>OZ024932.1:27083995-37083995 GCA_964017235.1 Sabellastarte sp. h YS-2021 | reverse complement strand
TTAAAGATTACATTCATTAATTGAAAATATCATGACTCAGGATTTTGAATTCAAATTTATTGTGAAAAAATATATTAAAATTATTATTATTGGGTATTTATACTCTGTGCAAGATCTCAATATATTACAGGACTGGAGGAGCTATTTAACCCATTTAAATACACAAGTACTAGAAGTAACTGTCATTCTCGTAACTGAAAGATAGAGGCTCAGAATGAGCATTTTGAACGTGTTTGAGGTTGTGTAGCCTGCACTGGACACAATGAAAAAGGGTTGCCATTTTAAGTGGTCATGCGAGCCACTATGTATTTGGCTGTACCTGGTTTAGAACCCACGTCATTGTTACCCACTAATTCACAGTTGCACCATTTATATTTTTCTCACTGTTAGTCAGTTTGATGGAGTACTTCAATCTTCTCCTGTGCTCTGTAAGTAATTAAGAACATCATATTTCTGAGACTTATCTGCAGTACAACTTACAATTTGTAGTACCCAGTTCCTTGAATGCTAATCTAATCTACTAATCTACTGCTTTGCAGGCGCAATATTTTCCTCACTGAGGGGAACTCAGTGCGCTAGTTAACAAAAGTCATTTCTAATAAGGAGAGTCGCGGAGCGTTCAAGGTCAGTGTTCCAGAGTTGTGGGTGAGACTGAGAGGGAAGGAGACTAAGTTGGGAAACTAGAAATGAAAAGGTGGGTTTTGAGGTGTTTCCTGAAAGATGCGACAGAGGGACTGTTTCTTATTTGGAAGGGGAAAGAGTTCCAAAGAACTGGGGCGTAGTGACTAAAAAAATTAGAGAAGATGTTAATTGATTTATGAACTCTATGGTCAAAAGCGGGGGTATGAAGGAACTTGAGTTTAGGAGCACTACACCTAGTATTTCTGAAGTGTAGGGGTGAATTAATTCTCTTAGGTAAATGGGTTGATCTTGGCTGAGGATTTTGCATGTAATGAGGCCTATTTTGAATTGTACCCTGTACCTGACTGGAAGCCAACGGAGTTTTTCAGTTGAGGGGTGATGTGAGGAAATTTTGAGGAACGGGTGACAGTGAGTTTTGCATTAGTTGCAATCTCCTTAACTCAAAATCAGTGAGTGTTAAGAACAGGGAATTGCAGTAGTCCAATTTGCTGCTCACCAAAGCATTGGCTAGAAGAACCGATGTTTTATGGTCTAGAAGGGGGCGAATTCTGTAGAGGTCTCTTGCAAGAACTCTAGTGGACTTTATGACCTGTGACACATGGTCAGAGAAGGTGAAATTGGAATCAAACACCACTCCGAGGTTTTTGACACTTTGTGCTGGTGAGACCTGATAACCAAGAATATTGATTGGAAAGTGAGGAAGGAGTTGTTTACAGTTGAACTTGGAATGAACTCGGTTTTGTCAGGGTTGAGTTTTAATTTATTTGTGAACATGAAATTTTGGATGTTGTTTGGGCACTTCTTTAGTTTATGTAAACAGTGAGAAAAATTTGCTGGAGAGAGTGAAATGTATAACTGTGTGTCATCTTCGTAGAAATGGTAATTAATGCCACTGTGAGATTGAATGATGGAGCTGATTGGGTTGGTGTAGAGTAAAAAAAGAATTGGACCAAGGACGGAGCCCTGGGGGACCCCATACTGGAGGGCAACAGGATGTGAGAGTGTGCTGCCTACCTTGACTGAGTGGGTCCTTCCCGACAGGTATGATTTGAACCAGCCAAGTGCCAGTTACTGAGTCCATAGTAACCATTAAGTTTGTCCAGGAGAATGGTGTGATCAATGGTATCAAATGCGGTGGAGTAATCTAGAAGGGTGAGGGCTGTAACAGACCCTTTGGCTGTATTGAGAAGAATATCATTGGGAATATTAAGGAGGGCACTTTCAGTAGAATGGTGTTTTCTATAAGCTGATTGGAAGGCAGTCATCAAGCCGGCTTCATCAAGGTGAGTTTGTAGCTGGGCTGCTACTACCCTTTCAAGTATCTTTGAAATAAAGTTTAGATTGGAGACAGGCCTGTAAGTTTTGAAAACTTCTTTCTCTAAGGATGATTTTTTGAGGATTGGGGTTACATGGGCCTGCTTAAAAAATTAGGACACTTACTTTGTTCTAGAGAGGCGTTGATTATTGAAGTGATGAGGGTGATGAGAATGTCCAGATGTTCAAGAACAAGAAAAGTGGGCCAAGGGTCAAGGGAACATGAATTAGTAGGAGAGTCTAGAATGATTTTGGTAACTTGATCTTCAATTACAGTAGAGAAAGAGGCAAACATGGGTGGAGGAGAGTCTGGGGTGATGCATTGGCAATTCAGTGAATTAGAGAATATTGAGTACATTTTTTCAAATTTTTCTGTAAAGAACTCCACAAATCTGTCAGCCAAAAGCTGAGGTGGATTTATTGATGGGAGGATCTTTGCTGGGATTCTGTGTAACACATCACACAGGACTCGCCATAATTTTTGTGGGTTGTGGCAATTGTCCCGAATTTTTGCTTTAAGGAATACCGATTTGGCCTGCATGCAGATTTTATTGTAGTGGTGGAGTTTCTGCATGTATTGGGATCTATTGAAGGTAGATTTATTTTGGTGCCAAATACGTTCAAACAAAGGCTTGGTCTCTTTTGCCGCAATTACCGTTTCATTAACCCATCCTGGGATGAACTTTGCCTTCGTACCTTTGGTGTGTGGTGGTGATATTGTTCATAGAGACTGTCAGCTTCCTTGGATGGATTATTAAGTAGTTCAGAAGCGAGGAGATCTGTTTTCAATTTCTCTTTATCAATTTTATGATATTTACGAAAGGTGACAGTAGCATTAGTTTGAGATATGGGGGTTGAGAGATTTAGGGTAAAACTAATTGAAAATGGTCGGAAAAGGCATCAGTGGTATGGACATTGGAAATATTGTCATTGTTGGATTTGGTTAAAACCAGGTCAAGTGTATGTCCATGAATGTGGGTTGGAAAGTTAACTTTCTGAATTAAATCAAATAAATCAATCAGTGAATGAAAGTTTTTTTAATTTGAACATGTTGTTTCAAGGTGAAAATTGAAGTCGCCAATGATCACCAGATTTTCTGTGGTATGATGAATATCCTCCAGAAGTTACTAAAACTGTTCAAAAAAGGATGTAGTACTGGAGGATGGTGGTCTATATATATTCAAAAAGTAAAAGGATTCTTTGAAATTTTCAAAGGTGGTGCAGGTCTTTGTTGGAGCTACGAAAGGATCCAATCCATCTTTGACAAAAAAGCCCAATCCTCCACCGCGTCCGACCTCTTGTGGCTGTTGATAGAGATTGTAGCTTGGTGGGTGATTTCAGACAGATTTGCACTTGTGGTGTCAGGTCTAATCCAAGTCTCGGACATGGCGAAGAGATCAGTGTCATTATCAGAAATAAATTATGCGATCGCAGGATATTTATTGCGTATTGAACTAATATTTGCGTAGTTGACCTTTAGACACCTGAGTGGTCCTGGGTTTGGGCTTGAAGTCACCAGCAAGATTAGGATGAAAAGACGGAAGTAGGGTAGGGCTGGTGGAGTTAAGTTTGAGGATTTGATGATAAAATGTAAGCAAAAAGTGGTGGTGGGGTGTTTGAAGGGGCAGAAACTGACAACATCAGCAGACTGAATGCTGGAGTTACTGTGGTGCTGATATGTAGCAATGACTGGTTGGATTCCCAGTAAAAAATATGGGAATATCATATTTGAGATCTTGGTGGGGTTAAAAGTTAGAAACCAGGCTTTTTCCCCATAAAATTTGTGGATTAGAGTGGTTAGTGAGTTTGAATTGTGAGTGTGATGGTCTTCTATAATGGGGAATGTGAGCGATAAAAGGGGATCAAACGATAAAATGGGCAGTTTGCATATATAAATATCAAGTAATTGTGTCAAAAGGGGGAGATTAAAGAGGTTATTTTATTTATTCTTTCAACAATAGCACCAAGGCTGACGTAGAATTAGTTTAATAAATTTTTGGAGTAACAGTAACTAATTTTGAAAAACAGTACTTCCCTAACGAAGACATGCCACAAGGTGCAAGTAGGTTAAGAAACTCTTTTTCGGTGACCTTGCAATATATCACAGATCAAACAAGTATTGTAGAATATAAAATTTATTCTTGATATAATGAAACTACACCAATTTATATCAACAATCCCTTTTTTCAAGTTCAAGATTAATTAGCAGACAGGTATTGGGTCATCTTAAAAAAGCACAGTATGTGGGTTTAAAGTAAGGTGGTAGCAAACAGCCAGTATTAAATTAATTGAAGTAAATACTTTTAAGTGGTGAAATATTCTTAAGATTAAAAGAGGGAATTAATCAACCAAATGCTAATAGTATGAGTAGACAACATGAGTAAATTAGGTGATATGCTTTGCTCTAAACATGTTGTCCACATGTTGTGTACCTCTACACTTAATCTAACGTTCAGGTGCGATGACCTGAATTTTCTAAAATACTACATTATTGTAAAAGGTAAAACCAACATTGATAAAATCCACAGCATGACCATCTTTACATTGAAACAATGGAAGGTTAGAACCCTAAATGGTTAACAATTGTTTCGGGATGGCAGTTACTAGGCAGACATGTAAACTGGGTGTCTTAGGAACAGTAGCTTGATCTCATTATTCATTTGCTTAGTTTCGACAGTCACTACTGAATACCAAAGTTTAAATATAATTTCATCTTGATATTTTACATCTTTAATTGTGAATAAAAGGAGTCATTGATGATTTTTTTATTGAAGCAAGAAGTTTATACATAACTTCTCAGATGTAGTATAATTTACATAGCTGCAGTGAGAAAGGGATAGTGGTGGTGGACCAATTCACACCCGGGTACCAATTTAGGCCCACCCTCAATTTTCTTGAAGATTTATAATTTTTCAGAGAAGATGTTTACCACATCATAGATAATCATTAAATGGATAATTTACATTTGTAATTTATTGTTTATCTGTGATTGTTTTGGATAAATTTAGGGGTGGGCGTGAATAGATACACGGGCGTGAATTGGGTCCACCACCACTATAGATACAATTTTGTAAAAAATTTTATTCTGTTTTTCATTACTTTTATGTTTGACTTTGCAATGTCATATTTCACATCAAACTTTAAAAAGAAAACAAACAATTAAAGAACAGTACACATTAATAAAGTTAGAGCCCAAGGAAAGCCATGATAGAGCTTTACTAAGTGGAATGAAAACCCAATTAGAATTCACTAAATTTCAGACAATAGTAATTTGTGAAAATTTTAACTTTAAGAATTTTGTAACATGTCATGAACAGAACATTAATACAATATCAGTCAAAATAAATAATAAAAATTTGTGGTCATCTCACAAAATATTGAGAAATCGATAAAGCAAACTGTAAATGTGACTACTATTGGGGGCCACAGGGTGTGGCAAACTTTGAGAGCTTCCAAACATGTGGGTCATTTCCAGGTAAACAAAGGCATTATTACAAATAAGGGCTCTCCAAGGTAAAGTGGTAAAAAATATTGATTCATTTGAGGTTACATCTCAAATTGCCAGTAATAATGATATATTTTCTGCTGAAATTGTCACTGAAGGGATTAGTCTTTCTGTTTAGAAAGAATCCAGCATGCTTGATACATTTGGTTTCATAGAATAGGGATCCTAGAGGTGACTGTGGTTTCCTTTCAGTACAGGTTCTTTTATTCAGCTATTCACTCAATGCAGATTTGACAGATGTTAGCTTTTCAGGCGGGATATGGAAAAATGTACATGGTAAACACAGATGCAAAGTCGTACAACTCGAATACTTTGGGGTACCAGTTTTGGCACTACCTTTTAAACCTTGTAAGCTCAGCACTAAGCACTATTACACCAATCACACCAGCAATGTATACTGTAGTTAAAATATTAGTGTACCATAATGGGGTTTATTGAGTGTACGCTCTAATGAAGCTTGTGTTTAAAGATCTTTGTTTGCTGTTGTTTTATTTTTTCTGTCACTAGACTTTCATGAATTTGTGGTGTAGTGTGATGAGTATCCATCTCATCACTGAAGTTAAGCAGTATTTGGCTACATCAGAGATTGGATGGGTGCCCGTCTGTGTTCTAAGCCAGGTATGGGATGAATGTGACTAAAACATGTTTTTGTTAAAAGTCTTTCATAAATTCTAGCATACTACTCATGTCTCTGATGACTTTGCAGATCGGACATGTAGACAAAAACATTTTTGGCCCTTGTTTAAAAAAACCCTTGCATGAATGTGTCACAACTTTAAGACATTAGTGATTATTTACAACTCATGGAGATGGTATAATAGATCTCCCAGGTATATCCTATTTAGGCCTGGAGAGCTATAATGAGTTTAATAATTTTATCCGTAGACATTATAATATTGATTTAACCCATGAAATATTTGTCAGATTAGCCGATCAGATGCACTGACACAGCCGTGTCATGTTAGAATGCCATATTACAGCAGAACAGAAAAAAGTAATACTATCACTGTTAATGATTTATAGTGGACACATGGTTGTAATAAGCTCTTTGATCTCAGTCATTCCAAACATATTTTTCATATTCCTATTTGCCGAACTCTGCTCAACCTTGAGAGCTTTTTATTACGACTCTTCTGGTCATTTAGTTTGGCACCTAGGTCTATCCTAATCTTAAGCCTTCATTAACTAAAGAATTCAGCCACCGCAGTGTACAGTCGGATGCTGCAACATCTGTGCAGTATACAAATTCCCAGGTAAAAAAGAAATCAAGACATAGTTCCACAAAAATGTGTCCATGTCATGCTTAGCAGGGAGATTAGTAAATACTAATACAACAAAAATATTTTATCTCAGTGACAGTGTCTGGTAAGTAGATTATTGATGAATACATATTATATATAAATAGGTGCTAGATATAGCTACAGTCCATCAACAACGATGCACAGTTTATTGCACCAGTGAAAGCATAAAACTATTAAATCTCAATGATAGTGTCTGGTAAGTAGTTTTTGTAAATGTGTTTCTTATTCATCTTAAATAGCATTAAAAGTGTAAAATAAATTTCTGTTAAAATATGATTCTTTTAGCATCGTTTATAAGTTAGCACAACTTGATTTGACTCAAAAGTTGACTAATCTTGTTTGACAGATATTCATGTGGAAGTGATTCCTTAAACACCTGTCCATACATGGATTCAAATTTTATGTGATAAACGGACTTCCTTTTCTTAACAGAAATTGTTTCAAAGCTGTGTCATACTATTCAGGGAACTTAACATAAGGAGAACTAGGGGTATTTAATAACAATGAGTCATTAAGTTGGAAGACTATTATTTTATTCAAATTCTTTCAAAATTTTAAGAAACCAACATATTATGCCAAACCAACCTATTATGCTGTGAGCATTAACATTAATTTTACTGTACGTGAACAGTACATGTGAATTCAAAACATTTAAAATACAGTAGTGATGTCACTCCATTGTTAAAACAGTAGATTGCTACAACAGAATGTGCTGTTTTTTTCTACTGTTTTTGTAAATGGACCCAAGGTACAAAGCTTGACCATTTACAGTTTAGCCTTCAATTATCACTACATTTTAAATTCCTGTATCAGTATTTTACATTCTTTAAAAATGCATTCAAGATAGACTATTTTGTGTGTAATATTCGTATTTTTAAGTAATACAAGTTGGGATTTAAGAAGTATGTAAAAATGTTAACATTTAGCTACATTTGTTTTTTGTTGTGCAAAACTTTAAAGAGAAAATATTAAATATAGCAATATTTAAAGGCTTTACGTTTTGCAAGACTATGTGTAATATGTATACTCAGTCAAGGCCCAGATCTATTTGGCATTCTAATTTATACAGTTTAAGTATTTAAGATCTTAGTTAGGCTGAAATGTTTATGATTTGACATATTTACAACCAGTAATGGTAATGTGATTATTTTGGAAAGTAACTAAAAATATTTCCACGCTATGAGAAATGTCTATTAAAATGTAGAAATAACTTGAAACCAAAAAACTACTATCATACTATTATTAAACAGTATTTTAAGTCAGAGACAGCACTTGGAACAGTAGATTCATAGTACAAATGTACTCGGGCCTTCGGCCCTCGTACATTAGTATCTACGAATCTACTGTTCCTTGTGCATTCTCCATGACGTAATAACATTACTTTTGTTATTTTCTCCAGGACATTCTGTGATGTTTTCATTTCTAAGATTCAATTTTCAAAACAGGGTTGTTTAGAATAAGGTACTTGTGAGGCAGGTGTTTTTATGAGGCATACCACTTTGCTTGTAGAATCATTAATTACTTACCCCCTCTTGGCAAGGATGGTGGTTTTAGTCCACCTAGAAAAAATAGGTTTTATCCACTTTTGGACAAAACCTGAAACAACACTTTCTCAGCTAAAACTAAACAGGTTTTATCTACTACTTTTGGACAAACTGGGGAAAAAACTTTTCTTTTAAGTAAAAAAAAATCAGAATTGTTTCAGAATTTTTTACACTTGCTTTGTAACATATATAAGAAGCAAGAATTAAAATATAATAATTAGTAATTACCACAAAGCTACACAGTTATTAATCTATTTACTTAGTATGTTCATGCAACACATTTCAGTACAAAGCAAATAACAGTAAAGCATTTAAAATATACTAGGTTTTCAATTGTGTTGAGCTGTCATCCTTCAAACTTTGTTTCTTTGTTTATAGGTACAAGATTTGCACCCAGTATACCATTTTCCATTTTGTTCAAGTCTAACTTCCAAGACATTACAAAAGTATCAGAGGATAAGAAAAGAGATTGCAAACCATATTGAAAATATCAACAGCTATAAGCTATGTTTGACTGACACATTTGATGACCAGGAATACTGATGTCAACAACAACAACAAACTCTGGATTTCATAAACCCATCACAATGAATTTATGTTAGTTTATGTTAATTTATGTTAGTAAAGGGTATTTTAACACCCTCTGCCTCAATAATCATTGCACACAATGTATGTTGTCACTGGAAATGCTATTCCTTATAAGGTTGACGCATGTCACACCTGCATTATTGATACATTTTTCAAAGATTGAAATAGAAAATAAACATCTCTGTACATCCTTCTGGAAAATTTGAATTAGTTATACCTCTCCGACAGGACGTAGTGCATCCCGGCTTGTCTGGAGCAAGATCCCAACCTGACTTGGGGTCGGGATGTTTTGCTCCATGACTAGATGGGAAACTATAAGATAAGCCTACATCAATCCACCCCGACTGGACTGTTTATTTGTTTATTTGGGTTTTTTACGTCGCTTTCAACACTGTACAGGTCATATCACGACGGGTAGTTGGAAGGGCAGAGGAAACCAGTACATATAGTTCGCTAGGGTTCTGTACTGTAAACTGCAGACCAACGGCAAGCAACTACCAGCTTTCCCACTTACGGCCATGACGGGGATCGAACCCCGGCCGCAGAGGTGGGAGGCGAGAGTGTTACCACTCTGCCACCGTGGCCCCTACTGGACTGTTTAACTTCTCAAGTTGGGATCATGGGTGGGGATCAAACCAACACTATATAAAGCCCTATTGGTTGCTGTAACTCATGATTTATCACTGCAAAGATGCTAGCAACACATCAGAGACTTTCTACAGAAGCAAAGGGCCCTGTTATGTTTTATTGAGTGATTTTTATATTTTCATTCTGATTTGCAGAAAAAAAAGAACCAGGACCAACACCTGTTATACAACCAGTACCTTAACTACAGCCACCACCACCGAGGAGAAGAAGAAAGCAACAAAGCCCCTTGGTCATACCTTGGAACAATCAAAGACAAGGTAAAGGATGCTATAGCAACCTCCTGGCTGCTGATTACAGACCGATATGCCAGGTAACCTGAATTGTTTAGGATGCCCCTGAAGTTTTTGACAAATTTCAGGAAGCCCTTAGAAGTTGGAGTGAAACTATAACTGAAGCCATAACACTGAGACATCTGGCAACAGGAGAATGTATTTGAGTATTCGTCATGAATAAGCCAAAGAAAGCTGGGAGTGAATGTTACAATTATTATGACTTCTTTTCCATGGTGCTGTTAGTCCTGGTGCTAGACTACATATTCCTTTGGATTGATGCTGGGTTGAGTGGATCTTCATCTGATGCACTAATATTATCCACAGGAAGTTGAGGAAGGAGATAAAGGATGGCCGCCTTTGGGGCTTACGGCACCTGAACCCCTGGGGGGAGGGCCAGATTGGCACTATTTTCTTCTGGATAGTGACACCTTCACCTTGATGTCATGGCTTGTTAAACCCTACAGTAGACGACAACTCACAAGGGAAGAGACAAAAGCAAACTACAGGATCTCCAGAGGTAGGGGGGGTTGTGCTTTGGAATTCGGGCTGACATGAGGGTGTCGAGCCTGGTCAGTTCTGGGAAAGTATTTTGAATTTTGTGGTGATTTAGTAGTAACCTTTTACTTGGTCAACTTCATTGGTCAACTAGAGGTCAAGGGTCATACTTTCCCTCTACTTCTTTCATATTGAGGTACACGAGCTAAACAATAGCTAAAAATTTCTGCAGAGATCATCACATGAATATAAGTGTCTTTGATCAAGTTTTTAACTATTTTTAGAATTTTACATTTATTTTAAGTTATGGCAGTGTCTGCAAGGAAGCAATACAGGTACTGAATCTTTTCAATTTCCAGTCAATTTGCAAATGACTAATGATTCAGAATTCATACAGAATTTGTTGAAATCACAAAATAACGTTACTGATGATGAATCTTCTTGTGACATTGACCTAAATGTAGTGAACTAATACAAGGTTCTGATACATAGGAAAGTGTAAATAAACAGATACTCAAGAGTACTTTGAGTACTTCTGGTGATACGCTGGCAGGTCAGACGTGCAATAAGCAATAGTGCACAGATTTGAGCTCAATTGTCTGCCATCAGCAACAGGTTGTCATTAATTGAAAGTGGGGATTGTAAAAAAAGCGTCAGATCCGAAAAAATTAAACGTTTGACTGGAAAAAAGAGCAGTAATCAGGAAACCCCGGTCACACTGCCACAAACTCATTGTCTCCCTAACAACCTTCCAAGCCTACATAGCCTTTGGCAGGACTTAATGGTCCAGAGGCAGGTGGATCAAAGAGTGAAATAATTTGCTGAAAGTGAGTGTTCAGGGTACTAAACTTAAGTCTCTTTGGGGAGGTCTGTAGAGTTAGTTGTCCCTAACAGGGTCAAATAACCCCACAAGTATGTACTTTTAGGTGCTAAGAAAGAATGTATTCAGTATGACCAGTTGTCCTCTGTCAAGGCGGTGACTGGCTATTGTCGCATACTAAAAGAAGAGAAGGGTCTTCAGATCTGAGAGCATATGTTAGATTATCTTACATTGAGCGAAGATGCTCATGACTTCTCTTGGGATGCAGCAAGGGCCAGTCATGCAGTGCTACTAGGATGGAGCAAGGAGAAGTCTCAGATTATTCACAAACCGAAAAATTAGATAGAATTAGGCGTGCACAAAGGCACGTCATTACCTCCACTGTTTCAAAGGATTTGGAGAAGAAGTAAAAAAATTCACGAATTGTGACTTGCAATTGCTTTTAATCAAAATACATGTGTTAACAGCAAAACTCACAAAACAAGGGGCACTACTTACAGGCACATTTGTGCTTACTGCTTCCAACAGTTAGGCAAACCTTTTAACCATTCTGAACAAGATTGTCCCAATAAAGCAAAGAAGATTTCAAAAAATGAATAGGTTCGGGTGGCCACAAAACAGTGTCAACTCAAAAATTTGGCTACAGGCAATTTTTCAAGTGTCCCTCTAAGTCGTGCCGAGTTCAATACTCATAAAGCTTTCTTTTGGTTTCAGTATAATAGGGCTTTTCAGAAAGCTCATGAAAACCAAACTAATGCTCAAGTAGTGAAATTCAGTACCAAAGTACCAAAAATACGTCATATGGTTTCAGTCAAGATGTGGCCAAGGTTCTTGGGAATGCTGTTAGGCCCAATTTTTACCCCAGTAAGTTAAAGCTGTCCTAGTTTTGGGAATAAAAATGAAACTGGGTCTTTGGACAGGGGTACTCGGATGCATTCTTCCAGGAACCAGTTGTCACATAATTTGCAATCGGCATGTAGACAAAATCAATGGGTTTCAAACAACAGGACCCCCAACTTTGCTGCAGATTTTTAAAACTTACATGATTCAAACTTGGATAAAACATGGCACTTCACTTAAAAATACAGCAAACAGGTGGTAAATTCGGCTTTGTGCTTACAATGGGAAATGTGTCAAGTGGCAATGTATTCCGGATGCAAATCTGGCCTGAATTGTGCTGCTTGGAGGGCTGTACTTAAAGACTACTGGGGCCAACAAATTTGTGACTTGATCGAATTTGGGTACCCTCTAAATTTTGAGTGCAATTGTCCACTGGTCTCTACAGAGGAAAACCATCCTTCTGCTATCCACAATGTGAAACATATAAGAGCTAATCTTGATGAAGAGCTTAAGTTGAAAGCTATTTTAGGCCCCTTTTCTGAAAAACCTATTCAGTTACACACCTTTCGACTTATGGTTAGGGATAAGCAGAATTTGGACAGCAAAAGGACCTGTATGGACCTTAGCTGGCCATATGGGGCTTCCGTTAATAGTGGTGTCTAAAAGAATTCATATTTGAGTACTCCTTATGTGCTCCATTACCCTTCCATAGACCATATAACAGATTCATTGTGAAAGTTAGGTACTTCTGCTTGTATGTATAAAATTGACGTAAGCAGAGCTTTCAGGCAAATAAAAATTGATCCTGCAGATATAGACTGACTTGGACTTAAGTTTGATAATCAATATTTCATTGATCGATCAATGGCGTTTGGTTTTTGTAATGGTTCATTAATTTTTCAGAGATGTACTGACACCATACATCAGAACATGACCCAAAATGGCTTCCCTTCTTTGTTTAATTACTTGGATGATTTAATTTTTTCTGATTGCCTTCAGAAATTTACCAGGCATTTGCCTTTTTACAGTCATTATTGCAACAACTTGGTCTAGACATAAATAAAAAATTGGTTCCAGCTTCAACTTCTGCCTAGACATATAAATAGACTAATTGGCAAAAACTGAAGAAAAATTGCAGGAAATTGTTGGTTTATGTCAATTATGGGAATTAAAACATATTGTAATAGGAAAGATTTACAGTCGCTTCTTGGATCTTTGCTGTAATGTGTCAAACCAGCTAGGTTCTTCCTTAATCATATGCTGGAAATGTTGAGAAATAACTATGTTAATACCAAAATCCTAATCAGTCCTGGATTTAAACAGGACATCAATTGGTTTAACACCTTTCTTACACAATTTAACGGGCTCACATATTATGACAAAAGATATTGTAATGGTGAGGTACACCTAGACGCTTGTCTGACTGGAGGATGTCTCAACAATATGGTTTACTTACTACCCATACCCAAAGGCCACATGAATTTTCATATAGTACAATTGGAAATTATCAATTTCGTGGTAGCCATCAAGATTTGTGCCTCTTATTGGTCTAATCAGAGGAAAAAAATTCACTGTGACAACCTTGCTGTAGTAGAGGACTTGAAAAAAGGGTAAAGCCAGGGAACCAACACTGGCTAATTGTGCCAGGAATATCTGGATGTTATGTGCAATCTTTGATATTGATATTCAGATTGTGCATATAGAAGGCCACGTTAATTTTATAGCCGACCTTTTACCCAGATGGCAGTATTCGATTCAAGACCATGAAAATCTGGATACCTACTCATTTGGATTTTGTACAGCTGAATAATAAAATCTAATAATTTCTTATATATATTTTAGATATTCCTGTGTTGACAGTCCAGTTGGCCACCTCAGCTAGATTGTTTCAAGGCTTTTGTTCTTCCACAATTACACAGTATAGCAGAATGTGGAGTGATTTCATAGCATTTCAGGGGGCAGTTGGGCTGTCGCCTTATCAGGAAGATATTTGTTTGCTTTTGGCTTTTCTAAAATTTTTGCTTCAAAATGGTATTTCTGCATCGCATTTAGCAAATTATTTGGCTGCCCTCAGGGCCTTTCATATAATTCATGGTCTGGATACTACTGCCTTTATAGATGAGCGGATTCCGTTCTTCCTCAAAGATGTAAAAATTCAAGCCAAAGAATGTTTTATTCTTAGACATAACTGTCCTGGAGGAAATACTTTCTGCTTGTGAACAGTTCAAACATACAGTAGTTTTCAAAGCACTGTATTTGCTCACTGTTTTTCTCATTTCTAAGTCTTTCCAAATTACTTCCACACTCCCTAACTAGCTATGACCATACCATACAAATGTCCAGTGGATATGTCTTTTTGACTCAGCATGGAGCAGTATTACTCATTAAATGGTTTAAAACCATACAAGATAGGAAAGAATTTGCAACCAATTCAATTCCCACACTAGGAGTCTCCCCCTTATGCCCAGTAATGGCCCTAAGGTTAATGTTCTGTGAATTACCAGCTGAAAAGAATTTCCCATTTTTTTTTTGTTCTACCAAAATTACAAGTTTTCAACAACTCACGGATTCAGTTGCCAGAAAACACCTAAAAGATGTTTTGAATATTCTAGGTTTGGAAAAACCACACACATTTCATGACTTTAGAAGAGCAGGTGCCTCCTGGGCATTTCAACAAGGTGTACCTTTAGAGCACATTATGAAACATGGCACCTGGAAATTGAATGCCAGTTAGACTTACCTCTCTTCTCCCATTACTGCCATGTCACTTGTAGCTCTTGCATGTCAACGAGCTCTAGATTCCTAATCACTACTTGGCGTTTGGGTGTTCTTTATCTGCAGACTTTAATAATTTCTTCCACCCCAGTAATGTAAATAAGATAACATTACTCACTAGTTTATCTATCTTTTATAGGTTTCCAAAAATTACAGTTTATGTAGGTTGCCTTCAACACACTGACTATAATTCCTCCCCAAGCCACTTTTCAACATTTTTTTCACATTTCCCATTTCAACATGGGTCAGGTCTGTTAACTTGAACTTTAACTTGACCTTGCCTTTGGAATCATCACGACCTGACCTTGCATCACCTTGTCATATCTATCTTAGTATTCGTTGGACAGTGGCTTGAGCAGTATAGGGATCCCATAACATTATCTCATGATTATTACAAAAAAAGTTCATTTACATGTTTATTTTAAAAATCTTGTAGTTTATATAATTATATGATATATATATATATATACATTGTATTAAAATAAAATTATAATCCCATCTGTTTCTTTAAATGTAACTTTCTGGGAACTGTCCTATCAAACAGATTCAGGATCCTACTAGGCACAGTGGAGCAAAAGCCAAAGGTTGCTTTGACATGTGTTGTGTTACACAACATGTTGAGAATAGACCAAGGCAGACTAGACAGGCCACCCACCCCAGAAAATGACATAGCAGTCATAGCATATTAAGCAGTAGTATATGTGCCTACTGAAACCATGGGAATCCTTGAAGTCACGCGAAGCATCAGCAAGACCTGCTGAAAACTTACTTTATTCACATTGGTGCATTAGCTGGACAGGAGGACAGGATCTGAGATCTCTCACAGTTAGTGTCAAAATTTGTCAATCTTCAGATTCTTTTCATTTTCAAAATGGATTTAAGGTTAAAAGTTTACAGAATAATTTTTTTATTATTTCTTTAAAATTTTAAAAATATTCTGTGAAAATCTTTTTGTAACTTTCAAAGTTTCTCAAAGGTGAAAAGTGAAAGGTCAAATCCAAAGGTCAAAATCATTTGAAAATTGTCAAGGTTTTTTCAAAAGTCCTTTTTCTCAAAATTCTCAAAGTTTAAACCCACTTAAAGTCCACGTTTAAAGTTTCTTTTTAACTTCATATTTTTACTCTCTCACTCACTCATTCACTCATTTTGTTTCTTGTGTTTTGAGCCACGAGTTCGGTTTGGAGTGGTGTAATGTTTTTTGTTTTGGGAATTTTGAACACATAGCTTATTAATTATTTTGGGAAGATTTGGGTGATCCTGAAGTGGACCTATGAATCAGCAGCATTCCTAAAAAAGGACATTTTACAGTAATGGTCCTGAAAAGGACCTTATGTAAGTAGGTGCAGTAAGTCTATTACTGCTGCTGCTTGGACTCAGATGACTGCTGGGGGCTGGGACTGGGCAGGCTCCTAAGGAGGCTCCATACTGCTTGTGTCATTGGAGGAGAGGCGGCATGTTGATGAGGGTCACTTGGTGTAAACGGTTGTAGTGTATCCATCTGCTGGTAGTTCATGACTGACTGTAGATTCCCAAATTGCTGGTGAATCCTAAGATGTTAAGTGCATTTTCTGTGGCTGTGACAGAGGCTATTGATAGGTGGGTTGGAGGTTTTGTTTCGATTGATGGTGAAAAGTAGCTGTCTTGAAGTCCTGGGTGTTGGTCATCAACAACTACATATGAAATCTATAGCACTCTAGGTTGTTGCTGTCCTCTGGGCACCACTTGGGTCTGTTGAACTGGTTGTATGACCTGGCTAGCTGGCATCTGGGTTTCTGGAATAGTCCAGCTGTATTCCCAGCAGTGGCTGCTGTCTGCTGATAAGTCTGTGGCACATATGTGGAAGTGATACTGGAGCTCCTAGAAAGTGTAGGTTGCTGTGGCTGACGGTTCCTTTCCTCTGCCCTACTCTGTATCCCACTTAAAAGTTAAACTGCCTTGTTTCTGAAATCTGATAGTCTCCTTCCTCCTAGTATTCAACTTCAGATGTCAGATAGTTGCAGAAGGCTGTTCTGGTGGTATCCTCCATGGGTCCAAGCAAAGATGTAAGCATAGTCTTCATCTGGATAAATTGATCCATGACTTGCTGGTCGAATGATGAAGGCTGAGACACTACACTGGTACTAGCAGTGAAGCAGATGGATGGCTGGTGTGTTGTGTCAGAGTAGATGCTGGTCTCTACACTGTCAGTATCTGTGGGCCCTTATGAAATGTCAGACTTGAAGCTGCACTAGCACACTGTGGCCCTTTCCCCTGAAGTGGCCCTTCAAAAAGTAAATCTTGCACACCTTCACTGACAGCTTGAGACTGCTTGCAAACCTCTCCCACGGGCAATCCTTCCTGGTCTTGTCCTTAACCCTCAAGCGACCAAGTGGGGTCATTTATGACCCCGGGCATATATATTTGTGCACCATTTTTTACGTTTTAATATCTAGAATGTATCCTACCATGAATTTGTTAATCTATATCTCTTACATTTGTTCATAGAGTTTCGCAAGGATCGGCCAATCTGTGTGGCAAGGGTAAGCAAAACTTCTGCGGGGTCACTTATGACCCCAGGAAGATCGATGAGATTTGTGACACCATAACTTAAGATAGTATTGCAATTTGTCAACTCTGAGCATTACAATCAACTATTATGGGTAAAAGCATAACCAGCAAAGCTAGAATAGAAAGATTTACAGCTGGACAAGCATTGAGACAGATTCTGAATGCCCAAAATGAGGATAAAACTAGCACCTGTCAGTTGATGGATATGAGTCAGCACCAGACAGTGACGATCATATCTCTGACATATCAAATCAACTTATATAAAATGTAAACATGATGTACATACCATACATACAAGCAGGGCAAGGTATGCCTAGAAGAAAAGCCCAAATAGGCCAGACACAGGCCCATAGTGGTGCTAGAACTCATGGACAAGCATGCTTGTAACAAGTTTCCAGGCACGGGATGAGCTCAAGGAGGAGCCCCTCTAAAAATCAAGCCAAGGTTTGCAATAATGTGTTTACACAAAGAAAGAAATGATCAGCATGACCAACACAGACCAGACTGTAAACTGGAGAAAAATCCTCCCGCATATAACCACTATGACAAGGGCATGATATATACACCACCAGCATGGATAACAAAACAAAATCATTATATGAGGCATCAAGATTTCCTTTGCTTATTACATCACAGATAGATCTCATTGCATTTGAAACCAACAAGGATGCTAAATGAAAACAAAGATAGCTATGAAACTCATCATGAAAATAAAAAATAACAGTGGAAACCAATTGACAGTACAGAAATCTATGTTATGATCGGACCTTTTGTCATTGGGTGGTTGTAAAGAAGCAACCATGACCCATAATAATTTGTGTAATTTGAAAGATACATTGTTTCAGATGAAAGATACATTGTCTCAGCTACAATGCCAAGAACAACATTCAGATGCATTCTGAAGTACCAACTTTGATAACCGAACAACCAGAGGAAGCAGGCAGGCCCGGCAAATGTTGACATTATCATGTCAAACAAGACACAAATCTCAATGGCTATATAATTATTACTTTATTACTATGTCCAAGCATTTAATAGATATGTTATTATACATCAGCAAACAATAATTTGATGTTTTGGACAAGCTTGAACAAAAGTAACTAATCTCTTCTTGAGTTTGTGGAAATGTCTTGGCATATTTGCAAAGCACTGCTTATTCTACACATTGATGCATGTTAGTAGTTATAGTACCATATTGAAATATCTATTTCATACAAAGGAGCTTTATTTTTATTTGCTTTTATTACGATTTCATGAGATTTTAACAATAAAGAAAATACAAAAGATATTAAATTTAACATACATATTACAAGATGCAGCAAGCAGGGGTAGCTTAAATAAATGTAATATTGTTTATCATTGTTTGCTTTGGCAGCTTTCTTGTGAAAAAATAGGTCAAAACTATACATTGTAGCATAATGTGATGTACAAATATATTAGAAAGTGTAACAAGCAGAAAAAATAATGGAACACTCATGTATATGTAAATATTTCAACATAATATCAATGGGGTCATAAATGACCCCACTTGGTCATATTAGTCGCCGAAATAGCTTGGTCACTTGAGGGTTAAAGTGTTCAAATCTCTGCCCTCCTGACTTTCTCCCTGTTATTTCTCTGTCTTCTCTTTCTCTCTCTATGTTCTCTCTCCTCCCTCCATCTCTGCATGTCAATATCTCCAATGTCTCTGTGTGTCTGTGGAGACTTCTATCTTCCTTACATTGGAGAATTTGCAAAAGAACAAAAGCATATCAGCTAGCCAGCTCAAATTATATCTGTACAACAATCCTAAGTGAAGTTATAAAAACAAAAGCCTATCTGAAAGCTGACAGTTGTAATGTGTCAGAGTTGGAAATCCAAATGACACATTTCGAGTGCTGACACACCTTTTTACATACACAGATTGGATCTGTAAAATGAAGCTGGCCTGCCCTACAGACTTCTGGGCTTCTCTGTTGTTTTAACCACCTTGTTGATTTCCTTTTATTTGTTGTCCTGCTGTGTTTCTGGCTTGTCCTGCTGTGAAGTAACCGACTCAGGTAATCCAGGTAATTACTGGGTAGGTAAGCATTCTTTATAAGAAGGATGATAACAGACTTTTTGAAAGCATGCAGAAAAGAACCTTGACTTGGAGAATAATTTTCAAACTTGGTTATGAATGGCAAAAGGATATCAGGACAATCCTACTAAGAGAATCCAAAAGAATCTTTGGATCATCACAAGGTCTTCGGTGAGCTAGTGGTTAGCAAGTTTGACATCTAATCACTGGCAGTCACCTCTGTGTGTGTTTGACCCCACAAGTGGCAATGCTGAGGACCTGTCCCAATATGACCCTGGCTGTTGAACTGGTTGTAAAACAGCAATGTTTTTAAACAACTGTTTGAATGACATGCATACCTGAATGTTTGAAAATAAGCTTAAATTAAATCCTTCATTTATTCCAATACAACAAACACCCAGCCTGATTAGGCTTATTAGTCAAATAAGATAAAAGACAGACAAAAATGGTGACATATTTTTTTTAATTAAATGTTTCTAAAACAACATAGTCTAAAGGTCTTTGTACTATGCAATTTTTCATGTAACACCTGTTGATACTGTTCAAATGATTTTTGAATATAATTTCCCAATAGTGTTGGGCAGTCAAAAAGAATTTAAGCTTTTCAAACAACTCTTTACTTTTAGAATCTGCATGTGGTTTTTAATTTGAGATATATTATGTTTCTTAAATCATGATATTTGTCACTGAAAAAAATAGAAATGGATCCAGCCTCTACATCATTACAATGGCAAATTTGAAGTACTCTCTGGTCTCTATTTTTTCTGTGAAATCTAAAGTTTCTATATGTAAAGGCAAAACACCAAATCTCAATTGTGCAATGCAGGATCTTAAATTAGATTTTAAGTGACATCCTTTTGAGGTAAGTATGAGTTCTTTGATTTTTAATATAAATTTTATATCCAGTTGATTTCACTTATAGCTGAGAGCTTTGTCTCTATAAAATGAAGGTCATACAAAATTTTTGTTTCATAATTTTGTTGTAAACTGCATTAAACTGCCACAAACTGTCAGATCTGAGCAAACAATAGATCGTTTCAGAAGCCAGCTAAAGACACACTTGTTTAGGCTGGCATACCCCCCACCTTAGTTATACCCTGGCATGCACTTTTTAGATGTCGACCCATGCCTGTCCCCGGACTCTCCCTTCTTGGACTTAAGCACATTAGAGGATTTGTACCAATTTTGCGCTATATAAATCCTACTATTATTATATATTTATTATTATTTATATTAAAGTCTGGTTCACAGAATTACACCAATTATTCAAATCCAAATCATACTCCAAATTAAAGATTAGTAATTCTCTGTTATCCATATCATTAATTCTATTCCACAATCTTATAGTTTCTAACTTCATTTGGTGTTCGAGTATGTTGATCTAGATTTGCTTGAACCACAGAAATTCACTTTTAATTTTGTTTTGTCTAAAAGGTGTACTGTTATGAACTGTTGTGGAATGTACCTGATCTTGTGATGGGGTCTTGGGTCTTACTATTTGGCTTGGCAGCACCTTGCCTATACAGGTTGACTTACTGAAGAACTGGTGACAAGGTTGTTTCCAGGAAATTACTCATTAGCTTTGATAAACCAACCATTACAGGCCATCCTGTACTATTTCTCTTGTTGACGTTTATCAAACACTCTCTGAAAATTCAGATCAGATACATGTTACAAAATTCTCTTTGAAGATCTAATGTATATGTATCTACTATATGGTCCTGTGCCTTAAATATATAATGGAAACACTTATATTTGAAATCCAAATAATTTTCAATCCAATCATGTCCATAGGATGAAATATAACATTCCCTGCAAATATTCATATATAATAAATTACATTTAAAAATTCTCTCAAAGATTTAAACTCATGAGAAGTGCTGCAACAATCCAATATCATTATAACATAACATTATATCTAAAATAGCAAAATTACATCCAGAAAATCAAGTTAATACATATGTTATAACACTGTACAAATCATTTGATATATTGCATAAATGTATTTATACGTATGGCATTACGACACACCTTCGTTTCCTTTTTCAACTGAATTATGTTAATAAAAATTTTTAAAAGTGAATTGATTAAAGGCCTATTTAGAATTGGGGTGTCCAGTTGAACAATACAATGCAAAATCACATATTTTTAACATATATGCTTGAAACGTCATTGTTTTACAAGACAGAAAATATGATTAAGTTGTGTTTAAAAGTTGGTACATGTGAATAAGATTTGGTAAATCATATTTTGCTCCTAGACTGCATAAAAACTTGCTAATGGAGCACAATAATCTTTTGTTTACCATGTACTTGTGGCACAGACAGCAAGTATATTTTATAACCTCAACGTTTTTCAACAGTTCAAAGATTACAACATTGCCTCTGCAAAATAGACTCATAATTCTCACAAGTTTCTTAAAGTATCTTTCATCTGGGAGGTACCTTTCAAAGTTCATTACCATTTTTGACACCTGTTCCACTCCTAACTGCAATATGTTGCACTCCAAGTAATTGTGACTTTGTCTTTTTTCTTCAAACAAGTTATGATTCCTTGCAAAATGAGGCAGCATCCCTTGTTCAAAATATTGCAGAAGATATTTCAGAAGTCGCTGAACTGCCAAATCCAGATCTTGCCAGACTACATCATCTGGTGTGTGCTTTTCACAGGCTAACAAGAATGTTGTCTTGGCCAAGTATGAGGTGAAAAATGGATCTTCATTTTCACCCCTGTGTTTGTCACATGCAAGTGGCCTGACATGGCAGTAAAACATACACTTAAAAATCACATAAGCATTCCTTTGAGGAGTGGTTATCAGTGAAAATAATTCAGCTTCAAGTTCTGAATAGGAATAACGTGCGCCTTTCTGTGCTGCAACTGCTGTAATCCTGACTTTTTGAGATATCTCTTGCCGCATAGTTTGACAGGGCCACATGCCTTCAGTTTGTAGCCAATGGGTGTCTGATGGCCACTCTTGAAACTTTCCAGAAGTAACATAATCACAATGAATCTCAAATATAATCCTCTGATTGACTTTCACAGCCAGATGTAGACTTTGATATTTGATGGATTTTCCATCTTTCTCCTTCACTATTGGACATATTTCAATGTGTGTGTTCTCTCCCAGATAATGTTTCATCAGACACAGAAAAATTTTATGTGGATCTTTAAACTTAGAGCTATTTTCCAATTCATCAATCATTTCGCCATTTGATATTTCATCTCCTTTTTGATTAGTGAAAATAATAACATCATTTGTTTTGTTTTGTTTGGCTATCCACTGTATATGCGATGAGGGAGAAAAATACATAATATCACATTCAAAAATATAATGCTCTATGTCAGGGTTAACATTGTATAATCCAAATGAACCCTCTGCTACACTTCCTTGAAGTGTATAAGAATCAAAGTCTTTGGTATATTGTTTTCCATAATGTCCTTTGCTTAATGCCAAGATTTTGCTAAATTGAGGAAACATATTTTTAAAGTGTTTTGAAAAAAAGTTATATTCTTCCAAACATGGAATAAGTTTCCCTGCATGTGTCATTATGTACAACAATTGAAAAATATCATTCACATAGATTTGAAGTCTCTTGAGTAATTACACTGTAGAAATATCATACCAAATGAATTTCCTTAAAATATGACTTCAGTGATTTTTTCTCTTCTCCTCTAAAGGTAAGATGAAATACCCTTGTCTATCTCTACACCTATCTCTACTATTCTGATTATCCAAAGTTTGTTTCGCAAACAGGACTTTGTAATGAATGATTATTATCTGACTCTTTGGACTCTTTCCAACAGTCATTTCATATCATCCGTCATTTGTTCTGCAGTGTGTATAGGCAGAGATAAACAGAACTGTGAGCACTGAATAGTTACTGTATACTGTACAAATATATATTGATCTCTGGTATGACTTCATTCTAAGTGCAGTAATGTTGAAGCAAATCTATTTATTTTATCTATACATCCCCAATTCTGAACAAGTTTTCTGTCCTTTGAACCTTTTGAGAGATAAGTGAGATTACTTAATATTATTATTTAACAATATTACTTTCAATTTCAGAGTTTATCAAGTATGCCAGGTATTCATGGCCTTAGCTATGTAAGATTTAATTTTTACCAAGAAAACTTCTAAGAAATGAGCGAGTTATGCATCTATACATGGCTATTTGTTACTTTTTCATATTTTCAATTCTATACTAGTCTCATCAAGGGTCATGATACCTGCAAATTCTGAAATAGCTTATCTATCTATTCAGTCACAAGATTTCTAAATATATACAAACTTTTAATCTTTATTCATTTATAAATAACTGATCTAAGAGATTCAACTCAGCCTATATTTCCTTCTTATTGGCTGTAATGGAGTCATCTTCTGATTGCAGAATTTTTCATGGTTTTTCTAACAAAATAAGTCATAAAACAATATTTTTTCTCATCTTTTAACCAGTCTATTTTGGCCGAAGTTTGGTTGAGTCAAGGGGGTTAAACTCTTCCTGGTATACGAGTGCTTTTGGATGGTTGTAAGCTGTTTTAGCTTAAGTGTAGTTCAAAATGTCAGCATGTCATTTCCCTGTGAGGGGGAGTATGTAACCAGTCAATGGAAATCGAAGTAAATATCATGTCAAGTCAGTAGATACTGCAAATGTATATAAAATTTAGAGTATTAGCTATTGTGTATAAAAAATTATTAATTCCCCATCAGGGGTTTTCTTTATGGCTTAAATCCTAAATGGAGGCAATGAAAAAAATAATTACAGTAAACTGAGATACTTCTTTTAGTTCACATAATACATATTACAGTATTAGAATAATAAAGATAATTGCAGTGAACTGAAATATTCCTTTTAGTTCATATAATACATATTACAGTATTATAATAATAAAGGCAAACTGACCTGATCACAGTCTTATCCACATAATTTAATAGCTAACACAAATATCTGTATCCTGTGATCCTTTTAGTATCCAGTAACACAAAACATCTGTATCCAGATAATCTGTCTGCCGACTATGCTGTTCAATCCAAAATGTAAACAACATTCAAAATTATATTAATCCACTCTGGTAGATTTGCACACAGTTCACTGAAATATGAGTTCCCAACAAAATGTACATATCTAGCAGTATTTATCCACTTTAAGTTGAAATACAAAATATAGCAGTCGATTGGCTACTGTGGCATAGCAGCTTTAAGACACAATTAACTTTGCTTATAGCTAGAAAACTCGAAAATAATCTGTGGTCAGGCTTACAGTACTTGTATGCAGCCCAGAAGGATATAGATATAACTTGGCGAAATATACTGTTACAAGAACTACTGATGAGGTTATAGAAACCTATGGGGCCATGGTGGCAGAGTGGTATCACTCTCGCCTCCCATCTCTGATATTGCGGTTCAATTCCCGGCCCGACCTCAAGTGGGAAAGCTGGTAGTTTCTTGCCGTTGGTCGACAGTTTACAGTACAGAACCTTGGCAAACTGTATGCACTGGTTGCCTCTGCCCACAAAACTACCCGTTATTATATGACCTGTACAGTGTTGAAATAGATGTAAAACCCCAAATAAATAAATAAATATAGAAACCTATGAATCCATAAAATAGATCACTCTAGCAGAGTGTAAAAAACATCAGTACTAATTTGACCACTTCTGTAGAATACAGAAATATCAATAACTCAATGACCTTATATGTCAACACACACACAACTTTTTCTTCATATCAATTATGCATTGACATAATGTTCATTTATGTGACACCTTCCTATGAGGTCAAATGAATCTAACTAAACATAAAAGTTCTCATAAGTCACTTTTATTGGTCCAAAAGGTTTCACAGGTGAAATCAACCTATAGTAAATCATGAATTTCTTCTTTGTCCCCCTCTTACCCACCCTGTATCCTTGACATATTATAACTCTAGTATAGTTGTAGGTCACACGGACAGAGCAGTGATGTGCATGCTCCAGGACTGCCCCCCCTCTCTATATCATCGAGGTTATTATGTTGGTGCGAATCCCAGCAATTGAACATTGGAAAAGAGTTATACGAGTCAGTTTTGGGGGGTTAGGCCCCTCATAGGGTTGTGTATCCTTCTGGGGTGAGTTCTGGATAATGTGCCGTGAAATCATGAAAAAATATCTGCATAAAGTTGAATTCTGTCAAACAAGTTCACCACCAAAAATCTGGGCATCATCCTCAGCGTCACCCAGCAGTCGCCTTGCCACTTGCCGACCATCTGCACCTCTGCCTAGGTTTGACCCTAGCTCAGCATTAGTTGCCTCGAAATGACAGCCTTGACTGTCACCTTTCTACTATACTCACGGCCAAGTTCCCGGCGGCCACCGGCATACGCCATCATCATCATGTAGTACCTCTGCTGTTAGAGTGTAAATTGTGCTATTCATTATTCTTAGTATTATGAAAAATTATCTGTTAATATAATATGAATTCAGTAATTACAGTTTTCTTCCAAAAAATTAAAAGTTGTGCTTGTTTCTTCTGAATTCTACTCACCTTGTTTTAAAATATCTATTGTCATAGTACCCCACCAGAGTGTGGAGTGTTGGAAGAATAGTCACCGATTGATTGTAAGAGCTTGTAGTGCAACTTCCCTGCATAAGGATCATATGTTACAATTTCCTTATATTAAGGTCACACCTGTAAATGTTGTAGTAATTAAATTGGCATGTATTATGATATAAATTGGTTAGTGCTCATTGGTACTTTCTTTCAAAATTGATCACAAGTAAAAATCTTCTCGGTAGATGTTGCTTTTGTGATGCTGTATTTTGATACTATAATACTTGATCATACTGCTATCATTACTAGGCATCTGATTGTTTGGGATTTACGCTAAAAAATAATTTACTCAATTAGGTATCTACTTTGCAAAAAATTTGTTCTGTGTAAGTTATAGATTCATGCAAGTTTCAGAGTATATGAAAAAATTGATATTCTAGAGACGTAAAACATGGTTATATTGATACAATTTGGCTTCCATAAAGTTTGTCTTCAAACATGTTACATACTTCTTATTAGTGTATCAGTATGCTTTGAAACGGTACTATATTACCACTTTCGATCACCACTAGGTTGTTGCTAATGGAGTTCAACTTAACTTATTCAATTAAGTGTTGACTTTTACTTAATTTAATGTTACTTTTGTAATTTTGTTACATTTATGCAAAGTCACATGATATAAGTATAACATGGTTATTACAGAATCTAAACATAGTTACATTGGTAAATTGAAGCATATTTGTTGTTACTGTAGTAATTATGTTATTAATTGATATCTTGGTATCCTAGCTCGACTTCCTCTAGTGCAAATGCCTGCCTCAAAAGTCTCTTGTTATTCATTTAAACCTTTTATCTTCTAAACTATCAACTTTACCATTTTATTTAAATTCTAAAAATTCAAACTTATAATTTACAAGGGTTAAACCCTGCTTGTGTAGATCTAAGTTGTCAGTTTTTAAATTTACAATCAACCATAGCTTGTAGGCACACATTGTAACTGAGCTTCAAGCTTGCTATTATGTACACATGTAAGTGGAAATGTACTTGTTAATAAACTTAGTGTTTTTTAATGTTAACTTGTGCCTTATAAGTTCTCAATGGTTAAAGTTTAACTGTTATATGCATAATGAGCCAATATAGATATTTATTTCACATCTCACTTAGTACTGGCTAGTATCAGGCTTCTTAGTTCGCATATGTTCATTGTATTAGGTAACATTATATTCTCATGTTTTTACTAATATGCTTTACTATTGCATCTGAAGAACTGACACGGCTTACTATTATATTTATATTAATCCTTGGATGTTGTTAAGGTGTTGTACAAAGAGTATGAATCAAGTCCACATGACTCTAACTTGTTAACTGTGGAGTATTCATGTAGATGTACACCCTTATTCAGGGGCAACAATGCCCCTTATTCTTTTAATGTAATACTGTTTTACTTTGTTTAGTATTTTAACTTCCATGGTAATTTGTCTTATGTTGTAAAATTTTATTTGTGCTTTCTTGTCTGAAATCTTAATGTCAAGTTACTTCTTGTTAATGTGTTTGTAAATTTAAGAATGTGTATTGTTATAACTAGAAGGGGGCTTTTACATCCTTTCCCCCCTTTATTGTAAATAAAGTAAACAAACTGTAAAACTATTACACATATATATTATTACTTATACCTTATCTCAGAAACTTTAAAAGAACATTTTAAAATTAATTTAAAATCTCCCTTTGAGGTCACCTTAACGCTTAACCTCTCTCTAGTAAATTTATTTCTATTTAAGGTGACCTCAGACATCAGAAATTAGAGTCTGGGGTCACCTTAAACCTTAAACTCTTTAAATTGTTTTTCAATTTTGAGCTAAGGTGGCCTCAAACTGACAGAATAAATTTAGTATTTTCAAACTTGTATGTTCAGTGTCAATGTAATTGTATATATAAATCTAGTTGATTATAGTGTAAATAAATCATAAAATTTTCCCCATTTGGGTTTTTTTCATTTAACACTGATTTGGGGGTAATGTTCACTGATAAACTGCCTCTGTTCCTTACATCAGTTAAGTACTTCTTCATTACATTTTTATTATAATGACCACTCCTCAGAGAAGTGCTTGTATGATTTTCAAGTGTATATTTTACTGCAATGTCAGACCACTTTCATGTAATAATCACAGGGGTGAAGATCCGTTTTCATCTCATACTTGGCAAAAGACTACATTCTTGTTAGCTTGTGAAGAGCACACACCAGATGATTTAGTTTTGCAAGATATGGATTTTACAACCTACTTCTGAAACATTTTTTTTTTGTAATATTTTACGCAAAATAATTTATTTAAATCAACTTGCCAAAGAAAAAGAAAATTCAAAATTGCTTATTACTGATACCACATAGTGCATTGGGGACCTCTCAAGGTCTCAAAGGAAGACGGAACTTTTTGTGAGGAATTCTTGTTTCAGTGGTTTTCCTAAACCTACTCCATATTACTATTATTGTTCACCACTGATCTTTTGGTGTTTAACTTTTCGTCTAGTTCTCCAACCCCAAAGACACAATCAATGCACAAAAGCCATGGTTGAGGGACAAAGTATGATGTGATTTAAAACAATGATCTTAAAAGTGACATCATTAAATAAGAATTTCCAATAATCTAAAGAAGAAGGTGATTTGGCCCGGCTTATCTGTATGTTGTTTTACAGAAATCTCCAAACACAATTCTTGCTTCTCTTATATTTTGGAAAAGTAATATTGTTCTCGTTTTACAATATGACAAAACATAATACTTTTTATTTGTATTATTTTACACTGGTTCTCAAGAACACACGGTTGTTTGATAAAGGTCGAGTGGTAATCCATATATTTGAACAATTTACTTAGTTTTTGTTAAGAATTCTTTTTATCCAAGAACTGAACTACCGATTTATTTAAAACTGAAACACTAAATGTTTTTAAAAGTCAAAATTGAATGATTTTGATGTAACATATGAAATAAGTGATTATGAAACAGCTTACATAGTTGGGCCAAAAGACAAAGAAAGAAACTTAACTGTTTTTGAAAACAATTTAATTCATAATTGTGAATATTTTAGATACTAAAACTTTGTTTTATTACTTCGTGCACATTTTCATGACGTTAGAAATAAACCTATTTAAATATACCAGAAACAAAATAGAAAGAGAACATAACAGAGATCTGAGATAACACTTGTACAGTACAGTGTACACAATACAAAAGTTTATGTGCAGAAATTGGTTCATGTTGTGACGTGGTATAAACACATCTGGGGTTAAATGTTTAAATAAGGCAGACTCTCTCTCTCACTTTCCAAACTTCAAGTGAAGATTTTTGAACATTATACACGTCTGTGGGTTTTAAGTGCAAGCTCTCATAAGCTCTGTCTTCCACAGATCACTTGTTATTTCTTTTGTGCCTGCACTTTCGTGAATTGTGGATTAGTATGATGAGTACCAGTCTCACTGAAGTTAAGCAGCAATGGCCTATGTTATTACTTTGATGGGTGACTGTCTGAGTTTTAGATCAGATATTGAATGTATCTGACCAGGATTATGTTTTTTGACTTTCATAAATTTGTGTGCACTACTCATGTCTTTGATTTGTGGTTCCTCACGTGACTTTGCAGTTCACACATGTAGACCGAAGAACTCTTCAATCTTATCTTTAGTTTTTATCACTTTAATCAATGAATGAATTAATAGCTGAAATATCTGTTTTGGGTTGCATTAGCGCTTTAAAGTCACATTAACATAAGAGAGTAGAGCTTATAAATCATTAATACACCAGCTAAGGCCAGCTAAACTGACTAGGCAAACGACGAGTTTACATGAGTATCTATTAACACTACTGTTTATTAAAATTAGATATTTAAAAGTAAGGAGAAAATGTCCCTTTGAAAAAGCAGACCTACATTGACTAAAAGCAATAAGACAGGTTGTAATGTACATAACAAATACTACATAAAAGTTACTGACTGAAATTTTTTTTGCCAAACTCGATAACTTTACCAGACCTGACCATCAGCAAATCTGTCAAACATTTGTACAGTATTTAAGCCAAAATCCCTGTCCTCAAATCACATTTGCAGTAGGCCAGGTGCTAATCATGGGACAGATTTCACAAAACCTTGACTTTGGCTACACAGGGAATTATATATGAGAATTAAATTTGGATCAAACAAAACACCCAAATTATGAACAATGTCAGCTACCGAGAGACACTTTGCCAAGATACTGCCAAGGAAAGAATCCTTGAGACATTTTTTATCTTTCCATAGAACTGAAGACTAAACTTTTTAGGGTCTAATTTGAGCTTATTTTCAAACGTCTAGGTGTAAATATGAGCTGGTGAAAAGAATGATGATCACTAGAATATAGATGAATGAACAGTTGGATGTCATCCACATAGAAATGATATATTTTGCAATCATCTGACTAAGGAGCGTGGTGAATAGGGAAAACAACAGAGGACCCAGAACAGAATGTTTTTATGTTTCTATTTCTTTTTAAAAGGAGTTCAAATTTACACATATATTAAATTATCTAACAATATGAAAGCTCATAACGTTGAATAGACATATTTCATTATGAAAGTTCTCAATGACTGAAATTTAACTAATAAATCTTACAGAAAGTATGTTTGGATATCAGTTGTGGAAAAAAATTGTATTTATCCTTAAACTCATATTTTCAGTTTTGTTTAATTCATGCATACTCATTCACGTTCCATGTAAATCTTAAAAAGAGGAGGAGGTTCATCCAATTGTATTTATTTCTTTTTGATACAGTAAAAATATAGCCTTTTTGTAAGCCAATATTATGGTTTTGCTTCAAAAAAAAATTTTTTTGTATCGGTTTTAATCTTCCTTGTTAATCTTCCTAATTTGCATAAATTATCCCATGATATGAACATTAAAACATTGAACTTCCTTTTGCTGAGATCATTGGAGTCCATGTGAGACCTAATTTGGGCAGAAACTGCACGTTCAACCAACTGGGGCAAGAAACTAAGCACTTGCCGATAGTTCTTGAGATCCTCCATAGAAATAGAAGTCATTTTAGTAAGAGGTGTGACCATGACATTTTAAAAGGAATTTAAAAAACACCATGTTAGAGAGACATATGGACTAGTTTGGTTGTTGATGGAAGGAGAATATCTATACACCTTGAAATCAGAAATGTAGGCCAAGAGTCTAAAAGATTTCAAGCACAAAAGATAAATGATGACTATTTTTGAGTGAGTAAGCACTTGCCATTGGGTATTTCCCTTGATCTGAAACAGAGGGGAATTATTCCCTGCAGGAGTGATTTTACGCAAAGTTTTAAAAGCCCTAATAAGGTATAAGGGGGTGCTGATAGGGTAATACAAACAATGCTGTCCCTAATCTGGATAGATTTTGACCACTTCATAATGAGGTGAACCCCAGGGCGAAAATATAACATCCCCAATAGCTAAAGAGAGAGAAGGAGCAAAATCAGTCAGGCAATGAGGCACAGAATTTGAAAGCCTCATGAAGCTAAAAAGGCCACCAGATAGAATGCTTTGAAAACTTGAAACCTGTTTTGAAACCCATGTACATCCAGTCACATGTGAGGACTATATCCATAAGCATGTCAGTACTTACAATATTTTTCTTAGGCAATGTCAAAGGCCTGTTGATGTGGAGTGAATGTAGAAATAATCTAATTTTTGGCTTCTTAAACATGAAAGTAAGATGGGCAAACCAAGGGCATGCAATCAAGAGTAAAGAGTATATCATAACTGTCCTGAATTTTGATGGCACCACTGATGTGCTACAATATGGTAATTCGCTGATGGAAGCAAAATGGCAAACACCAATAAAAAGTGAAGCCATTCCATCTTAGAACTAGCTTATTATAATCCCCAAGGTCAATCTTTATGTGCCTGTACCTGGATTTGAAACCACAACCTCTGTGTTCCTAGACAAGTGTTCCCCACTTAGCCAAATATTTAATTTGGCATCCTTGGCATTGTTATATACATTATTCAAGATAAAGTCACCATTATGTTTGTTTCTCCCTTTTGAGTGAATTTGATGGAGGACTTAATTATTATCGTGTGTTCTGTAAATAATTAAGAACATCATATGTTTTAGAGTATCTGCAATCCTATACAATTTGTAACTTGTAGGAATTTTATTCTTGATGGAATAAAACTACACTGATTTATATTTGCAATCCAATTTTTAAAGTTCAAGATTAATTAGCAGACAGGCATTTGTTCATCTTAAATAATACACAGTTTGTGGTTGGCTTAAGGTAAGGTTGTAGCAAACATAAATTAAAATCTGGAAGAAAATATATGAGTGCACTGTAGAAAAGTGACCCCTACAAATGCCAGTGTTAAATTAATTGAGTGAGTACTTAAAAGTGGTGACATAGTTACTTGTAGGCTTAAACAGGGGAGTTAATCGACCAAATGCTAATATTAAGAATAGACAAAATGAGTAAAATTAGGTGAAGAGCTTTGCTCTAAACATGTTTTCCATGTGTTGTGTACCTCTACACTTAATCTGACATCCAGCTATGATGCCCTTGAATATTCTGAAATACTAGATTATTGTCAAAGGTAAAGTTGGCACCTGAAAGCAAAAAGTTTGAAACATTAAAGGTCAAAGGCAACATTTTCAGATCATTCATCAATAATTACATATATACATGAAAGTTCAATTTTTGTAAAAATAAGATGCATCTGGACAAGGTTACATGGTATATTCAGTCACTTTCTGGCTGTTTTTTCAAGAATTTCACAACTGTCGCCATTATTTTTCACTCGACAACTCCCGTAAAAAGTACTAGCCCTGACGTCACAGGTTCATGACAATGTAAACAAACTATCGTTTTCGTAAGCCTTTTAATACATACATATATATTTAAAAGATTTCCTTGTCTGTTTGTATGAAGTTTATTTGTTTATAAGACATCATTCTGCCACAGTAAGTTTCTGAAATAGCCTTGAGAACATCTTTTATATTTGTTTATTTAAAAAAAATTTTTAGAGAGGTATTAAGCAAGTTGGATAAAAATCACAAAACAATGCAGTCAACCTGGTTCAACTCTGAGATGAGTTTTAATAGTTATTTTTTTAATTTTGAAAAATAATTATTGCTAGGAGATTAAACAAATACAACATTAATGTCTTTAGCACTGGGCCTCAAGCAAGGATAATCATATATGTTCCCCAAATTAGTTCAGAACTTTCCCACCCAAACTGTAAACAATGCTGCTCTCATAGTATACATTATGCGTCTAGCCATCTGCAATGTATATACTGTCGATCTCCAAAACACAATTCCATTTTCTTGGTCTCAACAAAGGCTTAAATGGAGAAAAAAATGTTAAAACTAATTTTCAAAACCTAAAATCATCTAAACATAAGGTCAAGAAGTACTGAACTACTATATATCTTAAGGAAAACCCATTATATACTGAATTATTTCATGAACTGATAATATAAAAGTTAAAACTTCAAGGATTCTTTCAGAAGATATTTAATCAATTTGACTACAACAACATGCTTTTATAAATGATATATGCAAATGAAAACAAATTGTATATTTTGATTTCACTTTACATCATACTTTATCTTGATAGAAGTACCGGTGAAAAAAGGCAAAAAACAGCATTCTGTACATTTTAATGAAAACTTTTGAATTTATCAACAGATCCTTAGCTTTATGTAAATATTTAACTGTTGAAAGGCTACTTTCCCATCACAGTTTAAAAACCTTGAAAAAATGGGAGGAGGCAATATCTCATACAAATGTTTATGCTTTCTGCATTCCAAGACGGGCCTATTTATATATAGCATATCTGTGTTTGTTAGAACTGTTAGTGGTTAAAAATTATGTGAAACTTGAGAAAAAAACAGCATCTGGAAAAAATAAAGGCTAGTGGGTTTTTTTCTGGCAAAGAAACATGTTATCTTCCTTCCATTTGTAAATATATACATTATATCTCCAACTAAACAGAACTTTGTTATGAACCTGTGACGTCATCAATCATCTTCTACGAGAAAAACAATATGTCGGCTTTTCACTTCACTTCGTGATATTTATTTTTCTAATGCTATTTATGCCTCTTGTACCATATATTTCTTAAAATAAACCACATTTTCATTCTTATAGGGTGTTTGTCTACTGAATTAAGTTAACTTCACAATTTTTGTGAAAAACGTTGCCTATGACCTTTAAACCCAAACTGATAACATCCACAACATCACCAGCCAAGAAGCACAACATCACTAGCTTTTAATTGCCAACAAGCGAAGGTTAGAACAGTTAGTTACGGATTTCAGCTACTAGGCAGACAGGTGAATTGGGTGTCCTGGGAACAGTAAATTGATTTCATTATTCATTTGCATAGTTCTGACCATTTAAGAACAATCACTACTGAATACTTTTAACATTAAGAATTTCATCCAAGGTTTAATATAAGTTCATCTTGATATTTTATTGTAGAAAAATGAAGTCATTGATGAAAATTTTTCATTGAAGTAAGAAGTTTATCCATAACTTCTCAGACTTACTATAATTTACTAAAAAAAGAAAAGGAGTAACAAGTACGAAAGGAGTTTACAAATCATTTTTTAAATTTTTTTTATTCTGTATTTCATTACTTTTGAAAAGTGACTTTTCAAAATCATATTTCACATCAAACTTAAAAAAAACAATTAAAGAACAATACAACAATAAAGTTTTAGCCTAAAGGAAAGTCATTACAGAGTTTTACTGAGTGGATTCAATATCCAATTAAAATTCACTCAATTTCAGACAAAATCATAATTTGTGAAAATTCTAAATTTAAGAATTTTGCAATATGTCATGAACATAACAATCAATACAAGATCAATCAAAAATAAATAATATAAATTTCACCTCACAAAATACTGAGAAATCAATAAAGTAAACTTTAAATGTTCTGTGGAACTTTAATAAATGCTGACTCAGCAAGTTTTTAATGTGAAGTTGCATTCCCCGATGCATATTTACACATGGAAGTCAATCGGTTGTAAAATGTTTGATGACCCTTTCAGAAACAATTAAGGTAATTAAATTTATAATGAACAAAACTGCAACAACTGAGACTTTTTTGTTGAAAGCTTTTAACAAGTTATCACCCACTATGACAATTGATACTGGTGTGTTTTTACATCAAGACAGTTTCTTGAAACTCAAAAATGGAGGTTACCAACTCATTCCCCATTTTGTATTGACAAATAACATTTCATATACATATTTTGTGTTCTTAAAAAGTTCATAAGGCCTTTATAAACAGCCAATCTGATTAATAGTCTTCTGATGCCATGCCTCACTGGCTGCCACGTTTTTCCAGATATTTGCTGTTCAAGTATTTGTGATCTTGAAGACATTTTAATTTATACAAAACTGGTTTTTGTGTTATTCTATTCCACTATAACCTCAAATGGATTTAGATTTTGTTTCAATTTTTTATAATCTATTAATATACAAAATTATAAAATGACTCCCCAGCTAAAAAATATTAATATTTTATGACTCTGCGGTTGGAATCTCTATTTTACTTGATGTTGCAAAATATTTATCAGAAAAAACATTTTGACAATTAACAAAAAGAGTTTTAATAAAAGTCAAACAGATTTAGGTTTATTAAAACTCAGTGGAAATAAATTACAAATTCTTTATTTTTTCCTCAACACACAATGCATATATATTACAGACAAAACAGCTATAGATTTTACTAAATAATTGCTTTATTTCACCCATACAATTTAGGACTAAATAAGCATACCTGCAAGTGAAATTGATTTGTGAACATATTGAACAACACACAACGATGACGGAATTAACTGAGATGCAGGCTTGCTTATACCTAAGTATTTATTGACATAGGTAAGAGGTTACTAAAATATATAATGTTATGTGTGGGAAATATCTTGAACAAATCATGGACAGTTAATTCCTCTGTTGATGTGTTAAGTTTTATAGAATCACAATTAAACTTAACTTACAGGTAAGCTTGTTGAATTCTAAATTCTATCCCCCTAAACATGCAGCAACTCCAGAATTACCTGAGATTTGAAAGTCATCTGTGTGACTGTGTCTGTGCTTGCTGTGAAGAAAAAGAAGAGGAAGAGATGAAAGTTTTTATTGAAAACATCAACTATGATAAATGTTTTCCAAGAAGTTGTTTCCCAAAGGTATCATTTTTGTCATCAACTAATAGTGTCACTACAAACTGTTTTATGTGGCTTGACAGCATCTATTCAGAGTAGGTTCCCCCATTCAGTCTTTCTGTTTCAAGTGCTGAAGGACACATAAATCTATCTTGTCATACCTGTGAAACACTGCAACACTCACTAATGTTGAAGTTTTTAACATCCTGATTTGAATATACAGGTATGATCAATTAACTGGATATCATTTACATTAAATGCCTTTATTAAATAAATTGTATTCTTTGACCTGATGACAGTAATATAAGAACTAATTTCATAGATAAATCTAAGGATGCTAGGTAATTTATCACAATTTTAACATCATATGTACATATATATTGTGGCAAAAGAAATTCTAACATTAATTCCTCTCATAAATCTTTTTAAACATGCAGAATTTTACACACTCCATGTTGAGTGCAGATATGGCTGGTATGACAGTATTGATAGTCCATCCTCATAAAGGAAGGCTGTATAATCTAAGCATACACCTACCGGAGCAAAAAGGGAATTTTATTCCTTTCACTGAGGTGTGTTGAATGTTGTGCTTGAGTTTTACCCTCCAGGATTGAATGATAAGATCTTGAGTGACTTTATATACTGCTTGCTCAGATGGATTGCCTGATATAGGACATACCAGAAGGTTCGATTTTTTGTGAAGACTGTGTTTTATTTCTGACTGAGTTGGAAATCTTAATAGATCTGCATTACTGTGTATAAACATATGTGAAATCACCATATGTAAAAAAATTAGAAGTTTGAGATGGCCAGAAAGAGAGCAACAAGAATCATGTAGCCTGTTCTAGGCTGATCTTTTGTAACAACCTTGAAACAAGGGCAAAAAAGGTCTGCAACTGACATATGAATCTAACATGGAATATACTAGGGTTTAATTGCCACTCAGATTCTTTATCAAACTTCCAACTTTCAGTATCGGCCACAACATTGAGTTTTCCAGGCAGGCATATGACCAAAATTTATCTAAATATTCCTCTCTTTAGCATATTGCCACATATCCTGAGTAATCATACTCCATTCAGAGGAGGCCATTCTACACCTGGAGCATTTTGGGTAGTCATACCAACAGCTACATGAATACATAAACCTGATCCTCAGCCCTTTGAGTAGATCTTCCCTGTGGATTAGATGCAACATTTAGAATGGTACAGAGGGCTGGATCTATGTTCATGGGTGAACAGTTCTGCACAAATATATAAATTACGTAGATAAGTGTGTCAATCTGTCCACAAGTTAGCAGTTATTCCATTGTAAAAAGTTATAAAATAAGTATTCAGAAAAGAAAGTAACTGTACTAAAATATTTATGAAAGACAGCAACAGTGCACAGTAAAAATAAACACAAAATTCATACAAATTTCACATAGAGGTCTGAGAAAACATGTTCATTCTGTATGATAGCAAACATTGTAATGAAGGATAAGCAAGACTGCATCTTAAGTAATTCTGGGGTTCTTGTGTGTGTAGTGAGATAGAATCTGCAAATGCTGACACATGCAAGAATGAATAAAAACTAAGAAGACAGAGAACCTTGTTTATCTGACCCATGTAGGTATAGTCACATTGTTCAACAATTCTGTTTAGCAATAGTATATCAATGGCTTTCTTTATTTTTTTATGTAGTGGAGGATGAAGCTCTATTCTATTCTATTCTATACTTCTATAGTGCTTAATCTCTGCCACGGCAGACTCTAAGGCACGACACCAAGTCCAATTCAATAATCATCATTCCAGAGACATAGCAAGGTCGACACCACAGAGACACCAGAAAATTTAGATACTCAGGTAGGAAAGCTTTATCAAAGAGATAGGTTTTTCCTAAAACAGGCGAGAGTTGGAGCATAACGTACATCATCAGGCAAATCATTCCAGAGTGTGGGAGCATCAAAAGCGGAACTGTGACCAAAGTGGGTTTTTTTATTATTTGTGTACAGATGGGTAGCATTGAGGAACCTCCAGAAACCTCATCTGGGCGGTTGTATCTTGTGCCATACCTTCCTCAACAAATTGACAAATGAGGGCTGAAATAGTTTGGGTGACCACTGTGAAGAAACTTACAAACCAAAGTGGCTGTTTTAAAGGTACACCAAAATTCAACTGGCAACCAATTTTTGAGAATAGGACTAGCCCGTGAGTATCTATTGCAATTTGTGACAATCCTCCCGAGTATATTTTGAATACACTGCAGTTTGTGCATGTGGAAACTGAATAGACTTTTGAAAAAAGAGTTGTCAAGATGACTGCTCAGCAGGGCGTTTGCCACTAGGACAGCAGCATCATCTGTCAGGTACTGCCTGACCCACCAGAGATCACGCATTTGAATGAAGCAAGCCTTACAAATGTTACGGACGTGATCAGTAAAGGAAAAATTAACATCAAACCAGACACCCAGATTCTGCACAACAGCTGGTGGATGCAAAAGTTTACCAAATATCCTAACAGGGAGGGGAGAATCTAATTTCTTTAGCTGAGCATGAGATCCAAATATGATGAACTCGACTTTTTTCGAGGTTTAATTTAAGCATGCTTGATGACATCCTTTCTTGAACATCTTGAAGACAATATAGAATTTATCAAAGTCAGAGATGTCAGAGATGGCATTTTTGTAGGACAAATGAATGGACAATTGAGTGTCATCAGCATAAAAATGGAATTTGATATTGGAGTGCCTTCAAATAAACTTACTCAAAGGAGTGGTGAATAGAAAAAAGCAGAGGGCCGAGGACAGAGCCTTTGGGTACTCCAAACAACAGCTCATGCAATTTTGAGAGGGTTGACCCAATTTTAATTGCCTGAAATCGGTGGCTGAGATAGGAGGAAAACCATTTTAGGGCCGAGTTGCACACACCAAACCATGACTTAAAACATTTTAGAAGAGTGTCATGGTCTATCGTATTGAAGGCGGCCAATAAATCAAGTGCCGTAGGCTTGCCATGGGACAGTGAGGTATGGATCTCATTTTTTAATGTGCAGTAGGGCAGTTTCAGTTGAATGACCAGTTTTATACGCTGATTGATGAGGATTGTCTAGATTGTTACTATTGATGTGTTGCATAAGCTGTTTAACAACCACCTGCTCAACTAATTTTGACATAAAACACAGTCCTGATACTGGACAGTTATTCTTTAAGTCTTCATTTGGAAGTGATGCTTTCTTAACAAGGAGAGTGACAACTGCCTTCTTGAACTGTTGATCAGCCAAGGATTTGTCAGACTGGTGAGGAGGAAGAGTCATCTCACAACCCTTTTTAAGAACTTATCGTAGTACCTGCCATAGCTTCTGTGGATTTCAGCTGTTGTTATTGATGACAGTGTTGTAGTATTCAGCCTTGTCTCTGTTGATAATTGCGTTGCACCGGGCTATCTGTCTATGCAATCTTTGTCTGCTCAACTGAGACCTGTCTTTGCACCACATTCACTCAAAATGACACCTAACTGATTTGGCTTTGCAATATGTATCTCACAACCAGGCAGCTGGTTCGTTCTTAATTCTGCCACCTTTAGGTAACACAGGACATGCAAAATCAAGACAAAACTGTACTAGTACGTGATCCAAAATTAAATCGCCGACTGTGACATCACTAATGAAATTTGAATGACTTGGGCTGAGTATCAAGTCTAGTATGTGACCATTCAAATGGGTGGGTTTATTTACACTTTGAAGAAGATTGGAACTATCCAGCAGGTTTAGAAATTTTCGATGGTCGATACAGCCTGTATCCTGGGCCTATGAGTAAGTCGAAACCTGGGTGGAGTCACAGACTTCACAGCAGGCTATCAGTGTCAGAGAGTTGAATGTGTGTTTCTGCAAGGGCCAGAATGTCAACATTATTTGAGACAATTGTGTCACCGATCAGGGGGCCTTCATTCCTTATAGAACAACTGTTCACAAAGCCAAGATTAACAGGACCTGGATTCAGGGCTATATCACCGGATAACATCAGCATGATCAAAAGACACCTGACATTGGCATATGCAGGGAACCTATATGAGTAAAGCCTGTAGGAGTGATCCCTAACTGCACTAGGAGCCAGGATGGCAAGGGGGCTAAGGGATAAGTGACTTTGGTCTGCCACTTTAAGCCAGAAGAGGAAACTGAAAAATAATATGCCAGACAGCTTCATGACTGAGACCGAAAGAAAGTGACGACTCACGGGCACCCTATTCACCCCAATGCAGTCTGAGCCTTAAGTACTGCCCTCACAAAAAATCATAAACAGATGAAATACAAAAACACAGCTATGAACAGATAAGAAGTTGCGGGAAGAAACACTAATGCAAAGAATGACACTAAAACAGTTGAAACACACAATGGTGACTCTGAATAATTCTGTAATTCAGTAATTCTGAATAAAGTGGACTATAAAACACAGTTTGAAGGAAATGGGGGATAAAACAGCAATAAACCACATAAAGGGTCATAAAATCACAGGATGGTATTGATAGTAAGTTGGACAATGGCACGGTAATTACCGGTAAAGTGGGCGATAATACCTGGTTTGGGGGTAATGATAGAGAAAACAGCAATAAACTAGATAATGAGGTTATAAAATCAAAACATGGTGTAAAATTTGACGAATTAACACAAGTTGACTGGAAAATGTGTACTAATATGTTCAATTAGTGTTAGAATTGAAGGTTATGATTTGTTTGTTCAGCAAAAAAAGACATCTCCGTGGTTCATGCTCTTGTCTTAATTTAATCTTATCTACTGCTTTGCAGGAGAAACATCTTCCACACAATGGGAAACTCAGAATGCTAAGTTAATAAACATATTAAGCATTAGGATAGTAGAAGTTCATGTATAGTTGATAGTTTTGAGTTCTGGGTATGATAAAAGGAAATGAAACTAAGTAGGCAAACTAGAGTTAAAGAGTTTTCAGACATTTCTTGAAGGAGTGATAGACAGGCTGTTTTTTTAAGGGTAAAGCGTTCCAAAGAGCAGGTACATAATGATAGAAAGAATTTGAAAAAAAAATCTTTGTGATTTATGAAATCTGCAGTCAAAGGTTGGGATGCGAACGAACTGAAGTTTAGCGCTGCTGCATCTGGTATTTCCAAAAGAGGTGAAGGAGTGAATTAATTCACTTAGGTTGGCTGGTTGGTCATGTTTTAGAATTTTGTATCTGATGAGGGCTATTTTAAATTATACCCTGTACTTGACTGGCAACCAATGAAGTTTTTTTTTTCATTTGGGGGTGATATAGGGCAACTTAGAGGAGTGTGTGACAATCCTGCAGAATGAGCTTTGGACAATCTCATGCTGCAATCTTCTTAACTCCAATTCATTGAGTGATACAAACAGGGTGTTGTAGTTGTCTAATCTGCTGCTCACCAAAGCATTTGTCAGAAAGACTGATGTTTTTAAGGTCAAGAAGGGGACGAATTCTGTAAAGGTTTCTTGCATTGGCTCTAGTGGACTTTATGAATCATGACACATGGTCAGAGAGAGATAAGTTAGAACACCTCCCGAAGGTTTGTGCCATTTTGTGCTGAGACCTGATTGCCCCAAATGTTGATTGGAAAGTGTGGAAGGAGTTGTTTACAATTGTTTATGAGCCTATAAAGACAATCTAGTTTTAATTTATTTGTGAGCATGAAATTTTGAATGTCATTGAGGCAATTCCTGAGTTTATGTATAGAGTGAGAGAAATTTGCAGGTGAGTGTGTTATGCATAATTGCATATCATCAGCATAGAAAGGGAACTAGATACTGCTGTATGACCATTTGAATGGGGCTTGAAATTCTCAGCTGCACTACTTTCCGATAGAACTTTAGCCTAGCAAAGAAGGCAGCATCCAGACCAAAAATAAGAAATTTTATTTGAATGGCTGACAAATAATAAGCCATGTGAGAAAGTGCAATCTCATTCAAAAACTTTTTTGACTCAGAGAAGGACTTTGACAGACTGGTTTCCAGCATGGTGATATGCAATTCCAAGGACCAAATTAATGAAAAGCATTAAATAACTATCACCTAATATAAATTGACTCAGTGTACAATCTGTTATCACAAGTGGCAACCCATGGAATGGGGTGAACCAATTTGGTACAATTTACAAAAATTATTGTGTATGGTAAACTATGTTAACAGTACACCAGCCACTGGGTCTAGCTTGCCTGGAGCATGAACAGCATTGAGGTCAATGCTACATACAATAACCAAAATATTGTTTTCCAATACTTTACCATGACTGCAGCTTGGTTATCACATTTATTCGAAATCATTTTGCCTGCTCCATTTGCATACCAAACTTTGAGAGCTACCAATCATGTTGGTCATTTCCAGGTAAACAATGACATGATTGCACAAATGGATTCTCCAAGGTAAACTGGTAAAAAAAATATTGATCTATTTGAGGTCACGTCTCAAATTGCTAGTAATATTGATATTTTTTCCGTTGAAATTGTCGCAGAAGGGATTAAACTTTTTGTTAAGAACAAATCTGGAATGCTTGATACATTTGACCTCACAGAAGAGGGATCCTATAGGTAACTGGGGTTTCCTCTCAGTAAAGGTACTTTTATCCAACCATTCACTTAATGCAGGTTTGACAGATGTTAACTTTTCAGGAGGGATAAGGAAATATGCACTATAAAACAGGAGTAAAGTCATACAACTTGAATACTTGGGTGTACTAATTTTTTGCACTATCTTTTGAACCTAATTCACTTGGCTATTTTTGTAAGTTGAGGTAGGTTTTTGTGATTTTGGAAGGCAGAGCCAGCATCTATCTTCTTAAAACACTGCCTACAATCTACAAACACTCATTACTAAATCAATTTATACTCAGAGAAATTTCTATAGCGTGTTAAAACCAGTTCTATTTAAGATGTCAATCACCATTACCTCAATCACAACAGCAATGTATGCTGTAGCTTAAATATTATTGTATCATTATTGGGTTTATTGAGGCTTGTGCGAGGCTTGTGCTTTTAAAGATCAATTTTGTTTTATTTTTTCTGTTACTGTACTTGCATGAATTTGTGGTGTAGTGTGATAAGTACCCATCTCATCATTGAAGTTAAGCGGCATTTGGCTACATAGGGATTGAATTAGCCACCATATGTATTCTAGGCTAGGTATGGGATGTATGTAATTAAAAAATTTGTTTTTGTCAAAAGACTTTCATAGATTCTAGTACACTACCCATGGCTCTGACGACTTTGCAGCTTGTGCATGTGACCCAAAGATTTTCATCCCTTGTTTCGAAAAACCTTGTACTAATGTGTCACAACTTGAGGATATGCCTTTTAGGACATTAGTGATACACACACTACACACTATTGCTGTTAGATTTTTGTTTTACACAGACATATGTGATATTATGTAGGTTTTAACACTTTGTGAGTAAATCACATGTGCTTGTACCTACGGGGACTGGGAGGAAGGGGAACTTTTTCACATTCATCCATTTTAAAACTCAAGTGTAAACAACAATACCCACCAAATTCCTAGTGTAATCTTAAGCTCCCCTGGTGAATAAGATAGAACTATTTCCAACTCAAGGAGATGGTCTAATAGATAGCCCACTTTAAATGTATATCCTATTTAGGCCAGGAGAGCTATAATGAGTGATAATTTAAACCATAGACATTATATTGATTTTACCCTTGAAATATTTCTCAGATTAGCCAATCAGATTAACTGACATGTTAGAATGACACATTACAGTGGAATAGATCACTGTTACTCACTTGGACTAGACCCATGGCTGTAAATAAGCTCTTTGATCTCAGTCATTCCAAACATATTTTTCATATTCTACTTGTCAAACACTGCTCAACCTTGAGAGCTTTTAATTGTGCTCTACTGATCATTTAGAAATCCTTTTTAACTGAAGTGGCAAAAGTCTTGCACCTAGGTCTATCCTAATCTTTAGTCTCAATTGATTAAAGAATTCAGCCACCCCAATGTACAAGTCAGATGCTGCAATATGTGTGTAGTATACAATTTCCAGGCATAGAAGAAATCAAAATATGGCTCCACATGCCATGTTTAGCAGAGAGATTACTAAAGACTGGTACAACTAAAATATTTAACCTCAGTGGTTTGTTTATTTGTTTATTTGGGGTTTAACGTCGCTTTCAACACTGTACATGTCATATCACGACGGGTAGTTGGAAGGGCAGAGGAAACCAGTACATAGAGTTCGCTAGGGTTGTGTACTGTAAACTGCCGACCAACGGCAAGCAACTACCAGCTTTCCCACTTGAGCCCGTGCGGGGATCGAACCCCAGCCTCAGAGGTGGGAGGCGAAAGTGTTACCACTCTGCCACCGTGGCCCCTTAACCTCAGTGGTAGTTTCTGGTACGTACAGTCCCTCTCCCACCCAAGAAGACTGTGACATATACACTTCAGGGTATGAGTTTATTGATAAATACATATGATATATTAATAGATACTAAATATAACTACAGTGTTGTAAAATAATAAATTGTAAATTGTCACTGTAAACTAATATCCCAGAAGCCAACATTGTATGATGGTTTTATCAAAAAGTTATGATAAGCAACATTCTACTTTGCATAATGACCAATTTATCATGATCAAAGTATGGGTTTTATCTGCTCTTAAAATCCTCAAGTATAAATTAATTATGCATATTTTGACAATAACAATACATTATCCCATTTCTTTTTTGAGAGTATCTGTCAAGGTTTGATCTTTTTTCTGACTTCTACACTATGAGGAGCCACTTGACGGTTTGTGTTTATCGATATACTTTTAGTAAATGATGACATCAGTCTCAATGATTCTTACAGGGTGACAACCATCATTAGAAATTCTGAAAATGACTTTCAACACACCTAAAACATTCTTGTGAATGTCAAAAACCTCTCTCCAATAACAAATAACAAAAAGGCTTTAAGTGTAAACCTAGTTTTTGTTTTGATGTAGGAGTCAAAGAAAGAAAGAAACAAGGCATTTCCTTTTTTACTCGCTGTTAAAACAGAAAATAGCTGCCATTCAATTTTTCTATTGAGATAGACTTCCAAAACAGGTACTAGCTTGTAGCTATAGAGAAAGTTGTTGAACAACATATTTTAATGAAAATATTGGTATAAAAAGTAGGTGAGTAGCAAATTTCGTAAACAAAACACTCTAAACTTGATATTTTTGTAGTTATAAGTAATTCACTCAAACTTGTCTTATCTAGTCTAATCTAATGTGGAATCCAGAAAAAGCACTAAAATATGGGTCGGCTACACATCCCCAACAGAACGTAGTGCATAAGCCATAAACCCCTACACGGATCCACCCCAAGTGAACTGATTAATTTCTGGACTTGAGGTCATGAGTGGGGATCAATACAACACTATGTAAACCTCTGTTGGCTACTGTAACTCATCATTTATCCCTGCAAAGATGCCAGCAACACATGGGAGAGACGTGCAACATAAGCTTAGGGCCCTGTGTGTTTTATTGAGTTACATTTGTATTTTCATTCTGATTTGACTGAAACTATAACTGAAACAATAACACTGAGACACATGGCAACAGGAGAAATGTAAGAATCCTGGCTGGTTGGCTGAGCCACCATATGTAAATTCCACCCTATTGTCTGCCGGACCATACTTGCTGAATTTTAGAAGGAGTATTTGACCTCCAGTAACACCCATCACGATTAATAAGCCAAAGAAATCAGGAAGTGAATGTTACAATTATTATGATTCCTTTTCCTTGGTGCTGTTAGCCCTGGTATTGGACAACAGATTACTCTTGGTTAATGTTGAGTCAAGTGGATCTTTATCAGATGCACAAATATTATCAACAGCAAGTTGAGGAAGAAGATTAAGGATAGCACCTTGGGGCAACTGGCATCAGAACCCCTGGGGAGAGAGGGCCAGATTTTCACTATTTTTTTCTGGATAGTGACACCTTCACCTTGATGCCATGGCTTGTTATACCCTGTAGCAGACGACAACTCACAAGGGAAGAGAGAACAGCAAACTCCAGAGGCAGAGGCAGACCTGTCCCAATATGATCCTCACTGTTGAACGGATTGTAAAACAACAACTTTGACTTGGGGCATCATTGTTTACAGAGATGAGAATGGTAAAACGGTATCCTTTCTCTTTATTGGGCAATTGGTTACAATTGGCAATGTGCTTGCAACGCCTTGATCTATTCTTCTACGTTTTTGTTTTTTCTCCACATTCATTCAAATTGCTGCCTTAGACTGTGTGGCATAGGGTATGAATCAGACAACCACTCTGCTAACTGCCATTTTTCCATGTATGATATGATTTTTTGATGCATGTTTTCAAGCCCATGTGTGAAGCTGTTCACAAACTGATCTTAGTTCTGAGGCATTTTTACATAGAGACAGTACAAATGTAATATTGTTGAGGTCATTGCAGAACAGGTCAGTATTGATCTTGTGATACCAATGATAGGACAGAAGTCATTCAATGCTGGCTGCTGTATTGGAAAAATTCAGTTGGCATGTTATAGCAGCATGGTCAGACATGAAATTGTCTACTCTGATATTAAAAACATAATTGGAGTCACAAGGATACATCAATACATCCAGTGTGTGGCTAAGCATATGTAGGGCCAGTAATACCTTGAACCATGTTGCAATACTAAAGAATGTCATTAAATATGGGCCTGTCACAACACTCAACACACACATGAACATTTCTGTTACTGCACATGATGAAATTAGAACCAATTGAGGATAGAAAACCTGAGCACCAGAAAAATCTTTACAAATCCAGTAATAAATTAACCTAGTTGGTGGTACAGACAAGCAACTGCAGAGTTTTTGTGGTCAGAGTAGACAGGTAGTATGATACTTTCAAATCTGGTTAGGTGGCAATACTAGGAGTATAGGTTTTTCTACACAAGAAACTAATCCAACTGCCTTGTTCAATGCAGCTTCTGGACGAATAAATGGTTGACTGGTGTGAGAGAATTGAGGAGACCATCAGTGTCAGAGGGTCTGATGTGAGTCTCTACCAGGGCCAAGATGTCCAAGTTACTGCATTTTATGAAGTCATGAATAACATGGCCTTTATTACAAATAGACCTGCAATTTCCAAATCTGAAATTGGTCAGGCTGGGATTTGAAGCAACATTGTGACATAATACCATCCTTAAGAAAATGTTTTCAATTTGAGTTCCGAATACACCTGTTTCATGTTGCCAAGGTATCAATATTAATAGACCGCAAAGAAAGACCGTAAAAAAAGACTGTAAGAAACCATAAAATTGATGGGATACTAATAGAGTAGCTATTACTCAATTAGCTATGGAGTTATAACTCTGAAAATTGCAACAAAAAAAGCTATTATGCAGTTAGTTATAGATCTACAGCATTCAGACTTTCACATAATAGTTTATGAAAATGTAGTTGAAATACATCTTTCAGCAAAACATTGTAACTGTAACAGGCATAAAGGAGAATGCTGTTTGCTAATTTTGCTCATTGTTAAAAAACACAGATATTACTCACTTAGCTATTGAGAAAGACATAAGGCTCTTATTAAACACCCACCTACCCACCTTGTTGGTACAGAGAAAGTAGCTAAACAACATGTTTTGTTGAAATACTCTAAGAGCAGTCATTTGGCAGTTACAATGAAGTGCTCAAACTAGCTACTGGCGCTATTACTCACTTGGCTATGGGTAAATATTAGCAAAAGCAACAAAACATAACACACATAACATTTACACTTTGAGGTGACCTTAGATAGAATTGATAGAAAATAATTATTGTACGGTCACATGGGTTCAGATAAGCTATACTCAATAAAAGGGTAATGAAATTATAGGCACACAGAGAGCCATCAGGTAGTAAATAACTTATCAATACAAATGTTAAACAACTTATCAATAATCTGAAAACCAAAGTATGCCATCAATAGTCTTGTCAATAATCTGAACATTGCAATGATCATATTACAAATGTTATGTGATTACAAAGGTATTGCAGAATTAAAAGTTTAAATCGAATACAAAGAACACCCAGCCTGGTTAGGCTTTTAGTCAATTAAGGTAAAACATGGGCACCTTAAAAATGGTGACATGACTTTTAAATTAAATGTTTCTAAAACAACATAGTCTAAAGGGCTTTGTACTATACAATTTTTCATGTAACACTTGTTGATGTTGAGTACCAACTCACGGCAGGTAACAACTCGAGTTGTTCCTTAGAATAGAATAGAAACATTTATATAGCGCAAAATTGATGCAACATCCTCTAATGCGCTTGAAATCAAAAAGGGAAAGTCGAGGGACGTTAGAGGTCATGATCCAAGGTTAGCGCCCGCCAGGGAGATGTACTATGGTGGAGGATATGCTAATCTAAACAAGTAGGTCTTTAGCTGGCTACGGAAACCTGTTATTGTTTGTTGTGATCGTACTGATACTGATACTATTAGTACCATAATTTCTCAAGTAATTGTCCCCTTTCTAATATTTGCCCCAATCATTTTTCATAACAATCCTTGAGTAACAGATGGCCAAGAATTAAAGGAATTACTTGTAAAATGTTCAGTAAGAAATCAGTAAAGATTGTATGTCTGGATGTTGTATGTTATGCAAAGATGCCTACAGTTTACATGAATATAAATCAATACTATAGTGCAAGTTATGTTTCACAGGGTAACTCCATAAAATTAAGATCAATTCAGTCATATAGCTTGGACTGTTAATTCTAATAGTCAGCTTTGTTAAGTCTTGTATTAGTGATGTTCTGTAGTCATAAACTGCCCCATTTTGCAAAGATGCATAACTCACAGGGGCGAGTTGTAGCAAAACATCTCGAGATGTGCACGCCATCTGGAGTTGTGGCTGCATCAACTTAATCCTCTAATGTCCATTACTGGTCAATTATTGAGCCCAAATATGGCTTCTATCTTAAGATGATGGTTGGACCAACTTAATCCTCTATTATAATAAGTAGTCAAGTATACAAGGCAGACTTTTAATTGTAATTAAGGTACCAGACATATGTCCTTACTTTATTTGCTAACTAACTATATTTTAGAAACTGCAACTTGATTTTTGGTATCTTTCTAAACAGGACAAGTTTATATATTGTAAATATATGATAAAATGTTATCCATTTATTTTGAAAATCTGTAACAAAGGAAAAAATTATGTCATTTTAATCAGGCAGTCCAGTAAACTAATGTTAGCTTTTAGTGTGGCGTTTATTGTTAATCTGTACCATTTCTGTACTTATTCAATAATAAATAAGGTTATTTTGTAAGTTTTATTTTATATAAAGTATAATACAGTCACTTCAATAATAAATAAACTTATTTTAAATATCTAAAATCGTTATTACCACAGAGATATATAATTGTTTATAGAAGTTACGTAAATATAAAGCAACATCATAGCACATTATATTTCATATATATGTGTATTAATTTACAAATCTATTAATAAATATTTCACAAGCTTATATCCAAAGGGATAATCATTTGACAAAAACAATCTTAGAACTAATGCCAATCAAGAGACAAACCAATCATGGAAGTGGCCCCTTAGGCTTCCTATTTAAGTAAAAAGTCAACAAATAAGCCTGAGAAATCCTTAAATGCAATTAAGACACATCAGTCAGAATAACACAATAAAAATAATCACTGCACTTCACTACCTTTGATTGTCTACACAACATTCTCTTCCACAGAGATTACGCTCTATGAAAGTATGATTTGGTTGACTTATTGGATCGAATTGGCACAGCACCAACTCAAGATGTGGCAGTACATCTTAAGATGTTTGCCACAACTCATCCCCGCAAGTTGGCGCAAATAACAACTCCAGTTGTTCCCTGCCGCAAGTTGGCGCCTAATGTGGGTGTTCCACCACACGACTAAGGCTCCCGATTAAGGGTTTTGGGGGGTCGGTTTCAAATATTTGCTTAGTCCCAGACCTTCTGTAAGTGTCAGTTGTTGTCGGTTGGGGCCGTGTGAAAAATCAAACATGTTTGATATTTCACACGACTACAACCGATTCATATTTCCTGCCCTCAACAAAATGTCCAGTCCCAGGCATCCTCAGGCATCGTGTGTTGTCCCAGGCCGCCTGTGACCCTTAGTCCCAGACCTCCGTAGCTTAGTCCCAGGAGGCCGGTTGTTAATCCCAGACTCAAATATGATGCGTATGAATTTCATGCGTCTGAAAGTGAATCGGTTCCTTTAGTCCCCGGAAGCCTCAGACCGTCTGCGGTGTCCTGGGACCCAAAAATCAAGGTCTGGGACTAAGCCCTGACTAAGGGTAACCGACCCTAACCGATCCAAACCGGCCTCCCCAGGACGCCTGGGACAGCACAAATATAGTCTGCAACGGTCTGAGGATGCCCCAGGCGGCCTGGGACTAACAACCGATTAAGACCTGACTGTTTTCCGTGCGTCGGAAATTAAAACGAGGCAATGAGCAGGTCTGGGACTATATAAGCGACCGCCCACACTTTGTCATTGTTACTGACTGTTTGGCTACTGAGAGACGTGTGTCACTGATTTGTAGGGGTTTTCAATTTTTATTTTATATATATTTTACTTGAGCTTAAGGCAAATTTCACAGTTAGGAGACACATTTTACTATTTTTTTATTATTTTATTGACTGGATCATGAGAGAAGAGAAAGGAGGGAAGGAGGGAAGAGAGGAAGGAAAAAGATGGATGAGAGGGAGAAGGAAAGTCAAGTAGAGGAGAGGAGTGAAGTTATTACAGAAGAAAGAACTGAGAGGAGAGAGGAGGAGATTGAGGAAGGTCCAGCTATTGGGGAAGCTGTGGCAGAAGAAGAAGAGAGGTGTGAAGAAGATCCGGAGTGCCATTCTTCAGCCAAGAGAGCCAAGGTGTGTGCCACTTTTACAGACAGTGATGAAGTTTCCATTGTGGAATTTGTCAAGCTGCACCCTGAACTGTATGACAAGGAACATTCACGTTTCCACGACAGGAACAGAAGAGAGGCTCTCTGGGCAGAAATATCTGCAGAACTCAAGCTCCAGCCATTTGATGTGAGACGTTGGTTCGAGTCCCAGCGAACCCATTATGGAAAGCTGTCTCAGCTCCAATCTGGCCAAGCCCCGAGGGAGATGACCAAGAGACAGTCCTGTGTCTACCAACAGATGGGTTTTCTTAAAACCCACATCAGAAGAAAGGGGGCCAACAGAAGTTCAGGTTTTGAGGCCAGTCCAAATACCAGCAAGCAGGACGAATCACATGGGTCAACTACTGACACAGAACACCTCGAGTCCAGTGTCCTGAGGGAGAGGAGTCAGTCCATCATTACATCACCCGTTTCAACTACAGACTCCAAGATTCTCGAACACTTTGAGCAGATGAGGACACTTATCTCGGGTTTTCTGCATCAGAAGTCAGACAGGCAGCCCTTCTTTGACTACGTGGCATCAGAGGCCGAAAAGATGACTCAAGAAGAATTTGAAGAATTAAAGGGCAAGATATTTAGAGACATCAAAACTATTAAGGGCAACCGTAGACGTCAGCCATTGCCCAGAAGATCAGCCACTGTTACCACGGAGTCCCAGAGGGTCGGCCTACTGCCAACAACCACTCCACAGGCATCAAGTTCCACTCAAGCAGCAGCTAGCAGCAGTTTTGTGTACTATACACCAAGCCCCATTGGCTTCAGCAACCCGACATCTGTCTTAACTGTACAGGACGAAGTGAGCAGACACAATCTGAGTGGAATCTCAGATCTGACATCAACACAGATCGTCGAGCAGCCTCAGCAGCAGCAGCAACAGCCGCAGCAGCAGCTCTTTACTATCACCACTTCAGCACCCCCTCACCAGCAGCAGCAGCCTCCTCTGTAGCCATCTAGTTAGGGCGGGTTTTGACCTGCCAGGCCCTTTTCAGGGCCACCAAATCTTCCAAAAACAATTATTCAGCTACATGTTATTCCAATTCCCCTCCCAAAACAAAAAAGTTCAGTACAAATATTTATCACAAGAAAAAAAAAGTTCAAGTCCAACACCTACACCACCCCAAACATGAAACAAATAACCCATGGTACCACACATAACAAAAAAGGCCACATAAAAAAAATTAAAAATAACTCCCAATATGGCCATTAATCCGGCCATTTTTAGATTAAAATCCATGGGATAGTTTAAAATCTGTAATTGAAAAGTCCAACACTTACACCTTCCCTAGAGTTAAAAGGCATTATCACATACTTACCAACCCACAAACAGACAAACCCAATACCAAACATAACCCCCAAATAACAAACCCAGTACCAAACCTAACACCCAACTACAAAAAATAAACCCAACACCAGTAACCACCAACCAAGAAACACACAAACCCGAAAGTAAATAGAACCCATGCCAACAAACTGACAAACTATTTTGCAAACACAATCCCCCATTATTGAAAACAAAACTAGTTTTATGGTTATATTTTCTGCATTTTTGTGATTACAAGTGAAGATTTAAAATTGAAGATTTCCATAAAAACATTTCTGCTACAAATAAATTTCCAACCCATGAACAAAAAAAATTGTTGAAATTAGGAGGTGGATTTCCAAATATAAAAAAATAATTCAATTTAGGATATTATGTGTGACTTTCTGTTTTGCTTTTATTTAAAACTGGGTTTGTATGATTGTTGGGTGAGTAACTTGTGTTTGTCTGTTTGTCCGTCTGAAAAAGTTATGTTTGGCATGGGGTTTGTCTGTTTGTCCGTCTGAACAAGTTATGTTTGGCATGGGTTTTGTCCGTCTGAACAAGTTATGTTTGGCATGGGGTTTGTCTGTTTGTCCATCTGAACAAGTTATGTTTGGCACGGGGTTTGTCCGTCTGTAGCAAGTATAGCTGATTAATTGTTTTTGGAATATTTGTTAGTCCTGAAAAGGACTGTTTGTTAGTCCTGAAAAGGACTGTTATAGTTAGTCCTGAAAAGGACTGTTTACTGCAACACAGGCCCCAGGCTGCTGACCACCATGTTGACCTTGATGCTGGCTTCTCAGTATGTTGTGCAGAACCACACAGGTCATGACCACTTCTCTAACTGTTTCTGGGGGTAGTTCAATGGTGGTCCTCATCACTCTGAATCTTGAAACCAGGATGCCAAAAGCGTTCTCCACAACTCTCCTGCCCCTTGATATTCTATAGTTGGCAATCCTTTCCTCCCTTGTTAACAGCCTTCTGCCATAGGGTTTCATGAGCCAGGTCTTCAGGGAAAAGGCATCATCTGCCAAAATGAAGTAGGGGACATCTGTACCACCCTGTGTTATAGGAGCTGCGTCAGGGAAGCCTATCCTGCCATCTTCAATCCTCCTCTTCAGCTGAGAGGCATTAAATATCTGGGCATCTGAGCAAGATCCTTCTGTACCCACATCCACCCATCTGAATTTGTACTGCCCATCTACCAAGGCCAACATGACAATGGAAAAGAACCCCTTGTAGTTGTGGTAGAGGGCTCCAGAGTTCTTGGGTTTCTTCAGGGCCACATGCTTGCCATCAAGGGCTCCCAGGGCATGTGGAACATTCCACCTGATCCTGAATTCCCTCTCCAGTTCTTTCCACTCATCTGGGGTAGTAGGACATTTGAGGTACTCTCTGGTGAACTCATCCTGGATGGCCCTGCAGACCTCTGGTAGAAACTTGGAAATGGTGGATCTGCCAACCCTGAACTGACAGGATAATGATGTGTATGACTCTCCAGTGGCCAGATATCTGATGGTGAGGGCTAACTTCTCCCCAACACTGATAGGAGCTCTGTAGTTGGTGGCCTGCCTGGCTAGACGTGGTTCCAGTCTGGTCTTCATCATTTCAAAGAATTCTGGGGTCATCCTCATGTAGTTGGTGAATCCTGGAATGTCTGTGGCATACAGATCAGCCATAATGTTGTGGTAGGCCCCCCTCTCCTCTCTCTGCAGTAGCCATGGCCTGACCCACATGTTGTGCCTTCTTCTAGGTGTATGGGTGGTGGTGGTGCTGGGGGTGCTGGTGGTGGTTGCTGTGCTTGACGTAAAAAATGGAAATACATGATTATTTGTAACTGAATAAAAACCAAAAAAGCCCTAAGTTGTTGTTGAATCTGTCTTCCATTAAAAGGTGGCATCCTGCTGTGTTCCTAGAAAAGCAATGGTGATTAGATCGCGAATTTTATATATATATACCCAGAAAATCCAGCAACTTTGGAAAACAATAATCGGGGATCCTGGTCTGGGGAGGCCTGAGGACGCCGGGACTTAATCGTGGGTTAGTCGGCTCTTAGTCCCAGGAGGCCTGAGGCATCCTAGGACCCAGTCGGTTTGTGTGCGACAGGATCGTGGTTGAAACTGACCAGAAAACTGGCTTAGTCGGTTCTTAGTCCCAGACCAGTCGGGGACTGTCTGCGGCCGCCTGAGGCGTCCTGAGGTGTCCTGAGGCGTCCTAGGGACGATCTGTTCTTAATCCCAAACTTCAGTACCGACCCAGTATTCCCGCCCATTTTTGTTATTTTCCCACCGACTGTCCACGATTAAGGGTCGCCGACAGGATCGGGGCTTAATCTTTTGGTGGAACAGGCCCATAACATTGATACTATTCAAGCGCTTTTTGAATATAATTTCCCGAAAGTGTTGGACAGCCAGAAAGTATTTGAAGTTTTTCAAACAACTCTTTTGTTTTCAAATCTGCATATGGCTTTTTAATCTGTGATAAATTCTGTGTCTTAAATCATGGTAACATGATTTTAAAACAACATCTCTTTACTTTCAAAATATGCATATGGCTTTTTACTTTGTGATACATTCTGTGTCTAAAATAATGATAGGTTTCACAAAAAGAAATAGAAATGGATCTCTTCTTCTACATCATTACAATGACAAATTTGAAGTCCTCTCTGGTCTCTATTTTTCTACCAAATCTAAAGTTTCTATATGTAAAAGCAAAACACCAAATCTTAATTGTGCAATGCAGAATCTTAATTAGATCTTAAGTGACATACTTTTGGAGTAATTAAGAGTTTTTTAATTGTTAATTTGGGTATTTTATTTAAATTTTATCTCCAGTGGATTTCATTTATAGCTGTGGGTTTTATCTCTTAAAATGAAGGTCACACAAACTTTTTGTTTCATAATTTTGTTGTAAATTGCATTCTATAAAAGTCTGCTTGACAGAATTAAACCTCTTATTCAAATCCAAATCATACTCCCAATTAAAGATTATCTTAGTAATTCTGTTATCCATTTCAGTTATTCTATTATTGTATTATCATTTCTAACTTTTGTCTATTCTGATGATTCATCCAACCTATATCCCCATTTATAGCTAAATTTGCTGTAATCTATTTCTATTAAAATATCAAGTCCTCCTGAAGCCTTAATAACATTGCTGTAATATTAAATTCTGTTGTGTCCAATCCAGATATACCTTTTGATATGGCTAGCATATATTCCAGATGGTTGGCTGAAATTTGTTAGTGTTAAAAGTTATGCTTTTTGAATACATACTTGGATTAATACCATCCTTCACTTGGTGTGTGAGTATGATAATCTAGATTTGCTTGAACCACAGAAACTGTGTTTTGTGTTAAAAGTGTACTGCTATGAACTGTTGTTGAATGTACCTGACCTCGTGACTGGGTCTTGGGTCTTACTATTTTGCTTAGCAGAACCTTGCCTGTACCTTAGGTCTTATGTCTCTTTCAATTTCAGGTTGACTTACTAATGAGCTGGGCTTGTATTCACAAAGATTCTCATTCTTAGAATTACTCTTATTCTTAGAATCTTTCTCAGAATTATCGTTTTTCTTAGAATATTCTAAGAATTTGATTTAAATCTACGACTGACACATAGCATGCTTAACTTAAGAAAAATAGTTGTTTTGGTGATTATAATGCAGCAAATGATTGCAAATCCACATCCAAAACAGAGTGTTACATATTAAGTTGCCCATTGTGTGTACTGTACTGAAATACAGCCTCTTAATATCATTTAAAAATTTTCTAGCTTTCTGTTCACATATCCCAAAATCTGTATTCTCAAAGATTCTTAGAATTTTTCTTAGAATTATATTAAGTCTAAGAATTGTATACATTTCTTTTTACTTCTATTCTTAGAATTATTATTAGCTAAGAATTGTTTTATGAATGGAATAAGAATAAGAAAATTCTTAGGATAGAATTTTTCTTAGACTTAAGTGTAATTCTAAGAAAAATTCTAAAAATCTTTGTGAATACAGGCCCTGGTGACAAGATTGTTTACAGGAAATTCCTGCCAACCATTAGAGGCCATCCTGTATTGTTTCCCTTGTTGAAGTTTATCAAGCACTCTTTGAAAATTCAGATCATATACATGTTCCACAATTCTCTTTGAAAATCTAATGTATATGTATACACTATACATGGTCCTGTACCTTAAATATATAATGGAAACACTTATATTTGAAATCCAAATAATTCTCACTTCTCATGTCCATAGGTTAAAACATAATATCTATCATTGATGAATTGAGTAATGGCCCATTTAGAATTAGGTGTCTAGTTGAACAATGCAATTCTATATCCTTTTTACACATATACTTAAAATGTCATTCTTTTACAAGAGAGAATATATGATTAAGTTGTGTTCAAAAGTTTGTACATGTAAATAATATTTTGCAAATCATATTTTGTTCCTAGACTGCATAAAAACTTGCTAATGGAGCAAAATAATGTTATGTTTACCATGTATTTGTGGCACAAACAGTAAGTATATTTTATAACCTCAGTGTTTTTCAACAGTTCGAAGATTACAGCATTGCCTCTGTAAAACAGACTCATAATTTTCACAAGTTTCTTACAGTATCTTTCATCTGGGAGGTATCTTTCAAAGTTCATTACCATTTTTGACACCTGTTCTACTCCTAACTGCAATATGTTGCACTCCAAGTAATTGTGACTGTGTCGTTTTTCTTCAAACAAGTTATGATTCCTTGCAAAATGAGGCAGCATCCCTTGCTCAAAATATTGAAGGAGATATTTCAGAAGTAGCTGAACTGCCAAATCTAGATCTTGCCAGACTGCATCATCTGGTGTGTGCCTTTCACAGGCTAACAAGAATGTGGTCTTGGCCAAGTATGAGGTGAAAAATGGATCTTCATTTTCACCATTGTGTTTGTAACATGTAAGTGGTCTCACATGGCAGTAAAACATGCACTTAAAAATCACATAAGCATTCCTCTGAGGAGTGGTTATTAGTGAAAATAATTCCGCTTCAAGTTCTGAATAGGAGTAGCGGGCACCTTTCTGTGCGGCAACTGCTGTAATCCTGACATTTTTTGAAATCTCTTGCCGTATAACTTGACATGGCCACATGCCTTCAGTTTGTAACCAAGGAGTGTCTGGTGGCCACTCTTGAAACTTTCCAGAAGTAACATAGTCACAATGAACCTCAAATATAATCCTCTGATTGACTTTCACAGCCAGACATAGACTTTGATACTTGATAGATTTTCCATCCTTTTCCTTCACTAATGGACATATTTCAATCTGTGTGTTTTTTCCCAGAAAATGTTTCATCAAACACAGATAAATTTTATGTGGATCTTTAAACCTAGAGCTATTTTCCAATTCATCAATCATTTCATCATTTGATATTTCATCTCCTTTTTGATTAGTGAAAAAAATGGCATCGTTTGTTTTGTTTTGTTTGGCTATCCACCCTTTATGCCATGAGGGAGAAAAATACATAATATCAAGTTCAAAAATATAATGCTCTATGTCTGGGTTAACATTGTACAATCCAAATGAACCCTCTGCTACACTTCCTTGGAGTGTATAAGAGTCAAAGGCTTTTGTATATTGTTTTCCATAATCTCCTTTGCTAAATGCCAAGATTTTGGTATATTGAGGAATCATGTTTTTAAAATGTTTTGCAAAAAAATTATATTCTTCCAAACATGGAATGAGCTTCCCTGCATGTGTCATTATGTACAATTGAAAAATAACATTCACATAGATTTGCAGTCTAATAAATCATTAATGCTACTTTTCTCTTGAGTAATTACGCTGTACAAATATCATACCACATGGATATCCTTAAAATATGACTTCAGTGATTTTTGTCTTGTTCTCTAAAGTTAGGATGCAATACCTTTGTCTATTTCTGCACATATCCCTAGTGTTCAGAATAACTAATGTTGACTTCACAAACAGGCCTTCATAATGAATGATAAATTTCAGATTAATAACCCACTCCTTGGGCTCTTTACAACAGTCATTTGGTGTCATCTGTCATATGTGCTGCATTGTTTATAGCAGAGATAAAACAGAACTTTGAGCACTGAATAGTTACTGTGTACTGTACTAATATATATTGATCTCTAGTATGGCTTCATTCTAATCACAATAATGTTGAAGAAAATTTATATGTGACATGTAGTAAAGATATAAATCCCCAATTCTTAACAATTTTTCTGTCCTTTAAGCCTTTTTAGAGATAAGTGATAACACTTAATATTATTACTTAATAAGATTACTTTCAGTTTCCAATTTTATCAAGTATGTCAGGTATTTATATTAGGTATTTAGCTGTGTAGGATTTAATTTTTATCAAGAAAACTTTTAAGAAATGAGCTGGTAGTACATTTATACATGGTTATTTGTTATTTTTTTTCATACTTTCAATCCTATCTAGTCTCATCAAGGGTAACAATACCTGAAATTCTGAAATAGCAGAGTCTGAATCTATCAATTCAGTAACAACATTTCTAAATATGTATAAAATTTTAATCTCTATTCATTTATTATAATTGATCTAATGATTCAACTCATCCTATATTTCCTTCTTATTGGTTGTAATGGAGTCATCTTCTCATGGTAGTATTTTTTATAGTTTTTCTGACAAAAAATAATTTTGGCCCAGTAACAAAACAAAAGTTTTTCTCATGTTTTAGCCAGTGTATTTAGGATCTCAATAGTATCCCTCTAGTGTCTGAAAATGTCAGAATGGATACTTTGTAACTCAGTTACAGTTTTTTCTATATACATTTTTCTACATGTATGTAGCATTTGGAACATATAAATTTCAAACCATTATTATGTGCTGGCTAATGCCCTGGATCCTATTATGACCACAATAAATGATCACAGCAGTTGTCAACATCCTATGTAACACGGGCCCAGTCACAGGTGATACATGAAACTATAGTATGCAGACCTACTGTCTTCTCATGTCATACACTAGGGTTCTGACACCCAACAGATTCAGTTAAGTACAAGTTAGTGCAATCATCGGGACTTTGCCACATCAACTGGTCCCCATCAATGGTGTACAGGGACTGAAATTTTGATAAGGATAATATTTATGAAGAGATTATCCCCTAATTGCCATCAGATATTCATGGAATGTGAGTCAAAAAGCAAAGTCCTGCAATGTTAGATTCAGTCAGTTAAGAAATCTGAGAGGTATAATGTAGTTGAAACATGCAGATGGAATGGACAATGGGGAGATTGAACAAAAAAAACATTTGGCTTATGATGATGTCCATTACACAAAAGGTGCCCACCCTTTAGTTAATTCTTACAAATGTAGCCACAGCTATGACAGCTGTGTTATCACTGCAATGGCCTGCAGGAAGGATGTAATGGGCTTCCTCCAAGTACTTGATGCAGACAAGCAGGCTATCATCACAAGACTCAACCAAGCATACTTTAACAAGGTTAAACAGTGCTCAAGTATCTGGTGAATTCTCAGGTTATATCACAACAAGAAGCCAGATTGTATCAATATTATCATGAAGGTAGTTGCTCCTCTGGGTCACATCACCCCATTTACAAATATGTGTATGTATTTTGTTTCAAATAAGCAAGTCTAGCAAGTATGCTGAGCAAAGGGGCAATTTTAAAATGAACTAAATTGGCAAAATGTACAATAGGACAGTGTCTAATCACTGGTATTAATAGCAAGGTTGGCAAGTTTATGAAGGAAGGGTAGGGGTTTAATTTGATATGACACTTTCTAAATGATAAATGTTGAGGGAATATGTAACTTGGAATAATAGTTATTTTGAACCAGTCAATACTAACAAACAACTCCCTACAGGCACATGTGCTTTCTTGAATAAGAAATATCTGGATAACAAAGCTATTTATCTTAACCTATCTTTAAATAGAATAAGCAGTGGTCAGGTCACTATGGTGAATTCACAGGTTGTAATAAATCTCTGGTTAGATTATAAATATTGTCAACATGCCTAACATTCTTTGTTATTTGTTTAGAACAAAAGAGATCATGGTGACACTGATAGGGGTCAAAATTAATGACTAAGAGAGAGGCTATACTGATAATGGCAATGATTATAAAATGGGTCAAATTCCTGCTGACTGAAAGGGGTAATTATTTTTGCTTTTCATTTGATATATCAGTTATGGGAAGAAATGTGTGATGTCACAGAGAAAGAATTTCAAGGCTTGAGAAAGATATATGCATGGCCATCTGAACAAGTGTCTCCTGGAATGTATTTGGCCATCCTGTGTAGTTATATAACAATACAGTTCTCAACAATAATCATGTATTATCCAATCATGTTTTGGCTAGGCAATATCCAGAGGCAGTTACTAAGTATATTAATATTCTCATTTAGGGCATTTGTTGGCCCCCATACAAAATTTGAACAAGAATATAACTGCTAACTTATTCTCAGTAGATCCCAAGATATCAACAGAAGAATGGTCATCTATTTGATGGTAACCCATGTGTACTCTCATTCCTCACAACTTATAATGTTGTCAAAGAAATGTGATGACCCAAGGGTGATCAGTTGGGTGAACTTAAGTTTAGCTAGACTTTAAACAGTAAATACTACATTGATGGAGCCATGTCCTTAGTCAGATTCCTACTTTGTAAAGTGGAAAAGATGCAACCTATTCTTTTTAAATCTAAGGCACAGCAAGCTGTTGACAAACTATGTACATTACTGGATTACAGAACTGATATTCCCCAGTAGAAGGAAAAAGAAACTTTCCTGCATTTAAATGTTTAAAATGCCTCTACATTGACGTTGATACTTAATCCAATACTGTTAACTATTAACATATCTACAAAAAAAGTTCAAATAATTTTTCAGGACTGTGTTCATGTTAGTACAAAGTGCAGCATAAATAAAGTACTTTTGACAGGTAACCCCCCCCCCCCCCCCCCCCATAGGTTCAGCTTGCATTACATTTCAACAAATAAATTCCACTTTCTTTTTGGTGCCTTCTTGTTACACAAATAACCTATTTTTATAACAAAGTATAAAGAATACACTTTATGTAAAGTTTTAGTAAATACTTCTAGTGATTTATAATGCTTTATAGTTATCATGGTGGGCACTATTTGGATACAAGTAATGTATTGTTCACTAATTTGTTGCCACCATGGTTAGATAAATAGAAACCACAAAAGTGTACATAGTTGTTTCATAGTAGTCATAAACCATAATGTAAAGTGTTCTTTTTAATACTGTATTAGTGCATCGTTTATCAACTGGATTTGTATAAGTGTGTGATAAAGTCACTGATCAGAGTTAGTATTTTTTACCATTACAATTTTAATGTGTATATTACAGCATGATAGATGTAACCTAGAACAGGTATATGCCAGTTGATAACTCCAGTATAACACTTCATGAAAACTTTAAAAAATGGTGCAAAGTAATTTAAGAAAAAAAATTCAATAAATATGTCGTTCATTGGAAATGCAACGTAAGTTTTAGTTTATATGTTTCTCTAACCTCATATTGTTTAGGGTCTTAGTTTGTTACATGTGTGTTTCATACTATTTTTTCTAACACTTTCACAATCAGCAAATGCATTAAGCCAACTCCGATTTTGTTAGTATTCTGCTTTGTCAAGGGAGAATGCTTACAAGAAAAAGATTAGATTAACTGAAAATTTCTATAAAACATATTCAGTGCTTCTTAAAATTTCTGCAAAAAATATAATGGAATTATGTTCATGTCCAAAGGCTGAATTTAAAATGAAAACATTGTGTGTCAGTGAATTACTCACCAGCATTGTGGATTTTAGGAAAAACAGATTGTATTGCATGGTAACCTCAAACTTACATTGCAACTTCTTACCTGTGAGCAAGGATAGACTGGGCTATCTAGAACAATGGCTGGAGAGAATGCTATGTTATCTATATGGGTATACACCCGGTAACAGTGGATCCGAACGTTTTATTGATTTTTGCATCACATCTGTATTAAAGTCAAGAAATTATTAAACCTTTGTGTTCTAAAATGGAGATACATATTTTACTTAAATATATATAATACTTTGTATTGATATGCTAAAGCATTTGTGTACTTAAGTACTGATTAATACAAGTACCTACTCAGTGGTTCACGTCAGTAAATGGGACAGTGAAACCGAACATCAATCTAACAACAAATATTGTAACAATGGACAACTTGGGGAGGATTCCCCAGTGGCTGGATGATCATTTATTAATTTCATAAATTAAAATAAGTGGGCAGTCAGGATAGTTGTGGTATATATGAGCCAGTAGTAAACCCATACCATTGTTTGTCCATTGTAATATAATATGGAGATACATTATTTAAAATCAAAATATTTATAATGCTTCATGCTTACTTTACTCCATCATTAGTTTTCTGGAATACTGATTGATAAAAGTAACAAGAATAAATTATGTGCTTGTTGGGTCTTTGTATGAATTCCTAATTTCTAATATAACTTTCATGGTGCTTAATCTACATCAAAATACAGACTCTGAGGCTGAACAACCAAGACACAAGTCCAAAGAATTGAATTGATTTAATTCCATTTTGGGACCACTGGTGATAGATGAAACTCAATGATTTATTTATTTTTTGGGGGGGATTTTATCATCACTTTCAACTCTGTATCATATCACGATGGGTAGTTTTATGGGCAGAGGAAACCAGTACATACAGTTGGTCAAGGTTCTGTACTGTAAAGTGCAGACCATCGGAAAGCAACTGCCAACTTTCCCACATTGGGTCTAGGGTTTGAACTGCAGAACTCAGAGGTAGGATAAAAGGATAAAAGAGGCACCATAAAAGTAATTCACTGACACACAATGTTTTCATTTTAAATTCAGCCTTTGGACATGAACATAATTCCATTATATTTTTTGCAGAAATTTTAAGAAGCACTGAATATGTTTTATAGAAATTTTCAGTTAATCTAATCTTTTTCTTGTAAGCATTCTCCCTTGACAAAGCAGAATACTAACAAAATCGGAGTTGGCTTAATGCATTTGCTGATTGTGAAAGTGTTAATAGTGAAAGTGAAAATAGTATGAAACACACATGCAACAAACTAAGACCCTAAACAATATGAGGTTAGAGAAACATATAAACTAAAATACAGGACTCAGTTCAAGGTCAGCTCAGGATTTTACAGGCGGAACTAGGTAAAGGAAAATCTTCAGCCAAAGCTCAATCGGCCCTGGACGAACTCCACTATCTGACAAGTTTCAACCAAAACGTGAGTTTTGCCATGGGAAAGTCGTTGCAGCATCTTTCCGACTTCACATTTATGCAGATGCCAATCTGACTCTCGTCCATAGGGACTCATACTTAGAGCATTTAAAACAGGGAGTTAAACCAGACACCTTTTCCGCCCACTAAATGGATACGCCCTCTTCCCTGATGCTGTCATCAGAAAGGCGGAGGATGAAATTGCCCAACATGAATCTGCTAAGCGTACCTCCCAGCCCTGTCCAGGCCATGGGGGTTCGCCGGTGGGCACAGGAAAGGTCAAGTTAGATATCAACCCTACTCCACCGGATGGAAGGATCAGGATTCTACTAAATCCTCTGGCAACTCTGGGAAAGATATGCCAGCCTGGAAAAGCTTTGGAGGGTGTGGCAGATCCCGAGGTAGGGGCCATGGAGGTTCATCTAACCGTGGTTCCCAAGGCTCCAAGGACAATTATCAGTACAAATGACAATCATTGTGTAAAAGACCCGGTTCTGACAACCCGGTCCTTGAATGTTGTGTTTCCAGGAACTCAAAACACAGTAATGGTTCAAACAAATGTAAATTACTCTGTTGTCAGTTTTGTACATTTTGCAACAAACAGTGTAAGGCAGCCACAAAAGAAAGGCTTCCCTTAAAGTCCTCCCTTAAATAAAGTCTGTGAACTATGTTTCTTTTGTCGGTCATTATGTTTCTGCCCCAACTGTTCCCAATGCCCACAATGTTGTTCATGCACCTCTAGTAGGCGGATGCCTTGAGCCCTTTTGGCAGACATGGGCCCACCTGGGGGCAAATCCGAGAGTGGTGTCAATCTTAAAAGAGGGCTATGTGCTCCCTTTCAAGCTCAAACCCCCTCTAGTAAGACACCCCCTGATAGTCAGTGGTTATGCCAATCCCAACAGAAATCTCTCCCTGAAGGAGGCGGTTCAAAACCTCTTGGGCAAAAAGATAGTAGAGATGGTGAGGGTTCGAGCATCTCTAGCCTTTTTCAACAGACTTTTCATAGTTCCCAAACCAAATCAAAAATTGCGACCAGTCTTGGACCTCAATGCTCTAAACAAATTTTTGAGTGTAAAAACATTCAAAATGGAAACCCCAGAGACAATTCGGATCTCCTTACAACAAGGGGAATGGGTGACATCGCTGGATTTCAGCAATGCCTATTTCCACATTCCTATTCACACCGGGTCTCGAAAATATCTCAAGTTCCACTTCCAAAACCAGTCCTACCAGTTGCGGGCCTTCCCCTTTGGCCTTTCAACAGCTCCAATGGAGTTCACTTGTGTGGTCAAAGAGGTCAAGTTAATGGCTCAATCCAGGGGTATAAGGATCCACCAGTACCTAGACGACTGGTTGATTCAAGCCCCCACCAAAGAATCCTGCACCCAATCTCTCCTCGCCCTTTGTCAAGAGTTGTGTTGGGTGGTGAACCTTCAAAAGTCAGAGTTGGAACCCAAACAGGTGTTCGAGTTCGTGGGTTACAGGTACAATCTCTTTCACAGCCTGGTCAAGCCGACCCAGAGCCGTTTGGAGTCAATTCTTCAAAAGGTGGACTCCATTTTAGCCAGTCCCACTTGTCGAGTCAGGAAGTTCATGTCCCTGATAGGCCTTCTCACTGCAACAGAGAAACAGGTCCCACTGGGGATACTTCACATGACACCAATTCAGTGGCATCTCAAGAGACATTGGACGGTTCCATAGTCTCTAGAGAAGGAGATTCCAGTTCCAAGGTCCTTTCACCCGCATCTTCTATGGTGGACCAAGGAGAAAAATGTCTTAATAGGCCAACCCCTGGACCCCTTGCAATTCAAATCTTGACAGACGCCTCAAAAGAAGGCTGGCGTGCTCACTAATGGCGACTTCACAACAAGAGGCACCTGGTCAGTTCCAGAAAGCCATCTTCACGTAAATTTCCTGGAACTGAAAGCCGTCCTACTAGCCCTAAAAAGATTCCAGCACTTGGTACAAGGGCAAGTTGTTTTAGTTGCCACAGGTAACACTACGGTTGTGGCATACATCAACAAGGAGGAAGGTATGAGGTCAGACTCACTTTGTGCCCTTCTATGGTGGCTCCTGTGCTGGTGCAATCTGAGACAGGTTGTTCTGAAGGCCAGGCACATCCCTGGTCGTCTGAATGTGATTGCAGACAAGTTGTCTCGACAAGGACAAATCATTCAGATGGAGTGGTCCCTTCATCAGGAGGTCTACAACCTCCTGGTTCAAACTTGGCACCTTCCACAGGTGGACATGTTTGCAACAAAATACAATTACAAACTAGCCCAATACGTGTCTCCAGTACCGAACCCCAATGCTTGGGCAGTGGATGCTCTAACAGTCTCTTGGGAAAACCTGGACATGTATGCCTTTCCCCCAGTGTTGTTGTTGGGCAAGGTAGTCAGCAAACTATCAGACCATCTCTACAAGAGAGTGATCCTAATAGCTCCGGGTTGGCCCAACATGCCATGGTTTTGGGATCTGGTGGAACTATCATCCCAGATCCCTCTTTGCCTACCCAATCTTCCCGACTTAGTGACTCAGCCCTTTAACAAGGCTCGTCACAGGAATCTGACCAACCTAAACCTTCACGCAGGACTCCCAGAGCCGAAGCAATCAAGGAGCAAGGTTTCTCTAGTTTAGTGGCATCACGAATTGAGGTTCCCCAAAGAAGTTCAACCAGAACAGTCTATGAGGCGAAGTGGTCCGTTTTTGTCAAATGGTGTGAAACAAGTCAGGTGGACTTCAGAGCTCCATCTGTCAAACAGATAGCAGATTTTCTCCTACATCTTTTCCAGGAGAAGAATCTCCTGCTCAGTACCATTGATGGTTATAGATCAGCCATTGTGGACAAACTGGACAATTCCTCTTTGAACGTCAGCAAGGATGAAAACTTGACTCGCCTTTTGGACAGTTTTCACAGAGACAGGCCAAAGGGTTGGCGAGGAATCCCTTCTTGGAACCTCTCCAAGACATCAACTCACCAAGCCACCATTCGAACCCCTTAGGAAGGCCTCATTAAAACATCTGACCTTTAAAATAGTTTTTCTCCCAGCCCTTGGTTCAGGAAAGCGTAGGAGTGAAATACACACGTGGCTGAACAAAAATATTAGACACCAAGCTGACTGGTCGAAAGTGTCTCTTTACCCCTCCCCAAGTTTCTTGGCTAAGAACCACTTGGCCAAAGATGATCCAGAGTGCGTGGCTCCAGTGGTCATCCCAGCACTGGCTCCTACTTTGGATAAATCCCTGAAGGAAGACAGGTCACTCTGTCCAGTTCGAGCTTTATGCTATTATCTGGACAAAACACAAGATATCCGACAAGGCAAGGAGCTGGTCTTTGTCTCTTTCAAAAAGGGCTTTACTAAGGATATCTCGCCTGCTACAATCTCTTCTTGGATTAAGCAAACAGTTATCCTTTGCTATGAGCTGTCGGCTCTGGAAGCTCTAACTTTGCATCAGGTTAAAGCTCATGATGTTAGAGCCTTTGCAGCTTCAAAAGTCTTTCAGGGTGGCATCTCGCTGGACCAAATTCTGTCCGCTTGCCACTGGAAGTCCCACAACACTTATACTCAATTATATCTAAAAGATGTTGCTTGGGCAGCTGTTTCATTTAGGTCCTGTGGTGGCTGCCCAGCAGATCCATCACTGATCTCCTTTGCTCCTATCCTGTATATAGTGTACATTACATTTATTAGTTTGTTTTGGTATAGGTCCCCCCCTTTTTTGTTTGACCTATTCCTAAGTTGTAAGGTTTTTTGCCTGGGTACCTGAAGTACGAGGCATGAAACCTTCTCCACTCTTAATTGGGTGTATCTGGAATCTGTTGTCTCTAGCATGGAACTTTTTCTCTTCCTCCCCTCAGAGCAGAAAAAAGGGGGGGGGGAGGGTGCTCTTTGGGCCTTAGAGCCTGGTATGACCTCTTCCCAGGCTAGTGCCTTTGAGCCTAGACACAGAGTTCTATTTATACTGAGAAGCTACTCTGCATCCTCTCGGTAGTTATTCTAGCTATCGTCTGTTAGGTAAGGTGTATTAATGCAATAAAATTGCAAATTTTAATCAGTAAATTAAATTGTTATTAGTTAATACCTTACCTAACAGACGGGAGATTCCCACCCGGTCTTCCCCGCTTTCAGCTTCAGGTTCAAATCTAGAGACGAAAAAGATGCTATGACGTCACGTCCCTCTGGCGAATGAAGCAGGAACTAGGCCACGTGGTGAGTGGATTGTAGTGTACCGGTCCTGCCGGAGGTGAAACTCGGGACGTCTTTTTCTGGCATTTGGCGGAATGCGGGTATAGCTATCATCTGTTAGGTAAGGTATTAACTAATAAAAATTTAATTTACTAATTAAAATTTGCAAATTTGCTTCTATCTCCTTAACCGTGCGAGATAGAGCGATTTCATCGAAATTTTTCACCCAACCAATGCAAAAAGGCATGAAGCTGAAATAATTTACATGTATGCTAATAAATATTTAAGCATCATTGATATATTTTACCAATGAAACAGGGTCTTACAAGACTACTGTACTGCAAAAGGTTCATGGGGTGGGCATTACACATGATAATGTGTGTTCTTCTATGCTATCCTGTTTCTATTCATATGTCGCAGCTACTATCAACAGGGCGTCCTATTTCTAGTTATCTCTAGAAGTATTGCAGATAGCCAGAATTTCTCAAATAACTCATTCACCTATAGTTTGGAGAGCTTTCAATTTAATTTAGTGAATTTTCAGATCCGTAACTAATTAATCACCTACTCAAAATGACTAAATGCCTATTATCACTAAAAGTATTGCAGATTGCCAGTATTTCTCGAATAACTCATTCACCTACATTTTGGAGAGCTTTCACATGCTAAAGTTTTTTTATGAATTTTTAAAATAATTTTTAATGCATTAAAATTAATGAAATCATGCACTAAATCAATTATAACTTGAAAAGTATTGCATTTAGAGCACTTTGTTAAAATATGTTAGTCAGCTACTTTTTGCATAGCTACAACATGGTGAGTAACTTGGGTGTCTATCTCAATAGCTAAGTGAGTAATAGCTACTTTTGGATTTTTCACTAACTTCCATGAGTAAAATCACTTGTAACTTGAAAACTATTGTATTTAGAGAATTTTGTGCAAATATGTTGTTCACCTACTTTTGGGTCAGCTATAACATAGTAAAATTTCAGACCTCTAGCTCGTGGCATAGCTGAGTAATAGCTACTTTTGCCTTTGCCGGTGGATACATTTTGCATCTGGCCACAGATGCATCCTTAGTCTAGTTAATTAAACCACTTTCAGTACTGAATTGGCTTCATTTCTTCCTGTCTTATACCAGGCATATTCAAACTTTCCCAACCATAATTAAGGCACATAAAACAAGGCATTGAATGGCATGTTGGAAAACTGGGGTTTTCCTGCGGGAAATAAACAAATATAGAGATTTGTCAGTCACCTTAGATAGAGATTCATCAATCACCTTAGATAGAAATTTGTTAGATATTTTAGAGATTCGTCAGCCACCTTTGATAGAAATCTGTCAGATACTTTAGAGATTCATCATTCACCTTAGTTAAAGATTCCTCAGAAACATTAGAGATTTATCAGTCACCTTATATAGAGACGTCAGTCATCAGTACTTACAGTGATGGCAAGACAGTGGCCCTGATTCTAGTGTTAGAATAGTGCCAAGTAAACCAGGCAGATCAGCTTTAAGACCCTCAATCAGTCCTAAAGTTAGGACATATGATATGTTAGATCTCAAGAGTCGAAAAAGAGACCTAAAGTAATGCCAAACCATTCTGATGGGAAAACCTCATGGTCTGAATACCTAGATTTTTTTAAATATGTGCCTAGCCTAATGAATTGCGTAATTTACAGAAAGCACAGTATTTGCGTGTCAGCCTCAGAGGTGCTGCTGCTCAGGTTTTGAGATTCATGCCCATGAACAACTTCATGTTTATTGTGATGTGGTCAGAGCACTCAACAGGAGATTCAACCCTGAGAATGAGACTGAGCTTTTCAGAGCCCCATTAAAACTCATCACCATCATCAAAACAAGAGTTTACCTGAACTGGCTCAAGAGTTCATATGTCTTGATCCACTGGCATACCCAACAGCTTCTCAGGACATTTAAGATATTTTGGGAAAAGAACAATTTATTGATGCATTTGATGAGAGTGATATCAGGTGGGGTATACCAATTCAAGGTTAGAACACTGGATGATGCAGTGTGTGCAGCTGTTGAAATGGAGGCTTACAAGAAGGCAGAAAGAGAAAAATCAAATTTAAGGAAACCACTTAGACACCTCAACTGTGTAGAGAATGTTGGGGCTCCAGATAAAATCACTGACTTAAGCCAAGAAGTCAAGTTGACTAACTGAACACCTTGATGGCAGAACTTTTCGAAGAGCCCCAGAGGAAGGACAGAGTTAAGAAACCTCAAACCAGGAAGTTAGAATGTTGGAACTGTAGGAGAAATCCCATGAAAAGTGACTGCCCTAAGCCCATCAGGTTCCATCTCAAACAAATCCGTCCAGCTAAGTGAAACTGCATCCAGTGGCGAGGGTGTTTGTCAAAGATATCAGGCCACAACATGTCATAGTTTTACAGAAAGGTGAACGTTTAACAGTCACAGGTCAGATTGAAGAACATCCAGTGAGATTCTTAGTGGATAGTGGCGCCATTTTCACACTAGTATCTTCCTGGGATTATTCAAAGCTATCAGTTTCTTCATTCCAAACTGTTAACTGTATATTGTATCAAGCTAATGGTGAGCCTATGTCAACCAAAGGTCAGATGATGTGTGTGACAAAACTGGGGCCACTGAAAGTATACCAAGATGTTGTGGTAACAGATTTACAAGATGTTATTTTAGGGATAGATTTCTTGTTAGAGATAGATTCAAGATACATCACTGACACTGGATCATTTTGTAAGGTCACCATGACTGAAGATGGGCTTATATCTAACAACATGAAGCTATCATAGCTGGGCAGATTCAACATAGAAGATAACAACACTAGCAGATCCAAGATAACCTGCCATGTTTGGGTGGAACAAAGGTTTTCTTAACTATTGACTACCAAATAACCTGCCATGTTTGGGTGGAGCAAAGGTTTTCTTAACTATTGACTACCAAAAAAAGATTTTGGCAGATAGAAATGGGCCCATAAGATCGTCACATGAGTGCTTCTCGACTCCAGATGGTGGATGATACCTATTCAAAGTCATGCTTTTTGGTTTAAGCAATTCACTTGATTCTTTGAAAGACTGGTCGAGGAATTCTTTAGTGGCTTACAGTATAGAATCTTGCTAATGTACCTTGATGATATAATTTTCTATAGATCTACCTATGATGAACAACTTGAAATACCAAAGACTGTTTTTGAAATGTTTACTTTTCCAGAAGGTAGATGCCAATCTTGGTCACTTGGAATCAGAGGAAGGATTTACTACAGGTCCAAAAAGATAAAGGCTGTGGAAAATTGACCCATATCAACCAGCATATCAGAATTTAGAAATTTTGTTGGACTCTGTGCCTATTTTCACACCAGTTCATAGAGAGTTTCAGTACAACTGCTGCAACACTTCATGATCTTACAAGAAAGAATACAAAGTTTTTATTGTCCAGTAAATGTGAAGAAGCCTTTTTAATGCTGAAGGAAAGATTGACCAAAGCACCTATTATGTAATACCCACATCCTTGATTGACCAGCCAGCAACACAGGTATTGGAGCTGTGCTGAGTCAGATGATTAATAGTAAAGAGTATGTAATTGCATACGGAAGTTGAAGTCTATCAAGAGATGAGAGGCGCTACTGTGTAAACAGTTAGATACAGTTGTAATTTTTTTGCAAAGCAGTATAGGAACTTTCTGTATGGATGCCAGTTCAACATTAGAACAGATCATGGCTCACTACAATGACTGTTCAACTTAAAAGAACCAGAAGCCATATCGCCAGATGGTTAGAGACACTTGGAATATATGATTTCAAAATCATACACAGGCCTGGTAGACAGCATTCCAATGCTGATAACCTTTTGCGACTTCCATGCCGATAATGTGGATAGACAAACAGTATAACAGAATCAATCAGCGCTGTTACCAAATCTCATGAAACTGTCTTTAGGAGCAGAGGTCCCAACTGAAGAACACAGTTAGCTAGGAATAAAGACAGTAGCTTACCCAACAGAAGAATAATGTCAGGATCAAGTTCCTTAGAAAAGTCCTCCAGTGAAAACTAAAGGAACCAAAACAAAATGGGAGCAAATATCAGCAGAAAACAAGGAAATTAAAACAAATTAGGCATGTGAAAACAGCTACAGATCAAAAATGGTGTCCTGATTGGAAACAGACTTAGATGGACAGAGTATATGGCAGTATGTGGTCCATAAGATCAAGATCAAAGAGATTCACCAGATGGTATATGATCATCAAACTGCTTGTCACCTAGGACAGCATAAGACTTTGGCAAATGTCCGATCCAGATTTTATTGGCAAGGCATCACAAAGATGTCAAGAGATGATGCAGAACCTGTGACATATGCTCAACCAAGAAAAATTTCAAAATTGAAGCATGGTAAACTAAAGTCATATGTAGTTTGCATACCTATTTATAGGGTTGCCATGGATATAATAGACCCTCTTCCAAGAAGTGTGAAAGGCAACACATATCTTGACAGATTATTTCCCCAAGTAGGATGAAGCCTTCCTTCCCAAATCAGGAAGCTATGACTATTGGTAATAAGTTTGTCAATGAATTTATAAGCAGATATTGAGTGCCTAACACAGTACATACAAACAAAGGTTGGCAGCTTTAGTCATCTCTATTTCAAAAAGATGTGTAAATTATTGAAGATTGAGAAGACCAGAACCACAGCTTTCCACACACAATCTAATGGATTAGTTGAGAGGATGACCAAACTCTAGAGAGCATGCTAAGATTTTTTGTGACAGATCATCAGAAAGACTGGGACAGTTATCTACCCATCCTACTTTTGGCCTACAGAGCAACCCCACAAGGAAGTACAAATATTTCACCCAATCATGCAATGTTGGGCCCAGAAATCTCTTTACCCATCGATGTTAGCTGTGGAAACCCTCAGGAACAACCTTTGGAAAGTTCAGAATATGTAGAAAATCTCAACAACCAGATTGAGCTCATTCATGAAAATGCCAGGAAAAAAGTGGAAGAAGGCATGTCTTAGACAAAAGAGATGTCACCATCAGAAAGCTTTTAGTGAATCATTCCAGGAAGGGGATCAAATGTGGCTTTTCACTCTAGTTAAGAAGTTAGGTTTATGTCAGGCATCCATGCGCTTAATCTCCAAACTACTGGATTCTAAGGCACACCATCCAACCATAATCCATAAATCATAAGTCGTAAACCATAACAGGGTCGTCATCAGGGGATCATCAATGTTCGGTAGCAAGAAAAACTAAGGAGGTCAAGCCTTCTGAAACAGATAGGTTTTAAGTAGTATTTTGAAACATGATAGTGTTGGAGCAGTTTGAATTTCCAGAGGCAAATCATTCCAGAGTTTTTGAACATCATATGAGAAACACTTGTTGAAATGAACTTTAGAGTCATGAACTGAGGAACTATAGAAAGGGACTTTGAGGAACATCTTTTCTGGATTACTACATCTTGTCTTAACAGAAGATGTACATAAAGACAAATATGGGGCAAAGTATTTTGGCTTTCCAGTGGTAAGGAACTTGTATATGAGTAACAGGGTTTTGAAAAAGATTTGTTATTTAACAGGAAGCCAGTGAAGAGACTTTAAATTGGAGAGACATGAGAAAACCTAGACACACTAGTAACAAAGTGTGCCAAACAATTTTGGATATTTTGAAGTCTTGTGATATTCTTGGAAGACAAACTGCGGAACAGAGAATTGCAATAATCCAGATGACTACTAACCAATGCGTTTGCTACTATAACTGACGCATCATATGAGACAAAGCATCAAATATGATGCATATCTAGCAGGTTGGCAAAGTAAGATTTGATGAGAGAATTTACATGACTGATGAAACTGAATTTAGAATTAAACAGTACACCCAGATTTCGAACAACATCCTTTGGGGAGAGACAGTTTCCCAAAATGTTCACAGGGAAGGAATCTTTGAGCAATTTATACTTATCCATAGAACCAACGACTATAAACTCAGTTTTTCCAGGATTTAATTTAAGCTTATTTTCTAACATCCAGGTATGGATATCATCCAAGCAGGCCTTTAGCTGGTGAACGTATTTGACATCCTTAAATTTTGCAATTACTTGACTAAGGGGGGGGGGGGGGGGGAGTGTAAAGGGAGAACAGTAAAGGACCAAGAACAGGGCACTGAGGGACTCCAAAATTTAATTTGAAACATTCTGCATCACTGAGCCAATTTTGAAAGATTAAAAACGATCCAGGAGATATGTTGTGAACCACCTAAGGACAGTTCCAGTGAAGCCAAACCTTGTTGACAGACAAGTCAGGAGTGTGTCATGGTCAATCGTGTCAAAGGTGGCTGACAGGTCAAGAAGGACCAGACATGTAGGCATACCTTTGGACAACAACAAGTGTATCTCATCCTAATTGCACAACAGGGCAATTTCCGTCAAGTGTCCAGCTTTGTAGGCAGACTGAAATGTGTTACCAAGATCATTTGAATCAATGTGAGACCTTATTCGAGCAGCAACTACATGCTCCACCAACTTCGACCAGAAACTTGGCCCGGAAACCGGCCAATAATTCTTGAGGTCCTCCTTGGGCAATGAGGTCTTCTTGGTAAGAGGTGTGAGTAGGGCATTTTGAAAGGTTTCGGAAAGACACCATCTTGAAGAGATAAATGAACAAGTTTAAGTATTGAAGGGAAGAGAATATCTATACACTTTTTCACCAGGAAAGTGGGCCAAGGGTCTAAAGAGCATGTTTTTGATGGGGATTCCTTGATGAACTTAAGGACTTCAATTTCGGAGATCAACTGAAAAGAACTGAAAGGGGGAGACTTCTTTTCTAAAGGAACACACTTTGATGTGTGGTTTCTAAAAGTGTTTTTAATTTTGCTAATTTTGTCTATAAAAATGAAACAAACTGATTTACCAGTGATTTTTCATTGGTATAGGATGAAAGGGTAGAGACCTGGGACCTGCCCAGTACCTTGCTCAATGCTCGCCACAAGATCTTACCATCCCCACTATTTCCTTTGACTAATTCCTGATAGCATTGTTCCTTATCCTTATTCAGGAGGTGGTTACATCTATTTATGTTGTCATCTAAGATGGGCACGGTTCACTGGGGTTTTGTCCCTCCTCCAAGTTCGTTCATATTGCCTTCGCAAACACTTTGCGGTTCTGAACTCACTAGTTATCCAGTCAGGTGCAGGTTTGGCAAGGTGCAATGTTTTCAAGGGTGCGTGAATGTCTTGGAGATCTGACAAAATAGATACATAATGTTCATAGTGTGTGTCAATGTCATCTGATGGGTTGGCAACAAATGCAGAGGCCACTAGATCTTCCTTAAGTCTATCAACATTAATTTTATGATGTTGACGAAATGTCACTACTTTATTGTGATGGTTTTCCACAGATGGAAAATCAACTAAGCAAGAGATAATTTTGAGATTGCTGATGAAGCATGAACCATGCACCTCTGATATTGCTGAGAATTCCGCAAGAAGTAAGTCAAGAGTATGACCATGAAGATGAGTAGGAAACTCTATATATTGGATCAAACAGCAGGCATCAATCACTGGCTTGAATTCAGATACCAAGGGGATGCAGAATCTACATGAATTTTTTTTTTTTTTTATTGGTACTCAACATAAATACAATGCACAATATAATACATTCATATTGAAGCACAAACAATTTTAGACTGAAAGACAGACAGACAGACACACACACACACACACACACACAACACATACACTTTCATTCATAACTACAGGTAACTCTTTTTGGATATTATTATTATTTGAATAATATTACCACTTGTATCGGCACTATTGCTTTTGTAGAAAATTTAGGAAATATAAATAAATTTCATGGAAGTTCTCTAGGTTTCTACATGAATATTAAAATCGACACAAACAACAAAAGAAGAGGATAAGGACGACAGAAAACCAATATAAGACAAGAAATCTTCTGAAAAGACTTGAACTGAGGAAGGTCTATACAATGTACCAAGAATCAAACTGCATCCATGGAATGATAGAGAAATAGTATGATGCTCAAAGGATGAAAAATTTGGAGCACGATCAATGTTTTTGGATTCAAAGACTTTTTAATGAAAACCCAACACCACCACTTTTATTTGTTCTTGAAGTCTGAACGAAGGAAACATCAAAGGTCAATTCTTGCAGAAAAAAATGGTGTGTCATGTGCCTTGATTTGGGTATCAGTCAGACCAAAGGCGTCATATTCACCACTTTTGACTTCATCTGCTATTTCTGATGGAACGGCAATTGGCAAAACCAAACCTTAGCAGTCCTGGGTTAACTGCCACATCCCCTGACAACAAGATCAAACTAAGGGAGGCTAAGGGAAACCATTTTAGGGTAGGAAACCCTTTGGTTGCACACAAAAACATACATAGGGAATCTTGGATAAATGTGGGGGAACAAATGGACTACCACATGTCTATACACATCATAAAGGACCTCATCAAGATTTAGTGTTCTGTTTTTATACACAATCAGCCCCAACAGGAAAAACAAGAACCTTGGAAACCAGATATCAGATCAGATCAGATAGCGACAATGAAGATACCATTAGACAAACATGGGGCAATAATGACTCTCTGCAATATACAGAATTTTCCAGTTTTCCTGAGAAAGAAAATCTATTCATTTACAGTGATGTGGAAGGTACAAAACACCCTAAAATTCATGAAGATGAAGTATGTGAAAGTGAACATCCGTAGGATGATCCTGTAACTTCCAATTCCTGTGGAGGTGGACATCATGAGGATGATCCTGCAATTTCAAAGCCCCGTGAAGGTGGAAATCGAGATGATGATCCTTTAACTTCTAAACCCTGTGGAGGTGGACATCAGAAGGATGATCCTTCAACTTCCAACACTGTGGTGTGGACATCAGGCAGATAATCCTGTAACTTCCAAGACCTGTGAAAGTATACATCATGAAGATGCTCCTGTAACTTCTATTTGTTACTGTATATCAAGATGATAATCTTTCAGTGTTTGAGTCTAATGCGTTGATGAATAATTCTAGTTCAAGCCCTTCTGTGTCTTCAACTGCTACTGCCAAAAATAGTGGAGTGCCTTAAGTTCCTGTTTTAGCAGTAATCAGGAATTCCCATTGTCAATTCTAATACATTGGCTCAAGGAACTCTGACTACTACTTAAACAGGTACCACACTCGATATGAATATCAACCCTCAGATTCCATATATGCTATGTATGACCAATATAAAGACCCAGACTGGGATCAGTTCTGTGAAGACATTTTCCAGATCATCAAAGTACTTGGCTCCCACCAGATATAACAGGAATAGAGATGGGCACAAAGAATGGAGAATCGACCACCAACACCACATGGAAAAGGTCCAGAGATGAAACCTGCTGTCACAGAATTTTAAGATTCAGACAGTGTCTGTGAAAGAGGGAACAATGAGACACACAAAAGTGACTGAACTACTGCATTCGATGCTGGAGGACTGAGGAGAGCTCCTCAGATGATGACAGTGACGAGGGTTTTTTTAAGGTTTGTAATTTATTTATTTTATTTAAAGGACATCTCCACAAAGTAATGATGTTAAAGTAGTTGATATTTAAATACACTGTAGTAATTTGGAATGTTGATGTTACTTTTTGGTGAATTTAAGTATTTGAATTAATAAGTGGGATATTGTCTGCAGAGCGGTTCCTTAGGTTATACGCTTATTAGCTTTGTATTTACTATTTAATATTGTACAAAGTGTAGATAACACATCAGGCCTTATCTAGTCATTTATCAATATCATAGAGTAGAATGGGGGGGCAATTTGCAATGAAATGTATTGATTTCTCTTGTCTCCTATTCTGAACAGTTAGCTGGTGTTTGTTTACTTTACAGATAATTGGGCCTATGAGCTAGTGGTATACTGGTTTATTTTGGGGAATGCTTATCAAGGAATCTGGCTGAAATGAACTATGACTGACCTTTTGTGTATTTATTCTGTGGTGTGTATTTATGTAAGGGAACTAACTATTGATTTTTTAGGTTTTCAAGATGTGTATTATGCAGCTTTCTCTATCAGCTGTCATGTTAATCATGTGCTTTGTTTACGTCTTGCCAACATGTCTTTTGTGATGAGTATTCAAAGTAAGTTGAACAGTTGAACATAACTTGAAATATGTTGACATGTGAGTGCAAGCTCTTAAATAATATAAATAGCTGAATAAGTGTACATTTCCATACGTACTGATCCATATTGCTTATCCGCATTGCAGGGCCGGGATTCACAAAAGGTCTTAAGTTTAGGCAATTTTTTTTGCTTAGACAAATCTTAAAGTTATGACTTTTGTCTTAGCTAAGATTTCTCTTAAATTGGGATTCACAAAAAGTGCTTAGCAAAATCTTAGCTGAGACAAAATTTGTGCAAAAAGTCTTAACTACTTTGAATTCAAATTAACAAATTTTAGTAAAACAAAAACATTTTTAATCAATAAATACACCAAACATGCTCTTCAAAATTATAAAACAGATTTGTTACTTTTTTTTGTAAAATTATGTAAAAAATAGTACTCTTTATGTTTTATTGTGAGTCAGCCATTTTTATGACATTATTTTTACCACAAGAATGTAAAATGTGGAAATTTATAGGTAATTAAATGATGTATTATTTAATAGTTAAATCCATAGTAGAAATATATTTTATGACATATATGACTATTTCTGAAAAGCAGATTTTTCAATTTATCCATTTATATTGTTTTGTTTTTTTGTTGTTGTTTTTTTTTGTTGTCATATTTACAATCAAATTAATCACATAACCAATGTAGATGCATTCTGCACGGTACAAGCTTCAAAATGAAACAAATATGTGTAGCATTATTTATAACACTACACTAAGTGTATCCATCCAATGTAAAATAACTAGTTAAAACACAAATTTCCACAACCAACTATTTCCTTGAGAAGTCTCTCATCCACGCCATGATATTTAAGGCCGAGCTCATTTGAATCACTGTTATGCATTGCTGTTTACAGGGCACTTTTTTGATCAAATATTACTTTTATGTTGGCTTTCATTTCATAAAATGGAAAAATAAAGTGTGTCCACTTCTCTTTTTTGGACAAAAATATACTTTATTTTTAGGGTGCATAATTGTGTTGTTGTGTTTAAAATATTTTTGAATACACATGAAACATACATCTAAATACCTTTGGCCTGAAAACTTACAAAATCTTTTGTACTAGTGTCGTAGTGCGCAAGATCAAATATCTCCCGTAACATAAACGTTAACCCAATTCTCTGGATATTTACGTTACGGGACAATTAAACGTAGTGCGCAACCTCTATTGCCTTCACGAAATCTTTAAAACAAATAAAATATCAAATGCTGGTACTTGTAAACCCACAGAGTGCTGAAAACGTGAGGCTACGATGGGGTTTCTAACAATATTTTACAAATATATAATCCAGCAATACTTTACTATCACCGCACCTAATACTGCCTTCTCGCAATATTTAAAACAAATAAAATATCAAATGCTGGTAGTTGTACACCCACAGAGTGCTGCAAATGTGAGGCTACGTTGGGGTTTCTGACAATATTTTACAAATATTTAATCCAGCAATATATTACTGTCACCGCACCTAATATTGCCTTCACGAAATATTTAAACCAAATAAAATATAAAATGCTGGTACTTGTACAAATGTTTTTACCGCACCCCACCGCACCCCTCCGACCGCACCTCCGGAGCTCCGAGTTTTATAAGGCACCGTATTTATTGGTTTACAGAAATCTCCAAACACAATTCTTGCCTCTCTTATATTTTGGAAAAGTAATCTTGTTCTCGTTTTACAATATGACAAAATATGCTAATATGACTAAACCAGCAAAGGAGTTTACAAATTATTTTTTAAATTTTTTTATGCTGTATATCATTACTTTTTAAAAATGACTTTTCAAAATCATGTTTCACATCAAACTTTAAAAAAACAAAGAACAATACAGCAATAAAGTTTTAGCCTTAAGGAAAGTCATTACAGAATTTTACTGAGTGGATTCAATATCCAATTAAAATTCACTCAATTTCAGACAAAATCATAATTTGTGAAAATTCTAAATTTAAGAATTTTGCAATATATCATGAACATAACATCAATACAATATCAATCAAAAATAAATAATATAAATTTTTCACCTCACAAAATACTGAGAAATCAATAAAGTAAACTTTAAATGTTCTGTGGAACTTTAATAAATGCTGATTCAGCAAGTTTTTAATGTGAAGTTGCATTTCCCAATGCATATTTACACATGGAAGTCAATTGGGTGTAAAATGTTTGATGACCCTTTCAGAAACAATTAAGGTAATTAAATTTATAATGAACAAAATTGCAACAATTGAGACTTTTTTTGTTGAAAGCTTTTAACAAGTTATCACCCACTATAACAATTGATACTGGTGTGTTTTTACAGCAACACAGTTTCTTGAAACTCAAAAATGGAGGTTACCAACTCATTCCCCATTTTGTATTGACAAATAACATTTTACATACATATTTTGTGTTCTTAAAAAGTTCATAAGGCCTTTGTAACAACTTATTTTGTATCAACGACTTATTTTGTATCAATTTTTGACTTATTTTGTATTACCGAATATTTTGTAGTAAAATTGCCTTATTTTGTACTACTTGGCCAACTTATTTCGTATCAACAGCTGACTTAATATGTTACAAAATGGTGCGCAAAATTTTGGCAAGATTTCAGGGTGATACAAAATAAGTCGATAATACAAAATAAACTGCTCTATAGACAACTTGTTTTGTATCACTGACTTATTTTGTAGTAATTTCATTTCAAGGATGGACTCAAAAGAATTTTATCCTTACTGGATTCATTCTTGTTGTCCATTTACCATTTGCCTGACTGTAATTCTTATTTTCAGCACTGACATTCCGCAGAGATATAATTAATTGGACTAGTCAGTAGTATATTGAAAATTATATCTGCACCTGTAAATGAACTTGAGTTTGGTGTTAAATCTTGGACTGGAATATATTTGTGGAAGTATAAATGCCCTTGTTGAGTCAGATAAAGTTTACATGTAGAGAGCTCAGATTTGGTTTATCGGTAGTAACACTAGAATAAAAAGGTTAAAATGCTGCAACAAACATGTTGTTTCCCGATAAAAATAGCATCAGAGATGGCCAGATATCACAACCTTGGGCAAATCAATGAACTCAATGAGACTATGATGTTAAAATGTACACTTCGTACACTCAAGAAACATCTGCCTAAATATTATATTCATGTTCAACAATACAGAGTAAAAGTTATAGGGAGCATTGATGTAAGACTATGAAGTTGAAGAATACACCTGTCTCCCGGCCAATGTTCATGACAAGTATCAACAGTTTAAAGACTATAAAGGTCAGTATTGCTATGACAAGCTCAAAGGTCAACATATTACACTGCACATTGCTAACCTATATGTCCTAACCAATATCCCTACCAAGTATCAACATCCTACACCTTACAGTTTGAAAAATATGGGCCAAATAAGATTTTAAAGATCAAAGTCACTATGGCAAGGTCAAAGGTCAAATTAAGGTCATACTATGATGCTGCACACTTACACCCCTTAACCAGTGTCTCTCAATGTCTCTATCAAGGTTCAACATCCTAACCCTTATGGTTTATGAGATACAACAGGGATGAGTTATTACTGAATCCAGCCCATCCAGTTGGCCGAGAGACCACCCAACTGCCCAGCCTGACACCAGTACCTGGGTGACAATAATACCTGCACAGCGTAAAAGCTACATATGTCCCAAATACTGTTTTGCAAAATGTTCAATTCTATAAACAACAGGCAAATGGTAATCACATGTCAGCTCAGCATTATTCAATAGAATATAGAGAAGGTGGTACATGTGTTGATCCATTGGTAGCATTAAGCATTTTTTGTGTATCAGAAAGAAAACAAGACTGACTGTGTATCATTTTAATAACCAAAATCTTTGCAATACTAAAAGTTCAGGGATAAATACAATTTTTCCAATTCTTATGTGCTAATTACCATTGTAAGAAGTCCTTGTTCTACGAAATTATCATGAAAATTACATGAAAGGGATGAAAAAAATAATGTCAAGTTTGGCACATTGATCATCATTCCAAAAGATTGTGATGTCTTTTTTAACATATTGCACCTATTGTAGTTTTCTTTCTGTAAGTTCTTCTATGACAAAATCCTCAAGATAAGATCCACATTGCAGTCATCAATACTATCTTCAGTTACTAGACCCAACCCCACTAAAAATACTCTGTCCTCTTTCACACCTGTGTCAGAGGAAGAACTACTCAAAATCCTAAAGTCCTCACCATCCAAATCATGTGACCTTGACCCGATTCAGACGTCACTGGTCAAGGAGTGTGCTGATATTCTCATCACCCCCATCACTAAAATTGTAAATTATTCAATCACAGAAGGTAGTTTCCCCAACTGTTTTAAGATGGCATATGTCACCCCCCTTCAAAAGAAGCCGAGCCTTGACAGATATATCCTCAAAAACTACAGGCCAGTGTCAAACCTCAGCTTTATATCTAAACTTATTGAGAAGGTGGTGGCAAAGCAGCTCAATGAATTTATTTCGCACGAGGGGCTCTTAAATGTCAACCAGTCTGCTTATAAGAGTTCCCACTCCACTGAAACCGCATTGTTGAAGATTCAAAATGATATAGCTCTCTCAGTGGACTCAGGAAAGGCAGTGGCCCTAACATTATTAGACCTATCGGCGGCGTTTGATACGATTGATCATTCTCTTTTATATGATTGCTTGCATGACTGGTTTGGTCTAGATGGTACTGTTTTGTCATGGATCAAATCATATCTTTCAAACCGTAAACAAAAAATTAAAATAGGTGATAGTTTCTCTGAGGCCGTAATTCTCCCTTTCGGAGTCCCCCAAGGCTCTGTACTGGGTCCTTTCCTTTTCACCCTCTACACTAGTCCCCTCAGTCAAGTTATTTCAAAATTCAATGTTACTCATCACCTGTATGCCGATGACACCCAGATCTACCTAGCAGTTGACTCCAGGAATTTTGACTCTAGCATGGAAGAGCTGACCGAGTGTCTCAAGTCTGTATAGGAGTGGATGGACGGTGTCAAACTAAAACTAAACCCAGAAAAAACTGAATTTATCATAATAGGTCAAAAAGCCATCAGAAAATCGCTTGCACCAAATTTCCCTGTTCCACTTCCCCAAAACAATATCTCTCCGTCGGTGGTAGTAAAAAATCTGGGTGTTATTTTCGACTCAGACAACTACTTTGACAATCATGTTGCCAAGGTTTGCAGAGCATGTTACTATCATCTTCGTGATTTGCGACGAATTCGCAAATTCCTTGGAGTTGAGACAGCAATACTTCTGGCAAATGCTATGGTGAATAGTCGTCTAGACTACTGTAACTCTTTACTCTATGGGGTAAGCAAGTCCAACATAGCCAAACTACAGAGAGTCCAGAATGCTCTTTGCCGCATCATCTTCAGACTTGACAAAATGAGTCATGTTACACCCTTTTTGAAAAAACTCCACTGGCTCCCAATTCAACATCGCATCCTCTTTAAGTATAATCTTTTGGTATTCAAGGCTATTAATCTTTCACAGCCCCCGTATCTCTCAGCTTTAATAAGATCGAGCAGTCTCACTTGCGGCAACAGGCTATCTATCTCCTCAACCTGCCCTAAGAAGCACATAGGCAGGCGTGGCTTTGCAGTAGCTGCACCAGCTGAATGGAACAAGCTGCCACAGACTGTCAGATCTCAGCAAACAATAGATGGTTTCAGAAGCCAGCTAAAGACCTACTTGTTTAGGCTGGCTTACACCCCCACCTTAGTCATACCCTGGCGGGCGCTTTTTAGATGTCGACCCATGCCTGTCCGTGGACTCTCCCTTCTTGATCTCAAGCGCATTAGAGGATTTGTATCAATTTTGCGCTATATAAATCCTACTATTATTATTATTATTAGTTTGAGATGTCCAAGGATCTTCAATTTGCATTAGGAATGGCTATAAATCCAAGAAAAATTGCATGGGCTTTCATGGAATGGCTAATAAGAGGCAAATATTTGAAAATTATAACAATTTGAATGTATTTTCTAACTTATGATTTATGCCAAAGTGTTAATGTAACATTAAAATAATGAATAAACAAAGAGTTCCAGTTTTAAAAACAAATTTCCTTACACAGTTTGGAGTTTTATAACCTGATAATACAAAATAAGTCAGTGATACAAAATAAGTTGTCTATACTGAAGCATATTTTGTATTATCAACTTATTTTGTATCAATGTCAGTGCTGAAAATAAGAATTACTATCAGGCAAATAGTAAATGGACTACAAAATTGAATCCAGTAAGGATTAAATTCCTTTGAGCCCATCCTTTGATGGAGACAAGCCACTATAAAAGGTGAATTGAAATTACTACAAAATAAGGCGGTAATATGAAATAAGTCAAAAATTGATACAAAATAAGTCAGGTAATACAAAATAAGTCATTGATACAAAATAAGTTGTTACAGGCCTTTATAAACAGCCAATCTGATTAATAGTCTTCTGATGCCATGCCTCACTGGCTGCCATGTTTTTCCAGATATTTGCTGTTCAAGTATTTGTGATCTTGAAGACGTTTTAATTTATGCAAAACTGATTTTTGTGTTATTCTTTTCCACTATAACCTCAAATGTATTTAGATTTTGTTTTTGTTTCAATTTTTTATAATCTGTTAATATACACAATTATAAAATGACTCCCCAGCTAAATAATATTAATATTTTGTGACTCTGCGGTTGGAATCTCTATTTTACTTGATGTTGCAAAATAATTATCAGAAAAACATTTTGACAATTAAATAAAAGAGTTTTAATAAAAGTCAAACAGATCTAGGTTTATTAAAACTCAGTGGAGTAAAATTCCAAATTCTTTATTTTTTCCTCAACACACAATGCATATATATTACAGACAAAACAGTTATAGATTTTACTAAATAATTGCTTTTTTATTTCACCCATACGATTTAGGACTAAATAAGCATACCTGCAAGTGAAATTGATTGTGAATATATTGAACAACACACAACAATGATGGAATTAACTGAGATGCAGGCTTGCTTATACCTAAGTATTCATTGACATAGGTAAGAGGTCAATAAAATATATAAAGTTATGTATGGGGAATATCTTGAACAAATCATGGACAATTAATATCTCCATTGATGTGTGTGGTTTGTTAGAATTATAATCAAACTTAACTTAAAGATAAGCTTGTTGAATTCTAAATTCTATCTCACTAAACATGCAACAACTCTAGAATTACCCGACATTTGAAAGTCACCTGTGTGACTGTGTGTGTGCATGCTGTGAGGAAAAGGAAGAGGAAGAAATTGAGGTTTTTTATTGAAAACATCAATTATGATGAAGAAGTTGTTTCCCAAAGGTCTCATATTTGCAAAGAATAGTTTGATTATAGAATATGTGCAAAGGTTTTGACATTTGGCTGTAAAGTCTCTAATAAACATTAACACTAAAACACTAAAATTTTTTGAGATAACAAAAACGCTATTGCTGTGAGTGCTAAATATTTTACTGTTAACACCACTACATTATAGCATACATCTTCCCCATCAACTAAAAGTGTCAAATAAAAACTGGCTTATATAGCTTGACAGCACTTATTAGGACTGGATTCCCCCACTCAGTCCTCCTGTTTCAAGTGCTGAAGCACACATAGATCTCTGTTATCATACCTGTGATACAGTGCAAAAGATTTATGACTCACTGGTCTTGAAGTTTTTAACATCCTGATGTGAATATACAGGTGTGATCTTTTAACTGGATATCATTAATATTAAATGCCTTTATTCCCCAATTAGTATTCTTTGACCTGATAACAGTAATAGAAGAACTAATTTCATCGATAAATATCTAAGTGATAAGGATGCTATGTAATCTAGCACAATTTTAACATCATATGTAAATGAATATAAGTGGGTATTAGTCTTGAGGCAGAGAGATCAAGTATAAATATAAGAGAAATATCATGTAGAACTTGAAATGTACCAGGATTTAATTGTTACTCAAGTTCTTCATCTCCCAACTTTCAGCATTGGCCACAACATTGAGTTTTCCAGGCATGCATATGACCATAATTTATCTAAATATTCCTCTGTTTAGCATATTGCCACATATCCTGATTAACCATGTTACTCCTTTCAGAGGAAGCCATTCTACACCTAGATCACTTTGGGTAGTCATACCCTAACCATCACCTACATGGGTAGATATACCTGATCCTCAGCCTTTTGAGTATATCTCCCTGTTGATTAGATACAGCATTTGGAATGGCACAGAGGGCTGGATCTTTGTTCATAGGTGAAATAGTTTTACACAAATATATTTATTTAGTAGCTAAGAGTGTCAATCTGTCCACAAAAAGTAAGCAGTTATTCCGTTGTAAAAAGTTATAAAATAAGTATCCAGAAAAGCAAGTAACTGTACCAAAATATTTATGAAAGACAACAACAGTGCAATGTAAATATAAACAAAAAGTTCACACAAATTTCACATAGAGGCCAGAGAAAACATGTTCATTCTGAATGATAGCAAACATTGTACTGAAGGATAATCAAGCCTGCATAGTAAGTAATTTGGGAGTTCCTGTGTGTAGTTTGATAGAATCTGCAGAATCACACATAAACACAGAAAGAGTAAGACGCTCAGACATCTGTATAAAATACAACCCATTTCCAGAGTGACATAAATGTGCACACTGACAAAAGCCCCAGTTGTCATAAGGAAAGAATAACAAATTTACCTGAGCCAGATGTCAGACTTACAACTGAATGAGGCACTAAATTTGACACATGTAAGAATGAATAAAAACTAAGAAGATAGAGTCTTGATTATCTGACCCACGTAGATATAGTCACATTATTCACAATTCTATTTACCAATAGTATATCAATGGCTTTCTTTAATTTTATGTAGTGGAGGTTGAAGCTCTTATCTTAACTAATTTAATATAATCCACTGCTTTGCAGTAGCAATATTTTTCCCACAATGGGGAACTCAAAATGCTAAATTAATAAAAAATATTAAAAATTAGGATAGTAGAGGGGCATGTAAGGGTTGATAGTTTGGAGTTGTGGGTGTGACCAAAGGGAAGGACATTAAGGGGGAAAACTAGAGTTAAAGAGGTGAATTTTCAGACATTTATTGAAGGAAGTGTTAGACGGCCTCTTTCTTATTTGGAAGGGTAAAGAGATCCAAAAAGTAGGTGCATAATGACAAAGCATTTGAAAAATTGTTTGTGATTTGTGAAATCTGCAGTCAAAGGTGGGGATGTGAAGGAACTTAAGTTTAGGGCTTCTGCATCTGGTATTTCTAGAATATGTGTAGGAGTGGTTTTTCACTTAGGTTGGCTGGTTGGTCATGTTTTAGAATTTTGTATGTGATAAGGCCCTATTTTAAAATTGTACCCTATACTTGATGAGCAACCAATGGCATTTTTTTTCATTTGGAGGTGATATGGGGGAACTTAGAGGAGTGTGTGACAATCCTGCAGAGTGAGTTTTGGACTTGCTGTAATCTTCTTAACTCAAATTCATTAAGTGATACAAATAGGGAATTGTGGTAATCCAATCTGCTGTTCACCAAAGCATTTCCCAAAAGGACTGATGTTTTCAAGGTCCAAAAGGGGACGAATTCTGTAGAGCTTTCTTGCATGCACTCTGGTGGACTTTATCAATTGTTACACATGGTCAGAGAGATAAGTTAGAATAAAACACCACCCCAAGGTTAATGCCATTTTGTGCTGTTGAGACCTGATTGCCCAAAAATGTTGATTGGATATTGTGGAAGTTGCTTGCAATTGTTTATGAGCCTATCAAGATAATTCAGTTTAGTCAGGGAATAGTTTTAATTTTATTTGTGAGCATGAAATTCTGAATGTCATTGAGGTAATTCCTGAGTGTATGTATAGAGTGACAGAAACTTGTTGGTGAGAGTGTTATGTTGAATTGAATATCATCAGTGTAGAAAGAGAACTAGAAACTACTGTATCACCATTTGAATGGCGTTGGACATTCTCAGTTTCACTGCTTTCTGATAGAGCTTTAGCCTAGCAGCATCCAGACCAAAAATAAGAAATTTTAAGCTATTGGCTGACAAAAAACTACCCATCTGAGAATGTCTAACGCCATTCAAAAGTTTGTTTTACTCAGAAAATGACTTTGACAGACTTGCTTGTCAGCATGGTTGCCAGCCTGGTGATATGTAAAAATATGTATGATATGAAAAGTATAAATAACTTTGACTCAATATAAATTGACTCCGTGTGCAATATATTATCACAAGTGGCAACACATGGAATGGGGTGAACGAACCAGTTCAATTTTGAAAATTATTGTGATAACCTATCTTGACAGTACATCAGCCAGTGAGTCTAGGTTGCCTGGAACATGAACAGCATTCAGGTCAATGCTGCATAAACTAACCCAGAGAAAGTAGCTGAACAGCATAGTTTTTTAAATACTCTTAATGCAGTCATTTTGTAATTATAATCAATTGCTCAAAGTAGCTTTTGGCGCAATTACTCACTTAGCTATGCGCCATTATAAGCAAAAGCAGCAAAATATGAAGGACTTTGAAATAAAAGTCAAAGGTAAAATCTGGTCTTTGATTTCTTATGGAATCAGTCAACTGACCCTGAATGAAAAGTCATCAAAGGTAAAACAGGAGAAAATCCATTCATTTCAAGTTAAAACATACTACCGGGTACATAATATTTACATACTCTAATCCAACAATTTACAAACACAATTAATATAACCTAATATTATACAATAAGGCAACTATAATCTGACATTTACTTTGGGTGACCTTATTCAACCTTAAGGTTACCATAACATACATAACATTTACCTTTTGAGGTGACCTTAGATAGAATTAACAGAAAATAATTTTATACAGTCATATGGGTTCAGATAAGCTATACTGATTAAAAGGGTGAATAACGTGGTAAATAACTTATCAAGAGAAATGTGAAACTACTTATCAGTAATCTGCAAACAAAGTATGCCATTAATAGACTTATCAATAATCTAAATAGCGCAATAGTCATGTAACAAATGTTATGTGATTACAGATATTGCAGAGTCTGAATCTAATACAAAGAACACCCAGCCTGATTAGGCTTATTAGTCAGTTATGATAAAACACAGGCACCTTAAAATGGTGACATGATTTTTAAATTAAATGTTTCTGAAATAACATAGTCTAAAGGGCTTTGTGCCATAAAATGTTTCATGTAACACCTGTTCAAATGCTTTTGAATATAACTTCACCAAAATGTTGGGCAGTCAGAAAGTACATGTATTTCAAAGAAACAACTCTTTACATTCAAAATTTGCAAATGGCTTTTTAATTTGTGATACATTATGTGTGTTAAATCATGGTGACATGATTTTCAAACAACTCTTTTTACTTTCAAATATACATATGGCTTTTTAATTTGTGATACATTTTGTGCCTTAAATCATATTTTTCACAGAAAAACAGAAATGGATCTCATCCTCTATCTTCAATACTATGACAAATTTGAAGTACTCTCTTGTCCCTATTTTTCTACCAAAACTTAAGTTTCTATATGAAAAGGCAAAACACCAAATCTCAATTGTGCAATGCAGGATCTTAAATTAGATTTTAAGTGACATATTTTTTAAGTAAATAAGAGTTCTTTAATTTTTAATATACATTAATTTGGATATTTTATGTAAATTTTATCTCCAGTGGATTTCATTTTATAGCTGAGAGTTTTATCTCTATTAAATAAAGGTGACACAAACTTTTTGTTTCATAATTTTGTTGTAAACTGCATTCTATTAAAGTCTGCTTCAGAGAATTACACCAATTATTCTAATCCAAATTATACTCCCAATTAAAGATTACCTTAGTAATTCTCTGTTATCCATACAAGTAATTCTATTCCTCAATCTTATCATTTCTAACTTTTGTCTGTTCTGATGATTTGTCCAACCAACATCTCCATTTATAGCTAAATTTGCTGTAAATTATTTCTATTAAAATACCTACTCCTCCTGAAGCCTTAATAACATTGCTGTATGTTAATTCTCTTATGCCCAATCCAGGTACAAGGGGTGATATGGCCAGCATATATGCCAGATGGTTAGCTCAAATTTGTTAGTGTTCAAAATTATACTTGCTGGATTAAAACTTGTATTTATATCATACTTCACTTGGTGTGCATGATGACCTGATTTTTTCAGAAACTGTGTTTTGTGTGAAAGGTGTGAAAGGTGTACTATGAACTGTTACAGAATGTGACTGACCTTGTGACTGGGTCTTGGGTCATACTATTTGGCTTGACAGTACCTTGCTTGTACCTTGGGTCTCCTGTGTCTTTCAACTTCAGGTTGACTCACTGAAGAACTAGTGACAACGTAATTTACAGGAAATTCCTCATTGATTTTGATAAGCCAATCATTACAGGCCATCCTGTACTGCTTCCCTTGTTGAAGTTTATCAAGCACTCTTTGAAAATCAGATACACGTTCCACAATTCTCTTTAAAGATCTATCATGTATATGTATACACTATACATGTTCATGTACCTTAAATATATAATGGAAACCCTTTTATTTTAAATCCAAATAATTGTCAATCCAAACATGTCCATAGGCTCAAACATAATATCATAATATTTGTAATCAATTACATTAAAAATTCTCTCAAAGCATTAAGCTCGTGAGAAGTCCTGAATCAATTCAATGTCAGAAAAATGTAACATTATATCTGAAATATCAAAATTACAATCAGAGAATCGGATTAATAAATATGTTATAACAATGTGCAAATCATTGGTATATGGTATAAATGTATTTATAGGTATGGCATTAAGACACAGCTTTACTTTCTTTTTCAATTGGATTATGTAAGTAAAAATTTTTAAAAGATTAATTGATTAACAGCATATTTAGAATTGCGGTGTCTAGTTAGATAGACAGATAGATAATGTTTATTCAGTGTAAACAAGAAGTTTACAATATAACATGAACAGCAAGTATATATAAAAGTACACTGACTGGTTATGGACAGAAGCACAGTGCTTTTCACAAGGTCCACAACCAAATTTATGAACTTACCTACACTATTTACAATGACATTTATAGTAATAGCACAGTTATATATAGAAGTTAATCTTTAGTTTGATAAAACTTTAAAAGATACTTTTTAATATTTCTTTTAAACATGTCTAATGATTTACAAGATTTACGTTCATTTGAAAGAGAGTTCCATATTTTAAATCCAACAACACTAAATGAAAATTTCATAATGTTAGTTTTAAATTTTAGATAATAAAAATCATTATATTGTCTGGTTTTGTGATCATGAACTGAAGTAAAATTTTTAAACATAGAGGTAAATCTCATTGGGACCTGTCTATTAGCAACTTTGTACTTTGTCATTATAGCTGTGTCTTTAAAAACAATATCTGTAAATTTGAGTAAGCCCATATTGTGAAATAGTGGCAATGTGCTATGTTTATGATTGGCCTTTGCAGTTATCCTGATAACTCTTTTCTGTAATTTTATTATTCAATTCAAACTTGATTGATAATTATTCCCCAATAGCACAACCCCATAATTAAGATATAGCAGGATTAGGCTACAATATAGTGTTTGTATTTCTTTTGTTTTAAGAAATTTGCTAGCCCTTCAGATGACACCAATATTTTTTGAAATTTTATTTTCAATTTCAGCAATGTGGTTTTTCCAAGTTAGTCTTGAATCAACAGTAACTCCCAAGAATTTTGTGTACTGTATATGATTAATCTTAAAATTGTTGATATATAAATCAATATTTTTATTTGGAAACATTTCAGCTTTTCTTTGAAATAAAATGAAATTTCTCTTTTCTATATTTAATGATACTTTGTTGGCTTTAAACCATGTGACAAAATTTTGAAACTCTGAGTTAAGAATTTTCTCAATATGTTTTATGCTTTTATGGGAGACAAAAACATTGGTATTGTCTGCAAACATGACAAATTTTAACAATTGAGAGGTATTGCAAATGTCATTAATATAAATAATAATGATCCTAGGATGGAACTCTGTGGTACTCCACATGTTGTTGGTAATGTTGTAGAATATGTTTGGTTATATTATACAAACTGCTTTCTGTTTTAAATAGCTACTGATCCACTGGTATGGAACACCTCTGACACCATAAAAGTGTAATTTTTTCACAAGAATATAATGGTTCATGGTATCAAAGGCTTTTCGTAAGTACAAGAAAACTCCTGCAGTTGTTTTATTTTCATCTAAAGTATGTCTTACTTCTTCAACAAGGTCTATTAATGCACAGTTAGTGGATCGTTTATTTCTGAACCCATATTGAGATTCAGTTAAAATATTGTTAAAATTGATATAATTCACCAGTCTGTCATAAAACACTGTTTCTAACAGTTTTGAAAATGCACGTAGTACAGATATTGGTCGATAATTTGAAAAAATATCCTTCTCCCCATTTTTATATATGGGTATTACATTTGCAATTTTAAGACTATCTGGAAATATTCCCTTTAGCAGTGATAAATTAAATATAAATGACAATGGTTTACATAAAATATCTGCAGTGTACTTGACAACATTAATAGGTATGTCATCATAGCCACATGTTTTATTTGATTTCTGTTTCATAATAATATTAACATTTTCATTTGTAGGAACATACTTGCTGGATAATTGCTGCTTAAATAATCAACTGGATCTTTATTTACAATATCTATCTTTTTTTCTAAGGATGGGCCAACATTGATGAAGTATTCATTGAAAATATTAGCAATTTGGTCACTGTTTGTTACTTTTGAGCCTCTATAAGTGAAGCTATTATGAGAACTGATTTTTGACACATTTTTGTTGATAACATTCTTTAAAACCAGTATTTTTATATCACCTTCTACGTTGTTTAACTTCTCAGAGTTGAACAATGCTATGCTACATCACATATTTGTGAGACATATACTCCAATTGTCCTTCCTTTACAAGACAAAAATTATTATTTGGTTGTGTTCAAAAGTTTGTACATGTGAATAAGATTTGGAAAATCATATTTTGCTCATAGACTGCATAAAAACTTAAGTATATCACAGTAAGTATATCTTATAACCTCAATGTTTTTCAACAGTTCAAAAAGTACAACATTGTCTCAGTAAACCAGACTCATAATTCTCACAAGTTTCTTGCAGTATCTTTCATCTGGGAGGTATTGTTCAAAGTTCATTACCATTTTTGACACTTGTTCAACTCCTAACTGCAATATGTTGCACTCTAAGTAATTGTGACTTTGTCCTTTTTCTTCAAACAAATTATGATTCCTTGCAAAATGAGGCAGAATCCCTTGCTTAACATATTGCAGAAGATATTTCAGAAGTAGCTGAACTGCCAAATCCAGATCTTGCCAGACTGCATCATCTGGTGTGTGCTTTTCACAGGCTAACAAGAATGTTGTCTTGGCCAAGTATGAGGTGAAAAATGGATCTTCATTTTTACCCCTGTGTTTGTTACATGCAAGTGGCCTGACATGGCAGTAAAACATACACTTAAAAATCACAAAAGCATTCCTCTGAGGAGTGGTTATTAGTGAAAATAATTCTGCTTCAAGTTCTGAATAGGAATAGCGTGCACCTTTCTGCGCTGCAACTGCTGTAATCCTGACTTTTTTGGATATCTCTTGTCGCATAACTTGACATGGCCACATGCCTTCAGTTTGTAGCCAAGGAGTGTCTGATGGCCACTTTTGAAACTTTCCAGAAGTAACATAATCACAATGAATCTCAAATATAATCCTCTGATTGACTTTTACAGCCAGACGTAGACTTCGATACTTGATAGATTTTCCATCCTTCTCCTTCACTATTGGGCACATTTCAATCTGTGTGTTCTTTCCCAGAAAATGTTTCATCAGACACAGAAAAATTTTATGTGGATCTTTAAACCTAGAGCTATTTTTCAATTCATCAATCATTTCGCCATTTGATATTTCATCTCCTTTTTGATTAGTGAAAATAATGGCATCATTTGTTTTGTTTTGTTTGGCTATCCACCCTTTATGCCATGAGGGAGAAAAATACATAATATCAAGTTCAAAAATATAATGCTCTATGTCTTGGTTAACATTGTATAATCCAAATGAACCCTCTGCTACACTTCCTTGGAGTGTATAAGAATCAAAATCTTTAGTAAATTGTTTTCCATAATGTCCTTTGCTAAATGCCAAGATTTTGCAATATTGAGAAAGCATGTTTTTAAAATGTTTTGAAAAGAAATTATAGTCTCCCAAGCATGGAATTAGCTTCCCTACATGTGTCATTATGTACAAGAATTGAAAATAACATTCACATAGATTTGCAGTCTAATAAATCATTAATGCTGCTTTTCTCTTGAGTAATTACACTGCAGAAATATCATACTTCTAAGTATCCAAAGTTTACTTCACATTCAGGCCTTTGTAATGAAAGATAAATTTCAGATTAATAACTGACTCCTTGGGCTCTTTGCAGTAGTCATTTGACATCATCTGTCATCTGTGTTGCAGTGTGTATAGGCAGGGCTAAAACAGAACTTTGAAAACTGTAGAGTCACTGTGGACTGTACAAATAGATATATTGGTCTCTAGTATGACTTCATTGTAGTTGCAATAATGTTGAAGCAAATTTTATGTGGCAAAAAGTAAAGATATAAATTTCCAATGTTTAACAGGTTTTCTGTCCTTTGAACCTTTTGAGAGATAAGTGATAATACTAAATATTATTACTTCATAGTATTACTTTCAAATTCAGAGTTTATCAAGTATGCAAAGCAATTGTGACCTTAGCTCTGTAGTATTTAATTTGTACCAAGAAAACTTCTAAGAAATGATCTGGTAATGCATCTGTACATATTTCTTTGTTACATTTCCATACTTTCAATTCTGGGCTAGTATCATCAAGGGTAGCAATACCTGTAAATTCTAAAATAGCTTTATCTATCAATTCAGTCACAACATTTCTTTATATGTATATACTTTTAAGATTTATTCATTTATAAATAACTCAGTCAATATTTCCTTCTATTGGTTGTAATGAAGTCATCTTCTCATCATAGATTTTTTCATGAATTTTCTAACAAAAATTAATTTTTATCCAGTCACAAAACAATAGTGTTTCTCATATTTTAGCCAGTGTATTTAGGATCTCAATAGTATCCCTCTAGTGTCTGAAAATACCAAGAATGGATACTTTGTAACTCAGTTGCAGTCTTATGTATATATATTAGACATATATAGCATTTGGAATGTAAACCTTCTATAAATTTTATGCCATTATCATGTGCTGGCTAATGTCTTGGATATTTTTGTGACCACAGTAAAGGCTCAAACAGCTGTCAACATCCTATGTAACAAGTGCTCAGTCGCAGGTGATACATGGAACCATACCATGCAGACCTACTTTTTTCTCAATTCATACACAAGGGCTGACACCCCACAGATTCAGTTAAATACAAGTTAGTGTAATCATCAGGACTTGGCCACATCAACTGGTGCATACTCGATGTGGTTAGGAACTGAAATTCTGATATATATAAGGATAACTTTCATGAAGTGAGTATGCCCTTATTGCCATCATATATTCATGGAATGTGAGTCAAACAACAATTTCCTGCAATGTTACATTTATTCAAATAAGAAATCTGACAGGTATAATGTGACTGAAACATGCACAGCCCCACCTTAAGTTAAAAGGTGGAAATGAATGAGTTAAAGGTGAAATGGATAATGGTGGGGGATGAACAAAAACATTTGGCTTACGATGATTTGTCCATTACACAAAACGTGGCTGGCTAGCTGAACAATGCCTTTCAAATTAATTGTATGTCCACCCTAAAGTTAATTCTTACAAAAATCCCACAGCTATGACATATGTGTCATCACTGCAGTGGCCTGCAGGCAGTGTGGAATGGGCCTCCTACATTTAGTACAAGTGCTAGTACTAGATGGAGGCAAGCAAGGTAACATCGCAAGACTCAACCCAGTATGCTTTAACCAGGTTAAACAGAGCTCAGGTATCTATGGTGAATTCTCTGGTTTTAACAACCAGAAGCCAGATTGTATGAATATTATTATGAAGGAAGTTGCTCCCCTGTGTCACATCACCACATTTACAAATATGTGTATGTATTTTGCTTCAAATAAGCAAGTCTAGCAAGTATGCTGTATCACAGGGTCAACTTTAAAATTAACTAAATTGGCAAAAATATACAATAGGACAGTGTGGAATCACTGGTATTAATGGCCAGGTTGACCAGTTAATGAAGGAAGGGTAGGGGATCAATGGATATGACACTTTCTAAATGATAAATGTTCAGAGAATATGTAATTTGGAATAATAGTTATTGTGAACCAGTACATATGTTATGTAATAACTCTACTATTGGTATTGTTAGCAGATGTGTAGACAATACAGTCAATTGTTTAAACAGTACATGTTAAGATGACTCAAAATATCATGTCTGCACATGCCTGTCTTTTGGATTTTTTTCAGATAACCAAAACAGCCCACAGCAAGCACAAACAAAAAACTCCCTACAGGCACATATGCTTCCTTGAATAAAATATATCTGGATAACAAAGCTATTTATCTTAACTTATCTTTAAATAGGATAAGCAGTGCTGAGGTAGCTATGGTGAATTATCAGGTTGTAATTAACATTTCTGGTGGGATTACAAATATTCACAACATGCCTAATATTGTTTGTTATTTGTTTAGGACAAAAGGACATCACAGTGACACTGATAGGGGTCATCCTATGTAGTTATATAACAATATAGTTCTCAATCAAAATTGTTTACCCAATCATGTTTTGGCACAGTGACACTGATAGGGGTCATCCTGTGTAGTTATATAACAATATAGTTCTCAATCAAAATTGTTTACCCAATCATGTTTTGGCTAGGCATTATCCAGGATTTAGTAAGTATATTGACAATGAATTCTCATTTGGGGCATTAATTGACCTCTTCACAGTTTTAAACACCAAGAATATAACTTCCAACTAATTCTCACTAGACTCAAAAATAGTAACAAAAGAAGGGTCAGCCATTTGATAGTATCCCTATGTGTACTCTCATTCCTCACAACTGATAATGTTGTGGAAGAAAGATGATGTTGACCGGAGGGGTGATCACTTGGGTGGACTTAAGTTCAGTTGGACTTTGAACAGTAAATACTACATTGACAGAGCCATAGTCTTAGTCAGAGTCCTACTTTATGAAGTAAAAAGGCTACAACCTGTTCTTCTTAAATCCAAGGCACGGCCAGCTGTTGACAAACTATGTACATTACTGGATTACAAAACTGGAATTCCCCAGTAGAAGGGAAAAACACTACCCCATCTTTAAATGTTTAAAATGCCCCTAAATTGACATTGATATTTAATCCAATACTGTTAACTATTAACATGTCTAAGGAAAAAGTTCAAATAATTTATCAGGATTGTGTTTGTGTGAGTACTAAGTGCAGCATAAATAAAGTAATTTTGACAGGTAAACCCCTCTATAGGTTCAGTTTGCACTGCATTTCAACAAATAAATTCCACTTGGCTTTTGGGTGCCTTCTGGTTACACATAAATAACCTAATTATATAACAAAGTGCAAAGAATACACTGTAAAAGTGTAATGTCTTAGTAAATACTTCTCATGATTTATAGTGTTTTTTTTAGTTAACATGGTGGGCACTACATGGATACAAGTAATTTCTTGATTACTAATTTGTTGTTGCCATGGTTACATAAAGAAAAACCACGATAGTGTACATACTTTTACGAATTTTACTCATAAATCATAATGTAAAGGGTTGTTTTTAATGCTGTATTAGTGTATTGTTTATCAATTGGAGCTGTATAAGTGCATGATAAAGCCATTGATCAGAGTTAGTAATTTTTACTGTCACAATTTTAATGTGTACATTACAGCATAATAGGTGTAACATGACCTAGAACAGGTATGTGCTAGTTGATAACACTAGTATAACACTTCATGCTAACTTTAAAAATGGTGTAAAGTAATTGAAGAAAGAAAATTCAATAAGTATGCAATACATTGGTAATGCAACTTAGTTTTAGTTTATATGTTTCTCTAACCTCATAGGGTTTAGGTTCTTAGTTTGTTACATGTGTGTTTCATACTAATTTTTCCAACATTTGCACAATCTGCAAATGCATCAAGCCAACACCTATTTTGTTAGTATTCAGTTTTGTTGATGGAGAATGCTTACAAAAGAAGATTAGATTAACCAAATCACATGCTTGTATTGGTACTTCCTCTTTTTGTTGGACGCCATCTTGTGAAGTTGGTTTTTTTCAGCTGCTGGGTAAATGACTGATATAAATTTCCTAGCCTTCTGGACAAATTTCCTGAAAGGAAGATTGGGGGGTGCTTCTTGCATACTGTGATGTAAATAAATAAATCAACAAGCCAGAGAAACATTTTCATTATAGGCCGGAACAGCCACTCTCGTGTTAATGACATTGTTTGCCAGGTAAAGAAACCACATGTGAGAGTCATCCCTGTGGTTAGAGTTGTATGCTGCTTCTGACAAGGCATGTCAGAATATACCAATTACTTATAAACAACTTCATTTATATACCAGTCTACCATCATATCATTATTTATTTGAATGACTCAAGAAACTCAAAGAGTTTTCCAAACTGTCTTTAACTCCAATAAGTACTTTGAGTCAGGGAAGAGTAGGTCAAGACTTTAAATCTCTGTCTTATCTTCACAAATCAGCGTGTATGAATATTTTGATCTTATTTATGTCAGTTCTCATCGGAGGCTTGAGTGGGATAGGGATATTACCTGAGGTACAAAGTATGCCTCCTCTCAGATCCTGAAGATCAGATCTGGTAGATCAGATCAGATTTTGTTGTATCTGACTTGAGAAGTGATATATTCACAAAAAGAACAATAAAAAAGAACCTCAAAGAAGGTAAATTCCAAGTATCCTGCGAATTTAAGTGTACCCCCCAGTCTCAGTCAACGAGTCATTTAAGACCAAGTTAGTGGAGATTGTGAACAAATGCAAGAGGGACTTGACTCTACACTTGATTGAAGAACTGAGCTCCCAGTACACTGTGATTAAATCAGACATCCAAACCACATATACAGAACTGGAAAACATCACCAGTAAAAGCCAGTTTAAAGAATTCAGGACTCTTTAACTGACAAATATAAAGCTGCAGCCACCTCCAGCATGCAGAGGAAGTTACAACCTGAATCCAAACCTAGATTCAAGACTAGAGGGAAACAGAGACAGAATCACCAGAATCCCCCTAGCCACCAAAGACAAACAAACAGTTACAATTCTTGATCAACAGATTGAATAAACTAGTTAGGAACTAAATATTGTCCTTCATGTTTTATTATTATTATGTTATCAATATTAATAAACTGTTTAAATACACATCTATTTGTGTTTTTTATGTCTCCATGGCAACTAACAAGGATCACAGAGGATCTTTATTTACCAGTTCAGGAGTTACTGGGCATTCCACATGGCTTACGATAGAAGGCTATAACCATCAGGAGATCTTAACCCACATCAGGGAGGACAACATGATAGCCAGAAGGGTAAAACCATGGAGATCCTAATTGGTCATATAGTAATCAGTTTGTCTGATAAAACTCTGAGTAAGGCACAAGTCAGTGTCTTAGAAAAGGCCTAACTTTTTGTCCCACACCAGGTCACCCAATAAGGCTCAGATCTGGCTGGATTTCAAAGAATTCTAATGTAGGCTCAGCCTTAAATATCAAATCTAGTATAACAATAAGCACCTTCAGGATCTAAATGAAGATGAATTGGCCATAGTAGACTTCATGGCTATGAACATTGAAGAAAGTGAGGACCCCTATAAGAACATCCACAGGAAATGTTTAGATAAAAGTCACTAGAAACCCCCTAGAATTCATCAATCGCTAGAGGTCTTTTAAGGATGGTTTATTGAAAAGCAGACTCAAAACCAGTGGACAACCAAACCTTACTAAAGAACAGTGGATGGGTCTTAAGGAATTATCCTCAAGCCTTAGGATTGTGATAAAAAAACGCCGATAAGGGATCAGCAGTTGTGGTAATGAACACAACTGACTAAGAGAGGGCTATAGACAAAATTTTCCAAAATTCTACACCAAACTTGATCATGACCCCACACAAAGAATTGGTCACAAATAAATAAGACAATTACCAAAATGTACAACAAAGATTTAATTAGTGAAAAACTTAAACACCTATCCCCAGAATCTTGCACGAAGCAAAATTCTACATGCTCCCTAAGATCCATAAGAAAAATGTCCCAGGTAGACTCATTTGCAGTTCTGTGAACCACCCCAGAAGCAGAATTAGTAAATTTGTAGATGAACATATCAAACAGTATGTTCCTCAAACAAAATCCCATATTAGAGATACCCAAGACTTTATAAAGAAAATAAGAAGCTTAGGACCCATTCCAGAAGGAGCAATATTATGCACTCTGGCTGTATCTAGTTTAAACACCAATATCCCAAATCAAGAAGGAATAAGTGACCCTACCAAAACACCTATAACTCAGTTTATATTAGACCTGTTGACCCTAGTCTTCCACAATATGAATTTTGAATTCAATGGAGAACATTACCTACAAATAAGGGGGCAGCTATGGGGACATCCCTGGCACCAAACTATACCAATTTATTATGGATAGATTTGAAATCAGAGCCTTAGATGGGTATCACTAAAAACCACTGGTCTGGAAAAGGTTCATTGACGATATTTTCATGGTTTGGACTTTTCCTGAAGACTTACTCAACCATTTTATTGAGTACCTAAATTCTCTCCATGAATCAATTAAGTTCACCCATGAATTTAGCTACACTGACATAAATTTCTTAGACAACACAGTGAAATTTAATGAAAAAAGGAAATTAATCACAACCCTGTACAAGAAACATACAGACACCCATCTGTATTTAGAATACAGTTCAGCCCATCCAAGTACCGTACTAGAAAAAGGACCTATTGGACAATACCTTAGGTTATGCAGAATATGCACATTGGACAAGGACTTTAAAACCAATGCCTTTAAACTGACTGGCTATTACCTCAAAAGGGGCTACCCAGCAAGTAGTCTCGAGAGGCATTTCAATAGAGCCAATCAGTTTAAACAGTCAGATTTACTGGAGGATAACCCAAGAGAGACCATAGACACACTTGTCAGGATCACTAAATTCAACGCCAGGAACCCACCTATTGAACCTCATTATTGACAACGGGAATATTATCCAAAACACTGATGAGCTCAAAACATTTTCAAGGACAAACCACTAATAGGTTATAGGAGACTACCAAATCTCAAGGACCTACTTACTGGAGCTGCTATCACCTTCCCACCTACTGATAATACTGAAAATAAATGCATTTTCAACTCTGTAGGTACCAGATTAGGAAAATGTACATACTGTCCTAAATTGACCAAACTGGAAAAAATAACCAGTTTCCACTCAAAAAGATGTCTTCAAATGTATTAACCTACCACCAAGGCATAGGTACACTTGCGAATTAAGCAATGTGATATACATTACTAATTGCACTGAATTTGGTTTCCATTATACAGGAGAGACCAAAAGACCAATTAGGCAGATCATATATGAGCACTACAGAAGTGTTCAAAAGTTCAATGTTCTAAATTTGACCCCTGTGTCAAGCCATTTCACTCAACCCAAGCATTGTGTCAAGAATATGGAGCTCAACATTGTGCAATGGATGGGGGAGGACAACAACCCAGAGTCCCCCACTAAATGTAAAAGATGGGTAATTTTACATCTGGGCCTTCCCCACCTTTTATCCAATGGGTACCAACATATCTGTGTGAGTTTATGCCCTCTTATTGCACCTCTAACCCAGGTGCCCAAACTGTTATTTTATCTTTAAACTCCCCTTAACTCTGAATTAAAAACACAAATATCACTGGTCACATGAATATCATCAATATTATGTTCTTTATGGCATGAAAACTTTTTTACGTTAGTGTATAAATCAACATTATCAGGAGCCTGTGAATGAAGCATTCATGAAATAGTAAACGAATATTTAATTTATTTACAGGCACCAGAATACAAATGGATATTGTTCTTGCAATCCCCTTCCCTATACTCAAACAATAGTTGAAGTAAAGTCGTGTTTCCATACAGGTGATTCATCTGCAAATTACTTAGAAATGCTATTACCTTTCCTCACCTCCTTTAGTTGGTTTTTCCTGGCCATTCTTACCAAAAACCTTACTTCTGGATGCACCACTATGTATATGCATTTTTAGCAGTGTGAGCAGATATGCTTGAAAACACCATGATTAGCATCATGGGAACAACTTCCCTCATAATATTTATATGCTTATTATGATAGAGGATAAGTGAGAATGTGTTTCTTGAATGTTAACCAACACAACTTGTCATGCTCTTAGGCAGCTGATAGACAAGACTGTCAAACCTGCCAGCCATAGAACTGGCTCATGCCATTTGTACCATTAGCCAGTGACTGACAGTAACTTCCCTCATTGCATTCATCAACTGGTAAAGCATGTTGCACATGGTAGTAATGTTGTGGACTTGCATGATATTAAGCATCTGGCCAGCAGGGTAGTGGGTCAATGATGAGTCATCTTATAGCCCCCTTTTCATACAAACACCACCAACAATGCCTCTGTTAGCCCATCTGGAAGCAGGATTAGAAACACAAGTGTCCTGGAAATTAAATCTGCAAGACTTAATCCTAGGTGGGTTATACTTTTATCAGGTTATTCTTTGCTTGTGCATTAAACTGAACAAGTAAATAGTTCACAGAGGATGATGCAGTTTTTATGTTCTTCACAGTGTCCAAATTGAGTAATGGCTGACTTCTTTCTTAAATTGCAAAACATTTGCAGTTGGAATTATAGATTCCTTCATCAAGTATATTGGATGATAGCCTAAGTCTCTGCGGTTACCAATGAAAGATGCTGGTCCCTTACTGTGATCCTAACCTTTGGCAAATGCTGCTATTTACCTGCTGGAGTAGGTGTATAATTGCGATCTAATCTTCTTCTATACCGGTGGACTGTTTCAAATTCAATGGTGTGGAGTTGACAGTGGTCCATTTCTTTAACAAATCCATCTTTTGAATGCTCTCATTATTGGCTTATTATGTTTCATAAGCAGAGATGGTATTATATTGATCAGACTTGGAATGTCACCTGGGGTACTTATTTTAACAATGTCTACAAGTAAGGTAATGTAGAATTCACCCGTTACTTGCTAGGTAGGTTAAGCTTTATTTGTAGTAGCATTAGTTTTTGGTTCATTGGTGGTAGTTATCCTTTTAGTCATGGTATTTTGAGTCTTCTTGGGTGGCTTCAGGTATTTGTAATAGTGTAAGAGAAAAAACACTTTAATTACATAGTGAAAAGCAAATCTAAATTAAATAAAATAAGTATTCTTCATGCTAACTCATGCATAGCAGAGTTCAAAGTGCCCCATCTTAGTCAGGGATGAAAAGCTAAAAACTAGGGCAGTAATGATAGAAAAGAATGCATTAATTTATGAATGACAGAAGAGCATAAACAAAATTTAAATAAATATACAAGTTATTTTGTTCCAGCTTAAATGAATCGTGGTCTTAAGTTCAATCCAAGATTTGATATTTATCCACAGATCAGAAACATTGTTACACTGAAAAATGGACTAAATTTTCAGTTTCTTGATGACATATTTGGCAATGATCACTTATGGAATTTTGGGGTTTTTTCAAATAATTTTTGGTTGCTAATATTTTGTTGTTGATTCTGATTTGTAGCTATTAAAATGTGTTTTTCCATATTATTTTATCAACTTGCATTTCTAAGTCAACATTCCATTTTATATAAGTCCTTATCAAAAGATATAGATGATGTCAATGATATCATTTAGGAAAATTAATTAATTTCTTTGAACAATCTGAAAAATTACTACCTTTGTATTCAGGTGTTTATTAAACCAAATAGCGTTACTGGCAATATCACTCTTGGATATAAATTGCTCTGATGCACAAAACTCTGCCCAACAGTTATATTTCACATTTTATAGTGGTCTGGACACCATTCTCTACAAAAATAGCTATGTTTTTTCAGATTCTTTATTTCTATATGTATCAAATTGCACCCAACTTATTCCCACTGTAAAATTTTGTATTGCAACCATTTTAACTTTTATTCTTTTCAAAATTAAATACATTCATCACTTTATGCCACCCTCAATAGTCTTTAGAAATTGTATCTCTTTTTATCTTATCTGGTTTCTCTTATCTGCACCTCAGAACGGACTGAGATGCAGATAATGAAGAAAGCAAATGAATACACTTTGGTAAAATTACTGTTTTAGAATGGATACTTTTCCAATAGATGAAAGTATTCTATTTTTCTAAGATTTCAGTCAAGTTACCTTTTGTTATAGCTATGTTAAGCTCATATGTGGAATATCATTCAGATCAACTGAAAATTGTAACACTAAAAGGCTGCATTTGCTTTCACCCCAATACATTTCTTGGTTTACATATAACTTAATTGGTGATTTTTTCATACTTTCAATCAATACATAAGTCTTAATAAGCTTTGTTTTTTTTGTATTAAATTTAAACCTGAACAATTATCATGTATCTCAAGAGTATTCAGGGTATCCTGCAGAGACTTTTCACTTCTAACTAATAAAACAGTAATAGTAATAGAGGTAGTGACTGAGGGTAACAGATATGAAAGGGAATTGATCTTTAACACGATTTTTCAACCATGATCAATAGATCTAATCATTCCCCAGGGGACCCAAATCCAACAAAACACAACAGTTGGGAAAATTATAATATTTATTATTTACTAAAACTTCTAGGAGAACATTATGACAGTGTAAGTTTTATGATTAATAATAAATTATTTTTAAAGCAATACATGAATAAAACAAATTACAGACGAGGATGTTTATGACGATGAAAATTAATTTCCAGTACACCACCACCCCAGCACAATTTAAGGTTAAGAATAACAATGTTTTAAATTGACCTTGTGAAACAAGGTAAAGGTCAAAAGAGAGGTCATACCTGACCTTGACCAAAGAAGGTCAGAAGTTAAAGGTTGTGAGAAAATTAATAAATCGGATTATGTAAATAAAATTACTAATGATCAGGGTACTAGCCAAAATATAAAAGGGGAAGAAGACCACCAAACCGGTAAGGTGATGTTGAAAAGTGGAGCAATGAAGAGCAATGGTGCAGATGTTTTACTTATCTTGTAGAGTTTTGGGTCATTTTATGTAAAAAAATGACATCACCAATGGCAAGTTGGCGAGTTGGGTCAAAAGAAGTCGGTTCATGTGGTAAGATGTTAGAAATTTGTAAAATAAAAGAAAAGAAGGCTAATAAATATAGTGATTTGAATATGCCTGGAAAATGTAGTGCATCATAAGCTGCAATAGTTCTAAGTAGTATATTTTTATCCAAGACGATTTTGACTTTTGGGAAAGTCTGCATCTGTAGCCTAGCGGATTTGTGAAAATAGTGAAGCTGCTGATTTTGAAAAGGAGTGGTATCTAAGTTGTATAAAATGAAGGGGGCCTTGAGACCAGTCATACATTTGACAATGTTGGAAGGAGAAATAGCATTTTGCAGTAAATACTCCATAAAGGCCAGTAAAATAACATGGCTTACCTGTGATAAATGCAGCCCGGTGGTCACCAAGAAGCTACAGAAATCTTTGAACATACATAGATATGTTTTCTGGGTAGCAGGTCAAAAAGCCTAAAGTAACCTCTGAACAGCACTGGTGGCCAACAGGGCTGCAGCAAGTGGTAAATCTACAAAATAGAAATAAACAAAACAAGTTAATAAAATAATTCAACTTTGTCAAGTCTATATGAGTATCTGTCCAGCAGAAATCAGGCAATAGTTGCCTAAGTCTATATTCTGGATCAGAAGTGATAGTCCACCTGAAAAGTCCGCAACCCGATTAATCGGACCAGGCACATGAATGACTATAATATCAATATTAAACAGAGAAGTAATAAGCCAAATATTCCCGGCACAAGTAGCCAGAAAAGCATCCCTGGTCTTACGTGATTTCAAATTTTCAACCACTGCCAAATTATTACTGTCAATTTTTTTTTTACTTTTATTGGCCCATATTTTGGAACATATTTTAAGAGATACCACCACATTCAGCATTTTAAGTTGAGTGATATGAAGATGCATGAACCCAAAGGCAATGCATACACCATATTGCCAAAACATGCCCCTAAGCTAGATAGAGAGGCATTTAGGTTAACCCCATGATGTATTAATTCATTGTCATAAAAAGTGACCCTAATGAATTGGTGTAAGAAAACTGTAAACTAAATTAAATCTTGGAAGAATTGCTGGGGTAAAGTAATGAAATTACTATGCACATGGTCGCTAAGGATCTGCAACATTCTGTTTAGAAAAATTCTAGCAGGCTGTATGCACCTTGCTATATATAACAAAGACCCTAGAAGTGACTAACTTGATATGACAATTTAAGAAATTTGGATCCTCGTTTGCAAACATTAGCTTATTTGCTTGCCATAAAGAGGTCCATTGACTCAAAATACCCTTGTCTGTCTCTAAGTTGGTTAATGGAATATAGCCGAAGTCACTGCCATTCTGTTTAATGCATGCATTGTGGTATACACATTGAAACCTATTAAGCCAGACTTCTGCAGGAACATTTTTTATTTGGTCACCACTAATACTTGCATTAATTTGCTCTTTTGCTGTTTGTACGTGCTTGGTTATATTATTTGGCTCACCTACTCTGTCAGTTACAATTTCATCTGATTTTTCAGTATCAGTACTATTTACAGGCTGAAAAAGGCATTTTCAGGCAAAAGGCATTTTGCAAGGGCATTTGCTTCTTGAGTGAATGAGCCAAAGTACGCTTTTTTGGTTTTAGTGCATTTGATGGTGAAAGAAAAGAAATGTTCTCTACAGAATGTTCCTGCATTACATTACATCTTCATTACATTTCTTAATGTTATAGGGGCCACAGATGGAGATGTGGAGTTATTCATAGCCTGAGGTTTAAGCCTAGTATGTACTTGTTTATCTTCTACATGGATAAGGTTATCAGAGTGCTCAGTGAAAAGCCTCATGCATGCATAAGAATCAGCAATTGAAAATGTAGGTTTGTTGATTTTAAGAAAGTAATGACTTTCTTGGCATTTGCATTCCTGTCAGGGGCTTGGAGGATGCAGGCAACCAAAACTGGAACTTGTCTTTTTTTTAGCTACTACCTGAACATAAGTGTTTCCTGTTTTAAACCAATTGGAAATTGTGTCTTTATCTGCTGATAATTCCTTAAGTATAGTTTCCCTATTTTTGGGAAACCAAATATGCCTGGTAGTTGTGTACCTCTTGGAATGGCCATACTTTTGCTTCTACAATCAGTTTCAGCATGTGCCAAATTTTTTCCCCTTTTGAAAAGCAAAATGAACATATGTGCTTGTAAAGCACCCTTTTTGTCTTGTAAGTAGTTGCATAGTTGTAAAAACCTAGATTATAAAAAGTACAGGGCATGGATTTGTGCATTTTTGATTTCCTGATATTTCGATTTTGACTTGATGCAGTTAGTACAATATGCCTTTGTGCATGAGCCCGTCTAATCCTATCTACTAAATCAATCTGTGTATAATCAGAGATCTTGCCTCGCTCCATTAGCAGCACTGCATGGCTGGCTTTTACCGTAGACCAAGAAAAATAATTTCAGTCATCAAAAAGTGCTATCAAATAGTCAAGCATGGCTTCTTAATTTTTAAAAATTTTTTCCTCCCTCTTTGTGCGACAAAAGCCAGCCATCCACTGCCCCATTGTTAACTAATCATATGTGACTCGCTTCATTTTACCCACTAAGAAATGTTCATGAGGCCACTTGACCCTGTGCTTTACAAATATGTCAATGGAACCACCTTCTTTTATTTTTGTGTCCATACCTGGCTTTGAAAGTTTTTTGTTGGATATGTGTATTCTGTCTAATATCTGTAAGGAAGGGATACTAGGAGAGTGTTCAATGGCACAGTTACAGTATCAGGTAATGCAGAAGTAACGGTCAACTGGCCAGTACTTTCAGTACTCTTTGTGGTCATATTTGGTGTGGCTTTAGAATGAACACCAGTACTTCTGTTTTAATTATTGTCAGATTATTTGATTATTTACAATTTGCTTTTTCAAGTTTTTTTCAAATGTTGTCCAATATCACTTAGTTGAGCCAACATCTGTTGAATTATAGCTGTTTGAATATCTGAATTTTCATGCAAAAGAGAAGTACTCGGCTGTTCAGAAGGGAAGGGGGACTAATGAGTGCTTGATATTCCAATAATATCCGTAAAGAATCACACAAATTGATTGATGCCAATTGGGGCCAGAGTGTGTAATTTGGGTGTCCAGCCCAACTCAGTTCACATGCGCCTGGCTGTATTGGATGCCTCAAATTATGGTGTAAAGAGAACTACATGTATCTGTGGTTGTGTCCATCATTCTTGGTATATGTTGCATTTACTGTAGGTTATCAGGTAGATTGCATTTGATTTCGGACCTGTGCATAAATAAGTTAACATAGTTTGATGCTAATGATGTTCCCATGGCAGTACCAGGTCGTGATGTTTTGGGTCTCAGGTTTGAGGGTGTGCCAGAGATATGCATACTCAGCTGTTCAGTTTGAAATAGGTAAAATGACCGGTTACGACTGCCTCCATCATCCAAATAAGATGCATGAATAATGTCACTGTGATTTAACTCACTGTGTGACGACTGGCTGTCACACTCCTCCTGGCTGGAAGTACTGGGACCTGCCCCCAGCAGTTGTGTGACAAAGTCCATGTCACCACCCAGTTGTTGTGGCACCCTAGCTGGCACCAAGTTGCCAGCCCCAACACTTCCATATGCTCCCACATAAGCTCATGAGATGTATAAATGACATATTCCTGATCTTAATGATGGCACATACGATCTGAGCCTCGTCATAGCTTATTCTGACCCTATGTGGGTGTATTCATATTTCCTATATGGGGATTGGTCATAGTTCTGAAAAATTTCTTTGGTCATGATATATGTGGGTGGTCATTTCTTATATTCCTATCACTTACCAGAAGTTTTACAACATTTTAATGCCAAATGAATTATATCTCATTTCATCTACATATATTTAATCTACATACATAACCTAAATATATTGAGTCCTTTTTGTTCCACATGTGGTATGTATCAGCAAGTAAAGGAACTGGGATAAATTTAACTGAAGTCTATGACAACTCCAAGGTTTGAATTTCACTTTTGGGATGACGTGTATTTAAATGTACATACATTTTGCATGCATTTGTAAGACAAAGAAGCATTCAATTTTTCTCCATGTGTTAAACTAGCACAGTCATACTTAGTCACATACATAAACAATCAGTCTGTTCATTATGATTCACTTATTTAAACCTATATGTCCAATAAAAAAGCTCTTTCCAAACAATATGAAGTTACAAATTTTGGGCGATTACTTTTGGCTTTTTTACAGACTTTGTTTCCTGAGGCATTATCCATATCATAGTATATCAATTATCAAAGCAGTTTTTCATGTATTTATATTTAAAATAAGAAACTGCCTGCAGATGAAAACAATCCTGGAATACTTATTCACCTAGAGCAGAAATGTTAAAAAAATCAAATTAATTCATCTGAAGAAAAAGGCTGACAATCTATATAAATTTCAAGAACTTATCATCAATATATCATAATTATACTGAAGTCAGAATGAATTATAACTGTAAATTTTGTAAATATTCTATGCTAAATATTCTAGGCAAATAATTTGTCTTAGCATGAATGACTAAGTTCTTCTTAACCAGCAAAATGACAAGAAATGGATGAATTGTGATAAAGTTAATTACTCATATGAACATTTATTTAAACATTCAAGAACTGTGGGAAATTTATCTGTTTTGAATATTTGTTCCTTTTCTTTCTTCTTAGGTTCTGGATTATCATATTTGACTAGACATAGACAACCCAAAGACTCAAAAAAGAAGACCTGTAAATGTTCAATATGTAAAAATAGAAAGGACTTGTATGCTCATAGACTGAATCAACATGATAGGAACGATGATATTGAGCACATTCTTCCATTTATTAGAGATCATGGTAATAATGAATCAGTTGAAGTTTATAATACTAATACAAAAAAATATATTTTGCGTAAAACAAATATGGAGAACTGAAGAAAATGTACAATTGCACCACTTATGACCTTCATAGAGGACATAGAGTAATTCAAGGACATCTAAGGGAATTTACAACAAACAGACTAATGCCTGTAGAATCAACTTTTCTTTTGGGATGATTTACAGAATACTAGTAATAGAGAATATTACATTCCTTATTTTAACAATGCAGTGTTATATTTTGAATTTACTATTTCTAACAGAAATAGTATTAATGTTTTGATGCACAAGCTAGCAGGAATATATTTAATTCAACTTGCAAGAGCAGTGAGAGCATCTTCAAACTGGGTATTAGTTGTCATAACCAATATGCAATATGCAATTTTCATCACAGACTTTTCATTGGGACAACCTGAGGATCTACCAGGCTATCTTAACATGAATGCTTTTTAAAGACTATGTTTATTATTAAAGAACTAATAAACTTTACTCTGATCATTTATGTTATTTCAGTTGTTTACAAATACATTTTAAAAATATCAAAACTGTACTCTATCATAAAACAGATGGAAAAGTTTAATAATTTGCCTATATTTTTACCTCCGCCAAGGAGGTTATGTGAGTTTGTGTGTTTGTTTATGAACAAAATAACTCAAAAACTTACTGACAAATTTTGGTGAAATTTTCAGGATATGTCCTAAATAGGACAAGAAACAAGTGATTAGATTTTGGGAGTGATCTGTATCACTGTCTAGGTCCAGGCCAAATATCTTGGGATCCAGATTGAGCTCCCGCGGTGGAGGTCTGCACTCTCTGAGTGCTCTTGTTTTTAATAATTCCATAGGATTCAAAGGTGTAACACTAGATAATATGAACAAACTGGAAGAATGCTTTAATGTTAAATTTAAGATTTTTAACATGAATCCTCCAGGCTCTGTAAACCTTATTTTTAACTTTCTTTTTAATAGTGAAAATATTATGTATCTTAACATTTTTGAAAATCATTTGAGTTACATTAAAGAATTTAAGAAATTTGGCCTAAAATGTCAATATGAACAATGTAGCAATATGTTTAAATCAGAATATATTCTGAAAAAAAACATGGTAGTAGATGTTATGATTGAACAAAATATATTTTTCCAGATGGTTTTCACAAGTCGGATTAGACTATATTAAAAAATTAGAATACCTAGATAAATTTGTACCTACAAATGAAAGATATTAAATTAGATGAAAATGTGACAGATAAAATACATTGGCTCTAAAGACATGAACCTATTAGTGCGACTATTGCCTCAAATGTGGATGGTTATATTGATCCAAAATGCTTTGTTGATACTTCTCAGAATAGTTTAATTTTTAAAATGATGAATTATTTAAATGAAATCAGTAAGGTAAATGCTGAAAATTTACAATTGAAATGTCAATGAAGGCCTTGAGGCATAAATACATACACTTTTCATACAATTCAGATGAAGATCTAGAGACCAATGAATTGTCAATATCTAAAAATGCTCATCCTAAAATCATATCTCATTTAGTTCTTCTATAAACAACATCAAGAAGAAATTTGAGAACTATTTATTTTAATTAAGCGTAACTGGCTTCAGCTCTGGAATATATGATATTAAATTGGTGAAAAGAGAAATAATGCTCAACATAACCAATAAGTACAAAGATAACAAAGTATTCACCATTAAAAATAATTCACACATTTTCATTTGTACCTCACAATTGAAGTTTTTGGATATATCAAATTTTTTTCACACTCGAATTTTCATATCTCAATTTTTAAAGGCCTGATGTGAACTAAATAAAGGAATATTTACATACAAATGGTTCGATTCACGAGAAAATTATTATATCTTTCCTTATCCAAACCTGAGGATTTTTATTCAACTTTAAGTAACTCCAACCCTATAAAATCAACTGATGATTATTATAAACTTAAAGAAATATGGGAAAAGAGGGAATGGAAATATTTAAGGACTATTTAATATGCTATAATAGCTTAGATACAGCACCATTTCGTATCGCTCTTAAGAATTTTCTGGAGATTTATTCTTCTCAAGAGGTTAATATTTTCAAAGACTTTATAAATCTACCAGGTGTTGCTCAAAAAAATGCTAATGAATTCCTCAAAAAGTACATTTTCACTAATTTATTCAGATAATTCAGGTCTATTATACTTTTAGAAGAAATTTTGTCGGAGGTCCTGGTATTATTTTTTTAAGATATCACAAAAAGACGTAACTGATATCAAAGCAATAAAAGGTAATACATGTAAATCTATTGTTGGATAAGACTGTAATGATCTATATACTTTCGCTATTAAAACACCAAATGCCAACAGGAGTCTATATTAGGAGATCCAGCAATATTAATTTCAAACCCGAGGTGAGTGAAAGATATGATGATTCATACATCTAGATAGAGTTAATAATGGAAAATCAAGAAAAAAATTTTTACATAAATTAAACAATCAAAAAGAAATTAGAATAGGAAATTATCATTTATATTGATATTGTATTCAAACTAAGACTGAATATTTTAAAATTATATATGTTTACTTGCTAATAGCAATCTCATCTGATTGAACTTTTGCATGAACAATGAATCTTCATAGTGAATAGTACTTTAAAATCCATAGTTCATTTATTATAGTCTCCCAAGTGACTGTTTTATGTTAATTGCTGTATAGCAACTATAGTAACTGTCAATAGTTGTTGTCTAACATAATATACTACTGACCATGATTCTCTTAGCTCCTGGTTTGGCGTCAGTGGGGTAGTCTTGCATTGATTCAAGTCTTACCTCTCAGATCTTGTTCAATGAATTAAGATTGGGTCAATTTTATCAGATGCTAAAAATTTATTGTATGGTGTACCCCAAGACTCTGTCCTGGGACCAATCCATTTTTCACTTATACTACTCCTCTGAGTAAAGTTATACAAAATCATCCTGGTATTAGGCTCCATTTCTATGCGGATGATACACAACTGTATATGCATCTCACAAACAAAAATGTTGCCTCAGCTTATATATAAGCTTCACACTGCCTAGATGATGCTAAGAGATGGCTCTCTACGATAAGCTAAAGCTAATTCCTGATATGACCAGATTCATTGTGTTTGGCTCAGAGTCTCAGAGTGAAAAACTTAATCACTCCTTCCCAGTCAATATATTTGGTAATCTTATATCACTAGTAGATGCAGTTAGGAACCTTGGTGTCTAGTTTGATTCAGATTTTTCATTCTCTTGCCATGTTATAAAGGTCTGCAAGGCTGTTTTGCTCATGTCAGAGATCTTAAGTGACTCTGAGAACATCTAACACATGGAACTGCCCTTATGGTTGCCAAAGCTCTGGTCGGAAGTCAGTTTGATTACTGTAACTCTCTATTCAGAGGCCTCTCAGCTCTAGATCTGTGCAAATTTCAATGTGTTCAGAGCAGTCTTGCCATAATTGTGGCTAAAACCACCAAGTATTCACACATCACGCCAGTTAGAAAAGCACTACATTTGTTGATTAAGTACCGTTCTATCTTTAAGACTGCTGTGCTTGTATATAAGTTTCTGCACAATGGTACCCCCAAATACTTTGAACCCTTTCTGATAAATTTTGGAAATATTTTCAAGAAATTCACACTCTATCAGGGTTAAATATATTTTGAGATTAACTATTTAAACTATTTAACCAGATGAATCAAACACAACTTAAATTTATGAATATAACCCTAATCATATAATATTAAGAAACATGTCCATGTAATTCAAAGTACAATGAGATACTGATGTGGTATCCACTGTGTTTTAAATATATTGCTAAATTTATGAGTAATGTCACATCCTTTGACTGTTGTTAGGGACTTTATGATGTCATTGCAGTGTGTAGTAGGTAACTGAGACATAAGAGCATGTGGTCCTGAAAGTGTGTTAGTGTCCTAATCTAGTATGCATAACTTTTTTTAAAAACTTGAGTTTTGACAGAAAGGCCTATCAGACAGCATTATACTTCAACTAGAGTGATTTTTGTTTGTATCCTGAGTAGTTTCCTATCTGCATTTTCTTTTGCAAAGATGGATACATAAAATGAAAGTCATTAATGGTATTTTAATTACATGAAAGAGGTTTTTAAAGGGATGCTATAGATCGGGGGATCATCTATAACCAAAACGAGGAAGTGTATATCTTGGTTACATGTAGTGTCAATTTCTGGGAGATCATCGTAATTGGATCTTTGAGTATTATAATGACGGAAACAGGCATATGATTCATAAAGCCCAATCATGCCACCGTCGTCGCCACATAGATTTGTTTCAACATGTAATAACTTTAAAAATATTTTAGTTAGAACTTTTAAATTTGGCATGTGGGTAACATACGTTACATTGAAAGATCAAATTATATGTAATCAAAATATAAATACACTGATATAACTTTATTCTTGTTTCTTTCTAAGGCTTTGGGCAAGAACCACATTGCTTGTTATTCAGTTCTACATGCATAGTGCATCCATTTTTTGCAAGGGGGAAATGGTCATTGATTCTGTGAGTTTTTCGTATGTTGTGCCTGGCCCGAGTGGTTGTTTTCATGGGATGCCAAATCCTGTGATTTTGTAGCCCAGTGACATTCATTGTCCAAGCCTCCTAATATGTTTTAAGTGAATAACCGACTGACACTATTAATGCTCGACTTAAAAATCCAGGTTCACAACTTATTTTTAAAGCACTTTATTCCCATAAATATATAGTAAGTTTGTAATACAACAAAGGTTAAAGTATTGGGTTTACATCCTATTCAATAGCCAGAATCATACAGGGATAGGCCCTGAGCATTGCCACATGTGGGATTTGAATTCATTACCACTGAGATGGCTGCCTATGATTAGATGCCAAATACAACTATAACAAACTTTTATACAGTTTACATTTGACTATTTGAAGATTAGTGTGGCTCCAGAATGGATATGATTTAGGGATCCTGTGGCTTAATGAAGGTCTTCTTCTTTGAACAATTTTCTGGTATCTGAATGCCCCCACCATCCAACTACTTCTCAAATTTTGCTAATGTTAACTCACAAGTTGGAATTTGATCATTTAGTGTTTAATCATGCTACTGTTTTAATCAAAGTAACCATTGATATCTGTTTGTGTTTTCTAAATGATACAGTATCTTCTGTTAATATAAAAGTTTGTTGTATATTCATGGAAGATTCATTAAGATTAAAGACAAATTCTTCAAATTATTTTTGCAGGATATGCCCACTTTACTTTTGTTCTGCAAAAATGAGACTAAAAGGTTGAAAGAATATCTTTTGGACTCATAAAACCCAAATATTACAAAAATATTTACATTTTTACTTAACATCCCCTTGACTCCTTGAGAATGGTACGTATCACTTCTACCCGTGTCATAAGTTAACACGATAACCGAGTTTAACTTTGGCCCTCCCACTTTTCATATGCTTCCTACGGTACTGTAGTAGAAAAAAGCCCATGCTGCCTCTTTTTTACTCTGTATGCTTGTGGGTATCCCCCTGGGGAATGAAAGTAGATTTTTAATATTAATAAAGAGGTGACCAATGTAATTAAATATTAAATAACAATTATTTTGAGATTATCCCAGGAATGAACCAAAGGCACCCAAGCCAGTACATTCCCCAGGGCAACCTTAATACAAACTAGCAACTGGGAATATAGATAATTTAATTGAAACAAATGAGACTTGTTAAAATGCATTATATCAATTGAAACTACAACAAAACTATTGGTGAAAGTTCTTTGGGAAGAAAGCACCTTACTGTGGGACTAAATAATACTAAAAAACACAGTATACTAATGAATTCATGTAGCCAATTTGTCTTATTTTTTACATATGCATCAACCTGTTATTGCTTCTTTGATTTTATTTTTGTGTCAATACCTGTTTTTGAAACTTAGGTAATATCTTACTGTCTGCTCTATTTGTTCTTATATTTGCACATGATGTCTAACAGAGCTCAGTGAAAGTAAGGCACTTTGCTAATTATCCATCAGTGTTAAAATATGTGCTTGTTCGGTAATGATAGTGTTTCCAGTTGTTAAAGCACACTTTGTTTTTGATGGACTTTGACCACATGACCAAACACTTCAGTTTTTCTACTTTTGTTTTATCATCAGTTTTCTTGCATGCTGATGTTTCTATTTTTTCAAAGTGTTTTTCCAAGTGCACTAAGCTGTTCAAATATTTTTGTCAAGAGAAGTGCTGGATTTTTACACATGTAAATGTTATGTTTCTGCATGATTATATGCATTATCACTTGAACTATGCCCCAACAGTATTCTTCACTTTCTGACAATGTGTTACAACACACATACATCCAAGCCAAACTAGTTCCAAGCAGTTTTGTCATAAGCTCACTGTTGTCACGAAGTTGCAACTGTATGGCCATCTTTAACCCCTCTGCTGAAGCGTTAATTTTATTACTTTGCCATAGTATCCATGGGAATGTGTGCAAATGTACTTGCTAGCACCCACACATTTCTGTGCTTCTGTACATGCATACTCAGTTTTACTATCCACTGTGTCTTTGGCATTTTGATGTACATTATCCAAGCTAAAGTATCCATTCATATATTTCTTTTTAGTAAATCCGAGGGGGAGTGCTTAAAGGGTTACTATCCTCCAAAATTTACTATATCTTTTTTCTTGTAATCAAATCAACTAATGTATTTATATACATTACCCACAGTTAGACCTCTCAAAACAAACCACACACTTTATAAAATGACTTTTATTACAGGCCTGTCAAGGAAACAGTACATACTTCTCACTTCAGCAAATTCACCAATAAACAGGTGCTATTAGGTCAGCAGTGCCCCACTAGAGAATCTGGCTATAGCCTATCTCACTACATGTCTGTGTTTAATAGAGTATACATGTCTTATTTTCAGGGTCATTTAATTTAAAAGTATTTTTTATCAGAATAAATGTATAAGATAAATGTCAGAAGGAAGAAAACTAAAAACTGGCCCTTTTTAAGTATTTAAAAACAGGATAACTTTAAATACAGTACTGAAAAATTGCAAGTAGAAAGATACAGCAGGACATATCATTAATAAAAGGTGATATAACAAAGTTATGTTCTTAACATAATTGAACAAATGTTTAGTGAAGATGAAAATAAGATGATTTACTAACTTTACTAACTATCAGATTCAAAAAGAGAAGAATTTAGATGCGAGTACAGGGAGAAACTTTTAGCAAATATATATATATTTGTGATGTTTTACAAGTGTTGTGCAATGGGAAAAACATTGTAAAAGAGATTTTTGCACAGAATTTGATTATAATTTTGTTATTTCCATTGAAATAATAAAATATAATAACTCAATGGCCATTGAAATAAATATGTGAAAAGGAATAGTATATGACAAGTAGTTATTTTGTCCAGTTTTGGCCCCTTTTAAAAAATTACAAAGAAGATTAAGACATCTGAATTTTCCTCAGTATTTCCTCTGACAAAAATAAGTTTATGAGATAATGGAATTCATATGGACTGAATTGTTGATGGTCATATAACATTGCTAGTTTTTGAAAAATGAGCAGTTTAGTACTATAATTTTTTTCTTCCCTGCTTTCAAACCATATCCTATGTGGTGGAGCCTAGTATTTATTACTAAATAAACTATTGCTAAATATTGTCTCATATTTGTATCATCACCTGTATGTGTGAAGTGTATAACTAACCTGGATAAGGATACATACTGGGCATTCATTTTTAAACTCTAATTTTAAACAAAAATTTCTTCACGGTAAAATGTTTCATTTTCATATTGCAGTAAAAATTCACTTAGATGGAAATGTTTTGGATAGATACTGACGTGACCCTATGAACAAAAGTGTGCAAATTTCAATTGGATGAAAATTATTATTTGTGGCATTACTGCAATGTACTTACTTAAATTTGTATGTACTGGTGATAACTTTTATATAACTTTATAAATTCGATATACAATGAAATATATGAAATGTACAAAACATTAAAAATTAGAAGACTCCTCAATATCATTATAATTAATGCTTATAACCTGCCCAAAATGACCAGTATATTTGGAATATTCCACATCAAACCATGAGATACAGGAACAAAATGATATTTTCTTCAGCTGATCGCACAGTGTTTGTGATGAACATGGAAAAAAAAACTTGCCAGCAATGCACTGAACTATACTTGGAGTCATTGATACTTGAATCACACACACAAACCTGATAACAGAGTGTTTATAACCTACAAAATAAACTTTCTTGTTAGGTCACCCTTAATGTACTTTATTATGTAGTAAGTATAGTAATGGAAACCTGATTAAGTCATGCATCTAATATCATTTCTTTTACAATTCTCTCTGTGTTAACTGTGGTGGTAAAATCACCACAACTAAACAACTTTATTACTTCTTTCATCATTTTGTCAGGTTATTTAATCCTTTTACAGGCTAAAACATAAGGCCATGATAAAGCACAGTATGTATAGTATCTTGGTTCTCTTTCTCAGTTTTAAAATGAGGCCATTTCAAGTATATTTACACTTCTATATCTGAATGACTTATCGGTGTATAAAACAGAGAAAATACATGGGCCATCATGATGTCAGTGCACACACCCACTACTACAGCAGTGCACTCAGCAATTTCCATGGCTTGGGCTCAGTTTTGTCATATATGGCAAAGATGTATTTTCTTAAATTGGTGATTACTCAGTAATTAAGCTGCGTTTCAAAATTCTATTTGGGGAAATGATTTACCATATTATAATAAATATTTTAAAGGCCTTTTGTTTTGGGGGTGTAATAACCCTTTAAACATGCTTCGGTGTTGTCTGAGTAAATAAGGGCTTTTTATCTTTAGATTTATCTTTCAATCCTCTAAAGGTTGCTCATAACGCTTTAATATTATCTTTTAAATCTCTGTGAAGTAACTGGAGTAACATGTTAATACTGGTTGTTCTTCCGACCATTTCCTGCATGCAGTTTTGAGGGATGTTAGCTTTTCGTTAGAAATATGAAAAGTGTACATTGTTAACCAAGATTCAAAGCCATACAATTGGAGCACTAGAGGGTGCCAATTTTGGTGATTACTTTGAAAGCTAACTTTTAAACATGATATTTGTTATCTTGGGTAGGCTGCTGTGATTTTTGAAGGGAGAGACAGTAAAAATCTTCCATAAGCACCAACTATATTCTACAAACACCTAAAGCAACTGAAAGTAAAACAATAAGAGAAATTTAATAGCTTGTTAAAACAGTCCTGTTTAAGATGTCACACTATTTACAGCAATCACATCAACATTGTATATGTGGCTGAAATATTACTGTATTATTATAGGGTATATTAATTGTGAGCTCATGGAAGGCTTCGCAGATCAGTCACTAGACTTTCATAATTACTGGCACAGCATAGCATGAATACCCATTCCATCACTGAAATTAAGTAGCAATGGGCTTCTTCAATAGTTGGATGGGTGACCATCTGAGTTCTAGGCCAGGTATGGGATGCATAATGTGGGGTGAGATTTGTTTTTGTCACCGGACATTCGTAAATTCTAGTAAACTTCTAGTGTCTGATGGATTGGCAGCTTGCACATGACCAAAAGACTTTTTGGCCTTGTGTTGAAAAACCTCTGTATGAAGGTTTCACAACTTCTAGATATATACCCTTAAATACATTGATGATACACATCCAGTTCTTGCTACCAGATTTAAGTTTTAGAAAGAAATGTGTGTTTATGTCAAGTAGGCTTTGAGACTTTGTCAGTACACCACATGTCCATGTACCTATTCCAACTAGGTGGGATGGCATTTTTTCCACATCCATCCACATCAAAGGTCGGTTGTAAACAACAACAACACCTGCCTATGGTAAGCCTAAAGTTCACCTCGTGAATGAGAAGAGAATAATCAAAGTGGTGGTCCAATAGATTTCCAGGTTTATACTCATATCCACATATTTTGTCTAAAAAAAAACAGATGTTATGCCGATTTTACCCATGAAATGTTTCCTGGGTTGGCCAATTAGACACAGTCATGTCATGTTAGAAGGACACATTGTGCAAAGAAAACAGAACAGGAGCAATACTATCACTGTTACTCATTTGGACAAGACACATGCCTATAAACAAACTCTTTGATCTCAGTTATTCCGAAAGTATTTCTCACTGAACTCTGCTCAGTCTTGAGCTATTTTAATTACCATTCATCTAATGGTCTAGAAAGCCAGTGGAAAAGTGTCCTGCATGTAGGCTTATCCTAAGGTTAAGTCTCAAATTACTGAAGAATGCAGTCACCACAGTGTGCATTAAGTCAGATGCTGCCACAACATGTGTCCATGTTATCGATTACAGGGAGATAAATAAAATTAATAAAACATGTTTAATATCAATGAGAGTGTCTGCTAAGTACAGTCCCTCTCTCACCTAATAACACAATAACGTACATGCTTGCCGGTATTACTTTCTTGATAAATACAGATTATCTAATAAGAGCTACGTAATATAATTAAAGATCATAAACAATGATACAATAAATACTAAACGCTGTCTGTAAGTTGGTGTAACTTGATTTGACATTCCCCCACCACAAAAGGTCAGATAAAGGTGGATAATTATTAATCTACTGATTTTACCAAGAATTACTTAATATTCTAACCAAAGGCTATGTGATAGTCAAAATAAAATTACTGATACTTTAAAGAAATGGCTAGTGATCTAGCCAGGTCATATTAGTAACGATTCGACCCTGAGTAGACCAAGGTGAAAGGTACAGGTCAGGCAAGGGTAAAAGTTCAAAGCAAGGTCAAAACACAACCAATCACCAGTTGTGACAAAGAATTACCTTGCATTACTATGATCTCCCTAAACACAATTGCAGGGAGCCCCAGTTGGGTTTTAAATTTAATAAATTACATTTAATTTATATACAATAACATTCTAAAAGATTTTGTAAAGCAGCAAGTAATAATGACTTAAATGTCAACACTGGACCAAGTGGCCAGGACTATAATGTACTCTTATAAGGTGGCGCAAAAATGTGTGAGTGAAGCCCACACTAAATAAATATTCATGCCATTTAAAGAAAACTCCCACCATGAATATTACATATAATTGTTAACGATAAGAATTATCAGTTTTGAATTACACATGATAAATGGTCAAGCCCCAGTTAAGATACAAATGTATAAAAGACAATATGCCTCTCAAAAGTTTCTAATAGAAACAAAACTGCATTGCAGAATACAGTAAGGGGATAACCCCTTGTATTTCTTTCACCTAATTTTATCCAAGCATGCAAATAAAGTGGATTATTTAGAATTTTGACCAGGAAATGCTCTTCCATCAAGACAATAGGTGTAGCTTGAAAGCTTGCAATAGGGGGAGAAGATGTGTGATTATCAGAAGAAATATATCTTACGCACAATCAGAAGACCAAGTTCCTTGATGTTGGAGGCCTGAATGGGAACATAATGGTTATAAGCCCATGAGGCGCTGACTAATGCTGAGCTTAATCAAGATATTGTGAGCACTGGATACAATTTCATTCTAACGCAAGTAAAAGATTTTTGCATTGTGTTTAAGATTTATTGACTCAAAAGATGACCAATCTTGTTTGACAGATGTTCATACGGAAGTGATACTTAAAACACCTGTGTATAGATTAAAATTTTACATAATGAAGTGACTTCCTATTCCTAATAGGAAGTATTTCAAAACTGTGTCACAATATCAAGGGAACTTAACATAAGAAGTCTACAGGTATAAAATTACAATCAACTCCGTTTATGTCACGAAAAAAAGTTGGAGGATTATTATCATCAATCTTCTTTGACCGAAATTCTTACAGAAGTGATACCTACAACACCTGTATATAGATTGAAATTTTATGTGATAAACTGACTTCCTAGTCTTAACAGGAAGTATGTGTCATACTGTCCAGGGAACTTAACTAACAGAAATAAACTATAATAAGCTTCGTGATATAATGGTTATAATCTGCTCATGATGTGTTTGGTCTGTCTCGGCCGGTTGAAATTAAACACGTTTTTCCTGATAAATTGTGACAAAAGGCTGCCAAGGGCTAGTAGAATTGCAATATTATAATATCAAGTAGAAACAGCAATAGTGTTACTTTTGTTGCTATTTTTCCACAACATTCTGTGATTTTTTAAATTTTTTTATCCAAGATTTAATCTACCAAAATTGGATCACTATCAGATCCGGAGGGGTCAGGACATAGTGCACTCCAATTTGCCTAGATCAAGATCCCAAAATGATTCTGGGTCAGGATGCTTTTCTCCATGACAGGAAGGAAAACTCCCAGGACTAGCCGTAAACCCCTAACAGACAAGCCGTGTCAAGCCATGACAAACCATACTGACAGATCGACAGGACTGGAGAATTCCTCCGACTTGAACCAACTGGACTGGGATCGGGATGGAAAGTCATGATCATACCAACATTATATAGCCAATTTCTGGATGCTGTAAATCATCATTTATCATCACAAAGATGCCAGCTACATATCAGAGAGACTTTCTACAAAAGTTTAGCCTACTTTTTTATTGAGTTCAATGTTTTGATTTTCATAATAACTTGCAGACAGAAAAGGACACATCTGAGCCAAGGACAAGCACCCACCCTACAACGAGCAACTTTACCACAGACACAACCATCATCCAGGAGAAGAAGAAAGCTACCAAACCCCTGGGTGATGCCCGGGATTCTATAAAGAGAAGAAAGAGGATGCTATAGAATCCTCCTTGCCAACTTAATACAGATTGATTACACAGGCAACTATAATTTTGTCAGGATGCCATCTGCATTTTTACCTTATTGAGAAATGCAAACTTAGCAATTGGATAGAAACTGGCAATAACACTGAGACACCTGGCAAAAGGAGAGACATACACTTCCTTAGTATATCACTGGCTGGTTGGCAGAACCACCATATGTAAATTTGTCCCTGTTGTCTGCCCAGTCATCCTTAGTATTTGACCTACCATACTGACCCTGAAGACTGGAAAAGGGTGGAGGAGAAGTTCAAAACCAAACTGAATGCCCCCATGCTCTTGGGCCACTAGACGGGAAACATATCACCATGAAAAAGCCAAAGAAATCTCAAGAGTGAATATTACAACTACAAGAGCGTCTTTCCCCTGGTACTGCTAGCCCTGGTCAAGCAGAATACAGATTCCTCTGAGTAGATGTTGGGTCAAGTGGATTTTCATCAGATGCACATATTTTCAACTGCAGCAAGTTGAGGGATAACATCGAGGGTAGCACCTTTGGGCTTCTCCACCTGAACATCTGGGAGGTGAAGGCCACCTTTGCACTATTTATTGCTGGGTGACAATGCCTTTGCCTTAATACAACAGATGATGAAATCCTACAGCAGAAGACAGCTAACAAGGGAGGAGAAAAAAGCAAACAACAGAATCCCCAGAGGCAGGAGAGTAGTGAAGAATAAATTTGGAATATAAGTGAGCAGATTCAGGGTACTATTGGGCGCCATGGAGCAAAGACCAAAGGTTGTCAAAGACCTTGTTTTAACATGTGTGGTGTTGAACAACATGCTAAAGACACACCAGTGTGGAGCAGACAGAGCACCAATCTCACCAAATGATATATGCCCCAACAAAATGAACAGGTGGAGTATGTGCTAGATGACAACTACAGGACTCCTTCGAGTGAGGCCAAACATCAGCAAGACTGAAAGATCACTTCAATCATCTGGGTGCATTGGCTGGGCAGGAGGACAGGATCTGAGATAGGAGCTCTCCTGGGGACAGAAGACGCAGGCATCTATCAGTCCTTTAAGGACTACCCAGTTATCCCAAGAACTTTTAGTTAAACCTGGGTGGCTTCAAACAAACTTAAAAATGAATCCAATACAGTCCCAACAAGTTTCCAAACAATTTCCAAACAAATCACAAGTCCCATAATACTAATGCCTAACATCAACATCTTAAAATGTCCCACATATAAAAATGTCCCACATTAAAACTCAAAATGTGTAAACCCTAACCAATAGATCTCTTTTTAAATTTCGTTTTCTAGCAAATTTGCAAGCTATTTCTAAGTTCAAAACTTTCTTAACTGTCAAAATTTGTGAGATCTCCAAAATTTTCTCAAAGGTCAAAACTGAAAAGATCAGATCCAAAGGTCAAAATCATTCCCAAAATGTCAAGGATTCGTCAGCTGACTTTTCGAGGTCAATTTTTTGGGAGGCCGAAGTTTTATTTTGGGCCTTTGGCCAAACTTTCAATTTTTTGGGCCAGTTTTTTTGTTTGCTTGGCCAAAGTTTCTTTTTCTCAAGTTATTATTCCAAAATTTTGTATTTTTTAAAGTTCAAAATATATTTAATTATTTGAAATGTTTTCTTGACTTCAAATTTTTAATCACTCACACACTCATTGTGAATGTTTTAGGGTCAGGCATTTGGTGTGGGGTAGTGTGATGCTTCTGGTTTGGGGATTTTTGTCAAACAGCAAGCTATTAATTGTTTTCATAAGATTCGGGTGGTCCTGAGAAGGACCTATAAATTTTGCAGTAGTGGTCCTGAAAAGGCAAGCGCAGTAGTTCTACTACTGCTGCTGCTTGGGGTCAGCTAACTGCTAGGGATGTTGGGCTGGGCTGGCTGCTGCTGAGGATATTGCTGCACTGTGGTGGTTGGAAGAGAGACGGCTTGTTGATGCAGGTCGCTTGGTGAAAACGGTTGAGGTGTATCAACATGCTGGCAGCTCATCACCAGCTGTAGATTCCCAAAGAAGCTAGATTGTCATTAAGCCATGGTCATATATAAGAAATGGCCAAGGCTTTTAGCTTCCTGTGGTCTTCCATTTGTAATAACCAGGTCCTTCAGGGATGTTTCTCTCTTCTTTCTGTGGTACTGCTTAGTCTGCTTTCAATTGGTTACTAAGGGTAGAACCTCTTGTGCTGATTGAGGAGCATGTAGAATAAATCTGTGTTGGAGTGTCTCTGCAGTTCTGGGACCTGGAGAGCATAGAATGTCTAGTTTTTTGCTTGCATCAAGTTAAGATTAATCTCCACCATGGGAGTGGGGCTTCTCAATCAATATCTATGTTTCAGTTAAGTCAGTTTTACGTATGCCCTGGCATATAAGGCTCTTTCTATTTACATACTCACAACTGAAAACTATAAAACCAAAGAGTAAATATGTCTTTTGATATTCATTCAGCTGTTTTAGTTATGGTAAAAAAGCCTAAAATATTGATTGTAATTGAAGACATTTTATGTATAGAATATAAAACTTTTAATCTCATTTAAAAGCGCAAATTTTTAAAAATTGATATTAACCTTTGATAGAATTAGTTCCTGAGGAGGTTTGAAAGCTCCTATAAGGAACCTTTAATCTTTTTAACCCATAAGGGTTAACGGGTGTGTGAATGGGCTCCAGAACATACATTAAAGTGCTCAATGTGGAGTCAGTCTTTTACAATTCTTGCTCAGCAGTTTTCGAAGAAAGAATCAGTCTACCTCTGACAATGGGACAAAAATTAGCCACTTTCCCGGATAGCAAGTAACAATCAGGCCACACTTCATACAGGTAGATTAAGAATACAGTTTTAAATAGTTCTTTAACAAATAATTATCAATAAATCATTAATTAAAAGCCGTATGCATTCCTTGATTGCAGTTAACAGTTTGCACACTTCAGTGAAAGTAGGGGTACAGGCAGATTAAAGACTACATTTACAGTGGTTGCTTTAATCAATGAGCCAAAAAAGGAAAATGGAGTGCCACAAAATTATTTTAAAGATGACAGGAATTTGAATCCACATCTGATACAAAGACAACATAACAATGCATTTGTCAATGGTCTTGCATTGGGGATTGTCAATGCCCCACCTGGGGATCTTCTATGGTTTGCAAATATCCAGGGATTTTCAATCTGGGGAATTTAATATACCACACACTTATCATAACAAGCAACCTTAGATGTAAAAACACTAACTAGCCGTTAAAAGGTTCCAACAGACAACATAACATATTGCCCAGTTTTGGATGTGTATACAATTATTAAGTTACAGATATATAAAATTGCCAATGCTCATACTTTATATTTCATATCTGGCACTACCATATTTGTATTACATTATATCTTAATGTGCATAATTAGCTTTACAGATTGGTCAACAAGCCATGACTTTTCGATAACATTCCAATAAGTATTGTAATGAAAAGCATATTGATCGTATTATCTAAGATTCTAACCCACTGCCTTCCGATGATACACAGAAACCTAAGTTTAGTTCTTTAATCCGCTGAGGTCTCATGTGATTACATATTACACTTCAACTCACTTGGCTGGGTGATTGTTAGGGTATCAAACCATGTACTGGAAAGCAATTATTAATTGTGTCTGTTGAGACTCGATCTCACTGCCATAAGGTTACACACATAAATAAACATAAGGGTTGCCATTTTGAGTGGTCATGCGAGCCACTATGTATCTGGATGTACCTGGTCTAGAACCCACATTATCATTACCCACTAAGCCACAGTGGCATATATCCTTCAATATATCCTTCCTTATTATTTTTCTCCCTGTTAGTCAATTTGATTGAGCACTTATTATTATTATTATCCTTAATATTTTTCTCCCTGTTAGTCAATTTGATGGAGCACTTAAATCTTCTCCTGTGTTCTGTAAGTAATCAAGAACATCATATGTTTGAGACTTATCTGCAGTACAACTTACAATTTGTAGTACCCAGTTCCTTGAATGCTAATCTAAACTAATCTACTAATCTAATGCTTTACAGGCGCAATATCTCCCCCACTAAGGGGAACTCAGTGCGCTAGTTAACAAAAATCATTTCTAATAAGGAGAGTCACAGAGCGTTCAAGGTCAGTGTTCCAGAGTTGTGGGTGAGACCAAGAGGGAAGGAGACTAAGTTGGGAAACTAGAATTGAAAAGGTGGGTTTTGAGGTGTTTCCTGAAAGATGCGACAGAGGGACTGTTTCTTATTTGGAAGGGGAAAGAGTTCCAAAGAACTAGGGTGCAGTGACTAAAAGAATTAGAGAAGTGTTTAATTGATTTATGAGCTCTTGAGTTTAGGGGTATTTCTGAAGGAAGTGTAGGGGTGAATTAATTCTCTTAGGTAAATAGGTTGACCTTGGTTGAGGATTTTGTATGTATTGAGGCCTATTTTGAATTGTACCCTGTACCTGACTGGAAGCCAATGGAGTTTTTTCAGTTGAGGGGTGATGTGAGGAAATTTTGAGGAACGGGTGACAACCACACTAGTTGCAATCTCCTTAACTCAAAATCAGTGAGTGTTAAGAATAGGGAATTGCAGTAGTCCAATCTGCTGCTCACCAAAGCATTGGCTAGAAGAACTGATTTTTTAAGGTCTAGAAGGGGGTGAATACTGTAGAGGTCTCTTACATGAACTCTAGTGGACTTTATGATCTGTGACACATGGTCAGAGAAGGTGAAATTGGAATCAAACACCACTCTGAGGTTCTTGACACTTTGTGCTGGTGAGACCTGATAACCAAGAATATTGATTGGAAAGTGAAGAAAGAGTTGTTTATGGTTTAGCTCAGAATGAACTCGGTTTTGTCAGGGTTGAGTTTTAATTTATTTGTGAACATGAAGTTTTGGATGTCGTTTAGGCAATTCTTCAGTTTTTGTATACAGTGAGAAAAATTTGCTAGAGAGAGTGAAATGTATAACTGGGTGTCATTGGTGTAGAAATGGTAATTCATGCTACTGTGAGATTGAATGATGGAGCTGATTGGGTTGGTGTAGAGCGAAAAAAGAATTGGACCAAGGACGGAGCGCTGGGGGACCCCATACTGGAGGGTAACAGGATGTGAGAGTGTGATGCCTACCTTGACCAACTGTGTCCTTCCCGACAGGTATGATTTGAACCAACTGAGTGCAAGTTCACTGATTCCATAGTAACCATTAAGTCTGTCCAGGAGAATGGTGTGGTCAATGTACTTCACCTTGGTGTGTTTGGTATGTAGTAGTGCATGTTTGTCGATGAGGGTGGACAAGGTAATGTGATAATGTTCTTAGAGAGTGTCGGCTTCCTTGGATGGATTATTAAGTAGTTCAGAAGCGCGGAGATTTTTTTTTCAATTTCTCTTTATCAATTTTATGGTATTTATGAAAGATGACAGTAGCATTAGTTAGGGATATGGGGGTTGAGAGATTAAGGGTAAAAACTAATTGAAAAATGGTCAGAAAAGGCATCAGTGGTATGGACACTGGAAATATTGTCATTGTTGGATTTGGTTAAAACCAGGTCAAGTGTATGTCTGTGAATGTGGGTTGGGAAGTTAACTTTCTGAATTAAATCAAATGAATCAATCAGTGAATGAAAGGTTTTTTGAATCTGAACATGTTGTTTCAAGATGAAAATTGAAGTCACCGATGAGATTTTCTGTGGTATGATGAATATCCTCCAGAAGTGACTGAAACTGTTCAAAAAAGGATGTGGTACTGGAGGACGGTGGTCTATATATATTCAGAGAGTAAAAGGATTCTTTGTGAAGGGATATCTAGAGGAGGAAATTTTTAAAGATGGTGCAGGTCTTTGTTGGAACTATGGAAGGATCCAATCCATCTTTAACAAAAAAGCCCAATCCTCCGCCGTGCCGGACCGCTTGTGGCTGTTGATAGAGATTGTAGCCTGGTGGGGTGATTTCGGACAGATTCGCACTTGTGGTGTCAGGTCTAATCCAAGTATCGGACATGGTGAAGAGATCAGTGTCATTATCAGAAATAAATTATGCGATGGCAGGATATTAGTTGTGTATTGACCTAATATTTGCGTAGGTGACCTTTGGACACCTGAGTGGTCCTGGGTTTGGGTTTATGTCACCAGCAAGCAGGAGTAGGATAAAAAGACGGAAGTAGGGTAGGGCTGGTGGAATTGAGATTGAGGATTTGATGATAAAATGTAGGCAAATAGTGGTGGTGGGGGATTTGAAGGGGCAGAAACTGACAACATCAGGACACTGAATGCTGAAGTTACTGTGGTGCTGATATGCAGCAATGACTGGTTGGATTGCCAGTAAAAAATATAGGAATATCATATTTGAGATGTTGGTGGGGTTAAAAGTTAGAAATCGGGCTTTTTTCCCATAAAATTTGTGGATTAGAGTGGTTAGTTTGTTTGAATTGTGAGTGTGATGGTCCCCGATAATGGGGAATGTGAGTGATTAAAGGGGATCAAACGATAAAATCGGTAGTTTGCATATGTAAATATCAAATAACTGTGTCAAAAGAGGGAGATTAAAGAGGTTATTTTAATTATTCTTTCAACAATAGCACCAAGGCAGGCGTAGAGTTAGTTTAATGAATTTTTGGATTAACAGTAACTAATTTTCAAAAACGGTTCTTTGTTATTATTGTTATGTATTTATACTCAGCGCAATATCTCCATATACTACAGGACTCAAAGCGCTATATAACCAATCCAACTGTACAGGTACAGCCCCAACTCACAAGTAGCTGACATTCCCCTAACTGGAAGACAGACGCTCAAGGATGACCATTTATGAACGTCCTTGAGGTTCTTTAACCTGCCACTGGGGATAGGACCCAATGACAGAGGACCGCCATTTTAAGTGGTCATCCGAGCCACTATGTATCTGCCTGTACCTGGGATTGAACCAACGTCCTCTGAGTTCCTAGACAAGTGTGTTACCCACTAGGCCACAGTGGCAGATAAGATAGGGTTCTTCCCTAACGGAGACACGCCACAAGTTGCAAGTAGGTTAAGAAACACTCTTAGGCTTACCTTGCAATATATCACAGGTCAAACAAGTATTGTAGAATATAAAATTTATTCTTGATAGAATGAAACTACACCAATTTATATCTACAATCCATTTTTTCGAGTTCAAGATTAATTAGCAGACAGGTATTGGGTCATCTTAAATAAAGCACAGTTTAAAGTAAGGTGGTAGCAAACATAAAGTGAAATTTGGATAAAAAAATATGAGAGCATTGTAGAAAGGTGACTCCCACGCCAGTATTAAATTAATTGAAGTAAATACTTTAAGTGGTGATACATTCTTAAGATTAAAAGAGGGAATTAATCAGCCAAATGCTAATAGTATGAGTAGACAATATGAGTAAATTAGGTGAAGTGCTTTGCTTTAAACATGTTGTCCACATGTTGTTCACCTCTACACTTAATCTAATGTTCAGGTGCGATGACCTGAATATTCTAAAATACTACATCATTGTAAAAGATAAAACCAACATTGATAAAATCCACAACATTACCAGCTTTACATTGAAATAATGGAAGGTTAGAACCCTAAATGGTTAACAGTTGTTTAGGGATGGCAGTTACTAGGCAGACATGTAAACTGGGTGTCTTAGGAACAGTAACTTGGTCTCATTATTCATTTGCTTAGTTTTGACAGTCACTACTGAATACTTTTAGCATCAAGAATTTCACCAAAGTTTAAATATAATTTCATCTTGATATTTTACATCTTGATATTTTACATCTTAAATTGTGAATAAAAGGAGTCATTGATGAAAGTTTTTTTTATTGAAGCAAGAAGTTTATACATAACTTCTCAGACGTAGTATAATTTACATAGCTGCAGTGAGAAAGGGATAGTGGTGGTGGGCCAATACATGCCCAGATACCAATTCATGCCCGCCCTCAATTTTCTTGAAGATTTATAATTTTTCAGAGAGATGTTTACCATATCATAGATAATCATCAAATGGATCATTTACATTTGTAATTTGTTGTTTACCTGTAATTGCAGTTCCCAGCGGGACAGAGTTGGTGTAACAATGACCTTAAAGGTCGAATTCAAAAGTGCATTGCGGATAATATACTTTATTTTACATAAAATGCTACACTTATATTATATACAATCCAAACTTGAAACATTTGAGTAAAGAAGGCATAGGGTCACCTTAAGTAGCACAATTTAAGGTAACCTTAACATAATAAAGGAAAGTGCTAGAGTTTAGAAGATAAATGATAAGAGTGCATAATGAAAGGTGACCCTATGCCTTGTAAATTTAAATGAAGACGATAGTGAAATTTATAATAAAGTTAAATTATTTAAATTTTTTTTATAAAAGAGATCAGCCAAACCCCAAGAGTAGTTTGTAGTGAAATTATTGTACCGACAATTTAGACCTAAACATATCAGCTACTTGCTCCCCAGCATCAGCTGAGTTAGTGATATACCTCCACACACAGTCCGACGTCCGGGTGCCATGTCTTTGAATATTTTGCAATGTAACATCATTGTTGAAAGGAAATGTGGCACCCGAACGCCGGAAAGTGTGTAGGGTGAGGCCAAAGTTAACCAGATCCAATCTCTGTAAGATCAAGGAAAAGTTTCTTCGTACCTTACTATCAGTAAGAGGTACCCAATTTTGTTGATTTTTTTTACTTGCAAAAGAGGGAGATTAGAACCTTTAGGTGTGATACACAAGAGATTGGAAATGGCAGAAACTGGGCATAATGGTGATCTAGGAATAGCCGGAATTATGATCAACTTAATCTGGTTGTTATTTTGCATGGTTTTGGACCACTTAACAATAATAACCAATTTATTGGGTCTAAAAATAACATCACCTCGAGTAAGGTGTTTGAATGGGGAAAATTTTACAGCAGCATGTGGAACTAAGTTTGACAGGCGCAAGAAGGAGTAGAAACTCAATAAATATAAAGCTTTGAACACCTGTCTCATGTATATATAATTACATTGATCAACAATCATTTGCAAAGTTGATATATCAATGATCTGATTAAGTTTTATGTTAAGAGGAGTTTGCCTCTGAACCGCTTCTTGGTAGAATTTTACCCTTGCATCAGTAAAACAAGCAACATCCAGGCCACATAGTAGGAACTGTGTTTTAATGGCAGAAAGGTAGTTAGCCATGTGAAGGTATTTTACCCCATTGTAATTCAGACATTCTAAGAAACATAAAAGGTTTGACACAGTCACCTGTAGAAGGTCCCATTGCATAAAGGCCACAAAGGCCACAAACGTTCTGAATAGTGAAGCATAGGCCTTATTGATGGAATCAGAGAAAGCATGTGACAGCCTGGATGTTGCTCGTGAGGTCAATTGCCATTCCAGTGGCTTTGATGCTGTAAGAACAAGCAAACAGACAAACATTTAACAATTGGAGATACTATATGGATTTATCAGGATATAACAAAGTACTTGACACAGGTGACCATTCAACTGGACCAACCAGTTGCTGCAACTTATGAAAATTATTATTGGTTATAAACCATCTTAACAGTAAATCAGCCACGTCATTGAGCTTTCCTGGGACATGCACTACCTGTAAGTCGATGTTGAAAGTACTGGTCCATAAAAATATGTTTCTGGCACACTCTGCCAGTACCTGGTCACGAGACCTGCCTAGATTCAATACACTAACTACAGCTTGATTATCACACTTGATTTGGAACCTTTAGTCCAGCCCATGACCTATGCCATACCTAAAGTGCAACCAGTACGTTCAACATCTCAAGATAAGCTATGTTTATATCACGATACTCCTGTGGTAAGGGGAGTGCTTAGACCTGGGAGTTAAAAATAGCACCCAGACCATATGGACAAGCATCCAGGTGTACAATTTTACTTGGAGTATGGTGAAAAAAGAGACACCATAATACACAGCCAAGAAAGTGTTAAACCAATTTAAATCTTGTTTAAACTCTTCTGTTACATTTATATATTTTTTATCAAAATTTTCTCGCAGTAAAGCAAGCATATGGTTCAGGAAAAACCTGGCATATTTAATAGACTTGGGTACATATAGCAGGGAACCCAGCAATGACTGTAACTCCCTCTTAGTACAAACACTCTTACTGGTCCACTTATTACATATTTCTTTAATGGTAAGTAATTTTTAAGTTGGAATGGACACAGTAAGATCCACCGTGTTTACAACTATACCCAAACAAGTTACTTCAGTGGAGGGAGGTACCAGCTTCTTGGTACTGATTGTTAAGCCCAATTCCTCCAACAAAGCCTGTAACCTGGTGTAGATTTTTGATATTTTGGAGGGCAGGGACACACACAAGAAATCGTCTATATAGTTCCAGACTTGGTGACCCTCCTGGTTCATTATGAAGTGTATTCCATCGGATAATCGCTGGAATATGGAAGACCCGTGTTTGACCCCAAATGGGAGAAATTAGTCCAGGAAATAGCCCTCCCAATGTAGTCCTAAAAGGTCTAAGTCCCCTGGGTCCATGGGTACATGTCTAAATGCTCTACTGATGTCGACTTTAAAAATGTGACAACCCTTACCCAATTTTAAAACTTCATCAGTGATATTATCGATAGAAGGGTAGGTTAAGATGAATTCTGTATCCAGATATTTATCCGAAGAAACCCTGGCATTGACAGACTGACCTATAGGCCAACCAAGGTCAATAATGACCCTTCTATGGTCAGAACTGGACTTATCCTGGGTCATGAATGGACTGACATGTAATTTAGGAATTGATGGAACTTTGAAAGGGCCAGCTATGGCACCATGTTGTATTTCTTCCTGTACATAATGTGAAACATGCTCTGGGTACTGATCTGCACTGTTATGATTACCTAAGGTATGACAAATGTTCTTATTTCTGTTAAAATCAATGGGGAATCCATATTTAACAAGTAACAGTAACTGCCAGTCCCAGTACCCTGTCAGATAACTAGCCCATTTTTCAGCATTTAATTTTGAGGGAACTGGTATTTGAAGTCCAACATAGTTATGCCTGCCATCCTTTCTTAATTTTTGATGTAATTCAGTAATCTTCTGACATATATTGTTCTTCCGTCTGTCATAAACCCGGCCTTTTAACCCATAAATGGGAATAAAGCCAAACAATGGGGTATTTTGAGCCATGAATTTTTTATTTGCCATAGCACTTTTGGCTATACATACTTTTTCACCCTTCATTTTAGTTTGCAATTCTAGACAGTACTTATCACCAGCACCACCATGTTCCGTAACTGTTTCGACAGCCGGATTGTCTACATAGCTTGCTAGTGCTTCATCACTCACACCTACATTGATATGGGTGTTACGGTAACAGTCTGGGTTTGGTACAGTAGTTTGACAAGTTTGTGTATTTTGGTTTGACAATTGTTTCGACTTTTTGACAATTGATTTTTTACCAAAATTAGAAGATGTCTAACCTATTTTTCTATGGATTACGATAGTTTGACCACTCTGAAACTCCTTGCCATTATAAGAAGCATCAGAGTCTTTTACCGTAACCGAATCCAGAGGATCACCTCCATCTTCAGAACTGTCAACATACAATACTGCAAAACAGTCAGTATTGGTGATATTGTCACAATCTAAGTCATTAATATTTACAACCTTGTCACTTTGGTTCACTGAATTACATGCATTCAATGGTTTTGTTTTCGAACTAGTTCTCACATTACATTTGGCAATTTTAATTGAAGTGCCAATGTCATGAAAGCATGAATATGTACTTGACACTTTGCCATGCACTTGCACATTGTTTTGTTGTTACTCTTTTCTGCATTTTTTATTTACAACAGTCACCTTTGCACCAAATTCACTGGAAACACTACTTTTTTATGTACATTTTGCTACCTCAGAATACAAGATATCAGGAGAGGTACATTTGTGTACTGACATCAATTTTTTAATATACAGTTGGTCAAATAATTGTTTACCTACAAAGTCTTTCCTATACATGTATCTTTCATTATATACAGCGTTACTGTTTCCTGGATGTGCCACTGCATTACTGCAGTGGCCATTCAGTTTTTTTGTACTATTCTTTTGGTTTCAAGTCTTTGTGACAAGAAGTCCATCACAATTCTCACAACCATGCCTATAAAAAAATCCAGCAGTTTTGTGATGTGAGGGATATTTACAATTTTCCTCCTGAAAGAAATGACAATTCACCCAGTTTTGTGCCAGCATTTTAAAATTTTTTCCCAGAGGTACGAGTGGCAGAAGCTTGACTGTGACTTACATGTCTTTGGGCGTGTGCCCTGCGTAAACAATTGATTTTTTCGGTTTCCAACCATGTAACCCTGTCCGCCTCCATGTTTGTCAATAGAATCGCATGGATTGCCTTCACAGCATCCCAGGAGAAGTCTGAGGCATCCTCCATAAGGTTGCCAAGGTAATCTAACATTAAGTCCCTGTTTGTAGCAGACTTTTCCTCTTGAATACATCTTACAAATCCCGAGACCCATTGTGTAATGGTAAGATCGTCGTAGGTTGGACGTGTTTTGTGGGCACCAGGCAATATGAAATTTTGTAGCCAATCTATCAATTTTTTGACCGTAACATCCCCAGGCCACCCCGTTGAGACTTAATCCTACCTCTGGTAGCAAGTTCATTCACATTTTTAAATTCTGCCAACCTTTGTTCGACTTGAGTCTGTAGCGACTCATTGTTTCTCAAAAATTCTAGTGAGGGGACCACACTCTGAGCCGTACTCACATCCACATCGTAACCCGTAACTTGCCCAGCAGTACCCTGGGAAGTTGTCGGAATGTCTTTGGCTTGTGAGTGACCCTTTTCGAGTGCTGCCTCCGTATGTTGCACCCTCTCATCCATAGAATCCATTTTCTCGTCTAACTGACATAATTGCCATAATATCTCATTTGAAAGCGTAACATCATTCTGGGAAGAGGGAGCAACGACTTCAGGATCACTAGAAAAGGACTCACCTGCCTTCAGTTGACATTTTTTCCCACTGTTCGGGCATGCAGTGTGAGGCAACTCGAGCACTGAAATACTTTTGGCATAGTTTTGAATTCTTTTGAACTGAGCATAAAATAAAATAAAATAATAGAATGAATGTAAAAGAATAAAATGTTATCTCAGTTCAAAAACATCTGAATCCTTCCAAAATTTGAACGATTGTGGCGCCAATATCTAACAAAGGCTGGCTTTTATAGGGGAAAGCAATGAGGCAGAACCATCCATAATGCAAAGCGTTAGACTGGTCCCCCAGAACTGAAGGCAATGTCCACTAAGTGGTTATTCCCCCATTTTGGATAAATTTAGGGGTGGGCGTGAATAGGTACACAGGCGTGAATTGGTCCACCACCACTATAAATAAAATTTTGTAAAAATTTTTATTCTGTTTTTCATTACTTTTATATTTGACTTTACAATGTCATCTTTCACATCTAACTTTAAAAAGAAAACAAACAATTAAAGAGTACACATGAATAAAGTTGGGGCCCAAAGAAAGCCATGATAGAGCTTTACTAAGTGGAATCAAAACCCAATTAGAATTCACTAAATTTCAGACAAATAGTAATTTGTGAAAATTCTAACTTTAAGAATTTTGTAACATGTCATGAACACAACATTAATATAATATCAATCAAAATAAATAATAAAAATTTGTGGTCACCTCACAAAATATTGAGAAATCGATAAAGAAAACTTTAAATGTGACTACTATAGGAGGCATTCGTCACAGAAGGTATGGTCACACAAAAGTTATTGTCACAGGAGGTGATGTTAATTATTATCACAGATATGGTCACACAGTTCATTCACAAGGCAATTAGTGTTACGGTAGTTGGACACAGCCTTGTCACTGGAAATTATTTTTATGGGTTTTTCTTGTCACAGGTATTTTAATATACAAGTGTGTGACACAAAACATGGTCACAGAAAATTATTGTCACAGACAAAGTCTCAGCCATTTAAGGTCACTACTATTTACCTTGGAAATATTTCATGAGTTTTAGCATTTACTTAACCTGGTTTTTAAAAGAAGTCCAATGCTCTCCATTTATAATTCACGCCGAGACTTCATTTTGGACATAACTTTCTTATTTATTGGCGGATTTTGATAAATTACATTCAAATTAAAGATATTTTCATGGAGAACAAGTTGATCCTAATTTAATGTATATATTTAGGGAGTATGTGACTTTACTTTCATGATTTAATTATTGTTATTTTTGGCCAAGTTATTTTTTGGTAAGAAAGTGATTGTCTCAGGCATAGATGAACAGTGGAATGCTGACTTCATGGATATGTCCAACATTTTAAAAGAAAGTAAGGTGTGAAGTATCTGTTGTTGGGAATTGACATTTTTTCAAGATTTGTTTTTGTTCAACCTATAAAAAACAAAAATTTTTCAGAAGTGGTAAAAACTTTTAAATTATGTATAAAGAAGGTAGAAAACCTAAACTACTGTGCACTGATAAAAGGAAAGAATTTACTGTTTTCATACAAGAAAAGTACTTTAAGAGAAATGGTATTCATCACTTTGTGACACAAAACAAAGGGAAGGCTAATTATGCTTGAGTGTGCTCTCCAGGCCATTAATAATTATATACATAGATATATAACCCACAGTCCAAAACAGGGTATAAAGATAAATTACAAGACTTTATTTATAGTTACAATCACAGTAGTCTATGTATGTTTCTAAGTGAAGTAAAAGGGGGCATGGTGGCAGAGTGGTAACACTCTCTCCTCCCACCTCTGAGGACAGGGTTCGGTTCCCGGCAAGGCCTCAAGTGGGAAAGCTGGTAGTTCCTTGCCGTTGGTGGGCAGTTTACAGTACAGAACCCTGATGAACTGTATGTACTGGTTTGCTGTCCTTCCAACTACCCATCGTGATATAACCTGTACAGTGTTGAAAGTGATGTAAAACCCCAAATAAATAAACCAAGTGAAGTAAATGAGTCGAACTCCAACGAAAAAGAGTTGTGGTGGTACATGCCTTGGACAAAGGGTAAGGTGCAAAAGCCTTCCAAAGTTTCAAAATTTACAGCTTCAAAAGCATAATTTTAATTTAAGGTGGGTGACTTAGTAAGGATAAGTGGTTTGAAGACTGCATTAACTCAGTAAATTAACCATAAATGGTATACTGAGATTTTTTTAAAATCAATGGTAGAACAAGATGAAATGGTATATCTGTGTACAAGTTGAATGATTATTTGGAAGACGACATAAAAAGTACATTTTATAAGTCTGAATTACAGAAATTGAAGATAAATTTTGGCAAATTGAGAAAATGTAAAGACCAAAAGGGTCAAGGGTAAAGAAACTCAATATCTTGTAAGTGGGTTAAACTGACCTAAAACTTTGACGCTTGGGTAAAAGCTATTGACATTGAGACGTTGAGAGGCTATAAATGATGTATTTGAATTCGCATTGGCGTGATTCTATAGTCATCCATGCACATAACAAACCCAATTCTTTCACAGTTGATTTACTATTGCCAGTGAACCAGAAGGTCAGTGGGAAGTAGCAGTGATTGACTTTAAGTTAAAGAGCCCTACTAAAACACCAGTGTATTTATTGATTGATATTTGTGTAAGTAATTATGTGTGTGGCAGCCTCCTACCAGTATTAAGGCAATTAGATACAAAGTCTGCATGCTTCAGCTATCCTACTTTTATAAAAGTTAATAAGCAACAGATTCAGAGCATTAGAGCGTTTATCAAGAGAGGTGTAATGCAAGAGGTTGAAGCACAGGATTTCTTCTGTACCTTATGTCTGAAACAGACTGGAAATGTCATTTTATGATTGTGGGAGATGGAAAAGCTGATAAGAAAAAGAAGTAGCTCCAACTCAGCAAACAGTTGAAATGGCCAAACATGAGATAAAAGTTATAAAGGGAAAGAAACACAGGATCTACTCAAAACAAACCTGAAAGGTCTTGCAGACTCCTAGCATGAGCGCAATGCCATCAGAAACACGAGTAGTGCACTGAAGCGGTAACCCATCCCAGTACTAGTGTAGCCCAACGCCATTTAAAAATGAAAAACAGAACCATTGTGGCCACACCAAAACTTCTGTCAAAGACAGACAGTCATCAGTCATTGTGGCCATGCTACAATTCATGAAAGTCCTGGTTTCAGGTTGCTCAAAATGAAATGCTGGTTTCAAAAAATGCCTTGTTTCTTATTTGGCAATCAAATATTAAAATATTCAGTATACAAGCACGTGATTACAAATGGAAAGAGGCGGATATATAATGTGGTTTTGTACTTAACCAGATTGTTTAAGCTTTGTGTTCCAGCAAAGGTTTCAATGGTAATTATTCTAAAACATTATGAATACAGATATTTAAACCCTTCCATCATTTAAAGCATGGATAAGGTTGACAAGGATAACTCTTGACGGAAATCAGCATTTACAATGTCCAACCGTTGAAGTTGGACACTTGTTCAGTTGTTCAGTTGTATACACTTTGAAAAATATTGTGAATTACAATAAGTTGGCCAAAATTCCAGGAGCTACTTATGAACCTGAAATATTTCATGTTCTTGGAATAAGAACAAATGACCTATATTTTATAGTTTATAGATCTGGTAAGGTGGTTATTACAGGAATCAAAAATCAAAGTATGATCCATAATATTATCAACCTCATTTTTCTAGCAATGGAAATGATGTCCTGGCAAAAATGAGTGAAGTTGAGACTTCCTTCATAATACTCCTACCTGTGAGTAGATAATAGTTGAGAGAAATTCACCAGGGACCAGGAAATTCTGGTATTCAATGAAATGAAAAATGTAAGTCAAGTCTCAATTTTACATTTGCATTTTATTGCTGAGCAACATTATATTCATATACACTGGTAAACTTTAATAAGTAAATTATTACATTCATGCAATATATTTACTTATGAGATAGCTATGTAGAATTCAACACTTTAGTAAAAGGATTGACCATGTCATCAGGTATTACATTTTGAGTCACCAGTGCTTTAACAATTTAATCTTCAACATCACCTTCACAGATACGGTATGGTAATCCGAGAACATTGTTTTTCTGTACTCTGTACTTTTCTGTACTCTTCTTTCATTTACTGATGGGCAGCTTTCACTTTGTCAAAATACCCTTGTACACTCTCTTATTATGGGTCTTAGCATGTATGATCTGTCTGAGTTGACTTGCCATATTGACAGCCATAACAATTTCTCTCTAACAATTCACAGATTTTCTTTTTGGCCTTAAATGCTGCAAAGTTTGTAAACAATTCAGGTCTGTTATGAGCATAGACTGTAATCATGATGATTTTTCATTCCAATCCATTTGTTTCAGCATACCCTTCTACCTTTTCCTGGTGCAAAACCATTTTCAACAAGTGTCAAGTGTTTCAGAAGAACAACCAAACTATGACTTGTCAGTGAGTCTCATCAACACTGGTAAATTTTGCGATCTTATCACAAAATTAGTAACACTTGTCAATTTCAGCAAAGTCCGTTCTGTAAGTACATGTTCCACTGGTTTGAGGCGAATCACAGCATTGAAAAAGCCTTCCTTCACCTCTTTCAGCTTCTTCAAACCCAGTAAACATTACAAACGTTTATAAACCTAACTATGAACGGTTTAGTTTAGGTTTAAAATGATGGGTCCCTAAACGTTCGCCTATAAACGTTTATAAACATTTATACATAAACGTTTATAAATGTTCAAGTATCCAGCATGATTCATGGGATAATGTAAACAAATTTCATTTCATGAATAATTTCCCTATTTACATTAATTTATCCTGGTACAGTGTATTCTATGATATAATGTACTTTTATAATATAATGATGGCTTCAAACAACAGTGATACAGCAAGATATAGTAACAGAAATATTTCTCCAGTTTCTCTCAAAATGGCTGTGCTGATGTCATCATCCGAAATGAAAGTGAGGTTAAGATATTCTTAACTCTTTTTAAATGTTTAAAAACGTTTATAAACGTGTATAAACCAAACTAATGTTGCTAAAACCCATAATATTGAATAATTGTCAATATTAAGGTTTATATTTGGTTTAAAAAACGTTTATAGGTTTACTAACCGTTTATAAACGTTTGCTATGTTTGCTTGAAATTTCCAAATTTTCTCGGTTGTAATGTTATGTTGAGATCAGTTGATATCATGTTGGAAGATTTTAAGATTTAATATAATCAAAAATGCAAGCCATTTTATACATGTCATTTATTTATCATGTGATAATTTTCTCTCTTCTAATTGGTGTGACTACAAATTTTTGTGACAATAGTTGAAAGTGAATCCCTGACCCAGTATGGCTGTGACCATAATCTCCAGTGACAAGAGTGTGACCATCCACTGAGACAAAAATTACCATCACAGTATCTCCCTCCTCTTTTGACCATATCTGTAACAATAATTAGGATCACCCCTATAACTATAATCTCTCCTTGACCACACCTTCTGTGACAAACTCCTTCACTACAGTAGTAATGTGCTGTGGAATTTTTTAATAGATGCTGACTCAGCAAGTTTTTCATGTGAAGTTGGAATCTCCAATGCTAATTTACACTTGGAAGTCAACTGGTTGCAAAATGTTTGATAACCCTTTCAGAAAATATTATGGTAATGAATTTTATTTATATTGAACAAGATTGCAACGTTTGAGACTTTTTTTTTAATAAAAATCTTTTTTAAAAAATGTTTCCCTCAACACACAGCGCATGCATGCTGCACAACAGTCATAGATTTTTCTGAGTAATTTGCCTTTTTTATTTAACCCATACAAAGTAGAATTTAATAAGCTTACCTGCAAGTGAAATTTGATTGTGAATATATTGAACCATACACAACAATGACAGAACTAACTGAGATATAGGCTTGCTTATCCATCCGTATTTATTGACATATGTAATATGTAATTCTAATTGAACTTTTATAGTGCTTAATCTCCCCAATTCAAAGGGGAATCTAAGGCGCAACAAAACAAAAACAGTCAACAATCTCAATGACAATGACCAGGGACAGAAAAGAGTTCGAGCACCATGGAGAACGCCAGGGGTAAGTAAGACTAAGGAGGGTATGCTTTGGTGTAAAGGTAGATTTTGAGGCGTTTTCTGAAGGAGGCGAGATAGGGGGACACACAAATCTCCCCAGGAAGAGCATTCCAAACAGTAGGAGCATCAAAAGCAAAACTATGACCAAATTGTTTGACAGATTTATGGACTGAGGGTTGAAACTTGGGAATGACACGGAATGACAAGGAAATTTCCACCACTCTGCGCCTGGAGCAGAATACTTGGGAAAACCAGTGTGGAGAAACTCATAAACAAGAGTGGCTGTTTTAAAGACTGAGCGATGTTCAACAGGAAGCCAATGCAGTTTCTTAAGAACAGGAGTTGCACTAGTGTATCTGCTGGTATTTGATACAATTCTAGCTGCACTGTTTTGGATGCACTGTAATTTACGAAGATTGAACTTAGAAAGACTCATGAAAAGTGAGTTACAGTAGTCCAGCCAACTACTAACAAGAGCACTGGCCACAAGTACAGAAGCATCTTGAGTAAGAAACTGCCTGACATGTCTAAAATCATGGAGTTGCACAAAACAACTTTTGCAGACATTCTGAACATGTTTGGACAAGGAAAAATCAGAATCGAACCACACACCCAGATTCTTGACCCACTTGGCAGGGTAGAGAGGACTACCCAAGATGGTAGATGGAAATATCCTTTCAATTTTTCCCTCTGTCATTTTGAACCAAATACAATAAACTCAGTTTTATCTGGATTGAGTTTGAGTTTACTGGCTGACATCACTCCTTTATATTGTCCAGGTACCTGTTCAACTTTTCAAAGACAGCAGATGAATTCTTCTGGGATAGATAGATATAGACTTGAGTGTCATCTGCATAACAATGAAACTTTACTCCTTTGTGTTTACCAATAACCAAACTAAGGGGGGTTGTATACAGAGAAAATAATAAAGGACCCAGAACAGAGCCCTGGGGCACATGAAACAGGAGTTTACAAAGATCAGAGACAGTAGAACCAGTTCTTATTGACTGATAGTGCTCAGATAGGTAGTAGGTGAACCATTTCAGAATAGAACCACCAATTCAAAACCAGGTCTAAAGACAATGAAGAAGGGTGGAATGATCAATTGTGTCAAATGCTGCCGAGAGATCGAGCAGTATCAAGGCAGTACATTCACCTCTTGACAAAGATAGGTGAACTTCATTTTTTACAGAAAGAAGAGCTGTCTCATTCGAGTGACCTGTTTTGTATGCTGATTGATATGGATTGTCTAAGTTATGAATATGAATATGTTCTAACAGTTGCTCGTTCAACCAATTTAGATATGAAACTAAGGCCAGATACAGGATGATAGTTCTTAAAATTGTCTGCAGGAAGAGTAGCCTTTTTAATAATAGGACTAACTACAGCAATTTTAAAACCGTCAGGGATGCAACCCTCCAACAGTGAGCAGTTAACCAGCTTTGTAATTGATGGTAAAAGTATGTCACTACACTCTTTGATGAGAAATGTAGGCCACAGATCCAACAAGCAGGATTTCGTAGGCGAACTTCTTATGATTTTGTCGACGGTATCTTGAGGAACTTCAGTAAAGGCATTAATTTTCTGAGGATCCGAAGAAGGATGAACCTCCTTTTCAGTGCCAGAGGGGATGAAAGTATCTCTAATTGTCTTGATTTAATTATGAAAAAAGGAGTAATATAATGTATGAGGAATATCTTGAAAAAAAAATTCCAAGATATTCTCCACACATAGCATTACATATTTCATAGACAGTTAATTCCTCTGTTTATGTGTGAGGTTTGATAGAATTACAATCAACTTAACTTATGGGTAAGCTTGTTGAATTCTAAAATCTATCTCACTAAACATACAACAACTCCAGAATTACCTGAGATTTGAAAATCTCCTGTGTGACTGGTTTTGTGTTTGCTTTGAAGAAAGGGAAGAGGAAGAAATGGACGTTTTTTATTGACAACATCAATTATGATAAATGTTTTTCAAGAAGTTGTTTCCCAAAGGTGTCATTTTTGTCAAGAATTGTTTGATCATGGAATTTGTGCAGAGGTTTTGGCATTTGACTGTGAATTTGCTAATAAACACTAAAACACTAAAACTTTTTGAGATAGCCTCAGTCCTATTGCTGTGAGTGCTAAATGTTCTACTGTTAACACCAATACATTATAGCATACATTTTGTCCATAAACTAATAGTGTCAACACAAATTGGTTTATGTGGCTTGACAACACTTATTAGGAGATGGTTCCCCCACTCAGTCCTTCTGTTTTAAGTGCTGAAGAATGCATAAATCTCTGTTTTCATACCTGTGAAACATTGCAACAGATTTATGACTCATTGACTCACTGTTAAGTTTTTAACATCCTGATATGAATATGCAGGAGTGATCCCAATTCAATATTCCCGAATTTGTATTCTTAGACCTAATTTCATAGATAAATCTCTAAGTGATAAGGATTCTAGGTAGTCTATCACAATTTTAACATCATATGTACATGTATATTGAAACAAAGAAGTCCTGATATTGTAAATTCCTTTTCACTCATGCAGAATTTCCACAGTCCATGTGGAGTGCTGAGATGGCTGGTGTGGCAGTATTAATAGTGTCGTAACTGAGTCCATCCTCATAAAGGAAGACTGTATAATCTAAACATATACCTACAGAAGCAAAAAGGAAATTTTACTTTCACTGAGGTAGACTATGTAGAATGCTGTGCTTGAGTCCCCCCAAACTTGAATGATAAGATCATGAGTGACTTTATATATTGCTTTCTCAGATAGATTGCCTGATATGGGACATACCAGAAGGTTCAATTTTTGTAAAGACTGTGTTTTCTTTCTGACTGAGAGGGGGCTCGGTGGTGTAGCGGTTAGAGTTCTCGACTCCAACCTCTGAGGCTGCCGGTTCGAATCTTGGGCCGGGCTCTTCATGTTGGAAAGTTGGTAGTTACTCGCCGATGCCCGGTGGTTTACAGTGCAGTATGCACTGGTTTCCTACACCTGTAAACTACCCGTCACAATATGACCCTGCCTGTTGAACGCGACGTAAAACAACAAATAAATAAATCTTTCTGACTGAGTTGGAAATCATAATAGATCTGCATTCCTGTGTATAAAATATGTGAAATCACCATATATGTACAAAAATTGAGAAGAATTAGTCTTGAGGGAAAGAGATCAAGTGTAAATATAAGAAAAGAAATATCCTGTAGAACTTGAAACGTACCAGGGTTTGTCACTCAAGTTCTATACCAAACTTCCAACTTTGAGCGTCAGCTACAATATTGAATTTTCCAGGCAGGCATATCACCATAATTTATCTAAATATTCCTCTCTTTACCATATTGCCACATATCCTGAGTAATCATCTTGTGTGTGTAGTGAGATAGAATCTGCAAATACAGTCACACAAACAAGTCATTTTATAGAATATAGAATGGCACATAAGTAAAGAAAGAGAAAGATACTCAGACATCTGTATTAAATAGAACCCATTTTCAGTGTGAAATAAAATGCACACAGACAAAAGCCATCATTAAGAAATAATAACCACTTTACCTGGTTTGAAAAAGTGAGCCCTAGCCAGATGCCAGAGGGGGACTTACAACTGAATGAGGCACTACATTTGACACATGTAAGAATGAATGAAAACTAAGAAGATAGAGAGTCTTGATTATCTGACCAAAGTAGGTATAATCACATTGTTCAACAATTCTATTTAGCAATAGCCTATTAATGGTTTTCTTTAACTTTTTTATGTAATGGAGGTTGAAGTTCCAATTCCAATTCTAATTCAACTTTTATAACGCTTAATCTCTGTCGAAGTGACAGACTCTAAGCCGCAACATCATAAGCATAGTTTCAAAAATCATTGTCCTTGTCCATAGCTATGGTCGACATCACGGAGAACGCCATATGAGGTGGAAAATACTAAGGAGGATAAGCTTGGCAGAATAGGTATGCCTTAAGTTTTTTTCTGAAGGAAGCAATGGAAGTGGCAGATCTTACATTATCAGGGAGTTCATTCCATATTTTGGGAGAATCATATGCAAAGCTTAGACCAAACTGCTTTGTGGATTTGTAAATAGATGGTTGGTATTAGGGAACATGTAGAATTATACCATCAGATTGACTCAACCGAGTATTATAGGCACATTGTCTGACTTTGAGAAATGGGCTGAAATATTTTGGACAGTTAGTATATAGGTATTTATATACCAACAAGGCAGTCTTGAAGATGCAATGGTGCCTTCTGGGTAGCAAATAAAGGGCTTTTCTTAGTGGAGTGGTGTGAAAAAGACATGTAGTTCTGCAAACAATTCTGGCCAGACTGTTTTGAATGCATTGTAGCTTGCGTAGGTTAGCAACAGATAGACCCCTAAACAAGGAGTTACAGTAGTCAAGCCTACTGCCCACAAGTGCGTTTGCAGCCGTAAGAGCAGCATCACGAGTCAAGTACTGTCGAATTTGTCTAAGATCCCTCATCTGGATGAAACATAGTTTACATACATTTTTAACATGTTTGGTGAAGGAAAAGTCTGAGTCAAACCAGACACCCAAATTCTTAACGGCATCTGAAGGTATCAGTGATTCACCCAATATATTTACTGGAAAGAATGGGTTAAACTTTTCTTGTTGAGACTTGGCACCAAATAAAATAAAGTCAGTCTTATCAGCATTCAACTTTAGTTTATTTGCACACAGCCATAGTTTGACATCTTCGAGGCACTTTCCTAGCTGATCGAAGGCAGTTTTTGCATTTTTGTGTTTGAGGTGAATAAACAGCTGTGTGTCATCTGCATAAAAGTGAAATTTGACATCTGGATGTTTAGAGATTACTTTGCTCAAAGGTGTGGTATACAACGAAAAAAGAATAAGACCAAGAACTGAACCTTGTGGTACCCCAAACTTAAGCTTTCTAGCCTCAGACAGAACAGAACCAATCTAAATGTATTGGGTACAATCAGAAAGGTATTATTTGAACCAGGCAAGGCATCTACCCCCGACACCGAACCATTTTCTTAAGCAGTCAAGGAGTTTGTCGTGATCAATGGTGTCAAATGCTGCAGATTGATCAAGCAGCACCACAGCTGTGGCCTCACCTCTGGCTAGAGATAGGTGAATCTTTATCAGTGGAGTGACAACAGCACTCTTGAAGCCATCTGGGACAGCACCTTCCAACAAAGAACAATTCTCAAGTTTTGTGATAGAAGGAAGCAGTATATCAAGGCAATCCTTAACTAGGAAAGTGGGCCAAGGATCCAGGAGACAGGATTTTGTAGGTGAATTTTTGATTACCTTCGCAATATCGTCAGGTGAGGCATCATCAAATTTGAAAAGTCCTGGCGGATTCACTGCAGATGGCAAGGAAAAAGATGAAAAACTGGAAAAAGACTCTCGGATTTTAGCAATCTTATTGGTGAAAAAAGCGGCAAACTGTTCAGCCAATTTTTTTGTGAACTATTTGATGGAAGAACCTTTTCAGGGATGCGGTGCAAGGCAGAACGCAGAACTTGCCATAGTTTTTTAGGGTCATCACCGTTTTCATTAACAAGGGCTCTGTAATATGTGGCTTTGTCTTTATTGGCAAGTGAATTACACCTGGCAATTTGTTTACGCAGCTTTGCACGGTTAAGAGGAGTTTTCTTTTTACGCCAGATGCGTTCAAACTGTCGTCGAATAGATTTGGCAGTTTTGTAGGTATCTGATATCCACTTTGCTGGCTCCTTGGCAAGACAGCGAGTAACCTCTGGAGCATGTTTGTCCAGAAGGTTGGAAAGATCATTGGTGTAATGATCATACAGTTTTTTCGCAGTGTTACCCGGACAAGCAACAAAGGAGTAATTGCTCAAGTCATTGCGTAGAGTGTCCATGTTTATTTTATGATATCTCCTGTAAGTCACTCTGTTAGCTTGTGATTTAGCAGTTGTTGGAGTTTCAACTTGACATTTGATCATTGCATGGTCGGAGATGTAGTCACTGACAACCACATTTGAAACCAGAGAACTATCAGAAGTAAGGATGAGATATAGGGTATGGCCATGAAGATGGGTAGCAGAGTGAACATGTTGAGTAATATTGCAGGAGTCAAGAGTATTAGGGAAATTAACACTGTCTCTTGAGGTTGTGTCAATATGAATATTAAAGTCACCACAAATGATAAAGGAGGAATTCATAGATGAGAGGAACTCAACCAATGTGTGAAACTCATCATAAAAAGGATTTGAACATGAACCTGGAGGACGATAAACGAAGCAACCAGTGTAGAATGAGCATTCGATCCAATACTGACTATCAGACAGTTCTAATCTTATCTAAATTAATCCAAACTTAGTCTACTGCTTTGCAGGAGCATTATTGTTCCCACAATGGGGAACTGAGAATGCTAAGTTCATAAAAAGTTTAAGCATTAGGATGGTAGAGGGGCATGTAAATTTTGGTAGTGTGGAGTTGTGGGTGTGACCAAAGGGAAGGAAACTAAGTGGGGAAACTAGAGTCAAAGAGTTGAGGCAGTGATAGATGGGCTGTTTCTTATTTTGAAAGATAAAGAGTTCCAAAGAGCAGGTACATAATGACAGAAAGAATTTTAAAAATGTGATGAGACTGGTATTTCTAGAAGAGGTGTAGGAGTAAATTAATTCACTTAGGTTGGCTGGTTGGTCATGTTTTATAAATTTGTATGTGAGAAGACCTATGTTATTGTACTCTATACTTGACTGGCAATCAATGAAGTTTTTTCAAGTGGGGTGATATGGGGAAACTTAGATAAGTGTGTGACAACCCTGCAGAGTTTTAGACATGCTGCAATCTTCTTAGCTCAAATTTATTAAGTGATACAAACAGGGAATTGTAATAATCCTATCCGCTGCCCCCCCCCCCCCCCCCCCAAAGTATTTGCCAGAAGGACTGATGTTTTAAGGTCCAGATGGGGTCGAATTCTGTAAAGCTTTCTTTCATGGATTCTGGTGGACTTTATGAATTGTGACACATGGTCAGAGAGAGACAAGGGAGAATCAAACACCATCCAAAGGTTCATGCCATTTTGTGCTGTTGAGACCTGATTGCCCAAAATGTTGATTGGAACATGTAGAAGGCATTGTTTACAGTTGTTTATGAGCCTATCAAGATAATTCAGTTTTTTTCAGGGATTAGTTTTAAGTTATTTGTGAGCATGAAATTTTGAATGTCATTGAGCCAATTCCTGAGTTACTATATAGAGTGAGAGAAATTTGCTGGTGAGAGTGTTATGTATAATTGGATGTCATCAGCTTAGAAAGGGAACTAGATAGTACTGTATGGCGATTTTAATGAGGTTGGACATTCTCAGTTGCACTGCTTTCTGAACCTTAGCTTAGCAAAGCAGGCAGCATTCAGACCAAAAATAAGAAATTTTATCTCAATGGCTGACAAATAATTAGCCATCTGATAATGTCTAACCCCGTTCAAAAGAGCTTGTTTGACTCAGAAAGGGACTTTGACAGACCTGATTGTCAGCTTGGTTGCTAGCCTGGTGATACGCAATTCCAAGTTCAACTTAATAAAAAGTCTTAAATAAGCATGACTTAATATAAATTGACTCAGTGTGCAGTATATTATCACAAATAGTAGTAGTGGCAACCCATGGAATGGGGTGAACCAACTGGTGCAATTTTCGAAAATTATTGTGCATGATAAACTATCTTGGCAGTACATTAGCCATTGGGCTTAGCTTGCCAGGAATATGAACATCACTGAGGTCAATGCTGCATGCACGAACCAACATAATGTTTTTTGCAATACTTTGCCATAACTGTATCACATGTTTTACCATTATTTAATACAGACACAGGAGTTTAGTTATCACACTTATTTTGAATCCTCTAGCCTGCCCACACGGTGTACCAAACTTTGAGAGCTTCCAAACATGTGTGTCATTTCCAGGTAAACAAAGGCATTATTACAAATAAGGACTCTCTAAGGTAAAGTGGTAAAATAAAAAATATTGATTTATTTGAGGTCACATCTCAAATTGCCAATAATAATGATATATTTTCCGCTGAAATTGTCACAGAAAGGATTAGTCTTTCTGTTTAGAAAGAATCTGGCATGCTTGATACATTTGGCTGCATAGAATAGGGATTCTAGAGGTAACTGCGGTTTCCTTTCAGTACAGGTTCTTTTATTCAGCTATTCACTTAATGCAGATTTGACAGATGTTAGCTTTTCAAGAGGGATACGGAAAAATGTACATTGTAAACACAGATGCAAAATCATACAACTCTAATACTTTGGGCTACCAGTTTTGGCACTACCTTTTAAACCTTGTAAACTCAGCACTAAGCACTATTACAGGGACGAGGGGGCGGGGTTCAATCCCTGTCATGGCCTGAAGTGGGAAAGCTGGTAGTTGCTTGCCGTCGGTCAGCAGTTTACAGTACAGAACCCCAATGAACTGTATGTACTGGTTTCCTCTGCCCTTCCAACTACCCGTCGTGATATGACCTGTACAGTGTTGAAAGCGACGTAAAGCCCCAAATAAATAAATAAACTAAGCACTATTACACCAATCACACCAGCAATGTATACTGTATTTAAAATATTAGTGTACCATAATGGGGTTTATTGAGTGTACGCTCTAATAGATTTTCATGAATTTGTGGTGTAGTGTGATGAGTATCCATCTCATCACTGAAGTTAAGCAGCATTTGGCTACATCAGAGATTGGATGGGTGCCCGTCTGTGTTCTAAGCCAGGTATGGGATGGGTGTGACTAAAACATGTTTTTGTTAAAAGTCTTTCATAAATTCTAGCATACTACTCATGTCTCTGATGACTTTGCAGATCGGACATGTAGACAAAAACATTTTTGGCCCTTGTTTAAAAAAAACCCTTGCATGAATGTGTCACAACTTTAAGACATTAGTGATTATTTACAACTCACGGAGATGGTATAATAGATCTCCCAGGTATATCCTATTTAGGCCTGGAGAGCTATAATGAGTTTAAAAATTTTATCCATAGACGTTATAATATTGATTTAACCCATGAAATATTTGTCAGATTAGCCGATCAGATGCACTGACACAGCCGTGTCATGTTAGAATGCCATATTACAGCAGAACAGAAAAGAAGTAATACTATCACTGTTAATCACTTATACTGGACACATGGTTGTAATAAGCTCTTTGATCTCAGTCATTCCAAACATATTTTTCATATTCCTAATTGCCGAACTCTGCTCAACCTTGAGAGCTTTTTATTACGACTCTTCTGGTCATTTAGAAGGCCTTTTTAACAAAGGGACAAAAAGTTTTGCACCTAGGTCTATCCTAATCTTAAGCCTTAATTGACTAAAGGATTCAGCCACCACAGTGTACAGTCGGATGCTGCAACATCTGTGCAGTATACAAATTCCCAGGTCAAAAAGAAATCAAGACATAGTTCCACAAAAATGTGTCCACGTCATGCTTAGCAGGGAGATTAGTAAAGACTAATACAACAAAAATATTTTATCTCAGTGACAGTGTCTGGTAAGTAGATTATTGATAAATACATATTACATATAAATAGGTGCTAGATATAGCTACAGTCCATCAACAACGATGCACAGTTTATTGCACGAGTGAAAGCATAAAACTATTAAATCTCAATGATAGTGTCTGGTAAGTAGTTTTTGTAAATGTGTTTCTTATTCATCTTAAATAGCATTAAAGTGTAAAATAAATTTCTGTTAAAATATGATTCTTTTAGCATTGTTTATAAGTTATCACAACTTGATTTGACTCTAAAAGTTGACTAATCTTGTTTGACAGATATTCATGTGGAAGTGATTCCTTAAACAGCTGTCCATATATGGATTAAAATTTTGAGTGATAAACAGACTTCCTTTTCTTAACAGAAATTGTTTCAAAGCTGTGTCATACTATTCAGGGAACTTAACATGAGGAGTACTAGGGGTATTTAATAACAATGAGTCGTTAAGTTGGAAGACTATTATTTTATTCAAATTCTTTCAAAATTTTAAGAAACCAACATATTATGCCAAACCAACCTATTATGCTGTGAGCATTAACATTAATTTTACTGTATGTGAACAGTACAAGTGAATTTAAAACATGTAATAACATTACTTTTGTTATTTTTTTTCAGGACATTCTGTGATGTTTTCATTTCTAAGATTCAATTTTCAAAACAGGGTTGTTTAGAATAAGGTACTTGTGAGGCAGGTATTTTTATGAGGCATACGACTTTGCTAGTAGAATCATTAATTAGTTACCCCCTCTTGGCAAGGATGGTAGTTCTTTTCAAGGTGGTTTTAGTCCACCTAGAAAAAAAATAGGTTTTATCCACTTTTGGACAAAACCGGAAACAACACTTTCTCAGCTAAAACTAAACAGGTTTTATCTACTTTTGGACAAACTGGGGAAAAAACTTTTCTTTTAAGCAAAAAAAATCAGAGTTGTTTCAGAAGTTTTACACTTGCTTTGTAACATATATAAGAAAGAATTAAAATATAATAATTAGTAATTACCACAAAGCTACACAGTTATTAATCTATTTACTTAGTATGTTCATGCAACACATTTCAGTACAAAGCAAATAACAGTAAAGCATTTAAAATATACTAGGTTTTAAATTGTGTTGTGCTGTCATCCTTCAAACTTTGTTTCTTTGTTTATAGGTACAAGATTTGCACCCAGTATACCATTTTCCATTTTGTTCAAGTCTAACTTCCAAGACATTACAAAAGTATCAGAGGATAAGAAAAGAGATTGCAAACCATATTGAAAATATCAACAGCTATAAGCTATGTTTGACTGACACATTTGATGACCAGGAATACTGATGTTAACAACAACAAACTCTGGATTTCATAAACCCATCACAATGAATTTATGTTAGTGAATTAAAAGCTTATAAAGACAAAAGTAAAGGGCATTTTAACACCCTCTGCCTCAATAATCATTGCACACAATATATGTTGTCACTGGAAATGCTATTCCTTATAAGGTTGACGCATGTCACACCTGCATTATTGGTACATTTTTCAAAGATTGAAATAGAAAATAAACATCTCTGTGCATCCTTCTGGAAAATTTGAATTAGTTATACCTCTCCGACAGGACGTAGTGCATCCCGGCTTGTCTGGAGCAAGATCCCAACCTGACTTGGGGTCGGGGTGTTTTGCTCCATGACTAGATGGGAAACTACAAGATAAGCCTACATCAATCCACCCCGACTGGACTGTTTAACTTCTCAAGTTGGGATCATGGGTGGGGATCAAACCAACACTATATAAAGCCCTATTAGTTGCTGTAACTCATCATTTATCACTGCAAAGATGCCAGCAACACATCAGAGACTTACTACAGAAGCAAAGGGCCCTGTTATGTTTTATTGAGTGATTTTTATATTTTCATTCTGATTTGCAGAAAAAAAAAGAACCGGGACCAACACCTGTCATACAACCAGTACCTTAACCACAGCCACCACCACCGAGGAGAAGAAGAAAGCAACAAAACAATCAAAGACAAGTTAAAGGATGCTATAGCAACCAGGTCCTCAGTTGCCTAGTGGTTAGCAAGTTTGGCATCTAATCATAGGCTGTCACCTCTGTGGGTTCGAGTCCCACAAGTGGCAATTCTGAGGACCTGTGCTAATATGACCCTGGCTGTTGAACGGGACGTAAAACCCCAACTATGACTTTGACTTTGGATATAGCAACCTCCTGGCCGCTGATTACAGACCGATATGCCAGGTAACCTGAATTGTTTAGGATGCCCCTGAAGTTTTTGACCAATTTCAGGAAGCCCTTAGAAGTTGGAGTGAAACTATAACTGAAGCCATAACACTGAGACATCTGGCAACAGGAGAATGTATTTGAGTATTCGTCATGAATAAGCCAAAGAAAGCTGGGAGTGAATGTTACAATTATTATGACTTCTTTTCCCTGGTGCTGTTAGTCCTGGTGCTAGACTACATATTCCTTTGGATTGATGCTGGGTTGAGTGGATCTTCATCTGATGCACAAATATTATCCACAGGAAGTTGAGGAAGGAGATAAAGGATGGCACCTTTGGGGCTTTTGGCACCTGAACCCCTGGGGGGAGGGCCAGATTGGCACTATTTTCTTCTGGATAGTGACACCTTCACCTTGATGCCATGGCTTGTTAAACCCTACAGCAGATGACAACTCACAAGGGAAGAGAGAAAAGCAAACTACAGGATCTCCAGAGGTAGGGGGGTTGTGCTTTGGAATTCGGGCTGACATGAGGGTGTCGAGCCTGGTCAGTTCTGGGAAAGTATTTTGAATTTTGTGGTGATTTAGTAGCAACCTTTTACTTGGTCAACTTCATTGGTCAACTAGAGGTCAAGGGTCATACTTTCCCTCTACTTCTTTCATATTGAAGCTGGAGGTACACGAGCTAAACAATAGCTAAAAATTTCTGCAGAGATCATCACATGAATATAAGTGTCTTTGATCAAGTTTTTAACTATTTTTAGAATTTTACATTTATTTTAAGTTATGGCAGTGTCTGCAAGGAAGCAATACAGGTACTGAATCTTTTCAATTTCCAGTCAATTTGCAAATGACTAATGATTCGGAATTCGTACAGAATTTGTTGAAATCACAAAATAACGTTACTGATGATGAATCTTCTTGTGACATTGACCTAAATGTAGTGAACTAATACAAGGTTCTGATACAGAGGACAGTGTAAATAAACAGATACTCAAGAGTACTTTGAGTACTTCTGGTGATACGCTGGCAGGTCAGACGTGCAATAAGCAATAGTGCACAGATTTGAGCTCAATTGTCTGCCATCAGCGACAGGTTGTCATTAATTGAAAGTGGGGATTGTAAAAAAAGTGTCAGATCCGAAAAAATTAAACGTTTGACTGGAAAAAAGATCGTCGGATCCGAAAAAATTAAACGTTTGACTGGAAAAAAGAGCAGTAATCAGGAAACCCCGGTCACACTGCCACAAACTCATTGTCTCCCTAACAACCTTCCAAGCCTACATAGCCTTTGGCAGGTGGATCAAAGAGTGAAACAATTTGCTGAAAGTGAGTGTTCGGGGTACTAAACTTAAGTCTCTTAGGGGAGGTCTGTAGAGTTAGTTGTCTCTAACAGGGTCAAATGACCCCACAAGTACGTACTTTTAGGTGCTAAGAAAGAATGCATTTAGTATGACCAGTTGTCCTCTGTCCAGTCGGTGACTGGCTATTGTCGCATCCTAACAGAAGAGAAGGATCTTCAGATCCGAGAGCATATGTTAGATTATCTTACATTGAGGGAAGATGCTCATGACTTCTCTTGGGATGCAGCAAGGGCCAGTCATGCAGTGCTACTAGGATGGAGCAAGGAGAAGTCTCAGATTATTCACAAACCGAAAAATTAGATAGAATTAGGCGTGCACAAAGGCACGTCATTACCTTCCCTGTTTCAAAGGATTTGGAGAAGAAGTCAAAATATTCACGAATTGTGACTTGCAATTGCTTTTAATCAAAATACATGTGTTAACAGCAAAACTCACAAAACAAGGGGCACTACTTACAGGCACATTTGTGCTTACTGCTTCCAACAGTTAGGCAAACCTTTTAACCATTCTGAACAAGATTGTCCCAATAAAGCAAAGAAGATTTCAAAAAATGAATAGGTTTGGGTGGCCACAAAACAGTGTCAACTCAAAAATTTGGCTACAGGCAATTTTTCAAGTGTCCCTCTAAGTCGTGCCGAGTTCAATACTCACAAAGCTTTCTCTTGGTTTCAGTATAATAGGGCTTTTCAGAAAGCTCATGAAAACAAAACTAATGCTCAAGTAGTGAAATTCAGTACCAAAGTACCAAAAATTCGTCATATGGTTTCAGTCAAGATGTGGCCAAGGTTCTTGGGAATGCTGTTAGGCCCAATTTTTACCCCAGTAAGTTAAAGCTGTCCTGGTTTTGGGAATAAAAACGAAACTGGGTCTTTGGACAGGGGTACTCGGATACATTCTTCCAGGAACCAGTTGTCACATAATTTGCAATCGGCATGTAGACAAAATCAATGGGTCTCAAACAACAGTACCACCAACTTTGCTGCAGATTTTTAAAACTTACATGATTCAAACTTGGATAAAACATGGCACTTTACTTAAAAATACAGCAAACAGGTGGTAAATTCGGCTTTGTGCTTACAATGGGAGATGTGTCAAGTGGCAATGTATTCCGGATGCAAATCTGGCCTGAATTGTGTTGCTTGGAGGGCTTTACTTAAAGACTACTGGGGCCAACAAATTTGTGACTTGATCGAATTTGGGTTCCCTCTAAATTTTGAGTGCAATTGTCCACTGGTCTCTACAGAGGAAAACGATCCTTCTGCTATCCACAATGTGAAACATATAAGAGCTAACCTTGATGAAGAGCTTAAGTTGAAAGCTATTTTAGGCCCCTTTTCTGAAAAACCTATTCAGTTACACACCTTTCGACTTACGGTTAGGGATAAGCAGAATTTGGACAGCAAAAGGACCAGTATGGACCTTAGCTGGCCATATGGGACTTCTGTTAATAGTGGTGTCTAAAAGAATTCATATTTGAGTACTCCTTATGTGCTCCATTACCCTTCCATAGACCATATAACAGATTCACTGTAAAAGTTAGGTACTTCTGCTTGTATGTATAAAATTGACGTAAGCAGAGCTTTCAGGCAAATAAAAATTGATCCTGCAGATATAGACTGGCTTGGACTTAAGTTTGATAATCAATATTTCATTAATCGATCAATGGCATTTGGTTCTCGTAATGGTTCATTAATTTTTCAGAGATGTACTGACACCATACGTCAGAACATGACCCAAAATGGCTTCCCTTCTTTGTTTAATTACTTGGATGATGTAATTTTTTCTGATTGCCTTCAGAAATTCACCAGGCATTTGCCTTTTTACAGTCATTATTGCAACAACTTGGTCTAGACATAAATAAAAAATTGGTTCCAACTTCAACTTCAGTTGTCTGCCTAGACATATAAATAGTCTAATTGGCCAAAACTGAAGAAAAATTACAGGAAATTGTTGGTTTATGTCAATTATGGGAATTAAAACATATTGTAATAGGAAAGATTTACAGTTGCTTCTTGGATCTTTGCTGTAATGTGTCAAACCAGCTAGGTTCTTCCTCAATTGTATGCTGGAAATGTTGAGAAATAACTATGTTAATACCAAAATCCTTATCAGTCCTGGATTTAAACAGGACATCAACACCTTTCTTACACAATTTAACGGGCTCACATATTATGACAAAAGATATTGTAATGGTGAGGTACACCTAGACACTTGTCTGACTGGAGGATGTCTCAACAATATGGTTTACTTACTACCCATACCCAAAGGCCACATGAATTTTCATATAGTACAATTGGAAATTATCAATTTTGTGGTACCCATCAAGATTTGTGCCTCTTATTGGTCTAATCAGAGGAAAAAAATTCACTGTGACAATCTTGCTGTAGTAGAGGACTTGAAAAAACACTGGCTAATTGTGCCAGGAATATCTGGATGTTATGTGCAATCTTTGATATTGATATTCAGGTTGTGCATATAGAAGGCCACGTTAATTTTATAGCCGACCTTTTACCCAGATGGCAGTATTCGATTCAAGACCATGAAAATCTGGATACCTACTCATTTGGATTTTGTACAGCTGAATAATAAAATCTAATAATTTCTTATATATATTTTAGATATTCCTGTGTTGACAGTCCAGTTGGCAACCTCAGCTAGATTGTTTCAAGGCTTTCGTCCTTCCACAATTACACAGTATAGCAGAATGTGGAGTGATTTCATAGCATTTCAGGGGGCAGTTGGGCTGATATTTGTTTGCTTTTGGCTTTTCTAAAATTTTTGCTTCAAAATGGCATTTCTGCCTCGCATTTAGCAAATTATTTGGCTGCCCTCAGGGCCTTTCATATAATTCATGGTCTGGATACTACTGCCTTTATAGATGAGCGGATTCTGCTCTTCCTCAAAGCTGTAAAAATTCAAGCCAAAGAATGTTTTATTCTTAGACATAACTGTCCTGGAGAAAATACTTTCTGCTTGTGAACAGTTCAAACATACAGTAGTTTTCAAAGCACTGTATTTGCTCACTGTTTTTCTCATTTCTAAGTCTTTCCAATATACTTCCACACTCCCTAACTAGCTATGACCATACCATACAAATGTCCAGTGGATATGTCTTTTTGACTCAGCTTGGAGCAGTATTACTCTTAAATGGTTTAAAACCATACAAGATCGGAAAGAATTTGCAACCAATTCAATTCCCACACTAGGAGTCTCCCCCTTATGCCCAGTAATGGCCCTAAGGTTAATGTTCTGTGAATTACCAGCTGAAAAGAATTTCCCAATGTTTGTTCTACCAAAATTACAAGTTTTCAACCACTCATGGATTCAGTTGCTAGAAAACACCTAAAAGATGTTTGGAAAAACCACACACATTTCATGACTTTAGAAGAGCAGGTGCCTCCTGGGCATTTCAACAAGGTGTACCTTTAGAGCACATTATGAAACATGGCACCTGGAAATCAAATGCCAGTTAGATTTACCTCTCTTCTCCCATTATTGCCATGTCACTTGTAGCTCTTGCATTTCAACGAGCTCTAGATTCCTAATCACTACTTGGCGTTTGGGTGTTCTTTATCTGCAGACTTTAATAATTTCTTCCACCCCAGCAATGTAAATAGGATAACATTACTCACTAGTTATCTACCTTTTTTAGGTTTCCAAAAATTACAGTTTATGCAGGTTGCCTTCAACACACTGACTATAATTCCTCCCCAAGCCACTTTTCAACATTTTTTTCACATTTCACATTTCAACATGGGTCAGGTCTGTTAACTTGAACTTTAACTTGACCTTGCCTTTGGAATCATCACGACCTGACCTTGCATCACCTTGTCATATCTATCTTAGTATTCGTTGGACAGTGGCTTGAGCAGTATAGGGGTCCCATAACATTATCTCATGATTATTACAAAAAAAGTTCATTTACATGTTTATTTTAAAAATCTTGTAGTTTATATAATTATATGATATATATATATGTCGTGACAGAACTTAAAATTTGACAGAATTTAAAATTAAAATTCCAAGTTCTGTCGACAGGATTTGAAATTCTGTCGACAGAATTTAAAATTCTGTCAAAATATCTTGACAGAACTTAAAATTCTAAGTTCTGTCGACAGAACTTAAAATTCAATATTCTGTAAACAGGATTTTAAATTCTGTCAATAGAATTTAAAATTCTGTCAAAATACCTTGACAGAACTTAAAATTCTAAAATACTGTTGACATAACTTAAAACCATGATAAATATCCTATATTTTGTTAACTTATTTTACAGTGATTTAGTATTTTATATTTTAAAGGGGGCTCAGTACTTGTGCCAATTTAAAAGTAAAAGCAATGCATAAGACAGATATTAAATAGATCCTTTACTGGCATAGATCCTTTACTAGCATCCACTTTCATTTATAATAATACATTAACATGCAATAATTTCACTAAAAATTTCTATGATCACAGTGCTAAGTCAGTGGTGACTGTAAACAAAATGTACATAATACAGGTGTTTGCTGGTTTTGTTTTTCAATATATGTCTCTTTATGTTTATTTACTGTTTCTTTACTGTAATTGCAGTGCTAAACTCAGTGAATAATATATGTGTTTAATGTTGCATATCACCAATAAAGTTTGAAATACTTATGTTACATTTAATTTCTCTGATTACAGCTATATAAACATGATTTTAAGTTCTGTCAACAGGATTTTAATTTCTGTCGACAGGATTTTAAATTCTGTCGACAGAACTTAAAATCCCTCCAAACCAATGAAATCCAAGGATTTTAAGTTCTGTCGACAGAACTTAGAATTTTAAGTTCTGTCGACAGAATTTAAAATTCTGTCAAATTTTTTAAGTTCTGTCACGACATATATATATAAATTGTATTAAAATAAAATTATAATCCCATCTGTTTCTTTAAATGTAACTTTCTGGGAACTGTCCTATCAAACAGATTCAGGATCCTACTAGGCACAGTGGAGCAAAAGCCAAAGGTTGTCAGAGACATTGTTTTGACATTTGTTGTGTTACACAACATGTTGAGAATAGACCAAGGCAGACTAGACAGGCCACCCACCCCAGAAAATGACATAGCAGTCATAGCATATTAAGCAGTAGTATATGTGCCTACTGAAAACCATGGGAATCCTTGAAGTCATGCGAAGCATCAGCAAGACCTGCTAAAACTTACTTTATTCACATTGGTGCATTAGCTGGACAGGAGGACAGGATCTGAGATGTGAAGAGGAACTAACCTGGGGCCAGAAGAAGCTGGCAACTATCAGTTCTTTTCAGGGCTGCATAGCAATGTTTAATAACTTCAATACCAGCTTTTTATAAATCTCTCACAGTTAGTGTCAAAATTTGTCAACCTTCAGATTCTGTTCATTTTGAAAATGGATTAAAGGTTAAAAGTTTACAGAATAATTTTTTTATTATTTCTTTAAAATTTTAAAAATATTCTGTGAAAATCTTTTTGTAACTTTCAAAGTTTCTCAAAGGTGAAAAGTGAAAGGTCAAATCCAAAGGTCAAAATCATTTGAAAATTGTCAAGTTTTTATCAAAAGTCCTTTTTCTCAAAATTCTCAAAGTTTAAACCCACTTAAAGTCCACGTTTTAAGTTTCTTTTTAACTTCATATTTTTACTCTCTCACTCGCTCATTCACTCATTTTGTTTCTTGTGTTTTGAGCCACGAGTTCAGTTTGGGGTGGTGTAATGTTTTTTGTTTTTGGGAATTTTGAACACATAGCTTATTAATTATTTTGGGAAGATTTGGGTGATCCTGAGGTGGACCTATGAATCAGCAGCATTCCTAAAAAAGGACATTTTACAGTAATGGTCCTGAAAAGGACCTTTTGTAAGTAGGTGCAGTAAGTCTATTACTGCTGCTGCTTGGACTCAGATGACTGCTGGGGGCTGGGACTGGGCAGGCTCCTAAGGAGGCTCCATACTGCTTGGTCGTTGGAGGAGAGGCGGCATGTTGATGAGGGTCACTTGGTGTAAACGGTTGTAGTGTATCTATCTGCTGGTAGTTCATGACTGACTGTAGATTCCCAAATTGCTGGTGAATCCTAAGATGTTAAGTGCATTTTCTGTGGCTGTGACAGAGGCTATTGATGGGTGGGTTGGAGGTTTTGTTTCGATTGATGGTGAAAAGTAGCTGTCTTGAAGTCCTGGGTTGTTGGTCATCAACAACTACATATGAAGTCTATAGCACTCTAGGTTGTTGCTGTCCTCTGGGCACCACTTGGGTCTGTTGAACTGGTTGTATGACCTAGCTAGCTGGCATCTGGGTTTCTGGAATAGTCCAGCTGTATTCCCAGCATTGGCTGCTGTCTGCGGATAAGTCTGTGGCACATATGTGGAAGTGATACTGGAGCTCCTAGAAAGTGTAGGTTGCTGTGGCTGACGGTTCCTTTCCTCTGCCCTACTCTGTATCCCACTTAAAAGTTAAACTGCCTTGTTTCTGAAATCTGAGAGTCTCCTTCCTCCTAGTATTCAACTTCAGATGTCAGATAGTTGCAGAAGGCTGTTCTGGTGGTATCCTCCATGGGTCCAAGCAAAGATGTAAGCATAGTCGTCATCTGGATAAATTGATCCATGACTTGCTGGTCGAATGATGAAGGCTGAGACACTACACTGGTACTAGCAGTGAAGCAGATGGATGGGTGGTGTGTTGTGTCAGAGTAGATGCTGGTCTCTACACTGTCAGTATCTGTGTGTCCTTATGAAAAGTCATAGACTTGATGCTGCACTAGCACACTTTGGCCCTTCCTCCTGAAGTGGCCCTTCAAAAATTAAATCTTGCACACCTTCACTGACAGCTTGAGACTGCTTGCAAACCTCTCTCCCGGGCAATCCTTCCTGGTCTTGTCATTAAAGTGTTCAAATCTCTGCCCTCCTGACTTTCTCCCTCTCCTCCCTCTGTTATTTCTCTGTCTTCTCTCTCTTTATGTTCTCTCTCCTCCCTCCATCTCTGCATGTCAATATCTCTAATATCTCTGTGTGTCTGTGGAGACTTCTATCTTCCTTACATTGGAGAATTTGCAAACGAACAAAAGCATATCAGCTAGCCAGCTCAAATTATATCTGTACAACAATCCTAAGTTAACTTATAAAAACAAAAGCCTATCTGAAAGCTGACAGTTGTAATGTGTCAGAGTTGGAAATCCAAATGATGCATTCTGAGTGCTGACTCACCTTTTTACAGACTGGATCTGTAAAATGAAGCTGGCCTGCCCTACAGACTTCTGGGCTTCTCTGTTGCTTTAACCACCTTGTTGATTTCCTTTTATTTGTTGTCCTGCTGTGTTTCTGGCTTGTCCTGCTGTGAAGTAACCGACTCAGTGATCCAGTTAATTACTGGGTAGGTAAGCATTCTTTATAAGAAGGATGATAACAGACTTTTTGAAAGCATGCAGAAAAGAACCTTGACTTGGAGAATAATTTTCAAACTTGGTTATGGATGGCAAAAGGATATCAAGACAATCCTACTAAGAGAATCCAAAAGCTTCTTTGGATCATCACAAGGTCTTCAATGAGCTAGTGGTTAGCAAGTTTGACATCTAATCACTGGCAGTCACCTCTGTGTGTGTTTAACCCCACAAGTGGCAATGCTGAGGACCTGTCCCAATATGACCCTGGCTGTTGAACTGGTTGTAAAACAGCAATGTTTTTAAACAACTGTTTGAATGACATGCATACCTGAATGTTTGAAAATAAGCTTAAATTAAATCCTTCCTTTATTCCAATACAAGAAACACCCAGCCTGATTAGGCTTATTAGTCAAATAAGATAAAAGACAGACAAAAATGGTGACATATTTTTTTTTAATTAAATGTTTCTAAAACAACATAGTCTAAAGGTCTTTGTACTATGCAATTTTTCATGTAACACCTGTTGATACTGTTCAAGTGATTTTTGAATATAATTTCCCAATAGTGTTCGGCAGTCAAAAAGTATTTGAAGCTTTTCAAACAACTCTTTACTTTCAGAATCTGCATGTGGTTTTTAATTTGAGATATATTATGTTTCTTAAATCATGATATTTGTCACTGCAAAAAATAGAAATAGATCCAGCCTCTACATCATTACAATGGCAAATTTGAAGTACTCTCTGGTCTCTATTTTTTCTGTGAAATCTAAAGTTTCTATATGTAAAGGCAAACACCAAATCTCAATTGTGCAATGCAGGATCTTAAATTAGATTTTAAGTGACATCCTTTTGGGGTAAATATGAGTTCTTTGATTTTTAATATAAATTTTATATCCAGTTGATTTCATTTATAGCTGAGAGCTTTGTCTCTATAAAATGAAGGTCACACAAAATTTTTGTTTCATAATTTTGTTGTAAACTGCATTAAACTGCCACAAACTGTCAGATCTGAGCAAACCATAGATCGTTTCAGAAGCCAGCTAAAGACACACTTGTTTAGGCTGGCATACCCCTCACCTTAGTTATACCCTGGCGTGCACTTTTTAAATGTCGACCCATGCCTCTCCCCGGACTCTCCCTTCTTGGACTTAAGCGCATTAGAGGATTTGTACCAATTTTGCGCTATATAAATCCTACTATTATTATATATTTATTATTATTTATATTAAAGTCTGGTTCACAGAATTACACCAATTATTCAAATCCAAATCATACTCCAAATTAAAGATTAGTAATTCTCTGTTATCCATATCATTAATTCTATTCCACAATCTTTTAGTTTCTAACTTCATTTGGTGTTCGAGTATGTTGATCTAGATTTGCTTGAACCACAGAAACTATGTTTTGTGTAAAAGGTGTACTGCTATGAACTGTTGTGGAATGTACCTGATCTTGTGATGGGGTCTTGGGTCTTACTATTTGGCTTGGCAGCACCTTGCCTATACAGGTTGACTTACTGAAGAACTGATGACAAGGTTGTTTACAGGAAATTACTCATTAGCTTTGATAAACCAACCATTACAGGCCATCCTGTACTATTTCTCTTGTTGACGTTTATCAAACACTCTCTGAAAATTACACAATTCTCTTTGAAGATCTAATGTATATGTATCCACTATATGGTCCTGTGCCTTAAATATATAATGGAAACACTTATATTTGAAATCCAAATAATTTTCAATCCAATCATGTCCATAGGATAAAATATAACATTCCCTGCAAATATTCATACATAATAAATTACATTTAAAATTCTCTCAAAGGTTTAAACTCATGAGAAGTGCTGCAACAATCCAATATCATTATAACATAACATTATATCTAAAATAGCAAAATTACATCCAGAAAATCAAGTTACTACATATGTTATAACACTGTACAATTCATTTGATATATTGCATAAATGTATTTATAGGCATGGCATTACGACACACCTTCATTTCCTTTTTCAACTAAATTATGTTAATAAAAATATTTAAAAGTGAATTGATTAAAGGCCTATTTAGAATTGGGGTGTCCAGTTGAACAATACAATGCTATATCACATATTTTTAACATATATGCTTGAAACGTCATTGTTTTACAAGACAGAAAATATGATTAAGTTGTGTTCAAAAGTTGGTACATGTGAATAAGATTTGGTAAATCATATTTTGCTCCTAGACTGCATAAAAACTTGCTAATGGAGCACAATAATCTTTTGTTTACCATGTACTTGTGGCACAGACAGCAAGTATATTTTATAACCTCAACGTTTTTCAACAGTTCAAAGATTACAACATTGCCTCTGCAAAATAGACTCATAATTCTTACAAGTTTCTTAAAGTATCTTTCATCTGGGAGGTACCTTTCAAAGTTCATTACCACTTTTGACACCTGTTCCACTCCTAACTGCAATATGTTGCACTTCAAGTAATTGTGACTTTGTCTTTTTTCTTCAAACAAGTTATGATTCCTTGCAAAATGAGGCAGCATCCCTTGTTCAAAATATTGCAGAAGATATTTCAGAAGTAGCTGAACTGCCAAATCCAGATCTTGCCAGACTACATCATCTGGTGTGTGCTTTTCACAGGCTAACAAGAATGTTGTCTTGGCCAAGTATGAGGTGAAAAATGGATCTTCATTTTCACCCCTGTGTTTGTCACATGCAAGTGGCCTGACATGGCAGTAAAACATACACTTAAAAATCACATAAGCATTCCTTTGAGGAGTGGTTATCAGTGAAAATAATTCAGCTTCAAGTTCTGAATAGGAATAGCGTGCGCCTTTCTGTGCTGCAACTGCTGTAATCCTGACTTTTTGAGATATCTCTTGCCGCATAGTTTGACAGGGCCACATGCCTTCAGTTTGTAGCCAATGGGTGTCTGATGGCCACTCTTGAAACTTTCCAGAAGTAACATAATCACAATGAATCTCAAATATAATCCTCTGATTGGCTTTCACAGCCAGATGTAGACTTTGATACTTGATGGATTTTCCATCTTTCTCCTTCACTATTGGACATATTTCAGTGTGTGTGTTCTCTCCCAGATAATGTTTCATCAGAGACAAAGTAATTTTATGTGGATCTTTAAACTTAGAGTTAGTGAAAATAATAACATCATTTGTTTTGTTTTGTTTGGCTATCCACTGTATATGCGATGAGGGAGAAAAATACATAATATCACATTCAAAAATATAATGCTCTATGTCCGGGTTAACATTGTATAATCCAAATGAACCCTCTGCTACACTTCCTTGAAGTGTATAAGAATCAAAGTCTTTAGTATATTGTTTTTCATAATGTCCTTTGCTTAATGCCAAGATTTTGCTAAATTGAGGAAGCATATTTTTAAAATGTTTTGAAAAAAAGTTATATTCTTCCAAACATGGAATAAGTTTCCCTGCATGTGTCATTATGTACAACAATTGAAAAATATCATTCACATAGATTTGAAGTCTCTTGAGTAATTACACTGTAGAAATATCATACCAAATGAATTTCCTTAAAATATGACTTCAGTGATTTTTTCTCTTCTCCTCTAAAGGTAAGATGAAATACCCTTGTCTATCTCTACACCTATCCCTACTGTTCTGATTATCCAAAGTTTGTTTCGCAAACAGGACTTTGTAATGAATGATTAATAACTGACTCCTTGGACTCTTTCCAACAGTCATTTCATGTCATCCATTATTTGTTCTGCAGTGTGTATAGGCAGAGATAAAACAGAACTTTGAGCAATGAATAGTTACTGTATACTGTACAAATATATATTGATCTCTGGTATGACTTCATTCTAAGTGCAGTAATGTTGAAGCAAATCTATTTATTTTATCTATACATCCCCAATTCTGAACAAGTTTTCTGTCCTTTGAACCTTTTGAGAGATAAGTGAGATTACTTAATATTATTATTAACAATATTACTTTCAATTTCAGAGTTTATCAAGTATGCCAGGTATTCATGGCCTTAGCTATGTAGGATTTAATTTTTACCAAGAAAACTTCTAAGAAATGAGCCAGTTATGCATCTATACATGGCTATTTGTTACTTTTTCATATTTTCAATTCTATACTAGTCTCATCAAGGGTAATAATACCTGCAAATTCTGAAATAGCTTATCTATCTATTCAGTCACAAGATTTCTAAATAAAAACATACTTTTAATCTTTATTCATTTATAAATAACTGATCTAAGAGATTCAACTCAGCCTATATTTCCTTCTTATTGGCTGTAATAGAGTCATCTTCTGATTGCAGAATTTTTCATGGTTTTTCTAACAAAATAATTTTTGCCAAGTCATAAAACAATATTTTTCTCATCTTTTAACCAGTTTATTTTGGCCGAATTTTGGTTGAGTCAAGGGGGTTAAACTCTTCCTGGTATACAAGTGCTTTTGGATGGTTGTAAGTTGTTTTAGCTTAAGTGTAGTTCAAAATGTCAGCATGTCATTTCCCTGTGAGGGGGAGTATGTAACCAGTCAATGGAAATCGAAGTAAATATCATGTTAAGTCAGTAGATACTGATATATAAAATTTAGAGTATTAGCTATTGTGTATAAAAAATTATTAATTTCCCATCAGGGGTTTTCTTTATGGCTTAAATCCTAAATGGAGGCAATGAAAAAAATAATTACAGTGAACTGAGATACTCCTTTTAGGTCACATAATACATATTACAGTATTAGAATAATAAAGATAATTGCAGTGAACTTAAATATTCCTTTTAGTTCATATAATACATATTACAGTATTATAATAATAAAGCCAATCTGACCTGACCACAGTCTTATCCACATAATTAATAGCTAACACAAATAACTGTATCCTGTGATCCTTTTAGTATCCAGTAACACAAAACATCTGTATCCAGATAATCTGTCTGCCGACTATGGTGTTCAATCCAAAATGTAAACAACATTCAAAATTATATTAATCCACTCTCTGGTAGATTTGCACACAGTTCACTGAAATATGAGTTCCCAACAAAATGTACATATCTAGCAGTATTTATCCACTTTAAGTTGAAATACAAAATATAGCAGTCGATTGGCTACTGTGGCATAGCAGCTTTAAGACACAATTAACTTTGCTTATAGCTAGAAAACTCGAAAATAATCTGTGGTCAGGCTTACAGTACTTGTATGCAGCCCAGAAGGATATGGATATAACTTGGCGAAATATACTGTTACAAAAACTACTGATGAGGTTATAGAAACCTATGGGGGCCATGCTGGCAGAGTGGTATCACTCTCGCCTCCCATCTCTGAGATTGCGGTTCAATTCCCAGCCCGACCTCAAGTGGGAAAGCTGGTAGTTTCTTGCCGTTGGTCGACAGTTTACAGTACAGAACCTTGACAAACTGTATGCACTGGTTGCCTCTGCCCACAAAACTACCCGTTATTATATGACCTGTACAGTGTTGAAATAGATGTAAAACCCCAAATAAATAAATAAATATAGAAACCTATGAATCCATAAAATAGATCACTCTAGCAGAGTGTAAAAAACATCAGTACTAATTTGACCACTTCTGTAGAATACAGAACTATCAATAACACAATGACCTTATATGTCAACACACACGCAACTTTTTCTTCATATCAATTATGCATTGACATAATGTTCATTTATGTGAAACCTTCCTATGAGGTCAAATGAATCTAACTAAACATAAAAGTTCCCATAAGTCACTTTTATTGGTCCAAAAGGTTTCACAGGTGAAATCAACCTATAGTAAATCATGAATTTCTTCTTTCCCCCCCCCCCCCCCCCCCCCGCAATTGAACATTGGAAAACAGTTATACGAGTCAGTTTTGGGGGGTTACCCCCCTCATAGGGTTGTGTATCCTTCTGGGGTGAGTCTGGATAATGTGCCGTGAAATCATGAAAAAATATCTGCATAAAGTTGAATTCTGTCAAACAAGTTCACCAAAAATCTGGGCGTCATCCTCAGCATCACCCAGCAGTCGCCTTGCCACTTGCCGACCATCTGCACCTCTGCCTATGTTTGACCCTAGCTCGGCATTAGTTGCCTCGAAATGACAGCCTTGACTGTCACCTTTCTACTATACTCACAGCCGGCAGCCACCTGCATACGCCATCATCATCATGTAGTACCTCTGCTGTTACAGTGTAAATTGTCCTATTCATTATTTTTAGTATTATGAAAAATTATCTGTTAACATAATATGAATTCAGTAATTACAGTTTTCTTCCAAAAAATTAAAAGTTGTGATTGTTTCTTCTTAATTCTACTCACCTTGTTTTAAAATATCTATTGTCATAGCACCCCACCAGAGTGTGGAGTGTTGGAAGAATAGTCACTGATTGATTGTAAGAGCTTGTAGTGCAACTTCCCTGCATAGGGATCATATGTTACAATTTCCTTATATTAAGGTCACACCTGTAAAATGTTGTAGTAATTAAATTGGCATGTATTATGATATAAATTGGTTAGTGCTCATTGGTACTTTCTTTCAAAATTGATCACAAGTAAAAATCTTCTCGGTAGATGTTGCTTTTGTGATGCTGTATTTTGATACTATAATACTTGATCATACTGCTATCATTACTACGCATCTGATTGTTTGGGATTTACGCTAAGAAATTAATTTACTCAATTAGGTATCTACTTTACAAAAAATTTGTTCTATGTAAGTTATAGATTCGTGCAAGTGTCAGAGTATATGAAAAAATTGATATTCTAGAGACGTAAAACATGGTTATATTGATACAATTTGGCTTCCATAAAGTTTATCTTCAAACATGTTACATACTTCTTATTAGTGTATCAGTATGCTTTAAAACGGTACTATATTACCACTTTCGATCACCACTAGGCTTTTGCTAATGGAGTTCAACTTAACTTATTCAATTAAGTGTTGACTTTTACTTAATTTAATGTTACTTTTGTAATTTTGTTACATTTATGCAAAGTCACACGATATAAGTATAACTTGGTTATTACAGAATCTAAACATAGTTACATTGGTAAATTGAAGAATATTTGTTGTTACTGTAGTAATTATGTTATTAATTGATATCTTGGCATCCTAGCTCGACTTCCTCTAGTGCAAATGCCTGCCTCAAAAGTCTCTTATTATTCATTTAAACTTTTTATCTTCTAAACTATCAACTTTACCAATTTATTTAAATTCTAAAAAATTCAAACTTATAATTTACAAGGGTTAAACGCTACTTGTGTAGATCTAAGTTGTCAGTTTTTAAATTTACAATCAACCATAGCTTGTAGGGACACATTGTAACTGAGTTTTTGAAACTTGCTATTATGTACACATGTAAGTGGAAATGTACTTGTTAATAAACTTAGTGTTTTTTAATGTTAACTTGTGCCTTATAAGTTCTCAATGGTTAAAGTTTAACTGTTATATGCATAATGAGCCAACATAGATATTTATTTCACATCTCACTTATTACTGGCTAGTATCAGGCTTCTCAGTTGGCATATGTTCATTGTATTAGGTAACATTATATTCTCATGTATTTACTCATGTGCTTTACTATTGCATCTGAAGAACTGACACGGCTTACTATTATATTTATATTAATCCTTGGATGTTGTTAAGGTGTTGTACAAAGAGTATGAATCAAGTCCACATGACTCTAAGTTGCATTATATTTTCATGTATTTACTCATATGCTTTACTATTGCATCTGAAGAATTGACACGGCTTATTATTATATTTATATTAACCCTTGGATGTTGTTAAGGTGTTGTACAAAGAGTATGAATCAAGTCCACATGACTCTCTAAGTTGCATTATATTCTCATGTATTTACTCATATGCTTTACTATTGCATCTGAAGAATTGACACGGCTTATTATTATATTTATATTAACCCTTGGATGTTGTTAAAGTGTTGTACAAAGAGTATTAATCAGGTCCACATGACTCTAACTTGTTAACTGTGGAGTATCCATGTAGATGTGCACCCTTATTTAGTATTTTAACTTCCATGGTAACTTGTCTTATGTTGTAAAATTTTATTTGTACTTTCTAGTCTGAAATCTTAATGTCAAGTTACTTCTTGTTAATGTGTTTGTAACCTTAAGAATGTGTATTGTTATAACTAGAAGGGGGCTTTTACATCCTCCCCCCCCCCTTTATTGTAAATAAAGTAAACAAACTGTAAAACTATTACACATATATATTATTACTTATATCTTATCGCAGAAACTTTAAAAGAACATTTTAAAATTAATTTAAAATCCCACTTTGAGGTCACCTTAACACTTAACCTCTCTCTAGTAAATTTATTTCTATTTAAGGTGACCTCAGACATCACAAATTGGAGTCTGGGGTCACCTTAAACCTTAAACTCTTTAAATTGTTTTTCAATTTTGGGCTAAGGTGGCCTCAAACTGACAGAATAAATTTAGTATTTTTAAACTTGTATGTTCAGTGTCAATGTAATTGTATGTATAAATCTAGTTGATTATAGTGTAAATAAATCATAAACTTTTCCCCATTTGGGTTTTTTTTTCATTTAACACTGATTTGGGGGTAATATTCACTGATAAACTGCCTCTGTTTCTTACATCAGTTAAGTACTTCTTCATTACATTTTTATTATAATGACCACTCCTCAGAGAAGTGCTTATATGATTTTCAAGTGTATATTTTACTGCAATGTCAGACCACTTTCATGTAATAATCACAGGGGAGAAGATCCATTTTCATCTCATACTTGGCAAAAGACTACATTCTTGTTAGCTTGTGAAGAGCACACACCAGATGATTTAGTTTTGCAAGATATGGATTTTACGACCTACTACCGACTTCTAAAACATTTTTTTTTTGTAATATTTTACGCAAAATATTTTATTTAAATCAACTTGCCAAAGAAAATGAAAATTCAAAATTGCTTATTACTGATACCACATAGTGCATTGGGGACCTCTCAAGGTCTCAAAGGTAGACGGAACTTTTTGTGAGGAATTCCTGTTTCAGTGGTTTTCCTAAACCTACTCCATATTACTATTATTGTTCACCACTGATCTTTTGGTGTTTAACTTTTCGTCTAGTTCTCTAACCCCAAAGACACAATCAATGCACAAAATCCATGGTTGAAGGACAAAGTATGATGTGATTTAAAACAATGATCTTAAAAGTGACATCATTAAATAAGAATTTCCAATACTCTAAAGAAGAAGGTGATTTTGCCCGGCTTATTTGTATGTTGTTTTACAGAAATCACCAAACACAATTCTTGCCTCTCTTATATTTTGGAAAAGTAATCTTGTTCTCATTTTACAATATGACAAAACATACTACTTTTTATATGTATTATCTTACACTGGTTCTCAAGAACACACAGTTGTTTGATAAAGGTCGAGTGGTAATCCATATATTTGAACAATTTACTTAGTTTTTGTTAAGAATTCTTTTTATCCAAGAACTGAACTACCGATTTATTTAAAACTGAAACACTAAATGTTTTTAAAAGTCAAAATTGAATTATTTTGATGTTACATATGAAATAAGTGATTATGAAACAGCTTACATAGTTGGGCCAAAAGACAAAGAAAGAAACTTAACTGTTTTTGAAAACAATTTAATTCATAATTGTGAATATTTTAGATACTAAAACTTTGTTTTATTACTTCGTGCACATTTTCATGACGTTAGAAATAAACCTATTTAAATATACCAGAAACAAAATTGAAAGAGGACATAACAGAGATCTGAGATAACACTTGTACAGTACAGTGTACACAATACAAAAGTTTATGTGCAGAAATTGGTTAAGTTGTGACGTGGTATAAACACATCTGGGGTTAAATGTTTAAATGAGGCAGACTCTCTCTCTCACTTTCCAAACTTCAAGTGAAGATTTTTGAACATTATACACGTCTGCGGGTTTTAAGTGCAAGCTCTCAGAAGCCCTGTCTTCCACAGATCACTTGTTATTTCTTTTGTGCCCGCACTTTCGTGAATTGTGGATTAGTATGATGAGTACCAGTCTCACTGAAGTTAAGCAGCAATGGCCTATGTTATTACTTTGATGGGTGACTGTCTGAGTTTTAGATCAGATATTGAATATATCTGACCAGGATTATGTTTTTTGACTTTCATAAATTTGTGTGCACTACTCATCTCTTTGATTTGTGGTTCCTCACATGACTTTGCAGTTCACACATGTAGACCGAAGAACTCTTCAATCTTATCTTTAGTTTTTATCACTTTAATTGATGAATGAATAGCTGAAATATCTGTTTTGGGTTGCATTAGTGCTTTAAAGTCACATTAACATAAGAGAGTAGAGCTTATAAATCATAAATACACCAGCTAAGGCCAGCTAAACTGACTAGGCAAACGACGAGTTTACATGAGTATCTATTAACACTACTGTTTATTAAAATTAGATCTTTAAAAGTAAGGAGAAAATGCCCCTTTGAAAAAGCAGACCTACATTGACTAAAAGCAATAAGACAGGTTGTAATGTATATAACAAATACTACATAAAAGTTACTGACTGAATTTTTTTTTGCCAAACTACGATAACTTTACCAGACCTGACCATCAGCAAATCTGTCAAGCATTTGTACAGTATTTAAGCCAAAATCCCTGTCCTCAAATCACATTTGCAGTAGGCCAGGCGGTAATCATGGGACAGATTTCACAAAACCTTGACTTTGGCTACACAGGGAATTATATATGAGAATTAAATTTGGGTCAAACAAAACACCCAAATTATGAACAATGTCAGCTGCCGAGAGACACTTTGCCAAGATACTGCCAAGGAAAGAATCCTTGAGACATTTTTTATCTTTCCATAGAACTGAAGACTAAACTTTTTAGGGTCTAATTTGAGCTTATTTACAAACGTCTAGGTGTAAATATGAGCTGGTGAAAAGAATGATGATCACTAGAATATAGATGAATGAACAGTTGGATGTCATCCACATAGAAATGATATATTTTGCAATCATCTGACTAAGGAGCGCGGTGAATAGGGAAAACAACAGAGGACCCAGAACAGAATGTTTTTATGTTTCTATTTCTTTTTAAAAGGAGTTCAAATTTACACATATATTAAATTATCTAACAATATGAAAGCTCATAACGTTGAATAGACATATTTCATTATGAAAGTTCTCAATAACTAACTAATAACCAATGATTTACCTAATAAATCTTACAGAAAGTATGTTTGGATATCAGTTGTGGAAAAAAATTTGTATTTATTCTTAAACTCATATTTTCAGTTTTGTTTAATTCACACATACTCATTCACGTTCCATGTAAATCTTAAAAAGAGGAGGTTCATCCAATTGTATTTTTTTTTCTTTTTGATACAGTAAAAAAATAGCCTTTCTGTAAGCCAATATGATGGTTTTGCTTCAAAAAAATTTTTTTTGTATTGGTTTTAATCTTCCTTGTTAATCTTCCTAATTTGCATAAATTATGCTGTGATATGAACATTAAAACATTGAACTTCCTTTTGCTGAGATCATTGGAGTCCATGTGAGACCTAATTTGGGCAGAAACTGCACGTTCAACCAATTGGGGCAAGAAACTAAGCACTTGCCGATAGTTCTTGAGATCCTCCATAGAAATAGAAGTCATTTTGGTAAGAGGTGTGACCATGACATTTTTAAAGGAATTTAAAAAACACCATGTTAGAGAGACATATGGACTAGTTTGGTTATTGATGGAAGGGGAATATCTATACACCTTGAAATCAGAAATGTAGGCCAAGAGTCTAAAAGATTTCAAGCACAAAAGATAAATGATGACTATTTTTGAGTGAGTAAGCACTTGCCATTGGGTATTTCCCTTGATCTGAAACAGAGGGGAATTATTCCCTGCAGGAGTGATTTTACGCAAAGTTTTAAAAGTCCTTATAGGGCATAAGGGGGTGCTGATAGGGTAATACAAACAACGCTGTCCCTAATCTGGATAGATTTTGACCACTTCATAATGAGGTGAACCCCAGGGCGAAAATATAACATCCCCAATAGCTACAGAGAGAGAAGGGGCAAAATCAGTCAGGCAATGAGGCACAGAATTTGAAAGCCTCATGAAGCTAAAAAGGCCACCAGATAGAATGCTTTGAAAACTTGAAACCTGCTTTGAAACCCATGTACATCCAATCACATGTGAGGACTATATCCATAAGCATGTCAGTACTTACAATATTTTTCTTAGGCAGTGTCAAAGGCCTGTTGATGTGGAGTGAATGTAGAAATAATCTAATTTTTGGCTTCTTAAACATGAAAGTAAGATGGGCAAACCAAGGGCATGCAATCAAGGGCAAAGATTATATCATAACTGTCCTGAATTTTCATGGCACCACTGACGTGCTACAATATGGTAATTCGTTGATGGAAGTAAAATGGCAAACACCAATAAAAAGTGAAGCCATTCCATCTTAGAACTAGCTTATTATAATCCCCAAGGTCAATCTTTATGTGCCTGTACCTGGGTTTGAAACCACAACCTCTGCGTTCCTAGGCAAGTGTTCCCCACTTAGCCAAATATTTAATTTGGCATCCTTGGCATTGTTATATACATTATTCAAGATAAAGTCACCATTATATTTGTTTCTCCCTTTTGAGTGAATTTGATGGAGGACTTAATTATTATCGTGTGTTCTGTAAATAATTAAGAACATCATATGTTTTAGAGTATCTGCAATCCTATACAATTTGTAATTTGTAGGAATTTTATTCTTGATGGAATAAAACTACACTAATTTATATTTGCAATCCAATTTTTAAAGTTCAAGATTGATTAGCAGACAGGCATTTGTTCATCTTAAATAAAACACAGTTTGTGGTTGTCTTAAGGTAAGGTTGTAGCAAGCATAAATTAAAATCTGGAAGAAAATATATGAGTGCACTGTAGAAAAGTGACCCCTACCCATGCCAGTGTTAAATTAATTGAGTGAATACTTAAAAGTGGTGACATAATTACTTGTAGGCTTAAACAAGGGAGTTAATCAACCAAATGCTAAGATTAAGAATACACAAAATGAGTAAAATTAGGTGAAGAGCTTTGCTCTAAACATGTTTTCCATGTGTTGTGTACCTCTACACTTAATCTGACATTCAGGTATGATGCCCTTGAATATTCTGAAATACTACATTATTGTCAAAGGTAAAGTTGGCACCTGAAAGCAAAAAGTTTGAAACATTAAACCCAGACTGATAACATCCACAACATCACCAGCCAAGAAGCACAACATCACTAGCTTTTAATTGCCAACAAGCGAAGGTTAGAACAGTTAGTTACGGATTTCAGCTACTATGCAGACAGGTGAATTGGGTGTTCTGGGAACAGTAAATTGATTTCATTATTCATTTGCATAGTTCTGACCATTTAAGAACAATCACTACTGAATACTTTCAACATTAAGAATTTCATCCAAGGTTTAATATAAGTTCATCTTGATATTTTATTGTAGAAAAATGAAGTCATTGATGAAAATTTTTCATTGAAGCAAGAAGTTTATCCATAACTTCTTAGACTTACTATAATTTACTAAAAAAGGAAAGAAGTAACAAGTACGAAAGGAGTTTACAAATTATTTTTTTTATTTTTTTTTATGCTGTATTTCATTACTTTTTAAAAATGACTTTTCAAAATCATATTTCACATCAAAAAAAACAATAAAGAACAATACAGCAATAAAGTTTTAGCCTAAAGGAAAGTCATTACAGAGCTTTGCTGAGTGGATTCAATATCCAATTAAAATTCACTCAATTTCAGACAAAATCATAATTTGTGAAAATTCTAAATTTAAGAATTTTGCAATATGTCATGAACATAACATCAATACAATATCAATCAAAAATAAATAATATAAATTTTTCACCTCACAAAATACTGAGAAATCAATAAAGTGAACTTTAAGAAATGCTGACTCAGCAAGTTTTTAATGTGAAATTGCATTCCCCAATGCATATTTACACATGGAAGTCAATCGGTTGTAAAATGTTTGATGACCCTTTCAGAAACAATTAAGGTAATTAAATCTATAATGAACAAAATTGCAACAATTGAGACTTTTTGTTGAAAGCTTTTAATAAGTTATCATCCACTATGACAATTGATACTGGTGTGTTTTTACAGCAACACAGTTTCTTGAAACTCAAAAATGGAGGTTACCAACTCATTCCCCAATTTGTATTGACAAATAACATTTTATATACATATTTTGTGTTCTTAAAAAGTTCATAAGGCCTTTATAAACAGCCAATCTGATTAATAGTCTTCTGATGCCATGCCTCACTGGCTGCCATGTTTTTCCAGATATTTGCTGTTCAAGTATTTGTGATCTTGAAGACATTTTAATTTATACAAAACTGGTTTTTGTGTTATTCTTTTCCACTATAACCTCAAATGGATTTAGATTTTGTTTTTGTTTCAATTTTTTATAATCTATTAATATACAAAATTATAAAATGACTCCCCAGCTAAAAAATATTAATATTTTATGACTCTGCGGTTGGAATCTCTATTTTACTTGATGTTGCAAAATATTTATCAGAAAAAACATTTTGACAATTAACAAAAAGAGTTTTAATAAAAGTCAAACAGATTTAGGTTTATTAAAACTCAGTGGAGTAAAATTCCAAATTCTTTATTTTTTCCTCAACACACAATGCATATATATTACAGACAAAACAGCTATAGATGTTACTAAATAATTGCTTTTTTATTTCACCCATACAATTTAGGACTAAATAAGCATACCTGCAAGTGAAATTGATTGTGAATATATTGAACAACACACAACAATGACGGAATTAACTGAGATGCAGGCTTGCTTATACTTAAGTATTTATTGACATAGGTAAGAGGTCACTAAAATATATAATGTTATGTATGGGGAATATCTTGAACAAATCATGGACAATTAATATCTCCGTTGATGTGTGAGGTTTGTTAGAATTATAATCAAACTTAACTTAAAGGTAAGCTTGTTGAATTCTAAATTCTCTCTCACTAAACATGCAACAACTCTAGAATTACCTGACATTTGAAAGTCACCTGTGTGACTGTGTGTGTGCATGCTGTGAGGAAAAGAAAGAGGAAGAAATTGAGGTTTTTTATTGAAAACATCAATTATGATGAATATTTTTTTCCAGAAGTTGTTTCCCAAAGCTGTCATATTTGCTAAGAATAGTTTGATTATAGAATGGTTTGACATTTGGCTGTAAAGCCTCTAATAAACATTAACACTAAAACACTAAAACTTTTTGAGATAGCAAAAACCCTATGGCTGTGAGTGCTAAATATTTTACTGTTAACACCACTACATTATAGCATGCATTTTCCACATCAACTAAAAGTGTCAATAAAAACTGGCTTATATAGCTGGACAGCACTTATTAGAAATGGGTTCCCCCACTCAGTCCTTCTGTTTCAAGTGCTGAAGCACACTTAGATCTCTGTTATCATACCTGTGATACAGTGCAAAAGATTTATGACTCACTGGTCTTGAAGTTTTTAACATCCTGATGTGAATATACAGGAGTGATCTTTTAACTGGATATCATTAATATTAAATGTCTTTATTCCCCAATTAGTATTCTTTGACCTGATAACAGTAATAGAAGAACTAATTTCATCGATAAATATCTAAGTGATAAGGATGCTATGTAATCTAGCACAATTTTAACATCATATGTAAATGAATATAACTGGGCATTACTCTTGAGGCAGAGAGATCAAGGGTAAATATAACAGAAATATCCTGTAGAACTTGAAATGTACCAGGATTTAATTGTCACTCAAGTTCTTTATCTCCCAACTTTCAGCATTGGCCACAACATTGAGTTTTCCAGGCATGCATATGACCAGAATTTATCTAAATATTCCTCTGTTTAGCATATTGCCACATATCCTGATTAACCATGTTACTTCATTCAGAGGAAGTCATTCTACACCTAGATCGCTTTGGGTAGTCATACCCCAACCATCACCTACATGGGTAGATATACCTGATCCTCAGCCTTTTGAGTATATCTCCCTGTTGATTAGATGCAGCATTTGGAATGGCACAGAGGGCTGGATCTTTGTTCATAGGTGAAATAGTTTTACACAAATATATTTATTTTGTAGCTAAGTGTGTCAATCTGTCCACAAAAAGTTAGCAGTTATTCCGTAGTAAAAAGTTATAAAATAAGTATCCAGAAAAGCAAGTAACTGTACCAAAATATTTATGAAAGACAACAACAGTGCAGTGTAAAAATAACAAAAAGTTCATACAAATTTCACATAGAGGCCAGAGAAAACATGTTCATTCTGAATGATAGCAAACATTGTACTGAAGGATAAGCAAGCCTGCATACTAAGTAATTTGGGAGTTCCTGTGTGTGTAGTTTGATAGAATCTGCATCATCACACATAAACACAGAAAGATTAAGATGCTCAGACATCTGTATAAAATACAACCCACTTCCAAAGTGACATAAATGTGCACACTGACAAAAGCCCCAGTTGTCATAAGGAAAGAATAACCAATTTACCTGGTTTGAAAAAGTGAGCCCTAGCCAGATGCCAGACTTACAACTGAATGAGGCACTAAATTTGACACATGTAAGAATGAATAAAAACTAAGAAGATAGAGAGTCTTGATTATCTGACCCACGTAGATATAGTCACATTATTCAACAATTCTATTTACCAATAGTATATCAATGGCTTTCTTTAATTTTTTTATGTAGTGGAGGTTGAAGTTCTTATCTTAACTAATTTAATATAATCCACTGCTTTGCAGGAGCAATATTTTTCCCACAATGGGGAACTCAAAATGCTAAATTAATAAAAAAATATTAAGAATTAGGATAGTAGAGGGCCATGTAAGGGTTGATAGTTTGGAGTTGTGGGTGTGACCAAAGGGAAGGACATTAAGGGGGGAAACTAGAGTGAAAGAGGTGAATTTTCAGACATTTATTGAAGGAAGTGTTAGATGGCATCTTTCTTATTTTGAAGGGTAAAGAGATCCAAATAGTAGGTGCATAATGACAGAAAGAATTTAAAAAATTGTTTGCAATTTGTGAAATCTGCAGTCAAAGGTGGGGATGTGAAGGAACTTAACGTTAGGGCTTCTGCATCTGGTATTTCTAGAAGATGTGTAGGAGTGGTGGTTCACTTAGGTTGGCTGGTAGGTCATGTTTTAGACTTTTGTATGTGATAAGGCCCTATTTTAAAATTGTACCCTATACTTGATGAGCAACCAATGACATTTTTTTCATTTGGAGGTGATATGGGGGAACTTAGAGGAGTGTGTGACAATCCTGAAGAGTGAGTTTTGGACTTGCTGTAATCTTCTTAACTCAAATTCATTAAGTGATACAAATAGGGAATTGTGGTAATCCAATCTGCTGTTCACCAAAGCAGGTAATTCTAATTGAGGTAATTCCTGAGTGTATGTATAGAGTGACAGAAACTTGCTGGTGTGAGTGTTATGTAGAATTGAATTTCATCCGCGTAGAAAGAGAACTAGAAACTACTGTATGACCAATTGAATGGTGTTGGACATTCTCAGTTTCACTGCTTTCTGATAGAGCTTTAGCCTAGCAGCATCCAGACCAAAAATAAGAAATTTTATGTTATTGGCTGACAAAACACTACCCATCTGAGAATGTCTAACGCCATTCAAAAGTTTGTTTTACTCAGAAAATGACTTTGACAGACTTGCTTCTCAGCATGGTTCCCAGCCTGGTGATATGTAATTCCAAGGACCAACTTAATGAAAAGTATAAATAACTTTGACCTAATATAAATTGACTCAGTGTGCAATATATTATCACAAGTGGCAACACATGGAATGGGGTGAACCAACCAGTTCAATTTTGAAAATTATTGTGATAAACTATCTTGACAGTACATCAGCCAGTGGGTCTAGGTTGCCTGGAACATGAACAGCATTCAGGTCAATGCTGCATAAACTAACCCAGAGAAAGTAGCTGAACAGCATAGTTTTTAAATACTCTTAATGCAGTCATTTTGTAATTACAATCAGTTGCTCAAAGTAGCTTTTGGTGCTATTACTCACTTAGCTATGGGCCATTATAAGCAAAAGCAGCAAAATATGAAGGACTTTGAAATAAAAGTCAAAGGTAAAATCTGGCCTTTGATTTCTTATGGAATCAGTCAACTGACCCTGAATGAAAAGTCATCAAAGGTAAAACAGGAGAAAATCCATTTATTCCAAGTTAAAACATACTACATCATATTTACATACTCTAATCCAACAATTTACAAACACAATTAGTATAACCTAATATTATACAATAAGGCAACCATAATCTGAGATTTACTTTGGGTGACCTTATTCGAAGTTAAGGTCACCATAACATACATAACATTTACCTTTTGAGGTGACCTTAGATAGAATTAATAGAAAATAATTTTATACAGTCATATGGGTTCAGATAAGCTATACTGATTAAATGGGTGAATAACGTGGTAAATAACTTATCAAGAGAAATGTGAAACTACTTATCAGTAATCTGCAAACAAAGTATGCCATTAATAGACTTGTCAATAATCTAAATAGTGCAATAGTCATGTAACAAATGTTAGGTGATTACAGATATTGCAGAGTCTGAATCTAATACAAAGAACAGCCAGCCTGATTAGGCTTATTAGTCAATTATGATAAAACACAGGCACCTTAAAATGGTGACATGATTTTTAAATTAAATGTTTCTGAAATAACATAGTCTAAAGGGCTTTGTGCCATAAAATGTTTCATGTAACACATGTTCAAATGCTTTTGAATATAACTTCACCAAAATGTTGGGCAGTCAGAAAGTACATATATTTCAAAGAAGCAACTCTTTACATTCAAAATTTGCAAATGGCTTTTTAATTTGTGATACATTATGTGTGTTAAATCATGGCGACATGATTTTCAAACAACTCTTTTTACTTTCAAATATGCATATGGCTTTTTAATTTGTGATACATTTTGTGCCTTAAATCATATTTTTCACAGAAAAACAGAAATGGATCCCATCCTCTACATCAATACTATGACAAATTTGAGTTACTCTCTTGTCCCTATTTTTCTACCAAAACTTAAGTTTCTATATGAAAAGGCAAAACACCAAATCTCAATTATGCAATGCAGGATCTTAAATTAGATTTTAAGTGACATATTTTTTTAAGTAAATAAGAATTCTTTAATTTTTAATATACATTAATTTGGATATTTTATGTAAATTTTATCTCCAGTGGATTTCATTTTATAGCTGAGAGTTTTATCTCTATTAAATAAAGGTGACACAAACTTTTTGTTTCATAATTTTGTTGTAAACTGTATTCTATTAAAGTCTGCTTCAGAGAATTACACCAATTATTCTAATCCAAATTATACTCCCAATTAAAGATTACCTTAGTAATTCTCTGTTATCCATATAAGTAATTCTGTTCCTCAATCTTATCATTTCTAACTTTTGTCTGTTCTGATGATTCGTCTAACCAACATCTCCATTTATAGCTAAATTTGCTGTAAATTATTTCTATTAAAATACCTACTCCTCCTGAAGCATTAATAACATTGCTGTATGTTAATTCTCTTATGCCCAATCCAGGTACAAGGGGTGATATGGCCAGCATATATGCCAGATGTTTAGCCCAAATTTGTTAGTGTTCAAAATTATACTTGTTGGATTAAAACTTGTATTTATATCATACTTCACTTGGTGTGCATGATGACCTGATTTTTTCAGAAACTGTGTTTTGTGTGAAAGGTGTACTATGAACTGTTACAGAATGTGACTGACCTTGTGACTGGGTCTTGAGTCATGCTATTTGGCTTGGCAGTACCTTGCCTGTACCTTGGGTCTCCTGTGTCTTTCAACTTCAGGTTGACTCACTGAAGAACTGGTGACAACGTAATTTACAGGAAATTCCTCATTGACTTTGATAAGCCAATCATTACAGGCCATCCTGTACTGCTTCCCTTGTTGAAGTGTATCAAGCACTCTTTGATAAACATAATATCCACCACGCATATATCCACCAAACATAATATCCACCACGCATATTTATTTGTAATCAATTACTTTAAAAATTCTCTCAAAGCATTAAACTCGTGAGAAGTCCTGAATCAATGTCAGAAAAATGTAACATTATATCTGAAATATCAAAATTACATTCAGAGAATCAGATTAATAAATATGTTATAACAATGTACAAATCATTTGGTATATGGTATAAATGTATTTATAGGCATGGCATTAAGACACAGCTTCGCTTTCTTTTTCAATTGGATTATGTAAGTAAACATTTTTAAAAGATTAATTGATTAACAGCATATTTAGAATTACAGTGTCTAGTTAGATAGACAGATAGATAATGTTTATTCAGTGTAAACAAGAAGTTTACAATATAACATGAACAGCAAGTATATATAAAAGTACACTGAATGGTTATGGACAGAAGCACAGTGCTTTTCACAAGGTCCACAACCAAATTTATGAAGGGAACTTACACTATTTGCAATGAGATTTAATAGTAATAGCACAGTTATATATAGAAGTTAATCTTTAGTTTGATAAAACTTTAAAAGATACTTTTTAATATTTCTTTTAAATGTGTCTAATGATTTACAAGATTTTGGTTCATTTGAAAGAGAGTTCCATATTTTACATCCAACAACACTAAATGAAAATTTCATAATGTTAGTTTTAAATTTTAGCTAATAGAAATCATTATATTGCCTGGTTTTGTGATCATGAACTGAAGTAAAATTTTTAAACATAGAGGTAAATCTCATTGGGACCCGTCTATTAGCAACTTTATACATCATTATAGCTGTGTCTTTAAAAACAATATCTGTAAATTTGATTAAGCCCATATTGTGAAATAGTGGCAATGTGCTATGTTTATGATCGGCCTTTGCAGTTATCCTGATAACTCTTTTCTGTAATTTTATTATTCAATTCAAACTTGATTGATAATTAGTCCCCAATAGCACAACCCCATAATTAAGATATGGCAGGATTAGGCTACAATATAGTGTTTCTATTTCTTTTGTTTTGAGAAATTTGCTAGCCCTTCAGATGACACCAATATTTTTTGAAATTTTATTTTCATTTTCAGCAATGTGGTTTTTTCAAGTTAGTCTTGAATCAACAGTAACTCCCAAGAAAATTGTGTACTGTATATGATTAATCTTAAAATTGTTGATATATGAATCAATATTTTTATTTGGAAACATTTCAGCTTTTCTTTGAAATAAAATGAAATTTGTCTTTTCTATATTTAATGATACTTTAAACCATGTGACAAGATTTTGAAACTCTGAGTTAAGAATTTTCTCAATATGTTATATGCTTTTATGGGGGACAAAAACATTGGTATTGTCAGCAAACATGTCAAATTTTAACAATTGAGAGGTATTGCAAATGTCATTAATATAAACAATAATGATCCTAGGATGGAACCCTGTGGTACTCCACATGTTGTTGGTAATCTTGTAGAATATGTTTGGTTCTATGATACAAACTGCTTTCTGTTTTAAATAGCTACTGATCCACTGGTCTGGAACACCTCTGACACCATAAAAGTGTAATTTTTTCATAAGAATATAATGGTTCATGGTATCAAAGGCTTTTCGTAAGTCCAAGAAAACTCCTGCAGTTGTTTTATTTTCATCTAAAGTGTGTCTTACTTCTTCAATAAGGTCTATTAATGCACAGTTAGTGGATCGTTTATTTCTGAACCCGTATTGAGATTCAGTTAAAATATTGTTAAAATTGATATAATTCACCAGTCTGTCATAAAACACTGTTTCAAACAGTTTTGAAAATGTACGTAGTACAGATATTGGTCGATAATTTGAAAAAATATCCTTCTCCCCACTTTTATATATGGGTATTACATTTGCAATTTTAAGACTATCTGGAAATATTTCCTTTAGCAGTGATGAATTAAATATAAATGACAGTGGTTTACATAAAATATAGTGTACTTGACAACATTAATAGATATGTCATCATAGCCACATGTTTTATTTCATTTCTGTTTCATAATAATATTAACAATTTCATTTTCATCTGTTTCACGTAGGAACATACTTGCTGGATAATTGCTGCTCAAATAATCAACTGGATCTTTATTTACAATATCTATCTTTTTTCTAAGGATGGGCCAACATTGACGAAGTATTCATTGAAAATATTAGCAATTTGGTCACTGTTTGTTACTTTTGAGCCTCTATAAGTGAAGCTATTATGAGAACTGATTTTTGACACATTTTTGTTGATAACATTCTTTAAAACCAGTATTTTTATATCACCTTATACGCTGTTTAACTTCTCAGAGCTGAACAATGCTATGCTACATCACATATTTTTGAGACATATACTCAAACTGTCCTTCCTTTACAAGACAGAAATTATTATTTGGTTGTGTTCAAAAGTTTGTACATGTGAATAAGATTTGGCAAATCATATTTTGCTTGTAGACTGCATAAAAACTTGCTAATGGAGCAAAATAATGTTATGTTTACCACATATTTCTGGCACAAACAGTAAGTATATTTTATAACCTCAATGTTTTTCAACAGTTCAAAGATTACAACATGGTCTCTGTAAACCAGACTCATAATTCTCACAAGTTTCTTACAGTATCTCTCATCTGGGAGGTATTGTTCAAAGTTCATTACCATTTTTGACACTTGTTCAACTCCTAACTGCAATATGTTGCACTCCAAGTAATTGTGACTTTGTCCTTTTTCTTCAAACAAATTATGATTCCTTACAAAATGAGGCAGAATCCCTTGCTTAAAATATTGCAGAAGATATTTCAGAAGTAGCTGAACTGCCAAATCCAGATCTTGCCAGACTGCATCATCTGGTGTGTGCTTTTCACAGGCTAACAAGAATGTTGTCTTGGCCAAGTATGAGGTGAAACATGGATCTTCCTTTTCACCTCTGTGTTTGTTACATGCAAGTGGCCTGACATGGCAGTAAAACATACACTTAAAAATCACAAAGGCATTCCTCTGAGGAGTGGTTATTAGTGAAATACTTCTGCTTCAAGTTCTGAATAGGAATAGCGTGCACCTTTCTGCGCTGCAACTGCTGTAATCCTGACTTTTTTGGATATCTCTTGTCACATAACTTGACATGGCCACTTGCCTTCAGTTTGTAGCCAAGGAGTTTCTGAAACTTTTGAAACTTTCCAGAAGTAACACAATCACAATGAATCTCAAATATAATCCTCTGATTGACTTTTACAGCCAGACGTAGACTTCAATACTTGATAGAGTTTCCATTCTTCTCCTTCACTATTGGGCACATTTCAATCTGTGTGTTCTTTCCCAGAAAATGTTTCATCAGACACAGAAAAAGTTTATGTGGATCTTTAAACCTACAGCTATTTTTTAATTCATCAATCATTTTGCCATTTGATATTTCATCTCCTTTTTGATTAGTGAAAATAATGGCATCATTTGTTTTGTTTTGTTTGGCTATCCACCCTTTATGCCATGAGGGAGAAAAATACATAATATCAAGTTCAAAAATATAATGCTCTATGTCTGGGTTAACATTGTATAATCCAAATGAACCCTCTGCTACACTTCCTTGGAGTGTATAAGAATTAAAATCTTTAGTAAATTGTTTTCCATAATGTCCTTTGCTAAATGCCAAGATTTTGCAATATTGAGAAAGCATGTTTTTAAAATGTTTTGAAAAGAAATTATATTCTCCCAAGCATGGAATAAGCTGCCCTACATGTGTCATTATGTACAAGAATTGAAAATAACATTCACATAGATTTGCAGTCTAATAAATCATTAATGCTGCTTTTCTCTTGAGTAATTACACTGCAGAAATATCATACTTCTAAGTATCCAAAGTTTACTTCACAAACAGGCCTTTGTAATGAAAGATAAATTTCAGATTAATAACTGACTCCTTGGGCTCTTTGCAGTAGTCATTTGATGTCATCTGTCATCTGTGTTGCAGTGTGTATAGGCAGGGCTAAAACAGAACTTTGAAAACTGTAGAGTCACTGTGAACTGTACAAATACATATATTGGTCTCCAGTATGGCTCCATTGTAGTTGCAATAATGTTGAAGCAAATTTTATGTGGCAAAAAGTAAAGATATAAATTCCCAATGTTTAACAAGTTTCCTGTCCTTTGAACCTTTTGAGAGATAAGTGATAATACTAAATATTATTACTTCATAGTATTACTTTCAAATTCAGAGTTTATCAAGTATGCAAAGCAATTGTGACCTTAGCTCTGTAGGATTTAATTTGTACCAAGAAAACTTCTAAGAAATGATCTGGTAATGCATCTATACATATTTCTTTGCTACATTTCCATACTTTCAATTCTGGGCTAGTATCATCAAGGGTAACGATACCTGTAAATTCTGAAATAGCTTTAACTATCAATTCAGTCATAACATTTCTTTAAATGTATATACTTTTAAGATTTATTCATTTATAAATAACTCAGTCAATATTTCCTTCTATTGGTTGTAATGGAGTCATCTTCTCATCATAGAATTTTTCATGGTTTTTCTAACAAAATTTAATTTTTGCCCAGTCACAAAACAATAGTGTTTCTCATATTTTAGCCAGTGTATTTAGGATCTCAATAGTATCCCTCTAGTGTCTGAAAATACCAAGAATGGATACTTTGTAACTCAGTTGCAGTCTTATGTATATATATTAGACATATGTAGCATTTGGAATGTAAACCTTCTATAAAATTTATGCCATTATCATGTGCTAGCTAATTGGATACTTTTGCAACCACAGTAAAGGCTCAAGCAGCTGTCAACATCCTATGTAACAAGTGCTCAGTCGCAGGTGATACATGGAACCATACCATGCAGACCTACTTTTTTCTCAATTCATACACAAGGGCTGACACCCCACAGATTCAGTTAAATACAAGTTAGTGTAATCATCAGGACTTGGCCACATCAACTGGTGCATACTCGATGTGGTTAGGAACTGAAATTCTGAAATATATAGGGATAACTTTCATGAAGTGAGTATGCCCTTATTGCCATCATATATTCATGGAATGTGAGTCAAACAACAATTTCCTGCAGTGTTACATTTATTCAAACAAGAAATCTGACAGGTATAATATGATTGAAACATGAATGAACAAAAAACATTTGGCTTATGATGATTTATCCATTACACAAGGTGGCTGGCTAGCTGAACAATGCCTTTCAAATTAATTGTATGTCCACCCTAAAGTTAATTCTTACAAAAATCCCACAGCTATGACATATGTATCATCACTGCAGTGGCCTGCAGGCAGTGTGGAATGGGCCTCCTAGATTTAGTACAAGCACTAGTACTAGATGGAGGCAAGCAGGCTAACATTGCAAGACTTAACCCAGTATGCTTTAACCGGGTTAAACAGAGCTCAGGTATCTATGGTGAATTCTCTGGTTTTAACAACCAGAAGCCAGATTGTATGAATATTATTATGACGGAAGTTGCTCCCCTGTGTCACATCACCACATTTACAAATATGTGTATGTATTTTGCTTCAAATAAGCAAGTCTAGCAAGTATGCTGTAGCACAGGGGCAACTTTAAAATTAACTAAATTGGCAAAAATGTACAATAGGACAGTGTGGAATCACTGGTATTAATGGCCAGGTTGACCAGTTAATGAAGGAAGGGTAGGGGATCAATGGATATGACACTTTCTAAATGATAAATGTTCAGAGAATATGCTATTTGGAATAAAAGTTATTGTGAAACAGTACATATGTTATGTAATAACTCTACTATTGGTATTGTTAGCAGATGTGTAGACAATACAGCCAATTGTTTAAACAGTACATGTTAAGATGACTCAAAATATCATGACTGCACATGCCTGTCTTTTGGAGTTTTTTTTCCAGATAACCAAAACAGCCCACAGCAAGTACAAACAAAAAACTCCCTACTGGCACATATGCTTCCTTGAATAAAATATATCTGGATAACAAAGCTATTTATCTTAACTTATCTTTAAATAGGATAAGCAGTGCTGAGGTAGCTATGGTGAATTATCAGGTTGTAATTAACATTTCTGGTGAGATTACAAGTATTCACAACATGCCTAATATTGTTTGTTATTTGTTCAGGACAAACGACATCACAGTGACACTGATCGGGGTTAAAATTGCTCTAGGGCGTATTAATATCTAAGAGGGTGGTTATACTGAACATAAGCCACTGATAACGGTAATGCTCATACGGTGGATTACTTTCCTACCGACTGAAGGGTATTATATTTTGGCTTTTCATGCTGTTTAATTAGATGAGTATTGTTAGTGTAATATATCATATATAGAAGGAATGTGTGATGTCACAGAGAATGGATATCAAGGCTTGAGAAAAATATTTGGTCATCCTGTGTAGTTATATAACAATATAGTTCTCAATCAAAATCGTTTAACCAATCATGTTTTGGCTAGGCATTATCCAGGATTTAGTAAGTATATTGACAATGAACTCTCATTTGGGGCATTAATTGACCTCTTCACAGTTTTAAACACCAAGAATATAACTGCCAACTAATTCTCACTAGACTCAAAAATAGTAACAAAAGAAGGGTCAGCCATTTGATAGTATCCCTATGTGTACTCTCATTCCTCACAACTGATAATGTTGTGAAAGAAAGATGATGTTGACCCGAGGGGTGATCACTTGGGTGGACTTAAGTTCAGCTGGACTTTGAACAGTAAATACTACATTGACAGAGCCATAGTCTTAGTCAGATTCCTACTTTATGAAGTAAAAAGGCTACAACCTGTTCTTCTTAAATCCAAGGCACAGCCAGCTGTTGACAAACTATGTACATTACTGGATTACAAAATTGGAATTCCCCAGTAGAAGGGAAAAGAAACACTACCCCATCTTTAAATGTTTAAAATGCCCCTACATTGACATTGATATTTAATCCAATACTGTTAACTATTAACATGTCTAAGGAAAAAGTTCAAATAATTTATCAGGATTGTGTTTGTGTGAATACTAAGTGCAGCATAAATAAAGTAATTTTGACAGGTAAACCCCTCTATAGGTTCAGTTTGCACTGCATTTCAACAAATAAATTCCACTTGGCTTTTGGGTGCCTTCTGGTTACACATAAATAACCTAATTATGTAACAAAGTGCAAAGAATACACTGTAAAAGTGTAATGTTTTAGTAAATACTTCTCATGATTTATAGTGGTTTTTTTAGTTAACATGGTGGGCACTGCATGGATACAAGTAATGTCTTGATTACTAATTTGTTGTTGCCATGGTTACATAAAGAAAAACCACGATACTGTACATACTTTTACAAATTTTACTCATAAATCATAATGCAAAGGGTTCTTTTTAAAACTGTATTAGTGTATTGTATATCAATTGGAGCTGTATAAGTGCATGATAAAGCCATTGATCAGTAATTTTTACTGTTACAATTTTAATGTGTACATTGCAGCATAATATCTGTAACATGACCTAGAACAGGTATGTGCTAGTTGATAACACTAGCATAACACTTCATGCTAACTTTAAAAATGGTGTAAAGTAATTGAAGAAAGAAAATTCAATAAGTATGCAGTACATTGGTAATGCAACTTAGTTTTAGTTTATATGTTTCTCTCACCTCATAGGGTTTAGGTTCTTAGTTTGTTACATGTGTGTTTCATATTAATTTTTCCAACATTTGCACAATCTGCAAATGCATCAAGCCAACACCTGTTTTGTTAGTATTCAGTTTTGTTGATGGAGAATGCTTACAAAAGAAGATTATATTAACCCAATCACATGCTTGTATTGGTACTTCCTCTTTTTGTTGGAAGCCATCTTGTGAAGTTGGTTTTTTTCAGCTGCTGGGTAAATGACTGATATAAATTTCCTAGCCTTCTGGACAAATTTCCTGAAAGGAAGATTGGGGGTGCTTCTTGCATACTGTGATGTAAATAAAGAAATCAACAAGCCAGAGAAACATTTTCATTATAGGCCGGAACAGCCACTCTCGTGTTAATGACATTGTTTGCCAGGTAAAGAAACCACATATGAGAGTCATCCCTGTGGTTAGAGTTGTATGCTGCCTCTGACATGGAATGTCAGAATATACCAATTAGTTATAAACAACTTCATTTATATACCAGTCTACCATCATATCATTATTTATTTGAATGACTCAAGAAACTCAAACAGTTTTCCAAACTGTCTTTAACTCCAATAAGTATTTTGAGTCAGGGAAGAGTAGGTCAAGACTTTAAATCTCTGTCTTATCTTCACAAATTAGTGTGTATTAATATTTCGATCTTATTTATGTCAGTTCTCATCAGAGGCTTGAGTGAGATAGGGATATTACCTGAGGTACAAAGTATGCCTCCTCTCAGATCCTGAGGATCAGATCTGGCGGATCGGATCAGATTTTGTTGTATCTGACTTGAGAAGTGATATATTCACAAAAAGAACAATAAAAAAGAACCACAAAGAGGGTAAATTCCAAGTATCCTGCAAATGTACACCCCAGTGCACCCCAGTCTCAGTCAACGAGTCATTTAAGACCAAGTTGGTTGAGATTGTGAACAAATGCAAGAGGGACTTGACTCTACACTTGATTGAAGAACTGAGCTCCAAGTACACTGTGATTAAATCAGACATCCAAACCACATATAGAGAACTGGAAAACATCACCAGTAAAAGCCAGTTTAAAGAATTCTTTAACTGACAAATATAAAGCTGCAGCCACCTCCAGCATGCAGAGGAAGTTACAACCTGAATCCAAACCTAGATTCAAGACTAGAGGGAAACAGAGACAGAATCACCAGAATCCCCCTAGCCACCAAAGACAAACAAACAGTTACAATTCTTGATCAACGGATTGAATAAACTAGTTAGGAACTAAATATTGTCCTTCATGTTTTATTATTATTATGTCATCAGTATTAATAAACTGTTTAAATACACATCTATTTGTGTTTTGTATGTTTCCATGGCAACTAACAAGGATCTTAATTTAATAGTTCAGGAGTTACTGGGCATTCCACATGGCTTATGATAGAAGGCTATAACCATCAGGAGATCTTAACCCACATCAAGGAGGACACCATGATAGCCAGAAGGGTAAAACCGTGGAGATCCTAATTGGTCATATAGTAATCAGTTTGTCTGATAAAACCCTGAGTAAGGCACAAGTCAGTGTCTTAGAAAAGGCCTAACTTTTTGTCCCACACCAGGACCACCCAATAAGGCTCAGATCTGGCTGGATTTTAAAGAATTCCAACGTAGGCTCAGCCTTAAATATCAAATCCAGTATGACAATAAGCACATTCAAGATCTAAATGAAGATGAATTGGCCATAGTAAACTTCATGGCTATGAACATTGAAGAAAGTGAGGACCCCTATAAGAACATCCACAAGAAATGTTTGGATAAAAGTCACTAGAAACCCCCTAGAATTCATCAATCGCTAGAGGTATTCCAGAGGTCTTTTAAGGATGGTTTATTGAAAAGCAGACTCAAAACCAGTGGACAACCAAACCTTACTAAAGAACAGTGGATGGGTCTTAAGGAATTATCCTCAAGCCTTAGGATTGTGACAAAAAAAGCCGATAAGGGATCAGCAGTTGTGGTAATGAACACAACTGACTAAGAGAGGGCTATAGACAAAATTATCCAAAATTCTACACCAAACTTGATCATGACCCCACACAAAGAATTGGTCACAAATAAATAAGACAATTACCAAAATGTACAACAAAGGTTTAATTAGTGAAAAAAAACTTAAACACCTATCCCCAGAATCTTGCACGAAGCAAAATTCTACATGCTCCCTAAGATCCATAAGAAAAATATCCCAGTAGACACATTTGCAGTTCTGTGAACCACCCCACAAGCAGATTAGTAAATTTGTAGATGAACATATCAAACAGTATGTTCCTCAAACAAAATTCCATATTAGAGATACCCCAGACTATAAAGAAAATAAGAAGTTTAGGACCCATTCCAGAAGGAGCAATATTATGCACTCTGGCTGTATCTAGTTTACACACCAATATCCCAAATCAAGAAGGAATAAGTGACCCTACCAAAACACCTATAACTCAGTTTATATTAGACCTGTTGACGCTAGTCTTCCACAATATGAATTTTGAATTCAATGGAGAACATTACCTACAAATAGGGGGGAAGCTATGGGGACATCCCCGGCACCAAATTATACCAATTGATTATGGATAAATTTGAAATCAGAGCCTTAGATGGGTATCACTAAAAACCACTGGTCTGGAAAAGGTTCATTGATGATATTTTCATGGTTTGGACACATCGTGAAGACTCACTCAACCATTTTATTGAGTAGCTAAATTCTCTCCATGAATCAATTAAGTTCACCCATAAATTTAGCTACACTGACATAAATTTCTTAGACAGCACAGTGAAATTTAATGAAAAAAGGAAATTAATCACAACCCTGTACAAGAAACATACAGACACCCATCTGTATTTAGAATATAGTTCAGCCCACCCAAGTACCATACTAGAAAAAGGACCTATTGGACAATACCTTAGGTTATGCAGAATATACACATTGGACAAGGACTTTAAAACCAATGCCTTTAAACTGACTGGCTATTACCTCAAAAGGGGCTACCCAGCAAGTAGTCTCAAGAGGCATTTCAATAGAGCCAATCAGTATAAACAGTCAGATTTACTGGAGGATAACCCAAGAGAGACCATAGACACACCTGTCAGGATCACTAAATTCAACGCCAGGAACCCACCTATTGAACCTCTCATTATTGACAATAGGAATATTATCCAAAACACTGATGAGCTCAAAACATTTTCAAGGACAAACCACTAATAGGTTATAGGAGACTACCAAATCTCAAAGACCTACTTACTAGAGCTGCTATCACCTTCCCACCTACTGATAATACTGAAAATAAATGCATTTTTAATTCTGTAGATACTAGATTTGGAAAATGTACATACTGTCCTAAATTGACCAAAGTGGAAACAATAACCAGTTTCCACTCAAAAAGATGTCTTCAAATATATTAACCTACCACCAAGGCATAGGTACACATGCGAATTAAGCAATGTGATATACATTACTAATTGCACTGAATTTGGTTTCCATTATATAGGAGAGACCAAAAGACCAATTAGGCAGAGAATATATGAGCACTACAGAAGTGTTCAAAAGTTCAATGCTCTAAATTCGACCCCTGTCTCAAGACATTTCACTCAACCCAAGCATTGTGTCGAGAATATGGAGCTCAGCATTGTGCAATGGATGGGGGAGGACAACAACCCAGAGTCCCCCACTAAATGTAAAAGACGGGTAATTTTACATCTGGGCCTTCCCCACCCTTTATCCAATGGGTACCAACATATTTGTGTGAGTTTATGCCCTCTTATTGCACCTCTAACCCAGGTGCCCAACCTGTTATTTTAGTGGATCAATAATGAGTCATCTAACAGCCCCCTTTTCATACAAACACCACCAACAATGCCTCTATTTTTGGATAACATATAATATCAGGGGCGGATCCAGCTTTTATGTAAGGTGGGGGTTCACATCGAGTAAGATGGGGGTTCATATTGAGTAAGGTGGGGGTTCACATCAGACATATTATAACTAAGGGGGTTGGGGGGCATGCGCCCCTGGAAAAAAATTAATTTTTGGTAAAAATAGAGTGCATTTCCTGTAAATTTAACACCACTGTCAAGAAATAATTTTGTACTTGGGGTTGAACTCCTTTACATTATTTTTCAAGGGGGGTTCGAACCCCCTGAATCCGCTAGTGAATATATATTGGATAATAGCCTAAGTCTCTGTTACCAATGAAAGATGTTGGTCCCTTAATGTGATCCTAACCTTTGGCAAATGCTGCTATTTACCTGCTGGAGTAGGTGTATAATTTTGATCCAGTCTTCTTCTATACCGGTGGACTGTTTCAAATTCAGTGGTGTGGAGTTGACAGTGGTCCATTTCTTTAACAAATCCATCTTTTGAAGGCTCTCATTATTGGCTTATTATGTTCATAAGCAGAGATAGGATGGTATTATATTGATCTGACTTGAAATGTCACCTGGGGTACTTATTTTAACAATGTCTACAAGTAAGGTAATGTAGAATTCATCTGTTACTTGCTTGGCAGGTTAAGCTTTATTTGTAGTAGCATTAGTTTTTGATTCATTGGTGGTAGTTCTCCTTTTAGTCATGGTAATTTGAGTCTTCTTGGGTGGCTTCAGGTATTTGTAATAGTATAAGAGAAAAAAATTTAATTACACAGTGAAAAGCAAATCTAAATAAAATAAAATAAGTATTCTTCATGCTAACGCATGCATAGCAGAGTTCAAAGTGCCCCATCTTAGTCAGGGATGAAAAGCTAAAAACTAGGGCAGTAATGATAGAAAATAATACGTTAATTTATGATTGACAGAAGAGCATAAACAAAATTTAGATAAATATACAAGTTATTTTGTTCCAGCTTAAATGAATCGTGGTCTTAAGTTCAATCCAAGATTTGATATTTATCCACAGATCAAAAACATTGTTACACTGAAAAATGGACTAAATTTTCAGTTTGTTCATGACATATTTGGCAAAGATCACTTATGGAGATTTGGGTTTTTTTCAAATAATTTTTGGTTCCTAATATTTTGTTGTTGATTCTCATTTGTAGCTATTAAAATGTGTTTTTCCATATTGTTTTATCAACTTGCACTTCTAAGTCAACATTCCATTTTATATAATTCCTTGATGTAATACCATTACGTTTTCAAAACAAGAGATATATATTTCTCTTTTATTTTGTTGGGACTTGTCAAAAGATATAGATGATGTCAATGATATCATTTAGGAAAATTAATTAATTTCTTTGAACAATCTGAAAAATTACTACCTTTGTATTCAGGTGTTTATTAAACCAAATAGCACTACTGGCAATATCACTCTTGGATATAAATTGCTGTGATGCACAAAACTCTGCCCAACAGTTATATTTCATATTTTATAGTGGTCTGGACACCATTCTCTAAAAATATAGCTATGTTTTTTCAGATTCTTTATTTCTTTATGTATCAAATTGCACCCAACTTATTCCCACTGTAAAATGGTGTATTGCAACCATTTTAACTTTTATTCTTTTCAAAATTAAATATGTTCATCACTTTATGCCACCCTCTATAGTCTTTAGAAATTGTATCTCTTTTTACCTTATCTGGTTTATCTTATCTGCACCTCAGAACGGACTGAGATGCAAATAATGAAGAAAGCAAATGAAGAAAGTTTGATAAAATTACTGTTTTAGAATGGATACTTTTCCAATAGATGAAAGTATTCTATTTTTCTAAGATTTCAGTCAAGTTACCTTTTGTTATAGCTATGTTAAGCTCATATGTGGAATATCATTCAGATCAACTGAAAATTGTAACACTAAAAGGCTGCATTTGCTTTTACCCCGATACATTTCTTGGTTTACATATAACTTAATTGGTGATTTATTAATTGGTGATTAATTTAAACCTGAACAATTATCATGTATCTCAAGAGTATTCAGGGTATACTGCATAGACTTTTCACTTCTAACTGATAAAACAGTAATAGTAATAGAGGTAGTGACTGAGGGTAACAGATATGAAAGGGAATTGATCTTTAACACGATTTCTCAACTATGATCAATAGATCTAATCATTGCCCAGGGGACCCAAATCCAACAAAACACAACAGTTGGGAAAATTATAATATTTATTATTTACTAAAACTTCTAAGAGAATATTATGACAGTGTAAGTTTTATTATTAATAATAAATTCTTTTTAAAGCAATACATGAATAAAACAAATTACAGACTGGGATGTTTATGACGATGAAAATTAATTTCCAGTACACCACCACCCCGGCACAATTTAAGGTTAAGAATAACAATGTTTTAAATTGACCTTGTGAAACAAGGTAAAGGTCAAAAGAGAGGTCATACCTGACCTTGACCAAAGTAGGTCAGAATTAAAGGTTGTGAGAAAATTAATAAATCTGATTATGTAAATAAAATTACTAATGATCAGGGTATTAGCCAAAATATAAAAGGGGAAGAAGACCACCAAACCGGTAAGGTGATGTTGAAAGGTAGAGCAATGAAGAGCAATGGTGCAGATGTTTTAGTTATCTTGTAGAGTTTTGGACCATTTTATGATAATGGTAGCAGCATTGTGTAAAAAATGACATCATCAATGGCTAGTTGGCGAGTTGGGTCAAAAGAAGTAGTTGCATGTGGTAAGATGTTAGAAATTTGTAAAAAAAAAAAGAAAAGAAAGCTAATAAATATAGTGATTTGAATATGCCTGGAAAATGTAGTGTATCATAAGCTGCAATAGTTCTAAGTAGTATATTTTTATCCAAGATGATTTTGACTTTTGGGAAAGTCTGCATCTGTAGCCTAGCGGATTTGTGAAAATATTGAAGCTACTGATTTTGAAAAGGAGTGGTATCTAAGTTGTATAAAATGAAGGGGGCCCTGAGACCAGCCAAACATTTGACAATGTTGGAAGGAGAAATAGCATTTTGCATTAAATACTCCATAAAGGCCAGTAAAATAATATGGCTTACCTGTGATAAATGCAGCCCGGTGGTCACCAAGAAACTACAGAAATCTTTGAACATACATAGATATGTTTTCTGGGTAGCAGGTCAAAAAGCCTGAAGTAACCTCTGAGCAGCACTGGTGGCCAACAGGGCTGCAGCAAGTGGTAAATCTACAAAATAGAAATAAACAAAACAAGTTAATAAAATAATTCAACTTTGTCAAGTCTATATGAGTATCTGTGCAGCAGAAATCAGGCAATAGTTGCCTAAGTCTATATTCTGGATCAGAAGTGATAGTCCACCTGAAAAGTCAGCAACCCGATTAATGGGACCCGGCATGAATGACTATAATATCAATATTAAACAGAGAAGTAATAAGCCAAATATTCCTGGCACAAGTAGCCAGAAAAGCATCTCTGGTCTTACGTGATTTCAAATCTTCAATCACTGCAAAATTATCACAGTCAATTTTTTTTTACTTTTATTGGCCCATATTTTGGAACATATTTTAAGAGATACCACCACATTCAACATTTCAAGTTGAGTGATATGAAGATGCATGAACCCAAAGGGGAAAGGCAATGCATACACCATATTGCCAAAACATGCCCTAAGCTAGATATAGAGGCATCTAGGTTAACTTCATGATGTATCAATTCATTGTCATAAAAAGTGACCCCAATGAATTGATGTAAGAAAATTGTAAACTAAATTAAATCTTGGAAGAATTGCTGGGGTAAAGTAATGAAATTACTATGCACATGGTCACTAAGGATTTGCAACATTCTGTTTAGAAAAATTCTAGCAGGCTGTATGCACCTTGCTATATATAACAAAGACCCTAGAAGTGACTAAATTGATACGACAATTTAAGAAATTTGGAACCTCGTTTGCAAAAATTAGCTTATTTGCTTGCCATAAAGAGGTCCATTGAATCAATACCCTTGTATGTCTCTAAGTTGGTTAATGGAATATAGCCGAAGTCACTGCCATTCTGTTTAATGCATGCATTGTGGTATACACATTGAAACCTATTAAGCCAGACTTCTGCAGGAACATTCTTTATTTGGTCACCAGTAATACTTGCATTAATTTGCTCTTTTGCTGTTTGTACATGCTTGGTTATATTATTTGGCTCACCTACTCTGTCAATTACAATTTTGTCTGATTTTTCAGTATCAGTACTATTTACAGGCTGAAAAAGGCATTTTCAATGCAAGGGCATTTGCTTCTTGAGTGAATGAGCCAAAGTATGCTTTTTTGGTTTAAGTGCATTTGATGGTGAAAGAAAAGAAATGTTCTCTACAGAATGTTCCTGCATTACATCTTCATTACATTTCTTAATGTTATAGGGGCCACAGATGGAGATGTGGAGTTATTCATAGCCAGAGGTTTAAGCCTAGTACGTACTTGTTTATCTTCTACATGGATAAGGTTATCAGAGTGCTCAGTGAAAGGCCTCATGCATGCTTAAGAATCAGCAATTGAAAATGCAGGTTTGTTGATCTTAAGAAAGTAATGACTTTCTTGGCATTTGCATTCCTGTCAGGGGCTTGGAGGATGCAGGCAGCCGAAACTGGAACTTGTCGTATTTTAGCTACTACCTGAACATAAGTTCTACCATTCCAAGTGTTTCCTGTTTTAAACCAATTGGAAATTGTGTCTTTATCTACTGATAATTCCTTAAGTATAGTTTCCTTATTTTTTGGCACCAAATATACCTGGTAGTTGTGTACCTCTTGGAATGGCCATACTTTTGCTTCTACAATCAGTTTCAGCATGTGCCAAATTTTTTCCCCTTTTGAAAAGCAAAATGAACGTATGTGCGTGTAAAGCACCCTTTTTGTCTTGTAAGTTGCTGAATAGTTGTAAAAACCTAGATTATAAAAAGTACAGGCATGGATTTGTGCATTTTTGATTTCCTGATATTTTGATTTTGACTTGATGCAGTTGGTACAATATGCCTTTGTGCATGAGCCCGTCTAACCCTATCTACTAAATCAATCTGTGTATAATCAGAGATCTTGCATTGCTCCATTAGCAGCACTGCATGGCTGGCTTTTACCGTAGACCAAGAAAAATAATTTTAGTCATCAAAAAGTGCTATCAAATAGTCAAGCATGGCTTCTTAATTTTTAAATTTTTTTCCTCCCTCTTTGTGCAACAAAAGCCAGCCATCCACTGCCCCATGGTTAACTAATCATATGTGACTTGTTTCATTTTACCCGCTAAGAAATGTTCATGAGGCCACTTGACCCTGTGCTTTACAAATATGTCAATGGAACCACCTTCTTTTATTTTTGTGTCCATACCTGGCTTTGAAAGTTTTTTGTTGGATATGTGTATTCTGTCTAATATCTGTTAAGGAAGGGATACTAGGAGAGTGTTCAATAGCACAGTTACAGTATCAGGTAATGCAGAAGTAACGGTCAACTGGCCAGTACTTTCAGTACTCTTTGTGGTCATATTTGGTGTGACTTTAGAATGAACATGAGTACTTCTGTTTTTAATTTTTGTCAGATTATTTGATTATTTACAATTTGCTTTTTTAAGTTTTTTCAAATGTTGTCTAATATCACTTAGTTGACCCAACATCTATTGATTTATAGCTGTTTGAATATCTGAATTTTCATGCAAAAGAGTACTTGGCTGTTCAGAAGGGTGAGTGCTTGATATTCCAATAATATCCGTAAAGAATCATACAAATTGATTGATGCCAATTGGGGCCAGAGTGTGTAATTTGGGTGTCCAGCCCAACTCAGTTCACATGCGACTGGCTGTATTGGATGCCTCAAATTATGGTGTACAAAGAACTACATGTATCTGTGGTTGTGTCCATCATTCTTGGAATGAAGTGAAACTGGGTTAGTTGTCCATCCTTTAAGACTGTCATTATGTTCATGTTCTTCTCCTAAATGCCCTTTTTATTTATTGGTATATGTTGCATTTACTGTAGGTTATCAGGTAGATTGCATTTGATTTTGGACCTGTGCATAAATACGTCAACATAGTTTGATGCTAATGATGTGCCCATGGCAGTACCAGGTCGTGATATTTTGGTCTCAGGTTTGAGGGTGTGCCAGAGATATGCATACTCAGCTGTTCAGTTTGAAATAGGTAAAATGACCAGTTACGACTGCCTCCATCATCCAAATCAGATGCATGAATAATGTCACTGTGATTTAACTCACTGTGTGACGACTGGCTGTCACACTCCTCCTGGCTGGAAGTACTGGGACCTGCCCCCAGCAGTTGTGTGACAAACTCCATGTCACCACCCAGTTGTGCATGCATCTGTGTATCATCTTGCTTTGAAGATTGCAAGTTGTATTTTTTTTGTTTTTTCCATGAGCTAAGTCAAAGTTGACACTGTATAAAAACACTTCATAAAAAAAAGCTAAGACTTGAACACATGGCAACAAAAATTTCTATTTTTCAGTGTTACCCCTTCCAGATCTAGAATGCAAAGGGAAGTGGGGTCAGTGATTTTTAACACAGGTGGCTGAAACAGCCAATCAGCATAGAGTTAGAAACAGCATGGTGGTGCAACCTAAAGGGAATGAAGGTCCCCCAGGAATGACTTAGCTGGCACTAAGTTGCCAGCCCCAACACTTCCATATGCTCCCACATAAGCTCATGAGATGTATAAATGACATATTCCCTATCTCAATGATGGCACATACGATCTGAGCCTCGTCAGAGTTTATTCTGACCCTATGTGGGTGTATTTATATTTCCCATATGGGGATTGGTCATAGTTCTGAAAAATTTCTTTGGTCATGATATATGTGGGTGGTCATTTCTTATATTCCTATCACTTACCAGAAGTTTTACAACATTTTAATGCCAAATGAATTATATCTCATTTCATCTACATATATTTAATTTGTTTGTTTGAGGATACATATATAACCTAAATATCTTGTGTCCTTTTTGTTCCACATGTGGTATGTATCAGCAAGTAAAGGAACTGGGATAAATTTAACTGAAGCATATGACAACTCCAAGGTTTGAATTTCACTTTTGGGATGACGTGATTTCTTTAAATGTACATACATGTGGAAGGCATTACAATTAATGCTAGATATAACTAAAGCGTATGACATTTTGCATGCATTTGTAAGACAAAAAAGCATTCAATTTTTCTCCATGTGTTAAACTAGCTCAGTCATACTTGGGCACATACATAAACAATCAGTGTGTTCATTATGATTCACTTATTTAAACCTATATGTCCAATAAAAAAGCTGTTTCAAAACAATATGAAGTTACAAATTTTGGGTGATTACCTTTGGCTTTTTTACAGAATTTGTTTCTTGAGGCATTATCCATATCATAGTATATCTCATGTATTTATATTTAAAATAAGAAACTGCCTGCAGATGGAAACAATCCTGGAATACTTATTCACCTAGAGCAGAAATGTTAAAAAATCAAATTAATTCATCTGAAGAAAAAGGCTGACAATCTATATAAATTTCAAGAACTTATCATCAATATATCATAATTATACTGAAGTCAGAATAAATTATAACTGTAAATTTTGTAAATATTCTATGCTTAAGGCAAATAATTTGTCTTAGCATGAATGACTAAGTTCTTCTTAACCAGCAAAATGACAAGAAATGGATGAATTGTGATAAAGTTAATTACTCATACGAACATTTAAAACATTCAAGAACCTGTGGGAAATTTATCTGTTTTGAATGTTTGTTCCTTTTCTTTCTTCTTAGGTTCTGGATTATCATATTTGACTAGACATAGACAATCCAAAGACTCAAAAAAGCAGACCTGTAAATGTTCAATATGTAAAAATAGAAAGGAATTGTATGCTCATAGACTGAATCAACATGATAGGAATGATGATATTGAGCACATTCCTCCATTTATTAGAGATCATGGTAATAATGAATCATTTGAAATTTATAATACTAATACAAAAAATATATTTTGCGCAAAACAAATATGGAGAACTGAAGAAAGTGTATATTTTCACCACTTATGACCTTCATGGAGGACACAGAGAAATTCAAGGACATCTAAGGGAATTTGCAACAAACAGACTAATGCCTATAGAATCAACTTTTCTTTTGGGATGATTTACAGAATACTAGTAATGGAGAATATAAGCATTATATTCCTTATTTTAACAATGAAATGTTATATTTTGAATTTACTATTTCTAACAGAAATAGTATTAATGTTTTGATGCACAAGCTAGCAGGAATATATTTAATTCAACATGCAAGAGCAGTGAGAGCATCTTCAAACTGGGTATTAGTTGTCATAACCAATACAATTTTCATCACAGACTTTTCATTGGGACAACCTGAGGATCTACCAGGCTATCTTAAGATGAATCTTTTTTAAAGACTATGTTTTTTATTAAAAGAAGTAATAAACATTATTCTGATCATGTATGTTTTTTCAGTTGTTTACAAATACATTTTAAACATATCAAAACAGTACTCTATCATAAAACAAATGGAGAAGTTTAACAATTTGCCTATATTTTTACCTCCGCCAAGGAGGTTATGTGAGTTTGTATGTTTGTTCATGAACAAGATAACTCAAAAACTTAAGGACAGATTTTGATGAAATTTTCAAGATATGTCTGAAAAAGTAAAAGGAAGAAATAATTCAATTCTGGATCTTCTGGATTCATGAAATGTAATTTTTAAAGACAGATATTCAAAAAGGTATGGACGGATTTTGATGAAATATTCAGGATATGTCCTAAATGGGACAAGGAACAAGTGATTAGATTTTGGGAGTGATCTGTATCACTGTCTAGATCCATGACAAATATCATGGGATACAGATTGAGCTCCCGTGGCGGAGGTCTGCACTCTCCGAGTGCTCTTGTTTTTAATAATTCCATAGGATTCAAAGGTGTAACACTAGATAATATGAACAAACTTGAAGAATGTTTTAATGTTAAAATTAAGATTTTTAACATGAATCCTCCAGGCTCTGTAAACCTTATTTTTAACTTATTTTTAAAGGTGAAAATATTATGTATCTTAACATTTTTGAAAATCATTTGACTTACATTACAGAATTTAAGAAATTTGGCCTAAAATGTCAACGTGAACAATGTAGCAATATATTTAAATCAGAATAGATTGTGAAAAAGACATTGTAGTAGATGTAATGATAGAACAAAATATATTTTTCCAGATGGTTTTCACACGTCGGATCAGACTATATTAAAAAAATAGAATACCTAGATAAATTTGTACCTACAAATGAAAGATATTAAATTAGATGAAAATGTGACAGATAAGATACATTGGCTTTCAAGACATGAGCCTATTAGTGCGAGTATTGCCTCAAATGTGGATGGCTATATTGATCCAAAATAGTTTAATTTTTAAAATGATGAATTATTTAAATGAAATCAGTAAGGTAAATGCTGAAAATTTACAATTGAAATGTCAATGAAGGCTTTGAGGCATAGATACATACACTTTTTCATACAATTCAGATGGAGATCTAGAGACCAATGAATTGTCAATATCTAAAAATGCTCATCCTAAAATCATATCTCATTTTATTTCTTCTATAAACAACATCAAGAAGAAATTTGAGAACTATTTATTTTAATTAAGTGTAACTGGCTTCAACTCTGGAATATATGATATTAAATTGGTAAAAAGAGAAATAATGCTTGACATAACCATGGAATATATGATATTAAATTGGTGAAAAGAGAAATAATGCTCGACATAACCAATAAGTACAAAGATAACAAAGTATTCACCATTAAAAATAATTCATACATTTCTATTTGTACCCCACAATTGAAGTTTTTGGATATATCAAATTTTTTACACTCAGATGTTCATATCTCAATTTTTAAAGGCCTATGGATGTGAACTAAATAAAGGAATATTTCCATACGAATGGTTTGATTCACGAGAAAATTATTATATCTTTCCTTATCCAAACCTGAGGATTTTTATTCAACTTTAAGTAACTCCAACCCTATAAAATCAGCTGATGATTATTATAAACTTAAAGAAATATGGGAAAAGAGGGAATGGAAATATTTAAGGACTATTTAATATGCTATAATAGCTTAGATACAGCACCATTTTGTATGGCTCTTAAGAATTTTCTGGAGATTTATTCTTCTCAAGAGGTTAATATTTTCAAAGACTTTATAACTCTACCAGGTGTTGCTCAAAAAAATGTTAATGAATTCCTCAAAAAGTACATTTTCACTAATTTATTCAGATAATGCAGATCTATTATACTTTTAGAAGAAATATTTTCGGAGGTCCTAGTTTTATTTTTTCAAGATATCACGAAAAGATGTATCATAGCAATAAAGGGTAATACATGTAAATCTATTGTTGGATAAGACTGTAATGGTCTATATACTTTCGTTATTAAAACACCAAATGCCGACAGGGGTCTATATTAGGAGATCCAGCAATATTAATTTCAAACCCGAGGTGAGTGAAAGATATGTTGATTCATACATCTAAATGGAGTTAATAATGGAAAATCAAGAAAAAAATAAATTTTACATAAATTAAACAATCAAAAAGAAATTAGAATAGGAAATTATCATTTAGATTGATATTGTATTCAAACTAAGACTGTATATGAATATCAAAGATGTTATTTTCAATACTGAAATGAAGACTGCCCCATTGTGGAGAAAATTAAATCCCATAAATGGGTCAAAAAAATTAAAAAGATGCAAAAGATATTAAAAAGAAAGAATTTTTGTTATCCCTAGGAATCACTAACTATATATCCATTCAGCAATGTCTTTTTAACCGAGTGATCAAAGAGAAATGTGATCATTTACACAATTCTTATTTACCAACTTACTTTTAAAACAATAGAACAACAAAACAGCTAAAATTTATAAGCTAATAGAATATCAACCCAAAAAATGCTTTGAGAATTTCATTGATGAGGTCACTAAGTATAAAACGGAAGGAGATAAGGTTACATTAAAATCTTTATTCCTTACTTCCAAATAAATATGAAGTTACCATCGTTGTTTAAAACAAAGTCACATAATATTGTGCATAAAGGTAATGTGAATATAAATGGTAATTTACATCGGATTTGGTGATGCATTTAAATGAACATTTATGAATTGAAGGGGATCTCTGCTAAAATATCCTCGAGATCCCAAATCAATTTAAGATAAATGTTACTCCTTAGCCCACTCTACTGAACCAGAAAATCTAAATTATTATTACCATAAGTAAATGCTTAAAGTTATACATATCCTTAGCTTGGCCCAAAATCTATGTTGGTAAAGTACTGTGGGTGTTCCACCACACGACTAAGGCTCCCGATTAAGGGTTTTTGAGGGTCGGTTTCAAAAATTTGCTTAGTCCCAGGTGTCCTGTAAGGGTCGGTTGTGGTCGATTGAGGACGTGTGAAAAATCAAACACGTTTGATATTTCTCCCGACCCAAACCAATTATTTTTTTCCGCCATAACAAAATGTCCATTCTCAGGCTTCCTCAGGCCTCCTCATACCAAATTTACACAGTCGTATGTTGTCCCAGGCCGCCTGCGACCCTTAGTCCCCGACCCTTAGTCCCCGACCCTTAGTACCTTAGTCCCAGGTCTCCTGCGACCCTAAGTCCCATTGCAAAATAAGAATCGGCTATCTCGGTCTGGGGACGCCTGGGGACGCCTCAGGACACCTTGTGGGGTCGGGACTTAATCGTGGGTTAGTCGGGGCTTAGTCCCAGGAGGCCTGAGGCGTCCTGGGATCCAGTCGGTTTGTCTATGACAGGATCGTGGTTCAAACCGACCAGAAAAATGGCTTAGACAGTTCTTAGTCCCAGTCCAGTTAGGGACTGTCTGGGGCCACCTGAGGCGTCCTGAGGCTTCCTGAGGACGATCTGTACTTAATCCCAGACTTTGAAACCGATCCAGTTTTCCCGCCCATTTTTGTTGTTTTTTTTTCACCGATTGTCCATGATTAAGGGTCGCCGACAGGATCGGGGCTTAATCCTTTGGTGGAACAAGGGCTTAACCTTCTTCAAAAATTACCTTCACTCTAAGTTTCAACCTCAATATCATCCTGCCCACTAGTAATAAATACTTAACAACAAATGGGGCCAAGCTACGGTATGGCCACCTTAACCTAATCTATGTTGCTATGTAAGTTTATCACAAATATGCATTATGCTCAATATAAATTATGTAAAATGTTTAACTATATATATTTTATTAAGGTGGCCTTAATCTCCCATTATGCCAGTGTGTAAGTATTTTAGTTCCATATCAATGTTATTGATTAAAATATGTAAACCCCACTCTTGTGTGTCTACGAAATAAGGTACTGTGGCAAAGGACACTGCTACACACAAATATAGCCACACATTTGCTCTATAGTCACCAAACGAAGGCATAATGTAACGAAAACATAAAGAGTGCTTTCCATTTACCCACTGAATTCTTTAGTTAATATGTCATTATATTGTCGTTAAGTATTGGTTAGTTAACTATTTTACGAATGCTTCGATTTACAGGCCTCTGATGTATTCAGGTCTAAAAGGGGATGAATTCTGTGGAGGTCTCTTGCATGTACTCTAGTGGACTTAATGACCTGTTGCATGATTTGAGAAATTGAAATTAGAGTCAAACACCACTCCGAGGGTCCTGACACTTTGTGCTGGCGATACCTGATTTCCCAGAATATTGATAGGGAAGTGAGGGAGCAGTTGGTTATGATTTTCTTGGGAGCCTGTTTGAATGAACTCGGTTTTGTCTGGGTTAAGTTTTAACTTATTTGCAAACATGAAATTTTGAATGTTGTTTAGGCAGTTTATATTTGAGGCTTGATTAATTTAAAACGGTCAAAAAATTAATAATAGACCAACAATATGATACTGAAATTTCCCCTTTATCCTGTAAAAATTTTGTTTACAACAAAATATTTGAATATTACTCAATAATGAAGAAGTTCACTCACAAATTTATTAACGCTCGACGATAGGAGAGGGTTATTGTGATCATTTTATTTCTGTCTGTCTGTCTGTGCACCGTTTTGCCCTTATAACTCAAAAACTATAACATCAATCAAGCTCATATTTGGTGGGCAGATACTTCCTGGAGTACAGACGAATTCTTCCAAATTTGGTGTAATTTGTTTGAAAAGTAAAGTCAAAAGAGAGTTTTTCTTATTTTCAATTGGGCATATACAGAGAAATCTGATTCTACTCATCACTTACGTAAATCAATATTTTGCTTTCTGATGATGTCATTACATAATGATGTCACAATACAATTGTCATTGTGAGGTCACAAACACTGTTATTGATTCTTGTCCTTTGTTAAAGATATTTCTTCTCATTTTATGTCTCATTTTATTGAAATAAAGATAATCAAGAGAGTGGTGGTGTATTAATCATTTTTATTGATTTCTTTTTTAATTTTGCCTTTTTTTTTTCTTTTTCTTTCAATTTTTTTCAAAGTTTACCCTGAGTGATTTTCACCAAGTGGTTTTAACCAATATTTTTACCTCCACCAGGAGTTTATGTTTTTATGTGTTCATTTGTTCATTTGTCTATCTATCTGTTTTTGGTGTTTAGATTACTCCAAAACTAATGAACACACCTTTATATTTTTTTTGTGGGTAGCACCTATCCAAAGAAAAAAGTTATTAATTTGGGGAAAGATCTGGATCATATTTTAGATACAAAAAAGTCATGAATTTTCAGAGGTCCTATTTTCAATGTATTTTTAATGACTTTAGCTTTCTACTTAATATTTCTTCAAAAGTAATGAATAAATTTTGATGATAATTTTTTAGTACAAAGGAGCTAGCCGTGGGAAGGAGTGATTATATTTTAGGAAAGATCGAGGTAATATTCTGGGTACCAAAAAACTTTCAAAACTTTTGAAATGCCACCATGGTATATGTGTGTGCTCAGTGATTTCTAGTACACTTTATGACCATTTTATCAGTTAACACTTATGATTATGTCAGCTAGAGGGTAGGCCACACTATTGTGAACTGACTAAATACCCACAAAATATTTATTCAGTGCGTGGATGTGCGCGTTCAAGTATACATGTGTTCCTCTGTGGGGAGAAATCTACTGAAAATTAATCCCTACATAGCTTCAAATACAAACAATAGATGGTGTGTAATACAATACTAATTTATAACACTTTTGAGGCTGGTCACATTGAGTCGAGCGTTTTGCTCTCTCCGAGTGCATCTTGTTTTGTTAGTGTCAAGGACTTATACAGTTCGTTTTTATGTTTTAGCTATTACATGATTCCTCAATGTTGTGCAAATGTTGTGCAAACACATCATAAAACACATCATAAGTAAACACATTTTTAGCTAAAGAATTCAAACTTTTTGGTTCTCTTATAGATTGAATATGACGTCAAAGTATATTCAAAATTAATCGTGATGTCATCAAGACGTCTCATTCATAAATATCGATTCATTCATGTCCTCGTATGTTTACAAACTTCCGCATAGTGATATTGATTTTCTACACATTATAAATATTGATTTTGAAAATGAATTCAGAGATTATAACAGTCATATCATTTATCTTTATTCTTGTCATTTCTTTTTACATATATTAAACTTGTTTTCTGATATAATTATTATTTTGTGATAAAATGGAAATCTTTAAGAGAATAATCATAATTTTAGCTTTGTGGATGACATTGTGCATTATTATGAGAGATTGTTTAAATGTCAAATGTAAGGACGATAAACAGACAATATCGATAAGAGATTTCAAAGGAAGTGGTTCACTTGATTCGAAGTGGTACACTAGATAAGAATTTTGGTTTCTGTTCCATAAAAGAAGCAGCCGTGGTGACATTTAAATATTTTGAAGTTGAACAGTTCAGAATTCAGATTCAATTATTAAACACATATTATCTTAATGTGAGAACAATAGTTATGCAGTGTCTTGGTAAATGCCTTTCGAAAAAAATGATGTGATAATCAACTCATTGGGATGTCAAAAAGGTAAATTTTTATTTTATATTCTTGTGAAAGGAAGTAGTTTCTAGGATGACAACTAATATGAAGACTTTATGACTTCACCATCCAAAGAGATCTTCGGAAGGAAGGATTAACAGAATACTATGTATTATACCATTTAAACATAAGAATATGTAATTGCAAATGATAATTTAAGTTTATGTTTGCACAGTATTATTTTATATCTTGCCTAATGAAATATGTATTGTAATTTTCTTTACAGTCAAGAAGTTGGAGCCAGTGACAGATACCCCAAGGGCTAAGGAGATGACCCTGTCGCCATTGCATGAGGAAGAATCTAATGTCTCAAAAAACTAGTACTCACTTATATAGTCTTCTCATCATACCATTTTTTTTTTGTTTTTTTTTTTGTTTCTTCATTTGTATTCTGTCATATTGAGAAAATATGGATGTAACTCTCTTGCAAACCTCATAAGAATTTCAAACCATGCTCTCGATATCATTAAACCTGCACCAGACAATTCCTGTGAACATACAACAGTTGCAGTAAACGAGGCTCTTGATGAACATAACACAGAGTTCTAAAACATTCAGTTTATCAAGCCTTAGCTGGGATCCCAGAATTCAACTGGATGCTGATATAATAAGTCAAACGATTAGAGATACAGATACAGTATCAAACTCAATATCAAAACTCGATCTCAGATAAATCAAATTCTCATTAGTCAGGGGCCGTATTCACAAAAGGGATCAAGCTCAACTTAAGCTGATTTTTGGCTCAAGTTAAGCTAAAAAATAGATCAGGATCAAGTTAGTATTCACAAAGAAGTTGAGCTGATTTTTGGCTCAAATTTTGGCTTAACTTTGATCCAGCTAGGTTGGTGGATTAAGCTTTGGATCAAAGTTTGTAGCTTTATAATTAACTAAAATAGCAAACATACGAGAAATAAATCATTGGTTAATAATCTTCAATCCTTTGTATTGTTAATTAATAAGTTTCAATACTTTTTTCCTGTTTTAAGTATGCTTATATTGATGTGTAAAATAGGTCATATTTTGATGTTTTTTCTGGATCAAAAGTGGGCGGAGCCTAAATTTTTGGATTAAACATCAAATATTTAAAAGTTCTTCAGTGAAAAAAATAATTGTCCAAATTTATATCAATGCATATTTTGTGGAAATTCAGGCATAAAAATACTGTTTACAATGTATAAAAGTAATTAACTTATGCGTTGCTATGTGAAATTTTTCAAAATTTTTGGCTCAGCTGATCCTTCCTTTGTGAATACAGACTTGAGCCAAAGATCAGCTGAGCCATTTTCCTTGATCTTGATCTGATCTTGAGCTGATTTTTCGCTCAGCTTGATCCATGTTAGTGAATACGGGCCCAGATAAAATCATGATTGATCAAATGACTCAGACATCAGATTAACAGAACACTGTCTCCTATGGATTTATATCTATCTTTCACAGCAAGGATACCACTAGATTCAAAATCAAATGATGAACTTATACAGGTAAAGTACAGATACAGGCAAAAACAGTTATTCTTCCAAAAATATAGGCAGTGATATGAATCAGGCATGTGAAAGTCAAGATTTCAGCAATAACAATTGTAATTACACTGATCAGACTGTACAAATACCTGAAAATCAACTTTTCGAGGATGATGTACTGAATAGACCTAGTTTAACCAGGTCAGGTTTAATGTAGTTTTATTCTAACAGAAAGACCTTGTTGATACTGTTTTCTTATATAGAGCCCAAGATCAGGGATGTTATTAGAAAAGAAAATAGGTGTATAGCAATGGTGTATTGTAATTTTAATAAATTCTTAATGGTCAAGTTATATATACATGTTACAATATGTATTTACAATTGGAGAGTTCATACGATGTTTTTTGTTACATATATAAATAGACTCGTTACAGATATGTGAAGTTTCAACTATCTACACCAGTAATAATCTTAACACGAGAGTTAATCAAAACGATGACATGTACACTTTTACTGTTAATTCTTTTAACATTGTATATTACCCAGTAAACATTTTTAGGTTTTGCAAACGTTTGAAAGGAAACGTTTGGCAAAGGTTGAAAAATGATGGGTACGAAAACTATTTGTAATGGAATGTTTTTAAAACATTTTATGAAAACCATTTATTAAACGTTTAATGATAAATGTTAGAAAAACATTATAAATGAACATAATAATGTCTGAATAATAATGGGGTCAGAGGTCAAATTCAATATCTTTGTATGGTTGCTCACTATTGAAAATATTATTTTCATGTCTAAAATTGTAAGACATGGGACAATTTTTGACAAAGTCCTCTAAAATCCCCTATTATTGCTCACTGCCATCTTTGTTTGAACATGTTTGAAGGTTTGAAATTATAGGTTTAAAAAACGTTTTTGATAGAATGTTTTAAAAACATTTGACAGGCAATGTTGTTTAAACATTTTATGTGTACTGTTTATAAAACATTTTATGATTAATGTTTGAAAAACATTTCCAGCAAAACCTTAATTTTTTTCAGCTATTTTATAAATGTTTTAAAAACATTTCCAGTCAAACCTAGCTTCTTGAGTTATTTTATAAATGTTTAATAAACGTTTTTAGTAAAAACATTTGTATAGAGAATGTTTATAAAATGTTTTTTAAACATTACAGCAAAAATGTTTACTTAGAAATGTTTAGAAAACCAAAGATAGGGTTTACTTAGGTTTTAAAAACATTTTGTAAACGTTTAAACCATTTAAAAATGTTTCTAATGTTTACTGGGTATCTATTAGGGATGGGTCGGTATAAAAAATATGTAGATCGGGATGTCGCCAATGCAAAACCGTACCGAATTCGGGACTCCGCGTTTTAGTTCACCCCAAACAAACATGGACGTTTCCTCAACGAGATCGCAATAAAAGCTCATAAATGCACAAAATATGTGATAAAAACGTATAATGTCTTCATATTTCTGGTTTCTTTCCAGTATTTTAAGTTTTCCTTTATTTATATGAGTTGACAAGCGAATTTGAGGTTATAAAGTGTCGTAACCAAAACATGGGAGTTCTGCTCAACGTATCGTTTATAAAAAGTCTGTAAATGGACGAAAATATGGGATAAAAGCTTATAATTTCTTCAGATTTTGGGTATGTTTCTAATATTTTAACTCTTCCTTCCATTATATCTGCTGACAAGCGAAGTGGCGGTTGTAAAATCTCATCACGGTATTTCAGTAAAATACTCTCAACACCGAGATACCGGACCTACCGACCCATCCCTAGTATCTATAGTAGTACGTGTCATTAAACAGTTAATTAATAATACTCTTTTTTGCTTTTTTTGAAAATTTTATCACTTTTAACAACTCAAATTTGAAACTCTGGGCATGTTATAATAAAATAAAAAAAGAAAAAAATCTTTCATGAAACATCAATCTTTTCATCAAACCTGAAAACTGTAAACAGATATTCTTTTGGTATGATTACAAAACCCTCATTAAAAGGAATGATTACCTTGATAATACATAAAATGACTAATGTTAGATTGGAAGAATGTATATATGTAGAATTGAATGGTAGGCTAATAAAGTAATAATGATAATGGTCTCATGAATATTAGTTCATTAGTATCTGTCTCGTTGACTTCAGCATATTTAATACATCTCATAGGTGAATTTCTGAACTTATTCAATAAGAAGGAAGAACAAATACTACATGAAAAATGACCACAGCTGAACATAAGCAATTGTTCCATTGAAAATATATTTTACAAGAGGAACATTTAAGATTTGCAATATATTTCCTGCCAGATTCCCTCCATCCAGATGAAAGAGTACATTAAACATCATTTGGACTTTATTTTAAAATAAAAGAGCATAAAAAGGCTTTGTGAAATTCATCATTAGTCAAAGCTTTACTAAATTTGAGTCATAATCTTTCTTGATGTCGCCATTGATTGGTACCCAAACAAATAATAATGTTTGTATATGTTTAGAAATATTATAAGGATAAGGTTTAGTAAATAAATTGTAGAGTAGTACTCTACATAATGGTCAGTTTTTGGTTCTTTACCCTCATCTCTCCACAATCTATAAAATCTTCTGTCACAGTCTGAGCATATGAAATGTGAGCATGGAGTAGTTAATACTGTAGCGGGCCTGTGGATTTCCAGCAGTGTTAAAGTTATGTGTGTATGTGGTAGTGTGGTTCGGGTCTCCAAATCCACCAATGGACCACTAACAGTTTGATATTTTAACGCAATAAAATTTAGTAGTCACTTAGAATGGGTATCTGAATTCAGATCACCATGTATGCATAAGTGACTCAACAAAAGGGTATTTCAATTATTAGAGAGTTTATTAGACAATGTCTATCTCTCTAGACCTCCTGTAGGAACTGTTCTGTGTTGGCTCGGGTACCACTATCCCAAATAATAATAAACAACTATATGTTCAAAAATAAAATATATAAACTCAACAACTGGGCAATCAGTATGACGAGGTATGGCAATCCAAATTAGGTATCAGCAGAACTACTGCGTGGGTATTATACTTTTTGCTGTCACACAATGTATGGCAAGATACTTAAATAAAGTATTCTATAAGTATAATTTAATCTCACTGCTATCTCCACTCAGGTGGTTATCTGGAGTGGGATGAAGATGCATGCTAACTTCACCTGCAAGTGTTAAACCAAGCTAAGAGAGAGGAGAAAGATCAACTAAACTTATATATATAAATTTATTAACAGTTTAACATTGTATATTGGTATATTGAAATACTAAAGTAATAAATCTAGCAAACCATGAACAATTGTGGAGATTTAAATGTTCTAATTTACAAAAGGTAGCAAATCAAATGCTAATTGGGGTCATGTAAGTGTTTACGGTCAGGATATTTAGCAACTCATCTGCTAATTGGGATCATGTAAAATGTGTATAGTCACAATATGTAGCAATTCATGTGCTAGCTGGGATCATGCAGATGTTTTAGTCGCACAATGTAACAAGCATATGCTAATAGGGGTAGTGAAAATGTTTAAAGGAGTGTAAAATCCAGCAAATTGAATTAGATCAGTCGATAAATACTTCCGCTGGACACATGTGCCACAGCAGAATATATAATTATGCTTATTTAGTCAGAAATAAAGATAAAGGTTATTATCTGGTAAAGTTACTCACTAAAGTTAAGTGCCAGACTTAATAAAAATCTACAGTATTTAGAACAAATGTCAAAATTACCTATAACTTCAGTTCACAGGTGAATCTTCAAAATGAGCAGTTCAAATAAAGGTCAACAAAAATTAAGCATCAACTCAAGGACAAATCAAGTTCAGCCAGGTCAAGGTCAGGCACTACAGTTTCACACTAAAGAATATCTGTCATTTGATTGGTTGACCATTAAAGGTCAGTGCTTCAGAAATATATAGATATTGTTTAAATTCTATCTACTGAAACACTGTATTAACCATTATAGACATTTGTATTCTGGCTTAAATTAGTGTGTTGTTACTGTATCAAGGGATTTTATTGGATTCTGAGTCCTGGAACCAGCTTAATGGGGTAAATTTGGAGATTTCAATGATTTGCGGTTGCGGTTGGAGTGCGGTTGCGGTGATTTTGATTTGTATGTCACTTGCCGCAAGACTTGCGGTTAGTATTGATTAGAGGGTTTACCTCTTATTTTTGCGTTACGCAAATGCGGCCTCGTCATATGAAAGCCAAAAAACCACTGACTGTGCTTCCTTATATAGATTTCTAGGCCGTCACCGCGTATCCCTACGCCAGCCTACCGCAAGTAGTTCCAATGCAAATCTGTTAGTTTCAACTCAAATTAAACAAAATATCACCTAAAAACGTATAAAATATGCAAATTAAATAAATTATAACACTGCAAATATTTTAAAACAATGGTTTGTCACCTACTTTAAAGTCTTTCAGACGTGATATACTTGTACAACAATGGCGGCTAGTTTGACAGTTGAAATACTTCAAAAGCTACAATTCTTTAAAATATAAGAAAAATATGTGGATAATGCGTGGTTTGTTAGTGTGAAAGGTTAGTGTGTAATAGATTTTCGGCCATTTCTTAGTTTTTTTGTTGGAATCTCATGTGAAAAACCACTTTTCTCAGCCCAAATGGCTGAATTATCGCTAAGTTAGCCGTGGTCCACGATTCCAAACCAAACTGCTAGCCCATATTTCGTGCTGCGTTGGCTTTCGCCGTCACAATACAATCTGATCTTTTTCCAGTAAGAATTTTAAAAAGTTACTTTTTGGAAAATATAGTAACTTCATTTCATCCTAACCTCTATTAACAAAAATTATCCTAAATGAATTTTGTAATATTATATCAAGGAATTATTTTAAGATTGAGACACTTCTATAATGGTTATATGCTAGAATTAGTTCACATTTGGGTGAAAAAAACACATTTCAAAAAATTTTCAAAATTGATGTAAAGTTGGACTAACATTATCTGTTATATATTGCAATTCTAGCAAACTGACTTACTAATAAGCAAATATGTTATCTTAGTATAAGAAATATATTTGTCTACTTATTAGTGAACAAAATTATTAGAGTGCAGAAATTTATTAGAAGTACAATAAATATCTCTTAAAGTATATAATTTAAAGGGGTGTCATGATATCCACCTCACCAACTGGTGGAGTGTCCATATTGACACACTCCTCACATGCTTTATAATCATGGTAAGGCTTGTCTTTGTCTAAAAGGCAAGAAGTGTAAATGTTCTGATAATTTAAAACAATTTATCCAAAACTTTCATTAATTCTTCCCATTCCAAGAATTTTAAAGAAATTCCAATTTGAGTAGGAAATTTTTTTCCTGATGAGGATTTTTTCCCAGAGTCTTATGCCTACATTTTAAAGGGGCTATTGCAAGAAATATGATATCCAGCACCTATGTAATATCTAATACAGGTAAAACAACAGAGGGGTCAGAACAGAATATATTTCTATTTATCCTTTTAATAAGAGATTAAATTTTAACATATAAATTACCTAAAAATATGAAAACTCATGAGGTTGAATAGACATATTTTATTATGAGAGTTCTTAATGACTAAAATTTAAACTAATAAATCTTGCAGAAATTATTTTAGGGTATCAGTTGTGGAATATAGTTCAGTTTTTCTTAAACTCACAGTCTCGGTTTTGTATAATTGACAAATACTCATTTGAGTTCCCAGTAAATATTTTAAGCATCTCAGGAGCTTGGTCTAATTATAGCCATGTTTTTCATTTTGATACAGTAAAATATTGCCTTTTTTGCAAGCCAATATTATGCCTTTTCTTACAAAATAATGAAATTTTTTTTATTTTACCCAATTCTTTTTTGCAAACTCACACTTACTAAATAAATTAAGAACTTTATTTTCCTCACATAACTTGCATAAATTATCCCATGATATGCCTGTTTAAACATTGAACTTCCTTTTGCTGAGATCATTTAGAGTCCATTAGAGATCTAATTTTGGTAGTAACTACATGCTCAACCAACTATGGCAAGAAACTAAGCCCATGCACTTGCCAATAGTTCTTGACATCCTCCATAGATATAGAAGTCATTTTGCTAATAGGTGTGACTATAACATTTTTAAAGGAATTTGGAAAAACTCAGATGAAGAGACAGATGGACTAGCTTGGTTATTGATGAAAGGAGAATATCTATACACCTTGCAACCAGAAATGTAGCCCAAGTGTCTAAGGGATTGCAATCACCAAAGATAAATGATGACTATGTTTGATCGAGTAAGCACTTGCCATTGGGTATTTACCCTGATAATAATTCCCTGCAGGAGTGATTTTACGCAGAGTTTTACAAGCTCAAATAGGGCATAACGGAGAAAAAATTTAACATCCCAATAGCTATGGAGAGAGAAGGATCAAAATCAGTCAGGCAATGAGGCACAGAAAGCCTCATGTGGCCTCATGTGGCTAAATGGCTTCCAGATAGCCTGCTTTGAAAACTTAGCCCTTGTACATTTGATCACATGTGAGCACTATATCCATAAGCATGTCAGATGTGTTGCAATATGGTAATTTGGTGATGGAAGCAAAATGGCAAACAGGAATCAAAAAAGAAGCCATTCCATCTTAGAAATAGCTTATTATAATCCCTGAGGTCAATCTTTATGTGCCTGTACCTCTGTTTAAACCCACGTCCTCTGTGTTCCTAGGCAAGTGTTACCCACTTAGCCATATATAAATATATAATATAATTTTGCATCCTTTGCATTGTTATATAGATTATTCAAGATAAAGTCACCATTATTATGTTTCTTCCTTCTAGTGAATTTGATGGAGTACTTAACTATTCTCCTATGTTAAGTAATTAAGAACATCCTATGTTTTAGATTTATCTGCAATCCTGCACAATTTGCAATTTGTAGTACTCAGTTCCTCGAATACAAGTAGGTTGAGAAAAACTCATTGGGTGACCTTACAATATGTTACAGGTCAAACAAGCATTGTAGAGTATAAATTTTATTCTTAAGGGAATGGAACTGCACTAATTTATATTTGCAATCCAATTACCAGCCAATGAGAGAGGGCCGCCATTTTAAGTGACCATCTGAGCCACTGTGTAACTGGCTGTACCTGGGTTTCAACCAACCTCTATGTTTCTAGGCATGTTACTCACTAACCCACACTGGCATATATAATACACAATTTGACGGAGTACTTAACTCTTCTCACATGTTCTTTATGTAATTAAGAACATCATAAGTTTTAGATTTATCTGCAGTCTTGTACAATTTAAAATTGGTAGTACCTAGTTCCTCGAATACAAGTAGGTTGTAACCTTGGAATCTGTTACAGGTCAAACAAATTGTAAAATAAAAATTTTATTCTTGATAGAATAAAACTACCCTGATTTATATCTACAGTCAAATTTTTCAACCTCAAGATTAATTAGCAACCTCAATTATTAATTAATTGAAGAAAGGTTACAAACCCCAAGCCAGTATAAAATTAATTGAGTGAATACTTAAAAATTGGTGAAATAGTTACTTGTAAACTTAAAGAGGGGAGTTAATCAACCAAATGCTAATAGTATGAGTAGACAAAATGAATGAAATTAGGTGAAGCACTTTGCTTTAAACATATTTTCCATGTGTTATGTACCTCTATACTTAATCTGACATCCAGGTCTGATGCCCTTGAATATTCTAAAAGACTCCATTATTGTAAAAGTGGTACCTGAAAGCCAAATAGTTTGAAATGTTAAACCCATTGATAAAATCCACATGACCAGCCAAGTGGCACAACATGAAGAACACATAAAAAACTTCTAGTCAAAAGGAAAGCCATGACGGAGCTTTACTAAGTGTATTCAGTATCCAATTAAAATTCACTCGATTTCAGACAAAAATGTAATTTGTGAAAATTCTACTTTAAAGAATTTTGCAATATGTCTTGAACACAACATCAATACAATATCAACCAAAAAGATGCAAAATGTTTGATGACCCTTTCAGAAACAATTATGGTAATTAATTTGATTTATAATAAGCAAAATTGCAACAAATGAAACTTTTTTGTTGATAGCTTTTAACAGTTATCAATCATTATAACAATTTACACTGATGTGTTTTTCCTTGAACTCAAAAATGTAGTTTACCAACTCATTCCGTTATTGTGTGGTTATATTGACAAAATTATAAAATGACTCCCCAGCTAAATAATATTAATATTTTACACAATTTCTTACTCTACTTTTGCTGTTGAAATCACTGTTATTTGAAGTTGTAAAATATTTATCAGAAAAAAAACCTTTTGGTGATTAAAAAAAATCATCAAACAGATTTAGGTTTATTAAAACTCAGTGGAAATAAATTACAATTTTTTTTATTTTTTTCTTTAACACACAATGCATACACGCCAGATAAAACAACCATATAATTTACTGAATAAATTGCTTTTTCATATCACTCATACAATTTAGAACTAAATAAGCTTGCCTGTAAGTGAAATTTGATTGTGAATATATTGAACCACACACTGTAATGAAATAATTGACTTAGATGCAGGCTATTTTATCCCTAAGTATTTATTGACATAGGTAGGAGATCACTAAAATATATAATCTTTTATGTGGGAAATATCTTGAAAAAATTGTGCTAATCAGTAAAATCAGTTAATTTATTTGTTGATGTGTGAGGTTTGATATAATCGCAATTAAAATTAACTTACAGGTAAGCTTGTTTAATTCTAGCAAAGTATAGAGCGTGTGCCTGACATGAAGAAAAATAAGATAAAGAAAAGAGTTTTTGTATTGCAAACATCAATTATGATAAATATTTTCCAGTGGTTGTTTCCTAAAGGTGCCATTTTTGTCAGGAATAGTTTTATTGTAGAATTTGCGCAAATGCCCCTGAGGGGCCCTCAAACACTAAAGCTTTTTGAGGTAGCAGCTATGAGTGCAAAATGTTCTACTTTTAACACAACTACATTGTAGCATACATTTTGCCCATCAACTAATAATGTCAATTCAAACTGATTTATGTGATTTGCCAGCACTTACCAGGAGTGGGTTCACCCCACTCCTTCTGTAAGAGATGAATACTCTTTCACGTGCTGAAGCATACATAAATCCCTGTTGTCATACTGACAAAAAATGCTCTACCATGGTAAATTCCTCTCATATATCTTTTCACTCATGCAAAATTTCCACAGTCCATGTGGAGTACAGAGATGGCTTGTCTGGCAGTATTGATTGGCAGTATTGTAATTGCATCCTCATAATGGAAGACTGTAAAATCTAAACATACACCTACAGAAGCAAAACTGGAATCTTTATACCTTTCACTGGGGTATGTAGAATGTTATGCTTGAGTTTTCTCCTCCAATATTGAGAGGTAAGATCTTGAGATGACTTTATGTGCTGCTTGCTGAGATGTACTGCCTGATATAGGACATGGCAGAAGGTTCAATTTTCTGTGAAGGCTGTGTTTTCTTTCTGACTGAGCTGGAAGTCTTAATAGATCTGCATTCCAGTGTATGAAAAAATAATGTGCAGTCACTATATGTATAAAAGATGAAAAAAACTTGAGATGGCCAGAATGGGTCTTACAACAATCATGTAGCCTGGTCTAGGCTGATCTTATGTAACAATCTTGAAAGAAGGCCAAAAAGTGGAAAGGCATAAAATGCAATTTTTGCCAATTACCAGTGAAAGCACCCATTCCAAAAGCACCAGGATCAGATCTAAAACTGACATATGAATCAATATGGCCCATTCAGTTGTGAGGCAAAGAGATCAAGTGTGTATGTAAGAAGAGGAATATTCTGTAGAACTTGAATGTGCCAGGGTTTATTGTCACTTAAGTTCTGTATCAAACTTCCTACTTTCAGCATCAGCAACAACATTGAGTTTTCTAGGCATATGACAAGAACTGATCCAAAGATTGCCTGCATCTTAGGTAATTCTGGAGTTCCTGTCTGCAGTAACATAGAATCTGCAAATACAGGCCATACATACAAGTCATTTTATAATGCACACAGAAACACACAGAAAGAGAAAGATGCTCAAACATCTGTATTAAATACAATCCATTTTCTGTGTCAAATAAATATGCACCCTGACAAAAGTATCAATTGTAATTAAGAATAAAAGATAACCATTTTACCTGGCTTGAAAGACCTAGCCAGATGCCAGAGGGGGGACTTAAAACTGAATGAGACACTAAATGTGACACATGTAAGAATAAATAAAAACGGAAAAGATAGAGAGCCTTGAATATCTGACCCATGTAGGTATAGTCACATTGTTCCAACAATTATTTTATGTATATCAGTGACTTTCTTTAAGTTTATATAGTGGAGCTTGCAGCTCTAATCTAATCTACCGCTTTGCAGGCACAACATCTTTCCCACAATGGCGAACTCAGTACACTAAGTTAACAAAATATTAATCATTAGGATAGTTGAGGGGCAGGTCAAGGTCGGTATTCTGGAGTAATTGGTGTGAGCAAAAGGAAAGAAAATAAGTGGGCAACCTCAAGAAAAAGAGCAGGTGCATAATGACAGAAAGAATTCAGAAAATATTTGTGTGATTTTCGAGCTCTATAGTCAAAGGTGAGGATGTAAAGGAATTTAAGTTTAGGGATGCTTTGTGTGGTGTTTCTAAAAAGGGGTAGGGGTAAACTAAATCACTTAGATAGGCTGGTTGGCCGTGCTTTAGAATTCTGTATCTGATAAGGCCTATTTTAAATTGCACCCTATGTTTGACTGGCAGGAAATAATTTTTGCAATTGAGGTGATGTGACATAACATAGGTAGAATAACAACCCTACACAGTAAGTTTTGGACACACTGCAATCTTCTTAACTCAAATCATTGAGTGATGGAATAGCAATAATTCAATCTGCTGTTCACCAAAGCATTTGCCAAAAGGGCTGATGTTTTAAGGTCCAAAGGGTTTATTTCTGTAAAGGTCTTTTGCATGAACTCTGGTGGGCTTTATGGCTTGTTACACATGGTCAGACAGAGATAAGTCAGAATCAAACACCAATCCATGGTTCTTAACATTTTTGTCAGTGAGACCTGATTGCCCAAAATATTGATATGAAAATGTGGAAGGAGTTGTTTAATGATTTTGACATGAAAGTGTGAAAGGAGTTGTTTATGATTCAGCTTTGTCAGGGATAAGTTTCAATATTTTGTGAACATGAAATTTTGAATGTCATTGAGGCAATTCCTCTCAATTGAGGGAGAGAAATTTCCATCTGTGAATGTCTAACCCCATTCAAATGCTATCATTCAATACATTCACTTGTATGCATTTACCTGATTCCAATGCATGAAAGCTGCAAAAGCCAAGAATGTCCCAGACAGGATAGCAGTGGACCTCTTGGATGACTCAGAGAAGGCATGTGACAGACCTGATTGTTAGCCTGGTTTCCACCTTGGTGATATGCAATTCCAAGGGCCACCTTAATGAAAAGTATTAAATAATTATGACCTAAATAGAAACTCACTCAATGTACAATATATCATCACAAGTGGTAACCCATGAAAAGGGGTAACCCAACTTGTGCAATTTTGAAAATTATGTCTTGACAGTAGGTCAGCCAATGGGTCTAGCTGTCTGGAACATGAACAGCTTTGAGGTCAATTTTGCATGCACACATAATGTTTTTCCATACTTTACCATACCAGTATCACATGTTTTATCATTACTTAATTCATTCAAAACCGCTTGTTTATCACATTTATTAGGGATTCATACTAAGATTTGAGAGCTACCTGATACATTGGTCATTTCCAGGTAAACAATGATATGTTTGCAAAGAAAGGACTCTTCAAGGTGAAATGATAAAAAATATTGATCTAACTTTTAAACCTTATTTACCTGGCTATTTGTGTAAGCTCAGGTAAGTTTCTGTGATTTTTGAAGGGACAGGCAACATAAAATTACCTAAAACACCAAATACATTCTACAAACACTCAATATTAAAACAATTTATGCTAAAACAATGAAGACATTTTACTAGCTTGTAAAAACCAGTTCTATTTAAGATGTCACTATTTGCCCCAATGACACAAGCATTGTATACTGTGGCTGAAATATTACTGTACCATCACAGGGTTTATTGAGTTCATACTGTAGCGAGGTTTGCACTTTTAAAGATCCCTTTTTCACTTTTCCATTTTTTCTGTCATTGGACTTTCATTAATTTTGGCATAGCATAATGAGTACCCATCTCATCATTGAAGTTGGGCACCACTGGGCTACATTTGGCATTGGATGGGTGACCGTCTGTATTCTAGTCCAGGTAGGTGACACAGAATTTATTGTTGTCATTAGCCTTTCATAAATTTTAGCTCACTGCTCAACTACTACTCATATCTAAAGCCATGATGGGTGATAATTTTAACTGTTGAAGTTATGTTGATTTGACAGATGAAGTATTTCTTGCATTAGCCAATCTGATTCACTGACACAGCTGTGTGATGTTAGAATATTATGCTACGTCGAAACAGAAAAAAGGAACAGTACTATTGCTGTTACTAACTTTGACCAGACACATAGTTGTAAATAAGCTCTTTGATCTCAATAATTCCAAAGTATTTTTTCATAACGCTACTCCCAAAGCTCTGCTCAGCCTGAAGAGCTTTTAATTACCACTCTTCTGATCATTTAGAAGGCCCAGGCATAGGAAGTGCTGCACCTAGGTCTATCATAAACGTAACCTTCAAATGACTGTAGAATGAAACCACCAAAGTGTATATAAAGTCGGAAGCCGCAATGTGTGTACAGTATACAATTCCAAGGTATAGGAGAAATCAAGGTAAGGTTCCACATGTGTATCCATGTCACGCTTAGCAAGGAGGCAAGTAAAGACTAGCACAACAAAGATATTTAATCTCAATGATAGTGTGTTTTAAGTACAGCCCATCCCCCACCCAAGGAGAGCGCAAGGCATAAGCTTGTGGTTATTAGTTTATTGTAAAATGCAGAGTTATATTATAATAGGTACTAAATATACTTAGTCCATCAAGAACGATACACAGTTTATTTCACCAGGAGAGGTCTCCCCAGATTTATTACCCAAAAACTACGGGGAGGTTGACCTTGACCCAGTGGTCCTGTTTCTAGGTAATATTGTTATATTGTTGTTATTGTTAGTGTAAGTTCAATTTTTGTCAAAATTAAGACAGCTCTAAGAGCCTAGGATACCTTTTAAAGGAGGTTTTTAAGTTTTAATACACAATAAATATTTACAATATATTAATGCACAATAGACTTAAGTCTCATACCGACACAGTAGAAGTGACATTATTTTTGAATTTGATTGACAAAAATATTAAATCTTAATGATATTATCTGGTAAGTAGTGTTTGTAAATGTGTTTGTTATTCAAATTAAATAGAATTAAAGTGTAAAATAAATTTCTTTTAAAAATATTATTCTCTTAGTATTGTCTATAAGTTGTTAAGACTTGATTTGACTCAAAAGTTGAGCAATCTTGTTTGATATTCATATGAAAGTGATACCTAAAACACCTGTATGTATAAAGATTAAAATTTTAAGTGGTTAACTGACTTCCTATTCTGAACAAGTATAGAATTATTTCACAGCTTGTCTGGTAGAAGATGAGAATCTACCTAATAATCTGCACATACAACAATGCAGCCATAATATATTGCAAAATAATAAATATTCCCTATGAGGACAACTGGTATGTTAGAATAAATAATCAGTTGAACTTATATGCCACAAAAAAGAAACCCAATAACCAGGGTTGGGTCCAGTACATTTGTGCTAAAGTACTAATATACAAAAGTACAAATTCTGAATTACTAAAAAGTACTTTTTTACATTTGTTTATTATAATTATGTTTATTTCTTATTTGGGTTTTATTTGTCTCATTGCTTAAGTGTTGTTTGATTGTATGTTCTCTTTTACAAAGCCAAGAGAAGTGACAGGTTACTTGTTCATAATGACACCTACTCTGGCTTTTATCAGTAATTGGTGGTGAGGTCACACAAGGGTTAACATTATAATGTCTGTAGTTGCTATCAGGCTTAAAGGGGACAATTAAATCCTAAATCCCCTCCAAGTAATTATTTTAGTCTATATAATCAAATTACATCAAAGACAGAACCAATCTGTATGTAATGCACACAGAAACAATTATGGTAGGTGCTCAGATAAACAGTTTCTAATTAAGCTAAATATTAGAAAGTCTTCAAAGAAAGTCAGTTGCATCCAAATACAGATTTGAACATCATTACCAAACTGAAAAAGAGGCATTATTTCTGTCAAATTGATCATGTAGTTATTATTGACATAAATTGTAACATTAAGTTTTGATGTTCAAAATATTTAGAGACTTTGTATTCATATGTTGCAATATGTCTTTGATGTTTTTCCTTTGTTTGCTTTGTTCATGGAGGAGCCTAGAAAGGCTTTCTCGATATCCAATAGTTGGCAATGTTCAGGCGTGCTGTTTTCGCAAAATAACTTTTGAGCATTTCAAATACTAATTTTTTAAGTCTGACTCAAATTCTGTGTATAGAGACTGTTGTGTGTGTGATATAGATCTAACAGTTTGATCATTAGCAGCCTCTCTGTTCAACCATGTCTCCCTGTGTACTTAAGACCCTCCGGTGTGAAATTAGCAAGGATGTTAACCATTTGCCGCTGGGGCTTCTATGATTTTTGTTTCTTCTGTGCTTATCTCTTCTTAAATATCTCTAAAATAAGTAGTTGAAATAATGTAATGACAAAAGTATGACTATACATACATGATGAGATCCCCCACCCACTTTCTTTTTAAAATGTTTTTATGTCTTTTGTGTTATGGGCCCAGTCTTTGAGTCATAGAGTCTGTCGTTTGAACTAGATGGCCTGTCACCTTGGAGAAAAGTGCAGTTACAAACAAGCAGTGCCTCAGAATACACAATCCCACGTCCTTGTCATCACTGGTCAAGTATTTTCTTGATGCCTTCAATTTTTAAAAATAGGGTCTCACTATGACCATCATCTTGTCTTCTTGGCTATCCTCAAATATTTTCTGGTAAAGATGACGTGAAAAGGGTGAGATATATTGTAGGATCAAACCCTTAAATGGAATGGGGGCTATGTTTCATAGCTTCGAGAAACTAAAGAATCCCAGTAAGAAGGAGGTTCTGAAGACTTTTCCCATATGAATTGTGATGCATTCCTGCACTAGGGCAGTGGGCGCTATGATATCTATTATATTCTTTCTTGGCACAATGAGGGGTCTGTTAATCCGACGTACCTGATAAAGTCTTATACATTCTGAACTAGGTTTAAACATAAATAATTACTTAACATGTTCAGTGATACCCAATTGTTAAGCAGATATTATAAGGACATATTTATGATCTCATTTCATTCAGAACTACAATAGGAAAACTTCAGAACTGACACATACAGAAAAATATTACAAATAACGATCATAATATTACATGAGTGTGTAGCACAAGCATTATATTATTAATCCCCATGAGTGATACATTTTTTCTGTATATGTGTAATGAGGGATGTTATACTTTTATTATTCACCATTTTGTGTGGTTTACGACTTAAATAACTCCATATTCAAAGAGAGAATGTGAAAAGACCGGCATATATAAAATGGCACTAGAGAATACAAAATTTCAATCTTTAACTGCGAATTTCCAGCCATTTCTTGATGAATATTTATGATATATAATTATTTGTAGATTACTTCCTCGGCATTTCTTGCAACTAATTATCTATGATAAGGAGGCGCAACTGTATCAAAAAATATTTTCTGCTTTGTTTATCCGCTTAATGGGTCATAATAAATTAGTGTGAATACAAAAACACAAAATATCATGAACATACGGAGCCCAGGAAGGGATATAGACTGCTTTCTTGGCAATTTTTTATCTCGTTCATACAAGATAAAAAGTCGTACCCACAAGTTAGCAACTCGTTACCACAAGTTTACAACTTATTACCATGAGATACTAAGTTCTTCCCACAAAATAGCAAGTCGTTTCCAGTTGGCAAGTTGTTCCTCCAAGATAGCAAGTTGTTCCCACAAGTAAGCAAGTCATTCCCACAAGTTAGTAAGTCGTTACCAGAAGATACCAAGTCATTATCACTAGCTAGCATGTCATTACTATAAGTTAGGAAATCGTTACAAACAAATTAGCAAGTCATTGCCACAAGATAGTAAGTCATTCCCACAAGTTAGAAAGTCTTTATCACAAGATAGCAAATCATTCCCACAAGCTAGCAGGTTGTTCTTACAAGTGAGCATGTTGTTACCCAAAGATAGCAAGTCATTACCAAGAGTTAGCAAGTAGTTACCACAAAATTAGCAAGTCATTACCCCAAGTTAGCAAGTCAAAAGCACAAGTTAGCAAGTCGTTACCACAAACTAGCAAGTCATCTAACCAAGTTAGCAAGTCAATAGCACAAGTTTGCAAGTCATTGCCACAAGATAGCAAGTTATTCCCACAAGTTAGCAAGTTGTTACCACAAGATAGCAGGTCGTTCCCACAAGTTAGCAAGTCAATACCACAAGATATGAAGTCATGCTTTGATGCCAATGTACAGGCAATTTCTTTGTCTATGATACCTAACTTATATAGATGTCAGCAATCTACTAGCATGCCATTCTAGTTTATGTATGCTTTAAGGCTTTTGGTGACCTTCAGAGGTCGCATGTTTCCTATTACTTTATATATTGAACTTTTATACCATCATGATTATATAATTTTAGCAATTTTAATAGTTATTCTTCTTAGATACCTACTTAGTGACCCTAAGAGGTCCCCTATTTATTATTACAGGTATATTACATTAATGTCTTTTAGAGGTATACTACTAATTGGGCATGTGGCTTCTTAGGAGGAACCACACCATAATGTGCTGACATATGTTGCAAATGATTTTTCTATCTGTCTTTTATCTGGTTACTGCGGTGCCCAGAAAGGGACATAGAAGCATTTTTCGTCTCATTCCCATGAAAGGCATCATGTGAACCTAATAGAAACTTATTACCATCAAACACCAAGTCGTTCCCAAAAGATAGCAGGTCATTCCCACAAGATAGCAATTCGTTCCCACAAGTTAGCAAGTCGTTCCCACAAGACAGCAAGTTGTTCCCACAAGTTAGCAAGTTGTTCCTACAAGTTAACAAGTCGCTACCACCAGATATTAAGTCATTACCACAAGTTAGGCTTTTAGTGACCTTTAGAGGTATCTTTTTGGAGCAATTTTAATTGTTAATCTTGTTAGTTATCCACCTACTGACCTTCACAGGTCACCTACTTATTATAACCGGTATATTGCATTACTGTCATTTAGAGGTTTACTATTTATTGGGTTATAGTGTCTGTATATGACACTTTACGGGGAACCACACCATTATGTGCTCATGTTTGTTGTAAATAATTTTTCTGTCTTTTAACCAGTAACAATCTTACTTGAATTTATATATTAGTAACTAGTTTCAGTAATAATTGATAATATTGCCAAGCTGTTAGTAATCATTGTTGTAACCTGATTTGAATTTTTGTATGCAGCTCCTTGTTGTTTGAATCTGTGTACTGCTGTCTTAAAAAGAGATCAGCGACCCCGATATCTTTGCCCCTGATATGTACATATGAAAGCTTAAGTTAGTGAGTGCACTTTTAAACCAGATATTGTGAGGGGAAGTACATTAAAGAGATCGTTGATTTTCCCAGTTGTTAGTACGTGCATGACTACTTGATCATTGCGTATGATGAGAATTTTTTAACCAATCCGAGGTAAAACTCTTATGACCAACAGAAAATTGATCATACGAAGGTGCAATATTGCTATACTTTGGAAATTGGGAGGTGATTATGAAAGATTATTAGCGCCAGCAGTGTGGTTGTTTCCACCAACAGAGTTGAAAATACAGCCAACACAGATGGTATTTTCGCCACCACAGATGATATTTTAGCCAACAGAGATGACATTTTCGCCAATACAGATGATATTTTCACCAACACTTACTGATGAACTATTCACCACCACAGACAACATATTACCCACAGATGATAGTTATAGCCAACACAGATGCAATTATAGCTAGCACAGATGAAATTATAGCCAACACAGAAGAAAATATAGCCAACACAGATGATATTTTCGCCAACACTTACAGATGAAATATTCGCCACCACAGACAACATTTTAGCCAACACAGATGAAATTTTAGCCAACACAGATGGAAACTTAGCCAACACAGATGATGTTCAAGCCAGCAGACAATGAAAACTGATTCTGTATATATAGTAACTTGCACACACTTTCATTAATGGTGTATAGGTACCATGCCTGTCAGTCCTCCATCTTATGGAGGGCCAGTGTGAAAGAGGTCTAAGTAGTTTGAATGCCAGGAATTCCCTAAGGATTTCTCACAGCTAAGGGCTACTTGAGTGCACCCTAGAATGATTTATTATTGCCTATTGAAGCAGAACTCTGACCTTGCATTATGAGCAGCTTGAATTTTGTTGTCTTATATGTATTATATTATCCAACAAAGTAAGTGTGTTGTGACGTCATTGGTGCATATATATATCACATTAAATTCGCGTATATGTTCATTGAATTATGAACTGGACCTTAGCTTATGTTATGGTCACCATAACTTGTAAATATATTTCTTAAATGTCCTAAAGGTCTGCTTGGTATGACCTGGCTATTCCACTGGATTAACATTAATTACCTTGTTTTATGTTCAATAGTGCCTTAGAGTCTGTCAATTGATGGAGATTAAGCAATATAAAAGTGCACATTAGATTAGATTGCTAATTGTATTGATCTATCCAAGGGCAGACTATTCTATGTACAGTGGACATGCTATTTATAGCAACTTGCAGCATTTCTGTGTGTTGGCGAAAATATCATCTGTGTTGGTGAATTTTTCCTCTGTAAAGTGGTGATGAAAATACCATCAGTGTTGGCTAAATTTTCATCTAAGTTGGTGAAAATATCATCTGTGTTGGCAAAAATACTATATGTGTTGGCTATATTTTCATCTGAGCTGGCTAAATAGTTGTCTGTGGTGGCGATTTTTTTATCTACAAATATTGGTGAATATATTATCTTTGTTGGTGTTATTTCCATCTGTGGTGGCAAAAATATCATCTGTGTTGGTTACATTTTCTGTCTGAACTCTGACCTTGAATTATGAGTATTTTGAATATTGTTTTGCAAGGGGTAGGATATGTTACCCTTTCCCGCCCTCCCAAGCTCAGTTTTTATGTGTGTTTTATTTTTAATGGTAAATAGAAATATGTTAAGAAATATGTGTGTATGTTAATCATATGGAATTTTTATATCTTATATGTATTATATTATCCAAGAAATTAACTGTGCTGTGACGTCATTGGTGTATACAGATCGCATTAAATTGACGTATAGGTTCATTGAATTATGAACTGGACCTTAACTTATGTTATGGTTACCTTAACTTGTAAACATATTTCTTAAACTTCCTAAAGGTCTCCTTGGTATGGCCTGGCTATGTCACTGGATTAACATTAATTTTACCTTATTTTATGTTCAGTTGTGTCTTTGAGTCTGTCAATGAATGGAGATTAAGCACTATAAATGTCCACTTTAGATTAGATTAGATTGTATTGATCTATCCACGTGCAAACTATTCTGTGTACAGTGGACATTCTATTTATAGTACCTTGGAGCATTTTTGTCTATACTGACGAAAATATCATCTGCGTTGGCTATGTTTTCATATGAGTTGGCTAAAATGTATTTATCTACAAGTATTGGTGAAAATATAATCAATGTTGGTGTTAATTTCATCTGTGGTGGCGAAAATATCATCTGAGGTGGCTATAATATCATCTGTGTAAGTGGGAAAGTATGTATATTGTTTTTATTTGCATTGGCAAAAATATCATCTGTCTTGGCTATATTTTCATCTGTGTTGGTAAAAATATAATATGCGTTGGTGAATATCTAGTGTGCATTGGCGAAAATATAATGTGTGTTGGTATAGGAATAACCCCTGACCAAACCACGGTATTCGCTGAATTTTACCATGGTTTGAGGTTATAAACCCCGAAGGCGAAGCCTGAGGGGTTTATTGCTTCAAACCATGGTAAAATTCTGCGTATACCGTGGTTTGGGAGGGGGTTATTCCTATTCTAACATGACAAATTATTTTAAGTTGAATAATTATTGCAAATTTTACTGTAAAACGTTCATTGTTACAACAGCCATAATGAGCGATAATAGGGAGTGAACTGGTTATGCTGTATTTTACCAGGGAAGGATTTTGTCGTTTAGCCAATCAGAATTGAGGACACATCCGTGTCATGTTAGAATGAAAAAAACAGCTGTGTTGGCTGTATTTTGATCTGTGTTGGTGGAACATTATGTACATTGTAAGTCCCCAACACAGATATTTCCAACAAACACTACGAAAGAGTATTAGCGCCACCAGTGGTGTTGTTTTTGTTGGAAATATCTGTGTTTGCAAGTTACAATATAAGGATATTTTGGCCACCACAGATGGAAAATTCACCAACGCAGATGACTTTTTCACCAACACACATGAAAACTTCATCAACACAGATGATATTTTTGCCAACACTGGTGATATTTTCACCAACACATATGAAATTTTCGCCACCATAGATGAAATTCTCGCCACCACATATGATAATTTGGACTACACAGATGATATTTTCGCCACCACAGATGATAATTTGGCCACCACAGATGATATATTCGCCAACACAGGTGAAAAATTCGCCAACACAGATGATATTTTCGCCAACACAGATGAAAATATAGCCACCACAAATGAAATTTTCGCCAACACAGATGAAAAATTCGCCAACACAGATGAGATTTTCACTAACACAGATGATATTTTCGACAACACAGATGAAAATACAGCCAACACAGATGATATTTTTGCCAACACAGATGAAAATACTGCAAGTTACTATAAATAGTCTACTGTACATAGAATAGCCTGCCCTTGAATAGGTCAACAGCAAATTACCAAGTGATGACAGTTCACATTTTTTTATTTGTTAAATACAGTATTACAAATGTCTTAATGAAATACATAAATTATAAATTTGACTACTACTGAGTTATATCCTAACAAAGTCTATACAGTAATGTCAGGCTAAAGTAAAGACATATGAATAATGAATGAGTTTACGAAATATATTTACAAGTAAAGGTGACCATAAGTTTAAGTTCAATAGTTCATAATCAAGGTCCCCACAATATTAATAGCAAATGAGTTAAGAGTTTGTACATTACAAGTTAAGCTGACCATAACATACTTTAAGGGAATATTTAATTTTAGGGAATTTTTATGTATAAAGTTCAATGAAAAATCGGATAACTGAAGTCATGCTGGGGTCTCCTCATTCTGATCTGGGGTATTTGGCATGATTGACTTTAGGGTCCTCTAATATCTGGGTCTGTAGTAGTTCTTGCAGTTTGGGGTGACCCTAGCTTAACTTTTGTACAGTTAATTTAACATTAACATGTAAATATTCACTTATATGTAATCATAGTCATTATACTCGTATTGTCACCCCATTAAGGGTCAGTGACCTATATTTGATCTTTTACATATTCTGTGTGTATGTAGTAGCTTGCACATACCCTGATACCAGAAATGAACTGTCCCTACTTCTATTCAGGGCAGACCATTCTGTGTACAGTAGACATTCTATTTATAGTAACTTGCAGCATTTTTGTCTGCGTTAGCGAAAATATCATCTGTGTTGGCTATATTTTCATCTGCGTTGGCTAAAATATTGTCTGTGGTGGAGATTTTTTATCCACAGGTATTGGGGAAAAAAATCATCTGTGTTGGTGTTATTTTCATCTGTGGTGGCGAAAATATCATCTGTGTTGGCTATATTTTCATCTGCATTGGCTAAAAAGTTGTCTGTGGTGGTGATTTTTTATCTACAAGTATTGGTGAAAAAAAAATCATCTGCGTTGGTGTTATTTTCATCAGTGGTGGCGAAAATATCATCTGTGGTGGCGAAACTGTCATCTGTGTTGGTTAATTTTTCATCTGTGTTGGCTAAATTTTTGGCTGTGGTGGCTAAATTTTCATCTGCGTTGGCTAGAAAATCATCTGTGTTGGCTGAAATGCCATCTGTGTTGGTGAAAATATCATGTGTGGTGGCGGAAATATAGTGTATGGTGGCGAAAATATCATGTGCAGTGGCAGAAATATCATGTGCGATGGCGAAAATATCATGTGTGGTGGCGAAAATATCCTTATATTGTAACTCGCACAGATATTTCCAACAAAAACAACACCACTGGTGGCGCTAATACTCTTTCGTAAAGCACAACCCCACTGGTGGAGCTTATACTCTTTCGTAATTACTCTTTTGTGATGTTAATAGGTCGTCAGTGGTCTCGCGGTTAGCAAGTTTGACAACTAATCAAAGGCAGTCACTGCTGTGTGGGTTTGATCCCCACAAGTGGCAATGCTGCAGACGTATCCCAGTATGACCCTGGCCGTTAAACAAAAAAACACTCTGTGGTGTTTTGAAGTAATCACAAGTGAAAAGGCTTTAATTCATAACTCTTTACTCTTATTAGATGTTATCAGCTTGGTTGCAATACAGAGACTGATCTTTCTTTTGTTCACAGTCTCTGATGTCATTACATTAATATTCAGCATTATGTTAAATAGTACATGTGATGATTCAGTAAATACAAACACAGGTCTAAAATGTACCAGTATAGATTTGTTACAACTGAGGACATTATGGAATAATGTTATAAACACTACATCTCTTCCCAACTTAGATTTGAATATGCATATTTAAATTAGCTCTTTGTGAAGTACAAAGGTTATTCAGTGAGAGCATATGAGTCACACACACAGAGTAATAATAAATCAAAACAATTTTAGAGGATTTAGTTTTGTAATGCTACATAGTTCTTCCAGTCACAGACAACTGCATTGGAGTGATATATTACTGACATGTGAAATAAACATTTGCAGTTTGACCTAGTCACAAGTAAAATAATCATTATGTGGTTTCCTCTAGCCTGAGGTATTATCCCTCTTTTCTCTGTGTCAAGAGTTATCACACTGCCAAATGGAGGTACCTCTATAACTTGTTTAATTTACCATCATTGCTGTTACAACATGTTTAATTGCCATAATTGTTCCACATTCTTTCCTCCTTTTTTTTTTTTTTATTTATTTCTTTTTTTTTTACTGGATTTACACTACAGCGGTTTTTTTTCCCACGTAAATGAAAATCTAGTTACAAACTGCTGTGTACTTTCCACTTTTTTAATAAGCCTTTTTTTTTTAATCAACCATTCAACATGTTTGAATTTGAAGCATTTAAAAAAACGACTTAAATGTTACCATGAAATAAATTTCATTTACAAATGAGATTTCCATGACTTTACCCATGTTATTTGTTTATACAGAATAAAGTGAAAAAAAAGGTTTTACTAAATAAACCACACTGAAGTATAACACTAAGAGTCCCAAATAATACATGAAAGAAAGCAAATATATACAAGGCAACATAGACATTTTATCAGATTTGAATAAGAAAAATCTTCATCATTGTGTCTATGAGATAAAATCAGTAATACTTTCCAGAACATGCAATTGAACTGTTCTTTCATACTGTAACTGATTTAAACTTCTTTATATAAATTACATTGTCTCAATAAGTCTGGTTGGTCTTTTGGACACTCTTGTTGACTTTCTAATGGGTAGTTGTGTAGATCCTGCACTGGGCAAGTCATTGTTAGTCTTTCTAGGTGTAGATATGTTCATTGAACTGGTGGCATTATTTCCTTCAGCACTATCTGAAACCAACTCACAACCACTTTCACTAACTGTATCCTGGTCATCTGGATCACTTTGTAATAATGGTTTAAAGTTAGTTTTCTTGAAGTAGGAGCTGTTTCTAGTAACCTGGCGGTTACCTTGTTGAGCTGTGATCATGGAGCCTTTGGTTTTAACAATTTTCACAGGATCTTTGTCAAAAGCAGTAAGACGTCCCATTCCTGTTTTCTTTACCAGGGCATTGTCACCAGCCTTAAGGGTTGCGGCTTGAACATTTGACTTCCGATCATGATAATTTTTCATCTTAATTTTGGCAAAAGTGTCCTGTACTCTTAGTTCATCATCATTGTGGTAGCTACCTATTTCTGGGAGTTTTGATCTGATTGGTGTGCCAAACAGAAGGGTAGCTGGGGCCACTTTTGTTGTGCTGTGCGGTGTGGCACGATATGCTAGAAGAAAGTTTCGGAGTTCCTGTCTCCAGTTGAGATTTTGAGCAATTCCAGCTTTCACTACTTTCTTGACGGTTCTCATGAAGCGTTCGACCTCAGAATTTGCTTTTGGCCATAAGGGGGTTATTTTCCTATGCTTGAAACCCATTGATATTGCATACTGACGAAAGTTTTCTCCATTAAACGGTGGACCGTTGTCCGACTTTATTACCTCTGGTATTTCTCTAAGAGTGAGAATGCTATCCAGCTTAGGTATGACAGCATGTGCAGAAGTAGAGTTGACTATTTCAACAAATGGGAATCTACTGTACTCATCAATGACCACAAAGAGGAACTGGTTTGGAGAAATTTGGCCAAAATCCATACTAAGTTCAGTCCAAGGAGCTCTTGGCAATGGAGACATTCTTAGTGGTTCCTGACTGAATGTTGGTGTGGCAATTTGACATGTGAGACAATTTTTCACAGCATCTTCTACAAGGCTGTCAATGTTATAGAACCAAATTTTTTCTCTCAAGAGGGCTTTCGTTTTCACAATACCTTGGTGACCCACGTGTGCAAGGTCAACAACATTTTGTTGCAATGAGCTTGGAATTACAATACGAGTGTCTCTCAAAAGCAGATCATAATCCGGACTTGCAGACAGTTCTTGTCTTAACAAGTGACATCGGTCAAATATCTGCTGGTCAATATTGACTTCATTTCTGTATAGGTGCCAATTACCAGAGTGAAGTGCTTTCATGACTGCTTGTAGTGTTACATCTTGGGTTGTGTGCTGCCGAATTACTTCAATTGGCACAGGTTTTGGTGCTGATGTGCTTGAAACATAGTTGATTATACTTTCTGCAAGCCTTTGTTCACGTGATGATTGCTTGACAGAGTCACTAACATGTCTCGAGAGGTAATCAGCAGGATTATTCTTGCCTGGTTTAAAACACAGTTCAAACTTGTAGGGTTGCAACCTTAGAGACCATCCTTGCAATCTAGCACTTGGTTTGGATTGCCATCTTGTGAATAATGATAGTAGGGGTCTGTGATCAGTGAATATCTTGAAATCTGTTCCATATAGATAAATGTGAAGATGTTCACAAGCCCATACTACAGCAAGTCCTTCCCTTTCAATTTGTGAATATCGTTGTTCTGTTGTTGTCAACGCACGACTAGCAAAGTGGACGTTGACTCGTTTTTCTGAGTTGGCCTCTTTCTGCATCAGTATGGCAGATATCCCCACTGGGCTAGCATCAACATACACTTCTGTTTCTAGCTTTGGATTATAATAAGCTAGAGCTGGAGCACTTGTGAGGCACTTTTTGAGTTGATCCAGTGAACTCTCATGTTTCTCTGTCCATTCCCAGGAACTTTCTTTCTTTGTCAGTAACCTCAAGTTGTGGGTAACTGTTGCATAATTCTTAATGAATCTTTGCCCACAGAAGTTTGCCATGCCTAGGAGACTTCTTACATCTGACTGGTTTCTAGGAGCTGGCATGTTTAAAAGAGCTTCTATCTTGTCCTTACTAGGAGACAGGCCATTTTCTGAAAAGGTGTGACCAAGGAATTGAATTTCACTTTGTTCAAACTTGCATTTTTCAGCAGCAAGAGTTAAACCTCTTTCCCTGATTCTCTGGAATAGTTCTTTTAGATTCGCTAAGTGATCGTTTGTGTCCTTTCCGAAGCACAGAATGTCATCACTTACATTCAAAACACCTTTCAGTCCACACGGAGCTTTCCTAATTTCCTCCTGGAATATCTCAGCAGCACTGTTGATTCCAAAGAAAAGTCGTGTGTATCTCCTGAGACCTGCATGGGATGTGAATGTTGTTATCTCACGAGATTCCTCATCAAGCTCCAACTGATTGTAGCCTTGATTAAGGTCAATCTTGCTGAAAATCTTTGCACCATTTAATTCATGAATGATCTCTGTGAGGGTTGGTGTACTATGGTTTGTTCTCTTGATAGCCCTGTTTGCGGCTCTCATGTCAACACAAATGCGTATTTGACCTGGAGTTTTCTTGGGTACTACTACAATTGGGGAAACCCATGGAGTTGGACCACCTGGTTTTTCTATGACTCCTCTATCTTCATCAAGTTTGAGTTGCTTTTCTATGTCCTTTCTCACGTGAAAAGGGGTTCTCCGGGAGTTTTGAACAACTGGTTCAACATTTTTGTCAACATGTAACTTTACTTTTACACCCTTCAACTTGCCAAGACCAGTGAAAATGTCTTTATATTCTGTCTTCAGTTTCAAAATCTGTGGTGAAAGTGCATCATCAACTTTCCTTACTGTATCTATCAACCGTAGCTTGCGAGATGTATCCCAACTGAGTAGGGATTTATCAGATTCACCTGACACTATAACTGGGCTTGAACACGTGGCATTATCTGATGCCAGCTTAGCCATGAATTTACCTCTGATATCCAATGGCACATCACTACCATAAGCATATACATACTTGTTGTGGTACTCCAAGCTTGGTTTTGATTCTAATCTGTTGTAGTCTTTCAGTGACAGAATATTGACGCTTGCCCCCGAATCAGCCAAGAATTCAACTTTGACACCATTCACTTTTACTGGAAATACCGGCCTATCTTTATTCATCTGGTTTTGTGAAACTGACCATGTAAAGTCATTATCACTTGTGTTTTGCACAACTTCATTATGCGAGACCATTGGTATTTCACTTTGTTCCTCAAGCATTTGTATCTGTTTCCTCACAGGTTTCTTCGATTTCACTTGGGGAGGCACTTTTGACTTACATTTTCTTGCAAAATGGTTTGGTTTTCCACATGACTGACACTTTTTACCCATAGCAGGGCATTTCTTTGTACCTGCAAAATGATTTCTAAGGCCACAGTTATTACATTCCCTCCCATATGCTGGACACTTGCCCCTAGGGTGAGATGATTTGCAACAGGGACAGCTACTGCGGTGTCCTGGTTGTGCCTTAGTGTGAACTGCTTCAACTTTCAGTTCATTGACTTTCTCAGTGGTACGTTCAATGTCTAGAGCAGTGTTGTCTGACAGCTCATACACTTTGCCTACCTCTATGAGTTTAGACAGGTCCCATGTAACTTCACTTAAGCCTTTTCATCTGAGCCTCTGAGAAATGCAACCAGATATTACTTGTGATTTTACTTCAGTGTCTACCTCTGTGAAGTTACAGGTTGCTGCTAGAGCTTTGAGTCTACTTACAAATTTATCTAACGACTCTGAAGGAAGTTGTAGGCATCTGCGAAATTCATATCTTTGATACTCTGTGTTCTGTTTTGGAGTGAAGTAGTCTGTGAGAGCAGCACAGCCTCGTACGAAGACATCCTGACCGGGGTTTTCCTCAGTTGCTGGGATTCTTGCTTTTTTCTCTTCTGGAAGAGATTCAAATATATCATACAGGTCCTCACCTCCAAAATGAAGCATCAGTGCCAAGAGTTGATCTGGATTTGTAATGTTAAATCCTTTTATCATATTCTTGTATCTTGCTAGATACTTATTCCATCTGACACTTATCCCTTCAGTGTTCTGACAATCAAAATGAGCAAATGTGCAGTTTGCTGGGATTGTGGTAGCCATTTTTTTTTCCTTAGTTCCAAGCACTTTATCCAAAACACTGTTTTTTTCTGCTTTAAAATATACTTTGATGAAAATGTCACAATTTATCCACACAAACAATTTTATGATATTAAGGTTTAATTATAATCCTCGTCGCCAAATGTGGTGTTTTGAAGTAATCACAAGTGAAAAGGCTTTAATTCATAACTCTTTACTCTTATTAGATGTTATCAGCTTGGTTGCAATACAGAGACTGATCTTTCTTTTGTTCACAGTCTCTGATGTCATTACATTAATATTCAGCATTATGTTAAATAGTATATGTGATGATTCAGTAAATACAAACACAGGTCTAAAATGTACCAGTATAGATTTGTTACAACTGAGGACATTATGGAATAATGTTATAAACACTACACACTCCAAGTTTTGCTAGAGGAGATGATGAACCAAGTTTCACTACCTGGCACTCAAGCCTACTAAACATGAATCTGACACAAAAGTAATATCATTTTGAGGTGAGCAGGTCCGTAGAAGTTTCAGTTCAATAAAGTGGTTATATAATACATCAAAAGACTTTTGAGCCACGGTAGGCATGCCAAAACCAGACAGAATTTATGCCAATACATAAAACATATTGTGTCATTGACATGCTGAAAATTCTGACAGCTGAGACAACTGTAAACAGGAGACAGGTACCTACATAAGTACTGTCATCCAAGGCTATTTTTAACAGGTCTTTATCAAGAGGATCAACTTTTTATATTTTGAACATGTAGGTAATGTTTATTTTGTAAACATGGGCACCAGGATCTACTTGTAAGTTCCAAAATGTGCAGACCAAGTCAAGCTGGAATAATACATCAGGATTAGCAAGGATTTCTGCTGATAGATTGTTTACAGAAAAAAGTTTTAGTGTGAATGGTCTATTGCAAAGTATGTGTATGCACATTATCACTGAGTTACCTTAGAGTTAGACATGTTGAGTATTAACCTAGGTTTACCTTTATCTTTGGACATAACAAGTAGGGGAGAGTAGTGAAATCTATAAGATTTAAAATTAGGTGCAGGGGCTAAAATAGCAGCAGCCTATCTTTCCAAATAAAACATGATTCTTTCAGTCAGGTTAAGTCAACAAAATGATGCCCTGTGATGGCTTTTATGGGATTGTGTTAAATGACTATGGTAATGTGGTATATGTTATAGACTATGGTATATGCAGAGAGTGTGTTGGATACATGAATATGCTTGAGGCCAAGAGTAATTCATTAGTAGATGTAGTAACTGATTATATTGGGATGATGATGAACAGATTAATGGACAGTTCATGAGGTAGTGTCTGAGATCTTAATGGTTTTTGTATAGGAACATGTGTTGAGCTGATTGATTGTTATGTCGGTATGCAGGTACTGAACATTAATGTGTTAAAAAATATGCTGGAAATAAATGTGCAACCCTAATCTGTATTGTCTGATAATTTTACCAATCTTGTAGCTTGTATTTGCATGCGTATTCATAGTATGGGTATTATCGCCCATTTGGTGGGAATTATCGGCCGAGATTTTTTCTGATTTAATTTTTATTTTATTTTATTCCATTGTTGTTTTTTCACTGTTGTGGCTGTCAATATTTCCTGAATATCATTATCTATTTGCAGTTCCTAGTCACTCCTATACTTTCTTTAGCTTAAGGCAATCCTCTTTTTGATTCACTTTAGGGAAATATTTATTCTAGAGGCTCAATGAGGAATGTAGGGTGCCCGTGAGTTGCCCACCGGACAGAATTACAGTGAACTAACTGCTTGACATAGCAAACAACTTAGTATTAAGGCATACTGGTGTTACTCCTCATGGTCCTGTTCTAAGTTTAGGGAACTGGAGTGCAATGCCTACCATCCACTGGGTGTTTCTCTTACTGTTGTTTTGGAGAAAGTCAGGATGCAGTGAATCCAAAGTGTTTATTCTGTTGTCTTCTCATGGTCTTACTTCATTACCAAGCCCCTACAGACTCCATAGCTATGTCCTGAATACACACCATTTCCCTTCTGTGGGCTAAGCGTCATGGCCTTGTGGCCCTATTGTTGCTTTGTGGTGATGTCTCGCTTAAACCTGGACCAATCTCTTTTGGGGCAGTAATCTCTAAGAAACAAGGGACCGTGCATCAATGACACTGTATCAGCACATTCTGTCGACATTCTTGCTGGCACTGAAACACACATCCGGGAAGAAATGGGCAGCCTGCTACATTCCATCCGGTGTGCCTAATTTCAGCTGCTTTAAACAAGTTTCTCAGGAGGAAATTAGAAAAATTATCAAAATGTCACCCACTAAATCTTGTTTGTTAGTTCCTTGGCCTACATTTATTTTATGTGTAGGAATGTATAGATATTCTACTGCCTTCAATTACCAAGCTTGTTAACTGCTCATTGTCAGAAAATGTTGTACCAGATGGGTTTATGAAGGCTATTGTAACCCCATTGATTAAAAAGTCGTTATTACCACCCAATGAATTAAACAATTACAGGCCTGTTTCAGGGCTGGGCTTCATATCAAAACTTCTTGAATGTGTTGTTGCTTCTCAATTTAATGACCATGTCAGTTTAAACAGACTCAAGAATGTCAGGCAGTACACCTATAAACTTGGTCACTCAACTGAATCTACATTGCTTTCAATTAAGAATGATGTTCATCTGGCTTTTGCTAAAGGTGAGGCTACTGCTGTCATTCTCTTGTCGATCAATCAGCAACGTTCAATGCTATTGACCATGATGCTCTCCTTGATTCTCTTAGCTCCTGGTTTGGTGTCAGTGGGGTAGTCCTCGATTGGTTCAAGTCTTATTTCTCAGACCATGTTCAGTGCATAAAGATTGGGTCAATTTTATCTGATGCCAAAAAGTTATTGTATGGTGCGCTCAAGGCTCTGTCCTGGGGCCAATCCTTTTTTCACTCTATACTTAAAGTCATACAGAATCATCCTGGTATTAGTTTCTGAATTCATTGTGTTTGGCTATAAGTCTGAGCTTAAAAAACTGAATCACTCCTTCTCAGTCAATATACTTGGTAATCTTATATCACTAGTAGATGCAGTTAGGAACCTTGGTGTCTGCTTTGATTCAGATTTTTCATTCTCTTGCCATGTTATCAAGGTCTGCAAGGCTTGTTTTGCTCAGGGATCTTAAGCGACTCCGAGGACATTTGACAAATGAAGCTTCCCTAACTGCTGACAATGCTCTGATCAGAAGTCGTCTTGATTACTGTAACTCTCTGTTCAGAGGTCTCTCAGTTCTGGATCTGCACAAACTTCAATGTGTTAAGAACATTCTTCAGAATTGTGGCCAATACCACCAAGTTTTCACATATTACTCCAGTTACAAAAGCACTATATTGGTTGCTGATTAAATACCATTCTATTTTTGAGACTGCCATGCTTATATATAAGTTCCTACTCAGTGGTAACCCCAAATACTTTGAACCCTTTCTGATACCCAGAAATAGTGCATATAACACTCGTCAAAGTCAATCTGATGGCATCTTTATTGAGATACTAACCTCGATAAATTAAGTTAGCTATCTTGATTTATCGACTTACTAAGTCAATAAATCGAAATAACTATCTCCATTTATCGATTTAGTATCTCAATAAAACGACTTAGCTATCTCGATACTATTGACTTACTAACTTGATAAATCGACTTAGCTCAAGAACCAAATGAATAGGAGGTAAAGGGTATTCAAAGTATGAAGGCCAACATTAGACTTTGAAAGTAGTCTCCAATGTCAAATATAACCCCATTAAGACATTATGCAATGCAAAGAAGTTACAGGGCATTATAAAAACACATAAACAGGGGGCTGGACAAACTGGCCCTTTGTCAAATCAGTTTTCAGCAATATATAGGCCAACTTAAAACTTGGCAACTGCAAACTCTTCCCAAAGTAAAAAAAAAACAAGAAAAAGTGATGCAAAAAGAACACTTTTGTAGTGCGCAATCTCCATCAGATGACAGACTCTTAGGGGTAGCATTTATTTATGAAAAGTACATTGGTTAAGCCTGTATCAAATCAGCATCCTTTAACTGTAACCTTGTTCCCCTGATTTGCAAATAATGGTAAATGATTTATATGTTCATGTTTTGTTTGTTTCAAAAGTGTGACCAACACAAATCAAAGAAATTTGGATGTTGTTATGAATTCGTTCAACCCATGTCATAAAGACACTTGTTGAGACAATTACTAGTATTCATATCATTTTACTTCTCAGCTGATAATTAGCAACAGGGTAAATTACATTACATTTCAGGTCAAAGTCATGGCTTCTATTCAATGATGATAAAAGGTGAAACATCTATGTAACATTGAAATACATAAGTTGATCTATTGACTTACTAAGTCGATAAATTGAGAAAGTTAACTCAATTTATCAAGATACTAAGTCGATAAATCGAGATACCTAAGTCAATTTATCGGGATAATAAGTTAATAAATTGAGAATTCTAAGTCAATAATTGACTTAGCAAGTTGATAAATCAATATAGTTAACTCGATTTATTAAGATATTAAGTCGACAAATCGAGATAACTAACTCGCCTTATGAAACTTAGCCAGTGAAAAATAATTACTGCGTAAAAACAGCACAAAATGTGGAAGAAAAAAGTAAATATTATGTGTAACCTTTCTTAGGTGTAATCCATATTACCAAATGCTGAAGTCTATTGTTTAATGTAACTGCTGATGACACATTTATAAACTATGTCTATGACCTTTAAACTATTGTTTGCAGTCATTTTTACAAAAACCTTTGGGTAACACATTGGAATGATGATTCAAAACTATGCCAGCTGGAGTTAGCTAGAATCAGTCCCCCCCACCCCAGGGAGAAAACAAACAAATGCGGAGCATAAGTTTATTAATATATACAAATATAGTTAACATAGAAATAATGTATATCATGTAAAAACTAGAAATAGGCCGCCCTGTTGATAGTAGATGCGAATAGAAACAGGATAGCATAGAAGAACACACATTATCATGTATAATGTCCACCCATGAACCTTTTGCCCAAATTGTACAGTAGTCTTACAAGACCCTGTTTCATTTGTAAAATATATCAATGATGCTTAAATATTTGTTAGTGTAGATGTAAATTATTTCAGCTTCATGCCTTTTTGCATTGGTTGGGTTGAAAATTTTGACGAAATCACTCTATCTTGCACGGTTAAGAAGATAGAAGCAAATTCCTGTTTTTCTATTTTTGGCAAAAATTTGAAAATTGCCAAGAGTACATTTCTTAGATACCCTATGGGTCGAAAATTTCAACGAAATAACTCTATTTCGCACGGTTAAGGCCAGTTTGTCTTTTTCCATTTTGGGCAAAAATTCGAAAATTCAAAATGGCTGCCATTTTTGGGGAGGGGAAAATTTTTTGAAAATTGCAAAGATTACATTCCTTAGATACCCTATGGGTCAAACATTTCGACGAAATCGCTCTATCTCGCATGGTTAAGGAGATAGAAGCAAATTTGTGTTTTGCCATTGTTGGCAAAAATTCGAAAATTCAAAATGGCCGCCATTTTTGGGAAGGGGAAAATTTTTTGAAAATTGCAAAAAAGATTACATTCCTTAGATACCCTATGGGTCAAACATTTCGACGAAATCGCTCTATCTCGCATGGTTAAGGAGATAGAAGCAAATTTGTGTTTTGCCATTGTTGGCAAAAATTCAAAAATTCAAAATGGCCGCCATTTTTGGGGAGGGGAAAATTTTTTGAAAATTGCAAAGATTGCATTCCTTAGATACCCTGTGGGTTGAAAATTTCGACGAAATCGCTCTATCTCGCATGGTTAAGGAGATAGAAGCAAATTTGTGTTTTGCCATTTTTGGCAAAAATTTGAAAATTCAAAATGGCCGCCATTTTAGGGGAGGGAAAATTTTTTTTAAAATTGCCAAGAATACAATGCTCAAATACCTGTGGGTCGAAAATTTCGACGAAATCGCTCTATCTCGCATGGTTAAGGAGATAGAAGGAAATTTGTGTTTTCCCATTTTTGGCAAAAATTCGAAAATTCAAAATGGCCGCCATTTTTGGGGAGGGGAAAATTTTTTGAAAATTGCAAAGACTGCATTGCTTAGATACCCTGTGGGTCGAAAATTTTGCCGAAATCGCTCTATCTCGCACGGTTAAGGAGATAGAAGCAAATTAGTGTTTTGCCATTTTTGGCAAAAATTCGAAAATTCAAAATGGCCGCCATTTTTGGGGAGGGGAAAATTTTTTAAAAATTACCAAGAGTACAATGCTCAGATACCCTATGGGTCGAAAATTTCGACGAAATCGCTCTATCTCGCACGGTTAAGGAGATAGAAGCAAATTTGTGTTTTGCCATTTTTGGCAAAAATTCAAAAATTCAAAATGGCCGCCATTTTTGGGGAGGGGAAAATTTTTGGAAAATTGCATAGATTGCATTCCTTAGATACCCTGTGGGTCAAAAATTCTGTCGAAATCGCTCTATCTCTTACGGTTTCCGAGATATTAGCAAATTACTCAAAAGTAGTACTGAAAATACACAATGAAGTACCTAAATGGCTATTACTCATGTACTGACAAAGCTATCAGTCCCAAATGCAATACTAAGCGAGCTATGGACATAACAATCTTGTATTCAAAATTGTAGTAAAATATCTTTAATTATTTTGGCTTAAATGCACGGAAACCAATGGGTACTGAAAATAGCTGTACTTAAGTATTACTCAGTAAGTAAAAGAGGTACAACAGCCAAAAGCAATCCCAAGCAAGCTACTGACCCAATAAGCCTGCATACCAAATTTGGTGACAATAGCTCTAATACTTTTCCTTTAAATGAGCGGAAACCATGGGTGACGCCGGACATCGGACGCCGGACATCGGACAACGGACATCGGACATCGGATGGCGGAAAAAGCAAAAATAATATATCCACCCCCCAGGGGGGTGGACATAATAATACTATAATGTGACTACTTAATTAATAACAGAAGCCAATAATAGTTATAATGTCCAGTCCATGCACTAAGTGGCCAAAGGCCACCACACGTTAATAAAGGCTTCATAGCAATTATAAAGCAATCCAATGTAGATATGTTAAATGCACTTTACATTCATATGGTTATTACATATACTTTAGATATGGTAAGCTAACTTTACATATGGTAATAATGATATGTTACTTTACATATAATTTTAGATAAGTACGAGATAAGAACAGGGCCACCTCACCTTAAGTTGATAAGTATAAAATAAATAAGGGAGCCAACCCAATTTAAGATTACCTCAGAGAGAAATATATACAAACCTGAAAGTAGTTTAAGGCTAACCTAACCCAATTTGAGGTGAGCTAAACTTAAAGGTGAGAGGACCCTGAAATGAGTTAATACTTAATTGTCAAAACCAGGACAAAATAATTACACATGTAAGAAAAACCCTCAAAGCCCAATGGTAGGAGCATTATCCACAATAGCTTAGCAAACGCATAGGCAATAGCCTCACCAGCAGTATGATCCTTGTGAATATAAGTCCAGACACAATCACTAGCCCATGATCTTTAATAAAACTGTAAAAATGTCCAGACTCTGAGACAACCTAAGTATTGACATGTCAAATATAAAATAACCAAGAGCAACAATATATCACTCACATCATTACTAGGGTGGGCAGGGTGGGCACTTTAAAATTTAATTTTTAGATCTTGCTGGGTTGACAATCCAAGAAGGACTGAAGAGTGAAGTAGCCACAACATGGGAGGGGCCTAAAAAGGACCAATTACTGCATTTGTTGTGACTAGTGACCTAGGCAACGACAGGTCCATGTGGCTTTCTACTTGGGGAACCCTTACATTTGTTCAACCTGACCAGACTCCACCAATTAATTCAAAGTAATACAACTGGTAACCATGACTGAGGAATACCCTACTGAAAATAAACAAATAGACTGGTACCCCAACCTGAGGGAACAGAGGGACTGACCCCCTTTGTGCCTAAACACCAAGGCCGACAGTCCCCCCAAAGTTCCCCAACACAGTGATGACACAACAGAGGGTACTCAGTTTTATTCATAACACACATATTCATTAACATGTGTAAGTACAATTAAATCTAGAAATACTTACATTTCCACAGATTAAATGCAAATCATGATAAATGAAATTTAAATGTATACTAATTGAAAGTAATACAGAAAGACATGGAATTAAATTAATACACCCAGTTAAGGGAGCCAACCAGTCTGACCTTAAGAATAGAGAAGCCAAAGGTAAGACAGTTGAAGGTCACAATCTTGACCTCCAGATAGCAGAAGTGACCCCAGTTAAGTTAAGAGATAAACCTTTGAGCTTGAGTCAAGGTCAAAGTAAGAGAACACCAGTGACTAAGGAATACCATAAAATAGCAGATACTAGAATATTATATTGAAAACCCCAGCCCAAACCTAACATCAGATCATTTATGAATCTGTAAGCATTTTTTGAAAAGTAGTAGCAACTGCAGACGAACGAGTGGGATCATCATGAATATACCTCCACACACAATCTGACGTCCAGGTGCCCTGGACCTTAATCTCCTGAATGGGAACATTGGCATTAAAAGCTAGTTAGGCACCTGAACGCCGGAAAGCATGGATGGTGAAGAAATGAGGTCATAAATCCAATTCTTGGTTAATGAGTGAGCTGGAGTTAGCTAGAATCTTTCATTCCACATGCAATGGCAAATGGATACAGTATTGAGTGTACCCACTTAACTCTCATTTGGTTCTACCTTTGTAATTTTGAACTTGTATTTAAGCTAATTTTGGATTCAAACCCAGACATTACTCTTCCAATAGAGTTTTCAAACCTGGCTTCACTGTTATCCTATTTCTGTCCAGCGATTAAATGGTTGGGGCTGGTAGGTTTTCAGTTTTCTTTCTATGGGTTCTAGCTTAAATGTTTTAGGTGTAATATCCAGTGGTTGTTCAAACTTCTCAAGGTAGACTGTTACTGAATGACATAAGAGAACTGGGTAGCCAAGACCTGGTTGCTTGTAGCCGTTACATTTTAGTCTTCTGGACTACTGAGGGACAAAGGGAAATACTGTAAAATTATTTTGTCGGTCAAAGGTCAAAGTTGGGGTTTTACGTCCCGTTCAACAGCCAGGGTCATATTGGGACAGGTCCTCAGAATTGCCACTTGTGGGACTCGAACCCACAGAGGTGACAGCCTATGATTAGATGCCAAACTTGCTAACCACTAGGCCACTGAGGACCTAATTATTTTGTCGGAATACTATCTGAGTAGACAATCCTCTGATTAATATTTAAACCTAGATAAATGGGAATCCTAGCTTGCTCATTATTTGGAACTCAGTCTCCCAGAGCAGTTACCAGATGAAAAAGTGATAGCACAAAATAAGGAATGCATGGTTTGGGGACATGTTAACATTTACTCATCTAACTATTTGCTGAAATACTTGCTATAAGTGGTACAAAAAGATAGATGTACTTTTTACAAAATTCAGGTCACCAGAAACTATGAAATATGTTTGAAGACTTTGTTACACAATGGGTCAAGGACCCAAGTAAGATATGTAAAGGTCACCCTAAAAGCGACATTAAGGTTACACTCTTACATACTTGATTATTACTACCTGACATGTGCATTATTACGGGCAATAATTACAAGCGATATCCATCAGCAGATTATTATCAGTATGTTTAAACACATAATACTGAATGATGACCCACAATGTAAGCTATTAATTAACAAATATATATGCATAAATGTCAAGCAATAACAAGTACACATATTTTTCAAGAAGACAAAACCTAAACCTACTCATCGATGTTTAAACCCAAATAATGTACATATACCGTACAATGTAACCATAATAAACAGTACAACAATACACAAATAATATATTGATACAAAATCACTGCACAAACTTCTGTTACATATAAAATATCTATGGGTCGTGGTAGAAGGTGAGATCTAAAATACATCCAGTCTGACTTTCTGTCAATTGAACTTTCTACCCATGAAGTGACTTTCTTATCAATGTACTATTTATATATTGTTGTCCATACTAGTGTTTATATATTATGTTTTTGCCCAATCAAATATTCCAATCACTCTACTTTGTTTCCCCACACACTCCTGTTTCAAAATATAGCCCAAAGTGTTGATTCTAAAGTGATCAAAATTAATAAATAGATAATGGCCAAGTGGCGCTCCTGTAAACTTCATGGCCTGAGGCCCAAACGGCCAAAGGGTCATTAAGTTTACATAATGGAAGCACCACGAGGCAATTATCTATTATAAAACCCTGTTAATAAAAACCAACTTAACTAAACCAATTGGTTTTCCTTTATGGGAAAATATAATTTTGGATAAAGCTTGAAAAGCTTTAATATAATCTGACTGCCACAAAATTTAACCATAGATAATGATAATCGATAAAATATGGATCTGTGACTTACAGAAAGCACTTTCCAGAAAAATGTCAGATTGCTTATTTAACAATGTTTTGGATAATTTGTTGTGTTTCATGTTACTTTATTGATCTGTGCTTATTTTAAGACAGTAAGCTATTATTTTTGTGTTTCAGGCAATGAAAGTACTAGAAACTGGAAAATTACTTACTTGTTCTATTTTGTGTTAAAGTTTTTGGGTTTCTAAAGATTTTTATTTTGTGTGCTTCTTTGTCTCTTAATTTTGACTCAAGGACAAATGCCTCCTGGAAAGATTGTCTCCTGGAAAAAAGCCTCATAGAAAGAATGCCTACTCCACATTTTCTATTTCAGAAATACCTCCTATGAAAATTAATCCAGAACATTAAGAACAAAATTCATTTAAACCACACACAGTGTATTATTTTAGAAGTATTTAACAAATAGTAATAAGGTAAATTAAAATCTTTGTTTTGAACTTAAAAACCATTGAAAATTTAAATTGAATTTAAACCCAGCAGTAATACATTTCAGTTCTACATTGTTGCACTACGTTTTTTTTCTTGTTTTACTTGAGTAAATTTTGAGCCACTAAAACACTCCTTTTAATATAGTATGCTGGATTAGATTTAAATAGTGAGTTCATTCGAAAGTTTGCTGCTCCTTTGATGATTTGATTGTAGAGAAAAATGCCTAGAATTAAAAAATATCCAATTTTATAAATCAAATTGCTTGTTTTGTATTTGTCAGGAGGTATTTTTTCAAGGTAGCATTTTTCTATGGACTCTGAATGTCATGCAGAATTGAAAAGACTTTGTAAATGTACCCACTGAACTAATTAATATGAAATAAGTTGTGAAAACATTTCAATATTGAATGCATTGTGCTGAGGATGACTGGCATATACCCTTTTGTTGACTGGCCATTGAACAAAACCACAATCCACTATTAGAGAATAATGTAGTGTTAACTCTCCAATATGCAAAAATAATGTAGAGGAGTTGAAATAATGGAAGGGTCACCTCTCTAGGTTTTATAAGTTAGTAAACTTCCTGACATATCTGACACATTTTAGACACTGCTTTGATTTTTTTGCAAAATCACTGAAACATGATGTTGTATGGGTTTTGTCCAAAGCAGTCATGTTGAATCACTTTTTGACACTCCAATCTATGTGGATTATCATCAGTGTGTAAAATTAGGTAAAATATTTTAGCTTAAATTAAGCTCATTGTTCAAAGATCAGGACCACAATTTGACCTGTATTAAAGAATTATGTGTTCTTGAAATCTAGTATAAGATTATACCGATGAAAATAATGTTTTGTTAATGCTCACATTTTAGCTATTATACTGCCATTTTAGCTTTTATTCTACCAAATAGAAACAGGGCTATGCAGATAGAGAAAATAATGAAGAGGTTCACATCCCGACACTTGATAGAAACATATTTTACATTGAATAGTTTACAAGATTATTTTCCAAAATGTAAAACATAATTGTTAGAAATTGTGAAAAGGATGTAAATAGTTCAACATATATAATGTGTTTCACAAGATAAGCTGTATTTCAGTGGATTATGGGAATTCTTATTATTTTTTGACTTTACATTATTTTATGTGATGAGTGTACAATGTCGCAGAATAGATTTGAATTTGCTATATATTGGCATACATTTAAAAACTATCAAGATAAATATCCCACTGTAAAATAATGATCATTTCACTCAACCAGGCATTCAAGACCCATAGTTATGTTTCAACAGAAAATGTTCTCTAGAAACCAGGATTATTTACTTCAATTTTAAAGAGAAGTCTATTAAACACAGTTCTACTTTCAAGAAAAATGTCAAATTAAACAGGCCAAACGTACATATATATTTATACTATCCTTCTGGTGCTTTCATGAATAGAATTCCGTCATAGTTACACTATATATTTAATTTACATCTAAATTCTGGTAGCAACATGATATTCTTGAAGTAAAAAAACAACTTTTAAAACATGGGATGTCTTTATAAAGATATCTTGTCATATAAATTATTTAAACAACTGATAATACAATTGTATTAACCTTTCTTTCATGGTGAAATTGTATGTTGCAATAGTAATTCAAAGTCTAATTTAAAGCATCTTGTGAAACAAATTTAATCCACTCTTTGTATATGAAACACTTAAGATGAAAACAGAACAATACACACTAGACAAGTTGTGATCAAGTTGTGACGTGTGTATTTCTGCAGTGACCTGTCATAGTTTTTTTGCCTACTTGTGAAAAAGGCAGAAATGTGGGATAAACTGGTGTACCTGTGCAGACTGTGGGATGTTAATTTTGTGTTTCTTGAGCTAGATGTACACTCTCTTTAAGATTATCCAGCGTTTGATCTGAATGTAAAAATGATTGCACTGGCCCTTTAAAGCAACTTTTCCATTTATATTATTGCTATATTACTATTATATTTTGGGTAACTTTTCAAATGAATGTAGTAGGTAAAAAGTGAAGAAAAAAGGACTTGCTTAACAGTCCACTTGAAATTAGGGAGGCCGTTTGTGCAATATAATTACATTATTACCTCTAGCAAGGAAATATAGTTTTCCTGACGGTTTCTTTGTTTGTCTGTTTGGTTACTAGTGGGGATACATAAACACTATTGGTTGGATCTTCCAGGAAAAATCAGAAGATATGTCTTGGTCCAACTTAGGTCCCATTAATTTTTATGGTGATCTGGATCACTGTCTGAATACAAAAGAAATAATCCAGACCTTTCTATTTACTTAGTTGATATTTTGTGCTCTCTGAGTACTGTTATTTTTATATTTTGTGTCAACACATGTAGTTAAACTGTCACTCAGTTACTAGACAGCAAGTATTATTTAGTTTAAAAGTTTCATAATCTGAACAAGATTTGCCATATCATACCTAGTTCTCAGACAGAACAATAACTTATTGAAGGCGCCTAATAATGCTTGCTTTAGCATGTATTTGTAGCACAATTTGTAAATGTATGTTGCAACCTTGACACTTTTCAACAGTTCCAACAGTAAAATATATTCTCTGTGTATCAGACTCATGAGCCGTACAAGTTTCTTGAAGCGTCTCTCATCTGGGAGGTACCTTTCAAAGTTCATTACCATTTTTGACACCTGTTCTATTCCTAACTGCAATATGTTGCACTCCAAATAATTGTGACTTTGTCCTTTTTCTTCAAACAAGTTATGATTCCTTGCAAAATGAGGCAGCATCCCTTGCTCAAAATACTGCAAAAGATGTTTCAGAAGAAGTTGAACTGCCAAATCCAGATCTTGCCAGACTACATCATCTGGTGGGTGATTTTCACAGGCTAACAGGAATGTTGTCTTGGCTAAGTATGAAGTGAAAAATGGATCTTCGTTTTCAGCCCTGTGTTTGTCACATAAAAGTGGTCTGACATGGCAGTAAAACATACATTTGAAAATCACAAAGGCATTCCTCTGAGGAGTGGATATCAGAGAAAATAATTCAGCCTCGAGTTCTGAGTAGGAGCAGCGTGCACCTTTTTGTGCTGCAACTGCTCTTATATTGACTTTTTTGGATATCTTCTGTCGCATAAGGTGACATGGCCACTTGCCTTCAGTTTGTAACCAAGTGCTGTGTGATGGCCACTCTTGAAACTTTCCAGCAATGACAAAATCACAATGAATCTCAAATATAATCCTCTGTTTGACTTTCACAGCCACATGTAGAATGTGATACTTGATAGATTTTCCATCCTTCTCCCTTACTATTGGACAAATTTCAATCTGTGTGTTCCTTCCCAGAAGATGTTTGATCACGCACTGAAAACATTCTTGCTCTTCAAACCTAGCACTAATTTCCAATTCAGTCAGCATCATCTCATTTGGTATTTCATCTCCACTTTGGCTGCAAAAAATAATGGTATCTTTTGATTTTTGTTTGGCTCTCCACCCTTCAAGAAATGAGGGAGAATAATACATAATATCAGTTTCCCAAATATAATACTGTATATCTGGGTTAACATTGTACAATCCACATGAACCTTCTTCTACACTTCCTTGCTGTGCATAAGAATCCAAGTCATGAGTGAATTCTTTTCCGTAATATATTTTGCTTGATATGAGTTTGCAAAATGCTGGAAAATTCCTTTTCATTTGTTTTGAAAGAGAATTATATTTTTCTAAACATGAAATAAGCTTCCCTGCATGCGCCATTATGTACAATGATTTTATTTAACTCACATAGATTTGTAATTTTATAACTCCTACTTTGAAAAAAACCAACATATCCACTAGTTATTTTGGTGAAATCACACAACCCATCCCAGTTTTTGAGCATTTTATTAAAACTCCTTGTAAATCTGTGTAGTTTCTATTGGATAAATCTGTCTACTACTAACTGATGTAATTTTCAAAAAATACAGTAACAGCTGCAAAAAGATATGATTTGATTTACAGTACATGTGTACACTGAATTTTTTTACGGTCATTGTTTAACTTACTACAAATATGATAAAGTTATTTACACTGTTGAATATAAACTCAATTCTCAAAGAATTAGATCTTATTTTAAACAATGATTCCAAATTACTAGTAGTCTAGTTTTACTGCATACTTACAAGTGTACAATTTTATAAGAAACACATTTTAGCTTTTATCCGTACTATTGTACTATTGACAAAGGAAGTACACATAACCAAACAGTTTTATTCGTGAAACATATATTACAACTTTTAGCCAGAAGTATAAAACAGTTGCAAAGTGAAAAAAAGGAGAGGAAACTTAATGCAAAACATCTGAAAAAACAACAGTACACAGTCACTTCACATCTCTTTATCTTCTATGGAATCTATTAATAACCTCCTACTGGGCGTGTTTTATGTGTTTTATGGAAGCCAAGCTTTGTGTTGGCTTTGTTACTAACCTATGATCTTCACTGCCCCCTATTTTGAGTTGTTTGGATACCTAATTAAGATTACACCCTGAAAAGACTTTTAGGTAGCCTTTTAAGTCTCCATTGCAAGACATATCCATAATTTAAACCATTTTCATAGTGGTCTATTTGGTCTTTGTGCAAAATCAGTAAATTTTTATTGGGTTCATCAAAGAACTTTATGTCTTTGCTAAGGTAAGAATTTTAACATCTAAGTAGCTATGCCTTTACAATAAAGAGTAAAATACTAGGCTCCTAAAATCTACTATTTGATTGAACAGCCAGAATAAACAAGGCCAAAAGGTGTTTTGGTCCCCTAGCACGAGCGCAAAGCCATCAGAGACATGAGTAGTGCAGTAGAATTTACAAAAGTCTCGTGACACAAAGAAATTGCAACTGGTCACCCATCCAAGTACTAACATAGCCTATTCCACCTTAACTTCAGTGAGCAGAGAAACAGTCATCACTCTGTGTCACTACTCATGAAATGCAAGAAGGACATATGTATAGAAATAACCCAGCAGGCATCTGACGTAGTTATGACGTCTAGAATGTGTTGAAATTACGTTGCAACGTCTTGTAATGTATTTGCAATGTCTTTACAACGTCACAATAAGATGTCAGTTGGACGTTTTTGAAAGACGTCATATTGACGTTTGGATAACATCATAAAGAGACAACAGGAAGGCATGCTTCAGCCATGATGGAAATAAAAGAATTGTTTGGAGGGAAATTTAAATCTAAAATCGTCAAATATCAGGTAATATATTTTCCATCTAATCTTTTAGTTGTTATTATATTTATCTGTTATGTATATAGACTTGAATGGCATATGTATAATATATCTTTACACTGATGTTGCTTGTAATTAGTGTTTTTCTTTCTTTCTCCCTGTTAAGTGTATACTGCTCCTCATTAACTTGACACAACATGACAGCATAAGTCTGATTTATGCTCTGCTTTTGTGTAATAATATGGATTTCCATATTGACTAAAATACTGCATGAGTGGTTATTTTTGTGTGGAATTAATTTTCACTATTCTCACAATTGCACATCAAATGCGAAAATCTGTCAGTACTGCAGTACAAAGTTTTCCTTTAATTCATTCCCCTCCCCATGACCCTCTCTGTCATATCTGACTGAGTTTTATTACTGTCAGTTGTCGGGTTTTTTATTTGATAACACGGATGTGTTGGTATGTGGGTACTTACAGTAAACTGTCTTTTCAACTCTACTTGTTAAATTTTCAGTATTGTGTGTACATACACTGGAAAAAAATGGAAAACATTCAATTTTAATACTTGCATGTGCTTTATAGAGACTGTCAATAAAATTTTAGGACAGAACACTGTTGTGTTTACACTTCCTATTTGCAGAGAATTTATACAGAAAGACCAGATGTTTGTGTGTTTAAGAAATGCTAACTGAATGGTTATATGTGTTGTAAGCAATGTTTATAATCATCTTAACTGAGATATGAAAACAGCTCTATCAGTAATTCACTGAAGGTAATCAGTACTGGGGTATATATGGTTTATACAGAGGTTTACACAGATGAAAATTAATACCCTGTTATATCTTGACCAGTAAAACACTCTGTTTCTACAAGCAGGGTTTATTCTTGGTTATTCTTGGAACACACACTCATATATGTAATTCTTATAAAGCCTGTTTACATGTCTGTAACTATTGAGAAGTGGCAATGTTTTCTCTCCTATGTTCAAAGTCCACTCCAGGGTAATTAATCATAGTGGCAGTTAGCATCAACAGAGTTTCTGGTTTTCAAAAAGGAAATTTAATAAGAGTTCTTTATGATTTTAGAACTGCATTGTCTACAAGGTACCAATGTAGGTTTAACACTAACAAAATACTACATTCCCCTACACCTAGTTTAAAAACTCTAGACAATAAAGCTTTAATTTACAATTATTCGAGCTGAAGAAAAATGGGGTAGACTGCCCATTTCCTTTTTAATAGAGCTTGGGATTATTCTGCCCAAAATATGTGTAGTGCTCTATTTGGCCTAACTTAATATATAGTCTTTCAAATAAGCTGGACGTTTACGGTCTCTCCTTGGTCTGGTAGGTGTTTTTGCCCGTTCTGTGGTGATATCATCTTTGTCTTTTGTAGTCATATCACCTTCTCCATTTGTTGGTGAAACTGGTGAATCTGCTTTTTCCGATTCAGGTGTATTTGAAGATTTCTCGTGCCTGCGGTGAATATGATCTTGGTGGCGGCTAACACAGCCCTGTCCATCTTGTAGTTGAACTTCTGCTGACACAGGACCTGTCTCCTTAGTGACAACGCCTGGAAGCCATACTGGTTTCTTAGATGTAAAATCCTTCACAAGCACTTTGTCATTTTCATGGATTTCGCGATACTTGGCATGTCTATCATAAGCATCTTTTTGACAAGACTGTTTCTGTAATACTTTAGTTGCAAGATCTGGTCGCAACAAATCAAGATGATTTCTCAGCTTCCTATTTAGTAAAAGTTCTGCTGGTGATACTCCTGTGGTACTATGAGGTGTAGTTCTGTACTGGAACAGGAATCGCGAAACTTTCATTTGTACCGTTCCACCTGTTTGCTTTCTCATGCTTTGTTTGAAGGACTGGACTGCTCTTTCAGCAAGCCCATTTGAAGATGCATGATATGGAGCCGTAAATATGTGCTTGATGCCATTAGCAGTTGTGAAGTTCTTGAATTCTGTGCTGGTGAAACATGACCCATTGTCAGTCACAATTTGATGTGGCAATCCTAGGTTAGCAAATGTTATTCGCAGTTTCTCTATGGTGATTTCTGATGTAGAACTATTGGTAGGATGCACATCTATCCATTTGGAGTGGGCATCAACTATAATCAAAAACATCTTCCCCATGAATGGTCCCGCATAATCAAGGTGTATACGAAACCAAGGCTGGCTTGGCCATTCCCATGGGTGTAGTGGTGATTTGGCAGGACTCTTCAGATTACTGCTGCATTCATTACAGTTGTGTGCCATCTGTTCCACATCTGAGTCCATACTAGGCCACCAAATGTAGCTTCGTGCTAAAGACTTCATCCTGCAAATGCCAGGATGTGTCTGGTGCAACATCTGTAATGCATACCTTCTTGTCTGTGGTGGTAGTACAACACGCTGTCCCCACAGAATACATCCATCTTGGACACTTAGCTCAGCCTTCCTTTTGTAGAACGGCTTCACTGCATCAGTTGGACAAGTATTAGGCCAGCCTATCTGGACAAACCTCAGAACCATGGAAAGAGTCGGATCTTTCCTGGTCATCTGCTTCACAGTTTCTGCGTGAATAATTTTACTGTTCATAGTCTCTATGAGACAAACAGTTTCACCTGGTACTGGTACTTGAAAGCGTTTTGTTTGGACTGGTAATCTGCTCAGTGCATCAGCAGCTTGATTTTCCTTTCCTGCTCTGTGTCTTATTGTGTACTCATACGCTGACAAGGTTAGTGCCCATCTTTGCATCCTAGGTGATGACATATGTGGAACAAGCTTGTGTTCATTCAGCAAACTAACCAAGGGCTTGTGATCTGTACAAAGTACAAAATGACGTCCATAGACATACTGGTGAAATTTCTTTACCCCAAAAATGACACTAAGAGCTTCTTTATCCAGTTGGGAATAGTTTTTCTCGGCTGGTGTCAAGGTGCGGGATGCGAATGCTATAGGTCTTTCCTTCCCGTCAGCCATTTGGTGTGACAACCACCCACACCATATGGCGATGCATCACACGAAAGAATCAGTTCCTTGCTAGCATCACAATGAACCAACACAGCTGATGATTGCAACATTCCTTTGCTCTTTTGAAATGCTTCATCTTGTGGTTTACCCCAACTCCATTTTGTGCCTTTCTTCAGTAGCCTCAATAGGGGATTCAGCACCATTGACAGCTGAGGTAAATAGTGGTTATAATAGTTTATCATGCCCAAATATGATCTCAGCTCAGAAACTGTTCTGGGGGCTGGTGCATCAGAAATTGTCTTGACCTTCTCTTGCACTGGTGAGACACCATGTTTGTTTATCCGTTGCCCCAGATAGGTAACTTCAGGTTCCAAAAAGAAACATTTGTTTCTGTTCAGCCTCAGTCCAGACATTTCCAGTTTCTGTAGGACCACCTCTAATGTTTTCAGATGCTCTTCGTCATTCTTTCCTGAGAGCAATATATCATCCATCCGAACCAATACATTCGGAATGTTCTTCAGCAAGTCTTCCATCACTCTCTGGAAGATCCCAGGTGCTGATGAGATTCCATATGGCAATCTTGTGTACTGAAACAGTCCCTTATAGGTATTTATTGTAGTGTATTTCTTGGAATCTTCATCCAGTAACAACTGTTGATAGGCCTTGCTTATATCCAGTTTGGTGAACTTTTCACCTCCCGCCAGAGTTGCCAACAAATCCTCCGTTTTGGGGATAGGATAATTATCAAGCTTAGAGACCCTGTTCACTGTGACTTTATAGTCACCACAAATTCTGAGGCTTTTGTCCTCCTTCACAATAGGCACTATTGGAGCTGCCCACTCTGAGAACTCCACAGGTTCCAGAGTACCTTCTTGAACTAAGCGGTCAAGCTCCCTCCCGAGTTGATCCTTAATTGAACAAGGAACTGGTCTGGGTTTATAATACTGTGGTTTGGCATCACTTGGAACATAAATCTTTGCTTCAAAGCCTTTGAGGGTGCCTAGGGATTCACTGAATAGCAGCGGGTACTTCTCCAGTATTTGCTGTGAGTTTATCTGTGCTGCATCAGTCTGCACTTGAAATATGGCATGCCAGTCTAGCTTAATTTGCTTCAGCCAATCTCGGCCTAATAAACAAGGACCATCCCCTCTGACTACTAGTGCTGGCAGTTCTGCATCCTGATCTTTGTAGTTTACTCCAACCAGGACCTTCCCTAGAACTTGAATTTGTTCCCCTGTGTAAGTACGCAGCTTCTGGTTGCAGGAAGTTAAGCTTGGCTTCCCCAGATAGGTGTGTGTCTTTTCATTCAGAATGGTCACAGATGCCCCTGTGTCCACTTCCATTGGAACACTTTTCTTGTTGATGTTCACCCTGACCACACAAGGACTACTTGCTCCATTGATATTGTACAGTGAGTACACTTCTGACCTTTCATCACAGATTTCACCTTCTTCTGTGAGAACATGGGCTGCTTCAGGCCTTTTTCCCGGCTTCCTACTGTTGGAACGACAGGCCTTGGCTATGTGTCCAATTTTTTTACATTTGTAACATTCTGCCTGCTTGAATTTACATGTGCTGGGTGAGTGTTTTGACCCACAGCGGTAGCACTTCTGTCCCTCTGGTGGACCACTGCCCCGAGTTTGCTTGGTTGAACTTCCTCCAGTCGTATTGCCTTTAAAGTTTACCTTGTTCACCTCCTGTGGTGTGGCTCTTTGGAGATCTTGTGCATTCTTCTCTGCAATCTCCATACTCTGGGCTAGTGACAGTGTTTTACTGAAGTCGAGTGTCTTCTCGCAGAGTAGCCTTCGCTGCATTCTAGTGTCTTTTATACCACATACAACTCTGTCGCGTAGCATGTCTTCCAGGGTAGCGTTGAAGTTACAGTTGGCTGACAGCCTCCTCAGTTCAGCCACATACTCTGATATTGTTTCGTTTGATCTCTGGTTGCGACTGTTGAACTTGAAACGTTCAACTATTTCTGATGGCTGAGGATTGTGATGATTTTTCACAACTTTCACCAAATCATCATAAGAAAGTTCTCCTGGCTTCTGGGGTGACACTAGATTTCTCATCAGCTTGTAAGTTCTTGCTCCACAAACACTGAGTAATATGGACTTTTTTATAGCAGCTTCAGTAACTTTATTAGCCACAAAATAATGTCCAAGCCTTTCACAGTATTCATTCCATGCTTCAACATCCCCATTATCACACTGGAATTCATCTAATTTCCCATGTGTAGCCATTTTAATGATGTTAAAAAAAACGACAATTTTCAGCAGTTTTTTTTTCTTTTTTTTTTATTATTATGTATTATACTCTTGGTGGTTCTTTTACACTTAATTAATTACAGTTAATTTGTTCTCTAGTATATTCAACTTGTTTTTATCCTCGTCGCCACTTTTATGTTATATCTTGACCAGTAAAACACTCTGTTTCTACAAGCAGGTTTTATTCTTGGTTATTCTTGGAACACACACTCATATATGTAATTCTTATAAAGCCTGTTTATATGTCTGTAACTATTGAGAAGTGGCAATGTTTTCTCTCCTATGTTCAAAGTCCACTCCAGGGTAATTAATCATAGTGGCAGTTAGCATCAACAGAGTTTCTGGTTTTCAAAAAGGAAATTTAATAAGAGTTCTTTATGATTTTAGAACTGCATTGTCTACAAGGTACCAATGTAGGTTTAACACTAACAAAATACTACATACCCCTTTCACACTACAGGTGGTATCACCTGTGATACTAGACACTGATCAAAATGCCCCAGTACCAACTACTGTCTGACATCCGTATGCAAAGGTGTATGCAAATTTGTGACACAGTGGCAAAACATCCAATTCCTTGAGCAAGCAGCAGAAATTTTTAAATGTTTGAATTTTCTACATCTGAATTTGGTACTGTGAGCATACACAGATGAACTTTAAATTTCTCTGCAGTAGCTGAAGGCGACATCCACAGTTTAGATAAGATTGTTATTCGGTCGTGTTTCGGTAGCTTGTGTTCGTCTGTTCGTCACCGAAAGTGAGTTGAGGTTAATTGAGGTTGCTTCTCGGTGACCAATGTTTGTAGTACTGTCGTTCAACTGTTATTGACGGTTAAAAAAACTATGTCCAATAAATGGCTGTCTGCCTGTAGTGTGAAGACTAATGGGAAGACTTGGGAGGCGGTTCTGTGGCTGAGTAACACTTCTCACCACAGGATGTACTGCATGCAGTGTCAAAATAAAAAAAATAAATAAAAAAATATTAAATATAGCATAAATCAATGAAATACTTGGATACACCTTAGTATTCTGTCAGATTTCTTTAACTGATATTAGTTTTTCACTTAATTTTCCTTATTTATACAGATATTTAACATTATTTTTCGTTTTTAAGTTTTGTTTACATCATTCGCCATGTTTGCTTCTCTGCTACTTCCATGCACTGGGTGACAACTAAAACATGGTTACCTGTATTTAGATCGGTTCTTTCGTGGCGAATACCCAGTGTCATTTTTCTGACTGAGTCACAACCCTAATTAATATACTGTAAAATTGGCAAGCTGTCCTTTGTATACTGTTTAGTTTTGCATAGTGTTTATTTCAAGTCTGTTAATTGTAAAAATTTATTTACTCTGATCAAAAAAATATCCATTTTTCAGTCTGTCATTTCTCGGGTCGTTCCTATGTATCACCCATAATTCATGTCCATCTGAACTAGGGGTGTTGCGGTAGCAATTTTTTCCTTCCGGTTTCCCGTCTTTCACTTCCTGGTCGGTTACCGGTTAACCATCTCTTATTTAACAAAACATGAGAGCCAAATAGTTTCCATACTGTAACACAGGAATTCTAACATGACACAGATGTGTCCTCGATTCTGATTGGCTAAACGACGAAATATATGGTCCTTCCAAATTATCGCTCATTATGGCTGTGGTTTTACAGTAAAAAGTAAATAAAAGTGGATTATGACACTTATTTTGTATGTAAGGTTAGTAAAGTTTCTTTGTATTGAAGTATAGGCGGAAAACCGGTGGCTGAACTTTATGACGGTTTGCAATAATTTATTTACCGTACCGACGATACCGGTACTACCGCAACACCCCTAATCTGAACATACATTAACATTTTTCTAGCCGTTAACCTTGAATAAGAAGTGAAATGCAAAAATTCTGTATTTGATCATTTGTGATTTTTTTGTTAGGTAATGCAACCATTCCAAGTACACCAAGTGGGGAGATGTCACTTCTTACTGGCCAAATATCACTTACTTCACATACTGAATTTGAAGATACAGCTACATTGAGGAAGGGAACATCTCTTTTCACTGGTCACACTCCACGTACTAACCAAGGTGTAGCCACACCGAGCAGGGGAACATCTCTTTTCACTGATCAAACTCCACATACTAACCAAGATGTAGCCACACCGTGCAGGAGAACATCTCTTTTCACTGGTCACACTCCACATATCAGGTGTACATGGTCCACATTAACATCTCTTTTCACTGGTCACACTCCACGTACTAACCAAGGTGTAGCCACACCGAGCAGGGGAACATCTATTTTAACTGGTCACACTCCACGTACTAACCAAGATGAAGCCACACCAAGCAGGGGAACATCTCTTTTCACTGGTCACACTCCACACACTAACCAAGATGTAGCTACAGCAACACCAAACAAGGTGGCATCTGTTTTCACAGACCAAATTCCACATACTTCACATTGCTCTGATATGGCTCATAGTAATGAAGACCTCTTTGGGGCTGCATCAAATCCAGATCCTTTTCCTCTCTTACAAGCAAGTGAGTGTTATTATTCACATTTACATTATATAACAAAATCACTCAAAGAGCACATACCTCCTCCATGGTAGTGGTAAAGACTGGACAGTTGGTTTTGTATTCGATTCATATAAATGTAAACAAATTCGACTTATAAATGTGCCTGAGCTGGTTCCTGAAATGCCACATTTCACTTCAAAAGGCAAAAATATGGCACAGAAACACTTATTTAGTTATTTGGGTTTTAACATTGCTTTCAACACATTGCATAGGTCATATCACCACTGGTAGTTTTATGGGCAGAGGAAACCAGTACATACAGTTGGTCAAGGTTCTGTACTGTAAACTGCCGACCAACAGCAAGCAACTACCAACTTTCCCAATTGAGGTCGGGCCGGGAATCGAACTCCAATCTCAGACGTGAGAGGCGAGAGTGTAACCACTCTGCCACTGTGGCCCCCACGGAAACACTTAATAATGTGTACTTGTATTTTATCTGGACAATACACAGTGATAATTATATGAGCGACGTTATATAATGTGACTGTAATAAAAGTGAGATGTGTGAATTAATAGACTACGACCTTCAGGCTATTTACAAAATGTATTAATATTGACACAGTTTCACTATTTTTAGTAGCTGAAGTATTGCATTCTCTTACATTACTTTTGAAATATGTTTTTACCAGTTATTTACATGTACCACTATGTTGGGAAGGAAATTCCAATTTTCAAGAGAGTAAACTTTGGATACCTGAAATGGTGGTCTTTTATTCTTAATGAGGGACCAAACACCATTTTCTCTATCCATCCCAGCATGAATGATAATATCCAAAACCTGTTTCAGTATTTTGAGTTTTGGCGCACACAAGTCAAAATGTATGGCGACGGAGCGACGAGGTGAAACCAGTATATCCCCGACTTTCATCTGGGGATGTCATAATATGTTAAGCAGTTAATCATAAGATTTGAGCCATGTTGGACAATTTACCCATGACCCTTCAAGAGCTGATAACTTCCAAAACTGTGAGATGGATTTGGTTAATATTTGGTATGCAGGTGTAATGGGGAGCTTGGAAAATGTCCACTTTATGGTGATCTTAATGTCTCGATAAAACTCAATGATAGCAATTTAAGGTTAGGGGTCCTATGGCCAATATTTATAAAATGGCATTTTTTGTTCAGGTCAGACTTTTGTCAAAGCTTTATTAAAGGGGTTTATTCTAATGCATTATGATTTAAAACTGTGTTTAACATTTATCATTTTTATTCTTTACAGCTAGTGTCCAGAGAAGTGTTGACTGCAATAAGGGAGTGGAGTGGAAAGTGCTGAGCCAGATTATCTTAAATATGTGCCAGATCATGTTGGTAGTGGAGGACGTAAATAGGTCATTTGTATTTGGACCTAAATACAGTGATAAAAATGGGCACTTGCCAATGTAGGTAAAATATCTCATGGGCAAAATGGCTTTTAAACCTATTCAATCCCTTTGGCAAGTGAATTCTAGAAAAATTTCACATTAATGTAATTTTTGAAAATGTAGTATTTCTTGCCGTTTTAAATTCCACCATTTGTTTACATCTAATGTTTATTGCTCTGACACAGCTTCTGGTTCCTATCTTTTATTGTGGGAGTGGAAATAGGCCAGTTTGACTGCAGATCTGCCCAGTAAACATTTTTAGGTTTTGCGAACGTTTGATAGGAAACATTTGGCAAAGGTTAAAAAATGATGGGTACGAAAACCATTTATAATAGAATGTTTTTAAAACGTTTTATGTATACCGTTTATTAAACGTTTAATGACAAATGTTAGAAAAACGTTAGAAATGAACATAATAATGTCTGAATAATAATGGGGTCAGAGGTCAAATTCAATATCTTTTTAAGGTTGCTCACAGATGAAAATATTATTTTTATGTCTAAAATTGTAAAATAGTGGCTTAGAAATTGTGCCCCCATTCAATTCTTACTTTTAGGGATTGCATGTGGGGCAAATTTTGACAAAGTCCTCTAAAATCCCCTATTATTGCTCACCGCCATCTTTGTTTGGACATGTTTGAAAGTGAAGGTTTAAAAATATAGGTTTAAAAAACGTGATAGAATGTTTTAAAACATTTGACAAACAATGTTGTTTAAACATTTTATGTGTACTGTTTATCAAACATTTTATGATGAATGTTTGAAAAACATTTCAGGCAAAACCTTCATTTCTTCAGCTATTTTATAAATGTTTTAAAAACATTTCCAGTCAAACCTAGCTTCTTGAGTTTTTTATAAACATTTTCAGTAAAAACGTTTGTATAGAGAATGTTTATAAAACGTTTTTTAAACATTACCGCATAAACATTTACTTGGAAACGTTTAGAAAACCATAAGATAGGGTTTGAATAGGTTTTAAAATGTTTTGTAAACATTTAAACCATTTAAAAACGTTTCTAATGTTTACTGGGTGTGTGTCCAAAATATTTCATTTCTATCACTAAAATGTGTGGAGATCATGAGAATATGTGAAACTTGTAAACACACACTTAGAGGGTGTAGGTTTGCAACGTCATGGTGTGACCTTGATTTGATCTCTGATCTTGCTGTGTTGACCTTGACCTTTAACATTTGTCCGGGCTATATCTCGGAAACTGTAAGGTGTAGGAAGTTGATACTTGGGACATTGGTTATGGGTGTACGTGTGCAACATCTTTGTGTGACCTTCATTTGATCTTTCACCTTGCCGTAGTGACCTTGACCTTTAAAATCCTGTCAAGGCTATATTTTGGAAACCATAAGGTGTAGAAGGTTGATAATTGGTAGAAACAGAGATGTACTTAAGCAATATCATGGTGTGAACTTCAGTCAAAGTGTGTTCACCTGCCATATTTGGGACATATTTCTTGTATGACAATATATGGATTGCTGCAAGTGATTATTACATGTACCTTTACTTAATAGTGCTATTTCACTTGACAGCTAGTAAATTTTACATCTTCATTATGTTTACTTTCTAATAAATGATGCCGTCTTGCTATTTGATTGTCTTGTTTTAATACTTTATCTTTACATACTTTTTTCTCTCTCTTAAATATTACTTTCTCTACTTAAACATTATTTGGACCTTAACATAACTGATACTATTTTCTCTGAAAATCTCTTGATATTTTTACTGTTTCACTTCTGTATCTCATGGTGTCAAAAACTATTCCCCAGGCTGTAGGGTATGGCATCTTGTATCTCAAGGGCTGTCGGGGTATTTTTTTCACCCATGGTGTCCGGATAGGTGGGCGGGCGGCGGGAAAAGTTTGTCCAGGCTGTATCTCAGAAACCATAAGGTGTAGGAAGTTGATCCTTGGTAGGGACATTGGTTAGAGGGTGTAGGTATGCAACGTCATAGTGTGACCTTGATTTGACCTTTGACCGTGCTGTAGTGATCTTGACCTATAAAATCTTGTCCAGGCTATATCTTGGCAACTGTATGGTGTAGCAAATTGATACTTGGTAGGGACATTGGTTAGAGGGTGTAGGTGTACAATGTCATGGTGTGACCTTGATTTGACCTTTGACCTTGCTGTAGTGACCTTGACCTGTAAAATCTTGTCTGGGCTATACCTTGGAAACCATAAGGTGTAGGAAGTTCACACTTAGTAGGGGCATTGGTTAGAGGGTGTAGTTGTGCAGCGTCATGGTGTGACCTTGATTTGACCTGTGACCTTGCCATAGTGACCTTGACCTATAAAATCTTGTCCAGGCTATATCTAACTGTAAGGTGTAGGAATTTGTCACTTGGTAGGGACATTGGTTGGGGGTTATAGGTGTGCAGTGTCATTGTGTGGCCTTGATTTGACCTTTGATCTTGCTGTAGTAACCTTGACCTTTAAAATTTTGTCCAGGTAATATCTCTGAAACCGTAAAGCGTAGGAAGTTAATAGTTGGTAGGGACATTGTTTAGGGCTTGTAGGTGTGCATCATAATTTTTAGTTCACTGATTAATGCTGTCATCTTGCTATTGAATTGTCTTGTTTTAATACTTTATCTTTACATACATTTTCTTTCTCTTAGATGTTATTTTCTGTACGTAAACATCATTTGGACCTTTATACAACTGAACTGCTCTAAAAGTATCCCGATGTTTGTACTGTTTCACTACTTCTATATCTCATGGTCTTGAAAACTATTTCCCCAGGCTGTGGGGTACGGGCGTCTCTGATGCTATTTTTTAACCATTGAAATAATTTGTCCAGTTATTTTATCAACTAAAATCTTAGGCAATCACTTTTTTGCAGTGAAATAGAGAAAGAACTCCCTGTATTATATGTAATCATAGAAATCTATCCAATAAACATGCCTTTACTTTAATTTAGTGTTTTATTTTATCATGTGACCCATTAATTAAGGTATATATTTTACAAGTGTTTTACATCAATTCTCTAAAGTAGGAACCTTACTTTAATATATTACTTCATTTTTCCTTGGTCAGATAGAACAAGTTGGAAATGTATTAATGACATTTCATAAACTTATATTGTGTTTGCTGTAAAAGGCATATGAAAGTGGTAGTTAAAACAGCATATTTTATGTTGTAACAACATTGAAATATAAGACATTTAAAAAATATATCACTGTGACGTTGCTACAACATACAACTGTTACGGTGTGACAATGTCAGAATATGACGTTTGTACAACGTGTGACTGTTACGTTGGAAAACTGTAATGTTCTGACATTGTTACAATGTCATAACATTACGTTGATATAACTAACGCATCTGCATCAATTTTCAACGTTGAAACAACATCAGTGCATGACGTACCCAGCAGGCACACAACTTTGAAATCAGGTTGAATCCAACAGTGAAATCTGGTTGAAATACGTGTAGATTTTGCAAACCGTTTTTAGTTGGATCCAACCGGTGAAATCATGTTGAAACCAACTGTTGAAATCTGGTTGAATTCAATGGGTGAAATCAGGTTGAAATACGTGTAGATTTTGCAAACTGTTTTTAGTTGGATCCAACCGGTGAAATCATGTTGAAACCAACTGTTGAAATCTGGTTGAATTCAATGGGTGAAATCAGGTTGAAATACGTGTAGATTTTGCAAACAATTTTTGGTTGGATCCAACCGGTGAAATCATGTTGAAACCAACTGTTGAAATCTGGTTGAATTCAATGGGTGAAATCAGGTTGAAATACGTGTAGATTTTGCAAACCGTTTTTGGTTGGATCCAACCGGTGAAATCATGTTGAAACCAACTGTTGAAATCTGGTTGAATTCAATGGGTGAAATCAGGTTGAAATAAGTGTAGATTTTGCAAACCGTTTTTGGTTGGATCCAACAAGTGAAATCATGTTGAAACCAACTGTTGAAATCTGATTGTATTTATGTGTGAAATCTGGTTGAAATACATGTAGATTTTGCAAACAGGTTTTGGTTGGATCCAATGTATGAAATAGGGTTGAATTCAATGGGTAAAATCAGGTTATTTACATTGTCTTCTTTATTTGAATCATTGTAGCTTGTGTGCCATAATTATAGCTTCTTAATAATATTATACAATAACTATCCATATTCATATTTTACACTTTGGATACAACTCAAAGTAATTAATTCTTTCCAAGATGACATGTATTCATGAATCATTGTATATTCAATATTCTATTTCTGATGACATTGTAATGATACATAATTTTGCATCAAATATAATTATAATTGCTCAAGATATGTAAATCCATATTATCCAACTAGATATCAATTTTTAAGTTTTAATAGAACCAGTATTATTCAATGTCTTCAATTGAAATTCTTTTTGTAAAATTTTAAAATATTTTTTTTTCTTTGTAAAAAACAAACAATTGTGACATTATTTATATCTTCAGCATATTATCCAATCAGTTTCTGTTAAATGTTTTATTAAGTTGGCTATAATTATACTGTGATTATAAAGAAGCTATAATCATGTAGCAAAGCCACAATGCTCAGTTCAGATGCTTGTATCTCATACAACTTTGTCATATAAACTGAAAAAAAAACACAAGAAAAGCCACATTATTAGAACTCCACCCATTACTCCCCACCTTAATTAGTTGTCAGTGCTGACCACAAAAAACAGACTTAAAGAAGTAAACACCATGCATGCAAGTGAGCAAGGGTAAATCCCCACCTCCACCCCTGCTGTGTTATCTAATTACTTTAGTCACAGGTACAGTGTTCTGTGTAGCAGGGTACAGATAAGAAAAACCAGGACCCCCCCCCCAACCTCACTGTTGTGTGATAAAATGTTATAGCTTAGGTTCTCTGTATAGAGAAGTTTTCAGTGTAAACTTGCAAACTGAAAACTAGTTCTTTGTGTATGGGAGAATTTTGAGAAACAAATTCTAATTACTAAGTTTTGATGAATAAGTTTGAATTTATCTTTTTTTTTATTTAAGATAAGTTTGACTTCAAAATGTTTTTTTTTTAATTATCGGGAATTGTATTAATCAAAATATAATTATAAATTATAAAAATTATATCTGGATGCATCAGTTAATTAATAAGGAGAATGGATAAAAATGTACAAGTACATGTACACATAATCTTTATCATCTTTATAATCTTTAAAAATTAGTCTTTGCTTTACAAATATCTACAAATTCAAAAAGAATTGCAATAATAGTTCTTTCAAAAAGTTAGACTAAATCACTATATCACCCTCTAGAAAATGAATTTTCAATCAACCAGTCATTCATTTCCCAATATTCAACCTGTTTTCTGTTCAATAACATGACTATGATTTCATGTCGAAAAACCTAACTTGATTTAGTGGTGATTTTTTATGAAGTATCACTACTTTTTACAGTCAGAAATCCAGCTTTGAAATAGTGTTGAAATTGTGTCCGTGTCAGTTTTTCAACCAAAAATCACCATGATTTCTGGTCAAAATATCACTACTTTTTCATGTCAGAAAACTAACTTAGATTTAGTAGTTGGTAATGTGCATTTCAACGTCAGGACCTGTTTTCAACTCTAAATCAACGACATTTCAAGGCGTGTGCCTGCTGGGTAGTTTCAATGTCATTGCAACGTAATTTGCCTGCTGGGAATGCAAAAGGTATTGTCCTTTTAGGTATTGGACAGCAAGAGAGGTAACTTCAGAATTCACAGGGGTTGTAAAGGTCATGAAACTCCAGAGACAAAAGGACGTATGTATGGGCAACTAACTACTGCAGTGGTGTGGTGTCATGTCATGAAAGTGTGAAGACACAGAAGGACATATGTATATGAAGAAATCAAAAGGACATGCGTCCTTGTAGCTACTGGAGAGCAAAAGGGGTAAATTCAGAGTACAGAGGTAAATTCATCAAAGTCCAGAGACAAAAAAAAAAGTGATCTGTAGAAGCGCGAGCTCTATCGAGACTCGCGCTTAAAAAACATTGCCCACTATATAAACACTAATTATGCGGCTGAGAAAGATTAACATAATAAACAGGAAGGTTTTTATCCTCACACATACATTTCTCAGTACATCAGTGTGAGCCAGTATGTTTTCTTTTATGTAGTAAATACATGGGATTAAAGTGGATGTGACTGACACAGTAATAGGTGAGATCATTTGTTTTTGTTGGGCGACAATATAGTATCTTTCACCGCGAAAGTATGTTTTCTTTTATGTAGTAAATACATGGGATTAAAGTGGATGTGACTGACACAGTAATAGGTGAGATCATTTGTTTTTGTTGGGCGACAATATAGTATCTTTCACCGTGAAAATTAATTCTCGTGAAACAAGGCTTCTATCTGGATTCGCGAACTTAAGTTCCCGTGAAAAAAACACTTATACAGTAGTCTAGTTTGTGAAAATATTTTTTGACATTCCTGTTAGAAAATGAAAGTTCTTGTTATGTTGGCCAATCATCTCTTCATTGTCTTAAAACTTTTTATGAGAATGATGCTGTTTGGTTTCAATATAATGTTTGATAATATAAAGAAAAATGAAATTAACTTAAAACAACTGATGTTTATGCAGGTGTTCCGCTGCAGGCAACCCTGAAACCGACCCCACGACTCTAGGGTCGGTTACAAAAGTCGTAGGGTTGTAGGATAAAGCATGCAAAAATGCTGAGTCGGGCATGAAATCCCCGACAGGACGGCATAGTTACAGACAGGTCGTAATGGCCATCATAACAAGATGTAGGGTCAGGGACGTTTTTGCACTGCCAGTCGTAGAGGTTGCACGACAAACCCCTAACAGACACGCCAGATCACAAACAGACAAGTCGTAAAGACAGACAAGCCGGGAGCATGTTCCCAACCCATCCCAACAGGACTGATTGTTTTGGTGGGTCTGTATCTAAAAGTCGATATAAACAATATAAATATATATATAAAAAGAATCAATATAAACCACTTCAAAGATGACAGGAACACATCAAGAGCAACTGATAGATCACTTGAGGGTCTTATTGTTTTTATTGAGTTCAATTTTTTATTGTACATGATATTTTCAAGACTCAGAAGACAGCAGATCCCAGCACCTGCCCAGCCAGTATCACCATCGCCCCACCACCCCAAGGAGAAGGAAATCAGGGAATCCATGGGTCATGCCCTGGATACTGGAGAGGGAAGAGAGAGGTTGCTACAAAACACTCTTGGATGAATTAATGACTACTGACATACCAGGCTAGAGTAACTTTACCAGGATGGAACAAGTATTTTTATTTTATTTGATTGAAGAAAGAATCATCCCCACCCCAGGAAGTCAATCACCAACTTCAGGAAGCCACTGGAAGTCGGTTTGAAACTGTGGTTACTTTAACACATTTATCCATATTGGGAAAGCTATACTTCACTGCAATACCACTGGAGGGTTGGAAGAACGACCATCTGCAAATTGGTCCCCCAGGTCTGCAAAGCCATTTTGAAAGAATTTCAACTTAACTTGTCCCACTGATCGTGAAGACTGGAAGAAAATTGAAGAAAGATTTAGAAACAGATGGAATGTCCCCTGTGCAGTCGGTGCACTAGATGGAAAACACATTGCTATTAAGAAGCCCAAGAAGTCAGGCAGTCAATATTTCAACTACAAGGGCTACTTCCCCCTGGTACTTTTGGCTATAGTTGATGCAGATTACAAGTTCCTGTGGGTCAATGTGAAAAGAAGATTTGAGAATTGAACCTTGGGACTACCACCCACCTGAACCACTTGGACCTAGAGGCCAGATCTACACTACTTCCTGCTGGGGGACGATGCCTTTGCCCTGATGCCTTGGCTGATGAAGTCATACAGTAGACAACAACTGACCAGGGAGGAGAGAATAGCCAACTATAGGATATCCCAGGGGAGGAGGGTGGTCAAGAACTCATTTAGTATACTTGTCAAGAGATTCAAGGCCCTGTTGACTACCATGGAGCAGAGGCCAAAAGTAGTCAGAGACATTGTGTTAACATGTGTGGTACCATCACAAACTCAAGTCCCTCCCAAACTCAGTTCATCAAATTAAATATCATCTCATACAGATTTAAACCCAAGACCTTAATTTACAAAGTTCACATCCCCCACTAAAATAATCTTGGTTTATTGTAAAAAAACTGCCACATAGTAAAACAAAAATGATCCCTTTTTAAATTGAATTTTGGCCCAAACAGAAATAATTTTGATGAGAAATTTTGTGCAGAAACTAGAAAAAAATTAATATACTAGAAATTCTGCTTCCTGCCACAATGTAAGACAATAAATAAATAAAGTGTGACAAATGCCTGATACAATTTGCACTTAGGCTCAATTATATTTCGACTGGTATAGTATTGGTCAGTCTCTTCAGAGGCTTATTGTAATGGTGTAGTGGTGGTTCAGGGTCCCTAAGGTACTTTTTGGGATCCTGGTGTGTACCACCGGTGAGAACCGGCATAGAGCCGGTTCTAGAACCGGTTCCCATTTTGAGGAACCTGCAAAGTGGTGGTACAAATCTATTTAATCCAAATTGTAATTATATAGATAGGTAAGACTGTCAATAAAGTGCTATTTAAGTCTTTTATATAAATAAAATCTATTTTGAATAATTTATATCATATAGGGAAGTAATGCCCTTTCTAAAGATATTCTTTTTTAGAATATTTGTTTTTTATATATACAAATTATTTTTAGAAGTATTTATTAATTATAATATTTGTAATTATGTTTATAATAATGTTACTATATTCATGTGTGAATAAAGTACATTAAACAAACCATACCACAATTATTTATGTGTATTATTCATTTTATTATAATTAATATTACTGTTCACACCAGGATCCCAAAAAGTACCTTAGGGACCCTGAACCACCACTACACCATTACAATAAGCCTCTGAAGAGACTGACCAATACTATACCAGTCGAAATATAATTGAGCCTAAGTGCAAATTGTATCAGGCATTTGTCACACTTTATTTATTTATTGTCTTACATTGTGGCAGGAAGCAGAATTTCTAGTATCTTACCACTATGAGTGCTCCTTCAACCACTGCCAGTCAGACAGAATTCAGTGATGCTATGTCTAAAGTACATATATATTCTGAACCACCTAGTGGCTGTGACACACCTGTCCCTATCAGCAAAATTTCAGCAGAGACACTTGATACTCTCAATGAGGTCAGTATTAGGTTAGAAGCAGGTACTTCCAACCCAAGGAAACGTGCTAGACAGAGCTCTCCCAACCATACAGAGCCCAAATCTAAAACCAACCCGACAAATTCCAGGGATACTTATCCAGAACAGTCCAAGCCAATCTACTTGAGACTCAAGACCCTTCACAAAAAGAAACTCTCCCTTGCATCCACCATTTAAGTTATGGAGGGCAAACTAGCCAAAAACCTTTACCCAACCAGTCTAGACTTAAAAAAGACTAGACACAATTTACCACCATATAAAGTTTGATTAAAAAATACCCACCTAGTTATTTTCTTATTTGTCAATACATATATCAATGTCATTGTTACCTTAAATAAAACATATTAAATATTGAAAAGCAATTTTCCTACCACCAAATTGCTGGTACCCCATACCACTTCAAACCACTTCCAGTAACCGGTTAAACCACCAAACAGCTGGTTCTGCAAGTGGTACACCACCAGCTTGTGAAAACTACCTTAAGGATGCAAAGAGGTCCTAATATATCAACTTACCATTGGATATACTCCCTTAAGTAATGTCCAGCATTGAGTGTCCAAACTTCTTGGAAACCCTCAGAAATGAGGCAAAACATTCACAACCTGGTATCTTACCAAAGAATACCAAGTTTGAAAGTTACATTGGTCATACTGTTATCAATATCTCTGACATTTCATTAGATCAATACCAAATCAAAGCCCTAGAAAAAGGTCTTACATTTTGTCCCACCCCTGGACAACCTGACAAATCTCAAATTTGGTTAGATTTCAAAGAATTCCATAGAAGACTGGAACTAATGGAATTCTTCAGCAGAGATAAGACAGATAATTATACAGATGACCCACAAATAAGCCAAAGTATTATTGATTTCATGAACCAAAATGCTAATGAAGACTCCACCACTACACCCAGTAGACTAGGTAGGTGTAAATACTGCCCTCTCATTAAGAAAATGGACAGTATTACTTGTAACTTCACTAAAAAGTCATATCAACCTATAGACTTACCAAAACACATCACCTGTGAATTATCAAATATCATATATCTGATTTCTTGCACTAAATGTAACAAACACTATGTGGGGGAAACATGTAGAGCATTTAGAATGAGAATGTATGAGCATAAATCATCAGTCTCTAAGGACAGCAAAAAATCAACCCCAGTATCACGTCACTTCTCTAGTGATGGACACAGCCAGAAACATATGCAGTTCTCTGTGTTAGAGTGGTGCACACCTAAATTTGAATCTGACAACACTTCCAAGAGAAGACGTATTGAGTTGTGTTGGATATTTAAATTGCACTCTCTATCCCCTATTGGCATCAACCAATTTGTGTGAAGATTTATGGCTATTATCCTGACTGTATTGCACTCAGCAGTCACCTCTTCTTTCTTCTATGTCTTATATGGCCATAAATTTCACCTGGATTCCCAATCTATAAAAAACACACAAAGTTGAATAAATTATTTTAACATCATAAATGTTAAAAAGGGTTAATTTAACGTACCATTTGGACGTGCCATAACCCTAATAAAATTTATTCGTCATAATAAAGTCAAAATACCTATTCAGAGGCTTTAAAATTAAATAAAACCATAAATATGAAAATAATTAATTATAATTTTTTCATAGCCATAAATCACCTAATTTATGTTTTAACGCATAAAGTTACGTACGACGGAACAATTGATATATCGTCATACGCAAAATACGTAATTTTAAGTTTGTGACATCACAATTTATGTCACTAAGCCATGTATCTTGGTAATAGTGCATAAACACTTTACCAGTCAACATGGATGACAGAAAGTTTTTATGTGGACAGTGCAACAATGGATACAAGAATAAAAGTAGCCTTAGAAGGCATATCAATAGTATCCACAATGAAAAAAGATATATATATGGCACATTTGTAAAAAATAAACCAATATTTGTTTTTATTACTTTATTTTTTGTATATTAAAAAATAATTTAATATGCCAGTAAATACCTTTATTCATAAAATAAACGCATAATATATAATGCACAAATAAAAATCACTGCAGAAAGGTATCAAATCTTTTATTCCTATAGTGATTAAATAACTATCAACTCTCCATATAAAGGAAGTGAACAGTAATATTAATTATAATAAAATGAATAATACACATAAATAATTGTGGTATGGTTTGTTTAATGTACTTTATTCACACATGAATATAGTAACATTATTATAAACATAATTACAAATATTATAATTAATAAATACTTCTAAAAATAATTTGTATATATAAAAAACAAATATTCTAAAAAAGAATATCTTTAGAAAGGGCATTACTTCCCTATATGATATAAATTATTCAAAATAGATTTTATTTATATAAAAGACTTAAATAGCACTTTATTGACAGTCTTACCTATCTATATAACTACAATTTGGATTAAATAGATTTGTACCACCACTTTGCAGGTTCCTCAAAATGGGAACCGGTTCTAGAACCGGCTCTATGCCGGTTCTCACCGGTGGTACACACCAGGATCCCAAAAAGTACCTTAGGGACCCTGAACCACCACTACACCATTACAATAAGCCTCTGAAGAGACTGACCAATACTATACCAGTCGAAATATAATTGAGCCTAAGTGCAAATTGTATCAGGCATTTGTCACACTTTATTTATTTATTGTCTTACATTGTGGCAGGAAGCAGAATTTCTAGTATCTTACCACTATGAGTGCTCCTTCAACCACTGCCAGTCAGACAGAATTCAGTGATGCTATGTCTAAAGTACATATATATTCTGAACCACCTAGTGGCTGTGACACACCTGTCCCTATCAGCAAAATTTCAGCAGAGACACTTGATACTCTCAATGAGGTCAGTATTAGGTTAGAAGCAGGTACTTCCAACCCAAGGAAACGTGCTAGACAGAGCTCTCCCAACCATACAGAGCCCAAATCTAAAACCAACCCGACAAATTCCAGGGATACTTATCCAGAACAGTCCAAGCCAATCTACTTGAGACTCAAGACCCTTCACAAAAAGAAACTCTCCCTTGCATCCACCATTTAAGTTATGGAGGGCAAACTAGCCAAAAACCTTTACCCAACCAGTCTAGACTTAAAAAAGACTAGACACAATTTACCACCATATAAAGTTTGATTAAAAAATACCCACCTAGTTATTTTCTTATTTGTCAATACATATATCAATGTCATTGTTACCTTAAATAAAACATATTAAATATTGAAAAGCAATTTTCCTACCACCAAATTGCTGGTACCCTATACCACTTCAAACCACTTCCAGTAACCGGTTAAACCACCAAACAGCTGGTTCTGCAAGTGGTACACCACCAGCTTGTGAAAACTACCTTAAGGATGCAAAGAGGTCCTAATATATCAACTTACCATTGGATATACTCCCTTAAGTAATGTCCAGCATTGAGTGTCCAAACTTCTTGGAAACCCTCAGAAATGAGGCAAAACATTCACAACCTGGTATCTTACCAAAGAATACCAAGTTTGAAAGTTACATTGGTCATACTGTTATCAATATCTCTGACATTTCATTAGATCAATACCAAATCAAAGCCCTAGAAAAAGGTCTTACATTTTGTCCCACCCCTGGACAACCTGACAAATCTCAAATTTGGTTAGATTTCAAAGAATTCCATAGAAGACTGGAACTAATGGAATTCTTCAGCAGAGATAAGACAGATAATTATACAGATGACCCACAAATAAGCCAAAGTATTATTGATTTCATGAACCAAAATGCTAATGAAGACTCCACCACTACACCCAGTAGACTAGGTAGGTGTAAATACTGCCCTCTCATTAAGAAAATGGACAGTATTACTTGTAACTTCACTAAAAAGTCATATCAACCTATAGACTTACCAAAACACATCACCTGTGAATTATCAAATATCATATATCTGATTTCTTGCACTAAATGTAACAAACACTATGTGGGGGAAACATGTAGAGCATTTAGAATGAGAATGTATGAGCATAAATCATCAGTCTCTAAGGACAGCAAAAAATCAACCCCAGTATCACGTCACTTCTCTAGTGATGGACACAGCCAGAAACATATGCAGTTCTCTGTGTTAGAGTGGTGCACACCTAAATTTGAATCTGACAACACTTCCAAGAGAAGACGTATTGAGTTGTGTTGGATATTTAAATTGCACTCTCTATCCCCTATTGGCATCAACCAATTTGTGTGAAGATTTATGGCTATTATCCTGACTGTATTGCACTCAGCAGTCACCTCTTCTTTCTTCTATGTCTTATATGGCCATAAATTTCACCTGGATTCCCAATCTATAAAAAACACACAAAGTTGAATAAATTATTTTAACATCATAAATGTTAAAAAGGGTTAATTTAACGTACCATTTGGACGTGCCATAACCCTAATAAAATTTATTCGTCATAATAAAGTCAAAATACCTATTCAGAGGCTTTAAAATTAAATAAAACCATAAATATGAAAATAATTAATTATAATTTTTTCATAGCCATAAATCACCTAATTTATGTTTTAACGCATAAAGTTACGTACGACGGAACAATTGATATATCGTCATACGCAAAATACGTAATTTTAAGTTTGTGACATCACAATTTATGTCACTAAGCCATGTATCTTGGTAATAGTGCATAAACACTTTACCAGTCAACATGGATGACAGAAAGTTTTTATGTGGACAGTGCAACAATGGATACAAGAATAAAAGTAGCCTTAGAAGGCATATCAATAGTATCCACAATGAAAAAAGATATATATATGGCACATTTGTAAAAAATAAACCAATATTTGTTTTTATTACTTTATTTTTTGTATATTAAAAAATAATTTAATATGCCAGTAAATACCTTTATTCATAAAATAAACGCATAATATATAATGCACAAATAAAAATCACTGCAGAAAGGTATCAAATCTTTTATTCCTATAGTGATTAAATAACTATCAACTCTCCATATAAAGGAAGTGAACAGTAATATTAATTATAATAAAATGAATAATACACATAAATAATTGTGGTATGGTTTGTTTAATGTACTTTATTCACACATGAATATAGTAACATTATTATAAACATAATTACAAATATTATAATTAATAAATACTTCTAAAAATAATTTGTATATATAAAAAACAAATATTCTAAAAAAGAATATCTTTAGAAAGGGCATTACTTCCCTATATGATATAAATTATTCAAAATAGATTTTATTTATATAAAAGACTTAAATAGCACTTTATTGACAGTCTTACCTATCTATATAACCACAATTTGGATTAAATAGATTTGTACCACCACTTTGCAGGTTCCTCAAAATGGGAACCGGTTCTAGAACCGGCTCTATGCCGGTTCTCACCGGTGGTACACACCAGGATCCCAAAAAGTACCTTAGGGACCCTGAACCACCACTACACCATTACAATAAGCCTCTGAAGAGACTGACCAATACTATACCAGTCGAAATATAATTGAGCCTAAGTGCAAATTGTATCAGGCATTTGTCACACTTTATTTATTTATTGTCTTACATTGTGGCAGGAAGCAGAATTTCTAGTATCTTACCACTATGAGTGCTCCTTCAACCACTGCCAGTCAGACAGAATTCAGTGATGCTATGTCTAAAGTACATATATATTCTGAACCACCTAGTGGCTGTGACACACCTGTCCCTATCAGCAAAATTTCAGCAGAGACACTTGATACTCTCAATGAGGTCAGTATTAGGTTAGAAGCAGGTACTTCCAACCCAAGGAAACGTGCTAGACAGAGCTCTCCCAACCATACAGAGCCCAAATCTAAAACCAACCCGACAAATTCCAGGGATACTTATCCAGAACAGTCCAAGCCAATCTACTTGAGACTCAAGACCCTTCACAAAAAGAAACTCTCCCTTGCATCCACCATTTAAGTTATGGAGGGCAAACTAGCCAAAAACCTTTACCCAACCAGTCTAGACTTAAAAAAGACTAGACACAATTTACCACCATATAAAGTTTGATTAAAAAATACCCACCTAGTTATTTTCTTATTTGTCAATACATATATCAATGTCATTGTTACCTTAAATAAAACATATTAAATATTGAAAAGCAATTTTCCTACCACCAAATTGCTGGTACCCCATACCACTTCAAACCACTTCCAGTAACCGGTTAAACCACCAAACAGCTGGTTCTGCAAGTGGTACACCACCAGCTTGTGAAAACTACCTTAAGGATGCAAAGAGGTCCTAATATATCAACTTACCATTGGATATACTCCCTTAAGTAATGTCCAGCATTGAGTGTCCAAACTTCTTGGAAACCCTCAGAAATGAGGCAAAACATTCACAACCTGGTATCTTACCAAAGAATACCAAGTTTGAAAGTTACATTGGTCATACTGTTATCAATATCTCTGACATTTCATTAGATCAATACCAAATCAAAGCCCTAGAAAAAGGTCTTACATTTTGTCCCACCCCTGGACAACCTGACAAATCTCAAATTTGGTTAGATTTCAAAGAATTCCATAGAAGACTGGAACTAATGGAATTCTTCAGCAGAGATAAGACAGATAATTATACAGATGACCCACAAATAAGCCAAAGTATTATTGATTTCATGAACCAAAATGCTAATGAAGACTCCACCACTACACCCAGTAGACTAGGTAGGTGTAAATACTGCCCTCTCATTAAGAAAATGGACAGTATTACTTGTAACTTCACTAAAAAGTCATATCAACCTATAGATTTACCAAAACACATCACCTGTGAATTATCAAATATCATATATCTGATTTCTTGCACTAAATGTAACAAACACTATGTGGGGGAAACATGTAGAGCATTTAGAATGAGAATGTATGAGCATAAATCATCAGTCTCTAAGGACAGCAAAAAATCAACCCCAGTATCACGTCACTTCTCTAGTGATGGACACAGCCAGAAACATATGCAGTTCTCTGTGTTAGAGTGGTGCACACCTAAATTTGAATCTGACAACACTTCCAAGAGAAGACGTATTGAGTTGTGTTGGATATTTAAATTGCACTCTCTATCCCCTATTGGCATCAACCAATTTGTGTGAAGATTTATGGCTATTATCCTGACTGTATTGCACTCAGCAGTCACCTCTTCTTTCTTCTATGTCTTATATGGCCATAAATTTCACCTGGATTCCCAATCTATAAAAAACACACAAAGTTGAATAAATTATTTTAACATCATAAATGTTAAAAAGGGTTAATTTAACGTACCATTTGGACGTGCCATAACCCTAATAAAATTTATTCGTCATAATAAAGTCAAAATACCTATTCAGAGGCTTTAAAATTAAATAAAACCATAAATATGAAAATAATTAATTATAATTTTTTCATAGCCATAAATCACCTAATTTATGTTTTAACGCATAAAGTTACGTACGACGGAACAATTGATATATCGTCATACGCAAAATACGTAATTTTAAGTTTGTGACATCACAATTTATGTCACTAAGCCATGTATCTTGGTAATAGTGCATAAACACTTTACCAGTCAACATGGATGACAGAAAGTTTTTATGTGGACAGTGCAACAATGGATACAAGAATAAAAGTAGCCTTAGAAGGCATATCAATAGTATCCACAATGAAAAAAGATATATATATGGCACATTTGTAAAAAATAAACCAATATTTGTTTTTATTACTTTATTTTTTGTATATTAAAAAATAATTTAATATGCCAGTAAATACCTTTATTCATAAAATAAACGCATAATATATAATGCACAAATAAAAATCACTGCAGAAAGGTATCAAATCTTTTATTCCTATAGTGATTAAATAACTATCAACTCTCCATATAAAGGAAGTGAACAGTAATATTAATTATAATAAAATGAATAATACACATAAATAATTGTGGTATGGTTTGTTTAATGTACTTTATTCACACATGAATATAGTAACATTATTATAAACATAATTACAAATATTATAATTAATAAATACTTCTAAAAATAATTTGTATATATAAAAAACAAATATTCTAAAAAAGAATATCTTTAGAAAGGGCATTACTTCCCTATATGATATAAATTATTCAAAATAGATTTTATTTATATAAAAGACTTAAATAGCACTTTATTGACAGTCTTACCTATCTATATAACTACAATTTGGATTAAATAGATTTGTACCACCACTTTGCAGGTTCCTCAAAATGGGAACCGGTTCTAGAACCGGCTCTATGCCGGTTCTCACCGGTGGTACACACCAGGATCCCAAAAAGTACCTTAGGGACCCTGAACCACCACTACACCATTACAATAAGCCTCTGAAGAGACTGACCAATACTATACCAGTCGAAATATAATTGAGCCTAAGTGCAAATTGTATCAGGCATTTGTCACACTTTATTTATTTATTGTCTTACATTGTGGCAGGAAGCAGAATTTCTAGTATCTTACCACTATGAGTGCTCCTTCAACCACTGCCAGTCAGACAGAATTCAGTGATGCTATGTCTAAAGTACATATATATTCTGAACCACCTAGTGGCTGTGACACACCTGTCCCTATCAGCAAAATTTCAGCAGAGACACTTGATACTCTCAATGAGGTCAGTATTAGGTTAGAAGCAGGTACTTCCAACCCAAGGAAACGTGCTAGACAGAGCTCTCCCAACCATACAGAGCCCAAATCTAAAACCAACCCGACAAATTCCAGGGATACTTATCCAGAACAGTCCAAGCCAATCTACTTGAGACTCAAGACCCTTCACAAAAAGAAACTCTCCCTTGCATCCACCATTTAAGTTATGGAGGGCAAACTAGCCAAAAACCTTTACCCAACCAGTCTAGACTTAAAAAAGACTAGACACAATTTACCACCATATAAAGTTTGATTAAAAAATACCCACCTAGTTATTTTCTTATTTGTCAATACATATATCAATGTCATTGTTACCTTAAATAAAACATATTAAATATTGAAAAGCAATTTTCCTACCACCAAATTGCTGGTACCCCATACCACTTCAAACCACTTCCAGTAACCGGTTAAACCACCAAACAGCTGGTTCTGCAAGTGGTACACCACCAGCTTGTGAAAACTACCTTAAGGATGCAAAGAGGTCCTAATATATCAACTTACCATTGGATATACTCCCTTAAGTAATGTCCAGCATTGAGTGTCCAAACTTCTTGGAAACCCTCAGAAATGAGGCAAAACATTCACAACCTGGTATCTTACCAAAGAATACCAAGTTTGAAAGTTACATTGGTCATACTGTTATCAATATCTCTGACATTTCATTAGATCAATACCAAATCAAAGCCCTAGAAAAAGGTCTTACATTTTGTCCCACCCCTGGACAACCTGACAAATCTCAAATTTGGTTAGATTTCAAAGAATTCCATAGAAGACTGGAACTAATGGAATTCTTCAGCAGAGATAAGACAGATAATTATACAGATGACCCACAAATAAGCCAAAGTATTATTGATTTCATGAACCAAAATGCTAATGAAGACTCCACCACTACACCCAGTAGACTAGGTAGGTGTAAATACTGCCCTCTCATTAAGAAAATGGACAGTATTACTTGTAACTTCACTAAAAAGTCATATCAACCTATAGACTTACCAAAACACATCACCTGTGAATTATCAAATATCATATATCTGATTTCTTGCACTAAATGTAACAAACACTATGTGGGGGAAACATGTAGAGCATTTAGAATGAGAATGTATGAGCATAAATCATCAGTCTCTAAGGACAGCAAAAAATCAACCCCAGTATCACGTCACTTCTCTAGTGATGGACACAGCCAGAAACATATGCAGTTCTTTGTGTTAGAGTGGTGCACACCTAAATTTGAATCTGACAACACTTCCAAGAGAAGACGTATTGAGTTGTGTTGGATATTTAAATTGCACTCTCTATCCCCTATTGGCATCAACCAATTTGTGTGAAGATTTATGGCTATTATCCTGACTGTATTGCACTCAGCAGTCACCTCTTCTTTCTTCTATGTCTTATATGGCCATAAATTTCACCTGGATTCCCAATCTATAAAAAACACACAAAGTTGAATAAATTATTTTAACATCATAAATGTTAAAAAGGGTTAATTTAACGTACCATTTGGACGTGCCATAACCCTAATAAAATTTATTCGTCATAATAAAGTCAAAATACCTATTCAGAGGCTTTAAAATTAAATAAAACCATAAATATGAAAATAATTAATTATAATTTTTTCATAGCCATAAATCACCTAATTTATGTTTTAACGCATAAAGTTACGTACGACGGAACAATTGATATATCGTCATATGCAAAATACGTAATTTTAAGTTTGTGACATCACAATTTATGTCACTAAGCCATGTATCTTGGTAATAGTGCATAAACACTTTACCAGTCAACATGGATGACAGAAAGTTTTTATGTGGACAGTGCAACAATGGATACAAGAATAAAAGTAGCCTTAGAAGGCATATCAATAGTATCCACAATGAAAAAAGATATATATATGGCACATTTGTAAAAAATAAACCAATATTTGTTTTTATTACTTTATTTTTTGTATATTAAAAAATAATTTAATATGCCAGTAAATACCTTTATTCATAAAATAAACGCATAATATATAATGCACAAATAAAAATCACTGCAGAAAGGTATCAAATCTTTTATTCCTATAGTGATTAAATAACTATCAACTCTCCATATAAAGGAAGTGAACAGTAATATTAATTATAATAAAATGAATAATACACATAAATAATTGTGGTATGGTTTGTTTAATGTACTTTATTCACACATGAATATAGTAACATTATTATAAACATAATTACAAATATTATAATTAATAAATACTTCTAAAAATAATTTGTATATATAAAAAACAAATATTCTAAAAAAGAATATCTTTAGAAAGGGCATTACTTCCCTATATGATATAAATTATTCAAAATAGATTTTATTTATATAAAAGACTTAAATAGCACTTTATTGACAGTCTTACCTATCTATATAACTACAATTTGGATTAAATAGATTTGTACCACCACTTTGCAGGTTCCTCAAAATGGGAACCGGTTCTAGAACCGGCTCTATGCCGGTTCTCACCGGTGGTACACACCAGGATCCCAAAAAGTACCTTAGGGACCCTGAACCACCACTACACCATTACAATAAGCCTCTGAAGAGACTGACCAATACTATACCAGTCGAAATATAATTGAGCCTAAGTGCAAATTGTATCAGGCATTTGTCACACTTTATTTATTTATTGTCTTACATTGTGGCAGGAAGCAGAATTTCTAGTATCTTACCACTATGAGTGCTCCTTCAACCACTGCCAGTCAGACAGAATTCAGTGATGCTATGTCTAAAGTACATATATATTCTGAACCACCTAGTGGCTGTGACACACCTGTCCCTATCAGCAAAATTTCAGCAGAGACACTTGATACTCTCAATGAGGTCAGTATTAGGTTAGAAGCAGGTACTTCCAACCCAAGGAAACGTGCTAGACAGAGCTCTCCCAACCATACAGAGCCCAAATCTAAAACCAACCCGACAAATTCCAGGGATACTTATCCAGAACAGTCCAAGCCAATCTACTTGAGACTCAAGACCCTTCACAAAAAGAAACTCTCCCTTGCATCCACCATTTAAGTTATGGAGGGCAAACTAGCCAAAAACCTTTACCCAACCAGTCTAGACTTAAAAAAGACTAGACACAATTTACCACCATATAAAGTTTGATTAAAAAATACCCACCTAGTTATTTTCTTATTTGTCAATACATATATCAATGTCATTGTTACCTTAAATAAAACATATTAAATATTGAAAAGCAATTTTCCTACCACCAAATTGCTGGTACCCCATACCACTTCAAACCACTTCCAGTAACCGGTTAAACCACCAAACAGCTGGTTCTGCAAGTGGTACACCACCAGCTTGTGAAAACTACCTTAAGGATGCAAAGAGGTCCTAATATATCAACTTACCATTGGATATACTCCCTTAAGTAATGTCCAGCATTGAGTGTCCAAACTTCTTGGAAACCCTCAGAAATGAGGCAAAACATTCACAACCTGGTATCTTACCAAAGAATACCAAGTTTGAAAGTTACATTGGTCATACTGTTATCAATATCTCTGACATTTCATTAGATCAATACCAAATCAAAGCCCTAGAAAAAGGTCTTACATTTTGTCCCACCCCTGGACAACCTGACAAATCTCAAATTTGGTTAGATTTCAAAGAATTCCATAGAAGACTGGAACTAATGGAATTCTTCAGCAGAGATAAGACAGATAATTATACAGATGACCCACAAATAAGCCAAAGTATTATTGATTTCATGAACCAAAATGCTAATGAAGACTCCACCACTACACCCAGTAGACTAGGTAGGTGTAAATACTGCCCTCTCATTAAGAAAATGGACAGTATTACTTGTAACTTCACTAAAAAGTCATATCAACCTATAGACTTACCAAAACACATCACCTGTGAATTATCAAATATCATATATCTGATTTCTTGCACTAAATGTAACAAACACTATGTGGGGGAAACATGTAGAGCATTTAGAATGAGAATGTATGAGCATAAATCATCAGTCTCTAAGGACAGCAAAAAATCAACCCCAGTATCACGTCACTTCTCTAGTGATGGACACAGCCAGAAACATATGCAGTTCTTTGTGTTAGAGTGGTGCACACCTAAATTTGAATCTGACAACACTTCCAAGAGAAGACGTATTGAGTTGTGTTGGATATTTAAATTGCACTCTCTATCCCCTATTGGCATCAACCAATTTGTGTGAAGATTTATGGCTATTATCCTGACTGTATTGCACTCAGCAGTCACCTCTTCTTTCTTCTATGTCTTATATGGCCATAAATTTCACCTGGATTCCCAATCTATAAAAAACACACAAAGTTGAATAAATTATTTTAACATCATAAATGTTAAAAAGGGTTAATTTAACGTACCATTTGGACGTGCCATAACCCTAATAAAATTTATTCGTCATAATAAAGTCAAAATACCTATTCAGAGGCTTTAAAATTAAATAAAACCATAAATATGAAAATAATTAATTATAATTTTTTCATAGCCATAAATCACCTAATTTATGTTTTAACGCATAAAGTTACGTACGACGGAACAATTGATATATCGTCATATGCAAAATACGTAATTTTAAGTTTGTGACATCACAATTTATGTCACTAAGCCATGTATCTTGGTAATAGTGCATAAACACTTTACCAGTCAACATGGATGACAGAAAGTTTTTATGTGGACAGTGCAACAATGGATACAAGAATAAAAGTAGCCTTAGAAGGCATATCAATAGTATCCACAATGAAAAAAGATATATATATGGCACATTTGTAAAAAATAAACCAATATTTGTTTTTATTACTTTATTTTTTGTATATTAAAAAATAATTTAATATGCCAGTAAATACCTTTATTCATAAAATAAACGCATAATATATAATGCACAAATAAAAATCACTGCAGAAAGGTATCAAATCTTTTATTCCTATAGTGATTAAATAACTATCAACTCTCCATATAAAGGAAGTGAACAGTAATATTAATTATAATAAAATGAATAATACACATAAATAATTGTGGTATGGTTTGTTTAATGTACTTTATTCACACATGAATATAGTAACATTATTATAAACATAATTACAAATATTATAATTAATAAATACTTCTAAAAATAATTTGTATATATAAAAAACAAATATTCTAAAAAAGAATATCTTTAGAAAGGGCATTACTTCCCTATATGATATAAATTATTCAAAATAGATTTTATTTATATAAAAGACTTAAATAGCACTTTATTGACAGTCTTACCTATCTATATAACTACAATTTGGATTAAATAGATTTGTACCACCACTTTGCAGGTTCCTCAAAATGGGAACCGGTTCTAGAACCGGCTCTATGCCGGTTCTCACCGGTGGTACACACCAGGATCCCAAAAAGTACCTTAGGGACCCTGAACCACCACTACACCATTACAATAAGCCTCTGAAGAGACTGACCAATACTATACCAGTCGAAATATAATTGAGCCTAAGTGCAAATTGTATCAGGCATTTGTCACACTTTATTTATTTATTGTCTTACATTGTGGCAGGAAGCAGAATTTCTAGTATCTTACCACTATGAGTGCTCCTTCAACCACTGCCAGTCAGACAGAATTCAGTGATGCTATGTCTAAAGTACATATATATTCTGAACCACCTAGTGGCTGTGACACACCTGTCCCTATCAGCAAAATTTCAGCAGAGACACTTGATACTCTCAATGAGGTCAGTATTAGGTTAGAAGCAGGTACTTCCAACCCAAGGAAACGTGCTAGACAGAGCTCTCCCAACCATACAGAGCCCAAATCTAAAACCAACCCGACAAATTCCAGGGATACTTATCCAGAACAGTCCAAGCCAATCTACTTGAGACTCAAGACCCTTCACAAAAAGAAACTCTCCCTTGCATCCACCATTTAAGTTATGGAGGGCAAACTAGCCAAAAACCTTTACCCAACCAGTCTAGACTTAAAAAAGACTAGACACAATTTACCACCATATAAAGTTTGATTAAAAAATACCCACCTAGTTATTTTCTTATTTGTCAATACATATATCAATGTCATTGTTACCTTAAATAAAACATATTAAATATTGAAAAGCAATTTTCCTACCACCAAATTGCTGGTACCCCATACCACTTCAAACCACTTCCAGTAACCGGTTAAACCACCAAACAGCTGGTTCTGCAAGTGGTACACCACCAGCTTGTGAAAACTACCTTAAGGATGCAAAGAGGTCCTAATATATCAACTTACCATTGGATATACTCCCTTAAGTAATGTCCAGCATTGAGTGTCCAAACTTCTTGGAAACCCTCAGAAATGAGGCAAAACATTCACAACCTGGTATCTTACCAAAGAATACCAAGTTTGAAAGTTACATTGGTCATACTGTTATCAATATCTCTGACATTTCATTAGATCAATACCAAATCAAAGCCCTAGAAAAAGGTCTTACATTTTGTCCCACCCCTGGACAACCTGACAAATCTCAAATTTGGTTAGATTTCAAAGAATTCCATAGAAGACTGGAACTAATGGAATTCTTCAGCAGAGATAAGACAGATAATTATACAGATGACCCACAAATAAGCCAAAGTATTATTGATTTCATGAACCAAAATGCTAATGAAGACTCCACCACTACACCCAGTAGACTAGGTAGGTGTAAATACTGCCCTCTCATTAAGAAAATGGACAGTATTACTTGTAACTTCACTAAAAAGTCATATCAACCTATAGACTTACCAAAACACATCACCTGTGAATTATCAAATATCATATATCTGATTTCTTGCACTAAATGTAACAAACACTATGTGGGGGAAACATGTAGAGCATTTAGAATGAGAATGTATGAGCATAAATCATCAGTCTCTAAGGACAGCAAAAAATCAACCCCAGTATCACGTCACTTCTCTAGTGATGGACACAGCCAGAAACATATGCAGTTCTCTGTGTTAGAGTGGTGCACACCTAAATTTGAATCTGACAACACTTCCAAGAGAAGACGTATTGAGTTGTGTTGGATATTTAAATTGCACTCTCTATCCCCTATTGGCATCAACCAATTTGTGTGAAGATTTATGGCTATTATCCTGACTGTATTGCACTCAGCAGTCACCTCTTCTTTCTTCTATGTCTTATATGGCCATAAATTTCACCTGGATTCCCAATCTATAAAAAACACACAAAGTTGAATAAATTATTTTAACATCATAAATGTTAAAAAGGGTTAATTTAACGTACCATTTGGACGTGCCATAACCCTAATAAAATTTATTCGTCATAATAAAGTCAAAATACCTATTCAGAGGCTTTAAAATTAAATAAAACCATAAATATGAAAATAATTAATTATAATTTTTTCATAGCCATAAATCACCTAATTTATGTTTTAACGCATAAAGTTACGTACGACGGAACAATTGATATATCGTCATACGCAAAATACGTAATTTTAAGTTTGTGACATCACAATTTATGTCACTAAGCCATGTATCTTGGTAATAGTGCATAAACACTTTACCAGTCAACATGGATGACAGAAAGTTTTTATGTGGACAGTGCAACAATGGATACAAGAATAAAAGTAGCCTTAGAAGGCATATCAATAGTATCCACAATGAAAAAAGATATATATATGGCACATTTGTAAAAAATAAACCAATATTTGTTTTTATTACTTTATTTTTTGTATATTAAAAAATAATTTAATATGCCAGTAAATACCTTTATTCATAAAATAAACGCATAATATATAATGCACAAATAAAAATCACTGCAGAAAGGTATCAAATCTTTTATTCCTATAGTGATTAAATAACTATCAACTCTCCATATAAAGGAAGTGAACAGTAATATTAATTATAATAAAATGAATAATACACATAAATAATTGTGGTATGGTTTGTTTAATGTACTTTATTCACACATGAATATAGTAACATTATTATAAACATAATTACAAATATTATAATTAATAAATACTTCTAAAAATAATTTGTATATATAAAAAACAAATATTCTAAAAAAGAATATCTTTAGAAAGGGCATTACTTCCCTATATGATATAAATTATTCAAAATAGATTTTATTTATATAAAAGACTTAAATAGCACTTTATTGACAGTCTTACCTATCTATATAACTACAATTTGGATTAAATAGATTTGTACCACCACTTTGCAGGTTCCTCAAAATGGGAACCAGTTCTAGAACCGGCTCTATGCCGGTTCTCACCGGTGGTACACACCAGGATCCCAAAAAGTACCTTAGGGACCCTGAACCACCACTACACCATTACAATAAGCCTCTGAAGAGACTGACCAATACTATACCAGTCGAAATATAATTGAGCCTAAGTGCAAATTGTATCAGGCATTTGTCACACTTTATTTATTTATTGTCTTACATTGTGGCAGGAAGCAGAATTTCTAGTATCTTACCACTATGAGTGCTCCTTCAACCACTGCCAGTCAGACAGAATTCAGTGATGCTATGTCTAAAGTACATATATATTCTGAACCACCTAGTGGCTGTGACACACCTGTCCCTATCAGCAAAATTTCAGCAGAGACACTTGATACTCTCAATGAGGTCAGTATTAGGTTAGAAGCAGGTACTTCCAACCCAAGGAAACGTGCTAGACAGAGCTCTCCCAACCATACAGAGCCCAAATCTAAAACCAACCCGACAAATTCCAGGGATACTTATCCAGAACAGTCCAAGCCAATCTACTTGAGACTCAAGACCCTTCACAAAAAGAAACTCTCCCTTGCATCCACCATTTAAGTTATGGAGGGCAAACTAGCCAAAAACCTTTACCCAACCAGTCTAGACTTAAAAAAGACTAGACACAATTTACCACCATATAAAGTTTGATTAAAAAATACCCACCTAGTTATTTTCTTATTTGTCAATACATATATCAATGTCATTGTTACCTTAAATAAAACATATTAAATATTGAAAAGCAATTTTCCTACCACCAAATTGCTGGTACCCCATACCACTTCAAACCACTTCCAGTAACCGGTTAAACCACCAAACAGCTGGTTCTGCAAGTGGTACACCACCAGCTTGTGAAAACTACCTTAAGGATGCAAAGAGGTCCTAATATATCAACTTACCATTGGATATACTCCCTTAAGTAATGTCCAGCATTGAGTGTCCAAACTTCTTGGAAACCCTCAGAAATGAGGCAAAACATTCACAACCTGGTATCTTACCAAAGAATACCAAGTTTGAAAGTTACATTGGTCATACTGTTATCAATATCTCTGACATTTCATTAGATCAATACCAAATCAAAGCCCTAGAAAAAGGTCTTACATTTTGTCCCACCCCTGGACAACCTGACAAATCTCAAATTTGGTTAGATTTCAAAGAATTCCATAGAAGACTGGAACTAATGGAATTCTTCAGCAGAGATAAGACAGATAATTATACAGATGACCCACAAATAAGCCAAAGTATTATTGATTTCATGAACCAAAATGCTAATGAAGACTCCACCACTACACCCAGTAGACTAGGTAGGTGTAAATACTGCCCTCTCATTAAGAAAATGGACAGTATTACTTGTAACTTCACTAAAAAGTCATATCAACCTATAGACTTACCAAAACACATCACCTGTGAATTATCAAATATCATATATCTGATTTCTTGCACTAAATGTAACAAACACTATGTGGGGGAAACATGTAGAGCATTTAGAATGAGAATGTATGAGCATAAATCATCAGTCTCTAAGGACAGCAAAAAATCAACCCCAGTATCACGTCACTTCTCTAGTGATGGACACAGCCAGAAACATATGCAGTTCTCTGTGTTAGAGTGGTGCACACCTAAATTTGAATCTGACAACACTTCCAAGAGAAGACGTATTAAGTTGTGTTGGATATTTAAATTGCACTCTCTATCCCCTATTGGCATCAACCAATTTGTGTGAAGATTTATGGCTATTATCCTGACTGTATTGCACTCAGCAGTCACCTCTTCTTTCTTCTATGTCTTATATGGCCATAAATTTCACCTGGATTCCCAATCTATAAAAAACACACAAAGTTGAATAAATTATTTTAACATCATAAATGTTAAAAAGGGTTAATTTAACGTACCATTTGGACGTGCCATAACCCTAATAAAATTTATTCGTCATAATAAAGTCAAAATACCTATTCAGAGGCTTTAAAATTAAATAAAACCATAAATATGAAAATAATTAATTATAATTTTTTCATAGCCATAAATCACCTAATTTATGTTTTAACGCATAAAGTTACGTACGACGGAACAATTGATATATCGTCATACGCAAAATACGTAATTTTAAGTTTGTGACATCACAATTTATGTCACTAAGCCATGTATCTTGGTAATAGTGCATAAACACTTTACCAGTCAACATGGATGACAGAAAGTTTTTATGTGGACAGTGCAACAATGGATACAAGAATAAAAGTAGCCTTAGAAGGCATATCAATAGTATCCACAATGAAAAAAGATATATATATGGCACATTTGTAAAAAATAAACCAATATTTGTTTTTATTACTTTATTTTTTGTATATTAAAAAATAATTTAATATGCCAGTAAATACCTTTATTCATAAAATAAACGCATAATATATAATGCACAAATAAAAATCACTGCAGAAAGGTATCAAATCTTTTATTCCTATAGTGATTAAATAACTATCAACTCTCCATATAAAGGAAGTGAACAGTAATATTAATTATAATAAAATGAATAATACACATAAATAATTGTGGTATGGTTTGTTTAATGTACTTTATTCACACATGAATATAGTAACATTATTATAAACATAATTACAAATATTATAATTAATAAATACTTCTAAAAATAATTTGTATATATAAAAAACAAATATTCTAAAAAAGAATATCTTTAGAAAGGGCATTACTTCCCTATATGATATAAATTATTCAAAATAGATTTTATTTATATAAAAGACTTAAATAGCACTTTATTGACAGTCTTACCTATCTATATAACTACAATTTGGATTAAATAGATTTGTACCACCACTTTGCAGGTTCCTCAAAATGGGAACCGGTTCTAGAACCGGCTCTATGCCGGTTCTCACCGGTGGTACACACCAGGATCCCAAAAAGTACCTTAGGGACCCTGAACCACCACTACACCATTACAATAAGCCTCTGAAGAGACTGACCAATACTATACCAGTCGAAATATAATTGAGCCTAAGTGCAAATTGTATCAGGCATTTGTCACACTTTATTTATTTATTGTCTTACATTGTGGCAGGAAGCAGAATTTCTAGTATCTTACCACTATGAGTGCTCCTTCAACCACTGCCAGTCAGACAGAATTCAGTGATGCTATGTCTAAAGTACATATATATTCTGAACCACCTAGTGGCTGTGACACACCTGTCCCTATCAGCAAAATTTCAGCAGAGACACTTGATACTCTCAATGAGGTCAGTATTAGGTTAGAAGCAGGTACTTCCAACCCAAGGAAACGTGCTAGACAGAGCTCTCCCAACCATACAGAGCCCAAATCTAAAACCAACCCGACAAATTCCAGGGATACTTATCCAGAACAGTCCAAGCCAATCTACTTGAGACTCAAGACCCTTCACAAAAAGAAACTCTCCCTTGCATCCACCATTTAAGTTATGGAGGGCAAACTAGCCAAAAACCTTTACCCAACCAGTCTAGACTTAAAAAAGACTAGACACAATTTACCACCATATAAAGTTTGATTAAAAAATACCCACCTAGTTATTTTCTTATTTGTCAATACATATATCAATGTCATTGTTACCTTAAATAAAACATATTAAATATTGAAAAGCAATTTTCCTACCACCAAATTGCTGGTACCCCATACCACTTCAAACCACTTCCAGTAACCGGTTAAACCACCAAACAGCTGGTTCTGCAAGTGGTACACCACCAGCTTGTGAAAACTACCTTAAGGATGCAAAGAGGTCCTAATATATCAACTTACCATTGGATATACTCCCTTAAGTAATGTCCAGCATTGAGTGTCCAAACTTCTTGGAAACCCTCAGAAATGAGGCAAAACATTCACAACCTGGTATCTTACCAAAGAATACCAAGTTTGAAAGTTACATTGGTCATACTGTTATCAATATCTCTGACATTTCATTAGATCAATACCAAATCAAAGCCCTAGAAAAAGGTCTTACATTTTGTCCCACCCCTGGACAACCTGACAAATCTCAAATTTGGTTAGATTTCAAAGAATTCCATAGAAGACTGGAACTAATGGAATTCTTCAGCAGAGATAAGACAGATAATTATACAGATGACCCACAAATAAGCCAAAGTATTATTGATTTCATGAACCAAAATGCTAATGAAGACTCCACCACTACACCCAGTAGACTAGGTAGGTGTAAATACTGCCCTCTCATTAAGAAAATGGACAGTATTACTTGTAACTTCACTAAAAAGTCATATCAACCTATAGACTTACCAAAACACATCACCTGTGAATTATCAAATATCATATATCTGATTTCTTGCACTAAATGTAACAAACACTATGTGGGGGAAACATGTAGAGCATTTAGAATGAGAATGTATGAGCATAAATCATCAGTCTCTAAGGACAGCAAAAAATCAACCCCAGTATCACGTCACTTCTCTAGTGATGGACACAGCCAGAAACATATGCAGTTCTCTGTGTTAGAGTGGTGCACACCTAAATTTGAATCTGACAACACTTCCAAGAGAAGACGTATTGAGTTGTGTTGGATATTTAAATTGCACTCTCTATCCCCTATTGGCATCAACCAATTTGTGTGAAGATTTATGGCTATTATCCTGACTGTATTGCACTCAGCAGTCACCTCTTCTTTCTTCTATGTCTTATATGGCCATAAATTTCACCTGGATTCCCAATCTATAAAAAACACACAAAGTTGAATAAATTATTTTAACATCATAAATGTTAAAAAGGGTTAATTTAACGTACCATTTGGACGTGCCATAACCCTAATAAAATTTATTCGTCATAATAAAGTCAAAATACCTATTCAGAGGCTTTAAAATTAAATAAAACCATAAATATGAAAATAATTAATTATAATTTTTTCATAGCCATAAATCACCTAATTTATGTTTTAACGCATAAAGTTACGTATGACGGAACAATTGATATATCGTCATACGCAAAATACGTAATTTTAAGTTTGTGACATCACAATTTATGTCACTAAGCCATGTATCTTGGTAATAGTGCATAAACACTTTACCAGTCAACATGGATGACAGAAAGTTTTTATGTGGACAGTGCAACAATGGATACAAGAATAAAAGTAGCCTTAGAAGGCATATCAATAGTATCCACAATGAAAAAAGATATATATATGGCACATTTGTAAAAAATAAACCAATATTTGTTTTTATTACTTTATTTTTTGTATATTAAAAAATAATTTAATATGCCAGTAAATACCTTTATTCATAAAATAAACGCATAATATATAATGCACAAATAAAAATCACTGCAGAAAGGTATCAAATCTTTTATTCCTATAGTGATTAAATAACTATCAACTCTCCATATAAAGGAAGTGAACAGTAATATTAATTATAATAAAATGAATAATACACATAAATAATTGTGGTATGGTTTGTTTAATGTACTTTATTCACACATGAATATAGTAACATTATTATAAACATAATTACAAATATTATAATTAATAAATACTTCTAAAAATAATTTGTATATATAAAAAACAAATATTCTAAAAAAGAATATCTTTAGAAAGGGCATTACTTCCCTATATGATATAAATTATTCAAAATAGATTTTATTTATATAAAAGACTTAAATAGCACTTTATTGACAGTCTTACCTATCTATATAACTACAATTTGGATTAAATAGATTTGTACCACCACTTTGCAGGTTCCTCAAAATGGGAACCGGTTCTAGAACCGGCTCTATGCCGGTTCTCACCGGTGGTACACACCAGGATCCCAAAAAGTACCTTAGGGACCCTGAACCACCACTACACCATTACAATAAGCCTCTGAAGAGACTGACCAATACTATACCAGTCGAAATATAATTGAGCCTAAGTGCAAATTGTATCAGGCATTTGTCACACTTTATTTATTTATTGTCTTACATTGTGGCAGGAAGCAGAATTTCTAGTATCTTACCACTATGAGTGCTCCTTCAACCACTGCCAGTCAGACAGAATTCAGTGATGCTATGTCTAAAGTACATATATATTCTGAACCACCTAGTGGCTGTGACACACCTGTCCCTATCAGCAAAATTTCAGCAGAGACACTTGATACTCTCAATGAGGTCAGTATTAGGTTAGAAGCAGGTACTTCCAACCCAAGGAAACGTGCTAGACAGAGCTCTCCCAACCATACAGAGCCCAAATCTAAAACCAACCCGACAAATTCCAGGGATACTTATCCAGAACAGTCCAAGCCAATCTACTTGAGACTCAAGACCCTTCACAAAAAGAAACTCTCCCTTGCATCCACCATTTAAGTTATGGAGGGCAAACTAGCCAAAAACCTTTACCCAACCAGTCTAGACTTAAAAAAGACTAGACACAATTTACCACCATATAAAGTTTGATTAAAAAATACCCACCTAGTTATTTTCTTATTTGTCAATACATATATCAATGTCATTGTTACCTTAAATAAAACATATTAAATATTGAAAAGCAATTTTCCTACCACCAAATTGCTGGTACCCCATACCACTTCAAACCACTTCCAGTAACCGGTTAAACCACCAAACAGCTGGTTCTGCAAGTGGTACACCACCAGCTTGTGAAAACTACCTTAAGGATGCAAAGAGGTCCTAATATATCAACTTACCATTGGATATACTCCCTTAAGTAATGTCCAGCATTGAGTGTCCAAACTTCTTGGAAACCCTCAGAAATGAGGCAAAACATTCACAACCTGGTATCTTACCAAAGAATACCAAGTTTGAAAGTTACATTGGTCATACTGTTATCAATATCTCTGACATTTCATTAGATCAATACCAAATCAAAGCCCTAGAAAAAGGTCTTACATTTTGTCCCACCCCTGGACAACCTGACAAATCTCAAATTTGGTTAGATTTCAAAGAATTCCATAGAAGACTGGAACTAATGGAATTCTTCAGCAGAGATAAGACAGATAATTATACAGATGACCCACAAATAAGCCAAAGTATTATTGATTTCATGAACCAAAATGCTAATGAAGACTCCACCACTACACCCAGTAGACTAGGTAGGTGTAAATACTGCCCTCTCATTAAGAAAATGGACAGTATTACTTGTAACTTCACTAAAAAGTCATATCAACCTATAGACTTACCAAAACACATCACCTGTGAATTATCAAATATCATATATCTGATTTCTTGCACTAAATGTAACAAACACTATGTGGGGGAAACATGTAGAGCATTTAGAATGAGAATGTATGAGCATAAATCATCAGTCTCTAAGGACAGCAAAAAATCAACCCCAGTATCACGTCACTTCTCTAGTGATGGACACAGCCAGAAACATATGCAGTTCTCTGTGTTAGAGTGGTGCACACCTAAATTTGAATCTGACAACACTTCCAAGAGAAGACGTATTGAGTTGTGTTGGATATTTAAATTGCACTCTCTATCCCCTATTGGCATCAACCAATTTGTGTGAAGATTTATGGCTATTATCCTGACTGTATTGCACTCAGCAGTCACCTCTTCTTTCTTCTATGTCTTATATGGCCATAAATTTCACCTGGATTCCCAATCTATAAAAAACACACAAAGTTGAATAAATTATTTTAACATCATAAATGTTAAAAAGGGTTAATTTAACGTACCATTTGGACGTGCCATAACCCTAATAAAATTTATTCGTCATAATAAAGTCAAAATACCTATTCAGAGGCTTTAAAATTAAATAAAACCATAAATATGAAAATAATTAATTATAATTTTTTCATAGCCATAAATCACCTAATTTATGTTTTAACGCATAAAGTTACGTACGACGGAACAATTGATATATCGTCATACGCAAAATACGTAATTTTAAGTTTGTGACATCACAATTTATGTCACTAAGCCATGTATCTTGGTAATAGTGCATAAACACTTTACCAGTCAACATGGATGACAGAAAGTTTTTATGTGGACAGTGCAACAATGGATACAAGAATAAAAGTAGCCTTAGAAGGCATATCAATAGTATCCACAATGAAAAAAGATATATATATGGCACATTTGTAAAAAATAAACCAATATTTGTTTTTATTACTTTATTTTTTGTATATTAAAAAATAATTTAATATGCCAGTAAATACCTTTATTCATAAAATAAACGCATAATATATAATGCACAAATAAAAATCACTGCAGAAAGGTATCAAATCTTTTATTCCTATAGTGATTAAATAACTATCAACTCTCCATATAAAGGAAGTGAACAGTAATATTAATTATAATAAAATGAATAATACACATAAATAATTGTGGTATGGTTTGTTTAATGTACTTTATTCACACATGAATATAGTAACATTATTATAAACATAATTACAAATATTATAATTAATAAATACTTCTAAAAATAATTTGTATATATAAAAAACAAATATTCTAAAAAAGAATATCTTTAGAAAGGGCATTACTTCCCTATATGATATAAATTATTCAAAATAGATTTTATTTATATAAAAGACTTAAATAGCACTTTATTGACAGTCTTACCTATCTATATAACTACAATTTGGATTAAATAGATTTGTACCACCACTTTGCAGGTTCCTCAAAATGGGAACCGGTTCTAGAACCGGCTCTATGCCGGTTCTCACCGGTGGTACACACCAGGATCCCAAAAAGTACCTTAGGGACCCTGAACCACCACTACACCATTACAATAAGCCTCTGAAGAGACTGACCAATACTATACCAGTCGAAATATAATTGAGCCTAAGTGCAAATTGTATCAGGCATTTGTCACACTTTATTTATTTATTGTCTTACATTGTGGCAGGAAGCAGAATTTCTAGTATCTTACCACTATGAGTGCTCCTTCAACCACTGCCAGTCAGACAGAATTCAGTGATGCTATGTCTAAAGTACATATATATTCTGAACCACCTAGTGGCTGTGACACACCTGTCCCTATCAGCAAAATTTCAGCAGAGACACTTGATACTCTCAATGAGGTCAGTATTAGGTTAGAAGCAGGTACTTCCAACCCAAGGAAACGTGCTAGACAGAGCTCTCCCAACCATACAGAGCCCAAATCTAAAACCAACCCGACAAATTCCAGGGATACTTATCCAGAACAGTCCAAGCCAATCTACTTGAGACTCAAGACCCTTCACAAAAAGAAACTCTCTCTTGCATCCACCATTTAAGTTATGGAGGGCAAACTAGCCAAAAACCTTTACCCAACCAGTCTAGACTTAAAAAAGACTAGACACAATTTACCACCATATAAAGTTTGATTAAAAAATACCCACCTAGTTATTTTCTTATTTGTCAATACATATATCAATGTCATTGTTACCTTAAATAAAACATATTAAATATTGAAAAGCAATTTTCCTACCACCAAATTGCTGGTACCCCATACCACTTCAAACCACTTCCAGTAACCGGTTAAACCACCAAACAGCTGGTTCTGCAAGTGGTACACCACCAGCTTGTGAAAACTACCTTAAGGATGCAAAGAGGTCCTAATATATCAACTTACCATTGGATATACTCCCTTAAGTAATGTCCAGCATTGAGTGTCCAAACTTCTTGGAAACCCTCAGAAATGAGGCAAAACATTCACAACCTGGTATCTTACCAAAGAATACCAAGTTTGAAAGTTACATTGGTCATACTGTTATCAATATCTCTGACATTTCATTAGATCAATACCAAATCAAAGCCCTAGAAAAAGGTCTTACATTTTGTCCCACCCCTGGACAACCTGACAAATCTCAAATTTGGTTAGATTTCAAAGAATTCCATAGAAGACTGGAACTAATGGAATTCTTCAGCAGAGATAAGACAGATAATTATACAGATGACCCACAAATAAGCCAAAGTATTATTGATTTCATGAACCAAAATGCTAATGAAGACTCCACCACTACACCCAGTAGACTAGGTAGGTGTAAATACTGCCCTCTCATTAAGAAAATGGACAGTATTACTTGTAACTTCACTAAAAAGTCATATCAACCTATAGACTTACCAAAACACATCACCTGTGAATTATCAAATATCATATATCTGATTTCTTGCACTAAATGTAACAAACACTATGTGGGGGAAACATGTAGAGCATTTAGAATGAGAATGTATGAGCATAAATCATCAGTCTCTAAGGACAGCAAAAAATCAACCCCAGTATCACGTCACTTCTCTAGTGATGGACACAGCCAGAAACATATGCAGTTCTCTGTGTTAGAGTGGTGCACACCTAAATTTGAATCTGACAACACTTCCAAGAGAAGACGTATTGAGTTGTGTTGGATATTTAAATTGCACTCTCTATCCCCTATTGGCATCAACCAATTTGTGTGAAGATTTATGGCTATTATCCTGACTGTATTGCACTCAGCAGTCACCTCTTCTTTCTTCTATGTCTTATATGGCCATAAATTTCACCTGGATTCCCAATCTATAAAAAACACACAAAGTTGAATAAATTATTTTAACATCATAAATGTTAAAAAGGGTTAATTTAACGTACCATTTGGACGTGCCATAACCCTAATAAAATTTATTCGTCATAATAAAGTCAAAATACCTATTCAGAGGCTTTAAAATTAAATAAAACCATAAATATGAAAATAATTAATTATAATTTTTTCATAGCCATAAATCACCTAATTTATGTTTTAACGCATAAAGTTACGTACGACGGAACAATTGATATATCGTCATACGCAAAATACGTAATTTTAAGTTTGTGACATCACAATTTATGTCACTAAGCCATGTATCTTGGTAATAGTGCATAAACACTTTACCAGTCAACATGGATGACAGAAAGTTTTTATGTGGACAGTGCAACAATGGATACAAGAATAAAAGTAGCCTTAGAAGGCATATCAATAGTATCCACAATGAAAAAAGATATATATATGGCACATTTGTAAAAAATAAACCAATATTTGTTTTTATTACTTTATTTTTTGTATATTAAAAAATAATTTAATATGCCAGTAAATACCTTTATTCATAAAATAAACGCATAATATATAATGCACAAATAAAAATCACTGCAGAAAGGTATCAAATCTTTTATTCCTATAGTGATTAAATAACTATCAACTCTCCATATAAAGGAAGTGAACAGTAATATTAATTATAATAAAATGAATAATACACATAAATAATTGTGGTATGGTTTGTTTAATGTACTTTATTCACACATGAATATAGTAACATTATTATAAACATAATTACAAATATTATAATTAATAAATACTTCTAAAAATAATTTGTATATATAAAAAACAAATATTCTAAAAAAGAATATCTTTAGAAAGGGCATTACTTCCCTATATGATATAAATTATTCAAAATAGATTTTATTTATATAAAAGACTTAAATAGCACTTTATTGACAGTCTTACCTATCTATATAACTACAATTTGGATTAAATAGATTTGTACCACCACTTTGCAGGTTCCTCAAAATGGGAACCGGTTCTAGAACCGGCTCTATGCCGGTTCTCACCGGTGGTACACACCAGGATCCCAAAAAGTACCTTAGGGACCCTGAACCACCACTACACCATTACAATAAGCCTCTGAAGAGACTGACCAATACTATACCAGTCGAAATATAATTGAGCCTAAGTGCAAATTGTATCAGGCATTTGTCACACTTTATTTATTTATTGTCTTACATTGTGGCAGGAAGCAGAATTTCTAGTATCTTACCACTATGAGTGCTCCTTCAACCACTGCCAGTCAGACAGAATTCAGTGATGCTATGTCTAAAGTACATATATATTCTGAACCACCTAGTGGCTGTGACACACCTGTCCCTATCAGCAAAATTTCAGCAGAGACACTTGATACTCTCAATGAGGTCAGTATTAGGTTAGAAGCAGGTACTTCCAACCCAAGGAAACGTGCTAGACAGAGCTCTCCCAACCATACAGAGCCCAAATCTAAAACCAACCCGACAAATTCCAGGGATACTTATCCAGAACAGTCCAAGCCAATCTACTTGAGACTCAAGACCCTTCACAAAAAGAAACTCTCCCTTGCATCCACCATTTAAGTTATGGAGGGCAAACTAGCCAAAAACCTTTACCCAACCAGTCTAGACTTAAAAAAGACTAGACACAATTTACCACCATATAAAGTTTGATTAAAAAATACCCACCTAGTTATTTTCTTATTTGTCAATACATATATCAATGTCATTGTTACCTTAAATAAAACATATTAAATATTGAAAAGCAATTTTCCTACCACCAAATTGCTGGTACCCCATACCACTTCAAACCACTTCCAGTAACCGGTTAAACCACCAAACAGCTGGTTCTGCAAGTGGTACACCACCAGCTTGTGAAAACTACCTTAAGGATGCAAAGAGGTCCTAATATATCAACTTACCATTGGATATACTCCCTTAAGTAATGTCCAGCATTGAGTGTCCAAACTTCTTGGAAACCCTCAGAAATGAGGCAAAACATTCACAACCTGGTATCTTACCAAAGAATACCAAGTTTGAAAGTTACATTGGTCATACTGTTATCAATATCTCTGACATTTCATTAGATCAATACCAAATCAAAGCCCTAGAAAAAGGTCTTACATTTTGTCCCACCCCTGGACAACCTGACAAATCTCAAATTTGGTTAGATTTCAAAGAATTCCATAGAAGACTGGAACTAATGGAATTCTTCAGCAGAGATAAGACAGATAATTATACAGATGACCCACAAATAAGCCAAAGTATTATTGATTTCATGAACCAAAATGCTAATGAAGACTCCACCACTACACCCAGTAGACTAGGTAGGTGTAAATACTGCCCTCTCATTAAGAAAATGGACAGTATTACTTGTAACTTCACTAAAAAGTCATATCAACCTATAGACTTACCAAAACACATCACCTGTGAATTATCAAATATCATATATCTGATTTCTTGCACTAAATGTAACAAACACTATGTGGGGGAAACATGTAGAGCATTTAGAATGAGAATGTATGAGCATAAATCATCAGTCTCTAAGGACAGCAAAAAATCAACCCCAGTATCACGTCACTTCTCTAGTGATGGACACAGCCAGAAACATATGCAGTTCTCTGTGTTAGAGTGGTGCACACCTAAATTTGAATCTGACAACACTTCCAAGAGAAGACGTATTGAGTTGTGTTGGATATTTAAATTGCACTCTCTATCCCCTATTGGCATCAACCAATTTGTGTGAAGATTTATGGCTATTATCCTGACTGTATTGCACTCAGCAGTCACCTCTTCTTTCTTCTATGTCTTATATGGCCATAAATTTCACCTGGATTCCCAATCTATAAAAAACACACAAAGTTGAATAAATTATTTTAACATCATAAATGTTAAAAAGGGTTAATTTAACGTACCATTTGGACGTGCCATAACCCTAATAAAATTTATTCGTCATAATAAAGTCAAAATACCTATTCAGAGGCTTTAAAATTAAATAAAACCATAAATATGAAAATAATTAATTATAATTTTTTCATAGCCATAAATCACCTAATTTATGTTTTAACGCATAAAGTTACATACGACGGAACAATTGATATATCGTCATACGCAAAATACGTAATTTTAAGTTTGTGACATCACAATTTATGTCACTAAGCCATGTATCTTGGTAATAGTGCATAAACACTTTACCAGTCAACATGGATGACAGAAAGTTTTTATGTGGACAGTGCAACAATGGATACAAGAATAAAAGTAGCCTTAGAAGGCATATCAATAGTATCCACAATGAAAAAAGATATATATATGGCACATTTGTAAAAAATAAACCAATATTTGTTTTTATTACTTTATTTTTTGTATATTAAAAAATAATTTAATATGCCAGTAAATACCTTTATTCATAAAATAAACGCATAATATATAATGCACAAATAAAAATCACTGCAGAAAGGTATCAAATCTTTTATTCCTATAGTGATTAAATAACTATCAACTCTCCATATAAAGGAAGTGAACAGTAATATTAATTATAATAAAATGAATAATACACATAAATAATTGTGGTATGGTTTGTTTAATGTACTTTATTCACACATGAATATAGTAACATTATTATAAACATAATTACAAATATTATAATTAATAAATACTTCTAAAAATAATTTGTATATATAAAAAACAAATATTCTAAAAAAGAATATCTTTAGAAAGGGCATTACTTCCCTATATGATATAAATTATTCAAAATAGATTTTATTTATATAAAAGACTTAAATAGCACTTTATTGACAGTCTTACCTATCTATATAACTACAATTTGGATTAAATAGATTTGTACCACCACTTTGCAGGTTCCTCAAAATGGGAACCGGTTCTAGAACCGGCTCTATGCCGGTTCTCACCGGTGGTACACACCAGGATCCCAAAAAGTACCTTAGGGACCCTGAACCACCACTACACCATTACAATAAGCCTCTGAAGAGACTGACCAATACTATACCAGTCGAAATATAATTGAGCCTAAGTGCAAATTGTATCAGGCATTTGTCACACTTTATTTATTTATTGTCTTACATTGTGGCAGGAAGCAGAATTTCTAGTATCTTACCACTATGAGTGCTCCTTCAACCACTGCCAGTCAGACAGAATTCAGTGATGCTATGTCTAAAGTACATATTCTGAACCACCTAGTGGCTGTGACACACCTGTCCCTATCAGCAAAATTTCAGCAGAGACACTTGATACTCTCAATGAGGTCAGTATTAGGTTAGAAGCAGGTACTTCCAACCCAAGGAAACGTGCTAGACAGAGCTCTCCCAACCATACAGAGCCCAAATCTAAAACCAACCCGACAAATTCCAGGGATACTTATCCAGAACAGTCCAAGCCAATCTACTTGAGACTCAAGACCCTTCACAAAAAGAAACTCTCCCTTGCATCCACCATTTAAGTTATGGAGGGCAAACTAGCCAAAAACCTTTACCCAACCAGTCTAGACTTAAAAAAGACTAGACACAATTTACCACCATATAAAGTTTGATTAAAAAATACCCACCTAGTTATTTTCTTATTTGTCAATACATATATCAATGTCATTGTTACCTTAAATAAAACATATTAAATATTGAAAAGCAATTTTCCTACCACCAAATTGCTGGTACCCCATACCACTTCAAACCACTTCCAGTAACCGGTTAAACCACCAAACAGCTGGTTCTGCAAGTGGTACACCACCAGCTTGTGAAAACTACCTTAAGGATGCAAAGAGGTCCTAATATATCAACTTACCATTGGATATACTCCCTTAAGTAATGTCCAGCATTGAGTGTCCAAACTTCTTGGAAACCCTCAGAAATGAGGCAAAACATTCACAACCTGGTATCTTACCAAAGAATACCAAGTTTGAAAGTTACATTGGTCATACTGTTATCAATATCTCTGACATTTCATTAGATCAATACCAAATCAAAGCCCTAGAAAAAGGTCTTACATTTTGTCCCACCCCTGGACAACCTGACAAATCTCAAATTTGGTTAGATTTCAAAGAATTCCATAGAAGACTGGAACTAATGGAATTCTTCAGCAGAGATAAGACAGATAATTATACAGATGACCCACAAATAAGCCAAAGTATTATTGATTTCATGAACCAAAATGCTAATGAAGACTCCACCACTACACCCAGTAGACTAGGTAGGTGTAAATACTGCCCTCTCATTAAGAAAATGGACAGTATTACTTGTAACTTCACTAAAAAGTCATATCAACCTATAGACTTACCAAAACACATCACCTGTGAATTATCAAATATCATATATCTGATTTCTTGCACTAAATGTAACAAACACTATGTGGGGGAAACATGTAGAGCATTTAGAATGAGAATGTATGAGCATAAATCATCAGTCTCTAAGGACAGCAAAAAATCAACCCCAGTATCACGTCACTTCTCTAGTGATGGACACAGCCAGAAACATATGCAGTTCTCTGTGTTAGAGTGGTGCACACCTAAATTTGAATCTGACAACACTTCCAAGAGAAGACGTATTGAGTTGTGTTGGATATTTAAATTGCACTCTCTATCCCCTATTGGCATCAACCAATTTGTGTGAAGATTTATGGCTATTATCCTGACTGTATTGCACTCAGCAGTCACCTCTTCTTTCTTCTAGAAAAAAATTAAATATGAAATTTCCAAAAGATAATGTTTTAGTGTTTTGTTGGGTCTTGCCATTTGTTTGACTATCAGTCCCTCCACACATTGAATTCAACTGATTTGTATGAAAGTGGGGTTTCATTTCAATGTTGATTTGGGGTGGAAGGGACGAGGATTGGTGTCTGGATCATTTGATTTTGGGGGTGGACTTGTCTCATTTTGGGGGGGTTGGGGGTGGCCTCCTTTTTAATTCTTAGTCGCCAAATTTTATTTAACTTTTTTTTTCTTTTTTCAAATTTTTTTAAAACATTTTTTTTTCAATATTTCTTTTAAGATTTTTTTAAACATGTTTTATTATTATTTTTTTTTTGTTTGAATTGTGGTGGAACTTTATTAATATTTGTTTAACATACACTCATTCATTCACACAATTTTTTTTCGTGTACTGTGGGGAAGTGTAACTGCTGGATGGTGTGCTTTTTGGTTTTGGGGTAACAATAGTTGAATAAATGTTTTTGCCAATTCAGGTGGCCCTTAGAAGGACCAGTTTTGGTGTGACTTGTGCAGGCTAATCTGCTGATTTGGACTGACTCTGCTGGCAGGACTGGCTGTAAGGTCTTGACTATTCTTGATGAGTTAAAGATTGCACTGGCGACAGTGCTGGTTGAAGTTGAGAGGGTGAAAATGGCTGTGGTGTGTCAATCTGCTGGTACTGTAGTACACTTGGAATAGCTCCAAAGAGACTGGATAATCCAGAAGTGTTGTGTTGACTCTCCTCCTGTTGTGAAGCTGCAACTGAAGGTGGGTTGAAAATCATGTGTCTGGAAGTCCCAGGCTGTTGGCTGATGAAGAAGGCCTTGATGGTTGCTTACTTTGGCAATCACTGTAGCAGGCTGAGTTGTGACTATCTGCGTAGGCTGTACAACTGGAACTTAGGCTACTTGAGTGTACGGTATGATGAGTATGTATTCACATCCTGCTGAGGCCTGTGTTGCTTCTGGAAATTGAAATGTGGTGACCTGTTGACTTGTGGTGACCTGTCTCTTGCGTTCATCGGCCTTGTAATAATTATCACTGAGAGTGGTGGTGGTAATCACAACTGGAGGCTATTGCCACTTAGGACTGGTGCTCGAAGGCTGAAGAGTAACATCTGATGCAATGCTGGTTTCCATCTCAGGTTCTGTCTCTCAGGATGTATCCAGAACTGAAGCTGAGGTTGCAGCTACAGAAGGCCTCTGGGGTGACTTGAATTTAGAAGACTTGGAAACTCCCTTCCTTCTGATGTGACCTCATAGAAAACTGAAACTGTCCTTTAGCCAGGTCTGTCATTCTGTGCTGCTTGTCCTGACTGCATCTGAGTGAGTTTGTCATATCTGGTACGTTGAGTCTTGAACCACTTATTTACACTCTTGACAGGCAAGTTGCTGATAGCTGCTCCCAAAGTCTTTCTTTCTCCTGCTTGTCTTTGAAACTGTCGTTGGTCTTGTCATAAAGTTCCTCATGCTATTTAACGAACTCCACAATGGCTTCTTTGTCTGAATCACTCAGGAGAATGGACTTCATCTGGTCCTTCTTCTGTCTGGATTGAGTTGATTCTAGATCAGTATCCGTGTCTGTCCGTGCTCTCTTCTCTCCCCTTTCCTGGCTCTCTTCCATCCTCTCTCTTCCATCCTCTCTCTGTCCCTCTCCTCTTGTTCTATCTTCTCTCTTTCCTCCCTATGCTCTCTCTCCCTCCTATTCCTCTCTATATCCTCAGCTGTATCTCCTAACTCAGACTGTGGTTTAGTATCTGTTGCAATTTCATTCTTTCTCCTTCTGCCTCTTGGCATGGTGATCAATCAATCAATTGTACAGCTTGTTTAAAAAACAAAACTTAAATTATAAGTGAAACCTCATAGAACATATTTCACTCCCAGCCAGTACAGCCTATCTCAAACTTAAGATAATTTGTAAAAAAATTCAAAACCTAAAGAAAAACTGCACACCTTGGTGTCTCTGGACAAGTCAAAGCCCAAATACATGCAGATTGTCTACCGACTCACCTTTTTATGCTCACAGAATTGGAAGCATTAAACTTTACAGGCCTGTCGGGAACAGTTACAGACGGGCCGGCTAAAGTTACCGACTGTTCTGTAACACTTCCCGCAACACTTCATCAAGTACAGTCGGAAGTCCATATTTTGGACAAGCCAGATACTTGGTACTGGCAGGCCTGTTTGATTAACCAACAAACCAGGAAGTGTAACCGACAGGCCGTTAAGTTAACCGAGAGGTCTGTTGCTAGGTGGCTGAAATTAGGGTCGGATTCAAGAGTTGGTAACAGTTGTAGAAATATCAAATAAATATTTTACTGACTCTTGCCAACAGGCCGGGAACTTACAACCGACCCTAAGAGACCATGTAAACATTGGTCCCAACTCTCCATAAATACCTAGTTACAGACCGGTCGACTCCAGTGGAACACTGTCAGTTAGGGTCAGTTTTAGTTTCCCAGCTTGTTGTGGTAGATCAACAAAATATCAAGCATGTTTGATATTTTACCAACCCTCCACAACTCTGCACACAAACTGACCGTACTTGAAAGCAATCTGGCCTGTTGTAAACATAACCGATCTGACTTTATCACTTCCCATCAATCCGGTAAGTCTCCCAGCCTTAAGTCATGAACACATACAGACAAGCAGTGAACACAAAACTATTTGAAATCTTGCATCTGATCGATTACATCTGGCAGTGTTTGAAGAATACTGACAGTGTTTGAAGAATACTGACAGTGTTCCTGAATTTGAGCTGGGGGCACAACAGCAGATACCCAGCGGAGCAGGCAGGAGAGGGAGACCAGAGAGAGGGGGGACAGAGAGAGGGAGGAGGCACAGCAACATAGGGAGAAGGAGCCAGGAGGCGAGAGTGGAGGAAACGCACTTGCAAGAGGAGGAAGTTGCAGAAAAAGGCCCACGACCATCACAGTTGTGATACAAGAAGGGGCACATGATTGACATCTATCTCACTGATTCTACATAGGGTTCAGGTGTCTCCTATTTTCACCCTGTACACTTTGGTTACACACTGTTGCCAAAGTTTGTTAGAAATTTAGATACTAATTCTTAAACATTTTAAATTATATCTTTGGAATACACTGACTATATTCACTGGTCTTTATACAATCCCTTGCCACATATTAGCTTTGGATCATGACCTCTGTTTGATCCTGGAGGTCATTGCTGCTGATCTTTCATTTGAGCTTGGTTAATCTTCACATGATTAATTGCTGTTTGATTGGCAGGTGGTTTGGACAGTTGGTAAACATAGAACCCAAGGACTGCTGAGCTACCAGCAGATTGACACACCGCAGCCGGTTTTCTCCAGCTGACACACAGCCAACAGCCGCATCTTTTCCCATTGGCCCTTTTCAGGACCACTGCCATCAAACATTTAAAGGTTCTTTTGAGGACGACCCAAATCTTCCCAAAACAATTAATGAGATACTGTTGAAAAAAATCTCAAACAAGAAGCTTTAACACCCCCAGACACAAAAACGAAATGAATGAGTGTGTGATTTAAGAAAGGTTTGAAGTTTGAAAACTTTTAGAAAATAATCTTAAGATATTTTGAACTTAGAAAAAAACTCTGTCACGAGTTTGAAAAAAATAATAATATTAACAACCTTGGAAAAAAATATGAATTTGGCAAAAAATGATAAAGGATTTTTTACAACTTTAAAGATTAAAAATGTTAAAAAAAAATTGTCTTTAACAAGGCTTGAGATTTGGGGGGGGGGAGTATTTTGACCTTTGGATTCGACTTGTGACCTTTGACCCCTTCATAAACGTTTTACTTTCCCCTAAGACATTTGCCAGATTTGGAACTTTAAAATATTGAACGAACAATATTGAATGAACAATTTTGAAAGAAAATAATTTTAAGGGAGAAGAAATTTACATTTAAGGGAGGGTCATTTGGACATAATTTGGGTTGCATGTTTTAAACAGGGGACTTGTTATTTAGTTTGAAATAGTTTTGAAGCTTGTTGGAAATGAATTTGATTTTGTTTGGAAATTTTTTTAGTAACACCAGCTCAAATAAAAGTTCTTGAAATAATTGATTAGTCAATGAAGACTCATCACAGAAGACTCATTTTCATTTTTTGCCCTCTATATACAAATATCAGAGATGAACTGTTGCGATCATTACCCCCTTCTGATAACTCAGTACTTCTTGAACAGTAACCAAACTTTATGTTCTGAGGAAAATATTAAAATATTCTTTATCTGCCAGCAGTGACCTTTTTGAGCATCCTCAACTTTACATCATCTGTAAATATTTCACCCAGCAAGAGAGTTTAATATAATTGTGTTTTTACGGTTGCTAATAAAATATGTTTAAATCTATTGGTGAATCCTGAAAAGGACTTATAGTAGTGCTGAAAAGGACTGAAACATGCCAGCTTCTGCCTTCATAGTTGTTCGTTGACACATCTCAGATCCTGTCCAACCAATGCCCCCAAGTAACTGAAGCAGTCTTTCAGTAGCTCTCGTTGCTGTTTGCACCCCCACCCCCCCCACCCCCGCCCTCGAAAATGAAAGATTCCTGTAGTTTTCATTTGGCATATACACTGCCTGTTCATTCTGTTGGGCCATTACATCATTTCCTGGAGTCGGTGTCTGGTCTGCCCACCCTGGTGCATCCTCAGCATGTTGTGCAACACCACACATGCAGACACAATGTATCTGACAACCCTTGGCCTTTGATCCATGGTTCCTGAAGCAACTCACTTAGACACCAAAGGCTTTTTCAACCACCCTCCTACCACTAGAGATCCTGTAGTTGCCCATTCTTTCTTCCCTTGTCAGTTTGACTTCGGCTGTAAGGTTTGACCATCAATGGCATCAAAGCAAAGGTGTCATCACCCAGCAAGAATTAGTGTAGGTCTTCCCTTCCCCCCTCCCCCCCCCCCACTGCTTTAGGTGCCAGATTCTCCAAGCTGGCGTCCACCAACTTTTCTCTCAAAAGGTTTCTGTTCATCTGAGCACGAATCACTTGGCCTACATTCTATCCACAGGAATCGGTACTCTGCATCCACCAGGGCAAGGAGAACCAGGGGGAAAAAACCATTGTAGCTTTAATAGTCACGGCCTGTTTTCTTGGTCTTCTGCATGGCTATGTGCTTCTTGTCTAGGGCACCTGCAGTGTGGGGGATATTTTATCCGTTACTGAACTTCTCCACCCTAGGGCTATCAGGGCAGTGTAAATATTTGTCTTGGAATTCCATAAGGATGGCTCTACAGACCTGGAGGACGAATTTGCAGATGGTGGTGCAGTCAAACAACCAGTGATACTGCAGGGAGGTGTAGGTATCTCGCGTGGCTTGATGTCTCAGGGTTATGGCCAGTTTCTGTCCATTGTCCAGTGGTTTCTTGAAATTGGTGTTGAATGCATTCCTCGATGAGGTCAAAAAAGCAGGGGGAATCCTCACAAAATTCTGGTATCCTGGGATATCTGTGTGTATGTTGTCATCCATGAGGTTACATCCCTTTTCTTGTCTTTGGATGATCCAGGGTATGGGATGACCCAGGTGTTGGGTGGCTTTCTTCTCCTGGTGGCTGGCTGGGGCTGAGGCTGTGGTGGTGGCTCTAGGGCAGATGATGGTGCTGCGTTCAAATGTATCCTTATCTGTCTTTCCATCAAGATCCACATCAATATATTAAACTCAATAAAAACCCAAAATACCTAATCTGATGTTGTGAAGAGAATGATCCTGACCTCAAGCCGGTATGGTCTACGTCCTGCCAGGAAGATGTAACCGACCCAGCATTTTCACGCACTTTTTTGTGGTTTTTGTCCCTGATTCCACTACTTTTGCAAATGACCCTAGAGCTGTAGATTCAGTAACTGGGTCAGTTCCAGTTTTTTTACTGCTTGTGTAGCCCTAGAAGTTTTCTTGAAGCGAGATAGAAGGGCTGTATACTAATTTTGTCATCTAAATATAAATAAAACCTTCTTAGCTATTACACAGTGTATTGCCATTAAGAATGTCACTACTAATTTATACAGTAGAATTTATTGAGGATAAAATTTCTATCTATATAGTATTAAACATGCCATGCATTAAAGGTTGTGTCAGCACAAATTATAGACAATGTCTCCAATTTGTACAACACAAGTTGCACAGTCCAGACACCAAAAAGGTAATGCATCCCCTCATATAAATGAGTGTAAACACTCAATGTTATTGTAAACACACCTCACTTGGCCAAAACATTATGGATGAAATTGAATTCTTGTTTGATTCTATTTTTTGCAAATTGTCAAATTATATCATACTTTACATCTTTATATATTTTATAACAAAATATTTGCATGATTAAAACCACACATTCGGATTGTAATAGATCTTCATAGTAAAAATGTTAATACACCCTGCAATTGAAATATTTAACCCCAGTTGAATTAAGAAAGATTTCCAATTGCGGCAGTGTGTTGATTATTTACCTTTCTTTGAAAATTTTTTTTCCTGATTTGGAAAATCAGTTAACATTTTGGGGTTTTGTAAACATTTGAAAGGAAATGTTTGGCAGAGGTTAAAACTTATGGGTGCAAAAATCATTTAAAATAGAATGTTTTCAAAACATTTTATGTATACAGTTTATTAAATATTTAATGATAAATGTTAAAAAATGTTACAAACTAACATAATAATGTCTCAATAATAATCAGATCAGGGTTCAAATTCAATATCTTTTTAAGGTTGCTCACTAATGAAAATATTATTTTTATTGTCTAAATTGTAAGATAGTGGCATAAATAATTGACTTTACCATGTTAAGGCCAGGTCACACTGTGGCAAGGGGGCTATGAATTAACCGGCGAATATGAAGAATTCCTGCGAATTAGAAATTGTGGTACTTCACCACAGAGAGGGCGGGAAAGTGTGGTCACGTGATAAAATTCAAAAATTAGAAGAATTACTGCAATCCGGGTACCATGGGCTACCATCATGTTTATCCTGGTGAAGATGATGGTGCAATATTCCCATTACCTGGCCGAAAATATCTTACTTGTCTGAAGAACATCGAGGAACTTGTAACAAATTTTGTAGAGGCACCTACGAATTAATGTGAAGTCTTGCAAATCCTGTGAGATATTCTTGTGTCAGCCAAGAACATGGTAGTGGGTCGGGGAATATGTCACGAGCCCGTGACGAGGAGGAAGAACGTGCTGAGAAGACTGGCGCCCAATTCCTGGACAACGCAGATTCCTATATAAACCCCTTGGATCATCTGGATTCGTTTCATTTTTTCATCAGACGTTGAACGGTGTAGATCAAAACTATGGATCTCCAGAGACTCAGACTATTGCAGCAAATGTATAAACTCATCGTTTGAAAACAGAATCAAATTATGGTGGCCCAGATACTGGTTGACAGACAGAGAAGGCATCGACCAAAACCCTGTAGGTATTGGGTGAAGCCCTGGCTCTCCAGGAGGCGGGTCTATGGTCACTATGATAGATTAATGAGGGAGCTTGAGGCTGAGGATGTAGTGTCATTCAGGAATTTTGTCAGGATGGACCCACCCATGTTCAGAGAGATCTTGCAGAGGGTGGGGCCCATAATTGAGAATTATGACACATGGTACAAGAAGTCCATCAACCCTGGATGCAGACTTGCTATCACACTTTGTTTCTGGGCCACTGGAGAGAAGTACAGGAGTCTGTTGTTTGGCTTCAGGGTAACGCACAACAGCATCTCTGTCATTGTACGACAGACATGAGAGGCCAGACTTGCAGAATATGGTATCGAAGTCCTGCAATGTCCCCATACCAGCGATGCCTGGAAATAGGTGGCAGCCGAATTTTCTTCCAGATGGAATTTTCACCAAACCCTGGGGACCATAGATGGCAAGCATGTGGCAATCACGTGTCCTAAGAATGATGGCTCCCTCTATTACAACTACAAGGGCTTCCATTCAGTCATACTTCTGGTTATAGTTTTTGTGTAACAGAATAAAGTTATTATTATAATACCTTTCAGTTGGGAATTGTCTGGTTGTCAAGGTGTAATAGGTCAAGTTGACTGTATTTTCTTCAGTAATTTCATTATTCAGTGCTATAGCATTATCTGTGTTATTTTGTGTATTGGGCATTATATACTAGTTACAGTTATGGTGTATTACAATAAGGTTATTATCATAATACATTTCATTTGTGAATTGTGTTGTTGTCAAGGTCAAAGAGGTCAAATTGAACACATACCAAAAAAACAAAGCAAGTAAATGGTTCAACACTGAACAGTTCACACTGAAACATCTACATCTGAAGTACAAAAGGCCAAACTAGGTCACAGAGATTGTCAAGGCATTGAAAGGCCACTAATCTAAGCAGATCAAATGAAAAGCAAGAATGACTATATGCAAATTTTAACATTGGCCAAGTGCTAAAATTTGTTTATATCTCATTTCTGGATTTCATTCTACAATTGCGCAGGTTCAACAGAGACTAGGTCATATCATGCCTTGCAAACAACTAGGCACTTTGGATCATCCCTGCCAAGATTTGACACCAAGTTTTAGACCATTATGTTCATTCAATGTATTCTGAACAAAAACAAGCAATATAATGAATACTTCTATTGTATCAACAATGTCAGAAAGGACATATCACAACAAGTATTACATAGTAGTGCCAAAGACACCTGGAATTATATTATTACCCACTAAAAAAGTACAGAAATACATATCAAAGAGCGTAATAATACAGGCCACAGTTGGCAAAAGTCACATCATGAGTTAAAACTAACAAAGTAAAACTTGGTTAATACAGGCCACAGTTGACAGAACTTATATCATGAGTTGAAACTGACAAAGTAAAACTTGGTTAATATACAGGCCACAGTTGGCACCACTCACCTCATCAGTTGAAATTGACAAAGTAAAACTTGGTTAATACAGGCCACAGTTGGTACAACTCACAAAATGAGTTAAAAATATAAAGTGAAACTTGGTTTACTACATGCAGACCACTAATAAAATACTACAGTCCAGATTTGAAACAACTCACAACATGGGTTTAAATTTTAAAGTGAAACATGGTTTACTACACGCAGACCACTAATAAAATACTACAGTCCAGATGTGTAACAACTCACAAAGGAGAACTCAGTGTGCTGACATAAGAAAATCATTATCATAAGGAAAGTCTAGGGGCATTCAAGGTCAGTAATTCGGAGTTGTTGGTGTGACAAAGAGGGAAGGAAACTAAGTTGGGAAACTAGAATTAAAGAGGTGGGTTTTGAGGTGTTTCCTGAAAGATGGGACAGAAGGGCTATTTCTTATTTGGAATGGAAGTAGTTCCAGAGAACTGGGGCATAATGACTGAAAGAACTGGAGAAATGTTTGACTGATTTATGAATCGTACGGTCGAAAGTGGGAGTGTGAAGGAACTTGAATTTAGGGGTACTTCGCCTTGTGTTACTGGAAGAGGTGTATGGATGAATTAATTCTCTGATGTAAACTGGTTGACCCTAATTGAGAATTTTGTATGTGATGAGATCAATTTTAAATTATATCCTATATTTGATAGGCAGCCAATGGAGTTTTTTTAATTGTACAGAGTGAGTTTTGGACTAACTGCAATCTTCTTAACTCAAAATCTGTAAGTGATAAGAATAAGGAATTGCAGTAGTCCAGTCTGCTGCTCACCAAAGCATTTGCTAGAAGAACTGATGTGTTAAGGTCTAGAAGGGTACGAATTCTATGGAGGTCTCTCGCATGAACTCTGGTGGACTTTATGACCTGTGATACATGGTCTGAGAATAAGAAATTGGAGTCGAACACCACTCCAAGGTGCCTAACACTTTGTGCCGGTGAGACCTGATTGCCAAGAATATTGATCGGAAAGTAAGGAAGGAGTTGTTTATGGTTGTTTTGGGAGCCTATCAGAATAAACTCAGTTTTCTCGGGATTGAGTTTTAATTTGTTTGCAGACATGAAATTTTGAATGTTGCTTACACAGTTTTTTAGTTTTTGTATAGAGTGAGAGAAATTTGTTGGTGTTAGTGCTATGTATAGCTGAGTGTCATCAGCATAGAAATGGTGGTTTATACTACTGTGAGAGTGAATAATTGAACTAATTGGGTTAGTGTAAAGGGAAAAAAGAATTGGACCAAGGACGGAGCCCTGGGAGACCCCATACTGGAGCGCAGCAGGATGAGACAGTGTGTTACCTACCTTGACCGAGTGTGTCCTTCCTGACAGGTATGATTTGAGCCAGCCCAGTGCTAGTTCACTGATACCGTAGTGAACATTAAGTCTGTCCAGAAGAATAGTGTGGTCAGTGGTATCAAATGCGGCTGACAGATCCAAGAGGGTAAGGGCTGTGACAGCATGAGTTTAAATTATAAAATGAAACTTGGTTTACTACCCGTAGACCACTAATAAAACATTAAATAAAACGCCTGTAAGAACGTTATGCTTAAAACCTTAGAAAATCATTTGAAAACTGTCACTGTGACATGTTAAGACTATAGCATAAATATTTAAAGACTATTATAAAATGATATTCACACTGACTTATGAATCGTACGGTCGAAAGTGGGAGTGTGAAGGAACTTGAATTTAGGGGTACTTCGCCTTGTGTTACTGGAAGAGAAACCTTACAAAACACAGGTATATATGTGTCCGGCCACTACTACTAGTTCACTTGTAAAATGTTTGTGGCCTTATACTGTTATATTTATTAACACACAACTGTATTTCGACAATCAGGTGAGTTGTCTCAGCAGAGGCTGGAGATTGCACCAAGTTCTATCCCTGAAGTACTTTTTCAATGGTGCAATTGCGCTTGTGCGTTGCACTGGTGCAGCACTGCTTTTTGGTGCAGTTTGCACTTAGTGACCTATTGATTAATAAAACCCAGACGGACAACCCTTCCATTGTCTAAACTCTCCATTATTTTTGCATAATGGAGAGTTAACACTACATTATTTTCTAACAGTGGACTTTGGTTCAGTTCAATGGCCAGTCTGCCAAGAACAAAAGGATACTTAGTATTTGCCAGTCATCCTCAGCACAATTCATTCAATATTGAAATGTTTTCACAACTTCTTTCATATTAATTAGTTCAGTGGGTACATTTACAAAGTCTTTTCAATTCTGAATGACATTCAGCATTTATAGAAAAATACCTCATGGAAAAATCCTACCTAGAAAAAATACCTCCTGACAAATACAAAACAAGCAATTTAATTTGGAATTAAGTTGGATATTTTTTAATTCTTTGCATTTCTTTACAATCTGACTTTACAATAATCTTGTGTGAACTTAATCAAAGGAGCAGCTAACTTTCAAATTCACTCACTGTGAAAATCTAACCCAGCATACTATATTAAAAGGAGTGTTTTAGTGGCTCAAAATTTACTCTAGTAAAAGGAGGAAAAATGTAGTGCAAAAGTCAGTTCTGAAATGCATTACTGCTGGGTTTAAATTTGATTTAATTTTCAATGTTTTTAAGTTCAAAACAAGATTTTAATTTCTCTTATTACAGTTATATATACTTTTAAAATGATACACTGTGGTTGAAATGAATTTTGTTCTTAATGTTCTGGATTAATATTCATAGGAGGTATTACTGAAATAAAAAATGTTCAGTAAGCATTCTTTTTGTGAGGCTTTTTTTCCAGGAGACATTCTTTCCAGGAGGTATTTTTCCTTGATTCCAAATTAAGAGACAAAAAACAAAATAAAAATCTTGAGAAACCCAAAAACTTAAACACACAATAAAACAAATAAGTAATTCAGTTTCTAGTACTTTCAATGTCTGAAACACAAAAATAATAACTTATTGTCTTAAAATAAGCACAGATTAATAAAGTAACATGAAACACTTACCACAACAAATTACCCACAGCATTGTCAAATAAGCAGTCTAATTTTTTTTCTGGAAAGTGCTTTCTGTAAGTCACAGATCCATATTTTATCGATTATCATTATCCATGGTTTAATTTTGTGGCAGTCATATTATGCTAAAACTTTCAAGCTTTATCCAAAATTATATTTTGCCATAAAGGGAAACCAGTGGTACACACGGTGAAGCAATGTTTATTGTGTATTGAGATAAAAAACAACCATAGATTTGGAAATTTTAATTACTTAAATGTAGCTTTTATAAGCTACAAGCTTACCATGTGGGACTTAATGCTGATCTCGGGTTGCCACACCCGGGGCCAACGTCTTAGAAAAAAAGATCGTTCTTGTTAGCCACCGGATATACTGGTAGTTGTCGTCACGTGATAACTTCTGACCAATCGTCCTACTTTCTCGTTGAAATTTTTTAAACCTACCCCTCAGCTGTAAACAGCGGGGAGGCAGGGTGGGACTCTTCTAAGTCCCACATGGTAAGCTTGTAGCTTATAAAAGCTACATTTAAGTAATTAAAATTTCCAATTTTATTACGCTACAATAGCTTACCATGTGGGACTTAATGCTGAATTCAACCGCCCGGTGGCGGGATTACAGCTGAGACTGGAAGGTATGTCATTTTTTTCTAAGATTTTGAATTAAACGTATAGAATAGTGCCAGAAATACCAGTCTGAGTCCCATTTACAGTGCCCCGATCCCGAAGGCCGGGCCTGTAACGAGCCAAAAACCTAAGAAAATGAGAGACAGTGCTAAAACTGTCTAGATGTTTTATTGTAGGACGGAAGTGCAGCAGTGCTCACTCCGAGGTCTGAGGGTCCAAAAGGGCCCTTCACGTATGACTGACCAACCCAGTGGTTGGGCATCTCATAAAATTTTTACAACCTGAAAATGAGATTAATGACAACTAAATAAGTCCTTAATAGAAATTACTTGATAATTAAAGGATAAAATGACCTTACCCGTAACATCTTGAAGGTAAAGGAATACCTAGATCCTGGGAAAGACTCCTGAAGACTTGGTTGTAGCGGATGTGCCCCCCCCTTTTTTTCTTTCCGAGGACAACTGGTCTGAGGGGAAGGATCTAGGACTTGTTGTGCAGCCACTACGGGTCCCAGGTACAAATTGTTGTCAGTGTCAGACCAAGTAAGGTCCTTTAGGTAAAAATTTGTAAATGTGTTGTGAGCTTTCCAGTGACAGGCTTGCATGATTTGGTCCACCGATACCCCACCGTAAAAGGCCTTAGAGGCCGCGAAGGCCCGGATGTCATGCGCTTTGACTTGGACCAGGTCCAAGGCTTGTTGATCTGCTTGTTTGTAACAAAGTAAAATGGTTTGTTTCAACCATGAAGAGAGTGTAGCGGGTCTGATGTCTGAGGTATGTCCTTTCTTAAAGGAGATGAAAAGGAGAGAACGAGACCCTCTGAGGTCTTTAGTTCGGTCCAAATAAAACCTCAGGGCCCGCACGGGACATAGGGTCCTGTCTTCCTTAAACTGTCTATCTACAATGGTAGTCAGAGCAGGGATAGTCACCGGAGACACACTTTGAGAACCTTCTCTTGCTAGTTGGTTTTTGGCTATGAAGTCAGAAGAAGGGAACAAGGCAACCTTTTCCCATTGGCCTAGATTAGATACTTTGTTAGCGACCCAGGCATGGATTTCGCTGCGGCGCTTGCCGGAGGCCAAGGCTAGCAAGAAAGCAGTTTTTAAAGTGAGATGTTTGAGGTCTGTGTCTTTCATGGGCTCAAAAGGTGCTTTGGTGAGCTCGTTAAGGACAACAGAAAGGTTCCACTTGGGTAAGTTTCTGGAACTTTTAGGACGATCCCTGTGAAAACTGGAGAGTAACCTATGAAGGTCTGCATTGTGTGCAATATGTTGGGCCGTTGGGCCCAAAGTGTCAACGATTGCAGTCCTGTAACCATCAATGGTCGAGGGGCGCCTGTTTAGGTCTTGGTACAGGTACATGAAGAAATCTGAGATTTGTTTCACAGATGGAGTGGAGAAATCCACCAAATTTTCTCTGCACCATTTTTCAAATAGGGCCCACTTTGACTTGTAGATGGTCCTTGTTGATGACCGCTGAGGGGCAGCAATTCTCTCTGCCACCTCCACAGAGAAGCCTTGTTCTTGGAGTTGTCCGCTCCTAGACACCAGGCGTGGAGGTTCAGGTGCTGGGGGTTGTTGTGGAACACCAGCTTGTGGGACTGTTTGAGTAGGGTTGTTGACACTGGGAGTTGCAGTGGGATCTCTGTTGAGAGCTGCACTAGGTCCCAAAACCAGGGCATCCCTGGCCAGCCTGGGGCTATTACGATGATCAGGCACTGGCATTGCCTGATCTTTTGGATCACCTTGTGAAGGAGAGCCGAAGGAGGGTACGCATATGCTGTGAGGTTGGTCCAGTTTATGTTCAGAGCATCTATGTCCCAGGCCCTTGGGTCTGGGATAGGAGACACGTATAGAGGGAGTTTGTGGTTCAGGTGAGTGGCAAATAAGTCTACATGAGGTGTGAACCACTTCTGGCAGATCTGTTTGAAGACCTGTGGGTGCAGAGACCATTCGGTTGACTGCACTTGGTTGGACCTGGATAGCAGGTCGGCCATCACATTCAGGCACCCTGGAATGTGCCTGGCTTTCAATGTTATGTGATAGTGATGGCACCAGGTCATGATCTTCCACAGGAGAGCACACATCTCTGCCGAGTGTGTTCCTCCTTGTTTGTTGATGTAGGCTACCACTGTTGAGTTGTCCGTCGCAACCAACACTGTTTGATTCTGGCACTGGTCCTTGAAGTCTCGAAGGGCCAGGGAGACCGCCTTCAATTCTAGGACATTTATGTGAAGCCTTTTTTCCCGATCTGACCACAGACCCTTTGTAGAATTTTGGTCTAAGTGAGCGCCCCAACCTTCGTTTGAGGCGTCGGTAAAGAGTTGGATACTGTGGTCTTTGGGATGAAGGTCTGCACCTTTCATCACATAGGAGGGATTTTGCCACCAATCTAGGTGGGCTGCAATGGCTTCTGTCCAGGGAAGGAGGTTGTCCAGCGACTGAGGATATCTCCAGTGCTCCTTGAGGTGAAACTGAAAGGGCCTCATGTGAAGGCGTCCCTCCGGGACCATTTTCTCTGTTGAGGCTAGCAACCCAATTAGAGACATCAAACATCTTGCAGTCAAAACACGTTTTGACTTGAGTCGTAGGATCAAATCCTGAAGTTTGAGCCATCTCTCTTGAGTGGGTTTTACAAGGGCTGAATCTAGGTGGTATTCGTAGCCCACGAACGAGAACACCTGTGTAGGTTTCAGTTCTGATTTTTCCTGATTTATTATCCACCCCAAGGACTGAGTCAGTTCTACTACTGCCTGAGTGTTCACTTGGGCTTCCTCCTGAGACTGGGACCTGATCAGCCAGTCGTCCAGGTATTGGTGAATTCTGAGTCCTCTTGAGAGGGCCATTAGTTTCACCTCCTTTACGATCATGGTAAAGACCTGGGGGGCTGTGGCTAGTCCGAACGGGAGGGAGGTGAACTGGAACACCTGAGCCTTGTAGCAAAACCTTAGGTATTTCCTTGAGCTTGGGTGGATGGGGATATGCAGGTAGGCGTCCGACAGGTCTATCGACGCTACCCACTCCCCTGGAATCAGGGAGGTCCTGATGGACTCTGGAGTTTCCATTTTGAACTTTTCTACGTGTAGAAAAGTATTGAGCCTGCTTAAGTCTATGACTGGCCTCCTCCTTTGGTGAGGCTTGGGTACTAGGAACAGGCGACTGTAAAACCCGAGAGATTTTACATTGTCTACCCTTTCGATAGCGTTCTTTGACAGGAGAGACTGGATACAAGTAGCCAAGGCTTGGTCTTTTTGTTGGGCCTTGTACTCTGACAGAATCAGAGGAAATCTGATCAAGTTTGGCTTTGAACGGAATGGCAGAACGTAGCCATTGGTGATAATGTTTAACACGTTTTGAGAACATTTGTTTGTGAGCCAGTCTCTCCTGAAAGAATGGAGGCGACCTCCTACTGGTGGACTGAGTGAGGCTTTGGAGGAGTCATTGGGGAGGGGGGTTTCCACGCCCCCTTCCTCTATTGTGGGGTCGAAAACGACCCCTGAAGCCTCTGAAGTTGGATTTTCCTCTTCCCGAGGGAAAGGACTGGTTACTGCTTTGAGAGGTATTGCCCCCATAGGGGCGTTTCCTGTAGGAGCCTCTTTTCTTGTGGGGACCACGAAAGGGCTTATTCTGGTAGGGTGCAAAACCCTGAGAATCTTTTGAGGTGCCTTTTTTGAGAAGGAAGTCCTCACCTTCCTTCACTAATTGAGACTCGAACAAGGAAGGGCCCCAAAAGGACGAGTTCCTGAGTTCTTGACGTCTCGTTTCTCCTAATTGTGGATGTAATAGAGTCATTTCGGCTTCGCGCCTGAGCAAGCCGGTATTAGCCATAGAGTATAATTCCCTCTGCAAAATATGGGCTAGAGATTTGCTGAGACAAGTGAGGGCCCTGTGTTGAACAAGTACTGTCTTGTTCCAAAAATCTAAGTAGTCAGCTACTTCCTCATATCCGCGCTTTGCCGCTTTCTCAGGATTGGCACCTTTCTGAATCTGAGACTTTATCTTCTTGACCGTAGACTTGATGCTATGTTGGCATTTCTCCAATGAATCATTGCAAGAAGAGGAGGTTTTGGCAAATGCAGCGGTGAAGTTGAGGGTAGAGATGTTTTGTCTAGCCTGAAGTTCTAGTTCCTTGAGAACTGGCAGGGGAACTCTGGCTACTGGGGGCCCAGAAGGTCTAGGAGTAATACAGATCTTAGCAAAGTCCGTATTCAACTCCTGAATTTTGTCCTGAAAAGTTGGTTGTCCCACCTTGTACCACTTTGAAGTTGAGGGAGGAGGCCTGACATATTTTCCCTCAGATAAGTTGGCAGCCTTAAAGTCATGTTGGAATTTATCAAAGGCGTCCTTGATAACTGAGCTAAGTGGAAGAATAGAGGAGGGACCTCTAGGTCTGAGCTCTTGACGGCCTTTTTCATCATCCAGACCCAACACTGAGGTGGACGACCTGGGCATAGATTCCCTGGGGTCAGGGAGAGACAAAATACGCCTGAAGGTGTCCTCTTCTTCAGAGTATTGTGAGGGCATGTCAGACAAAGCTACTTCCCTATAATAAGGGGGGTCTGGATCATGTTGTGGGAGGTCTTGATCAGAAGCTACTCCTGAGGGCTGAGCCCTAGAGGGCTTAGAAGACCTGTGTCTGGTTTCAGGGGAGTGTTCCTCCTCTGAGGTAAATGACACATATCTAGATCTTGATTTATGTTTGCTCTTGTCAGAGTGTTTTTTGGATCTAGAAGAAGGGATCCGAGGTTCATCGGAATCCTCATTTAGTTGGTCCGAGGCAGAGCTCGGGTCAACTGGCTGCCTATGGCTTTGCTTTTTGTGAGTGTACGAGACCTCTTCGGGATGATCTTCAGAGGGGGCAACGTACTGATCCGAGGAAGCTTGAGTGGGTACAAGACGAGGAGGGAGTGCTGGACCGAAGTCCACATCCATAGCCTCACTTGGGATATTAGTACCCGATCTCGGAGGGGGCAAATCCAGAGGGGCAGCAGTGTTACTGGACGAACCAGGTTTGGAAGCAAGAAGAGAGGGATCTACCTCGACTTTTTGTTTTGCAGCCAACTCCTCTCGGAGTGACTGAAAAGCTTCCAACATGGATGCCTGGAAGGTACCCATTTGCTGCTGTAAATGTATATTTAAGGAATCACCGAGTGATTTCTCTAGGTTTTTCTGGATTTTATTTTGCAAAGCCGTACCAGGGGTGGGTGGAATAGTCTTGGCTGGCGTTTTCAAGGACAGGGAACTGAAGGCAAGAGGTTGTGGACGGGGGGGTGAGGTAAAAAGGCTATCAGCAGCACACTCGAGGTCTGCATTGGACCCAGTGAAGGATTCCCCGTCGCCTTCACCCAAAAGATCTAGTTCATCTTTGGAACTAGTTGTCGCTTTCTGCTTTTTCAAATACCGTTTCCGGTTTTGGATTTTCTGTAGTTGCTCATCTGTGAAAGACGTGCAAATTTCACAAGGGGTTTCAAAGGTGACACAGGGGTCATCTCCCTTGCCAGCCTCCCTACAGGTAGGGCAGAAATTATGTGTATCAAAACTAAAGCAGAAATGGCGGCATTTCTGCGCTCTCGGTTTGTCTTTATTTGCTTGATGAGACGACATTTTATACGCAATAAAAGACGTACAATGTACTTGCCTGAACCGAGGAAAACTCAAAACACGCGACAGAAATCAAAATACTTATCCTGTGAAAATTAAAATTTTACAGAATGATCTATGATATATATTACAAGAAACATGCAAATATTAGCCTCCAACAATAAGTAAAGTCTGAGAAATAAATGAAAATGTCTGTATATTTACAAACTGCTACCAGTCAATCGTGGCCAACGAGAAAGTAGGACGATTGGTCAGAAGTTATCACGTGACGACAACTACCAGTATATCCGGTGGCTAACAAGAATGATCTTTTTTTCTAAGACGTTGGCCCCGGGTGTGGCAACCCGAGATCAGCATTAAGTCCCACATGGTAAGCTATTGTAGCGTAATAAAATGTGAACTAATTTAGTGAAATCCCCATATGGTATGCACACCAAAGGAAACATTGTAAAGATTGTCTAGGTTGATCATTTGGTACAAGGTGTTGAATTAATAAATTGGTTTTAATTTACAGGGTTTTATAATAGATAGTTGCCTCGTGGCACTTCCATCATGTAAACTTAATGGCCTGAGGCCCTGAAAGGCCCTAAGGTTCATTAAGTTTACATAATAGAGCGCCACTTGGCCATTATCTATATAGTAAATGTCTAGATTTGATATTCTAGATGTGCAGTAAGTGTATATAAACTCTGAATTCTTTATTATTTTGGACTTTATTGTTTTTAAATGGAGATATATTAGTGGTACATATTATTCTTTTATTCTTTATGGATAAATGATGAATAACAGTCTACTGTGTGTCACCTATGAATCTTCTAGTTTTTATATGTTGACCAAAAGTCTAATGGTGTTTTTAGTCTAAGGTGCAATATCCATAGTGTTATTTACACTCTTTACTGGATTTATGACTAAAAGTTTGACTTTAAAGTTCAGGCCAATACTTAAGTACCATGTTTTTATTATTAATAACAGGTGTAGAGCCATGTGACTGTGGTACATCTGCATACCAAGGTAAGTGAGACAATGAGAATGTACTTACATTGCAGGACTCCCTGGAGGGGACTCTGGCGATGTGGTCATCCAAGAAGCTGAAGGACCCCAGGATCCAGGAGTCCCTGTCTTCCATACCTGGGGTCTGTATTCCCTTGAATCAGACCTCAAGGTCGATGGCTGCAAAAACAAAAGCATACAAGAAAACATTAGGTATGTTTATATTATAACGATGAGTTATATTTAGCTGAAGCAAATTGTCAAAGACTATGAAACAGCCAAGCATGTATGAAAAAAATAATTCTAAAACATAGGTTACATTTGATGTGTCATCTGCAAATGTGTGAAACACGGTAGGTCACAATCTGGTTTGGTATAAGTTACAATAAAAACACATAATAAAAGTATTAAACATCAAGACTCACAGAATTTACATGGTATTCTACACAAACTACCTCAAGCAAAATGAAAATTATTACATGATCATCAAAAACATTGAAAGGGTTATTGCATAAGTGAAACTCACCTGCCATAGCCATGGCCCTTGCCTGGGTGGCCCAAGGAACCTCCTTGCGGCCCATGTCCCTGTAGTTCTTCCTGCCTTTGTTGTACATTTCAGGATGGTTCTTGAACCACTGGGCCATCTCATTCTCCTGGGAACCTGCCATCCTCACCAGCCTCTTCTTCATGTACCTTCCATGGGTTGGCTCATCCGACTCTTCTGTGTCCTCTGGCTGGGTCGCCTGGGTGGCTGTATCCCCGGTGTCTGATGCTTGTGTGTCAGGCAATTCATCCGGCTGTTCAGGCTATTCAGGCTGGTCTGAAAATTTCATCTGAGGCAGAGTGACCCTCTTTCTCTTTCCTAGTCCAGGTCTCTTCATCATATTTCCAGTCTTTGAAATATTTCCAAAAATATATCCAAAGTTCATCGATGTCAACGCAATGAAGAAAAATTCGCAAGTGATGCAAATTGTTTGCGGGGGCCCTCCTTATATACTCTTCAACTAGTTCATTGTAGACCACAAATATTGTAGCTGATTGGTTGCCAGTTTTTCGAATGGGTAGCCAGTTCACCAATCAGCGACGATCTGCTCCGATGTTTGCTGCTAATTGGCTGTGAATAGTGACGAATATCTCCCGGGCATCGTGTCATATTCTTCGGAGGCAATGATGGATGGCTTCCTTACTGTGAATATCATTGCATATTTTTCCTCTTTCACACAACAATCTTCAAAGGAAAATTGAAGAATAGTGACGAACCATGAAGAAGCCAGCCACGAAGCGGCGAACTGGCCTACAAATAGGCTACACATTCGACAAGGCCACTACCATCTGTGAAGAATTGCTAAGAACTGGACGGCGATAGTTTTGAACAGTTTGAAACTGTCATAGCCAGAGGACGATCTATAGAGAATAATGGAGAACAGTGAAGATGGATCAAGAACCAAATACGAAGGGTGGAGAGTTTCAGGATCATGGATATTCTCCAGTAAACATCGCCACAGTATGACCTGGCTAATACAAAGCTACTTCTGTCACCCAATCTTGTTTTCTTAATTTTTTGCTACATCAAAACCTCACTTACATCAAAATTTGAACTATATTTACTGTAAATTTAATGGATTGTTTCATGAATGAAAGTGAAATACTCTCTATAATCAACTTTGAACTAAAAAGGGCTAAAATAGGGTTTTTCTTAAAATCAGAATGTATTGTTATTGAATGTAGAGTTATTTTGCAAACATACAAACATACAAAGTTATGCCGCTGCAGACATATCCTCAATAAATCCTTTAAATTTCTCTGGTGACAATAATTTTAACAATATATAACATAGCTTTGTGTCTTTCCAAACACACTTGCCTCCCACCAATGAGGTCTGCAGCTCAAACCCATACCTTACGTGGGAAAGTTGGTAGTTGCTTACTGATGGTCAGGAGTTTACAGTACACTACCTTGACTAACGAACAGTATGTGCTGGTTTCCTCTGCCCACAGAACTATGCAGCACTTATATTCATCTGATAAATACTAAGATGCAACAATTCTTATTACTGTGGAAAGTCACAATGATGAAAAGGTCTTGTCTTCTGAGTTATACACTAGCCCAACCTACTTTTGTCTGTTAGATGTCACCAAAGTGGGAGCTGCTAAACTTTTGTGATCATCCATATCACCATATAAACCAATATAACACCAGTATAAACAAATCAGGATTTTAAAGAAATTACTTACAGAATTTTAGTTATGTCCACAAAATATGAGCTAGTTTTGAATTAATATGGATAACTTAATTCTACATGGAACTATATATATATCAAATATAAAATTGTAATTGCTGAAGACTTTCCATTGGAGATTGCTGAAGCCAGAAGGAAGTTGTACCCAGTCAGGGAGGCAGTAAAAGGTAGACTGGAGCATGAAGGAAAAGACCCAAGTAGAATATACCTGAAAGATGACAAACAAGTTGTAAAATCTGAGACATATACAATTAGAGATTTGGACAGTCAACAGTGTAATCTAGATGTGAACAAATTATTCACACCAACAAGAAATGACATAACAGCATTTTACTCAAAGTACAGCGTCCTTTCTAATCGCCATCCATGTCGATTCACTGTAAATGGAGAGTTATATAGTAGTATGGAACAATTTTTGTTTATACAGATAGGAGAACTCTTTGGTAATCAGCAGTTAATCCATAAAATATCATCAGCGCATGATCCAGTTATCATAAAAAGGCTGGCTAAGAAGGTGAACAATTTTGATAAGAGTGTTTGGAAATGAGATATAGGAAAGATACTCCATGATGGTCTGTTAGGAAAATTCATGCAAAATCAAAACTTAGGTGTCTTTCTCATAGCAACTGGAGACACAATTATTGTGGAAGCAAGCAAATATGACAAAGAATATGGAATAGAACTTTCTCTTGGCGATAAAAAGTTGTGGGACAGAAAGCAATGGAAAGGAAACAACTTGATGGGGCAAGCATTGATGAAAGTAAGAAGTGAACTTAAATCTTTGGATTAACTTTTATTTTAATTATCAACCATAGCTATGCTGATCCTTGTTTAATATTTTATCTTGTGATCCTGTTTTGTTATAAATCTTAAAGTGTAATTTTTATGCCTAAAACCTTTGTCACTGACCTATTTTAAGTAAAAATACATATTTTGAAGTTGAAGATCTTGACTTGCAGGTAAATTATAGTATTTGTTATTGTCACTTAAAATATACTGTTCATGTAAAGTTCATAATTGGGTGCATTGCTTATAATTTACCACCAAAGTTTCTAAGCAAACTTGTTCTGCTGCAATAAGATGTATATGCAAAACTGATTTCTTGAAAATGAATATTTTGGTTATTATATTTTGAACATATATATTACTTAAAGAAATATGGGAAATTATATCACGATGTAGAACATATGATTTATTGAAAGTGTCACTGTATTACATATATATAGAATTCAGCTTGTCCTACTGAACTAGCTCCTCTAGAGAATTGTAAATGTTAAGCTATTGCATCTTTGATTACATGTAAACAAAGAAAACTCTAAATTAATTGTTCGTTATGAAAATAAACAATACAAAGTATATTCATTTAATTGCCTCCAGGAAAGTCAAAATTTAAATTCTTGCAGTGACATAGTATGTTAGCAGTTTTTATTTCATTTATTAGTGTATATGTGAATGTAACTTTAGTGTTAGTATATATGTATTACTGTGCTCAGTTAATCTCATAATTGAGTCTTTAGCTTAATATGATATTCATACGTATTTTCCTCTATCAACATATTATCTGTAGGGGTCTTTGATAATAGCTAAAGTACTATTTCAACAAAACTTGCTCAAGAAATTTGAAATATTCCAGAATTTCAGTTAATATACATTGATCAATCAGATAATTCAAAATGCAAAAAAAAAAGAATTAAAAAAATGCAAAAAAAGAATAAAAAAGAAAGAAAAAATGGTACTCTATTCTACGGAAGCTCTGAACTGCCAAAGCTTTTTATTTTACTAACTTGAAAATACGAGTTAGCTAACTGGAATATATGAGTTAATAACTGGAATATACGAGTTAGTAACTGGAATATACAAGTTACTAAGTTGGAAATACCAGTTAACTAACTTGAATATACAAGTTAGCTAGCTTGAATATACGAGTTAACTAACTGGAATATACGAGTTAGCTAACTTGAATATACGAGTTACTAACTGGAATATAAGAGTTAGTAACTGGAATATACGAGTTACTAACTTGAAAATACCAGTTAACTAACTTGAATATACGAGTTAGCTAACTTGAATATACGAGTTAACTAACTGGAATATACGAGTTAGGTAACTGGAATATACAAGTTAACTAACTAGAATATACGAGTTACTAACTGGAATATACCAGTTAGTAACTGGAATATACAAATTACTAACTTGAATATACGAGTTAACTAACTTGAATATACCAGTTAACTAACTGGAATATACGAGTTAGCTAACTGGAATATATGAGTTAACTAACTCGAATATACGAGTTAGCTAACTGGAATATATGAATTAATAACTGGAATATATGAATTAGTAACTGGAATATATGAATTAGTTAACTGGAATATATGAATTAGTTAACTGGAATATACCAGTTAGCTAACTGGAATATACGAGTTAGCTAACTTGAATATACCAGTTAGCTAACTGGAATATACCAGTTAATAACTGGAATATACGAGTTAGCTAACTGGAATATACAAGTTAATAACTGGAATATATGAGTAAGTAACTGGAATATTCCAGTTAGTTAACTCGAATATACAAGTTAGCTAACTGGAATATACGAATTACCTAACTTGAATATATGATTAAGCTAACTTGAATATACGAGTTATTAACTTGAATATACGAGTTAGTAACTGGAATATACCAGTTAGGTAACTGGAAAATACCAGTTAGCTAACTTGAATATACCAGTTAGCTAACTCATATATTCCAGTTAACTAAAAGGTATATTCCAGTTACTAACTCATATGTTCCAGTTATTAACTTGTATATACCAGTTAACTAACTGGTATATTCAAGTTAGCTAACTTGTATATTCAAATTAGCTAACTCGTATATTCCAGTTAGCTAACTGGTATATTCCAGTTAACTAGCTTGAATGTTCAAGCTACTAACTCATATATTCCATTTACTAACTCATATATTCCAGTTAGCTAACTCGTATATTCGAGTTAGTTAACTGGTATATTCAAGTTAGATAACTCGTATATTCAAGTTAGTACTTCGTATATTCAAGTTAGTAACTGGTATATTCCAGTTACTAACTGGTACATTCCAGTTAGTAACTCGTATATTCCAGTTAGTTAACTCGTATATTCCAGTTAGCTAACTCGTATATTCGAGTTAGTTAACTGGTATATTCAAGTTAGATAACTCGTATATTCAAGTTAGTACTTCGTATATTCAAGTTAGTAACTGGTATATTCCAGTTACTAACTGGTATATTCCAGTTAGTAACTCGTATATTCCAGTTAGTTAATTCGTATATTCCAGTTAGCTAACTCGTATATTCCAGTTAGCTAACTCGTATATTCAAGTTAGTTAACTGGTATTTTCAAGTTAGTAACTTGTATATTCCAGTTATTAACTCGTATATTCCAGTTAGTAACTCGTATATTCCAGTTAGCTAACTTGTATATTCAAGTTAGCTAACTCGTATATACAAGTTAGTTAACTGGTATATTCAAGTTAGGTAACTGGTATTTTCAAGTTAGTAACTTGTACATTCAAGTTACTAACTCGAATATTCCAGTTATTAACTTGAATATTCAAGTTAACTAACTCGTATATTCAAGTTAGTAAAATAAAAAAACTTTGGCAGTCCAGAGCTTCCGTACTATTCAATATTTTTTTCTTCTTACTTTTTACTTGTAAAATGTGAATATGCCAAAAAGCATCTTCAGCTTTTGCTGTTCATTGTGTTAATTTGTTAAATGTTTTTGTTCTCTTATATTTATGCTATGTGATGTTTGGTATCATTAGTATTGTTTTAGTATGTTTTTTGTCTCTTTCTGAAAGTGGTTTGTTTTGGAATAATGGTCAACATATTACAGAAAATTTGCTATTTATGGTTGGTATATTTTGTCTTGAGACTCTTATTGTGTTGAGTATACTGGAATATCAAATTACTATATATTATTCACAGTGATAAGTTCAAATAAAGATGAGATTGGAATTAGCTCCTTTAATTTCACGGGTCTGTGGGATAAAAAGAAAAGATTGGCAATATTTAAATGGTTATCATCATCTCACAACAGCCTGATTATGTTACAAGAGACGCACACTGTTACTCATGATGAAAAAAATTGGCAAGATGAGTGGAAAGGGGATATTTATTTTTCACACGGGACTAATCAAAGTTAAGGGGTTGCAATTTTAATACCTAATGATATAAAAACAAGAGCAACAGTTTCAATATGACAAAAGATAAAGACGGCAGAATCATAATACTTGATTGCAACATAAACGACAATCCATTTTTGTTAATAAATTTATATGCGCCAACAAAAGACCATTGTGATGCACAACTAAATTTTTACAGCACTTTACAGATACATTTGAACAGTTGGACAATAAGAACTTAATTATAGGGGGACTTAAATACCTATTTGAATCCAAAACTAGATAAAAAGGGTGGAAATATTGAAAATGTTTCAAAATATGCATCCGGTCTTAAATGTGTTATAGAAGAATACAACTTAAGTGACATATGCAGGTTAAGAAATCCTTCAGATTTAAAATTTACAAGGAGAGAAAACTCAAGGGGTGGCTTAGTTGAAGCAAGATTAGATTATTTCTTAATTTCAAATGTAACCTCTCAAGTGTCAAATTGTTCCATTAAACCAAGCCTCAAATTTGACCATAGCATAAAAAATAAAATTAACCATACAACTAATTAATACTCAACGTAAGGGAAGAGAGTATTGGAAATTTAATAACAAACTACTGCATGATGAAGTTTGTGTTAGTTTAGTAAAATAAGAGATACAAAAAATAGCCTTGGATAACTATTTAAAAAATAAAAATGTATTGTCGGATTTTCCCAAGTGTCAGTTAAGAACAATAACAATAACTTACTCGAAATCTAAAGAAAGAGAAAATAATGAAAAGGAAAAGTCTTTACAACAACAAGTAGAAGCTCTAGAGAAGGATGTCATGGAAAATAGTGATAAAATACTGGAATACAAAATAGCAAAAACCGAATGGGAACAGTATCAAAATGAAAAAGGCAGAAGGGGCTATATTAAGGTCAAAAGTGCAATTTACTGAAATGGGAGAAAAGAATACTAAATATTTCCGAAAAGAAAAAAAAAGAAACTATAATTCAAAGTATATAAAAAATTAATATATAGTAACAATTCTGAATTAACTAATACTGAAGATATTTTGGAAGAAGAAAAAAGGTACTATTATAATTTATACTCTTATAAAGCTGCTGAAGAAGAACAAGATATTGAAGTTTTTTTGAAGGATGAAAATATACCTCTTTTGAGTGATATTGAAAATGAAATGTGTAAAACTCCTTTAAAATTACATGAAATTGCTAAAATTTGAAAAATGATAAATCTCCTGGAAATGATGGCTTTACAGCAAATTTTTATAAGTTTTTCTGGCCAGATAAAAAATGTTGTTTGGCAGTTTTAAGTATTCTTTTCAAAACGGACTTTTAACTAGTGATCAAAGGAGAGGAATCCTCAACCTTATTACCAAAACCAAACAAAGATTTGCAATATTTGAAAAACTGGAGACCAGTGGAGACTGATATTTTTGCAATCAATGAAGTATCTAAAATAAAATCGATAAAATAATTATTCATAGAACCACAGGGTAAATGGCAATGTTTAACCTGCTTTTGTTAAATATAGCTAAAGGCAAACTGAGAAATTAGTTACCACCAACACAAAGTTTTAAGTGTCTCACCCCTTTTCACAGACAGGTTTTTGATTGTTGGGTACAATTTCATGGGATTCCTCCAAAATCATGTGAGGAACTCATTAATGAATTTATTTTTAATAGTAAATTTATATGTTGTGGAGATAAACCTTTACAATCCCTCGAACTTAGAATACAGGAACTTGACATCCACAATTTAGTAATAGGAGATATATTATCTAAAGATGGCTTTCGAAGAGTTTACTACTAAAGCTAATTTAAACATAGACATATTGTCATATAACAAGATAATTGACTCAATACTGACAACTTAGAAAAATTTAGTCAAAAACAAGCATATACCAAATATTATAAGAAGTGTAACCCCACTCATTCCAGTTAGAGGTAAATTAACAGAAATTTCCAAATTAAAGAATAAAGTATTGTACTGGATAACCTTGAATGATAAGTTACAGGTGTCATCATCTGTGGAAAGATGGATAGAAGTATATCCTTTTCTCGAAGTAGCTGCCTGGGGAAAAATATTTCACATGGTTCACTATATAGTAACAGAACCGTATCTTTAGTCTTTCCAGTACATAATCATAAACAGATTAACAAACTGTAATTCAAATCTATATACATGGAAAATAAAAAATTCTTCAAAATGTGATTTTTGTGAATTAACAGATACAATAGAACATCACTTTTTTCTGTGTGGGTTAAATCAACAATTTTGGGAGGAATTACGGAGGTGGTGAACAAAGTGTTAAATATAAAGGATACAGAATATACTGTTTGTGAAGTACTTTTCGTCGAATTGACAGGTGACTGGAAGTTTTACCAGTTCCGAAAAAGTGATGGTTCAAATCTCGAAGTGGTGGTACTGAAGTAGAATGGTGTTTGAAAGATGTGCCTTGGCCCCAAAATTTTATTTTAAGTGGAAGTTGCAAGAGTCGTATGATTTATGACACTGTGTCACACTGGATTTCCTGATTTAGTAGTATTACTAGGGAGCAGACCGGGATTGAGATAGAAAATCATACGCTTGATTATTTTTCTACTTATTAAAAGATAGTCTTGATTTTGACTTTAATGCAACTAAGAGCTGCCATGTAGTCTTGTCAGTTAAGATTGAGGCAGGAAAATGGAATAATCTTACATAGATAAGATAGACAAGTCTGAAAAATTCATGCCCAAAAATCCACGCAAAATCATAGTCAGCATATAGTAGAAATATAAATTGGAACAACCTACTACCTTGCAAGTTTATTACAAGGGTACTTGTGATAAAAAATAATCTGAATATCAAAATAAGGGACAAACGTATTGACACAGTTGCTCAACTTGCTTTGGTAATAATAAAACAAACTTGCACCCTGCAAATGATAGCAGGTTTTTCTCAATACAAAACTAAAAAGTACCACAGGAGTACCACACAAAAAGTACCAAACCAGAGTCATTACCAACCCTTCATTTTTAAATTCAGCTAACCTTAACTATAGAGGTTTAGTTATAACAAGCTTCCCTGTGTTTACATGGTATCAAGAAAAATCTGATGAAGCGTGTAATGAACCGTATAATGCCCGAAAAATGTCCCATCAACACGATTGTTTGCAATACTGTCAGTTCTGAGAAAACATAGATTAACTGGTGTTGTCACTAAGAAGTCAAAGTGTTAGCATATACAGAATGGCAATAAAGATACTACTTCTAAAAACACTTCTACATCTGAAATGGTTACGTTTTCCAATAACAGATTCTGGCTTTTAATTGAATCGAGTGCAGAAAATGTTAGAGAATATTTCAGTAACAATTCAATTGTGCTGACTTCATGTTGAAAACTCCTGTCCCACTGACCTGGTGTTAATTCAATACAAATTAAGTCGAATCAGTCGCTCAACTTCACTTTCTCAATCTAAAAACTTTTTAAATGCCCAAAAAAACTAACCCAAAAGTGTGCAAAAATAATGTTCAAAACCAATGTAAGCAGGATCAATACAGAATGTCTGCTGCCTTTCAGTCCAGTATATGACGGCATCATATTTGACAATCAGTATGGGACATCATTTGCGGATAAATATGACTTTCATCTTAAATTTTTCTCCAGGCACAATGACCGTCTTGTTATCAATTCAAGACAATTACAGCCTTGGAAAATCTGAATTATTGGTCATTATGCTTCTGTTCTACTCGATGACCTAACACTACTAAAGCTGATCACACTATGCCAAGCTATGGTGGCCCGATCAGTGATAAAAAATATGTTAAGGATAGGGTTTGACACAATTTCATGTGCCCCCAAGTAGATATCTAATGTAAAACACTGTAGTGGTCGTCAGATTCACAGTAAAAATAGTTATGGAGGGGCTGGTGATGTCACTGACTCCATGGTTCGAACCAGTTACTTCTACAACACAACTGTAGACAAAAAAAGAGTACAAGGGTTGATTGCCCGTGATAGAAAAGCATTGGCAGTTGCTGGCCAATTTAAAACACGGCTTGCAAGTAAATACCAAAACTCGAGATAGCAGGTTCAAACCCGACATCTCAGCTGTTACCATGGTCAGTCACCACACCAATCCCACTATTGATGACACCAGTGTCTGTGCAAGTGTGACAGGCGTTTTAGATTGTTTTCCCACCCCACACAAAACGGTTCCCACCTCTATTGTTGGTGCATATGGCCAGACTCGCACCTCTGTGGATAACAATGGGGAAATAATTGGGATTGTAAAAAGTCCATATTATTTAAAATCTAAGGCAGAGTTATTTAACTAAAACTTCATATAGTAACTGTTTTGTGTGTGTGTGTGTATGTGTGTATTTCTAGTCTTTCTTCATATTGCTATGCACATATGTATTCGATTAGAAGATTTCATACTGACCTGTAAGCCTAAATGGCTGGGTGTTACTATATTTTATTTGAGTAAAACTGTTGTATAAACTTTCTGTTTATATATACGTGACACTGTATAACACACCGTCAGTAAAATAAAAATATTATCTATCTATCTACCTATTTGTGGGTGTCTGACACCGGAAGTGACATTAATCCGATACTCTGTGCTTATCCAGTTCAAGGTATATTGCAAATATTCCAGGCATTTAAATTGTGTGTGAAATTACAATAATTTGTTGTTTTCAAATATTTGAATTACAAATGGAATTCAGTTATTCGTTTACACCAAATTCTACTTTCCTGCTTGCGCAGTGAATCAAAACGTTTCATGATAGTTGTGTTCATCACCTATGAGTACATGAGGTCTCTTTCCCTCTCCCCAAGCTAGCTTGTGTGTGTTCATCCCTTTCCCTTTCCATCCGGTTATTGATACTACCATCAGAGAAGGCTTTGGGAAAATTTTTACAAAAATTGATTTTCCCAAAAATTGCATAATTCTCATTTTTTCAAGCATTAAGGCACAATGAGATGTGGCAATACCAAACAACTTAAACATATCAAGGCTATTGGGCTTTAGAGAAGTTGCGTTATATGAACTCCCAGACTCCTAAAATTGTTCCCACTAATCTTGCATCCATCATATTTATCTCAGCTTTAGTTGGTCCAGGTGCTTTAAACATTTTTCAAATTTTTGAAAATTTTTACACTTACACCTTATATTTACATATACTAAAGTGAAAATAAAATTTCTAAAAGTAGAAAGGCAAGGTTACCCATGGGTGATTGATTTCATCCTGGATGATAATCTTGAACTAGAGCTTGGAAACCTATTCCTCAAACACCAGGAAAGTGTTGAAAGATCATTCTCGCATGGTAAAAACCAGTCGCATTTCAGATTTAAGTTTAAATCTTAAATCAGACCTAAACAACCACAATTTTCAACTGTTTGAAATACACACGGTAACTTGGGTTATGTATCCAAAAGTGACCTAGATACCCTTCAACAAATAAAGCAATATGAAATGGTGGCAAACTTTAAAAGACAGATTATCAATTGTTTTCTGTTCAGTAAAGTGTGATAGGGTTGTCAACATAGTTGAACAAATTGTTTAGACAACTTAAGGCCAACATTTAGCCTCCCCAAAAGGTTAAGAAATTTATTTAGCACAACCTGAGTGAGTACAAACAAGCAACTGAAGCCGATTCAAACAAATGGCTATAGGCTCCCATTGTGGCCAAAGTTCAAGAAGCCCGATATGACCAAAGTTCAATATGAGTTCAACCAAAGGTCAAAGAAAGGTCAATGCCAATAAACTCTGAGGATGTTTTACACAGATGCTTTTAACTCAACAATGTTATTTATACACCCATTGCAAATTCTGTGAATTTACAAGTGGGAACAGTCAGATTGACAGCTAAGGTGAAAACAAGGTCAAGTAAAGGTCAAAACCTACATACCAGTGAGGTGTGAAGTTACAACAAAAAGAAACCCAGCAATGGGTTTTATATTTTCATTAACATTTACATTATTATGCATCTACAAGCTAAAATTTTCTTCAAGATCATAGAAGTAATGATAATTACTTCAATGACTAGATACTCTATAGCAAATATATAAGTTACAATCCACAATGTACCCATACAGTGTGGCAGCAGGCAGGGCTGACTCTAGCCTTAATTATAATAAAATAGATTTCATAAAATACTCAGAAAGACCTGCCACACAGATTACCATAAATGTATTAGCATAAGAACTCTGAGTTTACTGTGATTACAGAGCCCAAGCAGTGGGTTATTTCCAAATAATGTACTAAAATTCACCCAAAACACCCATCAAGGAAGTAGGTGTAGTTGAAAAGCTTGGGTAAGAGGGGATATAGAAGTATTTGATTTCGGTATATAACGCCAAATGTGGTTTGTTGTTTGATTGTCTCAATAGGAACTCCATGTTCATAGGCCCAAGAAGCCCCAGACCTCCTGAATGTGTGAAAAGTAAATTTATGGCCTTGCAAATGTAATAACAGCAAGACCCTATTCAAATGCTTCCTAACCATGCTATCTCTGAGAGGGAACCATTGGTTTCCTTTAAAAATGGCAAACAATGGGTCATTTTTTTTTACCCTGGGGCCACTTGCAGCATATTAGTTAATGCAGTAACTTGACACAGTCTAGACACTGGAAGTTTGGGAATCTCTACACGAGCGACTTGATCTCGAGACTGAATGGTTTTAGACCATTTCACAAGAACAATATCCTCTTTATCAGAAAAGATAATATCCCCTCAAGCCAGATGCCTGGCTCTGGATTCTAATGTCTCAGCTACAGAGACAATATCAACCAGCATCTGTTCAGTGAATACAGATTTTGACTTGATTTTTGACTCGACCTGTCCGCGGCTTTCGACACTATTGATCATGACACACTCCTATCCTGTTTGTCGTCTAGATTTGGTTTTGCTGGATCGGCACTAAAATGGTTTAGATCCTACCTCCAGGATCGTTTTCAGTCAGTCAAGATTGGTTCCAGTCTTTCGAATTTGTTCAAATTGAAGTTTGGAGTCCCCCAAGGTTCTGTCTTAGGTCCTCTTCTGTTTTCCCTCTACACAACACCTCTTGGTCAAGTCATCAGAAAATATACCGGAGTCCATTACCACTTCTATGCGGACGACACTCAGCTGTTCATTCACTTATCCCCTGATGATAGTCTCAAGTCTTTTGACCGTCTTAAATCGTGTTTGAATGATATTCAGGTCTGGATGTCTGAAAACAAACTCAAGCTAAATCCTGATAAAACAGAATTCATAGTCTTCGGTGCCAAAGACAGACACAAATGGCTCAGTGACTCATTTCCTGTCAATATCCTGGGTAATTGCCTCTCTCCCGCAGATGTTGTACGCAATCTGGGTGTTCTGTTTGATGCAAAGTTCTGTTTCACCAATCATGTAAATTCTGTTATCAAATCCTGTTTTATTAGCCTCAGGGACCTTCATCGCATCAGAAGGTTTCTTTCTGTGGATACATCAGTGGTGATTGCAAATGCTCTGGTCAGTAGCCGTTTCGATTACTGTAATTCTCTTTTTCGCAGTTTGTCATCCCGAAATGCTACAAGGCTCCAATATGTTCAAAATGCTCTTGCACGGTTTGTCACTGGTGCTTCAAAGTACACTCACATTACATCCACCCTTAGGACACTTCATTGGCTACCCATTAGACAACGTATTATTTTCAAAACCCTAGTTTTGGTTTATAAGTACCTCACCACTGGCCAGCCTAAGTATTTTGCACCATATCTCCCCTTGTACAAATCTGCTGTGAATACAAGACGTTCAAATCCCAAAAATTTGTTCCTTCAGGTTCCCTCTTACTGTGCTTCCATCCATAAATCTAAGGTCCATTTTAACAATAGTTTTTCATATGATGCCCCTAAGTTATGGAATGATCTTCCATATGATATACGCAGTGCTCCAAATCTCTCCAGTTTCAAAAGTCGACTCAAAACCTACCTATTTCAGAAATCATTCCCACCATAGCTTCTTACTACCGAACACCGGACGACCTCTCTGGGAACGACTCGGAACATGTCTAATGTCTTATGACTTATGCCTTATGAATTGGATGGTGTGCCTTAGAATCCGTTGATACGGAGATTAAGCACGTGGACAACTGATTGATTGATTGATTGATTGACTTGATAGGAAGGGGCCTCTTTATTTTTACTGACCCAACAAACATCTGAATTGTTTCTTCCTTAAAAGGCTGAGTGGGGAGATTATGTATGATGGACATGGCCCGAAGAGCTGCCAGATAGGTGCAAATATTGACTACAAATAAGGAATTATCTACAAGAGATACTCAAGAAAAGCCAAAATAATATTCACATCTATCTGCCAGATCAGCCCAGTGACCAGCAGAAAAGCCAGAAAGTCAGCAAACTTCCTGCTATATGTTTTTTTGATTTGCAGGCCTGAAGGAATCTTGAAGTCGGGCATATACTCTGGTGGTTAGCTGGGCTGTGGCAACATTGAGATCTGAAACTACAAATCATAATTATAGCAAGTTAAGTCAGTATGAGTAGGGACCCATGAAACATTGGGGACATATGCACAAAGTAAATCCCAGGATTGCTGATCAAATTTATATCTAGATAACAGATCAACAATAACATTTCTATTTGCCTGGAATATGTTCAAAATGCATAGAGATATTAAACAAAGCCGATAACAACCATATATTACAGGCACATGTACCCAATGTTGCATTTTAAGTCTTTCCAGAGGTAAGAACCTCCACTACTGCCATATTATCGCACTTTACTTAAATTCTATTATCTTTCCACTGATAAAGCAAGAATTTCAAGGCCACTAGGATATTTATCATTTCCAAATGGTCAAAAGAGTCATTTTTAAAATTTTTAGGGATGGGTAGTGAACCTGCTTTTTATCATAGTAGATCACGTCAATAAACCGCCTCAAAAAAGTGCAAAACCAGCTCCAATCCTTAAAAATTCCCTAGTCAAGAAAATGGTCTTTTGATCAAACTTTTTCTCAGAACCATCAGCATACGATTTAAAACATTCAAGTAGGTTTCAAACATTTTGAAACATACAGTAAATATCCCAACAATGAATGTAGTTCCCTCTTTGAACAGAATCATTTTGTTTGCCATTGATCACACATATTTATGATATTTTCAAGATTATCAGGAGGGACAGACATGGTCCTGGTTACAGTATTAATAAGTATTCCTAAGCATACCAATGATGTACAAGGAGCCACCCAATATTTCAGATTGATATGAAGAGCGGAGTCAAAATCTTAAAGAGAGTGTCAAAAGACTAATGAATGTTGGATGGCAGTCCACAGTATATTAAGTCGTTCAAATAATTACAAAGATGAGGAAAACCATGTTGTTTCATGATATATCTGATGCTATCTGTCACTTTTTCAAAGAAAACTGAACCATGTCTGAACCCGAATGGGACTGATTGATCAATGAGGTACGACAGATGATTAGGGCCCATGATATCCAAGTCCCCTGGATTCCTTTTAAGTTGCCTAAATGCCCAGCTAATATCGACTTTATAAAGTAAAAAAACAGGTCCCAGTTCAATAAGTTTCTTAACAATATCATCAACAGATGGATATTCAATAAAAAGTTCGAACACAAGTACATAGCCTTCTGGACCCCAGCATTACCCGAAAAGTTTTCAGGTTTCTGCATGGTCATGAAGGGAGATATGTGCAAAGGGATTGGTTTCTGATCAAAAGGTCCTAACATGGCTCCATGTTTTAGTTCTTCCTGAATATAACATTCTATGTCATAGCTATGTTCACGAGCTGAAGAATGATTTTCTTCAGTAGACTGCAATTCGAAGGTTCTGTTGAAATCAAGGGGGACCCAAATTCCAGTAGATCATCCAGTTGTTAATCCCAATAATCCGCCAAATAATATTTCCAATTCTTAATAATCAATTTAGAGGCCACTGGAATTCGGATACCCTTGTAAGTAGGACAATTGAACTCCCTCAGAACCCTATGAAGAATAAGAATGTCAGATATGCAAGCATGATTAGTTTTTGGACCTTGATAAAGCATTAGAGGTGACAATGGAATAAACCCGAAGGCATTGTCCATTTGTTCTTTTCAAGCAACATATTGATTTTATCAAAGTTGCCATAATTTGTCACATTTTAGAGGTCATTTGAGTTCAGATTCAGGACGTCAAGGTCACACTCAAGGTCAGAGAATTAATGATAAATTGACTTTATCATTAATTTCATTAACTTTTTACAACGGACTAAATCTGTTACTGAGAGCTATTAGCTCTTGACAGTGAACAAGTGTACCCTAGCATGTTTTTAACTGTATTTTTACAAGATGGGTTATCAGAACTGATGTCTTGATTTTTTTTGTGGGTGCAACGTCACCCCACCCTGAAAGTGTGCCCTCAAGTCTTTTTTATTATACTTTTTCCCATGCATTATGTGTCAGTCTTCAAAACCTCCGCATAAGACTTACCAGGCATTACTGGCCTACACCTGTTACATGCTGTTACCCATTCTTTCCAAGTAGCCTTAATAGCCAAAATTTCCTACTTCAAAATCTTTAAATCAGACTCAAAACTGCTGTAAACAAGCTTAGAAGAATACTGATTATTTACAAGATGACTATTTACAAATGTAGCCCCATTTTTTTAAATTCCTAAATTTCCTGGACATGATCATGAGCTTTCTTAACTATGCCCAGGGTTACTCTTTTTTTTTTGCAATCACTGGAAAATGAGTATTCACCCTGCCTTCCTCTGCAAAGCATGAACTACAATTGTGTCTATAAAACATCCCTTTTGTTTCATGGTGAAAGAACCGGATACATGCCTCGGAGCATTGGCTCTTCAGATCAAATCCGATCTCTCCTATACCTAAAAGGACACATGTCCTTTTGCCTTTTCACCATACATATGTCATTTTGTCTCCGGACTTTGATGACATTGACAACACTCCAAAAACTTAAGGACACATGTCCCTTTTGCTTTTGCCCATACATATGTCCATTTGTCTTCGGACTTTGAAGACATTGGCAACTCCTGTGTATTCTGATTTTCCCTCTCTTGCTCTCTAATAGTTAAAACGACACATGTCCTTTTGCCGTTTTCCCATATATATATCCTGCTTGCATCAGACTTTCAGGAATGGTGGCACAGAGTGATGACTACAGAGTAAACTTTTGAAATGTCTTAAATGGTTTAAACATTTGCAAAACATTTTTAAAACCTATTTAAACTCTATCTTATGCTTTTCTAAACATTTTCAAGAAAATGTTTTTGCTGTAATGTTTAAAAAACATTTTATATATAAGCATTCTATTTACAAACAATTTTACTGAAAATGTTTATTAAACATTTATAAAATAACTGAAGAACCTTGGTTTCACTGGAAATGTTTTTTAAACATTTATAAAATAGCTAGAGGAATGAAGGTTAGGCTGGATATGTTTTTCAAACATTCATTATGAAGTGGTTTATAAACAGTATACATAAAATGTTTGGAAGACATTGTTGATCAAATGTTTTAAAAACATTCTATCAAAAATATTTTTAAACCCATATTTTCAGAATTCTTGTTAAATTTACACCTTCAAACATGTCCAAACAAAGATGGCGGTGAACAATAATGGGGGATTTAAGAGGACTAAAAGTATGAATTGAATGTTGGCACAATTTCTAAGCCACTATCTTACAAATTTTAGACATAAAATAATATTTTCATTAATGAGAAATCTTCAAAAGATATTGAATTTGACCTCTAACCACATTATTATTCAGACATTCAGACAAGAAAAAACAAAAATTGGCCATTGCTGTCTGAGGAAATCTGTTATTAGTCCCAGGAAGTCTGAGGAAGACTCAGATCAGTCTAAGACCCAGAGGGTGTGTCCCAGATAGGATCGGTGTTGAATCATATCACAATCGTGGCTTAATCACCTCTTAGGTCTGAGACTTCCAGGGAATGATCTGTGTTTGATCCCAGACCTGTATCAGGACTCCATTGCCCCACCCATTATTCATGGCTTTTGCACAGACTCTCAAGGATTAAAGGTCCCAGACCCAATCGGGACTTAAATCCTTTGGTGGAACAGGGGTATTAAGGTTGATACCAAAATGTCAATCCCAAAATTACACTTCTTTTGTGAAATGGATACATTTTCATTTTGACAAATGGGATGAATGGGCAATTGCATATCATCAGATGTATGGGGTCAGCTTCAAATCAGAGACATTCCTGGGTCATTTTAATCAGATTCAAATCAAAATATGTTCTGATTATTGGGATATTTTCATGATATTTCAGACCAGAAACCAATATTTGAAAACCATTCCGTGGGTGTTTGACGAACAGATTTTGATGTGAAAAAATGACATAGAAGGATAACATCAGTTTTACAACAAAGGTATATTGGGGCATCTGAATAGAATAGAAATGTGTGAGCTCTATTTTATGGAGTTTCAGTGTCGATAATTTTTTTTGCAAAGTAAATGACACATGGTCCTGCTGTGTGATTTGAAGATTGTACTCTTGTCGGTAACAGATGTAAATACAAAAAGTCAAGAAAGTAGTAACACCTCAAGGAGTCTCTTGACAAGCAAATAAGCTATAGTTATACAAAAGTTATAGACGTTTGTCTAAATGGCAAGTTTTACATAGGGCCTACAATTCAATGCGGTTCTGAACTATCAGTCTTATTAATTTAGATTGCATCTAGGACCATCTTTTCCAGCATCATTTTAAGGTTCAAATAATGATTTTCAAGTACCTTAAATAAGAAGGGGAGTTATAATTTCTTGCATTTTGGTAATTGCACAACACTTAAAATAGGAGTGATATAAATGAAGAAATATTTATGGCTAAAATGTTTTGGTTCATGTAGATAAACACGGTTACATGAAGTTCTTCAGTCATAAATTCCCAAAACTCTTCCACTATCCCAAATAAAATCACACCATTGTGGGCAAATTTACTATTGTAACCGCTGATTCCATGAGGCCAAAACAGGTCCAAACAATCATCGAATATACATTACACCATCTTATTTTGATGATATAAATTTCCACACTAAAAGCTGCAACTCTCCAACAAATTGCCACACATACAAACTTTGGACCTATGTAATTGCCACTGTAATTGCTGTCAATGTTTATCACTAAGCACATTTTTACATACAAAATTTTGCAAATTACATCCTACTTTTAAGCTTTCGTACTTGTGCAATTATTCAGAAACTGTCAGGTTCAACTAATGTTTATTTTCAGTTGAGACTCTTTGTGAAATTTGAGTTTGATTTGGTGAACTCTGCTGATAGTGTCAAAAAGTATTTAACAGCTCCAGTTCATTCTGACATATCAAGTGGAAATCACATGAATTTCACTGCATAACATGGTGATATATAGTAACAATTATTTCCATTTTCACTTTGAATTAAAAACACACAAGAAAGACAAACCCATCAAAACACTCCTTTATTGTTTAAATAGGGTTACACTAACCCAGAAAGTTAAGAGCTAAATGGAAAATAAAGGAAAGTCACTGAATATTAAAAAAAAAGATTTCCAAAAAACTCTTGCAAATTTAAGGAAATGATGATATGCACTCCCTTGTTTCGAGGACGTTGTAATGAATACCAGTTGGAAGTAAGTAACACTAGATTAAGGAAATCATTAATTTTAAGGATAGTTTAGAATAATTATAAAGGAACTTCGAAGTTTACGCGCAAAAAAATAAAAGCTTACATTAAATGGAAAAATCACTGTGAGCTAGTTATTTAAAGGTTCAATTCTCATTTGCTTTTACAGCTTTCCAATTGTTCAAATATTTCATAAAAATTGTTTTTGTTTTTTTTTTCAATTTTACCTTCTAAACATACATTTATGTATGAAGTTGATGCAGTATGCTATATGTAAAGTATATATTTATATCTTGAAAGTTTTTTTTTCATCCTGGTAAAGTCTTATCTTGTAAATATAACAAGCCTAAGTACTGGAAAATTGCTTTGATAAAACCTGATTACAAATATTTGAGCGCATTGAAGTATCAGTAACTCTTAATGGAAACAAATTATGCATTATGTAAGGACTCCTATTATATATTCATCACGTTGTTTAGCACTTCGTGTAATAGGAAAAATCCATTTGTTAATAAATAGATGTCTTGATTTATAAGTTCTGAAGTGTTTGTCATCAATATCTTTATGGAGTGTTCCACTCCATTGATATCTATTGAAACAATCAGTTGTCGCAATTAATTATGCAATCTGTGGGATAATGTTCAATAATCATTTGAGATCACATTCCTGATAATTTATTTTGCAGTTTTAACACACATGCATTTATTTTACTTGCAAGAAATGTGCTAGATTTAATTTCCAAGGAGTTTTACCCGTTCATTGAAATTTGCTTTACTGGTATTGAATATGGGACAGCTATAGAGCATTACAACATAGAACTGATCAGTCAGTGACAACACTGTGTAACCAGTACTTTGTAGTGGCCTAGCCATAAATTATTAATACCCAACTATAATGAAAAACATTCAACTTTCTGATATCAGGGAAAGAAAAATGATCACATTACATGATGTTGGAAATGTCTCTTTAAACTTTCATGAGAAAGGGGGCGAGTGAGATCAGTATTAAGACTAATGTAATAACACGTGCACACTGGGCGGGTTTGACAAGTTACTAATTTTGTGTACAGTCTTCTTGAAACAAAAGACAACAAAACATGACTTGGATACACACTTGATATACGTATAAGCCACGCAAATCTACAATACCCCACACAGAATAGGGAAGGAGTTTATTTATGGATAAGTTGCACTTATCCAATTAAAACCAAAAACAAAAGTTGTATTATTATGTGATGGGATCCAGGGATAAAATACTTCCCGTGGAAACATGACACAACTTGGATAACAGCAATAGAAAGACGGTGACACACTGAATGTTGTATAATGAATGAAATTTGCTTTCACCTTGTCTTGTGTTCTGTGAATATTTAGAGCAATATTTAATATTTGACAATAATACATTTTGGATACGTAAACAAAGGGACAGTATGAGTACAATAGCAAATGATGATGTTATGGAGTTCTCTGACGGTGAAAGTAATGCTAATAGCACACAGTATGACATAATAATAGATCCTGAAAATCTCGCAGAGTTCCATATATATCTCTCAGAAGCTGATATTGTTGCATTTACATCAGATGGCAGTAGACGCGCAAAACCACCAAGTATCCACAAAAAGAACAACGCTAAAACAGGGGTGTCAATAAATTCCTTAAAAATTGCCTTCCCGGATAAATCAAGTTTTATGAAATATGAGAAACAAAGAAGGGCACTTTTTGATACAGATGGTGACTTTGATAGTTTTTCAAGCCAGGGGAATATAACCACAACCACACAATGTCAATGTGAAACTTCCAACTCTCCTTACAGCAGTAGTCTCTTCCTGGATAGAACCAAGAGACCACTGTCAAGGTCACTGGAAAATTCTACCAACTCTGCCCATCTCACCAGGCACTTCTGGCCAGTAAACAAAAGTGGCATCACATCACAAGGTCTCACTCCAGCACAACAGGCTAAAGTGCGGAGTATGGCAAATATCTATGACAGGAAATCCAAAGACTTAATGAAGCAGAAGATCCTTCTATTAACTTCCAGAGAAACATCTCCTGGTCAAAAAGACATGGCTGTAACAAGAACTAGTGGATCAGTAACAAGAAAACCTGTATTGCCGCCTGTATCTAAAAAATCTTGGCAACAATAGTGTTAATATGTATTACACTTCAGATTGAATTGCCTTCAAAACATACTTGGAATAACAGTGTCAAGTTGATGAAAGATGTTATTTTTTATAAAAGCCTTAATTTCTTCAGTCATATGCATATGTCTTATTGTCTCAACGAACAATAGGACAGGGCCTATTTTCATATAAATTATTTTTATAAGCTTAATTGTTATGTGGAAATGTTCTCAAAAAATTACTCTAAAAATATACTTTCAATACACTTTTTTCTGAAAACGAAACCTTCAAACTGGCCAATAACTAAAATACTATTGTTGCTCATAAGTGTTGTATCAAAAAATAACATCATTATCTTGTGAACTGTAGCAATTCTATGGGGAATTCTAACTTGTTACTTACGATTTTGATCGGAAAACAGTTGTAAGAACATGATTCATTTAAAACATAAGAAGATATGTTTATGCATGCCCTTGCCCCAGTTTATTGGTATTTCGTCTTCAGATAGGTTTCCTAGAAGATGGGTCTTGGTCCATCTTAGATCCCATTAAATCTTGAGAGTGATCTGGATCACTGTCTGGATACCTAAAATCCGGATTTTCCCATTTATTTATTATCTCCTGCCTGTGGCCGAAGGCCATGGTCGGGAGACTATAAAACGCCTTTCGTACGTGAGTCCATGAGTCCGTCCGTCCGTTCGTCACGTTTTTACATAAACCGTAATATCTCATTCATTTATTAAGATATCTTCACCAAATTTGCAGGGAATGTTTATGGCTATAAAAACCTGTCTGTACAAAATTTTAGCCTCATTTTCAAAAACAAAATGGCCGCCATAGCTAATTGTTTGAAAATCATAAAGATGCTCTAAATCTTGAAATATTCCAGCTAGTTTCATCAAATTTGCACAAAAGCTATATGGCTAGAAAAGCTAGCCTGATAGTAATTTTGGCCTAATTCAAAAAACAAAATGGCCGCCATATCGCATGTTTTATGTCAAATGGGGTTATCCTATTAAAAAGGCCTTATATCTCCCATAAAATTGCTTCTAGAAGTTCGGAATGTGAAAACAACTTGTAGGAAGTCATGGCCTGGGAATCTTTTCCAGGTGTTGAATTTGACCTTTGACCTCTGCTTCAAGGTTAAATGGGGTCATCACACTAAAACGTCCTTATTTCTCCCTTTTTATTGGTGCTATCGCTTTAGAATGTAAAGATAGACCATCAAAAGTCCTGGTCTGCAAATGTTTTGTCTGAAAAAAATTTTGGCTTTATTTTGAAAAACAAAATGGCCACCATAGCCAATTATTTCAAAATCATTAAAATGCTCTAAAACTTGAAATATCGCAGCTATGTTAATCAAATTTGCACAAAAGATATAAGGCTAAGAAAGTTAGCCTGATAGTAATTTCGCCTAGTTTCGAAAATAAAATGGCTGTCATATCACATGTTTAATGTTAAATGGGATTATCGTATTAAAAAGGCCTTATAGCTCCCTTATCATTGCTACTAGGGTTCCAAATGTGAAAACAACTTGAAGGAAGTCATGGTCTGAGACTTTTCCTACTGCTGACTTTTACCTTTGACCCCTTTTTCAATGTCAAGTGGGGTTATCTTACCACAAAGGTCTTATATTTCCTTTACTTCTCCATTATTACTGATTCTAAGGCGGGAGATAACCGCTGTGGCAGTGGCCTTGTTATTACATGCTTTGGCGGAGGTTTACACCCTCCAAGTGCTGTTGTTTTTCCACGAGTGACTGATATTTGTTAATATCAAAGAAATAATGAAATTATCAAAGTAAACTGGAAAATATCTCTAACAATTCGTGGATTTAAAAGAATAAGACAATTTGATGTTTCAAAAGTTAGTCACTAGTGAGAATTATTGTATCCCCTGGTGGATACTTTGGTTAAGTGTTCGCTATACTACTGCGGCGCATAGAGAGAGTTTCCACGTTAACACTCTCAGCTGGAACATACACCAGCTAGTTTCACCAAATTTGCAGGATATCTTTATTGGGAAGTAGTTTTCTTTGGGACTGAAATTAGCCTCATTCTGAAAAACAAGATGTCCGCCACAGGCATTTCTTTGAAAATTATCTACCTTTTTCTACTGGCTGGTTCTCATAAGTAGAAGGTTGGATCTCTTCATAGGAGATATGCATAACAGATATACATGTCCTCTATGAGCTGACAGACATTTTACCTTGTAGCTCTCCATTCAAGGTCATATACAGATGGCAAAGTACCCCATGTAGCGGACTTTAAAAGTGCCAATTTCTCCCTTATTATTGGTCCTAGAGGTTTGGCATGTGAAACCAACCTATAGGAAATCATGGACTGGGAATCTTGTGATGAGGTCAGATTTGACCTTGGGCCTCCCATTCAAGGTCAAATTCTAATTCTAATTTGACTATTATAGCGCTTAATCTCCACTGAGTAGTGGACTCTAAGGCGCAACAAGACAATAGCAATATGCAAATTCAAAGTCCAGGGACAGAAGTAGGTCGGCACCACAGAGAAGCCATAAGAGAAAATGAGCTAAGGAGGATAAGCCTTTGTGTAGAGATAGGTTTTGAGCTTCTTTCTAAAAGAGGCAATAGTGGGTGATGCACGATGTCTTCAGGAAGCGAATTCCAAACAGTGGGAGCATCAAAGGCGAAACTGAAACCAAAATTGCTTAGTGGACTTGTGAATTTTAGGTTGAAATTTTGGTACATTAAGGAAATTGGCAACACTCTGACTACGTCTAGTATTGTAAGTATTGTGGTATGTGGATAGATATGGAGCAAAATATTTAGGAAAGCCAGTATGAATAAACTTGTACACCAGGGTAGCCAGTTTGAACTCTGAGCGAAACTGAACAGGGAGCCAATGGAGTTTCCTGAGTACCAGAGTTATCCGAGTATATTTACTTGAATTTGTAACAATTCTGGCTGCACTATTTTGGATAGACTGTAATCTGTGAAGATTAAATTTAGAGAGACTCCTGAAAAGTGAGTTACAGTAGTCCAACCGACTGCTAACAAAAGCATTGGCAACTGACACAGCTGCATCATGATTCTAATTCTAATAGTACTTTTATAGCGCTTAATCTCTATTTATTGACAGACTCTAAGATGCATAAAGCCAAAAATCAGAGATCGTAATCGTTAAATCAGAGACATTGAGTCAAGAACTGCCTAATATTTTTAAAATCCCTCAGTTGAATAAAGCAGCTTTTACAAACATTCTGGACATGTTTAGAGAAAGAGAAATCAGTGTCAAACCACACATCCAGGTTCCTGACTGACTTGGTGGGGTGAAGGGGGTTACCCAAGATGTCAATTGGGAAACATGCATTTGACCTTTCTCTCTGTTTCTTGGAGCCAAAAAGTATGAACTCAGTTTTATCTGGATTAAGTTTAAGTTTGCTAGCCGACATCCATTCCTTAACATCGTGAAGGCACCTGTTCAAGTTATCAAAAGCAGCTGAGGCATTCATGTGCGACAGATGGACATAAAGTTGTGAATCGTCAGCATGAAAATGAAATTTTACACCTTTGTGTTTACCAATTAGAGTACTAAGGGGAGATGTGTAAAGAGAGAATAGCAGAGGACCCAGAACAGAACCCTGAGGTACACCGAACAGCAATTTTTGTAAATCAGACAAAGTAGAACCAATCTTAACAGATTGAAAGCGTTCCGTCAAATAGGAAGAGAACCATTTGAGAGTGGAGCCACCAACACCGAACCAATCCAGAAGACAGCTGAGGAGAGTGGAATGATCAATAGTATCAAAGGCAGCCAAGAGATCCAGAAGTACCAAGGCAGTAGCTTCACCCCGAGATAGTGACAAATGGATATCATTTTTGATGGAAAGCAGAGCTGTTTCCGTTGAGTGACCTGACTTATATGCTGACTGGTATGAGTTATCCAAGCCTTGTCGATGAATATGGTCAACCAGCTGTTTAGCAACTACACGTTCCACCAGTTTGGAAATGAAGCTGAGTCCAGATACTGGGCGGTACTTTTTCAAATCCTCAACAGGAAGCAAGGCCTTCTTTATAAGTGGAGTGACTACAGCTTTTTTTAACCCATCTGGAACCAGTCCCTCCCGGAGCGAACAATTAACCAATTTGGTTATAGATGGTAGAAGGATGTCAATACATTCCTTAATAAGGAATGTGGGCAATGGGTCCAACAGGCATGATTTGGTGGGTGATTTGCTGATTATTTTACCAATTTCATCTTGAGTGACTTGAGTAAAGACTGTTAATTTAGGAGGGTCAAAGGGGGGATGTACCTTGAGTAAAGACTGTTAATTTAGGAGGGTCAAAGGGGGGATGTACCATGTCACAGGACTCAGATGAGGAGAAACTCTCACGGATTTCCATGATTTTATTTGAGAAAAATGTAACAAAACAATCAGCCAATGATTTTGAGGATTCACAAGTGGGCAAAGTAGTGCTGTGGGATCTATGTAGGACTTTGTGCTACTCCCGCCATAGTTTCTTGGAATCATGGCTGTTGTCGGAGATAATAGACAGTCTTGTCCCTGTTGGCAAGGCAATTACACCAGGCGATTTGACGCCGAAGAGGACTCCTGTTGTATTGACTTTTATCTTTTCGCCAAGCACGTTCAAATTGACGTCTGAGTGACTTTGCAAGGCGATAGCTCTCTGACAGCCAGTCAGCATGCTGTTTTGTCTTCAAGCTGGACACAAGAGGAGCATGCCTATCAAGGATATGACTCAAGTCATGTACGTACTGATCGTAGAGCAGTGAGACGGAATTTGCTGGACATTTCACAAAAGGCATGTCTTTAAGGTCAGACCTAAAGTTGGACATATTTATACAATGGTACCTCCTATAGGAAATTCTTGTTTGGCAGTTAGCAAGAGAGGAAGGAAAGTCAATAGCACATTTAATGACTGCATGGTCAGATATGAATTCACAGATGTCAACATGTACGCACATATCTTGATCACTGGGGGAAAGAATGAGATCAAGGATATGACCGTGCAAATGAGTGGTATTGTTAACTGACTGTGTTAGATTACATGATTCTAACAGGGATTCCAATTTGTAACTATCAGTACAAGGTACATCAACGTGTATATTAAAATCACCGCAGGTGAAGTAATTGCAATCCACAGAAGACAGAAAACAAACAAAGGACAATTAGAAGAGCACGGCCCAGAAGGACGATAGATAGAAGCTAGGAGCAAAGTTCGGCCCAAAACTGAAATTGATATGACAATAATTTGGGGTATCCACCTTGCAATATTTGTATGATTCACGAATGAAGAAGCCATCACCACCACCAATACCTGTTGAATGTGGCCTATGTATCAATGAGAACCCATCAGGGGTGAGGGAACGAAGGAAACTATCAGAATCAGTGGTACGAATGTGTGTTTCTGTGAGACAGAGAAAATCAAAGGCATGAGATGCAATTGTATCAGAGAGGAGTGAGCCCTTATTTCGGATTGACCTCGCATTCACAGAGCCAAGCATAACCGGTCCAGGATTCATCGCAACATCACCACACATCAGAAGCGGGTAGCCAAACTAAAAATTGCTTATAACTCAATTATTATTGGTCCTAGAGGTTTGGAGTGTAAAACCAAGGAAATCATGGGCTGCCAATCTTCTAACTTTGGGCCCCTCCTTCAAGGTCAAACAAGGACAGCCAAATATAAAAGTGCTTATAACTCGCTTATTATTGGTCCTAGAGGTTTGCAGTGTTAAACCAAGTTATAGGAAATCAAGGGCTGGGAATCTTCTGTTATGGTCAGATTTGATCTCGGGCCCCTCCTTCAAGGTCAAATGAAGACCGTCAAACTTAAAAGTGTTTATAACTTCTCATTATTGGTCCTAGACGTTTGCAATGTGAAACCAACTCATTGGAAATCATGGGCTGGGAATCTTCTGATGTGGTCAGATTTGACCTTGGGCCCCTCCTTTAAGGTTACATGAGGACAGCAGTTTTAACATTTTCATTCAATTTCTGTCATATTGCTATGATTAATTATTTGGCAACAGGTAAAGCAGCATATAGCATTCTTGGAAAAGCTCCTTCCTGAATTTAAATATATTTGAAAAGAAGGTCAAGGTTTTTTTAACAAGAGGTAAAAATCTACCAGGACAACGCATACACAGACAAATGTTCTCAATAGGAAGAAACTTGTGAAAAACATTTGAAAAGTACTGCCAGTGTTTTCTCAAACACGAACAAAATATAAGAAAATTTGCAACATTTTTTTAATCCAAAAGATGGAGGACACTTCTAGACAGCATTCTAGAGGTTAAAAATAGATAAAACATTAACTTTGAAAAATAAAATTCCCAAATAATTATATTCCTTGTGAGACACTTTAAGAAAAACAGAGAAATAGAATAAAAAATATGCACTTCATGCTCTTCCTGGTAAGATACTGGGACAAGTTTAGAGTGCCTTCAAGACACTGTGTCAGCTGACATTTCAAGACGGAAGTAAACAATGTTTGATCACATGGATACAACTGAAGAATGTACCCTAAATAACAGAACTCTATAGACAAAACAATTTTATCTCGAGTTTTGTTAGAATTTTTTTTAAATTATAATTGGTACTTTATATACAATGCCTATACCATAAATCAATATATGAAAATAATAACATTGTCAATAAAGCTTTTATTTCTTCAAAATGGCACTACTGGCACTATCTAAAACTTTTCATTATCCAAACTCAAGCAATGTTTCCTTGCAGGTTCAGACAATGTTCAAGGTGCAGTCATTTACTTGTGTAATTGAAAAATAGATGGGTTTTTTCTTTTTTTAATGTAGTTGGAATTAGGGTTGCTCAAAGTAATAATCCAATGAATATTAAACAGTTCTTATCGATAATGAACATAAATGGATGTCTCATCTGAATGCCATCTTTTATAGATTTGTACAGAATGGCTTATTCATAAAATTGTAAGAAAAACATTTAACAATCTAACAAAAAACTTTATTTTCTAATGACTGAAACCAAAGACTACCATTACTGTCATCAATATATATGTTTTAAGTGATTTTTACATTGTAATTCTTGTACATAAAACAGCTTTTCAAAGTGACAGATGCATTGTGGATTGTAAACTTCACCACTCTACATTTTCAGAAGGATGCAAAAATGTTTGATCCATGTAAGTGTCCATCAATTTGTTTAAAAGCTAATCTAATCTTATATGGACTTTTATGGTGCTTAATCTTCACCATTGATGGACTCCAAGGCACAACTATACATAAAGTATTGAACAGTCATTGGCCCACTGAAGGTAGCCAGGTCTTATCCGAGAAGACACAGGGATAGTGGGTTAGCTATACGGGACAGGATTTAGCAAACAGTTAAGTTTTGAGCTTTTTTGCGAAGAAGGCAACAGATGATTCATTGCGCACTTTGTCATGAAGGTTATTCCAAATCTTGAGAATATTGAAGGCAAAACAATTTTCAAACTGAAAATAGTTCAACCATAGTTCAGACCATCTCCAAAGTGTTTTAAAACACTGCATCATAGCACTGAAAATGCTTAAAAGTTGAAAGATGTCTCCTTTCTATATAGGAGTCTTTGCATAATGTTTATTTCGAGATTCTCTATTTTTGAGGAAAGGAATGCTGATACTTTGCAATGATATTTTCAATATCATACATCATAAACAACTAGACCAAGGACGCATCTGTGGCCAGATACAAGATGTATCCACCGTAAAAGGACACATGACAGCATTTTGCAATAATAAGCGAGTTGTAAGCACTTTTGAGTTTGGCTATCCTCGTTTGACCTTGAAGGGGGGGGGGGGGGGGGGGGGGGGGGGGGGGTCCAAGGTCAAATCTGATCACATCAGAAGATTCACAGCCCATGATTTCCTATAGGTTGGTTTCACATTGCAAACCTATGGGACCAATAATAAGCGAGTTATAAGCACTTTTAAGTTTGGCTATCCTTGTTTGCCCTTGAAGGAGGGGCCCAAAGTCAAATTTGACAACATCAGAAGATTCCTAGCCCATGATTTCCTATAGGTTGGCTTCACATACCAAACCTCCAGGACCAATAATAAGGGAGATATAAGCACTTTTCATGACTGAGAAGAAACGCCCATGGTGGCCATCTTGTTTTTCAAAATGAGTCTAAAAATATTTCCGGTAAAGGTTTTGTCATGAAGAACATATCCTGCGAATTTGAGATCTCTACCTCTAATACCCTTTGCTCTAGAGGGCCAACAAAACTCCTTGCTGAAAGTCGAAAAACAGCCGTGGTGGCCATTCTGTTTTTCATAATGAGGTCAAAAATATTCAAAGGCAATATTTTATGGTTATGAATATATACTACAAATTTGAGAAGTCTAGCTATAATATTCGTTAGAGCAGTAACGGTAAAATCTCTCTACACATGGCGGTGTAATAAAGTGAAATCCGTAGTATCCACCGGATCCTATGTGGTTGATACAATTAGCATGTTAAATGTTGCTTTATTGGCGTTTATATATTATGAAGGACTTCACTTAAAGTAGCTCTTTGGGCTTTCTCTGCGTAAGATAGAAATGATATGCATCATCTGTCTATATGAATACGACCAAGGGATGACCTTTGCACAGAGGGTATAACAGTAGCCTAGTTATATGTGAGAAAATGGCAGCCTTACACGCTTAGAATTTCAAATAAACTATATTGACTCTCCAGGAATTTTCAATTCTAATTTAAACTGATAAACAATGACTCAATCAAATGTACAGGTAGACCAATCATGCACAAATGTAGTCCATATGCATGGTTCATATGCACACATTATGATTCAATTGGGCTGATGTACAAACTGAATTACAGTGGAGCCAAGAGCAGAGTATTGACATACCCTAAAGTACAGATCAATATTATCCAAAATGGTTTGCCAGTTTTAAATGATTGCTTCGCTTGAGATATGATTTTATCCACTGAAGGACAACACCATTTAAGTCTGTGTACACAACTATAATCTTCGCGGGATGATTTTATGGTCAATGGTGTCGAATTTTTACACTAAGATCTGGTATTATAAGCATCACTTATTTATTTTTTTTTGTCAAAAAATTGAAAAAAACATGTCATTATGACCCCTTAGCAACACAGTTTCAGTGGTGTGGAAGGACCGATCACCAGAGTTTTCCATGAATGAAACAAGGCCGAAAGGGGTTTCAATATAGTAGCGCGAGACACAAAGCCATCAGAGACAGGAGGAGTGCACCGAACCGGTCACCCATCCAAGTACTAACATAGATTTTTTTTCCAAATCACCCGTTTCAAGTATCTTCTTTGACAGAATATTTGCTTTGGATTTGTACATACAGCTATAACCAACTTACTTGGACTTCTGTATGCCAAACAGTCACTTTTTTCGCCATATTTCTTCCACTTTTGTTCTAATCTCCTTTTAATGATATTTGTATAAATTCACAGCTTTACCAAGATGCATTAGGTCTAAAAATTACATACATTTTTGTGGAAAAGCATTGATGTCCAGAACATGTTTGAAAGGGAATAAATGTCTGAACATTGATCTTTGGAGAGAGTCACAAATACAGTCAAAATCAAAGTGCATCACTTTCTAGCTTAGAACACCGAGAAGAATCAGGAATTATCTTATAAGGGGCTGTTCCACTTCTGCGATATATCAATTTTCAATTTGTCAATTTTCAGGAATCGGGAACTGAATCTTGTACATTTTAATGATCTTAAAGCCATCATACAGACATCCTGTACAGAAAATACAGAACTTCCTGATGGGTTTACGAGTAGAGCACTCAGAAGTCCATCAGGAACAGTTTGAGAAATTCAAACTAAAATTATTGCAAACCTTTCCAAACTCTTATCAGATTTGTGACATATGAACCCATTGTATTGTCATTTTTGAATCTTACAGCGATCTTAAATTTATCTTACGCTCATACAGCAATCTTTTCTATCTTACAGCAATCGCAAACCTGTTTCATTCTAAGTCCACCTTAAACCAGTTGAAATACCAATCAGATGGATCAGGGAAACTGTCACAAACCTTTCAAAAGACTTTCTGAGGTAATGACTATGCCAATTGAGAAACCATCAAATATATTGCATTGTAGGCTTTCCTCAGTTCCTTTTGTCTTAGGTATTATATGAGGACTGAATGACTTTTTGGCCAGAATCATGATGGGTTCATAATGATTCCATTTATGTCAGATTTGGTGGAAGAAGAAATACAAAGACTTGGAGCAAGTCTAATTGCACTGGGAACCTAATCATAAACTATACCCTGGATCATGGATTTTGTTATTACTTCAAAGTTGGAAACCTATCGTAAACCACAGTCACAGAAGTCGAACAGGCCCCTTTGTAACAGTGCATGCAAAATATCAGTAAAGGTCATGATACAGTCTCAGCAGAACTTAAATATTTTACAGACATTCCAAATCTCTGCTGCCCGATTTATATTAAACTTTCCACAGTATGTCCATGTAACAGCTCCACAGACAATTGCACTAGTTTCCAATTAGACAAAGAAGTGGTAAAAAAAAACTTGCTATGTCAAAAAGATGAGCTTTATTCTAAAGGCTTGAGGTACATCAGTGATATTTTGGATGATATAGGTGAAATTATGGGATTTACAACTTTTACATCTAAATTTGACATTAAGACAAATTTTGTAGATTTTTATTCTTAAACCCACTGTCTCCCTCCGAATGGAGAGATGCACGAATAGAAAGCCAGCAAAAACTTGATTCTCAAAATATATCTCAGACTGCTGTGGCAAATATATTGCGAATGCAAAAGGTATGTAGAGGTACTTACTGGGTTTCTGTGGACAGCATAAATAAAGGTGAAAAAAAGCTTTCTGACAAATGATCATCAGCTCTGGGTAAGACTATAGCAGCGGAGGGTATGAGTACATATTTTTGTGCAAATTTTAAAAGTACCACACTTTCATGTTCAAGAAGCTTTCAATATCAAACATACAGAGATCTTTAGTGACAAATAAATTTCTTAAAGTAAGTGGTGTAAGTTCAAATGATAATTGCACATTTTGCAATAATGAGGTTGAAACATTGGAATATCTGTTTTGGAGGTGTTAAAGGTACAGAATTTTTGGATCGCTATAAAATTGAATTGGATCTATCGATGCTTCTTGGGCTAGATCTCAGTGAAATGCTGTTTGGGTCAAAAGAAGGTAGTACATGTAATTGTGAACTTCTTAATACCATTGTTAATATTTGTAAAATATTAAGCTTCTTTGCAATTTTTTAATTAAAGATCACTTTAACATAGAAAACACATCGTTAAAGGAAACAAATAGTAGAGTTCTATATAAGAAATGGGGTCCTCTTCTTGATTTTTTATACAAGTAAAATAACTAATAATTTATCCTAATAATATATCACTTTATATGGGTTTTTTTCATTTTGAGTATCCTTTGTGCTTTTTTTTCTGGCTAGGATGTCTTCCTACCAGGGTATTCTACCTCTAGCCTTTTTGTAAATGGGTAGGTTTCATTACTTTTGAGGGAGAATCACATATTAAAGAGAAAAAAATTAGACAAAGAACCTTTTTCAAGACATTGACATTTTTATTTCAATGTCTTTTCAGTTAAGTTCCATATACCTATATGAATGGATTCCGACAACCCAGGTATACTTGGAGTTGTGGAAACAGACTAGTTGTACCTCATATGGTTTTAAAACTTGCAGAGGTTTCTTAGTGAAGCCAAACTCTAATATCTACACCAACTTTAGGGAAACTCTTAAAAACTCATTTCTTCGAGACTGTATATTCACTTTAACTTTACATTAATTTATTTATTTATTTGGGGTTTAACGTTGGTTTCAACACATTCTGTAGGTTATATCACGACGGGTAGTTGGAAGGGCAGAGTAAACCAGTACATACAGTTGGTCAAGGTCCTGTACTGTAAACTGCCGACTAACAGCAAACAACTACCAGCTTTCCCACTTGAGGTCGGGCTGGGAACCAAACCCGATCTCAGAGGTGGGAGGCGAGAGTGTTACCACTCTGCCACTGTGGCCCCCTTAACTTTACATTAAAATAGCATCAGAGATGCCCGTACCCCACAGCCTGGGGAAATAGTTTTCAACACCATAATATATAGAAGTAGTGAAGCAGTACAAAGATCTGGATACTTTCACTGCAGCGTATGTTATATAAAGCTCCAAATAAAGCTCCTTATGGTGTCCGAGATATAGCCTGGACAAGATTTTATAGGTCAAGGTCACGACAGCAAGGTCAAAGGTAAAATCATGGTCACACCATGACGTTGCACACCTACATCCCGTGACCAATGTCCCTACCAAGTATCAACTTCCTACACCTTACAGTTACCGAGATATAGCCCGGACAAGATTTTATAGGTCAAGGTCACTACGGTAAAGTCAAATCAAGGTCACACCATGACGTTGCACACCTACACCCCCAACCAATGTCCCTACCAAGTATCAACTTCCTACACCTTACGGTTGGTGAGATATAGCCTGGACTAGATTTTCAAACTCAAGGTCACTGTGGCAAGGTCAAATCAAGGTCACGCCATGACGTTGCACACCTACACCCCCTAACCAATGTCCCTACCAAGTATCAATTTCCTACACCTTGTGGTTACCGAGATATAGCCCGGACAAGATTTTATAGGTCAAGATCACTACGGTAAAGTCAAATCAAGGTCACACCACGACGTTGCACACCTACACCCCCTAACCAATGTCCCTACCAAGTATCAACTTCCTACACCTTACGGTTGGAGAGATATAGCCCGGACAAGATTTTCAAACTCAAGGTCACTGTGGCAAGGTCAAATCAAAGTCAGACCATGACGTTGCACACCTACACCTCCTATCAACTTCCTAAACCTTACGGTTTCTGAGATACAGTCCAGACAAACTTTTTACCATCATCCGCCCGCCAGAATGCCTGCCCATCTGGACACCATGGGTGAAAACTTTAAATTGTAATGTGCTTTGACCTTGCAAAAAAGTGCTACATAACAACAATAAAATACTTGTATAGCGCAAAATTGAGGCAGATCATCTGATGTGCTAGAATCCAAAAAGGGAGAGTCCTCAGACTAAGCAAAGTCAAAAACCCAGTAAGTGCAAGGCAGGGGAGCAGGACTAGAATGGGAGTATGCTACTCTGAACAGTAAGTCTTGAGTTGGCTTCTGACATTAAGTGATAGCATGTTCCATCCCACTGGTGCAACAGTGGTAAAACTATGCCTGCCTTTCTGGGACAGACTGATGAAACTGATGGTTTATTTACACGAGTCAGACTTCTTGACTTAATCAAAGAAGACAAATATAGCAGTTGCGAAAAATTACTAAAAACTGTGACATTCAAGTTGAAAAATAGCATTGGAGATGCCCATACTCCACAGCCTAGGGAAATAGTTTTTAATTCCATGACATGAAGTGAAACAGTACAAAGATCAGAAGACTTTCAGAGCAAACAGTGTCAGTTATGTAAAGGTCCAAATACTGTTTAAGTTGATAAAATATTTTAAGAGAAAAAAAATGTATGTAAAGATACAGTATTAAAACAAGAAACTACAGCAAGGTCAAGGTCAGATCAAGGTTCAACCATGATGTTGCACATCTACATACCCCAATTAATGTCCCTACCAACTATCAACTTTCTACACATTATGGTTTCTGAGATATAGCCTGAACAAAATTTTAAAGGTCAAGGTCACTACAGCAAGGTAAAAGATCAAATCAACGTCACACCATGATGCTGCACACTTACACCCTCCAATCAATGTCCCTACAAAGTATCAACTAGCTACATCTTACTGTTCCCGAGATACAGCCCAGACAGATTTTTAAGGCCAAGGTCACTACAATAAAGTCATGGGACAAATCAAGGTCACACCAAGAGGTTGCACACCTACACCCCCAACCAATGTCGCTAACAAGTTTCAACTGCCTACACGTTACAGTTTTTGAGAAATAGCCTGGACAAGATTTTCAAACTCTAGGTCATTGCATCAAAGTCAAAGGTCAAATCAAGGTCACACCATGACGCTGCACACCTACATACCCCAAGCAATGTCCCTACAAAGTTTCAACTTCCTACACCACATGGTTTCTGAGATACAGCCTGGACAAACTTTTTCCCCACACCAGCCCATCAAGAAATGGGTGAAAACAATACCTGCACAGCCCTTAAAGGCTGTGGGGTTAAAAACGGCAAAATTAACAGAGCCAGAGGGCTTTTATTCCAATTTCATGACTTTAAGGAGGCCATAATATTTACAGTTTCAGGTCACCAGTCAGGATATTTCTTTGACAAAACTTAACATATGTAGTAACTTTAGTAACTGTAGAAACCAGCAATCAGTGCCCATGAACAGGTTCTGTGTCAGCTGACTGTGTGTTTTGAGTTTCAGAGTAGAAGTTAAAGAAGAAAATACTGTAAATGCATTTTTAGTTACAACTAATTTACTCAACATTGAGAATCTCAGGGCAGCTTTTGCTCAGCTATGGAATGAGCTACAGGTCTGCAAGTTTACTATGGTGTACCTGACCCAAAAGTAGGTGAATAACACATTTAAACAAAATTATCTAAAAGAAACAGTTTTCAAGTTACAACTGATTTAGACAACAGTAAAAAGGTTGCAGTTATGCAATGAGCTACAGGTCTGCAATTTTACTATGTTGTAGCTGACACAAAAGTAGCTGAATAACATATCAAACAAAATACTCTAAATGCAATAATTTTCAAGTTATAACTGATTTACTCAACAGTGAGAACCTCAAAGTACCTATTGCCCACCTATGAATTAAGCTACAGGTCTGCAATTACACTATGTTATAGCTGATCCAAAAGTAGGTGAATAACATATTTAAAGAAAATACTATAAATGCAATAGTTATCAAGTTTGAACTGATTTACTCACCAGTGATAACATAAAAGCAGCTGTTACTCAGCTATGAAAAAGATACAGGTCTGCAATATTACTATGTTATAGCTGACCCAAAAGTAGGTGAACAACATATTTAAACAAAATACTCTAAATGCAATAGTTTTCAAGTTACAACTGATTTACTCAATAGTGAGAAACCTCAAAATAGCTATTGCTCAGCTATGCCATGAGCTATAGGTCTGTAATTTCACTATGTTATAGCTGACCCAAAAGTAGGTGAACCACATATTTTAACATAATACTCCAAATGCAATATTTTTCAAGTTACAACCGATTTACTCAACAGTCAGTACCTGAAAATAGCTATTGCTCAGTTATGCCATCAGCTACAAGTCTGTGATTTCACTATGTTATAGCTGACCCAAAAGTAGCTGAATAATGTATTTACACAAATTTCTGTAAATACAATAGTTTTCAAGTTATAAGTGATTTACTCAACGGTGATAAACTCAAAGTAGCTATTACTCAGCTATGCCATGAGCTACATGTCTGAAATTTTACTATGTTATAGCTGACCCAAAATTAGGTGAACAACATATTTAAGCAAAATACTGTAAATGCAATAGTTTTCAAGTTACAACTGATTTACTCAATTGTAAGAACCTCAAAATAGCTATTGCTCAGCTATGCCATGAGCTATAGATCTGTAATTTCACTATGTTATAGCTGACCAAAAAGTAGGTGAACAACATATTTTACCAAAATACTCCAAATGCAATATTTTTCAAGTTACAACTGATTTACTCAAAATACAGTACCTGAAAATAGCTATTGCTCAGTTGTGCCATGAGCTATAGGTCTGTAATTTCACTATGTTATAGCTGACCCAAAATAAGCTGAATAACATATTTATACAAAATTCTCTACATGCAATAGTTTTCAAGTTACAACTGATTTACTCAACAGTGACAACCTCAAAGTAGCTATTACTCAGATATGCCAGGAGCTACAGGTCTGCAATTTTACTGTGTTATAGCAGACCCCAAAGTAGCTGAATAACATATTAAAAGAAAACACTCTAAATGCAACAGTTTTCAAGTTATAACTGATTTACTCAACAGTGAGAACCTCAAAGTAACTATTGCTCAGCTGTGAAGTAAGCTACAGGTCTGCAATTACACTATGTTATGGCTGATCAAAAAGTAGATGAATCACATATTTAAATAAAGTACTCTAAATGCAATAGTTTTCATGTTCTAACTGGTTTACTCAACAGTGATAACCTCAAAGTAGCTATTACTCAGCTATGCAATGAGATACAGGTCTGCAATTTTACTATGTTATAGCTGACCCAAAAGTAGCTGAATAACATATTCAAAGAAAATATTCTCCATGCAATAGATTTCAAGTTATAATTGATTTACTCAACAGTGAGAACCTCAAAGTAGCTATTGCTCATCTATGAAGTAAGCTACAGGTCTGCAATTACACTATGTTATAGCTGACCCAAAAGTAGCTGAATAACATATTTATACAAAATTCTCTAAATGCGATAGTTTTCAAGTTAGAAGTGATTTAATTCATTATGGAAGTTACTGAAAAGTCAAAAAGTAGCTATCACTCACTTAGCTATTGGGATAGACTCCCATGTTACTAACCATGTTATAGCTATGGAAAAAGTAGCTAAATAACATATTTTAACAAAATGCTCTAAATGCAATACTTTTCAAGTTATCAGTGATTTAGTGCATGATTTCAGGAATTTTAATGTATAAACAAGAGGAGAGTGCCCGTGAACGGGCACTGTGTCAGCTGACTGAGTGTTTTTGATTTGTGAAGGTAATAATGAGAGGAAAGCATAATTATCAGGGGAAGTGCTGTACAAAAGTACAGTAAATGGTAATTGAACAGCATGTTCAAAGAAATTCTGAACCTGACAGAAGAAAAGGACCAAAAAGTTGTGCCCTGCAAATGGTTTTATGAAGGAAAGTAACAAGGTAACTGTTTAAGTGTAAAGAGTAGGTTAAAACATATTTAAAGAAATACTGCAAATGCAGTATCCTCGTACGACCTTGAAGGGGTCCAAGGTCAAATCTGACCACACAAAAATATTCCCAGCCCATGATTTCCTATAGGTTGATTTACCATCCCAAACCTCTAGGACCAATAATAAGTGAGTTATAAGCACTTTTAAGTTTGGCTGTCCTTATTTGACCTTGAAGGAGGGGTCCAAAGGTCAAATCTGACCACACCAAAAGATTCCCAGCCCATGATTTCCTATAGGATGGTTTACCATCCCAAACTTCTAGAACCAATAATCAGCGAGTTATAGGCACTTTTAAGTTTCGCTATATTTGTTTGACCTTGAAGAAGGGGTTCAAGGTCAAATCGGACAACATCAACAGATTCCCAGCCCATGATTTCCTATATGTCTGTTTACCATCCCAAACCTCTAGGACCAATAATAAGCGAGTTATAAGCACTTTTAAGTTTGGCTATCCTCGTTTGACCTTGAAGGAGGGGTCAAAGGTCAAATCTGACCACACCAAAAGATTCCCAGCCCATGATTTCCTACAGGTTGGTTTACCATCCCAAACCTCTAGGACCAATAATAAGGGAGATATAAGCTCTTTTCATGACTGACAAAGAAACACCAGTGGCGGCCATCTTGTTTTTCAAAATGAGCCCAAAAATATTCCCAGTCAAGATTTTATAATGAGGAACATATCCTGTGAATTTGAGATCTCTACTTATAATACCCTTTGCTCTAGAGGGCCAACAAAAGTCCTTTTTAAAGTCGAATAAACATCCCTGGCAGTCATCTTGTTTTTCAAACTGAGGCCAAAAATATTCCCAGACAACATTTTATGGTTATTAATATATTCTGCAAACTTGAGAAGGCTAGCTATAATATTTTTTTCATTAGAGCAGTAATGGTTAAATCTCTCTACACACTGCGGCTATCCAGTGGATACAATGATTTACTCAATAGTGAGAACCTGAAAGTAGCTAGTGCTTAGCTATGCCATGACACAGAGGTCTGCAATTTCACTATGATATAACTGACCAAAAATTATGTGAATAACATATTTAAACAAAATACTCTAAATGTAATAGTTTTCAAGTTACAACTGATTTACTCAACAGTGATAACCTCAAAGTAGCTATTACTCAGCTATGCAATGAGCTACATGTCCAAATTTTTACGATATTATAGCTGACCCAAAAGTAGGTGAACAACATATTTAAGCAAAATACTGTAAATGCAATAGTTTTCAAGTTACAACTGATTTACTCAATAGTGAGAACCTGAAAATAGCTATTGCTCAGCTATGCCATGAGCTATAAGTCTGTAATTTCACTATGTTATAGCTGACCCAAAAGTAGGTGAACCACATATTTTAACAAAATACTCCAAATGCAATATTTTTCAAGTTACAACTGATTTACTCAACAGTCAGTACCTGAAAATAGCTATTGCTCAGTTGTGCCATGAGCTACAGGTCTGTAATTTCACTATGTTATAGCTCACCCAAAAGTAGCTGAATAATGTATTTACACAAATTTCTGTTAATGCAATAGTTTTCAAGTTATAAATGATTTACTCAACAGTGATAACCTCAAAGTAGCTATTACTCAGCTATGCCATGAGCTACAGGTCTGAAATTTTACTATGTTATGGCTAACCCCATAATAGGTGAATAACATATTGAAACAAAATACTCTAAATGCAATAGTTTTCAAGTTACAACTGATTTACTCAACAGTCAGTACCTAAAAATAGCTATTGCTCAGTTGTGCAATGAGCTACAGGTCTGTAATTTCACCATGTTATAAGTGACCCAAAAGTAGCTGAATAACGTATTTACACAAATTTCTGTAAATGCAATAGTTTTCAAGTTATAAGTGATTTACTCAACAGTGATAACCTCAAAGTAGCTATTACTCAGCTATGCCATGAGCTACAGGTCTGAAATTTTACTATGTTATAGCTGACCCCAAAATAGGTGAATAACATATTGAAACAAAATACTCTAAATGCAATAGTTTTCAAGTTATAAGTGATTTACTCAACAGTGATAACCTAAAAGTAGCTATTACTCAGCTATGCCATGAGCTATATGTCTGAAATTTTACTATGTTATAGCTGACCCAAAAGTAGGTGAACAACATATTTAAACAAAATACTCTAAATGCAATAGTTTTCAAGTTACAACTGATTTACTCAATAGTGAGAAACCTCAAAATAGCTATTGCTCAGCTATGCCATGAGCTATAGGTCTGTAATTTCACTATGTTATAGCTGACCCAAAAGTAGGTGAACCACATATTTTAACATAATACTCCAAATGCAATATCTTTCAAGTTACAACCGATTTACTCAACAGTCAGTACCTGAAAATAGCTATTGCTCAGTTATGCCATCAGCTACAAGTCTGTGATTTCACTATGTTATAGCTGACCCAAAAGTAGCTGAATAATGTATTTACACAAATTTCTGTAAATACAATAGTTTTCAAGTTATAAGTGATTTACTCAACGGTGATAAACTCAAAGTAGCTATTACTCAGCTATGCCATGAGCTACATGTCTGAAATTTTACTATGTTATAGCTGACCCAAAATTAGGTGAACAACATATTTAAGCAAAATACTGTAAATGCAATAGTTTTCAAGTTACAACTGATTTACTCAATTGTAAGAACCTCAAAATAGCTATTGCTCAGCTATGCCATGAGCTATAGATCTGTAATTTCACTATGTTATAGCTGACCAAAAAGTAGGTGAACAACATATTTTACCAAAATACTCCAAATGCAATATTTTTCAAGTTACAACTGATTTACTCAAAATACAGTACCTGAAAATAGCTATTGCTCAGTTGTGCCATGAGCTATAGGTCTGTAATTTCACTATGTTATAGCTGACCCAAAAGTAGCTGAATAACATATTTACACAAATTTCTGTAAATGCAATAGTTTTCAAGTTATAAGTGATTTACTCAACAGTGATAACCTCAAAGTAGCTATTACTCAGCTATGCCATGAGCTACAGATCTGAAATTTTACTATGTTATAGCTGACCCCAAAATAAGTGAATAACATATTGAAACAAAATACTCTAAATGCAATAGTTTTCAAGTTATAAGTAATTTACTCAACAGTGATAACCTAAAAGTAGCTATTACTCAGCTATGCCATGAGCTACAGGTCTGAAATTTTACTATGTTATAGCTGACCCAAAAGTAGCTGAATAACATATTTATACGAAATTCTCTAAATGCAATAGTTTTCAAGTTACAAGTGATTTTACTCAAGATGGTAGTTACTGAAAAGCCCAAAAGTAGCTATTACTCACTTAGCTATTGAAACAGACACCCAAGTTACTCACCATGTTGTAGCTATGAAAAAAGTAGCTGAATAACATATTTTAACAAAATGCTCTAAATGCAACACTTTTCAAGTTATAAGTGATTTAGTGCATGATTTCATGAATTTTAATGCATTAAAAATTATTAAAAAAATTTATTAAAAAAAAAGTAAGACCGATCCAGGTCTCATACTCACACAAGAGAATCTACCTCTGGCCTAGTACATATATGCAAGATATGAGAGAAATCCCTGCAATAGACACTGAGAAAATTGTGATAAAGTGTTGAAATTTTCACACTTTTGGTGGGGGTACCTCCCTTGTAACGTCTCTAGCAAACAGACGAACAAACAGATTTTCATGCCTTGAAGAATTTTTCATCCTCGATAGATAAGGTATCTTTTAAAAAAAACAGCATGTCTCTAGGCCTTGTAGTTTTGGAGAAGTTGTTCACGCGGACGCGTACGCCCACACCGCAGAGTGACGACATAATGTCAGCTGACTGACAAGTCAGCTGACATAAAAATTATTTCAAAAATTCATAAAAAATAATAAAGAGAGATCCAGGCCTGATACTCACACAAGGGAATCTACTAGTGGGATAGTACATGTATGCAAGATAAGAGAGAAATCCCTGCAATAATCAAAGAAAAAATTGTGATAAAGTGTTGAAATTTTCATATTTAGGGTGGGAGTACCTCACTTGTAATGGCTCTGGAGAACAAACGAACAAATAGATCTGCATGCCTTGAACAATTTTTCATCCTCGACAGATAAGGTATCTTTAAAAAAAAACAGCATGTCTCTGGGACTTGTACTTGTGGAGAACTTTGTCATGTGAAAGATTATCAAAAAGTAGCTGAATAATATATTCCAACAAAAAAAATGCTTCGAGATACAAAGTACCCATTTGTTTAAAAAATCTACGAAAATAAAACGGCTCCCATTCAGGCATCTATGGTCAAATTGATCCTAACATCCTTTCTGATGTGCGAAATTCAGTTCTAGAATGTACCTGCAAAATTTTATAGCACTTGTGCAGGTCTTTTTTCTGAAACTTTTATTGAAGTTTAAGGTCTCCTTAGAGTATTCAAAAAATCTTTCCCACCACAAAAGTTCAAAAGAAAGATAAGGTAACACAAAAAATTTAAATCAAAAGATGTTTTTAAGGCAGATCATAATCTGGCGGAAGCAGCAATCACTTGAACCAACATGAAAACAAATTAGCACCCCTAAAGGGCCCCCTAATGACTATTATTCCTGAACCAAGAACCTGAGAGGATGGACCCAAGTGTGCTACCATACACCACCAGGCTAACTGATGGGTGGTTGAAACTTTTATAATTTATTAATGAAACAGCATAGCTTTAACCAAGTTATTATTAATAACTTTTGGCATGTACAATTGACTCTGTGTAGCTTGAACCTCCACTGTGCACACAATTTGGCTCTACATATAGCACACCATCTCTGATAGTTGCAAACTTTTTGAATGTTGGGACTTACACAAACTACTCAAAAGTGTGTAAAACAGTTTCGTGACAGTTTTGCTTTTAATGCTCCCACTGTGTGCAATGCTCTCCCTGATGAGATTTGTATTTCCCCTCTATTGCCCCTTTCAACAAGGCCAAAAGGTGTTTTGGTCCCCTAGTGCAAGCGCAAAGCCATCAGAGCCATGAGTAGTGCACTAGAATTTACGAAAGTCTGGTAAGACAAAGAAATTCCAACTCAGACACATCCCACAGCTGGTCTAGAACTCAGACGGTCACCCATCTAAGTACTTATGTAGCCTGTTGCCGCTTAACTTCAGTGAGCAGACAAATACTCATCACTCTGCACCACAATTCATAATAAACCGGAGACAAAAATAAAACAAAAAAAAAAATGATCTGTAGAAGCGCGAGCTCTAGTGAGGTTTGCTTTAAGAAGCTTAAATCCTACCTCTACATCAAAGCATACCCACCTTAATATTCACCTGGTTGTTTTCAGTGGTACTTGACACATTTCTGTCTCTGGTTACTGATGCTGTTTGACCATTTTGGTTATGTTGTGCCTTAGAGTGCCCTTGCAAAAAAGGGGAGATTAAGTACTATAAAAAAACAATTAGGATTGGCATTAGAATTGAATGCAGAATTTGGTTACTTGACAAATTGCATTATGTAGGACACCTTTCATTATTTAAACTCATAAGAATTCCTTTTATAGTCACAAATTTGATAAAATTGACCCATTATCTTGTAAAGACATCGTAATATCACCTAAAGATTACAAAGACGCTCAGGGTAGTGTTGGTATTGAACCGAATTTTTTGCATCCAGATCAAACTACAATCTGGCTTTCCATATCAATTTATACACAATAAAATACCCGTACACAACTAAGTTCATGTTTAATCCACCAATGTTTCTAGTTTTCTTTCCACATTGAAAATTCATCATAACCTTCACAAAGCCTTGCAATAAAACTTTGAAAGATCAAAATAAAATCCACAATAAATCAAAAACTATTTTTAAGTATTTTAATCTTTATCAGTCGATACCTTACAGAAAATTGCACACTAGTTATGCAGAATTTAGAGATTAGTTATAAAAATAATATTCCCGAACAAAACCACTGCCAATAAATATCAAAATATCAATGTATGAAATCAACAATATTCATGAGAAAGCTTTGTTACTTATACTTCTCCTTTGAGTATCAAAGGAAGTTATCATTATCTTTTTGCAATAAACAGGGATAACTTCATGAAAATACATAAAAAATTAAACATCACTGTTCTGTACAAAATAGGGAAGGTATGTTTTATAACTGCTTCCAGTGAGATCTGTTAATTATCCTAGCATTCAATTTTGCATATTAAATATTGGGCTTTTTAAGGTGTCCAGAAACCCAAATACAATTGAACGATCAGCTGGCAGTTTATCAATACACTCATGGGCTTCTACATGTAATGTTTCCATTCTGTATGACAAGCATCCTTTCAGCTTAAAAGATTAAAAATGTTACTATAATTCTGAACTCTTTATTGAAAACAAATATGTCTTATTTTTATAACATCTAGACATGCATTAAAATATACCACAAAATAAATATGACTTGTAAGCTATTCATACTGGGCTTGATACATTAAATATTATTCAGTAACATTATTGTACATTCAGAGTCCTCTGATTCCATCACAAGTTGCTCAAACCATTAACTTATATAACTATATACAATAATACATGTGTACATATTTTCAAGTCCCATGTACATATCACCAAGAGAAGCCTCCTTGTTCCTGCCTCTGCTGCGCCCTCAACAATTGTTCATCCTTTTCTTGCTGTTTTACAGTTTCTTGTGCCTCTTTCTGCATTTTTTCCAGTTTCTCTAAGGTGACAGACTTAAGTGGCATCAGCTTAGGCTTACACATCACAGTGGCAGGAATGTCTTCTTGATAGAGCATACCCTGTTTAGGGAGTACCTCCGTGAACTTTGACATTATCTAAAAATATTGAGCAAAAACATCAACATGCACACACTGAATTTTTTAATTAATGCAATTTAACAAACTAACAAGATATTAACAAGTTCTGTAATGCAATTCAACAACTATTTTCTGTAGAACTATGGCTTGCTTAATAATATCAAGAATTAATTCTATCTCAAGTGTCCAGAGGGAATTTGGATAAGAAGATTAAGATATACAGTAGAACCTCAATTATCCGAACTCAATGAGGACAATACAATCAGGTCAGACAATTAAGGGGTTCCGAGGAATGAAAGAACACCAGAAATCACTAAAAATCTACCGTCGATGGTGTAACCAAGTGGACGATTATTGAAGAAAGATCATTTTAGGCACTAAATATGTATGTGGGGTGGTCATTTATGAAGCAGTTTAATATACTTGTGTAAAATAATACAACTGACCCTCTAATTATGACTTATTTGTTTCATTTCTATTGATATTGTAGTTTTTATTTAAAATATGTACACAGGCTTAAGCCGATGTGTTCGGTTGGTCCATGCATTATTGACATCTAATTTTAGATAAACATTGTCAAGCATTTTGTAAATTGAAAAACTCGGGGAGATTATAAATTGCAAAACCCCAATAGAACACGCTTTAGTGAATGGGTATGTTCAGTTGGTAATGAATTGTTGACATTATTCTATTATTACATGTTGTCAGTCTCTGAATTCACTTACTCCGGGAGATTACAAATTGCAAAACCATTCGAACACGCATTCTGTGATTGGTGCATTATCAAAGAAGTTGTGTAGTAACGTCCTGTAACTGAATTAATCCCTCAGCAATTGAAACAATGGTGTCAAAGATCAAAGACATCATGCTTTTCTGTGTGCTGTATGTTTTGTAAAGCACTAGAATCAATGGTTTCCGAAATTGTGTAAAATCCTGTATTCTCACTCATGCTAGACCGTGCATCATACAAGTATGCAGGGAGATAATTTTTTAGATTGGTTAATCCCAAGAGTCAAAGATCACACACATTTAAAATCACTGACTAGATAATTAAAGTCTGGAGGATTTAAGATCCAGGGGCCGGTTTCACGAAGCCTCATTAAGAGAAAGGTGGCCTTAAATACTAAGATTTCCTTGATTTTCTCCCTCCTTTAAAAAATCTCAGTTTCACAAAGCCTCCTTTCTTAAAGGAGACCTTGAAAACTCCCATGAATTTCAAGGAAGCTAAGGACCTACCTTAAATTTCAGGAAGTGTCCTTCAAGGAATGTTTATTAACTTTAATGAACATTTTAAGGTGAATCCACCTAAATATATAGAACTTGAAACATTATTATCAAACCTACATCCACAATAATGTTTTGCTGTTTATTTCATACAATTTGGTTGTTTTAATTCTTGAAAAATTGATGTTCAAACTTTTGAAGTGAGAAACATATTCATGGAGCTTCATTGCACATAAAGGGCCCCTCCCTTACTTTGGGTAAAAAATTGTCATATGACCTACTGTATTAATTTGTACAAAATATAATCACAACCAATCTGCATTTTACAAATTTATTAAAATATAGTAAAATATAGATTTACTGACTTTACTGATCTTTAATTGCACAAGTACACATGTACTTACAGTGAAAGAAAAACATTGGTGTGGTTATAGGTTTTGGAAACAACTTCCAAAAGAAATAAAAATGCAAATAATGTATCTAAAAATTAAAATGTACCTAATGTACCAAGATTAAAATAGTTAAAATGCTAAAATGCAATTTACTCTCTTAATATTTAAAATAAATTGTGTGAAGGTTATATAAGCAATGGAGGGGAAATTCCAAGCAGTGTGGTTATACAGGGAATCGCCCTTCCTTTGTTTTAAGGAAAATCTTTAGTAAGGTGGAATGAAGGAGGCTTTGTGAAACAGGATTTAAGGGAAGCCTTGCCAAAGGTTAGAAATCCCCCTCCCTTTACTTTAAGGAAGGAAAAAACAAAGGAGGCTTCGTGAAACCAGCCCCAGATATAAGATTATTTGTACACAGATTATAGAAAAAATGATGAGAAATTATGTAAAATACCTAAGCAAAATAAATGCAAATAACATTGCAAGAATCTGCTTTACACCAATGAATAACTAGAAAAAGGTTTTTGAAAACAAAAACAGAGCGCCCCAATAAGCTTTAAAAGTTAAAAATGTTAAAGTTTGAAGGAAGAGAAAAAGGAAATGGAATGTTGTTGAGAATTTCCTCACACAGAAATATAATCATCACAGAAGCACATCAGTAAAGCTATTGTTAAATATTAAACAGTGTAGAACAGATATTGCAAAATGATGTGTTTTTGATGTAATTTTTCTGAGGCATGTATCATGAGAGGGAATAACACTCTTGCTGAAGGGTCAGGTTCCTATGTACATAAGAGAAAATATACTTAAAACATTTTCACTTGGCATCATGTACAATGACATACACACATGCTGGATATTACATTAGCTACTTTGTAACATGTACAAGTGCACTATGAATAGAAAATACATGTGTACATGTTTGAAAAAAATATGGTAAGATTTGAGCAGAAAGTAAGGCTAAGGAAAAAAACAATCTATGCATTTGTAAATATAACATTTGCACACAAACAAACAGGGAGTTAAACAATGCATAAAAGCAGTAATAAATGAGATATAACTAAACAAGCAATCAGTGCCCGTGAACGGGCTCTGTGTCAGCTGACTGTGTGTTTTGAGTTTCAGAGTGACAGAAGAAAAGGACACAAAAGTTGTGCCCTGCAAATGGTATTCAGAAGGTAAAGCAGAAAATATTGTTAAGAAACCACCATGGAAATCTGTGACCTCGTGAATATTAATATATTGTCCGTGAATATTGATCAAGTAAAGTATTTCTACATACATTGTTGGGAAACCCCACGGAATTCCGTGACCTCATATTATATTCCACACAATTGTCAAGCAAATGTACTGCTAATTAATTAACTGAGTTGTCGAAATTCATTGATTTTTAAAGCAATGCCATGACTTTAGATGAAAACTTCAAACCACGATGCCGTGACAGGAATCACTTCATAAACTAGAAATAGGACGCCCTGTTGATAGTAGGTGTGAATAGAAACAGGATAGCATAGAAGAACACACATTATCATGTGTAATGTCCACCCATGAACCTTTTGCCAAAATTGTACAGTAGTCTTACAAGACCCTGTTTCATTTGTAAAATATATCAATCATGCTTAAATATTTGTTAGTGTAGATGTAAATTATTTCAGCTTCATGCCTTTTTGCATTGGTTGGGTCGAAAATTTTGACGAAATCACTCTATCTTGCACGGTTAAGAAGATAGAAGCAAATTCCAGAAGCAAGAGTACATTTCTTAGATACCCTATGGGTCGAAAATTTCAACGAAATATTTTGCACGGTTAAGGCAAATTTGTGTTTTTCCATTTTGGGCAAAAATTCGAAAATTCAAAATGGCCGCCATATGTGAGGAGGGGAAAATTTTTTGAAAATTGCAAAGAGTACATTTCTTAGATACCCCATGGGTCGAAAATTTCGACGAAATCGCTCTATCTCGCACAGTTAAGGAGATAGAAGCAATTTTGTGTTTTGCCATTTTTGGCAAAAATTCGAAAAATCAAAATGGCCGCCATTTTTGGGGAGGGGAAAATTTTTTGAAAATTGCAAAGAGTACATTCCTTAGATACCCTGTGGGTTGAAAATTTCGACGAAATCGCTCTACCTCGCACGGTTAAGGAGATAGAAGGAAATTTGTGTTTTGCCATTTTTGGCAAAAATTCGAAAATTCAAAATGGCCGCCATTTTTGGGGAGGGGAAAATTTTTTGAAAATTGCAAAGAGTACATTCCTTAGATACCCTGTGGCTTGAAAATTTTGATGAAATCGCTCTATCTCGCACGCTTAAGGAGATAGACGCAAATTCGTGTTTTGCCATTTTTGGCAAAAATTCGAAAATTCAAAATGGCCGCCATTTTTGGGGAGGGGAAAATTTTTTTGAAACTTGCAAAGAGTACATTCCTTAGATACCCTCTGGGTTGAAAATTTTGATGAAATCGCTCTATCTCGCACGGTTAAGGAGATAGAAGCAAATTCGTGTTTTGCATTTTTGGCAAAAATTCAAAATGGCCGCCATTTTTGGGGAGGGGAAAATTTTTTAAAAATTGTAAAGATTACATTCCTTAGATACCCTGTGGGTCGAAAATTTCGACGAAATCGCTCTATCTCGCACGGTTAAGGAGATAGAAGCAAATTTGTGTTTTGCCATTTTTGGCAAAAATTCGAAAATTCAAAATGGCCGCCATTTCTGGGGAGGGGAAAATTTTTTTTAAATTGCAAAGAGTACATTCCTTAGATACCCTGTGGGTTGAAAATTTCAACGAAATCGCTCTATCTCGCACGGTTAAGGAGATAGAAGCAAATTCGTGTTTTGCCATTTTTGGCAGAAATTCTAAAATTCAAAATGGCCGCCATTTTTGGGGAGGGGAAAATTTTTTGAAAATTGCAAAGAGTACATTTCTTAGATACCCTGTGGGTTGAAAATTTCGACGAAATCGCTCTATCTCGCACGGTTATGGAGATAGAAGCAAATTCGTGTTTTGCTATTTTTGGCAAAAATTCGAAAATTCAAAATGGCCGCCATTTTTGGGGAGGGGAAATTTTTTTGAAAATTGCAAAGAGTACATTGCTGAGATACCCTGTGGATTGAAAATTTCGCCGAAATGGCTCTATCTCGCACGGTTAAGGAGATAGAAGGAAATTGGTGTTTTGCCATTTTTGGCAAAAATTCAAAATAGCCGCCATATTTGGGGAGGGGAAAATTTTTTGAAAATTGCAAAGATTACATTCCTTATGCCCCTGTTCCACCAAAAGATTAAGCCCCGATCCTGTCGGCGACCCTTAATCGTGGACAGTCGGTGGAAAAATAACAAAAATGGGCGGGAATACTGGGTCGGTACTGAAGTCTGGGATTAAGAACAGATCGTCCCCAGGACGCCTCAGGGTGCCTCAGGCGGCCGCAGACAGTCCCCGACTGGTGTGGGACTAAGAACCGACTAAGCCAGTTTTCTGGTCGGTTTCAACCGCGATCCTGTCGCACACAAACCGACTGGGTCCCAGGACGCCTCAGGCCTCCTGGGACTAAGCCCCGACTAACCCACGATTAAGTCCCGGCGTCCTCAGGCCTCCTCAGTCTTCCCCAGACCAGGATCCCCGATTATTGTTTTGCAAAGTTGCTGGATTTTCTGGGTATATATATGTAAAATTCGCGATCTAATCACCATTGCTTTTCTAGGAACACAGCAGGATGCCACCTTTTAATGGAAGACAGATTCAACAACAACTTAGGCCTTTTTTGGTTTTTATTCAGTTACAAATAATCATGTATTTCCATTTTTTACGTCAAGCACAGCAACCACCACCAGCACCCATACAGAGACCTAGAAGAAGGCACAACATGTGGGTCAGGCCATGGCTACTGCAGAGAGAGCAGAGGGGGGCCTACCACAACATTATGGCTGATCTGTATGCCACAGACATTCCAGGATTCACCAACTACATGAGGATGACCCCAGAATTCTTTGAAATGATGAAGACCAGACTGGAACCACGTCTAGCCAGGCAGGCCACCAACTACAGAGCTCCTATCAGTGTTGGGGAGAAGTTAGCCCTCACCATCAGATATCTGGCCACTGGAGAGTCATACACATCATTATCCTGTCAGTTCAGGGTTGGCAGATCCACCATTTCCAAGTTTCTACCAGAGGTCTGCAGGGCCATCCAGGATGAGTTCACCAGAGAGTACCTCAAATGTCCCACTACTCCAGATGAGTGGAAAGAACTGGAAAGAGAATTCAGGATCAGGTGGAATGTTCCACATGCCCTGGGAGCCCTGGATGGAAAGCATGTGGCCCTGAAGAAACCCAAGAAATCTGGAGCCCTCTACTACAACTACAAGGGGTTCTTTTCCATTGTGATGTTGGCCCTGGTAGATGGACAGTACAAGTTCAGATGGGTGGATGTGGGTACAGCTGGATCTTGCTCAGATGCCCAGATATTTAATGCCTCTCAGCTGAAGAGGAGGATTGAAGATGGCAGGATAGGCTTCCCTGACCCAGCTCCTATAACCCAGGGTGGTAGAGATGTCCCCTACTTCATTCTGGCAGACGATGCTTTTGCCCTGAAGACCTGGCTCATGAAACCCTATGGCAGAAGGCTATTAACAAGAGAGGAAAGGATTGCCAACTATAGAATATCAAGGGGCAGGAGAGTTGTGGAGAACGCTTTTGGCAACCTGGTCTCAAGATTTAGAGTCATGAGGACCACCATTGAACTACCCCCAGAAACAGTTAGAGAAGTGGTCATGACCTGTGTGGTTCTGCACAACATACTCAGAAGCCAGTATCAAGGTCAACCTGCTGGTCAGCAGCCTGGGGAGGATGATGATGATGATGTGCCTGGTGATTGTGGATTGATTGGTGGTGCTGCTGGTGGTGGCCAAGACAGAAACCCTGCTAGAGAAGCCAAACGACAGAGGGATTACCTGAAGGACTACTTCAATAATGAGGGAGCAGTGTCCTGGCAAGATGCAGAATATAAGTCCTGTTGCAGTAAACAGTCCTTTTCAGGACTAACAAACAGTCCTTTTCAGGACTACCAAATATTCCAAAAACAATTAATCAGCTATGCTTGCTACAGACGGACAAACCCCATGCCAAACATAACTTGTACAGGCAGACAAACAGACAAACCCCATGCCAAACATAACTTTTTCAGATAGACAAACAGACAAACCCTGTGCCAAACATAACTTGTTCAGACGGACAAACAAACAAACACAAGTTACTCACCCAACAATCATACAACCCCAGTGTTAAACAAAAGCAAAACCCAAAGTCACACATAATATCCTAAATTGAATTATTTTTTTATATATTTGGAAATCCACCTCCTAATTTCAACAATTTTTTTTGTTCATGGGTTGGAAATTTATTTGTAGCAAAAATGTTTTTATGGAAAACTTCAATTTTAAATCTTCACTTGTAATCACAAAAATGCAGAAAATATAACCATAAAACTAGTTTTGTTTTCAATAATGGGGGATTGTGTTTGCAAAATAGTTTGTCAGTTCATTGGCATGGGTTCTATTTACTTTTGGGTTTGTGTGTTTCTTGGTTGGTGGTTACTGGTGTTGGGTTTATTTTTTGTAGTTGGGTGTTAGGTTTGGTACTGGGTTTGTTATTTGGGGGTTATGTTTGGTATTGGGTTTGTCTGTTTGTGGGTTGGTAAGTATGTAATAATGCCTTTTAACTCTAGGGAAGGTGTAAGTGTTGGACTTTTCAATTACAGATTTTAAACTATCCCATGGATTTTAATATGAAAATGGGCTGATTAATGGCCATATTGGGAGTTATTTTTAATTTTTTTTTATGTGGCCTTTTTTGTTATGTGTGGTACCATGGGTTATTTGTTTCATGTTTGGGGTGGTGTAGGTGTTGGACTTGAACTTTTTTTTTCTTGTGATAAGTATTTGTACTGAACTTTTTTGTTTTGGGAGGGGAATTGGAATAACATGTAGCTGAATAATTGTTTTTGAAAGATTTGGTGGCCCTGAAAAGGGCCTGGCAGGTCAAAGACCCGCCCTGACTGGATGGCTACTGAGGAGGCTGCATCTGCTGTTGAGACGGTGCTGAAGTGGTGATAGTAAAGAGCTGCTGCTGCGGTTGTTGCTGCTACTGCTGCTGAGGCTGCTCGACGATCTGTGTTGATGTCAGATCTGGTAGCTGGCTTAAGATTCCACTCAGATTGTGTCTGCTCCCTTCGTCCTGTACAGTTAGGACAGATGTCGGGTTGCTGAAGCCAATGGGGCTTGGTGTATAGTACACAAAACTGCTGCTAGCTGCTGCTTGAGTGGAACTAGACGCCTGTGGAGTGGTTGTTGGCAGTGGGCCGACCCTCTGGGACTCCGTGGTAACAGTGGCTGATCTTCTGGGCAATGGCTGACGTCTACGGTTGCCCTTAATAGTTTCGATGTCTCTAAATATCTTGCCCTTTAATTCTTCAAATTCTTCTTGAGTCATCTTTTCGGCCTCTGATGCCACGTAGTCAAAGAAGGGCTGCCTGTCTGACTTCTGATGCAGAAAACCCGAGATAAGTGTCCTCATCTGCTCAAAGTGTTCGAGAATCTTGGAGTCTGTAGTTGAAACGGGTGTTGATGTAATGATGGACTGACTCCTCTCCCTCAGGACACTGGACTCGAGGTGTTCTGTGTCAGTAGTTGACCCACGTGATTCGTCCTGCCTGCTGGTATTTGGACTGGCCTCAAAACCTGAACTTCTGTTGGCCCCCTTTCTTCTGATGTGGGTTTTAAGAAAACCCATCTGTTGGTAGACCCAGGACTGTCTCTTGGTCATCTCCCTTGGGGCTTGGCCAGATTGGAGCTTAGACAGCTTCCCATAACGGGTTCGCTGGGACTCGAACCAACGCCTCACATCAAATGGCTGGAGCTTGAGTTCTGCAGATATTTCTGCCCAGAGAGCCTCTCTTCTGTTCCTGTCGTGGAAACGTGAATGTTCCTTGTCATACAGTTCTGGGTGCAGCTTTACAAATTCCACAATGGAAACTTCCTCACTGTCTGTAAAAGTGGCACACACCCTGGCTCTCTTGGCTGAAGAATGGCACTCCGGATCTTCTTCACACCTCTCTTCTTCTTCTGCCACAGCTTCCCCAATAGCTGGACCTTCCTCAATCTCCTCCTCTCTCCTCTCAGTTCCTTCTTCTGTAATAACTTCACTCCTCTCCTCTACTTGACTTTCCTTCTCCCTCTCATCCATCTTTTTCCTTCCTCTCTTCCCTCCTTTCTCTTTTCTCATGATCCAGTCAATAAAATAATAAAAAAATAGTAAAATGTGTCTCCTAACTGTGAAATTTGCCTTAAGCTCAAGTATAATATATATAAAATAAAAATTGAAAACCCCTACAAATCAGTGACACACGTCTCTCAGTAGCCAAACAGTCAGTAACAATGACAAAGTGTGCGCGGTCGCTTATATAGTCCCAGACCTGCTCATTGCCTCATTTTAATTTCCGACACGCGGAAAACAGTCGGTTCTTAATCGGTTGTTAGTCCCAGGCCGCCTGGGGCGTCCTCAGACCGTCGCAGACTATATTTGTGCTGTCCCAGGCGTCCTGGGGAGGCCGGTTTGGATCGGTTAAGGTCGGTTACCCTTAGTCGGGGCTTAGTCCCAGACCTTGATTTTTGGGTCCCAGGACACCGCAGACGGTCTGAGGCTTCCGGGGACTAATGCAACCAACCCACTTTCACACGCATGAAATTCATACGCATTACATTTGAGTCTGGGATTAAGAACCGGCCTGTTCTGGGACTAAGGGTCGCAGGCGGCCTGGGACAACACACGACTGTGTAAATTTGGGTCTGAGAAGGCCTGAGGAAGCCTGGGACTGGACATTTTGTTGACGGCGGGAAATATGAATCGGTTGTAGTCGTGTGAAATATCAAACATGTTTGATTTTTCACACGGCCCCAACCGACAACAACCGACCCTTACAGAAGGTCTAGGACTAAGCAAATATTTCAAACCGACCCCCCAAAACCCTTAATCGGGAGCCTGTGGGTCGAAAATTTTGATGAAATCGCTCTATCTCGCACGGTTAAGGAGATAGAAGCAAATTTGTGTTTTGCCATTTTTGGCAAAAATTCAAAAATTCAAAATGGCCGCCATTTTTGGGGAGGGGAAAATTTTTTGAAAATTGCAAAGATTGCATTCCTTAGATACCCTGTGGGTCGAAAATTTCGACGAAATCGCTCTATCTCGCACGGTTAAGGAGATAGAAGCAAATTTGTGTTTTGCCATTTTTGGCAAAAATTCGAAAATTCAAAATGGCCGCTATTTTTGGGGAGGGGAAAATTTTTTGAAAATTGCAAAGAGTACATTCCTTAGATACCCTGTGGGTCGAAAATTTCGACGAAATCGCACGGTTTAGGAGATATGAGCACATTTGCCTTTTCAGTATTCAAAATAGCAATTACTCATTTATTTAATTAATTACTCACTCATCTATGAAGCAATTCCCCCCAAAAGTAATCCTATACAAGCTATTAACCCAATGAACCTCCATACCAAATTTCAGAAAGCTAGGCTTAATAGCATTCCTTAAAATGTCTGGAAACCAAAGAGCTACTCAAAAGTAGCAAAGTAGCTATTACTCAGTTAGCTATACAGCTATCATCACCAAAAGCAACCCCATACAAGCTATTAACCCAATAAACCTGCATAAACTGTTGCCTAAAATGTCTGGAAACCAAGTGGGACGCCGGACGGCGGAAAAAGCAAAAATAATATGTCCACCCCCCAGTGGGGTGGACATAATAATATCACACACTGGTAAAATTTGTCACAACATATAGTCACAAAATCAGCACATCCTCGGTATTGTGGGTCGAATAATTAACCTGGCCAACAGTCTTGGAACGACAACAGATCCTCAGGAATCATTTTTGACACCCTCTGTACACGGCGTACATTGATCTCGCCACCATAGATTTCGCCCCCACTTTCACAGGTAGCCTAAATTTCACCACCATTTATAAAAAAAAATTATAAACTAGACCTAGCGCATCGGAGAACCGATGCAAATTGTATCCACCGTAAAGACAATGCACCAAAACCAAAGAGTTATAAGCACTTTTAAGTTTGGCTGTCCTCATTTGACCTTCAAGGAGGGGCCCAAGGTCAAATCCGACCACACCAGAAGATTCCCAGAACATGATTTCCTATATGTTGGTTTACTATCCCAAACATCTAGGACCAATAATAAGCGAGTTATAAGCACTTTTAAGTTTGGCTGTCCTCACACTTGACCTTGAAGGAGAGGCCCAAGGTCAAATGCGACCATGACAGAAGATTCCCAGCCCATGATTTCCTGTATGTTTGTTTACCAGAACATGATTTCCTATATGTTGGTTTACTATCCCAGACATCTAGGACCAATAATAAGCGAGTTATAAGCACTTTTTAGTTTGGCTGTCCTCACACTTGACCTTGAAGGAGGGGCCCAAGGTCAAATGCGACCATGACAGAAGATTCCCAGCCCATGATTTCCTGTATGTTTGTTTACCATCCCAAACCACTAGGATCAATAATAAGCGAGTTATAAGCACTTTTAAGTTTGGCTGTCCTCATTTGACCTTGAAGGAGGGGCCCAAGGTCAAATCCAACCACACCAGAAGAATCCCAACCCATGATTTTCTATATGCTGGTTTACCATCCCAAACCTCTAGGACCAATAATAAGCGAGTTATAAGCACTTTTAAGTTTGGCTGTCCTCGTTTGACCTTGAAGAAGGGGCCCAAGATCAAATTCGACCATGACAGAACATTCCCCGCCCATGATTTCCTACATGTTGGTTTACCATCCCAAACCTCTATGACCAATAATAAGCGAGTTATAAGCACTTTTAAGTTTGGTTGTCCTCGTTGGACCTCGAATGAGGGGTCCAAGGTCAAATCTGACCACACCAGAAGATTCCCAGCCCATGATTTCCTATAGGTTGGTTTACCATCCCAAACCTCTAGGACCAATAATAAGCGAGTTATAGGCACTTTAACCTTTGGCTCTCCTCATTTGACCTTGAAGGAGGGGCCCAAGGTCAAATCTGACCACGCCAGAAGATTCCCAACCCATGATTTCCTATATGTTGGTTTACCATCCCAAACCTCTAGGATCGATAATAAGCGAGTTATAAGCACTTTTAAGTTTGGCTGTCCTCATTTGACCTTGAAGGAGGGGGCCAAGGTCAAATCCGACCACACCAGAAGATTCCCAGCCCATGGTTTCCTATACATTGGTTTACCATCCCAAACCTCTAGGACCAATAATAAGCGAGTTATAAGCACTTTTAGGTTTGGCTGTAATCATTTGACCTTGAAGGAGGGGCCCAAGGTCAAATCTGACCACACCAGAAGATTCCCAGCCCATGATTTTCTATAGGTTGGTTTACCATCCCAAACCTCTAGGACCAATAATAAGCGAGTTATAGGCACTTTTACCTTTGGCTATCCTCGTTTTACCTTGAAGGAGGGGCCCAAGGTCAAATCCGACCACACCAGAAGAGTCCCAGCCCATGATTTCCTATATGCTGGTTTACCATCCCAAACCTCTAGGACCAATAATAAGCGAGTTATAAGCACTTTTAAGTTTGGCTGTCCTCATTTGACCTTGAAGGAGGATCCCAAGGTCAAATCCGACCACACCAGAAGATTCCCAGCCCATGATTTCCTATATGCTGGTTTACCATCCCAAACCTCTAGGACCAATAATAAGCGAGTTATAGGCACTTTTACCTTTGGCTATCCTCGTTTGACCTTGAAGGAGGGGCCCAAGGTCAAATCCGACCACACCAGAAGATTCCCAGCCCATGATTTCCTATATGCTGCTTTACCATCCCAAACCTCTAGGACCAATAATAAGCGAGTTATAAGCACTTTTACCTTTGGCTATCCTCATTTGACCTTGAAGGAGGGGCCCAAGGTCAAATCCGACCACGCCAGAAGATTCCCAGCCCATGATTTCCTATAGATTGGTTTACCATCCCAAACCTCTAGGACCAATAATAAGCGAGTTATAGGCACTTTTACCTTTGGCTATCCTCGTTTTACCTTAAAGGAGGGGCCCAAGGTCAAATCCGACCACACCAGAAGAGTCCCAGCCCATGATTTCCTATATGCTGGTTTACCATCCCAAACCTCTAGGACCAATAATAAGCGAGTTATAAGCACTTTTAAGTTTGGCTGTCCTCATTTGACCTTGAAGGAGGGGCCCAAGGTCAAATCTGACCACGCCAGAAGATTCCCAGCCCATGATTTCCTATAGGTTGGTTTACCATCCCAAACCTCTAGGACCAATAATAAGCAAGTTATAGGCACTTTTACCTTTGGCTATCCTCGTTTGACCTTGAAGGAGGGGCCCAAGGTCAAATCCGACCACACCAGAAGAATCCCAGCCCATGATTTCCTATATGCTGGTTTGCCATCCCAAACCTCTAGGACCAATAATAAGCGACTTATAAGCACTTTTAAGTTTGGCTGTCCTCATTTGACCTTGAATGAGGGGCCCAAGGTCAAATCCGACCTCACCAGAAGATTCCCAGCCCATGATTTCCTATATGTTGGTTTACCATCCCAAACCTCTAGGACCAATAATAAGAGAGTTATAGGCACTTTTACCTTTGGCTATCTTCGTTTGACCTTGAAGGAGGGGCCCAAGGTCAAATCTGATCACACCACAAGATTCCCAACCCATGATTTCCTATATGCTGGTTTACCATCCCAAACCTCTAGGACCAACAATAAGCGAGTTATAAGCACTTTTAAGTTTGGCTGTCCTCGTTTGACCTTGAAGGAGGGGCCCAAGGTCAAATCTGACCACGCCAGAAGATTCCCAGCCCATGATTTCCTATATGTTGGTTTACCATCCCAAACCTCTAGGATCGATAATAAGTGAGTTATAAGCACTTTTAAGTTCTGCTATCCTCGTTTGACCTTGAAGGAGGGGCCCAAGGTCAAATCTGACCACATCAGAAGATTTGCAGCACATGATTTCCTATAGGTTGGCTTCACATTGCAAACCTCTAGGACCAATAATAAGCGAGTTATAAGCACTTTTAAGTTGGGCTGTCCTCATTTGACCTTGAAGGAGGGGCCCAAGGTCAAATCTGACCACGCCAGAAGATTCCCAGCCCATGATTTCCTATAGGTTGGTTTACCATCCCAAACCTCTAGGACCAATAATAAGCAAGTTATAGGCACTTTTACCTTTGGCTATCCTCGTTTGACCTTGAAGGAGGGGCCCAAGGTCAAATCCGACCACACCAGAAGAATCCCAGCCCATGATTTCCTATATGCTGGTTTGCCATCCCAAACCTCTAGGACCAATAATAAGCGAGTTATAAGCACTTTTAAGTTTGGCTGTCCTCATTTGACCTTGAATGAGGGGCCCAAGGTCAAATCCGACCTCACCAGAAGATTCCCAGCCCATGATTTCCTATATGTTGGTTTACCATCCCAAACCTCTAGGACCAATAATAAGAGAGTTATAGGCACTTTTACCTTTGGCTATCTTCGTTTGACCTTGAAGGAGGGGCCCAAGGTCAAATCTGATCACACCACAAGATTCCCAACCCATGATTTCCTATATGCTGGTTTACCATCCCAAACCTCTAGGACCAACAATAAGCGAGTTATAAGCACTTTTAAGTTTGGCTATCCTCGTTTGACCTTGAAGGAGGGGCCCAAGGTCAAATCTGACCACATCAGAAGATTTGCAGCACATGATTTCCTATAGGTTGGCTTCACATTGCAAACCTCTAGGACCAATAATAAGGGAGATATAGGCACTTTTAAAGTCCGCTATGTGGGTTACTTCGGCACTCCGTGGATGACCTTGAATTAGGAGCTTCAAGGTCAAACGTGTACAAGGTTGTAGAGGACATGTATATGTGTCATACATATCACCTATGAAGAGATTCAACCTTCTACCTATGAGGAACAGCCAGTACAAAAATGTAGATTATTTTCAAAGAAATGCCCGTGGCAGCCATCTTGTTTTTCAGAATGAGGCTATTTTCCTTCCCAGAGAAGCTTACCCCCCAATGAAGATATCCTGCAAATTTGGTGAACCTAGCTGCTGTTGTTTTCCTCTTAGAACGTTAACGCCGAAAATCTCTCTACGCGCGGCGGCGGCGTAGCGGACACTAAACCAAAGTATCCACCGGATGCTTCCGGTGGATACAATAATTAGTTAATTACAATTGCTTCATAGGTTATATATATGCCATTTTGAGATAAACTGGGACAATAAAACTTGTGTCATAGGTTATATTTATTTATTTTTTAAAAATGTATGAACAATTGAACTTGTGTAAAATATAGTCATTTCATAGGTGAAATTTATTAAACACAACAGTAAAATAGCAGAAAAAAAGCCTGAGCAGTAGTCTAAGAAACTATAAAGGCAACAAAATGTTTGATAATTATTTAATGAAATTTTAATGGATTATAACTAGCTTATTATATCTGATTAATTAGTTTTGTAAATGTAAGGTAACCTCTTTGAGCTTGAGACACTTTAAAGAACAAGTTACCTAAGTAGGTAAGCCTGAGTAATTATCTAAGAAAGTACAAAGGAATGATGACTCAGGCAATATTACAATGAATACAAATATGTCTTTTCAGATATCTCGCTACGACCCTACCTTTTAAGTGAAAGGGGATTTAATGCAGAAGAGTAATTAACCCTAAATCCATGATATTATTAGAAGCCACATCTTTATTTGTTTAGTGTACAAATGTTTAGTGTACCAGATACAGTAGGAAGCCATGTCCAATTTTCCAATTGATTATATAACTTTCAAGGGAAACACACATGGTGTAGTAAGAAGCCACATTTATATTTCGTAACAAAATACACATACATTGATGTATACCCAATGTACGGGTTTTCAATATATTCACGTTTTCAATCACTTAAACTATAAGCTCACAGTCTCATTTTTGGATGACGTTTTTATAATATTTTAGAATGAATATGAAGTAACATTGATCAGACATTTCGTGGATTTAATTTTGTTGTTATACTTCCGATCATTTTGGTTGCATGCGCTTGGATACTCATCATTTTCCATTTACGTTGTCATATCGAAAACCAGTCCATCGAGGATATATGTTTAGTGGTGGTGGACCAGTTCACGCCCGGGTACCAATTCACGCCCACCCTCAATTTTCTTGAAGATTTATGATCATTTTTCATAGAGAAGATGCATGTTTACCACATTATAGATAATCATCAAATTGATCATATACATTTGTAATTTATTGTTTAACTGTGATTGTTTTGGATAAATTTAGGGGTGGGCGTGAATTGGTACCCGGGCGTGAACTGGTCCACCACCACTAGTTTTCTAGCATGTTAGAAACCTAAAGCAAAAAGACTGAGGATGTCTATCAGAACTCTGGAAAAATATGAAAGGTGGCAAAAATCATCCCTTTGTTGTGGCGAAACCACTGCCATTGTGAAAAAAGTGGCGAGATCTATGGGTGGCGAAATCAATGGTGGCGATATCATATGCAATCTCTGTGCACATAGTACGGTCTGTACGAGACTAGCTATGCGTTTCTTAAGGTGGGCGATAACTGAAGGCCAAGCGAGTAAATATCACATTATCAAAACTCAAATATGCCGCAATTTAGACTACCGTTATACCTGTGGTCTCTTTCAAACTGTGACAATAACGTGGCGAACAAACTGTCACTATGAGTGTATTTTTTATTTCAAAAATGAGTTCTTGCTTTTGTTTTTTGTTTGTTTACGATGAGGATTGAGGAAAGGACGAACCAACAACATGAGTGATTGAGACTTCCCGGAAAATAGACGAATGAGTGAGACCTCCCGGAAAATAAACGAAGTTTCACTCTACCATTTAAAACCTGTTAATACAAACCCTTAAATCCAAACAGTAATATAAAAATTTATTCCTACGAAAATACTAGGCTACAGTCTATAGTGAATTTTAATGCACAAGTATCAGGAGGATATATGAGCAATTCGCCGACAAGACAACTCCCAGACATCAACTCCAGACAACCAGAGTCTGAATGGATCTGATTGACATATGTAGTCTCCCTGATGGCGAATCCAAGTGGATCTTCTATCTGAGAGACAATTACAGCAAGTTCAGCCATACACATGAATCACATGAATTGGTTTTTGCATCACTTTGTTTGTTTACATCCTCAAGTTTTAAAAGTGTATTATGAATGCTGTAGGGGTATTTTTATTTCTTTGTGCTTTGTACCTAAATAAACTGATTCTCTTTAATTAATATTTACTTTCATCTTAAAATTAATAACAATTTTGAACATAAATTTGAGTTTCATAAACATTTCTGTTACTTTAGATACATCTAACCCCCCAAATTGACCTAAGTACATTATTCATAATTTTGGAACTTAATCATTATCATAATGCTTTACTTTAGCGCTGAATACAATATTTTTAATTAACTACATCAGTCTTAAATTTATAATGTCATAAGGTTAACATTTATTAGTTCTGGTAGACATCCTCAGTCTTTTTGCTTTAGGTTTCTAACATGATAATAAATGAATATATGTATATATTGTCCCTAGTATATATTTGCACCTTTTTACATTGATTGATAAAGATGTAATATAAGATATGAATATTTTTCATTTTGCTTAACATAATTCTACTTATCTTCACTATTGTCTGTACACTGGAGTATTTTTATGTATACAAAAGGTTAGTTCAAAATATTACAGTTTCAATGCTCAGTGGAAATAATTTTTATCAGATACAGCAAATTATAATATGATTAATTTTTGAAGGAATGGAAATAAATTATACAAAACCATAGTGTAAAATGTATTTATGTATTCTTTTTCTTGCTATACAATTTTATATACTTTAAGAGAAAGTTTTTATATATTGGATTGATATTGTCCTCAATGGATTTATGGTTAGCAAGTTTAGAATCTAGTTACAGATTCATACCTCTGTTAGAGACCCTGGGGGTCCTACTCACACAAATGACAATGTTCCCGTGTAAAGTGTTTTTTTTACATTCACTCTCCACAGAAGAAATGGGAAACATGCAATATTTATTTTCATCATGAATATTCATAAGCAACCATTTGTGATAATATAAAAATAGGGGAGGGGCACCTGGGTAAGGGGTGCCATGAGAGGGCATAACTTCAAACAAACATGTTGATGCCTGCAGGGTGGAGTGTAGGGTATGCCCAAATATATTATATTTGGGCATTCCCTCCACTCCATATTTATATTATATTTAGGCATTCCCTACACTCCACCTTGCAGGCATCAACATGTTTGTTTGAGCTGATACCGTCTCATGTCACCTCTTACCCAGGTGCCCCCTCCCCTACTTTTATATTTCTATATTGGGCACATCACAAAAAGGGCTATACTTACCGAGGCATCACAATTGTGATGTCAGAGATACAAATGACATGAAACACAATATGATGTCATTTCACCATCATTGTCACATACTGGGGTTACTAAGTAATTTCACTAGTAACTGGGTTTCCCTCTATACCACACCTCTAGGCTGAATTTAAATCACTTCACATCAGTGCTTGATTGGTAAAGGATGTGTGTTTAGTAGTGTTTAAAAATCCATAAAATTTCGGGAATTAATGTTCAATATTTATGGATATTTAAATTGTTATTCTTTCATATTGAATAAAGTTATTAACAATAACTGAAATTAAAAATGTGGTATACTTGCTTTGTATGCCATAAGACATACAGACATAAATGCAACCTCAGGAGGCACATTAATAGCTCTCATATGCTCAAAGTCTTTAAGTGCAATATCTGCCTGAGAGAGTTTTAGAGAAGAGAATATCTGAATAGACATTGCAAGAAACTTCATAACACTACAGCCGCTTTCCAGAATATAGCAGACTGTATTGATTCTGAAAGCTCACCACCAGTGGATAAATTTCCCTGTGCTGACATTACCCAAGCATCTACAGACCTAGATGACGTAGACCACTTCTTGGATAGTCTGGAGTATTCAAACCCAGGCATCTCCAGTGACATCATTCCAACTTATGATGCGCCAGTGGGACTGAATCAACAACTCATGCAGTTCTGTGGGCACACAGTTGGATATGTGCAGTTTACCAGCAATTCAACATCCTACACATGTTGGGATCAGCACCACTCCCAAGATTGTTAAGAACAAACAGACTCCGTTTGGCACCACTCAGCAAGATACCTGTACATCACCTCATGTCCAGATGATTTAAGAAGACCACCCAAGGATGGGACTCACCAGTTTCTCAATCTCCACCTACCACTTTTCTGGACATTCTCAGGTATTATACCATAGAATACTAGGCCGCCAGAAAAGCTCAAAACTTACCCGAAGCAGTGGCATATCAAGGTCTTCCCCCTGCCACCTCGACTGAATACTGTGACTTCGAAGTGGGGCTCCTCACACAGCGAGAAACTCTCACCCAAGTTTCAGTTGATGGACTATCTTGAGGAGATTTGTCTAGAAATCACTCCCCCTCTTGCTATAAAGGACTTATAAACACCAGGATAAGTTTCATATGGACACTGGACTATTTATGTTTGTGTCATATGTCATACTGAGGTAAACGATAATGTTATACACTAGTTAACATTGTTCATCCATTAATTTTATGTGAAGCATTTATAACACTGTGTTAAAATACTACATTAAAAAGAGACCACTTTACTCTCTTTTTCAAATTTTCAGTTTTTTTATGTACTGGATTTTTTGTCAATTTTCCAAAACAAAAACCTATATTAATTCCTGTAATAAAATTGTGATTAATATTATACTTTGGTTTTATGATCAAATAACAACCACACCACATCCAAAAATCAAATTTGGGTTAGATACCCACTTTTTCAAATGTGGCATTTTTGATGGAAATCACAGTTATTTCCACATGTGTCTCAATAAAAATGAAGTACAAACACATAAAGTTATAATCTGGACCAATTATAACCAATTATGGATTTCTTTTCAACTGTAATAACTATAGTGACCATTATTTCACTTAAATAATGTTTTTTTTTACAGTTCAGTTCATAAACTTTTGTTTTATGCCCCTGCGCCGCCATGTAGAGGCTCAATCCTGCTGATAAGAGGCTCATTTTAGCGGCTCTCGGTGGATTGGATTTTTATACCTTAAGACAAAATGGGATGAATTTTTCAGAGAAAAAATACCATTTTTCGAAATATTGCCAAACAATATTTTGGTTAATATAAGGCAGGTTAACTGGGTGTTAACTACCAATCACTACAGAGCCACTTATTATTCTCATTTGTGATGATAATCACTATCCAAGAAACAACCTTGTCACCTGTTTCGATTTGCTCATGAATATTTATCACTTGGTGCAATTGAGCAAATTTCTTAATAGAAAATCTAAAATTTTCTTCTTAAATGTTGGCATTCTTTGTGCACCTACATGTGATTAAACAACACAGAAAAGATTTTCTTTTTCTAAAGCCATCTTATCCACAGAAATGCTGTTTTTGTGTGATTTTTCTTTATTTAAGTGTGCACAGAACAACAACGTAAAATTGATATATTGTTATCAACCATATTTCAATTTGCTTATGAATATTCATGTCTTCCATATTTCACTTTCTTCTTGTGGAGTGTGGAAATAAAGCACCCCAGTATTGCTAATGCAGTAGAATTAATATTTTCGATCAGGATCACTTTAAGCATTGAAAATTCGTGTTTCTTTTATGCCTATTTGTTAGACAAGCTCATAAAAGATTAAAGAGAATAATCAAAATTGAATATCAAATGCAGGAGAATCTAATCAATGATATTTACTCTATCAGAAATAAAAATGTATATTAGTGGATATTGGTATGATTAACATAATTTGTATGTGTACACACATGTACAAAGCCAATGTGGTACAACCCTTTTAACAAGATAAGTATATTTTAGAAAAACAAATTCACATGTCACAAACAGTGTGAGTCTTAGCTCTTCATCATTTTATCACTGAGAACACAATAGCTCAATGATATCATGAGGCTCCTGGCTTGTGAGTAAAAGTAATTTCTAACAGGATCACACAATGGGGATTGTTTACCCATCTCAATCGCATAGTGTGGATTTGTCTAAGTTAACACTTTTGTGATCAGAACTGAAAATTAATTAAGCTGGGACAACACAGGGGTATAAAGTTATAAACATGTAGCTTGGAATTTTTCTTCAAGTTCCATTAAACGTAGAATATTTTAAAAGAGAGACAATTAAATATTGAACATTTACAGGATAGTTTCTTTTAACTACAATAGCTATTTTTAAGTTAATTTCATATTTAACAAGCTTGACTAGAAAAATTAATAGGCACAGAGAATGTAATCATTTTTCTTTCTTTACAGATATTTAAATTGTTTAAAAATATTTCTAAGAAGTTATTTGGTTTTGGGGAAATGGCTTATTCTATTACATAAAATAATGGACATCTAGTTGCAAAATGTGAAAGATTAGAATATACAATTCGCAAGGATGAAGTTTTACTACTCATATAAAATTATGAAGAGACAGAATGTAATAAGTATCCTCAGTGTCATTACATTATGGATTAAATAGAAAATTACCAATTGGGATATCATGTGACTTCAACTAGCCATGTAAAACAGTAGTTTGAGCCTCTAAATGAGAAATAAAACTGCATATGCCACAATTCCATGATTATATTACACCTGATTTGGAGTGACTTGTTAGATCTAAATAACAATTTGTAAAATATGTGTGGATTTTATCCTGATTTACCCATTGTTTAAACCAGATTTCAACCATTGTGTTCAACCTGATTTCACCTGTTAATTTGAACATGATTTTGTATCAAACTAAAAATGGTTTGCAAAAATACACATGAATTTTAACCAGACATTACCATTGGATCCAACCATATTTCAAAGTTGCATGCCTGCTGAGATATGTTTCAATCAACTGTGAAATTATCAGAAAATTAATTAAATCTTAATAGGTATTACATATTATTCCTGAAATGAAAATAAACTGAACAATTCATGGTGAGTTAATTTATAGGTCTTTTTTGACATGCACCAATTACTTAAATCTTTAAAAAGTATTTTTAATTGTAAAACTATATACTGAAAAAAATAAAACAACTATCTTCAAGGAATATGCTATAATACATTCATTAATCTAAGTAGTTTTTCACCCTGTTAAAGGCCTCAGTGACATGTGTAAGATGGCCATATAACTGTGTGTCATCTGCATAAAAGTGGAAATGTATGCCAGGATGATTTTGAATAACTTTGCTGGGGGAGAAGTGTAATCAAAACAGAAGTGAGCCCTGGGGCACACCATACAATAGCGTTGTTGGCATTGGATAACAGCCAATCACATCTAGTTTTTCTAGATGAGTTTTACAGATGGACTGTTTCACTGAGGTATGCTGGTTGGCCGTTTTATGTGATAAGGCTAATTTTAAATTTTACCCTGTATTTGAACAGAAGGTAATGAAGTTTTTTTCAGTTGGGAGATGTTGGAATCTTCTCAACTAAAAGTCAGTGAGTGATGCAAATAGAGAAATGCTGTAGTCCACTCTACAGCTAAATAAAACATTTAAATACTCTAAACTAATCTAATCTACTGCTTTGCAGGCAGAATATCTTACCCAGCAATGGAGAACTCATAATATTAATCATTAGGATAGTCGAGGGATGGTCAAGAGTAATGGGTGTGACCAGAGGGAGAGAGCCTAAGTGGGGAAAATAGAGTTAAACAGGTGAGTTTGGAGATGTTTCCTGAAGGATGTGACACAAGGGTTATTTCTTATATGGAACGGGAACAAATTAGAAAAATGAACGGGACTGAAGGAATTAGAAAAATGTTTGTCTGATTTGTGAACTCTACAATCAAAGGTGGAAATGTGAAGGAACTTAAGTTTAGGGCTGCTGCGTCTGGTATTTCGAGAAGAGGTGTAGGGGTGAATTAATTAATTTAAGTAGGCTGGTTGGCCATGATTAAAATTTTGTATGTGATTAGGCTTATTTGAGATTTTAACCTGTACATGACTTGAAGTCAATGGAGTTTTTTTCAGTTGGGGTGATATGGGAAAACTTAGAGGAGTGAGAGACAACCCTGCAGAGTAAGTTTTGGACATGCTGCAGTCTTCTTAACTCAAAATCAGTGAATGATACGAACAGGGAATTGCAGTAGTCCAATTTGCTGCTCACCAAAGCATTTGCCAGGAGGACTGACATTTTAAGGTCCAAGACTGGACAAATTTTGTGAAGTTGCTTGTGTATGGACCCTAATGGATTTTGTGACTTATGACACTAGGTCCAAGAGAAAGAAATTAGATTCAAAGACTGCACCAAGATTCTTGAGAATTTCTGCTGTTGAGACCAGATTACCAAAAAAGTTGATTGGAAAGAGAAGAAAGAGTTGCTCAGGATATTTTTAGAACCCATCAAAATAGATTCAGTTTTATTGGGATTTAGTTTTAAGTTGTTTGTTAGCATAAAATTTTGAATGTTGTTGAGCAATCATCAAGTTTCTGCATAGTCTGAGAATGTGTTTGGTGATAGTGTTATATATAGTTAAGCGTCATAGGAGTACAAGTGGTACTTCATACTACTTTATCACAGAATGATTGAAATGATTTGGCTTGTATAGAAAGAGAAAAGTATTGGGCCAAGGACAGAACCTTGAGGAACATGAAACTGCAGCTCCAAGGGAAGTATCAAAGTGTTACCTACCTTGATTGTATACCTTTTACTTAGTCTGAATTCAAATAATTGTTTCAATATGATTTACTGGTTAAATCCCATTACAAATGGTTGCAGATTTCATCATTGGATTCAGCCTGTGCTGGAAAATTGTCTTCACTGGTAAACTCTTTCCATCTTTCTATAAAATACAATAGCTGAAAATCAGACCATGCATAAATCAAAGGTCTTGTTATACATTTGTACAAAACATATCAGTTGAAAAGTTACTTTTTCAGTGGCTCGGTTACAATCTGTAGTGTGGCAAAGGACATATTGGTAACTGTGTGCAGTCGTAGTTTGATCGCCTTGGAAAGCGATATTATTACCCTCTCCAGAATAAAAACGGTTAGTCCGCACATTAGTTTGAAATTTGGCCGCTTGGTGTCTCTGCGTGATATCTCTCAGAACTGTCAAAACTTTCATGGAAGTTGGTTGGATATTCTGTGAAAATGTTAAATTTTGTGTAAAATAACAACATACCGGATATAGATTGTAAACCATGGCGTTACAAATATTAGTAGCGAATGCTAAAAATGTTCCAAATTTGGAGTCAATGGGTAAAAGTGACCCATACGTCACTTTAGAATTTAAAGGTATGTGAACTCTGATGGACTTTGAGTGAGAAAAAATCCATGAATGCAAATTGAAAAGTCATTGAAATACAACAGATCCATTTTTAGCCAGACCTGTTTGTATCAGTTGATTTAATTAGGGACTGATGAGTGCAGTGATTAAAAAGTCCTTTAAATATAATCATGGAGTCAGGATCTCTTGCAGATCATACAAAAAATTCAATCAGTTCTATATGTTACCTACTGTAAAAACTTGATGTAAATCTGTGAAGTAATTTTTTTCTTACTCTTACAAAATCCAACCATTCAGATCAGTATCATGCCATTAACCAACAAATAAAAGTATATATATAGTGAGTATAGGGGGGAAATGTTAAATTTACTTAGTATGTTGTCTTAAACTTTTTAAAATATGGATTAAGAATATATATATATATATATATATATATATATATTTTTTTAAAAATTCAAAGGACAGAGGAAGTCGGAAATAAGTTCAACTAAATCTACCTATCAACATTAATTTTAGACTGGGTTCATGGTGCTATCAGTCACATATCAGTGTAAATAAGGCTGTTACTGCAAAAAGAACCGAGTCTAAATGTTGACTTATTTTCTGAGATACTTTATTTGCACATTTAATTGGGTTTATTGCTTTTATCTACATGTAAATTTGCTTTTAAGATGCCATCCAGAGCTCACACTGTATCCTTCACCAAGCCCTGTAACAATAAACACCAAATATAATAGTTGCTGAATACAAAACATAGACATTTGTCATCATGTCCTGTATTTAACTTTGCTGTGATGATTATGGTTTTGCTTTTAATTTTTGTTTATTGTATATTAAAAGGCAAATTAAACAGAATGCAGTGATATTTATTTTTAGGTCAAAAAAAGAAAACAGAAGTCAAGAAAGGTGATTTAAATCCAGAATGGAATGAGGTTTGCCCATTATTGATTCTCATTTTTATTCAGTGTCCTACATCTACAGCCCTTGTATATTGTATAATATTTGATAAGTTTATTACTCCTTTAGAAAACCACTGGGACAAGGGAACTTAGTGGGAAACACACTCACCTTTAAGGTTTGGAGTTCCATTCCAGACTCAACCAGAAGTAAGGGAGTTTGTACTTGCATTTCTACTTGCATAAAGAATATTGACCAACTACCATAAAACTTACTTTCCTTTGTCTGAACTTCCAGTCATGATATGACCTATAAAATCTATGGAAAGTGATGTTTACCTGGAATCAATCAGTCTTTGGAATATCATTAAGTTAAGCCACACCAATTAGAATTAAAATGTTTTATGTTAAAGCAATGACCTCAATTTCTATTTGAAAGTGATGTGTATGTGTGAACTACTTTTACATATTATTTGTTGAAACTTGCATAATCTTTGTGTAGGTAGATATATTTTCCAACAGAAAATAATGAATTTAGACAAGTCAGATATTTAGTCAGTTGCATTGAATATAATGCAGGTCAGATTAATATATTATGTTTGCCAGAATTTTCAATTGTTATTACAAGTTATAATGTCACTGTATTTGTTTTATGTGTGCAGAAACTTGAGTTTGACCTTCAAGGTCAAGCTCTCTCTGCTGGCGATTCTATTGCTGTTCAAGTTATGGACTGGGAAAGAGTGGGCAGAAATAGGTGAGTTTGGATAATGTGGGGGAGTTTGGGGAGTCTAAACCAAATGTGACCATTAACTTCACTAGACTAATCCTTGTTAGCCAAGCAGTTAGATTGATTTCAAAACCCAGTATGTTATGTGTTACATAGGTTTAGAATGATGTAGAGTGGATTATTTTATAAACAACTAAATTATCTTGTATATTTATCCACTACTTTCTAACTTGTTCACATTTATATGGACCGAACCTAACTTACGTGTGTGAAATACAGTTCTTCTATTCATTCAATAAAACCACTGATACTGACTGAGAGGTTTATGGTATAGAGAAAGGTTGTGAGTTTGAGTTCACTGAAAACACACACTGAGAGTAAAACTTTGTGAGTTCACTAGAAGTGTGTACTAAATGCTATATTAATGAGTGGAATTTTATGAGTTTGGGTCTGCTGAAATTGTATACATAGAATGAAAGGGTGTTACTGTAAGTATAAGATTTAAAATAGTGAAAATTGAGAAACCTTGAGATATAGAATTTCACTTTAGCATCCTGTCTTGAACTGTTGAACACCACAAGTTGCATCACAAGCCTAGTGTATGGATCAAAATGCAGTTTTCACATCAATGTCCTAAATATTGTCTCATACCATAAAATACATTATTTATGTTACCATGTAAGATACACAAAAGTGAATATGGATTTAATATCAACTGGCTATAAAAGCAATTAAACTTATTAAAAAATCTCAGGATAAATCTTCGAATGTATGATTTTTTGATTGATTGAACAATAGAGAACTGATAAACTAAAATTATATTTTGAAAATTCTTCCTGGCAGATACTGGAAATAATATCTAAATTGATACTTTTTGTCTCAATATTGAAATTCAGGAAACTATACATGTAGTCAGTACTATATTATGGGAATATGATCCCTTATTTTTAAGTATAAATATGAGGATGATTCTTTAAGATCTGATATAAACTGAGTGTGCTAGTAACAAGATATTTAACAAAATGTATTTTTACTGTATAAGTGTTGTCAAATACCAGTTTATTTTCATGATTTTAAGGAAACTGTTAATATTCATCTGTACATGTTATCAGGTCTACCTTATTTCGAAATGCAGAGCATTATAAACTTCCCTGTAATAATAATTCCTGTACACCCACACGATTAGCCCCTCCCAGTCACCACACAAACTAAGTTGACGTATCTTGATGTTACAACCACCTCAATAAAATAAATACTCCTTCACCGAAGATTTGTGTTTAGGGTTATTGCTTTTACGTTTTTGAATCTTTGACACAAAATGTAAACATAAATTAATGATAATGTCTTTCCTGTGGACTAAACTATCTGAATACTCTAAAACTGAATGTAAGCTTTTAAATAAAGTATGATATGAACACAAGCATGACTATAATATTCCTGACAGATTGAACAGACAATGATGCCAATTAGATGCCCACATCTTCTTGTACAGGAATTAATGAGTGATTCATATGCATATCTAGTCGTAGCTTAACACGAATCACTGACAACTTTTGTCTGTTTTCACAGACTGCAAGAGATAATGTAACATATTTACCATAACAAGAAACTCACATTCTTGTAGTCTGACCACACTGAACAGTCTATAAGTACCACATACACCCTTGGCTTTTGTCTAATATTTAACTTCCACTAACCCCTATGTGGGAGTGAAGGGTATGCATACTATAGATAAAAAATATGATGATATTGGTGACACTCTCACTGCAAAATGGATATTGATGAGTTTGTTTTTGTGATTGTCTAGTAATGTCTACAGAGTTTCAACATATAGTATTCAGTGTTTCATTTTGTCCTGGCACCTTGTCATAAATTCTTTCTGGCAGCAATAGGGCAGTATGTGTCATGACTTAATGTCATGCTTGCAGATATCATTCACCCACATTTATTTATATTCAACCCTATTATCTGAACTGTGAGAATAGATGTTTTAAAATCCATGTTTTGAAAAAGTCTATTTCCTTTTCTCTGTTCTGTCATATATTTCTGACATATCTTGTATGTTATATATATCAGTCAACTTGAACTGATTTCCTGGTTATAGTCATATATTTCTAACACCTTATGCATATTGTATACCAGTCAGCTTAAATTTATTTCCTGCTTATAAAGTCTTCACAAGTTATTCACCTGTTTTAGGGTTGACACTACACCAGTACAGCAATTCCTTTAAATTCTCCAATCCAGATAGGATTTAGAATTTACAAATGAAAATGTACTAGTCTACTCGACTTACTTAAAAATGTACATATACAGGTATGGTAGCAACTGTATTATCAGTATAGGTGTTAGCAGAGTTAGCAGGCCATGGTGATGCAGTGGTAACACACTCGCCTCCTACTTCTGAGGTTGATGGTTCAAACTCCGGAGCTTAGGTGGGAAAGTTGGTATCTGCTTACCGATGGTCGGCAGTTTACAGAACCTTGACTAACTGCATGTACTGGTTTTCTCTGCCCGCAAAACTGCCTGTTGTGATACGAGGTGTACAGTGTGGAAAATAGATAATTTGGATAATAGATGTAGTAGAATGTGTGAAAATAATGTAATACATAGTTATAAAGATAATGTAAATAAAATGCAAAGCTTGGCATTGATTACATTTTCTCCACATGGTGTTACACCTCAGTGTTCATGCATACTATACAGGTGTTCACTCAGAATAAGTGAAAGCTTATACCGTATTTATCTGTATAAACACCCCAAGGGCGATGCATTTTTCAAAAGGGGGGCTACTGTTACAGATAAAAAAATCAACTCTCGAGTCCAGTGGCAATGGGCGATAATGGACACTTACAGCCTTGATCTCGCTTACCAGCATGTATAATGGCGGAAGAGCTTAAAAAATTAGAAATCAACCTTAAATCTGAAGAAATTATAAACTTTTATCTCGTTTTTTACAGATTTTAATGCATCTGTGATCAAAATTGCCATGTTTTGTTGTGATTTTCTTTATTTCTCATAAGCGGTATTCGATTGGAGAAGTACTAAAACGCATCTTTTTTTTTTTGAATCCCGGAATCGCAAGGCTGGTGGCTGTTGAGAGGGATGTAAAACCCCGAAATATGAACTTTGCAAAGGTTGAGAAGAGGGGGGGGGGGAATTAATAGGGAGGGAGCGTTTATACGGATAAATACGGTAAGTCTGTTGAATAATGACAATAAGTTGAATTATTGAGGTTTTTGACTTTTGAGCTTTATTGTTAAATGAGTCCAGCGCAAGGCTGTGGAAGTAATGCTTTTGAAGAGTAAAACCACTGGCATTTTAGTTAAAAGTTTTGCAATGTTTTTAAAACCAAGGTTTTGAGCCAAGTTTTTAATTAAGGACTGAGAACATAAGATAATGAAACATAGTGAGTCATTTCTTTACAAATTTGATTAAATATTCCAGGCATGTAAGGTCAAAGTTGGGGTTTTACGTCCCGTTCAACAGCCAGGGTCATATTGGGACAGGTCCTCAGAATTGCCACTTGTGGGACTCGAACCCACAGAGGTGACAGCCTATGATTAGATGCCAAACTTGCTAACCACTAGGCCACTGAGGACCTTCTCCAGGCATGTAAGGAAATATTAATATTTACCAAGCAGCATATTGCATAAGTTGAGAAGGGTATAGCATGTTATTCAGAGCTGAAGCAGATTTGCAAAGGTTTGTTTAGGGTTAGGTGAGGATAAGTCTTGTATTTACTATTTAGGTCTTGCATTTGAAAAGACAATAGGAAGGCCCAAATTATATATGTTTTTTGTCCTTGTGATCAGCAAATATATTGTTTGTTTTACAAGTATACAATATAAGTAATTAACTAATTAGCATCTTCCAATATTTGTTATAAAACTTTCACACAAGACATTGAGGTCTGCCCATGCATATAAATGAAAAGAGGGATTAATGTTCCTTAATCCTAGAGTCTGTGATATTTGGGTGGATAGTAAATACACAAAATACTTTCTGATAACCTATAAATTGCCACAATATATATTGTTGGTGTAAATTCTCATAATAAAAGCCATACAAAATGTACATACTGGTATATAGAAATGTGGATTGAATCATAACATATATTGAGTTGTAAATTCTGTGCATCAAGTACATGCACATTACAAATACCTTTTTGCTGGTTTGTTATTAGCTGGCAAAAGCTTTGTTTTTTTTGTGTGTGTGTGTGAAGAAAGTACCAGTTTTCTGTGGAATGACTTTAAGACTGTCTCTCAAACAGATATTAATGTCATGTCCAGATCCTGAAACTACACATAATGTCTGATTTTGGAAAAAGCTGTGTGTTGGTGCATTACAAAATGCTTGTTTTAGCTACAACATGACCAAGTAGGCTGGGGAAGAATATTATTCTCTGCTGTTGCCAAGGCAGAGATAAGTCCTATTTTAGTTTATCAGCTGGGGAGATATATAGCACCTCAAGTCAGTACATAAAATGATCTGAAAGTGAAATATGTGTGCAGGTTAAATAGCCTAGCAAGTGGCCCATAGTTCTCAACAATAATTACACATTATGAAAAACTTTTTAAAAGTTGTCACTGTTTCATTGCTTTATTCTGTTTCAAACCTCTCACTGTCAAAGTCAAAGTTTCGCACAATTTGGTTATTCTATTGTTATTTGGTTAGGTGTACACATGTATATATGGTTGTGGGTTTAAATCCAATCCATTGACAATTTACTACTTTAGTGTTGTTTTATAAGTATCGGTGAATCGGAGGAGAATATGTATCAGGAGTCCCAACTTAATATTGAGGTTTGTAGATAGACATTTGTTAGCAATGAAACTTGCTCAAAGTTCACTTTTATTGCTATTTTGACTTCAAAAAGAACTGGTTTTGAAGAAATTTTAACTTTTTGCCAAAATGTTTTCTACAGATTCCAATAAAATTTGGCAAATTTTCTACATATCCATAAGATGTTATATTTGTCTAAGGTACAGAATATATTTTGTGTTTCTTTGACATGATGAAGGTGCAATCATTTGGATACATTTCAAGTGCCTTGTGATGATATCACAATGTCAGGATGAATTAATTTGAGCTTTAAGCTTTATTATTGTCCTTTGTTTATTTTGTGGACTTCAATTGTCACCAAGACATTTTAACTAGAATCTACTTCTACAATACCCCGGTTATTTGTTAGTAACACATGTATAAGTTATTTGTTTTGTTTTTTTTATTTCTTTTCCATCAACAATCAACTCTGCCAAAAATAATGCTTACCTAATATAAATAGAGTTCATGTTTAAATTAAGTAAGGTATTAATTAAGTTCCCAGTAATTTTGTAAATTGGGGTGTCACAAGATAAAAGTTGTTAAAACTGTTCAGTTATAATGTTTTCAATCTTAACGTCTTAAATCTGCCGCTGTGGCCTAGCGGGTAACACACTTGTCTAGGAACTCAGAGGACGTGGGTTCAATCCCAGGTACAGGCAGATACATAGTGGCTCGGATGACCTCTTAAAATGGCGGTCCTCTGTCATTGGGTCCTATCCCCAGTGGCAGGTTAAAGAACCTCAAGGACGTTGATAAATGGTCATCCTTGAGCCTCTATCTTCCAGTTAGGGGAATGTCAGTTACTTGTGAATTGGGGCTGTACCTGTACATTTGGATTAGTTAAATAGCGCTTTGAGTCCTGTAGTATATGGAGATATTGCACTGAGTACAAATACATAATAATAATAATAAAATGGGCTTTCTTGGAGTGGGTAACATCAGTTTACATGATATCCAATATAAATGCAAGTAGTAAAATTAATTTCAAATAATGTTGATGTAAATAAGGGATTAGTTCTAATGCTAGTCAAAGTTTTCTACATTTGATTATGGCTGTGTTTATTATTAATATTATAATCGATACTGTTTCATTTGAGACCAAAGAGAAGGCTATTTCTTGTTCCAAGTGCTGTCTGTACTTAGCTTGATAGAGAATAATACATGAAACCACTATGAAGTCTCGTTTATATCCAAAGCTAGTTGAAATATTTACCCATTCTCTTGCAATTGTTAATCAATATCACATATTCAATCCTTTTCATATTTTGGTTTGACCATAGGTTAGGCTTATAATGTAATAATTCTATTGCTGGTCTTAAAACTTCAGGATCCAAGGCCAGGGACAAGTGGAAATCAGAATACTGATATATCTCTTTTCTTTCGGAGTTTCCTTGTAACTAAGAATCATAATTATGTTTAGTGAAAGGAGTTTTGGCCTATATTAGTGTTTGTATCAAGTTTTGGCCTACCGGTATATTAGTGTTTGTAACTTTGTATCAAAGATGTGAAACAGATTCAGTACTAGTGAGCCTTGAAAAGATGATATAAACCTAATACTGTACAATTGGGTATAACATGTCACACTGAATTGGTCTGTAAAGAGAGAACCTAACTGCATGTTGGCTCAGGAATTCAACTAGAGTACAGAGAATTGAGAAATAAAGTATTCAATTCCTTACACATAATCTTAAATGTTATGAGCACTTTCCTGAGTATTGAATTGACAAAGTTACCACCAAATAGATCAGCCTTTGAAAAAGTACGTAGCCCATTCATCCCCTATACACTGTCCATAATCTTTTAGGAACCTCCCGAGTCAATTGTTGTTTTCTGTCGTGGCCATTTGGAGAGCAATCCCCATAAGTCTTAATCCTAGTTGTGTTCCCCTTGGATTACTTTGGATAGTTTGTAGCATGTTTCTAACCAGTTTACAACAGAAAATGACCAATCAGAATCACGTATACAAGCTTGTCATGTAAGAATGCCCCTTTGTCCAGTCTTAGCTTGTTTGGAAACACCATTCGGTGAAGTGAAACAGGGGGTATATAGGCTGGTATTATAGCACACACCCATCCCCACCCCACCCCAACTTTCTTCATGACAGTGGCTTGTGGCACACAGTGGCACAAACTTTATGGCCACACAGCAGACCAGATCTTCATTGGATTGACATCAAATTTACAGTATATCTTTAACCCCAGAGAAAATCAGTTTTTGAGCAGCTGTCACCATGGCTTTTGTATTTTTGCACATTTTGACTCTGAGGGTGATCTAGAGATACCATATACCTCTATACTAACCACAAAAAATCAGCTAAAATGTCTAAATGTCCACTCAGGGTTCCCATCTGTTTAGGCTGGCTATCTTTTGTGTATATTGGTCATATGTTTGCTTTTATAGAAACAAGTATAGAAAATTATCAAATCTAGTCTGATATATTACTTCACTCATCTTTGAGGTCCTGGATTTGAATCTTAGCACTCATCGTATGAGTGTTTCTTGTCAGTGAGTGTTTGTTCACAATGCACAATCTTGACTTCATAGTATGCACTGCTTTCCTACATGGTAAGACCCATGCACTATGTTGAAACCCATATTAAAATAAATCAAAATTAATTACTGATTTGATAATTCTTTAATATATGTATCATCTACTGAGGTTATATACCCAGACATCATTTTTATGTGCTGTTCATAAATATGTGATAGAATCTGCTAGTGCTGGTCTTTCATTGTACTGCTGATTGTACTGTGCTCTGTAGATCAACTGATTAAATTTCATGTAATATAGCTGCTTCTGTGTTTGATCTTTCTGCATTTAGATTAGATGAGTTTTCATCCATGAATGTTGTAATGTTAGTTAAGATATAATCTGTGACAAGTGTGCCTTAGACATAGAGCTACTTGGGTAAAATAAAAATGAAGAATTTTGAAATGCAGTTTGACAAGTGAAGGTGAAAAGTGAGTTGGTAATTATATCCCAAGACTGAAATAAGTGATGTACTGGTTTCACCCCAGTTGCACTGCTGCCCTATGTTTTGATGTGTGTGTGCAACAACTCAAAAATGTGTTCATTGATTTCATTCAGATTCCATTAAGTCTGACCCGCCTCATGAGTCATACTGTGCCAGATGTAACTTCTATAAAAAAATATTTTTATTGCATTAATACATTCTATCCAATGGACAATTGCTAATCCAGTCAGCACAGACTGGCCCGCCAAATGTCAGAAAAAGATGTCCTCTGTTTCCACTGGGTGGCCAGTCTCAGTACTGTGCACTCGCCAGGTGGCGCATCGTACTTCCTTCCTGTGTAGACAGCGTGACGTCATAGAATCTTTTTCGTTTGGCACGTGGTGTGTGCACACAGATTTTTGAGTGCTTCATATTTTTCGAAGATTATTGCCAGGATTTTGTGCTTTTAAGTATTTTCTATACTCAAACAGATATTATAGTGGCTATAGATCAATATGTCTTCTCCTGGACAAAAGAGAAGAAATTGTGGCCATGCTATGACTTTATTTGATGGACATTCCTTCTGCGCACGATACAGGGAGAAAGGAAAGGGGAAGGACCCATGTGTTGAATCACCAGAGGCTGAATGTAAGTTCTGCATTGTGTTAACCCCTGAACAGAAAGCACAACTAGCTAACCCTTCATATAAGCTAAAGAAGGAAAAAGGAGAGGCCAAGAAGTGAGACATTTCTACAACTCCTAGTAAAGACGGTACTTTGGTTGATCCAGCTACTGTATCTGTTATTGGGGTTATTAATGACACTGGTTCTGTTTCATCCCCCCCTTCTACAGTTCCTGAGAAGAAAGCAAAGAAGTACAAGCCATCTACCTCTAAGTCCAAGAAACCCACAGAAAAGTCGGCCACAGATAAGAAAATGGAGGAGCTGGATCAGAAGTGGTCGGACAGATTTAACCATTTGGAGGCATTACTTATGTCAAAGACCTTCCAACCGACCTTTTTGGAGCTTCTTGTAGCAACCGACAACACCACACTGGTGTCATACATAAACAAAGAAGGAGGCATGAGGTCGGACCCACTTTGTGCCCTACTTTAGAGAATCTTGACCTGGTGTACCAGAAAACAAGTAATTCTCAAAGCCCGACACATCCCAGGCCGGCTGAACGTGGTAGCAGACAAGCTATCCAGCCTAGGCCAGACTATACAAACAGAGTGATCTCCTTCAAGAGGTCTTCCAAACAATATGCAGCAGGTGGCACCGGCCCTCGAATAGATCCATTTGCTACGAGGTTCAACAACAAGTTGCCCCTATTTGTGTCACCAGTACCAGACCCCCTGGCCTCAGCAGTGGATGCACTCAGCCTGCCATGGAAGGATCTGGACGCATAGGCCTTCCCACCAGCAACCACTTTTGGCAAAGAGGTGGAGAAGTTGCAGGACTCCCCAGGCAAGAGAATCATTCTGATTGCTCCGGGGTGGCCCAACCTGCCTTGGTTTTGGGACTTGGTAGTCATGGTCAGCCAAATCCCACTAAGCCTGCCCATTCTGCCCAACCTCTTGACAAAGCCCTTCAATCAGATCCTCGCAGAAATCTGACTAACCTAAATCTCCATGCATGCAGGGTTCGAAACTAGCACCAGTCCGCGACTGACAGAAATGCTTCAGGGCCGAAAAGATTCAGACTTTTTCAGTCCCTTTGACCTGGTAACTTTAAGGCATGCATATAAGCAGACTGTGCACGGTCTAATTATGGTTTGGATGGTTCGAATATTATCCAAACATACCAAAATGACCACACATGTGTGTCGAGATGTACACCTGTTTTAGTTCACTTGTCTTGTGTTTATAATCGGCGTGCATGGTCGAATTATAGTTTGCATGTTCTGAATATTACAATACATACAGAAATGATAATAAAGTCAATGAATGCTTATGTGTGGTGCTTATGAAATTCTATCTGTTACAATGGGAAGTTGCAAAAGTAAAATCTTCACTGAATTCTAATTTGACTTTAATAGTGCTCAATCTGCATAAAAAGACATCTAAAGGTGCAACAACCAAGATTCAAGTAAAAAGAATTCAGAGATATAAAAATCATAATTTTATTTTCAGACAATGCAATAAACAATACAGTGATACAGTAGCACAGCTTAAATAGAATAATGCAGTACAGTAGAACCTCTATTATCTGACCCTATTGGGGGAGTAACAAATTGTTTGGATAATAGAAAGGTTGTGTAATAGAAGAGATAAAATAACAGGTTTAAATGGAGTTGGGAGAGTGGGTCTGAGGTCGGAGAATTCAATATCTGGATAAGATAATAGAAGGTAGGATAATACTTAAAATGCCAAAATCTTGAGATCTGTAACATAGGACTCAAAAAAAAAAAAATTACTGGGACTTAATGGCGGTCATGTAGTCCCATGGACTCCCATTTTAGAGGTGCTTTGCAATCACTGTAACATACATCTAGGGATAATATTAACTTCCTTTCTGGCATTTCATTGGTTAAAGACGTGTTGTTTTTACAAACATCAGATTTGCAGCCTAGCACTTGTACAAATAATCTTCCATGAAAGTTTCAGCTCAGTGGTGTGGCAGTTAGAGTGCTCGCCTTCAACCTCTGAGGTCGCTGGTTCGAATCTCAGCACGGACACTTCATGTTGGAAGTTGCTAGTTACTTGCCGATGCCCTGGGGTTTACAGTGCAGAATCTTGACCAACTAGTATGTACTGGTTCCTCCACCCCTAAACTACCCATTGCAATATGACCCTGGCTGTTGAACGCAAAGTATAACAAAAAATACATCAAAATCCATGAAACTTTCTAAATTGTCCTCTGATGTTGTCACTAAATATACATTAAGTAAATTAAAATCTAATTTAAATGCCATCACTTACAGTGTGTGATAATTGCTGCCATGTATAATGTATTTTTTATAGCCTTCTATCGACTTTTCATTCTCAGAAATGTTTTCATATCGGACTGATAAACTTTCTGACGGACCAGTAACTTCGGCAAGTTGTCAGTCCTGTGGTCCTGAAAATATTTTGGCTTAATTTCGTACCCTGCATGCATGGCTCCTACAGTCTTAGCAATCAAGGAGCAGGGCTTCTCTGAGGCAGTGGCAGCGAGAATTGAGCCTCCTCAAAGAAGATCAACCAGATCAGTATATGAGGCAAAGTGGACCATTTTTACAAAGTGGTGCATCAGCCATCAGGTGGACTTAGGGCACCCCCTGTAAAGTCAGTTGCTGACTTCCTTTAGTAGCTGTTTCAGGACAGGAAGTTACAACCCAGCACCATCGATGGTTACAGGTCAGCCATTGCTGATAAACTGGGAAACTCGCCCATTAATATCAGCAAGGACGAAAATCTCACTTGTCTCCTGGATAGTTTCCACAGAGACAGACCCAAAGGCCGGAGGGGAATCCCCTCCTGGAACCTCTCCCTGCACCAGCTGACAAAGGCTCTATTTGAACCAATTAAAGAGGCCTCTTGGAAGCATTTGACCTTCAAGACAGTTTTCCTCTTAGCCCTTGGGTTGGGCAAACATAGAAGTGAGATACATGCTTGGTAAAACAAAAACATCAGACACCAATCTGACTGGTCAAAGGTGTCCCTGTACCCATCACCCAGCTTTCTTTCAAAGAATCAGCTGGTCAAAGAGGGTCCAGACAGTGTGGCCTCAGTGGTTATATCAGCCCTGGCCCCAACTCTGGATAGGTCCCTCAAGTCTGACAGGTGCCTCTGTCCGGTCAGAGCATTGCGCTACTATTTGGACAGGACCTCAAACCTCAGGCAGAATAAGGAGTTGGTTTTTGTCTCCTTTAAGAAAGACTTCGACAAAGACATCTCACCTGCCACTATTTCCTCATGGATCAAGCAGACTGTGATCCTATCTTATGAGCTCTCAGACCAGGAGGCCCACACTTTACATCAGGTTAAAGCCCATGATGTTAGGGCCTTCGCTGTTTCTAAGGCCTACCAGTCAGGAGTCTCCTTAGAACAAATCCTATCAGCCTGCCACTGGAAGTCACATAATACCTTCATGCAATTTTACCTGAAGGATGTGGCATGGGCTGACTCAGAGCTCTACCACCTGGGACCTGTAGTGGCTGCTCAGCAGATCCACCAGTAGCCCAGAACATAAAAGAGATTTTGTACATATGTAAATAGTTGTACATATGTATAAAAAAAACAAAAAAAAACAACAATAAAACCAATCAAAAACCCCCCCAAAAAAAGTCTGACGTGCTTCCTTGTACATATGTAAATAGTTGTACATATGTATAAAAAAAAACAAAAAAAACCCAATAAAACCAATCAAAAAGCAAAAAAAAAAATACTCTGACGTACTTCCTTCGGGAGGTTTTATTTCTGTTTCTTATGGGACTGAACTCATCCCTCTCTTCCCCTACCTCAGATTTTGTACATATGTAAATAGTCGTACATATGTATAACAAAAAAAAAACAATAAAACCAATCAAAAACAAAAAAAAACAAAAAACTCTGATGTGCTTCTTTCGGGAGGTTTTATTTCTGTTTCTTATGGGACTGAACTCATCCCTCTCTTCCCCTACCTCAGATTTTGTACATATGTAAATAGTCGTACATATGTATAACAAAAAAAAAACAATAAAACCAATCAAAAACAAAAAAAAACAAAAAACTCTGATGTGCTTCTTTCGGGAGGTTTATTTCTGCTTCTTATGGTACTGAACTCATCCCTCTCTTCCCCTACCTCAGAGCAGTTATGTAAAAAAGGGGGCAACGTCGGTATAGCCCCGGGTAACCGGCTGCTGGTAACCGACCATGGCCTTAAGGGTTTCCTGACCTCAAGGTCTACCCAGGCTTGGAGAAAATTTTGTTAGTTTGTTAATGAGTTCACTTAAGTCCCTAGTAACTTACCCGCTAACCAAGCGGTAGTTATTCAGCAATTGTCCATTGGATAGGATGTATTAACGCAATAAAATTGCAAATTTACTAAGTAAATTAATTTTTTATAAGTTAATACCCTATCCAATGGACACACAAGACCCTCCCACCGACCCCGCTATCAGCTTACTAGGGGTCTAATAGGTTTAGACAACAAAAAAGAAGCTATGACGTCACGTTGTCGAGACGAGAAGTACGATGCGCCACCTGGCGAGTGCATTAAGTACTGGGAACGGCCAGCTGGTAAAAACACAGGACGTCTTTTTCTGACATTTGGCGGGCCAGTCTGCGCAGACCGGATAAGCAATTGTCCATTGGATAGGGTATTAACTTATAAAAATTTAATTTACTTATTAAATTTGTAATTTTCTATGGAGAACTTGAGCTCAATACTTTTAAATTTTGATGTTCTCTTGAGGTTTCTGAATGTGTCCACAGGGAATTATTTTTTGTAAGCTTCAAATATAAAAACAGATAAAACTGTTTTGGACTTGCTAATTTTGAATATACAGTAAACCAGTTAAATAATAAATACCTTGAAAAAGGATCAAACTTATTGCGTTTGAAATAATGTAGAATTTTACAGGGTTCGTGATTACGCCCTCCGAGTATGTTAAACACGCGGTATTTAAGATTTGGACGCAAATTTAGTATTTTATGTAGAAAATATTGCTGCTTTAGAAGTGAATTTCGGGTGGCCGGAAGCGTAGATATGCACGTAATATATATAACACTGAAGATAAGCTTTATATTTTAAAATTAAATGGTTTTGGGCAATTTTCTGGCAAGTTGTTTACGTCCACCAATGTTAAGCGAGATTTCATGCGTGACGAGATCCTTCCAAAACAGCCAGTGAGTGCTGGTGTCGTACACTGGCAATCTACTCAAAACGTTATATATCAAAAGAAAGCCTGATCTCTGCACGGAAACAATTGAAACAACAAGCCAGGATGGTGAACTTTCATGGGAGACGAACTATACTAAATCTCGGAAACTCTTGATATTTAACCCCGGAAAGTCCATCGGAACAATTTTACTCTAATTGAACCAAAATGAAGTTTGTTGACTGGAGCATTTAAAAATATTTTTAAAATTGATTTATCGACAAATACATAATATTTATCAGTAGAAAGGAAATTGAACGGTGCTTCTATATATTTAAATGTATCCAGAAATAAGGGAGAAAAAATATTATTTGCACCCCATTTTCACACAATGGTACCCCATTTTTGATAAAAAGATACAAGGTACCCAACATTTCATTACCTTTACGCAAACACTGGACTCAAAAAAAAAAGTTTGGGACTCCATTTTTTGGAGGTCATGCAGTCCGTTGGACTCCATATTTTAGAGGTACTTCGTGAACCCTGTTTTATTTTTCATAATAATTGTGGTGTACAGAAAAGAGGTCCCAAGAAAATATCCAGTCAACACCTGTGGCATGAGAGATGGTCTGTCTTGGGATATGTTGGCAATGGGTCAGCGTATTCCAGCTTCTGTTAATACATACAAAAATCTGTCAGTCCATCTGAAGCTTCTAGCCAATTAAATCCTCACATGTACACCAACACATGCCTATTGAGTATTGAATTGAAATAACTGCATTGAATTCTTAAACTACTATCTTCTGATTTTTTGGCAGATTACTGGGTTTAAGTACAATACCTCTGAAAGATCTGACCAAACAGGGAGCTTCAAAGACACTGCAGCTTAGTCTGAATCTGAAAGATGGGAACCAAAGGGAAACCACAGTGAGTGTTAATCTCAATTATAGAAAAATTACATTATTTTTCTGATTTCCTATCAAATTTGTTGAAGTTATTTGTCTACTTTTCACTAACTTCCTTAAAAAACCTCAATTATGCAACCTTCTACTTTCTTAATATTCAGTCTTTACCCTTTAATGGCTGTGTGGGTATTAGTTTCATCTGTGGTATCCTGATTGTTTGGGTGGCAGCAGGAAAAAGGTTGTCCAGGTTGTATCTCAGGAACCTTGAGGTGTAAGATGTTGATACTTGGTAGAGACATTGTTTGGTTGTTGTAGGTGTGTAGCGTCATGGTGTGATCTTGACTTGGCCTTTGACTTGCCGAAGTGACCTTGAGGTTGAAAATCTTGTCCGGGCTGCATCTCTGAAACCATGAGGTGTTAGATGTTGATACTTGGTAGGGACATTGGTTGATTGTTGTAGGTGCGCAAACATCATGGTGTGACCTTGATTTGAAGCTTGATCTTGCTGTAGTGAATTTGATCTAGTAAATCCTGTCTGTGGGCTATACCTCGGAAACCATAAAGTGTAGGAAGTTGATATGTAGCGTGGATACTTATTAGGGGTTTAAGGTTTACAACATCATGATGTGATCTTGATTTGAAATTTAGCCTTGTAGTTACCTTTTACTTAAAAATCTTGTCTGGGGTTTATCTTGGGAACGGTTAGGTATAGGACATTGGTTAGGGGGTTGGTGTGAAACATCATGGTATGACCTTAATTTGACCTTTGTCCTTGTTGTGGTGACCTTGACCTTAAAAATCTTCTGGGTCATATCTCAGAAACTGTATGGAAAATTGAATCTTGCAGGGGTCATTTTGGGGGATTGTAGGTATGCTTAGTCATTGTGTGACCTTTAACCTTGGCTCTGCCAAAGTGTGTTCACCTGTCCAATTTGAGACCTATTTCTCTTTTCACAAAGATCTGTGGACTGCTGAAACTGATTATTAAAATTTTTATGTAATTGCCCTATCATTTCTTTTGATAGCCATACTTCAATTAACTAATTTTATAGCTTCATAATTTTGCTGTCAATTGAATTTTCTTGTTTCTTGTTTTAATATATTTTCTCTCTCTCAATCATTATTTCCAATACTTTAACATTATTTGGACCTTTATATAACTTGCACTGTTTTCTCTGAAAGTCATAACATGGTTTGCACTGCTGTGTTTGCTGGTTCGAATATCGCTAATAAAAATGTGCGAAAGTTAGGGATGTTTAATTAGGGACGTGCTTTGTGCAGCCCCTATAATTTAATGCCTTGCATGTAGTGTTTTTACCCCACAGCCCTTAAGGGCTGTCGGGGTATTGTTTTCACCCATGGTGTCCGGATGGTCGGGCGGGCGGCGGGAAATAGTTTGTCCGGGCTGTATCTCAGAAACCGTAAGGTGTAGGAAGTTCATACTTGGCAGGGACATTGGTTGGGGGTTGTAGGTGTGCAATGTCATGGTCTGACCTTGATTTGACCTTTGACTTTACAGTAGTGACCTTGAGTTTGAAAATCTTGTCCGGGCTATATCTCGGCAACCATAAGGTGTAGGAAGTTGATACTTGGCAGGAACATTAGTTAGGGGGTGTAGGTGTGCAACGTCATGGTCTGACCTTGATTTGACCTTTGACCTTGCCGTAGTGACCTTGACCTTTAAAATCTTGTCCGGGCTACATCTCGGAAACCGTAAGGTATAGGAAGTTGATACTTGGTAGGGACATTGGTTAGGAGTTGTAGGTGTGCAACTTCATGGTCTGACCTTGATTTGACCTTTGACCTTGCCGTAGTGACCTTTACCTATAAAACCTTGTCCGGGCTATATCTCAGCAACTGTAAGGTGTAGGAAGTTGATACTTGGTAGGGACATTGGTTAGGGGGTGTAGATGTGCAACATCATAGTGTGACCTTGATTTGACCTTTGACCTTGCCGTAGTGACCTTGACCTATAAAACCTTGTCCGGGCTATATCTCAGCAACTGTAAGGTGTAGGAAGTTGATACTTGGTAGGGACATTGGTTAGGGGGTGTAGATGTGCAACGTCATAGTGTGACCTTGATTTGCCCTTTGACCTTTGCCATAGTGACCTTGACCTATAAAATCTTGTGTGGGCTATACTTCGGAAACTGTAAGGTGTAGAAAGCTGATACTTGGTGAGGACATTGGTTGGGGGTAGTGGGTGTGCAACGTCATGGTGTGACCTTGATTTGACCTTTGACCTTGCTGTAGTGAACTTGACCTATAAAACCTGGTCCGGGCTATATCTTGGAAACCGTAAGGTGTAGGAAGTTGATACTTGGTAGGGACATTGGTTAGGTGGTGTAGGTATGCTACGTCATAGTGTGACCTTGATTTGACCTTTGACCTTGCTGTAGTGAACTTGACCTATAAATTCTGGTCCGGGCTATATCTTGGAAACCGTAAGAGGTGTAGGAAGTTGATACTTGGTATGGACATTGGTTAGGGGGTGTAGGTATGCTACGTCATAGTGTGACCTTGATTTGACCTTTGACCTTGCTGTAGTGAACTTGACCTATAAATTCTGGTCCAGGCTATATCTTGGAAACCGTAAGAGGTGTAGGAAGTTGATACTTGGTAGGGACATTGGTTAGGGGGTGTAGGTGTGCTACGTCATAGTGTGACCTTGATTTGACCTTTGACATTGCTGTAGTGACCTTTAAAATCTTATTGCACCTTTGGGTCTGTCTGTTGATGCAGATTAAGCACTGTTAAAGTCATATTAGAATTATTAAGAATTTCCTTTTGCAAGTTCCTATTGTAACAGATGGAATTTCATCAAATGAGCCACCGGCTTTTCTCCAACACCACACATAAGCATTCATTGAATGTATTGCCACTTCTGTATGCATGGGTAATATTCAAAACATCCAAACCATAATTCGGCCATTTTTGGTTTACTGATAAATGCTGTCATTTTATTATTGAATTGTCTTGTTTTAATACTTCATCTTTACATACATTTCTTTTCCTTAGATATTATTTTCTCTACTTAAGCATTATTTGGACCTTAATATAACTGACACTGCTCTGAAAGTATCTTGAACTTTGTACTGTTTCACTACTTCTATATCCCATGGTGTTGAAAAATATTTCCCCAGGCTGTGGGGTACGGGCATCTCTGATGCTATTTTTTTATTCTGTGATTACTGTTTCCTATTCACTGCATTGATTTCAAGAACCCATTTCCTGAAGTGTATAGTGGATATATTTCCTTGTATTTTGATTTGTAACATATTTACGTAACATATTTTAGCAGCCTCAGTTACTGAGTGATTAACAAATTTTTGTGTGTAATAATTAGACTGTTACCTCTCTGGCTATGGGTTCCGATCCAGCTAACAGCATGATATGGCATTTAATGGGGTTATGTCCTGAATCCTAACTGTGAAAAGAGATAAAAGAAAGCCACCTTTTGACATCATGCATTACACTGATTGATTATATTTCACTTTCAGTGTGTGCTCGGTGTGACAGTCAGCTACAAACCTCCACCAGGAGCAGAGAAGTCCACTGGTGGTTCACAGGAGGAGGCAGGCGGAACCACAGTCACTGTGGATGATGAAGGTATGAGAGGTTTTACTGAACAGTATTTATAATATATAGTCTTTGTAAATATTGGAACAAATAATAATTTATGTACTTTAGGTCTTGTCTCACCATTATTCTACTACGTAAAAAGCACTCTTTCTGGTATGAACTAAAATAGCCCAAATATATATGATTTTCTTGTAAAAGTGATAGAAAATGACACATTTCAGGACATTTTCTGATAGAGGAATTATTTCCAGAAATGTTGATATCGAACCAGAAATGATCACTGAATTAATCTTTCTAGACCCAGACTGTCAGATGCAGTATCATGAAGACTTGCAGACTTGTTGTAACATAGCAAAGGTGTTTCTCAGAACTAATGGAAGTTTGTGGCTTGTATCCTCAGGAGTCTTTGTCATTTACTGCCCTGAGATAAACATTTGGCTGAGAGCTTCTCCTGATACGACCTTACAAGTGGGTTGAAAGGATTGTAAAACCTAACTTTGACCGTAGACAAAGGAGCCAACATTTTCACAGTGCTAGTTGTTTAAGACATTTTCATCATACAAAAGTGGCATCTTCCTTTTTAGCATACTGACCAACGGCCGTAAGCTAATGGCATGGCCTGGCGTCGTCTTCGTCATTGTTGTTGTCGTCAACAATTTTTTCCAGCCGCTTCTCCTCAGAAACTACTGCACTGATTTCTTTGAAATTTGGTATGGAGCTTCCTTGGGTAGAGGACTATCATTTTTCCTCATTGCATGTTTTTCAACCAATCAGAGAAGGTCACATGACCAAAAACATGTTTTTCAAAAGGGTGTGCTTGTCTGGATGATAACTTAAAAAGCGCTTCACCTATTCACATGAAATTTTGCAAGTAGGTTCGTTATATACATGTCTGGAAATCAATAACTTTTCGAAGTGATCCAATACAAAATGGCCGACTTATTAATAATTTACTAAATGTCTCGATTTTTCTTAACGCTGAAAAAACAAAAACGTGTTTATCTCACAAACGGTGCGAGATAGAGCGATTTCGTCGAAATTTTCGATCCCCTGATTTCTTAGGAGCGTACTGTTTGGAATTTTCAAAAAATTTTCCCCTCCCCCAAAAATGGCGGCCATTTTGAATTTTTGATTTTATGCCAAAAATGGAAAAACACAAAATTGCTTCTATCTCCTTAACCCTGCGAGATAGAGCGATTTCGACGAAATTTTCGACCCACAGGGTATCACAGGAATGTACTCTTGGCAATTTTCAAAAAATTTTCCCCTCCCCAAAAATGGCGGCCATTTTGAATTTTCGAATTTTTGCCAAAAATGGAAAAACGCAAAATTGCTTCTATCTCCTTAACCGTGCGAGATAGAGCGATTTCGTCGAATTTTTCGACCCATAGGGTATCTAAGGACTGTACTCTTGGCAATTTTCAAAAAAAAATTTCCCCTCTCCAAAAATGGCGGCCATTTTGAATTTTCGATTTTTTGCCAAAAATGGAAAGACACAAAATTGCTTCTATCTCCTAAACTGTGCGAGATAGAGCGATTTCGTCGAAATTTTCGACCCACAGGGTATCTTAGGAATGTATTCTTGCCAATTTTCAAAAAAATTTCCCCTCCCCAAAAGTGGCAGCCATTTTGAATTTTTGCCAAAAATGGCAAAACACAAATTTGCTTCTATCTCCTTAACCGTGCCAGATAGAGCGATTTCGTCAAAATTTTCGACCCACAGGGTATATAGGAAGTGAAAACACAAAATTGCTTCTATCTCCTTAACCTTGCCAGATAGAGCGATTTCGTCGAAATTTTTGACCCACAGGGTATCTAAGAAATGTACTTTTGGCAATTTTCAAAAAATTTTCCCCTCTCCAAAAATGGCGGCCATTTTGAATTTTAAAATTTTTGCCCAAAACGGCAAAACACAAAATTCCTTCTATCTCCTTAACCGTGCAAGATAGAGCGATTTCGTCGAAATTTTCGACCCATAGGGTATCTAAGAAATGTACTCTTGCACATTTTCAAAAAATTTTCCCCTTTCCAAAAATGGCGGCCATTTTGAATTTTCGAATTTTTGCTAAAAATGGAAAAACACAAAATTCCTTCTATCTCCTTAACTGTGCGAGATAGAGCGATTTCGTCGAAATTTTCGACCCAGAAGGTATCTAAGGAATGTACTCTTGGCAATTTTCAAAAAATTTTCCCCTCCCCAAAAATGGCGGCCATTTTGAATTTTTGCCCAAAATGGCAAAACACAAAATTGCTTCTATCTCCTTAACCGTGCGAGATAGAGCGATTTCGTCAAAATTTTCGACCCACAGGGTATCTAAGGAATGTAGTCTTGCCAATTTTCAAAAAATTTTCCCCTTCCCAAAAATGGCGGCCATTTTGAATTTTCCAATTTTTGCCAAAAATGGAAAAACACAAAATTGCTTCTATCTCCTAAACCGTGCGAGATAGAGCGATTTCGTCAGAATATTCGACCCACAGAGTATCTAAGGAATGTACTCTTGCAATTTTCAAAAAATTTTCCCCTCCCCAAAAATGGCGGCCTTTTTGAATTTTTGCCAAAAATGGAAAAACACAAAATTGCTTCTATCTCCTAAACCGTGCGAGATAGAGCGATTTCGTCGAATTTTTCGACCCATAGGGTATCTTAGGAATGTATTCTTGCCAATTTTCAAAAAAATTTCCCCTCCCCAAAAGTGGCGGCCATTTTGAATTTTTGCCAAAAATGGCAAAACACAAATTTGCTTCTATCTCCTTAACCGTGCCAGATAGAGCGATTTCGTCAAAATTTTCGACCCACAGGGTATATAGGAAGTGTACTCTGCCAATTTTGAAAAAATTTTCCCCTCCTCAAAAATGGCGGCCATTTTGAATTTTTGCCCAAAATGGAAAAACACAAAATTGCTTCTATCTCCTTAACCTTGCCAGATAGAGCGATTTCGTCGAAATTTTTGACCCACAGGGTATCTAAGAAATGTACTTTTGGCAATTTTGAAAAAATTTTCCCCTTTCCAAAAATGGCGGCCATTTTGAATTTTCGAATTTTTGCCAAAAATGGAAAAACACAAAATTCCTTCTATCTCCTTAACTGTGCGAGATAGAGCGATTTCGTCGAAATTTTCGACCCAGAAGGTATCTAAGGAATGTACTCTTGGCAATTTTCAAAAAATTTTCCCCTCCCCAAAAATGGCGGCCATTTTGAATTTTTGCCAAAAATAGCAAAACACAAAATTGCTTCTATCTCCTTAACCGTGCGAGATAGAGCGATTTCGTCAAAATTTTCGACCCACAGGGTATCTAAGGAATGTATTCTTGCCAATTTTCAAAAAATTTTCCCCTTCCCAAAAATGGCGGCCATTTTGAATTTTCCAATTTTTGCCAAAAATGGAAAAACACAAAATTGCTTCTATCTCCTAAACCGTGCGAGATAGAGCGATTTCGTCAGAATATTCGACCCACAGAGTATCTAAGGAATGTACTCTTGCAATTTTCAAAAAATTTTCCCCTCCCCAAAAATGGCGGCCTTTTTGAATTTTTGCCAAAAATGGAAAAACACAAAATTGCTTCTATCTCCTAAACCGTGCGAGATAGAGCGATTTCGTCAGAATATTCGACCCACAGAGTATCTAAGGAATGTACTCTTGCAATTTTCAAAAAATTTTCCCCTCCCCAAAAATGGCGGCCATTTTGAATTTTTGCCAAAAATGGCAAAACACAAAATTGCTTCTATCTCCTTAACCGTGCGAGATAGAGCGATTTCATCAAAATTTTCGACCCACAGGGTATCTAAGGAATGTAGTCTTGCCAATTTTCAAAAAAATTTCCCCTTCCCAAAAATGGCGGCCATTTTGAACTTTCGAATTTTTGCCAAAAATGGAAAAACACAAAATTGCTTCTATCTCCTTAACCGTGCGAGATAGAGCGATTTCGTCGAAATTTTCAACCCACAGGGTATCTAAGGAATGTACTCTTGGCAATTTTCAAAAAATTTTCCCCTCCCCAAAAATGGCGGCCATTTTGAATTTTCGAATTTTTGCCTAAAATGGAAAAACACAAAATTACAGGCAAAATGTGTTCTTTTTTATTTTACATTTATTGTTGTATAAAACATATATTAATTGCTGCACATTTATAGCATGAAAAAAGTATTTGGGTGGCACAACCACAACATGCGGGTCGCCAGTAAGCAGCAGGCCTTGACCTATTTTTTAAAACTGCTAAAACATACTGAACTGCTCGTGTTCATTTCAAGAGCATGTTAGTAATGATTATAATAATAAATAATAACTTAATAAGTACATTTGAAAATCACAAAACTAAATCTAGTATAGTGAGTTAGAGAAAAGTGGTCCATCATAGAAAAGCTTCAATGGAAAGATTTATTTAGAAAAAAAATGTGATTATTTAAGAAATATTTTAAAAATAAGGTATTATGTATGAATATGACTATACTTTTGTAACTATAAGTAACATTGTTAGCAGTTACTTATTTAAATAAGAGACTAATTTTCCCAAGGTTAATGTCAATTTCTCTCGCATCCACTCAAACCTGAAGGTAGAGGTTGAACACAGTTAATCTTCAGATGTATTTTAGAAAAGTGTCAAGTGTTGACACTCTGCTCAGTTTATTTCAGGGAGCACAAAGATATCTTCAAACATTGTGAAACATCATTTAAAATTGCACTAAGTTGTCGTGAATAGTAGTCAACAGTCATGAATGACAGTTAGCGGGTGGACACTAGTATCCATTCTCATGACCTTTGTCTTCATGACATTTGTTGATATTTATCCATAAATCTCCAAACAACAATGCGGTTTGTAATAAGATGTGGGATTCATGGCAGGCCAGTCCTGATGTGCACATAACTTTAACCTTTCACTTGTTATAGAAGAAGAGGAGCTGGAGGAAGAGGGTGAGGACGCAGGTGCCCCGGGCAGTGTGAAGAAAAAGAAAAAGACCAAACGAAAATCAGCCAGCAAAAAGTCACGCACAAACCTCTCAGCTAAACCTCAGGATTTCCAGGTACACTCATTAAGATGATCCACATATATTTATTAAAGTCAAAGATTGAAAGGATATTCATTATTCACCCATTTGCCAATACAGTTTATACATTTGCCTGATCAAAATAACATATTAGTTAAACCAGCTTTCGAGGGCCCAACAATGGAAAAATGCATTATTTATGCAGTTATTAGTTCAAAACAGTGCAATAAACACAGAATCTTGTGACAAGTTCTAGATATATGGTTGAATGCGATGCTACATTATGTTTATATAAAAAGGCAGTATGGATGGTTAGGTTGCACATTGTCTTGTATCTTATGTGTTTTGTTATGATAAAATATTATATGCAAAAATTAAAGACTGCTGAAGTCCAAATTACAAATATATACAAATAAATTGGCATTTAAAGAAACAAGAAGGCTGTATTACAATGCTTCAAGTATCAATTGAGAAAAAGAGACAGAAGATTTCTAGAATTGAAAAGTATATATATACGATTTTTCTATGTGGCTAAAATTATGCATTTTTAAGTAAAACCTGTGAAATTAAGGAAAATGTGTTGAAGATTTTATAATTTTGGGGTGGGCAATAATGCGAACACGTGCGTTATCACAATGTTTTTCATAATGTCTTTTGTAGACATTTGTGAAAGTTTAATTCTCTAAAAATTTAAAAGTTAGTGAAATTTTCTTCTTAAAATTTTCAGTTGAACAGTGTTTCTTATTTTTTAAATGACAATCTAAATGGGTTTCAGTTCTTTTACAAGTTAATGGTTAATTAAATTTCATTTGACTTCAGTGTAGTCATCAATATGTTCTCATGCCTGTTATCATATTTTTATAGAGATACCGTAAATGACCTATTTAGCGCACAGTGCGCTAAGCAAAGTCTATTTTTATTCAATATTTGATGCAAAAAAATTCCCCTTTTAGCGCACCCATAATGAAACACTTTCCGGGATGAAGTTTCGGTCAATCCGGGAGAAAAACAGTGTTTCGACATTTAGAAATACCCACTTCCTGTAAATATGGCGGTAGATGAAAACAAACTCGAAAGTCATGACAAAAATGTCAATTTATTAAGTAAAAATACGTAAATTATATAAAAAATATGTGGATATTGAGGAAAATTAAGAAAGGTAAGATTTAAGCTGAATAGTCGATCATTAGAAACCTTTTGTAACCAACCGCGAGTGTGCACTGTTGCGGTCTACTGTACTGTAGTACTGTAATTGTCCACCCGGTACTGTAGAAGTTGTCAAGTATATTGCCTTGAAAAGCAATGGGGTGCGGTTACAAGGGCGGGTGCGCTAAATAGGTCATTTACGGTATACTGATTGATTTCCATGGCAGGAGTTGGAGTCAGGTGTATATCTTTTGTATTTGGTGAAAACGACTATGTTATTCAGTGTTATATTGATTATTTCTGAAAATAGCAAAGGTCAAGACATATTTGAGAGTTATTTAGAGCATTATAAAATTTACGGGCCATTGCACATTCAAAAACATTTCCCTGGAAAATTGATCCGTTGCTAAAAGTTGCATAATGCACTTTGTAATCTGTGTTTTGAAAGCATGAAGTGATGTACACTTGTGACATTTTTTGAAATACACTGATTCTAAAGTTGTCTGGAAGTCAAAATATAAAGACATAAAAAAGTCACATTTTATCAAAGCGGATGATTTAATGTAAAGAAAAATGTTCTTAAAAGTGGTTAGAAATGGTTAAACAAAAGTCTTTTCATTATGTAGATATAAGAGTATGTTTCTTTCAGTGCTTTAAAAGTTGTTCCTTGAACAAAACAGTCAAGTTTCTTTGAGTATAAACTTTTCTGTGGTATATCCTAGTGAAGCTATACAAATAAACTATAGAAGTAAAAACTAATAGAGTGAATTGATGTGTGTACATTCTCACATAACAAAGTGACTGTTCAAAATGTTTTTTATGTCTAGACAAGTTGCCCATAGATATTAAATGTATACATTTAAAAGGCAGAACCAGAAGTTGTCTGTTAATTAGAAATGAAGATATCACACCTCAGGCATTTCATTCTCACATAGTCATAAGTATTTGGACACAAATGTTACAGCAGAAAGTTAGCAGAAGTCAAAGTAATTTGATTACTTCTAAAGCTCTGCCAATTAGTTACACAACTAATGGGAAGCTCTTTACATACCAAGTAGTTTGTAGCGAGTTCCTGCTTTGAATAGCACACAAATTTCTTGATCATTGTAAAGTGGCCTGGTCGTGTAGTGGGTGGCACATTTGCCTCCTACCTCTGAGGTGCAGACTTTGATTCCAGCCAGATCTAAAATGGGAAAGTTGGTGGTAACTTACCATTGTATGACAGTTTTCGTGCAATTCTTTCTGTCATGGTATGAACTATACAGTATACAGTATACAGTGCGTATGAAACAAATTGACAATGTTAAACTTGAGTAAATAAATCAGTCATGGTCTATACACATGCGTATTTTATTGTGAACTAGTTTATTTACCAAGTAAACCCTGCAGATATAAAAATAAGGTCATAAGTATGGACAGTGCTGTATGGGTTTAATTGTTTGGGATACAACCTAACCCACTTGACTAGTTAATTGTAACCTGGTTGAAAGTCGGGGATACTTAGGATTCAGTACGGTCATGCCACCACCGCTGAGATTTCCTTTCAGACAAGGTAACTTAAAAATATTTTAGTTAGACCTTTTAAATTTGGTATGTGGGTATATATGGGTAATGTCACGAATGCTATTGTTTTGTGACCTTGACCTTAAATTTCAAGGTCCCTGGTGGCCTCTAAAAGGTCAGATTTTGGCCATTTTTTCACATTTTGGCCCAGTTCTCATATACAGAAAGTTAGATCATCCTATGGCTGGTATATATAATACATATATATGTCCTCTGTAAGCATGCAGAAATTTGACCTTGAAGCTCTTCATTGAAGGTCATCCACAGACCGCCAAAGTACCTCACCGAGGCCATTTTTATCTCCCGCCGGGCTTTAGCCCGGGAGGGAGATTATGAAATGATGTCTGTGTGTGCGTGCGTGCGTGCGTGCGTGCGTGTGTGCGTGCGTTAGTTAGTCACGCAGATTTCTCCAAAACTACTACAGCTACAGATTTTTTGTAAATTAATTGTCCCAATGAATTTTCACGCCCTCGAAAATTTTTTTGGTTTTATGGACTTAGGCCTAAAGGTAAGTGAGTAATAGCAATCTTAGCTACTTGGAGTAAAGGGCTCAGAACTCAAAAACTATTGCAGTTACAACTTTTTCTTCAAATATGTTGTTCAGCTACTTTGTCCTTAGCTATAAGGTACATAGTTTGGGGTCCCATTGCATGCCATAAGTGAGTAATAGCTATTTTGTTATTTGTAGCAAAATAATGACATAAGTAAATGTCAAATATCTTCAAAAGTATTAAAGTTAGGGAATTCTTTTCAAATATGTTATTCATCTACTTTTTGATAAGCTATCACATAGTAAAGTTTCAGATCTGTTGCACATTGGATAGCTGAGTAATAGCTACTTTGAAATTCTACAGTTGAGTAAATCCATTATAACTCCAAAACTAGTGCAGTTAGAGTATTTTCCTAAAATATGTTGTTCAGCTACTCTGTCCTTAATTATAAGATGCCATATAGTTTGGGGTACTATTGCATGCCATAACTGAGTAATAGCTATTTCCTTATTTGAAGCAAAATAACGACATGAGTAAATTTCAGATATCTTCAAAAGTATTAAAATTAGGGAATTCTTTTCAAATATGTTATTCATCTAGTTTTTGATAAGCTATCACATAGTAAAGTTTCAGACCTGTTGCACATTGGATAGCTGAGTAATAGCTACTGTGAAATTGTGACTTTTGAGTAAATCCATTGTAACTCCAAAACTATTGCAGTTAGAGTATTTTCCTAAAATATGTTATTGAGGTACTTTTTCCTTAACTATAAGATGGCATATAGTTTGGGGTTCTGTTGCATGCCATAAGTGAGTAATAGCTATTTTCTTATTTGTAGCAAAATAACAACATAAGTAAATTTCAAATATCTTCAAAAGTATTCAAGTTAGGGAAATGTTTTCAAGTATGTTATTCATCTAGTTTTTGATGAGCTATCAGATAGTAAAGCTGCAAGCCTGTTGCACACTGGACAGCTGAGTAATAGCTACTTTGAAATTGTGACTGTTGAGTAAACCCATTGTAACTCAAAAACTACTGCAGTTACAGGATTTTCCTAAAATAATTTGTTCAGCTACTTTTTCCTTAACTATAAGATGGCATATCGTTTGGGGTTCCATTGCATGTCATAAGTGAGCAATAGCTATTTTCTTATTTGTAGCAAAATTATGGTGGAAATAAATGTCAAATACCTTCACAAGTACCAAAGTTAGGCAAATCTTTTCATTTGTTATTCATCTAGTTTTTCAAAAGCTTACTTTCCTGTGTCCTTTATATTTTTGTTGCTTTTGCAGATGTAGGTCAATAGCTAAGTGAGTAGATAGCTGAGCAAGAGCTACTAAAATGAGTAAATGTCTTTTATCTCTAAAAGTATTATAGGTAGGCAATTTCTTCTAAATAAGTCATTCACCTACTTTTGGGTGATCTACCACATAGTGAAGTTGCAGAACTGTAGCTCTTTGGATAGGTGAGTAATAGCTACTAAAATGAGTAAATGTCTTTTATCTCTAAAACTTTTACAGATAGGCAATTTCATAACTCATTCACCTACTTTTGGGTGATCTACCACATAGAGAAGTTGCAGAACTGTAGCTCTTTGGATAGCTGAGTAATAGCTACTAAAATGAGTAAATGTCTTTTATCTCTATAAGTATTACAGGTAGGCAATTTCTTCTAAATAAGTCATTCACATACTTTTGGGTGATCTACCACATAGTGAAGTTGCAGAAATCTAGCTCTTTGGATAGCTGAGTAATAGCTACTAAAATGAGTAAATGTCTTTTATCTCTAAAAGTATTACAGGTAGGCAATTTCTTCTAAATAAGTCATTCACGTACTTCTGGGTGATCTACCACATAGTGAGGTTGCAGAACTGTAGCTCTTTGGATAGCTGAGTAATAGCTACTAAAATGAGTAAATATCTTTTATCACTAAAAGTATTACAGGTAGGCAATTTCTTCTAAATAAGTCATTCACCTACGTTTGGGTGATCTGCCACATAGTGAAGTTGCAGAACTGTAGCTCTTTGGATAGCTGAGTAATAGCTACTAAAATGAGTAAATGTCTTTTATCTCTAAAAGTATTACAGGTAGGCAATTTCTTCTAAATAAGTCATTCACATACTTTTGGGTGATCTACCACATAGTGAAGTTGCAGAACTGTAGCTCTTTGGATAGGTGAGTAATAGCTACCAAAATGAGTAATTGCCTTTTATATCTAAAAATATTACACATAGGCAATTTCTTCTAAATAAGTCATTCACGTACTTTTGTGTGATCTACCACATAGTGAAGTTGCAGAACTGTAGCTCTTTGGATAGCTGAGTAATAGCTACTAAAATGAGTAAATATCTTTTATCTCTAAAGTATTACAGGTAGGCAATTTCTTCTAAATAAGTCATTCACGTACTTTTGGGTGATCTACCACATAGTGAAGTTGCAGAACTGTAGCTCTTTGGATGACTGAGTAATAGCTACTAAAATGAGCAAATGTCTTTTATCTCTAAAAATATTACAGGTAGGCAATTTCTTCTAAATAGGTCATTCACCTACTTTTGGGTGATCTACCACATATTGAAGTTGCAGAACTGTAGCTCTTTGAATAGCTGAGTAATAGCTACTAAAATGAGTAAATGTCTTTTATCTCCAAAAGTATTACAGGTAGGCAATTTCTTCTAAATAAATCATTCACCTACTTTTGGGTGATCTACCTCATAATGAAGTTGCAGGACTGTAGCTCTTTGGATAGCTGAGTAATAGCTACTAAAATGAGTAAATGTCTTTTATCTCTAAAAGTATTACAGTTAGGCAATTTCTTCTAAATAAGTCATTCACATACTTTTGGGTGATCTACCACATAGTGAAGTTGCAGAACTGTAGCTCTTTGGATAGGTGAGTAATAGCTACCAAAATGAGTAATTGCCTTTTATATCTAAAAATATTACACATAGGCAATTTCTTCTAAATAAGTCATTCACGTACTTTTGTGTGATCTACCACATAGTGAAGTTGCAGAACTGTAGCTCTTTGGATAGCTGAGTAATAGCTACTAAAATGAGTAAATATCTTTTATCTCTAAAGTATTACAGGTAGGCAATTTCTTCTAAATAGGTCGTTCACCTACTTTTGGGTGATCTACCACATATTGAAGTTGCAGAACTGTAGCTCTTTGGATAGCTGAGTAATAGCTACTAAAATGAATAAATGTCTTTTATCTCTAAAAGTATTACAGGTTGGCAATTTCTTTTAAATAAATCATTCACCTACTTTTGGGTGATCTACCTCGTAGTGAAGTTGCAGAACTGTAGCTCTTTGGATAGCTGAGTAATAGCTACTAAAATGGGTAAATGTATTTTATCTCTAAAAGTATTACAGGTAGGCAATTTCTTCTAAATAAGTCATTCACGTACTTTTGGGTGATCTACCACATAGTGAAGTTGCAGAACTGTAGCTCTTTGGATGGCTGAGTAATAGCCACTAAAATAAGTAAATATCTTTTATCTCTAAAAGTGTTACAGATAGGCAATTTCTTCTAAATACGTCCTTACCTACTTTGGGTTGATCTACTGCATAATAAAGTTGCAGAACTGTAGCTCTTTGGATGGCAGAGTAATAGCTACTAAAGTGAGTAAATGCCTTTTGTCTTTAAAAGTATTGCAATCAAACATTAAACTTGGTGTCACTTCTACATGTGCCTCCATCTCACAAGAAAATTTATATTTCACTATCTTTAGTACATCTAATTTATACGGCGGGAGATAAATGCATGCGTCAGAATGTTTGTTTACAATACTTTAGTGTTGCCATCAGTTCAATTATTCGGTTATTAATTTTATACATCAAAATTTGTGACATATCTTGGGGTTTGTAGTTCAGAATCAAGTATACACAAATTATGTGTATGCACCTGTTCAACTACTATCCAGTCTTTTACTCAACCATCTACCTCTCCTGATGTGACCAACATTAATTTTAAAAGCAACTTTAAAGCTCTTATAAATTGACATTCTATTTCTTGCAGATTCGAATCAAAATCTGCGAGGCACGTCAGCTTCCTGGTGCCAACATCAGCCCAGTGACACGTATCACATGTTACAACCAGACCAAGCAGTCACGCGTCCAAAACTCGACTAACTCCCCCTACTGGAATGAAGTCTTCTTCTTCAACTTCTTCTCCTCTCCTTCGGAGCTTTTTGATGAAATCATCACATTTGGGGTGAGTGGGCCATTGACAATACATTGATACAAATACTTTGGACTCTAGATACAGAAGTGGAATGGGTGTGCGTAGAGTTTAGCTTAAGTGAGATCAGTTATGGGGTTCCAACACTGTATTATTTTTGTTCAAAACATGAATTATCCCACTGACTTTAAAATATTTTCCTAAAAATGTTAACTTTTATACCACATTTCTAGTTAATTGTTATTTTTTACTGCTTTGGTTATTCTTTTCAGAAACTAGCTCATGTAAATTACAATGATCATAACATTTTTTAGGTTTAAATTTATGAAGCCCGAAAGAACCAGGTCTGGTTGATATTTGAGGGTCTAGATTGCGTCTTCAGTTTGTACATGATGCTTTTCTGTGGAAAACTACTAACACCTAAAAAGTTCTGTACTCTTCAATAATCATTAATCCATTAGTGAATCAATACTTTCATGTCTTATTTTCAAGTCCTAAACTTTAACACAACCATTGATAAATCTTGTAACATGTTAATTATACTGCACTGAGTATTTAATAAGCACTTGTTAAACTATTTTTCTTTGCTCTTATTTACAGATATACAATTCCAGAAAACTGCGATCTGATGCATTTATTGGCTCTTTTAAGGTGAGTGATTATTGAACTAGGTGAATAAATATGGCAAATTGATAACATAGTTGTGTGTATTCTGGTGTGACATGATAATGCTGTATGATAAGAAATAACATGTTTTATCAGTACATGGTCACTTCTTGTCATTCAGGATCTTGTAATATCATTCAATAAAATTAGCTTTAATTGAACTGTCATTTTGACAGCTTTTCAATAGCCATATACACTTTTAGTCTGACATAAGTTTAGTATATGAAGAACTCTTCACTTAATTGAAATGTTATCTGTAAATTCTGATGAAGTAGAAAGCATGTTTAATTCTAAATCCTCATTGTTTCACTTACAATTGTTCAATTTTCAAGGTTTTAATTTGATAATTTGATTTAGTGTTTCTTCAAAAATTCAACCATAGATGCCGGGGAACCATAAAAATTGAAGATAGAAAGGCCATGACATGCATTTTCCTGACATAGGGTGGAGAGGAAGTACTTACACTTCCCAAGGGGATATTCGGGGATATACATTCTTGATATACTTTATATTTTACATTGATGGTTGGGTGCTCTGGTATAAAATTGATCTGTGGTGAAACTGAGGTAATATCAGGTGGTTGTTGCTTAGTCTCCAAAGATTGTATACAATTTATTTACATTCCTGACTCCTGTTATAATTTTGTACCATTTGTAATATACATGTACTTAAATATAATCTATGATGAACCCTAACTACCACTACCAAGTGGTCCTAGATCAGTGTCCAACATGATATAGTTTGAACCCACATACCCCCCAGTTAAATCTTTTATGGAGAGTTCCGTTTAGTAGAAATCCCTTTAAAATTGAAATGTATAACAGATTCTCAAGGGGGAATTTTCAGTTGAAGTTAATCCTCTTTCCTGGAATAAATTCCTTGTTTGGTAGAAGTATTTTCCTTGTACATCGTAGGCTTAAATTGTACAAGATATGTCCACTCTAGAATATTTCAGTCATGTGTTTATACAGATGTGTGTGGAGTATAGTGTGATGTGGATGATCTACCAAGTACACTTATTAGATTTGTTCAATTTTGTCATTATGTAATTTAGTGTGACATTGGTATGATCTATGATGAGGCGCAGCACTCACTCATCAACAAGTGGTTGCTGCTCAGCGATCCTGATGACAACATGGCGGGTGCAAAAGGGTACCTCAAAATCTGTGCCACCGTGTTAGCAGCCGGGGATGAGGCTCCGGTAAGTGTTGAATGACTTTATATTTTCCCTCGACAGGGGCCTAAGTTTATATTTTAACATGTGTTTCTCTGGGTTCTCCTCTATATGTTGGATGTATGACCAGGCACAGTGCTACTGTTACTTTAAGTGTTGCTGGTGCATAGATTTGAACCCACTCATGTGTTTAATGTTACTTTCAACACGCATTGTATAAATCATGCCATGATGGATAGTTACTAGGGCGGAGGAATTAAGTGCATACTTTAAAGCTGCTCTCATCTATTAATGATCTTCAGATACACTTTATATTTAAGTCTAGTCCTTGTAGTCCCATTGACAATCAAATCCTTGAAGAGCAGTGTTTCTTCATTTGCATTATTTTGAAACTGTAACCTTTTGCATTGTGTGGTATATTTAAAATTGCAAAACACAAAAATGCTTATATCTCAAAAACCGTGCTAGATAGAGCAATTTCGACAAAATTTTTGACCCGCAGGATATCTCTGCGGAGTACTTTTCCCAATTTTCAAAAAAATTTTGTCTCGCCAAAAATGGCGGCCATTTTGAATTTTCGAAATTTTCGCAAAAATTGCAAAACACAAAAATGCTTATATCTCGAAAACCGTGCTAGATAGAGCGATTTCGACGAAATTTTTGACCCACAGGGTATCTCTGCAGAGTAGTTATCCCAATTTTGAAAAAAATTTTCTCTCGCCAAAAATGGCGGCCATTTTGAATTTTCGAATTTTTCGCAAAAATTGCAAAACATAAAAATGCTTATATCTCGAAAACCCTGCTAGATAGAGCGATTTCGACGAAATTTTTGACCCACAGGGTATATCTGCAGAGTAGCCATGCCAATTTTCAAACAAAAAATTTCTCGCAAAAAATGGCGGCCATTTTGAATTTTCGAATTTTTCGCAAAATTGCAAAACACAAAAATGCTTATATCTCGAAAACCGTGCTAGATAGAGCGATTTCGACGAAATTTTTGACCCACTGGGTATCTCTGCAGAGTAGCCATGCCAATTTTCAAAAAAATTTTGTCTTGCCAAAAATGGCGACCATTTTGAATTTTCGAATTTTTGCGCAAAAATTGCAAAACACAAAAATGCTAATATTTCGAAAACCGTGCTACATAGAGCGATTTCGACGAAATTTTTTATCTTCAGGGTATCTCTGCAGAGCAGCTATCCCAAAGAGCTTTCACTTGGTGAAGTTTCAGACCCATAGCTAATTGCTCACCTACTCAAAAAGAGTAAATGCGAATTACCTCTAAAAGTATTGCAGATGGCCAACTTTTCTCAAATAACTCATTCACCTACTTTTGGAAGAGCTTTCACATGGTGAAGTTTCAGACCCATAGCAAATTACTCACCTACTCAAAATGAGTAAATGCGAATTATCTCTAAAAGTATTGCAGATAGCCAATTTTTCTCAAATAACTCATTCACCTACTTTTGGCAGAGCTTTCACTTGGTGAAGTTTCAGACTCATAGCTAATTATTCACCTACTCAAAATGAGTAAATGTGAATTATCTCTAAAAGTATTGCAGATAGCCAATTTTTTTCAAATAACTCATTCACCTACTTTTGGGAGAGCTTTCGCTCTGTGAAGTTTCAGACCCATAGCTATTTATTCACCTACTCAAAATGAGTAAATGCTAATTATCTGTAAAAGTATTGCGGATACCCAATTTTTATCAAATACTCATTCATCTACTTGTGGGAGAGCTTTCACATGGTGAAGTTTCAGACCCATAGCTAATTACTCACCTACTCAAAATGAGTAAATGCAGATTATCTCTAAAAGTATTGCAGATAGCCAATTTTTCTCAAATAACTTATTCACCTACTTTTGGGAGAGCTTTCACTTGGTGAAGTTTCAGACCCATAGATAATTATTCACCTACTCAAAATGAGTAAATGTGAATTATCTCTTAATAGTATTGCAGATAGCCAATTTTTCTCAAATAACTCATTCACCTACTTTTGGAAGACCTTTCACACACGAAAATGAAAAATTGTGAATATCTCGGAAAAGCTATTTCTTCTGCTTTAATGCTCGGCGGGAGATACACACCACGGCAGTGGTCTTGACAAAAATTTTTGTCTCCCCACAAATGGTGGCCATTTTGAATTTTCAAAGTTTTTGCAAAACACAAAAATGCTTATATCTCGAAAACCGTGCTATATGGAGTGAACTCAACAAAATTTTGGACCTGCTGGGTATCTCTGCAGAGTAGCCATGCCAATTTTCAAAATATTTTTGTCTCGCCAAATATAGCGGACATTTTTAATTTTTTTATTTTTTGCAAAACACAAAAATGCTTATATCTTGAAAACCATGCTAGATAGAGCAGACTGCGCTGACTTTGGTTGCCACAACAGTATAAGGCTAGAAACGAAGCATTTTCTTAATACTTTAGCACTCACCTTTATATCCTTTTCGGGACGCTTTGTTTTTGCTATGCAAAAACATTATCTTTTTTTTTTGAGAGCGATCCTCTAGTTTACCTTTTGTTCTGGGAACATTTTATGGTATTGTGGAGTTAAGCCATGTTGTTGACAGCCATGTTCTTTTGGGTCGGTATGACAACTTGAAATGAAGATTATTTGTAATTAACTGGAATTATTTTCTGATTGTGCTTTTAAAAACCTCCTAATCTCATCAAATCGGGCCTAGTATTTAATGTCTGTACTATTGCTTCTAAGTGACATATAATAGTTGGGAATTAAACACATTTATGGCTATATTCTTCTGTCCGGTAACACGTAAAAAGTGACCTACTTCGAAGTAGGTCAAATTTTTAAAGAAAAAACAAACAAAATATTTTATTTCCCTATTTACAATAATAATTCTTACAAAAAATATGTGTTAATATACGGTACTTGCATAAATTAATTTTCGTAATTTCCTATTTTGTAGCAGAAATGGTTGAAATTTGGTTTGTTTTCAGTTACTTTGGAAAGGTCCCAGATTTGCCGGACAGAAGAATGACAATGTTTGATGTCAATTATTGACTCTTAGTCAGATAATTATTTTTCTATGTAATGACCTCCATGTTGTCATTTCCAGAAATTTCCAGAAGTAATGTCACGAAGTATAATTTCATTTAATGTTATCTTAAAATGAAATAAGTTATGGCCTGAACTTAGAAAAATATAACATTATTAATTTGCATATATAAAACATCCGTTATCCATTTATCATTATACTTATTTTCTCTGCCAGTATATTGTTTCATTGGTTTGAATTATTGTATAGCTTTTGTGGAAGGGCATGAATTACTATTGATATCTGAATTTAATGTTTTGTACAGATGTTTCAATGATGTTGCTAGTGTATAAAGTAGAACCTCTATTATCCAACCTTCTGTTATCTGTCTTATATTAGTAAATAATTTTGTTAACGCAGACCTACCTCTAACAGACCTATCCTTTTTAGTCGAATCTTTGATTCAAGTTATGTACTGAGTTGCGGTCGCGATTTTAAAAGGGCCGTTTAAGCCCTTAAATATCAAATTCTTCATAATATTTGTTCACATATCAGTACATTAAGGTCTATACTATACACTCTGCCATTTTGAAGATTTTTAATGCTTTTATTCAGTTATATTTTATAAAGTAAAAAGCTTGTCTAGCACTTCGTCTGGCTTTCTCCAAGGACCCGTACGTCCTAGAAACTATTGTGTTTGCCATTGTAATGGCCTACTCGAACGAGTCTTTTTTAACGGTTTCGTCTGCTGGTTTACCCCAGGTGAAACCCCAATTAATTTATTTGTCTGCAGGGTTTACCACGCAGTCACTGTTAATGTAAAATTGCTGTCTGCGCATCTATGTGTACTCCATTATTTGTCAAACAAATAAACCGCAAAGAAATTAATGAATGAAGTGACGTCACGGTAGTACTATACATTTTTCGTTTAGCCAATCAAAATCGAGATCACCTCTGGCAGAGACAATGAAAATTCAAACTCCATAGTTCTACATTCAACCACTAGAAGGCGCTTTTGTATGTCCTAGAAGGTATCATGATGGGGTTTCTAAACGTGAGGCTACGATGGGGTTTCTAACAACATTTTACAAATATATAATCCAGCAATATTTCTGTCTTCTCGCAATATTTAAAACAAATAAAATATCAAATGCTGGTAGTTGTACACCCACACAGTGATGAAAACGTGAGGCTACAATGGTGTTTCTAACAATATTTTACAAATATATAATCCAGCAATATTTTACTGCACCGCACCTCACTCTGTCTTCTTGCAATATATAAAACAAATAAAATATCAAATGCTGGTAGTTGTACACCCACAGAGTGATGAAAACGTGAGGCTACGATGGGGTTTCTAACAATATTTTACAAATATATAATCCAGCAATATTTCTGTCTTCTCGCAATATATAAAACAAATGAAATATCAAATGCTGGTAGTTGTACACCCACACAGTGATGAAAACGTGAGGCTACAATGGTGTTTCTAACAACATTTTACAAATATATAATCCAGCAATATTTTACTGTCGCCGCACCTCACTCTGTCTTCTCGCAATATTTAAAACAAATAAAATATCAAATGCTGGTAGTTGTACACCCACAGAGTGATGAAAACGTCAGGCTATGATGGGGTTTCTAACAACATTTTACAAATATATAATCCAGCAATATTTCTGTCTTCTCGCAATATTTAAAACAAATAAAATATCAAATGCTGGTAGTTGTACACCCACAGAGTGATGAAAACGTGAGGTTACAATGGTGTTTCTAACAATATTTTACAAATATATAATCCAGCAATATTTTACTGTCACCGCACCTCACTCCGTTTAGCGGGCGATAATACCAAGTTTACAGATTTCAACACCCACTGCTGTCCTAAGATTCGACTCCGTGGTTGGCAGAAGGCCAGCCACTTCACCCTAGTTTAAAAACTTTTCTGGCATTTGTCGCCATTCTTGCCCCTTTTGCTGTCCCTGGACACTGAAATTGGTTCACTGTTTTTGAGCTGTTGCACCTTCAAGTCCCCTTAATAAAGGATTAATTAAGCATTGTAAAAGTCCATTTAGGATTAGAATTATATGATCTAAACAAAATCTCACGCTTCCAACATGTTCAGATAATAGAGTTTCCACTGTACTTCTATTTCTAGATATCAGTCATTAAGGTTTTAATTTTTTGTTCTCGGTACTTTTACTTTGAACTTGTAAAATGTTTTTCTTCTTCAAACTTCTTGTTCAAAAAATGTTCAAAATTTCTTTGTGGGATCATTTACTGCTTTTAAAAAATTTTGGTATTTGATCTTGTTGTAATGATTTTGACTTTCAAATTTTTAAGTTAAGCATTAGCACAGTGCCAGTGTTTATATAGCTTTTTATCAAGTCAGTATGTATATTATTATTCCAGATGTGTTAAACGTATGCAAAGTCATGAATTATTGTGTACATATTATTTAACTCTTGGCAACTATACTCCTTGCATATTCTTTTGGATAACCTTGTTTCCATTAATCTTAACACTTATTCATCCTTGTGAACCCTGAATCTATATTATCTGAATAAATGTATATTTATATGTATTAGCATCTGATTCTGTTGGTCTCGCTGAGGCCATTCTGGAAATCAGTTGTGTATGTTATGCCCAGGTTACACAGTAGCAAATTACAAATCCTTCACTGTTATTGGTGGATTCCTCATTGTATCCACCAGACGCATCCGGTGGATACTTTGGTTTAGCATTTGCTATGCCGCTGCCGCCACGTGTAGAGAGATTTTTGACGTTATCGCTCTCAGTGAAAAACTACACCAGCTAGCTTCACCAAATTTGCAGGATATCTTCATTGGGGGTAAGCTTCTCTGGGACTGAAATTAGCCTCATTCTGAAAAACAAGATCAGAGTTGCTTCTAGGACGCGTTTTCCGTGGGATTGCACATTAATTTGCCTACAAATGCGGATTTTCTTGGAGTCTGCGGTGACCAAATTATATGAGAACGCATTGTACACAAGGCGATGCGGGAAATATATGAAGCGAAAAGACGAGAGATCTAGAAAATCAAAACACTGCTTGGATCGAGAGTTTGTCGAGGTTTTGATTTTACCGTCGAAACGTGCTTTGAATAATGCATGTTGACGATGTAGTTTCGTGATTGATTATATGTGTAAAAGAACTCAAATATATTATGTGCTACAGACAGTATTTAAACATTTTATTGCGTTAATACATCCTATCCAATGGACAATTGCTTTACCGGTCGGCGCGACCGGTCCCGCCAAACATCAGAAAAAGACGTCCTGTATATACTACCGGCAGGACCGGTCACAGAGTGTGCATTCGCCAGGTGGTGCAAGGTACTTCATTTCCTGTTTACCTATTGACGTCATAGCATCTTTTTCGTTTGGCGCGAAAGAGTGTGCAGAAGATTTTCTTCAGAGATACGTTTTTGAAGTTTTACAACGAACTCTTCCAAGTTTCTTGTTTTTTATTAGTACGGAGTAATTCTACAACGTTACTGATCATTATGTCGTATCCTGGACAGAAACGAGGTTCTTGCGGGCACGTTATGGCCCTTTTCGACAACCACCAGAAATGCGCGCGTTGTCGTGACAAGGGGGTGGGAGACGACCCCTGTGTTAAAAAGCTGGATTGCCAGATCTGTAAGTCTTTTACGCCTGCGCAGATCCACCAGTTACCAACCCCGACCTACAAGGAAAGGAAAGAACGTTCTGAGCAGAAGAGGGCTGAAGGTAATGCAAGCACGACCCCCACTCTCGTGGACCCTTCAGAAGTTACACTGTTGGGACGGGTTAGCTGTGACAAGTCCTCCCCTGTTGATTCTACTCCAAAGAAGAAGAAGCGTTCTGATGGCTCCCCAAGGTCGAGTAAACGGAAGCATAGCAGCAAACCTACTTCAGACGACCTCAAGTCCCTTGATGACAAGTGGAGTGAGAGATTTTCACGTCTAGAAGCTATGCTGATTAACCAATCCTTTGCTGTTCTGGTGAGACCGGTGAACTCTGCTTCTGTGGTGCCCAGAGAACACCCTTTCTTTGATCCGGGTGCTTCTACTAGTGTTATGTCTTCTGAGGGCACTGGTGACGTTGCTACGCAGTTGACGGCTACCCAACCTCCGCTGGGGGTTCCCGGTGCAGGGACGGCCACCCAGCCTTCACAGGCTCCTGGTGCGGGTCCTGAGATTCTACCTGCCGGTGTTGAAACTACGCTGCATAGCCAGTCGCCTCCCATTGGCCAGGAATCTGACGTTGCTAGGCAATCTGATAGTGAGGCTGAGTTGGATGGGGAACCGTCATCTCCGGCTAGTATTCACTGCCAGGGTGATTTACCGGACACAGCTACAGATCAGGACCTCTCTGAAGACGCCAATTACAGGGAAACTATTAGAGGGGTTAGAAGTTTCATGAACTGGCATCACATCCCGGATTATGACAACTCAGCTGCCTCTATGGATGATAATCCCTTTGCCGGTTCTAGAGTGAAGACTACCGGTAAAGTGTCAGTTAAATTGCCGGTTGATGAATGGCTCTGCAAAAAACTGGAGAAATTGAATGTAACTATTGCTGAAGGTTATCCAGCTAGAAATTCTGAAACCAGTGGACTGCTACGTGACCAGTTTGTAAAGACTCCACGTTCTTCCAAGTGGTACGAAATGCAAGCAGTTAAGAAGGGCGACGCGTCTACCCAGGCTGTATCCCACTGGTCTCCGGAACCGGCAAAGCTGAACAGCATGTTCTCTAGGGTCGCAAGAAGAAGTTTACCTTCTGCTCCAGCTTCCCGTACATTCAGCCAAGATACTCTTAGAAGGTGGGAGAAGGCGTTCAGGGAACAATCCGTGATGTGTAATCACGCTGCTGGTTTATCTAGATGCCGTACTAAAGTGCAGGATTCAATGGTTACCCAGCTGAAGTCTCTCCGGTCAGATTCATCAAAGGGCAAGAGTGCTGAGAGAACACAGCAAGCCATTGAAGAACTTGAATATCTGGTGACCTTTAACCGGTCAATCTCCCAAGCTATGCAACGCACCATGCAGGATCTCTCAGAGGGAGTTTTCATCAGCATGGCCAACCTCACTCTGGCACGTCGGGATAGCTATCTGGAGTTTATCCGTGGTGGAGTTAAACCTGACACTTTAGCTGCCTTGCGTACATCTCCAGTCCACTTACTCTCACTGTTCCCAGACAGCTTACTGGTCAAGGCAGAAGATGAGATTTCCCGTAGTGAGGAGAGGCGTTCTATGGGTAACACACAGAGGAAACCCGGACGTTTTCATCCGTACGTTCCCTCCAGTACTAAACCTTCACACCAGCCAGACCGGAAACCCACTACACCGGCTTGGAAACAAATCAGAGACCGGCAAACTGGTCAGAAAGGTGGGCGTAAAGCCTCAAACTTCAACCAGAAGCCGGCCAAAGGGTTTAAGAAGCATAAATGACAATTATTAAGCGTCCCGCAAGGGACGCTTGTTTGTGTATGGGAGAGCATCTGGCTCCGCCGGCTCCGCATTTTGTTTTCCTTATAACTCTGTAACCGTTAGGCGGATTCTTTTCAAATTTGGCAGGTTTAGGCAGTAGCCTTGGGGAATTTTTTTGAATATGCTGCAGTGACATTTCAACCAATCAGAGAGGTCACATGACCAAAAATGTCTTTTTTCGATGGGGAAGCTTGTCCGGATGATAACTTGAAAGGAATTTTATCAATTCACCTGAAACTTGGCAAATACATTCATTCTATTAAAATCTGGAAATCATTAGATTTTGGCATTGATTGGTCAAGAAATGGCCGAGTAATTAATGATTAATTAATCATTACGAATTTTCCAAATAAGGAAAACACAAAAATGCTTATATCTCGAAAACTGTGCTAGATAGAGCGATTTCGACAAAATTTTTGACCCACAGGGTATCTCTGCGGAGTAGTTTTCCCAATTTTCAAAAAATTTTTGTCTCGCCCAAAATGGCGGCCATTTTGAATTTTCGAAATTTTCGCAAAAATTGCAAAACACAAAAATGCTTATATCTCAAAAACCGTGCTAGATAGAGCAATTTCGACAAAATTTTTGACCGCAGGATATCTCTGCGGAGCACTTTTCCCAATTTTCAAAAAATTTTTGTTTCGCCAAAAATGGCGGCCATTTTGAATTTTCGAAATTTTCGCAAAAATTGCAAAACACAAAAATCCTTATATCTCGAAAACCTTGCTAGATAGAGCGATATCGACGAAATTTTGGACCCACAGGGTATCTCTGCGGAGTAGTTTTCCCAATTTTCAAAAAATTTTTGTCTTGCCCAAAATGGCGGCCATTTTGAATTTTCGAAATTTTCGCAAAAATTGCAAAACACAAAAATGCTTATATCTCAAAAACCGTGCTAGATAGAGCAATTTCGACAAAATTTTTGACCGCAGGATATCTCTGCGGAGCACTTTTCCCAATTTTCAAAAAATTTTTGTCTCGCCAAAAATGGCGGCCATTTTGAATTTTCGAAATTTTCGCAAAAATTGCAAAACACAAAAATCCTTATATCTCGAAAACCGTGCTAGATAGAGCGATATCGACGAAATTTTGGACCCACAGGGTATCTCTGGAGAGTAGTTATCCCAATTTTGAAAAAATTTTTGTCTCGCCAAAAATGGCGGCCATTTTGAATTTTCGAATTTTTCGCAAAAATTGCAAAACATAAAAATGCTTATATCTCGAAAACCGTGCTAGATAGAGCGATTTCGACGAAATTTTTTACCCACAGGGTATATCTGCAGAGTAGCCATGCCAATTTTCAAAAAAATTTTGTCTCGCCAAAAATGGCGGCCATTTTGAATTTTCGAATTTTTCGCAAAAATTGCAAAACATAAAAATGCTTATATCTCAAAAACCCTGCTAGATAGAGCGATTTCGACAAAATTTTTGACCCACAAGGTATCTCTGCAGGGTAGCCATGCCAATTTTCAAACAAAAAATTTCTCGCAAAAAATGGCGGCCATTTTGAATTTTCGAATTTTTCCGCAAAATTGCAAAACACAAAAATGCTTATATCTCGAAAACCGTGCTAGATAGAGCGATTTCGACGAAATTTTTGACCCACAGGGTATCTCTGCAGAGTAGTTATCCCAATTTTGAAAAAAATTTTGTCTCGCCAAAAATGGCGGCCATTTTAAATTTTCGAATTTTTCGCAAAAATTGCAAAACATAAAAATGCTTATATCTCGAAAACCGTGCTAGATAGAGCGATATCGACGAAATTTTGGACCCATAGGGTATCTCTGCAGAGTAGTTATCCCAATTTTGAAAAAATTTTTGTCTCGCCAAAAATGGCGGCCATTTTAAATTTTCGAATTTTTCGCAAAAATTGCAAAACATAAAAATGCTTATATCTCGAAAACCGTGCTAGATAGAGCGATTTCGACGAAATTTTTGACCCACGGGGTATATCTGCAGAGTAGCCATGCCAATTTTCAAAAAAATTTTGTCTCGCCAAAAATGGCGGCCATTTTCAATTTTCGAATTTTTCGCAAAAATTGCAAAACATAAAAATGCTTATATCTCGAAAACCGTGCTAGATAGAGCGATATCGACGAAATTTTGGACCCACAGGGTATCTCTGCAGGGTAGCCATGCCCATTTTCAAACAAAAAATTTCTCACAAAAAATGGCGGCCATTTTGAATTTTCGAATTTTTCGCAAAATTGCAAAACACAAAAATGCTTATATCTCGAAAACCGTGCTAGATAGAGCGATTTCGACGAAATTTTTGACCCACTGGGTATCTCTGCAGAGTAGCCATGCCAATTTTCAAAAAAATTTTCTCTTGCCAAAAATGGCGGCCATTTTGAATTTTCGAATTTTTGCGCAAAAATTGCAAAACACAAAAATGCTAATATTTCGAAAACCGTGCTACATAGAGCGATTTCGACGAAATTTTTTATCTTCAGGGTATCTCTGCAGAGCAGCTATCCCAAAGAGCTTTCACTTGGTGAAGTTTCAGACCCATAGCTAATTGCTCACCTACTCAAAAAGAGTAAATGCGAATTACCTCTAAAAGTATTGCAGATGGCCAATTTTTCTCAAATAACTCATTCACCTACTTTTGGAAGAGCTTTCACATGGTGAAGTTTCAGACCCATAGCCAATTACTCACCTACTCAAAATGAGTAAATGCGAATTATCTCTAAAAGTATTGCAGATAGCCAATTTTTCTCAAATAACTCATTCACCTACTTTTGGGAGAGCTTTCACATGGTGAAGTTTCAGACCCATAGCTAATTATTTACCTACTCAGAATGAGTAAATGCTAATTATCTGTAAAAGTATTGCGGATACCCAATTTTTATCAAATAACTCATTCATCTACTTGTGGGAGAGCTTTCACATGGTGAAGTTTCAGACCCATAGCTAATTACTCACCTACTCAAAATGAGTAAATGCGAATTATCTCTAAAAGTATTGCAGATAGCCAATTTTTCTCAAATAACTCATTCACCTACTTTTGGGAGAGCTTTCACTTGGTGAAGTTTCAGACCCATAGCTAATTACTCACCTACTGAAAATGAGTAAATGTGAATTATCTCTAAAAGTATTGCAGATAGCCAATTTTTCTCAAATAACTCATTCACCTACTTTTGGGAGAGCTTTCACTCTGTGAAGTTTCAGACCCATAGCTAATTACTCACCTACTCAAAATGAGTAAATGCGAATTATCTCTAAAAGTATTGCAGATAGCCAATTTTTCTCAAATAACTCATTCACCTACTTTTGGGAGAGCTTTCACTTGGTGAAGTTTCAGACCCATAGCTAATTACTCACCTACTCAAAATGAGTAAATGCGAATTATCTCTAAAAGTATTGCAGATAGCCAATTTTTCTCAAATAACTCATTCACCTACTTTTGGGAGAGCTTTCACTGTGAAGTTTCAGACCCATAGCTAATTACTCACCTACTCAAAATGAGTAAATGCAAATTATCTCTAAAAGTATTGCAGATAGCCAATTTTTCTCAAATTAATCATTCACCTACTTTTGGGAGAGCTTTCACTTGAAGTTTCAGACCCATAGCTAATTACTCACCTACTCAAAATGAGTAAATGCGAATTATCTGTAAAAGTATTGCAGATAGCCAATTTTTCTCAAATAACTCATTCACCTACTTTTGGGAGAGCTTTCACTTGGTGAAGTTTCAGACCCATAGCTAATTACTCACCTACTCAAAATGAGTAAATGCGAATTTTCTCTAAAAGTATTGCGGATAGCCAATTTTTCTCAAATAACTCATTCACCTACTTTTGGCAGAGCTTTCACTTGGTGAAGTTTCAGACCCATAGCTAATTATTCACTTACTCAAAATGAGTAAATGTGAATTATCTCTAAAAGTATTGCAGATAGCCAATTTTTCTCAAATAACTCATTCACCTACTTTTGGGAGAGCTTTCACATGGTGAAGTTTCAGACCCATAGCTAATTATTTACCTACTCAGAATGAGTAAATGCTAATTATCTGTAAAAGTATTGCGGATACCCAATTTTTATCAAATAACTCATTCATCTACTTGTGGGAGAGCTTTCACATGGTGAAGTTTCAGACCCATAGCTAATTACTCACCTACTCAAAATGAGTAAATGCGAATTATCTCTAAAAGTATTGCAGATAGCCAATTTTTCTCAAATAACTCATTCACCTACTTTTGGGAGAGCTTTCACTTGAAGTTTCAGACCCATAGCTAATTACTCACCTACTCAAAATGAGTAAATGCGAATTATCTCTAAAAGTATTGCAGATAGCCAATTTTTCTCAAATAACTCATTCACCTACTTTTGGGAGAGCTTTCACTCTGTGAAGTTTCAGACCCATAGCTAATTACTCACCTACTCAAAATGAGTAAATGCGAATTATCTCTAAAAGTATTGCAGATAGCCAATTTTTCTCAAATAACTCATTCACCTACTTTTGGGAGAGCTTTCACTTGGTGAAGTTTCAGACCCATAGCTAATTACTCACCTACTGAAAATGAGTAAATGTGAATTATCTCTAAAAGTATTGCAGATAGCCAATTTTTCTCAAATAACTCATTCACCTACTTTTGGGAGAGCTTTCACTTGGTGAAGTTTCAGACCCATAGCTAATTACTCACCTACTCAAAATGAGTAAATGCGAATTATCTCTAAAAGTATTGCAGATAGCCAATTTTTCTCAAATAACTCATTCACCTACTTTTGGGAGAGCTTTCACTTGGTGAAGTTTCAGACCCATAGCTAATTACTCACCTACTGAAAATGAGTAAATGTGAATTATCTCTAAAAGTATTGCAGATAGCCAATTTTTCTCAAATAACTCATTCACCTACTTTTGGGAGAGCTTTCACTTGGTGAAGTTTCAGACCCATAGCTAATTACTCACCTACTCAAAATGAGTAAATGCGAATTATCTCTAAAAGTATTGCAGATAGCCAATTTTTCTCAAATAACTCATTCATCTACTTTTGGGAGAGCTTTCACTCTGTGAAGTTTCAGACCCATAGCTAATTACTCACCTACTCAAAATGAGTAAATGCAAATTATCTCTAAAAGTATTGCAGATAGCCAATTTTTCTCAAATAACTCATTCACCTACTTTTGGGAGAGCTTTCACTTGGAAGTTTCAGACCCATAGCTAATTACTCACCTACTCAAAATGAGTAAATGCGAATTATCTGTAAAAGTATTGCAGATAGCCAATTTTTCTCAAATAACTCATTCACCTACTTTTGGGAGAGCTTTCACTTGGTGAAGTTTCAGACCCATAGCTAATTACTCACCTACTGAAAATGAGTAAATGTGAATTATCTCTAAAAGTATTGCAGATAGCCAATTTTTCTCAAATAACTCATTCACCTACTTTTGGGAGAGCTTTCACATGGTGAAGTTTCAGACCCATAGCTAATTATTTACCTACTCAGAATGAGTAAATGCTAATTATCTGTAAAAGTATTGCGGATACCCAATTTTTATCAAATAACTCATTCATCTACTTGTGGGAGAGCTTTCACATGGTGAAGTTTCAGACCCATAGCTAATTACTCACCTACTCAAAATGAGTAAATGCGAATTATCTCTAAAAGTATTGCAGATAGCCAATTTTTCTCAAATAACTCATTCACCTACTTTTGGGAGAGCTTTCACTTGAAGTTTCAGACCCATAGCTAATTACTCACCTACTCAAAATGAGTAAATGCGAATTATCTCTAAAAGTATTGCAGATAGCCAATTTTTCTCAAATAACTCATTCACCTACTTTTGGGAGAGCTTTCACTTGGTGAAGTTTCAGACCCATAGCTAATTACTCACCTACTCAAAATGAGTAAATGCGAATTATCTCTAAAAGTATTGCAGATAGCCAATTTTTCTCAAATAACTCATTCACCTACTTTTGGGAGAGCTTTCACTTGGTGAAGTTTCAGACCCATAGCTAATTACTCACCTACTGAAAATGAGTAAATGTGAATTATCTCTAAAAGTATTGCAGATAGCCAATTTTTCTCAAATAACTCATTCACCTACTTTTGGGAGAGCTTTCACTTGGTGAAGTTTCAGACCCATAGCTAATTACTCACCTACTCAAAATGAGTAAATGCGAATTATCTCTAAAAGTATTGCAGATAGCCAATTTTTCTCAAATAACTCATTCACCTACTTTTGGGAGAGCTTTCACTTGGTGAAGTTTCAGACCCATAGCTAATTACTCACCTACTGAAAATGAGTAAATGTGAATTATCTCTAAAAGTATTGCAGATAGCCAATTTTTCTCAAATAACTCATTCACCTACTTTTGGGAGAGCTTTCACTTGGTGAAGTTTCAGACCCATAGCTAATTACTCACCTACTCAAAATGAGTAAATGCGAATTATCTCTAAAAGTATTGCAGATAGCCAATTTTTCTCAAATAACTCATTCATCTACTTTTGGGAGAGCTTTCACTCTGTGAAGTTTCAGACCCATAGCTAATTACTCACCTACTCAAAATGAGTAAATGCAAATTATCTCTAAAAGTATTGCAGATAGCCAATTTTTCTCAAATAACTCATTCACCTACTTTTGGGAGAGCTTTCACTTGGAAGTTTCAGACCCATAGCTAATTACTCACCTACTCAAAATGAGTAAATGCGAATTATCTGTAAAAGTATTGCAGATAGCCAATTTTTCTCAAATAACTCATTCACCTACTTTTGGGAGAGCTTTCACTTGGTGAAGTTTCAGACCCATAGCTAATTACTCACCTACTGAAAATGAGTAAATGTGAATTATCTCTAAAAGTATTGCAGATAGCCAATTTTTCTCAAATAACTCATTCACCTACTTTTGGGAGAGCTTTCACTTGGTGAAGTTTTAGACCCATAGCTAATTATTCACCTACTCAAAATGAGTAAATGCGAATTATCTCTAAAAGTATTGCAGATAGCCAATTTTTCTCAAATTAATCTTTCACCTACTTTTGGGACAGCTTTCACTTGGTGAAGTTTCAGACCCATAGCTAATTACTCGTCTACTCAAAATGAGTAAATGCGAATTATCTCTAAAAGTATTGCAGATAGCTAATTTTTCTCAAATAACTCATTCACCTACTTTTGGGAGAGCTTTCACTTGGTGAAGTTTCAGACCCATAGCTAATTACTCACCTACTCAAAATGAGTAAATGTGAATTATCTCTAAAAGTATTGCAGATAGCCAATTTTTCTCAAATAACTCATTCACCTACTTTTGGGAGAGCTTTCACATGGTGAAGTTTCAGACCCATAGCTAATTATTTACCTACTCAGAATGAGTAAATGCTAATTATCTCTAAAAGTATTGCGGATACCCAATTTTTATCAAATAACTCATTCATCTACTTGTGGGAGAGCTTTCACATGGTGAAGTTTCAGACCCATATCTAATTACTCACCTACTCAAAATGAGTAAATGCGAATTATCTCTAAAAGTATTGCAGATAGCCAATTTTTCTCAAATAACTCATTCACCTACTTTTGGGAGAGCTTTCACTTGGTGAAGTTTCAGACCCATAGCTAATTACTCACCTACTGAAAATGAGTAAATGTGAATTATCTCTAAAAGTATTGCAGATAGCCAATTTTTCTCAAATAACTCATTCACCTACTTTTGGGAGAGCTTTCACTCTGTGAAGTTTCAGACCCATAGCTAATTACTCACCTACTCAAAATGAGTAAATGCAAATTATCTCTAAAAGTATTGCAGATAGCCAATTTTTCTCAAATAACTCATTCACCTACTTTTGGGAGAGCTTTCACTTGAAGTTTCAGACCCATAGCTAATTACTCACCTACTCAAAATGAGTAAATGCGAATTATCTCTAAAAGTATTGCAGATAGCCAATTTTTCTCAAATAACTCATTCACCTACTTTTGGGAGAGCTTTCACTTGGTGAAGTTTCAGACCCATAGCTAATTACTCACCTACTGAAAATGAGTAAATGTGAATTATCTCTAAAAGTATTGCAGATAGCCAATTTTTCTCAAATAACTCATTCACCTACTTTTGGGAGAGCTTTCACTTGGTGAAGTTTCAGACCCATAGCTAATTACTCACCTACTCAAAATGAGTAAATGCGAATTATCTCTAAAAGTATTGCAGATAGCCAATTTTTCTCAAATAACTCATTCACCTACTTTTGGGAGAGCTTTCACTCTGTGAACTTTCAGACCCATAGCTAATTACTCACCTACTCAAAATGAGTAAATGCGAATTATCTCTAAAAGTATTGCAGATAGCCAATTTTTCTCAAATTAATCTTTCACCTACTTTTGGGACAGCTTTCACTTGGTGAAGTTTCAGACCCATAGCTAATTACTCGTCTACTCAAAATGAGTAAATGCGAATTATCTCTAAAAGTATTGCAGATAGCCAATTTTTCTCAAATAACTCATTCACCTACTTTTGGGAGAGCTTTCACTTGGTGAAGTTTCAGACCCATAGCTAATTACTCACCTACTCAAAATGAGTAAATGCGAATTTTCTCTAAAAGTATTGCGGATAGCCAATTTTTCTCAAATAACTCATTCACCTACTTTTGGCAGAGCTTTCACTTGGTGAAGTTTCAGACCCATAGCTAATTATTCACTTACTCAAAATGAGTAAATGTGAATTATCTCTAAAAGTATTGCAGATAGCCAATTTTTCTCAAATAACTCATTCACCTACTTTTGGGAGAGCTTTCACTTTAACAGCAAAACTATTCAATTTAAAGGAGTTTTGTCAGATATGTTGAATTATCTCTAAAAGTATTGCAGATAGCCAATTTTTCTCAAATAACTCATTCACCTACTTTTGGCAGAGCTTTCACTTGGTGAAGTTTCAGACCCATAGCTATTTATTCACCTACTCAAAATGAGTAAATGCTAATTATCTGTAAAAGTATTGCGGATACCCAATTTTTTTCAAATACTCATTCATCTACTTGTGGGAGAGCTTTCACATGGTGAAGTTTCAGACCCATAGCTAATTACTCACCTACTCAAAATGAGTAAATGCGAATTATCTCTAAAAGTATTGCAGATAACCAATTTTTCTCAAATAACTCATTCACCTACTTTTGGGAGAGCTTTCACTTGGTGAAGTTTCAGACCCATAGATAATTATTCACCTACTCAAAATGAGTAAATGTGAATTATCTCTTAATAGTATTGCAGATAGCCAATTTTTCTCAAATAACTCATTCACCTACTTTTGGAAGACCTTTCACACACGAAAATGAAAAATTGTGAATATCTCGGAAAAGCTATTTCTTCTGCTTTAATGCTCGGCGGGAGATACACACCACGGCAGTGGTCTTGACAAAAATTTTTGTCTCCCCAAAAATGGTGGCCATTTTGAATTTTCAAAGTTTTTGCAAAACACAAAAATGGTTATATCTCGAAAACCGTGCTATATGGAGTGAACTCAACAAAATTTTGGACCTGCTGGGTATCTCTGCAGAGTAGCCATACCAATTTTCAAAATATTTTTGTCTCGCCAAATATAGCGGACATTTTTAATTTTTTAATTTTTTGCAAAACACAAAAATGCTTATATCTTGAAAATAGTGCTAGATAGAGCAGACTGCGCTGACTTTGGTTGTCACAACAGTATAAGGCTAGAAACAAAGCATTTTCTTAATACTTTAGCACTCACCTTTATATCCTTTTCGGGACGCTTTGTTTTTGCTATGCAAAAACATTATCTTTCTTTTTTGCGAGCGATCCTCTAGTTGTGTTTCAAATGTGGTCGGATTGAAGGACTCTGTAATTGTATCCGACAAGATGGAGGGTTTGAACCCACCACCAGTGACAGATCAGAACAGCAAATTGACTTTAAATGTAGACTCTCATGTTGCAAATGCTCATATTGTCACCGGGTTGCCACAAAGGAAGGTGTAAATCCTAATATATGTCAATTGTACACAGAAATAAAATATGTGAAAGATGTTTCTTGTGTAGGTCAATTACCTTCTGTAAAGCTTGTCACCAATGCCCAACATGCTGTTTTAGATCCCCCTGTAGGGGCGAGGTTAAACCAGTGTTGGCAGAAATGGGAAACCCTGGGTTCAAGTCCAAAAGTGGTAAACATACTGAGGGAGGGTTACACTCTCCCCTTCCGGTTCAGACCCCACTTGACAAGGTCACCGACTGTAATAAGCAACTACCACAATCCAACCAAACAGTCCTTCCTTATAGAGGCACTGTATCAGCTGATAAACAAAAATGCAGTCGAACCGGTGGATAATCCAAATTCATTGGGGTTGTACAACCGGCTATTTTTGGTACCCAAACCCAACAACCGGTGGAGACCCATCCTAGACCTGAGCACCTTGAACACCTTTTTAAACACAGGGTCGTTCAAGATGGAGACCCCAGAGACCACAAGAACCTCCCTCCAAGTAGGGGAGTGGGTCACTTTCAAAGATGCATACTTCCATATACCTATTCACAGTCAGTCCAGGAAGTACATGCGTTTTCACCTCCAGGGTCGGTCCTATCAGTTCAAAGCCCTTCCCTTTGGCCTTTCCACGGCTCCCATGGAGTTCACAGTGGTGGCCAAAGAGGTCAAACTCATGGCCCTTCAGAAGGGTACCCTCCATACCTGTCTCCAGCGTACTCAAACCCTGGTCACACTTTGTCAGGAGCTAGGGTGGCTGGTGAACAAAGAAAAGTCAGAACTGGCACCCAAACAGGTCTTCAACTTCGTAGGTTACCAGTTCGACCTGAAAGAGGGCAAGGTCAGACCAACAGAAGAACGTTGGCAGGCCTTGACAGACAAGATCAGATCAATGATGTCGGATCCGGTATGTCCGGTCCGGAAATTCATGTCCCTCATAGGTATCCTCACAGCAACAGAAAAACAAGTCCACTTAGGGCGACTCCACATGAGACCCATACAGTGGCACTTGAAAAACAATTGGAGGGTCCCAGAGTCACTGGAAAAGGTGATCCCGGTCCCCAAGTCCCTCCACCCTCATCTAAGGTGGTGGCTGGAGGAAAGCAATGTGCTACTAGGTCAACCATTACACCCTCTAAAACATGCTCTGCAGATCTTTACAGACGCATCAAACGAAGGGTGGGGCGCTCACTTGGGCGACCACACTGCAAGGGGAACTTGGTCCCTTCCAGAAAGCAAGTTGCACATAAACCACTTAGAGCTAAAAGCAGTTTTTCTAGCTCTAAAGGAGTTTCGAACCCTGGTCTGCAACAAGACTGTGTTGATAGCTACAGACAACACAACAGTGGTTGCCTATATCAACAAAGAAGGGGGGATGAAGTCAGGGTCACTGTGTGCCCTACTGTGGAGAATCCTGTCCTGGTGCACCAGACAGCAGGTAACCCTCAGGGCACGTCACATCCCCGGCCGGCTGAACGTGATAGCAGACAAGCTATCCAGACTTGGCCAGACCATTCAAACAGAGTGGTCACTTCATCCAGCAGTATTCCAAGCTGTATGCGCAAGGTGGCACCAGCCACAAGTGGACCTGTTTGCCACCAGGTTCAACAACAAACTACCTCAGTTTGTGTCACCGGTGCCAGACCCCCAGGCTTGGGCAGTGGATGCACTCAGTCTCTCCTGGGAGGACCTGGACCCATATGCCTTCCCACCGGCAGCCATCTTGGGCAAAGTGGTGGAGAAGCTCCAGGACTACCCCTGCAACAGAATAATTCTGATTGCCCCAGGGTGGCCCAACATGCCCTGGTTTTGGGACCTGGTAGCAATGTCAAGCCAGATCCCACTGTGTCTGCCCAACCTACTCAACCTAGTGTCTCAGCCATTCAACCAGGTCCTTCACAGGAACCTGTCGAATCTGAACCTACATGCCTGGCTCCTAGAGCCTCAGCAATCAAGGAGCAAGGCTTCTCTGAGGCAGTGGCAGCACGAATTGAGGCTCCTCAAAGAAGATCAACCAGATCTGTCTATGAGGCAAAGTGGACCATTTTTACAAAGTGGTGCCTCAGTAATCAGGTGGACTTCAGGGCACCACCTCTGAAAGCCATTGCTGACTTCCTCCTGCACTTGTTTCAGGACAAGAAGTTACAACCAGGCACTATTGATGGCTACAGATCCGCCATTGCTGACAAACTGGGCAATTCCACCATTAATGTCAGCAAAGATGAGAATCTCACTCGTCTCCTGGATAGTTTCCATAGAGACAGACCTAAAGGCAGGAGAGGCATCCCCTCCTGGAACCTTTCACTGGTTTTACATCAGCTCACAAAGGCTCCTTTTGAACCCCTGAAAGAGTCCTCCTTGAAACATTTGACTTTCAAGACTGTTTTCTTGCTGGCCTTGGGTTCAGGTAAACGCAGGAGTGAGATCCATGCTTGGTTACATAAGAACATCAGACACCAGTCAGACTGGTCTAAGGTGTCTTTGTACCCCTCACCCAGCTTCCTATCCAAGAACCAGCTGGCTAAGGAAGGTCCAGATAGTGTGGCGCCAGTGGTCATCCCAGCCCTGGCACCATCTCTGGATAGGTCACTCAAGGGTGACAGGTCCCTATGTCCAGTTAGAGCCCTGCGCTACTACTTGGACAGGACTGCAGACCTCAGGCAGAATAAGGAGTTAGTCTTTGTCTCCTTCAAGAAGGGTTTTGATAAAGACATCTCACCTGCCACCATCTCCTCATGGATCAAACAGACTGTGGTTCTGTGCTATGAGCTCTCTGACCAGGAGGCCCTCACCTTACATCAGGTTAAAGCCCATGATGTTAGGGCCTTTGCTGCTTCTAAGGCCTTCCAATCAGGGATCTCCTTAGATCAGATTTTGTCAGCCTGCCACTGGAAATCTCACAACACCTTCACCCAATTCTATTTGAAGGATGTTGCCTGGGCTGACTCAGAGCTTTTCCACCTGGGACCTGTAGTGGCTGCCCAGCAGGTGCACCACCAGGCCCAGAAGTGAGGGGATGTTATATATATGTAAATATGTACATATTGTAAATATGTTAGATATGTACATAATGTAAATATGTTCAGTGTACATATATTTTCAAAAAAAAACAAAAAAAACCCAAAAAACTGTGACTTGCTTCCTTTGGGAAGTTTATTTCTTCTGGGACTGAACTCAGCCCCTCTCTCTCTCTGTCTTTCCCTCCTCAGACCATCTCTGGAAGGAAAGAAAAAGGGGGGGGGCAACGTCGGTAGGCTCCCGGTTAACCGGTGAGTTAGTGGCCGACCCTGACCTTTCAGGGTTCTCTGACCCTAGGTCAAATGGGCCTGTTCAAATTTGTTGTTATGAGTTCACATAAGTCCCTAGCTGCTTACCCGCCTACCAAGCGGTAGTTATTCAGCAATTGTCCATTGGATAGGATGTATTAACGCAATAAAATTGCAAATTTAATAAGTAAATTAAATTTTTATAAGTTAATACCCTATCCAATGGACAGGCAAGGCCCACCCAACCGGCCCCGCTATCAGCTTACTAGGGGTCTTACTAGGATTAGACACGAAAAAGATGCTATGACGTCAATAGGTAAACAGGAAATGAAGTACCTTGCGCCACCTGGCAAATGCACACTCTGTGACCGGTCCTGCCGGTAGTATATACAGGACGTCTTTTTCTGACGTTTGGCGGGACCGGTCGCGCTGACCGGTAAAGCAATTGTCCATTGGATAGGGTATTAACTTATAAAAATTTAATTTACTTATTAAATTTGCAATATTATACCCAAAAACATAAAATTAAGCTTAAAGTGGATGGTTACATGAAAAATGGCGGCAAGAAAAACGAAACTGACAGTAAACTGGATTGTTACCACAACAGGCCAGTCAAGCCGGTGCTAACCCTACGTATCTGTGGGGGTTCCCAGCGATGTATGTGTAGAAAATATTTTACTTGAAGATCAAAATTCACGGACAACTCATTAATATTAATGAGGTCACAGATTTTCATAGTGGTTTCTCAATATTTTCTGCTTTAAGATCAAATACTAGATGGACTACAGAGCTCATGAATATTTATATCATATATGATATATGCGTATTGACGATTCCATTGGATTTTTTAACAATATTTTACTTGAAGAATTTGTGGACTACTCATTAATATTCATGAGGTCACGGTATTCTGTGGGGTTTTCCAACATATTTCTATGAATTGATGGTATAATGACTGAATTTGTGATGCCCGTGACATTAGATGAAAACTTAAAACCACGATTCCATGACAGGAGCCACTTTGATGTAAATAACCATTTTCAGTATTTTTTTTTAATTCTATCACTAGGCTTGAAGTTTGTTTTTATTGGGCAAGACAATAAAAATTGATCACTAATTAATAATAGTCCACTGTTAAAAATGTCTAAATAAACTGAAAAGCTATGTTTCATTAGTTTAAACTTTATCATACAGTCGTCCCCCAGAATTTTTAGCCCCTCCCCCACATTTTGTGTAGTGGTGGGGGATCGCCCCCACTCTTTGAAATTCCTAGAATCAACACTGAAGATGGCTGCCGCGGACATTTCTTTGAAAATTATTTACCTTTTTCTACTGGCTGGTTCTCATAAGTAGAAGGTTGAATCTCTTCCTATGTGATATGTATAACAGATATACATGTCCTCTACAACCTTGCAAACATTTGACCTTGAAGCTCCTCATTCAAGGTCATCCATGGAATACCAAAGTACCCCATGTAGCTGACTTTAAAAGTGCCTATATCTCCCTTATTATTGGTACAAGAGGTTAGGTATGTGAAACAAACTTACAGGAAATTATGGGCTGGAAATCTTCTGTTGTGGTCACATTTGACCTTGGGCCCCTCCTTCAAGGTCAAACAAGGACAGCCAAACTTAAAAGTGCTTATAATTTCCTTATTTAATTTATTGGTCCTAGAGGTTTGCAATGTGTAACAGACTTACAGGAAATCATGGGCTAGGAATCTTCTGATGTGGTCAGATTTGAACTTTGGCCCCTCCTTCAAGGTCAAATGAGGAGAGCTAAATTTAAAAGTGCTTATAACTAGCTTATTTTTGGTCCTAGAGGTTTGCAATGTTAAACCTACTTGTAAGAAATCATGGGCTGGGAGTCTTTTGATGTGGTCAGATTTGACTTTGGGTTCCTCCTTTAAGGTCAAATGAGAATAGGCAAACTTAAAAGTGCTTATAACTGGCTTATTATTGGTCCTAGAGGTTTGCAATATGAAACCAACCAATAGGAATCCATGAGCTTGGAATCTTCTGATGTGGTCAGATTTAACCTTGGGCCCCTCCTTCATGGTGATATGAGGACAGCCAAACTTAAAAGTACTTTTAACTTGCTTATTATTGGTCCTAAGAGGTTTCAGTGTGAAACCAACTTAAAGGAAATCATGGACTGGGAATCTTCTGATGTGGTCAGATTTGACCTTTGGCCCTTCCTTCAAGGTCAAACGAGGACAACCAAACTTAAAAGTGCTTATAACTCACTTATTATTGATCCTAGAGGTTTGCAATGTGAAATCAACTTACAGGAAATCATGGACTGGGAAATCTTTTGATGTGGTCAGATTTGGCCTTGGCCCCTCCTTCAAGGTCAAACGATGGTTCACTGGCTTTGGTGAGTTGTCTTTCTGGTGGATACAAGTTTGCATCAGTTCTCTTTTGCACTAGGTCTAGTTATTCTTCATTTTTCTTCAGTCCTCTTCATTTTTTGCCACATCATTGTGACAGCAACCTGATGTTCAAAATGTCATGGAATATCAAAGAGCTATGAAGAACTTTTTACCACTTGACCACCTTTCTGGTCTCTTTTTGGCAAATTCTGGTGACTGTGAAATCACCTGTGTTCTTCTATATTGGCAGAGATGATCGTAGCACCCTCTCCAGTGTGTGACCTTGGCATAAATAAATGTATAACAATGATCGACACTAACAATACGATCCAGTAATAAAAGTGTAACTCATGCCTTATTAGTGGGCACTAATGTGAAAAGAGCTCATACAAAACAGTTGTTATTAAAAAAAAATGTTTAAAATTAACAGAACTTCTTTATTACATTTTTTTGTGTACAAAAGGGTATTATCTACAAGAACTGCCTGCTGATGAATAATATAATCTGTGAGACCGAGAAATTTTCTGATATTCACTCCAGTGTTACTGCTTTGCTTTGTGTGTCAATAATGTAGACACTTGCCATGTTTAGGTTTTTTTAACCAAAAAATCTCAATCGACCAAGGAATGGGTACCTTTTAATGCTCTTTGACATCTAGAATTTAACTCATTTTTGGATGCCAAATAAGTAGATAGATTAAGATGTATTAATTGTTATTATTGTCTTGATTCACAAGTATGAGGATCAAAGTGAACCAAAAGCCCTGTGGCTGGAAATATTGTCAGCAGGTCAAATGCATTTTCATTCAAGGTCTATTCAAGGTCAATGGGTATATCTACATGTAACAGCTTACATTTCTTGTGCTTTATCCAGTCTCTATGTGTCAAAGCTTTAATTATTTACAGCTTCTTGTAAATATTTTCTGCCACTCACTAAATGTAGTTTAAGCTTAGCTTTGCTGCTTCTTCATATACAGTAAAACCTCTATTGTCCAACTTTCTATTATCTGAACATTTGATAATCACATTTGCTGTCCCGGAATTTGTTTTTACGTATCAGCTACTTCTGTCTTACAGCTCTTTTATTAACTGTCTAAAGTCTTTGCCGCCTGACATGGTCAGATAGTAGAGGTTGTGCTGTGCCCAGATATCAGGTTGAATTATTAGTTGTTGCTAGTTGTGCTTGTTTTACCGATGGTAGAGCTTAATGGTGTGTAAAGTGAAAACTGTCACATTTTACAACAACATAGATACAGAGCAAATACTGGGTTCCTGTAGTAATATTTCTGTGGGTTTTTTTTTCAGAGTTTTAAATCAGGTGCACAAGATGAGGATGAAGACATTGAAGCGTAAGTATTACAGTTTTGAATTTTTATTGCTTAAAATATACCTACCTTGTCCTCCCCAGTGCATTTGTGTATTTGGATTTAATCCCTCAACTTAAAAAATGTTCTTAGAAAAGACATATTCAAGGGGTTATCCTCTTGTCTTATGCATATACAGAATAGTTCTTTTGAATTATGCTTGTCGAAAATCTTCATAATATATTTGGTCATCTTTTAAACAAAATGTTTCAGACCATTTCATTTTTAGCACCAAAATTAAATGCCTGGAGCCTTTTTAAAACAAAAGAAGTTGACCAAATTAGGTAACCTTTCAGATTTGATTATTTTGTATCAGAAGGGAAGGGTGCTGATAATAATGTGTGCAGGAAAATGTTGTTTCTTTTTACTGCTTAAGTTTGTCTTAGAACCAGAAAGCCAACCCCAAGTTCAAGAACATTTTGCACAATTGAATAAAATCACTGGTGAGGATAAGGTAAGTATTCACAAAATTACAATCTAGTCAGTCTCTACCTCTGATGAGGCATATTCAAATCTGACCCTTCAGAACTTATAAGGAAAGTTGTTTTTTGCTTGGCAATGTCCATTGTTATACAATGCAGAATCATGACAGACTAAGTATGCATTGCCTGCTTCTATTCTACCCATTGTGATCTCACCTTGTATATAGTATGTCGTGTGTTGAAAGGGACAAATAAATCCCTATAAAAAATATTCAGTATTTATAGTGAGATAATCCTATTATAGTCATATATAGTCTTTTGAAGCAAAAATCTGCCTCCAAATAGATTTTTGAAAGGCTTGACGTTAACATTTTATGCACTTTCCAGAAGGGCAAGTGGTATTCAGTTTCACTTGCCCTGACCTAAAATCTACTGGTCATACTTTGTTGTTCCATAGGTCATTAAACATGTCTTAAGATTAATAATTACAGTAATTGTTATGTCACAAAGGAGTTTAAAAATCTCTTGTATTATATGAATGTCATAATTATAAGTTTAACTCTAATGATATGACAATGGCAGTGATCAAATTAAATCAGGTTAGACATTTAGACAAGCTTAACATTTTTTAGGAAAAGAAAACACCAATATTTTTCCCAAGTTTAGTTACTTGCAATGTGGGCAAGTGAAACACAAAATCCACTTCCCCTAACTGGAAATTCACTTGCCGTGGGCAAGCGGGCAAATGTTAATGTCCAGCCTGATGGGACATTCATTTTGTGAGACAATAGCACAGTACAATGGTATTGTCCAACTATGTTGGGGACTAAGAGGGTGGTCAGGGCCTGTATTCACAAAGATTCTTATTCTTAGAATTAGTCTTATTCTTAGAATTGTCGTTTTTCTTAGAAAAATTCTAAGAAGAAGAATTTTCCTATTCACAAAGATTCTTATTCTTAGAATTATACTTATTCTTAGAATTTTTCTAAGAATGGCTTTATTCTTAGAATTTTTTAAGAATAAGAAATTGCTATATGCACAAAACTCTTATTCTTGACACCAGAATTTCATCCAAACACTGAAAGTCACTTCTGGGCCTGTATTCGCAAAGATTTTTAGAATTTTTCTTTGAATTACACTTAGTCTAACCTGTGCACACATTTCTTTTTAGATCTATTCTTAGAATTATTCTAAGCTAAGAATTGTTTTGTGAATGGGTTTTTATTCTAAGAATAAGAAAATTCTTAGCATAGAATTTTTCTTAGACATAAGTGTAATTCTAAGAAAAATTCTAAGAATCTTTGTGAATACAGGTCCAGATCATAGAATGTTTTTAAATAGTAAGACATTTTGGTGTAAAGCAAAAAAAGAAAAGGAATTTCAAAGTTTTGAGAGTGGAAATGAGTAAATAACATTAGATGTACAGATAATAGAAGGTCGAATAATAAGAGGTTCTACTCTGTAGTATTTCTGTGTGATGAAAACCTTCCTAATTGGCTGGCTTGTCAAACTTTAGACTTTATAATACATGTTATGAAAATCTGAAAGTATGCCTTGATGAATATATCACCACTCATGCAGACTGTCAATGAGTGCATTGAAATACCTATTTAAACTGAATCAGAAAAGCAACACACAGAGCCAGATTTGGCCCAGTAGGCCACAGTGGCAGATTAAGCCCAGGAGTCAAAATTATACTCTGGGGAGTCAAAAACATAAAAAACTTTGACTTGTAACTTGAAAACTATTGCATTTAGAGAATTTTGTATCATATGTTATTCAGCTGCTTTTGGGTCAGCTATAACATAGTAAAATTGCAGACCTGTAGCTCACTGCATAGCCGAGTAAAAGCTACTTTGAGGTTCTCACTCCTGAGTAAATTAGTCGTAACTTGAAAACTATTGCAAAAGTGCTTATTACTCGCTTATTATTGGTCTTAGATTTTTGCAATGTGAAACCAACCTAGAGGAAATCATGGGCTTGGAATCTTCTGATGTGGTCAGATTTGACCTTGGGCCCGTCCTTCAAGGTCAAACGAGGAGAGCCAAAGTTAAAAGTGCTTATAACTCAATTATTATTGGTCCTATAGGTTTGCAATGTGAAAACAACTTATAGGAAATCATGGGCTGGGAATCTTCTGATGTGGTCAGATTTGACCTTGGGCCCCTCCTTCAAGGTCAAACGAGGACAGCCAATCTTAAAAGTGCTTATAACTCGCTTATTATTGATCCTAGAGGTGTGCAATGTGAAACCAACTTATAGGAAATCATGGGTTGGGAATCTTTTGATATGATCACATTTCACCTTGGACACCTCCTTCAAGGTCAAACGAGGACAGCCAAACTTAAAAATGCTTATAACTTCAGGAATCTTCAGCCTCTATGTCTTTTATTATTGTTTCTACAGGTTTGCTTTGTTTGGGGATACACCGCCGACTACCAATAAATGCATAAGTCTAGTTTTTTATGATTCTCCACTATTCTCTATGCTAATGGATCACATGGTCAACATAAAGCAGATAGATTCTACATTTTCCACTGGGGGAGTCAAATTCAGAATAAAAATCTTACAACCTGAGGATAAATATTATTTAGAATATTTTGGTAGAAAAAATAAACTTCTGTATTCATTGAGATTAACTTTGTGAGTAAAGAGCAGCTGCTGATCTTGTTGGCCTCTTTCAAAGTCATGATTTTGCTCCTAACAGGAAAAGTGAAGGCTTTGTGATGAGAATAAATGCAGTGTGCACTTCTTGTAAATAAGAATTCCCATCATGTTTAAGTTAAACTTGGTTAGACAATAGGTATTCATTTCTATGATTAAAATGTACATTTTATTGTAAAAATAGTTCATACACAAAACCCTGTTTAGCCCAAAAGTTTAAACGTTCAACACTTTCAGTAATTGCTGTTTATAAGGATTCAGAAATGATGATTTGGCACTGATGTTTGGTGTTGTGGGATCTAATTTGGCTCGTGCACTAAAAGCTGATAAAAGCAATATAATATCATTGACCTTTGACTTGTGTTTAATGTCAGAGCAAACCATAATACATAATATATTTGTAATGGAAGTTTCTCATGGCTTAATTTACACCGTATATGTTACAGGACAAGTATTTCTCAAATATTGTGTTCTTTAGAGCATATACTTTTCACTGTTGACAATATAAAGAGATTCTCTGGGCTTTCTGCAAGAATCTGGTAAAGTTTTCCATTGACAGTAAAACCACATGCAAAACAAATCAAATGAAGCCTTTTGGTTCAAGTCCAGCTTCTATAACGCAATATATACATAAAATGAAATGTTTACCTCAATTTTTTGTTTTTTGTTCTGGCACAAAACTTGTACCATTGTGATCTATTACCATTCCAGTTTTGATGTGTTCATTGCCTTGTGTATATTTAGTTATTTTCAACTGAATGATAACTGAAAAACTTGATCTAACTGGCAAATTTACTTACGTAAATTTCACATTTGATGAATTTTCTGTATATCTTATTTCAGTAATTTGCTGCGGCCTGCTGGAGTGAGTCTTAGACCAGCCACCTTCACCCTGAAACTGTACAGAGCAGAGGACTTGCCAAGAAGTAAGGCTTGTATTGCAACAAGTATATTCTTTGATTATTGTCTCCCACTTCACTGGACTCAGCTCTGTGAAAAATCAATATTTTCTAAATATATCCCTACTGAAATATAGCAAAAGGGCACAGTGGCATTGTGGGTAATGGACTGACCTCAAACCTCTCACATCATGGGTTTGAATCCCAGCAGAGTATTGGAATGGGGAAGGTGGTCATTGCTTGCTAATGGTTTTCAATGCAAAATCTTCACTGACTAGTTGCCACTGCTTTCCTGTGTACACACAACTACTCGTCATTTCACTTAGGTAATGTGTTGACAAGGGCATTCAATCCAAACTAATTAACCTAACATACTGCAGTATTTTCAGTTACAAAACTGAATCTCTTCATAACTTCCTCCTTCCCCTTGTTCTCCTTAATCTGACTTTCACAAGTTCTGTGGAGATCACCTTTATATTTAACTATGCATTGAAGAAAATTACACCATTTACAATTCTCACGTATAACGTAGAATTCCTTTTGCACAAAGATTTCACATCTCTTGATTGTTCTTTTAAGTCTGAGATTTACAAACTCAAGTGAGCTATCCAGTTTGAAAGTACAATTTTCTTATGTGTGTTGATGCATTCAATAAAATTCTTCATTTACTTTTGTGTAGTATTCTCTCATTCAGTTGACATTGAAACTTTTAAGTGCTCAACCCTTTTTTCAAACTTTTGGCCTGAAGGGTATCTTTGTGCATCAGTGCCCTGGTGAAAACTTTCATTGGCACTTGTAATAGAATAATTAAATAATATTATTATTACTGCCAATTTACTGGTGTTATTGTATTTCCACTTTTGTATGATTTTAAGCTTTCCTGTGACCTATACATACTTCTAAATATTTTAATGGTGTAAATGGTAAACAGGAATACAGCATTTCATTTCATTAACCGTCCCACAAGGGACACTTGTATGTATTCAGGGGAGAGGGGAGAGAGAGAGGGTCCACCGGCTCCCACATTTTCTATTGCTTATAGCTCAGCAACCTCTGGGCAGATTCTCTTCAAATTTAGCACATGTATGCAGTAGCCCTAGGAAAAATTTCTGAATATGGTGTCATGACATTTCATTCAATCAGAAAAGTCACATGACCAAAAACATGTTTTTCAAAGGGGTGTGCTGATGATAACTTACAAAAGCACTTCACTTATTCACATGAAATTTGGCAAATAGGTTTGTTATATAGATGTCTGGAAATCTTTAACTTTTGGAAGTGATCTGATACAAAATGGCCTACTTATTAACGATAAACTAAACACCATGATTTTTCTTAATGCTGAAAATGAAAAATCCGAAATATCTCAGAAACAGTGCAAGATAGAGCGATTTCTACAAAATTTTTGACCCCCAGGGTATCTGCAGAGTGAACTGGCAACTTTTCCCATCTTGAATTCTGCATGAACTGGAAAAATGCATTTATCTCGGAAACGGTGAGAGAGAGAGAGCGATTTCAGTGAAATATTTGACCCCCAGGGTATCAGCAGAGTGAACTGGCTACCTTTTCCGAAAATAGATTTCCTGCCATTTTCGGCCGCCATCTTGAATTTCTATAAATTTGGAGAAAGATCTTACATTTGTACTTTATATTCATTGTAAGAGAACTTTATAAACTTCAAAATATCTCTCGAATACATATTTCCTGTTTAAATTATGGCTCATGTCTGCTCGCAGCTAATTTCTACAATATCAGTTTAACCATTCAAACTCCTGGATTTTGCTCAATTTCAAAGCCCAAAAGTGGTTTTTATTTTCAGAACCAGTCCGACCACTAATATCTCTTTAACATTACTGTGATCACTACTGATTTTGAAACTATTTTTTTATAAGAACCCATTTTTTTAACACAACTTTTGAATACATCTTGGTAATATGGTGTAGATCCTTAAGCAAATAGTTTCAACAGTCCTTTAAATTCACAAAAACAAATATTAAATAAATCTTAAAATCTTTCTTTGGATTATAATTTATGTTCAGGGTAAAAGGCAGAACCACTCAACAGCCTCCTCCCCATATTCCAAACTAAGATGAAATATCTAAGTCTGAGTAATAACAATGTACGAGAGTAGTATGTTCATATACAAATTACCATTTGTGATGGATTTTCTATCATAGTGTAATAAAGCCACAAGTTTAACTTGCCAATATTTTTATATTTCTAAAATCTGTAATTTGTGGGGGCATTTCCTCTGCATGGGTCACTGACACAAATTTTATGCCTTTAACTGATTTTACTGAAAGTTTTTGTCTTATGGTTGACATTGACTGTCAAGTAGATTATAGGAGAAATCAAATAATAACTAGAAAGTACCTGTGAAGCAAAGGTGTTGATATATACATGGATACATGTTCACCATCATATTCCAAGATTAAAGAATTTGTGGGTTTAAAATGTGTAATTTTCACATTCCTTTTGTATTTTAGAATGTTTTGGCTGTGTGTATTGTCAGGCCCTCATACGTTAAATTTAAATAATGAATATCTGTCCTAATTTATGCAGGTAAACTTCCCCTTTTATTACACATGGGAGACCATGGATGTTGTCGGTAGCTAGCCTTGGTTATGCATGGTTCATATTTCCCCAGGTATTTTATTTGATAGTACTCTAACATGGTTTAAGGGTAGGGGGAAATGAGATCCGGTTATGAAAATATATGAAAAAATCAGTGTCATGGATGACCATGCTATTAATTACCCCACAATCCTTAAGGGCTGTCGGGGTGTCGGATTCACCCATGGTGTCCTGATGGGTGTTCGGGCAGTTGGGCAGGCGGGCGGCGGGCTATATTTCGGCAACTATAAGGTGTAGGAAGTTGATACTTGGTAGGAACATTGGTTAGGGGGTGCAGGTGTACAACATCATGGTGTGACCTTGATTTGACCTTTGACTTTGCCTTTGACTTTTGACCTTGAGATTGAAAATCTTGTCCAGGTTATATCTTGGCAACCATAAGGTGTAGGAAGTTGATATTTGGTAGGGACATTAGTTAGGAATTGTAACGGCACTCGTGCATTATTAAGCGTCCCGCAAGGGACGCTTGTTTGTGTATGGGAGAGCTGCCGGCTCCGCATTTTGTTTTCCTTATAACTCTGTAACCGTTAGGCGGATTCTTTTCAAATTTGGCAGGTTTAGGCAGTAGCCTTGGGGAATTTTTTTGAATATGCTGCAGTGACATTTCAACCAATCAGAGAGGTCACATGACCAAAAATGTCTTTTTTCGATGGGGAAGCTTGTCCGGATGATAACTTGAAAGGAATTTTATCAATTCACCTGAAACTTGGCAAATACATTCATTCTATTAAAATCTGGAAATCATTAGATTTTGGCATTGATTGGTCAAGAAATGACCGAGTAATTAATGATTAATTAATCATTACGAATTTTCCAAATAAGGAAAACACAAAAATGCTTATATCTCGAAAACCGTGCTAGATAGAGCGATTTCGACGAAATTTTTGACCCGCAGGGTATCTCTGCGGAGTAGTTTTCCCAATTTTCAAAAAATTTTTGTCTCGCCCAAAATGGCGGCCATTTTGAATTTTCGAAATTTTCGCAAAAATTGCAAAACACAAAAATGCTTATATCTCGAAAACCGTGCTAGATAGAGCAATTTCGACAAAATTTTTGACCCGCAGGATATCTCTGCGGAGTACTTTTCCCAATTTTCAAAAAATTTTTGTCTCGCCAAAAATGGCGGCCATTTTGAATTTTCGAAATTTTCGCAAAAATTGCAAAACACAAAAATGCTTATATCTCGAAAACCGTGCTAGATAGAGCGATTTCGACGAAATTTTTGACCCGCAGGGTATCTCTGCAGAGTAGTTATCCCAATTTTGAAAAAAATTTTGTCTCGCCAAAAATGGCGGCCATTTTGAATTTTCGAATTTTTCGCAAAAATTGCAAAACAAAAAAATGCTTATATCTCGAAAACCCTGCTAGATAGAGCGATTTCGACGAAATTTTTGACCCACAGGGTATATCTGCAGAGTAGCCATGCCAATTTTCAAAAAAATTTGTCTCGCCAAAAATGGCGGCCATTTTGAATTTTCGAATTTTTCGCAAAAATTGCAAAACATAAAAATGCTTATATCTCAAAAACCCTGCTAGATAGAGCGATTTCGACGAAATTTTTGACCCGCAGGGTATCTCTGCAGAGTAGCCATGTCAATTTTCAAACAAAAAATTTCTCGCAAAAAATGGCGGCCATTTTGAATTTTCGAATTTTTCGCAAAATAGCAAAACACAAAAATGCTTATATCTCGAAAACCGTGCTAGATAGAGCGATTTCGACGAAATTTTTGACCCACAGGGTATCTCTGCAGAGTAGCCATGCCAATATTCAAAAAAATTTTATCTTGCCAAAAATGGCGGCCATTTTGAATTTTCGAATTTTTGCGCAAAAATTGCAAAACACAAAAATGCTAATATTTCGAAAACCATGCTACATAGAGCGATTTCCACGAAATTTTTTATCTTCAGGGTATCTCTGCAGAGCAGCTATCCCAAAGAGCTTTCACTTGGTGAAGTTTCAGACCCATAGCTAATTGCTCACCTACTCAAAAAGAGTAAATGCGAATTACCTCTAAAAGTATTGCAGATGGCCAATTTTTCTCAAATAACTCATTCACCTACTTTTGGAAGAGCTTTCACATGGTGAAGTTTCAGACCCATAGCCAATTACTCACCTACTCAAAATGAGTAAATGCGAATTATCTCTAAAAGTATTGCAGATAGCCAATTTTTCTCAAATAACTCATTCACCTACTTTTGGGAGAGCTTTCACATGGTGAAGTTTCAGACCCATAGCTAATTATTTACCTACTCAAAATGAGTAAATGCTAATTATCTGTAAAAGTATTGCGGATACCCAATTTTTATCAAATAACTCATTCATCTACTTGTGGGAGAGCTTTCACTTGGTGAAGTTTCAGACCCATAGCTAATTACTCAACTACTCAAAATGAGTAAATGCGAATTATCTCTAAAAGTATTGCAGATAGCCAATTTTTCTCAAATAACTCATTCACCTACTTTTGGGAGAGCTTTCACTTGGTGAAGTTTCAGACCCATAGCTAATTACTCACCTACTCAAAATGAGTAAATGCGAATTATCTCTAAAAGTATTGCAGATAGCCAAGTATTGCAGATAGCCAATTTTTCTCAAATAACTCATTCACCTACTTTTGGAAGAGCTTTCACATGGTGAAGTTTCAGACCCATAGCCAATTACTCACCTACTCAAAATGAGTAAATGCGAATTATCTCTAAAAGTATTGCAGATAGCCAATTTTTCTCAAATAACTCATTCACCTACTTTTGGGAGAGCTTTCACATGGTGAAGTTTCAGACCCATAGCTAATTATTTACCTACTCAAAATGAGTAAATGCTAATTATCTGTAAAAGTATTGCGGATACCCAATTTTTATCAAATAACTCATTCATCTACTTGTGGGAGAGCTTTCACATGGTGAAGTTTCAGACCCATAGCTAATTACTCACCTACTCAAAATGAGTAAATGCGAATTATCTCTAAAAGTATTGCAGATAGCCAATTTTTCTCAAATAACTCATTCACCTACTTTTGGGAGAGCTTTCACTTGGTGAAGTTTCAGACCCATAGCTAATTATTCACCTACTCAAAATGAGTAAATGTGAATTATCTCTTAATAGTATTGCAGATAGCCAATTTTTCTCAAATAACTCGTTCACCTACTTTTGGCAGAGCTTTCACTTGGTGAAGTTTCAGACCCATAGCTAATTATTCACCTACTCAAAATGAGTAAATGTGAATTATCTCGAAAAGTATTGCAGATAGCCAATTTTTCTCAAATAACTCATTCACCTACTTTTGGGAGAGCTTTCACTCTGTGAAGTTTCAGACCCATAGCTATTTATTCACCTACTCAAAATGAGTAAATGCTAATTATCTGTAAAAGTATTGCGGATACCCAATTTTTATCAAATACTCATTCATCTACTTGTGGGATAGCTTTCACGTGGTGAAGTTTCAGACCCATAGCTAATTACTCACCTACTCAAAATGAGTAAATGCGAATTATCTCTAAAAGTATTGCAGATAGCCAATTTTTCTCAAATAACTCATTCACCTACTTTTGGGAGAGCTTTCACTCTGTGAAGTTTCAGACCCATAGATAATTATTCACCTACTCAAAATGAGTAAATGTGAATTATCTCTTAATAGTATTGCAGATAGCCAATTTTTCTCAAATAACTCATTCACCTACTTTTGGAAGACCTTTCACACACGAAAATGAAAAATTGTGAATATCTCGGAAAAGCTATTTCTTCTGCTTTAATGCTCGGCGGGAGATACACACCACGGCAGTGGTCTTGACAAAAATTTTTGTCTCCCCAAAAATGGTGGCCATTTTGAATTTTCAAAGTTTTTGCAAAACACAAAAATGCTTATATCTCGAAAACCGTGCTATATGGAGTGAACTCAACAAAATTTGGGACCTGCTGGGTATCTCTGCAGAGTAGCCATGCCAATTTTCAAAATATTTTTGTCTCGCCAAATATAGCGGACATTTTTAATTTTTTTATTTTTTGTAAAACACAAAAATGCTTATATCTTGAAAACCGTGCTAGATAGAGCAGACTGCGCTGACTTTGGTTGCCACAACAGTATAAGGCTAGAAACGAAGCATTTTCTTAATACTTTAGCACTCACTTTTATATCCTTTTCGGGACGCTTTGTTTTTGCTATGCAAAAACATTATCTTTTTTTTTTGCGAGCGATCCTCTAGTTTGAATTTTTTTCAGGTATAAATAGCGTAACAGATGCCCGAACACTCCATGTTTATTCCTACAATTAATTTTTTTAACAGCATAAAATATTTGGGGCAACTTTTCTTGCAGATCTTAACATTAAGCAAATCACATGCTGTAGCCTTGTGTAAGGATCAGAATCAGTTGTAAATTCAGCTACTTCATGCTGTTGTATCAAGAAAAGTGTAAAGGTGGTATTGTATAAAATAAAAAATACCATAGTCAACTATTTTATGCACTATGAAAAAGCCCTCTTTTGGAACTTTATACTAGTGAGCAATTGTCAAAATACTTGTATGTGACTCATCCTCTAACTGACTCCTCATAGTTGTTATTACAATGGTTGTTATATGTGCCAATTAAATAGTAGACATAGAAAATCATTCGACTTGGAAAATTCTAATATGGTATTAATAACAGACATTTATTTTGTCAAATTTGTTTTCATATTTGAATTATCAAGTTTTAAGTTTACATATATATGCAACAGAAAATAAAGAAAAGCATTCAAAAATCACCTTTTAATGTTATACATGTATATAAATTTAAATATAAATCAGTACTCACAGACCTTACACAACATACATTGGATTATTTGTTTTGAATATTTTGGTGTTATAAGAGGAATAGAAATATTCAGTAAACTAATATTTTGAAAATGATATCAAATTTTGCTTACTTATTTTCAAGTGAGTCTCCACAAAGCTTGTATGTGTGTACGAAAGAAAGAAATTTCAAAAGAAATCACATTGACACTTAAACACTTGTTCTTCATTGTGTAACAAGAGAGGATGATATTTTGTGTCACATAAATTTGGTCAGCATTGTTGAGATTAGACCTTTTAAAGATGTTCTGCAAGACATTAACGTATGCGCACATATTCATATCCTTTTGTACAGGAATCAGACAATACTTATGTAACCATCAAGTAATATTTCGTGGAATTCCACATTTAATTCCTGTTGTACAAAAGAAAAAAAATCGATACCAGAGTATAAAATACTATACTTATAACACAGAGTCAACGGTTTAAGGGTATTCAGAATCAATTAATCCCTATGTCAAATGTGATACTAAAATAAACCCCCAAACATACACATGACAGATATATTATAATACATATACATACACATATAATATAATATACATATTTTGCGGAGAGGTAAAGGGGTTATAGTGGATCACTCTGTCACACAAACAATATGCAACAAGTCGGTAACCAGCTGGGTTTGTTTATTCTTATAGACAACCCCTTTAAATATACTGGGTTTTTTTTATATTCTTAAATATTTAAATATACTAGGACTTTTGTTCCAGAAGAAGAGATTTCACTTATCCATCCTGCCTTTACTGTATGTTTCTCTGGAGTGCATGATTCGCAAATGGTAATTTATAAATTCTAGTGTAGCCCTACTGAAACGAGAGCTCATTTTCATATATGCAAATAGAATCTAAAATTTGTGATGGCCAAATTAAGAATGATAATATTAGGAAAGTCCCATTGAAACATAACTTTTGATCTTTTTGACCATATTTAGTTTGATATTTATTGATACAAGGAGATATGCTCTGTATTATTGTCATAAATTGTGTTGAAAATATTTTGCATATGTGGAAAATAGAAGAGTGCCAATCACATTCACAGATTGTATTCTCAAATCATGTTTGCAAATCATCCATCATGAACCCAATGCAGGAAAACATATAGTGAAGGCCTCAATGAAACCAGACTGATCCAGTGTTCAGGTATGAGCCATGTCTCAACAAAACAGTGAAAACATTTGTATACTTTGCCCAGAAATGAGGAAGTCCTGGTCATTTTAACTGTAGCTCTGTGGTTATATGCTGACAATACCTGACAATCTGCTACAAATTGGAGAACTATACAAAAAGAAAGTAGTTTCATATCAGCCCTCATATCTCACAAGTGTCATAATGACAATAATAAACAGCATATCTCATCATATCAATAAGTATCAAACCAAATATAATCAAAAACATAAAAAAATCATGCTTTGTGATTAGATTGGCTTGTAATCAAAAACATAGAAAGTCATGCTTTGTGATTAGATTGGCTTGTATCAAATCATTGTCGGTGCAATCAGGCCATATTATACTTTGCTACTACTTGTGGTATTAAAAGATCAATTTAGCGGTGTCATCTTCAGCCACAATTAATTTTACATCATTTTCACTTCACACCATATTACTTGTGCATTTCTACGAATTTCAGGTGTTTTGTTAAGTTTATGTAGCTGTTTGCTTTTCCACTTGAGGTGAGTGCAAGGTCATTTCTATAGTGCAAGTCTATTACACTTCTTTCCACTTCAAATATATTTAATTTATGCAAAGTTTCCCCACCTAAATTTAATAACCATTCACATTATGTCAGTGTGTTCTAAATAGTTTACTATTGACTGATTTTACGAAGTATTTTGTGTGTTTAACTTCAGATTAACCCAGAGACTTGAGTGAAAAATGAACTTATTTCACAAGAGAAAAAGTCGTCCATAAAATCACCAGAGCAGGAATTTTATAATATTAGTGTTTAAGTACAATCTTTGATGACAAGTCCTTGGGTTAATGGCCTTTACTGGTCCTTTTATGCATCCAGTCTAGTACTGAAAGAATGTAGCATGTGTCATTTGGGCAGTGTATGTATTGACAAGGACATTTAACATGTGATGAAACCATGTCAGTGTTATGTGGGTGTTCCACCACACGACTAAGGCTCCCGATTAAGGGTTTTGGGGGGTCGGTTGCAAAAATTTGCTTAGTCCCAGGCGTCCTGTAAGGGTCGGTTGTGGTCGGTTGAGGCCATGTGAAAAATCAAACATGTTTGATATTTCTCCCGACCCCAACCGATTATTTTTTCCCGCCATAAACAACATGTCCAGTCCCAGGCTTCCTCAGGCCTCCTCAGACCAAATTTACACAGTCCTATGTTGTCCCAGGCCGCCTGCGACCCTTAGTCCCCGACCCTTAGTCCCAGACCCTTAGTGCCTTAGTCCCAGGCCTCCTGCGACCCTTAGTCCCATTACAAAACAAGAATCGGCCATCTCAGTCTGGGGAAGCCTGGGGACGCCTCAGGACACATTGGAGGGTCGGGACTTAATCGTGGGTTAGTCGGGGCTTAGTCCCAGGAGGCCTGAGGCCTCCTGGGACCCAGTCGGTTTGTCTACGACTAGAAAAATGGTTTAATCGGTTCTTAGTCCCAGACCAGTCTGTTACTGTCTGGGGCCGCCTGGGGCCTCCTCAGGCCGATCTGAACTTAATCCCAGACTTTCAGTAGTCCCGCCCATTTTACCTTTTTTGTCACAGACTGTCCACTATTAAGGGTTGGGGACAGGGTCGGGGCTTAGTCCTTTGGTGGAACAGGGGCATAAAGGACTGTTCACTGAAGTTGGTTAAAGAATAGATTACTTAGAGTGGAAAGCCTTTACGTAGCTCTCTGAGAAAGTAAAAGTAAATAGTATGGTTAGAGATGTCAAATTCACCAGTGAGAAAACCCTCTTCTTTTCTGTTTTCTTGATTATGGTAACCACATCAGAATTGGATCTCCCCTTACATACAAAATCCACACAAATTTCAGTTATTTTGTCCACCTTTAGAAGGCTGCCACAATGGTGAATTTTACAGATTTTTTTTAAATTCACATTTCTTTCTCTCAGTCTGTCAACTTACTTTCCATTAAAATTGAGCCTCTTGAATGTTTGGTTAAGTGAGTGTATGGTTAAGTAAGTATGTGGTTAAGTGAATGTATGGTTAAGTCAATGTATGGTTAACTAAATGTATTTTTCTGATACTTTTACATATGACTTAATGGGATTCAATATTGTGTTTCAAAATTTAATCCATTTATTCTTATTGCATAATATAACATTTGTTTATCTGTCTGTGGTTTTTATGGATTATGTTTTGAAATATTATAAAAACGTAGTCTAATGTACCTTTAAAATGCCTGATGGCCCAGTGTGTGATATGTTGTCTTACTTCTGCAGAACTTATCTGTCAAATACTGATCTAAGTGTTCTTTGCTATAAAATAAACCATAAACGATATCTTGTTTGCCAGTGCCAAACATAAGGGAACCATGTAATAAAAAATAAGGTTTATTTTATGATACAAGTACACATCTTTGCCATTATGAAATTTATATGAATGAACTTGGAACTTCTTATTCATTAAATGTATGTCAAATGTACTTTTCATTTTTTTTACAGACAATTGTTTGCCTGTAACCTTTAGACAAAATATATTCTGGTGTCAAAATTTATTGTCATATGGTGTGATTTATTTATCTGTTTTTATGCTTTTAATATTATAAATTCTGTTTTCTTACTTTTTATGTCAGCTGACTTGTCAGTCAGCTGACATTATGTCGTCACTCTGCGGCGTGGGCGTCCGCGTCCGCGTGAACAACTTCTCCTCCAAAACTACAAGGCCTAGAGACGTGCTGTTTTTTTTAAAAGATACCTTATCTATCGAGGATGAAAAATTGTTCAAGGCATGCAAATCTGTCTGTTCGTCTGTTTGCTAGAGACATTACAAGGGGGGTACCCCCACCAAAAGTGTGAAAATTTCAACACTTAATCACAATTTTCTCAGTGACTATTGCAGGGATTTCTCTCATATCTTGCATATATGTACTAGGCCACAGGTAGATTCTCTTGTGTGAGTATAAGACCTGGATCTGTCTTACTTTTTTTTTAATAAATTTTTTTAATAATTTTTAATGCATTAAAATTCATGAAATCATGCACAAAATCATTTATAACTTGAAAAGTGTTGCATTTAGAGCATTTTGTTAAAATATGTTATTCAGCTACTTTTTTCATAGCTACAATATGGTGAGTAAGTTGGGTGCCTGTCTCAATAGCTAAGTGAGTAATAGCTACTTTTGGACTTTTCAGTAACTTCCATCATGAGTAAAATCACTTGTAACTTAAAAACTATTGCATTTAGAGAATTTCGTATAAATATGTTATTCAGCTACTTTTGGGTTAGCTATAACATAGTAAAATTTCAGACCTGTAGCTCATGGCATAGCTGAGTAATAGCTACTTTTAGGTTATCACTGTTGAGTAAATCGCTTATAACTTGGAAACTATTGCATTTACAGTATTTTGTTTCAATATGTTATTCACCTATTTTGGGATCAGCTATAACATAGTGAAGTTTCAGATCTGTGGCTCATTGCATAGCTGGGTAATAGCTACTTTGAAGTTCTCACTATTGAGTAAATCACTTGTAACTTAAAACCTATTGCATTTAGAGAATTTCGTATAAATATGTTATTCAGCTAGTTTTGGGCCAGCTATAACATAGTGAAATTTCAGATCTGTAGGTCATGGCATAGCTGAGTAATAGCTACTTTAAAGTTCTCACTATTGAGTAAATCAGTTGTAATTGGAAAACTATTGCATTTAGAGTATTTCGTATAAATATGTTATTCAGCTACTTTTGGGTCAGCTATAACATAGTAAAATTTCAGACCTGTAGCTCATGGCATAGCTGAGTAATAGCTACTTTTAGGTCATCACTATTGAGTAAATCAGTTGTAACTTGAAAACTATTGCATTTACAGTATTTTGCTTAAATATGTTGTTCACCTACTTTTGGGTCAGCTATAACATAGTAAAATTTCAGACCTGTAGCTCATTGCATAGCTGAGTAATAGCTACTTTGAGGTTCTCACTATTGAGTAAATCAGTTGTAATTGCAAAACTATTGCATTTAGAGAATTTCGTATAAATATGTTATTCAGCTACTTTTGGGCCAGCTATAACATAGTGAAATTTCAGATCTGTAGGTCATGGCACAGCTGAGTAATAGCTACTTTGAAGTTCTCACTGTTGAGTAAATCAGTTGTAATTGGAAAACTATTGCATTTACAGAATTTCGTATAAATATGTTATTCAGCTACTTTTGGGTCAGCTATAACATAGTAAAATTTCAGACCTGTAGCTCATGGCATAGCTGAGTAATAGCTACTTTTAGGTCATCACTATTGAGTAAATCAGTTGTAACTTGAAAACTATTGCATGTACAGTATTTTGCTTAAATATGTTGTTCACCTACTTTGGGGTCAGCTATAACATAGTAAAATTTCACACCTGTAGCTCATTGCATAGCTGAGTAATAACTACTTTGAGGTTCTCACTATTGAGTAAATCAGTTGTAATTGCAAAACTATTGCATTTAGAGAATTTAGTATAAATATGTTATTCAACTACTTTTGGGTCAGCTATAACATAGTAAAATTTCAGACCTGTAGCTCATGGCATGGCTGAGTAATAGCTACTTTTAGGTCATCACTATTGAGTAAATCAGTTGTAACTTGAAAACTATTGCATGTACAGTATTTTGCTTAAATATGTTGTTCACCTACTTTTGGGTCAGCTATAACATAGTAAAATTTCAGACCTGTAGCTCATGGCATAGCTGAGTAATAGCTACTTTTAGGTTATCACTGTTGAGTAAATAGCTTATAACTTGGAAATTATTGCATTTAGAGTATTTTGTTTCAATATGTTATTCACCTATTTTGGGGTCAGCTATAACATAGTGAAGTTCCAGACCTGTGACTCATTGCATAGCTGAGTAATAGCTACTTTGAAGTTCTCAATGTTGAGCAAATCACTTATAATTTGAAAACTATTGCATTTAGAGAATTTAGTATAAATATGTTATTCAGCTACTTTTGGGTCAGCTATAACATAGTAAAATTTCAGACCTGTAGCTCATGGCATAGCTGAGTAATAGCTACTTTTAGGTTATCACTGTTGAGTAAATCACTTATAACTTGGAAACTATTGCATTTACAGTATTTTGTTGCAATATGTTATTCACCTATTTTGGGGTCAGCTATAACATAGTGAAGTTCCAGACCTGTGGCTCATTGCATAGCTGAGTAATAGCTACTTTGAAGTTCTCACTGTTGAGTAAATCAGTTGTAATTGGAAAACTATTGCCTTTACAGAAATTTGTGCAAATATGTTATTCAGCTACTTTTGGGTCAGCTATAACATAGTGAAATTACAGACCTGTAGCTCATGGCACAACTGAGCAATAGCTATTCTCAGGCACTGACTGTTGAGTAAATCGGCTATAACTTGAAAAATATTGCATTTGGAGTATTTTGTTAAAATATATTGTTCACCTACTTTTGGGTTAGCTATAACATAGTGAAATTACAGACCTATAGCTCATGGCATAGCGGAGCAATAGCTATTTTCAGGTTCTCACTATTGAGTAAATCAGTTGTAACTTGAAAACTATTGCATTTACAGTATTTTGCTTAAATATGTTGTTCACCTACTTTTAGGTCAGCTATAACAGAGCAAAAATTCAGACATGTAGCTCATTGCATAGCTGAGTAATAGTTACTTTGAGGTTCTCACTCTTGAGTAAATCAGTAGTAACTTGAAAACTATTACATTTAGAGTATTTTGTTAAATATGTTATTCACAGACGTTTTGGTCAGCTATAACATAGTGAAATTGCAGACCTCTATGTCATGGCATAGCTGAGCAATAGCTTCTTTCAGGTTCTCACTGTTGAGTAAATCATTGTATCCAACCTGTAGGAAATCATGGGCTGGGAATCTGTTAATATGGTCCGATTTGACCTTAGAACCCTCCTTCAAGGTCAAATGAGGATAGCCAAACATAAAAGTGCTTATAACTCGCTTATTATTGGTCCTAGAGGTTTGGAATGAAAACCAACCTATAGAAAATCATGAGCTGGGAATTTTTTGGTGTGGTCGGATTTCACCTTGGACCCCTCCTTCAAGGTCAAATGAGGATAGCCAAACTTAAAAGTGCTTATAACTCGCTTATTATTGGTCCTAGAGGTTTGGAATGGAAAACCAACCTATAGAAAATCATAGGCTGGGAATCTTTTGGTGTGGTCAGATTTCACCTTAGACCCCTCCTTCCAGGTCAAACGAAGATAGCCAAACTTAAAGTGCTTATAACTCACGTATTATTGGTCTTGGAGGTTTGGGATGGTAAACCAACATATAGGAAATCATGGGCTGGGATTCTTTTGGTGTGGTCAGATTTGACCTGGGACCCCTCCTTCAAGGTCAATTGAGGATAGCCAAACTTACAATTGCTTAGAACTCGCTTATTATTGGTCCTACAGGTTTGGGATGGTAAACAAGCTACAGGAAATCATGGGCTGGGAATTTTTTTGTGTGGTCGGATTTGACCTTGGACCCCTCCGTCAAGGTCAAACAAGGATAGCCAAACTTAAAAAGTGCCTATGACTCACTTATTATTGGTCCGAGAGGTTTGGGATGGTAAACCATCCTAAATTCTTTGGCTGGGAATCTTTTGGTATGGTCAGATTTGACCTTTGGACCCCTTTTTCATGGTCCAACGAGGATATTGCATTTATAGTATTTCTTTAAATATTTTTAACCTACTTTTTACACTTAAACAATTACCTTGTTACTTTATTTCATAATACCATTTGCAGGGCACAACTTTTTTGTCCTTTTTCTCTGTCAGCTTCGGAATATCTTTCGAACATGCTGTTCAGTTACCATTTACTGTATTTCTGTACAGCCCTTTCCCTGATAATTATGCTTTCCTCTCATTATCACCATCACAAATCAAAAACATTCAGTCAGCTGACACAGTGCCCGTTCACGGGCACTCTCCTCTTGTTATCAAATACTCATTCATCTACTTGTGAGAGAGCTTTCACATGGTGAAGTTTCAGACCCATAGCTAATTACTCACCTACTCAAAATGAGTAAATGCGAATTATCTCTAAAAGTATTGCAGATAGCCAATTTTTCTCAAATAACTCATTCACCTACTTTTGGGAGAGCTTTCACATGGTGAAGTTTCAGACCCGTAGATGATTACTCACCTACTCAAAATGAGTAAATGCGAATTATCTCTTAAAAGTATTGCAGATAGCCAATTTTTCTCAAATAACTCATTCACCTACTTTTGGAAGAGCTTTCACTTGAAGTTTCAGACCCATAGCTAATTATTCACCTACTCAAAATGAGTAAATGCGAATTATCTCTCAAAGTATTGCAGATAGCCAATTTTTCTCAAATAACTCATTCACCTACTTTTGGGAGAGCTTTCACATGGTGAAGTTTCAGACCCATAGCTAATTATTTACCTACTCAAAATGAGTAAGTGCTAATTATCTGTAAAAGTATTGCGGATACCCAATTTTTCTCAAATAACTCATTCACCTACTTTTGGGAGAGCTTTCACTTGGTGAAGTTTCAGACCCATAGCTAATTACTCACCTACTCAAAATGAGTAAATGCGAATTATCTCTAAAAGTATTGCATATAGCCAATTTTTGTCAAATTAATCATTCACCTACTTTTGGGAGAGCTTTCACTTGGTGAAGTTTCAGACCCATAGCTAATTACTCACCTACTCAAAATGAGTAAATGCGAATTATCTCTAAAAGTATTGCAGATAGCCAATTTTTCTCAAATAACTCATTCACCTACTTTTGGGAGAGCTTTCACTTGGTGAAGTTTCAGACCCATAGCTAATTACTCACCTACTCAAAATGAGTAAATGCGAATTATCTCTAAAAGTATTGCAGATAGCCAATTTTTCTCAAATAACTCATTCACCTACTTTTGGAAGAGCTTTCACTTGGTGAAGTTTCAGACCCATAGATAATTATTCACCTACTCAAAATGAGTAAATGTGAATTATCTCTTAATAGTATTGCAGATAGCCAATTTTTCTCAAATAACTCATTCACCTACTTTTGGAAGAGCTTTCACACACGAAAATGAAAAATTGTGAATATCTCGGAAAAGCTATTTCTTCTACTTTAATGCTCGGCGGGAGATACACACCGCGACAGTGGTCTTGACAAAAATTTTTGTCTCCCCAAAAATGGTGGCCATTTTGAATTTTCAAAGTTTTTGCAAAACACAAAAATGCTTATATCTCGAAAACCGTGCTATATGGAGCAAACTCAACAAAATTTTTGACCTGCTGGGTATCTCTGCAGAGTAGCCATGCCAATTTTCAAAATATTTTTGTCTCGCCAAATATAGCGGACATTTTTAATTTTTTTATTTTTTGCAAAACACAAAAATGCTTATATCTTGAAAACCGTGCTAGATAGAGCAGACTGCGCTGACTTTGGTTGCCACAACAGTATAAGGCTAGAAACGAAGCATTTTCTTAATACTTTAGCACTCACCTTTATATCCTTTTCGGGACGCTTTGTTTTTGCTATGCAAAAACATTATCTTTTTTTTTGCGAGCGATCCTCTAGTTTATAATTGGTCCTAGAGGTTTGGAATGGTAAACCATAGGAAATCATGGGCTGGGAATGTATTTGTGTGGTTAGATTTGACCTTGGACCCCTTCTTCAAGGTCGAACGAGGATATTGCATTTGTAGTATTTCTTTAAATATGTTTTAACCTATTTTTTACACTTAAACAATTACCTTGTTATTTTCCTTCATAATACCATTTACAGGGCACAACTTTTTTATCCTTTTCTTCCGTCAGCTTCGGAATTTCTTTCGAACTTGCTGTTCAGTTACCATTTACTGTATTTCTGTACAGCCCTTTTCCTGATAATTATTCCGTCCTCTAATCACCTTCACAAATCAAAAACACTCAGTCAGCTGACACAGTGCCCGTTCACGGGCACTCTACTCTTGTTAAAATTTTCCCAGCCACCCACACATTAATAAACTTAAATACTCAGAGCAGGCATTATTTTGAACCAGATATTGCTGTACAATTAATATAGAACTTCAATTATCCAACCTTCTGTTCTGCCAATTTTCAGTTTATAGAAGCAGTCATATATAGATTTTCTTTTTCCTCCTTTAAATGTTCTCACCATCTGACTAAGATACTATGCAAAATTATCAGTACCTATTGTTTTATTATATGGTATCCTTCTTATTTATATTGACATTTTATGATCTGAACAAAATCTCCCTCTTCCAACATGTTCAGATAATTGAGGTTCCACTGTATGTCTGACAATGAGCATTGCGGTGACAGTAATCTGTTACATAATCTGTTGTCTCAAAATATCTGCTCCACTGTGTCCAAAGTTCATTTCACTTAAAAGTTTATATGAATAGCATTTTACACTTCAGGACAAAAATATTCAACAGAAAGACTGTATGGCAAGTGTATCTATTGTATTTTGTCAACATATTGGCTTTTGTTTCATTAACAGTATTGTACTGAAACAATACAAAATCAACAAAAAGTATTATTTAGTATATTGGCTAAATATCTCCATATATTTGTACACACATATTACATTTGAAGTTGTGATTTCCAATTTTCCAGTATGGGCCCTGGCTATACAGCTGTTTATGTGAGTAGCAATGACCAACATTGATGACTGATACTCCACTTTCCACACATCAGAAATAAAAGGCCCATATTGTGTCTGTGTACAAAAAAACTCTATTTTTTAACTTTTTTATTTCCTACCCAATTTCAAAAATACATTTACAGTTAAAAAAATGAAAATTTTGATACCAAATCAATGTAAAATATGCAAATACTTTTATTAACCTCAGCTAGTAAAGGCTTGAGCTATAGCTGTAAGCCATGCTGTTCTCTCAGTAGGTATAGAGATTGTGGCTGCTGTATAGTCCAAACCCCATCACAGATTTTTACAAAATTTTTCAGAATATGTTTATTCCAAGAAGAACTGGAGCTCGATACATTTGGGTAACATCTGATAACAAGTGTTACCATGGTAACTCTTTTTCTGGATTTTGGACTAGTAATTAATTGAGGGGTCTACAGTCCAAACCCCAACACTGTTTGTTTCCAAGTTTTCAGAATATTTTTTATCCCAAGTAGAACTTGAGCTGATTAGATTTTTGCTAACATCTGGAAACAACTGTTGCCATGGCAACACTTTTTCTGGAGTCTAAACAGTCCAACTCATCGATGAATTTTTACCAATTTCTTGTACATTCGAAATAGTGGGCAATTTGCTAAACTTTACAGTTATACCTGTGGGCTGGGGTTCAATCTTGCTGAGCCTGGCTATTTTTAGATATGTCAGCCAACGATTCCACTGAATGGAAGGAAAAGCAAAGATTTGCCATCGTCATCCGCTATGGTTGGGTGTAACGCTTCCAGTAAAGTTTGACTAAGTGAAAGGGATAAAATCAGCACTTAGTGCTGTGGTAGTGGGAAAGTTGGAAGTTACTCACAGCTTGTTTTCACAAAAGGGATCAAAGTTTAAATTTAGCCAGACATTGAGCTTTAAATTGAGTTTAAAAAAACGATCAGGATTAAGATTGTGTTTATTTTGTGTTAATTTGAGCTGACAGATACTTGGATCAACTTTTGGCCTAACTTTGATCCCTACATTGATCACTTTTAACAGGTAGTGTAGGGTTATATCACACTAGGTAGAAGAGAGGATGGAAGAAAACCCACAATGATGGAGATGTTGGAGTAATAAAACCAATAGAATTAAGTGGAATACACCATAACGTAACTTTATTTGTGTGTGAAAATACTTAACTATTTTTTTATATAAAATTAATCTAATGTTTTATTACAGGATTAACTTGGTGTGAAAACTGTAAAACTGTTTGTCCCACCTTATTTCTGGAATTTTTTTTTGCGTATTATTTATCATGAATATTGATACTTTATTAAAAGCCAAATAAATGTCTGTATTTTACAGTGGACTCCAGTTTTTTGCAAGGGGTGAAGAAGATCTTTGGCTCAGATGAGAAGAAAGAGCTTGTAGATCCCTACTTTGTCTTCTCCTTTGCTGGAAAAGAGGTCGGTAACTGTGACAGGGTTTTAATGTGTAGTAGTAATAGCAATTAGTAGTATACAATAAGCAGGAGTACACAGTACCCCGTGTCTGTATTAAAACTTGTTTTTAAAAGACAAAAATGTTTAATATTACCATATTCAGTTAGGAGGAGTATAAATGCTAGATGGAATTTCACTAATTTTGGCAACAAGATTGGGCAAATGCAAACACAGGCTAATTGTTAGAGTAAGAAATCTAAAATTCGCCAGGAATCTAAAATTCGCCACCTCTAAAACCTTAGTTAATTTTATGAAGAAAATGATGTTTTTGTCTAAAAATTGGTATTTTTCAGTTCAAAAAGCCATAATTTACTATACATTCAACAAATCTCACCACAATTCATTTATTTTATTAGTATTTTTACATGTGGCGAATTTCAGATATGTGGCGAATTTTGGATTTCTTACTCTATACACTCATTTGCGTATTGACAGATACCATTGATAATTTATGCTTTATGGTATTATGATGGAAACATCATCCACTTCCTCTATATTATAAATCACTCCACATTTCATATAATTAAGGCATAAGCGGTTCCTGTCAAATGTCACTTGCATGTTTAAAATCATACTGGTCGGTTGATTGGAGCTTCAGAATTCAGATTGCTAGCCTTGCAAAAGATCTCTATAGTCTTACACAGTTCACCCTCTATAATCCTCTTTAGAGTTCACAAGATTGAATGTTTAGATAATAGAAGGTCAGATATAGAGGTTCAACTGTATATATGGCTGAGCCCTGTTGAATTGAAATTTTAAGGGTGTAAAAAAATCTATCTACTAATCCAAGATTTGTAGATAACTGTAAATTTTTAATGGAAAAGTCCCCCCAAGATTTGGATTGGCTCTAGGAAAAAGGGCATTCTTTTGATCAAAGTTCTGCTGAAAGGGTTTTGACTGAGAATAATATTTTATATTTTTGACCACATAAATCTTGATGATACTCAACTGTTCTTAAGTGGCTTTTATTCGAAGCACTCTCTCCATGAGATCTGAAAGTTGAAAGAGCTTGCTGTGACTCTGGGTTATATCAGCATTGAGTTAAAAGAAAATTATTGTTGTCCGAGAGTATAGCATAGAAATTTACCTTCTTAGACCCATATTTGGGACATAAGGACCTGTGCAGCATCGACATTTTGCATAGAGATCTACCTCACCCATAAATATATTGTTAGAAAAGTCTTTTTTACAGCCCTTCTGTGCCAAACAAAATATATCTGAAAATGAAAGGAGAGATCATAAGTTAAAAAGTAAAGCTTTTATATGCATTGACACTCCTACAATAGATATACTATGTCAGCGATAGTGCTGATTCTTTTCGCAAATATTTTAAACTCTGTGGCTCCTGCAAATGCATAATATAATATCATTGAAAAAGTCTTTCTAAAGTGTTTCTGTTCAGTTTTGCTTCACTAAGTACTAGTATTCAAAAACAAGGGAGTTCAAAATTCAAGTATATAAATTTGCTGTGATACCTTTTATTAAAAACCTGCGTCTCCAGATAATAAATATGGACTTCTTTACTTCATGTTGAAACAATGTGTGTAAAAAAATAAAGTAAGTCTCCAGGTGCACTCATATTCCTATTATATTTTTCAGTGAAAAATGAATTAATGATATTTTATTGGGGTACCATAGATGATGTTATATTGATTTCATTGTCATGAACCTGAGTTTGGTTTCTTGCATGACTAGCATTGAGTACAGTAAATTGAGATCAGTGGTGACATCTCTGATTAGCAGTGTCATTTGGAAATCACTGTATCATAAGTGCAGTTCATCAACCAGGAAAAAATGCCTTTATTTACATTTTACAGAGGTTACAAGTGTTTTAAAAACAACGACAGAGGTTTGAAGTGCATGAATTCATTGACAGTAATAGCAGTGTCAAGTGAATTTATGTTTCATGATTTGAAAAATATGGAGAGAATCGTAATTTAACATATATGTATGCATAAAAATAATATGTCCAAGATTACGATAGAATTTCCTTAATGTAGAGATGTTGTGCACAAAGTTTTTTGCTGCTGCATATTTTTCTTTCTTAATTTATTATAGTAACCCGTGTTCAGTCGTACATGCCTAAATAATCAAAAACACCGGAAATACACCCTGATCAATAGAGGGCTTATTAGAAGTCAGTCTTAACTTACTAAACACAAGTGTGTGATGATAGTGAGAGTCACAAATAGTGTAGTTTTATTACCCCACAGTCCTTAAGGACTGTTGGGGTATTGTTTTCACCCATGGTGTCCGGATAGGCGGGCGGGCGGTGGGAAAAGTTTGTCCAGCCTGTATCTCAGAAACTGTAAGGTGTAGGAAATTGATACTTGGTAGGAACATTGGTTAGTGAGTGTAGATGTGCAGCATCAAGGTGTGACCTTGATTTGACCTTGCCGCAGTGACCTTGAGTTTGAAAATCTTGTCCAGGCTATATCTCGAAAACCGTAAGGTGTAGGAAGTTGATACTTGGTAGGGACATTGGTTAGGGGGTGCAGGTGTGCAGCGTCATGGTGTGACCTTGATTTGGCCTTTGACCTTGCCATAGTGACTTTGACCTATAAAATCTTGTCCGGGCTATATCTTGGAAACCGTAAGGTGTAGGAAGTTGATAGTTGGTAGGGACATTGGTTACAGGGTGTAGGTGTGCAGCATCTTGGCGTGACCTTGATTTGACCTTTGACCTTGCCGTAGTGACCTTGACCTATAAAATCTTGGCCGGGCTATATCTCGAAAACTGTAATGTGTAGGAAGTTGATATTTGGTAGGGACATTGGTTAGGGGCTGTAGGTGTCATGGTGTGACCTTGATTTGACCTTTGACCTTGCCATAGTGACCTGGACCTATAAAATCTTTTCCAGGCTATATCTCTGAAAGCGTAAGGTGTAGGAAGTTGATGCTTGGTAGGGACATTGGTTGGGGCTTGTAGGTGTGCATCGTCATGATGTGAGGTTGATTTGACCTTGCCGTCATGACCTTGACCTATAAAATCTTGTCTGGGCTATATCTCGGAAACCGTAAGGTGTACGAAGTTGATACTTGGTAGGCACATTGGGTAGGGGGTGTAGGTGTGCAACATCATGATGTGACCTTGATTTGGCCTTTGACCTTGCTGTAGTGATCTTAACCTATAAAAGCTTGTTCGGGCTATATCTCAGAAACTGTAAGGTGTAGGAAGTTGATACTTGGTAGGGACATTGGATAGGGGGTGTAGGTGTGCAACATCATGATGTGACCTTAATTTGACCTGTGACCTTGCTGTAGTGATCTTAACCTATAAAAGCTTGTTCGGGCTATATCTCAGAAACTGTAAGGTGTAGGAAGTTGATACTTGGTAGGGACATTGGTTAGGGGATGTAGGTGTGCAACATCATGATGAGACCTAGCTTTGACCTTTGAGCTTGTCGTAGTGATCTAGACCTATAAATCTTGTCCAGGCTAGGTCTCAGAAAGCGTAAGGTGTAAGAAGTTGATACTTAGTAAGGACATTGGTTGGGGGTTGTAGGTGTGCAATTTCATGGTGTAACCTTGATTTGACATTTGACCTTGACCTTTAAAATTTTGTCCAGGCAATATCTCTGAAACTGTAAAGTATAGGAAGTTGATAGTTGGTAGGGACATTGCTTAGGGGTTGTAGGTGTGCATCATAGTTTTTAGTTTACTGATTAATGCTGTCATCTTGCTATTGAATTGTCTTGTGTTAATATTTTATCTTTGCATACATTCTGTTTATCTTAGATGTTATTTTCTCTACTTAAACAGTCATCATTTAGACCTTAATATAACTGACACTGCACTGAAAGTATCCCATTCTGTGTACTGTTTCACTACTATATCTCATGGTGTTGAAAACTATTTCCCCAGGTTGTGGGGTACGGGCATCTCTGATGCTATTTTCTGTTATGTTTGAGAAAGGGTGCAAAAAGCTACTGCATGTTTACACAATATACAGTTAGTTATGACATGCACAAGACTCTATTATTTTACTTAGCCAAAAAAGAAACAAAACTTTTACAAAGAATATATTGCATTTCTTTTTGGCTTAGTATATTTATATTAAAAAAATTGTTCAAATTTAATCACCCAATATTAAATAAGTTATATGGAAAAATATGCTGTTTTTTGTAAATTCCACAAAATTCATCAAACATTATTATGTGAAACATCACTTTTTAGAGGATTTAACATTAACAATTGAAGTTTTAAATGTCGGTAATGTCTAGTATTTTTCACCTGTTGGCTCTGGCTTTTAAGGAGGTTGGGCATTTGGTCAGTCTGGCTGATGGCTGGGCAGCGGGAAATACTTTGTCATGGCTGTATCTCAGATATCATATGGTACAGGATGTTAGTACTGGGTAGGGACATTGATTAGGGGGTGTAGGTGTGCAACATCATTGTGTGACTTTCATTTTGATCTTTGACCTTTTCGTAGTGACCTTTATCTTTAAAATTTTGAAAAACACGTAAAATGTAGAAGTTGATACATGGCAGATACATTGGTGGACAGGATGATGGGAATGGCGTGTAGATGTGTAATGTCATGGTGTGACCTTGATTTTAACTTTGTTCTTACTGTAGTGACCTAGAATTTTAACATCTTGTGTGGGCTATATCTTGGAACCAGTAAGGTGTAAAAAGTTGATACTTGGCAGCCTTGACCTTGCCGCATTGTTGTATAATTGCCACAGTCTCAGAGTAAAGTGTGACAATTTTGCAACTTCTCAAATACACACAAAGCTTTGAATCATAACAAAAGGTTTTAGTATTAAATGCTTCTGATAGCATGTGTATAAACATTGTTACGCTAAAGGCCCAAACACACTGACAATGATCTGAACTATAACAAAGTAAATTCTGTTTTGAAAGATTCTCGTAATTTTCTGGGATCAGTATTTAATGTCATCTTACCCCCAAAAATTTTCATGATCGTGCATTGGAGAGTATTGGATAATATTGTTGTCAATGTGGCATAGACAGGCCTTTGAGAGACTCATATTCTGAATATTTTCTCAGAAAACAGTTTCTGTGAAAACCTTGGGATAAAAATTCTTAAGTTTTAACAGTCACCAGAGAGTGAACTTTCTTTAAAAATGTACTTTTTTGTATCCAGATCCAGTCAAAAACCATGTACTGCAGTGAGAATCCAGAGTGGAACCAGCAACTTAGACTAGGACTGAGGGTAACTTCTAAAGCTTTTTTATCTTATTTTTAACAAAACCTTCATATAGATCTTGATTCACTGGATTCTCTATTATCTGACCATGAGGGATTTTGTTTGGATGATAGAGGTTCATGGAATAGAAGAGGAAATTTAATATCGACTAGGAAAGGACTAGCTTTAAAGAGTACAAATAAGTTCATGTAATTGAATGTCTGTGTAATAGAATGTTGGTAATGAAATTTCTTCTAAAACTTATATCTTTTGCCTTTAATATGAACTGGAAAAATAGTTATAATAAACAGAATTTTAAATAATCGTAGATGCAGAATGGACTTTTTAAAGCATTTGTGGATAATATGAAAAAATTAGTTCTTTCTTGTGGTTAATTGACTCGACAGCGTCGCTTATTTGGTTTCACCCGTGTTACACTGATCTCCGCCACCGTCAGTTTCTGGTCTCCCTTGAGTAACTTCTATGGCTTTTGAATTTTTTCGTTTCTTTCTTTAATACTTTAGGAGCGGGAAAAATTTTTGGGATATACTTTTGTGAGACCTTAAACTTCATATAAGGTCATCTTAAACATTTTACAAAACTAATTCTAATTCGACTTTTATAGCGCTTAATCTTCACTGAATAGTGGACTCTAAGGCGCAACAAGACAATAGCAATATACAAATTCAAAGTCCAGGGACAGAAACAGGTCAGCACCACGGAGAAGCCATAAGAGAAAATGACCTCAGGAGGATAAGCCTTTGCATAGAGATAGGTTTTGAGTTTGGTTCTAAAAGAGGCAATAGTGGGTGATGCACGAATGTCTTCAGGGAGTGAATTCCAAACAGTGGGAGCATCAAAGGCGAAACTGAAACCAAACTGCTTAGTGGACTTGTGAATTTTAGGTTGAAACTTTGGAACATTAAGGAAATTGGCAACACTCTGACTGCGTCTAGTATTGTAAGTATTGTGGTACGTGGAAAGATATGGAGCAAAATATTTCGGGAAGCCAGTATAAATAAACTTGTGCACCAGGGTAGCCAGTTTGAACAGGAAGCCAATGGAGTTTCCTGAGGGCCAGAGTTATCCGAGTATTTTTACTCGAATTTGTAACAATTCTGACTGCACTATTTTGAATAGACTGTAATCTGTGAAGGTTGAATTTGGAGAGACTCGTGAAAAGTGAGTTACAGTAGTCCAACCGACTACTAACAAAAGCATTGGCAACCGACACAGCTGCATCATGAGTCAAGAACTGCCTAATATTTCTAAAATCCCTCAGTTGAATAAAGCAGCTTTTACAAACATTCTGGACATGTTTAGAGAAAGAAAAATCAGAGTCAAACCACACACCCAGGTTCCTGACTGACTTGGTGGGGTGAAGGGGGTTACCCAAGATGTCAATTGGGAAACATACATTTAACCTTTCTCTCTGTTTCTTGGAGCCAAAAAGTATGAACTCAGTTTTATCTGGATTAAGTTTAAGTTTGCTAGCCGACATCCATTCCTTAACATCTTGAAGGCATCTGTTCAACTTATCAAAAGCAGCTGAGGCATTCATGTGCGACAGATGGACATAAAGTTGTGAATCGTCGGCGTAGAAATGAAATTTTACGCCTTTGTGCTTACCAATTAGAGTACTAAGGGGAGATGTGTAAAGAGAGAATAGGAGAGGACCCAGAACAGAACCCTGAGGTATGCCGAACAGCAATTTTTGTAAATCAGACAAAGTAGAACCAATCTTAACAGATTGAAAACATTCCATCAAATAGGAAGAGAACTATTTGAGAGCGGAGCCACCAACACCGAACCAATCCTGAAGACAGCTGAGGAGTGTGGAATGATCAATAGTATCAAAGGCGGCCAAGAGATCCAGAAGTACCAAGGCAGTAGCTTCACCCCGAGATAGTGACAGATGAATATCATTTTTGATGGAAAGCAGAGCCGTTTCCGTTGAGTGTCCTGACTTATAAAACCACCTTGTCATCGCGTTTCAGAAAAAAAACACTTGATCCAGTGCTATAACATTTTTCAGGTATATTCTAGAACTAAATGTGCATGTCAGATGGGATTTTGTGATTGATCGGACCATAGATGCCTGATTGGCAAGTATTTGTCTGTATCTCAAAAACAATCAGGATTTCGGAGTTTTGTTGGAATTAGTTATTCAGCTACTCTTTGATAATCATTCACATGCAGAAGTTTTAGCCCAGAATATGCAAAGGAATAACCTGACTTGATGGTGACTTTAAAGTCTAAATATGGCTGTCTTGTCATTTAAATATTAACAATATTATTGTCATTTTAAGCTTAAAATGTAGGGTTTTTAGCCCTAAGCTCAATTGATATTCAGATTTTTAAAATAAAACTTGGCATTTTTTAAGTGTGCAAAAGGGACATTCTTATTTTATGGTCACCTCATAGTCCAAATATGAATGAAGTTATGGCCACCTTACAGTGAAATAAGGGGGTTTTCACCCTCCAACTATCTTATTGTTCAACTGACCTTAGTTAAACTTTGCACACTTATTAAGGATGACAAAAGGGACATTCTTGTTTTCTGGCCACCTTGAAGTTCCAATACGAGTGAAGTTATGGCCATCTTACAGCAAAATTGGCTACTTTTCCATCAGATACAAAACACAATAAAGGTTATATTCTGCTTTCAGTCGCTGACACCGCAACTACTATGGGTTTTAATAGCACCTCATCTCTATCAGGGCTGCTTCTTTTTTGTTAGCAAAAACTGTGTTCTAATTGAGAATTATAAATATAACCTCTATTTGTTACAATATGTGGTAATAGGTATGTTGTGCTACAATTGAACCAAACATTTTCAAACTATGAGTTAGGTATAGAGCCTTTTCAAAGTGCTTTAGACTGGGTATTAATTTGAGATTTGTAAAAAAATATATTTAAGATAGTCCTGCTTTTATCAGCTGGTCACACCACCACCATGAGGTTTTTCTAGTGGACACATTAACTCAAGAAAAAGACATTTGTGCTACCTCTTACAAATTTGGAGTCTGCTCCTGGTGGTTTGGAATGCAAAAAAATAAGTTGTAGAAAATTTGTCAGTAATATCATTTAGAAAGCACTTTATGATCCACCTCTTCAATTCAGTTTCTCCACTTGATCTCTTCCCCTTGTACACAAATAACCTTAGTTTACTGACCTAGAACATCCCATGACTATCACTTTTTGTCTGTCTTTTTGTTAGTTTAGTGAACTGATTTTCCCTACATGGGGAAAAGATTGTGCCTGTAAAGCAGTAGCTAAGATATGATTAGAAATTATGGACTATGTAACTTTCTTGCTTGGTCACATTTCACCTTTGACCCCCCATTTAAAAGTCACATAAGGTCTCCTCACCTAAAAGTTTTTTATATCCCTTATTACTTTTTCCACAGTTTGGAATGGGAAAACAAATAATTATTATTCATGAACTGTGAACGTTTGTTCAAAGGTCATATTTTAAATAAAATGTTCTGCGTGATCAAAAGGAGGGGTCCACATTGTGGTGTTCAGTGTATTCTTCATCAGACATGGGGGATACACTGTGTCAGTTGAGAATCAAACATGAGCTAAATGTACCATCAGTAGAAAATTCTAAATTCCACTTTCAACAAAAGTTTCTCATTTGATTTTCCTTGGCTATGTAATAAATGTTTTTGTAAAAATTTCACTATCTACTGAAGGTTTAATTTTTTTTTTTTTTTTGTAAAGCACAACAACATAATATAACTATTTAGTGCCTTGCATTTATTTTTGAAATTTTAACATTTTTGAAAAACAGTAGCAAAACTTCTGTCAGTTGCATTGTAGTTGTTTTTTTTTGACAGTTTCCTTCAATGTGTGAGAGGATCAAATTACAGATGTTTGACTGGTATGTTATTGCACATTTACTTAAACATAACTTTCTAAAAACATTGATGATTACTGAAATCTAATGAACTGAATCAGAAATTTTATTCTCTCAAAAAATTATCATTGCTTTCCATTTTATCACAGATTCATTTTGTCGTATATGTATGTTAAATTACATTAGGAAAACAGCTATTCATTGAATTTCCAATATAACATTAATCTGCAGTATTTTATTCCATCATGAGTTAGTGTGATGTGACATGGCACCAGCTTTTATTTATCTTTTTTGAAATACAGTAAACATGTGGTTTGCAGCTATCTGTTATCTGAGATACCACTTTCATTTTAAATTGAAAGCTTTCAAGGTCACCTAATTGTTAATGTTCAAAACTCTGTATCAAACTCTTTTCTGATAAAGCTCCAAATTTGTGCAAATTTAAGTCAAAGCGATAACTATTGTGTAATTGAACAAATTGCAACTTTCTATTGCAGATGTAATGCATATATGTGACAGATCAAATTAAAGATAGAGTGTCCTTGCTATATTTATTATTGCATGTTATTAAGCGTCCCGCAAGGGACGCTTGTTTGTGTATGGGAGAGCTTCAGGCTCCGCCGGCTCCGCATTTTGTTTTCCTTATAACTCTGTAACCGTTAGGCGGATTCTTTTCAAATTTGGCAGGTTTAGGCAGTAGCCTTGGGGATTTTTTTTGAATATGCTGCAGTGACATTTCAACCAATCAGAGAGGTCACATGACCAAAAATGTCTTTTTTCGATGGGGAAGCTTGTCCGGATGATAACTTGAAAGGAATTTTATCAATTCACCTGAAACTTGGCAAATACATTCATTCTATTAAAATCTGGAAATCATTAGATTTTGGCATTGATTGGTCAAGAAATGACCGAGTAATTAATGATTAATTAATCATTACGAATTTTCCAAATAAGGAAAACACAAAAATGCTTATATCTCGAAAACCGTGCTAGATAGAGCGATTTCGACAAAATTTTTGACCCGCAGGGTATCTCTGCGGAGTAGCTTTCCCAATTTTCAAAAAAAATTTGTCTCGCCCAAAATGGCGGCCATTTTGAATCTTCGAAATTTTCACAAAAATTGCAAACACAAAAATGCTTATATCTCAAAAACCGTGCTAGATAGAGCAATTTCGACAAAATTTTTGACCCGCAGGATATCTCTGCGGAGTACTTTTCCCAATTTTCAAAAAATTTTTGTCTCGCCAAAAATGGCGGCCATTTTGAATTTTCGAAATTTTCGCAAAAATTGCAAAACACAAAAATGCTTATATCTCGAAAACCGTGCTAGATAGAGCGATTTCGACGAAATTTTTGACCCGCAGGGTATCTCTGCGGAGTAGTTATCCCAATTTTGAAAAAAATTTTCTCTCGCCAAAAATGGCGGCCATTTTGAATTTTTGAATTTTTCGCAAAAAATTGCAAAGCATAAAAATGCTTATATCTCGAAAACCCTGCTAGATAGAGCGATTTCGACGAAATTTTTGACCCACAGGGTATATTTGCAGAGTAGCCATGCCAATTTTCAAAAAAATTTTGTCTCGCCAAAAATGGCGGCCATTTTGAATTTTCGAATTTTTCGCAAAAATTGCAAAACATAAAAATGCTTATATCTCAAAAACCGTGCTAGATAGAGCGATTTCGACGAAATTTTTGACCCGCAGGGTATCTCTGCAGAGTAGCCATGCCAATTTTCAAACAAAAAATTTCTCGCAAAAAATGGCGGCCATTTTGAATTTTCGAATTTTTCGCAAAATTGCAAAACACAAAAATGCTTATATCTCAAAAACCGTGCTAGATAGAGCGATTTCGACGAAATTTTTGACCCATAGGGTATCTCTGCAGAGTAGCCATTCCAATTTTCAAAAAAATTTTGTCTTGCCAAAAATGGCGGCCATTTTGAATTTTCGAATTTTTGCGCAAAAATTGCAAAACACAAAAATGCTAATATTTCGAAAACCGTGCTACATAGAGCGGTTTCGACGAAATTTTTGATCTTCAGGGTATCTCTGCAGAGCAGCTATCCCAAAGAGCTTTCACTTGGTGAAGTTTCAGACCCATAGCTAATTGCTCACCTACTCAAAAAGAGTAAATGCGAATTACCTCTAAAAGTATTGCAGATGGCCAATTTTTCTCAAATAACTCATTCACCTACTTTTGGAAGAGCTTTCACATGGTGAAGTTTCAGATCCATAGCCAATTACTCACCTACTCAAAATGAGTAAATGCGAATTATCTCTAAAAGTATTGCAGATAGCCAATTTTTCTCAAATAACTCATTCACCTACTTTTGGGAGAGCTTTCACATGGTGAAGTTTCAGACCCATAGCTAATTATTTACCTACTCAAAATGAGTAAATGCTAATTATCTGTAAAAGTATTGCGGGTACCCAATTTTTATCAAATAACTCATTCATCTACTTGTGGGAGAGCTTTCACATGGTGAAGTTTCAGACCCATAGCTAATTACTCACCTACTCAAAATGAGTAAATGTGAATTATCTCTAAAAGTATTGCAGATAGCCAATTTTTCTCAAATAACTCATTCACCTACTTTTGGGAGAGCTTTCACTTGGTGAAGTTTCAGACCCATAGCTAATTACTCACCTACTCAAAATGAGTAAATGCGAATTATCTCTAAAAGTATTGCAGATAGCCAATTTTTCTCAAATAACTCATTCACCTACTTTTGGGAGAGCTTTCACTTGGTGAAGTTTCAGACCCATAGCTAATTACTCACCTACTCAAAATGAGTAAATTTGAATTATCTCTAAAAGTATTGCAGATAGCCAATTTTTCTCAAATTAATCATTCACCTACTTTTGGGAGAGCTTTCACTTGGTGAAGTTTCAGACCCATAGCTAATTACTCACCTACTCAAAATGAGTAAATGCGAATTATCTCTAAAAGTATTGCAGATAGCCAATTTTTCTCAAATAACTCATTCACCTACTTTTGGGAGAGCTTTCACTTGGTGAAGTTTCAGACCCATAGCTAATTACTCACCTACTCAAAATGAGTAAATGCGAATTATCTCTAAAAGTATTGCAGATAGCCAATTTTTCTCAAATTAATCATTCACCTACTTTTGGAAGACCTTTCACACACGAAAATGAAAAATTGTGAATATCTCGGAAAAGCTATTTCTTCTGCTTTAATGCTCGGCGGGAGATACACACCACGGCAGTGGTCTTGACAAAAATTTTTGTCTCCCCACAAATGGTGGCCATTTTGAATTTTCAAAGTTTTTGAAAAACACAAAAATGCTTATATCTCGAAAACCGTGCTATATGGAGCGAACTCAACAAAATTTTGGACCTGCTGGGTATCTCTGCAGAGTAGCCATGCCAATTTTCAAAATATTTTTGTCTCGCCAAATATAGCGGACATTTTTAATTTTTTTATTTTTTGCAAAACACGAAAATGCTTATATCTTGAAAACCGTGCTAGATAGAGCAGACTGCGCTGACTTTGGTTGCCACAACAGTATAAGGCTAGAAACGAAGCATTTTCTTAATACTTTAGCACTCACCTTTATATCCTTTTCGGGACGCTTTGTTTTTGCTATGCAAAAGCATTATCTTTTTTTTTTGCGAGCGATCCTCTAGTTTTGTAATTCAAGCTCATGCAAGGGTAGTGACAGTAATTTATACTATTTCTACATCAGCAGGCTAATTTATTTGACATTGAAAAATGACCAAAAAAAAGTTCTGTGGTCCTTTAATTTAAAAAACAGAAACGTTTTGTCGGCAAATACATAAGAACATTATGGTTAAGTAATTAACTGTTAAATTACCATTTTTGATACTAACTGGTCAAATATTTCTACTGGATATTTTTGCTTGTCACAAACCTAACTAATAATAAAATTAGGTTTAATGATACCTTTGTACTGGAATATAATAATATTTTTTCAAAGTATTTACAATAAAAATTCCCTCTATATTCTCTGATTTCTCTCAAATCTCTGTTATGAAAAATTACTATTTTATTATATAGTTAATAAAATATTGAGTAAGCGTGAGGCTCTTGTCCTTATAGCCAGATTACACCTTTTTGTGCTGGGGTCACGATCTACAAACGAGCGTGCTCGTGTACTTGTGGTTGTGGATCAGTGTGATACAGTCCCCTTTGTGTCTTGGTTTTATGTCTTCAGTGCAAATTGGTGGGATTTGTATATAGGTAGAACACCTTCAACGCCACACTTCAGGAACACTTTTAAAAAATGTTTGGAAAAAAATTCCTCTGAGCTCTCATGAGCTATACTAAAATTTATTATCCACCACGCGACGTATTTGACCTAAATACGGGGAAATACAGACCGGGATGTATTTTTTTGTATACACCGGCGCCCCGGTACTATGGATATTCAGTGTGATTAACTTCCGGTTTTTCAACAATATCTCGGAAAGTATGTAACTTAAAAATATGTATAATATATCATTAGAAAGGTGTTATTCTAGCGCTTCTGCTCATGTATGTTGCATAAATATCCATGCAGAAATGACTGAGATATTGCAAGGTAAAGATTGAAGTTTTATATTCAGTGTTGCTCATCCTTTTTGACAGTCTGTTTCACGTTTTCTCATTAAATATTCATATTATTTGACCCATAAATCGCACAAAATGGTGGATAATAAAAGTAAAACATCCCTCATCAGACACATACAGAAAAAATATATCACTCATGAAGATAAACAATATAATACTCGTGCTGCGCACTCGTATGATATTGTTTTCTTCATTCGTGATATATTTTTTCTGTATTTGTCATTCGGGACGTTTTCCTATTATACATGCTGGAGCGTAGTGGAGCCATAAGGACACAGTCGTCAGCAGGAAATCAAATATAGATATGACCCGACATAAAGGTGTGACCTAACCATGATATAGTGGAACATACTTAAGAGGAATTCACATAGGTAGAAGTAAATACCTGGTACTTAGAGAGCGTTTTCTAATTTAAATATTCCCTGTTTTCTTTAATTTCTGGAATTATTTTCTGGTCAATTCAGATTAAACTTAACAGAGTTTAATAATAGTACACATAGTTGTTGAGTACACGCTGGTTTTTGTACAAATTATATCTTGTTGTAACTTTCACAGATGACTTCTACAAGTTATAATTTGTACAAAATTTTATAACATGTCACAAATTTTACAGATGAGTTGTTAAGTTACAGCCTGGACAAAATAATAATTGTAGAACTCCCGTAAATTATCCTAGAATTCCCTTTTAAATAGAGGCAAATGTAAGGTCTTGAAAAGACCTTTTCAATTGATATTTACCCCGTTATTTTAAAATTCAGGTTATGTAGAAATGTTTTTGCAGTTTCTTGAGGTTTGACTTCACATGGTTCAAATGTATGTGATAAAATCTATTCATGTGTATCCATGCACTTACTGTGTGTTTGTGTTTTTCTGATATCAGTGAGAAAGTGCTGAATGATGACCTGATATGTTCAGCAAACTTGTGCCTTTCAAATATAGCAAGAGTCGGTGAAATGGGTCAGTCTGGGGCAGATAAAGTCCCATACAAATTAACTATTGCTGTGTTCACACATAACCCGGGCTCTGCATTGAATTCTTCTTATGGTTACAAATGGTGTACTGCATGATTTTTGATGGGCAGAACCAGTCCCTATTTTCAGTGTAGGTTAAATTAATATCGAGTCCCAACATTGACAAAATGTTTCTTAATAGTTAAGGGGGAAGGTAGTCCTTTTGCTTGAACAAAAATCTAGTAGTTCCCTTTTGGGATATTTTTTGCTGTTATGTTCAAGAATAAAACAAACACAACTGACTGCTCAGATATTGCCTGACAACAATTTGACAATCCTTCACAAAGCAGTAAGTTTACAGCAGAGACATGTACATTACTAGTAACTATGTGACCCTATCAGTGAAAATTTTAGACTGTTTAGTGAGTCATGCTTAATTGAAGAATAAGTAATTCCAAATGCTTGTTGAACTCAGATCTCCACTTTGGGCTTTTGAGAGCCTAAAATATATATTCTACTTGTCCCACAGCCAAAAATAGGTATTTCATATGTTTATAAAATGTTTAAAAACTCAATATAAAATTTTACTGGATTTGACCTGTTCTGGGATCCAGGGAATTGAACACAAAGTATGGATCACATTTATCCATTTATAACCTGAGAGGAAAGTCTAAAATATACAACCCAATTTTTTAATTGTGAACACAGGATTAACAGGATAATGAAAACTATACAGTCACATGTAATGTCTTTCGTAAACACAAGTCTAACATGGCAAATGGTGATAACTCACTTGGGGAAATGGGTTTTTATTGTAACACCACCTGCATACTCTATAATGCTTATTCTAATGATGAAGAGAAATGCAGAACTACCACCAACTTAGAAATAACTTTAAAACACTCTCAAAGAGTTCATTTTCTTAAGATTATTGCATATTATTGGCTGCATGCAGTACCAATAGATATTGTGCAGATTTAATCTTAAACGAATGCAAGGTGGCAGATATCTGACACTAACATCTAAATTATGGGTAACTTGCTAATAAACTTGTGTTATAATTGAATTTTGGTGGTGATAGATTCATTTGCCAGGTTTAAAAGTTGAAATTAAATGAGAGAATTCACAGTAGCTTTGTGTAAATGCCATTACCTTTTGGTGTTTATTGAAATATAGATGAAAAACTGACTAGATGCGTATACATATGTCATTATTTATGCAGAACAATACTTTTGGAAGCTTTTGGTTTGTGTTTGATCTCCTATTGTGTTTGGTTGGTGTATACTAAATATTTAAACTTTCTTTCTTTTTTGCAGAAGAGATGATAGGTGTTATTTGATTACATATTCAGCTGATGATATTTAATTTTTTTAACCAAAAACTCCTGTTTACAATATTGAATAACCAATTATTGAGTATAGTGCTGTCTACATAAAGAAATTTGGAAAATTTACTGGAACATGTAAAATTTATCATGGCACAAGAACGTGCAGAATTCGCGAAGACTCAGCAAAAATCTACAAACAGTGGATACAATTTCTTTAGGAAGCTTTTGGTTTGTGTTTGATCTACTATTGTTTTTGGTTTATGTGTACTAAATATTCAAACTTTCTCTTTTTTCAGAAGAGATGATAGCTGTTATATGATAAAATATTCAGCTGAGAGATAATGTTTAAATTCTTCAACCAAAAACATCGGTTGCAGAATAACTGTTGTAGAATCTCTTTTAAGTAGGACTTGGTTAAATAGGAAAATTTAATGAATGACATAACAGAAAAAATATATCATAAAAGAAGATAAATATATTATACGAGTGCGTAGCACTTCTGTATAGATTTTTAGGCCATAATACCTACAGAAGCATTGTTAAAACACCTTTCAAGTGGAATATAATACATATGTGCAGCTTACATAGTTTCTGAGGTATTGTTGAAAAACCTGAACTTGTTGATGCTAATTATTAATGGTAAGGGGGGTCACTATTTACAAAAAATATAACCTGCTCTGTATATCACTCTATACAGGTCACACATGGCACGTGGTTGATAATAATGTGGAATTTCCCTCTGAGAAGTAAATATCAGGTCTTGAGCTGATTGTTTCCATTGAAAATTACCCTCATATCTGAAAGTCCTGGCTAAATTGTAATATTTTTCTTTTCCCTTTATGTTTGACTTTACAGGGCTTTGTTAGAATATTATCCTCTCTTAAGTAACTATTCCACTGTCATGATGGATTTTGAGCAAGCCGGAGTTTGACACTTTTGGACTATCCCTGTTGTGTCCATGGGCTATTTTTTGGGCCATCCAGTTCAAAAATCAGCATTTGGGAAGATTCTTAACATGTTTAAATGTCAAAAGTGGGTTATATTTAGTCATATATAGTCAGGTTATATTTATCTGCCACTGTGGCCTAGCGGGTAACACACTTGTCTAGGAACTCGGAAGACATGGGTTCAAACCCAGGTACAGGCAGATACATAGTGGCTCAGATGACCACTTAAAATGGCGGTCCTCTGTCATTGGGTCTTATCCCCAGTGGCAGACTAAAGAACCTCAAGGACGTTGATAAATGGTCATCTGTGAGCCTCTGTCTTCCAGTTAGGGGAATGTCAGTTACTTGTGAGTTGGGGCTGTACCTGTGCAGTCGGATTGATAAAATAGCGCTTTGAGCCCTGTAGTATATGGAGATATTGCGCTGAGTATAAATGCACAATACAACACAAAATACACAATACAACACAAAATACACAATACAATACAAAAGTTTTAATATCTGCATGGTTTTCTGAATAGTCCAGCTGCATGATTTTCTGAATAGTCCAGCTACATCGGAATACAGTTTCAGTTTTTTAATAAACCTTTATTGTAACAGTATATTTTAGTGTAAGACACAGTACACCATAGAAAATGATATTGTGTACTTCTGACAGTGTCACAGTTGGGTTCATTATATATGGCCCTTCATTACAAAACATAATGTCAAACCAGCACATGGCATTAAGCCATTTAAGTTTTTGCTGTGGTCCAATGCATTCACAGACTGTATCAATCTATTTCTTTCTTACTGTGTTCTGATACCTTCAGGGACCATATCAAGCTATTCAGTTTCTTAGTGTTGTCCAATACATGTAGGGACTGTATTAATCCACATAGTTCTTACTGTGGTGTGATTCCTTCAGGGACCATATCAAGACATTCAGTATCTTACTGTTGTCTAATTAATGCAGGGACCGTATCAGTGAAGATGATGCCTTAGGCACCAGTGTTATGACTATATCTGCTGTGTCAAGAGCTGGAGACTCGGGTTTGTCTTTTATTTGGCACAGTTACCAACAATCCTGGAATGTATCCAGTGCATTTCTGATTATGTTTAGCTTTGTACTTGTGATGGGACACCTATTCTTTATTGCACCCTGCATTCTACTTAATCTTACGCTGTCATTAATTCAAATGGGAGAAGTTGGATGTACTTCTTTGTATGCTTTGAGTCATTCTCTTAAATGAGCAGCACATTAATATATAAATGTTCAGTATGAACGCATTGTGATAAGCCAAATCATTTCTCTTCTAAGTTTCAGCTTTTCCAGTGTATTTCACAGCTTTGTGATTGCGCAGGTGTTGTTGCTTTTTTTCATCAGCCTTCTTTCTTCAGCCACTGATATTAAAAACACAGTATAGCATCTAAAGCATTATAGCTTTTGTTTGATGAAAAGTAGGTGATTTATTGTGTATATTTAAAATCTATCGCAACTATTTTTGTAATGTGTAGACAGGAAGTTAAAACCAAGGTAGGTCAAAGCTTGTTCCGTCCACATGTTCATTTAGTTCCAAAGATGGGTTAATCTGCTTAAGTCTGTTGAATCAAAGAATTCATCTACCCTCAAATTTAGCTGGTAACCCATGGCCAATCAATTTCTCACATTTTATTGGATGCCCTCTAGAGGAGCCAGTTTAAAATGAAGGATACACTGTGACTTTTAAGATATTTACCGATAAAATGAATGATAATGATAATGATTGTCATAATATAATTATAGTTTAGCAATAGTATGCACAGGTTTTCAGGCTGTGTGTAAATTTAATTATCATTGCTGTATCTTTTCAAAATATTGCTGTACTTCATGTTGGAACTTTACAATATAACGCAAAACCTTAGTCTACAGCAGAGTTTATAGCATTTGGTCTGCTTGTCATCTTGTTAACTGATTCAAATAGATGTCATGCGATTTGGTCTCTGGGATTGGGTTAGCACATTCACCAGTTCGCACCTCTTTGTTGATAATCTGTGCAAAGTCTTGAGCAACTGATATGCTTTTAGGGACCCCCCAAAAAAAGTAAAATTAGCCATTGTCACATGAAAACGCATTTATCAAGATTTATACTGATTTTCTGTCACAAGGCTTTGAAAAAAATGAATTTGAATTGCTTTTTTGCTCTTCAGCAGGGATTTAGGCCCAGGATTATGAGAGTTAAGATTTCTTTTCCACAAACAAGTCTTTTTATAGCCAGTGTATAATTTGCCATCCTCATCTTGATCTGCTTCATAAATGGTCCTACATCCAGCAAAGTAAAAATATTCAATCCTTGTAGTCAATTAAAATACCAAAGCATGAAAATGATGAAATAATTGGCAGTCACTTAAGATTTCTTACAACCTTGTGCTCAAAGACTGGGTGTCCTGTTTTTATTACAAATACAGTACTACTAATAAAGCAAGTTGTTATAATTAGCTTCCATTGTCCACCATTGTGAAGCATGATTTGGCAGATTCTGTATAAGTAGAACCTGAGTGCTGGTCAATGTTTGGTACACATCAGACCAGTTATTGGATGCTCATCTCAGATATAATGCAGTAGTTTTGTTTGTGTGAGTAATAGTTAAACAAAATCCTGTGAATACTAGAGACTGTAGGTGGACAAATTATTGCGATTACTGGAGGTTCTAGATATACAGAGTCTTCTACGATTATAGTTTGTTGTTTCAGTCAGAAGTAAAATGCATGAATGACTAATAATTAATTTTAATTTATGAAATTATTAAAGTTAAATAAATATAATTTTTGTAACAGTTGAGTCATAGGTGTTGATGTTTTTTTTTTGTTTGTATATGGGAGAGCTTCCGGCTCCGCGGGCTCCGCATTTTGTTTTCCTTATAACTCTGTAACCGTTAGGCGGATTCTTTTCAAATTTGGCAGGTTTAGGCAGTAGCCCTGGGGAATTTTTTTGAATATGCTGCAGTGACATTTCAACCAATCAGAGAGGTCACATGACCAAAAATGTCTTTTTTCGATGGGGAAGCTTGTCCGGATGATAACTTGAAAGGAATTTTATCAATTCACCTGAAACTTGGCAAATACATTCATTCTAATAAAATCTGGAAATCATTAGATTTTGGCATTGATTGGTCAAGAAATGGCCGAGTAATTAATGATTAATTAATCATTACGAATTTTCCAAATAAGGAAAACACAAAAATGCTTATATCTCGAAAACCGTGCTAGATAGAGCGATTTCGACGAAATTTTTGACCCTCAGGGTATCTCTGCGGAGTAGTTTTCCCAGTTTTCAAAAATTTTTTGTCTCGCCAAAAATGGCGGCCATTTTGAATTTTCGAATTTTTCGCAAAAATTGCAAAACATAAAAATGGTTATATCTCGAAAACCCTGCTAGATAGAGCGATTTCGACGAAATTTTTGACGCGCAGGGTATCTCTGCAGAGTAGCCATACCAATTTTCAAACAAAAAATTTCTCGCAAAAAATGGCGGCCATTTTGAATTTTCGAATTTTTCGCAAAATTGCAAAACACAAAAATACTTATATCTTGAAAACCGTGCTAGATAGAGCGATTTCGACGAAATTTTTGACCCGCAGGGTATCTCTGCAGAGTAGCCATGCCAATTTTCAAACAAAAAATTTCTCGCAAAAAATGGCGACCATTTTGAATTTTCAAATTTTTCGCAAAATTGCAAAACACAAAAATGCTTATATCTCGAAAACCGTGCTAGATAGAGCGATTTCGACGAAATTTTTGACCCACAGGGTATCTCTGCAGAGTAGCCATGCCAATTTTCAAAAAAAATTTCTCTTGCCAAAAATGGCGGCCATTTTGAATTTTCGAATTTTTGCGCAAAAATTGCAAAACACAAAAATGCTTATATTTCGAAAACCGTGCTACATAGAGCAATTTCGACGAAATTTTTTATCTTCAGGGTATCTCTGCAGAGCAGCTATCCCAAAGAGCTTTCACTTGGTGAAGTTTCAGACCCATAGCTAATTGCTCACCTACTCAAAAAGAGTAAATGCGAATTACCTCTAAAAGTATTGCAGATGGCCAATTTTTCTCAAATAACTAATTCATCTACTTTTGGAAGAGCTTTCACATGGTGAAGTTTCAGACCCATAGCCAATTATTCACCTACTCAAAATGAGTAAATGCGAATTATTTCTAAAAGTATTGCAGATTGCCAATTTTTCTCAAATAACTCATTCACCTACTTTTGGGAGAGCTTTCACATGGTGAAGTTTCAGACCCATAGCTAATTATTTACCTACTCAAAATGAGTAAATGCTAATTATCTGTAAAAGTATTGCGGATACCCAATTTTTATCAAATAACTCATTCATCTACTTGTGGGAGAGCTTTCACATGGTGAAGTTTCAGACCCATAGCTAATTACTCACCTACTCAAAATGAGTAAATGCGAATTATCTCTAAAAGTATTGCAGATAGCCAATTTTTCTCAAATAACTCATTCACCTACTTTTGGGAGAGCTTTCACTTGGTGAAGTTTCAGACCCATAGCTAATTACTCACCTACTCAAAATGAGTAAATGTGAATTATCTCTAAAAGTATTGCAGATAGCCAATTTTTCTCAAATAACTCATTCACCTACTTTTGGGAGAGCTTTCACTTGGTGAAGTTTCAGACCCATAGCTAATTACTCACCTACTCAAAATGAGTAAATGCGAATTATCTCTAAAAGTATTGCAGATAGCCAATTTTTCTCAAATTAATTATTCACCTACTTTTGGGAGAGCTTTCACTTGGTGAAGTGTCAGACCCATAGCTAATTACTCGTCTACTCAAAATGAGTAAATGCGAATTATCTCTAAAAGTATTGCAGATAGCCAATTTTTCTCAAATAACTCATTCACCTACTTTTGGGAGAGCTTTCACTTCGTGAAGTTTCAGACCCATAGCTAATTACTCACCTACTCAAAATGAGTAAATGCGAATTATCTCTAAAAGTATTGCAGATAGCCAATTTTTCTCAAATAACTCATTCACCTACTTTTGGGAGAGCTTTCACTTGGTGAAGTTTCAGACCCATAGCTAATTATTCACCTACTCAAAATGAGTAAATGTGAATTATCTCTAAAAGTATTGCAGATAGCCAATTTTTCTCAAATAACTCATTCACCTACTTTTGGGAGAGCTTTCACTCTGTGAAGTTACAGACCCATAGCTATTTATTCACCTACTCAAAATGAGTAAATGCTAATTATCTGTAAAAGTATTGCGGATACCCAATTTTTATCAAATACTCATTCATCTACTTGTGGGAGAGCTTTCACATGGTAAAGTTTCAGACCCATAGCTAATTACTCACCTACTCAAAATGAGTAAATGCGAATTATCTCTAAAAGTATTGCAGATAGCCAATTTTTCTCAAATAACTCATTCACCTACTTTTGGGAGAGCTTTCACTTGGTGAAGTTTCAGACCCATAGATAATTATTCACCTACTCAAAATGAGTAAATGTGAATTATCTCTTAATAGTATTGCAGATAGCCAATTTTTCTCAAATAACTCATTCACCTACTTTTGGAAGACCTTTCACACACAAAAATGAAAAATTGTGAATATCTCGGAAAAGCTATTTCTTCTGCTTTAATGCTCGGCAGGAGATACACACCACGGCAGTGGTCTTGACAAAAATTTTTGTCTCCCCAAAAATGGTGGCCATTTTGAATTTTCAAAGTTTTTGCAAAACACAAAAATGCTTATATCTCGAAAACTGTGCTATATGGAGCGAACTCAACAAAATTTTGGACCTGCTGGGTATCTCTGCAGAGTAGCCATGCCAATTTTCAAAATATTTTTGTCTCGCCAAATATAGCGGACATTTTGAATTTTTTTATTTTTTGCAAAACACAAAAATGCTTATATCGTGAAAACCGTGCTAGATAGAGCAGACTGCGCTGACTTTGGTTGCCACAACAGTATAAGGCTAGAAACGAAGCATTTTCTTAATACTTTAGCACTCACCTTTATATCCTTTTCGGGACGCTTTGTTTTTGCTATGCAAAAACATTATCTTTTTTTTTTGCGAGCGATCCTCTAGTTTTTGCTTGTATTTATATTTATATATATTAATGTTAATTGATGTTTACTTGTTGTGTAATCATATCTTGCAATCTACTGATTTAGCACCAGGTGTTTGTGTCATATTATTGACTGTACTAAAACTGTGATACTGTGTATAATAGATACCCTCGGACATGTTTGTATTGTTCTAATCCTGTTAAAAACTATTTAAATTGGCTAAAACAGTGATTTCAACAGCTGTCAATTGCAAAAAAATAATTTATTTTTCACTGGAAATATTTTAAAAACTTGTCGTGAATTATTTTTCAGAAATAATATCTTCACTTTATTTAAGTGGTGAATCATAACACACAGTTAAGGCTTTAACTTTGGAACATGTGGTATACCAAAATGTGGCAGTCTGAGTTGTTTATCAAGAATAACCACATTCGTTAGCCAAAGCAAAAGCTGAGACAGGTCATATTTGTAAAGAAGCATAATGCATAAAAAAGTGTGTTGGTACTAAATAGTTTACACAGGGGTGTGGGATAAACATGTTCCCACTCTTAGGATACCTTCTTTTAAACCCCAGCCCATAAAGGCTGGGGTTATAGTCGTCCCCTGCACCGTCCGGGTGGTGGTGGCGGGGGCATAAAGTTTATGGGTGTTCCACAGCTTAAACCCATGAACAGATTTTGACCAAATTTTCCATTTAGCTGTACCTGCGAGCTGAGGTTATTGCCCACCGAGGCTGGCTATTTTTTAACTTAGCAAGGTCCTCCTCCTTCGCCTTATGGTTTACAAATTTGGCATCTAATCACAGGCTGTCACCTCTGTATGGGTTTGACTCCCACAAGTGGTAAAGCTGAGGACCTGTCCCAGTGTGAACCCGGCTGTTGAAAGGGATGTAAAACACAAATATTGAACTATTGCACTTTACAAGTGTGTGATTTTATCTCAGTAATGCCCAGTAAAACACGCCATTGTTACATATTTATAAGGTAGATTGTAACCCTGAGGTGAACACTATAGTACATGACAATGTTTACAGGGATCAGTTTGTCAGTGATGATCCAATAGGCAGAGAGTCGATCTGTGTCTCCAAAATATCGTATTCAGGAAATGGTGACACATTTCATTATTCACCCATTACTTACCCTCAGCAGTTTTCTTTCTTTGAGGTTTTTACACAATTTTTGATGTTTCATAGGCTTAAATATGGTCATTTTTAGGTGAAAAGTAACTTTCATTTGTTTTACTTTGAATGATTTGTGAAGATATATTTTCAGCTAGCCATCCAGCATTCTTTTTCATGAACTGCCAGTCTCCTTCTGAATATATTCATGGTTTCAACTATTTTTTTTCAAGCATTATGAACCTTTTTCTCTATTTTGGGTATAATATGTCTTTTTTGTGTGATGTTTATTATGAATTTTTTTCCAAGGATATATTTCACTAGCCTGTTAGCTTTAGTATAAGTTTAGATGGAACAGTTAATTTCTGAATATGGTGGGAACCATTATACTTTTCATTTGAATTTACCAGGAGAAAAATATTATCAAATTATATTTATATTGTCTTTTTGACATTTATTTATGTTTTCTGGTGCTTGTATTGCTTTTGTTTCACTTTAATTAAAATTGGGTTGATTGTAGTTTTCAATCAATTATGTGAATGCTCATTCTCCACATATGGTTGTTTATTTACTTGTTCCATTTGTTCAAGATTTTGATTTCCCATATATCTTATGATCTATGGACCTGGATGTTAATTATTTTTTAAGAACTATAAGCTTAGAATGTTACCTGCACAAAACATTGTGGAAAATAGTTAAGGAGTTCTGCACCCAGCGATAGGTCAACATTATACAGTAGACAGTACATGCCGAACTAGTGTAAATCTTAAAGGAAAAAAATCACTTTTACTTCGCACTTTACACACATGTTTTAAGTGACCCTCAGCATATATTTCAATGTTTGCAATCAATAACATGATCCATGATTTGTTAACACAATTCTGGCCTCCAGTGACATCCAGGCAAGTCTGTCTATACACCTTAGTGTGATTTACAGATGATAATGATGGATTAGTGATTGTACATTATATTTTCTACTCTTGATGTGAATAGGGAATAGTCTGCTTGTTATATTATTGTCAGTATTTACGAAGAAGATTTGTAGCTTGTCATTACATGTCACCGATAACAACAAAATGTACACTTACCTGTGTGTTTCAATTTTAAGTTATTTGTCACCAAGCTAGTTTTTGTATCACATCAGTTTTTATCTCGTTGTTTTAAATGGATTATTTCTTCTGACCTTTTTTTAAAACAGATGTATATTCTTTTGTTTATATCTTCCATTTGCTTGAAAAAGAGGAAATCAGGTGTATATATGCTAAATTGCATGTATTTCATATTTATACTTTTACATGATTAGTGATACAAAAACTAGTGTGACCTCCATAAAAGCAGTTGAGCTTTGTTAAGGATGGTTACTGTATATATTACATATATATTATATGTATATATTACAAGTCTACAGTAGTTTGTCCCCCTTTTATACTGATCGTTTTGCCACCTACAGGGATAGGCTGAGTCAGGATGACCCCATTGGAACATCCCGGCTTTTGATGAGTAACATATCATGTCTAGGCGATCATGGTGACTACTGAGTGCTGAATGTGATTTGTCTTTCTCTTTGTTGCATTTTGTGCTCTATTCAGGATTCTAAGTAAACCCACTCAAGGAAAAGAAAACTTACAAGAATGACAATGCTGAATTAGTTAATATTTTAAATATCAAAATTTTTATTGAGATTGCCTTGCTAGTATTTCAAGCCATTGCTTCATTAGAGTGTTCTTTGAGCTATTGCTAGTAATAGTGTGAATTAGTTGGCAGAGATCAGTAAGAATTACTCGGATCTATAAAGGCATACTAAGAATCAGTTGGCACATTATATATTTTTTCTATTTGAAAAATTGACACTTCGGAACATTTGACTCCAACCTCTTCACCTTTGACCTGTTCTGTGAATATAAAGTAAGTGAACTATGTATCCATTTTTCCTGAAATTGAATAGTACTTTACTTGAAACATATTAAAATTGACCTCTATGCCAGTAATCCCCAAATAAAAACAGCTTAAATTATAATAACTATTCAAGCTTATCAATTGTACTCATTAGTTTAGTAATGATCCATATTCGGTTGAAATCACCAGAATGACCAGATACTAGTAGCGTCAATGGTAAAGTGTATACCATGATGCTGTGCTCATGAATCTGTTACCAAACATTCAGAGGCATTTTTCTGCTGATTGTGAAAACCATTAAGATAATATAAATACTTATGACATTTAGAAACTATCCATGTTTAGCCCTTATACAAGCTGCCAATATTTTAAAGGTTTAAAAATACTAAGTTTTATTTTAGAATCATATTTCAGTAATTATTGAACGGTAGGAACAAGTCTTAAATATTAAAGTTTAAACAAGGCTACTTAGAATCCTGATGTTTTGTCTGTCACTTTGTGAAAAATCACAGAAGGTCAATGTGGAATATGTTGTGGACACCTATCCATGCACCTATATGGCATCTTCACAGAAATGTGGTGACCTCGGACATCATTTGTAATATCCACTTTATGAAATGAAATATCCAAATTCTTGTAAACTACCAGACTTTTTTGTATGGAAAGTTCCACATTAATCTCATTATATTTATGTTTTACTTTCCCAGCTTGAGTTGAAGCACAAAATCACAAGAATAAATGTCTTTTAAAAATATTTATTTTTTTTTTTAATTTATCTCTTTATTTAAATCATACTTTATGTTTTAGTAATTCATTGAAAATCTGTTCCATAAGTATCCAGATTTTGACACTGGAATGGAATGACAATTTGGTTTGTTTTTTTTGTTTTTTTTTTGCATGTTTTGTTGTTTAAGTAACACCACATAGTGTTGCTCACAGCTTTTGATAACAAAATGTTTGTACATTTGAAAGTCTTCAGTTTTGTTTTCAGCCAGTACTCTTTGCATGTTTAGTATGGCTTTTGCATTTTTCAGCCTATCTTCGAATAACCCTGTAATGCTATTATTGCTTACTATTAATGCTTTAATGATGCCTTGTATTAAAATTTTAAAATAAAATGGATATTTTTAATAAGCTTAAATTTTATTAATGAAACCGGATTTATTGTATTTTGCTATAAGTCACAGAAAAAGAGAACTTAGAGATTATATTCTAGTAGACATCTTTCCATGTTTCCGTGTCATTTGTTCACAATCTTGGTGTTTTTGTTTGGAGATGATTTTACATTCACAGAACACATTACTTCCGTTTGTAAAGCCAGTTTTACCCGTGAAGGAGATTTCACTTCAGTTATCATTTTTCCAACAATTTTCTTAAAGTGTAGAATACTCTGCCTCGTGATGTTCATACTACACTGTCGCTAGCTTTATTTTTGCAATAGGTTAAATACACCTATGTTTCAAAATTTATGTGGAAGGTTGACTGGGCTTACTCCTGTAAATGGAAAGTACTCTTGGACCTTCAGTGTCCTTGTGATTACCAAGTGTGGCATCAAATCATAGGCTGGTAAAGTAAGAAATCTAAAATTCGCCACATATCTGAAATTTGCCACATGTAGAGATATTCGTAAAATAAACAAAGTGAGGTCAAATTTGTTGAAAGTCTAGTAGATTAACGGTTTCTGAACTAGAGAAACACCAATTTTAAGACAATACGTTACTTTCTTCTGTAAATTTGCTGAGGTTGTGTAGGTGGCGAATTTTAGATTTCTGGTGAATTTTAGATTTCTTACTGTACCTCTGTATGGGGTTTTACTGCCACAACTGTGTAATCAGTATTATAAAAGGACACTGGTCAAAGGCAAGGCTCTTCATTGTGGAGAGATTAAATTGCATGAAAGGGTATGATTGGTGTGGAAATGTACTGTGGGGTATTAGATGTTTAATTATATGTGATTAGTTTAACTATCTTGGCCATTTTCGCTCTAGTTTAAAAATATTTTTACTCAATTTATTGAAAACCACTGGGAAAAATCCCCCAAATGTGCAAAGTAAAGAAAATTTGCCTGCTTAGCATGTAGTAAAAATCCTACTGCACCACGCCGTGTAAATGTACAATGACCTTTACTGTGACTTTGTACATAGATTGTTCTTTATTTATAGTATGTCAATTAACACCACGTCACACCTGTATATTGCTTACTTACAAATGTGCATGAAGAGATTTTTTTACAATACATCTGTTGTTGACATGGTGTCAATTTGACAAGATTTGTCTGCTGTTTTAATTTGTATTAAACATTTATGAACATTAAATGTTTAAGTAATAATGAAACGTGTACTGCAATATACTAATACTTTTCAGCCAATCTCCATCTTTAAAAAAAAAATTTTTTGTTAAACATTGTGTTTATTTTTTACCATCATTTCAGGAATTCTTTTTTAGAATTTTGATGTTTTTTCACTATTTTGTAATAGCTTGTTAGATACTAATAATACAAGTTTTAACTTGTTCATTTACTTAATCTGTTAAAAAATTAACGATATTTATGTTTCATTGAAAATTTCAACGTCTTGACTTACTTCATCTCTTAAAATGATTAATGACATTTTTATATTTTATTAAATTTAAATTAATATTAAAATGTATACTTTATAATTAGCATTGTTTAAGAATTATATTTAAATTTTATTTTTACTTTAATATTCTATTGTCTTTCATAACAATGTACTAATTAAAATTTTCTTGATTGGAATAAATAGATCATTAAAGTCTCCAGTTATGTAACAGGGTCTTCTCTGATTAACAGTTGTGTTAACACAGCAATAATATTAATTATCATATATCTGTGAAGTTATAAAGATTTTAACCCAATGTTTTAACATAAGACTAAGAAATCAGTTGACTGTTAATTGACATTAATATCTTTTCAAACGTCCAACTCTCCTTGTGGTTGACAGATAAAGGCGAAGACGGTAATGAATGTTAATTAATGCTAATTATATGCGTGTAAATAGTCTGTACTAAATACTTCATGCATCTTAGTCCTTGTATGTACAGAACTGAAAACTTTATAAAATTGTGAAAAATAGTTTGGATGTTTTGAAATTTTAATATTCAGCTGCCACTCTCACACATAGAGTTTCTGTTTTAAATAACCTGATCCAAAAACAGTTGTTATATTACCTTTTATGATGTCACAGTTCTGTGCATACTGTAAATATTTTACATCCAGTGTTAAGTGACGGTTATTTTCTTTGGTATAGATTTTTTTCATTATTCCATATGTTTACCTCATCTGCCTTCCTATTTATTTCTCTTAAATATATTTTTGTTACAAATAAAGTGTTTACAAATTTCTGAATTATGAAAGTCACAATTCAATACAGAAGGCTTTTGTTAGATAAAACTTGGGTATTTTTTATGTGTGGTATTTGGAGTTAAAAAATTGAACCAACAGATATCCTGTTGTAGTTAAAGGATATGTTTCAAAGTTGCAAAATGTTTGGATTTTATTGTTCCAGGATATTTTCCACAGTCAGATGAACTGTAATAATGTTTAAAAATGAACAACATAGTATACGTAGTTTATTTTTATAAAAACGTTTGTGTTCTTTCAGCACATTATTGGATAGTTTTATGTGTGAGATGTTCTTTGGCACAGTTTCAATCTTTTATTGGTTTACTAACCTTGGTCAAGTGGTATATTTTCTGGTCTCAATTCATATGGTCTTATACTTATTTGTTTATTTTACAATTAGACATACATTAAAGATGTTTATAACTTTATTTTATTTTAAAGTAAAGGTGTCACCATCACGCATGAATATAAAGGCATTTTAAAAACCACATAAATTTCTTAAATAAGTTAGCATATCTATTAACAGTAAGAGATTATAGACATTTCACTTTATTATCTGGTTGTATACTTGCCTTGACAGAGGCAACCTTTTCCAATGATAATATTATCTGTCCATCGCCATGCAGAAAGACTATATTTTGAATCTTGTATTGTTTCTTTTCCCAGAATTATGGCAAATGATCGTATTTGGTTACAGATTTGCATTGAAGTACTGAGTACCAATATAACAATCAAAAACAAATTTCCAGACATTTTGCTTTCTTTTATGTAGCTTCCTTAACATCCTTTTAAATTCCCTGTTTTATTACGCTACAATAGCTTACCATGTGGGACTTAATGCTGTTCTCGGGTTGCCACACCCGGGGCCAACGTCTTAGAAAAAAAGATCGTTCTTGTTAGCCACCGGATATACTGGTAGTTGTCGTCACGTGATAACTTCTGACCAATCGCCCTACTTTCTCGTTGGCCACGATGACTGGTAGCAGTTTGTAAATATACAGACATTTTCATTTATTTCTCAGTATTCACGTATTGTTGGAGGCTAATATTTGGATATTTCTTTAAATATATATCATAGATTATCCTGTAAAATTTTTAATTTCACAACTTAAGTATTTTCCTTACAATCCGCGTGTTTTGAGTTTTCTCGGTTCAGGCAATTTCAATTGTACGTCTTTTTATTGCGTTAAAATGTCCCTTCATCAAGCAAACAAAGACAAACCGAGAGCTCAGAAATGCCGCCATTTTTGCTTCAGTTTTGATACTCATAATTACCGCCTGGGAGGGAGGCTGGCAAGGGAGGCTGGCAAGGGAGATGACCCCTGTGTCACTTTTGAAGCACCCTGCCATATTTGTACGTCTCTCTCTGATGAACAATTACAAAAAATTCAAAACAGGAAGCGGTACTTAAAAAAGCAAAAAGCGGAAACTAGTTCCAAAGATGAACTAGATCTCTTGGGTGAAGGCGATGGGGACTCTTTTAATGGTTCTAATGCAGACCTTGAGAGTGCTGCCGATAACCTCTTTACCTCACCCCCCTGTCCTCAACCACTCGCCTTCAGTTCTTTATCACTAAAGACCCCAGCCAAGGCTGTTTCTCCCACCCCAGGTACTGTTTTACAAAATAAAATTCAAAGAAATCTAGAGAAATCCCTGGGTGATTCCTTAAATATACATATCCAGCAGCAAATGGGTTCCTTCCAGGCATCCATGTTAGAAGCATTTCAATCACTCCGAGAGGAGTTGGCAGTGAAAAAATCTGCCGAGGTTGATCCCTCGCCTCATGCTTCAAAAGCTGGTCCATCCAGCAACTCTGCTGCTCATCTGGACCTACCCCCTCCGAGGTCAAGTACTAATGCACAGTCCGAGGCAATGGATGTGGACGTTGGTCCAGCACTCCCTCCTCGTCTAGTTATGTCCACCCCCCTGGGGGGTGGATATATTATTTTTGCTTTTTTCGCCGTCCGATGTCCGGCGTCCGGCGTCCGGCGTCCGATGTCCGGCGTCACGCATGGTTTCCGCTCATTTAAAGGAAAAGTATTAGAGCTATTGTCACCAAATTTGGTATGCAGGCTTATTGGGTCAGTAGCTTGCTTGGGATTGCTTTTGGCTGTTGTACCTCTTTTGCTTACTGAGTAATACTTAAGTACAGCTATTTTCAGTACCCATTGGTTTCCGTGCATTTAAGCCAAAATAATTAAAGATATTTTACTACAATTTTGAATACAAGATTGTTATGTCCATAGCTCGCTTGGTATTGCATTTGGGACTGATAGCTTTGTCAGTACATGAGTAATAGCCATTTAGGTACTTCATTGTGTATTTTCAGTACTACTTTTGAGTAATTTGCTAATATCTCAGAAACCGTGTGAGATAGAGCGATTTCGTCGAAATTTTCGACCCACAGGGTATTTAAGGAATGTAATATTTGCAATTTTCAAAAAATTTTCCCCTCCCCAAAAATGGCGGCCATTTTGAATTTTCGAATTTTTGCCAAAAATGGCAAAACACAAATTTCCTTCTATCTCCTTAACCGTGCGAGATAGAGCGATTTCGTCGAAATTTTCGACCCACAGGGTATCTAAGGAATGCAATCTTTGCAATTTTCAAAAAAATTTTCCCCTCCCCAAAAATGGCGGCCATTTTGAATTTTCGAATTTTTGCCAAAAATGGCAAAACACCAATCTGCTTCTATCTCCTTAACCGTGCGAGATAGAGCGATTTCGTCAAAATTTTCGACCCACAGGGTATCTGAGCATTGTACTCTTGGTAATTTTAAAAAAATTTTCCCCTCCCCAAAAATGGCGGCCATTTTGAATTTTCGAATTTTTGCCAAAAATGGCAAAACACAAATTTGCTTCTATCTCCTTAACCGTGCCAGATAGAGCGATTTCGTCAAAATTTTCGACCCACAGGGTATCTGAGCATTGTGCTCTTGGTAATTTTTACAAAATTTTCCCCTCCCCAAAAATGGCGGCCATTTTGAATTTTCGAATTTTTGCCAAAAATGACAAAACACTAATTTGCTTCTATCTCCTTAACCGTGCGAGATAGAGCGATTTCGTCGAAATTTTCGACCCACAGGGTATCTGAGCATTGTGCTCTTGGTAATTTTCCAAAAATTTTCCCCTCCCCAAAAATGGCGGCCATTTTGAATTTTCGAATTTTTGCCAAAAATGGCAAAACACTAATTTGCTTCTATCTCCTTAACCGTGCGAGATAGAGCGATTTCGTCGAAATTTTCGACCCACAGGGTATCTAAGGAATGCAATCTTTGCAATTTTCCAAAAATTTTCCCCTCCCCAAAAATGGCGGCCATTTTGAATTTTCGAATTTTTGCCAAAAATGGCAAAACACAAATTTCCTTCTATCTCCTTAACCGTGCCAGATAGAGCGATTTCGTCAAAATTTTCGACCCACAGGGTATCTGAGCATTGTACTCTTGGTAATTTAAAAAAAATTTTCCCCTCCCCAAAAATGGCGGCCATTTTGAATTTTTGAATTTTTGCCAAAAATGGCAAAACACAAATTTGCTTCTATCTCCTTAACCGTGCCAGATAGAGCGATTTCGTCAAAATTTTCGACCCACAGGGTATCTAAGGAATGCAATCTTTGCAATTTTCCAAAAATTTTCCCCTCCCCAAAAATGGCGGCCATTTTGAATTTTCGAATTTTTGCCAAAAATGGCAAAACACAAATTTCCTCCTATCTCCTTAACCGTGCCAGATAGAGCGATTTCGTCAAAATTTTCGACCCACAGGGTATCTGAGCATTGTACTCTTTGCAATTTTCCAAAAATTTTCCCCTCCCCAAAAATGGCGGCCATTTTGAATTTTCGAATTTTTGCCAAAAATGGCAAAACACTAATTTGCTTCTATCTCCTTAACCGTGCGAGATAGAGCGATTTCGTCGAAATTTTCGACCCACAGGGTAACTAAGGAATGCAATCTTTGCAATTTTCCAAAAATTTTCCCCTCCCCAAAAAATGGCGGCCATTTTGAATTTTCGAATTTTTGCCAAAAATGGCAAAACACAAATTTCCTTCTATCTCCTTAACCGTGCGAGATAGAGCGATTTCGTCAAAATTTTCGACCCACAGGGTATCTGAGCATTGTACTCTTGGCAATTTTTTAAAAAATTTCCCCTCCCCAAATATGGCGGCCATTTTGAATTTTCGAATTTTTGCCAAAAATGGCAAAACACTAATTTGCTTCTATCTCCTTAACCGTGCGAGATAGAGTGATTTCGTCGAAATTTTCGACCCACAGGGTATCTAAGGAATGCAATCTTTGCAATTTTCCAAAAATTTTCCCCTCCCCAAAAATGGCGGCCATTTTGAATTTTCGAATTTTTGCCAAAAATGGCAAAACACAAATTTCCTTCTATCTCCTTAACCGTGCGAGATAGAGCGATTTCGTCGAAATTTTCGACCCACAGGGTATCTAAGGAATGCAATCTTTGCAATTTTCAAAAAATTTTCCCCTCCCCAAAAATGGCGGCCATTTTGAATTTTCGAATTTTTGCCAAAAATGGCAAAACACCAATCTGCTTCTATCTCCTTAACCGTGCGAGATAGAGCGATTTCGTCAAAATTTTCGACCCACAGGGCATCTGAGCATTGTACTCTTGGTAATTTTTAAAAAATTTTCCCCTCCCCAAAAATGGCGGCCATTTTGAATTTTCGAATTTTTGCCAAAAATGGCAAAACACAAATTTCCTCCTATCTCCTTAACCGTGCCAGATAGAGCGATTTCGTCAAAATTTTCGACCCACAGGGTATCTGAGCATTGTGCTCTTGGTAATTTTTACAAAATTTTCCCCTCCCCAAAAATGGCGGCCATTTTGAATTTTCGAATTTTTGCCAAAAATGACAAAACACTAATTTGCTTCTATCTCCTTAACCGTGCGAGATAGAGCGATTTCATCGAAATTTTCGACCCACAGGGTATCTGAGCATTGTGCTCTTGGTAATTTTCCAAAAATTTTCCCCTCCCCAAAAATGGCGGCCATTTTGAATTTTCGAATTTTTGCCAAAAATGGCAAAACACTAATTTGCTTCTATCTCCTTAACCGTGCGAGATAGAGCGATTTCGTCGAAATTTTCGACCCACAGGGTATCTAAGGAATGCAATCTTTGCAATTTTCCAAAAATTTTCCCCTCCCCAAAAATGGCGGCCATTTTGAATTTTCGAATTTTTGCCAAAAATGGCAAAACACAAATTTGCTTCTATCTCCTTAACCGTGCCAGATAGAGCGATTTCGTCAAAATTTTCGACTCACAGGGTATCTGAGCATTGTACTCTTGGTAATTTAAAAAAAATTTTCCCCTCCCCAAAAATGGCGGCCATTTTGAATTTTCGAATTTTTGCCAAAAATGGCAAAACACCAATCTGCTTCTATCTCCTTAACCGTGCGAGATAGAGCGATTTCGTCAAAATTTTCGACCCACAGGGTATCTGAGCATTGTACTCTTGGCAATTTTTTAAAAAATTTCCCCTCCCCAAATATGGCGGCCATTTTGAATTTTCGAATTTTTGCCAAAAATGGCAAAACACTAATTTGCTTCTATCTCCTTAACCGTGCGAGATAGAGTGATTTCGTCGAAATTTTCGACCCACAGGGTATCTAAGGAATGCAATCTTTGCAATTTTCCAAAAATTTTCCCCTCCCCAAAAATGGCGGCCATTTTGAATTTTCGAATTTTTGCCAAAAATGGCAAAACACAAATTTCCTTCTATCTCCTTAACCGTGCGAGATAGAGCGATTTCGTCGAAATTTTCGACCCACAGGGTATCTAAGGAATGCAATCTTTGCAATTTTCAAAAAATTTTCCCCTCCCCAAAAATGGCGGCCATTTTGAATTTTCGAATTTTTGCCAAAAATGGCAAAACACCAATCTGCTTCTATCTCCTTAACCGTGCGAGATAGAGCGATTTCGTCAAAATTTTCGACCCACAGGGCATCTGAGCATTGTACTCTTGGTAATTTTTAAAAAATTTTCCCCTCCCCAAAAATGGCGGCCATTTTGAATTTTCGAATTTTTGCCAAATATGGCAAAACACAAATTTCCTCCTATCTCCTTAACCGTGCCAGATAGAGCGATTTCGTCAAAATTTTCGACCCACAGGGTATCTGAGCATTGTGCTCTTGGTAATTTTTACAAAATTTTCCCCTCCCCAAAAATGGCGGCCATTTTGAATTTTCGAATTTTTGCCAAAAATGACAAAACACTAATTTGCTTCTATCTCCTTAACCGTGCGAGATAGAGCGATTTCGTCGAAATTTTCGACCCACAGGGTATCTGAGCATTGTGCTCTTGGTAATTTTCCAAAAATTTTCCCCTCCCCAAAAATGGCGGCCATTTTGAATTTTCGAATTTTTGCCAAAAATGGCAAAACACTAATTTGCTTCTATCTCCTTAACCGTGCGAGATAGAGCGATTTCGTCGAAATTTTCGACCCACAGGGTATCTAAGGAATGCAATCTTTGCAATTTTCCAAAAATTTTCCCCTCCCCAAAAATGGCGGCCATTTTGAATTTTCGAATTTTTGCCAAAAATGGCAAAACACAAATTTGCTTCTATCTCCTTAACCGTGCCAGATAGAGCGATTTCGTCAAAATTTTCGACTCACAGGGTATCTGAGCATTGTACTCTTGGTAATTTAAAAAAAATTTTCCCCTCCCCAAAAATGGCGGCCATTTTGAATTTTCGAATTTTTGCCAAAAATGGCAAAACACAAATTTCCTCCTATCTCCTTAACCGTGCCAGATAGAGCGATTTCGTCAAAATTTTCGACCCACAGGGTATCTGAGCATTGTACTCTTGGTAATTTTTAAAAAATTTTCCCCTCCCCAAAAATGGCGGCCATTTGAATTTTCGAATTGTTGCCAAAAATGGCAAAACACTAATTTGCTTCTATCTCCTTAACCGTGCGAGATAGAGTGATTTCGTCGAAATTTTCGACCCACAGGGTATCTAAGGAATGCAATCTTTGCAATTTTCAAAAAATTTTCCCCTCCCCAAAAATGGCGGCCATTTTGAATTTTCGAATTTTTGCCAAAAATGGTAAAACACAAATTTGCTTCTATCTCCTTAACCGTGCGAGATAGAGCGATTTCGTCGAAATTTTCGACCCACAGGGTATCTAAGGAATGCAATCTTTGCAATTTTCCAACAAATTTTCCCCTCCCCAAAAATGGCGGCCATTTTGAATTTTCGAATTTTTGCCAAAAATGGCAAAACACAAATTTGCTTCTATCTCCTTAACCGTGCGAGATAGAGCGATTTCGTCGAAATTTTCGACCCACAGGGTATTTAAGGAATGCAATCTTTGCAATTTTCAAAAAAATTTTCCCCTCCCCAAAAATGGCAGCCATTTTGAATTTTCGAATTTTTGCCAAAAATGGCAAAACACAAATTTGCTTCTATCTCCTTAACCGTGCGAGATAGAGCGATCTCGTCGAAATTTTCGACCCACAGGGTATCGAAGAAATGCAATCTTTGCAATTTTCCGAAAAATTTTCCCCTCCCCAAAAATGGCGGCCATTTTGAATTTTCGAATTTTTGCCAAAAATGGCAAAACACAAATTTGCTTCTATCTCCTTAACCGTGCGAGATAGATCGATTTCATCAAAATTTTCGACCCACAGGTATTTCAGCATTGTATTCTTGGCAATTTAAAAAAAAATTTCCCGTCCCCTAAAATGGCGGCCATTTTGAATTTTCAAATTTTTGTCAAAAATGGCAAAACACAAATTTGCTTCTATCTCCTTAACCATGCGAGATAGAGCGATTTCGTCGAAATTTTCAACCCACAGGGTATCTAAGGAATGTAATCTTTGCAATTTTCAAAAAATTTTCCCCTCCCCAAAAATGGCAGCCATTTTGAATTTTCGAATTTTTGCCCAAAATGGAAAAACACAAACTGGCCTTAACCGTGCAAAATAGAGTTATTTCGTTGAAATTTTCGACCCATAGGGTATCTAAAAAATGTACTCTTGGCAATTTTCAAAAAAATTTCCTTTTCCCAAAAATGGCGGCCATTTTGAATTTTCAAATTTTTGCCAAAAATAGAAAAACAGGAATTTGCTTCTATCTTCTTAACCGTGCCAGATAGAGTGATTTCGTCAAAATTTTCAACCCAACCAATGCAAAAAGGCATGAAGCTGAAATAATTTACATCTACACTAACAAATATTTAAGCATCATTGATATATTTTACAAATGAAACAGGGTCTTGTAAGACTACTGTACAATTTGGGCAAAAGGTTCATGGGTGGACATTACACATGATAATGTGTGTTCTTCTATGCTATCCTGTTTCTATTCGCATCTACTATCAACAGGGCGGCCGATTTCTAGTACTAAATCAAACTTCCTCGGATCAGTACGTCGCCCCTTCTGAAGCAATTCCGAAGGATTCCTCGTACTCACATAAAAAACAAAGCCACAGGCATACAGTAACACCGAGCTCTGCCTCGGATCATCTGGATGAGGATTCCGACGAATCTCGGATCCATCCTAGACCTAAGAAACACTCTGACAAGAGCAAGCATAAATCTAGGTCCAGATATGTGTCATCTTCAGAGGAAGATCACTCCCCTGTGGCTAGACACAGGTCTTCTAAGCCCTCTAGGGCTCAGCCCTCAGGCGCAGCTTCTGATCAAGACCTCCCACAACATGATCCAGACCCCCCTTATTATAGGGAAGTAGCCCTGTCTGACATTCCCTCCCAATACTCTGAAGAGGTAGACACCTTCAGGCGCATTCTTTCTCTCCCTGACCCCAGGGACTCTATGCCTAGGTCCTCAACTTCAGTGTTGGGTCTGGATGACGAAAAAGGCCGTCAAGAGCTCAGACCTAGAGGTCCTTCCTCTATCCTTCCACTTAGCTCAGTTATCAAGGACGCCTTTGATAAATTTCAACATGATTTCAAAGCTGCCAATTTATCTGAGGGAAAATATGTCAAGCCTCCTCCTTCCACTTCTAAGTGGTACAAGGTTGGACAGCCCACTTTTCAAGACAAAATCCAGGAGTTGAATACGGACTTTGCCAAGATCTGTATTACTCCTAGACCTCCTGGGGCACCAGTAGCCAAAGTCCCTATGCCAGTCCTTAAGGAGCTGGAACATCAGGCTAGACAAAATATCTCAACCCTCAATTTCACCGCTGCCTTTGCCAAAACCTCTTCTTCTTGCAATGCTTCCTTGGAGAAGTGTCAACATAGCATCAAGTCAACTGTCAAGAAGATTAAGTCTCAGATCCAGAAAGGTGCCAATCCTGAGAAAGCAGCAAAGCGCGGATATGAGGAAGTTGCTGAGTACTTGGATTTTTGGAACAAGATGGTTCTTGTTCAACATAGAGCTCTTACCTGTCTCAGCAAATCGCTAGCCCATATTCTCCAGAGGGAATTATATTCCATGGCTAATACCGGCTTGCTTAGACGCGAAGCCGAAATGACTCTATTGCATCCCCAGCTAGGGGAAACGAGACGCCAAGAACTTAGGAACTCGTCCTTCTGGGACTCCTCCTTGTTCGAGTCTCAACTTGTAAAGGAAGGTGAGGACTTCCTTCTCAAAAAAGGCACCTCAAAAGATTCTCAGGGTTTTGCAGTTTGCACCCTACCAGAATAAGCCCTTTCGTGGCCCCCACAAGAAAAGAGGCTCCTACAGGAAACGCCCCTATGGGGGCAATACCTCTCAAAGCAGTAACCAATCCTTTCCCTCGGGAAGAGGAAAATCCAACTTCAGAGGCTCCAGGGGTCGTTTTCGACCCCACAATAGAGGAAGGGGGCGTGGAAACCCCCCTTCGCAATGACTCCTCCAAAGCCTCATTCAGTCCACCAGTAGGAAGTCGCCTCCGTTCTTTCAAGAGAGACTGGCTAACAAACAAATGTTCTCAAAACGTGTTAAACATTATCACCAATGGCTACGTTCTGCCATTCCGTTCAAAGCCAAACTTGATCAGATTCCCTCTGATTCTATCGGAGTACAAGGCCCAACAAAAAGACCAAGCCTTGGCCACTTGTATCCAGTCTCTCTTGTCAAAGAACGCCATCGAAAGGGTGGAAAACGTAAAATCTCTCGGGTTTTACAGTCGCCTGTTCCTAGTACCCAAGCCTCACCAAAGGTGGAGGCCAGTTATAGACCTAAGCAGGCTCAACACTTTTCTCCATGTAGAAAAGTTCAAAATGGAAACCCCGGAGTCCATCCGGACTTCCCTGGTCCCAGGGGAGTGGGTATCGTCGATAGACCTGTCGGACGCATACCTTCACATCCCCATCCATCCAAACTCAAGGAAGTACCTAAGGTTTTGCTACAAGGCCCAGGTGTTCCAGTTCACCTCCCTACCTTACGGACTGGCCACAGCCCCCTAGGTCTTTACGATGATCGTAAAGGAAGTGAAACTAATGGCCCTCTCAAGAGGACTCAGAATTCACCAATACCTGGACAACTGGCTGATCAGGTCCCAGTCCCAGGAGGAATCTCAAAGGGACACACAGGCAGTGGTAGACCTAACCCAATCCTCGCTGGACAACCTCCTTCCTTGGACAGAAGCCATTGTAGCCCACCTAGATTGGTGGCAAAACCCCTCAAATGTAATGAAAGGCTCAGACCTTCATCCCAAGGACCACAGTATCCAACTCTTTACCGACGCCTCAAACGAAGGTTGGGGCGCTCACTTAGATCAAAATTCTACAAAAGGGCTGTGGTCAGAGCGGGAAAAAAGGCTACACATAAATGTCCTGGAATTGAAGGCGGTCTCCCTGGCCCTTCGAGACTTCAAGGACCAGTGCCAGAATCAAACAGTGTTAGTTGCGACGGACAACTCAACAGTGGTAGCCTACATCAACAAGCAAGGGGGAACTCACTCAGCAGAGATGTGCGCTCTCCTGTGGAAAATCATGACCTGGTGCCATCACTACCATATAACATTGAAAGCCAGGCACATTCCAGGGTGTCTGAATGTGATGGCCGACCTCCTATCCAGGTCCAACCAAGTGCAGTCAACAGAATGGTCCCTGCACCCTCAGGTCTTCAAGCAAATCTGCCGAAAGTGGTTCACCCCTCATGTAGACTTATTCGCTACTCACCTGAATCACAAACTCCCTCTATATGTGTCTCCTATCCCAGACCCAAGGGCCTGGAACATAGATGCTCTGAACATAAACTGGACCAACCTCACGGCCTACGCCTACCCTCCTACGGCTCTCCTTCACAAGGTGATCCAAAAGATCAAGCAATGCCATTGCCTGATCATCGTGATAGCCCCAGGCTGGCCAGGGATGCCCTGGTTTTGGGACCTAGTGCAGCTCTCAACAGAGATCCCACTACAACTCCCAGTGTCAACGACCCTACTCAAACAGTCCCACAACTATGTGTTCCACAACAATCCACAACAGCTGAACCTCCACGCCTGGTGTCTAGGAGCGGACAACTCCAAGAACAAGGCTTCTCTGTGGAGGTGGCAGAGAGAATTGCTGCCCCTCAGCGGTCATCAACAAGGACCATCTACAGGTCAAAGTGGGCCCTATTTGAAAAATGGTGCAGAGAAAATTCGGTGGATTTCTCCACTCCATCTGTGAAACAAATCTCAGATTTTTTCATGTACCTGTACCAAGATCTAAACAGGTGCCCCTCGACCATTGATGGTTACAGGACTGCTATCGTTGACACTTTGGGCCCAATGGCCCAACACATTGCACACAATGCAGACCTTCATAGGTTACTCTCCAGTTTCCACAGGGATCGTCCTAAAAGTTCCAGAAATTTACCCAAGTGGAACCTTTCTGTTGTCCTTAACGAGCTCACCAAAGCACCATTTGAGCCCATGAAAGACTCAGACCTCAAACATCTTACTCTCAAAACTGCTTTCTTGCTAGCCTTGGCCTCCGGCAAGCGCCGCAGCAAAATCCATGCCTGGGTCGCGAACAAAGTAGCTAATTTAGGCCAATGGGAAAAGGTAGCCTTGTTCCCTTCTTCTGATTTCATAGCCAAAAACCAACTAGCAAGAGAAGGTTCTCAAAGTGTGTCACCAGTGACTATTCCTGCTTTGACTGCCATTGTAGATAGACAGTTTAAGGAAGACAGGACCCTGTGTCCCGTGCGGGCCCTGAGGTTCTATTTGGACCGAACTAAAGACCTGAGAGGGTCTCGTTCTCTCCTTTTTATCTCCTTTAAGAAAGGACATACCTCAGACATCAGACCCGCTACACTCTCCTCATGGTTGAAACAAACCATGATTCTACTTTGTTATAAACAAGCAGATCAACAAGCCTTGGACTTGGTCCAAGTCAAAGCGCATGACATCCGGGCCTTCGCTGCCTCTAAGGCCTTTTACGGTGGAGTATCGGTGGACCAAATCATGCAAGCCTGTCACTGGAAAGCTCACAACACATTCACAAATTTTTACCTAAAAGACCTTACTTGGTCGGACACCAACAACAATATGTATCTGGGACCCGTAGTGGCGGCACAACAAGTCCTAGATCCTTCCCCTCAGACCAGTTGTCCTCGGAAAGAAAAAAGGGGGGGAGGGGGGGGCACATCCGCTACAACCAAGTCTTCAGGAGTCTCTCCCAGGATCTAGGTATTCCTTTACCTTCAAGATGTTACGGGTAAGGTCATTTTATTTTTTCAATTATCAGGTAATTTCTATTAAGGACTTAGTCAGTTGTCGTTAATCTCATATTTCAGGTTAAAAATTTCATGAGATCCCGACCACGGGTTGGTCAGTCACACGTGAAGGTCTAATAGGGACCCTTAGACCTCGAAGTGAGCACTGCTGCACTTCCGTCCTACTACCAAACATCTGGACAGTTTTAGCACTGTCCCTTTTTTCTCAGGTTTTTGGCTCATTACAGGCCCGATCTTCGGGATCGGGGCTCTGTAAAAGGGACTCAGACTGGCATTTCTGGCACTATTCTGTATATATTAATTCAAATCTTAGAAAAAAATTACATATCTTCCAGTCTCAGCTGTAATCCCGCCACCGGGCGGTTGAATTCAGCATTAAGTCCCACATGGTAAGCTATTGTAGCGTAATAAAATTGTAAATTTTAATTACTTAAATGTAGCTTTTATAAGCTACAAGCTTACCATGTGGGACTTAGAAGAGTCCCACCCTGCCTCCCCGCTGTTTACAGCTGAGGGGTAGGTTTAGTAAAATTTCAACGAGAAAGTAGGGCGATTGGTCAGAAGTTATCACGTGACGACAACTACCGGTATATCCGGTGGCTAACAAGAACGATCTTTTTTTCTAAGACGTTGGCCCCGGCTGTGGCAACCCGAGAACAGCATTAAGTCCCACATGGTAAGCTTGTAGCTTATAAAAGCTACATTTAAGTAATTAAAATTTACAAGTTTACACATTCTTAAAGACTTGAATGTTTATTCTTCTATATAGAATTAGAAATTGTAAAGAACAGAATGAAAGAAGAGGCTGTTTCTATAGCAGCCAAGACATCAGATATAGACAGTCAAAACACTGACACCCCCACAGAGCATGCACCCAAAGATCCCAAAAATGCTAACTCATTTGGTGCAGGTAACCTTGGTTACTGGAAATGCTGACAATTTTTAACCTTTTATCACCTGCACAGTACAGTAACCCTAATGATAAGCACTCTATAACCATTCTGTGATATAGATTAACCTGTGATTGGTGGAAGATTAAAATGTAAGTTTTCCAAAAATTCTCACAATTATCAATTTCGGAAACAAGTATAATGGTCATGATGACAACACTGATGATGACTGGCTTATTCATTTAGCAAAAAAACAATGATTTTTCCAGTCAGATTTAAATGATTTTTACATACAATTCAGGAACCTTAAATTATCACAGGTATTTATGGATTATTAACCTTTACTTCTGAGATGATTTTATTTTGTGATCAATTAATTGAAGCATTTTAATGCTGCATTTTCTCTCTCTGCACAGGTTTAACCGTTAAAATCATTCTTATGATATATACTGTCTTTTGAATTTTACAATGTCGAAATCATTTTTGACTGTGTCATTTGCAAAATCCATGTCATTTGATGTGAGTTTGACATCCGAAAACAATGCCACTGATTATAGCAAACACTTCAGAATACACAATTGTAAAATGTTAGTGAGGAAATGAGTTCTGCTTTTTTGACATCATACTGATATATGTTCATTTTTTATCTGAGAGCAGTTTATTGTCATCCAATAATCATAATAACACAGTTATCCCCAGAAAGTGAATTGCTAAATAATGATATACATCACAATCTAAGTAGTCCAGTTTAAACATAGTTAACCTCATGTATCAATGGCATCATTTATTTCATAGAAATTATTTAATATCCTAATTATATTAATGCATACATTAGTTAAGTATTTTGGACTAAATTTTGGTGCTGTGTGATATATTATCAACTGCAGTTATATTTCCACTTATCCTAGTTTATGATATCTCTAGATATATCAGGAGACTAATAATACCCAGGGTGGTGTTGATTATCATATGTTTATCATTTCCTTCTTGACCTCAGTCATTCTTTGATACTTTTCCATGTTATTGTTTATCCCTTCCTGGTAACTTGTATTTAACTTCTCTTTTGATCAAGGCATGATAGTTGAAGTTTATTTGATTTTATTTGTTTTATCATTTGTATAATTACATTCAAAGTAACAGTCTCCTGTAGTGATATCACTGTACACTGCACAGATGATCAATGGAAGAATAAAGGAATCATGCCAGAATCAAAACACATGACAAACACTGGTCATTCTATCACATATATGTATTTATGTAATCCTAGATTAGGATTCCAACAAACATAATACACCAGATCGAGATCACAGGAAAAAAGATGGCAAATATGGTGGAGGTGGATCATTGGAGTTATGGTTAACTTTATTTTTCAGAGGTCTTAAAACGCTTCCAATTTCTCCTCCAGTGTATACACTTTGTAACTTACACCAGAATGACATTGTATGTTCACATATAGCCACATACTTGTTTTACCTTCTGTCTCCTCAATCAGTTGTACAAATGCATGTTTCAGGGAAAAATAATTACTGATTAGACAATATTCAATCTTATTTAGTGAATATGAAGTAGACCTAGTTTATTAGTGTTTCCATGTAGACAAACTACATTTAATTGAATTATATGATTTCAAATTTCTAATTATTGCTGCTACAGTAGTAGACTTAGATTTTTGTTAGCATGTATGCTTTGTTGACGAGTAAAATGCAGCTTTATTCACCAAAATATAACTTTCAACCTTAGTTAAAAAATGCTGAAAATGTATATAACCATCATTGTTATTTCTTTACATTCATAAAAAGCATCAAAATTCAACACTGTTTTTGTCAAAGAAATGGAGAATCTCTCAAATTCAGTCCCCTGCTTCTTGGTGTATTTATTTGACAATTTGAGAGAATTTGTGATACTATAAGGAACTCTTCTATATATTTGCCATTGATAAAAGCTTTTGCTACGTTTTATGTGTTGTATTAGCTTTTAAATTAATAAGCTTGTCACTTGCAGTAGATTGAATTTTTGTCACAATAATCAGGCTACCTGCTGTATTAATTTGTGTATAAATTTGACACTTTCATAACAAACCATTAAATTTCGGAGGTGTGTTGTTCCAGGTTTCCTGCCCACGTTTGGACCAAGTTTTGTGAACTTTTACGGATCTCCCCGAGAATATTCTGAGTTGCCAGATGAGTATGAAGATCTCAACCTTGGAAAGGTAAAGCTCACCTTACACTTTTTACAGCTTACTCACCTTTTACACTGTATTTTGGGGTCACTTCTTTTCATAGCAGCCAGACTGTTAAGTCAGTCACTGTTCAACGATAACAGACAAAACTGTATTGGGGTTAGTAACGTACAGCTGTTGAAATCATGCCAAACATTCTAAACGTTGAGTTTAGGTTATTCACATAATTGTTCTTTGTCAAATGTGATATTTTGTTTGAAATTATGCTATAATTCTTGTATAAACCTTCAGCTGTCAAAACCAGATGCTTCATTTTTTTCTTAGCAATACCTTTTTTTAAATTTGTGTATATGTGTTATATGCAAAATGTAATTTACTGATATCTTAAATTAAACTTGAAAATAAACATAAAACATGGGGCAGCCTGGTTAAACTACTTTTGTGAAGACTTTGCCTCCATGGTTCAGTAAAAATAAGTATAACTGGCATATTACTAATTTCCTCATTTAATTTTCACAGTTACTGTAGAAACCCTTCCAAAACTGTAGCCTGACTTTAAACTGTTCAGTTATATTATTTTGTAAAACATACACAGATGAATCTGTTTAAAACACAATTTACATCAATACAGATCCAGAGAAATATCTTTATTATCTGTTCACGAAAAAACACGAAGAAACAGGTTTTGAAATGGCCAGATAAGTTTGCTGTTTCAAAATGGCCAGAGTTGTGAAATGGCCAAGAAAAGAATCACTGGGAACATTTAGGATTCCAAAAACCCGTATGTATCCAGTAGTCCTGTGATACTATGTTCCAGTTGACAGGATCAGAATGTAAAAACAAAAACATTCCATGGCACCAACAAATAATTGGGCCTTTGAAGTTGAACCTTGTTTTTATAGTAAGTCAAATCTCAAGTAGTTCTACCGAACCACAGATTCCAGAAAACAGGGTTGATGCCAGTGTAAATCTGTTTGAACAGAGTTCTGTTTGGTTTCACTATAAGCATTGCATGCATGTTTCAGGGAGATGGGGTGGCTTACAGGGGCAGAGCACTGGTGGAGCTGCAGACCACACTGGGAGAGTTCCCTGAGGTACAAGTGGAGGACATCCACTCTGATGATGTACTCAGGGTCCAGGTCAGATTGTTGTACCAATACTTTTACTGTCTAAAATCTGTTGAAATCTGAGATATATCTGATTAGAAACAAATAGAATGATAGATTTTGATTATTAATCTTTGGGAACTGGCCACCATTAAGAGCCCCATGCACTTATCTGTTAGGGTAAACCTCCCAAGAACTAAACTAGCCGGGCATAACACTGCCTATCCACAGAGCATAGGCTTTACCATTTTGTGTCAATATCTAAAAAATAACCTTGCGAAGTCTTCCCATTTTGGATTTTGAGGAATAAATTAATCTTATAATCTCCAAACGTTTATGCAATATTTATGTACAGACCTCAAAACATTTTTAGTGATTTTCCAGTACTTTGTAACATGTCTTATTATGTTAAACAGAAATTTATGAGACGGAGGAAGTTCAAGCTGCACGCAGCCTTCCTGAATGCCACTATGATCAGTGCCGTTGATGCCCCAGTGGAGTTTGAAGTCAGCATTGGTATGAACACAGTGATGTTAATGTTAAAATTTTAAATTTAAAATGTAAAGTTGTACATGAGTCGATGATCAGCACCATTGATGCTGCAATAAAATATCAAGTTTTCCTATTCTGTTGTGTCAAATAAACTTACTATTTCTGTACAAGTCGTTAATTCTTTTTGGGATGTTTAACTTACTGTGACTATCCAATATTTTTAAATGCAAAAAAAACACAAATTTAACTATTTCTTAACAAGATAAAGGAAATGCTAATTGTCTGTTCCTACTTGACCCAGTCATTTTAAAAGATGCAAGATCCCAACCTTTGTAGGTAACTATGGTAACAAACTTGACGAGAGTGTGCCGCCCTGTTCCTCCACCACACAGCCGACCAATGCTGTGTTTGATGGGACATATTACTACTTTTTACCATGGGGAGACACTAAACCCTGCTGTGTGGTGGACTGTCATTGGGAGGATGTTAGCTTCAGACTGGAAGCTCTCAACCTACTGCTACATTCAGTGGACAGACTGGTGAGTTGATGCTCACTTCCATTCCCTAAAATTTCTTTTGGAAGTTACTTATTATTAAAGTACCTCTTCAGTGTTAGAAAAGTCTATTATAGAAACACAATCTGCCTCCTGTAATGTGATTTTGTTTGATAATAAGGTTCTAGTAAAATATTCAAGTGAAAATAGAGGAATTAGTTATCAGACTGCAGTTACTTACTGGTGAATTATGTTTGTTAATTTTGTTATACTTAATGTAATTATGTTCAAGTGAGTTGCCCCAGTTGATTGTGTAATACCTACCATAGTTGTTTTCACATGAACGATGTGGGCTTGTTTTGCTCTAATTTTTGAAGGTGTGTTGCCTACATTTATTGTGTTTGTTCTGTTCACAGGAGGCTAACCTGGAGAGTGTGCGTCTGGGTCAGAAGGCAAACCTAGAGCCCCCCAAGCTAGCTCAGCTGTTGATTGCCCTGTTAGACCAGCTCATAATCGACACCAGGTATTGGAGAAAGAAATGGCCCATTTGCCCTTAAAATTAAGACCAAAATGGCTAATTTCCCCATCTGATAAGACAATAATACTTAAGATGTCACAGGAATTTCCAACATAAGGAGTTACTTTTTTTTGTGGCATATTTTACATTGTACAGTGTTGAGAAATTTATACTTTGCATAAAAAAATCCCAGTACTTAATACATATTTGTTCACATATAGGTTACAAATGCTTTTTATATTTTTGGGCCGGTTGCATGTAACCAACCCCCTCTGTTAGATTGATGTGTCTGATGTCTGTCTATCTGTCCATTAGTCAATATTTTAGTTTCCGGACCCTAGCTCTAAGATGCTTCTGCCTATTTGAAATTTGACAGGTTGTTACAACACTGCTTGGGCTAGATTGCTTTCAAAACTGGTGCCAGTCAGAGCATCTGCCTGTCTGTGTATCTTTCTGTCAACAATTTGGTTTCCAGACCATAACTCAGACACTTCAGGCAGTTGATTTGAAGTTAACACGTGAATTTCAAGTGGGTTTATGTACTAGCTAACAGGGTGTAATGGAAGTATTGAATCATTGCATACTCATTGGTCCAAATTCCGCCTTTAACTAGTACAATATGTGTTGCCAACAGTAATTCTTCCAATTAAATCCAACACACTTGCACTTTTTTAGCAAACCTATGCCAAAGGTACAGTCGAACATCCATGTTCAGAATGACTTGGACAGACAGCTGAGGTATTACCGGGAAGTTGAGCTGGAACACATCTGCACTGAGGCCCGTAAACTGCGAGAGAGTGCAACAGACATGACTGAGGCCATCAGTGAAGTGGAGAACTTCCTCGCTCAGCTCAAAAATCTGGCTGTAGAGGTGAGTGTGGTGATGTGACAGTAGTTTGATGAATCTTTTGTTTGTGAATCCATAACTTGAACATGGCAGAGATGTCTCACTGGTTCGGATTAGCTATAGTTTTATCAGCACAAGAACTTCACCATGCAATAAACACACTGCCCTCTATTGCCCAGTCTTTCATATTTTGGGAATCCATTTTCAGTTTCCCAATGTAGAATTCCAATAAATGATAAACAAAATAGCTGTTATATTGTATGGAACTTTGTTATATTTTGCCAAAGTCTATAACATTTAGTGAGACAGGCTAAAATTACATAAAGGTTCCGCATGGATCAAATTACCTATTCCAATTTTAAGAATATGAATAATTTTCAAATATAATCTGTGAATTTCACCCAGTTTCTTAACTTTTATGTAATGTTACTTCAACATTTGATACACTACATTGATAGTTTTGTTATAATTTTAATATAGCTTTGTCATTTTCTTCCTGTGTCGGTAATGATTGAACTGATTTGTCTGGTGTCTTGTACAGGTAGTACTGCATCCTATGTCAGTATTATCCCTTTAAATCTAGGTCACGAATCTTCAGTACATTTTGTCACTACAGTAGAATCTGTATAACTAGAACCTCCAATAACAGTATTCACCTCAAGTTGTGTCTTAACGTCATCCTATACCAACAAAGGGACATGATTTACTTCCATTGGGATTTTACACTGGGTGTGAATTTCAAACCCTATGCATTACCTTTTCTATAAATATTTCTTGGTTTCTATTTTCATACGCAGCCTCAGAACAGCATGCCTGACGTAGTGATCTGGATGATTTCTGGGGAGAAGAGAATTGCATACTTCAGGGCACCTGCTCACCTGGTGCTCTGGTCAGCCAACCCGGACTACAGGGGCAAGTTCTGTGGTAAATTGGAGACCATAGAACTCAAGGTATACTTTTGAAGTCTATCAAATGTCATGGAAATATAAAAGTACTTAAATTTAACCAGGCTTTGCAGATAACAGTGCACGGTTCAATGGAAAGGCCTTTTAGGAACATAGAACTCAAGGCCTATGGCTTTCTGTTCTGCTCAATTGTAAGTCATTCCAATTCCATTTTATAGTACACTCTGTATATCTAAATTCTCCATTATTCACAGGATTTGGTTCAAGTTATGGCTAACATCAACATGTAGCTACAGATTGCTACAGTTTGAGTGTTAATTTTCCCATATTTTGCTATGGCCGATCACTGTTCAAAACAGCAATTATGGTTGACATTGACAAGTTTCACAATTTGAGACTATCACTGTGCTCCAGTTCAATATCTCCCCACTTAAATGTACACAATAATTACCTGGTGTTTCAGTCCTGATAAAGCCTTTCCTGTTCTACCAAGTCTTGTATCACCGATTGAAAAATCAGGGGAAGTATTATTGTAAACTGGAAACCATGGAAGTTCAATAATGTGACTTCCAGGATTCCCATGTAACCAGGGACAGAGTCATTGGCAAAACATTTGATTTAGAATTGTTTTTAACCCCAGCCCATAAAGGCTGGGGTTATAGTCGTCCTCTGTGCCGTCCGGGTGGCGGCGGCGGGGGCATAAAGCTTGTGGGTGTTCCACAGCCTAAACCCCTGCACAGATTTTCACCAAATTTTTAGGATATGTTTACCCCAAGTGGATCTAGAGTTTATTAGGTTTTGGAGGGTATCCAGTGATATATGTTGCCATGGCAACACTTTTAAGATTTTTGGGTCTTAAATTTGTGGGTGTTCCACAGACTAAACCCCTGCACGGATTTTCACCAAACTTTCAGGGGATGTTTATCCCAAGAGGATCTAAAGCTGATTTGGTTTTGGGGGGTATCCGGTAACAACTGTTGCCATGGCAACACTTTTGAGATGTTCAGGTCTTAAACTTTGTAGGTGTTCCACAGCCTAAACCCATGCATGGATTTTCACCAAATTTTCAGGATATGTTTACCCCAAGAGGATCTAGAGCTAATTAGGTTTTGGTGGGTATCCGGTAACAACTGTTGCCATGGCAACACTTTTAAAATTTTCGGGTCTTAAAGTTTGTTCTAAAATCTTTAATATTTTCTGTAACCTAAAATATTGCAGCTAGCTTCATGAGATTTGCACAAAATGCAAATGGATAGGAAAGCTTGCCTGAGAGTAATTGTGTCCTTGTTTTTGAAACAAAATTGCCGCCATATCAATCTTTAATGGCAAATAGGAGGGTCATCATATCAAAAAGGCCTTATATCTCCCGTATAATTATATCCCCAGACGAAAGTCGGGGATATATTGGATTCAGGTCCGTCGCGCCGCCGCCGTAGAAATTTCCTTGTGTACGTGATAACTCAAAAACGGATTAATTTTTTTTTTCAAACTTGGTACACATGTTAAGGATGCCCAAAGGAAGATCCCTATTTTAAGGTGACCTTAAACTCCCAATAATAAAGAACTTATGGCCACCTTAAGGTCAGAAATTGCACTTTTGGCCACTTAGAGCCCTCTAGGTCACAAACTATGAGGCTTATCTGCCTCAAATTTTACCTGAGAACACATTAATATATTCTTAGTACATGTGCCGAAAATCAAGACTTTAAGTTGAGGAGAAAATTGTCTTTGAGGCCCATAAAGACCCCACTTAGGACTTTTTTCCTATATTTTTAACTTATTTTGCCCTATAATTTGGAAGTGGTAATTCTGATGAGTCTCAAACTGCACTAGATGTAACTCTTATATGTAATCCTTGTCTGTGAAAAATTTAAAGGCTGTAGGTTTACCTGTTAGGCCGACTTAAGATCTCAAAATTGCCCACAGGGACCCAATTTAAAGTGAAATATCATCTGAGAATATATCAATATGTTTTTCTTGTATGTACTCCAAAATTTAGGCCTTTAATAGACATTCCTTGTTTATATATTTGATTTTATTTTAGTGATAAGATTAACTGAGCTTTTTGTATTTGATTACCCCTTTTATATTATAAGTGTTTGTTTACCATTTGTGCTGCAGCACTCCATCTCTTTGTAGTCCCACCCCCCATCCCCCACCCACCTCTGGGACCTCCAGCTATTGAGTGACACTAAATAAACAAAGGTATACAGATCTTCTGTAATAGTGAGAGAGGTGTGGAGAAGGGGAGAGAGGTGGGGTGGGGGTGGGAGGTGGTGTTTGCTTCATTATCTAATTATCTAAGACAAAGGGAGTCAGAACTGATATTGTGTCACATATTTAGGTTGCATATATATGGACCACATATATAGGAATTGAGGAAATGAATAACTGAAAAACAATGCAAATTCTAAAAATAATATAATTAAATAATAATATAAATAATATATGATTTTTAAATAATATTTTATTTGTGAACAAATATAGAAACAGAGATACGCTTTTGGAATTATGAATTTAGAATGGACATTCAATCATCAATCATTTAAATACTTTGAAAATAGGTTCAGAGTTACCCTTTGCAGGAAGATTGAAAAGTATGATGAGTTGAGTTAAAAATAATATTTCATTTGTCAACAAATATAGAAACAGATATGCTCTTTTGAGATTATTAATTTAGAATGGACATTCAATCATCAATCATTTAAATACTTTGAAAATAGGTTCAGAGTTATCATTGCAGGAAGATTGAAAATATGATCTGTTGAGTTATGTATTCGATGTCTGGGGATACACCATGTTCCTTGGGAAGATATAAACTTAGTAGATTGATGTGCTGAAGTTCATATAACTTTTCCCAGTATTTATGGCATACAACAAATGGATTAAATAAAAAATTCCCGATCAAAACCTGTGGCGTGAGTGATGACCTGTCTGGGGATATGTTGGCGCCGAGTTGGCCCAATCTAGTTGTTTTTTGGCTTCAAAATATGAAAAGTAGTTGTAAGAAATCATGGTCTGTGAATCTTTTTGGAACATCTTGTGAGTTCTCTATACTTCTTACAACAGAAGTTGTTCCAAAGATTTTCCCAAATCTCAATGTTGCTGGCCATTCAGCTGTACCTGCGGGCTGGGGTTCTTGCCTGCCGAGGCTGGCTATTTTTATCAGAGTACCTGACAGTGTCTTTCTAGGCAGTGAAGAAATTTTAGTATTATTCATGGCCATACAGAACATAAAAGCAAACATAAAACAATGTGTAGTTTCTGATAAATATTTTGGAATAAACTAAGAGTAAGTCCAGGAATGAGAATATTAATGACTAAAATCTGTGGCGTGATGATTACTTGATTCATATACAGCACCAAACTGATGTGAACATCATATGAGACTTTGTTAAATAAGAGGCAGTCCAGTAGCAAGAGACTGGGACAAATACTATTTTCACCCTAGCCCAAAAAGGCCACAGGTATAATGTTTGTGAGTGTTACACAGCCTAAACCCATGCAGGGATTTTCAAATTTTCAGAGTACATTTATCCCAAGAGGATCTGGAGCTGGTTTGGTTTTGGGGGTATCTTGCTGTTGCCAAAACAACACATTTAAGATATTTGGGTCTTAAAATTTGTGGATGTTCCACAGCCTAAACCAATGCATGGATTTTCACCAAAAAGACCTTAGATCTCCCTTATTATTGCTCCTTCAGCTTGAAAATGAAAAATTAACCTGTAGGAAGTCATGGCTTGCAAATCTTTAGCAAGTGCTGAATTTGACCTTTGACCACCATTTCAAGGTCAATCTGTTCATCATACTAAAAAGCTCTTATATCTCCCTTATTATTGCTTCTAAGGCTTTCAAATGTGAAAACAACGTTCAGGAAATCATGGCCTGTGAATCTTTTGCAAATGTCAAATTTAACCTTTGACCCCTGCTTCAGAGTCATGTCATATTAAAACGACCATATATCTCTTATATATGTATATTGGTCCTTTGGCTTGGAAATCAATAAATGAATAAAATATGCAAGTTTTCCCCCTTCTTCAACTACATGAAAGTTCTTACATCTAACAACATCTTGTGTGTTCTTTATACTTCTTAGAACTGAAGTTGTTCCTTAGATTTTCCCAAATCTCAATGTTATTGCCCATTTTGTTATAGTAGCGGATTGGGGTTTTTCCTGCTGAGGCTGTCTATTCTGTACAACTATTGTTTCTTCTGGACTCTGGTCTTATATTGTCACAGCCAAGGTTTTTTTTTTGTTTGTTTACTCAGGTAGCAAAGCATTTAAGGATGGACTAATAAGAATGTATGTGATATGAGGTTGTGGCTTTTTATGCAACGCTTCATGTGTCTTTTGTGTTCACAGTACCCAGGTAGCAAAGCACTGAAGGATGGTAAATACGAGATCCCAGCACTTGTCAGAATGAAGGTGTGGCTGGGTCTGGAGAAACATGAGAATGAATGGCATGCCTGTCAGACTGAAGGGGACCTGGCTGTGTTTGCAGAAACAGTGAGTGGAAATACGGACAAACTATAAATTATTACACAATAGTTAACAAATAAACTCAGCAAAAGTAGCAACATAGTGGTTTAATGGTTTAATTACACTGCCAGACTAAGAAGTTGCTGTTTACTGAGACTGTGACTAGAAATATTAACATGATTGTTAATGTATTAAAAGTAATGGATAAGCCTTCTTTGTCCATTCAGTTGCTGTTCTGGTTGCATTTCAGAGACTGACCATATTGATGCAGGTTTAGTTCTCTCCCAAACTTGTTGTCTTGTGGGCATGGTACATATGATAAATAGTCATAAGTGGTACCTGTGTTCACATTCGTATGAAAACCAACTTAACATCCATGGTAATTGCACATCTAAAGAGCTAACCATGTCTAGTCTGAGCAATAATCTGAGAGCCCATTTAGCACTTATTAATTTTAAAGTGCAGTGTGAATATATAGTTGTTATATACTGTGACTTTATATATTCACATTATTATGAAAATCAAGTGAGTATGCTGGGTAATTGTCCATCTAAACAACTAAATCATGTCTCATCTCTGCTGTATTTTGATAGCACACTGACACTTCTAAGTGTTACACTGCATTGTGTGGGGGAGCAATGTTGAATTTACCAAGGTATTTGGAGTTTGCTTATGAGAAAACCTGCATTTGACTGTGTGACTAAGTTGGGCCTTTGATCTCCCTGATGCATTATTGGTACAAATTTTGATTATTTTGTCTTTCTTTTAAAGGCAGACCCCACTGGTGAATGTCACATGTTGTGAAGAATTACACATTATATACTCTTTGTATTAATTGCTGACCTTGTGTTTACCTTTTAGTATGAAAACCAAGTTAGCATCCTGGGTAACTGGACAGCTAAAGGGCCCACCATGTCCCGACCCAAGTGGTCAGATGTGACGGGCAAGGTAAAGCTTCAGAAAGACAACTTTGAACCACCACCAGGATGGAGGTGGGGTGGGCCGTGGTATGTCAGCCCAGAACTCAGGTGAGTACAGGTGTATCATTACCTGTGTGATGGACTACCTTTGGCAGAAATGTACCATAAAGAATATGGATGGGGTGTCAGTTGTGATATGCTTATCCAGAACTCAGGTGAGCACATGTGTATTATAGATTATCTATGGCAGGAATATACAATAAAAAAATATGGAGATGGGTGGACCATGGTATATCAGCCCAGAACTCAGGTGAGTACAGGTGTATTACTTATGTGATAGACTAGCTATGACAAGAATATACAGATATATGTTTACCAAGAAGAAATGTGTAATAAACTGTGTAAAGTGGTGTTCTCACTTATTCTATATACAATTACCTGACAGTGTGTAATAGGATATGTCTGATATAAAAATGGATTATATATCAGCTTAAAACTCAATTATATTTATGTAATCAACAAAATTCTGAAACTTGGGAGGGCTTTGGAAAATGAGTACAAAGGTGTGGTAAGTATAGGTTTAAGTTAATATGTATAGTGGATTACCTATGTCATTAATAAGCTGAAAAAGATGGAGGCAGGTACAGTCCAGAATTCCCATAAAAACAAGTGTATACTTGACTGTGTAATAGAATGGACTACCGCCAGTTACCAATGATCAATAACAGGTGGAATTACTGGGGTTCATATGGGTATTTAAACTCAAAGTACAGACTTACTGGAGCAATATACTACTTTTATAAAATGGTTTATGTGTTGTAAGGGTATGAGACTTGTAATATGGTATAGTGTGTTACAATATGCTGTGCGTTATAGGTTTGCATGCTACAGACATGCACTAAAGTTAGGGATTACCATCCCCTTAAAAAGCTAACGTATACAGCATTAAACACAGCATCATGTAACATACTGTTAGTCTTTGTACACAAATTTAAACAGCAGTATACTTTGTCACAATATAGTATATGTGTGCATATGTAATCTGAGCTTATGAAAGTATGTGATATGTTATGGTATTTGACTGTATTCAGCAATATAATTAATTCAGCAGCTGTGGTTGATATTTGAAACCATAACTCTATCTTTCAATGCATGAATTACCTGAGTTGTGATGTTGTTTGATTACTGACATGTGTCAAGTGTGAGTGTGCATAGTCTATGTGATAATGTAGAATATGAGCACACATTCAAGGTATTGTATAAATGCATAACTATATAAATCCACAACAGAGGTAATTACTTATAAATATACCACAAGCAAATCTCTTAAATTCTGCAACAGAATTACATAGATACTGGCCTAAATTTGTCAGTAAATCCCAGTTGTGAACAGAATCTCCCGTAGCTCAAATAATAGATGGAGGCTTCCTTTGTGGTCATGGTCAATAAATTTTTGAGTGAAAATTAGATTGCAAGTGTCATGAAAGTGTTGTATTCATTGTAAGTTCCTCTGTTGAATGCCTGATCAAGTGAAAGTACTTCTCAGATACCTTGAGATTCCACTCACCAGGTATGAATGGTATCTATTTCCAGCATGCTGTATGACAAGGACTCTGGTCACACAAACTTTCTGGATGATGTGTACGAGTGTCACTCCAGGTATCCAGGTGGTCACTGGGGGCCGGCCACTATACCGTGGACTGATGTGGTCAGTATATACACATGTATATGTACAAGTCTAGTGTGCTGGTTTTTTTTTTAATTATTTAAGAAAGATTGGAATGAATTATCCATTGCCATTTGCACTACAACATTTCAGACCTGTTTTTTAAAAAAAAAAAATTTCATGTTTGCTCAATTAGGGTTTTAATCTCTTTGGTTGCTTATCAGTGTTTTAATCTAGACATTGATTAGCTAAACTATTTCATATTACATGTAGTCATTGGTTTTATTGCTTTAACTTTTAAAATGTAAGAGTAATAAAGTAACTGCTTTCTAAGGCATTTCCAACTCTTGTTGCATTGTCATGAGATAAGAAGTGTCTGAAACTTGTTAACTTGTTTTGTCCTTCATTTGAACAATAAAATTTGTACATGTTGTCATGCTTCAGAACACAAGAACTCAGAATTAAGATTTAACACATTACTTAAGATATTAAAACAGAACATAGCAATTAATCTACCGTTGTGTAGTTTGGAACTTTGCATTATTTATTCAGTCTGTTGTTTGTTTCAATAGTTGTAAACCTCCAACAATTAACTAATGCTACACATTTAGTCCATTCCCTACTAGTTTAATGAGTGTTAAAACTTGTTCTTACTGTATGAAAAAGATTTATAAATCAAATTTTACTGTATATCCTAATTGTTGAGTGAGAAATTGCCTTGTGGTGTAGATACAGATTCACCACATGTCCTCTGTATCACTAACTTGCTGAGTGAGACTGTTTTCTGTATCGTTGCTGAGTAGAAAGGAGACGGGACCACAGCCAGGGATGAGGTGGAGCTACCTGAGGGCTGGGACTGGGAACATGACTGGGACATCGACTTTAACAGGGCAGTAGATGAAGCAGGTAATATGCAGAAAGATTTGTGTACAGGTAACAGAAAACATACTCAAAGCTTGTGAATAAGTGTGAATGAAGATGGTAATATTTACAGAGATGTGTAAAGGGAACTTAACCTGTATACGAAGCATGAGACTGGTGCATCAATTCAGCAGAGATATGAATGAAGCGGATATGACCAGGCATGAGTAAAGCACTGGTACCAACAAAGTCATGACTGTTAATAAAAAAAAAGGAGGTGGAGATTGGAATGGGATATTAAGCAGTGAGCACCAACAAGTACCAACATTTACAGGTACCAACAATTACAGGTACCAGGATGTGTAGGTACCAAGAACTACAGGTACTAACAAGTAGAGTTACTAACAACAAAGTCATGACTTGCAGCAAAGAAGAGGTACAGATACCAACAACATGGCAATGACTGCTGACAATAACAAGTATACATGTCAGTGGATGTAGCAGAAAATAAGGAGACAGATATGATAGTAGTGGAACTTCTTGAGGGCTGGAACTGGGAACACAACTGGGATACCAATTTCAGCAACATCCTCATTAGTTTTTAAAAGAATAAAAACAGGCAACATGAAGCAGGCAACATGCAGACATTTAATTTGAGGTAACAAGACAGAGTCATGACTTAAAATGGAAGCTAGACAGAAGCAGGGAACATACAGAGACGTTAGTAACTGTGGCAACAAAGTTGACAAAGTTGGCAACATGAAATATGAAGAGATTGAAGTGCAGGTAACATCAAAGTTATAAACAGTAACAGAAGCAAGAGACACCAGGCCATGTATAACAGATGTAATGAGCAAGTCTGTGTAAAGGTAGCAAAAAGTTTACTTAAAGGCTGGGACTAGAGTTCGTGAAGCAATTTAATGTAGAACCATATGCATAAGAGGGATCTACAGAAGTCTGATCAACCAAGAATACAAAACCACTTCCTACCCATTTTATTTGTATTGAAGAAAGCAGGTCATATAATCTATATAGGCCATCTAAATGTTTTTCTTGAGCTGCAGTCAAATCTAATGTCAGTATGAAAATTTTCTTTTCAAAACTTAATTATTTTCTGTTGTTTTATGTTAAAGTATCTCCTTTATTTTATGTATATTGTTTTACCTGAGTAAATAAACCATCGCAAAATGTATGTGCAAGAGTTTTGATTCAATATTTTCTTAAGTCATTTTGAAAGAGAAATCCTGTTACTAAATTGTGCAGGCTGCTTTATTTCATTGTCACTTTCAGTGTGTTGTGGGGATAATTATGCTGCGAAATATTTCAACCTGAACATTTGGTATGAGAATGCATAGTGTATTGTGTTTCTGCCAACTGATGGCAACATTGTTTCAGACCTGAGGGCCTGCCCTGATAAGACTCTAGCTGCTGGAATGGACATAAAACACTACTATTGACTTTGTCCTGTGTTTTGTAGGCTGGGAGTACACCGTGGAGGCCACACTGGGAGGATATGGGCCTGTGGAAAAGAACTACCACCTGTGCCGACGCAGACGCTGGGTTCGAGCCCGGAAACTGGTCAGAACAAAGAAGTCTGTGGCTGATGAGGTGAGATACTAGTGTCAATTTCAAGGGAGTACATATAGATATTGTACAAATATAAGAGCAATTTTCTCTCGCTAATCCAAAAGTCAACATAAATTGGAGAACATACAAATGGATAATGTAATGACACACATATCATTTGCTTAATTGGGGTTTGACAAACTATAAACACATTGTATAAGGTTATGTCATAACCAATCTGTCATGATAATTTTTCGGATAATAGTACATCAGATAATAAAGGTTCCACAGTAATAAGTCAAAGCTTTAGGTCAATAGAGAGGTTGCGAACAGTGTTTTTGAACCCCATATCTATTTTCTGCTACGTTACACGTCAGAGATTTCTGTGTTGAACGTCATTTCATAGTGTCAAAAGTACCAACCATTACATATTTCACATTAAAACGAGCTTTTCCACGTTGATCTCCGTTGTGATCTTGTTTTTAATTTATGGTGCATTTTGTGTTACGTTTTCAATAAGAAGTTGTTCACAATCTCTCTATTATATTACATGAGAGAATGGTACCGTCATATAACTTAAAAGAAATATTTTATAAAAAATTTCTATTTATATTACAGGAGAAGATCCGTGCAGAGGTGGCAGAGGGCTGGGAGTACGCTCCACTGTTCAACATGAAATTCCATCACAAGGAGCGTAAGATGGACTTGGTGCGGCGCAGACGCTGGCACCGTAAGATGGTGTGTGACACACCAACTGCACCCTGCTTCTTCTCTATAGCAGACAGTATTGATGAGGAGGATGAGAAGTATGCAGCAGCACTAACTGCACCAAGAATGTTCCTCACATGTAAAAGTAAGTGTAAATACAATAGTGCCATGAATGTTCCTCACATGTAAAAGTAAGTGTAAATACAATAGTGACATGAATGGTCCTCACATGTAAAAGTAAGTGTAAATACAATAGTGCCATGAATGTTCCTCACATGTAAAAGTAAGTGTAAATACAATAGTGCCATGATGCTGCTCACATGTAAGTGTTAATACACTTGTGCCAAGAATGTTCCTCACTTGACAAAGTAAGTGTTAATACACTTTTGCCAAGAATGTTCCTCACTTGACAAAGTAAGTGTTAATACACTTGTGCCAAGAATGTTCCTCACTTGACAAAGTAAGTGTAAATATACTAGTGCCAAGAATGTTCCTCGCCTGTAAATGGAAATGCTAATATACACGGGCTAAAGATATTCCTCACCTTTGAAAGTAAGTCAGTTGAAGAACAAGGGTTGGATCTCTGCCTGGTGTTTCATAGATTTACAGTTCCATTAATACTTTTCCTGTATTTTAGAACCAAACAGATACCAGCTGCGCTGTTACATCTACCAGGCTCGGGATCTGTTGGCTGCCGACAGTTCAGGTCTTTCTGATCCATTTGCCCGTGTGGCATTTCTCAACCAGAGTAATGTGACAGAGACACTGGAAAAGAGTCTGTGTCCTACATGGGATCAGACGCTGCTGTTTGAGTGTGTAGAAATCCATGGTGATCCAAAAGATGTGGCCATCAAACCACCAGAGATCATCATAGAGCTATTTGATCATGACACTTTTGTAAGTGAAGGTTTTACCCATATATAAATCTGTGGTTATTTTGAAGTGAACATTCTATCATGGACTTCTCGCCACTAGAAATAGTATAAGGTGAGCCAGTTGTCATATTGTAGTATCAACAGTTTTGTGGGTATAAATGAACATTTTATTGCGTTAATACATCCTATCCAATGGACAATAGCTTATCCGGTCGGCGCGGACCGGCCCGCCAAACGTCAGAAAAAGACGTCCTGTGTCTCCACCGGCCAGGCCGGCCCAGTACTGTGCACTCGCCAGATGGCGTGTCGTACTTCCTTCCTGTCTAGACAGAGTGACGTCATAGCATCTTTTTCGTTTGGCGCATGTACTTGTGACACGGTTTTTTCTGAGATTATATATTTTCAAGTTTTATGTGAGAACTATTACGTTAATTGCTTTTATTTTTGTACTAACGATTTCTAGAAGACTTATAGCTCACTATGTCTTCTCCCAGTCAGCGACGGGGTAGTTGTGGCCACATGATGGCTGGTTATGACACTCATACCTTTTGTGCACGCTGTCGTGACAAGAAGAAGGGCAAGGACCCTTGTGTAGAGAAGGAAGGGGCGGATTGCCTTCATTGTAATGCCCTTACACCAGAACAGTTAGTTCATTTATCTACCCCGTCTTATCAAATCAAGAAGGAGAAGAGGGAATCCAAGTCTTCTACCCCAGCTAAGAAATCGTCTACAGACTCCACTCTCAGTCCCACCCTTGTGGACCCGTCCTTTGTGACGGTAATGGGGGTTGTGGATGGCCAGAGCACCTCTAGGTCGCCTGGTTTGAGTGATCAGCCGGTGGAAAAGAAAAAGAAGAAGGAGGACAAGAAGGCTTCCAGTGAAAAGTCGGTTAAAGCTGACAAGTCGGTCAAATCTTCATCTCACCGAACCTCTTCTACCTCTAGTACCGACCAGAAGTTAGAAGTGATGGAGCAGAAGTGGTCGGACCGGTTTAACCGGTTGGAGGCTCTCCTCCTCTCCAAATCTTTAGACCGACCTCAAGAACCTGTGTTTACGACGGTCAAGGTGGCACCTACTCATGCCCCCCCCTGCTAGTGTCAGCACTGAACCTTTTCTAAAACCAACCGACCAGCCTGTTCACCCACCTCTACCGGCTACCGACCCTGCTAGCTCAGCTACTGCTTCACAGGCCGGATCAGATGTATCCCCGCCTTTTCAACCACCAGGAATTTCTAGTGTGTCCGACCGACCTACTGTTAAGAAACATGTGCCCGGTACTTTGGATGTTACCAGGAAGGACACTTCTTCAAGTGACTCGGATGTGGATAGCATCACCTCCGACCGTCCTCCAGTAGATCTTTTCCCAGAAGAGGGCGAGCTCTCTGATGAACAAGATGTTTCCCTCACCGACCCGGATCAATCCCTCTCAGAGGAACAGTCCTACAGGGAGACCATGAGGGGCATCCGGTCCTATATGGGATGGAACCACATCCCTGACATGGACTCTGGCACTAAGTCATCAGACGACAACCCTTTTGCTGGGCCAAAAATGCAGACACCAGGGAAAGTTTCCGTCGCCTTACCCACCGACGAGTGGTTGTGTAGCAAACTGAGCAAGCTTAATCTCACCTTAACACAAGGTTATCCCTCACGTACCACTGAGGCAGGCACGCTACAAAGGGACCAGTTTGTCCGGACGGCCAAGTCGCAGTCAAAATGGTACAGCTTACATTCCGAAGTTAAAACAGACAGTTCTGACTCTCTCAAGTCCTGGAATACGGGTTCCTCCAGGCTGAACAGTACCTAAATGAGAATAGCCCGACAAGCCGGCATCGCCTCTAACCCACCCTTGTCTAGGCCCATATCTCAAGAGAACCTCAGGAAATGGGAAAGGTCGGCCAGAGAGTCCTCTGTAATATGTAATCAGGCTGCCGGATTTAATCGCTGCCTTCTCAAGGTCCAGCAAAGCATGCAATCCCATCTCAAGACCATCCGGACAGAGTCAAAGGGCAAGTCGGCCAGTAAAGTTTCAACAGCCACTGACGAGCTGCAGTTTCTGCTAGCTTCAACGCTAGTGTGTGCCATGCTATGGCTCGGGCAATGGAACACTTGACCGACTTTGTTTTTGTCAATGTAGCAAACACGACTTTAATGAGAAGAGACTCCTACCTGTCATACCTGAAAGCCGGAGTTAAAGCTGACACTTTAAATGCACTCAGGGCAGCCCCTCTGGATCTGGACACCCTCTTCCCTGATAAGATTGTCAAACAGGCGGAAGAGGACATAGCAGCCCTAGACAGAAATCGTTCCGGCTCAGTTTACAAGAAAGGGCGATACCACCCTTATGAGAAACATGACAAGAAGCCGGATAGTTCAAGACAGGATAGGCCGGCTTGGAAGAATATCTCTTCTCATGGCCAACACCGTAGAGGGAAAGGCAAGTACCAGTACTCCACCCGACCAGCCAAGGGCCAGCAGTCTTATAAATGACAGTCATTGTATAACACTTGTACAGGCAAGGCTGCTGGCCGGAAGCTCCTCACAGACAATAGACAATTCTTTAAGTGTAAAACCTCTTGTTGTTGCAAATGTTCATACTGCGCCCGGGCTTTCACAAAGGAAAGAAATAAGTCCCGGGGCAGCAGTCTGTTATCAGAAAGAATGTACATTAAAATCTGTGAAAAGTGCTTCTTGTGTCATTCCATTGTCTTATGTTCAACCTGTAACAAGTGTCAAAAATGTTGCCTCAAATCTGCCTGTAGGGGCCAGACTTCAAAACTTTTGGCAAACTTGGCTGGATCTAGGGGCCGGTCCGAAAATAGTTCAAATCCTGAGAGAAGGTTACACCCTTCCCTTTCGGATCCGGCCAAATCTTACAAGGTCTCCCACTGTCGTAAGCCGTTATGTCAATCCCCACAGGAACAGCTACCTGTTGGAGGCATTACATCAGCTTATGGACAAAAATGCAGTAGAATTGGTCCACAATCAAACATCTCTGGGGTTTTTCAATCGACTCTTTCTAGTTCCAAAACCCAACAACAAATGGAGGCCAATACTGGATCTGAGCAAACTAAACCTTTTCCTCAAGGTGGAGAAATTCAAAATGGAGACACTGGAAACCATCAGAACATCTCTCCAACAAGGGGAGTGGGTCACCTCAGTAGACTTCAAGGATGCCTACTTCCACATTCCAATACAGGAACAATCCAGGAAATACCTAAGATTTCATGTCCAAGGCCGGACTTACCAATTCAAGGCGTTGCCCTTTGGTCTGTCCACAGCGCCCATGGAGTACACTGTTTTGGCAAAGGAGGTGAAACTGATGGCCATAAACAAGGGTATAAGAATCCACCAGTACCTAGACGACTGGTTGGTGAGAGCCAGATCCCAAGAAACTTGTCTCCATCACACCCAAATCCTGGTCAAGATGTGCCAGGACCTCGGTTGGTTGGTGAATTTAGAAAAATCAGAGCTGGAACCCAAGCAGGTCTTCGACTTTGTAGGTTACCAGTTCGATCTCAGGTCCGGCCGGGTCAGACCGACCCCGGACCGGTGGCAAAGCCTTCAGGACAAGATACAAGTACTTCTGTTATTACCGGCCTGTCCGGTCCGACAGTTCATGTCCCTGATAGGCCTCCTAACAGCCACAGAGAAACAAGTTCACCTCGGCCGACTGCACATGAGACCCCTACAGTGGCATCTCAAAAACAATTGGAGGGTACCAGAATCTCTAGAGAAGATTATCCCCCTCCCGAGAACCCTGCACCCTCACTTACAATGGTGGCTAGACGAAGACAATGTGCTTCAAGGTCAACCATTACACCCAGTAAGACATGCTCTGCAGATATTTACAGACGCATCAAAAGAAGGGTGTGGCGCTCACTTAAACGAGTTCACTGCAAGAGGGTCCTGGTCAGTGCCGGAAAGCAAGCTGCACATAAACTATCTGGAACTCAAAGCAGTGTTACTAGCCCTCAAAGAGTTCCAAGACCTCTGTGTAGACAAAATAGTTCTAGTGGCAACCGACAATACTACAGTGGTAGCTTACATAAACAAGGAAGGAGGCATGAGGTCGGGCCCACTGTGTGCCCTACTGTGGAGAATCTTGACCTGGTGTTCCCAGCGACAAGTGACTCTAAAAGCTCGGCACATCCCAGGCCATCTAAATGTGATAGCAGACAAACTATCCAGGCTGGGTCAGACCATCCAAACAGAGTGGTCCCTCCTTCCGGAGGTTTTTCAACAAATATGCAACCGGTGGCACTGGCCTCAAATAGATCTATTTGCCACGAGATTCAACCACAAGTTGCCTCAGTTTGTCTCTCCAGTACCGGACTCCCTGGCTGTAGCAGTGGATGCACTTACCCTGCCATGGGACGATCTGGATGCATACGCCTTCCCACCGACCGCCATATTGGGCAAAGTGGTGGAGAAGCTATTGGACTCCCCGTGCAAGAGACTCATTCTGATTGCCCCGGGGTGGCCCAACATGCCTTGGTTCTGGGACCTAGTGACCATGTCCAGCCAGGTCCCTCTCAGCCTTCCCAACCTGCCCAGTCTATTAACACAGCCCTTCAATCAGATCCCTCACAGAAATCTGACCAATCTAAATCTCCATGCCTGGCTCCTAGAGCCACAACTATCAAAGAACAGGGCTTCTCTGAGGCAGTGGCAGCAAGAATTGAGGCTCCTCAAAGAAGATCTACCAGATCAGTCTATGAGGCGAAGTGGACCATTTTTACAAAGTGGTGCGTCACTAATCAGGTGGACTTCAGGGCACCACCTGTAAAGTCGGTAGCTGACTTCCTAATGTACCTCTTTGAGGACAAGAAGTTACAGCCCAGCACCATTGATGGATACAGATCTGCCATAGCTGATAAACTGGGTCCTACAACAGTCAATATCAGCAAAGATGATAATCTCACTCGTCTCTTGGAAAGTTTCCACAGAGATAGACCCAAAGGGCGGAGGGGTATTCCCTCCTGGAACCTTTCCCTGGTGCTACACCAGCTGACAAAGGCTCCTTTTGAACCTCTTAGGGAGGCATCTCTGAAGCACCTCACCTTCAAAACTATCTTCCTTTTAGCCCTAGGCTCTGGCAAAAGAAGGAGTGAGATCCATGCTTGGCAGCACAAGAACATCAGACACCAATCCGATTGGTCTAAGGTGTCCCTGTTTCCATCTCCCAGCTTTCTTTCCAAGAATCAGCTGGCCAAGGAGGGTCCAGAGAGTGTAGCCCCAGTGGTCATACCAGCCCTGGCTCCTACTCTAGATAAATCCCTCAAGTCTGACAGATCCTTGTGTCCAGTCAGAGCTTTGCGCTACTATTTGGACAGGACGTCAGACCTCAGACAGAGCAAGGAGTTAGTCTTTGTCTCCTTCAAGAAAGGTTTTGACAAAGACATCTCCCCTGCCACTATCTCCTCATGGATCAAACAAACTGTGATCCTATGCTATGTGCTCTCTGATCAGCAGGCCCACACCCTACATCAAGTTAAAGCTCATGATGTCAGGGCCTTTGCGGCTTCTAAGGCCTTCCGGTCTGGAGTCTCCTTAGAGCAGATCTTAGCAGCCTGCCACTGGAAATCTCATAATACCTTCACCCAATTTTATCTGAAGGATGTGGCTTGGGCTGACTCAGAGCTCTACCATCTCGGACCAGTTGTGGCTGCTCAGCAGATCCACCAACAGACTGGCACCTAGAGGAGAAATGTACATATGTAAATACTTGTACATATTTGTATATATTGCACATATAATTAAGGAATAAAAAAAAAAAAAAAAAAATCTCTCTCACGTACTTCCTCTGGGAGGCTGAATTTATGGGACTGAACTCATCCCTCTCTTCCCCTACCTCCGAGCAGGTCTGTTAAAAAAGGGGGGGGCAAGGTCGACTCTGACGGTTCCATTCCGGATAACCGGATGATGATATTCGACCATAGCCCTAAGGGTTTAGACTTCAAGGTCTACCCGGGCTTTAGAAGGCATTGTCACTATTCCAAAATGAGTTCAAGTTCTTTAGTCCCTAGTAACTTACCCGCCTACCAAGCGGTAGTTATTCAGCTATTGTCCATTGGATAGGATGTATTAACGCAATAAAATTGCAAATTTAATAAGTAAATTAAATTTTTATAAGTTAATACCCTATCCAATGGACACACAAGACCCTCCCACCGACCCCGCTATCAGCTTACTAGGGGTCTAAGAGTTTTAGACAACGAAAAAGGTGCTATGACGTCACTCTGTCTAGACAGGAAGGAAGTACGACACGCCATCTGGCGAGTGCACAGTACTGGGCCGGCCTGGCCGGTGGAAACACAGGACGTCTTTTTCTGACGTTTGGCGGGCCGGTCCGCGCCGACCGGATAAGCTATTGTCCATTGGATAGGGTATTAACTTATAAAAATTTAATTTACTTATTAAATTTGCAATTTAAGTTAACCACAGCCAAATTCTTGTGGTTCTCGTTATGTACAGTCCACTCTGTTCTGCCATAGTTGAAGAGGCCAGGGAGATGTGCTTGTTATCAAAATGTGTAATACTAATGCGTTGTACATGCTGGAAGCCAAGAAATGGAGTTCCAGAAAGAAAACATGCCCTTTGAAATTGCAATGAAACTTGAAAAATCTGCAAAAGTACACAGTGAAAGGTTATCACTTCTTCTGAGTTAATATCCATTTCTTCTATTTTTTTTATTTTTCCCACCATATTATGAACTGACAATTTTGTTTCAGTATATGAGTAAGTTGGTCTACTAATTCCAAGATTCCTGTGCAGTCAGCCCATCCCTAGTTTGACAAGTAAAAATTATATTCATATTTATTCTTCTGTAAATTCTATACAAAAAGGTAGGTAGGCACCCTTATTATTATCTAGAAAGAATTTCCTTTAATTGAAAGAAATTATGGTATATTCCATTGTGACAGATTTAATATAATTTGGCAATCTTTACATTTCTCACTGTTTTTTTCCTTTGTGTACATGCACAGGGGAGTGCAGAGTTTCTGGGGAGGACTAAGGCCTACCCGCGGGTGAAGCTTGATCCATCCGATGCTGAGACGTCCGTACTGCAATGGTATCCCATCACAAAGGGAGATCAGTATGGAGGCGAGATGCTGGCTGCTTTTGAGCTTTTCCTGGTAAGACCTTGCTTTGTATTTATCTTTACAAGAACAAAAATTGTAATAACATCTGTAAATAAATAAATTCTGTAATATCATTTGGATTGATATCCTCAAAAAGCATCAGTTAAAGATCAGTGAAAAATCTGTGCTAGTGTGTATTGCTAAACTTGTACTGATTTTTCACTCCTCTTTTGCTGGTGTTATGAATACAGCCTCTGGACTAAATACACCTTCATAAAGATTTGAGCACAACCTTCTTATTATCCACCACATGACATGTTTGACCTAAAGATCCGGACATACAGACAGGGTAATGTTGATATTCTCCAGCACCACTAGCTGTGCACCATTATGTTTACAAATTTGACAACAACTACAGACCTTTTGTTAGTATTTCTTAAACTGTGCAACCTACAATATGTTACATGCATCACTAGATAGGTATTTTTTACAAATATTCTGCTGAATTTTGTTGCACTAAAACTCATGCAGAAATGGCCAAGTCTGGTCAAGTTAAAACTTGAAGTTTCTTATATTCACTGGTGCACCTATTTATAACACCATGATTTTTTTTTCTTGGATTCTTTCATTAAATGTGAATATTTTTTTTGCATATTATTCATACAGTATGGTGGATAATAAAAGTGAAACATTAACAAAAAAAGTTATATGTGAAGACAAGCAGAATGGTACATATGCTGTACACCTTTTTAATATTATCTTCTTCATTCTTGATTCATTTTTTGCCATACATTTCATTCGGGAAGTTTTGCTATTATATTTCCAACACAGGTGTGATTTTAGTGAACTCCTGATCTGTACTGCTATGTGTAAATAAGCCTTGGCTGTATTTCAGAAACCCACTAATCTTTACCATTAACTTCCAGTGTAGCTACTGTTTAAAACAATCCAGTAGACTTGCCTTTTCCTCACAAATGCCTATCAGTTGGTGGAAGCTTAACGATGATCACCAGCAAGATCGAATTTTAAAATTTATTTTTGTTGAAGAAGTAACACTATTTTTGCAGACATAACATTTAACAAATCCCCTCATTCTACCTTTCAGCTGTATTTTTTTTCAAGAGAAAAATCTTCTTTGATTGAAACTATAGCAGATTTGCACAAATCAGAATTGTATCTTCAGGGTGGAAACAGTTGTGAATAGCTATCAATACAAACTCTTCACTGGCCATATACTTCTGTTGTTTTGTTCCAGATTCCAAATGTAGCCACATTACAAGCCGGAGATGTTGTTAGTTCCAAGGTAGTTTGATAAGAATAAGCCAGTTTATTTAACAGTTTATGTTGTCTATTTGATATGAGGATACCACATGTTTCTGAATTACTGTTTTTAACAAGAGCCAGCCATTAACTTCTACTTAAAGGTCAATTAAACTTAAAGGGGTTAGGGTGTATTTTAATGGAAAAAACATTGTTAAAGGTATAGTGATACCGTAAATAAGCCATGTAAATACATTAAAAATAAAGTGAAATCAGGCTCCAGTTTTTTCTTGAAAAGTATCAGTACTCTGACCAATATTTCAGAATTATGTGGTGATTCTTTTTTTTCTTTCAATCACACATCATTTTATGCATATCATTCCTAACATCATATTTAGTCTTTAAATGTTATATTAATTTTCCAATTAGTCAAACTTTTGAACAAGGGATGATTGAAGCGCCGCTCTGAAAACTGGCGGAAGTTCTGCCTCCTCAACCCATGTGTTAACAGCATTTCAACTGAATGCGCCTCTCTTCACTTGATCCCAAACTTTTATGTACTATTATAATATTAGATTATAAGTTGGGCATACGTATATCATATTTAGTTTATTTAAGTCAGATATATAACTGCATTTTCAATCAATTTAAATGTGGCTCACAAAGTCAGAATTTATTAATTTTTCTACAGATGCTACAAGCACTCATTGTAACTGATATTCAGTCGGTATAAAGCCAACACCATACTTCTGTCAAGAAATGGTTCCACACATTTACTTACCATTTTCAAAATAAAAAACAATGGCCGGGGAAGTTTTAAAAAAAATTTCAGCAAAATTAAAAATATTTAATAACTTATTATTATATATTTGTGCACCTCCTTCAAGGTCAAATGAGGAAAGCCAAACTTGAAAGTGCTTATAACGCACTTAGTATTGGTCCTAGAGGTTGCAATGTGTAACCAACGTATAGGAAATCATGGGCTGGGAATTTTGTGATGTGGTCAGATTTGACCATGGACCCCTCCTTCAAGGCCAAACAAGGACAGCCAAACTTAAAATTGCTTATAACTTGTTTACTATTGGTCCTAGAGGTTTGCAATGTGAAACCAACGTGTATGAAATCATGGGCTGGAAATCTTCTGATATGGTCAGATTTGGCATTGGGCCCCTCCGTCAAGGTCAAGAATGGTTCACTGGCTTTTGTGAGTTGTCTTTCCAGTGGATACAAATTTGCATTGCTTCTCCAATGCGCTAGGTCGAGTTTATTATGCACCTACAGCTGTTGGGTTTCCTCCTCCTCAAAATCTACCCTTCTCAGTCAACATTCAAAATAAAACTATAATGTTAATTTTTACAACAGAATGTTGATGTATGTATGACCAATTATAGTTTTTGTTGTCTTTAGTTTAATATTAACTCATTGGCTGTGGGTCTCAGCATCATCAGTATTAACTCATCCAGACTCGACTAACCTTTTCACTTTGTAGCATAGCATGCCCCTGTGTGTCGTGTGTACTGCTTCATTAGATGCCTCAAATCTTGTCTTCTGATCATTTTGGTATACCCCATGCACAGAGGCAGCAAAAATTCTTGTTAATTGGTAATGTGATTATATTTTTACAGTTTGCTTTGCTCCAGTTTAAGTTGAGTTTGGTCAAAATTGATAATGGTTTGATAGTTTCTATTATTATGAATTCTCAAAGATGTTTCTTCAACATAAAGTAAAGTACACATTATGTTCTAGCACATACTGATCAGCTAGTAAAGTTTATCACTTGCATTTTCCAAAGTACTAAATCTATTTTACATTAAACCCTCCATTGAGCACAGTTCTTTACTGTTGTAAGCACTTGTTTCATTTGTTTAAATATTAATATTAGTCGTCCTTCACAGTCAGGTGAACAACTTCACTGCTTAGCAGATGCGAGAACATTTTCAAATATTATTGCCACAATTGAGCTTAAACTGAATAACAATCAGCTTCAGTGCAGCTTTGATCTTTATGCTTGTTGCACTACCAAAACCTTTGAACCAGAAAGAATTGAGGAAAACTTTCAATATAGAATTTCAAAAGTGATTTTCACTCACTTGCTACAAGGTGGAAAGATTACTCAGATGAATAATGCAACAGATTTCAGTCTTTCTTTCAGTATAAAGGCTGTACAGTCTCGTCAACACAAAATGTTATAGCTACTAGATGCTTCCTGATGACTTATGATGGCTGAGTTCTCATTAAGCGTCCCGCAAGGGACGCTTGTTTGTGTATGGGAGACCTTCAGGCTCTGCCGGCGCTGCCGGCTCCGCATTTTGTTTTCCTTATAACTCTGTAACCGTTAGGCAGATTCTTTTCAAATTTGGCAGGTTTAGGCAGTAGCCTTGGGGAATTTTTTTGAATATGCTGCAGTGACATTTCAACCAATCAGAGAGGTCACATGACCAAAAATGTCTTTTTTCGATGGGGAAGCTTGTCCGGATGATAACCTGAAAGGAATTTTATCAATTCACCTGAAACTTGGCAAATACATTCATTCTATTAAAATCTGGAAATCATTAGATTTTGGCATTGATTGGTTAAGAAATGGCCGAGTTATTAATGATTAATTAATCATTATGAATTTTCCAATAAGGAAAACACAAAAATGCTTATATCTCGAAAACCGTGCTAGATAGAGCGATTTCAACGAAATTTTTGACCCACAGGGTATCTCTGCAGAGTAGTTATCCCAATTTTCAAAAAAAATTTGTCTCGCCAAAAATGGTGGCCATTTTGAATTTTCGAATTTTTCGCAAAAATTGCAAAACATAAAAATGCTTATATCTCGAAAACCGTGCTAGATAGAGCGATTTCGACGAAATTTTTGACCCACAGGGTATCTTTGCAGAGTAGCCATGCCAATTTTCAAAAAAATTTTGTCTCTCAAAAAATGGCGGCCATTTTGAATTTTCGAATTTTTCGCAGAAATGGCAAAACATAAAAATGCTTATATCTCGAAAACCGTGCTAGATAGAGTGATTTCGACGAAATTTTTGACCCACAGGGTATCTCTGCAGAGTAGCCATGCCAATTTTCAAAAAAATTTTGTCTTGCCAAAAATGGCGGCCATTTTGAATTTTTGCACAAAAATTGCAAAACACAAAAATGCTAATATCTCGAAAACCGTGCTACATAGAACGATTTCGACGAAATTTTTGATCTTCAGGGTATCTCTGCAGAGCAGCTATCCTAAAGAGCTTTCACTCGGTGAAGTTTCAGACCCGTAGCTAATTATTCACCTACTCAAAATGAGTAAATGCTAATTATTTCTAAAACTTGTGGATACCCAATTTTTCTCAAATAACTCATTCATCTACTTTTGGAAGAGCTTTCACATGGTGAAGTTTTAGACCCATAGCTAATTACTCGCCTACTCAAAATGAGTAAATGCAAATTATCTCTAAAAGTATTGCAGATAGCCAATTTTTCTCAAATAACTCATTCACCTACTTTTGGGAGAGCTTTCACTCGGTGAAGTTTCAGACCCGTCTTGTCAAAAAATTTTTGTCTCCCCAAAAATGGTGGCCGTTTTGAATTTTCAAAGTTTTTGCAAAACACAAAAATGCTTATATCTCGAAAACCGTGCTAGATGGAGCGAACTCAACAAAATTTTTGACCTGCTGGGTATCTCTGCAGAGTAGCCATGCCAATTTTCAAAATATTTTTGTCTCGCCAAATATAGCGGACATTTTGAATTTTCGAATTTTTTTCAAAACACAAAAATGCTTATATCTTGAAAACCGTGCTAGATAGAGCAGACTGCACTGACTTTGGTTGCCACAACAGGATAAGGCTAGAAACGAAGCATTTTCTTAATACTTTAGCCCTCACCTTTATATCCTTTTCGGGACGCTTTGTTTTTGCTATGCAAAAACTTTATCTTTTTTTTTTGCGAGCGATCCTCTAGTTATATTTGACACTGGATTTTCTCATTTCTATAGTAGTTTTGGTTGTATGTTGTTCCTAATGTATAGGTATAACACTGGTGTTCCTGTAATTCTACAATGGAACCTTTGGTATCTAAAAGTTTGGTGAATCAGTGTGTTGAAAAAGACAATTTTCTATCATTAAAAGTAATTCTAAAAACTAAATGTTGAAATAGTCAGTCTTATTTAAATGATGGAGGTTTTTGTATAATATTTTTGTTGAATCATTTAAATTGAAGGTTGAATTTTTTTTTGTATATAGAAAACAATAATTAACCCAATTAAATTGTATATCTTGCACGGAAACTCTAAGGCGACATGGTTAATAATATAATTTCCCAGAAATAAACCTTGAGCCTGAAAAATAAACTGTCCACACAATTTATTTGGGGTAAACATGGTTTTATTTTTACACTGACAGGTTAATAACCTTTTTCCTGTGTTTGTTTGCTCAGATCATAGATTGAAAACTGTGAGTTTCAGAGAAAGAAAGATTATTTTGCAAAATTTTAAATTTTTATTGAAATGGTTTACTTCTGGGTGTGATCCTGGCTGGATTCTGTCCTACAGAAGTCACTGTTTATTTAAACCTGTGTCTGCAAAGCTGTTATATTCTTAATACTTCTGGCAGATGAATGAGGAAGTCCTCCTATTTAAATCACCCCAGCAGTTGGTGGGTATTTCAGACACCCATTTATATCCTGATTTGTTTCAGACCAGATCACTTTTAACTGTTTAGCTGTACTAATTGAATGTGTTTGATTTGATTTAGATGTTTATTTTACTACTTAAATCCTTTTAATTGAACAAAATGTGTTGATTCTTTTGTACAATAATTAAAATTTACCAATTTGATTCTCCACCCCTCCCACCCCCTTCCCACACCCAAAACAGGTGTTTTAACATATAAATGGCTAAAAAATATGGCATAAGGTGAAATTAAAATTTTAAGTTGTACTCATTTTCAAATTTTATAAAATTGATTTGAATTTATATTCATTGGTCAGAGACTAACAAGAGATAAAACAATTCAATATGAATGTATATATTCAATGTGAAAGCTCACTAGCTAAAAATGATAAAATTAATGCCTGATGATAAAACATTCCAATTGTATATTATCAAATTGCTGCCACCAATACCTGCCATTGCCATCCATACCGCTTTCTTGTTGATCTGTAATCAGGTTTAACATTGAAATTAGGTTCAGTGATAGCATGTGCATAGTCAATCCATAGATTGAAGTGAAATCAGCTTATTAATAAGTTTGAAAGTAGTGATAGAAGACTTAGTATTCTTTGTAATGGTGTGCAAGTCAACAGTTTATCGTGGTAACAGTTCAAATCCTTTTCATTTGAACTAATAAGTGTATAAATCTATAATAAATCAGACATCTGTTTCTGAAGTGAAACAGATAATGTAAATATCCATGAGATTACAATTATTGTGGGTAATGCTTTGAAATTATCAGTTAAGGAAGCAAGCATCTGTCAGTTCATATGTCTGGCTATTATCTCATAAAATGTACAGTGACAATACCCTGCGTGGCAGCTTATGTAGAAGCATAGATATTTATCAGTTTTACCTTTTTAATTAACCATATTAAAGTCGTCATAACTGCACTTTTGAAGAATTGGTTATTTAGATAAATTTAAGTCTCAGTAAATTTTATTACATAAAATAACTTTAAACTGATACCAGTCAGTGTTGGGTTGAAACCGAATAACTGTTTTTTTACTGTCAATACATTATACTTTATGAGGCTGTGTCACTGGTTAACTGTTTGAAACTTTTTTTGCATAGCTTTTTCATTTGCATATCTTCAATACAAAGTCAGTGTAATCTCTTTATATGTAAAATTAAGCTGGGATAGATGTTAATACAATTCAAACATACTTGTTTTAAACTAAGTGAGATACAGTTCCAGTTAAAATGCACTCTCTTGAACCATAATTAGACAGGCTCTTTTGTGACCAAATTGTTCATTGTATAAATTTAAAGACCAAGAGTGCAATTGAATTCAGTAAAATAGATGTCTGTCATTGAAAGGCTTATTAGAATTATTTCCAGACATACTGGGGGGCAAAGCGGTGCAGTGATAACACATTGATTTCCCAGTCTAAGGTTGTAGGTACAAATCTTGGCCAAAGTTAAACTGAGAAGGTTGCTAGTTGCTTGCCAGTGTGATTGGTTTTACAGAATCTTGATCAACAAGTATACACTGCTTTCCTCCACTCTATCAACTTCCTGACTCATTATCTGGCCTGTACTATGCATTGAAAGTGATGGAAAATACCTTAATCCTTTTTTTGGCATGAGGATAAAAGAAGGATAAGATAAAATAGTTGTGAATATCATTGGGAAAGTACTTGTCAGTGGCATTTAAGTTTCAATAATTGGTGCTTTTAAGAACATTTTGCTTACAATTTGTGTTTCTTGGTGAGTGAGTCAACCCACTCTACCTAGTGTTACTGCTTGGGGAATGGATGATAAAATCCTGCATGTTTGTGGCTTTCAGAAACTTCCTATAACCCTTTCTGTTGTTTCACTAAAACTTGAGTTCACGTCTCTGAAATAGCTCTCACACGTAATGTCCTGTAATAAAACTAATCAAAGAGAAAGGTGGCCACCAATTTGTTACAAATACATTTCCCATAATTTGGGATAAGCAAAACTGAATTCATTTGACTGTGTGGATTATAAAGAAGAATATCATTAAATGTATGACGCACCAGATTGTCCTGTGTAAAATGCTTATCCTGCTGTCTGAAACTCGAATCGAAGTTCAGTGAACTCTTGCTTATCCAAATCCCATTTATCTAATAAGTCAGACTTTAACCTAACTTTTTTTATGTCTCCCATATTTTGGATTTGTTGTATATTAATCCTTATGATGTAGTTTTCATTATGAAGGCTATCTCTTCAAATTAAACAGAATATTGTTGATAAAACCAGGGATAATAAGAGGTACCCTTTCTTCTGTTTCAATATTTTAATCATGTGTTTTCAGCTGTCAGTATGCCGAGTTTGAATGTGAGATAAGGTTCATCTCACCAGTATTCTTGTTAAAACCAATTAATTGTTGTGACCCTTAACTTTCATTGAAACAATCTGTGGTATATAAATGGTTTAATACATTGATCATATGAAGTACCATAGATTATATTTAGCATATCAATTTTAAAGCATATTGAAAAAATATTTGAAATAGTTAAACATGAATGAGTTACAAGAGATAAAATAAATTGAGGGAAACAAATAAGTGCATGAATTGATTGTTCAGTTGATTGATTTTATGAGCTATTCAGTTGCATTGACCTTGAAAATTATCCCACCAAAAATTGGAAACCAAAAAAGCAGTGAATGTTAATTATGACAATCTGACTGTTACAGCGAGTTAAATTTCTAAGAAAAAAGTATTAAGTTAAACAAACTCTATAATAAATACGTTTTGATTAAATGTTTTGATGTTTTTGTATCTCGTATTGTCTAAAGTAGGTTTTGTTGGTAAATTTTGCCAATTGTGTCAAAACAAAAAGCTTCATCCTTGAAAGTTAGCATTTTAACCAGAGTGCAAAAACTAAAAAAATACTGTACTTTATAAATAAAATTTAATTTTCTCGAATCTTTAGAAGGTATAAAAAGGCATTATCCATCAGTTTTTGTTGAGTATGGTTGAGTGCTTTTATATCACTTCTCTTTATCAAATAAGCTTTCTGTGGACAGCATATTCAGTACACTGATATGATAAATCTCTTCCAAAAAAGGTTTGTTACTTTTATTTTTCCTTTAATTTAGCCAATGATTAAATTAATATACTAAGTTGTATGTATATGGTATTTGCATTAGTTGTGTTAAAAGATTTTTGTTCCTGTACTTTGGTATTGTTTTCTTTGCAGGTAAATGGTAAAGACCTCCCCTTCCTTCCTCCAAAGAAAGGCAAGCTGTACATCGTACCCAGTGGAATCAGACCAGTGCTGCAGAGGACTGCGCTTGAGGTATGATTAGAGTAAGAAATCTTTACCTTGCCACAACATGGGTTTCTTTGCAATAATAAGTGTGGACTTTGCCACAACACATGAAGCTTCCTTTTAAACATGTTAGCTTTGTTAAACACATGTGAACTTTTCTATAAAATGTGAGCTTTGTCACACGTGGACCTTACTATAAATTATGTGATCTTAGTCACAACGTATGACCCTTACTATAACACACCTGATCTTTGCCATAGCACATGTTAAGCTTTCCCAAACAACACATGACACTTGTCACATGACACACACGACACATGCCAGCTCTGATTCCCTGTATTCATCTACCTTTGACTGTCCTGCACCAGTTCTTTATTCGCCATTCTCTTCATCTCTTACAGTATCACTTCCACGGCATATAAAATTAGTGCTTTAAACTTTAGGAACAGTCCATTTTATTGCATTAATACATCCTATCCAATGGACAATAGCTTATCCGGTCGGCGCAGACCGGCCCGCCAAACGTCAGAAAAAGACGTCCTGTGTTTCCACCGGCTAGGCCGGTCCAGTGCTGTACACTCGCCAGATGGCGTGTGGTACTTCCTTCCTGTCTAGACAGCGTGACGTCATAGCATCTTTTTCGTTTGGCGCATGCTGTATGTACACGATTTTTTTCACTGAGATTGGAAATTTTATATTCACACACTTTATATACAGGATATTATTTGAAAGTTATTTAACTTTGTTTTGGGAGTATATAGAACGTTTTTAGTAAACTTCGGCATTGTTATCAGATCATTATGTCTTCTCCAAGCCAGAAACACGGGAGCTGCGGACATATCATGGCAAGTTTTGACAGCCATAGTTTCTGTGCACGCTGCAGAGAGAAAGGTAAAGGTTCAGATCCTTGTATCTCACATAATGATTGCACTGCTTGTAACTCCCTCACGGAAGATCAACACATCCAACTGTCCACGCCTAGTTATAGGCTTAAAAAGGAAAAACGTGATCTCAAAAAGTCTTCTGATACTCCTGCTAAAGACTCATCCAGTTCCTCTCTCATAGACCCATCCTCTGTGATGGTAGTGGGAGCTGTGGACGCCCAGGGGGTAATCCAATCCCCGGGTTCGAGTTCTGACAAAAAGAAGAAGAAGCCTAACCCTCCTGAGAAGAAGCCTTCTAACCAAAACCCAAAGTCCGGTAAAGAGAAACCTTCTAAATCGCCTACCCCTCAGTCTCACAGATCCTCATCTGACACCAGGATCGACGAGTTAGACCTTAAATGGTCGGAGAGGTTTAACAGATTAGAAGCCCTCTTACTTGCTAAGTCATTGGATAAACCGGAACCGACCTTTGCCCCTGTGAAGGTCACACCGACGCATTCACCTCCAGTTGGTGTGGTAAAATCATCAGAACCCTTCATTCGACCTGCTGACAGGTCTCAACTTTCAGATTTGTCAAGTACCGACCACTCTCCACAGAGACAGTCTACTGACAAGTCGCTTACTCTCTCATCCAAGAAACAGACTTCAGATTTGCCTGGTGTTACACAGATTGCCCGTAAGAGCCAATCGACCAGCAAATTGCCAAAGGATAAGCCTCTCACCGGCCAATCAACAGATTTGACTGGTACCGGCTCACCTGCTCATCTCCAGGTCTCCAGCAAGTCGACCTCAGCACCGGCCGGCAGACAGAGCTCAGCTTCCATGGACACCGACTCAGACTCTGATTTCTCCGACCAACCAGCGGTAGATATTTTTGTGGAGGAAGGGGAGTTGTCCGATCCGGACCAAGATGCTGCTACCAACGACCCCGACCAAACCCTATCAGAAGATCAAAACTATAGGGAGACCATGAGGGGAATCAGGTCCTATATGGGCTGGACCCATATTCCTGATATGGATACAGCAACATCTACCTCCGACGACAATCCCTTCGCCGGCCCCAAAACCCAACCTACTGGTAAAGTGTCGGTCAACATGCCAGTCGATGAGTGGCTGTGCAAAAAGATGGGAAAATTAAATTTAACCTTGGTTGAGGGCTACCCCTCACGTAGCTCTGAGGCGGGCGGTCTACTGAAGGACCAATTTGTGCGACCAGCTCGCTCTCAACAAAAGTGGTATGGTTTCTTTGATGATCAACAGAAGTGTACTACTGCTAAGACTGTGTCTTCTTGGAATACGGATGCTTCTAAGGTGAACAGCACCTACAGTCGTATTGCCAAAGCAGCCGGTATTGCTTCGACCCCCCCAGCCTCCCGTCAGATTTCACAAGACAGTCTACGAAGATGGGAAAAGGCAGCTCGTGAAGCCTCCACTTTCTGCAATCAAGCAGCCGCCTTTAACAGATGTCTGAATAAGGTACAGGATAATATGCGTTCACAGCTAAAGACAGTGAAAGCAGAGCTAGGCAAGGGCAAGTCTTCTACTAGAGTTTCTGGTTCCGCTGGGGAACTGCAGTTCCTAATGGACTTTAATTCAGGAATCACACAAGCCATGGCCAAAACTCTAGAGCATCTGACTGATTTCGTTTTTGTCACAGTTGCAAACACCACCCTAGCTAGGAGAGACTCTTATTTATCTCACCTGAAAGCCGGCATCAAACCAGACACCCTGGCTTCTCTGCGAACTGCACCTCTCAACTTGACTACCTTATTTCCTGAAGATGCCTTGAAGCAAGCCGAGCAGGATATAGCCACCTTTGAGAGTAAAGGTCAAGTTCAGTCTGGAAAGAAGGGCCGTTTCCACCCTTATGAACGGACCGACAGGAGGTCAGATTCAAAGAAATCAGAGCGACCAGCATGGAAGAACGTGGGCTACAGAGGTCAGAGCAAGAAAGGCAGAGGCAAGGCCTCTTACTACTCCTCGCGACCAGCCAAGGGCCAGCAGTCATATAAATGACAATCATTGTGTAACCAGTTCACTGGAAAGACTGCTGGCCCGGAGCCAACCTACAGTACAGAGACAATACAAAGACACTTTTGTAAACTTAAATGTTGTACCACATGTTCATTCTGCGCCCGGGCTTTCACAAAAGAAAGATATAAGTCCCGGGTTAGCAGCTTGTCATCTTTCTCAAAAAGAATGCAAATTAAAATATGTGAAAGGTGTTTCTTGTGTCACTCAGTTGTCTTGTGTAAAGCCTGTAACAAATGTCAAAAATGTTGTCACAATTCCACCTGTAGGGGCTCGTCTTCAAGAATACTGGCAAATTTGGCTGAATCTGGGGGCCGGTCCGAAAGTAGTTTCAATTCTCAAGGAGGGTTACCCCCTCCCCTTTCGGATCCGACCCAAACTGACAAGATATCCCACAGTCATAAGTTGTTATGCCAATCCTCACAGGAACAGCTACCTGTTAGAGGCATTGCATCAGCTTATAGACAAAAATGCTGTAGAACTGGTCAAAAACCAAACCTCACTAGGGTTCTTCAACCGACTCTTTCTGGTCCCCAAACCACAAAACAAGTGGCGACCTATACTGGACCTAAGCCATCTGAATCCCTTCCTCAAGGTGGAGAACTTCAAGATGGAGACACCGGAAACCATCAGAACCTCTCTCCAACGAGGGGAGTGGGTTACGTCCATAGACTTCAAGGACGCTTACTTCCACATCCCTATACAGGAACAGTCCAGAAAATATCTCAGATTCCATGTCCAGGGTCAGACATACCAGTTCAAAGCCCTACCCTTTGGTCTGTCCACAGCCCCCATGGAATTCACTGTAGTGACAAAGGAAGTAAAACTGATGGCCATACAGAAGGGTATAAGAATCCACCAGTGCTTAGACGACTGGTTGGTAAGAGCCAAGTCCCCCCAAGCTTGTCTCCAGCATACCCAAATCTTAGTACAACTGTGTCAAGACCTTGGTTGGCTGGTGAATTTAGAAAAATCGGAACTGGAACCCAAGGAGGTTTTCAACTTTGTGGGTTACCAGTTCGACCTCAGAGCCGGCCGGGTCCGACCCACACCGGACCGGTGGCAAAACCTACAGGAAAAGATTCAGGCTCTGCTATCACTACCGGCCTGTCCGGTCCGGCAGTTCATGTCCCTGATAGGTCTCTTGACAGCCACAGAAAAACAAGTTCACCTCGGCCGGTTACACATGAGGCCCATCCAATGGCATCTCAAAAACAACTGGCGGGTACCAGAATCACTAGAGAAGGTGATCCCAATACCCAGATCTCTGCACCCACACCTTCGTTGGTGGTTGGAGGAAAGCAATATACTCCAAGGTCAACCATTACACCCATTAAAACATGCTCTGCAAATTTTTACAGACGCGTCAAAAGAAGGTTGGGGCGCTCACTTAAACGAGCACACTGCAAGAGGGTCCTGGTCATTACCGGAGACAAAGCTGCATATAAACTTTCTGGAACTAAAAGCAGTCTTTCTGGCCTTAAAAGAGTTCCAAAACCTCTGTACCGGGAAAATAGTTCTGGTAGCAACCGACAACACTACAGTAGTGTCTTACATAAACAAGGAAGGAGGTATGAAGTCGGGTCCGTTGTGTGCCCTACTGTGGAGAATCTTGACCTGGTGCACCAGGAAACAAGTGACCCTCAGAGCCCGCCACATTCCAGGCTGCTTAAATGTGGTAGCGGACAAGCTATCCAGGCTGGGCCAGACCATTCAGACAGAATGGTCCCTCCTCCCAGAGGTTTTTCAAGCGATCTGCAGCAGGTGGCACCGTCCTCAGATAGACCTTTTTGCCACCAGATTCAACAACAAACTACCTCTGTTTGTGTCTCCAGTACCGGATCCTCTGGCTACTGCAGTCGATGCTCTCAGTCTACCTTGGTACGATCTGGATGCCTATGCCTTCCCACCCACAGCTATTCTGAGCAAAGTGGTGGAAAAACTACTGGACTCCCCATGCAACAGTTTGATCCTGATTGCCCCGGGATGGCCCAACATGCCTTGGTTTTGGGATCTAGTCGAAATGTCCAGCCAGGTCCCCTTGAGTCTTCCGGCTCTGCCAAATCTGCTGACACAGCCCTTCAATCAGATCCCTCACAGAAATCTGACAAATCTAAATCTCCATGCATGGCTCCTAGAGCCTCAGCAATCAAAGAACAGGGCTTCTCTGAGGCAGTGGCAGCAAGAATTGAGGCTCCTCAAAGAAGATCAACCAGATCAGTCTATGAGGCAAAGTGGACCATTTTTACAAAGTGGTGCGACGCTAATCAGGTGGACTTCAGGTCACCACCTGTAAAGTCGGTGGCTGACTTCCTAATGTACCTCTTTAAGGACAAGAAGTTGCAGCCCAGCACCATTGATGGATACAGGTCTGCCATTGCTGATAAACTCGGTAATGAGACAGTCAATATCAGCAAAGATGACAATCTCACCCGTCTCCTGGACAGTTTCCACAGAGACAGACCCAAAGGGCGGAGGGGTATACCCTCCTGGAACCTCTCCCTGGTATTACACCAGCTGACGAAGGCTCCTTTCGAACCTCTTTCGGCATCTCTGAAGCATCTTACCTTCAAAACTGTCTTCCTTTTGGCCCTGGGTTCTGGCAAAAGAAGAAGTGAGATCCATGCTTGGCAGCACAAAAACATCAGGCACCAGTCGGACTGGTCTAAGGTGTCCCGGTTCCCATCTCCCAGCTTTCTTTCCAAGAACCAGCTGGCTAGAGAGGGACCAGAGAGCGTAGCCCCAGTGGTAATACCAGCCCTGGCTCCTACTCTGGATAGATCCCTCAAGTCTGATAGGTCGCTTTGTCCAGTTAGAGCCCTACGCTACTATTTGGACAGGACTTCAAACATTAGGCAGGATAAAGAACTAGTTTTTGTCTCCTTCAAGAAAGGTTTCGACAAGGACATCTCTCCTGCCACTATCTCCTCATGGATCAAGCAGACTGTGATCCTATGCTACGAGCTCTCTGATCACCAGGCCCACACCTTACATCAAGTTAAAGCTCACCATGTCAGGGCCTTTGCTGCCTCTAAGGCCTTCCAGTCAGGAGTCTCCTTAGAGCAGATCTTGTCAGCCTGCCACTGGAAATCTCATAATACCTTCACTCAATTCTATCTGAAGGATGTGGCTTGGGCTGACTCGGAGCTCTACCATCTGGGTCCTGTTGTGGCTGCTCAGCAGATCCACCAACAGTCTAGTACCTAGAGGAGATCTGTACATATGTAATTAGTTGTACATATTTGTATATATTGCACATTTAGTTAAGAAGTAACAAAAAAACAACAAAAAAAAACAACAACAATCTGGACGTACTTCCTCTGGGAGGTCTACTTTCTATGGGACTGAACTCATCCCTCTTCTCTCCTGTCTTAGAACAGGTCTGTTTTTAAAAAGAGAAGGGGGGGGGACAAGGTCGACTCTGACGGTTTGTCTCCGGATAACCGGATGATGATATTCGACCATAGCCTTAAGGGTTACCGACCTCAAGGTCTAACCAGGCTTTGAAAAAGATTTGTCTTTAATGCTAGCATGAGTTCAAGTTTCTTAGTCCCTAGTAGCTTACCCGCCGACCAAGCGGTAGTTATTCAGCTATTGTCCATTGGATAGGATGTATTAACGCAATAAAATTGCAAATTTAATAAGTAAATTAAATTTTTATAAGTTAATACCCTATCCAATGGACACACAAGACCCTCCCACCGACCCCGCTATCAGCTTACCAGGGGCTAATAGGTTTAGACAACGAAAAAGATGCTATGACGTCACGCTGTCTAGACAGGAAGGAAGTACCACACGCCATCTGGCGAGTGTACAGCACTGGACCGGCCTAGCCGGTGGAAACACAGGACGTCTTTTTCTGACGTTTGGCGGGCCGGTCTGCACCGCCCGGATAAGCTATTGTCCATTGGATAGGGTATTAACTTATAAAAATTTAATTTACTTATTAAATTTGCAATTTACAAGCAGGGAGGGGGATCTGAATCTTACATTTATTAACGGAAGGAGAATTTTTAAAAATCCTTACATTTGATGTGTCCTTTATCTTAAGGAAGCTTTTTGAAACAAAACAAAAAAAAGCAAAAAACAAAATGAAAACAAAATTCACTGAAATTCTGAGAACAATTAATTATTGGCTCACAATTAGGAAAAAACAATTATATTAGTGGCAAATTGCACGTGGTTAACTATATGGTAAAGCAAGTTACAGGAAGTGTAGAGAATTGTGTAGAGAATCTTACTAGAGAAGAGCCATGATATCAAGGCATCTCATTCTTAAAATACGATTCAGTAGAGTTAGGTTTGGTATAGTCTTTCAGCAGTGAAGTTGCTAAGTAAATGGTGGACGAACTCAAAAAGGAGGAATTAATACCGATTAAATTGCATCCCTTTTTCTTATTCAGGTGAGTTTTCAGGAGAATATTCTTGTTGAAGTCCATGACATGAGGTAAGCTGTATCTTGTATCTAACTGATCAATGAAAAAAATATTGAAGTCCTTGTCTATCTTTTTGCTATTTAGGTGATGTGTTGGGGCGTACGTAACATGAAAAAGTTCCAGCTGGCCAGTGTGACCTCACCCAGCATAGAGTTTGAGGTTGGAGGAAAAGTCATCCAATCCAAGGTCATCAAGAACACCAACAGAAATCCAAACTTTGATGACCCAATCCTTTTCTTTGACATTGTGAGTGCAGCTGTAAGGTTTACTGAAAGTGTCACTGTGAACCTTTTTAGAATAGAATGCTGGGAAATTAAAGGAATTCTGTTTTTCAGTAGAAAATAAAAATCGTGTCTTTCGAGTGCCATGTATCACAGAAACCTACCCCATTTTCAGGAAATCCTAGTGATACATTGATGCATTTATCTGTCTGTCGAAGATTGAATTAATGGGAGAAGATATATTTTATTGTCACCAGATGCCACTAGTAGGTAAATTTAACAGGTAAAATAAACCCCAGGTTTTATGACCCCTGAGAAAGGTGTAGACAGTAAAGAGTGACTTTTCCCTGTTTGATAGAATTTGTGGTTTATGTTATTGATAAGGCAGTATGCAAGTGATATATATAATTATAGTTAACCCACAATGTAATACACAGATCTAGATATCAGTAAGTATATTCAAGCAGCAGAGATTCAATTGGAAACGTTTCCTGAGTTTATGGTGAATATGTTCTGATAAATATTTTGTATATTTTTGCATATAGCTACTTCCTAGAGAAGAATTGTACACTCCACCTCTAAACATCCGTGTGCGAGACAACCGGCAGTTTGGCAGGAAGCCGCTGGTGGGAATCCACACAGTGAAGACACTGGAACCATTCAGGTGTGCCCCACTGACTGATGGACCACAAGAGATACTGCTACCAGGTAAATATACAAGTAATGACAGTATACAATGTAAATACACAGGTAAGGACAGGTAAATACTAAGTCTCCAATACTAAGTCTCCAATGAAATATTAAATATCTGTCAAAACCAGGAAAGTTATGTGCAGAAATTATACCACGTAAACATATGTGACAAAACTGAGGTTTACCCAAGTAATTTATGGATTTCAAGTTTATTTTAGTTTTTCAGTGCACAGTTGGCTACTTTGTACATGATTGTTTTCTCAAAAATGTCTGTATGTTTTGGGGTAGCATTACAGCCTTAGTAAATAAACATGTAATGATGTGCAGTTAGACACTAAGGCAAGTCTAAAAATTATTCCAATAAAAATGTAAATACATAGGTAATAGCTGGTAAATCTAAGACACAAAAAGGTAAATTGCAGGTACATAGTCCAATGCTGCAAGGTAAATCAATTAACGCAAAAAACAGGTTTGAATAAATTCAACATTAACAGTACAACTGATTTTATTTGTAACTACAATTAATAGTATTTTTGCCTACTTGTACTTGAGCCCTGATCCTTTGATGTTGACCTTTTATCTGTAAGGGAAAGATAATTAAGGAGTTGAACATTTATAATTTGTAAATAGAAGAATACTCATCAACACATGTTTTAACCATGGGGCTAAGGGCTATCCCAGGATATAGTAGCATCAAACCACAACAGCATATTATAAAGTAGAAACTGTATTTCATGAACATGCTGTGAAAGTTAGATTTAGTTCAGATAATAGAAGGTTCATATCATAAAGGAGACATTTGATCTCTTTGGAATTAATTCCTGTGAGATTTGTGTTCATCAAATTGAATGTCTGTATAATAGAGATTCGACAGTGTACCTAACTTTGTACAACTGTCTATATTATGAAGGCCACTGATAAACCTGATGTTCTCTCTGTCTGTAGAAGGTCCCAGTACTTCTGGTGCAAATGGTCCACCCTCCACCTCCTCACAGGGAGGCCCCTCCTCAGGTGACACTGTCATAGACATGCCTGCAGACGAGAAGACCCCCATTGTAAGTAAATAAATGTAATGCTTTAGTAAATGTCATATGTCAAGTTTCAAATATGGATGAACAGAGTATATCACCAAGGACACCTCACTTTAAAGACAACTTTTTGAACTGTTGACGCCACGCCTGATTCTGAAAGCATATATTTTGTATAAACACTCACATGTGATAATCATGTTGTTCCCTTCTCATTGCTTAATCATTGAGCCAGTTGAAAGTTCCAATTCCATGGAAGATAATAAATGACCACATTTGGCATTTATAGAGAAAATAATTTACAGGGAAACCAAATAAATATATGCATTGAAATCTCTGTGTATAATATAAATAATTCATGTAAATGTACAGTAAAATCTTTGTTATCTAAATATGTTGAAAATAAAAAACTCTGTTGTAATATCAGAATATATGAATTTGAAAAAGAGGTACTTTTAGGGTTAAACAGTCAAAATAAGTGTTGGGAGTCACCCTCAGGTAACATTCTCGTCTCCCACCTCTGAGATGGGAGTTTGGTTCCCGGCCCGACCTCAAGTGGGAAAGCTGGTAGTTGCTTGCCATTGGTCGGCAGTTCACAGAACAAAACCTTCACCAACTGTATGTACTGGTTTCCTCTGCCCATAAAACTACCCGTCATGATATGACCTATACAATGAGTTGAAAGTGACGTTAAAACCCAGATAAATAAATACACTAGTGCAGATAGTAAGTTCAGGTCAGAAATGTTATCATTCTTTCATTAGTGTTTGAAAACCTTAAATTTGAACAAGAGAATATCTTCTGTTTCATTTTGTTCACATTGAATGGCTAGTCAAAGGTAAAGAAAGTTGTCTTTATGAGGAGGGTGGTTTCTTGTCTAGATCTGCTCTCTTAAATATACCAGTAGATGTGATTATTATTCTCAGTGTAAAATAATTGTTGATAGTCTGTAAAACACTTGTTATAAGCTTGTAATATCTGACGCACATCTATGTGAATTTGATTATATGTGCTCACAACTATAATTTTTATGCACTATATTATGACATAATTAAGGTGTGTAGTGTGTTTAAAGGGGACAGTCTTTGTTTCTATTGTTTTCCTTTTATGGTAAAATCAACTTGTTGAAATGTAAAATGGCTTCACTTCTCACAAAAGAGATTTTTACATTTCTACGACACAATTTTACATTTATTCCAAAATATTGCCTCCACTTGAGTAACTTCCCAAAAAAACTTAGTTTGAACCAACCTAATTAAATACATATATAAATTAAAATGAAGGTGCTGTTATTGTGGTATTTCACATACCACTGGGATATTCAAGGACTATGCATGAATCACAACTCGCATTTTTAAAATCCAGGTTACATTGACATTTTTAGTGGGTCCTTCCTTTCATGGTCTCTCAAAATTTGGGTGTTGTTTTGATTTAATGATTATATTTGTAAAATTTTCCTTTTTATTACGCTACAATAGCTTACCATGTGGGACTTAATGCTGATCTCGGGTTGCCACACCCGGGGCCAACGTCTTAGAAAAAAAGATCGTTCTTGTTAGCCACCGGATATACTGGTAGTTGTCGTCACGTGATAACTTCTGACCAATCGTCCTACTTTCTCGTTGGCCACGATTGACTGGTAGCAGTTTGTATATATACAGACATTTTCATTTATTTCTCAGACTTTACTTATTGTTGGAGGCTAATATTTGCATATTTCTTGTAATATATATTATAGATCATTCTGTTAAAGTTTCATTTTCACAGGATAAGTATTTTTATTGCTGTCGCGTGTTTTGAGTTTTCCTCGGTTCAGGCTAATACATTCTACGTCTTTTATTGCGTACAAAATGTCTACACATCAAGCAAATAAAGACAAACCGAGAGCGCAGAAATGCCGCCATTTCTGCTTTAATTTTGATACACATAATTTCTGCCCTACCTGTAGGGAGGCTGGCAAGGGAGATGACCCCTGTGTCACCTTTGAAACCCCTTGCGAAATTTGCACGTCTTTTACAGATGAGCAACTACAGAAAATCCAAAACCGGAAACGGTATTTGAAAAAGCAGAAAGCGACAACTAGTTCCAAAGATGAACTAGATCTTTTGGGTGAAGGCGACGGGGACTCTTTCACTGGGTCCAATGCAGACCTCGAGTGTGCTGCTGATAGCCTCTTTACCTCACCCCCCCGTCCACAACCTCTTGCCTTCAGTTCCCTGTCTTTGAAAACGCCAGCAAAAACCGTCCCACCCACCCCTGGTACAGCTTTGCAAAATAAAATCCAGAAAAATTTAGAGAAATCACTCGGTGATTCCTTAAATATACACTTACAGCAGCAAATGGGTTCCTTCCAGGCATCCATGTTGGAAGCTTTTCAGTCACTCTGAGAGGAGTTGGCTGTAAAACAGAAAGTCGAGACACAGTCTTCGACTCTTGCTTCAAAACCTGGCTTGTCCAGTACTTCTGCTGCGAGGATATGGATGTGGACTATGGTCCAACTCTTCCTCCTCGTCTAGTATCTACTCAACCTTCCTCGGATCAGTACGTTGCCCCCTCTGAAGGTCATCCCGAAGAGGTTTCGTACTCTCACAAAAAGCAAAGCCATAAGCAGCCAGTTGACCCGAGCTCTGCCTCGGACCAACCAAATGAAGATTCCGATGAACCTCGGATCCCTTCTTCTAGATCCAAAAAGCACTCTGACAAGAGCAAACATAAATCAAGATCTAGATATGTGTCATTTACCTCAGAGGAGGATCACTCCCCTGTAGCCAGACACAGGTCTCCTAAGCCCTCTAGGGCCCAGCCCTCAGGAGTAGCTTCTGACCAAGACCTCCCACAACATGATCCAGACCCCCCTTACTATAGAGCAGTAGCTTTGTCTGACATGCCCTCCCAATACTCTGAGGAAGTGGATACCTTCAGGCGTATTTTGTCTCTCCCTGACCCCAGGGAATCTATGCCCAGGTCTTCCACCTCAGTGTTGGGTCTGGATGATGAAAAAGGCCGTCAAGAGCTCAGACCTAGAGGTCCCTCCTCTATTCTGCCACTTAGCTCAGTTATCAAGGACGCCTTTGATAAATTCCAACATGACTTTAAGGCTGCCAACTTATCTGAGGGAAAATATGTCAAGCCTCCTCCCTCAACTTCCAAGTGGTACAAGGTGGGACAACCAACTTTTCAGGACAAAATTCAGGAGTTGAATACAGACTTTGCTAAGATCTGTATTACTCCTAGACCTTCTGGGCCCCCAGTAGCCAGAGTTCCCATGCCAGTTCTCAAGGAGCTAGAACTTCAGGCTAGACAAAACATCTCTACCCTCAACTTCACCGCTGCATTTGCCAAAACCTCATCTTCTTGCAATGCTTCATTGGAAAAATGCCAACATAGCATTAAGTCTACCGTCAAGAAGATTAAATCTCAGATTCAGAAAGGTGCCAATCCTGAGAAAGCGGCAAAGCGCGGATATGAGGAAGTAGCTGACTACTTAGATTTTTGGAACAAGACAGTACTTGTTCAACACAGGGCCCTCACTTGTCTCAGCAAATCTCTAGCCCATATTTTGCAGAGGGAATTATACTCTATGGCTAATACCGGCTTACTCAGGCGAGAAGCCGAGATGACTCTATTACATCCTCAATTAGGAGAAACGAGACGTCAAGAACTCAGGAACTCGTCCTTTTGGGACTCTTCCTTGTTCGAGTCTCAATTAGTGAAGGAAGGTGAGGACTTCCTTCTCAAAAAAGGCACCTCAAAAGATTCTCAGGGTTTTGCACCCTACCAGAATAAGCCCTTTCGTGGTCCCCACAGGAAAAGAGGCTCCTACAGGAAACGCCCCTATGGGGGCAATACCTCTCAAAGCAGTAACCAGTCCTTTCCTTCGGGAAGAGGAAAATCCAACTTCAGAGGCTCCAGGGGTCGTTTTCGACCCCACAATAGAGGAAGGGGGCGTGGAAACCCCCCTCCCCAATGACTCCTCAAAAGCCTCACTCAGTCCACCAGTAGGAGGTCGCCTCCGTTCTTTCAGGAGAGACTGGCTCACAAACAAATGTTCTCAAAACGTGTTAAACATTATCACCAATGGCTACGTTCTGCCATTCCGTTCAAAGCCAAACTTGATCAGATTTCCTCTGATTCTGTCAGAGTACAAGGCCCAACCAAAAGACCAAGCCTTGGCCACTTGTATCCAGTCTCTCCTGTCAAAGAACGCTATCGAAAGGGTAGACAATGTAAAATCTCTCGGGTTTTACAGTCGCCTGTTCCTAGTACCCAAGCCTCACCAAAGGTGGAGGCCAGTCATAGACTTAAGCAGGCTCAACACTTTTCTACACGTAGAAAAGTTCAAAATGGAAACTCTAGAGTCCATCAGGACCTCCCTGATTCCAGGGGAGTGGGTATCGTCGATAGATCTGTCGGACGCCTACCTGCATATCCCCATCCACCCAAGCTCAAGGAAATACCTAAGGTTTTGCTACAAGGCTCAGGTGTTCCAATTCACCTCCCTCCCGTTCGGACTAGCTACAGCCCCCCAGGTCTTTACTATGATCGTAAAGGAAGTGAAACTAATGGCCCTCTCAAGAGGACTCAGAATTCACCAATACCTGGACGACTGGCTGATCAGGTCCCAGTCTCAGGAGGAAGCACAAGTGAACACTCAGGCAGTAGTAGACCTGACTCAGTCCTTGGGATGGATAATAAATCAGGAAAAATCAGAACTGAAACCTACACAGGTGTTTTCGTTCGTGGGCTACGAATACCACCTCGATTCAGCCCTTGTAAAACCCACTCAAGAGAGATGGCTCAAACTTCAGGATTTGATCCTACGACTCAAGTCAAAACGTGTTTTGACTGCAAGATGTTTGATGTCTCTAATTGGGTTGCTAGCCTCAACGGAGAAAATGGTCCCGGAGGGACGCCTTCACATGAGGCCCTTTCAGTTTCATCTCAAGGAGCACTGGAGATATCCTCAGTCGCTGGACAACCTCCTTCCCTGGACAGAAGCCATTGCAGCCCACCTAGATTGGTGGCAAAATCCCTCCAAGGTGATGAAAGGTGCAGACCTTCATCCCAAAGACCACAGTATCCAACTCTTTACCGACGCCTCAAACGAAGGTTGGGGCGCTCACTTAGACCAAAACTTTACCAAGGGTCTGTGGTCAGATCGGGAAAAAAGGCTTCACATAAATGTCCTAGAATTGAAGGCGGTCTCCCTGGCCCTTCGAGACTTCAAGGACCAGTGCCAGAATCAAACAGTGTTGATCGCGACGGACAACTCAACAGTGGTAGCCTACATCAACAAACAAGGAGGAACACACTCGGCAGAGATGTGTGCTCTCCTGTGGAAGATCATGACCTGGTGCCATCACTATCACATAACATTGAAAGCCAGGCACATTCCAGGGTGCCTGAATGTGATGGCCGACCTGCTATCCAGGTCCAACCAAGTGCAGTCAACCGAATGGTCTCTGCACCCACAGGTCTTCAAACAGATCTGCCAGAAGTGGTTCACCCCTCATGTAGACTTGTTTGCCACTCACCTGAACCACAAACTCCCTCTATACGTGTCTCCTATCCCAGACCCAAAGGCCTGGGACATAGATGCTCTGAACATAAACTGGACCAACCTCACAGCATATGCGTACCCTCCTACGGCTCTCCTTCACAAGGTGATCCAAAAGATCAGGCAATGCCAGTGCCTGATCATCGTAATAGCCCCAGGCTGGCCAGGGATGCCCTGGTTTTGGGACCTAGTGCAGCTCTCAACAGAGATCCCACTGCAACTCCCAGTGTCAACAACCCTACTCAAACAGTCCCACAAGCTGGTGTTCCACAACAACCCCCAGCACCTGAACCTCCACGCCTGGTGTCTAGGAGCGGACAACTCCAAGAACAAGGCTTCTCTGTGGAGGTGGCAGAGAGAATTGCTGCCCCTCAGCGGTCATCAACAAGGACCATCTACAAGTCAAAGTGGGCCCTTTTTGAAAAATGGTGCAGAGAAAATTCGGTGGATTTCTCCACTCCATCTGTGAAACAAATCTCAGATTTCTTCATGTACCTGTACCAAGACCTAAACAGGCACCCCTCGACCATTGATGGTTACAGGACTGCAATCGTTGACACTTTGGGCCCAACGGCCCAACATATTGCACACAATGCAGACCTTCATAGGTTACTCTCCAGTTTTCACAGGGATCGTCCTAAAAGTTCCAGAAACTTACCCAAGTGGAACCTTTCTGTTGTCCTTAACGAGCTCACCAAAGCACCTTTTGAGCCCATGAAAGATTCAGACCTCAAACATCTCACTTTAAAAACTGCTTTCTTGCTAGCCTTGGCCTCCGGCAAGCGCCGCAGCGAAATCCATGCCTGGGTCGCTAACAAAGTAGCTAATTTAGGCCAATGGGAAAAGGTTGCCTTGTTCCCTTCTTCTGATTTCATAGCCAAAAACCAACTAGCAAGAGAAGGTTCTCAAAGTGTGTCTCCGGTGACTATCCCTGCTCTGACTACCATTGTGGATAGACAGTTTAAAGAAGACAGGACCCTGTGTCCCGTACGGGCCCTGAGGTTTTATTTGGATCGAACTAAAGACCTGAGAGGGTCTCGTTCTCTCCTTTTCATCTCCTTTAAGAAAGGACATACCTCAGACATCAGACCCGCTACACTCTCTTCATGGTTGAAACAAACCATTTTACTTTGTTACAAACAAGCAGATCAGCAAGCCTTGGACTTGGTCCAAGTCAAAGCGCATGACATCCGGGCCTTCGCGGCCTCTAAGGCCTTTTACGGTGGGGTATCGGTGGACCAAATCATGCAAGCCTGTCACTGGAAAGCTCACAACACATTTACAAATTTTTACCTAAAAGACCTTACTTGGTCGGACACCGACAACAATTTGTACCTGGGACCCGTAGTGGCTGCACAACAAGTCCTAGATCCTTCCCCTCAGACCAGTTGTCCTCGGAAAGAAAAAAGGGGGGGGGGGGGGGGGGGGGGGGGGGGCACATCCACTACAACCAAGTCTTCAGGAGTCTTTCCCAGGATCTAGGTATTCCTCTACCTTCAAGATGTTACGGGTAAGGTCATTTTATCCTTTAATTATCAAGTATTTTCTATTAAGGACTTATTTAGTTGTCATTAATCTCATATTCAGGTTGTAAAAATTTTATGAGATCCCCAACCTCTGGGTTGGTCAGTCACACGTGAAGGGCCCCTTTTGGACCCTTAGACCTCGGAGTGAGCACTGCTGCACTCCCGTCCTTCAATAAAACATCTAGACAGTTTTTAGCACTGTCTCTCATTTACTTAGGTTTTTGGCTCGTTACAGGCCCGGCCTTCGGGATCGGGGCACTGTAAATGGGACTCAGACTGGTATTTCTGGCACTATTCTATACATATTAACTCAAAATCTTAGAAAAAATGACATTCCTTCCAGTCTCAGCTGTAATCCCGCCACCGGGCGGTTGAATTCAGCATTAAGTCCCACATGGTAAGCTATTGTAGCGTAATAAAATTGAAAATTTTAATTACTTAAATGTAGCTTTTATAAGCTACAAGCTTACCATGTGGGACTTAGAAGAGTCCCACCCTGCCTCCCCGCTGTTTACAGCTGAGGGGTAGGTTTAAAAAATTTCAACGAGAAAGTAGGACGATTGGTCAGAAGTTATCACGTGACGACAACTACCAGTATATCCGGTGGCTAACAAGAACGATCTTTTTTTCTAAGACGTTGGCCCCGGGTGTGGCAACCCGAGATCAGCATTAAGTCCCACATGGTAAGCTTGTAGCTTATAAAAGCTACATTTAAGTAATTAAAATTTTCAAATTCCCACAGTTTGTTATTTGTAATGTCAAGTGGTTAATTTAATTAAATACACCTGGATTCTGTCATCTTGTCATTCATTCATGTCAATCAGATTTTGTTTTCAATTAACCAATTTTCAATATCTTGACTAAAATCTAATTTTGGTCTGAGAAGGTGAAATTATTCTTGCTTTTTGTGTTCCTTGAAAATTTCCAGCTGTAAGTTTGAAAACAAAATTTCTCTCAGTGAATAGGAAATGAATATTATATTTGCAGTGGTGATGAAATTCATTATTTTCTGTATAGTAAAAGTGTAAAAATGTGTTTAGAATCTTTTTAAAATTTCCATATTCATAAATGGACTAAAAAATACATATTCTCCCAAAGAACCACAAGGCATCACTTGGTATTGTGTTACTGTTCAGTTAAAGGGCCAGAGTCAAGCTTCTGTAACAACAGAATCCGAAACTAAAGTGGTAAATAAATGATCAAATTAAAACTTACACATTAATACTGTTTGTGTGTATTTATTGAGGTGTGCATTTCATCACATAAATAATAGAGCCATCATAAAGTAAAGTCACATCACAACATTACTGCATTTCTTCTGTAATTGATACTTTTTCATACTGTTGTTGCAACTTTCTGAATTTTGGACAATAAGTGCAGTAATTTCCAAAACATTTATTTTAACACCCATTACCAAAATGTTTGAACATTTTAATTGATCTTTTACTGACTTTCTCGTTGGCAACATTCTTGCAAGACTTTCAAACATCAATGGCTTGGCTAGTCACAGCTTTATTAAATAAACAAAATAAAGTTTTTCCTGTCCTTTTTAGAATTCGCTAGAACAATAGAAAGAAATTAGTTATCTGTTTTGACACAAGGTCAACTTGTGAGTTGGGTCGGAACTCCCCTGTTTTCCAACCATTGATTGATCCACCATCACTTAATCACTTTCTTAAATGTTTTAATGGTTAATGCAGCCTGATAAATTTAAGGCATAAATTCAGTCCAGTTGTTACCAAAAGCATGGTTTGGGGTTCAACCTTCCTGCAAGATACTTCGTGCCAATTTGAAATGGTAAAAAATCCATAATTTGAGTAAAAATAAATTTAATGAAAATGGCTTGATACATGATATTATATAAAACAAATTCTTATTCGTAGCGGGGTTAAATAATGGATGGTTAACATGTTTATGGAGATAAATATTTTCAGATGCATTGACTGAATTGCTTTTGAATCGCCTGTTCACTACTGCTGAGTCATAAATCTAATCTATTCTCGGTTTTATAATGTTATGTTGAATTTCCATTTGTCAAAATATTGCTGATCCAAGTGAAGAATTAGAAATTATCAGACCAGTTCTTTGTTGCATTTTTATCAAACAAGTTCAACTAGCGAATCGCACATGAATGGACTGACTGAAATCCCCAAAATATGCAATTTTTACAGTCATCTTGGATTTAACAGTCATCAATTTCAATACAATTTTCAACCATTTATGAATATTTTCTATCCTCTATTTGTGATTCATCAAGTTTGCTATTTTATTGCCTCTCTTATTTGTAAAAATATATTTTCTCCAAAAGTTTAAAAGTCTATTGTTCGAGTAAAGTACAAAGGAAAATAGTGTCTATACTCTTAAGTGAATGGGCCTGACTATATGTGTGATGAAATGACACACTGACCATTGTTTTATCTAATCACGATATACTGTCTTGACAGCATGAGTAAAAGCATGTACTAGTGAAATTAATAACAACTTATAATGATGAATTATAGCACTGACGATCAATTTATATGAAATACATCTGCCCGGCATGAGAAACAAGCAACCCTGTATACACTCTTCTGAAGCAACCTTTCAGATTTATTTTCCATATTACACCACAGTGACTACTTCGTGATTGCCTGAAATGTTTTCATCTGAACTTTGAAAATGATCTTGCGAATAAGTTCAGGCAGAGGGGATAGTGTATGCCACAATATTTGGATGAATGGCAGTAAGCAAGATTACTTAGAAAGTACATCACAGAAAAATTAAAATAATTCCTGAATGTATGTAGCAACACAGCATTATATATAAGATGTACTGGTCAAAGTTATAAGTCCTGTTTGAACAGTAAGACCTTGTTGCTACAATTTTATTTAATTTTCCTGTGAAAATATGCTAATTTCTCCTTGAAAATCCCAGAAAACTTCATCGGCAGTGGTCCAGTATCTTTTGAATAACCCCAGTATAACCCCAACTATTAAAAGGAAAAGACAAAAGTTATCTGTAAATAATCTCTCTTGGAGACAGACAAAAATCCAAAAGTTTGTGGTAGATATTAAGTGTCCTTGGTGGAAGTAACAACAATAGCAAGTCACAACAATCACTGACCTCTTACCTCCAAGGTCAAGGATTGTAATCCCACAGATTCTCTCATGTGGCAAATATTTCTCAGTGTACTTGCCACATGATCATGATGGTTTACATTCTTACAGCACTTGATTCCTCCTTAACTATACTTAGTCACTATAAAATGATCTCACCTTCTAAATATGACTTAAATTGAACCCAATTTGCTGAAGTATGAATCCTTATTTCTGTGTGAACTAATGTCTTGGTTACAGTTATCATCATGCATGCATGTGTATGCCTGCCTGCCAGACAGGATGGCAGTAAAGCCTTGGTTTTCTTTAATGTGTAACCATTGCATGAAGGCACAGAACTGAGCATGGTATATATTCATAGGATATTTCTGGCAAAGTCTTTCACAAAGAATTGCTGCAACTTCCTGGCACGTATATTTTAATTGTTGAATAATATATTTTTTTCTGAATTATGTATTGAAGGAAAATGAAGTCATTTGTTATGGTGAGGTAGTTGTAATATCAAGACATTGTTACATGGAATGCCAGAGTGAATTGTCTACATTATCCTCCATTAGCCAATACCATCCCACCCCCTAATTAGTAGAAATATGAAATATACCATGATCTGTCTGTGCCTAAAGGTGTCTTGTTACCATTGTTTTAGCATCCAGGCTTCTTTAAATGGATAGACTGTCATTTCTGGAGAAATAGGGCATTCATTCCCCATGCTTAATACAAAAAACTATGAATAATTTTACTTTGACATGCAAAACAAACATATTTTCCTAGCTGTTTAAGTATGACATCATTATGGTAGAAAATCAAGCTTTATCTGTTGTTCTTTTGTTTATCCTGCATATCAGGTTCTCTACAGCTTGCATGGAATATTAATATTCTCTTTTATTTTCCTTGAAATCCATTGAAGCACTATGACAACATAGCACTGCAGTTGACTGATGAGAAAGGATATAAACCAGCCAAAAAGACAGGCCCATCCAGTGGCAAGCCACTGGTTCCCATCATTCAAGCAGTCCGGCCCAAAGTATTCACTCTCTGCATTGTACAGTTATATATACACCATACCTTTTCATGAATTTGCCCAGGTGTTAATATTGTGTCACATACCAACAGACCTGGAGTCAAGATGAACAATAAAAATATCTATCAACCACAGTATTCACATTTGGGAGCTGCCAATGATTGGCAAAGACTATACAGTTTCTGGTGTTCAATATGTGATATTTTTGCTAATCTTTTACTGATTACTTTTCTTACCAGTTGAAAAGAGACATAAAACTCCACCTTTGCCCTTTACTGATCATTTTGGTCACTTTTGTGAATACTGCCCTAATGCTGTCAATGTGTTCTAGGCAAGTTGGTTGATTTTTTCTCCAGATATTAATTAATTAATTAATTGGAATCTGGGCAATAGATTGGAAAGTTATGGTACAAAACATATACTCTGTTGACAGAAGGGCTATTTTATCTACAGCTATATTATAGGAAGGGGGAGAGGCAAATAATTTGAAATGTTGTGACAGATATAGCACAAACTCTCCTATTAACAGGGAGGTACAGTAGAACTTCTATTTTCCACACATGCAGGAAGATAAGATTTGGTTCGGATAACAGGACATAAAATAGAATAGGCAATTTAGGATAAATCAATAGGGAATACAAATTTGGGAGAGTGGAGAAGAGTTCATAAATTTGAATAATTGCATGGTAAAGGGGTGGCTATCTTCTTTAGTGGATTCGAAAACAAAATTATATATAGTAAATAATTTGAAACTATCACAAAGAGTCTTTGGGTGGAATGTTTATATGCTGATGACAAAACATGGTCCTCTGTCAATAATTAGAGAAAGTTTTCCATACTGTGGGAGTTTGTTAACACATAACAATGCACAATATATATGTATACGTGGAATGTGTTCACTAATGTTTTTGCATTACTCACACTACTTTGTTGATTTGTGACATCTTTTATTAAAAATCCAGTTATTTGATTGTGTTTGTTCTGTTATAATGTACAATGTATGTATGTGTGGCTAAATGTTTTAATGTACTATTAATGAACTATTTTTGCACTAACCATGAAAAATTAACTTCATTTATATTTTTCATCATCAAGACTTTGTAATATTCCGCTATTTTTATAGCGAAATACCCTTACCATTTCCTAACAGTAGCTATTTGTTGGAGCCATCCAACCCAATGGCCAACGCAGAGATGCGATTTTAAGGTTATGTAACAACCTTAACCAAGCCATTGGGTTACAGTAGTCCGTCCTCCCGCCAATTAGGTCACATGACCACATTGTTTACTTCATTATTTTTGTTGGCCATCATCAGTATGGACGTCTTTGGGAATTAGTAGAAGTTTCTCAAGGTTTTCATTTATTTTTTGAGATTTTGCTGTGAATCTCACTTTATATTTTATATGTATGTGATACAGAACTGATTCATTTATTGAATCTTCGAAGGTATGCATTATTTTATGCAAATAAAGGACTTTTTGGATGGCGACATCGAAAGTTCTATCATCTTCAACCTCGAGGAAATAAGTCTTCATAAAGAAGGTCCTACTGCAACAATAATATTATTATACAGCTTGCCAGTCGTTTGGTTCAGTTTGCTGGACGTTGGAAGCTATAATTTTGCAGCATACGTATATAGAAAGAATGTACTCTTCAATAACAGAAGCGATCTGGACGGCGCCATCTTGGATGAGAATGACAATTCGAGTGGCCGTTATTGCTGTTCACGTCGGGTTCTAATAGCCAGGCGTTGAAAGCAATTTTATCACAGTATGCATCCCAGTCGAATAGATTGTCGATGCTACAAACGAAGGAATCTCCCTTGGGGGCAGCCATTAAGTTACCATGGACACGACACCGTGGAGGAGTTTTGAATGCAGGAAAAGACTACTTCTTCGGAAAACACTTCCGTCGAAGTCCAGTCAAAACATTCACCAGAGGAAATACCTGTGTGAGGGCATCCATGTACAATCGAGTATTCTATACCTCTCAGAAGGTCAGAATTCGGGTTGTCAGATGTCCGGGAGTGTCATTCATATCTACAAGGAGAGGTTTTTTGATCAATGCACAAGAAATTTTAGTACAATCGGGTTTCTATGCCTCTCAAAAGGTTTATAATTCAGGTTGTCAGGAGATGGGGATTATGATTCATCTCATTACAAAGAATCTATTCCTTATTTTACTTTTGCTTGACTGTTATTGAGTGGCTAGGGATTGATTTAACAGGCACAGTTTCTGTGAATGCTCCCTTGTTTGGTCACATTTACATTTCTTGGGTGAACAGCCAGCATTTAAATGTGGCTTTTAGGTTGGGTTTCAAGGAGTTTGAAGCCTCTGATGTTTTAAAGAGCAGCTATACAGGAAGAAGTTTGCTTGGACTTCCTTACATTCATTACTTTCCTGGACAGCTCCTTAGTTACAGCAGGTCTGCAGGAGGAACATGACCTTTCAGACACTTTGCAAACAAGGTCCCTGGTAGGGGACTGTAAGAGAGAAGAAGCGTGTATATTCTCACTCCTTCAGTTTAGGTCATATTTAGAGGATCCTAGGGATCACTATGATATGTTATAGACTTCAATATGCTTTGGACTGGGTGCAATGATGTTTGCATTTCTAGTCCAGTCAACCAGTTGGTGTCCAAATCTTCTTGTTGCAGTTTCACCATGTCTAAGAACATGTGACTCAACAGGAGGGATGTAATTTAGAATGTCTTTAGCAAATCTACAATGCATTTTTCACTCCTAATGATGTTCTCTTGCTGGACATATTAGATGTTCAGAGGATTTTCATCTAGTGTTTTCATGGAAATAATTAACAAGGATTAGTAACTCTAGAAGTGAGCATGCTTCTAGTTCTGGTCTAATAAACCATGGAATAGAGTTACAAGTGCCTCCTACTCCTCAGCTAGTTAAAAGGGGAGTGGATCTTACTTATACAGGCCTATGGAAGCAGGGATGATAGCTGGCTTCCTGTGGTTTCAAGGAACCTTTCTCCAGTTTGGTACTATACAAGTCCTGGGAAAGAAGAATATTCAGCCAGACTTTTTAGAAGTGAGGTTGGCAGAAGTTTAAAAAAAAAAAAAAAAAAAAAAAAACAAAAAAAAAAAAAAAAAAAAAACGGGAGAAACAGCAATTTTGATAAAAGCTGTTTATGAAATGATCGACAAAAGGGCGATATCACCAGTCACATCACTGGAAGTTTACAGTTACAGTCTATTTCTTGGGGTTAGTGAAGAAGAAATGACTGTCCGTATACTTAAGGTCAGGTAAACAAGCTTTGCATGTACCTTACTCAATATGAATTGTTTAATATTTGGAATTCGTCTATATAACGAGAGTGGATGACGTCACTCGACTCTTATGGGTACACACTCGTCACCGGTAGACTCAGCTGGAGGCTACAGATTCTACCAGTTCACTGCCTTACCCTGCAATATGGCTACAGTTCCTCTCCAGTTCACCAAGGTAGCAAAAGTGGTGAAGCTGATGGCTCGTGCAGAAGGCATCAGTATTCGCCAGTATATAGACGGTTGGCTAATGAGAACAAATTCAAAACAGTCGACCTCAGGGTAGATAGCAATGCCAAGAAAACATCTATTGGTTGGTGCATCTTGTTGAAAGCTTGGGTTGGATCACAATTTCTAAAGTCAGATTTATTTCCAACTCCAGTAATCGAATTGTTGGTTTACAATTCGACCTCAGGGTAGGGCTAGTCTTCCCAACTCAGAGGAAATCTATTGTCTTCTGGCAAGGACAGTTACCATGTTGGAAGCTTCTCGTTTATCTCCAGGGAAGCTCATGTCACTTTGAAAGCATGGCTTCAATGGAGAATACCATACCATTGGGTTATCTGAACATGAAGTCATTCCAATGGTATCTGGAAACACTGCTGATATCTTCAGTCTCTGGATGTCCCATTTCTTGGGTTTTTTGGTTCAGGGATCATCTTCAGTGGTGGACCTCTAGTTCAATTTTGAAGGAGGACTCACCACTCCTTCAGGAGCACAATTTTCTCTCCATTCACAGAAGCTTCCCTAATGGGTTGGGGTGCTTCTTGAGTCATCCACAGCCATTGGTCTGTGGCATCAGGAAGAGTCAAGACTCCACATTACATAACATTGGAAGCAATGTTGTTATTTTAAAAAATGATTCAGAAGTTAGTTTCTGGATTGAAATCAGTTTCATTTTCTCTTGACAATTTATTAGTGGTTGCCTATATGAACAGACAGGGAGGCATCCACTCTTAGGTAACATGTACCTTAATCTGCATAATCATGGTTTAATTAAATGCCAGAATGATTCAGATTCACGAAAGTACATCCTAGGGAATCTAGATGTTCTGCCAGATTCCTTGTCTAGAAGTTTAGTTATTCAAACCAAAGGGGCTATGAGTCGCCAGGTTTTCAATCAATTAGACATGTTTTGCCCAGGGCCTTGGTCCTGCAGGTAATGTAAATGTGTCTGTCTCATGTCCCAGACGGTCGGGCTTGGGGAACAGATGCATTGAATGTCAGGGGGAGGGTCTGGTCAGTTATGTCCAGTGGCCCTCATCCCTCAGGTGATTCAACTAATGACCACCTACAGGTGTAGAATCATCATGATTGGGTGGCCAGGGATATCTTGTTTTTTGTGTCTTATGAATCTGTTCCACAAAGACTCCTAAATGGGTGAATCTGTTAGTTCAATTTTTCAGCAACAGACTTCACAACAATCTAGCCTATTTGAATCTTCATGATTGGCATCTGGAGTCAGGCATGAATATTATGAAAGATTCCCAGAGGAAGTGGTGAAACAATGAAGGAGCACTCCTCAAGGAGAATCTGAGAAGCAATTGTTCTTTTTTGGGAAGTGGTGTGAAGAGAGCCAGGTTTATATCTCAGACCCCACTATTCCACATTGAGCAATTTCCTGAAATTCTAGTTTAAGGAACATACTAATACCATCCTCTATTCTGGGCTATAGAACAGCAATTACGGATGGTTTGGCGCTGAAAGGGTAAAAAGTATCTAAAAGTTGAGCTAATATTAGATTAGCAACTTTTAGAAAGGGACAAACCAATAGTTTTGGATTTTGTCATTGGTCCTTCAGGCTCTTATCAAACAGCCGTTGGGCTTGTGAGGAAGGCTTTTTTGAAGTTATTATCTTTCAAGACGTTTGGTCTTGGTTTCAAGTAAGTAGTGACATTCATGCTTCCCTTACTTGTAGGGAGGATTGGTCACAAGTAACTTTGGTCATTAACTGCCTTTTTTGGCCATGAACCAGTTGGTTTCAGATGGGCCTACTGCAATTACTGCAACTGAGTCAGTGGTCTTTGTCTCTGTGGATTCATGGTAATGGAGTGACATTAATGCTTGGACATATTCCTCCTTTAGTTATAAGGAGAATTGATCACAAGTAACTCTGGCCCATCAATTGCCAGATCCAGTTTGCTTTGGATGGGCCTACTGCAATTAAGCCTGTGGTCATGCCAGCTCTTAGCCTCTTTGGACATCAGTTTGACTCAATGTGGGTCTGTCTGTTCCTGTTAGGGGTGGTAATCAAAAGGTTTGGGATAGAACAAAATTTTTTGTTTTTACTGCCATTAAGAAAGTTTCTTAATAAGACTTATCTTTTGGCACCTATTTCATCTTGATTGAGTCAAGATTGAGTCACGGAAACTATTGATGTAGGTTTTTGATTGCATCTTTAGTTTATAGGTGATTTCCTTACATGAGTTTCTTGATACATGTTATTGGAAATTGCATTGTATGTATACTAATTTCTATCTGAAAAACCTCTGTTGTCATAGGGTCAGATTTGAAATTGGGTCCTACAGTTGCAGTTACAGTTTTGTTACTTTATAAGTATGTGTTTCATACTTATATTGGTACATTTGCAGTTTGTGGCTGGTATGTCTGCAATGCTGGATGTTTGTAGTTAGATATCAATCTTGCCTAAATCTTTCTTGGGAAGGATTAGGCATTATGCTGATGACACTTTCAGGTTGGTTTGACCTTGTCTTGAGGTCGGATGTTACAATGTAGATGGGATATCTATGTATGACATCCTTTTGCAACACCAACATTGTCAGCAGTTGTGAGAACTACAACTACATACTTTCAGTTTTTTGGGAGTTGTATGTTGTGATTGTTGGAAGTTTATATGTTATTAATGCCTGTAAATTCCATTGTGAAGTTCTCATGTTGTTTAGTTGTAGGTTGGGTAGTGGTTTTTCTTAAAAGAATTCCCTCCATCCTACAAGGCTGAATTCAGCTACTGTTAGGAAATGGTAAGGGTATTTCGCTATAAAATTGGAAAATTTAATAGTAATTTAAATTTTTATTAGAAATACTTACCATTTCCTAACACTCATATTTCCCTCCCGCCTCCCCGCAAGTCATTCTTTTACTTGCAACAAAAATAATGAAGTAAACAATGTGGTCATGTGACCTAATTGGCGGGAGGACGGACTACTGTAACCCAATGGCTTGGTTAAGGTTGTTACATAACCTTAAAATCGCATCTCTGCGTTGGCCATTGGGTTGGATGGCTCCAACAAATAGCTACTGTTAGGAAATGGTAAGTATTTCTAATAAAAATTTAAATTACTATTAAATTTTCCAAATTTATGATTTATGCTTTTATGATGTACATTTTGCAAATTTTACTATTCTGACATTGTAATGCTATAAATATTAGCATATTTACCCTTTCATTGCCAAGGCAATTAAATTCAAATATGCTGAAAACTAGCTCTAAATGCCAAAAAGTTTCCAGTCCTCTACAGTCACTACACTAGGTACTTCTAATGACAGTTGCCAGGTCATAATGCACACATGTGAGATATGTGTCTTAAATCAGGTATACCAAGATATATTTTCACAACTACACTAAAAGAATGCACAAAGGCCAGTTTGCAGTAAACTTATAAAGTTCATACAATCAGAGCCCTCCTGAAACTGAACAATTGGGAAGGCAAGTTCAAAATCGATGAATGAGTACAGCAGTCCATGCTGTTTTAGGCAAGTACAAAATCAGGGAATGAGTACAAAAGTCATTGCCATTTTAGTTGAAGGAATCTGTGTTGTTTTGAAAAAATCTATTGCTCCTGTAAAAGTAGGGAGAATTCTTTATAATGCAAATTGTTTTATATATTTGTTGTCTTGTGTAGACAAGTGGAGTCACGTCAGTTACAACTTTATCATAGGTTATATAGTCGTCGAAACAGAATTGTAAAAGTTTGGTACAAATACCGAGTACAGCGTCAAACTCAGACTGTTGACAATGGTTGCCAAAGAAATTATAGAAATTATTGGAAATGTTTAACTGACAGCAAAACATATTGAAATATGTAGAATTCATCAAAAAAACAATTAATTTTAGGACACTCAAAATAAGCCTGTCATGAAAAGACACACTTAACTTTTTCAATTATAGTTCTGAAATTATTATAATTCTACACTGCTGCACAACACTTTCAATTCTGAAGACTTCTTGTAAACGGTACAAAGATGCTTTGAAGAAAGGAACCAAGGGTTTGAAAAACAGATTTAAAATGATGAAAAAGACAGGCAAGGTGGCCCCATTGTTCATGGGCACAAGATACTCCTCAAAACATTACAAGAAGATTTTGAAAATTCTGGTAAACAAATGGATCACTGTTACAGTAAAGTTTTAATATGACAGAAACCGATATAATTACTTTTTTTATTCCTACAACAAAACTGCAAAATTTCTATATTATGTAGAAGATTGATACCATTTATATGTTTATAGACTATGAAAATTGATTATCTTTATATACTTTAGGCTAAACATTCTGACGAATAGTCTTTATGCCATATTGAAACTTCTGTGAATTACTTTCAAAATTATTTTGTTTTAGAAATCTACCAGAATTTTATATATCATTTTGGATATTTTTCTCTATTTTCAATAAAGTTTTTCTTTTAATTTTTGGGGTGGGAATTTTAGTTCAACTTTTAAATTAATATACTTTAGATAGACTTTTATTAAGAACAATGGGCATCATTTTCTTTCACATAAGACATGGATAGTAATATTCATTTGACAAACTTTTCACAGCTTTATTTTAATAGATTAATTAGAATTTGTTGTATGACAAAGTTAAATTTGAAATACACACTTCAGATGACTGCCCTATGTTCAAATGCAGGCATACATGACATGACTGCCCAAAATGAGATATACCAGGATATTTTTGTACAATAATTGAGTCATATACACTGAACAAACCTGTTAACATTGCCAGGCATGGCATAGGCGCCATACAAATAGCTGTCCTTTTGTTGGTTCACAGACATTGTAAGCTTAGTTAACCTTAGACTTAAACTACAAAGTTTGTCCCAGAATGAAAACTTTCCCCTTGAAAACATAAAATGAAAATAAAAATGATTCAATTTGGATTTTACACTTCTTTACTGTTTCCTTTCTTTTCTAATTTTACGTATTTTTAAATTACAAGTTAAATTTGACACATCATTTTTACATCTTTTTAACGATCGTATTTTACACATTATGTTTTTGTCACAGTTTTCATTACTTATTTGCCGTGGTACTAAACTTTCTTGTCTATATCTTGCTTTACACTTTTAGGTGATAGGTATGATCATGCTTTTCTCACTGATTATGCTTCTTAGTGTTTAAACAAGCAGTTCTGCTTTGTCATTATTTATCTAAATGTTTGCTTGGCTACATAGCAGTGAAAAGTGATTCATCATATTTTTTAAAATTTATATACAATAAATTATGTTTATATTTTTCAAATTGTTTTGTGGATTTATGATTTACTGCCCCAGAGAGTTGGTATATGGAGATGAAAAGAATTTAGCTGAGTTTATTACAAGTCATTACTAATTTTTAATTCCTGTTAAGTGTTAATTATGACTAAAGAGATTAGGTACCAAGAGAGGGAATTGATTAGCTTAAATTACTGTTTGTTTATTATTTCTTCACCCAATGAAAAATGAATTTACTGCCTTCCTTTAGCTAGAAATAAATTATTATTGAAATTTAAGCCTATTTTGTATACTGTTTACATTTTGATAGATTCAAAAGTTTTGTTCTATTTTATATTTATTTTAAATAACAAGCATTGCACCAAGAACTGTGCTTCAGAGCCTGTGAGTGTCTTAGTAGAGAGATATGTTCTGTATATACATGTGTAACTGTTAGTAATATTAAGCGTTGTACTATTTACATGTCCTCCTTTTGTGTAAATATGCTGAGACATTAGCACTAGGACTTTCCTTTCAGATATGAGTTTGCACAGCATAGTGCCCTAAGTCCAAGTGACATTTACTAATTAGACTTATAGTTATTGTACACATTCCAAACCCATTGCTGATTCTTGTGTAAGTGATTACCATGTAGTTTATACATGCGGTAGCATGTGTTATAAATGTGCTACCATGCTGCAGCGGTGGTGGTTTTGTCAAAACTACTAATTCTAACATGATTCACATTTTGTGTACAAAACTTTCTGCTGTAAATATATATGTCCTGTTCTAAGTTAGGCCTCGCATATTGAAGCCAAGGCCTTACAGTCACTGATTATAGGTTAGAATTTAAATGAATACCATTGTTATTGGTAAAGATCAAAAATTTGCGTCACATGCAAAAGCCATCAGGTGATACTGTCCATTTTACATGAACCAAGGACAAAAGTAGTCCATTGGATGTATTAAGGATAAAATAGTTCCACAAATGTGAACTATGTAACAGTCTCCTTAAAAGAAATAATCCCCTCAAGATTATACTTTGGTGGTGAACTAGGGAGAGTCATTTATGATCAAACTTGCACCTTTCAGCACTTGTAAAAATGGCCAACTAACATCCAGTTCACATTACAATCTGAGATGACAAGCATTGATGGTTGAAGCAGATTGAGCCACATTCATCTCAATCTGGGTTGAGTGTCTACACTACAGAGTTATATCTAGATTGAAAAGTGTAAAAAAAACTGATAAAAGTAAAACCTATAGCTTAAATTAAATTAGCTTAATTTAATGCATGTAAAATTCGTGTAAATGAAAATAATATTCCAATATTGATAAACTTATAAAAGGGGGTCTTATAAAAAGATTCCAACCTAAAGTTCTCTATCATACAGTTCAATAGCTTTTATGCTATAAAATCAATCAAACAAAAAAAATTATACCAAATTGCAGCCATACAAAAATCCCACAGCAATAACTTCTGGTCATCTGTGTCAAATTGTCAATTAACAATACACTCAACCCTTGTCAGCCCAGATTGAGGGGCTCCACACTACAAAGGAGCCTGAGACAATCTGATCTTCAATCTTTTTCAATTCACCTCTGTAGTAGGGTTAAGATTTACCATTTTCTGCCAAGTTTGTGAGTGTTCATACCATTAGTTACCTCCCTGTCTGCTTCAATCTGAGTGAACCTATTATCCACTAGTCTGGATCCCAGGTAAGTACACTGTCCAATCCTGGAAAACGAGGTATATTTTTGTGTAAATGGGGACAGGGTTTGTAAGGAAAGGGGATCAAGTGTGTGAATGGGGTTGAGCCTTCCAGATACCCATTTAATTTAAATAGAGCCTTTTTCTTTTGAACTTCGCTAATAAACATAGTCATCTTCATGCCAGTTATAACAAAAAATGGTTATCAACCACTTGCACTTGTTGAGCAGTATTGGGTAGTCCCAGAATGAAATGTTTAGTCTGTGGTTACAGTTTATTGCAAGGAGTATGAAAAGTATGTTCATCTATGTACTCTGTGTTTACACGTTCTTTACAAATACTAAACAAATTGTTGCTTTATGGCTGGTTGTTATGAGTATTTATGAACATTTGTTTCAAAGTTTCTTGATTTAATTACTCCTGGTGTGTAATTTTGTTGTCCATTGCTGTTTTGTATATAAATATTTTGTGATCACCACTTTTCATCTGACAAAGTTGCTTTGATGTTCTTGGTTTTTTAGCTTTCAGCCTTAAAAGGCTGTGCGGTTATTGTTTCATCCCAAGGGTCTGGCTGGCTCTCCAGCCGGGCAGGCAAGTGGCCAGAAAAAACATCTAGTGTGGGCTGTATCTCAGAAACTGTGAGGTATAAGAACTCAGTACTTGCTGGGAACATTGGCTGGGAGTGTAGGTGTGCAATGTCATGGTATGACCCTGGTTTAACTTTGACCTTGCTGTTGTGACATTAACCTTTACAAGGTTATCCAACTGTAACTCATCAACAGTAAGATGTAGGAGAATAATACTTGGTAGGGATATTGCTTTTAGGGGTGTAGGAATGCAATCTCATGATATGACCTTTGACCTCGCCGTAGTCACTTTGAATTTTAAACTGTTGTCCTGGCTACATCTTAGGACAAATAAGGTTAGGAGGTTGATACTTGGTAGGGACATTGGTTGGGGGACGTAGGTGTACAGCAACATGATGTGACCTTTGACCTTGCCTTAGTAACTTTACCTGTAAAATTTTGTCCAAGCTATATCTTGGAAATTGTAAGGTGTAGGAAGTTGACACATTGGTTTGGTGGTGTACATGTGCAATGCCATAGTGTGCCCTTTGACCTTGGCACTACCAGAATGTTGTCATCTGCCATATTTGAGACATATTTTTTTCCAATCACAAAGATTTATCTGTTGCTCTAACTCATTATTTTGAGTACTTGTACCTAATTGTGCTATCTCCGTTGACAGCTACACTTCAGTGTAATTTTAGTGTTCAAGTTTTATAGCTTCACATCTTTTAGTTTAACTAATTAATGCTGCCGTCTAAGAATTGAGATTTTTTGTGATACTTTGCCTTTATAAACATTTGGTTCTCTTAAGGGTTATTTCTCCTGCACCTTTACATAACTTGCACTATCTGTTCTGAATGCCTCCTGATCTTTGTACGGTTTCACCTACTCAATACCTCACGGTGTTCAATGCTATTTCACCAGGCTGTGGGGTGTGGGCTTCCCAAATGCTATTTTTCTTTTAACCAACATTTGCACAATTTAGTCTTGAGTGGTAAACCATGGCCAAGATTGTAATAATTTTGTGTACGTGCTGTTACATTATAAATTAAATTGTTTTTTGAATGTATTTTTCATATAATATTTTAATTATTTTTAGTTGAAACTGTATTATTCTGCTTTTAAGTAAACGTGTGACATTGATGTTCTAACTATGCTAATTAAATTGACTTTTATATTATGTATGAGACATGATATCGGTATACTAATTGTACTGTTAAAAAGTAGACTGTGTAAGTTGAATGTTCAGCATCTAGAAGATTTTGTTCCAGTTGTAACTAACTTTAAGTTGTGACTTCTTACTAACTTTAAAGAAAAACAAATGTATAGTCATATATTGGAACCTAAAGCAAACTTTTCTTCTATATTGATATTCATCTTAGTTGTGGTGCATTCTATTATTTTTTGTTACTAAATTTCTGTGAAATCGTATTCATCAATCTATTGTTCACAGGGTATTTGACCAAAAATCTTCTATTCATTGCAGGCAGGGCCAATTTATTAGTGTGCAAGAACCTAAAATGATATAAAATCACTACACACTACCATAGCTTGTAAAGATTTACCTTTTCGTTCACCTTGTAGAATGTGGGTCTCTACAGTGAGAGTTTATGAGTTCAAGTCCCTGTGATGTTTTATTATAACAGAACCCAGAAAATAATTAAATCACTTGCACCAGCATTGTAGGGATTTCCCTAACTACTCAAATTGTAGAGTGCCTTCCTTTAGAGTGCAAGACCAAAGGTTCATGCCCCCTGGAAATGATGTTACAACCATTTGACCTCTACTTTATTTTGAATGATTTGTATGCAGGCTTCAGAAGCAGTGGATGATGATATTGACTGGTGGTCCAAGTACTACGCCTCAATAGGGGATATGGAGAAGTGTAAACAGTACTTAGAATATGGCTATGATACCATCCAGGTGAGTCAGACTGTGTATACCCAGAGAAAAATGATCTGCAGTGGAAATCCTATTATCCAACCTTCTGTGATTCAAGTATCCATTTATATCAACTCATGTTCACTCCCACAAGCTTCTATTTCCCTGTTGTTTTATACCAAAATATCTCTGTATTGTAGAACCTCCCATTAATCAAATACAATTTTTTCTGTATAGTCAGATGGTAGAGTTTGTATTATGATCTGTTCACCCAGGCGAATAAAATTTATTTTGACCATGGACTTTCATGGATGTCCATGCATGTCCAGGGGCACAAGTCCATGGATGTCCATGGATATCCATGTTTTGTTAAATGGCATCATGGTCAAAGACCATGGACTTACTGACCATGGTCTGTTAAAACATGGTCTAGTCCATGGACTTCAACCATGGTCATTGTCCATGGATGTCCATGGACATCCATGTTTTGTTAAATGGCATCATGGTCAAAGATGATGGACTTTGAAACCATGGTCTACTCCATGGACTTAACAAGTTGTCCATGGACTTTAACCATGGCCAGTGTCCATGGTTGTCCATGTATATCCATGTTTTATCAAATGGCACCATGGTCAGAGACCATGGACTCACTGACCATGGTCAGAGTCCATGGTATGTCAAAACATGATCTAGTCCATGGACTTCACAGGGTTATCCATGGACTTTATCCATGGTCAGTGTGTATGTATGTCCATGGAGATCCATGTTTTATTACATGGAACCATGGTCTAGTCCATGGACTTTGACCATGGTCAGGTTTCCACGATATAGACCATGGACTACACATGGCTGTCCATGGACCCTGACAATGTTCAATATGCAAGCATGTTTGTAGATGTTCAAAAAAGAAATAGGTAATTAGAAGCTACATACCTTCAGTCCATTTGGAATATCTGCTTTGAAGATGTTAAATAGCCTGACATACTGCACATTACTATATTTCCTTTTTAATGTAATGTATATAATTATCCAGATTATCTTATTCAATATAGAATATAGGAACACAGACATTTTGAACACATCTCAAGTATGTAAAACACTATTTCCTTCTTTAATTTTTACAATTATCCAAGATTATCCAATTCAATCTAACATGTAGAACACAAACAGACATTATGAATACATCTGAAATATGTAAAACACTGAATATAAAGAAATTTTCACCACTCATTTTATGGAAATAGATTCCAACCAAACACTGTGAGCTCTTTGTTTGAAATAATAAAGTGAAAATGGTTTGGCTTTCTTCAATGTAAATCCCTTGAGAACAGGTTTGGAGCCAACATCCAGCCAATGGTAAAGAACCCTATCTTGGGTACAGGAGTACGTGTTACTTTGAATTGGTGTTTATAAGTTATAGTTAGATATTAAGACTGGCTTTCAAATCCTAGAAATTAATAAACAAAAAATAATACAATTTGGATAGGATAAATCGAGAAATAGAATAAAATTATAGACTGATACTTCATAACTTGAGTATGTGGTGCATCTTCCTTCATATACTTTTCACTTTAAGGTGACCTGACCCTGAAGTTATCACACTCACAGGCAGCACAATAATCTTATGTATGTACAGTAACCTGTTGAATAACTGACTTTAGTTTATACTTGCAACATAATCATTATCACAAATTAATGTAATCACCCCATGTACATAAGATAGGTTCCACATGATTTAATATAAATTGACCAATCCTAAACTGATATAACTTGTTTTGCAAAGACACAGGTGAACTTAGACATATTTAAATTAAGGCAAACTTTCATGTTAATTAAGATAACCTGTTAATTCTATCTGGACACCCTTTTCAGTGAACACAGTTTACACACAACAGACAGAAAAGCCATCAGTGTAGTATCCATCTGTGTGTTTAAGTTGCTAGCCTTATTCTTACACAATCTTATTTATTTAAATATATGTATCATCAGCAAATTATTAGAGCAATCTGAATATACCTGTTACTCTGAGAATAAAAACTTGTAACACGTAACTATGTGGATAGGAAAGTTTTTTTCAGAGCTTTATGATTTGGTATGTAACCGCTTAGTTATCATCCAATTATCAAGAAAGAACAGCCTTTCAAGAAGACTATGAAATTGTGTCCACTGTATTAAATGTTTCATTATCATCCCCATCACATAAATTCTTCCCTAGTTTGTATAACTGCACTAAAATGTGGAGATTCAGATGAGGCACAATGTTACTTTACAGTTTTATTAATTTGTTAACATATGATACAACCAAATGAAAAAAATAGTATTATTATGTTGAAATTTATTTTTGCCAATGTTGGTTTGCCATGATTTTTCATGTTCTAAGTATTATTTTTCCATAATATTGCTAGGACCAGCCTAATAGTAATATTTTTTTTCAAACAAAAGTATATCATTTATATATGTTACAGTCAATCTGTGAAACCAGTCATTACACGTAATGACTGAAAGTTTCAGTCATTTCACGTAATGACTGAAAATAAGGTCCAGACATTACGCGTAATGGCTGAATTGTGATAAATAGTTTTAAATACTTGCTTTACTAAAAATGAAATTGTCTGGCCTCACTTAGTAATTTAAATTGCATTCTCATGTGATTACTAAAGAGGGGTAATGAAATGATCACTTCAAATTTGAACATATTCTGACATGATTACTGATTGATAACATGGGTAAATGATCAAATTATCAAACTCTTCTGCAGTTATTTTAACTAAGCCCCACTTCTTTTAATTCATGTCATAAAAATGACCTTCATATATATGTACTCCCTTGTAAAATATGACAGGGGACCCAATGGATAGGTAGCATACCTAACAAACGAGGACCCGATCTATAGACTCTTACTAAAATCTAAAGTTCTGTATAACATGTATGTCCAACTGAAGAACATAGAGTAAATCAAGTATCTTGATGGTTATTTATAGTTACAATGGTACTCAGGTGTGAGTTAGAGCTCTAAGCCTACTCAGGCTTTAATAACTATTAAAAGAATGGATTAAGTTGTCCCAGTTATTTTAGAACATTAAAGGTCAACTCCATCTGATAAACAGGCTCTTTCTGTGGAGAGGTCAAACAACAGTAACAAGGCCTGAAAGAACAAAACAGGATGAAAGAGCTGCATTGCAATTAGGACAAGAGTGGACAGCTTCAAACCCAGGCGAAATGGAAACCATGATTGACCATGGACTGCATGGTTTTTGATGGTCAACCATGGATATCCATGAACGACCATCAAAGTCCATGTATATATGGAGGACCAGACCATGAAAAACCATGGGCATGAAGGTTTTTCATGTCCTGACCATGGACTTCATTGAAGTGTCCATGGTTGACCATGGACTCCTCATTTAATTCCATGGTAAACCATGGACAGTTCAATGAAGGCCGTGGTTGACCATGGACTTTATACACTTGTTCATGGTTGACCATGGCCTCTACCCACTTGTCCATGGTTGACCATGGACTCTACCCATTTGTCAATGGCTGACCATGGACTCTATCTACTTGTCCATGGTTGACCATGAACTCTGTTTCCTTGTCTATGGTTGACCATGCACTCTAACCACTTGTCCATAGTTGACCATGGACTTAGTCCACCTGTACATGGAAACTTTCCTTCAGGCCTTCTCATGAAAACTTTGGGTTAATATGATGCTCAAGTAAAACTAATGATATAAACTTATTGCACATATCCAAACAACATTGAATTCAAACATTTTCAGATTAATAACACTTAGAAATTATTATGGAGAAAGCATATTTGTTATCAACTTTATGGAATTAGGTTAAAAAATCTATAATTTAGTTAAATGCCTTTATTTTATTGTTGAATAATAATACAAAATTATTGCATAACATCAAACAAAACAAAAGCATTGATAACTTTACGGGTCAAATTTTGGTGATGTTTTTCACTTTGAGATAGAACTTATAGTGTAAGTTATACAAAGGTGCAGGACAAATAACACTTACAAGAGAGGAAATGTATGCAAAGACAAAGTATCAAAACAAAACAATTCAGTAACAAGATTAAATTATTAATTAGTAAACTTAATTTATTAATGAAAGTATGGCTGTCAATGGTCCAAATACAACCATGTAAAAGGACATATAAGAGGAGCACTCAGGGAGTGCATACCTCTGTCAAGGGTATATTTTTTTGGTGTCCAGTTGATGATCCAGATCACTCTCAAAATCTTTTGTGATCAAAGTTGGACCAGGACCAATCTCCTGGTTTTTTTTCCATTAAGATCCAACCAGTGGTGTTTGCGTAATCCTACTAACAAAGAAGTAAACAAACAAACAAAAAGACAAATAGTCATGAAAATAATACTTCCTTGGTGGAGATAATGATCAACTGCAGCAATCCATATGTCTTTGTGATAAGAGAAATATACCTCAAATATGACTATAGAAAACATTCTGGCAGAGTCAAAGTCAATTGTTGGACTAAGGTCAAAACTATGACATGGCATATGTACAACCCCAATCCAATATCCCTACCAAGTATCAACATCTTTACACCTTACTGGGATACTTTCTGAGATACAGCCCGACAAGATATTTGTCCCTGCCCATCCAAGCTGCCTGCCTATGGAGCTGGATGCCATGGGAGAAAAAATACCTACATGTGGACAACGTAAAATCGTAATTTGGTCATTCATCAGTGACCACAGGTGAGAGTACATACATAAATCTTTGAAGTAATCAGTCAAGTGTGACATTTTTCCAAATACACCCATTAAGTGATATCATTGTTTTAAATATTACTACAAATATATGAGAAAAATTATAAACCAGTAGTTTTTTTTGCAGAAATACACAACTGATAATTATGTATGCCTCCCCTTTGCCATCATGTACACTGCCAACAAATATTCAAAAATAAATTGAATCTACTTGAACACACCATGACCTATTCTATTGGGAACACATGCTATGTAACTTTTGTCATCAACATCCATGAAAAACACTTTTTCTATAATATTTTCAACAGGAAAAATAACTTGGTCAGTTGTTTTCATGACTCTTATAATATGTTGAGGACCAATGTCACATATGAAACTATCTGAATGAACCTGGATTTTGTGAGCCAGTGCATAAACTGAATTGAGCAGTGGGTTAATAATGAAATATAAAATCTCTCGAATGTCACCATTCTTACAGCGTACCACATAACAAATGCGTTTTTTCATTCGAGTGTACAGCTTTGAATACAGTTTCTCATTGTTTAATCTCACTCTGGCACATTTCCTGAGAGTTTTAATATTATCAGTCCCAGTTGCTGTAATGATTTCACAAGGCAAATCATGCATTTTCAGAAGACTTCCTGCCACTTTAACATTATTCACAGATTGTACTGATTTCCACATCTTTCCTGTTTTGGTCATTCTTTTAAGGAATGACCTAGTGGCATCATTGGGTATAGAATCAACATCAATTGAGCTTAGTTTAAGTTGTATTTCTTTCATTTGGAGGCACTGCCTTGTTACATCCCCTGTACCATGCACAGACTGCAAGAGAGCAGCATTCCAATCTTCAAAACCAAAACAGCTCCAGGTCCAAAGAGGTCCCCACATTCTTGCATAAAATGTCAAGTGTGCACCAATATTGTGGACATTCAAGCCACATGATCCTTTTCCATAGAGATTTGCAAACTGGGCGTAGAAAGAATCCAGCAAGTTTTCAGCTTTTATTAGTTCATTTTCCGTTATTGCATCTCCAAGAAGCAGATGAATCCCTTCAGATAACAGAGATAGATGTTCCAGATAATCCTCTCGCAAGTAGCCTTTTAAGCAAGGGAGTGCATAGAATAATAGCCATGACTGCAGCTCTGAGGCCTTGAAATGGTTGTAATTTTTTTCTAAATCACGTGGCATGCGTTCAATGTAGTCAGGAGGACACATACCTTGCAAGCGTTTTGAAATTTTTTTCAGATACTTCCCAACAAAATATGGCTTGCCGATGTTTGTTGGAGAAAAGAATTTATGCATTAGAGTTTTTGTCACACCTAGTAATACACCATGCATGTAGTCAGGCACAATGCCAAGAACCACATCAAACCATGGCATTACAGCCAGTCCAGACATTCCCGTGATACCTTTGACTCTTTGAGATGAAGTTGAATTTGGCCCCTTTTCATATTTTACATCATCTGAATTGCGAATCTCCGCTCTTGCATGAGGTGGTCGATAAGGATAATGGCGTGCAAAGCCCTTGCCTTGTTTCTCAGTTTCACCTGGTTCTTCACATGTGCTGCAACCATACTTCCCATTGTGCATCGTCATGCTCAAAACATACCCTTTGGCCTGAAGATCCATGGTTGCAAGAAAAACACCTAACCTCACAGTGAAAACTGTAGAATTCCCAGGAATGGATACTGGAAATCCCTCAGAATATAACTTGCACATCTCTTCACCAAAAGAACACATATATTGTGAAAAGGGTGGTTTACTTTTCCCCTGCCACACTGCAGCTAAAATCATATTTTCCCTGGCAAACCTGACTGCAGGAGGTAACTCATTAATAGCCAAAAAAACAGGCCATAGTTTCACATTAGATGATGAATAAAGTGGAATACCATCAGTATTGAAAACTGCACTAATATTATCACTGCTATGTAAAAATTCACCTTTTCCACATAAGGTGCGATAGTATTTGCTGTCAACAATGTCTGTCATAACTGGTACTCTGTCAGACCCAGTAACTCTCTGTTTTGTTTCTTGAACTGATTTCCATGTATTCTTTCTTTGAAACAAATACTGCAACTGTTTTCTAATGTCAGCGATCACAAAACAACTATTGGGTTGGCGATATTTTTTCATCTGTGAACTTAATGGTCCCTTGTACCTATAACCAGTACATCCATTGGTTGAACAAGAAAATTTGTCAGGATCCTCAGGAAACCTAGCAGAACAAATATTACAATAATGTACTGTCTTGTAGCTGGTATCACTGATCACTGATGATAGTTGTTCATAAGTAATATTTTGAAGATTACTAGTTCCAGGGTAGAGTAATGGCAGCAATTTTAAAATATCTTTGGATGCAGTCCCAGACAGGTTGTACCTAAGTATATATGACAAGACACACAGGATTTGTGTTTCATTCTGTGAGATGTCTGTCCCACTTGTGAACATGCTTTCTGTGAATGACCCTGATGATTGGTCAGACTCCTCTGAATCTGTCATTTTTGAAGGGGAACTGTATGATGAATCATTTTCTGATGATGAGTCAAATGAGCTTCCAGAACTTTGTTCTGTTAGACTGTTGTCAGATGGATCTAATGTACTCTCAACATTTCGAGAAAATTCACAGCAGTGAACAGGACTGTCACCAGAGGCCTCTGTTTGAGTGACATGTGAGTTTGAAGTGGTTTGTTTGACATCATTATCATCTGAATCAGAGCTGTCTTTCACAGATACTAAGCCTGGTTGGTAATTTGATTCAGAACTTACATCACCAGCTGAATTTTTATTCTGTCCTGTCATATCAGATTCAACTCTGCCACTAGTTGAGAATGCTGACTTGTGCACAGCAGCATGACGAAAGGCTGTTCTCACTGGGACCGGAATCTGTATGTCTTCTGTATACTTTTTGTACACTCTCTTTAATGGGCCTGAAAAATATTAAGCATTATGGGGTGGCTGTGGGGACTTTGTTGCCCAAGTTATAAATGTCAGTGTCAAAGTCACATTTTAAATTACTCTTCATAAGGTTAAAGTTGGTTATCATGCTAAAAATTTAATGGTTAATCAGTTATTAGCAATTAATCCAAGTGAATTACAGTAAAATAAAATCATTAATACAGGAACAATATCAACAGAAACACAAACAATTGTACTGATAGATGTTAAAAGCCACAGATGAATGACATGTGCATGAAACATTAACTTTTTCACAAAGATTAATTGATAAATTAATACTGATTCATATTTTACACAATAAATAAACTGATATAATTTTAATATTAATTTCATTTTGAATATCAAAATAACAGTTTTAGACTTACTTTTGTGGTGTTTCTTATGAAGATGGGTAAATATCCTCTGCTTTGTACTCAGTATAGAAGTACATATATTGCACTGGAAGTTAACTTTACTATTTATTTTCCTTTTCTTGTAAAAGCTTTCCTTTGAGATTGCGTCTGCTTCCATTGTGACACAATTTGTTAAAAACAATCCAAATATTAAAGCCTATTATCCACTGCCTATATCTTTCATTTTAGTTATATCATGTTACCAATGAAAATATGAAGTAACAAGCTTTTCAAAGAAACCTCAACATATATACACATGGTAAATGCCAGTATGATGGAAAATTTTGAAACTAATGTGCTGGACACAGTTGAATAGTCTTCTAAAGGGCTCCTCTTTTTAATAAATTTGTTAACTAACTGTTTGCGGGAACTTAACTCATGGAAAAGTGAGAAAAATCATTCTGTACACTAAGACAGCAACAATTCTTAAGTTTCTTGTTGGGGAAGTTAATCAGTTATAATTATCTATAATTGAACTGACTGTTCAGCGGAACTTAAAAGATAGGTTCCAAATAAACTATATAATTGGGAATGTAAACTAGTGATTATATGGCATTTTCTTATTTGAAGTGTTTTTGTTTTCTTTTTGGTTTCTTTCAATATGAATTCTGCAAATATGAATTTAAAACATAAAGATATTATTATTAACCACTATTTTAATATGACATATGTTAAAGAAATCTCTTTCATAATGCACAATTTTGTCTGTATAATTTTTTTGCCAAATGGTAAAATATTTATATAGTTTGCACTATAACTAAACCTTTATCTCATAATTGAACAAATTATCAATATTATCTTGCATCTTATAAATTTGTACCATTTTATTAGTTGTATTATGAAATGGTTTACTTTGTGGACAAAACTCAAGTGAATAACTGAGTTTGAGTTGCTTCTTGCTTTATAAGGAATCAAGTCACATTTGCTGGCTTGTTTGCAAAGGTATTTTGCACATGAACATTTACTTCTCTGTGAAAAATATTTTACGGATATTATTTTGTCAAATATATGTGTTGTAGCTTTCATAGAAATGATAATTTTCTTTAAATATACAAGAGAGTCTTGGAGGAAGGCTAGCAATGTTGATAAACACACAGCTGGATGGCCAGTGAACCATTGTAAGCTGGTCTGTCTTGTGCTGTGTGTGGTAACCTGTTACCTGGATATTATGTCCAGATAATTAGGGGTAACAAGAACTCAAAATGAGAAAAAAGCTGGAGAAAGTTGGCCTCAGTTTAGATATTTTCAATTATGCTTATGTCTTTATACTATGAAGTTTTTCAGTTTAGAATAGGAAATATATATTGATCACTACAGCATTTATCTTTCATATATCCAGTTATTCCACCTAAATGTGATAATTATTATTGAACTTAATATACTTTTGGGCACAAAGTTTACAAGTTACTCCAGGATGAATCTGCTTGTCACATAATCTCATTAAACCTGATTAAGTTTACCTTAAAGTGTAAGAAAATATGTGGTATGAACTTTTCTGTATATCTAATATGTGAATGATCAGTAAATAATATATATACATTTTATGATTAACCATCTAATGTGAGAGTTATACATCAGTATATTATTTTTGTTTAAATTTTGAGTTATGAATTTACTTTAACAAAACTTTTTGCTGTATATATGTATGTAAGGAGTGGCAATCTTAACTAATTGCCAAAATGCTATAAGGGTTGAAAAAGTGTGCTCATGTACCAGAGAGTGTCTGTGTTCTTTATTTCCATTTGCTGGATTTTGGCTCCAAATCTATTCTCAGGAGATTTGAGGAAAGCCAAGCCAAGCCATTTACAGTTTTTTTGAAACAAAGAATTTTGTGTTATTGGAATTATTTCCATAGAATCATAGTAAAAATTATATTTGTTGTTCAACATTTACTGTCTACAATGTCTACTTGTGTTCCACTTGTTGTTTTGGATTGGCTCATCTTGGATGATTGTGGGAATATAATAAGGGAAGGAAAAAGTAGTGTTAAAAGCATGTCCAGTATACTTTCTCCAAGGAGAGAGTATGATGATTATAAAATTGGAGATAGAGTCCTGGCAAAATTTGGACCCAGGGAGTACAAAGCTGACATTATCGCTATTGGGACTGCAGGTATGTATTTTTTATTTTGCTGAGGAAAGTAAGAATGTTTGTGTTTAAAGGATCTGTATAAATATTATATATCAGTAAATGAAATAAACATATAGTAGATAAATAACTACCAATAAAATCTTTACAGCAAAAACATTTTTGAAATCGTGTCTATTAAATTCCCACCTACAAGTTGCTGTAGCTTCACATTTATGAAGGTTTAATGATTTGTCAATGCTTTTATTTGCAATTTTATTTATACAATTCTAAATATGTACATATTTAATGCTATAAATAATTTTTAACTTCATCATTCTTTTTTAAAAATACATGTCAGAAGTTAGATTGTTGAACCAATCATAATTTGTATATAATATCTATGCTAAATTGTACAAAAAGGAAACCGTGCAATTGAAAAAGTTATTTCTATCTTTTAATATAATATAATATTAAAGATGTAGGAAATGATTATATACTGAATCATGGCTAGGGAATGGGACCAGAAAAATAAATTGTCCTGGACAGTATGATTTTTTCTTACTTCTTATAAAACTCAGATATTTGTGTCCCTGTATTTTAAAGCAAAGATAGCCTTATCCTTTTTATTGTTAAATATATATGATATAAAATTGTGTATACTCTCATTAGATATGATGGACAACCATCTTTTTAATCAAATCAGTGATTTCTCAGGCTATCAGACTACCTCAATAACCTTTTTTCAGATGACAAAGCTCGGTTAAACAGCATTGCTGAGGGGAAAATTAATCCAAGTGACACTCTTGTAGGGCGAACAACGGAAGCAAATGGATATAAAACTGCCTCAACAGGTAATACCTTGACACCTATTGAAACTATTGTTTGGAATGATACTTCTTTTTGGATTCACTTACTGTATTTATCTGTATAAACACCCTGAGGGTGATGCATTTTTCCAAAAAAGGGAGGGGGTCAACTTTTACAGATAAAAATATTCAATTGGGGAAGTACTGAAGCACATCTTTTTCGGAATCCCAGAATCACAAAGGTGCAGCCTGTTGAATCCCGAAATATGAACTTTGCAAAGGATGAGCTGAGGGGAAGATTAATGTGTTTGTACAGATAAATATGGTAGTAGAGTATTCAAAATGTTAAGTGAATTCGACAGTACACTTTCTAGCATGACAAAATAAACCTGTACTTGTGAGTTTTACTTCTTGAAAATTATGTTTTTGCCTTGCCAAATATTACATACAGGTAATTAACAGTTTCATTTTTAAATACAATGGTTCTACAGTTTGTGGAAAAATATCTCTGTCGAAAGTTGTTCTATCTTTTTTCATATTTGAAAAATTAATCTTTCAAGAACTACTATTTGTATTACTTGTCCCTATAAATTTACACTTTTTTCTTCCAGCAGAGCTACACTTTTGAAGTAAAAATGTGACTATATAGCATTCCACCTATTAGGTGTAAGATACAATTATGAGCAAAATGTGTAATTTACCTTTTTTGTTGAATTAGGCTGTATTTAAAATACAACCTGCTTTTGCATACTTAATTTATCAAAATGTCAATCAACTAAGAATTTGTCATTTTAAAATAGGAAATGAAGTAAACAAAGCAGTGTCAAGTGAACCAGCAGATGATGTGGCAGTAGTGAATAGTCAAAGGTCAGCAGAAGAAAAGGAAAATTCTTGTCCTGTGGGAAACAAGACCAAAGGTATGTATAATTGAAAATTTACAAGTAGTTTATTTTCAATACTAATGACTCCTCTTAAAACACACTCTATGACATAGTTTCATAATCACTAAGTAGAGTTCAAGGGAAATTTGAAAAAATAGCATCAGAGATGCCCGTACCCCACAGCTTAGGGAAATATTTTTAACACCTTGAGATATAGAAGTACTGTATCAGTACAAAATTCAGGATACTTTCAGAGAACTGTCAGTTATATAAAGGTCTAAACAATGTTTAAATAGAGAAAATAATGTCTAAAAGAAAGATAATGCATGTACTTTATCTACATCTGGCATGGCAAAATTATGGTTTAGATGTTTTGAATATTACCATGCATACAGAAGTGGTAATACATTCAATGAATGCTTATATGTGGTGTTGAAGCAAAATCTGTGGCTAACTTGATGAAATCTGTTACAATGGGAAGTTGTAAAAGTAAAATTCTTAATGAATTCTAATATGACCTTAACAGTGTTTAATCTGCATCAAAAGACAGACCCAAAGGTGCAACAAGATTTTCAAGGGTCAAGGTCACTACGACAAGGTCAAATCAAGGTCACACCATGATGTTGCACACCTACAACCCCTAACCAATGTCCCTACCAAGCATCAACTTCCTACACCTTACGGTTTGCGAATTATAGCCCGGACAAGATTTTATAGGTCCAGGTCACTACAGCAAGGTCAAAGGTTAAATCAAGGTCACACCATGATGTTGCACACCTACAACCCCTAACCAATGTCCCTACCAAGCATCAACTTCCTACACCTTACGGTTTGCGAATTATAGCCCGGACCAGATTTTATAGGTCAAGGTCACTACAGCAAGGTCAAAGGTTAAATCAAGGTCATACGATGACATTGCACAACTACACATCCTGACCAATGTCCCTACCAAGTATGAACTTCCTACACCTTATGGTATCTGAGATACAGCCCGGACAAACTTTTTCCTGCCGCCTGCCCGCCCGCCCATCCGGACACCATGGGTGAAAACAAACATATGACTATCAGGTCATCACAGTTTCTGTTGTGAATCCTGTATTAAGGGCATTTTATGCATATTTCATGTATTTTGAGGGGTGGACAATAATGTGAACAGGAGTGGGATTACAGATACTATTAGCTTCAGCATATCATAAATATGTGTAAATATTTTATTTGGATATATTAAAAAGCTGCACGCAAATTTATTCATTTTAAACATCACACTTTTACATTTTAGAAGTTGGAAGTTCAGTTTCAAGCAGTGGTCTGGGTGAGACAACATTGGATGAAGTAGATATACCCAGTATAACTCCTCCTAGAAAGCGTAAAACTGCATCCATGCCAGGTATGTTCACACTTTGTAAGTGACCAGAAAATATAAAGATCTAAATTCAATAAATTTATTATAAAAGGTTTTTAGACACTAGTATCCAGTGAATACAATTAAGCATCCCATGAAAAGGGGGATGCTTCTTTGATTTTGCTCCCAGTCTTCAAGATAGCCTATACTGCCACACTGCCGCTGCAGTATTTTAAGAGCTGAATATCTCCTATGAACATGATTTTACAGTAGTTATCATGCATAAGTATGAGACAAATTTTGGAGAGGTATGAATTTGACCTTTGACCGTTTTGTAGGTTAGAGGATAAAACATTTTTTCTTGTACTTCCTTTACAACAAATTTTCTCAAAAGTCCAAGATATAGATCAACATAATTTCACAAGCACTTTCCTCCCATCAAAATCTTCGAACAAGTTGACTATCAATTGAGAAATTAGGGCCATTTATAGTCTAGTGAAAAACATGCTGAAATTGACACTTTTCTACACATTTTATCTATATGTACTCACATTGAGGACCTTAACCAGGTTCAATAAAAACTAGGTTAAAAAATTCAACACACAGACTGTTATTGTATTCCCAAAAAGCGCGGATACTGTGGACCACGCATGGTCATGATCCAGGTCCGCAGAGATTATCTTGTGTTCAACCTACAAGCTACATTTCTTTTAAACTTTGCAAGTGGTTTGCTATGGCAGAGATCTGGCCACCCTATTATTTTGGTAGCCCAGGAATCAAAATTATGCTCTGGGGAGTCAAAAACATCAAAATTTTTTACTAATTTTGACTATTGCTTGTGTTCAAGCTGTAGGGCACAGTTTCTTTCAGTTTATTTTATATTTAGTGCAGGAATTAGTGGGTATGACGTCTCACAATCTTTTTTGTAGGCCTGGGATCAAAATCAAGCGAGTAATAGCTATTTTAAGGCTCGGAGTCAAAATTATGCTCTTGGGAGTCAAAAACCTAAAACAAATTGATTTGTAAATTGAAAACTATTGCATTTAGAGAATTTTGTTTAAATATGTTATCAAGCTACTTTTGGGTAAGCTATAACATAGTAAAATTGCAGATCTGTAGCTCATTTCATAGTGGAGTAATAGCTACTTTCACATTCTCACTGTTGAGGAAATCAGTTGTAAATTGAAAACTATTGCAAAAGTGCTTATAACTCATTTATTACTGGTCCTAGAGGTTTGCAATATGAAAACCAACATATAGGAAATCATGGGCTAGGATTCTTCTGATGTGGTTAAATTTGACCTTGGGCCCCTCTTTCAAGTCAAATGAGGATAGCCAAACTTAAAAGTGCTTACAACTCGCTTATTATTGGTCCCAGAGGTTTGAAATGTGAAACCAACCCATAGGAAATCATGGGCTAGGAATCTTCAGATGTGGTCAGATTTGACCTTGGCCCCCACCTTCAAGGTCAAACGAGGATAGCTAAAACTTAAAAGTGCTTACAATTCGCTTATTATTGGTCCTAGAGGTTTGAAATGTGAAACCAACACATAGGAAATCATAGGCTAGGAATCTTCAGATGTGGTCAGATTTGACCTTGGGCCCTTCTTCTATGTTACACGACAATAGCCAAAGCCTAAAGTGCTTATAACTCGCTTAATTTTGGTCCTAGAGGTTTGCAATGTGAAACCAACTTATAGGAAATCATGGGTTGGGAATCTTCATGTGGTCAGATTTGACCTTGGGCCCCACCTTCAAGGTCAAATGACATCCAAACTTAAAAATCCTTATAAATTCAGGAATCTTCAGCCTCTATGTCTTTTATTATTGCTTCCACATGTTTGTTATGTTTGGGGATACACCACTGACTCACAATACAGCGAGCGGCATTTTCCATAACTAAACTTATTTTAAGAGACACATGTTTTTGCTAAGTTATAAAATTATTGCATATATATGTACTCCTTCATTTACAAACTCGGGTAAAATTTAGTTCCCCTGCATCATCAAAAATTAACTGATAATTATATGGATATTTTTCAGTGCCACTTTAATCTATATGTCATTGTAGAGGCTGCATCCAGTAAAGACCTAGTGGATGAGGTACTGAAAAAGGTTCGCAAGCCTACATTAGAAGATACTGTCCTAAGTGAAGGCCAGATTCCAGTCAGATGTAGTTTTGAGTAAGAATTTAATTTATATTAATTGTTTTCAATCCATTTTTTTTTACATTTAGAATACCTTTCACTTTAACTAATGTGTTTTTTTTTGTATCTTCCCATTTCAAAGTAATTCTGGTTGAATATTGTTTCTCTAAGAGATATGTTTAAAAACTATCAGAATTTAATGTAAAATTAATAATAGCATGTGTAATATTTAATGTTATGATAAAAGAGTTATGGCCTTAAAAAGATCGTAGTAAACAAAACTAGCTTTTTTATTTCCAGCTGTGAAAAAAAGTTCAAGGAACTGCAACTGGAGATGACCAACATCAAAGATGAGGTAAGGCGGTTGAGGCGAAAATTCAGAGAAGGTCGACAGGAGTTGACTCCTGCACATGTGGCATCATCCTGTACAGCTAGTCAGAGTGCCACTGCCCAGGACTCTAATGCAGCCATTCCAGTCCCAGCACCATGTGAAAGCAGTCTGTCAGAGACTGAGAATATATATAATGGGCACAAAAGATCAGCACTGCAGGACTGCATCAGCCACACTGACAAGGTGTATGATGCAGTGAAGATCCTCTTACTGAAGCTCTTCTCAGAAGAGTACATTCTCAACCACAGCGTATCTGGGAAAGCAAGTAATTCAAAACTTTTGGCAAAGCCTGCATTTGATCTGAGGCTGTACTCAGCCATGGTGTTGCTGCTGAAAGAGAAATTTGAAGGACTTGCTTCAAAAGTAATCACTGAAAAAGTGCATTCTGTTCAAAAAATTTTGATGAGACAACATAAGAAGTGACCTGCCAGTTTAAGAACATTTAAAACATTTAAACCAGATATGAAATGATATAGAGGGACAATTTTATCCACATTCAAAAGCATTAAAACATTTTCTTATATGTTATTCTCTTAAAATATGATGTGTTTAATAAATCTTTGTTCACAATAAAAGAGTAATCTAAAATAATAAAATAGTGTCATTAAAGCAGTTTATACAATAGTTTGATCTTTGGTAATCTATAGTCATGTCAATGATTGTCATTGACTTTGAAATTCTTAAACATATGTAAGTCCATGGACTCTGACAGTGGATACCATTTTGTCTGTGATTTCATGTTTTTCCAGAGGCACAAGCACATGGTAATCCATGGATGTCTGTTTTTTTTGTTAAATTGCATCATGAGAAATCACGAACAATTGGACTAAACCAGTGTAAGTGACTGCATGAAGTTTAACCATAGCCAGAGTTCATGGTCTTTGACACAAGTCCATGGTGTTTTGTTAAATGGTGTAATCGTCAAAAACCATGGTTAATGAGTCAATGGAATTTGACCATGATAACTTTAGTGATGGTCAAGGCCATGATCGAAGCAATAAAGTCTATAGACTATAACCATGGTCTAAGTCTGTGAATGTCCATGTTTTGTTAAAATAAAGTATCATGGTTAAAGACCATGGATTAAATGATGGTTAATAAGTCCATGGATTTTGGCCATGGTGAGAGTCTATGATCAAAGTCCACGGACTAGACCATGGTTATTGATACCATGGACTTTGACCATGATGAGAGTCCATGGTGAAAGTCCATGACCTATGACCATGGTCCGAGTCCATGAATGTCCATGTTTTGTTAAATGGCATCATGGTCAGACCATGGACTAGACCATGGTCAGTTATCCATGGACTTTGGCCATGGTCAAAGTCCGTGGTAAAAGCTGCAAAGTCCATGGTGCAGACCATGGACTCTGACCATGGTCAGCGTCCATGGTCTTTGACCATGATGCCATTTAACAAAACATGGCTATCCATGGACTACCATGGACTTGTGCCCCTGGACATCCATGGATATCCATGGACATCCATGGTCAAAATGAGTTTGATTCGCCTGGGAAAAGCTTCATGGTTTCGTGCTTCCTAACAACCTGCCACAATAGAACTGAGTCTTTAATTAATAACGTAAAAGGCAAACTGTATTATAAATTATGATTTATAAATGAGAATTAGTCTTCAAAAAAGACATAAATTTCATTGACAACAAAGAGATATTTTCATTCTATGACAATGTGTTTAGTTTTAAAACTGCAAATATGAATTTAGAATGTAAATAACATTTAAATTGTAATTAGATACATTTAACCATTCAATATTTTAAAAATATTTTTGAAAATGTCAATAGAGTCGATTACACAAGTCTGCGTTTAGGTTTGAAAATTCTGGCTATAAATTCAGGAAGCATGTGAGAATTCCAAAGTTATTTATTTGATTAAAATAGTTTAATGTTCTCTAGCACAAAAATTTTCAAAATGCAGGGGAACAATGTACAAAGGTTCTGAATAATGCAAAGGGTGTGAAGAAAAACAACTCTAAATCAATTACACAAATTGACTGATATTAATTCAGTCAATCTGTGTAAAAATGAACCATATATTTCAGTCATTACATGAAATGACTGAAAATTTTAGTCATTACATGTAATGACTGGTCATTTCAGTCATTACGCGAAATGACTGAAACTTTCAGTCATTACGCGTAATGACTGGTTTCACAGATTGACTGTAACATATACATGAATGTAGATAGTGAGGATTAACAATTAAAGGTCATATGCTGCCTCACATGGACTCGATCTTAACATAGAGTCCATGGTCAACCATGAATACTTAATTGCAGTTCACGGTCAACCATGGACCAGAAAAAAGTCTGGTTAACCATGGACCAAAGAACAAAGTCCATGGTCAACCATGGACACTTGAATGTAGTCCATGGTCAACCACGGACAACTAGACTGAGTCCGTGGTCTAACATGGACACTTACATGCAGTCCATGGTCAGGACATGAAAAACCATCATGTCCATAGTTTTTGACGGTCTGGTCCTTCATATGAGTATGGATTTTGATGGTCGTTCGTGGATATCCATGGTCGACCATCAAATACCATGCAGTCCATGGTCATTCATGGTCATCATTTCGCCGGGGCAGTGTCCCAGGTACCAGCTTCAAGAATGATCACAGCTTTTGTACATTGACATAAAATAAGCAGTATAATAGCCTTGTAAATATCAGTCCTAGAAATATCTAGAGATTTTGCTTAAATTTAATGGTTCAAGTGTCACTCATAATTGATTCACTGAGTTGGGTTTAACGTTTCTTTCAACACATTAAGTTGATCATATCACGACACATAGTTTGGGGGACGAAGGAATGCAGTGTATACTAGTTGGTCAAGATTCTATACTGAAAAGAATTGGGCACCTGCAAGCAACAAGCAACTTTAGAGACTTAATGTTGGGCTGGGTATCAAACCGAGGATTTGGGAGGCTAGAAGTGAGTGCATTATCAACTAGCCATTGTGCACCTACCTCTTGTTTCTAACTATATTCATCTAGAACTAATCGAAAAACTAGAATCCCTGTCAAGTCAAATTAGAGGATGAAAAAATTTCCTTTTTATAATCAGGAATTTGTTTAACAGAATAACTTTCAATGGAAAATATGTATGACTGATGACTGAATTCAGATCACTAATAAACATGATACTGCAGATCTACTCAACAGAACTGGAGAATACAGCTGCATACAGGAAGTTTTCAGACTTCTGTGAAACCTTTGAGTTTATGAGAGGCAAATCTGTAGAAGAGGAAGAGTCCAGTGTGGTGGGAGAGTTCAAGGTCAGTTCAAGATCGCTTTTATTGTTTCTTCCCACATCAACACATGTTGTATAAGTAAATACATTATGTATGTTTTTGTATTATAATATATTTACCACACTGGTTTCACCTTATGATTGAAAATGACATAAAAGGAAGTTAGAAATTCTTCAATGTCCAACATTTAGTTGATCAGTAAAATGGTTATCTGTTCTTTTGAGTTTTAATGCCACATTCATGAACATAGTCAAAATTTAAAAGTAACTATTCAATCAAATACAGTTCTAAAATCCTCTATCTGTATGTTCGAAATATAAGGATAAAAATATCCAAATTTTCAGGGCTCTTTCCGAGTGTACCCTCTGCCTGAAGATCCCAATGAAGCCTTACCTTCACGAGTGATGGCCAACCTTCCCCCCAGTGCCCCGGAAGAGTGCATTGTGAGGGTCTATGTCATCAGCGCCATAGATTTACAGCCCAATGACCCCAGTGGACTGGTAAGTTTGGTTCAGTGTTGCTCATTCATAACACATTAATAGACTAGGTGCTTTGTGGATCAATGAAAGTACATTACTAAGTCTGAGAAATCTGAATGCATTGTACCTACAGTAATAGCAATTTGATAATGTCATACATTCATTAAGCGTCCCGCAAGGGACGCTTGTTTGTGTATGGGAGAGCTTCAGGCTTCGCCGGCTCCACCGGCTCCGCATTTTGTTTTCCTTATAACTCTGTAACCGTTAGGCGGATTCTTTTCAAATTTGGCAGGTTTAGGCAGTAGCCTTGGGGAATTTTTTTGAATATGCTGCAGTGACATTTCAACCAATCAGAGAGGTCACATGACCAAAAATGTCTTTTTTCGATGGGGAAGCTTGTCCGGATGATAACTTGAAAGGAATTTTATCAATTCACCTGAAACTTGGCAAATACATTCATTCTATTAAAATCTGGAAATCATTAGATTTTGGCATTGATTGGTCAAGAAATGGCCGAGTAATTAATGATTAATTAATCATTACGAATTTTCCAAATAAGGAAAACACAAAAATGCTTATATCTCGAAAACCGTGCTAGATAGAGCGATTTCGACGAAATTTTTGACTCGCGGGGTATCTCTGTGGAGTAGTTTTCCCAATTTTCAAAAAATTTTTGTCTCGCCCAAAATGGCGGCCATTTTGAATTTTCAAAATTTTCGCAAAAATTGCAAAACACAAAAATGCTTATATCTCGAAAACCGTGCTAGATAGAGCGATTTCGACGAAATTTTTGACCCGCAGGGTATCTCTGCAGAGTAGTTATCCCAATTTTCAGAAAATTTTTATCTCGCCAAAAATGGCGGCCATTTTGAATTTTCGAATTTTTCGCAAAACATAAAAATGCTTATATCTCGAAAACCCTGCTAGATAGAGCGATTTCGATGAAATTTTTGACCCACAGGGTATCTCTTCAGAGTAGCCATGCCAATTTTCAAAAAAATTTTGTCTCGCCAAAAATGGCGGCCATTTTGAATTTTCGAATTTTTCGCAAAAATTGCAAAACATAAAAATGCTTATATCTCGAAAACCCTGCTAGATAGAGCGATTTCGACGAAATTTTTGACGCGCAGGGTATCTCTGCAGAGTAGCCATGCCAATTTTCAAACAAAAAATTTCTCGCAAAAAATGGCGGCCATTTTGAATTTTCAAATTTTTGCGCAAAAATTGCAAAACACAAAAATGCTAATATTTCGAAAACCGTGCTACATAGAGCGATTTCGACGAAATTTTTTATCTTCAGGGTATCTCTGCAGAGCAGCTATCCCAAAGAGCTTTCACTTGGTGAAGTTTCAGACCCATAGCTAATTGCTCACCTACTCAAAAAGAGTAAATGCGAATTACCTCTAAAAGTATTGCAGATGGCCAATTTTTCTCAAATAACTCATTCACCTACTTTTGGAAGAGCTTTCACTTGGTGAAGTTTCAGACCCATAGCTAATTACTCACCTACTCAAAATGAGTAAATGCGAATTATCTCAAAAACTATTGCGGATACCCAATTTTTATCAAATAACTCATTCATGTACTTTTGGGAGAGCTTTCACATGGTGAAGTTTCAGACCCGTAGATGATTACTCACCTACTCAAAATGAGTAAATGCGAATTATCTCTTAAAAGTATTGCAGATAGCCAATTTTTCTCAAATAACTCATTCACCTACTTTTGGAAGAGCTTTCACATGGTGAAGTTTCAGACCCATAGCCAATTACTCACCTACTCAAAATGAGTAAATGCGAATTATCTCTAAAAGTATTGCAGATAGCCAATTTTTCTCAAATAACTCATTCACCTACTTTTGGGAGAGCTTTCACTCTGTGAAGTTTCAGACCCATAGCTAATTACTCACCTACTCGAAATGAGTAAATGCGAATTATCTCTAAAAGTATTGCAGATAGCCAATTTTTCTCAAATAACTCATTCACCTACTTTTGGGAGAGCTTTCACTTGGTGAAGTTTCAGACCCATAGCTAATTACTCACCTACTCAAAATGAGTAAATGCGAATTATCTCTAAAAGTATTGCAGATAGCCAATTTCTCTCAAATAACTCATTCACCTACTTTTGGGAGAGCTTTCACTTGGTGAAGTTTCAGACCCATAGCTAATTACTCGCCTACTCAAAATGAGTAAATGTGAGTTATCTCTAAAAGTATTGCAGATAGCCAATTTTTCTCAATTAACTCATTCACCTACTTTTGGGAGAGCTTTCACTTGGTGAAGTTTCAGACCCATAGCTAATTACTCACCTACTCAAAATGAGTAAATGCGAATTATCTCTAAAAGTATTGCAGATAGCCAATTTTTCTCAAATAACTCATTCACCTACTTTTGGGAGAGCTTTCACTTGGTGAAGTTTCAGACCCATAGCTAATTATTCACCTACTCAAAATGAGTAAATGTGAATTATCTCTAAAAGTATTGCAGATAGCCAATTTTTCTCAAATAACTCATTCACCTACTTTTGGGAGAGCTTTCACTTGGTGAAGTTTCAGACCCATAGCTATTTATTCACCTACTCAAAATGAGTAAATGCTAATTATCTGTAAAAGTATTGCGGATACCCAATTTTTATCAAATACTCATTCATCTACTTGTGGGAGAGCTTTCACATGGTGAAGTTTCAGACCCATAGCTAATTACTCACCTACTCAAAATGAGTAAATGCGAATTATCTCTATAAGTATTGCAGATAGCCAATTTTTCTCAAATAACTCATTCACCTACTTTTGGGAGAGCTTTCACTTGGTGAAGTTTCAGACCCATAGATAATTATTCACCTACTCAAATTGAGTAAATGTGAATTATCTCTTAATAGTATTGCAGATAGCCAATTTTTCTCAAATAACTCATTCACCTACTTTTGGAAGACCTTTCACACACGAAAATGAAAAATTGTGAATATCTCGGAAAAGCTATTTCTTCTGCTTTAATGCTCGGCGGGAGATACACACCGCGGCAGTGGTCTTGACAAAAATTTTTGTCTCCCCAAAAATGGTGGCCATTTTGAATTTTCAAAGTTTTTGCAAAACACAAAAATGCTTATATCTCGAAAACCATGCTATATGGAGCGAACTCAACAAAATTTTGGACCTGCTGGGTATCTCTGCAGAGTAGCCATGCCAATTTTCAAAATATTTTTGTCTCGCCAAATATAGCGGACATTTTTAATTTTTTTATTTTTTGCAAAACACAAAAATGCTTATATCTTGAAAACCGTGCTAGATAGAGCAGACTGCGCTGACTTTGGTTGCCACAACGGTATAAGGCTAGAAACGAAGCATTTTCTTAATACTTTAGCACTCACCTTTATATCCTTTTCGGGACGCTTTGTTTTTGCTATGCAAAAACATTATCTTTTTTTTTTGCGAGCGATCCTCTAGTTTTCCATTGTTTCAGTACACTGCCATTGTTATTGAATTAACAAATAATAAATCTGTTTCAATACTTTACCACCACAAAACTTTTATCTTTTTTAATAAATTATAACTGAGTAAGAAATACATGATCTCTAAAACCCTCCAACCATTAAATTGGGTGTCCAGTGATAACATTATACAGAGTCTTTTATCTAAGAAACGTGTAACCACTTTACCCAGACTTCTAACGACAACTGTCATCACACTTATTCTTAATGCATCTGACATATTGGTCTTTGAGTTATCCTTCTGTTTGACTTGATGGTTTGTGGCTACACACACTTCACTTTCCCCCTTCATTTAGTCTGGGAAATAAGGTCTGGCATAAGCATAATGCCCCTAAGCCACTGTGTTTTTCAACCATTATTAATTATAATACAAAAATGCCAGCTAACAGCATAACTGATTACTCTTACCATCCTCAGTCAAAATAGCATTCCTGAAGTTTTGAAGATGATACAATTTATTGATTATTATATACAATCTGCATTTGTCTGTGTTTGTTTTAAATTTAAGTCCCTTTTGACTAAATCCAAATATGTTGAGCTGTTGACTGCAGTGAAATCAGTAAAATCAAATCAAGGTGTAAGTAAAACTAGTTTTGAGCTCCTAACATAATCAGATGTAGTAATTTTGGTAGCCAGAACTAGAAGCAATTCCTGTTGATCTCGTAGGTTCTAGTTATGCAGACTGTGGAATATGTGAGCCTGATGTATTGTTATTATTTTAGGAGATGAGAAATTAAGATTTAGTCGGCAGGTAATAGTATTTAGCCATAAAACTGTCTGTCCATTGTCTTTGTAATAACACTGGTTTATAATTCTGATCTTTGATCTTTATGGAATGTTCAGTACTATTATTAAGTTGGGTCCCACTCAAATTCTTTTCCTTTATTGATATCTAAAGGAGTGTGTTTTTTATGCCTGTGGATGAAATGGACACTTGTTGCTGTCATGGGTCTACAGGTGTGTTTGTTTCAACGTCTGTTCCATAAAACGCAAATACGTTTAAAATAAACTAATTCATTTACAAATTCTAGACACTCAAGAAAGTCTTTCCAAGTAGATTTGATAGATAACCAGAAAGCTTCAGGTTTAGGTTTATAGAAGCTTCTTGAGAAGCAATAGAGTAGCTGTCACATTTGATTTCCCATACAATTCAAGAACATATAGAAGATCACTGGTATTTTTGCGCAGGAGAATATGTATAGGCCATCTGTTTTACCTGTTGAAATAATGCTTCAATACAATGAGATGTGAGCCTGTATTTTTTATGTCTGGCAGGCTGACCCCTATGTATATGTGAAGCTGGGAAAGAAGAAGATGAACAGCCAGGATAACTATATTCCCAACAGCCTCTCTCCAGTCTTTGGAAGGTCCGTACTTCATTAGCATTAACCTATTGTGGTGACCAAAGAACATCTGTTGTCTATCTTTCTGTTTTTCAAATATTTCATTAAAAATATTTGAAAAAGAACACATATCCTTTTTCCCCAATTACTGCTTTTTTTTGTTTCTGTGTTATCCAAACTAACCAAAGCTCTCAACAATACATTTAGATAATTGATTCTTGTATAGAGTATTTGAGTAGCCCATTATATAACCTGACTACAGCCTGACCACATGTATCCTCTTAGACTGGAATGGACTTCCATAGCTACTTGTTATACTTGCTTCTATTTCTTTGTTTGTCCTGGTAAGTAGTGTATTGCATTGGCTCTTATATTGCATACTTTCAGGTAAAGGTGTTTTCAGTACATAATCTTGAGTAACTAGTATGCACTACAGGTTATCATATAAGTTATATAATGTGTTGAAAGAGACCTAAAACCCAAAAGAATCACTCACTCTTATATTCGGTGGAAATACCTGATCCATCTTGATCTGTTCACTTGGTTATTGTAAGCTCTAAGTACTGTAGTACCAGAATATGGGAAATGTTGCTTTAGTGAGAGTATGTTCTTAGCTATTTAATTAGCTTAGCATTTAGTATGATGTGAGAAAACATTGATAACATTCTCTATAACTCAGCATGCTATAAAGAATAAACAAACTTAAATCATATTCGTCAAAATGAAATACTGTGTCATGAATAAATATGGCTGAACAATGTTTCTTCTTTCAATGTTTTAGGATGTTTGAATTGAAAGCATTCATCCCATTGGATAAAGATTTATTGATCCAAGTAAAGGACTACGATCTGATTGGTTCAGATGACATCATTGGAGAGACCAGAATTGACCTGGAAAACAGACTCTTGAGTAAATACAGGGCCACAGTAGGATTGCCTAAAACTTATTGTGTGTAAGTATTCCAGGGGGAACAGGAAGTTACTGCAGTATGTTTAAAACATTGAAAGACCAAGTGACAAGAGAGCAGAGAAATATTTAACTTTATAGCAATGAGAGACCACAAAAACTATTTAACTTTATATCGACCCCCTAGGAAACTGCCCACAAATGGCAATACTGAGGACCTATCCGAATGAAATTTCCCCAACTTTGAGTTTGCCTTAGAACCTGTTGTATTTTGGATTAAAGTGAGTTAATTTCTTATACTTAAGACACCCAAAGGCTGAACTATATCCAGTACTGAAACACATTAAGTGTAGCATTATAAGGCTCTGTGTACTTCATGCTACTTTATGGTTATTATGTAAAGCATTTAAAATATCTTGTATTAAATGCATTGTTGCATTTATGAGGCTCACAGTATTTTGTTGAATGTAAAGGAGATAAATAGAAATACAAAATGTGACTGAGTTTTGCATATGCCCATATAAAACTTAATTGTGATGCATTAGAGGATCATCATCAATCTTGTGCTATACACTTGTTTATATTATTACGTTATTTTTATTAAATTTATGCCCTTTCCTGAATGTATTCTGCAGGTAATTTAGTTCTCAGAAAGTTCTCTAATAAGATTAGATTGCATTTCTCTCCATGCTTATAACTATGATTGTCAAATTGTACAGGTCAGGTCCAACTCAATGGAGGGATTCAAAGAAGCCTAAAGAAATACTAGAGGATTACTGTACAAAGTTCAACCTGCCCGCCCCAGTCTACAGCAATGGCAGTAGTGTAAAGATAGGCAGCCGGAGGTATAACCTCACAGACTACGGTAACTATGGGACTATTACTCTTATCGCTTACATTATCACTTTTTTGTAGGGGCCTGGATGAATAATCTCACATACTTTATAAGTGTAAGAAAATGGGAAGTATACCTGTTAAGCTAATGACGTAAGTGAGAATATAAGGGTCTTAAGATGAAACTTCATAGGCCAAGTTAATTATTGTGACATTTCTCTGTTGCAAGATATGAATGAAATATACTGGTCACTCACATTATGAACTTTGCCAAGAGTGTTAAAGTCCAAAGTTGAAAGATAAAATACCATGAACAAACAAAACTTTGTCAGTTGTAACCCAAAATTAAACATCCTAACATATACATAGCAGGAGCCACATAATGAGTGTACACATCAAAGCGGTAAAACTGCTGTGCATCACAGATTTTATAGAATATTTCAGTCATGTAGATGATATATCAATACATCAGCTGTCAATTTAGCTAGTAAATGATTGCAGATAAAGTCTTTAAATACACAAAAATTTAACAGGATTTGGCAGAGCTAGTGAGAATGAAAGCACATGTATTACCTACATGTAGAGTACTGTAGTTGTAACAGTAATGTGATGACAGACACTATGTCATTGACCTCAGTAATCAGGAGACGTTACATGTGTCCATACATTATCTAAGGTAGTATTCACTATTACTTTTAGTGCAAGTGTTTACATGATATTCTGGTTTATATGTCTGTATGTGAGTAATGTGGACTCTGTGGTCTTGTTGTTTGGGTTGGTGGACTTCAGAGTGAAGGATTGGTCTTCCAAACCCTGTCCTGGTTGTGGTGATTTACCCTTTGACACATGTTTCACAGTTCACGTGGGAGTGAAAATGGGTATCAATACTAGTACTAGGCTGGCATGCTGTTTGGGGGCAGTTGAAATATTCTGAGTCACTTCTTGTTTCAGAAAACGAAAATAAGTACCAGTTGTATGGGCCACTAGACCCTAAAGTCTTGTTCATACCATTCAATGCAGTCATAACAACTGGTATGAAAACAAATTGATACTAACAAAACACAAAACCCATTAAGCCACGAATAAGCCTCAACAAGTTAAATATTTTGCATTTGTATGTAACTTGTGAGGCCAGCAGGGAGCGATGTAAACAGTATTAGGATGACCTGACCTTTTACCTTTATGTGAGTAATATTAATCAAAAAGGTATTGTATGTAACAATCATTTTTCTGAACTCACTGATTAGATGGTAGACAAGTTTAATTGAATGGCATTTAATCATGATACTGTGGTGATGGATTTGAATCCTGCTGGTAATAACATAGGGACCTGTGCTAATATGACCATGGCAGTTGAGAGGGACGTAAACTGCCAACTTTTATCTTTGAATCCACTTTGATAATTTTTACATTTTTCAGAGCCAGTCAAGCCAGGTCACACCCACTTGGGCAGCTCAGAACAGAGGCTAGCCCTGTACCTACTGAACACACTGCCTGCTGCAATGGGAACTCCTTTTGTACCAGAACATGTGGAGACCAGACCACTATATAATCCACTACAGCCTGGCATTGAACAGGTACTGTCGCAAAGGTTTCAGCTCATAGTTAGTTGACAAAGTAAGGATGGCCATCTAGCATTTGGTCCTTAATTCGCCAGCTTAGTACAATCACTGAAACTTTTCATTTTAGAACACACTGATTTACTACTTGCAGCTGTAATTGCCAAGAAAAGGGGAGATATATACAAATATTGTCTCAGGAGAGATGAACTAAAACAAGAACAACTTGTTGGATAAAAGAACTGTCTAACATGATAAACTTTGACCATTCCTAAGCACCACCATACCTCACACATATGCAAACCAAACCACTGAGAACTGAAATATAGTGTGTCTAGATAATATACAGGAAGTATAGATATCACAAGAAACAGTCAAGAGCTTCTTCAGTGACAGTAACACTAGGTCATATTAACCTCTTGCAATATTACACACAGATTAGTGAGCAACTTTTAATGTAGCTATGTCATGCACAAGAGTTAAAATAAAAGAGAAGCCAGAGTAATGAGTGGTTGTTCTGATTACATGACAGATTGTACTCTTGGTAGACACACAAGCAGTTGCCACATGGTAACCCCAATGTTTTTAAAGTTTCCTGGAAATTACTACAACTTTGTCTACATTCAGTGTGTGTGTAAACGTGACATATTAATTTATGCAATATATCATTGGACGAGACTATCAGTCTGAATGTCTTCGCAAAGCAGTACATGCCTTGAGTTACTGTAATTTCTGTGTTAAATTAAATCATACAAATATTTTCAAGGTATTGTCACAACAGATGTTCTTTAAAAACATTTCTTCCTCCCTATGATATATATTTTGGTGCAGTATTTCAGTTCTAAAATTTATGTAAAAGGGCCAGTTTTCCATATGATTTCATGATATATATAAAACTTAACATTGTTGCAGAAAACAACAATAATCAGATTAGTAGGAAAGTATTTCTGTGGACTAAACAATGACACAATATCGTGTTCAATAGCAGGGAATATGGAAGTTATAGCTGTAATATTAACAGTAGAACATCTCTTTTCAGACCTTTAATTATCTGAATATTTAATTTTTATTTTTTCAAAGCCGTACCACTCTCCCAACATTGTATTTCCTTACTGTTGAATAGCAAAAGAACCCCTCTATTTTGGCAACCCTTCTCTTATCTGAACACAGAGTACATTTCCTTCATAAAAGATTTGATAAAAGATGTTGTAGAATGGAGCAATTGCCGCCTATATTGGCATTCTACCACTGAAAGCACACCTTACATCCCTTTGTTAGAGGTCAATTAGAAATGCTTCCATATCTTACCAAATGGGTTTCACTGTATTTCCTGTTTGCAGACAATGACTCATAACAGAGGTTCATTGTCATATTAAATGGCCTGAAAATAATTGTTGTTAAACTGTGTTCCACTATTAATAAAAATAAATACCATATAGTCTTTTTACTGGTAAATTGTCCGTAGATGTTTTGAAATGGGGCAGATATATGCCCCAAAGTGAGAAAACCAGATAGTTTTTCAGGTTGCTGTACATCAGTGGAAGAGTATTGCAAAATATGTTTCTGTGAAGAAAAATTTTCAGTTGTACCATATGTTGAGTAAGCCAGAACATATATTGTACATCTTCGTGAAAAAATCAACATGAAAAAAAAATTACTTTCAAAGTGTTTATTAACTTTATTTTGAGGTACTCTGATCTGCTTTTTTTTTAACTTTGTTAATTTGTTGTTGTTGACAAAAAAAAATTTTTTTTCCAGTTTGGGACATGTAAAGGAACATTATCTTTCACAACATCCGTTACTTCCTTTACTTCCTGCTTCCTTAGTAATAGGAAACATTCACATAACTGAGATATTTATGGTGGCCCATTTGGGCACTTAACAATATCAATGATCAGATGTTTAGTACATAGATATGATTTATGATGTAATATCTGTTACTGGACAGCTCAATAGATTCTGCTCTTGTTTCCAGAAATGGGTGTGTTATTCATTATTTATCATACAGTCCAGTTATGATTTGTCTGTTTATTAATAGAAATACTTTATCAAGTTAACAGCTGCTTTTAAACGTGGACAAATGAACAACACAGAACAACATTATATTTGTGGAGGGATAAGAAAGAATAAAAACAATGAGGGTTTCCCTGACTTGTTTTTTTCTCTCTCTTTTACATTCAAAATAACATTTACAACAAAATCAGCCTATTGCTATAGAAAAGCTAATTTATACTCCATTCACACTAAAAGGTGGTATCCCCTGCATGAGGCCGCGTTGGGTAAAATGTCCCTGTCCCTCGACTACTGTCCGAGGTTTGTGTGTGACACTCTGGCAAAACACCCATTACCATGTGCATCCTACGGAAGTTTTAAGATGTTTAAAATATCCGCTTCTGAATTTGATATCATGTGAGCATGTGCAGATACATTTCTTGCTGTGATGACTGAAGGTGTAGTCCACAGTGTATTTAAGGTTGTGACTCGGTCATCTTTCAGTGTTATACGACATAAGGCCAGTGAGGTAAATGGACGTTTGACCACTGTGTCACAAGGTCAGATATGACCCTGGGACGGTAGTTGAAGGACAGGGACGTTCTACCAAACGAGGACTACAGTAGGGGATACTGCCTGTAGTTATGAATGCTAAACCAAATCTCGGAAGGAATGTGGCGTCCTTGGATCTGCCGCCATGGAAAACCTCTAACTGTGGGACATACTGCCTGTAGTGTGAATCCATCATAAGAAATGCCCAATTGAATTCATGGTTTCACTGTCTGAACTGAATATTTATGATTTCCATTTACTTTTTTGCAATAAATTAATAGGTTTTTTATTGACATGAAGCAGTGCTTTTTGACATGTGGCCATTTCCTTCTCCAGATGCTAAAAATTACACTCGCATAACTCCTGCATTAAGAAGTCTACACTGCCTCTACCCTATAAAATTCCTATACAGTCCATTTTAGCTGATACATTCTTTATTGTTTTTGTCAATTTTCTGATCTGACTATTTTGGGCCTTTAATTTAATCTCTTGCAAAGAGCTATAAAAGTATTCTTTTGGTTACCAAATTATAAGGGCATTGAATTTCACACACTCTAGCAAGCTTTACGTTTTTCATCTACATCATTTCTGGAATTTTTTTTTCTGATTCTCAGGGAAAGCTCCAGATGTGGGTAGATATCTTCCCCCAGTCACAGGGTGCACCAGGACCTCCAATTGATGTCTCAGCGAGAAAACCGAAAAAGCAAGTCCATTTTTTTTACCCTCACATAAAATCATGGGCCATATAACACATTTTAACATGAATTTGGGGAAAAGATTAATGCTCTCTGTATTGATCTCACAGCCTGGTAACAGAGAGATAGTTTTTATGTCAGCTGACTTGTCAGTCAGCTGACATTATGTCATCACTCTGCGGCGTGGGCGTCCGCGTACGCGTCCACGTGAACAACTTCTTCTCCAAAACTACAAGACCTAGAGACATGCTGTTTTTTTTAAAAGATACCTTATCTATCGTGGATGAAAAATTGTTCAAGGCATGCAATTTTGTCTGTTAGTCTGTTTGCTAGAGACATTACAAGGGGGGTACCCCCACCAAAAGTGTGAAAATTTCAACTTTTTATCACAATTTTCTCAGTGACTATTGCAGCGATTTCTCTCATATCTTGCATATATGTACTAGGCCAGAGGTAGATTCTCTTGTGTGAGTATGAGACCTGGATCTGTCTTACTTTTTTTTTAATAATTTTTTTTAATAATTTTTAATGCATTAAAATTCATGAAATCATGCACTAAATCACTTATAACTTCAAAAGTGTTGCATTTACAGCATTTTGTGAAAATATGTTGTTCAGCTACTTTTTTCATAGCTACAATATGGTGAGTAAGTTGGGTGTCTGTCTCAATAGCTAAGTGAGTAATAGCTACTAATAGCTTTTGGGCTTTTCAGTAACTTCCATTATGAGTAAAATCACTTGTAACTTAAAAACTATTGCATTTAGAGAATTTCGTATAAATATGTTATTCAGCTACTTTTGGGCCAGCTATAACATAGTGAAATTTCAGGCCTGTAGCTCATGGCATAGCTGAGTAATAGCTACTTTTAGGTTATCACTGTTGAGTAAATCGCTTATAACTTGAAAACTATTGCATTTAGAGAATTTCGTATAAATATGTTATTCAGCTACTTTTGGGTCAGCTATAACATAGTAAAATTTCAGACCTGTAGCTCATGGCATAGCTGAGTAATAGCTACTTTTAGGTTATCACTGTTGAGTAAATCACTTATAACTTGAAAAGTGTTGCATTTAGAGCATCTTGTTAAAATATGTTATTCAGCTACTTTTTTCATAGCTACAATATGGTGAGTAAGTTGGGTGTCTGTCTCAATAGCTAAGTGAGTAATAGCTACTTTTGGGCTTTTCAGTAACTTCCATCATGAGTAAAATCACTTGTAACTTAAAAACTATTGCATTTAGAGAATTTTGTATAAATATGTTATTCAGCTACTTTTGGGCCAGCTATAACATTATAAAATTTCAGACCTGTAGCTCATGGCATAGCTGAGTAATAGCTACTTTTAGGTTTTCACTGTTGAGTAAATCACTTATAACTTTAAAACTATTGCATTTAGAGTATTTTGTTTCAATATGTTATTCACCTATTTTGGGGTCAGCTATAACATAGTGAAGTTTCAGACCTGTGGCTCATTTCATAGCTGAGTAATAGCTACTTTGAAGTTCTCACTGTTGAGTAAATCAGTTATAATTGGAAAACTATTGCATTTACAGAAATTTGTGCAAATATGTTATTCAGCTACTTTTGGGTCAGCTATAACATAGTGAAATTATAGACCTATAGCTCATGGCACAACTGAGCAATAGCTATTCTCAGGTACTGACTGTTGAGTAAATCAGCTATAACTTGAAAAATATTGCATTTGGAGTATTTTGTTAAAATATATTGTTCACCTACTTTTGGGTCAGCTATAACATAGTGAAATTACAGACCTATAGGTCATGGCATAGCGGAGCAATAGCTATTTTCAGGTTCTCACTATTGAGTAAATCAGTTGTAGCTTGAAAACTATTGCATTTACAGTAGTTTGCTTAAATATGTTGTTCACCTACTTTTGGGTTAGCTATAACATAGTAAAATTTCAGACATGTAGCTCATTGCATAGCTGAGTAATAGTTCCTTTGAGGTTCTCACTGTTGAGTAAATCAGTTGTAACTTGAAAACTATTACATTTAGAGTAATTTGTTAAATATGTTATTCACAGAATTTTTGGTCAGCTATAACATAGTGAAATTGCAGACCTCTATGTCATGGCATAGCTCAGCAATAGCTACTTTCAGGTTCTCACTGTTGAGTAAATCATTGTATCCACTGGATAGCCGCAGTGTGTAGAGAGAGATTTCACCATTACTGCTCTGATGAAAAAAAATATTATAGCTAGCTTTCTTAAGTTTGCAGTATATATTAATAACCATAAAATGTTGTCTGGGAATATTTTTGGCCTCATGTTGAGAAACAAGATGGCCGCCACAGGTGTTTTTTGTCAGTCATGAAAAGTGCTTATATCTCCCTTATTATTGATCCTAGAGGTTTGGGATGATAAACCAACCTGTAGGAAATCATGGGGTGGGAATCTTTTGGTGTGGTCAGATTTGACCTTCAATGACCCCTCCTTCAAGGTCAAACAAGGATAGCCAAACTTAAAAGTGCTTATAACTCGCTTATTATTGGTCCCAGAGGTTTGGGATGGTAAACAGACAGGAAATCATGGGCTGTGAATCTGTTGATATGGTCCGATTTGACCTTGGAACCCTCCTTCAAGGTCAAATAAGGATAGCGAAAATTGAAAGTGCCTACAACTCGCTTATTATTGGTGACAGAGATTTGGGATGGTAAACCATCCCATAGGAAATCATTGGCTCGGAATCTTTTGGTATGGTCAGATTTGACCTTTGGACCCCTCCTTCAAGGTCAAATGAGGACAGCCAAGCTTAAAAGTGCTTTTAACTCATTTATAATTGGTCCTAGAGGTTTGGAATGGTAAACCATAGGAAATCATGGGCTGGGAATGTATTTGTGTGGTTAGATTTGACCTTGGATCCCTTCTTCAAGGTCGAACAAGGATATTGCATTTGTAGTATTTCTTTAAATATGTTTTAACCTACTTTTTTACACTTAAACAATTACCTTGTTATTTTCCTTCATAATACCATTTACAGGGCACAACTTTTTTATCCTTTTCTTCTGTCAGCTTCGGAATTTCTTTCGAACTTGCTGTTCAGTTACCATTTACTGTATTTCTGTACAGCCCTTTTCCTGATAATTATTCTGTCCTCTAATCACCTTCACAAATTAAAAAAACTCAGTCAGCTGACACAGTGCCCGTTCACGGGCACTCTCCTCTTGTTTTGTGATGGGATGTATGTATAAATTAATAAAAAAATGTGTTTGTGCATATTTGAACAAATTCATGATGAGCAGCATGAAATAAGAACTGATGTAGATCTTTGTGTTGAAGTTATGAAGAATTTCCTTGCAAAGAATAATATTTCTAACCTATTAATATAATCTAGTCTACTGCTTTGCGCGTGCAATATCTTCCCCAGATATGGGGGCTCAGTGAGCTAAACTAATAAAATAATACACAAATAACCATAGTCAAGGGTCATTCCAGGTCTAGGGACATTCCAGGTCACCATTGTAGGGTTGTGGGTGTAAACAAAAGTAAGATACATAAGAAATATGTTAGAAAATTGATTGTAGCAAAAATCAGTGCGAAAAGGCATTCTTAATGCCCATTATTTGCTCAAGTTTTGTGCTCTAAACTCAGAGATGCTAAATTAAGCCCAGTGGATGGTAATCCTAACATATACTCATGTTGATTGCTTTTATCAGGTATGAGTTGCGAGTAATCATCTGGAACACAAAGGACGTGATTCTGGACGAGGAATCCATCACGGGAGAAAAGATGTCAGACATCTACGTGAAAGGCTGGATTGCAGGAGTGGATGAAAAAGAGGAAACTGATGTACACTACAGGTAACTGTAAAACTCACCCTTTCACTGTCATGTCTCATGTATTATGTACCACAGGTAATCATAAACTAATGTAATGTGCTACAGGTAATCATAAAGAGGGACTGTCTTAATCTAATAGTAAGCCTTATAAACTTTCAGTGCATTCTTCTGTATATTGAAGCTTTCTGTATATTGAAACTTGGCGAGTTTCAGATATTTGGACCAGTTTCATATTATCTCCCGCCGGGCTTTAGCCCGGGAGGGAGATTATGAAATGATGTCTGTGTGTGGGTGCGTGTGTGCGTGCGTTAGTTAGTCACGCAGATTTCTCCAAAACTACTACAGCTACAGATTTTTTGTAAATTAATTGTCCCAATGAATTTTCATGCCCTTGAAAAAATTTTTGGTTTTATTGACTTAGGCCTAAAGATAAGTGAGTAATAGCAATCTTAGCTACTTTGAGTAAAGGGCTCATAACTCAAAAACTATTGCAGTAACAACTTTTTCTTCAAATATGTTGTTCAGCTACTTTGTCCTTAGCTATAAGATGGTACATAGTTTGGGGTCCCATTGCATGCCATAAGTGAGTAATAGCTATTTTCTCATTTGTAGCTAAATAACAGAAGAAGTAAATGTCAAATATCTTCAAAAGTATTGAAGTTAGGGAAATCTTTTCAAATATGTTGTCCATCTTCTTTTTGGTAAGCTATCACATACTAAAGTTTTAGACCTGTCACACCTTGGATAGCTGAGTAATAGCTACTTTGAAATTCTGACTGGTGAGTAAAGCGATTGTAACTCCAAAACTATTGCAGTTAGAGTATTTTCCTAAAATATGTTGTTCAGCTACTTTGTCCTTAGCTATAAGATGGTACATAGTTTGGGGTTCTATTGCATGCCATAAGTGAATAATAGCTATTTTCTCATTTGTAGCTAAATAACAGAAGAAGTAAATGTCAAATATCTTCAAAAGTATTAAAGTTGGGGAAATCTTTTCAAATATGTTGTCCATCTACTTTTTGGTAAGCTATGACATAGTAAAGTTTCAGACCTGTTGCACCTTGGATAGCTGAGTTATAGCTACTTTGAAATTCTGACTGTTGAGTAAAGCCATTGTAACTCCAAAACTATTGCAGTTAGAGTATTTTCCTAAAATATGTTGTTCACCTACTTTGTCCTTAGCTATAAGATGGTACATAGTTTGGGGTTCTATTGCTTGCCATAAGTGAGTAATAGCTATTTCCTCATTTGTAGCTAAATAACAGAAGAAGTAAATGTCAAATATCTTCAAAAGTATTAAAGTTAGGGAAATCTTTTCAAATATGTTGTCCATCTACTTTTTGGTAAGCTATGACATAGTAAAGTTTCAGACCTGTTGCACCTTGGATAGCTGAGTAATAGCTACTTTGAAATTCTGACTGTTGAGTAAAGCCATTGTAACTCCAAAACTATTGCAGTTGGAGTATTTTCCTAAAATATGTTGTTTTATTGCGTTAATACATCCTATCCAATGGACAATAGCTTATCCGGTCGGCGCGGACCGGCCCGCCAAACGTCAGAAAAAGACGTCCTGTGTCTCCACCGGCTAGGCCGGCCCAGTACTGTGCACTCGCCAGATGGCGTGTCGTACTTCCTTCCTGTCTAGACAGAGTGACGTCATAGCATCTTTTTCGTTTGGCGCATGTACATGTTGCACGGATTTTCACAGTGAAGTTTAAATTCAGGTTTTTTGTAAGAACTCTTACCTTTTTTCATTTACATTTTATATATACGGATTCTAGAAGACTTATAGCCTATTATGTCTTCTCCCAGTCAACGTAGGGGAAGTTGTGGCCACATGATGGCTGGGTTTGATTTGCATGGGGTGTGCGGGCGCTGTCGCGACAAGAAGAAAGGGAAGGATCCCTGTGTGGAAAAACCTGAAGCTGACTGCCCTATATGTAATTCTTTTACCCCAGAACAATTAACACAACTGTCAACCCCAACTTACAAGAATAAGAAGGAGAAGCGGGAGCAAAAGTCTTCAACACCAGCAAAGAATCCTTCAGATGTCGCTCTCAGTCCCACCCTTGTGGACCCGTCCTTAGTGACGGTAATGGGGGTTGTGGATGGTCAGCCGGCCTCCGGGCCGTCTGATTTGAGTGAGAAACCAGCTGAGAAGAAAAAGAAGAAAGAGGATAAGAAAGTCTCCAGCTCCAAGCCGGTCAAACCGGACAAGCCGGTCAAGTCATCTCACTGGCCCTCTGCAGAGTCTACCGACCAGAAACTGGAGGTCATGGAGCAAAAATGGTCGGACCGGTTTAACCGGTTGGAGGCACTTCTACTGGCCAAAACTCTGGACTGGGAGCCTACTTTCAGTACTGTCAAGGTCACACCGACACATGCTCCACCGGCCACTGCTATCAGCTCTGAGCCCTTCATCAAACCACCTGGCCAATCCTCTTCATCCTCACAGCCACCGGCTGCTTCTATGTCACCGGCCACCGGCCTCACTATTAGTGTGCCTGCTTCCAAGGCCGGATCTGACTCTTCTCAGCCTATCCACCGACCAGGGACTTCAAAGACAACCGACCAACCTGCTAAGAGGTCGTTCTCTGCTGCCTTTGATACTAGAAGGGATACCTCGTCCAGTGATTCGGACTCTGAAAGTACTAGTTCAGATAGACCTCCTATTGATTTGTACCCGGAAGAGGGTGAACTTTCTGACGACCCGGAAGTGTCACTGACCGACCCCGACCAATCCCTCACTGAAGAGCAATCGTATAGAGAAACAATGAGGGGTATACGGTCCTACATGGTGTGGACTCATGTGCCCGACATGGATTCAGGCACCAAGACGTCAGATGATAACCCTTTTGCCGGACCGAAACTTCAGACTCCGGGCAAAGTTTCGGTTAATCTACCCGCGGACGAATGGCTTTCCAACAAATTGTCCAAGCTCAACCTCACCCTAGTACAGGGCTACCCTTCTCGTACCACTGAAGCCGGCTCTCTTCAACGAGATCAGTTTGTCCGGCCAGCCAAGTCCCAAAGCAAATGGTACGGTGTACACTCAGAAAGCAAGGACACTAGCTCCACAGCTAAAACTTGGAACACTGGCTCTTCCCGCATTAATAGCACTTACCTGAGGATAGCTCGTCAGGCTGGCATTGCATCCAATCCACCTTTGTCCAGACCCATTTCCCAGGAAAGCCTAAGAAAATGGGAGAGATCAGCTCGGGAATCATCTACAATCTGCAATCAAGCAGCCGGCTTCAACCGCTGCCTACTTAAAGTACAGCAGAATATGCACTCCCAACTCCGTACTATCCGGGCTGATTCCAAGGGCAAAGCAGCAAGCAAGGTTTCTGCAGCAACAGACGAACTTCAGTTCCTGTTGGACTTTAACTCCAGTATTTGCCAGGCCATGGCTAAGGCTATGGAGCATCTAACGGACTACGTATTTGTCAACATGGCCAACACCACCCTGTTAAGGCGTGACTCATACTTATCGTACCTCAAGTCTGGAGTAAAGGCGGACACTTTGAATGCTCTCAGATCTGCTCCACTAGAACTGGACACCTTATTCCCAGACTCAGTGATTAAGCAGGCTGAGGAGGAGATTGCTAACTTTGATAGAAACCGGTCTGGATCGGCCTACAAGAAGGGCAGATACCATCCCTATGAGAAACAGGACAAAAAATCTGACCCCAAGAAGCAGGACCGACCGGCCTGGAAGAACATCTCACACAGCCAATACAGACGAGGGAAGGGAAAACACCAGTATTCCTCACGTCCAGCCAAGGGCCAGCAGCCGTATAAATGACAATCACTGTGTAACAAAGTTACGGGCACGGCTGCTGGCCGGGAGCACTCCCAGAGAGACATTGACTGTTCAATCTTTAGAGAGACATGTAAATTTAAATGTTGTAAACCATGTTCATTCTGCAACCGGGCATCCGCAAAGGAAAGGAATAAGTCCTGGCTTGTAATTTCCTGAGCTGTAATTTCAAAAGATTGTCTATTAAAACATGTCAAAGGTGCTTCTTCTGTCATTCAATTGCCTTATGTCCAACCTGTGACCAATGTCCCTCTTGTTGTACAAAATCTACCTGTAGGGGCCAGATTTCAAAACTTTTGGCAAACTTGGCTGGAAAGAGGTGCCGGACCCAAAATAGTTCAAATCTTGAGAGAGGGCTACACCCTCCCCTTTCGGATCCGGCCAAACCTCACAAGGTCTCCCACTGTCATAAGCCGGTATGCCAATCCCCACAGGAACAGTTACCTGCTGGAGGCATTGCATCAGCTTATAGACAAAAATGCAATAGAACTGGTCCACAATCAAACATCTCTAGGGTTTTTCAACCGACTTTTTCTGGTACCCAAACCCAACAACAAGTGGAGACCCATTCTGGACCTAAGCAAATTAAACCTCTTCCTCAAGGTGGAGAAGTTCAAAATGGAGACACCGGAAACCATCAGGACATCCCTCCAGCAAGGGGAGTGGGTAACCTCAGTAGACTTCAAGGATGCCTACTTCCATATACCGATACAGGAACAGTCCAGGAAATACTTACGGTTCCATGCCCAGGGCCGGACTTACCAGTTCAGGGCACTGCCCTTTGGTCTGTCCACAGCGCCCATGGAGTTCACTGTGTTAGCAAAGGAGGTGAAACTGATGGCCATACACAAGGGTATAAGGATCCACCAATACCTAGACGACTGGTTAGTGAGAGCCGGATCCCACCAAGCTTGTCTCCATCGCACCCAAATTCTGGTCAAGATGTGCCAGGATCTGGGTTGGCTGGTGAACTTAGAAAAGTCAGAATTGGAGCCCAAACAAGTCTTCAACTTCGTAGGTTACCAGTTCGACCTCAGGTCCGGCCGGGTCAGACCGACACCGGACCGATGGCAAAGTCTTCAAGGAAAAATACAAACACTGCTGTCATTACCGGCCTGTCCGGTCCGACAGTTCATGTCCTTGATAGGTCTGTTGACAGCCACAGAGAAACAAGTTCACCTAGGTCGGTTACACATGAGACCCATACAGTGGCACCTCAAAAACAATTGGAGGGTACCGGAATCTCTGGAAAAGGTCATCCCTCTACCCAGATCCTTGCACCCGCACTTACAATGGTGGCTGAACGAAAGCAATGTGCTTCAAGGTCAACCATTACACCCCATAAGACATGCTCTACAAATGTTTACAGACGCATCAAAAGAAGGGTGGGGCGCTCATTTAAACGAGCTCACTGCAAGGGGTTCCTGGTCAGTGCCGGAAAGCAAACTGCACATAAATTACCTGGAACTGAAAGCAGTCCTCTTGGCTCTAAAAGAGTTCCAAGACCTATGCACCGACAAAATAGTACTAGTGGCCACAGACAATACCACAGTGGTGGCCTACATAAACAAAGAAGGAGGTATGAAGTCGGGCCCACTGTGTGCCCTACTGTGGAGAATCTTGACCTGGTGTTCCCAGCGACAAGTGACTCTAAAAGCCCGACATATCCCTGGCCGACTAAATGTGATAGCAGACAAGCTATCCCGGCTCAATCAGACCATCCAAACAGAATGGTCACTCCTTCCGGACGTTTTTCAAAGCTTATGCAGCAAATGGCACCGGCCTCAGATAGACCTATTTGCCACGAGGTTCAACCACAAGTTACCTCTGTTTGTCTCTCCAGTACCGGATACCCTGGCTCTAGCAGTGGATGCACTCACTCTGCCATGGGAGGATCTGGACGCATACGCCTTCCCACCGACCGCCATATTGGGCAAAGTGGTGGAGAAGCTACTGGACTCCCCGTGCAAGAAACTCATTCTGATTGCCCCGGGGTGGCCCAACATGCCTTGGTTTTGGGACTTGGTGACCATGTCCAGTCAGATCCCTCTCAGCCTGCCCAACCGGCCCAATCTGCTGACACAGCCCTTCAATCAGATCCCTCACAGAAATCTGATAAGTCTAAATCTCCATGCCTGGCTCCTAGAGCCTCAAAAATCAGGGAACAGGGCTTCTCTGAAACAGTGGCAGCAAGAATTGAGGCTCCTCAAAGAAGATCTACCAGATCAGTCTATGAGGCAAAGTGGGCCATTTTGACAAAGTGGTGCGTCACTAATCAGGTGGACTTCAGGTCACCACCTGTAAAGTCGGTGGCTGACTTCCTAATGTACCTCTTTGAGGACAAGAAGTTACAGCCCAGCACCATTGATGGATACAGGTCTGCCATTGCTGATAAACTGGGTAATACAACAGTCAATATCAGCAAAGATGATAATCTCACTCGTCTCTTGGAAAGTTTCCACAGAGATAGACCCAAAGGGAGGAAGGGGATTCCCTCCTGGAACCTTTCCCTGGTGCTACACCAGCTGACAAAGGCTCCTTTTGAACTTCTTAGGGAGGCATCTCTGAAGCACCTGACCTTCAAAGCTGTCTTCCTTTTGGCCCTAGGCTCTGGCAAAAGAAGGAGTGAGATCCATGCATGGCAGCACAAGAACATCAGACATCAATCCGATTGGTCTAAGGTGTCCTTGTTTCCATCTCCCAGCTTTCTTTCCAAGAACCAGCTGGCTAGAGAGGGTCCGGAGAGTGTAGCCCCAGTGGTCATACCAGCCCTGGCTCCTACTCTAGATAAATCCCTCAAGTCTGACAGATCCCTTTGTCCGGTCAGAGCCTTGCGCTACTATTTGGACAGGACTTCAGACCTCAGGCAACATAAGGAGCTAGTCTTTGTCTCCTTCAAAAAAGGCTTCAACAAAGACATCTCCCCTGCCACTATCTCCTCATGGATCAAACAAACTGTGATCCTATGCTATGAGCTCTCTGATCATCAAGCCCACACCCTGCATCAAGTTAAAGCTCATGATGTCAGGGCTTTCGCTGCCTCTAAGGCCTTCCAGTCGGGAGTCTCCTTGGATCAGATCTTATCAGCTTGCCACTGGAAATCTCATAATACCTTCACTCAATTCTATCTGAAGGATGTGGCTTGGGCCGACTCAGAGCTCTACCATCTTGGTCCGGTTGTGGCTGCTCAGCAGATCCACCAGCAGACCGGCACCTAGAGGAGATCTGTACATATGTAAATACTTGTACATATTTGTATATATTGCACATATAGTTAAGGAACAAAAAAAAAAAAAAAAAAAATCTCAGTACTTCCTCCGGGAGACTTATTTCTATGGGACTGAACTCATCCCTCTCTTCCCCTACCTCAGAGCAGGTCTGCAAAAAAGGGGGGGGGGGGGGGGGGGCAGGGTCGACTCTGACGGTTCCAACCCGGTTAACCGGATGATGATATTCGACCATAGCCTTAAGGGTCCACTCCAGGTTTAAAGAAGGAATTTTCATTACCTAACATGAGTTCACACAAGTCCCTAGTAACTTACCCGCCGACCAAGCGGTAGTTATTCAGCTATTGTCCATTGGATAGGATGTATTAACGCAATAAAATTGCAAATTTAATAAGTAAATTAAATTTTTATAAGTTAATACCCTATCCAATGGACACACAAGACCCTCCCACCGACCCCGCTATCAGTCTACTAGGGGTCTAATTGGTTTAGACAACAAAAAAGATGCTATGATGTCACTCTGTCTAGACAGGAAGGAAGTACGACACGCCATCTGGCGAGTGCACAGTACTGGGCCGGCCTAGCCGGTGGAGACACAGGACGTCTTTTTCTGACGTTTGGCGGGCTGGTCCGCGCCGACCGGATAAGCTATTGTCCATTGGATAGTGTATTAACTTATAAAAATTTAATTTACTTATTAAATTTGCAATTTAGCTACTTTGTTCTTAGCTATAAGATGATACATAGTTTGGGGTTCTATTGCTTGCCATAAGTGAGTAATAGCTATTTTCTCATTTGTAGCTAAATAACAGAAGAAGTAAATGTCAAATATCTTCAAAAGTATTGAAGTTAGGGAAATCTTTTCAAATATGTTGTCCATCTACTTTTTGGTAAGCTATAACATAGTAAAGTTTCAGACCTGTTGCACCTTGGATAGCTGAATTATAGCTACTTTGAAATTCTGACTGTTGAGTAAAGCCATTGTAACTCCAAAACTATTGCAGTTAGAGTATTTTCCTAAAATATGTTGTTCAGCTACTTTGTCCTTAGCTATAAGATGGTACATAGTTTGGGGTTCTATTGCATGCCATAAGGGAGTAATAGCTATTTTGTTATTTGTAGCAAAATCATGACATAAGTAAATGTCAAATATCTTCAAAAGTATTAAAGTTAGGGAATTCTTTTCAAATATGTTATCATCTACTTTTTCATAAGCTATCACATAGTAAAGTTTCAGATCTGTTGCACATTGGATAGCTGAGTAATAGCTACTTTGAAATTCTACAGTTGAGTAAATCCATTGTAACTCCAAAACTATTGCAGTTACAATATTTTCGTAAAATATGTTGTTCACCTACTTTGTCCTTAGCTATAAGCTGGCATGTAGTTTGGGGTTCTATTGCATGCCATAAGTGAGTAATAGCTATTTTATTGCGTTAATACATCCTATCCAATGGACAATTGCTAAACCGGTCGGCGCAGACCGGCCCGCCAAACGCCAGAAAAAGACGTCCTGTGTTTCCACCGGCTGGCCGGTCCCAGTACTGTGCATTCGCAAGGTGGCGCATGGTATTTACTTCCTGTCTAGACAACATGACGTCATAGCATCTTTTTCGTTTGGCGTGTACTGTGCAGACGTGTTTTCAACATCTCCAGTTTTTTAAAGGAAAAGTGTGCTTTATGACGGATTTTCAACCTTATATGTGGATATTTTCAGTGTAGAAGTTTTGTCTACTGTTCAAGCACGGATATACATTTAAAATCTGCTGGAAACGCTCCCTAGCTGACTCAATTTAGTGTTGATGATAGGGCAGTACGTAATCGGCGGGAAATATGAAGGCAGCCATTTTGCTAGTTTCCTCCCATTCAACCATTGTGTTGTTAGGGGCAGATCGATTTTATTGAGGAATTATGGATATTCTACTTAAAGGTATTTTTATCCGTGTCCTTTGTTTTGAATGTACCATCTATAACCTTCCACCTACAGTCGCCATAGAAACGTCTTAGAAATCACGGAAACCTCAGTCTACGTAGTTTTGAGCACTGTTAACCAAAGGGGATTCCTCATGGAAGGTGCATTCTTCATCAGAGCGCACTGGTACAGACTTCTCTGCTGTAAGGCATCAGTCACACTAGCCAGCTCGAGTATATAGTGTTTTTTTTCATCAGAAGCATGAGATGAATTCTTCAGATTTCTTCAGAGCGCACTGGTACCGACTTCTCTGCTGTAAAGCATCAGTCACACCAGCCTAGCTCCAGTATTATTTCATCAGAAGCAAGAGATGAACTCTGCAGATTTCTTCAGAACACTCTCAGTCCCACCCTTATGGACCCGGCACTTGTGTCGGTAGTAAGGGCAGTGGATGGCCAGGAAACTGGTTTGAGTGTACAGCCAGCTGAGAAGATGAACCGACTTCAGACCGGCCAGGAATATCATCTTCAGAGTGCACTGGCCCAGGCTTCTCTGCTTTTAAAGCAACAGCCGGCCGGCCAGCTAAAAGAACGCGACCTCTGACGTCATATCCAGTCAGCCAATCGCGTGTCTTCACGAAACTGGTCACGTGTTTTCACCGACCAGTCACGAAGTTTATCACGGAATTCACCGAACAATAAGGTCGGTAGTACGTTCTTTGCACTCACGTCTACTGTGATTCCAGTTTTAGTTCCTGTAATCCACCTCCAGCGTACTGGTACAGACTTCTCTGCTACAGACATCAGTAGACCAGTAAGCTTACGTTTACTATGATATAAGGAAAGAATACCTCTAGTGAGGGCGTATCCCCGAAGTTGGTCACGTGATTTTCCGACCAGTTCACGAAGCTGATCGTCATCTCCAACCAGCCAATCACGTTGTCCCTCCGACCAGCAAGCTGGTCACGTGACACACCGACCAACATTTGTTTCTAAATATAGCTCACAAGGGCTTTCCCAGCAACTGTCAAAATCTACAAATAAGATGTGCGTTCAAAGATAGTTGTAAAATTTTCAATTTTCAACAACTGGTTACAGAGTGTATCGACCAGTACCGGCTATACAGCCTTGTACACTTGTTTTCAACAACTGGTTACAGAGTGTACCGGCTATACAGCCTTGTACACTTGCTTCAACAACCGGTTACAGAGGAATTAATGGAGGAAACTGAATTCAACACAAGATAGTTGTAACTTCATTCAGCAACTGGTTGCAGGGTGTACCTACTGGCTACACAGCCTTGTACACTTACTTCAACAACTGGTTACAGAGTGTATCGACTGACTACCGGCTAAACAGCCTTGTACAGTTACTTCAATAACTGGTTACAGTATGTACCGACCAGCTACCGGCTTCACAGCCTTATACAGTAGCCTCAACTGGTTACAGTGTACCGGCTACACAGCCTTGTACACTGGCTTCAACAACTGGTTACAGAGTGTACCGGCTGGTACTGGCTACACAGCCTTGTACACTTCAGCAACTAGCTACAGAGTGTACCGACTGGTACTGGCTACACAGCCTTGTACACTTGCTTCATTCTATGGGTTACAAGTCTACTAACAGGGTGTTGGCTACACAGTCCTTACTGTAGTGCTTCAACCCAACTGGTTTTAAAAAAAAAAAAAAAAAAAAAAAAAAAAGCTGGCTAAATATAGACCAGTAGCTGTCGAAATTCGTTGGTGACCCCAACCTGCCAGTTTTTGCCGGTTACAAGAATTACTGGTTACAGTAAAGTACCGGGTACGGAGTCCGGGTACCGGACAGAGTTGCCTAAGGTTAATTGGGTTACAGAGAATTCTTAAACTGGTCAGTGATCTTGATGATAGGACAGTTTCCCAAGCTACTGCCAGGCAACCTTCCCTTATCACACCTCTCAACAACCTATTATCGGTGCTGGACTTGACTGCAGAGATCATAATCAATTTTGTCATCAGGTCCGGCCAGGGGACTGACATCTCACATATTACAATTGCTCTGTAAATGCTGCACCTTGCAGGCTGCTGGCCTGGGGCAAAGAGTTTATTAATATGAAAATAAGACCACAATAAAAACAGAGAGACTGTTAACCTGGATCATTGTCACCAGACCGGACCAGTGTCCGGAGGGACAGAAAATATTGTCAGAATACCAAATGTCCCAAATGTGGCACACAATCTGCCTATAAGGTCCAGACTAAGCCCTTTTTTGGGAAGTTAGGAAGCCTTGGGGACTGGACTTTAGGTAGTACAACTGTTGAAGGAGGGATACCTACGTCCATATACCTATACAAGAACAATCCAGGAAATGCCTGAGATTTCACATCCAAGGTCGGGCATACCAACTCAAGGCCCTGCCATTCGGGTTGTCCACAGCACCTTTGAGTTCACCGTGATACCAAAGCAGGTGAAGTTGATGGCCATACACAAGGATTTAAGAAGCCACCAGTACCTAGACGACTGGTTGGTGAGAGCCAGATCCCACCAGGCTTGTCTCCAAAATACACAGCAACTAGTAAATAATGTGTCAGCAACTGGGTTGGCGAATGAACTTAGAGAAATCAGAGCTGGAGCCCAATCAAGACTTTGATTTTGTAGGCTACCAGTTTCGACTTCAGGCCTGATCGGTTCCGACCGACCCTGGACTGGGTACAGAACCTTCAAGAGACTGTTAAAACTGCTATCCCTACCGGCTTGCCCGGTCCGGGAATTCATGTCCTTGATAGGTTACTAACATCTACAGAAAAGCATGTTAATCTAGGCAGACTTCATATGAGACCCATACAGTGGCATCTCAAAAACAGCTGGAGGGTACCAGAATCACTGGAAAAGGTGATCCAAGTCCCCAGGTCCCTGCACCCCCTTTTACAATGGTGGCTGAAGGAAGACAATGCACTTACAGGCCAACCATTACACCCAATAAAACATGCTCTGCAAATATTTACAGACGCATCAATAGAAGGGTGGGGCGCTCACTTAGATGAGCACTTGGCAGGAGCAACCCGGTCCCCTCCGGGAAGCAAGTTGTATATATAAACTATCTAGAACTTTAAGCAGTTTTTCTGACTTTAAAGAGTTCTAAGACCTTTGCTTAAACAAGATAGTACTTGTAGCAACTGACAACACCACAGTAGTGTCATACATAAAGGAAGGAGGAATGAGGTCGGGCCCACTTTGTGCCCTACTATGGAGAATCTTGACCTGGTGTACCAGGAAACAAGTGACTCTAAGCACGACACATTCCAAGCCGGCCTAATGTGGTAGCAGACAGGCTGTCCAGGCTAGGCCAGACCATCCAAACAGTGGTTTCTCCTTCCAGAGGTCTTCCACCCTATGCAGTAGGTGGCACCGGCCCAAATAAACTTATTTGCCACGAGGCTCAACAACAAGTCGCCTCTGTTTTGTGTCACCGGTACCGGATCCCCTGGCCACAGCAGTGGATGTGCTCAGTCGGCCATGGTAGGATCTAAAAGCATACACCTCACCATCAGCCATATTGGGCAAAGTGGTGAAGTTGCAAGACTCCCCATGTAAGAGAATCATTCTGATTGCTCCGGGGTGGCCCAACATGCCTTGGTTTTGGGATCTAGTGGCCATGTCCAGCCACATCCCGCTGAGCCTGCCCAATCTGTCCAGCCTGTTCACAGCCATTCGATCAGATCCCTCACAGAAATCTGACAAATCTTAATCTCCATGCAGGGCTCCTAGAGCCTCAGCAATCGAGGAGCAGGACTTGTTTGAGGCAGTGGCAGCAAGAATTGAGGCTCCTCAAAAGGGGGGTCAATCAGATCAGTCTATGAGGCAAATGGGTCATTTTTACCAAGTGATGTATCATTCATCAGGTGGACTTCGGGCACCACCTGTAAAGTCAGTTGTTTACTTCCTTAGGTACCTGTTTCAGGACAGGAAGTTGCAGCCCAGTACCATTGATGGTTACAGGTCAGCCATTGCTGATGGTCTAGAAATTTGCCCATCAATTTTAGTAAGGATGAAAATCTCACTCGTCTCCTGGATAGCTTCCACTGAGACAGACCCAAAGGCCGGAGGGTAACCCCTTCCTGGAACCTCTCCCTGATTTTGCACCAGCTGACAAGGTTCATTTTGAACCAATTAAAGGCCTCCTTGAAGCATTTGACCTTCAAGTCAGTTTTCCTCTTGGCCCTGGGTTCGGGCAAGCGTAGAAGTGAGATACATGCTTGGCAAACAGCCCAACACCATTGATGGTTATAGGTCACTCATTGTTGATAAACTGGAAATTCACCCTTTAACATCAGTAAGGACGAAAATCTCGCTCGTCTCCTGGATAGTTTCCTGAGAGACAGACCCAGAGGCAGGAGTGGCATACCCTCCTGGAACTTCTCACTGGCCGTGCACCAGCTGAGACTCCTTTTGATCCAATCAAGGAGGCCCCCTTGAAGCATTTGACCTTCAAGACGGTATTCCTCTTGGCCCTTGGGTCGGGCAAGTGCAAAAGTGAGATTCATGCCTGGCAAAACTGATATATTGGACACCAATCCGATTGGTCGAAGGTGTCCCTGTATCCATCACCCAGCTTTCTATCCTAGAATCAGCTGGCCATAGAGTTCCAGTGTGGCCCCTGGGGTTATAACAGCCCTGGCCTCGACTCTGGATAGATCCCTCAAGTCTGACAGGTCCCTCTGTCCGGTCAGAGCATTATGCTACTATTTGGACAGGACCTCAGACATCAGGCAGAATAAGGAGGTGGTTTTTGTCTCATTTAAGAAAGGTTTCAACAAAGACATCTCACCTGCCACTATCTCCTCTTGGATCAAGCAGACTGTGATCCTATGTTATGAGCTCTCTGACCAGGAGGCCCACATTTAACATCAGGTTAAAGCCCATGATGTCAGGGCCTTTGCTGCTTCTAAGGCCTTCCAGTCGGGAGTCTCCTTAGATCCAATCTTGTCAGCCTGCCACTGAAGTCACAATACCTTCACACAGTTCTATATGAAGGGCGGGGCTTGGGCTGATTCAGAGCTTTACCAATTGGGCTCGGTAGTGGCTGCTCAGCAGATCCACAAGTGGCCCGTAGATTGAGGAGATTTGTATATATGTATAAACAGTTTCTTCATGTACATAAGAATTAAGTGTGGCGTGCTTCCTTTGGGAGGTTTATTTGCATTCTGGGACTGAACTCATCCCTCTCTTCCCCTACCTCAGAGCAGGTCTGCAAAAGGTGGGGGGGGGGGGGCGACGGCGGTATAGCCCCGGGTAACCGGCTGCTGGCAACCGACCATGGCCTTGCAGGGTTTCCTGACCTTAAAGTCAACCCAGGCCTGGACCTATAGGTCTCCTGACGAAGTCAGCCTAGACCGTAGGTTAAAATTTGCTATTACTTGTGAGTTCACATAAGTCCCTAGTAACTTACCCGCCGACCAAGCGGTAGTTATTCAGCAATTGTCCATTGGATAGGATGTATTAACGCAATAAAATTGCAAATTTAATAAGTAAATTAAATTTTTATAAGTTAATACCCTATCCAATGGACACACAAGACCCTCCCACCGACCCCGCTATCAGCTTACTAGGGGTCTAATAGTTTTAGACAACGAAAAAGATGCTATGACGTCATGTTGTCTAGACAGGAAGTAAATACCATGCGCCACCTTGCGAATGCACAGTACTGGGACCGGCCAGCCGGTGGAAACACAGGACGTCTTTTTCTGGCGTTTGGCGGGCCGGTCTGCGCCGACCGGTTTAGCAATTGTCCATTGGATAGGGTATTAACTTATAAAAATTTAATTTACTTATTAAATTTGCAATTTTCTTATTAGTAGCAAAATAATGACATAAGTAAATGTCAAATATCTTCAGAAGTATTAAAGTTACGGAATTCTTTTCAAATATGTCATTCATCTACTTTCTTGTAAGCTATCACATAGTAAAGTTTCAGACCTGTTGCACATTGCATAGCTAAGTAATAGCTACTTTGAAATTGTGACTGTTGAGTAAATCCATTGTAACTCCAAAACTATTGCAGTTACAGCTTTTTCTTCAAATATGTTGTTCAGCTACTTTGTCCTTAGCTATAAGCTGGCATGTAGTTTGGGGTTGTATTGCATGCCATAAGTGAGTAATAGCTATTTTCTTATTAGTAGCAAAATAATGACATAAGTAAATGTCAAATATCTTCAGAAGTATTAAAGTTACGGAATTCTTTTCAAATATGTCATTCATCTACTTTTTTGTAAGCTATCACATAGTAAAGTTTCAGACCTGTTGCACATTGCATAGCTAAGTAATAGCTACTTTGAAATTGTGACTGTTGAGTAAATCCATTGTAACTCCAAAACTATTGCAGTTACAGCTTTTTCTTCAAATATGTTGTTCAGCTACTTTGTCCTTAACTATAAGATGGTATATATTTTGGGGTTGTATTGCATGCCATAAGTGAGTAATAGCTATTTTCTTATTTGTAGCAAAATAACAACATAAGTAAATGTCAAATATCTTCAAAAGTATTAAAGTTAGGGAAATATTTTCAAATATGTTATTCATCTAGTTTTTGATAACCTATCACATAGTAAAGTTTCAGACCTGTTGCACATTGGATAGCCGAGTAATACCTACTTTGAAATTGTGACTGTAGGGTAAATGCATATAGTTTGGGGTTCTATTGCATGCCATAAGTGAGTAATAGCTATTTTCTTATTTGTGGCAAAATAATGACATAATTTTTCTCAAATAACTGCTTCATCTACTTTTGGGAGAGCTTTCACATGGTGAAGTTTCAGACCCGTAGCTAATTATTCACCTACTCAAAATGAGTAAATGATAATTATCTGTAAAAGTATTGCGGATATCCAATTTTTATCAAATAACTCATTCATCTACTTTTGGGAGAGCTTTCACATGGTGAAGTTCCAGACCCGTAGGTAATTACTCACCTACTCAAAATGAGTAAATGTGAATTATCCCTAAAAGTATTGGGGATATCCAATTTTTCTTAAATAACTCATTCACCTACTTTTGGAAGAACTTTCACTTGGTGAAGTTTCAGACCCATAGCTAATTATTCACCTACTCAAAATGAGTAAATGCTAATTATCTCTAAAAGTATTGTGGATATCCAATTTTTATCAAATTACTCGTTCATCTACTTTTGGGAGAACTTTCACATGGTGAAGTTCCAGATCCGTAACTAATTACTCACCTACTCAAAATGAATAAATGTGAATTATCTGTAAAAGTATTGCAGATATCCAATTTTTCTCAAATAACTCATTCACCTACTTTTGGGAGAGCTTTTACTTGGTGAGGTTTCAGACCCGTAGCTAATTATTCACCTACTCAAAATGAGTAAATGTGAATTATCTCTAAAAGTATTGCGGATATCCAATTTTTATCAAATAACTCATTCATCTACTTTTGGGAGAGCTTTCACATGGTGAAGTTCCAGACCCGTAGCTAATTACTCGCCTACTTAAAATGAGTAAATGTGAATAATCCCTAAAAGTATTGGGGATATCCAATTTTTCTTAAATAACTCATTCACCTACTTTTGGAAGAGCTTTCACTTGGTGAAGTTTCAGACCCATAGCTAATTATTCACCTACTCAAAATGAGTAAATGCTAATTATCTCTAAAAGTATTGTGGATATCCAATTTTTATCAAATTACTCGTTCATCTACTTTTGGGAGAGCTTTCACATGGTGAAGTTCCAGATCCGTAACTAATTACTCACCTACTCAAAATGAATAAATGTGAATTATCTGTAAAAGTATTGCAGATATCCAATTTTTCTCAAATAACTCATTCACCTACTTTTGGGAGAGCTTTTACTTGGTGAGGTTTCAGACCCGTAGCTAATTATTCACCTACTCAAAATGAGTAAATGTGAATTATCTCTAAAAGTATTGTGGATATCCAATTTTTATCAAATAACTCATTCATCTACTTTTGGGAGAGCTTTCACATGGTGAAGTTCCAGACCCGTAGCTAATTACTCACCTACTTAAAATGAGTAAATGTGAATAATCCCTAAAAGTATTGGGGATATCCAATTTTTCTTAAATAACTCATTCACCTACTTTTGGAAGAGCTTTCACTTGGTGAAGTTTCAGACCCATAGCTAATTATTCACCTACTCAAAATGAGTAAATGCTAATTATCTCTAAAAGTATTGTGGATATCCAATTTTTATCAAATTACTCGTTCATCTACTTTTGGGAGAGCTTTCACATGGTGAAGTTCCAGACCCGTAGCTAATTACTCGCCTACTCAAAATGAGTAAATGTGAATTATCTGTAAAAGTATTGCAGATATCCAATTTTTCTCAAATAACTCATTCACCTACTTTTGGGAGAGCTTTTACTTGGTGAGGTTTGAGACCCGTAGCTAATTATTCACCTACTCAAAATGAGTAAATGTGAATTATCTCTAAAAGTATTGTGGATATCCAATTTTTATCAAATAACTCATTCATCTACTTTTGGGAGGGCTTTCACATGGTGAAGTTCCAGACCCGTAGCTAATTACTCACCTACTCAAAATGAGTAAATGTGAATTATCCCTAAATGTATTGGGGATATCCAATTTTTCTTAAATAACTCATTCACCTACTTTTGGAAGAGCTTTCACTTGGTGAAGTTTCAGACCCGTAGCTAATTATTCACCTACTCAAAATGAGTAAATGCTAATTATCTCTAAAAGTATTGTGGATATCCAATTTTTATCAAATTACTCGTTCATCTACTTTTGGGAGAGCTTTCACATGGTGAAGTTCCAGATCCGTAGCTAATTACTCACCTACTCAAAATGAGTAAATGTGAATTATCTGTAAAAGTATTGCAGATATCCAATTTTTCTCAAATAACTCATTCACCTACTTTTGGGAGAGCTTTTACTTGGTGAGGTTTCAGACCCATAGCTAATTATTCACCTACTCAAAATGAGTAAATGTGAATTATCTCTAAAAGTATTGCGGATATCCAATTTTTATCAAATAACTCATTCATCTACTTTTGGGAGGGCTTTCACATGGTGAAGTTCCAGACCCGTAGCTAATTACTCACCTACTGAAAATGAGTAAATGTGAATTATCTCTAAAAGTATTGCAGATAGCCAATTTTTCTCAAATAACTCATTCACCTACTTTTGGGAGAGCTTTCACTTGGTGAAGTTTCACACCCGTAGTTAATTATTCACCTACTCAAAATGAGTAAATGCGAATTATCTCTAGAACTATTGCAGATAGCCAGTATTTCTTAAATAAGTCATTCACATACATTTTGGAGAGCTTTCAATTAGTGAATTTTCAGATCCGTAGCTAATTACTCACCTACTCAAAATGAGTAACTGCCTATTATCACTAAAAGTATTGCAGATAGCCAATATTTCTCAAATAACTGATTCACCTACATTTTGGAGAGCTTTCACATGCTAAATTTTTTTAATGAATTTTTTAAATAATTTTTACTGCATTAAAATTCATGAAATCATGCACTAAATCAATTATAACTTGAAAAGTATTACATTTAGAGCACCTTGTTAAAATATGTTATCTTTAGTACATCTAATTTATATGGCGGGAGATAAATGCATGCGTCAGAATGCTTGTTTTTACTAATCCAATCTAATGAAACTAAAGAAAACTAGAGAAAACCAATGTGAATAATCGAAAGTCCAATAACTTAGCAGGGTCGTACCAAGGAGACACAGGAGTGACCGGGAGGCTGTGGTAGATAGGCTGTTGCAAACTGGAAAGTTTTGAGCTTTTTTCAGAAGGAGGCCATAGATGTTCAACTGCGTACATTATTAGGAAGATCATTCCAAATCTTGGAGGCATCAAAAGCATGTCCAACGTCCGTCTGTCTGTCCGTCAACATTTCCCTTTTCTGGACTCTAACTCGAAAACGCTTTGTCCAATCAAATTCAAACTTGACAGGGAGATAGATCTCCATCATAGCTAAGTTGCTTTCGAAATTGGTGTAATTCCGTCCATTCATTTGTCCGTTTTTGTCTGGTTGCCATCAACATTTCCGTTTGCAGACTCTAACTCGAAAAGCTTTGTCCAATCAAATTCAACCTTGACAGGGAGATAGATCACCATCATAGCTAAGTTGCTTTGAAAATTGGTGTAATTCCGTCCGTTCTTTTGTCAGTTTTTTTTCCATTTGTCTGTTCGTCAACATATCATCCGGACTCTAACTCGAAAACGTTTGGTCAAAATCGAATTCAAACTTGACAGGGAGATAGATCACCATCATAGCTACGTTGCTTTTGAAATTGGTGTAATTCCATCCGTTCGTAGTTTCAGTCCTATATTTAGTACAGCATAGATACAATAATGTAACCTAGATTACAAGTTTTACATTTCTTAGCACGTCTAACACATTTACCTTAACTGGGTGACCTAACATTTCTTTCCTTGTTTCTAAATTTAATTACAGCAGTCGCTACCCTTATTGCTGCCTGCACAACCTGCCTTTTGGGGCATCTCTGACCCTCTTGTTCTTTCTCTGTACTTTAGGTCTCTAGATGGTGAGGGTAACTTCAACTGGAGGTTTGTGTTCCCCTTTGAGTATGTTCCAGCTGAAGGTAGCCTGGTTGTGCACAAAAAGGTAAGATGAACTCCAGAGACCTTCCCGTAACTGTTGAGTACTGTCATGTTGTAAATGTAGCTAAGTCGTTAACAAGTGTAGCATTTGATCCCTTGCCTCCTACATCTGTGGTCGTGGGTTCAAATCCATCAACATGTAACATTCACCGAGAGCTTATCCATATAAGATGTCAGCTGATGGAAGGGAAATAAAAAACACCAACTTAGAGCTATGTGGCTGAATGTACAAAAGCTTTCTACAAATATGTTTTGGTTTATTGCACAAAAATCAGCATACTCTCCAAGCATGCGTTTCATCAGTAGGGATCTAGGTGGTGTAGTGACACTCCTCTCACCTCTGTCGTCATGGGTTTGAATCTCTGGATTTTAATGGGGAAAAGCTATTAGTAGTTTTTCGTTGCCTAAAGGTGTACCTTGGGCAACTGGTATGAATGTCTGTATTCTGTCCTTAAAAATTTCACACTTTATCTTTATTGTAGAGTCCAATAGTGTATTTGTATCCAATAAAGTTAAAACCTTATTATCCGACTTTGTATTATGCAAATATTTCATTTTATAGACTCATTTTCACTGGACCAAAAGTTGTATTTTCCTTGTATTTTATGTTAAATGTCTCTTCTAGGTTACAATCTTTCAATATCTTAACATGGAAGGAGAGGAAAGATTGAGGCCAGATAATTATAACAGTATAACATAGAAGAGGTATTTTATAGCTCATGTATATATCAATTGACAGGAGCACTTCTGGAGTCTGGATGCCACAGAGTTGAAGTTACCGCCCATCCTGATGCTGCAGATCTGGGACAATGACAAGTTCTCAGCTGATGACTTCTTAGGTAAGTGGCTGGAACACACCTACAGGTAATCAAGTAGCCATTTATATTAAATCCCTAACTTTACACTGAAGGTTATGTGTTTACCAGGCAAGATTTAGAAAAACGTTTCTCTCATCTTTACTCCCCCCCCCCCCCCCCCCCTAAAAATGCAAATTCATCATAGTACCAGAAATGTCCCTCTAGGGCAACAAGGAGGAAATTTTAAGAACATTCTGCAATTCTAAATTACCGAAAGCTGTCACAATATCCTGGAACTTATCTTTAAAAAGTATCCGATCATATAAAGTTTAGTGAGCAAATATCTTATTTGTTCAGGGCTATACACATTAAATTGAGATTGTAATTCTCCAAGTTTATTTGATCAGTGAGTAATATCAACTGATACCATAAAAATATAGTTATAATGTCCAGAACTTTTCATTTCGGGTCTAATTTTGACAGCATTTTCACCTTTTTTTTTTCATTTTAAGGAAGCCCGGTATCTGAACATAATGTCTCGTATCACATAGGTTTGATGCATTTGATAGCCGTAACTGTTTTATTATGATTGAACATACTACACTTTTTAGAAAAATCCTCATAAAATTTCAACATTCTGAGGCAAATATGCAACAGTATGTTTCACTGAAATGTGTCTTGTCTCAGCAATTCACAGTTAAAAGTAAATCAAAAGAATCAAAGTTAATGCCAATTGGAGGCCTAATCTAAAGACAAAAGTCAGATATGGGTGAAGAATTTCTCACAGGTCAAGGCAGTAAGAGGAGGTTTCCTCATAAATGAATAGGACATTCTGTCAAAAATTTCCTTAGTTTTCACTCTACACCAGTAGAGGGAACAGTTATGTTCAGGCTGTATATGTTATCACTTGAGTAACTCAGTATGTTCATTTACCACACAGGAACACTGGAGTTGAACCTGAATCATATGGCCAAACCCAAGCAGAAATCGGCCAAGTGTAGTCTGTCCCAGCTGCCCAGTGTCAGCCCGGATGCCAAGGAGCCGCCAATGATGAATCTGTTTGAGCAGAAGCGTGTGCGGGGATACTGGCCTTGTTACAGTGATGAAGGAAATGGAGAGAGAGTTCTCACTGTGAGGAGGATTATAATAAAATTTGTATAAACAGTCCAGGAGCTGTATTCTACAACAATACTTAGATCATTTCTAGCTTCGATTTCAAGTATTTCTTAGATTTCAAGTAAGAAATGATGAAACTGAACATTCCTAACTTTTGTTCCGTAAATACAAAGTGCAAGAAAAACCTAATTGAAAAACCTTCACTTACTTAGATCTAAGGTCGCCTTATCTAAGTATTGTTGTAGAATACGACACCAGGTGTTATTGATTTCAAACACCAGTACAACTTTTGCATACCTAATAAGCAAGTTGAAGTGATGACAATAATAAATTAAACATACAAATTGTGCATAGTTTGGGTGCTAGTCTCCAGCAGAAATTATATTATCACCACTTAAAAATGATTCTAAAAGGTTTATTGTTTTGATTTTATATTAGTACAATACCTTTATAACTTCCATGTTCATATTCATATTTAAGGAAAAGAATCCACACTACTACACATAAAACAACCACAAATAAGGTTTTGTGATCAAGTTTACGATGGGGAGCAGTATCTTATTTATGTTTTAGTTTTAAAGAAGACACTGGTCCACAGAGTTTAAGAGCCTCCACTTTTAATTTAGTATTTTTAATTCGCCAAAATGGTATTGATTGAGGAGAATTTGTAATCAATTTTATTGATGACTGTTGACTTGTTACTTTATTTTTTTGCCAATACATTGATAAGTAATATGCATTTGTATTCAATCTAGGGCAAGATTGAGATGGAGATAGAATTGGTTCCTCAATTGGAGGCTCTAGAAAAGCCAGCTGGACAGGGTAGAGACGATCCAAATCAACACCCAACACTAGAACCCCCGAAGTATGTGTCTTAGTGCTATAAATCTTTTACATTAGTGGGTATTTATTTGAAATATCAAATTGCCTTTCTATATTGATTGATATTTAAATATCATTTCTAGCCATAAAATGTATCACTGAGCTCATTAAATTAAGAATTTTCATGTCAAGGACTTACAGATTGCAGACATTTGTTGAGAAAATTGCTCATTAATATCATGGAAAGTACATTAAAATCTACTCGTATTTTGCAGATCAGAACCATATTGGACTGATTATGAGATATCAACACATGAGATCAAGGCCATTCGACACCCCTAAAAATTACTCAATATAAAGTCCAGTGCATTAAATTTCTTAAACAGAGGTCATGAATGCCTTAAATATGTCAAAATATCACAATGTTGTACAAGAAATGCAATGTAAAATAGGCTGATTTTTCCAGTAATTAAGTTCACATGCACTTTTTCCCCATAAATTTTCAGTAGAATATTGCAAACTATTTTTACTTTCCAATTTTAATCTCAATGGGGAGTAACTGATTCTTGCTGTTACAAGATTGGTTAAAGTGATATTTAAATGCTAATTTCATCCATAAGAATATAAATGAGTTTAGACCACATTACTTGTTATGTGAGTTCAGTGCAAATACATTCAATCAAGGAACAGCTTGTGTGTAATAGCTAGGTGAATAGTTGGAACCAGGTAATAAAGTACATACACATATTAGAGATGTGATCAAAGTAGTGAAGGCTTTGTTCTCATTTCTTCTGCATTATTATATATATATATCAATTTTAGCTTGAGTATCTGAATATATATTCACCAAGCATACTTCTTTCACTCTCTAAATACAAAAACTGCCTTAGTTTGTATGACAACAAAATAAACATGCATGAATAAAGTCTCATTCACATTTGCCCATTCAAATAGACTTGCTAGTGTTTCTACACAGCTGAATTGGACAGTTGAAAGCATGGGACAAAAAAGTAGAGGCTTCATACTTTTCAATTATTTTCAGGTTCTAAATGTTTCTGCAAAAGTTATGCTCAAGTGTTTATTGGCTTATAAATATGCTCAGCAGTGTATTAATCATGGAATTTCCAACGGGAGAACAGCCAGATTAAGCAACAAGAAAACACATTCACTAATGTTCTGCAATAGATCAGAAACACAACCAAAATTGTCACAAAAATCAGAAATTTGAAAAGAATGACTTGCAGGTCAAATTACAAAATACAGGGTTATTTCAGTTTTGCCAATTTCACTTACTGAAAACAGTAGCATATTTCTTACCATAAGGTAATGGGGACTCAAAACCTGACCACTTTGGTGGTAAAGATAAAAGTTGTTGTAAGTTACAGTCATTCTATATAGCTACAAAAAGCTCTAAATAGGGACAATAGACATCAAAAGAAACTTGATTTGTTTGTTTAACAACCTTTAATGTAGTTAATCATATCCACTGCCAATACTTTGTGTTGTATGTGTATATAGTATACCTATAAATAACCTTCAGTTATGAACATGCCTGTCTATAAAAGACGCATAAATAAAGAATAAATAGAATATTTAAATAAAGGTGCCAGTAACTGGAGACCTGATCATGAGAGAGAAGCTAGGCATGTGCTAACATTACACATTTAGCCTTCCATGTGACTTTGTCAGATGGTGCCATGGTATCGATGGTTTTGAAATATAACTCTGGATCTAAATCTAGGAACCTAAGTGGGCAAGAGTGATGATCAGATTTGACAAATAAATCAGGTGTATCTCATCCTTGTGGCATATGTACAAATTCCACTCATGACATGTGGAAATACTGGTAATCTTCCCAAACATAACCCTAGCTGTTTAATGTGACAAAAACTCAGTCTTGACCTTAACTTTGATATACTTCTAATCTCTCCTGCTTGACAAAAACTCAATGTGATATGAGAAACGATTGATTTTAGATCACATTACATACAATTATAGAGTTTGCAATATTCCACAAGGTGTAATTTGCCATTGGAGCTATGCCTTTAAAACCAATAATGTGCAAAATTGTTTGGAATTTTGCAATATTTATATTGATAAATGTGAGATTCTGTCCATCTGCCAGTGTAAAACCCCAAACCAATCACATCACAGCATGTAGGCATTCATATGAGCCCTCTACCAGAGCTTGGTTAAGTGGTGCATGGAGCTCAGATTTTTAGCTAGTATAAATTAAATGGCTTTTCACAAAAATAAGAAAAAAAAAGATTACTATGTGACAATAACATAAACTAATACGAGGGTTTCTTCCCGGCAGTGAATTTTAAAAACTGTTGCAAATTTCAAGCTTCTTATTCTGTTGACTCATCAAAGCTGGTACAAAAGCTAAGTATAGTGAATCTATCAGAAAAGAACATGTCTTTGTAAAATTCGTCTTTCATGTTGTTGTTCACATCAGTTTGCATTACATATATTACTCAAATCAAAATTAAGTTTGAGTGAGCTTTCATTTTCTGACAAAGATTAGATTCACTAGTTGTGTTGGTGAAAATTATTCAAATTTATCCACTAATGTCATATCAAAAATGGGGTCTTTATGTGACTTCAAATGTAAGTTAAATTTGAAATCTATTTTTACCCCACAGTCCTTAAGGGCTGTCGAGTTATTGTTTTCATACATGGTGTCCGGATGGGCGGGCGGCGGGAAAAAGTTTGTCTGGGCTGTATCTCAGAAACTGTAAGGTGTAGGAAGTTGATACTTGGTAGGGACATTGGTTAGGTGGTGTAGGTGTGCAACATCATGGTGTGACCTTGATTTGACCTTGCTGCAGTGACCTTGAGTTTGAAATCTTGTCCGGGCTATATCTCGGAAACCATAAGGTGTAGGAAGTTGATAATTGGTAGGGACATTGGTTAGGTGGTGTAGGTGTGCAACATCATGGTGTGACCTTGATTTGACCTTTGACCTTGCTGCAGTGACCTTGAGTTTGAAAATCTTGTCCGAGCTATATCTCGGAAACCATAAGGTGTAGGAAGTTGATACTTGGTAGGGACATTAGTTAGGGGTTGTAGGTCTGCAACGTCATTGTGTGACCTTGATTTAACCTTGCCATAGTGACCTTGACCTATAAAATCTTTTCCTGGCTATATCTCAGAAACCATAAGGTGTAGGAAGTTGGTACTTGCTAGGGACATTGGTTAGGGGGTGTAGGTGTGCAATGTCATGGTGTGACCTTGATTTGACCTTGTTGTAGTGACCTTGATCTATAAAATCTTATCCGGCTATGTCTCAGAAACCATAAGGTGTAGGCAGTTGTTACTTGGTAGGGACATTGGGTAGGGGGTGTAGGTGTGCAACGTCATGGTGTGACCTTAATTTGACCTTTGACCTTGCCATAGTGACCTTGACCTATAGGGGTAATCTTGGATGTTATTTTCAATACTTAAACATTATTTGGAGCTTTATGTAACTGACACTGCTCTCAAAGTATCCAGGTCTTTGTAATGTTTCACTACTTCTATATTTCAAGGTGTTGAAAACTCAGGTTATGGGGTACGGTCATCTCTGATGCTATTTTTTTAGTGTTAATATACTCAAGTTGTGACTCTGAGGTCTTGAGTGTAAATGTCAGCCCAGTCTGAAAGATAGTAGTTGGTTGGGGGTCTCTTGTGGTTTACAGAGAATCTTGACCAGCTAGTCAATACTGCATTCCCCCACCCTTGAAACAACTTGTGGTGGTATGACCTGTGAATAACTTGTTGAAAATGATCTTAAACCTAAATGTAGTGGAACCCTTTGGAATGTCAAGGAACCACAAAATATTTCTAATAATGTGTCCAGGAAATATTTGACTGAAGAAGATCCATCAAGGAGTTGTTATATATTTCTTATTAAAAGAGAATTTTATTCAATCAAGTAATATTCCAAACAATAAAGGGTTGATCTATAAATCCAATCTTGTGTGCATTTCAGTCGGCCTGAGACATCGTTCCTGTGGTTCACCTCTCCCTTCAAGACACTGAAGTTCATCATCTGGAAGAACTACAAGTGGTACTTCCTCATCGGACTCCTCCTCATACTCCTGGTCGTCTTCATCATACTCTTCATCTATGCTGTCCCCGTAAGTATACTGCCCGGCAAATCAAACTAACCCAGAAAGTACACTGCCCAGATAAAAAAGTTAACCAGAAATTACACCTAACTGAAAAAAAGTCTTACCCAGTAAGTACACTACCCAACAAAAACTGTGCCAGTTGTTAGGACAAAAAGCAGTCTGTATACAGCCCAACAAAAATCTACCCCAGAAAGTACATTGGTTACCTAAAAACTAGCTTAACCAGATAGTGCATAGCCCCAAAAAAACTATCCCAGCTAGCACACTGAGTTCCCCTTTGTGGGGAAGATATTGCGCCTGCAAAGCAGTCGATTAGATTAGATTATTGGGATAAAGATCAGGCTGCATTAAGCCCAAAATAGCCAGCCCAGAAGGTGCACTGCCCACAAAGAATACCAACCTGAGTGTTAGATTGACAGCAGTAAACTTGCTTACTCAAAAGAAGTGCTAAGTACACTGCCCAACAAGAAGTACCACCCTAACTGTGGGGTTGATTGCCACAATACCTAACAAAGAGCCATCCCATAAAAATTTGTAACATTTGTAATTGCAACACCCAAGAAGTTACTGCTGTGTAAACTCCTAAAGTATATTGACAGACTTAAGTCCCAGCCTATCAAAAATTCCACAATGAAAATCAAAGTACAGTAGAACCTCAATTATCCGGCCTTCTGTTATCCAAATCTCCAGATTAACCGAACTGAAATTGTGTCTCCCTACATATAATGCACCGCCTAGCATGAGCGATAATACAAGATTTTACACAGTCTCGGAAACGATTAATTTCCAGTGCTTTATAAAATGTACCATTCACAGAAACGCCTAACTTCTTTCATCTTTATCACCATTGTTACAATAGGGGAAGAGTTAATTCAATTATACGACCCCGCTACACAACTTCTTTGATAATGCGCTAATCAATGAAAGTGTGTTCGATTGGGTTTCGCAATTTATAATCTCCCAGAGTAGGTTCACACACCGACAATGTGTAGAAAAGAAAAAACGTCAGCAATGCATTGCCAACCAAAGACACATATCACTGAAGACGTGTTTGCTTGGGGTTTTACAATAAATAATCTCCCGGAGTTTTTCAATTGACAAAATGCAGGACGATGTTAATCAAAAATTAAAACGTCACAATGCAAGTAGCAACCGAACACAACCAGCTCAAGTCCACGTAATATTTTAAATAAAATAATAATATCCATGGTTATGGAGCAAATAAACGACAACTGAAGGTACAATTATATGACACAAATATATTAAAATATTGTATCAATGACCACCAACGTCTATGTTTATTACATAAAAACGACATTTCTTCAATTATCCACCAGTCAGTAACTCATAGACTGTGAATTTCGGTTTCTTTCATCTATCCGAACCCCTCGATTATCCGACTGGATTGTATGTCACCCATGGGGTCGGATAATCAAGGTTCTACTGTACTGTGGAAACTCATCAGAAAGTATGATAACAAAAATCAGAAAGTACCAATCCACCAAAATATTTTACAATAAATGAACTATCGTGTTAACTCAACAGAAATTGTACACTGCCCACAGAAATACTTTACAAAGCCATAAAAATTACACCACCCAGAAAACGTACTGTGTAAACCCAGATATAGGGGTCACAGCAGTAAGTTCACCATCCAAAAAAGTATTGTGTCAACATGGAGATGGCTCCATACAGTAAACGAAAAACAATAACAGATAAAAATTTTTGATTATGCACCTATTGCATCAAAATCCTGCATTGTATGGAGTTTTCCAAAACAAGATAGCCACCACCATAAAAATGGTTTCCACAAATGTAAAGGATAACAGGAACCCTGATTTGTTCCTTGATATGTACATTCACACTTGATGTAAACATACCCTTGATTATCAGTCCAAATAGCAGAATATAGGAGTATAATCCATATCAAATGAGTATCTCTTCAAACAGTGGATATTGTATGCTTTTGTGAAATTTGTTCACCGTTGGGATTTATAAAGATACTTTGATTGCAAATAAACTTTTGTGTATTTTTATCCTTAATTAATATTCATTATTAATATTAATTTGTATTTCATTGTATAAACATACTTTCAAAACCTGTAAGAATTGTTCACTTAGTATTTTTTACTTTATATTCAACTACTCTGTGTAAAAGTAGTGAACATACTGTACATATTGCTGTATTATGTTGGTGTTTGGTTTCAATATTATGATTGTATACTTAGCTTCAAAAACAAAACACGCGTGATATTTTTGTGTTTAGGGCACTGCAGTAAATAAGCTGTTTGGTGTATAGAAGAGACAAGTCTGCCATGTCACAGGTAATTTTTTTACGTATAAAAGTGACTCTTGGGTATCCATTAGCACTTACTTGAAAACTGAAAACAGTTTAACCATTCTTATTATCAGGTATCCAAGTGGTTAATCTCCGATCTCACAGACTCTAAGGCACACCATCCAAATCATAATGCATAGATCATAAGTCATAATAAGGTCGTCACCAGGGGACTATCGGTGTTAAGGTAGTAAGAAAACCTAGGGAGGAAAAGACTTCTAAAACAGATAAGTTTTAAGTCACCTTTTTAATTATGAAACTCCAGTGGTTATAAGGGTTTGTTAAATGCTCCTGTGACCTCCCTGTGGTCATGAGTTTGAATGCAACTCAGAAAAATAAGTTATGAAAAGTATGCATTTAGCCCATTATGCCCTTTACTGCTCTAGAGAACATAAAGACCCAACTTTGAGTTTTGATGGTTCTCTTCTGAACTTTTAGAGTGCTACATTCTTTTTGTGAGGAAGTTTTGTCAAGTACCATAAGATCTCAATTGTATATCAGTGTTATGTTGGATTGAAAAACCTACAAGTATCCTTAAGTTGTCAGACATATGTTGAGTTGCTGTAATGTACTTCTATTAATTTCATTAGAGCCATTCAGAGGAGTGATTTGAAGTCTTAATAATTTAACCTTATAGTTAACAACCAATGCTTATTATACAGTTATATGATTTCTCAAAAACTGCACTTTCTCTTCACCTTGGAATCCACTAATACAAAGATAAAATGCAGTAAAAGTCAGATAAAACTATATTAATGCAGTGAGCACATATAGTAATAAATAAATAGGCTTACTTTATTGTGTAAAATGATTCTTGTTTGGTTTCTCAGAGTGTATTTTCATATTTGTAAAAATGTGTGCTGCTTGCATGAAATGGCTACCAGTGAATGCTTTTTCACATATATTGCCCTTTTAACTTTCCTGAAATAGATTTCTTTGACAACAGTGATATTTTTAGGTTAACAACTGCCAAGGAAGAATGAATGTTTTAATTCCACTCAGGATAATCTAATTGATTAGACCAGATTTAGTGGTGGACACTTAAGAGTTTAAATAGTAGCAATGAAATATATTTATTTTTCATATTTTTGTCATTGTGTGTGTTATTAACTGCTCAAGAAAAAAACTTCATTTCCTCCTTATTTACGTAAGTGCAGCTTTGCAGTGTCTCTTCAGTTTAATCTCTGATTCAGTTCACCACCCTCTCTCTACAGAACTATTTGGAGTATTGGGACAGAAAGTAAAAAAAAACAGAGCCTTCCTGTAAACCATTGAGTTAGTGATGGTGCCTAGACTAGCTCATTTACAAATTCTCAACAATCACCCTTACACCAGATCCAGTGTCTGACTGTGGCTTAAAGTGAATGAGGTTCATACAATCAAGCACTTTGCACAAACATGATACCTGTCACAATCCTATATATTAACATTTCACTTTTAATTTTGATTTATTAGTAAATATGTGTGTATGCATTGTAAGTTGGTTGCAGTTACAAGTGTCCAAATGTAAATTTGTGAGTTTACACAGTAAATGTTGGCTTACTGATTTTGCTAAGTTCAAAGCTTCACACATATATTCATTACATCAGGAGAGACATTAATGGACTAACCTAGATTTACAGATAAAAATTCACACTGTTTCAATGCCTGGATATATTGGGCAAAGCCAATATCATAAAACCTTATTCAAAATGTTTTGATCAGAGTGCAAAAACAACACATGTAAAAACCCTGTGGAATTCACATACCCCCAAGCTTATTTCTGCTGGGTTTTTATTTCAGTTAAGTATGTGTTATTTTTGTGTTGAGCAGTTCGTTTAAACATTTACAGATGCTCATAAATGCATGTTGCCTAAAGATGCTTCTCAGAAGTATGTGAGAAATTTGCATTTTATTAAGAAATATAAGTCCAGAATTTTGCTACACCACTAGCACTATATGTAGAATTGCCAAATTAAATACATCCAGAAAAAAATTAGCAAAAATTTTTTTTGCAAAATATTATCCAGGGTTAATATCTTTATAAAGAAACAGATTAATTGATAAATTGGTACTTAGCTTTCATGAATCTCTGCTAGGTTACCATTTAGACAAATGTATACAATGACACGCCTACCAAGGGGGATTTAACTAACTAGGGCAATGGTTCTAGGAGATTAGATTTACGACCTTAAACGCAGTTTTGTAAGTGCCCTCGAGTGTCATTATGTACATTTCTACCAGTAAACAGATTAATGTTTAGGGTCAAGCCATTAGTGTGTTCCATTGTCCCACGTCTGCATATAAAGATTTAGAAGTCAAAGTTTTAAAGGCACACCTGTGAAAAATATTGGAAAATTTAGGCATGAGGGGGTTGACCAGTCAAAGGTGAATTTATAGGGGTGTTAAGGACAAACACACCCCCTCAGAGTCTCAGGGGGTATTTATTTGTGAAAAAAATCAAAGTTATAACCTGTAACAACTTAGTTGCCACTTTAATCTACAGTAGGCGAGGTTTATGAAGCCACTCATTTTATTGTTATGTCAGCTGACATTATGTCAGCACTCTGGGGCATGGGTGTATGGGTCCGAGTCCGCCTCCGCATGAACAACTTCTCCTCCAGAACTACAAGGCCCAGAGACATGCTGTTTTTTTTAATAGATATCTTAACTATCGTGGATGAAAACTTGTTCAGCATGCAAATCTGTTCGTTTGTCTGTTTGCTAGAGACATTGCAAGTGAGGTACCCCCACCAAAAGTGTGAAAATTTCAACACTTTATCACAATTTTCTCATAGACTATTGCAGGGATTTCTCTCATATCATGCATATATGTACTGGGCCACAAGTAGATTACCTTGTGTGATTATCAGACCTGGATCTTTCTTAATTTTTATATGAATTTTTTTAATAATATTTAATGCCTTAAAATTCATGAAATCATGCAATAAACAAGAGGACTCAGAGAGTGCAGACCTCCGCCAAAGCAGCTCAGTCCCCAATGCTGTGTAGTAGTGGGTGCTTGGTGTGTATGGGGGGAGGGGGTGGGGTTTTATGAGCTATCTTTATTTAAAAATTAAATTTTATGGATCCAGATGATCCAGACAGTGATCAGAATCACTCCCAAAATTTAATCACTTGTTCCTTTACCAATTTCTCACATATCCTGAAAATTTCATCGAAATCCCTCCATAAGTTTTCGAGCTATCGCTCTTTAAAAATTAAATTGCATGGATCCAGAAGATCCAGACAGTGATCCGAATCACTCCCGAAATATAATCACTTCTTCCTTTTACCATTTCGGACATATCCTGAAAATTTTATCGAAATCCGTCCTTAAGTTTTTGAGTTATCTTGTTCACGGACAAACGGTCCCAGGCGAAAACATAACCTCCTTGGCGGAGGTAATCACTTATTTTCTCATTGACTGTTGCAGGGATTTCTCTGTTATCTTGCATATATGAACTAGGCCACAAGTAGATTCCCTTGTGACTTATAACTTGAAAAGTATTGCATTTAGAGCATTTTGTTAAAATATGTTGTTCAGCTACTTTTTCTATAGCTACAACATGGTGAGTAACTTGGGAGTCTGTATAGCTAAGTGAGTAATAGCTAGTTTCTGACTTTTCAGTACCTTCCATAATGAGTAAAAACACTTGTAACTTGAAAACTATTGCAGTTACAGAATTTTGTATAAATATGTTATTCAGCTCCTTTGGGGTCAGCTATAACATAGTAAAATTTCAGACCTGTAGCTCATAGCATAGCTGAGTAATAGCTACTTTGAGGTTATCACTGTTGAGTAAATCAATTGTAACTTGAAAACTATTGTTTTTACAGTATTTTCTTTAAATATGTTATTCACCTACTTTTCAGTCAGCTATAACATACTGCAATTGCAGACCTGTACCTTGTAGCATAGTTGAGTAATATCTGCTTAAAGGTTCTCACTGTTGATTAAATCAGATTTAACTCAAAAACAATTCCATTTAGAGTATTTTGTTTAAATATGTTATTCACCTACTTTCAGGTCAGGTATAACATAGTAAAATTGCAGACCTGTAGTTCATTGCATAGCTGAGCAATAGCTATTTTCAGGTTTTCACTGTTGAGTAAATCAGTTATAACTTGAAAACTATTGCATTTAGAGAATTTCCTGGAAATATGTCATTCATCTACTTTTGAATTAGCTATAACATAGTAAAGTTGCAGACCTGTAGCTCGTAGCATAGCTAAGCAATAGCTACTTTGAGGTACTCACTGTTAAGTAAATCAGTTGTAACTTGAAAACTATTGCAATTAAAGTATTTTCTATAAATGTGTTGTTCACCTACTTTTGGGTCAGCTATAACATAGTGAAATTGCAGATCTGTATGTCATGGCATAGCTGAGCAATAGCTCCTTTCAGGTTTTCTCACTGTTGAGTAAATCAGTTGTAACTTGAAAACTATTGCATTTAGAGAATTTTGTTTAAATATGTTATTCACCTACTTTGAAGTAGCTATAACATTGTAAAATTGCAGACGTGTAGCTCATGGCATAGCTGTGTAATAGCTATTCTCAGGTTCTCACAGTTGAGTAAATCAGTTGTAACTTGAAAAAATATTTTCTATAAATCTGTTGTTCACCTACTTTTAGGTCAGCTTTAACATAGTGAATTTGCAGACCTGTATGTCATGGCATAGCTGAGCAAAAGCTACTTTCAGGTTTTCTCACTGTTGAGTAAATAGGATGTAACTTGAAAACTATTGCATTTAGAGTAATCTGTTTAAATATGTTGTTCACATACTTATGAGTCAGCTATAACATAGTGAAATTGTACACCTGTAGCTCATGGCATAGCTGAGCAATAGCTACATTTAGATTTTCACTGTTCAGTTAATCAGTTGTAACTTAAAAACTATTTCATTTATAGTATTTTGTTTAAATAGGTTATTAACCTACTTTTGGGTCAGCTATAAAATAGTATAATTGCAGACCTGTAGCTCCTTGCATGGCTGAGTAATAGCAACTTTCAGGTTCTCACTGTTGGGTAAATTAGTTGTAACTTGAAAACTATTTCTTTTATTGCATAAAATACCCTTACCTTATCCTCACTAGTGCTTACGTGTTGGCGGGAGCAAACATGAACGACCAAACGAGACTATTTTAAAAATAAATATTTTTGTCGGTACCAGTATGTATACGCATGACCGCGCATGCGTGTGCACCGGAAGAACCCCGTTAAGCCGCACTTTTATTTTGGTCACGAGGGAGTAAACATTGTTTGACACAATCTTTGTTTGCGAAGAATTTCAACATGGCTGGCAAGGAAAGAGATGTTTTTGAAAAGAATTTACACTTTCATAAGAAGGGTATTAACTTATAAAAATTTAATTTACTTATTAAATGTGCAATTTTGTATTACCCTAAAATTTTACTGTTCACTTGGCTGTATTTAAAGTTTGTTCTTCACTGTTATGCACAAGTCAATCCATTGTTTTTGATTTCGTTCAAGCCTAGCATCGGTACCATCCCTGAACAATACCACCCAGCCCTTTCAAACCTCATAGTCTGTAGCACCTCATCAGATGAGAAAATCCTAGGTCTGTCACTGCAGATCTGTTTAACCAGACCATTGTACAAACTACAGTCCATATCTTCATCTTATAGATTGGTATAGAGATGTAATCAGAATTCAGCAAAACCTAACCTCAGTCCTAGTAGATTATAAGGTGCATAAAAGTATGTGAAAATGGTATGGTCATTCAATGAGAATGGTCCTAAAGCATGTAGAATTTATGTCTGACATACACAAATAAATATTTCATAATTAGTGTAAATTTAAGCTGGCAAAAAGTTCACCAATTTTTGAATTTAGAATTCACTAGAATTCATTTCACAAATGGCTAGTAAGAGATTATTAAATATTTAAAATTTCACTTGAAATTGAATTTTCACTATCCACGTTTATTAGCTGCAGCAACTAAAATTAATATTACATGTACCAATAAAAATATACACAAGTCTTAAACAACTAAAAAATTGTACAATGGTACAGAAATTCATTCCATAGGAGGTAGAAACTGTGTTCTGGTCCAAATGTGATAAATCCAGTGATTTTTATGTCAGCTGACTTGTCAGTCAGCTGACATTATGTCGTCACTCTGCGGCGTGGGCGTAGGCGTCCGCAACTTCTCCTCCAAAACTACAAGGCCTAGAGACGTGCTGTTTTTTTTAAAAGATACCTTATCTATCGAGGATGAAAAATTATTCAAGGCATGCAAATCTGTCTGTTCGTCTGTTTGCTAGAGACATTACAAGGGGGGGTAGCCCCACCAAAAGTGTGAAAATTTCAACACTTAATCACAATTTTCTCAGTGACTATTGCAGGGATTTCTCTCATATCTTGCATATATGTACTAGGCCAGAGGTAGATTCTCTTGTGTGAGTATGAGACCTGGATCTGTCTTACTTTTTTTTTAATAAATTTTTTTAATAATTTTTAATGCATTAAAATTCATGAAATCATGCACAAAATCATTTATAACTTGAAAACTATTGCATCTAGAGCATTTTGTTAAAATATGTTATTCAGCTACTTTTTTCATAGCTACAATATGGTGAGTAAGTTGGGTGCCTGTCTCAATAGCTAAGTGAGTAATAGCTACTTTTGGGCTTTTCAGTAACTTCCATCATGAGTAGAATCACTTGTAACTTAAAAACTATTGCATTTAGAGAATTTCGTATAAATATGTTATTCAGCTACTTTTGGGTCAGCTATAACATAGTAAAATTTCAGACCTGTAGCTCATGGCATAGCTGAGTAATAGCTACTTTTAGGTTATCACTGTTGAGTAAATCGCTTATAACTTCAAAACTATTGCATTTAGAGAATTTCGTATAAATATGTTATTCAGCTACTTTTGGGTCAGCTATAACATAGTAAAATTTCAGACCTGTAGCTCATTGCATAGCTGAGTAATAGCTACTTTTAGGTTATCACTGTTGAGTAAATCGCTTATAACTTGGAAACTATTGCATTTAGAGTATTTTGTTTCAATATGTTATTCACCAATTTTGGGATCGGCTATAACATAGTGAAGTTTCAGATTTGTGGCTCATTGCATAGCTGAGTAATAGCTACTTTGAAGTTCTCACTATTGAGTAAATCAGTTGTAATTGGAAAACTATTGCATTTAGAGAATTTCGTATAAATATGTTATTCAGCTACTTTTGGGTCAGCTATAACATAGTAAAATTTCAGACCTGTAGCTCATGGCATAGCTGAGTAATAGCTACTTTTAGGTCATCACTATTGAGTAAATCAGTTGTAACTTGAAAACTATTGCATTTACAGTATTTTGCTTAAATATGTTGTTCACCTACTTTTGGGTCAGCTATAACATAGTAAAATTTCAGACCTGTAGCTCATTGCATAGCTGAGTAATAACTACTTTGAGGTTCTCACTATTGAGTAAATCAGTTGTAATTTCAAAACTATTGCATTTAGAGAATTTAGTATAAATATGTTATTCAGCTACTTTTGGGTCAGCTATAACATAGTAAAATTTTAGACCTGTAGCTCATGGCATAGCTGAGTAATAGCTACTTTTAGGTCATCACTATTGAGTAAATCAGTTGTAACTTGAAAACTATTGCATTTACAGTATTTTGCTTAAATATGTTGTTCACCTACTTTTGGGTCAGCTATAACATAGTAAAATTTCAGACCTGTAGCTCATGGCATAGCTGAGTAATAGCTACTTTTAGGTTATCACTGTTGAGTAAATTGCTTATAACTTGGAAATTATTGCATTTAGAGTATTTTGTTTCAATAAGTTATTCACCTATTTTGGGATCAGCTATAACATAGTGAAGTTTCAGATCTGTGGCTCATTGCATAGCTGAGTAATAGCTACTTTGAAGTTCTCACTATTGAGTAAATCGGTTGTAATTGCAAAACTATTGCATTTAGAGAATTTCGTATAAATATGTTATTCAGCTACTTTTGGGTCAGCTATAACATAGTAAAATTTCAGACCTGTAGCTCATGGCATAGCTGAGTAATAGCTACTTTTAGGTCATCACTATTGAATAAATCAGTTGTAACTTGAAAACTATTGCATTTACAGTATTTTGCTTAAATATGTTGTTCACCTACTTTTGGGTCAGCTATAACATAGTAAAATTTCAGACCTGTAGCTCATTGCATAGCTGAGTAATAACTACTTTGAGGTTCTCACTATTGAGTAAATCAGTTGTAATTTCAAAACTATTGCATTTAGAGAATTTAGTATAAATATGTTATTCAGCTACTTTTGGGTCAGCTATAACATAGTAAAATTTCAGACCTGTAGCTCATGGCATAGCTGAGTAATAGCTACTTTTAGGTTATCACTGTTGAGTAAATTGCTTATAACTTGGAAATTATTGCATTTAGAGTATTTTGTTTCAATATGTTATTCACCTATTTTGAGGTCAGCTATAACATAGTGAAGTTCCAGACCTGTGACTCATTGCATAGCTGAGTAATAGCTACTTTGAAGTTCTCTATGTTGAGTAAATCAGTTGTAATTGGAAAACTATTGCCTTTACAGAAATTTGTGCAAATATGTTATTCAGCTACTTTTGGGTCAGCTATAACATAGTGAAATTACAGACCTGTAGCTCATGGCACAACTGAGCAATAGCTATTCTCAGGCACTGACTGTTGAGTAAATCAGCTATAACTTGAAAAATATTGCATTTGGAGTATTTTGTTCAAATACATTGTTCACCTACTTTGGGGTTAGCTATAACATAGTGAAATTACAGACCTATAGCTCATGGCATAGTGGAGCAATAGCTATTTTCAGGTTCTCACTATTGAGTAAATCAGTTGTAACTTGAAAACTATTGCATTTACAGTATTTTGCTTAAGTATGTTGTTCACCTACTTTTAGGTCAGCTATAACAGTGCAAAAATTCAGACATGTAGCTCATTGCATAGCTGAGTAATAGTTACTTTGAGGTTCTCACTCTTGAGTAAATCAGTTGTAACTTGAAAATTATTACATTTAGAGTATTTTGTTTAAATATGTTATTCACATAATTTTTGGTCAGCTATAACATAGTGAAATTGCAGACCTCTATGTCATGGCATAGCTGAGCAATAGCTTCTTTCAGGTTCTCACTGTTGAGTAAATCATTGTATCCAACCTGTAGGAAATCATGGGCTGGGAATCTATTAATATGGTCCGATTTGACCTTGGAACCCTCCTTCAAGGTCAAATGAGGATAGCCAAACATAAAAGTGCTTATAACTCGCTTATTATTGGTCCTAGAGGTTGGAATGAAAACCAACCTATAGAAAATCTTGAGCTGGGAATTTTTTGGTGTGGTCGGATTTCACCTTGGACCCCTCCTTCAAGGTCAGATGAGGATAGCCAAACTTAAAAGTGCTTATAACTCACTTATTATTGGTCCTAGAGGTTTCGAATGGAAAACCAACCTATAGAAAATCATGGGCTGGGAATCTTTTGGTGTGGTCGGATTTGACCTTAGACCCCTCCTTCCAGGTCAAGCGAAGATAGCCAAACTTAAAGTGCTTATAACTCGCGTATTATTGGTCTTGGAGGTTTGGGATGGTAAACCAACAAATAGGAAATCATGGGCTGGGATTCTTTTGGTGTGGTCAGATTTGACCTGGGACCCCTCCTTCAAGGTCAATTGAGGATAGCCAAACTTACAATTGCTTAGAACTCGCTTATTATTGGTCCTACAAGTTTGGGATGGTAAACAAGCTACAGGAAATCATGGGCTTGGAATTTTTTTGTGTGGTCGGATTTGACCTTGGACCCCCTCCTTCAAGGTCAAACAAGGATAGCCAAACTTAAAAAGTGCCTATGACTCACTTATTATTGGTCCGAGAGGTTTGGGATGGTAAACCATCCTAAATTCTTTGGCTGGGAATCTTTTGGTATGGTCAGATTTGACCTTTGGACCCCTTTTTCATGGTCGAACGAGGATATTGCATTTATAGTATTTCTTTAAATATTTTTAACCTACTTTTTACACTTAAACAATTACCTTGTTACTTTATTTCATAATACCATTTGCAGGGCACAACTTTTTTGTCCTTTTCTTCTGTCAGCTTCGGAATATCTTTCGAACATGCTGTTCAGTTACCATTTACTGTATTTCTGTACAGCCCTTTCCCTGATAATTATGCTTTCCTCTCATTATCACCATCACAAATCAAAAACATTCAGTCAGCTGACACAGTGCCCGTTCACGGGCACTCTCCTCTTGTATAACATAATTCTCCTCTGTTGCATCCAGACCTCTATTTTAAGGGCAGACAAACATGTATTTTTATTACGCTCCAATAGCTTACCATCTGGGACTCGATGCTTATCTCGGGTTGCTGCACCCGACACGGCCAACTCTCGAAAAAAGAGTTTTAATGACCGTCCGGGTATTAGTACCCAGCTTCTGGTGACCTGGTGAGTGAGCATGTCCTTCTTGTTGGCCGCCATATTTGAAAGATCGTGTTTATATTTCAAAGACATTTATGTTTATCTACAGCGAAATATTCAGTGTTTCTCATCGAATTGCATGTAGTTTTATATATATATGCACAGTGAATGCTTTAGTATGTTTTTTTGTGTGCAGAACAGCATTATTGAAGTTTAAAATCGGATATCACCCTGTTATCGCCCAGTGTGTATTGTGTGTGCAGAACAGCATTACTGGAGTTTTTAATCGGATATCTCTCTATTATCACCCTAGTTTAATCCTGCAATATGTCTACCACTAATGCTGGCAATAGGTCCAGAGCCCTTAAATGTCGTCATTTTGCAATCCTTGGCATTTGCACAACTACTGCCCTACCTGTAGGGAATCGTCTAAAGGCGACGACTATTGTGTTACTGGCAAGGGAAAATGTATGGTGTGTGCTTCGTTTACTGAAGAACAAAAGCAAAGAATTATAAATAGAAAGCGGTATGTTAAAAAAGATAAGGCTGGGGTATCCGACGTCTCCAAAGATGAATCTGAGCTCCTGGGAGAGCCGGATCAGGGTGATATTTTTGAAGGTTCCCAGCAAGAGCTTGAACAGGCAGCTCAAAGCATTTATCAATCCCCACCCAAACCCAGCAATGTCATGCTGGGAGATCCCAGAGCCCGAGTGCTGGGACTAGATAACCTTTCTTTAAGAACTCCCCAGCATGTACCCGAGACCCCAGGTACTATGTTGCAGCGTAGGATAGAAAAATCCCTTTCAGAAATCAGTTCCAAGAACAAATGGGTTCTTTTAAACGTTCTATGATGGACGCCTTTAACAAACTTGCTGCCACAGTGACTGTGTCCAAACAATCCCAGGACCCCAGCTCCACACAGGTGGACCAGGGTAAATCAGATCCAAGACCAGGCCGAGCTCAGCTCCCAGCCCTCCCAGACCTAGGTATCAGCAAGTTCCCAGCCATGAACCCATGGACACTACCACAACCCAGGTAGGCCCAGAGTTGCCTCCCAGAATGAGGACCCAATACTCGGATATTTCCTCAGACCCAGAAATGGAGCCTCCCAGAGCTAAATCAGTTGAAAAGGTCAAGAAACATGAAGACAATTACAAGTCCTCTCGTTATGTCAGTTCCTCATCTGAGGCATCCCCTCACCGTTCCAAATCCAAAAAATCGGGCAGATCTTCCCCTAAGCAAGGGAATATCTCCAGTGATAGAGATCAGGAAAAATCAAAACAAACGGCTTCCACTATTGTATATAGGGACGTGAGGGAGGTGGACAAAGAAAGAAGGAGGTCTCATGAAGTCAGGCGGGAGTTGCCCCCTGACCCAATTTATTCTCGGGAGGTGGACCTAAGTAACTCACCATCACAATACACTGAAGACATAGAAACCTTCAGACAGGTGCTGGGTATTCCTGACCCAAAACATTCGATGCCAGTGTCAAATTTGATTATGGGTCTTAATGAGGAACAGGAAAAACAGGAAGCCAGACCAAAGGGTCCTTCTACCTTTTTACCTGCTAATCTAGCTTTAAAAGAGGAACTAACAAAGTGGGAACAAGATTTTCAGAACTTAAATCTCACAGAGGGAAAATTCCCTAAAGTATTACAAAATGGTGGACCCATGTTTTGAGGAAAGAACGCAGGAACTTAACAGAAAGTTTGGAAATATTTGCATTTCCCCCAGACCTCAAGCGGCTCCCGGGGTAAGGGCACCCCTTCATGTTGCCAAAGAACTTGAACATCAAGCCAGACAAAACATCTGCACTCGCAATTTTTCGGCAGTGTTTTAACCACACAATTTCAGAGTGCAGTATTGTTATGGATTGCTGTCGGGACAGCATCAAGTCCACTATTAAGAAGGCCAGATCCTTAGGGGAGCCGACCCTGAGACAGCCATCAAAAATGGCTATGTGACAACCAGAGACTATATGGATATCTGGGACAAGAGAATCCAGATCCAACAAAGGGCACTAGCATGCCAAAGCAAGGCCATGACCCAGATGTTACGCAGAAACTTACATGTCATGGTCTGTGCAGGTCTCATGAGGCGAGATGCTGAAATGACCAATCTTCACCCAGATTTAGGGGAAACCAGAAGACAAGAGCTACGCAATTCCCCCTTCCTTCCCTCTCCTTTATTTCACTCTCAGCTGGTTCAAGAGGGCTAGGAGTTCCTCCTAAAAAAGGGTTCTTCCAAGTCTCAAGGTCAGACTTTCAGACGCTACCAAAATCGGCCCTTTTGTGGCCCGCAGAGAGGCAGAGGACATTACAGAAAACGCCCCTATGGACAATCTACCCCTGGTAGTTCAGCCTCTTCAAGCAGAGGTTGTTTCAGTAGCAGAGGTAGCAGGGGCCAGTTCAGACCCCATCGCAGGGGCAGGGGTCATGGAAACCCCTCCAAACAATGACTCACACAGAGACCCACCAGTTGGAGGCCGTCTCATGCAGTTCAGGAGAGCCTGGGTAGAAGAAAATTCTTCAAGCTCCGTCTTAAACATTATTACGAATGGTTACGTGCTTCCTTTTCACCTCAAGCCCAAACTAACCAGACATCCACTGATCATATCAGAATACAAAAATCAACAAAAAGACCGAGCTCTAGCCTCCTGTATCCAGTCTCTCCTGCACAAACATGCGATAGAAAAAGTACGAAACACAGAGTCTCTTGGTTTTTATAGTTGCCTGTTTCTAGTCCCAAAGCCACATCAAAAATGGAGACCAGTCATAGACTTAAGCAGGCTAAATCAATTTCTGAGGATAGAAAGATTCAAGATGGAGACCCCAGAATCAATAAGAACATCCTTGAATACAGGGGAGTGGGTGACGTCAATAGACCTACAAGACGCCTACCTCCATATTCCAATTCACCCAAGATCCCGAAAATACCTGCGATTTGCACAGGTCTCAGATCTGTCAGTTCACCTCTCTTCCATTCGGGCTAGCCCCAGCTCCTCAAGTGTTCACCATGATAGTAAAAGAGGTAAAACTCATGGCCTTATCACGGGGCATAAGGATACACCAATATCTGGACGATTGGCTGATCAGGGCTCAATCTCCGGAGGAGTCATCTCACAACACAAAAGTGGTGGTAGACCTAACCGAATCTCTAGGTTGGATGATAAATCAGGTCAAATCGGAGTTGATTCCAACTCAAGTATTCTCTTTTGGGATACGAATACCATCTAAACTCAGCCCTTGTAAAGCCCACTCAGGAGAGGTGGCAAAAACTACAATTCTAATTCTAATTATAATTGGACCTTTATAGCGCTTAATCTCCCCAAACAAGAGGACTCAAAACAAAAAGCAGTCAACAAAATTCTGTGTCCAGGGACATAACAGGGGTCGAACACCACGGAGAACGCCAGGAGGATGATTCAGGCTAGGGTGGATATGCTTTGGTGTACAGGTAGGTTTTAAGCTGTTTTCTGAAGGAGGCCAGGGATGGAGAGGCACGAATCACATCAGGGAGAGTATTCCACACAGTAGGAGCATCAAACGCAAAACTATTACCAAACTGTTTGACAGATTTATGAACAGAGGGGCAGAACTTTGGAATAACTAGGAAATTACCACCACTTTCACTGCGCCTGGTACTATAAGAACTGCTGTAGGAAGAAAGATGTGGTGAAAAATACCTGGGAAAACCTGTGTGAAGATACTTATAAACAAGTGTGACTGTCTTGAACACAATGCGCTGTTCAACAGGAAGCCAATGCAGTTTCTTTAGCACAGGAGTTATGCTGGTGTATCGACTGGTGTTTGATACAATTCTAGCTGCACTATTTTGGATGCACTGTAATTTGCGTAGATTGAACTTGGACAGGCTCCTGAAAAGTGAGTTGCAGTAATCCAACCGACTACTAACAAGAGCGTTGGCTACAAGCACAGAAACATCATGAGTAAGAAACCGCCTGACATGTCTGAAGTCACGGAGTTTAACAAAACAACTTTTGCAGACATTCTGAACATGCTTGGACAAAGAGAAATCTGAATCAAGCCACACACCCAGATTTTTTACTGAATCTGCAGGGCAGAGTGAGTTGCCCAGGATATCAATTGGAAAACATGCTTTCAACTTATCCCTTTGTCTCTTCGAACCAAAGATGATAAACTCAGTCTTATCAGGATTCAGTTTGAGCTTACTAGTTGTCATCCACTCTTTAACATCATTTAGGCACTTATTTAGCTTTTCAAAGGCAGCAGATGCATTCTTCTGGGATAAATGTATATAAAGTTGGCTATCATCTGCATAGAAATGAAACTTTATTCCATTATGTTTACTGATAATGGAACTGAGGGGGGTAGTGTACAATGAGAACAACAAAGGACCCAGGACAGAACCTTGGGGAACACCAAATAGGAGTTTACAAACATCTGACAAAGTAGAACCAATTTTTACTGATTGGTAACGGTCCATTAGGTAGGATGTGAACCATTTCAGAATGGAGCCACTGACCCCAAACCAGTTTTGGAGGCAACCTAGAAGAGTAGAGTGATCAATGGTGTCGAAGGCAGCAGACAAGTCAAGCAATACCAAGGCCGTGGATTCACCTCTTGACAATGATAAGTGAACCTCATTTTTTATGTAGAGAAGAGCAGTCTCAGTTGAATGGCCCGCCTTATATGCCGACTGGTACGGGTTGTCTAAGTTATTGGCATTAATATGTTCTAACAGCTGCTTAGCAACCACACGTTCTACCAATTTAGATATAAAACTGAGACCTGATACAGGGCGATAATTCTTAAGGTCATTTGAGGGAAGATTTGGCTTTTTAATAAGTGGAGTGACCACAGCAGATTTGAAGGCATCAGGAACGCATCCCTCCATGAGTGAGGTGCAGTTCTCCACCCTGAAGAAGACAACGTTCAAGTGTTTACAGACACCTCAAACGTAGGTTGGGGCGCTCACTTAAATCAAGATTCTATCAAAGGACTGTGGTCAGATCTAGAAAAATCATTGCACATAAACGTTTTAGAACTAAAGGCAGTGTTCAGGCTTCAATGCCAAAATCAAACAGTCCTGGTAGTAGCCCACATCAACAAACAGGGCGGGACTCACTCAGTAGAGATGTGCTCCCTTCTATGGAGGATCATGAGCTGGTGTCATTGATTCAAAATATCTCTATGTGCCAGACACATTCCAGGGTGCCTAAATGTGATCGCGGACTCCCTGTCCAGATCAACTCAAATTCAGTCAACGGAGTGGTCTCTACACCTTCAGGTGTTCAAAAGAATTTGCACAAATTTGCCACTCGGCTAAACCACAAGTTGCACTATATGTCTCTCCAGTTCCAGATCAAAACGCACGGAACATAGATGCTCTAAACATAAGCAGGTCAAGCCTTGTAGCCTATGCTTACCTTCAAAAAGCGCTACTTCCAAAAGTAATACAAAAGGTCCGCCAGTACAACTGCCTCCTGATCCTAATAGCCCCGGGCTGGCCGGGCATGCCCTGGTTCTAGGATCTGGTCCATCTATCAGTGGAAATTCCACTTCAGTTGCCTGCATCTCCAAATCTGCTCAAGCAGTCAAGCAACCAGGTGTTTCACAACAATCCGCAATATCTCAACCTCCATGCTTGGTGTCTAGGAGTGAGCAACTCCAAGAACAAGGTTTCTCTTCCGAAGTGGCAGTGAGAATTGCTGCCCCTCAAAGGTCATCAACAAGATCTATTTACCAAGCAAAGAGGGCCCTTTTTGAAAAATGGTGCAGAGAAAATTTGGTGGATGTCTCCAAACCGTCTATAAAACAATTCTCAGACTTCTTTATGCACCTATTTCAAGACTTAAATAGACGCCCTTCTACCATTGATGGCTATAGAACGGCTATTTTCGTTTACTTGGGCCCTACAGGCCTCCATATAGCTCAGAGTACAGATTTAAACAGGCTTCTCGCAAGTTTTCACCGAGATAGGCCTAAGGCAACTAGAAACATTCCCAAATGGAACTTATCAGTTGTGCTCAATGAACTTACAAAGAAACCCTTTGAACCAATGAAAGACTCTGACATTAAACATTTGACACTCAAAACAGCATTTTTACTAGCCTTAGCTTCAGGCAAGCGCCGCAGCAAAATCCACACCTGGGTTGCTAACAAGGTGTCGAACCTTGGTCAATGGGAAAAAGCGGCTTTGTTCCCCTCATCTGACTTCATTGTAAAGAATCAATTAGCTCGCGAAGGAGCTCAAAGTGTATCACCAGTCATTATCCCTGCCTTAACAACAATAGTAGATAGACAGTTCAAGCAAGACAGATCTCTGTGCCCAGTACGTGCCCTGAGATACTATTTGGATAGAACTAAAGACCTTAGGGGTGACAGATCACTCTTATTCATATCATTCAAGAAAGGGCATTCAACAGACATCAGACCAGCTACCCTGTCTTCATGGCTTAAACAGACAATTTTATTGTGTTATAAACGAGCAGATCAGCAAGCCTTGGACTTGGTCCAAGTCAAAGCTCACGATATCAGAGCCTTTGCAGCCTCTAAAGCCTTTTACGGTGGTGTTTCGGTAGACCAAATCATGTAGGCATGTCATTGGAAAGCACACAACACGTTTACAAATTTCTACCTAAAAGACTTGACATGGGCAGATAACGACATGGGCTCAGCCTCTGTAACCAAGTCCTGCAGAGCCTAACGGACCCAGCCATTCAGGTACTGCACACCAACATACAATGTCTGGTAATGTTGTTATCTTATATTTCTCATATTATCTTGTATTGTTTTGTCAATCTTTGTGTAACTTAAGTACCCTCAGGTGACCTTGGCCTAGTGGCCAGTGCTAATCAGTATAATGTAACCTTGGGATTACAGCAGTTAAGGTGATTTTAGATTGCACCTTCCTCCTTAAAATCCAGATATCCAGAGGCATATGCTGTCTCAAGTTTGGAGAATATATTTTGTAAATTATTAGGACTATTACGAGTGAAAACATATGTTATAACTGTCCTTGGGACTCTCCTGTAATAATAATTAAAAAAAAAAAAAGGGGGTTCTAATGACAATCACAGTCTCAGCTGCAATCCCTGCCTCCTAACGGTGGGATTCAGCATTGAGTCCCAGATGGTAAGCTATTGGAGCGTAATAAAATTGAAAATTTTAATTAAATGTAGTTGTTTATAAGCTACAAGCTTACCATCTGGGACTCAGGAGAGTCCCCCTACTTCCCCGCTGAAAATTGCAGCTGAGGGGTGGGGCCAACAAGAAGGAGGACATTCTGCGCATGCTCACTCACCGGGTCACCAGAAGCTGGGTACTAATACCCGGACGGTCATTAGAACTCTTTTTTCGAGAGTTGGCCGTGTCGGGTACGGCGACCCGAGATAAGCATTCAGTCCCAGATGGTAAGCTTGTAACTTATAAAAAGCTACATTTAATTAAAATTTTCACAGTCCATTACTCAAAAGGAATTTGTGAAATATAAAAAAAATACAAACAAGAAAATATTTAACAACAGTCATAATTGGATGATTTGACACAAACAATTTATCCTTTTCCATGTTGTCTTCGCAAGAAGGGACAAACATATGACTATCTCAATCTTTCATAACATGTTGGCAGTCTGAAGCCTTCAGCTGTAATTAGGAGTTGATTACATCTACCACATATAAAAGTGGTTAAAATAAATAAAATTGCCTTTGCTTATGTTGATACTTCATTGACCAAATAAAATATGAGGGTATCTTTGAAAGTATCCTTTACTAGAACCAAATCCTGTGGATACTGGAGGTTTTAATTATACCGAGTTTTCTGTATGTGAACACCCTTGGCTGCACACTTTTCTATTAAATACCAGTATTATGTATTTTTGCAATAATATTCAAATCACATTGTAGAACCAAAAATAGCTCTTATTTTCGGCAATACCTGGCTTACAATAGACTTACAAAATGCATCAGGTATGATTCTGTTCTAAGTCCACCTTTGACCACAAAGCTCTCAAATCACATAAACATTTTTCTAATTTCTTCTGTCATTACGCGCCTGCACTTTGGAACTCTCTACCCTTTCAAATAAGAAACAGCTCTTCTGTCACTTCCTTAAGGAAACATTTGAAAACTCACCTCTTTAACTCTAGTTTTCCCACTTGGTCTCCTTCCCTTCAGTTACACCCACGACTCTGGATTACTGAACTTGACCACCCCTCAACCATCCTATTGATGAAGATTGTTTTGTTTAATTAATGCACTGAGTTCCCCACTGTGGAGCATTTAGGAATCTTTTACATCTTTTGAAATGCACATATTTCTACACACACATATGTGAGAGATTCTATTTTTGAATTAGTAAATAAATACAAGGTAAAGCTGAGGGAGGTCAGTGATAGTTTTTAGCAGCACTTTAAGCAGATATAAGCCATGTCACCCTCCTGTACCACCAAGCCATGTCATCTCTCATCCAACATCCCCAGATCAAAAATAAATACTTACATCATCAGTTATCAATAAATATGTTCCCGAACCAGTGTTAATGTAATAAAACCGTCCAGAGAATATTACAAAAAGTGCCATTTCAGCCGTATTGCTATAAATAAGTAGAAAATCTCCTTTTTATTCCAGTCCCTGGATGGTCCAGTTTTTTGGCAAGATCAAAGGTGCTGTGCTAATTTTATACTGTGACATATTTTCAGTGTTAATGACATCTTGAATTCATTTTTTTTCTCACTTTTTCAGAACTGAAAAATGATTTTTTCCAGAACAATAACTTGTTTTTTTTTGGTTGACAATCCTGTGCAAATCCTTGTATTCACATCAATATTACTTGTGTGATTTTTGTTCTTTTAACTCTGAAGCACTTTCCATATAGATTATCAGGGTGGTTTATTTTGGCATCAACGTTGACAGAGAAATGAGTGACTCTGGATAAGTTTAAACTCAACTGTAACTTTAGGAATACAGGATTGTATGCTCCATGTTAGAGTATAACTTTACTTACATTACTGCACTCATGATATTAACTCATTAACCCCAATCAGTGGTGAATGTAGTAGGCCACAAATCCTTGAAATAGTACATTGGCGATTGTTTCTTCAATAGGGTTTACAGCTAATTAGTAAGGTGAAAAGAGACTGGTAGAAATAAGTGGCATTTTGTTCAGTTGGAAACAATTCAGGTGTTAGGCAGGTGAGTAACAGTTCTATGTGCCCAAATAGAATATAAAGGTTGATAATCTAAATTCGTGTTTGAGACTGAGTTTCTGAAAGAACCAAAAACGGTGAGTCAGTGACATTTATGTGCTCCAAAGTGAAAGTACTGGCTGGAACAATAACCATTTGATGACTTTGTAACAAAAATTATTATGCTGTTTATCTCTTACTATATGCCTGTACTGGATTAATTGCAATCAAAGTCTTATTATATTATATAAGAAATTAGGTAAATTAGGCATCTACCAAAGGGAGACCAAGTAGCGTAATGGTCATTTGTAAAAAAGGATCCATCATTAGAAAGGTGCTTCCTTTAACCAGACTTGGACTGGATCTGCAGGCAATGTTTCTGACAGGTGTAGTAATGATCATTAATAATAAGGACTATTGTCATTTACCAAAGAATATGGCATGGGATATAGAGGAATAGAAGACCATATCATGCCTCCCAAAAGTTTTATAAACCATGATTTCCAGTGATTTTATGTGGCATTTCAAACCTGTTAACCAACAGATAGTATGTTATAAATCAATTGTTAAAAATATCCCAGAAAATGTAATCTTTCACACTGTTTGAACTAACCTTTATTGGATAGCTTCAGGAGAAATTAAATTTAAATGAGAAGAAGGTTTGATATATGGGCTCCCTTTCAACATTACGTTTGAAAATTATAGACTAAAGAAACTTTTAAATTTTGAATAATCGTTTTCCTGATAAATATCTTCAGAAGAGGCATATGTCAGGATCCAAGCCAAGAGAAAGTACTGGCATACTTAGTCGTTATTACTCTAAATGAGTACTCATTTAAGCAAATAACAAACTGTCACTTTTTCTTTTGGAAAGTAGCAGAAATTCACACACATTATACTATTTTTTATGTGAATCATTTTAAACTCTCAATGTTCAAGTGGTAGAGTCAGTGCCCTATTCTTCATTCTCTACTTCAAATAACCCATTTTTCCTGTAATCCAGAACCATGCAGGATATTACTTACCTTCAGCCGAGATCAGTTTACTAGGTCTTGCTATGTATGTCACATACTCTATTCAAGTCGTAGTTGCCTCCACCATAGTGGTTTGGTCATTGGTGCCTTGTGCTTGTCTGTGTATCTGTTTGCAAATTAACTTGAAAAGTTATGAATGTATGTGGATGAATTTTTCAGATGTTGACAGTGGCACAAGGAACAGATGGTTAAATTTAAATGGTTATCTGGATAACCGTCTGGACCCAGGAATTTCTTAAAGGATTTTTGTTATTACAGTCATAAGCAATATTGGAGGTGTTGGGCCTTTATACTGCTTTCACAAAAATCCACTTGATGAAGTAAGGCTTTTACCTCGGCATTCAATAGATCATGGATAGATTTATCAAATGAATTATTGATCATTTTGACAGTGTTGCTAAAGCATATGAGAGACATTAGAAGAATATTACTAATTTCTTTTGTTACTTTTCCCTTGATACAGAAATGAGACTGTGAACACCCTTATCCCAATCAAAATAGGCTTGTGTAAAACATCTGCAACACTGGCCCAGATATATTTTTTGTTCCATTGAGAATTTCAGACTGATTATGTCAAATGTCTGCATCTTAACACTCATCAAATCTGATAAACACAAAAATAAAGCTTGTTCTGTGGAAGTTATAGTTATTCTGTAACTTGCAATCGACTACAATCTAGCCCTACCAAAAGCACATCAATCTTTGTACACCATTTAATCCCATTAATTCACATACACAGCTACTATGATGTGCAGACCATATTTGATTTGCCCATACAAGATGGTTGTCATTGTATGGGCTCAACAATTGACACATTTGAAAGATTCTCAATGGCTCATATACAATTACTTCACCCAATAGTTTAAAATAGTTATTCATCATAACTGTTGCACTTGTTTCAATTTTCTCTGACGAGAAAAAGTATTTTCAGTGAAAATATATTTTTAATTTTACTGTATTATTGTATAACAATTATAATATTTTAAATATACTATATTGATAAAAACTAAAATTTCTATTACATAAGATAATCTAACATTGTCCAGAATTTCGACAGTATTTCACCATGAAAAGATCCTTTTTGAGGATGTCTGAGCCATTTTAACACTTTACAAGTTACTTCGTTCTTTAGATTGTACTCAGTAGGTGAATAAAGGCCTTCATTCAATATTCACCAAATGGTTGTTCTGAATTTGCCAACATAGTATCAAGTAGGTCGATAATTTAATTTTGAAAATTAGGTGTTCCTGTTGATTAATAGTAAGCTGAATAATCTATCTCAAGGTTCTCTCTCTCAAAGCATACATCTGGAGGTGACAGAGTACATTTCCTGGGAATAAGATGCTAAGATTATGTTTGGATACTTCAAGTTCTTTAGCTTGAAATAGTTAAAATTACTCGTATTGCAATAGTATTTTTAAATACGTAAGTTTTCTCCATATGGAAGCCTTGGGTAAAGCTAACAGAGAGCATTTAGGTGTGAATTCAGGACTACAAGAAAAAAACTGGTGTTAAAAAGTTATATAGTTCATTCTGATTATCTACTCTTGCAGAAAAATCCCAGTGTACCAGGAGCTAATAAACTGCTGTAATAAATGGTAAATAAGTTACCCCCTTGGCGATCAAGGCCCTTAAAAACTCTGCAAAGAGGGGGGGAGGTGTGCTTGAAATTTATTGATGGATGTTCTGTATAATCTTTGGACAATACTGTGCTTGAAATGAATATAACAACTTCTAGATTTCACTAATGCGATTGTATGGAAGGTCTATATAAAGACCATTGGGATCATCAGTGTGGTGGGTTGAAGGAACTTTCTACTGCCAGTTATGAGGGCATGGTGTGGTAGTGGATGGCTCACTCATTTTCTCCCTCTGAGGGTTTTGTCCGAATCCAGGCCTGACCTAAAATATTAAAGTAATTGGATGCTTGCTAGTTCCTGCTGCTATATAGTGCAGATGATTAACCAACTGGTGTGCCCTGTTTTCTTCTATCCCCTCAACTGTCCATTGCTAGTCACTTACTGGGCAACAATTTACAGTGCAGAATCTTTATAAATTGAGTTTGTACTGCTTTCCTTCATCCCGGCACATTCCTGCCGTGATATGAGTTCTATGATATATTAAAAACAACTTTAAACCCAAAATAATCAATTTTTCCACATGTGGCATTGTGGCTTTAAATTGCCACCCTTGCCACAAGTAGATAAAGATAAAGCTAATGTTTTCTTACAGATGTTTGTGCTTTTACATCACAGGATGTTAACTAAGGCTTTCCTCCACCACTGAAACGTAGCACACAAAGTGGACATAATTGGAAATTCATATATTTGAGTGTCATTGAAGTAAGTTTAAGGTCATTGAACTTGAGTCTATAAAACTGTGCATGGACAACTTCTCAAAAGCTCATCTCAGTTTGTCCATTTTTGTGCAGATGTTATAATATTGTTTGAGTCTCAAATTTAAAGATGGTTCTAACTTTCGGTCAGCAAATCGTCTTTACAATTATGAACGTTGTATTTTGCATAAGAAAAAGCACTGACATTTATATGGATTGCCTGAAGTCTCACATTTAAACCAAACTTTCTGACGTAATCATGAAAATGTAGTGGGTAACACACTTGCCTTTTGCCTCAAAGATTTTGGGTTCAAGTCCTGGCCCCGTTGAAATGTAAATATTGGTGCCTGGTTACCAGTGCCCTGATATGACCATGCTGAAAGGAATGTAACACCCTTAGTTTGACCATGACATGGTTAAAATCATACAAGTACACACCTATAAGTGAGATAAACCATTAAAGTAACATTTTATAGCGAAATACCCTTACCATTTCCTAACAGTAGCTATTTGTTGGAGCCATCCAACCCAATGGCCAATGCAGAGATGCAATTTTTAAGGTTATATAACAACCTTAACCAAGCCATTGGGTTACAGTAGTCCGTCCTCCCGCCAATTAGGTCACATGACCACATTGTTTACTTCATTATTTTTGTTGGCCATCATCAGTAAGGACGTCTTTGGAATTAGGAGAAGTTTTGTCAAGGTTTTACTTATTTCTGTAGATTTTACTGTCAATCTCACTTATTATTTTACATGTATATCATACAGAACTTATACCTTTGTTTAATCTTCGAAGGTATGCATTATATTATGCAAATAAAGGACTTTTGGATGGCGACTTCGAGGTTTCATCGTCTTCAACCTCGAGGAAATAAATCAACATAAAGAAGGTCATTATGCAACAATAATATATTTTTGCAGTATACATGTTTAGGAAGAATGTACACTTCAATAACAGAAGCGATCTGGAAGACGCCATCTTGGATGAGAATGACAATTCGAGTGGCCGTTATTGCTGTTCACGTCGGGTTCTAATAGCCAGGCGTTGAAAGCAATTTTTTCATCACATTATACATCCCAGTCGAATAGATTGTCGAGGAGTCAGTAGAAGGAATCTCCCTTGGGGGCAGCCATTTATGTTGCCATGGACACGGCATCGTGGAGGAGTTTTGAATGCAGGGAAGACTACTTCTTCGGAAAACTCTTCCGTCGAGGTCCAGTCAAAACATTCACCATAGGAAATACCTGTGTGAAGTCATCCATGCACAATCGAGTATTCTATACCTCTCAGAAGGTCAGAATTCGGGTTGTCAGATGTCCGGGAGTGTCATTCATATCTGCAAGGAGAGGCTTTTGATTCAATGGTTTTGCACAAGAATTTAGTACAATCGGGTTTCTATACCTCTCAAAAGGTTTAGAATTCAGGTTGTCAGGAGATGGATAGGGTTTCATCTCAAGAATACAAGGAACCTAGTACTTATTTTCAGTGATTTGGTTGACTGTGATTGAGTGGCTAGGGATTGATTTAACAGGCACAGACTCTGTGAATGCTCCCATTGTTTTGTCACATTTACCTACATCAAGAAGTCTCCACATTCTTGGGTTTACAACCAGTACTGAATGTGCCCAATAGTTCAAGAGCTTCTAAAGAACAGTTATGCAGGAGGTCTTTGCTAGATCAGCATGATATGCTATAGACTTCAATAATGCCTTGGACAGTGTGCAATGTGTTTGCATTTCCTGTCCACAGTCGATTAGTGTGTGTTCAAATCTTCTGAGTTTGACCATGTCCAAGAACATGTGACTCAAAAGGAGGGATGTAGCTTAGAATGCCTTTAGCAACATACAATGCATTTTTCACTCCAAATGAGGATCTCTTGCTGGACATATCAGATGTTCAGAGGATTTTCATCTAGTGTTTTCATGGAAGTAAGGATGTTGAGTTATTACTGTAAGTCTAGAAGTGAGCAGGCTCCTAGTCTTGACTAATAAGGAACACCAAGCCTCAGGGGATTTTTTCCTTACCATGACAGTTACCCTGGAATAGAGTTACAAGTGCCTCCTACTCCTCAGTTAAAAGGGAGAGGATGTACTGTTACAGGCCCTATGGAAGCAGGGATGATAGTTGGCTTCCTGTGGTTTCAGGGAACCTTTGCCAATTTTTGGTAGTATACAAGTCTTGGGAAAGGAGAATATTCAGCCAGACCTTTTAGAAGTGAGGTTGGCAGAAGTTAAAAAAAAAAAACAAAAAAAACGAGAGAAACAGCAGTTTTTGATAGAAAGCGGTTTATGAAATGATCGACAAAAGGGCGATAACACCAGTCACCAGTGTCACATCGCTGGAGTTTTACACTTTATTTCTTGTGACAGGCAAGAAAGAAATGGCAGCCAGTAGTTGTTAGGGTCAAGTAAACAAGCTTTGCATGTACCTTACTTAATATGACTAGTATATTCGGCATTCCTTTATAGAAGGCAACTGGTTGACGTCACTAGAATTTATGGGTGTAGTACATAATTCACCGATTTACCCAGCTAACAAGGTATCTTCGCTTCATTGGAGGCTACAGATTCTACCAGTTCACTGCCTTACCCTTCAGTATTGCTACAGTTTTTTCTCGACTTCACCAAGGTAGCAAAAGACTTGAAGCTGATGGTTCTCGCAGAAGGCATTAGTATTTGCCAGTATATAGACAGTTGGCTAATGATAACAAACTCAAAACAGCAATGCCAGGGATACACCCACTGGGTGGTGCATGTTGTCGAAAGGCCTGGGTTGGATCACAATTTTCTAAAAATCAGATTTATTTCCAACTCCACTAATCGAATTTATGGTTACAATTCGACCTCAAATTCCATGTTGAAAGCTTCTCACTTATCTCCAGGGAAGCTCATGTCACTTTGAAAGCATGGTTTCAATGGAGAAGACTATACCAGTGGGTTTCTACACATGAAGTCATTCCAATGGTATCTGGGATCACTGCAGATATCCTTAGTTTCTGATTATCTCACTTGTTTCTCTGGTTCACAGGGTTTCATCTTCAGTGGTCGACCAATCATTCAATTTGAAGGAGTCACCACTCCTTTGGAAGGAGCTCAATCTCTCTCCTTTCACAGAAGCTTCCCAAAAAGGTTGGGGTGTTGAAGCATCCACAGCCATTGAAGCACAGCCACAGCTACATCCACAGCCATCCAGCCTCTTGAAGCATCCACAGCCATTGGTCTGTGGAGTCAGGAAGAGTCAAGACTCCTCATAACATAACATTATACAGCTGGAAGCAATGTTGTTAGCTTTAAATGATTCAGAAATCAGTTTGAGTTGAAATAAGTTGATTTCCACAGACAATTCTTAGGTGGTTGCCTATATGAAGAGCCAGGGAGGCATCCACTCAGGGAATATGTACCTTAATCTGTAGAATCATGGGTTAGTCCAATGCCAGAATGATTCAGATTCAGGGAAATACATTCCAGGGAATCTACATGTTCTGGCAGATTCCTTGTCTAGGAAGATAAAAGCAAAAAGACCAAAGCGGTTATGAATCGCCAGGTTTTTTCAATCAAATTAGACATTGCTGCCATCAATCAGTGGTTGATGTGTTTGCAACAAAGATGAGTCACAAGTTTCCTAGGTAGGTCTGCTGTCAGGCTTGGGAAACAGGTGCTTGAACACCTCTTGTGATGGTCTGGACAGACGTGTATTTGCCCAGGGTCTTGATCCTGCAGGTAATTTAAATTGTATGTGTCTCATGTCCCACACAGTCGGGCTTGGGGAACAGATGCACTGAATGTCTTTGGGGAGGGCTGGTCAGTTATGTCCAGTGGCCCTCATCCCTCAGGTGATTCAACAGATGACCACCTACAGGTACAGAATCATCATATTGTACCAGGGTGGCCAGGGATTCTTGGTTTTGGGTCTGGTGGATCTGTCCACAAAACCCCTTCTAAATGGGTGAATCTGTTGACTCAACCATTTAGTAACAGACTTCACAACAATCTAGCTTACTTGAATCTTCATGTTTGGCATCTGAAGTCAGGCATGAATATTATGGAAGATTTCCAGAGGAAGTGGTGAATCATGAAGGAGCAATCCTCTAGGAGAATCTGAGAATCAATTGTTCTATTTTTTGGGAAGTGGTGTGAAGAGAGCCAGGTTTATATCTCAGACCCCACTATTCCATATTGAGCAAATTTCCTGAAATACTAGTTTAAGGAAAATCCTAATACCATCCACTGTGGTACAGAACAGCAATTACGGATGGTTTGTCGCTCAAAGGGTCAAAAAGTATCTAAAAGTTGAGATAAATATTAGATTAGCAATTTTTAGAAAGAAACAAACCAATACCTTTGGATCTTGTCGTTGGTCCTTCATGCTCTTATCAAACAACCTTTGAGCTTGTGAGGAAGGCTTTCTTGAAGTTATTACCTTTCAAGACAGTTTTTGGGTTTGACTTCAGGTTAAGTAGTGACATTATGTAACTTTGGCCCACTGAATGCCTTTTTGGCTATGAACCAGTTGGTTTCAGATGGGCCTACTGCTATTACTGCAATTGAGCCAGTGGTCTTTGTCTCTGTGGATTACAGAATCATGGTAAAGGAGTGACATTAATGCTTGGACATATACTTCCTTTAGTTAAGGAGAATGAGTCTCGAGTAACTCTGGTCCCTTCAATTGCCAGAACCAGTTGGCTTTGGATGGGTCTACTGCAATTAACCCTGTGGTCATACCAGCTCTTAGCTCTTTGGACAACAGTTTCAGCTCAATATTGGTCTGTTTGTCCTGTTAAGGGTTTGGTGATCAAAAGGTTTGAAATAGAACAAATCTTTTGTTTTACTGACATTAAGAAGTTTCTTAATGGGTCTTCTCTTTTGGCACCTATTTCATCTTGAGTCAGTCATGATTGAGTCACAGAAGCTATTGATGTATGTTTTGTTTGCATCTTTAGTTTTTATAGATGATTTCCTTACATGAGTTTCTTGATACATGTTATTGGAAATTCCATTGTATGTATACCAATTTCTATCTGGAAAACCTCTGTTGTCATAGGGTCAGATTTGAAATTGGGTCCTACAGTTGCAGTTACAGTTTTGTTACTTTATAAGTTTATGTGTTTCATACTACTTATATTTATACATTTGCAGTTGTGGCTGTTATGTCTGCAATGCTGGATGTATTGTAGTAGGTATCGATGTTGCCTAAATCTTACTTGAGAAGGATTAGGCATTATGCTGATGACACTTTCAGGTTGGTTTGACCTTGTCTTGGGGTCGGATGTTACAATGTAGATGGGCTATCTATTTATGACATCCTTTTGCAACACCAACATTGTCAGCAGTTGTGAAAACTACAACTACATACTTTCAGTTTTTTGGGAGTTGTATGTTGTGATTGTTGGAAGGTTATATGTTATAAATGCATGTAAATTCCATTGTGAAGTTCTCATGTTGTTCAGTTGTAGGTTGGGTAGTGGTTTTTCTTAAAAGAATTCCCTCCATCCTATAAGGATGTAACACCCTTAGTTTGACCATGACATGGTTAAAATCATACAAGTACACACCTATAAGTGAGATAAACCATTAAAGTAACAGTTTATATGTACAGAATTTATACATTATATACTCAACCATTTATATTCACTGTTTCATAGGTGAAATTATTTTTCAAAGCTATTTTGCCACTGGACTACAATATGTCTGTAACTATGGAAATGCCAGTTATCATCAAAAGGCTTGACTTTACTAATGTGTGTACAATTTATTATTTCCAGGTGATATTTCGGATACATTTCCACTGAACATTAAAACTACTGACTTTTACACAAACACTCAGTTAAATCTTGGTGATCTATTTTAATCATCAAATGCAACTTTATACTTTGTCTTCACGTATCTCCCACCTCCCATACAGAGTACTTTCTTTTTATCACACATGTACTGAAATTTCTTAACCCTGTAACTAGCTGTTCTTCCTTCAAACACTACTAATTGGATGATTACATTAAGTGAACTCTTGTTGCAGGAAATCAAAGAGTAATTGAGTTTTTTTGTTGTTAAACTTTGTATGTGTGTGCCGTGTACTTTCAGAAAAGAACAACCAAAGAAGAATTTCCACCTGAAAGAATTCCAGAAAATATAAAAAACAACAGTAATCCACATCCACTGAGGAATAAAAGAAAAGAAAGCATTGTAGTTATTACACTGTGGTGTAAAGTAATTAACTTGATTTGATAGACTGGTAATTATATTTCAACACTGGTGTTCTGTTTTTGTTTTCTTATGAGAGTGCATGTACAGCCACATGTCTCTAAAACACTGTTGAGGCAAAATCTAGTGGTCTTATCCATGTTGTTATTACGTTATTCCTTTCTCTATCCTTCGTTAAGTTTTTGTTTGTAGTTTTTCCCAGAGAGTATTGAAAATGATTTCTGTAAAATGTTACTCAGTGGAAATGACAAGATAATAATGTGCTGATTGGTTGTAATGCATTGTTTCTCTCAATATATGTGGTGAAATTGATTATCTTGCTTTATAGTATAATATGTCTATAAGCTGTTAAGCTTTGTTTAGCACCATAGTAACAAAACCAAGCATGTATGTCTTGCAGAATGACATGTTTGAATTAGTTGATAAAGTGAATGGATGAGAGAGGTTTAGATAATCAGTATTCTGTGATGTTCTGTACTACCATGTGAGAATGTCACTGGTCAGTGTTTTGTAATGCTGATACACTAGCCTCCCACCTCTGAAACCACAGGTTCACATGACTTGCCCACCTTTCAATGGGACAGCTAAATGTTGCATGTTAATAGTGTCATCTATAAAATGCACTACTTTGTTCCACCATTACAACTACCCATTATGACATGACGTAGGCATTGTGATTGCAGTGACGTCAAATCTAAATAAATCATATTCTGTCAAATTATGTGGATTAATACAAAAAATGCCAGTATGTCATACCACATTTAACAGATAACAAACAAGGCCATAACATTTGAATACGGACAGCTTTTGAGATTAAGTAGTTATAAAAACAGAAAAAAATTGAACTGATATACAGTAGAGTCAGCATTAATCAAATGTCAAAAATGCAGATCATGTAGTTTGGGTTACACTAAATTTGGGATATATAACAGCTGCAGGGGGGGGGGGGGGGGTATTCAGGAGAGGGACAATTAGTAAAATATTGCAGTAAAGAAAATCCCATATTTCCACCTGTTTTGTCAAATGACACTCTGTATTACTGCTTTTGTAACACATTATGACTATGTCTTATATTTTTTTTATTTCTTTCAAAAACTGTACATCAAACCACAAATATCTCCCTCTACAGTGATTAACAACTCACACCTTAACATCAGTCTTTCATTCAAATATTAGTTCTGAGGTAAGTTTGAGTCATATTTATTGTTTACTAGTTTTTCTCATTATATATACTTTCCCATGAAATTTGTTCAATAGCTAGCTTTCCAACAGTTTATGTATTTCAACAGAAAACAGTATGTTTCTACAGTTAATAAATGAGGCATTATTTTTACGTCAATCTCTTTTCATTCAAAAGTTCCATCTTCCTGGCCAAATAGTATCTGATTCAGCTAAACTGTGCAATAAATGTAAAAAACCATCGGATTTTCAGTACATTGTAAACACAACTAATTATTGTGGGAGTTCCACAGTACGCATTCACCTTTGGTGCCATTACATACGTGCAGTACCAAATAAAGTCTTAATGCAGTTTGTTTGTACTTTTGGTAAGTGGTCCATTTAGTGCAGTTATCATTTAGAACACTGGATCAGGGTACGTCATTTTCAAGAGGGTGTGGACATTGGTGAGACAAACACAATCTCTGTTGGTTTGTTTTATGTCACAAAGATTCATTTAATTCAAAGACACACAGGAAATTACAGGTAAAAAGCTATGGTAATGCCTATGGTTGGTCTTGTTTACGTCTTTCTCTGTTGGAGAGGAAAGCTTTGTGATAAAATTACTGCTTGCCAGAAGCAGTTTTGCAAAAATAAATGTGTTAAAGATAGTAATTCCATTGCCAAAAACTAATCTACATTCTAGTGATCATTTCTTTAGTGCTGCTTTTTCCTTTTGATTTTGTTTATGTGACATGAAATTAGATTCTGAAATTTCGTTTAATTTTCTTTTTTAATTTAAAGGGGAAATACCACTGCTATTTCCTAACAATAGCAATTTTTATTGGATCCATGTAACTCCATGGCCAATGTGTAAAAAGGGGTCACATGATCACCCTAGTTTACTTCATTAGTTTTGTAAGCATTTAAAAGAATTTCCCGCAGGAAGTTGTTTCTAGGTTTCTGTGCCCTCAAATTAATTTTATTCCATCATTTCAGTTAAAGCCTTGATCAAATGTAAACATATCCTTTTTTATACATATATGTATTTTCTTCTGTAGAATGTACAGGAAATTTCCTGCTCGTTGTCAGGAACTAATCAAAAGCAGCTTCCTCTTGATGAATTTAGGCAAAAATCTTATGAAATTAACCACCAAATTCTTGCTATTTTAGTAAAAAACAACAATATGGTTTTGTTCCTGTTGTATCCAATTGAAACCCCTCATTCCAGGGATAATGCTCTTTAATAAATATAACTTATTGAATGTGTGCCTTATTTATACTACTTCCAAACAAGTAACTGAAACTACAACAAGTAACAGTTACATAGAAGCACTAGTCTTAGCTTTTGTGTGGTTTTCAGAACACATGATTACCCCCCACATATTGATTGATCTGCTACTGGTGATTACAAAGGTTGGATATAGATCCGTAATCTCTCCGAGTAAGAAATTAATTGGCAAAAAGTCTTTTCATCCTGCACTTTTGTCGTGCATATTTTTTGTTAACAGTTATCACTGAAGGTGTAAAGTTATCTACAGAAGAATTAACAAGAGGTGTTTAGGCTCAAAAACACAGTAAAAACTCAAATATCAAATCATTGTGGAAGTTCAATATGTTGTTTGGATAATTGAACTGTAAAACTCTTAAAAGTAAATTCATAAAATTAAAAGCCTGGACAATGGAGGTTATACTTCATCAGGGTTTTTTTGAGAAATTTTTATGTTATTATTTAAGTGTAAGCATTTTTTATTTATATAAAATCCCAATTATTCAGTTAAAATTCTTATGAATTCTGTGTAACAAAACAAACCAAGGGGAAATTAAGCACTATAAAAGTCCAATTAGAATTAAACCAAAATAAAAAATGAAAGACACAAATCACTAATATGTGATTTCTCATTCACCTGCCATTTCAAAGGAAGTTTCTAAGGTTACCATAATTCATTTCTGCGTTATGTAAGTAGCACACTCGCCCCCCAACTATGAGTAAGTTTGAATAAAACTCAGGCCTTTAGTGTGAAAGTTAACATACAGTAAAAACTGGTTTTACCAATTATTTGATTTTATTACCTTATTCTCCACTCTCACAAAGTATTGGCTAATCGAGGTGTAGTGTACAGAATCCTGACCCATTAATTCTGTGATTCACCTCAGAAATTGTCTGTGTCTGTCACATGAACTATATAATGTATTAAACATTATAATGTAAGAATATTTCAAACAAGGAGTCTGAGACCTAAAGATATAATATGACTCAATTTGGCTTTCATGCAATACTTGCAGATTTCCTTCAGCAATTTTCCCTATATAGCCAATATCTCTCTTCATTCTGCACGAAGGTTTCCTTGTGTGTGTCATTGTGTCTTATTACATCATAAATCTCAAAGCCATGTAATTTTTGCAAGAGATGTCAGTTTTACGTCATCAGTATCCTGATGCCCATTATTTGCTATACTCAAACCTTGATAACACTTCCCATCTCAAGTAATATATGAAAAACTGTATTAAATATTTTAAGCATTTTGCTACAAATTACTTCTTATCTCTATCTGCCTAAGGAAGTTCAGTAAAAACATCCAAACGTCTCTTGTCTGAATATTTATTATTTTGTACATGTTTAGTGTCTTGCTACTAAATCAGCTGTCCTGTTTCAAGTTTTGTTTTTCAATATACCTTAATATTTTGAGGTTGATTTTAATTTTATTAAGTGAGAACAATCGCTCTTTACAAGTCTCCCTTAAGTGATCGACTTTACGATCATCCACTATATTTCCTGCCATCCAGGATGTCAAAGCTGAGGACCTGCATGTCTTCCAAGGCTCTTTTGATAATAATGAACTCAAAATATGATGCTTTTTAAAACTTGTATACTCAGAACCCAAATACAGACTGTATTTGTTATATGACTTTTAGTGTGTTTGCAAAATGTGTAAGTCTTTCAAAATGTGTAGTAGTCCAGGCTGTAGCCTCAACTATTCATGTGGAGTAAGAAATTTAAAAAGTTACAATATGTGAAATTCATTTTTGGGGACACAGCTTTATAAAATTCAGAGAAAGTAACCAAATGTCAGTTTTGTATGATATAACATATCAGCATACATGACTAGAAGAGTAACAAAAGTCATAAATTTTCATAAGAATTTTCAGTAATTTAAAGCAAAATTACAGTTTTCACGGTGGAGAATTTCACATGTTGAATCGTAGAGTAAGAAATGTGAAGTCTGCCATACAAAAAATATGTCCTTGAGGGCATACTAAAAAGTAAGACAGAATGATGATAAAAATATGTGCCAATTTTCGATCAGCTAAGAAGTCTAATGCAAAGACTCAAAAATAAAAAAAAAAATTCCCAGATCGCAAGGAAACTGAATGGAATTTCTTTACATTCTTTGGTGAATTTCATATTTCCAACTCTAGATTTCTTTCTCCAATAGTGAGAGGAGAGTGTCTACAGCATCATAGCTTACCAAAAGTATTCATGTATCTAGTATGTCTGTATGTATTCTGTAAAATAGATAGATAAAAAGCATTGGTAGCCTGCTGTGGTGTATAGAAACTTTGCTTTGTGTTAAATGCTTATTACCAACTAGTTGTCTATCAGGTGTTATATGAGTTCACTTTTTGTGAGATATCAGAACCAGTTTTGAGGTCCACTCATGTAAAAAATGCTGCCTATTTGTAAGTATTTTTGGTTTCCAGTTTGTGCATTCAAATTGCCAATAAACTGTTTAGTTGAAAACTTTTCAAATCTCCACTTTAATCTTTAATGGCAAAATTAATGCACTCGTATATTTACTCTGATCTTTAGTGGGAAAATTAAAGTATTCAAATCTCGACTTCAGCATTAAGTGAGAACATTAATGTGTTCTAGTCTCTGTATTAAAAAAAATTTATTCAAATCTCCACTCCAGTAATAAGTGAGAAAATTAATGCATTCAGTTCTCCACTCCAGTAATAAGTGAGCAAATTAATGCATTGACTTCTCCACTCCATCAGTAAGTGTAAAAAATAATGTGTTCAAAACTCCACTCCAACCTTCAGTGGCAAAGTCTGTAATTCCTTACCAATGCCTGGTGGTTTATAGTGGTGATTGCTGACCATTTAGTGTGCACTATGTGCCTCCATCTACCTGCAGTAATATGTCCTACATTTTAATGTTTGAACAGGACATTAAAACCACATTAAGTCACACAAATCCATGTGAAACATAACTCAAAGTATTACAGAATTTTTGTCAAATGCAGATGCACTTGTGTTATTGGCAAAGAATCGAGTATTGTACAATAAGTCTGTCACCACAGATTTCCTGGAGCACAGATTTTATGGTCCTTCTGTTATTTTATTGCATGTATATGGTATTCCTCTTTGTGAGATAAGGAAATATATTTTGTCATTATTTTGCCAATTATCATATCTTCTTATAACTGTAAATAATAGCTTTATGCATGTGTGATATATGTAGACATAGTCAATGACATATGAAATCTCCCATGTGTATAAAGTAAATGCTTAGGTAGTAGAATTAGCTGAATCAAAATATGTATGAACGTTTTTCTTAACTTTCTGGCATTATTCTTGCATATCTTCTTTATGAGGATTATTTTTCCCAGTTTACCATTTTATGCTGGCAAGTGTACAACTGTACAACACAACATCAAACTGAGATTTATCAGGTTCAAATAACGGAGAACAAAGGTACTTTCAGATAAGGATTGATATCAGGCAAATCTAAAGCAATTGAAAGCAACATATCAGATTAGATTTCCAATAACTAATGTCATCATGTGCCTTTTCAACTTTTGATTACAATAGTACTTATTGCATTTTGTTCAAGAAAACCGTTGGTCAAATTCTCAAGACCATGTCTGCATTCTTTTGTTAACATTTCCAAGAAACATTTATCTGATAGTATATATGAAATCCCAGACTAAATTATTACTCCACCAGATAGTGTATGACAGTAAAAAATACTAGCTTTTGCCCATAATTTGTTACCAGAAAGTGAGTTATGTTAGTGGTTTTTTATTGGCTCAGCCTTTACAGACTGGATTGGTGTAGTTAGTGTAACCGAGTACAAACTGTATCATGCATGTCATTCCTCTGCTACTCTTGTCGATCACAAAAGTCTGTGTGAGTAAGAGTGTGAAATTTAATGCTGTGTGTCAAATTCACCACAGTGACTGTCATATAAGGTGAAAAGAAGCAAAATATGACTGAAAGTTTATCATGGTTCAAGTGAACTGGCTAAAATCAACACAAACTGAACATATTTCACAAGAACATGCAGTAATTTGTCGTAAGGCAATGAAAAGGAACTTTCTTCAGTAGTAAATATTTCCTGTTGTTACAAATTTTACATTTGTGTCTGTAAAGCCTTTGCATTAAACATCTTTGTTCTTGTGCACAGTATAACACCAGTTTTGACTTTCTTTCTCATTTGCTCAATTAAGTTACTACTTGAAACTCTGATTACAAGTCATTACGTTTATTAGAACATTAAATATTTGTTTTAGCTGTTGTAAAACAAATTTATTGCACAGAGTAGTAGAAGATCCTCATTTCCTTAGATCTTGTGAAATGCTGACTTTTGTTTAAGTTAAGATGAAGAGAACCCCGTGGGAGTATGCTCAAAGAGTATATTTTTAAAGAAAAAATATGACAAGAAAAATAGTTTGTTTTGAATACCACGCTTTGTCTGTTCTGATGTTTTGTTCTTGGGCGAGTTTTCAAAAGAAATATATTACACAAACCAGCAGGAAAGTTAAGGGATTTAAAAATTTCCCTGCATTTATTATTAGCAAATTGTTATCTTTTTTGCTAGTGCTGAGTGAAAGTGTATTGTTTCTTTCAAGTTTATGAAAGGGCACTAAACTCAATAGAATTCTCAAGAGTGTGTCTTTTTAAATAAGCAAATTAAATTTGCATGTCATGGGTAATGCTTTCTGAGTTGTGTAGAGTTAACACACTCACCTCAAAGTTGTGTTGTCACGGCTTATATCCAGATCCTGATGAGTCTGGACACTACAGCTTTATGTCAGATCATAGACGGTTCATAATATAATAGAGGTTTTTTAATGTAAGACAAATTGGAAATTTGACAAAGTGCAGATTAATTCATAAAATTGGGTGTATTCGGATATCATAAAATTTTGAATGAACAAAGGATTATACTGTACTGACCAATGGCACATAGTGCTTGTCTCTATGTGTTTTGATGTGACTAGCTCTCCATTCTCTATTTAAAAATATTTTTCATTGAGACATGATAAATCCTGACAATTGTTTATCATTTAATGGAAAACCAATTTAAAAATCGTATTTATATCTGGGCTATTTTTCCTGATAACAATCTTCCCTTCTGACATATTTAGGTGTTGTGCTGGTTTTGTTCATGAGAATTTGTAAATATTTACTTATGTTAAAGCTTTTTTACAAATACATTTTTCCACCACCCTAAGTGACACATAATTGGCTGTACACTAACTTTACCTGATCAACATTCCACTGAGAATTTCACTCTCTGTCCAAATCATAAACTGCATGAATTCAGTTTTGTCCGAAATATAAAAATGAAGCATCAAAACCTGCCCAAATGAAAGCCCATTGTAAATACTGTCTTCTCCATTTTACTTTTTATGGCTTGGGTATATTAGATTAAACAAGCTCACAAGTTGATTCACTGTAATTCTTTATCTTGAAAAATATATGACACTTAACTATGTGTTCACAAATCTAACCAATTCAACTAAAACTTGTTTTCTTCTGGTATCTATACTGTGATGTTCACTACCTCAGGATTGTGTGTGGATAAGGATAGAAATTGCAAAAAGGCGATGAAAACTCAGTTTCACTTCACATTGTTATAATTTATCAGCACTAGTCATTAAGCAAGCAAACTAGTAAGTCAGTCACAAGGTCATGTTAGCTTTGAATAATTTTATGCAATGTTATATCATTACAGTAACATGGGAGAGAAATCAAGTGTAACAGATGTCTAGGGCCCATAATTTCATCAATATTCTCAGAATACTCTTATTCTTAGAAACTTCCTAGAAAATATCATTTTTCCAAGATAAAAGTCCTTAAAAATAAGAAAACTTTCTTGAAAATAAGAATTTTTAATATATATTCTAAAAGTAAAAAAAGTAAAGTAAAAAGGAAATTAAAGTAAAAGAAAATACTTGTTCTTGGAATATTTTTTCTTGTTCTCAGAATTTTTCAGAAAATTTCTCAGAAAAAGATTGTTAGAGAATGTCAGCCCAGGTCATACAATTCTTACAAAGGTAAAGTGTTATTTGTATCATCATAGGGTTAATTTGACACTGTGAGAGAATGCCAGTACATGTTCTGTATATTTTCTCAAGTCCTGTCCAAGTTCAACTTAACACCTGCTTAATAGCTTTAATCACTAGATTTTGCATTTAAAATAAACCTGGTTGAAATTGACACAGTATCATTGGGAATTTCAAATCAAGTTGCATAGGGACAATTTAGGAAAAAGATAATGTATGTTTGGAATATAGTATAGTAGGTTCTATACAAGTAGAACCTCCAGTGTCCACAGAATACAGTTCTAGTGATGATTAATACTGTATACACTAGACTGTTTAACTATAATTTCCATTATATGCAGGATTTGGTTCTAGTTATGACTAACTTCCACATATACCTCAAAGTATAAAGGGTGTTTTTTTGTTTATATTGGGTATCAAAACATTTCAGATTTTTTCCTAATTTGATTTACCCTGGTTGTAGTTACACAGAGTCTACTGTATGTGTTGAGTTCTCACTCTGAATCCATGTACGTCCAGATTGTAAAATGTATATTTCAAAAGCTTCATGAAAGTTAGCTTCAGCATACATGTTAAAAGTTTAACTACACACAAGTTGCAAAATTTTACAGCATATATTACACCAAGGCTTCCTGAATGTTTCTGTTTAATTGGGCCCTTAAAATTTTGGAAAAAGTTGCAAAATTCACAGAAATTGTACAGCAGTTTAGATAGAGTAATTTAAATTGTCACCAAAAAAAAATAGAAATTTTATCAGAATGTCCCAATGTTTAAATTAAGATGACAAAGTTTCCTCTGTGACTTATTTCTACATTTCTTATTGTATTATTTTTTTACAGTTGTTGTGTATGATGTAAGTGACATATATCTATGTAGATTCTAGTGTAGCATTCATAGAGGTTGTTCCTTAGAGACTAAAATCTAGTTTATTTACACACTTTACAAGGAGTAACAGTTAAAAGCAAATACAGAATGATTTGATTTACTATATCGCTGGGTATTTATCATTGACATGAAATCAAATTATAATTGTAGTGTAGTCCATGATGTGATTATGAATAAATAAATTAGTACTACAAATGTTATGTTTTAATGAAAAGAAATCAGTTCACCCATTGTTGTGTCAAAATATGTTATTCATTTTACAGCAAAAGGAGATCCAAAGATGATGCCCTTCAATACATAAAAATCAAAATGTATTTTATTCATTAAAGAGATTATCTGTATTGACAATTTCAAAGTAATGTAAAATGAACATTGTACACAAAAAAGATAACCTTTGCATAAACATAGTTCCTTAACTAGGTTAGCACCATGTTATAAGTAATTTATAACACATCTCTGCATTCTTTTGTTGAGGTGTAGTTTGTAGCACACTGGCTTCCCTCTTCTCCCATCATGGGTTCCCTACCCAACCTGAAGTGGTAAAATGCTAGTTGTTTCTAGTAACTAGCCATTGTGGTCTGACGATGTGTTAAAAGTGAAAATCCAAAATCTTGATCTTTTGCTGAGGTCTTTACCATGTTTTGATTTTCTTTTAATGACATCCTTTTGATCTTGTGGAATTTGGTCCACCTGACTCAATGTTTTACACTCCTAGTACAATCAAGAACATACACTTTGAGGGTATAATTTGTGAATTTTTCAATTCCTTTGTTCTCACAAATTTTGAATTGTTTCTTGTATCACCTATGTTGCAGGGGGGCCACAATGCGGCCTAGTGGTTGCCAGGTTAATAGTTTATAATTTTGAATTTTTGAATTCCTTTTGTTATAACAGATTTTGAATTGTTTCTTGTATCCCTAGTGTTACTGAAAGGCCACAATGTTGCCTAATGGTTACCAGGTTAGTAGTTATCACTTGGTGTCTGGCTATGAATCTAGCTCATGAAGACAACACTTGGCAAGAACTGGCATTGTAAAACATAGATTCCAAGTGTTTTGGTCTACATGTGCAAGCCATAAAGCCATCAGAGCCATGAGTACTGCACTAAAATTTATGAAAGTCTAGTGACAAAAACAAAATCCAAGTTGTACACATCCCATACCTGGCCTAGAACTCAGACGGTCACCCATCAAAGTGCTAATATAGCCCATTACAGCTTAACTTTAGTGATGAGATGGGTACTAATCATGTTAGGCCAAAATTCATTAAAGGCTGGTCGCAAAACATTAAAAAACAAAATAAAAAGTACTTTCTAGAAGCGGAATCCTCTACAGCTCATGCTGAAAATGGCTCTAGCTGTTAGGAGTGATACCTTAGGGCAATTCTGGCATTTCTGTAGTAAACCACAGTATTGCCTGATTTTAATGCATCTTACCTAATGGACAATTAGCTATACCGGTTGGCACCACCAGATCCGCCAACACCAGGAAAAGACATCCTGTTCACTGCAGGACCGGTTATAGTGTGCACAATCGCCAGGTGAACCCACCCTACTTCCTTCCAGTCTAGACAAGTGCAGTCACTTTTCGAAGTGAAAGATTTTTTTTTTTTTTTTGGTAAAACACTCTAAACACTCAGGACAAAAAGGGAGAGTTGTGGGCACGTCATGGCCATGTTTGATCTTCATAAAAAGTGCATGAGGTGTTGTGATAGGGGCGTTGGCACAGATCCATGTGTTGAAGATTTTGAGCACTGTAATAGTTTAACTTCTGATCAGAAGTTACAGCTGGCCAGTCCCACTTGCAAGACACGTAAAGAGAAAGAAAAGAAGTCAGCCAGTGCACTCCCATTGTTCACAGAACTAGGATCTGTTGAGATGCTTGGGGAGGTGAAGCCCAATCTTCCTGCTCAGAAAATGGAGAACAGAGAGAAAAGCTACACCCACCAAATAATCCAACAAGAAGAAGGCTTCTGAGTCACCCAGTTCTGCTGTTACTGGGGAGGTCATAGCACTGGACGATAAATGGATTTTCGTGACTCAAAGCAATGTTTATTGTTAGGACTATCCATCCAGCTATCAACCAGCCTTTTTTCAACACATCTCAGTAACAGTCACCAGTCGGTGTACAGACTTCAGATAGCCCATTCTTTAAGTCACCCACCAGTCCCAGTGAAATGCCAGTGGCTACTGGATGTTTAGTGATGTTTAGTTGATGTTTAGTGGTCCAACCTGCAAGGCTGGCCAGCCAACTTACTGTTTCCCAGCCTCTGACTGGTACTAGTGACAAGCACCTGGCTAGGTCTTCAGCTACCGGTACTGCTTAGTACACAGACTCTGACCCTGAACAAGAAACCGGCTTCACTTCCCCTATATATCCTGAGGAAGAGGACAAAGTATCTGATAGGAAAGCCGGCATGCCAGAACAGAACTCTGATCATCAGTTATATGAAGAGCAAATATACTGGTAGATTGTCAGACGGGTGAGATTGTATATTGGGTGGAACCAGATTGCTGAATTTGAATCTTCAGCCTCATCCCAAGATGACAACCCCAGAAGCCAGGTTCCCAATATGCCGACTGGTTATGCCAGAAGTTGGAGAAAATGAACTTGCCACAGACAAAAGGCTACCCTAGTTGTAGTTGTGATGCCAATGGATTGTGTAAGGACCAGTTTGTTAAGGTCCCTTCTACGCAGAGGTGATATGGTGTCTACTCAGAAAAGAAAGACTTTTCCAGATCTGAAGTGAATTCTTGGCAAAATGAACCAGCAAAAATCAATAGTGCTTTCACCAGGATTGCTAGACCTAACCTGGCTACAAGATTAGCTGCTTCCCGGCCAATTGCACAGGGAACACTCAGAATATGGGAAAGGTCAGCCACAGACTCCACCTTTATGTCTAACCAGGCTGCCGGCTTTAGTCACTTTAACAAAGGTACAGGACACCATGGCCAAACATCTGAAAGTTATCCAATAGTATTGGCCACCAAGACTCGATAGGTATCTGATGAGCTAGCCTTCCTAATGACATTCAATCAAAGCATTACACAAGATCTGTCGGACTTTGTTTTCATTAACATAGCCAACGTCACTAGGCTCAGACGTGACAGTTACCTGGTTTTGTCAGATATGGGGTCAACATTGACACATTGGCAGCTCTTAGAAACTCTCCACTTCATATGACTTCCCTCTCACCTGATGACATCTTCACAAAAGCAGAGGAAATTGGGCACCATAAGGGAAAGCAGCATTCTACTGGCTCTCAGAAAAAGTCTGGCCAGTACTATCCCTGTATTCTATCAGCAAATAATGCATCGGACACCAGCAGGCAACCATGGTGTAAGAATCCATCAGTACCTAGACGATTGGTTGGTCAGAGCCACATCCCACCAAACTTGTCTCGAGCATACCCTGATCTTCGTAGCTCTGTGTCAAAAGTAAGGATGTGTGGTAAACATGGATAATTTAGAACTGGAACTTAAGCAGATTTTCAGTTTTGTTTGTTACCAGTACGACCCCAGAGAGGGCAAGGTCAGACTCAATTTAGAACGCTGGTAGACCTTAAACTTAGCCATGCTCTTCAGATCTTTTTAGAGAACGCTAGGGCCCTCACTTAGGAGATCTCACAGCATGAGTAACTTGGTCCCTACCGGAAAGCAAGTTGCATATAAATTATCTGGAACTAAAACGGTCTTCTTGGTCCTAAAAGACTTCCAAGACTTTTGTTCAAACAAAATTATCCTCGTAGCAACAGACAACACCACAGTGGTTGCCTACATAAACAGAGGAGACATGTGGTAGAACCCACTGTGTGCCCTACTGTGGAGGATCCTGACCTGGTGCTGCAGGAAGCAGGTTACCCTAAAAGCCTGATATATTCCAGACCGGCTGAATGTGGTATCAGACAAGCTATCCAGGCAGAGTCAGATCATTCAAACAAAATTATCTCCCTTCCAGAGGTCTTCTAGTTAATGTGCGCCAGGTGGCACTAACCTCAAATAGACCTTTTTCCAATGAGGTTCAACCAAGTTACTTCAGTTTATGTCACCGGTTCCAGACTTCCTAGTCTGGTCAGTAGATGTACTCAGTCTACCTTGGGAGGATTTAGACCCCTATGCCTTCCCACCAGTTTTTTTCCAGTAGCCATTCTTGACTAGGTGGTGAAGCTAGGTGACTACCCGTGCAGAAGAATCATTCTGATAACTCCGGGGTTGCCCAACATGCCCTGCTTCTGCGATCTTTTAGCCATGTCAAGCCAGATACCCCTGTGCCTGCCTAACCTGCCAAATCTACTGATTCAACCATTCAATCAGATTCCACACAAGAATCTATAGGACCTAAATCTCCATGCCTGGCCCCTAGAGCCTAAGCAATCATGAAGCAAGTTTTGAACTTGTCTGGGGCAGTGGCAGCACGAATTGACACTCCTCAAAGAGCCTCAACTAATATCCGACTTGTATCCTGCACTTGTTCTAGGACAGAAAGTTACAGCAAAGTACTATTGACGGCAACAGATCAGCCACAGCAGAAAACTAGGAAATTCGCCCATTAATGTCAGGACGAAATTCTTACTTGTCTCCTGGATAGTTTCCATAGAGACAGACCTAAGGATCGCAATCTCATTTCCTTTTGGAACCTGGCCAAACAGGGCCGAGACAGCGTTGCTTCAGTGGTTATTCCAGTGCCCCAACTCTAGATAAGTCGCTTAAGGCTGATAGGTCACTCACTTTGCCCAGTTAGAGGCCTGCACTACTGTCTGGACAGGGCCTCAGGGAGAACAAAGAAATGGTCGTTTTCTCCTTCAAGAAAGGTTTCGACAAGGATATTTCTCCTGCCACTATCTCATCCACTATCGTGTGCTATGAGCTCTCTGATCAAGAAGCCCTCGCTCTACATCAGGTTAAATTCCATGATTTTAGGGCTTTTGCTGTGTCTAATGCCTTTCAATTGGGAGTTTCCTTAGACCAGTTATGATCAGCCTGTCACTGGAAATTCTTTCACACAATTTTAGTTTAAGGATGTGGCCAGGGCTGATTCAGAAATTTTCCACCTTGGCGTGGCGGTGGCTGCCCAGTAGATCCACCACCAGCCCATGCATAAGTAGGTAGTCTGTTACCTTATCCAAGGGTTTTCAAGGTGGCAGTGACCTGCTCAGGACTACTTGAAGTCACCTCTTCCTTCTGAAGATTGCCTCTCTAGGGACCAAACTGTGCCTCTCCCCCACGTCAGAGGTCTGTGAAAAATGGGGGTAGCTGGGTCAGTTGGATCCGGTACCCAGTTCACTGGCAACCGACAAATCAGACCAGCTGAGCTCACTTGGAGTCTACTAATGTCTCTTCGAGTTCAAATTTTAAGTCCCTAATAAGCTACCTACCTTCCAAGTGATAGTTATTCTAGCCAATTGTCCATTAGGAAAGATGTATTAATGCAATCAAATTACAAATTTAATAAGTAAATTAATAAGTAAATTTTAAATTTTAAGTTAACATGTAACCTAATGGATAAGCGAGACCCTCCCAACCAGCCCCGCTATCAGCTTATCAGGTAAGGTATTAACTTTTAAAAAATTAATTTAGTTATAGAATTTGTAAACTTTGCTTGTTACCTGTCAAGATCCACTATAAACTAGCAATATAATATTAAATTGCATCTTTCTGCACTGGTCTGGTAAATATATTAAAGATCTAAAAGATTCCGAAAAGGAATCTGGGAGCCTAGTGTTTTCATGGAACTAGCTAAAAGCCACCTTACATAATGTCTCGGAAATCAGCACAATACAGCAGCACAAAGGGACCCAATAATTGCACTTAATCCTTGAACTTGTAACAATTTATTACTAAAATTGCTGTACGGACAATTACCACTGTAGGAAATGCACTTAATAGCTTCCTCCTTCAAGTCCCTGTAATATATGAGAAAGGAAATCGAACTTGCCCTTCACTTTACCTTGCCCAGGTTTCAAAATTGAAATATTTTGGCTTCATTCAGAAACTATGTAATTCCTGACGCCTATTAATCTAAATGTTTTGACAAGAGCAGTTTCTTTGTGTCCACACACCGAACCAATCCTATATGATACAATAAAATGCATCTATTTTCAAGCCCTCTTCATATTGAAGATTAGGGTGAAAATAATTTCAAAATTGGACCATGGGTGGTATTCACTAACATGGATAAGTGAAGATCAGATCAAAATTCAGCTGAAATGATCAACTTTTGATGAGATTTTTACATCGGCTCGCGGTTTTATTCACAAAACATTTGATCTGGTTTTTCAATAAAACCTCGGATTATCTTTGATGCATGCATTTTGATTAGTTAACCTTTGAATCAAGACAGATCAAAATATCTGATAGAGTTTTTCTCAGAGAAGGGGAAGTATGTTTTAATCAGTCATTACAGAGACAGGGAGTACTTCATGACTGAATAAATCTTGTAGATTTCCTGATTGATGACGAACTCTATTAAAAATTCTGAGAAACATTATGATAAAGTTGTGGTAATTTTAATTGGAGGTGTATGCATTATAGTGAAGATACCTACTTATCTGATAAAAGTTTGACGAAAACTCTTCAACATAAAAGTTGTTTTGTATTGTGGTTGATGTAAATAAACTGGGTATATGGGTTCCAGCTTTAACTTTTACATCACATCTTTTGCTGGTGTGTACGGGCCTTTAGATAGTGACAGGACATATTCCCATGTGTCCATAACTTTACCACTGGAAGCAGAAAGACTCCAATACATGCTGCCAGTTTTGTTGTTTTTTTTTTGTTTTGTTTTTGTTTTTTCCCCTGTTGTTGACTGTGATACTTTTGAAGGTCTTCACATCATTATTGGCTCATGAATATCAAGTTTCTCTACATGGGAGTGTATTTTTAAACACGTGTGAGTTGCCATTGAACTTCCTACAAGTACTGTCTGACTCCCTTCCACAATGACAAACTGAATTCTCATGTGATAAGACATTAATATAAGGTGAGTAGACCAGCGCCATATCCATTAAGCTTTGAAATTTGATAAAATAGTTTCAAACTGCAAATATTGAATGATATAAAGATGTCTGCATCATATTTCCACTTTAAAGCATTCAATTTAGTGCTCTCTTACAACTATCAACAGACAGAACACAATACATCAAAATTTTAAATTAACTCCATTTGGCATTTAACTTTGGGATCTGAAGTTGACATATTAATTCATAGCCATAAATAAAAAATATGCAAATCATTGCTGAATAATTAAAAACTAACTTTTATATTTAACTATTTGATAATTATTTTTTCACGGAATGTTCAATGATTATTATTCCATTCTATTTTTAAAACATCTGTTCGGTTTTTATGTATGCAAACATTGTTATAGCTAAACATTTCAACGTATTGTTTTTGGAGAATTTGATGTGATAAATATTTAAATTGATACATACATGTATCCTGACAATACACTGTACCTGTTTAAGGTTGATGATATAATGTTATGAAACAAAAGCATACATTCTAGGGTATTAAAATGAAATCTCTATACTATCTTGAAATAACCCTGTTGCTCAGATAACTCTCAGGAATTGTTATTTATACCAGATAAGTGATAGACTTACTTACAATACTCTAATGGAAAGGGTAAACGAAAAACCCAGGGACTTGCTGTAAATTGTTGACATTCAATGATATCTCTAGATCTGCTTTGAAGTTTAGAAATGAAATTTTTAAAGTTTATTAATACAAAGGTACAGAGATAAGCATCACAAACATTTGGAAAAGGTTCATACTTCTGATGTTTTTAGAAGCTCTGACATTTTGTGTGATCTTTTCTTATAATAGCACAAAGCGAACACAATAGCTGGTTTCTGAGTCATACTTGTAAAGGAATAAAACTCCATTGTGTGAGGCGTGCTGACATTTTATTCGTGTATATATTATTATATACATGAGAATAAATCAGCTAATGAAAATTTTGTATTTGTATATACACCTAAACAATGAAGGCTATTCTCACAAGCTTGCAGCATCTGTTTTCTTCAAAAGATTCTTTTATCCTATCCATCTCGGATGAGTGTTATAAGCTTTTGTTGGGATAACTGACTTCTCAATACTTTCAAAGTATCGTAACAATACTACTTATATTATTTTCCTAGTTTTTGAGTCATTTTTTCCTCTTTTCAGTAATGAATGGATTTTATTTTTATGTTTCAGTTTGTGCACATTGTACAGGTAATTACTGAAACAGTTATCAGATTTACAAAATGGATCGGACATTGACATTACAACTACACAGGTTTGGCATTACTTTTTTCAGAGGTAAAATTATAACCATATTCTTTGTGCATTTTATTTATGGAAAACATTAAATATGTATGTTTACAGGAGGGGAATCCTCATTGCCAAATGGCATTCCAGAAAGACTGTGAAAATGTGGGGTCCAGGAGCTTTAATGCATACCTCTTGACAATATTTGTCACTATCGCGGGGTTCAGGAGGTACATTTGTCCATCACGTCAGTTTCCCCCCAAAATTCTTGCCAATCCGATCTTTCATGCACAAATGACAAAGAACCCAAGAGTAGATTTATTTGTTGTTTTACGTCGCGTTCAACAGCCAGGGTCATATTGCGAGGGGTAGTTTACAGGTGGAGGAAACCACCGGGCATCGGGAAGTAACTACCAACTTTCCAACATGAAGAGCCCGGCCCGAGATTCGAACCAGCGGCCTCAGAGGTTGGAGGCGAGAACTCTAACCACTATACCACCGACCCCCCTAGAGTAATACACGTGCACTGATGACTTTTAAAAACTGCTTCTTAAATAGTTTCTATCCAACCTTAAATTTGGTGAAGTGGAACAGCCATTAAACGGATGTGACTGCTATACCCAAAAAGGGATACCACATCCACCTGCGTACTGCTCAACTAGTGAAGGTAGTCAAATGTGAAATTTGTCACCCAAATTTTATAAAATATTAAAACCTCTTTACAATTTACTTCCATTGTAGTGTTGTACATTAATATTGTAAGAAGTTACTTGCCGTTGGTCGGCAGTTTACTGTACTGAACCCTGACAAACTGGTTTCCTCTGCCCTACCAACTACCCGTCGTGATATGACCTGTACAGTGTTGAAAGCGACATAAAAACCCCAAATAAATAAATAATATTGTAAGAACTCGTTTCCTTTGTTTCTATATGAATATTGCTTGCCCTTTTAAGGCAAGTGACAAGCTTCACTGTCTGAGCAGTACACACGTAATTTTGGTTCTTCGTTATAATGTTAACTTTCTTTGTCAACATAAAGCACAGTAGGAAACTGACATCAACCTGTGAGTTATAACATACAGACATCAGTCAAGGCCAAGGTCCAAAAGGTTAACAGTATAATAGATGAATAACACCAATATGTTGTAAAAGGTTGAGACAAAGATAAGTACACAAACTTAGGAGTTAAGTTACAAAGGAAATAAAGATGTTTATGAATTGGGACACAAGCCTTTATTCCACATACACAAATATAAACACTGTTAAGATGTACTTTGAGAATTTATGGCTGAGGAAGCCCAACCCCCATGGACTTGGAGGTTTTGAAGTGGAACATTGTGGTCAGCCGCCCATGATACTACTGACCTATGGAAGGAATGGAACCCATAACTGGCAGGATTAAGATGAGTGAACTGAGAATAGAGGACAGAGTGGAGCTGATCATGGGGGAGGTGAGAATGGATAAGCTAGATGGTTTAGGGATGAGGAAGAGAGGGGAATTTTTGGAGGCAGGAACAAACTTGAGGAGAGCTTTGAGGGCTGAGCTCCAGGGGAGCCAAAAATTACATCACTTCGAATGAGGTGCCTTGTAACATCAAATGCATTAGCAGTAACCGGAGCAATGTTAGAGAGCCTTAGGAAAGCAAAATAGGCTAAAAGGAAAGCAACCTTGTACACTGTACCATATCTAATTTGATCACATGCCTGAGCTAATCTAGTAAGAGTTTCAATTGTAAAATTAGCTTTAAACCTGGGGAAATACTTTGAATTCATGCTGACAGATTTTACAAACAAGTGCATTTTTCTGTGCATGGTGCAACTAGTGTCAAGATCATATAGTTTGAAGAAATGTTTCATAACTGAAACATAACTTGCCAATGTGTGACTCCTGGAGCCATTTTGAGCCAAGAGTTCCAGGAAGGCCAAGATGGAATCCACTTGATCCATGAGAATTCGACAATAGGTGGTGAAGGTGATGAAGAGTTTGAATTTTTCAACATAAGCTTTAGCTGTTCTTGGTCTGAGAGCATTGATCCCGCTGTAGGCACTGGTGAGCAGGGAACTGTGATGACCTGGAATCACAGAAGAGCATTAGGATAGCACCAAAATCCGTTGACTGGCCACCAATTATAATTTATGAGTTCATGCAGCTTAGCAAGGTCACAAGAGGGGTCAAATGCACGGGACAAAGCATCCGCTTCAGTGTTTAATATTCCTGGTACATGTTGGTATTTCAACTCAATATCATAAGCTGCAGCCACCAACCACACTGATCTGGCTACAGATTGCATGAACTGATCTTTGATACGGCCAAATTGAAAGGCATACACTACTGCTTGGTTATCAATGTTAAAAATTACGCATTTTTAGACCACATTTTTGCAAAAACTCTAATAGCCAACAGCACATTACACATTTCTAACTGAGTAATAGAAGCCCCTGCCACATGTTACGTGAAAAATGGGATTCCCATATGGCGCCCATTTCTGTGAGGCAGGCGTCCACATGAACCTGCACTTGAGGTCATAACTGAGGAAACATGACAGTGTCATTAAAGTGGTGAAGAAATTGCATAAACCAAGTGATGTCTTTCACCATATCATGAGTAACCTTGATCCTATTACAGCCAGAGTGTAGGGTGTTAAGCAGTCTGTTGACAAAAATTCTGGCAGGAGAAACGTATCTGTGGGGGTATATGAGTTCCCCAGCAGAGATTGAAGAGATTTCTTGGAGAACTTCTTTTGGCCTAGAACCCGACACATGTCCAAGATTTAGAGACACTTGTCATGAGGGATGGTAAGAGTACCAGTGTCCATGTTGACGTCAATCCCCATACATGTTAGGGATCTAGATGGAGGGCAGACCTTCGTAGGGTTGATTGGTAGTCCAAGGAACTCAAACAGAGAGTATAGGGTTCGAAACTCATGCATCACGTTATGAAGCCGGTGGACGCATATGATGTCGTCGACATAATTATAGACATTGACATCCAGGGAAGCCATGATGTACCTAAGGATATCAGTTGTTTGCTGGCAGAGGGCACTGCCTGTCTTCTTTCCCATAGGCACACTGACGTCAAGGAAAGATTGCCCATTCCAGAGGTGTCCAAGTGAGTCATAATCCAGGGGGTCGACCCTTAGGTTCCTGAAAGCACGACTGACATCAATTTTGACAGCAATACATCAGAATCCAAATCTATTACCTTTTGTACTATTTGGCCCAACATAGGATACTTCAGAGTGAAAGTGACGCCGTCATATATACCGTCATCTATGCAATCATTGACAGAGCAGCCTGGTGGATGGCTGAGGTTGACAATTACATGTCTAGTGTCATCTGGCTTGTGTCTTGTTAGCATGGGGCAGAAATGCACAGGAAATGGTATTGATGTACAAGGACCCACAATGGCTTTGTGTTTAACTTCTTTGTTGAAGTATGCTGTGACGTCAGAAGGGTATTGGTTGGCCGAGGGATGGTTCTCGATGTTTGAATTAAATACAAATCTGGATATGTCTATACACAAGGGGAAGCCAAATTCAAGATATTCCAAGATTTTCTGATCATGATAGTTACCACAGAGAGCCCTCCAGTGGTCAACATGCAGTTTAGTGGGGACCCTCAGTCTAGCTGCCTTGTAGTTGAACACATTTGTAGATTTCACTGTCAAATGAACTTGGAAAGCCCAATGTTGCAAATCTCCGACCTCCAGGTTATTAGAGGGTCTGAATAATGGGTATTCTATATTGCACGTGGGTATAAAACCAAACTTATTAACACTGACATTTGAACCAGGGGCCTCTGTCACCTTGCTGTGAATAAAACACCATTTAAAAGTCTCGTTGTTGCATGTACACAGATGATTGATCAATTGTGTTTCACTAAGAGCAATATTGCCATTGTCAGCCGGAGCTTCTAATACTGACTTGAATGAACTGTCAAGAATACATGAACTGTCCAGAATAGTTGATAAAAAGGTACAATGAATGTCTTCCTATTTATTGTCTAACCAGTGTCACAATAAACGTCACTAAAACTATTTACAAGGCTTAAAAAATTGCCACTAAAAACACTGATTAAATGGTACCTGGCTTGGTTTGTATTAACCAATCTGTTAGTGTTGATTCTCCTTCTAGCACAGTATCAGCTATGGTGTCCTTTTGGGTCCTTCTGGCTCCCTTTTTGCCGTAGGCAATCCTGGACCTTATGATAACATAATTTTCCCACTTCTTGAAGGCAGAATGAAAATGCATGCCTACGGATTTTGCCTTCAACCACGTGATCAGCTGAATGCTTGCAAGAATTGGTAATATATTCTGAACAGATATTTTCCTTTTGGTTGTTCTCATGTGTCTTTTGGTTGGTAATAGGTGCCTTTTGTTGAATGACTCAAGCTGTGTTGCGAATTCGCACTTTCTCGATTTGATCTGGCTCCCTCCATGAGCACTTGCCCCTCTCAATATCCTGGAACAGTATCATGTGTGCATGGCGAGCAGTTGTCCAGTTTGTCTCCAGGGCATCCTGGAAGAGGTGCCTACCGTATGCTATCATATTTGTTCGTACAGTTGTGCTGGTTTCTTCCTGAAGCCAGCCAAGGAAGCCCACCATAAATTGTAATGGAGACAGTTCCTTGTAGTCAGGCAACTGTCCCCCAGTACCAGGGAAAGAGTGGTGGTGGGACCACACTATCTCACGCTTAACAGAGTTGTCTCCAGCTCTGTGAAGACCTGATTTTATGGATTTCGTACCTGAATTTAACCTTTGTTGTCCTTGCAACATCTCCAGCTATTTCTGGACTTCTGGATGTTGTCGTCATTCCTGATAAAATCCAGTGAGAGTTGGTCCTGAGACAAGTGGGATTCAGATAATCGAGAACTGTGACGGTGTAGTCGACGCTTCAAATTTGAAGGGTTGTAGTCCTCATCTGAAGAAGAGTCTGCCAAGGATCTACTGTAGTCTTCCCTGGCAGAAGCCCATAAGGAGGACCTGGATTCACAGTTCTTAGAGCACTTGTGGGATTTCTTGGGAGAAGAATGAACATGATTAGCTGCTAATTTTCCAGATCTCTTGGTAGTTATCTTATTTTCCATCTCAATGTTCTTATTTTCGATTTTTTTTCATTTTCTTGAGAATAATGTCTAGAATGAGTTCATTTGTAACGTATTAACACTTGAGGAGCTTACTGAGTGGGCTGTGTCCACAGCTGGGGGATAAGCCCCTGAGGTGTCATCCAACAGAGGAGTCACGTCCTGTACTTCCCCTGACTGGTTTGAACCTAAGCAGGAGCACTGATATTTAACTGTCTTTTACACCGGACGCCAACTGGTCTTGAGTATTTAAATCCACATTTTGTACAATTAGCCACAGACAAATGAGTTTTTTTCTCAGCCATAACAGAAAAGTTTTGATCAACACTTGATAAAATTATGTAAAGTTAAAATCCTAAAACCATTAAGATGTAATCCAGTATAAAATAGTATCCAAGAGAAGCTTTCATCCCAAGATTTGAAAATATAGTGATGAAAATACCCCCAAGCTGGGGTAAGGAAAGCATTTTGGAGGGAATAATAAAACAAACACTGATGAACTGCTAGGGTTTGACACCATGTTAAGCATTAACATAGAAACAAGACATGAATGTGCTTAACTATTTTGACACCTTGATACTACAAACACAACAATAAGAAACTAATTAGACCCTGGCATTAACTGACACAATGTGACAAGCACACAAACAAAACAAAAATGGGCCAAGAGGGGAAATGAAAATGCATTAACTAAAAGAAGGTCTTGCATCCTGTTCATTGGAATCTGAGGGACAAAAACATTCACCTTGAGCAGAATTTCTGAGTTTATTGTTTATTTGATTTGACTGTATGTTATAAGTATGACAGGACTGATTTCTGGTTTAATTGATTTGACTGTATGTTACAGGCAGCACTAAGTGATAAGTATTAAAACTTTATTTTCATGTAATTCTAGAAACTCTGACATTTTTTTCTAAATCTAAAAGGAAAAATATAAGACTTGAACTGAATGCCAATTAAATCTTTTCTTTGCTACTGCAGAAATATTGAAACAGTTGAGACTTTTTTAGATAAAAGAGAGTGGTGCTTTGTAATTTTTACGAATAGATATCTGGTAATTATACGAATTATAACATTGATTTTTATTTTAGAGTAGACCTAAGAGTATTTCTCTTGTATTTAAGATGAATGCAATATTTATCATTTATTATTATTAACATTATGTAGCAATTGAGATAAGAATATTTCTTGCAATCGTGGCATACAATCCATGGATACACAATTATGGTATTGTGCTATGTTTATATAATTAATTACAATAATGGGATAGCCTGGTTATATATGGTAATTACATCTTCCATCTGATGTTTACAAGAAAGACTTGTCTTCTAGAGTAAGAAAGGTGAAAGTCACCACAGTATACAAAATACACCACTTTGAGAGCACCCAAAAGTGAGACAAAATATCCCAAATTTGTGACAATTTTGAATCCAGCGAGATCATAGGCCTAATGTAATCACAGAAATCAGAAACCCATTAAGAATTTCCTAAACCCCAAGGATATTGTAGGGGATTCAAGCCTTACTGACGAATTTCATATACTGTGGCAGATGTCATATTTCTTCCTTTAGTGCTTGAACAGTGAAGGTAAACAGCTTTCTTGTAATTCTTGTGATATGAGTCTATCTTGTAATTCTTGTGATACGAGTCATTCTTGTAATTCTTGTGATACGAGTCATTCTTGTTATTCTTGTGATACTCTGGTGAACGATCTCGCCATTAAAATAACCACTTACAGAGGGCAATATAAAAGGTGAGGGTTGATGTGATGGTGCAAGATTTTATTCAAGATATCATGAGACAAGCAGTTTTAAATCCGCCAGTTATAAACAAAGATGTTGTAAAGGAATAATGTGTTAGCAAGAGACAATATAAAGAACATTTATACAGTCAGTGATCCAGCAGATACCAGGGAAGTGGGATGCTGGAAATAGTTATTGGTGAGTTATAATAATATGAGTCTTTCTTGTAATTCTTGTGACATGAGTCTTTCTTGTAGTTCTTGTGATATGAGTCTTTCTTGTAATTCTTGTGAAACAAAACTTTCTTGTAATTCTTGTGATACGAGTCTTTCTTGAATTTCTTGTGAAATGAGTCTTTCTTGTAATTCTTGTGATATGAGTCTTTCTTGTAATTCTTGTGATATGAGTCTTTCTTGTAATTTTTGTGATATGAGTCTTTCTTGTAATTGTGACCATGATGACACATACTTCCTAATTTGGGCATTGCTCTTCGAATTACAAGATACCCTTTTTATAAAATGTGATTCCGAGTGTCTTTCAATTGTTCTCATTTTTGCATTCGGCATTTCTTCCTTATTCAAATTGGTAGTGACCTTTAAACTCTATAGATATATAAATTGAAATAGAAGGCACTTAATTGTGCTAAATAATTACATATACGAGTTTCATAAGCTTAAAGCGTAAAGAACACATGTATTCCTGATAATCTTTGCATCACTTCCACGAAAAAGATGAAATATTTCTTCAGAGTTTTCATGGAAATGTATTTAAAGTAAGGACCAAAGCAATTAATATTTAAACAATTGATATCTTATAAACACTGCCATATATTAACGTACTGAAGCAGAAAAACGTTTTACAGAATGAGGAATGCTATAAATCAGAATGTTTTACAACTAATTTCTCATATTTTTTTCAAAACAAGTGAAAACGGTTACTATGCACTTCATTTCTGTTTTCTCTCTCTTGGATAAGATTATAGGTCCTTTGTATTTATCATGACCTGGATCTTTATTATAAGGGCAGTATTTTATTTGTTCATTCTAATTACTACACACCGTAAATCTTGCACCGAGATTCTTCATCTACGCCAAGAGAGCTTTATCAAATGGATCATAAATTATTTAACCGTTCTTCTGAAGAGCATAAACTTCTTCACACCCTGTCAGTGTTTTCTGGCAATAATCCCAACCAAGATTTTATCATTTCACTCTTGAAATTCTATGCAAGACCCACAGTAAACATAGTGCAAAAAAATCATGTGTGGCGCAGCCCACCTCTATGTCAGGATAATAAATAGGTGACCTAAGCTGCGACATGTAATGGCATTAATATTTTTACAGGTTGGGTCCTTAAGTATGCCATATCCTTACCCAGATATTCGAGTACCTGAGATGTAACCAAGTCTGTAGCTTGAGTCAACAAATAAGCCACTTCTCATGTGTTTACTACTGGTAAACCAAACTATTCTTCATGGGTTGTTTTTATACATGCTCATTTCAAATACAATATGCAACTGTTACTACATGGGCCCTGTATGGCACAGTGTATGGCACAGTAAAATATTACCCTTACACCTTTTAGTCCATGAGGTCAACACTCGGCCATGATCTTTTGTGGGACAGTTGGAAATTACTCATACATTGTGTTGTATAGTAAAGAAGCTTGTCCAACACTTGCACACTGCTTTCCATCACTCCGTCAGCTACCCAATGTGACATAAACTGTATAATGTATGTTAAAAGTTACAATAAACCCTAAATATATGTATATGTTACGCCCAATCTGCGAAATTGCCCATTTCATGAAATAGGCAAGAATTCTGCCCATTTCATGAAATAGGCAATTTATTCAGTATTTGCAAACTTTGGTTGCCTATTTCATGAAATGGGCAATACCATGTATGAAAAATAAATTTTCATGCGTAAAAGTATTTTATTGCTTTATTGTTAATGAAAACACTATTTCACACTGTATTTTCATGTTTTATAAAACTACAATATATTATACGGCTAAAATGTTTAACCATGCTGGTACAATTTTATTAACACAAACTATATTTCACACAATTAGACATTAAGATATTCAAATAAGAATCCCTTTCTTCAACTGAAACATTAAATACACATTAAACAAATATTTCTTGTAAATAAATAACATCTTAAGTGATTATTATTTACAAGTCATAGTATATTGTCTTGTTATTTATCCACACTCACAAAATTGTGCTAAACCTTTGTAACCACATTATCCAGTTGTAACCACTCCTCAGGACCTGTGTTTCCAGAGGGCCCAATGGTTAATTGCAATTCAAAATACACATGTACTTGTAGGTTGACCCCATATAAGATGAATGCTGATCTGACTGAAAGAGGCCATTCCAGTTTCTTTTATTAATTAGGACACACAAGTTACAGTTTAGCTTTTGATCTAACATTAAAGAACGTACATTGAAAAATGGACCTTTTTATTTCATATTTTGGTGACATAAATATTTTAAAGTTGTAAGTTGTGTAAATTAGTTGCTCTTGAAAAGCAGATATTTTATTAATGCTACCTTTAACAGTGTAATATTTTAGTTGCATTCATATAACTATCAAAGAAACCATTAACATATTTAAAAATACCAAGACAGCAAAAAAAAAATTATTTTACCTTTTTCTTTTGAAATAACAGTTTCAATATTTGTTACATAAGTTTTTCTTCATCTATGCATGGAAATTATATTTTCATACATAAGATTGCCTGTTTCGTGAAATGGGCAAGCCACAATTGAATAAATTGCCTATTTCACTCAGTTGCCCATTTCATGAAGTGAGCAAAATTCTTGCCTATTTCACAAAATGGGCAATTTCGTGGATTGGGCATAACATATATAAATAAATCAATATTTTGACCACCAAGAAAATCAAGTACCAGTAGCCAGTTCTTAACTGTGCAACAGTGGTAAAACCTTTCTGAACCTGTGATCAAACTTGTTTTCCTCAATATAACAAAGAAGCTGCTTTGTGCAACATTAAGCAGCTGGGTTTCTCACCAACACGACAGCCAAAGTGAATGAAAGTTTAGAGTAAAAAACTTGGACTAACTGTGTGTGCAGGTTTCCACTCCCTGTTCCAGTTTAGTTCCTCCAGTTCCGGTTGGAACACTGGGCAACAACAGCTCTTCATTTGATTATGAGTGGTGGGAGCTACTAACTTGCTCTAATTTCCCTGTTCCAGTTACCTGTCATAATATAAGTGATACAAAGGCGTGACGTAAAAATACCAAATTAATAAATGAAATGCACAGATTTGGTGTCTGTTGACAGAACACCCAATTATATTTATCAGATTAAGCACATCAGTAGAGTTACATCATTGTTGCATCATACCATTCCCCGGTATTGTTGTAAATATGTGTCATCAATATCACCATAAATAGGTCAGGAGAGTGTTGCAACTTGGAAATCAATACATGTAGATATATTAATTTAGAATTCCCTCCTCCCATATTATAATTTTTACAAAACTCTTAGGTCTGAGTAAAAACTCAGACTAGTTTTTTTATCCACCAGACAGATTTATTGATTGATGAAGTCGTTATGCAATCTGTTTCACCAGGTAAAAAATTAACATCACAGGAATATTTGTGAGCCATTTGTAAAGAGCTCTGTGAAGAATAAACACGCAGGGGTATTTTGTATGCAATAACTCACGTCCTACTGTTGTCGTGGATAAAATGTCTCAGTAAAAATCACCTGAAGAATCAAAACTCCATTAGATATCAATTTTAAAAGGTCCAGGTACAAGTACAGATCAGTCATAATATCACTGAATGTTATAAAATTCTAATTGAGTAAGATATTCACGTCTACGCCATTTCACACTTTCCCGATAATTGTAGTATATGATCTGCTTTCTTTTTGATCCATAACAAGAGTCGTCCAGGATATTTTATACCATTTAGAACCCTCACGTTACCAACCCTAAAGATTGATGTTTTAGTCCAGTGCATCTTGTGTGTTTTTAGATTATCAAGAAATTAAGCTTAAAATTAGAATGAATAACATTCCTTAATATTCACACACTTCCTCATCTTGTTTAGTTTGCTCCATTCAACCAGAGCTGATCTGAGATTGGTGCTATATTCATCAGTAGACATGTGAAACACATATACACAAGGATTATGTTGTGAAGTGATTTATCAATGTTCATACTCTGCGTACACCATTCTTCATCTTTATGGTATGGATTTAATTATATGTTAATTGTGACCATTACTAAAGTTATCGATCTTTTTTCTGACCATTACTCTTAGCCAGTCACAATACCAAAGTAACTGCATCTCCGTAACTTTAAACCAATAACATCACAAGGTCAAAGTTGGGGTTTTACATCGCCTTCAGGGTCATATTAGGACAGGTTCTCAACATTGCCAACTTTGGGACTCGAACCCACAGTGGCAGCCTATGATTAGATGCCACACGTGCTAACCACTGGGCCACCAAGGGCCTCAACAATAACATCACAGGGATATGTTTATTACATAAGTATTGCATAAGTTCTTGCAGGTATTACAGTGTATTGTTACAAACTAAAACTTCTTTCAATTATGAGAAATATTTAAAGATATTTTTATTATCCACCACGAGCCGTATTTGACCCGAATATGATTTGCCGGGATGACGCCTGGGCACCATCAATCTCATTGCAGCCCTATCTCAAAGAATATTTCAGTGAAGTAGTTATGTAAGTAGTTATGTAAGTGTTTCATTGGTTGACCTTTGACCCCACCAGTATTTTTCCCGCATTGTGTAAAGTAGCCAAAATTGATTTGAAAGTTGCAGAGGGCAGATGCACTGTCTTAAAATTTACCAAGTTATAAACTTTAAAAACTTGACGTTAACTGTGTTACAGGGATTTTATGATTAAATTTGCATGTTTACTGTTTTACAAACTCAAGGATTTTATTAATTGTGTGCAATACTGGAGTTATTTCATATATCATTGGAGGTACCTTGTGAACTTTCTATTGTGTCATAACTGTAAATACTTGACACCTCTTTTATCCACCACCATGAGTGATCACAGACAACCTCAGGCTCATTTGGCTAGAGAGAGCCAGGGTAGAAGGGACGGTCTAACGTATTATTGCACCCTTCATCAAAGCATGGAATTATGTATGACCACTGAGGCCAGTGAGCTTATGTTTTGTAGTGTTTGCTGAACTTTAATTGACAAGAAAAATGCCCAAAAAAATTTATTGCCTGCAAGGGACAGCATAAACGGCCTACAGGAGCAAAATGCCAATCTTTGAACAATCATGATTTAACAATGGACAGTATTAGTGCTATGAACTCTGACGAGGCCAACAACGCCAGAGGTGACGCTCAACCAGGACAATCCAGAGACAAAGACATTCTAAATGCCTTAGAAGCTGTTTGTCCTCCACAGATCACCAAAAAGTGTACTCCCAGATCATAATACTATAAACAGTTTAACCAACACCTTTGGCAAGTATTTTACAGATAAAATTGCTAAACTAAGGTCTGGATTGCTTTCGGACCATGTCAGAGGACGAAATTCTCAAAATCATTAAGTCCACACCAAATAAATCATGTGACTTGGACCCAATCCCAACATCCCTGGTCCTTGATTGTAACAGTGTACTCTTGACTCCTGTTACAAATATTGTGAACTCTTTACAGGAGGACAGTTTCCCATCCTGTTTCAAGACTGCACATGTCACACCCTTGCTTAAAAAGGCTGGTCTTAAGAGAAACACTCTCAAGAATTATCAACTAGTATCCAAAATCAGCTACATCTCCAAACTTATAGCGAAAGTTGTGGGTAAACAAGTAAATGAGCACATTGCTCATGAGGGTATATCCAACATGAATCAGTCTGCATATAAAGCTTTTCACTCTACTGAAATGGCATTGCTGATAATACAAAATGACATTGCCAACTTAATGGACAAGGGTGCTGCTGTTGGATTAGTCCTTCTGGACTTATCCACAGCTTTTGACACAATAGACCACTGAATCCTATTTGACTGCCTCCAGCATTGGTACGGCATTGATGAGGCTGTGCTCAAGTGGGTCAAGTCATATCTCAACTCAAGGAAACAGAGGATCAAAATAGATGGACATCTCTCAGATGCTTTTCAACTCCCTTATGGAGCTCCCCAGGGCTCTGTCCTGGGCCCACTCCTTTTTACCCTATACACAACCCCTCTTAGTTCAGTCATATCTAAATTCAATGTTACCCATCACTTATATGTAGATGATACACAAATTTACTTGGAATTTGACTCTAGAAACTTTGATTCTAGCACCACTGAACTGGCAAACTGCCTTCACTTAAACTAAATCCTGATGGAATTCATAGTAATTGGTGATGACAAAATCAGAAGCTCCATCAAGTCATCATTCCCAGTAAGTTTTCTTGGCAATATCATGGAACCAGCTGAAATGGTCAAAAACCTTGGTGTCATCCTGGATACTGACAATTCAATGCAAAGACACATGACTAATCTATGTCGCACATGTTCCTACCATCTCCATCAGCAGGTATCTAAATCAGGAAACAAGGTGGCAAATGCCTTAGTAAGCAGTCATCTGGATTACTGTAATACACTGCTTTATCACACAAATGAGGCATATACTGTCAGACTACAAAGAGTTCAAAATGCCTTTTGTCGTACTGTGTACAAACTAAACAAATTTAGTCATGTCACACCCTTCCTGCAAAAATTACACTGGCTCCCAATTCATTAACGTATATTGTTCAAATACAACCTCCTTACTTATTGAGCCATAAATTTCAGCCAACCTCCATATCTCTCCTCTCTAGTTAAGTGGAATGATTTGACGCGAGACACCCATCTATCAATTTCCTCATCCAAACCGAACAAATGCTCAGGGTTGCGCAGTTTTGCAGTAGCTGCTCCCACAGGATGGAACAAGCTCCTTCAAGCCATTGGAACTGTGGAAAGTATCTCTGGTTTCAGGAAACAGCTGAAAACCTATATTTTCAGATTAGCCTATCCTCCGCCATAGCCTATCTCCCCTATCTGACACTAATTTAGATACTGACCTGCTTTTTGGATCTAATCACTTTTTTGACATCAGCACCTTAGAGGATGTTTACATAAATTTTGGCGCTTTATAAAGCCTCCTTACTTACATGCTTCTTGCTTAGTTCTAGGTTATCAGCCATTGTCCATTTAAGTCCCAGAGGGGAGGGTCAGACACAGTTTGGATAAAGCACCAGACCTCCTGGCCGAAAAATTTCATATTAGGGACCCTAACAAAGGCAGAGTCTTGTATGATAGTTTGATGTGTATCAGTGGATATCTGGCTTCTGCTCCATAATTAAAGAAGAGTCAAATTTGAATACAAAAAAATTCAATGCTGGAATATATTTTGGATCTGATGGATGATGGCCAAGACTTTGGCTGGAATTCAGCCAAAGCTAGCCATGTGGTCCTTTTGGGCCACATGGAGGAGGGCAATGTGGCATGGCAGGATGCCACCAAAATTGACCATATTAGGCGCACCCATGCCCACAGGTCACTCACTAATCAGCCAAATGGTTCGAGTCTCCACAAAAAATTACTCTGTAAATCTCTGTAAATATTACCAAAATGGTACTTTGCTCACAAGAAGCAGACCACGTAACAGGGGGTCAAAGTTATAAGCATGTGTGTGTCATTTGTAATGCCTATGGACGTTGTTTGGGTCATCCTTCAAAGAATTGTTGTTTAGTCAAACAGTCAAAGAACGAATAAGGCATTGCAAATGTTGCAGTGCCTCTCAATATCTCTAGAAAACATCCAAAGTGTAACAAAATGTATGTACAGTATGTAAATAATGTCAAAGGTAGAATGTTTCTTAATGGTGATCAAATGCATGCATGTAGTTCAAATTAGAGGTCACATTACCATATGTTTAAAGATAACACTTATGCTCAAGTCCTCAAGTCTAAACCAAAGTCAAAGTTGGGGTTTAACGTCCTGTTCAACAGCCAGGGTCATATTGGGACAGGTCCTCAGCATTGCCACTTGTGGGACTCGAACCCACAGAGGTGACAGCCTATGATTAGATGCCAAACTTGCTAACCACTAGGCCACCGAGGACCTCTCAAGTCTAAACCAAGATTGAACTGTCAAAATGAAAAAAAACTCAGTTGAAAACTGTCATCCTCCATCACATTCCAATCTCAGGGTGGACAAAAGGAACCCCATCAAAGTACCAGGTAAGCCCTAGCTTCTACTCCAAATGTAGTTAAACCAGTCAGAGGTAACAAAAACATTGAGGTACCCAATTAACAAGACCATAGTGCTGTACAAACATGTAACAGGTTTGCTCCATTAGCCAGCCTCCAGGATTCTGAGCGGGGTATTCAGATTGATGACAAAAAGTTTACACAAACAGTAGGTACAAAAGTCAAAGGGGTAAAAAATCTGTCGCACCCCCCAAAAAATTGCTAACAACACAACCTCAAGCATCAATCCAGGCCCTGCAGAAATTATTTCTACACCAACTAGTGTCAATTACACAGGTGGTGTTATAGAGAACAAGAATGCATTTGTAATGTCCATGACATCTAAACATTAAAGTTACAAACCCCCAGCTCTCAAGGATTGCAAAACACCCCAATTGTGGGACAACCAGAATTCCAACAAATTTGGTTTTATATCATTAGGAGACCTTTCAATCCCTAAAGATGATTCAGTCATCTGGATGGATGTAGACCCTCTTGAATTACACAGAATAGTTAAAAGATCTAGAAATAAGAACTATTTAGGCTCACAAATACAAGTAAATTCACAGTTTAACCCAGATGCATGGGAAGTCCGTCTTAAGAATTATTGGGATAGATAGTTATGGCTTCCCTCTCGATTTTGACAGAACCACTCCCTTAGAGCAGGAAGGTAACAATCATAATTCAGCCAAACAGTATCCTCAAGACACAGAAGCTTACTTGCAAGATGAAGCTGGTTTTGACACCTTTTTAGGCCCTTTTGATGAAATCTACAACACTCTCCCTTAATGACCAGAGAGAAACCAGATGCCCCCAACAGACACATCATAGTCGACCTAAGCTTCCCCAAGGGTCATTCTGTAAAAGCTGGGATTGCAAAAGACATCTACTGAGGTACCCCCTCATGCTTACTCTTCCATCTATTGACATCATTACTAGTACAGTGAAAAAAATTAGGTAAAGGTTGTTTGATTTATAAATTAGACATAAACCACATAAAACTTGATCCATCTGACAATGATCTCTTAGGATTTTGTGATTATGCCGATTACATCGACACCTGCCTGCCATTTGGATATCGTAATGGCAGTGCTCTGTTTCAGGGTGTTAGCGACACCATTGTTACATAATGATAGAATGCTACTTTGACATCATCAACAATATTGATGATGTGATTGGCATTTGCCTCCCAAGCATCACTTTCAAGGCCTTTCATAATTTACAAGCATTGGTGTGTCACCTTGGTCTTGACGTGAGCATCAAGAAGTTAACATCCACAGACACCTTTGTCAATTGCTTAGCCATCATTATTGACAATATGGGTGAAAGTAAAACCATCAATTTGACTTGAATTTTCCAGGACCTTAACTGGTTTTGTAAGTTTCTATGTATGTTTAATGGCACTGCCTTCTTTGATCACAGACCTATCAAAGCCTCAGTTGAGCTTGACATGCATGGGGGTTGTTGGAACACCTGAGAGTATAACTTAACAGTAGATAGGGATCTTAAAGACTCCTCCATAGTACTCCACTAGGATGCTGAACCTCCTAGTGACCATAAGATTGTGGGGTGACCACTGATCAGCACAAAAAGTGGTCCTATATTACGATAACCAGACTGTAGTCTCTATACTAACCAATGGCAGAACCAAAAAACGAACATTAGCTCCCATGGTAAGGAAGATACACATGAATGCAGAACTTAGAGACATAAGCTTAAGTGCAATTCACAACTTGGGCATAAACAATAATGCAACAGATTTGCTCCCAAGGTAGGACATCACCTCAGGTAACCTTAATAAATTACAAAGTCTCCTCCCCTCCTTCCAATTCATATCAGTGCCCAGTAATATACTAGACATTGATTGGTTTATCTGATTTCCCAGGTCTCCCCTGCAGGTTACTGTCCTTGGTTTCCAGGGCTTCAAGAGTCAAAATCATCAAATTACCCTTCCTGGGCGCTAACCCCCTTTGCCCAGTGAGGGCTCTAAAGCTTATTCTCTTACTTGTACCTAAGGGTGAAAATTTCCCAGTGTATCAAGTCAAAAGTAACCAGGCCTGGATTCCATTCACTGATACCAAAGTCAGGTGCCACTTTGAAAGCTTACTCCAAAATTTTGGCCTTCACAATTCAGGTATCACCATACACTCATTCTGTCATTAAGGTGCCACCTTTGCTTTTAAAGTATCCTACAAGAATTTCAGGCCTATGGCACCTGGACCTCGGAGTGTGTGTGGAGATACATCACTCAAGATCACCAAACATCCAGCGAGGTCGCTGCTGCCTTTCACAAACACCTACACCTCCCTACTACCACCTAAATTTCAGGTTTCATTAATTAACAACCATACTTTTCTAAAAATTATATTCCTTCAGTCAATGAACTCAGGCCATCTTAAATTAAATTGTTAACCTTAAAATCACCAGTAACTTGATCTACGTAACTATTTTTTGTACAATAACTTTACTCTGTTATGGTGACCTTAATCTTAAATTTTAAATTTACTTATGTTAAGACTGACTTAAATTTGCAATTTTATAAGATAACGTTGTAATGTAACTCTTTGTATATCATCTTCACATGTGTAAATAAAATTAGATAATAGATTATTAGCCCAATTATGGGTTTTATTGTACCTTCGTCAGTAGTATATACCGAGTGTATATCGAGTCGAGTTTCCCATCAATCATGTCACTTTTTGACAGCTGTGCAGCTGCCTGGGGCAGATGGTAGATGGATGGCTAGGTAGGGGAGGGTCGATACTAGCTCTATACAGGTTATTGGGCTCTATACAGGTTCTTGAGACTGACTCAATGGGGGACTTTTGTTTTACTTTGATAGTTTATAGCTATTACTCAGATGAATCATCACACAGCTGTGCTTTTTAATGGGCAAGCTCTTTGTCTGATTTTTTATGGGGTTGTTAGCACAGCTGTGTTTAATGGGGCTTTGTCTGCTAGCTCCAAGCTTTGTTTTAATGGGGCTTTGTCTGCTAGATCTCGTGGCATTGTCAAATCAGCTGTGTTTAAATGGGGGTTATGTCTGCTTAATGGCAGTGTGTGCTTTTTAATGGGCAAGCTCTTTGTCTGATTTTAATGGGGGGATAGCACAGCTGTGTTTAATGGGGCTTTGTCTGCTAGCCCCAGCTTTGTTTTAATGGGGGCTTTGTCTGCTAGATCTCGTGGCAGGGTTAGAACTGTTTTAATGGAACCTTTATCTGCTACAAATGTTTAATGGGGCTTTGTCTGCTAGCCAAATTTTTAATGGGGCTTTGTCTGCTGGCCATGCTTTGTTTAATGGCTAGCACAGCTGTGTTTAATGGGGCTTTGTCTGCTAGCCAATCTTTGTAAATGGGGCTTTGTCTGCTACCCATACTAGTTCACAGCTGTGGTTTTGTTAATGGAACTTTAATGGGGCTTTGTCTGCTGGCCATGCTTTGTTGTTTAATGGCTAGCACAGCTGTTTTTAATGGGGCTTTGTCTGCTAGGTCAAGCTTTGTTTTAATAGGGATTTGCTAGCCAAATTTTTTAATGGGGCTTTATCTTCTAGCCTACTGCATGATATTACTACTGAAAACTGAATCATCTAATAGCCCTTTTTTCTGCTGATGGGGGCTTTGTCTGCTAGCCCAAGCCTGTTTTAATGGGGGCTTTGTCTGCCTAATGGGACTTGTTTTAATGGGCTAGAACTGTTGAACTGTTTTAATGAGACCTTTGTCTGCTGCAAATGGTTAATGGGGCTTTGTCTGCTACCCATTTTTTAATGGGGCTTTGTCTTCTAGCCTACTGCATCATATTTCTACTGAAAACTGAATCATCGCACAGCTGTGTTGTTTAATGGGTCTTTTTCTGCTAGAACTCTTGTAATGGGGCTCTGTCTGCTAACCATTTAATGGGGGTTTTGTATGCTACCCTACTGGAACAATATCACTTGTGAAAAAATGAATTATCGAAGCTATATTTGATTTATCACACAATGTATGCTAGTTACATTAGAGCTCTGTTGAAAATCCCATTCCCAATTAAAATTAACGGGAAATTTCGAACCTCAGAGTAAGCACACGAACGCAATATCTCGCCTCATATACAGTCGCAGTTTAATCTCATACTTTCATATACACTTTTGATTAGGGTTAGGGCTTTGGGGTTAAATAATAATCAGTGAATCCTGTCTTTTTCTTTGGAAAACTGCTGAATACTAGAATTTTAACAGTCTATATAAACGCAAAAATTCAACTTATAAACTTAATTGGTTTTCCAACTATCAAGCTAACAGCATCTTCTAGCAACATGTTTTCTAATACTGCATCCAACATAACTGATAGGGATAGTGAGATAGTTCATCCAGCAAGTAAACCAGTGGAAGACCAGACTGATGCTAGGTCATCTTATCTACAGTCTGCATCTACTCAATCTGCAGCCTCGGTTGGAGGCTTTTCATTGAATTCTTCAGCTAGATATAACTCCAATCCAAGAATTCAACCACCCTGTGGTAACTCTGCTGGGTTACATTTATGTCATAAACCCACACCCTATGTGGGAAGATGGATATTTAAGGTTCCTGATTATTCTGGATATGATGAGAGATATGCTACATTTAGAACATGGCCGAAGTCTCACCCCATTCGCCCAGATGCCCTAACTCGTGCTGGTTTCCTCTATACAGGGGAGGGGGACAAGGTTACCTGCCCCTGGTGTAAAATATCTCTTATTGAATGGGAGACATATGATGTACCAATGGACGAACATAAGAGGCATGCACCCACCTGTGAATTTGTGAAAATGATAATGCCCAAAAATAGTTTTTTCTCTCCTACCTCCTGAAGATAAAGAGACATTAAAATTATTGAATGAATTGAATAGTTACGAGATGCTACCTTACACAGATGGAAGAAAGACACCTGTGAATTTTAGAAGAATACTCTACCTAAGACAGATGGAAGACAGTCAGCTGTGAATTTTACAAAAATACTCTACCTAAGACAGATGGAAGACAGACACCTGTGACTTTAGAACAGTACTCTACCAATGATAAATCTTCATTATGTTCTAAAATCCAAGTAGATGAAAACTTATTTATAAATTCTAGTTAGACACAGATGTAAAGGACGGGCAGATGTCTGTCTGATATACTAACCTTTTTGTCACTTTAACTTTACAATTATTAAGTAATAAACTTGTCTGTTTTATCTGCATTTAATTATCAATAAAATCTGTTTTTAATTACTATTGTAGTTTCTGTGTTCCCTTTAATGATCAGTTATACTAGTCTGTTTTAAGTCTCCTCACACAAAACCTTTGCTGAGTAAGTAATTTTTCCTACACAAAGCTTTTGCTGAGTAAGTGATCCTATATGCTGAATCTTGATATATTCTCCCCCTCACCTCAAAGTCTATAAAAAGCCACCCTCTCGCTCTAACCCTTACACATCATCTGAAGCTGTAATCTAGGAATTAAAAAATAGGACGAAATCATTCACTGAATATGGCAGAGGCTCAAGTTTTAGGGAAACCTGCTCTGAAGAAGAATAAGAAAGATCTATCTCTACAGATTAAAAATAAGAAGAAAGATCATCTTATAGAACCTCAAAGCCATGGGGCGATGTCCGCAATGAACTATTCAGAGGCATCTCTATCTGTCACCTATAGAAGAACCTTTCATCTAGGCTCCAAGAAGTATGTGGTGTTTCATGGTGAAACTGGTCAAGTGCAGACTATTCATTTAAAGGAATGGGATGGTCAGAATGTCACCAACCCAGGGATCAAGATCAATATCTTGAAATTGGTTGTATTAGTTCATTTTTCTGAACTAATTAACCATGCACTGCAGGCTATTCTTAAAGGAGACAAAGGAATAGAGAAGAAAGTACATATAGGTGGCTCCTACTATGTAGCCTGTAATAGTCCCTATAAATCTGTAGGTATCAGGAAATGGAAGACCAATGCCAAGGGAGACTTGTTTCCCACCACTGAAGGGCTATCCTGCAAACCCAAAGAATGGGAAGAATTTTTGAAAGTATGTAACCAGATGTATAGCGAACGTATGGAAATATATACATATGTTCCATGTTTAATTCAACCTGATCAACCTAACCATGCAAAATTGACATGTGAGGAATGTTCGCATTTAGATGAATCAGCCAAAGGGGAGGTAGACGTGGAAATACCCCTTTAATTATTCAGGGACAAATTGACATTAAATCACTTTTTTATTTTTAATTATCAGATAATGGCAACAGCTTTCACACCAAAATTTCACTATAAAACCCCGCATCAAACCCATTCTGGGCCCCAGAATTTTACTGAATCAAAATAGGCTGTTCAATTAATCTCAAAATGGATAACTTTGTACAAATTGGCAGAAGAATTGATCTCTTTCGACCCAATCATCTGATTTCCAATATGATAACCATTTGTGAACTACTGATGCTGATTGACAATGGACACTACCAGCAGGCGATGGTTTGTTACATCCTGCTCAACGACATTCTACCGGCCTTTATTGTGTAAGTACCAAATATTTATTTATTTTAATTTTTTACATAAAATTTTAGAGAGGACTTATTCCAATGTAACGAGGTGGAGCTGTGAGGCTATTGTAGAACTAGCTTTGTATAGACCCCCTCCTGAGCGTAACACCATTCATTCAAGTAAGAATTTTAATGAAATGTTAATAAATGTCAATAAATTATCTTCTCTCATGACAGCTCTAATAAAAAACCAAGTGGGTGAAATTTAGGGTCTAGTTAGATAAATCTCCTAAATTTGATGTATTTCCTTATTCGCTAAACTATCTCAATTAATTTTTATTTTTTATCTTAATGAAGCTTTTTGGGTAAAACATGTGTAATTTCTCAGTGAGAGATAATATACGAAAAGGGTTTCTCTACCCTCAATATGCAAATTGTCAATGTTAATTTTAATTGAGAATGGAGATTTTCAACAGTATTCCTCTGATATACTTGCTCTCACAGCATCCACAGAGATTGAGAAGGCATAAGCTCATTAATATGTATGTCAAGCTGCTTACCTTCGGGTTCGAAATTTCCCGTTAATTTTAATTGGGAATGGAGATTTTCAACAGTATTCCTCATACTTGAGTATACTTGCTCACAACATCCAGAGAGGTTGAGAAGACCTAAGCTCATTAATATGTATGTCAGGGTGCTTACCTTTGGGTTCGAAATTTCCTGTTAATTCTAATTGGGAATGGAGATTTTCAACAGAGAATCATAGCTCTGCAATACTGCAGTATTCTAACAAACAATCGGAGGCATTTCCCTAGGGTGAGGACTGTTGATAATCTCCAATCACAATAAGCAATAACGTGAGATTTGAACTCCCAGGTATGCACAGGAACACAATTTCCTTTTCTCAACCCAATTTTGTATTGACTAATCTCTGCTATTTAGTCAAATAACTAAAATTTCTCTAATTTTTATATTTTTCAGCCGGAAATATCCAGATTTCGTTCAATTTGTGAGCCAATTCCTAGAAAAAGCTGAATGTGCTATCTGTAAAGACGCCTTAGATCAGGCAGACATCATACTGACCAACCCATGTGGACACTTGCTCTGTGTGGAGTGTTCTTGTCAGTTATCAAGGATGTGGCAGGATGGGGCTGAGTCTGAACTGAGGTGTCCCATATGTAGGACCATACTTTTAGAACACAAATTCACAAAGGCCTACTCAATCCGCAGTTCAAAAATGCGCCTGCGCCTGCTGTAAAATAGACCTACCATTAACAAGGGCTTTTATGAGCTCTTGTTATCACTTTTATTGTACAACATGCTCAGCACTAATATCCGGTAATTTAGCACATCATCCGAGTAGGTGTTTAGAGTGTAACACCCAATGGCATGTTGACCCTAGTGGTTGCAGCATGTTGCGTCCTACAAACACCTAGTGGTCTACAATCTCAAAATTTTTTGTTAAAAATAATTTTTTATTTCTAAATTTGGTCTGAATGAATGGGGTGCCTCCTCAGTCTTCATCCTTTTTCTCCTGTCATATCCCTAAAAATTGACTAGGTTACATTCTGCACAGAGCCAATCAAGCCAGATGTCATCAATAACAGAAGGATACCCAGAATAAATCTGAGCAACTGTCATCATCAACAGCATGAAACCATTGGGATAATTAATAAGACAAGGAGCTCGGCATATATCAAAATGATGGAGGGACTGAGATATCACTTAGACAATCTTATAGAAGTTTTATAAAACCAGCTGAATGTGTAATAGAGGGAATAAAAAACTTTGAAAAAAGGTAAATGTCAAAAAAATCTCTGTAATTATAGTTTGCAAGAGTTTGAATAATCTGAAGTTTTTTTAAATCATTTAATATTTGGAAGCTAATGTAAATATTTTTCACTTAGTATATGATTATTCCTGTAGATCCTTAGTAATTTATATTATTTTGTCATATGTCTTTAATCTACTAAAAAAACAATGATCTTGTTAAGAAATGATTTTATTATAATAGCTGAATACATGAAGGTTTCAGATGCTTTTTTGGCTAAGGTAGCACTTCCTCATAATTTATATGCATCCTTAAGTCAATATTTATACAAGTGTACATGACACGCCTTTTGTGTGGTGACTGTACAATCAAGCTGATTTATGGTTTTTATTCTGTATGAGATCTTCTGTGTAATCAGAAGAACGCTCTGTACAGTCATCTCTCAAAAGAATTGTTCAGCCTGCTAGGTTATAATTTATCTTGTTAAAGGAGGTGTCTTAACCTATTTTTATTTTAATAAAATAAACCATTGCAAAAGAATTTCGACAATATGAGCTCATCATATGTCTCCATTTACAAAGTACTGGTATTTATTTAGCTTTTTCTTTGCAATCAATCAGCGACACCAGTCATTGCAATGGAGAAGTCTGCTCTGGTTTATGTAAATGTTAACATAATAAATTGGATGTATGACCAGTCTATTTTTCTCAAAAGATTTAAAAAAAAAATTTTTCTGTTACACCTTCAATTCCATTCAATGTGACTGAATTATTACTTTTCTTTGTGTGACACTGAATTTTTTTTATTTTTTTAAAGTCATTCTATGTAGAATCCTCTGTTAAAGATATCATTAATATGCTCTACGCCATGATACCTGTATAGGATTTTTTATTGAAATTCTTATGTATATATTGTTTGAAAGGGTTATATGGTTATTTGACAATAAAAGATGGAAAATTATCACATATATTATTCTTTATGAACTATTCTCACAAGAAAATTACATATATGTATATATCAGAGAGACATAATAATAATCAAAGGATGATAATTAGTACAATTAAAAGGAATTAAATATATAATATTCTTCCAAAAAAATTCTCTGATAAGAAATGTCAACAAACATTCATGGAAACACAATTACAACATATTATGGACGACAGTAATATTCTAAATTAGTAACCAACAACTCTGTCATATGATCATAATTCCAATAATTACTTGGGAAAAAAAAAAAAAAAAAAAAAAAAAATTGAAAATTACAAAATAACTGAAACTAAGGTCCATGAGGTCTCAATCTATAAATATAAGTCTAAAAGTTTTTTCTCCATTCTTTTTTATACAAAATTTTTTTGGTATGTACGACCAGACCTAGTCTGTATGAAGCTGGTCTTTGCTGTTTCCACTTCATGGTCAGATCTATGTACCTCATCACTAGACCTCATTATTGATATATCCTTCATTTCTATCTGCATCTCAATGTCTGAATCACTGACCTGTGTAGACACCTCGGTTACATTTTTCCTCTCCTCCATCCAGTGATCAAAAATTTTTTTAGCGTCTGTCACAATCCTGTCGTCCCAGGTGTCGGCAGAGAATGAGCTGAGGGAAAAAATGGAACTGGAAGTCTCTGATGTAACCTGTGGAACTTGTAACCTTTCTTTCACATAAGTCGTATCAGCACTCGTGCTATCAGTCTCTGATGTGCTAGTTTCAACTCTTTCTCTACCCCCAGTGCAATTAAAAATTGTATCCAGAATTATAATTAGCAGTCTATCCTTAAAACGTCGAATAACATACACCATAATTCCACCAATAATTCCAAAAAATGGTATAACCAGAAGGGCATATAGGTCATTCTGGTCGTTATCCTGCTCATCATCATAATTCTCATCATCATGATGCTCACAATCATTGTCATAATCATCCTGGTCATTCACCTCAGATCTCCTCCGGTTGCATTTGTCAGACTCCTCTCTGTGGTCTAAACATAAAAAATAAAAGAAATATAAAAATCTGTAAATTGTGTGATTTACATACAAATATTTTTATGTATAAAACTGTAAGGTGAAATCTGTTAAGTGGATATGCTGTAATGCATAAACCGCTAACTAAAGCTATATGAGGCGACAGATTGCGTTCGTGTGCTTACTCTGGGGTTCGAAATTTCCCGTTAATTTTAATTGGGAATGGAGATTTTCAACAGAGTGTGGTTATCATGACATCCGACAAATATTTTTATATGAAAAATGTAGGTGAAATCTGATAAGTCAGTATGCAGCAATGCATAAATATTTTAGACTTTATGAAATCTTAGGATCACATAGATCCTTAATACAATAGAGTATATGATTCCTAGCTCTTACCCAAACTGCATCCGACTACAGTGATTCTGGTATCTTGATGTACACAATATCCTTTACACCGCCAATACAGAGTCCTCAAATTTGGGTAACTTAGGATAATATTCCTAAGAGGAAGTGTGATTTGTCCCAGATAACAGTCTTCGTATACTAGAGTAACGACGTCGTAATCACCACATTTGATCCCGTAATTTTTAAAGTCTTCAAATGATCTCAATCCCACAATATGTAAATGCGACGTATCCTTATAAAAGTTACATTCAACATGATAGCAATCCATACTTGACAGATATAAAGATACAATAAATAAAATCTCTACTAAATAAGCCATGATGAAGAAAATAGACATGTAAACAAGGTTTGAGAAACGTCATAGGTTGTCATTAGCTAAAAAATACGTCACAAATTATATGTTCATGCAATGTGACGTCACAATCCCTGTTTCATTCGTATAAAATAATAATTTCACAATTTCATAACAAATTTCCTACCTTTCTGGATTGGTCTCAGTCTCCTCATCAGCAGTATGTCTCACATCCTCCATTTTGACAGCATTTGTCTCATTTCCAGAATTTCTTTGAAGCTTACAGCATAATAATTTTCTTCCCAAAATCCATGCAAATAGTAATACAACCATAATGCATGCGGTACTGATCGAGATTAATATCCAGTAGTACCTTTGGATATGAGTGCTACTGTAATCTCTATTTTTGCTCATATTATGATCAGAATTATTTGACGAATACTGGGCAGAGGTAGTTGAATCCCAGAGACCTGTTGATGACAATAAGGACTGGGTATCCTCCCATATCTCACTCTCTGTTGTAGCTAATAAAAAAAGGGAAAAAATTGCTGTAGAGGTCTGTTGAAAATCTACATCCACAATTAAAATTAACATGAAATTTCTAAACCGAAGGTAGATCAGATAGACATATTAATGAGGTAATGCTTTGTATGCCTCTGTGGACGCAATGACAGTAGGCTGTGAAGGTGCAGAGTGAGGAACTCTGTTGAAAATCTCCATTCCCAATTAAAATTAACAGGAAATTTCGAACCCATAGGTAAGCACCTCATAAACATATTAATGAGGCATTGCTATCCTCTGTGCTTCTTTGGAGGCGATGACAGTAAGCTGTGAATGTACAGACTGAGGAAATCTGTTAAAAATCTCCATTCCCTATTAAAAAATAGCAGGAAATTTCGAACCCGAGTCTAAGCACCCCAAAGGCATTTTTTCTCTGACTATTAGATTACATTTTTATCTGCATAGGTTAATAAACTCATCTTTCTGGACCTTGTCTGTGCACATATTAGTGGATACTTTAATTTGCAATGGAATTTCTTTAATCCAACTGCAGTTGAAATACATCATATCCATCATTACCCAATATTCTAAAGAGGGAAAATTTTTCAAGACTAGATGGATATCTAGATATTCCAACTGTTTCAGATATAAAATACGGATTTTTGGATTATAGGTAAATTCCACCCATACAACATCTATACAAACAGCCATATCATTCTCACAGTTACACATTCTCTGGAAACAAGCTTTAGAATATATTAATCCGGGTAAAAAGCCTAAGAGTATAAATATTTGAGCCTGCATTTTCTGATTTGTATGTACTCTATGCCACAACAATACCTGAAAATAATACAAAACAAAATCTTTTGTCTAGGATATCTGGCAGGTATTGAGGTAACTGGCAAGCAGGCGATTGTAATCTTGGCAAGTGAAAATAATATAAATAGAGAGGAGACTAACCAGCTTTCTGATTGTTTACTATGTGACTCACGTGATAAGATAGAGATAACAATGTTCAGATTTTTTTCACCCACTACTGCAATGATTGCAGGTCCTACAGGCTCTGGAAAGACAAACTTTGTCTTTAAGTTATTGGAGAATTTAAATGCTATGTTTGAGGTTCCTGTGGAGAAGGTGTACTACTTTTATGGGGTATGGCAGAAATCCTTTGACAACAAAATAATTGAAAATTTAGAATTTATTCAAGGAGTTCCAGATGAGGCTCGAATAAAGCAAATTGCTGACTCTAAGCATAATCTGATTATTATTGATGATTTACAGATGACAGCAGTGAATAGCCCCTCTATTACCAATCTATTTAGTAGAGAATCACATCACAGAAATCTGAGCGTCTTTTTGATTTTACAAAATCTCTACCATTCGGGAAAATATAGTAGAGACATTACCCTGAATACACATTATTTTATTTTATTTAAAAATCCTAGGGATATCAATCAAATAAAAATCTTAGGAAATCAGTTAGGAATGTGTGATAAGGTCTGTCTGGCCTATGACGACGCCACTGCAGAATCTTTCAGTTACTTGCTGATAGATCTATCTCCTACCAGAGATAAGACCTCCTGGTTACGTACCCATATTTTTCCTGATGAGTACCTAACCGTATATAAATAGCTATAAATACTTGAGTGAGGAACTCTGTTGAAAATCTCCATTCCCAATTAAAATTAACAGGAAATTTCGAACCCATAGGTAAGCACCTCATAAACATATTAATGAGGCATTGCTATCCTCTGTGCTTCTTTGGAGGCGATGACAGTAAGCTGTGAATGTACAGACTGAGGAAATCTGTTAAAAATCTCCATTCCCTATTAAAAAATAGCAGGAAATTTCGAACCCGAGTCTAAGCACCCCAAAGGCATTTTTTCTCTGACTATTAGATTACATTTTTATCTGCATAGGTTAATAAACTCACCTTTCTGGACCTTGTCTGTGCACATATTAGTGGATACTTTAATTTGCAATGGAATTTCTTTAATCCAACTGCAGTTGAAGTACATCATATCCATCATTACCCAATATTCTAAAGAGGGAAAATTTTTCAAGACTAGATGGATATCTAGATATTCCAACTGTTTCAGATATAAAATACGGATTTTTGGATTATAGGTAAATTCCACCCATACAACATCTATACAAACAGCCATATCATTCTCACAGTTACACATTCTCTGGAAACAAGCTTTAGAATATATTAATCCGGGTAAAAAGCCTAAGAGTATAAATATTTGAGCCTGCATTTTCTGATTTGTATGTACTCTATGCCACAACAATACCTGAAAATAATACAAAACAAAATCTTTTGTCTAGGATATCTGGCAGGTATTGAGGTAACTGGCAAGCAGGCGATTGTAATCTTGGCAAGTGAAAATAATATAAATAGAGAGGAGACTAACCAGCTTTCTGATTGTTTACTATGTGACTCACGTGATAAGATAGAGATAACAATGTTCAGATTTTTTTCACCCACTACTGCAATGATTGCAGGTCCTACAGGCTCTGGAAAGACAAACTTTGTCTTTAAGTTATTGGAGAATTTAAATGCTATGTTTGAGGTTCCTGTGGAGAAGGTGTACTACTTTTATGGGGTATGGCAGAAATCCTTTGACAACAAAATAATTGAAAATTTAGAATTTATTCAAGGAGTTCCAGATGAGGCTCGAATAAAGCAAATTGCTGACTCTAAGCATAATCTGATTATTATTGATGATTTACAGATGACAGCAGTGAATAGCCCCTCTATTACCAATCTATTTAGTAGAGAATCACATCACAGAAATCTGAGCGTCTTTTTGATTTTACAAAATCTCTACCATTCGGGAAAATATAGTAGAGACATTACCCTGAATACACATTATTTTATTTTATTTAAAAATCCTAGGGATATCAATCAAATAAAAATCTTAGGAAATCAGTTAGGAATGTGTGATAAGGTCTGTCTGGCCTATGACGACGCCACTGCAGAATCTTTCAGTTACTTGCTGATAGATCTATCTCCTACCAGAGATAAGACCTCCTGGTTACGTACCCATATTTTTCCTGATGAGTACCTAACCGTATATAAATAGCTATAAATACTTGCTAGATTAAAGACTACTGATCAGTATGTCTTCTAATCTCCTTAGAGCAAAGCATTTTCTAAAGGTTATATTGGATAACAATAAAAATTTAAACAAGTATATCTTTTCAGAGGCTAATCAGTCACAAATAAAAGCCATTGCAGAGATTTTCTTCAATATTTTTCGTCTGCCACTCAGCAAAAAGATCAAGGCAAAATTTGAAAAATATTCTGGGTTGATTAAGCGATTTCTAAGAAGGGTTAGAGGGCGGCTTCAATTACTGAAGAAACATCACACAATTTTTTCAGAATTATTATATAGCATAAGGAAATATATCAACCAAATTTTACAATGAATAAATTTGTAATGGTACCTCATGAACAATTTTTGAAATTTAAAAAATATCTCGAAATTGAAAAACAAGGCCCGTATAAAAGCAATACAGCTGATGAGGAATCTGAGCAATTGAATAATGCTGTAACATCGTCCAAGGCTGAGACTGGAAGCAATGAGAGCCTATATATGTCACCCCCACCAGGATTGCCTGAGAGTAGTGTAGATAAGCGAATGACTGGCGGTCAAAAAACCCCAAATAATTCCAATGGAGGAAGGGTTAAACAGCAAGGAGGATCGACTACAAAACAGAGGGGAGGAGACAGGGAGTCTATCAGAGAGCGCAAACCAGCATGGATTAAATTCTGGAATAAAAATCTCTCCTGATTTGGAGATAGTGCTTAAAGAGGCATATTATAACCCCAGTAGTCCCGCCTCCTTCAGTGGGTTTGAAAAATTGTACCAATTTTTGAAAAAAAATGGTCAATACAAGATTTCAAGGAGAACTATTAAACAGTGGCTAGCTAAACAGGAGGCCTATACTTCACATCATCCTGTCAGGAGACATTTCAAGAGACCCAAGGTCCTTTCCTTCTCCAAAAATTATCAATGGGATACAGATACTGCTAATATGGTGAAATACAGAAAATCGAATGATAATTATGGCTATTTTGTGGTTTTTATCGATATATTTACTCGTTATCTCTATACCAGACCATTGTATACTCTCACAGGAAAGGAAATGAAGCAAGTCATGTCTAATATTTTTGAGGAATCAGGGGTGAAACCACAGAAAATAAGAAGTGATCAAGGTAGTGAATATAAAAATTCAGAGGTGACCAAATTTTTGAGAATCTCAAAGGTGGATCAGATATTTACTTATTATGAAACTAAAGCTAATTACGCAGAGAGAGTAATAAAAACAATTAAACTCAAGATATTCAAATATTTAACAGCTAGAGAATCCTTCAGATGGGTAGATAATTTACAAAACTTTACGGCTAGTTACAACAATGCCAGCCATAGATCTATTAAGATGACCCCCACAAAGGCTCAGAGTTCAAACCAGTATGATATATGGTCTTATCAATACGGCCTCAAAACTAAGGGTATTAAGAAAGACAAAAGCATGAAGAAGACCAGACCTAACCCTAAAAGGGTGAAATTTAAGTATAAGGTTGGTGATAGGGTTAAAATAAGTTATCTAAAGAACAGTTTCGATCGAGAATATGCTGAAAAATGGTCTGGTGAGATTTTTACAATCATTGATAGAAAACTAAACCAAGATATCCCAATGTATCAACTAAAAGATTATCAAAATGAGGTCATAACATCATATTTTTATGAGCCTGAATTACAACTAGCATTTTTGGATGAAAATATGGTCTACAAAATAGAAAAAATTCTTAAAAAAAGGAAAAGAAAGGGGATATCAGAGATGCTGGTAAAATGGAAAGGATGGCCAAGCAAATTTAATTCCTGGATACCAGAGACAGCTATGGAAGAACTATAAATAGCCAATGCTGCCCTGTGTTTGTGTTAAAGCTTTCATAATTGAATGAAAAAGAGGGAGAATGACAGAGGGAGACTTTTACATTTTCTTAAGTTCGAAGGATTCCTTAAGGTTTCATCCTGGTAACAAGGGTTATAACTTCACTGTGGAACTTCCTGAGAGAGTGGAATTGAGGGGAAATTGGAAAGTGGCGCTCTGCGATATTTTTTTAAATGAAAAAATATCAGAGACCCTCATGGTTTTTTCAGATATCTGTGATTATAGTTTTGTTAGAGATTCCTTAGAACCAATTTTAAGAATGTTAATGCCAAACAATAAAAGAAGCCAATTATTTCCAGACAGGTTTTATTTGGGGGTGAGGCAGTCGAATTTAGGTCGAATCAAAATCTATATAAAAGATAGCTCCTTTAACAATGCTCTAGCATTAAAGGGGGAGATACAGCTCACATTACACCTTAAAAAAGAAAATGGATAAATATTTAAACTTTTGCAAGAAATGTATTGAGGGAAGAGTCGCATATAACCCAAATTTTTATGAATTAAATCCTAAAAATTCAGAAACAGATAGGGTTAATGACAAACCGGTGGAGGTTACATTAGTTACACCTACAGAGGCAGCAGTGGAGCAGGCCAAGAGTGAGATAAAATTGAAAAAGGGTATAAATAGCATGGTTGGAACCTACAAAGGTCAAACTGGTGGGAAGACTAGAAAGAGTAAGATTACAAAGAAATCCTTAAGAAAAATTTCTTCCAAGAATAAAAATAAAACTAGGAAAGGTAGCAGCACTAGGAGATCATCATCATCTGTCCAGAAGGGGGTGAAAGTAAAGAGTAAGAAGAAAAAATTCAATTCTCACTCATTATGGATATAATTCAAACACCTTTAACCATCTTCCAGCCGCCACCCATAGATAAGACGATTCAGAAAGAATATTGGGTGGAGTTCAATCCAATTGCCGCTATCACAGATAGCAGTGTAATAGAATTTAATATCCCAGGGACCTCAGTAGATTATATCAATTTAGCTAAAACCAGGTTACATGTAAAATACATCATTACAGATGAGAAGGGGGTTCCTATTCATAATAAGCCACCATCAGCTGGTCAACCTCCAACCCCTAGTCACCAGGTGGCGCCTATAAACTTGACCCTCCATTCAATTTTTAGACAGGTTGATATTGCATTAAATCAAAAAGTAGTATCCTCAGATGTGGGTGCTAATTATCCGTATAAGGCAATGATTGATTTTCTTCTATCAACCAACAACAACATGGTTCAATCAGAGGGTGAGGCAGCATTGTTTCATAAAGATCAACCAGGAGCCATGGAGGCTATCACCTACACAGGGGGTAATCCAGGCTTTACAGAGAGAGGCAGACCAACTAGAAGTGGAGGAACGGCTAGTGTGGAGGGTTTACTTTATACAGACTTTGGAATAGATCAACCCAGGGCTATAATAAATGGGGTGGCGGTTACCTTGAAGTTTTTTCAATCCTTCAATGAGTTCAGATTAATGAGAGATGGGAAAGAAAAGTTGAGGTTAAAAATCACAGAGGCTATTTTAAAAGTTTGTTATATCTCTTTGAATCCAGATATGTTAGTCGCTCATAATGAGGCTTTGAAAACAAGTCCTGCACTCTATCCCTTCTGGAGAAGTGATATTAAAAGCTTCAGTATTGCTAAAGGATCTCACACATTTATGACTGATAATATCTTCCATGGTAAAGTTCCCAGCAAGATTGTGGTTGGCTTAGTTTCAAATGCTGCCTATTCTGGAGATTACACTAAAAATCCGTTTAACTTTCAAAATATGGATCTCAATTATATGGAATTGAGTGTGGATGGACAGCCTGTACCAATAGACCCTTTAAACCCAATTTCAATGAAAAAGATTATGTAGCCTCTTATCTAAGTCTGGTACCAAACGATTCTGATCGGAAAAATGGTTTGATTATTCAACTTTCAGATTATCCCAAGGGATATGCATTGTACCAATTCGACATACAGAGTTTCCTATCTGGTCAGGTGATGACAAATTCCGGAAGTGGACATGTGAGATTAAGTCTAAGATTTGGGACTGCCCTTCCAGAAACTATAAATATTATTGTCTATGCAAAATTCCCTGAAATATTAAAGATAGATCAAGCTAGAATGGTAAATGTTGGGTGATGGATAGCTACGAAATTGCAAAGTATATGAGGTTGGATGAAAAAATTCGAGAACAATTCTATGGCGTATATTCCCTAGACCTTATCCCTAAAAAACTACCCATTCCCTCCCTAGTTATTGTTAATCTGGATTACTCCACTGACAAGGGGAGCCATTGGGTGGTATTGCATCGGGTGAATAATGAGGTTGTGGAACAATTCGATTCAGCAGGAAAACAACCAAAGAGAGACATAGTTAATAATTTATTCAGTAATGCATTATCATACAAATACAATAATAAGAGAGTGCAAAATTATCAGACAGATACATGTGGATTATTTTGTTTGTATTATAGCTATCACAGTAGCAGAGGAAGAACCATGCAAAGTATTTTATCAGATTTTTCAGTAAACCTAAAAAGTAACGAGGAGATGATCATTAGATTTTTTAATAATAACTTTGTAAAGTGACGATTCAGTATAAGAAATAAATGGTATTACATTAAAATATATTTTCTCTGTTATTTCTTCAAAAAAAAAAACAATTGCATACTTGAATCATCTGTGTCCTGCTCAACAGAGTTCCTCAGTCAGTACTATCATAAAACGCTGACAAGTATTCAGAGCAAATGCGTTCGGGTGCTTACCTTCGGGTTCGAAATTTCCTGTTATTTTTAATTGGGAATGGAGATTTTCAACAGAGTTCCTCAGTCTGTACTGTCGCAGCAAAAAGTGACAGGAATTCAGAGGCAATGCGTTGGGGTGCTTACCTTCTGGTTCAAAATTTCCTGTTAATTTTAATTGGGAATGGAGATTTCAGTAGAAAATTTTCGACAGCAATCCATAATTAGCTCACCCATGATGTTATTTCCGGCTAGAGAATTAGGGGGAAGCACAGAAATAAGTTTAGTGGGGTTACTGACACCCCAATAGGCCTCATCCTCTCTACTATAATTAGGCTGCTTATAATAAATAGCCTTATCATTAACAGATACTAGTCGATCTCGAAAATTTTGACACTGCCTAAATTTTTCAGAGACACATAGGTGCATAATATCCTTCTTAATTTCTTCATTTCTACTTTTTGAGATAAATGTTTTGTCAAGATGATTGTATACATTAAGGGGATCTGTTTCCAGCAAAATCTTATGACAAAGTGTAATATTTTTGTAATGTTTGGCTAAAAGGTGATAAAACATTTGTTCAATTGAATGATAAGATAAGGCGTCTACTCTCATCTGAGAATAGTACAGATTAGATAGGGGATCCTGTACCTCTGATACAACCAGGGATTCTCTTTCCCATGGTGAGAGGGTTATATTTAAAGGTCTGGTTGTGATCCCATCATCTTGCACCTCTCTCTTACAATAAAAATAATTGAATCCTATTTTAGTTTGTGAATAGGTAAACATATTAGCATCCCTCATTCTAAATCCTAAATTGGTGGAGAAACTTGTCTCTCCAGTGCTTAGAGTGTGAGTAAATTTAGCCATAGCATCAGTTAAATTTTTTTTAGAAATACCTTTAGAAGATATTTTCTGTTTACCATCCTGATCCTCTATGATATAGGATTTTGAACAGAGTGATAACATTCGAAATCCAGAGAATTCTTTCTTAAAAATCCCTGGGATTTTCTTATCTATAGTGATATGGTGGGAGCAGCAGCGTCTTGGAAACCAGAGTGCATTCAACTCATCAGAACAGGACCCAAAAATTTCCTTATGATATTTCTGTCGGTATCTTCCCCTAACACAAAGATCTAGATCAGATTGATTTATAGCCATATACAGACTATCGGTGTCAGTTTCCGTTAATTCAAATGACTGGGGTCTAAGGTATTTCAGTAAGCAGTCATAATAAAATTCCAACATTCTTAACTTCGCATATTGTAAAATAAAAAAACCAATTTGTATAGGGTTATCCATCACAATTCTAGACTTATAGGTCTCTACCTCAAAAACTCCATTAATATCCTGCATATCTTTAAAAATGCAAGAGTTTATTATTTTTCGGACTTTATTCTTATCCACTAGATATCTCACATTAGAATGTTTAGTTTTATTCATGAGAAAGGAACCATAACTGGAATTACTTATCAATTTGAAGGTGTCCCCTATAATTGCTTTATCTGCCTCTAATTCTCCCTGAATCCTGTGATGGGTCACCTTATCTATGAATGAAGTGAATGAGGGTTTGGGTTGAAATTCGATTATCTGATAGATTTTTGAGACTTGACATTTATTTTTCAGATACCACTGCAAAAGGGGGGTGGCAAGTAAAATTTTGCGAGCCTTAAGCCCACTAATCAGAAGTCTTTTACTTTTAAATTGAATGTCATTGGCGTTACAATAGGAGAGCATATGTGAACCTATTACCTCCATTGGTACCTCACAAGTAGCAAAAAAGGGGGGATATTCTTGAAAGAAATCTTCATGCCCCTCCTCCACCTGGATATCTACCTCTAATGCACCAAACAATGTTCCATTTTTAACATCTGTTAAGATCTTTGAGTGTGTTAAATCCCCCTTATTTTTCCTGTAGTAAGAAGGGAGGTAATGTTCATAAAATCGGAGGCATTTGGGTTTTATTTTGGAGATAAATTGACATTGCTGAATAGCCAGAAATTTATAACCCTGTGAAATTATGTAGTTCATTCTAGCTTTATCCCTCTGTTGCACTTTTTTCAGTCTTTCTGACCAGGTTTTGTTTTTTAAATTTTTAACTATAAAGCAGTTAAATTTACAACCGTGGTAATAACATCCATTAAATTCATAAACTGTTTTATTTTGATAACAAAAACCATCTACCCTAAAGTTCCCTATTCTCACCTCTTTTTGATTATTTAATTTATGTCGAATTTTTATTCCCTCTTTACAGCTGAGATAATCTAACCGTATGAATCTATGTACCTTTCGCTAACCTCTGGTCTAAAATGGTTTTCAGGGAATCTTCTTACATACACACCGCTTGGCATTAGCTGCTTGATAGCATAGGAATAGAGGCCATTACAGTCATAACCCACCACGCTCTCACATAAGTTATTTTCTACATTTTTAATTTTTGTTACCCCTTTTTCTTGATATCTGCTAAAAATTATGCTAGGACCTCCCACAATATTTTGTTTAAATGTATAGTATAGGTCTGCGTTATCTGAATTGAAGAGTGCAAAATTACTCTCTGAGGAGGTATAGATCATTTTTCTGGCTACACCAGGCAAGGTGATGTAATCTTTAAAAATATCTATCCCTTCCGATACATAAAGATCTATGAAAGTAGTGAGGGCTTCACAGAAGGGTCCAGTATCTAGATTATTGTAATGTATTAAATAATCCCTAAAAGTCCTCATACCATTCTTATTCCAAAGATTTCTAAGCTCTTCATACTCAGACTCAGATTCTAATGGGTTAGACATCCTCATTTTAGAATAGAAATCTTTCATTTCCGGTAAGCAGGTGCAGTCTAATTTTTCAAGAGAATCAAACCATTCATAAGGAAAAACACCTTTTGGAATGTCACAACCATAGGCTTTAAGAAACTTCTCATAGGAACATCCAGCTGCTAAATAATTAGAAACATCTAAAAATTTCATATGTGGAGTACCTATGGTGAGATAGCTGTTTTCTTTTTTGATGGTGAAGATTTCATTTTCTGTGTAATTTAAACTTATATACTTGAGAATATCAGTCTTAATTAAATTCAGATCGTATCTACCTGAATTAAATCCAATAACAGGTAGTTGGGTAATGTAAGTAAGAAACTCTTTCTTAACTTGTTGAATATTGGATATGAAATGTGACAGAATCTTTTTACTTGGAGTAAAGACAATATTGGATTCTGAATCAGATTCGTCCGACTCGAGTTCCTCTTCCCAGTCCTCTGATTCGAAATCCGAATCCGCCTGCTCCCCATCCTCTTTATATTTCTGAATGAGCTCATCCAGTTCATATAAAACATGAAAATATTTGCAGGAGATTTGTTTACGAGCGGCTATACTAATCAGTCTGAGATATTCCATCATATTTTGAATCAAAATTGTCGGATCCGGATTGATAAAACACCTCGCTGATTCAAAATTGGTTATGTTAGAAGCTACACTCACACTAATGGGAACATGTTTGGATATCCAGTTCAATTTACTCGTGGTGCTGTGGTTTGTTTTTTGAAGCATCGCCTCCATATCCCACACTGCAAAGAGTTTATAATATCTAGATTGCTCAGAGGTATGTATTCCTAGAGATTCGAGTTTTTCGAATATGGTTAAGGGTGACTTATGGAAGCCACCTGGAAAATGGTAGATAGTTTTATCATAGCATACTTTGTAGTGTCTTTGCATGTTCCACTCTCTTGTGAACAACTTAAGACACTTCTCACATTGAAATTTTTTGGCGAATTTATTTATATCTACAATATAACTAAGGTGGTTTTCATGTACATTAAGATACATCTTACTATCATAATTATTTACAGATTTATACAGATTACAGACAACTCCATCTGGTGACAGAGAATATATCAAAATTTTTACATTAAAACATCTTTCTAGATCCATCATCTCATCCATAGTCACACCAGTAAATTGTCCAGTAGAAGTTCCTAATTTTTCTGATTTTTTAAAATTCATCCATACACGAAAATATTCGAGGAAATCTTTGTTACCATTAAAATGTTGTCGAAGACATCTGAAGAAACATAAATTGTCTGTATATGGTTTGCCCGTCCATTTGTCTATATACATTGTCTTCAGATTCCTATTCTGTTTGATGTAATCTGGCAGGTCTTCAGCATTTCCCAATGGAAACTCTGTTTTAAAAACTACATACTGCACATTAGTTATGAAGGCGAGGCTCCAGGCAGTAGAGGGTCTATCTGATCTTGCTTGTGTAATTATATCGATTCCAGCTAACTTATTCATCAAAAAACGAATACTATTCATATTCGAAATTCGAAAAGGATATTGAAGAATCTTACTGTTGTAATGTGGAACAAAATATCTGTATTCCCTTGTTTCATTGTTAAATAAAATGGTTCCAAAGGCGAGATTAATCCTGAAGGCATTGTGTAGGTTCTGATAGATTTCCCTCACCTGGGATCGAATCTCCCTGTAACCCCCATGCAGATTATTGGTTGGAAAATTGTAGATATTCTTTAGTTCAGTCTCTTGATGGTTAGCCTGTATGTGATCTATGTTTGTAACGTAAATCTCACGTAAATTTTCGTCATCATTATCTACAATAAAGGCTGGTAGGACAGGGTCATCATTGTTGCCTCCATGTTGTCTCATTCTATGCGTGTACAGGGCCCTCCTACCCTCAAAATTGCATTTACAAATGCCACATCTGTAAGATTTAGCAGCTGTAGATTTCTTATGAAATGTCTCCACATGAAAGTTGAGGGCCTCTGATGTAAGAAATGGAAGATCACAGCTCCTACAGATATATTTTCCACATTTTTGAAGATGTAAACACAAGGCCTGGTTATCATGGAATTGTCGATCACATATCCTGCATTTCTCTTGTATCTTATCTGTTACTTGGTGACAATACTTCTGGTGATGAAGTAGATTTTTCTGATTCAGAAGGTTAGAACCACATAAATAACATCTACACTCCATGGTACAGGGTATTCAGATATGAAAAATTTTTTTCAGTTTATATAGGGGAGTGTCTTGCAATTATTATTGATTTTGTTGAAGATTTCAGATGATTAATGAGTTCTAGACAGAGTGAATGCCTTCGTCTTCAGAGTCTGAATCATTGATTTCCATTCCCATCTGTCTCATAACCTGTCTACGCATTCTCTGACCTGAAACCATTCTATTAAGCATAATTCTTCGCATTTGCTGAGCCTGAGTCGAATATGTTTTCATCCTCTTTCTCCATCCTAAATAGGATTTAATAAGTTTGTTCTTGTAGGCTCTAAAGGCTGTAAGAAGAATCCTGTGAGTATAGGATGGATAATGCCAGATGAAGCATGAGACATAAAACAATGACACCCCTAGGCATGTACAATTTTTAATATGAAAGGTATTGAGTGCCATCTCTAAAAAATAATCTGGGTGCTGAAGGTTCATATCTCCCACCTGTAGAAATAGATCCCTAAGAGTTAATCCTGATTGAGACATTTCTAACAATTCTTTTTTATATCAATATAATTTTTGCAGAATTTCGCAAGAGTGATAAGCATTTAATATTTCACGAAAACAGATTTCCCAGGGGTTTATATAGCGACTGGGGAGTTTATAATTACTATAGAAAAGATTTAGTCTTATCAGCATTTTTAGTAAATGTGTTGAAAAGAGTGTCAGGATCCTTATGTCAGAGAAAAAAATTTATTAAAAAAAGCAAGCTCAGCATTTCATTACCAGTATAAATAGCCCGTGTTACATAAAACAAGAGTTATTAGACAGATGTGAGTGAAAGGAGAAAGTTTAAATATAGGAAAATAAAGTTAAGGCAGTCTTTGTGCTAGACAGGTATTTGTCAGTTAACGTATGAGCTCCTAATGACAGTCACATAATGAGATAGAGGTGAGAAATACGAAAGGGTGGGTTTGAGGGGGGTTGGGGAGGTCTTTGTGAGGGTTATAATATTTATGTAAAAATTATGATAAAAATAAGTGACACATTTTTAATAATAGAACAATGGGCCTTCTGTCAAAGATGCAGATGTGGGAAATATAAAAGGGAACAGGTGAGAGGGTAACAGATTGGCTGGAAACCATACAAAGGAAATAAAGTAACAAAGGAGAGTAGATTCAGATTTGATATTAAATTTTTTTATCTAGTGCATTATCTGATTTAATGGTCTTTGTGATGTAAAGAAAATTAGGATTTGCATGCAAATGAGATTTATTTTATCTAGGAGTTTGTTCAATTAAGATTTTTCATCTCTAAACCCAAAGCCCTAACCCTAATAGCCATAACATTAAAGATTCAGTATAATAAGTGAGAGATACGATAGAGAGCAATTGTTTTGTTTTCATAAAGCCATATCACTAAACAAGTGATACTGAGAATGTATATGAGGAATTGCGTTCGAGTGCTTACCCTGGGGTTCGAAATTTCACGTTAATTTTAATTGGGAATGGAGATTTTCAATAGACCTCCAATGTGGCTAGCTGTGTTTAGCATGATGGTTGGGAGAGCAGTTTTCAGTAGTAATATGATGCAGTAGGCTAGAAGATAAAGCCCCATTAAAAAATTTGGCTAGCAAAGCTTGGCCTAGCAGACAAAGCCCCATTAAAAACAGCTGTGCTAGCCATTAAACAACAAAGCATGGCCAGCAGACAAAGCCCAATTAAAGTTCCATTAAAAAAACCACAGCTGTGAACTAGTATGGGTAGCAGACAAAGCCCCCATCAGCAGAAAAAAGGGCTATTAGATGATTCAGTTTTCAGTAGTAATATCATGCAGTAGGCTAGAAGATAAAGCCCCATTAAAAAATTTGGCTAGCAAATCCCTATTAAAACAAAGCTTGACCTAGCAGACAAAGCCCCATTAAAAACAGCTGTGCTAGCCATTAAACAACAAAGCATGGCCAGCAGACAAAGCCCCATTAAAGTTCCATTAACAAAACCACAGCTGTGAACTAGTATGGGTAGCAGACAAAGCCCCATTTACAAAGATTGGCTAGCAGACAAAGCCCCATTAAACACAGCTGTGCTAGCCATTAAACAAAGCATGGCCAGCAGACAAAGCCCCATTAAAAATTTGGCTAGCAGACAAAGCCCCATTAAACATTTGTAGCAGATAAAGGTTCCATTGAAACAGTTCTAACCCTGCCACAAGATCTAGCAGACAAAGCCCCCATTAAAACAAAGCTGGGGCTAGCAGACAAAGCCCCATTAAACACAGCTGTGCTATCCCCCCATTAAAATCAGACAAAGAGCTTGCCCATTAAAAAGCACACACTGCCATTAAGCAGACATAACCCCCATTTAAACACAGCTGATTTGACAATGCCACGAGATCTAGCAGACAAAGCCCCATTAAAACAAAGCTTGGAGCTAGCAGACAAAGCCCCATTAAACACAGCTGTGCTAACAACCCCATAAAAAATCAGACAAAGAGCTTGCCCATTAAAAAGCACAGCTGTGTGATGATTCATCTGAGTAATAGCTATAAACTATCAAAGTAAAACAAAAGTCCCCCATTGAGTCAGTCTCAAGAACCTGTATAGAGCCCAATAACCTGTATAGAGCTAGTATCGACCCTCCCCTACCTAGCCATCCATCTACCATCTGCCCCAGGCAGCTGCACAGCTGTCAAAAAGTGACATGATTGATGGGAAACTCGACTCGATATACACTCGGTATATACTACTTTCGTCTCTTCATATTTGAGCTTGGGAGAGGCAATGATATACAGAGCAGGATATATTTTTTGTATACAATGGCGCCTCCGTACCATGGATAATAACTTCTGGTTTTCATTAATATCTCAGAAACTAGATAACCTACAAATGTGTATTACATATTGTCAGAAACGTCTTTTTGTAGCGCTTCTGCTGGTGTTTGTTGCATAAAAATCCATGCAGAAATAGCGGACAAAGTAAATATTGATATTTAATTTATATGAAAGCCTGTTTCACACTCTTTCTTTAAATATGGATTTATTTAAGTCCTCAAACATACAAAATGGTGGATAATAAAAGTATCACATCCCTCATGAGACGTATATAGAAAAGTGAAGATTATGGGGGTGTTCCACTGGAGCCAACTTGTCGGTAACTAGGTATTTCACTTGTTTGATAGTTCACTGACCTTCCCAAGCTCTGTATCTGGACTGTGGCTCCACCTACCTGGAAACCGACTTGTGGGTTACACTTCCCATCTTGTCCTATACTGTTACTGTCTTGTCTTGAAAAGCTTGCCGTCCTGACTTGGTTAAATACCAGGACTACACTAACTGACCGTACTTGAAAGCAAACCAGCCTGTTGTAAACATAATTGACCTGACTTGGACAGACTTCAACTGTAGAGTCGGTAACATCTCAGCAGGACAAGCCCGGGAACACATGCAGGCAAGCTGTAAACACAAAGCCCAGTAGGCGGTTACACAACAGACAAGCCAGGAACTGTGTAGGACAAGCCAGCTTCAGTTTTGCAACCCACAGCTTGTCTGCTGATGAAATCTGTGACTATATAAGGCGAGTCGGCTTTCGCATTGCATCATTTGGAATCTGGCAATTGACAGATTATATCTGGCAGTATTTCAAGAATAGGAGTTTGGTTTTTTTACAATTATCTAGGGCAGTTTTGAGTTGAAGTCGGCTGATTTTTTATTTTAGGATTTTGTTTTTTATGAAAACGCTGCTGCTTATTACAATGGGTCAATGGGTCCTAAGAAAGGCAGAAGAGTGAGGAAGATAGAAGTTCCCCCTGACAGTGTTCCTAACTTTGAGCTTGGGGACACAGCAGCAGATATCCAGTGGATGAGGCAGGAGAGGGAGGCCAGAGAGAGGAGGACACATAGCAACAATGGGAGGAGGAGGAGACCAGGAGGGAGGAGGCAAGAGCAGAGGAAACACACTCGCAAGAGGAGGGATTTGCAGAAAAAAGGTCTAGGACAGACAAAAGTGACACTGAAACAGAGGCTGGAGGAGAGGCGGGACCATTAGAATCACGATACAAGAAGGGGCACATGACCAACATCTACCTGATGGACTCAGACAAGGAGGCTGTTCACCAACAGTTGCAAGCTGTCTGTCAAGGTGTGCAAGACCTGGTTTGACTCACAAAGGACACATTACTGTAAGGTGATGCAATCGAAGTCTGGACAGGCCCCAAAGGAGATGAGGGAACATCAGAATTGGAAACAGGACAAGTTTGGATTCCTGAGGTGGCACATCAGATGCAAGGTACTAAGCAAATCATCAGGCTGAAGTCCCAAACCCGAGGAGCCAGAGCTTCAGATGCTACAACACACAACATCTTTAGAGCCTCGACTGGCACAGACCGTATGAAGATCAGTATGGGGTCAACAGACACCACATTACAGTCTCAACAAGTCAGAGACACAAATGCCTTCAAGCCAGGTCATCCAACCCACTCAGCAGAGTCAAATGGCAAACAAAGGACAGCAGCAATCAAGAGGGCTGCTGAGTTCCTTCCTACTTGTCACATTGGTGCAGACAAAGCACTTCAACCCTCCATCAGCTGCCTCTGCTACAGGCCAAGAAAGCCAACATAACATATCAGGACTTTCAAGTTTCTTCGGAAATCTTCAGTCTGTGATGAACTACTAATAGATTGGCACACTACAGCCATTTTTACCAGCCAACATGCCAGCACCAGCTGCCTTCAACCACCACCGATTCACATCAAGAACATCAGCACCCACCAGCCCAGCCTCCACCTTCCCCGCAGTCAGCCGACGCCAAACAGCAGCCACAGTAGAACACCTGCCATGCCTCCAATCATTCATTTTCAGTACCGCTACTGTAAACAATTTAAAGGTCCTTTTCAGGGCCACCCAAATCTTCCAAAAATACACCCACACAAAATGAATGAATGACTAAATGAAGATTTTGAACTTTTGAAAGATTTTGAACTTTAAATTATCTTGCAGTTTTCACTAAAATAATTTAAAAAATGAAACTTGTTTACAAACTTTTACATTTAAAGGGGTTCATTTGAACATAACTTGGGTTGTTTAAAAGGGGGACTTGTGATTTGGTTTGAAATAGTTTGGAAACTTGTTGGAAATAAACTGGATTGTCTTTGGAAATTTGTTGGAAGTTTGTGCAACACCAACTTAAATAAAAGTTCTTGGAATAATTGAGTAGTCCTGAAAAGGACTGATATTAGTCCTGAAAAGGACTTACAGAGGATAGCTTTACCCCCCAGGGTTGTTGTTTGACACATCTCAGATCCTGTCCTCCTGCCCAGCCAATTGATTGAAGTAGTCTTTCAGTAGTTTTCGTTGATGTTTTGGCTCCCTTGAAGGATTCCTGTTGCTCTCATTTGGCAAATACAGCTCCTGCTCATTTTGTTGGGCCGCTACATCATTTGCTGGGATTGATGTCCTGTCTGCCTCGCCCTGGTGTGTCCTCAGCATGTTGTGCAGCAGCATACATGTAAACACAATGTCTCTGACAACCCATGGCCTTTGCTCCATGGTGCACAGTAGTACCCTGAAGTGGCTCACTAAGATTCCTAAGGCATTTTCAACAACACTCCTGCTTCTGGAGATACTGTAGTTGGCTATTCTTTCTTCCCTTCTCAGTTGCCTTGTGCTATAGGGTTTTGCCATCCATGGCATCAAGTCAAAGGTGTCATCACCAAGCAAGAAGTAGTGGCCTGGCCCTCCCTCTCCCAGGGGTTCAGATGCTGGAAGCCCCAAGCTGCCATCCTCAATCTTCTCCCTGAAATCAATTCTGTTGGTGATATGCTACAGCATGGGGAACATTTCCTCTGGTTCTGAATTTCTTCTCCACCCTTTCCCATTCATCAGGGCTATCAGGGCAGTGCTTAATATTCGTCCTGGAATTCAGCAAAGATGGCTCAGCAGACTTGGGGGACGAATTTTGCAGATGGTGGTTCCACCAACCAACCAGTGATACTGCAAGGAGGTGTAGGTCTCTCTAGTAGCCAGGTGTCTTAGGGTTATAGCCAATTTCAGTACATCTTCTAATGGCTTCTTGAAACTGATTTAGGTCTCTCCAGTGGCCAGGTATCTGAGGGGTTATTGCCAGTTTCAGTCCAACTTCTAATGGCTTCCTGAAATTGGTGACTTACTTCTTGATGCGGTGTTGTATGTGTTCTTTGATGAGGTCAAAGGGCAGGGGCATCCTGACAAAATTCTGGTATCCTGGGATGTTGGTGTGTATGAGTTTACCAGGAGGTTGCTGTAGCATCCCTTTTCTAGTTTTTGAAGGATCCAGGGCATGACCCAGGGGTTTGGTAGATTTCTTCTTCTCCTGGGGGTTGGCTAGGGTTGAGGCTGTGCTGGTGGCTGTTGTGCAGGTGATAGTACTGGGTTTAAATGTGTCCTCTGTCTTCCAGTCAAGATGCAAATCAAAATATTAAACTCAATAAAAACCCAATGTACCCTATGCTGATGTAGAAAGTCTCTGTGATGTGTAGATGGCATCTTTGCAGTGACAAATGATATTTTTGTAAGCCAGGGGGGATGTATATAGTTTTGGTTTGATCCTGACTCTGGATCCCGACTCCAGGATTTAATCAGTCCAGTTGGGGTAAGTCTGGAAGATGATCCAGTCCTCTCTGTTTGTCAGCATGGCTTGTCAGGGGTTGTCTGTTTACGGATTGTCGAGGTAGTTTCCCGTCTAGGCCTGAAGAAAATGATCCCGACCCCAAGTCAGGTCGAGATCTTGATCCAGACCAGGATGTGCTACGTCCTGTTGGGGAAATGTAACTGTCCCAGCATTTTTGCGCGCACTTTCGTGGTTTTCGTCCCTATTCCAAGACTTTTGTAACCAACCCTAGAGTCATAGAGTTGGTAACTGTGTCGATTCCAATGGAACACCCTTATTAACAATATAATACTCTCGCTACACACTCGCATAATATTGTCTTTATTCGTGGCATATTTTTTTCTGTATATGTCATTCGGAAAGCTTTCCTATTATATCTAAAACTTAACAGTAAATAATCCATCATAAAATGTATCCTTTTATGTGTAAATTGCCATGTGAAACACTGAAGACATTTGTTCAAATACAAGATACACTACTAGAAAAACAAGATACACTGATCGCAAATAGCCTTTGACTCCGTTTCCTTATTGTCGATTGCCAATACTACTGTTTCCACACACCAGGCTGGTCTTGTATATTATATCACAAACGGCTCACGTTTTTTACCTCCCTATGGAATTGAACTTCTACTCTTTTCAGTTTTTGTACTTTATCATCTCAAGATAAGTAGTAAGTAGCAGTGCATGAGATGTCTGGTAAGGTGTAGTACTGCGAGAGGAATATTATGTATGACGACCTTTCATTGTAAGTTGGTTTCACAAAAAAGTTATGCTTGTTCTCCAAGCAAAATTACCATAGAATTAAATAATTCTTTTTTTTTTTCAATTATATTTTTATTTTCAAACTATAATTTTCTTATCTTTGTTTATATCATTACACATTATCATAAAAGTGTAAATGGGAAATAAGTGGCCAAATTAAAAGGAACACATGAAATCCAAAAAATCAATTTTGAACTAACATATTTATCAAACCAATAATGTACAATGTAACCCCCGCACCCCCACATCCTACTTCCCTGTATCATATTTAGCCAATGAGCCCATTTCTTCAAATCAAAGCAGTCATAAGGGAGCATATGGTTTACAACGCAACATATGTCAAGGAAAGCAGTAAAACCAGACTGCAGCACACATCTGTACAGTTAAAGCTGCAATTCTCTTACTGTATGAGTGTTGCTTGTGGCTTTTTTTAGAACTATGCACCTATACATGCTTGGTAGATTTCTGACTGGATTCACTTGACAGTGATTTGGACCACATAGCTAGAAGGGAGGTCTCTAACAGCAGTACTACTTTTATAAAAAAAAGCATAGGGAGATGAGGACACATCGTTTGTTTTTGTCTGTGTCTATATGGGATTTCTGCTTTTGCAGAGATTTCTGCAAATGAAAGCAGCTATGAAATGGATGTAATGTAGATTGGATGCTGGAATAATTTTGCTATAAGGAATATCTTGATCTAGTGGGATTTTTGTGGATTCAGCCATGTTACAAGTGCAAGTAAAGTTGATCTTAAAGAAGTCAACGGATATTCAGAGGTTGATTATAAGGAATATTTTAAACATTTAAAAATAAAATAGATTTTATGTTGTAACTCTGGCACATTCCCATTGCCTGTCTTCTTATATTATTGGAAATCTTAAGATTTTGGAATACTATTTGGAAACCTACTGAATTGGAAGGTATTAATGGATACCAAATTGGCTATTTGGATGGCTGTTTCAGTCAAATGGCATTTTCTGGCCAATTCAAGACATAGAATGTGAATATAGAATACACATCCAGTGTCTTTCAACACTCTAGTTCAGCACATTTGCTTTAATTTTGAAGATTTTTTTGAAGACACCATTACTTGGATGTGTTACTTGTGTGATATCGCTGGATATGCTTATGGATTAGTCATTTTGATGAAGCATACAAGGAGACAACTGAGACGGAGAGCCACAATAGCAACGATGGGTGTCGGTAAGTGAGTTTAACTTACAGCCTCAACTCAAATCTTTTTGTCTAATTACATAGTGAAAAAATAGACAATATCTTGTACAGGGTTACAATATATTTGATCTGGGTAATGAATAAAAAATATCAACCTTCTTGAAAGTTCAAGCCTCAATCACTTGTCAACAGGAACCACCATATAATTGCACACAAAACATAGAAACTTCATTCAGAATGACATTGACTTTAAAATAAATAGACTGAATGCAGTCACTAAGAAATAAGCATGAAGTCGAATTGTAGACTTTTCATTACATTTGGAGTAGATTGGTGGCTCATGTTTCATTCTGTATTTTGACTGACATCGTAACATCATCTGATTTTAAATTACAAACAAATTCTTTAACAACTAAGTAATGTTCTAGTTACGTTACCTTTATACACAAATGACCACCTTTATGCAAGAGTAGGAAAACTGTACCTAAACTAGTTAGGAAGTAAACCCACAACAGACTGGCAATCCTATTTATAGGAGGAGAGCTATCCTGAGTCACTTCATGCCACAGAAACTGGAAAGGAGTCGTCCTGGCAATACGGGCCACTAGGTCAAAATAATGATTTTCATTTAACCTCTTACCAATGTGAAGTGTATGAAGATATGGAACTGGTGAAAGAACTGTACAAAGAGCCTGATGACAGCTTCATATATATGTGTTTCACGTTATCCAGGAGAAACATATGTCACTTTATGGACCACTAAGCCAGATAGATTTGCCTTAACCTCTTACCAGTGTGAAGTGGATGATATAGAACATACTGAGAGAGTTGACCATAATGCCTGCTGACTGTTTGACTGACAAATATCTGTCCTAGTTTTCCAAAGAGGTATAATAGATGTGTTATACATATATGTGTGTGTGAATATAAGTGGGTACAGGCTCCAGTTCAGGAAGTAAAGAGACTGGCACCAGAGGAGTGGAAAAATCCTCAGTCCCTTTATGCCAGGGAGCTTAGTCATAAGTACAAGCAATGATAATTACTTTACCTTTCTGTGAAATTACAGCTCCAATCCTTTCTTGTGGGCTGTAAATGACTCTATCTTTAGAGCTCATGTCTTTAGAGTTCACTTATCCTCACTTCTAGCTCATTAAATTGAAAGCTCAGGTATATATGCTTATAAATAGATGACTGATCTTTATAGCAGGTTTTCAATTCTACTGGCGAACATCTCTGATCCTAGATTATAAAGGTATTGGGAAACAGTGTTTCTAAGTTAGTGAGGAATATTTTTGATATGTAAAAACCAGTTAACCCCATTTATCAACAAGAACATTTTGTCTTGCCTTTATCAATATACACCATTTTGGATACAGGGAAATATATCAGTGCATGCCTGAATATTTCCAGTTAATATCAGTACATATGGTTTTCTTTCCAAATTCTCTTGCACTTATATTTTGCAAATAATGCACAGAGCAGCTTCAATATGTTGAACATTGGGTGAAGTATTTACTTTGAAGCATGGTGATTGGTTGGTTGATAGTCACCCCCAAGCCCATTGTTGTGTACAAGTATGTTACTTACTAGTACAAAAAGATTCCTTCATATTTTACATAGTTATTTTGCAAAAACAATAATGACAATAAATTGCTTCAACAAAGTCAGTCTCATTTACACTTATGTTACACTTTAGCTAAGTATGGGTTTAATGTGAGTACTTACAAACCTAGGAAAAGATATTGGAAAAGTTTGTACAGAAACATTCTAGTAAGTAGAACTTTTGTATGTTCAATATAAAATTAAATGGGACTAGTCTTAAATTCTTAAGACTAGAAATTGATTTATTGTTGTCAGTAACAATGGAAAGTTAGCCATATCTAGAACTAAGTCCTGTAAGTATTGTAGGTTACTGAGGCGATAGTATTGTAAATAAATTGACATAGTACAACTTCAAATTGTGTGAAGCTTTAAAGTGTCGACATTGCAATGTCCTTCATCAAACTTTGAAAACATTTACAAGTAAAACTAAATAAAATTTTAATCATATTTACCTTTACAATTGATTATAAAGAAACTGCAGATTGGTCTAGATAAAAATAGTATCAAGCTTTTTTTCAATACATCATTGGAATATAATAGACATTAAATAAATAGGCCTAAATAAACACCAATGGAGATGATATTTGACAGAAATGTACTTAAACACAGCAGGTATAAATATAACAGTCCTCTGTTGAATGTTGTTAAGGGTGAGAACTAGTGCAGTACTAATTGTTACTCCTGAGAGATTGACTTTACCTGAATCCGATGATTACTGAGCTGGACAAGTCTCTTCACTCGTTAATGCACTATTTTCCTGGACCTGATTATTTACCTGACTTATACTTCTCCCTCCTCTGTGTACTAGAAATCAATAAGAATCAACCTCTTTACTGTATCAGTTTTCAAAATGATCATATCGTCACTGATAAATGTACATGCTGCATTAGAGCAATTTCATATATATAGAATGTAAAATATACAAAAATTTAAAAAATACTGTATGTTGTTGCATTGTCATGCCTGTGTGGTATTTTGCAAAAAAAAAAATAATGATAATAAATTGCTTCAACAAAGTCAGTCTCATTTACGCTTATGTTACACTTCAGCTGAGTTTTATCATTAAGTGGCATAAGATATTTTAATCACAGAGATTATGTCATTAATGAGTACCTTTTTTGAGATAGAAACCTTTTAAAACATCAATTTTTGTTAATTTGTTTCATAATTGTGCATAAAATGTGATGGTTTAAAATGCAATTAACATAATGTACTGTAAAATTTATTCAGCAAAAAACTTCAAAGACAAGCTTAAAATGATTGTTAAATGATCAATTGACTTCAGTAAGTTCATGAACTATTATTGAATATAAAACCAGTAGCTGTGCATATTTACTCAAAGTTTTGGGGTTTTTGTAAAATAGGCATAGATTTAGTGATTTACATATTTTATTCTAACATGAATAAGATTTTGTTTGAATTTTCACCATTTCTACCGTCTGCTATCGCGATTCCTTCCATGCTACTTATCAGCAAAGCCAAATGTCACATATATCATGATGTGACAAGGGTTTTATGACGATAACCCCCCACATGGCTTAACTTCTCACCTGTAAGTCGTGTATGGTGAACTCCCTACAAAATTGTGAACAAAAATATGTTGATGTAATGAAAAACAATATAAATCTTTGGCAAAATAAACTTTCTGATTTGTAATTAAACTTTGATACCTCTTAATCTCTATGAACTGCAAGTTTTAAGTCACAACATATCCATAAGCCTTAGTCCTAAATCTATGAAATAAAAGAGGTCAGCAACCACTGAGACACAAGGGAAAAAAGAAACTTTAGGTAAATAAGCTTTGAAAACAGGTAGGATTTTAATTCTGATCTGAAGGATCAGTTAATAAAATATAAATATTTAGAATATAGAAATACCAATGAGGTATAATACATCCAAACCAATGTTAAACTTTACACAAAACTTATACTCAATACACCTGTAGAAACAGAGACATGTTTATCGGTATGTGTGATTTATGGGGTCTCTATCCTGTCATTGAAAAGCTGTGTGCTGTACTGAGTAAGTAATAACACCTATCCATGCCACAGGGCCCACCCTCTTAATGAATGGTAAGGTCTGTAAAAACACATCAAGCTTCAGATCAAACACATGAAAGAGATAATAAGAAGGCTATATTGTGACCACTGAATACAGAAATATGTTCAGGCAACATGACACTTTGTCAGGAGAGATGTCATACATCTTGGGTCAATGTATATATATGCCTGACCCATGGTGGTGGGGGTATTGCAAGACTTTGTGGATGCATGTAACCAAAAAGTTTACCTTTAAAAGTATAGAAGAGACAAAACCTGAATCTAGCATTCTTACATTTAAAACTCCTAATTTACTCACAGATATTATTTAAAATATATAAAGTGGTGCTTCCATATTGCCGACTTTTACCCCAACTTTTGCAGCCTTTGAAGTTGGGATCAGAAGTTTGCCAATCATATAGGAAGCAAAATTGTAACGGTTGGCAAAAGTTGGAAAAATATAAAATATGCTTGATATCTTAGGCAAATGTCGTGACTTCCGTTCCCCCCAAATCAAGACCTTCAGCCTAACTTAGCTGAATGTCATCATGTCAATTCGTAGAGGTCGGGATGCACTCCAGTCATAGCCTATCACCAATACATGTAATTGTATTGCTATTACAACCAATGGTACTAAAATCATATAAGTCGGGGAATTATTGGTTGCAAATGTGACCAAAATGATGAAATAAAATAGCAACATAATTGCAATGAAATGCTTGATTATCATTTTTATTGCTGACAGATTGTGAAGGTTGGGGATCCGAAGAAATCATATCTTATTAGCCATTCATTTGATTGTATTGAAATTATATAGATTTGACCTGGCCACTCCAAGTTCAGTCAGCACTGATCAGGATTGGTTCCCAGAAAAAATCTCTTTTAGACTTCTACCCACTAGACCTTTGTCTGGACAGTCTGTCAGTATAGGTTTATTATTTTACTGGAGCATTGCAAGACAAATAGTACATGAAAATATTCAACTAGAGGTCATCAAAGGGGAAATTTGAGATCTCTTTCCTTATAACAACAGAACATTGTACCATAAGTATGATTTACAGTAGTTATTGAATATGGTATGTTTCTAGCATAAAGTACATTTTTATCATGAGGATTTTTTATTTTTCTCCCTCAAGCAACTTTGCTGGCGTGGTATAAAACTGTCATCCAACATCTGATGCCATGGATTGGATCTAATTACATGTCATGCAAGTTGTGGGGTTTACCGTGCACTTTCTGATACCCCCGGGTCTACGTTTTATGACTAATTTTAATACATCTGCTTTCGTCGATGCCTGTACTTCTATGTGCTTATAATATGCTTCTAAAACAAACAATATCTTGCAACCTGTGTTGAGGCTAAAGTGACATAGTGGATAACAAGTTTGATATTTAACAACTTGTCTCTCAGCTCTGTGGTTTGGGGTTTGAATCCAGTCCATGACATATGAGTCTATCCTGACATGACCTCAACTATTAAAATGGACATAAAAACCCCAACTTTCACTTAGAAACCTTTCATTAAAATTACAGATGTCATCATGAAGTACATTTCCAGTGGGCAAGAAGTACGTGTAATGTAACTTATTTATGTAATAATAAACTGTTAGTTATTACATATATCTTAGTTCATACTGGAATTGACCTCTAATATTTACCCCATGTTGAAATACAGTCAATGGCAAACAGTAATTCACTTATTTAATAACATTAAAGAAAAGACGTGATAGGAAGGAGGCATAAAAAGTAAAAAAAGAAAATTATTTGAATATGTAGATATGTATCAATCGATTGCCAATCACACTACAGTGTCAGTTTGTGTGGAATTTTTATGAACTTACTTGAACTAGCTACAAGAACTGTTTTCTGCTGCATATTTATTCCCTTTATTGTTATTTATTCTACAGCAAATTACACCCAGATAGTAAGGATATCGTTATCATATTTACAAGTTTCAAAGGTTAGCATACCCGCCAATGTCTCTTTTTCCTGTCTAAAAATGACAGGAAATATCAGGTATGATATAAGAGCAAATTGTTAGTATGTTATAGAAACATACTATTCTGTTTGGCTGGTTGTATGTTTGTTTCCTTCTTTCTTTTGTTTGTTTGTTTCTTTTGTTTTTTTTTTGGTTTGTTTGTTTGTTTGTGTGTTGAATTCAGAAGAACGAATTAGCAGCCTTTAAATTGCATATTATACATCTATCGATCTACTGATCATCTATTGATCACAACAAAGACTTTTCAAATTTTCCAATTATCATATTTCTCTCAAATAAACTATTTTTTAATATTCTACTTGTCCTACCACACAGGTCTATGTGTATATATCTAATTTCTTTCACTTTCCCAATGAAAATAACTGAAAACAGATTTTGTGTAAAATTGTAAAATGCGCTCGTATATTTTGATGCTGTCATGACAAGAGTACATTGTGAGTTCATTCTTTCCTTGCTCCAAGGAATTCTAATTGCAAAATTCTTTCAACAATAATGCTGTCACTGGTGTGTTCTGTGTGTGTATCTATTCTCAGTAGACTTCCCCAAGTCCTTATGTCTTAGGTATTATATTAGGACTGAATGACTTTTTGGCCAGAATGTGGGGCTGACATCCTCAGTAATTTTCCCACCCACCTTGATGGGTTTATAATGATTCCATGTATGTCAGATTTGGTGGAATAAGAAATACATAGACTTGGAACAAGTCTAGTTCTCAGGGACATTCACTAAGTGATGCAAACAAGAAAGAACAACTTATTCAAACTTATTCAAATATTACTAGACTGTTGTGAGTATTGTTGTTATAAATGAAAATCTACGTAAAATCATATGGGTTGTGGGTCGTAAGCTCAGGTCTTTTGGAATTTGATATAATTTGTAAACACTTTTAGAACCTATTTATACTTACATCTGTGTAAACTCTGTTTGGTATTCCCTCGTTTTACCAATGTTTATAATTTACTTTTATAAACCTCTCAAAGTAATGCTTTTCCAGTTCAATTGTTTTAATGTACAAATCACCTGAAGAAACCATGTGAATACACGCACTTAAAATATGCTCATTGCTCTACTGAAAATAAAACAGATGAGTATATTTCTGAAACAGATGTAAACATTTCTTTCAGATGGAAGATTTCTATGAAAAGTGCACGGTCTGTTTCGTCATAACACACACATATCCCCCAGTCATTGTCGTCAGTAATAGTCAATTGATGATTTCATTTCTACATACAATAGTCTTCCAATGGCCCAAAAATAGAAAACATTACTAGAATAACAGCAGTGATATAGTCCATTTTATTAAATTTTCATTTGCCTGTCACCCCCGTGGTTCTTAACTTGATGTTCAGCTCACGAAAATCTTTAAGGGAATATTGAGAACTCACCCCAATATGGCTCTTAGCTGTTAAACGGTACATAAAACTCAAATATGTAAGATTAAGTTGAAAATCACATTTGTATATCTGTTTGGATGTCTGACAAAGATTACGGTATTAATACATGACTGTCAGATGGGTTTATTAAAAATAACACTACTGATAATTTTTAAATGTATTTTTGTAAAGAAATGATAATTGTAAATGTATTTTTGTACAGAAGTGATAATTCAGTTACTGCTTTCTCTATAGCCAACCTCTGGTGAAATTCTATTCTGTACTTTTATAGTGCTTAATCTCTGCCAGGCAGACTGCAAGGTGCAACACCAGACTACAATTTAAAAAATACTCATTCCTAGCTGTTGCCAAGTCCAATATCACGGAGATGCCGAATGAAGTATATGCTAAGTTGGGAATGGAGATATGATTTAACCTTTTTCTGAAACAGGCAAGAGTTCGGGCAGAACAAACCTAATCAGTTAAATCATTCCAAACCGTCGAAGCATCAAAAGCAAAGTTGTGGCCAAAGTAGGTTTTTTTCACATTTGTGTACAGATGGATAGAATTTAGGAACCTCCAAGAACCTTTTATCTGAATGGCTGTATCTTGTATTATATCTTCCACAGTGAGTAGACAGAAGAGGACCAAAGTAACTGGGATGACCAGTGTGAAGAAATTTATAAACTAAAGTGGTGGTTTTAAAGATACAGCAAAATTCAACTGGGAGCCAATGGAGTCATTTGAGAATAGGGGATGCCTGTGTGTATTTATTACAGTTTGTGATGATCCAAATAAGTGTGTTTTGAATATACTGCAGTTTTCGTATGTTGAAACTGGGCAGACTCCTGAAGAGAGAGTTGCAGTAATCAAGTCAACTACTCTCCAAGGCATTTGCCGCCAGGATAGCAGCCTCAGCTGTCAGATACTGTCTAATCCGCCTGAGCTCACGCATTCGAATGAAGCATGTCTTACACATATTGCGGACATGATCAGGAAAGGAGGAATTAGCATCAAACCAGACATCGGGGTTCTGCCTTTTTCTGTATATTCTTCTCATGACAGGATTAATCTTCCTGCAAAAATGAAGCCGAGTTATCTTGTCCCAAGAAAACATTAGTCTCATGAGCCTGCCTATCACTTGACTACACTGCACAGGACTTTGTCAAATGACAGATTTTTTATTCTTATGATAAGATACAAATATCTTGTTTAAACACCTTTGGACCATGTTTCAAGCAAAGGTATCACGTAATGTAAAAATAGAGAAAAAAACTTTTAAAAATAATGGAACTACAGCTGCGATTTTAACAGATTCAGATACAGAGTAACAAGTATAGATGACCTGTCTATTAAGTTAGGTTCACACTTCTTCGGTTTGTGCTTTCTGTGTAATTCTGGCATGGGTAGCATAAAAAGGGGTGGTTTTCGTGTAGGATTATTATTATATTCATATGTGGTGTATTTGTTGATATCTTCAAGAACAAACTGAAATATTCACTTATAGATTGTATATCACTTGTGTCACAATAAAATCTTCTAGAAACCTTTCTAATCACAGTAATGATATCACTTTGATATACTCGTATGTGTATGAATTCTTTGTCTCTTGATTCTATTGAGTATTTATGCTCAGTACAATATCTGTTTTACTACAAAACACAAAGCACTTTTTGGACACATCCTGACTGCACTAGTACAGACCTAAGCTCTCTGGTGACATTCCCCACCTGAAAGAAAGATACCCAGAGATGATCACAGAGGCTGACAGTATACAGGCAGGTGTTAAGAGTATTTGATCTCTCCATTTTGGGTTTAAATGAGGCTAAATAGGTCGGATTGAAAGTCTGCAAAGAATCATCATGAATAAAAGTGTATCAAATGTATATATTTTTATTTTTGTCACAATCGAAACACAACATACTGCACCACTAATATAATTCACTCATTGGCAATTTAGCAGCTTTATTTTTTCAAACTCAAATCTGTATTAAAAATAACACTGACAATAAAACAGATCTGGTTTGCAAAACCTAGGTTATGAAGTCTAAAACAATGTTGTTAGTTTTTATAACGATCCAAAGTTGGTCATACATTTATTACACAATGAGACATGGTGTCTTACAATGCACGCTGGTATACAACAGGAGTGTAATACGCACAGCTTGTCGGAGAAGTGTGAACGTGAGGTACTGGTTCAGAGATTGCAATCAGTCTTGATAGACATCACCTGAAAAAGGTTAGCATGCAATCAGCTCACTATGCACTGTGACGTCACTATGTGAAAAGTTTAATGGGTTTTTCCAGCAGTCAAAAACCTTCAGCTTTAACAGCCAAGAAACAGCTGTGAATTTGTGTGGGGGCGAATTCAACGTTCACTTGAAATTTCAATACACGTAATTGATTTCACCTCCAATTAAGGAGGATGGGATAAAATTAGACTTCTGCGAAGATATCATTTATGTTCGAACTCTGAATTTTTGTAAAAAAAAAAAACGTTTATTGTTACCACGGGTATTTAAATAGAAATGTTGTTAAATACAATAAAAAAATCCTTCCATAACAGACAATTATGGTATTTGATTGATTTCTTCTATGTTTCTAGATTGTTAATAATGTTACTTATTATATATTGTTATATATGTTTGTCATGCAACTTAATTAACAATAAATAACCCGTGCAGCTTTTTTATTTTCTTAATTATCTCTATCTGAAAAAAAAACTCCAAAAACAAAATGTTGTGTATTGTTTAAAAATATTCAAACAGATGGCTAGTTCCTGTTACAAATTGTTTTCAATCACTATTTTCGCCAGATTCACAATCTATTTGCGTAATATTTACATTGAAGGTTTTGAAATATATTAACCTTTCCAAATGCTCAAATTAATACCAATTTATATTCCAGGCTTCCGAAAGGTACTTATCCTTTTAGAGTCTCAAATATATACTAAAACATGTGCGCAAAGGTTTGTATTCACAAAGCCCTCCTATATGTTTGGACACTTGAGTTCACTAGACAATTTTGCAGAACAGTGAGGCAAAGCTAGTATATGTAAGAGGTCCCTGTTGAAATTGTTTAAACTTCGAGTTTTCTTAATAAAAAGATGGGGGGGGGGGGCACAGTGGCAGAGTGGTAACATTCTCACCTCCCACTTCTGACATCAGAGTTCGAATCCCGGCCCGACCTCAAGTGGGAAAGCTGGTAGTACCTTGCCATTGGTGGGAAGTATACAGTACAGAACCTTGACCAACTATGTACTGGTTTCCTCTGCCCATAAAACTACCTGTCGTGGTATGACCTGTACAATGTGTGTTGAAAGTGACGTTAAAACCCCAAATAAATAACCAATAACAAGGTAACAACTACAGCCTTCTGCAAGACTAAAAAATTACTTGCATCAGAGAATTAATTACGTTTGAACAAATCCTTGTTACTGTACGTGAATCTTTGAATGTAAAACTCGAGGTACATCTGATATCACCCATTCTGATCATCTCTTTAGTTTAAATTGCAAGAAGTAAATGAAAATTAACCAAAAATTCTGAAACGGAACAGATCAATAATATAAAATTGTCAAAACAATGACATATTGTGTAAGACTTGTAGTTATGCAATCTGGTGAAATTTATACCTTGTGGTGAACTTTCACAGGTTTTCTGTACTGCAGCTGTCACAAACATGACAATGCCATTTCTTTGAAAAATGGTTTAATGAGCATTCAATTAGGATAAACTCTGGTCAAGAAGTTTCAACACAGTTAGGCCCATACAAGAGCTTAAAAGCACTCAATGTGATTAATTAATGTAATGGATAAATATGGTGTTTAGATTATTCTCAGGGATGTTTTCTTCAAAAGGTAAGCTGTAATGTTTAGAATATTATTATGTCATTATGGCTATTTGGATGCGAGAAAATCACAATCACTTAAATCACTTAGAATCACTTATAAGTGACCGTGCAACCTTGTAGGATTAATTGCTGTAATGATTTTAGTTACACTGTTACAATGAAAGACTCCATCCAAATACAAAAGATCACCGAATAGCCCAAATGAGGGTACAATTTCGTTTTAACTCGCTTTCAACACATGGTAAAGTTTAATATCACGGCGGGTAATATTAATGGCAAAGGAAACCACTACAAAAAAGGTCAAGATTCTGAACTGTAAACTACCGGACACTGGAAGAAACTACTGTCTTTGTCACATGAAGTTGGGTCCTTAGAGGTGGGAGGGAAGTGTCTTAACCACTACACCAGAGAGCCTCCATTTGGGGGTATGAATAGACATGTACAGTAGAACCTCAATTATCCGAACCTACTGGGAGACATCTAATCTGGTCGGAAAAGCGGGGGATTCGGATAGGTGAAATGTATATTAAAACAGGTAAACTTCTGGAATGACATCTAGAAAAAATCTTCCATGAGGAAAGAAGATGACAATATTTCTAGGAGTGTGTAGTGGGAGTATTGTATTCTTACTCCTTGTTAATCTAAAATCTACGGAGCCCCTAATAGGACATGGTAAAATAAATATTGCACCATGTATTAAGTCGTGTGCACGAGATGATCTTGTGATAACGAGAAAATAAGTGGTGATAATGAGATGATCTCATTATAATGAGATAAATAGGACATGGTAAAATAAAAATTGCACTATGTATTAAGTTGTGCGCACAAGATGATCTTGTGATAACGAGAAAATAAGTCATGATAATGAGATGATCTCATTATAATGAGATAATAAGTCGTGATAACAAGATCATCTCATGATATCAAGATGATCTGGTGATAATGAGATCATCTTGTGATATCAAGATCATCTTGTGATAACAAGATCATCTCATTATCACAAGTTATTTTCTTGTGATAATGAGATCATCTCGTGCGCACCACTTATTTTCTTGATATCACAAGATGATCTTGTGCTCACTAGATAAAGTGGTGAGCTCCAGATGAAGTGGTGGTAACGACTTAATAAGTGGTGAGCACTAGTTGATGTGGTGCTCACTACTTATTTTCTTGTTATCACAAGATGAAGTAGTGATCACCACATCATTCAGTTATAACCAGATCATCTCATGCTCACCACATCATCTGGTGATAACAAGAAAATAAGTAGTGAGCACCACATCATCTGGTGATCACTAGATGAAGTGGTGAGCACGAGATGAACTAGTGATAATAGAATGATCTGGTTGGCACCAGATAATGTAGTGCTCACTACTTCATCTGGTGATAACAACATAATAAGTGGTGATCACCATATAAACTAGTGCTCACTACTTATTATGTCGTGATAACTACTTCATCTGGTGATCACCACTTTATCTAGTGAGCACAAGATCATCTGGTGAGCACGAGATGATCTTGTGATATCAAGAAAACAAGTGGTGCTAACAAGATCATCTCATTATCACCACTTATTTTCTCGTTATCACGAGATCATCTCGTGCGCACGACTTAATACATGGTGCAATATTTATTTTACCATGTCCTAGTAGGGGCTCCGTAAAAATCCACTATTTTGTAGCATGTAAAATAAGACTGCTGGCGTGGTGATTATATCCTGCCACCTATTTAAAAAAACTGGAGGTGGTCTGACCATGAAAAGCCAAAGGAGCAATAATGAGGGAAGTAAAAGACCTTTTCAATAGGATGATCCAACTGAACCTTGATGCAGGGATCAAAGATCAAATTTGACACTTGCAAAAGATTCGCAAGACATGATTTCCTTTTCATATTTTGAGGCTCTAGAACCACCAATAAGGGAGATATAAGGCATCTTTAGCATGATAAACTGCTTGGTCTTGAAGTACGGGTCAAAGGTCAAATTCCACACTTGCAAAAACTTCACAGCCTATGATTCCTTACAGATTATTTTCACACGTCGAAGTTCTTGAACAATAGTAAGGGATATATTAGATAGTTTTAGTATGTTGATCCCATTTGACCTCGTACCAGAGGCCAAAGCTGAAATTCGACACTTGCAAAAGATTCACAGGCTATGAATTCCCATAAGTTGTTTTCACATTTTGTAAAGTCTAGAACCAACAATAAGGAACATACAAGGACTTTTTAATATTAAGACCCCATTTTACCTTAAACATGTGATATTTGCGGCCATTTCGTTTTAGTTCATTACTCTGAGTCAGGCTTTCCCAGCTGTAAACATTTTGTGCAAATTTGATGAAGCTTGCTTCAATATTTAAACTTTCAGGGTATGTTAATGAGTTTTTCAAACAATTGCCCAGATAGCATTCTGCCGTCGGACCGACGTTGGGCCAACGGCTTTTTGACCATCGGGCCAACGTTGGCCCAACGTCGGCAAGCCACCGGTAAAAAGTATATTGTATGCATAGCATGAGCCAATCAGATACTGTTCACCAACAACTTTTTTTGGTGTAAATTTATAATGAGAATATCATTTTTATATGTAAAATTGTTAAATGGTTAGCTAAAATTTGTGGGCTGACTGAAATATGACTTTTAGATATACCATAATAAATAATTTTTTTCTAAGTTTCCCCAAATCCCCTATTATTGCTCGCCGCCATCTTGAATAAAAATCCACTGTTGGCCCAACGTTGGCCCAATGTCGGCAAAATATAGAGACATCTAACCTGAGTAGTGGTTGGCAAGCCACTGTCAGCCCAATGTCGGCCCAACGTTGGCAAAATCTGCCGACCTTGCGACCAACAGCCAACGTCGGTCGGACGGCGGAATGCTATCTGGGTGGCTATGGCGGCCATTTAGTTTATCGGGAGATAATAAATTCATGCTTAAAGAAGGAATTAGAAAAGGCTATCGTTTACTACGGTTCCAATGAATATAAAAACTTCTGCAGGGAAAAAAAGGGGCTCTGCAAAATACATTTCTAATGATGTTCCTGACATATATGTAGGTCCAAAAAGTGCACAAAAACTAATGAATTTGTAATGTTAAAAATTATGCACAGTAAGTGACACCAGGGGAAATATTAAGAAAAACATGTCTCTATGTCCCCCACTTAAACCAAATACAGCCTGTCTATCCAGTAATATATAAACTGATTTAAGTACGGAACCAAATTACAGGAAAATATATCTAGATAACTCATAAAATTTGCTGGAACTCCGAATGATGCTTATAACCAATGACATCTACATCAGTTAATTGAGGAAGGTATTATAAGTAATAACAAAAAGGAGACACACATAAAAATCTTCATTTTGTGAAAGGAAGGCATTAAAAATAATAACAAAAAGGAGATATAAAAACATCTTAATTTTGTCAAAGGAAAGTATTAAAATAATAATAATGAGACACGTATACAAATCTTCTTTATGTCAAATTTTTACTTGAAACATTTATTGCAACAAAAGACAAAGTTTGCATAAAAAGTGGACTTATGCCTGTTGGGTTTGATATTAGCAGCTTTTACAGTTTTTTACAGTTTTATTACAGTTTATTTTTATTTATATATAAGTGTCAGATATTTTTATTCCTACTCAGCTCATAACATTAGTCTAAATGTCCCAGTCAAATTTACAACTAGGTTAATTGTATGGCTCTGTCACATTTTAGTGTGCAGATTTTTCTCGAATGTAAAGTCTCGCAGCATACATAAATCTTTTGTCTAATTAAGGATAAAAATTGCTCTAAGGTGAAAATCTTCATGTTAGTTTTACTAACAATAGCAGACAATCAACAGTGATTAAGAATTCTCATCCCAGATTAGCCCTCCCTTGTCAAAATAATTCCCAAACTAATCTCAGTTCCCAATCATATCACCGTAACACTTTAGTTAGGAGATAAATGGTATTAATGCGGATTTAAGGTAGACAGAACACATACAGTGGACGCTTGTAGTTTTATTAAAGTCAAACTGTTATTGTAACATTTGTTATAATGTCATATCTTTGTCAATGATGTAAATTGGAATGTTATTGATTCAGTATCATTCATTGTTTGGTCAGTTTACCCTCCTAATGGGCTTTTAAAACTGTGAGATTTACAAATAGGTAAGTTTACAACATATGCAATACATGTAGTGTGATTATAGTGTGTAGATATCTGTAGAACAGGATGTGTGGCTTTGTTGGTAGGATAAATTATTGCATATATAGTTAAGATATTTATATAACAGTGTGGTATATTCCAATGGATGTTACACAAGGGGCAATTAACTGTGACGTCACTATTAATGTGATGAAATAGTTATGGGGTTTTAAACTTAATATAAAACTAACGAGCATCAGTAATATGTTTTCAGGTAAGTTAATCATAAACTTGGTTATCATTTGTTTATTAATAGGTATCATAATTTATATGTGTAATAGATTGCTAAATATCGAATATCCCAAATGTACAAATAATTTTCTGTTAATGGCAGCTAGCTACCAGGAGGCTTTATTTGGGTGAAAGTAGTTCAGTTTTGAAATTTGAATAAACTCTTTTTAGTCTTGGAACATAATACAGCGCTTAAAAGGATATTAAATATAAAACTCACAAAGTTGCTTAGACTAAAACTGACGGTTATGAAATATCTTGTAAAAGTCTAGAATTCGTGTTATAGATAATTTATTTCACATGATATGTATTCATGGTGCATAAAACGGTTTAAAGTTAATAATGTTTAATCTGTTTTTTATTGAATTGGGACGTTATACATTTCTTTCCATAATATTTACTGATCTGATCACAAATCCATAAATAGGATAAAACCCATCAGTTTTGTGTAAAAACAACAACAAAATAAAATATTTACTTTCTGCAATGACCTTTGTGACACAATGTATCAATTTTCAATCTGAATTCAATTCTACAATAAACATTTGACATCTAAAGCAGTTGCTACTGTAAGACAGTTTTATCTTTAAACTGCCTCTCAATCGGCTTATTGCTCATTAAAACATGGACGAGACACAGTCAGTCACTTGGTGGCAGAGTTTGTTCCCTTTTCAGGACTCCTCTGATGGTCTGTCAACTTAGTGTCAAGGGTCTTATGGAAACTTGAAAGCGTCACATATATTTGCAAGCTGTGAAACTAAATAAAATCTTGGGGAATCTGTAGATCTGAACTGTACAATCTATTATTTTGTGAAAGGTGTAGTTTTTGAATCCAGGTAAAAAATGCCTCATACAAAGAATACCTCCTGGAAAAAATGCTTCATAGAACGAATGTTTCCTTCATATTTTACTTTCAGGAAAAATACCTAAGATAAATAAATTTTCAAACAAAAAACTGTATGTTTTACCAACAATGCCGAACCATGTAAAAACTAAGACGTGTAATAACGCAGTGCAATAAAGTCAATAAAAAAACATCTTTGGAATTAAAAAAAACCCTCACAAAATGTGTAATAGTAATATCACCGCCAAATTTAAACCAAGCACTGATATATTTAAACACTACATTAAATGTATTTATTTATATATTCGACAAAAAATTATATGTCTGTGTTCCCTATAAACTTCCGTAACTACGTGACACTTAACACTATCATTGATACCCTAGATGGCCGAGTATTTATAGCATGTTGTCAATGTAACTATGTTTTGAGGCTGGGGCTTAAATTATGCATGATTTGTTTGATTAAAACAGATTTTAGGCTCACAACATCAAGACATTTTTCTCACGTTGTTATATTAGGTTTTACCATCTTTTATTTGCGCCTTCAGTTAAAAAAACAACAGAAAGTTTTGGCAAAGTATTTACAAATTAGGCAAAATACGGAAGTATGCCACATAAACAGATGGTACTTAATTTTCATTAATATGTAAATAAAAATCACATCTTATGTTAAAAAGTGGCTTATAATGCAGGGTGAAGTACATTTAAAATTATTATTATTTGACTAATTATACATTTGTATACATAACCTTATTACCGCCTCCAAGTATGTATTTTTCATGACCGTTTGTCTGTCCGTTTGTCCATTCTCTCTTAGCAGAATAACACAGATACTAGTACATCTGCTTGGATCTTTCTGAAAAACAAAATCAGAAAATTGATCTTAGTCTAACTTAGGGTATGGATCACCGTCTGGATATAAAAAGTAATAACTTAGTTTCCTTCCTTCTTGGTCACACCCACAACTCTGGATTACTGACCTTGAACACCCCTTGACTTTCCTTATGATAATGATTTTGTTAAGTCAGCGCACTGAGTTCCCCTTTGTGGGGAAGATATTGCGCCTGCAAAGCAGTAGATTAGATTAGATTAATAATCCCGAGTTCCAATTTACTTTACCTTATTGTGCCTTGGCGGAAGTGCACCTCTCTGAATGCTTCTGTTATATTGCTGTTATTATTGATATTACCCTGTCATATACTGTTATATTATCGCTTAAATTAAATAGATAAATAATAAAAAAAAAAAAAAATTATCAGCATTAAAAAGTCTCTTTTAAATCATATTGGAACAACTGTATACGAGCATCTCGTGACCACGGCAGCTTATGACCAACAACTCGTACCGACAACTCGAGTCGTACCCACAACTCGTTCCCAAGATTTTTTTAAATATAGCAGGAAACCCCACCAATTTCTGTCTGCTCACGAGTGTCTGGAAAAGATGACATTTTAAACGTAGTCAATGGATTACACTTCACAAATAAAAGAAGGAAGTAGTAATATTTAAATAATTATTCGAAAAAAGGTACCCATCGGAAAAATTGATTGAAATTTTCTAGGCTGTTAATTTAGCTAATGAAAACTTTTCCTGGTGGAAATTTTGCAGGGAGTCGTTTTGTTTTTTTCAAAATGATTGGAATTTTCGGACCATGAATTAAGCCATTGCTTTTTGCTTTTGCCATTTGGAAATTTACTTCAAAAGACAAACTTTATACCATAAATTTAAATTTGTGGGATAGTTAACATTTTAGCTTCCGTCAAATTTGAATAGAATGGGTTTGGTTGACAAATTTGATATGTAAATATACGAGTCTATTTATACAACTAATATGCTATTAGCACACTGATAGTATATATATTACATAAAAATAACAAAATAATAATAAGGTTATCCTTATAAGTAACTGGCTTTAAGTTAAGTCTTAAGTTGAAAGTTACACTTAAAGAGAAAAATTGAAGGTTGGTCAGATGAATATAAGACAACCATATCTTTATTTTTTATTTGCAATGTAACCTTAACGGTTGAAGTCTGTCAAGATATTTAAATATGAATACAAAGTGGTGTGATTTAATAGGCTGATGTTTGCCAACCAGCTGAAGATTGAAGTGAGACTAATTTGTGACCATTGGACCAAGGCCAAACGTCCTTTATAATCAGTAACTTTTGTGAAAGTGTGAATTTACAACCATCAGAAAATTTAATAGAAAACTCACGTCTTCAACATTTTGAAGAAGATAATCACTGCATTAATCATTTATCATAAAACCCACACTGGTTGCCATACTTAGATTGAGAAAACATATCATCAAATGGGGCCGATTTCACGAACGGACTTAAGCCTGGTTTTGGGCTTAATTAAGTTTAAGACTTTGGTCTTAAATTCTGTCAAAAATGTGGTAAGTCAGCGGGCTTAGACTTAGTGGATTTCACAAAGGGGCTAAGTCCATGGATTTGCTAAGTCAGTGGACTTAGATTTAAGTCTGGTTGGTAGTGGGCTTAAATTTTGTAAAGATGACTTAAATATGGCCGCTATAAACTTTGTTCCACAACAAACCACTGTGGTTATTTGATAAGCTTGGATTTAGCTAAGTCACCTTTGTGAAATCCATTTTAAGTCCCAGACCTAGTTAAGACCAAAGTCTTAGATTTAAGTCCCTGACTTAGCCAATAAAGGGACTTAGTTTAAGTCCTTTAGTGAAATCGGCCCCAGTAGAATCTATTTAGTTTTAAATTGTCCCAAATAAACTGTGTCGTCGCTTTTGCTATAATTTCGTCAAGAACATTTTCTACTTTCTGCCCAATTGATATATTAACAGCAAGACAGACAAATGCTGATAAAACGTTAACTTCTGATCTTTCTTCATCAAATTAATAAGTAAGTTGGGTACTTATATTATTACAGAACCCATCAGCAAAAGGTTGTTTAGCAAGTGAAATTGACTATATTTCACTAAGATGACTCCAAACTAACTTTTATTGTGTTTACTCCGATAACATATTTTTGCGTTTATTGGTGTTTGTTGGGTTTTATTATTTATAGCATCCCTTACCAAGTAATAAAAGCAGAGGAAAAACAAAGGGAAACTTTGTAAAAGACATTTTTATATATATTTTATACATATTTTGTCAATAATATTCACCTCTTAAGCTTGAAATCGGCGAAATAATAAAGTTGTGTGACATACAAAAGCGTAAAGTGTTTATTGCCTGTCCAACATAAACATAGTTTACGAGTATGAAAATAGCAACCTCTTCAGCATATTAAATCTGTACTATATAATAATTTAGGATATAGTTTTTAATCCATGCTATACTATATGTATATATATAGAAGGTATCTGGTTGGACTAATTAGTCTAGAACTCAAAAAGTAGCCTGGCAGAAGGCTACAGTAATTGTAATTTTCATGGAAGCTTCTATTTATTTATTTGGGGTTTTACGTCGCTTTCAACACTGTACAGGTCATATCACGACGGATTTATTGATAAACGACTGAAGTTCATCACTAGTTCCTCGCCTGTCACGTGCACCAAAAAGTCTCAGTAAGGAATAATACCAAGTCTTTAGTTTTAATATTGTCATAAAATGCAAGACATGAATTACATTTACGTCTGTATAAAGACCAGAATTTGATATTTCAATATGCCAGTGCCCCCCTCCCCCACACAAAACGTACACGCATGCATCTGTTGGAGGATCCAATATGCTTAAATAGGACGCAGAGTGAGTCACTGGTCCTCATTTTTGAACTTTCAGAGTTAACCTTTCTGGAGGACATATTCTTTCTATAATTTATTTTTATTTTATTTATTTGGGGTTTTTAATTTTATTTTATTTTTTATTTATTTGGGGTTTTACGTCACTTTCAACACTGTACAGGTCATATCACGATGGGTAGTTGGAAGGGCAGAAGAAACCAGTACATACAGTTCGTTAGGGTTCTGTACTGTAAACTGCCGACCAACGGAAGCAACTACCAGCTTTCCCACTTGAGGCCATGCCGGGAATCAGGGGACACGGTGGCAGAGTGGTAACACTCTCGCCTCCCACCTCTGAGGCCGGGGTTCGATCCCTGTCATGGCCTCAAGTGGGAAAGCTGGTAGTTGCTTGCCATTGGTTGGCAGTTTACAGTACAGAACCCTAGCAAACTCTATGTACTGGTTTCCTCTGCCCTTCCAACTACCCGTCGTGATATGACCTGTACAGTGTTGAAAGCGACGTAAAACCCCAAATAAACAAACCATGCCGGGAATCGAACTCCGGCCTCAGAGGTGGGAGGCGAGAGTGTAATTACCACTCTGCCACCGTGGCCCCTATATTCTTTCTAGAAAAACGTGACATGGAAATTACATAATATGTAAATTCACGATGACGATGTGAAAGATACATTTTGAAAGAACTTATATAAAACGTTTGAGGAGTAACTCTACATTTTTATATTTATTATATTTTATTGTCTTATATAATATTTATTGCATTATTTAATCACTCAGTTTTCACACCTGTAGGTATGGGCTCAAATCAAGCTCATAAGATCATATGAATTTGATTGTAAAAAACATGACCTAGTATGATATTGGCTGCTAGGGATATTAAACGACCAGATTTGCCCCCCCCCCCCCCCAATAAAGAATTAAACCAGAGCCTTGGAACGGTTATTATCACAATACTATTATATTGCTCTGTGAATCCTCCTCCTTTATAACGAGTGTATGATTTTTTAACCCCTCTTGGTCACACTATATTTATAAAAAGGCTTTGCGATTGTGTTTCTAAGCACAAATATTATCACCCTGTTCGGCACGTAAAATTCACACACTATTTTATTTATAGAACTGCAGAGTTTAATGATTTCAAGTAGTTTTGCCTGAGTGGCGAGGTAAATCCAAATACACAGCATGCACGGCGTGTTTCAATATGAAGTACTTTTGAAAACATCCCTTCCTTTGTGTACATTCATGCAGGCTGTTTACTCAATTTTTGGGGGCGGGTAACAGTCCTAACTGAAACTGTATTCATGGCAATAGTACTGAGTAACAAAATGTAGTGTGAAAACGCACTGTTACTTGAATGGTGTATAAACATGCGGACGTGAGGTAGTGGAAAATTACCATGGGTTTTTTGTAAAGGTTGTAAAATCTGTGTCACTTTATAGCATATATAACTTGTGTGTACAGAAAACACATATTTGTTTGTTTCTACACAAGCAAAATGTTTTCTAAAATAATAGAAAATCCTGGAAAATATGTTACAGGGAAGGGAAAATAGATTTAGATTCTTTTACTTGGAAAAAAGTCTCCTTTTTTTGGCTGTTTTGAATTACATTTCTGGTGATAGTTGTACACACTTTGGATTGATAAAGTTTTGAATGTTTCGCAAATCAGGATCTCGCATTAACAAACTTTGCAACACGGATAAAGATACAACATCTCCTGGTCAAACTGTCACATTAGAGGAATTCAGTCAAGGTGGATAACTGAGCAAGTTTATAACACTGACAGAAAGTTATAAAACTGAGAAAATTATTAAATTATTCGCGAATATCAGGCTAGCCCAATATTGGGCTAACTTCACACCGGTGTTAAACATCTCAGGAAATTTACAGGTAAGTAAATTTGTAATTTTAGTTGAAATTGTTACAAACCTCCTTGATTTTCAACACACTTTAAATAGCAATCTTGTAAGTAACCTGAGTAATTTAATGGAAGGTTTTGATGCTTGTTGGTACCTTTGCAATTTAAAATATATTCAATTTTATACTGAATAATTTATTTACATAACATATAATAAGTTTTAATCACTTTATACTGTGTGAAACTTTAAAGAAAGCTTGGCTTTTGTTCTTACAAACACAGAGGAAGTAAATTTGACAACCCAAACGGTAAAATATAGCATATATAAATATACTGTATATATATCTTCACGATCTGTCACTTCTGTTTAAAAGAAACATTTGGTTACAACAAACTCCCGTTTTTTTAACATGGTGACTTCATGTTTTCGTACACAATAGAAATGTTTATCAGACAGCTAACTCCTATTACATACATGTAAGTTTTGACATTCTGTATCCAACTTAAAATCTACTGACCCCTTTTATGTATTCTTTGAATTTGCAGTTTATTTGCAATCATCAGGCAGTTTCATCACAGAGTTTCAGAATGAGTATATATGTGAAAACATTATTGGTTTATCTCTACGAAAAAAATACATGAATTGGTGAAACATACGGAAGCTTTGAGATGCCCCAGTTTTTTTTTCCTAAGTGTAATATTTAACTTATTCAGTTGTACATATATGATACTAAGTTATACATAAAACTTAATAAGATGTATTTACACGGGGGGACAGCGATTCACCCATAAAAACAGCAAAATGAAGTTTCTTGAGAACAAATATGCAGTGTAGTTTTATAAAAGTTACCAGAATGAAAAGAGGTTCCTCAAACTGTAAAATGATAGTAGCATCTTAAAATATATTTTGTGATAAGTACAAATACAACCATAAAACTTGCACCATGGCAATAAGATTAGAGCTGTTGGAAAGTGGACAGCATTACGCCGATTATTTTAAACTATTCCCAAAAAAGTTACAAAGACTGTTAAACACTTTGCAAAAAATAGTTAAAGCTAAAGATCAATTCTTCTCATTGTATTCTAGCACTTAATGAAGTTATAAATAGTATTTATATTGACCCCAGACAGTGTTTAGAGAACATACAGCTCTTTGCATCAGTCAGATACAGTTTGTTAAGCATATTTCTCACTGACATATAAACTTTTTTATTCATCTTTATAATCCTGCATGCTGTCAGTTCTAAAATCTTAAAAAAGTATCAAGACATGTTGCACACTTTTCTATGCTATAAGGCTCCTTCAATATCAACACAGATATTAGTTTTAAATGAGGTACAATAGAAACTGGCGAATCGCTGTCCCCCGCGAATCGCTGTCCCCCCCTGTACAACTTAACAGGAGCTCTCAGGGAGTACATACCTCCACCAAGACTTCCAATATTACTTATGAGTGCAGTGATAAGAAATTGTCTAGATCGCCACCACAGTTGAATCATTTGTTCCATTTTGGCATTGTCAGCATGTCCTAAAATATCATTAAAATCATTACATTAGTTATTTGCAACCAGACAGGCAAACAAATGAACACACACTACAAAAACATTACCGCTAGAGAGGTAAGAGTAGGTAGAGGTAATGTGTGGAATATTCAGCTTTAATTGTTAATGTCTTGTACATACAGCTTAGTATATCCTAGTCATGACATAGTATCTTGTATATACAGCATAATAAGTTGTATATTCAACTTACTATAAAATAAATTTTGGCTAATGCTAAATATATATAACTTACTTAGTCATATATATAAATTAATTTAAAGTAAATTTTGCACAGCTCAGAGCTTCCATAAGAGCATGTTATGGATGCAGTTTTAATGCAGTATTTATAATTTATCAGGGTATGAAAACTGTTTACATGTTACCCTTTTAATAGGCTTTCACAAGATATAAAAGGCCCATTTCATTTTGGGATGGCTTTAGCAGATAATATTATCTTAGATGATTATAAAAGTGGCTACTAATTAAGCAAGATGTGGGAATTTGCAGATTAATCAAATGCCTTCAGGACTTCAGTTGAATACTAAACGTATGAACCTGAAATTAAATGTCTGTTCTTGAGGTTTTACAACAGAGTAATTTTACATTACAGAAAGGAGCCATATTTGGAGATAGCTGTAAATAAACTGGTAAATATTGTGACATTATTTGTTCAGTTTATTATTGCATTTAAAGATTTTTTCTTCTTTTATTATCTATGAAAACAGCGAAAAGCTTAATATGTACTAAAACATGAACTTTGGGTGCCAGGTGTTTCACTGTCCTTGTAAAAACACCACCTGATTTGTCTAACATACACCTACATACACAGACAGGATTAAACGGTTTGCTGACTTTAATAAAAGTGTTTTTTTTTCCAAATGATTATAATAGTGCCATTATTCTAACAGCCTTCCTGTTTCCTGTTCATAAAATTCAAATTTTACAGTTTCTATAATTTAAATGGTCACTTTGTTTCACAAGTGCTAATTTATTAAGCATCCCTGAAAGGGCGCTTATTTATTTTCACCTCAGTTTCCTTGCCGCCGCCACCGCATTATGGTCTCCCTTGAATATCTCCCTTATTATTAGAAGGTTTCAAACCATATTTGGCAGTTATATACCTTAGACGTGGGAAAATTTTTCTGCATGCTTAAATTTGACCTTTGACCTTTATGAAGGTCACATGATCAAAAACAATTTTTTTTGAAGTACACCCCCCGGTCATCGCAGTTCAGGAAAAACTGCTTGCTACACAGCCTTATAATTTGACACACCTATTCATACTATCGAAAACACGAGCTGATTAGATTTTGGGAGCAATCCCTTGAAAAATGTCTCATTTATGAGTGATTTTCTGACACCTTCCAATCTGAAAGCCTTAAATTTAGGTCAACCCCCCTATTATCTTCTTAAGTATTGCATTTAGAGCCATAAAATGTACTGAGAGGTAACAGGAAACCATATGTGGAGAGTCTAAATAGCCAGTCAGTTTTACCCCACGGCCCCCCCTTATGGGTCAAACTGGGGTCATAAAATAGCTGATTTTGAGTTTTTGCCTTATATCTCCTTTATTGTTGCTTTTATAGCTTCAGAATGTATTAAGAGGTATTGGGTGGAGAGTCTAAATAGCCGGTTAGTTTTACCCCCCCGACCCCCCCTTATGGGCCAAACTGGGGTCATAAATAGCTGCTTTGGAGTTTTTGTCTTATATCTCCTTTATCGTTGCTTTTATAGCTTCAGAATGTATTAAGAGGTATTGGGAAAGCATATGTGGAGAATCTAAATAGTTGGTCAGTTTTATTCCCCGACCCCCCCCCCCCTTATGGGTCAAACTGGGGTCATAAAATAGTTGTTTTGGAGTTTTGCCTTATATCTCCTTTATTGTTGCTTTTATACCTTCAGAATGTATTAAGAGGTATTGGGAAAGCATATGTGAAGAGTCTAAATAGCCGGTCAGTTTCCCCCCCCCGGCCCCTCCTTGTGGGTCAAACTGGGGTCATAAAATAGCTGATTTTGAGCTTTTGCCTTATATCTCCTTTATTGTTGCTTTTATAGCTTCAGAATGTATTAAGAGGTATTGGGAAAGCATATGTGGAGAGTCTAAATAGCCGGTCAGTTTTACGCCCCCGACCCCCCCCCCCCCTTATGGGTCAAACTGGGGTCATAAATAGCTGCTTTGGAGTTTTTGCCTTTATGCCTTATATCTCCTTTATCGTTGCTTTGAGACCTTCAGAATGTATTAAGAGGTATTGGGAAAGCATACGGTGCAGCTTTGTGCATTCTTAGCTTTACAGCATGCTTATTAAAACCACAACGCATTTTAAACTTTCAGGGACGCTTTGCTTTTGTTAGCAAAAGGGTTCCTCTAGTTATTTCTAAGTTTCCACTGAGTAGCGTGTAAAGATAAAAGAGTTGTTTAAAAAATTTCAAATACTTTCGGATCGCCAGATATTTTTAGGAAATTATATTCAATTTTCACAGCGTCAGCAGTTGTTAAATGAAAAACTGTAATATACAAACCCTTTGGTACATTGTTTTAACATATTTAATTTGAAAAAAAACATGTCCCCACATAGAGAAGTGCCTCTGTTATATCTTAAGTGACTAGTCGTCACAGGCTGGGTTTTCTTTGTGTCACCTTAAATTCTGTAATACTGATGTAATTGTGTAACCGTTATCACTAAAATAAATAAATAAATATTTACATATAATTTAACAACCTGTATAATGATTATATTGTTTCATATAAATGGTTAAATAATACAATGTTCATGGTATTTTACAAACAATATTGTTTTTGAGTAGATATAATATTTTAATGATAATAAGTGTCTTTATTTTCTTAGACTCATTTTGCTTTTTAGAGAGAAAATTGTATAGTGAATCGCATATATTCAAGAACATTTACTCATTACACAAAATTACATGTCATATAGATTAATAATTTTATCCCAGAGGTAGATTATCTGTCACAGAAATGTAAATCATGATATTTATTCTTCATGTGAATGGCAATTTCTGAAGGTGATTGCAGGATAACTTCAGTCCACTAAATACAATAATTAATGACACTTGTATGCATTAATGCACACTTGATAGTGATCTTAATGAGGTTTAGCGAGGTTGTCCCAATAACACTGACTTAACAGACTTAGTAAGATATTCCCGGATATTGTCAAAGAATTTATGAGAAACTTCTTCAATGATGTCTCCTATTGAGTCACAAATTGATGTGCTTCAAATCACATCATTGATTTCCTGAAGCAGATGTTTTATTTTCATGTACTTTGTGGAATATGAAACTGTATGGAATTGAAAATGTAGTAATAAATGGTAAATGCATTATATTCAGTATGTATATTTTTATTGTGTATATAATCCAGATGGATTATAGTTTCAATTCCTTGCACTGAAAGGTATAATAGCACGTTAGTAACAATCTTGAATTTTGTTTTCTGTTTTTAAATGAATGCAATTGTGAAATGCTAACTCACAATGACAAGACAGTAGTTTTTAGTTCCTGCTACTAAATCACTGTCATTGCACTGAGACAGCAAAATTTTACGAATGGGAAATAAGATTCATAAAATATTTTTCTTAATGTTATTAATGGGCTTTGAAACAAAGGGATGAACACAGAGTGATAGAAAATGAAATAAAAAAGTTATATTTCCTGTAAAACTGGTAAATGGATTTGTTTGCATGTGCTTATTAGTGGTGTTTAAATGCGAAATTCATATTTGCTTATTTCTTTCTTGTTTATTAGACTTATTTATCTGTTTATTTAGTATTTTATATCATGCCTAGTACATTATAAATTATATTGTGACGGGCAGTTGGAAGGGCAGAGGAAACCATTACATACAGTTGGTCAAGGTACTTTACTGTAAACTGTCGACCCTTGGAACACTGATCTGAGAAATGGGAGGCGAGTGTGTTGCCACTGTGCCATCATGGCACCTCTTCTTTGTAAGGCGGACTGCTAAAAATTACTACACTGATAAAACAAAAAATCAAGAGGCTGTATAGTATTGTACCCAACAGAAGTTTGTTGCTATTTTTATCGCAGATAACTCGCATGCTTGAAGCTGATAAATATACTATTCCAGTTCTTTTTAGATTTGTATCCAGGAATTGTTTGAAAGGACAAGCTAGCTTATATTGTTAGACCTTGGCAGAGGATTGTATTCTCCAAGTGTCCTTGAAAAACATTGCAGGATAGCTAACTTTTTTACTTTGGCAGAGGTTTTATACTCTCCAAGTATTTCATTGTTATTATTGTTGTACTACATGGCAAGGTAGCTTATAATGTTGGACTTTTGAGGAGTTTAAGTGTACTTACTAAGTGCTTTTTTTATTGTTTTAAAATGTTGCAAAAAAGATGGCATATCTTATTAGACTCGGGTAGAGGTTTGTATGAATTTGGGAAAATAAGGGCAACACTGGTAACTTTCTGTGGTTTATTTTCCATGTGATTACCTTTGCTAAATGGTCACAATTTGTGCTTCAAAAAGTTTTGTTTAAATTTTTGGTGCCCCAACACCATAAATGATACATGAATAGCTTTACAGTGAATACAATACCGTGTAGCTATATGTGGTTGATACATTTTCTATTATTCAATCAAAGAATTAATTAATTCATTAGAATACCATTAAAATTCCTGACAAGAGAGAGGTATACTCTGTATAAATAAGAATACAATTACATGGCATAATTGACAATGAATGAGTTTCATCAACATTAGTCTAGCTCAGGCTAACAAACAAGATACACTTAGGATTAACCAGATTTAAACTTTGGTTTGTGCATGCTTTTCAACAGTTGGATTCATATTGGGACTGGCCTCTAGTATTTGCCATGAGACTTATTTGAACCCATGCCTATAGAGATGAAAGTAAACTGATTGTTATAATTCAGCCCAGATCATTAGAACTGTGTAGAAGCAATGTATCATTTAACAGAGGATTGTCAGGGTGATTGAAAGTGTACTAATATTTCAAAAAGGATACTAAACTTAAACTAAGCCAAAAAAAATAGTTTTGTCATTTTATACCTGTGACGTATGTCTGTCCATATTAATTTGCAGGGCAAATATGAAAATTAGAATATAAGGTTTTACTTATATAATTCTAATAGTACTTTTATAGCGTTAAATCTCCACCTTTTGACAGACTGTAAGGCGCATAATACCAGAAAGCAGAGATCATCATCATCTACTTTGCAGGATTTGGAAAGGCCAGTTTTGGTTATAAATTGATTTGAAAACACAATCCTTGATTTTAATTGTAAATATATACATTTGTTCAGGAATAGAATAAGTAATTCTATCTTATATTGTAAAAGGTTCTGAAATCAGACACTTGTAACAGAATATAACAGGGTTTAATTTTGTTAAATTCATTCAAAATAACCACTTTTGTCAATATAAAGTTTGAAATACCTCTTTCAGAATAATTAAAAAGTTAGTAAAAGCATATGACTACCTAAAAAGATATTCAGTTTATGTAAAGGAGTTCACTGTGTTTTAGAAAGTGTGTGATATTTTTAGGTGTTTAAAGTGCAAGATACATATCGTATTGGGGTATGTACCTTAAATGTATGTATTTTTGGTTTCATTTTCAAAAGTATTTAAATTTGAAAATAAGCATTGGTTTTGAGGGGAAGGTATAGTACAGCAAGAATCTGTGTCCACAGGATAATGTTTCACTACAAGTTGACTGAAAAGGGTACAATTTTTATTACCTCCGCCAAGGTTATGTTTTTGCCTTGGTTTGTTTGTGCGTTTTTGAACAAGATAACTTAAAATGTTATGGACGGATTTTGATGAAATTTTCAGGATATGTCTGAAAAGGTAAAAGGAAGAAATGATTAAAATTTTGGTAGTGATCCTGATCACTATGTGGATCTTCTGCACTAGCGGATCCAGGGGGGGGGGGGGGGGGGGGGGGTTCACCCACCCCACCCCCCACCCCCCCACCCCCCTTGAAAAATAATGTAAAGGGGTTCAACCCAAAGTACAAAATTATTTCTTGAGACTGGTGTTAAATTTACAGGAAATGCACTATATTTTTACCAAAAATTAATTTTTTTCCCGTGGGGCATGCCCCCCGACCCCCTTAGTTATAATATGTCTGATGTGAACTCCCACCTTACTCAATGTGAACCCCCCCCCCCCTTACTCGATCATGAAACCCCACCTTACTTAAAGGCTGGATCCGCCCCTGTTCTGGATCTATGGTAATTTTTAAAGACAAATAACTCAAAAAGTTATGGATGGATTTTGATGAAATTTTCGGGAAATGTTCTAAATGGGACAAGGAACAAGTGATTAGATTTTGGGAGTGATCTGGATAACTGTCTGGATCATCTGGATCCAGGCTTTTTTAAAGGAAGCTATAGCCAAATGATTGTATCCATCAGATAGCATCCGGTGGATACTATGGATTTTGCTTCGTTACGCCGCCGTGTGTAGAGATTTCACCATTACCGTTCTAACGAAAAAAATATTGTAGCTAGCCTTCTCAAATTTGCAGGATATATTCATAACCATAAAATCTTGGGAATATTTTTGGCCTCATTTTGAAAAACAAGATGGCCGCCACGGGCATTTTTATGTCAGCTGACTTGTCAGTCAGCTGACATTATGTCATCACTCTGCGGCGTGGGCGTACGCGTCCGCGTCCGCGTGAACAACTTCTTCTCCAAAACTACAAGGCTTGAGACATGCTGTTTTTTTTAAAAGATACCTATCTATCGAGGATGAAAAATTGTTCAAGGCATGCAAATCTGTCTGTTCGTCTGTTTCCTAGAGACATTACAAGGGGGGTACCCCCACCAAAAGTGTGAAAATTTCAACTTTTTAATCACAATTTTCTCAGTGACTATTGCAGAGATTTCTCTCATATCTTGCATATATGTACTAGGCCAGAGGTAGATTCTCTTGTGTGAGTATGAGACCTGGATCTGTCTTACTTTTTTTTAATAAAATTTTTTAATAATTTTTAATGCATTAAAATTCATGAAATCATGCACTAAATCACTTATAACTTCAAAAGTGTTGCATTTACAGCATTTTGTGAAAATATGTTGTTCAGCTACTTTTTTCATAGCTACAATATGGTGAGTAAGTTGGGTGTCTGTCTCAATAGCTAAGTGAGTAATAGCTACTTTTGGGTCATGGCTCATGGCATAGCTGAGTAATAGCTACTTTTAGGTTATCACTGTTGAGTAAATCGCTTATAACTTGAAAACTATTGCATTTAGAGAATTTCGTATAAATATGTTATTCAGCTACTTTTGGGTCAGCTATAACATAGTAAAATTTCAGACCTGTAGCTCATGGCATAGCTGAGTAATAGCTACTTTTAGGTTATCACTGTTGAGTAAATCACTTATAACTTGAAAAGTGTTGCATTTAGAGCATTTTGTTAAAATATGTTATTCAGCTACTTTTTTCATAGCTACAATATGGTGAGTAAGTTGGGTGTCTGTCTCAATAGCTAAGTGAGTAATAGCTAGTTTTGGGCTTTTCAGTAACTTCCATTATGAGTAAAATCACTTGTAACTTAAAAACTATTGTATTTAGAGAATTTCGTATAAATATGTTATTCAGCTACTTTTGGGCCAGCTATAACATAGTGAAATTTCAGACCTGTAGCTCATGGCATAGCTGAGTAATAGCTACTTTTAGGTTATCACTGTTGAGTAAATCGCTTATAACTTGAAAACTATTGCATTTAGAGAATTTCGTATAAATATGTTATTCAGCTACTTTTGGGCCAGCTAAAACATAGTAAAATTTCAGACCTGTAGCTCATGGCATAGCTGAGTAATAACTACTTTTAGGTTATCACTGTTGAGTAAATCACTTATAACTTGAAAACTATTGCATTTACAGTAGTTTGCTTAAATATGTTGTTCACCTACTTTTGGGTTAGCTATAACATAGTAAAATTTCAGACATGTAGTTCATTGCATAGCTGAGTAATAGTTCCTTTGAGGTTCTCACTGTTGAGTAAATCAGTTGTAACTTGAAAACTATTACATTTAGAGTAATTTGTTAAATATGTTATTCACAGAATTTTTGGTCAGCTATAACATAGTGAAATTGCAGACCTCTATGTCATGGCATAGCTGAGCAATAGCTACTTTCAGGTTCTCACTGTTGAGTAAATCATTGTATCCACTGGATAGCCGCAGTGTGTAGAGAGAGATTTCACCATTACTGCTCTGATGAAAAAAAATATTATAGCTAGCTTTCTTAAGTTTGCAGTATATATTAATAACCATAAAATGTTGTCTGGGAATATTTTTGGCCTCATTTTGAGAAACAAGATGGCCGCCACAGGTGTTTTTTGTCAGTCATGAAAAGTGCTTATATCTCCCTTATTATTCCTAGAGGTTTGGGATGGTAAACCAACCTATAGGAAATCATGGGCTGGGAATCTTTTGATGTGCTCAGACTTGACCTTGGGCCCCTCCTTCAAGATCAAACGAGGATATCCAAACTTAGAAGTGCTTATAGCTCGTTTATTATTGGTCATAGAGGTTTGTAATGTGAAACCAACCTATAAAAAATCATGGGCTAGGAATCTTTTGATGTTTTCAGATTTGACCTTGGGCCCCTCCTTCCAGGTCAAATGACAATAGCCAAACTTAAAAGTGCTGATAACTTGCTTATTATTGGTCCTAGATGTTTGCAATATGAAACCGCTTATAGGAGGTCATGGGCTGGGAATCTTCTGATGTTTTCAGATTTGACCTTGACTCCTTCAAGGTCAAACGAAGGTTCACTGGCTTTGGTGAGTTGTCTTTTTGGTGGATACAAATTTGCATCGGTTCTGCGATGCGTAGGTCTAGTTTTAGGGTGGATTTTGATGATAGTCCAGGAATTGAGCTCCCTTGGCAGAGGCCTGTGCTCTTGGAGCACTCATGTTAATTTTGTATTGTAATCAGACCTCTGTGTTACTTAAGGCCAGTACGCACTTTGCTGATCTGCTCCATTACAATGAAGTGTGATGTAAGACCTCTTTAGAGTTAAGTAATTGTGAAAACAATTAAAAAAACAGACAAGCACTGTGGATGTTCCAGTTATTTTAGTTGGAGGTGTATTCTGATGATTCCTACTCATCTGATAATAGTTGAAAAATTCTTCAAATTTGTGTTTTGTATCACTGTCTATATGTTTAGACAGGGTATGTCATCAGATCCAACTTTAGCCTGAAACGGGTTTTGTTGTGAGTAAAATAAAAATCATTGTTTTAAACTCATGTTGTCAAGTAAATTTAGATCAAAATATAACCTTTCTATTTGTACTTAAATTTTTCAAAAATAATTTTTTAGAATAATTTTTCATTATATTAATGTTATTGGAAAATTAAATTTATTCCAATTGTGTAATTCTAAGTTGTAGGCACTGTTGACATATTGAAAATTACTGATAATTTAAAGTCTTTATTGAGCTATTAATAAGCTAATATTTTCATAGACATTTGATATAAAAACGGGTTTCTCTCGAATATTGATTTCATTGACAGAAGTGATGTAAATCACTGCAAACTGAACATGTGAAAAGACTGCAGTTTGTAGGTTGTCTTGAATGAGACAGGGCAACATATGGGACACTGACGCTCAAATACTACTAGTCTTTCTAAAGGCTAGAATTTGTTTAAGTCTTAAAAATCTCTACAATTTGGACTCATAATGATATGAAGATCCTTTTAAGTATAAATCTGTGTAGGAAGACTCATATCTACAATTCCGAGGCTGAAAGCCTAAAGTCTTCCTAAGGCTAGTTATACTTAACAGATTTATTTAGTCCTGAGCACTATTTTTCATTGGCATCTAAATACACTATATTGGGGGGGGGGGGGGGGGGATATCATATTTTCACATCTGATATTTAGTGTGACAGACAGGACAACATATGGGACAGTAAGGCTTACTGCCTAATCTTTCCAGGGGCTGGATAATTAAAGTTTCTTCAGTATAATTAACTTTTAATTGAAACATACTGTCCTCAGATGTAATTGTCTTTTGAAGTCTACACTATAAATTAATCATAGTTCAATATGCATTTTTCTCTTTTATTAAACACTATTTATTGCTTTCTGTGGGTTCATTTTAACAAGCATTGTAAAGCGTCAAGTATAGGAAAGTGATGAAGGCTGCTGTAGCTTTTTTCCAATCATCAGATTAAGTAAAAAGTTACTTCGTATAATATAGCTTTAAGGTTTTTGTATGCACAATATTTGAGCCTACTACACTCAGCAGTAAGACAAACTTCATACCTAGAATAACATAGAGCAAGAAATCTAATGTTCACCACATACCTGCAATTAGCCACAAGTGGATGTACTAATAAAATAAACTGAGGTGAGATTTGATGAATGCATAGTAGATTAAGGCATTTTGAACTGTAAAATACCAAGTTTAAGACCAAATCTCATCTTTTTCATAGAATTAAGTAAGGTTTTAGAGGTGGCCAATTTTAGATTTCAGGTGAATTTTAGATCCCTTACTCTACAATAATAGTGTTATTACGACTTGACAAGAAGCAACAAAATAATTTGTATATTTAATTAAACACTCAGTCCAAGGCTGTCTTAATACACTCATCTCAGACCTCTGAGGTAATGGGTTCAAACATTAGTCTTATGCAGAAGTAGGTACATTGGAACATGTTTGTTGATGCCAGTGATTTATATGATACAGTCTTGACAAACAAATATCAATGAAGCTACCCATTGTGCCATGACCACCGACCTTTACTAGGTTTTGAAATTAATTTTAAACAAATTAATTTTATTCAGATTTAAACTGCAGTAAATACAGGCTAGCAAGAGTTGCACTGGTACATCAATATCTTTCAGCTTTATACTGTAACCCAACAAAACCACCACAGAAACTGAAATTGTATGTCAGACCATCCTTTAACTTAAAGGTCATATATTAAATAGATGCGTCTGTGTTTGGTGTAAATGGTTGTTTCATACGTATTCTTTTTGCTTGACATTTTTTTTGCTTTCCCTGTTCAGTGTTTCACTTTTCAACAAAGATGAAGTATGGTTGATTTTTTTGTGATCCTGTTTAAGCAAATATCACAACACACATGTGAAACCACATGTAACTTAACTGATGTTGAAAATCAATTTAAAAAAAAAGGAAATGGAAAAGTTCTGCATAATGGGCGTTATTTTTGCCCAATAAATGGATAATGAGTTGTAATCTTTTTGGTGGATGAAACAGAGGATTTTCACTGAATAGGGTAAATATAAAGTAGCCTGTTAACCATGTGGACCAATGTTTTTTACCTTGTATTTCACCCAATACTGCCTGCAAATCTATCTTTTTATTCACTTTTAAGATATGGAGTACGCATGTCCCTTCTTACAAAATACCCACCACAGGAGTGAAATATGTATCCAACTTTGACAGAGTTTCCATTAAAAAATTTGGTTAAATTGAAATTACTTTGAAAAGGCAAAAATGTTTGCAATAATATATAAAGAGGAGAGTAATTATTGCTAAATAGTGATGGTTACAGTTTGAAGAATCAGTACATGATTTATATGCATCATGCACATTAATTACTAATAGATTATTGAAACCATGAAAAGTCATAACAGTTGTAGTAAGATTAGGCAATAAAATTATCTCAACTTCATCAGATTTTTAAAAAGAATTGTATAAATACTGTATAAGTGGTTATTTTCGCGTGGAATTAATTTTCGCTATATTCGCGAGTGACTACAAAACGCGAAAATAACTTCTAGCCAATATTTATATTCAGTAGAACCAGTCTACAGTAGCGTGAGCGATAATACAAGATTATGCAAGATACAATATTTAACACTGTCACGGAAACAATAAATTCCATTGCTTTATCAAATGTACCATTCACAGAAACGCCTAACTTCTTTGATCTTTATCACCAATAGGGAGGGATTAATTCAATTACACGACCCCGCTACACAACTTCTTTGATAATGCGCCGATCAATGAAAGTGTGTTCGATTGGGTTTCGTAAATTTATAATCTCCCAGAGTAGGTTCACACACTGACAACGTGTATAAAAGAAAAGACGTTAACTATGCATTTCCAATCAAACCAGCAGAAGTCCGCATAATAAGTATTTTAATTTGAACATGTTGTTAGTTTGGGCGATAATTGAATATATTTCACCGCGAAAATAAATTCTCGCGAAGCAGGCCTACAGTGTACATTCGCGAACTTAAGTACCCGCGAAAATAACCACTTATACAGTATTTTATACTTTTAAGGGTGGCATCACAGTTGAAAGATTTATTGAATGTAGTGAAATATTCAAGATTAAAGTCAAATAAGTCCTCTAATTCCACTCAACAAACCCTACTCAAGCAGGTTAACTGTACCATGTCAACATTATAATGCAGTTAAAAGAGGGTAGTTAATTGACTTTTACAATTGAGAATATAATGCAAAATAAAATGAGCAGACACACATACAATATAGATTTATATAGTCACTTCGTTACAGCAGAGAAACTGTCTGGGACTGGCGTACTCTGCAAGACATTATTAGTCATCCTGGTTAGCTGAGGGGAGAGCTTGGCTGTTGAGTAAGAATATAAAAAAGACCCAACATTCCCAGAACCTCCAGCAAGCCTTGGCAAAAATAAATACAACTGTCACTGAACAAGTGCTTTTATTTTGTTCAAAACAAGTCAAAATTTGAAAATTACCAAGGATGCTAAATGAGACAAGCTACAGTAACCTGGTGATGCCGAGTATGATGTATAATAATTTTGTGATGTAAATATTTGATAATATTAGTCAATAACTTTGTATGGTAAGAAGATGTAATATGGATTATATGCAACAGAGGAGTTACATTGGAAAATGACTTCCTGTATTTGGACGCATTGATTACCGAGGATATTACTGATGCTGTAGGTGTGTGACTCATTACCAGAGAATCAATTGATTGATTTCCACATGTCTCTTCGTCTCAGACTGGCTTAATCTGCACACCGATGAGGGTCAAGGTACAACAGTGTCGTAAGGATTTACCCAAAAACCCTACAACAAAACCCAGTGGTAAATACAAGTGATTTTCATTAACTTATAGACTGTTGCATAAAATGATCATTAAAGCTTGTTGTATTCCGGCTTCAGTTGTTTTCATAAGCATTTCAGTTCCAGTGGCACTGAAATATAACTTATGTCAGTGGAACTCTGTCAAGTGAAATTCTGATTTAAATGCATTTAAGAAGCAGTAATTTTCTGATTACTGATAGTTGTGATACATACTGTCAACATGGTTTAAATGTTATACAGTATCATTGCAACAAAAATAAAAACTGTGCTTTTCAAGATGAAATTAAAAACAAATTATGCCATCACATTGTTCTTTGCAAATATGTGATTACTGACCACTGATATGATGTTTTGCTCATCTGAAATGGTGTCTTAAATTGCAATTAATCAACAAATTAATTAAACAGTGATTTCCGGTCTTTATGTGTTCAAATCAATGGCTTGTAATGGTTTGGTCTCATTTCTGGATGTAACAGATTTCCAGAGACAAACTGATTGGCCAAACAAAAAAAGTCTCTTGTAATTCATAATTTGTAACGTAAATAAGTCTGCAAAAGTCCAAATTGGTGTTGTTAGTTTGTGGGGTATACATTTCGCATATATGTAACATTATCATTTGTGTGAAGTAGTTTGCAAAATTAACCTGACCCATATAAAATTTGAACCCCCCATAGCCCCCCCGCCCCCCCCATGCACACCTCCCCCTCACGCACACAGCTCCCCCCGCCAGTGCTAGTGTGGAAAAATCACATGACCCTCAAAAACCCTGTAGGACAGCCTATCTGCTTTTGCCAGACCAAGTGGATATTTCTATAAAGCTAATGGCTGACCATTCATAGCTGACATCCCAGACCAATGAAATCACTTCTTTTATCCAGATGTTTATACACTGACAGTGACAGAATTTTGAACAATACCTGGACTGAAAAAAGGATTGCTGCTGTCCATCTACTTGTTAATATTTACAAAGAACTCCATAAAACTACCTATAAATCCTGTGTAACCGTGGTTCATTATGTCATTAAATTTGCCCATGAAGTATGGTACATGGTAAATACAAAAATCTGTAGCCGGACATCAGCCATCAGCGCTCTGTTACATGGGAATACATACTTATGGCATTTAATATGTCTAAACCCACTCATACAAACTAAAATATACATTTCATATCAAAGGATCATTGAAATAAGATCTTGCTAACAAGAAAGGTGGGGACTAACAAGAAAATGAACTAACTGCTAATCTACCTGTCCATCAAGGACTGGAATGTTTGTGACTTTTATTTTCAACTGATCAATAAAAACGGGTTGCTGTAGGTTTCCATATTTTCAATTACTGTTCCTCCATTTTATTATTTGAAAATTGAAGTGAATTTTGAGAGATTAATGAGGTAATGTCCTCACTGCCCTTTGTGTTTTTGTTTTTGCTATGTATATTGCATCAATATTACGTGTTATTGATCAAAGAGTGAACATGTGTGGGTAAATGATGAAAGGCAAACTTCAATAGCCAATAATGGAGTGACTTTGTCCGCTGTTTTGTTTCAATTATTGAACATTCAAACTTGACAATTAGTAAGATTACTGTCTTCAGTTTTAAGAAATGACAAATCTTGAAACACACCAGGAATTTTTTTTTTTCAAAATTTGTAAAAAAACAAGGTTTTAATTTGCTGAAAGTCCTGTTCACTAAAGCATGTAATTTTTCAGGATAATTCAAACAATAGCATCAATATAATTGTTAGCAGTCTCAGTAATGCAGTTGTATCACAATGGTTTAATACAGTGGTATCACAATGGTTTAATACAATGATATCACAATGGTTTAATACAGTGGTATCACAATGGTAAATACAGTGGTATCACAATGGTTTAATACAGTGATATCACACCTACTTCTCTGATTGCAGACTTTTGACCTCAGCAACAAATTAGAGAATTGACCTTCTGTTTCCAAACACAGGATTTGCAATCAGTGCTTTTGGAAAACATGATTTACTGTTCTATTTTTGCAAGAAATGACAGCATAGTGCCCTTAAATTGACCAATATTAACCATATAGGGACACATTATATATAAACTACAAAAATTGCATGTTTTCACAAGTTAGCCATCACAAAATCCCAAATTCAATCCAGTACACATAATTATGAAAATATTAGTTCTCATAGTTAGAAGGGCTAAGAGAAATGGCATTCAAAAATGTCCAGTCACAAGTCACAAATATGAAGTTGCAAATTGAAAACATATATGTGCTTGTCTGTGAGTTGATTGGCTTTGAATACAGAATCCTTCCCACCCGGCATTTTCTTGGTTACACATTCTTTACACAATTTACACAAAAAAATGGGGGTGAATCTGCTCTGTTGTGGAAAAAAAACTTTCCTGTCGCCTGTGAGGTTGCACATTCAAATCTTGCATGAAGTTGGAAACCTGACAGTTTCTGTGTCTATATCTGGTGGTTTAAAGTGCAGAGTCTTGACCAAATTGTGTGCAGTGCTTTATGTGGGTGTTCCACCACATGACTAAGCTTCCCGATTAAGGGTTTTTTGTAGTCGGTTTCAAATATTTGCTTAGTCCCAGGCATTCGGTACGGATCGGTAGTTGTCGGTTGGGGCCATGAGAAATATCAAACATGTTTGATATTTCTCACGATCCAAACCGATTCTCATTTCCTGCCGTCAACCAAATGTCCAGTCCCAGGTCTCCTCAGACCCAAATTTACACAGTCCTATGTTGTCCCAGGCCTCCTGCGACCCTTAGTCCCAGGCATCCATAGCTTAGTCCCAGGAAGCCTGTTTGTCAGTCCCCGACTCATAACAGATCTTTGAAGTTTCATGCGTGTGAAAAGGAATGGGTTTCATTAGTCCCGGGAAGCCTCAGACCTTCTCAGGTGTCCTGGGACTAAGAAATCTGGGTCTGGGACTAAGCCCCGACTAAGAGAAGCCGATCCAAACCGATCCCAGCCGTCCTCCTCAGGCGGCCCGAGACCACTGAAATTTAGTCTGCGACGGTCTGAGGAAGCCCCAGGAGGCCTGGGACTAAGTACCGATTAAGCACCGACTATTTTCTGCACGTTTGAAACCAAAAAGAGGCAATGAGGGAGTCTGGGACTATATAAGCGACCGTGCACACGCTTTCTGTGTTTAGACTGGTTGGCTGCTGAGAGACGTGTGTCACTTACTGCTTAGGGGTTTTCAGTTTTTTTACATTTCACATTTTACTTGAGCTTAGGGCACATTTAACAGTTAGGAGACATATTTCAGTTTTTTTACTTTTTTTGTGGTATTCACTGGAGTTATGAGGAGAGAGAAAGGAGGAAAGAGAGGAAAGAAGAAGATGCGGGAGAGGCAAGAGGAGAGGGAGAAGGAAGGTGGAGAGTTGGAGGAGATGACAGAGGAAAGGACAGAGGAGGGTACAGAAGAGAGGATAGAGGATAGAGAGGAAGGTTTAGAAGTTTACTGAGGAAGCTTGCGAAGAAGATGAGAGGTGTGAGGAAGATGCAGAGTGCCACTCAGCAGCCAAGAGAGCCAGGGTTTGTGCTACATTCACTGACAGCCAAGAAAATGCCATTGTTGAGTTTGTGAAGGAGCACCCAGAGCTGTACAACAAGGAGCATGGATGCTTCCACGACAGACAGAGGAAGGAGGCTCTCTGGGCAGAAATCTCTGCAGAACTGAAGCTCCAGTCCTTGATGTCAGAAGGTGGTTTGAGTCACAGAGAACTCGCTACCGAAAGCTCTCCCAGCTACAGTCTGGCCAAGCCCCAAGGGAGATGACCAAGAGACAGTCCTGGGTCTACCAGCAGATAGGTTTCCTTAAGACCCACATCAGACGCAAGGGGACCAACAGAAGTTCTGGGTTCGAGGCCAGTCCCAACCCCAGCAGGCATGAAGAATCGCATGGATCTACTACTGATACAGAACATCTGGAGTCCAGTGTCCGGAGGGAGAGTGCAAGTCAACCAATTATTACATCTACACCAGTTTCCACAGATTCAAAGATACTCGAGCACATCGACCAGATGAGGACATTGATCTCAGGTTTCCTGCAGCAGAAGTCAGACAGGCAGCCCTTCTTTGACTACATGGCATCAGAGGCTGAAAAGATGACCCAAGAGGAGTTTGAGGACCTCAAGGGCAGGAATTTTAGAGACATTGAAGAAGTAAAGAACACTCATAGACATCAAGTTCTACCCAATAGATCAGCCACTATTACCAAAGAGTCACAGAGGGTCGGGATACTGCCAACAACCACTAAACAGGCGTCTAGTTCCACCCAGGCTGCAGCAGGCAGCAGTTCCAGCAGTTATGTCTACTATACACCCAGCCCCATTGGCTTTGGAAACCCTCCATCAGTGCTGACATTACAGGACGAGGGCAGCAGACACAACTTAAGAGGAATACTAAGCCAGCTACCAGATCTAACAACACAGATCACTGAGCAGCCTCAGCAGCAGCAGCAAAAACAGCAGCAGCTCTACACCATCACCACCACAGCACTGCCTCAACAGCAGCAGCCTCCTCAGTAGCCAGCCAGTCCGGGTGGATCTCGTACGCACCATAGGCCCTTTTCAGGGCCGCCCAAATCTTCCAAAAACCATTATTTAGCTGCAAGTTGTTCAAATTCCCCTCCCAAAACATAACAGTTCAGTACAAATACTTATCACAAGACAAAAAAAAAAACAAAAAAAGCCCAACACCCACACCACCCCAAACATGAAACAAATAACCCATGGTAATACACATAACAACAGAAGGCCACATAGAAAAAAAAATAGATAAATAAACTCCCAATATGGCCAATAATCTGCCCATTTGTAGTTTAAAATCCATGGGATAGCTTTAAATCTGTAATGAAACAGTCCAACACTGACACCATCCCTAGAGATAAAAAAAATTATGTTATGACATGGCCACAAACCAACAAACAGACAAACCCAATAGCAAACATAACCTCCAACCAACAAACTGACAAATGAATTAGCAAACATAACTCCCCACAACAAACAGATAAACCATACTGTAAACAGAACCACTTGGGTGGTTATTTTTTGTAAATTCCCCTGAAGTGCAATAAAAAAATTTAATTTTGAGATTTGCAATAAAGGAAAAACTTTCAGTTTCAGTTATTTCTCCAGAATAAAAACCAAATGTGAAACTAGGGTGTAGATTTCCAAATATATGCAATATTTATTCCATTTACCAATTATGTTTGGCATGGGGTTTGTCTGTCTATTTTTGTTTGTGGCAATTATGTTGGGCATTGGGTTTGTCTGTTGTTTGGGTGACTTATGTTTGGCATTGCGTTTGTATGTTATTTTTGGGAATTATGTTTTGCATTTGGTTTGTCTGTTTGTTGGTTGGGTGAATTATGTTTTGCATTGGGTTTGTCTGTTTGTTGGTTGAATTATGTTTTGCATTGGGTTTGTCTGTTTGTTGGTTGGGTGAATTATGTTTGGTAATGATTGAGTTTTTTGGAGCAAGCTCAGCTGATTAATTGTTTTTGGAATATTTGGTAGTCCTGAAAAGGACTGGTTAGAAGTCCTGAACAGGACTGGTTACTGCAGCAGTAGTTATATTCTGCCATCTTGCCAGGTCACTGCTCCCTCATTATTGAAGTAGTCCTTGAGGTAATCCCTCAGTCTTTTGGCTTCTCTCGCAGGGTTTCTGTCGCGACCACCATCAGCAGCACTACCAATCAACCGACCATCACCAGGCACATCATCATCATCACCACCAGGCTGTTGACCACCATGTTGAACTTGATACTGGCTTTTCAGTATGTTGCGCAGAACCACACAGGTCATGACCACATCCCTGACTGTTTCTGGGGGTAGTTCAATAGTGGTCATCATGACTCTAAATCTTGAGACTAGGATGCCAAAAGCATTCTCAACAACTCTCCTGCCCCTTGATATTCTGTAGTTGGCAATCCTTTCCTCTCTGGTTAACATCCTTCTGCCATAGGGTTGCATCATCTGCCAGGATGAAGTAGGGGACATCTTGACCACCCTGGGTTATAGGTGCTGGGTCAGGGAAGCCTATGCTGCCATCATCAATCTTCCTCTTCAGGTGACAGGTATTAAATATCTGGGCATCTGAGCAAGATCCAGCTGTACCCACATCCACCCATCTGAACTTGTACTGTCCATCAACCAAGGCCAACATTACTGTTGAAAAGAATCCCTTATAGTTGTGGTACAGGGCTCCAGAGTTCTTGGGTTTCTTCAGGGCCACATGCTTGCCATCAAGGGCTCCCAGGGCATGTGGAACGTTCCACCTGATCCTGAATTCTGTTTCCAGTTCTTTCCACTCATCTGGAGTAGTAAGACATCTGAGGTACTCTCAGGTGAACTCATCCTGGATGGCCCTGCAGACCTCTGGTAGAAACTTGGAAATGGTGGATCTGCCAACCCTGAACTGACAGGATAATGATGTGTATGACTCTTCAGTGGCCAGATATCTGATGGTGAGGGCTAACTTTTCCCCAACACTGATTGGAGCTCTATAGTTGGTGGCCTGCCTGGCTAGACGTGGTTCCAGTCTGGTCTTTATCATTTCAAAGAATTCAGGGGTCATCCTCATGAAATTGGTGAATCCTGGAATATCTGTGGCATACAATTTAGCCATAATGTTGTGGTAGCCCCCCTCTCCTCTCTCTCTGTAGTAGCCATGGCCTGACCCACATGTTGTGTCTTCTTCTAGGTCTCTGTCTGGCTGGTGGTGCTGCTGCTGCTGCTGCTTGTGGTGGTTGCTGTGGTCGACGTAGAAATAGCAAATACATCAGTATATGTAACAGAATAAAAAATAAAAAAACCCTAATTTGTTGCTGAAGATGTCTTCCATTGAAAGCTGGCATCCTGCTGTGTTCATAGACAAGTAATAAGATAATTACTTCCCAGAATTTATATATATATACCCAGAAAATCCAGTTATTTTGCAAAACAAGAATCGGCCATCGTGGTCTGGGGAAGACTGAGGAGTCCACAGGATGCCTGAGGAAGCCGGGACTTAATCGGGGGTTAGTCGGGGCTTAGTCCCAGGAGGCCTGAGGCGTCCTGGGACCCAGTCGGTATGTCTACGACAAGATCGTGCTTCAAACTGACCAGAAAAACGGCTTAATTGGTTCTTAGTTCCAGAACAGTCGGGGACCGTCTGGGGCCGCCTATTCAGTATTCCCGCCCATTTTACCATTTTCTTCACCGACTGTCCACGATTAAGGGTCGCAGACAGGATCGGGGCTTAGTCCTTTGGTGGAACAGGGGTATTACTTCTATATTGAAATAACCTAAATAAAGCAAAAAAACCCAAAGGATACAAATTAGATTGCAATGGTTTTTTTAGTCTGTTGATTTATTACACAAAGAATATCAGTGATAGATCTGATGTCTTATTGCAAGGATGTAGCAAATAATAACAACTTGGCCAGTGCTGTGGACGTGATCCTATATATATTATACAAACTATGACATTAGTTATGTGTATAATGGTTTAGTTGCTCCTTTTAGTCAGTAATTACAGTAAATCGCACTACATGTGCCACAGTAAAAGGTACATTTATATTGCAATGGCATAAACTCAGAATTTATTTGCTAAATTCTGTAATAGTTAAAACCAATAGTAAGCACATAATTTTTCAGAATTTATCATAATTTGGTGATCTACAACATTTATGATCATGTTTCAAGTTTTATTTGTTTAGTTTAAGTTCCATTTGGGTGATACATAATTTCAAAACTTTTTTTTGCAACTCTTTAGTGTGTTTACTTTATTCTTCTAGTTTTGTACAAATGAACCAAACATTCAAGGTTATCACCCATCTTATGTAAGTCTGCAGTGGAAAAACATAAAATTATACATGTACTTAACAGTCTCTAAATTTAAAATAAAACCTCATGGAAATTGATTTTACGATATAATCAGCCTTGTACAATAATGAAGCATTTAACTATTGATTGAATGAATATAGTTCTGTCTTATATGAGATTAATAACATTTGACACACAAAATTAAGGTTGTCCCATATTCAGCAAAGCACTAGTTTTACTAGTTTCCTGTCAGTTACAAATAATCGTACTGACTTTATGCATAGTCCAACCAGAGATAACCTAACACGTGGACTCTTTAGTTCAACTTCTTTGCATAGATATCTCTGCAAATATACACATTGCTGAACTTGTATTAATCAAAGTTGAAATTTTATACAAATTAAACACAAGTATAACTTTTATGTACTGCATGAAGTGATAAAACTAGTATTTAAACTAGGTTTTTGGAAATAAAGGAAGATTAAGAGAGACATGTTAAGTTCTAAAGAATGTTTTATGGATAGTCACATGATTGTTAACAAAAAGTGATTTGATTTATGTGGTGACTCTGTTTCTAGCATGCTTAGCATGTAAAATTGGATGATTTATTTTTTGAAAGATAATGTGAATTGATATTACTTAGCATATGAAGTAAAATAAATTATGGTTAAAAAGAATCAGTATTTCTTAAAGATGTCATTCTAGAGTCTTGTCATTCATTTTGCTATGTCTCAGAAAAGTTTTTACTTGAAGTTGATCCGTTTTGTAACAAAAAATAAATAGTTTTATTTAGTTTGCGTTTTTAAGAGATATGTTTGTAATTTTTAGTAAATAAATTAGAACTGCAAATAAATCTACTCTCTATACAACATGTAATATATGTCAAAAATAAGAATTGAAGACTAGATTCTGCAATGTGAATAGGAAGATACAAAAATTCTGGGATGATCACTGATAAAGATGTGACTCAAAAAGCATCAAATTGAAAATAATATATATAATGAAATATATAACACTACTTGAATATGGATTATGAAGTTCAGCATCTGTGGAAATAATTGAAAAACAGGAGTATTGAGACATAAATTTATCATAAATTTTATTTGTAACTTGACCATAGATTGAAAATGAGCGAAATAAATGAAACAGTGAACTTTTAGACTTGTATGTCATCGGAGCCTCTTCAATGTTGAAAGCTGAAGCATAGTATTTCATATTAATAATGATTGTTAAATTCATGCTGACTTTGTATATATGTATTTAATTTATGATTTGTGTAAATTTATGCAAAAAGGTAGTGATAAATACATCTCAACCCTTATCTCCGTATATTTGTACATAAAGGTGCAAGTGTAGGACTTCAGATCTATGTTAAATAAACTTTGAAGCAAATAGAAGGGAGACATTTATCAAATATTCTACAGCCGGATTTTAACATTTCATTTGACTAGAGAGATTTATAGTTTGTTCCTGAAAATAATTAAGCGGCCCTTCAGGGGCGCTTATTTGTTTTCATGTAAGTTTGACTGATCACCGCCACCACCGCCGCCGCCAGATTATGGTCTCCCTTGAATAACTTCTTGGGCTTTCAAATTTTTCTTTTCTTCTTATCTTTCTTTAAAACTATAGGGGCGGGAAAATTTTTTGGGATACTTTGAGGAGACCTTAAACTTTACTTCAGGTAACCTTAAGCATTTTAAGCTTTTTAATTTTTTTTAAGCATCTTAAGCACCCCATCATCGCGTTTCGGAAAAAAACACACACCAGTGCAATAAAATTTATCAGGTACATTCTAGACCAACATGCGCAAGTTGGAAAGGATTTTCTGATCAATCAGACCATAGATGCCTGAATGGGAGGCATTTGATACTTGGTAGGGACATTGGTTAGGGGGTGTAGCTGTGCAACGTCATGGTCTGACCTTGATTTGACCTTTGACCTTGCCGTAGTGACCTTGAGTTTGAAAATCTTGTCCAGGCTATATCTCGGAAACTGTAAGGTGTAGGAAGTTGATACTTGGTAGGGACATTGGTTAGGGGATGTAGTTGTGCAACGTCATAGTCTGACTTTGATTTGACCTTTGACCTTGCCATAGTGACCTTGACCTATAAAATCTTGTCTGGGCTATATCTCGGAAACCGTAAGGTGTAGGAAGTTGATACTTGGTAGGGATATTGGTTAGGGGGTGTAGGTGTGCAACGTCATGGTCTGACCTTGATTTGACCTTTGACCTTGCCGTAGTGACCTTGACCTATAAAATCTTGTCCGGGCTATATCTCGGAAACTGTAAGGCTTGGGAGGTTGATATTTGGTAGGGACATTGGTTAGGGGGTGTAGGTGTGCAGCGTCATGGTGTGACCTTGATTTGACCTTTGACCTTGCCGTAGTGACCTTGACCTATAAAATGTTGTCCGGGCTATATCTCAGAAACTGTAAGGTGTAGGAAGTTGATGCGGATATTGGTTAGTGGGTGTAGGTGTGCAACGTCATGGTGTGACCTTGATTTGACCTTTGACCTTGCCGTAGTGGCCTTGACCTATAAAATCTTGTCCAGGCTATATCTCAGAAACCGTAAGGTGTAGGAAGTTGATACTTGGTAGGGATATTGATTAGGGGGTGTAGGTGTGCAACATCGTGGTCTGACCTTGATTTAACTTTAACCTTGCCGTAGTGACCTTGACCTATAAAATATTGTCCGGGCTTTATCTCGGAAACTGTTAGGTGCAGGAAGTTGATATTTGGTAGAGACATTGGCTAGGGGGTGTAGGTGTGCAGCATCATGGTGTGACCTTGATTTGACCTTTGACCTTGCCATAGTGACCTTGACCTATAAAATCGTCAGGGCTGTATCTCGAAACCGTAAGGTGTAGAAAGTTGATACTTGGTAGGGACATTGGTTATTGGCTATAGGTGTGTATTATCATGGTGTGACCTTAATTTGACCTTGTACCTTGCCGTAGTGACCTTGACCTTTAAAATCTTGTTTCACCTTTGGGTCTGTCTTTTGATGCAGATTAAGCAAAAGTCATATTAGAATTTATTAAGAATTTTACTTTCATAACTTCCCATTGTAAGAGATAGAATTTCATCAAGTGAGCCGCAGATTTTACTACAACACCATACATAAGCATTCATTAAATGTATTACCACTTCTGTATGCATGGTAATATTCAAACCATCTAAACCATAATTCGGAAATGCAGATGTATATAAAGAGTGTTGAATTTTAGTTTTCTGATTAATGCTGTCATCTTGTCATTGAATTATCTTGTTTTAATACGTCATCTTTATACGCATTATCTTTCTTTTAAACATTATTTCTCCATTTAAACATTGTTTGGACCTTTATATAACTGACAGTGCTCTGAAAGTATCCTGAAGTTTGTAATGGTACAGTACTTCTATATCTCATGGTGTTGAAAATATTTCCCAAGGCTGTGGGGTACGGGCATCTCTGATGCTATTTTTTATTTTGTTTACATTCACAAAACTAGCTTAATGAAGTGCATACTAATCAAGAAAACAACAATAGAAAGTTTTATATTATTTGTGTCATGGTGTACAGGAGACGTTGGGCCAGACCGAAGGATTAATTTGAAACAAAGGTTAAAAACATTCACTGCTTATGTATAGATGTTCTGAAACCTGTACCTTTACATGTTAGTTCAGTCTTATTGGAGAGTATTCTAATTACGGTAGTTGATCAACAAGGAGAATGCTTGCTGTAACTTGCTGTGTTTCTGCAATTAGAGGTATGTAGGATATCAAATTTAAAAAAAATTAAATTTTATGTAAATTTTAAGGTATCTTTTATGTAACTTGATATCGAGTATGATGGATGAAGCAACCTTGTTTTATGTATTGTAAAATTTGTAATTATCACAACCTCTGTTTATAGCATTAAATTGTGGTAAACTTCTGTGTACCCCGGCGAATGGGAATTCGTGAAATACGTGATCCTTGGTGAACTTGGCGTATTTATCGTGAACTTGACGTTCTACTTCGGGAACCTTCATGAAGTAACATATTACCATTTCACGAACTTCAGGTTTCACGTTAGTGTTCGTGAAATAGTTGTTGAGATATCATGAACTTCACTAACTGTGGTTTCGTGAACTCCAAAGTTTGTGAACTTCGAAATGGATGTAACCAAATTTCCCGAAGTTCATGAGATCATACATTCGTGAATATTTTTCAAATGATCAACTGAATAATATTAGGCAAACTTGTAACCTAAGTGTTTTATTTTATCATTGGAATTGTAAAATATGTTACAATTTAGAATCATAAACAATGTTTTACCAATTAAAAATAGGCTATATTTGGAAGTTGATATGCATTATAAGCTCTTTTGGTGTGTTACATAATTTATTATATTTCTTTAACAATAGTCCTGAGTGCCAGCTGAAGTTATGTAATCATTGGGGTTTGTCAGTCTGTCTGTTTGTTCGTGACCAGCATAACTCAAAAACTTATGAATGGATAATTTTAAAGCTTTCAAAGTGGTCATAAATGCTGAAGTATGATTAAATTTTGGAGGTGTCAATGCCACTGCCACCAGTGTTAGGGCCACCTTAAAGTTGAAAAGGAGATTTTTATCCTATAACTCGCACTGTGGTTCATTTTGGTCCATCATACCTGTTGTATATACCACAGTATCAGAATAAATATATAATCCGACTTTATGGTGACCTTAAATGTTCTATTTTTATCAAGTTATGGCCACCTTAAAGTCACATATTTTTTTGTTTTCATAATTTCTGCAGCAAACGTGGTGTATGTCAGTATGCAGGTCAGCCTTGGCGAACATTTCTAAAATCTTCTGACATTTAATTTGCAACACTTAACTTGTTGAGGTCACGTTAAACTCATAAAAATGGGGTATTCCTCAGAAACTTGTGGATGAATTTTTTGGAGTTGCCAATGCCACTGCCACAGATATTAAAGCCACCTTAAAGTCGAAAAATGAGGTTTTTATGCTATTGACCCTCTGGTCTGGTGGAGGGCTGTGCTCTTTGATTGCTTTTTCTAGTTTGAAAACTGTTCTTCCATTTTTCTTTGGTGGAGCAATAACTTCTGCTTTCTAATATTCTTGTGGACCTGTAAGATGTATATTAAATTTTCTTCCAGTTCTTCTGCTGGTACTGTGTCTATATGATCATTTATATGTAGTCTGTTGTTGTGTTTTCCCTGTCTTTCATCTGAACTGATAAATTTTAGAGAAACTGTATACAGCAAATACTCTGTTACACTTCTGAGAATTATATGAAATTATTTTAAATTAAGTAGTTTAATGTGTAGAGTTTAAAAAAAGGGTAAAAATTAGGTAAATCTGCAACTTAATTTATATTCAGTAAAATACACGAAGGAAAGTATAATTTTCTGTTATTGCCTGATGTAATATTTAAAATAATTCTGTGATAAGTTAGATGCATTAAAATTCCAAAGTTTACTTTCAACAGAGAATTAACAAATACCTCCCGAAGCATGTTTGTAAGATAAACAGTTACTAAAACAGGATATTTCAGCCTAATGATAAAGACTTGTGTTTCACTGCAGTGGGCTATGTGCAAATATATTCCAGGGACATGTTTATGATAGCCTCAAGAAGACAAACAGGACACAATACGTTTGCATGTATATATGTATCTGCTGTAACACTATACAGTAGAACAGAAAAAATAATCTAATGCAGTCCAGTGTTGTGTCTTGCTTCTTACAAATGCTTGAAATGTGTTCAAACATTTTATAACATTTATGTTGACACAAACTAGATATATACTTACCTATCACAATAGTATTGAAATAAAAGTTAAAATATCTTATTTTGTGTTATGATTGTAGGAAATCTTTAAAATAACTAAAATTTTATGAAACTATCCACAAGAATCTTGAGATATGTTAACGTTAGTGAATATGTTGCTCTTGACAGTAATCCTGGGGTCATTTTCACAAAAGGGATTAGCGAAAGATCAGTGAAAAAATGGCTTAAGTATAAAGGGTTTTATGTTTTAATAAATTAAATAAGTACTAAAATCTATTTTAGTTCCTTTTGTGAATATTGGCCCTGAAATATCTTAAAATGTCTTTTATTGACCAATTGAGATTTAAAATTAATGAACAAAAATATTTTTGTACATAAATGAATGCATTTGTGAGATGATAATTGGAAAATATATAAGCTATATCTACTCTAGCAACTTTTTAAAGGATGAAATTACCAAAGCCTATGCATAAATAATGGCTCAAGCTGAATTTGTATTGAAAAAAAAATCATATAATACATAACTGAGATATTGGTGGTGCACTGTGGCCCCAAGAAGACACTGTAGATACTGGTTAAAGTATGAAAAGCTGAAAAACCAAAAGGCTGATTTCCTGTAACAGTTTAAGTTGCACCTGTAATTCCATTTATTAAAATTCTGACAAAATAATTTAATTTAAAACTGTTATTGATATAGAAGTTTAAATATTTCAATGTATAGCAAAGAGATCATCTTTTTAAAAATATTTCGCTTAAGTAAATTTTCAGATTCTAGATGATACTGCACACTATTACTTTCAGTTTAAGATGACTACAGAAAAAAACAAGGATTAAACTGTCCAGAACATTTTAACATCTGGTTTTTATTTTGACTGTGCCACACACTTCACTTGCCATGTGCAAGGGATTTCAAAAAGAAGAGGGATGAGTTTTTGTTGGATCAAAGTGGATTGGGTTAATTTGTGTGATTAATTTTGTAAACCATGGAAAATTATTATTATTTTTTTTTATTGCTGAGTGATAAAATGGACTTTCAAGCATGATTAACTTTTAATGAAATGTGTGGTTCAACCAAGAAAGCAGGTGGAGGAATATTCTGGTGAGGAAATACAAGCACCACCCAAGGGAATACAAAGTTAAAGTGATTGCCATTGCAGGTAAGGAACTTTTATTTCTCTGTGTTGCTTTGCATCATTGTTGTAAGAACTTTCAAACATAATGCTCCCAAAAGTCTGATAGTCTGGAGAAAAGTCTGTAATTATTATTATTGATAAATTATTTATGCCATGTATATATATGACATGACTTACAGTGAGGTACTGTTTAGTGTACATGTAGTAAAACAAGCATATGGGTGTTTGTTTTTCTGTGCTTTTGTTTTGTATATATTATAATAAAAATATAACAAAATATCATCATCCTATCTTACTTAATTAAGTAGCTGGGAAAATCACTTAAAATGCTATTATTTCATGCACTTTGTATTGTACTCTTTTCCTGTAGATACACATACCAGAACTTTATAACATACAAATTAAAACTATGGAATCTTGAACCATTTTAGTGCTATATACTGTTGTTATGCTACATGTACTTACATATGTACAATAAATATCTTATGCAGCAGTAAGAATTCTAGAAATTTAGCATGCAGTTTTAACAGTATTATTTTTTTTCATCACATTTAGTTATTATTTATTTATAGATGTAAGGAAAGCTGTTGCCATTTGGATGAACACATGCAGACATATTGGAAATTAAAGAGTGTTGAAAAATTAGAGGAAACCAAAAACTACACCAGCTCAGCTTCATCAAATTTGCCGGATATCTTCATTGGGAGGTAGCCTTCTCTGGGACTGAAATTAGCCTCATTCTGAAAAACAAGATGCCTACCCTGGGCATTTTTTTAAAAAATTATCTACCTTTATCTACTGGCTGGTTCATCTAAATAGAAGGTAGAATCTCTTCATAGGTGATATGTATAACAAATATACATGTCCTCTACAAGCTCACAGACATTTGACCTTGGAGTAACCTTCATCTATGGCATGATAAGTGTGTATGATTTTTAGGATACAAAAACAGAAAAGGGTTTGCTTCACTGTGGAGGAGATGAGGAAGTCAAAGAAGAGTCATGATCATTGAGGAAGAAGGTCCAGAGAGAGAGGTCACATGGACACAGCTTGAACCACAGTGAAGTGGCAGCTTCTTCAATACCATCCATTCGGGGACTAGAGTTCAACAACAGAGTTCCTGGGTGTTACACCAATGGCAGATCACCATAATGAAACAACAGCTCTACCTCCAATATTGTGCCATAACTTACAGTCCCTCAGGAGTAAAATTAAGGAAATGGCAGACACCATACCAGTATATCTTGTAAAGCTGCTAGCATTCGAGATTTTCACCAAAGAGGATATAAAGTTATGAGAAAATCTGCTGGATAAAACATTCATGTAATGACCAAAAAGATGACAAACAAGTTTAAGCTGCCACTCATAATGTCAACATTTATTTTCAATAACAGTTATGACTTAAATTGATTTTTATGGACAAGCAATAGTCTTTTAAAAACTATAGCATTATTGAGTGTGAACACTGTAAAGCTAGTAATTGTTGCACTAAGTGCCAATATGTAATAAATTGAAACAAAATTGAATTATCACTGTTTACAGTAATATATATATATTTTTTTTAATTTAATGGGTGGATTCATAACTACCTTTAAAATAACATATTTATTAAAGTTAAGAGGAATAGCAAAGTTCACGAAGTTGGTGTACTAAATCATGAAGTCATTGTGTTTCATGGTAAATCAAGGCATTGGTGAACTAATTCACCAAGTTGGTGTATGGTTCACCAAATTCATGTATTAATTGATGAAGCTGGTGTACTAATACATGAAGTTGGTGTACTAATTCATGAACTTGGTGTACTAATTCACCAAGTTGGTGTACTATTTCATGATGTTGGGGTACTCTTTCTGTCATTAACTATGAGATAATTTGGTGAAAGGTTCATGATATTCATGAACTTCGTGAAGTTGTTCGTGAAGTGGAAATGACCCAAATTTGTGCCATTTGTTGTTCAGGAAATTCACGTGTAAGAACATGAAATCTGTTCGTGAAATTTTCGCGAAGTCAAACGTGAACCGTTCGCCGGGGTATGTCATGGTTTGTCAGTGTTATTCCTGTAATACAAGTAGGACCTGAGATCTAGAAAGTGCTGTTGTCCTAGCTATTGCTAGGTGGATATTTTCACAGCAGTGACTACTACAGCCTGACTGCTTATTTAATTGTCTCACTGATTTATTGGAAGTGTTTTCTTACCCTAACATAGCTGAGGGCCCATCCTAGTTTTTACTCGCTATAGCAAAAAAGTATCAAATAAGGGTATATGCATATTTTATTATATATAAATGTATTTGGTATTAAAGTGATGAGGGAAATAAGAAAGTTATAATTTAAGAAGTTTAAAAAGTAAATATACAAGATGAGCCTTCTGTATCTGGTGAATGTGAGGGTGGACCACTTGCCTCCCACCTCAGATCAGAGTTTGAATCTGAGCATAAGTACTTAAAGTACTTAAGTACAAGTACTTTGAAAAGTACTCATTTATCAGCTATCTAATGTCTACAGTTGTCATTGAGGAAATAGAGACTTACTTGTATTTATATCTCCCAAAAAGTGAAAATTTTATTATGCTGTAACTTTAAAACTGATTCCACATTCAGTATGTCTTATACTAGTTCTAATAAAACAGAGTCTACTGTTAATTTTTTTTTGATGGATCAACAATTGCCTAAAATGTTATGGCATTCAGTGTCTGAACCATTATGACGTTTTACATGGAAGGGAACCTTTTTTAATACTCCAGACAAGAATAAATCCCAGAATTCCCCTTTGGCTACTTTATATAGGTAGCCTTAAGGGATATTTAAAGGTGAAAGGTTAGGATCTTGTTATTTCTGGCTTTGTCTATGGGATGGGGACTTAGTCTCTTCAAGGTGCAACAATTTTGGCAACCAAGCTCCTGTTAATCTACAGCCTCATAGGAGGCTTAAGTCAGCCATGCAAACCAACTCTTAAATCCTATCCTTTTATTGTACATAGCTAATATAATTAGTAGTCTTTTTGATTGGAATCACCTTCAGCTTGTTAGATTTCCAAATGAGCCAATTAAAATCTGATTTAATATAGTTGCTGTATAATAAGATCAAATGTAGTTTATTATTACAAAGGATTACAAACTTTTACAAAGCAATGTTTTAAAAAGAAAATATTTAATTTTTGCATATGTCAGAGACTTTAAAGCCTTTGTGAGCTGTCTTTGATTTACTAAAGGCAACTAAAAGGTTGAAATCTGACATCACTGTCCAGATCAGCAAAATGAAATTAGGTAGAAATTACTAGTATGGCTTCGGCTCATAGTTATAAGATGGTATTTTCTTGATAGACCTTTTTACACTCGGAGTTCATAGGTCATGGTGACACAGATCCTGCAATGTTCTCCATGACCTCTTGGAGGATGTCATGAAATTAGTTCATTAAACATTAATCCTATTTCAAGAGTATTGTTTCTAAAAGTTACTACTACAATGAAACACACAAGCAATACAAAAAGCGTTGAAAATTTACCTAAGTTATAGTCTGTTACTGTTATCTTTAAGTTTGTGTCCAGTAAGTGTCATTCTAAGATTTCTTTCTTCAATTGTATTGCAAAACAAACATTAAATGTTTACATTTTAAGCCAAATTGGTAACATGATACATGTTTCCTTACACCTTACTTTTACAATATCTTAGATCAACCTCCATTGCCTTTTAGTGTTACCTGATAGCACACTACAGAGATTAAAAGAAGGCATTACAGTGGATTTTGTGGTGATGCATTCACCTCATATCTTTAAGGTCCTTGGTTTCAGATAGCTTTGACTTGAACTGAGATGGTTGTTGGTGACTAGCCAATGCTCGGTGGTTTGCAGTGCAGAATCTTGACTGAATAGTGTGTACTGATTTCCTGAACTCATAGAGATATCCATCTTAAAGTGCTTTGTACATTGTTTTGAATGCAAAATTAAACCAAAGTAAATAAATTCAAAGGAACAGTTATTTACAGTTTAAATAAGGCTAGATCCTAATTACATAGGACCCACCTTCTCTTGGTCTTCAGACACCAGGCATGTACATCATTGTCTGTGGCAATCCATCAATTTGTATCTCTTTATTGGCATTTTTAAATCTCTAATATTGATGAAGTGTTGATATTAATTAAGTTCAAATGTCTCTTGGCAATTGACCCTATTAAATCAAAAGCACAATATATGCTGAGTAGACTTAAATAGTTTGTTGCTGTTGCTTCAATATCTGCATGATTTACGACAGTATGTCTGAAGAGCGAAATACAATGAAATACAAAGAGCATCATATAGGTGATAAAAGTAATATCTCTACAGACAAATATCTGGTATAAGATGTAAAAAAAGATTGGAAATGTTGTTGCTTTTTAGGAAGGTAATGCATTAAATGAACATCAAATCATTCCAGCTCAAATTATCATCTGTGAAATCTGCATTTTATGAAGTTTTATATGTTTCATTGATCAAATTTCATTCTATACATTTCGGTTATATAAAGTGATTTTTAAATCCAATAAAGGTTGGGTATTTTACTTGTAATAAATGCAATTAGCTTAGAAGCTAAACATTACATGCAATGATGCAGGGGTGTATAATCTATGCACTTCTAATTGGAAGACTACAGCCTACTGTAACCTGTAGACTCATGAGTGCTCTGTATGTAGATAAGCACGGAGAGAGGGAGACTGAGTAGCACCTTTAAGAAGGCTTCAGTTGCTGCCGAGATGATGAAATATGCTATCTTGCATTAAAATGCCTACAAAATTTCCTTTTGGATACAATTAAGTACCAGTGATCAATAAAATATACTGGTGGCACTATTTTAATAGAAATTGATAGATTTCAACAGATTGATTTCGGAAATGAGATGCTGTGACAAAATCTAAATCTTTACAGAGTTAGAAAAATATCTTATGGTATAAAACTGCAAAAAAATATAAATTTTAATGTATTGTTGACATAGATCTCTACATGAAAACTTTGCGGATGTCCAGGACAGTGAAACAATGGCTTGTGTTTGTATTTTCAGAAGTGGCATCAGCTATGCGTTTTGTGGTGAGACGCTATGACTCGGTCCCGATGGTGGATCAGATCCATGGCTCGGATCAGGATTTACGGGCAGAAGCTACGAGTCGCTATGCGGGCGCACTGGCCACCAGCAAGGATGCCAAGAGCATTGCCCAGCTGTCCAATGGTGCTATCGGTGGCACAACCATTGGCTTTACCAGTGTACAGGGACTCAGCGATACAGCCAATGAAAGTGCTTCAACGGATACCCTCAGTATGCCCAACAATGACACAACCGAGGAGGATGCAGAGATGACTGATGTTGTAAAACGCGGTCGAGTTTACGCCAAACGCCATCGCAGGCGACTGGTGGCCAAAAACGGAGAAGTGAACATTGTAAAAAGCAGACTCAGTCAGAAGAAGAGGAAGTTTGTGCTGGATCTCTTTACAACAATCTTGGAAATCAGATGGAGGTTCTTGTTGCTGCTTTTTGCAGCAGGGTTTCTCGTTACCTGGTTCATTTTCGCCTTGCTTTGGTGGATTGTGCTTATTGCTCATAAAGACCATCTGCACAAGGATGATGACACATGGCAACCATGTATGGGGAACGTTTATGACTTTCCCACTGCGCTCTTGTTTTCCATAGAGACTCAGCATACCATTGGCTACGGCTCGCGGGTGATGGAATCAAAGTGCCCAGAAGCTATGATACTTCTCATGTTACAATCCTGTGTAGGGGTCTTCATTCAGTCTTTGTTAACTGGACTCATCTTTGCCAAACTCTCCAGGCCCAAGAAACGAGCCCAAACCATCATGTTCAGTAAAAATGCAGTTATCTGTCAAAGAGATGGTGAGATCTGTCTGCTATTTCGTCTCGGTGATATGCGGAAATCTCATATCGTTGGTGTTACTATTCGTGCGGTGCTTGTCAAAAACAGGTAAGAAGCCCCAATTATTTGCACCACAATGAAAAAAATGTCTAGATTAGGTGTTTAATTTTGGTTTAGCATGACTTTAAAGTCACTGTAAAGGTCGTATTTCAACAAGTAATGGACGGGATTGAGGAAAGTCCAGATTTTGTTGTGTAAACCATCAGTAAGCAACTGCTAGTTTTCATAGAGTGGGGCTCGATTAGAATCCATATTTCACTCATGGTATTTACAAGGTTATCCAAGGTCAGTTTTGATTTAATTTGTGCGTCCATTTTATCAACAGTTTAGCCAAAACAGCAAATGAGGCTTGGAAAGAATTGTGCCTAGTTTTTCCAAAACCTTCCAGTACATTCTTGTTAATTAAAGGTAATTCATATGTTTTGTTTGCAAACAAAATCCACTTTACAACACTTGTCAAACTAAATATGAGATCATTGCTCATTCTAATTTTGGAATAACCTTCAGAATTTCTAATTACATCTACTTTGATGTCACAAGTATGAAAATCATAAACATTTACACAAGGGGTTTATGGTAAACAAATTATGCAATAATGCATCATTGTCCTTGAGGAATGTTTTATTTTAATTTTAAAGGTGTACCCTGTTATAAATGTGCAGTCTTGGGTTGACAGTTTAAATGCATCTTTCATTAAATGTTTACGATACTGTGCCAAATTCCTGTTAAGAGAAGGAGTGTTTTCATATATTTCTCACCCTCTCTTTAACCTTATTAATACTTATGATAAAAACTTGGATGTTTTCAAATGCTTGAATTTCACCTCATCACACATTTGGTCTATTTCCATTATTGTGAAATCTTTGTATTTCGTAGTTCAGTGCAAGAAGATCATGAGAATGAGTGGTTAAAAGTAGACATGTGTATATAACCCTTATTCTGTCTTAATATTTTTACCTTAACCTGCAGGTGCACTGAATATGTGTATAAGGCTCTTTATTCAGGGTAAAATAATCTCTGGCTCTAACCCAAATGACACATTTCCACAAACTCATGCCATCTTTGTTCTAGATCAGGTAAACTTAAACCCACTTTTAAACCATATAACTATATGTTGTATCCACAATGTAGATATATTAAAATGTGTATCTGATAAATTTATTATAATATCAACAGCCTTAGATTTTAAATGTATTTATAAAAAAATTCCCTGCAACTTATGAAACACTCTGATAATAATTGTCACCCTTGCCTTATAAATATCTTTTAAAAACAATCACACATATTCAGTCCCTTCATCACAGTTATATTTATATTTACATATTGAGTTATTCTTTTATTAACTAATGCATTTACAGTTGCAATGTGTTGAGTAGAATGTGAAGTGACCTCAAATATACTTATACATAACCAGAAATTCCACATAAGAGGGTAAATAAATGACACCACTACAATGCATGTACTTCTATTTAAAGTGACATTCCTAGTTTTTAAAGAATTTTAAAAGTGTTCAGGTGTAGTTCATATTTGTATCGATTTACATGTAATCCAGTCAAGAAAAACATTGCGTACATCATTAGCCTTGCAAACATTGACATTAATTACCTTATGGCCAGGTGTCCTCAATCTACAGGGGCCGATTTCACTAAGGGACTTAAGCCTGATTTTGGGCTTAAGTTTAAGACTTTGGTCTTAAATTCTGGCAAAAATGTGCTAAGTCAGCGGGCCTAGACTTCGTGGATTTCACAAAGGGGCTAAGTCCATGGATTTGCTAAGTCAGTGGACTTAACTTTAAGTCTGGGAGGTAGTGGGCTTAAATTTTGTAAAGAGGACTTAAATATGGCCGCCATAACCTTTTCTCCACTTCAAAATTTTAAATGGCTGTAAATAAAGTATAATTATACAGAACACCTTACTGAAGTAGTCTTTTGGAAGTTTATATGATGTAACAAGGTTTTCTATTTCAAAACAGCCCTTATCCTCAGATAAAATGCATCAAATGAAGGATATAAAAGGTCATATGACACAGAAACCCACTGTGGTTATTTGATAAGCTTGGACTTAGCTAAGTCACCTTTGTGAAATCCATTTTAAGTCCCAGAAGTAGTTATACTAAAGTCTTAGATTTAAGTCCCTGACTTAGCCAATAAAGGGACTTAGTTTAAGTCCTTTAGTGAAATCGGCCCCAGGTGTCTAATTACCACAACCGTTATTTTCTGAACATGCTGTGAGTGATATTTTAGTTCAGATAACTGAAGGTTCATAACAGAACAGAGGTATATCTCATTATAAAACATTAAGACACAAGAAAATCAATAGAGTAGCTCTCTGTTCATCTTTTTTTTAGATTTGGATAATAAAAGTTTAAAAACATGTGTTATTCTCCATGGAAATAGACTTAATCACATAGCTCAATTGTAGGAGACACATAACAGATTATGTATCTCAACACTTATGTACTCACTCAGGCTGCCTATCACTATGCCTCCCTGGTAAATATTCATTACATATAAAATTAACACATTCTATATCCCTTTCAAGCTTTTATATTAACATGCAAGTTTGTATATATGTCAGGGTAGAAAGTCCAATCTGGTAGAAATTCAGATTCTACCGGTAGAAAGTCCGATTGAAGTTTCTACCAACATAAACTTGGTAGAGAGTCCAATTGGAGTTTCTACTGGTAGAAAGTCCCCGTCTAGGAGATTTGGGTAATCCTCGGGAGTCCGAAATTTATAAAAACTTGTTTAACATTCTAATCTCAGAGACTTAGGTATTGCTCTGTGAACCAGAATATAATCTTTGTAGAAACTCTGTATAAGCTTGAAAGAAAGTCCAACTAAAACACAAACAGTGGGCTTTCTATCCATATAAATCTGTCATCTAAGCAAGGTACAACTTCATAAATGAAGAAAACATATATTAAAGAAAATATTTTACTGAAATATTCAGTCTATTTCAAGAATTTTACAATAAGCATCAAATTCCATCACCATTTTTCAAAGGAAGTACAGTTTTAGTCAATCAAATATTGACAGCAGTTACTTTCTACATGGCATTTAGTTGACCTATTAAGACCTATTTAAGACCCAGCATTTTTTGTCACATTTACTGCCCAGTTGTTGGTCTCAGCATGTAAAGCTTGCAGTACTGTCTCCTCATTCAGTCTCACTCCAATTGGACTTTCTACTGGTAGAATTTGAAATTCTACCAGATTGGACTTTCTACCATGACATATACATAAATTTCTTGGGTTCCAATTTTCCATACTTTAAAATTTTGACAAATGTATCAATTGCAGATAGAAGTGAAGCTGTCATCTCCGATTGATGTACATAATATAAGGTGTTTTCAAATCCTGCATTTTGAGGTGAATTTTCTGATTGATATCAGATTGAATATTCAATTGAATAATCAATTATTCACCAATTACCCTCATCATGTTACATGTATCCATATTGTGATTTTGTTGCTTGTTTTTAGCCTTAATGTACCCCCTCCAAGTTGCCATAAGCTGTAAATATAATAAAATACATTCTTTATCTTTTTATTTTTTAAAATTTTATTTTTTTTTTTTTTTTTGCTTCTTTCGAGTTAAATATACATTGACACAAGTACAACTTATAAATATACTGTACATGAAAATATACCAACTAATTAACATTTTGAGAGTACTTTTTAAGGAACTGTATAGAATTTCTACTTGAAGTGAACACCCCAAATTGGCATATTTAACCACTCAGCATACAGCTGACAGATCATTATTACCCTCACCTCTGAAAGAGAGATGGGCGGAGTATTGTAATTGTGTCCGTCTGTCTTCATAACTTGAAAACTGAAAACCTTTATAGCTTATACCTATGGCTCAGTCCTGGTCAAAGGTGATCTGGATAGGTGGTCCAGAATTGTTTTTGTGATTTTCATCAATATACAGATACATAACTCAAAAAATATTCATTGGATTGGGGTCATATTTTTCATCAGATTGGGGTCATATTTTTCATTAAATTGGGGTCATACTTTTCATCGGATTGGGGTCATATTTTTCATCAGATTGGGTCATACTTTTCATCAGATTGGGGTCATATATTTCATTGGATTGGGGTCATATTTTTCATCAAATCGGAGTCATACTTTTCATCGGATTGGGGTCATATTTTTCATCAGATTGGGTCATACTTTTCATCAGATTGGGGTCATATTTTTCATCAAATTGGGGTCATATTTTTCATTAAATTGGGGTCATACTTTTCATTGGATTGGGGGTCATATTTTACATCGGATTGGGGTCATATTTTCATCAGATTGGGTCATACTTTTCATCAGGTTGGGGTCATATTTTTCATCAAATTGGGGTCATATTTTTCATTAAATTGGGGTCATACTTTTCATTGGATTGGGGTCATATTTTACATCAGATTGGGGTCATATTTTTCATTGGATTGGGGTCATATTTTTCATCAGATTGGGTCATACTTTTCATCAGATTGGGGTCATATTTTTCATCAAATTGGGGTCATATTTTTCATTAAATTTGGGTCATACTTTTCATTGCATTGGGGTCATATTTTTCATGAGATTGGGTCATATTTTTCATCAGATTGGGGTCAAATTTTTCATCAGATTTCATTGTATGATTTCATTGTATACTTCATTTTTGTGCCAAGGAACACAGAAAATATTACCAGTTTTGCCGTCATATTTTGTCTAGTAATAACCCACTCATTGAGTCCCAACAGAAACAATCTGTCAGGGAAAGTGAAGTGTTTTATCAGTAAAGAATGAAAGTAAAAATTTGATGTCTAAACTTCTCTGCATTTTGTTCTCTGCAAACAAGTTGAGTGCGCTTTTTGTTGGATGCTTTATGCATAACATGTCCTTCTATGCAAATATACCTGATACTATAATATGCAATGGCTAAAAGGTTAATAAAATAATAAAGTTATGCAACATAAGAATTGAATAAATACATTGTAAAAAGCTATCACAAACAAACCGGATGCTATTTAGTACTTGGTGTTACATTTTAGGAGTTTATCATATGAATAGCTAAAATCTGAAATAAGTTTCCAAAATACTAGATATCTTAGTTGGGAAAACATGTTTCTTAATTGGAACAGTTTATTTTATAAAAGTTGTCACTTGTATGATGTAATTGTAAGTCAGTTAATATTTTGTTTTATCAAACATAATCTCTTAGATGCAATTAAAGTCCACATTAGATTAGATTAGATTAGAATTTGTTAAAATTACTGTAACTATTGCAATTAAAATTTGTGACTAGTTTAACTATACTTTTAAATGCTTTCAACCCATTCATTTTCCCGTAGCCATCTATTACTTTTTGATATTTTCCAAGATTAATCAGTTTTCGTGATACATATTTTAATGAAACAAATCCTTCATAATAAGTAGAATGGAAAAAAGTTATCAGAAAATCACTCTGACTGAACTTTCTGCTGTGTCACGTTTTAAGCTTATGAATATATAGGGTTGTATACTCTTCTGAATGTGAGCCTTTGCTTGGCTGGGGGTTTCAGAGGAGTGTAAGAAAGACTTTTGCAGACTTTTGAACCTGAGTCTACCTTTGACCTCTGTTTGCATGTGAACAGGTTGACCAAAGAAGGTGAGCTGATCCCGCTGTGTTCACTACCATTGAAGGTGGAGGCAGAGACCATGCTACCTGACGACAACTTTGTGTTTCTGGCCTGGCCTGTCACAGTGGTGCATCGGATTAATGAGGAGAGTCCTCTGTGGGACATGTCACTCGAACAGCTTCTGCAGGTAATGCTACCATGTCAAATTACATCAGCTAAAACTGTGGGATTTCCTTTTACATAAAAGTCAGTGTAAGGCCCTTAAAGAATATTTTCCATTGAAATGTAACCCGTTATCTGGAATACCTGCTTTAGTAGAAATATTTCTCTGGTCCCTGTAGACACGGTTCATCTGCATTATTGGTTAATATTAACTATCATCATTGAAACTTATCACTCAGCCAGTTTTTACCGACAATACCAATTCTTGTAAACTAATAATATTAAACCTCTACCAAGGAGGTATTAAGTTCATGATCATTTCTTTGTCTGTTTGTTTGTTAGCAGGATTACGGGAATACTAATGGTCAGATCTTCATGAAAAAAATTTAGAAGATGTGTCTTCATCCAACTTAGATCCCATAACATTTTGCGATTTATCCGGATTACCCCAGCCTAGATACAAAAAAATATCAAAGATATATATTTTACCATTTACTTATTATTGAGCTGTTATAAAGAATCTGGCATGTCTTGGTTGAGGTATGCACTCTCTAAGTGCACTTGGTGTCCTTGATATGGATAAGAAATCCAAGTTTAAATTTGGCTTTTGACGTCTCTTTCAAGAGTTGGGGTCATACTGGGACTGTTCATCAGTATTTCCCTTATATTGCCACGAGCTTCATTCGAACACATAGTCACAAAGGAAAGTAACCATTTGATAACCACTAAGGCCACTGAGAGGGTGTCTAGAAGTTAGCTTCATCATTTCTCAACTACAGAAGAACTAATCTATTATCAAAACTGCAGCCAAAGCCCTTTAGGCAGAACTGTGATTAGTAGAACTCCTTTTTACTTAGAAGTAGATATCAAGTTTTTTTTGGTATTTATCCTATTGAAATTTGCGCTGTTATGTACAACTTATGGTTAAAAAGTAGCATTTCACTGGTCCCTTGAAATTCTTCAACTGTAGTTGACAAGGTGTTGTTGTTTCTTCTTTATTTGTTTAAGGTAAGTTATGCCTGAGGCATATATATATTCATAAACATTTACACTGTTTTAGTAGAAATTTTAGCCAGAACAAAGTTTCACTAATTCTTCATTATTAAGAAATTTACCAGAATAAATTTTATGAATGTCTAGTTTCTTACTTGAGATATAAATACAGGTTTAAAATTTCTGTAGAAATTAATTTTCACTATCCAAGCTTATTAGCTAAAATAGCTAAAATTAATCCCTAGTGAAAATTTCAACTTATACAATATGTCACAGTTCACTAAAATCATGAGCTTATATGAAATGATTTCTATTTTGAAGAATTCCCAAATTTTATTTGATCCATATAGGTCTCGACAGCATACACTAGAGGACCTCATTTGAAATTAGCAGAATATCCTTATTTCTATTTCAGTGTCTTCAGTCTGTTTGAATAGGGGTTCTATCTCAGCTTATTGCATGTCATTCAGTATGTAGAAATTTCATAAGACTATAACAAAAAGACAATACAAAAAAAAACAATTTATTTGCTACAGCTAGACCACATGTTATTCCCTGATGTTTGTATCCTATCATTTTGTCTGTGTTTACTCTGTAGTTGTGGTGAGTATCTGATGAAGATGTCTGCATATGCTAAAGCTACTCTTTACAAGTATAAAATCCTCAAGAAATCAAATTTCAGTTCTTATGGGAAAAAACTCTTAATTTATTCGCCGTGGGAGACTTTGGCTATCATACTTTTATTACAAAAACTGACATGTGACAGATATATGTCAAATTGGAGTCGTGACCCAAGAAGTGAATATCTCACCTGATCATAAGTGTTAGACCCTGGAAAAGAAACCAGCAACTCAAAGCATTACTCTAGTTTTCCTCAGAATTTTTTTGTGTGTGTTTATTTTATGGGATAAAGTTCATTTCCGGAAAAGAGCTGATAGTAATGTCCTAAAAATGGAAGTACTCAACATTTCCTATAAATCATTTGGTTATGTCATAGCTTATATTTTAGCTCTCTGTAAGAGATCTCTGGCATCAAGTCGCATCACAGCTAAATTTCAGTTTGAAGCAAATTAATTCTATTTTTACTTTTATTTTCATCACCTTTTGTCTGTTTGCTAGTAGGTTTACTCAAATACTACAATTTGGATTTTCCTAAAAAAAAATCAGAAGATGGATCTCAATCTATCTTAGATCCCATTAAAATTTGAGAGTGTTCTGGATTACAGTCTGGATATCAAAAAGTAATCTGAATTATCCCATTTACTTATTATTGCATGTTTTGGTGGAGGTATGCACTCTCCAAATGCTCTTGTAGTAGTTGAAATATTTAGATTAGTTAAACTAACAAAACCCAACTAGTCAAATCTGTGAAGCAAATTAATCTAGAGTATTGTAACTCCTTTTAACCGAAACTTTATTGATACAGTTATACCCTGTTAAGTCATATATCTATGTATTATAACTAGTTTTAATCATAACTTTATACTATACAGTTATACCCAGGTACTTGAATACCAATGTATTAAAACTAGTTTTAATCATAACTTTATACTATACAGTTATACCCTGTTAAGTTGAATTTCAATGTATTACAACTAGTTTTAATCATAACTTTATACTATACAGTTATACCCTGTTAAGTAGAATATCAGTGTATTTTAACTAGTTTTAACCATAACTTTATACTATACAGTTATACCCTGTTTAATCGAATTTCAAGGGAACAGCACAATACTTTCATTTCACCAGGATTTCCACATAACAGTAAATTTCAGCGGAAAAGTCAAAGTTCAACTAGATTTTATTTATTCAACATGTCCTAACACTGAAATTCTTATTTAATGGTAAACATGGAATGCAAACAACTTCCACCATTTTTTCATAATTAATCTTATATATTAAGTAACATTTACAGGCAGTAATTATTACTTCTCATGAGCAGACACTACAGAGTTTGTAATATATAGCCCCCATTATTCCACAGCGATCATTTTCCAATCTGGAGTAGCTCTGGCAAACATTGACATAAGCAAATGTCAGTTTGTGTTTGATTGCAGGGACAGACTTCTCTCATTAACTACATTAAGGATATTGCCTGTTAGAGAGAACATATGATAAAAAACAATTCAGATCAGTGTGATGATCAGTTTTTGTTGTGTACTCAAATGAGTTACAGTGATTTTCACTTAAAGCTCTTATCAGATTAGAACAGAGTTGATGAATTATTTTGGACCCAAGACAAATTTGGAAAGTTCCACACAGACTTTATGGCTTTGAACTCAACTTTCAATGCAACGATGTCTTGCATACTCTTTTTAGATTCCTATAAAATAAAGAGAAATGAAATTACTAATGTCAATCATATTTCCCAGCCCACAAAAACATTTTGAGTGAGTGTGACTATTTTTTTTCTTTAGATTTTACTTATTCCTCAAGATGACATGATGTTTAAATGTTATCATATTACTACAGCTTACCATCTTTAAGTAGTATCTCAATTTTTCAGAATGGTATCATCAGTTCCATAAAATTACATCTGGATTAGGTAACAGCCTTATTTTACTGATATGGTAACACTATAATGGACGATCACTCTCTCATTTACTGTCATTTGGGAAGAAAGTAATACCTTGAAGAAATGAGATAATACGAAATTTAAAAAGTGGTACCAAACCTCTTAATCACTGTCATATTGTGGTCTCCATATAAAATTGAAACATACCATCCCATATAGTAATGCAAAGGTGTGCTTCAAGAATTCACCAGACAGATGTAGTTTGTACTCATTATTTCTTCCATAAATCATGGTCTCACTAAAATGCCACATGTTTTGAAAATGTTTCCAATTTTTAATTGCTCAGTTAATTTTAACCGTGAAATTATATTTTTGGCATGCAAATTTGATTAACAATGTCAAATTTCATTATAGATTTAAATATATTCCTAGATCCTTTTCATGCTTGTAAAATTTAAATTATTCATTTTCGTATATACAATAGACACTAGTAAGTCTGCGTAAAAAATTCATGTACATTCAAGATTGAGGACAAAAAAATTGTATTTTTGATGCTGATTACCAAACTCTTTGGGTTCTCTTGTATCTTTTGCGTCTCATCAACTTGATCTCTCTTGAAATAATGTCTGAAATCCAACAAGAGATTTCAAACAACTTTACATAACTTATAAACTTTAATTGTTACCTCCTTTTTGTAGTATTTTAACAACAACCAGCTAGATTACAACCTTTTTTCTTTACACTAAACCTAATAATACAATTTGCTTATTATTTGCTTACTAGCATATATGTGTTTTATAAATTTTGGAAGATGGGAGTGGTTTATAATGTGTCCTATTTCATTTTTTTAGGTATTTGCAGTTGTTTAAAAAAATACCTTGAAAATATGGTGAAGTTAGTTTATTGGTATGGTATCCTAGCCATGCATGAGGCTCTGTTTCTTTGTAATTGGGAAAAGCTTTTTGTTTTATAGTGAGGGCCACGGTGGCAGAGTGGTAACACTCTCGCCTCCCACCTCTGAGGCCGGGGTTCGGTTCCCGGCACAGCCTCAAGTGGGAAAGCTGCATGGTAGTTGCTTGCCGTTGGTCGGCAGTTTACAGTACAGAACCCTGACGAACTGTATGTACTGGTTTCCTCTGCCCTTCCAACTACCCGTCGTGATATGACCTGTACAGTGTTGAAAGCGACGTAAAAACCCCAAATAAATAATTAGTTTTATAGTGTATTCCAACATATACTGGCTTTAACATCGGCATGCTGCTGAGAAATGTTTTTTGTGCCTAAAATATCCCATCAGAAAAGGTGCCCTATGCATACTAAATATATGTGAGGAGGATTTTTGTACAAATTTCAGACTGAAGCAAGGCTTTACAGTAAAATGCTTCCTACAGGTGTTTGCTGACACACACCAAGACAAAACAGTTATAGTACTTGCAAGCCACTTCTTATCCAAAGTTACACCTACTTCAACAGAAAAACTCAAAATATACATACTACATCTAGCCTAAAACATAGCAGGAGCATCACATTATTTTCACACGCCAGTAGACTTGGGATTAGTTTGAATGAGATGTATGTGATAAATATTTAAAGGATGGAAATGAAAATTGTGAAAGATAGCGTTTTATTTCAAGTGAACGTAAGTTTGAACCTGAGCAATTTTCAGGAACTTTACAGTACTGTGCCTGGTTTTGCCAAACACTGGCCCTGAACATAGCTACTGGCCAACAAAATTTGACAAGTGACTGTATATTATTATTATTGTTGTGTAAAACTCCTTGCAAGATGTTCTGTCTTGTCCTAATTGCACATAGACTGGTACTTCTGGGCACTTGTAATGAGCAAGAAAACAAGTTGTTGTTTTCTGCACTTCTTTTGATTTGTGTTGTTTTTTCACATCTTTACTATGCAAGTGTCTTTTGAATGATATTACAGGAAAAATCAACATTCCAGAAAATAATGATCTTTTTGTCAGCCAATTTTTCAATCACTAAATTAATTTTTGTCTACAATATCATTAAATACTGTGCTTATAAAAATATCGAGGTGGTTTCAAAAAAAGACAAAGACTTTTTCTTACATTTCTTCCACTAGTGATAAATGCTGTGGACCTGTCCCAATGTGGCCCTGAGTGTTGAACAGGACATAAAACATCAACTCTAACTTGACTTAGAACGTATACCAGTCTTTTGAATGGAGTTGTGGAACTATAACAAACATTGAAGAAATATTGTTTATCAGCTATTTCTGTTCTATTCATTAGTTGAACAATTTTTTCCTATTTTTTCTTATATAGTTAAACTATAGGCCCTCCATGTTACTAAACTTTACATCCAAGATATTATCTGGTTCAAATGAACGCCTGTTTCAGGTAAATGATGCTGAACACATTTATTGCTATTCTCAGCACTATATTTATACATTGTAAATAGACACCTCATCTACTGAGGTTCAAATTACCATCATCTAATATATTTTAGAAACACAAGAGTAACATTTTGAAATAAAAGTAACACTTGTGTTTTCTATCCTTAAATGTGGTGCTGAGGATCAGATTCAAATACATGACCACTGGAGAAAGAATTATGGCAAACCAGTGAACATCCAATTTAGGTTTAACTGAAAGCAATTTTGCATTCAAAGACTTGTAGGTATAAGTGGAGGCAGGAGTAGAACCAAATCCTGTTGACATTCAGAGTTTTAATGAAAGATTATATTCCACATTAATATTTCAACAAAATTAATAGAAACAGGAAAATTATCCAAGTGATACATGTTTTAAAAGCATATCAAGAGTGAAGGCACACAAAAAACACATACAAAAAAGTAATTGAGTTCTTAAGTTGCTGTTCGACTTCTGAGAGTATGGTTTATAATAGGTATATGATGTGAGGTAATAAAAAAATTAACGATCTAGGATATAATTATGTCCACCCCACTGGACATATTATTTTTGCTTTTTCCGGCGTCCGGCGTCCCACATGGTTTCCAGACATTTTAGGCAACAGTTCTTATCCTATCTTTACCAAATTTGGCATGCAGGTTTATTTGGTTAATAGCTTGTATGGGATTGCTTTTGGTGATGATAGCTCTATAGCTAACTGAGTAATAGCTACTTTGCTACTTTTGAGTATCTCTTTGGTTTCCAGACATTTTAAGGAATGCTATTAAGCCTAGCTTTCTGAAATTTGGTATGGAGGTTCATTGGGTTAATAGCTTGTATGGGATTGCTTTTGGGGGGCATTGCTTCATAGATGAGTGACTAATTAATTAAATAAATGAGTAATTGGCTATTTTGAATACTGAAAAAGGCAAATGTGCTCATATCTCCTAAACCGTGCGAGATAGAGCGATTTCGTCAAAATTTTCGACCCACGGGATATTTAAGGAATGTACTCTTTGCAATTTTCCAAAAATTTTCCCCTACCCAAAAATGGCGGCCATTTTGAATTTTCGAATTTTTGCCAAAAATGGCAAAACACAAATTTGCTTCTATCTCCTTAACCGTGCGAGATAGAGCAATTTCGTCGAAATTTTCGACCCCCAGGATATCTAAGGAATGTAAGCTTTGCAATTTTCAGAAAATTTTCCCCTCCCCAAAAATGGCGGCCATTTTGAATTTTCGAATTTTTGCCAAACATGGCAAAACACAAATTTGCTTCTATCTCCTTAACCGTGCGAGATAGAGCAATTTCGTCGAAATTTTCGACCCACAGGGTATCTAAGGAATGTACTCTTTGCAATTTTCAATTTTGCCAAAAGGTTCATGGGGTGGACATTACACATGATAATGTGGTCTTCTATGCTATCCTTTCTATTCATATGTCGCAGCTACTATCAACAGGGCGTCCTATTTCTAGTTTATGATAGGTTTATGATAGCTTTAGGGTGTGTTCCTGGTGCACAAGATGTTTTTCCAATGGCTTCCCAAATGGCATTGGAGTTGACTCACAAAGTTTACGATAGGTTCCCGATCCATCCGATTGGTATCCAATTGGTTTTCGATGGACTTAACACAAAACCAGTAGGGTTGCGATCTCTGTAACATGGAAAAATTGCTGTACAAGTGTAACATAGGTTTAAGATCGCTGTAGGATTAAAATGATAACAATATAATTGGTTTATGATGTTATAAATCTGATAAGAATTGGGAAAGGTTTGCAACAATTTCCATGTTTTCCACACAGGATTTCTGTAAGATGTCTTTTAAGATCATTAAGAGACATAAGATTCAATTCCCGATTCCTGAAAATTGACAATCAGGAGCAGAATTACAATATATCGCAGAAATGGAACAGGCCTCCTCGGATTTTTTTGAGTGGCAAAACTCAAAAATAAACATCATAAGGGTTATTTTACATTAATTTTAATATCCACCACTTTGGCTGAATCTTAAGTAAATAAATCCATATTTACCTAAAGAATGAGCTTATCCTTAATATGGGCACCAGTGAATGTAAAAACTTCAGTTTTTATTTAACTTGATATTTCTCAGCCATTTCAGCATAGATTTTAATGCAGCAAAAACAGGCAGCAGCTCAGTGAAAATACCTTGTATGTTTTAGATATTTTAAGAAGTATTTACAAAAATAAGCACTAGTTTATGTAAAATTAGTGAATATAAAAAGATGATCTGGGGAATAAATAAAGTTATTACAATGTCTTTATTTCCCAGTATTTAGGTGAAATATATCACAAGGTGAACAGTAACATGGTTTTAAAGACTGTGTAATATGTTTCTAATGATACTCTATATTTTGCAGGAGAAGTTTGAGATTGTGGTGGTACTTGAAGGCACCATTGAAGCAACTGGAATGACAGCCCAGTTGCGTACATCTTACCTTCCCTCAGAGATCCTGTGGGGCTATCATCTCTCACCCCTGGTTACATATCAAAAAGAAAACGGTTACTACAACATAGACTATACCCAGTTCCACAGCACCATTCCAGTGCTAAGTATGCCGGAATGCAGTGCTAAAAAACTCCTGGAGATGAGGAGCAAGAACAAGTCAAATAACAGTAATAACATGGTGCAGACAAATCCTCGCGAACCAGAGTATCCAGTCAATTTCACGGCTCCTGCATTTAGGCCCCCGAAACGAACGTGGTCATTCCGAGCGCGGGGAAGCTTGAAGAATAGTTTGAGGAGGAAAGGTAGTACCAGCAAGTACAATAAGACTAGTGGGCTGGCCCAGAATGAAAATGTACGGACTTCTGAAGGTACATTGCAGAAGGTGGGCAGCCCTTGTACATCAACATCATGCTGTAGTAGCTTGCATAGTGTGGTAGAGCAAGAACCCCACTGTAACACAAGCACCCCCTCCATTGTGATGCAAGACTCTCAGCAAAGTAATAAAACCAAACAACCATTGAATATCAGCCATTCCACAGAGAAGATTTGATGCCTCATTCACATCTTCAGCAGTATCAGGCACTTCACCACCTCTGATAAACCAAACGTATACTCTTGCATGTAAAACAGTAACTGAACCAAATGCCAATTTTGTATATCTTACTTTTAAAGATACTTGGCATTTGTTAATGTCAATATTATATGCAACATTTGTGTTCTTTTGTGTACAAAAGTGAGTTTTACTTTAATTTAGAAACTTTAATTGGGTTTTTGGCTTTGGTTATGTCAGTGTAACAATTTCAGCAGTGGTGTACTATTTTTTGCATGGGTATATGTAATGAACCTTTCATTAGTAGAACCAGTATGACTCAAAATTTTTGATAAACTTTCCTTGAAGTCGCACCAAAATTATCCACATTTAAAATGATAGAACTGAGAACAGTTTCTCCGGTGTATATATATATATATATAAGGCTTATTTCAAGCATAATGAAGGTTGCCCAAAGAAAACTGTATTGTGTTTATATGTTTCTGACCCATTGTCACTGTTCTTTGGATTCTGTATTCTCGACTGCCCTTCCATAACTATAACAGCGGCAATTTCTATCTGATTACCAAAAAGTACCACAAGCCATTGTACAAAATGGTTTTAGTTTTAATTTTGGCAGAATTTTGTCACTTTTTGAGTATTTTTTGAAAAACCACAAATCTGAAATGGTAAGACAGATATTTTGAGCTCAGTTCAAATTTTTGTTTGAAACTTTTCGTGTAATTTTGAACCCAATGGGGTACTCAAGAGTTTTAGTTGTATAACTTTTCCATTTTTGTTGACCATTTTCGATTTTTGAAATTTCCTGACTTTTAAACCCCAGCCCATAAAGACTGGGTTTGTAGTTGTCCCCTGTGCCATCCAGGTGGAGGGCTTAAAGCTTATGGGTGTTCCACAGCCTAAACCAATTCATTGATATGTTCAACAAATATTCAGGATATGTTTATCCCAAGAGGATCTAGAGGTGATTAGGTTAATGGGTATCTGCCATGCGAAAAACACTTTAAATACTTTTTGGTCTTATTAATTAAAAGGGGGTACTATTAAACCTATGCTAATACAGTTGCATTTTATCTCCCGCCGGCCAAAGTTTGAGGTCGGAATATTCCATGCGTGTGTGTGTGCATGGTGGGTTCGGAATGAGAAAACAACTTATAGTAAATCATGGCCTATGAATTTTATGCAAATGTAAAATTTTACCTTTGACCCCAGCTTCAAGGTCAAGTGAGGTCATCATGCAAAAAGGCCTTATATCTCTCTTATTATTGCTCCCATGGCTTGAAAATGTGAAACTAACCTATGGGAAGTCATGGCCTGTAAATCATTACCAAGTGTCAAATTTGACCTTTGGCGCCTGGTTCAAGGTCAAATGGGGTCATCATACTCAAACGGCCATGTATCTTTTATATGTTGTTACTTGGGCTTGGAACTCTGTTTCAAGGTCACATTACAATTTTGTTTTATCCTACCATCACTGTAGTGGTAGAGAAACTGTTGCTGCATAAGCTTCCATCTAAATTTACAGATGCCTTTCTGTTGTTAAAAGGAATCCTCACCTCATGAACAAATAAAATATGTAAGCTGTCCCCCTTCTTCAACTACATGTTCTTCCATCTGACAACATCTTGTGGCTTCTGTATACTTCTTACAACCAAAGTTGTTGTTAGATTTTGCCAAATCTCAATGTTGTTGCCTGTTTAGTTGTACCTGTAGGCTGGGGTTCTTGCCGGCAGAGGCTGGCTATTTTTTGACCCATGAGTTCTCAGGAGTTCTACCCATGTAAGTAAACAGTATTCGGTATGCACTCTGTTCCTACTATCTATGTGTTTTAGGCTGATTTTGTCAGCTGTCTCTTGATACTCCTGCACTTTGATGTTTATTTGCTCAAAACAGCTAAATCTGAAAAAAAAGATTAAAGACAGTGTTATTTAATTAATATATTGATTGAATTTTGTAAACCACCCAAAAACTATTGCAAAAATTTACCAATTATTACCAAAAACAGTATCCTGAGAAAGGAAGATATATCTCTACGGTAACTTTTGATGTAGCATTTACTAGGGATGCAACAATATCTGGGTGCTTCAGATTATTCGGTTAATTTCAGTTGCAGCATAACAAATATTTGTGAAACGTCCACATGATGTAAATCAGTGTTCTGTACAGTATGTTTATTGACATTTTTAGGAAGAATAAAAGCATAAAATAACCTATATTTGATAACCCATAAGAAATATGGGACAATTGCAACAGACTTGTCTGCTGCCATCTTGCTTGTTTATATACAAGTGCGCATGTGCAGGTCGACCATGTTCTTTGTATCCTGACATGAGAGACTGCATTCTTTGGTGCAACACAGATTAAAACTCAGAAATACTTTAATATTTAACCTCGGAAATTGCAACCTGATGTTGCAAACTGTGACCTTCTAAAATATTTACAGGTGAAAAAAAACCCCAAAATGACTCTTTCTCAGGAACTACTCAATAGATTTTCTTCAAATAAAAAGCAAATGAAAGTGTAACAAATTGGCTTTACACTGGTATGAATATTATATATTTAACTAAAATGGAACAACCACTAAAGTTCATTTCCATCCAAATATCAGTATCATGGGGAGGGGTGGGGAGTGTCAGCTGGTGTTCATCTTTCACAAATATTTTTCTGATGTACATAAATAATTTTTAAATATCTTGGCCAACATACACTCAAACTTCCTCTAATAAAAAGCAACAGAACCTACAATAATTTAGTCTTAACTGGTATAATTATTTTATTTCTGGCTCCAAAAAAAAAGGATAAAGTAAAAAGAATTTTCACAGTTTACATGATGTCAGATCGATTCGTGAATCAATTTGGTTTGCAAAGCTTGATTGGTGAATTGATTCGGTTTGTTTATGATTCGTTGCACCCCTAGCATTTACATCCTTCAAAAAATCTCCAAGTGTCCAATACCTTAAACCAGGGGCCATGGTGGCAGAGTGGTAACACTCTCGCCTCCTACCTCTCAGGCCGGGGTTCGGTTCCCAGCACAGCCTCAAGTGGGAAAGCTGGTAGTTGCTTGCCGTTGGTCGACAGTTTACAGTACAGAACCCTGATGAACTGTATGTAATGGTTTCCTCTGCCCTTCCAACTACCCGTCGTGATATGACCTGTACAGTGTTGAAAGCGATGCAAAACCCCAAATAAATAAATAAACCAATACCTTAAACCAAAGAAACACATGCTTGGATATTAAGCTATACATACTGATGCTTGAGTTAAACTTCAATTACAGTGGTCACTGTTTAGTCAAGTATTATGCACTTCATCATCAGAATGCAAACCCTAGGACATTCTTGTATATCTTTGAGTGTCATGTTACTTTGTAACTTTAAAGTTATTTTTAAGTGTGCCCTTTGTCAGAGTTTGTTTCTGTAATGTTTTTAACAGTGCTTTCCTTTCCATATATAATTTGGGAATAATTAATTCAGTTTCTTCTGTACTGATAATTAGCATATAATTTGCATAAATCTATGTTAATTATTTAATGTATCGTACTGAGTGACCGAGTATTTTTTGCGTTTTAAAGGATAGAATGTTTTGTTGTTAGGCTAACCACCTTTGTTGTTGATTATATATTGAAGGTTTTGTCTTTCATCTGTGTTGTATGAAAAGTCCCATGTGATATTAAAGTTCACCAAATTTTGTCATTAATATATACTTAAAACAGAACAACATTACCAGATATGTATAATGTTGCTTATCCTATGTTATATTGTGTCATTTGTTGTCATTGGCTACTATAAGAACTGTAACGTCAAATATCATTGGATGAAAGTTGTAAATGCTAAATACACAAAAAGTGTCACAGTAATATTCACACGACTGGAACAACTTTTAGAAGATAAGTAATTACCCAGCGTGACACTCTCCTTACTTAAAATCTTTAAATTTGTGATAACCCTAAAATTGTGATACTTAAGGACATATGAACAAATCTAGCTTTGTGATAATGCATTTCAAGATATGTAGATTTGACTATTTAGACTGTGCAAATTAGTATAATAATGTGTTATTGAAAAACATGTAAAAATGTGTATTGAAGTATTATTAACATTGTGTATTACTTTCAGGTCAGAAGTGTTTGAGAAAACTAACAGTAAAACCACCACACATTTTAAACTTGTAAATTTACATGTTCACATGTATAATATTAATTATACATAGAATTTACATATATGCTGTGAAATACATTACTCTATATGAAGTTATATGAAGAATGTGGATTGTTAAACTTTGTGTAGCATAGGACACTAGGAAATGAAACACCACACACATGTTCATTAATGCATTTGATATACAGATTTTTTTGTTTTTAAAAACTTTTCTTGTTGATATTCATCCACCATCGAAGTAAGATCAACCCCTAGCTTCAAGTTATGCTTTAGTTTTACAACCAATGCTATATATTAAAGCGACGTTTAGTGGTAGGTTTTGTACTTTTTCTGTGTATGTAGCCAAAGACTTTGATGTGTGGAACATTTATCAGTTACTAAGATACCATATGTGTATTCGTAGTTAAAAGACTTTCATTTCAGTTTGAAGTAGTTGAAAAGTATATACGGATATGGTGGAAGCTATGAAACAAGTTCCAGATTTCATCATGTAAAACATTGATTTTTAAATCAAATCAAATTCATTGATTTATGATATATGTACTTCATAAGCTGTAGTTCAGAAATGTTTTAAGCCAATTGATATTATTGTACAGGATTATGCATATAATATTTGAATAATATTTGTTGAATTGGCCAAAATTTAGAAACCAGGGGCTGTATTCACAAAAGGGCTTAGTGAAAGATCAGTGAAAAGTTAGCGTAATCCAAAATTTGGATTAAACTAAAGTCAGTAGCATTCACAGACAAGTTGAGCTAATTATTGGCTCAAATTTGGGATTACCTTTGATCCACCAAAAATCAAATGTGGTTTAATCTTTAGTACGTAATCCAGATTTCAGCTTAATTCTTTGAATATTGATTTAAGCCAAAGATTAGCAAAGCCATTTTCTGCAAAACTTTAATCTGATTTTTGGCTAATCTTTCTTTGTGAAAACAGCACCAGTTAAATAAGTTAGCTGTACAGCATCACGCATCAGAAGAAGTCAGCAGTTATTCTTGTGAACCAATTGCTCAGCTAAATTGAGGCAAAACCTCGGAACTTCCATCCCTAAATTGAGTATTTAATGTGATAAAAAAAGGTAAACACTTGTGACTTGGTCGGGTAGATTATTGATCAACAATTGTAAAGACTGAACAGTTAATCTACAATGGTTTTGTCCATGGTTATATCCTTGAAAGTATATCAAACCTCATTCAGCTACCTGATGCATCAATGAACTTATGAAAAGCAAACATTGAGCTTGCATGTTGTCCCACTTACACTGTGGCATTTATACATTCTCCAGAATCTTACCAAATGTAAGGTACTGTTTCATGCAAGTAACTTTGTAGAAAAAAACAAGACTGCACGAAAGCTTTAGATTGGGTAGAGTTTTAGTTTAATTTGAGTGTGGACAAAAAGAGCTGAACTATGTTGAAATTCTGTGTCAGTGACTCAGTTATCATGTGTGTGATCCTTCACTCATTATGTCACAAACCCTCGTAACTATCCCCTCTTGAAGTTATTCAGGGTTACTGTATTCAAAATACATGAAAACACCTGCATTCTAAAAGAAAGGGTTTTATTTGACTGAGGTTTACAAAGTATTGTTGTCTTTGGTATACATAGGCAGCATTGTGATTTTCAGTACAAAACTATTATTGTAGTGAAGAGTAATTTATGAGACATTAAAATGATTGAAGGTGATATATTGTGGAAGCAGTAGGCCCTGGGTAATTTAAAGGTCCTTGTAATTAGAGATGAAAATATCTTTTAAACTGTAATTGTCTGAATTTTCACAGCACATAGGTTTTTTTGATATTCTTTTATAACAAATCCTGGATCATTTCATGTACTTTTAGTTGGACAGTATTAAAGCCACAGTAAATATTCTTTTTTTTTTGTAAGTTTGTGTACATGGAGCCTTTCCATGGAGGTTTTCATAATATTTCACTGAAGCAAATCAAGAAAGATTAAAATAAGGCTTCTCACAGGAAGAACTATTTACAAAAGAATATGATAGATGATAATGATGAAGGAGTGGCCATGTGGCCAGCATAAAACTATAAAAGCTATCCTGATATCATTAAAAATTCTTAATTGCCTCCAATAATTCCTTGTTTTGTTCAAATTAGCCATAGGTTAAAAGTGACATTAAACATGAATAATCAAACCATCAACTTTAGAAGACTTGAAGGTATGGAGAGACTTCAGTAGTCTGGTAGTTAACAAGTTTATCATTAAATCACTTGGTTCTCACATCTATAACGATGGGTTTGAATCCAGCATCAGTTTACTGTAGAATAGAGAATTAAGAATAAAGACTTAATGGCCTTTCAACCACCAATCTTTCAAAGTAAAAGTTCAGTTGCCATGCAGATTTTCATTGGCTAAAAGGCTGTAAAGTTAAACTAAGTAGACTTTCATTTTAAATGGAAGTATATATGAGGTCTACAGGGGGCCAAAAAGGGGACACGGTGGTGCAGTGGTAACACAGCTCAGACCTCTGAGGTCAGTGGATCAAACCCAGACCTTATATGGGAAAGTTGGTAGCTGCTTACCAATGGTCGGCAGTTTACAGAACCTTGACCAACTGTATGTACTGGTTTCCTCTGGCTGCAAAACACCTGTCATGATATGACTTATACAACGTTTAAAGTGACGTAAAACCCCAAATAAATAAATGGAAGTAAATATGAGGTCTAAAGGGGGCATTTAATAATCAAATTCACAGTGTTAATTGGAATTCCGTGTTCAAATAAAACTGTCTTCTGATCCTTTAGGCCCCAATAGAGTTTAAGTGTATCAGAAGTCCACCAGTTGCATTCAGTATCATGCCTGTTGGGAATACTGTTTATACTTAAAAGTCTGTTTTGTACAAAAGATTAGCAAAGTACAACCTAGTTGTAACATTTATGTCTAAAAAGTCCTTCTTGGCTTTGTAAATTGTTTATGAAAAATGTTATGCACTTTTAATAACACAAAGATGTATACAAATAAAGTGTAATGAAACTAGATGGTATTTTTATTTATAAAAAAACAGATATACAATTGTCTCCAGCAGCCTTCCATTGCTTAATCTTATCAGGGCAGCAATTATCAGAGTTTTGACGAGAATTATTCTGATACCATGGTCCTAGTTTTGTAAATAAATGGGACACTGCATCTGTGTTATATATTTTGAAAAAGAGATTCTACAAAATCTGAAATGCCCTGTGTTATGGCGTCTACAAGCTAAACAGATTAAACCATACTGAAACGAACTCCACACTCTACCGGTTACAGTGTAATAACTATTAAAATCTTGTCATCACTCCTTAAGCCTCATAGGATTTCCCTGAGAAAGTTTAAGCAAATAAAATGATTACTACTTTAAACCGACAAATGTGAAATCCCTACTTTGATAGAATAGCCCAGAATTTAAAGGTAAATGTAAAGTTACAGCAAATTAGGCAGCTAATGTGACTTTAATGATTCTAGTTTAACATGTACCTCCAACAAGTTATGTTTTATGCTGAATTTGTCTGTTTTTGCAATTACTCTAATGCAATAAACGGATCAATATGAAATTTTTTGTCTAGATAAGTAAGAAGGGATTCAATTTTTGGAAATATCCCCACCATATTCTGGATACAAAAAAAATCCTGAATTGTTAAAGGTCTTATTTTCAATGTACATGTACCTTTAATGACTGGCTTTCAGGTTGACATTAGTCCAAAACTAATCCGTGGATCTTCATGAATTTTTTAGCAGAGTCTGGGGAAAGGAAGAAGTGATTGCATTCTAGGAAAGATCCAAATTATACAGTGCCCCATCAGATTGATTACCAGCAAGATGTGACCATTACAGTGAAATACAGAAATGAAATGCAGACATGGGGTATAATATTTTTAATGTCTAAGTTTATATACAATACTAAAACAGCATCTTTAGAGTAGTTTGAGGTCACCTTAAACTTGGAAGAAGCTAATTGAGGCCCCCTTAACACCAGATTACATGTTCAATTCATTTACATATATATATTTCAATTAGTGTCCATACATGAGATTTTAGAAGTGGATACACTTTAAGAATAGGGTGGCCTTAAACTTTTTGAGTTTAAGATTGCCAAATGAACTTACTTGTCGCCAAAGAAAGGTGACCTCAATGGATAACTAAGTTACTGCTAATTTATGTATATATATCTATGTTATATAAGTGATATAGAAAAATCAAGTGAGGTAGATGCCGCACCCCAATGCCCAACTAGGGGGTAGGTTCTGGAGGTGTATAAAGCATGGATGAGAATGCCTCAGCCACTTCCTGGGATGCATTGTGATCCTGAACTATATATCTCCAGACACAGTCAGACGTCCAGGTGCCATGACTTTTTATGTTTTGTAAGGAAACGTTGGCGTTAAAAGCCAAGGTAGCACCTGAACGCCTGAAGGTGTGTAGAGATATTTGAGATTGGGACAAATTGAGCCTTGTTAAGATTGCTTGTAAGTGGCGCCTCACCTTTGTGTCTGTTAAGGGTACCCATCTGCCCCCTTCATTCTTGATCTGAAACAAGGGATCGTTTTGACTCCCAGGGGTAAGGATTAGTAGGTTTTTTAAGGACTGGACTGGGCAAAGGGGGGATGTACCTAGCTGTGGGATTTTTATAATTTTGACCGAGTCCCTGTTTTGCATTGTTTTGGACCACTTTATCAGCAGGTGAACTCCTGGTGGTGCAAAGAATATATCACCCCTGGTTAACTGTTCCAATGGTTAAAAAGCTGAGATTGAATGTGGGACTAGATTGGAGATCCTCAAGAAGGAAAAGAACGCGACTAGGTATGTTGCTTTATATATCTGGCCCATCCAAGTGGTATCACATAAGGAAATGATTTTTTGAAGAAGTGGGATGTCTATTATTTTCTTGATTTTTACAGAAAACTGTCGCTGGCGAGCCAGCGATTTTTGAAAATATATGATCCTCTGGTCCAAGAAAGGTAATGTGGAAACCCTGTACATGGCCAAGCTAGACTTGACAGCTGATATATAATTGCTAACGCCCGAGGGTGAGGTGCCATTCTCAAGCAGGAATTCTAGAAATGATAGAATGAAAATTGTGGACAGCTGATGCAGGTGCACATTGACAAAACAACAGTAAGCTATGAAAATCTTAAATTTTCGTTTGTAGGAGGCTTGTGTTGCTGGTCTGAGAGACTGGTGAACTCTGGATACTGCCCTGGAGGCCAAATTCCGAGCTGGTGCCGGGATACCTGTTATATAGACCAGTCAATATTAATAATAGAGCCCGGAAGTTGTAACCATTCCGGATCTGACATAAATTGGCTTAATCTGATGTGAGGATTTGGTGTTATATACCATCTTGATAGTAGGTCAGCTATTTTGTTTTCTACACCCAGTATATGAATAACTTGGAGGTCAATATCATAGGTTGCCGTTTCCATCATAATATTTCTGGCAATAGCGCTTAATGTCAAATCAGAAGTCCTACCTGTGGTGAGGACCGACACAACTGCTTGATTATCACACTTTATAAGTATCCTTTTGTTTTGGAAAATTTTTTTCCAAGCTCTGATGGTAACTAGAATATTTAACATTTCCAAGTGTACTATCGTGTAATTTTTAAAATATACTGGTATTTGTATTGCATATACTTGATTCATGCAGTATGCGCCCAACCCTTGCAAACATGCGTCGAGTTCGATGGTAGCCTGTACTGGGCTGTGTGAAAAAAACGCCCTCCCGTTGAATTGTGGGAGAAACTTGGAAAACCAGTTCAAATCCCTATGAAAGCTAATGTCCAGAGCAATCTTATCTGTGTTATTGTGACTACGCAGAGTGTCTAACATTCGATTTAGGAAAATTCGTGAATTTTTGACACATTTGGATATGTATAATAGACTGCCCAATAAGGACTGCAGTTCTTTTTTATTACAGGTTTCCCTATGTTGCCATTCCTGACAAGTAGCTAAAATTTTTTCTAATTTTTCTTGAGGTACAGCTACAGTAAAATTTTTAGTGTCGACTTCTACCCCTAAGCATGTGACTCTTGTGGAGGGTTGTATCAATTTCTTCATGCTGATTTCAAATCCCAGAGTTTCTAGGGTATTTTTAAGCAATTTAAAAGCTTTGTCTGCTGTGGAGGTGGTGCCAAAACCTATGACGTCATCAATATAATTGATGACGTCATGACCCTGTGACGTCATGATGTACCTGACGGCGTCGCTTAAACATTGGAAAATTCCGGATCCGTGACGAAATCCGAACACGAGACATGTATCCAGAAAGTATTTTTTGTGCTTTAAACCCATCAGGAAGTAATCTCTTGGATCAATTTTTACGTGTCTGAATGCACAACTAATGTCTATCTTGTATAATAAAGAACCTTTGCCAAACTTTTTGACCTTCTCTGTGATGTTATCTATGGATGGGAGGGTGAGGACAAAATCGGTGCCTAAGTACTTATCTTTGCTAATGTTTGAGTTGACTGCCCGACCCTGGGGATAACTTAAGTCCATTATCACACGCCTATGTGTTGCCCCAGGTTTTTCTCTGATCATTAATGGTGATACATGTAAATTTTGAATGGGTGGAATGTCGTAAGGGCCAAAAATTGCTTGGAACTCAATTTCTTCATTTATATATTTTTCTATATCCTCTGGAAAGGCCACTGCTGAATAATGGTTTTTGTGATTCGATTCCAATGTTGCCTCAGTGTCAAAGTCAAGCGGAAAACCGTATTTTATCAAATAAAGGAGTTGTTGGTCCCAATAGTTGCCTAATCTTTTCTCCATTCGTGATATTTTAGCTGGGAGTGAACTATGACTTGACTGGACAAGAAATTATACTGTTTCTGGCTTTTGACCGCATCATAGAGTAAAACCGGATCCGGACCCATGACTATGCCTCTATCTGTGTTTGGAAGTACTAAGGGACCCAAGGGTATGAAGCCAAACTTGTCCGGATTTTGATCTGACCAAAGCTTGTATGTATAATCATGTTTGGCCCTGGCTATTCTCATTTTGTTTTTGTTGGTGGTATGGAGCTCTAAGTCATATTTGTCTTCCCCTTGGAAATTTTTTCCTGAGTGTGTTTTCGATGTTTTTTGGCATTTGTTTTCCTTTTGAATCGGTGGCTGTTGTGCCATATTTTGACCCGACCTTTCTTCACCCTTGTTGTTTGCTTTGTTGGGTGTAGATTGGGTTTTTACCGCTTTAGTTTGGGGGTTAAAGTCATTTTTGTTGGTGTTTTTTGACCATTGATTTTGACTGGTAACCGCTTCAAACTGTCGCTGTTGCGTAGCAATGGGAAGAAACCTGTTACTGAGTGCTATTTGAAAGCAGTCTTTGCTAGCCGCTTTGCTATTCACATTAGTTTGAGTTTTTGTTCTGTTAACACATTTTTTGTCTGGAGGGCGGACTGGTGCAATACTGACTGGTTGTTGGCCTTGCCAACTTACATTTGTTACTGTTTTGTCACTATAGAATACCCCTAGGCCTTTTGCCTGTTTTGGAACCTCTATGTCCAACTTTTGTCTTACTGGCTTACTTTTAAGCACCTGTGCATAAGTTTTGCCAGAGTAACAAGCCCAGTCGGCCCTCCAGTTAAGACTACAAGTCTGATTACATACATTTGAATATACAATTCTTGTATTAAACACTTTTTGTTTATTTACACACATTGCTTCCCCGTCCCTTGTTGTAAATTCAGGCACTGCCCTGTGGCAGTGCATCACTCGTTTTTTGAAAATTTTGAAGATGCTCTACAATCTTTGGCCATGTGCCTATGTTCTTTGCCCATGGTGTAGCAAGTTGCACAAATATGTCTGTAAAAAAAAAAACCTGTCTCGTGATCCCTCTGGTTTTGACACATTCCCCTTTGGTAAAATCTGCAAATGTTTGATTTGCCCTCTATCTTGCCCTGTTTTGAATTATTATTGCCAAAATTCTGTGTGTATGGCCTCTGGGCATGCGCCCTCCTAATTCTATCTATTTTACTGGTATCTGTCCATTCAACCTTCCCTTCCTCCATTCTACACAAAAGCACTGCATGTGCAGATTTTGCCGACTGCCAACTGAAATCGTTCGCGTCCTCCATAAGTTCCCCCAGGTAATCCAACATAGCATTTTTCTTATCCATATTTACCTCCTCCCTAGCCATCATGGCGAAACCTGAGACCCACTGACATGAATTTAAGCTATCATATGACACTCTACTTTTATTGTTCCCGCCTAAAATGAAATTTTGTGGCCAAGCCACCTGTTTTTTCACCCAAATATTTTCACTCCCCCCCCCCCCCTCTGAGACTTGAACTTGCCTGATTCATTGAGCTGAGCAAGTTGCCTGATGCGTTGATCCACCTGAGCCTGTATTTGGTCAGAGTTCTGTAATGCTGCCATGGAAGGAACTACCACTTGGTCCAACTGGGCTGCACTCGTGGTTGGGGTCGTAAGGGCTGCAGCTGTCTGTTGCATCTGCGGCTGCCTGGAGTCCTCAGTCTTCTTTTCTGCCATCTGCTGCTCCATGGCAGTCATCCTGCCGCCTAAGCTCTTTAGTTCTGCCAGTATCTGCATGTTCAGATCACTGTCAACACTAAGTGTCAATGCCTGAGCACCAGGCAGCAAATCATTTTGTGAGTCATTGTCACTGTTATTGTCCATGAACGGGCACTTGCTGTTAATTGTGCATGTCCCCACACTTCTTGCATAGATATTCCTTGGGGGGCATATTTTTTGTTCACAATTTTTAGTTTTTTAAAATAGTTTGTACTGCAATATAATAGAAGCACAGTGTGCTTTGATTAATACGAGATCACTTAAGAGGATGAGTTGTACACGCTAATGTAGCAATAACGAGCTAAATGCATGTAAATGGTAAAGGTACATAATAGGATAAAATAAGATAAAATGGAATAACTAAAGTAAGATTTAAAATATGACTAAAATAATATAAAAGCAACTCATCCCTTCACAGTGGCTCCAGCAACCCGGAGCAAGTCTCGCATAAACCAAAGCACTAATCCTCCTGGATTCTGTGCTCGATAATCGTCCTCAGGGTGAGTCCAAAGCAGGAACACAACAAACCACATATACGCCAAGATAATCCAACATTGACGGGCATAAACTAAAATCAAGTCCTAAGAAAAATTTCTACAGTTCCATAAAATGGCGTCCTGCCCCTTTGACTTTTCAATGTTGAATGGCTGAAATTGTAATTTGGCGGCAAACTTAATAGGCAATAGATCTATACCCTATCGAAGAAATTGATTAACAAGAATATTTTTCGCTGTGGTGCACTGATTAGGGTGGGGCCTATTGCTCCACCCCCCCATTCTGGATACGATAACTCTAATTTTCAGAAACACCGCCTGGTGGAGGTATGCACTCTATGAGTGCTTAGTAATTTTAATGTCACTTTGACTGACTAGAAAATAACTCAAACTGGTCTCAAATTTCTGAAATTAGATCAACTCCCACAGATGATTACAGTAAAGGAACATTTCTCTTTTACTGAACCTTTTCCTGACCATTCATGTCACAATCCTGAGGCACTGAATTGAAGTCTGAGCAGAGCTAGTCTCAAAATAATATTAGTATACATGTATATCTTGTCCTCTGACATATATAACAAATATTTCTATAGAGAAACAGAATTTCTAGAACAACACAGGTTACAGTCCCATTTCTGGTTTAATTTTTACCAATAACATGCTGAACAAATGTTGTCACACTAAATTGAATCCAGCAATGCATTATTCCTAGGTTCCAGATTAATGTTTGAAGGAAGGTTGAGGGGTGGTATATGGACACAATATACCAATGAGAGGTCATTAAGTTCTACATATTGATTGATGCCAATAGGGGCAATGGTGGGCACATCCCAGATATATCGGAGCTCATGTTTTCTGTGCCTGCTCATATACTCTGGTCCTGTCTGGTTTCCCAACCATTGTATTACACTGAATTTCATGTGTTTATGAATATGTCCCTCAGAGGTGAAATGTTTTGATACAGGGGTAATGAGTGTCTTTTTATTGTTTTTGACACTGGCAGTGTGTTCATAGATCCTATTTCTAATTGGTCTACCAGTTTCCCCAATGTATTGTTTTTTGACATTTGATACAGTGTATTAAATATATTACATTGTATAATTCACATGTAAGTGTTGGTGGTAGGGTTTTACACAAATGTTTTTTTGTGTGTGAGCTAATAAAGCTATACTCTTTGTGTAGTTTAGGACAATATGTGCATTTGCCTAATCTAGTGCACACAGGTGGTGAGGTGTTTTCGTATTTATGGGTGGTTTAGGTGGGTATGTGATTTTGTTTGATGTTCATAAACCATTAAGATCTGGTGGTCTCCTAAAACCAATGAATGGTTTGTCAGGGAAGATTTTTTGTAACTCCTCTATATTATCAATGATATTCCGGTTGTCCCTTATAATTTTATTTATATTGGGGTTTCTTGGGTTGAATTTGGTGACCATAACCTGGGGACTCTTTAATTTTTTGTCCTTTTTGTTTTTTTGTATCCAATAGGTCATCTTGTGTGAATCTAGCAGCCCTTTTGTAGTGTGCTTGTAAGGGTTTTTGTGGGTAACCTCTATCTTGGTAAAATTTGATGAGTGATTGACCATGGATTTGGTAATCACTATCCAGGGTGCAAATCCTACGTAATCTTAGGAATTGTCCATATGGGCCATTGGTGGTGACACTGTGGGTGGGCCAAGGAGTTATGTATTTATAGATGGGTGTCATTTGGTTTGATGTACAATGTGGTGTACAAGTGGCGATCTTGGTTGATTTTGACTGTTGTGTCTAAGAAGTTGACATCTGTTTTGCTGAACTTGTGTGTAAATTTTATTGTTGGGTGAACGCCATATAAATATTCAACAAATTTTTGAAGTTCTTGTTCTCCATGTGTCCAGATCATAAAAATGTCATCTATGAACCCTTTCCATATCAATGGTTTTAGTGGGTATTCTAAAGCTTTGGTCTCAAATTTATCCATGAATAAATTGGCATAATTTGGTGCTAGTGCCGTGCCCATTGCTGTGCCTTCCACCTGGAGATAAAAGTCACCTTTGAATACAAAGTACATATTGTGTAGTACTAATTTTAATAAGTCTAGGATGTGCTGATTCATTGTTTGGTGGGGTCTTTTCTGAGTTGATCAGCTACTGCTACTATCCCTTCTTGATTAGGGATGTTAGTGTATAGTGAACTAACATCCAGAGTAATTAGGCATGCTCCTTCAGGTAGTGGGCCTATTGGTTTGATTTTGCTGATGAAGTCCTGTGTATCCCTGATGTATGATTGGGTTTGCGGTACATACTTCTTAATATGTGCATCTACAAACTTGCTTATTTTGGCAGTTGGGCGTGTGATAGAACTACATATTGGTCTGCCAGGTATGCCCTTTTTATGAATTTTGGGTAATAAATAGAAATGACCAATGGTTGTGTTTGTGAGGGTCAAGTATTCAAGGTTATCCTCACTAATAAGACCCTTGTTTTTCATTGATATAAGGGTGCTGGTAATCTTTTGGGATACTCTCAGTGTGGGGTCCTCCTGAATTTGTGAGTAGAAGGCTTTATCACTGAGTTCTCTGTAACCCTCTCCTAAGTAGTCTTTAGTATTCATGACTACAACAGCTGAACCTTTGTCTGCTTTCTTGATGATAATTTCTGGATTATCACAGAGGGTTTTAAGGCCAGATCTTTGATCTTTTGTGAGATTGTCAGGCTTGTCTAGTTTTATTTTATTGTTTAGGAGGCTATTCTTAAATGTCTGTTTGAAGACATTTAAGGAAATGTGAGTGTTAGTGGGTTTCCAAGTACTTTTGTTCCTAAATGGGGCATGTAAATTTTTGAATGGGTTTTCATAGTTATCCAAAGTATCTGATAAGAACTGGACCAGTTGTTGGTCTTCTGTGTCCAGTAGTTCATTGTCATTGTAAAAGTGGTGTTTAAGAATAAGTCTCCTGTGAAATTCCTTAAAGTCATTCCAAATCATTGATTTATCTGAAAGGCCTGGTGTAGGGCAGAAGGTAAGGCCTTTTGGAGTGCCTCAATTTGTGGTTTTGTTAGGTGTTGGTCTGAAATGTTTATTACTGTGTGTCCTATAACACTAGCCATTGATTTCTCTGGTGGGTGTATCCCATTTTGGCATTTAGTGGCCTCCCTTTTGATAGTGTCTGTAATACTAGTAATGGTTTCAAACGTGTTTGCAGAAGTAAGGTGTAAGGTATAACATGCCTAAGGTATTCAAAATGGCTCCAGCAAGCAGCAGTGAAAGTACTTTTGGTATGGTATTGTTTATTGTATGATTCATTGTATGATTCTAATTGCAAGTTGAAAAGTACAGATATGAAAACTGTGGTGGATTTGTATTACAGTGATTTCAACAGGTTAACAAGTAATGACTTAATGTCTGTTTTGCTTTGATTTTGTCTAGCTGTTTGGCGAGGTTATTGTCCCCTTCTTGCTCGTTGTTGCTTCCATCTTTGGTTGTTGCCTCCTTTCTTTTTCTCAAGGCAAGAGGCTATCTTGATGAATGTGGTATTCATTGCTTGTCTATATTTGGACTGCAGAAATTCCTTGATATCCACAAATTGTAAAAATTTTATTGTAATTTAACTTTTTATAAGTTAAATACTTACCTTATCCTCACTAGTGCTTACGTGTTAGCGGGAGCGTACATGGACGACCAGACGAGAATATTGTTTTTAAAAACGAATATCCTTGTCGGTACCAGTATGTATGCGCATGACTGCGCATGCGCCTACACTGGAATAACCCCTATTAGCCTCACTTTTAATTTTGGGAGTCAATACGTTGTATTGTAAACCAAAAATCTTGAAAATGTGGGGTTGGATGGGTGGGAATTCGAATCTAGTGAGGATAAGGTAAGTATTTAACTTATAAAAAGTTAAATTACAATAAAATTTTTACATTTTATTGCGTAAAATACCCTTACCTTATCCTCACTAGTGCTTGATTACAACCATACAGGTGGTGGGATTTTCAATATTTTTTGACACCAAATGTAGGAATAACCAAACAATAAGCCAAAGAATCACTATCAAGCACCCTTGTGAGGATAAAGTATTAGGCTATGTTACACAAAAAAGTTAACTTGACAAAATAAAACTTGTAAATCTGTTATATTTGCAAGACTAACCTATAGCCCTTGGATCCTTGGCCCTATGTGCAGTTTGAGTTTTCTGTATATCAAAGGCTGTTATCAACTTGCTTGAAAAGGTGGTTGCAACAATAATCAACTCATAACATCAACTTCTAAACTTCCAACGAACCAACAGGAAATATTTACAAACACCTCCCTGGATGGCCTGTAAATATATAAAAATAAGCATAAAACTGGATAACACAAGACAAGTTGAAAATACTTATGATTCATATATAGCTAAATTCATTTAAAATACGTACTATAAATGAACTATATGTTGAGCAGAAACCACAGAACCCAATGAATATTCTGCCCCCTCTTTTGACTTCCAAGATACATCCTTCAGATAGAAGTTAGTGAATGTCGTATGAGATTTCCAAAAACATGCACCTAAAATCTGATCAAGAGAGACTCCACCCTTGAAAGCCAATGAAGCCGCCATAGAGCGGAAATCATGTGCCTTGACTCTAGATAATTTTTGAGTTTCAAGGTCAGATTCCTGATAAGCCAAAATGACCGTTTGCTTTATCCAGGATGATATAGTCGCTGTTTGAATATCTCCTGAAAAACCATTCTTGAAAGAAACAAACAAAAGGTGTTTTCCATCCCTAATGTCCTTTGTCTTATCAACATAGTATCTTAAAGATCTGACTGGGCATAAAGTCATGTCCTGAGATAAAGATGAGTCCAAAATTGGTTTAAGAGCTGGAATGACCACTGGTTGAACCACATTAGGTCCATCCGAAGCCAACTGGTTCTGGGACAAAAACACTGATGAAGAAGCCACTGTGACCTCCTTCCAACCAGCCTTATGTTTCAGGGATTTGAAGGTCCAAGCATGTACTTCACCTCTCCTTCTGCCTGATGCCAAGGTCATAAGGAACACTGTTTTGAAGGTTAGTAATTTCAAAGGAGCATCCTTCAGAGGTTCAAAAGGCGACTTAGTTAATGCCAGAAGGACCAAAGATAAATCCCAAGAAGGTACGCCTCTATCTTTTACTGGTCTATCTCTATGAAAACTCGCAATCAGTCTATTAAGCTCAAAACTGTGACTGATATCATTGCCTGCTGGTCCCAAATGATCTGCTATAGCTGTTCTATAACCTGCAATGGTAGTGGGTTTCAAATTTTTCTCATTGAATAAATGAATCAAAAAATCTGCTATTGTGGAAATAGATGGTTGTTCGAATTCCACCTGCTTCTCTTTACCCCATGATTCAAAAATGGACCACCTTGATTCATAGACCCTTCTGGATGAAAATCTCTGAGGTGCCTTAATTCTCTCTGCCACTGTGCTTGAGAATTTTTGAGGTGATTTGGTCTCGAGTCCAGATGCCAAACATGAAGATTGAGATAAGGAAGGTTTTGATGGAATTTTTGACTGAATGGTTGCTTCAGAAGCCACTCCCAATGTGGAAGAAACAGTGGAGGTTTTGTGGAAAGGTCTATGAGATCCCAAAACCAACTCATCCCTGGCCACCCTGGGGCCACTACAATCATTTGACATGCATAAGACCTCATCTTTTGGACTACCTTGGGAATTAGAGCTATTGGACAATAAACATAACCGTCCATTGCCTCCCAAGAGATGTTCAATGCATCTACCGCCATTGCATTTGGATCTGGGACTGGAGACACATATAGGGGTAGCTTGTTGTTCATTCTGGTGGCAAACAAGTCTATCATTGGTTTGTGCCAAATTTGGCAAATCCTTAGAAAAATTTTGGGATGAAGAGACCATTCTGTCTGTATGACCTTGTCCCTGCGTGAGAGGCTGTCTGCTATCACATTGAGACAGCCCTGTATGTGTCGAGCCCTCAGCAAAATTGCTCTGGGATGACAAAAAGCCATGAGACGCCATAACATGAGACACATTTCTAGTGAATGAGTCCCCTCCTGTTTGTTGAGGTAGGCCACCACTGTTGAATTGTCTGAGGCCACCAAGACTCTCTTGTTCAAAAGATGGGTTTGAAAAGACCTTATTGCTAGAAACACTGCTTTTAGTTCCAGAATGTTTATATGCAAATTTGTCTCTCTGTCCGACCACAGTCCACTGACTGTCAGGTCTCCCAAATGTGCTCCCCAACCCTTGACCGAAGCATCTGTAAACAACAGGAGATTGTGCTCCTCTGCATGTAGGGGAGACCCTGTCAAAACATTTTTTGGATCTTTCCACCATATGAGATGTTTTTTCAAAATTTGTGAGCATGGGATGATCTTGTCCAATGATTGGGGATACTTCCAATGGGTTTTCAAGTACCATTGGAAGGGTCTCATATGCAACCTGCCCATTGGGACTGTCTTCTCTAGAGCTGCCAGGATCCCTATGAAAGACATTAGGATCCTGGGAGTTGTTGTGACACTGTTGTCCAGATCTTCTATGGCATTTTTCAAAATTTGCCATTTTTTTTCTGTAGGCAAAACCTCGCCCTTGACCAAGTCGAACCTGTAGCCCAGGAAATCGAATTTTTGAGTTGGTGTCAACTCTGATTTTTTGAAGTTGATCACCCAACCTAATTCCTGCACGAATTCTACCAGTTGTTTTGACTGCTCCATGCAAATCTGCTGTGTTGGAGCTCGCAAAAGCCAGTCGTCTAAATACTGGTGGATGCGAATACCCCTGTTTTGAAGCATTAGCTTTACCTCCTTGACTACACAAGTGAATTCGAGTGGAGCCGTCGCAATGCCGAAGGGTAGTGCTTTGAACTGGAACGAACGCCCCCCTACATGAAACCGAAGTAGGCTTTGAGATCTTTGGTGAATAAGAATGTGAAAATACGCGTCTGTAAGATCTACAGAAACTACCCACTCCCCTTTGCAAATGGAGTTTCTTATCACCTCGGCGGTTTCCATTTTGAATGTTGGAACTGTTAAATGACTGTTGAGAACACTGAGATCTATTACTGGGCGCCATTTTTTCCCTGGCTTTGGTACTAGAAATAACCTGCTGTGAAATCCCAGAGTTGCAGACATTCTTACCGGAATCACTGCTTTTTTCTGTAACATTTGCTGTACACATTCCAACAGGAAGTTTTGTTTTTGTTGATTGGCATAACCACTGTGAATTGTGGGATGTCGAGCCAATTCGATTGGATCTGTCAAAATGATCTTGTAACCGTGTTGTAGAATGTGCACAACTCTGGGATGACAACCGTTTTCTTTCCATACCTTGTAGAATAACTGTAAACGGCCTCCAGGTAGCAATGCTTCTTGAGTATAGTCATTTCCTTCTCCCCCCACGACCTCCTCTGGTGGCCTGTGTGGGTTTGAATTGTGGCTTGTTATCTTGCTGGCCACGAAAAGAATTCTTTGAGGATGTGTTTGGAAATGAAGAATTATTGTAGTCAGCCCTTCCTTTCCTAGAATTGAAAATGGGTTTCGAATCCATCTTCTGTCTTTTGGGAGAACGGCTGCGTTCGTATTTGTTCTCCACATTGTTGAGAACTGAGGGCGAAAACAAATCTGTTGAAGTGAAACCAGATCTCCTCAATCTGTTCCTATCGTGCTCGTGTAAGTGAGGGGCTGAGTACTTTAAGATAGTATCCCTCCTAGAAAGCTGCATATTGCAGGACATTGTCATTGAAGCTTCCACAACCGTTTCCAGAGCTCTTTCAATGGAAGCTATAGTTGAATACTGTAGCTGAATGTAAGACATCAGTTCTTCCATATCCTTACTGAGACTGTCTTCCATGTTGGAAGCACCAGACTGTACAATCTCCTCCATATTAGATGCACATTTCTCAAGAGCCCTAATAAAGTGACTGACAAACCCCAACACCTGAACATACTTGCGTTTTACTGATTCCATAGTAGTAAACTGACGAGTTGGAACAGAAATGTAAGATGGAGCAGAGGTAGATTTTGAGCAAATAGATTTGAAGGAATCTTGACATTTAGGTGCAGAGATGGCAAATTCAGAAGTGGTAGACCTGTAGAACTTCATGTTGGGTCTGGTGTAAGGTAGAAATGTATCTGAATTGAAAGGTGCTGAGTGAAGTCTCTCCCCATTCTCAGATGGATTCCCTGCAACTTTCTTTTCCAATTCTGTCCATCTAGCATTAATTTCCACCACTGGAGGTAAACACATAGGTAAGACAGATAATTTCTTCTTTCGGTCCTTCGACCCAAAGATCTTCGATGGAACCTCCTTATATTCCTCTGGAGTTGAAAGTTCTAACAAACCCCTAATAGAGGCTAAAAACTGTCTGTAGGAAGGATCTTCGTCTATCTCTTCTTCTTTCGAAGAAAATTTTTGTTCAGAGTGAGGAGAGAGAGAACGCGCTCGTTTGTGATGCGTTCTCTGCTCTATTTCTTCTTGAGCCACACTATGATCTTCCTCTTCAGTCGTAGCAAAAATGGACCTGGCATCTTCACGACTTGTAGTCTCTCCAAAAACCTCTTGTGTAGCTGTCTCTGTGGTTTTAGTTTCTAAAACCTGAATACGACCCTGCATAGCTTCTAGACGTGCTAGTATAAGCTGTAAGGGATCATTAGACACAGTTGAGAAAAAAGAAGTGGAAGGTAAATGGGAAGACTTTTCTTTACTGGTAGCTTGAGAGGGCTGAATATCTTCAGACCCTAGAAGGGAATCTTCGACCTCTTTAGAGATTGTTTCTTTAGTTGATTTTTTCTTCTCATAAGCTTTCTTTGCTTTGAGTTTTTTCTTCTGATCAGCCGTGAATTGGAGGCACACAAAGCAATCCTCCTCTTTAGAAGTAACACAGACGTCATCACCTTTGTTCTTCTCTCTACAAGAGAGGCAGAAACGATGGTGATCCCATTCAAAAGAAGTATGGCGACAACCAGCCGCTAACTTCTGTCCTTTACTTTTTATTTGACCTTCTGCCATAGTTGAAAACAATCTTTGTTTACGATGTACACTCCCTGACGACCAAATTAAAAGTGAGGCTAATAGGGGTTATTCCAGTGTAGGCGCATGCGCAGTCATGCGCATACATACTGGTACCGACAAGGATATTCGTTTTTAAAAACAATATTCTCGTCTGGTCGTCCATGTACGCTCCCGCTAACACGTAAGCACTAGTGAGGATAAGGTAAGGGTATTTTACGCAATAAAATGAGTGTTGCTCAATATCTCCTGTAATTTTGCTAGATTGGAGTCAATTTCAGATTTTGTAGCCTGGTATCTGTTGCTCAAATCTTGTAATATCAGGGAAGTCAATTCTTGCTTACATCTGTTAGTAATAGCCAACCATTGGTCTTTAAAAGACTGATCTCTGCTGATTGGTATCTTGCTGTTAAAATCTGCTTGCAGTGGGAATTTATTCTCTGCTAATAGTTTTTTAATCTGGTGTATATTGGTAGCAAAACTAAGTTTCCTTCAATATAAAGTCTTAGTCTTAAGGTAAATACCTTTGCTAGCCTGGGGGTAGTTTGTTCTTTTCTTATCATCACTAGACTCCAACCTTTCTCGCTTGGTAGGTTGTGAGGTGGTGCTAGGCTTGGGTTCAAGTAAGTCAGCTGCTTGCTCTAACAACTGCAGTGTCTCATCACTGATGCTATTCTTAGGATATGGTGTTCCAGGGCCAGAGGTAATATTGGTGGCTGATTTTACACCAAGTGTGCCTATGGCTGTCACAAGTGTATCTTCACTTACACTCTTTAGTAAAGGTGTGGCCATGGTAAACAGAAGGAGGAATGCTTGTGGTGTGTGAGTTAGTCTGAAAAAGAGTTCTATATCAGGCTAACTCACACTTACACCACAAGCATTCCTCCTAATGTTTGAAGGAGTATGAAAAGGTCCACAGTGTACTAGTAGGTTAGCTAGGTTAGCAAGTTTAGCATCTATTCACTGGCTATCACTTTCTGTGTGCGTTCAGCTCCCACAAGTGCCAAATACTAAAGGACTGTCTCAATATGACAGTGTCTGTTGAATGGGATGTAAAACCCCAACTTGGAACTTTAAAGGACACAGAAATAAATTTTCTCTGCCATTCTGGCCAGAACAAGATATGTTTGTGCAATTTCCCGCACTTGCATCAACGCCAAAGTATAAATGCCTCAAAAGCGTAACTGCCAGATATTTAAAAAAATATGAACGACTAGCTTTGTTTACACTTTTCCATGACCATACAATCACATCACCATCCTGTGACACTAAATTTATTCAGGTATAACCAGTGAGACACTAAAAAACAATTGCTCTGGGTTCCCCATGGCAGAAAGATTATAAATTGACAAATATCTTGGAGAATTGGGGGTCAGTAGCAAAAAGCAGATGCTTCAATTTGATTGAGCAACTTTACCACAGTGGTTTTTGGAGGGACAGACTCAAAGACAAGAGAATATTGTTGCCACAAATTTCCGGGCAAATCGTGTCTAGCCTGAAAAAGGCCTAAATACCCCCCTCCCCAATCACCCCAGGCTTTTGCAAGATGTGAAGTTGTATTCTGAAAAATCTGGTCACCAGCTTTTACAGCAGAATGACCAGATGTGATATGGTCACTGTAATAAATAAAGGTCAAACATGTGGTTTTATTTTCCCTTAAACAGCTGGAGCCATATCAGGATAGACACCTAGTACATCCTATGTATTGCCATGAACTGGGTTTGAACCTGTAACCATAGAGCTGATGGGTGATGAAATGGCAAATATATTAACCACTAGGCCACACTGCAATAATCAAGATGGAACAGTAAAGACAACAACCATTTTTTTGTGGGAGAGGGTTAAATTGTGAAGGGACAATGAACAATGCTACCATCTAAAAACCTACCTGTACACCAAAATATACCCACCTTAGCCTGGATCGTCCCATGGTGTTCTCCGTGGTGCTTGACCCCTCTTCTATCTCTGCATACTAAAATTTGGTCAACTGCTTTTTTGGTTTTGTTGTGCCTTAAGAGTCCTCTTGTATGGGGAGATTAAGCACTATAAAAGTCCAATTTGCATTAGATTTAAAATTTTAAATGCCTAAAACCCATTCTGGGAGAAAATAAAGGGTCCAAAGACAGGTTAAAGCCAACTAAAAGTAGCATCGGAGATGCCCATACCCCACAGCTCAGGGAAACAATTTTGACACCATGAGATATAGAAGTGAAACAGAAAAAGATCAAGAGACTTTCAGAGCAAACAGCGTCAGTTATATAAAGAACCAAATAATGTTTTAAGGAGAGAAAATAACATCTGACAGAGAGAAAATGCATGTAAAGATAAAAGTATTAAAACAAGATAATTAAAGATCAAGATAACGGCATTTAATCAGTAAACTAAAAATTGTGAAGCTGTAAGATTTATAAACTGAAGTATTGCTGTCAGTGAAAGTAGCACAATTAAGTAAAAGTACATACAATAATTTACAGCAATCCATACCTCATGGCAATAAGAGAAATAGGTCTCAAATATGGCAGGTGAACACACTTTGGCACAGCCAAGGTAAAAGGTCATACCATGGTTTAGCATACCTACACTCTCCAACCAAGGACCCATCGAAAAATCAACTACCTATGCCTTACATTTCCTGAGATATGACCAAAACTAATTTTTTTTAAGTCAAGGTCACTACACCAAGGTCAAATCAAGGTCACACCATGATGCTGCGCACCTACAGTCCCTAATCAATGTCCATACTAAATATCAACCTTCTACACCTTACAGATTACAAAATCTAGTTTGATCAAGATTTGAAATCTGAAGGTCACTATTGCAAGGTCAAATCAAGATCACACCACAACGTTCGACACTCACACTCTTGAACCAATGTTCCTACTAAACATCAACCTTCAACACCTAACAGATTCTGAGATATAGTCCGGACAAGATTTTAAATCTCAAGGTCACAACGGCAAGGTCAAAGGTCAAATCAAAATCACACCATGATGTTCCACACCTACACTCTCTAATCAATATCCCTACAAGTATAAGTTCCTACATCTTGCAGTTTCCAAGATATAGCCGGGGAAAAATTTAAAGGTCAAAGGTCTAATCAAGGTCACATGATAATGCTCACATACACCCCTAAACAAATGTATCAACTTCCTACACCTTTCGGTTACTGAGACTAAGGCAAGGCACAATTTTCAAAGTTAAGGTCACTACGGCAAGGGCAGAAATGCAAATCAAGGTCACACTATGATATTACACACCTACAACCCCTAACCAATGGCCCTGCCAAGTATCAACTTCCTTCACCTTATGGTTTCTGCGATATAGCCAGAAAACTTCTAAAGGTCAAGCTCGCTACAGCAAGGTCTAAGGTCAAATGAAGGTCACACCATGACGTTGCACACCCCTTAACAAATGTCCCTAACAAGTAACAATTTTCTACACCTAACAGTTTACAAAGACATAGCCTGGACAAGATATTAAAGGTCAAAGTCACTACAGTAATGTCAAAGATCAAATCAAGGTCACACCATGACGTTGCACACAAACAGCCCCTAACTAATGTCCCTACCAAGCATCAACTTCTTACACCTTGTGGTTTCTGCGACATAGGCTGGACAAAATTTTTAAACTCAAGGTCACTATGGCATATGGCAAGGTCAAATCAAGGTCACATCATGACATTGCAACCTACACCCCCCAACGAATGTCCCTACCAAGTATCAGTTTCCTACACCTTACCATTTCTGAGATACAGCTCAAAATTTTTGCTGCTGGCCACCCAACCATCCGGACCCCATGGGTGAAAATAAAACCCTTAAGCACTGTGGAGAAAAACCTGTAGACATACAAAAAACATGCTTTCCAAAATTTAATGGTATAGGAAGCAGTCAGTTCTACAGGTGATATAGGGTGTTACTGTACTATGGCAAGGTCAAACAAAGGTCATGTCAGACATTTTTATTGTTGGAAAATATTAACTGTGAAACAGCCCAGTAAATAGAAAAGTCATATTTGCTGCAAAAGTTGGAAGACCACAAGTCATACAAAGGTAAATGGACCAAAGTAGATCATCATATTGCAAATAACCAATACCTTTTTATACTTACTCAAACAAAAAAAATATATATCTTGTGTTTCTCTTTTGGCTAAGTATAGTAAAAGCCTTGCAAACTTACAATGCTTAAAGCCCAAAGTTGACGGGTCAAAGAGCATTTATGAACCTTCATTCCTCTGTCAAGTGCGATGCTAAAATAAACAAACTAATGTTCCATGCCAAGTGCCTTGTAATGTTCACCTATCTCAGATAATTAACAACTGCTGTGTACAGAAGGACTTATGTAGGAATCTGCTGTTGAAAATTTAAATAAAGTTTGTGTACTTTAAAACTGTAAAAAAACTGCATCAAGTAACAAAATCCCTTAAGGTCTTATGCCCTTTTAATCTGGAAGGAACAGTTTATCAGTGCTGTCACAGGTGATACGTTATATCCCAGTAAGCTGTGGTGTTTGTTATTTGTTATATAAAGACTTCAAATGTATGATCACTGTAATTTGAGATTTTCCTCCCAGGTCGAAAACTTTCCCCTTTGAGATTTCTTAGAAATAGGCAGCAATGATACTCCGACTTTAATGAAGTTGAAGACCCAAAACATGTGTCAATGTGAAATGTTAGGACTGACATCAGTCAGAGCATTATATTGCAAATCTACACCACCCAAAAAATAGTTCTTGTGAAATGTGAAATTTAAACAGTATTCAAAATGGCAAGAAATTTTCATAATTGTAATTTTTATCACTATGTCAAGTCACCTATGTGAAATATTTCCCACCCAGCCTCCAAGTGGTTGGCCAAAACAGCAATTTTTGTAAACTATGGTGACTTTTAAGTTTCTTCTTCAAGCACAAAACAAGAGGAGAGTGCCCGTGAACGGGCACTGTGTCAGCTGACTGAATGTTTTTGATTTGTGATGGTGATAATGAGAGGAAAGCATAATTATCAGGGAAAGGGCTGTACAGAAATACAGTAAATGGTAACTGAACAGCATGTTCGAAAGATATTCCGAAGCTGACAGAAGAAAAGGACAAAAAAGTTGTACCCTGCAAATGGTATTATGAAATAAAGTAACAAGGTAATTGTTTAAGTGTAAAAAGTAGGTTAAAAATATTTAAAGAAATACTATAAATGCAATATCCTCGTTCGACCATGAAGAAGGGATCCAAAGGTCAAATCTGACCATACCAAAAGATTCCCAGCCAAAGAATTTAGGATGGTTTACCATCCCAAACCTGTCGGACCAATAATAAGTGAGTCATAGGCACTTTTTAAGTTTGGCTATCCTTGTTTGACCTTGACGGAGGGGTCTAAGGTCAAATCCGACCACACAAAAAAATTCCCAGCCCATGATTTCCTGTAGCTTGTTTACCATCCCAAACCTGTAGGACCAATAATAAGCGAGTTATAAGCAATTGTAAGTTTGGCTATCCTCAATTGACCTTGAAGGGGGGATCCAAGGTCAAATCTGACCACACCAAAAGAATCCCAGCCCATGATTTCCTATATGTTGGTTTACCATCGCAAACCTCCAAGACCAATAATACGCGAGTTATAAGCACTTTAAGTTTGGCTATCTTCGTTTGACCTGGAAGGAGGGGTCTAAGGTGAAATCCGACCACACCAAAAGATTCCCAGCCCATGATTTTCTATAGGTTGGTTTTTCATTCCAAACCTCTAGGACCAATAATAAGCGAGTTATAAGCACTTTTAAGTTTGGCTATCCTCATTTGACCTTGAAGGAGGGGTCCAAGGTGAAATCCGACCACACCAAAAAATTCCCAGCTCATGATTTTCTATAGGTTGGTTTTCATTCCAAACCTCTAGGACCAATAATAAGCGAGTTGTAAGCACTTTTATGTTTGGCTATCCTCATTTGACCTTGAAGGAGGGTTCCAAGGTCAAATCGGACCATATTAACAGATTCCCAGCCCATGATTTCCTACAGGTTGGATACAATGATTTACTCAACAGTGAGAACCTGAAAGAAGCTATTGCTCAGCTATGCCATGACATAGAGGTCTGCAATTTCACTATGTTATAGCTGACCAAAACGTCTGTGAATAACACATTTAACAAAATACTCTAAATGTAATAGTTTTCAAGTTACAACTTATTTACTCAAGAGTGAGAACCTCAAAGTAACTATTACTCAGCTATGCAATGAGCTACATGTCTGAATTTTTGCTCTGTTATAGCTGACCTAAAAGTAGGTGAACAACATATTTAAGCAAAATACTGTAAATGCAATAGTTTTCAAGTTACAACTGATTTACTCAATAGTGAGAACCTGAAAATAGCTATTGCTCCGCTATGCCATGATCTATAGGTCTGTAATTTCACTATGTTATAGCTAACCCAAAAGTAGGTGAACAATATATTTTAACAAAATACTCCAAATGCAATATTTTTCAAGTTATAGCCGATTTACTCAACAGTCAGTGCCTGAGAATAGCTACTGCTCAGTTGTGCCATGAGCTACAGGTCTGTAATTTCACTATGTTATAGCTGACCCAAAAGTAGCTGAATAACATATTTGCACAAATTTCTGTAAAGGCAATAGTTTTCCAATTACAACTGATTTACTCAACAGTGAGAACTTCAAAGTAGCTATTACTCAGCTATGCAATGAGCCACAGGTCTGGAACTTCACTATGTTATAGCTGACCCCAAAATAGGTGACTAACATATTGCAACAAAATACTGTAAATGCAATAGTTTCCAAGTTATAAGTGATTTACTCAACAGTGATAACCTAAAAGTAGCTATTACTCAGCTATGCCATGAGCTACAGGTCTGAAATTTTACTATGTTATAGCTGACCCAAAAGTAGCTGAATAACATATTTATACTAAATTCTCTAAATGCAATAGTTTTCAAATTATAAGTGATTTACTCAACATTGAGAACTTCAAAGTAGCTATTACTCAGCTATGCAATGAGTCACAGGTCTGGAACTTCACTATGTTATAGCTGACCCTAAAATAGGTGAATAACATATTGAAACAAAATACTCTAAATGCAATAATTTCCAAGTTATAAGCGATTTACTCAACAGTGATAACCTCAAAGTAGCTATTACTCAGCTATGCCATAAGCTACAGGTCTGAAATTTTACTATGTTATAGCTGACCCAAAAGTAGGTGAACAACATATTTAAGCAAAATACTGTACATGCAATAGTTTTTCAAGTTACAACTGATTTACTCAATAGTGATGACCTAAAAGTAGCTATTACTCAGCTATGCCATGAGCTACAGGTCTGAAATTTTACTATGTTATAGCTGACCCAAAAGTAGCTGAATAACATATTTATACTAAATTCTCTAAATGCAATAGTTTTGCAATTACAACTGATTTACTCAATAGTGAGAACCTCAAAGTAGCTATTACTCAGCTATGCAATGAGCTACAGGTCTGAAATTTCACTATGTTATAGCTGACCCAAAAGTAGGTGAACAACATATTTAAGCAAAATACAGTAAATGCAATAGTTTTGAAGTTACAACTGATTTACTCAATAGTGATGACCTAAAAGTAGCTATTACTCAGCTATGCCATGAGCTACAGGTCTGAAATTTTACTATGTTATAGCTGACCCAAAAGTAGCTGAATAACATATTTATACGAAATTCTCTAAATGCAATAGTTTTCCAATTACAACTGATTTACTCAATAGTGAGAACTTTAAAGTAGCTATTACTCAGCTATGCCATGACCTACAGATCTGAAATTTCACTATGTTATAGCTGGCCCAAAAGTAGCTGAATAACATATTTATACGAAATTCTCTAAATGCAATAGGTTTTAAGTTACAAGTGATTTACTCAATAGTGAGAACTTCAAAGTAGCTATTACTCAGCTATGCAATGAGCCACAGATCTGAAACTTCACTATGCTATAGCTGATCCCAAAATAGGTGAATAACATATTGAAACAAAATACTGTAAATGCAATAGTTTCCAAGTTATAAGCGATTTACTCAACAGTGATAACCTAAAAGTAGCTATTACTCAGCTATGCCATGAGCTACAGGTCTGAAATTTTACTATGTTATAGCTGACCCAAAAGTAGCTGAATAACATATTTATACGAAATTCTCTAAATGCAATAGTTTTGAAGTTATAAGCGATTTACTCAACAGTGATAACCTAAAAGTAGCTATTACTCAGCTATGCCATGAGCTACAGGTCTGAAATTTTACTATGTTATAGCTGACCCAAAAGTAGCTGAATAACATATTTATACGAATTTCTCTAAATGCAATAGTTTTTAAGTTACAAGTGATTTTACTCATGATGGAAGTTACTGAAAAGCCCAAAAGTAGCTATTACTCACTTAGCTATTGAGACAGGCACCCAACTTACTCACCATATTGTAGCTATGAAAAAAGTAGCTGAATAACATATTTTAACAAAATGCTCTAAATGCAACACTTTTCAAGTTATAAATGATTTTGTGCATGATTTCATGAATTTTAATGCATTAAAAATTATTAAAAAAATTTATTAAAAAAAAAGTAAGACAGATCCAGGTCTCATACTCACACAAGAGAATCTACCTCTGGCCTAGTACATATATGCAAGATATGAGAGAAATCCCTGCAATAGTCACTGAGAAAATTGTGATTAAGTGTTGAAATTTTCACACTTTTGGTGGGGGTACCCCCCTTGTAATGTCTCTAGCAAACAGACGAACAGACAGATTTGCATGCCTTGAACAATTTTTCATCCTCGATAGATAAGGTATCTTTTAAAAAAAACAGCATGTCTCTAGGCCTTGTAGTTTTGGAGGAGAAGTTGTTCACGCGGACGCGTACGCCCACGCCGCAGAGTGACGACATAATGTCAGCTGACTGACAAGTCAGCTGACATAAAAAAACTTAATAGCTTTCTGGATATAGACAAGATATTTATCCTCTAGTAAGACTTAGAACCAATATAAATTTGTGGTGCCTTACATAAATGTCAAGTAAATGAGTATTTTACATAATCCTATATATGTACTTCAATTCCAAGTCTGCCTATAAATATAAGCAGTGATGCAATATTTGCTGGAGTAAAATCTAATCAAAGACCAGACACAGTGTTTAAGGTCAAAGCCAGAGGCCACAAGTAGATCCAGGGCATATACAATGCAAATATACTGAGTATTAGTTATTCCATGCACAACTTTCCTGTACCAGCTCATTGCTGACACATAAACCAGTGAACTTAACACCCACAAAAAATACATACATGGCCCGTGAGAATTGTCACCGCTGCATGCTACGAAAATAAAAGACTGTTTATTAACATAATTTTATTCAGTAAATTTTTGTAGCTGAGAACTAATCATTTTAAATAAGTAATCTTTGGAGACCAGCTTCAAGTATAGCAATGTTTTAATAGCCATACACAGTGTTATCTGGAAAGATTGGTTACAGCACATTTTGTTCCATCAAAACGTTAGATTTTAATGTCCATTTCAACAACAAAAATATTTTGCTTGGACACTTCAAGGCTAGCACTATCAAAAAGGATGTTTTACATCCCCTATAAAGGCTAAAGAAACTTAGTAAAATAGTATGGAAGCGTCATTTGGGAGACACAGCAAAACTTAGCTTGTAAAACTTACAGTTTATCCTTGTCAGGTTGAATTTTGAGGGGCAAAAAAGTACTTGTAGGAACAAAACAAGCAATCAATGTCCGTAAACAGGCTCTGTGTCAGCTGACTGTGTGTTTTGAGTTTCAGAGTAGAATTGACAGAAGAAAAGGAAACAAAAGTTGTGCCCTACAAATGGTATTCAGAAGTAACAAGGTAACTGTTTAGGTGTAAAAATTAGGTAAAAAACACATTTACTCTAAATGCTAGAGCTTTTGAGTTACAACTGATTAACTCAACAGAGAAAACCTCAAAGTAGCTATAGCTCAGCTATGGGATGAGCTACAGGTCTGAAATTTTACTATGTTATAGCTGACCCAAAAGTAGGTGAACAACGTATTTAAACAAAATACTCGAAATGCAATAGTTTTCAAATTACAACTGATTTACTCAACAGTGAGAACATGAAAGTAGCTATTGCTCAGCTATGCCATGACATACAGGTCTGCAAATTCAATATGTTATAGCTGACCCAAAAGTAGGTGAACAATATATGTATAGAAAATACTTTAAATGCAATAGTTTTCAAGTTACAACTGATCTACTCAACAGTGAGAACCTGAGAATAGCTATTACACAGCTATGCCATGAGCTACACATCTCCAATTTTACAATGTTATAGCTATGTAATTCAAAAGTAGATGAATAACATATTTAAACAAATTCTCTAAATGCAATAGTTTTCAAGTTACAACTGATTTACTCAACAGAGCAAACCTCAAATTACCTATTGCTCAGCTATGCAATGAGCTACTGGTCTGTCACTTTACTATGTCATAGCTGACCCAAAAGTATGTGAATAACCTATTTAAAGAAAATACTCTAAATGCAAGAGCTTTCAAGTTACAACTTATTTACTCCACAGAGAGAACCTGAAAGCAGGTATTACTCAGCTATGCCATGACATACAGGTCTGCAATTTCACTAGGTTGTAGCTGACCCAAAAGTAGGTGAACAACATATTTAAACAAAATACTCTAAATGCAATAGTTTTCAAGTTACAACTGATTTACTCAACGATGAGAACCTGAAAATAGCTATTGTCCGGTTATGCCATGAGCTACAGGTGTGCAATTTTACAATGTTATAGCTGACCCAAAAGTACAAAAAAACAAAATACTCTAAATGCAAAACTCAACAGTGATAACCTCAAAGTAGCTATTACTTCCGCTATGGAATGAGCTACGGGTCTGCAATTTTACTATGTTATAGCTGACCCAAAAGTAACTGAATACCATATTTATACAAAATTGTCTAAATGCAATTACAAGTGATTTAACTCATTATGAAAGGTACTGAAAAATCAGAAAGTAGCTATTACTCACTTAGGTATTGGAATGGACACCCAAGTTACTCACCATGTTGTAGTTATGGAAAAAATAGCTGAATAACATATTTTAACAAAATGCTTTAAATGCAATACTTTTCAAGTTATAGGTGATTTTTTGCATGATTTCATGAATTTTAATGCATTAAAAATTATTTAAAAAATTCATAAAAAAAATATTTTAAAAAAATCCAGGTCTGATACTCACACAAGGGAATCTACTGGTGGCCTAGTACATACTGTATAAGCATGATAAGAGAGAAATCCCTACAATAGCAATGAGCAAATAAATGATTTTGTGTATTATTTCATAAATTTTAATGTATTAAAAATAATTTTAAAAACTAGAAATAGGCCGCCCTGTTGATAGTAGATGCGAATAGAAACAGGATAGCATAGAAGAACACACATTATCATGTGTAATGTCCACCCATGAACCTTTTGCCCAAATTGTACAGTAGTCTTACAAGACCTGTTTCATTTGTAAAATATATCAATGATGCTTAAATATTTGTTAGTGTAGATGTAAATTATTTCAGCTTCATGCCTTTTTGCATTGGTTGGGTTGAAAATTTTGACGAAATCACTCTATCTTGCACGGTTAAGAAGATAGAAGCAAATTCCTGTTTTTCTATTTTTGGCAAAAATTTGAAAATTCAAAATGGCCGCCATTTTTGGGAAAAGGAAATTTTTTTGAAAATTGCCAAGAGTACATTTCTTAGATACCCTATGGGTCGAAAATTTCAACAAAATAACTCTATTTTGCACGGTTAAGGCCAGTTTGTGTTTTTCCATTTTGGGCAAAAATTCGAAAATTCAAAATGGCTGCCATTTTTGGGGAGGGGAAAATTTTTTGAAAATTGCAAAGATTACATTCCTTAGATACCCTGTGGGTTGAAAAATTTCGACGAAATCGCTCTATCTCGCATGGTTAAGGAGATAGAAGCAAATTTGTGTTTTGCCATTTTTGGCAAAAATTTGAAAATTCAAAATGGCCGCCATTTTAGGGGAGGGGAAATTTTTTTTTAAATTGCCAAGAATACAATGCTCAAATACCTGTGGGTCGAAAATTTTGACGAAATCGCTCTATCTCGCATGGTTAAGGAGATAGAAGGAAATTTGTGTTTTGCCATTTATGGCAAAACTTCGAAAATTCAAAATGGCCGCCATTTTTGGGGAGGGGAAAATTTTTTGAAAATTGCAAAGATTGCATTGCTTAGATACCCTGTGCGTCGAAAATTTTGACGAAATCGCTCTATCTCGCACGGTTAAGGAGATAGAAGCAAATTTGTGTTTTGCCATTTTTGGCAAAAATTCGAAAATTCAAAATGGCCGCCATTTTTGGGGAGGGGAAAATTTTTTTTAAATTACCAAGAGTACAATGCTCAGATACCCTGTGGGTCGAAAATTTCCACGAAATCGCTCTATCTCGCACGGTTAAGGAGATAGAAGCAAATTTGTGTTTTGCCATTTTTGGCAAAAATTCGAAAATTTAAAATGGCCGCCATTTTTGGGGAGGGGAAAATTTTTTGAAAATTGCAAATATTACATTCCTTAGATACCCTGTGGGTCGAAAATTTCGACGAAATCGCTCTATCTCGCACGGTTAAGGAGATAGAAGCAAATTTGTGTTTTGCCATTTTTGGCAAAAATTCGAAAATTCAAAATGGCCGCCATTTTTGGGGAGGGGAAAATTTTTTGAAAATTGCAAATATTACATTCCTGAGATACCCTGTGGGTCGAAAATTTCCACGAAATCGCTCTATCTCGCACGGTTAAGGAGATAGAAGCAAATTTGTGTTTTGCCATTTTTGGCAAAAATTCGAAAATTCAAAATGGCCGCCAATTTTGGGGAGGGGAAAATTTTTTGAAAATTGCAAAGATTGCATTCCTTAGATACCCTGTGGGTCGAAAATTTCGACGAAATCACTCTATCTCGCACGGTTAAGGAGATAGAAGCAAATTAGTGTTTTGCCATTTTTGGCAAAAATTCGAAAATTCAAAATGGCTGCCATTTTTGGGGAGGGGAAAATTTTTTGAAAATTGCAAAGAGTACACTCCTCAGATACCCTGTGGGTCGAAAATTTCGACGAAATTGCTCTATCTCGCACGGTTAAGGAGTTAGAAGCAAATTTGTGTTTTGCCATTTTTGGCAAAAATTCGAAAATTCAAAATGGCCGCCATTTTTGGGGAGGGGAAAATTTTTTGAAAATTGCAAAGAGTACACTCCTTAGATACCCTGTGGGTCGAAAATTTCGACGAAATGGCTCTATCTCACACGGTTAAGGAGATAGAAGGAAATTTGTGTTTTGCCATTTTTGGCAAAAATTCGAAAATTCAAAATGGCCGCCATTTTTGGGGAGGGGAAAATTTTTTGAAAATTGCAAAAAGCAAATTTGTGTTTTGCCATTTTTGGCAAAAATTCGAAAATTCAAAATGGCCGCCATTTTTGGGGAGGGGAAAATTTTTTGAAAATTGCCAAGAGTACAATGCTCAGATACCCTGTGGGTCGAAAATTTTGACGAAATCGCTCTATCTGGCACGGTTAAGGAGATAGAAGCAAATTTGTGTTTTGCCATTTTTGGCAAAAATTCGAAAATTCAAAATGGCCGCCAATTTTGGGGAGGGGAAAATTTTTTGAAAATTGCAAAGATTGCATTGCTTAGATACCCTGTGCGTCGAAAATTTCGACGAAATCGCTCTATCTCGCACGGTTAAGGAGATAGAAGCAAATTAGTGTTTTGCCATTTTTGGCAAAAATTCGAAAATTCAAAATGGCCACCAATTTTGGGGAGGGGAAAATTTTTTGAAAATTGCAAAGATTGCATTCCTTAGATACCCTGTGGGTCGAAAATTTCGACGAAATCACTCTATCTCGCACGGTTAAGGAGATAGAAGCAAATTAGTGTTTTGCCATTTTTGGCAAAAATTCGAAAATTCAAAATGGCTGCCATTTTTGGGGAGGGGAAAATTTTTTGAAAATTGCAAAGAGTACACTCCTCAGATACCCTGTGGGTCGAAAATTTCGACGAAATTGCTCTATCTCGCACGGTTAAGGAGATAGAAGCAAATTTGTGTTTTGCCATTTTTGGCAAAAATTCGAAAATTCAAAATGGCCGCCATTTTTGGGGAGGGGAAAATTTTTTGAAAATTGCAAATATTACATTCCTTAGATACCCTGTGGGTCGAAAATTTCGACGAAATCGCTCTATCTCGCACGGTTAAGGAGATAGAAGCAAATTTGTGTTTTGCCATTTTTGGCAAAAATTCGAAAATTCAAAATGGCCGCCATTTTTGGGGAGGGGAAAATTTTTTGAAAATTGCAAAGAGTACACTCCTTACATACCCTGTGGGTCGAAAATTTCGACGAAATGGCTCTATCTCACACGGTTAAGGAGATAGAAGGAAATTTGTGTTTTGCCATTTTTGGCAAAAATTCGAAAATTCAAAATGGCTGCCATTTTTGGGGAGGGGAAAATTTTTTGAAAATTGCAAAGAGTACACTCCTCAGATACCCTGTGGGTCGAAAATTTCGACGAAATTGCTCTATCTCGCACGGTTAAGGAGATAGAAGCAAATTTGTGTTTTGCCATTTTTGGCAAAAATTCGAAAATTCAAAATGGCCGCCATTTTTGGGGAGGGGAAAATTTTTTGAAAATTGCAAATATTACATTCCTTAGATACCCTGTGGGTCGAAAATTTCGACGAAATCGCTCTATCTCGCACGGTTAAGGAGATAGAAGCAAATTTGTGTTTTGCCATTTTTGGCAAAAATTCGAAAATTCAAAATGGCCGCCATTTTTGGGGAGGGGAAAATTTTTTGAAAATTGCAAAGAGTACACTCCTTAGATACCCTGTGGGTCGAAAATTTCGACGAAATGGCTCTATCTCACACGGTTAAGGAGATAGAAGCAAATTTGTGTTTTGCCATTTTTGGCAAAAATTCGAAAATTTAAAATGGCCGCCATTTTTGGGGAGGGGAAAATTTTTTGAAAATTGCAAATATTACATTCCTCAGATACCCTGTGGGTCGAAAATTTCGACGAAATCGCTCTATCTCGCACGGTTAAGGAGATAGAAGCAAATTTGTGTTTTGCCATTTTTGGCAAAAATTCGAAAATTCAAAATGGCCGCCATTTTTGGGGAGGGGAAAATTGTTTGAAAATTGCAAAGAGTACACTCCTCAGACACCCTGTGGGTCGAAAATTTTGCCGAAATCGCTCTATCTCGCACGGTTAAGGAGATAGAAGCAAATTACTCAAAAGTAGTACTGAAAATACACAATGAAGTACCTAAATGGCTATTACTCATGTACTGACAAAGCTATCAGTCCCAAATGCAATACCAAGCGAGCTATGGACATAACAATCTTGTATTCAAAATTGTAGTAAAATATCTTTAATTATTTTGGCTTAAATGCACGGAAACCAATGGGTACTGAAAATAGCTGTACTTAAGTATTACTCAGTAAGCAAAAGAGGTACAACAGCCAAAAGCAATCCCAAGCAAGCTACTGACCCAATAAGCCTGCATACCAAATTTGGTGACAATAGCTCTAATACTTTTCCTTTAAATGAGCAGAAACCATGCGTGACGCCGGACATCGGACGCCGGACATCGGACGGCGAAAAAAGCAAAAATAATATATCCACCCCCCAGGGGGGTGGACATAATTAATAAAAAAAACTAGAGGAATGCTTTTGCTAACAAAAGCGAAGCATCCCTGAAAGTTTAAAATGCTTTGTGGTTTTAATAAGCATGCTGTAAAGCTAAGAATGCACAAAGCTGCGCCGTACGCTTTCCCAATACCTCATAATACATTCTGAAGCTATAAAAACAACGATAAAGGAGATATAAGGCAAAAACTCCAAAGCAGCTATTTATGACCCAAGTTTGGCCCATAAGGGGGGATCGGGGGGTAAAACTGACCGGCTATATAGACTCTCCACATATGCTTTCCCAATACCTCTTAATACATTCTGAAGGTATAAAAGCAACAATAAAGGAGATATAAGGCAAAAACTCAAAATCAACTATTTTATGACCCCAGTTTGACCCATGGGGGGGGGGGGGGGGGGGGGGGTCAGAAGGTGTCAGAAAATCACTCATAAATGAGACATTTTTCAATCCCAAAATCTAATCAGCTCGTGTTTTCGATAGTATGAACAGGTGTGTCAAATTATAAGGCTGTGAAGCAAGTAGTTTTTCCTGAACTGCGATGACCGGGGGGTGTACTTCAAAAAAAATTGTTTTTGATCATGTGACCTTCATAAAGGTCAAAGGTCAAATTTAAGCATGCAGAAAAATTTCCCACACCTAAGGTATATAACTGCCAAATATGGTTTGAAACCTTCTAATAATAAGGGAGATATTCAAGGGAGACCATAATGCGGCGGAGGTGAGGAAACTGAGGCGAAAACAAATAAGCGCCCTTTCAGGGATGCTTAATTAAGACAGATCAAGGTCTGATACTCATATAAGGGAATCTACTTGTGGTCTAGTACATATATGAAAGAAATGAGAGAAATCCCTGCAATAGTCAATTGTGATAAAGTGTTGAAATTTTCACACTTTTGGTGGGGTACCTCCCTTGTAATGTCTCTAGCAAACAGACGAACAGACAAATTTGCATGCCCTGAACACCTTTTCATCCTCGATAAATAAGGTATCTTTTAAAAAATACATCACATCTCTAGGCCTTGTAGTTTTGGAGGAGAAATTGTTCACGCGGACGCAGACGCCGTAGAGTGATGCCATAATGTCAGCTGACTGGCAAGTCAGCGGACATAAAAAACAGCATGGTTCTGGGTATTGTAGTTAGGAGAAGTTGTTCACACGGACGCCATTGCCGCAGAGTGACGACATAAAAAACAGGAAATTTTGGTAACATGTAAATTACAGAAGACATGTTTCTCTGGGAAGGTGATGTGTAGTTAAAGGGAATACTCAAGGTGTAAGGATTGCTCATGATGTAAGGATTTTTTTCAATGACAGGAAGGTATCTGTAATTTTTATCATTTTAGATGGAAGCCTATTATGGATCAAGAGTTTCTCTAGCACTGACACAATTAAAAATGCAACAGAAATTTAATAGTGTCCCCTTTTTACAAAATGCCTTTGGTGAGAGTGTTTTTCAGGTTTAGCCGAGTCCTTCTTTGGAGGCTCCTTGGATGCATTAGAATTCTAATCCGATAAATTATGAAGGTCAGAACCGAGATGTGAAGGAAGTGCTGGACCATAGTCCACTTCCATTTCCTCGACATTCGACGTAGTTCTAGGTCTCGGAGGGGGTAGGTCCAGATTTACAGCACTAGTGGAGGGTCCAGGCTTAGAAGCTGAAGCCGAGGTCTGATCCACCTCTGCCTGTTTTTTAGTGGTCAATTCCTCTCGGAGTGACTGGAAGGCTTCTAACATAGATGCCTGGCAAGAACCCATTTGCTGTTGTAAATGGATGTTAAGTGTGTTACCCACGGATTTCTCTAAATTTGATTCTATTTTATGCTGTAAGGCAGTACCTGGGGTGGGGGGACAGTTTTTACTGGAGTTTTGAGAGACAATGAACTGAAGGGTAGGGGCTGAGGATGCGGGGGTGAGGTAAATAAGTTGTCTGCAGCACTCTCAAGGTCTGCATTAGAACCAGTAAATGAGTCCATGTCATCCCCTAACAGATCTAGTTCATTGTCTTTTGAACTAGCAGTGTCCCTCTTTTCCTTCTTAATATAGTATTTTCTTTGTGAAATTTTTTGTAGTTGTTCTGTAAAAGACGTCCATATTTTACATGGATTTTCAAAGGTCACACAGGGGTCATCACCCTTGCCAGATTCCCTACAGGTAGGGAAATAATTATGTGTGTCAAATGCGAAGCAAAAGTGACGACACTTACTAGAGGCTTATCTTTATTCGTTTGGTGGGCAGACATCTTGAAACACACAATAAAAAGACGTAGATGAAAGCCTGAACCAAGGAAACCTCAAAAAACCCCAAAATAATAAAATATACTTATCCTGTCAAAACGGAAATTTTACAGAATAATCTATGATATATAATACATGAAATAACAAAAAATTAACATCCAACAAGACGTATGTGCTGAGAAATAGATGAAAATATCTGTGTAAATGACAGACGCTACAAATCACGCAGCCAACGAGAAAGTAGGAAGAGATCTCGAAGTGTACCACGAGGGGACAACTTGAGGCTACAGCCAACTATAAATGTCTATTTTTCTTAGACGTTGGCCTGATGCCTTGCAGCCATCCGAGATAGCATTCAGTCCCACATGGTAGGCTATTGTAGCGAAATAAAATTCCCTGTTTTGTATGCTTGTCACTAATATGGTGAAAATCAACTGCAAGCATACATGACCCAAAATTTAGAAATTGAATTTACTTTCGTGAGATATTATTGAGTGAGTAGCACATCATTTCTTCTCATTATAAAGTAAAATTGTGAGACATTTCACCAAATTTGGGGGTTTTTCATAGTTTTGATGAAGGTTCAGCCACTAGAAAGCCTGAAATACTGACGTACTGATCAACTGGTTCCCAAACATTCTTTGTAGATTTTGTTGATAATCTCCCACAATGAAGCTAAATAAATAGGATATCAGTTTACAGTTCACACTACTACCATATCCCTTTTATAATTACATTTTCACCATTTTATACATAACTAGATGTCAACAGTAAGAAAAACTTCATGTTCGTTTAACAATAAACTCCACTACTTCTCAAATTTTGACCATCGTGTACATAGATTATTGAGAAGCAAAAACTTGCCTTGTTGAATACTGTACTGGCCTTCATACAACTTGATACCTGTGTGTGCTGATGTGTATTTAACGAGGTACTTTGTACAAGTAAGTTGTATGAAGGCCAGTACAAAGTACCTCGTTAAATACACATCAGCACACACAGGAATCATGACTTACACCACAAGCATGCATTTTCATCCATAACATTCCCATACATAATGCCTTAAATGAGAAGCCCCAATACATACCATAATGAGTTTTAATAAGAAAGTGTTGAATAGTAGAAACACAATAACAATAGAAACCTTTATACACCACAAAATTGATAGAGATCCTTTAATGCACTAGAATCTACAGTCTATAACCAAGCAGAGGTCATAACCCAGAAAGAAGAGGCAGGGATAACTATGGTGGTTATGCCCTAAAGCAGCCCTGTACAGTTAGCACTGCTGAACAAACTTTGCTGTTAACTGCCAGCTGACACATAAGGTCTTGCAAGGGGTTAACACAAAGACTTTCATAAAATTTGTTAGAACAGGTGTTTTACAACAAAAGCAGATGTTGAATACTATTCTGTAGGATAATGATTATATAATTCTACATATTCAATTTGTGAGTTTCTATTTCCAGTGTCATTCATTTCAACTTCGAACAATTTACAGACAGTGCAAAGAATGAATAAAGTTAAAAGATGCAATTCTTTAAACAATGCAGAGTTCACAGAATTATTAAGTGTCATTTAATCAGGCCTACCACTAGTGTCACTTTTAAACTACAGTTTCTTTCGTCATAACCCAACTCATCAGGGTATATCTTTTAGTGACAAAAGCAACATATGTCATTCTTTTCTGGAAACTCAGACTGACCCACCATTAATCAATTTCTATTTTGAAGAAAACTGAAACTGATAATATACATTTAAGTAGAGGAAAGGGCAGAGTGCTGCTTTCTAGTGGTCAGACTGGTTCTAAAAATCCAATCCGGTTTCCAGGACTTTTAAACCAAATGAAATCCAGGATTTTGTATGATTGCCACTGATATTGTGAAAATTAATGCAAGCCTACATGAACCATAACTTAAAATAGGAATTGTCTTGTTGAGATATTTTGAAGTTTATAAACTTCATTTACAATGAATATCATGTAAAAAGTAAGATATTTCCTCAAATGTAAATGCTTTTTATTGTCTTAACAAAGTACCAATCAGTAGAAAGCCTAAAATAATGACGCTTACAATAGCCGGTATGTACATATTCTTTGTGGATTTCATCATTTATACCCAAACGAAATACCGTTTATCTATTAACACCACTACTGATTTGCAAATTTAATAAGTAAATTAAATTTTTATAAGTTAATACCCTATCCAATGGACAATTGCTAATCCGGTCGGCGCAGACCGGCCCGCCAAACGCCAGAAAAAGACGTCCTGTGTTGCCACCGGCTGGCCGGTCCGTAGTACTGTGCACTCCCCAGATGGCGCCTCGTACTTCCTTCCTGTCTAGACAACCTGACGTCATAGCATCTTTTTCGTTGTCTAAACCTCTTAGACACCTAGTAAGCTGATAGCGGGGTCGGTGGGAGGGTGGGTATTAACTTATAAAAATTTAATTTACTTATTAAATTTGCAATTTTATTGCGTTAATACATCCTATCCAATGGACAATTGCTGAATAACTACCGCTTGGTCGGCGGGTAAGTTACTAGGGACTTATGTGAACTCACAAGTAATAGCAAATTTTAACCTACGGTCTAGGCTGACTTCGTCAGGAGACCTATAGGCCCAGGCCTGGGTTGACCCTAAGGTCAGGAAACCCTGTAAGACCTTGGTCAGTTGCCAACAGCCGGTTACCCGGGGGCTATACCGACGTCGCCCCCCCCCCCCCCTTTTTAACAGACCTGCTCTGAGGTAGGGGAAGAGAGGGATGAGTTCAGTCCCAGAAAGCCAATAAACCTCCCGAAGGAAGCACATCACATTTTATACTATGTGCTTGTAGAACTGTTACATTATGTACATATATACAAATCTCCTCACTCTAAGGGCCACTTGTGGTTCTGCTGAGCAGCCCAACACCAAGCCCAATTGGTAAAGCTCTGAGTCAGCCCAAACCACACCCTACAGAAAGCACTGTGTGAAGGTATTATGTGACTTCAGTGGCAGGCTGACAAAAATGGATCTAAGGAAACTCCCGACTGGAAGACCCTAGGAGCAGCAAAGGCCCTGACATCATGGGTTTTTACACTGATGTAAAGTGTGGGCCTCCTGGTCAGAGAGCTCATAACATAGGATTACAGTCTGCTTGATCCAAGAGGAGATAGAGGCAGGTGAGGTGTCTGTCGAAACCTTCCTAAAGGAGACAAAACCACCTCCTTATTCTGCCCGAGGTCTGAGGCCCTCTCCAAAGAGGAGCGCAGTGCTCTAACCTGAAAAAGGGACCTGTCAGACTTGAGGGACCTATCCAGAGTTGGGGCCAGGGTTGGTATAACCACTGGGGCCACACTGTCTGGACCCTCTTGGGCCAGCTGATTCTTGGAAAGAAGGCTGGGTGATGGATACACAGGGACACTTTTGATCAATCAGATTTGTGTCAAATAGTCCTGCTTTGCCAAGCATGAATCTCACTTCTGCACTTGCCCGACCCAAGAGGCAAGAGGAAAACCGTCTTGAAGGTCAAATGCTTCAAGGAGGATCCCTTGATTGGTTCAAAAGGAGCCTTAGCTGGTGCAAGACCAGTGAGAGGTTCCAGGAGGTTCCCTCTTGGGTCTGTCTCTATGGAGGCTACCCAGGAGACGAGTGAGATTTTGTCCTTGCTGATGTTGAAGGGTGAATTTCCCAGTTTATCAGCAATGACTGACCTGTAACCATCAATGATGTTGGGCTATAGCTTCCAGTCCTAAATAGGTACATAAGGAAGTCAGCAAACTGACTTTACAGGGGGGTGCCCTGAAGTCCACCTGATTAGTGAGGCACCAATTTGTAAAATGAAAATGGCTCACTTTGCCTCAATTCTTGTGCCACTGCTTCAGAAAAAACCCTGCTCCTTGAATGGTGTGGATCTAGGAGCCATGCATGGAGATTTAGGTTTGTCAGATTTCTGTGAGGGATCTGATTGAAAGCTGTGTTAACAGGTTGGGCAAGAAAGCCAGTCTCAGTGGGATCTGACTCGACCTGGTCACTGGGTCCCAAAACCAAGGCATGTTGAACCATCCCGGAGCAATCAGAATGATTCTGTTGCATGGGGAGTCCTACAACTTCTCCACCATTTGTCCAAGATGGTTGCTGGTGGGAAGGCATATGCATCCAGATCCTCCCATGGCAGACTTAGTGCATCCACTGCTGTGGTCAGGGCATCTGGTGCCGGAGATACAAAGGCAACTTGTTGTTGAGCCTGTGGCCCATAGGTCTATTTGAGGCCAATGCCACCTGCTGCATATATTGCTTGGAAGACCTCCTGAAGGAGAGACCACTATTTAGATGGTCTGGCCTAGCCCAGATAGCTTGCTTGTCTGCTACCACACTCAGCAGGCCTGGAATGTGTCCGGCTTTGGGAGTCACTTGATTTCTGGTGCACCAGGTCAAGATTCTCCATAGTAGAGACCCAAGTGGGCCCGACCTCATGCCTCCTTCCTTGTTTATGTATGACACCACTGTGATGTTGTCCGTCTCTACAATTACTATTTTGTGTATGCAGAGGTCTTGGAACTCTTTTTTGTTTAAGACTGGAAAGACTGCCTTGAGTTCTAATAGATATGCAACTTGCTTTCCTGAAGGGACCAGGTGCCTCTTGCAGTGCGTTCGTTTATGCAAGCGCCCCACCCTTCATTTGATGCATCTGTAAAGATTGCAGAGCATGTTTTATTGGGTGTAATGGTTGGCCTGTAAGGACATTGTTCTCTTGCAGCCGCCATTGTAAATGTGGGTGCAAGAATCTCAATATTGGAATCACCTTTTCTAGTGACTCCGGTATCCTCCAGATGCCACTGTATGGGTCTCCTATGAAATCAGCCTAGGTGAACTTGCTTTCCTGTGGCTGTTATTAAACCTATCAGAGACATGAACTGCTGGACCGGACAGGCCGGCAGTGACAGTATTTATAGTATTTGTCCTGAAGGTTCTGCCAACATTCCAGTGTAGGTCGGACTCGACCGGCCATGAGGTCAAACTGGTAACCTACAAGGTCGAAGGCCTGCTTGGCTCCAGTTCCGATTTCTAAATTCACCCGCCAACCTTATTTTTGGCATATTTTCATATTTTAGATCTTGTGTATGCCGGAGACAAACCTGGTGGGATGTGGCTTTCACCAACCAGTCATCTAGGTACTGGTGGATTCTTATACCCTTGTGCATGGCCATCAGTTTCAACTCCTTTGCTACTACAGTGAGCTCCATGGGTGCAGTGGACACACCGAAAGACAGTGCTTTGAACTGGTATGTCCGACCCTGGACATGAAATCTCAATATTTCATGAAAGTTCCTGCATTAGCATATAGAAGTAGGAGTCCTTGAAACCTATTGAGGTAACCCACTGGTCCTGATGGTCTCTGAAAGTTTGGTTTGCTCAGACCTATGTATAGGTCTCCAAGAGTTGCGTGGTTCTGGAACCAAGAAAGGTTTCTGTGAGGATGCACACAGCAGCTGATAATATGGGTGGCCTTGTCAAGCTTGGTCTTGACTGGAAAGGGAGTGTAGCCCTCCTTTAACACTTGTACTACCTAGGGTCTAGGCCCTAAAGCTTCGCAAGTTTCCAATATGTATTTAGTCTGAACCCTACAGGCAGATGTGTGCCACCTTGAGACATTTGACAGCCTGACCAACATTTCCTGTCCCTCCGGACACTGGTCCGGTCCAGTGACAATGATCCAAGTAAACAGTCTCGCTGTTCTTGCTGTGGTCCGGTCCGGTGAGGCTGAGACAACTTTTCACATTTAACAGACTCTTTGCCCACGGGTCAGCATACTGCAAGGTACACAGTAACTGACACTCGTGAGATGGCTGACCCCTGGCCGGACGTAATGAAAAACTTGTTGACTATCGACCACCTTTTTTATGTAACCAAATTTACCTTGGGCAACTCTGCCCCGTATCAGGTCTCCATAACCTGTAATTTACTGTAAACAGTAATTCTCTGTAATCGGCAAAAAACTGGCTGGCTGGGGTCACCAACGAATTTACACAGCCACTGGTCTATATTTAGCCAGCTTATGTAACCAGTTGGGTGAAGCACTGTACAGTAAGGACTGTGTAGGCAGTACCCTGTCGGTAGACTTGTAACCGGTAGGTTGAAGCCATATGTAGCCAATTGCTAAGGTGTACAAGGCTGTATAGCCGGTACCGGCCGGTACACTCTGTAACCAGTGTTGAAGCAAGAGTACAAGACTGCGTAGCAGGTACTGGTCGGTACACTCTGTAACCAGTTATTAAAGCAAGTGTACAAGGCTGTGTAGCCAGTACCAGCCGGTACACTCTGTAACCAGTTGGTAAAGCAAGTGTACAAGGCTGTGTAGCCAGTACACTCTGTAACCAGTTGTTGAAACAATTTTACAACTATCTTCTGTGTTGAATTCAGCTTGCTGTAGGTTTCCTCCATTAATTAAAGTATTTCTTTAATCGCACGTCTTATTTGTAGATTTGACAGTTGCTGGGAAAGCCCTGGTGAACTATTTTTAGCATCACTTGTTGTTCGGTGTGTCACGTGACCAGCTTGCTGGTCGGAAAGACACGCGATTGGCTAGTTGGAGCTCATCAGTTGTCGCGTTCTTTTGTGATACTTAAACATGCAAATGCGCAGTATTCTGTTAATCCACAAACCCCACTACCGACATCGAAGGCCAGTCCATGAGAGATGTTCTTTTGTGATACTTAAACATGCAAATGCGCAGTATTCTGTTAATCCACAAACCCCACTACCGACATCGAAGGCCAGTCCATGAGAGAGGGACTGGTATCACAGTAGACGTAAGTTGTGAAGAACGCAGTTCCGACCTTCCTGGTCATTGAAAACACATGACCAGCTTCGGTATTTGGTCGGAAAGACACGCGATTGGCTAACTGGAGATGACGTCAGTATTCGCATTCTTTGTGTGATGCCTTACCCGGCAACTTTACAGTCCACAAAACCCCACTACCGACAACAAGGTCGGGTCTGCAAAGCAGGGACTGGAATCACAGTAGACGTGAGTTCTGAAAGAACGCACTCCCGACCTTCCTGGTCGGTGAAAACACGTGACCTGCTTCGTGATTAGTCGGAAGGACACACGATTGGCTGACTGAATATGACGTCAGAGGTCGCGTTCTTTTGAGCTGGCCGGCCGGCTGATGCTTTTAAAGCAGAGAAGCCTGGACCAGTGCGCTCTGTAGATGTGTAGATGAAATTCCTTCTTCTTTCGTGATAAAACCAGTGAACTGGCCATCCACAACCCCCACTACCGACAACAAAGCCGGGTCTGCAAGGGAGGGACTGATATCACCTTCGGTATTGTAAAGTTGGATGAACTGGAGCTTGCCGGTCGACTAATGCTTTACAAGCAAAGATGTCTGGACCAGTGCGCTCTGAAGAAATCTGAAGAATTCATCTCTTGCTTCTGATGAAAAAACACCAATACTCGAGCTAGGCTGGTGTGACTGATGCTATACAGCAGAGAAGTCTTTACCAGTGCGCTCTGAAGAATGAACCTCTTCTGATGGGAATTCCTTCTATTTACAGTGTTAAATACTACATAGAATGAAGATTTCCGTGATTTCTATTTGTAGTACTAGAGAAGACGTTTCTATGGTGATTGTAGCTGAAGGTACATTCAAATCAAAAGACACGGATAAAAATATCTTGTAAGTAGTATATCTATTATTTTCTTTAAAAATTGTCGATCTGCCCCAAACAACACCATGGTTAAAGGGAGGAAACTAGCAAAATGGCTGCCTTCATAATTCATATTTCTCGTCGCTTACTGCCCTATCATCAACACTAAATTGAGTCAGCTAGGGAGCGTTTCCAGCAGATTTCTTGATGTATATCCGTGCTTGATATGTAGGTAACACTTTTACAATAAATTATTTGCAATTAAGGCATAAAATCCGTCATAATGCACACTTTTCCTTACAATATCTGGAGATTGTTGAAAACACGTCCGCACAGTACACGCGCCAAACAAAAAAGATGCTATGACGTCAGGTTGTCTAGACAGGAAGGAAGTACGAGGCGCCATCTGGGGAGTGCACAGTACTACGGACCGGCCAGCCGGTGGCAACACAGGACGTCTTTTTCTGGCGTTTGGCGGGCCGGTCTGCGCCGACCGGATTAGCAATTGTCCATTGGATAGGATGTATTAACGCAATAAAATTGATAATTCTGTCCTCCAAACAATCCATTACTCTTTACAGAGTACTCGAATACTCTTGGACAGGCTCTAGCATTTATCTACGCCAAAAAGTTTGAAGGACAGATGCATCTGGCAAACAAAAGTTATTTGATAACAACTGTCAACAACTTACTGACATATAATTGCAGGTGTATGTTGTACTTACAACAGGAACAAAACAACTTTATACAAAGAAAAAAAAAACAAAAAAAAAACAGGTCAATGACAAAAAGTTATGGCAATAAACTGCAACACATACAAAAATTAACCAAGGTAACAAATTTACAATCTGAGCATCAAGAAAGCTAAAAATCCAATATCCAATGGATACAGGGAAATGGTTCAGTCATCTTAATATTAATCTCGGCTTTGTTAATACTGCATTATCAAAAACATAATGCACCAGGGTTAGGGCAAAGTACATTGTACAAAAGTATTTTTGTACTTATGTACTTTTTGATAGTACAAAAATGTACTTAAGTACTCACATTCCTTTCAAGACGGTTACCTGTACTGAAGAACATTTGTCAAAACATTTGCATCAATACGATCATTTTTCAAGTAAAAAGGATCTTTACAGATTTAATTAAAGTTCATAAAGAACCTTAACATTGTGCAGTTAAAACACCTTCAGCTTATTCTGAACTTAAAGTTGAGCTCTTCGGCCTAAGTGCTTTGTAATGTACTTATGCAAACCCTGATTGGCATTAAAGTATAAAATGTTATTTGAATAACAATTTTTTTTTTTTTTTTTAATTTTTTTTTTTTTTTTTTTGGGGGGGGGGGATAATGCTTCCTGTTAATTTGTACATTTGGAATTACTGGAGGTAGCTACTATTTCAGTGGCAACAATGTGATATTACTACATCTATTTTATACACTAAAACAAAAGTATCAACAGTCTGTAAAATGTTAATATTACAAACAAAACTGCACATAATAATAAAATATAATACAATTTCTGCTGTAAAAGCATGAGATACAAAAAAATTTAGAAACTTGCTTCAAAAAATCCTACATTTGCCAATATCATAAATATAAACTAGGACAAAGCTGACATTAAATGAGGGCCTAAGTCACAACTATATTATAAATCTTGTACAAATTGTTCATAAGAATCGTCATCACTTTCAAAATCCATATCAGAGTTGTCCTCTTCTATGCTAGGCCTGCCCACCATTAAGGAAGTGTTATTATTTGGCCTAAATGTCGAGTCCACTAGTGATAAGCCTAATGAAGAATTTCCTATGTCTTGCTCAGTAAAAGATGTGGGAGAATTACTGCTACTGCTACTATCAGCACCAGAATGACTACTAGAAAAATTGTCTTCAATTAAAGAATCTTGTTCTAAGTTGCTACTCGTAGAGTATAGCGGAGTCTGAGATGGAGTGCTGTCAAAGGCTGATGCGCTGTTGGTGTTGTAAGCAGACCTTCGTTGGGAAGTATCATGGAACCCAGGACTGAGGTTAAGCAGGCTGGGACTAACAGTACTACTGCTGTTGGAAGCTCTGCCAGATGATGTTGAAGGCTGGTCCATGTTGGCAAATCCTGATCTCCCTGTCAAGATGCCAGAAGAGCTTAATCCACTGGCTGCACCACCAACAGAGGTATTAGATCTGAAGGGAAATCGTGAGACCATATTGGGGGTGCCCAATTGATGCGAGGAGGGTTGAGTTGTTGTGGTAACAGAACTAAGATTCATTTCAGCTTCGTCTTCACTGCTCACAGGCTCCCATTCTCCATCTACACTGACATATGGTTCCTGACCTGTGAGCATATATAAAATGCAGAGTAACATATGTCACTGCAAACATTAGCTAAAAGAAATGAATTACAATTACAATTACACAAACCACTTATGACACATCTATCAAAGTCGCCAGACAATTAAAATCTGTGTCTGGAGCCTTCAAAAGAGAATCCAGTATTGTCACTAATAATCCCGTATTGTCACAAATAGCAGAAAGCAGAAGGTAGCTTAGAAAGCCCACATATCAATGCACCATACAGATATACAAGAAAGTGACACATAACAGTCTCATAATCTGTGAATTGAAATATTCCTGTAGTATTGTAATAAACAAAACATAGATAAATAAATGAATGAAGCACTTTGGTTTGTAAAGAGTTCATAAAGTGAAAACTAGGATGGAAAGAGTGTCCCTGTATCCCACTTTAACTTTTGTTGATGAGGGATAAAGTATTGAGACATTGAATCAAACATGGCAGGTGATGTAAATGAACATGTCAAAAAGTAACTGTTTTGTTTCCATGAAAACAAGAAATCTACCTGACAAACCTACCTGAACAGTAAGGTTTCCCCAAGTAACTTGTAAATATTTCTGTATTTTAACATATTTTCCATTTCACTACTTTGTATTCAGTTTCTCAAAAAAGTCAAATCCTTTTGAGGTAATCAGGTAACTTGTAACAGCCATATTTTGTGCAACTACATTATGTGTAAGTATATTATGATGATTTTTCTGTTCTTTAAAAGCTTTGTTTGTGAATTCTTTAAATTTTGACTGTTTCAATGAAAATGCAAACCAGAAAGCAAAATCTCACACCAGGGATGGGTGAGTATCAATATGTGTAGATCAGGTGGCCATCAATGCAAAATCATTCAGATTCCAGGATTCCATGTTTTAGTACACTCCCAATCTTACAGGCCACTGACAAGAAGTAAAACTCTTGAAACTATAACATGGCAGTCCCTTCTCAACAAAACTAGACTAAAGACGCATCTGTGGCCAGATGCTGGATGTATCCACCAACAAAGGCCAACTAACATAGTTTAGAAGATAAACAGCATTTTTCGTTAATAAGCAAGCTGAAAGCACTTTTAATTTGACCCTGTAGCAGGGGCCCAAGGTGAAGTCTGACCACATCAAAAGATTCGCAGCCCATGATTTCCTATAAATCGTTTTCACATTGCAAACCTCTAGGACCAATAATAAGCAGGAGGGGCCCAAGGTCAAATCTGACCACATGAAAAGATTTGCAGCCCATGACTTCCTATAAGTTGTTTTCATATTAGTGAGTTATTTGTCACACTTGTTTATAAGTATCTTCACACAGGTTTTCCCAGGTATTTTTCACCACATCTTTCTTCCTACAGCAGTTCTTATAGTACCAGGCGCAGTGAAAGTGGTGGTAATTTCCTAGTTATTCCAAAGTTCTGCGCCTCTGTTCATAAATCTGTCAAACAGTTTGGTAATAGTTTTGCGTTTGATGCTCCTACTGTGTGGAATACTCTCCCTGATGTGATTCGTGCCTCTCCATCCCTGGCCTCCTTCAGAAAACAGCTTAAAACCTACCTGTACACCAAAGCATATCCACCCTAGCCTGAATCATCCTCCTGGCGTTCTCCGTGGTGTTCGACCCCTGTTATGTCCCTGGACACAGAATTTTGTTGACTGCTTTTTGTTTTGTTGCGCCTTAGAGTCCTCTTGTTTGGGGAGATTAAGCGCTATAAAAGTCCAATTAGAATTAGAATTAGAATTGAGAAATACTGGCTATCTGCAATACTTCTAGAGATAATTCGCATTTACTCATTTGAGTAGGTGAATAATTAGCTATGGGTCTGAAACTTCACCAAGTGAAAGCTCTCTCAAAAGTAGGCGAGTTATTTGAGAAAAATTGGCTATCTACAATACTTTTAGAGATAATTCGAATTTACTCATTTTCAGTAGGTGAGTAATTACCTACGAGTCTGGAACTTCACCATGTGAAAGCTCTCCCAAAAGTAGATGAATGAGTTATTTGATAAGAATTGGATATCTGCAATACTTTTAGAGATAATTAGCATTTACTCATTTTGAGTAGGTGAATAATTAGCTACAGGTCTGAAACTTCACCAAGTGAAAGGTCTCCCAAAAGTAGGTGAAGGAGTTATTTGACAAAAATTGGCTATCTGTAATACTTTTAGAGATAATTTGCATTTACTCATTTTCAGTAGGTGAGTAATTACCTACGGGTCTGAAACTTCACCAAGTGAAAGCTCTCCCAAAAGTAGGTGAAGGAGTTATTTGACAAAAATTGGCTATCTGTAATACTTTTAGAGATAATTTGCATTTACTCATTTTCAGTAGGTGAGTAATTACCTACGGGTCTGAAACTTCACCAAGTGAAAGCTCTCCCAAAAGTAGGTGAATGAGTTATTCGAGAAAAATTGGCTATCTGCAATACTTTTAGAGATAATTCGCATTTACTCATTTTGAGTAGGCAAGTAATTACCTACAGGTCTGGAACTTCAGCATGTGAAAGCTCTCCCAAAAGTAGGTGAATGAGTTATTTAAGAAAAATTTGCTATCTGCAATACTTTTAGAGAAAATGCAGAATTACTCATTTTTAGTAGGCAAGTAATTTAGCCACAGGCCTAATTTAGACATAAAGCCTACCAATAGAATACTGTGGTGCACCCTCTAATATACCTTGCAAACTTGAGAAGGCTAGCTATAATATTTTTTTTCATTAGAGCGGTAATGGTGAAATCTCTCTACACACTGCGGCTATCCAGTGGATACAATGATTTACTCAACAGTGAGAACCTGAAAGTAGATATTGGTAAGCTATGCCATGACATAGAGGTCTGCAATTTCACTCTGTTATAGCTGACCAAAAATTATGTGAATAACATATTTAAACAAAATACTCTAAATGTAATAGTTTTCACGTTCTAACTGATTTACTCAACAGTGATAACCTCAAAGTGGCTATTACTCAGCTATGCAATGAGCTACATGTCTGAATTTTTTCTATGTTATAGCTGACCCAAAATTAGGTGAACAACATATTTAAGCAAAATACTGTAAATGCAATAGTTTTCAAGTTACAACTGATTTACTCAATAGTGAGAACCTGAAATTAGCTATTGCTCAGCTATGCCATTAGCTATAAGTCTGTAATTTCACGATGTTATAGCTGACCCAAAAGTAGGTGAACAACATATTTTAACAAAATACTCCATATGCAATATTTTTCAAGTTACAAGTCATTTACTCAACAGTCAGTACCTGAAAATAGCTATTGCTCAGTTGTGCCATGAGCTACAGGTCTGTAATTTCACTATGTTATAGCTGACCCCAAAATAACTGAATAACATATTTACACAAATTTCTGTAAATGCAAGTTTTCCAATTACAACTGATTTACTCAACAGTGTGAACTTCAAAGTAGCTATTACTCAGCTATGCAATGAGCCACAGGTCTGGAACTTCACTATGTTATAGCTGACTCTGAAATAGGTGAATAACATATTGAAACAAAATACTCTAAATGTAATACTTTTGAAGTTATAAGTAATTTACTCAACAGTGATAACCTAAAAGTAGCTATTACTCAGCTATGCCATGAGCTACAGGTCTAAAATTTTACTATGTTATAACTGACCCAAAAGTAGCTGAATAACATATTTATAAAAAATTGTGTAAATGCAATAGTTTTCAAGTTACAAGTGATTTTACTCATGATGGAAGTTACTGAAAAGCCCAAAAGTAGCTATTACTCACTTAGTTATTGAGACAGACACCCAAGTTACTCACCATGTCGCAGCTATGAAAAAAGTAGCTGATTAACATATTTTAACAAAATGCTCTAGATGCAACACTTTTCAAGTTATAAGTGATTTAGTGCATGATTTCATGACTTTCAATGCATTTTAGACATTTTTGTCTACCACAGGCCTAATTTAGACATAAAGCCTACGAAAAAGATAGGGTGGCGAGTCCTCTAGCATACCAAGCCACCTGCCATATATGAAAGAAATCTGGAAAGAAATGTGGACTGTAGGTCGCTAACAAGCAATATTCCACATTTTAGACATTTTTGTCTACCACAGGCCTAATTTAGACATAAAGCCTACCAAAAAGATAGGGTGGCGAGTCCTCTACCATATCAAGCCACCTGCCAAATATGAAAGAAATCCGCAAAGAAATGTGGACTGTAGGTCGCTAACAAGAAATCTCTGCGGACGCGGACGATGATGAATCCATAGTATCCCCGCTTCGCGTCGGGGATACAATTACAATTAAGTCTCCAAATGTACAGAAATATGGGATAAAAATTAGCAATTTCTTCAGATTTATGGTTTGTTTCCAACAGTATACGTTTGGCTTCCATTATTTATGTTGACAAGCGAGATGGAGGTGACAAAGTGCTGACACACCAAAGACAAAGCAGTTCTGCTAAATGAAATTGAAAGAAAAATCTCCAAATGCATAAAAATATGGGGTAAAAGTTTATAATTTTTTTTTTTTTTTTGTTAAATTTAGGGTTTGTTTCCAATATTTTAGGTTTTCCTTCAAATAAATGTATTGACAAGTGAGAAGGCGATTGTAAAATCTTATCACGATATTTCAGTAAAATGCTCTCGATAACAAAAAAATGGGGCTACCAACCCATCCCTAACATAAACCAACTGACACTTAAAGCAAGTGGGATACTTCTGAAATAAAAGAAAACTACAGGATTACTTGCAAAAAAAAGATAATGTTTTTGCACAGCAAAAACAAAGCATCCCAAAAAGGATACAACGGTGAGTGCTAAAGTATTAAGAAAATGCTCTGCTTCTAGCCTTATACTGTTGTGGCCACCAAAGTCTGCGTAGTCTGCTCTATCTAGCATGATTTTCGAGATATAAGCATTTTTGTGTTTTGCATTTTTTGCGAAAAATTAGAAAATTCAAAATGGCCGCCATTCTTGGAGAGACAAAAATGTTTTGAAAACTGAGATGGCTACTCTGCAGAGATACCCTGTGGGTCAAAAATTTTGTTGAAATTGCTCTCTATCTAGCACGATTTTCGAGATATAAGCATTTTTGTGTGTTGCAATTTTTGCGAAAAATTTGAAAATTCAAAATGGCCACCATTTTTTGAAAATTGGAATTGCTACACTGCAGAGACACTCAGCGGGTCAAAAATTTCGTCGAAATCGCTCTATCTAGCACAGTTTTCGAGATATACGCATTTTTGTGTTTTGCAATTATTGCGAAAAATTCGAAAATTCAAAATGGCGAGACAACTATTTTTTGAAAATTGGGATGGCTACTCTGCAGAAGTACCCCGTGGGTCAAAAATTTCGTCAAAATTGCTCTATCTAGCACGGTTTTCGAGATATAAGCATTTTTATGTTTTGCAATTTTTGCGAAAAATTCGAAAATTCAAAATGGCCGCCATTTTGGGTGAGACAAAAATTTTATGAAAATTGGGATGGCTACTCTGCAGAGATACCCTGTGGATAAAAAATTTTGTCGAAAATCGCTCTATCTAGCATGGTTTTTGAGATATAAACATTTTTGTGTTTGGAATTTTTGTGAAAAATTCGAAAATTCAAAATGGCCGCCAGTTTTGGTGAGACAAAAATTTTTTGAAAATTGGGATGGTACTCTGCAGAGATATGCTGGGGGTAAAAATTTTCATCGAAATCGCTTTATCTCGCACGGTTTTCAAGAGTTTTGTGTTTTCCTTATTTGGAAAATTCATAATGATTAATCATTAATTACCCGGCCATTTCTTAACCAATCAATGCCAAAATCTAATGATTTCCAGATTTTAATAGAATGAAGGTATTTGCCAAGATTCAGGTGAATTGATACTATCCCTTTCAAGTTATCATCCGGACAAGCTTACCCATCGAAAAAAGACATTTTTGGTCATGAGACCTATCTGATTGGTCAAACTGTCACTGCAGCATATTCAAAAAATTCGCCAAGGCTACTGCATACACCTAACAAATTTGAAAAGAATCCACCCAACAGTCACAGTTATAAGGAAAACGAAACACGAAGTCGGCAGAGCCTGATTTTCTCCCATACACAAACAAGTGTCCCATGCGGGACGCTTTATAACCTGTTGTCAAGACGTAACTCTGTAGTTCTTCCAGCTTATTTGCACAGTGATGAGCATATTCGTAGAACATATTTCTCACACCCTCCAAGGTGGCTAGTCTGAGTCTGATACTGTATCTATAGGAACGCCGATTCGATCCAAGTGCCCTGAAAGATATCATCACAAAACTGGCTTGATCATTTAATTTTTTCTACATTTCCAAGCATAATGTTGGAAATGTTAAATGTGTGTTTTTCACAATAAGATTTAAGGGTGATAACAACAGAAAATCAAAAATGAACTTTAATATGTCTTATTTACTTAAAATAGGGCTAAAAATAGTACTACTAAAAAGAATTCTACTGGTGCTGCACTCATGACTGTACAAGATTTATGGTTCATTCCACTAAATACCAGTATCACACAAACCTGACAAAAGTGGCATACAATAAAGTGATTCATAATATCATTGCAAAGTCCTTTTTAAAAAAAATGTATCTTAGTGAGGCATTTATGACTACAAAATATTCATTTAGTGCCATAAACCACTGTATTTCTTTTTTTTTTTTTACAAAAGATATATTCCAATAAGATTTGCAAAGTTTCAATTGTGTATATACTCAAAAGGTACAGAATTTCTTAGCATATAGAATATTTTGTGAATGTACATCATGTTTCTGCTATTGCAACACATTACCTTGATTTCACAGGCTTTATTCAGACAATATGGTGACTGATGATGCCAATACGCCCACTGATGCAGAACAATTACTGCTATACTGAGTACAAATAATTGGGGTAGATTACTCACTGGTAAATTTCGGCTCAACATTAAGCCATTTTTTTTTTTTTTATTTTGCCCTTGCAAAATTTAGTATGCACCTTGACAAAAACCAACATCCAACATGGCAGCTCCAGTAAACAAAAAATATAAAGATAAAAGCCTCGAATCATTTACATTAGCCGATTTCACCACATAAAAGAGTGATTATGTAAAAAATGCTGCATTATGTGACTTAATGTAAGCAAGGTGCATTATTATCTCTGCCAAGGAGGTATTATTTTCATGACCATTTTTTGTTCATTTGTTTGTTAGCAGGATTAAGCAAATACTACTGGTTGGATCTTTGTGATTATCAGATGAGTGCTGGTGCAACTTAGAACCCATTAAATCTTGAGAGTGATCTGGATCACTGTCTTTCACTTATTAGTGAGGGTTATGTTGATTTTATGATGGTTTCCTTGTCTGTTTGCTGTCTTTCCATTTGTCTTTTCGTTTGTTTGTTAGCTGCATTAAGCAAGCACTACTAGTTGGACCTTCATGAAAAGAATAGACCCTGGGTCTTGTTCTTGTAGTCTGGATAACAGTCTGGATGAAAAAAAGAGTTGGAGTTTCCCATTTACTTATTATTATGTGCCTTGACAGAGGTATGTGCTCTCCAAGTTCTCTTGTTTATGTCTATAGAAAAATTTCATCAGTTCAATAGCATTTTATATATACACCAGAACTCGTACCACAAATTGGGATCAAATTTTCATCAAAAAAATGATGAACATCAACTACTTGGCCCCATCATTAATAACAAGTTTTGAATGGTTATCCCTATGACACTGGTCAGAAAAAGTGGCTGTTACTGTTCAAAGCTTTAAACATACCGATCATATCTAACTTGTAGGTCTTCAATTTGATTATTGAGAAGTAAAATTTGGTCACATGACTTCCTGAATTTACTGTCTAGCATGCGGATTTCTCCCAACATCTCCTCTGCCTGGTCCACAACCAAACTCGGACTCGCCATATTCAACAAACTGGTTTTCTGAAATAATAACCGCAACATACTGTAGTGTTAGAAGACAAAGTGGTAAATCACCATATTATCTAATGAATGCTTCTTGTTACAACCAATACTAATCCTCATCTAAATATTACACTGCTTTTATATTACATTACAGTGAAGCTCAGTGCTTTCAGTGTATCATGACATTTCTCTGTGTATGAACGTTATTACATTATTATTACCTTCACCAAAGAGGCTATGTGATTGCTGATATGTGTTTGATTGCAAAACAACTCAAGTTTATCGATAGATGTTGATGAAATTTCCAGGAAATGTCATCAATGGCACAATGAACATATGACAGCATTTTGGTGGTGATTAGGATCACCATATGGATCCAGGAATTTTGTAAAAAAATTTTATCAATGCACTCATAAGCAATATTGGAGGTGTTTGGAATAGTAGAGGTATGTGGTCTCTGAGTACTCTTATTATTACTGCACTATTCCCAGGTAAAATTCTCAGTTTGTTCTGTACACATCTCTTTCATTGTGCTGTATAGTTTATGTTGCCCCATTCACTCTTTATATATGTCGTTATTTATTTCAAAGGTTAACCAGGACCTTTGAAATTTGTTCCAACTATACTCAGCTACCCAAGTTAGTCACTTCCTCATGCACCCTCCTACCAGCCCTTACAGAGTTAGTAACATGCTTTAACAAGCAATCAGTGGCCGTGAACGGGCTCTATGTAGAGGTGACTTTGTGTGTTAAGCTTCACAGTAAAAGTGTAATCAGAAAAGGACCTATCTGAAAACAGCTATTGCTCAGCTTTGAAATGAGCTACAAGTTTGCAATTTTACTATATTATAGCTGATCCAAAAGTAGATGAATAACATATGTAAACAAAATACTCTAAATGCAATAGTATTTCAAGTTACAAGTGATTTACTCAACAGTGAGAACATCAAAGTAGTTATTTCTCAGCTATGCAATGAGCTACAGCTCTGGAATTTTACTATGTTATAGCTGACCCAAAAATACATGAAAAACATATTAAACAAAATACTCTAAATGAAATCGTTTTGAAGATACAAGCAATGAACTCAACATGATAGCCTCAAAGTAGCTATTACTCAGCTATGCAACGAGCTATGGGTTATAGCTATTACTCAGCTATGCAACGAGCTACGGGTTATAGCTGACCCAAAAGTAGCTGAATAACATATTTGCACAAAATTCTCTAAATGAAATAGGTTTTGAGTTATAAGTGATTTTACTCATTATGAAAGGTACTGAAAAATCAGAGAGTATCTATTACTCACTTAGCTCTTGGAAAAGATACCCAAGTTACTCACCATGTTGTAGCTATGAAAAAAGTAGCTGAATAACATACTTTAACAAAATGCTGTAAATGCAATACTTTTCAAGTTATAGGTGATTTAGTGTATGATTTCATGAATTTTAATGCATTAAAAATAGCATCCGAGATGCCCGTACCCCACAGCCTGGAGAAATAGTTTTCAAGACCATGAGATATAGAAGTAGTGAAATAGTACAAAGATCGGGATACTTTCAGAGCAGTGTCAGTTATATTAAGGTCTAAATGATGTTTAAGTAGAGAAAATAACATCTAAGAGAAACAAAATGTATGGAAAGATAAAGTATTAAAACAAGACAATTCAATAGCAAGGTGACAGCATTAATGAGTAAACTAAAAGCTATGATGCACACCTACAACCCTTAAGCAATGCCCCTACCAACTATTAACTTCCTACAGTTTCAGAGATGTTGCCTGGACAAAATTTTATAGGTCAAGGTCACTACGGCAAGGTCAAAGGTCAAATCACGGTCACACCATGACGTTGCACACCTACACCCCCAACCAATGTCCCTACCAAGTATCAACTTCCTACACCTTACAGTTTCCGAGATATAGCCCGGACAAGATTTATAGGTCAAGGTCGCTATTGCAAGAACAAAGGTCAAATAAAGGTCACACCATGATGTTGCACACCTACACCCCCGAACCAATGTCCCTACCAAGTATCAACTTCCTACACCTTACAGTTTCTGAGATATAGCCAGGACAAGATTTTCAAACTCAAGGTCACTGCGGCAAGGTTAAAGGTCAAATCAAGGTCACACCATGACGTTGCACACCTACACCCCCTAACCAATGTCCCTACCAAGTATCAACTTCCTACACCTTTCGCTTTCTGAGATACAGCCTGGACAAACTTTTTCCCGCCGCCCGCCCATCCGCCACCATGGGTGAAAACAATACCCCGACAGCCCTTAAGGGCTGTGGGGTAAAAACTGAAGCAGTTGGAGTATTAGACTGTAAGCAGAATATAAGCTTTATTGTGTTTTGTAAAGTAGTATATTTTACGAAAAGAATAGATCATTTTTACTATAAGTTGGCAAAGACAAATTGTAGCTGTAAAATTTACCTGCTAGAAAAAAAAATGCTTTTGCAGAAATTCCACCTAGAAAGTATGTATCTTGCATATTTGTATTCTATAGACCTAAATATATGCCCCTTAAATGTGTCTTACGAAACAACAAGTCAATCTAAAATGTTACTGGATTTATTGGGAAAGAAAAGTATGAGTTTACATATTGGAATAATTATGAATGACTTAGCAACTGAAATTAAAAATGTAGGCTTAGGAATAACAGTAGAAGATCATGATCCATGCGGTTCAATAATGCACAAAAGCAAGAGCAAACTAGAAGAATGTTTTTGCTGACAAAAACGAAGCGGCCCTGATGAAAAAGAAGTCGGCCATAAAAGATGTCAACATATGCATCATAAGCAATAGAAACTGTGAACTTTATTGCATTGTGTATGTTACTTGTCCCTATTTTCATCTCTAATAAGTGTGCACAATTAAAGTGAGGTCAGCTGAACAATACAATAGCTAGAGATTAAAAACTCCATAATTTCACTGCAAGGTGGCCATAACTTCATTCATATTGGGACTTTAACGTGACCATAAAATAAGAATGTCCCTTTTCTAATCCTTTATAAGTGCATAAAGTTTAGCTCAGGTCAGTTGAACAATAAGATAGCTGGAGGCTGAAACTTCCTTTTTCACTGTAAGGTGACCATAACTTCATTCATATTGCAACTTTAAGGTGACCATAATATGAAAATGTCCCTTCAATATCAATATATGTCAGATATGGAAAAAGAAAAGAGCCAGACGGCTTTATTCAAATGTTACGACTTTAGGGGGGCCAAAATTATATTAACACTTTAAGGTCACCTTAAAGTCAGGATAACCCTTTGGTTTGCCATCCTTTATAGGTGTGCAAAGTTTAACTGAGGTCAGTCGAACAATAAGATACTTGGAGGCTGAAAACCCCCGTATTTCACTTTAAGGTGGCTACAATTCCATTCATACTGAGAGTTTAAGCTGACCATAAGTATTATTTTTATCTACTTTAATACCAGTGATAATTTCAATATAAAAACATGGAAAAAGAAAGGAGCCAGAGGATTTTATACCAATTTGATGACTTTAAGCAGGCCATATATCCATTAACATTTTGAGTTTAAGGTCACCAATAAGTCAGGAGATTCCTTTGGCAAATCTTAATATATGTGCCAAGTTTGGTTGAAAAAAGTGAAAAACTAAGTGAACTGGAGGGCTATTCCTACTTTTTGACATTAAGGTGACCTTAAGATCGCAGATACAGAGCTAAAACTTCGGCATGTGAAAGATTATCAAAAAGTAGCTGAATAAGTTATTCCAACAAAACGCCGAAATCCTAACCGTTTTTGGGATACAGACCAAGTACCCTTTTTAAAAAAATTTACGAAAATAAAACGCCTCCCATTCAGGCATTTATGGTCCGACTGATGAGAAAATCCTTTCCGACCTTGGAAATTTGGTCTAGAATGTACCTGGTAAATTTTATAGCACAGGTGTGTGTGGTTTTTTCCGAAACGCGATGACGGGGTGTTTTGGACTTATGCTTAAGGTTACCTTAAGTAAAGTTTAAGGTCTGCGCAAAGTATCCCAAAAATTTTTCCCTCCCCTATAGTTTTAAAGAAAGATAAGTAGGAAAGAAAAATTTGAAAGGCTAAGAAGTTATTCAAGGGAGACCATAATCCTGCGGCGGCTGCGGTGATCAGTCGAACTTCGGTGAAAACAAATAAGCGTCCCTGACGGGCCGCACGGGCCGCTTAATTAAGATTCAATAATGCTAACTAAACCATGATTTGTACAATATTTTATACATATTATACATATTACACATACCCTGTAATTAATTGCTGGTTCAGCTAGCCTTGGCATCTGAAGCAGACAGATAAAATTCATCTAAAACATCTGAAAGTATTTGGGAAATTTTTAAAGGAAATCAGTCTTCCTTTCACATTTTGTGTAAATAATTTTCAAATGGTACAAGTAAATATTTATATGTTTATTAGGAGATTATGATAGTCAGGGATGTTTGATGACTTCTGTGTATAAGATTACCTTAAAAGGCAGACAAAGGTCCAACTCTGATTAGACTTACTTGAACAGGGGATTAAGTTTTTTCATAATGAAGACCATATGTAGGCTGTTCAATCCAAGCTCTCTTATCATGAAAAGTTTTTGTGTTTTTATACCCCTTTTATTGGAAATTGTGTTGAAGAATTGTTTTTTCTTGTGCGACTACAATCCTTCAAACAAAACTTACAAATGATACTCTTATGTCGGTACTTTATAAAACTTGGAGCTCTGGGGTTGCGGTCGGAAGGGTGTGGTAGAAATATTTGTACAATAAAATATTGCTGGATCATATATTTGTAAAATATTGTTAGAAATATTGCGAGGAGGCAGTATTAGGTGCAGTGACAGTAAAATATTGCTGGATCATATATTTGTAAGATATTGTTAGAAACCCCCATCATAGCCTCACGTTTTCAGCACTCTGTGGGTGTACAAGCACCAGCATTTGATATTTTATTTGTTTAAAATATTGCAAGAAGGCAGTATTAGGTGCGGTGACAGTAAAATATTGTTGGAATATATATTTGTAAGATATTGTTAGAAACCCCCATGGTAGCCTCACGTTTTCAGCACTCTGTGGGTTTACAAGTATCAGCATTTGATATTTCATTTGTTTTAAATATTGCGAGGAGGCAGTATTAGGTGCGGTGACAGTCAGCCAATCAGATGAGGGGTGCGGTATAAAGGTGCGGCTCCGAGTAAAGCTCTAGCTCCGAATTTTATAACGAGCCTCTTATGTCTTTTAGGGGCACTACACACAGGGGATTTAGAACAATTTAGTCACTAAATTTCAGAACTCTTTATAGCCACTGTTTCATATTGCTTTTTAAATAAAGGCATTTGGCTTTAAATTATTTACTGAGTGGGGATATAATACTTTTATTTTCTAGTTAACAATTTCTTTATTGGTTAAGAGGATTATTGGTGTGCAGATGAATAGACTGGAACAGTGTGGGGAAAAAAATATTGTCAGTTTGATTTTTATAATCTTGTGAGGTGTTTGTTATTTTACAAGTAACTGATGCTATAATGTTTAAAACAAATCTCCTATTTCTGTACGTCTGGTGTGTATCTGTTTTAAACAGTGATATTTTTTGTGCTTTTGTATGAACAATACATTAAAGCTTGCAAAGTTTTGGTAAAGACTTGTTTTTCGCTTAAGAATAAAGTATGCATTCTTCTGGTTAGTAAAATTTATGTTTTAGTATTTTGTTATAATGTGGCCAAATGTAGAGAATAATATGTTGCTGATGCTTATAATTGTATGAATGGTAAATTAATTCCAAAGAAACCTTCCTGTGAGTAAGCCTAATCAATGTGTCAAGTTTAACTGATGTTAGTTGAATAGTAAGTTGGTTGGGGGTTGAAAACCCATTTTTTACTGTAAGATGGCCATAGGTGGACTTCAAGGTGGACAGAAAATAAGAATGTCCCTTTTGGCATCCTTTATAAGTGTGCAAATTTAACCAACGTCAGTTAATCAATAAGATAGTTGGAGGCTGAAAACCCCCTTCTGTTACTGTCAGGTGGCCATAACTTCATTCCTATTGGGGCATTAAGTTGACCATAAAATAACAGTGGCCCTTTTGCCATCCTTTATAGGTGTGCAAAGTTTAACTGAGATCAGTTGAAGAATAAGATAGTTGGAGGCTAAAAACCCCCTTATTTCACTTTAAGGTGGCTACAACTCCATTCATATTGAGAGATTAAGGTGACCATAAGCATTATTTTTATCTATTTTAATACCAGTGATAATTTAGATATAAAAAATGTAAAAAGGAGCCAGAGGATTTTATTCCAATTTGATGACTTTAAGCAGGCCATAGGTCAATTAACATTTTGAGTTTAAGGTCACCATAAAGTCAGGAGATTCCTTTGGCAAATCTTAATATATGTGCCAGGTTTGGTTGAAAAGGGTAAAACACTAAGTGAACTGGAGGGCTAAAACCCCCTTTTTGACATTAAGGTGACCTTAAGATTTCAGATACAGGGCTAAAACTTCCGCATGTGAAAGATTATCAAAAAGTAGCTGAATAAGTTATCCAACAAAACGCCGAAATCCTGACCATTTTTGAGATACAGACCAAGTACCAATTTTTAAAAAATTTATGAAAATAAAACGCCTCCCATTCAGGCATCTATGGTCCGTTTGATCAGAAAATCCTTTCCAACCTTCGAAATTTGGTCTAGAATGTACCTGGTAAATTTTATAGCACAGGTGTTATTTTTCCGAAACGCGATGACGGGTGTTTTAATGTTTAAGGTTACCTTAAGTAAACCTTAAGGTCTCCGCAAAGTATCCCAAAAGTTTTTCCCGGCCCTATAGTCTGAAAGATAAGAAGGAAAGAAAAATTTGAAAGCCCAAGAAGTTATTCAAGGGAGACCACAATCCTGCAGTGGCTCCGATCAGTCGAACTTACATGAAAACAAATAAGCGTCCCTGAATCGTCCCGGGCCGCTTAATTAGTAAGCGCAATAATTACCTACCTTCCAAGATTCACACAGAAAACAAGTACATGTGAAATCTATCCCTCACCATTGCATAATGTCAGAAATATCAACAGCGATGTGACAGAAACATGGTCTAACTAGAGGAATGCTATTGCTAACAAAAGTGAAGCATCCCTGAAAGTTTAAAATGCTTTGTGGTTTTAATAAGCATGCTGTAAAGCTAAGAATGCACAAAACTGCGCTGTATGCTGTCCCAATACCTCTTAATACATTCTGAAGCTATAAAAGCAACGATAAAGGAGATATAAGGCAAAAACTCCAAAGCAGCTATTTATGACGCCAGTTTGGCCCATAAGGGGGGGTCGGGGGATAAAACTGACCGGCTATTTAGACTCTCCACATATGCTTTCCCAATACCTCTTAATACATTCCGAAGGTATAAAAGCAACAATAAAGGAGATATAAGGCAAAAACTCTAAATCAGCTATTTTATGACCCCAGTTTGACCCATAAGGGGGGGCCGGGGGTAAAACTGACCGGCTATTTAGACTCTCCACATATGCTTTCCCAATACCTCTTTATACATTCTGAAGGTATAAAAGCAACAATAAAGAAGATATAAGGCAAAACTCCAAAGCAACTATTTTATGACCCCAGTTTGACCCATAAGGGGGGGTCGGGGGATAAAATGCTTTCCCAATACCTCTTAATACATTCTGAAGCTATAAAAGCAACGATAAAGGAGATATAAGGCAAAAACTCCAAAGCAGCTATTTATGACCCAAGTTTGGCCCATAAGGGGGGGGGGCGGGGGATAAAACTGACCGGCTGTTTAGACTCTCCACATATGCTTTCCCAATACCTCTTAATACATTCTGAAGCTATAAAAGCAACAATAAAGGAGATATAAGGCAAAAACTCAAAATCAGCTATTTTATGACCCCAGTTTGACCCATGGGGGGTGGGGCGTGGGGTAAAACTGACCGGCTATTTAGACTCTCCACATATGGTTTCCTATTACCTCCCAGTACATTTTATGGCTCTAAATGCAATACTTAAGAAGATAATAGGGGGGTTGACCTAAATTTAAGGCTTTCAGATTGGAAGGTGTCAGAAAATCACTCATAAATGAGACATTTTTCAAGGGATTGCTCCCAAAATCTAATCAGCTCGCATTTTTGATAGTATGAACAGGTGTGTCAAAATAGCAAGTAGTTTTTCCTGAACTGCGATGACGGGAGGGGGGTGTACTTCAAAAAAATTGTTTATGATCATGTGACCTTCATAAAGGTCAAATTTAAGCATGCAGAAAAATTTTCCCACACCTAAGGTATATAACTGCCAAATATAGTTTGAAACCTTCTAATAATAAGGGAGATATTCAAGGGAGACCATAATGTGGCGGCGGCGAGGAAACTGAGGCGAAAACAAATAAGCGCCTTTTCAGGGATGCTTAATTATCACATTTTAATTTTTGTTCAGACCTGTTGTTGTTAAAATACATCTCTAGCTTGTACTTGTATTACTGCAGATTTTATTCAATAGAAATCCATAGTACTACATATATAGGGGGGTGAGGGGGGTCACAACAACAAACAGCAGGGACAGTGTTTGCCAGTGGTCTAACGGTCATTCATTACTTCATAAAATATAATAACTAGACCAAGGACGCATCTGTGGCCAGATGCAAGATGTATCCACCGGCAAAGGCAAAAGTATCTATAACTCAGCTATGCCACGAGCTAGAGGTCTGAAATTTTACTTTGTTATAGCTGACCCAAAAGTAGGTGAATAACAGATTTGCACAAAATTCTCTAAATGCACTAGTTTTCAAGTTACAAGTGGTTTTACTCATGATGGAATTTAGTGAAAAGTCCAAAAATAGCTATTACTCACTTAGCTATTGAGATAGACACCCAAGTTATTCACCATGTTGTAGCTATGGAAAAAAGTAGCTGAATAACATATTTTAACAAAATGCTCTAAATGCAATACTTTTCAAGTTATAAATGATTTAGTGTTGAGTAAGAACCTCAAAGTAGCTATTACTCAGCTATGCAATGAGCCACAGGTCTGGAATTTTACTATGTTATAGCTGCTTAAAATAGGTGAATAACATTTTGAAACTAAATAATCTAAATGCAACAGTTTTCAAGTTATAAGTGATTTACTCAACAGTGATAACCTAAAAGTAGCTATTACTCAGCAATGCCATGAGCTACAGGTCTGAAATTTTATTATGTAATAGCTGACCCAAAAGTAGATGAATAACATATTTGCACAAAATTCTGTAAATGCAATAGTTTTCAAGTTACAAGTGATTTTACTCATGATGGAAGTGAAAAATCCAAAAGTAGCTATTACTCACTTAGCTATTGAGATAGACACCGAAGTTACTCACCATGTTGTAGCTATGGAAAAAGTAGCTGAATAACATATTTTAACAAAGTGCGCTAAATGCAATACTTTTCAAGTTATAATTGACTTAGTGCATGATTTCATTAATTTTAATGCATTAAAAATTATTTAAAAAATTCATAAAACAAGCTCTCCAAAATGTAGGTGAATGAGTTATTTGAGAAATACTGGCTTTCTGCAATACTTTCAGTGATAATAGGCATTTACTCATTTTGAGTAGGTGAGTAATTAGCTATGGATCTGAAAATTCACTAATTGAAAGCTCTCCAAAATGTAGGTGAATGAGTTATTTGTGAAATACTGGCTATCTGCAATACTTCTAGAGATAATTCACATTTACTCATTTTGAGATGAATAATTAGCTACGGGTCTGAAACTTCACCAAGTGAAAGCTCTCCCAAAAGTAGGTGAATGAGTTATTTGAGAAAAATTGGCTATCTGCAATACTTTTAGACATAATTCATACTCATTTTGAGTAGGTGAGTAATTACCTACGGGTCTGAAACTTCACCAAGTGAAAGCTCTCCCAAAAGTAGGTGAATGAGTTATTTGAGAAAAATTGGCTATCTGCAATACTTTTAGACATAATTCATACTCATTTTGAATAGGTGAGTAATTACCTACGGGTCTGAAACTTCACCATGTGAAAGCTCTCCCAAAAGTAGATGAATGAGTTATTTGATAAAAATTGGGTATCCGCAATACTTAGAGATAATTAGCATTTACTCATTTTGAGTAGGTGAGCAGTTAGCTACGGGTCTGAAACCTCACCAAGTGAAAGCTCTCCCAAAAGTAGGTGAAGGAGCTATTTGAGAAAAATTGGCTATCTGTAATACTTTTAGAGATAATTCGCATTTACTCATTTTGAGTAGGTGAGTAATTAGCTATGGGTCTGAAACTTCACCCTGTGAAAGCTCTTCCAAAAGTAGATAAATGAGTTATTTGATAAAAATTGGGTATCCGCAATACTTTTAGAGATAATTAGCATTTACTCATTTTGAGAAGGCGAGTAATTAGGTACGGGTCTGAAACTTCACCAAGTGAAAGCTCTCCCAAAAGTTGGTGAATGTGTTATTTGAATAAAATTGGCTATCTGCAATACTTTTAGAGATAATTCGCATTTACTCATTTTGAGTAGGTGAGTAATTACCTACGGGTGTGGAACTTCCCCATGTCAAAACTCTCCCAAAAGTAGGTGAATGAGTTATTTGAGAAAAATTGGCTATCTGCAATACTTTTAGAGATAATTAGCATTTACTCATTTTGAGTAGGTGAATAATTACCTACAGGTCTGGAACTTCACCATGTAAAGCTCTCCCAAAAGTAGATGAATGAGTTATTTGATGAAAAATTTCATGTTTCAACAGAATACTCTTCTACTACCCCGCGGGTCCAAAATTCGCTCAAACTCGCTGTATCTCTGACGGTTTCAGAGATATTTGCGATTTTTAATTTTCTGCAAAAATTCAAGATGGCCGCCAAAAGTTGTAAAAATTGAAAACTTTCATGTTTCAACAGAATACTCTTCTACTATCCTGTGGGTCCAAAATTCGCTCAAAATCGCTCTATCTCTGACAGTTTCAGAGATATTTGACATTTTTCATTTTCCGCAAAAATTCAAGATGGCCGCCAAAAGTTGTAAAATTTGAAATTTTTCATATTGCAACCGAATACTCCTGTACTACCCTGTGGGTCAAAAATTCACTCGAAATCGCTCTATCTTTTATGGTTTTCGAGATATTTGCACTTTTTTGTATTTTGTGAAAAAACGGTGAAAGAAACACCCACAGCGGCCATCTTGTTTTTGTCCAGATATTCAGAATAATTCCCAAGGAAGCTTTGACCATGATGAACATATCCTGCAAATTTGGAAAGTGTACATTGCATGCCCTTTGATATACTGGGGCAGCAAAAGTCCCTAAAAATTTGAAACGGCCGTGGCAGCCATCTTGTTTTTGGAAACGAGGCCAAAAAAACTCGGAGGCAAGCTTTTGTACCATTGAACCTATCCTGCAAATTTGAGGCCTCTACTGCTAATACTTTTGGCTGCAGAGGGGTAACGAGAAATCAACCACATCTTAGTTTTCCATAAATTTAATGTTGTGGTAGTTTGACATTTGCTATGGATATCCAGATCACTAATGGCCAGGAACAAGGTAGACCGAGTATTCTGTCCCAAAATGTGCCTTTTTTAAAACTGATGGACGCCGATATATACCGCTTATAAAAAATCAGCTGAGAGACAGATTAATTGGTCTAGGAACAGGGCTGCATAAATAAATCTACATTTTTAAAAAGTCGGTCGAAACACTGTGTTGAAACCCCTGGTAATGGCCAACGCAACCACATCTTATGTACTGTAGTATAGTTAATCCTAATATATTCGGTCTAACTCATGTTTTCGGCCTATCCTGTGTATTTTGGCATTAAAGCAGAGCAAGAATTCTTGTTTTTCAACAAATATTAAAGCATCTATCAATGTTAAGCATCTGTCATTCTTTTATTTTAATCAAATGTGCATATAAAATTGGTCAAATTGTAAAACTTGCCATTTACAGTGGCGTCACATTTACGACTTGCTTAATGGCCAGTAAACCACTATACCGTATGGGCGTGGCTGCGGTACGGTAAAACCGTTTCCTAGAAAATATGCTGCAGTACGGATTTGCAACCTAGACTGGGATTTCGCTGCGGCTTGAGGAGGCCACAGCTAGCATAATGATATGGGTGTAGGTCTGCATGTTTTACAGTGTCTTGGAAAGGAGGTCTTTCTTATAAACATGTACATATGTATTTTAGAGATATTCTAGACTTCCCAAATCCCAACACAACTGTTTGACAATTGACAAAACATGTCATAGATAGTGCTCTCTTAGTGCCCTTGTGATGCCTGTGGTGCCCTTATGTTTTTCTCTTGGTGCTTTATTTTGGGTTTTAACATAGTTTTCAACACTGAATAGGTCATATCACGATGGGGAATGTTGTGGGCAGAGGAAACCAGTATATACAGTTGGTGAAGGTTGTGTACTGTAAACTACCGACCATTGGTAAGAAGCTACCAACTTTCCCACTTATAGTCCTAGGTTTGAACTGCAGACCTCAGAGAAGGGAGGTGAGTGTGTTACTACTGTACCACCGAGGCCCCTACCTTGTTCTTGGAGCTATCCGCTCCTGGAAACCAGGCATGAAAGTTCATATGTTGTAGAGTGCTGTAAACGTTTTTGGGACTGCTTGAGAAGTGTTGTTGACACTGGCAATTGGAGTTGGATCTTCGTTGAGACCTGGAAAATGTCCCAAAAATAGGACATGGCTGGCCAGCCTGGAGCTAAAAGGATTATGGGTCAATTGCATTGATGTCTTTTTGGATCATCCTGTGAAGGAGAGCTGTAGGAGATAAAGCGTGGTGGGATCTGACCAGTTTATGTTCAGAGCATCTATTTTCCATTAAACATACGATATGGCAGCCATTTTGTTTTATATAAATGTCAATATAATGTTTATGAGATAGACAATGAATGAATGTAAAGATAAAGAATTAAACCAAGGTAATTCAACAACAAGATGACAGCCTGTATCAGTATATCCAAAACTATGTATATAATAATTGGTTAAGAGAAATATGCATGGCAGCCCTGGCAGGTGAACACACTTTGGCTGAGACAAGGTTAAAGGCCAAACCATGACTTAACATACCTACACTCACCAACCAAGGACCCATCCCAAGAATTAACTTCCTTCGCCTTATAGTTTCTGAGATATAGACCGGAAAAGATTTTAAAGGTCAAAGTGAAAGGTCAAATCAAGATGACACCATGACTTTTACCTCTCAACCAATGTGCCTATCAAGAATCAACTTCCTAAACCTTACTGTTTCCGAGATAGAGCATAGACAAGATTTTATATATCAAGGTCATTACGTCAAGATCAAATCAAGGTCACAATATGATGTTGTACATCTACACTCCCAACCAATGTCTCAATGTTGACAATAAAACCCTCACCACAACACAAACAATTTTGCATTACAATGGAGGGTTCAAACCATGACAGCTCTCTCTCATCCACAACACAAACAAGTTTGCATTTCAATGGGGGAGGATGCTAACCATCACAGCTCTGTCTCGCCCACAGCACAAACAAGTTTGCATTTCAATGGGGGAGGATACTAACCATCAAAGCTCTCTGTCATCCACAGCACAAACAAGTTTGCATTTCAATGGGGGAGGATTCTGACCCTCACAGCTCTCTGTCATTCACAACACTAACAAGTTTGCATTCCAATGGGAGAGGGTTCAAACCCCGACACCTATTTTTTGGCCAAAATCCAAATAAGTTTCAAATTCAATAAAGTCAAAAGACTTTATTTGAAAGTAAAATATAGTAAAAACATATCTTCATACAATATTCATAACAAAATACAATAACAAATATACATTAATGACACATAAATTATAATTTTTTCAGAGATAGATATGGCAAATTGTATTACATGCAAAAATTCCACAATTCTAGGAATAAGGAACTGCTACATAACAGCCGCAGCTGCCATAATTCATCAGAATTCAGTAGTGAATTCTACATTCCAACAATGACGAAGAAAGCAGCCAGGAGGAAGACAGAAGCAGCAGCCAGCTACAATTAGCAGCCACAAGGTGTGCAGTAGTGGAGAAGCCATGTATTCAACAGTGAATACTGGTTTCATCCAGATGATGTCCAGCTACAAACAGCCAGCAACAACCACATATCAATTTTAGTAACATATATTCACTAGTAGCCAGCCCTAGCCGCCAGTAGCCACATATATCCAGTTATACCATGACCAACCATATTTTTACCACCAGTAGCTATCTAGCCACCAGTAGTCACCTACGCCCATCTATATCAATTCCAGCCACATATATCCACCAGTAGCCAGCTATATAGCCGCCAATGCAGGTGCCAGTAGCCACATATATGCAGTTATACCATGACCAACCTACACCCATCTATATCAATCCCAGCCACATATATCCACCATGCCAATGTACGTAGCCGCCAGAAGCCACATATATACATCTACAGATTAAAATGAAGATTTCTGTGGTTATTTTATCAAAATCGCCCATTTATTGAGCATTTGAAAGTCTTTGGAACATAGCCCCTGATATCCCAGTATTATTCTATTAGGCTACCCAATGGGCGATAATATGATCTTTAAAGCAATTACCACATATAAGAAATACTTAAAATATTCCAAACAATGTATAAAAACATACCCAATGTTATTTTATTCAATTTTTAAGTATAACTGTCAATATTTGGTCACAATAAAATAAAATATATTTACAGAGATCTTCGTTTGTTTGCACACCAAGCGCTAACTAGGTCAAGTATTGCATCATCGCAAAGGTCAAGGAAACGCCTTATATGGCAAACCGTGTTTGCGTGTATATACCGTTTTTTCCCGTAATATCGCCTGTGCGCTCATTGTTTTCAAATTTCCATAACCCCCGGCGTTAGATCGGACACGGCGTTAATTTGAGTAAGGGCGTTCATTGACATAGCAAGAAATAAAAGAAAATAAATACTTACTTGTCATGTATATCTGTTTTGTTTAGGCTTCATTTCCACGAGAAACTATCCTCAGTTTACAGCTTTTCAGCAGACGTTTTTTTGCAGCCGTCAATTAGCAAAGATATTGAATTTGTATATTTTCGCGGGTTTATTTTTGTAGGGGGGGGGGGCGTTTTCGGACCCGGCGTTCAATATCTTTGTTTGTTTAAAATACAGGCGTTAATTCGGACCCGGCGATAGTTCGGACCCAGGCGATATTTCGGGAAAAAACGGTATTAACTTCAGCGTGGGCGTTTACTGGTAGATTTTCTGTATTTAGAAAAAAAACACAAAAACATTGTGGTCTCATATTTCCTTCACTCCATGAGATTATTAGGATACCAGCTTGAGTATTCTGCTCGAGTGTGATGATTTACCGTACTCCAGCCACTTCGATACAGTACTGTATAGTACAGTACACGGGTTGTCACAATTCCGTGCATGTCATAATACCGTGTGTGTTTGTTAAGAAATCTATTCCAGCAATACATTGGCTTTCATCATGTGATATTTTGTTGAATTTTCATTTAATTGATCGTTATTTATGCTCCAGTTCTTTATTTTCTATCATATGAATGCATAGGTTTCACTATTAGTTTGCTCAATATTGACGCACGGAATTATGACATGCACGGATTGTGCAAGGAAAGGAGTTATACAAGAGCTCTCATGCAGAGCTATTTCACGAATCTGGTGAAATTTTATTTTCAGTGGGGCGCTGATGACTTATAGAAATAATAATTAAAAAAACATATGTCGTACCACTATGTTCTGTTTTGCTTTTCTTCTGTTTTTGCAAAAAAAAAAAAGGTATCGACGTTTCCGTCTGACATTGGGAGACACTAAAAGTGGTACTTTATAAAAGTCGGAACCAGACTGGGAACCGGACCAATTTCCGGACCGCCCTACTTACCGCCCAGCCAATCGGAGAACAGGTGCTGGTCCGGGTACAACTGAGAACGCCCTCGGACGGTGACCTCTTCTCCTTGATGGGCTGGGGCGGTGACCTCTTCTCCTTGATTGGCTGGGGTGGTGACCTCTTTTCCTTCATGGGCTGGGGTGGTGATAATGAACCACTAAAAGTACGATGCTACAATGTGCATTGTAGAAGCCAGCCGGTATAACTAAATAAACTGAAGTGATGACTCCCTTAATGTTTATCACCCTATTCTTTGATCTGTATTTAATGTATTTAATATATTTCAAACAATATTTCATCCCCAAACAAAAGGGGGCTTAAAGGATTAAAAATATTGCAAGTTTGGCTGCAAAAAGACCCCTCCATCTTGTGTGTGAGATAACGGTACCCAGCAGGCACACGCCTTGAAATGTCATTGATTTAGAGTTGAAAACAGGTCCTGTCATTATCAATCCACATTATCAAGCTAAGTTAGTTTTCTGACATGAAAAAGTAGTAATATCTTGACCAGAAATCATGGTGATTTTTGGTTGAAAATTTGACACTGACAAAACCCAGATAGCATCCAATTTTTGCTGTTCGCCTATGTCGGTAGATTTTGCTTACGTTGGGTCAACGGTGGCTTGCCGACCACTTCTCAGGTTAGATATCTCTATATTTTGCTGACAATGGGCCAACAGTGGATTTTTATTCAAGATGGTAGCCAGCAATAATAAGGGATTTTGGGAAACTTAGTAAAAAATTATTTATTATGGTATGTCTAAAAATCATATTTCAGTGAGCCCACAAATTTTAACTAACCATTTAACAATTTTAGACATAAAAATAATATTCTCATTATAAATTCACACTGAAAAAGTTGTTTCTGAACATTATAATTTATCACTGGATTATGCACTATCACTTTATGACACTGTTCCACCATTGTTAATGTTTGGTCATGTGACTTATCAGGGATTCCCTTAACTAAGATCCTCCCACAATCTGTCTATCACTTGGCTTCTTTTAAACAATGGCCACATAACACTATGCTGGTTATAGTAGTACTAGGTGGGTCAATCGAACGACATCCTTTCGTAAAAATTGATCTGAAGTGATCGGAAAATGATCTAGATTACTATTGATAGGTTATTGCTTGTTGATGGTGCAATACTGGGGACTTGCTGGTACAGTTACTGCTCTTGTGAAAGAGCTACAGGGTGAGATCAGCTCAATATTGCTTGCTGATGGTGCAATAACTGATAGCACTTATTTGAACCGAACCTGAGCCTATTTACCTGAGAAATTATAGGTTATTGCTTGGTGATGGTGCAATACTGAGACTTGCTGGTTACACTTACTGGTCCTGTTAAAGAGCCTCGCTGATGGTGCAATAACTGATAGCACTTATTTGAACCTGAGCCCATTTACTTGAGAACTCTAGATCACTATATTGAAATTTGTAGTCTTCCAGGTATTATACATAAGTATCAGAATAGTGTTTGTGAACATATTGTAATCACAATGGTGTGATCTACATAGAGTAATCGGTCACAAACTACTTGATGGTGCAATGGTGGTCTACTTCACAAGAATATTGCTGGAAAATTCAACTGAAAAAATTTTCAAAATTTATTGCCCAATACTATGAAATATATATATTTTAATGCTTGACGTACTGAAAAAATCAATTAAAAATTTCAAAAATCATGGAATAAGCAATAATGTATCCTACCTCCCAAAAATATAAATTTGAACACCTCACTTTGATAGACTCATTTCTTCCTTTAACTAGAACATGGCTGGTACTATCAGGCTCTGGGACTTGTATCTTCAAGTGAAGAATTTCCAATTGAATAAACCAGCTGAATTTATGATGCTAGTTTTGAAAGACTTTCCAATAAGCTGTCCTAGAAGATTTGGAATTTCTCTCTATTATATGGCATTATTTTATTGGCATTATCCTTTCCAATTTTTCTCTCTCCTATCAGCCTCCTTCCAGATATGTACATACAAAATATCTGGAACCTATCGACGGTGGAAGAATAGGATGAATACTTTTTTACCTATGGGAAGGTTCTACACAGATCAAGCTCAGGACATGATAAGAAGAATAGAAGGGGGAGGTGATGAAGTTGCAGATATTTAAGACATTTTACTTGATTCTGCTTAATGTATATACGAATATGTAATAAAATATGTAAATGCTATTTTGAACTCTTTTCTTTCAACTTATTACAGACCTAGATGTGCAATATGTCACAATTTTAGAATCACTTTGCATCATCATCAGTAATTTGATGTTAACTGTCCCATATGTTATTTGGAAACTGTTGCATCATCAGTAATATGTAAACCAATATTGCATATGTATACAATCACGAACTGCCTCATCATCAGTAAATATTCTTATAAATTAACCTCCACACCATTTTCAGAATTTATCCATGTTCTTTGATTTTTAAAATGAAATTCAAGTGTCCATTCTGTCAGTGCGATATGCTTAATGCATATTTGTTGAAAATTCACCTGAAGTTATGCAATAAGTTCATTTCTCAGAGGAAGAGCTCTAAACAGAAATTTCAATGTGAACATTGTCAATATGGCATGCTTAATCAATATATGTTGAACTGTCATATGAAGATATGTGCTAAGAACAAGGATAATTTACAGAAATGTAACATATGTGATAAGGAATTCCAGTCTTCTCAGCTCTTATTTCAACATTACAGGAGGTGTGGCAAGTTTATGTGCTTTCAATGTGACTATCCATTTATTAGTACTAAAGCTCTGAATTCTCATATTCAACACTGCCATAGGATCCAGGGGAATGTAGGGACTAAAGTTTACACAGTTAATAAAGTTTACAACTGCTCCATTTGTAAATTCATATGTCAAAACAGAAAGGAACTGTACACTCATCGTATGTCTCAGCATGGTGGAAATGACGTCTATGAAATCCCACCATATGTGGAAGATCTGAATAATCCAGAACTTCAGGCTGAGTATGCTCTCAACAGATGAGGTCTGAAGAAGGTCTACAACTTCCCATCCAATAATCTGCACAGAGGCTTCAATGAGATTAGAGGACATTTAACACAAATATATAATGACCAGGGACATGCCTTTAGAATAAACTTTTCATTTGGTATGATACTACAGAATATAGATATTAGATTCCATATTTTAATAATAAGATTCTACATCTTCCATTTACTATATCAAATAGAAACAGTATTAGATTTCTTATGTTTAAACTTGCAAAATTAGACATTATAGAGCAGGCTAGAGCTGTGAGACCTTCAACTGCCTGGACATTAGCTTTTATTACAAATATTCAATATGTGGTTTTCAAGACAGAATTCCCATTGGGACAGGCAGATAATTTTCCTTCATGTCTTAAAAAGAATCCTTATATCATTTCCTTTTACATTAATAGAGTTACTCACAAGCCCTATCTAGATAATTTGTGCTTTTTTAGATGTTTACATTATCATTTTAAAGATAAACAAACTGATACAGTATTGCAATACCTTAATCAATGGAAAAGATATAACAATTACCAAGAAATTTCAAGTAATTCCATAGCAAATTTTAAAGGTGTTACCATAGAAGACATGAATAAGCTGGGAAAATGTTTTAATGTAAAGATAATTATTGTATCTCTGAATTCATCTAATTCTGTAAATTTGCTATACGATTCTTAATATGAAAGTGAAAAAATAATATATTTAAACAATTATGAAAATCATCTGAGTTACATAACAAATTATTCCAAGGTAGCCAACAAATTTCAATGTGAAAAATGTAACAAAATGTTTAATAGATATTGGAATCTTAAAAGACATTATTCAAATTGCTATGAAAGAACTGAATACGTATTTCCAGGAGGCTTTCATAAACATCAAGAGACAATTTTCGACAAACTAGAGTCCCTAACTATATATGTACCTGAATGTGACATATATTACCCCACTTTTATTGTGTGGGATATGGAGGCTATATTAATGAAGACAAGTACTTCATGCACTGATCAAATGAATTTTTTGTCCAAGCACATTCCAGTAAGCGTTAGCATTTCCTCAAATGTTGAAGGGTTTTGTGAACCTAAGTGTTTTGTAGATACATCTTCAAATAATCTTATCTCTAGGATGATGACCTATCTCATTGAAATAAGCTCCTTCAATTTAAGTATACTAAAACTGAATTACGACTATGTATTTCAAGATCTGGATGACCTTCTTTCAAAATATACAGTGAATCCAGAAAGTGATTCAGATTTTTCAGAGACCTCTTCCACAGATTCCACTAATGAAGAATCATTAAGTTCTAACACGAAAACTCATTTTTTTAATAAGATTCTCGATCTTCAGAAAAAATTCGAGATATATCTTTCTCAAATTCTAGTTGTAGGGTTTAATTCTGGCAAATACATTGAAAACCTCTGACAAATATTAATTTGTCACTTGTTTGTCAAAATGGTGCCTAAAACAACAAACTTCCTAAATGACAAATTTAAACTTGTCATTTCTTGTTGAACAAATTAACTGACAAATTTATGACAATAAAATAACCCTGATAGTCCAATTAATTTGTCATTTTAGGCATCTGTTATTGGTGACATTATTATGAAATTAATTTTAAGTGCACTAATTTTATTGTCATTAGCTTTCAAGTAATATGACCTATAATTTATCAACATTTGACTATCATTCAACAAGAAAATGGCATATAAATTTGTAATTAAGGAAACTTGTTGTTTTAGGCACCATTTTGACAAATTAAGGATTTTCAGTGTATGACATAAACTTAATTAAGGAAGAGATTATGTTATACATAGCCGGAAATTTCCCAGAAAAAGATATTCATACAATAAAAAAGAAAACTCTTATCTAGCAATTGCTATCCCTCAGTTGAAATTTTTGGACATTTCTAATTATCTTGTTGCTGGGAGTTCTTATAGTCAATTTTTGAAGGCTTATGGTTGTGATATACCCAAAGGTATTTTTCCTTATGAGTGGTTTGATTCTTTTGACAAACTAGATCACACCTCCCTACCTGATATGCAGGATTTTTATTCTACCCTTTCTAATACCAATCCCCTGAAGTCTGAGGCTGAATATCTTGAATTAAAAGAAATATGGAGTACTCGAGGAATGCAAACTTTTAAGGACTACCTGGTTTACTACAATAACCTAGATACAGGTCCTTTTGTTACTGCACTCTCTTCTTTTGTAAGCATTTACATAGAGCAAAAAATCGATATTTTTAAAGATTATGTAACCTTACCAGGAGTAGCCAGGAAACTTCTATATGCATCTACAGAATCTAATTTTTCTTTGATTAACCAACAAAATGCTGATTTATATTACACTTATAGAAAAAAAATATTGTGGGCGGACCTAGCATAATATTTTCTCGTTATCATGAAAAAGGGGTTTCTAACATTAAGAAAATAGAAGGTAATAAATGTCAATCTATAGTTGGGTATGATTGCAATGGTTTATACTCATATGCTATTAAACAGAATATGCCTACAGGTGTATACATAAGAAGACATCCGGACAATAATTTCAGACCAGAAATTTCTGAAAAATATATGGATTCATATGCATGGATGGATTATATTATGGTCAAAGAAAATATCAAAATTTTGCATAAATTAAATAATTCCAAAGAAATTAGAATCGGAAATTTTCTAGTAGATGGTTATGCCCCAACTGCAAAGACCGTTTATGAATTTCAAGGTTGTTATTATCATTACTGTCGGGATGATTGTCCTATTGTTAAGAAGATTAAGTCTTCCCATTGGCTTAAAAAAATTAAGAAAACTCAAATCAAAGATATCAGAAAAAAGGATTTCATTATCTCTATGGGGTATAAATACGTATCTATTCAACAATGCGACTTCAACAAAGCAGTAAAATCACTCTGCACTGAGTATTATGACCATTATTTGCCTACCTATTACACTAAAAATAAGGGTTCATTAACTGAAAATAAAATTAAATCGGACATTGCTAATGGTCAATTGTTTGGCGTAGTTGAGGTTGATATATCTGTGAAAGAGGAATTTAAAGATTTTTTTCAGAATTTCCTCTCTTTTTTGCACCTGTCAAGTGTCAATGTCAGACATAGGTGAGCACATGACAGAATATTGTATTCAGAATGACATTAAATTCGACTACAAGAAACTTCTCATTAGTGGAACCTCAGGGTATAAGTTACTTTCAACTCCACTATTGCAATGGTATCTGAAGAATAATTGTGAAATTACCAAAATTTATCAGATAATAGAATATCAACCCAAACTGGCCTTGAAATCCTTTATCGAAACAGTGACCAAATATCGATTGGAGGGTGATTGAGATCCTGACAAAGCAATCATTGGGGAAACCTGTAAGTTGGTCAGTAATAGCTCCTACAGATCTCTGCTCATGGATAAGTCCAAGCATTCCAATGTCAAATATTTAATGGATAAATCTAAGGTTTGTAAATTCATCAATTCAGCTGTCTTTAAAAATATGAATAAATTAGGTCAGGATTTATATGAAGTAGAGACATACAAAACTCAATTATCTGTAGACACTCCCATTCAAATTGGATTTTTTATTTTGCAATATGCAAAGTTAAGAATGTTGGAATTTTATTATGATTGCCTAAACCGTTATCTTAAAAAAAATCATTCAAACTCACACAAACAGACACAGATAGTGTCTACATGGCTATAAACCAACCAGATCTTGATCAATGTATATCCGAAAAATATAAGAATAGATATCAGAATGAAATTTTTAACTCCTGTTCGGATGAATATTCTCTTCCTTGGTTTCCTAGGAGATGTTGTCCCCATCATATTGCATTAGACCACCTTAGGGTTGTGATTTTTAAGAAAGAGTTTGAAGGATGCCAGATGATTTCCTTATGTTCTAAGTCTTACATTATTCAAGATTCTGAAGGGAAACATTTATTTTAAATGTAGCTTTTATAAGCTACAATACCTACCTATTGTAACAATATGCTTTACCGGTGGTTGACCACGGGAAGCGTCCAACCGGAGTAAAAGTTGAAAACTTATTACCCGTGAAATACAGATAGCCGGGGCCATCCGGAACACTGGTCATGGGGAATGCCGGTGATATAGTACCGGTGCGGGTATATGCGCACCTGCTGGCTTGGCCACGTGACCTAGGGAACCTATCAGATGCTTGATAGAGCTCTTCCTCAATATTTTGTTGGAACCAAGCCCCCAAGCCAGTAAAAAGTCTGACAAGCGGGGAGGACGAGGGAGGGCCTGTACTATTGTTACAATAGGTAGGTATTGTAGCTTATAAAAGCTACATTTAAAATAAAATTTCCTATTTTATTATGCTACAATAGTCCTACCTATTGTAACAATATGCTGAATCCCAGCATACTAGGATGGCTGGGTAGACTGGCACTGGCTTAAAAGAAAAGTCTTTCTGGCAAAGGCAGCAACCATCTAGGTGAGCATTCGGAGACCAGGGTGGAGGAAGAAGGCCTCGATGTTGTCCAGATTATAGGAGCTCATCGAAGACCGAAGGGAGTTCTTCAGCTCTCCTGTGGTTGAGATGAGGGACCAAGAGGAGAAAGCACCATCTTGGTCTGGCACCACCGCTCTGAACGAGTGCCGCCCTGTTTGTTGATGTATGCCACCACTGAGGTGTTGTCTGAGGCGATGAGGACTTGATTGCTTTGACAAGTCTTTTTGAAGAATTGAAGTGCCAGAAAAACCGCCTTCATTTCTAATTGGTTGATGTGTAGATGCTTTTCTAGATGAGACCAGAGACCTCCTGTAGAGTTTTGACCTGAGTGAGCGCCCCAACCTGCGTTTGAGGCATCTGTAAATATTAGTTTTTCGTGTTCCCTGGGATGGAGAAATTCTCCTTGTAGCACATTTTGTTGGTCTAACCACCATTCCCTGTGTCGTATCATTTTCTGATTCCAGGGGACTGGTGTGTCCAGAGGCATCGGATATTTCCAGTGAGTCTTGAGATGCCACTGAAAAGGTCTCATATGCATCCTGCCCAATTTTACAGTCTTCTCTGTTGATGCAAGCAATCCAATGGTGGACATAAGAGTCCTTGCACTGATAACAGACTTCTTTGAGAGGCGATGAAACATTTCCTGAAGTTTTGTCCATCTGTCTTGCATGGGCCTCACAAGAGCCAAGTCCAGTAAAAAATGGTATCCTAGGAAGTCGAACCTCTGGGAGTTCTGACTTCTTGAGGTTTACTACAAAGCCTAAGTCCTTCACCAGACTGAGTAGTGCTTGTGTTTGGGAGTGGCACTCCTCCTTGGAGGGGGCACGGATTAACCAGTCGTCTAGGTATTGGTGTAGTCTGATTCCTTGTTGTAGTGCCAGTAGTTTTACCCCCTTGACAAGGCTGGTAAAAACTAGAGGAGCTGTAGCCAGACCAAAGGGTAGACTGACAAACTGGTAGGTGACGCCTTTGTGGTGGAATCTGAGATATTTTTGAGAGTGGGTATGGATAGGTACATGTAGGTATGCGTCCGTGAGATCTATAGAGGTAACCCATTCTCCTTTCCTGAGGGAGGCTCATATTGATTCTGGGGTCTCCATCTTGAACTTTGGTATGACCGCCTCCAGCGATTGCCTGGTTTTGGGACCAGGAACAGCCAACTGTATAATCCTAGGCTGTTTTGAGTGTGCACGACTTCGATAGCGCCTTTGTGCAGCAGGTCTTGAATACAGGTCAATAAGGCACTTTGTCTGTCAGAGCCTGCGTAACTGCTGTTGATGCAGGGCACCCTGGACAGGTTTGGGCGTTCTCTGAAAGGCAGTTTGTAACCGTCCCTGAGTAGGCTGAGTATAGACGGGTGGGCCCCTTGATGTTCCCACTGGGGAAGAAAACGCCTGAGTCTGCCTCCCACTGGTATGTCTGATTTTGTACAAGGAATCTTTGCCCTCTCCTGAAGGGACTGTACACAAGGAGTCTTTGCCCTCTCCTGAAGGGACTGTACACAAGGAGTCTTTGACCCCTCTGGAGGGGTGTGTGGGTGGAAATAATCCAAGAGAGTTTCTGAAAATATTATTCCTTTCTGACCAGGGTGAGATGAGGCTAACACATTTGTTTGAGTGTCATTGAGAAGTTTGCTGATGCTTAGTGTAGGACGTGTTGCCTCCACAGCCGCGACCTCTGCGGCCACCTCGACATCCTCTGCAGCCCCCTTGAGGGTGGGGGTAAAAGGGCTGTTGCACCATGTACTCGGGTGCCAACATGGTTGGGTAGAACATACCCTGGGGAGCGTGATGACGCTGATTTCCACCTCTGCCCCTCTTTTTCTTATTGGGGTGGAAACGCTCCTTCTTGATGCCTGTCTTTACTCCCAGACCAATAAGGTGTTGCTCGTACTCTTGCATGAGCGATCTGTCAAAGAGGTCACCCCCTGAGACTGGAGCAGAGCGAAGATTGCATAATCTGAATGCATCCAGGTTGGGGTGTGCATGCCGGAGATAGGCGTCCCTCCTGATCAGAACTAGGTTGGTCAGGGATGAGTTGAAATTGGCCACTAAGTCCACATAGGCCTTGGACATGTTCCTGCTAATATCCAACATAAACTGCATCTGGGATGCTTCTTGCTGGGTTATGCTGAACATTTGTTGCATAATTTGCTCCCTGGTGGGCCCGTCCGTGGTAGCACGGAATTGGTCGAACAACCGTTCCCTCTGGTCTCGGGTGAGTTGCAGGTTGTTCAGACAGGATTCGCTAGCCATACCGAAAGTTGACAGGAAGTTGGCTATGCTAATGTTCTCTCGTGAGAGATATTCCAGCTTTTACAAGGTCTTTTTGTTGTACTGTAGCTGGGGGTCCACTTCTGTAGCCAGGCTTTGCTATATTTGAGAAAGCCTGGGGCACCACTTGTGGGGTCTGCGAGTATTTTGCATCCACTACGCTATACAAGCTGAACTTTCCAATATCCAAAGTCCTTGATGTGCTGGGTTTAACCAAGTCATCTTGGGCGCTTTGGAGATGCGAGAGATCTGCCACCATAGGAAGCTTTATGGATGGTGGTCTATCCGCATTTTCTTGTTGTGGATCGCGTCCCAGTGCCGAACCCAGTTTGTAATCCTCTTCTGTCGCTGGTTTGGGAATGGAAAGGAACTCTCTAACCTTCTGGACCAGTTCTCTGAAGGGAAGGTTAGGAGGGGCCGCCTGTTCCCCTGTGTCAGATGGTTCTTCTGATCTGGAGGCCGCGAAAGAAGAAGCAGAGGTGTCCGTGCCGTAGTCCTCTTGTTCCAGGGCTTGAAGAGGTGATTGAAGCCTTGGAGGTGGAGCAACTGAAGGTTGTTGCATAGGTTGGGAGGAAGAGGCAGATGTGGGCACCGTGATGTTTGAAGCCACTGCGTGGATGGATTGTGAGGCAATGGCTGAAGAACCTTTTACCCTTGATAAGCCCTTCTTCACTTCAGGGGGTAGTTGAGATGGAGCTGAGTCCATTGGTTCTTCCATCTTTGCGGCTTGTGGCAAAGCAAACACCGGAGTAATCGATACATTGTGCGGTGCGGATGATGCCTGTGGAGGAGGAGCTGTTTGTTGACGCGCCATGCGAGTAAACATTTGCTCCATAGACTGCTTGAGGAAAGCCTCGAGTCCAGTTTGTAACTGAGCGGAAATGTCCCTCATTTGTTCTTGATTTTTCTGTTGAAGATCCTTCATGAGATCAAAGTTTTGTTGCTCCAAGTGGCTCTGAATCATTTGAGTCCTTGGGGTTTGAAGGATTAAAGATGAAGTCCTCTGAGGTTGTGGAAAGGATAGAGATGCCATCCTTTCCGTCACGGATTGTCCTCCTTGACTGTGTGGATATGATGGAGGAAGAGTATCCTGCGTAACCGTCTGTAGCATAGGGGCCAGCCCCTTGAAAAAGGCTGAAGATTGACCATGGGGTGAAATAACCGGTCCGGAGCCAGAAATACCAGAGGTTGCGGGGATATCCTGTGATGATACGGGAAGGGGAGCCGGGAGGCTCGTCAGAGGACTAATGCCGGTCACTGGTGCACTTGTGCCGGATTGTTCCGGTTCCAGGTCAAGAATAGTGTTGTCTACCTGGGAGAGATCCTCACCAGTAATATAGATTCATCTCTGTCGAACTCCTCAAATGAGTTGTCTCGTGATCCGGTACAGCTTCTATAAGCAGACCTCTTTGCAAAATTCTCCCTGAGGTGAGTCCACTGTTCCTCAGATAAGGCTGCACATGGAGCGCACTGGCTTACATTAGCCTCTTGTGCACAAGGGTCTTGACCTTTACACTTGGCTCTACAGCCAAAGCAAGAACCATGAGAGTCAAACTGGGGCATGAAATGTCCACACTTGCCCCGTTTTTGGTAAGGGGGAGTCTTAACCATCTTACCAGAAGTGTCTATACAGTGTTATAAAACAACTGACACAAAAATATACTGTATACCCACAGTAGAATAGCTGTAGCAATTCACCAAAGTGAGAGTTACAAGAAAGCCAACTTGACAAGATGGCTTCCAACAAAAAATGAGGAAGAGCTCTATCAAGCATCTGATAGGTTCCCTAGGTCACGTGGCCAAGCCAGCAGGTGCGCGTATACCCACACCGGTACTATATCACCGGCATTCCCCATGACCAGTGTTCCGGATGGCCCCGGCTATCTGTATTTCACGGGTAATAAGTTTTCAACTTTTACTCCGGTTGGAAGTTTCCCGTGGTCAACCACTGGTAAAGCATATTGTTACAATAGGTAGGACTATTGTAGCGTAATAAAAGATATCTTGCAAAGGAATTTCTAAAAAAACAATTGGTTGACCCTATGAATAAATTTCAACAAACCTTAAATGAGAAAGTAATTAATTCATCAACTAATGTAGGATTTCGATTAAGAGGAAGTAAAATATACAGATATTCTCAGGAAAAATTGGCTTTAACTACTTCTATTGTAAAAGAGTTGTTGAGAATGATGGTCTAAGTACAAGACCCCTAGATATGGTTCTATGTCCATGGGAGGAAGATGTGGTCTTGGTTGAAAAAATTCAATCTTCTTTGTCCAATATTTTTTTGTTAAATTAAGATACGAGAAATACCTTTTTTATTCTCTTGAGCAACTTTACTTCTTTTTATTAGCCAAACACTATCAAAACAATCAATTATGCGAACAGTTAGCTGTAGAAAATGATTGTTTTAAAATAGCTGAGGTAATGAAACCGTATAAAGATGTATACATGGACTCAGAGATAAGAGAGTGCATTATGAGATTTGCAGTACTTCAAAAATTTATTCAGTGTCCTATATTTAGAGAGGATTTAATTTTGAATAAAAATAAACATCTTGTATATAAGCAACCAACTTTTAACAGCGAAGAAACTGCCCTTTGGGGAGTTTCTACACCCTCTAAACTGGTTTCTGTTTTAAAACCATCTTCTTTAGCTGGTAACAATATAATGGGGCAAATATTAATGGAATATGTTAAAAAAGTTAGTAATTTTTGATTATCTTAAAATTGAAATCGGTAAAAAAAGGACTTCCCAAACTAATCTGCTTATACAACATAAAGAAGGAAGAACAATCCGATCTCAATGAGTAATCTATCAGAATTTGAACTTGTAACGGCAACTCTCGCTCATGTGAAAGGAAATGAGTGCATTAGTTTGCTTGCTCTTTAAAATTGAAATCGGGGTCAGCCTGCCTGCTTTAAAAAGTGAATGGTATTTTAGGTTATTGAAGTATGCTTTGCTAAATAAAATGTAAAAAATCTGAACTAATATTAATTTATTACATGCTATGTTAATTTCTTGAATACATAAATGTAGAAGTGCTATGTACAATTCTTCAATACATATATACATTTATTAAAATAAAAAATATACAAATGTCAATTGAGAATTTCACTGTACAGTCTCTTCACAATACCTTCATTACATTGCAAGTTAGTGCTGAAGTTTGTTAATAATACATTGTAGTCTACCTTTCTGCATCTGTAGTAACTGTAGTAGAAGCAAAACAATCCACATGACTCTGTATATGGCGATTGTAATCTCTTTTTATTGTATTTGTATGTAAATCCTTTACTTGTCAATAAATTATGTATTTCTTTCCTTGGTTGTTTTCCTAATGAGTCGAAATACTCCACATGGCTTTTTTCATAATGTAGAACTGTCCAGTGACTTCCTTCCTTCTCAGAACTGTCCAGATTCACTACGATAATCGACGGTATAGGGAGATCTTGGGGTATTAAATCTATCTGATAAACTCCCATGAATAATTTACTGATTTCTTTGTCGCTTTTCATCAGATCAAAAAGTTACATTTCTACTGTGATCTATACTTAAAGTCTTAGGAAATTTTCCATAAATAATATTTATAGTTTCTGACAAAGCCTTTGTGAATCTCATTGTTAATCTTATATGACCTTTAATTGGTTTACTCATAATATGTCCTGAGAGGAAACTTTGAATATCAATAAGAAGAGTGTGTAGCCTTTGTCGTATTCCAATAATTTTATAATAATCCCATTTTTCTTATTATAATCATTGTCCAATAAAGATAGGTAGGAGGAAACGAAATCCCCTTTCTCAAAATTTGGAGTTAATGCTCTATTAGGTACAGGCTGTCCATCTACAGTCACCTCCAGGTAATTAACGTTTATGTATTTGAAATCAAAGGGATTTTTACTATAATCTCCAGAGTAACCTGCATTGGAAACCATTCCTATTACTAATTTACTTGGAACTGTACCATGATATATGTTATCTGTCATAAAGTTAAGAGAACCTTCAGCCACACTGAAACTCTTAATGTCACTTCTCCAAAAAGGGTATATTGCAGGACTAATTTTTAAGGCCTCATCATGCGCTAGTATCATGTTGGGGTTAAGAGAAATGTAACATATTTTCCATACTGCAGCAGTGATTACTAATTTGTAATTTTTAGTTCCTAATCTCATTAACCTGAACTCGTTTAAAGCCTGAAACAACTTAAGGTTTACAGAAACTCCATTGAGGATTGCTCTATTTTCTCCTTGACAATTATCAAGATATAGACATCCCTCAACATTGGCTGTATCACCATCTTTAGTTGGTCTACCTCTTTCTGTGTATCCACTATTACTTCCTATATATTCTAATTCATCAAAATGTCCTGCCTGGTCTTTGAAAAACATAGCTGCCTGCGCCTGGGATAATATCATATCATTATTGGACCCTAAAAGGAGGTCAATAAGAGCTTTGTAGGGATAATTAACACCCACATCCGGTGAGATAAGTTTCTGATTTAAAGATAAGTCAATTTGTCTGAAAATAGAATATAAGGTGAAATTAACAGGGACTACTTGATCTGCTTTTTCCTAAACTTATGTAGTCTACAGAGGTTCCTGGTACATTGAATTCTATAACCCCTCCCTCAGTTATGGCTGCAATAGGATTGTAATCCACCCAGTATTCCTTAACAATGGACCTATCAGTGGGAGGTGGAGCAAATAAAGATAGTGACGTTTGGACTACATCCATATGGATCTGTAGCTGGTTATTTTTTTCTTAATTTTTTTAGTTCCCTTTTTGGACTTTTTACCTTGTGCTTTTTTTTACTTTTCCATTTTTGTTATCAACCTTTTTTTTCTTCCTAGAGTTATTGTTTCGTCTGTCCTTACCTCCTATTTGATATTTTTTTATATTTTTCCCCTATTTATATTCATTTTGTCTCTAACCTCACTTTTAGCCTGTTCAACTGCTGCTTGCGTAGGGCTAACTATTGAAACATCTATAGAATCATTGTTTTTATATTTTGCATTGTCTTCATCACTATCTAGAACATAATAGTTTTTTGATAGTTCCAGTTTTCCATCCCTACATTTTTACAAAATTTTAAATATTTATTCATAATTTTTTCCTTTTTTCAAAGATGTAAGGTTAATTCAACCACTCCATTTAAACTACTTGCAAAATGAAGGTTCTTGTTCTTTATATATATTCCAATTCGATTGAAGCTTTGATTTTAAGTGGTAAGTAGTATACATTATCAAATAATTGATATTTATTTGAATTAGATTGAGGTAAAAGCCTTAATATACCTTGCATTGAATTTCTGACATAAGAGTAATCCACAATATCTGAAAATAAATACAGGGTTTCATTAGTTACAGTACTCGCATGGAAATTGCATATCCCTACTTCCCAGTCACCAGATAAACTAGTTCTCTCAGTAATCTCCACTGTAAAGTTATAAGCCTTGTTATTCGGATGAAAATTTAAGGAATCTATTGAAGATAGGAAAAAGTAAATGCTATCCTCTTCCATCTTAAGCTTTATAATTTGAGATCCTAAATTATGAAAGATATCTTAAAATCTGAAATGGTTTATATACTCTTATATCCTATATATTTTCTACATCTTTTTCTGGACTCCATGAATTAAACTTTGCAGGCCATCCCTTCCATTTCACTAATATCTCCACCTGTCCACCTTTTTTCTTTCTTTTTTTAAGAATCTCCTCAATTTTATACAAAATCTCACTGCTAATGTATGCTAATTGTAATTCAGACTCATAAAAGAAACCCTGAATAACATTGTTATTATAATCTTTTAATTCATACATTGGAATATTTTGATTTAATTTATGATTAATTATAGTAAAAATTTCACCAGACCATTTCTCAGTATGTTCTTTGTCAAACATGTTTTTAAGATGACTTATCTTAACCCTGTCTGATATATTGAATTTAAATTTTGGGTTATTTAATGTTTGCATAAGCTTTGGATTTTTATATTGTTTTTTAAAGCTAAAGAAACTTTTGAGGTATGTCATGTTATCATATTGAGATTTCCAAAGTAAGTACTGATACTTCGATTTCGCATCTATACACTGAAAATTATTAATTTGTCAAAATGGTGCCTAAAACGACAAGTTTCTTAAATGACAAAATCAAATGAGATTTTCTTGTTGAATGACAGTCAAATGTTGATAACTTATAGGTCAAATTATTAGAAAACTTATGACAAGAAAATTAGTGCCCTTAAAATTAATTTCACAGGAATGTCACCAATAACAGATGCCTAAAATGACTAATTAATTGGACTGCCGGGCTTATTTTCTTGTCATAAGTTTGTCAGTTCATTTGTCAAACAAGAAAATGACAAGTTTTAATTTGTCAATTAGGAAGTTTGTTCTTTTAGCCACCATTTTGACAAATAAATGACAAATTAATATTTGTCAGACGTTTTCAGTGTAGGACTCATTTTAATTTATCTATGTATGGAATTATTGTAACCATAGGTTAAATCAGAAAGAATATCAATCCATCTTAAGGTCTCTTTTTCACTTAAATATTTCATTATTTTGTTCTTAATAGTTTTAATAACTCTTTCAGCATAATTTGCTTTGGTTTCATAGTATGTGTACAAATGTTTTATTTTGTTTTCAGTTAATAAATTATTAAAAGGTGTGTTCTTATATTCACTTCCTTGGTCAGTTCTTAGAATTTGAGGTTTCTCATCTAATTCTCTAATTAATTTTTGAAATACGAGTACCATTTCCTCAGCTCTTAAGGTTTTCAATGGTGCTGTGTACAAGTATCGAGTATATATATCTATGAATACTACAAAGTAGGCGTAATTATTGTTGTCTGACTTATATTTCACCATATTAGCTGTATCACTATCCCATTGATAATTTCTCGTAAAAGCTAAGACTTTAGGTCTTCGAAAAGTCCTTCGTGCCGGGCGAAAAGTTATATAAGTTTCCTGTTTACTTAACCACTTCTTCAAATACTTAGGGGTTACATGGTATTTGTCCTCTCTTTTAATATTTGGATATAACTTACTGTAACTGCTGTAAGCAACTGGACTCCTAATGTCATAATAAAGGTTATGAAGATATGTATCAATTTCCTCAGAAGGATGAAAAATTTCTGTCCCATTTTTGGATCCATTCATTTCCTCCGCTCCCTTTTTGGATTTTTCTTCCATTTTTTGTAATTTTTGAGATGATACTGTCTTTACTGTAAACCACCTCTGCAGGAAGACCTGGTGGTGGGAGGGGATGTTTTACTGCTGGTTTGTTTTGTGGTCTAACACTCGTCTGAGTACTTAGAGACTCCTTAGGGTTACTGTCCAAGAGGTTTTCTGATTTCTTATCTAATTTATTATTATTTATTGTCCTTCCATCTTCACTCCCAATTGTTTCCTCTACATTCTTTCCAGCCTCAGTGTCATCTATTTTTATATCCACCTTATGATTGTCAGATTTATTCTCATTGACTGTTTCATGCTTACTTACTGCAATTTTTTGGTCCTTCTTATCAGCTAAAAAGCTTTTGAAACTCTCATATTGTTCATGTGGTATTAATACATACTTATTCATTCTAAAAATTTTTCTATATAATATTTAATCGATCCAAGCAGATTGGTTATTCTTTCAAAGTGTTTTTTTGGCAATATTCCTCCTCCCTCTTTCATCACACTTTATATATTTTTTCAATATTTTTAGGAAACTTAAAAATTGCTCTTTTTTTCCTTTTAGTCAAGGGACGTTTGAATACATTATAAAAAATTTCTGCCACTGCTTTCAACTGAGATGGAGTCGCATGAATGAGTATATTTTTATTTAAGTCTAAGTTATTCTCCAATAACAGCAGAATGAAATGTTTAGAGCTTTTGAGGTTCCTAGACATTTTGAAATATATGTAGATAGATAGATTTTTATATATCGAAGAAATTGAAAAAAAAAATTTCTATTTATATATAATCGTATGTTCAGCAGGAAATATAACTATTTTATTCCCAGGTGAGAAATCGATCGATAGGTAACCAAAAGGATCTGCAGTTGCGTCTAAGTAAACCTCTAATATTATCTTTTGCATACCTAATGAGTATTTAAAGATTTATCTCGACAATATTTTTCCTGGTGAAATAAATTTTGCAAAATTAAAATTACACTAATGTTCCTATGATGCGATTCTCGACTAAAAAGATTTACAATGAAAATGTTGTTTAGAGCTGAAACCTGCATGTCATCTATCACAACTATGCACTGGTCATCATCATTAGGGTAAGACTTAAAATCCTGTTCTGTAGGTAGACCTTGTCTGTATTCTATATCGCTGGTGATCTCTTCCTCAAACTTTTTCTGCCAGTTGTTATAAAAATAATAAATTTTCTTAATATTTTGTGAAAACATTACACTGATATTATTCAAGAGCTTCAAAACAAAGGTAGATTTTCCGGAACTGGTTTTACCACATATTATAGAAGTGAATGAGTTCTTCAATAGAAATGGATCCATAAACCTCTATAACTTGGCAGTGTACAAAGTGTTAAGCATTTGCAGTCCAGAGATAACAGCCACAAATCTCTGTTTTCAATCAGCTGCAATAAGTCAAATGAGAAGAAATATTTCAGACAGTGTTTCAAAGCTAGCCAGTAGTGTGAGTAATGAAAGCTGTGCTTGCTTATGCATACTCATTTCATCTCATGCCCTGATATGGGACAACATTTCCTTCTGTCACTGAAATAACAGAGAGAGAGGACACAAAGCAGATAAGTGAGCAGATAGATAAGAGACAATCGACCTTAATTTACAATGAAGGATTCAAAACAGACACTACAACCTACTCAGAGTATCCACAAAGTCAGAATATGAAGGACAGTGGGAATAATAGGTATTTTTGGTGGATTTTATTAGGCATCTCATCATGTATTGTGGTTATAATAATAATTCCTTCCATGGTATACCTATGCAGGAAGAAGTTACTCAGAAGAATCGAACCTCGGGTTATTGAGGATGATATTGCTATACCTTTTACTATATAAAATTTACATTAATTATTTGCAGCAGTTCAACCTTACATCTTCTATTTTCGCCCACTGTCAGTGGTCCAAGTAGCATTACAAATTTGCCAAAAATTGCCGATTTTCCTTCAATATTTCTGAATATTATATTCATTATACATATTTTTGTATTGTCCCATGACACATGCAGCCTTGTGATATACATAAGCATATTTTAAGTAATTTATATTTTGATGACAAATATTTTGAAAATTTTTAATCCAGAACACCTGCAAATTCATATTAGCAGATGACATGTAAACCTCCCAGTGACTGATTTTATTTTTCTTTTGTTTTCCGAATTATTTGGGCTTTAGAATATGAATAAAAATGAAAGAAAAATACTGTTGTGTAGAATAAAAATATTATATAAATTATTATATTATTAAGTTATTATCATGTTTTATATTTTATTGTATCCATTATTACATGTCCAAGAACTCACCTATATACACATACTTACCAGTTCCAGTGCTGCTTAACTTCAGTGGTGAGACAGGTACTGATCACACTACACCACATTAGCAGATTTCAAAATTTAATTCATAGACTTTTTATGGCAGTTAACCTCTACTTTGGGGCCATGGTAGCACAGTGGTAATACAATCGCCTCCCAACTCTGAGGTCGGTGGTTCAAACCCCCAACCTTATGTGTGAAAGTTGGTAGTTGCTAACCGATGGTGGCTAGAGGAAATAAAAGGTGAGAGGGAAGTCGAGTAGTGGAAAAATAACCTTCAGCTTTGTGATGTAACCATCCTTTGACCTTAACAGTGTGTCCTTGACCCTTGGAAACTGTAATGTTTAGAAAGCTGATATTTTCTAGCTTTATTAATTTGGGAGGGGGCTCGGTGGTGTAGTGGTTAGAGTTCTCACCTCCAACCTCTGTGGCTGCCGGTTCGAATCTCGGGCCGGGCGCTTCATGTTGGAAAGTTGGTGGTTACTTGCCGATGCCCGGTGGTTTACAGTGCACTATTCACTGGTTTCCTCCACCTGTAAACTACCCGTCGCAATATGACCCTGGCTGTTGAATGCGACGTAAAGCAACAAATAAATAAATAAATAGATAAAATGTTGTTTTTTTTTTTGAAATTTTTTTTTCCAACAACAAAATAATTATTTAGCAGCCCACACAAAAATTCATAAGAGAAACAAACTTATTTTCAAATTTTAGAACTATTTAAATAAAGAACCTTGAAAAATATAAGTACATTTTTTATTTTCTATCTAGCGAACCAACAACCACCAAAAACAAAAAGACATATAAAAGACCTGATGCAAAAGAAAATAAAGGTTATTATCAGACATCACTATAACTAAAATTCCCTCAAGATATAATTTTGAAAATTATTTAAATTTTTTTTTTAAATATAATACAAAGATGATTTTAAAATTATTTAATTTTTTTTACATTATTTTTAAAAATTCTTTTAAAAATATAATAACAATAGTCAAAAATATAATATAAACATAATTTAAAAATTATTTAATATTTTAAAAAAAATATCTTTAAAAATTATTTTTAAAAAATATATCAACAATAAGTCAATTTGCTAAGCCAAGAACCATGACAAAACTCTGTGTATATAAACTGTTGCTATATAAGCTGTTGTGATAACTCCATTATATATATTATATTTTTAATTTTATATATTAATAACATAAGATATAAACCCTACTATTACATATATTTGATGCCTAAAATGCACGATTTTTATGTCCAAAGACATTACATTGTGCAGGTGTTCAAAAAATTTTGGTAAAAATATTTTTAGGATCTCACAGTGTTTGTACTACAATAACAACAGAGAGTGGGCGATAATAGCATATTTCTTTTAAAACACAAGTAGGATACAAAAATATTATAAAAAGCTCAAGTAGATATAATATTAAATGACTATTTCAATAACAGAAATGCTTAAAACATACATTAGTTTCAATAATTTGCAAAATATGTGATAATTATGCAATTTATTTAATAGCAAAAACACTTCCTGGTTCACGCCAAGGGCTTTGTTTATCCACCTCAATCCCACAATGCATCGTGGTTTCTGGAACTACGACAAGGCTTATTTTCTTTTGGAGGAATATAAGTTCTAAAGATGAAGTTCATTTCTTTACTTGTTATCTTTGTTGTAACATCCTGTATTTATGAAAATGTGGACTCTAGCCTAATTGAATGTCGGACTGGCGGTCGTGATGTTTTGATTTCGAAGTTCAATGGTCACGGAGCAAAGAATAGTAACATTTTTTTCTGGAAAGATGATAAACTTATCAGGACATACACAAACTGTCATGTAAATTATGTCAATCTACCAATTGATGAAATTGTGAGAAGTTTCCCTTCAGTTAGAATAATTAACTGGGCTTGTACCGGAGACTGCTATGTCCGGGATTCCATTGATGAGATTAATGTTAAAGGATGCAGGAAAGGTAAATTTATTTAATTTTTTAAATGTTTTTATATAAAAATTAGTTAAGAAGATATTATTATCCAGATCAGAGTTGCATTCCATAAACAATCAATAAACGCCACTGACCCTATGAGGCGACAGTCAATTATTATTTTTTATTCAGGTCGATCCCACCTCAGATCCTCCTGAGTATGTGTGTCTGTGTCATCTATTTCAAATTTTTTTTTAGTGAACATGGAGAGTCCCAACTCTGATTCCTATCCAGTGGAGGAAACTAGAGAAGAAAGCCAGCAAGAATTTTCTCAAACTCAGCTGAGACTCAATTATGTGTTGTTTCTTCTCCCACTGGTGGTAGTAGTCGGTGATATTAGCCTATATCAAGCATTGCATTCAAAATAGAATTTGGAATCTTATTGGATTAGTTGACAATTACATTGTATCTGCGGATGCGGAGGACCCAGATCAAACCAAACTAAAAGTTTTAGAAATGTTGGATGGTATTGAAACTGATGATGGTGATCTGACATCTGATCTGAAATGGGATGATTCGATTGAGAAAAATGCTCAGATATTAATTAATGAGATCAGTAATCAAAGAAATTAAGTGAATCTGAAGGTTCAAGATAATGATCATTCAAGCAACAGTTCTATTATTGCTGTCAATGTTGATGGTTATCTCAAACTTTTCAATGTAGAAAACAATTCCAATGGAAGTGATGTGCCCGTTGATAATGATCAGCTCCCAATTTTGTCCTCTACCCCAATAGTTCCTCATCTCAACCAAAGTTCCAACAGTTCCAGAAGTGAGGATTCTCAGAGGAATTCCATGTCTAAGTACCTCAGCTCACCTGAACATTTCCCATCCTTCAATGTAAATATCTTAAACTCAGATTCTGGAAGTTCTCAGGATGAATGTGACCTCAAAGTTAAAGGACACCAAGAAAGTAAAACTAGATCTGGTAGGATTTACAAAACAATATAACTGAAAGATTTTTTCATGGTTATACATGTACATTAATTTAAAACAGAACATTGGATAACATGTCTTGTCTGAACAATAGGAAGTTATAATTATGTAACTTGATTTTTAAAGTTTTGGATGTACAATAATGAAGTTATCTCTGTTGAGCTATATGCTCTGAGTACCTTTTGTAAAAAGAAAATGGTCAATTGTCATTGTAAATATGCACATGTGTGAGGTATATACCATATAATAAGACAATGAATATTTACGTTACACACATATAAATATATATACACACACCACTGTGGTCCACTTGTGCTGTTAAACTTTTGTATTCAAGTGGAAATTGAACTCTTTCATTGTAATTTTGATAGATACTGTTACATAAATGTTTTTTTTCTTTTTTTCTTAAATTCATACATAAGATTTTCTTGTTATAAGATAATTTAATAGATATTGTTAACTGACTATTCATTGGTTCAACGTAAATTTCAAAACGTTTAACTTCATTTTTGAGGTTATATTTTATAAAATGTTTTACAGTTCACTTCTGAATAATTTAGATGTACATTTCCACTGCTGTTTACAATGGATAGGTTACTAGGATGTAAGTTTAAAGAAACTGTTAACCTGTAATTCTTAAGGAGGGCGTTATATATTTGAATTTTGAAATTACCTGTAATTTAAGCCTATATGTGTGTTTTGTGAAAACAATTAGCAAGGTGAATATATGTCATAAATAAATGCTTTTTCAGTGCTATATAAATGAGTTACACTTGCATTTACTGATATACATTGACTACATATTTCTTTCAGTTCGTTATTCTATAACCAAGTCAATACATGCATTGCCAGATAGAGTAACAATGATCTGAAGAAGTAAAAGTCATTGGATGTGTATCATTTCCTAATAATGTCATCAAAAAGACACAACATTTGCGAGAGTTTCTACTGCGTGCTCTCCCACCTAGTTACAGTTTATGTATCCGACTGGACAGAACTCACACAATTCCGTGCAAAAAAAGACACAGAGTTAAATGTGAGTTCTTAATACTAGCTATTACATTCGACAATGAAAAAGGAGAGAGTGACTTTACAACACTTTCCAAATATAAAATGAGAGTTATATTAATTTATATTTCTCAGATCAGTGTTACTCCATTGTAATGCATGTATAATTCTTCAATCTTCTTGCATAAACACAAAAATTAAAAAACAAAGTAATTCACAGAGGTCTCATAAATATAGCAGGTAGATCACCTGTTTCAATTACAGCCATACAGGCTGTTCATTCCAAAGGCTCTGACCTTTCTTTCTGATTCATGAATGCTGCACAAATAGTACAGTATAAGAGCCCACAGGTAGTCATAAATAATACACTGAGTTCAAAATTTATGCTTGAAGAGCAACATGAGGCATATCTTGCCTTTTCATAATAATAAGTCTCCCATTCGTTACATAATGATAAGTCAATGTCATTTGGAAGGTGATTAAGCATGAAGGCAGCTGAGAAGGCTTTGAAAAGGCTACCTTCTGTTAGGTTATCAATTAAATCCTGCTCATAATTTTTACTTATGTATGTACCTGTGGGCACCCATACGAAAACAGAGGTCTCAGAAGATTTTGACATGTTGCAGGTGAATGATTTAGTGAATAAATTTACCTTTAGATGACTCCTGCACATTGGGCACCTCTTTTATTTCTTCCATCATTTCGCCAAATTCTTCCGAATTCACAGGCACATTCAGGACAGAGAAAATGGGAACAAGGGTTTGTTATAATGATCCTGTCCTTCTCCAGATATTCGGAGCAGATTCAACATCTCATTGTCTCCATTTCATCTGATACATAGTGAACAAAATCTGGGTATTTCTGACTGTAGCCTCAGGGTTGAGGATAAAAGTATCAGATGGGTGGTAATCAGTTATTTATTCCTCGAAAAAATATACGGTTTATTTATAATTTCTAATTCTAAATAAGAATGAAGAGGCTAAGATGCTGAAATAAATGTATGTTTGTAGCCAATGAAGAGGCTAAAATGCTGAAATAAATGCATATTTGAGGCCACAGTTGTTATTTTATGACTAGATTTTTAAAAAAATATTATATAAATAATGCTACTCACGCAATATAGGTAGGTATTGCATCGTTGAGCAAAAGCAGAACCATAAACGCCTCACGGTAGTTATTCTTGTCCACTAGTGACACCAGCTCCATTAGTGTGACTGTAGTACTAGATATCATATCCGGATAATACACATCCCTCTTCTTCCCAAGGAATACGTTGATAGCACTTTCCATCCTCTTCGACTGTTAACTACTTATGAATTTCAACCAGAGAAAGATCAGATCCTAGCTTTGAAAGCTGTGACAGCTGACTGTAGATTGGCATATTTTCATCATTATTTACAAATAAAAAGTGTGTCATCCCATTGTGCATGTAATGGACATATGTGCCCGTATGTTTCCCATCACCTTCCCCAAAAAATGTCACAAAAATCTAGAATACATCACGGGAAAATATTTCTGAATATTCTGTACACATCACTTGATCCACATTCATGAATTCATTTCACTGATTAAATAAGTCATCACCATAAGTAATTTAAAATTTCCAATGTTATATATCATCTGTACAAGAAAAAGAAGTCTTTCCAATAAGTTTGAATCAAGATGATTTCAACTTAAAGTGGAATGTCCTCTGTAACCTCACCCCTACATGAGACTTCCATATCAGCCTTGCACTCCTCACATGTATTAACATCATAACCTGATCTATCTTGATCCAGAATACAGGGTTCACAGGTACATATTTCTGAATATTCTGAATACATTTTTGTGCCACTTTTATGAATTCATTCCACTCATTAAATCTGAAGGAGATGCCTTGAGGAGTAGCATATTTCCTTCCATTTGCGATTTTCCATAGCCTTACAGATACGTTTCTATAAGGATATGCACAGGTGACATATATGCCAGATCCCAAATAATAACTGGAGTCCACTTCTTTTTTACCATCTGAAATCTTCTCAATAGCAGCCATTATGAACTCAACATAATGTAAAATTACAACTAATTTAGGTACGGAGAGTTTAATAGCTTGATTTTTCACCTCACCATCTTCCCATTCCTTCAAATAAATATTTTTGATAAGTCCATGGGAGCCTTGATATATTACGTACTTGCATCCTCCAAGATGAAATGTTCTTTTGATGACAGTTAGAGTAACTTCATTGAATCCTGATCCAGTAGGTTTCGCATCAGTATATTCACTTGTGGGTACATCACTCATCAGAAGACTCGAAAGCGAGTCCTCAAAACTTTCCGAAATCTTGCTAGTAGAGGTACTTGCTAAAGACTTCTTATTCTTGCTTCCACCCAGGCCATCGCTCTTCCTTTTCTTGGATGCATTATTTGATTTAAGTACTGCAGCTTCAGCCATTATGCAGATTTGAGGTTCAGCGTGGATACAACTATGAAGTTACAACTATCAGATGACAGTGAAAATTCTTTAATGTAGATTCGATGACAACCAGCATTACTCAGGGGTTTATATAGATTTAGCTTGACAGGACCCAGCCAATTGAAAAGAGGCATATGCAATTGTAAAGCCACAAAAAAGCTGATGAGGCAGTAAATAATTGCAATACAAGCAAAGATTTTAAGCCTGAAATGCATGTAGAGCCTTGTAAAAGGTTCATTAAGGACAGATGTCGAAATATGACCTAAAAAAATTAAATTATTTCATTCAAATGATGCAATCTTGTGATTTATTTCACGGGCGATCTGTTTAACAGTTAACACATTGAAATAACGTTTCAATAACTATACTCATTGAATCAGATATTAAGGCATATGGAGCTTGTTTTGTTGGCTGCTGTGCTACATATTATTCTATTGAGTTGTAGCATATGGATTGCAGGTGTAACTTGGGTCTATGATATACATATGTCTGGTGTTATAACCTGTATATATATCTAACCTGTATATCTTGATTGGATTTTCAAATCCAGAGATCAGTGTTATCCATTAAAAAAAAGGTGTACAAGTATATGTCCAGGCATTTGAATATAGGACAACTAATAAATATAAACATATTGAACTGTCTAGATATGTGCATTGCAGTGTCTAGTTACATGCACTTAGTGACCAGATAGATGTTTGAGATATACAATACAATAAAAAACATCATATAAACTAGAAATTTTCTTTTATTACATTTTCTTTACAACAAATGATAATTAAGAAATGGATTTAACATTAAAACAAAAGCACAGTAGGGGGAATGCTTCTGGTGCTCCTCCATTGGGATGTCGTAGGTCTCCCACTCTGTAAAGTTAAGATTACACCAGGGACAGATGACCTTATCTCCTTCACCAGAATAATAGAACCCAGCTTTCACATATCTCTGAGCAGGAATTGGGTGAGACTTGAGCCAAGTTGCAAATGTAGATATTCTGTCATCATATCTGAAAAATCCATCTGCAGGATGAACTTTGGATTTCGGATCCGATCTGGGTCCTCTAGGATCCGATGATCTGTCAGGTCTCGTATTTGTTCTGTCACGCCTTTCAGTTGAAAGATGTAAACCAGTACAATGTACTTTGCTCCTAGTACATAGAGCAAAACCTCCAGTAAAGGCTTGGTTTGCTCTCATCCCTTTACAGTCAGTTGCATCAGTTGATTCATTGCGATTACCAGTAGGCAATTTGAAGGAATATGTCGGGGTAGAGGCAGCCTTACAGATATCTGCTCTAGATTCAGATTGATTAGACATTTTTCTGGGATGATGATTGCTGAACATTTTCACTCAAAATGGGAAATGAGCATTTAGTTTCCATTTATATATAAATTTGCAAAGTTACTTTGTGCTGACATTGTTTAAAAACAAAAAAATGATGAAATGTTTCCATTTATAGGAGTTATCAGCATTTCATTATTTATTTTCAAACATAAAATATGTACAAAAAAAGAATGAGCAAATTTAATGGAGTTATCCTACTACTTGATTAGATTCCACCCGAAAAGTCAATGAATATTGAGAAAAAGGTCAGATGTGGGGCTATTTGGAGATGTTGGATTCAGGTCCTTCTAAATTTGAAATGGTAGATTGGGGGAATTTGCTTTGTAGAAGTTCTAACTCAGCTTACAAGGGATATGCGAGGAATTTTCACATCTGTTTTAGTTCAACAACATATGTGCAGTAGTATTGCACCATCAAGCATCAACAATATATTGCACCATCAAGACCCAATAACCTATCTTTATGTATGTTACCCTCCCAGTATTGCACCATCACCAACCAATAACCTATCAATAGTGATCTAGATCATTTTCACTTCAGATCAATTTTTACAACTTATGTCATTCGATTGACCCACCTAGTACTACTCATTATGGGTTGTTGGAATGGCAGAGGAAACTAGTACATACCGTTGGTCAAGGTCCTGTACTGTCAATTGCCGACCAAAGGCAAGCAACTACCAGCTTTACCACTTTAGGCTGTGCCGAGAACTGAACCCCAGCCTCAGTGGTGGGAGGCTAGAGTATTACCACTCTGCCACCGTGGCCCTGATTTCAACATTAATTTCAACTAGTTTTTACAGATTGGATCCAACTAAAATGGTTTTCAAAATATATACACATTTCAACCAGATTTCTACATTGGATTCAACCTGATTTGAAAGTTGCATGCCTGCTGGGTAATTAGTGTTATTATGATTAATCAAGTTATAAGGGGGCCACGGTGGCAGAGTGGTAACACTCTCGCCTCCCAGCTCTAAGCCGGGGTTAGGTTCCTGGCACAGCCTCAAGTAGGAAAGCTGGTAGTTGCTTGCCGTTGGTCGTCATTTTACTGTACAGAACCCTGATGAACTGTATGTACTGGTTTCCTCTACATGCCCTTCCAACTACCCATCGTGATATGACCTGTATGGTGTTGAAAGCGATGTAAAACAATAAATAAATAAATCATATATAACCTTGAGGAGAATGGGAGACTGATATAATTAAATTTCCTTGAAAATTTGGCATAAAGATACAGGAATTGACAACTTTATTTTTTACAAGTATATTTAACATGCAAACTTTATTACTTAACCATTCATTTTATAATTTAGATTACAATTGACATCTGAAGAGTATGGAATGATGTATGGGGAGGCTGGATGACCCAGGTTTGAAATACTGTTTGTTGCATGCTGATTCATAAATATTTGTTTGCTTAAGTAATAGCATCCATTATAATACAAACACCTTGCAGAAATTTTACCCAAAAATCTGTTTGGCAATATTTCCAAAAATGTTTGATTTTTCTCATCAAAGGCTGAAAGTTTCATTCCATTTTGCCCTAAGGTACAAAAATCCTATCCACTCTGTGCCACTAAATTGAGCCTCTCTCAGGCGGATTGAGCCTCTAAATAGAGGTTCAAGGGGATAAAATCAATAAATGTTAATTATAGATTGACAGAGGCATTATTTTGGTGAAATAATGATTAAAAAGTATATTAATGGAAATAATATTCTCCCATTATGAACAGGAGAAAGATTAAATGCAAACAAAAATAAATGTGATTATTAGTTTTTAAGTATTTGAATCATTCATCCCAATTATGGTAGCAATGGTGTGAATGAAAGGCTTTGTTAGGAGCCTTAAAAGACCATTAAGGGCAATAAGTGTGAGTTATTATACACTCTATCATGGGTGTAATTGACCAGTGAGAGGTTGATTGCATCAGGGGTTGACTGTTGTAAGTGAGGGCCACTCAAGCGCATAGTTTGCATTAATTACTACTCTATTAAGTGTGCGTGATTGCATTACACCTAAGTTTGGGAGTTCATTGTTCTTAAAATGTAAATCAAGGATTAGAGTTAAAAATGGTCCTGATTAAAAGCATTTGTGTTTGAACACCTAAGTTCTTTACCTTCAATGGGGATCATTACTTACAAACAGGAGGCACGGCTATGGGCACATCTGTAGCCCACAAACTATGCCAACCTATTCATGGATAGATTTGAGACAAAAGCCCTATCTAGTTTCCCACTGAAACCACTTACATGGAAGAGGTGCATTGATGACATATTCATGATATGGACACATGGAGAAGAATCATTAAAACATATTATTGATTACTTAAACTCTCTCCATGAAACTATTAAGTTCACCCATGAAATAAGCTATACAGAAATTGACTTTTTTGACACCACAGTCAAATTTGGCCTTAGCAGAGGACTCAACTACTCTGTATAATAAACCCACAGATATTCACCTGTATCTGAAACACAGCTCAGCCCACCCCAAAAGTGTTCTCATCAGTAGTACTAGGTGGGTTAATTGAACGACATAAGTCATAAAAATTTATCTAGTGATCGGAAAATGATCTAGATCACTATTGATAGGTTATTGGGAGGTGATGGTGCAATACTGGACAATGATAGGTTATCTGAGACACAGAATATTGCTAGCTGATGGCGTAATACGTATAATGCTGAACATATTGTAGATGACTGAGATGCTGAGGTCTGAGAGCAACTTTCACGATTTCAAAATTAGAAAGACCTCAATTTAACATGACCAAATGGCCTCACATCCGACATTTTTCTCAATATTCATTGAATTTTCGGATAGAATCTAATCAACTATCAGAAAGTCATGTCAGTTCAGAATCCAAAAATGACAGATCCTCGGATCCTAGAGGTGTTAGATCGGATCCAAAATGTAAAGGTCACCCTGCAGATGGATTTTTCAGATATGATGACAGAATATATACTTTTGCTACATGGCCAAAGTCTCCCCAATTCCTGCTCAGAGATATGTAAAAGCTGGTTTTTATTATTCTAGTGAAGGAGATAAGGTAATCTGTCCTTGGTGTAATATTAATCTAACAGAATGGGAGAGCTATGACATTCTAATTCTAATAGCACTTTAATAGTGCTTAATCTCTGTCAAAAAGACAGTCTCTAAGGCGCATCACACAAAAACATTATTCAATATTCATAAACCAGAGACATTGCAGGGGTCAGCACCGCAGAGAAAGCAGGAGGAGATTTGAAATTTAGGGTGGATATGCTTTTCCAAAGAGGTATGACTTCAGCTTTGACCTGAAGGAGGCAAGTGAGTTTGCAGAGCAGACCTCGTCAGGAAGGTCATTCCAAATCATAGGTGCGTCATACGCAAAACTGAGTCAAAAATGCTTTCAAAACTTGAAAACTAAAGCAAAGTGGGGAACCCAAAGAAACATGCCATCAGATTGACTTTGATGATTATATGTTATATATGTTATATGCAATATGTCTGGGTATGAGAAAGGGTTCAAAGTATTTGTGGTTACCACTGTATAGGAACTTAAAGATAGAACGGTACTTAATCGGCAACCAATGTAGTGCTTTTCTAACAGGAGTGATGTGTGAATACTTGGTGGTGTTGGCAACAATTCTGGCAAGACTGTTCTAAACACAGTGAGGTTTGTGCAGATCCAGAGCTGAAAGACCTCTGAACAGAGAGTTACAGCAATCAAGATGACTTCCGACCAGAGCATTGGCAGCCATAAGGGCAGCTTCATGTGTCAGATGTCCTCGGAGTCGCTTAAGATCCCGGACATGAGCAAAACAAGCCTTGCAGACCTTCATAACATGGCAAGAGATTGAGAAATCTGAATCAAACCAGACACCAAGGTTCCTAACTGCATCTACTGGTGATATAAGATTGCCGAGTATGGGAAGGAGTGATTAAGTGTTTCACACTGAAACTTAGAGCCAAACACAATGAATTCGGTCTTATCAGGATTTAGCAATGGAAGAGCATCAAAGACATTCTCCCTACTGTGCTTTTGTTTTAATGTTAAATGCATTTCTCAATTATCATTTGTTGTAAATCATCCAATAAAAATTGTGAAACTTATATGATGTCTTTCTTTCCAATATATTTATCTTTCAATAGCTTTTTAAGATTCACCTATCTGAGAAATAACTTCTCAAGATTGCATCATCTGACAAATCAGTTATTTTGATTATACTTAATTTTTAGGTCATATTTCGACATATGTCCTTACTGAACTTAGGAACATGCCTGTACATGCATTCCTCTCAAAATATTTGCTTGTATTGCAATTATTAACTACCTCATCAGCTTTTTATTGCATGTTACAATTATATTAGTCAACACTCAACAGTTCCATCTGGCTCCTTGCAATTGGTTAATATTACACAGCCTAAATCTATATAAACTCCCAGATAATGCTAATTGTCATCCAATCTTCTCTGAAGAGTTTCATACCTATCTAGTAGTTGTACCTCACTGGAAAGAAAACCTCTACAATGGTGGAAGCTGTATTAGTTAAATCCAATAATGCATCTAAGAAAAGGAAATGTGATGGTGTGTGTGGAAACAAGAGTAAGAAGTCTTTCGCAAGTACATCTAGTGCAAAGATTTCAGAAAGCTTTGAGGACTCGCTTTCGAGTCTTTTGATGAGTAATGTCCCTACATTTGAATGCAATAACAATGAAGGGAAAGCAACTGCATACAATCCAAATGAAGGCAGAGAAGGTGTTATCAAAAGAACATTTCTTCTTGGAGGGACAAAATATGTAATATTTCAAGGCTCTCAAGGACTTATTGAAAACATTTATTTGAAAGAATGGGAGGATGGGACAGCTAATGGCAAGAAATACCCTACACCGGAAGGGATCCCATTTAAGTTTAATGAGTGGAATGAATTCATAAAAGTGGCACAAAGGATGTATACAGAATATTCAGAAATATATTCCTGTGAACCCTGTATTCTGGATGAAGATAGCTCGGACATGATATGAATAGCTGTGAGGAATGCAAAACAGCTCAAGAGACATTCTGTAGAGGGAAGGTCAAAGAGGATAAAATAAATAAATTTAAAACAAGGAAAAGATGGAAAGTGTTGTTAATATATTTCTTGGGGAAAAAGAGGGACATATATTACCCTCATCTAATTACAAGTACAATGGTCACCTTAATGGAGTTAGTGTCATTGGTAGACAGGAACAACTTCCTTGAGGCGTTTGTGGTCCTGTTCTTGTTGAATGATGCCACTCCCACATCCATAGCGTGAGTATTAAATCACTTTATTTTAATTTACTAATTTTAATATAACCACAATGTGTTAAATAAATTTCATCTATCAAGTATTTTTTTTGTTTAATCTCAGTTAGATGCTATATTTTAAGGTAAGGAAGGTTCTCCCTGTAACTAAGAATAATAATTAATAATAATAACTAATTACTTTGTTAATTAGTTTAAAGAGTCTGTAACTTATATAAGTACCCGCCTGTTATATCTATGTTCAATCTTAAGACTTTTTTTTCCCCAACAGTCAGAAATATCCGGTCCATTATGTATCCGATGAACTCGAGACCATGCGGTGTTGTGTTTGCTCCGAATACCTGGAGAAAGACAGGATCGTTATAACCAATCCTTGTTCTCATTTCACATTCCCGGAGTGTGAATATGTCATTTACTTGTAATATGTCTAAATCTGATGCCATCTCTGTTTTTGTATGGGTGCCCACAGGAACATACATAAACAAAAACTATGAACAGGATTTAATAAATAGTCTTACAGAGGGGAATTTATTCAAAGCCTTTTCAGCAGCATTTATGCTTGATCATCCCTTTGTAATGAATGGGGAGGTACTCAGTGGCCTAGTGGTTAGCAAGTTTGGCATCTAATCATAGGCTGTCACCTCTGTGGGTTCGAGTCCCACAAGTGGCAATTCTGAGGACCTGTCCCAATATGACTCTGTCTGTTGAACGGGACGTAAAACCCCAACTTTGTAATGAATGGGAGGAGTACTATTACAAAAAAGTAAGAAATATCACATGTTCCTCTTGTAAGGTTAAGTTCAAGCTCAGTGTTTTATTTATGACTAACTGTGGGCACTTTTACTGCACTATATGTGCTGTTTATAAGATTCAAAAAGAGAGGACAGAACCATTAGAATGTTGTGAATGTTTACAAATCATTGAAAAAGGTGATTTACCAGCAATATTCATGCGTCCTGTATGATGTTATGTATTATTATCTCTGAGATATTGTAGAGTAACCTTCACAGGCACATATATTTAACTAGGAAAATTGTTGTTTCCTTTTTTCATTATGGGGTCCAATAATTGTCTTTTTGTAATGGGGCAGAGCATGAATTACTGTCTCTCTGAATATCTATATATTTGTCTTACATAAATGTCATAATCGATGGGAACAGGTATATTGTATTATATAACTCTATTCATGACTGAAGAATAATTGAAATATATGCTCTCGAAGGAATGTTCCAAATTAACACACTCAACCTACATATTGAGATAATTTCATCAACTTTTTCAATCTGTGTTGATAAAATCTTGGATTCAGATGGCATTTAACTGTCTTAGTTTGGAGACATTTCAAATTTTAAATCGGAATTCTTTTATTTTGTGGGTAGAGTAACACTCTGATTATTTTCTTGGATAATGAACTACGCATTTTTTACGAAAAAATAACATAAAAAGAGGTTGAAATTTGTACTATCTCTGAAAAATTTCAACAAAATGTACACAGAGGTAAAATATGAATAAGGTTAATTACATATCTGATTGGGGGCCACGGTGGCAGAGTGGTAACACTCTCGCCTCCCATCTCTGAGGCCGGGGTTCGATCCCCGTGATGGCCTTAAGTGGGAAAGCTGGTAGTTGTTTACCATTGGTCAGCAGTTTACAGTACACAACCCTAGCGAACTCTGCCCTTCCAACTACCCGTCATGATATGACCTATACAGTGTTGAAAGCGACGTAAAACCCCAAATAAATAAATAAATACATATCTCATTACAAGACTATTATTCATATATGTAACATGTCCAATGTAAACTGTCTTACAAATCAGATGTCAATATGAATCATTGTATCCCCGGCGCGAAGCGGGGATACTATGGATTCATCATCGTCGTCCGCATCCGCAGATATTTCTTGTTAGCGACCTACAGTCCACATTTCTTTCCCGATTTCTTCCAAATTTGGCAGGTGGCTTGATATGGTAGAGGACTGGCCACCCTATCTTTTTGGTAGGGTTTATGTCTAAATTAGGCCTGTGGTAGACAAAAATGTCTAAAATGTGGAATATTGCTTGTTAGCGACCTACAGTCCACATTTCTTTCGAGATTTCTTTCATATTTGGCAGGTGGCTTGGTATGGTAGAGCATTCTCCACCCTATCTTTTTGGTAGGGTTTATGCCTAAATTAGGCCTGTGGTAGACAAAAATGTCTAAAACACAAATTTGCTTGTATCTCCTTAACTGTGCGAGATAGAGCGATTTTCGACCCACAGGGTATCTGAGGAATGTACTCTTGCCAATTTTCAAAAATTTTCCCCTCCCCAAAAATGGCGGCCATTTTGAATTTTCGAATTTTTGCGTAAAATGGCAAAACACAAATTTGCTTCTATCTCCTTAACTGTGCGAGATAGAGCGATTTCGTCGAAATTTTCGACCCAAAGGGTATCTGAGGAATGTACTCTTGGCAATTTTCAAAAAATTTTCCCCTCCCCAAAAATGGCGGCCATTTTTAATTTTCAAATTTTTTTTATTGTATCCCCGGTGCGAAGCGGGATGAAATTTTTGAAAAAGAAGTAATTTGGCAGAGAGTATAAATATTATAAATTATGAAAGAATTCTTGAGAGTCCAGGTATTGGGAGCAGTTAGATTACTACCTGTGGCTTGTGAGGATGAATACAGAGGAAATTTTCAACCTAATGGAAAGAGATAAAGAAATCAGAAAAAAATTCATGGGAATGTATCCCATAGATCTAATACTAAATAATCTTCCTGTTCCGTGTCTGATTGTAGTGAATCTGGACAGTTCTGAGAAGAAAGGTAGTCATTGGATAGTTCATTATCCAAAGAATCATGTGAAATATTTTGATACATTAGGAAAAAGACAAGTGAAAGCAATACACCTTTTATTGAACAGTAAAGGAATTACATACAAGTACAATAAAACAAGATTACAGTCATCAAATACAGAGACTTGTGGATTATTTTGTTTTCATTACAGTTACTACAGTTGTAGAAAGATAGAGTTTAACTTCATATTAACAAACTTCAGCAATAACCTCTATGTAATACATACTACCTCAATGTAATGAAGATATTCTAAAAAGTCTATACAATCAAATTGTCAGTTAATATTTATATTCCTTCATAACTGTATATATATATATTTGCTAGTATATTTATGTATTCAATAATTGTAAATAAATTAGTGTTAATTCACAACCTTTTTTATGTTATTTAATAAAACCCATACTTCAACACCATTCACTTTATAAGGCTAACTGAGCCCGATTCCAATTTTGAAAAGCAAGCAAACTAATGCAGTCATTACCTTTCATATGAGAGTGATCTGTCGTTACAAATTCAAATTCTGATAGATTTCTAGATGAACTCGGATTGTTTTTCTTTCTTTTTGTCGTATAAGGAGATCATAATGGGGAGTTCTTTTTTTTCGATTTCAATTTTAAGGTAATCAAAAAGTACTAACTTTAGTTACATATTCCATTAAAATTTGTCCCATTATATTATTACCAGCTAAAGAGGATGGTTTCAACACAGAAACAAGTGTTGATGGAGTAGAAACCCCCACAAAAGCAGTTTCTTCACTGTTAAAAGTAGGTTTTTTATACACAAGATAATTAGTTGCTCAATAAATAAAAAAGTAATTCTTGTATCTTAATTTAACGAAAAAAATATTAGACAGAGAAGATTGAATTTTTTCAACCAACACCACATCTTCCTCCCATGGACACAGAACCATATCTAAACGTCTTGTACTTAGTCCATCATTTTCAACAACTCTTTTACAATAGAAGTAGTTGAAGCCAATTTTTTCTTGAGAATATGTGTATATTTTACTACCTCTTAATTGAAATCCAACATTAGTTGATGAATTAATTAATTGTTTTTTTTTAAATTCTTTTGCAAGGTAATTTTGTTTCCCCTCAGAATCTTGAATAATGTAAGATTTAGAACATAAGGAAATCATCTGGTAACCTTCAAACTCTTTCTTAAAAATCACGACCCTACGGCAATCTAATACAATATGATGGGCACAACATCTCCTAGGAAGTCCGAACAGGAGTTAAAAATTTCATTCTGATATCTTTTCTTATATTTTTTGGATATACATTGATCGAGATCTGATTAGTTTATGGCCATGTAAATACTATCTGTACTGTTTGTGTAAGTTCAAATGAATTTTTGTTAAGATAAAGGTTGAGGCAATCATAATAAAATTCCAACATTCTTAATTTTGCATATTGTAAAATAAAAAATCCAATTTGAACGGGAGTGTCAAAATACGAGTTTTGTATGTCTTGACCTCATATAAATCTTGACCTATTGATTCATATTTTTAAATACAGATGAATTGATTAATTTGCAGACCTTACTTTTATTCAGTAAATAACATTGGTATGCTTGGCCTTGTCCATGAGCAGAGATCCGTAGGAACTATTACTGACCAATTTATAGGTTTCTCCAATGATTGCTTTGTCAGGATTTTGATCACCCTCCAATCAATATTTGGTCACTGTTTCGATAAAGGCTCTAAAATATAGTTTAGGTTGATATTCTATTATCTGATAAATTCTGGTAATTTCGCATTATTCTTCAGATACCACTGCAGAATTTGAGTATATAATAATATCTTTGATGCTGAAGTTCCACTAACAAAAAGTTTCTTGTGATCGAATTTAATGTCATTTTGAGTACAATATTCTGTCATGTGCTCGCCTATGTCTGACATTGACACCTGGCAGGTGCAAAAAAGGAGGAAATTCTGAAAAGAACTGTTTAAATTCCACTTTCACAGATATATCTACTTCAACCATGCCAAACATTTGACCATTAGCAATGTCTGATTTTATTTTACTTTCAGTTAATGAACCCTTATTTTTGGTGTAATATTTTGGTAAATAATGGTCATAAAATTATGACACTGTGATTTTATTCCTTTTTTGAACTCGCATTGTTGAATAGACAAGTATTTATATCCCATAGAGATAATGAATTCTTTCTTTCTGATGTATGATCTATATAATTCTCAGAAATTTCTGGTTTAAAATTATTAGCAGGATTTCTCCTTACATATACTCCTGTGGGCATATTTTGTTTAATGGTGTAGGAGTATAGGCCATTACAATCATAACCTACTATAGACTGACATTTATTACCTTCCATTTTCTTGATGTTAGAAACCCCTTTTTCGTTATAACAAGAAAATATTATGCTAGGTCCACCCACAATGTTCTTTCTATGGGTACAATATAAATCGGCATTTTGTTGATTGATCAAAGAAAAATTAGATTCTGTAGATGCATATAGAAGCTTACTTGCTACTCCTGGTAAAGTTACATAATCTTTAAAAATGTCAATTTTCTGCTGTGTGTAAATGCTAACAAAAGATGAGAGTGCAGTAACAAAAGGGCCTGTATCTAAATTATTGTAATAAACCAGATGATTCTTAAAGGTTTGCATTCCTTGAGTACTCATATTTCTTAAGGATTGGAATTCGACAAGGTGGAATAAAAATCCTCCATATCGGGTAGTGAGGTGTAATTGAGTTTATCAAAAGAATCAAACCATTCATAAGGAAACATACCTTTAGGTATATCACAACCATAAGCCTTCAAAAATGGACTATAGGAAGAACCAGCAGCAAGATAATTAGAAAAGTCCAAAAATTTCAACTAAGGAGTATAAATTGCCAGATAAGAATTTTCTTTTTTATTGTATGAATATCTTTTTCCAGGTAATTACCGGCTACATAAAACATAATCTCTTCCTTAATTAGGTTTATGTCGTACTTACTCGAATTAAAGCCTATAACTGGTATTTGTGAGAGATACATTTCAAATTTTTTTCTGAAGATTGAGAATTCTATTTAAAAAATGACTTTTCGCATTAGAATTTAGGGACTTTTTATTACTGGATTCTGTAGAGGAAGTGTCTGAAAACTCTTGATCACTTCTAATCACTTCTTGATCATCCAGGTCTCGAAATACATATAGTCATATTTGACTTTTAGTCTACTTAAATTTGCATAACTAATTTCAATAAGATAGGTCATCATCTTAGAAATAAGATCATTTGAGGATATATCTACAAAACCTTTGGGTTCACAAAAGCCTTCAACATTTCAGGAAACACTAACGCTTACTGGAATATGCTTTGACAAAAAATGCAGTTGGTCAGTGGATGAGGCATTGGTCTTCATTAATAAAGCCTCCATATCCCAAACAATAAAAGCGGGGTAATATCTATCACTTTCAGGTACATATATAGTTAGGAATTCTAATTTATCAAATATGGCTTCTTGATTTTTATGAAAGCCTCCAGGAAATATATATTTGGTTCTTTCATAACAATTAGTATAATGTCTTTTAAGATGTCAATGTCTTTTAAACATTTTGTTACATTTTTCACATTTGTTTGCAATCTTGGAATAATCTGTTATATAACTCAGATGATTTCATATTGTTCAAATATATCACAGTTTCACTTTCAAAAAAAGATTCATATAGCAAATTTACAGAGTTAGAGGAATTCAGAGACACAATAACTATTTTTACATTAAAACATTGCCCCATCTTATTCATGTCTTCTGTAGTGACACCTTTGAAATTTCCAATGGAATTACTTGGAATTTCTGGGTAATCGTTATATTTTCTCCATTGATTAAGATATTGCAAAACTGTACCAGTTTCTTTATCTTTAAAATGATAATGTAAACATCTAAAGAAGCACAAATGATCTTGATAGGGCTTGTGAGTAACTCTATTAACGTAAAATGAAATGACATAGGATTTTTATTAGAACTAATGGAAAATTATCTACCTGACCTAGTGGAAATTCTGTCGTAAAAACTACATATTGAATATTTGTAATAAATGCCAATGTCCAAGCAGTTGAAGGTCTCACAGCTCTAGCCGGTTCTATACTATCTAATTTAGCCAGTTTAAACCTTAGAAATCTAATACTGTTTCTGTAAAATTTAGTAAACGGAAAATGTAAGATCTTATTATTAAAATATGGAATATAATACCCATATTCACCGGTTTCTGTATTCTGCAGTACCATACCAAAACAAAAGTTTATTCTAAAAGCATTTTCTTGGTCGTTATATATTTGTGTCAAATGTCCTCTGATCTTGTTGAAGCCTCTGTGCATATTATTGGATGGGAAGTTGTAGACCTTATTCAGATCACTGTCTTCATCTCCTGCCAGAATATGTCATCTATAAAGAGCATACTCAGCCTGAAGCTCTGGATTGTTCAGATCTTCCACATATGGTGGAATTTTGTATACGTCAATTCCACCATGTTGTACAATGATTGTACAGTTCCTTCCTGTTTGGCATATGTACTTACAAATGGAACAGTTCTAAACTCTATTAACTGCATCCTCCTGGATCCTATGAGAGCGTTGAATATGAGAATTCAGGGCTTTGGCACTAAGAAATGGATAGTCACATTGAAAGCAAATAAACTTCCCACACTTTCTGTAATGTTGAAATAATAGCTGAGATGAGTTGAATTCCTTATCACATATGTTACATTTCTGCAAATTATCCTTGTTCTTAGGACATATCTTCTTACGACAGTTCAACAAGTAATGGTTAAGCATGCACTATTGATAAGTTTAGTATGGACCCATCACGGAGACACCGAAAATTTAAATAGAGATTTTTATTTGTTTCTGATCGTCACTATACACATATATTTCATATATTACTGATGGTATTCTGTCTTTATATTGGTTTTTATTTCATATGGTTGTTGTTGGGAGTTTATCTCTGTTAATTTACAACAATATTCCCATGTCTTGATATTTGCGGGTATTATCGCCCACTACCGGGAATTATCGTTCAACAACCAAGTTCTGTTACATTGTGTTTCTACATTCCTTTCACAACATATTAATTGAACAACACCATACTCCAGAATTTCCATCTGTTTAGGTCCCAATAAGGCTTTGTTATGTTTTTCAGGCCCCTCTAAGGGTTTTTTATTTTTTATTTTCTTTACAGTGGCTCCAGTGGGGAGTTAGGGTGCCTGTGAGACGCCCACAGGACGAAGATTGACTTGTATGTAAGTTGACTGAACTGACTGTAAAGCTTAGTGGACACTAGCTATAAGGTCATTTTTATTTTAGACTCCCCACAGTCCTTTTGTGTGTTAAGGCTCTGGAGTATGGAAAAATGTACCTTATACGCTGCCTGGTATTGATCAGGTCAAGGGTTGTTTTGTGGGCTTTGTACTACCTCGATCTTTCAGACTGGCTAGTTTTGGTACAAATGCAAGATGCTTTCCATCATCAGTGAAGACACGATCCCTCTGTGTTCTCTTGCTTTTATGTGGGGATATATCCCTAAATCCTGGACCTATTGTGATGGGGGTAGCTAACTGTCGGTCTGTAAGAAACAAGGGTCCAATGATTTCTGATGCTGTGTTCAATCACTCACTGGACATATTATCACTGGTCGAAACTCATATTCGCCCGACTGATACCGATTGTCTGCTTCAATCCATCACACCACCATCTTATAAACTGTGTTAAAGACCTCGTGCACATGGCTCAGGTGGCGGAGTTGGCTTTCTCATAAACAGTAGCCTGTCTCATAGAATTGTGGATCATCCCATCATCATCAAGGGAGAGTGTTAATTTTCTTAATATTCTTGACTCCTGCAATATTACTCAACATGTTCATTCTGCTACCCATCTTCATGGCCATACCCTAGATCTCATCCTTACTTCGGATAGTTCTCTGGTTTCAAATGTGGTTGTAAGTGACTACATCTTCAACCATGCAATGATCAAATGCCAAGTTGAAACTTCAATAACTCCTAACTCACAAGCTAACAGAGTGACTTACAGGATATATCATAAAATAAACATGGACACTCTACGCAATGACTTGAGCAATTGTTCCTTTGTTGCTTGTCCGGGTGACACTGCAAACAAACTGTATGATCAATACACTAATGATCTTTCCAACCTACTGGACAAACATGCTCCAGAGGTTACTCGCTGTCTTGCCAAGGAGCCAGCAAAGTGGCTATCAGATACCTACAAAAATGCCAAATCCATCCGACGACAGTTTGAATGCATCTGGCATAAAAAGAAAACTCCTCTCAACCGCGCAAGGCTGCGCAAACAAATTGCCAGGTGTAATTCACTTGCCAATAAAGACAAAGCCACATATTACAGAGCTCTTGTAAATAAAAACGGTGACGACCCTAAAAAACCGTGGCAAGTTCTGCGTTCTACCTTATACCGTATCCCTGACAAGGTTCTTCCATCAAATAGTTCACACAAAAAAAATCAGTTTGCCGCTTTTTTTACCAAAAGATTGCTAAAATCTGAGAGTCTTTTTCCAGTTCTTCATCCTTTTCCTTGCCATCTCCTGTGAATCCGCCAGGACTCGTCAAATTTGATGATGCCTCACCTGATGATATTGCGAAGGTAATCAAAAATTCACCTACAAAATCCTGGATCCTTTGCCTACTTTCCTAGTTAAGGATTGCCTTGATATACTGCTTCCTTCTATCACAAAACTTGTGAATTGTTCTTTGTCGGAAGGTGCTGTCCCAGATGGCTGTTGCTGTTGTCACTCCACTGATAAAGAAATCTTCTTTATCAAAAGACGATCTAAAGAACTATCACCCTGTGTCTGGGCTGAGCTTTATCTCAAAACTCGTGGAACGTGTAGTTGCCTCACAACTGAGTAGACATGTCTCTCTCCATGGGTTGGAAAATGAGAATCAATCTGCCTATAGACGTGGCCATTCAACTGAAACAGCTCTTTTGTCTATAAAGAATCAGATTCACCTATCTCTAGCCAGAGATGAGGCCACAGCTGTGGTGCTGCTTGATCAATCTGCAGCTTTTGACACCATTGATCATGACAAACTCCTTGATTGCTTAAGAAAATGGTTAGGTGTCGGGGGTAGATGCCTTGATTGGTTCAAGTCATACCTTTCTGATCGTGCCCAATGCATCAAGATTGGCTCTGTTCTCTCTGAGACTAGTAAGCTTAAGTTTGGGGTTCCTCAAGGTTCAGTTCTTGGTCCTTTTCTTTTTTCGTTGTATACCACACCTTTGAGCAAAGTAATCTCTAAACATCCAGATGTCAAATTTCACTTCTATGCTGATGACACCAAGCTGTTTATTCACCTGACACATAAAAAGGAAAAGTGTCTCGGCTAGGAAAGTGTCTCGAAGATGTCAAACTGTGGTTGTGTGCAAATAAACTAAAGCTGAATGCCGATAAGACCGACTTCATTATATTTGGCTCCAAGTCTCAACAAGATAAGTTAAACCCATTCTTTCCAGTAAACATATTGGGTGAATCCCTGATACCTTCAGATGCCGTTAAGAATTTGGGTGTCTGGTTTGACTCAGACTTTTCCGTCACCAAACATGTTAAAAGTGTATGTAAACTTTGTTTCATCCAGATGAGGGATGTTAGACAAATTCGACAGTACTTGACTCGTGATGCTGCTCTTATGGCTGCAAACGCACTTGTGGGGAGTAGACTTGACTACTGTAACTCCTTGTTTAGGGGTCTATCTGTTTCTAACCTACACAAGCTACAATGCATTCAAAACAGTTTGGCCAGAATTGTTTGTAGAGCCACATGTCTTTCTCATACCACTCCACTAAGAAAAGCCCTTCATTGGCTACCCATAAGGTACCGTTGCATCTTCAAGACTGCCTTGCTGGTATACAAATACCTACATACTAACTGTCCAAAATATTTCAGCCCATTCCTCAAAGTTAGACAATGTGCCTATAATACTCGGTTGAGTCAATCTGATGGTATAATTCTACATGTTACTCAATACCAACCATCTATTTACAAATCCACAAAGCAGTTTGGTCTAAGCTTTGCATATGATGCTCCCAAAATATGGAATGAACTCCCGGATGATGTACGATCTGCCACTTCTATTGCTTCCTTCAGAAAAAACTTAAGGCATACCTATTTTGCCAAGCTTATCCTCCTTAGTATTTTCCACCTCATATGGCGTTCTCCGTGATGTCGACCATTCCTGTGGATAAGGACAATGATTTTTTGCGACTATGCTTATGATGTTGTGCCTTAGAGTCTGTCACTTTGGCAGAGATTAAGCGCTATAAAAGTTGAATTGGAATTGGAATTGACAATATTCACATTGAAATCTTTGCTTATAAATTTTTCTCTGAGATATGATCTTGTTACATAACTTCAAATGAATTTGCAACAAAAAACATTAAGCATATCACATTGACAGAATGGACATTTGAATTCTATTATAGCACTTAAAGAAAATTGATAAATTGTGGACATGATGTGGAGGTTTATTTATAAGAACATTTAGTGCTGATGAGGCAATTCGTCATTGCATACATATGTCATTTTGGGTTACATATTATTGATGATACGACAGTTTCCTAAGAGCATATGGGATATTTATCATCAAATTATTGATAATGCAACAATTTCCTAAGATTATGACATATTGTACATCTAGGACTGCTACAAGAGATCTGTTATAATGACTTGAAAGAAAAGAGTTCATATTACTATTTACATTTTTTATTACATATTTTTATATACATTAAATAGCATAAAGCAAATGTCTCATATATCTGCAACTTCATCGCCTCACCCTTCTATTGTTCTTATCATGTCCTGGGCTTGTTCTGTGTAAAAACCTTGCCATAGGTGAAAATGTATTCATCTTATTCTTCCACTATCGATAGGTGCCAGATATTTTATGTGTACATATCTGGAAAGAGGCTGATAGGAGAGAGAAAAATGGAAGGGATAATGCCAATAAAATAATGCCATATAATAGGCAGATATTCCAAATCTTCCAGGACTGCTTATTGGAAAGTCTTTTAAAACTAACATCATAAAGTCAGCTGGTTTCTTCAATTGGAAATTCTTCACTGGAAGATATGCATCCCAGAGTGTGATAGTACCAGCCATGTTGTAGTTAGAGCAAGAAATGAGTTTACCTTAGTAAGGTATCCAAATTTATATTTTGGGGATACATACGTTATTGATTTCACAGATTAACAGCAGCTGAAGTCCTTGAGTATAATGAATTTTGAAATTTTCAGTTGATTTTTTTTCAGCAATATTCTTGTTCCCATCTGTTCCCCTTGTAAATTTAGAAGATGTAGTATATCAAATACAGTGTCGAATATCATTTGCAGATGACTTGTAAACAGCTGGTACCAGAGCTGAGGTTCTTGAGTTCAATGTATTGTGAAATTTTAATTTAATTTCAGCAATATTCAAACCTAGATTGTAGAAATGTAGATCATTTGTGAAGTAAAGTTAATTGTTGGAAGTATTGCACCATCAGCAATAACCTATAAAAAATTACAATATGAAGGTCATAGTATTGCACCATCAGCCTAGCAATATTCTTATTCTCATCTGTTCCTCAGTCATCTACAATATGTTCAGCATTATACAGCAAACACTAGTATTGCACCAACAGCTAGCAATATTCTGTGTCCCAGATAACCTATCATTGTCCAGTATTGCACCATCACCTCCCAATAACCTATCAATAGTGATCTAGATCATTTTCCGATCACTTTAGATCAATTTTTACGACTTATGTCATTCGATTGACCCACCTAGTACTACTCTCACTAAGACTCAGAAGGATATGCAGTCTAAATAGTGACTTTGAAGCCAATGCTAAAAACTCACTGGGTATTATCTTAAGAGAGGATACCCTTTTCCTAGCCTAAAAAGACACTACCTTAGAGCTAGGAAGTTTACCCAAGATGAACTTTTAGATACAGTCTCAAAAGCCACCATTGAGGCACCAGTCATGGTCACACAATTTAATCCTAGAAACCCACAGATAGAGGCTCTAGTTAAAGATAACTGGAACATTATCCAAAAGACTGAAGAACTTACACAAATCTTCAAAACCAAACCCTTAATGGGATACAGAAGATTACCAAATCTAAAGGATTTACTGACTAGCAGCACAATTTCTTATCCCCCAAATCCTAAAACTGACACTGAACAGTCAGGTCACATCCCTGTCTGCACAAGACTATCGAAATGCACCTACTGTCCTAAGCTGAGGACAGTGGACCAAATAACCAGTTTTCACAGCAAACAAGTTTTTAAATGCAAGTCTTTCAAGCATAAAGTTGCTTGTGAACTCAGTAATGTGATTTACATTATAAATTGCAATAAATATGGCCTACAGTACATAGGAGAGACCGAAAGACCAATCAGGAACAGGATGTATGATCACTACAACAGTGTTCAAAAGTTCCATTCAGAAAAGTCCACTCCAGTCTCTAGACATATCACACAGAATAACCACTCTGTGAGCAATATGTTGTTTAGCATTTTCCTTTGGATGGGGGATCTAAAAAGCCCAAATGCCTCCATTAGACGTAAAAGCCAAGAACTATATTATATTTGGGCATTCCCCACACTCCACCCTACAGGCATCAATGTTTGTATGAAGATATACCCCCTCATGACACCCCCTACCCAGGTGTCTCTTCATCCCCTTTCCACCTTACACAAATTGTTTAAAATATATTGTAGTATGTGGTAGGATGTATATATGCACATTGTAATGATAATCCTTTGGCATAAAGCCACATCAAGAGTTTATTTAATGTGTAGTTGGAGTTTTATGTCCCGCCCAACAGCCAGTTCTATATGAGACAGGTCCTCAGTATTGTCACTTTTCGGAGTTAAACCCACACAGAGGTGACAGCTTGTGATCAAAATCCACATCTGCTAACTCATTACAGGCCACTGAAGATCTTTTTAATGTTTAACAGTATTAAGACACATAACAAAGGTGAACTACATAGTTCTATTAAATACCAATTAAGCTATATGGCTTCCTTGTACCAACTATGATCATTTTCTCAAAGGACACCAAAAGCATAAAAACAATTGATTTTATTGGGGGAGATTAGTAGTTGGAGCCCCAAGATCCACCTTATTCAGTGCTCCCAGTGAAAATTGTTCTTGTGTATCAATACCTTCGATTGGGTATTGGTGTATTGCCAATTAATATTGGCGCCAAATTCATTTATACTTCATTCAACATTGGAAAGTCAAACGGGCAAGATGCCATTTTATCTGAAGGTTTTTTAGTAACGTTGAACTTTAGTTTATTAGCCCTCAATGTTGGATTTTCTTTCGTTGTGAGGTTGGCGTCCAGTGTGTGACTTCTCTGCAAGAGATCTACAGTTTTTTGGTACAGAATCCAGGAGGATTAGTGTTTTATTATTGCAAGTCTTGCTCTGGGGTGCTGAAGCCACGGAAGAGGGATGAGTTCATTTTCATATGTGTCATTTTAATGTTATTTTACAAATTTTAGTACATATTTTAGTCAGTTTTTAGTTATATTTTAATATGGAACGCTATGCTGCAGTTCTACTATCATCATAAGAATTGATTTAGTATTTGAACTCATCTGCCTGGTAGACTTGCAATACTCAAAGCACGGAGTGCTGTATGTATTCATTTCAGAAACATTGACAATAACTGGTTTATAATAATAACCAACGATAATAATATCAGTGATTTAGTGATTTATAATCAACATAAACAGTGACAATGGCTCCAGCCAAGGAATTTCTTTGCAAAAGATGTGGCAATATTCATAAAAAGCCAATTAACAACAAATGTACTTTTAGTGACAGTAATAATGAAGTCAGTGACTTACCTGCCAATGACATTGAAACACCCAAGTATCAATGATTCAAGTGCTCTTAACTTGCAAATTATAGTCAAATTGAAAAGCCTAGGTGGCCGAATGTCCACGATGGAGGAAAAGATGGCCAGCAGAGAAGCCAAAGATGTCAGCATTTTAGTGCAACAGCCCACAGCAGCAATACTACACCAGCCCTGGCAGAGAGTTACAGCACATCACAGCTGGATCAAGTGGTCATTCGAACACTGGCCACCCTGCAAGAAAGTCAACATATTCAGGAGGTAAAGAAGCGAATCAGACAACTGGTTGACTTAAACAAATCATGCCTCAGAATTTTATGTTGGGGGGTAGCAATGATTCATTAAATTGGTGCCAATGGGTAGCTGGATTTGCGACAATTGCAAGGGAAGAGCAAAACCTGGAAATTAAAAATTCAATGCTTGAATATTTAACGGAAATCATGGAGGATGCCAATGATTTTGGATGGCAATCAGCCAAAGCCCCTCATGCTGTGCTTTTGTGCAGAATAGAGGATGGGAAAGTTGGTTGGAGTGAAACCCAAAAGATTGATAGGATTCGAAGGGTGCATGTGCAAAGGGGGGTTACTCAAAATAATGGGGTTCAAAATTCAAAATCAACCAAATCAGATTCAAAACCAACCATGGCATGTCGTTTCTGTCAATGGGGATTATGTCATAATCAAAGGGATCACGAAACAGGGGGAACTTTGTATAAACATGTTTGTGCAACCTGCTTTAGTATGGGGAAGGAAAATAGACATATGTCAAAAGATTGTAAAGTATCCTCCAGGAATTCAAAAAAACGAGTGAAGCACTGCCAAAAGGCAGTGCACAGTGGTAGTGATATTGTAAGCAGTTGTCATGTACCTAAAAATATATATTGTACTAGCAGAGTTGTATGTAACAGTAACTTGTACAATGGTACTAGTAGTAACTGGAAGGCTGACTGGTCCAGATTCATTGGAAAATCTTATTCACAGGTCGTGGGTTCGAATCTGGTCAAGGCCAGGTCGTGGGTTCGAATCTGGTCAAGGCACAACAGGCCAGCAGTAATACTACAAATACTCTAGCAGTCACATTAAAGGCATGTAGGGCTAAAAATATGAAACAACTTACCTTCCCATCTCAAAAGAAGGAAATCCGTCACAACTCCAGTGACAGGAAGCAAAACACTTCCAGATGTAATTCCAACACTATCAGCACTCACAGTTCTGAATTTCAGCTTCCACTTCAGAACAGATTTGAATCCATTTATCCCTTGGATCTGATAGATCTGACTGAGGAAGAAAGTTGCAAGTTTGGCAAAAATTGTAAACAGAAATTTCATGTGAGGTCCCTAGTACACAAACGAAGTACTGAGTGAACAAAGGTTTCCAACGACAGTGTACGTTGATGGCAATCAGCTGATATTAATACAAAAGTAGTACAGAGTAACATACCAAATAGAGAGCAGGGCAAATGTCAAAAAACTCTCGAAATTGGCTTGAAAATAAATTGGCCACAGGACAAATATGAATTGGCATTGCAGATCAAGAAGAGAAACAGAGATAAGATTCAATTAGCAAATTCGGATCTGACATTTCAAAAATGGGCCGAACAGAATCCAGATAACTTTGGTTACATTCCATTGGGTCCCCTTCTGTTACCACAAATTGATAGGTACAGACCCAATAAAATTATAGGACACAACACAAAAAGAAAATACTTTTAATTTTATGTCCAGCCAAATACAGGTCAAATCCCAATTAAACCCAGATATTTGGGAAAGATTTTTAGATGGTTATTGGGACAAGCAATTGCTATATCTGATTAGATGTGGATTTCCACTTGATTTTGATAGAACTTCAAAATTGGAAAAAAATATGGTAAATCATAAGTCAGCTCTAATGTTTCCTCAAGATGTTGATCTATATATAAAAGTAGAGATTGAATTTGGGGCCATTACTGGACCTTTCAGTGAACCACCTTTAACCAACTTTCATACCTCCCCGTTTATGACTAGGGAGAAGTCAGGAGGTGACCACAGAAGAGTTATCATGGATTTGAGTTATCCACATGGCTTTGCAGTAAATTCCAAAATTAGTAAGGATTCTTACCTTGGAACTGATTTTATACTGACACTCCCCTCGATTGATCACATTACCAACAAAGTTCAGAAGTTTGGCAGGGGTTCCCATATATATAAGATTGATATAAGTAGGGCTTTTAGGCATGTAAAAATTGACCCCAGGGACTATTTTCTGCTAGGTTTACGACATGAAAGCTACTTCTTTGATGTCTGCCTTTTGGATACAGGCACGGATCCGAAATTTTTACTAGACTCAGTGACGCCGTCAGGTTCATAATGAAAAATAAGGGCTATGACGTAATAAATTATATTGATGACATCATAGGTTTTGGCACGGTAACCACAGCAACTCCATCCTATAATACACTATTTCAACTACTCCAAGGCTTAGGTTTCGATATTAGCATTAAGAAATTGGTCAAGCCATGTACCAAAGCCATTTGTCTAGGCGTCGAGATTGACACCAAAAATTTTGCAGTATCAGTCCCAGAAGATAAGCTAAAAAATATACAAAAAAGAGATTTGCAATGTTTGGTAACATAAAGTTACATGTACTGAAAAGGAGCTCCAATCTCTGTTAGGTTCACTTCTGTATATTTCGAAATGTGTTAAAAGCTCTAGATTCTTCTTAAATAGGATGCTAGGTACACTCAAAGCTCATTTTGGCAAAAGTAAAACTAACTTAGAGCAAAATTTTCACAGAGACCTAAATTGGTTCAGAAAATTTTTGCCACAATTCAATGGCACAGCTTTCTTTAATCATTCCCCTGTTCAAATGACCATAGAATTGGATGCATGTCTTGTAGGCCATTTGCATGAACCAGGTTTATGCCATAAAAATTCCAAAAAATTATGAAAACTACTCGATAGTCCTTTTAGAGATGCTCAATATTTTGGTAGCCCTAAGGGTATGGCAAAACAGTGGGCAAGTAAGAAAATGCGATAACCAAGCAGTGGTGTCGATATTGAATTCAGGAAAGACACAAGATTTAACACTGGTAGCCATGGCTAGAATTATTAATATGCTCCTAGCTGTCGAAGACATTGAACTACAAGTTATTCACATTCTGGGCTCGGACAACAAGGTAGCCGACTTACTATCAAGATGGAGTATAACCACGAACCCTAATGGAAAATTACAAGAATTTGTTGAAAATCCATTGTGGTTGACATTATCCACTGACATTCTTAACTTAGATTGGTCTATATAAATTCAGATCTTCCAAAAACAGTCAAGTGTCTGGCACATAAAGCAGCACACACAGCACATCAGGCCTTCAGACCAACTGCTCAGGCCTCGTACCTCAGAAAATTTCGACTTTTTATAGCTTATTATTGCTTCATAAAAATGCAGTTACAAGACGTAACACCAGTAGTGGCTCTCACTTTCTTGGAATTTTTGACAGAAAACGCAGTTTCACACACAGCTATTGCAAACTAGATATCTGCGATTAAAGCTAATCTATCCTTGTATGGACTGTCCACTGCAGCATTCCAGGACCCAAGAATTTTCAAGGTTTAAAACCTAACTGCATTTTTATCATTTTTGAGAATCTCCAACCTGGTACCACACTCCGTACAAGCTTTTTCACCACTAGAACAACTCACAAGAGGTGACATTTTCTTTGCCCCCCCCCCCCCCCCCCCCCCCCCCCCCCGGATCCACCTTTTAATTAAATGGACAAAAACCATACAAAGTAGAGATTCTATTAGACTTTAAAAATTCCAAGCTTGGGAGATTCAGCCATATGTCCGGTCAAGGCAATAAGAAATTTGATGGCCCTAACCCCGGGGAATGAAAATGCACCATTATTTCAAATAAAAAATGAAAGAGCTCAATAGGTGACACTCACAGACACAAAAGTCAGGCAAAAGTTTGCAACCATTCTCCAGAGATTAGGTATGTAGAAAAATGACATGTCTCTCCACATCTTCAGGCATTCAGGTGCGTCCTGAATGCCATCCTGGACGTCTGACTGTGTGTGGAGATACATTATACAGGATCATAATGCCTCTCAAGAAGTAGCAAACTCCTTCAAAAGGTTGTTATCTACCAGTCCTACAACTACCTCCTAGTTGGGGCTTGGTGGAGGTTGGGCATCTACCTCAAATATATCTTTTTCTCAGTCATTTTAACTTAAAGTCATATTTAAAGGCCACCTTAATATTTGACATCAAGTAGGTTTAACCTCTTTTTGGTTTAAGGCCATCCTAATGTTATGTAACATGGACTATAATTGATTCTTTCTTAATATGTAACAGTAATTGTAAAGTTACTTAACCATAACTTAATTTAATTTTTAGCCCGTCTGTGCTTCTTATTCTGTGTCAAATCGTACTCAACTGTAGGGGCACTGTATGGGATGAGTTTAATTGCAATTCATAGTCTGTGATATACCTCTAGAAATTTCATCTTTTGACTCACAGTACATTTATAAATAAATAAAGTACCCCTTTTTTGAACTCAGGACACTTTTTAGCAAACAGAGTATATATGAAACAAAGAAGAATAAAACATTTGTTTATCCTTGTCACATGCCAAGTAGTCACCAAAATTATTTTAAATAAAATGCTTTTTTGTGAACCCAACAATAAATAAAATGGATCCATTCATGGGATTACCTTTTTATTTTTTAACTCAGGACACTTTTTATAGACATGCTATTTTAATTAATCAAAGCAAAAAAAAAGTATTTTTAATATTTCCGGTCTTCATTGATGTCTTGTAATATATGTTACTTTATATTAAATAAGATATAGCTTAAAATGATTAGAGTTTAGCTTTACACAAGGGAACACATATTTCAGTGATGTTACTGTGCATCTGTATTGGCTGGCATCTTGAAAGTATAACTATGTTATCTCAGGAATAATATAGTAAAAATATGTCAAAAGCATCATGTACACAAGTACATGTATATTATTGACACATGGCTGGTGCAGTTTTCTTTGTCAAGTGTTTGTAGCATTTGTATATGTTTCAGTACACGGGGGTTCTGAGTTAAAACTGTCCCAACTTTGCAACATAGGTGTACTTATTTAGCACAAGTCAAACTAGAAAAACGTTTTTGAAAACAAAAACAGAGCATCCCATTAAACTTAAAAATGTTTAAGTGTTGAAGGAAGAGTAAAAGAAAATAGTATGTTGTTGAAAATTTCCTCATACAGAAATAAAATCACTACAAAAGCACATCGATAAATTTATTGTTAAATATTAAACAGTGAAGAACAGATATTTCAAAATGATGTGCTTTTAATGTAATTTTTCCTTGAGGTATGTATCATGAGAGGGAATAATACCGTTGCTGAAGTGTTAAGTTCCTTTGTAAATAAATGAAAATATACATCAAAAGTTTTCACTTGGCATCGTGTACTATGACATAAACACATAGTGGATATTATATCAGCTACTTCCTAACATGTACGAGTGCTTTATGAATTGAAAATACATGGGTATATATTTGAAAAAGATATGGTAAAATTTGAGTTTAAAACAAGGCTAGGGAAAAAGCATTATATGCATTTGTAAATATACCATTTGCACACAAACAGTGACACAAACATTTCATAAAAGCAGTAATAAATGAGATATCACCAAAAAAAACACACAAAATTTGTGACTTTACGATTCCAGTTTGACTCACAATATTACATTCTCTCTAGACTCTCTGCATATGATTTCCTATCACCTCCCGATACATTCAAAAGCTTTAAAACCAATAACAAAGGAGATAAAAGTCAAGAACACAAATCTGCATTTTATGAACCCATGCAGTTTCACTCCTAAGGTCAAAGTCAACGTTGAGGTTTTAGGTCCCGTTCAACAGCCAGCTAGGGTCATATTTGGACAGGTCCTCAGTATTGACACCTGTGGGACTCGAACCCACAGAGGTGACAGCATATGATTAGATGCCGAACTTCCTAACTACTATTTCACCAAGGACCTCTCTTCAGTCCTAAGGAGGACCAGAAGGTAAATCTGGTTGTCTATATAGAGTCCCTATATTATGTTTCTTATTACTTCCCAATACATTCAAAACCTGTAAAAGCAATAATAAAAGGGAAAAAGCCAAAACACAAAATCTGTATTTTTTTCTGCCAACAGAAGGAAACAATCATGTGCTACATTTATAAAAGTCAACAACTTATGAAACAAAAGACTGATAAGAAAAATTGGCCACATGATTTACACAACATAATAAGACAATAAATATAGTTATACATAATACAACAGCTATATATATGTTGTATTGAATGTAGATAACCATTGAATGTATAGATTCAATGTGTTAGTTATTGAATGTGTACATTCAACAGCTTGGCCATTGAATCTACACATTCAATAGCAAGCAGCCATTGAATGTGTACATTCAATAGTTTAACTGTGGAATGTGTACATTCCACAACCAAAGTCATTGAATGTGTATATGAACTTCAGAAATTTAAATAAGTAACTGATATTGTGTGAAATGGAACTTATTATTGTCATTTTCTTAATAAATCACATCTGTTGATATTAACTTAAAATAAATTTTTGCATTAGTTGATTATCTGTGGTCAGTTACATAGTTATGCATTAACTGTTTTGTTTTCTAATAATGTTTCTCTTAATCTGTTTTCTAATTATATTATCCCACTGGACCTCTCTAATAATACAAGGGTGCAACCATGGGGCTAATTACAATTAAATACCCAGATTTCACACTTAATTTGATGAATTACTTGCTATCACATATTAGAATCATACACTGAAAGACCATAAAGTAACTACTCAGGCTTGAACTATTTTTCTTTCATCCTTTCACTGGGAGTCCAAATATTTCAATATTTGTGGATTAAAGTAAAGCTTATAATAGAGTTTTGTAATGACTTTGATCAGAAGGGCTTGATGCATCATAAATAATCCAATGAAATATATGACATTTATGTCATTACATATATGTTTATTCATTTTAATGCTCTAGATTGATCCTTCTTTATGTCACTTCCTGAAATGTAACACTTTTATTCCTATTAATTTAATCACTTATTATTATGCTAAAAATATCCAATATAGGTTATAAACTAAGTCTTTTCAATCAGTATCAGCTTTTCATATTTAATTATTTATACATTCCATGGCTTGGGTCATTGAATGTTCACATTCAATGATTTTAGCCATTGAATGTAAACATATTCAATACAACATATATATACAAGAGCTCTTTTTTGCCCTCTTTTACATAAATCATACAGGAAGGAAGGCACTTACACAAATGCTGGTGGACTGTTTTTGTTCATCATATGGTTTCACTTTTTAAATTTTATTTCTGTTTATTTATTTATAATATTATTAGGGTATAAAAAGGGGTATCACGAAAGAAAATGTCCAAGAAACTCTAATTTACTGTCAACTATTTTCTTACATTGTTGGGAATTATCAAAATTAACATTACATTTCTTTTTACAAAAATTACAATATCATTATTTTCCCTGTCTTCTGCGTTTTTATAATAATGTAAGTATTCTTTATATTTACAAAAAGACACAAGTGAAATGAAGAAATTGAAAACAGGATTATCTATGCAACCTCAAATGACATCAGTGACAGATATGTATTTAGTTTTGTACTCACTGAACAGATTGGGCGTTAGTAGACCAAAACAGTAAATGTACAATATCATGTTTGACAAAAGATAAAGGGCACAAAAATCACCCTTTTCATCCAAGCAACCATTAACAAATTTGATGCCTCTGACAAACATAATATCAGAACAAGCCCATTCTTTAAAATACAATGTAGCATGTACCCTTGTGCCAGCTCCCCTTGTTACTTTGAAATCTTTTGATTTTGAAGTGTGTTGGTTCTTTGGTTTGTTGGCGACTTCAATTTTACCTTGAAACAACATGTTCAAATTCAAAAATTTTTCACTCACTGATTGATTCATTTGATTTAATTCAGAAAATTAATTTAACCAAATCCAACAAAGACAATATTTCCAATGTCCATACCACTGATGCTTTTTCCGACCATTTTTCAGTTAATTTCACCCTAAATTTATGCAACACTACACACCAAACACACCAAACACACCAAGGTGAAGTACATCCTGGGATGGATTAACAAAACCGTAAATGCGGCCAAAGAGACCAAGCATTTGTTTGAACACATTTCCACCTTCAATAGATCTCAGTACATACAGAAAGTCCTCTAGTACAGCAGAATCTGCACGCAGGCTAAATCTCAAATCCTTAAAGCAAAAATTCGGGACAATCACCACAACCCACAAAAATTATGGCATGTCCTGGGTAATGTGTTACACAGACTACCAGCCAAGATGTTCCCATTGATAAAGCCCCCTCAGCTTTTGGCTGACAGATTTGTGGAGTTCTTCACAGAAAAAAATTGAAAAAATACGCTCAACCTTCTCTACTTCCCTCAATTTGCAACACATCACTCCAGACTCTCCTCAACCTCAAATGACATCAGTGACAGATATGTATTTAGTTTTGTACTCACTGAACAGATTGGGCGCTAGAAATAAATCCACCTTCAATAGATCTCAGTACATACAGAAAGTCCTCTAGTACAGCAGAATCTGCACGCAGACTAAATCTCAAATCCTTAAAGTAAAAATTCAGGACAATCACCACAACCCACAAAAATTATGGCATGTCCTGGGTAATGTGTTACACAGACTACCAGCCAAGATGTTCCCATTGATAAAGCTCCCTCAGCTTTTGGCTGACAGATTTGTGGAGTTCTTCACAGAAAAAAAATTGAAAAAATACGCTCAACATTCTCTACTTCCCTCAATTTGCAACACATCACTCCAGACTCTCCTCCCCTGATGTTTTCCACTTTCTCTACTGTAACATAGGATCAAGTTACCAAAATTATTATCAACTCTCCAAATAAATCATGTTCCCTCGACCTTTGGCCCACTTTCTTTGTTCTTGATTATCTGGATATTCTCATAACCCCCATGACTATAATAATCAATGCTTCCTTTGAACAAGCAGACCCATGTTACCCCAATCCTCAAAAAATCAGAAGAAGAAGAAGTTTTCAAAATCTACAGTTTTGTCTCTAATCTAAACTTTATCTGAAATATACTTGAAAGGGTAGTAGCCGTGCAGCTACAAACTCACCTTGATGAAGCCGGCCTTATGACTACCTTCTAATCAGCATACAGAAAATATCAATCTACTGAAATTGCTCTCTTTAATATTCACAATGATATCCTTCTCAATATGGCCAAAGGGACTGTCACTGCCCTTACCCTTCTGGATCTCTCTGCCGCATCCGATACTATTGACCTCACCATTCTCCTGGAGAGACTTAATGTTTACTATGGAATCAGCGAGCTAGCACTTGGCTCGTTCAAATCACATCTGTCAGGAAGGACACACTCGGTCAAGGTAGGTAGTACACTCATATCCTGTTATGCTCCAGTATGGAGTCCCCCTGGGATCGGTTCTTGGCCCAATTCTTTTCTCTTTCTACACTAACCCAATCACCTCAATCATTCAGTCCAACAGTAGTATTAACTACTACTTTTACACCGATAACACTTGATTATACATAACACTCTCACCAGCAAATTTCACTCACTCTATACAAGAACTAAAGAACTGCTTAAATGACATTCAAAATTTCATGTTTACAAAAAATTAAAACTGAAACCTGACAAAACCGAATTTATTCTCATTGGCTCCCATAAAAACTGTAAACAACTCCTCCTTCACTTCCCTGTCAATATTCTGGGAAATCAGGTCTCACCAGCACAAAGTGTTAGGAACCTTGGAGTGGTGATCGACTCCAATTTCAATTTTTCAAACCACAGGTCACAAAGTCCACTAGAGTTCATGTGAGAGACCTCTACAGAATTCGTCTCCTTTTAGACCTTAAAACATTAGTTTTGTTAGCAAATGCTTTGGTGAGCAGCAGATTGGATTATTGCAATTCACTGTTCTTATCACTCACTGACTTTGAGTTAAGGAGATTGCAGTTAGTCCAAAACTCACTCTGTAGGGTTGTCACCTGTTCCTCTAAATTCTCTCACATCACCTCTCAACTAAAAAAACTACATTAGCTTCCAGTTAGCTGGATTTACATTTGTTACTTCAAAATCTCTCAATTTCGAAGCATGTTGGTCTGTCAGTTTGTTTGTATATAAGTTTGTTAGGATGTTCTAGGGGACAATACTGGAGTTAGGATTCTCATTTTTTTCTTTAATATTGTCATCAGTCAGAATAGAGAAAGACCAAATTTTGGTAGAATTGATAGCATTTTACATAGCTATGACCATATTAGCTACTTTGAGTAAATTTTTAATGACTGATAACTCTGAAACTATTGCATTTAGATGTGTTATGTATCTTCAAAAGAATCGGAAATAGTCAATTTCTTTCTTTCACCTTAATCACCTACTTTAATACAAGCTATGGTATAATGAACTTGCATACCTTTATCTCATTGCATTGTTAAGTACTAGCTAAAATGAGCATATGTGACATGTCTTTAAAAGTATTCCAGATAGACAATTTCTTTAAATACCTTATTCACCTGCATTAGGGTAAGCTGTCACATAATAAGCCATTGCATATGCAAATATGCTGCGAGAAATCTAAGTGCAACTTGATCGAGTGCTTCATTATCTCTTGAAGATTTTGAAGTATGTTGGTCCGTTGGTTTGTTTGTATGTATGTATGTGTCTTAGCGCATTCTATGTCTCAGTCTAGCTATTTTCCGATTTGTAAAAAATGAGAATATGTCAAATTTCTTCGAAAGTATTGCACATAGTGACTTTCATTTAATCTGTTAATCACCTATGTTAGGCTAAGTTATGACATAATGAAGTTGCAGAGCTGTAGCTCATTGCATAGGAGAGCAATAGCTAAAATGAGTATATATTGATTAAATGACTTATAATTTGTTTGTAACTGGTTTGATTTTGACTTTGCTATGATGTGTTTTAATACACGTTGCTAGATTGCAGAAATATTTCAAAGTTACCACTCGGTCATGTGCTCCCTTTTATATGTCTGTAACCCCCCAAAAAACTTGATTTAACAAGTCTTCTTTTTCTTGGGGCTTTGGACTTAATTTTGATTTATTGTAACTCACAATTATAACTTGATAAAATAATAGTAACTTCTTCAATACTAGAAAAGAGTCATTTTGGATGAAATTAAACTTTGAAATTGTGAAGTCTGGAATAATATTAAAATAATGTTTTCTTAAGAATGACCATTTTCATTTGTTTCTGTAATTTTAACTATCAATGAAGCCTTCAGAGCACATATTTTTTATTCTAGATCTGGCATACTTAAACCTCCTTGAGATATATCTGAAATAATTAGATTTCTTTTGATCCAATCTTTTGATTTCTATATAAATGCATAAAACATTTTATTCCCTTTTTGAATAACATCCAGAGGTACTGGTTAAAATTGAGCTGGGTATAACAGCTTTGTGATAGACAATGTCTTAATGATTGTTATTTTTCCAAAAAGTGTTTAAGAGATCTTTTTTGCAAGCATCTAGTTCGGTTTGAACTTTTTTTTAGCCTTTGGAACCAGTTTGAATTATCACATTTAAATTTATAATTACCAATATATATATACCTAAACACCTGACAGGGTCTTGAGTCCATTTTATGGTTGTTTTGCTCATAGAATTAGCCTTACTTTTCAAATTACCAAGTAGAATGCCTTCAGTTTTTGAAATATTTAGTTTTGGTCGAGCCCTATTACTGAAGTCATCAATTATTTTCAAAGTTTATCTACTAGTTTCATCTCTAGCCCTGGTATACTTCATAATAGATATAGGTACCAGACCTTTGCTTGCTACAAAGGCATCAATCTCATTGTTTGAAACTGATAAAGGAAGGTCCTTTATGGTTTTATAACCTCAGAGGGATCCATCACCAGAATTGGGTTTTTGTCAAACAATTGTATTTGTCGTCCCATCCAAGTAAGGGTTCCTCTCACCAGCAAATTTACTCTACTTTCTTTACTGAACAGATATACTCGCTTGATACCAATGCACTCGGTCTACATTGTAATGACCCATGATTCTATTGTCCTGCTTGAAAAACATAGGTTGTATCATTAATGGCTGTGGGAGGTTATTTTCTGCCATATATTTTGGGACAAACACAACACACAGTTGATTTATCTCAGCAGTCTAAATAAAAATTTAGTTGCAATGTTAAAAAGTGGCAATATTTTGCTTTCCTGGTATCAACTGACAAATCAAAGTCAAAATTAAAAGAAGCAGCATTTATGGAATTTACAGCATTTAAATAAGCTAATTTTTTACTAATACAGATTAACACAAAAAATTAACACACTCAATCTTTACAGTATCGCTTTAACTTTAGGGGCTTCCCAGCAGGCAATAGGATATCAAAAAGAAATCAAAAAGACACTGGGCAAGACATCAGAAACTGATGCTTATTTGAAATTCGAAATGACATCATATGTTAAATGTCAAACAGATCTTTAGTAGCCTAGTCTATTTGACATCTCCAAAAGCCATAAAAATGACATCTAGTAGCCGATATAAATTTGATATCAGCATAAGACATCAATATGATCACCCAATTTGGACTGACTTCATGTCTATATGACATCAGAAACTGACATCAATTTGATGTACTGATATAAAAATCTGATTGACATCATTTCACAAGTGCTGAAACTAATTTTCAGTAATAAAAATATTGGTTAATAACATTTTGTTTTCACAGTTAATATCACATTACATTGCTTTAACTACCATTTGTGTACACTTACCTGACACAGCCTTAAGTGATTTCCATGTACTATAAAGATTATTCCATGGGAGAAAATAATTAATGTTCAGTGGGAACCAGTTCAAAAATTTATACCATTTGTAAAGATACAAATTATGGGTACAAAAGTTTGAATATTAGAAGCCCTTTTTCTGAACTTTTATCTTTATTTATTCAATCTTTGGCTTGGTTGCAAACACTAAAGTATACATTTGTTTACAAAACAACATATTTCTTGTAAATTTTTGCTGTCACACAGCATTTTAGTTACAGTTTTAAACATAATTATTTTGTCTGTACCAAAACTTAGTTATTTTTGTCAAAGCAACATCACAGAGACTAGAGGCCAAGTTAGTAGGTTCAGCATCTAATCAAAGGTTGTCACCTCTGCCTAGGTTTGACCCTACTCATGTGAAAAAGCTGAGGGCCTGTCCTAATATGACCCTGGCTGGTGTACAGGATGATATTACATTTGTAATATTCCTAAAAATGATATAATTTTATAGAATACTGATGTTAATCCGATCTCAAATGATATGATGATACTCCACTTGAAATGTTTTAACAAAGTGACATCATATTAATATCATTAAGATGTCAGAAACAATGCCCGAGTAGAATATCAGGTCACATCATATTATTCGAACATCATATTTTCATCATTTGACATGACTACAAAAAGTCATGTTGGGATGGTGTCAATTTTATGTCATTGAATAGGATAATACAATCACATTAGGTCTGGTTATCATTTTGTCATCTAGTTGATATTGTAGGTATGTTATTGACATAAAGTCATGTCATGTCACATAAACTGGATGTCAGATTTGTGTCAGATGACGTGACCACCTTAAATCATGTCCGAGTGATAGTTACTTGATGTCATATACTAACATGACCAAAACATGATGTCAAGAATTGGACCTGTGCCTGCTGGGTTACCAGTACCTAAATTGACTAATTTTTTGACAAATGCAGAAAAATTATCTGATCAATGACAAAATTAACAGAAGCTAATTTTAAAAGCATTACAGTACGTCAATAGGCATACTTCACAGACATAATCCATGGAATCTAGATGCTTCAGATTAACAGATTCATTTATGATGTGACTTGCATCCGGAGGTGGATTCACGGATTCAGAATCATTGAATTACCTATAATTTTTGGCAAAATAATGGCGGCAAATAATGACAACAAATTTTAATAATTATGTAATTTTTATAATATTTATAGCTGTTTATCTTATTTCTTTGATTTAAGATTCTGATCTAGCAAAAATTGCATTTCACGAATCTGGCTTATCCAAAGAATCCATATCTGAATCTGGATTGCACAGATTATGCAGATTTTTGTCTGTGAAATACGCCTAATGGCATTAAGAGGTAGCGTGATTATCTAATTGCCTCTCCAAATTATTCACACCACAAAAAGTGTTTACAAAATCAAGAATCTATTGTGCCTGTAAAAGTTCACCACACAAACTGTCAAATGATAAGTTTCTGCACAAATTTGTTTTAGGAAAGTGACACCTTAACTAAATAGACTAGAAAGTTAAGATAATATAAATTATATCCTCTTGATTCTGAGATAATACCTGATTACATATCCAAAATCCACACTTGAAATAATACACCATAAAATAGCCAAAAATCCAGAGAGCAGAAAAGCCTTGTACCATCTGACTGCCTTGTCTGAATCACATGATCGAATCTGCAATTTTATGACCCCAGTTTTATACACAGTGGGCCCAGATGGTACACCTGACCACATTTTCCCCCCTGTAATTAGTTTCCTATTACCTTTAAAACATTCAAAGTTCTGAAAACAATAATGAAGGAGATAAAGGGAAAATCACAAAATTGAAAATTTTATTTACTTAAATGTAGCTTTTATAAGCTACAAGCTTACCATGTGCAAGTAAATGCTATTTGAATAGGCGCACGCACCCTGGCCAACTCAGTATACATAGCCAGGTACCCTAATCTGTGAACACCATAAGGTGACCGAGATAGTGAGAAAGAACACAAGTTCCTTCTTCGAGTTGGAAATCATGCCCATACCCTCTTAGCTGTAAAACAGACCTTACCAGATATCACAGTTTGTTAGAGGAGTTAGACGTATACCAGATGAACCTGGCATTAGACTCTGGAAGACTTGGTTGCAGCAGTTGTGCCCCCGTTCTTTCCTTTGGAGAATGACTATTCTAAGGAGAAGAGTCTAAGATTTGTTGAGCTGCTACTATTGACCCAGGTACATATTGTTGTTGCCATCTTTTATATAAAATTTGTATTGTGTGCCTTCCAGTGACAGGTTTGCATGATTTGGTCCATTGAAAACCACACCATAAAAGGCCTTAGAGGCTGCAAAGGCCCTGGTATCATGAGCCTACACCTGGATCAGGTTTAAGCTTGTTGATCTGCTTGTTTATAACATAAAGAATAGTTTGTTTTAGCCAAGAAGAGAGAGTAGTGGGTCAAATGTCTGAGGTATGACCTTTTTTTAAAAAAAGGATTATACGATTATAAACAAAAACCTCCCAGATCCTTCATTCCATTCAGGTATTAAATCAGGGCCCGTACTGGACACAGGGTCCTGTCTTCCTTGACTTGTCTATCCACAATAGTAGTCGAAGCAGGAATAATCACAGGAGACACAGTCTGGAAACTTCTCTTGCTAGTTGGTTTTGTCTAAAAAATCTGAAGAGAGGAAAAGATCTACCTTTTCCCATTGGCCTAAATTGGACACTTTGTTTGCAACCCAGGCATGGATTTCGCTGCAGCGCTTGCCAGATGCCAAAACAAACTAACAAAGTGTTTTTAAGGGTAGGATGTTTGAGTTTCATAGGCTCAAAAGGTACTTTTGTGAGCTCATTAAGTACAAATAAAAGGTTCCACTTAGGAAGACTTCTGAAACTCTGAGGTCAATCCCTGTGAGAGCTGAAAAGTAATCGGTTAAGGTATGAGTTTTTAGAGATATGGTGCCAACAATGGCAGTCCTATAACCATCAGGTACATGAAAAAGTCTGAGACTTGTTTCACAGGGGGAGTGGAGAAAATAATCAACTTTTCTCTGCATCATATTTCGAATAGGGCCCACTTGACTTGTAGGTGTCCTTGTTGATGACCTTTATGGGGCATTAATTCTCCCTGCCACTTCCACAGAGAAGCCTTGGTGGAACACTTGGTTGTGGGACTATTCGAGAAGTGTTTTTGACACTGGTAATCGAAGTGGGATTTGAGGTCCTCAGCGGCCTAGTGGTTAGCAAGTTTGGCATCTAATCATAGGCTGTCACCTCTGTGGGTTCGAGTCCCACAAGTGGCAATTCTGAGGACCTGTCCCAATATGACCCTGGCTGTTGAACGGGACGTAAAACCCCAACTTTGACTTTCGAAGTGGGATTTCCACTGACTGCTGCCCTAGCTCCCAAAACCAGGGCATCCCTGGTCAGCCTGGAGCTATTAAAATGATGAGGCACTTGCACTGCTGTATTATCTTGATCACCCTGTGAAGGACAGCCATGGGAGGGTATGCATAGGCAATGAGACCCGACCAATGTATGTTCAGAGCATCTATCTCCGAAACATGTTACAATGGGAGTATGTGGTTCAGAGCGCACCACCTATGTTTGAGGTGTTGGTAAAGTTTTGGATATTGAGGTCTGAGTCCCTCATCACATTGACAGGTGTTGTCACCACTCTGGGTGAACCAAAAAGGTAAAGTAGATTCTATGTGTCCCAAAGTTCTAATTGATGGTCAGTAAAAGGTTTCACAAAAATCGCTTTATTGCATATACAAGTTCAGTTATAGTATTCACAAAGCAGCACCTGAAAACTGACATTACAATATCACTCAGTACACATTTCACTCCTCTTCAACTTTCATCACAAAACAAACCTTTCAATCAAAAGCACCACTCATACACACAAAAGTAACCAAGTGTAATCACTGAAGCAAATCGAACAATCTATATGTGGCAAAGTTCATGCAGAAAAATTCCACAACCAAAAAAGGGAAAACATTTCTATGTGTGTATCTGTTTACATACTCTAATAAAAATCAGAATATCCTAATACAAGACGTTTATATTACTTTGTGACACTGAACAAGGAAGAAGGGCGTCCAGTAACTGAATATATCTCCAGATTTCCTTGAGATGCCTCATCTGAAGGCAACCCTCTGGGACCATCTTCTCCGTTGAAGCAATCAACCCAAGTAGTGACATCAAACATCATGAAGTCAAAGCAATCTTTGAGTTTATTTTTAACGATCAAATCTTGAAGTTTAAGCCATCTGTCTTGAGTAGATTTTATGAAGGTCAAATCTAAGTATTATTTATAGCCCATGAATGAAAACACCCGAGTTGCTATTAGTTCTTGATTGAGTATCCACCCCAAGAACTGGTTAAGTTCACCATGATCTGTGTGTTCAGTTGTGCCTTTCCTTGAGATTGGGCCTTGATAAGCCAAGGTTTAGGCACTGGTGAAATCTGACTCCCCTGGAGAGTCCTAAGATTCACTTCTTTCGCATTCATTGTGGAGACCTGTGGGAAGATAGCTAGTCAGAAGGGAAGAGTGGTGAATTGAAGACTTGTGGGTGAACCACAAGCTGGGTGGAAGGGGATGTAAAGATAGGGATCAATCGAGGTTAATACTCATTCCCGTAAAACCAGAGAGGCCCTGGTGGACTCGGGTAGTTCCATACAAACTTTCCAACTATGGGAAAGGTGTTGAGCCTGCTTAGGTCTAAGGCTGGCCTCTATCTTGATGAGGCTTGGGACTAGAAACAGGCAAATGTAAAACCCAAGAGGCGTTTCTTTTCCACCCTTTCAATTGTGTTCGTAGTCAGGAGAGATTGGAGACAAGAGGCTTGATCTTTCTCGTGGGCCTTGTATCCTGAATGGATGGTGAAGGGGAGAAAGGTGAGATCCTGAGTTGTTGGGACCTAGTCTCTCCCAGATTGGGTTGAAGATGGGTCCGCCTCTCACCAGACAAGAATGAAATTACTCATAATCTAGACTTCCTTCTGGGCCAAATGGGATAAAGCTTTACTATGGCAGGCTAAGGGCCTCTGTTGAATATAGATCCTCTTATCTACAATATTCAAATAGCCACAGGTCCTTTTGTAAACATTTCTGGTTGCCTTTTTTCAGAATTTAAAGTGAACCTTGAAAGGCCCTTTAGAAATTTAAGGATAGATCCTTATCACTACCCTATGTTGGGTTTAAAATGGAATGATGGTATTTATGTTGACATTTGACTTCCTTTCGGATTTCCAAAAGCTGCACTTTCTTGCTAGCTTTGTACAGATCTTGTTACTCATACTCACCCAAACGTCAGATTTGGACCATGATTTTTTCTTTTAATATATTATTTCACAATATAGCACATTGGTTACTTGTAAATTGCATTGCATACAAACCAAATAAAAAAGTTCTACCACAGGTAGATTGCATTTACTTGTTACATTGTTTAATGCAATAAGGTTCACTTTCTACCTGCTAAGTAAAGTAAAGTAAATTAACAAAAATCTTCAAAGTAACATTTTTCTCATTTTTCTTTGTCAAATAGATGCACTGTTTTCCAACTAATGTTAATAAGTTTAGTGCTTTATGATGTGAACTTGTTGAGGGGATTACAAATAAAATTTCTAGAACTGTAAGTTGGCAATTTATCTTTAAAATGCTGATATTTAATTATTTTAGGCTGCTCCAAACAACTTGTACTTCTTCACAATAATAGAAAAAATGTTGCACAGTATCCAGTTGTGAGCAGGATGTACAAAATAGACTTTTATTTTCCAAATACCAAAATTATAGTTGAAATAATGAACGATACTGAACTGTAAACTATACAGTCTAATATCTGATGTTGTTCTAAATGGTATCTTACAGATAGCACAGATAGTGGACTAGTCGGTCCTCTCTAGAAAGGGTAATACTCCACCCACTTGTTTTGTGTAGTAGGATTACTTTTTCTGTATGTTATGCTTTCATAAACCTTTTTATTTGTGAATTTATTCAAATTTATTTTAAGTGGGAAATATCACAACAGTCAGGAGCTGCATCAAGCCTGTTCTCTGTTTCAGTTTAAGCTTCCAATTTGATGGAATAGCACACACCAAGCATTAAAGTCAAGGTCAGACAGATGGCAGTTATAATCTTTGTTCAAAATTAAGCCTTGATAGCAAAGTTTGATGACAAAATAGTTGACCTATTTTGGTTATCCCTATCTCCTTGATGACTCTAAGAGTTAGTTCTATTACTTTACCTCCAACAGTTATATAAAAAATTGGTTCTAGTTTTAGTGGTAACAGAGTTTTATCTGTTATACTAACATTGGCCAATGCAAGAACTTTCCATTTCTTAACGTATGGATTATCTGTATTTTTGATAATAATCTTTTGACCCACATGGCCTTCAAGGATGTAACCATATTTTTAAAGTCAATCATCTTGATCCTTCCCCATTTTTTATCATTGATGGGTATTTGTCTTTGGACCTTTGTTCTTTTTCCTTTCCCCCAGAAAAACTAAAAAAAACAATGCATCTACTTCCTTTAGAAATGTATTGGGAATGTGAGTTACACTACATATATTTATCATTTTGCTTAGCACCAATGTCTTTAAGACCACATCCTTTCCAAAAAATAGTTATGTTTCTACCATGCCACACATTTAAGGTGTTCTTTATTTCTTCAGTTCTTCCCTGTAAATTAAGCTGAACCTAGGTTTAATTCATCTAAGCAAAACCAAACCCCTAAAGTTTTAAATTTGTCTTTTTTCCAAGATATACCAATTGGCTCATCTAAACGTGAAGTAAAATTTATGGGAAACACTTCTTGTTTTGAATTATTTAGTTTTAAGCCTGAAACTGTAGAGAAATCTTGCAGCAAGGATAAGGCTAACTTTAGTGAAGGAATATCGCTCAGAAAAAGCATGGTGTCATCAGCTAGTTGACATATCTTGAAATCACTATTTTCAATCAAAATCCCATGTATCAAGTGATTGCATCTTAAATTGACAGCCAAAACCTCAGCCACTATTATGAATAAGAGGACACTTAGACAGCAGCCTTGCCTTATTCCTCTTTTTAATTTGAAGAAATTTGATGAAAAGCCATTATTTGTTGCACAACTCTCTATATCTGTACATATGGTTTTTACCCAAGATATAAAGGAATTTCCAAAATTGGTACAATTGGTAATTGGTACAAGAAAGACCACTTGACATAATCAAGGGCTTTTTTCAAAATCCAACATGGCAATAAGGGCTTGTTCATCAGTTGTGGATTTACAATAACTTAAAATGTCAGCTGTTGTTCGGATATTTGTTCCCATAATACGACCACTTATGTATCCAACTTGATCAGTACTTAAAATTTTGTTAAGAACAGTTTGCAAATGCATGGCCAGAACTTTACTTAAAATTTTATAATCAACATTCAGTAGACTTATGGATGCCATTTTTTAAGTTGACACAGGTCTTTCCCTTTCTGGGTACAAGCGTGATAATACCACTTCTTTGAGCAGTGGATAATTTTTTTAAAACCCACTTGTAGCTTTCGTACACAAAGTATTTAATTCTATTCCAAAAAAATTTCTAAAATACAAAATCCATCAAAGCCTGGAGATTTGTTGTCTTTCAGTTGCCAAAGAGATTTACTACATTCTTTTAACACTATTGGATTTTCACAGAGCATTTTGTCTTTTTCCAATAATTTGGAATCTCTATATTATTTAGAAAGCCATTCTCTAGAGTGTCTATATGGACATTTTCTTTATTGTTGTCACTATACAATTGTTCATAGAATTTCCTTTGCTCATGTAGAATTTCAGATTCTTCTGTTACAACTTGTTGTCAATATATAGACATTTAATGCATTTCATATTGAAATTTCTCTTTTCTACATTTGAAAAATATTTTGAATTTTTTTCATTGTGTACTATGAATTCAGCTCTTAACCGAATGACCAACCCTTTAATTTTGTCAAGATAGATGCTTTCAAGTTCATCTTTAACTTCATTATAGACTTCTAAGCAATTGAAAGATGGGGTCATGCTGAGATGTTTTCTAGGTTTGCTAATTGTTCCTGTAAATCTCTTTCTCTTGCTTTCTTTTGTTTGGCCTTGTATGCTGCATAAGATATCATTTTACCTCTAAGTCTACATTTAATGAAATCCAATAGAAGTGATTTATCCTGTGTATTGTTATCTTCTTTTTCAATGTTACAGAGTTCAGAATTTATAAGATTTACATAGTCTAAATCCTTTAAAAGTTCAACATTGAATTTACATGTCCCCTTAGCCAAGTTCTATTATTGTCACATTCAATTTGAATCAAATTATGGTCAGATAGTATTCCAGGTAGAGATTTAAAAATTGATATTAAGGAATTGCATGGAAATCAACACAAGAAACATGTCTTATCTTGACTGTACTAAGCCAGATCTTACCCTATTGCACAATATATACAGTCATCATCAGGGTTTTGAAATCTATAGACATCAAAGAGATCAAAACTATTTTGGATATTCAACAGATTCTTGCCAGTTTCTGATATTTCCCCTTTTTGACCTCAATATTTATTAATATTGGGGTTCAAATATGTGTATTGGAAAGGATGTGACTATAAATATTGGTGCACAGAGTAATTTAGGTATCCAGGACGTCTTTAAAATTACTACAATATTCAAATATGTTTTACTGAGAATGTTCACAAGTAGTAATTTAAAAACTATGGTCACTGTTTTTATTGATATATTGTAGAACAGCACATAGAATAACCATTTGTTATCAATGACAGTAATATAACCAGCAACTATAGAGTGTTCTAACAAACAACAAAAGATATACATACCTGTATACAAAATAAAGATCTCATGCATACTTTTACTTCTATACATGAACACGGTACCTTATTTTTGGAGGGAAGAAAAAGAAAATTAAAGAGGCAGAAGCAACAAAAACCTTATCTTCATAAGTTGTTACAATTTAATATTTCAATATATTAATGTTCATGTTATTGAGATTATACCAATATAATATGATCATTTAGTCAAAAAAGAAAGAAAGAAAGGAAACTTGAATCAGGATGGCCTGTTGATAAGTTAGCATATCATCTACTTGTCTTTGTGAACCATCAACATTGGTATACATATAACTGAAGTCAGATTTAAAAAGGAAAAGTCACGCTTTCCTTTTTAGGCCTAAAATAAGCAGGTTTTGGCACTTTTGCTGCAAAACAATGAAAAACACTTTTGAAAACTGGACTTTTCATGATCAAAAATGTAAATATCAGCATTTGAAAGCCAAGAAATTCTCTAAAATAGAAAAAACAGACTTTCCAGAAAGGATGTGTCCTTTTCACAAAAACTGCAAATCTTTGCTTTTCTAAAAAGGACTCGTCCTTTTCAGAAAAACTGCAATTCTTGACTTTTGTAAAAAGGACGCATCCTTTTCACAGAAACTGCAAATCTTCACTTTTCTAAAAAGGACACGTCCTTTTCAGAAAAACTGCAAATCTTCACTTTTGTAAAAAGGATGCGTCCTTTTCACAGAAATTGCAAATCTTCACTTTTGTAAAAAGGACGCGTCCTTTTCAGAGAAACTGCTAATCTTCGCTTTTGTAAAAAGGACGCGTCCTTTTCACTTAAACCACACTTTTGGTAACAGACAATAGAAAAAGTGTGAATTCTTTTTCACAAATCCAAACTTTTTAGCTTCAGAATCCACACTTTTTACATCAGAATCCACACTTTTTAGCTTCAGAATCCACACTTTTAAGGTTGATCATTCACACTTTTTAATGTAAGAATCAACACTTTTTAGAATAAAAATTCACACTTTTTAGATTGTTTCATTAAATGGCTCTGATTATAATGTAATCAGGTAAACATAATGACAATTTTAATGTTGAATATTTTAAGTAATGTGTTTTACAAGACATCATTTCAAGGATTTAACACATTTAAACTACAGTTGTACAAAATATATGAAAATTATGTTCATTTCACAAAAAAAGTTTGAAACTTGACACTGACTTTAAATAATCTTAATATTCGGAACAAAAATTGCTTTTAACATTATAGTTAATTTTTACAATCTCTGAGTGTATTTGTACTGCAAGTGTTTAAGTTGTACAACTATCCTGTGAGAAAAATATCCAAATGTAAGATGGAGCATCACAAAGCTTCATTGGTGAACAAGGTCCTGTATGACTGAAGCACAATTTTTCTTTATCCAACAATCCAAAACATTTTGTGAATAAACAGTGACGCACATTCATGACGCACATTGATTTTAAATCATTTCACATTGCTTTATCTGAATTGAGATATGCTGCAAATCCTCAGCGGGAAAATCCTCCATCCAAAGTGAAGCAGTGAATGGAATCCATTTTCTTTAAAGCAATAACTGCAGACTTGGTACATAGATTTAAATTGAGATCCTGACCTTTCATTACTCTCTGGTTTGTTGTACCCCCGAGTTCTCAGATAGGATTGCTATCCAGTCCAGCAAAACTGAAAACAATTTTAAACAATGCAATAAACAATATGTGATGCTAAATCAATTTTGGGGAAAATATTTAATGATGGTGTATTTTCTGAGAAATATGTACAGAATTATGTTTTGTCATTTGATAGTGCAGTCAATAATTTGTATGTTAACATTTATATTAACATTTTGACATATAATTTAAAATTTAATAAAATGTACAAAAAACACAGTAAAATGCAATGAAAAATAGCAAAAAGTGATATACCTTACCTTTTCACATCACTGTGCACAGTCCATTTCTGTTATGTATGTTTTTCAAAATCCTTTCAACCTATAATCACTGATATTTTTATATTTATTTTGAATAATAAACAGGACCAGGCTTTTTCATATATGTTTAACACCATAAATGCTAAGGGCAAATGCACCAGCAGAATACAAAAGATTTAATTAAATAAATTGAACATTTTCAGAATCAACACTTTTTTTTCAATGTTCAGGTCACCACATTCAATATAATTAGAGATTTAGGCCACATATATGTAACATTGGTTTTTACATGGCCTCTTTTTGTGGTTTAAGCCAGAGAAACCACTTGAAAGTGTGAATTCGTGAATCAGAAAATTACTCGGCCTTCGGCCTCGTATTTTCTGATTCACGAATCCACACTTTCTCGTGATTTCTCCTACACAGAAACTGCAAATCTTCATTTTTCTAAAAAGGACGCGTCCTATTCACAGAAACTGCAAATCTTCACTTTTGTTAAAAGGACGCGTCCTTTTCAGACAAAATGCAAATCTTCACTTTTGTAAAAAGGACGCGTCCTTTTCACAGAATCTGCAAATCTTCACTTTTGTAAAAAGGACGCGTCCTTTTCACAGAAACTGCAAATCTTTGCTTTTGTAAAAAGGACGCGTCCTTTTCAGAAAAACTGCAAATCTTCACTTTTGTAAAAAGGACGCGTCCTTTTCACAGAATCTGCAAATCTTCACTTTTGTAAAAAGGACGCGTCCTTTTCACAGAAACTGCAAATCTTCACTTTTCTAAAAAGGACGCGTCCTTTTCACAGAAACTGCAAATCTTCACTTTTCAGAAAAACTGCAAATCTTCACTTTTCTAAAAAGGACGCGTCCTTTTCACAGAAACTGCAAATCTTCACTTTTCTAAAAAGGACGCGTCCTTTTCACAGAAACTGCAAATCTTCACTTTGTAAAAAGGACGCGTCCTTTTCAGAGAAACTGCAAATCTTCACTTTTGTTAAAAGGACGCGTCCTTTTCACAGAAACTGCAAATCTTCACTTTTGTAAAAAGGACGCGTCCTTTTCACAGAAACTGCAAATCTTTGCTTTTGTAAAAAGGACGCGTCCTTTTCACAGAAACTGCAAATCTTCACTTTGCTAAAAAGGACGCGTCCTTTTCACAGAAACTGCAAATCTTCACTTTTTCAATGTAGCCCTTCATTTTTGCCCAGATTTAGCCACAGTATTGTACATGGAAATTTCATCTTAAAGTAATTCAGAAAAATAGAGAAGAACCACACTGAAGCCATATTTTAGCCATGGTTACATCTGATCTTTGGTGTCACCTTCCAGGTCAAGTGACATGAGCCTGGCTGTTGAACGGGATGTAAAACCCCAAGTTTGACCTTTGATCTTTGAGAACCTCACATTAGGGTTAAACGACATTGTCATAATAAAAGAGTTATATTGATCCTAGGAGGTCAGAATTTGAAACAATTTATGAGAAATACTGGACTACAAATTATTTTGAGGAGTCTGGGCCTCAGCATTGACTTCTGGTTTAAGGCCATACTCGGTCAGCTGAAAAACCTTATGTTTCCCTTATTATCAGTCCAAGGCATTTTGATTCAAGGATGGTCATACTTTTTCATCGGATACATTTTGCATCTGGCCATTGAGAGGCAATAGGAAACCATGGCCTAGGATTCCAAAATGTCCACCAAATTTGCCTGCTGAGCCCTTATTTTTTGTATTGCATTGATAGCATTGATAGCATTGCATTGATAGTAGCTTTTTGTGTGTTATCGCATGATATATAAACCTACTCTAAATCACATTTTCAAAAATTGCATACAGCATCAAATAAAATGTCTGACTTCAAAATTATGATTCTCATTTTTTACTGACCATATGTTTTGGAATTAATACAAACTTTACTTATGATATGTTATTAGATATAGAAATGGGGGTGAAATGAGCAAAGGTGATATCTAACACTGCTGTATCCCGGGACAAAAGTCGGGGTTACTTAGTATAAAGTATGGTCACGCCACCGCCGCTGCCTCAGAGATTTCCTTTTGAACGCAATAACTTATTTTAGTTAGGCCTTTCAAATTTGGAATGTGGGTATATATGGGCAATGCCACAAACGCTATTGTTTTGTGACATTGACCTGCAATTTCAAGGTCACTGGTGGTCCATTTAAGGTCATATTTTGGCCATTTTTTTCACATTTTCGCCCAGTTCTCATATACAGAAAGTTATCATCCTATATATATATACATATATATGTATTATATATATGTTCTCTGTAAGCATGCAGAAATTTGACCTTGAAGCTCTTCACTGAAGGTCATCCACAGACCGCCAAAGTACCTCACTGAGACCATTTTTGGGGGACTTTTTAAGAGATATTTTCACACTTAATGCTGACTATATTGCATGGAAACTATTGAAAATGGCTTTGGAGGTTGAGTACATGATGGAGTACCAGCATCCAGTTTGTTGACCTTGGCTATTGTTTTCAAGGTCACTGTAGGCCTGCTAAAATGTCTCAAAATGGTACCTTAGACTGTGAGGCTATATACCTCGTTTATTATTGGCTGTTACCGCTCTAACAAAAAAAATATTATGGCTAGCCCTCTCAAATATGCAGGATATATTCATAACCATAAAATCTTGCTTGGGAATATTTTGGCCTCATTTTAAAAAACAAGATGGCCACCAGAGACGTTTATTTGGACTTAAAGCAAGGACTTTTGTTGAGTCTCTAGAGCAAAGGATATTATAGGTAGAGATCCTAAATTCACAGAATATGTTTCACATTACAAAATCTTGACTGGAAATATTTTTGGCCTCATTTTGAAAAACAAGGTGGCCGCCACAGGCGTTTCTTTGTCAGTCATAAAAAGTGCTTATATCTCCGTTATTATTGGTCCTAGAGGTTTGGGATGGTAAACCAACCTATAGGAAATCATGGTCTTGGAATATTTTGGTATGGTGAGATATGACCTTGGACCCCTCCTAGGTCAAATGAGGATAGCCAAACTTAAAAGTGCTTATAACTCGCTTATTGTTGGTCCTAGAAATTTTGGGCTGATAAATCGACCTACAGGAAATCGTGGGCTGGGAATCTTGATGTGGTCAGATTTGACAATGGACCCCTCCTTCAAGGTTAAACGAGGATAGCCAAACTTAAAATGCTTATAACTGGCTTATTATTGGTCCAAGAGGTTTGGGATAGCAACCAACCCATAGGAAATCATGGACTGGTAATCTTTTTATGTGGTCAGATTTGACCTTGGACACCTCCTTCAAAGTCAAACGATGATAACCAAACTCAAAAGTGCTTATAACTGGCTTATTATTGGTTCTAGAGGTTTGGGATGGTAAACCAACTTACAGGAAATCATGGGCTTGGAATCTTCTGGTGTGGTCAGATTTGATCTTGGACTCCTCCTTCAATGTCAAACAAGGTTACCCAAACTTAAAAGTGCTTATAGCTCACTTATTATTGGTCCTAGAGGTTTGCAATGTGTAACCAACCTATAGGAAATCATTCGCTGGGAATCTTTAGATGTAGTCAGATTTGACTGTGGGCCCTTCCTTCAAGGTCAAATGAGGATAGCCAAAATTAAAAGTGCTTATAACTCACTTATTATTGGTCCTAGAGGTTTGCAATATCACACCAACCTATTGGAAATCATGGGCTAAGAATCTTTTGATGTGGTTAGATTTCACCTTGGGTTCCTCCTTCAAGGTTAAGTGATGCTTGGTTAGCTTTGGAGAGGTTTCTTTCTGGCGGATACAATTTGCATCAGTTTTCCGGATGCGTTAGGTCTAGTTATATTTGTATCTTTCATTAAGCAAATATTTTGTTTACTTAGTGTTAGTAGGGGCCATGGTGGCAGAGTGGTAACACTCTCGCCTCCCACCTCTGCGGCCGGGGTTCGATCCCCATCATGGCCGTAAGTGGGAAAGCTGGTAGTTGCTTGCCGTTGGTCGGCAGTTTACAGTACACAACCCTAGCAAACTGTATGTACTGGTTTCCTCTGCCCTTCCAACTACCCGTCGTGATATGACCTGTACAGTGTTGAAAGCAACGTAAAACCCCAAATAAAATAAACTTAGTGTTAGTACTAGTTGCTCCCATAAACACTTAGGCCCCCTCCCCACAGGGGTATATTTGTGTCAACCATAACACTCTGTATGTCACACTTCAACCATGTCCCGTCCGGGGATACACTGCGTTGAGACGCAATATCTAGTATTGGGATATGTTCTTTATTATGATGACTTCAGGCTTCATCAGATTTTTTTTCTTTTTCCCTACACTTTTTGCTTTTCCTCATTACAGCAAATGATTCAAGATATCATCTTTAGGTTTTTTGTGTTCATTTCAGGTTCAATGAGGACAACTTTTTTAGAAATTCATTTTTACATCCTCCATCTTGTTTCCAAGATGGCTGCTACCCATTTTCAAAGCTTGTGCAATCTAAGTCCAGATTGCTTTAACTGTCTTCAAAATTTGTGCAGTCATTAATCTTACTCATGGGAGGAATCCTATTGATTAAATCTATTAGACATAGATTTTAGTATGTGATATTTTTCTTTATTTCAATAAAGTACTGACATTTCCTATTTTCTGGCACAAGTGATTTTAATGTAGATACCGGTATTGACTACTTAATCAAATAATAATAGGAAGTACTGAAAAAGCAGTTAGCTCCTAATTGGATTTCATCATTGTCTTTCAGTGACTTAATCCCTTTTAAGCACTTTTAAAGTATCTATGGTTGTGGTTTTGCTATCTCCATTAGAAAGATTTTATTCAGTGCTAATTGTACATGTGAATTATATTAGTGACCTTTTCATACTACTGGAAATAAGGACATTGTTAAACTGCACAGAAATTCAGTTGTTGAACAAGAAATATATATTAACTTACTACTATTCCTTACACATACAGTAGCACAATCTGACAAATATTTGGTCATAATCATTACATTTAAATGTATAAACGTGTCCATTTGCATTCACATTTATTGTAAATGCAAGAAAATTTTCAAAGTTCATATCAGATATGCTATGTTTTTTGAAAATATAAAATGAGGTAATTTACCAGTGACCCAGTGCTGGATTATTAACAAGTACCAAACTTTGATTATGTTGAGGCCATTTAAACTTTTAAATAATTTTCAATAGTGATTATGCCACATCAGATAACACCTAACTATAAAAGATTTAAAGTCACTGCATGCACATATTTACTGATTTCATATACTTACTTAACATGTACATACATATACCATTAAAATATATGCAGTGGTTAAATCATGGGGCATCCCGATATGTATGTTTCTTGCTAAATGTCGGGAACTGATCTTATTGGTTGATTTTTGATTTGGGAACCATGAGTTCTTGAGTTTAAGCATTTGATCTTTATTGAGGCTTTTGTTTTATAAAATATCGCTACAAAACACAGGGGAAATCCATGACCTCATATGTTCTGATGAATAATGTTGAGTTGGTGCTATGGCTGCAAGTTCTTTGAGTTTAAAGTATTTGATATAAAGGTCTTCCCTGGATAAAGCACTTCCCAATTCTCACGATTTAGCATTTTCCGACATATAAACAAGACCACTGCCGCGGTATGTATCTCCCGCCGAGTACCGCAGGGGAAGAAATACTACATTGAAATTTTTCCCCTTTGCATAGGACACTGTTGTACCATCCTGCAGGTCGAAAATTCGCTTGAAACCGCTCTATCTGTTATGCTTTTCGAGATATTGACACTTTTCCATTTTCAGCAAAAATCCAAGATGGCGGCCGAAAGTGGCGAAAAATGAAATTTTTCCCCTTTGGACAGGACACTCTTGTATCACCCTGTGGTTCAAAAAATCGCTCGAAATCGCTCAATCTGTTACGGTTTTCGAGATATTGACACTTTTTCATTTTCCCGCAAAAATGTAAGATGGCCGCCAAAAGTGGCGAAAATTGAAATTTTCCCCCTTTGCACAGGAGACTCTTGTACCACCCTGCAGGTAAAAAATTTGCTCAAAATCGCTCTATCTCTTACGGTTTTCGAGATATTGACACTTTTCTATTTTCCGCAAAAATCCAAAAAGGCCGCCAAAAGTGGCGAAAATTGATATTTTACCCCTTTGCACAGGACATTCTTGTACTACCTTGCAGGTCAAAAATTCGCTCGAAATTGCTCTATCTCTTATGGTTTTCGAGATATTCACACTTTTTCATTTTTTTCCGCTAAAATTCAAGAAGGCCGCCAAAAGTGGCGAAAATTGAAATCTTTCCCCTTTGCATAGGACACTTTTGTACTACCCCGAAGGTCTAAATGCAATAGTTTTCAAGTTACAAGTGATTTCACTCATGATGGAAGTTAGTGAAAAATCCAAAAGTAGCTATTACTCACTTATCTATTGAGATAGACACCCAAGTTACTCACCATGTTGTTGCTGTGGGAAAAAGTAGGTGAATAACATATTTTAACAAAATGCTCTAAATACAATACTTTTCAAGTTATAATCGATTTAGTGCATGATTTCATTAATTTTAATGCATTAAAAATTATTTTAATAATTCATAAAAAAACTTTAGCATATGAAATATCTCCAAAATGTAGGTGAATGAGTTATTTGAGAAATACTGGCTATCTGCAATACTTTTTGTGATATAGGCAATTACTCATTTTGAGTAGGTGAGTAATTAGATATGGATCTGAAAATTCACTAATTGCAAGTTCTCCCAAAATATAGGTGAAGTGGGTTATTTGAAAAATACTGGCTATCTGCAATACTTTTAGAGATAATTCGCATTTACTCATTTTGAGTAGGTGAGTAATTACCTACAGGTTTGGAACTTCACCATGTGAAAGCTCTTCCAAAAGTAGATGAATGAGTTATTTGATAAAAATTGGGTACCCACAATACTTTTAGAGATAATTAGCATTTACTCATTTTGAGTAGGTGAGTAATTACCTACGAGTCTGAAACTTCACCATGTGAAAGCTCTTTCAAAAGTAGATGAATGAGTTATTTGAGAAAAATTGGCTATCTGCAATACTTTTAGAGATAATTCTCATTTACTCATTTTGAGTAGGTGAGTAATTAGCTACGGGTCTGAAACTTCACCAAGTGAAAGCTCTCCTAAAAGTACATGAATGAGTTATTTGAGAAAAATTGGCTATCTGCAATACTTTTAGAGATAATTCGCAGTTACTCATTTTGAGTAGGTGAGTAATTAGCTACAGGTCTGAAACTTCGCCATGTGAAAGCTCTCCCAAAAGTAGGTGAATGAGTTATTTGAGAAAAATTGGCTATATGCAATACTCTTAGAGATAATTCGCAGTTACTCATTTTGAGTAGGTGAGTTATTACCTATGGGTCTGAAACTTTGCCATGTGAAAGCTCTTCAAAAAGTAGATGAATGAGTTATTTGAGAAAAATTGGCTATCTGCAATACTTTTAGAGAGAATTCGCATTTACTCATTTTGAATAGGTGAGTAAGTAGCTATGGGTCTGAAACTTCACAATGTGAAAGCTCTTCCAAAAGTAGATGAATGAGTTATTTGATAAAAATTGACTATCTGCAATACTTTTAGAGATAATTAGTATTTACTCATTTTGAGCGGGTGAGAAATTAGCTACAGGTCTGAAACTTCACCAAGTGAAAGCTCTCCCAAAAGTAGATGAATGAGTTATTTGAGAAAAATTGGCTATCTCCTATACTTTTAGAGATAATTCGCATTTACTCATTTTGAGTAGGTGAGAAATTAGCTATGGATCTGAAACTTCACCATGTGAAAGCTCTTCCAAAAGTAGATGAATGAGTTATTTGACAAAAATTAGCTATCTGCAATACTTTTAGAGATAATTTGCATTTACTCATTTTGAGTAGGTGAGTAATTAGCTACGGGCGTGAAACTTCACCAAGTGAAAGCTCTCCCAAAAGTAGATGAATGACTTATTTGAGAAAAATTGGGTATCTGCAATTCTTTTAGAGATAATTCGCATTTACTCATTTTGAGTAGGTGACTAACTAAACCTACGGGTCTGAAACTTCACCAAGTGAAAGCTCTCTAAAAATGAGATGAATGAGTTATTTGAGAAAAATTGGCTATCTGCAATACTTTTAGAGATAATTCGCATTTACTCATTTTGAGTAGGTGAGTAATTAGCTACGGGTCTTAAACTTCACCAAGTGAAAGCTCTCCCAAAGTAGGTGAATGAGTTATTTGAGAAAAATTGGCTATCTGCAATACTTTTAGAGATAATTAGCATTTACTCATTTTGAGTAGGCGAGTAATTAGCTATAGGTCTGAAACTTCACCATGTGAAAGCTCTTCCAAAAGCAAATGAATGAGTTATTTGAGAAAAAATGGCTATCTGCAATACTTTTAGAGATATTTAACATTTACTCATTTTGAGTAGGTGAGAAATTAGCTACAGGTCTCACACTTCACCAAGTGAAAACTCTCCCAAAAGTAGATGAATGAGTTATTTGAGAAAAATTGGCTATCTGCAATACTTTTAGAGATAATTCGCATTTACTCATTTTGAGTAGGTGAGTAATTAGCTACGGGTCTGAAACTTCACCAAGTGAAAGCTCTTCCAAAAGTAGGTGAATGAGTTATTTCAGAAAAATTGGCTATCTGCAATACTTTTAGAGAGAATTCGCATTTACTCATTTTGAGTAGGTGAGTAATTAGCTATGGGTCTGAAACTTCACCATGTGAAAGCTCTTCCAAAAGTAGATGAATGAATTATTTGAGAAAAATTGGCTATCTGCAATACTTTTAGAGATAATTAGCATTTACTCATTTTGAGTAGGTGAGTAATTAGCTACGGGTCTGAAACTTCACCAAGTGAAAGCTCTCCCAAAAGTAGGTGAATGAGTTATTTGAGAAAAATTGGCTATCTGCAATACTTTTAGAGAGCATTCGCATTTACTCATTTTGAGTAGGTGAGTAATTAGCTATGGGTCTGAAACTTCACCATGTGAAAGCTCTTCCAAAAGTAGATGAATGAGTTATTTGAGAAAAATTGGCTATCTGCAATACTTTTAGAGATAATTCGCATTTACTCATTTTGAGTAGGCGGGTAATTAGCTATGGGTCTGAAACTTCACCATGTGAAAGCTCTTCCAAAAGTAAATGAATGAGTTATTTGAGAAAAATTGGCTATCTGCAATACTTTTCGAGATATTTAGCATTTACTCATTTTGAGTAGGTGAGAAATTAGCTACAGGTCTCACACTTCACCAAGTGAAAGCTCTCGCAAAAGTAGGTGAATGAGTTATTTGAGAAAAATTGGCTATCTTCTATACTTTTAGAGATAATTCACATTTACTCATTTTGAGTAGGTGAGAAATTAGCTAGGGGTCTGAAACCTCACTAAGTGAAAGCTCTTCCAAAAGTATATGAATGAGTTATTTGAGAAAAATTGGCTATCTGCAATACTTTTAGAGATAATTAGCATTTACTCATTTTGAGTAGGTGAGTAATTAGCTACAGGTCTGAAACTTCACCAAGTGAAAGCTCTCCCAAAAGTAGGTGAATGAGTTATTTGAGAAAAATTGGCTATCTGCAATACCTTTAGAGAGAATTCGCATTTACTCATTTTGAGTAGGTGAGTAATTAGCTATGGGTCTGAAACTTCACCATGTGAAAGCTCTTCCAAAAGTAGATGAATGAGTTATTTGAGAAAAATTGGCTATCTGCAATACTTTTAGAGATAATTCGCATTTATTCATTTTGAGTAGGCGAGTAATTAGCTATGGGTCTGAAACTTCACCATGTGAAAGCTCTTCCAAAAGTAAATGAATGAGTTATTTGAGAAAAATTGGCTATCTGCAATACTTTTCGAGATATTTAGCATTTACTCATTTTGAGTAGGTGAGTAATTACCTACGAGTCTGAAACTTCACCATGTGAAAGCTCTTTCAAAAGTAGATGAAGGTGTTATTTGAGAAAAATTGGCTATCTGCAATACTTTTAGAGATAATTCTCATTTACTCATTTTGAGTAGGTGAGTAATTAGCTATGGGTCTGAAACTTCACCATGTGAAAGCTCTTCCAAAAGTAGATGAATGAGTTATTTGAGAAAAATTGACTATCTGCAATACTTTCAGAGATAATTCGCATTTACTCATTTTGAGTAGGTGAGTAATTAGCTACAGGTCTGAAACTTCACCAAGTGAAAGCTCTCCTAAAAGTACATGAATGAGTTATTTGAGAAAAATTGGCTATCTGCAATACTTTTAGAGATAATTCGCAGTTACTCATTTTGAGTAGGTGAGTAATTAGCTACAGGTCTGAAACTTCACCATGTGAAAGCTCTCCCAAAAGTAGGTGAATCAGTTATTTGAGAAAAATTGGCTATATGCAATACTCTTAGAGATAATTCGCAGTTACTCATTTTGAGTAGGTGAGTTATTACCTATGGGTCTGAAACTTTGCCATGAGAAAGCTCTTCGAAAAGTAGATGAAGGAGTTATTTGAGAAAAATTGGCTATCTGCAATACTTTTAGAGAGAATTCGCATTTACTCATTTTGAGCGGGTGAGAAATTAGCTACAGGTCTGAAACTTCACCAAGTGAAAGCTCTCCCAAAAGCAGATGAATGAGTTATTTGAGAAAAATTGGCTATCTCCTATACTTTTAGAGATAATTCGCATTTACTCATTTTGAGTAGTTGAGAAATTAGCTATGGGTCTGAAACTTCACCATGTGAAAGCTCTTCCAAAAGTAGATGAATGAGTTATTTGAGAAAAATTGGCTATCTGCAATACTTTTAGAGATAATTTGCATTTACTCATTTTGAGTAGGTGAGTAATTAGCTACGGGCGTGAAACTTCACCAAGTGAAAGCTCTCCCAAAAGTAGATGAATGACTTACTTGAAAAAAATTGGGTATCTGCAATTCTTTTAGAGATAATTCGCATTTACTCATTTTGAGTAGGTGAGTAATTACCTACGGGTCTGAAACTTCACCAAGTGAAAGCTCTCTCAAAAGTAATTGAATGAGTTATTTGAGAAAAATTGGCTATCTGCAATACTTTTAGAGATAATTCGCATTTACTCATTTTGAGTAGGTGAGTAATTAGCTACGGGTCTGAAACTTCACCAAGTGAAAGCTCTCCCAAAGTAGGTGAATGAGTTATTTGAGAAAAATTGCCTATCTGCAATACTTTTAGAGATAATTAGCATTTACTCATTTTGAGTAGGCGAGTAATTAGCTATGGGTCTGAAACTTCACCATGTGAAAGCTCTTCCAAAAGTAAATGAATGAGTTATTTGAGAAAAAATGGCTATCTGCAATACTTTTAGAGATATTTAACATTTACTCATTTTGAGTAGGTGAGAAATTAGCTACAGGTCTCACACTTCACCAAGTGAAAGCTCTCCCAAAAGTAGGTGAATGAGTTATTTGAGAAAAATTGGCTATCTGCAATACTTTTAGAGATAATTCGCATTTACTCATTTTGAGTAGGCGGGTAATTAGCTATGGGTCTGAAACTTCACCAAGTGAAAGCTCTTCCAAAAGTAAATGAATGAGTTATTTGAGAAAAATTGGCTATCTGCAATACTTTTCGAGATATTTAGCATTTACTCATTTTGAGTAGGTGAGAAATTAGCTACAGGTCTCACACTTCACCAAGTGAAAGCTCTCACAAAAGTAGGTGAATGAGTTATTTGAGAAAAATTGGCTATCTTCTATACTTTTAGAGATAATTCGCATTTACTCATTTTGAGTAGGTGAGAAATTAGCTAGGGGTCTGAAACCTCACTAAGTGAAAGCTCTTCCAAAAGTATATGAATGAGTTATTTGAGAAAAATTGGCTATCTGCAATACTTTTAGACATAATTAGCATTTACTCATTTTGAGTAGGCGAGTAAGTAGCTATGGGTCTGAAACTTCACAATGTGAAAGCTCTTCCAAAAGTAGGTGAATGAGTTATTTGAGAAAAATTGGCTATCTGCAATACTTTTAGAGAAAATTCGCAGTTACTCATTTTGAGTAGGTGAGTAATTAGCTATGGGTCTGAAACTTCACCATGTGAAAGCTCTTCCAAAAGTAGATGAATGAGTTATTTGAGAAAAATTGGCTATCTGCAATACTTTTAGAGATAATTAGCATTTACTCATTTTGAGTAGGTGAGTAATTAGCTACGGGTCTGAAACTTCACCAAGTGAAAGCTCTCCCAAAAGTAGGTGAATGAGTTATTTGAGAAAAATTGGCTATCTGCAATACTTTTAGAGAGAATTCGCATTTACTCATTTTGAGTAGGTGAGTAATTAGCTATGGGTCTGAAACTTCACCATGTGAAAGCTCTTCCAAAAGTAGATGAATGAGTTATTTGAGAAAAATTGGCTATCTGCAATACTTTTAGAGATAATTCGCATTTACTCATTTTGAGTAGGCGAGTAATTAGCTATGGGTCTGAAACTTCACCATGTGAAAGCTCTTCCAAAAGTAAATGAATGAGTTATTTGAGAAGAATTGGCTATCTGCAATACTTTTCGAGATATTTAGCATTTACTCATTTTGAGTAGGTGAGAAATTAGCTACAGGTCTGACACTTCACCAAGTGAAAGCTCTCGCAAAAGTAGGTGAATGAGTTATTTGAGAAAAATTGGCTATCTGCAATACTTTTAGACATAATTAGCATTTACTCATTTTGAGTAGGTGAGTAACTAGCTACGCATCTGAAACTTAACCAAGTGAAAGCTCTCCCAAAAGTAGGTGAATGAGTTATTTGAGAAAAAATGGCTACCTGCAATACTTTTAGAGATAATTCGCATTTACTCATTTTGAGGAGGTGAGTAAGTAGGCCAAAGTTCACCAAACCATTTTCCCCTTAGCATAGGATACTCTAGTACTACCCTGTGGTTCAAAAATTTGCTCGAAATTTCTCTATCTCTTACAGTTTGAGAGATATTTCTGATTTTTCACATTTTCACTAAAAGTAGCAATAAAGTAGCCATCACTCACTTGTACATTGAGCAACAGTTGTGAAACTTAAATATGTTACAGTTCACAAAAAAGTACACGAACAACATATTTGAGAGAAATTGTGTAGCTGCAATACTTTTGAAGATATAAGCCATTTACTCATTATGCTTATCATTAAAAATTGAAAAAGTAGCTATTACTCACTTAGCTATGGAGATACACTTCCAAATTACTGACCATGTTGTAGCTGTGGAGAAAGTAGCTGAACATCATATTGGAACAAAATTGTGTAGCTGCAATACTTTTGAAGATATAAGCTATTTACTCATTGACAGTTAAAAGTCATATAATTATATTAGGTAAAAGCGCTATTACTCACTCAAAAGTAGGCCAAAGTTCACCAAACTTTTTCCCCTTAGCAATAGGATACTCTAGTACTACCCTGTGGGTCAAAAATTTGCTCGAAATTGCTCTATATCTTACAGTTTGAGAGATATTTCTGATTTTTCACATTTTCACTAAAAGTAGCAATAAAGTAGCCATTACTCACTTGTACATTGAGCAACAGTTGTGAAACTTAAATATGTTACAGTTCACAAAAAAGTACATAAACAACATATTTGAGAGAAATTGTGTAGCTGCAATACTTTTGAAGATATAAGCAATTTACTAATTATGGTTATCATTAAAAATTGAAAAAGTAGCTATTACTCACTTAGCTATAGAGATACACTTCCAAACTACTGGCCATGTTGTAGCAGTGGAGAAAGTAGCTGAACAACATATTGGAACAAAATTGTGTAGCTGCAATACTTTTGAAGATATAAGCCATTTACTCATTATGGTTATCATTAAAAACTGAAAAAGTAGCTATTACTCACTTAGCTACGGAGATACACTTCCAAACTACTGACCATGTTGTAGCAGAGGAGAAAGTAGCCGAACAACATATTGGAACAAAATTGTGTAGCTGCAATACTTTTGAAGATATAAGCCATTTACTCATTATGGTTATCATTAAAAATTGAAAAAGTAGCTATTACTCACTTAGCTATGGAGATACACTTCCAAACTACTGACCATGTTGTAGCTGTGGAGAAAGTAGCTGAACAACATATTGGAACAAAATTGTGTAGCTGCAATACTTATGAAGATATAAGCCATTTACTCATTATGGTTATAATTAAAAATTGACAAAGTAGCTATTACTCACTTAGCTATGGAGATACACTTCCAAACTACTGACCATGTTGTAGCTGTGGAGAAAGTAGCTGAACAACATATTAGAACAAAATACTGTAAATGCAATAGTTTCAGAGTTATAAGCCATATAATTATATTAGCTAAAATAGCTATTACTCACTCAAAAGTAGGCCAAAGTTCACCAAACCCCAAAAATATTGAAGAGCAAAAAAATTCATTAGGACTTGTGATTTACCAAAAATGTGTAACTGTAGTAGTTTCAGAGAAAACTGCGTGACACACGCACGCACGCACGCACGTACACATGCACATGGTGCAAATTATGATCTCCCTCCGGCGAGCCGGGCGGGAGATAATATGTTACATATTGTGACATCCCCGGACATAACCTTGAATTAAAATATATCATTAAAATACATTTACAGTGCTTTTTGTTCTTTTGTTGCATCCAGATATATAGAGGTCCTCAGTGGCCTAGTGGTTAGCAAGTTTGGCATCTAATCATAGGCTGTCACCTCTGTGGGTTCGAGTCCCACAAGTGGCAATTCTGAGGACCTGTCCCAATATGACCCTGGCTGTTGAACGGGACGTAAAACCCCAACTTTGACTTTGACTTTGCATCCAGATATAAGAAAGAAAAATATTTCCGAAATATATATCTAAACATTTTTAATTAAAAACTCACCTCATAAGGTTTTAAATCCCAAAACACTTTCAAAACATATTCAAACCTTGGAGGAAACAAACCCCATATTTTCAGTAATTGTGATAATAGTGCAAATCAAATATGGTATATTTCACTCCGCTCTATCAAAGATTGAAGAATTATACTTGTGATTATTAAATAATGTAATAAAGAAAATAACTTGTCAAAACACTGTGTTGATGTGTATCTCAAATACCAAGAATAAAATGTACCCAAAAGTGTTCCTAAACACACATACACTGTTAATATAAATATCCTCATGCACTCCTGCATTTAGTCCTCAGTCACTGGAAATCTCACCACATTGCTTATCACACTTCATGTACATAAACCACAGGATAAAGATAACTCCATTGGATTGCATACCCCATCATACTAAACATCTGGGAAGAGGTTTTATTCCAAATCACAAATGGATGAAAATGAACTCTCTGTTTTAGTTATAAAACATTCACTTATTCATGCATTGCTGTTAAGAAAAGTGTTTAAAATTGGCAATTAATGCAGAAATGAATTAAATACTTCCAACAAAAGTCATTCTATTCCTCTGTTTTTATCAGCAGCTTGTGATAATAAAACAGCTTCTGCACGTTCATGCATCTGTTTGTCCGTCACATTTTTACATAAACTTTTATATCTCATTCATTCATCACGTTTTTTTTACATAAACCTGTATATATCATTCATAACAAAGATATCTACACTAGAATTGCAGTGAATGTTTATGGCTATGAAATTTTGGCCTAATTTTGAAAAACAAATGGCCGCCATAGCCGATTGTTTGAAATCATAAAGATGCTCTAAAACTTGAAATATTGCAGCTACCTTCATCAAATTTGCACAAAAGATATGTGGCTAGGAAAGTGGCTATGGAAACTAGAATGATAGTAATTTTGGCATGGTTAGGGTGGTAAAGATTCTCAAATCTGAATTGAATGTTGACACAATTTCTAGTTACTATGTGCCTTGTTGGAGGTTTGCGCCCTTTGAGTGCTGTTGTTGACACTGAATTAACTGTTTCATGGTTTCATGTTTCTGGTTCACTTGCATAACAGGAGTGAAAATAAATAAGATATATAAAAGATATAAACAAAACAAAGACAAAACATTACTAGATGCTAGTGACATATTGTAATATCTATGTTGGTTTGTACATGACACATTTTCTACAAGCACAAAGTAAATTTGATTGTAGCACAAAAAGTTCTTCTTGACTGGGCACATTCCTGTACGTTAAAATTTTCAAACAAAGATGTATGGATACATCTAATCATATACTTATCCAAAGTGAAACAAAAAATAAAAAATAAAATATTATATCCTTAAGCAAAACACCAGTTAATCTATTCATTAAATTGAAAACTGACTCAAATGTTTTGCATTACTTAGCTTAATCAAGCTTCAAGCTAAAAAAATTCATGATTTCACAAAAATCAGGTAAAATAATACATGAAATACTCCTTAAAAGTTTATGAAAAAGGCTAATTAGCATTGTACTGTGAAATACTGGATTTACAGTTAGACAAGAAATTCCAGATGTGAAATCATCTGTTGTTTGTGGTAATTCATTATCAGCACCATACCTAGCTAAAATAATCACAGTCAGGAAGGGGGGGGGGGCAGATGGTCCTTCCCTCAGATTTTAGGGGCTTGGGTGGTATAATTCTGAGGACTGAAAACTCATTGTACAGTAATACAATTAAGCAAAAACACATATATCTTGGAAATGGTGTGAGCTTGAGTGATTTCAACAAAACATGAAAATGTTTTACCCCAGGGTATCTGCAGTCATCTGGCAATTATACCATTCCAACTCCTCAAATCTGAGGGAAGGCTTATCTGCTCCCCCACTAAAAGTGTTTATATTATCTGGAGACCATGTAATTAATAGCCTGTCATGTGCCTGTGTCTTGTGGTTGTAAATGACTACTGTCTCATACAAGATATGTTGCCAGTATTGGAAGAAAGCTTATCAAAACACATTTAGTTGTTGAATATATGCTTATAAAAGAAACATGTACTCACTGTACTATTTCTATTTTTTCATTCACTAGAATCTAAAGAGTTACATTTTATAAGTACACATATTTATTTTCCTCTCCTAAGATGTATTGTTTTCATGACCATTTGTCTATTTGTCCGTTTTTAACAGGATTATACAAATACTGCTGTATGGATCTTCAGAAGATGGGTCCAACTTTGGTCCCATAAAATTTTGACAGTAATGTGGATCCATGTCTCTACTTCAAATAATTAATTTTACAGCATGATAAATTTTATTGATTTTTTCAGTCTTACAAAGTATCTTGTTTAAATAAAACTTGCAACTTTTCCATAGGGTTTTGACAGCAATTAACTTTTTTCAAGAATTTGGAACACTGCTGCAGAGCCTATTGTTTTGTGGCCCTCGACCGATGGCAGCCTTCTAAAGTACAAAATTAGGGTATTTCTTCATGTGTGGGCCTAGTACTCACAGTCAAAAGGTCAGATCATCCTATGGTGGTGATATGCATAACACATATATGTCCCCAGTAAGCATACACAAATTTGACCTTTGACCCTTCTTCAAAGTAATGGCTGGCCTTCATGCATTGACCTTTCAGCCTTTTTCCTTGTAGAGATTTAAAGACCAACAATAACTACTGAGGTTGTTTTTCTTTCATTTTCTCCTTTAGGTGCCAAATATTTTAATATTTGTGGATTAAAGTAGAGCTTACAATACAACTTTTGTAATGGCTTTGATCAGAAAGGCTTCATGCATCATTGAAGATTTTCTCAAATAAGAAATAATTTAGTGAGATAATTAGATGAAATTTATGTCATTACATGTATGTTTATTAAGTTTTATGCTATATACTGATCCCTCTATATGTTAATTCTTGAAATGTAACACTTTTATTTCAGTTAATTTTAAATTAATTGCTTACTGTTATGCTAAAAAAATTCCAATATTGGTTGTAAATTAGGTCTTAGCCATCAAGATCAACATTTCATACTTAATCATTTATACATTCCATGCCTTGGTTCAATGAATGTACACATTCAATGATTTTAGCCATTGAATGTATGTACACATTCCACAGCTCAGCCATTGAATGTAAACCTTCAATGACTTGCCCATTAAATTGAAAACTTTAATTACTTAAATCTAGCTTTTATAAGCTACAAGCTCACCATGTGGAACTGAATACTATCTCGGAGGGCTGCAGTATCTGGCCAACATCCAAGAAAAATAGACATATAATACTGATCCAATGCCTACAACACTGAGGTGAACCCTGTAGTGAGATACCATGAGACTTTCTTCTTTGAGTTGGAACTTTTTCCCATACCCCCTCAGCTGTAATACAGCGAGGAGGCAGGGAGGGACTTTCTTCAGTTCCACATGGTGAGCTTGTAGTTACAAAAGCTACACATAAGTAATTAATCTTGCAGGATATCTTCATTGGGCTTCTCTGGGACTGAAAAAAAGCCTCATTCTAAAAAACAAGATGGCCGCCACGGGCATTTCTTTGAAAATTATCTACCTTTTTCTACTGGTGGTTCTCATAGGTAGAAGGTTGAATCTCCTCATAGGTGATATGTTTAACAGATATACATGTCCTTTACAACCTTGCAGACATTTGACCTTGAAGCTCTTAATTCAAGGTCATCCATGGAGTGCCAAAGTACCCCATGTAGCAGACTTTAAAAGTGCCTATATCTCTCTTATTATACAGGTTTGGAATCTTCTGATGTGGTCAGATTTGACCTTTGACCCCTCCTTCAAGGTTAAACGATGATAGCCAAACTTAAAAGTGCTTATAACTCACTTATTATTGGTCATAGAGGTTTGGGATGTGAAAACATCTTCTAGGAAATCATGAGCTGGGAATCTTTTAATGTGGTCAGATTTGACCTTGGACCCCCTCCTTCAAGGTCAAATGAGGATACTCAAACTTAAAAGTGCTTATAACTCACTTATTATTGGTCCTACAGGTTTGGGATGATAGCCAAATTTGAGGTTGCAAAGTGAAACCAACTTATTGGAAATCATGGGCTGGGAATCTTTTTATGTGGTCAGATTTGACCTTGGACTCCTTCAAGGTCAAACAAGGATACCCAAACTTAAAAGTGCTTATAACTCCCTTATCATTGGTACTAGAGGTTTGCAGTGTAAAACTAACTTATTGGAAATCGTGGGCTGGGAACCTTGATGTGGTCAGATTTGACCTTTGACTCCTCCATCAAGGTCAAATGAGGATAGCCAAACTTAAAAGTGCTTATAAGTCACTTATTATTGGTCCTAGAGGTTTGGGATGTGAAAACAGCTTCTAGGAACTCATGGGCTGGGAATCTTTTGATGTGGTCAGATTTGACCTTGGACCCCTCCTTCAAGGTCAAACAAGGATAGCCAAACATAAAAGTGCATATAACTCGCTTATTATTGGTCCTAGAGGTTTGCAAAGTGAAACCAACTTATTGGAAATCATGGGCTGGGAATATTTTTATGTGGTCAGATTTAACCTTGAACTCCTCCTTCAAGGTCAAACAAGGATACCCGATGCTGTTGGCCAAAACCTTCACAGTACCGGTTGAACCGGTTGTGAAGCCAGCTTCAGATGTGACTACCAGCCAGAAGCCATTTTTTGACCCTGGTGGCACCACCAGCAGTCTGGCTGTAGAGAAGACCGGTCCCTGCCTTGATCAGGCCACCTGTGAAGCTGTAGATGAGATGCAGACAGCCACCCAGCCTCTTGAGGCTCCAGGTGCTGGGATAGCAACCCAGCCTGTTCAGCCCCCAGTTCGTTCCCTGAGGTTCAGCCCACCGGTGAGGGAGACCCGAGTGCAGCATCTGATAGTGAAGCTGACCAGCTCAGTGTTACCGGTTCCCTGGGTGATGAGACCCGCCGGGATGTCTCCAGAGATGAGCCTGACACTGAACCTACTGAGGAGGCCAACTACAGGGAGACTATGAGGGGTGTGAGAAGCTTCATGAACTGGCACAAGGTTCCTGAGTTTGAAACTGTGTCCTCTACTGCAGATGACAACCCCTTTGCCGATGCATGTGTCCAGCCAACCGGGAAAGTCTGTGAAACTCCCGCTGGACGACTGGTTGTGTAGGAAGATGTCAGTCTCAATCTCACAATCACAGAAGGGTATCCCACCAGAAACAACGACAACACTGGCCTCTTCAGAGATCAATTCATCAAAACTCCCAGATCTTCCAGATGGTACGGGATGCATGCTGAGAAGAGCAGTGAGAGTTCAACAGTACGCACCTGGTCACCGGACCCTGCCAAACTCAACCATTCCTTCAGCAGGGTTGCACAAAGAAACCTTCCTACTGTCCCACCCTCCCGGGCCCTCAGTCAAGATCTACTCAGGCGTTGGGAGAGAGCAGCATGTGAACAGACAATAATGTGCAACCAGGATGCTGGTTTGTCAAGGGGCTTGACTAGGGTTCAAGACTCTATGGCCACTCAGCTCAAAACCCTACGTCTGGACAGTAAGGGAAAGTCATCAGAGAAGATGAAGCAGGCTGTGAGTGAATTAGAATACTTGACCGCTTTCAACTGGTCAATCTCCCAAGCCATGGCCAGAACTATGCAGGACTTATCTGAAGGTGTCTTTATAAACATGGCTAACTTCACTTTGGCTCGCAAGGATAGTTACCTGGACTATCTACATGCTGGGGTGAAGCAAGATACTGTGAATGCCTTAAGAACGTCTCCAGTACATCTCAACGCACTGTTCCCGGATCAACTTATTGCCAAGGCTGAAGAGGAAATCAGTAAAAGTGAGGAGAGGCGTTCGTCCGGTACGTCACACCGACACCAAAGTCGCTTCCACCCCTATGCTGCATGCTGCAGATCAAAAGACAAGCAGCAAGCAAGGAAAAGTCATGGCAAAGCCTCCACATTCTCCCAGAAGCCGGCTAAGGGGTCCAAGTCTTATAAATGACAATTACTGTGTAAATTCTGTGACCGGTCAGAAGAACTCTGTATGTGTTACCGGTCATGGAGACTTGGACCCAGCACCAGTGGTAGCTGGGAACAGCAAAGTGACTTTAAATTTGAATGTAGACTCTTGTGTTGCAAATGCCCATATTGTCACTGGGTTGCCACAAAGGAAAGGCGTAAATCCCAATGCATATCAAATATACACAGAAATATAATATGTGAAAGATGTTTCTTGTGTAGGTCACTTGTTTTCTGTAAATCTTGTCACCAATGCCCAACATGCTGTTATAGATCCTCCTGTAGGGGCAAGGTTACACCAGTGTTGGGAGAAATGGGAAGCCCTGGGTTCAAGTCCAAAAGTAGTCACCACACTGAGGGAGGGTTACACTCTCCCGTTCCGGTTCAGACCCAACTTGACAAGGACACCGACTGTAATATGCAACTACCACAATCCAGCCAAACAGTCCTTCCTTTTAGAGGCACTGTATCACCTGATAAACAAAAATGTAGTCGAACCGGTAGAAAATCAAAACTCACTGGGTTTTTACAACCGGCTATTTTTGGTACCCAAACCCAACAACCGGTGGAGACCGGTCCTGGACCTGAGCACCTTGAGCACCTTTTTAAGCACAGAGTCGTTCAAGATGGAGACCCCAGAGACAACTAGAGATTGCGTCTCGACGCAGTGTATCCCCGGACGGGACATAGTTAAGGCGTGAATATGTCGGTCTTGAGCCTGTTTCCTGGAGCACCAGGTCAGGATTCTCCATAGTACCAGATTACTTCCAAAAGCTAATCACTAGTTGTTTCACTTATATTTGTCATCAAAAATTACATTTCATGGATCCAGAAGATCCATATAGTGATCCGGATCACTCCCAAAATTCAATCATTTCACCCTTTTACCTTTTCAGACATATTCTAAAAATTTCATCAAAATCCGTCCATAAGTTTTTGAGTTATCTTGTACACAGACACATCTGGCAGCCTGGATCCACATGATCCAGACAGTGATCCAGATTACTCCCAAAATCTAATCACTTGTTCTTTGTCCCATTTAAGACATTTCCTGAAAATTTCATAAAAATCCAGTCATGACTTTTTGAGCTATTTGTCTTTAAAAATTACATTCATGGATCTAGAAGATCCAGATAGTGGTCCAGATCACTCGCAAAATTGAATCATTTCTTCCTTTTACCACTTCTTCCTCGTACCATTTCTAACATATCCTAAAAATATCAAAATCCATCCCAAGAAAATGTGGCAGCCTGGATCCAGATGATCCAGACAGTGATCCAGATCACTCCAAAAATCTAATCACTTGTTCCTTGTACCATTTAGGCCATTTGCTGAAACAATCCATCCATAACTTTTTGAGGTATCTGTCTTTAAAAATTACATTTCATGGATCCAGAAGATCCATATAGTGATCCGGATCACTTCCAAATTCAATCATGTTTCAGACATATCCTGAAATTTCATCAAAATCCGTCCATAAGTTTTGGATTTATCTTGTACAGAAACACATCTGGCAGCCTGGATCCAGATGATCCAGATCACTCCCAAACTCTAATCACTTGTTCCTTGTCCCATTTAGGACATTTCCTAAAAATTTCATAAACACACAAACAAATAGAGGGCCAAAAATGACCCTCGGTCAGGTACTTTGGACAGTGGATGACCTTCAATGAAGATCTATAACCGGTAAGCCTGGATGCTGGTACTCCATCATGTAGTCAGCATTAAGTGTGAAAATATCTCCAAATATGCCCAAAATCACCCTTGGTCAGGCACTTTGGTGGTCAATGGATGACCTTAAATGAAGATCTGTAACCAGTAAGCCTGGATTGTAGAAGTCCATCATGTACTCAACCTCCAAAGCGATTTTCAATAGTTTCCATGCAATATAGTGAGCGTTAAGTGTGAAAATATCTGGAAAAAGGCCAAAAATTACCCTCGGTCAGGTACTTTGGCGGTCAGTGGATGACCTTCAATGAAGAGCTTCAAGGTCAAATTTCTGCATGCTTACAGAGGACATATATATGTATTATATATACCAGCCATAGGATTATCTAACTTTCTGTATATGAGAACTGGGCCAAAATGTGAAAAAATGGCCAAAATCTGACCTTTAAGTGGCCACCAGTGACCGTTAGATTGAAGGTCAAGGTCACAAAACAATGTGCATTGCCCATATATACCCACATACCAAATTTGAAAGTTCTAACTAAAATATTTTTTAAGTTATCGCGTCCAAAAGGAAATCTCTGCGGTGGCGGCGGCGTGACCGTACTGAATCCTAAGTATCCCCGACTTTCGTCCGGGGATACAAAAAGAACCTCCCTACAGGCAGGGGAATGGGTCACATTCCATAGACTTCAAAGAGGCTTACTTCCACATACCAATTCAAAGTCAGTCCAGGAAGTACATGCGTTTTCACCTCCAGGGTCGGTCCTACCAGTTCAAAGCCCTACTCTTTGGTCTATCCACAGCTCCCATGGGGTTCACAGTGGTGGCCAAAGAGGTCAAACTCATGGCACTTCAGAAGGGTATAAAGATCCACCAGTACCTAGACGACTGGCTGGTGAGAGCCTCTACCCACGACACCTGTCTCCAGCATACTCAAACCCTGGTCACACTTTGTCAGGAACTAGGGTGGCTGGTGAACAAGGAGAAGTCAGAACTGGCTCCCAAACAGGTTTTCAACTTCGTAGGTTACCAGTTCGAACCTGAAAGAGGGCAAGGTCAGACCAACAGAAGAATGTTGGCAGACCTTGACAGACAAGATCAGATTAATACTGTCGGATCCGGTTTGCCTGGTCCGGTAATTCATGTCCTTCATAGGTCTACTCAGAGCAACAGAAAAACGGAAAGATGGAGTTGGCAATGAAAAATCTACAAAAGAATTATGAGAAGCAGGGTGTTCCGTAACTTCCTGTTCAACTGGAGAGACAACAGTCACAGAAGCAGAGTCTACAAGCACATCTTTACTCCTTATTACAAAAAGAATAAATTTGCAGTTTTCATGGTTAGGGCACACCCTATTTACAACAAGGCCTCTCATGTGGTCATTTATCTCCCACCGTGAAATGTATATTCAACTAGACCTATGCATCGGAGAACCGATGCAAAACTGTATCCACCGGAAAGACAACTCACCAAAGTCAGTGAACCATTGTTTGACCTTAAAGGAGAGGCCAAAGGTCAAATCTGACCACAACAGAAGATTTGAAGCCCATGATTTCCTATAAGTTGGTTTCATATTGTAAACCTCTAGGATCAATCATAAGCTAGTTGGAAGCACTTTTAAGTATGGCTGTCCTCATTTTACCTTGAAGGAGGGGCTCAAGGTAAAATGTGACCACATCAGAAGATTCCCAGCCCATGATTTCCATTACGTGGTTTCACATTGCAAACCTCTAGGACCAATAACAAACAAGTTATCAGCACTTTCAAGTTTGGCTATCCTTGTTTAACCTTGAAAGGAGGTCAAAGGTCAAATCTGAAAACGTCAAAAGATTCCTAGCCCATGATTCCCTATAAGTTGGTTTCACATTGCAAGCCTGTAGAACCAATAATAAGCGAGTTAGAAGCACTTTTGAGTTTGGCTATCCTCGTTTGACCTTGAAGGAAGGGTCTCAGGTCAAATCTGACCATACCAGAAAATTCCCAGCCCATGATTTCCTATAGGTTGCTTTCCCATCCCAAACCTCTAGGACCAATAATAAATGAGTAAAAAACACTTTTATGTTTGGCTATCCTCGTTTGGCCTTGAAAGAGGGGCCCCAAGGTCAAATCTGACCGCACAAAAAGATCCCAGCCCATGATTTCCTATAGGTTGGTTTCCTATCATAAACCTCTAGGACCAATAATAAGCGAGTTATAAGCACTTTTAAGTTTGGCTATCCTCGCTTGACCTTGAAGGAAGGGCCCAAGGTCAAATCCATCCACACCAGAAGATTCCCAGCCCATGATTTCCTATAGGTTTGTTTCCCATCACAAACCTCTAGGACCAATAATAAGCATGTGATAAGCACTTTTCAGTTGGGTTATCCTCATTTGACCTTGAAGGGGGGCCCAAGGTCAAATCCGACCACATCAGAAGATTCACAGCCCATGATTTCCTATAGGTTGGTTTACCATCCAAAAGCTCTAGGACCAATAATAAGTGAGTTATAAGCACTTTTAAGTTTGGCTATCCTCGTTTGATCTTGAAGGATTAGCCCAAAGTCAAATCCGACCACACCAGAAGCTTCCCAGCCCATGATTTCCTATAGGTTGGTTTACCATCCCAATCCTCTAGGACAAATAATGAGCGAGTTATAAGCAGTTTTAAGTTTGGCTGTCCTCGTCTGACCTTGAAGGAGGGGCCCAAGGTCAAATCCGACCACACCAAAAAATTCCCAGCCCACAATTTCCTATAGGTTGATTTATCATCCCAAACCTCTGTGACCATTATTAAGGAAGATATGAGCACTTTTCATGACTGACAAAGAAACGCCCATGGCGGCCATCTTGTTTTTCAAAATGAGGCCAAACATATATCTAGTCAAGATTATGTAACGCGGAACATATTCTGCAAATTTTAGATCTCTACCTATAATACCTTTTGCTCTAGAGACTCAACAAAAGTCCTTGCTTTAAGTCAATTAAACATCCCTGGCGGCCATCTTGATTTTCAAAATGAGGCCAAAAATATTCCAAGGCAACATTTTATGGTTATGAATATATCCTGCATATTTGAGAGGGCTAGCTATAATATTTTTTTTGTTAGAGCGGTAACAGCCAATAATAAACAAGGTATATGGCCTCGGGTCTAAGGTACCATTTTGAATCATTTTAACAGGCCTAAGGTGACCTTGAAAACAATAGCCAAGGTCAGCAAACTGGACGCTGGTACTCCATCATGTACTCAACCTCCAAAGCCATTTTCAATAGTTTCCATGCAATATAGTCAACATTAAGTGTGAATATATCCCCAAAAAGGCCAACAAATGGTCTTGGTGAGGTACTGTGATGATCTGTGGATGACTTTCAGTGAAGAGCTTCAAGGTCAAATTTCTGCATGCTTACAGAGGACATATATATGTATTATATATACCAGCCATAGGTTGATCTAACTTTCTGTATATGAAAACTTGGCCACTATGTGAAAAAATAGCCAAAATCTGACCTTTAAGAGGCCACCAGTGACCTTGAAATTGAACGTCAAGGTCACAAAATAAGCATTTCTGGCATTGTCCATACATACCCACATACCAAATTTGAATGGTCTAAGTAAAACATTTTTTAAGCTATTGGGTCCGAAAGAAAATCTCTGCGGCAGCGACGGCGGCAGCGTGACCATAGTGAATCCTAAGTATCCCTGACTTTCGTCCGGGAATGCAATATATATTTCAATTTACAGTTCAATAATATATACTTACAACCAATTAATATTGAAATTTCTTTTTACATATTCACTAAAACTCAAACCATTAAATCATTTGATTTTTTGGGTCAATCATCCTGCGTTGATGGCAAAAAGTTCATAGAATGTGTCCCTGTGGACACTTTTAGAGACTTTTAGGTGACCTTAAAATTAAAACTACAGACCTTAAATATTCACAGATTACATATAAAAGTAATATCCAATACATTTTGAGACCAGTCAGAATTACCATTTCCAAATTACAGGACACAATATGTGAAAAATGTAGACTTATCCCTATATAGGGTCTTTATGGGTCTCGAACACAATTTTAACCTCAATGTAAAACTTAGGTATATTTACTTATAGTGCATATTTACTTATATATGTTTTATACTTGTGGCTTCTTGAAACCATAAGAAAAAAGAAACCAGACAAAAAGTTTAAAATTAGAACAAAAACTTTTTTGCAGATTCTGTGAAAAGGACGCGTCCTTTTTAGAAAAGTGAAGATTTGCAGTTTCTGAAAAGGATGTGTCCTTTTCACAAAAGTGAAGATTTGCAGTTCTTCTGAAAAGGACGCGTCCTTTTTACAAAAGTGAAGATTTGCAGTTTTTCTGAAAAGGACGCGTCCTTTTTACAAAAGCGAAGATTTGCAGTTTCTGTGAAAAGGACGCGTCCTTTTTACAAAAGTGAAGATTTGCAGTTTCTGTGAAAAGGACGCGTCCTTTTTAGAAAAGTGAAGATTTGCAGTTTCTGTGAAAAGGACGCGTCCTTTTTAGAAAAGTGAAGATTTGCAGTTTCTCTGAAAAGGACGTGTCCTTTTTAGAAAAGTGAAGATTTGCAGTTTCTGTGAAAAGGACGTGTCCTTTTTACAAAAGTGAAGATTTGCAGTTTCTCTGAAAAGGACGCGTCCTTTTTACAAAAGCAAAGATTTGCAGTTTCTGTGAAAAGGACGCGTCCTTTTTACAAAAGTGAAAATTTGCAGTTTCTCTGAAAAGGATGCGTCCTTTTTGCAAAAGTGAAGATTTGCAGTTTTTCTGAAAAGGACATGTCCTTTTTAGAAAAGTGAAGATTTGCGGTTTCTGTGAAAACGATGTGTCCTTTTTAGAAAATTGTAGATATGCAGTTTCTCTGAAAAGGACTCGTCCTTTTTACAAAATTGAAGATTTGCAGTTTTTCTGAAAAGGACGCGTCCTTTTTACAAAAGTGAAGATTTGCGGTTTCTCTGAAAAGGACACGTCCTTTTTAGAAAAGTGAAGTGAAGCGTCCTTTTTAGAAAAGCGTCCTTTTTACAAAAGTGAAGATTTGCAGTTTCTGTGAAAAGGACGTGTCCTTTTTAGAAAAGTGAAGATTTGCAGTTTCCCTGAAAAGGACGCGTCCTTTTTACAAAATTGAAGATTTCCAGAAAATTTGAGATTTATAGTTTCTGTGAAAAGGATGCGTTCTTTTTGCAAAAGTGAGATTTGTAGTTACTGTGAAAAGGATGCGTCCTTTTTAGAAAAGCAAAGATTTGCAGTTTTTGTGAAAAGGACGCATCCTTTCTAGAAAGACTGTTTTTCTATTTTAGACAATTTCTTGGCTTTCAAATGCTGATATTTACATTTTTGATCATGAAAAGTCCAGTTTTCAAAAGTGTTTTTCATTGTTTTGCAGCAAAAGTGCCAAAACCTGCTTATTTTAGGCCTAAAAAGGAAAGCGTGACTTTTCCTTTTTAAATTTGACTTCAGTTATATACAGATACATTATGTTCTTTAAAAAATGTGAAAATTGTTGTCTCTCTCGCAGTAAAATTAGTTTAATTACAAAAGAAGCGCTATAAAATACTGTTTCCAGTAATCTATAGATTTCAATATGTATCTGTTATAATGAAAAAATAATTGAATTAAAAACAAAAAGTAAGCGTTGTGTAATATTCAGAACTTCAAAACCATATTTAGACTCTGCAGGATGTGAATAAATCCCGTGGTTAATAACTATAGAAGTTTTGAGGTCCTAAATGAGGGTTCAAAATGAAAATTAACAGTGTAGTTAATATCAGGAGCACCAGTTTTGGGAGCTCTTGTCATTAACCTTGGTGTGCGCATGCACATGCTCTTTATTAAGTTGCACATGCGCACATTTTGATTTGGTGTGTTCACATGTATGAGGAGCGCTCATGAGTGGATTGTCACAGGAGCATTAATGTGGACATTTTTGTGCAGTCCGAATTAAAATGTACAGGTTGAACAGTCTCAGGAGCAATTTATTTTAGGAGAGCTCCTGTGATTAACCTTTTGCACATGCGCACATTGCGTAAGACATGGTGCATGCACACATTATTAGATTTGTTGCACAGGTGCAATTTTGAAAAATGCTTAAGTGGAATTCAGGACACCTCACCCAATCAGATTGCAGCATTTAGTTATGTGACATGATATCACAGGATTAAGTGATTTGATTGGTTTAAGGGGCCTCCACCCCCTCCCAGTGTTGACATCTACCCAGTGGGGAGTGAGGGGGATGCTCCACTGAAACATTTTTGAAAGCACCAATAGATGTCTCTCTTACCAGAAAGGATAATTCAATTGCAAGGTCACAAAGGAGACACATGGATAATTGGTGTGAAAAGTCCTTGGTCAAATATTCCTGTCAGATGATCATACTTGCTATTGTACATGTACTGGTTTCCTCTGCCCTTCCAACTACCCGTCGTAATATGACTTGTACAGTGTTGAAAGCGATGTAAAACCCCAAATAAATAAATAAATAAAACCATCAAAGGAAAAATATACAAGTACTTTACATATAAACAGTCTTACTGTTATATTGATGCACTGCAAGACTTTACTCGGGCTTACAACTCAAGTGTACACCAATCCATTAAAATCGCACCAGCACAGGTCACAATGAGCAACTTGAAATCAGAAAGAATAACAAAATGAAGAAAGAATGAAAAACACTTTAAAAAGAATGAATATGTGTTAAGGATTTTAGCTGAAGGTGATCCCAAAACGATAAAGTACATCATTCATGGTGCAGACAGACCACTCATTCACTGTTTTGTAGATTGTGCTCACAATATTCTAGAGGAGAATATTCCTCTTGGGCTGAAAGAAAAGACTGGGAAAGTATAAAGAAGAATTGTGAGCATTAAGGAAAAAGAATACCTCTGACAGAAAAAAGATTTTGCAAGAGGATGGATTCCTGCCTGGTTGATTGGCTCCTATTTTAGGAACTGCTATTCCTCCACTTGCTAAGAAACTGGTAGGGCTTTTTACTCGGCGATGAATAAATTTATCGAAGAAATTGTTGTGCTCAAGTTATTCTTGAACACCCCATATTGGAACCAACTGAAAATAAATGAAGCTGTACAATCAGTCGATGAATCATCTGACTTATGATCGAAAGCAAGACACCAAACCTGTGGATTCTTTTCCAGAGCCTGTGGTCCCTGTGGGAGACCCTAAAGAAGATTTAAAAGATGACTTGGCCATCACTCTGCCACCTTCTCTGAGGAGTAAAGGTTAGCACCTGTATCAAAAGTTAAAAGGGACTTTACAATTGAATGATAAAGGCAAAATTTTAACAGATGACAATCGACCCATTTGGTGGATCACACATCACAGATTTGATTAACATAGCTATTCGGACACAGAGAAAAATTAGAAAACTCCCAACAAGAGGCTAACATTCCAGAGAGGTTATTAGATCATGGTCCCCAGTTTCAACCACAAGAGGAGGTATGGAACCTGAACCAGAATCTGAACCTGAACCAGAATCTGAATGGAAGCAAAGATTCCAAGAAAAAAGTACAAATGGGAGATTACATAAAATGGAAAGCATCCATTGATTTCCTTCAGTATGCTGAGAGAGACAGACCATGAAAGACTTTTATCTCTATTTACCAAGCAATACAAAGCACACGGGTAATATTCCCAGAGAGTTTATTGTACCACTGGCTCAACCTTATGAACTGGTCGGTGAATGGGAAGTGGGACTGATGGAAATTCAGTATGCAAGAACGTGGTATAATATCCATTCAGATCAATTTGTTCAAGTTGGGAACACAACCATACTCATTCCTGAGGGTATTTATGCCGATATAAAGGAATTGATCAAAATCTTAAATAAAAAATTAAATGGGGCCTTGGTGGAAACCCACCTGTCACTGTCAAATTCAATACCATTGAAGCCACACAAAAAACAAGACTTAAAATTGCAACAAATGACTCATCAGAGGCGTTACCACCTGACTTGAATCTTTCCAAGAGATTGAGTGACATGTTAGGATTTGTCAAGACAGGCCCATTTTCAACTGGAGATAGAAAATCAGAATATCCAGCTGACATTGAATATGGCATACACAACTTGTATGTCTATTGTGATTTATTTCAACCTGTGGCTGTGGGAAATACCAAGGTGCCTCTCCTGAGAATTGTGCCCATCCAAAAGAGACCCATTGTCACCACCTCCTATGGTAAAGTATTCTACTATCCAGTGATGAGAAAGATTTTTGGAGCTGTTGAAATCAATATAAAGGGGGATACAGTTAAAATTATTCCATTTATTGGAGGGAAGTCATTCGTAACACATCACTTTCATAAAAAATGAAGCACCAGGATTACCGCTGTGATGATTCTATCCATCAAGCATATGAGCAGTATTACACAAGTCAAGCAGGAAGTGGATTACCAGGATTTCAAGGTTTGCGATATCAAAGAGGTCACGGTTTGGGAAGCCTGTTTCGGTGTGGGAGTGGCTGCTTCCCTGTTGAACAAAGGCGCCATTGCAGTGGAAACATCCTTGGTACAGAAAGCTCTAAAAGCAGGTGTTAACTGGCACAAGATTACTTGGGTGGTAATAAAATAACAGCAACCAAAGAAAGAATGTCATTTCATCGAGAGTAGTCAAAAGAGGACTTTCCAGGAAAAAAAAACAAAAAGATATATACTCTTAAACATGCCTCTGATTTACCCACTGTCATGCAAGTGCATTAACAGTGAATTGGATTTGTTTGGTGTGCCACTCACTCAAACCAGTGTTGGAGAAGGAAGATGGGTAGAATATGGACCAATTACAGTAGTCAAGGACAGTGATGACACCATTGAATTTAAAATTGCTGAGACTGACTCAGAGTACATAGATTTGAAAAACAGCTTCCTTCGAGTCAAGGCTAAAATTGTGAATGCTGATGGAGAGCTATTGGATGCCATTGCAGGTGTCACCCCGGTAAATTTTTGGCTGCATGCTTTGTTTAGTCAGATAGACATGACCCTGAAAGACACTTTAGTCACCACCTCCCATAACACCTATTCTTACAAAGCATACATAGAAATACTCCTCAGTTTTGGGACTGAGAGCAAACAAAGTCAACTCACAGCATCATTGTGGTACAAAGACATGAATAACTTTTCTCTTGACCAACACAATAAGGGATATGTCAAAAGAAAGGAGCTTGCCCCTGAAAGTCACTTGATAGATATGATGGGAAAACTGCACCTGGACCTCAAGTTCCAAGATCGCTACATACTCAATCACACACCCATCATGTTGCGTCTAACCAGAAGCAAGGATAAGTTTGCCATAGTCAGCCCAATGGATAATACCAGCTTCAGAGTGAAACTGGATAGTGTTAAGATGATGATCAGAAAATTTCAAGTGAATTCAGTTATCCAGGCAGCTCACGCAAAGGCCTTAGAAATGGGAACAGCCAAGTACCCCATAACCCGAGGTGAATGTAAAACATGCACAGTCAGTTCAGGCACAAGAAGTCATGCAGAAGAAAATTTGTATTCGGGTCAAATTCCAAAACGTATTGTCATAGGTTTTGTCAAAAACAGTGGCATCAATGGAACGTACCGAACTAACCCATTCCAATTTGAACATTTTCATATGGACCATATCGCACTGAGTGTGGGTGGCACATCCGTTCCTGGTAAGGCACTCAAACCAGATTTTGAGACTGGAGATTATATGAATTGCTACATGACTCTCTTCTCTGGCATGGGATCAATGTATCAAGATGAAGGGAACCACATAGATACAGAGGACTATAAAAAGGGATATACCTTGATCTGCTTTGATTTGTCACCTGATTTGAAAGAGGGTAGAGGATATATGAATTTGAGAAAGACTGGCACAGTTTCACTTGAGGTGCACTTCAAAAAAGAATTGACAGAAAATGTGAACATTGTTGTGTCATTATCTGTCTTTTCAGAATATTTTAGCAGAACTCGGTCTCTCTATCAATGTTTAAAAACCTGAACCACCCTCAGAAAGTATAACTTGCTTAGGCATTCTGGTTAATGTCAGACCTGACATTCTTAAAATTCTTCCAGAAAAATTTTCAACTTAAAAAACTTTGTAAAAATATAAAACCAATGCAACTCGCAATGAACTACAAAAACTTACAGGGAGACTACTTTATATTCATTGCTGTGTAAAGCCACTCATTTATTTCTGAATAAAATTCTGTTCTATGACCCTGCTTATAACATTGACTGCCTAAACAACATTCAAACTTTCATGTTCACAAATAAATTAAAATTAACCCTGACAAAACCGAATTTATTTTGATAGGCTCCAAAAACAATTGTAGTCAACTCCTTCCTAACTTTCCAATCAATATTCTTAATAAATCAAATAAAAAGATCAGGTCTCACCAGCACAAAGTGTAAAGAACCTCGGAGTGGTGTTTGATTCTAACTTCACTCTTTTAGACCATGTATCACGGGTCATAAAGTCTGCCAGAGTTCATGCAAGAGACCTCTACAGAATTTGTCCTCTTCTAGACCTTAAAACATCAGTTCTTTTAGCAAATGCTTTGGTGAGCAGCAGATTGGACTATTGCAATTCCCTGTTCATATGACTCACTGATTTTGAGTTTTGGAGATTGCAGCAGGTCCAAAACTCACTGTGCAGGATTGTCACCCATTCCTCAAAATTCTCTCACATTACACCTCAGTTAAAAAAAACTTGACTGGCTCCAAGTCAGGTATAGTGTACAATTTAAAATAGGCCTCATTACATACAAAATTCTCAACCAACTTACCCAAGATAATTAATTCACCCCTACACCTCTTCCAAAAAAATACAAGGCAAAGCACCACCAAACTTAAGTTCCTTCATACCCCCACTTTTGACTGTAGAGTTTAGAAATCAAACACTTTTCTAATTCTTTCAGTCACTATGCCCAATTTCTTTGGAACTCTTTCCCCTTTCAAATAAGAAATAGCCCCTCTGTCACATCATTCAGGAAACACCTCAAAACCCACCTCTTCAAATCTCGTTTTCCAAATTAGTCTCCTTCTTCAATTTTGGTCACACCCATAACCCCGGATCACTGACCTTGACCGCCCCTCGACTGTCCTTAGGATAAATGAATTTTGTTAACTAGCACATGAAGTTCCCCTTTATGGGTTTGGGTGTATTTTAGCAGTTAATGGTTATAGAACCTGTTCGTTAAAGAATCATGTGTCTATTTTAAATAATCATTTTTCATTACTTAATTGGCCTACCAGTGCCTTACATGCTAGACAGGTATCATTGTTAGTAAAGTCTGTTCAGATCAATGTCAAGTTACATGTTACGAGTGAAAGGCATCTTTACTGTGTCTGCCCTACAAAGTATGGTGAAATTTCTTAAACAAGGCAGAGGATCCCTTATTTTTGATTCCTTATGGATCTGGTCAGAAGCTTAGGAGCTCGGTCCTTTTTGAAGATGGCTATGGCTGCCATTGGTTTGAACCCTAGGCATTTCAACTTTCCTTGGGCTTTGACAATGATCTGAAATTAGATCATATCAAGCAACATAGCAATTGGAAGTGAGGCTGTTTGGGAGTATTTGAACTCTACCTCCCCAACCTCTGCTACCATTCCTCTCAAATTTCAAACATTACTCAGTACTTTTACTTTACTGTTTGGGCCTTTGGGTATTATATTTTCTTCTTTTTAGGAAGATTTACTGATGGTAACATTCTATTTAACGAATTAAACCCATTAGGTTTGCAAAATATAACTATGTCCTTTATGAAGGAAACTTTTCTTATGTATGTTATAATTTGTAAATTTACTTTCAGTACAGAGCATTGATGTTACTTTTGTGTTGCAAATAGATCCTGTTATCCGAACTAAGAGGGTATTGAAGGGCATCTAATCACAGGCAGTCACCTCTGTGTGGGTTTGACCTCCACAAGTGGTAACACTGAAGACCTGTCCCAATATGACCCTGGCTGTTGTAAAACCCCAACTTTGACTTTGATGAAATCTGCACTGGTTTGGCTTTGGGGTTTTGTGGATGTAATCACTTTACAACATTAGCACATTAGCTGTTGAAAAGTACATAAAACCCACCCTTGACTTTTGTCCACCTCAGAAGTTAGTTTTTTAGTTGAGGTTTATTTCGAACTTACAATAAAAAACCATGTCAGATATGATAAGTATTTATTTTCTGTCTTCTGTCTTCTATCAGATATGATAAGTATTTATTTTCTGTCTTCTGTTACATGATTAACTAAAATGGACATGCATTTTCAAAATCACCTTTGAGGATGCAACATTTTGTTGTTAGTATTCTTGAAGACCTGAAAGTTTGGGGAAAAGTCAATATTAATCTTTGAAATAATTGCAATAGATTACAATAGCTGTGTTTAAAATGTAAGTTTACACATAAACAAAAATGGATACAAACATAAATATGACATCAGTTCATTAAATAAACTTCTATAAACCAATAGGTAGAAGCATCATCTTCACTGTAACTGTGATTGATTTGAACAGGACACTGGCTTACTCTCTAGACTAGTATCACTACTATACACTGTAAATCATTAGTTACTTAATAATGTTTGGTAGTGAAAAAGAGAAAAAGCACTGAGAGATTTCTGACAAGGCAACTTACTAAAATTTTATTAGCCTTTTCTTGCACGATAGTTTAAGAAACTCCTAAATATTTCACAAAGATGTTATAAATACTTGTGGCCTTTTTCTGTTACATGAGACAAATAATGAAAAATGTACTGTCCTTGACCAAAATTAACAGTTATTTAAATATCTTTACAAAAATAGACAGCCTCAGCAGTCAAGAACCCCAGCCCGCAGGTACAACTAAATGGGCAACAACATTGAGATTTGGGAAAATCTAATGAACTTTAGTTGAAGTATACAGAAGCCACAAGATGATGTCAGATATAAGAACATTCATGTAGATGAAGAAGGTGGGAAAACTTATTTTATTTGTCCATGGTGTGGGTTCGAAGCCCAAGAACCAATATACAAGACATATGGCCGTTTTAGTATGCTGACCCCACTTGAAGCAGGGTCAAAGGTCAAATTTGACACTGAAGATTCAGAGGCCATGATTTCTTACAAGTTTTTTCCATATTTTGACCTAGGACATATTATAAGAGATATAAGGCCTTTTTAGTATGATGACCTGACTTGACCTTGAAGAGGGGTCAAAGGTCAAATCTGACACCTGCTAAAGATTCGCAGGCTATGATTTTTTACAAGTTTTTGGTAAAAATCCATGCATGTGTTTCGACTGTAGAACACCCACAAACTTAAAAGGCCAAAAAATCTTAAAAGTATTGCCATGGCAACAGTTGTTGCCAGATAACCCCTTCAAAACCTAATCAGCTCTAAACATATCCTAAAAATTTGGTGAAAATCCATGCATGGGTTTAGGCTGTGGAACCCACAAACTTTAAGACCAAAAAATCTTTAAGTGCTGCCATGGCAACAGTTGTCAGATACACCCCTAAACATAATCAGTTCTAGATCCACTTTGGCTAAACATATCCTCAAAATTTGGTGAAAATCCATGGGCGTAGGCTGTGGAACCCTCCACAAAAAAATAAACAATTATTGCTAGTCTCAGATATCATATTTTGCATGATGAAATTTTAACTTTATGGCAGTGGATGAAACAGCTTTGTTTACCAAACTAATTATTTTGAGATTGGCAATAAAATTTATATCCGCTATATACATCTATAACCTACAGCTTTCCAGATCTATTTTAAAATTCGCATAAACACAAAATATATTTAAAAGGAAAACTAGATTGTGCTGACCTGATGCCAACATATTCCCAGACAGGCCATCTCTCACACCATAGGCATCCATTGGGCATATTTTGTAGGACCCATTTTGTCTGATTCACAATTATTACAAATCTCTTCTTTTTTTTAGGTCAGTCTTCCCGTAATAATAGACTGATCCTTTCTTAAAGTTATTTGAATGGTGTACTGTACATTTTAAAATAGTAGCACAAAGTTTTGTTGGGATTGTAAAAAACTTTGATCTTAAGATGTCAGAGCAGAGGCTATATCTAGTACAGTGTAATGTTAGACTTTAGTTACCATTTCAAATTTATCATGCAAAATATGTGAAAAATGTGAAAAAAAGTCCTTGGATGGGTTTTTATGTACCTCATAGAGTTTAAGTGTCCACTTAAACCCTTTATTTTTGGCACATGATAAACAGGCATACTAATATATTCTAAAGTAAGATACTAGGTGGGTGAGCCAATACAGTTTGCAAGGTACAGGGCTTAAGTGACAATTTGACAAAAAGTGCACACAAATGGTCCTTGAGAAAATTATTTTAGGCATAACACAAGTAATATTTAGTACATTTTGAGGTTCTTCACACTTTCCATGTCCATGCTGCAAAGTAGGATTTCTAAAAAAAAATAGAAAAAAAGTCTTAAGGAGTTGGGTCTTTAAGAGCATCAAACACAGATTAAATGTAAACTTAAAGCATTGATTTTTGGCATATAGAGAAAGAACATATTACCAGTAATTATCAGATAACATATTAGTTGGTTGGACATAGTGTGAAAGCTTTAGGGCTTAAAGTGGAAAAAAGTCATAAAATTGGTCCCTGTGGCCATTTTAGAAACCTTAAGGTGACCTTAAAATTAAAAGCAAAAACTTCAATTTTTTACAAAGATCACATATAAAACTAATGCCTACCACAGTTTGAATCTGGTCAGACTTGCCACTTTTAAGATACAAGGCCAAACATGTGAAAAATGCAGAAAACAGTCCACTTTGTGACATGGTCATGGGTCTCATACACAGGTTGAATGTCAACTTAAAACCCTGATTTTTTTGGTACATGTAAAATATTAACATACTCCCAGATGAGATTTTATGTGAACACATACTTTTTGAGTTATAGAGCTTAAAAGTGGCAAAATTCAAAATAATGGACCTCTGGGCATTTAGACTTCAAATTTTCCATAGACAAAGATTACATATAAAAGTTATATCTAGTACAGTTTGACATTCATCAGAATTACCATTTCTAATTTGCAGGGCAAAATATGTGAAAAATGTAGAAAAAAAATCCCTAAGTAGTCTTTTATAGGCCTCAAACATAGTTTTAACCTCAACATAAAGTTTTGTGCGCGAAGAATATTTTAATGTGTCCCAGGTAAAATCTGAGCCAGAGAGTTTTTGACCTAGAGGGCATTAAGTGGCCAAAGGTCAGATTTCTTTACCTTAAGGTGGCCATAACTTCTTTATTATTGGGAGTTTATGGTCACCTTAAAAATAGGGTCCCTCCCTTGGCGCAAATACATGTGTGTGCCGAGTGAATGAAATCTGTGAAAGTGTTTCTCAACCTATTGCGCAAACAAGTCAAAACATATGGCGGCGCGATGGAGGTGAAACCAGTATAGTCCTGACTTTCATCTGTGGATATAAATATCCACCAAAATCAAAGGTTGCTGTTAGATTGTCAGCAACAATATGCCAAAACATCAAGTGACAATCTTCCTGTGAAAGACTCATCACTCAACATTGACACAAATATAATAAAGCAAACATGAGTTGCTTGACATTGTTTGAAGAATTAATTAATGCAATTTAATTAACACATGGAGTAACAAAATCTGGGAGATGTTGCAATGTCAGAGATTGTTCGCAAAAGTTAGACAAAGCATACACAGCTCAAGGAATCATTTTGTGAATGGCTGGTGGAAATTCTTTTTAAAGTTATCTTTGTAGGGTGTCAACAAATTCAAAATGCAAAGAGATAAAGATGTTGCCATGGCAACAGTATTAGCAGATCTTGCCTTCCCCTTCCCTCAGACACACTTGTGGGAAGGGATTGAAAATCTGCACAAAAGTGGAAGGTGATATCGGTTCAAAAACTGTCTAGACTAGTTTCAGGGTAATAAATCACAATTAATAATTCGCTCAGCACATTTTTTTTCCAAAAATAAAATACTATACTGAAACAGAACCAATTGGACTGAATTATGTACTTTTTTGATAAACATAATGTAAGTCTTTTATATACTCTTCTGTATGATTATTGGAATCAAATTTCCTACACATTAAGACAGTATAATAGCACAATCATTTTCACAATATTCAACAATCAAGTATGACAATGAATAGTGGGTGTACAATCGCGGTCGGTCATTAATGCTTTCTAATGATCAACTATTTAGCTTAAATCTTACTTTTCCTGATTTATCTCAATATCCACATATTTTTTTATATAATTTACGAATTTTTACTTAATAAATCAACAGATTTGTCGAGCATTTCGAGTTTGTTTATGTCTACCGCCATATTTACAGAAAGTGGGTACTTTTGGTAGATTCTAAATGTCGGAACACCGTTATTCTTACCGGATTGACCTATACTTTATCCCGGAAAGTGTTTCTTAATTAATGACAAACAATGGAGTAAAATAATTGATTGGAGGTCGACCATCGGAAAAATGGACGAATAATCGACCCTGGAAATATGGGGCGAGTCCCAGCACTAACAATGAACATATCTCTATCTTGTGCTTAAACAATGCTACATGCTGAAGTCCTGTATTGGAGCTGTGAAAGCAATCTTAAAGCTATTCAAGTACCATATAGAACTGGAAATTAACAAATAAGTTACCAACATAATGACATATATCAAAAGATAAAGTTTACTTCCTTCTCTGATAATATGCAAAATTTATAAATTTTACCTAAACTGCTGGTTAAATTTTAACTATTTAACTAAATCAGGATTTTGACCAGCATGTCCCTCCACTTTCCCTTTTTGCCTGAAGTGCATTAGAGGATGTTGTGTCAATTTGCACTATATAAATGTTTCTATTCTATTCTATTAATAGATGAATCATATAGGTAATGTTATATGTTTTACAGAAGAAAGGCCACCTTGAATAGATGATTGATTTGCTATATACTGTTTATTGGCCCATGATCCAGTTATTAACAAATTGAATGTTTTCTGCCATTTTGCAAATCAAGAACAGATAAATTAGAAAATGCCTTTTTCCGTCACTAACTCAATGGTTATAATACTGAGTAAGTCTACAGAATTATATTTTTTTCCTTTAAAACATGAAGTAAAATCAATTACATCAGGCTAAGACACTTGTTAGATATTGATATAGAAGAAAAGAAAAATCTGTTGGAAGAGGTAGTTTAGCATGAAACAACAGAGAAAAACAAATTTAAGAGTGAAAATGTGTTCATGAATTAAATACCTGTATCATAGAAGATTAAGAGATTTAAGAGCTTGCTCTTTAATTGCTATAAACTGTTGTCAAACTGATCTACACTTTGTATAATACTTCAATCTAGGCAATATTTCAAAAACTTTTATAACTCAGTGAACACATATCAATAGCAGCTACAAAAGTTAAAAACAAATAAAATATCATATCATCTGTCACAATATGGTCTTTAACTTCATTAACTGTTATGTTTTGTTAGATTTACGCAATAACTGTAGTTGTAAAAATAAATATCTCACTGCTTATCTTTTCTTGAACATTTATGTAGCAATCATTTAAGTCTTGTATTATTTCACTGCATAGAACCAAGACAACCTTTTGATAATTTAGAACTTGTCTTTAAATTCTGATTAGAAACAACACCTACATGAAGGGGTTAATAACTCTCATTCAACACAATTATGATTGAAGTCAACATTTAAAGACATGTGGATGTGAATATTAAAGCTGTGACGATGTTTGAAGTAGTTCTGCCCCGATTTTGGAATTTGGTTCAAATGTCTGAAATTCGGACTTTGCAAAACGTTTAGAAATCCCCAACATCACACCACATCCCAAAGGATCTTATTTTTGCCCCTCTATAAAACATGTTTCTTTGTTAAAATATGGTGGAATTTATTTAAAATATACATGAATTTTATATTTTTGCTATATTTTCAATAAATTTTATGTGAGATTTTTGTGTTTTAACTGGTTTTGAAAATGTTGTTTCGAAGATCAAACTAGACCAAAGTTTGCTAGCTTGTACAGATACCAAACATCGAACCTGATATTCGAAGCGATTTCACAGCACTAGCGAATATTAGTGTTAAGAAACAAATGACAAACGATGAAATATCCAGAACTAGAGTCGAAACAGTTCTAGTAATCTGAACTACTTACTTTATCATTAATCCTTACCTTACTCCTTCCAGTAGGAACACAGCAAACTCTTATTTTTCTTGTAAAAAATATATAAAATGACTACAAAACTATTTAATGTTGAACAAGTGTCCTCTTTTTGAAATTTTGTACACTGAATATATCAGTGCTCTATTCTTATATAAATACATAAGTACTCTCTACATCTCTATCCAAAACTTTAGTCCCTTTACAAGTCACTCATATCACAGAATAAGTTGAAAGGCATGCCTCATAACTAGGGCTGCAAAAGGGTATTCCCAATCAGGCGACTTAGTTGAAAAACTGAATACTAACTTACCAAATACTCACAAACTATTACAATATTGTTTACTTCCATAAATAGCATACCTGTAAACTTGACTTTAGTCAGATTTCTCAAACTTGCATTTGTCACATAATTTCCTTTATTGTTACATAATTTGATATTTTCAATGACTTTGTTTACATCAGCTGCCATATTGGCTTTACTGGCACTTCCAGTTAATTGTACTAAACAGTGGCTGTCCAGATGCACGGTTAGTTTTGGTTTTGCAGCTCCAAGTCCCTATATATCTACCACCTTATTCTTATCCTTACTCTTATTTAGAACTTCAGGCAACAAATTAATGGTTTTTCTTCATTACTTATTGTTAGGAAACTTGTGCTGATTCTAGAATGGACAATAATTATCAAGTGCTTTTCTTACAATTACAATGCGCTCATATCATCTGTACAGTACAAGTCACAAAGACTACCAAGACTATAGGATGGGCTGGTGGAAGTCTACCTTTCCATTCAGACAACCAGACACCAGGAGGTTATGTGTGGGTGAGAACTTTGTGGTAACTACAGTATTACTGTGGCTCATATTAGAAGTCAACTCATGCAGCTGCATTGGTTGACTAGGGACATTGTCACAAAGTTCTGAACATGCGGGATCAAAGGACAACAGTCTGACACCATAACCAAAAGGTGAACAGATCAACCGGCCATCATTACTAAAACAAACCTCCTTGATAAACCCTCTACCCACATTGGGTTCCTCGACAAAATGAGTCAATCTGGGCCTGTTTTTGTTGATTTTGATATCTGGGGTGGCTGCATTAGTCCTCTTTCTATTCTGGCCCATGAGAAGAAGAGTTCTCTCATGTGACCCTGACCTTATGATAAAAGTTACCGAGTTTCCTATCCTCATTGCAGGATGTGGGTTTTCACTACTATTATTGCTGCCACCAAGAGAACCTGACACATTCTCGTCTGATTCTGTGCTACTATTACTCGGTGCACTTCCTGTCTCTTCATTCTCTTCCTCATTGTCTTGTAATGTATTATTTTCACCCATACTACTATTATTAGCACCCATTCTACTGCTAGTGACCATACCATGACCACCACTACTGGTCTCTGCACCCACTTGAGTACCAGTTTCTTGAGGTGGAGTGTTACTTATTTGTGGCGACCCACCATAAAATAACTCAAAGCTCTGGCGTGTCCTCGATGCTCCACCACTAGTGCTGGCTTCACCATCACTGTTTGTGATCATAATGCGAGGATGTCTACCACCGACACCTCGATCATTCCCGCCTCCTCCACTGATAGAGATGACATAAGATGGGATGGCAATGTCCTCTCCTGAGTCTGCAGCTGGTGGATTACCCTGGCTGTTTGCTGGTATCTCTTCTTGTTGCTGGCTACCCCTTCTGTGCAAACTCTGTTGAATATTTCCTGGGTGAGGAGGTGGAGACTCCAAGTCTACAGTAGGTACAACCAGATTGGAGGAGTATGCAGCACTACTGGATGTAGAGGAGTAGCTCTCTACCACTGGCTCATCATTATAATCTTGTATGTCATGAACACAGGTCCACTGAAAATAACAGACTTATGTATAGCCAAAGGTTCTTAATCTTTTCTACATATTTGTAAGGTGAGGTAGGCAATTTGGTACAGCTGGAAAACTTTAGGGCTTACATACTTTTTCTATGTATCTGTCCTTGGTACTTTTGCTCAATAGAACAGTGTCATTTTAACTGTAATTCTTTGGTAAACAAATTGCATATGATGATAATACGAAAACTTCCCGAATAACATATATAGAAAAAATATATCACAAATGAAGATGACAATATATTACGAGTGCATAGCATTTAAACATTTAATAAGCCACCATATCATTAACAATCTGTACTCATTGTTGTTACATATATGGGCACTATATAAGTACATTGTTTAATCTAAGCTTTATGTCTATATATTGCCATATAAGGCAATTGTGTTATTGATTCTTTTTATGTGTTATACAGTACTGATCTATTTATAAACTGGGGAAATCCTTCTCATTATATTAGTAGATTTGGGGAAACCCAATTACCAGTAGTCTCTAGAACTTCCTTGGTGAATCTGGTAACAGGTGTTAAATTCAAGTTAGTTCTTTTACTGTCTGGAAGTTTCCATGCTTGTATATAACCACTGTACACCTGGCTACAGATGAACACGGTATTCGCTGGCTATACAGAAGGCTGTGTCTTAGAGCTACATTGTACTATCAACTGGATAAATCCTTTTTGTGTACTTTATACTTTGTGACTGAACTATTACTGGAGCGAACTGGATACAGTGTCTGGATAGATTTGCTGTGCTTTGCATACTTTTTCGTCTGTACACAGTATGTGGTTTTACCAGAGAGTGGATTTATTGCATTTTGGACATTGTCCATATCTTGAGGCGGACAGTATAGTTGTGCAGACTCTCTGAATATTTCTATACAGACATTTGGTGTGACTGGATATTGAAATCATCACAGGATAAGAATATTTTGTGTTATCAGATATTGAACAGATCACCGGATACGGATATCTGTGTTAGTGGACATTGGACGGATTACAGGACACATCACAGGGCAGACTGCTGGATACGGTGGACAAACTAACTGTCAGTTACAGTGGCCAGGTCAGATTGGTTTCATTATTGTATCATTGTATGTACTATTGAGAGCATACCAACTGACTGCAATCATTATTTTTAATTGTTAAATAAATTTGTTAAGTTAAACTTTTTGTCTTTTCCTGTTGCAACTTATTAAAGACAACCGGTAATTGCTACCGCGCTTTCCCCGTGACCGTAACATTGTCTAAATACAATTTCAGTAAGATTGCCTAAAAACCTCTAAAATGACTGCTAATAGGGATAATCGAAGTATACCACTGGTTTTTTTTTCATATGTAAATTTATTCAACGACACTTGGTGAAAGTAAAAGTCTGTCACTTTTACTGTTTCAAGAGATTATATGCTGTAAAGATCTATGTTAGCTTGTTAACATCTCATATATGGATATAATTCTAACATGACCATTAAAAATTTTCCTTTAAAAACTTAGCTACCTTTAGAGGCCTACGACATACTTTGTTTATGAAGCTGTGCATAAAATACTAAAGCTTTAAATTTAGCACAAACAGGGCACAAAATAACCAACCTCCGTGTTTTCATCACTGCTTATATTCCTTGAGACAACACACCAACCCTGTGGATGTATCTACAAAACAAATAAAGAAACTAGAAAAATGTTTTTGCTAACATAAACAAAGCGTCTACAAAGGTTAAATGCAATATAATATAAAGTAGAAAAAGGTTTTTGAAATTAAAAACATGCAGCGCTGAGAGAAGAAAAAGTTAAGCAGACAGTGTGGAGGTTTATGCATTAACACGAAAGAAAAATTTAAGCTTTATTTGGTTTTCTATGGTCATAAATTGCGAAAAGTTAATTTAATAAATGCTATAGTTTTAAAGGAGATATAAGGCAAAAACACAAAATCGGCTATTTTATGACACCAGTTTGACCCATAAGAGCGGGTCAGGGGGTAAACGTGACCAGCTATCTAGACTCTCAACATATGGTTTTCCAATACCTCTGAATACTTTCAAAAGCTGTAAAAGCAATAATAAAGGAGATATAAGGCAAAATGCCAAAATCCACTATTTTATGACCCCAGTGTGACCCCTACAGGAGGGTCGGGGAAATTAGACTTTCTTTCTAGATTCTCCATGTAAAAGCAATAACAAAGGAGATAGAAGGCAAAAGAACCAAATCTGCTAGTTTTAAGACCCAAATTTGACCCATAAGGGGCGTCGGGGTAAATCTGACCAGACCTGCTATATAGACTCTCTACATATGGTTTCCCCAACACCTCTTCTGCTATTTTATGACACCAGTTTGACCCATAAAGGGGGGTCAGGGGGTAAATCTGACCGGCTATATAGACTCTCCACATATGGTTCCACATTTTAAAGCTGTAAAAGCAATAATAATGGAGATATAAGGCAAAAACACAAAATAGGCTATTTTATGACCCTAGTTTGACCCATAAGGGGGGAATTTGACTTGCTTTCTTGACTCTCCACATGTGGTTTCCTACTACCTCCCAATACATTTTATGGCTCTAAATGCAATAGAGGGGTTCACATGAATTTTAAGCTTTCTGATTGGTACCTGGGAGAAAATCACTCATAAATCAGTCCATTTTCTTCAGATCGCTCCCAAAATCTAATCAGCTCACGTTTTCGATAGTATTAACATGTGTGTAAAATTATAAGCCTCTGCAGTCAGTTGATTTTGCTGAGCGGCGATGATGGGCGGGTGTACCCCAAAAATAGCATCAGAGAGGGAAATAGTATCTGGGGAAACAGTTTTCAACACCATGAGATATAAAAGTAGTGAAACAGTACAAAGATCGGGATACTTTCAGAGCAGTGTCAGTTATATTAAGGTCAAAATGATGTTTAAGTAGAGAAAATAACATCTAAGAGAAGGAAAATGTATGTAAAGATAAAGTATTGAAACAAGACAATTCAATAGCAAGATGACAGCTTTAATCAGTAAACTAAAAATTCTGATGCACACCTACAACCCCTAACCAATGCCCCTACCAACTATCAACTTCCTACACTTTACGGTTTCAGAGATATTGTCTGGACAAAATTTTAAAGGTCAAGGTCACTGTGGCAAGGTCAAAGGTCAAATCAAGGTTACACCATGACATTGCACACCTACAACCCCCCAACCAATGTCCCTACCAAGCATCAACTTCCTACACCTTACACTTTTCCGGGATATAGCCCAAACAAGGTTTTATAGGTCAAGGTCACTACGGCAAGGTCAAAGGTCAAATCAAGGTCACACAATGACGTTGCACACTTACACCCCCTAACCAATGTCCCTACCAAGTATCAACTTCCTACACCTTACAGTTTCCGAGATATAGCCCGGACAAGATTTTATAGGTCAAGGGTCAAATCAAGGTCATGCCATGACGTCGCACACCTACACCCCCTAACCAATGTCCCTACGAAGTATCAACTTCCTACACCTTACGGTTTCCGAGATATAGCCCGGACAAGATTTTATAGGTCAAGGTCACTACAGCAAACTTTTTTCTCAAATTTGATCTGATCTTGATCTGATCTTAATCCATGTTAGTGAATACCGCCCCCGAGCCCCGAAGCCTCAGGTTTGTTTGCTTCAACTATTGAGGGTGTTGGTCACCCTTTAAAAGGAAGATAAAATCTTCAAAATTTGGGCCAATTTTTACTGGGGAAGATCAGAGGCCCTTATGTTGTTACAAAAATAACAGTATTTGAAACAAGTCAGGGAAAGGGGGTTTCCCCATCAGTTGATTTCCACATACTGCGACAAATCTTGGGGACTGGGTGGGGGTTGGGATGGGGAGGGGGGGGGGGGGTATTTAGTTTTTAATTGCTTTCCAGAACTACATTCCTGGGTTTGAATCCATGAGGAAAAATTAGGCATGGAACTTAATTTGAAAATATTTCACATCAAAATGTTAAATCAGAATGTGTAGAGTAACTTTTGACAATAAATAAATTAATCAAGAGTTATGGATTTTACCTAGTGGTTAACAAGCCTGGCCTCTCAATCACCATAGGCTCTGTGTGGGTTCCAATCCCACAAGTGGCAATGCTGTGAGCCTGTCTCAGTTATTATGACCCTGGCTGTTGAAAATGATGTACATCTTAACTTTAATCAATTATCAAAACAAATCAATACAACTTGTGACGTTTTTTATTTTTCACATTTTTTTTCTGTCTTGGAAAATATCAAGTTCTAATAAAACTTGCAACTTTTGTCTGGGGCTTCCAACTTTCCAAAGTTACAAGCCCGACAGCCATTAACTTTTTTGCACGAGTTTCGAACACTGGTTGCACACCTACACCCCCTAACCAATGTCCCTACCAAGTATCAACTTCCTACACCTTACTGTTTCAGAGATATAGCCTGGACAAGATTTTATAGGTTAAGGTCACTACGGCAGGGTCAAATGTCAAATCAAGGTCACACCATGACGTTGCACACCTACACCCCCTAACCAATGTCCCTACTAAGTATCAACTTCCTACATCTTACGGTTTCTGAGATACAGCCCGGACAAACTATTTCCCACCGCCCGCCCATCCGGACACCATGGGTGAAAACAATACCCCGACAGCCCTTAAGGGCTGTGGGGTAAAAATGGCCCACTTTGCCTCATAGACTGATCTGGTTGATCTTCTTTGAGGAGCCTCAATTCTTGCTGCCACTGCCTCAGAGAAGCTCTGTTCTTTGATTTTTGTGGCTCTAGGAGCCATGCATGGAGATTTAGATTTGTCAGATTTTTGTGAGGGATCTGATTGAAGGGCTGTGTTAACAGATTGGGCAGGCTGAGAGGGACCTGACTGGACATGGTCACCAAGTCCCAAAACCAAGGCATGTTGGGCCACCCCGGGGCAATCAGAATGAGTCTCTTGCACGGGGAGTCTTGTAACTTCTCCACCACTCTGTCCAATATGGCGGTCAGTGGGAAGGAATATGCATCCAGATCCTCCCATGGTAGAGTGAGTGCATCCACTGCTACAGCCAGGGTGTCCGGTACTGGAGAGACCAACAGAGGTAACTTGTGGTTGAACCTCGTGGCAAATAGGTCTATCTGAGGCCGGTGCCATTTGCTGCACAATTTTTGAAAAACGTCCGGAAGGAGGGGCCATTCTGTTTGGATGGTCTGATTCAGCCTGGATAGCTTCTCTGCTATCACATTTAATTGGCCAGGGATATGTCGGGCTTTTAGAGTCACTTGTCACTGGGAACACCAGGTCAAGATTCTCCACAGTAGGGCACACAGCGGGCCCGACTTCATACCTCCTTTGTTTATGTAAGCCACTACTGTGGTATTGTCTGTGGCCACTAGGACAATTTTGTTGATGCATAGGTCTTGGAACTCTTTCAAGGCCAAAAGGACCGCTTTTAGTTCCAGGTAATTTATGTGCAGCTTGCTTTCCGGCACTGACCAGGACCCTCTTGCAGTGAGCTCGTTTAAATGAGTGCCCCACCCTTCTTTTGATGCGTCTGTAAAAATTTGCAGAGCATGCTTTATGGGGTGTAATGGTTGACCTTGGAGCACATTGCTTTCTTTTAGCCACCATTGTAAGTGTGGGTGCAGGGATCTGGGTAGAGGGATGACCTTCTCTAGAGATTCCGGTACCCTCCAATTGTTCTTGAGATGCCGCTGTATGGGTCTCATGTGCAACCGGCCTAGGTGAACTTGTTTCTCTGTTAACAGACCTATCAAGGACATGAACTGCCGGACCGGACAGGCCGGTAGTAACAGCAGTGTTTGTATTTTTCCTTGAAGACTTTGCCACCGGTCTGGTGTCGGTCTGACCCGGCCGGACCTGAGGTCGAACTGGTAGCCTACGAAGTTGAAGACTTGTTTGGGCTCCAGTTCTGATTTTTCTAAGTTCACCAGCCAGCCCAGATCCTGGCACATCTTGACCAGGATTTGGGTGTGATGGAGACAGGTTTGGTGGGATCTGGCTCGGACCAACCAGTCGTCTAGGTACTGGTGGATTCTTATACCCTTGTGTATGGCCATCAGTTTTACCTCCTTTGCCAAGACAGTGAACTCCATGGGCGCTGTGGACAGACCAAATGGCAGTGCTTTGAACTGGTAGGTCCGGCCCTGGACATGAAATCGGAAATATTTCCTGGACTGTTCCTGTATTAGTATATGGAAGTAGGCATCCTTGAAGTCTACTGAGGTTACCCACTCCCCTTGCTGGAGGGATGTCCTGATGGTTTCCGGTGTCTCCATTGTGAATTTCTCCACCTTGAGGAAAAGATTCAGTTTGCTTAGGTCCAGTATAGGCTTCCACTTGTTGTTGGGTTTGGGTACCAGAAAAAGCCAGTTGAAAAACCCTCTAGATTGTGGACCAGTTCTATTGCATTTTTGTCTATAAGCTGATGCAATGCCTCCAGCAGGTAGCTGTTCCTGTGGGGATTGACATAACGGCTTATGACAGTGGGAGACCTTGTGAGGTTTGGCCGGATCTGAAAGGGGAGGGTGTAGCCCTCTCAAGATTTGAACTATTTTCGGTCCGGCACCTCTTTCCAGCCAAGTTTGCCAAAAGTTTTGAAGTCTGGCCCCTACAGGCAGATTTTTTACAACAAGAGGGACATTTGTCACAGGTTGGACACAAGGCAATTGAATGACAGAAGAAGCACCTTTGACATGTTTTAATGGACAATCTTTTGACATTACAACTGACAAGCCAGGACTTATTCCTTTCCTTTGCGGATGCCCGGTTGTAGAATGAACATGGTTGACAACATTTAACTTTACATGTGTTTTTAAAGATTGAACAGTCAATGTCTCTTTGAGAGTGCTCCCGGCCAGCAGCCGTGCCCGTAAACTTGTTACACAGTAATTGTCATTTATACGGCTGCTGGCCCTTGGCTGGTCGCGAGGAATACTGAGGCTTGCCTTTTCCGCGTCTGTGCTGGCTATGTGAGGAGATATTTTTCCAAGCAGGTCGGTCCGGTTTCTTGGAGTCAGATTTCTTATCCTGCCTTTCATAGGGGTGATATCTGCCCTTTTTGTAGACCGACCCAGAGCGGTTTCTGTCAAAACTAGCTATATCTTCCTCTGCTTGTTTAATAACTGAGTCCGGGAATAAAGTGTCCAGTTCTAATGGAGCAGATCTAAGGGCGTTCAGCGTATCAGCTTTAACTCCAGCTTTGAGGTAAGATAAATAAGAATCTCTACGTAGCAGAGTAGTACTGTATTGTGTATTTATACTCAGCGCAATATCTCCATATACTACAGGACTCTGTCCGGATAGTGCGGAGCTGAGACTGCATACTCTGCTGGACCTTTAGTAGACAGCGATTAAACCCAGCTGCTTGATTGCAGATGACAGACGATTCCCGGGCTGACCTTTCCCATTTTCTCGAATTTTCCTGGGAGATGGGTCTGGACAAAGGCGGGTTGGAAGCAATGCCAGCCTGACGAGCTATGCTCAAGTAGGTGCTGTAAATGCGGGAGGAGCCAGTATTCCATGCCCAGGGCGTCAAGTTACAAGTGGGTCTCAGAAAATAGGAAAATAGGAATTTCGGGAGTCAAAAAATAGGAATGAAATAGGAATATTACTGAAAAAATATAGTGAAAATAGGAATCTTTTTTAACAAGATAGTCTCCTAACACCCCTATAGCCATCATGATGCACCACATTTCCCTTTATTTTGCACTTATCTTAGAACAATGGAAAAAATATAGTCAAAATAATACACGTGTATCTCAAGTAAGCATCATACTTATTGAATTACATCCAAAAAGCTTATAAATACACATTCTATAGAACTACATATGTACATATAACTCAGTTCAAAACTAGACCAAGGACCCACAGATGCAAGATGTATCCACCGGAAAAGGCCAACTAACATAGTTTAGAAGAAAAACTGCATTTTTCAATAATAAGTTGAAAGCACTTTTAAGTTTGGCTACCCTCATTTGATCTTGAAGCAGGGGCCCAAGGTCAAATGTGACCACATCGGAAGACTCACAGCCCATGATTTCCTATAGGTTGGTTTACCATCCCAAACCTCTAGGGCCAATAATAAGCAAATTATAAGCACTTTTAAGTTTGCCTAACCTTGTTTGACCTTGAAGAGGCAGCCCAAGGTCAAATCCGACCACAGCAGAAGATTCGCAGCCCATGATTTACTATAGGTTGGTTTGACATTCCAAACCTCTAGGACCAATAATAAGGGAGATATAAGCACTTTTCATGACTGAAAAGAAACGCCCGTGATGGCCATCCTTTTTCAAAATGAGGAAAAAAATATTTTTAATCAAGATTTTGTAATGATGAACATATCCAGCGAATTTGAGATTTCTACCTAGAATTCCCTTTGTTCTAGAGGCCTGGAGGGCCAACAAAACTCCTTGCTGAAAGTCGAAAAATGCCCGTGGCAGCCATCTTGTTCTTCAAAATGAGGCCAAAAATATATTCCCAGCCAAGATTTTATGGTTATGAATATAACCTGAAAATTTAAGAAATCTACCTACAATACCCTGGCCTCTAGAGGGGTAACAAGAAAATCTCTACACACTGCTCTCCGGTGGATACAATCATAACTAGATTGATGCCAACATATCCCCAGACAGGTCATTTCTCATGCCAAAGGCATTCAGTGGGTATTTTTGCAGCACTCATTTTGTGAAATTCACAATTATAATAAACCATTTTTCATTTTTCAATGATGCTGTAAAATTTATACTTCATTATGATTTGAGAAAATTAGTCATTTTCCATGTGATCAACAACATTTAGTGACTTAAAATACATTATCATCACCAAAAATAGGAAAAAATAGGAATTTTCCTGGAAAATAGGAATAAATAGGAATTTGTTAAAAAATAGGAAATAATAGGAAAAAATAGGAACTTGACGCCCTGCATGCCTTAACTGCAGAACTAGAGTCTTTCTTAGGTTCTGTGTGCACACCGTACCATTTACTCTGGGATTTGGCCAGTCGGACAAACTGATCCCGTTGAAGAGTGCCAGCCTCAGTGGTACGCGACGGATAGGCCTGTACTAGGGTGAGATTGAGCTTAGACAGCTTGTTACAAAGCCACTCATCTGTAGGGAGGTTGACGGAGACCTTGCCAGCAGTTTGAAGTTTCGGTCCGGCAAAAGGGTTGTCGTCTGAAGTTCTGGCACCAGTGTCTATATCCGGAACATGGGTCCACCCCATGTAGGACCGTATACCCCTCATTGTCTCCCTATACGACTGTTCCTCGGAGAGGGATTGGTCGGGGTCACCAAGGAACACTTCATGCTCATCAGACAGTTCACCCTCCTCTGGGTATAAATCCACCGGAGGTCTATCCGAACTGGAACTAGATGAGATGTCCTTTCTAGTTGAATCAAACGCAGCAGAAAAAGGTCTCTTGGTGGGCTGGTTGGGAACTGTAGACGTTCCTGGTCGGTGTGCAGGCTGAGAAGAGTCAGATCCGGCCTTAGAAACATTGGACGCCTCAACAGGGTCAATGGCCGGTGAGGTAGAGACAGCCAGTCAGTGAGAGGGCTGTGAAGATACAGAAGGTTCACCTGAAGTATTCAAAAAGGGTTCAGAGCTAATAGCACTGGCCGGTGGAGCATGGGTCAGTGTGACCTTGACAGCACTGAAGGTAGGCTCCCGGTCCAGAGTCTTGGCCAATAATAATGCCTCCAGCCGGTTGAACCGGTCCGACCACTTCTGTTCCATTGCATCCAACTTCTGGTCGGTGGAGTCAGCAGAAGGTCGGTGAGAGGTCTTAACCGACTTGTCCGGTTTGACCGGCTTGGAGCTGGAATCCTTCTTATCCTCCCTCTTCTTCTTCTTCTCAGCTGGTTTCTCACTCAAACCAGGCAACCCGGAGGTGCTCTGGCCATCCACAACCCCCATTACCATCACTAGGGACGGGTCTACAAGGGTGGGACTGAGAGTGGTGTCAGATGTGGGATTCTTAGCTGGAGTAGAAGACTTCAAGTCGCGCTTCTCCTTTTTATTCTTATAAGTAGGAGTAGAAAGTTGTGATAACTGTTCTGGGGTGAGAGACTTACAGATATGACAATCCGCTCCAGGCTTTTATACACAAGGGTCAGTCCGCTTCTTCTTATCGCGACAGCACGCGCAAACTCCATGTAAATCAAACCCTGCCATCATATGGCCACAACTTCCCCTACGTTGACTGGGAGAAGACATAATGTGCTATAAGTCCTCTAGAATCCGTACACAAAAATATAAAGTGAAATAATAAGGAGTTCTCACAAAATACTTGAATTAAAAATTCACTGAGATAATCCGTGCCACAAGTACATGCGCCAAACGAAAAAGATGCTATGACGTCACTCTGTCTAGACAGGAAGGAAGTACGACACGCCATCTGGCGAGTGCACAGTACTGGACCGGCCTAGCCGGTGGAGACACAGGACGTCTTTTTCTGACGTTTGGCGGGCCGGTCCGCGCCGACCGGATAAGCTATTGTCCATTGGATAGGATGTATTAACGCAATAAAAACTAGAGGATCGCTCGCAAAAAAAAAAGATAATGTTTTTGCTGTCCCGAAAAGGATATAAAGGTGAGTGCTAAAGTATTAAGAAAATGCTTCGTTTCTAGCCTTATACTGTTGTGGCAACCAAAGTCAGCGCAGTCTGCTCTATCTAGCACGGTTTTCAAGATATAAGCATTTTTGTGTTTTGCAAAAAATAAAAAAATTAAAAATGTCCGCTATATTTGGCGAGACAAAAATATTTTGAAAATTGGCATGGCTACTCTGCAGAGATACCCAGCAGGTCCAAAATTTTGTTGAGTTCACTCCATATAGCACGGTTTTCGAGATATAAGCATTTTTCTGTTTTGCAAAAACTTTGAAAATTCAAAATGGCCACCATTTTTGGGGAGACAAAAATTTTTGTCAAGACCACTGCCGTGGTGTGTATCTCCCGCCGAGCATTAAAGCAGAAGAAATAGCTTTTCCGAGATATTCACAATTTTTCATTTTCGTGTGTGAAAGGTCTTCCAAAAGTAGGTGAATGAGTTATTTGAGAAAAATTGGCTATCTGCAATACTATTAAGAGATAATTCACATTTACTCATTTTGAGTAGGTGAATAATTATCTATGGGTCTGAAACTTCACCAAGTGAAAGCTCTCCCAAAAGTAGGTGAATGACTTATTTGAGAAAAATTGGCTATCTGCAATACTTTTAGAGATAATTCGCATTTACTCATTTTGAGTAGGTGAGTAATTAGCTATGGGTCTGAAACTTCACCATGTGAAAGCTCTCCCACAAGTAGATGAATGAGTATTTGATAAAAATTGGGTATCCGCAATACTTTTACAGATAATTAGCATTTACTCATTTTCAGTAGGTGAATAAATAGCTATGGGTCTGAAACTTCACAGAGTGAAAGCTCTCCCAAAAGTAGGTGAATGAGTTATTTGAGAAAAATTGGCTATCTGCAATACTTTTAGAGATAATTCACATTTACTCATTTTGAGTAGGTGAATAATTAGCTATGGGTCTGAAACTTCACCAAGTGAAAGCTCTGCCAAAAGTAGGTGAATGAGTTATTTGAGAAAAATTGGCTATCTGCAATACTTTTAGAGATAATTCGCATTTACTCATTTTGAGTAAGTGAGTAATTTGCTATGGGTCTGAAACTTCACCAAGTGAAAGCTCTCCCAAAAGTAGGTGAATGAGTTATTTGAGAAAAATTGGCTATCTGCAATACTTTTAGAGATAATTCGCATTTACTCATTTTGAGTAGGTGAGTAATTAGCTATGGGTCTGAAACTTCACCAAGTGAAAGCTCTCCCAAAAGTAGGTGAATGAGTTATTTGAGAAAAATTGGCTATCTGCAATACTTTTAGAGATAATTCACATTTACTCATTTTCAGTAGGTGAGTAATTAGCTATGGGTCTGAAACTTCACCAAGTGAAAGCTCTGCCAAAAGTAGGTGAATGAGTTATTTGAGAAAAATTGGCTATCTGCAATACTTTTAGAGATAATTCGCATTTACTCATTTTGAGTAGGTGAATAAATAGCTATGGGTCTGAAACTTCACCAAGTGAAAGCTCTCCCAAAAGTAGGTGAATGATTAATTTGACAAAAATTGGCTATCTGCAATACTTTTAGAGATAATTCGCATTTACTCATTTTGAGTAGGTGAGTAATTAGCTATGGGTCTGAAACTTCACCATGTGAAAGCTCTCCCACAAGTAGATGAATGAGTATTTGATAAAAATTGGGTATCCGCAATACTTTTACAGATAATTAGCATTTACTCATTTTCAGTAGGTGAATAAATAGCTATGGGTCTGAAACTTCACAGAGTGAAAGCTCTCCCAAAAGTAGGTGAATGAGTTATTTGAGAAAAATTGGCTATCTGCAATACTTTTAGAGATAATTCACATTTACTCATTTTGAGTAGGTGAATAATTAGCTATGGGTCTGAAACTTCACCAAGTGAAAGCTCTGCCAAAAGTAGGTGAATGAGTTATTTGAGAAAAATTGGCTATCTGCAATACTTTTAGAGATAATTCGCATTTACTCATTTTGAGTAAGTGAGTAATTTGCTATGGGTCTGAAACTTCACCAAGTGAAAGCTCTCCCAAAAGTAGGTGAATGAGTTATTTGAGAAAAATTGGCTATCTGCAATACTTTTAGAGATAATTCGCATTTACTCATTTTGAGTAGGTGAGTAATTAGCTATGGGTCTGAAACTTCACCAAGTGAAAGCTCTCCCAAAAGTAGGTGAATGAGTTATTTGAGAAAAATTGGCTATCTGCAATACTTTTAGAGATAATTCACATTTACTCATTTTCAGTAGGTGAGTAATTAGCTATGGGTCTGAAACTTCACCAAGTGAAAGCTCTGCCAAAAGTAGGTGAATGAGTTATTTGAGAAAAATTGGCTATCTGCAATACTTTTAGAGATAATTCGCATTTACTCATTTTGAGTAGGTGAATAAATAGCTATGGGTCTGAAACTTCACCAAGTGAAAGCTCTCCCAAAAGTAGGTGAATGATTAATTTGACAAAAATTGGCTATCTGCAATACTTTTAGAGATAATTCGCATTTACTCATTTTGAGTAGGTGAGTAATTAGCTATGGGTCTGAAACTTCACCAAGTGAAAGCTCTCCCAAAAGTAGGTGAATGAGTTATTTGAGAAAAATTGGCTATCTGCAATACTTTTAGAGATAATTCGCATTTACTCATTTTGAGTAGGTGAGTAATTAGCTATGGGTCTGAAACTTCACCATGTGAAAGCTCTCCCACAAGTAGATGAATGAGTTATTTGATAAAAATTGGGTATCCGCAATACTTTTACAGATAATTAGCATTTACTCATTTTGAGTCGGTAAATAATTAGCTATGGGTCTGAAACTTCACCATGTGAAAGCTCTCCCAAAAGTTGGTGAATGAGTTATTTGAGAAAAATTGGCTATCTGCAATACTTTTAGAGATAATTCGCATTTACTCATTTTGAGTAGGTGAGTAATTGGCTATGGGTCTGAAACTTCACCATGTGAAAGCTCTTCCAAAAGTAGGTGAATGAGTTATTTGAGAAAAATTGGCCATCTGCAATACTTTTAGAGGTAATTCGCATTTACTCTTTTTGAGTAGGTGAGCAATTAGCTATGGGTCTGAAACTTCACCAAGTGAAAGCTCTTTGGGATAGGTGCTCTGCAGAGATACCCTGAAGATAAAAAATTTCGTCGAAATCGCTCTATGTAGCAGGGTTTTCGAACTATTAGCATTTTTGTGTTTTGCAATTTTGCGAAAAATTCGAAAATTCAAAATGGCCGCCATTTTTTGCGAGAAATTTTTTGTTTGAAAATTGGCATGGCTACTCTGCAGAGATACCCTGCGGGTCAAAAATTTCGTCGAAATCGCTCTATCTAGCAGGGTTTTTGAGATATAAGCATTTTTATGTTTTGCAATTTTTGCGAAAAATTCGAAAATTCAAAATGGCCGCCATTTTTGGCGAGACAAAATTTTTTTGAAAATTGGCATGGCTACTCTGCAGATGTACCCTGTGGGTCAAAAATTTCGTCGAAATCGCTCTATCTAGCAGGGTTTTCGAGATACAAGCATTTTTATGTTTTGCAATTTTTGCGAAAAATTCGAAAATTCAAAATGGCCGCCATTTTTGGCGAGACAAAAATTTTTTCAAAATTGGGATAACTACTGTGCAGAGATACCCTGTGGGTCAAAAATTTCGTCGAAATCGCTCTATCTAGCACGGTTTTCGAGATATAAGCATTTTTGTGTTTTGCAATTTTTGCGAAAATTTCGAAAATTCAAAATGGCCGCCATTTTTGGCGAGACAAAAATTTTTTGAAAATTGGGAAAACTACTCCGCAGAGATATCCTGCGCGTCAAAAATTTTGTCGAAATTGCTCTATCTAGCACGGTTTTTGAGATATAAGCATTTTTGTGTTTTGCAATTTTTGCGAAAATTTCGAAAATTCAAAATGGCCGCCATTTTGGGCGAGACAAAAATTTTTTGAAAATTGGGAAAACTACTCCGCAGAGATACCCTGTGGGTCAAAAATTTCGTCGAAATCGCTCTATCTAGCACGGTTTTCGAGATATAAGCATTTTTGTGTTTTCCTTATTTGGAAAATTCGTAATGATTAATTAATCATTAATTACTCGGCCATTTCTTGACCAATCAATGCCAAAATCTAATGATTTCCAGATTTTAATAGAATGAATGCATTTGCCAAGTTTCAGGTGAATTGATAAAATTCCTTTCAAGTTATCATCCGGACAAGCTTCCCCATCGAAAAAAGACATTTTTGGTCATGTGACCTCTCTGATTGGTTGAAATGTCCCTGCAGCATATTCAAAAAAATTCCCCAAGGCTACTGCCTAAAGCTGCCAAATTTGAAAAGAATCCGCCTAACGGTTACAGAGTTATAAGGAAAACAAAATGCGGAGCCGGCGGAGCCGCAGGAGCCGGCGGAGCTGGAAGCTCTCCCATACACAAACAAGCGTCCCTTGCGGGACGCTTAAATAGCATCAGAGATGCCCGTACCCCACAGCCTGGGGAAATATTTTTCAACACCATGAGATATAGAAGTAGTGAAACAGTAAACAGATCGGGATACTTTCAGAGCACTGCATGTAAAGATTAAGTATTAAAACAAGACGATTCAGTAAACTAAAAGTTATGAAGCTGCACAATTTCTTAACTGGAGAATAGCTGTCAATGAAAATATTACAATTATGTATGGTCGAATTATGGTTTGAATGTTTTGAATATTACCCATAGATATAGATGTGGCAATACATGCTTATATGTGCAGTTTGGGCAAAACCTCACTTGATGCAATACCATCTGTTACAATGGGAAGTTGCAAAAGTAAAACCCTTAATATAATGAATTCTAATGTGACTTTAACGGTGCTTAATCTACATCAAAAGAGACCCAAAGGTGCAACAACCAAGATTCAAGTAAAAAGATATGAGAGATATAAGAAATAAAATACTATCACATATCCCTGTAGAGAGATAAAATAGCATCAGATATGCAAGATCAAAGGTCAAATCCAGGTCACACCATGACGTTGCACACCTATAACCCCCGACCAATGTCCCTACCAAATATCAACTTCCTACACCTTATGGTTTCCGAAATATAGCCCGCACAAGGCATTATAGGTCAAGGTTACTACGGCAAGGTCAAAGGCCAAATCAAGGTCACACCATGACGTTTTACATCTACACACCCTAGCCAATGTCCCTACCAAGTATCAACTTCCTACACCTTACGGTAGCCCGGACCAGATTTTATAGGTCAAGGGTCAAATCAAGGTCATGCCATGACGTCGCACACCTACACCCCCTAACCAATGTCCCTACCAAGTATCAACTTCCTATACCTAATGGTTGCTGAGATATAGATACGGTGCTATATATAGTATCAACTTCCTACACCTTACTGTTTCCAAGATATAGCCCGGACAAGATTTTAAAGGTCAAGGTCACTACAGCAAGGTCAAAGGTCAAATCAAGGTCATGCCATGACGTTGCACACCTACACCCACAAACTAATGTCCCTACCAAGTATCAACTTCCTACACCTTACGGTTTCTGAGATATAGCCCGGACAAGATTTTAAAGGTCAAGGTCACTACGGCAAGGTCAAAGGTCAAATCAAGGTCACCCCATGATGTTGCACACCTACACCCCCTAACTAATGTCCCTACCAAGTATCAACTTCCTACACCTTACTGTTTCCGAGATATAGCCCGGACAAGAGTTTATAGGTCAATGTCACTACAGCAAGGTCAAAGTTCAAATCAAGGTCACACCATGACGTTGCACACCTACACCCCCTAACCAATGTCCCTACCAAGTATCAACTTCCTACACCTTACGGTTTCTGAGATATAGCCCGGACAAGATGTTCAAACTCAAGGTCACTACGGCAAGGTCAAAGGTCAAATCAAGGTCACACCATGACGTTTCACACCCACACATCCTAACCAATGTCCCTACCAAGTATCAACTTCCTACACCTTACGGTTTCTGAGATACAGCCCCGACCAACTTTTTCCCGCAGCTATGAAAACCTGTCTCTGCAAAATTTTAGCCTCATTTTGAAAGACAAAATGGCCGCCATAGCCAATTGTTTGAAAATCATAAAGGTGCTCTAAATCTTGAAATATTCCAGCTAGCTTCTTCAAATTTGCACAAAAGCTATATGGCTAGAAAAGCTACCCTGATAGTAATTTTGGCACTAGTTCAAAAAACAAAATGGCAGCCATATCACATGTTTAAAGATCCTCATGTTTTTGCATAAACCTTAATATCTCATTAATTTATAAAGATATCTTCACCAAATTTGCAGGGGATATTTATGGCTATAAAAACCTGTCTCTGAAAAATTTTAGCCTCATTTTGAAAAACAAAATGGCCGCCATAGATAATTGTTTGAAAATCATAAAGGTCCTCTAAATCTTGAAATATTCCAGCTAGCACTATTAGTACAGCGGGAGATAACTGCTGCGGCAGTGGCCTTGTTGTTTCTAGCATAGGTAAATAACAAGCATGTAACATGTGGCTCATATCTAGGGACACCATATGGTGAAAACAAGCAACCAATGTATACTAGTAAATGGAGACCCAATGAAATATGAACAGAATCACCAATACAAAACCAGGAGCTTCTTTTCTGATTAATTAAAAGGCTTTCCCCCCCAAAAAAACATAGGGGATGACCATACCCCACAGCCTGGAGATATGCACTCGACACTATGATACAGAAGAGATGAAGTATAATGAAAAAGAGTCTTCCAGAAGACAGTCTGAGTTATGTAAAAGTGCTGGAGAAATAAGATTTAAGACAGAGAAATGTATCTAAAGGCAAAGCATCAAAACAAGACACCTAGTTTTGAAGCACTATATTTAACACTCTTCGCAATCTTTTCTTGGCTTAGTGGTGGCTGCCATAATGCTTCTCACACAATTTGATTGGAAGAAAATGTGCTAAGCATGAATAGTGTCGCCTAGCAAATGTTACATATATGGGCACTGTGTCAGTGCATTGTTTAATCTAGGCTTTATGTCTATATATTACCATATAAGGTAATTGTGTTATTGTTTCTTTTTATGTGTTATGTTTTAACTTATCTAGTACTGATCTATTTATAGACTGGCAAAATCCTTCCAATAACCTCAGTGATTATATTAGTAGATTTGAGGAAATCCAATTACCAGTAGCCTCTAGAATTTCCTTGGAGAATCTGGTGGCAGGTGTTTCTTTTAAGTTAGTTCTATAACATTCTATAAGCTTCTCTAAGCTCCTGGCCCTTGCCATAACCATATATAAGCACTGTACACCTGACCACAGATGAACTTAGTATTCACTGGATATAAGGAAGGCTATTCTGTCTTGGAATATAATATTCAAGTGGATATAAACTGCTTGTGTTGTGAACTTTTGCTGGAGTGAACTTTCTACAGTGACTGGATAGATTTGCTGTACTTTGGATAACGCTGATAAAATACAGTATATGATTCTACCAGAGAGTGGATTTACTGCATTTTGGACATTGTCCATATCTTGGAGCAGACAGTATAGTTGTGCAAACTCTCTGAATATCTCTATACAGACATTTTGTGTGATTGGATATCAAAATCATCACAGGATAAGGACATTTCGTATTACTGGATATTGAACGGATCACAGGATACGGATATCTGTGTTAGTGGACATCGGACGGATCACAGGACAGATTGCTGAATACAGTGGACAAGCTTAACTGTCAGTTACAGTGGTCAGGTCAGATTGGTTTTATTGTTGTATCATTGTATGTGCTATTGAGAGCATACCAGTTGACTGTGATCATTATTTTCCATTGTTAAATAAATTTGTTAAGTTAAACTTTTTGTCTTTTCCTGTTGCAACTTAAAAGCAACCGGTAATTGCTACCGCGCTTGTCCATGACCATAACAGCAAATAAAATCCAAAAGCAACAAAGCAAGTGCACCCAAAAATTTTTGAAATAACATAATTATGTTAAAAATAATCATATCTTAAGTACCAATGCTACAAAAACAAGACCACTCCCGCAGTGTTATCTCCTGCCGAGTATTTAAGGGGAAGAAATACCGTTTCCGAGATATTCACAATTTTTCATTTTCCGCTAAAATCCAACATGGCCACCAAAAGTGGCGAAAATTGACATTTTTCCCCTGGGCACAGGATACTCCTTTATTACCCTGCAGGTGAAAAATTCACTCAGAATCGCTCTATCTCTTACCGTTTCCGAGACATTTTCAATGTTTTATTTTCCACTAAAATCCAAGATGGCCGCCAAAAATGGCAATAATTGAAATTCTTCCCCTAGGCACACGATAATACTGTACTACCCTGTGGGTCAAAAATTCCCTCAAAATGGCTCTATCTCTTACGGTTTTCAAGATATTTACAATTTTTCATTTTCTGTTAAAATCCAAGATGGCCGCCCAAAGTGGCGAAAATTGAAATTTTTCCCCTAGGCATAGGATACTCCTGTACTACCCTGTGGGTCAAAAATTCGATCAAAATCGCTCTATATCTTACCGTTTCCAAGATATTTTCAAAGTTTTATTTTCCGCTAAAATCCAGGATGGCTAAAAGCGGCGAAAATTGATAGTCTTATACTACCCTGTGGGTCAAAAAAATCACTTGAAATCACTCTGTTACCATTTCTGAGATATTTTCAATGTTTCATGTTCTGCTAAAATCCAAGATGCCACCAAAAGTGGCGAAAATGCAAAGGATGTTCCTGTACTACCCTGTGGGTCAAAAATTCGCTCGAAATTGCTCTATCTCTTACCCTTTCTGAGATATTTTCAATGTTTCATTTTCTGCTAAAATCCAAGATGGCTGCCAAAAGTGGCGAAAATTTAAATTTTTCCCCTTTGCATAGGATACTCTTGTACTACCCTATGGTCAAACATTCGCTCGAAATCGCTTTATCTCTTACGATTTTCGAGATATTTGTGATTTTTCACATTTTCACTAAAAGTAGTAAGAAAGCAGCCATTACTCACTTGTGCATTGAGCAACAGGTGTGAGACTTAAATATGTTACAGTTCACAAAAAAGTAGATGAACAACGTATTTGAGAGAAATTGTGTAGCTGCAATACTTTTGAAGATATAAGCCATTTACTCATCATGGTTACCATTAAAAAGTGACAAAGTAGCTATTACTCACTTAACTATGGAGATACACTTCCAAACCACTGACCATGTTGTAGGGGCAGAAAAAGTACCTGAACAACATATTTGAAGAAAATACTGTACATGCAACAGTTTCAGAGTTTCATATATATGTTTAAGTAGAGAAAATAACATCTAAGAGAAGGAAAAAGTAAAAGTGCTATTTCTCACTCAAAAGTAGGCCAAAGTTCACAAAACCAAAAATTATTGAAGCGCATATAAATTCATTAGAACTAATAATTTACCAAAAATATGTAACTGTAGCAGTTTTAGAGGAAACTGCGTGACAAACGCACGTATGGACACACAGATGTAAGCACACACATGGTGCAAATTATAATCTCCCGCTGGCGTGCCTGGCGAGTGATAACCATGTTTATCCCATTTCAAAGGCATTTTATTATATTTTGTGGTCATTTGGTTTGAAAAAATTGACTGTATATTAACTAAGATATTTAAAGAAGTGATGTATATCCCAGAGCTTACTAAGTAGTTGTAAAACTACTCTGGATTTTCAAGAATTAGTTTCTATGTTATTTGTGGGATGAATTTCGATCCCATGATAACAGATTTTGATCATTTTGGAGGTAAATTATTATAGCTTGCACTGCTTTTATTTGAGGAAGCTGGGTCCTAAATATGCTCAGATATTTGAACAGAAGATGTGTTGTACACACTCGTATTTGCAGATTTGGGATAAAGTTTGATGCAACAAAATGGATAACCAGAAAGCACTCATAGAGTGCAGACCTCCACCAAAGGCAGTCAAGTATCCAAATTCTCCATATTGTAATTTCATCCTAATATTGCTTCTTAACTACAACCATCATAAGATACGCTGACAACAATGAAGAGCACTAAAACTAGGTTCTGGTGCTGGTAGTAAAAATATCTATCAGGTATTTCTACAAAGTCATATTGCCCTTAAGGGCTGTGGGGTAAAAAATGTTAAAACTGAAATACCTTATGTATTTTCAGTGCCTACTGGCAGAGTTAGATCTTCAAAGATGTATTTTGTTGTAAAGATTTCTATTTACGGGGTACGTCAGTCAAGGTAATTTGTCCAACTAATGTCTATTTAGTAAAATAAATAATGTATAAGCCAAATATTAGAATGCAAAGTTACCATATTCAAAACAGTTCCTAAAACGGTAATTAATGATCACTCATAACTGACAGAAACCTGCTGTGTCCCAACCAGTGTTTCAAACGGCCACTGACCTGGTAGCCTGAGGTCACAAAGTATCGGCTCTCAGCCCTGGATTAAAAAGTGGAATACCATTACTCTATCGAGAATAGTACTTCATTTCTACATTAAACCTTCACCTCTAGAGAAGCTATCATTTCAGCCTCATCTAAAGCAGGAAAATCACTGATGAACTCCATCCTATTCTGCTGGCGGGAAAACAAGTAATTATAGTTGTAGCCTTGCCTGAAACATATAAATCATACAGAACTTTATACAAGCTTTTGTGCATCACTCTATTAGGAAACTTCTATCTCAAATAGCCTCTAAAGGCAGATATAGTTTAACCTCACAAAGTACTTGTATTCAAATTTAATTACATTCTACCTAATGATACAGGGGATTAACCTACACATTTTTAAATATAGGTCACCTTTTTCTTTAACAAATACCACATCAGTAGTTTGTGAAGAATCACATTCGTCAACCTCTGTGTTCATATATCAGTTATTTTCATACACTTAGTCTTTATACACTAGTTATTTTCTAAAATATTTTTATTTTTCTTATTTTTTTTTATTTTTTTTCTTAAGGCGGGGGGGGGGGGGGGGGTAGTACAGGGATTGGTGCTCAATCTGTCAATAACAATCGATCATCCCATGGAACTGCCGATATCGACACATACTACCAGCATTTCGATATTGAAACCACATATAGGAAACAGACATAAATAAAACTAGAGATTGTGTCTCGACGCAGTGTATCCCCGGACGGGACATGGTTGAAGCCTGACATAGAGTATTATGGTTGACACAAATATACCCCTGCGGGGAGGGGGCCTAAGTGTTTATGGGAGCAACTTATACTGACACTAAGTAAACAAAATGTTTGCTTAATGAAAGATACAAATGTAACTAGACGTAGCGCATCGGAGAACCGATGCAAATTGTATCCACCAGAAAGAAAACTCGCCAATCAACCATCACTAAACCTTGAAGGAGGAGCCCAAGGTAAAATCTGACCACATCAAAAGATTCATAGCCCATAATTTCCAATAAGTTGGTGTGACATTGCAAACCTCTAGGAACACAAATAAGCGAGTTATGAGCACTTTTAATATTGGCTATCATCATTTGACCTTGAATGAGGGGCCAAAGTTCAAATCTGATCACATCAAAAGATTCCTAGCGCATGATTTCCTATAGGATGCTTTCACATTACAAACCTCTAGGGCCAATAATAAGCGAGATATAAGCACTTTTAAGTTTGGGTATCCTTGTTTGACCTTGAAGGAGGGGTCCAAGGTCAAATCTGAACACATAAAAAGATTCCAGGCCCATGATTTTCTCTAAGTTAGTTACCATCGCAAACCTGTACGACCAATAATAAGCGAGTTATGAGCACTTTTAAGTTTGGCTATCCTCGTTTGACCTTGAAGGAGGGATTCAAGGTGAAATCTGACCACACCAAAAGATTCCCAGCCCATGATTTCCTATAGGATGGTTTACCATCCCAAACCTCTATGACCAACTAGAGGATCGCTTGCAAAAAAAAAAAGATAATGTCTTTGCACAGCAAAAACAAAGCATCCCGAAAAGAATATAAAGGCGAGTGCTAAAGTATTAATAAAAATGCTCTGCTTTTAGCCTTATACTGTTGTGGCAACCAAAGTCTGCGTAGTCTGCTCTATCTAGCACAGTTTTTGAGATATAAGCATTTTTGTGTTTTGTATTTTTTGCGAAAAATTGTAAAATTAAAAAATTCAAAATGGCCACCAGTTTTGGCGAGACAAAAATGTTTTGAAAATTGGGATGGCTACTCTGCAGAGATACCCTGCGGTTTAAAAATTTTGTCGAAATCTCTCTATCTAGCACGGTTTTCGAGATATAAGTATTTTTGTTTTACAATTTTTGCAAAAAATCCGAAAATTCAAAATGGCTGCTCTTTTGGGCGAGGCAAAATTTTTTTTGAAAATTGAGATGGCTGCTCTACAGAGATACCCTTTGGGTCAAAAATTTTGTCGAAATCGCTCTATCTAGCATGGTTTTCGAGATAGAAGCATTTTTGTGTTTTGCAATATTTGCGAAACATTCGAAAATTCAAAATGGCCGCCATTTTGGGCGAGACAAAATTTTTTTGAAAATTGGGATGGCCATTCTGCTGAGATACCCTGTGGGTCAAAAATTTCGTTGAAATCGCTCTATCTAGCACGGTTTTTGAGATATAAGCATTTTTGTGTTTTGCAATTTTTGCGAAAAATTCGAAAATTCAAATGGCCGCCATTTTGTGGGTAAGAAAAAATTTTTTGAAACTGGGGATGGCTACTCTGCAGAGATACCCTCTGGGTCAAAAATTTCGTCAAAATTGCTCTATCTAGCATGGTTTTCGAGATATAAGCATTTTTTGTGTTTTGCAATTTTTCGAAAAATTCGAAAATTCAACATGGCCGCCAGTTTTGGCGAGGCAAAATTTTTTTGAAAATTGGGATGGCCTCTCTGCAGAGATACCCTCTGGGTCAATAATTTCATCGAAATCGCTCTATCTAGCACAGTTTTTGAGATATAAGCATTTTTGTGTTTTCCTTATTTGGAAAATTCGTAATGATTAATTATTCATTAATTACTCGGCCATTTCTTAACCAATCAATGCCAAAATCTATGAAATGTATTTGCCAAGTTTCAGGTGAATTGATAAAATCCCTTTCAAGTTATCATCCGGACAAGCCTACCCATTGAAAAAAAGACATTTTTGGTCATGTAACCTCTCTGATTGGTCGAAATGCCACTACAGCATATTCAAAACAATTCCCCAAGGCTACTGCATACACCTGCCAAATTTGAAAGAATCCTCCCAACAGTTACAGAGTTATAAGGAAAACGAAACGTGAAGCCGGCGGAGCCTGATTTTCACCTATACACAAATAATAACTAGAGGATCGCTCGCAAAAAAAAAGATAATGTTTTTGCATAGCAAAAACAAAGAGTCGCGAAAAGGATATAAAGGTGAATGCTAAAGTATTAAGAAAATGCTTCGTTTCTAGCCTTATACTATTGTGGCAACCAAAGTCAGTGCAGTCTGCTCTATCTAGCACGGTTTTCAAGATATAAGCATTTTTATGTTTTGCAAAAAATTCGAAAATTCAAAATGTCTGCTATATTTGGCGAGACAAAAATATTTTGAAAATTGGCATGGCTACTCTACAGAGATTCCAAGAAGGTCAAAAACTTTGTTGAGTTCACTCCATGTAGCACGGTTTTCGAGATATAAGCATTTTTGTGTTTTTCAAAAACTTTGAAAATTCAAAATGGCCACCATTTTTGGGGAGACAAAAATTTTTGACAAGACCACTACCGCGGTGTGTATTTCCCGCCGAGCATTAAAGGAGAAGAAATAGCTTTTCCGAGATATTCACAATTTTTCATTTTCGTGTGTGAAAGCTCTTCCAAAAGTAGGTGAATGAGTTATTTGAGAAAAATTGGCTATCTGCAATACTATATAGAGATAATTCACATTTACTCATTTTGAGTAGGTGAATAATTAGCTATGGGTCTGAAACTTCACCAAGTGAAAGCTCTCCCAAAAGTAGGTGAATGAGTTATTTGAGAAAAATTGGCTATCTGCAATACTTTTAGAGGTAATTCGCATTTACTCATTTTGAGTAGGTGAGTAATTAGCTATGGGTCTGAAACTTCACCATGTGAAAGCTCACCCACAAGTAGATGAATGAGTATTTGATAAAAATTGGGTATTCACAATACTTTTACAGATAATTAGCATTTACTCATTTTGAGTAGGTGAATAATTAGCTATGGGTCTGAAACTTCACCATGTGAAAGCTCTCCCACAAGTAGATGAAGGAGTTATTTGATAAAAATTGGGTATCCGCAATACTTTTACAGATAATTAGCATTTACTCATTTTGAGGTGAGTAATTACCTACGGGTCTGGAACTTCACCAAGTGAAAGCTCTCCCAAAAGTAGGTGAATGAGTTATTTGATAAAAATTGGGTATTCACAATACTTTTAGAGATAATTAGCATTTACTCATTTTGAGTAGGTGAGTAATTAGATATGGGTCTGAAACTTCACCAAGTGAAAGCTCTCCCAAAAGTAGGTGAATGAGTTATTTGATAAAAATTGGGTATCCGCAATACTTTTGGAGATAATTAGCATTTACTCATTTTGAGTAGGTGAGTAATTAGCTATGGGTCTGAAACTTCACCAAGTGAAAGCTCTCCCAAAAGTAGGTGAATGATTTATTTGAGAAAAATTGGCTATCTGCAATACTTTTAGAGATAATTCGCATTTACTCATTTTGAGTAGGTGAGTAATTAGCTACGGGTCTGAAACTTCACCATGTGAAAGCTCTCCCACAAGTAGATGAATGAGTTATTTGATAAAAATTGGGTATCCGCAATACTTTTACAGATAATTAGCATTTACTCATTTTGAGTAGGTGAGTAATTAGCTATGGGTCTGAAACTTCACCATGTGAAAGCTCTCCCACAAGTAGATGAATGAGTTATTTGATAAAAATTGGGTATCCGCAATACTTTTACAGATAATTAGCATTTACTCATTTTGAGTAGGTGAGTAATTACCTACGGGTCTGGAACTTCACCAAGTGAAAGCTCTCCCAAAAGTAGGTGAATGAGTTATTTGATAAAAATTGGGTATCCGCAATACTTTTAGAGATAATTAGCATTTACTCATTTTGAGTAGGTGAGTAATTAGATATGGGTCTGAAACTTCACCAAGTGAAAGCTCTCCCAAAAGTACATGAATGAGTTATTTGATAAAAATTGGGTATCCGCAATAGTTTTTGAGATAATTAGCATTTACTCACTTTGAGTAGGTGAGTAATTAGCTACAGGTCTGAAACTTCATCGAGTGAAAGCTCTCCCAAAAGTAGGTGAATGAGTTATTTGAGAAAAATTGGCTATCTACAATACTTTTAGGGGTAATTCGCATTTACTCATTTTGAGTAGGTGAGTAATTAGCTATGGGTCTGAAACTTCACCATGTGAAAGCTCTTCCAAAAGTAGATGAATGAGTTATTTGAGAAAAATTGGCTATCTGCAATACTTTTAAAGAGATAATTCGCATTTACTCATTTTGAGTAGGTGAGTAATTATCTACGGGTCTGAAACTTCACCATGTGAAAGCTCTCCCAAAAGTAGATGAATGAGTTATTTGATAAAAATTGGGTATCCGCAATAGTTTTAGAGATAATTACCATTTACTCATTTTGAGTAGGTGAATAATTAGCTACGGGTCTGAAACTTCACCGAGTGAAAGCTCTTTGCGATAGCTGCTCTGCAGAGATACCCTGAAGATAAAAAATTTCGTCGAAATCGCTCTATCTAGCACAGTTTTCGAGATATTAGCATTTTTGTGTTTTGCAATTTTTTGCGCAAAAATTCGAAAATTCAAAATGGCCGCCATTTTTGGCAAGACAAAATTTTTTTGAAAATTGGCATGGCTACTCTGCAGAGATACCCTGTGGGTCAAATATTTCATCGAAATCGCTCTATCTAGCACGGTTTTCGAGATATAAGCATTTTTATGTTTTGCAATTTTGCGAAAAACTTCGAAAATTCAAAATGGCCACCATTTTTTGCGAGAAATTTTTTTTTTGAAAATTGGCATGGCTACTCTGCAGAGATACCCTGGGGGTCAAAAATTTCGTTGAAATCAGTCTATCTAGCACGGTTTTCGAGATATAAGCATTTTTATGTTTTGCAATTTTTGCGAAAAATTCGAAAATTCAAAATGGCCGCCATTTTTTGCGCGATAAAATTTTTTTGAAAATTGACATGGCTACTCTGCAGAGATACCCTGTGTGTCAAAAATTTCGTCGAAATCGCTCTATCTAGCACGGTTTTCGAGATATAAGCATTTTTATGTTTTGCAGTTTTTGCGAAAAATTCGAAAATTCAAAATGGCCACCATTTTTGGCGAGACAAAATTTTTATGAAAATTGGGATAACTACTCTGCAGAGATACCCTACGATTCAAAAATTTTGTCGAAATCGCTCTATCTAGCACGGTTTTCGAGATATAAGCATTTTTGTGTTTTCCTTATTTGGAAAATTCATAATGATTAATTCATCATTAATTACTCGGCCATTTCTTAACCAATCAATGCCAAAATCTAATGATTTCCAGATTTTAATAGAATGAATGTATTTGCCAAGTTTCAGGTGAATTGATAATTTTCTTCCAAGTTATCATCTGGACAAGCTTCCCCATCAAAAAAAGACATTTTTGGTCATGTGACCTCTCTGATTGGTTGAAATGTCACTGCAGCATATTCAAAAAAACTCCCCAAGGCTACTGCCTAAACCTGCCAAGTTTGAAAAGAAGTTACAGAGTTATAAGGAAAACAAAATGCGGAGCCGGCGGAGCCGTCAGAGCCGGCGGAGCCTGAAGGTCTCCCATACACAAACAAGCGTCCCTTGCGGGACGCTTAATAAGCGAGTTAGACGCATTTTAAGTTTGGTTATCCTCGTTTGACCTTGAAGGAGGGGTTCAAGGTAAAATCTGACCACACCAGAAGATTCCCAGCCCATTATTTCCTATAAGTTGGTTTACCATCCCAAACCTGTACAACCAATAATAAGTGAGTTATAAGCACTTTATGTTTGGCTATCCTCGTTTGACTTTGAAGGAAGGGTCCAAGGTCAAATCTGACCACATGAAAAGATTCTTAGCCCATGATTTCCTATAAGTTGGTTTACCATCCCAAACCTCTAGGACCAATAATAAGTGAGTTATAAGCACTTTTAAGTTTGGCTATCCTCGTTTGACCTTGAAGGAGGGGTCCAAGGTCAAATCTGACAATATCAAAAGATTCTTAGCCCACGATTTCCTATAAGTTGTTTTCACATTGTAAACCTCTAGGATCAATAATAAGTGAGTTATGAGCACTTTTAGGTTTGGCTATCCTTGTTTGACCTTGAAGGAGGAGCCCAAGGTCAAATCTGACCACACCAAAAGATTCCCAGCCCATGATTTCCCATAGGTTTGTTTCCATCCCAAACCTCTAGGAGCAATAATAAGCGAGATATATAGCACTTTTCATGACTGACAAAAAAATGCCTGTGGCGGCCATCTTGTTTTTCAAAATGAGGCCGAAAATATTTCCAGTCAAGATTTTGTAATGCGGAACATATTCTGCGAATTTGAGATCTCTACCTATAATACCCTTTGCTCTAGAGGGCCAACAAAAGTTCTTGCTTTAAGTCGAATAAACGTCCCTGGCGGCCATCTTGTTTTTCAAAATGAGGCCAAAAATATTCCCAGTTAAGATTTTATGGTTATGAATATATCCTGCAAATTTGAGAAGGCTAGGTATATTTTTTTTTGTTAGAGCGGTAACAGCCAAAAATAAAGGAGGCATATGGCCTCACAGTCTAAGGTACCATTTTGAGTCATTTCAGCAGGCCTAAGGTCTCCATCACGTACTCTACCTCCAAAGCCATTTTCAATAGTTTCCATGCAATATAGTCAGCATTAAGTGTGAAAATATCTCCAAAAAGGCCAAAATGGCCTCGGTGAGGTACTTTGGCGGTCTGTGGATGACCTTCAATGAAGAGCTTTAATGTCAAATTTCTGCATGCTTACAGAGGACATATATATGTATTATATACAAGCCATAGGATGATATAACTTTCTGTATATCAGAACTGGGCCAAAATGTGAAACAAGAGGGTCACAGATGCCCCAAAAGGCGGGTTGCGCAGGCAGAAATAAGATTAGCAACTGCTGTAATTACATTTAGAAAAGAAGGAAAGAAATGTTAGGTTACCCAGTTAAGGTGAATGTGTAAGACGTGCTAAGAAACATAAAACTTGTAATCTAGGTTACATAGTTGTATCTATGCTATAAACGGACAAACGAAAGGGCGGAATTACACCAACTTAGCAACTTAGCTATGATGGTGATGCATCTCCCTGTCAAGTTTGAATTCGACTGGACAGAGCGTTTTCGAGTTAGAGTCCAGAAACGAAAATGTGGACAGACAGACGGATGGACAGAAAAATGGACAAAAAACAGACAAACGGACAGGAAAACGGACAAACAAACAGACGGAATTACACCAATTTTGAAAGGAACCTAGCTATGATGGTGATCTGTATCCCTGTCAAGTATGAATTCGATTGGACAAAGTGTTTTCGAGTTGGAGTCCGGAAACGAAAATGTGGACAAACAGATGGATGGACAGACAAACGGACAAAAATGGACAAACAAACCCACGGAATTTCACCAATTTCGACAGGAACCTAGCTATGATGGTGATGTATGTCCCTGTGGAGTTTGAATTTGATTGGACTAACCATTTTCGAGTTAGAGTCCGGAAAAAAATGTGGACGGACAGATGGATGGACAGAAAAACGGAGCAAAAACTAAGAAACGGACAGAAAAACAGACAAACAAACAGACGGAGTTACACCAATTTCGAGAGGAACCTAGCTATGATGGTGATCTATGTCCCTGTCAAGTAAGAATTCGATTGGACAAACCGTTTTCGAGTTAGAGTCCGGAAACGAAAATGTGGATAAACAGACGGATGGACAGACAAACGAACAAGAAACGACAAACGAATGGACAGAATTTCACCAATTTCGAAAGGAACCTAGCTATGATGGTGATCTATCTTCCTGTCAAGTTTGAATTCGATTGGTCAAACCGTTTTCGAGTTAGAGTCCGGAAACAAAAATGTGGACAAACAGATGGATGGACAGACAAACGGACAAAAACCGGACAAATGAACAGACGGAATTTCATCAATATCGAAAGGAACCTAGCTATGATGTTGATCTATGTCCCTGTCAAGTTTGAATTCGATCGGACAAACCGTTTTTCAGTTAGAGTCCGGAAACGAAAAATGTGGACGGACAGACGGACGTCGGACACATCAATCTAGTAGGCGGGTTGGTTACACGCAACCTGCCTAAAAATGGCCAAAATCTGACCTTTAAGAGGCCACCAGTGACCTTGAAATTGAAGGTCAAGGTCACAAAACAATAGCGTTTGTGGCATACCCACATACCAAATTTGAAAGGTCTAACTAAAATATTTTTTAGGTTATCGCGTCCAAAAGGAAATCTCTGCGGCGGCGGCGTGACCGTACTGAATCCTAAGTATCCCTGACTTTCGTCCGGGGATTACACTAAGCAGAGACATTTTACTGTGTAAATAAACAGTTATCATAGAAATGCCTTAAGAAGCACACTTACAAGTTACAACAGAAATAAACTAGTTCAAGTCTGTCTCCATCTTTGCTTACATTGTCAGTGACCTATTTCCTGTTTCATGGAAGAGATACAAAACCTGACAGCTAGTACACAGGAGATCATGAAAACTCTTTGTTTGATTCCATTTGTTCATTTTAATTTATTTTATATCACAGAAATATATTTTTGGTCCATAAATAGTATGTTTTGATAATTTTATGATTTAATATATGCAAGTTTTCAATAAACCTGTATTATCGCCCATGTCTTACATGAATAGTCCCGATATTGAAATATCGATTAATCCACCACCCTAAATTTTCATTCGATATTGATCCTCAAAATGGCACTTGATCCCCACACTAGGGTGGGGGGATTGTCTTTATACTACAATGTACTGTTCTTTTTAACAATTTTTTGGATAATAAAAACTGCACAAATTTATACACACCTTATGGGAGACTGACTCATCTGCATGAGCCTGTACATGTTGGGCTTGAATCCCTGTAAATCCTCTGCTAGGTGAGACAGGTTTAGATTATGGACAACCATGAGATACCCTCCTGCTGTGGCTATGACCAGTTTACTTGCATCTGGGGTCAACTTTGAACGCATCAGCCCATTTGTATGAAATACCCTCTGATAGTTGACACCTTCGTCCATATATCTATGATAAAACATTCATAATTCTCAAACAATCCTGGAAAACTTGGTAGAAATCTTGGCTCAAGAATAAACAAAAATTATGTGAAGCCAAAAAAAAACCAAACATTTAGAGTTATTAACAAGAATCATCTCATAAATAAGAAACATCTGATCATTGTACATACCACACCAGGAATCATCATTACAATTTATGAATGTATTATTCTGGTGCTGTGATAAAAATTACAATGTCATTTTATTTAAATATGCTCTGGTCTGCTCTGTATGAATACAGTGATCTCATGTTAAACAGATAAATTTCAAACATGTTTAAAAATAAATTGAAAATCTGTAAACTGAGTAGTGAAATACAATAAATAAGCTCTTTTAAGTTCCCTTTGTTGTGACATTGTTGATCATACGTTTAACCTTACCGGTTAATATCCCATGTGTAGATGCTACCATCAAAGCCAGATGTAACAAGTATCCCCTGATTCCGGGCATACTCTATGTTTTTGACCCAGTTAGAGTGCCCCCGGAGAGTTCTATAAGGCTGCTTAAGGTACCTGGTATCCCACAAGCATACTGTTGTATCATCCGAGCAGGTTGCAAAGGTTCTTGAGTCAAGAAATCTGTCGAGGATTAGTGTTATTGATATAAAATATAACCCGTCAAATATGTGAACTAGATTGGGCCAAGTCGGCGCCAACATATCCCCAGACAGGTCATCACTCACGCCACAGGTTTTGATCGGGAATTTTTTAAAACATAATTACCCATTATTATATGAACTTCAGCACATCAATCTACTCTGTTCATATCTCCCCAAGGAAGATGGTGTATCCCCAGACGCCGAATACATAACTCAAATTATATTTTCAATCTTCCTGCAATGATAACTCTAAACCTATTTTCAAAGTATTTAAATGATTGATGATTGAATGTCCATTCTAAAATAATAATCCCAAAAGAGCATATCTGTTTCTATATTTGTTGACAAATAAAATATTATTTTTAACTCAACTCATCATATTTTTCAATCTTCCTTCAAAGTATTTAAATGATTGATGATTCAATGTCCATTCTAAAATTCATAATCCCAAAAGCGCATATCTGTTTCTATATTTGTTCACAAATAAAATATTACTTAAAAAAAAAATATTTATATTATTATTTTATTATATTATTTTTAGAATTTGCAAATTGTTTTCAGTTATTCATTTCCTCTATACCTATATATGTGGTCCATATATATGCAACCTAAATATGTGACACAATCTCAGTTCTGACTCCCCTTTGTGTTATATGTAATGAAGCCCACCACCTCCCACCCCCACCCCTCTCCCCTTCTCTACACCTCTCTCACTATTACACAAGATCTGCAACCCCATTGAGTTCTTTGTTTCTCATCTGATATCATTAAATACCTTTGTTTATTTAGTGTCACTCAATATAGCTGGAGGTCCCAGAGGTGGGTGGGGGGAATCCGGGTGGGGGATGTGGGTTGAGCATAAATGGTAAACAAACAATCTATATAAAAGGGGTACTCAAATACAAAAAGAATTGAGAATTTTAAGTATGTGATTATCAACTGAAATGAGTTCATAACTGTAGGAGCTGTGCCAAAATTAACTGAGGCAAGTTGAATAAAACTGGGCTAGTTGAGGGTTAAAAATCCCCTAGTTTTACTACATAAGGATATAATTTCATTAATATTGGGACTTAAAGCTCACTTAAAGTGTCCATTTTGTCTACTTGAATATGTTTAACCAGTTTCATTTTAAAAAGTGAAAAACTCAGCAAGCAGAGGTATAACACACAAAAATAAGTTCTTAAAAGACTAAGATAGCCATAACATTATTAATATTCAAAATTTAAATAGACAGGCATTTCCTTTTAAAAATTCAAAGATTTCAGCTCTATAACCCACATAGTTTGACAGTTACTGGGCTTTAAAGTGGCATAATATCCATAAATTGGGTTTCTGTGGGCATTTTACAATTGTTAAAGAGACCTTAGCAATTAAACTACAGATCTGAAACTTTTTGGGGGACATACATAACAAACAAAAATTATATATAATACAGTTTAAGACTTGTCACACTAAGCATTTCCAAATAACAGGGCAAAATACGGAAAAAATGTCAAAAAAGGCACTTGGGCGAGTGTCTATGGCCCTCATACACAGGTTAAATGTCTACTAAAAACCTTGATTTTCGGCATATGTAAAAAGGACATAATAATGCATTCCCAGATGGGATTTCAGCTCCATCAATCACATAGTTTAACAGTTACAGGGCTTAAAGGTGGTAAAAAGTCCAAATATTGGGTCATTGTGGGCCTTTTAGAGATCTCGATGTGGCTTTCAAATTAAAGCTTCAGACTTAAAATTTGTTACATACTAAGATTACACATAGAATATGTATCTAATAAAGTTTGAAACTTCTGAGACTTACCATTTCCAAGTTACAGAGCAAAATATGTGAAAAATGTCTTAAAAGGGTCACTCAGGTGGGTGTTTAAGGTTCTCATACACAGGTTAAATGTCTACTTGAAGCCTTGATTTTTGGCACATGTAAAAAGAACATAATAATGTATTCCCAGATGCCATTTCCAAGTTACAGAGCAAAATATGTGAAAAATGTCTTAAAAGGGTCACTCAGGTGGGTGTTTAAGGTCCTCATACACAGGTTAAATGTCTACTTGAAGCCTTGATTTTTGGCACATGTAAAAAGAACATAATAATGTATTCCCAGATGAGATTTCAGCTCTATCAGTCACATAGTTTAACAGTCACAGGCCTTAAAATTGGCAAAAAGTCCAAATACTGGGTCTTTATGGGGCCTTCTAGAGACCTAAATGTGGCCTTCAAATTAAAGCTTCAGACTTAAAATTTGTCACATACTAAGATTACACATAGAATATGCATCTAATACAGTTTGAAACTTCTTAGACTTACCATTTCCAAGTTACAGGGAAAAATATGTGAAAAATGTCTAAAAATGGTCACTCAGGTGGGGGTTTATGGTCCTCATACACAGGTTAAATGTCTTCTTAAAGCCTTAATTTTTGGCACATATAAAAATAACATACTAATATCTTCTCAGATAGGATTTGAGCTCTATCAGTCACATAGTTTGACAGTCACAGGGCTTAAAAGTAGCAAAAAGTCCAAATATTGGGTCTTTGGGAGCCTTTTAGAGACCTCAATTTGACCTTCAAAATTAAAGCTTCAGACTTAAAATCTGTTACATACTAAGATTACACACAGAATATATATCTAATACAGTTTGAAACTTCTCAGACTTACCATTTCCAAGTTACAGGGAAAAAGATGTGAAAAATGTCTTATAAGGGTCACTCGGGCGGGTGTTTATGGTCCTGATACACAGGTTAACTGTCTATTAAAGGCCTAAATGTTGGGGCACATATAAGAAAACACATATATATATTCCCAGATGATATTTAACTTAGATGAGAGACATAGTTTGAAAGCTACAGTGCTTGAAAGTGGCAAAAAGTGCATAAATTGGGTCTCTGTGGGCACTTTTGAGACCTTAAGTCGACCCCTTTGGGTAAACCTACAGCCCTAAAATTTTCTACAGACAAGGATTACATATCAAAGTTATACCTAGCGCAGTTTGAGACTCATCAGAATTATCACTTCCAAATTATAGGGCAAAATATGTGAAAAGTATAGCAAAAAATCCCTAAGTGGGGGTATTTATGGGCCTCAAACACAATTTTCTCCTCAACTTAAAGTCATGATTTTCGGCACATGTACTAAGAACATATTAATGTGTTGTCAGGTAAAATTTCAGTCAGCTGAGCATCATAGTTTGTGACCTACAGGGCTCTAAGTGGCCAAAAGTGCAATTTCTGACCTTAAGGTGGCCATAAGTTCTTTTTTACTGGGAGTTTAAGGTCACCTTAAAATAGGGATCTTCCTTTGGGCACCCTTAACATGTGTACCAAGTTTGAAAAAAAAATATTAATTTGTTTTTGAGTTATCGCGTCCACAAGGAAATTTCTACGGCGGCGGCGGCGCGACGGACCTGAATCCAATATATCCCCGACTTTCGTCTGGGGATATAATTAATATTATTGTACAAATGAACTGCATCTGTATCAAACTGAGAAAAAACTACCTATTAGTAACTGTATCAATGTCAAAATGTGAATTTTAATAACAAATATCTTAAAACACCTGTTTTGAATCCAAATGAGAAAAAGAAAAACACCATTGTCAAACTGGTGTTAAGTCTATTATTGTTTACTTTATACTTTTTCACTATTTCAAGACTACTACATCATCAAATGACACTCACCTGACACAATTTACACAGTCATTATGAGCATTAGTTTTTGAGGTAATGAGATTTCCATTGAAAGGATCAAAGACCAACACACTTTTTCTTTCACAAGCTGCTACTAGGAGGCTTCTGGAAATTTAAAAACAAATACACAATCACCGTGAAACTCCAATAAAACTATACATAACAGAGATGAATATCAGGCAACTGTAATGAAGAAGCTATAGACCCAGGTCAAAAATGTCTGGCTATTTTAAAAGTAAAAATAGCCAGCCTCAGCAGGCAAGAACCCCAGCCCGTAGGTACAACTAAATGGCCAACAACATTGAACATTTGGAAAATCTTAGGAACAGCTTCAGTTGTAAGAAGTATACAGAATCCATGAAAAGTTGTCAGATGGAAGATGGAAGATTCACAGGCCATGATTTCTTACAAGTTGTTTTCATATTTTGAAGGCCCTTTTAGTATGATGACCCCACATGACCTTAGAGCATGGGTCAAAGGTCAAATCTGATACTTAAAAATAAAATTTGGTGATGAAATGTTATCTTGATATATTAAGATGTCAGAAAAACTCACATTAAGTCATGTTATACAATTCAGAATTGAGAACTTGTTTTGGTAAATTTGGTTGGGGGCAGGCAAAAATATACATTGTGTTGGCATTGGTTAGGAGGCATTAAGCTAGATGCGGTTGCCTTAACTCTATTTGTATGTACAGTCATTTACAACCATAATTAAAATTGAGATTTGCTATATACTTTCCTGTTGAAAAAAAAGAGATCAATGATTGAATTTGGTTTATTGTAATCGAGACATGGAGTGTATGCATGTATTTTTTTTAAACAGAACTTTTACAATAACAAGACATTTTCAATTTCTTTAGGAATTGTGAAGTAAACATTGAAACTGGCAGAACCAAAAGGGGCAACTTCGGTTTATTTTGACTCAATGGAGTTTGCATGTTGAGGGGAAAATTACAAACCAGTTGTGGGAATACTTGGTATATATATCTATATGTACAGCACTGAAAGTTTTTCTGTTCTACATTTTCACTGTCATTTGTTTCACTCCTGGTATAGGATGGTTTTAATGTCATATTTTAATGACCATTCAGACTTAATATTTAAGGTTTGATAGAAATTTAATATGCAGTTTACGGTGAAGTGAATTTCAACATAAAGGAAAGATGAACTTTAAAATTCTGATGCCAAAAATTAAACACACACATTAAACACTACAGAAAAAGGTATTTAACACTATTTATACGCAAGACTTACAATTACAATTGGAGTTCTAGCATTTTCTAATGGTCTTTTATTATCCCCCATAGTAAATGAATTACCTTTGACTGACTGTCCTGTCCATAAGAGTGTCCACCACTGGCACCCCTCCACTGTACACGCAAGTAACGTATAGCAGAGAAAACCACATTTAGATTTTAGCCTAGATTTAATATGCCAGCGAGGTTATGTCCTGAGGCTGGGACATCCCAATATGTAACAGTTTGGATAAATGTTGGGAAGCACAAAATCATGAGAACTGGGAAGTACTTTCTGCCGGAAAGTGTTTTAAATCCCAAGAAGCCCTGCTTTATATTGGAGAGTGTTTTATATCTCTGGAAGCCCTGCTATATGGTAGAATCATCATTAATATATACCACTACTGATGCTCACTATATAGCCAAACAATACCAACTCTCAACTAGACCTATGCATCGGAAAACCGATACAAATTTGTATCCACCGGAAAGACAACTCACCAAAGCCAGTAAACCATCATTTGACCTTGAATGAGGGGCAAGATTCCCAGCCCATGATATCCTACAAGTTAGTTTCACATTGCAAACCTCTAGGATCAATAATAAGCAAGTTATAAGCACTTTTAAGTTTGGCTATCCTCATTTGACCTTGAAGGAGGGGTACAAGGTCAAATCTGACCATATCAGAATATTCCCAGTCCACGATTTCCCATAAGTTGGTTTCACATTGCAAACCTCTAGCACCAATAATAAGCAAGTTATAAGCACTTTTAAGTTTGGCTATCCTCGTTTGAGCGTGAAGGAGGGTCCAAGGTCAAATCCGACCACATCAAAAGATTCCCAGCCCATGATTTCCTATAAGTTGGTTTCAGACTGCAAAGCTCTAGGACCAATAATAAGCGAGTTATAAGCGCTTTTAAGTTTGGCTATCCTCGTTTGACCTTGAAGGAGGGGTCCCAAGTCAAATCTGACCACATCAAAAGATTCCCAGCCCATGATTTCCTTTAAGTTGGTTTGACATTGCAAACATCTAGGACCAATAATAAGCGAGTTATAAGCACTTTTAAGTTTGGGTATCCTCTTTGACCTTGAAGGAGGGGTCAAAGGTCAAATCTGACCACATCAGAAGATTCCCAGCCCATGATTTCCTATAGGTTGGTTTCACATTGCAAACCTCTAGGACCAATAATAAGGGAGATATAGGCACTTTTAAAGTCCACTACATGGGCTACTTTGGCACTCCTTGGCTGACCTTGTATTAAGAGCTTCAAGGTCAAATGTCTGCAAGATTGTAGAGGACATGTACATCTGTTATACACATCACCTATGAAGAGATTCAACCTTCTACATATGGGAAACAGCCAGCAGAAAAAGGTAGATAATTTTCAAAGAAATGCCCGTGGCGGCCATCTTGTTTTTCAGAATGAGGCTAATTTCAGTCCCAGAGAAGCTTATCCCCAATGAAGATATCCTGCAAATTTGGTGAACCTAGGTGGTGTAGTTTTCCTCTGAGAGTGTTAATGCCGAAAATCTCTCTTCGCGCGGCAGCGTAGCGAACACTAAACCAAAGTATCCACCGGAGGCATCCGGTGGATACAATAATCACTCAATAATGATCACAAAAGAATATTCCAGTAGATGATTGATTTTGGACTGTGTTACACAAGGCAACTGATGACTTGGCGAAGAAAGTGGGCCTGTTTGGGTATACGGGCATATCGCCCACATTTTGACTCGCACACATCAACTCGCACACGCAACTCGCACAATTATATAATAAATAACAATATACATTTTATTAAATTAAACATTTGAAATAAACTCTTTAAATACCTATTTAAAAGCATGAGTGACTGTAGGAATCCAGTTTTTATACGGACCATGCCATATGAAAACGTAAACAAAGTAAATTACACAATGTGACATTAATCCAAATATCACTTTGACTCAGACAGGCCCCCAAGTGTTTGGTATCTTTATTCTCAGTAAAATTGGGGCATTTTACTGGTGAATATACACTGCCATTTCTGCCACATGAACAGATCCCTCCAACCTTCTATGAGCTGAAAGGACTTGTCACTGATCACATCTTGACAAGGTTCATGGAATACATTGAGCGCCAGTGGATCACATCAAGTTTCTACAGGCCTGAGAGATGGTCCATCTTCAGCAAGGAGGTGCGAACGAACAACGACCTCGAGGGGTGGCATCGGCGCCTAAATAACAATGCCAGGCGTGGACAGATACAATTCTATCTGCTGGTGGGCCTCCTGTGCAAAGAGGGGTCCTTTGTGAACATACAGTCACGCCTGGTATCTGAAGGGAAGCTCAAGAGGCATCAAAGGAAGAAGTATAGGGGTCTGCAGTCCAAGCTGAGGAAACTTTGGAAGAGGTACAGTCGCCAGAGGATCACAGTATCACAGCTGTTATCTGCTTGCAGTCACCTGACCAACCATTTGTAATTATGGACAATATGTGTTTTAGAACTCTATTTGAGCGTTAATTTGTATACTATTTAGTGCTTTTGTAGTATGATTTGGTGTAGTGCTTCGTAATACAATGTACTCCTACATGCTAGTATTACCACCTACTGTACATTAACTGATATACCAATTTTTGTAACACAGTGTAACTATGATTGTTGTGCGTAAGGATATAATAAATATAAAGTACATATAAATATGAACAATAAATGATTATTTTAGTTAGAAACGGGCTTCATAATGTATGTATACCACATTATATATTTGTGTGCGACTTAATGTGTGCGAGTTGTGTGTGCGAGTTGATGTGTGCGAGTTGAAATGTGGGCGAAGTGCCGGTAAATCCCTGTTTGTAGACATAACCAGCGATTAACTGCACTCAATAAATTTCAGCATCACTCATGCATGTGCCAACCTGTGACATAAAGTTACCAATTAATTGGTTCATGCAGGTGGCACTCAATAATCTACCAATTAATGCAATTAACCAGTAAATGCTGTTACCCATTACAGCCTAAACAATTGTGACATATGAGGCCTCCATTATTGTGTGCCTGTGGCTAAATATGTTTAACTCAAAAAATAATAATAATAGAAGGATCGTGCCAACCTGTGACATAAAGTTACCAATTAATTGGTTCATGCAGGTGGCACTCAATAATCTACCAATTAATGCAATTAACCAGTAAATGCTGTTACCCATTACAGCCTAAACAATTGTGACATATGAGGCCTCCATTATTGTGTGCCTGTGGCTAAATATGTTTAACTCAAAACTCAAAAAATAATAATAATAGAAGGATTTACACAGCACAAAATTGTTGTTTTTTCATATATGCATTACTGCTCAGCCAGCGAATTTCGTCACCCAGTGAAAATTCACTGGCTGAGCAGTAGAGTAAAATCATTTGACTTTTTCTGTTTCCCGATATGGAAGTTAATGAGTTCCCAATCGTAAAAAATCATCCAATCATATGATTTCCCTAAATTTAACCACATACAGAACAGGATATCCCGAGATTTAATCACTGCATTACTCGCAAAATACACCTGTCCTTGTTTATGTCTCTGTATCCGCGATACCCTGAATTTTTTGGTATAAAACAGTGAACTATTGTCTGCATCCGCAAAATAAGAAACTCAACCCTTTTGCGGATGGAAGTTCACTGTGTTATACCAAAATATCTAGGGTATTACAGATGTGGATAAGGATGCGGATGCAGGTATGGACGCAATTAAGGACGATATTTCCAGGCATAATATTCATGGAAATAACACAAAACAACAATTCTAGTATTCTTTTTATATTTCTTGTGTAAGTTTTCTGTGTGGTAACTTACCCATCCACAGAAAAATCAAAATTGAAAATTCCCCCATGATGTGTTTGATCGGTCGTGTCACTTGGGTTCCACGACTTCACACAGCGGATGGAAGAGTACAGATTCTTGTGTAGCTGGTTCCTGTGTCCATATTTCGGTTTATAACCAAATTCCCTTTCTGACAAGAACGTTTGCATCACAACAATTTAACGTTCACCAAAAATTCAATATCTTTAAACTCCTAACACAGGAAAGCACCAAAACTTTAAACAAAACAAGCATTTTACTTGTACGTAACATCTGAAAGTTTTTACTCGCTAGGCACTTTAACCGCAAATTTGTAAAGACTGGTTCATCGCAAGCGATTTTGTCGTTTTTAAGGGGCCACTGTGGCTCAGTGGTAACACAATGCCTCCCACCTCTGAGGTATACGGTTTAAACCGAGGACCCTATGTTGGAAAGTTGGTAGTTGCTAACCAATGATCTGCAGTTTACAGTACAGAACCTTCACCAACTGTATGTATGGTGAAAGTCTTAGCATAGATTTTTACATGAAAATCAATGTGTCCACCAGCAGTCCTTTGTAAAATTGATTTTCAGTTACATTTCATTAAAAGATAATAACTTCACAAAAAGAATCATTAATCAAAGCAAAAATTTAGAATATTAAAGTATAATTTATGTGAAAATCCTCAGAAAATATCATGCACAAAAACTCCAATGACACGAAAACACCACAGATGACCATACAATTATCCTCTCTTCATAAAACTACCCATTGTGATATGACCTATACAGTATTGCAAGCGGTGTTAAAACCCATATAAAGAAATGAAACATTTTTACTTAGTTTAAGTTTTATTGTAATCTGTTTTTATCTGTAATAATAATAGTGCCTGTGTAATTCATTTTATGTAATTTTGGAGAGGATTTTACCTGTGAAGGAAAGAGCACATTTATTTTCTATCAATATAATATTGCTAGCATATTCAAATTGTTTTGTTATCTTTGCCAAATATGGTCAAATTTACTAAAATATAATGATTGATATGCTTTTTAGTGGATTTGAAAATGGCAATCAAACAATTGTTTAATCGACCATGTATCTAATTTTTTTCACTGAAAAAAGGCAAATTATTTTCAAATTGTAACAGATAATGTCACTAAACTAAGATGAATTTGACACAGTGTAGAAATAAAATCCTAGGTTGAGTACTTTATGTGTGATATGGAGGTTGGCACTTCAAGCAACATAATGAACGAGCACTGTATTGAGTAGTACAGTATGTAGAGAATTTCTGTCCTTTATAGTACATGTAAAGTACAAACCCAAGAGCTTTATTTCTATTATAAAGACAGATTGCTCTTAGGGATACTTTCCATTCCAATAAAATATTTTTCTTACATACCTTTTTGCAGCACTTTGTTTTCTCTTTGTATATTACTCAGGATAATCTATTGCACAAACATATGCACTTGTTTCTGGTTGTCTGTGCACTTTTGGTCTATATAATGCATAATAGAAGATTTCCAACTTTAATATTTGTTAAGTAAGTTGGTATCTTGAGTATGACAAAAGGACAAGTTAATGTTCAGGTTCATAAGGAATAAAAGAATGAGTAATTGCTTTCAATAAGACATGATGTACTTCTCTGTTGTATAGTTGACACTCGCCTTTTACTTCTTACACCATCATTTTGAATTCTACCCAAAAACTCAATTGGAAAAGTAAACAATTACCTGCTAGTGCCCAGTGGTTTTAGTGCTAAATCTTGATCAATTAAAATCCATGACTTTCTTCCATTTCCTTAACTACCTATTGTAACTTCACACAAGCAGTGTGTCCAGATCAACATTATACTTGTTGTTCATCCCTCCCACCAAAATGAGGTAAACAAAGAACGCAGCACTTATCAAAAAATATATATTTAAGCGGCTATAACCCGGAAGTGAAACTCAATATGGCTGAAAACAACAAGGTTCCTGAAGTGGTGAAAGAATATTTAATACACAGAGGATTTAGTGGAACATATAAAGCACTCGAAACAGACCTTAAAAATGAAAAGGATAAAGCATTTAGGGTATGAATTATTTCCATGTCAGAGAAATACACGGGTGGTCACAAAGATAAACGGTCATAGAGATAAACGGTCTTCATAAATCATGACACAAAAACGGTTAAATGGTTTCAACAACAATATAACACAAACTAAATGTTATGGTAAGCATTGTTTATGGGTATGTTATTATTTAATTTGTGGCATTTTGTACTTTACACTATTTAAATTTGAAAGATTTGAAGGCCGTTTATCTCCGTGACCGTTTATCTTTGTGACCACCCGTGTACAGTTTTCTACTTGAAACTGAATACACAAGATTACTGCACTATCAATATAATGACAATAGCGATTTCCCAAAGCAGCTGCGGCAAACACTTCGACAAGTCTTGATAAGGACCATTAGATGATGCCTCATCCTCTTCAGCCAAATAAATCCTTGGCCAATCAATGTGCTTCTTTCTTCAATGAAAAAAGAAATTAAAAAGGATCATGCATGATATGTTTTCTGCATCTTTCTCAACAGTTATACCACCAACTTGTTCACCTCCCAGCCTCTTTCACTTTAATGAGGTCTCAGAGAACAAGATACTCAAGATCATCAAAAATTCCCCAACCAAATTAGGTCTTTTAGATTCAGTGCCCACTTTCCTTCTAAAAGACTGCGTGGATATTGGTCCAACTTGGACTTTTACTTGGCCAAAGCGGCGATGGGGGGGGGGCGGAGCGGCGATGGGGGTGCCTGTTGCTTGCATGAATGCTTGTTTTATACATTAATGTTATTGAGAAAACGTGAGGCTCCAAGTGGGGGTTTTCTTGCATTATTTTATGCCCACCATCCAGGACATTATTGTTATTAAAGAAATATGAGGCTCCAGATGGGGGATTTTCTAGAAATATTTTATAAACTAACAGAGATCCCAACGTGGAGTGTTACACCCAATATTCAGCATATGCTTTTGAAGAAATATGAGGCTCCAGAAGGGGGCTTTCCAACAGTACATACTTTATAAATAAAAATATCTCCTGGCCATCGCCGCCCCACACCCCCTCCCCATTTCCAAGTTGGACAGGAAAGCCATCGCCGCATGCTATCACCTCCTGGCCATTGCCCCCCTCCATCGCCGCTATCACCACATTACTTGGACTGTCGCCGCTGGCCATCTACCCTTCCTCATTTCTTCTCATTTAAAATTAACGTCGGCGCTACCAGTCTGAGCAGTCTAGATGGAATCGCCGCTTTTGTCCAACTTTTAGGAAGTGCCATATATAAGCCATTTCACACAACTCTAAACAGTAAACAGATATTTTCAATTTTTATGAAAAATCTTCAAAAAGACATTGAAAATGGGTAAATGGTGTATTGTCACTCAATTATGTTTGCATGTAGAAAGGTATATGCAAAACACTTCAAGAAATACTTCAGTGAACACATTTGTAGGTATTTGTATTTGAAGCAAATCTCCAGTTTTATGTTCAGTTGTGCCATGACTTTACACACAAATAAAGTAGAGCCAAGGTAACCAAATCTATCCCATCAGTTAAAAAAACTCTTGAATTTGTCTCTGGTTGAGGGTGTTTTTCCCCAAGAATTCAAGAAGGCTGTTATCACTCATAAAGAAGGCATCATTACCAAGCAGAGATTTGAAGAACGATCATTTGGTATCAGGACTGTGTTTCATGTCAAAATTGGTGGAGCAGGTAGTTGTAAAAGAGCTTGTGGAACATATCAATAACATTAATCTTAACAATCCTCGGCAATCTGCATACAAAACTGGTGATTCAACTGAAACTGCCTTACTGGATATCAAAAGTGGGATCCATCCTGTACTTGTCTTACTTGATTTTTCGGCTGCCGTTGACACAATTGAGCACAATACTCTTCTTGACTGCCTTAAGTCATGGTTTGGTGTATGTAGCACAGCCTTGATGCGGTTCACCTCTTATCTTAGCCATTTATTCCAAGCAATTATAATTGAGTCGACCCTCCCTGAATTACATGAGCTCATGTTTGATGTTCTAACAGGCCCCGTCCTTGGCCCCCTGCTGGACACACCACTCCTTTGAATAAGGTTATTAGAGGGCACTCAGACATCAAATTTCAATTTTATTCTGATGACACCCAGTTGTTGGTTCATATGTCACACAAAATGCGGCCTTGGCTTTTGAAAAATTAAATTCTTATGTTCAAGAATGGATGTCGTCATGAGTATGTTTAAATTAAACCCCAATAAAACGGAGTTCATTATCATTGGGTCTCATGCTCTTCTCAAGCAATTACCGTAGATTCCCACCTCCCTGTTAGGATATTTGGCAAAAACACTTTGGCCACTGCTTTGCTTTTAATGCTCCCAAAGTTTGGAATGATTTACCTGATGATGTTCATTCTACCCCTACTATTGCCTGATTTAGGAAAAAAATTAACTTATCTCTTCAAAAAGGCTTTCCCACGTTAGCGTATAAACTATCTGGTGTCTTCCTGGTATTGACCTGACTATGTCTATGGAATAATGATTACTGAATTGGTTTCTGGTGTTGTGCTGTAGATTCTGCCTTGGCAGAGATTAAGCACTATAAAAGTACAGATTAGAATGTTGAAGACTTTGTCAATGTTTTTCCACCAAAATACATAATTTTGAGTGTAGTAATTATGTATAGTGATCCATGGGGTTTTCGTGGTAGTAAACATTTTATGTACTTGTAATTTCTGACAACTTTGTAGATCGATTCTACTTTAATTAACACTCAAATATGATTTAAAATTACATTAAAACATATTATTTCATAGAAATATAACATTCAGGCAGAGTCAGCGTTAAATCCTAGGTTAAATACAGAAGTAATCACTATACCACGAAAACTCCAATGACATGAATATACCACAGCTACCGATACACCTAATACACCAGAAGATAGTCCAAGGTGTCCATGTGTTAGAGATGACCTACATAAAGACTGCAGAGGTGGACAGTCTTATGGACAGTCATAACAGACAATACAATGTTTTTCTGTCTGTTTATTACTAGTGCTGTGAAATCATTTAGCATGTGGGTTTCAATGTTGGGTATCTATACAAAGTTACAAACTAGCTATCTTCAATCAACTTTGATTATCTTACTAATGCTTATAAAACTATTGCTTCTCACCATGGCTTGATACATGCCTGAAAAACAGAATATTTATTGACAGTTGATTGTCGTCAGTAAAACTCGTGTATTTCCAGAAATGTAGCAATACCATATTAGATAGCCAAGGTGACAACAGACATAAATTTGTTGTTTTTCTGGACTTTCCTTATGCAAATTCCAAGATTAGCGCCAAGATGGGACACTGATGTGAAGTGAAAACTTTATTATTGCCACTTAAAAAGCCAGGCAATGGGTTTATTGTTTTTTTTCTATGTTGGTATAGTACATGTGTGGCTTGGGCTTGTGTCAGTGTGAATTTTAATCATAGAAATCCATGTTACTTCACTTAAAAGAGGCAAATATATAAGGTTTGGTCAATCTAAGTTGTGCCAAGTTACACCAAGGAGCAGTAATAAAAGTACATAAACCTACATTGAAATCTTGTAATTGTGTTAAAATATGCAAAAATATTAGATTATAAAATTTGATATTATGGATAAATTCACCATACTCTGGCATAAAATACAAGCTTTATAGGTGGGTAAAAATAGCATCTTTTGTGTCATATTGGTAATTTCCTGAATTTGACATATTTGAACATCAGTACTGGTAATGATTGTTCTGTCTGTAAGACAGTCCACCCCTTTAAATTAAGTGTCTATTGCTATAGCATGCCTTTCACACTGATGTGCAGTTGATAGCTGTAACAGTAACAGAAACTCAATATACACAAGGACATTATATTACAAACACTCTATATTTAACAAAAAAAATGTCTTAAAGTTCGGTGAAAAGGTATTTTGCTGTGAAATAATAGTCATAACTTGCACTTGGGTCAATGCATATTCACATGTCAAGAAATACTGCAATAATTTACACGTAAGTACATATATTCTACGATGCTACGTTTCTTGCATTTCAGATTGACAAGATTGTTGAACATTTACATTTTTGTATAACCAGCATTGATTTGACAAATCTGCGGGAATTTTGGAGTTTTTTGGATGGTAGAATTTTCAGTCGACTGCAGTTTCCTTACACAGGTTCTGTAAAAAAATTAGAAAATGGGATTATGAAGATGTACCTTGTTCAGTGTGTTCAGTCCAGCAAGTATGTATTATATGAAGTTTGCATTATGTTTTATGTGTAACATTTTATGTTAGGCATAAGATCCACATGAACTACTCTAGTGAAAAATGCTCCCAACAATGTTTGCCCTAAGAGTGTTCTTACATTTTGTTTACCTCCAGCAAGGAAGGTAATTTTAATGAATTGTCTTCTATTCTTGACCTTTGCAGAGACTGCTTCCTTATAGATATTTTAATCTACTAAATATGAATGACATACTTTTCATTATTATCATGATGTATCTAGTGTCTTTTGAGCATGAATCAATTTTTGCTTTCTTTTTTTATGAGTGAAGTAGCTTACTAATAGACAACAATTACTGAAGTATAATGTATACACCCATTTTAATATCAAGTTATTTACCAGTGAAATAAAATGTTCCAGTAAATACCATTTAATTTATTGAAGATATATGGAAAAAAATTTGTATATATGTCATGGTAGAAAGTCCAATCTCAAATTCTACCAGTAGAAAGTCCAATTGGAGTTTCTACCAGTAGAAGGTCCAATTGGAGTTTCTACCAATATAAACTTGGTAGAAAGTCCAATTGGAGTTTCTGCTGGTAGAAAGTCCAATCAAGGAGATTTGGGTATTGCCCTGGGGTCCGAAATCTATTAAATTTGGAAGACAGTCCAACTGCTCAAAATCTGGATGAGGAGAGAGTACTACAAGCTTTACAAGCTGGGACCAACAACTGGGCAGTTGTGACAAAAAAAAATGCTGCTGTAGAAGCATAGGTCTTAATAGGTCAACTAAATGCAATGTAGAAAGTGACTGCTGTCAAAATTTAATTGGCTAAAACTGTACTTCCCTTGAAAAATGGTGATGGAATTTGATGATGATTGTAAAATTCTTAAAATAAACTGAAAATTTCAGTTTCTGTCTTGTTTATATCAAATCTATGTTACAGTAAAATATTTTCTTTAATATGTGTTTTCTTCATTTATGAAAGTTGCACCTTGCTTAGGTGACAGATTTATATGGATAGAAGGCCCACTGTTTGTGTTTTAGTTGGACTTTCTTTCAAGCTTATATGGAGTTTAGACAAAGATTACATTCTGGTACAAAGAGCAATACCTTAATCTCTGAGATTAAAATATTAAATAAGTTTATTAAATTTCGGACTCCCGAGCAATACCCAAATCTCTTAGATTGGACTTTCTACTGGTAGAAACTCCAATTGGACTTTCTACTAAGTTTAAGTTGGTAGAAATTCCAATTGGACTTTGTACCGGTAGAAACTCCAATTGGACTTTCTACCAGCAGAATTTGAAATTCTACCAAATTGGACTTTCTACCATGACATATATATACATGTATATTAAAAGATATAAGCCATATATTTTATACAAACAGACAAGATAAAGTACAAGAATTTTTTGAAAAGATTGGCCCAGACCTTCAGGGACAAGTTGAATGGAAGGAGTGGTTCAGTAAGTCAGCAGGTTTTTTTTTATGAATCAATGTATTTTGACAAAATATTACTTTCAGTCCATTGTATAGATCATAGTATAATTTTATTATCAGTTAGTTTTAGGATTGAATAAATGAAGTGCATACTAGTTTGTCAAGATTTTTCACCTGAAGACCTTGACAAGGAATGACCAATTTGCCATGTGAAATTAGTAGATGTAAATTGAGCTTTCATGCGTCTACATGTTTCTGTAAAGTAGGCATAAGAAAGGTGACATTTACAACAATGTATGAAACCACTGAGGAAGACCCCATTATTTTATGGTTTGTAGTTGCAAATGTCTTATGTGGAAGTCACTTTGACTAGTCCATCAAAACTCAATTGATTGCAGTTTATTTCGCAACAGGACACTAACAGATATCTTGAAGTATATCAAATACAGATCATTATTTAAAACATCCAACTTGGTTCAAAAATTTCATATTCCGGATTGCCATAGTATTTTAATGTTTAGCTTCTTATAAAACTTAATATGACACCTAACGGAGTAGAGTTGGTGAAACCTTTTTAACCATTCCATCTGGCAAAACCAAGGTTTTCCTACAATATGCCAACTCTATAGAATGAACTGTCCGTAATATCCATTGTGAAACCCCTATAGCATATCTCAAAAAGGTTTAAAATCTACTTATTTGGCAGTACTTTCCCATCAAAAGTTTTCCTTGGTTCCTGAGCATCTCTAGTTGATAATACACACATGTCCAATAGTTGCATAAATTAGAAGTGATCGCGTTTCTTTGCCTTATAATCTGCAAGTACAGAGATTTACTGCTGTAAAATTATGATTTTATTAGAGTGATCATACATATAATTAAGTGCCGCTTCAAAAGAGAGCACTTTTTTTGTTTCACCCCGTTTTCAGATTTTCTTAGAAAGTACAACATGTTGATAAACAAAATTTGGCAAGAATTTTCCTCACATCAAAATCTAGGTGCTAGTTAAATTTCAGATCAGTTAGGCCATAATTGATAGATTTAGGGCCAATTGATTATCATTTACTAAAGACAGGCTAACATTAACTCTTTTTGGCACATATTATTGTGTATGTCTACTCACATTGGGGACCTTATCTCCTGTTCACACAATTCAGTGTGGTCGCAGCAACTAATATTAAAGTTTGAATTTCACGACCTTGTCCTTATTGGACTTCATTTGCTGGTAGTGCACATTCAAAAATGAGCCATCCTGTATAGCCATTTCGCACCCCTTCCATCCTCTGGTGTGTACATTTTATTTTAGCATAAATTATTAAAGCTTGTGGCAAATATTTAAACTTTTTTAAAACCCATTATGTGCTTGAAACACGGTCCATATTGTGGCAAATGTGCCCTAACCAAATACAGATCCTGACTTATGAACACTTAAGAAACTGAATGGATGCTACCAAACTGTGCAACATGTCGACCCACAAAGGAGCCGTGATGAGTTTGTGCTTATATATAGTTCATAAAGCCAGACACAGAACTGTATAAACTTGGTGTTTTTCAGGTTCAATATTATATTGAGCAATGAAAATTGGCTTTGTAGCTTCAATAGTCTCATCCCCATTGGGTGGGTTACCTTAAAATCAGCCAAATCAGGTGTTTTTGGTATGCTGTATAAAAGCAGAAGAGATTGATAAATTGTTAACTATTTCCTTTATTTGGGATTTAAAGCTTTGAAATGCAAAGGGATGAAATAAAAAACATCGCCACAGATTCCAAAAATGTCAGTCAGATTTGTCCCCATAGTTTCCCCCAGTTTAAACTGGGGTTATAAAGTTCAATTTGTTGCATTCTGTAGTGTATCTACACAAATATTACCTGAAATAGCATAAATATTACCTGAAAAAACTTCATTCTATGTTTATTTGGGGTTTTACGTCGCTTTCAACACTGTACAGGTCATATCACGACGGGTAGTTGGAAGGGCAGAGGAAACCAGTACATAGAGTTCGCTAGGGTTGTGTACTGTAAACTGCCGACCAACGGCAAGCAACCTACCAGCTTTCCCACTTGAGCCCGTGCTTAAGACTATTTTGACCTGGTGATTTGACTTTTACACATTCTGTGTTTCCAGGTAAATTCAGTGATCCCAAATTGTTAAGATTTTTAGTTATTGCCTGATCTCTTTATTATTATGCTAAAAGCTTTGAATATTTTTGGAGGTTACAGCAAACATGGCCTGGGATTCCAACAAACATCAAATTTCCCCTTGTCAAATGGGGTGGTAAAATTTTCCTTCCTTAAAAATATAAAATATCTGTATAAAAGAAAGTTAAGATTGTTTATGTACTTTTGCTGGCATTTAACTTTACAATTTCCTTTTCAATATAATACACTTAATTCACTGTTAAGATTTTCTAGTTTTTGAAACTAATTTAAGGCAGTTGCATTTAATGCTAAATTTTTATTGATTTTGTTTCTTATTTCTTAATTTTAAATGTTTCCCCAGTGAAGAATTTCACTTTTTATGTTGTATACATTTTTTCACCAACAAACTTATTCTCTATTTTCAGTGTTGCCTTTTTGTCGGAACCCTGAGGAACACAATGTGTTTTCAATGTACTTCACAAAGCAGTGGCAGGATACATTCTTCTTATCTTTGCACAACTTACTCAGTGTGGTCATGCAAAGTATTCATATCCTTTTCTTTTGACACTAGTTGAATTATCTTATAAGTACATATCATCCCTATGGTGGGTCTGTTTTCTAACCTGAAAGCCAATGCTGATTGACGAAGTAACTCAACTTACTTGTCTTATTCTATGTCAGTTATTTTTAATGAATATAATATGTGATCAAAACTAATGTCATTCATTCAGAATCTCAGGATGAATATTGAGAACTTGTTATTGATAATTGATTTACAGTGCTAATGCTTAAATGTGTCTGAAGACTATAACCCCCTTAAAGCATTCACCGAAAAGGATAAGTTATTTGAATTGTTTATGTAAGTTTCAACATTTTGTGTCAGATTCATCAGAACAGGCTAGTAAAATAAACTGAGGCTGTGACCAAGTGTTTGATACCTGTTCAACAAGGAGGTTTTATACAGTTTTTTAAAGTTACTTTAAAAAGTTACTTTCCACTGTCCACTATGGTGATCTATTTTTATTAAAATTCCCCCAAAGGTTTTCAGACTATTTGATTTTCATGGTAAAATCAATTTTATGCAATGCATCTGTTTCTTTTAATATAATATTTTGGCTCCTTTTATCATTCACATGTTTGTTTGAGCATGGCTTGTGTTTACAAGACACTGTCAGTGAAAGATAATGAAGTAGTATACATCCTGCATCCCATAGCTTTCTTGTCGAACTCTGATGAAATACAACTTTAGCCACTTTTATATTAAATCTTGCTATATTTGGTAAACTGTTAATGCGCTGAAACAAAGCTGAAAAGCCATTAGCGACTTGAGTAATGCACTAGAATTTATGCAAGTCTAGTAACAAAAGAAATTCTGAGTCAGATGCTTCCCATAGCTGGCCTAGAACTGATATGGTCATCCATCCAAGTACTAACGTAGCCCATTGCTGCTTAACTTCAATAAGACAAGTACGCCATTCACAATTCATGCCCGGTGATAAAAAAAAAAGAAAGAAAAAAGGTGATCTGTAGAAACGCAAGCCTCACTAGAGTTTGTGCTTGAAAAGAATAAAAAAGAAAGGATTTTAATTAACAGTAAGTAGCTATGTGAATACTTTCATCATCTTTAGCAATACACAGACAAATGTGTTTTACCTTAACAAAAAAGTTACCTGTGCCAAGCTCAATGAGCCATGATGAAGATGTAAGAAAAATCAAACGGCTACAAGAGGAAAACAAGCAGCTACGTCAGCAGGTGAGGCAATAACACAACTTAGAATGATTTTTTCATAAACTTTTATTTCTGCAGTGAAGGTTAGAATCATACATCAGTTGTACATCATATTGTATATGATAGTCTGTTCATAAAAATTAAAAACAGGTCTCACCTTTTCCCATCTTTAAACACTTTTTTGGGGGTCATTTAGTACACTCGACAGCTTTTCATCTGAATATATTGCTTGATGTTTTTTCATAATCGATTTCAGTGTATAATGTAGATGTAAGTCTTCTTTCAATTTTAGATATTTTAACTCAGTTTAAAATTTTTGATAAGTGCATGTGCAATCATATGTTTAGGTCTTGATGAAAGAATAAATTTTTAAATATTCATTTATGTCAAATTAGTTCGACAAAATGGAAACCAGTAGTGAGTAAAAGCCTAAAAAGAGAGTATTTCACTTACAAAAGTTGAATTGCATATTTTTTTTTGAAAATTTATTGCAGATTGCAAATCTGAGGCAGAGCAAGGAACCATTGAATATCCCACCAGCTGACATCACTGTGTCTGATAATCTGTTAAGTCCAACCGGTACCCTACCTGGACTGAGTGCCATGGACCTAATGGACGATTTCTATATCATTTCTCAGTAAGTGTGCCATATTTCTACCAAATTAAGCTGATATATTATGCATCTGTATTATTTTAATGCCTATCTAGTTAATTATATTTTATTTAAATAGATGTACTAGGGATTTAATAGCATGTAAAATTTCAAAATAAGAGATCACTTATCAATGCTTAAAAAAAAGTCCACGTCGACAAAAAATAAAATCTTCTTGAATTTGATTTCATCAACCACATCCAGCAATTTAGTGACTAATTCATGTGGCATGTTACATTATGCAAGGTATAATATTGTTTGTAGAAACCAGTACAAACTTAATCGACACATGGTGTTTAGTTCTGTATTTTTACACATTCTTGACATTTTAGGCGGGTTGCGTGTAACCAACCCGCCTATTAGATTGATGTGTCCGACGTCCGTCTGTCCGTCCACATTTTTTGTTTCCGGACTCTAACTCAAAAACGGTTTGTCCGATCGAATTCAAATTTGACAGGGACATAGATCAACATCATAGCTAGGTTCCTTTCGATATTGGTGAAATTCCGTCCTTTTGTTTGTCCGTTTTTCTTCCGTTTGTCTGTCCATCCATCTGTTTGTCCACATTTTCGTTTCCGGACTCTAACTCCAAAACGGTTTGACCAATCGAATTCAAACTTGACAGGGAGATAGATCACCATCATAGCTAGGTTCCTTTCGAAATTGGTGAAATTCTGTATGTTCGTTTGTCCGTGTTTCGTCCGTTTGTGTGTCCATCCATCTGTTTGTCCACATTTTTGTTTCCGGACTCTTACTCGAAAACGGTTCGACCAATTGAATTCAAACTTGACAGGGAGATAGATCACCATCATAGCTAGGTTCCTTTCGAAATTGGTGAAATTCCGTCCGTTCGTTTGTCCGTGTCTTGTCCGTTTGTCTATCCATCCGTCTGTTTATCCACATTTTTGTTTCCGGACTCTAACTCGAAAACGGTTTGACCAATCGAATTCATACTTGACAGGGACATAGATCACCATCATAACTAGGTTCCTTTCAAAATTGGTGTAACTCCGTCTGTTCGTGTTTCTGTCCGTTTGTTCGTTTTTGCTCCATTTTTCTCTCCATCCATCTGTCATTCCACATTTTTTTTTCCGGACTCTAAGTCGAAAACGGTTAGTCCAATCAAATTCAAACTTCACAGGGACATACATCACCATCATAGCTAGGTTCCTGTCGAAATTGGTGAAATTCCGTTGGTTCATTTGTCCATTTTTGTCTGTTTGTCTGTCCATCCATCTGTTTGTCCTCATTTTCGTTTCCGGACTCCAACTCGAAAACACTTTGTCCAATCGAATTCATACTTGACAGGGATACAGATCACCATCATAGCTAGGTTCCTTTCGAAATTGGTGTAATTCCGTGTGTTTGTTTGTCCGTTTTCCTGTCCGTTTGTCTGTTTTTTGTCCATTTTTCTGTCCATCCGTCTGTCTGTCCACATTTTTGTTTCTGGACTCTAACTCGAAAACGCTTTGTCCAGTCGAATTCAAACTTGACAGGGAGATGCATCACCATCATAGCTAAGTTGGTGTAATTCCGCCCTTTCGTTTGTCCGTTTATAGCATAGATACAATTATGTAACCTAGATTACAAGTTTTACGTTTCTTAGCACGTCTTACACATTCACCTCAACTGGGTAACCTAACATTTCTTTCCTTCTTTTCTAAATGTAATTACAGCAGTTGCTAATCTTATTTCTGCCTGCGCAACCTGCCTTTTGGGGCATCTGTGACCCTCTTGTTTCATACTGGATTTGTTTGCATTACTTTTCACTGTGTTTGGCATGCATGTTCCAGTTGGTTCCCACCACTAAATATATATTTTATAATCGTAGGGAGACTGTTGTGGAGGACAGTAAGAGTCCTCCAACACAGCGGTCACAACCCATTAAGGCCATCTTAAAGAACATAGGACGGTCAGTGTCCCCAGCCCCAGAGAACAGAAGGCAATTGGATGACAAGAAGAACACAGGTAAAAGGATATACAGGCTGAGAAAACTACACAGGTGAAACAATTATAGAATAGAATAGAAACATTTATATAGCGCAAAATTGATGCAACATCCTCTAATGCACTTGAGCTCAAAAAGGGAAAGTCCAGGGAAATATCAGGTCGAGATCCAAATTAGCGCAAACCGCTAAGTTGTCAAAAATAAGAATTCCTGTGTGCTCAGCACAAAGGAATGTAAATGATAATCTTTCTGAATGTTGACCAGGTTTAATTGATGGCAAAAGTTTCCATAGATATCCAGTTCATTGTTACCTAGCCACAGAGAACAGAAGACAACTGGATGGTACAGAACATTTGACAGGTTTCAAATACCTGGTTATGGTTAACATTTGGAAGAGAATAAATTCAGCACACATTTATTACACTCAGCCAGTGTTCACCAACATGGTTCAAAGTTAGATCAAAATCAGATCAAATTCAGGAAACAAGTGAGCCAGTGGAACAAATAGCTATTTACAAAGCAGGGATCATGTGACCTGAAAAGAGTAAATACTTTATCAATTTTTTTTTTTTTTTTATTGCGGTTTATCTGTCACAACTTTGAATAGAGTTCTGCATCATTTCCAAAATTTGAAGGGTTCATCTACTCGTGAAATAGCCTCTGTAGTGAGTGAATAAACCATTCTGATCTTATTAACTGAGATATTTCCTGTCAGCCATTTATCATCTATCTTGATCCAAAAGTTAATCCATCGAAGTGCATGTATCAAAGTTAATCCAAAATTTAATCCATCAATCAGATGAAATGTTTTTTTGAATATCAGCCTGAGTTGATCCAAAAATCTGATAAAAATTTAATCTTTTTTTCTTAAAATTGATCTGAGTATCACTGATGCATGAGATTGAATACTGTCCAAGGTTTTTTTCTTTAAATATACACCTGGTTTAAAGTCTGGTGAAAAATAATCAAAGACAAAGCCATATTATAAGCGAGATGTAAATCATCATAAATTTCCCAAATATCATCCAGGTACAAGTCTGTGTCAGATTCAGTTTAATGTTTATTCTATTCAAAATGATTATAAAAAATTGGTAAGCAATCCAGTCAGGCATTGTGTTCTGCATCTCAGGCCCAGTGAATGCAGCTAAGTCTCCTCAGCAGCCCACAGTACAGCAGACTGGTAAAGTGGTGACTACAGTCAAACAACAAGATGCTCAGTATTCCAGGTGAGGTTCTAATCTGATTAAAATACAGTGAATATTAAGCTACAAGCACACTTCATTATTCCGGGTGAAATTGTAAACAGGTTTAGAACTAGCGAATAGAGCCATAGTTTGATATTTAGGCCCAAAGAACAGGTCATTACTCCAGATTGTAAAGAGATTTGAAATTGCCACTTCATTTATGCCCTTTCAGGGTTTAGGCTTAGTGTTATAGTGGTAACTTTCCCCTTCAACTAACTGGCTTATGTGTGCTAATTAAGCGGCCCGTCAGGGGCGCTTATTTGTTTTCACGTAAGTTCGACTGATCACCACCGCCGCCGGATTATGGTCTTCCTTGAATAACTTCTTGGGCTTTCAAATTTTTGTTTCCTTCTTATCTGTCTTTAAACTATAGGGGCGGGAAAAACTTTTGGGATACTTTGCATTCTAGACCTAAATATGAAGGTCCGAAAGGATTTTCTGATCAATCAGATCATAGATGCCTGAATGGGAGGCATTTTATTTTTGTAAATCTTTTAAAAATGGGTACTTGGTCTGTATCTCAAAAACAGTCAGGATTTCGGTGTTTTGTTGGAATAACTTATTCAGCTACTTTTTGATAATCTTTCACATGCTGAAGTTTTAGCCCTGTATCTGCAATCTTAAGGTCGCCTTAATGTCAAAAAGGGGGTTTTAGCCCTCCAGTTCACTTAGTTTTTCACTTTTTTCAACCAAATTTGGTATATATATTAAGATTTACCAAATGATTATCCTGACTTTATGGTGATCTTAAACTGTTAACATAATTGGAGCTATGCCCCCCCCCCCCCCCAAAGAGTCATTAAATTGGAATAAAGCTGTCTGGCCCCTTTCTCTTTCCATATCTAACGTATATTGATATTGAAGTACATCAAAAGAAGACTCTTACTACCTTATGATTTAAATATTACTGATGTTATGACCATCTTAAACTTAAAATGTAGGTTTTTTTAGCCCTAAGCTCAGTTAATGTTTAAATTTTTAAAATAAAACTTGGCACATTTATAAGGGTTGGCAGAAGGGACATTCTCATTTTATGGTTACCTTAAAGTCGCAGTATGAATGAAGTTATGGTCACCTTACAGAGAAAAAAGGAAGTTTTCAGCCCCCCTCTATCTTATTGTTCAACAGACCTCAGCTAAACTTTATGCACTTATAAAGGATGACAAAAGGGACATTCTTATTTTATGGTCACCTTAAAGTCCCAGTATGAATGAAGTTATGGCCACCTTGCAGTGGGAATATTATGGAGTTTTTAATCTCCAGCAATCGTATTGTTCAGCTGACCTCAGTTAAATTTTGCACACTTATTAAAGATGAAAATAGGGACATTCTTATTTTCTTTCCACCTTGGAGTTCCAATACAAGTACAGTCATGGCCAACTTGAAGTAAAAATGAGGGTTCTTAGCTCCCAACTGACTTACTGCTCAATGACATCAGATCAACTTGACACATTGGTTAAGTTTAAGGATGACTTTTAATGACCTTTTTACTTAAAATTCGTGTATTTAAGAGACTTTGACCAACTAAACATAATAAAAAAAAACTTTTTAAAACCACACCTGCCACATGTATACTTAAAATAAAATTTGTTATCTGGCAAATCTTACCTCCTAGTGTTTTTGAAGTTATGGCATCTTCAAAGACAAAAATGACCTATTTAGCATACAGTGATGTGGTTATTAATATATTGCAGCTGATCAGTGTTCATATAACATAAATTCCCAATTTTAGGGACATTAAAAATTGTGGAATTGTGTGGATAGACTTTTCCTTTTTGGGAAAAAAACTTTAATTAATTCAGCTTTTGTTTAGCAGCAAGTTCTTTAATTTTTAGCCTATAAAAACATAAATGACATGTATCAAAGGTTGAAGCTCTTACAAAGGATTAGTATACATATATGCAGGTCTAAAAGTGAGCCAGGAAGCACTGTGATTGCTAAGGCACAGAAGCCCAAGTCAGGTATCCCAGCAGCAGCAGCAGCAGCAGCATTGAGCACCAATGGTACAGCCAGTTCTCAGGGAAAACAGAGCAGAACCAAAAGTCTGGATACACCGGCATCCCAACCAAATACTGGCCTGCTCAGAGCTAAGGAGAGGGGCAGTGTGAGTGGCATTCTGAGTGAAATATCCTTCACAGAGTTAGGCAAATGGGAAATTCCCCACAATATGTGAAATGTATCACTGGGGGGCACTCCTTTAAATTAAGGACCAAGGTATTACACCAAGGAAATGAAAACGGTGTGAACTTTTGCAATATATTTAACAAATAGGCTAAAATTTTGCTGCAGATTGAACAAATAGCCTAAAATTCTGCACTATATTTGATAAATGGCTTAAAATTCTACAGAATATTAGATAAATAAACTAAAATTCCTCAATATATGATAGAAATAGCCTTAAATTTTGTGATATATCAGCTTATTAACAGAAAATTCTATCAAATATTGGACAAATAACTGAAAATTCTGCAGTATATCCGATACATTCTGTAATATGTTAGATAAATAGCCTAAAGTATTGCAAAATATTAGGTAAATGGCCTTAAATTCATAAATTTAGCAACATGTCCGATAAATAACCTTAAATTCTGCAATATATCAGATAAGTATCCTTAAATAATCACAAATGTTGAACATAAGCTGTAACATTGAGGACTTTAACCTTTTCTCAAAAAGTATAACGGTTTTCAAGATAACATTTTCGATTTCTGCCTAAATTCTAGATGGCGGCAGAAATTTAGAAAATTCAAAGTTTTTCAATGGCATTACATAAAAAATCTTTAACACTCAGTGCGTTCAAAATTTGCTCGGAATTCCTCTATCTTTAATGGATTTGAAGATTAACAAATAAAAAACATTTTTAATTTTGTCGAAATTGGAGATGGTGGCTGAAATTATGAAAATATTCAAATGCTCAGACTTTAAATAAAGTGCCCGTACTACCGAAAGGTTCTAAATTTGCTCAACATTGCTCTATCTTCGATGGAATTTTTTATTTTTGCCAAAATTTTAAGGTGGCGGAAGAAATTTTAAAAAAATTCAAAAATTTTCAGAGGCCTAAAAGAGCTTAAGTACCCAAAGGGTTCAAAATTTGGTTGAAATCACTCTATCTCTAACGTTTCTTGAGATAAACAACATTTTTGATGATCTTTATTGAGGAAATTTTACTGAAATACTGTGATAAGATTTTACAGCGACCATCGTGCTTGCCAATGCATATAATTAAAGGAAAACTTAAAATAATAGAAACACAACCAGTTACCATGTTTTGGCAAATAAGTAATGACTATAACCTCCAGCTCGCCTGTCAACACATATAATGGAAGGAAACTTTAAATATTGGAAAGAAAAACAAATTTGGAGAAATTGCATACTTTTATCCAACACTTTTGTGCATTCTGGGACTTTAATTGCCATTTTGTTGACATGAAACATTCAAGTTTTGGTTTCATGAGTTTTAGTGGCCTGCTGGATTGGGGATGTACCTAAATATGAAATGCCAGAATCAGAACAGTTTTGCATTGGCAGCCTCCAGATCTGCACATTTTCGATATTGATCCATCTCTAGTCTGGAACTTTCCATAGCCTAAACCCATGCACAGATTTTCACCAAAGTTTCAGGATATGTTAAAGCCAAGAATGATCTAGAGATCATTAAGTTTTGAGGAGTATCTGGCAACTGCTGTTGCCATGGAAATGCTTTTAAGATTGTTTGGTCTTAAACTTCTTTGTTTAAAAAGGGAACAATATTAAACTCATGTTACTTGAGTTGCATTGTTACATGTGTATCACTGCTAGACACACTGTTGCTTCATAATAGGCTTCCATGTAAAGTGACAGATGCCTTTCTGTCATTAAAAGAAATTCTCACATCATGAACAAATAAAATCTGCAAGGTTTTCCCCTTCTTCAGCTACATGAAAGTTCTTCATATGACAGTATCTCATGGGTTCTGTATACTTCTTACATTTGAAATTGTTCCATAGAATATCCCAAATCTGAATGTTGTTTTCTATTTAGTTGTACACGCGGGCTAGGGTTTCAAGAGGCTGGCTATTTTTTAGGGATTGTATAGTGCCATTAAAACTATTCCTTTAAAAACCGTGTCATTTTTTTCACTGGTTCTTCCTACTCTATTTGATTTAAAAACTAAGATTTTCACAAGGTATGGTTCCTCTGTAAACATTTACCCTCGTTTCTGAAAGTCATAACTATGTACACATATACTTCTAGTCCCTAAACTCAATTAAATGGCTTTAGGTGTAATGTATATTGTTGTATTCTGTGTAATAACTTTGGTTTTATTATTTTTGCATGCAGTCTGCGATTCCCACAAAACTTAAGGTAATGTATGTGCAGTTGTCCTCTACATTGAGTAAATTCACACACAACCTTCTCAGTATCAAATTGAGTAATATTATGTTTTTGAAGGGTGAAATTATCAAACTTTTACATAGGTACCTGCTGATTTCAGTTACTGAAATATGTAGCTTATGTATGTGTTTGTGGGTGTTTTGAGTATGTAAAAGTGTCATTATTTTGTTGTTTCATTTGATGTTTGTTCTTTATGTTAGGTTATATATGGCTTTGTTATACACTATTTATTTGAGGTAGCTAGAATATTAAGTATTTTGTAGATTTTTAGCATCAGTAGGCACTTCCTGTTCATGTCTTCAGTCTCTTGTCACCCCATATTTTCCTTATTTGAATGTATGCTTGTGTTTTTGTGTTAATCATTCTAATCTTTATTGATAGGAAAGGGCAAATGTTATATGTGTATATTCTTGAACAAAATTAAGATTGCATCTATTCCTGTCTTTTAAACCTACTCTCTGTTGTATTATCCAATATTTTGTGTCTGCACACTGCATATTTTTATTGAGTTTGAATGTTCAAGTCAATAAGAGCATTGGAGAACAATATTTATCAGTGTTATGTACTCCATATTCTTACATATTTCCAGGGCTCCCTGTTAAGCAAAAGTGTAGCATTCTGTTGCTCCTGATGTGCAAATAATTCAACATCACAGTAACACACTTTTGAAATTGTGGATACTAAACATCTGGTACTGATGATTTTGAAGACTGGTGGCTCAACAGTAATCCAAAGGACCATAACATGATTACTATGCTTTTTATTAGAGGGCCCATAAATTGTAGCTTTTGGATCAAGTCATCTGTAGTGTACATCACCCAAACCTTAAATTTCTGTTTTGTAGGTTCTTGTTCTATCCAGTTTATATTGCAGTAACCCTTGCTTCAGGCTTTAATTTCCTGTAACTTGGACCCATATCCTGAGTAGTCATTATCACAGAAAAATTTGAATTTTTAACCGTAATTCACTTCTGGCTTTGGAATGCTACAATTTAAATCCACTGACTGTGTCTGTTGTTATGTATACTGCTTAAGCATGAAGTTACTTCAGTTTATGTTTATTTGCTGTCTAATTTACATTACAAAATCCTAAAATCTCTACAACCTTTCGGTCCATATGCTGTATTAGTAATATTTTAGAATATCTTAAGTGCTTCAGTCTTACGCCCATGTCACTAGTACAGAATATAGTTGAGTGACATGAGTGTAAAATATTCATACTGGGAGTACTAAAGGTAAACCCAGCTGGAACCTGTGTTTTGGTAAAAACCAACTAGAAGCATACGTAAAGCAAATGTGGCAGCTGATATATTAGCAAAATTTTCCCAATAAGGAAAATTATCAAAACAGTTATTAACTGGACAAATCTAACTGAGTGACAAGATTTACCCATGTTATATTTTATAGTTTCAAGAGTCTCAGGTGGCCATATTGGAACTGGGAATCACTCCTCACCAAGCTGTGATGATCATGGAGAAAAATTACTGACCCTTAGTTTTATATCACCAATCTTTTCAGTTTCAAAAGGTAGCTGCTCTGTGTAGATCAGACAACTTTTGAAATAAAGTCTGACATTGACATTAAAAATTGACACCTGCTATCAGAAATAAGTTCCTACAGAAAATATGTGGAGTGACCATATTTGGTGTGTAACCAATGATCATATTTGCTCCGCAAGCAATAGAGACTGTCCTCCCATTTTGTGACACCTGGGACCTTGTCGCTCACATAACTTAAAGTGCAAAAAACCTTAAATAACTATTGCTTCAGACTCATATCCTACATGATGTGTATTGCAGAAGCCTGAGCTGTGTACTGGTACAAAAGAGAGTAAGCGATTGTCTCAGGGAGAAGTCAGTGTGTTCAGAGAAAAGAACCACATCAGTAACAGCTCAGTGGGAGATTCCAGACAGACAGACAGTGATTCAGTCAACTCTACCAAGTCACAGACACCTCAGCTAACGGGTAACTAGTCAGTGGTATATGTACATAGACTTTATTTCAAAGTTTGTCAGATTGGAGGTTATGTTTTATGTTTTCCAAACTGAGCTATGCAATAGATTTATTGTTGATACTTTCTTTTGGAGCGGGGTGGGATGAAATTTGATGAAATTCAAACACTGCTATGTCATCTGCATTAGATGGAAGGCAATATTCTAGTTCCTTAAAAATGGACTCAGGTTAGTATAAAGCGGGGTAGATGTGCATGATAATAGTTTGCGCATTGTCTTCTTAGTATATCTTATAGGGGTGTTGCGGTAATACCAGTATCGTCGGTACGGTAAATAAATTATTGCAAAATGCCATAAAGTTCATCTACTGGTTTTCTGCTTACACTTCAATGTAAAGTAACTTTACTAACCTTACATACAAGATGCATAATTATGTCCATCCCCCTGGGGGGTGGATATATTATTTTTGCTTTTTTCGCCGTCCGATGTCTGGCGTCCGATGTCCGGCGTCACGCATGGTTTCCGCTCATTTAAAGGAAAAGTATTACAGCTATTGTCACCAAATTTGGTATGCAGGCTTATTGGGTCAGTAGCTTGCTTGGGATTGCTTTTGGCTGTTGTACCTCTTTTGCTTACTGAGTAATACTTAAGTACAGCTATTTTCAGTACCCATTGGTTTCCGTGCATTTAAGCCAAAATAATTAAAGATATTTTACTACAATTTTGAATACAAGATTGTTATGTCCATAGCTCGCTTGGTATTGCATTTGGGACTGATAGCTTTGTCAGTACATGAGTAATAGCCATTTAGGTACTTCATTGTGTATTTTCAGTACTACTTTTGAGTAATTTGCTAATATCTCAGAAACCGTAAGAGATAGAGCGATTTCGTCGAAATTTTCGACCCACAGGGTATCTAAGGAATGTAATATTTGCAATTTTCAAAAAATTTTCCCCTCCCCAAAAATGGCGGCCATTTTGAATTTTCGAATTTTTGCCAAAAATGGCAAAACACAAATTTGCTTCTATCTCCTTAACCGTGTGAGATAGAGCGATTTCGTCGAAATTTTCGACCCACAGGGTATTTAAGGAATGCAATCTGCAATTTTCCAAAAATTTTCCCCTCCCCAAAAATGGCGGCCATTTTGAATTTTCGAATTTTTGCCAAAAATGGCAAAACACAAATTTGCTTCTATCTCCTTAACCGTGCGAGATAGAGTGATTTCGTCGAAATTTTCGACCCACAGGGTATCTAAGGAATGGAATCTTTGCAATTTTCAAAAAATTTTCCCCTCCCCAAAAATGGCGGCCATTTTGAATTTTCGAATTTTTGCCAAAAATGGCAAAACACAAATTTCCTTCTATCTCCTTAACCGTGCCAGATAGAGCGATTTCGTCGAAATTTTCGACCCACAGGGTATCTGAGCATTGTACTCTTGGTAATTTTTAAAAAATTTTCCCCTCCCCAAAAATGGCGGCCATTTTGAATTTTCGAATTTTTGCCAAAAATGGCAAAACACTAATTTGCTTCTATCTCCTTAACCGTGCGAGATAGAGTGATTTCGTCGAAATTTTCGACCCACAGGGTATCTAAGCAATGCAATCTTTGCAATTTTCCAAAAATTTTCCCCTCCCCAAAAATGGCGGCCATTTTGAATTTTCGAATTTTTGCCAAAAATGGCAAAACACAAATTTCCTTCTATCTCCTTAACCGTGCCAGATAGAGCGATTTCGTCGAAATTTTCGACCCACAGGGTATCTGAGCATTGTACTCTTGGTGATTTTTACAAAACTTTCCCCTCCCCAAAAATGGCGGCCATTTTGAATTTTCGAATTTTTGCCAAAAATGGCAAAACACTAATTTGCTTCTATCTCCTTAACCGTGCGAGATAGAGCGATTTCGTCGAAATTTTCGACCCACAGGGTATCTAAGGAATGTAATATTTGCAATTTTCAAAAAATTTTCCCCTCCCCAAAAATGGCGGCCATTTTGAATTTTCGAATTTTTGCCAAAAATGGCAAAACACAAATTTGCTTCTATCTCCTTAACCGTGCGAGATAGAGCGATTTCATCGAAATTTTCGACCCACAGGGTATCTAAGGAATGCAATCTTTGCAATTTTCAAAAAATTTTCCCCTCCCCAAAAATGGCGGCCATTTTGAATTTTCGAATTTTTGCCAAAAATGGCAAAACACCAATCTGCTTCTATCTCCTTAACCGTGTGAGATAGAGCGATTTCGTCAAAATTTTCGACCCACAGGGTATCTGAGCATTGTACTCTTGGTAATTTTTAAAAAATTTTCCCCTCCCCAAAAATGGCGGCCATTTTGAATTTTCGAATTTTTGCCAAAAATGGCAAAACACTAATTTGCTTCTATCTCCTTAACCGTGCGAGATAGAGCGATTTCGTCGAAATTTTCAACCCACAGGGTATCTAAGGAATGCAATCTTTGCAATTTTCAAAAAATTTTCCCCTCCCCAAAAATGGCAGCCATTTTGAATTTTCGAATTTTTGCCAAAAATGGCAAAACACTAATTTGCTTCTATCTCCTTAACCGTGCGAGATAGAGCAATTTCGTCGAAATTTTCGACCCACAGGGTATCTGAGCATTGTACTCTTGTAATTTTAAAAAAATTTTCCCCTCCCCAAAAATGGCGGCCATTTTGAATTTTCGAATTTTTGCCAAAAATGGCAAAACACAAATTTGCTTCTATCTCCTTAACCGTGCCAGATAGAGCGATTTCGTCGAAATTTTCGACCCACAGGGTATCTAAGCATTGTACTCTTGGTAATTTTTAAAAAATTTTCCCCTCCCCAAAAATGGCGGCCATTTTGAATTTTTGCCAAAAATGGCAAAACACTAATTTGCTTCTATCTCCTTAACCGTGCGAGATAGAGTGATTTCGTCAAAATTTTCCACCCACAGGGTATCTAAGGAATGCAATCTTTGCAATTTTCCAAAAATTTTCCCCTCCCCAAAAATGGCGGCCATTTTGAATTTTCGAATTTTTGCCAAAAATGGCAAAACACAAATTTGCTTCTATCTCCTTAACCGTGCGAGATAGAGCGATTTCGTCGAAATTTTCGACCCACAGGGTATCTAAGGAATGCAATCTTTGCAATTTTCCAAAAAAATTTTCCCCTCCCCAAAAATGGCGGCCATTTTGAATTTTCGAATTTTTGCCAAAAATGGCAAAACACAAATTTGCTTCTATCTCCTTAACCGTGCGAGATAGAGCGATTTCGTCAAAATTTTCGACCCACAGGTATTTCAGCATTGTATTCTTGGCAATTTAAAAAAAAAATTCCCCTCCCCTAAAATGGCGGCCATTTTGAATTTTCAAATTTTTGTCAAAAATGGCAAAACACAAATTTGCTTCTATCTCCTTAACCATGCGAGATAGAGCGATTTCGTCGAAATTTTCAACCCACAGGGTATCTAAGGAATGTAATCTTTGCAATTTTCAAAAAATTTTCCCCTCCCCAAAAATGGCAGCCATTTTGAATTTTCGAATTTTTGCCCAAAATGGAAAAACACAAACTGGCCTTAACCGTGCAAAATAGAGTTATTTCGTTGAAATTTTCGACCCATAGGGTATCTAAGAAATGTACTCTTGGCAATTTTTAAAAAAATTTCCTTTTCCCAAAAATGGCGGCCATTTTGAATTTTCAAATTTTTGCCAAAAATAGAAAAACAGGAATTTGCTTCTATCTTCTTAACCGTGCAAGATAGAGTGATTTCGTCAAAATTTTCAACCCAACCAATGCAAAAAGGCATGAAGCTGAAATAATTTACATCTACACTAACAAATATTTAAGCATCATTGATATATTTTACAAATGAAACAGGGTCTTGTAAGACTACTGTACAATTTGGGCAAAAGGTTCATGGGTGGACATTACACATGATAATGTGTGTTCTTCTATGCTATCCTGTTTCTATTCGCATCTACTATCAACAGGGCGGCCTATTTCTAGTTATTGCATATTTTATGGTAAAACATTTATTGTTATGACAGCATAATTAGTGATAATAGGGAGATGCAAGGTTATGAAGTATTTTGTCGTTCAGCCAATCAAATTCACGGACGCATCTGTGTCATGTTAGAATTCCTGTTTTACAGTATGAAAAACTATTTGGTTCTCATGTTTTGTTAAATAAGAGACGGTGAACTGATAACCGAACAGCAAGTACAAGACGTGAAACAGGAAGGAAAAAAATTGCTACCGCAACACCCCTAATATCTTACCTGTAAAACATAGAGCTAACGCTCTTCATCTCCAGTGACATTTAAACTTCCGTTGCTATTAAACTATGCTATTTATTTCCAGCATATTTGCTTGGTTTCTATTGTGTGAGCATATACCTGAAAATAAAATATTTATTAGTTATATCCTAAAAAAGTCCTCAAAAAGTCCTTATTTTTCAGTTTCTGTGTCGCAAACAATTACTGCCTACTGTAATCATGTTTCTATCGTCATTTGCTGTAATAAACAGTTCACACCCTGGTCTACAATGTGGTAATCAAGTTTGAAAAATGACCACTCTGCTCACTCTTCTATTGTCACCCATTTGGGTTCAACTCGTGACAACTTGTGCAAAATGCTGTTGGCCTAACCATACATGACCAGTCTAATGAAGGAGATGTATAAGCCAAACTCTGACCTTCCCCTGTGCATATATGCAGACATCTGTGTAAGCCATGGTTTTTGTTTCCTCTCTGATAACTCTTTGATTGGTAGATGGAAATACAGTCCGTTACCGTGTATGTTTGCAGGCACGTGTCCATTCCTTTTGTTACCACAAGAGGAGTACAGTGAGCACAGGTCACCAGTGATTCACTGTAAGTTCAGCAGTACCCACCACTCAGTGGCCACACTCGACTCTGATGGTGTTGTCAAGTAAGTGTGTGTTTCCATGGATAAGAGTTACAATATTAAAATTCACTATTGGTACATGCTTTAAAGTTAATCAAAGAATAAAGAAAAAGATATTTTAATTACAGTAACTGACAGCTAGTAAGTAAGTAAGTAAGTAAGAAACACTTATATAGCGCCGAATTTGATGTAAACATCCTCTAAGGCGCTGATGTGCAAAAAGGGATAGTCCAGTTCCAGAAAGATGTCTGTTTCCATATTAGCATCCGGTAGGGGAGATAGGCTATGGTGGAGGATAAGCCAATCTAAAAAGGTATGTTTTCAACTGTTTCCTGAAACCAGAAATGCTTTCTATTGTTCTGATGGCTTGAGGAAGCTTGTTCCACTCTGTGGGAGCCCCTGCTATGAAACTGCGTAGCCCTGAGCGTTTATTTGGTTTAGAGGAGGAAATTGATAGGCGATTGCCCCGTGTGAGATCACTCCGCCTAATTAGAGCGGAGAGATATGGAGGTTGGCTCAAATGTATTGCTTTATAAATGAGGAGATTATATTTGAACAGTATACGGTAATGAATGGGGAGCCAGTGTAGTTTGTGCAGGAAGGGTGTAACATGACAGTATTTATTTAGCTTGCACACCGTCCGACATAAGGCATTTTGAACTCTCTGTAGTCTGCTAGTATATGCCTTTTTTGTGTTGTAAAGCAGTGAGTTACAGTAATCCAGACGACTGCTTACCAAGGCATTTGCCACCTTTACAGCTGTTTCATGATTTAAGTACCTGCGGACCCTTCGTAGTTCCCGGAGATGGTAGTAACTTATGCAACATAGATTAGCCACGTGTTTTTGCATTGAATTTTCAGCATCCAGGATGACACCAAGGTTTTTTACCGATTCAGCTGGTTCCATGGTGTTGCCAAGCAAACTCACTGGGAAAGATGACTTCAGGGAACTTCTAATTTGATCATCACCAATCACTATGAATTCTGTCTTGTCAGGATTTAATTTAAGCTTATTATTTCCCATCCAAGCCTGGACCGCCTCAAGGCAATTTGTTAATTCAGTGATACTGAAATCGAAGTTCCTAGAGTCGAGTTCCAAGTAAATTTGTGTGTCATCTGCATATAAGTGGTGGGTGACATTGAATTTAGATATGACTGAACTGAGAGGGGTCGTGTATAGGGTAAAAAGGAGTGGCCCTAGAACTGAGCCCTGGGGAACCCCGTAAGGGAGTTGAAAAGCATCTGAAAGATGTCCATCTATTTTGATGCGCTGCTTGCGTGAGTTGAGGTATGACTGGACCCACTTAAGCACTACCCCATCAATGCCATACCAGTGCTGAAGGCAGTTGAATAGGATTGAGTGGTCTATTGTATCGAAAGCTGCAGATAAGTCCAAAAGGACTAATGCAACAGCTGCACCCTTGTCCATTGATGTGGCAATGTCATTTTGTATTTTGAGCAACACCGTTTCAGTTGAGTGAAAAGCTCTATATGCGGACTGGTTTTCGTTAGATATACCCTTGTGAGCAATATGCTCATTTATCTGCTTAGCCACAGCTTTCTCTATGAGTTTGGAGATGTAGCTGAGGTTGGACACTGGTCGATAATTCTTGAGAATATTCTTGTCAAGACCAGCTTTTTTCAACAAGGGTGTAACATGTGCAGTCTTAAAGCAGGATGGGAAACTGCCCTCCTGTAGAGAGTAGTTCACAATATTTGTAATAGGAGTCAGGAGCACACTGATACATTCAAGGACCAATGATGTTGGGATGGGATCCAAGTCACATGATTTATTTGGTGTGGACTTTATGATTTTAAGGACTTCTTCCTCTGACATGGTCCGGAAAGAAACAAACTTGTTTTTGTAGGAACCTGAGATAGGGGGATCGGCATCAGTAGACAGTAATCCAGATCTTAATTTAGCAATTTTGTCTGCAAAATACCTGCCAAAAGTGTTGACTAGACTGTTCATGGTGGTATAATCTGGAAGTACCATTTTTGGTGATCTATGGAGGACTTTCTTTATGGAATTCCACAAGGCCTTGGGGTTATCCTCATTTTCCCTAACCATATCACTGTAGTGTTTGGTTTTTGCACATTCCACGAGACGGTTGAAATGGTTCACAGCGGCTCTATACCTACTGCGGTTTATGGCAGAGTTGTCCTTTCGCCACTCCCTTTCGAGTTTGCGCTTACGTCTCTTTGCTGCCAAAATCTCACTGTTGATGAACCCTTTGTGGACATGTTGTGGGGTTTTACATTCATGTTCAGGTGCATGCTTGTCAAGTATGTTCCTAAGGGTATGAAACTATTGGTGTGAAAGTAAGCTAGCTGTTTTGTAAGGAGCCTGGATAAGCTCAGAATTTTCAATGTCAGACATAAATTCAGTTTTATTTATCTTGCGAAGTTTCCTGATTTTCAACCGTTTTACTCTGCAGGAATTTTTGACAGGGAATGTTGTAGTGAAAAAGACAGCTAGGTGGTCTGATATGCCGTCCTTTACATGATGGTGAACTGAGGAAGTTAGGGATTTACTAGTGCAGAGTACATCAAGGATATGTCCTTGTATGTGTGTAGGTGTTGACACATGTTGAATAAAATCAAAATCCAATAGAACTGTGTTGAAATTTTCTGTCCAGCAATTTTGACTGTCAAGCTGGATATTGACATCTCCCAGGATAATATTTTCATGTGGTGACAAAGCAGCTGCTTCCATGAAACTGTTGAATTCCTCGATAAATCTGCTTTTGCTGGTACTTGGAGGTCGGTAAATTACATGTACCAGGAGCTGGCTTGACTGTCGATCTGACAGTTTGACGGTAATGTGTTCAAACGTTTCCCGCCGATCAATTTGACAACGCACGCTATCAATATCATTCCTAACAAGGACAGCAACTCCACCTCCTTTCTTGTTCTCGCGTGGGACCTGGTGAAGCTGGAAACCTGCAGGGGTTATCTCATCCATTAGGCCTTGTGTGTCCGACGGTCTTAGCCATGTCTCAGTGACACCAACGATGTCGAGATCATTTGACAAAACAAAATCACTAAATGCTGATGTTTTGTTACGCAATGAACGGACATTCAGATGACAGGCTTTGATAATTCTGGCTAATGGACCTGGGTTCAAACTAATGTCGCCAGAAAGAATCAGGATGAGTAAGCGCCATGAATGAGACAAAAGGCCTAAAATTGTAACCCAAAGTTTGAATTTGACAATTATAGTTACAGGGGTTCCCTTTATGGTGAATTTTGTATTCTGTGGACAGTATTATATTTCTAACTCCTCTAATACACTAGAATCTTTATTATTCAGCAGTCTTGTAAGGAGGACAATTTTTTTGTCAAATAATGAAAAGTTTATAAAATATAAGAGGTACAGTGTGTAGTTCCATATAAAAGAGGAGGGAAATAAAATGAGTTCATATAATTTGGTAGTTTTTGTTTGTGATTTGTGTTTTGTATATTTTATTAGGTTTCAGTCATTGAAGTTGACCCCCCCCCCCCCCCCCCCCCCCCCCCCCCCCCCCCCCAAAAAAAAAAAAAATCTCAACTAACAAACACAGGTTATAAATTTAACAATCTGCATAAAGTCACTCATAAGACAATTATGTCTACTGGAAATTTAATTACTGTAGCCGCGCTCTGTAACGCTCATGCTTTTGAAAGCGCCCATCCACAATCTTACGTTATCGCTCATAAATTGCTAATATGTTGTTTCGAGGTAAACTGTCTCCATATAAACCCAATAATCGATAAAATGTGATTAATTTATATCAATTTTCAACAAAATATTCCTTATTTTAGCAGTTATGACAACTTTTATTCCATCGAGATTTGTTTACCAACCGCATATTTTACTTCCAGTTGGTGTGTGCTAAAATGCAGTTTCCCTAAATTCGGGTTATTTTTCTCGAAACGCCCGGCTGGTTTTCATTGTTGTAAACGCCCATCCCCAACTTTTGCAAATATTTTGTCACATTGCCCATGGGCGTTACAGAGCGCGGCACCGGGTATATGAGACATGGTTCAGATCAATTTTTATGTTGATGATTAATGTCACACATAAAAGCTATATGTTCAGGTAATCCGTTTTAGACACTCCCAGTGGATGCCAGAAATCGGCTAATGGCAACATCCTCACTATTTTATAGATAGTAGCCATGTACCATTTAAACTGATGCAAAGTTGATTCCAAAAAATAAACAAAGAAATTGTCCAGCAGAATTTTCAAACATTTGAATATTGGGTGCAATTCGTAATATGTTACATGTGATTTCAGAGTGTGGAGTCTGCAGCCTGCACCAGTTACCCTGGCAACAGTGATGTCCAAGTCCACTTTATTGTCCATTGAATGGGCCAGTAAAACAGACAAATATGTGTGTATATCCACAGGCTTTGTTCTTGTATACCATAAAAACCCATTCTTTGTCATTAGTATTTTAAAGTCTTAAACTGAGCTCAATGTACTTTGTCTTAGCTTAGAAATCATTTTCAATATTGCGAAAAAGTCAGGATTCCCATCTTAGTCTTGACAGTACACGGTTTGTCACAATGTGTGGGTCATAATTGTGTCCTTTAAATTTTTTACCAAACTTGAATGTACAAAATTTTGATGTGTGGCTCAACTTTTAAATGCTACATAAAATAAATTAATCTCAAAGGGAATAATTTGACAAAAATATTCAAAATTCTGGTTGCAACATTTTAAAAATAAACTCCAACAAAAATTGGACATAAGGTACCACCCGTGTAGTATAAAAGGCATCAACATTTAGGGCAAGAGTAAGAGGGAATTCTTTTCATCAAAACTAAGAATGAATAAACATCTTTTGATTGGTAAATCTAAGAACATGAAGTGTAATATCTCGTCATCAATATTCAGTAAAATGAGGTATGTTGCACGGTTTGTCTCTCAACCGTGCGTCATTTGATTTAAGTTGGGGATGAATGTGCAATTTTTCTAGATAATTATATTCTACAGAGTCAAGTAGATTGATGTGTTACAAAGTTGTACAAACACTTCACCTTGACGTATACATATTCTTATTTTCTGTAGGGGACTTGGTGATGTTCTGGTAATACACTCTTCTCTTAAATGTGAGGACATGGGTTTGAGTCTCATTCCTGATATTTAGTGCAGAAATTTGCAGTTTCCTTTTGATACCCAGTGATTTACAGTGACAGTAAACCTAAATAAATTTAAACAAAATCTTATTGTTTGTTAAGTGATCCATCAGTAAAAAATCTGTTGCATTTTGCTTTGTTTTTACACAGATCTTATTAGGAAGCAAAGCTGGAAGTGTACGACTTTTTGATGTCAGTAACAAGAAGATAGAGAAAGAAGCCTCGGTGGATCAAACATATCATAGGTATTGATACAACACAGTTATTGACATACCACATGTATTGATATAATACAAGTATTACCATATTACAGGTGTTAACATACAACAGATATTGACATAGTGTAGGTATTGACATATTGTAGATATTGACATATTACAAGTATTGACATGCAACAGATATTGATATATATAATGCAGGTATTAACATAGCACAGGTATTAAAAACCCCAGGTGCTGATATAACAGATACTAACATATCACAGATACTGACATACCATGTCAAAGGCTTTTTACATACCACAGCTATTGGTTTAACATAGGTATTAACACATCACAGGTATTAACATATGAAAGGTATTAACATATTAATCTGTTGTAGGTAGAGACATATCATAGAGTTTTACATATCACAAGTAGATGTGACTAATCAAGGTGTTACATCACTGGTTTTGACATTTCATGGGAAAGGACATATTATAGGTATTCACATACCAGAGGTATTGATATTTCACAGGTGTTACCATATCACAACTAATGACTTTTTTAAGAATTGGCATATTGTATGTTTTGACATATCACTAAATTTAATTCTATACCCTCAACTGTTGCTGTTAGAGTTAAATAGGGCCATGTCTTTTGTTTTGTAAGTAATTATATATTTTCCATTTACTATCCAGGTTGTTGTAACAGGGTGCACAGTTTGTAAGCCATGTGTTTGGTTTCATAATTGTTAACATTTTTTTCTGCACTTTTAAACTTACATGCATACATTATTTTTGCCATGCATTGCAGAGTGAACTGGCTGTCCTGTAACCCACAGGGTACAGAGTTTGTGTGCTGCTCTTCAGGGAGACCCAGAGCAGTGGACAGCACTCACACCATCACCAGAGCCGGCATGCTGACTCTCTGGAACCTGGAGAGGATGCAGTGCCAGGTAGCTTTGGTCATTTGGTTTACTTTGTGATGTCTGACTTTTGAGGTTTATCCACAGAAATAGGTTAGCTTAGGAATAAAGACTTACCCAAAGAATAAATTAATAGAGTATATAGACTTAAGTCATATTCATATGTTTAACAGAAAAGTACATTACTGGACCTGGTTGACAGCATGTCACAGGATTAAGTACAGTTCAGTTGAACATAGTGAACTTTTGCAGTTTTATTCATATAATACATACAATTCATATGGGAACTAATTTAAAATTCTGAACAGTCTGTAAAGTTTGGCATTAAGGCCATCTGTTTTATTTAACTGCCATTATACTATAAAAACTTTCCATGGTGAAGTATATTTCAATCTGGTAAGAACTTTGGTTGTTTGATAATGTTGTGTTGTTGGTATCTATAAAAAATACACACTTCCTGTAAATAATGCAATTAATGCAACAAAACAAAAAAAGTTCCAACACACCTGTCAATTCACTGAATAAAAACCTCATAAAATATGTTAAAAGTACATGAAAATAGGGGAATTTTATGTTGAATAATCAGTCTTTTAAAGTTGTCCATGACCAACCACGATCGTATACTCTGTCACCAATAATTAATTGACTGCACTTCTTATCACCCCACTACTAAGATTAGATGTATGATCTGAAATTGAGAGAATGTCACATGACTACAAATGAAGGGATTAATCAGTAGTAGATTCCACACATAGAATCTTTCACATTTCTTATTGGTGTGTATTTACAGAGGAGCCTGGCATTAGGGCAGGTTCAGACCACAGTGAACTGTTCTTGTTACAACAGTCAGGGTTTGATACTGCTCACTGGATCTGCTGATGGCTGGATCAGGGTGTATGGTATGTAGTGTAAAGGATTTTTGTAGCCCCAAGATTTGTGTTTGTAGGTTTGTCACTTTCAAACTTCTTATACCAGTCATGTAACAAGGGATACTGCAAAGCAGTGCAAATTAGTTAAGTTTCGCCAGTGTAGATTAGTTAATTAAGATGGCCATGTGTAAATAGGTTGATGAAGATTGACCAGTGTAAATAAGTTGATTAAAATTGACCACTGTAAATAAATTAAGATTGACCAATATAAAGAAGCTAAGATTCACCACAGCAAGTAAATTGATTAAGATTGACCAATGATGTACCAATGTAAAAAAGTTGAGATTCACCACTCTAAACCACTATGTAGTGCCAAGTAGCTGACAGCAGTGCTACTTTAGGCTAAGGCCAAAATTCCATCCAGCAACCTTAGGGGTTTGTGGAGAGTGTGTTACCACAACACTATGATATATAAACATTTGCTTTAACAGAATTTCATTCTCTCCTCAGTATGTAAACAGCATGGCATTTGAAAGATATATTTTGGCCCAAAACACTCTCTTGCTACTTTAAATGGACTTTTTTTTTTGTCCAAAACTATCTTAGTTATGTTAATGTTATTATATATCAAATGGATATTCTTTGTGAAACTAGTCACCAGTACCAAACCACCATGCTGTTGGAAAGGGACCTGGTTGGAAATGAACCTGTATTTTTAGCACTAGAAGCAGACAGTGATGCATGCATTGGGTCGTGGAGTGCACACTCTGGAGAGGTGTATACTGTGTGTTTTAGCGTTGATGAGAGGTCCTGTTTCAGCATGGGAGGAGATGGAAAGGTACTAATCACAAAGAAACAAAATGCAATGACATTGTGCAATGTATTTGATACATGGCTTAAAATTGTCCCCAAAATGACCAAAGTCTACAGGATTTTTTCCCATAATTCGAAGTAAACTAAGATTATCTCATACAACACCACATGTGGCCCAGTGATCCCTTTGATATCTCCTATGTGTTGTTAATATCTACAGCTGGCCTTTAAGTGGGATATCATCAAATTCTGTCAGTGTGTGGGGATGGGTGGGTGCATGCAAATGTTACGTTTTTACCCCACAGCCCTTAATGGCTGTTGGGGTATTGTTTTCACCCATGGTGTCCGGATGGTCGGGCGGGCGGGCGGCGGGAAATCGTTTGTCCGAGCTGTATCTCAGAAACCGTAAGGTGTAGGAAGTTGATACTTGGTAGGGACATTGGTTAGGGGGTGTAGCTGTGCAACGTCATGGTCTGACCATGATTTGACCTTTGACCTTGCCGTAGTGACCTTGAGTTTGAAAATCTTGTCCGGGCTATATCTCGGAAACTGTAAGGTGTAGGAAGTTGATACTTGGTAGGGACATTGGTTATGGGGTGTAGTTGTGCAACGTCATAGTCTGACCTTGATTTGACCTTTCTATAGTGACCTTGACCTATAAAATCTTGTCCGGGCTATATCTCGGAAACCGTAAGGTGTAGGAAGTTGATACTTGGTAGGGATACTGGTTAGGGGGTGTAGGTGTGCAACGTCATGCTCTGACCTTGATTTGACCTTTGACCTTGCCGTAGTGACCTTGACCTATAAAATGTTGTCCGGGCTATATCTCGGAAACTGTAAGGCGTGGGAAGTTGATATTTGGTAGGGACATTGGTTAGGGGGTGTAGGTGTGCAACGTCATGGTGTGACCTTGATTTGACCTTTGACCTTGCCGTAGTGACCTTGACCTATAAAATGTTGTCTGGGCTATATCTCAGAAACCGTAAGGTGTAGAAAGTTGATACGTGGTACGGATATTGGTTAGGGGGTGTAGGTGTGCAACGTCATGGTGTGACCTTGATTTGACCTGTGACCTTGCCGTAGTGGCCTTGACCTATAAAATCTTGTCCAGGCTATATCTCAGAAACCGTAAGGTGTAGGAAGTTGATACTTGGTAGGGGTATTGCTTAGGGGGTGTAGGTGTGCAGCGTCATGGTCTGACCTTGATTTGACCTTGCCGTAGTGACCTTGACCTATAAAATGTTGTCTGGGCTATATCTCAGAAACCGTAAGGTGTAGGAAGTTGATACTTGGTAGGGATATTGATTAGGGGGTGTAGGTGTGCAACGTCATGGTCTGACCTTGATTTGACCTTTTACCTTGCTGTAGTGACCTTGACCTATATAATATTGTCCGGGCTTTATCTCGGAAACTGTTAGGTGCAGGAAGTTGATATTTGGTAGAGACATTGGCTAGGGGGTGTAGGTGTGCAGCATCATGGTGTGACCTTGATTTGACCTTTGACCTTGCCATAGTGACCTTGACCTATAAAATCGTCAGGGCTGTATCTCGGAAACCGTAAGGTGTAGGAAGTTGATACTTGGTAGGGACATTGGTTATTGGCTATAGGTGTGTATTATCATGGTGTGACCTTAATTTGACCTTTTACCTTGCTGTAGTGACCTTGACCTTTAAAATTTTGTTGCACCTTTGGGTCTGTCTTTTGATGCAGATTAAGCAAAAGTCATATTAGAATTTATTAAGAATTTTACTTTCATAACTTCCCATTGTAAGAGATAGAATTTCATCAAGTGAGCCGCAGATTTTACTCCAACACCACACATAAGCATTCATTAAATGTATTACCACTTCTGTATGCATGGTAATATTCAAACCATCTAAACCATAATTCGGAAATGCAGATGTATATAATGAGTATTGAATTTTAGTTTACTGATTAATGCTGTCATCTTGTCATTGAATTATCTTGTTTTAATACTTCATCTTTATACGCGTTATCTTTCTTTTAAACATTATTTCTCCATTTAAACATTGTTTGGACCTTTATATAACTGACAGTGCTCTGAAAGTATCCTGAACTTTGTACTGGTACAGTACTTCTATATCTCATGGTGTTGAAAATATTTCCCAAGGCTGTGGGGTACGGGCATCTCTGATGCTATTTTCTTATTTGGTCAGTCACTCAAAAACTTACTTGTTTGATTTCATTTGTAGTTGGTATGTGAGTGTACTTAAGCCACAAGAAAATATCCACCTTAAAGTCCCACAATATAATTTTTGAAATTTTACCACTGAAATGGCTGATATTTAAAACAATGACTGGATTCCATTGTATCCACCAGTGGCTACTTTGGATTTCAATTCATCGTGCTGCTACATTGTTTAGAGAGATTTTCTCATTGTGCTACCTCACAAAAAGTTTTACTCTTGGGCTTTTAAAAGTTACATTGTATGTTTTTCATAAAAAAGCTTGCCTGGGAATAATTTTGGTCTGATTTAAAAAACAGTATGTCTAATTTTGGCAAAAATTGAATGTGCCTGTATCTGGAAAAATCTTGTTTATCTTTTTTGGTGTGCATAAATATGTATCGGATCTCTGATGCACTAATTAACGCTCGACGATAGGAGAGGGTTATTGTAATCAGTTTGTTTCTGTCAGTCTGTCTGTCTGTCTGTCTGTCTGTCTGTGCACCGTTTCGCCCTTATAACTCAAAAACTATAACACCAATCGAGCTCAAATTTGGTTGGCAGGTATTTTATGGGGTACAGACGGATTCTTTCAAATTTGGTGTAATTTGTGTGAAAACTAAAGCCAGGAGAGAGTTTTTCTTATTTTTAATTGGGCTTTTACAGTGAAATCTGCTTCTCTGTCTGTGCACCATTTTGCCCTTATAACTCAAAAACTATAACTTCAATCAATCTCAAATTTGGTGGGAAGGTATTTCATGGGGTACAGACAGATTCTTTCAAATTTGGTGTAATTTGTTTGAAAATTAAAGCCAGGAGAGAGTTTTTCTTATTTTAATTGGGAATACACAGTGAAACTGCTTCTCTTCATCACATACGTAAAAATCAATATTTTGCTTTCTGATGATGTCATTACTAAGTGATGTCACAATGTAACTGCCATTGTGAGGTCACAAACCTAGCTTGTGATACTTGATGTCTTTAAGTAAAAATATTTCTTCTCATTGTATGTCTTGAAATTGACATAAACATAATAAAGAGGGAGGTGGTATATTCATCATTTTTATTAATTATTATTTCTGTTTTATTTTCTCTTTTTTCTTTCAATTCCTTGACAGTCCATCACAAAAAATTACCATGCATGATTTTCACCAAGAAGTGACCTTTAAGCAGAATTTTTACCTCCACCAGCAGTTTATGTTTTTGTGTTGTTTATGTTTGTTTTATTTTTTTGTGTGTGTGTGTGTGTTTAGATTACTCTAAAACTAATGAACAGATCTTTATTTAAAAATTTGTGAGTAGGACCTGACTGAAGGAAGAAGTTACTAAAAGAAAGATCAGGATCTTATTTTAGATACAAAAAATTCATGCTTTTTCAGAGGTCCCATTTCAATGTATTTTTAATGACTGTAGCTTTCTACTTGATATTTCTATGAAAATTAATTTACATGTGTGGTTTTATTTTATTGTCTTCCTTACAATATTTTATATCACTTGAGAGACTGGTCACATGGAGTCGAGCGTTTTGCTCTCTCTGAGTGCATCTTGTTCTAGTTTGTGTTTGATATGTATAGATACCTTATGAATACAGACCATAGGAATACCCTTTGGGGGACAACTGCCACAATAATGGTCTTGTTTTATCAGTAAATGCTATGAAATTTATTTGCCAGAGTGCTGTACTGTATAACTTTTCATATTTCAGTGGGTTGAATGGATTTTCTCAATATATTTGGGCCAGACTTCATGACCTCACACATCATGTTAAGGGTGATTTTAATTTACCAGTGTAATACCATTTTAGTTGATTGAATTGAGTCTTAACTCCTGAGTAAATATGGAGGATAACTGACTGAATGACCTTCAATTTTGTGGGTGACAGTGTTCCCTTGTAATATTCTGTACAAACCAATACAACGTGAAGTTTTTGACAACATTTCACAGTTCAGGTGACTAAATAGAGTTAATACAGAGACTAGCTCATGTGCAAAATTATATTAATTCATCAGATTTATCACAGTGTAGCTAATTGAGTTGAGTTTGAGTAAATAAGGGGAGAAACTCGGTGACCATTCAGTACATGTGGAGGCCCATGTTCCCTTTTAGTATTTTGTGCATGTAACATGTTTTATTGTGTAATAATACTTCACAGAGCAGTTCATGTTAAGGGTGATTTTAATTCATTAGTACTATCATATTGTAGCTAATTGAATGGAGTTTGAGTAAATACGGGGAGAAACTCAATGACCTTGCAATACATGTGGGTTCCAGTGGTCCATTTGTGCGGAGTGAGCCAGGAGGATTCAAACAAGTGCAAACTCCAAAAGGGAAACTTTTTGCACTTGACAGTGAAGGCAGCCATTTAATCACTTGCAATCAGAATAGAGGACTGCTTTATGAAGTAAGTATAAAGTCAAAAGTATTCAACTTTTTAAAATATATAATATAATATGTTTTATATCAGTGTTAAAGTGGCCGGTCACTTTAACATGCAGGTTACTTCTTTTATTGACATATTCACCAGAGCTGTGGGGAGGGGGTATCCCTGATGCTATTTGTATCACAATATTTGGTACAGATCTCTAGGATAAGCTGCTTGCAAATTATTAATGCTTGGACCATATATGAAAAAAATATGTCTTTCCAGCCTATGAAGGCATCCGTCAGTATCATGGTTTCATACATTGGTTTTAGTGAGACATAAGTTATGTTAATTATGTCCACACCACGTCCACTGTCCATCGTCACGCTTGGTTTCCGGTCATTTCAAGGGAAAGTATTTATCATATCTTTACCAAATTTGGTATGGGTGTTTATTGGGTTAATAGCTTGCATGGGAGTTCTTTTGGTGAAGATAGCTCTATAGCTAACTGAGTAATAGCTACTTAGCTACTATTGTGTTCTTCTTTTGTTTCCAGGCATTTTAAGGAAAAATATTTGACATATCTTTACCAAATTTGGTATGAGCAATAGTTAGGTCAATAGCTTGCTTGGGATTGCTTTTAGTGACAATAGCTGTATAACTGACTAATAGCTACTTAGCTACTTTGAGTAGCTTTTTTATTTTAAGCATTTTAAAGGAAAAGTATTTCACCTATGTTCACAAATTTTGGGATGGAGGATTATTGGATTAGTAGCTTGCTTGGGATTGCTTTTGGTGATAATACCTTTATAGCTAACCGAGTAATAGCTACTGTGCTATATAGCTACTATGCTGTTTTGAGTTGACCTTTTTGTGGACATTTTAATGAAACAATGTTTTCTCTATCTTCACAAAAATTTATATGAAGGATAATTGGGTCAATAGTTTGGCCAGGACAGCTTTTGGTCAATGACAGCTTTGTAGTTATCTGAGTAATAGCTGCTTTGCTACTTTGAGCCTACTCTGAATTGCATTTCTGTTTTCACTCTTTTAAAGGAAACATATTTAACTCATCCTTGTAAAATTTGGTGTGAAGGTTTATAGGGTCAGTTGCTCGCTTGGTATTGTTGTTGATGGTAATAGCTTTAACCTCCTGAGTAATAGCTACATAGCAAAAAACATATGTCTATCTCCTGAACCGTGCGAGATAGAGCGATTTCGTCGTAATTTTCGACCCACAGGGTATCTAAGCAATGTACTCTTGGAAATTTTCCAAAAAAAATTCCTCTCGCCAAAAATGGCGGCCATTTTGAATTTTTGCCAAAAATGGAAGAACACAAATTTGCTTCTATCTCCTTAACCGTGCGAGATAGAGCGATTTCATCGGAATTTTCGACCCATAGGGTATCTCAGCAAACTACTCTTTGTAATTTTCCAAATATTTCTCCTTCCCTTAAAAATGACGGCCATTTTGAATTTTCGCTTTTGTGCCAAAAAATGCAAAAACACAAATTTGCTTCTATCTCCTTAAGCATGCGAGATAGAGCGCTTTCGTCAAAATTTTCGACCCACAAGTTATCTCAGCAAACTACTCTGCAATTTTCAAAAAAATTTCCTCTCCCCCAAAAATGGCGACCATTTTGAATTTTCGAATTTTTGCCAAAAATGCAAAAACACAAATTTGCTTCTATATCCTTAGCCCTGCGAGATTTTTTGACTCACAGGGTTTCAAAAGTTTTTCCTCTCCCTAAAAATGACAGCCATTTTGAATTTTCGCTGAAAATGGAAAAACGCAAATTGGCTTCTATCTCCTTAACCGTGCGAGATAGAGGGATTTCATCGAAATTTTCAACCCTCAGGGTCTGTAAGTAATCTACTCTTGCCAATTTTCAAAAAACTTTTCTTCTCCCCAAAAATGGCAGCCGTTTTGAATTTTTGAATGTTCACCAAAAATGCAAAAACACAAATTTGCTTCTATATCCTAAACCGTGCGAGATAGAGGCATTTCGTCTAAATTTTCAACACACAGGGTGTCTACGTAATCTACTCTTACCAATTTTCAAAAAAAAAAATTCTCTCCCCAAAAATGGTGGCCATTTGGAATTTTCAAATTTTCGCCAAAAATGCAAAATCACTAATTTGCTTCTATCTCCTTAACCATGCAAGATAGAGTGATTTTGTTGAAATCATCAACCCACGAGGTATCTAAGCAATCTACTCTCACAAATTTTCAAAAAAAATTTCCTCTCTCTCTAAAATTGGCGGTCTTTTGGAATTTTAAAATCTTTTGCAAAAAACCTATTATCAATAGCTAGTACCTATTAGTAAGGCAGTCTTCTAGATTCCTGACTAGCCCCCCTGACACAAGCCCCACCTGGTCTGACAGGGGATGACTGAACCCCCTGACAAAAGCCCCACTCCATTAGGACAAAAGACCCCCCCCCCCCCCCCCCCCCCGCCACAAACTTTTTAATGTTGTATTGTAATGATGTGAAGAAAGTTAAGCAAGCCTTTTATACCTGACACAAATGAAACCTTACAGCACAAATAACAATTGCAATTGACCTGAATTAAAGTAACTTTTAGTTTATCCAAACTATTCATTACAAAGGGGGGCTTCTCAGCAATACTTCAAATTAGTCCAAGTTTTAGAGTAAAACTCATGCTTCCCTTTGGGTGGACATTACACATGCTAATGCATTCTTTTTCTAATTATCAGTTGATTCACCAGTGTTGTTTTTTTGGGTTTTTTACCCCACAGCCCTTAAGGGCTGTCGGGGTATTTTTTTCACCCATGGTGTCCGGATGGGCGGGCGGACGGGTGGGCGGTCGGGCAGGCGGGCAGCGGGAAATAGTTTGTCCGGGCTGTATCTTAGAAACTGTAAGGTGTAGGAAGTTCATACTTGGCAGGGACATTGGTTGGGGGGTGTGTAGGTGTGCAACGTCATGGTCTGACCTTGATTTGACCTTTGACCTTGCTGTAGTGACCTTGAGTTTGAAAATCTTGTCCGGGCTGTATCTCGGCAACCATAGGGTGTAGGAAGTTGATACTTGGCAGGGACATTAGTTAGGGGTTGTAGGTGTCCAACGTCATGGTCTGACCTTGATTTGACCTTGCCGTAGTGACCTTGACCTTTAAAATCTTGTCCGGGCTATATCTCGGAAACCGTAAGGTGTAGGAAGTTGATACTTGGTAGGGACATTGGTTAGGGGGTGTAGGTGTGCAACGTCATGGTGTGACCTTGATTTGACCTTTGACCTTGCTGTAGTGACCTTGACCTATAAAATCTTGTCCGGGCTATGTCTCGGAAACCGTAAGGTGCAGGAAGTTGATACTTGGTAGGGACATTGGTTAGGGGGTGTAGGTGTGCAACGTCATGGTCTGACCTTGATTTGACCTTTGACCTTGCCCTAGTGACCTTGACCTATAAAATCTTGTCCGGGCTATATCTCAGAAACCGTAAGGTGTAGGAAGTTGATACTTGATAGGAACATTGGTTAGGAGTTGTAGGTATGCAACATCATGGTCTGACCTTGATTTGACCTTTGACCTTGCCATAGTGACCTTGACCTATAAAACCTTGTCCGGGCTATATCTCAGCAACTGTAAGGTGTAGGAAGTTGATACTTGGTAGGCACATTGGTTAGGGGGTGTAGGTGTGCAACGTCATGGTCTGACCTTGATTTGACCTTGCTGTAGTGACCTTGACCTATAAAATCTTGTCCGGGCTATGTCTCGGAAACTGTAAGGTGTAGAAAGTTGACACTTGGTAGGGACATTGGTTAGGGGGTGTAGATGTGCAACGTCATGGTGTGACCTTGATTTGACCCTTGCCGTAGTGATCTTGACCTATAAAATCTTGTCTGGGCTATGTTTCGGAAACTGTAAGGTGTAGGAAGCTGATATGTGGTGAGGACATTGGTTGTGGGTAGTAGGTGTGCAACGTCATGGTGTGACCTTGATTTGACCTTTGTACTTGCCGTAGTGAACTTGACCTATAATACCTGGTCTGGGCTATATCTTGGAAACTGTAAGAGGTGTAGGAAGTTGATACTTGGTAAGGACATTGGTTGAGGGTTTTAGGTGTGCCACGTCATGGTGTAACACTGGTTGACCTTTGACCTTGCTGTATTGACCTTTAAAATCTTGTTGCACCTTTGGGTCTGTCTGTTGATGCAGATTAAGCACTGTTAAAGTCATATTAGAATTCATTATGAATTTCCTTTTGCAAGTTCCCATTGTAACAGATGGAATTTCATCAAGTGAGCCACAGGCTTTTCTCCAACACCACACATAAGCATTCATTCATAACCATAATTCGGCCATTTTTGGTTTACTGATAAATGCTGTCATTTTATTATTGAATTGTCTTGTTTTAAAACTTCATCTTTACATACATTTCTTTTCCTTAGATATTATTTTCTCTACTTAAGCATTATTTGGACCTTAATATAACTTACACTGCTCTGAAAGTATCTTGAACTTTGTACTGTTACACTACTTCTATATCTCATGGTGTTGAAAAATATTTCCCCAGGCTGTGGGGTACGGGCATCTCTGATGCTACTTTTTGTTTTAGTATCCACCACAAGCCATATTAACCTAAATACCAAGGATTAGTAAGTTCCCCTTACTATGTCTTGTGATAAAATTTTAAACTATGTCATTTGACTGATTATGTCCACCCCACTGGGGGGTGGACATATTATTTTTACTTTTTCCGCCCTCCGGCGTCCGAATGCTTGGTTTCCGCTCATTTGAAGGAAAAGTATTTATCCTATCTTTACCAAATTTGGTATGGGTATTTATTGGGTTAATAGCTTGCATGGGATTGCTTTTGGTGAAGATAGGTCTATAGCTAACTGAGTAATAGCTACTTAGCTACTTTTGTGTACTTTTTTTGTTTCCGGGCATTTTAGGGAAAAATATTTGACATATCTTTACCAAATTTAGTATGAGCATTACTTAGGTCGATAGCTTGCTTGGGATTGCTTTTAGTGATGATAGCTATATAACTGAGTGAGTAATAGTTACATTGCTACTTTGCCAAAAATGGAAAAACACAAATTTGTTTCTATCTCCTTAACCATGCAAGATAGAGCGATTTCGTCGAAATTTTCTACCCACAGGGTATCTGAGCGATGTATTCTTGGCAATTTTCAAAAAATTTTCCCCTCCCCAAAAATGGCGGCCATTTTGAATTTTCGAATTTTTGCCAAAAATGGTAAAACACAAATTTGCTTCTATCGCCATAACCGTGCAAGATAGAGCGATTTCGTCGAACTTTTCGACACAACCAATGCAAAAAGGCATGAAGCTAAAATAATTTACATGTATACTAATAAATATTTAAGTATCATTGATATATTTTACAAATGAAACAGGGTCTTGTAAGACTACTGTACAATTTTGGCAAAAGGTTCATGGGGTGGACATTACACATGATAATATGTGTTCTTCTAGGCTATCCTGTTTCTATTCATATGTCGCAGCTATTATCAACAGGGCGTCCTATTTCTAGTTTTCCTGTTATCTTCTTTTAGATTCTTTTTGAACAAATAGGTACATACTAAAATATGCTAAGACCTGTTCAATTAATGCTGTAGAAAGTGATACAGTATTTAAACTTTTCTATCTTTTATCATTTCCTGTTTGCTTAAGCCTTGTGATCTCCTTTCCAGTTCATCAAACCAAAGAATGTTCAGCCTGTGATGTATATCGGAGGTCACAAGACTCCAGTGATTACTTTGGACTGGGTCTCCAGCCATGACACAAAGACTTGTCTCACCGGGTCCATGGATGGGAAAGTTAGGGTGTCTACTCTTCTTAAACAGTAAAAACTGTTAAAATCAGCAACCAGTTTATTGGAATGGCATCAACCCTGTTATATTAACAGAAAATACTGCTATGTATAGGATAATTAGAGCCAATATCCAGCTTATTGAAACTGTAACAACTCATCTGTATTCTAATTCTAATTCTAATAGCACTTTTATAGCGCTTAATCTCCGTCAAAAGACAGACTCTAAGGCGCATCACACAAAAACATTGTTCAATATTCAAAAACCAGAGACATTGCAGGGGTCAGCACCGCGGAGAAAGCAGAAAGGAGATTGGAAATTTAGGGTGGGTATGCTTTTCCAAAGAGGTATGACTTCAACTTTGACCTGAAAGAGGCAAGTGAGTTTGCAGAGCGGACCTCATCAGGAAGGTCATTCCAAATCATAGGTGCGTCATACGCAAAACTGAGTCCAAAATGTTTTCGAGACTTGAAAATTGAACCAAAGTGGGGAACCTCAAGAAATATGCCATCAGATTGACTTCGACAAGTGTTATATGCACTATGTCTGGGAATGAGGAAGGGTTCAAAGTATTTGGGGTTACCACTGTGTAGGAACTTATATACCAGCATGGCAGTCTTAAAGATAGTACGGTACTTAATTGGCAACCAATGTAGTGCTTTTCTAACTGGAGTGATGTGTGAGTACTTGGTGGTGTTGGCAACAATTCTGGCAAGGCTATTCTGAACACATTGAAGTTTGCGCAGATCTAGAGCTGAGAGACCTCTGAACAGAGAGTTACAGTAATCTAGTCGACTTCCGACCAGAGCATTGGCAGCCATAAGAGTAGCTTCATGTGTCAAATGTCCTCGGAGTCGCTTAAGATCCCGGACATGAGCAAAACAAGCCTTGCAGACCTTCCTAACATGACAAGAGAATGAGAAATCAGAATCAAACCAGACACCAAGGTTCCTAACTGCATCTGTTGGTGATATGAGATTACCAAGTATGTTGACCGGGAAGGACTGATTAAGTTTTTCGCGCTGAGACTTTGAGCCAAACACAATGAATTCGGTCTTATCTGGATTTAGCTTGAGCTTATTTGTAGAGAGCCATCTCTTTACGTCTTCAAGGCAGTGTGACAGCTTATCAAGGGCAGAGGCAACATTTTTATGTGTGAGGTGTACATACAATTGTGTGTCATCAGCGTAGAACTGGAAACTAATACCAGGATGATTCTGTATGACTTTACTCAGTGGAGTAGTATAGAGTGAAAAAAGGATTGGCCCCAGGACAGAACCTTGAGGCACACCATACAATAACTTTTTGGCATCAGATAAAATTGACCCAATCTTAATGCACTGAACACGGTCTGAGAGATAAGACTTAAACCAATCGAGGACAACCCCGCTCACACCAAACCAGGAGCTAAGAGAATTAAGTAGCGTATCATGATCAATAGTATCAAACGCTGCTGATTGATCCAAGAGAATGACAGCAGTAGCCTCACCTTTAGCAAAAGCCAAATGAACATCATTCTTAATTGAAAGCAATGCAGATTCAGTTGAGTGACCTAGTTTGTAGGCAGATTGCCTGACATTCTCAAGTCCGTTCAAACTAACATGGTCATTCAACTGAGAAGCAACAACACGTTCAACCAGTTTGGATATGAAGCCCAACCCAGAAACAGGTCTGTAGTTTTTTAAGTCATTGGGTGGTAGTGATGACTTTTTAATCAATGGGGTTACAATAGCCTTCTTGAACTCATCAGGTACAACACCTTCTGACAACGAGCAGTTAACAAGCCTGGTGATAGAGGGCAGTAAAATATCAATACATTCCTTAACAAGAAATGTAGGCCATGGGTCTAACAAACAAGATTTAGTGGGTGACTTCATGATAATTTTTCTAATTTCCTCTTGAGAAACTTGTTTAAAGCAGCTGAAATTGGGTACATCAGGTGGAGGAGGCAGAGTGAATGAGTCACTAGAGGAAAATGAGTTTCTGATTTTATCTATTTTGTCACTGAAGAAAGTGACAAACCGGTCAGCAAGACCTTTCTTAGATTCATGAGAAGGGAGTACTGCTTCAGAACTAGAGTGCAGTGCGGAACGCAAGACCTGCCATAGCTTCTTGGAGTCATTGGTATTTTCTCTGACCAGGTTTCTGAAGTAATTTGCCTTATCTTTGTTGACCAGTGAATTGCAGCGACCAATCTGTCTTCGAAGTCTAGCTCGATTATAGGCAGATTTATCTTTACGCCAGATTCGTTCCAGCTGTCGCCTGATGGTTTTTGCCAGCCTGTAGGTGTCAGATAGCCAACCAGTAGCTTGCTTAGTAAAAGTGCGAGTAACCAATGGTGCATGCTTGTCAAGCAATTTGCTCAAATCATCTAAGTATTGTTCACACAAACCACTGACTGTATCACCAGGGCATTTTACGAATGCGCTATTTCCCAAATCCTTACGGAAACTGTCCATGTCAATTTTATGATACCTCCTGAAGGTGACAACTTTTGCCTTATGTGAAGGAGGATTAACTGAGTCAAGCTGAGCAAGGACAAGAGCATGATCTGAAATAAATTCAGCAACTCGTACATTAGAGATGGCACTGGCATCAGTAGGAGTGAGAACAAGGTCTAGGATATGACCATGTAGATGGGTAGCCGTTTGAACATTTTGTGTTATATTGCATGATTCTAAACAGTTCTGGAATTTGATACTATCATTTGAAGAAGTATCCACATGAATATTGAAATCCCCACAAATTAGGAAAGAGGGAGAAACAGAGGATAAATATTCCAAAAGATTGAGAAATTGGTCCAGGAAACTTTCAGAGCATGAGCCAGGTGGACGATAAACACAAGTCAACACAAGCTGTTGAGCCGCCGACCCAATTGCAATGCTAACATTTTCAAAGGAACTGAAAGTAGGTGTATCCACAGATCTAAACTGTATAGCTTTGTTGATAAAAAATCCGACACCACCACCACGGCCATGAATACGGGGTTTGTGGCAGAATTTGAAGCCTGTCGGGGTGATGGAATGTAGAAGGCTGTCCGTTTCCTCCTGGCGAATATGTGTTTCAGTGACAGCAAGAATGTCGACAGAATGTACTGTTACAGCATCATCGATGCAGGGTCCCTTGTTTCTTACAGATCGGCAATTTACCACCCCAAACGAGATTGGTCCAGGATTAAGGGAGATGTCACCACAAAGTAACAATAAGGTCGCAAGGCCATGACGCTTAGCCACACAAGGGAAAAGATGTGTATTCAGGACATAGCTGTGGAGTCTGTAGGGGCGTGGTAATGAAGTAAGACCATGAGCAGACAACGGAATAAATACATTAGGATCACTGCTTACTGACTTTCTCCAAAACAACAGTAAGAGGAACAACCAGCGGATGGTACTCATTGCACTCCGGTTCCCTAAACTAAGAACAGGACCATGAGGAGTAACACCAGTATGCCCTAATTCTAAGTTAGTTACTATGTAACACAGTCTGTCCACTCTAAATTCCGTCCCGTGGGCGACTCACGGGCACCCTACACTCCTCACTGAGCCTCTAGAATAAACAATTTCCCTAAAGTGAATCAAAAGAGGGGATGTATGGGACCATAGAGCCAAAAGCTGCCTCATTCTGAGAGAAAAAGCTGGTGAACCTGGGAAAATCAGAGCAAAGAGTGAACACTAAGACAGCAGAAACTTATATGTATGAGATTCAGGGAAGGAACCTATATTAATATTTCAATATCGATTCATACAGTTCCTGAATTTCAACATTGATACTGAAAGTGTAACTTTTGATATGACACAAAAGACACACTAGCATGTTTTCTAGATATATTGTCACAGTCTACACCTTTTCTACATCTAAGTCATTAATATTCACTAATTAAAAGGTTTATGAGAGATATTTTATGACACATTTTATAGCTTGTAGAGCAAATCATGTCTTAAATTTGTTGTCATATAAATATCATTTTTATTAATGCAAGTCTTGTCAAACGAAGATTTAAAAGATGCCAGAGATGCATTTTATAGCTTGAAACGATGTTTTAAATAATGATCTTTATGCAACTTTGTTTTCAGTCCTGATACTAAAACCGCATTTCACGTCCTACAATAAGGAAAGTGACCACTAGTAATACCTTACTTAAATAATAATGACCAATTATTGTGAGGAAATTAGAGTCATTATCTGCCTTACTTAAATAGCAGTGAATGCTTTGTAAGGGAAATTAGAGCCAATAACCACCGTACTTAAATAGCAAAGGCTGATTGGTGTGGGGAAATTGAAGCAGTTCATTATATCCCCAGACAAAAGTCTGGGATATATTGGTTTCACGTCCGTCACGCCGCCGCCGTACGTTTTGACTTGTGTGCGTGATAACTCAAAAACGCTTTCATAGATTTCATTCAAACTTGGCACACACATGTATTTGGATCGGGAGAGGAAACCTTTTTTAAGGTGACCTTAAACTCCCAATAATAAAGAACTTATGGCCACCTTAAGTTCAGAAATTTGACTTTTTGCAACTTAATGCCCTCTAGGTCACAGACTATGTGGCTTGTCTGGCTCAAATTTTACCTGGGAACACATTACTATATTCTCCTTACATACAGCAAAAATCAAGACTTTACGTTAAGGTTAAAATTGTTTTTGAGGCCCATTTCAACATTTTCCCCAATAACTCAAAAGTGGTAGGTCTGACAAGTCTGTAACTGTAGTAGATATAGCATCTACATGTACTGTAAGTTTGTGAAAAATTTTAAGTCTGTAACTTTAATTTTAAGATCACCTTAAAGTCTCTAAATTGCCCACAGAGACCCAATTTATGGATTTTTTGCCACTTTGAAGGCCTATAGCTGTCAAACGATGTGACTGATACAGCTGAAATCTCATCTGGGAATATATGATTATGTTCTGTTTACATGTGAAAAACATCAAGGCTTTAAATAGACGTTTAACCTGTGTATGAGGACCATAAACACCCACCCAAGTGACCCTTTTACGACATTTTCAACATATTTGGCTCTGTAACCTGGAAATGGTAAGTCTGACACGTCTCTAACTGTAGTAGATATAACTTCTACATGAAATCATTGTCTGTCAAAAATTTTAAATCTGTAACTTTAATTTTAAGGTCAGCTTCAGGTCTCTTAAATGCCCACCGACCCCCAAATTATGGACTTTTTACCACTTTTAAGCCCTATAACTATCATAATATGCGCCTGATACAGCTGAAATCTCATATGGGAATATATTAATATGATCTTTTTGCATGTGCCAAAAACCAAGGCTTTAAGTAGATATTTAACATATATGTGAGACCCATGAATGATCCACTCAGAGGACTTTTTTTTTTAAATTGAACTCCCCCCTCAAAAATGAAAAAAAAAATGGTTTGACCAAAAAAAGAATGAAAAATAATTTATAATAATTGTGAATAACACAAAATGGGTGCTGCAAAAAATACCCAATGAAGGCATGTGGTGTGAGAGATGGCCTGTCTGGGGATATGTTGGCGTCGAGTCGGCGCAATCTAGTTTACTTAAGTGCTAGAAAGTGGTGTGTTGGAAACTTAGAGTCAATATCCACCTTACTCATGTTACTGGAAAAGTAGTCCAACATATTTATTAATTTTCACTGATTTGTTTTTTCTTTTTCCTAATCTTTGTTAGCAGAGTGCTGAAATGGGCAGAGAAATAGTATGTAAAGGAGAATGTAAATTCAACAGTCTGTACATTATTTTTTGCAAAACAGCAGAGAATTTCTGGTTAGTAAATTAAATAGTAAACAGAAACTTCTTCTCTGAGTTTTTTAATAAAAACCCTAAATCTGAGTAGCACTCTAATTTGAAAGTTTTTTGCAATTCTCTATTTTACTCACCTAAGTTCTGGTCGAGAATTTATTTCAGTGTTATATGAAATTATACTTGACTGGAAACATTCAAGATCATATTCAGTTTAAACATTGGCGTCATAGTGTAGTGATGCATAAAGTACTTCATTGGATATGTTTGACAAAAAGTTAAAAAGGATAGAAACACTAGTGGAGTTGTGTAAAAGAATTATCAAGAAAATCATACATTGCAAATGTGGTCCAGTGTGAAAAGTATTCCACTTTAAAATGACTTTGAATAAAATGTTGTCAAAATGTTTCAAAAAGTAAATAAAGAATTGTAAAGTATCTTATTTCTAAATTTAAATTAATAATGTTTAAAATACATAGCATTATACCCCAGTCACACTACAGGCAGTATTGCCTATGTTTATAGGCATTCAAAAGTCCTAAAAATCATAGAGGAAACATTTTGAGCATTGCAAAACTTCCGTGTGTATTGACAGGTGAAGCAGGGATAGCTAGAGTTCATGTTTACAGACAGAGGTAGAGTAAGAAATCTAGAATTCGCCACATATCTGAAATTCGCCACATGTGGAAATACTAATAAAATAAATGAACTGAGGTGAGATTTGTTGAATGTACAGTAAATTAAGGCTTTTTAGACTGAAAAATGCCAATTTTCGGACAAAACATCATTTTCTTCATAAAATTAACTAAGGTTTTAGAGGTGGCGAATTTTAGATTCCTGGTGAATTTTAGATTTCTTACTCTAAGTACAGGCATTTAACAAAACAATAAACAAGTGCAATACCACCTGTAATGTGACTGGGGTAATAATGTACCCTTGGTGGGCACTCAAATTTTCTATATTTTTATGAATATGAAGAACATTAACTGTATCTACCAGATGATACTATGGATTACGCATGAGTACACCGCCGATGCATTATGTAGAGATTTTCCCTCTAGAGGCCAGGGTATTACAGGTAGATTTCTCAAATTTGCAGGATATATTCATAACCATAAAATCTTGCGTGTGAATATTTTTGGCCTCATTTTGAAAAACAAGATGGCCACCTCGGTGGGTACGGGTGTTTTTCGACTTTCAGCAAGGAGTTTTGCTGGCCCTCTAGAACAAAGAGTATTATGTTTAGAGATATCAAATTTGAGGATATGTTCATCATTACAAAATGTTGACTAGAAATATTTTTGGCCTCATTTTGAAAAACTAGATGGCCACCTCGGACGTATCTTTTCAGTCATAAAAAGTGCTTATATCTCCCTTATTATTGGTCCTAGAGGTTTGCAATGTGAAACCAACCTATAGAAAGTCATGGGCTGCAATCTTTTGATGTGTTTGGACTTGACCTTGGGCCCCACCTTCAAGGTCAAACCAGGACAGCCAAACTTAAAAGTGCTTATAACTCGCTTATTATTGGTCCTTGGGGTTTTCAATGTGAAACCAACCTATAGGAAATCATGGGCTGCGAATCTTTTGATTTGGTTAGATTTGACCTTGGGCCCCTCCTTCAAGGTTAAACGAGGATAGTCAACCTTAAAATGCTCATAACTCGCTTATTATTGATCATGGGGGTTTGCAATGTGAAACCAACCTACAGAAAATCATGGGCTGCGAATCTTTTGATGTGGTCAGATTTGACCTTGGGCCCCTCCTTCAAGGTCAAACCAGTATAGCCAAACTTAAAAGTGCTTATATCTCCCTTATTCTTGGTCCTAGAGGTTTGCAATGTGAACCAACCTATAGGAAATCATGGGCTAGGAATTTTTTGATGTGTTTAGATTTGACCTTGGGCCCCTCCTTCAAGGTCAAATGAGGATAAAGTTAAAAGTGCTAATAACTCACTTATTATTGGTCCTAGAGGTTTACAAATTTGAATATGAAACCAACCTATAGGAAACTATGAGCTAGGAATCTTCTGATGTGGTCAGATTTGACCTTGGATCCCTACTTCAACGTCAGATGAGGGTAGTCAAACTTAAAAGTGCTTACAACTTGCCTATTATTGAAAAATGCTGTTTATCTTCAAAACTATGTTAGTTGTCCTTTTCCGGTGGATACATCTTGCATCTGGCCACAGATGCGTCCTTGGTCTAGTTCTTTACATTATGTATCCATATAATTCAGTCAGAGTGACTTTTGACTGAATTCTCAAATCAAATCAATATTTCAGTGAGAACTAGTCATATACCGTGTGGGGTTCAACTCATTTAATACGACTTTGTAACAAAACCCAGTTTTCTTAAATATTCTTGTAAAATGGGTCAATATAATTTACCTATCATTTGTTAAGACTGTGTCACATGCATATTGAGGTTTATACTATAAACTATTGCCTTAATTATCACACAGCCTATTACCTAAACAGTTGATATTATGACAGGTTTCACTCTTGTAAATTTGTGTTTCATAACTATTTGACACTCGGATGTCTCTTATATGTCTTTCTGTATCTTAAACAAAATTTTACTGTCCCAGTTTTTTGGATAAGCATTTAGAATACACAAAATACACATTTCATCTAGTCCAGTTTAGTTTTTATTTATGCCAGCTTAAGAATGGTTTATTAATACTTTATTTACACTACTTTGTTCATTCTGCAATCAAAACTATACGAGTTGCATTTATTTAAAGAATTAAATTTTCGTTCAACTAACAGGGTCACACAGAAAATGAAACTTCTACTGTTTTTCTGATTTATCATCCAGTTTAACACAAAGTCAATTCCAGCATTTAAACTAGTGTACTTTATCATTTAAATGATAGAAGATGAAGATACTCTTTTAAACAACTGATTATTTCTCATTTTATTGTACAATATTAATGTTTGATATAATATATTTTGTTAATTTAATAAACCTTTCATTTAAACTACTCTTTTATTGTGTTTTTGCTTGTAGAGTGGAAGCTGCATTATCTGAACCAATCTTCAATATCATGAATCCAGTTTACTCCTATAATTAACCTTTCCTCATGTTTAAAAATATACCACTCATTTTACTTCATGAACCTGCTATCATGAAAAACAATATCTTTCTGCACAGATGTTTGCATAAAAGAGTTTTTGTTATCTGTAATACTTAGTATGAGCTGGACCAACAATCCCACTTCAGAATTTTTAATCCTTTATTATTGTTTCATTATTTAATTGACATGGAACACAGTATTGACACTCTGATACATTTTGCCACAATTTTAGCCTTGACCCCACCTAACAGAACTTGGCATTATTACTTGAGTTTCTCATGAAAAAGTAGCTTATTTGGTTTTTGGTATGGTTTTTTTAACCCCAGCCCATAAAAACTGGGGTTATAGTCATTCCCTGTGCTGTCCAGATGGTGGTGGGTATAAAGTTTATGGGTGTTCCACAGACTAAACAGGTTTTGTTTACCCAAGAGGATATAGAGCCAATTAGGTTTTGGGGCATATCCGACAACAGCTGTTGCCATGGCACCACTTTTTAAGATTTTTTAAAGGGTTGTGCAGGTATCATTTTCACACATGGCTGCCGGAAAAAGTTTGTAGGGACTGCATTTCAGAAACCATAAGATGCAAGAAATTGAAACGTGATAGGGACATTGGTTGGGGAGTGTAGGTGTGCAACATCATGGTGTGACCCTGATTTAACCTTTGATCTTGCTGTAGTGATCTTGAGTTTTAAGATCTTGTCCTAACTATATTTCTTAAACCGCAAGTTATAGGAAGTTGATGGTTGGTTTGGACATTGTTTATGGGTGTAGGTGTACAGCATTATGCTGTGACCTTGTACTGTTGTTAGGCAGGTTATGTGTAACCAACCCGCCTATTAGATTGATGTGTCCGATGTCTGGCCGTCCGTCAACATTTTCATTTCCAGACTCTAACTTGAAAATGCTTTCTCCCATCGAATTCATACGTGACAGGGAGATAGATCACCGTCATAGCTAGGTTGCTTTTGAAATTGGTGTAATTCTGTCCGTTCGTTTGTCCATTTGTCCGTAAACATTTTCGTTTCTGGACTCAAACTCGAAAACACTTTATCCAATTGAATTCAATTTGACACAGAGATAGATCACCATCATAACTAAGTTGCTTTCGAAATTGGTGAAATTCTGTCTGTTCATTTGTCCATTTTTTGTCCAATTGTCCGTCAACATTTCCGTTTCCGGACTCTAACTCGAAAACACTTTGTCTAGTCGAATTCAAACTTGACAGGGAGATAGACCACCATCAAAGCTAAGTTGCTTTCGAAATTGGTGTGATTCCATCTGTTCTCTTAAATTATGAACATATTTTGGTATGTTCATGACCACTTTCACCACCTTCGTCTGCATACATCTAACATATATCGATCCTGTAGATATGGTAATACTATGTCTTACTTTAATAAATTATCTTTTGTGATTAGGTCCCATGCAATATTATATTATGCTACATTAATGCTCTACACTTACTTAGTTTGAGTCCTATGTTTAGTATAGCATAGAGACAATAATGTAACCTAGATTACAAGTTTTACATTTCTCAGCACCTTACATAGCATTTCTTTCCTTGTTCCTAAATTTAATTACAGCAGTCACTAACCTTATTGCTGCCTGCGCAACCCGCCTTTTGGGGCATTTCTGACCCTCTTGTTTATGTTATATCGAGGGGGGGGGGGTTAAAATTCTGATAATGGAATGGATCTTATGTCTAATATCAAATCATCACTTCAGAGGAACAAAGTTAAATGTGTTTGTTTTGTAATATGTATGCTACTTCTGAAAAAAGGTTTACATGTTTACAAAACATTTTGAAACCTTATCATTGGTTGAAACCATCTCTACACAAAAATTTTGCTGAAAGCATTTATTAAACATTTACAAAATAATTCAAGAAACAGGTTTGGGTGGTTATGCTGCAGAGGTTTTCTTAAATAATGTTTAGTAAATGTTGTTGCCGTATATGTATGTTGTACATATTAACCATAACAAAATTTAACTTTTTACTCATGAGAATCAGCCAGTATGGAAAGATACACAAATTTCAAAGAATACCAAGGGTTGTAATCTTGTCTTTCAAAATGAGCCAAAGTTAAAGTCACACCATGATGCACACCTACACCCCCTAACCAATTTCTGTACCAAGTGTCAACCTTCTACACCTTATGGAATCCTATAAATAGCCCAGACAAGATTTTAAAACTCATGGTCACTATGACAAAGTCAAAGGTTAAATCACGGTCACACCATGATGTTGCACACCTAAAACACCTGACCAGTGTCCCTACCAAGTATCAACTTCCTACACCTTACAGTTTCTGAGATATAGCCCGGACAAGATTTTAAAGGTCAAGGTCACTATAGCAAGGTCAAAGGTCAACTCAAGGTCACACCATGACGTTGCACACCTACAGCCCCAACCCATATCCCTACCAAGTATCAACTTCCTACACCTTACAGTTTCCGAGATATAGCCTGGACAAGAGTTTATACGTCAAGGTCACTACAGCAAGGTCAAGGTCAAATCAAGATCACACCATGATGTTGCACCCCTACAGCCCCCAACCCATATCCCTACCCTGGACAAGATTTTATAAGTCAAGATCACTATGGCAAGGTCAAAGTTCAACATTGCATACCCCCCTAACCAGTGTCCCTACGAAGTAACAACTTCCTTCAACTTACAGTTTCCAATATAGAGCCCGAACAAGATTTTATAGGTCAAGGTCACTACAGTAAGGTCAAGTCAAGCTCATACCATGAGGTTGCACAGCTACAAACCACAACGAAAGGTCCCTACATAGTATCAACTTCCTACACCTTATGGTTTCCGAGATATAGCCTTGACAAGATTTTAAAGGTCAAGGTCACTACAGCAAGGTTAAAGGTCAAGGTCACACCCTGATGTTGCACAGCTAAAACACCTGACCAGTGTCCCTACCAAGTATCAAGTTCCTACACCTTACGGTTTCTGAGATATAGCCAGGACAAGATTTTCAAACTCAAGGTTGCTGTGACAAGGTTAAAGGTCAAGTCAGGTCACACCATGACGTTGCACATGTACACCCCCTAACCAATGGCCCTACCAAGTATCAACTTCCTACACCTTACGGTTTCTGAGATACAGCCCGGACAATCTTCCCGCTGCCAACCCACCCATCTGGACACCATGGGTGAAAACAATACACCGACAGCCCCTAAATGCTGTGGGGTAAAAATTGACAAGACCAGCTTGAAAGTTTTTGGCTGTCCCATGTGGATACAATTTTAACAGAGAGATCAAGCATGTTCATTTGTAGTAGTACTCATTGGATGCAATATGTCAATCTTGTAAATCTTAAATCCTTAGTCTTTAGTTTTTCTGCCAGGCATTTTTTATGTCAGCTGACTTGTCAGCTGATATTATGGCATTCATCTGTGGCATACACATGAACAGTAACTTCTCCAAAAGTACAAGACCCAGAGACATGATGTTACTTTTAAAAAGATACCTTGACTATCGAGGATGATAGATTGTTCGAGGCATGCAGATCTGTCTGTTGGTCTGTTTTCCAGAGCTGTTAGAACAGAGGTACCCCCACTCAAAGTGTGAAATTTTAACACTTTATCACAATTTTCTCCTTGTCTATTGCATGGATTTTTCTCTCATCTTGCATATATATACTAGACCACAAGTAGATTCCCTTGTGTCCGTATCAGGCCTGGATCTTTCTTAATTTTTTAATGAAATTTTAAAATGATTTTTATGCATTAAACTTCATGAATTCATGCAGTAAATCACTTATAACTTGAAGAGTATTGCATTTACAGCAATTTGTTAAAATGTTTTTGACCTATTTTTCTTTTAGCTGTAGCATAGTAAAACTTCAGACATGTAGTTCAAGCTACATATAAAACTAGACTTTGCAATAAATTGTATCTGTACAAAAAGAATCCCTCCTCACCCCTATTCATCCACACAAACTGCATCAGAGAAAGGAATTGCCACTTTGTGTGGGCGTGTGTTATATGTGCCTGTGGGTCGCTCCCTTCAGAGTTCCAATGGTAGGAGAATGCGTACAGAGTAGCAGACAGGTTCAGTTGTAGGGAAGGAATTTGTAAGCTTAGAAACTGGGCTTTGTCGTACTTGGTAAATACCTGCAAATAGAATACTTTAATAAATTCATAGTAAAAATGAGGTGATTTTTGAGCTAGTCTGTAACCTAGACAGTTTCCCGCCAAAGTTTGGCTGTAAACCAGCCAATTTCCCACCAAAATGGCTTTAAAAGGCCATGCATTATGATATTAAATCAGTTGTGGGGTTTGAATGTCAGGGAAGTCACAGAATTGCTGGAGATCGAACTACCAATATTATACATACACTTAAAGAATATAAGTTTACACGTGGTGGGGTCGATAACCAGCCATTTTTTGACTGGCATCTAAAGAAAAAACGAAGAAAAATGGGTAAAAAAAGAATGCAAATAAAAGTGCTGTAAACGACAATGGAAGTATAAGCATTACTGAGTAGAGTCAAGTGAAAGACACGACAGTTGACAAGAAGTTAGATTTGCTACTTGAGGTCGTGAAGGGAGTTGATTCTAAGATGCAAGAGCAAGATGTACGACTTCAAAAGCAGGAAGAAAGAGTTAGCATACGAGATGTGTCTGTACTACCAACTGTGCACAGTTCACCAAAACAGGCAAGGAACTTGACCCTGAGAAGTTACCGTCATTTCATGAGCTGAAGGGAGATTCGAAGATACAAGCAGAGGTCGACAAACGCCTCCAAGCATACCATAATGCATCCAGAACAGACTTCACGGGTAAGTCAAATACTGCTATTAAGTCAGGTCGTTTCAGAGCTGGTATTGCAAAAAAAAAAGAAATCCCATTAGCTGGCCACAAGATTTTTGTGCAGTAAATGTAGGAAATAAACAACCAACTTACGATGAGATGAGTTTGGAACAGTGGGTTCAGGGTATGTTGTTCTGTGTTTTTGAGCAAACTGATAGTAAAAATAAGGACAACATGTTGATGTACTTTGCATTATTAATGCAAGATGCTATAGAACTCTCAGCCAATACAGCCCGTAGAGCACATGCTGCAGTTTTGCAGGAAATTGAAAGGGGTAAGCTATCATGGGCAGACCCGGATCTGGTGGAAAAAGTCAAAATAAGAAATACCCAGAGAATTTTTCATGGTCAAGAAACTGCCTCCAACCCAATGGTCCAAACTCAATGTTGCATTCATTTCAACAAGGGGCATTGTAAATATGATAGTGAGCATGTAGCAAACGGGATATTATATCAACATTACTGTTCTTTCTGTATGAAAGAAACACAGAAGAAATATGATCATCCACTGTGTAAGATTTTTGAGAGTCAAAAATAGTCAAAGTCAGTCAAAAAGTGACAATACAAAACCCAAGCAAGTAGAGTAGCATGTTTGAAAGTATTAACCAATGGCCTAATAAGTACTACAAAGGTCTTGTTGTTAAAAATGTACCAGTTAGTAGTATAAACAGCATAGGTTTAAATTATACTAAAAATGGAATTTTAGAAAATCCATACAAGTTGAACTAGGTAAACAAGAGGCCAGTCTCAGCTATATGGACCCTCAATCATGTGTCACAGCCAAAGATGGCTCACCTTATTCTACTAATAGTTTGCCATATACATCTGTTGGTAGCTGTATTGTAATGATATACAAGAATCGTGGGATGTAAGTTGTGAAAATAGTATTCACGAAAAAAATGAAAATAATGATAGTTGTGTGCTTATGAATGATAGCTTTGAGAGAAGGGTTGAAAATGTATGTAAATATGCTAGTACTGAAGGGTTCACACTTGGTTGTACTAACAATAATATGTATTGTACTACTCTACATTCTGCACATGAATGCCAGGTGAGTACTAGAGGCAGCAAAAATTTCAGTGATTCTGATCATGCAGCATTGGTCACTAACACAACATCTGGTAGTGGGCTCTTCAGTACAAGAAATTGGGTCGTATAATGACTCAGAATTTTTAGATAGTGGGTCAAATATTAAACAAAGTATGCAAAAAAAATCTACCCTATAAATCATCATACAGTGCAAGTTATAAACAGCAGGTAGATGATAGACGGGAGGGTGTGAGTACACACGATACCATGAGTTACTCTCAAATCCACCATATTAACCAATTATTGCAGGTTTATTGTGACCTTGGCATTCAACCTCACAACTTTTCTAGCCAAGGTTTAACAATAAGTCTTAGTGATAATAATGCTATTTATGGCATTAATTCTTTTAGTTATAATTTTAGTCAAGGATCCAGTCATGATATTGGTTCATATGATAGTAAAGATACATGCATACACCAACATAGTCTCATTAATACGAATAAAGATATTACACAAAGTACAGATACCATACAAAGCCTAGTAAAACAGCAAGATGAATGGCCGCGTAGGGAGTACGGGTTCATAACCGACTGCATTCTTAAAAGCGAAATACTTCCAGTTGCGCCAGAGATAGAATTGAAAAATGACCAGCAGTGGCTTAGGCAAATCCATGTAAACATTACAAAATACGAACTTATTAACTTACAAAATACTAATTATAAAGGTGCCAGAATACCGGTCCCTTCTAGTTTGAATATTCCTATGTGGAGGTATATCCTTAAAGACTATGATCTTCCTATAATAGGAGATTATTTACAATTTGGGTTTCCAATTAATGTTGATTTTAAAATATTTCTATATAATACAGAAATAATAAACCATACTTCTGTTTTACAAAGGAAACAAGGGGTAGATAAATATTTTACAACTGAGGTCAGTAAAAAAGCTATGCTAGGCCTGTTTGAAGACCCCCCCCCCCCCCCCCCCCTTTGATAAAGTACATTATTCACCATTAATGGCCAGGGACAAGCCGGATGGAGGCGTTCGCGTGATTGTTGACCTATCCTGGCCTGCATATAAAAGTGTGAATAGCTATATTCCAGATAATGTATTTGATGAAATGAATTTCATTTTAAAATATCCTACTATAGACATGGTTATTCAAACAATTAAAGAAATTGGCCCAAATGCCCTGTTATACAAAATAGATTTGGAACGTGCATTTAGGAATTTAAGAGTTGACCCTTCAGTTTATTCCTTATTATGCTTAAACTGGAATGACGTCACATACGTGGACGTTAGCGTAGCTTTTGGAATAAAAATTGGGGCAGTGGCTTGTCAAATGTGTATGGACATAATTACGCATACATTATGTCAACAGGGAGCCTGGGTGATGAACTATTTGAATGACTACATCAGAGTGGCAAATGAGTTTAAGGTGGAGTCGCAATTTTAAAGTTTATTGAATATTTTACAAGTTGGCCTTCCAGTCAATCCAACTAAAATTGAACCTCCAAGTTCTGTTATAACCTGTCTAGACATTCAAATTGATGCAAAAGAAGGTAAATTATCAATACCCCTAAAAAATTAGAAGAAATACAACAAATATGCAAGTTGTGGCGTAATAAAAAATTTGCTAGTAAGAAGCAACTTCAAAGATTAGTTGGAAAATTGTTATATATACACAAATGTATTAAACCAGCAAGGCTGTTTGTTAATCGTATTCTGACAGTACTGCGTAATGCCCCCTGCACAGGCAGCTTCAAACTACCTGATGTGTTCTTTAAGAACATCAATTAGTTCAATTTATTTTTAGAAGATTTTAATGGTATTAAAAAAATACAAACAAGTTAACTACGAACCACCGTGTGTTTGTTGATGCCTCACTGCAACAGGTAGGGGGAATTTGGAATAACAAACTATATTCCTGGGATACTCCACAAAGAATTAAAGATCTAGTGTCAATTGTGCAATTGGAGGCTGAAAACGTTATACTGGCAGCCAGATTATGGGACAAGGAATGGGCTAAAGGCCCTTGCACATATACGCGGCGCGGTGCGGCCCGGTACGATTTTTACTGCATACTGAGCAGACGAATTTTCTTTACCTTGCACATTTGGGCGATTTTCCCAGCAGTTTTCAGTATATTGACAAGATATTTTAACTAGAGTGAAAGTGAATAGAATAGTTAAAATAATCATAAACGTAATTAAAAAGCCAATACCCCACAGTACATATGCACACTCTCCTACCCTTACATGCAATTAATCTTATTACAATGAAAGGCCTTGACCAGTGTCTCTTTTATAGTAATGGTGATTACACCCCCTTTCAATTTATAAACTTCTGGCTGTATTGTGTTTACAGATATTGTCACACACCTAACATGGCCTAACATAACATCCCTCTGTCTATTATAAGGACATAATCCCTCCACAAACAAGACCCTAGACCAGTGTGTCCATTTTAGAATTCCTATTAATTGCAATCCTCATTCAGTTAAACCTTCTTATGTGTCTATATGGACACCCACCATATTTTGTCATCTGTCCCATAGTAGTTAATCCCTTCACAATGAGCCTGTGTGCTTGCATTTTGTTTTCCAATTAATATATTTGTATAAAGTTCTGTAATAGACTGCCATATTTAACCTGTGGGGAATCTAAATATCAATGAAAACTTGGGAAAAATAGTAAAAAAAGCCGCGCGGTTTTTGAAAAAATTAGAAAATTTTCTAAATAGAAAAATCCGCGCCGCACCGCGAACTGCCGCGCCGCACATATGTATAAGCAGTGAACTACTTCCATTATTTCTATTTTATTTAGCCGTGCCGCGCCGCGCTAGTGTGCAATGGGCTTAATTGTAAAGTTAATATATGGTGTGATAATTTAGCGGTGGTTCATGCATGTCAGTCTCAAAGAATTAAATACAACTGGTTAATGGCATGTTGTCGTACTTTATGGTATATATCTGCAAAGCATAACATAGAATTCCAAGTACAGCATATTTACGGGGTGGATAATGTTAAAACTGACATCCTGTCTAGGTGGCATATTTACAAGCACAGTAAATTGCAAGAAGTCAAATATTTACAACAATGCACTTGGTTAGAAGTAAATAATGACATGTTATGGCCAAATTTTAATATTTAGCAATCCTGACTGCAGTATTTGACTATAATGTATATGCTACCCCTATGGGTGTCACTTCCGTAGTTGCTGCCGTATTCTTTTGTGTTCTCAGGAAGGCAGATGCTGCATAACCTACAAGAACAGGCAGACATGCGAATCAATGGCACTCTCAGACCAAGGACCAGGGCATCCTACATGGTGGCCTTCAGACAGTTTGTGGCCTTTGTGATAGTAACGGGACTGAACATTCCATATAGTGAAGTAGTGGTTATTCTATATCTAGAATATCTGGTTCAAGGTTTGAAATGCTGTTCTATCAGAAACCATGTATCTGTACTAAAGCACTATTTTGCTATGTATAATTGGCCAATGGTGGCCCGAGGTGGAAGGAAAGTCGCATTGTTGCTCAAATCTGTGCAAATAAATGCACGATTGTCTATAAAAATAAAGGGTATCATAACTTTATCAATGTTAGAAAAATTAATTCTGGTATGTCAATGGTGATATCTTTGCTGCATTATTTGTAACAGCGTTCTTTGGGTTCTTCCGACTGTCCACTTTGTTGCCAAACAAAAGTACTGAATTCGATAGAACGTGTTTTCCAATTCAGAATGATATAGTGTGGGGGGCACCAAGAGTGTATATTATAATCACTTGCTCCAAGACAATGCAGGCATCTAACCAAGCGCATGTATTTCAGTTACCATTACTGGAAAATAAATGCTTTTGTCCTGTACTGGCTTTAAAAATAGCATCAGAGATGCCCGTACCCCACAGCCTAGGGAAATAATTTTAACACCATGAGATATAGAAGTACTGTATCAGTACAAAGTTCAGGATACTTTCAGAGCACTGTCAGTTATATAATGGTCCAAACAATGTTTAAATAGAGAAAATAATGTCTAAGAGAAAGATAATGCATGTAAAGATGAAGTATTAAAACAAGAGAATTCAATAACAAGATAACAGCATTAATCAGTAAACTAAACATTACAACACTCTTTATCTACATCTGCATGGCCGAATTATGGTTTAGATGTTTTGAATATTACCATGCATACAGAAGTGGTAATACATTCAATGAATGCTTATGTGTGGTGTTGGAGCAAAATCTGTGGCTCACTTGATGAAATTCCATCTGTTACAATGGGAAGTTATAAAAGTAAAATTCTTAATAAATTCTAATATGACTTTAACAGTGCTTAATCTGCATCAAGACAGACCCAAAGGTGCAACAAGATTTTAAAGATCAAGGTCACTACGACAAGCTCAAAGGTCAAATCAAGGTCACACCATGACGCTGCACACCTACAACCCCTAACCAATATCCCTACCAAGCATCAACTTCCTACACCTTATAGTTTCCGAGATATAGCCCGTACAAGATTTTATAAGTCAAGGTCACTACGGCAAGGTCAAAGGTCAAATCAAGGTCAGACCATGACATTACACACCTACACCTCCTAACCAATGTCCCTAGTAAGTATCAACTTCCTACACCTCACGGTTTCCGAGATATAGCCCGGACAAGATTTTATAGGTCAAGGTGACTATGGCAAGGTCAAAGGTCAAATCCTGGTCAGACCACAACATTGCACACCTACACCCCTAAACCAATGTCCCTACCAAGTATTACGGTTTCCGAGATATAGCCCGGACAAGATTTTATAGGTCAAGGTCACTATAGAAAGGTCAAAGGTCAAATCAAGGTCAGACGATGACGTTGTACACCTACACCCCCAACCAATGTCCCTACCAAGTATCAACTTCCTTCACCTTACGGTTTCCGAGATATAGCCCGGACAAGATTTTATAGGTCAAGGTCACTATAGAAAGGTCAAAGGTCAAATCAACGTCAGACCATGATGTTGCACACCTACACCCCTAACCAATGTCCCTACCAAGTATCAACTTCCTACACCTTACGGTTTCTGAGATACATCCCGGACAAACTTTTTCCCGCCACCCGCCCGACCGCCCACCCATCCAGACACCATGGGTAAAAACAATACCCCGACAGCCCTTAAGGGCTGTGGGGTAAAAATCTTAATGGCAAAAATTCCAAGAGGCATGAACCTTCAAGTATTTCAGATAAATACAAAACATGGATGGGTACCTCTGTCAGCTCCAAGAGTGCGTTCATTTTGGCGCTTAGTGATTACATGTACTACCTTGTGCCTCAACATATACATTGCACGCTTTTAGGAGAAGTGGGGCCTCATTGGCTTTCGACAATAGTGTTGAGCTATCAAAAATCAAACAACATGGAAATTGGAAGTCAGAAGCCATTTGGACATATCTGAACTCTACTCCTAAAGCAGCCAGTACAGTCCCTTCCATCTTTAAACAACTGATAGCTACTTATAACTAAAACATCTTTGGGGTTTGGCAGATAAAATACAACTTCATCTGTCTGATGTTTATTTGGTAACATTCAAGTAATGAAGTAAAACCATTTATTGCAATTTTATCACATTTTATAACAATTTAATCAGGTCAAACGCTTTGTCACAAGCTAATAATGGTGTATATATGTGAACAAAGTTTAACAGTAAAGTAGTAGTTCTCTTGTATCTCTGAAACTAGATGAGCAATTGAAGGTTACACAATGGTAAACCCTAATAAGTAATGATTGGAAATTAATCAGGTAACTGTAGTGGTCTATATGTATATAGAATTCTAGACTAGACTGATATCTGAAAAGCTTTGGGTTCAAACCTTCTGACATAACTCTAAAGAGATAAACAAGATGACAGTAGTAGCTAACCATGTGGATGTATAATAACAAAGCTAATTATGTTGGACTAATGTATTAATATGTAAAGTTTATAATAAACTCCAAAAGATACTAGTTATAATATGCACATTGTTCTATTCTGTCTCCTTCTCCTGCAACTGAAGTGGATGGGGGGGGGAGAGATACATATTGCATTTGAACTTATCTCTTCAGTCTTACATATGTATTGGGTAACAAATATAAGAAAATTAAAATAAATGGGAAGGGTCACTTTCACTGAGCTTTATTATGCCTAGCTGTGTATGCTGTACTTTCAAGTATATGTTATTTTTTTCACTTTTTCCCATTTCAGTTAGACATGTAAATTTAATAAATTTTAGTTCAAGTGAGAAATTCTCTAAAGATTGCTGAAGAGTTGGCAGCATGTAAAACTCGAACAAATTTTGGATACCCTGGGTAGTATGGACTCTTTCTTCTAGTTTTAAAAGATACCTTAACCATCAAAGATGGAAAATTGTTCAAGGCATGCAAATCTGTTCGCTTGTCTGTTCCCCAAAGCCATTACAAGTTAGGTACACCCCACCCAAAGTGTGAAAAGTTCAACACTTTATCACAATTTTCTTATTCACTATTGCAGGGATTTCTCTGTTATGTTGCATATAAGTACTATGCCACTAGTAGATTCCCTTGTGTATCAGGCCTGGATGACTTTCTTAATTAATTTTTTATGAATTTTAAAAATAATTTTAATGCATTAAATTCATGAAATCATGCACTAAATCACTTTTCATTTGAAAAGTATTGCACGGAGATCATTTTGTTAAAATATGTTATTCAGCTACTTTTCCATAGCTACAACATGTGGAGTAACTTGGGTGTCTATCCATTGGGTATGTAATGGCTACTTTCTGACTTTCCAGTACTTTCCATAATGAGTAAAATCACTTGTAACTTGAAAACTCTTGCATTTAGAGTACTTTCTTTTCATGTACTTTTGAATCAGCTATAACATAGTAAAATTGCAGACCTGTAGCTCATGTCTTAGCCGAGCAATAGCTATTTTGAGGGTCTCACTGTTGAGTAAATCTGTTCTAGCTTAAAACTGTGGCATTTACAGTGTTTTCTTTAAATAGGTTGTTCACCTACTTTTCTCTCAGCTATAGCATAGTGAAATTGCAAACCTGTAGCTAGTTGCATAGCTGAGTAACAACTACTTTGAGGTTATCACTGCTGAGAAAATGAGTTACAACTTGAAAACTATTGCATTTTGAGAATTTTGTTTAAAATTGCAAATTTTAATTAGTAAATTAAATTTTTATTAGTTAATACCTTACCTAACAGACGATAGCTAATCTCCGGCGCCAGCCGGTCCCGCCAAACGCCAGAAAAAGACGTCCTGAGTTTCACCTCCGGCCGGACCGGTACACTCCCATCCACTCGCCAGGTGGCCTAGTTCCTGCTTTATTCGCCAGAGGGACGTGATGTCATAGCATCTTTTTCGTCCCAACTTAGGTTAACTGAAGCTGAAAGCGGGGAAGGCCGGGTGGGAATCTCCCGTCTGTTAGGTAAGGTATTAACTAATAAAAATTTAATTTACTAATTAAAATTTGCAATTTCATTGCGTTAATACATCTTACCTAACAGACGATAGCTAGAATAACTACCCAGTGGAAGGAGGGCAGCTTCCTGAGGACTAGAAGGAACTCTATAATTAGGCACGTAACCTCTGGCCCGGTTGATAAAGAAGCTCAAAAACTGCTCCTTAAGTTACCGAGCAGTGCCACTTCTCCCCCCCCCCCCCCTTTTTTTCTGCTCTGAGAGGAGGAAGAGAGAAGAGTTCAGTCCTAGGGATTCCATCGAGACCGTAAGAGTGGAATAAAGGTCTCATACTAATTGCCTCAGGCAAACTAGCAAAAAACCTTAACTATTATGTACATTATTTACAAAATAGGAGCTTGTAAGGTTCATCGGTGGATCTGCTGTGCAGCCACCACTGGACCTAGGTGAAAAAGCTCCGAATCTGCCCACACCACATCTTTAAGATAGAATTGAGTAAAGGTGTTGTGGGATTTCCAGTGGCATGCAGCTAAGATCTGGTCTAGTGAAATGCCACCCTGAAAGGCTTTTGAAGCCGCGAAGGCTCTAACGTCATGCGCCTTCACCTGATGAAGGGCTAGAGATTCCTGATCTGATAGATCGTAGCACAGGATAACCGTCTGCTTGATCCAAGATGAGATCGTAGCAGGAGAAATATCCTTCGTGAAACCCTTTTTGAAGGAGACAAAAACCAGCTCCTTTCCTTGTCTGAGATCTTGAGTCTTGTCCAGATAGTAGCGTAAAGCTCTCACTGGGCAGAGTGACCTGTCTTCCTTCAAGGATTTGTCCAGAGTAGGAGCCGGGGCTGGTATAACCACTGGAGCCACGCACTCTGGCCCCTCTTTTGCTAAGTGATTTTTAGCCAAAAAGCTTGGTGAAGGGTAAAGGGACACCTTGGCCCAGTCAGCTTGGTGTCTAATATTTTTGTTCAGCCAAGCGTGTATCTCACTCCTATGCTTTCCAGAACCCAGAGCGAGGAGGAACACCGTCTTAAAGGTCAGATGTTTTAATGAGGCCTTTCTGAGAGGCTCAAATGGGGCTTTTGTGAGCTGATGTAAGACCCGAGAAAGATTCCATGAAGGAATTCCTCTTCTACCCTTTGGTCTATCTCTATGAAAACTGTCCAAAAGGCGAGTTAGGTTTTCATCTTTACTCACATTCAAAGAAGAATTGCCCAATTTGTCTGCAATGGCTGATCTGTAACCATCAATGGTACTGGGTTGGAGATTCTTCTCCTGGAAAAGATGCAGGAGAAAATCTGCTATCTGTTTGACAGATGGAGACCTGAAGTCCACCTGACTTGATTCACACCATCTGACAAAAACGGCCCACTTTGCCTCATAGACTGTTCTGGTTGAACTTCTTTGAGGAGCCTCAATTCGTGACGCCACTGGGCTAGAGAAGCCTTGCTCCTTGATAGCCTCGGCTCTAGGAGCCAGGCGTGTAGGTTTAGGTTGGTCAGATTCCTGTGACGTGCCCTGTTGAATGGCTGTGTCACTAGGTCGGGATGGTTGGGTAGGCAAAGAGGGATCTGAGACGACAGTTCCACCAGGTCCCAGAACCATGGCATGTTGGGCCAACCCAGAGCTATTAGGATCACTCTCTTGTAAAGATGGTCCGACAGTTTGCTGACCACCTTGCCCAGTAAAGATACTGGGGGAAAGATATACATGTCCAGGTTTTCCCAAGAGACTGTCAGGGCGTCCACTGCCCAAGCCCTGGGGTCCGGTACTGGAGACACATACTGGTCCAGTTTGCAATTGTACTTCGTTGCAAACATGTCTACCTGGGGAAGGTGCCAGGTCTGAGTCAGGAGGTCGAAGACCTCCCGGTGAAGGGACCATTCTGTCTGAATGACTTGGCCTTGACGAGACAATTTGTCTGCAATTACATTCAGATGCCCAGGTATGTGCCTGGCCCGTAGGACTACCTGTCAGATTGCACCAACATAGGAGTCGCCATAGAAGGGCACAAAGTGAGCTTGACCTCATACCTCCTTCCTTGTTGATGTATGCCACAACCGTGGTGTTGTCTGTGGCCACTAGAACTACTTTGCCTTGTACCAGTGACTGGAACCTTCTCAAGGCCAGTAGGACCGCTTTTAGTTCCAGGAAATTTATGTGAAGATGACTTTCTGGAACTGACCAATCGCCTCTTGCTGTGACGTCTCCTAAATGAGCACCCCAGCCTTCTTTTGAGGCGTTGGTAAAGATCTGAACGGCATGACTCAAGGGATGTAAAGGTTGTCCTGTTAAGACATTTGTCTCCTTGGTCCACCATAGAAGGTGCGGGTGGAGTGACCTTGGTACAGGAATCTCCTTTTCTAGGGATTCCGGAACTCTCCAATGCCGTTTTAGGTGCCACTGAATGGGTCTCATGTGGAGTCTCCCTAGGGGAACCTGTTTTTCCGTCGCTGTAAGTAGGCCTATCAGGGACATGAAGTTCCTGACTCGGCAACTTGGTTTGGACAGGATGGCTCCCAACTTCTGAAGGATCGATTCCCACCGGCTCTGGGTCGCTAGGACCAGCCCCTAGGAGAGGTCGTACTTGTAACCCACGAACTCGAAAATCTGTTTGGGTTCTAGTTCCGACTTTTGTACGTTGATTATCCAACCCAATTCCTGGCAAAGGACGAGGAGGGATTGAGTGCCCTGGTGGCAGGACTCTTTGGTAGGGGCTCGAATCAACCAGTCGTCTAGGTACTGGTGGATCCTTATACCCCGGGATTGAGCCATTAGCTTCACCTCTTTGACCACACAAGTGAACTCCATGGGAGCTGTGGAGAGGCCAAAGGGAAGAGCCCGGAACTGATAGGACTGACCTTGGAAATGGAACCTGAGATATTTTCTGGACTTCACATGGACTGGAATGTGGAAATAGGCGTCGCTGAAATCCAGCGATGTCACCCATTCTCCCTGTTGCAGTGAGATCCGAATTGTTTCCGGGGTTTCCATCTTGAATGTTTTTACGCTCAAAAATTTGTTTAGAGCACTGAGGTCCAAGACTGGTCGCCACCTTTGGTTTGGTTTTGGGACTATGAACAGTCGGTTGAAGAAGGCTAGAGATGTCCGAACCCTTACCATCTCTACTGCCTCCTTTTGTAGTAAGGCTTGCAAAGCCTCCTTCAGGTAGAGGTTCCTGAGGGGGTTTGCATAACCACTGACTATTAGGGGGTCCCTTACTAGTGGGGGTCTGACTTTGAACGGGAGAATGTAGCCGTCCTTCAAAATGGACACTACTCTCGGGTTTGAACCTAGGAGGGACCACTTCTGCCAAAATTTTTGGAGACGTCCCCCTATCAGATGAGCATTGACAACATTGAGGACATTTTGAGCAATGGGGGCAAAAACGCAATGATCTACAGAAAAAGCATCTTTGACAAATTTTATTTCTTGCCTCACTCTTGACGAGGGACTTGTGTCTTTCTTTTGTGACTGCCCTCTTACATTTACGACAAAAGGTACAGGACTGGCAACAGGACAAAACACAGGTTGTTGAACAGACACAGAAAAGTTTTGTTCTATTACATTTATGACATTTATCTTTGACCGGGCCACCGGCACTGGGTTTGGAACACAATAATTGTCATTTATACTGCCCTTGATCCCTAGGAGGGCGGGTGCCGCGACCGGGCTGACCTCCCCTTCCTCTACCTCTAGACCTGCCACGTCCCCCAAAGGACTTCCATGCGGGCATGTCTTTTCCTGCGGAAGCACCGGTCTGAGTAGATTCCTGTCCTTGCTTCCAGTTAGTGGGGTAGGGTTGGAATCTGTTTTGCTTTTTATGATTACCGGCGAACCCACCGCGGCCCGGACCGGGCTGGTTGGTACGCTTTATGGTTTCAAATTGTTGAATCTCATCTTCCGCTTTGCGGATGACCGCATCTGGAAACAAAGCATGAGTGTTCAGAGGGCAATTTCTCAAGGCGGAAAACGTGTCTGGTTTCACACCTGTTTTTAAATGCTCCAAATATGAGTCTCTGTGGACTAAGGTCAAATTGGCCATCTGGACAAAGGTGAAGTCCGAGAGATGTTGAAGAGATTTTCCTACCGCAAAACTCACATTTTGATTGAATGAGGTCAGGTAATGCAACTCGTCCAATGCTGACTGAGCCTTGCTAGAAGATTTACCCTTTCCTAATTCTGTTTGTAAAATCTTAAGTTGCTCTTGGACACTGTCTTGTATTTTGGTAATGCAACGGTTGAATCCAGCGGACTGGTTGCATATATAACTCGTTTCCTTAGCCGCCTTCTCCCACTTCCTGAGGGTATCCTGGGCAATGGGGCGTGAAGGCGGTTGAGCTGAAACAGAAGAAGACTTGGCAATTCTTGTAAAGGCATTGTTCAGCTTTGCGGCATCATTGGGCCATGTAGTAACATACTTTCCCGGTCTGGTAAAGTCTTTAGGTTCGGCCGGGTGAATCCCGTACCATCTACTTTGAGATTTGGGGGGGGGCGGAGATATTGGTCCATATGCAACCCTCCAGGCTCTGAAGATTTGGATGGGTATCCCTCTATTAGCACAAGATTAAGGTTCTCTAATTTCTTGCACAACCAGTCTTCTGGTGGAAGAAGGACAGAGACTTTTCCTACCGGCTGAGATCTGTGTCCAACCCAGGGATTATCAGCACGAGTAGCAGGCGAGTATTCCAGATCTGGGATGTGAGACCAACCCATGAAGGCTCTGACTCCTCTTACAGTTTCACGATAGTTTTGATCTTCACTTATCGCCCGGTCAGTCTCAGTGTCAACAACGTCCGGATGATCTTCCAGTTCTGACAATTCCCCCTCTTCTGTTGGTTCCGGTTGAGTAAATTCCCGGGTAGATAACGGAAGAGTTTCAGTGCCCTGTTCAAATGATGACAACGGGCCGGAAGAAGCAGGTTCAGCAAAAACCGGTTCTGGGTCCTGGTACAAATTCTCCAGTGGAGACACCATGTCCACAGGTGAAGAAGTAGTAGCCGTTACAGTATGAGTTCTATCCGGACCAAAGGCCGGACCGGCCTGGCCGGAAGGAACAGATGGTGGTAGGAAAGGGTTAGAAGATAATACTCCGAATGGAGGTTTGTGAGCGACCGGTGCCTTCACCAGTGAGAAAGATGGCTGAGAAGAAGGACGTGGTCCAATGGTTAATAGTGCTTCTAAACGAGCCATGCGTACAGCCCATTTCTCATCCATTTCCTGAAGTTCCTTACGGAAGTTAGGTTGAGGAAGAGTAAGGTCTCCAGAAGTATTGAGGGGAGGAATAACGGGTTCAGAATCCTGAGATTCGACTTGAGCCACCACAGTAACAGTAGAAGGATCAATGAGAGTGTCTTTTCCCTTTGATTTTTCCTTACGCAGTTTATAAGTTGGTGTAGCCAACTGAATAACCTGTTCTGGGGTTAGTACTTCGCAATACTCACAGGGTAGTTTCAACACACAAGGGTCCTCCCCTAAACTTTTGTCCCTGCATCTAGCACAACGTGAATGGCGGTCAAAAGACGCCATAATATGCCCGCAGGCTCCTTTCCTTTGTCCTGGAGATGCCATGATGATGTAAATATCCGATGACAAAACTTCAGGTACACACAAATAAAATAAGAAGAAATATCCACAAATGCAAAAAGTTATCAGAAAAACACAACTTTTCAAATCGCGCCAAACGAAAAAGATGCTATGACATCACGTCCCTCTGGCAAATAAAGCAGGAACTAGGCCACCTGGCGAGTGGATGGGAGTGTACCGGTCCGGCCGGAGGTGAAACTCAGGACGTCTTTTTCTGGCGTTTGGCGGGACCGGCTGGCGCCGGACAATAGCTATCGTCTGTTAGGTAAGATGTATTAACGCAATGAAAATATTATTTACCTACTTTTGGATCAGCTATAACAGTCAAAGTTTTTGCCAAAAATGGAAAACACAAATTTGCTTCTATCTCCTTAACCGTGCCAAATAGAGAGATTTCGTCGAAATTTTCGACCCACAGGGTATTAAGCAATGTACTTTTGGCAACACAGGGTATCTAAACAATGTACTCTTGGTAATTTTCAAAAAAATTTTCCTTTCCCCCAAAAATGGTGGCCATTTTGAATTTTAGAATTTTTGCCAAAAAATGCAAAAACACAAATTTGCTTCTATCTCCTTAACCGTGCGAGATAGAGCGATTTTGTCGAACTTTTCGACCCACAGGGTATCTAAGAAATTTACTATTGGCAATTTTCAAAAAATTTTCCTCTCCCCAAAAATGGCGGCCATTTTGAATTTTCGAATTTTTGCCAAAAATTGAAAAACACAAATTTGCTTCTATCTCCTTAACCGTGTGAGATAGAGCGATTTTGTCGAAATTTTCGACCCACAGGGAATCTAAGCAATGTACTCTCAGCAATTTTCAGAAAAACTTTCCTCTCTCCAAAAATGGCGGCGATTTTGAATTTTCGAATTTTTGCCAAAAATGGAAAAACACACATTTGCTTCTATCTCCCTAACCGTGCGAGATAGAGCGATTTTGTCGAACTTTTCGACCCACAGGGTATCTAAGAAATTTACTATTGGCAATTTTCAAAAAATTTTCCTCTCCCCAAAAATGGCGGCCATTTTGAATTTTCGAATTTTTGCCAAAAATTGAAAAACACAAATTTGCTTCTATCTCCTTAACCGTGCCAGATAGAGTGATTTCATTGAAATTTTCGACCCACATGGTATCTCAGCAAACTACTCTGTGTAATTTTCCAAAAATTTTCATCTGCTTCAAAATGACGGCCATTTTGAATTTTCGAATTTTTGCCAAAAATGCAAAAACACAAATTTGCTTCTATCTCCTTAACCGTGCGAGATAGAGCAATTTTGTCGAAATTTTCGACCCACAGGGCACCTAAGCAATGTACTCTCAGCAATTTTCAAAAAACTTTCCTCTCTCCAAAAATGGCGGCCATTTTGAATTTTCGGATTTTTGCCAAAAATGGAAAAACACACATTTGCTTCTATCTCCCTAACCATGCGAGATGGAGCGATTTTGTCGAAATTTTTGACAAACAGGGTATCTAAGAAATGTACTCTTGGCATTTTTCAAAAAAAAATTCCTCTCCCCAAAAATGGGGGCCATTTGAATTTTCGAATTTTTGCCAAAAAATGCAAAAACACAAATCTGCTTCTATCTCCTTAACCGTGCGAGATAGAGCGATTTTGTCGAAATTTTCTACCCACAGGGTACCTAAGCAATGTACTAATGGCGATTTTCAAAAAATTTTCCTCTCCCCAAAAATGGAGGCCATTTTGAATTTTCAAATTCTTGCTAAAATGGAAAAACACAAAATTGCTTCTATCTCCGTAACCATGCGAGATGGAGCGATTTTGTCGAAATTTTTGACTATTTCTAGTTGTAATTTAACTTTTTATACCTTATTTTACCTTATCCTGTCGACAGACAATTGTCGAGAGCTCTTCATTGTATTTTTGGTACCTAGAAAACAAATTATGCGGGGAGGAAGGGTGGGTTTATCCTTGTGAGGATAAAGTAAGTATTTAAGTTTAAGTTACAAAAAGTTAAATTACAATAAAATTTGTTACATTTTATTGTGTAAAATAGCCTTACCTTATCCTCACAAGTGCTTGAATACAACTATAACAGGTGGAGGGTATTTTTTTTTTTTTTTTTTTTTTTGGGGGGGGGGGCACACTGTTAGATGATTGTAAGACAAGGGGGTCACCAAATAAAGCACTTGATAAGAGGATAGGATAAGCTTCGATTCACCACATCTAAGGTTATACATTATTACTTCTTTTCATTAAAGATAAGTAATTTGCTAACCTCAACAAGAGATCCATGATGTGGACGTAGTTGTTGCTGTTGTTGTTGTAGGCAATGTCACAAAACATGTAGCAGCATTAACCATCCCCAGGATTGGTCCGAGATGTCTGCATGTCTCCCCAGGCAAGATATCATCTGACAATAAAAATCTCTCCAAGTAGGCATACTGAACTGTGTAGTTACAGATATGGGCCATCTGTAAGATACCAAAGACATATGTCAGTAACACAATACTGGTATGTATGGGGAGAATAGAAATATGTAAATCATATAACATGTATGCATACACAATAATTGACTACATGCTGAGCTGAACCCACAAGACGCACTTTGTACATGGATTGGTCATGAGTTTGCCAAGCTACATCTTTCAAGTAGAATGTAGTAAAGAATTGTGGGTCTTCCAGTAACAGGAGCCTAATATCTGATCGGATGAGACCACACCCTTGATTGTGCCTCAATGAATAGATCCTGAGAATCGGAATTAATTAATTGATCCAGGACTGATCCAGGAAGAGACAGACGATCTCATGATAACTCTACCAAAGCCTTCCTTAAATGATATGAATCGGAGATTTTCCCTTTTTCTCAAAGCATTAGTCCTGTCCAACAAGTGTCTAAGTTCTCTAAGACGACAAAGAGTCATATCTCCAGGCAATTTCGAGCTCAAGCATAGTTTCAGAGATGGAAATGACCACTGGTCTGTGCAAAACTGGACCAACTGAGGCCAATAGATTTTTGCTAAACAGGCAGAAGGAGAAACTGCAATCTCCTTCCAATGAGGCTTGTGTCTGAAGGAGCCAAGGTCCAGGACTGGTGAGACATGAAGTAGAAGTTTGTGATTAATTTGGTGGCAAACATGCCTACCATTAGTTTGTGCCAAACTTTGCAAATCAAATTGAACATTTGAGGGTGTAAGGACCAATCAGTCTGGATTACTTTGTTCTTTCTGGAGAGGCTGTCGGCTACGATATTTAGGCAACCCTGAATATGTCTGGCTCTTACGAGTATATTTCAAGGATTGCAGTAGGCCAAGATGCACAAAACCTGCATATAATGCCTATCACTGATTGTGCCAAACTTGCAAATTGGCTTGAACCTTTAAGGAAGTAAGGACCATTCTGTCTGGATTACTTTGTCCCTTCTGGAGGCTGTTCGCTATGACATTTAAGCAACCCAGAATATGTCTGTGTCTTTTTAGTATATTCCAAGGAATGCAGTAGGCAAAGATGCACCAAACTAGGAGGTACATGTCACCCCCCCCCCCCCCCCTTGTTTGTTCAGATAACCGAATACAGTGGCTTGTCTGATGCTATCAGAACTCTGTTTGTTTAGAATTTTGTCTTTGAAAGCTTTTAGGAATAGACACACTGCCTTAGTTGTAGGACATTGAAATATAATGATTCTCTTGATCTGTCCAATTGACACTGACTGTCATACTTTAAGATAGGGTCACAAACCCTGGTTTAAGGCATCTGTGAAAATAAGGGCATTGTGCTCCTCTGTATGAAAAGGGCAACCTATTTCCCATTTTTGTAGAATTTCCACTACTCAAGATGCTTTTTCATCAGGTTTGAAACAGGCATCCTCAGCTCTAGTGATAGGGGATATTGCCAGTTTGTTTTTAGATACCATTGAATGGGACATCGAAGGTAACTGACCCATTGGTACAGTCTTTTCCAAGGATGCTAGAACACCTATCAGGGACATAAGCAATCTTGGGGTTGTGTGTGATGAGATCTCCCTGTCCCGATTCGATTTCTCTGGTATTTTAATTCTTTTGTGTTGGAAAGAACTTCCCTTGTACCAATGGTAACCTGAAAAGTCGATTCTTTGTGGACTTGAACTTGGATCTTTTCCAAAAAATTAATCACGAAGCCGAGTTATTGAACAGTTGGATGAGTACTTTGGTTTGACCACATACTGGTGTCTTTTATGTACTATTAACAACCAGTTGTCCAAGGTGAAATCGAATACGCAAGATTGAAGAATGAGCTTTTCCTTTCTTACAACTCATGTAAAGTCTAGGGAAGTGGTCGTTAACCCTAATTTCAGTGCTTTGAACTAATAGGTCTGACCTTGTACATTAAACCATAGTAGATGTTGAGAATCTTGTGAATCGGTACATAGAAGAACGCATCTTTTGTACCCGAATTTCTCATAATTTCTGCTGTCTCCATTTTAAAGGATGGAACAAGCAGGTATTATTTAATTGGGATGGAGAACAAACTTCACTTGAGGTCGCTGACTGTTGAGTTCGTAGCTAGCATAAATTCAAGACACTGAACTCTATCACAGGGTGCCATTAGCCGGATTTCAGTACTAGAAATAAACTGCTATAGAAACCTGGAGTTGTGCAATTCTTGAGCGGATAAATCCCTTTCTTTTGAAGCATTTGCCAGAAGTATCCTTTTAGTTAGCCATGTTTTCCTGTATAATGTAACAGTTTTGAATTGTGGGTAGTACAGGCATTGGTGAATTCGATTGGGGAGTAATTCAACAACTCCATCTCAAGATTCGCACAACTCAGGAAAGGCAATGACATGTCTCCCATACCTGCCATTAATACTGCAAAAAACAGCCTCTATGGTGATTTTCATTTATGTAGCCACTTTCTTCTGCTTCCACCTCTCCTGGTATTATGGGAAGAGTGGCAGAAGATTAATATCATTGAATTCACTTTAGGCATGTAAATTTCCTCTGGCCATAAGCTTAGTTGTTTGAAGATCTGTCATCTGTATGCCTTTAAAATAAAAAATAGAATACTGATTTACTTCTCTATTTAGTAGAAGTTAGACATAACAGCAGTCCTGTGTAAACTATTTAAACACACTCATGAAGGTTGGAGGCAAGAACTTCAACACAGTATCTCGTCTAGCCAGCTCCACAATACAAGTTGAGGTGAAAACAAATTGTGACACCCTCCGAAGACTTTCCAATCGAACCAGGCCACTGAACTGCATTTGTAGGTTGATTAACAGGACCTCCAGTTCTTTAGCATTGTTTGATGTTAGTGTTGAATTTACAGAAGAATTTAACTTGTATAAATCCAAGCAGCACTCCTTCCATTGGAGGCATGGCCATAGAAAGTAAAGATTTATTGTCTAATAGATTTGAATCAAAAATCTTTGTTTTGTTGAGTTCTGAGAACTTCTCAGGTACTGAAACGTTAAGCAGTGTATGTACTGGCACCAGTATCTGTCTATATAATGGATCTTTATGCAATTCTTCAACAGGGGTGAAAGGTCATGCAATAATGTGTTGTCTATACGTTGGACCTTCATCCAAATTTATAGCAATGGAAGGGATCTGTCCTAAGTTCGTGAAGACACAAAAATATGTCTGGAAGAGTGTATTCTAAGAGATCTTTACCAGATAAGTCGCCTTCATATGAGTCAGCTGAGGTCTGAGAAGCAGGAATTTTACTATATTGCTTCTGTAGCCAATCTTGTGTAGCGAGACCTGTTATTGTAGCAGGGCGGCACTCCAGCCCCAGTAAAGAAACTATGACCTCCTTTGAAATGACAACTGCATTCTTTCTTTCTTTCTTCTTTGTTTTTGGGCACAAGCTAACACATATGCTGTGCGTGAGGCAAAAAATAACCATCTTCCACTGAAGACTTTACACCAACATCTTCTTACACAAAACATCTTATTCTGACGCTTTTCACAATAAGGGAGGCAGGATTAGTGGTAGGGTCAGTCGAACAATGGATAACTACAGCCAGGTGCACGCTTCAAATCTTCATAGTTCTTCGTCTGCGCATCGATCTCAAGAAAAAGACGTATTGCTCCCACATCGACCAAAAATATAATGAAGAGCTCTCGACAATTGTCTGTTGATAACGATTACTGTGGCAGCGCAGACAAGGGGTCAAATCTCGTGACAAGAATATTTCCTTGAAAAATTCTTGTCGGTCGATGTGGTTTTCTCCACAAAACCAACCAAGCACTTGTGAGGATAAGGTAAGGCTATTTTACGCAATAAAAAGCTACTTTTAGGTTTTCACTGTTGAGAAATCAATTGTAACTTGAAAACTATTGCACTTAGAGAATTTATGTTATTCACTTACTTTTTGGTCAGCTATAACACAGCAATAGCTACTTTGAGGTTCTCACTGTTGAGTAAATCAGTTGTAACTTGAAAACTATTGCATTTACAGTATTTTGTTTAAATATATTATTCACCTTTTTTTTTGTGTACACCGACTACATAAGAAGCAAAAGCATCATAGGTTTGCTCCCACTGTATCCAGGGCTCACCATTTTGAACAAAATTAAGTACCAATTATATACATTACTACAAAAGCTTGAATTGCAACATAGTTATACATTTCATTCAAAATTCTTTTTTAAAATTATGATTATAAAAGAAAGCTCGGAAAAAAGGAAACTAGGAAAGAAAGAAATGAAAGATAAACAAGCAGGTCCCTCAAAACCAAGACAAGAACAAAGGCCACATTCACTTACACGAAATAGTGGAAAACGTCAACTAAACCACAGCAACAAGGAACTAAAAAATCAAAAACTAAAACTTAATTGATCTAAGACTCTTAAACTGTGCACTAAAGTATAACATGATGTTAAAAATGTCTTAAATTAATCCTAACACTTAAAAAGTTAAATAATGCTTTGTAAATTACTTGTATTAGATAAAATATAGATTAAAAATGGACTCAGTTTGCTCATCACAACCATCTACATGTGACACAGGATCTGTCTCCAAAAAGCAATCACCAAAATTGTGAAATATGAAGTTTACAAAAATCAGATAATCTTTTATGTAATTGCGTGTAATCTTACGTAAAGGTATGAAAAATATTAACAAGAGGGTCAAGGATGCCCCAAAAGGCGGGTTGCGCAGGCAGCAATAAGGTTAGCAACTGCTGTAATTAAATTTAGAAAAAAGGAAAGAAATGTTAGGTCACCCAGTTAAGGTGAATGTGTTAGGTGTGCTAAGAAATATAAAACTTGTAATTTAGGTTACATAACTGTATCTATGCTTAAAACGGACAAACGAAAGGACGGAATTAGACCAATTTCAAAAGCGATTGGTGATCATCTCCCTGTCAAGTTTGAATTCGATTGGACAAAGTGTTTTTGAGTTAGATTCCGGAAATGGAACTGTTGACGGACAGACAAACAAACAGGCAGAATTACACCAATTTCGAAAGGAACCTAGCTATGATGGTGATCTATCTCCCTGTTAAGTTTGAATTCAATTGGACAAACCGTTTTCAAGTTAGAGTCCGGAAACGGAAATTTTGACGGACAGACAAAAAACAGACAAACGAACGGACGGAACAAACCGTTTTTGAGTTAGAGTCCGGAAACGAAAATGTGGACTGACAGACAGACGGACATCGGACACATCAATCTAATAGGCGGGTTGTTTATACGCAACCCCCCTAAAGATAATAGCTCTAGTTGCTGCTTCAAAATTCATCAATTTCAGGAAAGACCAGTATGATTAGCAAATAATCATACAACTGCCTCACAAGTGATGTACAATAATAACAATTATATATACCAGAAAAAGGAATGGGCACAACACAACCTCTCTGAACTCTGGGATTAATGTCTGATCATTCTGCAAAGCATTTCTAATTACCAGCAATTCTACATTGTTGTAAGTTGAAAAGTAGACCTTCGTGCCTAACAAAATCAAATACTTTTGAAATATCATCAACAATTCTTAACTCCCCAGCTTCGTTGACAGCATTGTAAAATTGGGGATATCTTTCCATTACTGATAAACTATTAAAAAGCATGGCAAGAACCCAGAGAGTTGTCCCAAAAGTAAATATAAACGCATTTGTTTTTATTTTTAGCACATACTGTTCAAAGAAGAGACATTGGGTGACTGTTGTCATTACTTTTATGCAAATGCAATATGTCTGGTTTTCAGATGGATGGAAATATTTCATCTGTAAAGTGAAGAATGCATGGCGAGTTTGTTAACCAATGTCCGAGGATTTATTTAAAATGTCTCAACACATCATAAACTGCTTCAGGAAATCCAACACTTAATTTCATATTGCTCATAATTCCCATATAGCACACTCGTCTCTTAAGTTCTTCCAAGACTTTACACCATAGGTTAAGTGCTTTAATCTTTGTTTTGAAGCAACTGATATGACTACATTGAAGTTTTAAAGTCTGCCTCTACCAGCTAAAACCTTTTGTAAAATCTTGATTTTTATTCCACTTAAAAATGACCATGATTAGAAATATGTCTGTTCAGCATCTATATCACTGGTCCCCCTACTCAAGTGGAAACAATTCACGTGTAGAGAACAGGTTATAGAAAACCATCAGACACGATTCCTTTCTGATATCTAGACCCTGTGATTATATATTACAGCAGTGAATCATTTACTGGTCATGATATGTGATCTAGAGTGAGCTAACATAAATAAACTGACAAGTGCTTATGTATTGAAAGCTTTACACAGGAACAACAACCTTAAGTGGCCAGTCTTCAAGTGATTAATGACATTAAGAAATTACATCACTTAACGGAGGAAAATGGGAACAATTTAAATCTGAGACTGTTACAAATGAAGAAAAAAATATGTAAATAAAATTTCTAAGCAGATCTCCTATTACACGTAACCTTCTGGTCATAATAGAAGGAGCAAGTCATGAAAAACAAGAATTCTCCCTTTAAGTCAAGACATTGTTTTATATTTGCTATACTCCTGTCTATAAAAGGTAGCTGTATTAGCATCATGCCATGCACTTGTGTGGAGTGTGTATCACTGATATGGTAAGCAATCCGTCTCCACATCAAATTACACTTTTAATATTACCATCAATCACTGACCACCTTAACATGGCCAAACATTCAATAAAGACTAAACTTATTTAAAGTCTCATATCTTAACCAGTTAGCGATATGGGATTAAATTAGATTTATTGGTATTAAATATTTCTGTTACCACAATATAACTGGGGCTCAGTACCAACATTTCTGCTGTGACATTGCAATCATAGCTTTAATCTCAGAATTTCTCTGTTGGACAACTGGCAAGATTCATATTTTTAAAATTTTTTTTTTTTAAAGTATGTATATTAAGATATACATTTTATGAAAGAAAAAAAATAACACAGAAAAAGAATAACAAGACAAATGTACGGACGGATTTACACCAATTTCGAAAGGAACCTAGCTATGATGGTGATGTATGTCCCTGTGAAGTTTGAATTAGATTGGAGTAACCGTTTTCGAGTTAGAGTCCGGAAACAAAAATGTGGACGGACAGATGGATGGACAGAAAAACGGACAAAAACGAAGAATCGGACGGAAAAACGGACAAACAAACAGACGGAATTTCACCAATTTCGAAAGGAACCTAGCTATGATGGTGATCTATCTCCCTGAAAAACGAACAGAACTGGAAAAAATAGAGAATGGAGGGATAACAGCAGGCCTCGTGCCCACCATGCTAACCTCCAGATATCTGAATTAAAATAAATCAACACCACGCAGAAAGTAAATTGGAGCCGAAAACCTAAAATTTGGGGGGGACAACAGGAAGCCTTGTGCTCACCCTGTTAACATCCAAAACTTTAGGTTCAACAGCAAGAACAGAAAAGTCAAGGAAATGCAGAACAATGACTAATGTGTAGTCTTAAATCAGAAACTTGGATGCATCAAGGCAAAAGGGAAAAACAACCACAAAACTCACCACTTAAATTAAAGATAAAGCAAATTAACTAATATCTTCTGATATGTTATTCACCTACTTATGGGACAGCTATAATGTACATAGTAAAATTGCAGACCTGTAGCTTAGTGCAAAGCTGAGCAAAAGCTAATTGGAGATTCTCGCTGTTGAGTAAATCGGTTGTAATTTACATTCACAGTATTTTGTTGAAATATGTTTTCCACCTACTTTTTACACCTTAACAGTTGGTTTTGTACCTTACTTCTGAATACCATTTGCAGATGAATGATAAGTCAGGTCGTAATGGAAATCTTTTCAGTTGCAGGGCTTATTTTTTCACTCTGCACATATCAGATGGGTTTTTTTTTACCTTTTTATTCAACTAGATTGATGATTGAAAGGTTTAACAAATTATGAGAGTCCAATGTAAGTGTTTCAATGCTACAGTCTGCCGACTGTCCAAAAAAAAACCGTAGTAATAGAAGTTATAGTAGTAGTAATAGATAAGAGATATGGTTAAACAGACAAATGAATACAACGCTTTAAGAGAAATTATGGTTACCATGTTTTGAATATTATAAAGCTTCAAAATTAGATTTTGTGTTTCATTGTTTTGCTGCCTTCACTTTTAAATTACAAATATTGTCACCCTGACATTTGTATAATTTTCCAAGTACCTGAATGTAAATTAGACCAATAATTAAGCATCCCTTGGAATGTGGACACTTAATACTTTTTTGCCCGCTGTTTTCAGACAGCCTGTACTACTGCAGTATTTTCCAAGTTGAATGGTTAACATAAGGCCTATCAAAATGATATTTTGGCAGTTCACATCCATAGGCACAGGAAAATTTTTGATAGGGTATGAATATGACCTTAGACCTTTATCGACATCATGTATTAAAAACAATTTTTTTCTTGTACTTCCTTTTCACCAGGTTTTCTCAGAAAATACAATAGTTTCAACAAGTGCTTTTCTCATATCAAAATCTAGGCATGAGTTGAATTTCAAATCAACTGGGCCATAATTGACCAATGTAGGGCTTATTGATTATTGTTTTGTAAAAAAATATCCTGAAATTCACCCTTTTGGCTACATAAGCTATTGCATATGTCTATACTTTATAAAAGGACCTTACACAGGCTCAGTGTGTGACTTAAGTAAGAAAATTGGGTGTATAGCTTCAAAATTCACAACCGCATGTTAAGGCTACCTTTATCAGCCACATCAGGTATCTTTAGTATGCTACAAACAGACAAAAGAGATTAGTAAAATGTCTCCTTTACTTTGGATTTAGACTTTCTGAATGTATGGGTAAGTGAAGGGAAATCATGATGTGAGTTTCGAAAAAGCCTATCAAATGTGCTCCCACGAGTCCTGCCAAGGTAAAACTGTCTCATAAAGTTGATTTTTTTTTGTATTTTGCAGTGTTTCTACAAAATGTTCCCTGCAATTATATGAAACATATTAAATAATTCTTCAGTACTACTCAGACCTATGGAGATGGCTTTTTGCCCCATTCTTGCCTTTCAGCATCATTTCTACGATCCTAAATGGGTAAGATTTTCACTTGTTTCTTAATATCTCTTTTATTATGGCAATTAAATCTTTTGAATGTATTGACAGATAACCAAGGCCTGGGATTCCAAAAACCAGAACTCAAACATCTAATCCTAATGTTGTATGTTCTACCACTTCTCTCCACTCATTCAGAAAGAAGCTCAAAACCTCTCTCTTTGCACAAGCATATCCACCCTAATTTATGCTTTTCCCAGTTTCTCTCCATGGTGCTGACCACTGCTATGTCTCAGGTTAATGGTTATAGTGCTCTGCTTTTTTCTGTCTGGTGCACCTAGAGTCTGTCTTTAGATGGAGATTAAGCGATGATTCTTATTCTAATAATATTTTATAGCGCTATAAAAATACTATTAGAATTTAGAATTAGTGGAATAATGCCAGAGTCACTTTCAATAACAGTAGTATGGCAAACCTTATTATCCCCAATAAAATTATCCTGATTAAGCGACATGGAATTATTTTGCCAAGAGTACTGATTCTAAAAACAATCATATAAGATCACAATGTTATGGAATCACATACAGATTCAACAAGCTTTTTATTTGCAGCACATACTCAAGTTAACACTGTGTACAGGATCATACATAGTACATCACAGAGTCCCAGAAGTATGCTAACTTGAATTATTGTCCTCTGTCATTATGCAAAACTATTATGCTGCAGTCAAATACAGATTACAAATATAACTTTGTACAATTGATGTTGTTCTGCAGCAGAGTAGTAGAGCCACTATAGATTTTTTCTTTCAAATTATTGATGTATTTTCTTGATAATTTATGAGCAGTTATATCCAGTTATCGAACCTTTTACCTAAATATTATCTAAATATTCAATTTGAGGAAACACTCATAACATGCAATTTATCAATCTTTTATAATATAAAATTCAGTCTTCACTTTATTTGCCAGCAAGTTCTCAATGCATGTAAGAGTCTAGTACTATGATACCACAAATATACAAATAGACTCATTTTACACAAAACCCATCATAAGTCTATCACAATTATCCAGCTTTGTGGTATAGTGATTGTTGAGCATTGCATATCTGTGAAAAAGAGGTGAAAATAATCAGTAAACTTCAACAACAGTCCAATGTTACAACAATATCGCAGTATCTACATTTCTATAAACTTTTAAATTACTGGTCGATAACCAAAGATGGTGTTCTAATCAAAGAAATTGTGGACTGGACAATGAGTGTTAAGAATTTCAAAATGGTTTTGCCTGATATTATGTTTGAAGACCTTAATGTATGGCCATGGAAAACATTAACATCCTTATTTACAAAGTTTTAATACATGTAATACTTCATACATGTAAATTCATAGCACAATGTGACCCAAAGTCTGTTAATGCTTTTGATTTGCAGAGACTTAAAATATGATATAATTTATTTGGGTTTAACATCACTTTCAGCACATTGTACAGGTCATCTTAAGATGGGTAGTTTTAGGAGCAGAGGAAAGCAGTACAACCTACTACCTGTAGTAGTTTGTCAAGATTTTGCACTGTAAACTGCTGGACATCGGTAAACACCTACCAACTTTCCCACATAGGGCTGGAGCCGGGGTTCAAACCACCAACCTCAGAGGTGGGAGGTGAGTGTGTTACCCATGACAACACAGAGTCCCCCTCAACAGGCTTAAAGTAACAGTATACACAGACATGAAAGAATCATAAACCATGGTAGTAAGGAAGAATATAAAACTTTTTTCTGGTATGTTACAATGTTGCAAGTATGGAGCAATACTTTCTTCAATATATCACTGTATTAGTATGCCATGATGGTGATTTCACATCTGATCTAGTATACCTTTTTTCTCATATTTTTACAAAGACTATACCAATCCTTACATTAAATACAGATAAACAGGTTCAAGACCCTCATTTTTTGGCAATAATCATTCATGTTTTACAGACCCTGTCCCAATCCCCATTTACCAATACTACAAACTCTGAACCAGGTATAATTTTATTTGACCCTGGACAACATAATGATTAACAAAAAAATAGCATCATAGATGCCCGTACCCCACAACCTAGGGAAATATTTTTAACAACATGAGATATAGAAGTACTGTATCAGTACAAAGTTCAGGATACTTTCAGAGCACTGTCAGTTATATAAAGGTCCAAACAATGTTTAAATAGAGAAAATAATGTCTTAGAGAAAGACAATGCATGTACTCTTTATCTACATCTGGCATGGCCGAATTATGGTTTAGATGTTTTGAATATTACCATGCATACAGAAGTGGTAATACATTCAATGAATGCTTATGTGTGGTGTGTGGTGAATGCAAAATCTGTGGCTCACTTGATGAAATTCCATCTGTTACAATGGGAAGTTGTAAAAGTAAAATTCTTAATGAATTCTAATATGACTTTAACAGTGCTTAATCTGCATCAAAAGACTGACCCAAAGGTGCAACAAGATTTTAAAGGTCAAGGTCACTACGACAAGGTCAAAGGTCGAATCAAGGTCACACCATGATGCCGCACACCTACAACCCCTAACCAATGTCCCTACCAAGTATCAACTTCCTAAACCTTACGGTTTCCGAGATATAGCCCAGACAAGATTTTATAGGTCAAGGTCACTACGGTAAGGTCAAATCAAGGTCAGACCATGACGTTGCACACCTACACATCCTAACCAATGTCCCTACCAAGTATCAACTTCCTACACCTTAAGGTTTCTGAGATACAGCCCGGACAAACTTCCCCCCCCCCCACCCGCCTGCCGATCCGGACACCATGGGTGAAAACAATACCGGGACAGCCCTTGAGGGGCTGTGAGGTAAAAAAACAACAAAAAACAACCGAAATGTGTTACCAGGAGATTGAAAGAGACATCTGGCTGAAAGCAAATAATGTGACTGTACAATTGGCACTGCATTTACAAGAGAATTGGAAGCTTAGAGGATAACCACATAATTTTATTTATTTTATTTTAACCACAGAAAATTGCAACATTAGGATTGGTCTTGTGAACTGCATTTAGATATAGAGATTTTGGAGTTTGGTTATTTTTGGGATAAGGGACATTTGAGGGTTTTTTTTACTTTAGAAAAACTAAATGTGAGTATCCAATACTGTAGGTATGCATTTCCTGCAAAATTGTGCCATCTTGCTCCATTTTGAGACAATGGCAATTTTTCAAATCATTGAGTTTGGGTCATGTGACCCCAGGATGCCCAAATAACCGTAGACTTGGCAGAGCCCTAGTGGGTAAAACATTCACTCGAAATCTTTTTATCTCGATCTGTTTCCCAGATACTGGCAATTACAAGAAAATGACTCCAGTAAAATAAAATGTATCTCAGGCATTTTTGATTACTGGAGTCCCAAAACTGACTGGGCCCGGTATTTTTACCCCAAGAAGTCCTCTAACAAATTTCAAAGCCAGATCTTTTGTACTTTCCAAGAAAACGATGTCGAAAGATAAATATGATTTTTTTTTGTCCTATGACATTGAAAAAGGTCAAAGGTCAGGGTAGGTCATCTGGAAAAACTTTCCCAGGTCTAGTATACATACATACCTAGTATGAAGCAAAATGCCGAGCCAATAAAAAGTTATTAAAAGAAAATAAAGCATGGCAGCTTATGGAGCTGGCAGAGCTAAGGATTGGAAAACCAGACATGACAACAAATAAGTGGCCCTGGCGGGCATGCATAATTAAAGATCGTTTAGAATGGTATACAATCCACAAACACATTTCTTCCAGTACAAAGACATTTAAAGAACGATGTCATATCATAAACGACACAGTTATATTCACTAATTTTATGATGAGACCTGAGATTCAATTGACTAGATGTGAGGTATACTACAAGTAGCTGCCAACTACTTGATCAGTCTTTTCTGACTTGAAGTCTTCCTTGAAATCTTCCAAGAAGTCCAATGTGATCTGAAGCTGCAAATTCCCTGGAAAAATAAAACTTATGTTAAAATAAGTAAATACACAGGACAATTTACCAATACATAGCACACTAACACTAACAGCAATCATCTGCTATAGCTAGAGAAACAAATTGTAAAAATTTTATTGTAATTTAACTTTTTATAAGTTAAATACTTACCTTATCCTCACTAGTGCTTACGTGTTGGCGGGAGCAAACAAGTACGACCAAACGAGAATATTTTTAAAAATAAATATTCTTGTCGGTACCAGTATGTATGCGCATGACCGCGCATGCGCGTGCACTGGAAGAACCCCGTTAAGCCTCACTTTAATTTTGGGAGCCAATATAATATGTTGTAAACCCAAAAATCTTGAAAATGTGGGGTTGGCAGGGCGGGAATCCGAATCTAGTGAGGATAAGGTAAGTATTTAACTTATAAAAAGTTAAATTACAATAAAATTTTTACATTTTATTGCGTAAAATACCCTTACCTTATCCTCACTAGTGCTTGATTACAACCATACAGGTGGTGGGATTTTTAATATTTTTGCCAACAAAAGCAGGTATAACCAAATGAAAAGACAAAGTACACATCTCAAGAAAACTTGAGAGTACCAGACTATATTATGCAGTAAAAGCAACTTAACAAAATAACATTTAGTAGTTATATATGTAAGCACTACCTGGCAACCTTCCCAAAGGCCCTGCATGCATCTTTCAGTTCCAATGTACTAATCTCAAACACACTTGTGGTGATAAGTACAAGAGTATGATAGGCATACTTAGCAAAATAACAAAATGACCTATGTAGTTATATTCTGTTATTAAGTAAACTGGAACTGTTCAGAATAGGCATTGAAAAATTCCACACCTTTGGAATTTTATAACACTAAATACAAATGAGTTCACCAACCATTGAAACGGGCAATGGTAAATAACAGGAAACTGTGCTCCTCTATATGGAGAAGACCTCCTATTAACACATTCCTTGGGTCTTTCCACCAGATCAGATGCTTTCCCAAGATCTCTGAATGAAATGAATGTCCCATGATTGCGGTATTTCCCATGGGTCTGTCTTCAATTACCACTAAAAGTGTCATCTGGCCATTGGAATTGTATATATATACATATACTTACTGTAATGTATAATACAATACACAAACTATGAAGGAACCACATGTCGATACTGTAGTTCCAAAGAATAGACTGATCTTCATTTTACTTCCCAGTCATAAGTTAAAGTATAAAACTGTGTAATGTGAATACAGCCATATAAGGAGCATTTGAACCTTAACCCTAGGAACATTCTAAATTCCAAGGTCAGATACTTGATCAGCTAGCAGAACTGTCTGCCTGTGACATGGATACTCCTTGTTTACCTCTGAAAAGCCATCATGAATGGTGAATAGCACATATTCCCCTAAGATTTGCAATATGTCAAGAAATAATCTTAGAGCTATAAGGGGCAAAAGGCCCTATCTTGAGTGAAAGCAGTACTGATGAAGGAGAAATTGTGACTCCTTCCAGCTCTGTGTTTCAACAATTTGAAAGTCCAAACAACACCTCTCACATCACCTCTCTATCTATCAGAGACCCAGATCATGAGAAACTGATTTGACTGTCAGAATGTTCAAATTCTGATTCAGACTGTATAAACAGACTTTGTCAAGACTAAAAATCAAGACAAGACCAAAGAATGTAAAGGTATAGCACCATCCTTCATTAGTCTATCCTAAGAACACCCACTACCAATCCATTTAGATCATAACTATGAATGATTTCAAAAATTAACTCAAATGAAACCAATCAGTCTATTGAGTTCAAAACTATGAAGGATTTCAACATTGAACCCAACTGAAAAACATGAATCAGTCTATTGAATCCATACCTATGAAATATTTCAATAGTGAACCCAAAGAACAACCCATTTATCAATCTATTGAGTTCATAACTATGAATGATTTCAATAGTGAACCCAAATGGTTTGCAAAAGCATCCCTGTATCCTGCAAGTGTGGTAGAAACCAGATTCTACTGGTGAATCAATGGTTCCAAAACCTCCCATTGAGAAGAGAGAAGGCTATTGGAAGTCCAACTGAATCTCCTTCCATCAGATTCAAAAGAACTACCTTGCTCTGTAGACGTTATTTTTTTTTTTTTTTTTTTTTTTTTTGAACTCAGATAGGCAGGCTTTGGTGAATCTCTAGCTGATAGCTGCTTAAGGAGATTTCTCCATGCTGCAGGCCAATAGGCTTGGGGAATAAGTCCATCAGGTCCCAGACCAACACATCCCTGGTCATCCTGGGATTCCTGGTATTATGTAATAAGTATAATTCTCATCTTTTGTACCATTTTGAAAAGAGAAATACTTAACAGTAGGCATAACCAAACAGTGCCTCGAATAAGATACGCAATACCTCCACTGCCATTGTATTGCATCGCATTAGGGCAATAGACTGGTAAAATGAACACAGATAGCTTGTCCTTCATCTTTGTTACAAAGCTATGTAACATAACAGTGTGCCAAATATGGCAAACCATATGAAAACCATGGGATGAAGGACATTCTGTTTGAATGACTTATCCCTGTGTGTAAGGATGTTGATATCCCATCATGACAGCCCTAAATATAGTGAGCCCTGACAATTTGTTATGGACTTACAAAAGACCATTAGATGTCCGATACATATCTAATGAAAGGGTAAGATAAACAAAACCGTGCTATGCCGTTATCTGAAGTAAAACCATCTTGTTTTGAAGGTGAATTTGAAAACCCTTAACATCAGAAATGCAGCCCTCAGTATCCTCTGACAGCCCTGGTTTCTGTGGCTGACCATATGACAGCAAACGGGTCTCCCAAATGTGTTTTTGACCCTCTATAGTTCCAAGTTCTGTAAACTATGAACATGTCTGAAAGTGAAGTGATTGTGAATATTCCAATGGAATTTCCAAGCAACATCTATGTGAAGAATGTCCATTAGAACTGAATGTTCTAAGTTATAGATTCCTATAAACGACATGAGAATTATGGGAATGGCTAATAAACTTGTATGCACACCATCCATAAGCTGCTCAAATAACCCACTTCCCTTCTATGAGGACACTTCACCCTTGCCATGGATGAATTAGTAAGTGCTGTGTTGGGATGAGATCTGACATGAAGCTTATCACCCAAAGTACAAAGTATCCCTAAACTTCTCAAATACCAGACTTCTTTCTATAGGGACACTTCACCCTTGCCAGAGTTGAATTTGTCACCAAAGAACTGGAAGTGTTTCATTGGGATGAATTCTAACTCCATAAGCTTATCACCCACTGTAGTTCTGTACACAGGCCACTAATTGCTTCGATTTCTACAAGGAAATATGTGATGTTGGTGACAGCATATAACCAGTACTCACTACTGATGAATGTGGTGCTACACGGCCAAATTCGAATGGATCCGTTGTTGTACCGAAGTGTGGGATGTGAAGCTGAAAAGAATGACATATGACCGGGTGCATTCTTTCACCAGCAAACAAACAATGAAGCATAACACTTAGATGTACCTGGGATTGAGGAAGAACGCGTCTGATAGATGTAACGCGACTACCTATCCACCTTCGCAAATGGAGTACTGATTACCTTGGAATTTGCATCCTCAGAGCCGTGTGATGGCTGATGTATACACTAGCCTCACAGATCACCAATATACTGTAAAACTGTAGGTTTGCACGCATTTTACTGAGATTACCGAACATATAGAAGCATTTGATGCACACTTCATCCATTTAATTGTTGTTTCCTGTCAGAATATATAACCGCTATGAATTGTGGGAATTCTCGACAATTCGATAAGGTAGTTTCATTGTTAAGTGAATTGTAGAACTTCATAATGTGGCCAACTTCGAGATGACATTCGTTTTTAAATTAGATGTTGCAGTAAAACAACCTTCATCCATCATTTCTTTATCTGATGGATTGTGATGCGTTCCCTGAATTCCTGTCTGTTTTACCAGCAAATAACTTGTAACATATTAGTGTATATGTGGTACTAAACAGGGTCATGGTGCAAATCCTTGCCATTGATACTTCTTCTTAAATTTCTAAAACTTCCCAATAACTGAGAAGAAAGAAATTAGATCTGAATGTAGGTGAGCAGTAAACCAACATCTTATTGAAGAGTTGGTCCCCTGGAACCAAATAAAACATTGCAGTATTTCTGTGTATGTGAAAACTGTTGGTGTGTTCTTTAATGAGAAATCCCAATAGACCTTGCATAAGGTAGAAAAGTGAAGAAAGTAAGCCTTTCCCATATCCAAATGCATGGATGAGAAGGTATAACTTAAGTAGTTCTTCTTGATCTCCAACAGTTTCTGTCGAATTTACCTCCGCAAAGACAGAGTTGTTGCTTATTGCCTGTTCAAATCGTCACCATGAAGCTCTCCCAGCCGTGGATAACTTGTCTGAAGTGTGAGAGGACTAAAAATGCCAGTTTTGTAGTGACAATCTAGTTCCTAGCTAACAGAAAACCTTCATTAACAGCATGATCGTCTTCTTCAGTTGTTGTAAATAGTGACCAATGAAATTTAATTTGCTTCCATTATGATCAGTTTGAAGGAAATGTCTCTTGACCAAGTGCATTCTCTGCCAAGTTTACTCTACCAGAGGAAGCCCTGCCATTTGTTTGCAGCTGAACTTCCTGTAAGTTGTAGTTGTGAAACCATCTGATGAGAAGAACCTTCATTCCTGAACCCTTCTTCTGCCATATTTACCTCACTAGAAAAGACAGAGGAATTAGTCTTTTGCGAGATGAAGATCCTATTCCCCTCTTGTGCCTCAAGGAAGAGATCTGTGGTAGTACTCTGAAGAGGAAGACCTTGTAAAATTGCAGTGTCTGTTACCGGGGTTGCCTCTGCCATATTTACCTCCCTAGAGGAGGCAGAGGTACTACCCTTACGTGAGATGAAGATCGTATTCTGGTTACTCTACTGGAGATCTGTGAAGAGGTAGTTCATGAAGAATTGCAGTTTCTGTCGTCTTTCTTCTGTATTAAAACAATGAAGCAGAAGACTTAAAATGATGTTCTTCTGTTCATTAATTAGGTAGTTGATGGACCCTGCATAGCTTCTAGACGTGCTAGTATAAGCTGGAGAGGGTCAGAAGATGAATTCTTTCTCAATGTCGAGGAAAATCTTCTTTAAAAATGGCTAACAGAACCCTACCACCAACTAAGTAAAAAGGTCTGTAAAAGCCGTAGATTCACTGAAAATGCAGACTTCCTGATGACGATGGCTGAGAAATAACAAAAGAAAAGAAATAAAACCTTCCAATTCTAATGAAAGCGTGAATTCTTTTCAAAACATCTCCTTTCTTGCCAGCCATGTTGAAACTCTTCGCTAACGAAGATCGTGTCAAACGATGTTTACTCCCTTACGACCAAAATAAAAGTGAGGCTTAATGGGGTTCTTCCAGTGCACGCGCATGCGCGGTCATGCGCATACATACTGGTACCGACAAGAATATTTATTTTTAAAAATATTCTCGTTTGGTCGTACTTGTTTGCTCCCGCCAACACGTAAGCACTAGTGAGGATAAGGTAAGGGTATTTTACGCAATAAAATCACTGGATTATGCAGTTTTTAAACGCTAATTACAATCAACTGATATAGTTAAAACAGAATCATACACTGGAGTTTTTTTAATGTATTGTCTAATAAAGCTCCAGTGCCATTGTCATCATATGTACTTTCTCTAATAACCTGCTAAAACCCTGTCATTGAATGCCACTTCCTTTGGAATTCTGTTTTTGTTGAAATCAATGAAATCATCAGTAATAATGTATTTTTTTTAATTTTTTTTTTTTTTGAGATTGTAAATCTGATCAGCTTTCTAGACTCTCTGCATATGGTTTCCCATATACACCCTGATACATTTTATGGCTCTAAATGCAATGGATCATGCGACTTTGATGATGGCCAAAGGTCAAATATAATCATGTGGAAAATTTTTTCCACACAAAATAATTGCCAAAAATGTTAGAAAGCGGCCACTAACAAAGATATTGAGGAGAGATGGTAATTCAGTAGCGGCAAGGAGACTCGGCTTAAAAACAATCAAGCACCCTTTACAGAGACACTTAACTGATTAACATACGTTTCAAAATGTTATGAGATTTAAAGTCGTCGGTCAGAATGTAGTTTTGCAGGTTGGAGCCTGTCACATGTGTTCTGTATGTATTTTTAATGTCAAGAAACAATGTACTCAAGCAGCACCTATGGCATTTCAGATGGCAAGTAGAGGGATTTGTAGGCATTGAGTTGGCACTGTCTAGTTACATTCAATATCATAGATCACATTTTCAGAAACCTTGTTTCATAGAATAGGATTTGTCTGAACAAAGGACAATGTAATAATGTACTTATTTCTCATAAGTTAAATTCAATAGAACAAAATAAAACTTACTTTCGCAGCCCATCGTCAATTCTTTCAATATCCAGGAATGTTATTTGTGGGTGGTTTCTCATGAAGATCAAATCAATCTGGTAATGCAAAGAACACAGTCGTCTTACTCATCTATGAAGATAACATACAAAATATTCCCAGACCTAACTAGTTTTCAAAATTACATGCATTTTTATATTACCATTTACAAACTTGCACTTTTTCACAAGAATAATTCTTGCAGAAACATGCAGTTAAAAACAACACAATGAAGACAGTTTAAATCCTTATTAGTGAGTGACAAATTTGGAGACACCAAAACTATAACATTCTATGAACTTATTTAAACAGTAATATATCTTTGTAAGTGAAGTTAAACTACAGTATTGCTTCACAAGAGAAAAAGAAAACAAAGCAAAAAAAATAGCCAGCCTCGGCAGGCAAGAACCCCAGCCCACAGCTACAGTTAAATGGCCAACAACATTGAGATTTGGGAAAATCTTAGGAACAACTTCTGTTGTAAGAAGTATAGAGAACCCACAAGATGTTCTACAAAAGATTCACAGGCCATGATTTCTTACATGTAGTTTTCATAGTTTGAAGCCAAAGAAACAATTATAAGGGAGATAGAAGGCCTTTTTGGTATGATGACCCTCCTATTTGGCACTAAAGATGTGATATGGCGGCCATTTTGTTTCCAAAACAAGGACACAATTACTCTCGGGCAAGCTTTCCTATCCATTTACATTTTGCACAAATCTGATGAAGCTAGCTGCAATATTTTAGGTTACAGAAAACATTAAAGATTTTAGAACAAACTTTAGGACCCGAAAATTTTTTTAGGACCCATGGCAACAGTTGCCGCTGGATACCCCCAAAACCTAATCAGCTCTAGATGCTCTTGGGGTAAACATATCCTAAAAATTTGGTGAAAATCCATGCATGGGTTCAGGCTGTGGAACACCCACAAACTTATAAACCTGAAAATCTTAAAGGTGTTGCCATGGCAACAGTGGAAGCTGGATACCCTTCAAAACCTAAACAGGTCTAGATCCACTTGGGCTAAACATATCTTGAAATTTGGTGAAAATCCATCCAGGGGTTTAGGCTGTGGAACACCCAAAATCTTTAAGACCCAAAAATCTTAAAAGTGCTGCCATGGCAACAGTGATACCCGGATACCTATGAAAACCTAATCAGCTGTAGATTCTCTTGGGGTAAACATGCCCTGAAAATTTGGTGAAAATCTGTGCAGGGGTTTAGGCTGTGGAACACTCACAACTTTAAGACCCAAAAATCTTAAAAAGTTTTGTCATGGCAACAGTTGTTACTGGATACCCCCAAAACCTAATCAGCTCTAGATCCTCTTGGGGTAAACATCCCCTGAAAATTTGGTGAAAATCCGTGCTGGGATTTAGGCTGTGGAACATCCATGTAAGCTTTATGCCCGCTGACGACGACGCCCAGATGGCGCAGGGGACAACTGTAACCCCAGCCTTTATGTGCTGGGGTTAACAAAGCATCCCAATGAGAATTAATGATTTTGCCAAAATGAATATCTTGCTCTGTTTAACATGTTTTTCCATTTGTGCAAAAATTCAAACTGCCTGCAAAAAAATGGCACGGAAATGCTTTCTTGAAAGAGTTCCAAAAATTTCATCAAAATCACTCTATCTTGCACCGTTTCCAATATAAAATGTTTTTGCATTTTATGCAGAAATTCTAGATGGCCGCCAAAAATGCGGGAAGACAATTTTTGGCACAATGCGGCATATAATTCTGCATATACCCTGAGGATCAAAAATTTCATAAAAATCACTGTATCTCGCATCGTTTCAAAGATAAATGCGTTTCTGCGTTTTACGCAGAATGGCTGCCCAAAATTGTTTTCCTGCCATTTTTTTCAAGATGTCCGCCAAAAAGGCAGGAAAATGATTTTTGGCAAATGGTGGCAGTTGACTGCGTATATCCTGGGGGGTCAAAAATTTGTCGAAATCTCTCTATCTCACAATGCTTCCAAGATAAATACGTTTTTCGCTTTATACAGATTTTCAAGAAGACCACCTAAAATGGCGGGGAAAAAATTTTTTGGCAAAAACTGGAGGATGACTCTGCAAATACCCTGTGGGCCCAAAAATGTGTCTCACATCGTTTTTGAGATATTAAACATTTTTCATTTTCATCGTTAAGAAAAATTGTGGCATTAAGTTTATCATTAATAAGTCCACCATTTTGTACTGGATCACTTCCAACATGCTAATGATTTTCAGACATCTATAAAACAAACCTACTTGCCAAATTTCACGTGAATAGGTGAAGCGCTTTTTAAGTTATTGTCCGGACAAGCACACCTCTTTTAAAAATGTTTTTGGTTTGTTGTGACTTCTCTGATTGGTCAAAATGTCATGACAACATATTCACAAAATTTTCCCAGGACTACGGCATACATGTGCCAAATTTGAAGAGAATCTGCCTAGTGGTTGCCGAGCTATAACCAATAGAAATGCGGGAGCAGGCAGCCCTGTCAGCATGAATTTTCTCTTGTATACAAACAAGCATCCCACAAGGCACGCGTAAATAGCATCGAAGATGCCTGTACCCCTGTAAATAGTAGTTTTCAACAGCATGGGATATGGAAGGCATGAAATGAGGATCAGGAGACATTCAGAACAAAGAGTGTCATTTATGTACAGGTCCAAATAATGTTAGAGTACAGAAAATTACATTTAAGAGAGTGAAAATGTATTAAAACATAAAGAATTAATATAGGACAATTCAATAGCAATATGACACCATTAACCAGTAAACTGAAAATTTTGAAGCTGTAAATTTTTTTTAATTGAAGTATAGCTGACAAAGGACATAGTACAATTAAGTAAAGGCATATATTAATCAGTTGCACCCATCCATGTATCTTTGTGATTAGAGAAGTAGGCGAACACACTTTGGTAGATCCAGGTTAAAGGTCAGACCATGATTTAGCACACCCACACTACCCAACCAATGACCCATCAAGAATAAACTTCCTACAACTTGCACCTTCTGAAACATGGCCCAGACAAGGATTTTAAGGTCAAGGTCACTATTGCAAGGTCAAAGGTCAAATCAAGGCCACACCATCATGTTATAAACCTACACTCCAAAACAAATGTCCCTACCACGTATCAACTTCCGACACCTTATGGATTCTGAGATATAGCCTGGGCAAGAATATAATGGTCAAGGTCACTACAGCAAGGTCAAAGGAAGTTTATATCATGACCATTCACATCTACACCCCCTAACCAATGTCACTACCAAGTATCAACTTTCTACACCTTACAGTTTCTGAGATTTAGCCCAGACAAGATTTTAACAGTCAAGGTCACTGCAGCAAAGTCAAAGGTCAAATTAAGGTCATATCATGGCCTTGTACATCTACACCCTCTTACTAATGTCCCTGCCAACTATGAACATCTAACACCTCACAGTTCTGAGATACTGCCTGGACAAACTTTTCCCAATGCCCACCTGCCCATCCAGATGCCATGGGTGAAGAAAATACCCACACAGTCCTTAAACGCTGTGGGGTAAAATGGTGAAAAAATACAAGATCACTGGGAATCAAGAATAACCTGGAATGAATTGAGTCTACAATAAGGAAGCCAGTGTACAGACTTCAAGACTTGAACAGGGAAAACTTCACTTTTATACCTACAAATTTACATTTCTCTGAAGTTGACACATTATACAACAACTGACATGATTTGGGACATACAAATCAGTTAGACGGGCAAGACTTGGTGACATCATATCAAAACAGTCTAATCCTATGTACCCTCTTTGTAAGCCCATCATCTAAGGTGCTAAAAGTGAACCCTTCATCTTGATCACCATACTTAAGCTTCCATGTGTCATACAGGCCATTTGTTTTCACACCATTAAGAGCCACCTCACCAGCTAGAAACCTGAAAATAAATAATCTTGTGAAAATAAATCAGTCTTCTGAAACACATGCCATGAATCGTGATTTATAAATATACAAAACTTCTGCTTTCCAAAAATGTTTTTAGAGAAAGACTGTGTTTGGATAGAAGAAAGTTTTTAAATTCAGAGTTGATTTGGCATAATGAAAGTTCATGTGATAACTGATTCTACAATCACTATCCTGACTTCTAATAATAATTTAACATGCTGTTGCAGAAGCAGAACTTAATATTTGTTGACGTATGATATGTTCAAGACTTGTAATTAGTTTTTTAAAAAATCTACCTTATTTCATCATTATGAGCTTCAGCATTGAAGTCCCCTGTCAGAAACACAGGATCAGAATACTGCTTGATATGATCCCAGATCTCTATCACAGATCTTTGTCGTGCAACATGACTCAGTGAAAGATGTGTGTTAAACACATGGATCTACAGACAAAAAATTCCAACATGTTTGGAAAAATATTTCCTCAATGAAGCACAAAATTCACCTGTTGGAAAATCAACCTCAACAAGATACCATAGTCTACATGTCTTCAGATTTAAGACATCATAGATTGTAAATAAAGTAATATGCAAAATTAGATTTCCTAGGTAGTGTTTATATTCAATGAAACAATATGTATATTTTTAGGGTTATTAATGAATAAACAACAAATATTATATAAGGATGGTCGACAAATGTAATCAATAAATAAACAAACACATGCTAAATTGTCTTTATCATATCATCGTCACTATGAAAATATACTCACTGGCCCAAATTCAGGATTATGAATCTTGGCATGCAGTAAAATCCTTTGATGTGTATCTGCCACATCTTTCCTATTTCTGTAAACAAATTCACAGATTTATTCACAAACTTAAAACAGTGATTTTCACCACACGGCACAAACTATTTGTTAAAATTCTATTGACATTGATCAGCTTTATTTTGCTATATGGATAGAATAAGAGTCTTTGTCAAGACCTTTGTAATAATGTTAGATGACAGAGTTTTAATTTCCAGGAGACGGTATTCATTCACTTGGAATATGATGAGATCCAGATCAGAAGAAATTAGAGAAAAAAATGTCTCAAGTGGGTCAACAGATGAAATAGCTATTCACAAAAACGGGATTACTTGAGCAGAAAAGATCAAATATTTAATCCTATTTCTTTAACTGTCAGACAAAATCTCACTAAAAAACTAGACCTACGCATTGGAGAACCGATGTAAATTTGTATCTACCGAAAAGACAACTCATCAAAGCCAGTGAACCATCCTTTGACCTTGAAGGAGGGGCCCAAGGTCAAATCTGAAAACATCAGAAAATTCCCAGCCCATGACCTCCTGTAGGTTAGTTTCATATTGCAAACCTCTAGGACCAATAATAAGCAAGTTATCAGCACTTTTAAGTTTGGCTATTGTCGTTTGACCTTGAAGGAGGGGTCCAAGGTCAAATCTGACCACATCAAAAAATTCCTAGCCCATGATTTCCTATAGGTTGGTTTCACATCCCAAACCTCTAGGACCAATAATAAGTGAGTTATAAGCACTTTTAAGTTTGGCTATCCTCCTTTGACCTTGAAGGAGGGGTCCAAGGTCAAATCTGACCATGCCAAAAGATTCCCAGCCCATGATTTCCTATAAGTTGGTTTACCATCCCAAATCTGTACGACCAATAATAAGCAAATTAAAAATAAAAAATAACAAGAGGGTCAGAGGTGCCCCAAAAGGCGGGTTGCGCACGCAGGAAACAAGGTTAGCAACTGCTCTCATTAAATTTAGGAACAAGGAAAGAAATGCTAGGTTACCCACTTAAGGTAAATGTGTTCGACGTGCTAAGAAATGTAATACTTCTAATCTAAAAACGAACAAATGGACAGAAAAACAAGACAAATGAACGGACGGATTTACACCAATTTCGAAAGGAACCTAGCTATGATGGTGATGTATGTCCCTGTGAAGTTTGAATTAGATTGGAGTAACCGTTTTCGAGTTAGAGTCCGGAAACAAAAATGTGGACGGACAGATGGATGGACAGAAAAACGGACAAAAACGAAGAAACGGACGGAAAAACGGACAAACAAACAGACGGAATTTCACCAATTTCGAAAGGAACCTAGCAATGATGGTGATCTATCTCCCTGTGAAGTTTGAATTTGATTGGTCAAACCGTTTTAAAGTTAGAGTCCGGAAACGAAAATGTGGACAAACAGATGGATGGACAGACAAACGGACGAAAAACGGACAAACAAACACACGGAATTTCACCAATTTCGAAAGGAACCTAGCTATGATGGTGATCTATCTCCCTGTGAAGTTTGAATTTGATTGGTCAAACCGTTTTAAAGTTAGAGTCCGGAAACGAAAATGTGGACAAACAGATGGATGGACAGACAAACGGACGAAAAACGGACAAACGAACACACGGAATTTCACCAATTTCGAAAGGAACCTAGCTATGATGGTGATCTATCTCCCTGTGAAGTTTGAATTTGATTGGTCAAACCGTTTTAAAGTTAGAGTCCGGAAACGAAAAATGTGGACGGACAGACGGACAGACGGACAGACAGACAGACGGACAGACGGACGTCGGACACATCAATCTAATAGGCGGGTTGGTTACACGCAACCCGCCTAAAAAGCACTTTTAAGTTTGGCTATCCTCATTTGACCTTGAAGGAGGGGTCCAAGGTCAAGTCTGACCACACCAAAAGATTCCCAGCCCATGATTTCCTATAGGTTGGTTTACTATCCCAAACCTCTAGGACCAATAATAAGTGAGTTATAAGCACTTTTAAGTTCGGCTAACCTCGTTTGACCTTGAAGGAGGGGTCCAAGGTCAAATCTGACCACACCAAAAGATTCCCAGCCCATGATTTCCTATAGTTTGGTTTCACATCCCAAACCTCTAGGACCAATAATAAGCAAGTTATATGCACTTTTAAGTTTGGCTATCCTCGTTTGACCTTGAAGGCGGGGTCCAAGATCAAATCTGACCACACCAAAAGATTCCCAGCCCATGATTTCCTATAGGTTGGTTTACCATCCCAAACCTCTAGGATCAATAATAAGTGAGTTATAAGCACTTTTACGTTTGGCTATCCTCCTTTGACCTTGAAGGAGGGGTCCAAGGTCAAATCTGACCATGCCAAAAGATTCCCAGCCCATGATTTCCTATAAGTTGGTTTACCATCCCAAATCTGTACGACCAATAATAAGCAAATTAAAAATAAAAAGCACTTTTAAGTTTGGCTATCCTCATTGACCTTGAAGGAGGGGTCCAAGGTCAAGTCTGACCACACCAAAAGATTCCCAGCCCATGATTTCCTATAAGTTGGTTTACCATCCCAAACCTCTAGGACCAATAATAAGCGATTATAAGCACTTTTAAGTTTGGCTATCCTCGTTTGACCTTGAAGGAGGGGTCCAAGGTCAAATCTGACCACACTAAAAGATTCCCAGCCCATGATTTCCTATACTTTGGTTTACCATCCCAAATCTCTAGGACCAATAACAAGAGAGATATAAGCACTTTTTATGACTGACAGAAAAACGCCCGTGGCGGCCATCTTGTTTTTCAAAATGAGGCCAAAAATATTCAGAGTCAAGACTTTGTAATTGGAACATACCCAGCGAATTTGAGATCTCTACCTATAATACCCTTTGCTCTAGAGGGCCACCAAAAGTCCTTGCTGAAAGTCAAAAAAACGTCTGTGGTGGCCATCTTGTTTTTCAAAATGAGGCCAAAAATATTCCCAGGCAGGATTTTAAGGTTATGAATATATCCTGCAAATTTGAGAAAGCTAGCCATAATATTTTTTTTCGTTAGAGCGGTAACGGTGAAATCTCTCTACACACTGTGGCGGCGGCATAACAAAGCGAAATCCACAGTATTCACCGGATGTTATCCGGTGGAAACAATCATGGTAATTTGTGAGATGTAAACAAGAATATCAATGAAGAATAAAATACCATGATTTCTCATGTACTCAGAAAAGGGTTCTCCATTTGGGGAGTGAAAAGGGTTCATCTTGACCGCAAATGCCCGATGTCTCTAAAGTGGCTGATTAAAATATCCATGTTCTTCCACATACATCTTCTGTCAGTGAGTTTTAGTTCATCTTGATCCACAAGTTATTCCATCAAAGTGTACAGATAAAAGGTAATCCAAAATTTGGTCTAAAAATCAGATCAAATGTTTTGTGAATACTAATCTGAACTGTTCAAAAAATCTTATCAAAACTTAGTCTTTTTTATCTTCATTGACCAACTTAGTGAATACTGGGCAAGAGGAAACACAGGAAAACATAGGTTAGTGACATTTAACTACCATTATAACAGGTGTTTACAAATGAAAATCCGCTGGAGCATGTTCCATTTAATGAAGACTAAATAATGCAAAATATTACCTGGAGAGAAGCAGGAAGTCTGAGTGAGACACTGGGTGCTTGGAGAAAATTGCCAAACCCTCCTCAATCCTGTAAGGGAGACCATGCTCTTGTATTTGAGCTGGTTGGAACACATACTGAAATGAGGGACAACTGAAATGCAACTTAACCTGAAACACGTTCCGTATGAGTGATATGTGGTGATGCTAAAGAAAATTATAACATTCACAATTTATCCAAGAATGTAATATATAAATGCATTATGCCAACATGTACATTACTCTAACTTGCAAAAAGTGGAGAAATGGTTCATGATTTTTTATAACTTTATAGAAGTGATGATGTTGTTTATATCATGCATCATTATTGTTGGGTTTAATAACTAGAACATATTCACGTTTGAAACTTTTTTCTACATTTTAATGAAATAAATTGTATACTGTGACTGGAGACACATTTTTCTTGTGCTGTTTTTCAGGTTTTCATGACCCTTTACTCTGTACTAACTTTCTGTAGAAATCTGACTTTAAAATTGGGGAATAAACTGTACAGAAAACACCTATGAACACACATGAATTTAGCACCAAATAGAAGTAGGTTAATGAGCCACATTATACAATTTTAATCAATCTCTACAGATGTATATTTTAAAATAGGCATTACTTACCCAGTTCTAGCTTTCTTATTTATTTATTTGTATATTTAATATTTGAACAGTACTAAAGCAATTTAAACGAAATGCAATTTTGTGAAACCTCAAATTAACTTGAAGAAATTCTGAATGATATTTTGAATTTTAATGGCAGAAAACACAGTTTCTTGAAGATAAGAAAGACTGCCTGAGTGCTAAATCTGGATCTAGGAATTATCTGAGGACTCTGGAACATTGCATAAAGGTTATTCTTTAATTAAAAAGTGATCTTTATATTACAATATCAATACTTTCATTGAAAAATCTGTACTATTATCTGTAAATTGATTTCAAAAGATGTTTCATCCTGTGAGTAAACAATCACTGCCCAAAAAATCACTGATAAAAAAATTGGTCATATATCTCAGATGGTGGACATGGACGATTCGGCCTAGGACAGTTTGGCCTAGGGCAGTTTGCCCTAGGGCAGTTCGGCCTAGGGCGTTCTGGCCTAGGATGTTTTGGACAGGCCTTTTTTCAAGGGTGGACATTTCGGACAGATTTTTTTTTCATAAGAAGTATTTTTTATGTTCTGGTTTTTATTTTCACAAAAGAATGAATGGTAAAACATTTATTGTACATCATTTTTGTCAACATTTATCACTACTACGTACTATGTAAAAACATTTGTTGTATATCATTTCTGTCATACAACTGATGAAACATCCATGCACAAAAGTGTCACAGAAGGTGAGTTGTTGTGAAATGGTAAAATTTAACCAAGTTAAATATGAATTGGTCAATGAGTGTTCTGTTCACACACTCATGGAATACTATCCATACAGACCTTACCTGGTAATGTTTGAGCAGTCTGGAGAGGTGTTTCACTTGGTTAGGACCCCAGCTACCACCCTTACCATCCTCAAATCGCACCTCCTGGAATGCTATCACATCTGCATCCGTCTTCCCACAAACCTACAGGGCCATTGACCATGGAACATGTACCACAAATACAAAATGCAATGACCACACAAATTAAATAATTATGGTGCAGTTCACACCTTAAACTTTATAAATGATTGCTGGGAACTTTCTTGCTACCCTGATGTTTTTGACACAAAGTGGTGTAAAAAGAAGCCTGTTAGCCAAGATACACTGGGAGAGAATCAAATTTGGTGCAAAATAATTCTGAAAATTAAATTTAGGAATTTAATTTCTAAATTATATAAAATGCCTGTAAAAGCTCAGGTACAAATTTTGTAATCATATCATTTTTGGGGTTGTATTTTCATCTTTTTGAAAAATGTAAACACACACTTTGGGGATATAGATGTAATTAAAAAATCTGTTGCTCTTTAAAGTAGAAACGTACACACTTATGCACAAAATTCACTCACTTTAATGATATGTTTTAATCTTTGTTTGTACAGAGTACCTCTCTCACTATCTGTCTGCACAGTATTTGTATTCCAAATGTTGAAAGACAGTATTGTGAACTCCTGTGTTTTATTATAGAAAGGTGCAAATGTTCTAGTTATTCCTTCAGATACACCCAACTCTGGAGTTTTAAGTGTTCCAGTCGGATCCAGGTATTTACGAGTTTTGATATCCCTTATCTTGCCATATCCTGCAGGACACTGGTCTAATAAAGCAGAGTTGACATATGTAAAAGGTGAATTAGAACATGATTTTTCACTTTCCAATGGCAGAAGTCTTGGTAATGGCTGTATATACTTGTGGCATTCAGTTTTTTGAGACATATCCTGCAAATTACTGGTTATCTATAAAGTAAAACATAATACATAAAAAACATTCATGTTTAATGTGGACAGCTCAGCATGAAAATTAAAATTTGTTAATATTTTTGGGCATTATATTTCTGGAAATTTGTATCTATGTTTAATTGTGTTAATCTTTCAACTGATAAAAAGTTCAATTCCTAATTTTATCAATAAACTGGATTTTTGAACTGGTCTTTGCAAAGTCTTACCTATTGCATAATCTTAACTAGACCAAGGATGCATCTGTGGATGCAAGATGTATCCACCAGAAAATTAAACTAAACATGGTTTTGAAGATAAACAGCAATTTTGAAGATGGAAAATTCTAAATTATTCGCAGGAATTAAAGGAGAAGTCCTTATTATCCAGTGGGACCAACGTTTGCTCAAATTGCTCTAATTTGTTACAGTTTTCGAGATATATGACATTTTCCATTTCTTCCAAAATTCAAGATGGCAGCAGAAATTCAGAAAAGTCTCAATTTTGAAGAGGTCCTAGAGGTGTAGTCCTTAGTACCCAGGGGATCCAAAATTAGCCCGAAATCGCTGTATTACTTCTACCATTTTCAAGATCTAATCTAACCTAATCTACTACTTTGCAAGCAGAAATTACCAAAATTAGCCCGAAATCGCTGTATTACTTCTACCATTTTCAAGATCTAATCTAACCTAATCTACTACTTTGCAAGCAGAAATTACCAAAATTAGCCCGAAATCGCTGTATTACTTCTACCATTTTCAAGATCTAATCTTATCTAATCTACTGCTTTGCAAGCACAATATCTTCCCCACAAAGGGGAACTCAGTGCGATCATAGGGAGAGTCGAGGGGCATTCAAAGTCAGTAATCCAGGATTTTCCATTTCTGCTAAAAACTCAAGATGACCAGCCAAAATTCAGAAAAGCATGCAAAAGGTCATAGAGGAGTAGTCCTTAGCACCCAGGGGAACCAATATTTGCCCCAAATCACTCTATCTCTTAAGCTTTTTAAGATAAATGCAGTTTTCATTTCCATCAAAATTCAAGATGGCAGCTAAAATTCGGGAGAGTCTGAATTTTTCAAAGGTCCTAGATGAGTAGTATTTTGTATCCAGGGGGTTCAAAAATTTGCACGAAATCGCTCTATCTCTTACAGTTTTCGAGATAAAAGACATTTTCCATTTCTGCAAAAATTCAAGATGGCAGCCAAAATTCGGAAAATTCTAAATTTTTCGGAGATCCTAGAGGAGTGGTCCATAGCAGCCACAGGGTCCAATATTTGCCCAAAATCACTTTATCTCTAACGGTATTTCCAGATAAAAACCATTTTCCATTTGCACCAAAATTAAAGATGTTAGCCAAAATTCGGAAAAGTATAGGTTGGTTTGACATCCCAAACCTCTAGGAGCAATAATAAGCGAGTTATAAACACTTGTAAGTTTGGCTATCGTCGTTTGACCTTGAAGGGGCCAACGGTCAAATCTGAACACATCAGGAGATTCCTAGCCCATGATTTCCTATAGTTTGGTTTCACATTGCAAGACTCTAGGACCAATAACAAGTGAGTTACAAACACTTTAACTTTGGCTATCTTTGTCTGACCTTGAAGGAATAGCCCAAGGTCAAATCTGAACATATTAGAAGCTTCCTAGCTCATGAACTCCTATCGGTTGGTTTCGCATTGCAAAACTCCAGGACCGAGATTATGCAAATTATATGCAGTTTTAAGTTCAAGTATAAGTGAGTTATCAGCACTTTTAAGTTTTGCTCAACTCATTCGTCCTTAACAGAGGGGCCCAAGATCAAATCTGAACACATCAGAGAAGATTCCAAGTCCAGGATTTCCTATAGGTTGATTTCACATTGCAAACCTTGAGGACCAAAATTAGCTAGTTATAAGCACTTTTAACTTTTTAGCTATCACATCAGAAGATTCCTATCCCATGATTTCCTATAAGTTGCAAAACTCTAGGCCCAAGAATAAGTGAGTTATCGCACTCTTAAGTTTAGTTATACTCCTTTGTCCCTGAAAGAGGGCCACAAGGTAAAATCTGACCACAACAGAAGATTCCCAGCCCATGATTTCCTATAGGTTGGCTTCACATCCCAAACCTCTAGGACCAATAATAAGGGAGTCATAGGGAGATATAGACACTTTTAAAGTCTGCTATGTCGCATACTTTGGCACTCTGTGGATGACCTTGAATGAAGAGCTTCAAGGTCAAATTTCTGCATGCTTGTAGAGAAAATATATGTCTGTTACACATATCACCCATGAAGAGATTCAACCTTCTAGTTATAAGAACCAGTCAGTAGAAAAAGATAGATTATTTTCAAAGAAATGCCCAGGGCAGCCATCTTGTCTTTGATAATGAAACTAATTTAAATCCCAGAGAAGCTTACCTCCCAATGAAGATATCCTGCAAATATGGTGAAGTTAGTTGGTCTAGTTTTCTACTGAGAGGGTTAAGATAAAAAATCTCTCTACGTGCGGCAGCAGCGTAGCGAATGCTAAACTAAAGTATCCACCAGATGCATCCGGTGGATATGACTAAAATAATGCAGCGTTCTTACCGGCCGTAAACACAAGTTCACAGCCTGTAAATTTGTCAAGAACGGTGTCACGGGTCGTATTTACCACTGGTGAGTTGGGTGCCCCAGAAACTTTCCAATTTGTGACCGTCACCTCTAATGACAACAAAGATGGAGAATACATGTGCTTTCATTGTAAAAACCTGTCAAGTAAAGTGTTTTAATGCTCTGGATTTTGTAAATAAACCTCAGGAAAGGTATAACTAATGAAATATACATCTTTTACATGCTGGATAGCGAAATATTGTGATTGTTTTTATTTCTTCCTCTTTGTCATTTGTGTTTGTTTACATCCACATATAAACACACGGGGCGTGAATAACTTAAGAACGGTGAGAGCTTCCCACTGGTGCTTACCAACTCACTGGTGGTGCGCACCACTCGTGAATTTCTGCCTGAACGCAGCATAATCCATTGGTACTTGTCATCTCTGATTTTACTACAACTAACCTGATAATCAGTTCTACATTTTCACAGTTTTTCCCATCTTTTGAAGTCATACAGAGAGATACATTTTAAAAGACAATATGCCACTGCACCACACACTGTGACTCACAAAATTTACATACATATTTGTGAATATTTAAACTTTTTGACGGCTTGCGAATTTGGAAATTGCCTACATAGTTAAAAATGTGCCTGATGATGCAAAAACAACTGAAATTTAGGCTGCCTTTAAGAAACAAAGTTACGAAGCTTACTGAAAACAAAATTGAGATGTTTCTTACCAGGGTAGTTGGATATACAGTGTGATGCAACAGATAAAGTTCCTCATTGATATATTCAGTTACAGTAAATCTGTGTATGTACACAGACCCTTTAAATGTGATGACAAATTTGAAGATATTACCCCAGTAAAGGGGCATTTCTATAATATCTCCAGTTAAAGGGTGAAGTCTTTGGAATATTGTCCTGCTATGCCCATCTCTTGAATAGTACACTTCCTAAAAATACATTTTAAGGGTATAAAAATAGCCAAAAGTTACAAACATGAGAAAATTTGACTCACTCAAACTCTTTCCAGGAGTAAAGTAATAAAATATATAGCGCCTTCAAGTGGTTGAATGTAGAACTACGGAGTTGTGCATATTTTTATTGAATTCTATGTCACGAATCAATCTGTAGTAAAACTAGACTAAGGACGCATCTGTGGCCAGATGCTGGATGTATCCACCGACAAAGGCCAACTAACATAGTTTAGAAGATAAACAGCATTTTTCGTTAATAAGCAAGCTGAAAGCACTTTTAAGTTTGGCTACCCTTATTTGACCCTGTAGCAGGGGCCCAAGGTGAAGTCTGACCACATCAAAAGATTCGCAGCCCATGATTTTCTATAAGTCGTTTTCACATTGCAAACCTCTAGGACCAATAATAAGCAGGAGGGGCCCAAGGTCAAATCTGACCACATGAAAAGATTTGCAGCCCATGACTTCCTATAAGTTGTTTCCATATTAATGAGTTATTTGAGAAATAATGGCTATCTGCAATACTTCTAGAGATAATTCGCATTTACTCATTTTGAGTAGGTGAATAATTAGCTAAAGGTCTGAAACTTCACCAAGTGAAAGCTCTCTCAAAAGTAGGCGAATGAGTTATTTGAGAAAAATTGGCTATCTACAATACTTTTAGAGATAATTCGAATTTACTCATTTTCAGTAGGTGAGCAATTACCTATGGGTCTGGAACTTCACCATGTGAAAGTTCTCCCAAAAGTAGATGAATGAGTTATTTGATAAGAATTGGATATCTGCAATACTTTTAGAGATAATTAGCATTTACTCATTTTGAGTAGGTGAATAATTAGCTACAGGTCTGAAACTTCACCAAGTGAAAGGTCTCCCAAAAGTAGGTGAAGGAGTTATTTGACAAAAATTGGCTATTGGGAATACTTTTAGAGATAATTTGCATTTAGTCATTTTCAGTAGGTGAGTAATTACCTACGGGTCTGAAACTTCACCAAGTGAAAGCTCTCCCAAAAGTAGGTGAAGGAGTTATTTGACAAAAATTGGCTATCTGCAATACTTTTAGAGATAATTTGCATTTACTCATTTTGAGTAGGTGAGTAATTACCTACGGGTCTGAAACTTCACCAAGTGAAAGCTCTCCAAAAAGTAGGTGAATGAGTTATTTGAGAAAATTGGCTATCTGCAATACTTTTAGTGATAATTCGCATTTACTCATTTTGAGTAGGTGAGTAATTACCTACAGGTCTGGAACTTCAGCATGTGAAAGCTCTCCCAAAAGTAGGTGAATGAGTTATTTAAGAAAAATTTGCTATCTGCAATACTTTTAGAGAAAATGCAGAATTACTCATTTTTAGTAGGCAAGTAATTTAGCCACAGGCCTAATTTAGACATAAAGGCTACCAATAGAATACTGTGGTGCACCCTCTAATATACCTTGCAAACTTGAGAAGGCTAGCTATAATATTTTTTTTCATTAGAGCGGTAATGGTGAAACCTCTCTACACACTGCGGCTATCCAGTGGATACAATGATTTACTCAACAGTGAGAACCTGAAAGTAGATATTGCTAAGCTATGCCATGACATAGAGGTCTGCAATTTCACTCTGTAATAGCTGACCAAAAATTATGTGAATAACATATTTAAACAAAATACTGTAAATGTAATAGTTTTCACGTTATAACTGATTTACTCAACAGTGATAACCTCAAAGTAGCTATTACTCAGCTATGCAATGAGCTACATGTCTGAATTTTTTCTATGTTATAGCTGACCCAAAATTAGGTGAACAACATATTTAAGCAAAATACTGTAAATGCAATAGTTTTCAAGTTACAACTGATTTACTCAATAGTGAGAACCTGAAAAAAGCTATTGCTCAGCTATGCCATGAGCTATAAGTCTGTAATTTCACGATGTTATAGCTGACCCAAAAGTAGCTGAATAACATATTTACACAAATTTCCGTAAATGCAATAGTTTTCCAATTACAACTGATTTATTCAACAGTGTGAACTTCAAAGTAGCTATTACTCAGCTATGCAATGAGCCACAGGTCTGGAACTTCACTATGTTATAGCTGACTCTGAAATAGGTGAATAACATATTGAAACAAAATACTGTAAATGTAATACTTTTGAAGTTATAAGTAATTTACAGTGATACCCTAAAAGTAGCTATTACTCAGCTATGCCATGAGCTACAGGTCTGAAATTTTACTATGTTATAGCTGACCCAAAAGTAGCTGAATAACATATTTATACAAAATTGTGTAAATGCAATAGTTTTCAAGTTACAAGTGATTTTACTCATGATGGAAGTTACTGAAAAGCCCAAAAGTAGCTATTACTCACTTAGCTATTGAGACAGACACCCAAGTTACTCACCATGTTGTAGCTATGAAAAAAGTAGCTGAATAACATATTTTAACAAAATGCTCTAAATGCAACACTTTTCAAGTTATAAGTGATTTTGTGCATGATTTCATGACTTTTAATGCATTTTAGACATTTTTGTCTACCACAGGCCTAATTTAGATATAAAGCCTACCAAAAAGATAGGGTGGCGAGTCCTCTAGCATACCAAGCCACCTGCCAAATATGAAAGAAATCTGGAAAGAAATGTGGACTGTAGGTCGCTAACAAGCAATATTCCACATTTTAGACATTTTTGTCTACCACAGGCCTAATTTAGACATAAAGCCTACCAAAAAGATAGGGTGGCGAGTCCTCTACCATACCAAGCCACCTGCCAAATATGCAAGAAATCCGGAAAGAAATGTGGACTGTAAGTCGCTAACAAGAAATCTCTGCGGACGCGGACGAGGGCGCGGACGACAACGATGATGAATCCATAGTATCCCCGCTTCGCGTCGGGGATACAATAATCAATTCATTTTTCTGTCTATCCATTTTGTAGGTCAATATTAGAAGACTTTACAACTAACAGTTTCTAAAATTGTAGGGGCACTGTACATGGAATATATTTGCAATTATTAAGGTCATCTTTGTGAGAAATGCAGATAAATAGCAATAAACATGCAGAAATCAAATTGACTCACAAATTTCACTGTTGTAAATGCTTCTAATATAACCCTCAAGTGTTGCGCAGTCACTGTTAGTATAAAGTTGTTGTCTACGCATCACCCCATACATTTATTGAATAATGTCTAGTACTACTGTGATGTCATTCATTAATTTCTTCAGTTTATTTGTTTGACGAATTGGTAAGGCTGTGACTACCTATTTTAAACACAAATATCAGTCAAGCTATGTGATTGGTTTAAAGCAAATACTTTGTAAATTAATTGTCATGCTTCAATGGGTGAATGAATGAATGAATGAAGGCACGTAGTAGATGTGCAGACAATGATTTTACATTACCAGTGACTGTGCGATAAACCAGCAGACAGATAAATATATATTATAATTTGGGATGGGCAGATGACTATTTTACATTTACCCTGACTGCACACACATTGTCATGTCCAGAAACCAACAGACAGAGAAATATGAACTTTAATTGTCGGTGCACAGATGACTATTTTACATTTACACCGACTGTGCACACATTTTCATTTCTAGAAACCAGCAGACAAAACCGAAAAGATTCAATGGAGTACACCAAGACAAAGCAGAAGACAATAGTTTCTAGGACATACAGGACCTTAGACAAAGGCAGACGAAGTGCCAGACAAGCTATTTACTTCATAATATATACCTTAATAAAAACATGAAAAAAGTCAAAATGGCAGAGTGTATACTATACACCATAATGTACAGATATGTGTACAAATATTATGCAGAATTTTGATATACAGGGGCTTAAACAGCCGATTTAAAATTGTGGCCACAACCCAGTACATAACTTGAATCAAAGATTCGACTAAAAAGTACAGAACTCAAATTTTCCACAAAGAAAGAACACATATACAAGTTATATCTACTACAGTTTGAATCTGGTCAGATGCGCACTTCCACATTAAGCAAAATGGGTGAAAAATGCAGAAAAAGTCTTCCAGGAAGATTGTTCATGGGTGTCATATACAGGTTAAATGTCTGCTAAAGCCTTGATCTTTCCAGATGAGATTTTAGCTTTATCAGTTACACAGTTTTACAGCTATCAGGTTTAATGTGGCAAAAGTCCATAAATTGGGTCTCTGTGGGAATTTTAGAGACCTTAAGGTGACCTTAAAATTAAAGCTACAGACTTCAAATTTTTAAAAGACAAAGATTACATATAAAACATATATCTAATACAGTTTGAAACTTGTCCGACTTTCCAAGTTACAGGGCAAAATATGTGAAAAATGTCACAAAACGGTTTCTTGGGCGGGTGAATTTATCCTCATATACAGGTTAAATTGCAAATTTAATAAATAATCAGTAAAAGTTTATACCCTATCCAATGGACAATAGCTAATCCGGTCGGCACAGACCGGCCTGCCAAACAACAGAAAAAGCCACCTTATATGTGTCCATTATAAACACACAAGCTGGCCTGTCCCACTGTGCACTCGCCAGGTGGGGCATCATACTTCCTTCCTGTCCAGACAGATTGAAGTCATAGCATCTTTTTTGTTGTCTAAACCTATTAAGACTCCTAGTAAGCTGATTGCGGGGTCAGCTGGGAGGGCCTTGCCTGTCCATTGGATAGGGTATTAACTTATAAAAATTTAATTTACTTATTAAATTTGTAATTTTATTGCGTTAATGCATCCTATCCAATGGACAATTGCTGAATAACTACCGCTTGGTCGGCGGGTAAGTTACTAGGCACTTAAGTGAACTCATAAACAAACTAACAAAATTTTCTCCTGGACTGGGTCGACCTTAAGGTCATACAAAAATTCAGAAGAATTGTACTGTGTCACCAGCTTTGGTTAAAGACTGAAGCGGATGAATTTCAAAAGGACAAAAATTATGCTGGACATAAATATTTGGCTGACTGGCAGTATTGTTGCAGATCCAGACAATCCTTGAGAAGTACTGAGCCATGGTGAGGCTCCAACTTGTTGAAAAATATAACCTAGATCCAATGTACAGGATATGACAAATGGAGACAGGCAGACAGAGAGGCAAAGACATGAAGTTATCACTTACCAAGTTTTTACTAGATGTCAGCACTAAGCAGGAAATTCAATAAAGTATCTTTTGGGTAACCTACTATTAAACTGCTAGTCATATGCCCATATAAGTTAATGCACTGTGCAACATGGTTCCTGTTTTGTCTGCCTCCTCTGTTCAAGGAGGAAGGAAGGAACTACTTATATTTGTCAGCTATTTTGTGGGACAGCAAACAAGCCAGATCATTGTCTAATCTTGTGGAGTGAAAGGTCACTAAACCCTACAGATCTTCTTCAGGACTGTTTATATCCACAACCTAAAACCAGAAAAAAAGTGTTGCAATGGCAATAGTTGTCAGGTAATGCCAAAAATCTAATCAGCCCCAATCTGTGCAGGGGTATGGAATGCATAGAACCCATAAAAATATTTGTAAGTCCACGAAACAGAAAGAAAGTGATGCCGTGGCAACACTTGTTGCAAGTTATTGCCGAAAACTAATCAGCTCCAATCTGTGCAGGGGTATGGAATGCAAAGAACCCATCAAATTATTTATAAGTTCAAGGCACAAAAAAGTGTTGCCATGGCAACACTTGTTGCCAGGTAGTTTCGAAAAACTAGTCAGCTCCAATCTGTGCTGGGGCTTGGAATGCAAAGAAGAAACCACAAAAATATTTATATATAGGTAGAAGAAACAGAATAAGTGTTGCCATGACAACAATTGTTGCCAGGTATTGCCAAAAAAACTAAGCAGTTCCAATCCGTGTAGGGCTATGGAATGCCCTACAAAAATATTTATATATGGGTCCAAGAAACAGAAGAAAAGTGTTGCCTAAAACCAAATCACAAGTTCCTCTTGTAATGAACATATTTTGAAAGTTTTGAATAATGTTAAATACCCACAAAATAAAAGACCAAGAAACAGAAAAAGTGTTGCCATGAAAACACTTATTGCAGAAATTGCCAAGAAAGCAATCACATACAAGTTCTCATGCCATTAAACCTCCACAGTTATATATATATGCAAAATTTTAATAAAATTTCTCAAGTTATCTTCAGTATACGGACTATACGCTATACTATACTATATACTAAATAAAAAAACTGAAACTCAACATAATTCTTTTACACATGAGAGTTTAAGGTCATCTTAAACAGGACACACCTTGAATACCAGTTACAACTACATGCCAAATTTGAATTGAATCCGTCAACCCATTTTCGAGATACTGTCTGGAAACGGAAAAACTTAAAATCAATATAAGTATGTTACTAGTGGGAGTTTAAGGTCACCTTAAAACAGGGCACACCTAGAGTACCAGTTACATCCACATGCCAAATTTTAATTTCACCCATCATGCCATCATGCTAGTGACACAAAAGTAATGCAACCTTAAACTCATAAGTTTGTGAAATATCAGGAATTTACTATAACCTTACAAAAGAAACTAAACTTTTTTTTTGGTGTAGACAGATGTACATGATGAATACTGTTGAAAAATTGCCAAACTTAAAGTGAATATAATTCTGTTATTAATGGGAGTTTAAGGTCACCTTAATCTGTGGCACTTATCTATGGCCAGTTACATGTACATACAAAATTTGATTGAAGTTTCTTAAGTTATCTTCAGTATACTATATGGAAAAGTAAAAAACTTAAACTCAACATAACTTTTTAATACATGAGACTTTAAGGTCAATTTAAAATAGGGCACACCTTGAATACCAGTTACAACCACATGCCAAATTTGAATTGAATCTGTCAACCCATTTTTGAGATACTGTCCGGAAACAAAAAACCTTCAACTCAATATAAGTATCTTACTACTGTGAGTTTAAGGTCACCTTAAATAGGGCACACCTTGAGGAACAGTTACATCAACATGCCAAATTGGAATTTAATTCATCAAGCCATTTTCAGCTACTGTCTGGAAAGTAAGTGTGACGACGACACTGACATTGTATGTTTTCCATCATAGCTGCTAGTGACATAAACTAATGCAACCTTAAACTCATAAGTTTATAAAATATCAGCAATTTACTATAACCTTACAAAAGAGACCATTTTTGGTGGAGATATATGTACATGATGAATATCACTGTGAAAAGTCCTAATTAGCATATAAAATATCTTCCAAACACCAAAAATATTGTCCCAACCTTAAACTCGAAGTTTGTTTGCACTGCTGTATATTGTAGCAAGTTTAAGGTAATCTTTTTCTGAAGGTTCTGGTCAAGGTTTGTTACATCCGCAACTAAAATATGCCTAGAAGTGCAAAATATTTGAAATACTGTTCAAAAATTATCAAACTTAAAGTGAATATAATTCTGTTATTACTGGGAGTTTAAGGTCACCTTATTGTATGGCACTTACCTATGGCCAGTTACATATACATGCAAAAGTTGAATGAAATTTCTTAAGTTATTTTCAGTATACCCCATGGAGAAAGAAAAAAACGTAAACTGGACATAAGTTTTTTATACATGGGAGTTTAAGGTCACCTTAAAATAGGGCACACCTTCAAAACTAGTTACAACCACATGCCAAATTTGAATTGAATCAATCAAGCCATTTTTGAGATACTGTCCAGAAACAAAAAAACTTCAACTGAGTTTCAGTATCTTACTAGTGGGAGTTTAAGGTCACAAAACTATACAGCACACCCTCAGGACCAGTTAAATCTAACAAGCCATTTTGACATAGTGTCCGGAATACAAAGTGTGATGACGATAGACCACGCCAACACCACAAAACTGGACGACGAAACAATCCCTATATGCCATGATCGGTTACCAGCAGCCGGTTACCCAGGGCTATACCGACGTTGCCCCCCCCCCCCCTCTGTTTTTACAGACCTGCTCTGAGGTAGGGGAAGAGAGGGATGAGTTATGGAAGTAGACATCCTTGAAGTCTATGGGCATCACCCACTCTCCTGTCTGTAGGGAGGTCAGGATCGTTTCTGGTGTCTCCATTTTGAATTTTATGAGATTGCTCAGCTGTAGTATAGCTCTCCATTTGTTGTTTGGTTTTGGGACCAAAAATAGCTGGTTGTAAAAGCCCCGAGATTCTTGGTTTTTGACCAACTCTACTGCACTTTTATTTGTCAGCTGATGCAATGCCTCAAACAGGTAGAGGTTCCTGTGGGGATGTACATAGCAGCTGATGATTGTCGGTGACCCGGTCAAGTTTGGTCTGGTTTGAAAAGGTAGGGTGTAACCCTCTTTCAATATCAGTTCTACTTTGGGTCAGGCCCCCAAGGCTTCCCAAGTTTCCCAAAAACTGTTTAGTCTGCCCCCTACAGGCAGATTTTGTGCAACTTTTGGGACATTTGGTGCAAGTTTGACAGAACACAATTGATCTACACGGGAAACATTGTTCACATATTTTAATGACTGACAGTCTTACAATACCCAGACTTATGCCTTTCCTTTGTTGCTGCCCTTGAACAATATCTGCAGGATTTACAACAAGACAATTTACATTTGAAACTGACTGGCAACAATTTACTGTCTCTCCGGACACTGGTCCAGTCTGGTGACACTGATACAAGTTTACAGTCTTTCTGTTTCTCTTGTGGTCTGGTCCGGTCTGCTGGGGCTGACACATATTTACATAATTTACAGTTCCTTAGCCCGGGTCAGCAGCCTGAGAGCACTTACACAGTAATTGTCATTTATATGACTGCTGACCCCTAGCCGAACATGATGAGAACTTAGTTGACTGTCGACCACCTTTCTTTTTGCTAAAGTGTCCCAGTTGTTTCCATGCTGGTTTGCCAGATTTCTGTTCTTGTGACCGCCTATCTGACCTCTTGTAAGGGTGAAATATGTTGTCCCCTCCTGTTGCCGGACTGACCATGGGACCAACCTTTTTCCTCAAACCGACCAATGTCCTCCTCAGCTCTTTTCAAAACAGTGTTCGGAAAGAGTGTGGGTAAATCCAGAGGAGCCTGACGCAGAGCTGCCAGTGTGTCCTGCTTGAGTCTGGACTTAACATGAGCCAAGTATGAGTCCCTTCTCCAGAGTGTAAGATTCACCATGGAGACAAAGGTGAAATCTGACAGGTGTTCCATGGCCTTGGCTACACACTGTGTTTTTCTGGTGCTGAAGTTCATCAAATACTGAAGCTCTTTTGTAGCAGAACCGACCTTGCCAGCCGACTTCCCTTTAGCTTGTTCAGTCTGTAGAGTTCGGATTTGTGTCTACATACCTTGCTGGACCTTGCTGAGACTCCTACGGAGTCCGACTGCTTGGTTACATAGGTAGGTGGACTCTGGCAGCCTTCTCGCAACATCTGAGGGTATCCTGTGACAAGGTATGTGAGGCAGGAGGTGTTGAGGTGAGTCCAGATGATCTTGCTATCCTGCTGTATACACTGTTAAATTTTGCAGAGTCACAGTGCCAGAATGGGAAGGTGGCAACACAAGTGCAACCTTTATCATTTCTTGCTGTGTCCCCATAAATCTCATTGGTTGACCTTTGACCTCTGGGTCACTAATTGGCGCCAAGGAAGCTATTTTCTTGCTATTCTTCATTCTGAAATTGAAATTCAACGGGACACATCCCATTTTTAATGCTGAAATTTTACAAATATATTTTCTCTTTTACTAAGTCACTAAGCTGGTTGACTTCTGTTTTGTAGAGCATGCAGGACCAGTTGTTGGGATTATAATGACTCTACTTTGAGTTGTGCACTTGAGTGGGAAGCCATTCTTACAGGGCAGTTCTTACTCTAAATTCTTAACTGATTTGGTATCTAATCATCCTGTTGCGTGTGTGATTCAAGGTGGAGCCATTCTGTTTCATGTTTTTTGTGTGTTTAAAGGAAAAAGCCAACAAAAACCTTTGATTGTAACAAGTGTAATGGGTGTAAAGTTCCCCACCTGAGCATACAGTCAGGTGATAAACATGACCCAGAGCTCAGATTCAAACCCAAACATAGGAATGTTATCACTTTTTCTAAAAATAATGATACATTCAAGGCATGGGATAGTCAAAATACTGGCAAGTACAGTTTTATTCCCGTGGGGGAGCTGTGCTGCCCGGATCAAGACAGTAGAAACTATATTGATAGTGACTTGATTACCATTCATAACCAGGATAAAACAACAAGAAAATTTAACTTTATGGATGCACAGATGTGCCTCCCTTCCCAGCTAAAGGTTGATAAATGGGAAACCTAAAGGGAAGCATGAGTTTTGCTGTAAAACTTGGACAAAATTGGCAAGAGTAGAACGCTGAGATACCCTGTGGGTGGAAAATTTCGACGAAATCGCTCTATCGCGCACGGTTAAGGAGATAGAAGCAAATTTGTGTTTTTCCATTTTTGGCAAAAATACGAAAATTCAAACTGGCCGTCATTTTTGGGGAGAGGAAAATTTTTGAAAATTGCCAATACATGTAGTACATTTCTTAGATACTCTGTGGGTCGAAAATTTCAACAAAATCGCTCTATCTCGCACGGTTAAGGAGATAGAAGCAAATTTGTGTTTTTCCATTTTTGGCAAAAATTCGAAAAATTCAAAATGGGCGCCATTTTTGGTGACATGAAAGTTTTTTAAAAAATTGCCAATAGTACATTTCTTAGATACCATGTGGGTCGAAAATTTCGACGAAATCGCTCTATCTGCACCAACCAGATAAGCAATTGTCCATTGGATAAGATGTATTAACGCAATAAAATTGTGTTTTTGCATTTTTGGCAAAACTTCAAAATGGCCCCCATTTTTGGGGAGAGGAAAATTTTTTGAAAATTGCCTATAGTACATTTCTTAGATACCATGTGGGCCGAAAATTTTGACGAAATCGCTCTATCTCACACGGTTAAGAAGATAGAAGCAAATTTACGTTTTTCCATTTTTGGCAAAAATTCAAAATGGCCGCCATTTTTGGGAGAGTACAATTTTTTGAAATTGACAAGAGTACATTTCTTAGATACCCTGTGAGTCGAAAATTTCGACGAAATCGCTCTATCTCGCACGGTTTAAGAGATAGACTTATTAACTATTTCTCAGGAGGTTAAAGCTATTACCACCAATAACAGTACCAAGCAAGCAATTGACGCTATAAACCTTCACACCAAATTTTAAAATAATAATGATAATAGCTATATAGCACAGTAGCTATTACTCAGTTAGCTATAAAGGTATTATCACCAAAAGCAATCCCAAGCAAGCTACTGATCCAATAATCCTCCATCCCAAATTTTGTGCACATAGGTGAAATACTTTTCCTTCAAAATGCGTAAAATAAAAAAGCTACTCAAAGTAGCTAAGTAGCTATTACTCAGTCAGTTATATAGCTATTATCACTAAAAGCAATCGCAAGTAAACTATTGACCTAACTATTGCTCATACGAAATTTGGTAAAGATATGTCAAATATTTTTCCTTAAAATGCCCGAAAACAAAAGTAGTAGCTATTACTCATTTAGCTATCTTCACCAAAGCTATGATTGACCAAAAGCTATCCTGGCCAAACTATTGACACAATTATCCTTCATACAAATTTTTGTGAAGATAGAAAACATTGTTTCATTAAAATGTCTAGAAAAAAAGTCAACTCAAAATAGCATAATAGCTATATAGCAAAGTAGCTATTACTCAGTTAGCTATAAAGGCATTATCACCAAAAGCAATCCCAAGCAAGCTACTCATCCAATAATCCTAATTCTAATTCTAATTGGACTTTTATAGCGCTTAATCTCCCCAAACAAGAGGACTCTAAGGCACAACAAAACAAAAAGCAGACATCAAAATTTCTGTATCCAGGGGCATAGCAGGGATCAAGCACCACGGAGAACGCCTGGGGAATGATCCAGGCTAAGGTGGGTATGCTTTGGTGTACAGGTAGGTTTTGAGCTGCTTTCTGAAGGAGGCCAGCGAGGGAGAGGCACGAATCTCATCAGGGAGAGCATTCCACACAGTGGGAGCATCAAACGCAAAAGTATTACCAAACTGTTTGACAGATTTGTGAATGGAGGGGCAGAACTTTGGAATGACAAGGAAATTACCACCACTTTGACAGCGCCTGGTGCTATAAGAACTGCTGTAAGAGGAAAGATATGGAGCAAAATACCTGGGAAAGCCTGTGTGAAGATACTTATAAACAAGTGTGGCCGTCTTGAACACTGTGCGCTGTTCAACAGGAAGCCAATGCAGTTTCTTTAGCACAGGAGTTATACTGGTGTATCGACTGGTGTTTAATACAATTCTAGCTGCACTATTTTGGATGCACTGTAATTTGCGTAGATTGAACTTGGAGAGGCTCCTGAAAAGTGAGTTGCAATAATCCAGCCGACTACTAACCAGAGTATTAGCCACAAGCACAGAAACATCATGAGTGAGAAACCGCCTGACATGTCTGAAATCACGGAGTTTAACAAAACAACTTTTGCAGACATTCTGAACATGCTTGGACAAAGAAAAGTCTGAATCAAACCACACACCCAGATTTTTTACAGAATCAGCAGGGCAGAGTGAGTTGCCCAAGATATCAATTGGAAAACATGCTTTCAACTTGTCCCTCTGTCTCTTCGAACCAAAGATGATAAACTCGGTCTTGTCTGGATTCAATTTGAGCTTACTAGTGGGCATCCACTCTTTAACATCGTCTAGCCACCTATTTAGCTTTTCAAAGGCAGCAGATGCATTCTTCTGGGATAAATGTATATAAACTTGGCTATCATCTGCATAGAAATGAAACTTTATTCCCTTATGTCTGCTGATAATCGAACTAAGGGGGTGGTGTAATGAGAACAGCAAAGGGCCCAGGACAGAACCTTGGGGAACGCCAAATAGGAGTTTACAAACATCGGACAAAGTAGATCCAATTTTTATTGATTGGTAACAGTCTGTTAGGTAGGATGTGAACCATTTCAGAACATAACCGCCGACACCAAACCAGTTTCGGAGGCAACTAAGAAGAGTGGAATGATCTATGGTGTCGAAGGCAGCAGACACGTCGAGCAATACCAAGGCAGTGGTTTCACCTCTTGACCATGATAAGTGAACTTCATTTTTTATGTAGAGAAGAGCTGTCTCAGTTGAATGGCCGGCTTTATATGCCGACTGGTATGGATTGTCTAAGTTATGGACATGAATATGTTCTAATAGCTGCTTAGCAACCACTCGTTCTACCAGTTTTGAGATAAAACTGAGGCCAGATAGAGGACGATAATTCTTCAAGTCATTTGAGGGAAGATTTGGCTTTTTAATAATAAGAGGAGTGACCACAGCAGATTTGAAAGCGTCAGGGACGCATCCCTCCATGAATGAGCAGTTAACCAGCTTTGTAAGGGATGGTAACAGTATATCAATGCATTCCTTAATAAGGAATGTCGGCAAAGGGTCCAACAGGCATGATTTTGTTGGTGATGAATTATTTTATCAACAGCCTCCTCAGAAACTTGCCTAAAGACGTTAATTTTTGGAGGATCTGAAGGAGGGTGAATATCATTTTCAGTGCCAATGGAACCAAAGTTATCTCTAATTTTCTTAATTTTGTTGGAAAAGAAGGAGGCAAACTGGTCAGCCAGTGATTTTTTGGACTCATGGGATGGAAGTGTGGCACCAGAAACCTTATTCAGGGTTTTATGGAGCTCACGCCAAAGTTTTCGAGAGTCATGACTATTATCTGAAATCAGTTTGCTATAGTAGTCTGATTTATCTTTGTTTACAAGTGCATTGCACCGGACAATCTGACGACGAAGCCGACTTCTGTTCAGTGGATTTTTAGCCCTACGCCAGGTTCTCTCAAATTGGTGCCTAAGGGACTTTGCACGTCGATAATCGTCAGACATCCAATCTGCGGAATCCTTTTTTATCATTCTAGATACGAGTGGTGCATGCCTATCAAGAACATGGCCCAAATCATGTACATATTATTTGTATAGATTGACAACAGCATCAGCTGGAGACTTGACAAAGGACGTGTTTTTGAGATCCAAGCGGAAGTCAAACATATTGATACGGTGATACCTTCTATATTGAACTATATTTGGAGTGTGAGCCACTTGACAAGGGAAGGCAACTGAGCATTTGACTAATGCATGATCAGAAACAAAGTCACAAATTTTAACATCAGCAATGGTGTCCTGGTCACTAGGGGATAAAATGAGGTCCAATATGTGACCATGTAGATGAGTAGGTTTATCGACTAACTGTTTCAGATCACACAAATCAAGAAAAGTAGTGAATTTATGACCCTCACCAACTGGAACGTCAACATGAATGTTGAAGACGCCACACATGTAATATGAAGAATTAATAGACGAGAGGTAACCAACAAATGACATGAATTCTTCCAGAAAGTTACAGGTACATGATCCTGGAGGGCGGTAGATGCAGGCAAGCTGCAATGAATGGCCATGAAGCCCGAATGACACCACCATGTTCTCAAATGACTGATAAAGAGGAGATTCTATTGTGTGGGGTCTGTAAGAGGATTTGATAAAAAAACCAACACCACCACCACCAATACCTGAGGGACGAGGCTTTTGAGGGAAATTAAAATCAGGAGGAGTTATAGACCGTAGGAAGCTGTCTGAATCAAAGGACCGAATATGTGTTTCAGTGAGGCAAAGAAAATCAAGGTCATATGAAGCAACCATATCAGCTAGCAGTGGACCCTTGTTCCTTACGGATCTGGCATTCAAAACACCGAGTGTGAACAGACCAGGGTTGAGGGATACATCACCTCCCAGTAGCAGCAACAACATAAGCCCTCGTCTATTAACCATGGATGAAAATTTTCGGCAGGAACATAAATATGAGAAATTTTTTGCAACCCTTGTCAAGGAGGACATGATGTATAAGATGCTCTAGTGCTAAACCACTCATACCTGTGGGCGAGTGCCACAGCAAACAGTGCCGTGAAGAGGAGAGCCCGAACACTAATCATGACTGGTGGGGTTGTTCATAAGTAAGAGCCCTAAGTCTAAGCTCAACAGTGGGGGGACTCAAGGATATATCCCTATACCTCAGCACAGTCACAACTCTTCGTCCTGTGGGCGATTCACAGGCACCCTAACATCCCACACTACAGCCTCACCTTAAGCTAAGTGACAACACCACCAGACACCAACAATAGACTAAAAAGTAAGCTTACAAAACACAAATTAGATTATATATAATACCCAATGCTTGATGTTGGGGAAACATTGATCAAATTATAATGGTAATTCCCGGCAAGATGGGCGATAATACCCGAATAACCAACAAGTGGATAGAACAGTGAGATGAGGGGAGACAAAAATTTAAAAACACGATCTAACTAGTGATAGTACATGAAAGCAATATTTGGAGTTGAAATCCTGTGTAAAAATACTTTATATGTATAAACAAGAGGAGAGTGCCTGTGAACGGGCACTGTGTCAGCTGACTGAGTGTTTTTGATTTGTGAAGGTAATAATGAGAGGAAAGCACAATTATCAGGGAAAGTGCTGTACAGAAGCACAGTAAATGGTAATTGAACAGCATGTTCAAAAGAAATTCTGAAACTGACAGAAGAAAAGGACAAAAAAGTTGTGCCCTGCAAATGGTATTATGAAGGAAAGTAACAAAGTAACTGTTTAAGTGTAAAGAGTAGGTTAAAACATATTTAAAGAAATACTGCAAATGCAGTATCCTCGTACAACCTTGAAGAAGGGGTCCAAGGTCAAATCCAACCACACAAAAATATTCCCAGCCCATGATTTCCTATAGGTTGGTTTACCATCCCAAACCTGTAGGACCAATAATAAGCGAGTTATAAGCACTTTTAAGTTTGGCTGTCCTTATTTGACCTTGAAGGAGGGGTCCAAAGGTCAAATCTGACCACACCAAAAGATTCCCAGCCCATGATTTCCTATAGTATGGTTTACCATCCCAAACCTCTAGAACCAATAATGAACGAGTTATAGGCACTTTTAAGTTTCGCTATATTTGTTTGACCTTGAAGAAGGGGTCCAAGGTCAAATTGGACAACATCAACAGATTCCCAGCCCATGATTTCCTATATGTCTGTTTACCATCCCAAACCTCTAGGATCAATAATAAGCGAGTTATAAGCACTGTTAAGTTTGGCCATCCTCGTTTGACCTTGAAGGAGGGGTCAAAGGTCAAATCTGACCACACCAAAAGATTCCCAGCCCACGATTTCCTACTGGTTGGTTTACCATCCCAAACCTCTAGGACCAATAATAAGGGCGATATAAGCTCTTTTCATGACTGACAAAGAAACACCAGTGGCGGCCATCTTATTTTTCAAAATGAGCCCAAAAATATTCCCAGTCAAGATTTTATAATGAGGAACATATCCTGCGAATATGAGATCTCTACTTATAATACCCTTTGCTCTAGAGGGCCAACAAAAGTCCTTGTTTAAAGTCGAATAAACGTCCCTGGCGGCCATCTTGTTTTTTAAAATGAGGCCAAAAATATTCCCAGGCAACATTTTATGGTTATTAATATATTCTGCAAACTTGAGAAGGCTAGCTATAATATTTTTTTCATTAGAGCGGTAATGGTGAAATCTCTCTATACACTGCGGCTATCCAGTGGATACAATGATTTACTCAATAGTGAGAACCTGAAAGTAGCTATTGCTCAGCTATGCCATGACATAGAGGTCTGCAATTTCACTATGATATAACTGACCAAAAATTATGTGAATAACATATTTAAACAAAATACTCTAAATGTAATAGTTTTCAAGTTACAACTGATTTACTCAACAGTGATAACCTCAAAGTAGCTATTACTCAGCTATGCAATGAGCTACATGTCTGAATTTTTACTATATTATAGCTGACCCAAAAGTAGGTGAACAACATATTTAAGCAAAATACTTTAAATGCAATAGTTTTCAAGTTACAACTGATTTACTCAATAGTGAGAACCTGAAAATAGCTATTGCTCAGCTATGCCATGAGCTATAGGTCTGTAATTTCACTATGTTATAGCTGACCCAAAAGTAGGTGAACAACATATTTTAACAAAATACTCCAAATGCAATATTTTTCAAGTTACAACTGATTTACTCAACAGTCAGTACCTGAAAATAGCTATTGCTCAGTTGTGCTATGAGCTACAGGTCTGTAATTTCACTATGTTATAGCTGACCCAAAAGTAGCCGAATAACGTATTTACACAAATTTCCGTAAATGCAATAGTTTTCAAGTTATAAATGATTTACTCAACAGTGATAACCTCAAAGTAGCTATTACTCAGCTATGCCATGAGCTACAGGCCTGAAATTTTACTATGTTATGGCTAACCCCATAATAGGTGAATAACATATTGAAACAAATGTTACGGTCACGGGCAAGCACGGTAGCAATTACCGGTTGTCTTTAAGTTGTAACAGAAAAAAAAGCAAAAAGCTTAACTTAACAAATTTATTTAGCGATTAACAATAATGATTACAGTCAACTGGTATGCCCTTAACTAAGCACACTAATACAATAACAAGATCTAGCTGACCTGACCACTGAGATTAAGAATAAGTTTATCCGCCGTATCCCGCAATCTGTTCTGTAATCCGTCCTGTGGTCTGTCCCGTGATCTGTCCAGCGTTCACTCGCACACAGATATCTATATCCTGTGACCCGTCCCACACTCAACAACACAAAAGGTGCTTGTCCTGCTATCCTTTATATATCCAGTCACACAGAAGGTCTGTCTGGAGATTTTTAGAGAGTTAACACAATTGTGCTGTCTGCTTCAAGATATGGACAATGTCCAAAATGCAGTAAATCCACTCTCTGTTATATAACTGTACAATATCCAAAAATATCCAAAGTGCAATAAATCTGTCCAGACAATGTATCTAGTTCACTCCAGTAAAAGTTCACAGCAACACAAGTTATATTATATTCCAAAACACAATAGCTCTCCTTATAGCCAGCGAATACAAAGTTTTTTTGTGGTCAGATGTACATTCCTTATATACATTCACAGATTCCTTCTGGAATTGTACAGAACCAACTCAAAAAAAGCTTGAGCCATCTAGGCCAAAGGAGGAAGTTCTAGAAACTACTGGTAATTGGGTTTCCCCAAATCTAACATAACCACTGAGGGGGGGATTTCCCCCAGTCTGTGAACAGATCAATAAACACTAAAGCACAAAAGTCAATAACTCCCTTACTTTAAATGTCAACACACAAAAAGAACCAACAACACAATTATCTTTTATGACAATGTATAAACATAAAGCTTAAATTAAACAATGCACTAATATAGTGCCTAATATATGTAATACACAATGTACTAATATAGTGTCCAATATATGTAACACAAAATACTCTAAATGCAATAGTTTTCAAGTTATAAGTGATTTACTCAACAGTGATAACCTCAAAGTAGCTATTACTCAGCTATGCCATGAGCTACAGGTCTGAAATTTTACTATGTTATAGCTGACCCCAAAATAGGTGAATAACATATGAAACAAAATACTCTAAATGCAATAGTTTTCAAGTTATAAGTGATTTACTCAACAGTGATAACCTAAAAGTAGCTATTACTCAGCTATGCCATGAGCTACAGGTCTAAAATTTTACTATGTTATAGCTGACCCAAAAGTAGCTGAATAACATATTTATACGAAATTCTCTAAATACAATAGTTTTCAAGTTACAAGTGATTTTACTCAAGATGGTAGTTACTGAAAAGCCCAAAAGTAGCTATTACTCACTTAGCTATTGAAACAGACACCCAAGTTACTCACCATGTTGTAGCTATGAAAAAAGTAGCTGAACTAGATTGGGCCAACTCGGCGCCAACATATCCCCAGACAGGTCATCACTCACGCCACAGGTTTTGATCGGGAATTTTTTAAAGCATAATTACCCATTATTATATGAACTTCAGCACATCAATCTACTCTGTTTGTATCTTCCCAAGAAGATGGTGTATCCCCAGACGCCGAATACATAACTCAAATTATATTTTCAATCTTCCTGCAATGATAACTCTAAACCTATTTTCAAAGTATTTATTAATAAATGATTGATGATTGAATGTCCATTCTAAAATAATAATCCCAAAAGAGCATATCTCTTTCTATATTTGTTGACAAATAAAATATTATTTTTAACTCAACATCATACTTTTCAATCTTCCTGCAATGATAACTCTTAACCTAATTTCAAAGTATTTAAATGATTGATGATTGAATGTCCATTCTAAAATTCATAATCCCAAAAGCGCATATCTGTTTCTATATTTGTTCACAAATAAAATATTATTTAAAAAAAAATTATTTATATTATTATTTTATTATATTATTTATAGAATTTGTAAATTGTTTTCAGTTATTCATTTCCTCTATTCCTATATATGTGGTCCATATATATGCAACCTAAATATGTGACACAATCTCAGTTCTGACTCCCCTTTGTGTTATATGATGAAGCCCACCACCTCCTACCCCACCCCTCTCCCCTTCTCCACACCTCTCTCACTATTACACAAGATCTGCAACCCCATTGAGTTCTTTGTTTCTCATTTGATATCACTAAATACCTTTGTTTATTTAGTGTCACTCAATATAGCTGGAGGTCCCAGAGGTGGGTGGGGGATGTGGGTTGGGACTACAGCATAAATGGTAAACAAACAATCTGATATATATCAAAGAAAGGGGTAATCAAATACAAAAAGAATTGAGAATTTTAAGTATGTGATTATCAACTGAAATGAGTTCATAACTGTAGGAGCTGTGTCAAAATTAACTGAGGCAAGTTGAATAAAACTGGGCTAGTTGAGGGTTAAAAATCCCCTAGTTTTACTACATAAGGATATACTTTTATTAATATTGGGACTTAAAGCTCACCAGAAAATAACAGTGTCCATTTTGCCTACTTGAATATGTTTAACCAGTTTCATTTTAAAGAGTTAAAAACTCAGCAAGCAGAGGTACAACACACAAAAATAAGTTCTTAAAAGACTAAGATAGCCATAACATCATTAATATTCAAAATTTAAAGAGACAGGCACTTCCTTTTAAAAATTCAAAGATTTCAGCTCTATGACCCACATAGTTTGACAGTTACAGGGCTTTAAAGTGGCATAATGTCCATAAATTGGGTTTCTGTGGGCATTTTACAATTGTTAAAGAGACCTTAGCAATTAAACTACAGATCTGAAACTTTTTGGGGGACATACATAACAAACAAAAATTAGATATAATACAGTTTAAGACTTGTCACACTAAGCATTTCCAAATTACAGGGCAAAATACAGTAGAAAATGTCAAAAAAGGTCACTTGGATGAGTGTCTATGGTCGTCATACACAGGTTCAATGTCTACTACAGGCCTTGATTTTCGGTACATGGAAAAAGAAGACGCTTAATAATGTATTCCTAGTTGAGATTTCAGCCCTGTCAGTCACATAGTTTAACAGTCACAGGGCTGAAAAGTGGCAAAAAGTCCAAATATTGGGTCTCTGTGGGCCTTTTAGAGACCTCAATGTGACCTTCAAATTGAAGCTTCAGACTTAAAATCTTTCACAATCAGAGATTATACATAGAATGTATATCTAATATAGTTTGAAACTTCTCAGACTTACCATTCCAAGTTACAAGGCAAAATATGTAAAAAATGTCTAAAAAGGGTCACTCGGGTGAGTATCTATGGTCGTCATACACAGGTTAAATATCTACTAAAGGCCTTGATGTTCAGCACATGTAAAAAGAACATAATAATATATTCCCAGATGAGATTTCAGCTCTATCAGTCACATAGTTTAACAGTCACAGGGCTTAAAAGTGGCAAAAAGTCCAAATATTGGGTCTCTGTGGGCCTTTTAGAGACCTCAATGTGAACTTTAAATCAAAGCTTCAGATTTAAAATCTTTCACAATCAAAGGTTACACATAGAATGTATATCTAATACAGTTTGAAACTTCTCAAGACTTACCATTTCCAAGTTACAGGGAAAAATATGTGAAAAATGTCTAAAAAGGGTCACTCGGGTGGGTGTTATGGTCCTCACACACAGGTTAAATGTCTACTTAAAGCCTTTATTTCTGGCACATGTAAAAATGACATAATGATATATTCCCAGGTGAGATTTCAGCTCTATCAGTAACATAGTTTAACAGTCACAGGGCTTAAAAGTGGCAAAAAGGCAAAATATCGGGTCTCTGTGGGCCTTTTAGAGACCTCAATGTGACCTTCAAATCAAAGCTTCAGACTAAAAATCTTTCACATTCAAAGGTTACACATAGAATGTATATCTAATACAGTTTGAAACTTCTCAGACTTACCATTTCCAAGTTACAGGGAAAAAGATGTGAAAAATGTCTTATAAGGGTCACTCGGGTGGGTGTTTATGGTCCTCACACACAGGTTAAATGTCTATTAAAGGCCTAAATTTTGGGGCAGATATAAGAAAACACATAGATATATTCTCAGATGATATTTAACTTAGATGAGAGACATAGTTTGAAAGCTACAGTGCTCGAAAGTGGCAAAAAGTGCATAAATTGGGTCTCTGTGGGCACTTTTGAGACCTTAAGTCGACCCCTTTGGGTAAACCTACAGCCCTAAAATTTTCTACAGACAAGGATTACATATCAAAGTTATACCTAGTGCAGTTTAAGACTCATCAGAGTTACCACTTCCAAATTATAGGGCAAAATATGTGAAAAATATAGCAAAAAATCCCTAAGTGGGGGTCTTTATGGGCCTCAAACACAATTTTCTCCTCAACTTAAAGTCGTGATTTTCGGCACATGTACTAAGAACATATTAATGTGTTCTCAGGTGAAATTTCAGCCAGCTGAGCATCATAGTTTGTGACCTAGAGGGCTCTTAGTGGCCAAAAGTGCAATTTCTGACCTTAAGGTGGCCATAAGTTCTCTTTTATTGGGAGTTTATGGTCACCTTAAAATAGGGATCTTCCTTTGGACACCCTTAACATGTGTACCAAGTTTGAAAAAAAAATATTAATTTGTTTTTGAGTTATCGCGTCCACAAGGAAATTTCTACGGCGGCGGCGGCGGCGGCGGCGGCGGCGGCGGCGGCGGCGCGACGGACCTGAATCCAATATATCCCCGACTTTCGTCTGGGGATATAATAACATATTTTAACAAAATGCTCTAAATGCAACACTTTTCAAGTTATAAGTGATTTAGTGCATGATTTCATGAATTTTAATGCATTAAAAATTATTAAAAAAATTTATTTAAAAAAAAGTAAGACAGATCCAGGTCTCATACTCACACAAGAGAATCTACCTCTGGCCTAGTACATATATGCACGATATGAGAGAAATCCCTGCAATAGTAACTGAGAAAATTGTGATAAAGTGTTGAAATTTTCACACTTTTGGTGGGGGTACCTCCCTTGTAACGTCTCTAGCAAACAGATGAACAGACAGATTTGCATGCCTTGAACACTTTTTCATCCTCGATAGATAAGGTATCTTTTAAAAAAAAACAGCATGTCTCTAGGCCTTGTAGTTTTGGAGAAGAAGTTGTTCACGCGGACGCGGACGCCCACGCCGCAGAGTTGTTGAGATAAATTTTCAAGAAAAGCGTCTCCGCAGTGCGCACATAATCCTCCATCCCAAATTTTGTGAACATATGTGAAATACTAATTACTGTCTGCAATTTTACTATGTTATAGCTGACCCAAAAGTAGATTAATAACATATTTAAAGAAAATTCTCTTAATGCTATAGTTTTCAAGTTACAAGCGATTCACAAAACAGTGATAACCGGAAAATAGCTACTGCTCAGCTATGGAATGAGCTACAGGTCTGCGGTTTTACTATGTTATAGTTGACCCAAAAGTAGGTGAATAACATATTTAAACAAAATGCTCTAAATGCAATAGTTTTCTAGTTACAATGGATTTACAACAATCTCAACAGTGAGAACCTGAAAGTAGCTATTGCTCAGCTATGTAATGAGTTGAAGGTTTGTAGTTTTGCTATGTTATAGCTGACCCAAAAGTAGGTGAGTAATATATTTAAACAAAATACTCTAAATACAATAGTTTTCAAGTTATAAGTGGTTTACTTAACAGTTAAAACCTGAAAATAGCTATTGCTCAGCTATGTTATGAGCTACAGGTCTGCAATTTTCCTATGTTATAGCTGACCCGAAAGTAGGTGAATAACATATTTAAATAAAATACTCTAAATGCATTACTTTTCCAGTTAAAACTTATGTACTCAACAGTGAGAACCTGAAAGTAGCTATTGCTCAGCTATGCTACGAGCTACAGGTCTGCAATTGTCGTATGTTATAGCTGACTAAAAAGTAGGTGAACAACACATTAAAGAAAATACTGTAAAAACAACAGTTTTCAAGTTACAACTGATTTACTCAACATTGATAACCTCAAAGTAGTTATTACTCAGCTATGCAATAAGATACATGTCTGAAATTTTACTATGTTATAGCTGACCCAAAAGTAACTCAATATCATATTTATACAAACTTCTCTAACCACAATAGTTTTCAAGTTACAAGTGATTTTACTCATTATGAAACTTGCTGAAAAGTCAAAAACCAGCAATTACTCACTTAGCTATAGAGATAGACACCCAATTTACTCACCATGTTGTAGCTATAGAAAAAGTAGCTGAATAACATATTTTAACAAAATGCTCTAAATACAATACTTTTTAAGTTATAAGTGATTTAGTGTATGATTTCATTCATTTTAATGCCTTAAAAATTATTTTAAAAAATAGCATCAGAGATGCCCGTACCCCACAGCCTGGGGAAATATTTTTCAACACCATGAGATATAGAAGTAGTGTAACAGTACAAAGTTCAAGATACTTTCAGAGCAGTGTAATTATATTAAGGTCCAAATAATGCTTAAGTAGAGAAAATAATATCTAAGGAAAAGAAATGTATATAAAGATGAAGTATTAAAACAATAATAAAATGACAGCATTTATCAGTAAACCAAAAATGGCCAAATTATGGTTTGGATGTTTTGAATATTACCCATGCATACAGAAGTGGCAATAGAATAGAATAGAATAGAAACATTTATATAGCGCAAAATTGATGCAACATCCTCTAATGCGCTTGAAATCAAAAAGGGAAAGTCGAGGGACGTTCAAGGTCATGATCCAAGGTTAGCGCCCGCCAGGGAGATGTACTATGGTGGAGGATATGCTAATCTAAACAAGTAGGTCTTTAGCTGGCTACGGAAACCTGTTATTGTTTGTTGTGATCGTACTGATTGTGGGAGTCTGTTCCATTCTATGGGGGAAGCCACTACAAAACCTCTCCTACCGATGGCCTTTTTGTGAGAGGCTGAGGAAAGAGAAAGACGATTTCCACATGTTAGACAACTGGTTTTGATCAAGGATGATAGGTATATGGGTTGAGAGAAATTTATAGCCTTGAAAGTAATTAGATTGTACTTAAACAATATACGGTAAGTGATAGGAAGCCAGTGTAGTTTTTGAAGAAAAGGAGTGACATGGCTAGTTCTATCAAGTCTAAAAACAATTCTACAAAGGGCATTTTGTATCTTTTGGAGTTTAGCAACATTGTACTTACTGATGCCATAAAGTAGGGAATTGCAGTAGTCAAGTCGACTACTGATCATTGAGTTTGCAAGCAAGGCTGCAGTTTCCACACTGAGGAATTTACGGATACGTCTTAGGTCCTTAAGGTGGTAGTAGCAGGCTCGACACATATTAGTTATGTGGTTGGAAAAGGTGTTTCCAGAGTCAAAAATTACACCCAGGTTCTTGACTGTATCAGTAGGGGAAATAGAATTTCCGAGAAGTTGAGTAGAGAATTTATTTATGAGGGACTCTCTGGCTTGTCTATCGCCTATTATAATAAATTCAGTTTTCTCGGGATTGAGTTTCAATTTCACGCCAGCCATCCAGTTTTGGATACATGTGAGACACTCTGTAAGCTCAGCGAAACTGGAATCAAAATTCCTATTGTCCAATGCTAGATATATTTGGGTGTCATCAGCATATAGATGGTGGGTGACATTGAAATTGGAAATGATATTACTGAGAGGGGTTGTGTAAAGGGTAAAAAGGAGGGGGCCCAGGACAGAACCCTGAGGCACACCATACGGAAGTGAGAACACATCTGAAAAGCTATTTCCTAATTTAACCTTCTGTTTCCAGTTTGAGAGATAGGATCTGATCCACCTCAACACAGTGCCATCAACCCCAAACCAATCTCTTAGGGAATTAAAAAGAATGTCATGGTCGATAGTGTCGAATGCCGCTGAGAGGTCTAGCAGTGTGAGTGCAACAGCCTTACCAGAGTCCAACGAAGCAGCAATGTCATTCTGGATTTTCAACAGCACTGTTTCTGTGGAATGGAGTCTCCTGTAAGCGGATTGGTTGACATTGGAGAGCCCCTCGCTATCGATATAATTATTTAAATGTTTGGCAACTACTTTTTCGATCAGTTTGGATAAGAAACTAAGGTTGGATACCGGTCTATAGTTTTTTAGGAGATTTCTGTCTAAGTTTGGTTTCTTGAGAAGAGGGGTGACATATGCTGTTTTGAAACAGTTTGGGAAACTCCCTTCTTTGAGTGAATAGTTTATAATATTGGTGATTGGAGTGACCAAAATGTCCGCACACTCTTTGACTAGTGCGGTAGGAATTGGGTGCAGGTCGGATGATTTGGTGTTGGATGACCTTAGGATTTTGAGGATGTCATCCTCAGATACAGGCTCAAAAGAGGTCAGGGCACTGCTATTACTCTTCGGTATTGTGAGGGAAACAGGCACTGATGACTCTAAAGCAACTCTGATTTTCACAATTTTGTCACTGAAAAAATGACCGAAAGTGTTAGCTAAATCAGTAGGACTAATATGATCGGGTAGGATGATAGTTGAGGTTTTGTGCAAGATTTTCTTGAAAGTGTTCCACAGAGCCTTGGGGTTACCATTATTTTCAGCAATAACAGTGGAATAGTGCCTGCGTCTTGATTGTTCCAGTAGGAAATTGTAGCGATTGACAGCAGCTCGATATCTTCTCCGGTTGATTGCAGAGTTGTTACTGCGCCATACTCGCTCACACTTGCGCTTCAGACGCTTTGCTGAGAGGATGTCTGAATTCACAAAGCCTTTGTCGGGGTGCACTGGAGCCATTTTCCTCTTTATTGGGGCATGCTTGTCTAGAATGCTGCGCAAGGTGTTGAAATATTGGTGACTGAGCAAACTGGCTGTTCTGTGAGGATGCTTGATTAGATCAGAATTCAGGATGTCCTCTTTAAAATCCGTGATGTTTATCTTGTGAATTTTCCGGGTATTAACTTGTCTAAATTTGCAGGGAACCTCAATAGGTATATTGACCGAAAAAGTGATGGCAAAATGGTCAGATAGCCCAGCTATAACCTTAGCGCAGAGTGCCTTTGAAAAGGTGTCCCTCACACATATGACATCTAATATATGGCCATGAATGTGTGTTGGGGAATCAATAATTTGGGTGAAATTATATTGGCAGAGGGAATCATTGAATTTCTGCGACCAACCGTCCTGTTTATCCAGGTGTAGATTTAAATCACCTAATATTACATTTTCACAACATGATAAGGCAGCACCTTCGACAAAGGAACTGAAATCCTCAATGAAATTGGCTTTGGAAACATTGGGAGGCCTATACACAGTATGGAAAACAATATCCTGAGTATTGCCTGTGGATAGGTGAACAGATATGGACTCAAAGGTATTGAAACACGGTTGAGGCAGAACCTTAAAATCAATATCATCACGGATGAAAAACCCGACACCACCACCTCTCCCCTGCTGGCGTGGAACATGAGTACATTTATAGCCCGGAGGAGTGACACTTGCTATAAAGCTGTCTGTGTCGTCTGGTCGAAGCCAGGTTTCAGTGACCGCAATAATATCAGACTTATTGCTATTGATAAATTCTGCAAGAGCAACAGACTTGTTTCTAATGGATCTAATGTTTATTAGACTCCCAGTTAGAAGGCTAGTATTTGGGCCAGGATTTATACTGACATCCCCTGAGAGAATCAACAAGATGGACACCCATGGGCTGACATGTTTATATGAATGTGTTACCCTACGAATATGTCCTTGTATAGCCAAAAAGGCATAATTGACCCCATTGAGACATGGGTGAATGCCAGAAGCAAAATATATGGTTGAATAGGTGGGGAAAGAAAAAGGCAGACTTGAGGCAACAGGAATTGGTGTTGTAGAAGGGTTGTCAGTGGTGGTATTGGTTGCTCGAGCAACCAGCAAAAAGTAAAGACAGAGCCAGAAAGTGCAATGCATGTCCAAAAGAAATACCAAAAAAAAGAAAAAGAAAACTAGAAAAAGATTAACCTACCTTTCCTGTGTACCCACCTGTCTAAACAGCAAACCATAGATAAGTAAGTTTAAGAACACTAAAAAGATTGGTGCAGGATTAGTATGGACAAGGTGTGATATTGTTTGGTTGTAATTTTATTTAAGTTATTGGGTTAACTAGTTATGGTGAGAAATGGACAAGGTGTGATATTGTTTGGTTGTAATTTTATTTAAGTTATTGGGTTAACTAGTTATAGTGAGAAATGTTGAAACAATGTGTGAGAATCCGCGGGAAATGTCCGTTGAGCGATAATACCCGATAGAGCACTATTTACAATTCTACCAAGTTGAAGGAGGTAGTATGTGCAAGCAGTTAATGTTAAACAACTAAATATTTTATAAAATGACAATAAAAACAGATACAGACCAGCAAGCTGTGTAAAAACGAGAATATTAGTACCGGTCCGTTATGACAATATAAAAACACGTCTCGCCTGGCGAACGCTAAACCTACATTCCATGTAAACAATACATTCCATGAATGCTTTTGTGTGGTGTTGGAGAAAAGCCTATGGCTCACTTGATGAAATTCCATCTGCTACAATGGGAACTTGCAAAAGGAAATTCTTAATGAATTCTAATATGACTTTAACAGTGCTTAATCTGCATCAACAGACAGACCCAAAGGTGCAACAAGATTTTAAAGGTCAATACAGCAAGGTCAAAGGTCAATCAGTGTTACACCATGACGTGGCACACCTAAAACCCTCAACCAATGTCCCTACCAAGTATAAACTTCCTACACCTTACAGTCTCTGAGATATAACCTGAACAAGATTTTATAGGTCAAGGTCGCTACAGCAAGGTCAAAGGTCAAATCAAGGTCACACCATGACGTTGCACATCTACACCACCTAACCAATGTCCCTACCAAGTATCAACTTCCTACACCTTACGGTTTCTGAGATATAGCCCGGACAAGATTTTATAGGTCAAGGTCACTACAGCAAGGTCAAATCAAGGTCAGACCATGACGCTGCACACCTACACCCCCTAACCAATGTCCCTACCAATTATCAACTTCCTACACCTTAGAGTTGTTGAGATATAACCCGGACAAGGTTTTATAGGTCAAGGTCACTACGGCAAGGTCAAAGGTCAAATCAAGGTCAGACCATGATGCTGCACACCTACAACTCCTAACCAATGTTCCTACCAAGTATCAACTTCCTACACCTTACGATTTCCGAGACATAGCCTGGACAAGATTTTATAGGTCAAGGTCACTACAGCAAGGTCAAAGGTCAAATCAAGGTCAGACCATGACGTTGCATACCTACAACCCCTAACTAATGTACCTACCAAGTATCAACTTCCTACACCTTGCGGTTTCTGAGATATAGCCCGGACAAGATTTTAAAGGTCAAGGTCACTACAGCAAGGTCAAAGGTCAAATCAAGGTCAGACCATGACATTGCACACCTACACCCCCCAACCAATGTCCCTGCCAAGTATGAACTTCCTACAGATTACGGTTTCTGAGATACAGCCCGGACAAACTATTTCCCGCCGCCCGCCAGCCCGCCCTTCCGGACACCATGGGTGAAAACAATACCCCGACAGCCCTTTAGGGCTGTGGGTAAAAATTAATAAAAAAAATAAGAAAGACCCAGGCCTGATACTCACATTAGGGAATCTACTTGTGGCCTAGCAGATATATGCAAGATATGAGAGAAATCCCTGCAATAGTCAATGAGAAAATTGTGATAAAGTGTTGAATTTTTCACACTTTTGGTGGGGGTATCTCACTTGTAATGGCTCTAGCAAACAGACGAACAGACAGATTTGCATGCCTTGAACAATTTTTCATCCTCGATAGTTAAGGTATCTCTTAAAAAAAACAGCACGTCTCTGGGCCTTGTAGTTTTGGAGGAGAATTTGTTCACGCGGACGCGGACGCCCACAGCGCAGAGAATGGTCTCTATGGGCCTGAAACACAATTTTAACCCAAACATAAAGTCTTGATTTTTGCCATATATAAAAACAATATATTAGTGTGTTCCCATGTAAAATTTACGCCAGATGAGCCACATAGTTTTTGACCTAGAGGGAAATAAGTGGCCAAATATCAATTATTTTACCTTAAGGTGGCCAAAACTTCTTTATTACTTCTTTATTGCCTCAGGTCAGCTTTAAATAGGATTCCTTTCCTGACCCACATACATGTGCATGCCAAGTTTGAATGATATATGTGAAAGCATTATTGACTTATTGCACACACAAATCAAAATGTACTGTGGCAGAGCGACAGATGTGAAACCAGTATATCCCCAAATTTTGTCTGGGGATATAATAGTAGAAACATTTGTAGAGAACAAAATTTATGAAGATTCCCTAATGCACTGGAATCTAAAAAGGGACAGTCCTTAAACTCTGAGAAAGAGGGGTTTACTGAATTAACATTTTCAGCAGCTAGATGTCTACAATTCCAATACCTTATTGAAAATTTAAAAATATAAGCAATTTTGGTGTGAACCAAAATCTGATCAAATGTGGGTATCATGTAGTCAAACACTTATTCACACTTGATTAAAATACGTTTAAATTCTACAATGACACTGTGCACTGAATACTGTTGTATTATGAACAATGACGAAAGCAGGGAGCTATCAACAATAAATATGCCTTCACTTGCAGATATGACACCTGTACTTACAGTAACACTACAATCGCTTGTTCTATATGGTTGCATGTGACTCTCGCTCTTTAGTTTGGAAGCATCTTGACTTGTTCTGGAAGCTTCCTTTAGAGCAAACTGAAACATTATAAATACTGAATAGTTATAAAGGCATCATTTTATGTTATCAAATACAATACAATTTTGTCATGAATTCCGACAATTATACACAATCCCTTTTGTGAGATATTACAAAAACTAGCATCAGAGATGCCCGTACCCCACAGCCTGGGGAAACAGTTTTCAACACCAGGAGATATAGAAGTAGTGAAACACTACAAAGATCAGGATACTTTCAGAGCAGTGTCAGTGATATTAAGGTCTAAATAATGTTTAAGTAGAGAAAATAACATCTACGAGAAATAAAATGTATGCAAAGATAAAGTATTAAAACAAGACAATTCAACAGCAAGATGGCAGCATTAATCAGTAAACTAAAAATTATGATGCACACCTACAACCCCTAAGCAATGTCCCTACCAGCCCTTAAGGGCTGTGGGGTAAAAATCATATTAACCATTTGGGATTATGATTGCTACAATATTGTACAGTAGGAACAAACCTTTGTTATAATGTCCAAATTGACCACTGTTTCACAAGGCTTGCTCTTTGTTTCATTCAAGACACCACCATAAGCAATATTTTGGTCCACTCTCTGTGTTGACTTTCGGCATTGAGCAAGAAGACCTGGAAAAATGAGCCACAAAGATGTTACTTTGATATACATAAAACAATATCCATAATAAATCTTTCATAATAAATAATTTTTTCTAATAAAAGCTAAGAAGGTTAAAATAATATTAGTTTCCTGACAGCCTTGTATAACTTTTTATAATATTCATTGAAAGTATATGTGATTACTGTGACCAAATCGGTCAGAAATCTGGAGTTGGCATGGTCATCAATTTTGAATATCAGAGAACAGCAATGTGACCCAAACTTTGGGGCCCAAAGGAACAAGTTTACATAATAAATAACATAGCATCAGAGATACCTGTACCAGCAGCCTGGGGAAATAGTTTTCAACACCAGAAGTGGTGAAACACTACAAAGATTGGGATACTTTCAGAGCAGTGTCAGTTATATAAAGGTCCAAATACTGTTTAAGTAAAGAAAGTAACATCAAAGAGAAATATAATGTACGTAAAGATAAAGTATAATTATAAGTATAAAGTATAACAAGACAATTCAACAGCATTAATCAGTAAACTAAAAACAAGCAATCAGTGCCCGTGAATGGGCTCTGTGTCAGCTGTGTGTTTTGAGTTTCAGAGTAGAAGTGCAAGAAGAAAAGGGCACCAAACTTGTGCCCTGCAAATGTTATTTAGAAGTATATTACTAAGTTAACTATTAAGGAGCAAAACATAGGTGGAAAATACATTCAAACAAAATACTGCAAATGCAATAGTTTTCTAGTTACAACTGATTTACCCAACAGTGAGAACCTGAAAGTAGCTATTGCTCAGCTATACCATGAGCTACAGGTTCTCACTTGTCTGACTGACAAGTCAGCTGACATAATTATGAAGCTGTAAAATTTATTAACTGGAGAATAGCTGTCAATGGAAATAGCAAAATTATGTAAAGTAGATATAATAAACAGTTACAGCAATCCATATATCTTTGTCATAAGAGAAACATGGTAGGTAAACACACTTTGGCTGAGCCAAAGTTAAAGGTTACATCATGATGATGCACACCTACACCTCCTAATCAATGTCCCTACCAAGTGTCAACTTTCTACACCTTACGAAATCCAAGAAACAGCCAAGACAATATTTAAAAACTCATGGTCACTACAACAAAGTCAAAGGTTATATCAAGATCACTCCATGATGTTGCACACCTACAACCCCCAAGCAATGTCCAAACCAAGTATCAACTTCGTACACTTTATGGTTTCCAAGATATAGCCCAGACAAGATTTTCAAACTCAAGACCACTATAGTAAGGTCAAAGGTCAAATCAATGTCACACCATGAAGTTGTGCACACCTGCACCCCTAACCAATGTCCCAACCAAGTATCAACTTTCTACACCTTACAGTTGCCAAGATATAACCCAGAGAAGATTTTATAGGTAAAGGTATCTACAGCAAAGTCAAAGGTTAAATCAAGGTCACACCTCAACGTTGCACACCTACAACCCCCAACCAATGTCCCAACCAAGTAACAACTTCCTACACCTTACGGTTTCTGAGAAATAGCCCGGATAAGATTTTACAGGACAAGGTCACTACGACAAGGTCTAACGTCAAATCAAGGTCACACCATGACGTTGCACACCTGCAACTCCAACCAATATCCCTACCATGTATCAACTTCCTACACGTTTCAGTATCCAAGATATAACCCAGACAAGATTCTATAGGTCAAAGTCACCACAGCAAGGTCAAAGGTCAAATCAAGGTCACACTATAACATTGTAAACCTGCAACACCCAACCACTGTCCCTACCAAGTGTCAATCTTATACACCTTTCGGTTTGTGAGATACAGCCCGAACAAGATTTTATATGTCAAGGTCACTACGGCAAGGTCAAAGGTCAAATCAAGGTCACACCATGACGTTGCATACCTACAACCCCTAACCAATGTCCCCACCACGTATCAACTTCCTGCACCTTTCAGTTTTTAAGATATAGTCCGGACAAAATAAGGTCACCACAGCAAGGTCAAAGGTCTCTGTTTTTTCCAAATGGCACCAATTTCGAAAACAACCTAGCCTGGGTGCTGTTCTACCACCCTGTGCTACCACTTCATGTAGAGCAGACACCAGTCTGTTTTTACAGAAAAAGGGACTGGTATCAACCAAACTGATGACATACCGAAGTACATTTCTGCCACCCTATTGTTATTTGATCAATGGAAAACATTAAGTTATTTTCCTCAGGGTGATGATACTCTTGTGAGAATGAAAATTAAGGTACAAAAGTTACACTGAGCATGTGAAGAGCTCTGATCTCTCTTCTGCTGTCCAGTTAAAAAGATACTAACCATTAAAATGGCCAACCATAAGGTAGGAAGTCGAAAAGAATAAAATGGTTGGCAATACCCTTCTTTAGCCCAAAATGAGGAAACAGGAACCAGACATCCACTCCGGGAATTTGAAATCAATAGGCGGACGAGTCTTTGCATTAGAGCCAGGAAACAGAATTTCAAGCTGGTGGCCATGGCGGCCATCTTCGAAAGAAACCTAGTCTAGGTTATGCCTTACCACTCTGTTAAGCTGCAATTCGATCAGCTGAAGCATCTTTGTGCTAGAGTCCTGAAACGCAATTTCAAGATGGCGGTCACACGACCATCTTGTTTTTCCAAATGGCACCAATTTTCGGAAGCAACCTAGACTAGCTGATGCCCTAACATTCTTTTAATTTACAAATCGATCAGCAGAAACATCTTCGAGTTAGAGTCCAGAAACAGAATTTCAAGATGGAGGAAACAGAATGTCAAGGTGGTGACCATGGCGGCCATTTTTTTTTTCTTTTTACTAAAGTAGCACCAATTTCTAAAGCAACCTAACCTAGGTGGTGCCCTACCACCCTATTTAGTTTCAAAGCAATCAGCAGAAGCATCTTTGTGTTAGAGTCCAGAAATGGAATTTCAAGATGACAGTTATGACGGCCATCTTACTTTTCCAAATGGCACCAATTTTGAAAGCAACCTAGCCTAGGTGATGCCCTACCACACTGTTACGTTTCAAATCGATTGGCAGAAGCATCTTCAACTTAGAGTCCAGAAATGGTATTTCAAGATGATGGCCATTTTGTTTTTCCAAATGGCACCAATGTCAAAAGCACCTTAGCCTAGATGGTGCTCTACCACCCTATTAAGTTTCAAATCGATTGATAGAAGCATATTTGAGTTAGAGTCTTTTTTTTTAATGGCACAGACACCGAAAGATCATTCAGTTAAAATTATTCAAAAGTCATCTGAAAATGATAACTAGAAAAATGTTTTTGCTTACAAAAACAAAGCATCCCTAGACTCCCTAAAGGTTAGATGCAATATAGTATACAGTAGAAAAAGGGTTTTGAAAATAAAAAGCAGCAGTGCTGAGAGACGAAGTGAAAGTTAAGCAGTACTTTGTGACCTCAGTTTGACCCACAGGGGGCTGGGATGTGGGGAGGGAAATGTGACCAGCTATATAGACTCTGCACATATAGTTTCCCAATACCTCTTAATACATTCTAAAGCTGTAAAAGCAATAACAAAAGAGATATAAGACAAAAAGACAAAATTTGCTTTTTTATGACCCCAGTTTGACTGATAAGGGGGTCAGGGGGTAAATCTGACCGGCTATATAACCTCTCCACATATGGTTTCTTACTATCTCCCAATACATTTTATGGCTCTAAATGTAATACTTACGAAGATAATGGGGGATTCACATCAATTTTAAGCTTTCTGGTTGGTACATGTTAGAAAATCGCTCATAAATCGGTCAATTTTCATCGGATCTCTCCCATAATCTAATCAGCTCATGTTTTTGATAGTCTGAACATTTGTACGAAATTACAAGCCTCTGTAGTTTTGTTGAGTGGTGATCATGGTCGGGTGTACCCAAAAACACTATTTTTTTATTATGCGACCTAGATAAAGATTAAGGTCACATTTAAGCATGTGGAAAACTTTTCCCATGCTAAAGGCATTTCAGTGCCAAATATGGTTAGAAAGCTTCCAATAATACGGGAGATATTCAAGGGAGACCATAATGCAGCTGCAGCGAGGAAACTGAAGTGAAAACAAATAAGCGCCCTTTCAGGGATACATAATTAATGACCACTCAAAACTGCTGCAATTTTTATCATAAGGTCCATATATGCATATCATATAAAATGGATTAGGACATATAATTGATTAAAATGCTACCATTCCAGAAGGTATATGGATAATAAAAGCTTTAATCTTCAGTGCAAATAGGAACAACTTCCATGCATGGAGAACCAAGACAACTATAAGCAAGAAAATTCCTAAATCATATATTAATCATGTGTTATCTGTAATTTTAATGGACATCAATGAAATTTGCAATTCTTTTTTCTTTTGGTAGAGGATATTTACCAGTGGTATCAGTCTAGTGTACCCAATTGCTGTATACACAAGATCTATATCACTGCTGGTGTACTCAATGGCTGTGTATGCAAGATCTACATCACTGCTAGAGTACCCAATGGCTGTGCATCCAAGATTTACATCACTGCTAACATACCCACTGGCTGTTTACTACTGGCATACACAATTTGCATCCTGTATCCAGTTAAGAAACAAAGCTCTATATTCCCAATGGTTGTGCACCCTAGATGTAGATCATTGTTAGTGTACACAAGAGCTGTGTATGCCAGAGTGAAATCACTGCAAATATAACCAATGACTGTGAAAGCAAATGATATCACTGAATGGTCACTGCTAGCATACCCAATGGCTGTGTATAGTGCTGGTATACCGAACTATCCTATACCCAAGGCAGTGAACATTATAAATGTTCCCTATGGTTGTGCACCCAAGATCACTATCACTGCTAAGATCTATATCACTGCTAGCATACCCAGTGGTTGTGTAGACTAGCAGTGATATCACTCTAGAGGACCCAGTTGTTGTGTACACAAGATCTATATCATCGCTTGCAAACCCCACGACTCCAAATTTTTTATAGCATACTCGGTTTCTCAGTACCCAAAACAGTAAGCAGTATGTACTCAATGCTTGTGCACTAATATCAGTGTTTTTTACAGTGTACTCAACAGGTTCATACCTAAGGCATTGAGAAGTTATTCGTTTTTACAGAAATTTCACGAATAGTCAGAAATGGGCCAAGGACCAATCTCTCTGGATTAAAATTATTGGGCTTGGCATAGGTTTGCACTATGAAACAGCTCTGTTTATGGGCAGAACAATTCGGTTATTGTTACATTTTGACAAAATTTAAAGGACATGACAGAAATGAGCTAAGGCAGAGGTGATGGAAATATGGGTACACTAGCAGTTTTATATAATATATATAGATCTTGTGTACACAGCAGTTGGTTACACTAGCATTGTTATAGATCTTGCATACACAGCTGTTTGGTACTGTCGTGAAATTCAGTGTTTCAGTGCCGATGTTTAGTATCCACTGTTTTACGACAATTAGGTCAGGGGTCAAGGACACAGAAGTGAGTTAGTCTGGCCTTTATAAATATCGCGTCAGTCTAACTCCAACAGTCGACACAAGTGGTCACAGATGACAGCCTTTACTGCTTATTATTGGGCAGCACAGGTTCCTTTAGAATCTGTTTATTTATATATATAAATATTGTAAATAGTCATCTTATAGTTAGTGTTGCTGTGAGGCGACAACCCAGTAACAGCGGACAGTCCTTGGTGAGTTCATACTTTAGTACACTAGACCAATATTACCATTAGTGTACACATCCACGGGGTAAATAACCACTCTGATTTCTTTTATATCGATTGAAAAGGAATTTAGACCGTAATATTACATGAATCATGGCTAGATTGTTGCCAATGAAATGATATTGACACTTTTGTGCATATTACTCTTAACACTCCCCATTCAAGATAACGTTGTATCATTTTTTCCATGATTACAAACTGAAAGAACGATACCTAGATGAACATAACCCATCCAGTAATACTTAAAGAGATTTTGTCAATTTAAATTTCTATCGGAATGAGCGAGATGTTAGAGATTGGTCCTACTTGGCATGGGTCAAGTTGGCAGGGGTCAGAGTTGACCAGTATTTAATTTCATGGAATATTCCAGCATAATAATATTCAAGTTTATAAAAAGTTAATTTGTGTGCAATGACATGCCCTGAGCAGAACCATCAATTTCTGTAATAATAAAATCTGTTGTAGTCTTTTTTTTTATATAAAGGGTCGATCCAGTTTGTAACTCAAGGGCCGTGTTTATACTATGGTGAAATTTGGTGTTTCGGTGCCGATGTTTAGTATCCACTGCTACACGACAATTAGGTCAGGGGTCAAGGACACAAAAGTGAGTTTGTCTGGCCTTTTTAAATATAGCGTCAGTCAGGGGCGGATCCAGCTTCTATGTAAGGTGGGGGTTCACATCGAGTAAGGTGGCGGTTCACATTGAGTAAGGTGGGGGTTCACATCAGACATATTATAACTAAGGGGGTCGGGGGCATGCCCCCCTGGAAAAAAATTAATTTTTGGTAAAAATAGAGTGCATTTCCTGTAAATTTAACACCACTGTCAAGAAATAATTTTGTACTTTGGGTTGAACCCCTTTACATTATTTTTTATTTTTCAAGGGGGGGGTTGACCCTCATAAATCTTATTATAATAGACCATTCAAGAATGATACATGCCTTTAGATTAAGATAAATTTCAAAACATGAAGATGGCGGCCAACTTATGTCCGCGGCCAAGTTATACCTACTGCTTCCCTGCATAAGTTGGCCGCAGTCATAAGTTGGCCGCCCTCACCACAGCTTCACAGGGCTTTAACATGCGTGGCCAACTACACTCTGAAACCATGTATTATTGTTAAACTTATTATATGCAACAGTTTTCATTGGTGTACAATAATCTAATTGTCTTTCTGGAGCCTGTAGATGAGCCGCAGCCAACTTATAACTGCAGCCAACTTATGCAGGGTAGTGGCTTTCTAACAGTGAACGCCCATTCTGAAGTTAATATTTTGAATTTAAATTATATTTACAGCATTATATTTTATTCTTCCATCATAAAATATTTCAAATGATATACACCACAAGTAATAACTTAGGCCCACGTTGTTATGTTTGTTTCAAAGCTTTATATTTTAATAATTGATCTCTATTATCGGCCGTTTTTACTGCAAACCGGAAATACCAGTGAACGCCCATTTTGTAGATAAATAGAAGCATTTGTCCTTGACCTCTAACAAAGAAATATAAGGCGGGCGTTCACTGGTAGGCGGGCGTTTACTGGTAGAAAACCACTAGCAGTAGAAGCAGTACTGCCTTGCCACCAATTATGGTCAGTGTACCAATTATGGTAACCCCCAGCCGGTCAAATAAAAGTAAATGCCATGGTGAGGAAAACATGAAGTAATTGTAAACAGCTAGAGTAATCCTTTTCTAAATAACAAAAGATTATTAAAATATATTTTACAGGCTAAACATTAAGTTAATTATATCTGCAGAGCACCACAGATCAAACATTATTTTCTGTTATATCAGTGGTTAAAATAATGGGGTGACCATAATTGGTATGAAGAAATTCCAGTTGTTTGGGTGATAATAGGGCATTTTTGGTGCAATGTACATGTACAGAGGAAATTGATTGTGCTGAAATGAAGGCAAAACTTTGGATTAGTAAAATAAACACACACTAATTATGGTCGATGATCAAGTTTTCGTGCTAGCACTAGTTTTCGTGTGTTTGCAACACATTTAACAATATCTCAGCCAAAACAAAACAAATTTTCTTCAAATGAAAACCATCAAAATCTACTATTATTTGTCTTTAAAATGATACATTTGTCATTTCTGTGGATGAATTAGGTACTTGGATATCACTTATCAAACTCGTTTAGTCCTTATTTTGGATTCAAACCATACTTTGTTTGCCAATAAATTTTTATCCATACAATGTGAAATTTTTAAATCTTTAATTGCTTGTAAATCTGTCAATATGTTATCAATTTTTACAATTAAAACACCATTGAAAAGGTTATTATGTGAAGAGTTTAACACTTATTTCTTTTTGTATATTATTGTATGAAAATTATTTAAATTTTAAAGTTTCTGAAACAGCCAATAGATAGCATGAAAACTAGGTCAGTAACCCAGTGACATAAAACCTTTGACAATCACAATTAAATGATTGAAACAAATATTTTCCAGCAGTTTAGTTGAAATTTCCTTCATAATTTGGCATAAATAATGCCTGAAGTATTTTATAGTTATGGAAAAGCTAATGTATATATGTTTTATCACATACTTTATTGGTATTTTTGATTAAGTAGCATGATTACTAGTGCAGCCGACATAATATCTGTAGTGTTATTTTCATTTATTGAAGCACAGGAATTAATTTTCCTACACAGACGTGACCATAATTGGTGGCCAGGCAGTACTGTGAAAGGACTCGGCTATAGAGCCGGAAAATATTCTATTATCGCTCACACAATTCAAGCTGAAACGGACTATAAAAAAATGATTTTCTATACGCACAGCTCATTATTATAGGTAATAGTATAAAACAATTAACTGCTGTTATTTGTATCATGGTTTATTTATAATAAAGCGGTAACTTTACACATCCACAGAAGCAAAAAAAAAAAAACAAGAAAATTAGTTTTTACTACACACCCCGAAAGGGACCCCGAAAATCGACAGCAGGCGTATTTCACAACTATAATCCGTCGAATAGACCAAATCAACATCCCCTCCACGTCACACTGCTGGGTAACAAACACTACACTCACTCCGCTGATTTAGTAAACTCCTGTGTAATGTATACAGTGTGTTGTGTGTTATTCACAATGGCTTTTCATTAAATTGGGTTAAAAAGTTATGTTAAAACTTTTAACATGCAAAACATTATAGGTTATCAGAAGAAACACATAAAAAGGAATTTAATAAATAAAGGCTACATTATTTGCAGAATAATGCATTCATAACATTTTAACTGCAGTAGGGAATGAAAACAAGTGCTATATCAGGGCTCAGTGTTTATGCCTCTCGAATGGTGGAAAATACCCCGGAGGACAATACCCCAGAGGACAATTGAAATCTGTTGAGATAATTGTCCCTTAAATCTAGATAAATAGAAAGGGGATTTAACAGAAACTTTGATTTTCAGTGCTGAGGGATTTTCTAACCTTCCAATCTTGTTTTATGGCCAAACTTGATAACAAAGAACAAATACGGTGCTTTCATTTGAGATAAATTTTTGTTTATATGATTTTAATGTATAATTAATTGTTTAACAAAGAATAAATAAAGATTTTTTTCAACATTTTTTTTAATCTTTTTATTATACACTAAAGACATGGTTATTGCCAATTCACAAAGACATAACTACATGACACTACAACAAAACATTCACAAAACATAGTGGTATTCATTAAACACACTTGATTAAATATAATTAACTAAAAAGTTGTAACATCAGTTGTTTTTGGAGACTCCAACTGTATTTGTATACTATATATTGCTTGCAATAGCTTTAAGATATCCTTTAATATCATTATTAACTCCTTCAGCATTATCAGAGTAGTCTGGGAGTTTTAAATATATTTTAGACTTTGATTTAAGCAAAAGCAGATATTCATTAAAAACCAATGGTTTTCCATTTGTTTTTGAGATATTAATATACCGTTTCCCTATCAAAATTAGAATGTTTTGAATCATATTAATGGAGCTTAATATTTTTTCATTTATTCCATAGCCAAAAAGCACTTCACAAACAGTATATTCTGTATCATTTATATTTAACACTTTATTCACCCACCACCGTACTTCCTCCCAAAATATTTTACTTGACCCACACAGAGAAAAGTGATGCTCTATTGTATCTGTTAATTCATAAAAATCACATTTTGAAGAATTTTTTATTTTCCATGTATATAGATTTAAATTACAGTTTGTTAATCTATTTATGATTTTGTACTGGAAAGATTGAAGATATGGTTCTGTTGCTATATAGTGAACCATATAAAATATTTTTCCCCAGGCAACTACTTCAAGAAAAGGATATATTTTCTATCCATCTTTCCACAGATGATGGCACTTGTAACTTATCATTCAAGGTTATTCAGTATAATACCTTATTCTTTAAATGGAAATTTCTGTTAATTTACCTCGAACTGGAATGAGTGGGGTTACACTTCTTATAATATTTGGTATAGGTTTGTTTTTGACTGTATTTTTCCAAGTTCTCGGTATTGAGTCAATTATCTTGTTATATGACAATATGTCTATGCTTAAATTAGCTTTAGTGGTAAACTCTTCGAAAGACAAAATACCACCATCTTTGCATAATATATCTCCTATTACTAAATTGTGGGTGTCTATTTCTTGTATTCTAACTTCGAGTGATTGTAAAGGTTTATCTTCACAACATATAAATTTATTATTAAAAATAAATTCATTAATGATTTCCTCACATGATTTTGGAGGAATCCCATGAAATTGTACCCAACAATCAAAAAACCTGTCTGTGAAAAGGGGTGAGACACTTAAAACCTTTTGTTTATATGATTTTAATGTATAATTAATTGTTTAACAAAGAATAAATGAACATTTTTTTCAACATATTTTATTCCCCCCCCCCCTCCCCGAAACTAGTTCTGGGATTTTGTTCTAGTAGCCAATACTAGTCATATTTACCATGCCTCTCAGAGAAAGGATGAACATACAATGCTTTTCTGGAGGTCTTCAATTCTTTTCAGATTTCCACTGAATATATTTGGGACAGTATTTGATTTAAGGTGTCTCCTATCTTTATCAGGTACAAAGCCATCTGCCTTAAAATGTGTTGAGCAAATTTGTTTTTTTGTTTGGATTAAAAGTACCCATTCTTATTTCTTTTTAAACATTCTATTTCATATAGATCATGAATCAAATTTATTTTAACTATTATATATGGTAAATATTGTTAATACATGTAGAAAGATGTGTTTATCAGTCTTGGGTATCAAAAAAGATTGTTCAGCCTTGAACTTTTATTCTTTTTAAAAGGATACCTTTTGATAGTAACAAACAAACCACACAAGCACAGAAGCCTTCTTTACTAGGTATATTCAGTGATCAGCAATCCATTATATCACAATGTGCAAATGTTATGACCTAACACAATTAGCATGTCACTAGAACAGAAAAGACCTCTGTTATCAGATGTTCTTATACACCAGTCTTTTTAATATTATCTTAATGTTATTATCTTATGTTCTTTTTTATGTTTAAAGTCAAAATTCATAGCATTAGATGCATGGGGATGGAAGAAATAGTTGTGATTTGAATTGACAGAAATAATTTTGATCATTACCCAAGGGATCATGCAATAATTTTGGATCATTCTACTAAAATCCAAGTACAGAAAATCACTTTCAATCACTTAAATACCCTATGAGAAAATGATTTGTAGTAAATTACCATAAATAGAGAAACTGTGGTATTTCTTTTCAAAATAACGGTGTAATTAATAAAACATGTTGGCCAATTTTGTAAGAAAAATCTGTTTTAGCAAAAATCTATCACTAGGTGAAGATTATATAGAATATTTGTCTGATTGGCAGTATGACACAACAAAATAGGAGATTGGGTGGTTGTAAAGTATGAATATGATTCCATGGCTGATTTGTGGTATGCATATTTTAAAGAAATGTGCACATTTTCTACTAATTTTACATACAAAACCCTTTCTGTTTTTAATAGCATGTGATATTGTTTTATCTAGAGAAATATAATCCTGATTCAGTTAAGCTGAGTCAAAAATTAAACCAAAGTTTTAACAATTGGCATAGCTAATCTTTGGAATAAAACAGAATTCAAAAAGTTTGGCTAATTTCTGGATTTGGTGAAGGAGATTCAGTTAAGATTAATTTCTCTGATGCCTAGATTATTTCTGATTGTTTAAAGGGGGCTTCCATAGTGTAATCTGACAAACTAGGAAAGTATAACAGGGGGTGCACGTGGCTAGGACCAGTCATTTTGTACTGTACATACTTATATTGAAACACTTCTTTGTGACTTGACGGCATGCAGTTATTTAGCGCGAGCCTCGCTAGAGCTCATGCTTCTACTTTATTTATTTATTTATTTGGGGTTTTACGTCGCTTTCAACACTGTACAGGTTATATCACGACGGGTAGTTGGAAGGGCAGAGGAAACCAGTACATACAGTTCATCAGGGTTCTGTATTGTAAACTGCCGACCAATGGCAAGCAACTACCAGCTTTCCCACTTGAGGCCGTGCCGGGAATTGAACCCCGGCCTCAGAGGTGGGAGGCGAGAGTGTTACCATGTATAGGTGTGTAAGTGCTTCATGAGACACCTTTGGTGTAGGTGGTGTAAGAATGGTAGAACATCCTTAATATTGGCTAAACTCAACTTTTATAATATTTATATCAAAATGTGAGATATATTTATTAATATTAAAGATATGTGTTCACTTCAGGTTAGAAGGTATCAGATTTTTAAATTCTAAATAGGGAGTGTGTTACCCTAGTGTTATTTACACTCTTTGCAGGTGTCTGTTGAAAAATACTGACACCAGTTCAACTTCTAATTCTCCATATATAGTCAGTGTAAGGTAGGACACAGTTATATGTCGGGGGCCACGGTGGCAGAGTGGTAACACTCTCGCCTCCCACCTCTGCGGCCGGGGTTCGATCCCCGTCATGGCTGTAAGTGGGAAAGCTGGTAGTTGCTTGCCGTTGGTCGGCAGTTTACAGTACAGAACCCTAGCGAACTATATGTACTGGTTTCCTCTGCCCTTCCAACTACCCGTCGTGATATGACCTGTACAGTGTTGAAAGCAACGTAAAACCCCAAATAAACAAAATAAACACAGTTATATGTCATGAATCCAACTAAAAAACTGTGAACTTAGCCCAGTATTATATTAGGTACCAGACTGCCTCAGGAATAATGTCCAAGATGTGGACTCTTTCTCCAGCCTCTGATGAAATAGCACATTCAGACTATCAAAATGAGCCGAATGAAGACTGCAAAATTTTGCGCATTATTGGGGTAGGGCATTGCTCCATTGAATAATGCATTTATTTATTTGGGGTTTTACGTTGCTTTCAACACTGTACAGGTCATATTACGATGGGTAGTTGGAAGAGCAGAGGAAACCAGTACATACAATTTGTCAGGCTTGTGTACTGTAAACTGCCGACCAATGACAAGCAATTACCAGCTTTCCAACTTGAGGCCGTGCCGGGAACTGAAGCCCGGCTCAGAGGTGGGACGCGAGAGTGTTACCACTCTGCCACTATGGCCCCTCATTGAATAATACAATAATGACACCAATCTGATCTGACCACAGTCCTATCCATGTAATTAACAGTTAAGTTTATTCACTGTACCCAGCAATCTGTTCTGTGATATGTTCAGGGTCCACTGACACACAGTATCTGTATCCTGTGATCTGTTCAGCATCCCCAAACACAAAGTATCTGTACCCAGATATCTAGAGAGTCTGCACCAATAAGCTGTCCACTCCATGTTGCAAACAATATCCAATATACAGCAAATCCACTCTCAGGTAGATCTACCAGTTATATCCAGATATAAACAATATCCAAAATACAGTAACTCCACTCTCTGGTTGATCCACGTACTATATGAAGTTAACTCTAATGAGTTCACCACAAAATGAATATAACAAGCAGTTTACATCCACTTGACACAGAAAGGAAGTGGTTCACAGAATACCAAAGTATATAAATTCCTGCTTATGCTTCAGACGGGTAAATAAAATATTATTTGCCTTATATAATTAACTTTGTATCAATTGAATTTCGACTGCTGATTACAGAGTACAAACTCATCAGAGGCTATGATTTACTTCCATCTGGACTCCCTGAAATACTTTTAGGTATGCAGATTTGTACCCCTGTTTGAAGCTGCTCTGAACCGGCTCTGAGCCGGTTCTAAACCGGTTCTGTGCAGGTTTAGCAGGTTCAGGTTTAGTTGACCTTAGGGGCCCAGGTTTGGGAGTGTGATGGGGTCCATATTTATTAAAGGTAAACCACTTTTATATTGATATAGTGCTGTTACTTATTATGATTTAATTAAAATGTTTAAATATGGAATATTAATATTAATAATTCTTTTATTGGAATTATTCATTTCCATAGTAATACACTCAACCATGGTATGTTATTCTATTTATCATAATAAATTATTATTGTGATTGTCTAAAATTGCACAATATATGAATAAACAATTGTGAACAGTGTGTTCTTTCACACTGGTCACATTTATATTTTAGTGGTTCCATGATAATTTCTTTGCCTCTATGTGAGTCAACTCTATAGTAATGACTTTTTGTGATGTCACATGTACAGATTTGCTAATATGTCATTGAGTGATGATATAATTATTTATATTACGCTATTATTATGTTTATATGAATATGATTTATTCAGCTCAATATACTTTTTATTATGGATTTCTGATGAACCATTGTAGGTATACAAGACAGATTAAATAAAGAAGTGACTACTGAGTGCCAGGTAGGCAGGATAATATCTACATGATTCAAACAAATTGGTTGATGCCAATTGGGGTTAGGCAGTGTAATTTGAATGTCCAAGCCAACTCAAGCTTTCTATGCCTGGATGTGCTTGTGTGTTCAAATTTTGGTGTGCACCACTCTAACACTGAGAACAAGATATCTCTGTGGTTATGCCCTTTACTTTCAAAGTGGCGAGATACTGGTGTGACTAGTCCATCTTTTTGTACTGAGAATTTATGCTCAAACATTCTTTTTCTAAATGCCCTGCTGGTTTCACCAACATAGTGTTTGTGGCATTTTTGAGAGAAATCAAATATATGACATTGCTGAGTTCACAGGTTATGTGTGGTGGTATGTCATTTAGCTGGTATGACATTTTGGTGAATTTACATCTTACTCTATTGATTTTCTTAATCAAGGGGTAGTAAGTGCATTTACCTAATCTGGTACAAATTGGAGGTTGTAAAGATGAAGTATGAGGGGATTGGCATCTTAAGGTGCTATTTGGGTTTATACCTGTAGTTGAACCTCTGTTGAACCAGTTTAAAACCTGTTGTGGACCTGTGGTGTGCAGGTTTACCAAGTGAAAGCTGTCTGATGGTTTAAAAGAAACATTTATTGTGGTAAGTAATATAGTGGTGAATTTTATTTTACAAAATATAAAAATAAAATTAGGTATATGGCAGTGGTAGAAATTGGTAATCAATACCCTATTAAAGCATAGATTTGAGAATGTTAATGAGTTTGTTCATTTTGGGATCATTTTGTTGACCCCTAGATGGGCCTCTTCTTCAGGGGACCTGGTTCTTCCATCTGGGTTGGCTTTTTCCTTCTCTGTAATGGAGCTGTTTTCTTTCCATAAAGGAGGGGGCATCTGTTTGAATGGGTTGGTTAGAGATTCCTTGATCTCCTGCAGTTGTTCAGGATTGAGTAACCTTTCCAAATCTGTCATATCCTTAGCTATTTGTTCCTTAGTGTTATTGTTTATTTGTTTATTTGGGGTTTTACGTCGCTTTCAACACTGTACAGGTCATATCACGACGGGTAGTTGGAAGGGCAGAGGAAACCAGTACATATAGTTCGCTAGGGTTCTGTACTGTAAACTGCCGACCAACGGCAAGCAACTACCAGCTTTCCCACTTACGGCCATGACGGGGATCGAACCACGGCTGCAGAGGTGGGAGGCGAGAGTGTTACCACTCTGCCACCGTGGCCCCCTTTAGTGTTATTGTAGGTTTTTTGTAGATCATCTAAGAGTGCAAGTGTCATATCTGTCTTGCATTTCCTAATTGATCTGCTCAATAGGTCCTTCAATACATGGTTTCTAGTACTGTTAAATTTGAAATCAACACTTGTGATTAAACAATTCCTTGACAGTTTTCCTTCCATGGTTTTGATATTTGTGGCTAAAGACAGTTTCTTTCTGTAGAGTGTCTTTATTCTTAAATAAATAGACTTGGAATCCTTTGGGTATTGGTCTCTGGTGTCTATATAAGCTTCTAGAGGGTCCCTATTGTTTGAAGACCCCACTCGGCATCTCTTTCACATGGTCTCATCTGAGATTCTTGCTCTTGGGATGGGTGTGTCACAACCAATTTTGGGTTCAGAGGTGACATTGACACAATACATGGTATCTGGCTAGCAGTGATTGAAGGGCACTCATAGTAAAATACCAAAGTATATAACTTCCTGCTTATGCTTCAGACAGGTACATAAAATATTATTTGCCTCATATAATTAACTTTGTGTCAATTGTATTTCGACTGCTGATTACAGAGTACAGTCTCATCAGAGGCTATGATTTATTTCCATCTGGACTCCCTGAAGTAGTTTTGGGGTTGCAGATTTTTCTCAGTGTTAGAGTGGTACACACCAAAATTTGAACACACAAGTACATCCAGATGCAGAAAGCTTGAGTTGGCTTGGATATTCAAATTACATTGCCTAACCCCAATTGGCATCAACCAATTTGTTTGAATCATGTAGATATGATCCTGACTACCTGGCATTCTTTATTTAATCTGGTTCACAGAATAGTAGTCCATATAGCACATTAACTTAAAGCACTCTGCTGTGGCTAGGTTTTCAACCCTCTATTTTCTAGAGATTATAGAAGGTTCTAGAAAAATGTATACAATGCAATGACTAAAAGGTTCTAGAAAGAATATGCTATACATTTCCAGGAAAAGGGCTATTTCCCAATATCTAGAAATAGATCACTCCAGTCTGGCACAAAAGAATATGGAGCATTGAGAGCATAAAATAAATAATATCATTGATTTCTGTGGTAACATAGCTAAAAATTTGCTCCATACTTAAGGCTAATCATACCAAAAATTGAATCTAGATTATACCAAAATGTGAATCTAGTTCTTACTTGTAACAGTTCTGATGTTCCCTGAAAATTTCAATACCATCTATGCAGTATTTTTAGCTGTACTGTAAACAAATACACAAACAAACTTACAAAGTAGAAAACAGAATGAATAATATTCTTTGCAAAGATTTTGTAAAGTAGCAAACAAGAGCACTTGGAAACAAACGGAGTGCAGAGTATATTATTCATTCTGTATGATTTCTATGGTAATGTATACTAAAAAATTGCTCCAGAATCAAGAATATTGACCTGATAATGTCCAAATTTGAATTAGTTCTTCCTTGCAACAGTACTGATGCTTCCTAAAAATTTCATTACCATCTTTGAAGTAGTTTGTGAGTTATGCTGTAAACAAACAAACAAATAATCTTACAAACAAACAAACAGTATGAGTAACAAACTTTACAAAAATTTTGTAAAATAACAAACTTGCAAACAGAATTAGTAATATACTTTCCAAACATTTGGCAAAGTAACAAGCAAACAGAACGACAAATGGTTACACTGCAAAAAAATGTAGAGGTCCTCAGTAGCCTTATGGTTTAGCGGGTTTGGTATTTGATCAAATGCTGTCTGTCCAATAGTTTTGTTTTTGGGGGTAGTTGAGAGTAGATTATAGCAGTACCGGTTGGCAACTGTGGACAATCAGATCTCCACTATGTCCACTTCTGTCTTAACTCACTTGGCTGGTTTTTATGAGAGGTAGTAGTATAAAGGCGTGCATTATAGCAATCCAAGGTTAACCTGAGGAGCCGTTTTGAGCTCCTAAATTTGGATTTCCCAATTAAAATTAATGGGGAGGTTAACCTGAGGAGCCGGAGGCTCCTGAGGTTAACCGGAAGTGCGCATGCGCGTGTAAAAGATTAGTGGAGTGCGCATGCGTTTTGTAAATTTTAGGGAGATGAGGTTTTGCGCATGCGCGTGTAAAAAATTGGGTGAGTGCGCATGCGTTTTGTAAAGTTTAGTGAAATGAGGGTTTAAAAGATGAGATGTTTGCGCATGCGTTTGGAAAGAAGTACATTTTGAGAGATTACTATGTATAAAAGTTAATTATGAATATAGAAGTGGAATTTTTTAAGCAAGGGGCAAAGAAATTGGTTGTGTTAAGAAAGATTCAGGGAGAGGAGAGAGTGGTTGATTTTGATGCATCGATAATATATGAAGACGAATACGACTCTGTGTTTAAAGATTTAAGTAAAATAAATTGTCAAATAGAAAAGAATTACAAAGAGTATTTAGGGGGTAAAAGACATTTGAAGGTTGAATTGGATAGTTTGGTGTACGTAGGAAATTTTAGTTTGACATTTTCGGAGTGGAAGGAATTTTCTAGACTATGGAAATTATTTGAATCATCGGGTGTATTGTATGAAAGATATACGTTGGACAAGCCGAAATCGAGAAGAGAATTGAGGAATGGGTTTTACTTTTGATTTGTCAAAGAATAAAGTAGTATTACAGAAATGTCACAAGAAAGTAAACTTTGAAAAAGAAGATTATAGGTGTTTATTTCAGCGCTTGAGTAAAATAAGCAGACGTTTAAAAAAGAAAGATTTATTTGGGGAAACTTGGAGTGGTTTTACAATTGAATTGAAACGAGTAGTAAACATTGGGGGTATAATTTTATCAGCTGTTCAGTGCGAGCAATTGATTGCTATTTGGCGAAGTTTAGAAAAAGGTGTTTATTATTTTTCATGAATGAGGTAAAGCGACTGGCTAAAGACTCATTAGATTTAGATGTTGTGGAAGTGATTCGTGAGGTTGAGATAACGAATATTGGAAGGTTTTGGGTACTGTTAGTCTATTCTTATTATTCTTTGTGTTACAAATTTTCTTGGAAAAAATTAGGTCGTTTAATTTTTCATTTTTTAGGGCGTTTTTTAAAATTAGGTTTACCATGAGTTATTTTTCTGATGAAGCAAAGACTTTGGGGGTTCATTTTGAAATGTTAGCTAGTGAGCAGGATTTAATATTTTTAAAAGAAGATAGTCAATTGATATTAATGGGAATGATAGGACGATTAAAGATTGTCTTAAAAGAGTTAAAGGAAAGTTTTTCTTTGAAGCAATTTAGAGAAATTAGCTTGTCTGACGGTTGGTCTTGTTGTGTATCCGAAAGTGGATCTTTGCATGTGTTTTGTCATTTGCAGCCAGTTTTGGATTTAAGTCATCAAACATTTGTGCATTTGTTGGGTTTACTTTACAATCATTACAAAGCCTATGTGATTAAATTTCTTGATGAAAAGTCAGACGTATGTGATTGTGAGTTTTGTGATTATAATATTTTTATTTGGGAGCATTTGGATACGTTTGAGAGAAACGGTTTAAAAATAAAAGTGGGTGATAAAGTGACTGGTGAAATGCTTTTGAAAATTTTAAAAATTCAGGATCAGGTGTTTCGAGCTCTGCATGCTTTCCATCCAAAAAGACTGGAAGATTTATGCATGGAAAAATTGGGGGAAAAAGAGTAGCTTTTATTACCGGAAAGTGTCAAATATTGTACTTTAAAAAGTTCTTTATCCAGAGACATTCCGTATTTGGTGCACGATGCAAACCTGATGGCCTGTTTAATTTTTGGTGCACAGCAAAAAGGATGGAGTTATGAAATTGAAGATGAAGATGAATTTTGGGAAATTTTTTCCCTCTTTTTAAAGCACAAAGGATATGTTTTAGCTCACCATTGGATATGAATTAAGTGTAAAAAGCCCATCAATACTGCGCATGTGCTTTGCCATGATTAGAAAAGTTAAGAATATTATTAAAAAATTTTGCACTGCACATGTGCGTTGTCATGATTAGAAAAGTTAAGAATATTATTTAAAATTTTGCACTGCGCATGTGCGTTGTCATGATTAGAAAAGTTAAGAATATTATTAAAAAATTTTGCACTGCGCATGTGCGTTGTAATGATTAGAAAAGTTAAGAATATTATTAAAAATTTTGCACTGCACATGTGCGTTGTCATGATTAGAAAAGTTAAGAATATTATTTAAAATTTTCCACTGCGCATGTTCGTTGTAATGATTAGAAAAAAACGCTTTATAAAGGTGTCAAGTGAATATTTTATTTAGTATAATTTGAAGAGCGAAAGCACAAGCACAAGAAAATGGAATTGAGTTCTACTTTAAGCGTGAGCGTGAAACAGGGTTATAGCAGCTATTTAAAATTACTTAGAGAAAAAAATGGGAAATCCTGGTGGATTAATTTAAGTCGGAATTTTTTTGAAAAAATGCTTGAGATGAAAGAAGATATGATAAAGTGGATGCAAAATGGAGAGGCTAAGGAATGTTTTCAACTGGGAACTGTAACTCTATCCATTAAGCTTTTTGAGGGAGAATATTATATGTGTATTGAGAAAAAGAACGGGGATTACGTGAATCGAATTAATTTAAACGGAACGGAATGGGTTAATTTTCATAAAATGTTTGTGAAAATTATGGGTGAAATGGATCCGAAATTAGAGGCCTTTGAAAAACCCACACTTTTCCGTTATTTTCCCAAATATGGTGAAAAGGTATATTATTTTCACGAAGCTGCAGCATTAGTTGATTTTTCAGAAGCTAAAATTTAAAAAAAAAATTACCCACTCCTTCCAAGTATGAATTTGCTTTAATGGGTATGAGCTATTTGATTAAAGCGAATTTGAGGCATTATTTGACTAAAAATTGTGAAGGGTGCATTTCTCAATACATGAGTCAATCTGATCACAATTTGTGTCTTTTGGAATGGAGTGATCAAGTGGATGGATATTTCCATCGTATTAAATCTTCTTTAAATGCGAAAGATGTTGTAGAATTTTTTGGTAAATTCTTGAAGGTTTTGGGGTTGGAAACAGATGGAGTATATGAAAAAACATTGGATTTATCCGAAGAAGATTTAATGGATTTAGTCAGACCTGTAAAGTTTCCTCGTGAATATGAATTGTTGTTTCAACCTTTTGTCACTTTTGATTGAATGTTTTGTGATTATTGTACATAATTAGTAAAGTACTTTTTTGCACTAGTTAAGGTCATCGTCATAACAAAAGCATGACGTCAAGGCGTTGCTATAGTTGTAGTAAAAACAAAAAAAAAGTTTTAGTTACTGTTGTCAAAACAAGTGAAAATTGTTATAGTGGTAGTCAAAACAAAAAAAGTTTTTGTTACCGTTGCCAAAACAAGTAAAAATTGCTAGGCAACGAAGTGAAGTACGTGTTACTGTTTTTCTAAAAACTCATTTTGAATTGGAGCACAATGCCGACAACAGTGTATTTTAAAATTTGTCAGAAGGGAGAAGCCTTTCATCGTTTTGAAAGATTGAAACCTTATCTGCAAGACAAAGAATATCTGGCATTGAAATTGATTAAAAAGAAGTTATCATTATTGAAAATTTATTTGAAAGAGGGCATCTTCCTTCTGAAGCAGTTTATGATTTTAAAACTTTTCAAGTATCTGAAGTAGATATTTCAAGTTTAGAATACAAAGGTTACTTGGAAATTGAACATAGAGGTATTTTTGAGACGACATCTTATTTGAATCTGAAAGAAAGTCTTTTGGAGCTGCATAAGTTTTTAGAAGTCAACGGTGTGGAACTTTCGACACTTCAACGGATTATTCACGAATGTGGACAGTCTTCTCACTCCAAAGCCATTGAAATTTGTGGATGTTCACGACTCATGCAAAATTACTATTTTAAAAGCTTAAAGCAAAGCTTTCAAACTCAAGTGATTGATGAAAATTTTATATCTACATGCAAAGGACTGGGTCAATCAGAATTTATTTGGGTAAATGGATCGTTTGAAAGAAATGAAATGCTGATGCCTTTTTATATGGGAGACTTTAGTGAAGACTTTGCTAAAAGCAGCAGATTATTTGTCAAAGCCCATCAAGTGATTTTTATATTTGTAGACAAAGCTTCAGGGTATTTTCCAAGTGTGAATTTATTTAAAGAAATGAATTATTTACCTTTAACTGCTTTGCATCCTTTGACTTGGAAAAAAGTGTTTTGCTCTCAGGATCCAAACAATAGCTTACACGGAATAGAGGATCCTCTACCCGAATCGTCCCTTCAAGAAATATTACCTCCACCGCCCCTTACCATGAATGAAGTGTTTTTGGAATGTCGCGAAACGCAAAGTCTTTTTGAACAGTTGGATGACTTATTGCCAGATGAACCGAATGAAGAAAACATGAAATATTTCGAGGACCTCATGCAGACTACCAGTCAAGATCCTTTTATTTTCAACATAGATGATGTATGTTTGACATGTTTTCAAACCAGGGATCAAGGTTGCCATTGTCACGAACCCTCCTGCGAGTTCTGCTTCAGTTTGTGACGTCACAAACCCTGATCAGCATCGCTTGACGTTGCGAAAAAGGTATGACGTTTTTCGTCACGTCGTCTTTAGAGATGCATTATTTTTTAAATGTACGTTAAATTTAAAACGGAGAAATGTTTTTGTTGTAAAGTGATATCGGTGAACTTTAAAAACAATATAAACTAATAAGTGACGCTTTAAAAATGTTTTTAGCTTAAAGAAAAGCAATATTTTAATTTTTTTATTTTGTTATGAAACTAGGGTTTTTGTTATGGTTAGTCGTCTTGACGACGTAACTTACATCATACTGAAATATTCTTTCTATGTCATTTGATTTCTAGAAGTCCAAGAGAGGGGACGTGCTGTAAGACATCGTCAATATGTCGAGTTTAAAATGTGGAAAATGTCAAAAATATCTTCATCCCATCAAAAAGAATTTACCAGCATTCCAGCCTTTCTGCCTGTGGTGTATGAACTTTTTAAATAAAGAAGATGTTGAGGGTCTGATACTTCATGTATTTTTCTGTGCAAGTCATCCTTTAAAAAGCTCCCAGAAGAAAATGAGTGCTTTGGATTGGGGACGTCTAAGATGTCACTGTGCTGTGTACGAAAAGTTGCAAGAACATCTCGATGGCAAAAATCCTAATCCCTCTTTGGGATGTGATGCCGCAGTTCAAACAGAAGAATGTTTTGCTCCAAACCCAATAGTGATTCAGCCAATTGAGCCGCGCGAAGAATGTGAAGAACTTTCCTCCTTAAGCATGAAACTTGAAGACGCAGATTTTCAAGTAAAAGTTGGAAAAACTGGCAAGTGCACCGCATGCTTTAGCGGATTTGAGTGTGAATTGTATTAGACTTTCCAAAGGACTTTTCAAGCGACTTTCCAGGGGACTTTTCAAGGGGCTTTCCAAGGACTTTCCAAGGGGCTTTCCAAGGGACTTTCCAAGGGACTTTCCCAAAGATTTCCCAAGACAGTTTTCAAGAGACTTGTCAAGAGACTTTTTGAAAGCAACACCGGTTTCGATCCAGATGTGTTGAAAGAGTGAAAGACTTTTCCTGCTTGGAAAATAAAAGGGTATTAAAATTGTTTCTTTTTAAGTCACTTTGTCATTTAACGTGATCTTTGATTTTAAAATAATCTTTTCAGCAGGTAAAAAAATCGTTAAAACGCTTCAAATTTCAAAATCCATGCCGTTTATGTAAATTACGGTTACAAAATTTTGAATATGAAAACTTTTTTAAAGGGATTATTTTTCGAACCTCGCAGAAAGACTAAATATTGTCTGTCTGAAAGTCGTGCTATTATTTAAAGTTATTTGCGCGCTATGACGTAAATTATGGTTTTGTAAGTTTGAATAAAAAAAGTTTTTTTTAAAGACTTTTTGTTCGAATTTATTGACTAGAAGATATGTTTGTGAGACGTTAATGACATTCTGAAAATGACGTGATTAACGTAAACATTAATCGTTTTTTACCTGCTGGATTATTTGTATCAAAAGTGTTATCAAATATGTTATAGGTAAAGCCTTAAGCTTTTCTAATAACGTAAAGTCTTTTCACATCCAAAGATGTGACTTTTGAAAAAATATTGAAGGTGACATAAGGTTACCACTTTTAGAAAGTTGTGTATTTTTTTTATCAAGTCAAGGGGTGTAACGGGTCGGTTTTTAGAACTCAAAGATGTGACTTTTTTTAAACTTGGTGACATTTGTGAGGGGATAAAAAAAACATGTGATTAAAAAAAACTGGTTTAACGAGAGTAGTCATTTTTGAGCGATCTGATTGGTCGAGAGTGGTCACGTGGTTACTTTTAAAAAAATCCATCAAGTATTTGCAGATATGACCCACACTACTCCTTTGTCTAAATATTAGCATATTAGATAATATCTTGCACGCGAGATGACATTTCTTCCGGTGCCTCAGCCAATCAAATTGCTCAAAAATGTGGTGGAGCATCAGTTTCTCGGGATCCTTCTAACAAGTCTTTTTTAAATTGTTCGAGCTAAAATGTGTAGAGGTTTGTAACGATGTTCTTATTAAAGTTTCATTTTCTCCAAGCTATGTCATACCATATAGAGTCAATTCAAACGTTTTCACGACAGCTGAATATGTGTTACAGCACGTCCCCTGATTCTAGGAAAATATTAATTTCTTCGGATAGGGTCATGTTTAAGTAAAAAAATATTTATTCTAATAATGTTAGATTTTATTTAAATTTTATCTTTACGAAATGAATGTAATTCTTTAATGATGATTTTAGTCCGTCAAGAGAGATTTTAGTGCTTCAAGAATGTATTTCTTTAATTTTCCGTGATTTTAATGTCTCAAGCGATAAATGTAACTCTCTAATTTTCTGTGATTTTAGTGCGTCAAGAAATGTATGTTTTGATTTTCCGTGATTTTAATACGTCAAGAGACGAATGTAACTCTCTAATTTTCTGTGATTTTAGTGCGTCAAGAAATGTATGTTTTGATTTTCCGTGATTTTAATACGTCAAGAGACGAATGTAACTCTCTAATTTTCTGTGATTTTAGTACGTCAAGAAATGTATTTTTTAAATTTTCTGTGATTTTAGTGTTTCAAGAGACGAATGTAACTCTTTAATTTTCTGTGATTTTATTACCTCAAGAAACAAATGTTAATTTTCCGTGGTTTTAAGATGTAAGAAAGTTTTAGTTCAAATTTTAAATTTAGATTTTTTGTTAACATTAAAAAAGCTAGTCAGTTTATGCGTTAAACTTAAAAAATTGTATTCAATTAAAATCTATAGATTTTTTGGTGTTGAATTGTTTTAAATTTTATTGTTGCATATTTAAATGTCCAGTTCATTGTCTTTAAAAATGTTATTCTGTGGTATTAAATAAAAGTTGTAAAATGAATTTTTAATTTTTTTTTATGGTGGGGAATGAAAATTCCCCTTGGTTAATCCTTTAAAAGTAATTAGATGTCGAACTACCCTCCAAATGTGGATACGGAATTGCCATCTGATTCTTTTTCAAAGTCACTCTTGCAAGGTGCTCTAAAGAAAGAACCTGGTTATACACGGCCCTTTTCAGCTTAAACCTTGTTAGTGTGCTGCCCGCCCAGTCATACAAATAATTTTGATGGTAAAAATCCAACAGGTCTTCTATGCTTGGAAAACAAGTCAGATTGAGCTCCAACCTGTATTGATTTGGGAGATTTTCTTTCACTATTTGCCTGGTAAATAATTTGTCAGGACTTATTTTCACCACCAAACTTATTTCTTGATTCACCGAATCAAGCAGCACAATAAAAGAAAGTGGCTCTGATAAAAAGTCAAAGCAAGCTTTTAAATCTTTGGAATGAACTACGTAGCTCGACATCTTGGGAAAAAGATGCTGGATAAACGCGTAAACGTCAACATGACGCAAGAAGAGCCGTGACGTAAAATGTGAATTTCGTCACAAAACTTGAAGTTAGGGATGACGTCATAAAGTGATGAAAACAAACAGTTTTGTTCACATATTTTATTTTTTTATAAACAACTTATTTATAGCTTAACCAAAACAATTATGAAAACATTAGAAGGAAAAACATACACTTACTGGGAAGGTTTATATTTATTATAAAATGCAGCTACTTTTAAATCATTAAATTTTAGACGGGACGAATAAAACTTGTCCATAATCTTCTTCATACTGTAACCTCTGGCACGATAATAGGCATAAAACAAACAGTATTCTCCACATCTAACAGAAAAAGGGGGTTGTACTTGACGGGTATTTGTGTAAAAGGAAGATTTCTTTAAAAATAAACTTTCTTGCATTTGAGCTGAAGGAAAGTGACCCAAAGGATCAAAATATTCGGGTATGTCATGGTACCAGATTAAAATCCAGTGCTGTCCCTTTTTGTGAGAAGGATCCGTGTTCACAATGTACACACTTTTCTTGGGAACTTTAGGTATTTCATCTAAAGCAATAACTCCTCCGTAATATCTTCTTATAAACGGATCTTTCAGCATAAATTCTTGTATTTCAAAACCAAACATATTTAGTGTTTACGGGCTAAGCGTCTGTATTTATACCAAAGTGACATTTCTCGTTTTATCCACTTTAAACATCGAGGGAAAGAGAGAATAGGCAATCAGACTAACGCTTTCAGTCAAAGCAGAGGCAAAAGACAATTCCAATCGACACTGTCCGTATTTTTGTTCTACCATGACATCTTTAGAGCTCTGTCCATCCAAATTGAAACAAAAGAAGGCGTATCCATTCTGAAAATCTTCAAGAGTAATAAAATTTCCTCCTTCTTCGGGATATTTATCGAAAAACATTCTGTAGTAAGCATCTGTATAATTAGCCCTACTAAAATCGGGTTGAAAAGCCTTTTCGGGAACACTGTTTCCATCTACTGTAAACTGGATAAAGTTTACCGCGTAATGACGAAAATTAAAAGGATTTCTTTCAGAATTGCCCGTGTAAGCTGTATTTCCCACCATGGCAATAATAAGGCGACTGGGTTTCATTCCGTTGTACAAATCATCGATGCTGTAACTACTCACACCCGATGGAATAGAAAAAGCTTTCACGTTACTTTTCCAATAGGGATACAAGGCTTCTCCGTGGTTCAGAGCCTCATTGTGAGCCAGAATAATTTTGGGATTCATTTTTGCATGACGCACTTTTAGACTTGCTTCGGTAATGACCATTTTGTAAGGTGTTTCCGAAGGACTCATGGTAACAAAACTACTGTTGGTAGGAAACATTTTAATAATGACGGGAACACCGTTAAGTAATAGACGGGATTGTTGAGACAAGTCAATTTTAAGAGGACCTGTCAGTTGAACCTCTGTTCCCGCAGCGAAATATGCTTCTCTAGCCATTAACCCGCTGTTATTTCCAGGAGGAACCGCATCCATTTGGGCAGTATCTTTAAAATACATTTCCGATTGCAATTCACTTTCTTTCACCCCCATTCCAAAAAACAAAATAATATCCATGATGGCTTTGTAAGGATAATTAATACCAACTTCAGAAGTAATATTTTTTCCACCTACCAAAACATCGACTTGGCGAAATAAAGATTGCAAGGTTAAATTAACGGGAGCTCCAGTATTGGGATTAGGTGGTACACTGCCATCTGCTTGAAGCATTCTGACTTTTAGAACTAAACGGCTGGTACTCCAATCCGTGTACAAAGCTCCCGAACCCGGAATGTGAAATTCAAAAGAAGATCCTTCAGTCAAAGTGGAAGAGGGCCTATACTCCACAAATTGATAGGATTCTATGCCCTCTTCCACCAAAGGTTTTTGAAATAAAGCAACGTCTGAAGAATATCCTTCCATGTTGACACTCGAATGACTAAACAAAGATAAAGTAAAAAAATGCAGGGTGACTTCTATTTATAGCTTTTTAAAATGCAAACCAAGGTGAGTCAGTGAGTCTGCGGGAGCCGGACTGGGTGGAGTCAAATTGGTTGATTTTAAAATGGAAATTTTTATTCGCTTTACAGCAAAATCTTTGACCTTCACGTAGTGCAGGTTTGGGAAATCAGCATAATAAACGTCTTGTTCCGATAATTGACGGAGCACCGGTTTATATGTATCTTGTATAAAACTGTAATCCAGTATGTCACAGAAAATAGTTACATCTTCAGAGGTGGGTTGAGCAAAGCTGATAAGGGCACAGTGCCAATTTCCTTCCAGAGTAAGAATTTCTGGTAATTCAACTGTAAATTCATAAGGGTCATTTTCCGGATAAAATTGTGGAGAATCGCTGGAACTTAAATATACAAACATGGTTTAGTCGAAGGCTTTCAAAGGTTTTGATTTTTTAGCTCTCTTTGCTGGTCTATTTATAGCCTCGTCTTTTCTGATTTGTGCTTTGGCTTGAGCTACCTGAACTTGTGTCGGTTCTACTAATTGAACGTCACCGGTTTTTCCTTTTTTGGGTAGAGTGTAAAATTTATTGGGTGGAACATCTCCTTTGGCCATTTTTATAAAATCTTGATTTAAGGACTCTTGAAAAAACATGCTTACGTTTGAAACGACCTGAAACAAATAAATTTTTTTCGCATTGCAAGCTCTTTTATACTTTTCCCGACGGCTGATAGTCTTTCACTTGACTTTGTAAAATCCAAGAGTTAAATTTGGAAGGCCACCCTAGCCATTTCACCAAAACTTCTGTGCGTCCTCGTCTTTTTCTAGTTTTTAAAATATTTTCAATTTTATAAACGGTATCTTCATTTACAAAAGCTTTTTGCATTTCACCTTCGTAAAAATAACCCAAAATGGGTTCGTTGTTATAATCTTTTAAAGTGTATACTGGAATACCCTGTTTCATCCTTCTTTCCGTGATGTGAAACACTTCCCCCGTAAAGGTCTGATCGTACGCTCTTTCAAAAGGTCTTTTTAAAAAGCTTAATTTGACTTGGTCTCCAATTTTAAATTTGTACGGGATTGAACGGGAAGGTTTCTTTTTCAAACGCGTTCCTTTTTCTTCCAAATATTGTTTCACCCATAAATCTTCATCCGACATGGTCATTGCTTTGGCAGGAGACATTCCAATACTTCGATGATACGTTTCATTGTAGCTGGACGTAATGTCTGCCAAAGCTTTAGCCCACTCCCTTGTTTGCTCGTTGTACATGTATTTACTCAATTTCATTTTAATGGTTTTAATAGCCCTTTCTGCGTAATTAGCTTTGGTTTCGTTAAGCGTCACCACGTGTTTTATATTTTGAATTTTTAAAAGTGATTTCACCCATTTATTGTTAAATTCTGATCCTCCATCGGTTCTGAAAATTTCCGGTTGAACTTCTTCGAATAAATCTTCTAAAACTTTTTCCATTTCTTTTCCCTGCAAAGTTTTGAGAGATCTAGTCCACACATAACGGGTAAAAATATCGATGCAAAGTAAAAAATAACCCACCCCTTCGTTTTCTTTTATCCATTTGGCATAATTTCCCGTATCCGCATCCCATTGCTTATTTTTCCCGTAGACAAAAACTCGGGGACGTTTCAATTTTCGTTTTAAACCTCTTAGAGACGTATAAGTATCTTGTTTAGCTAACCAATCTTTCAACTGTTTTCTACTAATTTTTTTCCCGTCTTTTCTAATTTGTTTCATAAGTTTTTGAATGCCACTAAACGACCCCGGTTTTTCAGGGTCGTAATACAGAGATTCTAAATACTCAGTGTCTGCCATTTCATTTTAAAATTGACTTTTTTAGGAGATTTATTTGGAATTCCCCGAGGAATTACAATGGGTTGAATGGGAGAACTATTTTGTGGTGAATTTTGTGTTTGAGAAGTTTTTTGAATAGGTGCTTGAACGGGTTCTTGAACAGCTTCTTGAGAAGGTTCTTGAGAAGGTTCTTGAGAAGAATGATCTTTCAAATTTGTTTCAGCCTGTCCTTTTTGATCTCCAGAACCTTTTTGATTGTTTGCTTTTTCCAAATTTCTGCCTTTTATAACATAAGGTCGTCTTTGGGCATGTACTAACGTCAAGGGAACTGAATCAGACAGTTTTTCGTACCACGTTTCTAAATGTTCAACAGGTTTTCCGGGTTGCAAGGTATCTTTTAAAAAATCAGTGATGTGTGAAAAATTTAAAATGTTTCCGTCTATGATGACCCTTCCTTTCTCATCCCAATCTATGGAAGGTACATTTTTTAAAAAATGTAGAAATTGTTTACCTTTCTCTCTAAGTTTTTCGGGAAGTAAAGATAAAATATCTTCATCACTTAACTTTTTGTCGACTTTTTCACAAGTTTCCATGGGCTGCTCTTCATCGGAACATGAAAATAATCGACAATATTTTTCATACGGTATTAATATGAGTTTCTTCATTGAGATGCTCTAAAATAAAAGCTGAGTGGTCTTGCAAAAATTTCCACAATTGCTCCCAGTATTTTTTTTAAAAATGAATGCTTAAAGGTTTATTAACTTTTTTAGCAAGTCTTTTATAACGATTGGGATATCGTCGTGAAACGTTGTAAATAATTTCTCTAATGGCTAAATTTTGAGCCGGAGTTAAAGTGTGCAAAAGAGCTTGAGCTTGCTTTTTGGTTTTTACATTCACTAAAAATTTAACAAAATTTTCCAATTTTTTCGAGTGAGACATGTTGCTCCATGCTTTCCTAAAAAAATACTAAATTCAATTTTCAAAAATGTCACCTTTTATACATTTCGGGATTAACAAGCTTGATACACAAGAGTATCTTCATCGGGAAAAATACAAGTTCTAAAGCGATAAGTCTCGTCGCTTTGAGGATTTAAATCCACCACCAAATAGCCGTAAGGTTTTGAAGTGGCATCTGCGTAAGCTTCTTTTAACAATTCCGTCTGACCTAGTTGTCTACCAAAAGACGTCATTTGTCCTGTGTCTCTGGGATTTCTAAAGCAAACCACATAATGCGCGTTTAAAGTAATATTGCGCGCATTTTTACCTTGACGAAACAGATTTTGTGTTAAGTAAAAGACAGACAAATTTTTATGATGACTTCCTTGAGTAAACAGTTTTTCTACAAATTCACTGTTTACAGCTTGCTGCTGTAAATCATCCAAAATAACCATACAGTGTTGTCCATCTAAATTTACAATGTCTTGAGTTGGAAGACCTTGAAAAAATTCAACTCCTTCCTTTTCCATTTGTCCAAACATAGGCTGCCAAATGCCGTAAAAATATAAGATTTTGGTAGGGGGAGAATCAAACATTTCATTTTTATGTTTGATTAAAGTGCGCAGCCAGGTGGTCTTTCCAGAACCGCTCGCACCCGATAAAATAAAGGTGGAAGGAACGTGAAATAAAATCATGTTGCTCTGTGAAACACAAATTAAAAATAACTCAATTTTTTAAAAAAGCCCTTTATTTATACAGAAAGTAGTTCACTTAAAAGTTCTCCCCATTGATTGGCTCCAGGCATGTGCTTTAACTCGAACTCGGTGTCTTTAAATAAAACTTTGCTTAATCCACATCCCCAAAATAAATCTTCGTGCACCCACACAAAAGTTTGATTTTTTTGTCGTTTTAAACAGTCTTTAAAATTTTCATCTGCTACCCATCTTTTTTTAAAAATTAACTTAACTAAATAAAGCTGATCAAAAACAGATAAAGGTTTTAAAGTTTGACAATAAAGATAAATATTTGGAAAATTTTGAGTTCCCACTCTGAAATGAAAAGGATAAACAGGAGATAAAATATCGTCTGTAATTTCTGTGCACTGCTGTTCTTCCCAGGGACATAAAACTATATCTAAAGGCTTGGTGTGAATATCATCCACCAATTCTCTTTTGCAATAAAAATTTCCAATGCCGGCTCGCATTTGCTCATAAGTAAATAAAGTGTTGTCTCTCACACGAAAACCTTTATTTATTCCCACATCAGTTTTTCCAGTATATAAAACTTCTTTGCACTTTTTCAAAGGATTTCCAATGTCACCCTTATTCAACCCTTTCAAAGCAGTTTTACAAAATCCATCTTTGTCTTCTAAGACGTAAGTTTTAGAACAAAGAGCTACCATTTCTTGACCGTGGTCCTTTTCAATTTTAAATAAACCAGCTTGTCGCTTATCGTAAGCTTTATGTTTTTCACAACATTCCCTGGGAAACCAGTAAGGATTAGGAATGACTTCTTTTAAATGACAAGATTTAAATATCTTTTGCAAAAACTCTTCTTTTAAATGCGGTTTTACAATGTCAACCAGTGCTTTTTCAGACATAGCAAAATATGCACTGTCCGTATCCATTTCAATATACTCAAAATCACTTCTTTCCACGTAATAATCTAAACAGTCGTAATACCATTCCAACATTTTCAGTTTTGCATACTGCAAAATACTGTAACCGATTTGAATGGGTAAGTTCAAAATCTGCTTCGATTTGCTCATTTCCACTTCACAAAAGTCTTCTGAAAATTCTGTCAGTTTCTTAAAATGTGGATCATTGACTTTCATCTGAATGTCTTTATCTCCTTTCACATAAATGACTTTTTGATGTTTTTCCTGATCCATAATCATAGATCCAAATCCACTGTTTCCAATTAATTTCATGGTATCCGCTATAATACTCTGATCCTCGTGAACATCACCAGCTCTTCGAGCATCGCTCACTTTATCATGAAATTGCTTAAAACAAGAAACCGGTGAAAATTCTATGACCTGATAGACGTGGGTAACTTGCAAACCATGGTCTAAATACCATTTCAATAAAGGGGTTAATAACAAAAGCCTTTTGGCTTTCATACCACCCACCAATAATTTGCGAGGATGTTTTCCTAAATTTGATTCCTCAATTTGCTTCTGAGTATATTTTCCCATGACATCAAAAGGAATCAAACAGGTGCAAAATAAAGGTGACATTTCACTAAAATAATCATATAAATCATCGGGTACTCTCACATCCACTTCCACCATGCCAAACAAAGATCCTTCCTGAACATCTTTCAATATTGTTTCAACACTCAGTGACCCTTTGTGCTTTCGATAGTAAGAAGGTAAATATCTGTCATAATTTAAATAAGGTCTTAAATGCTTTACATATTCGCATTCCCTTATTTTTTTCCACTCTATAACCGCTTATTTTTAAATATTGTTCTTTTTCTCTTGTTTTTTTTTCACGTTTTTGCATTAACTTAGGTCTCGATTTCCAAGCGTTTTCAGTCAAATAACACCTGTGTCCGTGAAAAAAACATCCATCCATTTCATACACTACATTGTTTTCACTCTCAAAACCATCACAAAAATATTTACCTATTCTCTTTTCTCTACCCGTATTTAATTTGTGTTCTATCTTAACTTTTCCCACATCAGCTAAATGATCCAACCAGACGTACATATCCAAATATTTATGGGATACTTCCGGTTTAAAATCAGGAAAATGTCTTCTCACAAAACAACCGGTTGGCATAGGTTGTGATAAGGCCCACAAATACAGGGCGTTGCAGTCATAACCAATAATATTTTTACACACCTTTTTTCCACGAATGAGAGTTTCGTTCACTTTATGATGTCGACAAAATATAATGGATGCTCCACCAATGATGTTTTTTTTCACCGTTTTGTACAAATCTTGATCTTTTTGTCTACAGAGCAAAAATAAAACATCTTTAGAGTGCTGAAACATCATTTTTCTAGCAATGCTGGGTACAGAAATAGTTTCTTTTAAATAATCAATACCATTATCTCTATAAAACCCGTGCATTTTTTCAACAGCTTTGACAAAAGGTCCCACATCCAAATTGTTGTAATATATTAAAAAATCTTGAAAAGTATGCATATTTTCTTCTTCCCAGACTTTCTGAATAAAAGCGTAATTTTTTTCAATGTCCCCTTTCATTTTACCCAAAGTATTTTCAACTTTTAAACTAGAGTAAAAAGCTTCGGGTGCAGGTAAATGCGTCCAATTCAGTTTGGCTTTATCATCAAACCATTCATAAGGAAAATAAAATTTACTTTCTCGTATTTGAAAAGCTTTCAGAAACTTAGAGTAGCTACAACCTGGAGCTAAAAAGTTTGAAATGTCTAAAAAGCGAAAATTTTTATCACTCAAGCACATATAACTGTTGTTTTTCTTTATCACAAAATAATGACTTTTCTTTTCGAGTTCTAAAAGTTGTACAATTTCTGTTTTCATTAAGTTCATGTCATATTTCCCCGAATTAAACCCCAAAACGGGAATTTCCTGCAAATAAGTTTCAAATTTTTCCCTGATGGACACTTCCTTAATTTGCTCCAAAATGTGTCCCCATTTAAAATGAGCTAAATGACAGATTTCTTGACCTATCTCCATCATATAGTTTAACATGTCTTTCAACAACTCTTTCAAATCATCTCCTACAAAACACCTAGGTTCCCTAAAACCTTCCACATTGCTACAAACACTAACACTGATGGGAACATGACGGGCTTCCCATTTTAATTTATCTGATACTCGACAAACTTCTTTTTGTAAAATGACTTCAAAATCGTAAACAATAAACCAAGGGAAAAAGGTATCTTCCACGGGAATTCCAACACTTTTTATTTGGTCAAACATAGTTTCTGAAGGCGCATAAAATGTACCCGGATATTCCCACTTAGTTAACCCTTTGCATTGTTTCATGTGTCTTTTCCACTGAAAAGCCTTATGAAACATCTTTTGACAGGCCACACAAGTGAATTTTCTAGCATAACTATGAAAGTCTTTTATATAACTTAAATGATTTTTGTAACGGTTTAAATACATGTCATTTTCAAAAGGAAACTGAGAAATGAATAAAGGAATTACCGTTTCATCCGGCTGCAATTCGTACACGTGTAAATTCAAACGAAAACACTTTTCCAAGTCTGGCATATCTGCTAATTCTACAGAATTTTTCCCAGAAAATTCTTCCCACATTTGTAATAAACTTTCTTTCTCCTGAACTCGATTTCGATGATAAGCCAAACAGCGAAAAAAACAATGATCATCTTTATACAACCTGTTGTGTGAATCCATTTCCATACTCACAATGCTTCGCTTTTGCTTAATATAATCGGGTAAGACACCTTTTCCCAAAGGAAAATTCGTCGGAGTGACGTCAAATCTCACATTTGTAATCATAAAAGGCCTCCATTTACTATTGGGTCTTAAATTATTCATGTATTCCAAAGGATCCAAACGTCGAATTTTATTTTGAAATATTCTCAAATATTTTCTACTCCCAATTAGAAAAGGAGAGGGAAACAAAGAATCGTTTACGTGAGGAGCAAAATATCGGTATTCTCCAGTTTCCATATTCCTCAAAATAAGTCCTAAAGAAAGATTGATTTTAAAAGCACCGTTTTGATCTGTAAAAATCTCATCCAATTTCCACCAAATTTCATCTACACCATCCCTAAAATTATTCGTCGGTAAATTGTAAATCACTTTTCTTCCTTTATCAATTTTTGCGTCCGCTAATATGACGTTTTGATTTCCTTCATAAATTTGCCTTAAAGGCTCGTCTCTCACTGGTTCACCCCAAGGAGGTTCGTCTAAGTGAGCCTCCTGACGCCATGGTCTGTCTTGAAGAGCTCCACCATGCTGCATATTTTTATGAACATGTAACTCGCGTCGCCCGTCAAATAATTGATCACACTCACCACATTGTCTCTTTTTAGGTAAAATTTCTTCTTCAAATCTTTTACGTTTTTTTCTCTCACATGCTTCATTTAATTCTTTTGGTTTAACCACGGAACGACCTTTTTCCTCCTCACTTGCTTTACTCGATCCTTTTGCCACGGGTTGCCCTTTTTTCATCATCTCCACATATGCTTCAATCGATACTTCAGGTTTAGTCACAAAACATACTTTTTCATGACGTTTTTTATTAAAAACAGATGAAAATGTCTTTAAACATTTTTTACATTCTAAATCTTTAATGCTGTTTTGCTCCACCTTACAAACATGCTGCTCACTTTTTTGCTTTGAAACAAAAGTTTGATTGCATTTGTTACATTGAAATTTTTTTACATCTTGCACAACATACGCCCCTACATTGACACAAGTCAGCTCATGTTTTACCCTCTTTTGCACATTCACAAAAGCTTTACCACAAATATAACAATGCAACCTACTCTTACCCTGCAATTTTAAACATAATTTTTCATGCCTTTTTTCATTAAAAGATTTCAAAAACGTTTTCAAGCAATACGGACATTGTTTTTTCATTTCTGCAAAGATTTTCGTTCCAATTTGGGATTAGGCAGCAAATAACCCGTACTGGAAGAAAGAATACTAATCCACAAATCTTTTTCCCCTACTCCTCTCGATAAATTACAAAGAGCCGTCGCAATTAAAAGAAATAACACCAAAACTTGAACTATAAATAAAATTAAAGATTTAAGCGTGAAATGATCCGACGGATTCATTCTTCAATTATGCCTTCGCCTTTCAAATAAGGTCTTTTTATATTAAAGTTTTTGTTGCGCATGCGCAGTCCCTCTCTTTCTAAATTTTACAACGCGCATGCGCGCTCTAAATTTTACGTCCTTTTATATACTTTTCAAACTCCAAAATACCTATCGTAACCTAACGTTTTCGCATACTTTTCCATTAAACGCACTAAATTTTCCCAATGCGTTTTAGTCAACATTACACCCTCATCCCTATTTCTAAAATAAATTTGACTCTCTCCTTTATACTTAACTACTTCCACACAAACATTCTCATTTAACCACTTATTTTCCCAACAACCCTTCTCTATCCATTCATTAATTTCACCAATACTCTCATATAATCTATCATAAAGTTTGTGACGACATTCTATCATACTCCAAATTATTTTACCATTTTCATAACGATATCTTCTTATACTTAATACATGCTCTCCAAAACCTTTATAAGCTATATCTATTTCCACTTTCGTATCCATCTTTTACAAAATACTTACCTTCCTCCAAATTTATCTCATTTTATCTAATCTTTACAAAACGCATGCGCACTCACCCAATTTTTTACACGCGCATGCGCAAAACCTCATCTCCCTAAAATTTACAAAACGCATGCGCACTCCACTAATCTTTTACACGCGCATGCGCACTTCCGGTTAACCTCAGGAGCCTCCGGCTCCTCAGGTTAACCTCCCCATTAATTTTAATTGGGAAATCCAAATTTAGGAGCTCAAAACGGCTCCTCAGGTTAACCTTGGATTGCTATAATGCACGCCTTTATACTACTAGAGGTCCAGGGATGCCACAATGACAGAAGTGAAACACATGATCATTCCTTCACAGTTTATTCTAGTTCAATAAACAAAAGTCACAATTACAATCCAACACATTCTCATGACCGAGAGAGCCAACTAAGCTCTCCCCCCCCCCCCCCCTTCATTCTGTCGCATGTTCTCTCTCTCCCTGAGCTCAAAGACTGAGGCTCTTATACGTGTGAAGGTTGCGCCCTACAAGATTTATAACAAATCCCAGCTCCGAGCCCCCACATAACAATTTGTTAGGACAAAAACTTTAATAACCAATATGTTACGCAACAACCTTAAAATTGCCTGAGTTCATTGACCTGACTCCTAACGGAGGAAGATTGACCTTAATCTTCGCAAGAGAATAATACCACTAAGATCTTTAGATTTAATGTAACAACTTATTAATAACACTGTATTAATATAAATTTGACATTTATTAAATCTAATATAAAATATCAAGCAATACAAATACAATAATACACAGCAGATCTAAATTAAACTGTATTACTGTACTACAGACACAAAATATAAATATTTCTAGAAACCAAGTTTTAAACTACAAAGTTACTACTGCTACTACTAATAATAACCTATAATTACCCGAACATATATATTACCGTTACCGCAATATGTTACTGTTATGACAACCTGTTACCGTTATCACAACAATCTGTTGTAATTAAAAACAAACACAATACCTGTGTTCTTGACCCAAGAAACCTGTGTAAATCTTTACACAAATATTACAAGTTAAACCAAATACTTGGTCTTCAACCGAAATGTGATAGTTACCAGATAAAGTACCACCAATACAACACGGAATGTATTACAACCTATAGTGATAAATATACTGAAACCAATGGTTATCAAACCAATAATTAATCACGTATACCACCGGCACAGTCTCCGACTTTACGGTCTCTGATACCGAACATATAGCCAGTCTCCGACTTTACGGTCTCTGTCTATAAACACCAATATACTGATTAAAACCCTATTAAACAGTATCTGACTTTACGGTTTCTGAATAATACACAATATATTATCACTAAGAATAAAACACAATTCCGGATGTAAAATTACTAACCTAAATCTGGCACTGCACTTCAATCAGCAAAACACCTTCTGGTAAAACACAACTGGTATCACACAAATAATAACAACTCCTAATATAAACATTAACAACCCGGTAAAACACTTCTTGTAACCTTAACATTCGAACCCAAACTGAGCCTGTTAAAAATATCACTCAAAATAACACTTAGGTTTCAAACCCAGCATTAGCATGCTAAAAATACATCTGATCACCTCAAGATTCAAACCCAGACTTAGCTTGCCAAAAACACCTCCTGCCACCCCAAGATTCAAACCCAGACCAAATTTTAAAATCAAATCACCCTATGACCTATAATCATGGTTGTTAAGATGCCTGTACCTACAACTAACAACAACTTGACAACTGATAAACTGTATTATGACATCACAGATTTTAAACAATATAACTTATAAAAGTGCTGTAATTGACACAACTGGTGCCTAATAATACATAGTAACATTAGAAATGAAATAGGTTATGCATTAGACTAGATGAAGACACATATAACCCATTATAAAGTACAATATCCTACCCTTTTTAAGACTCAAAATCACCGTTAGAATCACGTCATCACAACAGGATATGTACGTAAACGGCTAGTACTAAATTTCAAACTCTCGTGACCGAAAACGGAACTCCCGAAATTCGCCACGAATCTCGTCGAAATGCTGTCATTTCACACTTCCCTCCCCTTAAAATATGTCAAATTTATTTGACATACAAGAATACAAGATAAAATCAATAAACGTTCAAGATGTATTCAACATAAAAACACACACACAAAAAAAATTTTAGCACACATTACTGTCATATCTCAAAATATGCCAAATCTATATGACATACCACAATACAAGATAAAATATGACCACATCTCATCTTATTTCACTTCAAATATGCCAAATTTGTATGACATACAACAACAACAGATAAAATCACTGTACATTGACACATCTTACTTGTCACCAATTAGTACTGAGTCTATTTCTAAGAGGCCCATCTCAAAGAGACAGAGATTGGTTGAGGTTCTTATTAGAGGCAATATAGGATGATTATTATATATGATTATTGGTCTCTACTGCTAAGTCCAATGAGAACTAGTTTACTGAGGCACTTTGGCTGTATATTATGGAATTCAAAGTTTATTAATAATTAAACAGTTTCATTTAAATTTTTCACCATTACACTGTCACCTCTGTGTGGGTTCGACTCCCACATGTGATATGCTGAGGACCTGTTCCAATATGACCCTGACTGTTAAACAGGATGTCAGTCACCAACTTTGACCTTTGATCTTTATAATATATAGGAAACCAAACCAGTAATCAGAAACTTTTAAGATGATGGATTAGCATAATTCTAGCATTGAAGAATTACGAAGAAAAGTCAACATAGGAGAATAAAAAATGGATTGTTTTTATGCCTGGGTATATTAAAACTTTATTTAACAACTAGCTGAATTTTGACATTTTTGAAGTCCGTGTTTTATATTGTCGCGCGAACTTTAGTGTAAACCAATAACCTTGACTTAACGTATCGTCATGGTATTTACTGCAATAAATGTAAAAGTACCTAAAAATATGTAAATTTGGACTATTTCACGGTAATTGTTTTTGATCTGATTCGCGTTAAATAAGTTTTATTTTCACTATATAATGGTGTCCCTCATTTGTTATATTTTGTCATAGCGTTGGACATTGTTTTTGGTTTCTGCAGTTCCCATGATATGATATCCATGGTGTTTTCATGCTACTGATCAGTAGTCACTACATGGGTTAGCATGAAGTGGGTCGATTTTTCAAGTGTTTTTAGTGCTATGTTAAAAGTAGATTGGCTAGAAACATTATATTTAGCAGACATACAGAAGAAAGTGGTAGCAGCAACATAATGCAAAAATTGGTGTATAACTTTTTTCTCTGAAATGTAAAATTGTACAAAATCTTTGAAAAATATCTGCACCAAACATTCATGAAGTGGGTCGATTTTTCAGTCAAAAATACTTCTCCCATATTCATATTTTGACCAAATCAATGTGTTTCTTGGATTTATTATACTTACAAGTTCACAAAAATGTTCACAAGAAAGACAATAGGAATAAATCCATGATCAATAGATTTGGTTTGTGAATGTACCATGATGTAATTGCAGTAAGGATTTTTCCTCCCATGAGAAGGACAATAAAATTTATTTTTAATAATTAAAATTATTAAATTTAACAGACATCAAAACATCCAAATCTGATCTTTTATAATTTAAATATGTACTGTAAAACTTTTCCCAAAATTTTATGATATAGGAATACAGCAAACTTTTATTTTGGTAGAATTTCTTGAAAAATTGACCCACTTCATGAATCGACCCACTTCATGCTAACCCATGTAGTACACGGGTGGACACAAAGATAAACGGACACCAAGATAAACGATTTTCGTAAATTTGCATATTTTCGTTGAATAAACAAAAAATAATTCACCAAATAACCAAGAAATATCATAAAAATATTTGTTTCAGTCTATTTTAATATGTAATGTATATGATTTTGTTGTTTACATAGCTTTATTTTTCATTCCAAAAAACATTTATCTTCGTGTCCACCGTTTATCTTTGTGTCCACCCATGTACCACTACTGTAGTACAGTATAAAAAGTGCCACTGGCTGTAACCAGTATAGCAAACTTTCAGCCTGTATTTATTTTTAAAATTAAAATCTGTATATATTTATATTTTGCAAACCAGAATTGTTTCTTAAAGTGTATAGCCGATGTACTGTACACAGAGATAAACGGTCTTCAAATCTTTCAAATTTAAACAGTGTAAATAACAAAATCGCACAAACTAAATAACAAAATAAACGTAAAAAATGTTTATCATGACATTTGGTTGTTTTATATTATTGTTAAACCATTTAACCATTTTTATTGTGATCATTTCTGAAGACCGTTTATCTCTATGACCGTTTATCTTTGTGACCACCCGTGTACAGGTTTTCAACATATTCACGTTTTCGATTATTTAAAGTAAAAGCTATCGGCCTTGATCGTTTTTCGATGTCATTTTCACAATATTTTAGAATGAATATGTAGTCACATTGAACCAGCGAATTTGAGGATCTATTATTGTTGTTTTATGTCTGATAATATTGGTTGCGTTGGTTGTGATATTAAGCATTGTCCATTTACGTTGTCATATCGAAAACCCGTCTATCGTGGATATGTAGTATATATGATAATCCGGGGCAATTTTACTTTACCAGTACGGGATCCGCCATATTTGATAATTACAGGAAATTGTCAAGGAAATATGAAATTGAATTTAAAAAGTTATAAATGGGGGCAAGCCCCCAACCGCCAGAAATAGTATTCCTGTGTATTACAATGAAAATAAAAGGATGGAATTGATTAAAAACGTGGAATTATATTATTGCCCAAATCTCGTACCGGTAAAGTAAAAACTAGCCGCAAACTTTCAGCCTGAATTTATTTTTTAAATGAAAATCTGTATACATTTATATCCTGCAAAACAGAATTTTTTTCTTAAAGTGTATGTAGTAATTCATATTTTGAATCCAACAAGATTACAAAACAAAGGCACATAAAAACCATATTCTGGAGTTTTCATGTCACCTGCTAATTTACAAGTAGACCAAGTTTCTGTCCCGTCGCACATTGCTGTTGAGATTTCTGACGGTACACCTCGCCATTACGTACCATCATTATATCAATAGCAATTGACGACGGAACAGAAACTTGGTCTAATTTGCAATTAAGATGTTCTGGGTTAAAAATTTTTGGAAATATGTGTCATTAAAACATAACTTTAAATATGATAACATATATCACAAGGCCATGGTCATGGGACAACAGCAAAAATAAAATTTTCTTTGTTAAATCTAAGCATGCATTCTTCATATGAAAATCAATGTGTCAACCAGCAGTCCTCTGTAAAATCAATTTTCAGTTACAGTTTCACAAAAACTTCAATTTTTAATCAAAAAAATTATTGATAAAAATGAAAATTTAGACTATTACAACATAGTTTCAGTGCAAACCTGCAGAAAATACCATGCACGAAAACTCCAATGACACAAAAACATCACAGATGACCATATGCACACGGGTGGACACAAAGACTGAGTTTGGCTTAATTTGTATATCGAGTGTGCCGAGTAATCCCCACGATTGGTGGGTGCACTTGGAATTTCAAAATGGCAGCGTAAACAAAGCGGGGTCAAACACCAGTAAATACAGGCTGTACAGGCACATTTATGGAAGCTTAACGCCACAATCAAGTGAAGTACACCCTACTGCTTCCCGCCATAACTTGACATGCATAAATGCATGAGTTCTATCAATGACAACCAAATATTAATAAATACTGCACCTTCCGTTTTGTGCCAGGTTAAGGTTTTTGCCATATTATGGCGCCAAGCAATATAATTAATTATTTATCATGGAGTGGTTATTTACCCAACGACTGTGTATACTAGTAGTGATATTGGTCTAGTGTACCTAACGGCTGTGTATGCAAGATCTGTATCATCGCAATCAAACCCAACAGCTGTGTACACAAGATCTATATCACTGCTAGTCTACCCGAATTTTCTTCACTTCTTCCTTAGCTCATTTCTGACTTGTCCCTAAAATTTTGTCAAAATGTAAGAATAAGCTAGTTATTTTACTGTTACACAGTGCAAACCCATACCAAGCTGAATAATTTTAATCCAGATAGTGATCCTTGGCCCATTTCTGACTACTCAAAAATTTCCTTGAAAACCAATTATTTCACAATACCTTGGTTACGAACCTGTTGAGTATGCTGTAAAAGGTACTGATATCAAGTGCACAACCATTGAGTGCATACTGCTTATTGCCTTGGGTAATAAGAAATTGGGTACACTGTAATACATTTGGAGTTGTTGGGTACACTAACAACAATATAGATCTTGTGTACACAACCACTGGGTACACTAGACTGATGTCACTGCCAGTGTACACAACTGCTGGGTATGCTAGTCATGATATGGATCTTGTGTACACAACCACTGGGAACATGGATTTCACTGCCTTGACTACAGGGTAGAACTTTGGGTATCCCAGTACTGTTGTGGTTAAATTCAAATTTTACAACCGGTTACCAAAAGCGGAAATTCGGCGAAAAAAATGGATGCATTTGATTTAGAAAGTGTCAAGACAAAAGTTTTCGCATGTATACATGAGCTGTAGTTACATATAAATAATGAACCATGATGTGCTTTTTGAAGACTTTTGAGGACAAAACATCTGATATATTGATAGACTTTTATAAAATACTGTGAAATATTTGTTGTAGCAGTATATTTTGGTACACTTATGCTAAAATAATGAATATATGAGGAAAACGGTTTTGATCAAAACGAAACATAACCAGATCAGTGTCTTTTGGTCGTCAAATAAGTTTCTGGCTTAGCATTCTTAACACTAGCTAGCAGTGACACAAATCATGCAGTGATATTCGTGTACAGCCATTGGGTATGCAGGCAGTGATTTCATTCTAGCATGCACAACTTTTGGGTATACTAACAATGATATAAATCTAGGGTGCACAACTGAGTTTAGTCCCTTAAATGGATACAGGATAGTTATGTATGCCAGTAGTGCCATTGGGTATGCTAATAGTGGAATAAATCTTGGGTGCACAGCCATTGGGTGCTGTAGCAGTGGTATAGATCTTGTGTACCCAGCAGACCAACACCACTGCTAGTATACACAACCGTTGGGTGCGCTAGCAGTGATACCGATCTAGTGTACCCAGCTGTTGGGTAAATTATTATTACTATAATTATTGAATACTAATTCTTGCATAAGCAGAAGCAGCATTTTCCACTGTTGCCATTTGTTTACTATATTCCAGGAAGATAGTCCGAGCTGTATGTCTTTTCATCTTGGAATATGCACATATGCACAAGATTTATCCTCGTTGCACTCGACAAACCACAGAAATCTCACACAAAGATCAACTGGACACAAAAATAGACTGTCTTCAGAATTTTTGAAATATAAGTGGTATAAACAATAAATTACACATATTAAATAGCAAAATTAATTTAAAGTTCACATATCACACTTTTAAAAAAATCTGAGATATGTTCCCCAAAATGTTCTTATATGGACTTGAATGCAGTGTGTGTAATGAATTTAGGTGTCACAAATGTTTAACTCTGATATTCAAGCAATTTCAAAAATGCCGCAAATCCCAAGCCACAAAACCTGCCATTTGTTTATAAATTCGGTGAGACGTCCCATGCACCCATGCATGGGAGATATGCAGGAACTGGGGTTTTAACTGACACTTCAGAGTCAGACTTGAAACTGTAAGCACATGCTTTGCACAAGGTTACTTGGCTGTTTAGTAGAAACACGCATATGGTATTCAACTTAGTAGATTGCTGTATTTTATGGTTATACAGTAACAGAGTTTATGTAAAGACACACAGTGTAGACAATAGTTGGTACTGAGTGTACTGGTAGTCTGGTAGTAGTGTCACAGTAGAATTAAAGGAGTCTCAGAAGATTGTGTGTAGAAGTTAGGGTTGGCAGCACCTAGTCCACAGCCTAGATAGTATGGTGCAAGGTGGGTACAAATACTTCAATAATGGCTTTTGACAGTGGGAGTGATTGTAGGGGATGTCTTTTTATAGTGAAAAAAGAACCTCAACCATATATCTGGTGAACTAAGTGCAGGTCTTTTTACAGCACAGGTTGAAACAGAAACAGAAATATATGAGGAAGAACACTTAAATAGGAGCAGGGTTGGGACAAATACAGAGAGAAGATTGCAAATACAGTGATTTCTCAATCGGCAGATACAAATACAGATGATTTTTAGAAGGCAGATACAAATACAGATATGCAGAGTCCAAATACAAATATAAAAACAAATACATCCAACTAGAACCCCAAACTGCAATTAGGGATAAAGTGTGTTTGATATAAATAAAAGCATGATAAAACAGACCAAAGGCTTAACACTTCAAATCGGCTATAAAAATAAAATGAAAATTGCAACAAACAATCCTGGAGTTCTTCAAAAATCAGGGAATGAGTACCATTGTAAATAAATATATATTTTTTAATGTTTTATCTGGGAACCTAAAAATCCCACTCGGCACTGGTTTTGGCCAATCCATAAAAACCCCACCCTTAAATTTGACAGGGGCATGAAGAAAACCCACTCTTTTCTAGACTTACTTTGTCTTACATATAAAAAGTGTATCTCATTTCACATTGTTTCACATAAATTAAAAAAAGATTAACCTTATGGAAATTTATTATGTAATAAGTATGGAGTTTCAAGATTTCACCATGGCTTGTAAAATCATTATAACTTGTAGGATGTGATCAAGGAAGGTAAATATTTTGTTTCTGTCACATTAATTGAAATTTTAGAAATTCCATTTAAAAATAACATTTGGATTGAAGTTTTTTACTGAGAGCCACATACACTGGCCATATACCAAGATTCAATTATTTATCTTTGTAATCCACTATTTCTAGTTACTCTTGTGAAGGATATGTTGTATATGGGGAATATATGGCTTCTGGTTATTAAAAAGCCACCATTCAAGAGTGGGTTTTCTTAATGCCCCTGTCAAATTTAAGGGTGGGGTTTTTATGGATTGGCCAAAACCAGTGCCGAGTGGGATTTTTAGGTTCCCATGTTTCATCCTTCAATAGAATAACTGGAAATAGTGGCTTATAAAGATAAACAATTGAGTTTATTATTCTAATAGTAATTATTCTGATTTTTGAGAAACAGTACTCTTTTAATAATCTTTGTCACGTATAATTATTATTCTGATAGTAAAGAATTTGACCCCTACTTATATACACAGTGTCCCAATACAAATTGCAATTCAGCAAAGAGCCTTTTGCACTAAGTGTAGCAATCCTGAGCAGTTATCAAAAACTAAACTTAGCAGCAATTAGAAATTCTGAGTAGGAATCCAAGGGCTTTTGGTTTTTTATGAACATTACATTTGATGCAATTTGGCACAAGATTAAAACAACATCTAAATAGTCACCGGCCAATTGTCCTACCCCTCAAAAAGTCACTGGCCAAATATCCACCAGCTAGTTGTCCACTGGCCAATTGTCCGCCGGCCAATTGTCCTAGATTCGGGGCAGTGTATGTGGTTTCTGATGGAACAAAAAAAAAAAAAACAATATTCAAAATTCTATGCTTAATCCTTCAATAGAATAACTGGAAAAGTGGATTGTGTGATGTAGTTTTCTATAGGTGTATAATACATTGCCCACTTATAATGGTGTTGTAGTTAGGAAAATTATGTTTAAACTTAAGTTTACTTAAAGTCACTAAGACTACCTTAATATCAGTGAATTTACATCCTTTATATGTCATGTTTGAACATGTGTATTATAGTAAGTTGTTTGTTTACATTTCATATTCTACTAATTCTGTTGATGTAATGTCACCTTCATCCATATTATTGTATTGTGTAATTATCCAGTGTAAGCCCATTGTTTGATCCGCATACCAGATGGTATTTGAAATAAGATCTAATACAGCGTTAGTGACTTATCCTGTTGTGTATTGTAAAGACAGTAATTATATGGTATAGTTATTATCCTTAAGACAATAGTAGCATTTATTAGGCCATATACAATAGGGATGCTTCACTATAAATACAGGGAACATTTGAGCTGTTACTCAGAATGAAAAGAGAATGTCAAAAGAGAATGAAATGAGAATAGAGAACTTTAAGTATAGAAATCAGAATAGATAATTCAGAATATTAAATAGAGAGAACAGATAGACAGGAAAAAGTGAGATATTGAAATAGGGAAGAGATATTAAGAACTTAGGAACTTTTGTATGAAACATCTAGAACTGTTTGTTAATTATTATTAAATTGTTAAAGCTGTAAATAAATATAAACATCAAGAAAATCTCTTGCTACACCCCAAACCACAACAATGGTGTTTTCATATCACTCCTGAATAATTGTTATGCCTTCTTATATTAGCCTTAAGCAGACTGGACTGATAGACCAGCCTGACCATCTTACACTGAGACAACAGGTACCTGGGGTTGACGGGGTTGTGGCTCTTCTCTCTGTATTTGTTTTTTTAATTTGACACTGTACAAACAATGCCATTTGTGAATGACTGGGAACATGTAACTACTTCTCACTCTGCCTTTAGTAGAAAGCTTAAGTAAATGGAGTAACATTTAAGGTGATTTACTATGATTTTGCCACACTTGATTTCGCCACAGTATTTTCAGAGACATTAATTTCGTCATGGGGGAACATTGATCTCGCCACACTTTTTTTCTAAATGTTTTCTTTATTGCATAAAAACGTACTTACATAATCCCAACAAATGCTTACGTGACCTACCGTTCGGTCAAGGACACAGACAATGTGTCTCGCCATTTTTTTTCTACTGAAAGTATACACGTAAACCCCAGCGGGCACCTGCTGGAGGTTATATATTATCTGTAAGTTGCCATTCTTTTTTTGACCGCCATCAAGTGCACACGTGTTCTTTTTGGCGCTTCAAAGTATATTTACAATAGGCGCAGTTTATTCTTCTGTTATGCTACCTTGGAATATTCACCAAGCTTGCATTAAAGGCAGAAATGATGAGCAAGGAAAGGATTAATGTTTTTCTAGTAAGAAGTAAGTTGCCCTATGGGTGCGCGCTCCCTGAATTTTGCAGAAGAGAATTCCCCTCTTCAGGAATTTATTAACACCATGAGCAGTCAGTTGGCGTTTCTGACTTCCCAGTCTGAGGAGTTGAAGCCAAGTTCAAACCTCCCTTCTTTCTCTGAGATTCATCTTTTCACAGGAGCAGGGTATGTGTGCCCCTGTCTCTCAGACAAGACCTGAGTCATCAGAAGGTGAATCTTTTGATGATTCAAACTTACCTTCCAGGAAACACCATCGGTCTAGGTCTCCTCAGGGTGAGGCAGACTCATACCAGTTAGAATTGCACCCCTCCCATGTGGAGATGTGGAATGCCATTAGAGGGCTGCTGCATCTAGAAGTTCCACAAGTTGAGTGTCTCATGGCTCCTGCTTCTTCATAGGAACCTTCTAAACAGGTTGTAAGGAAACAGAATTTAGCTTTATCTCCTGTTTAACACATGGGTTCACAGATTTAGGAATCCTTGTTCTCATGGTCAGTTTCTTGCCTTTGAGAGGCCAGATATGATCTTACACAACTTCTCCTCAAGATGTTCCTTTGAAGGCTTATAGTTGCCAGATTCTCATCTCCTATCTCTGTCTCATCAAACAGCACATTATACAGGAGTCAGTCTGTACAGAGAATGTGCAGTTTTTAGGCCATGTTAGGTGGTTTAAGATGGCCATCGAGGAGTTGAATATCGGGATTCAGGAACTAGCCAATGAAATCAGGAGTTCAGGAGATCTGAAAACTGTGCGGTAGTCAGCAGATCTCATTGAGAAGTACTCACAACTCCAGACATCTGTTACCTCATCTCTGGAGATTGCTTTGTACACTGACTTATAGTAAAATATGGCCCTTGCTTGCAACATATTCCTAGCCAGGGACAGTTTGTTGAAAGTTTGTAGTTCGAACCTGAGACCTAAGGTTCTGCCTATCTGCATATACGCCACTTTGATTAGCAGGAGGTTTTTCATCCACACATGTTGTCTCAAGTGGAGGACAACATGTTAAAAGACTCTACATAATTAAATCTGACACCGGGGCATACAGAGGATTTCGGGAGGTCATCTCACTTTAAACGTCTCAGGAAGGTAACAAGTCTTTTTGTGACAGATGAATGCAGCCAAACACCTGCTGCGGGCGCATCACAAAATGGCAGCGAAGAAAGAGGAAATGTATGGACAAGATTATGGGATTTTTGCCAGGTATAGTCAAATACCGACCTCAGCCCAAATTAGTAGGTTTACTACAACATGGCTATCGTCTGGATTTCATAATTCTTCCAAGGTTGTCGAAAATTCCGCTCATTTTGAGTGATTTTCACAACAAAAACAAACATGGCGCCCTCCGCGAAGCAGTTCAGGCCATGCTTACAAAAAGGTGATAACTCATGGCAGGAAACCCACAACTCTGGGTTTTTACAGCAGGCTATTCTGGTACCCAAATCCATGAAACGGTGGAGACCAGTGTTAGATTTAAGTATGTTAAACAACCATTTACATGTACCGACATTCAAAATGGAAACAGCCGAATCTATCAGGAAGTCAATTCGAAAGGGGGAGTGGGTCACCTCAATAGACCTCACAGACGCTTATTTACATCCACAATCTCAAAAATATCTGAGATTTCAAACAAAAAAAGGGGTTTTCCAATTTCGGGCACTCCCTTTTGGAGTCGCAACAGCTCCCCTAGAGTTTACTCGCCTTGTGAAAGAGGTAAAACTCATAGCTCAAGCCAGGAACCTCAGAATCCATCAATATCTGGACGACTGGCTTCTTCGGTCACCAACAGAAGAGCAATGTCTCAAAGATTCAAAAAATTTAGTGAAATTGGTCGAAGAACTAGGCTGGCTCATCAATTTCCAAAAGTCGGAATTGGTTCCCACACAAAAACTAGATTTTCTGGGCTATCACTTCGATTTTCAGAGGGGTCTGGTATTTCCAACCCAAAAGAAACTCGATCGGTTAAAAATTCAGACTGTTTCCATCAGAAGGTCATTAGTCTTGACTCCAAGAAAGCTCATGTCACTCATAGGAACATTAGCTTCCTTAGAAGAACAGTACCTCTGGGAAGGTTACACATGAGGCCTTTTCAGTGGTACCTAAGGTCACACTGGAAATTTCCCCAGTCACTGGACAAAAGGATCCCAGTAACAGGGAATCTTCTGAATCATCTCAAATGGTGGGAGAATCTTCAGAATCTTATGGCAGGTGCTCCTATACATCCTCATATTCACAACACACTGGTATTCACAGATGCCTCCCAAAAAGGCTGGGGAGCTCAACTTGAACTTGAACGAAATAGTTCTCAGTGGCCTCTGGTCAAACAAGGAAGCTCAGCTTCACATCAATGTTTTGGAGCTAAAAGCTGTTTTACTAGCCCTAAAGGGGTTTCAGGAGCACTTGCAAGGTCAAAGAGTGCTCATCTGTTCAGACAACAGTACAGTAGTATCTTATCTGAACAAAGAAGGAGGCACACATTCCATAGAAATGTGTGCTCTTATCTGGAGAATTCTGGCATTCACAAATTCCAGAAGGATCCAGATAAGAGCAAGACATGTACCTGGATCCCTAAATGTGATAGCAGACTCCCTATCAAGAAGGGACAAGGTCATACAAACAGAGTGGTCCCTTCACCAACAGATATTCAACCAAATTTGCAGAGTTTTGCACACACCAATGATAGACCTGTTTGCAACTCATCTAAATTACCAACTTCCAATTTATGTATCTCCTGTCCCAGACAGAAAGGCTTGGAAAGTAGATGGATTGAATATCTGTTGGGAAGGCCTAGACGGCTATGTCTTCTGTCCAGTAGCCATCCTGCCACAAATAATTAAAAAAATAATAACATACCCATGCAGGATGATAGTACTGGGTCCAGGGTGGCCAGGGATGCCATGGTTTTAGGATCTGGTGGATCTCTCGACCAGGGTACCCCTACAGCTCCCTCATTGGAAGACACTACTGAAACAGCCACATTCCAACAGGTTCCACAACAACGTGGAGTACCTGAATCTACATGTGTGGCTTCTGGATTCCAGGAATCCAATTCTGGAAGATTCTCATCTGAGGTGGCAGAAAGAATTAAGGCACCTCAGAGGGAATCCTCAAGAAAAGTATATCAATCAAGGTGGACCATTTATGGGCAATGGTGCTCACAGAATAAGGTGGACATCACCTCAGCAACTGTTCCCCAGGTAGCAGAGTTTCTAAACTACCTGTTCACAGTTAAAAATCTCAAACCAGCCACAATTACTGGTTACAGAACAGCAATTGCTGATGCTTTGGGTTCACAGGGTGAACTCATCTCAAAAAGTCTAGAACTGAATAGACTTATTGCCAGCTTCACCAGGGATAGACCTAAACCAAGTAGGTCCATTCCTACATGGGACCTCGCCTTGGTCCTTCTGGGTTTGACAAAACCTCCTTTTGAGCCTTTATCTGAGGCTCCTTTGAAGTGGCTAACTTACAAGACAGTTTTCCTGCTGGCTTTAGCCTCAGGTAAAAGAAGGAGTGAGATACATGCTTGGACTCACTCTTCTGTCTCTTCAAGGAGAAATTGGTCACAGGTCACAGTTTCTCCTTCTCCAGCATTCCTGGCCAAAAACCAGTTGGCTTCGGATGGCCTTGATTCCATTAAACCAGTAGTTATACCAGCTCTTACTACCATGTTGGACAGTTCACTGGTGGAGGACAAGTCACTTTGTCCAGTTAGGGCCCTCAAAGTCTACATAGACAAGACCAAATCCATGAGAAAAGGCAAGGCCCTTCTCTTTGTATCACTTAGGGAGGGTTATTCTAAGGATATCACTAGAATAACCATTTCCCAGTGGATCAAACAGACCATTCATACTTGCTACCAGTCTTCAGATATGACTGATCAACAGATCACTCAGGTTAGAGCTCATGATGTTAGAGCTATGGCTGCATCACTTGCGTTCAAAGGAGGTATCTCCTTAGAGCAGATCTTGAGCTTTTGTTATTGGAGGTCCCACAATACCTTCACAAACTTTTATTTGAAGGATATTTGCTGGGAAAATGATAATATATTTAAGTTAGGTCCCATTGTATCTGCACAGCATGTAGTGAACAATTGAGACTTAATAATAGGTTCAACTTTTATTTTTAGCATGTGTGGAGTTGGACTGTATTAAGACTGTGTTTTTGGACATGATTTGGATATGATTGCATAATTCATACGGATGGCTTGAGGGACAGCTGCACTCTGACTGTTGAAGTTATATTCAACTGGACGTAACTGACCTTTGACCCCTGCACAAAATTTACAGACGGGGTGATGGGATTCACATATATCATGTTTATTTATTGTACAACATGCTGCTTTGATAAGTGGGTGAGTACCTTTCAGTTACTTTATTACAACTACTTTATCACTTTATCAGTACTTGTAATAATATAATAATAATTTAACTATATGTAATATATTACAGTTGTTTGTAGTATAACATATTGTTTTCTATGCATTTTTTGGTATCTGTATTAGCTCAAGAACTCTCCTATAGCACTTGACAGTCCTCAGAAGTCTACCCACCATGGACCTCAGGGCTGCATTCAAGCATTTGTTGGGATTATGTAAGTACATTTTTATGCAATAAAATTGGTTAATTTTATTGTAATTGGAATTTTTATAAATAAAAATACTTACATAATCCCAAGAAGGAGAGTCCCACCCTCCTCCCCTCTACCATCTTCCGAGGGATAGGGTCAAAAATTTAAGAATGGCAACTTACAGAGAATATATAACCTCCAGCAGGTGCCTGCTGGGGTTTACGTGTGTACTTTCAGTAGAAAAAAAATGGCGAGACACATTGTCTGTGTCCTTGACCGAACGGTAGGTCACATAAGCATTTGTTGGGATTATTTAAGTATTTTTATTTATAAAAATTCCAAATACAATAAAATTAACCAAATTTGCTATATTTACCTCCGCCAAGGAGGTTATGTTTTCACCTGAGTTTGTCTGTCCGTCTGTTTGTTTGTTTGTGAACAAGATAACTAAAAAACTTATGGATGGATTTTGATAAAATTTTCAGGATATGTCCGAATTAGTAAAAGGAAGAAGTGATTAGATTTTGGGAGTGATTCGGATCACTGTCTGGATCTTCTGGATCCATGAAATTTAATTTTTAAAGAAAGATAGCTCAAAAACTTATGGAGGGATCTTGATGAAATTTTCAGGATATGTGAGAAATTGGTATAGGAAGAAGTGATTAGATTTTGGGAGTGATCCGGATCACCGTCTGGATCCCTGAATTCTTTACAGTAAGAAAATTCGAAAAGTTATGGACTGATTCCGATGAAATTTTAAGGACATGTCCAAAATGGGACAAGGAAAAAGTGATTAGATTTTGGGTGTGATCCGGGTCATTGTCTGCATGTTCTGGATCCAGGTATTTTTTAAAGGAAGATACTTCAAAAAGTTATGGATGGATTTGGATGAATTTTCATTAAATGTCTGAAATGGGACAAGGAACAAAGCGTCAAAAAATGCAGTATCAATGCTAATGATAGGTTTTCAAAGCCCAGGAATTATTTCATGGAGTAGACAAAGGATTAGGGGACTGAGTTGCTTTGGCAGAGCTCTGTGCTGTCTGAGTGCTCTTGTTATTTTTGCCATAATAAGTTGTGTAAATGGCACCAGTAATAATATCTGTATTTGGGTGTTTCATATGTATTGGATCAAATACTCCTAAATACAAAAATCAAATACAAATATAAGTATCCATATAACTATTTTATACAAAAAATATGTCTAAAATATGGCAGGTAAATACACTTTGGCAGAGCCAAAGTTAAAATATTCATTTTTAGATTGATTAGATTCTATTAGATTGATGTGTCCGACGTCCATCTGTCCGTCCACATTTTCGTTTCCGGACTCGGTTTTGCTTTGTCCAATCATATTCAAACTTGACAGGGACATACGTCACCATCATAGCTAGGTTCCTTTCGAAATAGGTGTAATTCCGTCTGTTCGTTTGTCCGTTTTTGGTCCGTCTGTCTGTCCGTCCACATTTTCGTTTCCGGACTCTAACTCGAAAACGCTTTGTTCAATCGAATTCAAACTTGACAGGGAGGTAGATTACCATCATAGCTAGGTTCCTTTCGAAATGGGTGTGATTCCGTCTGTTCATTTGTCCATTTTTTGTCTGTTTCTCTGTCAACATTTCCGTTTCCGGACTCTAACTTGAAAACACTTTGTCCAATTGAATTCAAACTTGACAGGGAGATAGATCACCATCATAGCTAGGTTGTTTTCGAAATTGGTGTAATTCCGTCCATTCGTTTGTCCATTTTTTGTCCATTTGTCTGTCTGTCAACATTTACGTTTCCAGACTCTAACTCGAAAACGCTTTGTTCAATTGAATTCAAACTTGACAGGGAGGTAGATCACCATCATAGCTAGGTGCCTTTCGAAATGGGTGTAATTCCGTCTGTTCGTTTGTCCATTTTTTGTCCCTTTCTCTGTCAACATTTCCATTTCCGGGCTCTAACTTGAAAACACTTTGTCCAATTGAATTCAAACTTGACAGGGAGATAGATCACCATCATAGCTAAGTTGCTTTCGAAATTGGTGTAATTCCGTTTGTCCGTTTTTTGTCAAAATTTCCGTTTCCGGACTCTAACTCAAAAATGCTTTGTCCAATCGAATTCAAACTTGACAGGGAGATAAATCATCACAGCTAGGTTGCTTACAAAATTTAGTGTACTTCCGTCTGTTCGTTTGTCCATTTTTTGTCCGTTTGTCTGTCCGTCTTTCCTGCTCAACCCGCCTTTTGGGGCATCTCTGACCCTCTTGTTATTAATGAGTGTACACAATTGATAATATTTCTGTTAAGGGCCCAGTAAACATTTTTGGGTTTTGCAAACGTTTGAAAGGAAACGTTTGGCAATGGTTAAAAAATGATGGGTACGAAAACCATTTGTAATAGAATGTTTTTAAAACATTTTATGAAAACCGTATATTAAATGTTTAACGATAAATGTTAGAAAAACGTGAGAAATGAACATAGTAATGTCAGAATAATAATGGGGTCAGAGGTCAAATTCAATATCTTTATATGGTTGCTCACTATTGAAAATATTATTTTTATGTCTAAAATTGTAAGATAGTGGCTTAGAAACTGTGCCCCCCTTCAATTCTTACTTTTAGGGATTGCATGTGGGGCAATTTTTGACCAAGTCCTCTAAAATCCCCTATTATTGCTCACCATCTTTGTTTGGACATGTTTGAAGGTGAAGGTTTAAAATTATAGGTTTAAAAAATGTTTTTGATAGAATGTTTTTAAAACATTTGACAAACAATGTTGTTTAAACATTTTATGTGTACTGTTTATCAAACATTTCATGATGAATGTTTGAAAAATGTTTCCAGCAAAACCTTAATTTCTTCAGCTATTTTATAAATGTTTTAAAAACATTTCCAGTCAAACCTAGCTTCTTGAGTTATTTTATAGACGTAACCTTACAATTTGACATGTTTTCTGTCAAGAATTATTCCACAACAAAGGGATAAATAAAATAAATTTATCACGATAAAACCACAAGACTGTATGTAACTTTTAATGCAAGCCATGGTTTTATTAATAAAAGACATACATCATTTGTGATTACATAAATAGTCATCTGTTCTGTGATACTTTCAGTTCACTACTTATGATCCTTGATGTAAATCACAGAATATCTCTGAAACAGCATCTAAATTTTATGATAATGCAACAAATGTCATTGGCTAGGAATTTATTAATGAAAGGCATGTGTCAATTACAGTTATGTTTATACTCTCATCTGTCCCTTTGACATTTCCTTTCACTCTCGCCTCCCACCTCTGCGGCCGGGGTTCGATCCCCGTCATGGCCGTAAGTGGGAAAGCTGGTAGTTGCTTGCCGTTGGTCGGCAGTGTACAGTACAGAACCCTAGCGAACTATATGTACTGGTTTCCTCTGCCCTTCCAACTACCCGTCGTGATATGACCTGTACAGTGTTGAAAGCGACGTAAAACCCCAAATAAACAAATTGACATTTCCTTCACAAACTTATGATCTAGGGGCTGTATTCATGAAAGGCCTTAGCCAAGTCTTAGGCTTAACTTTTGTGTACAAACATAGCCAACTTAAGCCTAGGATTTGGCTAAGACCTTTAGTGAATACGGCCCCTGGTTTATTGCCTTAAGGTAATTACAAAATATCCCTTGTCTAAATTACAAAATATCCCTGATGCTATTTTAAACCACACCAAGACAGTTGATTGCATTAAGAATATTTCTATTTCTTTCTTACTACTTTTTAACTTTCATCTTAGCACCACAGCACATCCAAGACAGCAGAGGTACTATGTGTGGCTTGCAGCCATGCAATTCTCTAATTATATCCCCAGACGAAAGTCGGGGATATATTGGATTCAGGTCCGTCGTGCCGCCGCCGCCGTAGAAATTTCCTTGTGGACGCGATAACTCAAAAACGGATTAATTTTTTTTTTTCAAACTTGGTACACATGTTAAGGATGCCTAAAGGAAGATCCCTATTTTAAGGTGACCTTAAACTCCCAATAATAAAGAACTTATGGCCACCTTAAGGTCAGAAATTGCACTTTTGACCACTTAGAGCCCTCTAGGTCACAAACTATGAGGCGTATCTGGATTACATTTTACCTGAGAACACATTAATATATTCTTAGTACATGTGCCGAAAATCAAGACTTTAAGTTGAGGAGAAAATTGTGTTTGGGGCCCATAAAGACCCCACTTAGGACTTTTTTCCTAGATTTTTAACATATTTTGCCCTATAATTTGGAAGTGGTAATTCTGATGAGTCTCAAACTTCTCTGGGTGTAACTCTTATATGTAATCCTTGTCTGTGAAAAATTTCAAGGCTGTAGGTTTACCTGTTAGGCCGACTTGAGGTCTCAAAATTGCCCACAGAGACCCAATTTATGGACTTTTTGCCACCTTCAAGCACTGTACCTTTCAAACAATGTCTCTCATCTAAGTGAAATATCATCTGAGAATATATCAATATGTTTTTCTTGTATGTACTCCAAAATTTAGGCCTTTAATAGACATTTAACCCATGTATGAGGACCATAAATCCCCACCCGAGTGACCCTTTTTAGACATTTTTCACATATTTTGCCCTGTAACTTGGAAATGGTAAGTCTGAGAAGTTTCAAACTGTATTAGATACATATTCTATGTGTAATCTTAGTATGTGACAAATTTTAAGTCTGAAGCTTTAATTTGAAGGCCACATTGAGGTCTCTGACGGGCTCCCAAAGACCCAGTATTTGGACTTTTGCCACCTTTAAGCCCTGTGACTGTTAAACTATGTGACTGATAGGGCTGAAATCTCATCTGGGAATACATTATTATGTTCTTTTTACATGTGCCAAAAATCATGGCTTCAAGTAGACATTTAAACTGTGTATGAGGACCATAAACACCCACCCGAGTGACCTTTTTAAGACATTTTTCACATATTTTGCTCTGTAACTTGGAAATGGTAAGTCTGAGAAGTTTCAAACTTTATTAGATATATATTCTATGTATAATCTTAGTATGTGACAGATTATAAATCTGAAGCTTTAATTTGAAGGCCACATCGAGATCTCTAAAAGGCCCACAGAGACCCAATATTTGGACTTTTTGCCACCTTTAAGCCCTGTGACTGTTAAACTATGTGATTGATGGAGCTGAAATCCCATCTGGGAATGCATTATTATGTCCTTTCTACATGTGCCGAAAATCAAGGCTTTTAGTAGACATTTAACCTGTGTATGAGGGCCATAAACACTCACCCAAGTGACCTTTTTTGACATTTTTTTCCGTATTTTGCCCTGTTATTTGGAAATGCTTAGTGTGACAAGTCTTAAACTGTATTATATATAATTTTTGTTTGTTATGTTTGTCCCCAAAAAAGTTTCAGCTCTGTAGTTTAATTGCTAAGGTCTCTTTAACAATTGTAAAATGCCCACAGAGACCCAGTTTATGGATATTATACCACTTTAAAGCCCTGTAACTGTCGAACTATGTGGGTCATAGAGCTGAAATCTTTGAATTTTTCAAAGGAAGTGCCTGTCTATTTAAATTTTTATTAATAATGTTATGGCTATCTTAGGCTTTTAAGTACTTATTTTTGTGTGTTATCTCTCTGCTTGCTGAGTTTTTAACTTTTTAAAATGAAACTGGTTAAACATATTCAAGTAGGCAAAATGGACACTGTTATTTTCTGGTGAGCTATAAGTCCAATATTAATGAAATTATAGCCTTATGTAGTAAAAATAGGGGATTTTTAACCCTCAACTAGCCCAGTTTTATTCAGTTTGCCTCAGTTAATTTTGACACAGTTCCTACAGTTACTAACTCATTTCAGTTGATAATCACATTCTTAAAATTCTCAATTCTGAATTATTATTATAAATCTGTTCTTGTGGTTTGATAATTTATATTTAATTCTGGAGGTATATAATTTTCCTGTTGGACATTCCTTATTTATATATTTGATTTTATTTTAGTGATAAGATTAACTGAGCTTTTTGTATTTGATTACCCCTTTTGTTTGTTTACCATTTGTGCTGTAGCACTCTCTTTGTAGTCCCCCCCCCCCATCCACCTCTGGGACCTCCAGCTATTGAGTGACACTAAATAAACAAAGGTATTGAATGATATCAAATGAGAAACAAAGAACCAGACTTTTCAGTGGGGTTGCAGATCTTCTGTAACAGTAAGAGAGGTGTGGAGAAGGGGAGAGGGGTGGGGTGGGGTTGGGAGATGGGGTTTGCTTCATTATCTAATAAGACAAAGGGGAGTCAGAACTGAGATTGTGTCACATATTTAGGTTGCATATATATGGACCACATATATAGGAATTGAGGAAATGAATAACTGAAAAACAATGCAAATTCTAAAAATAATATAACAAAATAATAATATAAATAATATATAATTTTTAAATAATATTTTATTTGTGAACAAATATAGAAACAGATATGCACTTTTGGGATTATGAATCATTTAAATACTTTGAAAATAGGTTCAGAGTCACCCTTTGCAGGAAGATTGAAAAGTATGATGAGTTGAGTTAGAAATAATATTTTATTTGTCAACAAATATAGAAACAGATATGCTCTTTTGGGATTATTAATTTGGAATGGACATTCAATCATCAATCATTTAAATACTTTGAAAATAGGTTCAGAGTTATCATTGCAGGAAGATTGAAAATATGCTCTGTTGAGTTATGTATTCGGCGTCTGGGGATACACCATCTTCCTTGGGAAGATATAAACTTAGTAGATTGATGTGCTGAAGTTCATATAACTTTTCCCAAGATTTATGGCATACAACAAATGGCTTACATAAAAAATTCCCGATCAAAACCTGTGGCATGAGTGATGACCTGTCTGGGGATATGTTGGCGCCGAGTTGGCCCAATCTAGTTTACAATGGTACTAATATGAATGAGTTGGGTATTGTGTCTACAGGTTTGAAGTATTTGATCTGCAAGCAGCCTTTCTATTTTATAAAATATTGCTAGGAAAACCCAAGGAAGTCTGTGACCTCTTATTCCCTCATGAATAGTAATGTGTTGGGTACTATAGCTGCATGGTTGAAGTATTTGATCTTCAGTAGGCTTAATATATACAAAAAAATGCTGTTAGAACACCTAGAGGAAATCTGTGACCTCATATATCCTCATGAATATTAATAAAAATAAACTTGGGTACTATGGCCACAAGTTTAAAGCATTTGATCTTCAAGCAGCCTTAATATAAAATAATGTTAGAAAACCCCAAGGAAATCCATGACCTCATATAGTGGTGCAAAAAAGAGGTGCAATGAGAGGTTCTGAATTCAGTTTCAAGTTTTATAATCCACCCTTAACAGAAATATTATCAATTGTGTACACTCATTAATAAAAATGAATACTACAAATCTAAAACTAGATCAATAGTAAATATTTGGATCCCATCACATGACCAGAACTACAGGGTATTTACCTTCACGTCCAGAAAAATGTGCTTTCTCAGAAGCTCGAAATTATTTGGTATAAATGTTTAGGATAATTGCTCAGAGGGATGAAATTTTGAAGGGGTCCTTCCCAGAAGCTCGAAATTGGAGTATAAAAGCCAGGAACAAGTGAGAGACTTCATTGTCACATGAGCTATTGTTAGAAACACATCTTCTTCTGCTTGTTTGAAAAGATGGTACCATTTTTAACGAAATTTTTTTTTTTAAGTGGCTTTTTCGTTCATTAATCTGAAGCAGACATACATTGATTTATTTCTTATATAATATCAAAGCAAAAACCTGGAAATTATAATTAAAATAACAAAAAAGTAAATTTGGATGTTTAGGTCACATGATGGGATCCAAATATTTACTAGTGACCTAGTTTCAGATTTGTTTATTGGTCAACACTTGATCCTACTTTTTCCTAAAAATTCATCAAAAAGTGTAATGACAATACTGACCGCAAGTCTGGTCGTGGGGTTCTGTATGTTTCTCCAGGCCTGTCTGTTTGTCAGTACGGCTTGTCGGCACCTGCTACGGCTTTTTTATTAGGGGTTAAGGGGTTGTCTGTTAGGGCTTTAGGGCTTGTCCTGGTAGTTTCCAGACCAGTCTGTGCAAAACATCCCGACCCCACGGCAGGTCGGCCTGTAGATCCAGACAACCCTCAGGCTGTATGTTTCACATCCTGTCGGGGAGTTGAAGCCGACCCAAAAATTTCCCGCCTTTTTTGTGGATTTTTTTAACCAACCCCCCAACTTTTGCAGCCAACCTTATGCAGGTGTTCCACTGGAGCCGACAGTGGAACGTTTACATGGTCAGTTGCAGGGTTGGGGTCAAAGTACTTTGTACTTAAGTACATTTGTACTTAAGTACATTTTTCAAAGTACTAAAATGTACTTAAGTACATTTTCAAATTCCAAGTACATGTACTTGAATTGTACTTAAGTACATTTTAAATTTGATGTACTTACAAGTACATTTAAGTCCTTTTTAAGTACTTTTAGTTTAAGTAAATTTTTACTAATTTTTCAAAAGTTTGTGTATTATATAATTGTTACAACTGAATTGAGCTTTTTCCATATCTTTATTGATAAACATTCATTTAGATTAAATTTTCATAAAAGTTTCAATGATATATCTGATGCAAGTTGATAATAGTGTTTCTTTTAAAAAGTTTAGTATAATTGATAATAATGAATTCAATTATTTAACTTTCAATTCAATAAGCCAATCACATCTTAAAAGGAGGGACAATTGTTCCAAGATTGCATATTACTCCCCTTCTTTAATCCTCTTATAACTGTCTACTTTGAACTTGCCTGATCTCAGTTAATAATATCTACCCTGGTATGAGTATTCTTTGTAAATTGCACCTGGGCATTTAAGAGCTTTCAATTGGTCCAAGTCAATCACAGTCTCTGTGATGTAATTGCTCAGAAATGAGTTTTTTTTTCAATGCATGAATACAGATCAGAAGATTGTTGGATTGTAAGACTGTTGATTACAGAAAAAAGATTATTTCTTTCACTGGCCATGATCTTGTCTGACCACTATAAATACTAGGACAGGGGGATTGACAAACCACTTACTTTATGGTAATCACATTGTGTTAGCACAATGGCTGCTGTTTTAAAGCATTTTGAGATTCCAGCTAATACTGAAGGGAGTGTCACATCAAAGTGTAAACAATGTACTCAGGTTATTGCAGGAAGCACAAAAGTCACTTCAATTTCTGTCAAACATTTGAAGGTGAGGATAAGTTCATTGTTTACTTGTCACTTTTATTGAATAGCAATTTTGGGTGATAACATTGTATTCCAAAGACACATATATATTTCTTAAAGGACAATATAATACACAGCAACCTTTCTGCTTTTTCTCTAATACTTCAATTTACAAAGACTAGTTAACATAAAACTTATTATGTATAGTATTATTGTATTAGGTTAACTAATTTTCCATCATCACAACACTTAATTAATTTCGAACTTAAAGTGACTTATAAGCCCAATAGCAGGCTGGGTATTTTTTTATATGTTGTATCTGTTGTTTTGTGAAATATTGGTAGTCACTAAAATAGAATAAACAATAATAATAGTGGGCCTTTTAATATTATAAAGACAGTAATAAGTGGATAACAACCAGTTAGTGTATAATTGTAATTTTTGTATAAATGTTTGAAAAAACTTGGTGGTGTTTTTTTTTTATTTACTTTGTCATTCACAGATGAAAAGTACTTGTACTTGTACTTAAGTACTTTGAAAAGTACTTGTACTTAAGTACTTTGATGAAAAAAGGACTTGTATTTGTACTTGTACTTGAAAATTAACAAAGTACTTGTACTTGTGCTTAAGTACATTTCAATGTACTTGACCCCAACCCTGGTCAGTTGCAAGTTACCAGCCTGTCGGGGAGAGTCGGTGAAATATTAAACATGTTTGAGATTTCTATGACCGTTGCCGACCCTTGTATCCGACCCTAATTTCAGCCCCCTAGCAACCGGCCTGTCGGTTACCTAAACAGCCTGTTGGTTACACTTCCTGGCTTGTCAGTTAATCAAACAGGCCTGTCTGTAACAAGTATCCAGCTTGTCCCAAATATGGACTTCCAGACTGTACGTGATGACTCACCAACCATGGGGGAAGTGTTACAATACAGTCTGTAACTTTAGTTGACCTGTCTGTAAGTGTTCCCGACAGGCCTGTAAAGTTTACAGGCCAGTTGGTAACTTTAACCGACTGGGTCCTAGAGTCGGGAAAAATTGTAAACGACAGGCCGTAAACTGAAACAGACAAGCCGTAAACAATAACCGACAGGCCTGTAACACTAACAGACAAGCTGGGAACTGTAACTGACAGGCCAGCAATATTTTTGCATCTTACGGCCTGTCAGTTTCAAAATCTGTGGGTATAAAAAGGCGAGTTGGTAGACAATCTGCGTATAGTTGGGCTTTGACTTGTCGAGAGACAACTGGTGTGCAGCTTTGATTTTAGGTTTTTTATTTTTTTTAAATTAGCTTAAGTTTTGAGCTAGACTGGGCTGGTTGGGAGTGAAATCTGTTCTGTGAGGTTTCACTTTATTTTTAAGTTTTGTTTTTTTAAACAAGCTGTACAATTGATTGATTGATCAGCATGCCAAGGGGCAGAAGGAGAAAGATTGAAGTACCCAGAGATACTCAACCACAGTTTGAGTTAGGAGATGCAGCTGCGGATATAGAAAGAAGGAGGCAGAGAGACGAGAGGGATGAAAGAGAGAGGATTGAACAGGAGGAGAGGGACAGAGAGAGGATGGAGAGAGAGGGAAGAGAGCCCAGAAAGAGGAGAGAAGAGAGTGCAAACTGACATGGATACTGATGTAGAATCAACTCAATCCAGACAGAAGAAGGGCCAGATGAAGTCCATTTTCCTGAGTGATTCAGACGAAGAAGCCATCGTGGAGTTCGTTAAACAGCACAAGGAACTGTATAAGACCAATGACAGTTTCAAAGACAAGCAGAAGAAAGAAAGACTTTGCGAGCAGCTAGCTTCTACCAGAAACTTGCCAATCAAGACTGTGAAGAAGTGGCTCGAGACTTAATGTACCAGATATGGCAAGCTCACTCAGACAAAGTCAGGACAAGCAGCTGAGAAGAGCACAGAACGTCAGACCTGGCTGAAGGACAGTTTCAGTTTTCTACAAAGTCACATCAGAAGGGAGGGAGTTTCCAAGTCTTCTGCATTCAAGTCACCCCAGAGACCTTCTGCAGCCGCAGCCTCAGCTTCAGTTCCAGATACATCAAAGGACACAGAATCTGAGATGGAAATCAGCATTGCATCAGATGTTACTCATCAGCCTTCGAGCACCAGTCCCAAGCCTCGACAGCCTCCAGTCGCGACTACCACCACGTCTGCAGATCCAGTCTTAGATCAATTCCAGCAGATGAGGTCGATGGTTTCCACTTTTCTGGGTGCACGTCAGGACCCCACTCCAAGTCCAAGACCGTCGTTCTGCAACTATCTCCACTCTGAGATTGAACACCTTGAAGAAAGGTGATTTACAACCCATTTACAACAGATGATTTACAACCCACCTTCAGTTGCACCTTCACAACAGGAGGAAAGTCAGCACAACACTTCTGGGTTATCCTTCAGTATCTGCAGATGGACACACCACAGCCATTTTCACCCTCTCAACTTCAACCAGCACCGTCACCAGTCCCATCTTCCGCTCATCATGAATAGTCAAGACCTCCCAGCCAGCAGAGTCAGCCCAAGTCAGCGGATTAGCCCGCACAAGTCGCACCAAACCCAGCTTTTTTAAGGGCCACCCGAATCTTCCAAAAACAATTAACAAGCTACACGTATTATATAGTGACGTATATGCCCAAAAACAAAAAAAGCACACCGTCCAACACTTACACCTCCCCACAGTACACGAAAAAAAATTGTGTGAATGAATGAGTGAATGTTAAACAAATATTAATTAAGTTCCAGCATAAAACAAAAAAAAAAAAATTCCCTTAAGAAAAACTAATGCCCTAATAAATCAAAGTAAAACCAACCACACCCCCAAACAAAACTCAGTTTTAAATAAACAGTCCCCACCTCCAAAAAACAAAATCCAGACTCAAACCCACATCCCCCCAAATCAAGATGCAGACCCCAATCCACGTCCCCCAAAATGAAGATACAGACTCAAACCCACGTCCCCCAAAATCAAGATACAGACTCAAACCCACGTCCCGCCCAAAACCCAACTTGAAATAAAATGCCACATCCACACTCACAGACAAACAAACATGAGCCCTAACAAAATATACAGACATATGAGTCCCAATTTAATGGACTGACAAACTGAATAAAATATATATATATATTAAACTGGGACTGCAAACCTGTATAATTTTGTCTTGCAAATTTCCTAGCAATTTTTTTAATTCTTGCCATAAAATAGTTTCAGGTACTTATTTGCAAACCGGGAACATTCTCCCGGGTTGTCTGTTTGTCTTTACGGCTTGTCTGTTTGTTATCCGGCTTGTCTGTTAAGGGTTTAAGGCTTGTCGTAGTACTTCTACGACTGGCCGTGCAAAAAACGTCCCCGACCCTACGTCTTGTCGGGAAGGTCATTACGGCCTGTCTGTAAGTGTACCGTCCTGTCGGGGATTTCATAACCGACTCATCATTTTTGCGCACTTTTTCTCACAACTCTACGACTTTTGTAACCGACCCTAGAGTCGTAGGGTCAGTTACATGGTCGGCTCCAGTGGAACACCTGCATTACATACATATAGTTGTAGAGTCGGCCTCCAGTGGAACACCTGTATTAGTTAGGCCAATGTGACTCCAACATTTAAAAGAAATATATATGTACACATTTAAACTGTGGTGAATTTGCAACAAAATTGTGAAAATATACAGGTCAACAGTTTCTTTTTCTCATCTAAGAAGTATGAACTACAGTGATTTACATTTATGAAGATCAGATATGTTGATGTTATGAATTTTGAACTATAAATTCATTAAAAGTAGCAACTTTAACAGGTCCGTCACAAATTTGTGCATGTTACAACTTGTACAAGTCAGCCCGTACAAATTGCAATTTGTACAAAATCTCAACTTGTGCATAACATATATATATTTGTCATTTTCATCCATGTGCCAACCTTCTGAGAGATATACTATGACCCAAGTATTAACAGCTCTGAATGGGATTCAACTCCAGAGTTGATTTAATTGTATGCTATTTTTATTGCATTTCTCACAGCAAAAAGATCTGCAGTTTTGGTTCCACAAAAATCGTAAAATAAGTTTGAATGTGTCGCAGAATAATTAGATGTAGTCAAAGATATTATGCTTCATTTGGTATACAATATTTCATTGTCAAATTTCAGATAAACATGTGAAAAATCAGTTGTCATTTAAACACATTTAGACAAAAAGACAATTTTAAAAGTGAAGAAAATGAATTTAGCCAAAGAAATCTCAGGTGAGAAACTGCCAAGGGAAGATCTGAGTTCACTTGGAAGTGATGGCAGACCAGAACTGTTGACCACTGATATCAAAAATATGTCTGATGAAGAAATCACTGAGAAAATAGAAACTATTTTACTGGAGAGAATCAAAGCAGGAGACAACCAGGCACTCTTTCAGTTGGGACAGTTATATTTTGAACAGGTGAGAGATATACTAATAAATAAAATCACATTCCTCTTCAAAAAGGAATTTTGGATTTTTGTTTCATAAAATGCCTCAATCACCTATGAGTATTTTCTGCTGTAAAAGAACTATATAATATCAAACAAGTTTTAATCACAGGTGGTTATTTGGTTTGAATTTGAATAATATTGACTTGAAAAGAATGCCAGATTTATAACTCACTTGCTACAGAAATAAAAAAGTTTCCTGTTTGGTATGATTAAACTTATTTCAGGAAGAATATGAAAAGGCAAAAGTTTACTTTGAACGGGGAGGCGCAAAAGGTGATCCACAGTGTGAGTTCCAGCTGGGAGTAATTTGTTATGATGGACTCGCAGGTAAACCAGATTATGTAAGTCAATTTTATTTTTACAAATTTTTTGCGGGTTTAAAACTTTAAATTGTTTACTTGGATTCTTGATACATTGATGAAATATGCTTGTAAATATAGTCTAAGAATAAAGTTTAAATATGTTAACCATGAGAATAGGTTGATGCAATGAACGTGTCAGATATAAAAGTGTGACCTTTAAATTCAACAAAAAGAATCAATTGTTCAAGTGATATTTATTGCATTCTTTTATCAATTTTAACATGAAATTTTGAAATAAGATGTTAAGTTTATTAACCACTGAGTTTTCTGTGTGCCTTATATAGACATACCATTCTTATTATTTTGTATAAAAATAGTTTGTAGGTTTCAGTCATAAGCACAAAAGTAGGTTTTAAGTTGTCTGTATTGCTAAAGTATTTTTTGCTTTTAGGTCTTTTTTGGTTCGTATTTGTCACATTTGGTTTACTCTATTCATGTATGTTGCGACAAATTTTTCAGAATTTTGTAATTCTTATTTTAATACTTTATCTCTCAAAATTCTTTTGAACTGTGAAGTTAATCTTGTGACCATAACTGAAATATTCTAGTAGATATGTGGGCATGATACATTCTGTATTGATGTATGTATTGTATGTGAGGTTGTTATTTCAGAGTCAGGGATTCGAGTACATGAGGAAGGTTGCCACTTCTACCTCAAAACGTGCCCGGCATTTGCTGAGAGCTGCACAGTATAATGTGGCCAGGGCATACTTTCAGGGATATGGTGTGCGTCAGTCAGACGAAGAAGCAGAAAAGTTAGTCATATTGCTTGTCTTCTCCACTCAAACATTTATTTGTCTTTATTACATATTCATGTTTTTTTCCATTAGATGATGTGTGTCTTAATAATGACATCAGTGGATGGCTGTGTACACTTAAATTCTTTATTTAGATGGGTTTTTTTCCACAGCCTTTTTGAGGGCTGTACAGATATTGTTTTCACCCATGGTGTCCTGGATGGACAGACAGGTGGGCGGTGGCAAAAATTTTGTTCAGGCTGTATCTCAAAATCCATAAGGTACAGGAAGTTGATACTTGGTAGCGACATTTGTTGGGGGGTGAAGGTGAGCAACATCATGGTATGATTTTGATTTAAGCTTTGACCTTGATGTAGTGACCTTGAGTTTGAAAATATTTTCAGGCCTATATCTGTGAAGCTGTAAGGTATAGGAAGTTCATACTTGGTAGGGACATTAGTTTAGGTAGTGCAGGTGTGCAACATCATGGTGTGACCTTAATTTGACTTTTGACCTTGGTGTTGTGACCTTGAACTTTAAAATTTTGTCCAGCCTATATCTTGGAAACCACAAGGTGTAGGAAGTTGATACATAGTTGGGACATTGGTTGGGGAGTGTAGGTGTCCAACATCATGGTGTGATCTTGATTTGACCTTTGACCTTGCTGTAGTGACCTTGAGATTTAAAATCTTGTCTGGACTTCATCTCAGAATCTGGTTTGGGGCTGTATGTATGCAATGACATGGTGTGACCTTGGTTTGACCTTTGACCTTGACCTTAAAAAATCTTGCACGGGCTATATAACAGAAACCGTAAGGTGTAGGAAGTTGATACTTGATAGGGACCTTGGTTAGAGGGTATAGGTGTGCATCATGGTGTAACCTTGATTTGACCTTTGATCTTGCCGTAGTGACCTTGACCTATAAAATCTTGTCCGGGCTATATCTCAGAGACCGTAAGGTGTAGGAAGTTGATACTTGATAGGAACCTTGGTTAGAGGGTATAGGTGTGCATCATGGTGTAACCTTGATTTGACCTTTGATCTTGCCGTAGTGACCTTGACCTATAAAATCTTGTCCGGGCTATATCTCAGAGACCGTAAGGTGTAGGAAGTTGATACTTGATACGGACCTTGGTTAGAGGGTATAGGTGTGCATCATGGTGTAACCTTGATTTGACCTTTGATCTTGCCGTAGTGACCTTGACCTTTAAAATTTTATCTGGGCCATATCTCAGAAACTGTATGATGTAGGAATTTGAGTTTTGAATGAGTCATTGCTTGGGGAGTGTACGTATGTTAAATTATGGTGTGACCTTTGACCTTGGCTCTACCAAAGTATGTTTGCGTGCCATATTTGAGACATATTCATCTTATATCAAAGATATAAGGGTTGCTGTAACTTATTATTATGTAAATGTTTACTTAATTGTGCTATTTCCATTGACAGCTGTACTTCAATTTATAAATCTTACAGTTTCATAATTTTTACCCCACAGCCCTTAAGGGCTGTCGGGGTATTGTTTTCACCCATGGTGTCCGGATGGGCGGGCGGGTGGGCGGGAAATAGTTTGTCCGGGCTGTATCTCAGAAACCGTAAGGTGTAGGAAGTTCATACTTGGCAGGGACATTGGTTGGGGGGTGTAGGTGTGCAACGACATGGTGTGACCTTGATTTGACCTTTGACCTTGCCGTAGTGACCTTGAGTTTGAAAATCTTGTCCGGGCTATATCTCAGCAACCATAAGGTGTAGGAAGTTGATACTTGTTAGGGACATTGGTTAGGGGGTGTAGGTGTGCAACGTCATGGTCTGACCTAGATTTGACCTTTGACCTTGCTGTAGTGACCTTGACCTACTTCATCTTTACATACATTTCTTTTCCTTAGATATTATTTTCTCCACTTAAGCATTATTTGGACCTTAATATAACTGACACTGCTCTGAAAGTATCTTGAACATTGTACTGTTATACTACTTCTATATCTCATGGTGTTAAAAATATTTCCCCATTCTGTGGGGTACAGGCATCTCTGATGCTATTTTTAGTTTACTGATTAATGCTGTCATCTTGCTATTGAATTGTCTTGTTTTAATACTTTATCTTAACATATATTTTCTCTCTCTCTGACATTATTTTCTGTACTTAAACATTATATAGAGCTTTTTATGACTAACTCTGTTTACTTTTTATACTTTTCAAAAAAAATAATAACAATGAAAGTTTTTTTAAACATTTAACACTATTAACATTAAAAGATACAAATGAAACACAATTTCATAGGAGGAGTACATGTAAGCAACTATTTTATGATATGTAAATTTTTAAAATGACAGAGGATGTAACGTTATAGTTTACATGCTTCCATTGCAGAAATAAAACTTAATTTTGTTACATGGTGGTGAAACTATCATGCACATGTAGTGATGTATCTTAAAACTATTGTACTGAAATTGAGAATAAAACTTAAGTAAATGTGTAAAAAATAATGCTGGTTCATACAATCAAAGATTAACAAAATAAAACAAGTATTGTTGAATAAAATAACATGAAATTATTGGTACAGTGTAAATTAGTTTAAAAAAAAATAAATATTCAGGTGAGATAATGGTTTTAATAATGTAAACTTTAGTTTCCTATTGTTGTGGATAAAATGTATGCAAGTAGCTGGAGCCCTTGTTCTGACTATATAGATCTTTAATTTGTCTCAGAACAGACTCAATAGATTCTGTTTGATTATGTCATTGCGTTGCTTAATTGGAACAGTCAAAGAGTTCTCACATGCTTATTGATGAGTAATTAGGTTACTTAGACAAAAGATATCAAAAAATATCACAATTCACAATAATTAGTACAGAAGTTACCACTTGTTAGATATAGACTTTATCTGTTTCAGACACTGGATTCTTGCAGCAGATGATGGAAATCCCAAAGCTTCACTCAAAGCACAAACAGCATTAGGATATTATTATTCAAGACCAGATAAACAGGACCTGAAAAAGGCCTTCTTTTGGCATTCTGAAGCTTGTGGAAATGGGAGCTTGGAATCACAAGGTATGTAGTTTTGTTAATTTGTGTACAGATTTTTATAGGAGAAAAAAAAATTATAATAAGTGTTCCAGTACTAACAATATTTGTTATTCATCTGATCTACATTTTTGTAAAAGGAAAATCTCAGTCTTAAGCTTAATTAATTAACACTGTGAAACAGTTAGTGTCAAACTTATTGATCTAAACCACAGCTTAATATTCTTATACACGGGGCCACGGTGGCAGAGTGGTAACACTCTCGCCTCCCACCTCTAAGATCAGAGTTCGGTTCCCGCCCCGACCTCAAGTGGGAAAGCTGGTAGTTACTTGCTGTTGGTCTGTAGACTGTAGTTCACAGCACAGAACCATGACAAACTGCATGTACTGGTTTCCTATGCCCATAAAACTACCCGTTGTGATATGACCTATAGAGTGTGTGGAAAGCGACGTTAAAACCCAAATAAAAAATAATATTCTTACAGCAGCTCATGATACTGCTAATGCTTAATATGCTTAATGCTTAATCTAAAACATATCAAAAGTACTCAATTATTGCTTGCAGACATTACCATATGCTAAAAAAAGTAAAAATCATCCTAATGTGATATACATGTCAAAGAGTGATGTTGTGACTGAAGAGTGATCAGTTTTATTATCCTCTTGAGATGTGTTTTAAATTTATGGGTGCATGTATGTTGTGTGTGATTACATACAGGAGCTCTAGGTGTGATGTACATGTATGGTCTGGGCACTAGACAAGATCCTAATTCAGCATTTATCTGTCTGCGGGAAGCGGCAGAGAGGGGCAATGTCTATGCTATGGGAAATCTTGTGGCTTATTACTACAAACGAAAGCTGCATACAAAAACTATGGAGTTGGCAGCAAGGTTAGAAACCATACATTTTCAAAATATTGCCGAGGTTGAGATTAACATATTGCTGCAGTTCGTCAAATGTAATTTTATCATATATATTTTTTTCATGTTTCAAAAAAAAATACTTTATAAATGCTCTTCTGGTGTGTTTAGGTAATTAAGCCTAAGCAATAATTTGGAAGAATTGTATTGTGAATTTTATTCAAATTATTCAATTGTAAAGATGACTTGGATATACCTGTGTCAACAGAATAGTGATGTCATGGTAAAATATAAGTATTTCCTTAAAGAGCATGTTATAACCCATAATTCGTATTCATTTGACTCAAATTAAACAACTGCCAATTTTATGACGTTAATGTGATTGATTGTGAATGTTTTGTAGTTCTAGCAAATATAGTCTTGTCATCGTCATTCTTTGCAAGATAATTTCACAAGAGAGTGACTGTTCTGTAAAGGGATAATCCTATTCTGCAGTTTTCAGTCCAATTACACACTTATCAATCTTTAATGCTGTGTATAAAATGTGTTATTCAGTCTCAAGCACATCCAGTGTTAATAAGATGCCAGTGTTGAAGGATCACATGTGGTTTTGCCTAAAGTTATTGATAACTTTGATTGCCTTATCAGATATATTGTTGAAGGAAATCACTTACCAGGGTATATCATGTACTGAAGACACAGTTTAGATGTATAACATCTAAATATGGAAAATATAAAGTTCCAAATCAGTCATCACTGTGAACATGAATGCAAGAAAGAGACAATAAAATTATTAATCACAGTTTTGGCTGCCCCCACTTTTGGTGCAGTGGATAGAGGGACAAGGCTAATCTTTGAAAATTTCTAGAATCAATTGCGATACACATTTCTTGGTTGGATTTTTTTTTGTAGGGTTGCACAGTTTGGGAATGTAGAACAGTTAGCCACAGACACCGACTGTTTACCAGGATACGTAGCTAAAGGAATCTCCCTTGCATCCTTCTACTATGCCCACTGTCTTCAACTTGGCCTTGGGATTAAACAGGACAAAGAAGAAGCTAAGAGATACTTCTCAAAGGTGAGGATTTTGTGTCTTGTAGTCATTATCAAGTACACTGAAACCTCTGGTGTCGGAACATATTGAGAGGAATGTTTTGTTTAAATAATAGAAGGTTTGCAAAAATTGAACAGGTTATTTTTTTTTTCTAAAATTTATGGTTAAATTTCTGATTCCTTTATATTTAAAGCCTCTTGTTTTACTGGAGGACTTTGGTTATAACGGTTTATGTTGGTTGCTAATCTGCAAATGACAGTATAACATCAGTTATATACTTTGGTCATAACTGTTTATGTTGGTTGCTAATCTATAAATGACAGTGTAACATCAGTTATATTCTTTGGTTATAACTGTTTATCTTGGTTGCTAATCTGTAAATGTAAGTTTTTGCCCTTTAGATTGTAACATTCCAATCCTTCCTTTATGTCCATTCTCTTCTTCTAACTCAGGGTTTTAGTGTCTTTGTTATATTTAACATATGTAAGGCATATGTAGGTAACTAGAGAATAAAAACCGCTGTTCATTTTCATTCATAAAGCAGGTAATGTGTGGTAGCAGATACATGAAAACTGGAGCTTTCTCTGTGTTGTAGAAGGTTTAACGTGCAAAAGTTCATTAGTATAAAAGAGTCAGGAACAATATTGTGTGAGAGATTAAAAGTTTATTTACATAAAAAGTATACAGGTTTGTTACCTACAAGTTTGTATAATATGGGTTATACTGTATTTCAGAGTTATGAGATGGATGCTGACGTATGTGCTAAATTACAGTCCAGTACTCAACATGGGGAGATTTAACTGTTTTAACTGTTTTGTATTAATCATCAGTGACCTAAATGTAATCAACCAACAACAAACAGAATTCGCAGAGAGTGGCTTGTCGATGAAATTTACACCTTCATAGAAATGTTGTTTACATGCTTTCTCTATGGCAAGCTCTGTTAGGCTGAAATACACATATTTTAGGGTGTGATTTTGATGTTATACCTTAGAATGTGCTGATATAAAGAAGTAATGTTAATATTGATGTATTTATTAACAACACCATGATTTTGAGGTTTTAGTTTTTTTTTTACATTTTTGATACTGTTTTAGATACGATTTCTCTATTTCATATTACCACTGAAGTATTAGTTATTGATGTTAAAATATTGTTAAGATTCATGTTACTGTGAAAGCAGTTATGTTAGGAATTTTGCCACATACAAAAAGGTGTCAATTGCTGAGAAGTGTTGTACATATTTTACAAATAAATGTGTATATGTAAATATTCATCAAGGACATTAGTGAAAAGCCATTCTAACCAAAAAATTTAGTGTTGTCTAGTTTCTAACAAGTTAAGGTTTTATGTTTACAGCGAAGTCAAAATGAATTTCAATAAATTAAAATAGCATGCTTGATAGTAGCTATAAAAATTTGAAAAGACATATCACATTTAAAAGTTCAAGATTAATTTAAAAGATCAAAGAAATATCTGATATATTGAGATTATTATTTATCATCCAACCAGAGTAACTAGAGCAAAAGTTGGATTGGTTCAGGTTTAGACTTTGTACAAGTCTGGTCATTTCAGAGCAGGTTGTATTGTTGCTTGTGTAACAAGGTTTCAAATATTATCAGACCACTTGATTTCTAAATACATACACTGTTTGAGCTGAATTTACAATTGCTTGACAAAATATGGTTGCAATTGCTTGTTCCCATTGTATAGACATTACTTTAGCTGATAATTTTGTCTCTTTTTGTTCATTCAAATTGTGTTACCTTTGTAAACAAAGGGAACTGGTTCAATTTCCTCTGATTTCTTAATTGTTCATAAACAGGTGTCATAAACATGTCACTTTTTGAGTCTGTATTATGACATAAGATTATGTTAAAATGATAAAGTGGGTGCACAGTATGGACACACCTGTTATATATATCTAAACAGTATTAGTTTTTAAGGATGTTATCAGTATTGGGTTTTTGAGATCCCCCAATACATCTAGAATGAACTGTATTCTGTAGTCAATTAACTCTGTGATAGAATAGTTGAATATGAAGTTTTATACTTTTTGTACACCAAAGAAAATGTCCAATATCTTTTTTCTACTGTGTTTTCTATGATCTTTCATGTCTTTGTCAATGTGTGTTCAGTATTATGTATATAATTTGTTCGGTCAAAAATATGAAAATTAAAAATAAAGCTTGATCAATTCTCTGACATTCGCCTTTTCAGACTATTTTGTTTATAGTTAGCAAATTCACTTCATTCCTTCATGTAAATAGTGGTTGGTTAATTTGGTAATGCAATCTCCTGTCTCTTTGGTCCATGAGTCACAATCTCCCAGGTAAGCCTCAAGTAGGGAAGCTGGCAGTTTAGTGTTGTGGTTGAGTTCAAATTTTAGAACCGGTTACAAAAAGCGGAAGTTCGGTGAAAAACCAGGTGTCTTTGATTTAGTAAACGCAAAGACAAAGGTTTTCAAATGTATACATGAGCAATAAGTCACATAAAATGAACCATGATGTGCTTTTAAGACTTTTGAGGACAAAATGTCTGATATTTTATGGAATATAATAAAATACTTGGAAATATTTGTTGTAGTTGAATATTTTTGTAGTTGAATATTTTGGACTGATGACAGGCCTAATAATGTATAGTCCCCGACAGAAAGTCTTTTCCTACACAAAAGCTGCTTCAACCGGTTACAGGGCTCACCAACCGGTTACCGGCTATAAAGTTTTCACTGAGCAGTTTTGCCTCACACCAGCTGGTTACAGAGTCTACCGACCTGCTATCAGGTGCAATTACTGTCTAGCCCCTTTTTTCAATACCGGTGTCAAAGGACCGGAACCGACCAGCAGGCCCACCTGAGGATCACCTAGTTAGTAGACCAATAACCAAATTCAATGGTCAGCCTAGCCTACCAGTTTTTACTGGTTACAGAGTATCACAGGCTACAGAGAATTGCTTTGGCCAACATTGCTGGTTACAAAGAAAACAAATAGGTCTTTTGTACAGCAAGAGAAAAGGTGGTCCACACTCAAACAAGTTTTCATTGTGTCTGGTCAGGGGTCAGCCATCATACAAATGACAATGTGTACATGCTCCACCTTACAGGCGGCTGGCTCGGGGCCAAGAGTCGGTAAAATGTGAAGAGTTGTTTCAGCCTCCCCGGACTGGACCACAGCAAGAACAGATGGACTGTTAACTGGTCTCATTGTCACCAGGTCGGACCAGTGTCCGGAGAGACAGTAAATGTTTTTTTTGTCAGTCTACCAAATGTCCCAAATGTTGCACTAAAGTTTGCCTGAAGGGGCCAGACTATATCACCTTTTGTAACTTAGGAAACCTTGGGAGCTGGACCCTAGGTAGTGCAATTTTGAAGGAGGGCTACACCCTCCCTTTCCAGTTCAGACCAGGCTAACAAGGAGCCTGAACATCATTAGCTGCTATGTGAATCCCCACAGGAACCTTTACTGGTTGCAGACATTACATCAGCTTATGGAAAAAAAAAAAAATGGAGACACCGGAAACCATCAGAACTTCCCTCCAACAAGGGGAGTGGGTTACCTCTATAGTTTTCAAGGATGCCTACTTCCATATACCAAGACAGGAAGAGTCCATGAAATATCTGAGATTTCATGTACAGGGTCGGACATACCAGTTCAAGGCACTGCCATTCGGTTTGTTCACAGTACCCATGGAGGTCACTGTAGTAGCAAAGGAGGTGAAACTGATGGCCATACACAAGGGTATAAGAATCCACCAGTACCTAGATGATGACTGGTTGGTGAGAGCTACATCCCACCAGGTTTGTCTCCAGCATACACAAGATCTAGTGAAAATATGCCAAGAATTAGGTTGGCTGGTGAATTTAGAAAAATCGGAACTGGAACCAAAGCAGGTCTTCGACCTTGTAGGTTACCAGTTTGACCTCATGGCCGTTCGGGTCCGACCTACACCGGACCATTGGCAGAACCTTCAGGACAAAATGCTAGAAATACTGTCACTACCGGCTTGTCCGGTCCAGCAGTTCATGTCTCTGATAGGTTTACTAACAGCCACAGGAAAGCAAGTTCACCTAGGCCGACTTCATAGGAGACCCATACAGTGGCATCTTAAAAACAACTGGAGGGTACCAGAGTCACTAGAAAAGGTGATTGCAATACCAAGGTCCTTGCACCCACATTTACAATGGTGGCTGCAAGAGGACAGTGTCCTTCCAGGCCAACTATTACACCCAATAAAACATGCTCTGCAAATCTTTACAGCTGCATCAAAAAAAAGGTGGGGCGCTCACTTAAACGAACGCACTGCAAGAGGCACCTGGTCCCTTCCGGAAAGCAAGTTGCATATCAATTACCCAGAACAGTCTTTCTAGCCTTAAAAGAGTTCCAAGACCTCTGCATACACAAGATAGTACTTGTAGAGACACACAACACCACAGTGGTGTCATACATAAACAAGGAAGGAGGCATGAGGTCGGGCCCACTTTGTGCTCTACTATGGAGAATCTTGACCTGGTGCACCAGAAATCAAGTAACTCTCAAAGCCCAACACATTCGAGGCTAGCTGAGTGTGGTAGTAGACAAGCTATCCAGGCTAGGCCAGACCATCCAAACAGAGTGGTCTCTCATTTAGGAGGTCTTCCAAGCAATATGCAGCAGGTGGCACCGGCCTCAAATAGACCTATTTGCCACGAGGTTCAACAAGTTGCCCTTGTTTGTGTCGCCGGTACCAGATTCCCTGGCCACAGCAGATCACAATCTGATTGGTCAAAGGTGTCCCTGTATCCATCACCCAGCTTTCTTTCCAAGAATCAGCTGGCCAAAGAGGGTCCAGACAGTGTGGCCCCAGTGGTTATACCAGCCCTGGCCCCCAACTCTGGATAGATCCCTCAAGTCTGATAGGTCCCTCTTTCCGGTTAGAGCATTGCGCTACTATTTGGACAGGACCTCAGGCAGAATAAGGAGGTGTTTTTTGTCTCCTTTAAGAAGGTTTCGACAAGACATCTCACCTGCCTCTATCTCCTCTTGGATCAAGCAGACTGTGATCCTATGTTATGAGCTCTCTGACCAGGAGGCCCACTCTCTACATCAGGTTAAAGCCCATGATGTCAGGGCCTTTGCTGCTCCTCAGGTGTTCCAGTCGGGAGTCTCCTTAGATCCAATCTTGTCAGCCTGCCACTGAAGTCACATAATACCTTCACACAGTTCCATCTGAAGGGTGTGGCTTCGGCTGACTCAGAGCTTTACCAATTGGGCTCGGTATTGGCTGCTCAGCAGATCCACAAGTGGCCCTTAGATTGAGGAGATTTGTATATATGTACAGTGTAAACAGTTCTACATGTACATAGTAAACAACGTGTGACGTGCTTCCTTCGGGAGGTTTATTGGCATTCTGGGACTGAACTCATCCCTCTCTTCCCCTACCTCAGAGCAGGTCTGTTAAAAAGGGGGGGGGCGACGTCGGTATAGCCTCGGGTAACCGGCTGCGGGCAACCGACCATGGCCTTACAGGGTTTCCTGACCTTAAGGTCAACCCAGGCCTGGGCCTATAGGTCTCCTGATGAAGTCAGCCTAGACTGTAGGTTAAAATTTGCTATTACTTGTGAGTTCACATAAGTCCCTAGTAATTTACCCGCCGACAAAGCGGTAGTTATTCAGCAATTGTCCATTGGATAGGATGAATTAACGCAATAAAATTGCAAATTTAATAAGTAAATTAAATTTTTATAAGTTAATACCCTATCCAATGGATACACAAGACCCTCCCACTGACCCCACTATCAGCTTACTAGGGGTCTAAGAGGTTTAGACAACGAAAAAGATGCTATGACGTCAGGTTGTCTAGACAGGAAGGAAGTACGAGGCACCATCTGGGAGTGCACAGTACTGGGACCGGCCAGCTGGTGGAAACACAGGACGTCTTTTTCTGGCGTTTGGCAGGCCGGTCTGCGCCGACCGGATTAGCAATTGTTCATTGGATAGGGTATTAACTTATAAAAATTTAATGTACTTATTAAATTTGCAATTTCATGACAATACTTTTTTTGTTTCTTGGTCTTTTATTTTGTGGGCATTTAACATTATTCAAAACTTTCAAAATATGTTCATTACAAGAGGAACTTGTGATTTGGTTTTAGGCAACATTTGCCAACAGTTGTTGCCATGGCAACACTTTTCCTGTTGTTGTTTTTCACTTAAATTGGTGGAATCTTCATAAATAAAACTCATGCAAAGATTTTAACCAGTATATTCAGGATATATTTCTTGCAAGGGGAACTACAAGAGTAGTGATGATGAATTTTTGGTAGCAGCTGTTGCCATGGCAATACTTTTTCTGTATTGTTTTTCAGATTGTGATTTTGTGGGTATTTGGCAACACTTTTCAGTTTTCATGTTTCTTGGGTTTAAAAATCTTTTTGTGGGTTCTTTGCATTCCAAACCCCATGGCAACACTTTATATTTTTCTTGGACCTATATATAAACCTTTTTGTGGGTTCTTTGCATTCCAAACCCCTGGATGGTTTGGAGCTGACTAGTTTTTCGACAATATCTGGCAACAAGTATTGCCATGGCAACACTTTTCTTCTGTTTCTTGGACTTATAAATAATTTTATGGGTTCTTTGCCTTCCATAACCCTGCACAGATTGGAGCTGATTAGTTTTTCGGCAATACCTGGCAACAATTGTTGCCATGGCAACACTTTTCTCCTGTTTCTTGGACCCATATATAAATATTTTTGTGGGTTCTTTGCATTCCATACCCCTACACGGATTGGAACTGCTTAGTTGTATCCACCGGATGCGTCCGGTGGATACCATGGTTTTCGCGGGGGTACGCCGCCGCCACAGTGTGCAGATGATTTCTCATTACCCCTCTGCAGCCAAAAGTATTAGCAGTAGAGGCCTCAAATTTGCAGGATAGGTTCAATGGTACAAAAGCTTGCCTCCGAGTTTTTTTGGCCTCGTTTCCAAAAACAAGATGGCCGCCACGGCCGTTTCATTCAAACTTTTAGGGATTTTTGCTGCCCCAGTATATCAAAGGGCATGCAATGTACACTTTCTAAATTTGCAGGATATGTTCATCATGGTCAAGGCTTCCTTGGGAATTATTCTGGATATCTGGACAAAAACAAGATGGCCGCCATGGGTGTTTCTTTGACCGTTTTTTTACAAAATACAAAAAGTGCAAATATCTCGAAAACCATAAGAGATAGAGCGATTTCGAGTGAATTTTTGACCCGCAGGGTAGTACAGGAGTATTAGGTTGCAATATGAAAAATTTCAAATTTTACAACTTTTGGCGGCCATCTTGAATTTTTGTGGAAAATGAAAAATGGCAAATATCTCTGAAACTGTCAGAGATAGAGCGATTTCGAGCGAATTTTGGACCCGCAGGGTAGTAGAAGAGTATTCTGTTGAATCATGAAAGTTTTCAATTTTTACAACTTTTGGTGGCCATCTTGAATTTTTGCAGAAAATTAAAAATCGCAAATATCTCTGAAACCGTCATAGAGCAATTTCGAGCGAAATTTGGATCCGCGGGGTAGTAGAAGAGTATTCTGTTGAAACATGAAAATTTTCATCAAATAACTCATTCATCTACTTTTGGGAGAGCTTTCACATGGTGAAGTTCCAGACCCGTAGGTAATTACTCACCTACTCAAAAGGAGTAAATGCGAATTATCTCTAAAAGTATTGCAGATAGCCAATTTTTCTCAAATAACTCATTCACCTACTTTTGGGAGAGCTTTCACTTGGTGAAGTTTCAGACCCGTAGGTAATTACTCACCTACTCAAAATGAGTAAATGCTGATTATCTGTAAAAGTATTGCGCATATTCAATTTTTATCAAATAAATCATTCATCTACTTTTAGGAGAGCTTTCACTTGGTGAAGTTTCAGACCCGTACCTAATTACTCGCCTACTCAAAATGAGTAAATGCTAATTATCTCTGAAAGTATTGCGGATACCCAATTTTTATCAAAATAACTCATTCATCTACTTTTGGAAGAGCTTTCACATGGTGAAGTTTCAGACCCATAGCTAATTACTCACCTACTCAAAATGAGTAAATGCGAATTATCTCTAAAAGTATTGCAGATAGCCAATTTTTCTCAAATAACTCCTTCACCTACTTTTGGGAGAACTTTCACTTGGTGAAGTTTCAGACCCGTAGCTAATTACTCATTCAAAATGAGTAAATGCTTATTATCACTGAAAGTATTGCAGATAGCCAGTATTTCTCAAATAACTCATTCACCTACATTTTGGAGAGCTTTCACATGCTAAAGTTTTTTATGAATTTAAAATTAATGAAATCATGCACTAAATCATTATAACTTGAAAAGTATTGCATTTAGAGCACTTTGTTAAAATATGTTATTCAGCTACTTTTTCCATAGCTACAACATGGTGAGTAACTTGGGTGTCTATCTCAATAGCTAAGTGAGTAATAGCTACGTTTGGATTTTTTACTTCCATCATGAGTAAAATCACTTGTAATTTGAAAACTATTGCATTTACAGAATTTTGTGCAAATATGTTATTCATCTACTTTTGGGTCAGCTATTACATAATAAAATTTCAGACCTGTAGCTCATGGCATAGCTGAGTAATAGCTACTTTTAGGTTATCACTGTTGAGTAAATCACTTATAACTTGAAAACTGTTGCATTTAGATTATTAAGTTTCAAAATGTTATTCACCTATTTTGAGGCAGCTATAACATAGTAAAATTCCAGACCTGTGGCTCATTGCATAGCTGAGTAATAGCTACTTTTAGGTTTTTACTCAACACTAAATCATTTATAACTTGAAAAGTATTGCATTTAGAGCATTTTGTTAAAATATGTTATTCAGCTACTTTTTTCCATAGCTACAACATGGTGAGTAACTTGAGTGTCTATCTCAATAGCTAAGTGAGTAATAGCTATTTTTGGACTTTTCACTAACTTCCATCATGAGTAAAATCACTTGTAACTTGAAAACTATTACATTTACAGAATTTTGTGCAAATCTGTTATTCACCTACTTTTGGGTCAGCTATAACATAGCAAAATTTCAGACCTCTAGCTCGTGGCATAGCTGAGTAATAGCTACTTTTGCCTTTGCCGGTGGATACATCTTGCATCTGGCCACAGATGCGTCCTTGGTCTAGTTTTTTTTGGCAATACCTGGCAATAATTGTTGTCATGACAACACTTTTTCTGTATCTTCTACCTATATATAAACATTTTTGTGGTTTCTTCTTTGCATTCCAAGCCCCAGCACAGATTGGAGCTGACTAGTTTTTCGACACTTCCTTTTTTGTTCCTTGAACTTATAAATAATTTGATGGGTTCTTTGCATTCCATAACCCTGCACAGATTGGAGCTGATTAGTTTTCAGCAATAACTTGCAACAAGTGTTGCCACGGCATCACTTTCTTTCTGTTTCGTGGACTTACAAATATTTTTGTGGGTTCTGTGCATTCCTAACCCCTGCACAGACTGGAACTGATTAGATTTTCGGCAGTACCTGGCAAATATTGCCATTGCAACACTTTTTTTCTGGTTTTAGGTTGTGGATATAAACAGTCCTGAAGAAGATCTGCTGGGTTAAGTGACCTTTCACACCACAAGATTAGACAATGATCTGGCTTGTTTGCTGTCCGACAAAATAGCTGACAAATATAAGTAGTTCCTTCTTTCCTCCGTGAACAAAGGAGGCAGACAAAACAGGAACCATGTTGCACAGTGCATTAACTTATATGGTCGTATGACCATCAGTTTTATAGTAGGTTACCCAAAAGATACTTTATTGAATTTCCTGCTTAGTGCTGACATCTAGTAAAAACTTGGTGATAACTTCATGTCTTTGCCTCTCTGTCTGCCTGTGTCCATTTGTCATATCCTGTACATTGGATCTAGGTTATATTTTTCGACAAGTTGGAGCCTCACCATGGCTCAGTACTTCTCAAGTATTGTCTGGATCTGCAAAAATACTGCCAGTCAGCCAACTATTTATGTCCAGCATAATTTTTGTCCTTTTGAATTTCATCCGCTTCAGTCTTTAACCAAAGCTGGTGACACAGTACAATTCTTCTGAATTCTTGTCTTGTTGTGGGGACCACAAAAGGGCTTATTCTGATAGGGTGCGAAACCCTGACAGTCTTTAGAGGTGCCTTTTTTGAGGAGGAAGTCTTCCCCTTCCTTCACAAGTTGAGACTTGAACAAGGAGGAGCGCCAAAAAGGTGAGTTCCTGAGTTCTTGGCATCTTGTTTCCCCTTGATGTGGTGGCAAAAGGGTCATTTCAGCTTCGCGCCTAAGCAAGCCGGTGTTACCCATAGTATATAGCTCCCTCTGGAGTATATGGGCCAAGGATTTGCTGAGGCATGTGAGAGCCCTGTGCTGAATAAGAACAGTCTTATTCCAGAAATCTAAGTATTCACAGGCTTGCTCATATCCACGTTTTGCTGCTTTCTCAGGATTGGCACCTTTCTGGATCTGAGACTTAACCCTCTTAAAGGTTGACTTCAGGCTATGTTGACACTTTTCCAGAGTGGCATTGCAAGAAGATGAAGTCTTGGCAAAGGCAGCAGTAAAGTTCAGCGTGGAAATATTTTGCCTAGCTTGGTGTTCCAATTCCTTAAGAATTGGTAGGGGAACCTTGCCCATAGGAGCCCCAGGGGCTTTAGGAGTAATACAGATTTTTGCAAAATCTGTATTCAATTCCTGTATTTTCTCCTCATAACAGGGCTGTCCCACCTGGTACCACTTTGCAGTGGAGGAGGTTTTGATGTATTTACCCTCAGGTAAATTAGCGGCCTGAAAATCATGTTCAAACTTATCAAAAGCATCTTTGATAACTGAGCTGAGTGGTAGCATAGAGGAAGGACCTCTAGGTCTGAGCTCTTGACGGCCTTTTTCATCATCCAGACCCATAACTGAAGTTGAGGACCTAGGCATAGACTCCCTGGGGTCAGGGAGAGAAAGAATGCGCCTGAAGGTGTCCACCTCTTCAGCATACTGGGAGGGAACGTCAGAGCTACTTCCCTATAATAAGGGGGGTCTGGATCATGTTGAGGTTGGTCTTGGTCAGAGATAGCCCCAGAGGGCTTTGAAGACCTGTGTCTGGTTGCAGAGGACTGATCCTCCTCTGAGGAAGATGACACGTATCTCAACCTGACCTTATGTCGACTCTTGTTGGCATGTTTTTTGGGTTTAGAAGATGAAATCCGAGGTTCATCGGATTCATCATAGTATTGATCCGAGGCAGACCTCGGTTCAACCTCATGCCTTTTGTGAGAGTGTTTTTTAGGTCTATCCGAGGCCTTCTTAGAAGGCTCCTCGGATGCATTAGAATTCTGATCCGATGCATAATGAGATCAGAACCAAGACGTGGAGGAAGTGCTGGACCATAGTCCACTTCCATTTCCTCGACATGTGAGATAGTCCTAGGTCTCGGTGGGGGTAGATCCAGATTAACAGCACTAGTGGAGGGTCCAGACTTAGAAGCTGAAGCTGGGGTCTGATCCACCCCTGCTTGTTTTTTCATTGTTAATTTGTCTCGGAGAGACTGGAAAGCTTCTAACATAGATGCCTGGAAGGACCCCATTTGCTGCTGTAAATGGATGTTTAATGTGTTACCCAGGGATTTTTCTAAATTTGATTCAATTTTTTGCTGTAAGGCAGTACCTGGGGTGGGTGGGACAGTTTTTGCTGGTGTTTTGATGGACAATGAACTGAAAGGTAGGGGCTGAGAACACGGGGGTGAGGTAAATAAGTTATCTGCAGCACTCTCAAGGTCTGTATGGGAACCAGTAAATGAATCCATGTCATCCCCTAAAAGATCTAGTTCATTGTCGTTTGAACTAGCAGTGTCCCTCTTTTGCTTCTTAATATAGCATTTTCTTTGTGAAATTTTCAACATTTGTTCTTCTGTAAAAGAAATACATATTTCACAAGGATTTTCAAAAGTGACACAGGGGTCATCACCCTTACCAGATTCCCTACAGGTGGGGCAATAATTATGTGTGTCAAACGCGAAGCAAAAGTGACGACACTTCCTAGAACTGGGCTTATCTTTATTCGTTTGGTGGGCAGACATTTTGAAATGCAATAAAAGACGTAAATGAAAGCCTGAACCGAGGAAAACTCAAAAAACACCAAAATAATAAAAAATAGAAAATGGAAATTTTGCAGAATAATCTGATATATAATACATGAAATGACCAAAAATCAACATCCAACAATACGTATGTGCTGATAAATAAATGAAAATATCTGTGTAAATGACGCTAAAAATCACGCGGCCAATGAGAAAGTAGGAAGAATTTGCCTAGTGTACCACGAGAGGACAACTTGAGGCTACGGCCAACTATAAATGTTTATTTTTCTTAGACGTTGGCCTCGTGCCTTGCGGCCGTCCGAGAACAGTATACAGTCCCACATGGTAAGCTATTGTAGTGTAATAAAATTGTAAAATATGCAATTTTATTGTGCTAATACATCTGGCTGCAAGGTTCATGATAGTGTGTAGACTATTACAATTCTTTGTATAGCTGAGGCTAAGGGGGGGCACGTGGTATTGTTAGTTTTATATTGAAAACATAGGTCAAATCAAGTGAAGAATAATGACCCATAGTAAAAATGCACAAGAGACAACTCACCTGGTCATTTGGTGCTGTGTACACTAGTATGTACACCTGCTCCACCCTCGGGCTCCAAAACATTGAGGGATTTACCCACAGACTGGTCCCTAGACAATACAGTTTTATTGCACTAATTTATCTTACCTAGTAGACAAATGCAGTCTCACCAAACATTAAAAAAACGTCCTGAGCTGGGCTTTCACCAAGTGGCCGTGTAGCCCCCAGCTCCCATTCTGCGCATGCATACTTCCTCCTTTTGTTTGCACCCTCTTTTGGTCCCCTGTTAAATGTTTATTTGCAGGGAAGGTAGATTTTTCAATTAAGAAGTTTAATACCGAAGAAGTACTTAAATCATTACAGGTGTTGCCAGATACCCTCCGAAACCTAATCAGCTAGAGATCCTGTTTCGATTAACATATCCTGAAAATTTGGTGAAAATCCATGCATTGGTTTTGGCAGTGGAAGACCCACAAATGTTAAAACCCAAAAATATTCTAATTGCCATGGCAACAGTTGTTGCCAGATACCCCCCAAAGCCTAGCTCTAGATCCTTTTTCAGTTAACATATCCAGAAAATTTGGTGAAAATCTGTGCATGGGTTTAGGTTGTGAAACTACCACAAACTTTAAGACCCAAAATTAGCATCAGAGATGCCTGTACCCCACAGCCTGGAGAAATAGTTTTCAACACCATGTAATATATAAGTGGTGAGAAAGTACAAAGATCTGGATACTTTCAGAGCAGTTTCAGTTGTATAAAGCTCCAAATAATGTTTAAGTAGAGAAAATAACATCTAAAAGAAAGAAAATGTATGTAAAGATAAAGTATTTAATCAAGACATTTCAATAGCAAGATGACAGCAGTAATCAGTAAACTAAAAATTACAAAGCTGTAAATTTTATTAATTGGAGTATAGCTGTCAATGGAAATAGCACAATTATACAAAAGTATATAATTAAACTAATCAGTTGGAGCAATCAAAATAGCTTTGTCAAAAGAGAGACATGTCTCAAATCTTCCAGGTGAACACACTTTGGCAGAGCCAAAGTTAAAGGTCACACCATGATGCACACCTACACCCCTTAACCAATGTCCCTACCAAGTGTCAATCTTCTATACCTTACCGAATCCAATAAATAGCTCAGACAAGATTTTCAAACTCATGGTCACGACTAGGTCATAGGTCAAATCAAGACTACACCATGATGATGCACACCTACAATCCCCAACCAATATCCGTACAAAGTATCAACTTCATACACCTTTGAGTTTCTGAAATATAGCACAGACAAGATGTTATAGGTCAAGGTCACTACAGCAAGGTCAAAAGTCAAATCAAGGTCACACCATGATGTCGCACACCTACAATCCCCAACCAATATCCCTACCAAATGTCAACTTCCTACACCTTACAGTTTTATTGCGCTACAATAGCTTACCATGTGGGACCGAATGCTTTACTGGTTGCCGCGAGGAACTACGACCGACGTCTAAGAAAAAAAGACATTTATTCTTGGCCGTAGCCTCAGGTTGTCGTCACGTGATCTGCCCCTTATGTTACAACTTTTCTCGTTGGTCGCCGCCATCTTACAATCTTTGGGAAGTATTTACTGCCGTTTTCTATCTATATCTCAGTGCAGTGTTATTGTTATACGTCCCTTTTTATGTAGTTCATTTATTATTGTATAAAGCACATTCTGGCCAATTTTCAGCACTTCCGCTTTTGTAAATTGTCCTTATTTTAAGTTTTATGAACTCGCCTCGACTGGCTTTTTCTTCTGCGAGTTGTTGACTTGAGGTCTACTCGCGTTTGTTTTATTGCGTTAAAGCATGTCTTCTCAAGGAGGAACACACCAAACTAGTAAAGATACCTACAGCAAATGCAGTTATTTCCTTCCTACCTGCAGAGAGGCAGATAAGGTCGACGATCCGTGTGTCACAGCTAATCTTGAAAAATCTTTGTCTTCTCGCGTCGACATACATATATTGGAGGCGTTCTATAATTCTCGTGAAGATTTTCAGAAATCTTTACAAAAGCAAAGGGAGGTGGATCAGACCTCTTCTTCTGCTCATAAAACGAACGCACCCTCCAAGATCTGGACAAATCCTCGAATCCAGTAGTGCTATCGAGTCACTGGAGGTGGAGTTTGCCCAGAACTCAACAATTTCTCGCGTCGACTCGTATTCTAGTCGCCTCGTAGACGACTCGGGTCAAGTTCGTAGTTCGGCCGAGGATCCCTCGAAGGTTGCCTCGACCAGCCCAAAACAATATTCACACTCTTCCAGACAATATGCTGTAGATCTGAGCTCCTCGGACCACTACTTGGACTATTCTAATGACCCTCAACCAGCCCCTAGTAGGCCCAAAGCACTCTGATAAGCCAACACAAGTCGAGGGCCAGATCTTCAGAGGAGGATCAGTACCCTGAGCATATGCATAGGTTCCCTAAGCCCTCCAGGAAGTCATACCCTGATCAGGACCACTTAATTCACAGTTGGTGAAGGAAACCCCAACATGACCCCTACCCTCCATATTATAGGGAAGTAGCATTGGCTGACATCCCATTCCAATATGCTGAGGAGGTGGATACGTTTCGACGCATCCTCAAGTTGCCTGAACCTAGGGAATCCTTACCTAGATCTTCAACTGCGGTCATGTGCCTTGATGATGAGAAAGGCAGGCAAAACTTAGACCAAGAGGTCCCTCCTCCATGTTGCCTTTCAATTCAATCATTAAGAATGCCTTTGATAATTTGATCAGGACTTCCAAACAACAATTTACCTGAGGGTAAATTAAGTACATCCAACCACCTCCTTCCACTGTCAAGTGGTACCAGCTAGACCAGCCTTGTTATGAGGACAAATACACGAGCTGAATACAGACTTTGCCATTATTTGTATTTCTCCTAAGTCATCTGGGCTCCTATGGTCAAGGTTCCTCTTCCAATTTTTAAAAAATTGGAACATCAGGTAAGACAGAATTTTTCCACTCTCAATTTCGCTACTACCTTTGCCAAGACTTCCTCTTTCTGTCATGTCACTTTGGAGAAGTGTCAATATAGCCTGAAACACTTTTTAAAACAGGTCAAGTCTCAGATCAGAAAAGGTGCCGACCCTGATTAAGTAGCGAAACGTGGTTATGAGGAAGCCTGTGAGTCTCTGGATCTGTGGAATAAGACCATCCTGATCCAACACAGGGCCTTGACTTGCCTTAGTAGTCCTTGTTCCATATTCTCCAGAGAAAATTATACTCCATGGGCAATACTGGCTTGATTAGGCTCGAAGCCGAAATGACCCTATTACAACCACACTTAGGAGAAACCAGGCGCCAAGAACTAGTTGGTGAAGGAAGACGAGGACTTCCTTCTTAAAAAGGCACCTCAAAAGGTTCTCAGGGTTTCGGACCCTACCAGAATAAGCCCTTTAAGAACTCCGGAAGGCGTCCTTCTGGCCGTCTTCCTTGTTTAAATCATAGTTGGTGAAGGAAGGCAAGGACTTCCTTCCTTAAAAGGCACCTCAAAGATTCTCAGGGTTTCGGACCCTACCAGAATAAGCCCTTTCGTGCTCCCCACAAGAAAAGAGGCTCCTACAGGAAACGCCCCTATGGGGGCAACTCCTCACAAAGCAGTAACCAGTCCTTTTTCTTCCAACAGGGGAAATCAGAACTTCAGAGGCTCCAAGGGTTGTTTTTTCGACCCCACAACAGGGGAAGAGGGCGTGGATCCCTCTTCCCAATGACTCCTTTAAAGCCTCAAGCAGTCCACCAGTAGGAGGTCGCCTCTGTTCTTTCAGCAGAGACTGGCAAACAAGCAATTGTTCATCCAACGTATTAAACCTTAGCACCAATGGCTACGTACTGCCATTCCTCTCAAAGCCCAACTTGGTCAGTTTTCTCTGATAATATCAGAATACAAGGCCCTTCCAAAGGACCAAGCCTTGGCCCATTGCATCCAGTCTCTACTGTCAAAGAACGTTATCGAAAGGGTGGAAAATGTAAAATCTCTCAGGTTTTACAGTCGCCTGTTTCTAGTACCCAAGCCTCACCAAAGGTGGAGGCCAGTTATAGACTTAAGCAGGCTCAACACTTTTCTACATGTAGAAAAGTTCTAGATGGAAACTCCAGAGTCCGTCAGGACCGTCGATAGATCTATCGGACGCCTACCTTCACATCCCCATCCATCCTCACTCGAAGAAATACCTTTTTGCCACAGGTCTCAGGTGTTCCAGTTCACCTCCCTACCTTTCGCACTGGCCACAGCACCCCAGGTCTTTACCATGATCGTAAGGAGGTGAAGCTCATGGCCCTCTCCAGGTCTCAGACTCCACTAATACCTGGTCGACTGGCTGATCAGGTCTCAGTCGCGGGAGGAAGCCCTAGTGAACACTCAGGCAGTGGTAGATCTAACCCAGTCATCAATCAATGAAATCAACTGAATCCCACTCAGGTGTTTTCGTTCGTGGGTTACGAGTTCCACCTGGATTCAGCCCTTGTAAAACCCACTCAAGAGAGATGGCTCAAACTCCAGGATTTTATCCTACACCTCAAGTCAAAACATGTTTTTGACTGCAAGATGTTTGATGTCTCTAATTGGGTCGCTAGCCTCAACGGAGAAAATGGTCCCAGAGGGACGACTTCACATGAGACCCTTTCAGTTTCACCTTGAGGAGCACTGAAAATTTCAACCACTGGACAGCCTCCTTCCTTGGACAGAAGCCATCTCTGCACACCTGGTTGGTGGCAGAATCCTACAAACGTGATGAAAGGCTCACGCCTTCATCCCAAAGACCACAGTATCCAACTCTTTACAGACGCCTCAAACGAAGGTTGGGGCGCTCACTTAGAACCAAGTTCTACACAAGGTCTGTGGTCTCCCCAGGAAAAAGGGCTTCACATAAACGTCCTAGAATTAAAAGCTGCCTTTCTGGCCCTCAGGCGCTTCAAAGACCAGTGTCAGGACCAGACCGTGCTAGTTGCTACGGACAACTCAACTATGGTGGCTTACATAAACAAACAAGGGGGAACACACTCAGCGGAGATGTGTGCACTCCTGTGGAGAATCATGACCTGGTGCCATCATTCTCACATCACATTGAAAGCCAGGTACATTCCAGGGTGTCTGAATGTGATGGCCGACCTACTTTCCAGGTCGAATCAGGTAGTCGACCGTATGGTCACTACATCCACAGGTGTTCAAACAGATCTGCCAAAGGTGGTTCACTCTCCACGTGGACCTATTCGCCACTTATCTGAACCACAAGCTTCCACTGTACGTGTCTCCTATCCCAGACCCGAAGGCCTGGGACATAGATGCTCTAAACATAAACTGGACGGATCTCACTGCCTATGCTTACCCTCCAACGGCTCTCCTTCACAGGGTGATCCAAAGGTCAGGCAATGCAATTGTCTGATCATACTAATAGCCCCAGGCTGGCCAGGGATGCCCTGGTTTTGGGACCTAGTGCAGCTCTCAACAGAGATCCCACTGCAGCTCCCGGTGTCGACAACACTCCTCAAGCAGTCCCACAACTACATGTTCCACAGCAACCCGCAGCACCTCAACCTCCACGCCTGGTGTCTAGGAGTGGACAACTCCAGAAACAAGGCTTCTCTGTGGAAGTGGCAGAGAGAACTGCTGCACCTCAGCGGTCATCAACAAGGACCATCTACAAATCAAAGTGGGCCCTATTTGAAAAATGGTGCAGAGAAAATTCGGTGGATTTCTCCACTCCATCTGTGAAACATATGTCAGATTTCTTTATGTATCTGTACCAAGACCTAAACAGGCTCCCCTCCACCATTGATGGTTACAGGACTGCCATTGTTGACACCTTGGGCCCATCGGGCCAACATATTGCTCATAATGAGGACCTTCATAGGTTGCTCTCCAGTTTCCACAGGGATCGCCCCAAAAGTTCCAGAAATCTTCCCAAGTGGAACCTTTCTGTTGTTCTCAATGAGCTCACAAAAGCACCCTTTGAGCCTATGAAAGGCACAGACCTCAAACATCTTACTCTCAAAACTGCTTTCTTGCTAGTATCTAATCAAGGCCACTGGGAAAAGGTCTGCTTGTTCCCTTCTTCTGACTTCATAGCCAAAAACCAACTAGCAAGAGAAGATTCTCAAAGTGTGTCTCCGGTGACTATCCCTGCTTTGACTACCATTGTGGATAGACAGTTCAAGAAGACAGGATCCTGTGTCCGGTGCGGGCCCTGAGGTACTATCTGGACCGAACCAAGGACCTAAGAGGTTCCCGGTCCCTCCTTTTCATTTCCTTCAAGAAAGGACATACATCAATCATCAGACCCGCTACTCTCAAGCAGACCAGCAAGCCTTGGATTTAGTCCAAGTCAAGGCGCATGACATTCGGGCCTTCGCAGCCTCTAAGGCGTTTTACAGTGGGGTATCGGTGGACCAGATCATGCAAGCCTGTTACTGGAAAGCTCACAACACTTTTACCAATTTTTATCTAAAAGACCTTACTTGGTCGGACAATGACAACAATCTGTATCTGGGACCAGTTAAGCTCAGGTTCTTCCGTGATCGTCCTTGGGACTGACCCCGTCTGTGTATCTAGGGTACACATCTCCTTCTCGTCAAACACCGTGACAGTTTTTTAGCACGGTCGTTCATTCAGGTTTTTGGCTTCTACAGGCCCGGTCTTCGGGATTGGGGCCCTATAGACGGGACTCAGACTGGTACTTTCGATCTTTCATTCTAGTATTATTATCAAAATTCTAAGAAAAAACAGACTTATCTGCCAGTCTCAGCTGTAATCCCTCCTCCAGACGGTTGGATTCAGCATTCAGTCCCACATGGTAAGCTATTGTAGCGCAATAAAATTGAAAATTTTAATTACTTAAATGTAGCTTTTATAAGCTACAAGCTTACCATGTGGGACGAGGAGAGTCCCACCCTGCCTCCCCGCTGTATTACAGCTGAGGGGTATGGGTTTAAATCTCAACGAGAAAAGTTGTAACATAAGGGGCAGATCACGTGACGACAACCTGAGGCTACGGCCAAGAATAAATGTCTTTTTTTCTTAGACGTTGTTGGTCGTAGTTCCTCGCGGCAACCAGTAAAGCATTCAGTCCCACATGGTAAGCTTGTAGCTTATAAAAGCTACATTTAAGTAATTAAAATTTTCAATTTCTGAGATATAGCCTGGACAAGATTTTATAGGTCAAGGTCACTAAAGCAAGGTCAAATCAGGTCAGACCATGATGTTGCACACCTACATCCCCTAACCAATGTCCCTACCAAGTATCAACTTCCTACACCTTATGGTTTCTGAGATACAGCCCAGACAAACTTTTTCCCGCCGCCCACCTGGCCACCATGGGTGAAAACAATACCGTGACAGCCCTTAAGGGTGTGGGCTAAAAATCTTAGGAGTGTTGCCAAATACCCCCCAAAACCTAATCAGCTCTAGAACTTCTGGGGGTTAAAATAATCTGAAAACTCAGTGAAAATCCATTCATGGGTTTACGCTGGTGGACACCCACAAGCTTTATGCCCACCACCATCGTCTATACTGCAGTATATGAATTTTGTAATTTATTCTTTATAAATCTTGATTCTTTTTTGGTTAAGTATATAATATAAACAGGTCAACGGAGTTGACACGGGTATTGAGAAGCAGGGGGGGAAAATAGAAAGAAAAAATATGCAGTATATGTATTTGTAATTTAGTCTTTATAAATCTTGTTTCATTTTTGGTTAAGTATATGATGTAAATAGGTCAACTGAGTTGACACTGGTATTGACAATCAAAAGAAAAGACAATTACTTATTTTCACTCCTTTATTAAATTACATAAATAAACAGTATATTATAAATGCTTGCTGGGATGAAATGAATTGTTATTTTTCATCAGGCAGGTACAAAGAAAATTCAGTGCTTGTCAATTACATCAACTTGACATCAATCAAAATGAAGTCTGATTTACTGTCAATCTACATGGCACATACATAAACTACTTTAATTAACTGGATACAAAAGTGAATGCTAGTGTCACCCAACATGTTCACATGCACACTTGTTTTCACACACATTCTAGTTATTTGTGAAATGCTGATGTGGCAGACCACAAAGCTTCCAATCACAAAGTGCACTGAATGAATATACAAAAGAATGACTCAAAATCAACTGGCAAACTGAATGGAAACATTTTGCATTCTTTTAACATGCTAATTTCAAAGAGAACAGTATATATATATATACCATACATTCTTGAGTGGTGTGCATTTTGGAAATTTATCAGAAGACGAGACAAATCAATAAAATAAGAATCACTAGGAGGAATCACTCGAGAGAATCACTCGAGTACAAGCTCTGAATCTAATGATTGATCATCTCTCTCATACCACATATGCTGCTCCTCCCAGACACAGTTTGTATTGATTTGTCATGTCACGATAAAAGCATGCACCACAATGGTTGTTTTTATTTTTATTATCCAGTACTTTGCTAGAGTAATGAGTAAATAAATCAATATTTAACCAATACTTAATATTTAACCAATGTTCTTTCAAGTCTTAATTTTTTCTGTTCACTGGATTTGCAAAAACAAACTTCACTCAAAAATCTGTATCATGATTTTTCTCTGATTTTTAAATGAATTTTAATATTAAACAAATGCAGTAAACAATAGTGTTATTCTGTATAAAGGTATAAAAATTCTTCAGTCTGGATAGGAGTAGGGCTGTCATGAGTGTTATGTTTATTGGAGTACTCTTTTTGCCATTTTTATATATATATATATATATATATTTTTTTTTTTTTTCATTAGAACATGAACATTTAATGGTAAAAAGTTAAAAGCCTATCACTCAATGTGGATATTAAGAAAACTGACCAATATTCAATCACAAGAGTACTCTTTGCAAATTCTATATTTCAAATTATCTATTTACTATTCTGTTTTCTATCAAAATCAAAAGATTTTTCTGTCACAAGTATTATAGTTAAATAAGTGCAGGTAAATAGTTCCCTCATTAAAATCTTCACAAAAGTATGGACAGCACTTGTGAGACCTTCCAACATTCAGTCCTCAGTTTTAAAATAAAAGTATTTACAGCTGTGAATGTATGATGTAGAATGACATTAAATGTGTTCATGATTAAATATTCTCCTACTATATGACTAGATAAATACAAGACCTATGCAATGAATTAAAAGTCTACAATAAAACCTTTGTGCAGATATCTTTATAACGTATAGTACATACAGGACCATGTATAACATATGGTGTATTGTCGGTTGATAAATTAGCACAGTGCGAACATTTATCACAGAATCAAAAAATTTCCTTTATATTTTGCATTCTTGGAATAGTGTAAGTTTAATGATCTTGTTAAGTCTGAGAAGTATCGACTCAGTGTATCTAATGCTCACTTTTATACTTTGGATATTACATGTACCATAGGTATACAAATTAAGTCATTCCAGATTCGAACACCTTTCAATGCAGGAAGAAATGGATTCATACAGTTTTCGTAACTGTAGGTCATTTATTGGAAACACACCTTTTAATGTTACAAACCGATTTTGTAAAATTGTTCTGATAATTATTTCACAAAAACAGAGGAAGAAACACACAGAATATTCAAAGAGGCAATATATTGTGTACTAACGTTACACGTACAATGACCAATGCAATTGTTTTCTCAGCTGAATTTTTTGAGTTGCAATGAGATTTGAAAAAAAACTTTTTGCCACACAAAATTATTTAACACAGATATCTACATGTCAATCAAAATCTTGTGAAGTTTTTCCACAGAATCACTGATGCAGATTGAGAAACTTAAGTCCCCCTCTTTACGGTCTTATATTTACAAGAAACTTTAGCCAAAATTCAATCTGAGAAATTTAGTGAATACCAGCTGAAATACTGTTGGTGCTTATGTGAAATATTAGGTACACATTTCGAAAACTTCAAATGAATGTGTTCCGCACCAAGTGTCAGTTTAGACCTGCATAATAATATTAGCAAGTAAACAAAATTTTTCCTGGAAGCGATTTCTGAAACTTCTTTGATGCCAAGTTATATATTTATATATAATCTTACAACTATAGACATTGCTTAAGTACTAAAACACACCTGGGGAGGTGTTAAAATCTGCAGAAAGCCCTCTAACAATGTTCCACAACAGCCACTAATTGATGGAATCATTAACAAACACAGGCAATTCAAAAGACACACAAAAACCAGCACAGGGATCAGCTTCTCCCTACTCTACACTTGTCGACTGATTAGATTTGAGTGGCAGGCGGCTTTTGTTGGTGTTTTTCTCAGGTATTCTGCTCTTTCCTGGGGTGAGTCTGGAGTGGACTTTCATGTTGGGGGTGCTGGGTTTGAGTCCAGTGTTTGTGCTCTTCAGGGACCTGTCACTGGGGTTTTTGTGGACTGAGCTGTTTGGTGCTGGACGTCTGTTCTCTTTGTCAGGCTGTAGTAAAATAAGTTATGGAAAGCTCACTTAACTTAAAAACATCACCAAAACTTTCACAAAAGAAAAGACTGGTGCAAATGTTAGAAATAACAAGGTTAAGGTGTCTTTTGAGAATGATCACATAGATTGTAGCACTTCCAATATGCATTGCAATTATTATGTTCAAATAATTAAAATTTTATTGTGGCATAATATTAATATGCTGCTTCTGTTGCATAAAACTGATTATAGTTGAATATGGTAACAAAACTTAAATGAACCATTGGTTAATGTTGGTAAATAATTTCTTTGACTCTAAAACAGGTGCTAAATTTTCATTAAAACTTGGGATCCTTTACTTTTACCAATATCTTTGTACCTGACACTGTATATGCCATCATTATCAAAGTTTACTTGTATACCTACACTGAGCTGCCCTCACCTTACTCTTAGCTGAAACATTAGATGCAGAGCTAATGGCAGAATCTGAGGACTTGTCAAAAAGGTCATCCACCTCCTCACTGCCATCTTCCTCACTGATTACCAGCTTAGGCACAGGCTGTCCCAACTGAAATGTAATCAGAAGAAAAGGATTTAATTAACTCATGTACAGAAATGTAACAATGGTATACAATAACCAGTTAAATATGAATGGACTGTCCTGAATGAGAGATAAGTATAAAACAGACAATATCATCCACAGCTACATGCATGTTTTATTTTGAACCAATGAACGTGTATAGACACCAGTGCAATGGAAATGTAAACACAACTGGCTTGTGATGTCACTGGATACTGAAGGTAGCTTCATGCAAATATAGCATCAATATCGCCAGATTGGACACAGATTGGGACCAAATGAAACATGTACGGAGAGGACGGATGAAGTTCATCAATGTACAGAGCTGTAAAGACATTTACTATATCACCAATTTGTGTACAGGCTCACCCAACTGAAATGTGCATTAAAGGCCTGGATTTCAATTCATTTTTGTTTAGAGTTCAAAACCGCTTTTAACACAATATTCAGGTCATATATCACAACAGGTAGTTGTGAGAAAGTAGAGCCTATTAGTTGATCAACATTATACACTGTAAACCACTAGGAATAGGATAGAAACCATCAGATTTCTGTAAGACACACAAACAACACCTCATTCTTGCAGTTTATCAATGTATCACATTGATTTTAAACAACACTGCAAGTATGCATTCAAATGCAAAGATCATGCAAATCTCTTCACATTTAAAGGCTACTTGAACAAAATTTGAGATTTTAAATAAATAAGCTCAGTATCTACACTTTAATTTCAGTTGATCTTACCTCTGACTCTGTGAAGGAGTTATCATCCACTGGCACATTCATGGCTTCCATGAGAGGGTACTCCTTCCTGAACTCATTCAACAGCAGGCTGTGCCTGTCTGTCCTCACCAGATTCCTTGGATAGTTGAAGTCTCTCCTCTGTGGGGTCTGACCTATAAAGTTTAATACTCAAGTGTAATACTTAATCGTCCCCAAATTGGGGGTAAGGGTGGAATTTCTGTTAAACAGGATACCATAAACAATATCCCAGGATAATAACATACATATCAAATATGTAATGTTATTATGAGGTCTGAATGTAAGGGTCTATACAGAATTTCAATATCATATCAAATATACAGTGAATGAAAAGATAGGCAGCAAGACTTTGTACGACTTTCACCCTGGAACTAAAGCCTTGACCTTTTTACTATAGTCAAAGAAGTCTAACACCATGCTGCCCTTCTAGGTGCCCACTTGAGAGATATTCCTGTCTAATGAGTTATATACCCTCATCCTGACAGCAAGAGCCTAACATACAGAGCGTCTATAACTTTGGCAGTACCCACCTGTGGGCTGGTCCTGTGCAAGGTCACTGCAGAAGAAGTTGTCAAGGTCCCTGGCCCTGTCCTCCAGGGCCTGGGTGAGGGAGGCTGACCACTGTGTAAAGCCCTGGCTGGAGGATTGGAGGTTTGACTGCTCAGACTGGATCTGCTGGGACAGCTGCTCCTTGTGAGCAGACAGCTTGGTCAGCACGGCACTTGTCTGGGTGGTCTGCACCTTCACACAAGCCTGAATACACACAATATATGCTCAGTGGTACAAGCAAACCAGAACACTGTATAGTACAGCATCATCAATACTCACAAGAAGTCACTCACCACAGAAAATATGCATTGAGTATCCACTATGTTGATCAAATCACTGCAGGCATCTGTGGACTTCATGTACTCCTCGGACAATGAATCTATTCAGTTAAAATTACAATAACTTTATTTTCTTTCCTGTGTTTTTTTAAAGATGTAATTCTGAAACCACATTTGAATAATGCTTTATCTTCTCTTTCCTAAAGGTTATCTTGGGTTGGCAGTTACTTTCATCATTATGCATGTGCTCAGTTGTATAAACAGACCAGCTTACAGCATAGTATTTCTTATCATCATTGTTACACAAAGCATGTGTTGGTGATTCTAATTACCTCAAGGGTGGAAAGAAAGCCAAACAGAATCCTCAACACAGTCTTGAAGAAAATATTCATTTGTAAAAGTAGGTGTCATAGCCAAAATATTGGAAAAAATACCAAGATGTATTTTTGCACAAAAAGACTTGCCTTTATCTTTCCTAACATAGAAGTTTCCTGTTCTGCACTCATTGTGGACATGTCACCCAGTAAGTCACTAGCCTCTTCAGCTGCTTTTGTCACCATCTACAATGGAATGAAAACTTCCATGTATTAACCTGGAAAAGTCAAAGTTTATCATACAACTTTTTCTCAGATGAAACCTTTCATTTGTTACAGTGAATACAACTATAATACACTTGATGGAAAAAATATTTCGGTTTTAAGAGGACGTAGCTGCTGACCATGAATAAATGAGATAATGTGTTTGTAACAAACTTAAGTCCCCTGACCTGGGTTATCTTCTCTGTGTGTTGACTGCACTGTTTCTCCAGTTCCTTTGTCTGTGTCTCCAATTCTGCTGCCCTTTCTTCCAACTTAGTGAGCAAATAAAGATACAATGACACATATTTGTTCTGTCAATAGATAAATGGTATGAAGCAATAATTATCACAAAGAGGGCTTCTGAGGTTGGAAATTTGTGCACCTGAGTATTCTACAGTCCTTCTCTCCTTTCTACCTATTTTACAGTATTCGAGCTTACAAATTTGGATTGTTTTTTTCATTTAAAATATGTCAGAAATTTTGTATGTTAATTATCTCTGGAAGAGATACAATTTGAAATTAATTATAATCAGCAACTAAAAGGGGCAATGAGCAAAACTGAACAGCATAACAATGAAGCATACATGAATTTACACTGTAACTTATTCAAAAATAGAATTGTAAGATGTATCTACCCATCCTCACGCGGGATTGCTTTTCCTCGAAAACAAACCCTCACAGAAACCGCGAGGAATTCTGGGAGTAAACAAAGAACTACTTTTCAACCAGGAAGTGTTTTCCGTAGCATGAAAAATGCTCAAAAATAAATGTTTCCTATCATAACACACGTCCTTCTTAATTTTCTTTAAAAATATACATTCAGACCTACAAAATAGTTATTTTTCAGCAGGAAAACATTACTTAAAGTGTTGTTTCTAGTCTTCTTACATGGGCGAAAATGGAGTTTTAAAACCAGTAATTATTCTACGATTTTTAAAGTGGTGATCGTGGATTTTTCTTGCTGTTAAACCTGTATAATTGCTTTGAAGATTGTCACAAATAATTTTATCAAAGTAAAATAATTTTATGAATTGAAATTTACATTTATTTATCACGAGAAGTTCATTATAATTTGTTACAAAGCTGCAAAAACCAATGATAATGCATAAGTGTACCAAAAATAATGAATAAAAATAACATTGAAGATATTTTAATAATAATAATATTAATGAAAATTAATTTCGATTATATATAGCTATACTAGCATACACTTACCAAATGCTTTATAGGATTTTAAAATTACTAATATTGTTTTATTATTTATTTAGTTTTATTTATTTATTATTTTTTTGTATTGGATATATAATATATAACAACCAATCATTATATACAGAAACGTCAGCAATAATAAATAAAATACACAAAAAAGCTTCATGAAGATTACAATAAAGGTTATATACATGAATAGCAACGTGACTAAAAAATATCACAATTTAATACAAAATAATTTTAATATCTGAAAATTATAGAATAGGCCACATTCTTTTAAATAATCAATAATAATATTTACAGTATCAGACCAAAATTATGCTTTATATAACTGACCTACATTAACTTCTGCTTCCAGTTATAACAGAATTTTATTTACATAATTTGGCCTTATGGGGCAATATCTTAAATTATATGCAATAGTATATTTAAAATCAGGGTGTAGCTAATTTTAGAGTTTAGACTATCATACAAATAGTAAGAGGACCTCAAACTCTTTTTGAGCAAAAATTATATTGATTTCTTGACTGCATGTTATAAATATTATAATCCATTTTCATGCTGTTAAAAATCTTTGCTTTCTGTAAATACTCTTGTAAATAAATTTTTGATTTGCAATGAATGTAAATTTAGAAAAATGTTTATTGATCAAATATACATAACATAAATAGCTCTAAAATAATTCTAAAAATCTGGATTTAACCATAAAAATATTATCAACAGATTTAGGAAGTTATTACATGCAAAAGAAAATTGAAATATTTAGTTTTCTTTAGCTGTGGATGGAATGCAATATGGTTATTTTACAATATATACATGTCAATCTTATTTATTTATTCAGTGTTTTATGTTATGTATATTATCTTATTGGTTATATTGTGACAGATAGTTGAGAGGGCTGTAATTAATAATTACTCTATAAAAGTAGTGTTATTGGTGACTTAGACAAAAAAATAATTTAGAAGTATTTAATAATGTACTTATATAGACTTTAACCCCAAATCAAATTGAAGTAATAATATTATGAAAAATAGAATGTCATGAATGTACCACAGACAACCTGTATAGCTAAATATTCCTACATTAATGTCACCTTAAAGTTCCACCTATAGAACAGAAATAAAATCTTCACACTTACTTAAGATCATCATTCATAACATTAAAGTCGTCTCTAAAAATCATTTGTCAGAGGCATTTTAGTAGATCACCAGTTTCCAATAATAATTTCCACAAAGTTGATTATCTTACAATAAAATTACTTAAAGGTAACAATATTGTTTCCAAACATTTGAAGATGTATGTTGCAAATGCTATATATTAAAAATAAAATGCTAAATTTATAGCAATTTTGATGAAGTGAATTAATAGAAAACTTTAAATTACATGTTAGTTTTGACCAAAAATTCACGTTTTTCTCCATTTAAATGGGATGTGTAACCACCATATATAGATGCTATGTTTTGTAAGCTTTAAATTGGTGTATTATTTGTCCAAATCGAGCAAGAAATAACAATTTTATGAATTTTTAAACTATTTTATACGATTGCTGTAGAGAAAAAAATCTTTTTAAAAAACTATTCTTGTTGGCGTATTAACACAGTAAAGTGGTGCGTAGGTATACAGCGGGCCATAGACACGACGGTTTCTGAGAGAGATCTTTTTTCGAGAGGAAAAAGTCTCGCGAGAGAATGGTATCTACCTAAACAGGACATCTAACCTAGTTTTGAAGATAACAGCATTTTTCAATATGGCGGCCAAAATTTAAAAAATTCTAAACTAGAAAAAGGCTTTTGCTAACAAAAACGAGCGGCCCAGATGGAGACTTGAGTTAATAAGGCTGTAGTAGTTGTGGTATGAGACTGTAAGGAGAAGGTAAGCTTTACTGTGTTTTGTATATGATGGTAAAGTGGATTATCTAAAAAACTGTATCAGTTGCAGTATTAGACTGTAAGCAGAATAACAGCATGCACAGCTAGGCTTGATAAAACTCAGTGAGAATAAAACTTTCCATTTTCTTTCAGTTTTTTTTTTTTTTTTGCAAGACAGAAAAGATACACACATTGCACACATATTCTCCTCTTTGTTTGAATGTGTGTGGAGGGGGGGGGGGGGGGGGGGGGGGGAAGTGAGACTTACAACACACATAATCTCACTTCCCCCCATCCCCCATACACAAAGGCAATACTTTTCTCACATGCATTTTTATTTGAGTGAGGGGAGTGGGGAGGGGGCAGATCTGTGCAGAAAAAGACTGCCTCTTCCTCACTCCCCTCACTGAAATAAAATGCAGGTGAGAAAAAGATTATTTACCGCAGTAGAATGTTTAGGTTTTACAGCAATTACTTAATTATTTAAGGGGCTACAGTTCTGAAATTTTACTATGTTATAACTGACACAAAACTTCATCAAAAACACATTTAACAAAATGCTCTAAATGTAATACTTTTCAAGTTATAAGTTATTTAGTGCATGAATACACAAATTTTAAAGCATCAAAAAATCATAAAAAAATAATTAAGAAAGATCCAGGCCTAATACTCCCACAAGGGAATCTACTGCTTGCCTAGTACATATATGCAAGATATGAGAGAAATCCCTGCAATAGTCAATGAGAAAATTGTGATAAAGTGTTGATATTTTCAGACTTTGGATGGGTGTACCTCTCTTCTAATAGCTCTGGGGAACAAACGAACAGACAGAGCTGCATGTAATTTACGAATTATCATCATCGCTAGATAAAGTATCTTTAAAAAAAAAACAGCATGTCTGGATGTTGTAGTTTTGGAGAAGTTGTTCACACGGACACTGCAGAATGATGCCATAATGTCAGCTGACTGACAAGTCAGCCGACTTAAAAACAGGAATTTTAAGGAAAACGGTCATTAAAAGTCTTCCTTAAACTTAATCAATGTGTCAAGTTGAACTGATGTCATTGAACAGTAAGTCGGTTGGGAGCTAAAAACCCTCATTTTTACTTCAAGGTAGCCATGACTGTACTTGTATTGGAAGTCCAATGTGGAAAGAAAATAAGAATGTCCTTATTTTCATCTTTTAATAAGTTTGTAAACTTTAACTGAGGTCAGCTAAACAATACGATAGCTGGAGAGTAATTACTCCATAATTTCACTGCAAGGTGGGCATAACTTTATTCATATTGGGACTTTAAGGTAACTATAAAATAAGAATGTCCCTTTTGTCAACCTTTATAAGTGCATAAAGTCTAGCTGAGGTCAGCTGAACAATAAGATAGCTTGAGGCTGAAAACTTCCTTTTTTACTGTAAGGTGACCATAACTTCATATTGCGACTTTAAAGTGACCATAAAATGAGAATGTCCCTTTCTGCCAACCATTATAAATATGCCATGTTTTATTTTAAAAATTTAAACATTAACTGAGCTTACGGCTGAAAGAAACCTACATTTTAAGCTTAAGATGGCCATAACATCATTATTATTTAAATCATAAGGTAGTAAGAGTCTTCTTTTGATCTACTTCAATATCAATTTACGTTAGATATGGAAAAAGAAAGGGGCCAAACGGCTTTATTCCAAATTTTATGACTTTAGGGGGGCCATAGCTCCAATTATATTAACAGTTTAAGGTCACCATAAAGTCAGGATAATCCTTTGGTAAATCTTAATATATACGCCAAGTTTGGTTGAAAAAAAGTGAAAAACTAAGTGAACTCGAGGACTAAAACCCCCTTTTTGACATTAAGTGACCTTAAGATTTCAGATACAGGGCTAAAACTTTGGCATGTGAAAGATTATCAAAAAGTAGCTGAATAAGTTATTCCAACAAAACGCCGAAATCCTGACCGTTTTTGAGATACAGACCAAGTACCCATTTAAAAAAAATTTACAAAAATAAAACACCTCCCTGGCATCTATGGTGCGATTGATCAGTAAATCCTTTCTGACCTGCGGATATAGGTCCAGAATGTACCTGATAAATTTTATAGCACAGGTGTGTGCATTTTTTTCCGAAACACGATGACAGGGTGTTTTTGAAAAATACTTAAGGTTACCTTAAGTAAACCTTAAGGTCTCCGCAAAGTATCCTAAAAATTTTTCCCGCCCCTATAGTTTTAAAGAAAGATAAGAAGGAAAGAAAAATTTGAAAGGCCAAGAAGTTATTCAAGGGAGACCATAATCCGGCGGCAGCGATCAGTTGAACTTAAGTGAAAACAAATAAGCGCCCCGGAAGGGCAGCTTAATTATTCACAGGAATTAAAGATGTAGACCTTATTATCCAGTGGGGCCAACATTTGTCCAAAATTGCTCAACATGTTACATTTTTTGAAAATTTTAATTACTTAAATGTAGCTTTTATAAGCTACAAGCTTACCCAGTGGGACTGAATGCTGTTCTCGGATGGCCGCAAGGCATCAGGCCAACATCTAAGAAAAATAGACATTTATTGTTGGCCGTACCCTCTAGTTGTCGTCTTGTGGTGAACTTTATTCTCTCGTCCTACTTACTCATTGAAACTTTTTTAAAACCTTACCTCTCAGCTGTAAGACAGCGGGGAGGCAGGGTGGGACTCTTCTCAGTCCCACATGGGGTGAGCTTGTAGCTTATAAAAGCTACATTTAAGCAATTAAAATTTTTAATTTTATTGCGCTACAATAGCTTACCATGTGGGACTGAATGCTGAATCCAACCGCACAGTGGAGGGATTACAGCTGAGACTGGAAGATACATCATTTTTTCTTAGATTTTGAAGTAATAGATTAGAATAAATGTTTAGAAATACCAGTCTGAGTCCCGTTTACAGTGCCCCAATCCAGAAGACCGGGCCTGTAAAGAGCCAAAAATCTGAATAGAATGAATGACAGTGCTAAAACTGTCAAGATGTTTGGATTGTAGGAGAGAAGTGCAGCCGTGCTCACTTTAGAAGTGTAAGGGCCCTTTAGGCCCATCCACGAGTGAAAAACCAGCCCAATGGTTGAAATTCTCATAAATTTTTGCCACCGAATATGAGATTAATGACAACTTGATAAGTCCTTAATACATATATTCTTGATAAACTAAAAAATGACCTTACCCGTAACATCTTGAGAGGTAAACCTATACCTAGATCCTGGGATTAGACGCCTGAAGACTTGGTTGTAGCGGATGTGCGCCCCCCCCCCCCCCCCCCTTTCTTTTTTTTCCGAGGATAACTTGTCTGAGGGGAAGGATCTAGGACGTGTTGGGCCGCCACCACTGGTCGCAGATACATATTGTGGTCATTATCTGACCAAGTAAGGTCTTTTAGGTAAAAATTTGTAAATGTGTTGTGAGCTTTCCAGTGACAGGCTTGCATGATTTGGTCCACCGATACCGCACCGAAAAAGGCCTTAGAGGCCGCAAAGGCCCGAATGTTATGTGCTTTAACTTGGACCAAGTCCAAGGCTTGTTGGTCTGTTTGGTCATAACAAAGTAGAATGGCTTGTTTAAACCAAGAAGAGAGAATAGCGGGTCTGATGTCTGAGGTATGTCCTTTCTTGAAGGAGATGAAAAGGAGGGATCAAGACCCTCTGAGGTCTTTGGTTCGATCCAAATAGTCCCTTAGGGCCCGCACCGGACACAAGGTCCTGTCTTCTTTGAATTGTCTATCTACAATGGTAGTCAAAGCAGGAATAGTCACCGGAGACACACTTTGAGAACCTTCTCTTGCTAGTTGGTTTTTGGCTATGAAGTCAGAAGAAGGGACACAGGTAACGTTTTCCCATTGGCCTAGATTAGATACTTTGCTTGCAACCCAGGCATGGATTTCGCTGCGGCACTTGCCGGAGGCCAAAGCTAGCAAGAAAGCAGTTTTGAGAGTAAGATGTTTGAGGTCTGTGTCTTTCATAGGCTCAAAGGGTGCTTTTGTGAGCTCATTGAGAACAACAGTAAGGTTCCATTTTGGAAGATTCCTGGAACTTTTTGGGACAATCCCTATGAAAACTGGAAAGTAACCTGTGAAGGTCCGAACTTTGTGCAATATGGTGGCCCGCTGGGCCCAAAGTGTCAACAATGGCCATCCTGTAACCATCAATAGTCGAGGGGTGCCTATTTAGATCTTGGTACAGGTACATAAAAAAATCTGAAATATGTTTCACAGATGGAGTGGAGAAATCCACCGAATTTTCTCTGCACCATTTCTCAAATAAGGCCCACTTTGACTTGTCGATGGTCCTTGTTGATGACCGCTGAGGGGCAGCAATTCTCTCTGCCACCTCCACAGAGAAGCCTTGTTCTTGAAGCTGTCCACTCCTAGACACCAGGCGTGGAGGTTGAGATGCTGTGGAACACATAATTGTGGGACTGTTTGAGAAGAGTTGTTGACACTGGAAGTTGTAGTGGGATCTCTGTTGAGAGCTGCACTAGGTCCCAAAACCAGGGCATCCCTAGCCAGCCTGGGGCTATTACGATGATCAGGCAATAGCATTGTCTGATTTTCTGGATCAGCCTGTGAAGGAGAGCTGTTGGAGAGTAAGCATAGGCAGTGAGACCCGTCCAGTTTATGTTCAGAGTATCTATGTTCCAAGCATTTGGGTCTGGGACAGGAGACACGTACAGTGGAAGTTTGTGGTTCAGATGAGTGGCAAATAGGTCTACATGAGGTGTGAATCACTTTTGGCAGATCTGTTTGAAGACCTGCGGATGCAGTGACCATTCTGTTGATTGCACTTGGTTCCACCTGGACAGAAGGTCGGCCATCATATTCAGACACCCTGGAATGTGTTTGGCTTTCAATGTTATGTGATAGTGATGGCACCAGGTCATGATCTTCCACAGGAGAGCACACATCTCTACTGAGTGAGTTCTTCCTTGTTTATGTGCGCTACCACTATTGAGTTGTCCGTTGCAACTAGCACTGTTTGGTTCTGGCACTGGTCCTTGAAGTTTCGAATGGCCAGGGAGACCGCCTTTAATTCTAGAACGTATATGTGTAGCCTTTTTTCTGTGATCAGACCCTTTGTTGAACTTTGATCTAAGTGAGCACCCCAACCTTCATTTGAGGCGTCTGTAAAGAGTTGAATTGTTCTTTGTCAGAAGGTGCTGTCCCAGATGGCTTCAAAAGTGCTGTTGTCACTCCACTGATAAAGAAATCTTCTTTATCAAAAGATGATCTTAAAAACTATCGTCCTGTGTCTGGGCTGAGCTTTATCTCTAAACTCGCGGAACGTGTAGTTGCCTCACAACTAAGTAGACATGTCTCTCTCCATGGGTTGGAAAATGAGAATCAATCTGCCTACAGACGTGGCCATTCAACTGAAACAGCTCTTTTGTCTATAAAGAATCAGATTCACCTATCTCTAGCCAGAGGTGAGGCCACAGCTGTGGTGCTGCTTGATCAATCTGCAGCTTTTGACACCATTGATCATGACAAACTCCTTGATTGCTTAAGAAAATGGTTCGGTGTCGGGGGTAAATGCCTTGACTGGTTCAAGTCATACCTTTCTGATCGTACCCAGTGCATCAAGATTGGCTCTGTTCTCTCTGAGGCTAGAAAGCTTAAGTTTAGAGTTCCACAAGGTTCAGTTCTTGGTCCTATTCTTTTTTCATTGTATACCACACCTTTGAGCAAAGTAATCTCTAAACATCCAGATGTCAAATTTCACCTCTATGTGGACGATACCCAGCTGTTTATTCACCTGACACACAAAAACGCAGAAATTGCCTTCGATCGGCTAGGAAAGTGCCTCGAAGATGTCAAACTGTGGTTGTGTTCAAATAAACTAAAGCTGAATGCTGATAAGACCGACTTTATTATATTTGGCTCCAAGTCTCAACAAAAAAAGTTAAACCCATTCTTTCCAGTAAATATATTGGGTGAATCACTGATACCTTCTGATGCCGTTAAGAATTTGGGTGTCTAGTTTGACTCAGACTTTTCCTTCACCAAACATGTTAAAAATGTATGTAAACTTTGTCTCATCCAGATGAGGGATCTTAGACAAATTCGACAGTACTTGACTTGTGATGCTGCTCTTATGGCTGCAAACGCACTTGTGGGGAGCAGGCTTAACTACTGTAACTCCTTGTTTACGGGTCTATCTGTTGCTAACCTACACAAGCTACAATGCATTCAAAACAGTCTGGCCAGAACTGTTTGTAGAGCCACATGTCTTTCTCACACCACTCCACTAAGAAAAGTCCTTCATTGGCTACCCATAAGGCACCGTTGCATCTTCAAGACTGCCTTGTTGGTATACAAATACCTACATACGAACTGTCCTAAATATTTCAGCCCATTTCTCAAAGTTAGGCAATGTGCCTATAATACCTGGTTGAGTCAATCTGATGGTATAATTCTACATGTTCCTCAATACCAACAATCTATTTACACATCCACAAAGCAGTTTAGTTTAAGCTTTGCATATGATGCTCCCAAAATATGGAATGAACTCCCTGATAATGTACAATCTGCCACTTCCATTGCTTCCTTCAGAAAAAAACTTAAGGCATACCTGTTCTGCCAAGCTTATCCTCCTTAGTATTTTCCACCTCATATGGCGTTCTCCGTGATGTCGACCATTGCTATGGATAAGGACGATGATTTTTGTGACTATACATGATGTTGCGACTTAGAGTCTGTCACTCTGGCAGTGATTAAGCACTATAAAAGTTGAATTGGAATTGGATACTGTGGTCTTTGGGATGAAGGTCTGCACCTCTCATCACGTTTGAGGGATTTTGCCACCAGTCCAGGTGTGCTGAAATGGTTTCTGTTCAAGGAAGGAGGCTGACCAACGACTGAGGATATCTCCATTTCTCCTTCAGGTGAAACTGAAAGGGCCTTATGTGAAGGCGTCCCTCCGGGACCATTTTCTCCATTGACACAAGCAACCCAATTAGCAACATCAAACATCTTGCAGTCAAAACATGTTTTGACTCGAGTCGTAGGATCAAATCCTGAAGTTTGAGCCATCTCTCTTGAGTGGGTTTTACAAGGGCTGAATCTAGATGGTATTCGTAGCCCACGAACAAAAACATCCGAGTAGGTTTCAGCTCTGATTTTTCCTGATTTATTGTCCAACCCAAGGACTGGGTTAGGTCTACCACTGCCTGAGTGTTCACTTGGGCTTCCTCCTGAGACTGGGACCTGATCAGCCAGTCGTCCAGGTATTGGTGAAGTCTGAGTCCTCTGGAGAGGGCCATTAGCTTCACCTCCTTTACAATCATTGTAAAGACCTGGGGGGCTGTGGCTAGTCCGAAAGGGAAAGAGGTGAACTGGAACACATGAGACCTGTAGCAAAACCTTAGATATTTCCTTGAGTTTGGATGGATGGGGATGTGAAGGTAAGCGTCTCATAGGTCTATCGACGATACCCATTCCCCTGGAATCAGGGAGGTCCTGATGGACTCTGGAGTTTCCATTTTGAAATTTTCTACGCGTAGAAAAGTGTTGAGCCTGCTTAGGTCTATGACAGGCCTCCACCTTTGGTGAGGCTTGGGTACTAGAAACAGGCGACTGTAAAACTCCAGAGATTTTACATTTTCCACCCTTTCAATTGAGTTCTTTGACAGAAGAGACTGGATACAAGTGGCCAGAGCTTGGTCTTTTTGACGGGACTTGTATTCTGATAGAATCAGAGGGAATCTGACCAGACTTGGTTTTGATAGGAATGGTAGTACGTAGCCATTGGTGATAATATTTAACACGTTGGATGAACATTTGTTTGTTTGCCAGTCTCTTCTGAAAGAACGGAGGCGACCTGAGGGAGGCTTTTAAGGAGTCATTGGGGGGAGGGGTTTTCACGCCCTCGCCCTTTGTTGTGGGGTTGAAAACGACCCCTGGAGCCTCTGAAGTTCGGTTTCCCCCTACCCGAGGAACGATTGGTTACTGTTTTGTGAGGAGTTGCCCCCATAGGGGCGTTTCCTGTAGGAGCCTCTTTTCTTGTTGTGGGAACCTCGAAAGGGCTTATAGAGTCTTTAGAGGTGCCTTTTTTAAGGAGGAAGTCTTCCCCCTCCTTTACAAGTTGAGACTTAAACAAGGAGGAATGCCAAAAGGGGGAATTCCTGAGTTCTTGGCGTCTCGTTTCCAGTAGTTGTGGTTGTACAAGGGTCATTTCGGCTTCATGCCTTAGCAAACCGGTGTTGCCCATGGTATATAGCTTCCTCTGGAGTATATGGGCCAAGGAATGGCAGAGGCAAGTGAGAGCCCTGTGTTGAATAAGAACAGTCTTATTCCATATATCTAGGAATTCACAAGCTTGTTCATATCCACGTTTGGCTGCTTTCTCAGGATTGGCATCTTTCTGAATTTGAGTTTTGACTCTCTTGAAGGTTGACTTCAGACTTTGTTGGCACTTCTCAAGAGTGGTGTTGCAAGAAGATGAAGTCTCGGCAAAGGCAGCAGTAAAGTTGAGTGTGGATATGTTTTGCCTAGCTTGGTGTTCCAATTCCTTAAGAATTGGTAGGGGAACCTTGCCCATAGGAGCCCCAGGGGGTTTAGGAGTAACACAGATTTTAGCAAAATCAGTGTTCAACTCTTGAATTTTCTCCTCATAACAAGGCTGTCCCACCTTATACCACCTTGTAGTGGAAGGAGGTTTGATATATTTACCCTCAGGTAAATTAGCGGCCTGGAAATCATGTTCAAACTTATCAAAGGCATCTTTGACAACTGAGCTAAGAGGAAGCATAGAGGAAGGACCTCTAGGTCTGAGCTCTTGACAGCCTTTTTCATCGTCCAGACCTATAACTGAAGTAGAGGACCTAGGCATAGACTCCCTGGGGTCAGGGAGGGAAAGAATGCGCCTGAAGGTGTCCACCTCTTCAGCGTACTGGCAGGGAACATCAGATAGAGCTACTTCCCTATAATAAGGAGGCTCTGGATCATGAGGAGGTTGGTCTTGGTCAGAGATAGCCCCAGAGGGCTTTGAAGACCTGGCTACAGAGGACTGATCCTCCTCTGAGGAAGAAGACACGAATCTGGACCTCACCTTATGTTTACTCTTGTCAGCATGTTTTTGTTTTTATTTAGAAGATGACATCCGAAGGTCATCGGATTCATCATTGTATTGATCCAAGGCAGACTCCGGTCAATATCATGCTTCTTATGAGAGTGAGAGCATTTTTTATGAGATGACATCCGAGGTACATCGGATTCATCATTGTGATGATCCGAGGCAGGCCTCAGGTCAACATCATGCTTACTATGGGGGTGAGAGTGTTTTTTAGGTCGATCTGAAGCCTTCTTGGAAGGCTCCTCGGATGGACTAGAGTGCATATCCGATGAAATCGGATGATCAACATTGAGATGAGGTGGAAGAGTAGGACCATAGTCTACTTCCATCTGTTCAACATTTGAGGTAGTCCGAGGTTGCCTCGGAGGAGGTAGGTCCAGATTTACAGCAGCTTGAGAGGTTCCAGGCTTAGAAGCTAAGGTCTGATCCACCTCAACTTGTTTTTTAGAAGTTAGTTTGTCTCAGAGAAACTGGAAAGCTTCTAACATTGAAGCCTGAAAGGAACCCATTTGCTGCTGTAAATGGATGTTTAGTGAATTACCCAGGGATTTTTCTAGATTTGCTTCAATTTTCTGCTGTAAGGCAGTACCTGGGGTGGGTGGGACAGTTTTAGCTGGCGTTTTGAGAGACAATGAACTGAAGGGTAGGGGCTGTGGAGGTAAATAAGTTATCAGCAGCACTCTCAAGGTCTGCATTAGAACCAGTAAATGAATCCACGTCATTCCCTAGAAGATCTAGTTCATCGTCCTTTGAAGTAGCAGTGTGGCACTTTTGTTTTTTAATGTAACGTTTCCTTTGTGAGATTTTTTGCATTTGTTCTTCTATGAAAGAAGTACAAATTGGACATGGGCTCTCAAAAGTGACACAGGGGTCATCACCCTTGCCAGATTCCCTACAGGTAGGGCAGTAATTTTGTGTGTCAAAAGGAAAACAGAAGTGCCTGCACTTGCTGGATCTCGATTTGTCTTTATTCGTTTGGTGGGTAGACATTTTGAAACACAATAAAAGACATAGAAAAATACCTGAACCGAGGAAAGCTCAAAACACGCAAAAACTAGAGGATCGCTCGCAAAAAAAAAAGATAATGTTTTTGCATAGCAAAAACAAAGCGTCCCGAAAAAGATATAAAGGTGAGTGCTAAAGTATTAAGAAAATGCTTCGTTTCTAGCCTTATACTGTTGTGGCAACCAAAGTCAGCGCAGTCTGCTCTATCTAGCACGGTTTTCAAGATATAAGCATTTTTGTGTTTTGCAAAAAATTAAAAAATTTAAAATGTCCGCTATATTTGGCGAGACAAAAATATTTTGAAAATTGGCATGGCTACTCTGCAGAGATACCCAGCAGGTCCAAAATTTTGTTGAGTTCACTCCATATAGCACGGTTTTCGAGATATAAGCATTTTTGTGTTTTGCAAAAACTTTGAAAATTCAAAATGGCCACCATTTTTGGGGAGACAAAATTTTTTGTCAAGACCACTGCCGCGGTGTGTATCTCCCGCCGAGCATTAAAGCAGAAGAAATAGCTTTTCCGAGATATTCACAATTTTTCATTTTCGTGTGTGAAAGGTCTTCCAAAAGTAGGTGAATGAGTTATTTGAGAAAAATTGGCTATCTGCAATACTATTAAGAGATAATTCACATTTACTCATTTTGAGTAGGTGAATAATTATCTATGGGTCTGAAACTTCACCAAGTGAAAGCTCTCCCAAAAGTAGGTGAATGAGTTATTTGAGAAAAATTGGCTATCAGCAATACTTTTAGAGATAATTCGCATTTACTCATTTTGAGTAGGTGAGTAATTAGCTATGGGTCTGAAACTTCACCAAGTGAAAGCTCTCCCAAAAGTAGGTGAATGATTAATTTGACAAAAAATGGCTATCTGCAATACTTTTAGAGATAATTCGCATTTACTCATTTTGAGTAGGTGAGTAATTAGCGATGGGTCTGAAACTTCACCATGTGAAAGCTCTCCCACAAGTAGATGAATGAGTTATTTGATAAAAATTGGGTATCCGCAATACTTTTACAGATAATTAGCATTTACTCATTTTGAGTAGGTAAATAATTAGCTATGGGTCTGAAACTTCACCATGTGAAAGCTCTCCCAAAAGTAGGTGAATGAGTTATTTGAGAAAAATTGGCTATCTGCAATACTTTTAGAGATAATTCGCATTTACTCATTTTGAGTAGGTGAGTAATTGGCTATGGGTCTGAAACTTCACCATGTGAAAGCTCTTCCAAAAGTAGGTGAATGAGTTATTTGAGAAAAATTGGCTATCTGCAATACTTTTAGAGATAATTCGCATTTACTCATTTTGAGTAGGTGAGTAATTGGCTATGGGTCTGAAACTTCACCATGTGAAAGCTCTTCCAAAAGTAGGTGAATGAGTTATTTGAGAAAAATTGGCCATCTGCAATACTTTTAGAGGTAATTCGCATTTACTCTTTTTGAGTAGGTGAGCAATTAGCTATGGGTCTGAAACTTCACCAAGTGAAAGCTCTTTGGGATAGCTGCTCTGCAGAGATACCCTGAAGATAAAAAATTTCGTCGAAATCACTCTATGTAGCACGGTTTTCGAAATATTAGCATTTTTGTGTTTTGCAATTTTTGTGCAAAAATTCGAAAATTCAAAATGGCCGCCATTTTTGGCGAGACAAATTTTTTTTTTGAAAATTGGCATGGCTACTCTGCAGAGATACCCAGTGGGTCAAAAATTTCGTCGAAATCGCTCTATCTAGCACGGTTTTCGAGATATAAGCATTTTTGTGTTTTGCAATTTTGCGAAAAATTCGAAAATTCAAAATGGCCGCCATTTTTGGCGAGACAAATTTTTTTTTTGAAAATTGGCATGGCTACTCTGCAGATATACCCTGTGGGTCAAAAATTTCGTCGAAATCGCTCTATCTAGCAGGGTTTTTGAGATATAAGCATTTTTATGTTTTGCAATTTGTGCGAAAAATTCGAAAATTCAAAATGGCCGCCATTTTTGGCGAGACAAAATTTTTTTGAAAATTGGCATGGCTACTCTGCAGATATACCCTGTGGGTCAAAAATTTCGTCGAAATCGCTCTATCTAGCAGGGTTTTCGAGATATAAGCATTTTTGTGTTTTGCAATTTTTGCGAAAATTTCGAAAATTCAAAATGGCCGCCATTTTTGGCGAGACAAAAATTTTTTGAAAATTGGGAAAAGTACTCCGCAGAGATATCCTGCGGGTCAAAAATTTTGTCGAAATTGCTCTATCTAGCACGGTTTTTGAGATATAAGCATTTTTGTGTTTTGCAATTTTTGCGAAAATTTCGAAAATTCAAAATGGCCGCCATTTTGGGCGAGACAAAATTTTTTTGAAAATTGGGAAAACTACTCCGCAGAGATACCCTGTGGGTCAAAAATTTCGTCGAAATCGCTCTATCTAGCACGGTTTTCGAGATATAAGCATTTTTGTGTTTTCCTTATTTGGAAAATTTGTAATGATTAATTAATTATTAATTACTCGGCCATTTCTTGACCAATCAATGCCAAAATCTAATGATTTTCAGATTTTAATAGAATGAATGCATTTGCCAAGTTTCAGGTGAATTGATAAAATTCCTTTCAAGTTATCATCCGGACAAGCTTCCCCATCGAAAAAAGACATTTTTGGTCATGTTACCTCTCTGATTGGTTGAAATGTCACTGCAGCATATTCAAAAAAATTCCCCAAGGCTACTGCCTAAACCTGCCAAATTTGAAAAGAATCCGCCTAACGGTTACAGAGTTATAAGGAAAACAAAATGCGGAGCCGCAGGAGCCGGCGGAGCCGGAAGCTCTCCCATACACAAACAAGCGTCCCTTGCGGGACGCTTAATAATGAAAAATGCTTATCCTGTCAAAACAGAAATTCTACAGAATAATCTATGATATATAATAAATGAAATGACCAAAAATAAACATCCAACAATATGTATGTACAGAACTAGATGAAAATATCTGTGTAAATGACAGACGCTACCAATTCACGCGGCCAACGAGAAAGTAGGACGAGAGGTCAAAGTTCACCACAAGACGACAACTGGAGGCTACGGCCAACAATAAATGTCTATTTTTCTTAGACGTTGGCCTGATGCCTAGCAGCCATCCGAGAACAGCATTCAGTCCCACATGGTAAGCTATTGTAGTGCAATAAAATCTCTATCTCTCACGGTTATTGAGATAAACAACATTTTACATTTTTGCCCAAATTCATGATAGCGGCCAAATTCGGAAAATTCTTAATTTTTCAGAGGTCCTAGAGGAGTAGTCCATAACACCCAGGGGGTCCAATATTTGCCCAAAATGGCTGTACCTCTTATGGTATTCTGGATAAACTACATCTGACAAAATTCAAGATGGCAGCTGAAATTCCAAAAAGTATAGGTTGGTTTGACATCCCAAACCTCTAGGAGCAATAATAAGGGAGTTATAAGCACTCTTAAGTTTGGCTATCCTTATTTGACCTTGAAGGAGGGGCCCCAAGGCCAAATCTGAACACATCAGAAGATTTCCTGTAGATTGGTTTCATATTGCAAACGCCTAGGACCAATAATAAGCAAGTTATATGTACTTTCAAATTTGGATGTCCTCATTTGACCTTGAAGGAGGGCCCAAAGTCAAGTCTGAACACATCAGAAGATCCCTAACCCATGATTTCCTATAAGTTGCTTTAACATTACAAACCTCTATGACCACGAATAAGTGAGTTATTAGCACCATTAACGTTGACTATCCTCATTTGACCTTGAAGGACGGGAACAAAGGTCAAGTCTGAACACGTCAGAAGATTCCTAGCTTATGATTTCCTATAGATTGGTTTGACATTGTAAACCTCTAGGACCAATAATAAGTTAAAAGCACTTTGAAGTTTGCTATCCATATTTGACCTTGAAGGAGGGGCCCCCAAGGTCAAATGTGACCACATCAGAAGATTCCTAGCCCATGATTACCTATAGGTTGACTTTACATGCCAAACCTCTAGAACCAATAATAAGGGAGATGCAGGCACTTTTAAAGTCTGTTACATGGGGTACTTTGGAACTCCGTGGATTACCTTGAGTGAAGAGCTTCAAGGTCAAATGTCTGCCTGCTTGTAGAGGACATATATAGGTTACACATATCACCTTTGAAGAGATTCAACCTTCTAGTTATGAGAAACAGTCGGTAAGAAAAGGTAGATAATTTTAAAGAAATGCCCAGGGCGGTCATCTTGTTTTTCAGAATGAGGCTAATTCCAGTCGCAGAGAAGCTTACCTCCCAATGAAGATATCCTGCAAATTTGGTGAAGCTAGTTGGTCTAGTTTTCCCGCTGTGAACGTCAATTTCGAAAATTACTCTACAGGCTGCAGTGGCCTAGCGAACGATATACTAAAGTATCCACTGGATAAACACACAAGGAATATATCACACCTGGGATGTTTTCTGTTTTGCCAAATTTAGTCCAGTGACATACCTGTGCTGCTTTGCAACTGGCTTGCTCTGAGAAATCTCCCAATGCATCACTCACACAAGACTGGGTACTGCCAATAGTGGCCTTGTGTTCTTCCATAGCACTGAAAAGACCATCATCCAGTGTTTCACTTTTCACAAAATATTTTGTTATATTGGTATTTTTATCTAGAACAATCGCAAAGGACAAGGTTGGAGATTTATGTCCCTTTCAAGAAGCTAAGGTCATGTCATTAAAGGCCCTCAGTTAATTCCTTTCACAAGTTCAAATGAGTTTATCTATTCTCAGCTTAACTTTAATTTTTATTTTTTTTTTTTATTTTATTTTTTTTTTTATTTTAAGAAAAAAATCTTTTTATAACCTAAAAATAAACAACAATGCAGTCCTCACTGAGACATTTTTTGGTGTCAAACATGTTATCTATTTGTAAAATATTTGAAACAACATTTAGTCTTAGATTTGGTCTCAAACTTAAGACTAGTATATTATTGCCTCTAATATTTTGGTAAAAGTCTTTAGCATTATTTCATCTTAATTGATATACATATTTATTTTTTATGGCTTAAGGTGAAGTAGAAATAAATTTACAACATGTAGGAATACTTGGCCTAAACTTTTGGAACAAGCGATAGCCCAATTTTGGTGTCCAAAGTACCTGTGTTTTCTGACTGCATAGCAACAGAGAAGTAACTCACGTGACATGCAAAATAAAAATAATTTACACATTTTTCTATGTTATTTTTTATTTTAATAGAGGTTATAATTTTTATTATGAATAAGAACACACACATAACTTTTCATCTTTACAAATATTAGATATATTTGCAAGGTTTTGGTTTACTTTACATTCGAAAGACTTGAGACTGGTCTCTGCTGAGAACCTTTTACTGAATACAAAGTTCAGACTTGGTCTCAGCTGATATCAAATCTCAAATCTGAGACTATATTTTGTCTCAGACTTAAGACATCTTTGTGACTAAGGTCCAGATCTTTCCCAAGATGCAGTCACTCCCTATTTTGGCCAAGCCCTACCCACATAAAAACTTCATGAAGAATCACTCATTACTTTTGGAGTAATTTCAACCAGGAAGCCAGAGTCATTGAAAACACATAAAAATGGGACTTTGAAAATTCAGAATATTTTGGAATCCCAAATATGATCCGGATCTTTCCAACAATCAATCTTCCTTTGGTCAGGCTCTACTCACAAAAATTTCAGAAAGATTAATTCATTACTTTTGGAGTTATCATGAACAGAGCACTACATGCTCCCAAAAACTTGATGTAGGTAATGAATAACCTTTGTGAATACAGCCCCTGCAGACACTACCAGGGCGTCAAGTTACAAGTGGGTCTCAGAAAATAGGAAAATAGGAATTTCGCGAGTCAAAAAATAGGAATAAAATAGGAATATTACTGAAAAAATATAGTGAAAATAGGAATCTTTTTTAACAAGATAGTCTCCTAACACCCCTATAGCCATCATGATGCACCACATTTCCCTTTATTTTGCACTTATCTTAGAACAATGGAAAAAATAGTCAAAATAATACACGTGTATCTCAAGTAAGCATCATACTTATTGAATTACATCCAAAAAGCTTATAAATACACATTCTATAGAACTACATATGTACATGTAACTCAGTTCAAAACTAGACCAAGGACCCACAGATGCAAGATGTATCCACCGGAAAAGGCCAACTAACATAGTTTAGAAGAAAAACTGCATTTTTCAATAATAAGTTGAAAGCACTTTTAAGTTTGGCTACCCTCATTTGATCTTGAAGCAGGGGCCCAAGGTCAAATGTGACCACATCGGAAGACTCACAGCCCATGATTTCCTATAGGTTGGTTTACCATCCCAAACCTCTAGGGCCAATAATAAGCAAATTATAAGCACTTTTAAGTTTGCCTAACCTTGTTTGACCTTGAAGGAGGGGTCATTGAAGGTCAAATCTGACCACACCAAAAGATTCCCACCCCATGATTTCCTACAGGTTGGTTTATCATCCCAAACCTCTAGGATCAATAATAAGGGAGATATAAGCACTTTTCATGACTGACAAAAAACACCTGTGGCGGCCATCTTGTTTCTCAAAATGAGGCCAAAAATATTCCCAGACAACATTTTATGGTTATTAATATATACTGCAAACTTAAGAAAGCTAGCTATAATATTTTTTTCATCAGAGCAGTAATGGTGAAATCTCTCTCTACACACTGCGGCTATCCAGTGGATACAATGATTTGCTCAACAGTGAAAACCTGAAAGTAGCTATTGCTCAGCTATGCCATGACATAGAGGTCTGCAATTTCACTATGTTATAGCTGACCAAAAATTCTGAGAATAACATATTTAACAAATTACTCTAAATGTAATAGTTTTCAAGTTACAATTGATTTACTCAACAGTGAGAACCTCAAAGGAACTATTACTCAGCTATGCAATGAGCTACATGTCTGAAATTTTACTATGTTATAGCTAACCCAAAAGTAGGTGAACAACATATTTAAGCAAACTACTGTAAATGCAATAGTTTTCAAGCTACAACTGATTTACTCAATAGTGAGAACGTGAAAATAGCTATTGCTCCGCTATGCCATGAGCTATAGGTCTGTAATTTATCGATGTTATAGCTGACCCAAAAGTAGGTGAACAATATATTTTAACAAAATACTCCAAATGCAATATTTTTCAAATTATAGCTGATTTACTCAACAGTCAGTACCTGAGAATAGCTATTGCTCAGTTGTGCCATGAGCTATAGGTCTATAATTTCACTATGTTATAGCTGACCCAAAAGTAGCTGAATAACATATTTGCACAAATTTCTGTAAATGCAATAGTTTTCCAATTATAACTGATTTACTCAACAGTGAGAACTTCAAAGTAGCTATTACTCAGCTATGAAATGAGCCACAGGTCTGAAACTTCACTATGTTATAGCTGACCCCAAAATAGGTGAATAACATATTGAAACAAAATACTCTAAATGCAATAGTTTTCAAGTTATAAGTGATTTACTCAACAGTGATAACCTAAAAGTAGCTATTACTCAGCTATGCCATGAGCTACAGGTCTGAAATTTCACTATGTTATAGCTGGCCCAAAAGTAGCTGAATAACATATTTATACGAAATTATCTAAATGCAATAGTTTTTAAGTTACAAGTGATTTTACTCATGATGGAAGTTACTGAAAAGCCCAAAAGTAGCTATTACTCACTTAGCTATTGAGACAGACACCCAACTTACTCACCATATTGTAGCTATGAAAAAAGTAGCTGAATAACATATTTTAACAAAATGCTCTAAATGCAACACTTTTCAAGTTATAAGTGATTTACTCAACAGTGATAACCTAAAAGTAGCTATTACTCAGCTATGCCATGAGCTACAGGTCTGAAACTTCACTATGTTATAGCTGACCCAAAAGTAGCTGAATAACATATTTATACGAAATTCTCTAAATGCAATAGTTTTCAAGTTATAAGCGATTTACTCAACAGTGATAACCTAAAAGTAGCTATTACTCAGCTATGCCATGAGCTACAGGTCTGAAATTTCACTATGTTATAGCTGGCCCAAAAGTAGTTGAATAACATATTTATACGAAATTCTCTAAATGCAATAGTTTTTAAGTTACAAGTGATTTTACTCATAATGGAAGTTACTGAAAAGCCCAAAAGTAGCTATTACTCACTTAGCTATTGAGACAGACACCCAACTTACTCACCATATTGTAGCTATGAAAAAAGTAGCTGAACAACATATTTTCACAAAATGCTGTAAATGCAACACTTTTGAAGTTATAAGTGATTTAGTGCATGATTTCATGAATTTTAATCCATTAAAAATTATTAAAAAAATTTATTTAAAAAAAAGTAAGACAGATCCAGGTCTCATACTCACACAAGAGAATCTACCTCTGGCCTAGTACATATATGCAAGATATGAGAGAAATCCCTGCAATAGTCACTGAGAAAATTGTGATAAAAAGTTGAAATTTTCACACTTTTGGTGGGGGTACCCCCCTTGTAATGTCTCTAGCAAACAGACGAACAAACAGATTTGCATGCCTTGAACAATTTTTCATCCTCGATAGATAAGGTATCTTTTAAAAAAAACAGCATGTCTCTAGGCCTTGTAGTTTTGGAGAAGAAGTTGTTCACGCGGACGCGTACACCCACGCCGCAGAGTGATGACATAATGTCAGCTGACTAACAAGTCAGCTGACATAAAAATAGGAAATAATAGGAAAAAATAGGAACTTGACGCCCTGCACTACAACAGCGGTTTAACAACATATAGTTCTACACTAGTTACACAGTATCTGCTACACAATAAGACAGCCTTACACCTGACTAAATTATCACTTCTCCTACTGGTTCTTTACCTGAGGTTACGTTGCACACCCTCCTTGATGCACCTGGTAACCTCTGAGGTGGTTTTCTCACATACTTCTGCTGTCTCTCTGTTCCTGAACTCCCGCTCTCTGTCTGTCATGGCCGTCAGTAGTCCACTCACCTTCTCCAAAAAGTCTTGGTTCATCTCCTGAAAAGGAACATACACAATACTTACCATTTCAACTGGCTGATGTCACTATATAAAATACTGAACATTATGTCCAATTAATGCATTATGCAAGTTAATTATGTATCAGGTGTGTTATTATTGTTTTACTATGAAAAACCTATCAAATTCAATGATAGTTCTAGCACTCGACCCTTAAAATTGGGATAGAATTTTCATGAAATATGGCACATACAACAAGTGTCGTCTACACGGTCACACCCCTAACAAAAGCCACGCAATTGAAGTCCTCTAACATTCTCCAAAGGAAATTCCATTTGTAGTTCCATTATTAATCATAAACAACAGGTAAATTTATATATGGATGGAAAGGTAAAATGGGTTTGCTACAAAACTGTGCCCTCAATGAAAAACAAGCAAAGAATAAACAATGGTTCGAATTCTGAGCACTTTTGAGATTAATATCTCTCCTTGAATGAAGACAGATGGGTTTATTTTTATAGGAGTTTCTAGTTGTACAAGTTCCACTGTACTTTTTACAATTTTTTAAAAATAAGTTTATTGATTAAAACCATTACTACTAAACTGTTGTACCTTACGCAGGTCATCCTGCCGTTGACTGGCCTCCTGCATGGTGTGCACAAGGACCTCTTGCTGCCGCACCACATCTTGCTGCAGTCTGACAAGTGATTGCTTTTCCTCCTCACTCTGTCTCACAAGAGTCTCAAACAACTCCCCGCACTTCTTGGTGTGCTGCTCCAGCTACAGGCACAACATGCCACACCATCAGGAACACTCCCAGCAGTTAATTAAAGCATTACCCACAATCAAGTGCATTCTTACATCCAGGGAAAGGTTGTTTTTTTTTTTTGTTATTCTCAGAATTTTGACAAAATGCAGTGTTCGTGTTATCACCAAAAATCCAGAGAAAGTATACTAGAAATGTAAAAGACAGAATTGTTGGACCAACTTATCAAGTTGGTGGAAAAGATAATGTGCTAGTGGTTTATACAAGAGGATACATTTACACTTTCCATTTAAGATTGTAAGATGGAAATATGATGCCTCTTTCAAACAATACACATCTGCAATTCTAGTATACAATAAATATTACTAAAGCAATGACAACAAATTTGACAGTAAGTAAAATCCAGTACAGTGTACATACCATCTGGTCAGTCTGGCATTTGTATTGCACTAGGTCTTGTTTCACTTGCTGTATGCTTGTAATGGCTGCAGAAATGAAGGAAGAAAACTGGCTTGTGCAAAAAGTTTTCTGCTCCTCAAGTAGGCTGTCCTGCAATCCCAAAAAATCAACATTGTTCACAAAATACCTGTTATGTTTCTGGATAGGTGCAAAGAATTCTCACTGGAGTATTTGATGTTCTGGTGTTAAGCAGTGTCACACAGGCCAAGGTTTCCAGAGAACATGGAACAACACCGTCCCATTCAAGTGAAATGATCTCCTGGGCAGACTTGTAAACAAAGTAATAGAAGTAATAGAAAAGTAATAGATTGGAGTCAACTTCGATGTAATAGTAATAGATTGAAATTTTTCAAATGTAATAGTAATAGATTGAAATTCTATCTATTACATCTATTACAATTTACCCTTTGCTATTTTTCAGAAGGAGGTTGTAGAAAAATGATCACTTAACATGGACTTTAATTCTGTAATGAATTAGTTTTCATATAAATTAATACTTTAAATGGACTTTGATACAATAATGAATTAATTGTCATAAAATCATCACTTTAAATAAACTTCAAAACAATAATGAATTGATTTTGTAGCACTCATAAGTCAAATCCATTTTCAACTTTCATACATAAACTTTTCAAATAATCAACTTGTCATCAAAGAATACTAAATATAACACACAAATGTTAAAATAAATAACTTTGAAATATCAAGGGACCTTTAATTGTCCCTCTTTGATTGAATGTTCTAAAACAACTGTCTTTGAGGTGGTATTATTAAAGGCTTAAAGAGGCCAATTTAACCTTTGGAAGGATTAACTAAATGTTCCTGAGTAAGGAGAAACTGTGACACATGAAAGGCAATCACACAGGTCACTATTGTGTATAATAAGGGCAGCATTGTGGCATATGTAAGCTGTTTCACTGATTTACATAAAATTACCGGAGTTATTATTTTCAAACATAAATGTCACTCTTGAATCATTTTGAGGTGGGCTCTGCATGCAAAGAATTTGAAAGAAAGGGGTTCCTTGAATGCAGTGTTTTCTTTTGTAAACACTGCTCATCAAGTATTTCTCATAATAATAAGAGTTTTTCAAATCTAACAACTCATCATAAAGTGAATAAATATGAGAATTGTTTTACAACAGTGTATTTTCCCCCAGATAATATTTACTGATAATAACATATTTTTCAGCATTTAAAAAGCTTTGCACGGAATTTGCCAGAAATATACCTCTCATTGCAAAATTTACAGCACTTAAGTGGCTTTGTATAGAATTCTCATAAATTCTCCAAGTAGTCAAGTCATTCTTAAAAAGAATAAATACGGGATCTATTTATTTAATTGTAAATATACCAAGTGATATATTTGTGATATTTTATCCTTGTAGGGCATAATCTGAAGCATTTTCAATAAAATAGCATCAGAGATGCCCGTACCCCACAGCCTAGGGAAATATTTTCAACACCATGAGATACAGAAGTACTGTATCAGTACAAACTACAGGATACTTTCAGAGCACAGTCATTTATATAAAGGTCCAAACAATGTTTAAATGGAGAAATAATGTTTAAAAGAAAGATCATGCATATAAAGATGAAGTATTAAAACAAGATAATTCAATAACAAGATGACAGCATTAATCAGCAAACTAAAATTCAACACTCTTTATCTACATCTGCAAGGCCCGAATTATGGTTTAGATGGTTTGAATATTACCATGCATACAGAAGTGGTAATACATTTAATGAATGCTTATGTGTGGTGTTGGAGCAAAATCTGTGGCTCACTTGATGAAATTCTATCTCTTACAATGGGAAGTTATGAAAGTAAAATTCTTAATAAATTCTAATATGACTTTAACAGTGCTTAATCTGCATCAAAAGAGAGACCCAAAGGTGCAACAAGATTTTATAGGTCAAGGTCACTACGACAAGGTCAAAGGTCAAATTAAGGTGACACCATGATAATACACACCTATAGCCCCTAACCAATGTCCCTAGCAAGTATCAACTTCCTCACCCTTACGGTTTCCTAGATATAGCCCGGACAAGATTTTATAGGTCAAGGTCACTACGCCAAGGTCAAAGGTCAAATCAAGGTCAGATCATGACATTGCACAACTACATCCCCTAACCAATGTCCCTACCAAGTATCAACTTCCTACACCTTACGGTTTCCGAGATATAGCCCGGACAAGATTTTTGAACTCAAGGTCACTACGGCAAGGTCAAAGGTCAAATCCTGGTCAGACCATGACGTTGCACACCTACACATCCTAACCAATGTCCCTACCAAGTACCAACTTCCTACACCTTACGGTTTCCGAGATATAGCCCAGACAAGATTTTATACGTCAAGGTCACTACAGCAAGGTCAAATCAAGGTCATACCATGACATTGCACACCTACACCCCCTAACCAATATCCCTACCATGTATCAACTTCCTACACCTTACGGTTTCTGAGATATAGCCCGGACAAGATTTTATAGGTCAAGGGCACTACGACAAGGTCAAAGGTCAAATCAAGGTCAGACCATGACACTGCACACCTACATCCCCTAGCAAATGTCCCTACCAAATATCAACTTCCTACACCTTACGGTTTCCGAGATATAGCCCGGACAAGATTTTATAGGTCAAGGCCACTACGGAAAGGTCAAAGGTCAAATCAAGGTCAGACCATGACGTTGCACAGCTACACCCCCTAACCAATATCCCTACCAAATATCAACTTCCTACACCTTACGGTTTCTGAGATACAGCCCGGACAAGATTTTATAGGTCAAGGTCACTACGGCAAGGTCAAAGGTCAAATCAAGGTCACACCATGACGCTGCACACCTACACCCCCTAACCAATGTCCCTACCAAATATCAACTTCCTACACCTTACGGTTTCCGAGATATAGCCCGGACAAGATTTTATAGGTCAAGTTCACTACAGCAAGGTCAAAGGTCAAATCAAGGTCAGACCATGACGTTGCACACCTACACCCCCTAACCAATATCCCTACCAAGTATCAAATTCCTACACCTTACGGTTTCCGAGATATAGCCCGGACAAGATTTTATAGGTCAAGGTCACTACGGCAAGGTCAAAGGTCAAATCAAGGTCAGACCATGACGTTGCACAACTACACCCCCTAACCAATGTCCCTACCAAGTATCAACTTCTTACACCTTACGGTTTCCGAGATATAGCCCGGACAAGATTTTCAAACTCAAGGTCACTACGGCAAGGTCAAATCAAGGTCAGACCATGACGCTGCACACCTACACCCCCTAACCAATGTCCCTACCAAGTATCAACTTCCTACACCTCACGGTTTCTGAGATACAGCCCGGACAAACTATTTCCCGCCGCCCGCCCACCCGCCCGCCCGCCCGCCCATCCGGACACCATGGGTGAAAACAATACCCCGACAGCCCTTAAGGGCTGTGGGGTAAAAATTAGATGTATAAAGTATCCTGTCAGTTTTATTTCTGTGTTAAAATTACCTCTCAAGTTTGCGCCAAATTGTAATAGAATGTAATAGAAAGTAATAGAAGTAATAGATGCCAATGTAATAGTAACAGCAATAGATTTAAAATTTTCAAATGTAATAGTAATAGATTGAATATTTTCAAATGTAATAGTAATAGTAATAGATTGGCTGTAATAGATTACAAGTCTGCTCCTGGGCAAGTTACAGGGTGTATCCACTAAATTTCAATATTTTTCCATGACTTCTCCATGACCGAAGCTTTAAAATTAAGGACCTTTTACATGCTTCGTGGCATGAAAGAGACATGTACAGAGGCCACGAGTTCCCGCCGTTTTTTGTCCTTTGAGAACCAGGCACAAGGTTCCCCGTGGAGGAAGATGTGGAAGATACCAAAAATTGATCCGATTACACAAACGTATCCTTGTATTGAAATGTTGGATGAAAGAAAGGAACAACGCCATTTCGCAAAAAGATGCCTTTTAATTTCCATGACTTTTTATGAATTTTCCAAAACTGGAGTCAATTTAAATGAATTTTCCAGGCCTGCAAAAAAATAATGGAATTCCATGACTTTTCCAGGTTTTCCATGACTGGATATACCCTGAAGTTAGAAGAGAAAGCCCCTACCAGCATAAATTGCTGCAAATTTTGACATTTCACAACTTACAAAATGGCTGGTGCAAAAAAACGTGAAAGAATGTTGATAATTTTTTCAATTATAAGAAATATTTATAATGCAAAACTTTCGAAACTTTAACCATTTAAGCCAAATATTTATATTGTGAGATTTCAGGGTTCTTTGAAATATGTTATATTTAATTACTGTTTAATCATAATACCCTTACATACAAAGTCAGAAATTTTTAAAAGTAAAAAAAAAAAAAAATTGTGAAACCCGAGAATGGAAACACTAAAAATCCTAAAAAATATAATCATTTATTAAAAGAAAAATCAAATTTTGTAGTTGATTTTATGTCAGTTTTCAGCTGCTTTCACCAAAGACCTGATTCAATTTCTTCCCTTTCTTTGACTTTTTAATTGAATCATTTTGTTCATGAGTAACCAATGAATCATTGCAGCCTTTGACCACCTTTGTAAATTGAATCTGAGTATATAGAAGTTAAGAGCAATAATGCACTTAACAGTGTGAATACAGCAGACTTATTATATTCCCCTGCACTGACCTTGTTGTGAGTCGTGTGCTGCTGGGCTCTGTTCACCCACTCCTGTGCACTCTCAGTTCCTGACCTCTGTAACACAGAAGTCTCACCCAGGCACTTGCACATCTCTTCCTTCAGCGACACGAGGTCAGTGCACAGACCCTCCATACTACTGTGTGCCTGGGACAGGGCAGATCCTAAATGTCAAACAGTAACCTAGTCAGTCTCTTACATTCTTCAAAGGTCATCCACTAATTAATATGATACATCTTCAGTAGGAGACACACTGCACAGAACAGTGAAACTGTAACAGGGTGAACCCTCATATTAAAATGGTGAAAATATATAACCCCACTTTACTGTGTTCAACTGTGACTATCAAAATGTGTACATGAGGTAAAAGAACTTAGTCAATTACACCCTTCATTCAAAGAGAAAAGCCACTACACTATAACTTTTGAATGAAAAACACAAAACCAAAAATATTAAATTTTAAATGTAATTTGTTACTTTTCATTACGTATCCACATAGGTGTATTTAGTTCAGAGGAAGGTAAATATCATTGACCTACAAGAATATTTTTTAACATCACTCTTCTTCAAAGAGTCTACCCCTTCTTGAACACACAAACAGTATCCCAAATGAATAATTCTTATTTGAACGTTTACAAAACACTATCAGTGTTTAAAGAATCTTGGTATTTGGAAATAATTGCCACTGACAATGAAGAGATATGCAGCAAAAATATAATTAAAAAAAAACAAGTATAGATTTTGGATATTCAATTATTCCAGCTATATTCACGAAAGGATGACCTACTGATCAGCAAAAAATGAGCTCAAGCATATGGGACTTTATGCTAAACTTGAGGTTATATTTGAAATGATCCCTTTTGTGAATATGTCCATAGGTTTGGTCTGCTCACCCAGGTTGTCGCTGATGTTCTGTGAGAGCTTTACGGTCTCCTCCGAGAACTGGGCAATGTTTCCAGTCATCTGTTCTGTCCTCTCTCTACTCTGGTCAAGGTACTCTTCTTGCAGGGTGTTATTCTTACTCTCAACCGCTCTTTTGCGGTCAAGCTTCTCATGCAAACCTTCTACATCTGTTGTGGCCTCACCAGCAACATACAGCAGCTAAAAACAATGCCTTGTCAGGGTCTAACTTTACCACATTCTAACAATCAGTTTTACTTAGAGGACCTTCCAATGGCTATGAGCAGTCAAGAATTGTCATTAGTCATCAGAAGACTGAGCTCTTATGTAAAAAACGTATCATTCAAATAAACTAAAAATCCTTGTTCATCAAAAAATATCAATATCTGTACAACCAACCATACTGGCGTTGGCACAAAACATATCATACATATATTTTGTCATCCCTGTTGTTTTTACAGTAAACAATGTTTCCAGGATTACGAGAAGTAGGTAACCTGGTGCCTTATCATCTTTTTAAACTAGGGTGAAGTGGTTGGCAGAATGCCAACCACAGAGTCGAATCTTGGGACAGCAGTGGGTGTTGAAATCTATAAACTTGGTATTATCGCCCGCAACACAGAGTGAGGTACAGTGACAGTAAAATATTGCTGGATTATATATTTGTAAAATGTTGTTAGAAACACCATTGTAGCCTCACGTTTTCATCACTCTGTGGGTGTACAACTACCAGCATTTGATATTTTATTTGTTTTAAATATTGCGAGAAGACAGAGTGAGGTGCAGTAAAATATTGCTGGATTATATACTTGTAAAATCTGTCAGAAACCCCATCGTAGCCTCACGTTTTCATCACTCTGTGGGTGTACAACTACCAGCATTTGATATTTTATTTGTTTTAAATATTGCGAGAAGACAGAGTGAGGTGCGGTGACAGTAAAATATTGCTGGATTATATATTTGTAAAATATTGTTAGAAACCCCATCGTAGCCTCACGTTTTCATCACTCTGTGGGTGTACAACTACCAGCATTTGATATTTTATTGGTTTTAAATATTGTGAGAAGACAGAGTGAGGTGCGGCGACAGTAAAATATTGCTGGATTATATATTTGTAAAATATTGTTAGAAACACCATTGTAGCCTCACGTTTTCATCACTCTGTGGGTGTACAACTACCAGCATTTGATATTTTATTTGTTTTAAATATTGCGAGAAGACAGAGTGAGGTGCGGTGACAGTAAAATATTGCTGGATTATATATTTGTAAAATGTTGTTAGAAACCCCATTGTAGCCTCACGTTTAGAAACCCCATCGTGAAAACTTCTAGGACATACAAAAGCGCCTTCTAGTGGTTGAATGTAGAACTACGGAGTTTGAATTTTCATTGTCTCTGCCAGAGGTGTCCTCGATTTTGATTGGCTGAATGACAAATGTGTAGTATTACCGTGACGTCACTTCATTCATTAATTTCTTTGCGGTTTATTTGTTTGACAAATAATTGAGTACACGTAGATGGGCAGACAGCAATTTTACATTAACAGTGACTGCGTGATAAACCCTGCAGACAAATAAATTAATTGGGGTTTAAGGTCTAGAAACCAGCAGACGAAACCGTTAAAAAAGACTCGTTCGAGTAGACCATTACAATGGCAAACACAATAGTTTCTAGGACATACGGGTCCTTGGAGAAAGCCAGACGAAGTGCTAGACAAGCTTTTTACTTTATAAAATATAACTGAATAAAAGCATTAAAAATCTTCAAAATGGCAGAGTGTATAGTATAGACCTCAATGTACCGATATGTGAAGAAATATTATGCAGAATTTGATATTTAAGGGCTTAAACGGCCATTTGAAAATCGCGGCCGCAACTCAGTACATAACTGGAATCAAAGATTCGACTAAAAAAGTAGGTTGTACTAACAAACAAGAGGAGAGTGCCCGTGAACGGGCACTGTGTCAGCTGACTGAGTGTTTTTGATTTGTGAAGGTGATTAGAGGGCAGAATAATTATCAGGAAAAGGGCTGTACAGAAATACAGTAAATGGTAACTGAACAGCAAGTTCGAAAGAAATTCCGAAGCTGACAGAAGAAAAGGATAAAAAAGTTGTGCCCTGTAAATGGTATTATGAAGGAAAATAACAAGGTAATTGTTTAAGTGTAAAAAATAGGTTAAAACATATTTAAAGAAATACTACAAATGCAATATCCTCGTTCGACCTTGAAGAAGGGGTCCAAGGTCAAATCTAACTACACAAATACATTCCCAGCCCATGATTTCCTATGGTTTACCATTCCAAACCTCTAGGACCAATTATAAATGAGTTATAAGCACTTTTGAGCTTGGCTGTCCTCATTTGACCTTGAAGGAGGGGTCCAAAGGTCAAATCTGACCATACCAAAAGATTCCGAGCCAATGATTTCCTATGGGATGGTTTACCATCCCAAATCTGTCACCAATAATAAGCGAGTTGTAGGCACTTTCAATTTTCGCTATCCTCATTTGACCTTGAAGGAGGGTTCCAAGGTCAAATCGGACCATATCAACAGATTCACAGCCCATGATTTCCTGTCTGTTTACCATCCCAAACCTCTGGGACCAATAATAAGCGAGTTATAAGCACTTTTAAGTTTGGCTATCCTTGTTTGACCTTGAAGGAGGGGTCATTGAAGGTCAAATCTGACCACACCAAAAGATTCCCACCCCATGATTTCCTACAGGTTGGTTTATCATCCCAAACCTCTAGGATCAATAATAAGGGAGATATAAGCACTTTTCATGACTGACAAAAAACACCTGTGGCGGCCATCTTGTTTCTCAAAATGAGGCCAAAAATATTCCCAGACAACATTTTATGGTTATTAATATATACTGCAAACTTAAGAGGGCTAGCTATAATATTTTTTTTCATCAAAGCAGTAATGGTGAAATCTCTCTCTACACACTGCGGCTATCCAGTGGATACAATGATTTACTCAACAGTGAGAACCTGAAAGTAGCTATTGCTCAGCTATGCCATGACATAGAGGTCTGCAATTTCACTATGTTATAGCTGACCAAAAATTATGTGAATAACATATTTAACAAATTACTCTAAATGTAATAGTTTTCAAGTTACAACTGATTTACTCAACAGTGAGAACCTCAAAGGAACTATTACTCAGCTATGCAATGAGCTACATGTCTGAAATTTTACTATGTTATAGCTAACCCAAAAGTAGGTGAACAACATATTTAAGCAAACTACTGTAAATGCAATAGTTTTCAAGCTACAACTGATTTACTCAATAGTGAGAACCTGAAAATAGCTATTGCTCCACTATGCCATGAGCTATAGGTCTGTAATTTCACAATGTTATAGCTGACCCAAAAGTAGGTGAACAATATATTTTAACAAAATACTCCAAATGCAATATTTTTCAAGTTATAGCTGATTTACTCAACAGTCAGTACCTGAGAATAGCTATTGCTCAGTTGTGCCATGAGCTATAGGTCTATAATTTCACTATGTTATAGCTGACCCAAAAGTAGCTGAATAACATATTTGCACAAATTTCTGTAAATGCAATAGTTTTCCAATTATAACTGATTTACTCAACAGTGAGAACTTCAAAGTAGCTATTACTCAGCTATGAAATGAGCCACAGGTCTGAAACTTCACTACGTTATAGCTGACCCCAAAATAGGTGAATAACATATTGAAACAAAATACTCTAAATGCAATAGTTTTCAAGTTATAAGTGATTTACTCAACAGTGATAACCTAAAAGTAGCTATTACTTAGCTATGCCATGAGCTACAGGTCTGAAATTTTACTATGTTATAGATGGCCCAAAAGTAGCGGAATAACATATTTATACGAAATTCTCTAAATGCAATAGTTTTTAAGTTACAAGTGATTTTACTCATGATGGAAGTTACTGAAAAGCCCAAAAGTAGCTATTACTCACTTAGCTATTGAGACAGACACCCAACTTACTCACCATATTGTAACTATGAAAAAAGTAGCTGAATAACATATTTTGACAAAATGCTCTAAATGTAACACTTTTCAAGTTATAAGTGATTTACTCAACAGTGATAACCTAAAAGTAGCTATTACTCAGCTATGCCATGAGCTACAGGTCTGAAATTTTACTATGTTATAGCTGACCCAAAAGTAGCTGAATAACATGTTTATACAAAATTCTCTAAATGCAATAGTTTTCAAGTTATAAGCGATTTACTCAACAGTGATAACCTAAAAGTAGCTATTACTCAGCTATGCCATGAGCTACAGGTCTGAAATTTCACTATGTTATAGCTGGCCCAAAAGTAGCTGAATAACATATTTATACGAAATTCTCTAAATTTGAAAATTTTAATTACTTAAATGTAGCTTTTATAAGCTACAAGCTTACCATGTGGAACTTAATGCTGTTCTCGGGTTGCCACACCCGGGGCCAACGTCTTAGAAAAAAAGATCGTTCTTGTTAGCCACCGGATATACTGGTAGTTGTCGTCACGTGATATCTTCTGACCAATCGCCCTACTTTCTCGTTGAAATTTTTTATTAAATCTACCCCTCAGCTGTAAACAGCGGGGAGGCAGGGTGGGACTCTTCTAAGTCCCACATGGTAAGCTTGTAGCTTATAAAAGCTACATTTAAGTAATTAAAATTTTCAATTTTATTACGCTACAATAGCTTACCATGTGGGACTTAATGCTGAATTCAACCGCCCGGTGGCGGGATTACAGCTGAGACTGGAAGATATGTAATTTTTTTTTTAAGATTTGAATTAATATATATACAGAATAGTGCCAGAAAAGCCAGTCTGAGTCCCTTTTACAGAGCCCCAATCCCGAAGATCGGGCCTGTAACGAGCCAAAAACCTGAGTAAAAAAGGGACAGTGCTAAAACTGTCCAGATGTTTGGTAGTAGGACGGAAGTGCAGCGGTGCTCACTTCGAGGTCTAAGGGTCCCTATTAGACCTTCACGTGTGACTGACCAACCCAGTGGTTGGGCATCTCATGAAATTTTTAACCTGAAATATGAGATTAACGACAACTGACTAAGTCCTTAATAGAAATTACCTGATAATTAAAAAATAAAATGACCTTACCCGTAACATCTTGAAGGTAAAGGAATACCTATATCCTGGGAGAGACTCCTGAAGACTTGGTTGTAGCGGATGTGCCCCCCCCCCCCCTTTTTTCTTTCCGAGGACAACTGGTCTGAGGGGAAGGATCTAGGACTTGTTGTGCCGCCACTACGGGTCCCAGATACATATTGTTGTCGGTGTCCGACCAAGTAAGGTCTTTTAGGTAAAAATTTGTGAATGTGTTGTGAGCTTTCCAGTGACAGGCTTGCATGATTTGGTCCACCGATACTCCACCGTAAAAGGCCTTAGAGGCTGCGAAGGCCCGGATGTCATGCGCTTTGACTTGGACCAAGTCCAAGGCTTGTTGATCTGCTTGTTTGTAACAAAGTAGAATGGTTTGTTTCAACCATGAGGAGAGTGTAGCGGGTCTGATGTCTGAGGTATGTCCTTTCTTAAAGGAGATAAAAAGGAGAGAACGAGACCCTCTCAGGTCTTTAGTTCGGTCCAAATAGAACCTCAGGGCTCGCACGGGACACAGGGTCCTGTCTTCCTTAAACTGTCTATCTACAATGGTAGTCAAAGCAGGGATAGTCACTGGTGACACACTTTGAGAACCTTCTCTTGCTAGTTGGTTTTTGGCTATGAAATCAGAAGGGAACAAGGCTACCTTTTCCCATTGGCCTAAATTAGCTACTTTGTTAGCGACCCAGGCATGGATTTCGCTGCGGCGCTTGCCGGAGGCCAAGGCTAGCAAGAAAGCAGTTTTAAGAGTAAGATGTTTGAGGTCTGAGTCTTTCATGGGCTCAAATGGTGCTTTGGTGAGCTCGTTAAGGACAACAGAAAGGGTCCACTTGGGTAAATTTCTGGAACTTTTAGGACGATCCCTGTGAAAACTGGAGAGTAACCTATGAAGGTCTGCATTGTGCGCAATGTGTTGGGCCGTTGGGCCCAGAGTGTCAACGATGGCAGTCCTGTAACCATCAATGGTCGAGGGGCGCCTGTTTAGGTCTTGGTACAGGTACATGAAAAAATCTGAGATTTGTTTCACAGATGGAGTGGAGAAATCCACCGAATTTTCTCTGCACCATTTTTCAAATAGGGCCCACTTTGACCTGTAGATGGTCCTTGTTGATGACCGCTGAGCGGCAGCAATTCTCTCTGCCACCTCCACAGAGAAGCCTTGTTCTTGGAGTTGTCCGCTCCTAGACACCAGGCGTGGAGGTTCAGCTGTTGTGGGTTGTTGTGGAACACGTAGTTGTGGGACTGTTTGAGTAGGGTCGTTGACACTGGGAGTTGTAGTGGGATCTCTGTTGAGAGCTGCACTAGGTCCCAAAACCAGGGCATCCCTGGCCAGCCTGGGGCTATCACGATGATCAGGCAATGGCATTGCTTGATCTTTTGGATCACCTTGTGAAGGAGAGCCGTAGGAGGGTAGGCGTAAGCCGTGAGGTTGGTCCAGTTTATGTTCAGAGCATCTATGTTCCAGGCCTTTGGGTCTGGGGTAGGAGACACATATAGAGGGAGTTTGTGATTCAGGTGAGTGGCGAATAAGTCTACATGAGGGGTGAACCACTTTCGGCAGATTTGCTTGAAGACCTGAGGGTGCAGAGACTATTCTGTTGACTGCACTTGGTTGGACCTGGATAGGAGGTCGGCCATCACATTCAGACACCCTGGAATGTGCCTGGCTTTCAATGTTATATGGTAGTGATGGCACCAGGTCATGATTTTCCACAGGAGAGCGCACATCTCTGCTGAGTGAGTTCCCCCTTGCTTGTTGATGTAGGCTACCACTGTTGAGTTGTCCGTCGCAACTAACACTGTTTGATTCTGGCACTGGTCCTTGAAGTCTCGAAGGGCCAGGGAGACCGCCTTCAATTCTAGGACATTTATGTGTAGCCTTTTTTCCCGCTCTGACCACAGCCCTTTTGTAGAATTTTGATCTAAGTGAGCGCCCCAACCTTCGTTTGAGGCGTCGGTAAAGAGTTGGATACTGTGGTCCTTGGGATGAAGGTCTGCGCCTTTCATCACATTTGAGGGGTTTTGCCACCAATCTAGGTGGGCTACAATGGCTTCTGTCCAAGGAAGGAGGTTGTCCAGCGACTGAGGATATCTCCAGTGCTCCTTGAGATGAAACTGAAAGGGCCTCATGTGAAGGCGTCCCTCCGGGACCATTTTCTCCGTTGAGGCTAGCAACCCAATTAGAGACATCAAACATCTTGCAGTCAAAACACGTTTTGACTTGAGTCGTAGGATCAAATCCTGAAGTTTGAGCCATCTCTCGTGAGTGGGTCTTACAAGGGCTGAATCTAGGTGGTATTCGTAGCCCACGAACGAAAACACCTGAGTAGGTTTCAGTTCTGATTTTTCCTGGTTGATTATCCAACCCAAGGATTGGGTTAGGTCTACCACTGCCTGTGTGTCCCTTTGAGATTCCTCCTGGGACTGGGACCTGATCAGCCAGTCGTCCAGGTATTGGTGAATTCTGAGTCCTCTTGAGAGGGCCATTAGTTTCACTTCCTTTACGATCATCGTAAAGACCTGGGGGGCTGTGGCCAGTCCGAAAGGTAGGGAGGTGAATTGGAACACCTGGGCCTTGTAGCAAAACCTTAGGTACTTCCTTGAGTTTGGATGGATGGGGATGTGAAGGTATGCGTCCGACAGGTCTATCGACGATACCCACTCCCCTGGAACCAGGGAAGTCCTGATGGACTCCGGGGTTTCCATTTTGAACTTTTCTACATGTAGAAAAGTGTTGAGCCTGCTTAAGTCTATGACTGGCCTCCACCTTTGGTGAGGCTTGGGTACTAGGAACAGGCGACTAAAACCCGAGAGATTTTACGTTTTCCACCCTTTCGATGGCGTTCTTTGACAAGAGAGACTGGATACAAGTGGCCAAGGCTTGGTCTTTTTGTTGGGCCTTGTACTCTGACAGAATCAGAGGGAATCTGATCAAGTTTGGCTTTGAACGGAATGGCAGAACGTAGCCATTGGTGATAATGTTTAACACGTTTTGAGAACATTTGTTTGTTAGCCAGTCTCTCTTGAAAGAACGGAGGCGACTTCCTACTGGTGGACTGAATGAGGCTTTGGAGGAGTCATTGTGAAGGGGGGTTTCCACGCCCCCTTCCCCTATTGTGGGGTCGAAAACGACCCCTGGAGCCTCTGAAGTTGGATTTTCCTCTTCCCGAGGGAAAGGATTGGTTACTGCTTTGAGAGGAATTGCCCCCATAGGGGCGTTTCCTGTAGGAGCCTCTTTTCTTGTGGGGGCCACGAAAGGGCTTATTCTGGTAGGGTGCAAAACCCTGAGAATCTTTTGAGGTGCCTTTTTTGAGAAGGAAGTCCTCACCTTCCTTAACAAGTTGAGACTCGAACAAGGAGGAGTCCCAGAAGGACAAGTTCCTAAGTTCTTGGCGTCTCGTTTCCCCTAGCTGGGGATGCAATAGAGTCATTTCGGCTTCGCGCCTAAGCAAGCCGGTATTAGCCATAGAATATAATTCCCTCTGGAGAATATGGGCTAGCGATTTGCTGAGACAGGTAAGAGCTCTATGTTGGACAAGAACCGTCTTGTTCCAAAAATCCAAGTACTCAGCAACTTCCTCATATCCGCGCTTTGCTGCTTTCTCAGGATTGGCACCTTTCTGGATCTGAGACTTTATCTTCTTGACAGTTGACTTGATGCTATGTTGGCACTTTTCCAAAGAAGCATTGCAAGAAGAAGAGGTTTTGGCAAAGGCAGCGGTGAAATTGAGGGTTGAAATATTCTGTCTACTCTGATGTTCCAGCTCCTTAAGGACTGGCATAGGGACTTTGGCTACTGGTGCCCCAGGAGGTCTAGGAGTAATACAGATCTTAGCAAAGTCCGTATTCAACTCCTGGATTTTGTCTTGAAAAGTGGGCTGTCCAACCTTATACCACTTAGAAGTGGATGGAGGAGGCTTGACATATTTTCCCTCAGATAAATTGGCAGCTTTGAAATCATGTTGAAATTTATCGAAGGCGTCCTTGATAACTGAGCTAAGTGGTAAGATAGAGGAAGGACCTCTAGGTCTGAGCTCTTGACGGCCTTTTTCGTCATCCAGACCCAACACTGAAGTTGACGACCTAGGCATAGAGTCCCTGGGGTCAGGGAGAGAAAGAATGCGTCTGAAGGTGTCTACCTCTTCAGAGTATTGGGAGGGAATGTCAGACAGGGCTACTTCCCTATAATAAGGGGGGTCTGGATCATGATGTGGGAGGTCTTGATCAGAAGCTGCGCCTGAGGGCTGAGCCCTAGAGGGCTTAGAAGACCTGTGTCTGGCAACAGGGGAGTGATCTTCCTCTGAAGATGACACATATCTGGACCTAGATTTATGCTTGCTCTTGTCAGAGTGTTTCTTAGGTCTAGGATGGATCCGAGGTTCGTCGGAATCCTCATCCAGTTGATCCGAGGCAGAGCTCGGTGCTACTGTTTGCCTGTGGCTTTGTTTTTTGTGTGAGTACGAGGAATCCTTCGGTATGGCTTCAGAAGGGGCAACGTACTGATCCGAGGAAGTTTGGTTAAGTACTAGTCGAGGAGGGAGTGCTGGACCAACGTCCACATCCATAGCCTCGGACTGTGCATTAGTACTTGACCTCGGAGGGGGTAGGTCCAGATTAGCAGCAGACTTGCTGGATGGACCAGCTTTTGAAGCATGAGGCGAGGGATCAACCTCGGCAGGCTTTTTAACTGCCAACTCCTCTCGGGGTGATTGAAATGCTTCTAACATGGATGCCTGGAAGGAACCCATTTGCTGCTGTATATGTATATTTAAGGAATCACCCAGGGATTTCTCTAGATTTCTTTGAATTTTGTTTTGCAAAACAGTACCTGGGGTGGGTGGAATAGCTTTTGCTGGGGTCTTTAGTGATAAAGAACTGAAGGCGAGAGGTTGAGGACAGGGGGGTGAGGTAAAGAGGTTATCGGCAGCACTCTCAAGGTCTGCATTAGAACCAGTAAAAGAGTCCCCATCGCCTTCACCCAAGAGATCTAGTTCATCTTTGGAACTAGTTTCCGCTTTTTGCTTTTTTAAGTACCGCTTCCTGTTTTGAATTTTTTGCAATTGTTCATCAGAGAGAGACGTGCAAATATGGCAGGGTGCTTCAAAAGTGACACAGGGGTCATCTCCCTTGCCAGCCTCCCTACAGGTAGGGCAGAAATTATGAGTATCAAAACTGAAGCAAAAATGGCGGCATTTCTGAGCTCTCGGTTTGTCTTTGTTTGCTTGATGAAGAGACATTTTAACGCAATAAAAAGACGTACAATTGAAATTGCCTGGACCGAGAAAACTCAAAACACGCGGATTGAAGGGAAAATACTTAAGCTGTGAAATTAAAAATTTTACAGTATGATCTATGAAATATATTTAAGGAAATGTCCAAATATTAGCCTCCAACAATACGTGAATACTGAGAAATAAATGAAAATGTCCGTATATTTACAAACTGCTACCAGTCTTCGTGGCCAACGAGAAAGTAGGGCGATTGGTCAGAAGATATCACGTGACGACAACTACCAGTATATCCGGTGGCTAACAAGAACGATATTTTTTTCTAAGACGTTGGCCCCGGGTGTGGCAACCCGAGAACAGCATTAAGTCCCACATGGTAAGCTATTGTAGCGTAATAAAAGCAATAGTTTTTAAGTTACAAGTGATTTTACTCATAATGGAAGTTACTGAAAAGCCCAAAAGTAGCTATTACTCACTTAGCTATTGAGACAGACACCCAACTTACTCACCATATTGTAGCTATGAAAAAAGTAGCTGAACAACATATTTTCACAAAATGCTGTAAATGCAACACTTTTGAAGTTATAAGTGATTTAGTGCATGACTTCATGAATTTTAATGCATTAAAAATTATTAAAAAAATTTATTAAAAAAAAAGTAAGACAGATCCAGGTCTCATACTCACACAAGAGAATCTACCTCTGGCCTAGTACATATATGCAAGATATGAGAGAAATCCCTGCAATAGTCACTGAGAAAATTGTGATAAAAAGTTGAAATTTTCACACTTTTGGTGGGGGTACCCCCCTTGTAATGTCTCTAGCAAACAGACGAACAGACAGATTTGCATGCCTTGAACAATTTTTCATCCTCGATAGATAAGGTATCTTTTTAAAAAAACAGCATGTCTCTAGGCCTTGTAGTTTTGGAGAAGAAGTTGTTCACGCGGACGCCCACGCCGCAGAGTGATGACATAAAAATGAAGTAAAATTGCAGACTCATTATAATTTTAATGTCTAATTTTTAACATACCCGCGTACACTATGGAAAGGTGAGAAAATATAAAATACTCTGAATGAAAACCATTGTTTATTAACAAATCGCAATACTTTAAACAAACCTCAGAGGCTTGTCCATGTAGCTTTGTTTCAGTCTTAACATGGTGTGACACAAGATGTTTCTGTTCCTCGCGTTCACGTGTGGTGTTACGCAGGTTCTTGCTGGTGGTCTGAAGCTCTTTGGATGTTTCCTCCAGCTCCTTCTTTGTATCATCAAACAGCTCAGAGATCTGACATAAAAAATAGTGTAATAGAGAAGCCAAAAATACATCAATTTACACATTTAGTGGTTTAGCAATTGCATATCTGACATGATAGATAATATGTAATTTATTCCATAAAGGTATTTTGGGGGGTTACTGTATCTTGTTATCAACTAGGACTGTAAATACCACTAAAGTGAATTTTACATGGATTTGTTGTTTCTCAGAAGAAACTTCAGTGTGGCAGGGACAGGGGTTGCACAATCAAATGGCAAGACACAATGGATTAATACACTCTATCAACAAAATATCCAAAAAATTTAAAATAAAGTCATCATATACCAGTTGGCCAGCTCAGATGATAATGCCAGGTCTGTAATACGTTTTTGATGATAAAAGATCTTACCCCTCCTTTTGAAGAGTTATTTACTAACTTGTGTAACATTTTGTGCAAACTATAACAGGTACAAAATCCTAATGTAAACATACCTTGATCATTTCAGTGTTTAGAAATGATATTTTTTCTTCCATTTCTTTTATAGTTTCCTTTTGCATGATACCTGTGGCTAGAAGCTGACTGCAAGGTGACAGAAAAAAACAGGAAGTTACTTCAACACAGTTAAAGACTTAGCTTATCAATACTATCAGTGTGGCTTGCACATGATGCATTTCATATTATATAACAAAAAGAAATGGCGACTGCAACAATATTATTTACGTCATGAGCAAACACTGAAAAAGAAATAAACGTGAGGTCTTTTTATCATGACTGATATCAACTGAAGCATAACACTTCTCTATCTTGGATCTGGGAATAATAACTCCATTTACAAAAAGAACCAAAAAAAAAAAAAAAAACATAAAAAACCCCTGTATTGTGTTCATACTTAACCAACCAAGATCCCTATGTACAGGGCTATTGAACAAACAGAATCTGGTATTTTGTATGTTGCAGGGTGATTTGGTGAAATTTGACAGTACCCACACATGGGGTTCAGAGTTTATTTTCTGCAAAACTGGCTTATTATTCACATCATTACTCTTTTAGGGACAACAATGAAAATGTGATTTTTGACAACTAATAAAAAAGGATTAAACTTAAAACACCCCCAATGTGAGAGTGTCAGAAATAAAACTATAAAGATACAGTAGAATCTTAAAATGTAGACAGCACTGAAATCAAGAAACTACTCACTCATAGTTGTCTTGGGCAATAAAAATCCCATTTTTGTCTCTTGCAGCCTGCAAGTCTTTTCTAAGTCTTTCTATTTCTTCTGTGTATTCCTATACAAGAGAATCGCAACAAAAATAATCAATCAATGTAAAATGTCATCTGAAATAAGTATTCAAATGAACAGTCACACAATCTGAAAACCTGCTCTTTTTTCAGGTTTGTATAATATTTATACAAGATGAAGGTCTGCAATACAAAAAAAAAAATGTATTAATGCAATAAAACATTTATGTTTCTAAGTCCTACAAATGGTACTTAGAATACCATTCATAGCACAACCATAACAATAAAATAACCTTAAAACTTTTCTGAAAGTCCTAACAATATTTATCATCCATGTAGCAGGAGATTTTTATTTCGAAGAAAAACCATACAGTAATACAATATTATACTGCATTATTGGTGCCCCCTGACAGAACTGAGGAAACTTTCATTATAGACATAAACTACATGTGTACTGACTTTATCGGTGATTCAATCAGAAAATAGCCTCAAACAACGGATGATAGTAGAAGTCCTTTATTTGGAGGATATTTTCTGACTGAACCAATGATAAAGTCTGATCAAAAGTAGTTTATTTCTATTATAAAATGCCACTTAATGCTTTATTCAGTGTTTACTGTTTATTATTTTAAATTTTATTTTCAAGATGATATCATAAAATCACATTTGTAGAATGTCCAGTGGATAATGTTTCTCTGTAATGTACCACAAAATGTGCACATTTTTTGGTTGGTTGCACAGCCCTCCATTATATAATACATCATCTGTTACCTTGAGTAGGGCCTTCTTAGTAAGTTTCTGGTTGATCTCAGGCTTGTTCTGGATGTTCTTGGCCCTGTTTGCATACTCCAATGTACTGAGAGTCTCCTGCAAGAAAACAGTAACAAAGCATTAAACCTGTAACACACAGTTACTTATAAACAAGTTGTTCCTCATTGAAATATTAACCATTTTCATCCCTAAAGCATTTGTAAGTGAATAGAAATATTACAACAAATACAACAATTCCAGGCTAAACCTATTTTAATGTAGCTTACATGTCTAAATGATGAAACTATTTTTGGTCCACAACTTTGAAGGCTGTCAGAACCTAGTACATTCTTGGAATATAATAATTGATATTATGAACATACACATGCATTCGTGTGAAAACACTACATATGTAATGTGCAAATATGTATGAAAACAAGTCATAATCATACCTCCAAATTACAAGATGCTGGTGAAATGGTTGCAATAATGGAGGTTTTGGTCCTTCCACCAAGTGAATCTTGCAACAGTCTGGTCAGTTTACTTTCCCTGGAAAAGACAATAAAATAAACAAATACAACATTGCTTTCAATTGCCTCCATCACAGAAACATAAGAAAATAGGAGACTTTCATGTAAAAGTAGGATTTAAAACCTATGAGGTTGCCTGTTAGTGTTGGTATTGTTTATCACTATTGAAAAATGTTAAATATCCTGATGTTGATACTGCAGGGTAGAATTTCAATATCAAAACATATCTTATCTAATCTAATCTACTGCGTTGCAGTATCTTCCCCAAAAATAGAACTCAGTGCGCTATTTATTATTTGGAAAGGGAAGGAGTTCCAAAGAACCGGGGCATAGGGACTGAAAGAATTGGAAAAGTGTTTGATTGATTTATGAACTTTACGGGCAAAAGTGGGGGTATGAAGGAACTTGAGATTGGGGGCGCTTCGCCTTGTATTTCTGGAAGAGGTGTAGGGATGAATTAATTCTCTTAGGTAAACTGGTTGACCCTTGTTGAGAATTTTGTATGTAATGAGACCTATTTTGAATTGTACCCTATATTTGACTGGGAGCCAATGGAGTTTTTTCAGTTGAGGGATAATGTGAGAGTATGTAGAGGAACGGGTGACAACCCTGCAGAGTGAGTTTTGGACTAACTGCAATCTCCTTAACTCGAAATCAGTCAGTGATAAGAACAGGGAATTGCAGTAGTCCAATCTGCTGCTCCCCAAAGCATTTGCTAAAAGAACTGATGTGTTAAGGTCTAGAAGGGGATGAATTCTATAGAGGTCTCTCGCGTGAACTCTGGTGGACTTTATGACCTGTGACACATGGTCTGAGAATGAGAAATTGGAATCGAACACCACTCCGAGGTTCCTAACACTTTGTGTTGGTTAGATCTGATTACCGAGAATATTGATCGGAAAGTGAGGAAGGAGTTGTTTACAGTTATTTTTGGAGCTTATCAGAATAAACTCAGTTTTGTCAAGGTTGAGTTTTAATCTGTTTGTGAAACCTAGTTTCTTGCCTGTAACGTACACGTTACCTAATTTCACTGCAATACAAAGGTGTATGGTAGAACCTTTAAGTGTATTGGGTGATATAATTCCTTTCACCTGTGAAGTACACAATTACCTTACTTCCTCTCACCTGCAAGGTACATGGAGTAACCAAGTTCCTTTCACCTCTGAAGTGTATGGGGTTACATAGTTCCGCTCCCCTGTGAGGTACAGAGTTACCTACTTCCTCTCAATTGTAAGGTACATGGAATAACCTAGTTCCTTTCACCTCTCAAGTATACGGCATTATTTAGTTCCTTTCACCATATCAGGTTACCCAATTTTTTCACCTATACACAATGTTATCTACTTCCTCTCACCTGCAATATACATGGAGAAAGATAGCATTCACCTGTGAAGTCTATGAGGCTACTTAATTCCTCTTTCCTCATTACTGCGAGGGAAAGGGGTTACCTACTTCCTTGCACACATGAGGTATATGCCATTACCTACTTTCTCTCACCTGTAAGGTACATGACGGCCGTGTTCTACCAATGCAGTGATCACTCTGCCCAGTGTAAGTAAGCTCTGGTTGATGTTGCCCGCCTCTCTGGCACGCTTCTCCACAGCACCAGACCTGCCAATGTTCTCACTTCCTGCCAAGTCCACCAGGTTGAGCTTACCAGTCTTGAGCAGCTCCTCCCCCTCCATAGTGTTCTCTTTGATGTGCACCGTGACCATGAAGACAGAGTGTGAGCGACTGCAATGCAAACAAACGTCCTCAGACAAAAGTACTTCTATGTGCGTAGCAAGTATCACTCAGCAGTCACATCTTATTAGATTTGTCAAACACAGGGTTTCATATTGGAAATATTTACTTTCCCCTGAAAAATACCACTTAATGTATATCTGACAAGTTTTTACAACATCTGACTCAACGATGAGTTTCAAACTCAGACTGTTGCCTTCTTCATCATACTTTTCCACCAAGATATCAAGTATATTTAATGCAGTGAAACTTCTACACTATTCACTTTGCCAGCAATATACTATGCTGGATAATTGATTATTTTTGTGCAACAACATAAAATTCCCAATCCTTCAAAAGAGCAGTGAGACACCCACCTGGAGTGTGCATTCATGAGAGTGGCAGCAGTCTGTCTTTTGTTAGTGCCTTTCTCCAGGATGGAGTACACTTCATTCTTATTGTGCACAACCACCTCTTCCAGGCCTTGTATCACACATGAACCCTAGGAGAAAACAAAACTTATTTAAGGCTGAAATAAGGCTGAAAGTGGTTTTAGTCTACTAGAGTGAGCCACAAAGTCATCAGAAACACAAGTAGTGCACTGAAGCGGTCACCTATCCCAGTACTAACATAGCCCATTGACGCTTAACTTCAGTGAATAGACAGGCACTCATCACACTATGCAATAATTCATGAAAGAAAAAAAAACAAGAAAAAAAAAAGAAAACCAAAAAAATAGCATCAGGGATGCCCGTACCCCACAGCCTGGGGAAATAGTTTTCAACACCATGAGATATAGAAGTAGTGAAACAGTACAAAGATAAGGATACTTTCAGAGCAGTGTTAGTTATGTAAAGATCCTAATACTGTTTAAGTAGAGAAAATAATGGCAAAGAGAAAGAAAATGTATGTAATGATGAAGTATTAAAACAAGACAATTCAATAGTAAGATGACAGCATTAATCAGTAAACTAAAAATTATGACCCTGTAAAATTTATTAACTGGAGAATAGACGTCAATGGAAATAGAACAATTATGTAAAAGTACATATAATAATCAGTTGCAGCAATCCATATATGTTTGCCTTGAGAGAAACGTGGTAGGTGAACACACTTTTGCAGAGTCAAAGCTACAGGTCACACCATGATGCACACCTACAACCTCTAACCAATGTCCACACCAATTGTCAACCTTCTACACCTTACAGAAGAGCCTGGACAAGATTTTATAGTCAAGGTCTTTACGGCAAGGTCAAAGGTCAAATCAAGGTCACACCATGATGCTGCACACCTTCAACTCCCAACAAATGTCCCTACCAAGTATTAACTTCCTACACCTTACGGTTGCAGAGAAATAGCCCGGACAAGATTTTATAGGTCAAGGTCACTACAGCAAGTTCAAAGGTGGAATCAAGGTCATACCATGACGCTGCGCACCTACAACACCCAACCAATGACCCTACCAAGTATCAACTTCCTACACTTTACGGTTCCAGAGATATAACCCAGACAAGATTTCAAAGTTCAAGGTTACTATGCAAGGTTAAAGGTCAAATCAAGGTCACATTATGACATTGCACACCTACAACCCTCAACCAATGTCCTTAGCAAGTATCAACTTCCTACACATTATGGTTGCAGAGATATAGCCCGGACTAGATTTTAAAGTTCAAGGGCACTACGGCAAGGTCAAAGGTCAAATCAAGGCTACATTATGACATTACACACCTACAACCCCCAACCAATGTCCCTACCAAGTATCAACTTCCTACACATTACGGTTGCAGAGATATAGCCCGGACTAGATTTTAAAGTTCAAGGTCACTACAGCACAGTCAAAGGTCAAATCAAGGTCACCCCATGAGGTTGCACACCTACACCCCCTAACCAATGCCCCTACCAAGTATCAACTTCCTACACCTGACGGTTTCTGAGATACAGCCCGGGTAAGACTTTATAGGTCAAGGTCACTACGGCAAGGTCAAAGGTCAAATCAAGGTCACACCATGACGCTGCACACCTACACCCCCTAACCAATGTCCCTACCAAGTATTAACTTCCTACACCTTACGGTTTCCGAGATAAAGCCCGGACAAGATTTTATAGGTCAAGATCACTACAGCAAGGTCAAAGGTCAAATCAAGGTCACACCATGACGTTGCACACCTACACCCCGAACCAATGTTCCTACCAAGTAACAACTTTCTACACCTTACGGTTGCCAAGATATAGCCCGGACAAGATTTTATAGGTCAAGGTCACTACGGCAAGGTTAAAGGTCCAATCAAGGTCACACCATGATGTTGCACAGCTACACTCCCGAATCAATATCCCTAAGTAACAACTGCCTACACTTTATGGTTTCTGAGATACAGCCAGGTCAAACTTTTGCCCGCCCATCCGGACACCATTAATGAAAACAATACCCCAACAGCCCTTAAGGGCTGTGTGGTAAAAAACCCTTAATCCACTTTGATAAATTCAAGAAATACACTTTAAAGATACTTATACTATTTCATATAATTTCTTTCACATTTACAGAAAGTTAAAATTCAACAAAAAAATATGAAAACATACATATACACACACACCAAGGAAAAAAACAATAACAGATCATGTAGTGTGTGTGTGATCATGCAGCAGTGTATGTGGAGAGATGGTTAATATTGTGACATAGCATAAACAAATCTGGGCTCAAACGTTCAAACAAGGCAGATATCAGTGTACAAGGCCTCAAGTGAAGAGTCTGAACATTAGTCACTTATTTGGGTTTCTGCCCCACCCTACCATCCATTTGTCTGTTTGGCCTTGGCATAACCATCAGATCAGGGTCTTATTTTGAAGCAAGGTGGGGTTTACCCATGGCTCAGTCCACCTCAAAGATAATCCAGATCGGGAATCCAGAATTGTTTTTCTGGCAATATCTGCATGCATAACTCAAACATTATTCAATAGAATTGGGTTATAGTTTCACACAAGATGTGTTTACCCAAGACGAAGGGTTTGTGTATTGTTAGACAATGCTTGAATCATCCAAAATGGATGAAACAATGAACATTTGAAATATGCCTATTAGCTTTCACTAGCTCTTTAAAGGCAGCATTTGGCGTTTAAATTAAAGCTTTATCTTCAATATCTTCTGTGACTCATCACCTACAGTTATGGTAAAGTCATGAAAATATTACAAAAACTTTGCCAAAACTCTGCATGAATATAAATAAGCAACAGAGACATTCAGAAATATACTAAATTTGATGGAGTTATTAAATTCATTTCACTGACTCAAGGACTTGCCAAGCTACTTATTAATCCCATATGGAGGATAATGTCAAAATAAAGAAATATAATGTAAGGTATCAACTGAAACAATAAACTTAATTTCTCTACAGTATTACTGAAAGAGCAAAACCTTTGCAACAGTTGACCATAAAATTGTACTCCCAGCTGCAGTGTGTAACACCAACCACTGATCAGTATGTTCAGTTGGCACAATGCAGAGAAAATACACCACCATTGCATGAACATTATTTCAGCGAAAGTCACTTTGAGATCAGAACTAATGCAGGGTATTCCCCAGATCTCAAAAGCAAACAAAAAAGTGATAACTTGAATAAATAAAATCTACCATTTTAGCAGCTTTATCCTGAAAAACAGATTACTTTCAGTTGATAACAAAATTTAAGAAAATATACAAAACACAATATCCATGTTAAAAAATACATATATGTGTGATAACAAAAAATGCTTGTTCAATAAAGTCTGTATTTTTCATGATAAAATGTGAAAGTCTGACGAACAATGTTTATACATGTGCTAAAGCCAATTTTATCATTAATTGACACTAGACAAAAATAGACCTCCAACAATACCTAAATTAATCCCAATTCTATCACTGTCATAAATTACTCTAAAATCATTACCCCTTACCTTTTTGGTGTTATCTTCATATATTTTCAACCTTGGATTTTCCACAGACTCAGCCCCCAAAAGGTCAATTAGCTCCTCATTGTAGATTTCCAAAAATGATACTCTGACTGAGAACTCACATTCCTAAATACAGATCAAAAAGAAAAAAATACAACGCCTGCAATCAACATCATGCTCAAAACACAACCATCTTAGTCACAAGATTTGTTCTAATAATGGCACATAGGCTTAATACAAAATAAGCACATAAAATAAATGCAATTCTTTCTACAAATCTATTCATGAATCAAAATGTGCCACAATTATGCAAAGGGGTAAAACATATATCCACTTTTGAATACTTCCACACATTAAATAAATATGCCAGTTTTATTAGATTTACTTTTAGTCAGCAAAATCAACTGGCACAACTGTTTCTTATGATGTAAGCAGTTTTTCTTTATTGCACATGAAGGACTAAAAATAAACCCATTTGATCATTTTATTCCTCTTTGGGCAATTATGCACAGTATCTTTGTATACTGTAACCATTAGGGCTGTAATCATTAGTGATTTCTGTAGATCGAGGATCACCTGTTCCATGCGAGTTGAACTTGAGTAAATGGCACAAATATAAATAAAATAACAATGTCCAAATATTGTCATTAAGGGATCCGCCATTACGTAATTGTGTTTAGTACCATTTTATTGCAAGGAAATATATTTTGTTGCCAATTAAATTTGTACAGATATGTATGAGCACTTTATGGAACAGCCACGTAAATCAGGGAAATGAAAAACCGACCATTGCTCATTGATTTTTACATCTTTATGGTTAAATAAATTGCAAAAGTGCTAGTTTGTAACAAGATTAGTATATCATTATTTATTTCTTAAAAACTCGAGTTTAAATTGCATAAACCAATGTTATGCCCAAATATCGCCCATCGAGTTACGACTCAAGTTTCGGTCAACTCGTTACAGCACTAGTAACCATACTGTAATTTTTATACACCATTACATTTAACCCTTTCGCTACCATGTATGTCGACTAGCAGTCGACATCAATGTGTATTACAAGGGACCCTGTCTGTCGACCCTTGGTCGATGGCAATAATGTATATTTCTTCTTTCCCTTCAGTGTACTGTTATACGTTTTCTTTGGTGTATCAGTATTAAACCGATTTTTTAAGTATTTTATATGAAAGTTATGCTATATTTTTTAAAAAAATTCACCATTTCACCTATTTTAACTGGTTTCTGTAGATATTGCCGTATTTACCGCATATAGCTGCATATTGTTTACTCATGGTTATTTTTATTTGGGGAATTCCCACGAATTTTCCCATTCGACTTTCATCAATTCCTAATGAAATATGCCGAAAAATACCGCAAATAAAGTGTATAAGGTAGTGAGTTATTATTTTACTTCATTGGCGTTTCTGACGTGATATGATGTCATATGGCTACTGTCCTATGGAATAATGTTCCTTCAGTAGCGAAAGGGTTAAGCACCAGCTTGATAATTTTCAGCTATAAAAATTAGGGACACGACTCTATTACTGGTGTCACGGAATTGAAATCATTTTAATGAAATACCAAAACGAAATATTATTACCAGCATGTCGATTGTCGGTGAATGAAATGGTTGGAAAACATCAAATATCACAAATGTACAATAAACTTGAAGAAACTGTAACCTTTTATTCCATGTTTTTGCACAATTTATGGTTTTATATCGAGGAGCATGTTTTGGTTTCAACAAGACTAAAATGCAGTGGCTTTTCGGTATCCTGGACTCAGAATGGTTTTGTAGTGGCATGATACCAAAACAGAAAATATGCTCCTGTCCCAACCCTAGCAGAAATTAATGCATCTTTTTTTTCTTTTTTTTTGGACATGCTTAATTATGCTACCACATATTTTGAGACTATCTGAGTGTACCTGTTTATTCAAACGAGAAAAGAGTTGATGCATTGTCCTTGGGATGATTCCTGCCAGGGGGTCATCTTCCCATGACAGATTAGAATCTTCAGTCCGTTCTCCTTCCATTGTATATGTCTTACCAGATCCTGTCTGTCCATAGCTGTGAAAACAACACAAAATTTAACTCTTTAAATGTTCCATTAGTGACAACTAGGGCTGCGAACGAGTACTCGAGCCTCGGTGTACGAGGCGGTCTTGCCTTGTACTCGAGTCCATTTTAAGTACTCGGTTACTCGCGAGGTATTGTATTATCGCCCACGTAATGAAACGTTTGTGTAAAATATGCTGCATTTCTGTCACATTATATCAATTAAAGTCATTGGTTTCACTTGAAAGCATAGAATTTACTCCATATTTTATACATGGTGAAATAGAAGACGTTTTTCTTCAAAAGTTTCGTTTCCGGAACCGACTATTTCTTTACAGAAGACTTCTAATGGTGGGTACTAAATCTCGCGGTTACTCGAATTCGGGCCGGTTTTCAGAGGGCGAGTACTCGATGCCGTTTTTTTGTACCCGTCACAGCCCTAGTGACAACATTCACATGCCAAGCAAAATTGATAGGGTACATTGGTTGTTGTGGTGCTTCATATGAAGTGTTTTTATTTATTAAACTTTGAATGATCTACAGTTAAAAAAGATAATATCTTATCAAGTAACACCTGAAGAATGTTTACGCAGAACACCATAGCGCATAAAATATCTTACTACATAATTAAAATGTCCATCACTGAAAGCATTTCACAAAAGGGTCACAATTAATTTCACCAATTAAACTCCATGAAAAGAAAAAAAAAGTTGAGGGAAAATGTAACAGAGTCAGTGTTCGCTCTCTAGCGCGATTTCGCGAGTTTTTACACACTCTGGGGCGAGTTGTCACAAAACCAAATCACCAACGCGTCTTATCGGAAGCGACGACGTATGTACGAAAGCGACGATGTACATATTGCCTCATAGAAATAGGTGAGAAAGACATGAAAGTGAGTTTATTTTATTTGATACATCCAGCTAACAGTAATTCAGGCGAGAATTCGGGTATTCTCATGAGATTTTCGTGCTTTATGTCTAATTTTTAACTCGTCTTCTGCATATTGTGTCACAGACGAAACAGTCGAAACAACTACTGACCAAAGAAATTTGTCTATTATCGGAAGAGACAATATATATATATTTCTTCAAAGAAAAGAGAAGAAATGCAATTTATTTATTTATTTGATGAATCCAGATAACCGTAAACTAAAAAAAAAAAATAAAAAAAAACAGTAGCACCCAGCCATTAAGCCATTAAGATGTGGTTTAGAAGTGAAATTTTTAAAAAAATAAAAGACAAATAAAAACAGCATTAAATTTTTATTTGAACTTTTAGTTTAGCATCTATTGCTTATTATTTAAATAAAGAAGATTTTATGCAGTCCCAAATAGGAACTAAATATTTCAAAATATCTTGACGCAAAACATGTTTCACATTTTTTCACAGTTGTCTCGCCTTTTCAAGTGAAGTGAGACAGTCTGTCTCGCATTCATTTTTGACGAGAGCGAACACTGAGAGTATACATGGATTACATTCCCAATGATACATATAAAAGTCCAAATTTTTCATCGAAACATGCAGCTCTTATCTGTTGAGTAAATAGCTTTTCCACCCAAGCATTTTTAAGCTTAAGAATGTATAGAAATTACTGAAGAAATAAATGTCAGTCTTTTTAGATTTACATGTGTAATATCTTCCAATTATCATAACATAGTAAATAACAACACAAAAGTACTTTGGATCAAAATTAGTAACAACAAGCAATGCATAAATTTCAAATCTTAAAGTAAATTTAATGTCCACAAACTATTTTGTTCAGAATTTTATTCTATTTCATAATAAAAAAAATCATAGAGAAGTTACTTGGCAGATTTTATGGCACTCGCTCCTGAAAGCAAAAGGTTGCATAATCAAATTAACTAAATTTAGTAATATGTAAGGACAATATACCTTTGAAATCACCAACTAAATTTAACTAAATGTAACTAAAGCCAGTATTACCAGAAGCTTAACTGATCAAAATAACATACTAAAAATGCAGAGCCGGCATGAATTCTCTCCTATTTTCAAAACAAGTTCCCCTTGCAGGACGCTTAATAATAACCTCAATATTGTTACTCTAATGGTTACTCTATTGGAACTTCTTATAGGCTGAAATATCTAGGTAAGATTAAAACAAAAAAAATATTGGAATAAGAATATAATACATGTATTACAATTAATGACACTCACGCAAATATTGTACAATTGTAGCCCATAAGAACTTCTTCTAAAACTGGCAATACAACTGTCTTGTAGACCTCAATTTGCTTTGAGTTTGGGCCAAACACCTTATCATAGGAAAATGATTTTTGTGATGTAGCAAAAGGGTTCATATTCCCTTTGACTGTGACTGTTTTTCCCTCAGTGTCAAGGTCCACCACACTGTAACTTGCACTCTTCTTTTCATTTCCATTCAAAGGTCTGAAACAATGCAAACAAGTAAAACCATAATGTTATAATATATTTCTTCCAATAGCCCTTCATGAAATTAACATTTAAAGTACAATAAAATTATCCTTCTAATGGTACAGGGAAAATATGAATCACCTCTAAGCTTTAATGGCTGGGTGCTACTATGTTTTTGTTACTGTCAGTTGGAAGCATTAAATAAAATAAACCCATTTTCATGTCTTTTTCACCTATATCTATGAGTAGATATGTATGTTGTCACTTTCGATAGTAGACAGATTTCTTTAGTCAGTTTTTTCAACTGTTTCGCCTGCGAAATTGTACGCAGAAGATGAGTCAAAAATTGGGCTCGACAGTGAAGACTTCACATGAAAATGGGTTTATTTTATTTAATGCATCCAACTGACAGTAACAAAAACATAGTAGCACCCAGCCATTAAAACTTAGAGGTGATTCTGAAATGTTATAGCAAATTAAAGAATGTGCATAATATATTTATAATATAATTAAAGCAGGATTGAAGATTTTAAAAAATAGCCATCCTTGGCAGACAAGAACCCTGCAGGTACAACCAAATGGGCAACAACACTGAGATTTGGGAAAATCTTAAGAACAAGTTTAGTTGTAAGAAGTATACAGAATCCACAAAATGTTGTCAGATGTAAGATTCACAGGCCATGATCTTTTAAAAGTTGTTTTCATATTTTGATCCCCTAGAACCAATTTTAAGGGAGATATAAAGCCCCTTTAGCATGATGAACCTACATGACCTTGAAGCAGTGGTCAAAGGTCAGATTTGACACTCGCAAAAGATTTGGAATTGACTATGGACTCAATCATTGCTTGGAAAAATGGACGACAAATCGACCATGCAAATTGGAGGCAATTGCAATCACTAACAGTAGTAACATTGGTTTAATAGCACTCCTTTTTCAATTAAAACGTCTTAAGACCGAAAAGTATTTAAAGCATTGCCATGACAACGGGTGTTGCCAGATACCCCACAAAACCTAATCAGTTCTAGATCCTCTTTCGGTTAACCTAAAAATCTGAAAATTCATGCATCGGTTTAGGCTGTGGAACACCACCTACAAGCTTTATGACCAAAAATATACAAAGTGTTGTCATGGCAAGAGTTGCTGCCAGATACCCCCCAAAACCTAATCAGCTCTAGATCCACTTGGGTTAAAGATATTCTGAAAAATTTGGTGAAAATCCATGCATGGGTTTAGGCTGTGAAACACCCACAAGCTTTAAGACATAAAAATCTTAAAAGTGTTGCCATGGCAACAGCTGTTACTGGATACTTGGGATGTAAAGACTACAAATATTTCATGTTGGCTTATTGCCAAATATTATTTGTGTCGACACTGAATAACCATCAAATTTATAAAACTACCACAAATGTTAAGTTTCATATTGTAAAAGGCAATAAAAACAAAAAATAGTGAAATAACATGAAAATAAATGTATATAATCTGTAAAATTTAATAAATTTGCTGTTTTCCTGCGACTTCTGACACATTTTTCTCATACAGGAAGTGGGTGTTGGACATATTTGATGGATTAAGACCTTCTGCCATCATTTCCTACATTGAGCAATCACATTTTTCTCATACAGGAAGTGGGTGTTGGACATATTTGATGGATTAAGACCTTCTGCCATCATTTCCTACATTGAGCAATCATTCATACTTGAAAATATGAACCGGTAAATAACACTATTCTAACTGTTGTCGATTAGTCAGCTAGCTATGCAGCCGCTACTGGATACCCTCAAAAACCTGCACTAGATCCTCTTGTGGTAAACATATCCTGAAAATTTGGTGAAAATTCCACCCATCGGTTTTGACTGGAATACCCACAAAGTTTAAGACCCAAAAATTTTAAAAGTGTTGCCATGTAAACAGTTGAAGGATACCCCCAAAACTAATCAACTCTAGATCCCCTTGGGGTAAACATACCCCTTATTGGCTGGGGTTAAAAATGAGATATCTTGATACCAGTGTTATGCTGTGCAGGTTATGTGTATAACACAAAAGAAAAAACACAGTGACGAAAGGTTGCACAAACTATAGAACTGTACAAACTTTAGAACCACTGCCATCACAAATAACTTGACCAGCTTGGTGACTGTATTTCTCTTTAAACTCCATTCCAAAATACCTTGACATAAAGCGTGTCTCACATTTTTTCAGTTTTCTCACTTTTTAACGTGAAGGGAGACAGTCCGTCTCGCATTAAGTTTTGACTAGACCAAACACTGACTGTACTATAGTGGCTTTCTACCAGTAAACACCCGCCTTATATTTTTTTGTTAGATGTCAAGGACAAATGCTTCTATATGACTACAAAATGGGCGTTCACGAATATTTCCAGTTTGCAATAAATAATACAGATATATTTTCAAAATATATTTATTAGGGGTTTTACATTGCTTTGAACACTGTACAGGTCATATCACGATGGGTAGTTTTGTGGACACAGGAAACCAGTACATACAGTTGGTCATGGTTCTGTACTGTAAACTACCATCGGTAAGCAACTACCAACTTTCCCACATAACCTCCGAGGTTTAAACCATCTACCTCAGAGGTGGGAGGCAAGTGTGTTACCACTGCACCACCATGGCCACTTTCAAAATATAACACTTTTTAAAGAAATATTGATAGTATAATCAAACTATTAATTGTGCTGTATGCCATTTGCTAACTTGGTTAAAGAAGAATATAAGTTAAAAATGACAATATATTATAAATTTCAAACATTATCTAAAACATGGGCGTAAAAACGCCTGCCAGTGAATGCCTGTTTATATTTCTTTTTAAGAGGTCAATGGCGGTCCCTCTAAACACTGTTCAGGGCTCAACACGGTACTCTCAGCATGGTAAACGTGTGGAGTCACTTTTATATAGATCAAGTTGTATGAACCCAAGAATTGAATTTTTTTGTGAGTCACCTTTATATAGATCCAAGTTGTATAAACCCCAGGATTAATTTTTTGGAAGTCGCCTTCATATAAATGAAGTTGTAGAAGCCCCAGAAACAAATTTTTTATGGAAGTCACTTTCATATAGATGGAGTTGTAGAAGCCCCAGATTAGACTTTCTTGGGAGTTACTTTCATGTAGACTGAGTTGTAGAAGGCCCGAATATATTTTTGGTGGACGATAAGAATATATTTAAATAAGGGCTTTTATTAGCAATATAATAATGTATCTTAGGCACAAAAAGAAATGAAATTGTTATTCAGTTATACAATCCCGAGATTTTAATATTAACCACAACATATGACTTCTCAATCCAATTGCACTTCATTGTAATTGTGTCCACAGTGAGTCTATTGACTCATATCACAAATAAATCATGAAACTAGTGTTATGTTTTTTTGTTTTTTTTTCAAAAAGATATTTTTAGAAACAGTGAAAAATAACGCATGCAAAGAGATTAAAAGCAAGTTTAAAGCCTAAAGATTTAGAGACAGTTTGCCGTTCAAAACTTTAAGTCCATGCCCATATCCTTGTACTCTTTGCATGGACCACATATGGACCTTATGCTATTATGTATGTGTAATATGTGTTGACCTTGTTAAATAATCAAGTTTTGATACACTACCTCACAATTTATCTTGTCTGATAAATAAATAAAAATCTGGACATCAGACCCCTAGTACTGTTGACCAGAAGCAATAAAAATCACTCTTACCTTAGGTTAATGAAAACAGCATGTCTTTGAAACATGTCCTGAGTTAAAAACTGATAGGAAAGCCCATGAATACATGTTTACCTATTTTTAGTTCCCAAAGAAGCTTTTATTCGGGATAATTTTGAGTAATTGCTTGTCAGCCATTGCTCTTCAGATATGATAAGGGTAAGCAGACAGTCTATTCTTCTTTGTTGTATATACACAGCTGTTCTTTGTTAAAACAGTGTCCGGAGTTCGTAACATGCTTAAAAATCATCAAATCAGATCTAGCTTTAGGCTATGAAATATATGCTGTTATGTCATATCTACTATGAGTTATTCATTTTACATCTTTTAATTTTATATATTTTTATATTTACAGAATAAAATACTTCTTTCTAGGCCCAAGGGCAATATCACTTGGCCCAGGGCTTCATAAATATAATATTGCCCAGAAAGAAGTGTTTTATTCTATTTATTATACCGGAAGTATTTTTTTCTTAACCCTTTCGCTACTGAAGGAACATTATTCCACTGGACTGTAGCCATATGACGTCATATCACGTCAGAAACGCCAATGAAGTAAAATATTAACTCACTACCTTATACACTTTATTTGCGGTATTTTTCGGCATATTTCATTAAGAAATGATGAAATGTCGAATAAGGAAACTCCAGGAAATCCCCCAAATAAATATAACCACAAGAAAACAATATATGCAGCTATATGCGGTAAATACGGCAATATCTACAGAAACCAGTTAAAATAGGTAAAATGGTGAATTTTTTTAAAAACACAGCATAACTTACATATAATTTACTTAAGCAATCATTTTAGCAAGAGTCTATCGACCCGGTCCCTGATCATTAGAAATGCTACCTATCGATCGGGTTCCCTGTATTATTTTACAAGTGAGTATTTGATAATTTACCTGTGAATACAAGGTGCAAGAAAATTTAAAGTGAAAATCACCTTATCTAAGTACTGTTATAGAATACGGCCCCAGTAATCACGTCAGAATTTGTTAATGTCTGAATTGCTAATTTAATCCCCCCCAGTAATCATGTCAGAATGCAATTTACTATATTTTGTGTAGCAAGTATTCGTTAATTCAGATAATCCACCAATGAAATTAAAAGGCTAATTGAGAAACATACAGAGTTAGGGTAGCCATACTGACGATTTCAGCAATTAGTACCCACTTAGCAAACCAATTAGGTAAGGAACCAATGAAATTAAAGGACGAGATGAAGAATGCTTACATACAGATCTGTACAAAGAATAAACGTGACCCGTTCGATTGTAACGTCTTCTATTGACCTGGTCCCTGTTCGTTAGCCACTTCGATCATTTTAATACTGATGAACCAAAAAAACGTATTGCAGTATACTAAAGGGAAAGAAGAAATCAATATTATATGGTACCTTGTAATACACATTAGTGTCGGCTGCTAGTCGTCATAGATAGTAGCGAAAAGGTTAATATAGCAGTACCTAATTGTATACAAAAGTAAAAAAAAAAAAAATAAATTTGCATACAAAGCACTTTCAGTATTTAAAATGCCACACGTTTACAGTGTGGAGATACCGTGCAGGGCCTCCAAACAGTGTTTAGTGGGACCCGTCAAGAACAAATGCTTTCATAAGCCTACAAGATCGGCATTCACTGGCATTTCTGGTTTGCCATAAAACAGGCGATAATAGAAACAATTTATTAAAATATAAAACTTTGAAACAAATATAACAAAATATACTCCAATCACTAATTGTAGTGTATATCAGAATGATACTGACATTACAAAGTGACTCCTGTCAAGGCACCGTGGTTTTAGGTTTCTTCTAAAGTCAGTCATAATACCATTGATTCACACATATAAAATATGTTGGGAAACCCCACAGAATACCGTGACCTCATTAATATTAATGACTAGTCCACAAATTTTGATGTTCAAGTAAAACATTGTTAAAAAATCCCTTTGTATCGTCACATATTTCCTACACATATATAAATATTCATGAGCTGTGTAGTCCCTCTTCAGTAGTATTTAATGCTAAAACAGAAAATATTTTTAAGAAGCAACCATGGAAATCTGTGACTTCATGAATAATTGAATATTAATGCACTGTCCGCGAAATTCTTCAATTACAATATTTCTTACACATACATTGTTAGGAAATCCCACGGAATTCTGTGACCTCATATATATTCTACGCAACTGTCAAGCAAATATACTGTTCATAAATTAACTGAGTTGTCAAGACTCGTTGATTTTTAGTGCAATGCCTTGACTTGAGACAAAAACTTGAAACCATGATGCCGTGACAGGATGCACTTCATTGATATGGTATTATCATTTGATAATTTGGCCATAGAAGAATATAGTATAAAGCTGTTAACATAATTTAAATTCAGAATGTTAATCCCAGCATGGGCATTTATTGGTAGAAAGTCACTGCTGTACTAGTAATGCACTACTTAGACTGAGTTTCTGTCCCGTCGCCAATTGCTATTGATATACTGATGGACACAATGGCGAGGGACAGAGCTCACATGTAGTTGTTTACTGTGTAAATTTTGAATGGCATATTTCTACACATATTGTCACAAGTATAGAGTGTTATTTGCATTCTTTGAGCTGTGTATATGTGCCGCTCACTAATATTTAATGCCAATCCAACTGGCAAGTATATATTTCAACCTATTTTTGTAAATGTAAACAAACCTTCCAACATTGTACAGTTCTCTACCAATGAAATTCCTGGCTTGTAAAACCAGTTTAGTGTAAATATGTGCTGTAAACTAGATACAGCTATAAAGACACAGCAAGGACCTTTTAAAGTAAATGCAATCATTTCCCGAAGTTCAAAATTTACACAGAAAACAAGTACATGTGAGCTCTGTCCCTCGCCATTGCGTACCGTAAAAAAAAAATCAACAGCAATGCACGATGGGACAGAAACTCGGTCTAGGAAACCCCACGGAATTCTGTGACCTCATATATATTCTACGCAACTGTCAAGCAAATATACTGTTCATAAATTAACTGAGTTGTCAAGACTCGTTGATTTTTAGTGCAATGCCTGGACTTGAGACAAAAACTTGAAACCATGATGCCGTGACAGGATGCACTTCATTGATTAGACCGAGCTTCTGTCCCATCGCCAATTGCTATTAAAACACTGATGGACACAATGGCGAGGGGCAGAGCTCACATGTACTTGTTTTCTGTGTAAATTTTGAAAAGCAGACAATTTTTGCATTTACTTAATAATGTCCTTGCTATGACTATAAACATATATCCAATTTATAATACATATGTTGTTACAGTAAGCTGATTTTGAAAGCCAGAAATTTATTTTGTACATAACACAACAGTTGTGAAGTTTTGTTGACATTTTAAAAATGTGTTGAAATATACACATACCAATAAGATATGCATTAAATATTAGTGAACGGCCCACATACATACCTCAAAGAATGCAAATAACACTTTATATTAGTGGCAATATGTGTAGAAATATGCCGTTCAAAATTTACACAGAAAACAAGTACACGTGAGTTCTGTCCCTCGCCAATGTGTCCATCAGGATTACAAGAGGTTTCGCGGTATGCAGATTTCGCGGTAAAACTCACTGGAGGATTTGTGGTAAACTTTTATTATTTCTTTGAAGTTTAGATGGACATAAAATCGTTATTTATGGATGGATTTTGATCATTGAGGTACCATTGTTTTCAGTTTTTAATCGTGGATATAATGGTTTGTGATAATTTTAAATTACTATACTGAGATAGGATATTAAATTTGTGAGCAACTAGTACATCTAATTAATTCCACATGTATATACTGGTTACAATTCTTTTGACTAGCTAGGATTGGGTTCTCTTGTGTGGTAGCAATTACGGTTCGCAGTTACATAATGCACTGTCAGGGCTTAATCCTTATAATTGACTTCAAAGAAGTTACTTTTTCTGTGATTATTAATTAATTTTGGATATTAGGTAGATAGATATGGCCCACAATAAATAGGTGACATCCGAGGATCTAAGAAATTCACGCGAAACGTCTCCCATTTTTACCGCGAATCTTCCAAATTAACAGCAAAACGATCAAGACAGCGAAACCTCTCAACACCTCCATCAGTACATCAATAACAATTGGCGACGGGACAGAAACTCGGTCTATTCATTGATATGGTATTATCATTTGATAATTTGGCCATAGAAGAATATAGTATAAAGCTGTTAACATAATTTAAATTCAGAATGTTAATCCCAGCATGGGCATTTATTGGTAGAAAGTCACTGCTGTACTAGTAGTGCACTACTGTACTAGCAGGGGTACTGTAGTTCCATCGTATGACAGGGATGAATCGTGACAAATATTGATGCATCCATTAACAGTACCTGCATCGTACAGCAACTTGTATATGCTGGTTTTTCTGATCCTTTGAATTTGATTGTTTTGGTGCCATTTCAATTTGTAGTTTATGAAATAAAAGGGAAATTATCTAAACTGGTTTGTCTAAAAACAAACAAAAATATTTTTAAAAGATGTGGATAAACTGTCCGCCAACGACAATAGGTTATGCAAGTCACAATTGTTACAGTGAATTTCATTGGTCAATTCTCGATTCCCTTTTTCTGGAGAATAAAACCGTAGATTTTAGAGTTTGGAAAAAAAAATCCCCGACAAAGCATGGCATACGCAAAATTTTACCATGTTTTGGAAGGTGTTATTCATATTCTAAGATGACAAGTTTTTAAATGTTATAAATAGTCTGATTAATTAACATTTTAATGACAAAAACGGGTTATTGTCGGGACAGCTATCCTGAATGATAATAGAAAGCCACAGGGTATGCTGGTTTTTTCCCATGAAATATTCTAGAAGTTTTGTGAGTGCAGGCCCAGATTCATAAAAGGACTCAATTGTATATATGGGTGTAAGACCAAGACTTTCATGTCAAAATAAGACTTTTGTCTCAGACCAGGGTTCACATTTGTTTTGGAGTTCAAGATAGGACTCTACACCTTTTAAATTCATATTTTGGATCTGCTTGAACATGATGGAAATTGTGTGATTTAAGTCTTCCAAGATAATTCACATATTTATGACTCTCCCTCATATCTGCTTCATACACAGACTAAAGATATCTTAACTATTGCAACGTTATATATTATTACAACCTCTGTTATATTAACTTTAGCAAATCAAAATTTGTTCTCTTTTTCTACTATGTGCTATAACTAATAAATAGCAGCTGTAAGGACTAAGGTCTTTAAATGACTTCCAACTTCCAAAAAAACTGCAAAGTTAATTACCCTAAGCTTTGTTGAGACAAAAACCTTATACTAAACAAGGGCATAGCCAAAATAATCCAGACTTAATTCTAAAACTTATGTTTTTCAGAGAATTTTATCCTTTGTTTCAGGCAAGCCTGCAAACATCTATATATACATTACCTATTTGGAATTTTCTAATGTAATTGAAAATATTGCAAATTATATAGACAAAAAAATAACACAGAAGTGTGTTATGCTCTCAAATTCTTACTTAAGTTGAAAATGAGAGCATTTTAACTGTTTATCCCAGATTTATTTATGTGATATCATAATGGCCCCTCTCCCTACACTCACTGCTATACAGAACAGGATATTTTATCTCAGACCTCTTTCATGGAACTGCTTCTTCTATTTTTCTAGTATATTTCAATCTTTGAATTGAAAAAGTTTTGTGGCCAAAGAGAATATGTCACTAATGAAGATGTTAATGAAACTAGTCAGAATATAGAAAAAGTAGGTTATACCCAACACTAGAAAAGACCGTAAATCACATTGTACATTGTATGTAAATTTCAAAATATCATGAAAGCAGTACAGATTGCTCTTCCAAAATGAAAAAGAGGGTGAAAATGATGAGGAAGCATTTTAATATTCTAACATTCAAAAATGTGCTGCACCAGATCAGTTACTTTTGGCATTATGTAAACATTCTTATTAAATGTGTGATTTATAAGATTGTTTAAAGTCAGCAGTTTAATTAGTTGCAGGGTAGCTGTTATTTTGGCATGAATTGGAATACACATGAAACCTGCCAAATCTCAATGCAAGAAAATGCTAATTCTACTTAACCAGGCATTCTAGATACACATGCAATTACATTTCAACAGAGACTCTTTTTTGAGGCCTGAATTATGTAATTCAACTTTAAAGGAATTTCTATTAAATAGAGTTCAACTTAAAAGTTTTTTCACTTTACATATAAATGTGACTAAAAGAATATAGTCAATAAAGCAATCATCATTTAAATTTCACATGCTGATATATAAAATTTTCTATTTATTTTAAATGCATATTTTGTATATATACTACTCCATGTGTAGAATTAAGATCTAAACATATTTTATCCACATTAAAGTCCTGCTTGTATGGTGTAATATTTGGTGAAATCGAAAATGACTAGATATATGTTTAGATTTATTATACAATGTTATTTGGCTTTTGTTGTTGATTTCTTTCATAACCACTTAAATCAATGTTATTCCCAACATTACCCTCCAATGATAAAATATCTTCACAACAAAAAGTTTTCATTTAACAAAACAAATTTTTCCAATGTTTAATGTACAAAACACTAGAGATATAAAAGGTAAAGCAAAGGTGAGGTTGTTTTGCAGGAAGATGTAGAACTTGGGACCAAGGCAACTTGCTACCATTGTCTCACTTCCACAACTCATTGCCAATTAATACATACACTGTAGTACATACATGGTGTACTTTAAATGGTTAATATTCATGTTTGTGTAGAAAATATGAGGTAATGCATGGAATTCTGTGGGGTTTCACAACAATACTTTATAAATAGAAATGCTGCTAAAATATCAAATTTAATTTCAAGGTCTGGGACATGTACAACTCATTTATATTCAGTTTAGACCATTGAATTCAGTGCACTGGGATTCCTAACAATAGACTAAATACTTTAAAATTGCAAACACAGCTGATTAATATCCATGTATGCATAGAAAATATATGAGGTAGTGGAATTCTGTGGAGTTTCCTATCAATATCTCAGTAATAATATTGCTTGAAGATCAAATACATCAAATTCACAATGATAATTATTGGTATTGAGATGTGGTAGCGAGTTGCCATGGTCAGTAGGTAAAAATATATCATTCTTCAGACCTAGCTGCTTATATGGCCAGTGTTTATTTTCTGTTTCTTTAGTATTAAGTAACTCAGAGTTAGAGCATCACCACTCTCCTGGACAGGATTCCAGTTTGTTGCAGATTTACCTCCCCAACTACTGTTGCAATTGGTACACCCATTTGTACTCCTGTGTGAAAAGAGATATGTGTAGAGTAAGTTGTCCTAGGCTACAATCTCCATAAATCAGCCAATATGCAAACCCTATAGCTTCAACCCCTGAAGTCCATTGTATGTTTTCTTAAGTTACACATCAAATCAAAGTATTAAATGACTTTATTTCATCTGGGTTTGAACCAAAGCACATGCATCAATTTGGCCATTTTTGTTGACATTATAGGTGAAGGTCAAAAATTTAAAAGATTTGCGAGGTAATATAGCCATCACGTTCATGATATCCTTTGCCACCAGCCACCAGCCGCCTTAAGCAGAAAGAACGCCACATTTGTACCCGTAGTTTAGATTCTGTTTTCACAGTTGTCTGCTGTTTTTGTTGGACATATTTTATCAAAATAATTGTATAAACTAAAATTAACATGACAAATATTTGCATTCTAGGTGGGGGAATAAGTGGTCTTAGTGCTGCCTACTATTTGTCAAGGGCTGTCAATTCTTCTACAACGAAAGTAAGTGATAGAATTGACACGTATACATATTATCGCTCACTGTTACACAACTGGGGTACTGCAGTACTCTACTGTACTGTATTCATGCAGCATTCTTTGTAGGTGGTGAGCTCGTGCACACCCCCGTGAGTTTGTATGTACCAATGCGAAGCTTTGGGTGTTCTTTAGTTATTTACGACCTGTAGGTGTATATTTGTATGTAAAAAAAAAAATAAACAAAAAATAAACAAAGACAAAGTAATAAAAGTTTTGTCACAATATTTCGCTATCCGTCATGTATAAGAGTATTTACATAAATGCAGAGTATTAAAGCACTTTATTTAACATGTTTTTAAAAAGAAAACACATGTTTTGCTTCTTTGCTATCATCAGTGGTGAAGGTCCCAAATTGGAAAGCTTTTGGAGAAACCCACTCATGGGCGGTAAATACCATTGGTGACATCATTCTTTGTATTTTACAGGATGAACTCATGTTTATGAATCGAGAAAAGGTAGACCGATTAATCTGTCTCTCAGCCAATATTTAAACGAGATGGATGTATTGACGAGAATGCCATCCATCAGTTTTAAAAAGGCATATTTTGGGACGGAAAACTTGGTCTAAGAAAAGGGGGCAGAATGCAGCATCAGTACTGTATAGTGCATAGCTCTTGCTTAGCAATTACAATCATAACATAAATTTGAAATAAAAAAAACACAAAAACATTTTTCATCACCATTGAACTATTTCAAAGAGAATACAGACATTGGTTGACAACCAGTGATAATAAAGACTCTTTAAAAGAGCATAGTTCCTGTCATAAAGTTAATTTTGATTAGTGAAATAGAGTTTTGCAGCATTAATTTAAATTGTGATGCTGTCATAATGTCCTATTAACCTTAGCTTAGGATCAGTCTGGTTTTTCTGTGCACACATCATGCCAAAATTGTTTTATGAATAAATTACCAAAATATATTGCTGCCAGGTAAACTAGGATCACATGAAAATTTTTTATCTTGGAAATCGAAATAGCGTTTAATTTTCTTTTGGCCACTGAGAAAGCGTACCACAAGATGATGCTTCGCAAGTAGTGAATTATGTCCACCCCACTGGGTGGTGGACATATTATTTTTGCTTTTTTTTCTCCGCCGTCTGCCATCTGACATCACACTTCGTTTCTGGTCATTTCAAGGAAAAGTATTTATCCTATCTTTACCAAATTTGGTATGGGTGTTTATTGGGTTAATAGCTTGTATGGGATTGCTTTTGCTGAAGATAGCTCTATAGCTAACTGAGTAATAGCTACTTTTGTATACTTCTTTTGTTTCTGGGCATTTTAACGAAAAATATTTGACATATGTTTACCAAATTTGGTATGAGCAATATTTAGGTCAATAGCTTGCTTGGGATTGCATTTAGTGATAATAGCTATATAACTGAGTAATAGCTACTTAGTTACTTTGAGTAGCTTTTTTACTTTAAGCATTTTAAAGGAAAAGTATTTCACCTATGTTCACAAAATTTGGGTTGGCGGATTATTGGATCAGTAGCTTGCTTGGGATTGCTTTTGGTGATAATACCTTTATAGCTAACTGAGTAATAGCTACTGTGCTATATAGGTATTATGCTATTTTGAGTTGATTTTTTTTCTGGACATTTTAATAAAAGAATGTTTTCTATCTTCACAAATATTTATATGAAGGATAATTGGGTCAATAGTATGGCCAGGATAGCTTTTGGTCGAGGATAGCTTTGTAGCTATAGCTAACTGAGTAAAAGCTACTTAGCTACTTTTGTGTAATTCTTTCATTTCCGGGCATTTTAAGGAAAAAATATGAGGTATGTTTACCAAATTTGGTATGAGCAATAGTTAGGTCAATAGCTTGCTTGGGATTGCATTTAGTGATAATAGCTATATAACTGACTGAGTAATAGCTACTTAGCTACTTTGAGTAGCTTTTTTACTTTAAGCATTTTAAAGGAAAAGTATTTCACCTATGTTCACAAAATTTGGGATGAAGGATTATTGGATCAGTAGCTTGCATGGGATTGCTTTTGATGATAATACCTTTATAGCTAACTGAGTAATAGCTACTGTGCTATATAGCTATTATGCTATTTTGAGTTGACTTTTTTTCTGGACATTTCAATGAAACAATGTTTTCTATCTTCACAAAAATTTCTATGAAGGATAATTGGGTCAATAGTATGGCCAGGATAGCTTTTGGTCGATGATAGCTTTGTAGCTATAGCTGACTGAGTAATAGCTACTTAGCTACTTTTGTGTACTTCTTTCGTTTCCGGGCATTTTAAGGAAAAAATAATTGACATATCTTTACCAAATTTGGTATGAGCAATAGTTGGGTCAATAGCTTGCTTGAGATTGCTTTTGGTCGATGATAGCTTTGTAGCTATAGCTGACTGAGTAATAGCTACTTAGCTACTTTTGTGTACTTCTTTCGTTTCCGGGCATTTTAGGGAAAAAATAATTGACATATCTTTACCAAATTTGGTATGAGCAATAGTTGGGTCAATAGCTTGCTTGGGATTGCTTGTAGTGATAATAGCTATATAACTGACTGAGTAATAGCTACTTTGAGTAGCTTTTTTCTTTAAGCATTTTAAAGGAAAAGTGTTTCACCTATGTTCACAAAATTTGGGTTGGAGGATTATTGGATCAGTAGCTTGCTTGGGATTGCTTTTGGTGATAATACCTTTATAGCTAACTGAGTAATAGCTACTGTGCTATATAGCTATTATGTTATTTTGAGTTGATTTTTTTTCTGGACATTTCAATGAAACAATGTTTTCTATCTTCACAAAAATTTATATGAAGGATAATTGGGTCAATAGCTTTGCCAGGATAGCTTTTGGTCAATGATAGCTTTGTAGCTATCTGAGTAATAGCTACTTAGCTACTCTGAGCCTGCTCTGAATTGCATTTCTGTCTTCACTCTTTTAAAGGAAACATATTTAACTCATCTTTTTAAAATTTGTTGTGAAGGTTTACAGCGTCAATTGCTTGCTTGGTATTGTTGATGGTAATAGCTTTAATCTCCTGAGTAAAAGCTACATAGCAAAAAACAAATATGTCTATCGAGCAATTTCGTCAAAATTTTTGACCCACAGGGTATATAAGCAATCTACTCTTGGCAATTTTCAAAAAATTTTACTCTCTTCAAAAATGCAAAAACACAAATTTGCTTCCATCTCCTTAACTGTGCGAGATAGTGATTTTGTTGAAATTTTCGACCCACTGAATATCTAAGCAATGTACTATTGGCAATTTTGAAAAAAAATTTCCTCTCCCCAAAAATGGCAGACATTTTGAATTTTCGAATTTTTCCCAAAAATGGAAAAACACAAATTTGCTTCTATCTCCTTAACCATGTGAGATACAGTGATTTTGTCGAAATTTTCGACCCACAGGGTATCTAAGAAATGTATTATGGGCAATTTTCAAAAAATTTTCCTTTCTCCAAAAATAGTGGCCATTTTGAATTTTCAAATTTTTCCCAAAAATTCAAAAGCACAAATTTGCTTCTATCTCCTTAACCGTGTGAGATAGAGTGATTTCATCGAAATTTTCGACCCACAGGGTACCTAAGCAATCTACTCTTGACAATTTTCAAAAAATTTTACTCTCACCAAAAATGGCGGCCATTTTCAAGTTTTGAATTTTCCCCAAAAATGGAAAAACACAAATTTGCTTCTATCTCCTTAACCGTGTGAGATAGAGTGATTTTGTCGAAATTTTCGACCCACTAAATATCTAAGCAATGTACTATTGGCAATTTTCAAAAAATTTTCCTTTCTCCAAAAATAGTGGCCATTTTGAATTTTCAAATTTTTCCCAAAAATTCAAAAACACAAATTTGCTTCTATCTCCTTAACCGTGCGAGATAGAGTGATTTCATCGAAATTTTCGACCCACAGGGTACCAAAGCAATCTACTCTTGACAATTTTCAAAAAATTTTACTCTCCCCAAAAATGGCGGCCATTTTCAAGTTTTGAATTTTCCCCAAAAATGGAAAAACACAAATTTGCTTCTATTTCCTTAACCGTGCGAGATAGAGCGATTTCATAAAAATTTTTGACCCACAAGGTATCTAAGGAATATACTCTTGGCAATTTTCCCCCCCAAATTTTCCTGTCTCCAAAAATGGTGGCCATTTTGAATTTTCAAATTTTTCCCAAAAATGGAAAAACATAAATTTGGTTCTATTTCATTAACTGTGCGAGATAGGTCTGTGTAATTTTCGACAAATTTTCATCCCCTTAAAAATGATGGCCATTTTGAATTTTCGCATTTTTGCCAAAAATGGAAAAACACAAATTTACTTCTATCTCCTTAACTGTGCGAGATAGAGCAATTTCGTCGAAACTTTCGACCCACAGGGTATGTCCGCAAACTACTCTTTGCAATTTTCAAAAATATTTCCTCTCCCCCAAAAATGGGGAATTTTCGAATTTTTGCCAAAAATGCAAAAACACAATTTGCTTCTATCTCCTTAAACACGCCAGATAGAGCGATATCGTGAACATTTTCGACCCTCAATCTCAGCAATCTACTCTTGCCAATTTTGTCCAACTTAAGTTATAATGAGAGATTTGTACATGTTGTCTATAAACATGTGTAAGTCAATTGAAAAGGTTGAATATGTGGAAACATGTATATACCTCCTACCCATCCACACCTGCATTAGGCTTTATACTTATACTTTAATATGCTGTTTAAGCATCCTGCAAGGGATGCTTGTTGGTATACAGGGGAAATTCACACGAAAGGGGCTGCTGGCTCCCACATTTTCTGTTGCTTGTAGCTCAGCAACCACTGGACGGATTCTCTTCATTTTTGGCACATGTATGGAGTAGCCCTGGAAAAATTATCTGAATATGGTGTCATGACATTTCAACCAATCAGAGAAGTCACATGATCAAAAAGATGTTTTTAAATGTATGTGCTGTCTGGATGAAAACTTAAAAAGCGCTTCACCTGTTCACATGAAATTTGTAGGTTTGTTATATAGATGTCTGGAAATCATAAACTTTTGGAATTAATCTGATACAAAATGGCCAACTTATTAGCAATTAACTAAACACAATGATTTTTCATAACAATGAAAATGAATAATCTTAAATATCTCAGAAATGTTGCGAGATAGAGTGATGTTGATGAAATTCATATGGTTCTTTTTGCCAAAAATCATTTTCCCGCCATTTTTGGAGACCATCTTGAGTTACTGCTTTACTTGGGAACAGTGCAAGATAGGACAATTCTGATGAAATTTTTGATGCCATCTTCAATTTCTGCACATAATACAAAAACGCATTTCTCTCAGAAATAATGCAAGATAGAGAAATTTTGACAAAATTTTTGACACCCCCGGTCTCCACAGAGTCATCTGTCACCATTTTTGGCGACCATCTTGAATTTCTGTGTAAAATGCAAAGATGCACTTATCTCAGAAATGGTGCGATTTAGAGATAGAGTAATTTCGACAACATTTTTGAGCTGCAGGGTATACACAGAGTCTTTCCACTGATAATTTCCTAAAATCACTTTCCCGCCATTATTGGTGACCAGGTTGAATTTCTGCGTCAACACGCAAAAATGCATTTATTGTGGACCACGGGCAGTGTTCGCTCCTGATCCCAATTTCAGGAGTTTGTACACACTCTGGGGCAAGTTGTTACAAAACCAACTCGGCAACGCATCTGTTCTGTCACTACCAGGTAAAACACTCAAAACAGCTACTTACTGAATAAATTTGCCTATTTTCGGAAGCAATGACATACATATTTCCTCATAGAAATGGGTGATAATGACATGAAAGTGAGTTTATTTCATTTGATGCATCTAGCTAACAGTAACTCTCATGACAGTACACTAATTCTCACGAGATCTCAGTGCTTTTTGTTGGAATTTTGACTCATCTTCTGCATATAGTTTCGTAGGCGAAACAGTCGAAAAACCTACTGACTGTAGAAATCTGTCGACTATCAGAACCGACAAAATACATATTTCCTCATAGAAATAGGCGAAAAAGACATGAAAGTGAGTTTTTGTTATTTGATGCATCCAGCTTACAGTAACAAAACCTTTGTAGCATCCAGCCATTAAGGCTTAGAGATGATTCTGATGTGTTATAACAAATTAAAGAATGTGCAAAATTAATTAATATGATGTACATATTTCCTTATAGAAATAGTTGAGAAAGACATGAAAGAGAGTTTATTTTATTTTGTACATCCGGCTAACAGTAACTCTCGCAAGAAATAGGGCATTCTCTGTGGGAACATCTTTTCATTGATATTGATTAACTAATACCATCCTGTTCTTGTGAGTGCCCAGGAGAGATCAACATGGGTGTGCTTGTGTGTGTATTTGTTTTGTTTTTCTTTTTCTCTTCCTTTGTTTATTTCCTTTTTAAAATGTAAAATGACATGTTATGATATTTAGAAAAAAATTTAAAAAAAAAAAAGAAATCTAAGAAATAGATGGGAAAGAAACGAAAGTGAGTTTATTACCCCACAGCCCTTAAGGGCTGTCGGTGAATTGTTTTCACCTATAGGTCCTGATTGGCAGGAGGCAGGAAAATGTTTTTCCGGGCTGTATCTCAGAAACCATAAGGTGTAGGAAGTTGATACGTGGTAGGGACATTGGTTAGGGGGTGTAGGTGTGTATTGTGTGATTTTGATTGGACCTTTGACCTTGCTGTAGTGCCCTTGACCTATAAAATCTTGTCCGGGCTATATCTCAGAAACTGTAAGGTGTAGGAAGTTGTTATTTGGGTATGGACATTGGTTAGGGGTTGTAGGTGTGCAACATCATGTTGTGATATTGATTTGACCTTTGACCTTGTCGTAGTAACTTTGACCTATAAAATCTTATCCAGGCTATATCTCAGAAACCGTAAGGTGTAGGAAGTTGTTACTTGGTAGGGACATTGGTTGGGGGTTGTAGATGTGCAATATGATGGTGTGTTGATTTGACCCTGTCATAGCAACCATGAGTTTTCTTGGATTCCGTAAGGTGTAGAAGGTTGACACTTGGTAGCAACATTGGTTAGGGGGTGTAGGTGTACATCATATACATATGATCTGTAACTTGGGTCTGCTATAGTGTGATCACCTGCCATATTTGAGACATCTTTCTCTTATGACAAAGATATATGGATTTCTGCAACTGATTATTATATACACTTTTACATAATTGTGGTATTTCCATTGACAGCTATTCTCCAATTAATAAATTTTACAGCTTCATAATTTTTAGTTTACTTATTAATACTGTCATCTTGCTATTAAATTGTCTTATTTTGATACTTAACATACATTTTCTTTCTCTGAGATGTTATTTTCTCTACCAAAACATTATTTAGACCTTTATATAACTGACGCTGCTCTGAAAGTAACCCAATCTTTGTACTGTTTCACTACTTCTATATCTCATGGTGTTGAAAACTATTTCCCCAGGCTGTAGGGTACAGGCATCTTTGATGCTGTTTTTTATTTGATGTACCAGTAACGAGAGTTAGGGTAGTGCTCAGAAATAGTGTGAGAATAGTGTGTGATTTTTCATCCACAGGATATACACAGGGTGGTCTGTCACATTTTGCCGAATATTGTTACCCTGCCATTTTCCGCAGTCATTTTGAATTTCTGCATGAAACGCAAAACACAGAATCATCTGACACTTTTGCATGAAAGCATTTTATTGTAGGCAGGTTGAATTTTTGGATAAATGGAAATAGACATATTAAACAGACCAAGATAGTCATTTCAGCAAAATCATTAATCCTGATTGGGACCCTTTGTTTTTCCTGTGCACTAACAATTTATTTTTCTCTTGCAAAGCAATACTCTAATTTCATTTGCAAACCTCACTCTAACGGTTTTGACTATATACACAATTAAGGAAGATGTTCTGTTCATTAGGTGCTACTGATTGAAGGGAGTAACAGACTGGGAGGCTGGGTGGAATCTTCTCGTACTGAAGATGGTGCCGTGTTTGATCACGGACCAAGGAGTGTCAGAGGAGCAGGAAGAGAAGGATACAACACACTCAAACTTGTGAAAAGAATTATTTTTATTCTAATTCTTAATAAAATGAAGTTTGAGTTAATTAACTATCCCTTAAAAGGGTGCTTATTTATTTTGCGATCAAGTTTCCCCACCACCGCATTATCATCTCCCTTGTTTATCTCCTTTATTCTAAGTATTTTTGGCACTTATTTCCTTTTTTTGACCTTTAACTTTTATAATGGTCACGTGATCAAAAATAATTTTTTCGGGGGTACACCCACTTATCATTGTCACTTAGCCTAAACCATATTCTGAGGGAGGGTGTTATTTTACTGTCTTAATAGTGTCAAAATCTTGGGCTGATTAAATTTTAGGAGCAATTGGATCAAAATGATCCGATTTATAAGTGTTTTATAGCAGCTAGTAATCAGGAAGCATAAATTCATCAGAACCCCTCTATTATCTTGTTATCTGTTTCATTTAAATCCTTAAAATGTATTGAGAGTTAGTAGGAAGCTAGCCTTGCTGAAGGCTCAAGTTTCTTTGCAGTAAGGGAAAATTTTCTGTTCAGATAATGGAGTTTTAGTTTCTATAACGTACTCATACACATACTGACTATACAGCTAAGAGAAAGTCTGATGCAGTTCTTTCTCTTAACATGTATGGGTGCTTTATGAATACCAAATATTTGTGTGTATGTTTGAAAAGATATCATGCAAATTTGAGCCGCAAGCAAGGCTAGTAGGAAGCCATATGCAGTGAGCTTAAAAAAAGCGCTCCCAATTTACCCTCGATCTGTTACCCCCCCCCCCCCCCCCCCCCCCCCCCCGTGGCTTAATTGCGGCAAGGTAAGGTAATAGGAATCCAAATACAGGGAGTCCCCCCCCCAAAAAAAAACAAACAGATTTACCCTGTGGCCTACCCTAATGGGTCAGACTGGGTTCAGAAAATCACATCAGTTCTACAGTAGTATTAGCTTACAAAAGTGTGTGTGTGATGTTTACATACTTTTCTCCCTTCCTTTAAACTCTAACACACTTTAATTTTTCAACTTATTGGGAAACTATGTTTTTTTTTCTCCTGATAACTAAATTTACTGTAAGAAGTATGTATTATGGCATTGTATTTCTTTTTAAGACTAAATCTCTATGTAAGGTATTTATTGTGATATCCTTTCTTGAAGAAGTAAAGCATTGTTTTTATTCATATGCTTTTAGAGATCATACAATTGCTTTCACTCAGAAGTGTACATTGTATTAGCTGCAAATGTCACTGTTTGATTAGGGAAAATAGTTGTGAAAGCTGCTGATAATTACCGTATGTAGGAAAGGAGAGTATCTATTTGTCATTTTAAAAGTTAAAATAAATTGTAATTGTTGTTGATGTGTATGGCAAGTTCTTGCCTCATGTTTTTAGGTTGAAGATTTGGGCCTTTCTTCAGAGGTGCTTCCCATCTGTAGAAACCACCCCGCAGCTTTGAATAGGTTTATCTATGCAAATAACAAACTCTGTATACTGCCAAACTGTAAGTCAGTCTTTGTAGTTTTACCAAAAGTATTTCGATATATGTACGGTACATATATTTGTACAGGGATTCAGTTTAGGAAAAAAGTAACAGTTTTAGCATGTTAATAGGTGTCTAAGAGGATAGTGGCATTATGGCTTTGTATGTATGATCAACCTGTAAATATATGGTAAAGTTAGCAATTTTCAGCAACATTACTAATATTCAATTATATTAGCAAGAAAATCACTTAAAATTTGGTATTACCACCACTTAAGATTCTGAATTATTGTATCCACCGGAAGCATCCGGTGGATACTTTGGTTTAGCGTTCGCTACGCTGCCGCCGACGCCGCGCGTAGAGAGATTTTCGGCGTTAACGCTCTAAGAGGAAAACAACAGCAGCTAGGTTCACCAAATTTGCAGGATATCTTCATTGGGGGGTAAGCTTCTCTGGGAAGGAAAATAGCCTCATTCTGAAAAACAAGATGGCCGCCACGGGCATTTCTTTGAAAATAATCTACATTTTTCTACTGGCTGTTCCTCATAGGTAGAAGGGTGAATCTCTTCATAGGTGATATGTATGACACATATACATGTCCTCTACAGCCTTGCACACATTTGACCTTTAAGCTCCTAACTCAAGGTCATCCACGGAGTGCCGAAGTAACCCACATAGAGGACTTTAAAAGTGCCTATATCTTCCTTATTATTGGTCCTAGAGGTTTGCAATGTGAAGCCAACCTATAGGAAATCATGTGCTGCGAATCTTCTGATGTGGTCAGATTTGACCTTGGACCCCTCCTTCAAGGTCAAACGAGGACAGCCAAACTTAAAAGTGCTTATAACTCGCTTATTATTGGTCCTAGATGTTTGGGATGGTAAACCAGCATATAGAAAATCATGGGCTGGGAATCTTCTGGTGTGATCGGATTTGACCTTGGGCCCCTCCTTGAAGGTCAGATGAGGATAGCCAAAGGTAAAAGTGCTTATAACTCGCTTATTATCGATCCTAGAGGTTTGGGATGGTAAACCAACCTATAGGAAATCATGGGCTGGGAATCTTCTGGTGTAGTCGGATTTGACCTTGGGCCCCTCGTTCAAGGTCAAATGAGGACAGCCAAACTTAAAAGTGCTTATAACTCACTTATTATTGGTCCTAGAGGTTTGGGATGGTAAACCAACATATAGGAAATCATGCGCTGGGAATCTTCTGGTGTGGTCAGATTTGACCTTGGACCCCTCCTTCAAGGTCAAATGAGGATAGCCAAACTTAAAAGTGCTTATAACTCGCTTATTATCGATCCTAGAGGTTTGGGATGGTAAACCAACATATAGGAAATCATGGGCTGGGAATCTTCTGGTGTGGTCAGATTTGACCCTGGGCCCCTCCTTCAAGGTCAAATGAGGACAGCCAAACTTAAAAGTGCTTATAACTTGCTTATTATTGGTCCTAGAGGTTTGGGATGGTAAACCAACATATAGGAAATCATGGGCTGGGAATGTTCTGGCGTGGTCGGATTTGACCTTGGGCCCCTCCTTCAAGGTGAAACGAGGACAGCCAAACTTAAAAGTGCTTATAACTCGCTTATTATTGGTCCTAGAGGTTTGGGATGGTAAACCAGTATATAGGAAATCATGGGCTGGGAATCTTCTGGTGTGGTCGGATTTGAACTTGGGCCCCTTCTTCAAGGTCAAACGAGGATAGCCAAAGGTAAAAGTGCCATAAGTCACTTATTATTGGTCCTAGAGGTTTGGGATGGTAAACCAACATATAGAAAATCATGGGCTGGGAATCTTCTGGTGTGGTCCAATTTGACCTTGGGCCCCTCATTCAAGGTCAAACGAGGACAGCCAAACTTAAAAGTGCTTATAACTCGCTTATTATTGGTCCTAGAGGTTTGGGATGGTAAACCAACCTATAGGAAATCATGGGCTGGGAATCTTCTGGCGTGGTCGGATTTGACCTTGGGCCCCTCCTTCGAGGTCAAACGAGGATAGCCAAACTTAAAAGTGCTTATAAATCGCTTATTATTGATCCCAGTGGTTTGGGATGGTAAACCAACATATAGGAAATCATGGGCTGGGAATCTTCTGGCGTGGTTGGATTTGACCTTGGGCCCCTCCTTCGAGGTCAAACGAGGACAGCCAAATTTAAAAGTGCTTCTAACTCGCTTATTATTGGTCCTAGAGGTTTGGGATGGTAAACCAGCATATAGGAAATCATGGGCTGGGAATCTTCTGGTGTGGTCGGATTTGACCTTGGGCCCCTCCTTCAAGGTCAAACGAGGATAGCCAAAGGTAAAAGTGCCTATAAGTCGCTTATTATTGGTCCTAGAGGTTTGGGATGGTAAACCAACATATAGAAAACCATGGGCTGGGAATCTTCTGGTGTGGTCGGATTTGACCTTGGGCCCCTCCTTGAAGGTCAAATGAGGACAGCCAAACTTAAAAGTGCTTATAACTCGCTTATTATTGGTCCTAGAGGTTTTGGTGCATTGTCTTTACGGTGGATACAATTTGTATCGGTTTTCCGATGCGCTAGGTCTAGTTTTTTAAATGGATATCTTATGGATATTTTATGAAACATTGCTGCATCAAATTTTGCTGTTCCCAAATAAACTGCTGTTTTCTCATAACATTTCTTAAATTACTGTAAATTTTCTGGACATTAAATTGTACTGAAAACGCAGTCATACTTTTTTATAAGTGTCTTGTATGAACCCCTACTTATTATCTCCCGCCCGGATTATAATTTGCACCATGTGTGTGCATGCATGCGTGTGTGCGTGCATGGGTCACACAGTTTTCTCTGAAACTACTACAGTTACACATTTTTGGTAAATTTGACCTTGCCGTAGTGACCTTGACCTATAAAATCTTGTCCGGGCTATATCTCGGAAACTGTAAGGTGTAGGAAGTTGATACTTGGTAGGGACATTGGTTAGGGGTGTAGGTGTGCAACGTCATGGTCTGACCTTGATTTGACCTTTGACCTTGCTGTAGTGACCTTGACCTATAAAATCTTGTCCAGGCTATATCTCGGAAACTGTAATGTGTAGGAAGTTGATATTTGGCAGGGACATTGGTTAGGGGGTGTAGGTGTGCAACGTCATGGTGTGACCTTGATTTGACCTTGCCGTAGTGACCTTGACCTATAAAATCTTGTCCGGGCTATATCTCAGAAACCGTAAGGTGTAGGAAGTTGATACTTGGTAGGGATATTGGTTAGGGGGTGTAGGTCTGCAACGTCATGGTCTGACCTTGATTTGACCTTTGACCTTGCCGTAGTGACCTTGACCTATAAAATCTTGTCCGGGCTATATCTCGGAAACCGTAAGGTGCAGGAAGTTGGTACTTGGTAGGGACATTGGTTAGAATGTGTAGGTGTGCAACGTCATGGTCTGACCAGGATTTGACCTTGCCGTAGTGACCTTGAGTTCAAAAATCTTGTCCGGGCTATATCTCGGAAACCGTAAGGTGTAGGAAGTTGATACTTGGTAGGGACATTGGTTAGGGGATGTAGTTGTGCAACGTCATGATCTGACCTTGATTTGACCTTTGACCTTGGCGTAGTGACCTTGACCTATAAAATCTTGTCCGGGCTATATCTTGGAAACCGTAAGGTTGAGGAAGTTGATACTTGCTAGGGACATTGGTTAGGGGCTATAGGTGTGTATTATCATGGTGTCACCTTAATTTGACCTTTGACCTTGTCGTAGTGACCTTGACCTATAAAATCTTGTTGCACCTTTGGGTCTCTCTTTTGATGCAGATTAAGCACTATTAAAGTCATACTAGAATTTATTAATTATAAATTAATTTATTTTAATTATAAATTAATTTATTTTTATTTTATAAATTAATTTATTTTACTTTCATAACTTCCCATTGTAAGAGATCGAATTTCATCAAGTGAGCCACAGATTTTGCTCCAACACCATACATAAGCATTCATTAAATGTATTACCACTTCTGTATGCATGGTAATATTCAAACCATCTAAACCATAATTCGGGCCTTGCAGATGTAGATAAAGAGGGTTGAATTTTAGTTTGCTGATTAATGCTGTCATCTTGTTATTGAATTATCTTGTTTTAATACTTTATCCTTATATGCATGATCTTTCTTTTAAACATTATTTGTCCATTTAAACATTGTTTGGACCTTTATATAACTGACAGTGCTCTGAAAGTATCCTGAAGTTTGTACTGATACAGTACTTCTGTATCTCATGGTGTTGAAAATATTTCCCTAGGCTGTGGGGTACGGGCATCTCTGATGCTATTTTTTTTAACTGTAACATATTGAAGTTTCACAACTGTTGCTCAATGTACAAGTGAGTAGTGACTATTTTATTGCTACTTTTAGTGAAACTGTGAAAAATCACAAATATCTCGCAAACCATAAGAGATAGAGCAATTTCGAGCAAATTTTTGATCCACAGGGTGGTACAACAATGTCCTATGCTAAGGGGATTGCTGAACTTTGGCCTACTTTTGAGTGAGTAATAGCACTTTTACCTAATGTAATTATATGGCTTATACGGGGCCACGGTGGCAGAGTGGTAACACTCTCGCCTCCCACCTCTGAGGCCGGGGTTCGATTCCCGGCACGGCCTCATGTGGGAAAGCTGGTAGTTGCTTGCCGTTGGTCGGCAGTTTACAGTACAGAACCCTAACGAACTGTATGTACTGGTTTCCTCTGCCCTTCCAACTACCCGTCGTGATATGACCTGTACAGTGTTGAAAGCGATGTAAAACCCCAAATAAAAAAAAAATAAAATATATGGCTTATAACTCTCAAACTATTGCATTTAGAGTATTTTGTTGCAATATGTTGTTCAGCTACTTTCTCCACAGCTACAATATGGTCAGTAGTTTGGAAGTGTATCTCCATAGCTAAATGAGTAATAGTACTTTGTCAATTTTTAATGATCACCATAATGAGAGTAAATGGCTTATATCTTCAAAAGTATTGCAGCTACACAATTTCTCTCAAATATGTTGTTCATCTATTTTTGTGAACTGTAACATATTGAAGTTTCACAACTGTTGCTCAATGTACAAGTAAGTAATGGCTACTTTATTGTTACTTTTAGTGAAAATGTGAAAAATCACAAATATCTCACAAACCATAAGAGCAAAATGAGTAAATGCTAATTATCTGTAAAAGTATTGCGGATACCCAATAATTTTTATCAAATAACTCATTCATCTACTTTTGAGAGAGCTTTCACATGGTGAAGTTTCAGATCCGTAAATAATTACTCGCGTAATCAAAATGAGTAAATGCGAATTATCTCTTAAAAGTATTGCAGATAGCCAATTTTTCTCAAATAACTCATTCATCTACTTTTGGAAGAGCTTTCACATGGTGAAGTTTCAGACCCATAGCTAATTACTCATCTACTCAAAATGAGTAAATGGGAATTATCTTTAAAAGTATTGCAGATAGCCAATTTTTCTCAAATAACTCATTCATCTACTTTTGGGAGAGCTTTCACTTGGTGAAGTTTCAGACCCGTAGCTAATTATTCACCTACTCAAAATGAGTAAATGCTAATTATCTGTAAAAGTGTTGCGGATACCCAATTTTTATCAAATAACTCATTCATCTACTTTTGGAAGAGTTTTCAAATGATGAAGTTCCACACCCGTAGGTAATTACTCACCTACTCAAAATGAGTAAATGCGAATTATCTCTAAAAGTATTGCAGATAGCCAATTTCTCGCAAATAACTCATTCACCTGCTTTTGGAAGAGCTCTCACATGGTGAAGTTTCAGACCCATAGGTAATTACTCACCTACTCAAAATGAGTAAATGCGAATTATCTCTTAAAAGTATTGTGGATAGCCAATTTTTCTCAAATAACTCATTCACCTACTTTTGGGAGAGCCTTCACTTGGTGAAGTTTCAGACCCGTAGCTAATTATTCACCTACTCAAAATGAGTAAATGCTAATTATCTCTAAAACTATTGCAGATACCCAATTTTTATCAAATAACTCATTCATCTACTTTTGGGAGAGCTTTCACATGGTGAAGTTTCAGACCCATAGATAATTACTCACCTACTCAAAACGAGTAAATGCAAATTATCTCTTAAAGTATTGCAGATAGCCAATTTTTCTCAATAACTCATTCACCTACTTTTGGAAGAGCTTTCACATGGTGAAGTTTCAGACCCATAGCTAATTACTCACGTGCTCAAAATGAGTGCATGCGAATTATCTCTAAAAGTATTGCAGATGGCCAATTTTTGTCAAATAACTCATTCACCTACTTTTGGAAGAGCTTTCACTTGGTGAAGTGTGGATACCCAATTTTTATCTAATAACTCTTTCATCTACTTTTAGGAGAGCTTTCACATGGTGAAGTTTCAGACCCGTAGATAATTACTCACCTACTCAAAATGAGTAAATGCGAATTATCTCTTAAAAGTATTGCAGACAGCCAATTTTTCTCAAATAACTCGTTCACCTACTTTTGGAAGAGCTTTCAGATGGTGAAGTTTCAGACCCATAGCTAATTACTCACCTACTCAAAATGAGTAAATGCGAATTATCTCTAAAAGTATTGCAGATAGCCAATTTTTCTCAAATAACTCATTCACCTACTTTTTGGAGAGCTTTCACTTGGTGAAGTTTCAGACCCGTAGCTAATTATTCACCTACTCAGAATGAGTAAATGCGAATTATCTCTTAAAAGTATTGCAGATAGCCAATTTTTCTCAAATAAGTCATTCATCTACTTTTGGCAGAGCTTTCACATGGTGAAGTTTCAGACCCGTAGATAATTACTCACCTACTCAAAATGAGTAAATGCAAATTATCTCTTAAAAGTATTGCAGATAGCCAATTTTTCTCAAATAAGTCATTCACCTACTTTTGGAAGAGCTTTCACATGGTGAAGTTTCACAGCCATAGCTAATTACTCACCTACTCAAAATGAGTAAATGCGAATTATCTCTATAAGTATTGCGGATAGCCAATTTTCCTCAAATAACTCATTCACCTACTTTTGGGAGAGCTTTCACTTGGTGAAGTTTCAGACCCGTAGCTAATTATTCACCTACTCAAAATGGGTAAATGCTAATTATCTCTAAAACTATTGCTGAGACCCAATTTTTCTCAAATAAGTCATTCACCTACTTTTGGAAGAGCTTTCACATGGTGAAGTTTCAGACCCATAGCTAATTACATGCCTATAAAATCTTGTCCAGTCTATATCTCGGAAACTGAAGGTGTAGGAAGTTGATACTTGGTAGAGACATTGGTTATGGGGTGCAGGTGTGCGACGTCATGGTCTGACCTTGATTTGACCATTGCCCTTGCTGTAGTGACCTTGACCTATAAAATCATTGTGAATATCTCGGAAAAGGTATTTCTTCCCCTTTAATGCTTGGCGGGAGATACACACCGCGGCAGTGGTCTTGTTTTATTTTGTAAAGATGTGTGGTGAAAATGCTTGAATATCCACAAAAAAACAATCTTATTTTTGAAAATTTTGTTTGTAAGCAGTTTTTTCAGTGTTATACAATTAAAATATTATGTGATAACATGACATTGTTTTATGATGCATCAAAGTTTCCATTTTTATGTCGTCACTCTGCGGCGTGGGCGTGGACGTACGCATGAGCGACTTCTCCTCCAAGACTACAAGGCCTAGAGACATGCTGTTTTTTTAAAGATAGCTTATCTAGCTAGCATGAAAAAGTGTTCAAGGCATGCAGATCTGTTTGTCTGTTTGCTAGAGCCACTATAAGTAAGGTACCCCCCACCCTAAGTAAGAAAATTTTAACACTTTATCACAATTTTCTCAGTGACTATTGCAAGGATTTCTCTCATATCTTGCACATATGTACTAGGCCACAAGTAGATTCCCTTGCATGAGTGTCAGACCTGGATCCTTCATAATTATTTTTTTTCATGAATTTTTCAAATAATTTTTACCCCACAGCCCTTAAGGGCTGTCGGGGTATTGTTTTCACCCATGGTGTCCGGATGGGCGGGCGGCGGGAAATACTTTGTCCAGGCTGTATCTCAGAAACCGTAAGGTGTAGGAAGTTGATACTTGGCAGGGACATTAGTTAGGGGTTGTAGGTGTGCAACGTCATGGTCTGACCTTGATTTGACCTTGCCGTAGTGACCTTGACATTTAAAATCTTGTCCGGGCTATATCTCAGAAACTGTAAGGTGTAGGAAGTTGATACTTGGTAGGGACATTGGTTAGGAGGTGTTGGTGTGCAACGTCATGGTCTGACCTTGATTTGACCTTTGACCTTGCTGTAGCGACCTTGACCTATAAAATCTTGTCCAGGTTATATCTCAGAGACTGTAAGGTGTAGGAAGTTGATACTTGGTAGGGACATTGGTTAGGGGGTGTAGGTGTGCAATGTCATGGTCTGACCTTGATTTGACCTTGCCGTAGTGACCTTGACCTATAAAATCTTGTCCGGGCAATATCTCCGCAACTGTAAGGTGTAGGAAGTTGATACTTGGTGGGGACATTGGTTAGGGGGTGTAGATGTGCAACGTCATAGTGTGACCTTGATTTGACCTTTGACCTTGCTGTAGCAACCTTGACCTATAAAATCTTGTCCAGGTTATATCTCAGAGACTGTAAGGTGTAGGAAGGTTATACTTGGTAGGGACATTGGTTGAGGGTTTTAGGTGTGCCATGTCATGGTGTAACACTGATTGAACTTTGACCTTGCTGTATTGACCTTTAAAATCTTGTTGCACCTTTGGGTCTGTCTGTTGATGCAGATTAAGCACTGTTAAAGTCATATTAGAATTCATTAAGAATTTCCTTTTGCAAGTTGCCATTGTAACAGATGGAATTTCATCAAGTGAGCCACAGGCTTTTCTCCAACACCACATATAAGCATTCATGGAATGTATTGCCACTTCTGTATGCATGGGTAATATTCAAAACATCCAAACCATAATTCGGCCATTTTTGGTTTACTGATAAATGCTGTCGTTTTATTATTGAATTGTCTTGTTTTAATACTTCATCTTTACATACATTTCTTTTCCTTAGATATTATTTTCTCTACTTAAGCATTATTTGGACCTTAATATAATTACACTGCTCTGAAAGTATCTTGAACTTTGTACTGTTACACTACTTCTGTATCTCATGGTGTTGAAAAATATTTCCCCAGGCTGTGGGGTACGGGCATCTCTGATGCTATTTTATTTTTAATGTATTAAAATTCATGAAATCATGCACTAAATCACTTATAACTTGAAAAGTCTATGTATTGCATTTAGAGCATTTTGTTAAAATATGTTATTCAGCTACTTTTTCCATAGCTACAACATGGTGAGTAACTTGGGTGTCTATCTCAATAGCTAAGTGAGTAATAGCTACTTTTGGACTTTTCAGTAACTTCCCTTCCAGCTATAACATAAAAAATTACAGACCTGTAGCTTATTTTATAGCTGAGCACTAGCTATTTTGTGGTTCTCACTGTTGAATAAATCAGTTGTAACTTGAAAACTATTTTGCATAAATATGTTATGCAGCTACTTTTGGGTCAGCTATAACATAGTAAAATTGCAGACCTGTAGCTCTTTCCATAGCTGAGTAATAGCTACTTTGATGCTATCACTGTTGAGTAAATCAGTTGTAACTTCAAAACTATTGCAGTTAGAGTATTTTGTTTGAATATCTTATTCACCTACTTTTGGATCAGCTATAACATAGTAAAATTGCAGACCTGTAGCTTATTCCATAGCTGAGCAATAGCTATTTTTAGGTTCTCACTGTTGAGTAAATCAGTTGTAACCTAAAAACTATTGCAGTTACAATATTTTGCATAACTATGTTATTCAGATACTTTTTGGTCAGCTATAACGTAGTAATATTGCGGACCTGTAGCTTATTTTATACATGAGCAATAGCTATTTTGAGGTTATCACTGTTGAGTGAATTAGTTATAACTTGAAAACTATTGCATTTACAGAAATTTGTGTAAATATGTTATGCAGCTACTTTTGGGTCAGCTATATCATAGTAATATTGCAGACCTGTAGCTCTTTCCATAGCTGAGTAATAGCTACTTTGATGTTATCACTGTTGAGTAAATCAGTTGTAACTTGAAAACTATTACATTTACATTATTTTTTATAAATATGTTATTCAGATACTTTTGGGTCAGCTATAACATAGTGAAATTGTAGACCTGTAGCTCATTGCATAGCTGAGTAATAGCTACTTTGATGTTATCCCTGTTGAGTAAACCAGTAATAACTTGAAAACTATTGACTTTAGAATATTTTCTTTAAATATGTTATTGACCTACTTTTGGATCAGCTATAACATAAAAAATTACAGACCTGTAGCTTATTTTATAGCTGAGCACTAGCTATTTTGTGGTTCTCACTGTTGAATAAATCAGTTGTAACTTGAAAACTATTGCAATTAGAGTATTTTCTTTAAATATGTTATTCATCTACTTTTGAATTAACTATAACATTGTAAAATTGCAGATTTGTAGCACATGGCATAGCTGAGCAATAGCTATCCTCAGGTTCTTACTGTTGAGTGAATCAGTTGCAACTTGAAAAATTTTGTATGTAGAGTATTTTGTTTAAATATGTTGTTCAATTACTTTTGGATTAGCTATAACATAGTAAAGTTGCAGACCTGTATGTCATGGCATAGCTGAGCAATAGCTACTTTGAGGTTTTCTCTGTTGAGTTAATCAGTTGTAACTTGAAAACTATTGCATTTAGAGAATTTTGTTTCAATACGTTATTTGCCTACTTTTGAATTAGCTATAACACAGTAAAATTGCAGATGTGTACCTCATGGCATAGCTGTGTAATAGCCATTCTCAGGTTCTCACTGTTGAATAAATCAGTTGTAACTTGCAAAATATTGCATTTTAAGTATTTTCTATAAATATATTGTTCACCTACTTTTTGGTCAGCTTTAACATAGTGAATTTACAGACCTGTATGTCATGGCAAAGTTGAGCAATAGCTACTTTCAGGTTTTCTCACTGTTGAGTAAATCAGATGTAACTTGAAAACTATTGCATTTAGAATAATCTGTTTAAATATGTTGTTCACATACTTATGGGTCAGCTATAACATAGTGAAATTGTAGACCTATAGCTCATGGCATAGCTGAGCAATAGCTACTTTTAGATTTTCACTGTTCAGTTAATCAGTTGTAACTTGAAAACTATTTCATTTACAGGATTTTGTTATTAAGTTATTAACCTACTTTTGGCTTAGCTATAAAATAGTATAATTGCAGACCTGTAGCTCCTTGCATAGCTGAGTAATAGCTACTTTGAGGTTCTCACTGTTGAGTAAATCAGTTGTAACTCGAAAACTATTGCATTTGCAGTATTTTCTTTAAATATGTCTTTAACTTACTTTTTACACCTTAACAGTTACCTTGTTACTTTCCTTCTGAATACCATTTCCAGGGCACAACTTTTGTGTCCTTTTCTTCTGTCACTTCTACTCTGAAACCCAAAACACACAGTCAGCTGACACAGAGCCCGTTCACGGGTACTGATTGCTTGTTTTCAATTGTATGTTTCTATTTAAATTTCTATCTCACAAATAGCACCATTTGCGGTTATCAGGAAACTGCCACCGTTCAGTAAATCACTTCTCAGACTTTGCTGGAAAGAACCTTTTACAATGAAAGAAGCGTTGGCTGATGATTCGGTGTACAACTTTTTTAATAGAAGATTTGGTACTGAGGTTGGTATAATGTAGTTGTAGTATTATGTCCACCCCACTGGGAGTGGACATATTATTTTTGCTTTTTCTGGCGTCTGCCATCCGCCGTCTGTCATGCTTGGTTTCCGTTCATTTCAAGGAAAAGTATTCATCCTATGTTTACCAAATTTGGTATGGGTGTTTAATGGGTTAATAGCTTGCATGGGATTGCTTTTAGTGAAGATAGCTCTATAGCCTACTGAGTAATAGCTACTTAGTTACTTTTGTGTACTTCTTTTGTTTCCTGGCATTTTAAGAAAAAATATTTGATTCTTTACCAAATTTGGTATAAGCAATAGTTAGGTCAATGGGTTGCTTGGGATTGCTTTTAGTGATAATAGCTATATAACTCACTCAGTAATAGCTACTTAGCTACCTTTAGTAGCTTTTTTTATTTTAAGCATTTTAAAGGAAAAGTATTTCACCTATGTTCAGGAAAAGTATTTATCCTATCTTTACCAAAATATGGGTGTTTATTGGGTTAATAGCTTGCATGGGATTGCTTTTGGTGAAGATAGCTCTATAGCTAACTGAGTAATAGCTACTCAGCTAGTTTTGTATACTTCTTTTGTTTCCGGGCATTTTAAGGAAAAATATTTGACATATCTTTGCCAAATTTGGCATGAGCAATAGTTAGGTCAATAGCTTGCTTGGGATTGCTTTTAGTGATAATAGCTGTATAACTGACTGAGTAATAGCTACTTAGCTACTTTTAGTAGCTTTTTTATTTTAAGCATTTTAAAGGAAAAGTATTTCATCTATGTTCAGGAAAAGTATTTATCCTATCTATCCTATCTTTACCAAAATATGGGTGTTTATTGGGTTAATAGCTTGCATGGGATTGCTTTTGGTGAAGATAGCTCTATAGCTAACTGAGTAATAGCTACTCAGCTACTTTTGTATACTTCTTTTGTTTCTGGGCATTTTAAGGAAAAATATTTGACATATCTTTACCAAATTTGGCATGAGCAATAGTTAGTTATCAAATTGATCGGCGGGAAATGTTTGAACACATTACCGTCAAACTGTCAGATCGACAGTCAAGCCAGCTCCTGGTACATGTAATTTACCTACCTCCAAGTACCAGCAAAAGCAGATTTATTGAGGAATTCAACAGTTTCATGGAAGCAGCTGCTTTGTCACCACATGAAAATATTATCCTGGGAGATGTCAATATCCAGCTTGACAGTCAAAATTGCTGGACAGATAATTTCAACACAGTTCTATTGGATTTTGATTTTATTCAACATGTGTCAACACCTACATACATACAAGGACATATCCTTGATGTACTCTGCACTAGTAAATCCCTAACTTCCTCAGTTCACCATCATGTTAAGGACGGCATATCAGACCACCTAGCTGTCTTTTTCACTACAACATTCCCAGTCAAAAATTCCTGCAGAGTAAAACGGTTGAAAATCAGGAAACTTCGCAAGATAAATAAAACTGAATTTATGTCTGACATTGTAAATTCTGAGCTTATCCAGGCTCCTTACAAAACAGCCAGCTTACTTTCACACCAGTACTTTCATACCCTTAGGAACATACTTGACAAGCATGCACCTGTACATGAATGTAAAACCCCACAACATGTCAACAAAGGGTTCATCAACAGTGAAATTTTGGCAGCAAAGAGACGTAAGCGCAAACTCGAAAGGGAGTGGCGAAAGGACAACTCTGCCATAAACCGCAGTAGGTACAGAGCCGCTGTGAACCATTTCAACCGTCTCGTGGAATGTGCAAAAACCAAACACTACAGTGATATGGTTAGGGAAAATGAGGATAACCCCAAGGCCTTGTGGAATTCCATAAAGAAAGTCCTCCATAGATCACCAAAAATGGTACTTCCAGATTATACCACCATGAACAGTCTAGTCAACACTTTTGGCAGGTATTTTGCAGACAAAATTACTAAATTAAGATCTGGATTACTGTCTACTGATGCCGATCCCCCTGTCTCAGGTTCCTACAAAAACAAGTTTGTCTCTTTCCGGACCATGTCAGAGGAAGAAGTCCTTAAAATCATAAAGTCCACATCAAATAAATCATGTGACTTGGATCCCATCCCAACATCATTGGTCCTTGAATGTATCAGTGTGCTCCTGACTCCTATCACAAATATTGTGAACTACTCTCTACAGGAGGGCAGTTTCCCTTCCTGCTTTAAGACTGCACATGTTACACCCTTGTTGAAAAAAGCTGGTCTTGACAAGAATATTCTCAAGAATTATCGACCAGTGTCCAACCTCAGCTACATCTCCAAACTCATAGAGAAAGCTGTGGCTAAGCAGATAAATGAGCATATTGCTCACGAGGGTATATCTAACGAAAACCAGTCCGCATATAGAGCTTTTCACTCAACTGAAACGGCGTTGCTCAAAATACAAAATGACATTGCCACATCAATGGACAAGGGTGCAGCTGTTGGATTAGTCCTTTTGGACTTATCTGCAGCTTTCGATACAATAGACCACTGAATCCTATTCAACTGCCTTCAGCACTGGTATGGCATTGATGGGGTAGTGCTTAAGTGGGTCCAGTCATACCTCCACTCACGCAAGCAGCGCATCAAAATAGATGGACATCTTTCAGATGCTTTTCAACTCCCTTACGGGGTTCCCCAGGGCTCAGTTCTAGGGCCACTCCTTTTTACCCTATACACAACCCCTCTCAGTTCAGTCATATCTAAATTCAATGTCACCCACCACTTATATGCAGATGACACACAAATTTACTTGGAACTCGACTCTAGGAACTTCGATTCCAGTATCACTGAATTAACAAATTGCCTTGAGGCGGTCCAGGCTTGGATGGGAAATAATAAGCTTAAATTAAATCCTGACAAGACAGAATTCATAGTGATTGGTGATGATCAAATTAGAAGTTCCCTGAAGTCATCTTTCCCAGTGAGTTTGCTTGGCAACACCATGGAACCAGCTGAATCAGTAAAAAACCTTGGTGTCATCCTGGATGCTGAAAATTCAATGCAAAGACATGTGGCTAATCTATGTCGCATAAGTTACTACCATCTCCGGGAACTACGAAGGGTCCGCAGGTACTTAAATCATGAAACAGCTGTAAAGGTGGCAAATGCCTTGGTAAGCAGTCGTCTGGATTACTGTAACTCACTGCTTTACAACACAAAAAAGGCATATACTAGCAGACTACAGAGAGTTCAAAATGCCTTATGTCGGACGGTGTGCAAGCTAAATAAATACTGTCATGTTACACCCTTCCTGCACAAACTACACTGGCTCCCCATTCATTACCGTATACTGTTCAAATATAATCTCCTCATTTATAAAGCAATACATTTGAGCCAACCGCCATATCTCTCCGCTCTAATTAGGCGGAGTGATCTCACACGGGGCAATCGCCTATCAATTTCCTCATCTAAACCAAATAAACGCTCAGGGCTACGCAGTTTCATAGCTGGGGCTCCCACAGAGTGGAACAAGCTTCCTCAAGCCATCAGAACCATAGAAAGCATTTCTGGTTTCAGGAAACAGTTGAAAACATACCTTTTTAGATTGGCTTATCCTCCACCATAGCCTATCTCCCCGACCGGACGCTAATATGGAAACTGACATCTTTCTGGAACTGGACTATCCCTTTTTGCACATCAGCGCCTTAGAGGATGTTTACATCAAATTTGGCGCTATATAAGTGTTTCTTACTCACTTACTTTAGTGTTTCTTACTCACTTACTTACTTACTTACTACTTAGGTCAATAGCTTGCTTGGGATTGCTTTTAGTGATAATAGCTGTATAACTGAGTAATAGCTACTTTTAGTAGCTTTTTTATTTTAAGCATTTTAAAGGAAAAGTATTTCACCTATGTTCACAAAATTTGGGATGGAGGATTATTGGATCAGTAGCATGCTTGGGATTGCTTTTGGTGATAATACCTTTATAGCTGAGTAATAGCTACTGTGCTGTATAGCTATTATGCTATTTTGAGTTGACTTTTTCTGGACATTTTAATAAAACAATGTTTTCTATCTTCACAAAGATTTATGTGAAGGATAATTGGGTCAATAGTTTGGCCAGGATAGCTTTTCGTCGATGATAGCTTTGTAGCTATCTGAGTAATAGCTGCTTTGAGCCGTCTCTGAATTGCATTTCTGTTTTCACTCTTTTAAAGGAAACATATGTAATTCATCTTTTTAAAATTTGGTATGAAGGTTTATAGCATCAATTGCTTGCTTGGTATTGTTGTTGGTGGTAATAGCTTTAACCTCCTGAGTAATAGCTACATAGCAAAAAACATAAATATGTCTATCTCCTAAACCGTCCTAGATAGAACGATTTCGTCGAAATTTTCAACCCACAGGGTATCTAAGCAATGTACTCTTGGCAATTTTCAAAAAAAATTTCCTCTCCCCAAAAATGGCGGCCATTTTGAATTTTCGAATTTTTGCCAAAAATGGAAAAACACAAATTTGCTTCTATCTCCTTAACTGTGCGAGATAGAGCGATTTCGTCTAAATTTTTGACCCACAGGGTATGTAATCAATGTACTCTTGCCAATTTTGTCCAAGTTTTAGAGCAAAACTCATGCTTCTCTTTGGGTGGACATTACGCATGCCAATGCGTCCTATTTCTAGTTTATAGATATATTCAGAAAAGTACTGTGGACGTTTTACTCTGAAAAATTAATCGTTCAATCCGAATTTATTGTTCTCCATACAGGTTTAGTTTTAGTCTGTTCTGTGACTCATTTGTGTCCTGTTTGAGAGTTATACTCATATTGCAATTTGGAAATAAAGACCTTAAAATAAAGGCCATGACCAGGAGGTTAGTATTCATGATTGGGTCAATTTGGAAAGATCTTGAGTGCTTTCTGGTTGTTAATTACTATGAGATATTGTGGCCCAATTTATCATATTTCTTGGTGCAATAAAACGTGACAAGAAGGAAAAACATCTGAATTCTTTGTGTATTAGGGAGTTTTATATGATATTTCTCATTATTTAACAATACAATAGGCTTTGGATACCTTTAACGACTATTTTGATGCAAATTCACCATTACCAGAAACCATCATTTCGTTTGTTTAGAGGTAAAAAAATTGCATAATAAACCACATGAATACCAAATTAAGGGATGAATTTAGATCAGCTCCCAATGAGAATTTTTTTTACTAGTCACAGCCTTAATTAAAAAAATTATCAATCCACTGATATTGGTGAGTGGACCTTGGTATTTGAAATATATAGCTTTGCTATGTTGAAAAGAACTCCATGGGAAATGATTCTTAACATCTGTTTGTATATTTTTCAAAATTTCCTGGAAACTAATCCAACTTTTACATTTTAATTTTTTTGTGTTTTGAAAACCTAACCGGTGAAGTTTTTATATAGGTTGCCAAGTATGTGGCTGACCCATTGTGTCGAGGGATATATGCCGGGGATTCTAAAAAGCTGGGCATGAAAGGCTGTTTCAGGAGGCCATTTGATTGGGAACAAAAGAATGGATCTGTGATACAAGGTCTAGTGAGAGCTAAGAAAGGTAATGAAGTCTTAATAGACTCTGTGTAGTTTTGTCCCAGAGGTAGTAATTTACAAGAATAACTGAAATAAGTACACCGTCAGTACTGGCAACTGAAATGGAAACTTCCATTTTAAAAAAAAGTATTACAGTATTCAAGAACTTTGAGTTACATAAATCAAAACTTTGTTGCAATTTTGACAAATTTTAAAATTCTTGTTTTAAAATCACTTATCGAAGTAGATCTGTATAAATAGTGTTGAGATTTCAGCGTAACAGAAAATTGGTTAAGTGAAAGCTATTTATCTCTCTCGTATCACTATTTCTAGAATGTTTTTCTTTATAATTGACAGATAAAAGTGGCTTGCCAAAAGGAGAGTTAATAGAGAGGTATGAGTCTGAGAAATGGGCCATCTGGTCATTAAAGAAAGGTCTACAGCAGTTGGCAGAAGCTTTGGAATCTGATCTCAGGCAAACTTCCAATGTACAGATACTCAAAGGAACATCTTGTGATAAAGTGGAGTTTGTCAATAATAAGACTAAAGTGAGCATGTACATTGTACATGATGACAGTCTGTGCAATGCAATTTGTCAATAATAATGTGAAATCTGTCGATAAAGTAAAGGTGTATATGTCAGAAGCATTGGGAACAGAATTAATTATGATTGATGAGAATTGTCAAGCAACAAAGCAAAGTCAGTTTGTTAGTATTATAGTAAACATCCACATTAGAGCCCTTTGAAGCTTAATTATATCCCCAGGTGAAAGTTGGTGATATACAGGTTTCATATATATAGCACCTCCGCCGTACATTTTGACTTGTGTGCGTGATGACTAAAAAAACGCTTCCACCGATTTCATTCAAACTTGGCATATGCATTTATTTAGATCAGGAAAAGAACCCTATATTAAGGTGACTTTAAACTCCCAAATTTAAAGAAGTTGAGTCCACCTTACGGTCAGAAATTTGACCTATTGCCACTTAATGCTCTCTATGTCACAGACTATGTGGCTCAAATTTTACCTGGGCACACATTATTATATTCTCTTTACTTATTCTAAAATTTCATCTGGGAATATATTAATATAATCTTTTTACATGTGCCAAAAATCAAGACTTTAAATAATCATTTAATCTGTCCCTGAGAGCCCTAAATATCCACCTGAAGGACCCTTTTTCAACATTTTTCATATATATTGCCCTGTTACGTGGACATGGTAAGTCTGACAAGTCTCAAACAGTGTTAGATATCACTGCTATATGTAATCTTAGTCTGTGGAAAATTTGAAGTCTGTAGCTTTAATTTTAAGGTCACCTTAAGATCTCTAAAATGCCCATAGAGACCCAATTTATGGACTTTTGCCACTTCAAAGCCCTATAGCTGTCAAACTAATGATTGATATAGCTGAAATCTCATCTGGGAATATTTAATTTAATGTTTTATTACATGTGCCAAAAACAAGGCTTTAAATAGATATTTAACCTGTGTATGAGGACCCTAAACACCCACCTGAGTGACCCCTTTTCAACATTTTTCTCATATTTTGCCCAGTACTTTGGAATTGGTAAGTCTGATAAGTCTCAAGCTGTAGTAGATATATCTTCTGACTGCAGTCTTTGTTTGTGAAAAATTTAAAGGTCATAGGAAGCATTTTCAGATCATTCATTAATAAAAACATATACATATGAAAGTTCAATTTCTGTAAAAATAAGATGCATCTGGACAAGGTTACATGGTATATTCAGTCACTTTCTGTCTGCTTTCTCAAGATTTTCACAACTGTCCCCATTATTTTTTTTCACTCAACAACTCCCGTAAAAAGTACTAGCCTTGACATCACAGGTTCATCACAATGTAAACAAACTGTTTTTGTCAGCTTTTTAATACATACATATATATTTAAACGATTGCATTTTCTGTTTTTATGAAGTTTATTTGTTTATAAGACACCAGTCTGCACAGTAAATTTCTGAAATAACCTTGAGAACATCTTTAATTCAGCGTCCCTTGCGGGAGGCTTGTTTGTATATGGGAGAAAATCAGGCTCTGCCGGGTCCACATTTCGTTTTCCTTATAACTCTGTGACCGTTGGGCAGATTCTTTTCAAATTTGGCAGGTGTATGCAGTAGCCTTGGGGAGTTTTTTTTGAATATGCTGCAGTGACATTTCAACCAATCAGAGAGTGCACATGACCAAAAATATCTTTTTTCAATGGGTAAGCTTGTCCGGATGATAACTTGAAAGGGATTTTATCAATTCACCTGAAACTTGGCAAATACATTCATTCTATTAAAATCTGGAAATCATTAGATTTTGGCATTGATTGGTTAAGAAATGGCTGAGTAATTAATGATTAATTGATCATTACGAATTTTCCAAATAAGGAAAACACAAAAATGCTTATATCTCGAAAACCGTGCTAGGTAGAGCGATTTCGACGAAATCTTTGACCCACAGGGTATCTCTGCAAAATAGCCATCACAATTTTCAAAATAAAATTTGTCTCACCAAAACTGGCAGCCATTTTGAATTTTCGAATTTTTTTTTGGCCAAAATTGCAAAACACACAAAAATGCTTATATCTCGAAAACCATGCTAGATAGAGCGATTTCGATGAAATTTTTGACCCACAGGGTATCTCTCCAGAGTAGCGATTCCAATTTTAAAAAAATGGCAACCATTTTGAATTTTCAAATTTTTCGCAAAATTGCAAAACACAGAAATGCTTATATCTCGCAAAACTGTGCTAGATAGAGTAATTTCAACAAAATTTTTGACCCACAGGGTATCTCTGCAGAGTAGCCATCTCAATTTTCAAAAAAAATTTCTTGCCAAAAATGGCAGCCATTTTGAATTTTCTAATTTTTCGCAAAAAATACAAAACACAAAAATGCTTATATCTTGAAAGCTGTGCTAGATAGAGCAGACTACGCATACTTTGGTTGCCACAACAGTATAAGGCTAGAAGCAGAGCATTTTCTTAATACTTTAGCACTCACCGTTATATCCATGTCGGGACGCTTTGTTTTTGCTGCACAAAAACATTATCTTTTTCTTGCAAGCGATCCTCTAGTTGTATCCCCGGCGCGAAGCGGGGATACTATGGATTCATCATCGTCGTCGTCCGCGTCCGCAGAGATTTCTTGTTAGCGACCTACAGTCCACATTTCTTTCCAGATTTCTTTCATATTTGGCAGGTGGCTTGATATGGTGGAGGACTCACCACCCTATCTTTTTGGTAGGCTTTATGTGTAAATTAGGCCTGTGGTAGACAAAAATGTCTAAAATGTGGAATATTGCTTGTTAGCGACCTACAGTCCACATTTCTTTCATATTTGGCAGGTGGCTTGGTATGTTAGAGGACTCGCCACCCTATCTTTTTGGTAGGGTTTATGTCTAAATTAGGCCTGTGGTAGACAAAAATGTCTAGAATGTGGAATATTGCTTGTTAGCGACCTACAGTCCACATATCTTTCATATTTGGCAGGTGGCTTATCGCTTAAAAGTATTGCAGATAGCCAATTTTTCTCAAATAACTCATTCAGATACATTTTGAAGAGCTTTCAATTAGTGAATTTTCAGATCCTTAGCTACTTACTTATAACTTGAAAAGTATTGCATTTAGACCACTTTGTTAAAGTATGTTATTCAGCTACTTTTTCCATAGCTACAACATGGTGAGTAACTTGGGCATCTATCTCAATAGCTAAGTGAGTAATAGCTACTTTTGAATAACTCATTCACCTACTTTTGGGAGAGCTTTCACTTGGTGAAGTTTCAGACCCGTACCTAATTACTCGCCTACTCAAAATGAGTAAATGCTAATTATCTGTAAAAGTATTGTGGATACCCAATTTTTCTCAAATAACTCATTCATCTACTTTTGGGAGAGCTTTCTCATGGTGAAGTTCCAGACCCGTAGGTAATTACTCACCTACTCAAAATGAGTACATGCGAATTATCTCTAAAAGTATTGCAGATAGCCAATTTTTCTCAAATAACTCATTCACCTACTTTTGGGAGAGCTTTCACTTGGTGAAGTTTCAGACCCGTAGCTAATTATTCACCTACTCAAAATGAGTAAATGCGAATTATCTCTAAAAGTATTGTGGATACCCAATTTGTCTCAAATAACTCATTCATCTACTTTTGGGAGAGCTTTCTCATGGTGAAGTTCCAGACCCGTAGGTAATTACTCACCTACTCAAAATGAGTACATGCGAATTATCTCTAAAAGTATTGCAAATAGCCAGTATTTCTCAAATAACTCATTCACCTACAGTTTGGAGAGCTTTCAATTAGTGAATTTTCAGATCCGTAGCTAATTACTCACCTACTCAAAATGAGTAAATGCCTATTATCACTGAAAGTATTGCAGATAGCCAGTATTTCTCAAATAACTCGTTCACCTACATTTTGGAGAGCTTTCACATGCTAAAGTTTTCTTATGAATTTTTAAAAATAATTTTTAATGCATTAAAATTAATAAAGTCATGCACTAAATCAATTATAACTTGAAAAGTATTGCATTTAGAGCACTTTGTTAAAATATGTTATTCAGCTACTTTTTCCATAGCTACAACATGGTGAGTAACTTGAGTGTCTATCTCAATAGCTAACTTGAAAACTATTGCATTTAGAGAATTTTGTGCAAATCTGTTACTCACCTACTTTTGGGTCAGCTATAACATAGTAAAATTTCAGACCTCTAGCTCGTGGCATAGCTGAGTAACAGCTACTTTTACCTTTGCCGGTGGATATATCTTGCATCTGGCCACAGATGCGTCCTTGGTCTAGTTTATATTTGTTTCAGATAAAAAAATTATTTAGAGAGGTATTAAGAAAGTTGGATATAAATCACAAATCATGCAGTCCATCAGGTTCAACTCTGAGATGAATTTTGATAGTTATTTTTTCAATTTTGAAAACTAATTATTGCTAGGAGATGAAATAAATACAACATAAATGTCTCTAGAACTGGGCCTCAAGCAAGGATTATCATATATGTTCCCCAAATTAGTTCAGAACTTTCCCACCAAAACTGTAAACAATGCTTTCATAGTATACATAATGCGTCTAGCCATCTACAGTGTATATTGTTAATTATGGTTCCCCCAAACACATTTCCTTTTTCGTGGTCTCAACAAAGGGTTAAATTGAGAAGAAAATATTACCAACTAATTTCCAAAACTTAAAATTATCCAAACATTAAGGTCAAGAAGTACTGAACTATCTTAAGGAAAACCCATTATATACTGAATTATTTCATGAACTGATAATATAAAAGTTAGAACTTTAAGGATATTTTCAGAATAAATTCAATAAATTTGACTTCAACAACATTGCTTTTATAAATGATTTATGCAAATGAAAACAAATTTCATATTTTGATTTCACTTTACATCATGCCTTATCTTGATAGAAGTCCTGGTGATTAAAGGCAAAAAAACAGTATCCAGTACATTGTAATGACAACTTTTGAATTTGTCAACAGATTCTTAGTTTTATATAAATATCTAACTTGCGAAAGGCTACTTTCCCATCACAGTTTAAAAACCTTGAAAAAAATGGGAAGAGGCAATATCTCATACAGATGTTTACCCTTTCTGCATTCCAAGACAAGTCTACTTATAGTATTTCTTCTGTGTTTGTTAGAACTGTTAGTGGTTAAAAATTAGGTAAAACTTGAGAAAAAACAGCATATGGAAAAAATAAAGACTAGTGAGCTTTTTTCTGGCGAAGAAACATGTTATCTTCCTTTAGTTTGTAAAATATATACATTATATCTCCAACTAAACAGAACTTCGTTATGAACCTGTGACGTCATCAATCATCTACTACGAGAAAAACAATATGTCGGCTTTTTACTCCACTTCGTGATATTTATTTTTTCTAATGCTATTTATGGCTCTTGTACCATATATTTCTTAAAATAAACCACATTTTCATTCTTAGAGGTTGTTTGTCTACTGAATTAAGTTAACTTCACAATTTTTGTGAAAACTGCTTCCTATGACATTTAAAGTTTGTAGCTTTAATTTTAAGGTCACATTGAAGTTTCTAGAATCTCCACAGAGACCCAATTTATGAACTTTTTGCCACCTTTAAACCCTGTAGCTGTCAAATTATATGACTCGTAGAGCTGAAATCTCATCTGGGAATATATTAATATGTTTTTTTTTTTTTTTTTTTTTTATATGTGCCAAAAATTAAGGCATTTAAGTAGACATTTTACCTGTGTATGAGGACCATATAGTTTGCCTTGTAATTTGGAAATGGCTAGTCATACTAGCCTCATACTTAAGTAGATAGCCCTTCTTTATGTCATCTTTGTCTGTGGGGAATTGAACTCTTTAGGTTTAATTTTAAGGTCACATCAAAGTTTCAAAAATTAATAGGGATTTTCTATGGGTTTGCAAATATCTGGAGACTGTCACATACAATCCCTACAATCCATGTTACCATTTAAACCAGAACTTGACCTGTGTACTGTGACAACCTCAGAATCTTTCTGTCAGTCTTTTCCCCTTCAATAACTCCTTGCACACACACCCGCCACCCCCCAACCCCCATGAATGCCTGTGCCATGACAAATGGCCTGTCTGGGAATGTGTTGGCATCAAGTCAGCCCAGTCTAGTTCTACAGCTTTAACTAAGTGGTGTTATTTCCATTTACAGCTATACTTAATAAATTTTACAGCTTCATAATTTTTTAGGTTACTGATTAATGCTGTAATCTTGCCATTGAATTGCCCTGTGTTAATACTTTATCATCAAATACATTTTCTTTCTCTTGAATGTTATTTTCTCTAATTAAACATTATTTGGACCTACTTCTTCACTACTTCTATGTCTCATGTTGTTGAAAACTATTTCTCCAGGTTGTGGGGTACAGGTATCTATGATGCTATTTTTCTATATATGAGAAAGACATGCACAGTTCTTGAGACATATGCAAACCTGCTAAAATCTAATCAAAGTATCTTATGATTTCATCGCTCCACTAATATATCAAAAGCATACAAGCCTTACAAAAGGCTACTATTTTAAAAAGTAGTGACAACCATTTAAATACTTTGAAAAAGGATTAATCTTATCATTGCAGGAAGATTGACCAAAAAAATGATAAAAGTGGTTTGACCAAAAAATAAATTGTTTAGAATAATTGTGAATCACACAAAATGTGTGCTGCAAAAATACACGAGTGCTGCTTGTTGCATGAGAGATAGCCTGTCTGGAGGTATGTTTGCATAATAAGTAAATATTGAGTTATGAAATGTGAGTAGTAGTACCACTTACCATACAAGTTTTGTCAAATAAGATCTAGGCAACAGAAAGTCTTTGAAGTTCACATATATTGATATTTGTTTTTATATTTTCAGATATATGCAGGTGACTCCACATTTGAGGCAGATCATGTTATATCGACAGTATTAGCAAACAGTAAGACATGTTGTTTTTTCCCACACTTCCACTTTGGCTGAATTGGAAAGACCACTTCTCGTTCATCCATCTGTCAGTCTGTCCACTAAAATGTTAACCAGGGGTGGTATTCACTAACATGGATCAGTAAAGATCACTTTTTGATCAGATTTTTGGATCAGCTCAGATTGGTATTCATGAAACATTTCATCTGATATTTTGATCAAATTTTGGATTAACTATGATCCATGCTCTTTGATGGATTAACTTTTGGATCAAGACAGATCAAAAATAACTGATAGAAGATTTATTTCTCAGGGAAGATGAATGTTCTAATCAGTTATTACAGAGGCAGAAAGTATTTCACAACTGAATAAACCTTTTAAAATTGTGTGAAATTCATACAAACACAGATCAAATATTTCATCTTTACATACAAGTGATCCATGGTTTCTGAATAGCTATTTGATCCCATGGCTCACTTGAAACTTTTTTCTCAAATTTGATCTGATCTTGATCTGATCTTAATCCTTGTTAGTGAATACCGCCCCTGATCCATAGCGTTCAAATGCCTTGGGCAGCTTTCACCAAAGTTAGCAAAGTTAGTAGAAAGTTATATCTCAAAGATATTAACAATTGTATTAAAGTTTTGTGCATTATCCACATCAACTATTTTTAATTAAAAATTTTTCTGTTGGGAGATTTTGTCCTGCAGACTGAACCCCTTACTGGATTTTTACAAAAAATTGGTGAAAAAGTGAACCCGATAGAGATCTACACTTGTTGTAGTTTAATGCATAGTCCAATTAAAAATTTGCATGGCAACCATTTTTGTTTGAATTTTGCTTCATTGATTAGAACTCTCTAACACTGAGAGAGTTTTACAAAATATACTGGAAATCTAACCCATAAAGATTTGTGATAAATAAGGGTTTGGGTATATATCATGGGGGGGGGGGGGGGGGGATTGGGGATTTTGCATTACAAACTTAACCTTTTGCCAAATTTTAATCAAATACAGTAAAAATGTGTACCTTAAATAGATAAATGCCTTTGCCGTTATTTTGGGCACAGTGGAATAAAAGTTGTCCCATTACAGCCATTATGGTTTGAATATTAAGGTTTTTTGGCTTTGTTGCCATAGATAGAACCCTTTAACAGATTTTCACAAAATGTAGTGAAAAGGTGTACCCTGATCTAATCACTAATCTATGCCTGACTTAGTGATTTTCATGACCCAATAATAACTGTTGCCATGGTAACCGTTGGGTTATAGTCGTCCCATGCACTCTCCGGGTGGCGGCAGCAGCGGGCATAAAGCTTGTGGGTGTTTCACAGCCTAAACCCATTCACAGATTTTAACCAAATTTTCAGGGTTTGTTTCCCTTAAGAATTGATGCTGATTAGGCTACAACTGTTGCCATGGCAACACTTTTAAGATTTTTGGGTCTTAAAGTTTGTGGGTGTTCCACAGCCTGAACCCATGCATGGATTTTCACCAAATTTTCAGGATATGTTTACCCCAAGACAATCTAGAGCTGGTTTGGCTTTGGGGGTATTAGGCAACAACTGTTGCCATGGCATCACTTTGAATATTTTGGGGTTTTAACATTTGTGGGTCTTCCACTGCCTCAACCAATGCATGGATTTTTACAATGTTTTTCAGGACATGTTGACCGAAACTGGATCTAGAGCTGATTAAGTTTTGGAGGGTATCTGGCAACACCTGTTGCCTGGCAACACTTTCAAGTACTTTTCAGCCTTAAACTTCTTAATAGAGAAGGGGGTGCTATTTAGCCAATGTTACTACAGTTGCATTTGTTAACCTTTTTTCCTTGATAACCAATTATAACTTAGCTATTTGCTAATAGTTGTGCCTTTGATGCTCCTACTACAATGTATTTGGAATGAATTGCCTGGTGATTTTCATTCTGCTTCCTCTGTGGCCTCTCTCAGGGAGAAACCCAGATGGTATTTTTGCCAAGGTTTTATCCACCATAGTTTGTGACTTACCCAGTGTCTCTGTGCTCAAGGACTAATTGATTTGAATATGGCTCATGGTTGTTGTGTCTTACAGTCTGCCTTGAACATGGAGATTAAGTACACTAACAGTCCAGAATAGAATAGTATTTTTGTGATGTGATCTTCTGAACTTTTTAAGGAATCATTTGACAGACTGGTTTAGGCCAAATTTGGGGGCAATTTTACTTTACGGGATCCGCCATATTTGATAATTGCAGGAAATTGTCAGGGAAATAGGAAATTAAATTATCAGAGTTATAAATGGGGGCAAGCCCCCAACCCCCTTAAATAGTATTCCTGTGTATTACAATTGAACGAAAAGGATGAAACCGCTAAAAACGTTTAATTATATTATCGCCCTAATCTTGTTCCGGTAAAGTAAAAACTAGCCCAAATTTGGCAGTGTTATACAACATTATAAGATATACACTTGTCTAGGTTTTAGTCATCATGATGCGTAAACTGTTTTAATAAGCAACCCTTGAGCACATACCTGCTCACCACTGCCGGATTGTGGTCTCCCATGAATAACTTCTTTGGCTTTGGATTTTTTTCCTTCTTATCTGTCATATAAACTATAGAGGCAGGAAAACTGATACTTTGATGAAACCTTAAACTTCACCAAAGGTCACCTTAAACATTTTTCAAAAAACATCTCACTGTGTTTCAGGAAAAAAGTTTACACCAGTTTTATAAGATTTTGCAAGTACATTCAAGAAGTAAATCCACATATTTTCTGATCAATTGGATCATGGATACCTAACTGGGAGGTATTTGATTTTCCGAATTGTTTTTAAGAAATGGGTATTTTATCCCTATCTCAAAAACCCTTAGGAATATGAGCATTTTGTTGGAATAAGTTACTTTTTGATATTCTTGGAAATCCTGTTGTTCCAGCCCTATATCTGTAATCTTATGGCTACTATAATGTCAAAAAGGTCCTTGTCGCCTTCAGGTCACTTAGGTTTTCACTTTTTTCAACCAAACCTGCCGTATATATTAAGGTTTGCCAAAGGGATATCCTGACGTTCTGATGAACTTCAGCTCATAATATTAATGGAGCTATAGCCTCCTTAAAGTTATAAAATTGGGCTCAAACCTTCTGGCTCATTTATTTTTCAATTTTTCAGAGTCTAACTTGTCAGTGATATTGAAGCTGATCAAGGAAGACCCTGGCTACCTTATGAGTTAACTATTAATAATGTTTCTAGCCCTCAGCTCAGTTTTTTTACATAAAAAAGATAAGTTATCTGTTGAAGAGTTAAAGTTTTAGTTAACAAATTGTTTTTTAAGTGTGTTTACTGTTGCAAATAAACAATTGAATCCAAATATATGGTTTCCTTTGAGGTACTACAGTTTTGCAAGAAAATGCTAGAAATAATATCATTTATGAGATTTTAGGTGAATAATAATGACAAATGCAGATCTAATAATAATAGTAATAATGTGATTTTGCACGGGCATTACAGGTTTTTACAGGCACTTCATGAATCATTACTGCCGTCGGGCCTAACGGCCCTTGGGCTGTAATGATTTATGGCGTGCCTGTAAAAACCTATAATGCCCTACAAAATCACATTATTGTACTATTATTTTCTGGTGACCTGAAGTGATGTTTATATATACTGTTACCTAATTATACTATCTCCTTTGATAGCTATACTTCAATTTTTACAGCTTCATAACTTTAAGTTTACTAATAAAGGCTGTGATCTTGCTATTGCATTGCCTTGTTATGATACTTTTGTCTTTACATACATGCTCTCTTGCAGGTTTTTTTCCTCCTGCACCTTTACGTAAGTTACACTGTCTATTCTCACCTTTATACTCTTTCACCTCTTTTATATCTTCTGGTGTTCAATGCTATTTTCCTCTGATGCTATTTTTATATTGGACAGACTTATGTGTAGTAAGTTACAGTAGACAAGGTGACTGCCCACAATAGCGTTACCGGCTACTGTTGCAGCTTCATGCGTGCAGTAGTTCCTAATTTTCCTGAGATCAGTTGACACACTGAAGCAGCCTCCAAAAAGTACCCATGTTTCCTTTTGCATTGTGTAAGTTATACTTGTGCTATAGCTACTGGATTACATATGTGGCAGTAAATATGTGATATCGGTGAATCCACATGGTCACTGAATGGGTCAATAAATATGCATTGTGTAGCGATGTTAATATCTGAGACTTTGTGATTGAGTTTAACATATTGTGTTTATTTGGTTCTTTGTAGAGCTTGGGCCAATGCTGGAAGACAAACACAGACTGTTGTCTGTGAATCTCAAGTCAATCCCAAGTGTTCATGTGGGCGTGGTGCATTTAGAGTACAAAGGAAACAAACTGCCTCGTCTGGTGGGTGAAACTTGTCGTGTCACTTGCATATCCACAAATGTTACTATCTGAAATGTAGAAACACCTTTGTGTGTCAGGTACCAATCAGAAAAAGGTAGTCAGGACCTCCCCTGAAGTTGGACTTAATAGGTTTTAAGTGATTTTGTTGAACACTTTGACCAGTATTAATTCCTTTTTTGAAATCCAGATTCATAGAAATTAAGTCATACCTGGTTTAGTGAAACTCAAGAGTCTCCTAGAGATTATGAATGGAAAGTTTGACTATTCCTGTGTAAACTTGAAAGAAAGAATTGAAAACATGAGACTACATGGGTAGTTGCAATACTGTCTTTATGTCAATGTCATGTGTCAGTATTCAACAAACTAATTAGTAAACTATCAGAAATATCTGTTCAAGTTACAAAAAGTGAAGAACTAAAGGATAAATATTGATAAATTACTTCCAGACTCATTAAAAATATATGCATATTGATGACTAATTTATTGGTCGATAGACTTCTAGACTGAAATACACGATTTTGTTATACAGACAATATTGTGACAATCATGTGCTAATAGAAGAGTCAGAATAAAGAGTGCATCACACAAAACATTTTGGTGTAGTCACTGATATGAAAATAATAAGTAACAAAGAAATGATTGTAAGCATTAGTGTAAAATTACAAGTAGAGAATAAAAATATATTTTATATTAGTTTATCTTTCATAAACTAGAATGCAATCCATTCCACATTCTTCAAACAGATTTAATGTCAGACCTATGTTTGTTGTGCAAAAATATTAACAGAAGCTATATATAGAAGTTCTTTTTCATACACAATTTCTTGAGCTACTGAAAAGCAAAATTGTTTGTTGAAAGGGTTAATTATTGTTGTCCATATGATAAAATATTCCTGATATAAGAATAAAAAATAAATATAAATAATGAAAGAGATTGAAAATAAGGTGAAAAGGTTTTGACAGATTTAAAATAATTCTAATTCAACTTTTATAGCGCTTAATCTCCACTGAGTAGTGGACTCTAAGGCGCAACAAGACAATAGCAATATGCAAATTCAAAGTCCAGGGACAGAAATAGATCGGTACCACGGAGAAGCCATAAGAGAAAATGAGCTAAGGAGGATAAGCCTTTGCGTAGATATAGGTTTTGAGCTTCTTTCTAAAAGAGGCAATAGTGGGTGATGCACGAATGTCTTCAGGAAGTGAATTCCAAACAGTGGGAGCATCAAAGGCAAAAGTGAAGCCAAACTGCTTAGTGGATTTGTGAATTGTAGGTTGAAATTTTGGTACATTGAGGAAATTGGCAACACTCTGACTACATCTAGTATTGTAAGTAGTGTGGTATGTGGATAGATATGGAGCAAAATATTTAGGGAAACCAGTATGAATAAACTTGTACACCAGGGTAGCCAGTTTGAACTCTGAGCGAAACTGAACAGGGAGCCAATGGAGTTTCCTGAGTACCGGAGTTATCCGAGTATATTTACTCGAATTTGTCACAATTCTAGCTGCACTATTTTGGATAGACTGTAATCTATGAAGATTGAATTTGGAGAGACTCCTGAAAAGTGAGTTACAGTAGTCCAACCGACTACTAACAAAAGCATTGGCAACCGACACAGCTGCATCCTGAGTCAAGAACTGCCTAATATTTCTAAAATCCCTCAGTTGAACAAAGCAGCTTTTACAAACATTCTGGACGTGTTTAAAGAAAGAAAAATCAGAGTCAAACCACACACCCAGGTTCCTGACTGACTCGGTGGGGTGAAGGGGGTTGCCCAAGATGTCAATTGGAAAACATACATTTAACCTTTCTCTCTGTTTCTTTGAGCCAAAAAGTATAAACTCAGTTTTATCAGGATTAAGTTTAAGTTTGCTAGCCGACATCCATTCCTTAACATCTTGAAGGCATCTGTTCAACTTATCAAAAGCAGCTGAGGCATTCATGTGTGACAGATGGACATAAAGTTGTGAATCGTCGGCATAAAAATGAAAGTTTACGCCTTTGTGTTTACCAATCAGAGTACTAAGGGGAGATGTGTAAAGAGAGAATAGCAGAGGACCCAGAACAGAACCCTGAGGCACACCGAACAGCAGTTTTTGTAAATCAGACAAAGTAGAACCAATCTTAACAGATTGAAAGCGTTCTGTCAAATAAGAAGAGAACCATTTGAGAGCGGAGCCACCAACACCGAACCAATCCAGAAGACAGCTGAGGAGAGTGGAATGATCAATAGTATCAAAGGCAGCCGAGAGATCCAGAAGAACCAAGGCAGTAGCTTCACCCCGAGATAGTGACAAATGAATATCATTTTTGATGGAAAGAAGAGCCGTTTTCATTGAGTGACCTGACTTATACGCTGATTGGTATGAGTTATCCAAGCCATGTCGATGAATGTGGTCAACCAACTGTTTAGCAACTACATGTTCCACCAGTTTAGAAATGAAGCTAAGTCCAGATACTGGGCAGTAATTTTTCAAATCTCAAATTGTGTGGCCAAGAGGGTTTTCACCATCAATGTATATTTGTATCCCCGAAAATCGGGGATACAATGGATCATGCACGGTCAGCGTCCACGTCTCTAGAGATTTCTTTGGAAAAGTGAGATGGCTACTCTGCAGAGACCCTGCGGATAAAAAGTTTCGTCGAAATTGGTCTATCTAGCACAGTTTTCGAGATATAAGCATTTTTGTTTTGCAATTTTTGTGAAAAAATTCGAAAATTCAAAATGGCCACCATTTTTGGCGAGACAAAAGCTTTTTGGAAAATCTGGATGGCTACTCTGCACAGTTACCCTGCGTGTCAAAAATTTTGTCGAAATCGCTCTATCTAGCATGGTTTTTGAGATCTAAGCATTTTTGTGTTTTGCAATTTTTGCAAAAAATTCGAAAATTTAAATTGGCCGCCAGTTTTGGCGAGACAAATTTTTTTGGCAAAATATGTTAGTTAATCAGCAGGGATACCCTGTGGGTCCAAAATTTCGTCGAAATCACTCTATGGCACATGGTTTTCGAGATACAGGCATTTTTGTGTTTTCCTTATTTGGAAAATTCGTAATGATTAATTAATCATTAATTACTTGGCCATTTCTCAACTAATCAATGCCAAAATCTAATGATTTCCAGATTTTAATAGAATGAATGTATTTGCAAAGTTTCAGATAAATAGATAAAATCCCTTTCAAATTATCATCCGGACAAGCTTACCCATCGAAAAAAAGACATTTTTGGTCATGTGACCTCTCTGATTAGTCGAAATGTCACTGCAGCATATTCAAAAAAAATTCCCCAGGGCTACTGCATACACTTGCCAAATTTGAAAAGAATCCGCCCAACGGTCACAGAGTGATAAGGAAAACGAAACGTGGAGCAGACGGAGCCTGATTTCCTCCCATATACAAACAAGCGTCCTGCAATTAGTTGAGTGAAATTCATATTTCGTGTTTCAGGGTTTTGGTCATTTGATTCCATCTTCGGAACCATCAAAAGTGTTGGGTAGTATCTACCAGTCCAGTATATTTCCAGAACATTCCCAAGAAGGCGAAGGTGACATGACAAGGGTTGTGGTAAGATCACATGGTTATAGGGTCATATTTCTGTTTCCTAATGTAACTGCAGTATTCATTTGTGTTCTTACTGTATATTTCAGATTTTTTTTTTAAATCCCATAAGTACACCAAATCCAAAATGTTGATTCTCATTTGACTTCATATTTTCAAACTTTTAGCTGGTTTTCATGTTCCAAACACAGTAGTTACAAGAATAGATTCAGACAGGGGTTGGTTCAGCACATTTACATAGAGTAAGAGGCATGAAATCTGCCACAGTATTGACATTCCCCACTGTGACACCCCCTTAGTATTATTTTTGAAAAGCCAAGTTCACCTAATTATGCAGCAGATTAGAGAAATGACTAAAAGTATCCACATAAATCACAAATCTTCTGAACAAACTCTCCATACTACCCAAGAAATTAAGAAAAGTTCTGCAATGGTGATTTTTACATTTATGTGCAGATAACCTTACACATTTTTAACATTTTTATATGTATTGATAGAACATGCTTGGTGGGGCTTGGTTCACAGAGTACTTTGGTGACCCAGATACCTGTAACGTGAGTGATTTAGAAGAAACTGCTATCAAAGCCAGTGCAAAACAGTTGGGCATCACTGAGGACCCCGTCAGAGTCATATCAAGGCTACAAAAGGTAGACCATCTGTTAAATGTATTAAACTGTGATTAAAATTACCCCTTATAGGTTGTTTATCACTTGAAACAAGGTTACTTTCAAGTTTCAACTATAAGTGCCCATATTTGGTAATGGTCAGTCGAAAGAAAGTTTCACTTGGTTTGTCAGTCGTGATTTAGTGATAAATGGCCATATTTAGTATTAATCAATCCATTAAAACTACGGCATGTGCACATTGTTTTAACAGTAATCAGCCATCCACTTTTTGAAAAGCAGTGTTTTGCCTCTTGGCTAGTCGTGGATGAAAAAGTCAAAATGATACAGGTCCCTCAACTCGTAAGGTTTTGGTAAGAATTGGTATACATTAAAGAGTCTTGCTTAAAAAAATGACTTGTAGAAGGAAAACCAAGTCAGTTTTGTGGAAATGTGAAAAAGTCTAGTGTGAAAAGGGGATTTGTTTGAGATTATTCGAACACTGACTCAAACATTTCAGCTTTTTATATAATCCAAAACCTGTCAAGTTCTTATATGATTGCAATCGATAAGACTTTAAACCTTTTGGCCAGTTGTAGGTGGAAAAATTAAAAACTCACACACCTTACCTTCTAAGAATAATAAGTTTTTATTATATAGATATAAATAAACTGAATAATATATGGGCATAAATGGACTCAGTATGATTTGTTTTTGTGTTTTGTGTAGGACTGTATTCCACAGTATCAAGTGGGACACACTGACATTGTGACCAGATTAGAAGACTACATAGCAGAGAACAGACTGCCCCTAAGTCTGATTGGGTCCTCCTACAAAGGAGTCAGTGTCAATGACTGTATTTACAATGCAAAGCTAGAGGCTGAGAGAATTGCTAACCTATATGGGTAGCCCAAAACATAGGTGCACATTTACATAGCATAAAACATCTGAATTTTGCCACAGAAGGTAAAATGTCACTGCTCAGGATTTTAAAATTAAGAGAAAGGAAGATAAATTCGTGAAAGATTCTGCAGGAGATATGATAATTAGGCTGAAATAGTTTCAAAAATCACACATCCCAAAATTGAAAGACAAATTAGCAGATTTGTCAGTGGTGAGTTTCATAAACTTGCATGAACTTTAAATTTCTGATAAAACCTCTGATACCCAAATATATATGGAGCATTATGGTTTTGGTTTGGTTCGTATAATCTCTAGAACATAATATTTTTATTAGAAAAGTAGGAAACTTTTCAAAAAGGTTGGTAAAATGGCATTAATATTATGAAAAATACAAAGTAACAGTTTGTAAGATTGGGGAAAATGTACAGGTTATAGAATACAGTCTGAGTGCATTCTGTAACTCATACATGCATTTCTATGCTTTCATTGTATTTTAAACTTTTATTAGGATGTGTGTGGTAACCATGGAATCTTTTAGCTGCATCAAAATTATAATTTAGAATATATTCACACAAAAATTGACCACCTTTACAGTATTGGGATAATATAATAATAGTTCATTTTGGTCTCATTGTGCAAAAATTTAGAGTTCATCTCAGTGGATCTCAGATTTTTCTACATTTAACATTGGTTACTAATAGAGTATCAGAGCCACAGGACCAAGTTTTGTTTGGTTAGACAGAACTGGGTGCTCTAAAATGATATGCCACCCCACGCAAGTATAATGAAATACACAACATAAAATCGAATGTGTTTAATGAAGAGCTCTGGAGCCAAATCTAATTACTGGTGCAGATATCTATGAAAACTGCACAAAACTTTGGTTTATTGTATAAGTTTATTTCAGGTAAATTATCTGCTGTATTACCATGTAGTAAATTACATATTCATACGAGTTGGTGATGGATAATAAAGTTGTATATATTTTTCCTGCAACAGAAAACAAATTATGTATGTATTGGTAGTATGTACTATGAATCTGGCTTGTGCCTTCAACTGACGTGCATGTTATATTGGATCTGCCTTTTGTAATAAAGAATACTATGCATTTATGGGAGTAACTGTCATGACCAATGATTTACATTGTACAGTAGACTTCAAATGTTCATGTGTTTATAATCTCTTCGGAAATTACATTTTACACAATATTTTGGAGTGTATTCTACATGACATATATGTGTTTAAGCAAGCATTGTTTTTTCAAAATTAAGTGCAAATAATTGAGTCCAAGTACATATACATGCATAGGCATCCTACATAATTGTGATTATAATGTAAATTGTTGACTGGCCATTCTGTCTTGTCCATGTTGCTATTAATATAGGAATAACACACACACACACCCCACACACACACACCCCCTCCGATCAAACCAGTGTATATGCAGAATTTTACCATGGTTTGAGGTTATAAACCCCGAAGGTGAAGCCTGAGTTGCCTCAAACCATGGTAAAATTCTGCGTATACCCTGGTTTTGGAGGGGCTTATTCCTAATCTAACATGACAAATTATTTTAAGATAAATAATTATTGCAAATTTTGTGAAAAAACCTGTATTGTTACAAGAGCCATACTGAGCGATATTAGGGAGGTATAGGATTATGATGTATTTTACTCTTGAAGTATTTGGTCGTTTAGCCAATCAGAATCGCGGACACATTTGTGTCATGTTAGAATGTTAATTATTACATCTCTAAAAGAATGCCAGGGAATCTACTGGATTCAGGGCCTTTGCACCACCGTTGAAAATTCCTTGTGTACATGATAACTCAAAAACACATTTTCTTTTCAAACTTAGTAGACATAGTAAAGATGGTGTAAGGAAGATTCCTATTTTAAGGTGACTTTAAACTCCCAATGATAAAGAACTTATGGCCACCTTAATGTCAGAAATGGACCTTAGGCCACAAATTAAGAGTTCATAGTCTTCGGCTCCAATGATTGGGAAAGAAGTTCTCTCTCCCTAACTCACGTTCAAAGTCTGGGTGTATTGTCGAAATTTAACCTGTGTATGACCACTGTCGGGGGACTTTTTCTTGTTTTACATATTTTGCCTTGTAACTTGGAAATGTTAAGTCTGATTTAACCCCCAGTTCACTGGGGTATACATATTAAGATTTGCCACCTTCAAGTCCCATTATTAATGAAATTAAGGCCACCTTAAAGTAAAAACGGGGGGGTTTTCAGCCCTTAACTAGCGTATTATCCAACTTACCTCAGTTAAACTTGACACATTAATTAAGGCTACCTACAGGAAGATTTCTATGGTCTGTTCACCCCAGAGTTCGATATTTAGGAAGTTATGGTCACCTTTAAGTTATAAACGTTTTTTCACCTAAACTTGGCACATGGGTGTTTCAAGCAATTTTTTAAATATGCAGCAAATTCAGCTTTAAGTATTTAAGATGTTATAGCTAACATAAAATTTTTAAAAAAACCACGGTTTCAGCCTCTGGCGCAGGTAGTTATGAACTTATTTCAGTTATTATTCACAGATTAATAAATTTCCAATTTTAAGTACATTATATATCAGATTTTTATTATTCTTGTGGAGTTATGTTTATGAGGATATTATTTTCCTGTTGAAAAACACATGTATTTTGTTTGAATTTTCACGAGTTGTCAGGTTAGTAGAAATTTGCTGGTTTACTGATTTACTTGTCCGATTTCTTTCTTGCTTATTACTTCCAGACTAAACACCATCAAGTTTCACTTCTATGTTCTTTATTGATTTGTGAGTACTTTATTATCCCCATATATGTTATCCTTATATATTGCATCTATTAAGACTCAGATTAAAAGACAGACCTCTAGCAGAATTAAAATTCAATAGTCTTTTCTTCTCCTTCACTCTGTATATTTACATAATGAATACCCGTTTCCATTAAAATAATTATACTATACCCCACACTGTGTTTCTTTACATAATATAAATACAACAATTTATATATGAATATCAAAGAATGTTGTATAATCAGATATTATTGATAGCAGTTGCCTCTGATCACTAATGCAACCATTTATGTGCTGTGTATTATTAAGATTCTTCCATGTTGGGATATTTATTAAGAAAGAGAAGTTTTAAAAATATAGGTGGATCTGTAAAAATTTAATCACAAAGTTTTTCATCATATTTCATATGTCCACTAATATATTAAAGTATTAGCAACAGATCAAACTGTTACGGGATTACCAAATTTGGAATGGATAGTCAATTATTTAATGGCTTTGAAAAAAGGTTTAAACCTAGTATTACAGGAAGATTGAAAATGTACTAAAACACAAATGTATATCCAAAATTTTTCATAATCTGATGTATGCATTGCTCGTCTGGGGAAACAATTTTCTTTTTAGAAAAAAAAACACATTTGTTAAGTCAATTGCTAAAGTTCTTGTATTGGTTATTATGTGATATTTTCCTAATAATTATCATGTAGGGAAGATGGGTCCCACGAAAAATACACAATCAAAGCCGGGGTTTAAGTTGGTCCAATCTAGTTGGGATTGTGATTTCTAAGTCATGTTTTCATTTGTGTTGACATTGATTTGTTAATATATCGATAATACACTAGTTACAGTGGTTAACATGTTTTATTAGTCGAATCTTTGATTCGAGTTATGTACTGAGTTGCGGCCGCGATTTTAAATTGGCTGTTTAAGCCCTTAAATATCAAATTCTGCAGAATATTTCTTCACATGTTTGTACATTTAGGTGTATATTATACACTCTGCCATTTTGAAGATTTTTAATGCCTTTATTAAGTTTTATTTTATGAAGTAAAAAGCATGTCTGGCACTCCGTCTGGCTTTCTCCAAGGACCCGTATGTCCTAGAAACTATTGTGTTACCCATTGTAGTGGTCTACTCGAACGAGTCTTTTTTAACGGTGTCGTCTGCTGGTTTCTAGAGGTGAAACCCCAATTAATTTATTCGTCTGCAGGGTTTATCACGCAGTCACTGTTAATGTAAAATTGCTGTCTGCGCACCTACATGTACTCAATTATTTGTCAAACAAATAAACCGCAAAGAAATTAATGAATGAAGTGACGTCACGGTAGTACTACACATTTGTCTTTCAGCCAATCAAAATCGAGGAAACCTCTGGCAGAGATATTCAAACTCCGTAGTTCTACTTTCAACCACTTGAAGGCGCTTTTGCATGTCCTAGAATACTTCATCCGTAAAATACAGCATAATCTCTGTTTCCCTATTATCGCTCATTATGGCTATCGTAATATTGTAGAAACAACATACGAATACTTACAATTTGCTTCTGTATAATATCCATATACTCCGTCGACAGGAAATATGCTGGTAGTTTTCATCTTAAACCAGCCTTGTATTGTAAAATACTGTCACGAAACATCACAAAGAACTGCCGTGATTGCGCATATTTCCTCATTGTTAATATTACTTAATGAGGCAAGTCCGTGGACAGGAAATATGCTGAAATATGCTCATTCTGTCTTCTCGCAATATTTAAAACAAATAAAATATCAAATGCTGATAGTTGTACACCCACAGAGTGATGAAAACGTGAGGCTACAATGGTGTTTCTAACAACATTTTACAAATATATAATCCAGCAATATTTTACTGTCACCGCACCTCACTCTTGTCTTCTCGCAATATATAAAACAAATAAAATATCAAATGCTGGTACTTGTACAGCCACAGAGTGATGAAAACGTGAGGCTACAATGGTGTTTCTAACAATATTTTACAAATATATAATCCAGAAATATTTTATTGTCATCGTATCTCACTCTGTCTTGGGGGCGATAATACCAAGTTTATAGATTTCAACACCCACTGCTGTCCTAAGATTCGACTCTGTGGTTGGCAGAATGCCAACCACTTCACCCTAGTTTTGTGTTTATTTATTTGTCCACTTTTCCTTCTGTCTGCAATATTATTAAAAGTTTTGAACCAATTTTGCTGAAATGTACGGATTTGTAGTAATTAGGGACACTTCCGGTGTTTAAATTCTGGAAACAATCTAAATAATGATATTGTAATAAAGCATAAATTTTTTTTTGGAAAAAGATTACATAAATCTGTAAAAGTTGTTTACACTGTCCAACTACTATTTGGATCCAATTCGTAGAACAATTTTCAAGCATTCTTCAGCAAGACAAGTGATAATAGTGTCTGATTTCTCTGGGTGTTCTTGTTGAAACTGCTATACTTTAAAAATATTTTGCAACCTATTATTATGTATTCGAGTTTTTGAATGTGCAACCTATTATTATCTCCTGCCGGGCTTTAGCCTGGGAGGGAGATTATGAAATGAAGCCTGTATGTGCGTGCGTTAGTTAGTCATGCAGATTTTTCCAAAACTACTACAGCTACAGGTTTTTTGTAAATTAATTGTGCCAATGAATTTTTACGCCCTCAAAAAATTTTTTTGGTTTTATGGACTTAGGCCTAAAGATAAGTGAGTAATAGCAATCTTAGCTACTTGGAGTAAAGGGCTCATAACTCAAAAAACTATTGCAGTTACAACTTTTTCTTCAAATATGTTGTTCAGCTACTTTGTCCTTAGCTATAAGATGGTACATAGTTTGGGGTCCCATTGCATGCCATAAGTGAGTAATAGCTATTTCCTTATTTGTAGCAAAATAATGACATAAGTAAATGTCAAATATCTTCAAAAGTATTAAAGTTAGGGAATTCTTTTGAAATATGTTGTTCATCTACTTTTTGATAAGCTATCACATAGTAAAGTTTCAGATCTGTTAGAGTATTTTCCTAAAATATGTTGTTCAGCTACTTTGTCCTTAACTATAAGATGGCATATAGTTTGGGGTTCTATTGCATCCCATAAGTGAGTAATAGCTATTTTTCTTATTTGTAGCAAAATAATGACATAAGTAAATGTCAAATATCTTTAAAAGTATTAAAGTTAGGGAGTTCTTTTCAAATATGTTATTCATCTAGTTTTTGGTAAGCTATCACATAGTAAAGTTTCAGACCTGTTGCACATTGGATAGCTGAGTAATAGCTACTTTGAAATTGTGACTGTTGAGTAAATCCATTGTAAATCCCAAACTATTGCAGTTAGAGTATTTTCCTAAAATATGTTATTCAGCTACTTTGTCCTTAACGATAAGATGGCATAAAGTTTGGGATTCTATTGCATGCCATAAGTGAGTAATAGCTATTTCCTTATTTGAAGCAAAATAACGACATGAGTAAATTTCAAATATCTTCAAAAGTATTCAAATTAGGGAATTCTTTTCAAATATGTTATTCATCTAGTTTTTGATAAGCTATCACATAGTAAAGTTTCAGACCTGTTTCACATTGGATAGCTGAGTAATAGCTACTTTGAAATTGTGACTGTTGAGTAAATCCATTGTAACTCCAAAACTATTGCAGTTAGAGTATTTTCCTAAAATATGTTATTCAGCTACTTTTTCCTTAACTATAAGATGGCATATAGTTTGGGGTTCTGTTGCATGCCATAAGTGAGTAATAGCTATTTTCTTATTTGTAGCAAAATAACAACATAAGTAAATTTCAAATATCTTCAAAAGTATTCAAGTTAGGGAAATATTTTCAAATATGTTATTCATCTAGTTTTTGTTGAGCTATCAGGTAGTAAAGCTGCAAACCTGTTGCACACTGGACAGCTGAGTAATAGCTACTTTGAAATTGTGACTGTTGAGTAAATCCATTGTAACTCAAAAACTACTGCAGTTGCAGGATTTTCCTAAAATAATTTGTTCAGCTACTTTTTCCTTAACTATAAGATGGCATATCGTTTGGGGTTCCATTGCATGTCATAAGTGAGCAATAGCTATTTTCTTATTTGTAGCAAAATTATGATGGAAATAAATGTCAAATACCTTCACAAGTACCAAAGTTAGGCAAATCTTTGCATTTGTTATTCATCTAGTTTTTCAAAACCTTACTTTCCTATGTCCTTTATATTTTTGTTGCTTTTGCAGATGTAGGTCAATAGCTAAGTGAGTAGATAGCTGAGCAAGAGCTACTAAAATGAGTAAATGTCTTTTATCTCTAAAAGTATTATGGGTAGGCAATTTCTTCTAAATAAGTCATTCATCTACTTTTGGGTGATCTACCACATAGTGAAGTTGCAGAACTGTAGCTCTTTGGATAGCTGAGTAATAGCTACCAAAATGAGTAAATGTCTTTTATCTCTAAAAGTATTACAGGTAGGCAATTTCTTCTAAATAAGTCATTCACCTACTTTTGTGTGATCTACCACATAGTGAACTTGTAGAACTGTAGCTCTTTGGATAGCTGAATAATAGCTACTAAAATGAGTAAATGTCTTTTATCTCTAAAAGTATTACAGGTAGGCAATTTCTCCTAAATAAGTCGTTCACCTACTTTTGGGTGATCTACCACATAGTGAAGTTGCAGAACTGTAGCTCTTTGGATAGCTGAGTAATAGCTACTAAAATGAGTAAATGTCTTTTATCTCTAAAAGTATTACAGGTAGGCAATTTCTTGTAAATAAGTCATTCACCTACTTTTGGGTGATCTACCACATAGTGAAGTTGCAGAACTGTAGCTCTTTGGATAGCTGAGTAATAGCTACTAAAATGAGTAAATGTCTTTTATCTCTAAAAGTATTACAGGTAGGCAATTTCTTCTAAATGAGTCATTCACCTACTTTTGTGTGATCTACCACATAGTGAAGTTGCAGAACTGTAGCTCTTTGGATAGCTGAGTAATAGCTACCAAAATGAGTAAATGTCTTTTATCTCTAAAAGTATTACACATAGGCAATTTCTTGTAAATAAGTCATTCACCTACTTTTGCATGATCTACCACATAGTGAAGTTGCAGAACTGTAGCTCTTTGGATAGCTGAGTAATAGCTACCAAAATGAGTAAATGTCTTTTATCTCTAAAAATATTACACATAGGCAATTTCTTCTAATTAAGTCATTCACCTACTTTTGTGTGATCTACCACGTAATGAAGTTGCAGAACTGTAGCTCTTTGGATAGCTGAGTAATAGCTACTAAAGTGAGTAAATGTCTTTTATCTCTAAAAGTATTACAGGTAGGCAATTTCTTCTAAATAAGTCATTCACCTACTTTTGGGTGATCTACCACATAGTGAAGTTGCAGAACTGTAGCTCTTTGGATAGCTGAGTAATAGCTACCAAAATGAGTAAATGTCTTTTATCTCTAAAAATATTACACATAGGCAATTTCTTCTAATTAAGTCATGCACCTACTTTTGTGTGATCTACCACATAGTGAAGTTGCAGAACTGTAGCTCTTTGGATAGCTGAGTAATAGCTACTAAAGTGAGTAAATGTCTTTTATCTCTAAAAGTATTACAGGTAGGCAATTTCTTCTAATTAAGTCATTCACCTACTTTTGTGTGATCTACCACATAGTGAAGTTGCAGAACTGTAGCTCTTTGGATAGCTGAGTAATAGCTACCAAAATGAGTAAATGTCTTATCTCTAAAAATATTACACATAGGCAATTTTTTCTAATTAAGTCATTCACCTACTTTTGTGTGATCTACTACGTAGTGAAGTTGCAGAACTGTAGCTCTTTGGATAGCTGAGTAATAGCTACTAAAGTGAGTAAATGTCTTTTATCTCTAAAAGTATTACAGGTAGGCAATTTCTTCTAAATAAGTCATTCACCTACTTTTGGGTGATCTACCACATAGTGAAGTTGCAGAACTGTAGCTCTTTGGATAGCTGAGTAATAGCTACCAAAATGAGTAAATGTCTTTTATCTCTAAAAATATTACACATAGGCAATTTCTTCTAATTAAGTCATTCACCTACTTTTGTGTGATCTACCACATAGTGAAGTTGCAGAACTGTAGCTCTTTGGATAGCTGAGTAATAGCTACTAAAGTGAGTAAATGTCTTTTATCTCTAAAAGTATTACAGGTAGGCAATTTCTTCTAATTAAGTCATTCACCTACTTTTGTGTGATCTACCACATAGTGAAGTTGCAGAACTGTAGCTCTTTGGATAGCTGAGTAATAGCTACTAAAATGAGTAAATGTCTTTTATCTCTAAAAGTATTACAGGTAGGCAATTTCTTCGAAATAAGTCATTCACGTAATTTTGGGTGATCTACCACATAGTGAAGTTGCAGAACTGTAGCTCTTTGGATGGCAGTGTAATAGCCACTAAAATAAGTAAATATCTTTTATCTCTAAAAGTGTTACAGATAGGCGATTTCTTCTAAATACGTCCTTAACTACTTTGGGCTGGTCTACTGCATAATAAAGTTGCAGAACTGTAGCTCTTTGGATAGCAGAGTAATAGCTACTAAAGTGAGTAATTGCCTTTTGTCTTTAAAAGTATTGCAATCAAACATTAAACTTGTTGTCACTTCTACATGTGCCTCCATCTCACAAGAAAATTTTTAGTCCACTATCTTTAGTACATCTATTTTATTACGCTACAATAGCTTACCATGTGGGACTTAATGCTGTTCTCGGGTTGCCACACCCGGGGCCAACGTCTTAGAAAAAAGACAGTTCTTGTTAGCCACCGGATACACTGCTAGTTGTCGTCACGTGATAACCTCTGACCTCTCGCCCTACTTTCTCGTTGGCCACGCGAATTACAATGCTTTATTTTACAAGGAATATTATTTCATTTTTACAAGGATATACTTATTGTTGGATATGGAAACTACACCAGTTTCTTTATTTTATTGCATAGAATCACAATTCGATGTCTTTTCATAGTTCAGATAAGTATCTTTACTATATTTGCCAACTGAAGTCCACTTCCGGATTCACGTAAAGCAATGGTGACTCGTTTATGTGGTTACTAATACAGGATATATATATATATATATGCCTGTCAGTAAAATAAAATAAAATATTTAGCCCTATCTGCTTCATTATTTGACCATTTTTAGGGTTTAAAAGTGTATAAATTAACACAAACGAGTCCTTGTCGAGTGAAATAATCGAAACCACTTCCAGTTTTTTTATCAAGACAGCATTTCTTGCAATTTGCACGTCTCGCGTAGATAGTTTATATACAGGAATATATGCCTGTTGAAATCAAATAAAATAAATTTTGCAAGGGTTTATCCCCGTTCTTCTACTCTATTGGTCCATTTTAAGGGTTAAAATATGATATAAAGCACGATTCTAACTGGGGGAATCCTCGGGGAAACCCCTGTGATGACGTCACGTCTAGACCGCATGTGCTGAGAGACGCGGGTTTCTTACAGTACGTTTATAAATAAAATAAAATTAAATAATATATTTTATCCCTTCTTTCCTGTATTATTGACCATTTATAAGGTTAATACTTAAATAAACAGGAATAGAATTCTTCATTAATCGTCTAGACATTACGTGTCTCTTTCGACTATAAGGTAACCATGGTTACCCATTATTTTAATTATATTTTAATTCATCCAGTTTTAAATTATAATTACTTGTTTTCTTTAGATTCTATGTTATTTAATAAAATTCTGTGTAATTTCTGCTTTCCTTATCTCACAACTAACCCTACCTGCAGTGAGGCGGGTGGGGCAGATGACCTTGTGTCACAGTAGATTTACTTACGTAAATCTAGTTGTGTAGTTCCTTCAAGAAGGAAAGACAAAGCTTACATGGAAGCTTACCTTAAGGAAAGCTTACATAGAATTTATAATATCCAACTTCTTTCTCCAGGGTGGATCAGATCCCTGCTTAAATTCAGATAAGATTTTTAATGCATCCGAGAATCGGATGCAGTATTCCCAAGTATGATTTGATACTCGGTTTTTCATTGCATCTAGACCCGATGCTCAGATATCAGATCCGAGGTTCGGATGTCTGCTTCTCCATCCTATGCTCGGATGGTCGGATGTCACACTAAGTTCCAATGCTCGGATGATCTAATCTAAAATCCGATGCTCGGATGATTGTATCTAGATCTAATCCTCGGATGATCAGATCTTAAATCTGATGTTCGGATAATGGTTCCAGATCAGAACTCTGAACAATCCTAACACACACTTGGACTAATAGTTCACCAGCCTGGCAGTAAATATCACCTATTGGAGGCTTGGGTCCAAGTTCAAGTCCAAGTCCTCAAGCCCAAGAGGCCTTCTAAACAAGGTCCTTCATTCAGTCCTGGCTCTGTATTTTAGGGAAGTAGGTTGCCTGACTTCACCCTAAACAATTTTTGAGGACATTGAAACTTAGGCAGTTTTTTTTAACCTCCCTGCCCCCAGGGAATTTATGCCTAGATCCTCCACAGTCTGGACTCTGAATGATTTACTAGGCCAACAGGAACTTGGGCCGTTTAATTTCCCTTAAAATGGAACAAGTTTTCAAATTTGTATCTCCTTAGGGGCCTCCTTGGGTAAGCCCCTCCTCCCCTTCTGGTCAGCAAGAGTTGAGCTTCAGGCTGCTCTTCACTAGGTTCTCCTTAATATAACCTGGTTATATATATATATGTTAAGACAGTAGCATGGCTACCTCCAGACAGGTCAAACTCAATTCCATGGTGCATATAAGCAGTCAAAAGGGGTATGGTGAATTCAGGTGAGATACTGGATCTTTAGATCTTAAAGTTCCCCATTCACAACTACTTTAGGAGGGACAGGAGTCCCTCATCAAGGCACCTGTAATAACACTTAGGATTTAGGCCCTATTGATCAACCCTTTCCAATTCCCCACATCTAGAGGCTCCTACAGGAACCACTCCAATGGGGGTCATTCCATCCCTAGCAGTATCCATCGTTTTCCCCAGGTAGGGGGAAATCGAGTAGCCGAGGCTCCAAGGTCTCTCGACCCACTCCAGGGGACGAGGGCATAAAAACCCTTCCCCCCAATGACTCCTCCAGCCTCACTCAGTCCACCAGTAGGAGTTCTCCTCCGTTCTTTCAGATAAGACTGGCAAACAAATCCTGTCATTCTTTTCAATCCAAGTCCAGTCAGACTCCTGACCCGGTCAGAATACAAGGCCCTTCAAAGACCAAGTCCTGGCTTCTGTATCCAGTCTCTTCTGTCAAAGAACGCAATAGAAAGGGTGGAAAATGTAAAATCTCTCGGGTTTTACAGTCGCCTGTTCCTAGTACCAAGCCTCACCTAAGGTGGAGGCCAGTCATAGACCTAAACAGGGTCAACACTTTTCTACACGTAGAAAAGTTCAAAATGGAAACTCCAGAGTCCATCAGGACCTCCCTGATTCCAGGGGAGTGGGTATCGTCGATAGACCTATCGGACACTTACCTACACATCCCCATCCATCCAAACTCAAGGAAATACCTACGGTTTTGCTACAAGTCACAGGTGTTCCAATTCACCTCCCTCCCATTCGGACTAGCCACAGCCCCCCAGGTCTTTACAATGATCGTAAAGGAAGTGAAACTAATGACCCTCTCAAGAGGACTCAGAATTCACCAATACCTGGACGACTGGCTGATCAGGTCCCAGTCTCAGGAGGAAGCCCAAGTGAACACATAGGCAGTGGTAGACCTAACTCAGTCCTTGGGGTGGATAATAAATCAGGAAAAATCAGAACTGAAACCTACTCAGGTGTTTTTCGTTCATGGGCTACGAATACCACCTAGATTCAGCCCTTGTAAAACCCACTCAAGAGAGATGGCTCAAACTTCAGGATTTGATCCTACTACTAAAGTCAAAACGTGTTTTGACTGCAAGATGTTTGATGTCTCTAATTGGGTTGCTAGCCTCAACGGAGAAAATGGTCCCAGAGGGACGCCTTCACAGGAGGCCCTTTCAGTTTCATCTCAAGGAGCACTGGAGATATCTTCAGTCGCTGGACAACCTCCTTCCTTGGACAGAAGCCATTGCAGCCCACCTAGATTGGTGGCAAAATCCCTCAAACGTGATGAAAGGTGCAGACCTTCATCCCAAACACCACAGTATCCAACTCTTTACCATATCCAACTCTTTACCGATGCTTATTACTCGCTTATTATTGGTCCTAGAGGTTTGGGATGGTGAACCAACATATAGGAAATCATGGGCTGGGAATCTTTTGGTGTGGTCAGATTTGACCTTGGGCCTCTTCTTCAAGGTCAAACGAGCATAGCCAAACTTAAAAGTGCTTACAACTCGCTTATTATTAGTCCTACAGGTTTGGGATGGTAAACCAACATGTAGGAAATCATGGGCTGGGAATCTTCTGGTGTGGTCAGATTTGACCTTGGGCCCCTCGCTCAAGGTCAAACGAGGATAGCCAAACTTAAAAGTGCTTATAACTCACTTATTATTGGTCCTAGAGGTTTGGGATGGTAAACCAACATGTAGGAAATCATGGGCTGGGAATCTTCTGGTGTGGTTGGATTTGACCTTGGGCCTCTCCTTCAAGGTCAAACAAGCATAGCCAAACTTAAAAGTGCTTATAACTCGCTTATTATCGATCCTAGAGGTTCTGGATGGTAAACCAACATGTAGGAAATCATAGGCTGGGAATCTTCTGGTGTGGTCGGATTTGACCTTGGGCCTCTCCTTCAAGGTCAAACGAGCATAGCCAAACTTAAAAGTGCTTATAACTCGCTTATTATTGGTCCTAGAGGTTTGGGATGGTAAACCAACATATAGGAAATCATGGGCTGGGAATCTTTTAGTGTGGTCGGATTTGACCTTGGGCCTCTTCTTAAAGGTCAAACGAGGAGAGCCAAACATAAAAGTGCTTATAACTCGCTTATTATTGGTCCTAGAGGTTTGGGATGGTAAACCAACCTGTAGGAAATCATGGGCTGGGAGTCTTCTGGTATGGTCAGATTTGACCTTGGGCCTCTCCTTCAAGGTCAATCGAGCATAACCAAACTTCAAAGTGCTTATAACTTGTTTATTATTGGTCCTAGAGGTTCTGAATGGTAAACCAACCTACTGCAAATCATGGGCTGGAAATCTTTTGGTGTGGTCCAATTTGACCTTGGGCCTCTCCTTCAAGGGCAAACGAGGATAGCCAAACATAAAAGTGCTTATAACTCGCTTATTATAATAATTATTATTGGTCCTAGAGGTTTGGGATATGAAATTAACCTATTGGGAAATCTTTTGGCTTTCCTGAAAAGAATACTCCTATTGTAAGTATTAACCTACAGATAAGTTGTGTTATAAATTCAGTTCTGACAAGTCATAGCTTATGTGTAAATGAGTAAAGACACAATACACATGTTACTGTAACACATCTTACAATCACATGAAATTGTTTTTCATTTGTGTTTTTGAAATGTTTCTGCAGTTGACCTTCATATCTCTGACACAAGTGTATTTAGTTTACAACCTCTTGCTTTTGACTGAAGTTACATAGATCTTTTTCCTGGATAGTGCAACAATACCATATATTACTTTGTTCCCTTTCTTTTATATTTGTAAAAAGGACTTCATAATCTTTGATTAACGATGACTGTATTTTATGTAATTTATGTAATTTTATGTAATTACTTTTACATGACAATATGGACACATTCCTTCTGTGTAAAGATATACACATCCATGCCAACTTAAAAATGGATTCAACCTTTCCTTTGCACTAACTCAATGAGAATTTGGAGATAAGACACTGTTGTACATATACTTCAAGGATGGAAAAAAACATGTAGCCTTGTTCAGGTGCACAGATTGTTTCAGTTGAAATCACCATTTTAATCACCTTTTTAGCTTACGGCCGTTAATGGCATGGCCTGGCGTCGTCTTCGTTGTTGTTGTTGTTGTCGTCGACAATTTTTTCCAGCCTCTTCTCCTCAGAAACTACTGCACCGATTTCTTCGAAATTTGGTATGGAGCTTCCTTGGGTAGAGGACTATCATTTTTCCTCATTGCATGTTTTTCAACCAATCAGAGAAGGTCACATGACCAAAAACATGTTTTTCAAAAGGGTGTGCTTGTCTGGATGATAACTTAAAAAGCGCTTCACCTATTCACATGAAATTTTGCCAGTAGGTTCGTTATATACATGTCTGGAAATCAGTAACTTTTCGAAGTGATTCAATACAAAATGGCCGACTTATTAATAATTTACTAAATGTCTCGATTTTTCTTAACGCTGAAAAAACAAAAACGTGTTTATCTCAGAAACGGTGCGAGATAGAGCGATTTCGTCGAAATTTTCGACCCCTGGGGTTTCTAAGGAGCGTACTCTTGGAATTTTCAAAAAATTTTCCCCTCCCCAAAAATGGCGGCCATTTTGAATTTTCTATTTTTTGCCAAAAATGGAAAAACACAAAATTGCTTGTATCTCCTTAACCGTGTGAGATAGTGCGATTTCGTCGAAATTTTCGACCCACAGGGTATCACAGGAATGTACTCTTGGCAATTTAAAAAAAAAAAATTCCCCTCTCCAAAAATGGCGGCCATTTTAAATATTCCAATTTTTGCCAAAAATGGAAAAACACAAAATTCCTTCTATCTCCTTAACTGTGCGAGATAGAGCGATTTTGTCGAAATTTTCGACCCACAGAGTATCTAAGGAATGTACTCTTGGCAATTTTCAAAAAATTTTCCCCTCCCCCAAAATGGCGGCCATTTTGAATTTTTGCCAAAAATGGCAAAACACAAAATTGCTTCTATCTCCTTAACCGTGCGAGATAGGGCGATTTCGTCGAAATTTTCGACCCACAGGGTATCTAAGGAATGTAGTCTTGCCAATTTTCAAAAAAATTTCCCCTTCCCAAAAATGGTGGCCATTTTGAATTTTCAAATTTTTCCCAAAAATGGAAAAACACAAAATTGCTTCTATCTCCTAAACCGTGCGAGATAGAGCGATTTCGTCGGAATATTCGACCCACAGAGTATCTAAGGAATGTACTCTTGGCAATTTTCAAAAAAAAATTTCCCCTCTCCAAAACTGGCGGCCATTTTGAATTTTCGATTTTTTGCAAAAAATGGCAAAACACAAATTTGCTTCTATCTCCTTAACTGTGCGAGATAGAGCGATTTCATCGAAATTTTCGACCCACATGGTATATAAGAAGTGTACTCTTGCCAATTTTGAAAAAATTTTCCCCTCCTCAAAAATGGCGGCCATTTTGAATTTTTGCCAAAAATGGAAAAACACAAAATTGCTTCTATCTCCTTAACCATGCCAGATAGAGCAATTTCGTCAAAATTTTTGACCCACAGGGTATCTAAGAAATGTACTTTTGGCAATTTTCAAAAAATTTTCCCCTCTCCAAAAATGGCGGCCATTTTTAATTTTCGAATTTTTGCCAAAAACGGCAAAACACAAAATTCCTTCTATCTCCTTAACCGTGCAAGATAGAGCGATTTCGTCGAAATTTTCGACCCATAGGGTATCCAAGAAATGTACTCTTGCCAATTTTCCCCTTTCCCAAAATGGCGGCCATTTTGAATATTCAAATTTTTGCCAAAAATGGAAAAACACAAAATTCCTTCTATCTCCTTAACCATGCCAGATAGAGCAATTTCGTCAAAATTTTTGACCCACAGGGTATCTAAGAAATGTACTCTTGGCAATTTTCAAAAAATTTTCCCCTCCCCCAAAATGGCGGCCATTTTGAATTTTTGCCAAAAATGGCAAAACACAAAATTGCTTCTATCTCCTTAACCGTGCGAGATAGGGCGATTTCGTCGAAATTTTCGACCCACAGGGTATCTAAGGAATGTAGTCTTGCCAATTTTCAAAAAAATTTCCCCTTCCCAAAAATGGTGGCCATTTTGAATTTTCAAATTTTTCCCAAAAATGGAAAAACACAAAATTGCTTCTATCTCCTAAACCGTGCGAGATAGAGCGATTTCGTCGAATTTTTTGACCCACAGGGTATGTAAGAAATGAAAAAAAAATGGAAAAACAAAAATTTCCTCATCTCCTTAACCGTGCAGGATTAACCGTCAAAATTTTTGACCCAACCGTCCTATTTCTATTTGAGTTATAAGGGTGAAACGGTGCACAGACAGACAGACAGAAACAAACTGATCACAATAACCCTCTCCTATTGTCGAGCGTTAACTAGAAAAGTATTGCATTTACAGCATTTTGTTAAAATATGTTATTCATCTACTTTTTCCATGGTCAGTAACTTGGGTATCTATCTCAATAGCTAAGTGAGTAATACTTACTTTTCACTAACTTCCATCATGAGTAAAATCACTTGTAACTTGAAAACTATTGCATTTAGAGAATTTGGTGCAAATCTGTTATCAGCTATAACATAATAAAATTTCAGACCTCCAGCTCGTGGCATAGCCGAGTAATAGCTACTTTTGCCTTTGCTGGTGAATACATTTTGCATCTGGCCACAGATGCGTCCTTGGTCTAGTTTACAAATGAAACAGGATCTTGTAAGACTACTGTACAATTTTGGCAAAAGGTTCATGGGGTGGACATTACACATGATAATGTGTGTTCTATACTATCCTGTTTCTATTCATATGTCACAGCTACTATCAACAGGGCGTCCTATTTCTAGTTACAACTTTTGGCAGCCATCTTGGATTTCTGCGGAAAATAAAATATCATAAATATCTCGGAAACCGTAAGACATAAAGCAGTTTCCAGTGAAGTTTGTACCCTAGGGGTAGTAAGAATATTTTGTTGCAACCCCAAATTCAATTTTTTTTTCAAATTTTGGCGGCCATTTTCGATTTATGCGGAAAATAAAAAATGGTAATATCTCAGAAACTGGAAGAGATAGCGCAATTTTGAGTGAATGTTGGACCCTAGGGATAGTAAAGAGTATAAACGCTTGCATTATTACTTATGTTAAAGCTGTGGGGTATACTTTCTCCCACATTTATTTCATATTTGGTAGATATCTTGTCACACTTTTCGTACATGTGGTGTGAAAATCAAGTGAGTTATACCCTTTTTACATTTTCTGAGTAAAAGCCTTAGGTCTCAAAAATTGTCCGGGCCCAGACATGATGTAAAAATGGCAAGGTCACTACAGTAAGGTGAAACTAAGGTTACACTATCGAAAACACACAATAACCTAATTTATACTCCTGACATTCTAAGAAAAGTTTTTTCCTAACTTTCTGGTACATAATGAAATGTATGCATGCAAAACTGACAAATAATAATTGCTTTATTGAAGAAGTTGTATTACATTGAAGTTTTACTTGTGTTCACAATATATATTCTTTTGCATAATCACCGACCTATTTGGGTGACCAGGTTATATCATCACAGAATATAAAAATACATGTGACGAAATACACAAGTATGAAAAAAGTATTTGGGTGGCACAACCACAACATGCGGGTCGCCTGTAAGCAGCAGGCCTTGGCCTATTTTAAATATAAGACCAGTTTGTGGCATTGTCTGATGGAATATTGGTGATAATAACAGACATTGCATCATATTCATTTTATTTCCTGTAATATACCACAGTACATTGTAGAAATAATATCATGTATTACTGACATTATCTACAGATAACATAGCTTTCGGATGATTTGTTTATTTTTAAAGCTGTAGAACTGTTTTTGAAATAAATAAGGTTAATTGCTGGTGCTTTATATTTGCAGTAATCTTGATCAACCATCCTAACCTGTATTGACTAATTTAAAAGTGTTTATAACGCGCTTATTATTGGTCCTAGGGGTTTGCAGTGTGAAACCAGTGTATAGTAAATCATGGGGTGGGAATCTTCTGATGTGATCAGATTTCACTTTGGGCCTTTCCTTCAAGGTCAAATGAGGATAGCCAAAGGTAACAGTGCTTATAACTCGCTTATTATTGGTCCTAGAGTTTTGCAATGTTAAAGCTACTTGTTAGCAATCATGGGCTGGAAATCTTCTGATGTGTCCAGATTTCACTTGGGTTCCTCCTTTTAAGTCAAACAAGGATAGGCAAAGTTAAAGGTGTTTTAGCTTGCTTATTATTGGTCCTAGGGTTTGCCATATGAAATCAACCTATGGGAAACCATAAGCTAGGAATCTTCTGATGTGGTTAGATTTGGCCTGGGGCCCTGTTTTGAGGTATACAGTTGTAATTAGAGACTTTGGGGAAGGCTAAGACAGTTGTAAAGTGGAGTATAAAATCCAGTTTATGGGAAGGATCACCTGTTGAACTCTAAGATCCTTTTATAAAGGTAAACAGCCCTATTTTGAGTTATACAGTTATAAGTAGAGACTTTGGGAAAGGCTAAGAGAGTTGTAAAGTGGAGAATAAAATCCAGTTTATGGGAATGATCACCTTCAACTCTAAGATCCTTTTATAAAGGTAAACAGCAGTAGTTTTAATCTTGTGAACAAAACCACATTATGGAGGAATACATCTCATAATAGGATACAAATAGTAACAACAGGATATAATACACAGCACACTGAAAATATTCAGAAAGGCTTTTTTTAATATCCCTGTTCCAGCTACAATGGAGGTGAAAGGTGACTTAATTAGTAATTGGACATTTTTCAAAGATCAATGGAAAAATTACAAAGTTACCAATGGACTAAGAGACAAATCAAAGAATGTAAGGGTTGCAAGTTTAAGATCTGTTATGACTTGCTCCAAGTCTTTGTATTTATATCCACCAGTAACTGGAACAGTTAAATTTAAACTGGAAATTTACAAGTGTTCAGTATAGCACAAGCATTCTGGAGTATGGGGGATAGTCTCTGAAAAAAACGGGCTGGTTGTTTCTCCAAAGATCATACAGTACCCATAAATTACACAAAAGACAAAAGTACTTGGTGAAAGTCTATGTTATGGGTAGACATTGTTTTAGAATCTTAGTAAATCTGCAAAGATATAGCAAAGTGCATAAAGGCACTAGAAAGTTATTTCAAACCAGCCCAAAATGAGATTTACAAACAATACATGTTCTACTCAATGAAAATGTGCATCACTGGGTTAACAGACTGAGACAACTTTTAAAGTCTTAAAGGAGATTGAGCAAGGGTCGACATCTGACGAAGTGGTATCACTCTGCATTGTCCGGTACGCATCCTCGTGAACAACTCCAAAAGTACATGGCCCAGAGGCATGCTGTTACATTTCAAATATACCTTGTCTGTTGAGGATGACAAATTGTTCAAGGCATACAGATCGGTGTGTTCGTCTGTTCCCCATTGCCATTAGAAGAGAGGTACCCCCACCCAAAGTGTGAAAATTTAAACATTTTATTACAATTTTTCTCCTTGACTATGGAAGGGATTTATCTCTTAACTTGGATATATCTACTAGGCTGCAAGTAGATTCCCTTGCGTGAGTATGAGGCCCGGATCATTAATTATTTTTAATGAATTTTTTAAATAATTTTTAATGCATTAAAATTCATGAAATCATGCACTAAATCACTTATAACTTAAAAAGTATTGCATTTAGAGTATTTTGTTAAAGTATGTTATTCAGCTACTTTATCCATAGCTACAATATGGTAAGTAACTTGGGAACCTTTGCCAATAGCTAAGTGAGTATTAGCTACTTCCTGACTTTTCTGTGGCTTCCATAATGAGTAAACCGCTTGTAAATTAAAAGCTATTGCATTTACAGAATTGTGTTTAAATATGTTATTCACCTACTTTTGGGTGGGCTGTAAGAGTAAAATTGTAGACCTGTAGCTCATTGCATAGCTGATCAATAGCTACTTTCAGGTTCTCACTTTTGAGTAAATTGATTGTAACTTGAAAACTATTACATTTAGAGTTTTCTTTTAAATTTGTTATTCATCTACTTTAGGGTCACCTATAGCATAGTGATTCTGCAGAACTGTAGCTCATTAACTAGCTCATCAATAGTATTTTCCGGTTTTCACTGTTGAGTAAATCACTTGTAACTTGAAAACTATTTCATTTATAGAATTTTCTTTAAATATGTTATGCACCTACTTTTAGGCAGCTATAAGATAGTTACATTTGCAGACCCATAGCTCATTGCATAACTGGGCAACTTGTGTCTCATTTTATGCTTTCACCTCTCCTTTGTAACTCAAACCACAGTCAGGTGATGCAAAACCCATTCACGGGCACTGATTGCTTGTTTGGTTTTACAGTCACTCTTATGACCCTAACATAATCGTTTCAGTAGAATTTCTCTTCAATAACATTTATCTCTTCACATTGGTCCTTTAGCACTTTACATAAACTTTGTAAGCTGTAGGGACGCTTTGTTTTTGTGTACAAAAACTTTTGTCTAGTTATAATTGGGCTGTTTGTGACAAAGTGGCACAATCTTTAAAATTTATCATTCAGTTTAAATAATTATCTAAACTTAATAAAGTTTTTAACTTTATGATAGATAACATAGCATTGGGATTTTTAACCACATGGAAAAAATAATCGCCGTTTAAACAATATACATGTATTACATTAAGCTAAATTTAGAGGTTTTACTGTATCCAGTTTTTGAGACTTTTCAATCCAGATTAAACTCTGTAGGGTGGACACTCAACCCGGATTGAGATGAATCTGCTTCAACCCTCAATCCTTGTCAACCTGGATTGTAGTGTGAACAGGGGGTATATGGTTTCTAAAATAATTTAAAGCTTGTGGTTTGCAATTACCTTTACAAAGAAATGGATCTGTAGTAAAGAATCAATGATCTCCAGGCAAAGAATGCATAACTATTGCAGAAGAGTTCAAGTCAAGAAGTCCGTCCAAAATAATCCACCCTATTCTCTTGGCACGTCACACAGTGCACAGGGACATCGATTTGGAGCACTTTTTACATTTGGTGATAATAAATGGTTTACATGACTCGACAGCACAATGAATTCCAGAAGTGCTACCCCATTAATAAAACCGATTGTATCCCATTGGTACTGTACATTAAGTGTAACGTGACACTCTCCTCTCCCACCTCTGAGATCCGAGTTCGGTTCCCGGCCCGACCTCAAGTGGGAAAGCTTGTAGTTGCTTGCCATTGCTTGGCAGTTTACAGTACAGAACCTTGACCAACTGTATGTACTGGTTATTGTTAAAGTTATAGATCATGTCATCACAAAGTCTTTGAATTTTTCTGGCAATTTTCTTTGCCTCATGGGTCTGTGATAATTCTACTGGTCTACTCTTTTGTGGGGATGGTGGTGTTGGTATGTCTGTCTCAATCTCCATATTATGTGAATCTGATTCATCAGCTGGTATTACTGGCTTTACAAAACTAGTGTTTCTCCGATACACCTCACCATCTTCACCCTGGACTGTCAATTCGTTGCCTTTTTTTTCTATCACTTTGTACTGGTTTGTACTGAATGTTTCTGACAGTTTATTTTCCCTGTCTTGCTTTAAGATAAATAAGTCTCCTTTGTTGATGTTACTTTGTTTTGCCTGTCTTTTTGCATCTGCATATACTTTTCCTTTCAACTTGAGTTGATAATCGCGATCACGAACATCTTCGATATTTGAACTAGTTGCTTGTATGTCCGGTAATTTTGTCCTGATTTCCCTGCCAAATAGGAGTTTTGCTGGAGTCTCCCCTGTTATACAATGGGGTGTTGACCTGTAAGCAATTAAAAATTTGTTAAGCTCATGGTGAATATTTAATTTCTGTGCGTGAGCTATCTTTAGTGTCTTCAGCAGTGTCCTATTTTGCCGTTCTACCTCTCCATTTGCTTGAGGCCAATATGGTGTTGATGTTCTGTGTTCAATTCCGTGCTCCTCAAGAAATGTTTCTAACTCTTCTGATACAAACTGCCTACCATTGTCAGTTTTAATGGAGTATGGTAATCCATGTGTAGTGAACATCTTTTCTAGGCATCTCACAATAACTGTGCTTGTAACACGTCTAATGAAATTGACTTCAAAATAACGACTGAAATAGTCTACTATTACAAGGACATATTCTCCGTTCGGCAGGGGTCCCATCAAATCTGCTGCCAGATCTTGCCATGGTCCTTTCGGTAACTCAGTCCGTCTCATTTCTTCTGGTGGGTCTGGTAAACCGACTCTCTGACACTCTCTACATAACCTGCAGAATTTTTCGGCATCTTTTTCCATAGACGGCCACCATACCTTTGTGCGTAATCTGTGTTTTGTTTTTACAATGCCCTGATGACCTTCATGTGCCAACTGGATCACACGCTGCCGCAGTTTGTAAGGTACTACAATGCGAGTTCCACGCAAAACTGTATTATTAAATTCACATAGTTCATCTTTGGCAAATACATATTTTGGGTATTTACATCTTCCCCAGTCACTGGAACGAATACAAACTCTGAGGTTTGTTATTTCCTGATCCTTCTCTGACTCAGCTTCTATCTCTGCTGCTGTCATTGCAACTGGTACTGCTGTCTTGGTCACAAAGTTAATGTATCTCTCATTGAAATCACTGATTTCAGAATTTTTACTATTGTCTGTTATCAACCTTGACAAACAATCAGAGACGTTAGCCTTTCCTGGCTTATATTTCACCCTGTATTGGTATGCCTGTAATCTCAGCATCCATCTCTCTATACGGGCTGATGGTTTAGATCTTGGACGTTGTTCACCATTTTGTTCTTGGACCAGGATGCCACCTAATCCCACTGGTCCAGCATCTGCTATGACCTTTGTTTGCGCATTACCATCAAAATAAGCTAGAGTCTTGGGACTAGATAAAGCATCTTTCAATTTGTTGAATGCTTTTTCCTGATCATTTCCCTATTTGAATGGAATGTCTTTTCTAGTCAGCCTGGTTAAAGGCTCTGCAATACTAGCTAAATCATTGATGAAGCGACCACAGAAATTCACCAATCCCATGAATGATCGGACTTCACTGACACTTTCTGGTCTGCGAGCTTCCATTAGTGCTTTACTCCTTTCCTCAGTAATTGATACACCTTTGTCAGACAACACATGGCCCATAAATACCAGTTTATTCAGGCGGAACTGACATTTTTCCTTGTTCAGAGTTAATCCACTTTGCTTCAACTTGTCTAGAACTGCAAATAAGCGTTCATCATGCTGTTTTAAGTTGCTCCCATGGATGATCAAATCATCAGAAATATTTTAACTCCTTCGCAGCCCTGCAAAATCTGCTGTATTGTTTTCTGATAGTGTTCACTTGCACTTTTGAGGCCAAATAATAGCCTTTTGTATCTGAATACACCCATGTGAGTAGCAAAAGCTGTAATTGGCCTTGAGGCTTCTTCAATTTCTAATTGGTGGTAAGCCATTTTGACATCAATCCGACTGAAATAGGAGCTTTGATTTAGATCCAGAATAACTTCATCAACAGTTGGAATGACATGTTTTTCTGGTAGAACTGCTGTATTTGGAATTCGCATGTCTACACATATCCTAATATCACCTGATGGTTTAGGTACCACAACAATTGGACTAACCCATGGAGTTGGCCCATCAACTTATTCAATGACATCTTCTCATAAAAGTTCCTTTAATTTATTTTTGACCTTGCTTCTGAGACTAAATGGTAACCGTCTGACCTGTTGGATTACTGGCCTCACATCTGGATCAGTATGTATCTTTACTTGATGGTTTTTGAGTTTGTCTAGTCCTTGAAATAACTCGTCATAATTCCTGTATATATCCTGATTAGCTGTTTTGACATCTACTTGATTTATCTGTAAAATCCCAAGTTGTTTTGCACTTTTATATCCAAGCAATGCACGTCCTTCACCTTGTATAACTGTAAAGTCAATGTCTATTCTTCTTCTTTCACTTCCTTTATGCAGGCACAATTCTGCTGTAAATTCTCCCAGAACATCCAGTGGTTTCTTTGAACCATATGGAAAAAGCTGTTTGTTAGCCTTTCTTGAGCTACATTTAATTTTCTCTGCTTTCAGGTACTCCCACAGCTTACTGTCTATGATATTGCATGATGCTCCGGAGTCAATCAATAGACTGATATCTGGTACTCCTCCAAGAGTTACCTGTACTTTCATATCATCAGGAAAGAATCCCCCTTCACAGGTGAAAGCATATTCCTCAGCTTCTTGAGCTATATCTGGCTCATCTACCAGATTCACCTTAGACTGTTTCTGACTTCTCTTTTTCAGCCCTTTACTTTTGCAACATCTAGCAAAATGGTCATATTTATGACACAAGTTGCACTTTTTTCCTTTAGCAGGACAGTTTCTATCCTTTGCGAAGTGGTTAGTGCCACCACATCTGTAACAAGCGTTTCCTTGGCTTCTTTGATGACCTCCTTGATGGCTCCCTCTTCTTGGAGTCCATGATCCATTCTGTTTAGTGTGCTTCTTGACTACATTTACATTACTCGTACCGCCACTATACTGCTGATTCTCAATAGACTTCGCTTGTGTATCAGCAGCTTCATAAGCTCTTGCTATTCTCAACAAGTTGTTTAAAGTTAGGTCACTACCTTTTTCCAGAAATTTTCTCCTTAACACATTTGATGAACATTTATCAACAATTTGATCCCTGATGTGATCATCTGATGTATCTCCAAAGTCACAGTGTTTAGCCATTTGTTTTAATCTAGTGCAAAATTGATCAATTGTCTCTCCCTGGTTTTGAGTCATTTTTGCACTGTCAACTCCTTTTGCAGTCAAGAAATATTTAAATGATCTTATCCATTTATACCAGCGTGTGCCTAGAGTTGTTGGATCACCAGTACAGTCAAAATTTGGAATACTTCCAAGCTGAATGTTTTTAACTGTACTCTCCACAACGGGATCTGCATGTTCCTCCTCCACAGACATAATCAATGAGTGCCTCAACTCAATTCCAGAAAAAAAAAGAGAAATTAGTTGCCTTCAAGATTCACTGGTTACTGTGTACACACTTGTACACACACAATCTCTCTCTCCCCTGAAATAGAGTCCTCTGATGACAAGATTTATGACTTCCTATGATGCAGGTCTTACACAGTTTACACCCAAGCAGTGATACACTGATGACTCATCACAGTTACAACAATGTCTAAATCGTCTAAATTGTAGTGTTTTTTTCACAGTTGATGTCCTTTGTTAAAATTTAACTTCAAATTTAAACAACTCTTTTACACACTTCATAAGTGAAATATATATGATAAGATTCCTTATCCCATCCTCGTCGCCATTGTAATGTTTTCATATCCGAATTGAATCAATGTTTGTAACTAAACTATTTATTAACACATATTTACAGAACTTGCAACTGGCTCAGGGCCATGAACATGTGCTCCCCCACACATACACACATATACCCTGTGATACAGTACATTATCATTTCGTCACCTGCCATTTAAACTCTCAAATACCAGCAATATTTTTGTTTCAACCATATAACATTTTGTTTAAAACATATAACCACAGCTTGCAGTATTAATATGTAATTCAGCGATGAAAATAAAGTATAAAAGTGTTTTAACATCGTCATGAAATGCAGATGACAAAATTCACTGGGTAACGAAATTCACTGGCTGAGCAGTAGTTAGCAGGTTTGGTACCTTACTACCTTATCACAGGCTGCTACCCACTTATCATTTCAGTTGTATAACTTCTATCTGGACACCGCTTTAAGCCAAGACAACTGCTTCGATGAGTGTTAAATGTTTTTAATTTGCTGATACAAAATGTACTCATCTAGGGTTCAGTCTTTTGACATACAGGAGTGCATAATGTTTCAGGGGGGACTACATACAAGTCTGGGTGAAAAAAAATAGCATCAGAGAAGCCCGTACTCCACAGCCTAGGGAAATATTTTTAACACCATGAGATATAGAAGCAGTGTATCAGTACAAAGTTTAGGATACTTTCACAGTACTATCAGTTATATAAATATCCAAACAATGTTTAAATAACAAGATGACAGCATTAATCAGTAAACTAAACATTACGACACTCTTTATCTACATCTGGCATGGCCGAATTATGGTTTGGATGTTTTGAATATCACCATGCATACAGAAGTGGCAATACATTCAATGAATACTTCTGTGTGGTGTTGGAGCAAAGTCTGTGGCCCACTTGATGAAATTCCATCTGTTGCAATCAGAAGTTGTAAAAGTAAAATTCTTAATGAATTCTAATATGACTTTAACAGTGCTTAATCTGCATAAAAAGACAGACCCAAAGGTGCAACAAGATTTTAAAGGTCAAGGTCACTATGACAAGGTCAGATTTCAAATCAAGGTCACACCATGATGCTGCACACCTACAACCCCTAACCAATGACCCTACCAGGCATCAACTTCCTACACCTTACGGTTTCCGAGAAATAGCCCGGACAAGATTTTATAGGTCAAGGTCACTACGGCAAGGTCAAATCAAGCTCACACCATGACATTGCACACTTACACCCCTAAGCAATATTCATAGCAAGTATCAACTTCCTACACCTTACTGTTTCCGAGATATAGCCTGGACAAGATTTTATAGGTCAAGGTCACTACGGCAAGGTCAAATCAAGGTCACACCATGACATTGCACGCCTACACCCCTAACCAATGTCCATACCAAGTATCAACTTCCTACACATTACTTTTTCCGAGATATAGCCTCGACAAGATTTTATAGGTCAAGGTCAGTACGGCAAGGTCAAAGGTCAAATCAAGGTCACACCACGATGTTGCACACCTACACCCCCTAACCAATATCCCCATCTCATGATTAGCTGGTCAGTTTCACATCCCAAAAGTCTATGAACAATAATAAATATATAAGCACATTTATGTTATGCTTTCCTTGTTTGACCCTCAAGGAAGGGCCTAAGGTTTAATATGCCATCAGAAGACTCCCAGTGATCCCAAGATTACTTATAGGTTGGTTTCACATCCCTTTACTCTAGGAACAAAAAAAAATGAGTTATAAACACTTCTGTTTGGCTATCCTCGTTTGACCTTGAAGGAGAGACACAAAGTCAAATCTGACCACATCAGAAGACTCCCAAGCCCATGATTTCCTATAGGATGGTTTCACATCACAATCCTCTAGGACCAATAACAAGCGAGTTATAAGCACTTAAGTTTGGCTATCCTCGTTTAACCTTGAAGGAGGGGCCCAAGTTCAAATCTGACTACTTAAGAAGATTCCCAGCCCATGATAACCGATAGGTTGGCTTCACATCCCAAACCTCTAGGACCAATAATAAGTGAGTTATAGGCACTTTTGTTTGGCTATCCTCGTTTGACCTTGAAAGACGGGCCCAAGGTCAAATCTGACCACATCAAAGACTCCCAGCCCATGATTTCCTATAGGTTGGTCTTACATCACAAACCTCTAGGACCATTAACAAGCAAGTTATCAGCACTTTTAAGTTTAGCTATCCTCGTTTGACCTTGAAGAAGGGGCCCAAGGTCAAGTCTGACCGCATCATCAGATTCTCGGCCCGTGATTTCTTATAGGTTGGCTTGGACCAATAATAAGGGAGATCTAGGCACTTTTAATAATGTCAAAAATCTCTCTACACACGGTGGCGGCATAGCAAATGCTAAACCAAAGTGTCCACTGGATCGGTGAATACAACAAAGTTTTATATAGAATTCCAGCCAATCCTTAGTGCAAAATGAAAAAAAAGATCTTTATGACTCCTGTTTGACCTTGAGGGGGTTCAGGGGGCAAATTCAACAAGCTCTTTATTCTCCCTGCTTGTGGTTTCGTATTACCTTCCAATATATTTCGAAGCTCTAACTCCAACAATAAAGAAGATGTTTGACATTTCAACGATGTCTCCCCCCTGTACACAGTGTACAAAGGGAGTCTGAATACCCTCAACAAATGTCATATTTCAATATGATATTGAACTTTTTAGCTCCTTAATTCCTTGAAAGAGACATAAGATGTGGTCGAAAGGCTTAATTTTAGCACATTTTTTACCAACCCATAATTAATCGCCAATTAATCAATCAATTGTGGCCTGATTCATCTCAAAATAGACTGGCGTCTAGATTTTGATGTGAGGAATATGATTACCAAATTTGGTAGCCGTCTGAAAACTATGTGTGAAAACAATAATTGTCCCCTTTTCAAGGAACTCTTAATAATACTACTACTAATAATAATAATAATCTGGATCTGACCATTTACTTATTATTGGGCATCTCGATGTTCAATACTAAGTGTCTGACACGCTGATGCAGGTAATACAAAATAATATGCCAAGGATAATTCCCAAAGTTCACATTTGACATTTGACACCTTCTTCAAGGTCAACGGGGGATTGCCATTTACCAAACTTTGTATCTCCCATCTTCTTACTCCAACACTTTCAATGTACTTCACCATGTCCCATGCAGAAATACGCTATGTCGAACTGACGCAATTTTTACCCCACAGCTGTCGGGGTATTGTTTTCACCCATGGTGTCCGAATGGGCGGGCGGTCGGGCGGCGGGAAATAGTTTGTCCAGGCTGTATCTCAGAAACCATAAGGTGTAGGAAGTTCATACTTGGCAGGGACATTGGTTGGGGGGTGTAGGTGTGCAACGTCATGGCCTGACCTTGATTTGACCTTTGACCTTGCCGTAGTGACCTTGACCTTTAAAATCTTGTCCAGGCTATATCTCGGAAACCATAAGGTGTAGGAAGTTGATACTTGGTAGGGACATTGGTTAGGGGGTGTAGGTGTGCAACGTCATGGCCTGACCTTGATTTGACCTTTGACCTTGCCGTAGTGACCTTGACCTATAAAATCTTGTCCGGGCTATATCTCAGAAACCGCAAGGTGTAGGAAGTTGATACTTGGTAGGGACATTGGTTAGGGGGTGTAGATGTGCAATGTCATAGTGTGACCTTGATTTGACCTTTGCCGTAGTGACCTTGACCTATAAAATCTTGTCTGGGCTACATTTCGGTAATACAAAATAATATGCCAAGGATAATTCCCAAAGTTCACATTTGACCTTTGACACCTTCTTCAAGGTCAACAGGGGATTGCCATTTACCAAACTTTGTATCTTGTCCGGGCTATATCTCAGAAACCGTAAGGTGTAGGAAGTTGATACTTGGTAGGGACATTGGTTAGGGGGTGAAGATGTGCAATGTCATAGTGTGACCTTGATTTGACCTTTGCCATAGTGACCTTGACCTATAAAATCTTGTCTGGGCTACATTTCGGTAATACAAAATAATATGCCAAGGATAATTCCGAAAGTTCACATTTGACCTTTGACACCTTCTTCAAGGTCAACGGGGGATTGCCATTTACCAAACTTTGTATCTCCCATCTTCTTACTCCAACACTTTCAATGTACTTCACCATGTCCCATCCAGAAATACGCTATGTCAAACTGACGCAATTTTTACGCCACAGCTGTCGGGGTATTGTTTTCACCCATGGTGTCCGGATGGGCGGGCGGGTGCCAGGAAATAGTTTGTCCGGGCTGTATCTCAGAAACCATAAGGTGTAGGAAGTTCATACTTGGCAGGGACATTGGTTGGGAGGTGTAGGTGATGTGCAATGTCATAGTGTGACCTTGATTTGACCTTTGCCGTAGTGACCTTGACCTATAAAATCTTGTCTGGGCTATATTTCGGAAACTGTAAGGTGTAGAAAGCTGATACTTGGTGAGGACATTGGTTGGGGGTAGTGGGTGTGCAACGTCATGGTGTGACCTTGATTTGACCTTTGACCTTGCCATAGTGAACTTGACCTATAAAACCTGGTCCGGGCTATATCTTGGAAACCATAAGGTGTAGGAAGTTGATACTTGGTAGGGACATTGGTTAGGGGGTGTAGGTGTGCAACGTAATAGCGTGACCTTGATTTGACCTTTGACCTTGCTGTAGTGAACTTGACCTATAAATTCTGGTCCGGGCTATATCTTGGAAACCGTAAGAGGTGTAGGAAGTTGATATTTGGTAGGGACATTGGTTAGGGGGTGTAGGTGTGCTATGTCATGGTGTGACCTTGATTTGACCTTTGACATTGCTGTAGTGACCTTTAAAATCTTGTTGCACCTTTGGGTCTGTCTGTTGATGCAGATTAAGCCCTGTTAAAGTCATATATTAGAATTCATTAAGAATTTCCTTTTGCAAGTTCCCATTGTAACAGACGGAATTTCATCCAACACCACACATAAGCATTCTTTGAATGTATTGCCACTTCTGTATGCATGGGTAATATTCAAAACATCCAAACCATAATTCGGCCATTTTTGGTTTACTGATAAATGCTGTCATTTATTATTGAATTGTCTTGTTTTAATACTTCATCTTTACATACATTTCTTTTCCTTATATATTATTTTCTCTACTTAAGCGTTATTTGGACCTTAATATAACTGACACTGCTCTGAAAGTATATCTTGAACTTTCTGCTGTTTCACTACTTCTATATCCCATGGTGTTGAAAAATATTTCCCCAGGCTTTTGGGTACGGGCATCTCTGATGCTATTTTTTCGCTATTACGTGACTTGGTGGAGGTATGGGTCCTATTGTTACTTATTTAATAGAATCCATTTTGAAGTTTTTAAAATTGAAATTAATTTATCAAAAATCGTTCTCAGTGGGTGCCTTTAAATTGTATTCCGTCTACCAATGACATGCAGATGAGTCTGATGGTCAAAATAACTATCTTTGAAATCTAAAGAAACCCCAGTTAATTGTTGCATTCATCATGCAAATAACGAGGATATTTAATCATGTATCAGAATGCAAATATACACTCTTATCTTACATAAACACAATTTGACAGAGTTCAAATAGGTAAAATAGGCAATCTTTGGAGATAAACTCGGGTAACTGTAGTGTACTGGTACACTACTACGTAATCTATGCAAGTGCAGTATTTACGTGTGTTCTCGTTGGTCTTTCAAATATCTTGCATCACACTGTGCAATATGTTGTTATAGACAATCTAGACAAAGAGAGTGCCCTAGTCAGTATATAAATATACGCAGCAATCTCTGCATTCACTAGAACACAACCAAGTGGAACAATAAAGGTGCTGTTTTACAGGTAGGGTTACTGGTTACATCTATTCTGTTACAATGCATTATCGCCCAATTCATAACGTCCTCATTTATTTAGGATACCATTATGATGCTACATGAAATTATACCACCACATGCGGGTACTGCATCACTATCATCTTCTAATTCAGAGGTACAGGGCTCACATTAGAACCCCGAATAAGTGAAAATCCACTAGAACTTTTTTACCAATGGCTATAACTTCTACTTCAAAGATTACAGGTTTAAAACTTCACTAGGAAGTTAAGAATTAAATTTTCACTATCCAAGCTCATCAGCGAAAATGGCATATCTAGAGTTTTCTGGTTATTTCAATACCATTTAGATTTACAGATGTAGAATACTGTGTAGACTTCCTAAAGGTAATATGTGACCAAGTTTGATGTTAATCCTTGGTCAGAGTTCTTTTAAGGAAAATAGACTTGTTTTTTATATGTACATTTATTGTATAAAATATTAAAAGTTGGAGTTATGTTTCAAAACCTAAACTCCCTCTGTTTCTCACACTTTTCAAACATTACATACACACAGCTGTTTCATTTCACTCCTCACTTGTCGAGATGTCACTTTTATTCAACAAACTAGTAGCCTTGCCTTAGTCTCTACTACATATGAATACTTTTAGACTGAGGTAAAACAGTGAACATTAAGTCATACTTATTTAAGATTGTTTATTTTTGGTTTCTTGTTAAAAATTTTGAAAATCAAATTCAAAGATTATTTTGTACTTATAACTATTTCACAATGCTGAAATGACATCAATGTTTTAAAAGTAATCTCACGTTATACACTGTAACACTTTGGGAACACTGTGATGACAATTTAGTGTGATGATGACTTCTCTGTTCTCAACACATGCTATATTGTGTTATGAAAAAACAGTTCTGTGGATTTGGGGAAATATGATGAATATTAGTTACTGCACAAGTTGAAATTTTCATTAGACATTAATTTTTGTTACTTACTTGGGCTACTAGTTTTCTCAGGTACAAATTTACTCTTTTTATTAAGCAGATACCCATGCATCTACAAGGTAGTTTAACTATGTGTTAGTCGGTCTGGCATTTACTATACCTTTTAATTTATTGCAGATATTGTTTTCATCGTTTCTCCAATAAGTATGTATGATATGCCTCAAAGAGATAAGTTGTTCATGGGATTTTATTTTTTTATTTTTTAATAATTATAGCAACAAATTACTTTCTGATTTCAGTTTCACTCCCTGGGATTTTTAACTTGTCTGCAGCTCTTGAAATTTATGTGTTGTAGATTTCTTTCATTGGAAGATATGGACTTCCCTGATGGCTATCAACCAAGTCAGTTAGACCAGAGCTTTTTCTGCCTTATTTTAAAGAAAATAAATCCAAATGCTAAACTTACAGGTTTTACACAGCAGCATATAGACAGCACTGATAGCATTCTGTCTGCTTTGGCAGATGACTCCTCTCGAGAAAGAAAGAGAAAAAATTTCACAGGCTTCAGTCGTTTCCAGTTGGCATATGAAGACGAAGGTTTAAAGCATATGAAAAACATTGTAATTAAGTCCAAACCACCTTCAGGATTTATTCAGAATGTTGTGCTGGATCTTGCAAAACCAGCTGGTAGGGAAATGGAAGCCATGTTTGCTGAATATTATGACGCCATCATTCCAGGATTTATTGAACACAAGGAAGTAGAAATAAACAACCTTGATGTGCCATGCATTGTATCTATCAGTCCAGAAGTATATTTTACGTACAAAGACCCCGCCAAAGATATCTATCTGATTGTGATGGAAGACCTTTGTGATGAGAGGTTTGAACTACTGAACACAATATCAGCAGTTGATGCCTGGAAAGAGAAGGATTTTACAGACACCCTTGAAGGCCTGGCAACATTCCATGCATGTTATATGGATCGCACAGACATGATACCTCACCAGCTTAAGAAATGGCTGCAGCCAAGGGTCACAGCTCAGTCCATGGTGAAAAAGAAGCCATTTCTACGACTGTTGCTGGACCATAATAGCAAAAATGCTCCAGAAATCTATATATCAGAAGTGTATAGCTTGTTACACAAAGCTATAGACAAGTGTGAGGTGATGTACAACATTTTGTATAATCGTGTACCATTTACACTCATCCACGATGATGTCCAGCCACGAAACATGTGTATGAGAAAAGAGGGCACTGTGAAACATAGGCGGCTATGTCTCTATGATTGGGAGGTCGTCCGAGAAAGCATCAACCTACGAGATGTAGTGGACTTCCTTGGCAATACCTTGCCAGTAAATGCCAGCCCGCACCTGTGGCAAAAGTACCGAGATTGTTATTACGGAAGTTTAGCCAAATCTCTTGAAGTGTATGACATCAGGAATGAGAAAATTCAATATTTCATGGCTGAAGATACCTTTAAACTTGTGTTTGACCTTTGTGCACTAGATTGTTTGATTGACAGGTATAATTTTTACATGTTCAGTCATGTGTACAGACCACATGACTTCTTTGTTCGTGTTATGGAAAACATGATTGCTTATGTTATGTCCACAAAGGATGTTTTGAACAACCTATTTGATTCATAATAATTACAAGGATTTCTGACTCAAGAGGTAAAATTATAGAATGCCCTAAGATTAACTGTGAAAAAGTCATTAAATGACAATGAATTTTAGAATTTAATTGAGATAAATTCAATAGATTACTGAATCAGAAAGTAAAGCCTTCTTTTTTTGAAAACTTTTACCTCTATTTTGAATTTGGAAGGAAACAAAGAAGAAAAAACTACATGGAATAAATATCTGCTTAAAAATTAATATGTTTCATATCATCTGTTATGTTTATCTAAGATTGTATGTTTCATAAAGCATTACAAAACAGAGAAAAGTCAATGTTGCAGTCAGTTCCATTGCACGTTTTGTATTTGTGAAGTCGTCATTGGTTTAATAATCCAAATCCTGTTTGTGTACAACAGTTAGAATCTGAATCCAAAGTACTTTCTTTTGCAATAAAATCTTGTTTTTAACAAAACATGGGTATGAGAAATTTAAACACCATCTATCAGAAAGCATGCTGTTACCAGCACTGATCATGAAATCTAGGCTCAAATATGCTTGCTGCATCATACATGAGATGCTTTTGGCGCTGTTACCAGTGCTGATGATAAAACCCAGACTCCATATGATTGTTGTATCATACATGAGATGCTTTTAGCAGTTATCTTTTGAAAGAAAATACATAAAGTTAAAGGTAAAATGTACAAATGTCTGAAAAATTTCAAATTTCTCTGACTCTGATTTTTATTCTTCTATAAAAGGTAAAATGTACAGATGTCTGAAAATTTTAAATTTCTCTGAATTTGATTGGTATTCTTCTATACATACAATATTATTCTATTAATGTCTGTTTGGTAGTGATGCTATGACATAGAGATTGGCATGACATCTGAAACATCTCCAGTTGACTGTAATTCTTGGAAGAGTACTGTATTGTCAGCAGAGCTTTGCACTCTTGGCCATTGAGTAAAAGATGGAATTTTCTTTCTGCAGTAGAATGTCTGGAGCATCAAATTCTGCCACTGACCCATTGTCCAATACAAGTATTCTACAGACAAAAACTGCTTATCAGTAAAATGTTCCAGTAGTACATACAGCTTATGATTCATGCTGCCAAAATCTGACCAATGTTATGAGGCAGACTTATCTTAAATATAAACTAACAACTAACTGTATAATCTATACAGTAACCCTTTCAAACTAAATATTTTGACTGTCTGGTGTCTCTCATGGGTTAGCATCCATGCTTGTGAAATGTCGGAAGATTGCAGAGAAATGTATTTATTTTAATATTCCTTACAATATTGTGGTACAGACATTGAGAGTTATAAAAATCTTCTTTGATTAAAAATAAATGAAGCTTCCATATCAAGCCAATCATTATTATAATGAAAAAATTATAATATTTCAGTGGTAATAGTGCTAAATATATTATCAAGATCCAAACAAAATTCCATTTCTATTCCCTTGCATCAAGTTGGCATCATTTTTAATAGTTATTCTTACACTTAATTTTAGTTAACAAGGTTTGCACAACTTACCTGTCATAATCGATAATGGAGTTGAGTCGATGTGCAATGGTTATCACAGTGCAGTCAGAGAATGCTTGTCTAATTGTTTCCTGTATCAATTCATCAGTTGCCAAGTCAGTGGCAGAAGTGGCTTCATCCATAATAAGAACTTTGGATTTTCTTAGGAGTGCCCTAGCCAGACACAGCAGTTGTCTTTGTCCCATACTTCAGGAATCATAAAATTTAGCAAAGATCATAATGTATTGGTTTACTAATATGTTGTAAATAAATGTTATTGATTGATAAAGATTGTAACATTCAATAGAGATGGTGAATATGTGAATTTGTCGATTGTTTTTAATTGCTTTGATGATTTATTTAGTGCCAGATTGATGTGAACATCCTTTAAAGCACTGTTTGCCCAAGGAGGGGTAGTCCAATAATGAGCTAAGCAGCAAGACAGAGCATCAACCAGTGGATAGATAGTCATGCTGGTAGAAACTCAGGGCTGATATTTGAGTATTTAGTTTATTTCTGACCTAACTACAAGTAAAAATCTATTCCACTCAGATGCTGCCACAATTGCAAAATTATGGTTATCAACTTGTTTATGGGTATGGACACTGGAAACAAACTGTTGCCATAACAGAGTTTACTGGAATTTACCATTACAGATATGGATTAGACTGAAAGTGTCTTTAATAGTAAAAGCTTTTACATGAAAAGGATGGTTTGCTCTATAGACAGATAGTGGGATTCAGTGAGAAAGATTTCCAAAATATTGCTATGTCTACCCCCTAACTGCTAACTATTTTGGAGTCATTGTGATATTTCAATACCTTTTGCATCTAGGAAGATAATCTTGGTGACAAATGTAACAAGTGTTAGTTATGTGTCATTCATGCATTAGATGATATGAAATGATTTTTCAATATCGATTAATAGGGTAACATAAATAAAATTTAGATCCTGATACTGAAGTATGTATGTACATGTTTATATCTATGATTGGCCATTGTTGAATTTAGTGAATTTTTGGATGGACTACATATATATTTAGGGAGAATATAGAATCAACACGCGACAGAGGACTTTTCGTCCAGTTTTGAAATTGACCAACTGGACAACTGGTTGTAGTTTTACAGTGAACTGTACCTGAGAGCCTCTCCACCACCCTCACCACAGTCATAGTCTAACTCCCCTATGAGATTCTGCACAAAATCCTTCAGATGCGCAAGGTCAAGGCTGTTCCAGATCTCACTGTCCTGGGACTTCTCTTCAGGGTCAAGGTTATTACGCAAAGTCCCACAAAAGATCACAGGGTCCTGTATGATGCAAAAATATCTTAAACTTGAATGAGAACTTAAATAGATGATTATCATGTATAATTACTGTGATTAGTATGTGTAACATATGAAAATTTCCCGAATGACAGACAGAAAAAAAATGTATCATGAATGGAGATAACAATATTGTGCATGTGCGTAGCATGAGTTTTATATTGTTAATCTTCATAAGTGATATATATTTTGTATATGTCTGATGAGGGATATTTTAGTTTAATTATTCACCATTTTGTATCATTTATGAGTAAAGTACATCCATATTTAAAAAGATAACATGAAACAGACTATCATACACACAAGGGCACCAGTGAAGAAAAAAAAACTCAATATCTAACTTGCGATGTTTCAGCCATTTCTGCATGGATTTTTATGCAACAAAAACAAGCAGAAGTACTGTAGAAAGACCTTCACAATGATATATATAGTACATATTTGCATTCTACTGGCACTTGTTGACACTAATTATTGATGGTAAGGAGGTACTGCTGTATCAAAAAAAATATATCCCGCTCTGTATATCACCCTATACAAGTGATATATACGGCACTTAATGGATAATAAATGCTGGAATCTTAAACTTTTAAACAACATGTCAAATGTTTGTTGGAAAATTTGTAATTGCAAAATCTAAGTTGGAATTTGACATCCCTTTTAAAGTTAAGGATATGTCATGACTGACCCTCTGTCATATTGCCATAGGCTAAATTGGAACCCATGGCCATAAAGTGAGCGTGATTAAATGTCACACTTGTTTACTGCTTGGCCAGTGAGGCCCGTCTCAATAATAGTTCCCAGGACACTTTGATGTTGCAGAGAACTAAAGATTCATGTCTATTGACTCAATGAATTGACAATATTTTCTTTTCAATTGACTTAATTGAAACTTGACATACTAGAGAGTTTCTGTCTTGCATCTCAGTTATCCTGTGAGACATTGCTGCAAAGAATATATTTCACACCTGAGGAATGATGGTTAGTCTTGCCCGCAGATCATGAAGTCCTATTTTAGAAATGTCAAGGCCATCAATACTGATGCTTCCTTCAGTGGCTTCAATAATTCTGAATAGTGACAAGGCAATGGAACTTTTACCTGCACCAGTTCTCCCCACAACACCAATCTGAAAAAAAATATGAGATGAATATGCAGAATATACAAGTATTATCAAGGTTTGTTTTTTGCCATGATTGTAAAAACACAATAATTCAGTGAAGGCATTAGGGTTATTCAAATGGGGTTAAATCATAAGCACTTAGATAAATAGCTTGCAAGTGATCATGCTTCCTTATTAGATCACTTGGTGTAATGGTTTTAAGTACATCGACTGGTACCATCTGAATACTAAAGATCATTTGATAACCCCATCTGAATACACATATTAAAACTGTTTCTGCTTCTATTCTCCAAATAACATCAATCTGAGTGAAAGTACTGCATAAATGTACATGAAATATGCAAATATCATCAATGTAATTTACCAAAATAATGCAACATTTTTGGAATAATAAAGGAATAGCTTTGGAGTTTAAATAATACTAACAGATAGATATATAAATACTTGTCAATGAAACATATCTATTCCCAGTTGTTTTCCAATGTTGGTTATTTACTATCCAACATGAAGTTTGTGCAATGATACCACAACTGAAAGTTTGAGATTTTTACCTTCTCAGATGACTCTGCAGTAAAGGAAATGTTTTTCAGGACCTCTTTAAGAGTTGGTCGATATGTGGTGGAAAATTTGTCAAATGTTACTTTTCCACTCTGTGGCCAGTTTTCAGTTGGTTTATTTTCTGGAATTTCCCAATCAGCCTGCAATAAGATAGATTTCTATGCCTCAACAAGAGTCTAATTTAATCAAACTTTAATAATACTTAAGCAACTTCTAAGGCCCAAAAAATACAATCATTGTTCCAAAATCAGAAATTGCCATGGATATAATAAATAGATAAAGATTTCAGATATGATATCTGTTTCAGCCAAAGTATTATTAAAACTTCCAGACATTCAAACACATACTTAAGAACCGGAATACACAATACTAATAACAAGTTTAACAACAATGTCTTTTTTTTACAAAACCAAAGAGGCATATTTGGAGGTGTATAATTGTAACTCTTACCTATTAGATATGGATTATGATCCATAAACTACTTTGAAAAATTCAGAAAGTTGTTGCTGGAATAAATAAGTTTTCTGAAGTTTAAATCATGTATTACTAAGTGAATAATAATTAAGTAAATACATGTAATAATAACAGTGTTGATAAGATAATTGAAAAAAAACATTACTTCTGATGATATTTCAGTGTATTCTTTAATCCTTTCAGCTGCCACCATGCATGTTTCAAGTGAAGACATTCCTCTTACAAATATGAACATATATGTCGAAATCTGATAAATAAAGGTAGCTAACACATAAATTATACACTTTAGAATATCTTACAAAACATCATTCTGGTTCAATTAAAGCTGAATATAACATAAGCTGTGTTCTGTAACATCAGCTCAGTCAGTGCAATAAGATGCAGTGATATACTCTGTAAAAGTTATATTTTTTAAAGAATTCAGTAGAACATATGTTATCTGCATCTCTATTACTGAAACACTTGATTCTATTCATTCTTTTTCACTCTCTCAATATTTTATTTTGCTATTATTATATTGGCATGTCTCTTCCACGAAGGCATTTTCCCTCTCTTATCCAACCAATATCAAGCTCTCTTAACATGTTTGGATAATAGGGGTTCCTATGTAAATACTTACCCTGAGTGAGTAACTGATGGACAGCCCAGCCAGTCCACTACCTATGGAGTCTTTTTGGATGACCACAAACAGAGCAGCAAAAAAGGTTACTAGGTTAGCTAGTGTTGTCATGGTTAATCCCAACCATCTACAAAACGGCCAGAGTAACAAATTTTAAGTACATCACAGCAAGTAAAAATCACCAATATGAAGTGCCCTTTACTTCAAGTAAGGGACTTTAAAACAGACTCATCATATTGATGATAACTAGAAGAGGGTTATGCGATTCCTCGATTCTATGTGTTATAAATAAAACAATTATAAAAAATAGCATGAGATGCCCGTACCCCATAGCCTGGGGAAATAGTTTTTAACACGATGCGATATAGAAGTAGTGAAACAGTACAAAGATCAGGAAATTTTAAGAGCAGTGTGAGTTATATAAAAGTGCAAATAATGTTTAAGTAGAGAAAATAACATCTAAGACAAAGGATATGTATGTAAATATAAAGTACTAAAACAAGACAATTCAATAGCAAGATGACAGCATTAATCAGTAAACTAAAAATCATGAAGCTGTAAAACTTATTAACTGGAGAATAGCTGACAATGGAAATAACACAATTATGTAAAAGTTTATATAATAATCAGTTGCAGCAATCCATATATCTTTGTCATAAGAGAAAGATGTCTCAAATATGGCAGGTGAACACACTTTGACAGAGCCAAAGCTAGAGGTCACACTAAGATGCACACCTACACCCCCTAACCAATGTCTCTACAAAGTGTCAACCTTTTACACCTTACAGAATCCAAGAAATAGCCTGGACAAGATTTGAAAACTCATGGTCACTATGACAAGGTCAAATCAAGATCACCCCATGACTGTTAAACACCTACATCCCCAAAGCAAAGTCCCTACTAAGTGTCAACTTCCGACATTTCATGGTTTCAGGGATATAGCCTGGACAAAATTTTAATGGTCAAATCAAGATCACACCATGACCTTGCACTCCTACAACCCCAAACCAATGTCTCTACCAAATATCAACTTCCTACTAGTACGGTTTCCGAGATGTAGCCTAGACAAAATTTTATAGGTAAAGGTCACCACAGCAAGATCAAAGGTCAAATCAAGGTTACACCATGACGTTGCCCACCTACAACCCCCAACCAATGTCCCTACCATGTATCAACTTCCTACACCTTTGCAAGATATAGCTCGGACAAGATTTTATAGGTCAAGGTCACTACAGCATGGTCAAAGGTCACATCAAGGTCACACGATAACGTTGCACACCTACAACCCCCAACCAATGTCCCTACCAAGTATCAACTTCCTACACCTTTGCAAGATATAGCTCGGACAAGATTTTATAGGTCAATGTCACTACAGCATGGTCAAAGGTCACATCAAGGTCACACGATGACGTTGCACACCTACAACCCCCAACCAATGTCCCTACCAAGTATCAACTTCCTACACTTTATGGTTCCCGAGATATAGCTCGGACAATATTTTATAGGTCAAGATCACTATAGCAAAGTCAAAGGTCAAATCAGGGTCAAATCATGCAGTTACACACCTACAACGCCCAACTAATGTCCCTACTAAGTATGAACATTCTACACCTTACGGTTTCCAAGATATAGCCTGGACAAGATCAAGCACCGCAGAATGCCAGGGAGCGATCAGGACTTAGGTGGCACGAATCTCATCCGTAAGAGCATTCCAAACAGTGCGAGCATCAAAAGCAAAACTATTACTGAACTGTTTGACAGATTTATGAACAGAAGGGTAGAACTTTGGAATGACAAAAAAAATACAATCACTTTGCACCTGGTACTTAAGAATTACTGTAGGAAGAAAGATATGGAGCAAAATACTTCGGAAAACCTGTGTGAATAAACTTTTAAACAAGTGTGACTGTCTTAAACACAGTGCGCTGTTCAACAGGAAGCCAATGCAATTTATTAAATACAGGAGTTATACTGGTGTATCTACTGGTGTTTGATACAATTATGGCTGCACTATTTTGGATGCACTGTAATTTATATAGATTGAACTTGGAGAGGCTCCTGAAAAGTGAGTTGCAGGAATTCAACCGACTACTAACAAGAGCATTAGTCATAAGAACAGAAGCATCATGAGTAAGAAACTGCCTAGCTGACATGTCTGAAATCATGCAGTTGCACAAAACAACTTTTGCAGACATTCTGAACATGCTGGGACAAGGAAAAATCTGAATCAAACCACACACCCAAATTCTTGACTGAGACAACAGGGCAGAGAGGACTGACTGAGATATCAATCAGAAAACCTGCTTTCCACTTGTCCCTCTGTCTCTTTGAAGCAAAGATGATAAACTCAGTCTTGTCAGGATTCAATTTGAGTTTACTAGTTGATATTCACTCTTTAACATCATCTAGGTACCTGTTCAAATGTTCAAAGGCAGCAGATGCATTCTTCTGGGATAAATACACATAAACTTTGCTGTCGTTTGCATAAAAATGAAACTTTATTCCTTTATTTTTACCAATAACCAAATTGAGGGGAATCGTATACAATGAGAACAACAAAGGGCCCAGGACAGAACCTTGGGGGATGACAAATAGAAGTTTACAAACATCTGACAAAGTAGATTCAATTTTATTGACTGATAACAGTCTGTTAAGCAGGAAGTGAACCATTTCAGAACAGAACCACCGACTCCAACCCAAATGCAGAGGCATACATAAAACAGCTTTGAATTTGCAACTCTTTAAAGCTAGTAAACTACTGTGACACAAAGAAAATCCTTTCATACAGCAGTCCGATAACTCAAACATATTTTAGCAAAGCATTCAGAATTAGTATTTGGCTTAAAAAAGGCAAAAGCAGCACACCTGTAAATCTTAATCTTGGCTTTCATTTGAAAGCCAATTATTAAACGGAAACCTGTGCAGTCAACCAATATGGCTGCGTCTCTGTGCATTTCGTGAGAGTACTTAATACAGAAACTAATGTGCACTATTCCAATCTACAAACATGGTTGTAGGATATAATCTCAAAAATAAATTTTAAAAGGTTAAAACAAACTACATAATAAACAGAAAGCTTTGTGAAAAGACATAATCAGTGTTTTGAGGATATTTCTGTGATTGAATCACAATAAAGTCCATGCATATGTAGTTTATTTCTACATTAAAAGCTTCTGGTTACTGGTGTTATATTTGGAGAAAAGAAGTCTACCATAACCTATTGTCACACTATCAGCCTACAAATCCAGGGGATGGAATCAATTCAATGCGTGGAGGCTTTGCAGTTGACACAAGCAGTGGCTGAGGGGAGTATAAACCCTCAACCAAGGCATACAGAACCACATATTGACAAAAGATCCCTAAAATATCCTAGAGTTCTAATGTAGATTCTGATCAACTCTGATGTAGACTGAGCCAGGTATAGACCATGCCTTGTATGAAAATATGACCCCAGTGTGAAAAATAGCTTTTGAGATATTGAGTCGATATTGTTGAAATTGTCTGAAACAATTCTGGAGTCTCAATTTGGATCAGGTTTAGAGCATCTTTGAGGTGGGACATGGGTAAATTCCACCTTGTCTGAAAATATGACCCCGATACAATCTATAATGTATAGTGTTTGCAAAAACAAAGAAATGGATGTGATCACAATATCTTCACCCCCTCTCCTTCAGAAAGAGAGGATAAACAAAGGAATATTGAAGGAGTTTATTTTATATTTTTATCTCCTAGATCTAGCTGTGGTTTATCAAATAAAGTCGAGGTTGGTTTGAGTAGCTAGTTTTGAGGTAACATGTAACATATTTAAGTAATGTTCACCACATATAGCAAATCACTGAGGAAAATGTGGAAATAAATGCATTATTTTACCTCATTGAGATGAGGACCATATACCAAGCCTTCTGACTGTCATCTACTAGTAAGTGACACTTCTCTATAAATGCATCGGTTCTTTTGTAAGCTCTTATCGAAGTAATGCCTACTATTGACTCATCAAAATGTACAAATACTGGAGAACTCTTGACTGAGTTTATCCTTTGCAACTGTCTGGCTGATTTCATGTATAGTCTCTGGAAAAAAAGAAAGAGTGTTATAATGAAAACAAAATTAGTATTTACCCAGTATTTTGACATGAATTATTCTGGCATTCAGACTACTTAATTTACTTGGGTTGATCAAGGCAAATCTCAACTCTACTCGCGTTGTGGTTTAACACAGATTGAAGCAGTCTGGCTCAATCCGATTCATAGTGTGATTCCTCTTAATCCCAGGGCTGCGAGGGTTAAGTGTAAAATTGCAATGTTTGGTATAAAATGATTAAAGATTTAAAAATTTTACAGGATAAATGAATAAGCAAAAATAGAGTTACTGCAACTGATTTGTTGCTGAAAATAATTACACCACCATCTTAATAAGAAAATATAATTGTTTGATTATTATAATTATAGTTTATAATAAATTAAACTTTATAAAATAAAAAAAAAACTTACAATAAGTTGTTAACCTAATGTTAAGTAAGATAAATTTGGCATCTTTCATATATTTTCTCAACAATGTAAAATATTAAGTTAATTTTAGAGGTTACTTTCTTTAGTGTTTTGAGAATTTTGAATCCAAATTAAACTCCAAAAATTGGATGCTCAACCTGGTTTGAAATTAATCTGACTTTATCTGCTTCAACCCTCAGTCCTTCAACTTTGATTGTGTATGAACTGGGTCTAGGACATGTTACCTGGCACTAACCACTTGTTCAAGAGATTTTCAGATATGTCTGATGTTAAATTGCGACAGTTGTCACAACATATATAATTAGATAAACAATGAAGATTAGTATCCTTGCTGTGTGAAACATAGTATTTGCTATACACAATTAAAACTAGACATTGTGTCTCAACGCAGTGTATCCCCGGACAAGACATGGTTGACACGGGAATGTGTCGGACATGAGCCTGTTTCCTGGAGTACCAAGTCAGGATTCTCCATAGTAGGGCACAAAGAGGGCCCGACTTACTCTCCCCCTCCTTAAATAGGCAACCACCATGGTGTTGTCTGTAGCTATGGTAGCAATAAGGTTCAAGCAGAGGTCTTGGAACTCCTTTAGGGCCAAAAGACCGCCTTGGTTCCAGATACTTTATGTGTAACTTGCTTCTGGAAGGGACCAGGTTCCCCTTGCAGAGTGTTCCCCCTGACAGTAGGCTGGCTGACTGGTCTGGTAGGTTGAGACAAGTCATCTCCCCGAGACAATGACTGGTACAAGAATTTCTCTGTAACCAATTTCCTCGGGCAGTAACTGGTTGGTCTGAGATGGCCACTTGAACCCTTAAAAGGCTTCTGCTGCTCTGTTAGCTAGTCCTGTGGACCTGCCCAATACCAGGGCCTAACTGGCTATAGGTGAAGCAATCCTCTGTAACTGGTTCCTGGTTGCTCCACAGTTCTGCAAAAACTCATAGGAGCTGGCAGAACTGGGTGAATTAGAGTACATCTCAGCATAGGTAGGCTTATATGAAACAAGTGCCTTCTTCCTGTCCCTAACTGTAGAATCGGCAGATTTTCTCTGTAACCAATAATCCTCTGTAACCAGTAAGTCTGGATACTGCTACTGCATCATGTACTCAACCTCCAAAGCCATTTGCAATATTTTCCATGCAATATAGTCAACAATAAGTGTGAAAATATCTCCAAAAAGGCCAAAAATGGCCTCGGTCAGGTACTTTAGATGACCTGTGGATGACCTTCAATGAAGAGCTTCAAGGTCAAATTTCTGCATGCTTATAGAGCACACTAGTATATATGTATTATATATACAAGCCATAGGATGATCTAACTTTCTGTATATGAGAACTGGGCCAAAATCTGGAAAAATGGCCAAAATCTGGCCTTTAAGAGGCCACCAGTGACCTTGAAATTGAAGGTCAAGGTCACAAAACAATAGCTTTCGTGGCATTGCCCATATATACCCACATACAAATTTGAAAGGTCTAACTAAAATATTTTTTAAGTTATCGTGTCCAAAAGGAAATCTCTGTGGCCGTGGCCACGGTGGCATGACCGTACTGAATCCTAAGTATCCCCGACTTTCATCTGGGGATACAATGATATTGAATGATGTACAGAATTAAGATAAAAGAAAAAAGATATGTAACAGTTAAAGCAAAATGTCTAAAGCTGCCTTACTTGTAATATAAGATACACAACAATGATTGGTATTCCTGCAGCTAGAAATATTGGTGTACTGTAGATGATGATGGTTAAGGTTCCAAGGAGTTGTAAGACTGTGTAAAACCAGCTTCGTACAAGGAAAGGGGTGTTCACATCTACCTGATCCATGTCCTTTGAACACCTTCAAATGTGAGCAATTTACAAATCACACATAAAACAGAACTCTGTTAAGTTGAATCTCAGGACACAAAATCTAAAAAGACTTCTATTTGCCCAGGAATACTGGAATCTCAGTACATTATAACTGAAAAGACTGAAAGGAAACCTTATACCTGTTTGTACTTAAAGGAAATTCTGCTTATTGGGAGCTCTACGCACTGGCAGCTTTTCTGAGATATAGCCCAGACAAGATGTTAAAGGTCAATGTCAAATCAAAGTCATAATATGACATTTTATTGCACACCTACATCCTCAAACAAATTTCCCAACCAGATATCACTTCTTGCACCTTCAGTTCCCGAGATATAGCCTGGACAAGACTTTAAAGGTCAGGGTCACTATGACAAGGTCAAAGGTCAAATCAAGTCACACCATGACGTTACAGACCTAAAAGGCTGAGGGAAAACCTTATCTGATTTATATTTAAAAGAACAATGAATTTCATAAGTTTATGTATAAATTAAAGTTACTTATGACAAATGTGAACAAGGCAGTGACACTCTAAGCTCCCACTTTTCAGATTGTGGCTTGACTGGGAATACTGGAGGTTGCTTCTCAATTCAAGGTGACTTATGAATCAGAATTTGTGCTGTTAAGTATTACCACTTCTTTATACCACTGTAGCTACCTGTTGTGCTATGACCCCAACTACGACATTACACCCAAATAAATCTAAGTTGCTGCAGTAGATTCTTTTATGTGCTTAAACAAGAAAAACAGATTTATATACTAATTTTTTATTGCCTGTTCATTATTCGACCAAGAGGTGTGGTATCAAAGAACATCATGGGTGATCTGATGATTCTATGCAGCATGGTAGAATGCAGTAACCTGGATGCTTGATAGCATCCCAGTCCAATGCCAAGGGATCCCAACTGCATTGTCAATACTGCAATAAAAATTTAACAAAAAGTCATTGTATTCTGGGATAATTTGGCCAGTGTGATCTACTCTTTCTCTCTGGTCAAAATAGAAATTTTGCTTCAGATTTTTTATTCTGTTTAGATTGTTAGAGTTTTGTGAGGTAATGGTAAAGTGCTGTCTCAGATTCCAACCAACAATTCAATTTTCAATCAAGTGAATCATTTTGTGTGCCATCTGGAAAATTATTCCTGTAGGAAAGGTTTTATTGCACTGATGCAATACTCATATATAAGAATTCAGTTTCTGTTGTATGTTAGGTTAATCCCATTTGTCATCAAACCTGTAAGGAGTAAATAGAATTCTACCTTACCTTGTATCCCAACATAACCTGCATACACTCCCAATCTAAAGTAGGTGTTATTTGGCTGTGTCCCATTAACAGCCATATCAGCATCATTTGCCCAGCTACTTAACCAGATGCTGCCCAGTACAAATCCAACAACAGATAGCAGGTGAAACACTAGAATGATTGACACCCATAGACCTCCACATGATTTTATGTATGACCAGATGACATCCAGTGAAATCTGAAAATACATGATTTTATTTTGTTATGTAGTTTAGTTCCTGCTCTGATGCTAAATTTAGTTTCTACTTTTTCAATATGGGTTCTGGAGGATGTACTAATCAATATAGAACTTTATAAATGTTCCTGCTATTATGTCCATGAAGCTCACAACAGTTCTCTTAAGTGATATGGTAAGATGCCTAAAAGATCTCAACCTCTCATGCACTACGTGAGTTTAATTGTTCTAGTGTAGTCACACACGACCTCAGCACAGAACTATGGAGGATAGGGGTATGTAATATTCTCCTTCCACTTATTAGTTATTTTCCCTTAACTTGATGGTTGAAGTGTCTAGTAAACAGCATATCAGTATTCCATTTGTTTTCTTGTCAATTAAGACCTCTAATCCAGCCTATTAATGGCATTGATAATCCATAATTAAATGTGCTACATCACTACTTTTGTAAAATTTATATTTTGATATTTTACCATGATATGTTACACAAATACTTCTTTTATATCTCTTGATTATAACTTCTTAGATTATTTCATTCCAGATTTTTATTTTGTTATCTTCCCAAATGGCAGACAATACACAATACATTGTTGAAGTGATAAAAGCCCAGAAAACTTTACATTTCCATGTCTTTCCTTTTCACGGCACACAAGCTGGTCAGTTGGCACACTCAACTGTCTTTCGATGAATTTGTCTTTTGCAATCTCAATCTGCCTGCTCTGTCTCTGAAATGCAAAAACACCTAACATTCTGGTTGTATTCACAAAGAAAAGTTGAACCTAAACTCAGCTTAAGGTCACCATTAAATGCTGATATGATTCCTTTGTGGATACTAGTTCAAAACACAATAATTACAACAGAGCACTTTGATCTCTTTGAACCAGTATAATTATAATAACTATTAAGATTTGTATTCCCAGGACTGTGATATAATCATATAATAATACTGAGATAGGACATAACCTCATCAGGTGAAATTTCCTTTTCTATAATCTAAAAAAAACATGCTTCAGTTTGACATGTCTTTTTTTTCTTTTTGTTACCATTAGTGTCATTGAGTTCTAAAATTATAACAAAATTAGCATTTTTAATGATCCTGCTAAAACCAGACAAAAATAACAAGTAGTAATGCAATTCTGAAGCCTTTATAACAGTAATGAAACTGTGAAACTATGTGCCAACTAATACCTGAAAATATGATGTCATACCCGTTTTAAATTATTAGCCCTATTCATCAGTGCTCTCTCCTGTGAAGCATCAAATAATTTCTCCTCTTGGATGCTTTTTTGCCTGCAAGATAAAGAGACACACATGTACATGTGTCTGACATTTTCACAGTTAACATGTATCCACTGAAACAGTCAAACAAAATGTAGAAACAAAATATCAGTCTTTACATTTATAACAAAAACATTGGTCCAAACCTTGCCAATGCCCCTTCTACGAAAGTTGGTGGAAGTGTCTTTATAAGTTGCTCAAGATCTTCTGAAAAAAAAATTTGAACATAAGAATTCTTAAATCATAATTAATTAATTATGGAGTACATTCCTCAGTACATCATGAATGTACATGTGCCTTTAGTTATTTAATACAAAAAGATCCAGAATTCTATGTTTATTTATTACCAAAGATATTGAAAGTATACTACACTAGCTTAACAACATTATCTTCATATTCATTGTGATTTAGGATGAAGAACTGATTTATTCATTATGTCCCATGCAATAGATATGTGAAGCTGGGAATCATTACCACTAAATTGACTTTGACATTACTCCGAGTGAAAGTTATAAAACTGAATGGACAGATGATGACTGAATGCCAATGGCACAGCTATGCTGGATTCTGAACCAGGACATTAAACGAAGGTTGCCAGTCTGCTTTTGTGTGATTTCACAGTAATGATGTGTACCATGGCCTTTCACATACGAAAGTAAAGCAACTACCTTAACATATCTCTCAATTTTTCTAACTTGCTTCCTGTAGAAGTCACAGTAAATAAAATGACAAACAAAATTTATAATGCATGTTATTTTGCTGCATTCTTGTAATTTTGTTTGCTTTAATTTCTGATCCTATGTTACTTGTGTTAAAGTGTTGAAGGGGATTACTAGAGAGGGCCATTTATCACAGAAATACTGGTACACAGATAGCTACTTCATAAAATATTAGAATGAGCTTACTTGTTTCTTCACCAATCTCTATTTCTTCTTCTTCTAAGTATGTGGATAAAAAGTCTGCAAAGTTCCCATCCTTGAGTAAGAGTTCATGGTAGGTTCCAGATTCAGATATCCTGCCATCTTGCATCACCATGATTTTGTCCACTTGTGGAAGATATGTGACATTGTGGGTGACCAATATTCTGGTCTGTAGCAGAAAGATTACAACAGTTAACTGACATGGAAAATAAGTAAACAGAATAGTTACAGAACAATGGATGAAAGTTGATGCCTTTTGTAATTTTTACTACATAGGGGTATTTATAAGTAGAGTTATTGACACATAGTTATGAGTACAAATATTGAGTAGAGTAGTGTGTATTATATTGTAAGGTTTCTGAGAAAGATTTTTCTGCCAAAGACTTTAAGGGCTGTGTGGGTATTGTTTTCACCCATGGTGTCCAGGTTGGCCTTTCGGTAGACAGTTGGGCAGCACCAAAACGTTTCCCAAGCTATATCTCAGAGACCATGAGGTGTAAGGTAGTAATACTTTGTAGAGACATTGTCTGGGTGATGTAAGTATGTAATATCATGATACAACCTTGATTTGAACTTTGACCTTGCTGTATTAACCTTGACCTTTAAAATCTTGTACGGGCTACATCTCCTAAACCATAAAGTGTAGAAAGTTGATACTTGGTAGGGATATTAGTTAGGGGGTGTAGGTGTGACCTTGATTGATTTTCCCAATGTGACCTTGACCTTCAAAATCTTGTTTGGGCTATATCTTGGAAACCGTAAGGTGCAGAGTGTTGATATTTGGTGGGGACATTGGTCAGGCAGTGTAGGTTTGCAACATGATGGATTTGACCTTTGATGTTGTTGCAGTGACCTTGACCTTAAATATCTTCCGGGCAATATCTCAGAAATCTGGATGTAGGAAGTTGATACTTGATAGAAACACTGGTTAGATTTGACCTTTAGTTTATTCTTGGATGTGTCATTGGTTGGGGAGTGTAGGTATGCTAAATTATGGTATGACCTTTATCCTTTGCTCTGCCAAAGTGTGATTACCTGCCATATTTGAGACATATTTCTTTTATCACAAAGGTATGTGGATTGTTGTAACTGATTATTATATGTACTTTTGCATAATTTGGCTATTTCCATTGACAGCTATACTTCAGTAAGAAATTTTACAGCTTCATAATTTTTAGTTTACTGATTAATGCTGTCATCTTCTCTACTTAAACCTATACATAACTAACACTGTTTACTCTAAAAGTCTCCTGATCTGTGTACTGTTTCACTTCTTGTATATATCTCAAGGTGTTTGAGCCCTGTAGTATATGGAGATATTGTGCTGAGTATAAATACATAATACAATACAATGGTGTTGAAAACTTATTTCTCTTGGGTGTGGGGTATGGCATCTCCGATACTATTTTTTATATATAATAATGTTCCATATAAATGCTGCAATAGACTGTGCAAAGGTGCATCACTTTCTTGCTGGCCCATTCTGAGTCATAAGACTTTCCTTTTGAGACTATCATATCCCTCTCCCTAATCTTCTCCCCACATCAGACACACTTCTGGAGACTCTTTCTGGTAATTGGTCTATCCCTTTCAGACATCAGTGCCTTACAGGATGTCTACACAATATAAAGACTTGTTTATACCCAATCTAAATCATCATGAACTGTTATGATTCATTATGAGGGAACAGATATTGATGCTAGAACAACAACTGAGTAATGAAAACCTTTTGCAAGTGCTTTGTCAAGTCTTATTTAAACAAATTCTGAATAATTTCTGGAACATAAGAAAATAGTTATCTACATATGAATGCTTACTTTGTCCTTCAGCATTCCTTTGGGGCCGATGACATTTTCAAAGAGTTTCTTGCCCACGTCAGCATCCACGGCACTCAGGGGATCATCTAGTAGGTAGATATCCTTGTCCTGGTAAACTGCTCGTGCCAGAGAAACCCTCTGTTTCTGCCCGTCACTCAAATTGATACCCTATTATAAAGCAATATGTCATATATTGTTATCAGAAAAGTAAAAAAATGGCCATACTCATGACTTAGGAACTGTAACCCTCAGATAGATAGATAAACCAGCATGAAGCTTGCATTTTAAAATTCTAAGAAGACCCAAAAAAGTCGAAATGGAGAAGATTTTCAAAAAAATATTGCACAGCATGTTGTTACCAGATATTGGCCAAAATAGTTCCTCTTGGCATAAGCATAACCTGTTAATTTGATGAACATTTGTGTAGGGTTTTAGTCTGGCATGGTACAATTTTAATTCCAGCTTTTACTGGTTGGGGTTAAAATGAAAAAAAAATCCTCTTTTTGCCAGAGCCACATTAGTAGTAACCTGTGGATCATGTGAAATAATTGCAAAAGTACAATCTGTCACTTGAAGTGTGTATACGTTTAGTCAAATCTTTAGAGGCCAACAGAAACATTCATAGACAGTGCTTTTATGTCTGTTTCCTCATAATTAATGTTGGGATTTTAAACCAAAGTTTCAACATGTTAACAAGTGAAATGCACAGTACCAGTTTCTCACCTTTTCTCCAATCTCAGTCTTGTCTCCGTGTGAAAGTTTCTTTAAATCAGGAGTCAGTGTGCACTTATCCAGTACCCTGTTATATCTTATGGGAGATTTAGGTTTTCCCAGTAAAATGTTGTCTCTTACAGTTTTACTGAGAATCCAGGCCTCTTGTGGCACATATGCAATGCTTCCCTACAAATAAACATTTGAAAAGTAATTAAAGCATATTTAAAAGAACAAATTAGCTAACTAACTGGAACCTGGTCAATAGACTTTCACTTAAACTAAAGTTATAACTAATTCACTTGATCACAGATTTGACTGAGACTTGAATTCCTCACACAAGACATATGCATCTTATGTTAATCTCACTCTTGTAAAGAAAGGACCTGATGCTTACAGACATGTCCATGGATTGTCCAACTGAACAATAAACAAAAAGCTTGTACTGGTGCTCATGTGGAATCCCATGACATCAGGTAAACTGTTAGAATGCAGATACACACAAGTATAGTACACTACAAAAGCATTTAGTATCCCACCTTCCCCTCTGCTATGCAGTTGGTAAATAAGAAATGTAAGTAAATCTATCCTAGATGTTTTCTAATCTAATCTACTGTTTTGCACACACTGTATCTTCCTATTAAGAGTACATCAGCACCCTAAACTTAAGTAAAAAAATGAGCAAAGTCATAGTCTAGGGATGTACCAGCTAGGACAATAATCCAGGTTTGCTGGTGTGAAATAGGGCAAATACTAGACAGAGAAACTTGATCTGAGGAGGTGAGACTTAAAGAGATTTCCTACAACATGTTACTTAGTAACTATTCTTATGCGAAGAAGGGGGGAGTTCCAAAATGCAGATGCATAATGGCTGAAAGACTGGGGAAAATGTTTGCGTGATTTATACTTTATCATCAAAACATATGTATTTGTGTAGCCTGATCAATTGAAGCAAACCATAATTACCATGCCATTTTACTATTTGGCCAAAATAATATATGTTAGATATAAATATTGTTGTTGTTTTTTAAAAAATATACTCACTGACACTTTGACACAGCCTCTACATCTTATGATTTCCCCCAAAAGTGCAGAAATCAGAGAAGACTTGCCACTGCCCACCTCTCCTACCACAGCCACCAACTCACCCTTAGATACACTCATGGAAATGCTGGGAAAAAAACATACATTAATGAGTTGCCAATAATCACAGTATGACACATAAAACTAAAGTATGTCGGTGTTTTGGGCCATAAATGGCAGATTAAATGTCTCTGAAATAATGGAATCAATGTGTACTTCTTGAAATATACCTTTTAAATTGCATTTTTAAGTTGTAATGTTTCCCCTTCTATTTAAAGCACTTTTTATCATTTAATATGCTGTTATAATATTATGTATAAATTGTGCATGGGTAATAGATGATAATAAATAAACATATGCATATAATGTTAAATTGTAAGACAATGCTTGTGATGGAGAAAAGCTTGAAACTGTATCAGACATTTCAAAGATTAAATTATAATACGAGTATAAGCTATAAACATAAAACAGAGAGAGACGTGAAACCCATGCACACAAATTTTTTTTGTATTATTTTAATAGCATAAATTAAGGTGTCAATTACCCAAAACCTATATAAATAGAAAATACCCCATATGCAAAAAAGGGATTAGTGAAAAATCAGCAAAAAATAGCTTTTCAGTCCAGGTTAGTGGTATTCACATGGAAGTTGAGCTGATTTTTACCCATTTTGGATTAAATTTAATTCACCTGTCAAAATGTATTAAATTCTGGATTGAATATGGTTAAATCCTCTTTTAAACTAAGATTCTATAACCTTTAATCTGATTTTTGGTTCAGCTTATTCTGTTTCAGAGAACAAGGGCTCCACAATACATGATGAGGAAGTCCATAGTGAGTGAAATGTCATGGTAACAGATACAATGTTTTCACTTGACCTTGAACATCAGCTAATGGGATAATTGGTTACAATAATGTAAAAGTGAATTAAACACTTTTAATTAAAAGGGTTCAGTTCTACATGTGTCATATAAGCAACTGCTACATACTCATTTAAAAATGGCTGCAATTCTTTCCCCCAGGAAAATGTTCCATCAGTAATTCTTATTGCTTGTTCTACAATTCATAATAGTAAGTACAATGTAAGCAAGTCTTGTACAAATCTACACCATATTTGTATTGATAAAGAATATTCAGAATTGCTGCTGTTTTGAATGTAAAGTAGTTCATTCACCATGACCTTGAAGGTGCTATTAAAATGAGTCATTCAAACTCTCATTACAAAGATAAAGTGGGGCATAATGAGACAAATCATCAAAATTTACCATCGTTGTCATGAAGAACCTAGTACAATCACAGATGTGTTAGCCAAGGAACTATTTGCCAAAACAGATAACTATTAAACTGAATGTCCTGAATCAATATAATATCAAGTTAATTATTAAGAATAACAGCAAGAAAATTCAGTGGCATACTGTAAGAAAGACTGGTTATAAGACTGGATGTGTCAAATTGTTTCTCATTATGATATATAGCTTAAAGAGTTCTAGGGAGTCTGTAAAGTTCTCAACGTGTTTATTAGTTTAATACTTAGGATATATGTCAAAGAGCAGGTAATGTGAAATGTGCCACAAAGGCCGGCACTTTTAAAAATAAGACCAAATAATGAAAATTTCTGGCAACTTTGTATCACAGAAGTACAGCAGACTAATGTGAATACAAAAATCAGAAATGTATCAAGAATTTCCCACAATTCAAGGAAATAGAAGTGGATTTCTCTGGTGACATTATATAAAACCCCAACGTTGACTTTGTCCACATTAAACAATACCATTGTGAGAGCATTGCACACACATAAAATATCGGCAAATATTAGCAATTACCAGAACTCCTTTACAATTACAGTGTCTGTGGAAGGGTTTACTTTTGCATTATACTCACCCATACTGGAATCTTGAATTACAGCATCTTCTTGAAACTCCTCTAACAGAAGAAACCTCTTGACCCTTCTCATGGAAACTCTGGCCTTGGTGATAAATTAATAATATTATACTTGTGATCAAGATTTATGACATATATTAGTAGTATTATTTTAATAATATTACTTGATCAGGTAAGCTATTCTTGTGTGCACTCAAAGGGAATTCAATGCAATATTAAATCTTAATGATAAATTATTCACAGGTGTTTTAAAAAAATAGAGATACACTTAGTTCCAATATGGTGTGCCGAATTTATTATATATCTAGCATTTAGTATTCTTTTGTGTAAAAATTTAACATAGGAAAATAATCTCAAGAAATAGCTTTATATTGTGAGTAACATAGAAAGTACATATATATGTTTTTAAGTAATTTTCAAAGATATTAATAAGTACACACACCTCTGCAAAGCGTCCAATAGCCAGTGATAGCATTGACAGTGGATATTTCATCACATTCACAATTGCTACAGTGAAAAAGATTGTGTCAGCATTCAGAACGTTTTCCTCAGAGATGAATACATAAGTGGTAAAAATAACCAGGCAGGCCTGTTTGAAAAAAAACATTAAAAAAAATATTGTTTAATATGCAAAGTTTGGCTGAACTGTTTTCACAAAATAACACTTTATACTATATATATGTAAATATTTGATAACATGCATCTCTTTTGTAAGGAGTTTCTTTTCGCATATATGTTAAGCATACATATTTATCCCAGATATAAATACACTGTAAGATGATATATTGGTTTTGGGCTTGTGGGTCTTGACTTGTCCTGATTTGATGTCAGTAATTCACAGCCATGCTGTTTCAGGTGGCTCATTGAGAAATCTTACTACAGCTGGATACATATGTTGTCTGTATACATTATATCTAGTATGGGTGACTCTTTCTAAGAAAACTGTTGGTTCTTAAATGCTCTTTAAATTCTTGGAAAATACTAAATTCTTATCAGGTAATATTGATGTTGATATTTCTTTGCATTTACAATAGCTAAAATGTGACAATGCATCTTTTTGTGTCATTTCAACACAACAGGGTTACAGAAAGAATGCTGTTATATCGTGTAAACCTACCACATAAGAAGACATGTTCCACATCACAGCTGAAAAAGAGTTGAGTGTATTGATCCATCTGACAGATTTGAGTTCCACGTCTCTGTGAGAGGAGACTTTGTGATGGAAGACCTTCTCCCATGCGTACAGTTTGATGAGTTTTATACCAACCAGAACCTCACTGAAGGTCTTCACACGCAAGTCCTTGGCGCTCATCTGTTTTGCCTGAGTGTTGATCATAGTGTGAAATTTATTACTATGATTGATACAAAACATCAACTTGTTTCAGTCTTTCCCCATTAAAGTTGGTGTATAAAAATGCTTATGTGTTTTAATAGTCTTACATAATTTTAGAAATCTTTGAACAATTGCTTTTTTCCTAATTTCAACTTACATCTACTAATCTACCTGTCCAAACTGCAGAAGTTTTAACTGTCCAAAAATATTGGGGCCACAAACTTAAAAAATCTGGTATACAAACTGTAACATTGCAGTATTAGGTCACTAAAAGTTTGACAAATTATAATCACAGGTGGAACTTGTGTTGAAGAAATTTAATCTTTATTAGCTTTGGACAACTTGAATTTACTTTAAAGAAACACAAGTTGAACACTCTTGGCAGTCTGTTGAATGGAGAGGTTTAAAGACGCAGTGAACAATTTTACAAAGCCTGGAATATTTGGGTCCCAATTTGTAGCTTGGTTAGTACTTTTCCAAAAGGCTTTGGAATACACTAAAAGGCAGAAAATGTTATTCATTCTTAAAAATATCCTTGTTCAGCTTTTTTTTGGTGGTGGCACTACATGTTTGGAAGTTGATCTTGGCTCTTACCTCAGTAGGCATGGGTTTGAATTCAGACATGCGGGATACACTGTCAGCCCGTCTCACTATGAGCTTTGCGATTGAAAGGGATCTATAATATCCCAACCTTGACCTTTGACATGACTACTGCTTTTTCAAGAAATATCAGGAAAGACCTTTGGTTATCAAGAATAACATGTTTTTATAGTTTAAGATGAGAACATCAATGAAAACTATTTGAAAAATGTTTATAATAGGTCCGCGTACTATGACTTCAAGAACCTGTTGGTCTAAATTCATCCCCTGAGACAGGTCAGGATAAGAGCCTGTTTTCATGGGTGAACAAGAGTGCATAGTTAGACCTCTGTAAAGAGCCAACACCTCCAATACTGGTTATGAGTACAATGGGAAAAAAATCCTTTAAAATTTCTTGGATCCAGACTGTGAATCAGACCACCAACAAAACTGAATGTTTCTTGTACCATTGTTGACATTTCCTGAAGATTTTACCAAAACCTGTCCCTAACTTTTTGAGTTATTTTACAAACATACACACATCTCCGAAAACATTATCCTCTTTAGGAGAGGTAATTAAGAGTGTTTAAACAATAAAACTGTCTTGAAAAGGTTGATCCTAATTATTCCAACTTATTTCCAATCTAAATTCGTTTATTATGCAGCTTTAATTAGCTACTGCAAAGAAAATAAGTATTTTCATAGAAATGGGTTTTGTCCTTCATGCTGACATCATTCTAAAAGGTAAAATAGTCTCATTATTGACATTAAAGTTACAAAAGGATAAAAATATAGATGAAAGAGTACCTGTGATAGGTGTATCTGATTTCCTATGTAGAAACCATTGAACAGAATTAGTATCAGTAAAAGTAAGATTGCAGACAGTACTGCTATTCCCACAGTCTGCCACAGCACCCCTACACACACAATGGAAGTCACCAGGGTGGACCAGAGAGAAGACACGTAGGTGGGAACTTCCTGCAACTTCTGAGCATCCACAGACATCAGATTCACTATTTCACCTACTGTGGTGTGACGTCTGGTGGCTTTTGTTAATTTTAGGGCCTTGAAAGCACGGAAAAACAAGGTGTATAACATAAACATAATTACAAAGTAAAAGTTTTTTCCTCATTAGACTGACTTCTAGCACCTATTGATAACTTAGGGATTGCAAACAATAAAGGATAACTGTAAATTAAAATACCTGTATTAATGTATGGCTGTGTATTTCACCAGAATCTGTTGATTCTAATAATAAACTCATTTGCACAATATCAGCATAATTCATCAGCTAGTACATATAAAATCACAACTGTGAGTAATGTACATCAACTAGTGAACTTCACCATGGATGTCACCCTGGCATCTTCTGACTTATGCACACACAGAAAATAAATTCAAGACATGGCTTTTTCAACAGACTGAGGAGAATTTCCAGAGGTTCAAGTGTTAGTAGAGTTGATATGCATATGTTATTACATTGTTTACCTTGTAATACACTGCTGAAGTTACAATGGTCCTCATGCGCATACCAAAATTTGAGCTGTGGTAGAGCTCCCTCTGTGTGCAAAAAGCATTCAACTGCACAGACAGAAATAGACTGAGAGCCAAGATGTATCCTTTCCAGGTTGAAGTTTCCCCTGAGTCAACATACTGCAGTAATAATCTAAAGTATAGACCGATTAAACATATATTACATATATTCACATAGTTTTCATTCTGAAATACTCGAGGAATTCCACACTGCCTGACCAGTATATGTGTTTTCTGTACATGATGATAGCTTCTGCTATAACCTTTGCCATAAAATAATATGATTATGTTTTATAGTTGTATTTTATGCGGATATGTAGATATTTTGTATGCTTTAATTAAATAATAAATACAGCTTTGATTACAACTTACATTATAAATACATATTATGTATATATTCTGTCATTAGAATAATTTTACATTTTCATGAAATGGACCTGGTAACAGAAATAGACAACACCCATATGCCAATAAGTGTCTGTTACATAATGTGTTCTAGGTTTCTGAACAACTAAATACCAAATATTAGTGAACAATATTACCTCATCAAGAAAGGTCCAGCAAATGTCAAGCCCAATGAAACTATTTTAAAAGCTGTTGCCATGATAATTGCTGAACCAATGGTTTGGAGAATGGCTTTTGTCACATAGGGACCTTTTGTCAAGAGATCTGAAACTCTAAAAAATGAAGAAATAACAGTTTAAATTGATAATTTGTCTCAGTATGTAAAGGTAATTCTTTTGCTTGGTCTAAAAAAACACGAAATTCATGACAGTATGTGAAATTTGCTAGTGAAGAATCCCCCTTTTATTTCCTTGATTTTTGGTAAATTCTTCACATCTGTATGATTTATAAGGCCTCCCCTGAAAAATGGGCACAACTTAAAAATTAAGATTACCAACTAGTGGCAAATTTGATATTCTGTTGTGAATTTCCTAGTACATTAGTTTCCTGTTTCAAACAAAATATTTTTATTTCATAATTATAAGATAATCAGATTTTTTGAGATTTCGAAAAAGAAAAATAATTGCAGATTTTTAGATTATATAGAACGGCTTCCACACATTTAAAATAATTGAAAAACTTGTGTAGTTTCATAAAGTATTTGTTTTCTAATAAGGTATAACACAAAAAAAAAGAAAACAAATATACCCGGTATATTAAAAATAAAATGACACACACAAAATTAATAATAAATAAATATTTTAATCAACTTAAATCTCAACATTTTAATTTTAACACTTCAGATTTCAGGTTTCCAAGGTCCACTCAGCATTGCTATTTTACAAATGAACTTATCATTGCCTTTGATCTGGTACAAACTACCTTTTAGAGAAATAGTCTTTAGAAGCCAGAGCATTCAGAGAATGCAAATCTATTTAAGCTAATATACTCAGGTCCATGAACACTTACTCTGTGTACTTGGGAGATTCTTATACCTTTCCCTACGGTCATTTCCATACCTAATTGGTTTCTGTTTGACAACCTAATTAACATGCCTTTGAAAAAGGAGACTCTGTATCTCAGTAGTACATGTTGAAGGAGGGGTCAGTTCCCATACATCTCCACCTAACCAATCCACAACCTCTAGTGTGTATATTTTAACACAGCTCGTCAAAGGTAATAACAGTTTTTTAAACATTGGAACACAAAGTGTTTTCTGATATGTGTCGAATCATCCTAAATGTGTCCTACCCAAATGCAAATCACACCAGATAAGTCCTACGCAAAAATGACACGGGCTGAACCACAAACAAAAAGTAGTAGATGAAGCCATTGGCTTCTAGCTTGTGAACCCAGCAACAAAAGGTGTGACCTAGGGTTAAGGTGCACAAAACAAAATAATTCTATGGAAACGATGTTGCCTCTGGACAAGCCAGGGTACCTATCTGGACAGGGTAAAAAATTCTTGAAGTATTTCTTAGATACAGATCCATAGAGTAGTTTGTTGCAATCAATATGAGTGTCCTTGGTATTATAATTAAAAAGCTGCTGACAAATTCTCAAAAAAATCAAATTTTCCTTGACAGAGATGATACAGTAGTAGTACTTGGATAACATACATGGCTGACGACATCTCTTCTGCAGTGGGTTTCCAGAATTTGTGAAACTCTTCTGACAGGGGCTTACTTTTATTTTTTTCTTCTAAATCATAGACATTCTCAAATTGAAGAGTATGTCTCCATCCTTTGATCAACACCCTATGAATTAAGACATAAGCAATAAAATTTTGTTAATATACATAGTTATACAAAATTCAGTGTAGATTGTTTTGTGATTTAGTGGAAACAACTGCTCCACACCTCTGAGGCTGTGGCCTTGAATCTTTACCTTGCTCTTCCTGTGGAGAAGTTGATAGTTGCTTACTTACCAATGCCTATTATTTTTCATTTCAGAAGTTTCACTATTTATTTGTCAATTGCTTCCTCCATCCTTCTGACTAGCAGTTACAATATACTATTTTATATAGTCAAGCTTGTTGAATCATATAATATTCAAAAAGTTTACTGGATAAAATAATAGATCACAAAGAGAAAAAATATTTAATGGTTTCCTAAATTTTTATGAAGTTAGCAGACTAAGGAAATTGGATTATCCTACAGGATAAATAATGGATATATAGTTGGCATCAACATCAGAATACACATTCACCTTAAACAGGTTGAGATTACAGAAAATCTCCCCAAGTTCAGGTTTATTCAAACAGTGAAATACATAAGACAAAATCAAAATAAATATAATAATGCAGATATTAACATGTATGTTTCAACACCCATCATACTTTTCTGATAGAGACACCACAAATGTTACATTTAGAAAATGGCTAGATATGGTTTCAGTATTTCACCTACATTAGTTACAGACACTAGACTCTACAATGTTACAAACATTGAAATTATCTGTTCTCATTATGACAAACTTGGAGAGTACACATTCATATATGGTTGGATTTTTTTAGATTCCATGAACTGGACTCAAAAACCGACAACCACAGAAGCGTAAAAGTCAAGTGATTAAATTCTAATTCTAATTGGACTTTTATAGCGCTTAATCTCCCCAAACAAGAGGACTCTAAGGCGCAACAAAACAAAAAGCAGTCAACAAAATTCTGTGTCCAGGGACATAACAGGGGTCGAACACCACGGAGAACGCCAGGAGGATGATTCAGGCTAGGGTGGATATGCTTTGGTGTACAGGTAGGTTTTAAGCTGTTTTCTGAAGGAGGCCAGGGATGGAGAGGCACGAATCACATCAGGGAGAGTATTCCACACAGTAGGAGCATCAAACGCAAAACTATTACCAAACTGTTTGACAGATTTATGAACAGAGGGGCAGAACTTTGGAATAACTAGGAAATTACCACCACTTTGACTGCGCCTGGTACTATAAGAACTGCTGTAGGAAGAAAGATGTGGTGAAAAATACCTGGGAAAACCTGTGTGAAGATACTTATAAACAAGTGTGACTGTCTTGAACACAATGCGCTGTTCAACAGGAAGCCAATGCAGTTTTTTTAGCACAGGAGTTATGCTGGTGTATCGACTGGTGTTTGATACAATTCTAGCTGCACTATTTTGGATGCACTGTAATTTGCGTAGACTGAACTTGGACAGGCTCCTGAAAAGTGAGTTGCAGTAATCCAACCGACTACTAACAAGAGCGTTGGCTACAAGCACAGAAACATCATGAGTAAGAAACCGCCTGACATGTCTGAAGTCACGGAGTTTAACAAAACAACTTTTGCAGACATTCTGAACATGCTTGGACAAAGAGAAATCTGAATCAAGCCACACACCCAGATTTTTTACTGAATCTGCAGGGCAGAGTGAGTTGCCCAGGATATCAATTGGAAAACATGCTTTCAACTTATCTCTTTGTCTCTTCGAACCAAAGATGATAAACTCAGTCTTATCAGGATTCAGTTTGAGCTTACTAGTTGTCATCCACTCTTTAACATCATTTAGGCACTTATTTAGCTTTTCAAAGGCAGCAGATGCATTCTTCTGGGATAAATGTATATAAAGTTGGCTATCATCTGCGTAGAAATGAAACTTTATTCCATTATGTTTACTGATAATGGAACTGAGGGGGGTGGTGTACAATGAGAACAACAAAGGACCCAGGACAGAACCTTGGGGAACACCAAATAGGAGTTTACAAACATCTGACAAAGTAGAACCAATTTTTACTGATTGGTAACGGTCCATTAGGTAGGATGTGAACCATTTCAGAACGGAGCCACTGACCCCAAACCAGTTTTGGAGGCAACCCAGAAGAGTAGAGTGATCAATGGTGTCGAAGGCAGCAGACAAGTCAAGCAATACCAAGGCAGTGGATTCACCTCTTGTCAATGATAAGTGAACCTCATTTTTTATGTAGAGAAGAGCAGTCTCAGTTGAATGGCCCGCCTTATATGCCGACTGGTACGGGTTGTCTAAGTTATTGGCATTAATATGTTCTAACAGCTGCTTAGCAACCACACGTTCTACCAATTTAGATATAAAACTGAGACCTGATACAGGGCGATAATTCTTAAGGTCATTTGAGGGAAGATTTGGCTTTTTAATAAGTGGAGTGACCACAGCAGATTTGAAGGCATCAGGAACGCATCCCTCCATGAGTGAGCAGTTGACCAGCTTTGTAAGGGATGGTAGCAATATATCAATGCATTCCTTAATCAGGAATGTCGGCAGAGGGTCCAACAGGCATGATTTTGTTGGTGATGCTTTAATTATTTTATCAACAGCATCTTCAGAAACTTGCCTAAAGACAGTAATTTGGGGAGGATCTGGAGGAGGGTTAACATCATATTCAGTGCCAGAAGAAGCAAAATTATCTCTAATCTTTTTAATTTTGTTGGTGAAGAAGGAGGCAAACTGGTCAGCCAATGACGTTTCGGACTCATGAGATGGAAGTGTGGCATCAGAAACCCTGTTCAGGGTCTTATGGAGCTCACGCCAAAGTTTTCGAGAGTCATGACTATTGTCTGAGATCAGTTTGCTATAGTAGTCTGATTTATCTTTATTTACAAGTGCATTGCACCGAGCAATCTGGCGACGAAGCCTACTCCTGTTAAGTGTACTTTTAGCCCTACGCCAGGTTCTCTCAAATTGGCGCCTAAGGAAATTTGCACGTCGATAATCATCAGACATCCAATCGGCGGACTCCTTTTTCGTCAATTTAGATATAAGAGGTGCATGCCTATCCAGAACATCACTCAAATCATGTACATATTGATCATACAGATCAACAACAGCATCAGCTGGAGACTTGACGAAGGACGTATTTTTGAGATCTGAGCGGAAGTCAGACATATTGATACGGTGGAACCTTCTATATTGAACTACATTTGGAGTATGAGACACTTGACAAGGGAAGGCAACTGAACATTTGACTAATGCGTGATCGGAAACAAAGTCACAAATTTTAACATCAGCAATGGTGTCCTGATCATAGGGAGATAAAATCAGGTCCAATATGTGACCATGTAGATGAGTAGGTTTATTGACTAACTGTTTGAGGTCACATGAATCAAGAAAGGTAGTGAATTTCTGACCGTCACCAACTGGAACATCAACATGAATGTTGAAGTCGCCACAAATGTAATATGAAGAATTAATGGATGAAAGGTAACCAACAAATGACATGAATTCTTCCAGAAAATTACAGGTACATGATCCTGGAGGGCGATAGATGCAGGCAAGCAACACTGAATGGCCATGAAGCCCGATTGACACCACTATATTTTCAAATGACTGATAACAAGGAGTTTCAATTATATGGGGTCTGTAGGAGGATCTGATGAAAAAACCCACACCACCACCAATACCTGAGGGACGAGGCTTGTGAGGAAAGTTAAAATCGGGAGGAGTTATAGACCGTAAGAAGCTGTCAGAGTCAAATGGACGTATGTGTGTTTCCGTGAGGCATAGAAGATCAAGGTCGTATGAAGCCACCATGTCGGCAAGGAGAGGACCCTTGTTCCTTATGGATCTGGCATTTAAAACACCGAGTGTAAACGGACCAGGGTTGAGGGATACATCTCCACCCAGTAACAGTAACAACATGAGCCCTCTTCCATTAACCATGGTCGGAAATTTTCGGCAGGAACACAAATATGATAAATTTTTCGCAACCCGTGTCAAAGGAGGACATGATGTGTAAGATGCTCTGGTGCTGAACCAATCATGCCTGTGGGCCAGTGCCACTGCAAACAGTGCCATGAAGAGGAGTAACCGAGGACTGAACATGACTGGTGGGGTTGTACATCAATATCATACCTATTAACTCCTTGGCCACTCAGACATTGTTAACCTGGGGCCGGTTTCATGAACAGACTTAAGCCTTGAGTCAGACTCCAAAGTTGAGACTTTGTCTCAAATTTTGGAAATATGTTGCTGAGTCTGTGAACTCAGACTCAATGCATTTCACAAACAAGCTCAACTTGAGACCTGGCTCAGTCACAGGCTCAAATTTGAGCCCATGAAGGAGGTGTCTCAAATTTGAGTCCAAGCTTTGATGCCAAAAAACACATACATAAAGCAATACAATTTGTTCCAAAATGAAATTGATAAATCTTGAAATCTTCTATTTTCATTTTATTTTGTAATTACAGCCACATATTCAATATTTACTGATAACAAAAGTCAATAGAATTTACATGCTTTATAGGCTATTATCAAGTGACAGGCATCAAGGGAGGACTCAAAGCCAGACTCAATCTCAATCTTATGGATCACTTAGAATAATATATTATCATATAATTTCTTTGTATTATGAGTATTAAAGATATTTAAAATGATAATAATCATGAAATATAACTTTTTAAACTAAAAATAAGCCCACTAAATATATGAAATAGATTAAAAAGTTGAGACCATAACTTGAGACTGGTCTCAGTGATCCACCCTTTGTGAAATCCATTTGAGCCAAAAAATCAGCCGAGACAAAAGTCTCAGATTTGAGACCCTGACTCAGCCTTGAGTCTGGCTCAGTTTGAGACTTTTCATGAAACCGGCCCCTGATGTCAGACAAGTATTTAATAGTGTTGCCAAAAGCACTGTGTACTAACTGGGCATTAGGAACTAACCACCAACTTTCTAATTTAATTCTTAATTCCGATTCCAGAGTGGTGCAGAAGTGTAAAGGTAATACATTAGACTCTCTTTGATCACTAGAACCAGTTTAGATATTCTTAAAATCATAAAGAACATGTTTGGAACATTTTAATGGAAAGAAATCCATGCAAGGAAGAATACAACAGTGCAGTTTGTCTGACAACGCACCTATAAAACCAGCCATAGGTTACTTTAGATAGAAAGGTGGCCGTCTCTTCTGGGGATTTGTTGGTATCACCTTCCTGTAAGAAATCGAAACAAAACAATGATATGTTTTTGAAATACAAGTCTTTTTAATAAAAGGTCATAGGAAACATTTTTCATGAAAACTGTGAATTTACCTTTGTTAAATGAATAAACGCTTAATGAAATAGAAACTGTGGTTGTTTTTAAGAAATATATGGTAGTAGAGTCACAAATGACAATCTAAAAAGTAAAAATCCCCAGTGCTGTGAAAAGTCGACATGTTTTTTTTCTCGTAGATGATGAATGATGACGTCACTGGTTCATAGCGAAGTTTGTTTAGTTTTGAGATAAACATATAAATACACACTGAGGGAATTAAGTTGGTGTAAGTTTTTTTTTTTCTTTTTTTAAAGTTTTAGTTCACATAGAAGCAAAAACAGCCCATCAATCTTATTTATTCACATGTTGCTGCTTTATATCAGCTGTCACCTCATTTTTCTCTGGTTTTACAACCATCCCAGTTAAAAAACACTTAGATGAAAGTCAGCCAGCATAAGGAATATGTGTGCACTTGTCTAACTTGGACAAGACTCAAATTATTGCAAATGTACATGTATCAGTTGGCTTTGTCAGAAAGTAATGAACCAGTAAAATTCTATAATACAATGAAACACTTTATTGAATATTCTATGAGCTGTAGCAATATTAAAGTCAAAACTGAACTTTTTAAAGAATTTTGACAGATCTGGCCAATACTGCTCTCAACATTGTTATAAATGGAACTCAATTGAATTTATTTGGATTTAATGCAACATATTTAGACATATATTTGTGTCAGAGGCAAAAATCAGTAACAGTACTCTTTAATTATACCTTTTCAAGTATATGTAAGTAAATTTTGGTTATGTGGATAGCTTGTGTAAAGGCTAATCACTTACATAGTTTAAACATTGCCTCATAAAAAAAATACCTGAGGTTGGAACAATATCTACAGTCTAGGGAAAAAGTGTAAAGTTTTCCTTTAATTCATTCCCCTCCCCATGACCCTCCCTGTCATACCCCACTGAGTTTTATTGCTGTCAGTTGCCAGGTTGTGTTTTCTTTAATTTGATAACACAGATATGTTGGTGTATAAGGTACTTGCAGTAAACTGTCTTTTCAACTATTTTCTTGAGTTGTCAGTGTTGTTTGTACATACACTGATACACTGGAAAAAAGAAAAACATTCAATTTTGACTTGTTCTTTGAGTGTAGAGGACTATTAGAAAAAAAGAAACAAGTGATTATAAAAGCTACATCAGTCAATATATCCAGAGTATATTTTTAGTAACCTTAATAATACAATACCTAACATAATTAGCATGCCAATTTTACCCTTTTATTACAAATTGAACCAGAAGTGCTTGTATAGTGCAGACCTCCGCTGGGTAGAATTTCAGAAAATTTGGGATTTTTTGGGTATCTAGAACATGATTCAGATATTTCTCAATCTATTTCACACTGGAAACCAAATATGTACAATCAAATTTATTGAGGGAAAAATAAATTCATTCCTTACATCCATCAGGAGGTTATATTTTAGGTGCATTTGTTTATCTGTTTGTGTTTGCAATTATTCTAACAGTAACTGGAGATTACGTTTCAATGCAATGCATCCCCAAATGCAATGCATCCCAGGTCGTTTTGTAGTCGTAAACGCTTTACTCCAATCAGCTACTGGTGCTAATCTACTCAGCCATGGACTGATTTGCAATAGCAACCAAAACTAGAGTATTGCTTCTCAAGAGAGAAAGAAATTGGTTTTGCACAGCAAAAACAAAGTGTCCCAATGGGTATTAATGATTTTGTAGAAATGAACATCTTTCTGTGTATAATATGTTTTTCCATTGATGTAAAATAACTATATCCAAAATGCAAGGTTTCATAGATCAATGTGTTTTTTTCTGTTTTTGTGTTTTACGTAGAAATTCAAGATGGCCACCAAAAATGGCCAAAAACAGGCCTGTTTATAGCATAGATACAATTATGTAACCTAGATTACAAGTTTTACATTTCTTAGCACCTCTAACACATTTGCCTTAACTGGGTGACCTAACATTTCTTTCCTTGTTTCTAAATTTAATTACAGCAGTCGCTAACCTTATTGCTGCCTGCGCAACCCGCCTTTGGGGCCATTTCTGACCCTCTTGTTAAGTTATCATCTGGACAAGCACACCCCTTTCAAAATCATATTTTGGTCATGTGACTTGTCTGATTGTTTGAAATGTTATGAAACCATATACAGAAATTTTTCCCAGGGCTACTTCATACATGTGCTAAATTTGAAGAGAATCTGCCCAGTGGTTGCCGAGCTAAAAGCAATAAAGAATGCGGGAGCCGGCTAAGCTAGTGGACCCACTCTCTCTCCCCTCTCCCCTAAATACAAACAAGCGTCCTGCAAGGGACGCTTAAATACAGAGGACCTTGGAGTAGTTGATCCTTCTAAAAATTCACAGCCCATGATTTCTTATAGGCTGTTTCCAAAATTCCAGAACCAATAATGGAGAAGACATAAAGCCTTTTCGCAAACACACTTTGACCTTAAAGCAGGGGTCAAAGGTTAAATCTGACCATTCCATCGTTTCCTAGTCCATGATTTCCAAAAGGTTTGTTTGACATTCTCAACCCATATGACCGGTAACAGAGAGTTATTAAATGTAATTATCCAACAATATGTCAAAAATGCCAAAATGTTGATATTAGAACCAATGACCTTGAAGAAAAAGCTCAAGTCAAATTTTATATGTTTATATATAAAATGACATGACATGACAGAACTTCAAATTTGACAGAATTACAAATTCAACCGAACTTCTAATTAGAAGTTATTTCGACAGAACTTCCAATTCTTGTATTTCATAAGTTTGGAGGAATTTGAAGTTCTGTCAACAGAATTTGAAATCCTGTCGATAGAACTTCAAATCCTGTTAATGACGATTGGGGATATTGCTCTGAGGTCCAGATTTTAGGTTATTTTGAAAACTATAATTTTCATCTCTTTTTTTAATATACCTACTCACTCATGTCTATTAATCAAGGCAGTTATGGCTGTTAACCTATTATCTTTTGTTTTTAAATTTTCCTAATTTTCCTGAGTTCCAAGGATTAAATACCTACTTTCCATTCAGCACTAATTTTTTTAATCGATCAATTTACTACTTGTACTACTTGTGCCTAGATCCCTCTGATAACTCCTTATACCTTTACAATCTTTAAAAAAATATTAACATATCCTGGTAATTAACTTAAAAGGAATCATCATTTAAAATTGTAACATCATTTGTGAATGGTTCTGTCCTGTATAGAAACATAAAAATTTTCTTATATATAAGCCAAAGGATATTTTGTCCTGTATAGAAACATAAAAATTTTCTGTTTTCATTTCTACTCTGAAACCCAAAACACAGTCAGCTGATACAGAGCTCATTCATGGGCACTAATTGTTTATGTGAGTAAGGTCTGACCAAAGGAAGAAATGTTTTAATTTGGGGAAAGATCTGGATAACATTCAGGATACAAAAAAAATCCATTATTTTCAGATATGCCGCGCCTGGTGGGGCTTTGCACTCTACAAGTGATTTCTAGTCTCTTTTATATTTACAGTATATCAGTAGTACAACAAATACAATCCACCCTCTGTACAAGTACATTGGTATGAGTGTAAGTATTATGTTTGTTTTGACAAGATCTGGAGGCATGCTTCAGAGTAATTTGAGTGACCCCTGTGGTTTTTAACTGTGGCTGAAATCCAGCCACTTTCCAGCACTTTTTCTCTATGTTTTGTGGTTGAAAGTCTTGCAATGGGTTTTGGTTTCAATTCAGTGTGAACATTACATATCCTTGCATGGGCCCAATCTCTCATATATTGCTTCAGTGTTTATTTAATGATTATCTTGTGGTAAGTTTTTAAAACAAGGAAAAATCTATTCAAATTTATCATAAAAATGGTCCAGCAGATATGTATTATACATGTACATGTGTTATTTATGAATCTTGTTCCTACTTCCCTAAACATATAATTTTTTAATATGAGAGTAACATAAAGGTCTCCAAAGGCTAATTGTGTAGTTCATTGTTGCACACTGATATATTATAGCATAACAAATAAATTGCATTCAAAAACACTGAAAAATGCGTACTTTTGAAAATGTTGATAGATACATGAAAAGACAGTTTGACTATATTTCCTCTTCAAACATATGTATTTTTATTTGAAAAAATACCAACAATCTTATCAAGGCTAATTTTGTAATTTACTGTGCCAGACTGATGTATTACATCAACAAAAAAAAAAGATTCCAACATGCAGAAAATAAATATGTTTGTACATGAAAAAGCTTACTACAGCAAACTAATGAACCTGTGACGTCAAGGCTAGTATTTTCTACGAAAGTTATCGAGTGAAAAGTAATGGCGACAGTTGTAAAAAGCTTGAAAAAACTGACAGAAAATGGTTGAATATAGCATGTAAGCTTGTCCAGACGCATCTTATTTTTACAAAAATTGAAGTTTCACATCTATATGCATCTATTGACAATAGTTTTCAAAATGCTTCCTATGACCTTTAGAGAATAAATTAATGAATTTCAAGCAATGCCTGAGAATGGTGCTAAAAAAACACAAAAAAAATCTGGAGACCTGACCCAGATCTGTCTCAAGTTTGAGGGGACTGAGCCACTAAGTGAATTTCACATTTCTTACAATAAATAGTTTAACATTAGGATGAACCAGTGTAAGCTGAATTTAAGGTGGAAATGGCTTGGAGTGCCCAACATACCAAAATGTACTTTTGTGATGTGCTAATAGACGTTAGCCATTACTTGTAGTTAAATCTTGCAGTTACTAGTGATCCTGGCTAAATACAGTCAAATGCAGTTCTTTTTACAATTAAGTTTTCAAGTATGTACTCTTATAACTGAAGGTTTTATTATTTAACTTCAGTGGTATGTCACCTGTATACTTGTAAATTAAAGGTAGGTGGAATTTTATCTGTGACAGAATGTTTAGCAACATAATGCATAAACTTTTACAACCAAAAAACACTGGCTAGTTAGCGCAGTTTCCTAGGTCAGATGAAAGGTCAAGTGAAGGTCGGTTCTGCTTTGAGTACCAAGCCATGCTGATCACAGCTTCCTAGGTCAAATGAAAGGTCAAGTGAAGGTCAGTTCTGGTTTGAGGAATTTATTTACATGTTAGTATAGTTAATGACAAAGTTTTAAAAGATTTCAATAAAATTGGAAGATTTTAAAAACACCATACAATAAAACACACTATCACAGGTGACATATCACAGGTAAGTGTAACCAAAGTACAACTTGTGTGAGTAACCATATACATAAGAGGAAAGACGCGCTTCATGGTATTATTATAAAGAAACGTTCTTATGAACTCACAGCAGCTCGTGCCACACCATTTCTCAGTCTTTATAAGAAGCCGTTCTTATTGACTCATAACAGCTCGTGTAATAATATTTAATATTTCATTTAGTATTTTATATGTATGTCATGGAGACAATATCGGCCTCGGCCCGGATCCGATTTGGTAGCAGTGAGAACAATCCGAGAGGGGGCTACCAGGGTATTGCCTGGCCCTGCCTTGAGCCTACAGTGTCTGCGCATTGTTACGTGTCATAATCGAGAGGGGGTCATCCAAGGTCAGCTTGGAGCCGCCTAAGGTCAAGTCTGACCTAGTAGTGTCCACCACAGTTCCTATGTACCAGGGTGGGAGGAGGGAAATAAATTTCTTCAGATCACTTGTTTACTCTTCAAAATCTTAATTCAAAATGGCCCCAAGTTTCTGGGGCTATGAATTAGAACCCCAATTGAATCTGATTGGTTGTTATGTAAACAACAGGTAAGGTGTTAATGAAATACCTAAGAATTTAAGGTAGACCATAAACTGACCCAGCAGGCCCCCCCCTTTAGAGGCCGTGCTGATCAAAACCACTATTTGTGTTTTTGTTGATGCATAAATATTCAATTTGTTGATTTAATTCATGTTCAAATTTGAAAATTATAGAGACTCTCTACAAAAATGGGGGTGTTAAACTGAGGACACCCTGACCGAACCTTACTGACTCTAGCATTGGTTAGCTAAGTTGAGGATTGCAAACAAAATTCCAGAAAAAAGCGCCACAATCAGGGCCCATATTCAATAATATGGATCAAGCTGAGCAAAAAATCAGCCCAAGATCAAATCAAGATCAAAGAAAATGACTCAGTTGATCTTTGGCTTAAGTCTGTTTTCACAAAGGAAAGATCAGCTGAGCCAAAAATTTGGAAAAATCTCACATAGCAACAAACAAGTTAATATTTTTTATACATTTTGAACAACCTTTTTATGCCTGAATTTCCACAAAATATACATTAATATAAATTTGGTTCATTATTTTTTCACAGAAGAATATTTAAAAAATTTGCTATTTAATCCAAAAATTTAGGCTCTGCCCACTTTTGATCTAGAATAAAAAAACAAAATCTGACCCATTTTATACAAAAGTATAAGCATACTTCAAACAAGAAACAAGTATTATAAACTTCTTATTAAATAACAATATATATATATAAGGACTGTATATTATTCAGCAATGATTTATTTTTCATATGTTTGCTATTTTAGTTAATTATAAAGTCACAAACTTTGATCCAAATCTTGATCCATCAACATCAGCTCAACTTGACTTGATCCCTTTTGTGAATACGACCCCTGGGTCTGTTTCAAATCACCGACAGGAGTACATCCCGGCTTGTCTTAATCAAGATCCTGACCTGACTTGGGTTCAGGATGATTTTCTCCACAACCCGACAGGAAACTATCAGAACAAGCCATAAAGCACTAACTGACAAATCGTATCTGGTAACAACAAGCTGTATTCATAAACCAACAAGACTGGAGTGGTGTCCCAATCTAACCCAATTGGACTGATTAATTTCTGGAGTCAGGATCACAAGTTGGGAACAACACTATAAACCCCATAGCAGAGGAGGAGGAGAGGGAGGCCAGAGAGAGGGAGGAGGCACAACAACAGCAACAGAGTCAGGAGGAAGCAAGGGGGGAGAAAACACACTCTCAAGAGCGAGGGAGTTGCCCAGAACTGAGAAAAGGCCCAGAACTGAGAGAAGTGACACAGACACAGAGGCTGGAGGAGAGGCGGGACAATCACAGTCATGATACAAGAAGGGGCACATGACCAACATCTCTCTAACCAACTTGGACGAGGAGGCTATTGCGGATATTGTGAAGGACCACAAGGAGTTGCACAACAAGATTAATGAACACTTCAAGAACAAAGCAAGGAAGGAGTGTCTCTGGGAGCAGTTTACCAACAGTCGCAGTTCACCAACTGTCTGTCAAGGTGTGCAAGACTTGGTTTGAGTCGGAGAGGACACGTTATGGCAAACTGACGCAAACCCTGAAGGAGATGATGGAACATTAGAACTAGATACAGAATAAATTGTGATTCCTGAGGTCGCATATCAGATGCAAGGGACTCAGCAAATCGTCAGGCTTCAAGTCCCAGGCCTGAGGAGCCAGTGTTTTAGCTGCTTCAGCACACAACTCTCCTGAGCTTCGACTGCCACAGACAGTATGGAGATCAGCATGTGGAAAACAGACATCGCGTTACAGCCTCCACAAGTCACAAAACCCACCGCAGCTTCAGGGCGCTCTTCAGTCAACCAGCAGGTCATGGACCAGTTCACACAGATGAGAACAATGCTGTCATCATTCCTCATGCAAAAGCAGGAGACAACAACGCGTAAAGCCTTCCGCAACTACCTGGCATCAGAGAGGGAGGGATAAGAGAGAAAGACTTTCCAACATTTAGAAATGAGCCTGTAAAGCTCCTCAGCAACATTCAAAGCAGGGTACAAGAAAACCCTCCATCAGTTGCCTCAGCTACAGGCAAAGAAAGCCAACAAAACATATCAGAACTTTCAAGCTTCTTCAGAAATCGTCAGTCTTTGATGAGCTACCAACAGACTGACACACTGCAGCCCTTTTCACCAGCCAACATGCCAGCACCAGCCACCTCTCCTCCAACCACTACTGACTCACCACAAGAAGATCAGCAGCCACCAGTCCAGCCTCCACCTCCTCCACAGTCAGCCGATGCCAAACAGCAGTTGCAGTAGTACCACTGTCAAGGCTACAATCAGTCCTTTTCAGGACCACTGCTGTCAAACATTTAAAGGTCCTTTTCAGGACCACCCGAATCTTCAAAAAAACAATTGATAAGCTGAAAATAAAATAAATAATCCCAAACAAGAAGCACTACACTGCCCCACATAAAACACTTTCGCCCAAACAAAAAAAAAATGAATAAATGAATGTGTGTGTGATTGCATAAAAGTTTAAAGTTTAAAAAAATCTTCAAGTTTTTTAGAAATAATCTAAAATTATTTCAAAATTAAAAAAAAAATTGCTTTACATGTTTAGAAAAAAATGAAAAAAAATCTTTAATAAGTTGAGAAAAAAGAATCTTTAACAAGTTTTGAAATTAAAAGAAAAATGATAAAGTACTTCAAAAAACTTTTGGCCAAAAAATATTGGGGCAAAGTCCATAACATTGTAGCTAAATAACAGAAGAAGGAAATGTCAAATATCTTTAAAAGTTTTACATTTAGGCCAGTCTTTTTAAATATGTTATTCATTGAGTTTTTAATAACATATCATTTACTCACTTTTAGCTTATTGTATCCACCAGACCTATACTCATTTTGCCAAAGAGTAACTCACTTGTAACTTCAAAAGTATTCAATTTATAGGTTTTTTTGTCAAATATGTTGTTCTGCCTTTATTTGATGCCTTCTTGATTCTGTGCCATGGTAAATTTTCAGAGCTATAGCTCCACAGCTAACTGAGTAATAGCTGCTTTGCTATTTTGCTAATGAGTAAATCACTTGTAACTTCAAAAGTATTAAATTTAGAGGTTTTCCATCAAATATGTTCTGTATCTACTTTTTCAAGTTCTATCTCATGACACATTATCAGAGCTCTAGCTATAATGCCAACTGAGTAATAGCTACTTTGACATTTTGGCACTGAGTAAGTCACTTTTTAAGTTCAAAAATATTCAGTATATAGGTATAAAATATTGCTATAAAATATGTTATCCTTAGGGCACTAAGGAATACTTCTGTAGGACCTCTCAAACATTTAGACTTGTCTGAAATTCAGCTGCCATCTTGAATTTGGGCACAAATGGAAAATGCCATTTATTCCAAAAACCGTAAGAGATAGAGCAATTTCAGGCAAATTTTGGACCCCCAGTGTACTAATGACTACTCCACTAGGACCTCTGAAATGTTTAGACTTTTTTTAAAATTTTGGCCGCCATCTTGAATTGTGGCAGAAATCAAAAATATCATTTATCTCCAAAACTGTAAGAGATAGAGGGATTTCGGGCAAATTTCAGACCCATAGGGTAAGGGCTACTCTAGCACCTCTAGCACCTAATTTTTGGCTGCCATCTTGAATTTTGGCAGAAATGAAAAATGTCATTTATCTCGAAAACAGTAAGAGATAGAGTGATTTCTGGCAAATTTTGGACCCACAGGGTCATAAGGACTACTCCACTAGTTTTTGTTTAGTTTCTTATGTCCTTTATATGTTTGTTGCCTTTGCTAGGTCAATAGCTGATTGAGTAATGGGGCTAGTAGCTCCTACAAGTAAATTGCTTATAACTCCAAAAAGCAGTGCATTTAGAGCATTTCACAAAAATATGTTGTTCAACTACTCTCTCTGTACTTACAAGATCTGGTATCTATTTTACAGCTATACCTCAATAGCTAAGTGAGTAAAAGCTATTTTCTGAATTTTACAGTGATAAAAATCCAAAAATGTGTTTGTCTCAGAAACCATGTCAGATAGAGCAATTTTGATGGAATTTTTTACTTTGACCCACAGGGTATGTGTAGAGCTATCTGCAACTTTTTGCCAAAAATGGTTTTCCTGCCATTTTTGACGGCCATACTGAATTTCTTCGTAAAATGCAAAAACGCATTTATCTCAGAAACAGTCCAAGATGCAGCCATTTCGACAAAATTTTTGACCTACAAGGTATACGCACAATCATCCGCAACTATTTGCCAAAAATCATTTTCCTGCCATTTTTGAAAGCCATCTTGAAATTCTGCGTAAAATGCAAAAACATATGTATCTTGGAAACGGTGCAAGATAGAGCGATTTCAAGGAAATTTTTGACTCCCAGGGTATACACAGTTTTGAGTATAACGTATAGCTACTAAAATGACTAAATGCATTTTATCTCTAAAAGTATTGCACATAGGCAATTTCTTCTAAACAAGTCATTCACCTACTCTTGGGTAATCTACCACATAGTGAAGTTGCAGAACTGTAGGTCTTTGCCTAGCTGAGTAATAGCTACTAAAAGGAGTAAATACCTTTTATCTTTGAAAGTATTGCACATGGGCAATTTCTTCTAAATAAGTCATTCACCTACTTTTGGGTGATCTACCACATAGTGAAGTTGCAGATTTGTCGCTATTTGTATGGGTGTGTTATAGCTACTAAAATGAGTAAATGTCTTTTATCTCTAAAAGTGTTACAGATAGGCAATTTCTTCTGAATAACTCATTTACCTTTTGTATAATCTACCACATAGTGAAGTTGCACATCTATAGCTCTTTGCATACCTGAGTCATACCTGCTGAAATGAGTAAATGTTTTTTATCTCTAAAAGTATTGCAGATAGGCAATTTCTTTTAAATAACTCAGTCACCTACTTTTGGGTGATCTACCATATAGTGAAGTTGCACAATTGTAGCTCTTTGCATAGCTGAGTAACAGCTACTAAAATGAGTAAATAACTTTTATCTTTAAAAGTATTGCACATGGACAATTTCTTCTAAATAAGTCCTTCACCTACTTTTGGGTGATCTACCACTAAGTAAAGTTGCAGAACTGTAGCTCCTTACAGGGTAGAGTAATAGCTACTAAAATGAGTAAATGCCTTTTATCTTTGAAAGTATTGCAGTCAAACATTAAAGTGCCTGTTGTTTATTGTTACTTCTACATGTGCCTCCATCTCACAAGAAAAGCTATATTACACTATCTTTTGTACATCTTATTTATACGGCGGGATGATAATTGCATGCGTCAGAATGCTTGTATAGTTCTGGTTTGATCCAGACTCTGGATCCGTACTCTGGATCCGGACTCCAGGATTTAATCAGTCCAGTTGGGGCGAGTCTGGAGAATGCTCCAGTCCTGTCTGTTAATCAGTATGGTTTGTTGGGGGTTGCTATGGCTTATCTGTTAGGGGGTTTAAGGCTTGTCACGGTACTTTCCTGTCTTGTTGTGAAGAAAATGATCTCAACTTCAAGTCAACTTTTTTGTGGTTTTCGGCCCTGATTACATGACTTTTGCTACCGACCCTAGAGTCTTAGAAAGAATGTCCCTCACATTGTTGAGGCACCAGACTAGAAACATATCTCCAAGAAGAAACCAAGGAAATGTGGGAGTGAATTTTTCAATTATAAGGGCCTCTTTTCCCTAGTGCTGCTAACCTTGGTCGACGCAGACTACAGATTCCTCTGGGTAGATGTTGGGTTAAGTAGATCTTCATCAGATGCACAAATATATTTAATGCAGTAGCCAGTTGAGGAAAAAGATCAAGAATGGCACTTTGGGGTTTGTGCACCCTGAACCTCTATGGGATAGAGGGCCACTATTTTTGCCACTATTTTTGCACTATGTTTTGCTGGGTGATGATGACTTCGCCTTAATACCATGGCTTGTTAAACTCTACAGCAGAAGAAAACTCTCAAGGGAAGAGAGAATAGCAAACTACAAGATCTCCAGAGGCTGGAGGGTAGTAGAGAATGCATTTGGAATCCTATCAAGCAGATTCAGGGTCCTACTAGGCACAATAGAGCAAAAGCCAAAGTTTGTCAGAAACATTGTTTTGACATGTGTTTTGTTGCATGCTGAGGACACACCAAAGCAGAGTAGACAGGGCACTCATCTTATCACATGACATACCAGCCACAACAAATGAAACAGTAGTTTGTGTTTTTTGTTTTTTTTTCAAATATGCAGCTTATTAATTGTTTTGGTAACATTAGGGTGGTCCTAAGAAGGACCTATGAATCTATGAATCAGCAGATGTCATGAAAAAGACAGTGGTCCTGCAAAGAATCTTTTGTAGGTAGGTGTAGTAAGTCTACTGCGGCTGCTGCTTGGGCTCTGATGACTGCTGGAGGATCTAGGCTGGCTGCTGAGGAGGCTCTTCCTGCTGGGTGGTTGGAGAAGAGGCGGCCTGTTGATTTAGGTGCCTGTTACGGTCACAGGGCAAGCACGGTAGCAATTACCGGTTGCTTTTAAATTGCAACAGGAAAAGACAAAAAGTTTAAATTAACAAATTTATTTAACAATTAAAATAATGTAGAGTTTGCACAACTGTACTATCTGCTCTAAGATATGGGCAATGTCCGAAATGCAGTAAATCCACTCTCTGGTAAAATCATACACTGTATATAATAAGTAATATCCAAAGTACAGCAAATCTATTCAGACACTGTAGAAAGTTCACTCCAGCAAAAGTTCACAACAACACAAGCAATTTATATCCACTTGAATATTAATTCTAAGACACAATAGCCTTCCTTATAGCCAGCGAATACTAATTTCATGTGTGGTCAGATGTAGAATCTTATAGAACAAAACAGCTGTCACCAGAGGCAGTGAGGAAGTTCTAGAACCTACAGGTAGCTTATAGGGTTTCCCCAAATCTATTAATAGCATCACTGGGGTTAGCCTAGAGGGATTCACCCCATTCTATAAATAGATCAATAAACATCAGTATCACATAACACAAAAATCAATAACTCCCTTACTTTAAATGTTAATACATACATATGAAGCTTAGATTAAATAAAGCACAGATACAGTGCCCGTATATGTAACAGTCCCTTGGTGTAAACGGTTAAGATATATCCATCTACTGATAACTCATCACTGACTGTATATGCCCGAAAAATCTAGAGAGGCCTGAGATGTTGTGTGAACTTTCTTTTCCTGTGACAGAGGATAAAGAAGGTGGGTTGAAATTCTTGGTAGGGCTGATGTTGATATGTAGCTGTCTTGAAGTGCCGGTTTGTTGATTGGCAACTACTAAGTACGAAGTCTGCTGCCCTCTGGGTTGTTGTTGTCCTCTTGACAAAACTTGGCTTTGTTGAAATGGTTGTATGACTTGGCTTGCTCGCATTGGGGTTTCTAGAATAGTCAAGATATATTCCCTGGCAGAGGCTGTTGCTGAAAAGTCTGGCCACATATGGAAGTGGCAGTGGAGCTTCTAAAAGGTGTAGGTTGCTGGAGTTGATGGTTCCTTTCTTCTGCCCTGCTCTGTATCCCACGTAAAAGTTTAACTGTCTCATTTCTAAAAGCCCGAAAGTCTCTTTCCTTCAAGCTTTCTAATTCAGGTGCCAGGTACTTGTAGAAGGCTGTTCTGGTGGTCTCCTGTCTGTGGCTGAGGAGAGATGTGAGCACAGTCTCCATCTTGATCCATGACCTGCTGGTCGACTGATGAAGGCTGGGACACCACACTTGTACTGGCAGTGCTGCAGATAAATGGCCGATGTGTCAGAGAGAATGCTGGTCTCCATACTTTCAGTATCTGTGGATCATTGTGAAATGTTGTAGGCCGAGGATGCACTAGTACTGGCTCCTCTCTGTGGGGACTTATACCGTGTTCATAAAGAATTTTACAAACCTTACAAACCTAAGCAAAATTATGTAAAAAATATTACCTTACTAGTAACACTAGAAACTCTTAGTACTTGTATTTCGGTATACCCTGCAAGAAAAATATTTCATTGTAGATGCCCAACATACTTTTGGCAAAAATATATCTATTTGTCAAAAAAAAATGAAGAACCTATTTTGAAAAATAAATTTTATAGGGATCTTTACAGAATAATAGAAAGTGAATTCTAGATTGAATGAAAAATAACTTTACATCAGTACTAACGCAAATATATTAAAATTTCACCAAAAATTTAAGTGACACTTGAACCTCTTAACCTAAGTGTACTTCTATCAGGAGTGTCTGTTTATTCTTCCATTTGTAGAGCATGTCATTGAATTTTTTCGTTTCATGTTTCATAAAAAATATCAAATATAAAAGATAATGATACATATGCAAATTAAGCTGATCATCACCAGATATTTATTTTGAACCATGTAGTAGTCAATTTAAACACACTGTCAGGTGATATTTGGAAACCTTGTCTCCCTCCCTTATGGGTCAACAGGTAGGCCTTTAGTGCTGATCGTCACACCCTATTGCCAACCCTAGTGTTTCCACCAACAAGATATATCATATATTTGTTCAATGGAAACTTTATTTTTCTCCTTTTTATGTATTGGGTTTGCTTTTTAACCACATCTTGTGTTAAAAACAAAAAGTTTTAGTGACAGCCCCAAGCTAGAAGAGAATATTTTGAAATATTCACCGTGGGTGAACTTGAATATATGGTTAGCAAAAATTTTTTTTTTAAACTTGACTATACAAATTTTTACTGACTCGAATATATGAGAAAATAACTTGTATATGCCAGTAAGCAAAAGAAAACTTTGTTTACTTGAATATTTGAGTTATTTACTTGAATATTCAAGTTAATTCCTGAGCTGTTTTAGCAACGTGACACACCATCAACATTTTTTATCCTAAAAGCCTCTATTCTCTCATTATGAAATGTTTGTAGAATGACATGTTTTTATATAAAAAAATAAGTGAATCGAAGGATGAATAAGGTGGTAACACATGGGCAGTTCAAAAGAGAATTTGAAACCTGGGCTTATTGTGGACAGGCAAAAGGAGGGCAAGGTACAGGACACAAACAAGAACCAAATAATCAAAACAAGTTAATTCTCACCCCTGTAGTTATCATCGCTTGGTTCTTGTGGGCAAAAATGACTAAAGGTTAACAATTCAGTGCAGCCCTGTGATGTGGAATCTCAAAGGATCAGGGAAATACTTCTACTTAAGCAGGATTTCCAGATAACAGAGTAAATGTCAACAAGGAAAGGCTATCTGGAATCCTTTCTGGTGTTTACATAGATTTTTAAACTCATGTTAAAACTGATTCATAAACGCATTGTATGAGTTTATGCTTAAACTCGAACTTTTCACAATGTAGAAATTTCTTAACATTAAACTCATATGTAAACACATTTTCTGAGTTTATACTTAAACTCAAAGAGAAAAGTTGGCTGCATGCCTTCTTTCTTTTGTTTTGGTTCTCCATATGTGGATACTTACAAACATTGGCTCCATAAATGGACAACTTTACACACTGGAAACAAATAGGGACAAACCCTGATATTGACAAAGAAAGAATTGAGTTATAGCATAAACTCAGAAGTTGAGTTTTTGCTCAAGTGAGATTACTTTTGAAAATGCCAGTTTCAACATAATCTCAGGTGTGACAGAACCTGAGATTATGTGTCTGAGTCTAGGTATCAGTTTAAGGTTCTTTTTAAATCTGGGGTGGGATATTTACTTCTCTTTCAAAAAGGGCAATTTTACTAATCAGAGTTCCACTTAAAGAGATTCAACTGTGAGTTGTATTTTCACCCAAAAACGTGAGAAATTTGGGTCTGAGAAAAAATATTGCAGGGTAAAAAAGATGATATGTACACCAATATTTTTGCTTTATCCAATGACCAGTTTGATCCAAAATTGGCAGATCTTATTGCATTCACAGAACAGATGATTGTATTGTTTCTGCATAGTGATGGCAAAAGTTGCAATTTCTAGTTTTAGGGATGTATCATCATGCACAGATAATCATAGTAGAGACTCTTCTCTTGTAATTAATTTTTAAAAATGTCACTTGGGTAATTTTGCTGTTGTAACCCACTGGTTATCAGCAGGAAAATACAAACTTTCCTATTTGAGGTCAGTTTGGAGTTGTGAGCACTCAGAGGCAAGTTGAGCATTTTACAAGTTTAACTACAATCACTCCTGTACCAACAGGTGTTAATTTATGCTTTTCATCTTTTAGATCATTCATACCTTTGTGAGGGGACAAGAAATGTCTTGATTATTCTAACTATTCCAAACAATTATTATTTCCGATGTTATACAAGAATATAGCCGTTTTATGGAGCTTATTCATGAGTTATAGTAGCATAACTAAAATAAAATTAGCACAGTACCTTTTCCTGTGACATGTTGCTAAAATGCTATCCTTTTGTTGTTCCAATTTTATCCTCTTAAAGACAATAATTCTCTGTATGTTTTATCGTCTGTGATTATTATTTAAAAGGATTATTACTTAGAGAAATCACAACACTATATGAAAATTTAAGTATCACTAGGGCATTTTTCTAGTTTAATGATATCCAGATAATGTCAAAGGATATCTCTCAGTATTAATTTTGTGAAATCAAAGTTAGACCATCAAGTTAGAAATAAAATGATATTCTCATGTATTTGCTTAATAATAAAGGACAACTTCTTTCAGTCAGTCACCTTTAGTTTATCTTGTATGTCAAACAAAAGTAAGTGTATCTTTTGCAATTTAACCAAATGAAACACAACCTAAAAACCACAAAAATAAAATACACATTGATGGCTACAGAAGCCTATACAGGTCAGATTTAACAACTATGTGAACTTGTCATTACAAGCTAGCCTTATGGTACTATATGTATACCTAGTAATTGCTGTTGGTATATAGGTATGGCTATTTTATAATGACAAGATAAAGGTATGGCTATAACCTAATCTAGTCATTATGCAAAAGGATTGTTATATAAATATGGGAAAGACAAAGTGTTGGCCCGTGTGGGCCTCAGTAGAATGCACAATAATAGGACATGTTAACAAGATGAGAGAGGTTGCCTTTCATTTCTCTGATGCACTCAAAGCATAAACAAAAAATAATTGCATGTCAGCTAAAAAAGGAAATGTATACCATAGGCTGGTGAGATGTGATGTTTATTTTCCCTTAGTTTCAACTTATCATATTATCCCTCAATATGTGGATACTCTTGACAACGTTTTCATTCTACTTGGGTGTTTTTCTCAATGCCACAATTTATCTCTCACTATAGAAATTCAGAGACCGCAGAAGTTCAATTATCCCACTTTTATCCTACAGTTATCCAAATATCCAGTATAAGGCACTCAATTCCCAAATATGTATGCCTCTATTGTTTTGTATTAAAATAGCCTTTCTGTTTAAACATACTTAATGTTAAAAATTTTTTGTTGTGTTGATTTCCAAAATCCAAGGGATCAATTTACTACCTTAATCACATTAACAAGGTTCATATTTCCATCTGTATTTACTTGTCAGAAACACAATGGTCAGCAAAATTATAAGGAAAAAAACTGAAAATATAACACACGATGCCACAAGAACAATTTTAATTTTCCTGAATAACATAAAATGTGATATTTTATCTTCACATTACACAGTTATTAAATACAATGACTCTGTTTTGTGAACTTTGAACTTTTACAGTGTTACAGTGAAACATATATAGTCAAACTTCAGTTCAAAACCTGGATGTGTTGTACACACATGTAACATGTGTAAGCTGCATATAATATGCTCTGGGACGTGTTGTTATGACATGGTGGTGATTTGTGTGTGAACCACCTGTCTCATTATGTTTCTGACAGCTCCTGTATGGATATGCAGCTTCAATGTGTCAGTCCATTTCTAAACAAACCATCAAGTCTACATAGTACACTGAGATCTGCGTTCATCTGAGAATAGAAGAAACTATTAGATGAAACTATCAGGCAGTTTTTATGGTTCATCAAGGGTCAGGTGTTTTAGGGCCAAAAAAAAACAACAAAAAAAAACAGAAGACATTCAAAGTCACGGAACATGGTCTTCTGACTGTGTATGGTCTTATATCACCCAGGACCTTAGTGCCACTGATAGAGTCGCTTCTACTTTTCAATCCCTACTCTCTAGCTGAATTCTACACTACTGGGGTTTGGGGTAGCTCGTATACTTACCTGCATAGCTTTAACAACCCTTATATATATTGCTATATTACAATCAGTAAATTTCAGTATCATACATGTAAATTGCTCACCATATAATTAGCTGTTGCCCCCTCTCAAGCTAGAGTGACCTTTGTAAATCCTCAAATATTTTACTGCCTTAAGGTCCAACCTTAAGGTCACTCTCCTCCTATAATCCTTTATGTTAAGGTCACCTCTCTTGGGCTGGGGCCTCAGCTAAGGCCACCTTAACTTCCTCTCATGTAACCTTACCTTAGTTTTTATAATTTATGTTAAGGTGGCCTTATCATCTCAACTTTGTATGTAAATAGTACTTTAGTATTGTTAACTATAGAATAAATAGTAATCCCAACCTCAGTAGTATCTCTTCGTCCACATATCCGGCATTGGGCACTGTGCTAGGGTAGCAAGTAGGGTGCTACCGTATTCAGTGCTACTAAAGGTTTTTCTTGTTTGTGAACTGACATAGTTATGTAGTTGGTTAACCCAGATTCTGAACCTTAACCTCCCGCCAAAAGTAGCCATATTCATTTTAAATTTTGAAACCAAAGATGCAACACGTTTTATAAAGAACATTTTCCCCTAACCCACCCTAAATACCTTGATTGTTATTACAAACTAAGTTTTTTAGTTGTAGATCACATGAGAGGATCACGATTGGAGGATCACACAGTGTATACATCCTCATCATGGCTTTGGGTGTCACCTGGAATGTTTAAGTCTGTGAACAGTCTTCCTCTTGCTGGCTATGTAGTTGGTACATGTATGAGATCTCAACTTCAAGGAGTCAACAGCATCTTGTCATATCTCGTGTTTAAATATCATCAGGAAGCATTCACAGCAGTTATATAAAGAAGTTATCTGAAGTTATGTATAGGATGTCAATTGGCTTCAGAAGTTATTTACTGTTATCAATTGGACCACCCTGTGTGGTCATGAAGTGTTATGTTTAGTGCTCACAAGTGTGATCACACCATCTCGCATCAGGTTGTTGTTCGCCACTGGAGGCTTCACTCTGATCAGGGAACTAGCTTATATACACAAGAACTGGACTAGAATATATTTTAGTATATTAGTATCTTATGCTTAACGCCTTGTGAAAATATATCTTATTGCTATCACATATAATTTTATATATCGTAACTTAAATAACTTTTTGCATATTAACGTTATTAACCATGTAATAAAAGCATATACTAACATCACAACTTTTGCAACTGGGGTTGTCAGTCTGCCCCTAGGGGTTTTAGTTTTTTATTTAGCTTTACGGTGGCTGCATTGCGCTAGCTACGTAAGGTGTCTATATTTGAGCTAGGCGGGTTAGAGCCCCTCAGTTGACACTTTGACCTTTGGCTTTACCATCTGTGTTTTATTCATGTCTTATTTATACATCATCAATCTTTTATGTGTAACATTTTAGTAATTTATCTTTTTTAACTACTATCTGACCTTCAGAGGTCACGACACCCTCTACTTCATGTACTTGTTGTTAAAGTCTCAATTACCAGCAGCTTACTTATGTAATCGTATTCACTTGCTGTTGGCTTACTCTTATTCTCACGATATTGTGTAACTACGATCTGACCTTCACAGGTCACGATATCCTCCATTTTAGTGTTACTGGTTGTTAAATTTTATTATCATCAGCTTTTGTAATCATCTTCATTTGGGGTAGCTCGTATACTTACCTGCATAGCTTTAACAACCCTTATATATATTGCTATACTACAACCAGTAAATTTCAGTATCATACATGTAAATTGCTCACCATATAATTAGCTGTTGCCCCCTCTCAAGCTAGGGTGACCTTTGTAAATCCTCAAATATTTTACTGCCTTAAGGTCCAACCTTAAGGTCACTCTCCTCCTATGATCCTTTATGTTAAGGTCACCTCTCTTGGGCTGGGGCCTCAGCTAAGGCCACCTTAACTTCCTCTCATGTAACCTTACCTTAGTTTTTATAATTCATGTTAAGGTGGCCTTATCATCTCAACTTTGTATGTAAATAGTACTTTAGTATTGTTAACTATAGAATAAATAGTAATCCCAACCTCAGTAGTATCTCTTCGTCCACATATCCGGCATTGGGCACTGGAAACTATTAGATCAAACTATCAGGCAGTTTTTATGGTTCGTCAAGGGTCAGGTGTTTTAGGGCCAAGTGACTAGTACAATAGCTCTGTTTTGACTACAGTAGACTTTGTATGATTTTTCCAATGTCCACAGCATTTAGTTCAAGTTATAACAAACTTTCACTGACTTGTACTTGCAAAGTCAAAGTTGGGGTTTTATGTCCCCTTCATTGCATTGCCACTTGTGGGACTTGAACCCAGAGAGGTGACAACCTATGATTAGATGACCCACTTGTTAACCACTAGGCCACCAAAGACCATGACTTATACTTGGAAAATGATAGAGATTTTGAAAGTTAGCACCAAAATTGGCTACACTGGAACCCAAATTCAACCAGTTCTACTTTATAGACAGAGTCTGCTATATAAAGTGAATACATTCAAATGACATATTAGAACTCAACAGTGCTGTTTACATTTTGATGTCACAACTTAATACAAGAAAAAAACATTTGCACCTTTTTTGTTTTGTGTACCACAGTTAACTGGAGATTCTAATAATGGATCTGTTAAATCTGGAGACATGTGAAAGCCCCATTAATAATTGGATCTTTATCCCAGACAGGTCATGCTTAACACAGATATTTTCTTGCTGTTGCCCCTTTACTCATGATGGAGGGTGATAAGTGAAACTTTTGAATGTCAGTAACAAAATAGAAAGTATATTAAAGGAGTGACAAAAATCACACCAGAGAGGCCAGTACCCAACAGCCTGAAGAAACAGTGTTGGACAACATGAAGAAGTGCAAACATAAAGAGTAATTCAGAACAGTGTAAGTTATGTAAATTTGCTGGAAAAATGACATACAATAAAGAGAAAATAGCATCAGAGATGGCCATACCCCACAGCCCGGGGAAATAGCATTAATAGAAAAAGTCCAGGAAACTTTCCAAATAGACATTGTAAGTTTTGTAAAGGTGCAGAAGAAAATAATGTGTAAGTTCAAACATGCAATAAAAGGCAAAGTATCAAAATTATGCAATAGTAATATGACAACATTAATTAATAAACAAAAGTTATGAAACTGTAAAATTTCTTAAATAAGTAGAGCTGTGAAAAGAGATAGTACAATTAGGTAAAAGTACAAAACTTATAATAATCAGTTGAAACAATCTATATATCTTTTAGATAGAATATGTCTCAAATATGGCAGCAGAAAACATTTTGGCAAAGCCAAGGTCAAATATTACACGGTCACACAATAACATGGCACACCTACATACCCCAAGCAATGACAATACAAAGTATCAACTTTCTACATCTTTCTGAGATATAGATCAAACAAGATTTTAAAAGTCAAGATCACTATGGCAGGTTTTTAAATCAAGGCCACACCATAATGTTGCACACCTATGTCACAGTGTTCAGTTTTGATTTAATCTTATAACTATTAATCTCAAGTATTTTTATGGCAACTGATCAGACCTACTACTTCAAAACAAGGAATTCTAATAATAGCTATGTACAAGCCCCAGCAGAACTTCACTACACACTGATAAGGAGTTTCATCTTGGATGCATTTTAACCTCTGGATCTGTCATCTTCTCTGGAATGCTACAGAGATGCTGTGCTAATTATCTCTGGCTGCTCACCCATGTCCACTACCAAATCATGTTGGACTTTGACTTTCATTCTGTCTATCTATATTATTTATCTTGACCTTATCTAGTAGAGTAACTTATTTCATTGTTTATTTCTCACTGATTTTGACAAGTGACATGAACTAACCTAACATCTGCCTTGTGATTTTGACTTCTATTATAAATACAGATCTTGAAAGTTAATGAAAATCTTTCAAACAACTTATCACCTTAACTCTTCTGTTTGAGCTCATCCTAACTTACCTAAACTTAACTGATCTCTGACACCACCCAAGCTACAGAAATATACATAGGCTACTCCCTTTGTCTTAAGAAGGTATTCAGAAGCAAAGGAATAAACATCCATCCTCTAGAAATTGAGAACGAAACTAACTCTTGACAGGACAACATCTCTTTCTCCCCGTCTAAGAACTAAGAGCTAGTATATATAGATTATATATGTGCTGTGTATTCTTCTTTAAAAATAAAATGGACTTAAAACTATATTTATGTTACTCATTTCTATGTAACAATCAAAATACCTTCCAGTGATAACTTGGTAAAGATGACCTTCTTCGTTGATACCTACATCTCCCAACCATTGTCCCTACCAAGTATCAATTTCCTACACCTTATGGTTTCTGAGATAAGATTAATGTTCTGTCGCATGCCTGACCACCAGCTGGACGCCATGGGTGACAACAATACCCCCACAGCCATAGGATAAAAATGTATGTAAAGACAGAGTATCAAAACAAGACAATTTAATAGGTAGGTGAAAGTATTATTTGTAAGCTAAAAGCTATAATGCTGTAAAGTAGCATCAGATATGCCTGTACCCTACATCCTGTGAAAATAGTGCTAGACACTAGGAAATATAAAATAAGTGAAATGGTACAAAGGTTTTAAAGATCAAGGTCACTAAAGCAAGGTCAAATAAAGTTCACACCATGACATTGCACACCCACACACCCCAAACATTGCAGAAAGTATTAACTTTCTATACCCTAAAGTTGTAAGATAGTGGCTGGAAAAGATATTAAAGGTCAAGGTCTCTACAGTAAGATCAAAGGTCAATTAAGGTCACACCATGACAGCACACACCTACACTCCCCAACCAATGTTCCTACCAAGTATCAACTTCCTATACCTTACGGTTTCCGAGATATAGCCCGGACAAGATTTCAAAAGTCTGGGGTCACTATGGCAAGTTCATGGTCACACCATGACATTTTTCACCTACGCCCCCAACCAATGTCTCCACGAAGCATGAACTTACTATATCTGAGATACAGCCTCGATAAGATTTTCCCCACCACCCATCCCCTCATTTACCCAGCGAGATGCCCTTAAAGGCTGTGGAGTAAAAATGAAAGCTGATCTTTGAAAGATAATACAGACATTAGTTTCCTTTAATCTAATTTTAAATATGGTAACATCCATTGACATTTAAAGAGGATGAAAAGTCAAGATAGAGCCTATCAAAAGGCTTTTGCTGCCTATGACATGACAGAAGTTGTTTGAAAAAGTCAAGGAAACTAGATTAATATCTTTACAAAAAATGGACAGAAGTGCAAAAATTTATTTATAAATCTGTGGGAATAGAATAGACATTACAGCCAAAATACTTTGTGAAAGTCAACACATAAAAAAGCATATGAATATCCACTGTCTTCAGTGTCACATTTAGATAAGCATCAGCAAAGTTTGGCAATCTTAGCCATTGAATAAAAGATGGAGTCTTCTTTCTGCAGTAAAACATGTGGAGCATCAAATTCTGCCACTGACCCATTGTCCAACACTAATATTCTGGAAAACAAGGAGATAACTGATTATTATTAGAACTTTCGCAAACAAAAATTAACACCAAGGAACAGGGAAAAAGACAGGTTAACATAAAATCTTTTACAGTCAAGACCACTTTAATAGAATTCATAATGCTAAATACAAACTGGAGGAGAAAACTGTCTAAAAAATATAATCTTATAACAAAAACTGAACCATTATTATTTTGTTACATATTGTTATTTTTGAGTTAAAAATGTGTGTTTTTTTCAGTTTTAGTTTGTTTCTGTTCAGTTGACACAATATTTAAGCTTGCCTGATAACCCCAGGTTTGTCATATAATTTGGGACACACAAAAGTGGAGACACACTGTTTGTGACCTACACTTTATAATAAAATTATTATTGAAAATGTAGTAAGGTCTCTATTCTCATTTCCCTGCACATCTGCACTGTATGTCTGAGTAAGCAATCATTAACATAATAATATTATCATTTGTTATGTCTTTCTTATAATGGCATGAGGCAGCATAGATGGGCACTTCTCTCAGCAGGTAGTAATATATTCAATTTGATGATTACCTTAGCTCTGAAGTTTTTTGAAAATTACTGGCAAACTTCATGCCACATAAAATTAACCAAATAGACAACATCTTCTGTGACTGTATATTTATGATATAATATGGAAAATTTAATAGTAAATTAAATTTTTATAAGTTAATACCTTACCTAGTGGACAGATGCATTTGTCCGGCGCTCTGCCGGTCACGCCAAACGTTAAAAAAAAACGTCCTGAGCTGGGCTCTGGCCGGGACCGGTAGTGTCCTGTTCACTCGCCAGGTGGCTGTACAGCCTACCTGCCGGCATACTGCGCATGCGTGTGCATGCGCTCTTCCTCTTTTTGTTGTCTACCTTAGGTCCCCTTGTTTGGTTGTGACAGCAGGGAAGGTAGGGTGGGACTCCCCCTGTCCACTAGGTAAGGTATTAACTTATAAAAATTTAATTTACTATTAAATTTTCCATTTTATTGCGTTAATACAGCTTACCTAGTGGACAGATGCAGAATGACTACCCATTGGTTGGAGGGTAGCCAAATAAGGGGGAATCCACATAGTCAATAGTAAGACGGGTGTGTGTCCTATACCGGTTAAATAAACCGACCTTCCAGGACCCCAAAACACCCCTGCCCCCCCCCCCCCAAGTTTTTCAAAAGAAAACGTCTGTGCACAAGTTTGACCCGAATGCGCAGGGAGACGAAGGAGGGCATGAATGAATATCATTCATGAATGAGGAAGAAGAACATGAGCAACGAACACCATCCTTGAGGAGCTCCCGGATCCACTTTGTATCATGGCAATCCAGCAGCAAAGGATAGTGGAGGTTTTTTTGTTTTTTTTTTTGTATGACCAATGGAGGAAAAACCCTAAATGTATGTATACTATGTACAATATGCAATAGGACAAGCTGCTACTGCTTATCCTCGTGGATCTGTTGAGCAGCTACCACAGGACCCAGGTGGTACAGCTCTGAATCTGCCCAGGCTAGATCTTTCACATAGAATTGTGTAAAAGTGTTGTGCGCCTTCCAATGACACGCCGATAGGATCTGATCCAAAGAGACCCCCCCTTGAAAGGCTTTGGAACCGGCAAAGGCCCGGACATCATGAGCCTGAACTTGATGTAAAGTTTGGACTTCTTCGTCTGAGAGTTGATAGCACAACAAGACCGTCTGCTTGATCCAGGAAGAGACAGTAGCCGGAACAATGTCCTTCTGAAAGCTCTTCCGGAACGACACAAAAACCAGCTCTTTGCCCGTCCGTAAATCCTTGGTCCTGTCCAAATAGTAGCGCAAGGCTCTCACCGGGCACAGTGACTTGTCGTCCTTGAGAGACTTGTCTAACGATGGGGCCAAAGCAGGAATGACCACCGGCGCCAGAGCAGCAGGACCATCCCGAGCTAGTTGATTCTTAGAAAGGAAACTGGGAGAGGGGTATAGAGAGACCCGACTCCAGTTTTCCTGATGCCTGATGTTCCGGTACAACCATGCATGGATTTCGCTCCGCCTTTTGCCGGAACCCAATGCCAACAGGAACACCGTCTTAAAAGTCAAATGTTTAAGAGAGGCCTTCGCATGGGTTCGAAGGGAGCTTTTGTCAACTGATGGAGAACTAAAGACAGGTTTCACGCAGGAACCCCCCATCTTCCCTTTGGCTTGTCCCTGTGAAAACTGTCTAACAAGCGAGTTAAGTTTTCATCTTTGCCAAATTGAATCATGTCGTTGCCTATCATGTCAGCAATGGCTGTTCTGTAGCCTTCTATAGTGCTGGGTTGTAAATGTCTCTCCTTAAAGAGATACAGCAAAAAATCTGCCACTTGTTTCAGAGAGGGTGACCTGAAGTCCACCTGGTTGGACTCGCACCATTTAACAAAAATGGCCCACTTTGATTTATAAACCGCTCTGGTTGAACTTCTCTGAGGAGCTTCAATTCTTGCTGCCACTTCATCAGAAAATCCTTGTCTCTTGATGGACGAGGCTCTAGGAGCCAAGCATGCAGATTTAGATGACTCAAGTTCCTGTGGAGGAGGCCGTTGAATAGCTGGGTTGTTACGGTCACGGGCAAGCACAGTAGCAATTACCGGTTGTCTTTAAGTTGTAACAGAAAAAAAAGCAAAAAGCTTAACTTAACAAATTTATTTAGCGATTAACAATAATGATTACAGTCAACTGGTATGCCCTTAACTAAGCACACTAATACAATAACAAGATCTAGCTGACCTGACCACTGAGATTAAGAATAAGTTTATCCGCCGTATCCCGCAATCTGTTCTGTAATCCGTCCTGTGGTATATTCTGTGATCTGTCCAATGTCCTGTGGTCTGTCCCGTGATCTGTCCAGCGTTCACTCACACACAGATATCTATATCCTGTGACCTGTCCCACACTCAACAACACAAAAGGTGCTTGTCCTGCTATCCTTTATATATCCAGTCACACAGAAGGTCTGTCTGGAGATTTTTAGAGAGTTAACACAATTGTACTGTCTGCTCCAAGATATGGACAATGTCCAAAATGCAGTAAATCCACTCTCTGTTATATAACTGTACAATATCCAAAAATATCCAAAGTGCAATAAATCTGTCCAGACAATGTATCTAGTTCACTCCAGTAAAAGTTCACAGTAACACAAGTTATATTATATTCCAAAACACAATAGCTCTCCTTATAGCCAGCGAATACAAACTTCACTTGTGGTCAGATGTACATTCCTTATATACATTCACAGATTCCTCTGGAATTGTACAGAACCAACTCAAAAGCTTGAGCCATCTAGGCCAAAGGAGGAAGTTCTAGAAACTACTGGTAATTGGGTTTCCCCAAATCTAACATAACCACTGAGGGGGGGATTTCCCCCAGTCTGTGAACAGATCAATAAACACTAAAACACAAAAATCAATAACTCCCTTACTTTAAATGTCAACACACAAAAAGAACCAACAACACAATTATCTTTTATGACAATGTATAAACATAAAGCTTAAATTAAACAATGCACTGATATAGTGCCTAATATATGTAATATACAATGTACTAATATAGTGTCCAATATATGTAACATGGGTCAATAGACACTTCTCCAAGGGAAGACTGAACAGAATCTGACTTGACAGGCTGATCAGGTCCCAGAACCAAGGCATGTTGGGCGAGCCCCGGGCGATCAGTATCATCCTGTGACAGCCCTGATCCACGAGTTTTGATACGACTTGATTGAGAAGGGAGACTGGAGGGAAGGCATACACGTCCAGATTTTTCCATGAAAGACTGAGAGCATCCACCGCCCAAGCTGCCGAATCCGGAATCGGAGAAACAAACTTGGGAAGTCTGTGATTGAACCGAGTCGCAAAGAGATCTATCTGAGGTCGGGCCCATTTTTAACACAAGAGATTGAATACCTGTTGAGACAGGCACCACTTGGTCTGAATCACTTGATTGTGTCTGGATAGTTTGTCCACTATGACATTCAAGCGACCTGGGATGTGTCTTGCCCACAGAATTATCTTCCTGGGATGACACCAGGATAGGAGTCTCCAAAGCAGGGCACAGAGAGAGCCTGATCTCATACCGCCCTCCTTGTTGATGTAAGAGACTACAGTTGTGTTGTCCGTTGCTATGAGGACAATCTGTCCCTTGCACTGCTGCTCGAAACTCTTGAGAGCCAGAAGAACTGCCAAGAAATTGATGTGGAGGCGGCTTTCTGGTTCCGTCCAAACGCCTCTTGCTGTGGATCCCCCTAAGTGTCCGCCCCAGCCTTCGTTTGAGGCGTCTGTAAATATATGTAGGGTGTGTTGCAGGGGGTGCAAGGGCTGACCCTTGAGTACATTGTTCTCTTCTAACCACCAATCCAGGTGTGGATGGAGAGAGGGGAATTGGAATACTCTTTTCTAGACTCTCGGGCACATGCCAATGTCACTTCAGGTGCCACTGAACGGGTCTCATGTGGAGGCGACCTGCCCATACCTGTTTCTCTGTGGCAGTAAGGAGACTGATTAGAGACACGAACTGTCTGACTGAAGAACTTTTCTTGCCTTTGATGAACTGCAGTTTCTGTTGAAGAGTGATCCATCTGTCCCGAGTGGGCAAAACCCGACCTGACAGAAGATCGAACCGGTAACCTACGAAATTGAAAACCTGCTGGGGCGTAAGTTCCGATTTCTCCATGTTTACCACCCACCCTAGTTCGCGGCACAGGGCCAAGAGTGTCTGGGTATGTAGTCGGCAAGTTCCCTGGTCTGGAGCTCTGACTAACCAGTCGTCGAGGTACTGGTGGATCCGGATACCCCGTGCTTGAGCCATCAGCTTCACCTCCTTGACTACCTTGGTAAATTCCAGAGGAGCTGTGGCGAGACCGAAAGGAAGGGCCGTAAATTGATGAGCCTTCTTTCCTAGAAAAAACCTGAGGTACTTCCGGGACCGCTGACTGATGGGGATGTGAAAATAAGCATCGCTAAAGTCCAGCAACGTTACCCATTCCCCTTTTTGGAGAGACAACCTTATTGTTTCCAGAGTTTCCATCTTGAAGGTGCCTGGTTTCAAGAATAGGTTTAGATGGCTGAGGTCCAAGATGGGCCTCCATCTGTGGTTGGATTTTGGTACCAGAAAAAGGCGGTTGTAAAAGGCCAGAGAGGACCTTATCACCACCCTTTCTACCACCAACTTGTTTATGAGTTCTATCAATGCTTGGAACAAGGCCTTGCTTTTTCCTGGGTGACCATAACCACTCTTGATCACAGGGGACCTGGTCAGGGGTGGTCTGATTTTGAAGGGTAGTGTGTATCCCTCTCTCAAAATTGAGACCACCCTTGGATTCGCACCCAGTGTGAGCCAAACGTGCCAAAACCTCTGTAACCTGCCCCCTACAGCCAAACTTGGGACAACATTGGGGACATTTGGAACATGTGGGGCAAAAAGACATTGATTTGCACAAGAAGCACCTTTGACATCTTTTATATCTATCTTTTGAGTACAGGGACTTATACCTTTCTTTTGTGGTCGCCCTTGGAAACAAACAGAATGAACATGATCGACAGCAAGATAAGACACACTTTAGAATTTAAACTTTGTGTCATCCGAACTTTGTTTAACACTGAACTGTCTACTGATTTTACCGTCCTGGCTACTGTTCTCTGGTCCAACTTGGAAACTACTGATCTTGAGAGAGTTGGACACAATAGGTAATTGTCATTTATATTGCTTGTAGCCTCTTGATTTAGAGAAACGGGGATTGGAGCCACGTCCTCTGCCTCGACCCCGGCCTCTATTCCGGCCAAACTGTCTACAAGACTGACGGTCCTAATCTCCGGTACCGGTATTTCTATTCTCTCTGCCTTCATAGGGGCGATACCTGTGAGAAGATCTCCATCCGGTCTGTTGGGCAGCACCCGGACTGGGTCTGGGAACAGAACCAGAGGAGTGATGACTGGCAATATCTTGTTCGGCTGTACGTATAACTGCATCAGGGAACAGTCCATGTCCGAACAGCGGAGCATTTCTCAATTGGTTATAAGTATCAGGTTTAATCCCATTCTTGACATGATCAAGGTACGAGTCCCTTCGCAGTAAAATTAAGTTGGACATCTGTACAAAAAGACTGTCCGCCAGGTGCTGAAGCGCAGTGCCCATTGCCACGGACACATTCTGGTGAAAGGCGGTAAGATCTTTCAAGTCTGAAACTGCAGCCGACACTTCCTTGGGTGCTTTTCCCTTATTTCTCCTAGAGTGAAGCATGTTAACATGGGCCGTCATGCGTTCCTGTAATTCACTGGTGCAACGGTTAAAACCTGCTGCATGATTCACAATGTATGAATTTTCTCTGGAGCACCTTTCCCACCGACACAAGTATTCCTGGGAAATGGGAGGCGAAGGGGGCCCTGTGGCAGATTAAGCAGACGCTTTCACAATGCGAGGGAACTGAGAATTCACCTTTGCCTCTGAGTTGTGCCAACTAAACAAAGTCTTTCCAGGTCTATGAGGGCCCTCCGGTCTGATCATATGCATCTGGTACCAGCTATTTTATGATTTCGGGACCTTCACAAATTGATCCTTTTTTAAACCTGCTGAGTCTTGAGCCCTTGAAGGGTAACCCTCCGCCACAACTGTGTTCAACTTTTCTAGCTTTTGACAAAGCCAGTCATCTGGCGGCATGGCTACAGAGATACGGGCAGGCCTTTTTGGTAGTTTTCCTTTCCAAGGGTTGTTACTCTTATCGGGCTCACTGAGGTCACTTTCAAAAGTGGGAATATGATTCCATCCCATAAACGACCGGATGGACCTAACTGTTTCTCTATAGTTCATATCTTCTGTCTGTTCGGGTCTTTCCAAGATATTTCACCTTCATCAGAAACCTGATCATCGGAGTAACTGGCTTCAGAAATAGGAGGGTCAATGTCCAAGGTATCCGGCTCCGGTGGAGTACGGTAGGCACCTGAAACAGTGGAGTCCCCAAATAGAGATGAAGAAGCCTGACCTACTGGTGGAGCTTGACCGGATGAACCGGGTTGAGCAAGTCCTTGACCGGTTGCACCTGGAAGAAAAAGTTCTTGTTGTTCCGGGTCAGAAGCAACAGTGGCAATTGGGGTAGGCTTAGGCTTTGCCTTATGCACAACCTCCGGACCGGAAGTGGCTTGAGCTTGAACCGGTGGCTTAACTTGAACCGATGCAGATTTCATGTGATGAGCACCAACATCCGGAGAGGGAGACGCCTGTCTTTTCTTTGAATGTTTATCCTCCTCTTTACTTTCCTTACGGGATTTACGTGACTTTCTCTTCTCTTTAACATCCCTTTCAGTGACCCTACTGTCCTGTTGTTTATCTACCTCACCTTCTGCCGGGAACTCCACCGGACCGGTGAGCCGGGCAGAAGGGGGAATGAAGGGTGTGTCTGACATAGCAGCCTGGGAAGGCACATGCTGAACAGTGGATTTTGGAGTAGAGAAAACGTTGCCCCTGGAGAGCAAGGCTTCAAAACGGGCGAATTGTTCAGCCCATTGATCCGACATTTGTTGAAGTTGATCAGAAGTAACAAAAGAAGCACTAGCACTGGAAGCCTCTGACTGCGCATGCGCAGAAGGTTGAGATGCCGGAGGAGAGGACTGAAAAACGGGCTCTTTATCCTCGACAGAAGCAATGACTGTAACTTGATCCGGAGATACCAAAACACCTGACTTTTTGTCCTTGCGTATCTTATATGTAGGTGTGGCTAGCATATCCTTCTGGGTGTCAGTCAACCCGTCACAAATAACACAAGATTTTTTAGCACCACAGTCATCATCCCCAATGCCCTTGTCACGGCACCTGGCACAACGTTTGTGCAAATCAAAGGAGGCCATAATATGACCGCATAAGCCTCGCCTCTGTCCTTTTTTATCTCCAGGGGATGCCATGATGTATGTACACAATAACTAACTATAAATTTGTATAAAATTCACTTGTAAAGAACATAAAAAATTTAAAATAGTTTCTCTTAAATTTCAAGCGTTTCAAATCCTCACGCGCCAAACAAAAAGAGGAAGAGCGCATGCGCAGTATGCCTGGCGAGTGAACAGGACACTACCGGTCCCGGCCAGAGCCCAGCCCAGGACGTTTTTTCTAACGTTTGGCGTGACCGGCAGAGCGCCGGACAAATGCATCTGTCCACTAGGTAAGCTGTATTAACGCAATAAAAGCATCCTTTAAAGCATAGTCATATCAAAGCTGAAACTCACAGTGACACATTGTCATATTTTATTTGAATCTTTCTGACACCAATAAATACTAGTATGATTACAGTACTAGACTTAAAAAAACTCCTTTAATTATGTAAACCTCAACGTGAAAAAGTCTACCCCAGGATTACCCACAGTGTCACTTGTCTTGTTTATTTTTTTAAATATTTACACACACCAAAGTGATGTTAATGGCAGAGATGAATATCAAATGGTAACCTGTCATAGTCGATGATGGTGTTTAACCTGTGAGCAATGGTTATTACAGTGCAATTGTGAAAAGCAGTTCTAATGGTGGCCTGTATGAGTTCATCAGTAGCCATGTCTATCCCAGATGTGGCTTCATCTAGCACTAGAATTTTGGATTTCCTCAACAGAGCTCTACTGAGGCACAACAATTGTTTCTGACCCATGCTGTTAAAAACACAAAGAGCTCATTAATATTGAAAGAGGTAGAGAGGATCCAGTTAGAAATGTAAAATTTTAACACAGTTTGTGAAATATTTCAATGGAGCTGCAATTAAAAATTAAGTGGCAAGAAGCAACAGTTATTGAAAGTTTGCAATGGATTATACAGAGCAATTTATGTGAAATTCTGTAATGGTTTACACAAAATGAACCATGTATTATTCTGTAGTGGATTATACAAAGTAAACATATGCAGTATTCTGAAATGGATTATACAAAGTAAAATATGATTTATTGTACTATTCTGCAATGGATGATACAAAGTAAAGTAATTGTAATTCTGCTATGGATTACACATAGTAAAGTATGTATTATTCTTCAGTGGATCACATAAAGTATATGAAATTTGCCAGTGAGGACATCCCCTAATAGCTTTAATTTCTATGAAATTATTTACACATTTGTGATTTTTTTACCCCAGTAAGCTTGTGATCTCCCATAATGCAAATTTGCCCACATTGCAATTCTTATGTGTTACTTTTAAATGGTGCCCACGAATGGCCAGTTTTACATAATGTGTGGTGTATTACAGGGATGTAGCATGAAAAATCGTGCATTTATGGAGAATTTCAGATGGATTAAAGGACCGAAGCATAAAGGCGAAGCCTTCCATATGTTAGGTGTATTGTAAGTTTAAAGCATTGGTGAAATGATGGACAAAAACATGGAGCCCTTAAAAACAATCTGTTGAGTCTACTTTCCCTAGTATTATGGGAAAATGTGTACAGAAATAAGTATGAAGTAAGGTATTTAGGATACCCCAAATGAAGGAATTTGTACCAGTGTAGCTGTTTTAAAAATAGCATTGAAGATACTCATACCCCACAGCCTGAGGAAATAGTTTTCAACACCATGAGATATAGAAGAAGTGACACAGTATAAAGATCACTAGATTTTCAGAGCAAACAGTGTGACATAATGTTGCACACCTATACCCTCTAACCGATTCCTACCAAGTATTAACTTGCTATACCTATATAAAGATATAGCCCAGAAAAGCTTTTAAACATCAAGGTCACTGCACCAAGGTCAAATCAAGGGCACATCATGACGTTGCACACCTACACCCCTTAACTAATGTCCCAGCCAAGTATCAACTTCCTAAAACTTACGGTATATATATATATATAGCCTGCAGAAGAATTTAAAGGTCAATATCAATATGGCAAGGTTAAAGGTCAAATTAAGGTCACACCATGATTTTGCATACCTACACCCCCTACCCAATGTCCAAACCATGCATCACTCTTCTTCACCTTACAGTTTCCGAGAAATAGCCTGGACAAGAAGGTCGCTACAGCAAGGTCAAAGGTCAAATCAAGGTCACACCATGACATTGCACACCTACACATCCCCAACAAATGTCCGTACCAAGTATCAACATCTTACATATCAGGGGTTTCTGAGGAACAGCCTATTCAAACTTTTTCCCGCCTCCCACCTACCCACTATTCCTTAGAAAATGGTGGTTTTCTTAGAAAATTCTAAGAATAAGAATAATTCTAAGAATAATTTGGTTAGTGAATATGGACCCTGATATGACTTAACAGATGAGAGAGATAATAAAAACCAAACTTTGATCTTTATCCTTCTTTAACTACCTTAGTGCATCACCTCCTTCACCACATTCATACTCCAACTGTTCTGGTAAACTCAGCACAAACAGTTTAAGGTGAGTAAGTTCAAGGCTGTTCCAAATCTCACTGTCTGTGAACTTCTCTTCAGGGTCAAGGTTATTACGCAGAGTCCCACAAAATATAACAGGGTCCTTAAAATAAATTACACAACAACATCATATGAAATTGCCAGCAAACCTCATAAACTGTGAATGATGATTTAACAAGTACATTGTAATGTACAATTAGGTCTCATTATTATCTCCACCAAGGGGTAATGAGAGAGTTGTTAGCCACAAAACCAACCAAGTTCAGAGAAGCAAAAAAAGAGATTAAGTGTACATGGAAAACAGTCCAAAAGTTTAGTATTACCCAAATGCTATAATTAACCCCCAAATCCTGTCTATGATTTCTGCAGGGGTTGAGAATATTTTTGTTTCTTAATAAATTTGTGACAATTTATTTCCATCAAAATTGTATTGATCAAAGCTTTAGGAAGCTTTAAAGAGACTGATTTGTGCAAATGTGTTCCATGTGATATCTTCAAATCTTAATTTGTTGGCTGTTTTTGCCTAAAACAATAAAACAAAGAATAAAAATATTAAGTAAACAGGATTTTAAATAGTGCAACCTCACCTCAGGACAGTTAATTCTAGATCTACAACACCCTTACTAAAGTATGTCTGAGATTATAATTTCATACCTGAGGAATGATGGTTAGTCTTGCCCGCAGATCATGAAGTCCTATTTTGGAAATGTCAAGGCCATCAATACTGATGCTTCCTTCAGTGGCTTCAATAATTCTGAACAGTGACAAGGCAATGGAACTTTTACCTGCACCAGTTCTCCCCACAACACCAATCTGGATAAAAATATGGGATAGATGTGCAGAATATCTAAGTATCACCAACGTGCGTTATTTACCATTCTAAAAGATGCAAAAATAACACATGACAATAACATTCTTTCTGTGTCAATCTTTTCCACAACAATATTAATCTTTAAAAATAAAAACGGGGCACAAATGTTTACACAGAATATGCAAGTACATGTATCACTAATGTGTGTTACTAAATTAATATAGCCTGGCTTGATATGGCATATTTGGGTTTAATGTCTATTTCAATCACACTATTTAGGTCATATAATGATGGGGATTTGAGGAGCAGGAAGAGTATACTAGCCGGTCAAGATTCTTTACTGTAAACCACTGGACACTGGTCAACAAGCATGACTTTCCCAATCACCATTAGAGTTAAGCTTGAAATTTGAAAGAGCTTTACTAGTTTTGTTGTGATTATTTTACATTTCAGCCTCTTTCAGAACTTCAAACAAAAAATATGCAAGACACTTGACAAGTATGTTTCTGTCACCTACTTTCTCAGATGCACCCGTCTTAAAGGAGACTCCTTTGAGCACATTATCCAGAGTGGGTCTGTATTTAGTGCAGTATTTTGAGAAGTCCACTTTGCCTGCCTGTGGCCAGCTCTGCTGGGGCTTATTGTCTGGAATTTCCCATTCAGCCTGACACAATTAGAGACAATTACAGTAAAACAATATCATTACAACCCATACTTTCTGTTAATATTCAAGAAATCTGTGTCTGGTATTTTATAAATGTAATACTTGACTACATAATAAATGCTTTTTTAAAACCTTTATTATATTTGACCTGAAAACATGACAGTGATGATAACAGTTAACATCCTTCTTGGACCCCATACTCATGAAAACAACTCAATCTACTTTCTTTAAATGTCACAAAAACTTATGTCTCAAAAATTCAAAATAATTAAAATCCAGTAGATCAAACTTTAATTTAACCAGGCATTAAGTTAAACTGTTAAAATTGCATTCAGGCATTTATTTCACCAGTAGTTGCTTTTGAAACCATGAAAATGTTTTTCAATAATTCAGTATACTGTAAACTAACCAAGAGCACAACCTTTGGGTCTGAATTCTAATCTCTTGTGCATGGGCTCACACAGGGGTGTTTACTGCAGCTCAAAGAAACTGTCTCAGAAGTGAGATGACGCATTGAAATTGTTCATTTAATGTTATAATTCAAGAGAAAAGAAATATAAATTTGGTTTAGAAAGACCAACAGAAACAACATTAGTATCTATATGCTTCCTTACACATATGTACCCATATTAAAGAAGACTTGATGATTTAAAAAAAACCAGAAACCTTGATATGTTAAAGTCATAGGGCATAAACACGTGAAAGAAAATGGCTATGGTCTGATAAGCTCAATATTTCTTTTATGAAACGTAATCTACATAACAACACATTCTGAGGCCTAACCAATATTAAACTACAATTGTAAGAATATAAGAAGGTGTTTTAACTCACTTCTGAAGATATCTCAGTGTATTCTTTGATGCGTTCTATAGCAATTAGATAGGTTTCCAGAGATGAAGTGCTCTTCACAAAAATGTACATATACACAGACACCTGGTGTGATAGAAAGTTAACCACTGGTAGAGGAAGTGCACATAGTATTAATACACACTGAAGTCTGCTTTTCCGACATTACATTTTCTGATGAAACACTTTTTTTTCCACATTATTTTGGTTACAATATACAATTATATTATATTACAGTTATGAAATGGAACACTTCTTTCTGGGCAATATTATCATTTATGAAGCCCGAGGGTCAATAGGCCCAATTTAATCAATTCCACTGACGCTATTCAACACCCATTATAATTTCTGTGTATCCACAGAATGCAGATACTGAAGTAAACCCACAAAGGTTTCAGTTTATATCATTTAATGTTCATATTACTTTAAAAATATAATTCCTATAAAACACCACAGAAACATATACTTATCTTCTTTCTTATACTTTTTCATAATTACACAATGATTTGCTTGGCTTGACATTTTCTAATTTTAGAACCTCCAAAACCACCATATTTTTAAAAATATCTCTGCAATGTTTATATTCACAGCATATATCACAATTTCACCTGTGAGAGTGTACTAATCGTATTTTAAAATAAACTGGCCAATTTAATTATCAAAATCCAATAAGCCCAGTTACCAAATACATATCTGGTGCAGTTTACATCTATTCCAAAATCTGTATTATTATTTTGTTTCAAAAAGAGAGAGTTTGTTTAAATTTGCATCAGAGATTGAAATGGTTAAAACCCAACCCATATTATGAAGGATAAAAGGTTTTCGGTTGGTTAGCTGAATTGGGGATTGAGAACAAAAATCTAGAAAAAAGCGCGCCAAAAAATCTGGGTTGGTTTCACCTCACCGACAGGTGGTACATCCCAGCTTGTCTAGATCAAGATCCCGACCTGCCTTGGGGTCGGGATGTTTTTCTCCACAACCAGATGGGAAACTATCAGAACAAGCTGTAAAGCCCTTACTGATAAGTGGTATCTGGTAACAACAACCTGTAACGATAAACTGACAAGAATGGAGCAGTTTCCCAATCCACCCCAACTGGACTGATTAAGTTCTGGAGTCGGGATCGTGAGTCGGGATCTGAGCAACACTATACAAACCCCTGTTGCTGCTGTTACTCATCATTTATCATTCAAAGATGCTAGCTACACATTAAAGAGACTTTCTACAGAATCTTAGGGCCCTGTTTTTTATTGAGTTAAATATTTTGATTTTTATTCTGATTTGCAGACAAAAGGGACAAATCTGAACTCAGGACCGCCATACAGCCAGCACCTTCACCACAGCCCCCTCCACTACATAGATGAAGAAGGAAGCCACAAAACCCTGGGTCATGCCATGGATCCACCAAAGAGAGGAAAAAGGATGCCACAGGAACCTCCTGGCCGACTTAATAGACTAACGTCCCAGGTTACCACAATTTTGTCAGGATGGCCCCTGCAGTTTTTGACCTCATTAAAGAATGCAAACACCACCGCATCAAGAAAGAAGTCACCAAGCTTAGGGAGCCTTAGAAGTTGGATTGAAACTGGCAATAATGCTGAGACACCTGGCCACAGGAGAAACATACCAGCCCTTACAGTATCACTGGCTGATTGGCTCAACCACCATTATGTAAATTTGTCCCTATTGTGTACAGGGCCATCCTTGATGAATTCTGGGAAGAGTATTTGACCTGCCCACCAATCCAGAAGACTGGAGAAGTTCAGAATAAGATGGAATGTCACCCATGCTCTTGGGGCACTAGACGGGAAATATATAACCATGAAAAAGACGAAGAAATCTGGGAGTGAATTTTACAATTACAAGGGCTTTTTTGCTTGGTGCTGCTAGCTCTGGTTAACACAGACTACAGATTCCTCTGGGTAGATGTTGGGTCAAGTGGATCTTTATCAGATGCACAAACATTTAAAGTTGAGGGAAAAGATCAAGTATGGGACCTTTGAGCTTCCGCCACCTGAACCCCTGCCGGGGGAGGAAGGGCTAGATTTGCATTATGCTGGGTGATGACATCTTTGCCTTGATGTCAAGGCTTCTTAAACCCTACGGTAGAAGACAACTCACAAGGGAATAAAGAATAGAAAACTACAGGGTCTCTAGAGGCAGGAGGGTAGTGGAGAATGTGTTTGGATATCCTAGCAAGCAGATTCAGGGTCCTACTAGGCACAATGGAGCAAAGGCCAAAGGTTGTCAGAGACATTGTTTTGACATGTGTTGCACAACATACTTAGGACACACAAAGACAGCATAGGCAGGGCACCCACCCAAGCAGATGACATAACAGCCATAGCAAATGAACCAGTAGCATAAATTATGTGTTTGTTGAAATCTGCAGGAATCCTTTGAGGGGGGCAAAGCATCATTGAGACCTACTGAAGGATTACTTCTATCATGTTGGTGCATTGGCTGGGCACTCACTGACTACCTCACTAACTCATTTTAATTCTTGTGTTTTGGGGTAATGAACTTTGTGTGGGGCGGTGTAATGGTTTTTGTTTGAGTTTTTTTACAGGTGCAGCTTATTAATTGTTTTGTGAAAATTTGAGTGGTCCTGAGAAGTACCTATGAATCAGCAGTTGTCCTGGAAAGGACTTTTTGTAGGCTAGAGAGCCCTGAGATGTTGTGTGAACTTTTTTCTCCTGTGACAGAGGCAACAGAAGGTTGGTTGAATCACTTAGTATGGCTGATGGTGAAATGTAGTCTTGAAGTGTCGTGTTGTTGATGATCGACAACTAAGTATAAAGTCTGTTGCCATCTGGGCTGTTGTTCACTTGGCTTTTCACACCACTTGGCTTTGTAGAACTGGTTGCATGACTTGACTTGCTGGCGTCTTGGGTTTCTGAAATAGTCAAGACGTACTCCCAGGCAGAGGCTGCTGGAGCTACTGCTGAAAAGTCTGTGGCACAAATGTGGAATTTGGCACTGGAGCTCGTAGAAAGCATAGGTTGCTGTTGCTGATGGTTCCTTTCCTTTGCCCTGCCCCTTTCCTGCCTCTGTAGAACACTTGCTGAGGGCCTTCCTTCTGATGTGGCTCTTCAAAAAATTTAATTTATCCTGGATCCAATGCCTCTCTGTCATTTGGGAGCCTGACCAGACTTGAACTGGGTTAATTTTCCATAACGAGTCCTTTGGGATTCAAAACAAGTCTTGAACACTTTCACTGAGAGCTTGCGGCTTATTGTAAATCTTTCCCACAAGTGATCCTCCTGTCCTTGTCCTTAAAGTGCTTGTTAGTTTTGTCATAAAGCTCCTCATGATGTTTGACAAAGTCTACAATAGACTCCTCATCTGAGTCTGTTAAATAAATGTTTGTCATATGTCCTTTCTTCCACTTGGATTGGGACCTATTAGATGCACAGGCCTCTCCTCCACCCTCTATGTCTATTTCACTTTCACTCCTCTAAGTTCTTGGTCTTTTTTTGGCCAATCCCTCCTCTATCTGGGAAGTTTCTTCCTGGGGTGTTTCCGCCCTCCTGGCTTCCTCCCTCTCCTCCTCCTCCCTCTGTTGTGTCTCTGCCTCCTCCCTCTCTCTCTGTTCTCTTTCTACTGCTTCCTCCTTGAGACGTCAGCAGCTATATCTGCCAACTCAAACTCTGTAGATGAGTCTGTGGGGACTTCTATCTTCATCACATTCTTTCTTGCCTTTTTAGGACACATCTTATAAATCAAATCAGCATTTAAAAAAAAGTTATATCTGTGAACCAAATTCTAAGTTAATTTATAAAAAATAAAAGCCTATCTCAATGCTACCAGTTGTAATCTGTCATTGTTGAAATTCCAAATGATGCATTCCGTGCACCGACTCATCTTTTTTAGCCACAGATCCTGGCAAGTGTTTCCCAACAAGATGGTAACAGGACAGGTCTGGAAGTGACTTCAGGTCATAGACAGACAAGACAAGATGAGACAGTTTCCTGGTGGGCACAGCCAGGGTCAGAACAAGAATCGTGGTGGGTTGGTGAAATATCAAACATGTTTGATACTTTGCCGACCCACCACGTCAAGCTGGGAAATCACAACCAACCCTAACCAACTCTGTAAACATTACTCCTGACCCTAGGAAAATCCATAGTTACTGATAAGACGGCCTCAGTGGAACACCCCCATTAGCTGTGATAATGACTGATGGATTCCAGCGAGTCAATGGGCAGATCCTGTGAGGTGAGAGGTTATAACATGACAAGCCCATGGGGAGCCACTGATACAGACTCACCTGCAGTGAATAACTGATGGATAGCCCAGCAACTCCACTTCCTATAGAATCTCTCTGTATGACCACAAGCAGTGCAGCAAACAGAGTGATAAGATTACCCAGGGTTGCCATGGTAACAGCCAACCACCTGTTTGTACAACATGCCTATTATCGTGTGTATTACATGTGAATATGTATGTTTGTGAAATATACAACTTCTTTCCCTTCAAAATATATGGCTGCAATTGTTGTCAGTTAATTGTCACTTACCCGGTAATTATTGTCAATCTGGATATTAATTTGAACAAGAGCACTTGGATAGTGCATACCCCTCCATGTAAGGATTTTTTAAAAGTCGCTTAATTATAAGTAAATGGGAAACTCTGTATCTTTGCTATTTTTTTTAATCCAGGTAGTGATCCTGATCAGTCTCAAAATTTTATGGGCCAAATCCAAATCCTTGGCAAAGGTAACAAAAGCATCAGTTTGAAATGCAGTGGATTGTATAATTGGAGCCCCCATTATGAATGCACAAAATCTAGATAACCTTCAGTACTTAAAGCTACACAAATGCAACCTTTTCTATGTTTGATATTGTAAAACTGGGTTCTCATTACACCTAAATTTGACTTGAATATAGTCTACAGAATAGCACTGGATTCATGTCCTTGTGTCATGGGCATTAAGTTTGACATCTTTGGTAAATTTGGAAGTAATATGAATGCAGCATGCATAAATTGTACTAGGGTTTACTTGATCAAGCGCATCCTTGGATACTTTTCATCAGCATTTTGTTGTTTGATGGTAATTGTCACAGTAATTTACATTAAAAGACATCTAATTTAAATTTTAAGAGCTCTCCGTCCTTATTTCCTCAAAATAATTTGAAGCAAATACAGGTAAGTGCTTTCTTCAACAGAAAAAAAACATACAACAATAATTACATAAAAAATTGTACCACATTATTCACAAATTATTCACAAATTATTGTGGCTGTACTATTATTGTCCTTAATTCTTCCTATTTTCTAGGAAGAATGGATTTGATATCATTTACAAATTTGTTTTTATATGCTTTAAAAACCTACCGCATTGCGACAAGAATCATATACCATGCCTTCTGACTGTCATCTATCAGCAGATGACACTTGTCTATGAAAGCATCGGTTCTTTTGTAAGCTCTTATTGAAGTTGCACCAACTATTGACTCATCAAAATGTACAAATACAGGGGAACGTTTGACCGAATTGATCCTCTGTAATTGTCTTGTGGATTTAACATATAGCCTCTGAAATTAATAACAGTAACATTGCATATTTAGTTTATTAGTTTTTTCTTATGATCACCGGTTTCCCCCAATGCTTTAGACTAAAATACTTCTTCTAACTTTGAAGCTTCTGTTGATTCAACAAACTAAGCATCTCTAGATTATAGAAATTATACTGTCATCAAATTTAAACCAGGTTTTAATACCTTTTAACAGAATAAACAATCTCATAACACTCTGCAGAACTTTACAAACTTAATTTGATTTGCCTAAATTCTTGACATTGCTTTGGCTTTCATAGAAATCATGAAAAGTGGCTTCAAGGAAGGAGGAAATCAGATATTTGACACTAAATACCACTGACAATTGGCAAATAATTATCACTCTTATTGCTGTGGGTGAGATTTGAACCCACAATGTCAGATGTTGGGCAGGAGTAATGTTACCCCTGGGCCGCCAATACTCTCAAAAAGTCTATTAATTTTGTGTAATAGCTATGGGTAAAATGGAAATACTGAAAATGTCTTAATTATCCACCATTAACTTTAGCCCAAGTAAATAAATGGCCCATGAGGTGTTTAACAAAGAATAATAGTGTATATCTGCCCTCAAATCCTATACTAATCAGCCAAGGCCATAAATAAATGCTGATATGGTACTGTTACCTCATCCTGTTTATTGCTGCACTGAAGTATATTGTATCTGATTAAAATTTAATGCCTAGAAAGCCCTTTCAAAGCCTTCATCCCACTCAGAATAATTTCAGCCACTGCATCCCAGTTCATACACTTATGCACTTGTGTTAAAAAATAGGATAAGAGATAATACAAAGTGCCTTTGTGTTGACTTGTAAATTTGAGATTCCGGGATCCTCCACTGATTTTTTTCGATGCAGCTGAATCTGTCACATGTGGAGCCACCCTAGGTGTACTTGCTTCTCGGTAGCTGTCGACGGGCTCATTAGGAAAATGAGCTGCTGGACCCGGCAAGAAGGGTTGGTGAAAAGTTTCTGAATTTTACAGTTTATGGTCTGCCAACATTCTAGGAGGGGTCTGACAATGGCCTCTTTGAGGTCAAACAAGTAGCCTACACAAATGAATACTTGTTAGGGTTCCAGTTCTGATTTTCCAGGTGAAACGTATGAGGACTGACTGCATCTGCATTTACACTACAGTGATGGTTAAGTCTGATCCTGGGAATATTACGGTGCTACAGGTATATTTATTATGCTGAATAGATCTACCTGTGTTAACACAAACACTGTAATGATTCTAATTATAACTCTTACCAACTTAATCAGAACATAAGAACAGACTCTAAGCTGTAACAACCACATACTTATTTCAATTTCAAAAGTCCAGATAGTTTACTAGAAGAAGTTTACCATTACCTGAGACAACATTGTACAGACTAGTATAAGGAGAATAATATACATAAAAATATTTAATGTAACCAATTTAAAGAAACTTGAGCACAATGAACATGCCTGCTGTCAGGAACATTGGGGTCCTGTAGGTTTAATATTATTGTGAATACTCTTACCTGTGATAACACAAATACCACAATGATAGGTATGCCAGCTGCCAGGAACATTGGGGTGCTGTAGGTTTAATATTATTGTGAATACTCTTACCTGTGATAACACAAATACCACAATGAGAGGTATGCCAGCTGCCAGAAAGACTGGGGTGCTGTAGGTGATGAGTATCATGGTGGATAGCAGTGGAACAATCATATTGAACCAACTCCGCATGATGAGAGGGATGTTCCCATCTGCATAGTCCATGTCTTTAGAACACCTGTTCATTATTCTGCCAAGAGGTGTTGTGTCAAAAAACATCATTGGGGCTCTGACAATTTTATGCAGAATTTTGGAATGGAGTGATCTTGATGCATGATAACAACCAAAAGCTATTCCCAGAGATCCAATCTTGACAGTGAATGCTGCAGCAATGAAAGACAAAAACAAACAAGTACTGCACTTTTTTATTTTACAAATAATCATAAAATAAAACACATTTAGAAACAGAATAAGCTTTTGAGGAAATCTAAACAAGAATTTCAAGGAATTCACAGGTTTTTTAACATTTTCATTGAGTGGTTTTGTTACAAATGAGATTGTGTCAAACGAGGTTGTGTCAGGCTATTATTATTGATCAGTAATGCAAGAACTTAAAAGAATGTCATGGGGTGTTTTATATTGTTGTATTCTCACACTCGCATAACTTATATTGATTTTCTATGGTCTGTCAATAAAAGATAATGTAGTGGTACACACTTGCCTCACACCTCTGAGGTTATGGGTTTATATCTCTGTGCTGGACATAAATGGGAAAATGGGAAAGCAGGCATACACTCTTCTTACTTCTAGGCCTAAAACTACCAACTATAATACAACCAATACAACTCATTGAAAGTAATTTTCATACCCTAACGTACCTTGAATACCGACATAACCTGCATACACTCCCAATCTCAAGTAGGTGTTATTTGGCTGTGTTGCATTAACAGCCATGTCAGCATCATTTGCCCAGCTACTTAACCAGATGCTTTCCAGTACAAATCCAACAACAGACAGCAAGTAAAACACTAGAATGACTGACACCCACAGGCCTCCAGCAGCCTTCATGTAAGACCAGATTACATCTAATGAAATCTGAAAATACAGTTTTCTAGCTCAACCAGTTAATGTACCACGTTTGTGTCTAATCTGTTGTTGTGGTGATCAGAATTGTTGAGGATAGTAGCTTAGCTATGCTGTTGTTCTTGTACAAAATTATCCCAAGACTCATTTGATTTTGAAGTTGGGCCTGGGTATAATCTTCTTCCGGCCACCATGATTCAATAGGATAGCTTGAAATATCAAGTCATGATCACTGATAAAAGGCAGGGAAGATTAATCAGGAGACTCGCAAAGACTTATCTAGGACAAGATCACAAATCATTTAATGAAAATAGTGAACAAGAGAAGTTGTATTACCAAGAAGATAGGTCATATCACCCAAAAGATAAATTGTGACACTGTTATATGTAACTGACAAGATAAGACAGGTGTAGCTGAAACAAAACAAAAATGATCACTCAAAGGGGGTTTTCAATATGTTTGAAGAATGGGATGGGTGTCTATGAATGCCACAATACTATTCACAACCTTCAAAAGTAAAAAGGTGGGTCCCATGACAACAAGATGCTCCCAACCACATTAACAGGGGAGTTAGGAGGCAAATACAGTAAATATGGGTCTGGTTTAGTTCCAGATCTGGACCCGACAAGCCAAAAACCTTGCATCCGCCCTTTTTATCCTGCTCTAAGGGAGGGAAGAGAGGAAGAGTTCAAGTTCCTAGAGATTCCAAGAAAACCCATGTAGGAGTGGAAGAAGGCCTCATACCCTGTACACCTAGCACTTAGGTAAGAGGCCCTAAGTGGAAGAATAGGTCAGATCCAAGAAAGACCCATACCACACAAACAAACTTAGCCATTATATACACTATATATAAGGAAAGAGCAAAAAAAAAGGCTCTTCAGTGGTGGATCTGCTGAGCAGCCACCACTGGACCCAAGTGAAAAAGGTCCGAATCAGCCCGAGGAACATCTTTGAGGTAGAACTGAGTAAAGGTGTTGTGGGACTTCCAGAGGCAGGCTGCTAAAATTTGGTCCAAGGAGATGCCACCTTGAAAAGCCCTAGAAGCAGCACAGGCTCTAACATGCGCCCTAACCTGGTGCAAATTTGGAGCCTCCTGATCTGATAATTCATAGCACAGGATGATCGTCTGCTTAATCCAAGATGAAATAGTAGCAGGTGAAATATCCTTAGTAAAACCCTTTTTGAAGGCGACAAAGGCTAGTTCTTTTCCTTGTCTCAGATCTTGAGTCTTGTCCAAATAATAGCATAAAGCTCGCACTGGACAGAGACCTATCCTTCAGGGATTTATCCAGTGTAGGGGCCAAAGCTGGGATAACCACTGGGGCCACACACTCTGGGCCCTCCTTTGCCAAATAGTTTTTTGATAAAAAACTTGGTGAAGGATACAGAGACACCTTTGACCAATCAGCTTGATGTCTGATGTTTTTATTTAACCAAGCATGTATTTCACTCCTTCGCTTTCCAGAGCCCCGAGCAAGGAGAAAAACTGTTTTAAAGGTCAATTGTTTCAAAGAAGCCTTTCAGGAGGGAGCCCCTCTACAACCCTTGGGTCTGTCCCCATGAAAAATATTCAATAGCTGATTTAAGTTTTCATCCTTACTGATGTTCAAGGCAGCATTACCCAGCTTGTCTGGGATGGCTGACCTGTAACCGTCAATGGTACTAGGCTTAAGGTTTTTCTCCCAGAAACAGGTGTAGGAGAAAATTGGCTATTTGTTTGATAGATGGCGACTTCAAGTCCACCTGACTTGTCTCACAACATCTAACAAATACGGTCCACTTTGCCTCATAGACTGCTCTGGTTGAGTGTCTTTGAGGAGCCTCAATTCATACCACCACTGGGCTAGAGCACCCTTGCTCCTCGATTGCCTTGGCTCTAGGGGCCATGCATGAAGGTTGAGACTGGCTAGATCCCTGTGACACGCTCCATTAAACGGATGAGTCACTAGATCGAGATGGTTTGGAGGACAAAAGGGTATCTGGGACAACAGATCCACCAGATTACAGAACCATGGCATGTTGGGCTAACACTGGGCTGTTAGGATCACCCTCTTGCACAGGTGATCCGACAACTTGCTGATCACTTTGCCTAGAAGGGACACTGGAGGAAAGGCATACAAGTCCAGGTCCTCCCAAGAAACTGTCAGGGCATCCACTGCCCAAGCTTGTGGGTCTGGGACTGGGGACACAAATTTGGTCAGTTTGCAATTGTACCTGGTGGCAAACAAGTCCACAGTGCCAGGATGGACAAAGGAGGTTGAACACCTTCTATCGGAGGGACCACTATGTCTGAATTACCTGACCCTGAAAGGATAACTTGTTCCACAATCACATTCAGACGCCCTGGAATGTGCCTGGTTTTTAGGACAATCTGTCTCAGGTTGCACCAATGAAGGAGACGCCATAGAAGGGTACAAAGTGAACCTGACCTTATACCTCCTTCCTTGTTTATGTAGGCTACAACAGTGGTGTTGTCTGTGGCTACATGAACAATTTGACCTTGCACCACATGTTAAAACCTTTTTAAGGCCAACAAGATGGCCTTTAAATCAAGAAAGTTTATGTGTAATCGACTTTCTGCGACCAACCATGACCTGCTTGCTGTGAAGTCTCCTAAGTGAGCACCTCAGCCTTCGCTTGAGGCATCTGTAAAGACTTGGAGGGCATGATGCAAAGGATGCAGGAGTTGACCCGGAAGGACATTTTCCTTCTTGGTCGACTACTGAAGGTGAGGGTAAAGAGCCCTTGGGACTAGAATCTCCTTTTCCAGTGATTCGGGCACCCTCCAATGATTCTTGAGGTGCTACTGGATGGGTCTCATATAAAGTCTGCCCAGGGGCACCTGCTTTTCTGTTGCTGTGAGCAGTCCTATTAGGACTCCTAGCAAAGGACGAGGAGGGACTGAGTGCCCGGGTGGCAGGATTCTCTGGTGGGGGCTCAAATCAACCAGTTGCCTAGGTACTGGTGTATTCTTATAGTCCGAGCTTGAACAATCAACTTGACTTCCTTAACCACGCAAGTGAACTCCATTGGAGCTGTTGAGAGGCCGAAAGGAAGCACCTTAAATTGATTAGTCTGGTTCTGGAAATGGAATCTCAGGAACTTCCGCGAACCTTTGTGTATGGGGATGTGGACATAGTCATCGCTGAAGTCCAGTGATGTCACCCATTCCCCTTGTCACAGGGAGATCTGGATTGTTTCTGGGGTCTCCATTTTGAATATTTTATGGCCAAAAATTTGTTCAGAGCACTGAGATCCAAGATTGGACACCATTTTTGATTTGGTTTTGGTACTATGAATAGCCTGTTGAAAAAAGCTAGAGAGATTCGAACCCTTACCCTCTCTGAGTTTGAATGGGATAATTTAACCGTCCTTCAAGATTGAGACTACCCTTGGATTTAAGCCCAGGAGGGACCATGTCTCCCAGAAGCTTTGTAGGCGACCTCCTACTAGCTGAACATGTGCAACACTGGGGACATTGTACACTTTTGGGGCAAAAACAATGGAAGCACTTTTCACAAATTTTCTTTCTTTCTTTGGTTCTGATAGAGGACTTATGTCTTTCTTTTGTGACAGCCATGAAATATTTATTGCAGAAAGTACAGGACTGACAACAGGACAAGATACATTTACTTGAGCAATAACATAAATGTCTTTTACACCTTCATTGACTGGGCCACTGGCACTGGGTCTAAAATACAGTACTTGGCATTTATACTGAGAGGCCTCCTTGGTAGGTTGGGTACCTCATCTGGCCTGACCCCCTCTGCCTCTACCATGGGATCTGTCATACCCACCAAAGGATTTCCAAGCTGGTATATCCTTTCCAGCCTGAACAGATGACCGGGAGTTGTTGTGGTTCTGTTTCCACCTGGTAGAATACGACTGGTACCGGTTTTGTTGATGTTTCTTATGCCCACTGGCATAAAAACGACAATTCTTCAATTATCGCCCACTCGGTAACCCATAGACCGTGAATTTCAGTTTCCTTCATCTATCCGAACCCCTCGATTATCCGGCCGGATTGTATGTCTCCCATGGGGTTCGGATAAGTGAGGTTCTACTGTAGTTTCTTTGGCTGCCGTTTCCCATTTTCTTAATGTATCTTGAGATATGGGACATGAGGCTGGCTGAGATGAGGAGGCAGAAGGTTTTGCAATCCTTGTAAAGACACTGTTTAACTTAGCCACATCTTTAGGCCATGTATTGACATATTTTCCAGGCCTAGCCAGATCTTTAGACTCAGCTGGGTGAATGCCATACCATCGACTCTGGGATTTTGGAAGACGGAGAAACTGATCCACTTGTAGACCACCCGGTTCACTTGACTTAGAAGGGTAGCCTTCTACAACACAAGGTTTGAATTTTCAAGCTTTTTCACAACCAGTCCTCCAGGGCAGCAGTACAGAGACCTTCCCGACAGGTTGGGAATGATGGCCTATCCATGGGTTATCTACTCTGGTGGCTGGAGAATATTCCAAATCTGGGATGTGAGTCCAGCCCATGAATGCACATACACCTCTTACAGTTTCTCTATAGTTTTGGTCTTCACTAAGAGTCTTGTCTGTATCTCTGGCATCCGGATCTGGCTGATCCTCCGGGTCAGAAACCAGAGATCAGAAGCGGGCCAGTAACAGCTTCAATAGTAGAGGCCAGACCGGGCTGTGCAAAAACTGGTTCCAAGTCAGCTTCTGGATAGAGATTCTCCAAGGGAGAAGACATTTCCAGAGAAGTAGAAGTCTGTGCTCTATCTGGGCCGGAAGCCGGACCGGCCTGGCTGGAAGGAACAGCTGACATCAAGAAGAGGGGTCTGAGATAAAGCACCTGCTGGTGGTTTATGTTCAACCGGTGCCCTGACCGGTGAAAAAGATGGCTGTGGAGATGGACGTTGTCCTAGAGTAATCAACGCTTCCAATCTGGCCATTTTGATGGACCATTTTCATCCATTTCTTGTAATTCTTTGCGAAAGGAAGGTTGAGGCAAAGACAAATCTACGGAAGTGTTGTGAGAAGAAGCATGATCAGTGTCCTCATGTTCAACTTGGGACAAAACAGTCACAGACACAGGGTCTACTAGAGTGTCTTTTTTCTTTTGCTTCTCTTTTCTGATTTTGTATGTGGGGTAGACAACTGTACCACTTGTTCAGGGGTCAAAAGGTCACAATACTCACAAGGCAACTTCCTAACACATGGATCGTCTCCCTGACCTTTGTCTATACACTGTGCACATCTGTGATGTTTGTCAAATAAAGCCATTACATGGCCACAATCCCTCCGACGTTGTCCAGGTGATGCCATGATTATATTAGAATAAAATGAGAAAAACCAGGAACAACGAAAATGCACAATATATAAATATCCACAATTTCAAAACTATTTGCAAAAAAACATAACTTTCAAATCGTGCCAAATGAAAAAGATACTATGATGTCACATCCCTCTGGCAAATGAAGCAGTAACTAGGCCACCTGACGAGTGGATTGTAGTGTATCGGTCCTGCCGGAGGTGAAACTCGGAAGGTCTTTTTCTGGCATTTGGCGTGACCGACTGGCGCTGGAGTATAGCTATTGTCTTTTAGGTAAAATGTATTAACACAATAAAATACCCTTTTTATGTATCAGTCACATGAAAATGGTTAAAATTTAAATGAACTTTTATCAGTTATTCAGATGTCCTAGGTTGATAGTGGCTTTGTGATTGAAAATAGTATAAGCTTAAATGAAATATCTACCAAAAGCACATACCTTAAGTTGGTAGACATAAACATTAAAAGGCCTAGTGGTATTTTTAACATAATATCTGCATCTAATGTACTCTAACATGGAGTATGCTTAATATGGTCTAACAGTCATCATGATAAAATAAAATGCTCTCTTATAATGTATATTTTAGTTTACAGTTCAATATTACATATTTACAACCATTGAACATATAAGTTTCATTTTATATATTTACTGAAACTCAAACCAGTAAACTTGTGAAATAACACAGGTCATAAATCAGTAAATATGCGCATTTACTGAAAATTTTCCGGAAATCCAAATCAGTAAATACGCATATTTACTGATTTCACATATTTATACTGAAACATATACATGGTAGGGTCCATCATGATCCCCATGCTCATCACATACCAAGTGCATTTAGGTTTAATAATGTAGCCATATAAGACTGAAGGAGAGGTCTTCAGTGAGGAGAATGGGATTTCCTTGTGTATATCGGAAAAAATAAATTGAATTGGACTTTCAGGATTTTCCTTTTGCTCAGTCTGTTAATTGGCTAAATGTGTGTCCTGTGTTTGTGGTAATAAAGGACTGGGATCCCATTCTTCCCAAGAGGATATAATTAATTTACACAGCTAGCTGAGTAAAGCCGCTTACATTTCCTTCTTTCTCCTTTTCAGTTGCAGTGAGCTGATCCTTCTTTACACTCTCTGACAGTTTTCTCTCTATTAATTTATCTTTGGCAATGACATCCACCCTTCTGATACTTCTCTAAAATGTGTGAAAACTAAATCAGTGATATAGAATGTCCATTAAAAGTACACAAGCAAACAAGAAACAGGTTCTTATACTTAGATTAGGTGGCAAACTTGTGTTTCTGACCAATCCTTTGCTTCAATAAACATGCAATAAGATATTTTCACACTGGGCAATTCTATCATTGAATTGAACCTCTAGACTCCATCCTGTAGACTTTCACCAAGTTTTTCATAAACAATATTTTATTAATGCAATTAGGCAAAATCAAAAAAGATTATTATAAAGCCTTCTCGCAGGAAGAAATATGTACAAAAGAATATAAACAGGATGATAATGATGAGGGTGTGGCCATGTGGCTAGTATGACACTATAGAAACCAAGTTGTACTATCATACCATTTTAATTTATAATTTCTAATATTTAATAAAAATAGTATGATAATACATGTACTATCGTACTATTTTATTAAATATTAGGAATTACAGAATAAAATAGTATGATAGTAAAAAAGTCCTTTTTGTTTCTTATGTTATATTTGGTATCTATCATATGGGTACTGTATGACTTTTGGAGTAACAGCCAGCCCTAACAAAAGTTTTACAAAAACTATGCCCCCCTTACTCCAGAATGCTTGTGGTATAATGTACTCCTGTAGGTTTTCACTTTGAATTTAACTGGTCAAGTTAAGGATGCTTATCAATATGAAGACTTGGAGCAAGCCTATCCATCCTGACCCAGTAAACATTTCTAATATTTGCAACTTTTGCAAAGGTTAAAAATGATGGGTACGAAACCCATTTATAATAGGTTTTCAAAACAGTTTATGTATACCATTTATTGAAAGTTTAATGATGAATGTCCGAAAAATGTTTCAAATGAACATTGTAATTTCTCAGAAATATTATTTCAACACTGCTTTGCAATATTAACCTTATTTGGGGTCAGAGGTAAAATTAAACATGTGTTTTGGTTGCTCACCAGGGAACATATTATTTTTATGTCTAAAATTGTAAGATAATGGTTTGAAAATTGTGTCCCAATTCAATTCCGACCGAGGTAGTGAATTTTGTGTAACTTGTGACAAAGTTCTCTGATTAAAAATCCCCTATTATTGCTCACTGCAAACTCTACTAGCAAATGTTTTAAATGGGGACATTATGACAGAACCTTATAATTTTGAAATGTAGTCTAAGTAGGTTTCCTAATCCCTAAATGTAGCACAAAGGTTGTAAATATTGTGGGTACAGATTTCAAAGCACTAACTTTCTACCTAAATTTGATTTCCAGATAAAATGGTAAAGTTCAAGTTGCTAACCTCTTCTAAATTTCTTTTTCCTATTAAGCTGATGAACTTAGATACCAAAAATTGATTCCCAGTAAAATTTCAAATCTGAATGTATCTCTTTCATGGAAAACCATAAGTGAAAAAATAGCATCAGAGATGCCCGTACCCCACAGCCTAGGGAAATATTTTCAACACCATGAGATACAGAAGCACTGTACCAGTACAAAGTTCAGGATACTTTCAGAGCACTGTCAGTTATATAAAGTTCTAAAAAATGTTTAAATGCAGAAAATAATGTTTAAAAGAAAGATAATGCATGTAAAGATGAAGTATTAAAACAAGTCAATTCAATAACAAGATGACAGCATTAATCAGTAAACTAAAATTCAACATTCTTTATCTACATCTGCATGGCCGAATTATGGTTTAGATGTTTTGAATATTACCATGCATACAGAAGTGGTAATGAACGCTTATGTGTGGTGTTGGAGCAAAATTTGTGGCTCACTTGATGAAATTCTATCTCTTACAATCGGAAGTTATGAAAGTAAAATTCTTAATAAATTCTAACATGAATTAACAGTGCTTAATCTGCATCAAAAGACAGACCCAAAGGTGCAACAAGATTTTAAAGGTCAAGGTCACTACAACAAGGTCAAAGGTCAAATTAAGGTCACACCATGATAATACACACCTATCGCCCCTGACCAATGTCCCTACCAAGTATCAACTTCCTACACTTTACGGTTTCCGAGATATAGCCCGGACAAGATTTTATAGGTCAAGGTCACTACGGCAAGGTCAAAGGTCAAATCAAGGTCAGATTATGACGTTGCACAACTACACCCCCTAACCAATGTCCCTACCAAGTATCAACTTCCTACACCTTACAGTTTCTGAGATATAGCCCGGACAAGATTTTATAGGTCAAGGACACTACGGCAAGGTCAAAGGTCAAATCAAGGTCAGACCATATTGTTGCACAACTACACCCCCTAACCAATGTCCCTACCAAGCATCAACTTCCTACACCTTACGGTTTCTGAGATATAGCCCGGACAAGATTTTATAGGTCAAGGTCACTACGGCAAGGTCAAAGGTCAAATCAAGGTCACACCATGACGTTGCAAACATTGCACAACTACACCCTCTAACCAATATCCCTACCAAGTATCAACTTCCTACACCTTACAGTTTCGGAGATATAGCCCGGACAAGATTTTATAGGTCAAGGACACTACGGCAAGGTCAAAGGTCAAATCAAGGTCAGACCATGACGTTGCACAACTACACCCCCTAACCAATGTCCCTACCAAGTATCAACTTCCTACACCTTATGCTTTTTGAGATATAGCCCAGACAAGATTTTCAAACTCAAGGTCACTATGGCAAGGTCAAAGGTCAAATCAAGGTCAGACCATGACGTTGCACACCTACACCCCCTAACCAATGTCCCTACCAAGTATCAACTTCCTACACCTTATGGTTTCTGAGATACAGCCCGGACAAACTTTTTCCCGACACCCGCCCACCCACCCGCCCGACAGGACGCCCGCCCGACAGGGCGCCCGCCCGACAGGACGCCCGCCCGCCCATCCGGACACCATGGGTGAAAACAATACCCCGACAGCCCGGCTGTGGGGTAAAAATAAATTCCAGTGGACTTATTACAATGTGATAATGGATGAATTTTGTTTAAGATAAAATTTCCACTTATACAGTATTTTCTGAGTATTTTTATTCTTATTGTGTATATTTAATTCTATTTTTTATGCAGACAGCACATCTGTACAAACCCTTGTCACACTCTGTCTTCTTTCAACAGAAAGCTTTCTAATAATCTGTTGAGGGTCTTGTCTGTAAAATAAATGATAAACTACCATATCAGGTTAAGCAAGTTAATGTTTAATTTTTTTTTCATTACAATATATTCTTCTTTGTTTCTGTCTTCATTTACTTGAGAAAATGTTATGTGCTCAATTAAATTTTTCTGTAAGAAAATTCATACCAAAAGGCTGGGGGATGGGATATGATGAAACCTTAGTCCCATAACAATATAATAGAAATGGTGGTTCATACTATATGCTTGATGATAACTAGAACTAGGTTAATTCTTCAGAATGGCATGTTTGTTACAGTTAGTTGAAACACATAACCTAGTTTTGCTGAATAAGCTTTGCTTATTACTCTCATCTATAATGGGGTTTAAATTACTCTGTGATATATATTTGAAAAAAAAGAAAGAAAAAAAAACAGGTCATAGTAGAGCAACCCCTCCCCCCCCCAAAAAAAAAAAAAAAAAAAAAAAAAGCCAACATAACAAGAGGAAATTGTAATATTGGGAGAATGAAAATGACTTTATACAATTAAAGATAAGGTAGTTTGGATAACATATCTTCCAATTGTACTTAATTTTCATACCACTTAAATTTATTTTTAACAATGATACACACCCTGATGGATCTTCATCCAGATATGGAGAAAGAATGTCTTTGAGCTGATCCAGATCTTCCTCTGATAATTACAAAATAGGGTATAATATAACAGACTCGGAAATGTGTAATAAACCACAGTAAAAGAAAGTCGCCAGTCAGGAAACTCACCCTCCTTTTAATCTTTGATTTGCGAGATGTTCTTTACAGTGTGATTTCTGTGACAGCTTTAAGTTTTTGACCTCCCTTGAAACCTAACTGTTACACTTTTTGATCATTATGTACTTTTTAAAAGGATGCTTCCCAGTGTTAAATTTCACACGCTGTGGCATAGTTCAAATTTCTTACTTTACATATCTATACATGGCTATGAAAAGTAAAATTAGTGTTTAGTAAGATGTCATAGTTAGTTCAGAATGTTCTGGATGGTGAAATTGATAACATTAACTTTGAACAGGTCACTGTTATTTAAACCACATTACCTAGGCACTATTTTATAACAAAACGTAAAATTTGGAAGTAAAATACTTGGGCATATCATCAGATGTTTTAAGTACAGAACTAATTATCTTGTTTAGTTTTGTTAAAAAGTATTATATGAACCATATATGAAGGCAATCAGCTTTATTCTTTAATGTTGACATGTGTAGCTGTAACTTTGAATTCAGTTTTAAAATATGGCAATACATTTTTTTAGAGGCTGATATTCAAATCAGTGAAACGAACTTTCTCTTAATCTGCACTTTTTTCTGAGAGGGGAAGGTGCTGACTGCATTTAGATACTTCCATTGGTAGAGCCATAATTAGTCTTAATTACCCATCCATAGATTAACAAAGAATATTTCCTGCTTTTCAAGGGAAACACATTATTTTCATCATTTTGAAAGATACCTTTTTCTATAAGTTTGCACACAATGCGGTCAGCCAGATATAGATTATATTAATTTTTTTTTCACTTGTCACACTTGACCTCAAATTTGAGCTATTGTTAATATTCATGCAGGGTAAATACTTGATTGGCACTTAATTGCAAATTCAAAAATGTCCTTTAAAGAGCAGCTCTTTTCTACTTCTTTCAGGTGATTCTACTGAAAATAATTTTACTTGAAGAAATTTGAGGGTTGCTTATTGTTTGCTAGTATACAGTAAGCAATTCGATTAAATACACAGTAAGGAGACCACACTTTAAATATTTAAGGTAGTCAAAAGGTTTTTAGGTAGCATCAAACTAACAGGTCATTCCTTGAAATAAAAATTTTTGTTGCTTTACTTTTTGACCTGAGTATATTTATTGTACCAGGCTGTACTACACAGAAAATATACTTGGGCCAAAAAGTAAAGTGACACAGGTTATAGTTGCAGAGCTTGGTAGACTACATATACTCAGGTGTCACTTTTTGATAGGAGTATATTTATTCTGAAAAGCTGAGCTATTAAAACTTGTATCACTTTATTTTTTGACCCAAGTGTATTTATTGCATCAAAATCTGAAATTAAAATTTGTGTCACATTATTTTTTGACCCAAGTGTATTTATGTACCTTTCTGCACCTCATTGTCTTCCAGTAAATAAGAGGTGAGGAATTCTGCAAAGTCTCCCTTCTTCTTCATGAGTTCTGTGTATGTGCCACACTCAGCTATCCTGCCTCCCTGCATCACCACAATTCTGTCTACTTGGGGTAGACACCAAATGGTGTGAGTCACCAGTATTCTGGTCTACAATGAAAAATGTATATTCAGGGTTTTTGTCAGTGGGCATTGATCATAAGGAACTATTAAATTTTGACTTGAAAGGAACATGTCATTATTCGGATAGTACTGATGGAAGCAATTTAGAGCCTATAAAATAAAAATAGCTTTTAAATTTTTTTTGCATAAAATGAAAGCTTTAATGTCTTCTTATATTCTAATCTAATCTAATGTACCGCTTTGCAGGCACAATATCTTCCCCACAAAGGGGAACTCACTGCACTAGTTAATAAATCATTATCATAAGGAGAGTCAAGAGGCGATCAGGGTCAGTGGTCTGGAGTTATGGGTGTGACCAAGAGGGAAGTAGACTAAGTTGGGAAACTGGAGTTGAAGAGGTGCGTTTTGAGGTGTTTCCTGAAAGATACGACAGAGGGGCTATTTCTTATTTGGAAGGAGAAAGAATTCCAAAGACCTTGGGCATAGTGACTGAAGGAATTAGAAAAATGTTTGATTTATGAACTCTACGATGGAAAGTGGGGGGATGAAGGAACTTAAATTTGGGGGTGCTTCGCCTTGTATTTCTGGAGGAGGTGTTGGGGTGAATTAATTCTCTTAGGTAAGCTGGTTGACTTGGTTGAGAATTTTGTATGTAATGAGGCCTATTTTAAATTGTATCCTGTACCTAGCTCATGGACTGGGAGCCAATGAAGTTTTTTTCAGTTGAGGGGTAATGTGAGAGAATTTAGAGGAACAGGTGACAACCCTGCAGTGAGTTCTGGACTAACTGCAAACTCCTTAACTCAAAATCAGTGAGTGATACGAACAGGGAATTGCAATAGTCCAATCTGCTGCTCACGCAAGCATTAGCTAAAAGAACTGCTATTTTAAGATCTAGACGGGGACAATTTCTCTAGAGGTCTCTCGCATGAGCTCTGGTGGACCTTGATGACCTGTGACACATGGTCTGAGAGAGTGAAGTTGGAATCAAACACTACTAGGAGGTTCTCGGCACTTTGTGCTGGTGAGACCTGATTACCAAGAATATTGATTGGAAAGTGAGGAAGGACTTGTTTACGGTTGTTTTGGAGTGTATCAGAATAAACTCGGTTTTGTCAGGGTTCAGTTTTAATTTATTTGTGAACATGAAATTTTGAATATTGATTAGGCAGTTCTTTAGTTTTTGTATAGAGTGTGAGAAATTTGCTGGTTGGGTTGTGTAGAGGGAAAAAGGAATTGGACCAAGGACGGAGCCCTGGGGCACCTAATATTGGAGCACAGCAGGATGTGAGAGTGTGCTACCTACCTTGACCGAGTGTGTCCTTCCCGTCAGGTATGATTTGGACCAGCCCAGTGCTAGTTCATTGATTCCATAGTTAACATTAAGTCCGTCCAGGAGAATTGTATGGTCAATGGTATCGAAGGCTGCGGAGAGATCCAAAAGGGTGAGGGCTGTGACAGATTTTTTGAGAATTGGGGTGACATGGGTCTGTTTGAAGAAATTAGGACACTTACCTTGTTCAAGACAGGCTTTGATTATTGAAGCGGTGGGGGTGATCAGGACTTCAAGATAATCAAGAACAAGAGAAGTGGGCCAAGGGTCGAAGGAACACGATCTAATTGGAGAGTTCATAATGATTTTGATCTTCGGTTACAGTAGAGAAAGTGGAAAACATGGGGGAAGGGAAGTCTGGGATGAGGTGTTGCGAATTCAGGGAAGCAGGGAAAGGTGAGTGTATGTTTTCAATTTTTTCTGTGAAGAACTCTGCAAACCTATCAGCCAACAGCTGAGAGAGATTTATTGATGGGATCATCCAGGACTTGCCATAATTTTTGTGGGTTGTGATGATTGTTCTGGATTTTTGCTTTAAGGAATTCATATTTGGCATGCATGCAGATTCTAGTGTGCTGGTGGACTTTCTGCATGTATTGTGATCTATTAAAGGTAGATTTATTTCTGCAGCAAATGTGTTCGAACAAATGCTTGGTCTCTTTTGCTGCTATTAAAGTTCATTAACCCATACTGGGATGTACTTTGCCTTGGTGTGTTTGGTATGAGGTTGTGCATGTTTGTCAAATCCTTCAGCATGAGATAGTGCATGTTTGATGTTACAGGGTGGAGGGCCACGGTTTGAATCTCCTACCTTTCAAATACCAAGTGAATTGAGTTTATTTGAGAAAACTGTAATCAGTGTTGACCAATGTATAATATATTCATGTAAATCTCTGTCATAAATGAATTTGTGAACAAGTTACATGATTCAGTAAAATATCTAAGGCAAGGTAAACAAGTTCATCATGAATCGTAATAAATCATTGGAGCAAGTCATTTATAAACATCGAGAGACTTATTAGTAACTTGTTCACTGAAATGGTTGAAAGGGGATATTTTCTATTTTTTCACTGGGTAATAATAATAATACAAATTATTTACGTAGCACTCAGTTGGTGCAAACTAGCTAGCATACCCTGTGGGACTTTAGTTTGCTATGGTAATGTTTAGATCAACTATACTTTCACTGTTGTAGAGAAAGCAAAGAACTGGCTAGATATGATCACAAGCACAATAAAATTCATGTGTGGCACTTTGTAATTGATTGAGTTAAAGACCTAACAATCTGAATGCTGATAAACATGAAAAATATTATACTCTTCTTACTTTTCCCTTCAGCATTCCTTTGGGGCCGATGACATTTTCAAAGAGTTTCTTGCCCACGTCAGCATCCACAGCACTCAGGGGATCATCTAGTAGGTAGATATCCTTGTCCTGGTAAACTGCTCGTGCCAGAGAAACCCTCTGTTTCTGCCCGCCACTCAAATTGATACCCTATTATAAAATAATGTTTTATTTTGTTGTGTTTGTAAAATGGATACTTTCATAATTTTGCTCATTCTGAAAGAATGTCAGGCCAGAAAGACATTCTGCTTCCATAATTCACTCACATTGAGGCCCTACCTTTCTTTCACTGCCCAACTTTATGCCCTGGCATTGAACAATTATTTATGCATTTATCTCTAAACATTTGGAGATTTTTCTATTTCTCACAGAATAACTGAATATTAAAAAAAGCATCGGAGATGCCTGTACCCCACAGCCTGGGGAAATAGTTTTCAACGCCATGAGATATAGAAGTAGTGAAAGAGTACAAAGATCGGGATACTTTCAGAGCAGTGTCAGTTATATTAAGGTCTAAATGATGTTTAAGTAGAGAAAATAACATCTAAGAGAAACAAAATGTATGCAAAGATAAAGTATTAAAACAAGACAATTCAATAGCAAGATGACAGCATTAATCAGAAAACTAAAAACTATGATGCACACCTACAACCCCTAAGCAATATCCCTATAAGATTTTATTAGTCATGGTCACTACGGCAAGGTCAAAGGTCAAATCAAGGTCACACCATGACATTGCACACCTACACGCCCTAACCAATGTCCCTACCAAGTATCAACTTCCTACACCTTACAGTTTCTGAGGAACAAGCCGGACAAACTTTTCCCGCCTCCCGCCTGCCTGTCTGCCCGACTACCCATCTGGACACCATGGGTGAAAACAATACCCCGACACCCCTTAAGGGCTGTGGGGTAAAAACAAAACCTTGGAAAGTATTTTTAAATTATTGTAAATAGTATATATCATTTTATACAATGAAAGACATCCCTGTCTAACCTTCAGTCAGGTATTGAATTAATGGACAATAATAATGTGTGGCTATTGTAATATTAGACCCCAAAGCTCTTACCTTTTCTCCTGTTTCCATCCCATCTCCATGCGTGGCTACTGCATTATCAGACCCCAAAGTTCTTACCTTTTCTCCTATCTCAGTCTCATCTCCATGGGACAAGGTCTTTATGTCTGGATTTAATGTGCACTTTTGCAGAACCTCTTGATATTTGGTGTGCAATTCAGGTTTGTCCAGTAAAATATTATCTTTTAAGGTCTTGCTGAGAATCCACGCCTCTTGTGGTACATATGCAATGTTTCCCTGGAAAGTAAGTCCATACAAAACAGATGCTCTGATTTATTTTACACACAAATTGTAAATGTTAAATGATACATTTGGCTCCTTTCTTTGTAGCAAATAGCATTTAATATTTCACCTTTAGCTTTAACTTAAAAGTTTTAGGCCATTAGTATACATCAAAGATACATTTTGTCGATAGAAATACTCCAGATCATGATAAGTGATGTTTAAGAAAGCTGAAATAATGGTCTTTAAATAGTCTATGGGCAAGTGGTGAAGTCAAAGGTCAACCATGGATAAATGGATGTAGTCTATGGCCAGGACATTCACAAACCATCATACCATGGTGTTTCATCATCTGCTCATACATCTAAATTGTTTCTTTTTGTCAGTTTTATAAAGACTTCTAAAATTGTTTCTTTGAAAGTGACCAGTATCTAGTTTTAAACCAGTTTAAAATTTTAACCACAATATTGAGTAAAGTACTCACTGAAAGTGTGACAGAGCCTTTACATTTTATTGTTTCCCCCAGAATAGCAGAAATCAAGGAAGACTTGCCACTCCCCACCTCTCCCACCACAGCCACCAGCTCACCCTTAGATATGCTCAATGAAATGCTGCAAAACAGTGTATCGAAGAGATTTTGGTATCAACTTATAAAGGCTATAATTTCAAAATCAACAAAGTACACTATGCTCAGGTCGAACAAGTGAAGGCCTATTTCAGGAAAAAGAAAATGCTGTGTAAGCCTGTGTTCCTGTAGGTACAAATGAAAGTTAGACATGGCTAGAATATAATGTTCTGGATATTGTAGCGTTTGGTTATGTAGCAAGTATAACAATTTTTGTTAATTTTCCAATGAATTTGAAAAAACTAATAAATAACAACATTTTCAAAATATTACCAGTAATATAAAAAACCTTATGGTGAAACATTCTTATTGTTAGAATATTAAAAGAAAACAACTTTTTTCTAAGATTAATTCTAAAAATAAGAAACATTTTTAAAATAATCACGCTTAAATTTACAGAAAGTTTTAGATTTCTAAATGAAATAATGACAAATTGGATGCAACAGCTGTGTAGAAAACAGGCAGTAGTATATTTAAATTGTTTATCAACATGAATGTAACATTTGTAGAAAATAGCATCAGAGATGCTCATACCCCACAGCCTGGGAAAATAGCACTAGAGACGATTACATATAGAACTTATAAAGCAAGTTATGCAAAGGTACAGGAACAATAACAGTTGAGAAGGGAAAAAATGTATGTAAAGACAAATTATCAAAACAAGACAATTCAATAGCAAATCGACAGCATTAATAAGTAAAGTAAACATTATGAAGCCATAAAATTTATTAATTGAAGTGTAACTGTCAATGGAGATAGCACAATAAGGTAAAAAACATACGAGAAACAGATGCAGCAATCCATGCAACTTGGTGAAAAAAGAAATATGTCTCAAACATGGCAGTGAAAATGGTCTGACAGAGCCAAGGTCAAAGGTTACACCAAGGCCAGACAGTGACATTGCACAACTACACCCCCGAATCAATGCCCTTACTAAGCATGAACTTTCTTCATCTTACACTTTCCGTCATATAGCTCAAATTATATTTTAAATGTCAAGGTCACTACAGCAAGTTCAAATCAAAGCTTAATCATGATATAGTACATCTATAACCCCCCAGCAATGGCCCTACTAAGTGTCAGCTCCGACACCTTACCATTTGAGATATAGCCCAGACAAGATTTTAAAGGTTAAGGTCACTACAACAAGATGAAAGGTCAAATCAAGGTCACACCATGATGTTGCACACCTACCTCCCCAAACCTCTGGCCCTACCGATTATCACTTCTTACACCTTACAGTTCCCGAGATAAAGTCTGGACAAGATTTTAAAGGTTAAGGTTATTTAATTTACAAGAACGTCAAATCAAGGTTACATCATGATGGTGCATACCTACACTGCCAAACCAATGCCTCAACCAAATCAATCAATCAATCAATCAATCAGTTGTCCAGGTGCTTAATCTCCATATCAACGGATTCTAAGGCACACCATCCAATCCGTAAGGCATAAATCATGAGACATTAGACATGTTCCGAGTTGTTGCCAGGGAGGCGGTCCGGTGTTCGGTAGTAAGAAGCTATGGTGGGAATGATTTCTGAAATAGGTAGGTTTTGAGTCGACTTTTGAAACTGGAGAGATTTGGAGCACTGCGTATATCATATGGAAGATCATTCCATAACTTAGGGGCATCATATGAGAAACTATTGTTAAAATGGACCTTTGATTTATGGATGGAAGGACAGTAAGAGGGAACCAGAAGGAACAAATTTTTGGGATTGGAACGTCTTGTATTCACGGCAGATTTGTACAAGGGGAGATATGGTGCAAAATACTTAGGCTGGCCAGTGGTGAGGTACTTATAGACCAAAACTAGGGTTTTGAAGATAATACGTTGTCTAACGGGTAGCCAATGGAGTGTCCTAAGGGTGGATGTAATGTGAGTGTACTTTGAAGCACCAGTGACAAACCGTGCAAGCGCATTTTGAACATATTGGAGCCTTGTAGCATTTCGGGATGACAAACTGCGAAAAAGAGAGTTGCAATAATCCAAACGACTACTGACCAGAGCATTTGCAATCACCACTGATGTATCCACAGAAAGAAACCTCCTGATACGATGAAGGTCCCTGAGGCTGATAAAGCAGGATTTGATAACAGAATTTACGTGATTGGTGAAACAAAACTTTGCATCAAACAGAACACCCAGATTGCGTACAACATCTGCGGGAGAGAGACAATTTCCCAGGATATTGACAGGTAGTGAGTCACTGAGCCATTTGTGTCTGTCTTTGGCACCGAAGACTATGAATTCTGTTTTATCGGGATTTAGCTTGAGTTTGTTTTCAGACATCCAGACCTGAATATCATTAAAACATGTTTTAAGATGGTCAAAAGACTTGAGACTATCATCAGGGGATAAGTGAATGAACAACTGAGTGTCGTCCGCATAGAAGTGGTAACGGACTCCGGTATATTTTCTGATGACTTGACTCAGAGGTGTTGTGTAGAGGGAAAACAGAAGGGGACCTAAGACAGAACCTTGGGGGACTCCAAACTTCAATTTGAACAAATTCGAAAGACTAGAACCAATCTTGACTGACTGAAAACGATCCTGGAGATAGGATCTAAACCATTTTAATGCCGATCCAGCAAAACCAAATCTAGACGACAGACAGGATAGGAGTGTGTCATGATCGATAGTATCGAATGCTGCAGACAGATCGAGTAGCACTAGTGCTGTAGGCATGCCCTTGGACAGAGATAAGTGAATCTCATTTTTGATGCACAACAAGGCAGTTTCTGTCGAGTGGCCTACCTTGTAGGCTGACTGGAAAGTATTACCAAGATCATGAGAATCCATGTGAGATCTAATTTGGGCAGCCACAATTCGCTCGACCAATTTTGACAAGAAGCTAAGACCGGACACTGGTCGGTAGCTCTTCAAATCCTCTTTTGAAAGGGTGGACTTTTTGAGGAGGGGAGTGACAATAGCCTGTTTGAAAGGATTAGGGAAAATGCCGTTTTTGAGGGACAAGTTAACTAGTTTAGTCAATGAAGGGAGAAGAATGTCAATACATTGTTTCACAATGTGAGTGGGGCATGGATCAAGGGAGCAAGTTTTAGAAGGGGATTCCTTGATAAACTTAAGGACTTCAGTCTCAGTGACAGCTTGAAAGGAACAGAAAGTCAAATATCAACATCCTATACCTTACAGTTTCCAAGATATAGCCCAGACAAAATTTTAAAGATCAAGGTCACTGCAACAAGGTCAAATCACGCTTACCAATGATTTTGAACACCTTCATCCCTAAACCAATGTCCCTACCAAGTATCAATATCCGACACCTCAGAGTTTCTGAGATACAACCTGGAGAAGCCTTTTCCGCCACCCACCAATTCTCCCATTCAGACTAAATGGGTGAAAACAATACCTAACAGCCTTTAAAGGTGGTAGGCTAAAAAATTTTTTGTAGATACAGAAATTTTGAAAAAATTCTTATTCTAAGAGTAGGAATGTTAGTGAGTATGGGTCCAGACTGTGCATCGTAAATTGCAGTATTCCAAGTTCAGCTTGAGGAAAATGTCAAGTGTCAGGATGACCTGAGTCAAGTTAACAACTGGTGCATAAGACCTTAATTTAAATAGCACTATTTATCCAGTTGGAAAGAGATTCTTATGTCCATTAACACTTGTAAACTGTCATTTGAAACTATAAAAATTAGACAGTTTAAATATTAAGGTAATAAGATGCAACATTATGTAACTTACTCCATCAATACTGGCGACATATCGATCCCCCATGAAAATGTTCCCTCACATATTTGAACTGCTTCTTCTAAAATAAAATCAATGCTACAGCTTGAAGATAAAAAAATGTTTGTACAAACTGTTTTATATTGAAGCATGGAACATATTTAGAATCTTGTGAAAAGGGGGCACTGAGACTGAACATAGTACATTTTATATAACTGGTGAAGACTGGCTAAATTTCGGAGTATAAATTATTCACTCTTCTTTTCTGATATGCGACCAAAGTTAAGTTTGTACTACATAATCACACCAATTCACTCTAAATGATTTTGTTACGGTTTCTTCTTTTGTAATCTATATCCCAGTATTTGATTGGTTTTGGTTTAACATTGTTTCAAAATCTCTGTATAGGCAAGGATGGTCATTTAAGGGATACAAGAAACCAGTCTGCACCAGTTGTTCTAGATTCTGCACTAAAAATCATCAGGCACATACTGCCAACTTTCATAATTCCATACTGAGCTGGGATTGTGAGTCCATGACATGAGAGGTGTGGGAGGAGTTTCATTTACTCCAACCTTACCCATGGCAGGGTCTTGTATTGTTGCATCATCCTGTATTTCCGCCAACAACAGAAACCTCCTGATACGCTTCATTGACACAATGGACTGAAGAGAAAGTCACATATTGTCAAATGTAGTCTTTTATATTCAGTTTTTGGAGACCTTTCATGGTATTAATATTTACTTTTACAAATTTTAAAACACTTCTCATTCAACTGATTCATTGCCTGCAGTTTTACACCAAAGTACCTTTGTTGCTTTGAAAACACCTATTATCTACACAAAAGCTTTCACAAATATGTATGGAAAAAAGAACTTTATACTACATTTCCATTAAGAACGACATCAACAAGATCATGCATGAGGAAAAGCATATTTGACATGCACAGTGATTAAATACAAGTCAATTAACTATAGGCACATCAGTGATACTAAAAGACCTTGTAAAAATAACAGAGGCTTGGAAGCAATAGTTCAGCAGCATAAGGTAAACTACTTATACTGACCACTGTGATCTTTGCTCAAATCAATCATTACTTGGCATAATGTTTTCACTTTAATTTCTTTCAGTTCGATTTCTGATTTGCTTGATCATATGCACACCATTTTCATGTTGACAACATCCTTAAATGGAATAACAACTCACCTGTCCCAAGTATCCCACTGCTAGAGACAACATAGACAAAGGATACTTCATGAGATTCACAATGGAAATGGTGAAGAAAATTTTATCAGCATTTAGAACATTCTCCTCTGACATCAACAGATATGTGAGAAATATAACCACACACACCTAATTGATAAATAAAATGAATTAGTCAATCAAAAAAATTCACAAAGCACCCAAGTATATAATCAAATATCAGATACTTCCAGGAGTATCTTTGATCTGAGTTTCCCTTGACAGGATTCCATGGCATTAGAGTTTCCAAAGCAACATACATGTTCTATTAGTCTGGATTTGGTTGTTTCTGGTGTAAGTGCACAGGCACTGTAAAATTATAAAATAGGATATCTGTATGGTAGACTCTATAAACCTCAAAAACAAAAACGGTTCCACTTATTTCTTTAACTTGACTGAAACTGTGTGGCTGAATAAATGATTAATATCCTGCTATGAAAATTTGCTAAATCTGCTAAAAATCAAGAAGGACAAACATCTTTGTTTATATTTAATCACTGATCTAACATTAGTGCTTGTTGTTTTTAACCAGGAGTTTTAATTTGCTCTGCATTACACTCTATGTAATTAGAACCTACAATAGCCATTGAATTGGGTTTAGATTGTGACTAACTTTTACTTATGCAAAGGTTTTCTGTAGATGACACACCTCAAATTGGTTCCATCTACAGTGGTTAAATTATTGGGTTAAGTTTAATAGATGACTTCTGCTAGTGTTACTGTACACATGGCTTACCAGATAAGAGGACAAGTACCAGATGACTGCAGAGACTGAGTGCATGAAGTTGATCCATTTAATGGACTGGAGTTCCACCTCTCTTTGACTCGTAACTTTGTCCTGAAAAATCCTCTCCCAAGCATACAGCTTCAGAAGCTTTATACCTGACAAAACCTCATTGAAGGTTTTGATACGCAGGTCTTTTGCCTTCATTTGCTTGGCCTTCAGATAATTGAAAACATAATCTGTGAACATCATATGACAAGTAACCTAGGAAAACATTTTCACTCCAAAAATTTTCTCTTATTCAACTTTTAATTAAAATGTTTGTCTTCGGTAAACCCAAATCTTACATCTGAACAAGAAAAATATATGCAGACATTAGTGATTTGTTTTAATGGAGAAACTTTTGTATTATTTAAAGGAACACTTTTTTTCAGGAATTTGTCCTATTATTGTATCCCTGACGCGAAGCGGGGATACTATGGATTCATCATCGTTGTCGTCCGCGCCTTCGTCCGCAGAGATATCTTGTTAGCGACCTACATTCCACATTTCTTTCCGGATTTCTTTCATATTTGGCAGGTGGCTTGATATGGTAGAGGACTCGCCACCCTATCTTTTTGGTAGGCTTTATGTCTAAATTAGGCCTGTGGTAGACAAAAATGTCTAAAATGTGGAATATTGCTTGTTAGCGACCTACAGTCTACATTTCTTTCCAGATTTCTTTCATATTTGGCAGGTGGCTTGGTATGCTAGAGGACTCGCCACCCTATCTTTTTGGTAGGCTTTATGTCTAAATTAGGCCTGTGGTAGACAAAAATGTCTAAAATGCATTAAAATTCATGAAATCATGCACTAAATCACTTATAACTTGAAAAGTGTTGCATTTAGAGCATTTTGTTAAAACATGTTATTCACATACTTTTTTCATAGCTACAACATGGTGAGTAACTTGGGTGTCTGTCTCAATAGCTAAGTGAGTAATAGCTACTTTTGGGCTTTTCAGTAACTTCCATCATGAGTAAAATCACTTGTAACTTGAAAACTATTGCATTTACAAAATTTTGTATAAATATGTTATTCAGCTACTTTTATGTCAGCTATAACATAGTAAAATTTCAGACCTGTAGCTCATGGCATAGCTGAGTAATAGCTACTTTTAGGTTATCACTGTTGCGTAAATTACTTATAAATTCAAAGGTATTACATTTAGAGTATTTTGTTTCAATTTGTTATTCACCTATTTCGGAGTCAGCTATAACATAGTTTAGTTCCAGACCTGTGGCTCATTGCATAGCTGAGTAATAGCTACTTTGAAGTTCACACTGTTGAGTAAATCAGTTGTAATTGGAAAACTATTGCATTTACAGAAATTTGTGTAAATATGTTATTCAGCTACTTTGGGGTCAGCTATAACATAGTGAAATTACAGACCTGTAGCTCATGGCACAACTGAGCAATAGCTATTTTCAGGTACTGACTGTTGAGTAAATGACTTGTAACTTGAAAAATAGTGCATTTGGAGTATTTTGTTAAAATATGTTGTTCACCTACTTTTGGGTCAGCTATAACGTCGTGAAATTACAGACTTATAGCTCACGGCATAGCTGAGCAATAGCTATTTTCAGGTTCTCACTATTGAGTAAATCAGTTGTAACTTGAAAACTATTGCATTTACAGTATTTTGCTTAAATATATTGTTCACCTAATTTTGGGTCAGCTATAACATAGAAAAAATTCAGACATGTAGCTCATTGCATAGCTGAGTAATAGCTACTTTGAGGTTATCACTGTTGAGTAAATCAGTTATAACATGAAAACTATTACATTTACAGTATTTTGTTTAAATATGTTATTAACATAATTTTTGGTCAGCTATAACAGAGTGAAATTGCAGACCTCTATGTCATGGCATAGCTTACCAATATCTACTTTCAGGTTCTAACTGTTGAGTAAATCATTGTATCCACTGGATAGCCGTAGTGTGTAGAGAGATTTCACCATTACCACTCTAACGAAAAAAATATTATAGCTTGCCTTCTCAAGTTTGCAAGGTATATTACAGGGTGCACCACAGTATTCTATTGGTAGACTTTATGTCTAAATTAGGCCTGTGGCTAAATTACTTGCCTACTAAAAATGAGTAATTCTGCATTTTCTCTAAAAGTATTGCAGATAGCAAATGTTTCTTAAATAACTCATTCACCTACTTTTGGGAGAGCTTTCACATGCTGAAGTTCCAGACCTGTAGGTAATTACTCACCTACTCAAAATGAGTAAATGCAAATTATCTGTAAAAGTATTGCAGATAGCCAATTTTTCTCAAATAACTCATTCACCTACTTTTGGGAGAGCTTTCACTTGGTGAAGTTTCAGACCCGTAGGTAATTACTCACCTACTCAAAATGAGTAAATGCAAATTATCTCTAAATGTATTGCAGATAGCCAATTTTTGTCAAATAACTCATTCACCTACTTTTGGGAGAGCTTTCACTTGGTGAAGTTTCAGACCTGTAGGTAATTACTCACCTACTCAAAATGAGTAAATGCAAATTATCTCTAAAAGTATTGCAGATAGCCAATTTTTGTCAAATAACTCCTTCACCTACTTTTGGGAGAGCTTTCACTTGGTGAAGTTTCAGACCCGTAGGTAATTACTCACCTACTGAAAATGAGTAAATGCAGATTATCTCTAAAAGTATTCGAGATAGCCAATTTTTGTCAAATAACTCCTTCACCTACTTTTGGGAGACCTTTCACTTGGTGAAGTTTCAGACCTGTAGCTAATTATTCACCTACTCAAAATGAGTAAATGCTAATTATCTATAAAAGTATTGCAGATATCCAATTTTTATCAAATAACTCATTCATCTACTTTTGAGAGAGCTTTCACATGGTGAAGTTCCAGACCCGTAGGTAATTACTCACCTACTGAAAATGAGTAAATCCGAATTATCTCTAAAAGTATTGTAGATAGCCAATTTTTCTCAAATAACTCATTCGCCTACTTTTGAGAGAGCTTTCACTTGGTGAAGTTTCAGACCCGTAGCTAATTATTCACCTACTCAAAATGAGTAAATGCGAATTATCTCGAGAAGTATTGCAGATAGCCAGTATTTCTGAAATAACTCATTAATATGAAAAGAACTTATAGGAAGTCATGGGCTGCAAATCTTTTCATGTGGTCAGATTTGACCTTGGGCCCCTCCTGCTTATTATTGGTCCTAGAGGTTTGCAATGTGAAAACGACTTATAGGAAATCATGGGCTGCGAATCTTTTGATGTGGTCAGACTTCACCTTGGGCCCCTGCTACAGGGTCAAATAAGGGTAGCCAAACTTAAAAGTGCTTTCAGCTTGCTTATTAACGAAAAATGCTTTTTATCTTCTAAACTATGTTAGTTGGCCTTTGTCGGTGGATACATCCAGCATCTGGCCACAGATGTGTCCTTAGTCTAGTTTAAATATGATCATCTGTGAACCTAAATCTACCCTGGGAATAAAATCTTCTTTCTCAACCTGTGTAGGTGATGGAGATATTTATTGATGTCAAATCTGATTACTGTTCAGCCATTACAACAGCACTAAAACTTTCATTGTAGAATTATATCTTACTTATGCAAATACTTGTACCTTTTGTTGAAATAAATACTGCCTGTCTTTGAAAGGTTTTAAGGGTAGGTGAAGAATTTAGCTTCTTGAGGAACTTCACTAGCTGAGCAGGAGGGGTAGAGTAAATGAAGACAACTATCACCATATAGATACAACTTACAGCAAATTGTTGCGATGAAGGTTTTGCACCCCATCACAAACATTTATACTAAATGTAAAGTACTTATACTAGTAACATTGTGGTGTCCACAACAAAGGTAATGTATTGATTATTGAATTGTATCCAGTATGTATTGAGATATTGTTGGGTTTTGTATAAACCAGGCAAAATTGATGCATATTACTTTATTATTTTGTCCTTTATTATTCCGTTAAAGTGAGTTAAATTTATTAGGTTCATTGTAGTAACAGTGCAGTTACTGCCTTATCACACAAATATGCCTACAGAAAAGGAAAATCAAAGAAAATGTACATGTTTATGCCCCACACAAGAAAATTATATTTCCTGCCCATAAATTTTTGTGGTCTGTTTCAACACATCTCCATGTCAGTGATAGTTTTAAGTATTTAAAATGTGTACATGATAAATGGTCATTTTCATGGGAAATTGTTGTCAGAATTTAGGTCAAAGAGCGTGGGTTTAAGTGATTAGTTTTTCTTTATTTTAGTGTTTGTATGTTGTTCATTTGTTAAATTAAGCTGCATCGTGTGTTTTTGCACAGAAAAAGATAAGTGTTCAAAGTGACAACTTCAAATTCAATGTAAAAAAGGACAAACTTGATATTGGGGATTATTCACAGATTTCTGTAAGTATAAATTAATCTAATGAACTTAATAACTTTTCTAGCAAATTTTAATTGTTTAATCTTCTTGATAGTATTCAGTTACTTGTGTATTACTTATAAATTTAATTTAAATGTTGCATTGCTTCTATGTCAAAGATAGACTGTAATATTCTAAAAGACTTAATTGTTGAAATATGTATAGCACATTTGTAATTGTATTATTTTAGTAGCCTTTCTTGAGGCCCGAACCTTTATCATGTATTCAAAATGTGTATATATATATATATATATATATATATATATATATATATATATATATATATATATATATATATATAATTTGTTTGTAGAAGTACTAATATAGAACTGTAAACGATGTTTTTTATTGACAGTATGTCACTTTAATACATTTTTTTAGAGTGCATTAAAGAAACTTCAGTGTTATATGTAGCTGTTGTATTAATTAATATGCATTTAAAGTGACATTTAAACTCAGTTAAGGCTTTGTTTTTGTTGTATATTTTTGTGTATGGTCCTTCTAAATACAGCGCATGTGACAATTATGGATTAACTAGAGATTGCGTCTCGACGCAGTGTATCCCCGGACGGGACATAGTTAAGGCGTGAATATGTCGGTGTAATTGAGCCTGTTTCCTGGAGCACCAGGTCAGGATTCTCCATAGTACCAGATTACTCCCAAAAGCTAATCACTAGTTCTTTCACTTATATCTGTCTTTAATTATTACATTTCATGGATCCAGAAGGTCCATATAGTGATCCGGATCACTTCCAAAATTCAATCATTTCATCCTTTTACCTTTTCAGACATATTCTAAAAATTTCATCAAAAATCCGTCCATAAGTTTTTTAGTTATCTTGTACACAAACACATCTGGCACCCTGGATCCACATGATCCAGACAGTGATCCAGATTACTCCCAAAAACTAATCACTTGTTCTTTGTTCCATTTAAGACATTTCCTGAAAATTTCATAAAAATCCATCCATGACTTTTTGAGCTACATGTATTTGTCTTTAAAAATTACATTTCTTGGATCCAGAAGATCCAGATAGTGGTCCAGATCACTCGCAAAATTGAATCATTTCTTCCTTTTACCACTTCTTCCTTTTACCATTTGTAACATATCCTAAAAATATCAAAGTCCATCCCAAGATTATGTGGCAGCCTGGATCCAGATGATCCAGACAGTGATCCAGATCACTCCAAAATTTTAATCACTTGTTCCTTGTACCATTTAGGCCATTTGCTGAAACAATCCATCCATAACTTTTTGCAGGGTCTGTCTTTAAAAATTACATTTCATGGATCCAGAAGATCCATATAGTGATCCGGATCACTTCCAAAATTCTATCATTTCATCCTTTTACCTTTTCAGACATATCCTGAAAATTTCATCAAAATTCGTCCATAAGTTTTTGATTTATCTTGTACATAAACACATCTGGCAGCCTGGATTCAGATGATCCAGATCACTCCCCAAATCTAATCACTTGTTCCTTGTCCCATTTAAAACATTTCCTGAAAATTTCATCAAAATCCACCCATGACTTTTTGAGCTATTTGTCTTTAAAATTATATTTCATGGATCCAGAAGATCCAGATAGTGGTCCAGATCATTTCTTCCTTTTACCACTTCTCCCTTTTACCATTTCTAACATATCCTAAAAATATCATCAAAATTCATCCTAAAATTCTGTTGCAGCCTGGATCCAGATGATCCAGATCACTCCAAAAATGTAATCACTTGTTCCTTGTACCATTTAGGTCATTTGCTGAAAATGTCATCACAATCCATCCATAACTTTTTGAGGTATCTATCTTTAAAAATTACATTTCATGGATCCAGAAGATCCATATAGTGATCCGGATCACTTCCAAAATTCAACCATTTCATCCTTTTATCTTTTCAGACATATCCTGAAAATTTCATCAAAATCCATCCATAAGTTTTTAAGCTATATTGTACACAAACACATCTGGCAGCCTGGATCCCGATGATCCAGACAGTGATCCAGATCACTCCCAAAATCTAATCACTTGTTCCTCGTCCCATTAAGGACATTTCCTGAAAATTTCATCAAAATGCACCCATAAGTTTTTGAGTTATCTGTCTTTAAAAATTAAATTTCATGGATCCAGAAGATCTAGACAGTGACCGGATCACTCCCAAAATTTATTCATATCTTCCTTTTACCATTTTGGACATATCTTGAAAATTTTATCAAAATCCATTTGTCAGTTTATGAGTTATCTTGTTCACAAACAAACAAACAAATAGAGGGCCAAAAATGACCCTCGGTCAGGTACTTTGGCGGTCAGTGGATGACCTTAAATGAAGATCTGTAACGGGTAAGCCTGGATGCTGGTACTCCATCATGTACTCAACCTCCAAAGCCATTTTCAATAGTTTCCATGCAATGTAGTCAGCATTAAGTAAGAAAATATCTCCAAATTTGCCAAAAATGACCCTTGGTCAGGTACTTTGGTGATCAGTGGATGACCTTAAATGAAGATCTGTAACCAGTAAGCCCGGATGGTAGAAGTCCATCATGTACTTAACCTCCAAAGCCATTTTCAATAGTTTCCATGCAATATAGTCAGCATTAAGTGTGAAAATATCTCCAAAAAGGCCAAAAATGACCCTCGGTCAGGTACTTTGGCGGTCAGTGGATGACCTTCAGTGAAGAGCTTCAAAGTCAAATTTCTGCATGCTTACAGAGGACATATATATGTATTATATATACCAGCCATAGGATGATCTGACTTTCTGTATAGGAGAACTGGGCCAAAAAGTGAAAAAATGGCCAAAATCTGACCTTTAAGAGGCCACCAGTGACCTTGAGATTGAAGGTCAAGGTCACAAAACAATAGTAATGACATTGCCCGTATATACCCATATACCAAATTTGAAAGTTCTAACTAAAATATTTTTTAAGTTATCGCGTCCAAAAGGAAATCTCTGCGGCGGCGGCATGACCGTACTGAATCCTAAGTATCCCCGACTTTCGTCCGGGGATACAATAAGTAATGATAGCCATTTTAAGTAATTAAATAAAGTCAATTAACAAAAATACATTCAGCATTTACAGAAATAATTAATTTCAAGTTTGTATAATTCATAGTTGAAAGTTTGTTTGAATGAAATAATTTGAGCAATATAGTGTCATTGTTTAATTGTATACATTTTATGTATTTGCAGTTAAACCGCATCAATAAATGTGTGTGAAGCAATTGTTTATATCCCCCCAGTATCAACAGATATCTTTTCTGCATAAACATGATTAACCAACATTTGTCCCAAATACAAACTTTCTATCCCTCACAGCTTCACAGAAATAGTCCAGATATAGTGACAAACAGCTTTGAAGGCAATGTCATTTTGTCAAAACCTGTTAATGTCAAACTATGGTAAAACTATTGTGATCCAAACCTGAAGTGCCTAATCTGTACATGGACCATTCTTAAACATACTATGGTTCATGGTTTTTGAGATACTGCTTGGAGAATGTTGCACTCAAGATAAAACCTTTATGTTAAAATATCAAGCTCAAACCTAAATGATTATGAGACCATCTAAATGTACACAAACACAACCCAAGTAATATTTGTTGATTTGTCTGAGGATGTAAAGTTGACGCCAGTGAAATATATAAACTGTAAAAATCATTGCAACTACCTGTGAAAGACGAATGCGATTGCCTATGTAAAATCCATTGAATGGTACTAGTATCACCAACATTAACATCCCAGAGAGCACTGCTGCTCCCACAGTCTGCCACAGCACCCCAACACACACTATGAAAGTCACCACAGTGGACCAGAGGGAAGACACGTAGGTGGGAACCTCCTGCAACTTCTGAGCATCCACAGACATCAGATTCACTATTTCACCTACTGTGGTTTGACGTCTGGCAACTTTAGATAATCTTAATGCCTAAAAAAAGACGAAAGAGATCATATAAAAGTTGGATATAAACGATAGAGGATAAGAGGAATTGTGTGAGGCCTGAAAAAGATGGTAGAGAGTTTTTAAAAGCGAGATATAAACTTAGGCAAAAGACTGGAATTGTGTAGGCATTGTAGGAGTTAGATATGATGGTAAGTGGTGAGACACACTGACATAAAGTTTGTATTCCAGAGGAAGTCTTGAAACATTTTGTCAACCACATCAAAAAACTGTTTGGGGGATTATGTAATACAGCAACTGTAAAAATGTATAGCTTTTAATACATTTACCCAAAGTAATGGGCAGTTTGAACACACTATACATGTTTAACATTGGTGGTTAAAATAGGTATTGTGGGAAAATCACAAAAACAATGATTGATATGTAATCTGTTTCCAAATCAACTTTGAGGAGGAGGGAGCCACAGGTAGACCCCATGTAGCATGAAAATACGACCATAAATGATGAATTGATGCATACCTTTCGAGTTATTTGTACAGACAAACAAACAGCCACGAGTATGATACCCTTGCTCCCCCTCTTGTTGGGGCAAGGGTAAAAGCAGTGAATTTCTGCACTATTACAGAAAATATAGTATTTAGAACATTATAGCTGGGAATTTTATTGATAATTGGCTTTCCACACACTGCTTATTCATTGTAATGTGAGCAGTGAAATGAACAGAGAGAAGCTGCAGTATCCTCACCTTTCTGTAGACAGCTGCTGTGATGATGGTTCTAAATCTCATGCCAAAGTTATATGTATGGTACAGATATCTCTGAATACAGAGTGAGTCCAGCTCTGCAACCACAAACAGACCAACTGCGAGAAGGAAACCCTTCCACTGTGACTCACCTCTGGAGTCTACAAACTGCAGCAGAAATCTGAAAGAAAGAGTTAAATACTGGCAAAGTAAACAGAAAAAAGTACATAAGTACTCACAAAGTAAATGAAAACAAAGTACATAAATACTAAACAGTAAACTGAAAGAAAATACATAAATACTACACAGTAAACTGACAAAAGAGTACATAGTGTCACATTAAACTGAAAAAGTACATAAAATACTAACACAATAACTGTCAAGAAAGTACATAAATAGTGTCACAGTAAACTGGAAAAAGTACATAAATACTGACACAATAACTGACAAGAAAGTACATAAATAGTGTCACAGTAGTCTGAAAGAGAGGAAATACTGACACAGTAATATGAAAGAAACAGTGAGAATACCAATACAGTAATCTGAAATATATTTTAACAATTGTATGGAAGAAATAAAATATTGCAACAGTAAAGTGAAAGACCAAGTGAAAGTACTTACACAGTAACCTGAAAGAGTGTAAAATACTGACACAATAATCTGAAAGAAATAGTGTCAATACTGCAACGGTAACAGAAAGGGACAAAAGTAAATGTAAACACAGTAATCTCAAAGACAGCCACTGTAAATATTACAAACAGTAGTCTAACTCCAACATTAATCTCAAAGAAAGAGTCCACAAAGACACTTGGGATGTTCAAAGCGAAGTTGAAATCAACAGATCAAGAAAGGTAAATAGAGTATATTCATGGCACTTAGGGAACCCTGCAGTACACTGAGAATAATCTCAGTGCATTTAATTCTCATTGGAAGAAACATAATTTCATAGCTGATGATTCTCGTCCTTCATGTAACTCTGGAAAGGAAACAGTAATTTATTTTTTCTTAAATGTTCTGTCTATGCTGCATCTAGAAAAGAATTGCTACAGAACATCGAAACTGCTCTACCTGATATAAATTTCATTACATCAACTGATGCATTTGGCCACCTACTTCTGTATGAAACAGGTTCTTTTTCCTTTTTTTCACTTTGATTTATATCTAAAATGTAAATTTTGCTACATGTTACATATCATCGCGGTTATCATCTTCATCACCATCAATATCTCTCTACTTTCTATTTACTGAAATTAAAGTTTTTATTTGTTTTAAGCTTTTTAAAATTTTTTTCATTACTATATTTTTAATAGTTTGTATTTTAAACTTTCATTGGGTATTTCCTTGGAAGAAAATCAATAGTTGCTCTTACGCTGTGGGCAATTGTCAGTAAATAAATATTTAAAAAGTTTAAATTTAAAAAAAAAATAAAGACTACCATCATATATGGCATTAATTTTTTTTATTTTGAAATAAAGTCTGAATTACATAGCATCAAGCCTAATACTATTGAAAATCTATATGGGCTGCTTGACATGGATTTGAAAAAGATCTCAAAGTGCATACCAGTTGTAATGTCAACCATAAAACATGGCAAGATAGCAAAATAGGGATGGATTTGAACCCACCTCATATGTGACAGGCATGTGTGAAAGCATATTAATTTTAAAAAAATGCATCCCTTCTGGAAAAGAATACTCCGATATATAAATATAAATATACTACTGCGACTGATTACATAATGTTTTCCACTAATTTATTAAACTGGTTGCAAATCTGTGAATGTGAATAAACAGTGTTTATTTTCTAAGGGTTTAAAACATAAATAAACTTTTACCTCATCAAATAAGGTGCAGTAAATGAAAACACCAGGCTTAATATCCTGTAAACAGTTGCCAACAGTATTGCAGAACCAATGGACTTCATGATGGCTTTCATCAAGGAAGGACCTTTCGATATTGTCTCCTCTGAGTCTCTAAAAACAACTAGAAGAATGTTTTTGCTGACAAAAACGAAGCGGCCCTGATGAAAAAGAAGTCACCCATAAAAGATGTCAACATATGCATCATAAGCAATAGAAACTGTGAACTTTATTGCATTGTGTATGTTACTTGTCCCTATTTTCATCTTTAATAAGTGTGCACAATTAAAGTGAGGTCAGCTGAACAATACAATAGCTGGAGATTAAAAACTCCCTAATTTCACTGCAAGGTGGCCATAACTTCATTCATATTGGGACTTTAAGGTGACCATAAAATAAGAATGTCCCTTTTCGCATCCTTTATAAGTGCATAAAGTTTAGCTCAGGTCAGTTGAACAATAAGATAGCTGGAGGCTGAAACTTCCTTTTTCACTGTAAGGTGACCATAACTTCATTCATATTGCGACTTTAAGGTGACCATAATATGAGAATGTCCCTTGAATATCAATATATGTTAGATATGGAAAAAGAAAGAAGCCAGATGGCTTTATTCAAATGTTATGACTTTAGGGGGGGGCCAAAATTATATTAACAGTTTAAGGTCACCTTAAAATCAGGATAACCCTTTGGTTTGCCATCCTTTATAGGTGTGCAAAGTTTAACTGAGGTCAGTCGAACAATAAGATACTTGGAGGCTGAAAACCCCCTTATTTGACTTTAAGGTGGCTACAACTCCATTCATACTGAGAGTTTAAGGTGACCATAAGTATTATTTTTATCTAGTTTAATACCAGTGATAATTTGGATATAAAAAAATGGAAAAAGAAAGGAGCCAGAGGATTTTATTCCAATTTGATGACTTTAAGCAGGCCATATTTCCATTAACATTTTGAGTTTAAGGTCACCATAAAGTCAAGATATTCCTTTGGCAAATCTTAATATATGTGCCAAGTTTGGTTGAAAAAAGTGAAAAACTAAGTGAACTGGAGGGCTAAAACCCCCCTTTTTGACATTAAGGTGACCTTAAGATTGCAGATACAGGGCTAAAACTTCGGCATGTGAAAGATTATCAAAAAGTAGCTGAATAAGTTATTCCAACAAAACGCCGAAATCCTCACCGTTTTTGAGATACAGTCCAAGTACCCATTTTTTTAAAATTTACGAAAATAAAACGCCTCCCATTCAGGCATCTATGGTGCGATTGATGAGAAAATCCTTTCCGACCCCGGAAATTTGGTCTAGAATGTACCTGATAAATTTTATAGCACAGGTGTGTGTGGTTTTTTCCGAAACGCGATGACGGGGTGTTATGCTTAAGGTTACCTTAAGTAAAGCTTAAGGTCTGCGCAAAGTATCCCAAAAAATTTTCCCGCCCCTATAGTTTTAAAGAAAGATAAGAAGGAAAGAAAAATTTGAAAGGGTAAGAAGTTATTCAAGGGAGACCATAATCCTGCGGCGGCGGTGATCAGTCGAACTTCGGTAAAAACAAATAAGCGTCCCTAACGGGCCGCTTAATTAGATGATATCACAATTAAGAGTTCAGTGTGTCCACCAGCTTTAGTGTTAGACTGGAAACCACACACATTATGCTGGACTGTCACTTGGGTTGTTAGGGCGACCCAGGTGTTAGTCCTCCTCCCCAGGCAGCATGTTATTAAAGTTTATCACTACCTGTAAATGGGTTTGGGGTACCAGTCTGATGACATCACAGATCTTACCTAGAAATATGACCCAGTTGTTAAGGGCAACCCAGAAAACAAAATGTTTTCATTGGCTAGTGACTTAACTCTGTGTTAGACCAAAGCTTCAAAGTCACTTTCAAACTGACATTCAAAGGACAAACATGAAATTTGTGGAACTTCTGATGAATATATTTTATGTTTTTAACTCTGCTTTTAGGGATTTTAACTTGTAAAATATGTACATATGAACGGTCCTTTATCATGCAACAAGTTTTTTATCATTACTATGAATATTATTCATGTGAATGGATGGATTGACTGATCAATGAACTGGAAAAGCAGAGTGTTAATTTGTGATATTTGAACTGATATGCTGGAGTGTGGTCTTTCATAAGACCTCTGGTCATCGTGTCAACCTCAGGCTTATATGATCTTCCAGAAAGGAACGGTCTAACCTATATTCTCTTTCGTTATTTGTGGCAATGCCATATAGTCAATTGGTCGTATTTAGCCTGATATTGACAAGTTGGGCACAGGTCTTAGCACTTTGCGCTTATTTTATGTGTTTCAGAACATTGACTCATATAAATTTGTGATTTAATATATGAAAATGCCAGATCATGAACAACATTGCAAAACTTGTAAAGTGAGACACTTGCCTCCCATTGGGAAAGAATGCCAGTATAAGAAGACTGTTCAAGAAGAATCAAATGAACTTTCTCGAGATGCTGCCGTCGCCAGTGGTCAGTCCACTAGCATGGGTCCAGAAGACGGACAGCTGTTACAGAAGCAGATATTGGAGCAGCTAAGAAAAGTGACAGACAGGCTGGACCAAGTAGAGCATCGAGTAGCAGCCACAGCAACAAATTCAACACCAAAACAAGAGTTAAGTACAGACAGTTTTCTTGAGACCATTAAATGTCATAAAAAGTCCAAAAAGCAGTATAAAAGTAGTTCAAGTAGTTCATCCTCGGACGATAGTGATGACCCCTCCCTAGAAACATTAAAGTCACATAGATTGCAACAGAAAGTATATGCCAGAATCAGGGAACTAAATCATAGTTCACACCTCCCAGGTAAAAACAAAAAATTAAAGTATAAGTCCCAGAGAGGAAGAAGTGTTGATGTACAAGTCAAGCAGAAGGTGCCTTGGCCACATGAGGCAGTACTTGGGGGGGTATCTCGCCAGCGAGTTACGTATGACCAGTTATCGTTGACCCAATGAGTCCAAGGTTTTTGCTGTAACATACTGGAAGAACGTTCCAGAAGCCATAAAGACACCATGATATCATATCTCGCTGACCTCATGGAGGATGCGATGGATTTCTTGTGGCAAGGGGCCAAAGCATCCCATGCAGTCCTATTATGCGAGATGGAGAGAGGTACTCTCCAGTGGGAAGATGGCGATCGGATTGACCGGATCCGGAGGGCTCATGCCCAAAAACATATCTCTACCAGCAAATCATCTTGGGCAAAAAGTGAACGTAAACCATGGTTTTGCAAGAGCTTCCAGAGCAACACCTGTTCCTATCAGAAAGACCACGAGGTAAATGGTAGGCTAAACAAACACATCTGTGCCTTTTGCTTGACTTTAGGGAAACAGTTAACCCACTCAGAAAAGAATTGTCTAACCAAACAAAGCTAAAAAAACGAGCAGCCAGCTGCCAATCGTTAGGATTGGGCAGCTGTAGCAAATCTGTGTGCAAAAATGATCAAGTTAGTGAAGAAGCTGTGCAGCACCCACAGTTTGTTGTCAGTAAGGTCATAACAAATGATGTGCATAGAAGTAGGCTTGTTTACAATTCCAGGGTAAAACCCAAAGAAATTGAAGCTTTATTTGCTAAAAGAACTGGTAGTACACGTCTTAGCACTCCTCGTTTGCCCATAGTATTTGGTCAAGTAATCAGGGCTAGGGTAGCAAAACCCCAGAACAATAATAAAATTGTTAAGTCTGTAGCAAATGACCAATCGGTGGAAACAAATAGTGATCGTGGTAGTTCCCATGACGTAGGTTTGAACCCTAGTCCTCACAATAGCACAACAGTAGAGGTCGTGTCTAGTGGGGAAACACTGACCACAAGCAAAACTCTTCCCAATCGGGAGGGTAGTTACGAATGTGTCAGTAGAACAAGTGAGTTTGGCACTTCACAGGTTCAAGATTCAAACCCTAGTCCTATTGCAGGTACAATGGTGGCTCGCATACGAAATGATGAGCACAGTCAAAATACTAATTCCAAGGTTCAAGATCCAAACCCTGGTCCTCTCACCAACCCTACAGCTGAGGTCATGTCTGGCCCTAGGGGCAGGGACCCGTTGCCTGGTGGTTACACTTATCAATCTGTCCCAGACAAAAGGCAAGCATTGCTGGAAATGGTCCAACAGCTGAGGTCATACGAGGTGAGGGGGCTGAATGTGTAGACACTACACAGGTCGGGTCCGAGAAAGGGACCAGTGTGAACTCAGATATAGCTAAAGGATCACCAAGGTGTGAAAATAGTGACCAATTGATCTTTGATGTCAATTACTCTGGCATTGAAGACAAATTCGTCAATTCAATTCTGCATGCTAGGCATGCTGTTGATGTAAACAAAGTTTCAAATGTTGATAATGATACTTTTCACAAGTGGCGTCGTCAGTCTGTGTTCAACTTTGGGTATGTTCCATTAGGAGATCAATTAATGCCAGGGGTTGACGTCATGAATGACGCCTTGGACTTAACTCCCATTGAAATGCATTATGCTGTCAGGAAAACCAATAAACCCAATTTTATGCTAGCCAGAATACCAGTTAGAGGTCAACTTAATGTTGAAGCATGGTGTGAACACCTTGGGGAATATTGGGACCAACAATTATTGCAGCTAATAAGATTTGGCTTTCCCCTTGATTTCAATAGGGCTTGCAACATCACAAATGAACCAGGTAACCACAAATCAGCTGTAGATTATCCCAAGGACATTGATGCGTACATTGCAGAGGAAAAACAATATGACGCCATAATTGGCCCATTCAATGAAAATCCCATTTGTGGAGGCCACAGTTCACCTTTTATGACCAGGGAAAAACCCAACTCAGACCGACGCAGGGTCATCATAGATCTCAGCTGGCCCCTTGGGGCGTCAGTTAACGCAGGGATAGATAAAAATGCCTATCTTGATGCTCCATTTGCCCTAACTTTTCCCACTGTTGATGACATCACCAATGAGTTAAAACGCCTAGGTCGTGGTGCGTTCTTATATAAAATAGACGTTAGTCGTGCGTTCCACCATGTCAAGGTCGATCCAGGGGACTACGACCTCCTGGGTTTAGAATGGAATGGTCATTACGTCGACACGTGCGTTCCGCTCGGGGCGCGTCATGGGAGTCAGATCTTCCAGCGTTTAAGCGACGCCGTCAGGTACGTCATGCGTCACAAAGGTTTTACCATTATAGACTATATTGATGATTACGTCGGCATCAGCATTCCCAGCGTTGCCTGGGTGTCGTTTCACGCTCTTCTTGACTTAATGACGCAATTGGGTCTGATGGTCAGCGACAAAAAACTGGTGCGTCCCGCGACGCAAGCCACATGCTTGGGCGTCCTGATTGACACCAAAAAAGGCACCATTTCAATTCCTCCAGAAAAATTGTGTGACGTCACGGACGTGGTGCGTCACTGGATGACAAAAGACTTTGCCATAAAACGTCAACTGCAATCCATCCTAGGTCTCCTCTTATATGTACACAAGTGTGTAAAGCCCGCCAGGGTATTCTTAAATAGAATGTTGGATGTACTCAGATCTGGCCATGGGCGTCAAAAAATTTATCTCCTGACTTCAAGAGGGATCTGGGTTGGTTTGACAAATTTTTGAATACTTACAATGGCGTTTCGTTGTACGATCATAGAAGTATAGACGTCACACTTGAACTTGACGCCTGTTTCACGGGTTTTGGGGGTCGTTCTGGAAACTATGTCTACCACCTTCCAATTCACAGAGGTTTCAGGAATCTCACGATTGTTCATTTGGAGATGGTGAACATCTTGCTTGCGATTCGTACCTTCAAACTCCACTGGGCTACCAAGAAAATTTTGATTCAGTGTGACAATGAGGCTGTAGTCACAGTTCTAAGGTTGGGCAAAACTCGCGATCTGTACCTTGCAGCTTGTGCAAGGAACATCTGGTATACAGCTGCAGCAGCTGACATTGACTTACAGTATGTACACATTAGGGGAGTCGACAATAGGATTGCAGATGTTCTGTCAGATGTCAGGGCACCACTGATCAGTTTAATCTGTTGTATCATCACATTCAAAAGCCAGTACGGCTGCATGTAGCACAGGACATGCTGGACTTAGATCCAGAATTGTAAATAACATTGTAAATTTTAGTGTGTATTATTTTACATGTCTTAAGGTGTGCAGGGGCCTGCATATACGTTGGAGGTGTTAGATTTGTTAATAATTGTACAATTTGTAACCTGGCAGTTAGCTTGGATGTATTATTAGGTTGCAGGGGCTTATGCTGTTAGTCACATGATACTGAAAGATTCTGCACTTTGTTTTTTAGAGAATGAGGCCCTCACAGAATGGTCAGCCAAGGCTTCCTCAAGGCTTCATCTGGCGTTCAGGCCCAAGACATACAAGGCCTATACTACAATGTTCAAGACATTTGTGGCATTCTGTATATTCACAAAGTCATGTTTGGAGAATGCCAATGTTAAGTTAATTCTGTCTTTTTTAGAATGTCTAGTATCAAATGCTGTATCACCTTGTATGTTGGCTAACTATGTGTCAGCCATTAAAGCTAGTTTCATATTGTACGATATATATTGTGGTGTGTGGTTCTGATTTCAGAAAATAATTGGTAAGAAGTTATTGGTGGATATAGTGGTTTTAATAACCTCTACATCAATAAAGAACTACATTGATTCCAGCATCATCTATTTAGTTAAGTAAAAAAAAGAAGTACTTTTTAACAAGGAACACATTTGAATTCAGGTAAAAATTTATATGGATCCAGCAATATTAATTTATTTGTATTCCTTTTTCATTGTTATGTTTATCAAATGTTTATTGGTTTTATAATGTGTTTATATGAAATGTAGAGTAAGAAAATGAAAATTTGCCCCCCCCCCCACCATATATATTTACAAAATTTGCCAATTTAACTTGAAATATTGTAAGTTAACTAATTTTCTTTTGTCAAATTTAGGCAATTTTTCTTGTCTCTGACACAATATCAATGAATTTTATATCTTGATGTTTAATTGTAATATAAAGCTGAACTTTGGCCATTTCTTAAATTTTCAAAATCAGCCTGGAAATAACAAAGTTCTGTCAATTTTAATTGGAGTAAATTCAGGGGGAGAAGCTAAAATGTTTTGCCTAGTACACTCTGATTTTTCAGAAACTTGTAGTTAGATGCAATATTTCTTAGTGGTTGGGGTATTGCATATTTAATTAATGAGTCTAACAAAATGGTATGCCTGGGCATATTGGCTTATATATAAGCTATGCCCCTGAAATTAAATCTGTTGCTGGGTAATACAGCCTACCAATCAGATAAAAGTTAGAGAATTCCTCTCTCAAATACTGGCTCATATAGTCATTGGTGTGATTAGCCAAGTCAAATGAGTTGCGGATCTATTATGGTATCATATTGTGCCACTGTGCATTCCCAACTTAGCATCCACTCTATCTGGTATCTCTGTGGTACTAGACTTGGCAACTGCTATGGATAGATAATTTTTTGAATTGGACTTTGGTGTTGCACCCTAGAGTCTGCCTGGCAGAGATTAAGCACCATAAAAGTACAGAATAGAATGGAATAGAATAGAATAGAGTGCAGGCCTTTACTATTCTGAACACCAGAAGGTGCAACATACCCCTGTGAGGACAAGTCTTCTGCACTGGGTTTCCAGAATTTGTAGAAATGTTCCATCAGGGTTTTAGTTGTATTTACATCTTGTAATTCATAGACATCTTCAAACTTTAGCGTCCGTCTCCATCCCTTGATCAGGACCCTGTGTATACAAGGTTAAGGTGAAATATAACATCAGAGATGCCCATACACCACAACCCAAGGAAACAATTTTTGACACCATGAAATATACAAGGAGTGAAACTTACTGAAAATGATCAGGAGACTTTCAGAGCAAACAGTGTCAGTTCTGTAAAGGTCTAAATAATGTTTATGCAGAGAAAATAAATGTAAAGTATTAAAATAAGACAATTCATAGCAAGATGACAACATTAATCACTAAACTAAAAATTATGAAGCTGTAACTTTGATTAAATGAAGTATAACTGTCAATAGAAATAAAACAATTAAGTAAAAGTACATATAATAATCAGTCACAGCAATCCATATTTCTTTGTCATAAGAGAAATATGTCTCAAATATGGCAGGTGATCACATTGTGGTAGAGCCAAGGTTAAAGATTACACCATAATATAGCTTACCTACACTACCCAACAAATAACCCATCCAAGAATCAACTTTGTACACCTTACAGTTTCTGAGATGTGGCCCCACAAGATTTTAAAGGTCAAGGTCAATATGGATAGGTCAAAGTTCAAATCAAAGTCACACCATGACATTGCATACCTACACCCTCTAACCAATGTCCCTACTAAATATCAACCTTCTAAACCTTATGCCCCTGTTCCACCAAAGGACTAAGGGCCGATCCTCTCAGCGACCCTTAATCGTGGACAGTCGGTGAAGAAAATGGTAAAATGGGCGGGAACACTGAATCGCTACTAAAGCCTGGGATTAAGTACAGATCGGCCTCAGGAAGCCTGAGGAGGCCCCAGGTGGCCCCAGACAGTCCCCGACTGGTCTGGGACTAAGAACCGATTAAGCCAGTTGTCTGGTCGGTTTCAACCACGATCCTGTCGTACACATACCGACTGGGTCCCAGGATGCCTCAGGCCTCCTGGGACTAAGCCCCGACTAACCTCTGATTAAGTCCCGGCGTCCTCAGGCCTCCTCAGTCTTCCCCAGACCACGATGGCTGACTTTGTTTTGCAGAAAAGCTGGATTTTCTGGGTATATATATACATATAAATTCCGCGATCTAATCATCATTACTTTTCTGGGAACACAGCAGGATGCCACCTTTTCATGGAAGACAGCTTCAGCAACAACTTTTTTAGTTTTTATTCAATTACATATAATGATGTATTTGCTATTTCTACGTCAACCACAGAAACCACCATCACCACCTCCACCACCACCACCAGCCATACAGAGACCTAGAAGAAGGCACAACATGTGGGTTAGGCCATGGCTACTACAGAGAGAGGAGAGGGGGGCCTACCACAACATTATGGCTGAACTGTATGCCACAGACATTCCAGGATTCACCAACTACATGAGGATGACCCCTGAATTCTTTGAAATGATAAAGACCAGACTGGAACCAAGTCTAGCCAGGCAGGCCACCAACTACAGAGCTCCTATCAGTGTTGGGGAGAAGTTAGCCCTCACCATCAGATATCTGGCCACTGGAGAGTCATACACATCATTATCCTGTCAGTTCAGGGTTGGCAGATCCACCATTTCCAAGTTTCTACCAGAGGTCTGCAGGGCCATCCAGGATGAGTTCACCAGAGAGTACCTCAGATGTCCTACTACTTCAGATGAGTGGAAAGAACTGGAAAGGGAATTCAGGATCAGGTGGAATGTTCCACATGCCCTTGGAGCCCTTGATGGCAAGCATGTGGCCCTGAAGAAGCCCAAAAACTCTGGAGCCCTGTACCACAACTACAAGGGGTTCTTTTCCATAGTAATGTTGGCCTTGGTAGATGGGCAGTACAAATTCAGATGGGTGGATGCTAGTACAGCTGGATGTTGCTCAGATGCCCAGATATTTAATGCCGGCCAGCTGAAGAGGAAGATTGAGGATAGGCTTCCCTGACCCAGCTCCTATAACCCAGGGTGGTCGAGATGTCCCTACTTCATTCTGGCAGATGATGCCTTTGCCCTGAAGACCTCGCTCATGAAACCCTATGGCAGAGAGGATGTTAACCAGAGAGGAAAGGATTGCCAACTACAGAATATCAAGGGGCAGGAGAGTTGTTGAGAATGCTTTTGGCATCCTGGTCTCAAGATTCAGATTGATGTTAACCACTATTGAACTACCCCCAGAAACAGTCAGGGATGTGGTCATGACCTGTGTGGTTCTGCACAACATACTGAGAAGCCAGTATCAAGGTCAACATGGTGGTCAAGAGCCTGAAGATGATGATGATGTGCCTGGTGATTGTCGACTGATTGGTGGTGCTGCTGGTGGTGGTCCAGACAAAAACCCTGCAAGAGAAGCCAAAAGACAGAGGGATTACCTGAAGAACTACTTCCATAATGAGGGAGCAGTGGGCTGGCAAGATGGCAGAATATAACTGCTGCTGCAGTAACCAGTCCTTTTCAGGACTACCAGATATTCCAAAAACAATTACATGTAATCAGCTGTGCTTGTTGAAAATATCACAACCATTTCCCAACATAATTCACCCACCTAACAAACAGACAAACCCAATGCCCACCATAAGACACCCACCCAACAAACAGACAAATCCAAAGGCCACCATAAGTCCCCCAGCCAACAAACAGACAAACCAAATGCCCGACAGAATTCACGCAACCAACAAACAGACAAACCCAATGCCCACCATAAGTCACCCACCCAACAAACAGACAGAAATAAATGCCTTACAGAAGTCACCCAACTAACAAAAAGACAAACCCAGTGCTAAACATAATTCTCAAAAGAAACACACAAAGCCAAACATAACTTTCTAAATGGAATAAATATTTTATATATTTTGAAAGCTACATCCTAATTTTACTTACATTTGGCTTTTTTTTTTTTTGGGGGGGGGGGAATATTTGAAACAAATGTTTTCCTGGAAATCTTAAAATTAAAATCTTTTTCTCCACTTCACAAATATTTAGGAAATATAATCACCAAACTGGTTTTCTTTACAATGATGGGGGGGGGGGGTTATGTTAGCAAAATAGTTTGTCAGTTCTTTGGTTTGGGTTCTGTTTGTTATTGGGTTTGTCTGTTTCTTGGTTGTTGGTTATGTTTCTTATTTGGTTTGTGTGTTTGTTAGTTGGGGGTTAGGTTTGGTATTGGGTTTGTGGGTTGGTAAGTATGTGATAATGCCTTTTAACTCTAGGGATGGTGTAAGTGTTGGACTTTTTTATTAAAGATTTTAACCAATCCCATGGATTTTAAGCTAAAAATGGGCTGATTATTGGCCATATTGAGAGTCTTTTTCTATGTGGCCTTTTTTGGTTATGTGTGGTACCATGGGTTATTTGTTTCATGTTTGGGGTGGTGTAGGTGTTGGACTTTTTTTTTTCTTGTGATAAGTATTTAAAAGGGCCTGGCAGGTCAAAGACCCGCCCTGACTGAATGGCTACTGAGGAGGCTGCTGCTGTTGAGGCGGTGCTGTAGTGGTGATAGTGAAGAGTTGCGGCTGCTGCTGCTGAGGCTGTTCAATGATCTGTGTAGATGTCAGATCTGGTAGCTGGCTTAGTATTCCACTTAAGTTGTGTCTACTGCCCTCGTCTTGTACTGTTAGAACTGATGGAGGGTTGCCAAAGCCAAGTGGGCTGGGTGTGTAGTAGACGTAACTGCTGCCAACTGCTGCTTGGGTGGAAGTAGACGCCTGTTGAGTGGTTGTTGGCAGTATCCCGACCCTCTGGGACTAAGTGGTAATAGTGGCTGATCTTCTTGGTAGTGCTTGACGTCTACGGTTGCTTTTAATGCTTTCGATATCTCTAAAAATTCTGCCCTTGAGGTCCTCAAACTCCTCTTGGGTCATATTTTCAGCCTCTGATGCCACATAGTCAAAGAAGGGCTGCCTGTCTGACTTCTGCTGCAGGAAACCCGAGATCAATATCCTCATCTGGTCAAAGTGCTCGAGTATCTTGGAGTCTGTTGAAACTGGTGTAGATGTGAACATAGGTTGACTCCTACTCTCCCTGAGGACACTGGACTCGAGGTGTTCTGTATCAGTAGTAGACCCACAAGATTCGTCCTGCTTGCTGGTATTTGGGCTGGCCTTTGGCTGGCCTCAAACCCTGAACTTCTGCTGCCCCCCTGTCATCTGATATGGGTCTTAAGGAAACCCATCTGCTGGTAGACCCAGGACTGTCTCTTGGTCATCTCCCTTGGGGCTTGGCCAGATTTGAAAATTTTAATTACTTAAATGTAGCTTTTATAAGCTACAACTTACCATGTGGGACTGAATGCTTTACTGGTTGCCACGAGGAACTACAACCAACGTCTAAGAAAAAAAGACATTTATTCTTGGTCGTAGCCTCAGGTTGTCGTCACGTGATCTGCCCCTTTGTAAGCACTTTTCTCGTTGAGATTTTAAGCCCATACCCCTCAGCTGTAATACAGCGGAGAGGCAGGGTGGGACTCTCCTCAGTCCCACATGGTAAGCTTGTAGCTTATAAAAGCTACATTTAAGTAATTAAAATTTTCAATTTTATTACGCTACACTAGCTTACCATGTGGGACTGAATGCTGAATCCAACCGTCCGGAGGAGGGATTACAGCTGAGACTGGCAGATAAGTCTAATTTTCTTAGAATTTTGATAATAATGGTAGAATGAAAGATCGAAAGTACCAGTCTGAGTCCCGTCTACAGGGCCCCAATCCCAAAGACCGGGCCTGTAGAAGCCAAAAACCTGAATGAATGAATGACAGTGGTAAAAACTGTCCGGGTGTTTGACGAGAAGAAGGGGTGTACCCTAGATACACAGGTGGGGTCAGTCCCAAGGACAATCACGGAAGAACCTGAGCTTAAGGCTCGGGAACTGAGTAAAAAGACAACCTTCAGGTCCTTAATAATGTACAATTAAAATGAATAAAGATTAGATAGACCTTACCGTATACACCCTGATGAGGTAGACGTATACCTAGACCCTGGGCTTAGACTCCTGAAGACCTTCTTTTCTTTCCGAGGATGACTGGACTGAGGAGAAGGGTCTAGGACCTGCTGTGCCGCTACTACTGGTCCCAGATACAGATTGTTGTCATTGTCCGACCAAGTAAGGTCTTTTAGATAAAAATTGGTAAAAGTGTTGAGAGCTTTCCAGTGACAGGCTTGCATGATCTGGTCCAGCGCGGAGACACACTTTGAGAACCTTCTCTTGCTAGTTGGTTTTTGGCTATGAAGTCAGAAGAAGGGAACAAGGCGACCTTTTCCCATTGGCCTAGATTAGATACTTTGTTTGCGACCCAGGCATGGATTTTGCTGCGGCGCTTGCCGGAGGCCAAAGCTAGCAAGAAAGCAGTTTTGAGAGTGAGATGTTTGAGGTCTGTGTCTTTCATAGGCTCAAAGGGTGCTTTTGTGAGCTCATTGAGAACAACAGAAAGGTTCCACTTGGGGAGATTTCTGGAACTTTTAGGGCGATCCCTGTGGAAGCTGGAGAGCAACCTATGAAGGGCCTCATTATGAGCAATATGTTGGCCCGATGGGCCCAAGGAGTCAACAACGGCAGTCCTGTAATCATCAATGGTGGAGGGGCGCCTGTTTAGGTCTTGGTACAGATACATGAAGAAATATGAGATTTGTTTCACAGATGGAGTGGAGAAATCCACCGAATTTTCTCGACAATTGCATTGTCTGATTTTTTGGATCTATGTTTAGAGCATCTATGTCCCAGGCCTTCGGGTCTGGGATAGGAGACACATACAGAGGAAGCTTGTGGTTCAGATGAGTGGCAAATAGGTCCACGTGGGGAGTGAACCACTTTTGGGAGATCTGTTTGAACACCTGTGGATGTAGTGACCATTCGGTCGATTGTACCTGATTTGACCTGGAAGGTAGGTCGGCCATCACATTCAGGCACCCTGGAATGTGCCTGGCTTTCAATGTTATGTGAAAGTGATGGCACCAGGTCATGATTCTCCACAGGAGTGCACACATCTCCGCTGAGTGTGTTCCCCCTTGTTTGTTTATGTAAGCAACCACAGTTGAGTTGTCCATTGCAACTAGCACTGTTTGGTCCTGACACTGGTCTTTGAAGTGTCTCAGGGCCAGAAAGACAACTTTCAATTCTAGGACGTTTATGTGAAGGCCTTTTTCCTGGGGAGACCACAGACCTTGGGTAGAACTTTGTTCTAAGTGAGCACCCCAACTTTCGTTTGAGGCGTCTGTAAAGAGTTGGATACTGTGGTCTTTGGGATGAAGGTCTGAGCCTTTCATCACATTTGCAGGGTTCTGCCACCAGTCTAGGTGTGAAGAGATGGCTTCTGTCCAAGGAAGTAGGCTGTCCAGTGGTTGAGGAAATTTCCAGTGCTCCTTGAGGTGAAAGTGAAAGGGCCTCATGTGAAGTCGTCCCTCCGGGACCATTTTCTCCGTTGAGGCTAGCAACCCAATTAGAGACATCAAACATCTTGCAGTCAAAACATGTTTTGACTTGAGTTGTAGGATAAAATCCTGAAGTTTGAGCCATCTCTCTTGAGTGGGTTTTACAAGGGCTGAATCTAGGTGGTACTCGTAACCCACGAACGAAAACACCTGAGTGGGATTCAGTTCTGATTTTTGTTGATTGATGATCCATCCCAAGGACTGGGTTAGATCTACCACTGCCTGAGTGTTCACTAGTGCTTCCTCCCGGGATTGAGACCTGATCAGCCAGTCGTCCAGGTATTGGTGGAGTCTGAGCCCTTTGGAGAGGGCCATGAGCTTCACCTCCTTTACGATCATGGTAAAGACCTGGGGGGCTGTGGCCAGTCCGAAAGGTAGGAAGGTGAACTGGAACACCTGGGACCTGTGGCAAAATCTTAGGTATTTCCTTGAGTGAGGATGGATGGGGATGTGAAGGTAACCGTCCAACAGATCTATCGACGCTACCCATTCCCCTGGAATCAGGGAGGTCCTGATGGATTCTGGAGTTTCCATCTTGAACTTCTCTATGTGTAGAAAAGTATTGAGCCTGCTTAGGTCTATTACTGGCCTCCACCTTTGGTGAGGCTTGGGTACTAGAAACAGGCGACTGTAAAACCCGAGAGATTTTACATTTTCTACCCTTTCGATGGCATTCTTTGACAGCAGAGACTGGATACAATCGGCTAAGGCTTGGTCTTTTGGAAGGGCCTTGTATTCTGATATTATCAGAGGAAATCTGACCAAGTTTGGTTTTGAGAGGAATGGCAGAACGTGGCCATTGGTGATAATGTTTAACACGTTGCATGAACAATTGTTTGCTTGCCAGTCTCTGCTGAAAGAACGGAGGCGACCTCCTACTGGTGGACTGTTTGAGGCTTTGGAGGAGTCATTGGGGAGAGGGGTTTCCATGCCCTCTTCCCCTATTGTGGGGTCGAAAACGACCCCTGGAGCCTCTGAAGTTTTGTTTTCCCCTGTTGGAGGAAAATGATTGGTTACTGCTTTGAGAGGAATTTCCCCCATAGGGGCGTTTCCTGTGGGAGCCTCTTTTCTTGTGGGGACCACGAAAGGGCTTATTCTGGTAGGGTCCGAAACCCTGAGAATCTTTTGAGGTGCCTTTTTCAAGAAGAAAGTCCTCGCCTTCCTTTTCCAACTGTGATTTAAATAAGGACGGCGGCCAGAGTTCTTGGCGCCTGGTTTCTCCTAAGTGGGGTTGTAACAGAGTCATTTCGGCTTCGCACCTAAGCAAGGCAAGATTGCCATAGAGTACAATTCTCTCTGGAGAATATGGGCCAGTGATTTATTAAGGCAAGTTAAGGCCCTGTGTTGGATTAGGACGGTCTTATTCCACAAATCCAAATACTACAGGCTTCCTCATATCCATGTTTCGCTGCTTTTTCAGGGTCAGCACCTTTCCTGATCTGAGACTTTTTGGAGGTCACTTTTAAGCTATGCTGACACCTCTCCAGAGTGGCATTACAGGAAGAGGAGGTTTTGGCAAAAGTAGTAGCAAAATTGAGAGTGGAAATATTCTGTCTTGCCTGATGTTCCAATTCTTTAAGAATTGGCATAGGGACCTTGCCCATAGGAGCCCCAGGTGGTTTAGGAGAAATACAAATCTTGGCAAAGTCCGTGTTCAGCTCTTGTATTTTGTCCTCATAACAAGGGTGGCCTACCTTGTACCACTTGGCAGTGGAGGGAGGAGGTTTGATGTACTTGCCCTCAGGTAAATTTGCTGCCTGGAAGTCCTGATCGAATTTATTAAAGGCATCCTTGATGACTGAATTAAGAGGCAACATGGAGGAAGGACCACTTGGCCTAAGTTCTTGCCTGCCTTTCTCATTATCAAGGCCCATGACCGCTGTTGAAGATCTAGGTACGGATTCCCTAGGATCCGGAAGTTTAAGGATGCGTCGGAACGTATCCACCTCCTCGGCATATTGAGATGGGATGTCAGACAAGGCTACTTCCCTGTAATAAGGAGGGTCAGGGTCATGTTGAGGGTGGTCCTGATCAGCATAAGACTTCCCAGAGGTCTTAGGAGACCTATGCCTACGTTCAGGGGACTGATCCTCCTCTGAAGATGATGGTAAAAATCTGTCCCTCGACTTGTGTTTTGATTTATCAGAGTGCTTTTTGGGCCTAGGGGCCGACTGAGGGACAACAGAGAAGTCTGAGTAGTGGTCTGAGGCAGAGCTCGGATCCACGACCTGATACCTAGAAGAGTGTGTAGGTTTTTTTGGTTTGGTCGAGGCTACCTTCGAGGGTTCCTCGCCAGAACTACGAACTTGCGCCGAGTCGTCTTCGAGGCGACTGGAATACGAGTCGAGGCGCGGAGGAAGATCTGGACCATACTCTACCTCCATAGACTCGAGTACACTACTGGACTGTGAGGGTTTGGCTATATCTTTGGAGGGTGCGTTCATTTTAGAAGCAGAAGAAGAGGTCTGATCTACCTCCACTTGTTTTTGTAAAGATTTCTGAAAATCTTCACGAAGACTATTAAATGCCTCCAACATACTAGCCTGAAAAGCCCCCATTTTCTGATCCATTTGTATGTCAAGGTGAGAAGACAAAGGTTTTTCGAGGTTAGCTTGCACTTTTTGTTGTAAAGCCGTACCTGGTGTAGGCGGGACAGTACGAGCTGGAGTTCGCACAGATAACGCCTCGAATGAAAGAGGTTGAGGGCGAGGTGGGGATGTGAAGAGACAATTCGCAGCCACTTCTAACTCTGCATGCGAACCTCCATAGGATTCTGAAGAGTTGTCACCTAATAGTTCAGAATCGATGTCTTCTGCCTTATTTTATCAGATTTCATCAGTAAAAGACGAGCAAATAAACAGGGAGACAATAGAGTGACACACGGATCGTCGCCTTTACCTGCCTCTCTGCAGGTAGGGCAGTAGTTCTGATGATCAAATGGGTGGCAGAAATGGTTACATTTGGATGCACGAGGTTTGTCTTTGTTAGACCGGTGAGAAGGCATGTTTTAAATGCAATAAAAAGAACGCGAGTAAATCCTCGACTAAAATACTCGCAGAAGAAAGCCAGTTGAGGCGAGCTCACAAAACTCAAAATAAGGACAAATTACAAAAGCGGAAGTGCTGAAAATTGGCCAGAATGTGCTTTATACAATGATAAATGAAATACATAAAAAGGGAGGTATAACAATAAAACTGCACTGAGATATAACTAGAAAACGGCAGTAAATACTTCCCAAAGACTGTAAAATGGCGGCGACCAACGAGAAAAGTGCTTACAAAGGGGCAGATCACGTGACGACAACCTGAGGCTACGGCCAAGAATAAATGTATTTTTTTTAGACGTTGGTCGTAGTTCCTCGTGGCAACCAGTAAAGCATTCAATCCCACATGGTAAGCTATTGTAGCGTAATAAAATGTAGTTTTGACAGCTTGCCATAACGCGTTCGCTGAGATTCGAACCATCTTCTGACATCAAAGGGCTGGAGCTTCAGTTCTGCAGATATTTCTGCCCAGAGAGCCTCCTTCTTCTGTCTGTCGTGGAAATCTGCATGCTCCTTGTCGTAGAGCTCTGGATGCTCCTTCACAAACTCCATAATTGCAGTTTCTTGACTGTCAGTGAAAGTTGCACAGACCCTGGCTCTCTTGACTGCTGAGTGACTCTCTGAATCCTCCTCACACCTCTCTTCTTCCTCTCAAGCTTCCTCAGTAAATTCCAATCGCTCCTCAATCTCAATCTGTACCCTCCTCTATCCTTACCTCAATCCTTTCCTCCACCTCTCCACTTTCCTTCTCTCTCTCCTCTTGCCTCTCATCCATCTTCTTCTTTCCTCTCTTCCCTCCTTTCTCTTTCCTCATAACTCCAGATACACAGCTCAGACAAGAATTTTATGGTCACGGTCACTAGCACAAGGTCAAAGGTCATATCAAGGTCACAGCAAGACATTGCAAACCTACACTTTTTACCAATGTCTCTACTAAGTATCAACTTCCTACACCTTCTGGTTTCTGCGATATATGCCGGACAAGATTTTCAAACCAAAGATCACTATGACAAGGTCAAAGTTCAACTCAAGGTCACACCACGACACTACACACCTGGACCAACCAACCGATGTCCCTACCACCAAATATCAACTTCCTAAGCATTATAGTTTCTGAGATACAGGCTGGACAATACTATTCCTGCTGCCCACCTGCCCACTAATTTGGATGTCATGGGGGAAAACAATACCCACACAGCCCCCAAAAGTTTGTGGGGTAAAAAAGGGAAATAGATTCAGATATGTCTGTACCCCATATTTGTTTGTTTACAAACACAATAGCATCACTGTGCTATTCATATGCATTGGTCTTAAGAGTTATTTTAATCCATAAAACTGTAGAAATTAGCTTGTGGATTTTCTGAAGGTCTCACCTGTAGAACCAGATGTAAGCAATCTGTGACAGAAAATTGGCACGTTTTTCAGGAGATTCTGTCATTTTATCCTGTAATAAAAGGTAAAAAGATACTGGTACACTGTCAAGTTACACAAATAAAAAGCCATTATTCATGCTGAAACTATACAAGGTAAATATATAGTTACAATAGTGGGGTCTAATAATATGAGATTATGGAAACTCGAAATTAAATTATTGAATTATTGACTTAAATAATTCACTGGGTATTAAAAGATGACCTCCCTTTGGGGTATTATACCAAGAACAACAAAATTTATCTTTCCCTTGAATGAAAAGTTTCATTTATTTCACTCCACATTCCAAAGAAAAACATGGAAAAGGAAAATATGTATTCTTTTAAGCAAGGTTGGACTACTTCTAGTATGATCTCATAACAAATTGCTCAAGTGGCTCAAATTATCACTCCAGTGTCCCAGTTAAAATAATACTCACTAGTTAAGTTTGACCCTGAAAAATTAATCCTATTGTACAAGTTAACAAATACAAACAAGTTCTCTCAATATATAATTAAAAAAAGTAGTGTAAATAATTCAGGATAATCATATATATTTTAAACTGGTTTTAGGTTTTGTTCATTTCAGTGGACTTCTAGCCTAATTAACCAATTGGCTCAGAGCTGTTGCTTAATTACTTGTAAGGTCAGCCTATAGGAAATGAAATGATAGCCATACCTTGTGGGTGTATATTAAAGGGCCATGGTATTGCTGTACATTGACCTAAGGATGGTAGTCTATGTGGGTGAACTTTGGTTTTGATTTTAATAGGCCAAGTGATTAATTTTCAAGTTGTTTGCCACATAAAACTTTCTATTTCGCTTAAAAAACTTTACTTCAGCCTTGTTTTTTTAGTTTTTACCTTGATCTTATTCCACCGATTATGTTTGGCATGTATGAAAAAAATACATTTTCACCCCAAAAGATCATTATTATTGTTGCAAAAAGATTTTTTTGTGTTTCTAGACAGTCAACACAGTATTTATTTTATTCCTTTTCAAATTTATCTCTAAACGTATACACTGCTAAGTATATGCAGCAAAAAACAGATACCAACCTGCTGGGGTTTTGACCAACAGTGTTTTATGTCTCACAAATTTATTTGCACTTTCAATGTATGTCAGAGAATAGGAAACTTAACATGTTAAGAACTGAAATTTTTTGCATGTCAACTGTAATAGTAGTATAAATATAACTAGTATAATACCCTGCACAAACTTTGTTGCTTGAATCCATGATCATGTATCTTAGCTTATGTATTTCAACTTAAACACTAATAAATAAGACAAGGCCTTGTTGACATAACTCCATGTCTTATCAAAAAGACCGCTTTAAACAAAGAGGACCTCAAGAATTATTGGCCTGTATTCAGGCTTAATTTCTTGTCCAACTTGGTTGGTTGTATAGTTGCTGCACAAATAAGGTCTCACATCGACTCAAATGATCTTGGTAACACTCACCAGTCAGCCTACAAAGCTGGACACTCAATGGAAACTGCCCTGTTGTGTATTCAGAATGAGATACACATATTGTTGTCTAAGGGCATGCCCACAGCCCTGGTCCTTCTTGACCTGTTGGCAATTTTTGACAATATTGACCAAGACACTCTCCTCACCTGTCTGACAACAAGGTTTGATTTCACTGGAACTATCCTAACATGGTTTAAAACATATCTCCTGGTTCGTTTTCAATCAGTCAAAATTGGATCAGTGATCTCTGACTGTTTTAAACTAAATTTCGGAGTACCTGAAGGTTCTGTTCTTGGTTCTTTAACGTCCTCCCTTTACACCACCCCTTTGTGGAAAATATATAGATGTCAGATACCCTTTGTACTACTCATATGATGCTCCAAAACTCTGGAATGATTTGTAAATTGAAACTGCTCCTACACTGTCAGGTTTCAAAAGGTGACTGAAAACCTGTTTCAGAAGTCTTTCCCTCCCTAGTTTTTCTGACTACTGAACCCGATGGTCCCCTTGCTGACAACCTGATTATATTTTATGACTTTCTGATTTGTGCATTACAATTTGGATGGTGTGCCTTAGAACCCACCAGTTCGGAGATTAAGTACATGGATACCTGATACCTTATACCTGATGATGTTTATAGTTTAAGATTCACAGTTCAAGAACCTTATTGTTTTGGGTAGTATGTAATTTATTTTGTGGACTTGGTACATTAATCTAAAACAGCCATGTGATTGTATTTTACAGCAGCTGTTTTCATTTTTTTTGTTTAAAATGCCTCATAAAGAGCTTTAAAATATGAGAAATATATGATAACAACTATCATAAGGCACAATTCCATTTAATACATAAGGTCAATATTTTCATTCATGTGCAAGCAAAGCTGCAACATGATAACTTTCAAATTTAAATTAAATTAGGGTATATTAAACTTTTTAAAGTTAATAGCTTACCTAATGGACAATTAGCTATATCGCAGGCTGGCCTCACCAAATGTCAGAAAAAGGCATGCTGTGTCTCCCCCCGCCCCCCCCCCCCCAAAAAAAAGTCAGGAAAAGACGTCATGTGTTTCCAGTGGCCAGCTGGTCCCAGTACTGTGCACTTGTCGTACATCCTTTCTGTCTAGACAGAGTCATGTATCTTTTTTGTTGTCTAAACCTATCATGGCCCTAGGAAGCTGATAGCAGAGCCGGTTTGGGAGGGTCTTGTGTGTCCTTCGGATAGGGTATTAACTTATAAAAATTTAATTTACTTATTAAATTTGCAATTTTATTGTGTTAATACATCCTATCCAATGGACAATTGGTGAATAACTAAGTAACAGGTAAGTTACTAGGGACTTAAATTAACTCATAAATAAAACTAACAAATTTTCTCCAGGCCTGGGTCGACCTTGAAGTCAGGAAACTCTTAAGGCCATGGTCGGTTATCAGCAGCCAGTTACCCGGGGCTATACCAATATTGCCCCCCCCCCCCCGCTATTATACAGACCTGCTCTGAGGTAGGGGAAGAGAGGGATGAGTTCAGTCCCATAAGAAGCAGAAATAAACCGAAGGAAGCACGTCAGTTTTTTTTTGATTATATGTATAACTATTTACTTATATACAAACCTCCTCTATATCCTGAGCTACTGGTGGATCTACTGAGCAGCTACTACTGGCCCCAGGTGGTAGAGCTCTGAATCAGCTCACATCCTTCAGGTAAAATTGCTGATAAGATTTGATCTAAGGATACTCCCGATTGGAATGCCTTAGAAGCAGCAAAGGCCCTGACATCATGGGCTTTTACCTAATGTAAAGTGTAGGCCCTCTGGTCAGAGAGCTCATAACATAGGATCACAGTTTGCTTGATCCAAGAGGAGATAGTGGCAGTTGAGATGTCTTTTTCGAAACCTTTCTTAAAGTAGACAAAAACCAACTGCTTATTCTGTCTGAGGTCCGAGGTCCTGTCCAAATAGTAGCGTAATGCCCTGACCGGACAGACGGACCGGTCAGATTGAGGGACCTATCCAGAGTTGGGGCCAGGGCTGGTATAACCACTGGGGCCTCTTTGGCCAGCTGATTTTTGGAAAGAAAGCTGGGTGATGGGTACAGGGACACCTTTGACCAGTCAGATTGGTGTCTACCATTTTTGTTGCCAAGCATTTATCTCACTTCTACGCTTGCCTGACACAAGGGCCAAGAGGAAAACTGTCTTAAAGGTCAAATGCTTCAAGGAGGCCTCTTTAATTGGTTCAAATGGAGCCTTTGTCAGCTGGTGCAAAACCAGGGAGAGGTTCCAGGAGGGGATTCCCCTCCAGCCTTTGGGCCTATCTCTGTGGAAAGGAGACGAGTGAGATTTTCATCTTTGCTGATATTAATGGGCGAGTTTCCCAGTTTATCAGCAATGGCTGACCTGTAACCATCAATGGTGATGGATTGTAACTTCCTGTCCTGAAACAAGTACATAAGGAAGTCAGCAACTGACTTTATAGATGGTGCCCTGAAGTCCACCTGATTGCTAAGGCACCACTTTGTAAAAATGGTCCACTTTGCCAGATAGACTGACCTTGTTGATCTCCTTTGAGGAGCCGTAATTCTTGCTGCCACTGCCTCAGAGAAGCCCTGCTCCTTGATTGCTGAGGCTCTAGGAGCCATGCATAGAGATTTAGATCATCAGATTTCTGGTTGGGATCTGATTGAAGGGCTGTGTCAACAGGTTGGCCATATTGGGCAGGCTCAGTGGGATTTGGCTGGACATGGCCAGTAGATCCCAAAACCAAGGCATGTTGGGCCACCCCGGAGCAATCAGAATGATTCTCTTGCATGGGGAGTCCTGCAGGTTCTCCACCACTTTGCCCAATATGGCTGCTGGTGGGAAGGCGTATGTTTCCATATCCTCCCATGGCTGACTGAGTGCATCCACTGCTGTGGCCAGGGGATCCGGTACCAGTGACACAAACAGAGACAACTTGTTGTTGAACCTCGTGGCAAATAGGTCTATTTGGGGCTGGTGCCACCTGCTCCATATTGTTTAGAAAACCTCTGGAAGGAGAGACCACTCTGTTTGGATGGTCTGGCCTAGCCTGGATAGCTTGTCTACTACCACGTTCAGCCGACCTGGAATATGTTGGGCTTTGAGAGTTACTTGTTTCCTGGTACACCAGGTCAAGATTTTCCACAGCAGAGCACAAAGTGGGCCTGACCTCATGCCTCCTTCTTTGTTTATGTATGACACAACTGTGGTGCTGTCGGTTGCTAGAAACACTGCTTTGAGTTCTAGATAATTTACATGCAGCTTGTTTTCTGGAAGGCACCAGGTTCCTCTTGCAGTGTGCTCGTTTAAGTGAGCGCCCCGCCCTTCTTTTGATGCGTCTGAAAATATTTGCAGAGCATGTTTTATTGGGTGTAATGGTTGGCCTGTGAGTAAATTGCCTTGTTCTAGCCACCATTGTAGATGGGGGTGCAGGGACCTGATGATCGGAATGATCTTTTCTAGTGATTTCGGTACTCTCCAGTTGTTTTTGAGATACCACTCTATGGGTCTCATATGCAGTCGGACGAGGTGAACTTGCTTTTCTGTGGCTGTTAGCAGACCTATCAAAGACATGAATTGCTGGACCGGACAAGCCAGTAGGGATAGTAGTGTCTGTATTTTTCCTTGAATGATCTGCCACCGGTTCAGTGTCGGTCAGACCCGACCAGACCTGAGGTCAAACTGGTAACCTACGAAGTCAAAGACCAGTTTAAGTTCCAGTTCTGATTTTTCTAAATTCACCAGCCAACCCAAATCCTGAGATATTTTCACTAGATCCTGTGTATGTTGGAGACAAATTTAGTGGGATCTGGCTCTCAACAACCAGTCATCTAGGTACTGGCGGATTCTTATACCCTTGTGTATGGCCATCAGTTTCACCTCCTTCGCTATTACAGTGAACTCCATGGGTGCTGTGGACAAACCGAATGGCAGTGCCTTGAACTGGTAGGTCTGACCCTGGACATGAAATTTCAGATATTTCCTGGACTGTTCCTGTATTGGAATGAGGAAGTAGGCGTCCTTAAAATCGATTGAGGTAACCCACTCCCCTTGTTGGAGGGAGGTTCTGATGGTTTCCGGTGTCTCCATTTTGAATTTTTGAGCCTTTAGGAATTGATTTAAATTGCTCAGATCTAGAATAGGTCTCCATTTGTTGTTGGGTTTGGGCACTAAAAATAGTTAGTTGAAAAACCCCAAAGATGTTTGATTGTTCACCAGCTCTACTGTGTATTTGTCCATAAGCTGATGTAATGCCTCTAACAGGTAGAGGTTCCTGTGGGGATTGACATAGCAGCTTATGATGTTTGGTGACCTTGTCAAGTTTGGCTGGATCCGAAAGGGAAGGGTGTAGCCCTCTCTCAGGATTTGAACTACTTTCGGACCGGCACCCAGATTCAGCCAAGTTTGCCAATAGTTTTTTGAAGTCTCGTCCCTACAGGCAGATTTGAGGCAGCATTTTTGACATTTGTTATAGGTTTCACACAAGACAATTGAGTGACACAAGAAATACTTTTCACATATTTTAATTTGCATTCTCTTTGACAACAACCTGTGGCTCCAGGACTTACTTCTGTCCTTTGTGAAAGCCCACCCCCAGTATGTACAACTTTTACAATAGGAAAGTTTACATGTGAAGTTACAAAGGTGTTCATTGGCTGTCTTGTTGTTGATAGTTGGTTCCCAGCTGGCAGTCCTCCCTGTCTACTAAGTAATTGTCATTTATAGGACTGCTGGTCCTTGGCTGATCGTGAGGAATAGTTTGTAGATTTTCCTCTGGCTTTCTTATAGTGTCCCCTTCCAATATTTTTCCATGCTAGTCTATCCGGCTTGTTGGGAGATTTCCTGTCTGACCTTTTGTCAGTCCTTTCATAAGGGTGGTACCAACCCTTGCCACATGAGCCAGAACTATGTCCCTTGTTCTCAAAAAGTGCAATCTCTTCCTCGGCTCTCTTGATGACACTGTCCAGGAAAAGTATTGAGATATGCACAGGGGCTGTTCTTAAAGCTGCCATTGTGTCAGGCTTTACACTTGTCTTTTAGTGTGTCAGAAACCCATCTCTACATGCCAGAGTCAAGTTTCTCATGGAAATGAAGATAAACTCAGTGAGATGCTCCATTGTTTTTGCTGCAGCCTGGGTAATGCTCGAGTTAAAGTTCATTAAATACTGCAGTTCGTCCATGGGAGTTGACACTGTGGAGGAACTCTTGCCCTTGCTTTCAGTGCATACAGTCTTTAGCTGCTCCTGCATATTCTGCTGCACTTTGAAAAAGCATCTATTAAAACTGGCAGCCTGGTTGCAGATCACAGTTGCCTGCCTTGTAGTTTCTCCCATGTGTTTCCTGTGAAATACGTTGTGAAGTAGGTGGGGTAGAAGTGAGGCCAGACTGTCTTGCAATCCTACTGTAGAAACTATTGAGTTTACATGGATCTGTGTGACAGCAGACAGGTCAGCTTTGTGGTCGGAATACAGCCCGAACCACTTGGACTGTGACTTTGCTGGTCTCAAAAACTGGTCCATCATCAGGCCACCGGCCTTAGAACTGCGGGATGGTTAACCCTCAACCAGAGTAATGTTCAACTTGCTAAGTTTCCTACACAACCAGTCCTCTGTAGGCATTTGCACAGAGACCTTTCCTGGAACAGAAGCTTTCGGTCTGGAGAAGGGGTTGTCATCAGAGCCAGTTGTTGCACTATCCATATCAGGGATATTCGACAACCCCATATAAGATCTGATGCCTCTCATAGTTTCTCAATATGTCTGCTCCTCACTAATGGCTTGGTCGGGTTCGGTGACATTCAGATCCTGGTCCTCTGATATCTCGCCTTCTTCTGCATATAAGGCCACAGGTGGCCGGTCCGAAAAATCACTACCAGCTTCAGGGCTTAAGCTGGAGAAACTGTCCTAGCTGTCTCTGTCTATGCAATGTAGGTGAGCCGGTGTCAGTGGCACATGATGACTTTGGTCGGTCGAACTGAGATTTAATAGTAGATTGATGTCTGGTGGCAGAGGGGTCGGTACCAGATGGCTCTGAGTGTTGGTTCTGGTTGGACTGAAGCTGGCTGGCTGACTGATGCTTGGAAGCAGAGGAGTCACTGCCAGTGTGCTTAGGAGATGAAGATCCTGTCCAGTGTCAGTCTGATTTAAGCTGGCTGGTCGACTGATGCTTAGCAGAGGAGTCAGTACCAGTGTGCTTGGGTGATGAAGATCTTGGTCAGTGTCGGTCAGATCTGAGCTGGCTGGTTGACTGATGCTGTAAAGCAGAGAAGTCTTTTCCAGTGCGCTCTGCAGCCAAGACAGCCCCTATCACAGCCATGGCAGACGGATCTACTAAAGTACTGTCTTTACTGGGGGTTGATTCTAATTTCTTAGCCTCACGGTTCCCTTTTTTGAGTTTGTATGGAGTAGCAAACTGGGCTAGTTGTTCAGGCGTTAGAACAATAAAAAACTCACTCTGTGGTGTCTCCACACATGGATCTTTCCTCTTGCCTTTGTCCCTACAGCATGCGCAGAAGGCATGCCCATCAAAACTCGCCATAGCATGGCCACAACTGCCCCTTTTCTGTCCAGGTGAGGACATGTTGAACTAAACACCTTCCAATATCTGTGTCGTGTAAGTAATAAAATTACTTAAATTCACAATATCCTGGCAATAAACCACAAAAGACTTAAGCACATAAAATTCCGTCTGGACAGTACATGGGCCAAACGAAAATGTTGCTATGATGTCACTCTGTCTAGACAGGAAGGAAGTACAATGCGTCACCTGGCGAGTGCACAGTACTGGGACAGGCCGGCCAGTGGAAACAAAGGACGTCTTTTTCTGACATTTCGCGGGTCGGCTTTTTTATTGTTTTAATACATCTTAACTAATGGACTATTAGTTACAATAACTACCACTTGAAAGGTGGGTATAGCTTACTAGGAACTTTAGATTGAACTGGAATTAAAGACACTAGTGACATTAAACAGGAGAACAGTGAGTCCCATTGGTTGGCTGCTGGTGTCCAGATTGCTGGCTGACTTCCAATGACAGGCCAATAATTATTGTTCTGTGGAAACTCTGGACTGTAAGGACTTCACACTATGGGCTTTAACCTGATGAGGGCCTCCTGATCAGAGCTCATAGCATAGGATCACAGTTTGTTTGATTAATGAAGAGATAGTGGTAGGGGAGATATCTTTGTCAAAACCTTTCTTAAAGGAGACAAAGACCAGCTCCTTGTTCTGCCTGAGGTACTAACCAAATAGTAGCGCAGAGTGACTGGACATAGGGACCTATCAGCCTTGATTGACTTATCCAGAGTTGTGCCAAGGCAGGGATAACCACTTGGGCCACACATTCTTTACCCTCTTTGGCCAGCTGATTATTCTAAATAAAACTGGGCAAGAGGTAGAGGGGCACCTTGGACCAGTCTGTGTGGTGTCTGATATTTTTATTGAGCCAAGCATGGATCTCATTTGCCAGAATCCAAAGCTGAAAGGGACACAGTCTTGAAGGTCAAATGCTTCAAAGAAGCCTCTTTAAGGGGTTCAAACAGCAGGTTGGGCTAGCACAGAGTGATTTGGCTTGTCATAGCCACTAGATCCCAGAACCAGGGCATGTCTGACCACCCCGGAGCAATCAGTATGATTCTCCTGTAGGGGTAGTCCCTTAGTTTTGCCACCACTGTGCCCAGAATGGCTACTATTGGGAAATTATTGGGGTCCAGATCCTGCCAAGGCAGGGTGGGTGCATCCACTGCCCAGCCCAGGGGATTTGTAAATGGTGACTGAAACTCAGGTAACTTGTTGTTGAACCTCATTGCAAACAGTTCTATTTGAGGTTGGCACCACCTGGTGCATATCAACTGCAAGACCTCTGGAAAGAGAGACCACTTTTTTGGATGGTCTGGTCTAGCCTGGATAGCTACCACATTCAGCCAGCCTGTAATGTGTTGAGCCTTGAGAGATACCTGTTTCCTGGAGCACCAGGTCAGGATTCTCCACAGAAGGGGACACAGTGGGTCTGACCTCAGGCCTCCTTCCTTATTTATATAAGCAACTACTGTGGTGTTATCTGTTGCTATGAGTACTATATCTTGATAGAAAGAGGTCTTGGAACTCTTTTAGGGCCACAAAGACTGCCTTCAGCTCCAGGTAGTTTATATGTAACTTGCTTTTGGGATGGATCAGGGACCTCTTGCAATGTGCTCCCTTAAGTGAGTGCCCCATCCTTCTTTTGATGTGTCTAAAAATTTGCAGAGCATGATTGAGAGGATGTAGGTGGATTCTTATACCCTTGTGTCGAGCAATTGGTTTGGCCTCCTCACCACTCGATAGGGGCTGTGGACAGACCAAATGGTAGGGCTTTAAACTGGTAGGATGGACCTTGAACAACAAACAAATGCTGATATTCCTGGATTGTGTATGTATTGGTATGTGGAAATAGGGGTCCTTGAAGTCTAAGGACATTAACCATTCCCCTGTCTGGAAGGAGGTCCGGATACTTTCTGGTGTTTTCATTTTGAATTTCTTTGTTTTTTAGAAATTTGATCAGGGTACTGAGGTCCAAGATAGGTCTCCACAGATTGTTGGCCAAGAAAAGTCGGTTGAAGAGACCTAGAGATTTCTGAGTTCTGACCATTTCTACTTCTTGCTTTTGCATAAGTGAATGTAATGCCTCCTGTAATGCTGTTCCTGAGAGGATGTATATAGTCACTTATGATAGTCGGTGACCTTGTCACAGGTGGTCAGATCCGGAAGGGGAAAGTGTAGCCAAAATTGGTGCAGTCTGGCCCCTGCAGGCAGATTCTCAGCAACAACTGGGAGATTTGTGAAGGGTTGGACAAACTTAACTGATCCACATAGGAAACACCTTTCCACACACTTTATTGACTCTACAATGGGACTTAATCCTCTCTTCTGTGGATACCAGACAAAAGGTACATGATCGGCACAATAACGTACATTTAAAGTCTGATAAACTTCTAAAGTCTGTGCTCCCTGGGGTCACCGTGGCACAGAAACCTGGTTTGTACAGTAATAATTTATTGTCTTTTTTCAAACAATGATCCTTGGCCAGGCGGGAGGGATAACTGGATGTGTTACCCTGAACTTTCTTCTGGCCATACGCATGGATAGTTTTCCATGCTGGTTGGCCAGACTGGCTGCTGTTGTGAGATGACTTGCTAGATTTTTCATAAGGGTGATATCATCCCTTCTTGTGAGATGAAGAGCTAGAGTAGTCAGGTGGTCGAGATAGGAGTCTGTTCTTGCCAGTGTGATATTGGCCATGAAGATGAAGACAAAATCGGCCAGGTGTTCCATAGTCTTAGGCATTGCTAGACTAATGCTCTGGTTACTGCAGCTCATCCATGGCAGTTTGGCATTTAATTGAACATTCATCTTTCTTCTGATGCCCCCCCCCCCCCCCCCCCAATGATCTTCAACTGTGTTTGCATAGAGTCCTGTACCTTAGTAAATCATCTATTAAACCCTTCAGCTTGGTTGCAAATGAAGCTTGATTCTTTAGCTGCCTTCTTTCACTTCCTCAGGGTTTCTTGGGAGAGGGGTCTCGGTGCTGGTGGTGTGAATGAGACCTGAAGATTTGGCGATCCGGCTACAAGAGCTGTTAAAGTCAGGCCATTTCATCATATCAGTAGGACAATGAACTGGAGCTTGATTCCTTGTTGGTATTTATCCCATGCCATTTACCCGGGAGTTTTAATGAATTGATCACATAGTCCACCAGCTTCAAAGGATCTTCAGGGATAACCCTCCACTAATGTAATATTCAGTCTGCACAGGTTTTTGCAAAGCCACTTGTCAGTGGGCAAGTTTACAGATCTTCCCCATGGAGTGCTGTTTTGGGCCGCTGAAGGGGTTGTTGTCAGCAGAGGAGGATGAGTTATTGAAGGTAGGTATGTGATGCCAGCCCATGTACGACCTGATGCCTATCACAGTCTCTCAGTAGGTCTGTTCTACAGAAAGCATGCGGTCTATTTCAAAGCCAGAATCAAAATCTGATTGGTGATTAGGATGACTGCCAATGTAGAGGGCACTTGCTTCTACTGTAGAGGAGTCTGGTCAGTGCCGGTCTAATCAGTAGGACTGGTCGGTGGCAGGAATGGCCTAACAGAGTGAACTGCTCTGGCTGGTGGCTTCTGTGTCAGTGTAACTTTGACTGTTGGCAAGTCACTTATGCCGGTTTCTCCAAGGTCTTGGCCACCAACATTGCTTCTATTCGTAAGAACCTCTCTAACCACTTGGCATCTAAAGCTTTTAAATCCTTGTCAATTGAAGACTTGGGGGAGTTGATTTCTTTGATTTCTGCTTCTCTTTTACCATTTCTTCTTGGGATTTTAGGTTTACTGCCTCTAAAACAGGCACATGGTCTGGTTCTATAAGGGTGAACCTGTCATTACCAGAGTCTTTTTTTTCAGCCTTCTTGTTCTTTTTCTGTAAGAGGGTGTGGCCAGCTTGGCTTTTTGACCAGAGGTTAAGATGTTACAGAAGGTACATTCTTGTTTCATCACACAGAGATCAAACCCTTGTCCTTTTCATGACAATGTGCACAGTGGGAGTGTCGGTCGAATCCTGCCACAAGGTGGTCACAATCCCCTCATTTCTGGCCTGGTGATGCAATCATATATACAAAGTTCTTACACAAAGAAAATTATGAAATAAAATCAATATCTAAAGTGCCAAACAAAAATGCTATGACTTCATGTCCTCTGGCCAGGATGTACTGCACACCACCTAGCGAATGGTACCAACATGGCCGGTCTCACTGGTGGAGACACAGGATGTTTTTTTTTTCTGAGGTTTGACAAGGCCAGCCGGCAATATAGTAATTGTCTATTAGGTAAGATGTATTAATGCAATAAAAATATGCATTGACAAATGTTTTCAGAAATATGCCAGAAAATATCAACCAAGAATGTGTGGTAATCATACACTTGTGAAAATGTGTTGCATGTTCTGATGTTACAAAATCACTAAAGAAGCAATTTAATTACTGATTTTGATAATTATAATTAGTCTAGTAAAAACTTGCAACTCAAAGAATTCCATTCTTGTGGTGTTATAGCATTTCAAATGTGCTAAAACATATTTCAATGTAAAGTGGGAAATGTAATAGTTGAATTAAATTTTTATAAGTTAATATCTTACCTAGTGGACCAACGCATTAGTCCGGTGCGCAGCCGGTCCCGCCAAACGTTTTGTATCCATTCGCCAGGTGTCCTCTCAGCACCCAGCCTCCCCATTGCGCGTGTGCGCGCATGCATACTTCCTCTTTTTGTTGCCTACCTTAGAATGTCCCTCCTTCCTCTTTGAGCTATAAAGCAGGGAAGGTAGGGTGGGAATCCCCTGGTCCACTAGGTAAGATATTAACTTATAAAGATTTAATCTAACAATTAATTTTCCCATTTCATTGTGTAAATATATCTTACCTAATGGACCAATGCAGAATAACTACCCATTGGTTGGAGGGTAGCTCCAAAGAAAGAGGGACTTAAGTCCGAACTCGAGAATCATACCATAAGGCCCAGAGGTTACACACTTGGACAGACGTCCTGACAACCTCTGCTGTATCGCTCCCCCCCCCCCCCTTCTTTTTTCAGAATAATCTGAAAATGGACAGTTAAGAGAGGGTAGAAAAGGAGTTCTGTCCCAAGGATTCCCAAGGAAGTAATGTTGTGGAAAAAACCAGAATTAAATTTTTATAAGTTAATACCCTATCCAATGGACAATTGCTAATCCGGTCGGCGCAGACCGGCCCGCCAAACGCCAGAAAAAGACGTCCTGTGTTACCACTGGCTGGCCGGTCCGTAGTACTGTGCACACCCCAGATGGCGCCTCGTACTTCCTTCCTGTCTAGACAAGGTAACGTCATAGCATCTTTTTCGTTGTCTAAACCTATTAGACCCCTAGTAAGCTGATAGCGGGGTCGGTGGGAGGGTCTTGTGTGTCCTTTGGATAGGGTATTACCTTATAAAAATTTAATTTACTTATTAAATTTGCAATTTTATTGCGTTAATACATCCTATCCAATGGACAATTGCTGAATAACTACCGCTTGGTCGGCGGGTAAGTTACTAGGGCCTTATGTGAACTCACAAGTAATAGCAAATTTTAACCTACGGTCTAGGCTGACTTCGTCAGGAGACCTATAGGTCCAGGCCTGGGTCGACTTTAAGGTCAGGAAACCCTGCAAGGCCATGGTCGGTTGCCAGCAGCCGGTTACCTGGGGCTATACCGCCATCGCCCCCACCTTTTTTGCAGACCTGCTCTGAGGTAGGGGAAGAGAGGGATGAGTTCAGTCCCAGAATGTAAATAAACCTCCCGAAGGAAGCACGCCACACTTAATTCTTATGTACATGAAGAACTGTTATGCACATATACAAATCTCCTCAATCTAAGGGCCACTTGTGGATGTGCTGAGCAGCCACTACCTAGCCCAATTGGTAAAGGTCTGAATCAGCCCAAGCCCCGCCCTTCATATAGAACTGTGTGATGGTATTGTGACTTCAGTGGCGGGCTGACAAGATTGGATCTAAGGAGACTCCCGACTGGAAGACCTTAGAAGCAGCAAAGGCCCTGACATCATGGGCTTTAACCTGATGTTAAAAGTGGGCCTCCTGGTCAGAGAGCTGATAACATAGGATCACAGTCTGCTTGATCCAAGAGGAGATAGTGGCAGGGGAGATGTTTTTGTTGAAACCTTTCTTAAAGGAGACAAAAACCACCTCCTTATTCTGCCTGATGTCTGAGGTCCTGTCCAAATAGTAGCACAATGCTCTGACCGGACAGAGGGACCTGTCAGACTTGAGGGATCTATCCAGAGTCGGGGCCAGGGCTGTTATAACCCCAGGGGCCACACTGGACACTCTATGGCCAGCTGATTCTAGGATAGAAAGCTGGGTGATGGATACAGGGACACCTTTGACCAATCGGATTGGTGTCCAATAAATCAGTTTTGCCAGGTGTGAATCTCACTTTTGCACTTGCCCGACCCAAGGGCCAAGAGGAATACTGTCTTGAAGGTCAAATGCTTCAAGGGGGCCTCCTTGATTGGATCAAATGGAGTCTTAGCTGGTGCACGGCCAGTGAGAAGTTCCAGGAGGGTATGCCACTCCTGCCTTTGGGTCTGTCTCTGAGGAAACTATCCAGGAGACGAGCGAGATTTTCGTCCTTACTGATGTTGAAGGGTGAATTTCCCAGTTTATCATCAATGGGTGACCTATAACCATCAATGGTGCTGGGCTGTTTGCCAAGCATGTATCTCACTTCTACGCTTGCCCGAACCCAGGGCCCAGAGGAAAACTGCCTTGAAGGTCAAATGCTTCAAGGAGGCCTTTAATTGGTTCAAAATGAACCTTGTCAGCTGGTGGGTGCAAAAACCAGGGAGAGGTTCCAGGAGGGGGTTCCCCTCCGGCCTTTGGGTCTGTCTCAGTGGACGCTATCCAGGAGACGAGTGAGATTTTCATCCTTACTAACATTGATGGGCAAATTTTCCAGACTATCAGCAATGGCTGACCTGTAACCATCAATGGTACTGGGCTGCAACTTCCTGTCCTGAAACAGGTACCTAAGGAAGTCAGCAACTGACTTTACAGGTGGTGCCCGAAGTCCACCTGATGAATGATACATCACTCGGTAAAAATGACCCATTTGCCTCATAGACTGATCTGATTGACCCCCCTTGGAGGAGCCTCAATTCTTGCTGCCACTGCTTCAGACAAGTCCTGCTCCTCGATTGCTGAGGCTCTAGGAGCCCTGCATGGAGATTAAGATTTGTCAGATTTCTGTGAGGGATCTGATCGAATGGCTGTGAACAAGCTGGGCAGATTGGGCAGGCTCAGCGGGATGTGGCTGGACATGGCCACTAGATCCCAAAACCAAGGCATGTTGGGCCACCCCAGAGCAATCAGAATGATTCTCTTACATGGGGAGTCTTGCAAGTTCTCCACCACTTTGCCCAATATGGCTGATGGTGAGAAGGTGTATCCTTTTAGATCCTACCATGGCCGACTGAGCACATCCACTGCTGTGGCCAGGGGATCCGGTACCGGTGACACAAAACAGAGGCGACTTGTTGTTGAACCTCGTGGCAAATAAGTCTATTTTGGGCAAGTGCCACCTACTGCATAGAGTGGAAGACCTCTGGAAGGAGAAACCACTGTTTGGATGGTCTGGCCTAGCCTGGACAGCCTGTCTGCTACCACATTAGGCCGGCCTGGAATGTGTCGTGCTTTAGAGTCACTTGTTTCCTGGTACACCAGGTCAAGATTCTCCATAGTAGGGCACAAAGTGGGCCCGACCTCATTCCTCCTTCCTTTATGTATGACACTACTGTGGTGTTGTCAGTTGCTACAAGTACTATCTTGTTTGAGCAAAGGTCTTAGAACTCTTTAAAGTCAGAAAAACTGCTTAAAGTTCTAGATAGTTTATATACAACTTGCTTCCCAGAGGGGACCAGGTTGCTCTTGCAAAGTGCTCATCTAAGTGAGCACCCCACCCTTCTATTGATGCGTCTGTAAATATTTGCAGAGCATGTTTTATTGGGTGTAATGGTTGGCCTGTAAGTGCATTGTCTTCCTTCAGCCACCATTGTAAATGGGGGTGCAGGGACCTGGGGACTTGGATCACCTTTTCCAGTGATTCTGGTACCCTCCAGTTGTTTTTGAAATGCCACTGTATGGGTCTCATATGAAGTCTGCCTAGATTAACATTATTTTCTGTAGATGTTAGTAACCTATCAAGGACATGAATTTCCAGACCGGGCAAGCCGGTAGGGATAGCAGTTTTAACAGTCTCTTGAAGGCTCTGTCACCAGTCCAGAGTCGGTCGGAACCGATCAGACCCAAAGACGAACTGGTAGCCTACAAAATCGAAGTCTTGTTTGGGCTCCAGCTCTGATTTCTCTAAGTTCATCAGCCAACCCAGTTGCTGACACATTATTTACTAGTTCCTGTGTATGTTGGAGACAAGCCTGGTGGGATCTGGCTCTCACCAACCAGTCGTCTAGGTACTGGTTGATTCTTAAATCCTTGTGTATGGCCATCAATTTCACCTGCTTTGGTATCACGGTGAACTCCAAAGGTGCTGTGGACAAACCGAATGGCAGGGCCTTGAACTGGTATGCCCGACCTTGGATGTGAAATCTCAGGCATTTCCTGGATTGTTCTTGTATAGGTATATGGACATAGGTATCCCTCCTTCAACAGTTGTACTACCTAGGGTCCAGCCCCCAAGGCTTCCTACGTTCCCAAAAAGGGCTTAGTCTGGACCCTATAGGCAGATTGTGTGCCACATTTGGGACATTTGGTATTCTGACAAACATTTTCTGTCCCTCCGGACACTGGTCCGGTCTGGTGACAATGATCCAGGTTAACAGTCTCCCTGTTCTTATTGTGGTCCGGTGGGGCTGACACAACTTTTTACATTAATAGACTCTTCGCCCCGGGCCAGCAGCCTGCAAGGTGCAGCATTTACAGAGCAATTGTCATTTGTGAGATGTCTGACCCCTGGCCGGACATGATGACAAAATTTATTATCTCTCCAGTCAAGTCCAGCACCGATAACAGGTTGTTGAGAGGTGTGATAAGGGAAGGTTGCCTGGCAGTAGCTTGGGACACTGTCATATCCCTGTCGTATCACCAAGACCACTGACCGGTCTAAGAATTCTCTGTAACCAAATAAACCTGAGGCAACTCTGTCCGGTACCCGGACTACATACTCGGTACTTTACTGTAACTAGTAATACTCTGTAACAAAAAACTAGCAGGCTGGGGTCATCAATGAATTTTGACAGCTACTGGTCTATATTTAGCCAGCTTTTTTTTATGTAACCAGTTGGGTTGAAGCACTGTACAGTAAGGACTGTGTAGCCAACACCCTGTTAGTAGACTTTGTAACCCGTAGGTTGAAGCAAGTGTACAAGGCTGTGTATCCAGTACCAGCCGGTACACTCTGTAACCAGTTGTTGAAGCAAATATACAAGGCTGTGTAGCAAGTACCGGCCGGGACACTCTGTAACCAGTTGTTGAAGCAAGTGTACAAGGCTGTGTATCCAGTACCAGCCGGTACACTCTGTAACCAGTAATTGAAGCAAGTGTACAAGGCTGTGTAGCCAGTACCAGCCGGTACACTACTGTAACCAGTAGTTGAAGCAAGTGTACAAGGCTGTGTAGCCAGTACCAGCCGGTACACTCTGTAACCAGTTATTGAAGCAAGTGTACAGGGCTGTGTAGTCGGTACCTGTCAGTACACTCTGAAAACCAGTTGTTGAAGCAAGAGTACAGGGCTGTGTAGCCGTTACACTGTAACCAGTTGTTAAAAGCTACTGTATAAGGCTGTGTAGCCGGTTGGTGCACTGTAACCAGTTGTTGAAGCAAGTGTACAAGGCTGTGTAGCCAGTACCAGCCGGTACACTCGGTAACCAGTTATAGAAGCAAGTGTACAGGGCTGTGTAGTCGGTACCTGTCAGTACACTCTGAAAACCAGTTGTTGAAGCAAGTGTACAGGGGTGTGTAGCTGGTACACTGTAACCAGTTGTTAAAAGCTACTGTATAAGGCTGTGTAGCCGGTCGGTGCACTGTAACCAGTTGCTGAAGTAACTGTACAAGGCTGTTTAGCCGGTTGTCGGTCGGTACATTCTGTAACCAGTTGTTGAAGTAAATGTACTTACAACTATCTTGTGTTGAAATCAGCTGGCTGTAGGTTTTGCCATTAATTAAAGTATTTCTTTTGAACGCACGTCTTATTGTAGATTTGACAGTTGCTGGGAAAGCCCTTGAGATCTATATAAAGAAACAATTGTTGGTCGGTGTGTCACATGACCAGTTTCCTGGTTGGAGGGACAACGTGATTGGCTGGTTGGAGATGACAATCAGCTTCGTGACTTGGTCGGTGAATCATGTGACCAACTTCGGGGAAATGCCCTCACTGGACACGTTCTTTCTTTATATCACAGTACACGTGAGCTGACTGGTCGACTGATGCCTGTAGCAGAGAAGTCTGTACCAGTGTGCTGGAGGTGAATTTCAGGAACTAAAAACTGGAGTCACAGTAGATGTGAGTGCAAATAATGCACTTCCGATCCTCTTGTTCGGTGAATCACGTGATAAACTTCGTGACCTAGTCGGTGCACCACGTGACCAGCTTCGTGATTTGGTAGAAAGGACACGCGATTGGCTGACTGGATATGACGTCAGAGGTCGCGTTCTTTTGTGCTGGCCGGTCGGCTGATGCTTTAAAAGCAGAGAAGCCTGGACCGGTGCGCTCTGTAGATGTGTAGATGAAAATCCTTCTTCTTTTGTGATAAAACCAGTGAACTGGCCATCCACAACCCCCACTACCAACAACAAAGCCGGTTCTGCAAGGGAGGGACTGATATCACCTTCTATTGTGAAGTCGGTTGAACTGGAGCTTGCCGGTCGACTAATGCTTTACAGCAAAGATGTCTGGACCAGTGCGCTCTGAAGAAATCTGAAGAATTCATCTCTTGCTTCTGATGAAAAACACTGATTATACTTGAGCTAGGCTGGTGTGACTGATGCTATAAAGCAGAGAAGTCGGTACCAGTGCACTCTGAAGAAATCTGAAGAATGCATCTCTTGCCTGGGGAATTCCTTCCATTTACAGGGTTCAAAACTACGTAGACTGAAGTTCCCCGTGATTTTATTTGTATGTAGTACTAGAAAAGATGTTTCTATGGTGACTGTAGCTGGAAGGGTGCAGAAGGTAAATTCAAACAAAGACACGGATAAAAATACCTGTAAGTAGTATATCCATAATTCCTCAATAATGTAGATCTGCCCCTAACAACACAATGGTTGAATGGGAGGAAAATAGCAAAATGGCTGCCTTCATATTTCTCGTCGATTACTGCCCTATCATCAACACTAAATTGAGTCAACTAGGGAGCGTTTCCAGCAGATTTCTAAATGTATATCCGTGCTTGATCAGTAGATAACACTTCTACACTGAGAATATCCACAAAAGGGGATGAAAATCTGTCATAATGCACACTTTTCTTTAAAAAATCTGGAGATATTGAAAACACGTTCGCACAGTACACGCGCCAAACGAAAAAGATGCTATGACGTCAGGTTGTCTAGACAGGAAGGAAGTACGAGGCGCCATCTGGGGAGTGCACAGTATTACGGACCGGCCAGCCAGTGGTAACACAGGAAGTCTTTTTCTGGTGTTTGGTGGGCCGGTCTGCGCCAACCAGATTAGCAATTGTCCATTGGATAGGATGTATTAACGCAACAAAATGGTCCCTCATCCCTCATTTAAGTCAAGACAGACTGCAAGGATGTTTTTTTTTTTACGGTATGTATATATATACAAGTATATATATATACATATATACAAGGTTTAGGAAGTCTAATATGCTACTCTCTAACCTTTTCGGCAGCCACTACTGGCCCCAAATGGTACAACTCTGAGTCCGCCCAAGCCACATCCTTCAGGTAGAATTGGGTGAACGTGTTGTGAGGCTTCCAATGACAGGGTGATAGGATCTGATCTAAAGGAACACCTCCTTGGAAGGCTTTGGAAGCCGTGAAGGCGTGGACATCATCTGCCCGAACTTGCTGTAAATTTTGAGCCTGCTCGTCTGACAGCTGATAGCACAAGACAATTGTCTGTTTAATCCAGAAGAGATAATGGCAGGAACAATGTCCCTATCGCAGCTCTTCCTGAAGGAGACAAAAACCAATTCCTTGCCGGCCCGGAGGTCCTTGGTCTTGTCCAAATAGTAACGTAAGGCTCTCATTGGGCACAGAGACCTATCCTCTTTCAACGACGAGTCCAGCGTAGGAGCTAGAGCCGGGATGATAACAGGTGCTACACAACCTGGACCCTCCTTAGCCAGATGATTCTTCGAAATGAAACCTGGGGAAGGGTATAGTGAAACATTCGACCAATCTTCTTGATGTCTAATGTTCTTGTGGACCCAGGCATGAATCTCACTTCTTCTCTTTCCTTCTCTTTTCCAGGGCTAAAGGAAGACAGTCTTAAAAATAAGGTGCTTGAGAGAGGCCTTCAAAGGTTCAAAAGGGGCTTTGGTAAGTTGGTGTAAGACCAAAGAGAGGTTCCATGCGGGAACATCCCATCTACCCTTAGGCTTATATCTATGAAAACTGTCCAGCAATCTAGTCAAGTTTTCATCCTTGCTGATGTTGATTGAACTATTGCCCACTTTGTCAGCTATATTCGTCCTATAGCCCTGAATAGTGCTAGGCTGAAGACATCTCTCCTGAAACAGGAAAAGAAGGAAATCTGCAATCTGTTTTATAGAAGGAGACCTGAAGTCCACCTTATTCTCCTCGCACCATCTGACAAAAACGGCCCACTTTGATTCATAGACAGCTCTGGTTGAATGTCTCTGAGGAGCCTCAATTCTTGTTGCCACTTCCTCAGAGAAACCTGCTTGCTGAATGACTGTGGCTCTAGGAGCCAGGCATGCAGATTTAGGTTGTGGAGATCTCTGTGTGGGCTCTGTGACGGTTGAGTCAGTAAATTTTCTACAATGGGAAGAGCAAGGGGAATCTGAACTGACATGTTGACTAGGTCCCAAAACCATGGCATGTTGGGCCACCCCTGTGCAATCAGGATGATTCTGTGACATCCTTGGTCCAACAGTTTGGTGACCACCTGTCCCAGAATTGCTACCGGAGGAAAGGCATAGGCGTCCAGGTTCTCCCATTGAAGACTCAACGCACCTGCTTTCCAAGCCAATTTGTCCGGTACTGGTGACACAAACCTGGGAAGTTTGTGACTGAATCTGGTTGCAAATAGATCCACATCCGGTTTGTGCCACCTCCGGCAGAGTAGGTCGAAAACCTCCTGAAGGAGAGACCACTCTGTCTGAATCACCTGTTTGTGTCTGGACAGCTTGTCAGCAATGCTGTTCAGGTGACCCAGAATGTGTCTGGCCCATAACACAATTTGTCTCTGGTTGCACCACAACAGGAGTCTCCAAAGGAGTGCACAAAGAGAGCCTGATTTCATACCCCCCTCCTTGTTGATGTAAGTAACCAATGTTGTGTTATCTGTGCAAACTAAGATGGTCTGGTGCCAACACAAATGCTCGAACTGTTTTAGGGCCAACAAAACTGCTTTGAGCTCTAGTAGATTTATGTGCAAGTCACCTTCCGGTTCAGACCAGAGGCCTCTTGCAGTGCAGTCTCCTAAGTGTGCACCCCAGCCTTCGTTTGAGGCGTCTGTAAACAGTTGGAGGGCATGTCGTAAGGGGTGTAAGGGTTGACCTTTCAGAACTTTGTTTGGATCCATCCACCACCTCAGATGAACATGGAGAGACTTGGGCAGGGGAATAATCTTTTCCAGGGCTTCCGGGAAATGCCAATGCTTGTTTGAATGCCATTGAATGGGTCTCATGTGCAAACGTCCCAACACCACTTGTTTTTCTGTGGCTGTCACAGACCTATTAGGGACATGAACTGCCTGACTGAGCAGGTCTCTTGTCCCAAAAGAAGGCTGATTTTCTGTGACAGAGCTATCCACCTCTCCTGAGTGGGTTTGACCAGACCTTGAGAGAGGTCGAAACGATAGCCGACAAAGGTGAAAAACTGTTGTGGAACCAGTTCTGACTTTGAGAGATTGACTAAACATCCTAGAACGCGACATAGGTCCAAGAAGGTCTGGGTATCTTGTTGGCACGTTTCCTGGTACAGGGCTCTCACTAACCAGTCGTCTAGGTACTGGTGGATTCGAATACCCCGCACCTGTGCCATCAACCTGACTTCCTTGGCGACCTTGATAAACTCCAATGGAGCCGTCGACAGGCCAAAAGGAAGAGCGGTGAATTGATATGTCTGACTGTTGAGATGGAACCGTAAGAACTTCCACGACCTTTAACTTATTGGAATGTGAAAGTAAGTGTTGCTGAAATCCAGCAAAGTGACCCACTCCCCTTGTTGAAGGGAGAGTCTGATGGTCTCTGGAGTTTCCATCTTGAAGGAGGCTGTCGCTACGTACAAATTTAGCTGACTGAGGTCTAGAATGGGCCTCCACTTGTTGTTGGGCTTTGGCACCAGAAATAACCGGTTGTAAAAGGCCAGAGATGAGGGAAGCTTGTTTCTGGATTAAGGCCTGTAAGGACTCTTTCAGATGTTTGTTTCTTACTGGGTTTGCATAGCCACTGACTACCACTGGAGACCTTGAGGCAATACCCTTCCTTCAGTATGGACACTACCCTTGGATTTGAACCCTGAGAGAGCCAGACCTGCCAAAACTTTTGCAGACGGCCTCCCACATGTGGATTTCTGACAACATTGAGGGCACTTTTGACAACTAGGGCCGAAAGACAGTGACTTGCACAAGGAGCACCTTTCACACACTTTATTACTGTTCTTGACAAGGAGGGACTTGCGTCTTTCTGTGGTTATATAGGAGCCTTCACGTGCGCATTTTTTTCCAGCGCCTGAGGATGCCCTGTAGAATAGGCCTTGACACTGGACCAGACTGTGGATAGGAGGTGACCTTTGTGACCCGTGACAATTGTGCATTCAGCCTTGCCTCAGAGTCAGACCAGCTAAAGACACTCCTTCCAGGGCGTTGAGGATCTTCGGGTCTCAGACATGACTGCTTATACCATTTGGCCTGACTTTTGGGAGTGCGTATGAATTGGTCTTGTTTTAATCCTGCCGACTCCTGAGATCTGGATGGATAGCATTCTGCAGCCCATACATTTAGTCTTTCAATTTTTTGACAAAGCCAATCATCGGCTGGGAGATGAACCGGCCGGCATAGATGGAACTGTAGCAGGCTGTTGAGATGGACCGGTAAAAAGCGGTTGGGTGACCGGTATAACCGGTGCAGCTGAGGTTGAAGTAACACTGTAGCCAGTTGCAGGCATATCTGAGGGCAAGTCACCGGGTTTACCGGCTGCAGAAGAGGCATTGGAAGGTTTCTTTCTGTCTTTAGGTTTGCCAGTAGATTTCCCCTTTTTTGTTGATTTTTCAACAATTGATCCCTATCCTGACCCGGAGGATTGCTAAGTACGTTTAAGTCCTGTCTAGATACAAATTCACTGGGTGAATGGTGAGAAAAAGTAAAAACTTCCGGTTCCTGACCCTCTGAAGACGCATGCACGAATTCCTGTTCCAGGTAATCTTGAGGCAAATCTTCTACCGATCCAACAATTGTAACCTTGGACGGTGACACTAAGAGACCTGGGGCCGATTTCACGAACGGACTTAAGCCTGGTTTTGGGCTTAAGTTTAAGACTTTGGTCTTAAATTCTGTCAAAAATGTGCTAAGTCAGCGGGCTTAGACTTAGTGGATTTCACAAAGGGGCTAAGTCCATGGATTTGCTAAGTTAGTGGACTTAGACTTAAGTCTGGGAGGTAGTGGGCTTAAATTTTGTAAAGAGGACTTAAATATGGCTGCCATAAACTTTTCTCCACTTGAAAATTTGAAAGGGCTGTAAAAAAAGTATAATTACACAGAACACCTTACTGAAGTAGTCTTTGGGAAGTTTATGTGTGGCAACAAGGTTTTTCATTTCAAAACAGCACTTATCCTTAGATAAAATGTATTAAATGAAGGATATAAAAGGTCACATGACACAGAAAACCACTGTGGTTATATGATAAGCTTGGACTTAGCTAAGTCACCTTTGTGAAATCCATTTTAAGTCCCAGACCTAGTTAAGACCAAAGTCTTAGATTTAAGTCCCTGACTTAGCCAAAAAAGGGACTTAGTTTAAGTCCTTTAGTGAAATCGGCCCCTGCTTTCTTCTCTCTACAGATTTGGTATTGAGGGGTGGAAAGCAAAGCCCGTTGTACATCAGTAAAAGAGTCACATATTTCACAAACTTCCTGTTTAACACATGGATCATCCCCAATACCCTTGTCCCTACATCGGGCACATTTTTTATGGCTGTCAAAACCAGCCATCATGTGGCCACAACTGCCTCTATGCTGAGAAGGGGAAGACATCACTATTTATCTCTTTATGTATCCAAACAATAGCACAAATTTCACACAAGTAACCACTGAATATTATAAAACAGTTCTGTTCAGAATTTCGTTGCTTAACACTGTCGCGCCAAACAAAATTGCAAATTTAATAAGTAACTTAAATTTTTATAAGTTAATACCCTATCTAATTGCCAAATGGTTTTACCGGTTGGCGCGACCGGTCCCGCCAAACGTCAGAAAAAGACGTCCTGTAAAACTACCAGCAGGACTGGTCACAGAGTGTGCATCTTTTTCATGTCTAATCCTATTAAGACCCCTAGTAAGCTGATAGCGGGGCCGGATGGGTGGGCCTTGCCTGTCCATTGGATAGGGTATTAACTTATAAAAATTTAATTTACTTATTAAATTTGCAATTTTATTGCGTTAATACATCCTATCCAATGGACAATTGCTGAATAACTACCACTTGGTAGGTGGGTAAGCTGCTAGGGACATACATGAACTCATAAAATAACAACAATTGAAAAGGCCCATTTTGACCTTGGGTCGGATGACCTCAAGGGTCAAGGTCGGCTGAGACTAACCGGTCACCCGGAAGTCCATAGTTGCCCCCCCCTTTGTTTCTCGGACCTGTTCTGAGAATAGGAAGAGAGGGTTGAGTTCAGTCCCATAAGTAATAAACTTCCCAAAGGAAGCAAGTCACAGTTTTTTGGGGTTTTTTTTTGTTATGTACATATATACATATCTACAAATCTCCTCATTTTCTGGCTTGGTGGTGAACGTGTTGGGCAGCCAGCACTGGCCCTAAATGAAAAAGCTCTGTATCAGACCCAGCTACATCCTTCAGATAGAACTGTGTGAAGGTGTTATGGGATTTCCAGTGACAGGCTGACAAAATCTGCTCTACGGAGAACCCCGACTGGAAGGCCTTAGATGCAGCAAAGGCCCTGACATCATGGGCTTTGACCTGATGTAGTGTGAGGGCCTCCTGATCAGAGAGCTTATAACAAACGATCACAGTTTGTTTGATCCATGAGGAAATGGTGGCAGGTGAGATGTCTTTAACAAAACCTTTATCGAAGGAGACAAAGACCAACTCATTGTTCAAGATCTGAGGTCCTGTCCAAGAAATACCGAAGGGCTCTGACTGGACACAAAGACCTGTCAAGTTTGAGTGATTTATCCAAAGTGGGGGCCAGGGCTGGTATGACCACTGGAGCCACACTATCTAGGCCCTCCTTAGCCAGCTGATTCTTGGATAGAAAGCTGGGTGAAGGGTACCAGGACACCTTAGACCAGTCTGACTGGTGTCTGATATTCTTGTGAAGCCAAGCATGGATCTCATTCCTGCATTTACAGAACCCAGGGCCAACAGAAAACAGTCTTGAAGGTCAAGTGTTTTAGTGAGGCCTCTTTTATGGGTTTAAAGGGAGCCTTAGTCAGCTGGTGTAATACCAGGGACAGGTTCCAGGAGGGTATATCCCTCCTGCCCTTGGGCCTGTCTCTATGGAAGCTATCCAAGAGACGGGTGAGATTCTCATCTTTGCTGACATTAATGGTAGAGTTGCCCAATCTGTCAGCAATAGCTGACCTGTAACCATCAATGGTACCAGGTTGCAACTTCCTGTCCTGAAACAAGTACAACAGGAAGTCAGCTATGGCCTTCAGAGGTGGTGCCCTGAAGTCCACCTGATTACTGAGGCACCACTTTGTGAAAATAGTCCACTTTGCCTCATAGACAGATCTGGTTGATCCTCTTTGAGGAGCCTCAATTCGTGCTGCCACTGCCTCAGAGAAGCCCTGCTCCTTGATTACTGTGGCTCTAGGAGCCAGGCATGTAGGTTCGGGTTTGACAAGTTCCTGTGCAAGGTCTGGTTGAATGGTTGAGATACCAGATAGGGCAGGTTGGGCAGACACATATGGGTCTGACTGGACATTGCCATTAGATCCCAAAACCAGGGGATGTTGGACCACCCTGGGGCAATCAGAATGATCCTGCTGCATGGGTAGTCCTGCAGCTTCTCCACCACTTTGCCCAAGATGGCTGCTGGTGGGAAGGCATATGGATCCAGAATTTCCCATGACAGGCTGAGTTCATCCACTGCCCATGCCTGTGGATCCGGAACCGGTGACACAAACTGTGGTAGTTTGTTGTTGAATCTGGTGCCAAACTTGTGGCTGGTGCCACCGGGAGCATATACCTTTGAACACTTTTGTGTGAAGGGACCATTCCGTTTGAATGGTCTGGCCAAGTCTGGATAGCTTGTCTGCTATCACATTCAGCCGGCCGGGGATGTGACGTGCCTTGAGGGTTACCTGTTTCCAGAAAGACCGCTTTTAGTTCCAGGTGATTTATGTGCAACTCGCTTTCTGGAACTGACCAGGTTCCCCTTGCAGTGTGCTCGTTTAAGTGAGCGCCCCACCCTTCTTTTGATGCGTCTGTAAAGATTTGCAGAGCATGTTTTAGAGGGTGTATTGGTTCACCTGGAAGAACAGTGCTTTCCTCCAGCCACCATTTTAGGTGAGGGTGGAGCGACCTGGGAACGGGTATCACCTTTTCCAGTGACTCTGGTACCCTCCAGTTGTATGGGCCTGCCACTGTATGGGCCTCATATGAAGTCGCCCCAGCTGGACTTGTTTTTCTGTGGCTGTTAGAAGGCCTATAAGGCACATGAACTGCCTGACCGGGCACACCGGACTGGACAGGATTGACAGTATCTTGTTTGTTAAGGTCTGTCAACGCTCTGGTCTGGGTCTGACCTTGCCCTTCCGAAGGTCGAACTGGTAACCTACGAAGTTGAAGACCTGTCTTGGATCCAGTTCTGACTTTTCCTGGTTCACCAGACACCCTAGTTCTTGACAGAGAGCTACCAAGGTCAGTGTATGCTGGAGACAAATTTGGTGGGATGTGGCTCTCACCAGCCAGTCGTCTAGGTTCTGGTGGATTCTTATACCCTTCCGTAAGGCCATCAACTTGACCTCTTTGGCCACCACTGTGAACTCCAGGTGCTGTGGAAAGACCAGGGTAGGGCTTTGACCAAGGTAGGACTGACCCTGGATGTGAAAACGCATGTACTTCCTGGACTGACTGTGAATTGGTATGTGGAAGTATGCGTCTTTGAAGTCTATGGAAGTGACCCACTCCCCTACCTGAAGGGAGGCCCTTATTGTCTCTGGGGTCCTCATTTTGAACGACTCTGTGTTTAGGAAGGTGTTCAGAGTGCTCAGGTCCAGGATGGGTCTCCACTGGTTGTTGCGTTTGGGCACCAAAAATGGCCGTTTGTAAAGCCCCAGTGAGTTTTGGTTTTCTACCGGTTCGACTGCATTTTTGTTTGTCAGCTGATACTGTGCCTTCAAAAGGTGGGACTGTCTTTGTGGTTGGTGACCTGGTTAGGTTGGGTCTGAACCGGACGGGAAGGGTGTAGCCCTCTCTCAATATTGTGACTACCTTTGGACTCAAACCCAGAACTTCCCATTTCTCCCAAAAATGCTGAAGCCTTGCCCCTACAGGTGGATGTATGACAACAGTTGGGACATTTGTGACAGAAGTTACAGAACTCAAGTGACCTACACAGGAAACATCATTCACATGCTTTATTTCTGTACGGGTACAACAATAATTGGGATTTACGTCTTTCTTTTGTGGCAACCCGGTGACAGAATGAACATTTGCAACCAAAGAGTTTACATGTAAAATGGAAAATTTAATAAGTAAATTAAATTTTTATAAGTTAATATCTTACCTAGTGGACAGATGCTTTTGTCCGGCGCACAGCCGGTCCCGCCAAACGTTAGAGAAAAACGCCTCGAGCTGGGCTCTGGCCCGGACCGGTAGTGTCCTGTTTACTCGCCAGGTGGCTGTATAGCCTCCCTGCCGGTGCACTGCGCGTGCGCGCGCATGCGTACTTCCTCCTTTTGTTTGCACCCTGTTTGAGTCCCCTGGGAATGTTTGTTGCGGGGAAGGCAGGGTGGGAATCCCTCTGTCCACTAGGTAAGATATTAACTTATAAAAATTTAATTTACTTATTAAATGTTCCATTTTATTGCGTTAATATATCTTACCTAGTGGACAGATGCAGAATAACTACCCATTGGATGGAGGGCAGCTAAACTCAACAGGGACTCTTGTCAGAACTCTGGGCCTCCGGCCCAAGGGTTAGGGATCCTTCCCATACCCTACACCATAGCTGGTTCCCCCCCCCCTCTTTTTTGCCGTCTACCGAGCCACCTGGGCTAGGACTATAGGAGAGAGGAGGTAAGAGTTCAGTCCCAAGGATTCCGGAGGAAGCAGAACAGGATAAACTAGAAATAATTCATACCCCACACCAGCCCTTCCGGTTGAGAACTGCGCGCTGGGGTTACAAAACAAGATAACTAAAAAAGAAGGAGCCAACTAAAACAACCCACTACTCCTTCTAAACGCTTTACACTATATACAAGTTATCCTTTCAAGGATACCAGTTACTCGTGTATGTGCTGGGCTGCGACCACTGGTCTTAAATGGTACAGGTCAGCATCAGCCCATGCTACATCCTTCAAATAAAATTGGGTGAAGGTATTGTGCGACTTCCAGTGGCAGGCTGAGAGGATCTGGTCCAAGGACACACCTCCTTGAAAAGCCTTAGAAGCTGCAAAGGCCCGCACATCATGGGCTCTGACCTGATGTAATTGTTGTGCATCCTCATTGGACAATTGATAGCACAACAAGATGGTTTGTTTAATCCAAGAAGAAATCGTAGCAGGAGCGATGTCCTTATTGAAGTTCTTCTTGAAAGACACAAAGACCAACTGTTTGCCGGAACGGAGGTCTTTGGTCTTGTCCAGGTAATAACGCAAAGCCCGAACTGGACATAAGGTTCTATCCTCCTTGAGAGACTTATCCAACGTAGGGGCCAAGGCCGGAATAATTACCGGAGCTACTGAAGAAGGCCCTTCTTTAGCCAACTGATTCTTGGACAAGAAACAAGGAGAAGGGAATAAAGAAACATTAGCCCAATCTTCCTGATGTCTAATGTTCCTGTGTACCCAGGCATGAATCTCACTCCTTCTTTTGCCCGAGCCCAAAGCCAGGAGAAACACCGTTTTGAAGGTAAGATGTTTCAGAGACGCCTTTCGAAGGGGTTCAAAGGGGGACTGGGTTAATTGATGCAAGACCAGAGACAGATTCCAGCTGGGGACTCCTCGAAGACCCTTGGGTTTATCTCTATGGAAACTGTCTAGCAAGCGGGTAAGGTTTTCGTCTTTACCAAAATTAACCTTGTCACAACCAATTTTGTCGGCTATAGCAGTTCTATACCCATCTATGGTGCTAGGTTGAAGATTTTTCTCCTTGAAAAGGAAGAGGAGAAATTCCGCTACCTGAGTTAAAGAAGGTGACCCGAAGTCCACTTTGTGTGACTCGCACCATTTGACAAATATGGACCACTTCGATTCATAGATGGCTCTGGTTGATTGTCTTTGAGGAGCCTCAATTCTCGTTGCCACTTCATCAGAGAATCCTTGTGCCTGTATGCTAGAGGCTCTAGGAGCCAGGCGTGGAGGTTGAGCCTTAGGAGATCTCTGTGGGGACACTGATTGAACGGTTGGGTCAGCAGGTTCTCCACGTTTGGAAGGAAGAGAGGAATCTGAACAGACATGCTGACTAGATCCCAGAACCAAGGCATGTTGGGCCACCCTGGAGCAATCAGAACCAACCTGTGAACTCCCTGATCTAGGATCTTGGACACCACCTTGCCCAAAAGAGACACAGGAGGGAACGCGTAGGCATCCATATTCTCCCAATTCAGGCTGAGAGCATCTACTCTCCATGCCTGTGGATCGGGTACTGGGGACACAAACTTGGGTAGTTTGTGATTGTACCTTGTTGCAAAGAGATCCACTCGGGGAATGTGCCACCTAGCACATAAGTGGTCAAAGACTTCCTGCAGGAGGGACCATTCTGTCTGAATAACCTGAGTGCTCCTGGACAATTTGTCTGCTATCACATTCAGCCTTCCCGGAATGTGCCTGGCCCTTAGAACTATCTGTCTGCGATTGCACCAGGAAAGCAGTCTCCAGAGGAGGGCACAAAGTGAGCCTGATCTCATACCCCCCTCCTTGTTGATGTATGAGACAACCGTTGTGTTGTCCGTGGCTATCAAAATGATCTGGCCCCAACACTGTTGCTCGAACTTCTTGAGGGCCAGAAGGACCGCCTTTAGCTCGAGAAAGTTTATGTGCAACTGGCTTTCTGAGTCCGACCAAACTCCTTTTGCCGTGTGGTCTCCTAAGTGCGCGCCCCAACCTTCGTTTGAGGCGTCGGTAAACAACTGCAGAGCATGTTGTAGAGGATGAAGAGGTTGGCCGCTGAGCACATTGTTTTCGTCCAGCCACCACTGCAGATGAGGGTACAGAGATCTGGGAAGAGGAATCTCCTTCTCTAGTACCTCTGGCACGTGCCAGTGATTCTTCAAGTGCCACTGAATCGGTCTCATGTGAAGGCGCCCCGAAACCACCTGTTTCTCTGTGGCTGTCAACAAACCTATGAGAGACATGAACTCTCGGACCGAACAATGGTCTCTGTTCATTAGCATCTTTATTTTTTGAGTTAGGGTTTGCCACCTCTCCTGAGTCGGCTTCACTAGACCCTTGGAGAGGTCGAAATGATAACCGACAAAGTTGAACTCCTGTTGGGGAACAAGTTCCGACTTTTGCAAATTGACTAACCATCCCAACTGCTGACACAGAGCCATCAGGGTCCGCGTTTGGTTCACACAAGCCTCCCGAAAGGGCGCTCGAAGCAACCAGTCGTCTAGGTACTGGTGGATCCTTATACCCCTGGACTGGGCCATCAATTTCACCTCCTTCACCACCTTTGTGAATTCCAAAGGAGCCGTCGCTAGGCCGAACGGCAGAGCCCTGAACTGGAAGGTTTGACCGTGCAGGTGAAACCGGAGATACTTCCTCGACCTTGGGTTGATGGGAATGTGGAAATAGGCATCGCTGAAATCCAGCGATGTGACCCATTCGCCTTTTTGAAGGGATAGCCGGATGGTCTCCGGAGTTTCCATTTTGAAGGTTTCCGAGTGGAGGAAAAGATTGAGTTTGCTCAAATCCAAGATTGGACGCCATTTGTTGTTTGGTTTGGGAACTATGAACAGCCGGTTGTAAAAGGCCAGAGAAGCCCGAACCACTACTTTTTCTACGGCCTGTTTTGTAATCAGGGACTGCAACGCCTCCTTCAAAAACTTGTTTCTGCGAGGGTTGGCGTATCCGCTGATTATCAGAGGACACCTGGTCAATGGGGGCCTCATCTTGAAAGGGAGGTTGTAACCGTCCTTCAAGATGGAGACTACCCGAGGATTTGAACCCAGGCTGAGCCACGTTTCCCAGAACCTGTGCAACCTGCATCCTACAGGAGGATTTTCTGCAACACTGTGGACATTTGGTACATGAGGGACAGAACGACAAGGAGAGACAAAAGAAGCACTTTTGACATGTTTTATTTCTGTCTGACAAAGATCGGGACTTAGGCCTTTCTTTTGCGGCTGCCCGGGACCGACAACAATAGGAACAGGAATTACAGCAGTTCTTGAGTATACAGTCTTTGAAATGTTTTGACGGCTGATGTTTTGACCCACTATCTTTGGAATTATTTGGTTGTGTGGGTTTGTACAATGATTGTCATTTATAATTTTTGCCACCCCGGGCATACTTGGAAAAACGGTGGTTAGTAGAACCACGCCCACAACCTCGTGACCCAAACTGTCGCCAAGGTTGTTGAGGAGCAGATGACGGCTGAACCATGGTCTTAGCCTCCTTCTTCTCATACGGTTTATAGCGATACTTGGTCTTCTGTTGGTGCTGGGGACCAACTCGAGACTGGACCGACACATGTTGTGTTTCAAACTTGTTGATATCTTGTTCCGCGACATTCAAGGCCGCGTCGGGAAATAACCCATATCCAAAAAGAGCAGCATTCCTCAGTTCATTCCAAGTGTCCATCTTCATACCGGGACGAACATGATCTAAATAAAAGTCCCGACGCATCAGAATGAAGTTCCCCAGCTGCACAAAAAGGCTATCAGCCAGGTGCTGTAGAGCTGTCCCAAGAGAGACAGATACATTTTGGTGGAAAGCACATAAATCCCTTAACTCCTTAAGTGCTTCAGACACCTCCTTGGCTGACTTGCCCTTACTGAGATGAGTCTGTAGGAAAGTTATGTGATGTGCCATCTGATCTTGAATCTCGCTAGTGCATCTGCTGAAACCAGCTGCATGGTTCACTGTGTAAGTACCCTCTCGGGCGCACCTTTCCCATCTGCGTAGTACTTCTTGCGATATGGGACGAGACACGGGACCTGTTGCGAGATATGCAGCTGGTTTGACAATTCTTGAGAATTGAGCATTTAGCTTCGCCTCAGAACCATGCCAGTTGAACAGCTTTCTACCTGGTCGCTGGGGACCATCTGTCTTTAACTTATGCATGGGATACCATTTATCCTGTGATTTAGGGGTGCGTATGAATTGGTCAGTACGCAAACCACCAGCTTCTTGACTTCGGGAAGGGTAACCCTCAGCTACAGTCAGATTAATCCTCTCCAGCTTCTGACAGAGCCAATCGTCTGCTGGCATGGCTACTGACACCTTTGAACTTGTCTTCGGATTTTTTCCACGCCACGGATTGTTGGACTTATCCGGGTCACTGTACTCAAACTCAAAGTCTGGGATAAAGTTCCAGCCCATAAAGGCCCTGATGGAACGAACTGTTTCCCTGTAACTCATTTCTTCATTCTTTTCTGGTTTATCAGTGTCTGATTCAGAAAGTTCACCATCCTCGCTATCCAAAACATCTGGTGATGTATGATCCCTATCCACAACATCTGTTGATGTATGATCCCCAAAGAGTGGTTCGTCTGAAGCCACAGGCAAGACATCTGTTAAGGGATGTTCAACATTGGACATATCATCTGAGCCACCAGCAGAAGCAAGGTTTCTCATAAACGGCTCCCCAGCCGGTGCAGCCGGTTCCGGACCGGTAAAAGATCCATCCACAACCGGAACCGGTTCCTTGGGTACAAAGGTGTCAGTTTGGTATGCCCTGACCGGACCGGTCATCTCCCCGACCGGTACTGGTTTAGATTGTTGAAGTGCAGTGTCAGAGGGCTTTTTCTGTACCGGACCGGTATTTTCCTCAACCGGAACCGGTTTTGCTTTGGAAGATTTATGATGAGAAGACTTGTGCTTCTTCTTTGAATCTTTCTTGCCATCTGATCCTGTACTAGCCTGTACTGCCGGAAACCGCACCGGACCGGTGGTTCGGGCAGAGGCAGGATCTATGAATGGCTGAGCAGAAACCGGTGGGTTTGAAACCTGAACCGGTACTTTGGGGGTAGCAAATATATTGCCTCTTGATAAGAGTGCTTCAAAACGAGAGAATTTCTCATCTAGCTGGTCACTTAATTTGTCAAAATCTTTTTTGGAAACAAAATCTGAAGAACTCACATTATCGCTACCCCCAGGGAGGTCCTGCGCATGCGCACTGTCATCTTCAGAAATCGTCTGCTGAGCATGCGCAGTACTAGCTGGCTGTTGAGAAGAATTAACTGGAGACAGCACAGTTACATCTCGTGGTGACACTAGCAAACCCGCTTTCTTGTCCTTGCGAATTTGATACTGTGGAGTGGCCAGCATCTCACGTTGAATTGCTGTAAAATTGTCACAAATCTTGCATATCGCACCTCCCACAATGCAGGGATCTTTACCCAGACCTTTGTCTCGACAACGAGCACACTTCTCATGCATGTCAAATCCAGCCATCTTATGGCCGCACGATCCCCGCCTTTGTCCTGGTGAATCCATAGTTATTAAACAACACTTCTACACAAAGAATTTATCAAAATATATCCTGTAATAGATATAAAATAAAATAAAAGTTTCTCCAAAAAACAGACGACCTCTCGTCTTCGCGCCAAACAAAAGGAGGAAGTACGCATGCGCGCGCACGCGCAGTGCACCAGCAGGGAGGCTATACAGCCACCTGGCGAGTAAACAGGACACTACCGGTCCGGGCCAGAGCCCAGCTCGAGGCGTTTTTCTCTAACGTTTGGCGGGACCGGCTGTGCGCCGGACAAAAGCATCTGTCCACTAGGTAAGATATATTAATGCAATAAAACTACAGTCTCGCTCTTGCTTGTCACTGGTGAAGGGTTCAAATCTTTCCTCTTACCGGATACATGAACAGAGATCTTCACTCTGGCTACATTTAAGCCTTGACCAGCAAACTGTCTGGAAACAGAGAGTTAAGATGGACTGGTGCTGTACGTAAGGCAGTCAAGGTATCTGGCTTTACTCCACCACATAAAAATTCTAAATAACTATCTTGACCTGCCAGAGTGAGGTTGACCATGCTGATAAATACTCCCTCTGAGAGATCCTGCATTGTACGCTGCATAGCTTGTGAAATTGACCGGTTGAACGTCACCAGATATTCAAGTTTTTCAACTGCTTGCTGCGTTCTCTCTGCTGCCTTGCCTTTCCCGGTGTCCATCCTGAGTGACTTCAACTGTGTAACCATGGATTCCTGTACTTTTGTCAAACATCTTGACAGACCAGCAGCCTGGTTACACATCACTGACTTTTCCCGGAATGCCCCCTCCCACCTGGCTAAAAGTACGGGAAGTAGGGGCAGAAAGCAAACTATGTCTGGCTACTCTGGTAAAGGTGCTGTTGAGTTTGGCTGGTTCCGGAGACCAGTCACGTACAGTTGCCGAAGCAGAGTCTTTCTTATCTGTATGCACTGCATACCATTTTGATGACCTGGGTGTCTTCACAAACTGGTCCCATAGCAGTCCACCAGTCTCAGAGTTCCTGGAAGGGTAACCTTCAGCAACAGTCACATCTCTCAAATTTCCTGCACAGCCACTCATCATACTAGTAACCTAACTGACACTTTACCAGTTGGTTTGGTTCAGGAACCAGCAAAAGGATTATCATCCAGGGAGGAAGCTATACTGTAGACTCAATGCCGGTGGGCAGAACTTCAGGACCTGCACCAGGAGCCTGGGGAGGCTGGGTGGCCACATCAGAGGTACCAGGACCCTGAACAGGGCGGGTAGCACTCCCATTCACATCTCTCACAGCACTCGTACCGGGAACCCCCAGCGGAGGTTGGGTAGCCGTCAACTGTGAAGATTCACTGGCAGTCTGAGCAAGACCGGAGCCAGTATTCTTAGCAAACATAACACTAGTAGAAGCACCCGGATCAAAGAAAGTGTTCTCTGGGCACCACAGAAGCAGTACTGACAGGTCTCACCGGAACAGCAAAGGACTGCTTAAGAAGCATAGCTTCTAGATGGGGAAAACCTCTCACTCCACTTGTCATCAAGGGACTTGAGATCATCTGAAGTGGGCTTACTGTTGTGTTTACGTTTGCTGGATTTTGGAGAGCCATCAGGACGCTTCTTCTGCTTGGGGGTAGATTCAACTGAAGACGGCTTGTCAGTACTAACCCGTCCCAACAGAGTTACATCTGAAGGGTCCACAAGAGTGGGGCGGCGTCACTGCTAGCTTCAGATTTCTTCTGCTGTCCACGTTCTTTTCTTGCTTTGTAAGTCGGGGTGGCCAGCTGTAGAATCTGAGAAGGCGTAAACGCCTTACATATCTGGCAATCTTGTTTCTTGACACAGGGGTCGTCTCCCACCCCCTTCTCACGACAATGCGCGTATTTCTTGTGGTTGTCGAATAGGGCCATAATGTGCCCGCAAGAACCTTGATTCTGTCCAGGAGACGACATGATGATCAGAAAACTAGTAGAAATAATTCGTACTACTTGAAATAAAATAAAATGGAAGAGTTCGTTGTAAAACTTCAAAAACGTATCTCTGTTGAAAAACGTCTGCACACTATTTCGCGCCAAACAAAAAAGATGCTATAACGTCATTATGACCAGACAGGAAATGATATACCTTGCACCACCTGGCAAATGCACACTCTGTGACCGGTCCTGCTGGTAGTTTTACAGGACGTCTTTTTCTGACGTTTGGCGGGACTGGTCGTGCTGACTGGTAAAGCAATTGTCCATTAGATAGGATGTATTAACGCAATAAAAAGAGGAAGTAAGCATGCGCACACACGCGCAATGGGGAGGCTGGGTGTTGAGAGGACACCTGGCGAATGGATACGACACTACCTGTCCCGGTCAGAGCCCAGCTGCACGCCGGAGTAATGCATTGGACCACTAGGTAAGATACATTTATGCAATGAAACTATATATTCAATGCTTTTTCTTCTAAGTTACAGAACCAATATGATTCAGTATTTTATATATTCTGTATTTCTTTCTTACTTTCATTAGTTATCCTGTATGTAATTTCCTTCTGGGGTAAGGTTGACTGAAGCTACTCAACTGCCAACTATTCTGCATGCAGAGATTTGAACACTGACTTCATTAGTGAGAAGAGAAATTTCTGGTTCTTTAACAGTCCAAATTACAGAAGTTTATAATCTGTAGAACTGATGACATGTATGTGCATAAAACTTAGATTAACTCTATGCCTTAGATTTCTTGAAGTCTAAAACTGTAATATGATCTTGAAGAAAATTAATTATATCCTGTTTTTCAATAACTTATAATTCAAATAACATAACACTTGCAGATTGAGTTGTCATCTATCCATGATCCAAAAAAGTGTGTAATATTAACTACCATAGAAACTTAAACTTACGAAATATAAAAGGCAACCTCTGTGTTTCTCCAAGAAACTGTAATTACTGAAAATGATCAATGACACAAAACTTATTGTGCATAATTAAATCATACAGACACTTGTTTTCTAAACTGTCAACTCCTTTCACTTGCCACTTGGTATATATTAACACCAAAAAAAATGTGTACTTTTACGTAAAATCAGCCACTGATGTATCTGAACCAATGTTCTTTTGGCATGTATCCCACAACCATAAACCATGCAAATAAGGAGTATCTGGTGTATAGAGAAGTCTAAATTGAATTCTAGATATTACTCTGGTTGGTATTTTTACATCATGTGGTCATCAGGAGTTGTTTATGAGGACATTAAGAAGGTAGATGTAGATCTATAAAGGTACAGCCCATCAGTCCAGTCAGTCACCACCTTTGTTGACGTAAACATCTATGTTACATAATGCCAGGTTTCCATTTACACAATTCTGAATCAGCACACAAATATTTGTCCCAATATTTATTCAAACTTAGATGATAATTTGCAGTATACTATTGTTGAAAATCTGCCAAAAAGTTTTATTGACCACAAGCCATCAATTGTGCACTTGAACACATTATTAGGCACATGCAAATGTGATATTATTTTTTAATATTTTCTCAACTACAATACCCTCAAACACTTACCGTAAGATCAATTCCCAACTGTAAGAGGTGTAATACCCAAACTTTGAAAAATATTATGCCCTCTGCCAAGGCAGTCATGTTTGCTTAATATTTACTTGTGCACCTGTATGTAAGGATGATTACTGTGAACATACTGTTCCTCAGGTTTTTTAACCATCGGAAATTTATTAAAGTGCTACAAATATCAATTAAGCAAATATTACACATTGGTATACAGAAACTGTATATTTAACAATCTAGACACCTATTATATTATTCTGTAAAAGCCAGAAATCTAACAGCCAATCAGAATAATTTCCATGCACAAGTTCCAGGCTTCATATAAACACACAAAGGTTTGGGGGCAGAATGATTTAGGAAATACCACATTTTGAATCATGAAATTTCAGCAAAAGCATGAAGTATATAATGATCACACAACAAAAATGATAAATTATTTATTACACATTGATTTATTGTTGAATAATCGAAAATTAGAATAACACACCATGTATAAATTTAAAACCATAATTGAGACATAAAACTCATTAAGTATTATTAAATCACAAGGAAATAGTTTCCTTATAGAAAAAAGTGGAATATAGAATCCGATCCCCAAATTTATATGGATAAGGTATATTATTGAATACAGTTAAGTGTAAAAAGAATCATTATGATGGATGAAAGTGACAATTATTGGAAGTACAAAATTGGAATATAAGAATGAACTCAATTGTTTGTGTGAAAAGCGTACAAAAAAAAAAAATTATAAAGGAATAATACAAGATGTCTACAGTACATGTATATGTTATTTACAAGTTGAGATTTTGTACAAGTTGTAACTTGTACAAGAAATCTGTACAAGTTGCAACTTGTACAAACAGCTTGTACAAGTCGCAACTTGTACAGGTTGACTTGTACAAGTTGCAACATGTACAAAATTGGAACCTGTACAAGTTGCAACTTGTACAAGCTCCATATTTATCAGCTGAACAATGTCTTTTAATGAATTTATACCTTAAAATTCATATAATCGACATCCCATCTTCATGACTGATAAATTTACTCTAAAATACACTTATTTGATGAGAAAGTAAATACTTTAATTATCTGTTGACCTGTATATTTTCATAATTTTGTTGGCAATTACGACACTTTTAATAAATATCTTTATATTATTTTAATAGTTTGAGTCACACTTGCCCAACTGACTTTTGGGTTTGTTGGTGTTGGTAATCTTATTATGTATAATCATGTTTTCAGTCAACAATTCTCCTAAATTTATTTGTTCTAAAATAAAGGGATAAATAAAATTTATTATTTTATGATGATAAAACCACATCTAAATTTTAAGACTATACAAGGATTTTATTAATGAAATGCATGTGTCAATTACAATTATGCATTACAATTTACCATCATCTGTCCTTTGATGCTTTATTTCCCTTACCCATTTATGATCCTAGTTTAATGCCTAGAGGTAAATCACAAAAGAGCCCTGATGCTGTAAGAAGCCACACAAAGAAAGTTGATTGCATTTAGAGGATTTCTATTTCTTACTTTTTACTTTGTTAACCTTCATTTTTGAAGTCTGATTCTTATTGTTGAAACTTCTCTGCCTAACTATTATTAAAAAGAAAAAAGACCTCAGTCCACAGTTCCACAACTCCAATGAGAACAAAGCTGGAGTCTTACAAACATCAATAAGGAACATCTTATGTGGGTGTTCCACCACACGACTAAGCTTCCCGATTAAGGGTTTTTTGTAATCGGTTTCAAATATTTACTTAGTTCCAGGCGTTCGGTATGGATTGGTAGTTGTCGGTTGGGGCCGTGAGAAATATCAAACATGTTTGATATTTCTCACGATCCAAACTGATTCTCATTTCCTGTCAACGAAATGTCCAGTCCCAGGCTTCCTCGGGCCTCCTCAGACCCAAATTTACACAGTCCTATGTTGTCTGAGGCTTCCTGCGACCCTTTGTCCCAGGCGTCCGTAGCTTAGTCCCAGGAGGCCTGTTTGTCAGTCCCCGACTCATAACAGATCTTTGAAGTTTCATGCGTGTGAAAAGGAATCGGTTTCATTAGTCCCGGGAAGCCTCAGACCATCTCAGGTGTCCTTGGACTAAGAAATCTGGGTCTGGGACTAAGCCCTGACTAAGAGAAGCCAATCCAAACCGGCCTCCTCAGGCTGCCTGGGACCACTGAAATTTAGTCTGCAACAGTCTGAGGACGCCCCAGGAGGCCTGGGACTAAGTACCGATTAAGCACTGACTATTTTCCGTGCGTCTGAAACCAAAAAGAATCAATGAGGGGGTCTGGGACTATATAAGCGACCGCGCACACGCTTTCTGTGTTTAGCTTGTTGGCTACTGAGAGACGTGTGTCACTTACTGCTAGGGGTTTTCAGTTTTTTCACATTTTATTTGAGTTAGGGCAAATTTAACAGTTAGGAGACACATTTCAGTTTTTTTTTACTTTTTTGTGATATTCACTGGAGTTATGAGGAAAGAGAAAGGAGGAAAGAGAGGAAAGAAGAAGATGGAGGAGAGGCAAGAGGAGAGGGAGAAGGAAGGTGGAGAGTTGGAGGAGAGGACAGAGGAAAGGACAGATGAGAGGACAGAGGAGGGTACAGAAGAGAGGGAAGAGAGGATAGAGGAGAGAGAGGAAGGTTTAGAAGTTACTGAGGAAGCTTGCGAAGAAGATGAGAGGGGTGACGAAGAATCAGAGTGCCACTCAGCAGCCAAGAGAGCCAGGGTTTGTGCTACATTCACCAACAGACAAGAAATTGCCATTGCTGAGTTTGTGAAGGAGCACCCAGAGCTGTACGACAAGGAGCATGGACGTTTCCATGACAGACATAGGAAGGAGGCTCTCTGGGCAGAAATCTCTGCAGAACTGAAGCTCCAGCCCTTTGATGTCAGAAGATGGTTTGAGTCACAGAGAACTCGTTATGGAAAGCTCTCCAAGCTACAGTCTGGCCAAGCCCCAAGGGAGATGACCAAGAGACAGTCCTGGGTCTACCAGCAGATGGGTTTCCTTAAGACCCACATCAGATGCAAGGGGGCCAACAGAAATTCTGGGTTCGAGGCCAGTCCCAACACCAGCAGGCATGAAGAATCGCATGGCTCTACTACTGATACAGAACATCTTTGAATCCAGTGTCCTGAGGGAGAGTACAAGTCAACCAGTTATTACATCTACACCAGTTTCGACAGATTCAAAGATACTCAAGCACAGATGAGGACACTGATCTCAGGTTTCCTGCAGCAGAAGTCAGACAGGCAGCCCTTCTTTGACTATGTGGCATCAGAGGCTGAAAAGATGACCCAAGAGGAGTTTGAGGACCTCAAAGGCAGGATTTTTAGAGACATTGAAGAAGTAAAGAACACTCATAGACGTCAAGTTCTACCAAGAGATCAGCCACTATTACCAAAGAGTCACAGAGGGTCGGGATACTGCCAACAACCACTTAACAGGCGTCAAGTTCCACCCAGGCTGCAGCAGGCAGCAGTTACATCTACTACACACCCAGCCCCATTGGCTTTGGAAACCCTCCATCAGTGCTCACAGTACAGGACGAGGGCAGCAGACACAACTTAAGTGGAATACTAAGCCAGATACCAGATCTAACAACACAGATCATTGAGCAGCCTCAGCAGCAGCAAGAGCAGCAGCTCTACACCATCACCACTACAGCACCGCCTCAACAGCAGCAGCCTCCTCAGTAGCCAGCCAGTCCGGTTTGGTCTCTGACCCCTCAGGCCCTTTTCAGGGCCACCCAAATCTTCCAAAAACAATTATTTAGCTGCAAGTTGTTCAAATTCCCCTCCCAAAACATAACAGTTCAGTACAAATACTTATCACAAAACAAACAAGATGCACTCAGGAGAGCAAAATGCTCGACTCTGTGTGACCAGTCTCTCAAGTATTGTAAGGAAAACAATAAAATAAAACCAAACATGTAAATTAATCTTCATAGAAATATCAAGTAGAAAGCCAAAGTCATTAAAAATACATTGAAATGGGACCTCTGAAAATTCATGATTTTTTTGTATCCAAAATAAGATCCAGATCTTTCTTTTAGTATCTTCTTCCTTTGGTCAGGTCCTACCCACAAATTTTTTAATAAAGATCTGTTCATTAGTTCTGGAGTAATCTAAACACACACACAAAAAAACCCAGACAAATAGACAAACAATTAGCACACAAAAACATAAACTGCTGGAGGAGGTAAAAAAATTGCTTGAAGGTCACTTCTTGGTGAAAATCACACATGATAATTTTTTTGTAATGGACTCTCAAGGAATTGAAAGAAAAAGTGAGAATAAAAACAGAAATAAAAATTAATAAAACTGATGAATGTACCACCTCCCTTTTTGTTATATTTATGTCAATTTCAAGACATAAAATGAGAAGAAATATTTTTACTTAAAGACAGCAAGTATCACAAGCTAGGTTTGTGACCTCACAATGACAATTGCATTGTGACATCACTGAGTAATGACATCATCAGAAGGCAAAATATTGATTTTTTACGTATGGGATGAAGAGAAGCAGTTTCACTGTAAATTCCCAATTAAAAATAAGAAAAACTCTCTCCTGACTTTAATTTTCAAACAAATTACACCAAATTTGGAAGAATCCATCTGTACCCGATGAAACACCTGCCCACCAAATTTGAGATCGATTGATGCTATAGTTTTTGAGTTATAAGGGCAAAACGGTGCACAGACAGACAGAAACAAACTGATTACAATAACCCTCTCCTATCGTCGAGCATTAAAAAATAAAAAAAAATAAAAAAGCCCAACACCCACACCACCCCAAATATGAAACAAATTACCCATGGTAATACACATAACAACAGAAGGCCACATAGAAAAAAATAGATAAATAAACTCCCAATATGGCCAATAATCTGCCCATTTGTAGTTTAAAATCCATGGGATTGCTTTAAATTTGTAATAAAAAAAAGTCCAACACTGACACCATCCCTAGAGTTAAAAGATATTACGTTATCACATAGCCACCAACCAACAAACAAATCCAATAGCAAACATAACCCCCAACCAACAAACTGACAAACCCAATAGCAAACATAACCCCAACCAACGAACTGACAAACAAATTTGCAAACATAACTCCCCACAACCAACAGACAGATAAACCATACTGTAAACAGAACCATTTGGGTAGTTATATTTTCTAAATTTTCTTGAAGTGGAATAAAAAAATTTAATTTTGAGAATTGCAATGAAGGAAAAAATTTCAGTTTCAGTTATTTTTCCAGAATAAAAACCAAATGTAAGTGAAATTAGGGTGTAGCTTTCCAAATATATGTAATATTTATTCCATTTAGCAAGTTATGTTTGGCATTGGGTTTGTCTGTTTCTTGGATGGGTGACTTATGTTTGGCATTGGGTTTGTCTGTTTGTCTGTTATTTGTGGGAATTATGTTTGGCATTGGGTTTATCTGTTTGTCTGTTATTTGTGGGAATTATGTTTGGCATTGGGTTTATCTGTTTGTCTGTTATTTGTGGGAATTATGTTGGGCATTGGGTTTGACTGTTATTTGTGGGAATTATGTTGGGCATTGGGTTTGTCTGTTGCTATTTCTATGTCTGCCAACCCAGAACTGACAGGATAATGATGTGTATGACTCTCCAGTGGCCAGATATCTGATGGTGAGGGCTAACTTTTCACCAACACTGATTGGAGCTCTGTAGTTGGTGGCCTGCCTGGCTAGATGTTGTTCCAATCTGGTCTTTATCATTTCAAAGAATTCTGGGGTCATCCTCATGAAATTGGTGAATCCTGGAATGTCTGTGGCATACAGTTCAGCCATAATATTGTGGTAGGCCCCCCTCTCCTCTCTCTGTAGTAGCCATGGCCTGACCCACATGTTATGCCTTCTTCTAGGTCTCTGTATGACTGGTGGTGGTGGTGCTGCTTGTGGTGGTTGCTGTGGCCGACATAGAAATAGCAAATACATCAGTATATGTAACTGAATAAAAACTAAAAAACCCCTGATTTTTGCTGAAGCTGTCTTCCATTGAAAGGTAGTATCCTGCTGTGTTCCTGGACAAGTAATGATAATTACATCCCAGAGTTTATATATATACCCAGAGAATGCAGTTTTCTTGCAAAACAAGAATCGGCCATCGTGGTCTGAGGAACACTGAGGAGGCCTCAGGACGCCAGGGCTCGGTATGTCTACGACAAGATCGTGGTTCAAACTGACTAGAAAAATGGCTTAATTGGTTCTTAGTCGCAGAACAGTCGGGGACTGTGTGGGGCCTCCTGGGGCCTCCTCAGGCTTCCTGAGGCCGATCTGAACTTAATCCCAGGCTTTGATACCGATTCAGTATTCCCGCCCATTTTACCATTTTCTTCACTGACTGTCCACGATTAAGGGTCGCAGACAGGATCGGGGCTTAGTCCTTTGGTGGAACTGGGGCATAAGTAATACATTCATGCCAAACTTAGTATGTACCTCAAAAGCTTATTTTTCTTTTGCTGTATGATGATGTACAATGTAAATAATTTTACCCTGAAGTGATCAACATAAGTATCATCTTAATATATTAATACACATATATCAATATTTTTTTTGCAAAATTTTACAAGATTTTTTTGCATATTCAGTGTTTTTTTTTTTTTTTCTGGGGGGGGGGGGGGGGGGGGGGGGGATGATATATATATATGACACTCTCACTTGAATTTGGATATTTATTCACATAAAATAAGAAATTTAACTAAACTTCTTTTTAAACCCAACTAGTGCAACAGTATTGTACAAGTTGGGATTATTTGATAGTGAAATTCTGTAGAAGTTCCAACTTGTACAGCCAATCTTGTACGAGTTGAAACTTGCACAAACTGCTTGTATAAGTTGCAACTTGTACAGGCTTTTTGTAAGTTGCAACTTGTATATAACATATATACAATCTTTGTTCAAGCAACCAACCAATCTGATACCCAACCATGGAGTCAAGGCAGTCATGTTCACTACCTCCCTCCTCAGCCAACCACTCTACTAAAGCCAAGAAAACTCTCAAAAGGAATAAATGAATGACACACAAGCTCCGATGAACATACTCAAGTGGAGTCAACTTTAGAGTTTTCAAATATTGAGATATTTAAAATTACCCTTATAAACTGGCCATCTACCTTAAAATGTGAAATAAATCTGGCTAAAATTTGTGCACCCATGTTCAGATTATCAGCACATTTCATCAGTTTTGTCAACTGATAATCTCTCTAATGCAATTCCCTCACTTCTCTTCAGGGTATTAAAACTACCCCAAGGTGCGTTTCCAGAGTAACTTCACGTTACATACAGTACAACATCCAACATTCTGTACACTCCTTTGAAATTTTATTTGAATAAGCTATTTTATTTTTATAATACTCATGCCAACAGACAAGTAAATATTGGGAAACATACAACTCCAATGGCAGTGGAAACAGTTACCGGGGTTGCACAAACCATTGCCGAGGATCCAGAAACAGAAATTGGTGAAAACTCTCCAAAAGAATTCAGGACTGTTATTCATAAAAATCTCAAACTCACTCACAATCTCAAACACAGTCCTACAGAAGTATAAAATCTAATTTAGCATTCTCAAGTGATATCCCAAGTAGTATATGCTAAACTCAAATGATAGTCAATTAATGCAGCCATAATCTCAAACATTTAAAAAACTCCTTTCTTCATTGAAACTTAATCGCTGAATATAAATGATTTTGAACCTGGGTTTAAAAATATACTTACTTCAGACTAAGCATTATATTCGAGTGAGTTTCAGTTTGAGTTTAAAATCAAATTTAAGGCTTAAATCCTAAATTTTAGAGATTATATTTGCATTTGAGATTGAGTTTGGATTTTTTTTTTTTTTGTGAATATGAGCCCAGCCCACCTGGTGTGAAATAGGACCAAATATGATTAACAGTTCTTGAGTTATGCAAACAGACAAACACCATTACAATAATGTTGACCTGTCTCAGTTTTATATTCCCAATACAAAATTGATATACGGTAATGATAATTCATTCCAGTGTCATGTGATATCCTGCTGACTTGTTTATATATTGTTCAGAATGACCTTGCACATCTGAACTATGAGCTCATAAGTGGGGATGTAATGGTAAATATTGTCACACATTAACACATTTACATAAAGGGATGGAATAGAGATGTTTGTCTTGAATACGATTTTGCCTTAAATATGGGTTGTTTTCAATTCAAGGATCATAAAAGGAATGTCACCGAACCATGTAAAAATTATGAAGACCAAATTAGTAGATTGTCTGACAGAGAGGCATCCTAATGACCATAAAACCCAAGTGAAAATCAATAAACATGGGGTGTAAAAGGGACGAATTATTTGTGAAACTAGCCTTCTTAACTGATAAATAGAGACATCAAAGATGATGTTCAAAATAGAAGTTGATTCATATATATATATTTTTTTTCATTTGAGTGTACTTGCTGAATTTATATAATTTCACAAATATATAATTAAATTTATAACATTTTTAGCCACCCAATTAGACTGAAGCGGTGATTGATTAAATTCACCATTTAGGAAGCCACTCGCATGAAATACCCATGCACATGCCCAGAGATAAACTTGCATCTTATTATTCCAAAGCATATATTACAAGACTTCAGTGGCCTAGCGTTTTTAAGGTTTACTCACTTGGCTCTATTTTTTGTGGTTGTGAGCTTGACTTTAGCCCAGGATACCAGGCTCAATTCACTATAAACTGTGGTCTTTTTTATCTTAGCTGTCAAAGAGAATGCAAAAGCCACCTCTAACAAAAGCACAATAACTTGTACAATGACTAGTATTTTTGTCATACAATTTAACTGGTGTTTATTTGGGTCTGGTTTCATTTGTATGGAATTAACAAGCACCCAACTAAATTAAGCGGTAGAAAACAGTTGGGATACTAGGACTTGCACAGTAACTCAAATATACTCCGATGAGATCAGTATACGAGGACAGATCCCAAAGGGCCACTGTGTACCATATTGGAACCATATGTATATAAAATTAAAAATAGACAAGATAAGTCTCTACTTTCAAAACTGAGATTTGGCATTTTACCTCTTCAAGTTGAAATTGGGCCATGGCAAAATATAAAGTTTGAAGATCGAGTTTGTCAAATCTGGCACACAGGTGTAGAAGACGAAAACCATCTAGTCTTTTATTGTTGTGGGTAAAACAAAGAAAGATATAATTTTGAAAATAACATGTGCAGTATAATACAAAGAAATTGGAGGACACTCCTGCTCAGAAAAATTTGGAATTCTTATGCAAAAGGAAAATATTCTGATTTTTACAAACTTCCTGTCAAACATTTTAGCTAAATGTAATTCCTATTTTCCACATTGATGTATGTTTTGTTAATTTAAATATATTTTAAGACATTTTATATCTTCTGTTGCAATTTTATTTATGTATCAACAGTGCCTCATAAGCCCTGATGTTTAGGGCTGGCTGCTTTATGTCAACTTGTAACTGTATGTTTTTTTTATGTTAACTGTGTGCAGGTGGCACTTAAATAAATGAAATTCTCTCTCTCTCTCTCTCTGTACAATATGCTGAATGCTAGAGCTGGGTAATAGGGAGCTGCTGGGCCATTGCTATCATTTAGTTTAGAAACAATGTTCCAAAAATTTGTTGTTATTTGCTTTCCAGTTCTTTGCTCTGCATAATCTGTAAGAGTAATTAATATTAGATAAAAAAAACAGAAATTGTAAAACGTTTATTGAACTTATAACACAATAAATGATAATAATATTAACAATGAACAAGAATTTTAGCTTCAACAAAAAAAAATTAATAAATGATGTCACTCGGCTTAAGATACAAATAAGAAATATTGATTTTTTTTACTTGACATATGTGCTGAAAGTGACAAAACAAGGAAAAAACACAGAAGTCACATTTATCTAAATTCAAAGACATACAAGCCGAAAAAAATGAATGATGCAAACTTACTTTTAAGTGAATTTTTTAAAAATATAACAACCAGAGTCCAAATAAAATATGGCAAGACAAATTAAAAGCTAACATTTCACAATACATGAACATAAACAGGTTATTAAATTATTCAAAAGAGCAAAAATTGAACAGTCAGTAAAACATTAGGACAAAAATATGAAAAAAAAACATACACACACACACGCACACGCAAACACAAAAACAGGTGAAATACGTACATCACAAGAAACAACACTTCCAGTAACAAAAACAACAGAAAGTTGACTAACAGTGGAATATTTTTAAGCATATGTGTGCAAATCCTTGAGAAATAGATTTTTCTTAATAGTAAACCGAAATTTTAGTTTAAACAAAAAGTTCATGAATTATTTTTCAATGAAATTGTAATACAAAGAGGGAAACAGTAAATTTAGGTTAAAAACTGAGGTGGTTTTAAAAAAAACAACAAACATTTTAAAATATTATAAAGCCAAACAACAAAACAGAATAACATGTATACAACAATAATAAAACTGAACCAACAACAAAACTAAGGAAACATGTGAATTGTCCAGTTGAAGTGTCTGTAAACATTGTGCTTTCATCTGCCCAGTCTACTTGATGTCGCAGAGGGCTGCCACTCCGCGGAGAATCCAGTGGTCGGGACTCTGAGTGGTCTTCATTAGGATGAAGGTGATGTAGGTCTGGTCAGTCCGGCGGGGTTTCTTGTACACAGGACACTGATAGAAGCGGGGGTCTCTGTTCTGGTTCTGGATGGCGTACATGTGTACCACGGGCAGCATGCTGAACAACACCTTGGGCTGCGGCTCACACAGCCGAATGTTACGCCGGTCCCATGCAGCTCCATCCAGAAACAGTCCGTGGATGTACACACCTTCCTACAAGGCAGAATCAGGGGCCGGATATCAGAGTGAGGATTTATTAAACAACAATCAGCAAATGTGAATTGTAAACATATAGCAGGTACATCTGTAAATATATGCAAAGATGGGGGAAATTGGGCACAGAAACTTGACATTGAGAAAACACCTTTACGTAATCTTAAATTACTGCACATGTTTACAAATTTTGTAATTTTATGTGACCATTATAGAGCATTAATTTAACATGTTGCAGACTTTTAGCCAATTTTGATTGTTGATGCTAGTTTTTGTGGTTTTTCCAAGTGCTGACTTGCACAGTAACAATCTATTATGTGAAATCTTTTCTCCCAAGATCCTTACATCAAATGACATTATTATCATGATTACATTACCATACAGATGGAATAGTAATCGAACCATTTTTCAAAATGCCTCAGTTTCACTAATTTACTTTTAACATGTATACCAACTTACAGCAGGAGGTGCAGTGATGTCCTCTTTGAAGGACCTTGTGATATCATTGTAAAGAACCACGCTGTCCAGAGACCAGCCTTTGTGTGCTCTGGTTACTTCTTGTCTCATGGCAGTCAGAAAGCCTGGAAAAAACATGAGGCTCTTCCAGTTATAACTAGATATTGTATCTCGACACAGTGTATCCCCTTATAGGACAAAGCGTTGAAGCGTGACATACAGAGTATTATGGTTGACACAAATATACCCCCGTTAAAGCATGACATACAGAGTATTATGGTTGACACAAATATACCGATGTGGGGAGGGGGCCTAAGTGTTTATGGGAGCAACTTGTTCTGACACTAAGTAAACAAAATTGCAAATTTAATAAGTACATTAAATTTTTATAAGTTAATACCCTATCCAAAGGACAATTGCTTTACCAGTCGGCGCAACCGGTCCCGCCAAACGCCAGAAAAAGACGTCCTGTATATAATACTGGCAGGACCGGTCACGGAGTGTGCATTCGCTAGGTGTCCCTTGTACTTCCTTCCTGTCAAGACAGTGTGACGTCATAGGATCTTTTTCGTTGTCTAAACATATTAAGACCCCTAGTAAGCTGATAACGGGGTCGGATGGGTGGGCCTTGCCTGTATATTGGATAGGGTATTAACTTAAATTTAATTTACTTGTTAAATTTGCAATTTTATTGCGTTAATACATCCTATCCAATGGACAATTGCTGAATAACTACCGCTTGGAAGGCGGGTAAGCTGCTAGGGACATAAGTGAACTCAAAATAGAACAAAAACTGAGAAGGCCCATTTTGACCTTGGGTCAGAAAACCCTGTGAGGTCAAGGTCGGCTACCAACTAATCGGTTATTCGGAAGTCAACCGACGTTGCCCCCCCCCCCTTTCTTTCCCAGATTTGCTCTGAGGAAGAAGATAGAGAGAAGGGGGCTGAGTTCAGTCCCAAGAAATAAATTTCCCAAAGGAAGCAAGTCACAGTTTTTTTTTTGTTTTTTGTTTATACTATGTACATATATACATATTTACATATTTCCTTATTTGGGGCTTGGTGGTGGACCTGTTGGGCAGCCACCACTGGCCCTAAATGAAAAAGCACTGTATCTGCCCAAGCCACATCCTTCAAATAAAATTGTGTGGAGGTGTTATGGGATTTCCAGTGGCAGGGTGACAGAATCTGCTCTAAGGAGACACCTGACTGAAAGGCCTTAGAAGCAGCAAAGGCCCTGACATTATGGGCTTTGACCTGATGCAGTGTGAGGGGAGATGGTGGCAGGTGAGATGTCCTTATCAAAACCTTTCTTGAAGGAGACAAAGATCAACTCCTTGTTCTGCCTAAGATCTGAGGTCCTATCCAAGTAATAGCGAAGGGCTCTAACTGGACACAAGGACCTGTCACCCTTGAGTGACTTATCAAGAGTGGGGGCCAGGGCTGGTATGACCACTGGAGCCACACTATCTGGACCCTCCTTAGCCAGCTGATTCTTGGGTGGAAAGCTGGGTGAGGGGTACAAGGACACCTTAGACCAGTCTGACTGGTGTCTGATGTTGTTATGTAGCCAAGCATGGATCTCACAACTGCGTTTACCAGAACCCAGAGCAAGCAGAAAAACAGTCTTGAAGGTCAAGTGTTTTAGTGAGGCCTCTTTTACGGGTTCAAAGGGAGTCTTAGTCAGCTGGTGTAAGACCAGGGACAGGTTCCAGGAGGGTATATCCCTCCTGCACTTTGGCCTGTCTCTATGGAAACTATCCAGGAGACAGGTGAGATTCTCATCTTTGCTGACATTAATGGTAGAGTTGCCCAATTTGTCAGCAATGGCTGATCTGTAACCATCAATGGTTACACGTTGTAACTTCCTATCCTGAAACAGGTGCAACAGGAAGTCAGCTATGGCTTTTAGAGGTGGTGCCCTGAAGTCCACCTGATTACTGAGGTACCACTTTGTAAAAATGGTCCACTTTGCCTCATAGATGGATCTGATTGATCCTCTCTGAGGAGCCTCAATTCGTGCTGCCACTGCCTCAGAGAACCCCTGCTCCTTGATTGCAGTGGCTCTAGGAGCCAGGCATGTATGTTCAGGTTTGACAGGTTCCTGTGCAGGGTCTGGTTGAATGGCTGAGATACCAGATTGGGCAGGTTGGGCAGACACAGAGGGATCTGACTGGACATTGCCACTAGATCCCAAAACCAGGGCATGTTGGGCCACCCTGGGGCGATCAAAATGATCCTGTTGGAAGGGTAGTCCTGTAACTTCTCCACCACTTTGCCCAAGATGGCTGCTGGTGGGAAGGCATATGGGTCCAGATTTTCCCAAGACAGGGTGAGTGCATCCACTGCCCAGGCCTGGAGATCTGGGACTGGTGACACAAACTGTGGGAGTTTGTTGTTGAATCTGGTGGCAAACAAGTCCACTTGAGGCTGGTGCCACCGGGAGCATATAGCTTGAAAGACCTCTGGGTGAAGGGACCATTCTGTTTGAATGGTCTGGCCAAGTCTGGATAGCTTGTCTGCTATCACGTTCAGCTGGCCGGGGATGTGACGTGCCTTGAGAGTTACCTGTTTCCTGGTGCACCAGGACAGGATTCTCCACAGTAGGGCACACAGGGAGTCCGACTTCATCCCCCCTTCTTTCTTGATATAGGCAACCACTGTTGTGTTGTCTGTGGCTACCAGGACTATCTTGTTTGAACATGGGTCTTGGAACTCTTTTGGGGCCAGAAAGACCGCTTTTAGTTCCAAGTGGTTTATGTGTAACTTGCTTTCTGGAAGGGACCAGGTTCCCCTTGCAGTGCGTTCGTTTAAGTAAGAGCCCCACCCTTCCTTTACTGCGTCTGTAAATATCTGCAGAGCATGTTTTAATGGTTGACCTGGAAGCACGTTGCTTTCCTCCAGCCACCACCTTAAGTGGGGGTGGAGCAACCTGGGGACGGGTACCACCTTTTCTAGTGATTCTGGTACCCTCCAGTTGTTCAAGTACCACTGTATGGGTCTCATGTGAAGTCGACCTAAGTGGACTTGCTTTTCTGTGGCTGTGAGAAGTCCTATGAAGGACATGAACTGCCGGACCGGGCACACCGGACCGGACAGAATTGACAGTGTCTTGTTTGTTAAGGTCTGCCAACGCTCTGGTGTGGGTCTGACCTTGCCCTCCCTGAGGTTGAACTGGTAACCTACGAAGTTGAAAACCTATTTTGGCTCCAGTTCTGACTTCTCCTTGTTCACCAGCCAACCTAGTTCTTGACAGAGAGCTACCAAGGTCTGTGTATGCTGGAGACAAGTTTGGTGGGATGTGGCTCTCACCAACCAGTCGTCTAGGTACTGGTGGATTCTTATACCCCTCTGTAAAGCCATCAGTTTGACCTCTTTGGCCACCACTGTGAACTCCATGGGTGCTGTGGACAGGCCAAAGGCTAGAGCTTTGAACTGGTAGGACTGACCCTGGATGCGAAAACACATGTACTTCCTGGACTGACTGTGAATTGGTATATAGAAGTATGCATCCTGGAAGTCTATGGAGGTGACCCACTCCCCTAGCTGTAGGGAGGTCCTTATTGTCTCTGGGGTCTCCATTTTGAATGACTCTGTGTTTAGGAAGGTGTTCAAGGTGCTCCGGTCCAGGATAGGCCTCCACCGGTTGTTTGGTTTGGGTACCAAAAATAGCTGGTTGTAAAAACCCAGTGAGTTTTGGTTTGCTACCGGTTCCACTGCATTTTTGTTTGTCAGCTGATACAGTGGCTCCAGAAGGCGGGACTGTCTTTGTGGGTTGACATAGTTGCTTATGACCGTTGGTGACCTGGTTAGGTTGGGTCTAAACCGGAAGGGGAGGGTGTAACCCTCTCTTAGTATTGTAACTACTTTTGGACCCGAACCCAGAGCTTCCCACTTCCTCCAAAATTGCTGTAACCTTGCCCCTACAGGTGGATTTATGGCAACAGTTGGGACATTTGTGACAGTATTTGCAGAACTCAAGTGACCTACACAGGAAACATCGTTCACATGCTTTATTTCTGTATAATGGTAACAATAATTGGGATTTACGCCTTTCTTTTGTGGCAACCCGGTGACAGAATGAACATTTGCAACAAAAGAGTTTACATGTAAAAATACAGTCTCGCTCTTGCTGGTCACTGGTGAAGGGTTCAAATCCTGATTCTTGCCGGAGACATGTACAGAGTCCTTCACTCCGGCTACATTTAAAAGACAGTAATTGTCATTTACTTTTCTTTTAACCCTTGGCCGGCTTTTGGGTGAAGTTTGAGGCTTTGCCACAACCTTTCTGTCCTATTTGCCGTTCTTTAATTTGCTTCCAGGCCGGTGTAGTGGGCTTCCGGTCCGGTTGATGCGTTGATCTGCTACTTGAGGAAGCATATGGGTGAAAACGTCCAGGCTTCCTGTGTGCACTGCCAGAAGAACGCCTCTCCTCACTACGTACCGGTAACTTGACAGACACTTTACCGGTTGGCTTGGCTCGGGAACCGGCAAATGGATTATCATCCAGGGAGGAAGATGTGCTGTCGTAGTCAGGGATCTGATGCCAGCCCATTAAGGATCTGACCCCTCTGATAGTCTCCCTGTAATTGGCATCTTCAGAGAGGTCCTGGTCAGTTGAATCTTCTGGCAGTTCACCCTGGACGTTGACACTAGTTGGTGAATCCGGTTCCCCATTCATCTCTGCCTCACTCTCAGATTCGCCGGCAAACTCATCAGGTCGTACACCGAGAAGTGACTGGTTCAACTGCGTAGAATCAATACCGGTTGGCAGCACTTCAGGACCTGCACCGGGAGCCTGTGTAGGCTGGGTGGTTGTCCCTGCACCGGGAGCCTGTAAAGGCTGGGTGGCTATCTCTGCACCAGGAGCCTGTAAAGTAGTGTTAGGAATCGGTCTGAAAAATCAGAATCGATTAATTGTTAATTCTTAGCGATCGATTATCGATTATAATTGTTTTTCTGCTTGTTTGTAAAAAAAAGGAAAATTCTTTACTTTTTGCCATAAACCACAAAATAGTACATTCGGTTATAGTGGGTCTCAGTGGGGTTGGGTATGTAGGAAACCAGTAACTTGAAAGATTCAGGAAGTATGTTTATGAGCAATAATATAGTAATCTATGATGCTAACCTTAACAGCTATAAATATTTATTTGTGTCTTTTCAGCTCATAAGATCTTTTATTGTATAACAAGAGGAGAGTGCCCGTGAACGGGCACTGTGTCAGCTGACTGAGTGTTTTTGATTTGTGAAGGTGATTAGAGGACAGAATAATTATCAGGAAAAGGGCTGTACAGAAATACAGTAAATGGTAACTGAACAGCAAGTTTGAAAGAAATTCCGAAGCTGACAGAAGAAAAGGATAAAAAAGTTGTGCCCTGTAAATGGTATTATGAAGGAAAATAACAAGGTAATTGTTTAAGTGTAAAAAATAGGTTAAAACATATTTAAAGAAATACTACAAATGCAATATCCTCGTTCGACCTTGAAGAAGGGGTCCAAGGTCAAATCTAACCACACAAATACATTCCCAGCCCATGATTTCCTATGGTTTACCATTCCAAACCTCTAGGACCAATTATAAATGAGTTATAAGCACTTTTAAGCTTGGCTGTCCTCATTTGACCTTGAAGGAGGGGTCCAAAGGTCAAATCTGACCATACCAAAAGATTCCGAGCCAATGATTTCCTATGGGATGGTTTACCATCCCAAATCTCTGTCACCAATAATAAGCGAGTTGTAGGTACTTTCAATTTTTGCTATCCTCATTTGACCTTGAAGGAGGGTTCCAAGGTCAAATCGGACCATATCAACAGATTCACAGCCCATGATTTCCTGTCTGTTTACCATCCCAAACCTCTGGGACCAATAATAAGCGAGTTATAAGCACTTTTAAGTTTGGCTATCCTTGTTTGACCTTGAAGGAGGGGTCATTGAAGGTCAAATCTGACCACACCAAAAGATTCCCACCCCATGATTTCCTACAGGTTGGTTTATCATCCCAAACCTCTAGGATCAATAATAAGGGAGATATAAGCACTTTTCATGACTGACAAAAAACACCTGTGGCAGCCATCTTGTTTCTCAAAATGAGGCCAAAAATATTCCCAGACAACATTTTATGGTTATTAATATATACTGCAAACTTAAGAAAGCTAGCTATAATATTTTTTTTCATCAGAGCAGTAATGGTGAAATCTCTCTCTACACACTGCGGCTATCCAGTGGATACAATGATTTACTCAACAGTGAGAACCTGAAAGTAGCTATTGCTCAGCTATGCCATGACATAGAGGTCTGCAATTTCACTATGTTATAGCTGACCAAAAATTCTGTGAATAACATATTTAACAAATTACTCTAAATGTAATAGTTTTCAAGTTACAACTGATTTACTCAACAGTGAGAACCTCAAAGGAACTATTACTCAGCTATGCAATGAGCTACATGTCTGAAATTTTACTATGTTATAGCTAACCCAAAAGTAGGTGAACAACATATTTAAGCAAACTACTGTAAATGCAATAGTTTTCAAGCTACAACTGATTTACTCAATAGTGAGAACCTGAAAATAGCTATTGCTCCGCTATGCCATGAGCTATAGGTCTGTAATTTCACTATGTTATAGCTGACCCAAAAGTAGGTGAACAATATATTTCAACAAAATACTCCAAATGCAATATTTTTCAAGTTATAGCTGATTTACTCAACAGTCAGTACCTGAGAATAGCTCTTGCTCAGTTGTGCCATGAGCTATAGGTCTATAATTTCACTATGTTATAGCTGACCCAAAAGTAGCGGAATAACATATTTGCACAAATTTCTGTAAATGCAATAGTTTTCCAATTATAACTGATTTACTCAACAGTGAGAACTTCAAAGTAGCTATTACTCAGCTATGAAATGAGCCACAGGTCTGAAACTTCACTATGTTATAGCTGACCCCAAAATAGGTGAATAACATATTGAAACAAAATACTCTAAATGCAATAGTTTTCAAGTTATAAGTGATTTACTCAACAGTGATAACCTAAAAGTAGCTATTACTCAGCTATGCCATGAGCTACAGGTCTGAAATTTTACTATGTTATAGCTGGCCCAAAAGTAGCTGAATAACATATTTATACGAAATTCTCTAAATGCAATAGTTTTTAAGTTACAAGTGATTTTACTCATGATGGAAGTTACTGAAAAGCCCAAAAGTAGCTATTACTCACTTAGCTATTGAGACAGACACCCAACTTACTCACCATATTGTAGCTATGAAAAAAGTAGCTGAATAACATATTTTAACAAAATGCTCTAAATGCAACACTTTTCAAGTTATAAGTGATTTACTAAACAGTGATAACCTAAAAGTAGCTATTACTCAGCTATGCCATGAGCTACAGGTCTGAAATTTTACTATGTTATAGCTGACCCAAAAGTAGCTGAATAACATATTTATACGAAATTCTCTAAATGCAATAGTTTTTAAGTTACAAGTGATTTTACTCATAATGGAAGTTACTGAAAAGCCCAAAAGTAGCTATTACTCACTTAGCTATTGAGACAGACACCCAACTTACTCACCATATTGTAGCTATGAAAAAAGTAGCTGAACAACATATTTTCACAAAATGCTGTAAATGCAACACTTTTGAAGTTATAAGTGATTTAGTGCATGATTTCATGAATTTTAATGCATTAAAAATTATTAAAAAAATTTATTAAAAAAAAAGTAAGACAGATCCAGGTCTCATACTCACACAAGAGAATCTACCTCTGGCCTAGTACATATATGCAAGATATGAGAGAAATCCCTGCAATAGTCACTGAGAAAATTGTGATAAAAAGTTGAAATTTTCACACTTTTGGTGGGGGTACCCCCCTTGTAATGTCTCTAGCAAACAGACGAACATACAGATTTGCATGCCTTGAACAATTTTTCATCCTCGATAGATAAGGTATCTTTTAAAAAAAACAGCATGTCTCTAGGCCTTGTAGTTTCGGAGAAGAAGTTGTTCACGCGGACGCGTACGCCCACGCCGCAGAGTGATGACTTAATGTCAGCTGACTGACAAGTCAGCTGACATAAAAATGTTAACCAGCATATTAGCAACCAATCAACTGAAAAATAATCATTATTTCAACCAGTTTTGTTCAACATCCCTGTGTACCCCAGTTTTTATAATACATGACCACACTTTACTTCTTATAATTTGTGGGGTTACTTTACCTCAGACTGCAAATATCTAAGTTACAAGAGAGCTTTATAAATTATGTTAGCTTCAAAGTTAGCCTGGCTTTCCAGGCTGTCTGAATCATAATGCAAATGTGAAATATTTTTGCCATAATGCACACTTTATCAGAGGCCTTTCTCCTGGGAGTCTCCTCAGCTAGCTAAGCTAAATAAATATATGAGAACATGATGAAAAATACTTATTGAGCAATTAAACAGTTGTGTCCATACTATACATATAAATACCTGTTACAAGGCTACTTCAAAGTCCCCTGTACTCTTTCTTTTTCTTCCCCATGTGTGAACATGAAAGCATTTGGCTGTAAAGTAATTGCCAATTATTCTAAAAAAATTCTCTCACCCCCCAAAAATATTCCATGAATATCATTTTTTTCAACAGGTCTACATGATCTAATCAATTCATATAATTATAGTCTGTTAAATGAGACACAATTCAATGCATGATGTTAAATGAGACACAATTCAATGCATGATGAAGTAGTAAATTTTTTATTTCTATAATTTAACAATATTTGTCAAAAACATTCATGGCAAATTGGTGAAGTGTTACAGTAAATACAGTGTGGTCTATATTACTTGACGGTCTGTTCTCTCCACTTAATTGATGGCCAAAGTCGTTAGTCCCTATTTACAGGGAGTATGTATGTTGTGGAAGTTAAAATTTAATCTAGGTTGAACTTAGAATATTATGTTAAAAGATCTAAAATCATTCAGAATTCTCTAATTTTAGTTGTAACCACCAGGAAGTTCCTAAATTATGTAAACAAATATTACAAAAATAAAATATTAAATATCTGTCAAAATAAGGAAAATAAGATAACCTTTATATCTCATTTTCGATTCACAATCGATTCTTAACATGAGAACTGATTTTTTACATCGAAAGTTGTAAAAAGACGTCGAATCGATTTTTCGTCGAATCGTAGGACCACTACTGTAAAGGCTGGGTGGCTACATCAGAGGTACCAGGACCCTGAACAGGGCGGGTAGCACTCTTGCTCACATCCCTCACAGCATTTGTACCGGGAATCCCCAGCAGAGGTTGGGTAGCAGTCGACTGGGCAGCTTCACTGGTGGTCTGGACAAGACTGGAACCGGTACCCTCACTGACCAAGCCAGTAGACATCACACTGGAAGATGCACCTGGATCAAAGAAGGGATGTTCTCTGGTCACAACAGCAGAGGGATTCACAGGTCTCACAGGCACAGCAAACGACATGTTAAGAAGCAAAGCTTCAAGTCGTGAAAACCTCTCACTCCACTCGTCATCTAAAGACTTGAGATCATCACAAGTAGGTTTACTGCTGTGTCTTCGTTTGCTGGATTTGGGAGATCCATCAGAATGTTTCTTCTTCTTGGGTGTAGATTCGACAGAAGACGGCTTGTCAGTGCTAACCTGTCCCAACAGAGTGACCTCTGAAGGGTCCACGAGAGTGGGGGTCGCGTCACTGCTCTCCACGTTCTTTCCTGGACCTGTAGGTCGGGGTGGCCAGTTGTTGAACTTGAGCAGGCGTAAACACCTTACATATAGAGCCATAACGTGCCTGCAAGAACCTCGTTTCTGTCCAGAAGACATAATGATGATAAAACTGGTAGAATTAAGTAGAAATACTTAAACGTTAATAAAATGACTAAATTCGTTGATAAACTTAAAAAATGTCTCTCTGTAGAAAACACGTCTGCACACTCCCTACTCCAAATGAAAAAGATGCTATGACGTAACGCTGTCTAGACAGGAAGGAAGTACGGGGCAACACCTAGCGAATGCACACTCTGTGACCGGTCCTGCTGGTATTACATACAGGATGTCTTTTTCTGGCAATTGTCCATGGGATAGGATGTATTAACGCAATAAAATTGCAAATCTAATAAGTAAATTTAATTTTTATAAGTTAATACCCTATCCAATGGACAATTGCTTTACCGGTCGGCGCGACCGGTCCCACCAAATGCCAGAAAAAGACGTCCTGTATATAATACCGGCAGGACCGGTCAGTAGTGTACATTCGCTAGGTGGCGGATCATACTTGCTTCCTGTCTAGACAGCGTGACGTCAGTTCATCTTTTTCATTGTCTAAACATATTTAGACCCCTAGTAAGCTGGTAGCAGGGTCGGTTGGCAGGGCCTTGCCTGTCCATTGGATAGGGTATTAACTTATAAAAATTTAATTTACTTATTAAATTTGCAATTTTATTGCGTTAATACATCCTATACAACAGACAATTGCTGAATAACTACCGCTTGGTCGGAGGGTAAGTTACTAGGGACTTATAAATGATAAGAAAGTTCCCTCTGGCCTAGGTTGACTTTAAGTCAGGAAACCTGTAGACCTATGGTTGGATACTAGTCCCCGGTTGCCAGGGCGTATACCGACGTTGCCCCCCATCCCCCCTTTTTAACAGACCTGCTCTGAGGTAGGGGAAGGGAGGGATGAGTTCAGTCCCAGAAGGCAATAACTTCCCGAAGGAAAGCATGTCAATTAGTTCCATGAACTATTAACACTGCATATATACAAATCTTCTTAATATAAGGGCTAATTGTGGATCTGCTGAACAGCCACTACTGGGCGAAATTGAAAGGGCTCTGAACCAGCCCAAGCCAAATCCTTCAAATAGAACTGTGTGAAGGTGTTATGCTACTTCCAGTGGCCAGCTGAAAGATTGTTCTAAGGAGACTCCCAACTGGAATGCCTTAGAAGCAGCAAGGGGCCCTGACAACATGGGGTTTAACCTGATGTAGGGTGAGGGCCTCCTGACCAGAGAGCTCATAACATAGGATCACAGTTGCTTGATCCATGAGGAGATAGTGGCAGGTGAGATGTCTTGTCAAAACCTTTCTAAAGGGAGACAGACTAACTCATTGTTCAGTTTATGATCCTGTCCCAATAGTGATCTGAACAGACACAGGGCCTATCAGAATTGAGGGACTTATCCAGAGTTGGGGCCAGGGCAGGCATAACCACTGGGGCCACAGTCCGGACTCTCCTTGGCCAGCTGGTTCTTGGAAAAAAAGCTGGGTGCTGGGTACAAAGACACCTTTGACCAGTCTGACTGGTGTCTGATGTTTTGGTTTTGCCAAGCATGGATCTCACTCTTGTGTTTGCCTGAACCCAGGGTCGAGAGGAAAAAATTCTTGAAGGTCAATGCTTCAAAGAGGCCTCTTTAAGGGTTTGGAATGGAGCCTTGCCAATTGGCGCAACACCAGGGGGAGGTTCCAGGAGGGGATGCCCCTCCGACCCTTAGGTCTGTCTCTGTGAACTGTCCAAGAGATGAGCAAGATTCTCATTGTGCTGAAATTTATTGGTGAATTACCCAGTTGTCAGCAATGGCTGATCTGGTAGATCCTCCTGAGGAGTCTCAATTCCTGCTGCCACTGCCTCAGAGAAGCCCTGCTCCTTGATTGCTGAGGCTCTATGAGCCATGCACGCAGATCTAATTTGACAGATTCCTGTGAGGAGTCTGATTGAATGTTTGAGAGAGCAGGTTGGGCAGGTACCAACGAATCTGACTTGACATGATCAAGAGATCCCAGAACCAGGCATGTTGGGCCACCTTGGAGCAATCAGTGATTCCCCTGCATGGGTAGTCCTGCTACTTCTCCACCACTTGCCCAAGATGGCTACCAGTGGGACGGCATATGGGTCAGATCCTCCCATGGCAGACTGATTGCATCATTGTCCATATTGGGGGTCTGGCCCCGGTGATAAAAGTTGAGGCAGTTTGTTGTTGTTTCTTAATACAGGCAATCACCATTGTGTTGTCTGTACCTATGACAGCAATATTCTTCAACCAGAGGACTTGGAATTCTTTAAGGGCCAAACGACCACCTTAGGTCCAGATAATTGTGTAACTTGTTTCTGGAAAGGACCAGGTTCCCCTTGCAGTGTGTTCCCCTAAGTGATCACCCCACCCTTCTTTGATGCATCTGTAAAGATTGAAGAGCATATTTAGCGGGTGTAATGGTTGACCCTGAAGCACATTGTCTTTCTGCAGCCACCATTTAAGATAGGGGTGGAGGGAACTGGGTCACCTTTTCTAGTGATTCTGGTACCCTACAGCTGTTCTTCTAGTGCCACTTTATCGGCCTCATATGGAGGCGACCTAGGTGCACTTGCTTCTCTATGGCTGTCAGTAACCCTATCAGAGGCATCAGCTGCCAGACCGGGCATGGAGATCCAGGGAGAAGTTTCTGGATAAGCATTCAAGGTCTACCAACGCTCTAGGGCTGGTCTGACCTTACCCTCTTCCAAGCTAACTGGAAGCCTACTAAGTCGAAGACTTGCTTGAGGTCCAGTTTTTTTTATGTTTACCATTCAAACTTGAAAAACTCAAACTCCTGACATTGAGCTACTAGAGACTATGTATGCTGGAGACAGCTTTGTGGTGGGAACTGGCTTTGACCAACCAGTCGTACTGGTGGATTGTGGTACTTTGTAATGCCATAGTTAGACCTCCTTCGCCACCACCGAGAGAAGACTCCCATTGTACTGTGAACAGACCAATGGGTAGTGATTGAACTGGTGGGGAAGACCCTGGACATAAAAAAACTCCGGTACTTCCTTGTTGGTAGAATGGGGTGAGGGAGTAGGCAACCTTGAAGTTCTCCACTCCCCTTGCTGAAGAGAGGTTAATATGGTTCCCAATGTTTTCCAATCTGAATTATTCAGGGTACTGGGGCACTTCTCCTGCCTGGAGACCTGGTCAAGCTGGTCATTTCCCAAAGGTGAGGATGTAGCCTTCCTGGGAGATTTCTTATGAACTTGGGCTGGCCCTTAGGGCGGCCCAAGTTTTGAGCAGGCAGGTTGAGCCAAAAAACAGTGTCAACACTGGTGACAGGCTAGACCTCACTGATCCAGATAGGAAGAAACACTAATAGTCATTTATAACATTGGTGACCCCTGGTCTGATTAACAGATATTTTTCCCATTGCTTGAGTTTTGAAAACTGGCAAAACGAGTTATAATCTTGAGGGTAAAACTGAGCTTGCAAACTAAGGCCCCTTTGTGTCAGCTGACACTGGTCACAGGCTGGGTGAAAAGGCAAACTGGATGGCCAGTCTAATAGGTGTGAGGTCTGATAAGGGGAGGTTGACTGGTAGTTGTTGGACAAGTCTTGATTGACAGTCTTCCTCTTATCTATAGTCACTGTCTGACCAGCTAGGTCCTGAAAAAGTAGGGAGGCTGACAGGTCCGGTATATTGACAGTCATTTCACCGGGACCAGTGACTGGTCCAAGAATTCCTCTGTAACCAGTTTCCTTGGGAAGCCACTGGTTGGCCTAAACAGCTACTTAAAGAACTTCTGGTCTGTTAGTCAGTCCTGGAGACCTGCCCAGTACCAGGCCCTAAACAGTTATAGGTGAAGCAATGCTCTGTAACCGGTTCCTGGTGGCTCCACAGTTCTGCATAAACTCACTGGAGTTGGCAGAACTGGGTAAATTCAACTACTTTTTAGCAGGGATAGGCTCATATGAAGCTGCCTTCTTCCTGCCCATAGTAGTGGATTCAGCAACTTTTCTCTGCAACCAACAATCTCTGTAACCAGTCAAACCTGTAACCAAAATTTCTGTAACCAAAGAATTGGGACAGCACAGGTCTGTACCATTAGTTAATCCCTTGGTAGATCTGCCAGTCCAGTAGCCTGGTGTTCCAGGTTGTGTAAGCCGGCACCCGGTCGGTAGGCTTTATAACTGGTTGGTTAAAGGAATTTTTCTGAAGAAACTTCCTGTCCAACTAACTTGTCACAAGCAATTCTCTGTAACTGGGAAACCTCTGTAACCGGTGAACTTGTTGTCAGCACTGGATATGAAGCTGGTTTCTTGCCAGTAAGGATGGGAACAGCAGATTTCTCTGTAACCGGCAATACTCTATTCGGTAATTCTCTGTAACCGGTAGACCTGCTGTCCTCACCGGACTTGTTCACTGTAGCTGCCTTCTCCTTGCCAGTAATGGTGGGAATAGCAGGTTTCTCTGTAACCGGTAGCCATGCTGACATCACTGGACCTGTTCAACTGAAGCTACCCTCTTCTTGCCAGTAAAGATGGAATCAGCTGATTCCTTTGTCACTAGCAACTCTCTGTAACCAGTAATCCTGTTTAACCGGTAGCCCTTGCTGGATCTCTGTGTGACCATAACCGGCAGACTGAGCAGAACTGGTGCCGGTAATCCTCACCACTGGGTGGCTAGAGACCCTACCGGTAACCTGAACAGGACTGGTACCAGTCAAAAATTCTGCAATGGGGAGATGGGTCTCAGTGGTGACAGCAACTTCTATAACCGATTCCGGTAGCCCTAGTTGTCTTCTTACTCTGAGCCTGCCCTAGTACCCGTACCAAGGTAGGGTCTAATAGGGGTGGAGAGGGCTAGCAGGGAACCTCACAGGTAGTCTGAACAGAACTGGTACCGGTAAAAACACCATCACTTCTTGCTAGCTAGCAGGGGACCCCACCGGTAATCTGGGTAAAAAACCCATCACTTCTTGCTAGTTAGCAGGGGTCCCCACTGGTAGTCTTACTGGTACCGGCAAAACTAATCACTATAGGGGTCCCCACCGGTAGGCTGAACAGAACTGGTACCGGTAAAACTCATCACTTCTTGTCAGCTGAATCAGTCACACTTCGGGATCTGCTTGCCGGTAGTTGTGTTGAGATCTCTGAAGTCACATGACCGGCACTTCAAAAACTCGCAGATTTCTGTGGCCACTTGTCATCTAATTCTTTAGGCCAACAGACGAGTTGCTGGATTTCTTCTTGCCAGTTAAAAGTGGGTGTTGAGTTTAAAAAAAAATGGTCGTCTTCTTCTCATGAAAACTTCTGTTGAAAACACGATTCCTCCATTGTTGAATGCATATCACGTGACCAGGTCCGTGTCACGTGACAAGCATAATCTGGAAGTGATGGCATCAGACGATGCATCCTTCTTATTCTTCTAATATCTTCACATCGACATACACGCAGTGTTACTCGACTATGGAGAAGGAAATGGAGGGTAAATATACACTTCTGTTCAGAAGAAGGAAAGCTGCAGGGACGACACATGAGCTCTCACTCACGGCTTCGTCTCGACGACAAGCACAAAGAAAATCTTCAAAGCTGGCCATAAAAAAAAGCTGGATATTGCCTCGTTTAAGTCCTGGAGAGGCCATGATATGTAAGAAACACAAAATTGCAAATTTAATAAGTAAATTAAATTTTTATAAGTTAATACCCTATCCAATGGACAATTTGCTAAACCGGTCGGTCCAGACCGGCCCACCAAACGTCAGAAAAAGACGTCCTGTGTTTCCACCGGCTGGCCGGTCCGTAGTACTAGTGCACTCCCCAGATGGCGTGTCGTACTTCCTTCCTGTCTAGACAACATGACGTCATAGCATCTTTTTCATTGTCTAAACCTGTTAGACCCCTAGTAAGCTGATAGCGGGGTCGGTGGGAGGGTCTTGTGTGTCCATTGGATAGGGTATTAACTTATAAAAATTTAATTTACTTATTAAATTTGCAATTTCATTGCGTTAATACATCCTATCCAATGGACAATTTGCTGAATAACTACCGCTTGGTCGGCGGGTAAGTTACTAGAGACATATGTGAACTCACAATAGCAAATTTTAACCTACGGTCTAGGCTGACTTTGTCAGGAGACCAATAGGCCCAGGCCTGGGTTGACCTTAAGGTCTGGAAACCCTGTAAGGTCATGGTTGGTTGCCAGCAGCCGGTTACCCGGGGCTATACCGACGTCGCTCTCCCCCCCCCCCCTTTTTAACAGACCTGCTCTGAGGTAGGGGGAAGAGAGGGATGAGTTCAGTTCCAGAATGTCAATAAACCTCCCAAAGCACATCACATTTTTTACTATGTACATGTAGAAACTGTTTATACTATGTACATATATACAAATCTCCTCAATCTAAGGGCCACCTGTGGATCTGCTGAGCAGCCCATACCGAACCCAATTGGTAAAGCTTCGAGTCAGCCCAAGCCACACCCTTCAGATAGAACTGTGTGAGGGTATTATGTGACTTCAGTGGCAGGCTGACAAGATTGGATCTAAGGAGACTCCCGACTGGAAGACCTTAGGAGCAGCAAAGGCCCTGACATCATGGGTTTTAACCTGATGTAAAGAGTGGGCCTCCTGGTCAGAGAGCTCATAACATAGGATCACAGCCTGCTTGATCTAAGAGGAGATAGAGGCAGATGTCTTTGTCGGAACATTTCTTATAGGAGACAAAAAAAAACACCTCCTTATTCTACTTGAGGTCTGAGGTCCTGTACAAATAGTAACGCAATGCTCTAACTGGAAAAAGGGACCAGTCAGACTTGAGGGATCTATCCAGAGATGGGGGCCAGGGCTGTTATAACCACTGGGGCCACACTGTCTGGACCCTCTTAGCCAGCTGATTCTTGGATAGAAAGCTGGGTAATGGATACGGGGACACTGTTGACCAATCGGATTGGTGTCTAATATTTTTGCTTTGCCAAGCATGAATCTCACTTCTGCGTTTGCCCGATCCAAGGGCCAAGAGGAATACCGTCTTGAAGGTCAAATGCTTCAAGGAGGCCTCCTTGATTGGTTCAAACGGAGCCTTATTCAGCTGGTGCAAGACCAGTGAGAGGTTCCAGGAGGGTATGCCCCTCCTGCCTTTGGGTCTGTCTCTGTGGAAACTATCCAGGAGATGAGCGAGAATTTTGTCCTTGCTGATGTTGAAGGGTGAATTTCCCAGTTTATCAGCAATGGCTGAACTGTAACCATCAATGGTGCTGGGCTGTAGCTTCCTGTCCTCATAAGGTACATAAGGAAGTCAGCAACTGACTTTACAGGGGTACCCTGAGGTCCACCTGATTAGTGACGCACCACTTGTAACAATGGTCCACTTTGCCTCATAGACTGATCTGGTTGATCCCCTTTGAGGAGCCTCAATTCTTGCTGCTACCGCCTCAGCGAAGCCCTGCTCCTCGAATGCTGAGGCTCCAGGAGCCATGCATCGAGATTAAGATCTGTCAGATTTTTTTTAGTCTCTTGCTGAGATGATGTAGTTGTATTTGTACTAAAATAATTTGTTGCCATCTTATTTTGTCATTGAGAATTCAAAATCTTCCTTGTAACACCTTGTACAAAAAATGAATGTATCTGTCTTGCTGTAAAGATGTAGTTGTATTAGTACTGAAGTATGTTGTTGTTATATTATTTTGTAATAGAGAAATCAATATCTTCTTTGTAACACACCCATACAAAAAAATGAATAAAAAAAAAAAAAAGATTTGTCAGATTTCTGTGAGGGATCTGATTGAATGGTTGTGTCAACAGGTTGGGCAGATTGGGCAGGCTCAGTGGGATTTGGCTGGACATGGCCACTGGATCCCAAAACTAAGGCATGATGGGCCACCCCGGAGCAATCAGAATGATTCTCTTGCATGGGGAGTCCTGCAACATCACCGCTTTGCCCAATATGGCTGATAGTGGGAAGATGTATGCTTCCTGATCCTCCCATGGCAGACTGAGCGCATCCACTGCTGTGGCCAGGGGATCCGGTACCGGTGACACAAACAAAGGCAACTTGTTGTTGAACCTCGTGGCAAATAGGTCTATTTGAGGCCGGTGCCACCTGTTGCATATTGCTTGGAAGACCTCCTGAAGGAGAGACCACTCTGTTTGGGTGGTCTGGTCTAGCCTGGATAGCTTGTCTGCGACCACACTCAGCTGGCCTGGAATGTGTCAGGCTTTTAGAGTTACTTGATTTCTGGCGCACTAGGTCAAGATTCTCCATAATAAAGCACAAAGTGGGCCCGACCTCATGCCTCCTTCCCTGTTTATGTATGACACCACTGTGGTGTTGTCTGTCTCTACAAGTACTATCTTGTGTATGCAGAGGTCTTGAAACTCTAGTAAGGCTAGAAAGACTGCCTTTGAGTTCTAGGTAATTGATATGCAACTTGCTTTCCAGAAGGGACTAGGTGCCTCCTGCAGTGCGTTCGTTTAAGTGAGCGCCCCACCCTGCTTTTGATGAATCTGTAAAATTTGCAGATCATGTTTTATTTGGGTGTAATGATTGGCCTGTAAGGACCTTGTCCTCTTGCAACCACCCTTGTAAATGTGGGTGCAATCACCTTGGTATTGGAATCACCTTTTCTAGTGACTCTGGTACCATCCAGTTGTTTTTGAGATGCCACTGTATGGGTCTCCTATGAAGTCGGCCTAGGTGAAATTGCTTTCCTGTGGCTGTTAGTAAACCTATCAGACATGAACTGCTGGACCGGACAAACCGGTAGTGACAGTATTTCTAGTATTTTGTCCTGAAGGTTCTGCCAATGGTCCAGTATAGGTCGGACCGGACCGGCCATGAGGTCGAACTGGTAACCTAAAACTTGGCATATTTTCACTAGATCTAGTGTATGCTGGAGACAAACCTGGTGGGATGTGGCTCACCAACCAGTCGTCTAAGTACTGGTGGATTATTATACCCTTGTGTATGGCCATCAGTTTCAACTCCTTTGCTACTACAGTGAGCTCCATGGGTGCAGTGGACAGACTGAAAGACGGTGCTTTGAACTGGTATGTCCGACCCTGGACATGAAATTTGATATGTCCTGGACTGTTCCTGTATTGGTATATGGAAGTAGGCGTCCTTGAAATCTATTGAAGTAACCCACTCCCATTGATCGAGGGTGGTCCTGATCGTCTCCGAAAGGTTTGGTTTGCTCAGACCTAGAATAGGTCTCCAATGGTTGTGTGGTTTTGGAACCAAGAAAGGTTGAAGAAGCCCAGAGATTTTGAACTGGCTCGACTGCACCATTCTTTGTCCATAAGCTGATGTAATGCCTCTAAACAATATAGGTTCCTGTGAGGATGTGCATAGCAGTTGATAATTTTGGGTAACCTTGTCAAGCTTGGTCTTGACTGGAAAGGGAGAGTGTAGCCCTCCTTCAATATTTGTACTACCTAGGGTCCAGCCCCCCAAGGCTTCCTAAGTTCCGAAACGGGTTTAGTCTGGACCCTATAGGCAGATGTGTGCCACATTTGGGACATTTGCTAGTCTGACAAACATTTCTGTCCCTCCGGCCTCCGGTCCGGTCTGGTGACAATGATCCAAGAAAACAGTCTCTCTGTTCTTGCTGTGGTCCGGTCCAGTCCGGTGGGGCTGTCACAACTTTTCACATTTAAAAGACTCTCGCCCCAGGCCAGCATCCTGCAAGGTGCAGCATTTACACAGTAATTGAGATGGCTGACCCTTGGCCGGACATGATGAAGAACTTGTCTGACTATCGACCACCTTTTTTTTTTTTTTTTTGATAAGACCCATTTCTTTTCATGCTGGTTATTCAGGTCTGTGTTTGTAAAGGTGAAATCTATTATCTACCAGTCAAGTCCAGCACCGATAACAGACTGTTGAAAGGTGTGATAAGGGAAGCTTGCCTGGCAGTAGCTGGGGACACTGTCATATCACCAAGGCCACTGATTGGTCTAAGAATTTTCTGTAACCAAATCTACCTAGGCAACTCTGTCCGGTACCAGGACTCCATAACCGGTAATTTACTGTAAACAGTAAGTCTCTGTAACCGGCACAAAACTGGCAGGCTGGGGTCACCAATGAATTTAGACAGCTACTGGTCTATATTTAGCCAGCTTTTTCTATGTAACCAGTTGGGGGTGAAGCACTGTACAGTAAGGACTGTGTAGCCAGCACCCTGTCAGTAGACTTTGTAACCGGTAGGTTGAAGCAAGTGTACAAGACTGTGTAGCCAGTACCAGTCAGTACACTCTGTAAACAGTTGCTAAACAATTTTACAACTATCTTTTGTGTTGAATTCAGCTTGCTGTAGGTTTCCTCCATTAATTAAAGTATTTCTTTAATCGCACGTCTTATTTGTAGATTTGACAGTTGCTGGGAAAGCCCTTGTGAGCTATTTTTAGAAGCACTTGTTGTTCGGTGTGTCACGTGACCAGCTTGCTGGTCGGAAAGACATGCGATTGGCTGATTGGAGCTCGTCAGTTGTCGCGTTCTTTTGTGATACTTAAACATGTAAATGCGCAGTATTCTGCTCATCCACAAACCCCACTACCGACAACGAAGGCCGGTTCATGACAGAGGGACTGGTATCACAGTAGACGTAAGTTGTGAAGAACGCAGTTCCGACCTTCCTGGTCAATGAAAACACGTGACCAGCTTCGTGATTTGGTCGGAAAGACACGCGATTGGCTAATGGAGATGACGTCAGTATTCGCGTTCCTTGTGTAATGCTTTATCGGCAACTTTACAGTCCACAAAACCCCACTACCAACAAGGCTGGGTCTACAAAGCAGGGACTGGAATCACAGTAGACGTGAGTTCTGAAGAACGCACTTCCGACCTTCCTGGTCGGTGAAAAAACGTGACCAGCTTCATGGTTTGGTGGGAAGGACACGCAATTGGCTGACTGGATATGACGTCAGAGGTCACGTTCTTTTGAGCTGGCCGGTCGGCTGATGCTTTAAAAGCAGAGAAGCCTGGACCAGTGAGCTCTGAAGATGAAAGTCCTGGTCGATGCCGGTCTGAAGTTGGTTGCTCAGCCGGCTGTGCACTCAAACCAGTGTCCTGGCCATCCACTGCCCTTATTACCGACACAAGTGCCGGGTCCATAAGGGTGGGACTGAGAGTGACTAAAGATGAAGTTCCTTCTATGTAAATACTAGGTGAGGTCGGCTGAATTTGAGCTTGCCGGTCGACTAATGCTTTACAGCAAAGATATCTGGACCAGTGCGCTCTGAAGAAATCTGAAGAATTCATCTCTTGCTTCTGATGAAAAAACACTAAATACTCAAGCTAGGCTGGTGTGACTGATGCTTTACAGCAGAGAAGTCTTTACCAGTGCTCTCTGATGAAGAATGCACCTTTCATATGGGGAATTCTTTCTATTTACAGTGTTCAAAACTACGTAGACGGAAGTTTTCTGTGATTCTTATTTGTAGTACTAGAAAAGACTGCCCTATCATCATCACTAAATTGAGTCAGCTAGGGAGCGTTTCCAGAAGATTTCTAAATGTATATCGATGCTTGATTAGTAGATAACACTTCTACACTGAAAATATCCACATATAAGGTTGAAAATCCGTCATAATGCACACTTTTCCTTAAAATATCTGGAGATGTTGAAAACACGTCTGCACAGTACACGCGCCAAACGAAAAAGATGCTATGACATCATGTTGTCTAGACAGGAAGAAAGTACGACACGCCATCTGGGGAGTGCACTAGTACTACGGACCGGCCAGCTGGTGGAAACACAGGACGTCTTTTTCTGACGTTTGGCGGGCCGGTCTGTGCCGACCGGTTTAGCAAATTGTCCATTGGATAGGATGTATTAACGCAATAAAATATATATTTTCAGATGAAAATAAGCTTTAAATTCGTAGAATAATCCATCTTTTCTTCAAACTTCGAGATCACTTCAAAAACACGTCTGCACACTACACGCGCCAAACAAAAAAGATGAACTGACGTCACTCTGTCTAGACAGGAAGCAAGTATGATGCGCCACCTAGCGAATGCACACTACTGACCAGTCCTGCCGGTATTATATATTTAATTAAAGCTAAATAAAAACAAAACAGTTGTGTTACCTATTGGGAAAAACTGTCACCAACCTCAAACAAATTTATTTGGGCTACAGTGGGGGAATAATGAAGTCACGTCACTTGGAATTTGGTTCTCTTGTGATATAAGCAATCTGGTTAAAAAAAATCATGACCTCAAACTTGAAAAATTTAGAAATATTTTGAATCACTGGTCAAAATTCAATCTAACACTATTGGGGAAAGTGACTGTTCTAAAATTTCTAGCATTAGCTAACATAAATTTCTTAATTAGCAGTGTATACACACCAAACTGGTTTATAAATGATGTGCAACAGCTAGCATTGCAATTCCTATGGGATAACAAACCAAATAAAATTAAAACCAGTACATTATACAACACCATTGAAGATGGTGGCATCAAATTTCCTCATATTGAAAGCTATGTAATGGCACAAAAATGCAGCTGGATTAAGAGATTAATGAGCAACAGCGTAACAAAAAGTTATCTAGAATCACTCTTACCTGTACCACTAGAAATTTTTGTAAGATGTAAGGCTAAGCTTACAAATGAAATGTTCAATCTGCCAAAGTTCTATAACCAAATTTTTAACAGCTGGTTTAACCTTAGCGAAGAACCGAACTCAGTTAACGAAGTTTTGCAAGAATACATCTGTTTGAATAAATTTATTGAAATAAATAATAAAATGGTTATAGATGAATAATTTGTAAAACCCAAAACTTTGAAGATAGGCGATATTGTTAAACATAATGGCAAATTCCTGACCCACGAGGAATTTCAAATAAAATTTAACAGAAGAATAAATTGGCTAAAATTGCATTCTGTAACACTTGCTATACCAAACAAATGGAGACAACTACTTAACATGAACATCCCAGTTGAGAACATAGAAATATGTGAAAGTCTGGTAACTATGCTAAATAAAATATCCAGTAAAAATGTTACTGGTCAATAGTAAAGAAGGTGATAACAAAACCAACTTGTATTATTATTTGGGAATCTAAAGGGTTTGTGTTTAATGATGAAACGTGCAAGAAACTATTTCTTCTGCCAAAATTTACCACTTACAATATTAAAATAACAATGTAACAGTATAAAATTCTTCACAGAATTTATGCATCAAAGAACAAAGTATCAAAGTTTGTAACCGAAATAAACAGTAACTGTGAATACTGTAACATTGAAAAAAATATTGTGAATACTTTCTATGAGTGTGAAGAAATAAAAATTTTCTGGCAAATTTTCAAAACATGGGTTAACCACATTACAAATATTAATCTTGAATTTAAAAAAGAAGATATTATATTTAGAATTCACAGAATTATACCTTTTAACACGGTAATTAACTTTTGTGTATTAATAGGCAAGTTTTTCATCCATATTTGCAGCAAAGAAAGGAAAAGGCCTAGTTTAATGGACTATATCGTAACCTTAAAACATTATCTCATAATAGAAAAACAGGTCTATGACAGAAAGGGGAAAAGTGGTAAATTTTGTTTGCTATTTGGACAACTATATGCAAATATTTGTACCTAAGAAGAAAAGCAAAGTGATGCTTATCGGCCCTGGTGAAGTGTATTTTTTTTTTTATTCTACCTATCTGTTTTTAAAGTTATTGTCTTTTTCTGTAAATGTTATGCCATACAATGTATATATTCTATGTTTATATGTTAAAAAAAAGATTAAATAAAAATAATAAAAAAATTATATACAGGACGTCTTTTTCGGGCGTTTGGCGGGACCGGTCATGCCGACCGGTAAAGCAATTGTCCATTGGATAGGCTGTATTAACGCAATAAAATGTTTGCTTAATGAAAGATACAAATGTAACTAGACGTAGCACATCGGAGAACCGATGGAAATTGTATCCACCAGAAAGAAAACTCACGAAAGCCAATCAACCATCACTTAACCCCAAATCTGATAACATTAAAAGATTCTTAGCCCATGATTTCTAATAGGTTGGTGTGACATTGCAAACCTCTAGGAACACGAATAAGCGAGTTATAAGCACTTTTAATTTTGGCTATCCTCATTTGACCTTGAAAGAGGGGCCAAAGATCAAATCTGATCACATCAAAAGATTCCAAGGGCATGATTTCCTATGGGATGGTTTCACATTACAAACCTTGAGGACCCCAAAAAGTGATTTATAAGCACTTTTAGATTTTGCTATCCTCGTTTGACCTCGAAGGAAGGGCCCAAGGTCAAATCTGACCACATCAAAAGATTCCCAGCCGATGATTTCCAAAAGGTTGGTTTCACATTGCAAACCTCTAGGACCAATAATAAGCAAATTATAAGCACTTTTAAGTTTGAATATCCTTGTTTAACCTTGAAGGAGGAGCCCAAGGTCAAATCTGACCACACCAAAAGATTCCCAGCCCATGATTTCCTATAGGTTGGTTTGTCATCCCAAATCTCTAGGACCAATAATAAGCGACTTATAAGCGCTTTTAAGTTTGGCTATCCTCGTTTGACCTTGAAGGACGAGTCCAAGGTCCAGGCCTGGGGCGAATACTTTCAAAAGTATTCAAATATGAATACTTTTCATTTCCATGAACACGAATACATCAGTTTCAAAAGTATTCAAATACGGATACTCTTTGAAAAGTATTCAAATACATTTATGAATACATTTTAACTAAACCCCAATTCATGCAATCATTTTAAATAAATCTTAATAATTTTACCTTTCTGAATAAAATATACAAACATTCAATTCAGTAAATGATGGTTCAGATTTACATCGTATTTGACAACAGTTCATTTTTGCTCCAAGATCTGAACATTCAATCTGATAAACATGAGCTACTCAAAAGAGGTTTTTTTTTCCCCCCGAAAAAGACATCTTAGTGCTCTAAACATCTTGTATTTAACTGAGATAGCCATTGTTTTGGAAATCTTTATGATGGGATTACTACTGCTATAAGACTGTCACAATAGGTGTCACCTAAGTTGCCTAAGAATTACTCATATATGACAAATGACACTGGTATTGAAACACATCTAAGTTAATCCCCTATTGTAGCAAAGGCAAACACAGTTCTCATTTTAAGGTAGGTAGCTTGGTGTTTATAATTTCATGAATTTTATAATAACATAACACTACATTATGAAAATCAATGTGGATTAAAACACACATGAAATAATTTATCAATATAAAAGTTAAACACACAAACTAACTGCATTAATGAGAAAAGAAGTTATAATCCTAACTATTTTGTTCCAACATGACACTGTCATTATTATCTTATACAACATTTACTGACTAAAAGTATTTATTAAATATGTTTTCCTAGGCATATAATGAAAGACAGTCAAATTTCATATTTATATCTAAAACTTGTCAGTACAGGGCGAAAAAACTCAACAAAAAGTGAAAAATTGCAAATTTAATAAGTAAATTAAATTTTTATAAGTTAATACCCTATCCAATGGACAATAGCTTATCCGGTCGGCGCAGACCGGCCCGCCAAACGTCAGAAAAAGACGTCCTGTGTTTCCACCGGCCAGGCCGGCCCAGTCCTGTGCACTCGCCAGGTGGCGTGTAGTACTTCCTTCCTGTCTAGACAGCGTGACGTCATAGCATCTTTTTCGTTGTCTAAACCTATTGGACCCCTAGTAAGCTGATAGCGGGGTCGGAGGGAGGGTCTTGTGTGTCCATTGGATAGGGTATTAACTTATAAAAATTTAATTTACTTATTAAATTTGCAATTTTATTGCGTTAATACATCCTATCCAATGGACAATAGCTGAATAACTACCGCTTGGTCGGCGGGTAAGTTACTAGGGATTAAAGTTGAACTTATGTCCGAGATTATAAACATCTCTCCTTTAGCCTGGGTGGACCTTGAAGTCAAAAGGCACCCTTAAGGCTATGGTCGAATATCATCATCCGGTTGTCCGGAATGGAACCGTCAGAATCGACCTTGCCCCCCCCCCCCCCCCCCTTTTTTAACAGACCTGCTCTGAGGTAGGGGAAGAGAGGGATGAGTTCAATCCCATAAAATAACACCTCCTGGAGGAAGTACGTGAGAGATTTTTTTTTTTTTGTTGTTGTTCTTAACTAAACGTGCTATATATACAAATATGTGCAGTATTTACATATGTACAGATCTCCTCTAGGTACCAGTCTGTTGGTGGATCTGCTGAGCAGCCACAACCGGTCCAAGATGGTAGAGCTCTGAATCAGCCCAGGCCACATTCTTCAGGTAGAATTGGGTGAAGGTATTATGAGATTTCCAGTGGCAGGCTGCTAAGATCTGTTCTAAGGAAACTCCCGATTGGAAAGCCTTAGAAGCCGCAAAGGCCCTGACATCATGAGCTTTAACTTGATGTAGGGTGTGGGCCTGATGATCAGAGAGCTCATAGCATAGGATCACAGTTTGCTTGATCCATGAGGAGATAGTGGCAGGGGAGATGTCTTTGTCGAAACCCTTCTTGAAGGAGACAAAGACTAACTCCTTGTGTTGCCTGAGGTCTGAAGTCCGGTCCAAGTAGTAGCGCAGTGCTCTGATTGGACAGAGGGATCTGTCAGACTTGAGGGATTTATCTAGAGTAGGAGCCAGGGCTGGTATGACCACTGGGGCTACACTCTGTGGACCCTCCTTGGCCAGCTGATTCTTAGAGAGAAAGCTGGGGGATGGAAAAAGAGACACCTTAGACCAGTCCGACTGGTGCCTGATGTTTTTATGCTGCCATGCATGGATTTCACTCCGTCTTTTGCCAGAGCCCAGGGCCAAAAGGAAGACAGTCTTGAAGGTCACATGCTTCAGAGACGCCTCCCTAAGTGGTTCGAAGGGAGCCTTTGTCAGCTGGTGTAGTACCAGGGAAAGGTTCCAGGAGGGTATCCCCCTCCGCCCTTTGGGTCTGTCTCTGTGGAAACTTTCCAAGAGACGAGTGAGGTTATCATTTTTGCTGATATTGATTGATGTGTCACCCAGTTTATCAGCAATGGCAGATCTGTATCCATCAATGGTGCTGGGCTGTAATTTCTTGTCCTCAAAGAGGTACATTAAGAAGTCAGCTACTGACTTTACAGGTGGTGACCTGAAGTCCACCTGATTAGTGTCGCACCACTTTGTAAAAAAGGTCCACTTTGCCTCATAGACTGATCTGGTTGACTTTCTTTGAGGAGCCTCAATTCTTGCTGCCACTGCCTCAGAGAAGCCCTGTTCTTTGATTTTTGTGGCTCTAGGAGCCAGGCATGGAGATTTAGATTTGTCAGATTTCTGTGAGGGATCTGATTGAAGGGCTGTGTTAGCAGACTGGGCAGGTTGGGTAGGCTGAGAGGGACCTGGCTGGACATGTTCACTAGGTCCCAAAACCAAGGCATGTTGGGCCACCCCGGGGCAATCAGAATGAGTCTCTTGCACGGGGAGTCCAGTAGCTTCTCCACCACTTTGCCCAATATGGCGGTCGGTGGGAAGGCGTATGCATCCAGATCGTCCCATGGCAGGGTGAGAGCATCCACTGCTATAGCCAGGGAGTCCGGTACCGGAGAGACAAACTGAGGTAACTTGTGGTTGAACCTCGTGGCAAATAGGTCTATTTGAGGCCGGTGCCATTGATTGCATAGTTGTTGGAAAACTTCCGGAAGGAGGGACCATTCTGTTTGGATGGTCTGACCCAGCCTGGATAGCTTGTCGGCTATCACATTTAAATGGCCTGGGATGTGTCGGGCTTTTAGAGTCACTTGTCTCTGGGAGCACCAGGTCAAGATTCTCCATAGTAGGGCACACAGTGGGCCCGACCTCATGCCTCCTTCCTTGTTTATGTAAGCTACCACTGTAGTGTTGTCGGTTGCCACCAGAACCATTTTGTCTACACAAAGGTTTTGAAACTCTTTGAGGGCCAGGAAGACCGCTTTGAGTTCTAGATAATTTATGTGCAGTTTGCTTTCTGGCACCGACCAGGTCCCTCTTGCAGTGAACTCGTTTAAGTGAGCGCCCCACCCTTCTTTTGATGCGTCTGTAAATATCTGCAGAGCATGTCTTACTGGGTGTAGTGGTTGGCCTTGAAGCACATTGTCTTCCTCTAGCCACCATTGTAAGTGGGGGTGCAGGGACCTTGGTAGGGGGATAATCTTCTCTAGAGATTCTGGTACCCTCCAATTGTTCTTGAGATGCCACTGTATGGGTCTCATGTGTAGTCGGCCGAGGTGAACCTGTTTTTCTGTGGCTGTTAGTAGGCCTATCAGGGACATGAACTGTCGGGCCGGACAGGCCGGTAACGACAGGAGTAGATGTATCTTGTCCTGAAGGCTTTGCCACCGGTCCGGTGTAGGTCTGACCCGACCGGACCTGAGGTCGAACTGGTAACCTACAAAGTCGAAGATCTGTTTGGGTTCCAGCTCTGATTTCTCCAAATTCACCAGCCAACCTAGGTCCTGGCACATTTTGATCAGGACTTGGGTATGGTGGAGACAAGTTTTGCGGGATTTGGATCTCACCAACCAGTCGTCTAGGTACTGGTGGATTCTTATACCCTTGTGTGTGGCCATCAGTTTCACCTCCTTTGCGACCACAGTAAACTCCAAGGGGGCTGTGGACAGGCCGAACGGCAGGGCCTTGAATTGGTATGTTAGCCCTTGGACGTGAAATCTCAAATATTTCCTGGATTGTTCCTGTATTGGAATATGGAAATAGGCATCCTGAAAGTCTATGGATGTGACCCATTCCCCTTGTTGGAGTGATGACCTGATGGTTTCCGGTGTCTCCATCTTGAATTTCTCCACCTTGAGGAAGAGATTTAGTTTGCTCAGGTCTAGGATAGGTCTCCACCTGTTGTTTGGTTTCGGAACTAGAAATAGCCGGTTAAAAAACACTAAGGACTTTTGATTTTGAACTAGTTCCACTGCATTTTTGTCGATAAGTTGATGTAATGCCTCCATCAGGTAGCTGTCCCTGTGAGGATTGACATAGCAACTTACGACTGTGGGATATCTTGTGAGCCTGGGTCGAATCCGGAAGGGGAGGGGGTAACCCTCTTTCAAAATATGAGTTACCTTCGGACCGGCCCCTAGCTCCAGCCAAACTTTCCAAAAGTGTTGGAATCGAGCCCCTACAGGATAAGTTGTGACAACATTTCTGACATTTGTTACAGGTTGGACATAAGACAATTGAGTGACACAAGAAACACCTTTCACATATTTTACTGTATGATTCTTTTGAAAGGGATGACAACCTGCTACCCCGGGACTTATTTCTTTCTTTTGCGAAAGCCCGGGGGCAGTATGAGCATGGTTCACAACATTTAATTTTACAAAAGTGTCTTTGTATTGTCTTTGATCTGTAACTGGGCTCCCGGCCAGCAGTCCTTCCTGTGATTTGAGAACACATTGATTGTCATTTATAGGACTGCTGGCCCTTGGCTGGTCGCGAGGAGTAGTAAGATGATTTGCCCCTGCCTCTCTTGCTTTGTCCTCTGTATCCCACATTTTTCCAAGCTGGACGATCCGGCTTTTTATTGTCTGGTCGCTTTTCAGGTCGCTCATATGGGTGGAAGCGAGCTTTCTTCCCGGTGTGAATCTGTCCTTTCGATTCAAAGGCGGCTATGTCCTGCTCTGCCTGCTTTAAGGCTTCTTCTGGGAAAAGTGTAGACATGTTAAGCGGACCTGTCCGGAGAGCAGCCAAGGTGTCCGGCTTTATACCAGGTTTGAGGTGAGATAGGTATGCATCCCTCCTGGTGAGTGTGGAGTTGGCCACTGTAATGAAAACAAAATCAGTAAGATGTTCAAAGGTCCTGGCCATAGCTTGGGTGATACCCGAGTTAAAATCCAGGAGGAACTGCAATTCCTCAGCAGCACCAGAGACCTTGGATGAAGATTTTCCCTTACTAAGATCCAACTTAATGGCTTTTAACTGTGATCTCATATTGTCCTGCACTTTGTTCAGACACCTATTGAATGCTGCGGCCTGATTGCACATGGTGGATGCTTCGCGGGCTGCCTTCTCCCAGCGTCGTAGATTGTCCTGAGAGATCTGACGCGAAGGGGGAGGGGTGGAGGCAATACCTGCTGCTCTGGCAATCCTGCTGTAGGTGCTGTTAACTTTGTCTGAGTCGGTATTCCAAGAAGACAATGACTTGCCAGAAGCGGACTTTTGTGGGTCAGATGCCAAACCGTACCATTTCTGTTGTGATCTGGCTGGTCGTATAAATTGGTCTTTCAGTAAACCACCCGCCTCTGAGCTGCGAGATGGGTAGCCTTCTACCAAGGTCAAGTTAAGTTTACCCATTTTTTTGCACAGCCACTCATCCGTGGGCATTTTGACCGACACCTTCCCTGTGGGTTGAGTCCTTGGGCCAGCAAAGGGGTTGTCGTCCGATGTAGATGTTGTGGTATCAATATCCAGAATGTCTGTCCACCCCATGTAGGACCTGATCCCCCTCATCGTCTCCCTGTAATTCTGATCCTCTGAGAGGGTCTGGTCGGGATCAGTCACAGTGTCATCCGGGTCGTTGTCGGACACCTCCCCTTCGTCTACAAAGATATCCACTGGGGGTCGGTCGGAAAACTCAGATTCGGAATCAGTGTCCATGGAAGCTGAGTCATGTTTGCCGGCCGGTGCTGAGGACGATTTACTGGAGGCCTGAAGAAAAGGTGAGCCGGTCCCAGGTAAATCTGAAAGTTGGTCGGTGTTTGTTTTGTCCTGAGGCAATTTGCTGGTCGATTGAACCTTGGAGCCAATCTGAGAGACACCCTGCAAATCTGAAGATTTCTTGACAGTAGATGAAAGCGATTTGTCCGTTGCCTGTCTCTGAGGAGAGTGGTCGGTGCTGGACAAATCTGAGGTTGGTAGTTTTTCAGCCGGTCGGATGAAAGGTTCTGAGGATTTAACTACACCAACTGGTGGGGTGTGCGTCGGTGTGATCTTAACCGGAGCAAAGGTCGGTTCTTGATTATCCAAGGTTTTTGCAATGAGGAGAGCTTCTAGTCTATTAAACCTCTCCGACCATTTAAGGTCTAACTCGTCAATCCGGGAATCTGCTGCGGATTTGTGAGCTTGAGGTGGCGATTTAGAAGGCTTTCCTTCAGCAGTCTTGTGTTTAGCAGAAGATTTCTTTTCCTGGGATTCTGTTTTCTTCTTTTTCTTTTCAGAACTCAAACCCGGGGATTTGACTACCCCTTGGGCGTCCACAGCTCCCACTACCGTCACAGAGGACGGGTCGATGAGAGAGGAACAAGCTGAGTCTTTGTTTGGTGTATCAGAAGATTTCTTAAGCTCTCGCTTTTCCTTTTTAATCCTATAACTAGGAGTGGACAACTGTAAGCGTTGGTCCTCTGTGAGGGAGTTGCAAGCAGGGAAGTCATTATGTGAAATACAAGGATCTGAGCCTTTACTTTTTTCTCTACATCTAGCGCAGAAACTATGGCTGTCGAAACTGGCCATAATGTGACCACAGCTCCCGTGTTTCTGGCTAGGAGAAGACATAATGTACTGAAAGGATGTGAAAATAAGATACAAACGTTCTATGACACTCCCACAACAATGTTATATAACTTCCGAAACACTTCTTGAAGATAAATTGACAAATTCCAAAATATAAATTCACTCTCAAATTTTCGTGTACACAGGGCACGCGCCAAACGAAAAAGATGCTATGACGTCACGCTGTCTAGACAGGAAGGAAGTACTACACGCCACCTGGCGAGTGCACAGGACTGGGCCGGCCTGGCCGGTGGAAACACAGGACGTCTTTTTCTGACGTTTGGCGGGCCGGTCTGCGCCGACCGGATAAGCTATTGTCCATTGGATAGGATGTATTAACGCAATAAAATATTAAATGTATTCATAAAAGTATTCATGAATACGAATACTTATGAAATGTATTCGAATATGAATACAAATACTTTGCATTTTTGACAAAAGTATTTGAATACGAATACTTTTAAAAATGTAATCGAATACTTATGAATACGAATACATTTTGCCCAGGTCTAATCTGACCACATCAAAAGATTCCCAGCCCATGATTTCCTACAGGTTGGTTTACCATCCCAAACCTCTAGGACCAAAAATAAGCGAGTTATAAGCATTTTTAAGTTTGGCTATCCTCGTTTGACCTTGAAGGAGAGGTCCAAGGTCAAATATGAGCACACCAAAAGATTCCCAGCCCATTATTTCCTATAGGTTGGTTTACCATCCCAAACCTCTAGGACCAATAATAAGCGAGTTATAAGCGCTTTTAAGTTTGGCTATCCTTGTTCGACCTTGAAGGAGGGGTCCAAGGTCAAATCTTACAACACCAAAGATTCCCAGCCCATGATTTCCTATAGGTTGGTTTACCATACCAAACCTCTAGGACCAATAATAAGAAAGATATAAGCACTTTTCATGACTGACAAGGAAACGTCTGTGGCGGCCATCTTGTTTTACAAAATGAGGCCAAAAATATTTCTAGTCAATATTTTTTTAATGCGGAACATATTCTGCGAATTTGAGATCTCTACCTATAATACCCTTTGCTCTAGGGCCAACAAAAGTCCTTGCTTTAAGTCAAATAAACGTCCCTGGCGGCCATCTTGTTTTTCAAAATGAGGCCAAAAATATTCCCAGGCAAGATTTTATGGTTATGAATATATTCTGCAAATTTGAGAAGACTAGCTATATTTCATATTTTTAAATGTAAAATGCATTTTTATGAATAAAAATGTATATACTTACCATATGAAAACACTTGGGTAGTCGTGGCTTGGCGTTCGGTGACCGCCACGTACACCGTACATAGAATTTAAATATATGAGGGGAGACCCTCTTTAAACCTATATACTTGCTACCTTTGACCCCTGGTGACCTAATTCACTCTGCCATGCGCAGTAATTGGAAAATTTAATAGTAAATTAAATTTTTATAAGTTAATACCTTACCTAGTGGACAGATGCATTTGTCCGGCGCTCTGCCGGTCACGCCAAACGTTAGAAAAAAACGTCCTGAGCTGGGCTCTGGCCGGGACCGGTAGTGTCCTGTTCACTCGCCAGGTGGCTGTACAGCCTACCTGCCGGTATACTGCGCATGCGTGCGCATGCGCTCTTCCTCTTTTTGTTGTCTACCTTAAAACCCCTTGTTGGTTCTGATAGCGGGGAAGGTAGGGTGGGACTCCCCCTGTCCACTAGGTAAGGTATTAACTTATAAAAATTTAATTTACTATTAAATTTTCCATTTTATTGCGTTAATACAACTTACCTAGTGGACAGATGCAGAATGACTACCCATTGGATGGGGGGTAGCCAAACAAGGGGAACCCATATAGACAATAGTATAACGGGTGTGTCCGGTACTGGTTAAATAAACCAACCTTTAAAGGACCAAACACCCTTGCCCCCCCCTGATCTTTCCTAAGAGGAAACAGCCCGTACACCAATTCGAGCCGAAGGTGCAGGAAGGCTAAGAGGGCATGAACTAACAAATTCATGAATGAGGAAGAAGAACAGGAGCAAGAAACACCATCCTTGAGAAGCTCCTGGATCCACTTTGGATCATGGCAATCCAGAAGCAAAGGATAGTGGAGGTTTTTTTTTTTTTTTTTTTTTTATTTTATTATATACACTAACCCCAAAAAACATGTGTACACTATATACAGTCAGCAATAAGACTATCACTGATGTTCGTGGATCTGTTGAGCAGCTACCACAGGACCTAGGTGGTACAACTCTGAATCTGCCCAGGCTAGGTCCTTCAGGTAGAATTGTGTAAAAGTGTTGTGGGCCTTCCAATGGCAAGCTGATAGGATCTGGTCCAAGGAAACCCCGCCCTGAAAGGCTTTGGATGCGGCAAAGGCCCGCACATCATGAGCTCGAACTTGATGTATAGTTTGAGCCTCATGATCGGAGAGCTGATAACACAACAACACAGTTTGCTTGATCCAGGAAGAGACAGTAGCCGGAACAATGTCCTTCTGAAAACTCTTCCGGAAAGACACAAACACCAGGTCTTTGCCCGAGCGCAAGTCCTTGGTTCTGTCTAAATAGTAACGCAAGGCCCTGACCGGGCAAAGAGACTTGTCCTCTTTGAGGGACCTGTCCAATGATGGAGCCAACGCGGGAATGACAACCGGTGCCACAGCAGACGGTCCGTCCCGCGCTAGCTGATTCTTCGATAGAAAACTGGGAGAGGGATATAGGGAGACCTGACTCCAGTTCTCCTGATGCCTGATGTTGCGGTATAACCATGCATGGATTTCGCTCCGCCTTTTGCCAGAACCCAAAGCCAATAGGAAAACCGTCTTAAAGGTCAAATGTTTAAGAGAGGCCTTCCGCATGGGTTCGAAAGGAGCTTTGGTCAACTGGTGGAGCACTAATGAAAGGTTCCAAGCAGGGACTCCCCTCCTGCCTTTCGGCTTGTCTCTATGGAAACTGTCCAGCAAGCGAGTCAAGCTTTCATCCTTGCCAAAATGAACCGGGTCGTTACCCACCATATCGGCAATAGCCGTTCTGTAGCCTTCTATAGTACTGGGTTGTAACTGTCTCTCCTTAAAGAGATACAACAAAAAATCGGCCACCTGTTTCAGAGAGGGCGCCCTGAAGTCCACCTGGTTGGAGTCGCACCACTTAACAAAAAAGGCCCACTTTGACTTATAGACCGCTCTGGTTGAACTTCTCTGAGGAGCTTCAATTCTTGCTGCCACCTCCTCAGAAAACCCTTGTCGCCTGATGGACGAGGCTCTAGGAGCCAAGCATGCAGATTCAGATGATTCAAGTTCCTGTGGAGAAGGCCGTTGAACGGTTGAGTCAACAGGGTCCTCTCCAAGGGAAGACTGAAGGGAATTTGACTTGAGAGACTGATCAGGTCCCAAAACCAAGGCATGTTGGGCCAACCTGGAGCGATTAAGATCATTCTGTGAAAGCCCTGATTCACCAGTTTGGATGTGACCTGACTGAGCAGGGAGACTGGAGGAAAAGCGTACACGTCCAGGTTGCTCCATGGTAGGCTGAGAGCATCCACCGCCCAAGCTGTCGAGTCCGGAACTGGAGAGACAAACTTGGGAAGCTTGTGATTGAATCGGGTGGCAAAAAGATCTATCTGAGGCTGGCCCCAGTTGAAGCACAAGCGATTGAACACCTGTTGAGACAGGCACCACTCGGTCTGGATCACCTGATTGTGCCGGGACAGCTTGTCTGCTACGACATTCAAGCGACCCGGAATGTGTCTGGCCCGCAGAATTATCTTCCTGGGATGACACCAGGATAGGAGCCTCCAAAGTAGGGCACAGAGAGACCCTGATCTCATACCGCCCTCTTTGTTGATGTATGACATTACAGTCGTGTTGTCGGTTGCTATGAGAACAATCTGTCCCCTGCACTGCTTCTCGAAACTCTTGAGAGCCAGAAGAACTGCTTTGAGTTCCAAGAAATTGATGTGGAGGCGACTTTCTGGTTCTGACCAAACGCCTCTTGCTATGGATCCCCCTAAGTGTGCGCCCCAGCCTTCGTTTGAGGCGTCTGTAAAAATCTGTAGGGCGTGCTGAAGAGGATGCAAGGGTTGCCCTTTTAGCACATTGGTCTCGTCCAACCACCAATCCAGGTGTGGGTGAAGAGAAAAGGGAACCGGAATAATCTTCTCCAGGCTCTCCGGCACATGCCAGTGTCTTTTTAGATGCCACTGAACCGGTCTCATGTGAAGCCGGCCGGCCCATACTTGTTTTTCCGTGGCAGTAAGTAGCCCGATTAGGGACATGAACTGACGGACTGAACAACAGTCCCTGCCTTTGATGAACCGTAGTTTCTGCTGAAGAGTGATCCATCTGTCCTGAGTGGGCAACACCCGACCGGACAGCAGGTCGAACCGGTAACCTACGAAATTGAAAACCTGTTGAGGCGTAAGTTCCGATTTCTCCATGTTTACCACCCACCCTAATTCGCGGCACAGGGCCAAAAGGGTCTGGGTATGTGACTGGCAAGTTTCCTGGTCCGGGGCTCTGACTAACCAGTCGTCGAGGTACTGGTGGATCCGGATACCCCGTGCCTGAGCCATCAGTTTCACCTCCTTGACTACCTTGGTGAATTCCAGTGGAGCTGTGGCGAGCCCGAAAGGAAGGGCTGTGAATTGAAAGGCTTTCTTTCCCAGAAAAAACCTGAGATACTTTCGTGATCTCTGACTGATGGGGATGTGAAAATAAGCGTCGCTGAAATCCAGCGACGTTACCCACTCCCCCTTTTGGAGGGACAACCTTATTGTTTCCGGAGTTTCCATTTTGAAGGTGCCTGGTTTCAAGAAAAGATTTAGATGGCTGAGGTCCAAGATAGGTCTCCATCTCTGATTCGATTTTGGTACCAGAAAGAGGCGGTTGTAAAAGGCCAGGGAGGATCTGATGACCACCTTTTCGACTACCAACTTGTTTATGAGGTCCGTTACCGCCTGATACAAGGCTTTGCTTTTGCCTGGGTGAGCATAACCACTCTTGATCACCGGGGATCGGGTCAGAGGTGGTCTGATTTTGAAGGGTAGCGTGTATCCCTCTTGTAAAATCGAGACCACCCTTGGATTCGCCCCCAGACTGAGCCAAACTTGCCAAAACTTTTGCAGTCTGCCCCCTACAGCCAAACTTGGGACAACATTGGGGACATTTGGAACATGTGGGACAAAAAGACATTGACTTGCACAAAAAACACCTTTCACATCTTTTATTTTTCTCTTTGGTATACAGGGACTTAAACCTTTCTTTTGCGGTTGCCCTTGGAAACAAACAGAATGAGCATGATCTACAGCAAGATAAGACACATTTAGAGAAGGTAAACCTGGTGTCTGATGAAAGGTCTTTGAACATGGACTGTCTATTACTGCTGAGTTTACAGTCTTTTCTAAGGTCCTGTTGTCCAACTTTGCTATTACTGATGTTGAGGGAGTTGGACACAATAGGTAATTGTCATTTAAATTGCTTGTAACCTCTCGATTTAGAGAAACGGGGATTGGAACCACGTCCTCTGCCACGACCCCGACCTCTATTCCGGCTAAACTGCCTCCAAGCCTGACGGTCCTGATCTCCGGTACCGGTATTCCTACTGTCTCTGTTATCATAGGGACGGTATCTATGAGAAGATCTCCATCCGGTCTGTTGGGCAGCACCCGGACCGGGTCTGGGAACAGAACCGGAGGAGTGATGACTGGCAATATCTTGTTCCGCTGTGCGGATAACTGCATCAGGGAAAAGTCCATGTCCGAATAACGGAGCATTTCTCAACTGGTTATAGGTATCAGGTTTAATGCCGTTTTTGACGTGATCAAGGTAGGAATCCCTACGCAGCAAAATCAAGTTGGACATGTGCACAAAAAGACTGTCCGCTAGGTGCTGGAGCGCAGTGCCCATGGCCACAGAAACATTCTGGTGAAAAGCAGAGAGGTCCTTCAAGTCTGAGAGAGCAGCGGATACCTCCTTGGGGGCTTTGCCCTTGTTAAGCCTAGCATGAAGCATGTTGACATGACCAGTCATGCGTTCCTGTAACTCACTGGTGCAACGGTTAAACCCTGCCGCATGATTCACAATGTAAGAATTCTCCCGGGCACACTTCTCCCACCGACGCAAATATTCCTGTGAAATGGGGCGCGAAGGGGGTCCGGTGGCAGGGTAAGCAGAAGCTTTGACAATGCGAGGGAATTGAGAGTTCACCTTCGCCTCTGAGTTGTGCCAGCTGAACAAAGTCTTTCCAGGCCTATGCGGCCCCTCTGGTCTAATCATATGCATCTGGTACCATCTATTTTGCGACTTCGGTACCTTGACAAATTGATCCTTTTTTAGTCCAGCCGAGTCCTGGGAACGTGAAGGGTACCCCTCCGCCACCACTGTGTTCAACTTCTCTAACTTCTGACAAAGCCAGTCGTCCGGTGGCATGGCTACAGAGATGCGGGCAGGCCTCTTTGGCAGCTTCCCCTTCCAGGGGTTATTACTCTTATCAGGCTCACTGAGGTCGCTTTCAAAAGTGGGGATATGATTCCATCCCATAAAGGAACGGATGGACCTAACTGTCTCTCTGTAATTCATATCCTCCGTTTGTTCAGGCCGGTCCAAGGTATCAGAAGATATCTCACCCTCATCAGAAATCTGGTCGTCGGATAAACTGGCTTCAGAAGGAGGAGGGTCAATGTCCAAATTATCCGGCTCCGGTGGAGCCCGGTAAGCATCTGAAACAGAGGAATCGCCAAAGAGAGATGACGTAGTGTGATCTACTGGAGGAACTTGACCGGATGAACCGGGTTGAGCAAAACCTTGACCGGTTGCACCGGGAAGAAAGAGACCTGACTGCTCCGGGTCGGAACCAACAGAGGAAAGTGGAGCAGGCTTAGACGTCAACTTCTGCACAACCTCCGGACCGGAGGAGACTTGAGTTTGAGCCGGTGGCTTAGCTGGAACCGGTGCAGATTTAACCTGAGGAGGGCCCACATCAGGAGAGAGAGAAACTTGTCTCTTTTTTGAATGTTTATCGTCCTTATGGTCCTTGCGGGATTTGCGTGACTTCTTTTGTTCTTTAACATCCCTTTCTACACTCTTACTAGCCTGTTGTTTGTCACCCTCGCCTTCTGCCGGGAACTCCACCGGACCGGTGAGCCGGGCAGAAGGGGGAATAAAAGGAGTGTCTGAAATGGCAGCATGGGAAGGCACATGCTGAACAGTAAATTTTGGGGTAGAGAAAACGTTGCCCCTGGAGAGTAAGGCCTCAAAACGGGCGAATTGTTCAGCCCATTGATCTGACATCTTTTGGAATTGATCAGAGGTCACAAAAGTAGAACTAGAACTTGACGACTCCGGCTGCGCATGCGCAGGGGGATGAGAGGCAGAAGGAGATGGTTGAAAAACAGGCTCTGTATCTTCAACAGACGCAATAACTGTTACCTGATCCGGAGACACTAAAACCCCCGCCTTTTTGTCCTTGCGTATCTTGTATGTAGGGGTGGCTAGCATATCCTTCTGGGAATCCGTGAAACCATCACAAATAACACACGATTTCTTAGCAACACAGTCATCATCCCCAATGCCCTTGTCACGGCATCTGGCACAGCGTTTGTGCAAATCAAAAGAGGCCATAATATGACCGCATACGCCTCGCCTCTGTCCTTTTTTATCTCCAGGGGATGCCATGACATATGAAGACAATAACTCACTACAAATTTACCAAGAATTCACTTGTAAAACACATAAAAAAATTAAAATAGTTTCTCTTAAACTTCAAGCGTTTGAATCCTCACGCGCCAAACAAAAAGAGGAAGAGCGCATGCGCACGCATGCGCAGTATACCGGCAGGTAGGCTGTACAGCCACCTGGCGAGTGAACAGGACACTACCGGTCCCGGCCAGAGCCCAGCTCAGGACGTTTTTTTCTAACGTTTGGCGTGACCGGCAGAGCGCCGGACAAATGCATCTGTCCACTAGGTAAGTTGTATTAACGCAATAAAAACAGAAATAGTTCATTCTTTTTGTGAATAAACATAAATGCTGGAAAAAGGTCTTTAAAAGCGGGGCAGGCGGGAGGGTGATTTGCTGTTTTCATATGGTAAGTATATACATTTTTATTCATAAAAATGCATTTTACATTTAAAAATATGAAATTTTATTTCATAAAAATGTAAATATACTATACCATATGAAAACACTTGGGTTGAATGCCCACATGGAAGGATGGTGGGAAAAAGACAGTCTGAGGAAAACCACCCTAAGGTTAAATTGCTACAAAAGGATACTTCCTAGTGCAATGCAATTGAACCCAAAACCTCTGTGCTGAAGCAATAACTCGAGTGAGTTAAGTGAGTAGCATTAACCACTGCACTAACTTCAACACCGCTGTCTACACCCTATTAGGTCAGCTCAAAGGAGAAGGCATAAGTATGCCCTGTGCTCAGAATGGCAACATGCCCAGAGGCACTAAGAAGCATGGTTCTGAAAATAGAGATGAAGAATAGATTCCCTAAAAGGGAAATGCCACCCCCCTTTTAAGTTTCAGATGGACTTAAATTGAGGAACTTAAGTAGGAGAGAAATGGCTGAGTGGAAAAGGATGTCCACTCCACTTAAGAAATCATAAGAGATTCTTAAGAACAACATCTCTGAAGGCAAATAAGTGAAGTGCAAGGATTCCAAGAGGAATCCCCCTTCTTGTGAGCTACATTCCTAAAATAGAAGGATGTAAAAGTGGAATGGCTCTTCCACGTGCAGGATCTCATGTTGACTAGGAGTGGGATTCCACCCCTCAAGGACCAGGAAGGAGCCTGTGCCCTGACATGATGAGCCCTGACACCATGAAGAGATGCATTCTCTGTGGAACAGAGATTGAGGGAATAAAGGATAAAATGCTATCCAAAAAGATAGTGTCTGAGCAGCAATATCACCCTCTTGGACTTCAGAAGAAAGACCAAGAAGAAATCCTTCTAAGTCAGAATAGCTAGATAGAAAGTATCTTAGGAATCTGACTGTAAAAAAAGGAGAGGTCTTCTAAGTCATCCTGACCAAAGACAAAAAGTCAAAGCAGGAAGAGCCTTCTGAAGATAACTGGCTTAAGCCAGGAAGGTAAGATCTGACTTAAGGATGACTTAGGCCATCCCTAGAGAGTGAGAGAAAACCTTTAAATAAAGGAATCAAAATCACTCCTTCTCCTTCCCAAAGAAAGGGAGTAAGAAAGACTGTCTAATATGTGAAAAACTTGGCTCAGCAAGTAAAGAGGGTTCAAGAGGAGCCTTGGTAAGAGCCTGCAGAACCAAGGTTTAAGTACCAAAAGGTAGGTGACGACTACCCTTACTGTGAACTTAAAGAAGCTCTAAAAGAGACTTCCAAGCTCCCTATAAGAACCCAACTCCAAGTAGTACCTGGAGAGAGCTGACCTGTATCCCTATTGTCTGAAAAATAATTCCTTAAAAGGAACAAACAGCAATAAATGGGACAGTTGAAGCATGGCAGAGTGGCCATGTTTCTCACAAGTTTTTTTGAAGCAGTTCCACATTGCTTCATAGACAGTTATGGAGGATAAAAATCCTCCAAGACCCCTCCTGTGAAAATTCTTCTTAAAGGAGACTTCAGCCAGAAAGCTTGAAGAAAGGAACTCCATAAAAATAAATAACAAAACTCTAGATGAGATTGTTATAGAAGAATAAGAGGAAGAGCCAATGGCTTTCTTAAAGGAGATCTTGAGGCCAAACCTGGTAATTACCAGGAAAGGCTACAAGAAGAATGATACAGCTCTGAAAGTTGATTAACTTCATGGCCATAGAGGACAAGGAGCTGAAGGAGGGAAGGAGTAAAACAAGTACTCCGGACCAAAACACTCCAGGGCATCTGTTGCCAGAGCCTAAGGATCTAGCACAGGAGGCACATGTAAGAGCAGCTTGTGATTGAATCACATGGCAAAAGAGATCTAAATAAGATGAGAAGTCTGAGACTACCATCTGAAGATCCAAGAATTGAAGGGCCACCTTATATGAAAGGTGAGAAAAGACCTCCAGAGATGGTCTGCCAAGGATTCATGCCCCTGGAACATGAGGTGGAAGAACAGACTTGTTCTTGTAAAAATAATGGCAAAAGATGCCAAAATACACATGTCCCAAGAGTGGAAGCTGTCTTGATATAAAGAAAGCCCAGACAACAGTGTTACCTGGACTACCTGAAGAATCCTTTAAAGAAAGGACAAATGAGGAACAAATGTCTTGAGAACAAGACATCTGAGTGGTTTGAGGCTGAAAGGATGATCCTTTGATGAAAGGATAATATAGGAACAAATGTCTGAGCAAAAAGGACAGCTATGAGCTCTAGAACTGATGCACAGACTGGACTGCTACATCAAAAATAGACCTTAGGTGGTCCACAGAGCACAAAGAACTCCCAAACCCTGGGAATTAAAGGGAGGTATGCAAAGTAGAAAATTTAATAGTAAATTAAATTTTTATAAGTTAATACCTTACCTAGTGGACAGATGCATTTGTCCGGCGCTCTGCCGGTCACGTCAAATGTTAGAAAAAAACGTCCTGAGCTGGGCTCTGGCCGGGACCGGTAGTGTCCTGTTCACTCGCCAGGTGGCTGTACAGCCTACCTGCCGGTATACTGAGCATGCGTGCGCATGCGCTCTTCCTCTTTTTGTTGTCTACCTTATGACCCCTTGTTGGTTATGATAGCGGGGAAGGTAGGGTGGGACTCCCCCTGTCCACTAGGTAAGGTATTAACTTATAAAAATTTAATTTACTATTAAATTTTCTATTTTATTGCGTTAATACAACTTACCTAGTGGACAGATGCAGAATGACTACCCATTGGATGGAGGGTAGCCAAACAAGGGGAACCCATATAGACAATAGCATAACGGGTGTGTCCGGTACTGGTTAAATAAACCAACCTTTAAGGACCAAAACACCCTTGCACCCCCCTGATTTTTCCAAAAAGGAAACAGCCTGTGCACCAATTCGAGCCGAAGGTGCAGGGAGACTAATGAGGGCATGAACTAATAAATTCATGAATGAGGAAGAAGAACAGGAGCAAAGAAAACCATCCTGAGAAGCTCCTGGATCCACTTTGGTTCATGGCAATCCAGTAGCAAAGGATAGTGGAGGTTTTTTTTTTTTTTTTTTTTTTATATATATACACTAAACCCAAATAAAACATGTGTACACTATATACAGTCAATAATAAGACTACTACTGATGTTCGTGGATCTGCTGAGCAGCTACCACAGGACCTAGGTGGTACAACTCTGAATCTGCCCAGGCTAGGTCCTTCAGGTAGAATTGTGTAAAAGTATTGTGGGCCTTCCAATGGCAAGCCGACAGGATTTGATCCAAGGAAACCCCGCCCTGAAAGGCTTTGGATGCGGCAAAGGCCCGCACATCATGAGCCCGTACTTGATGTATAGTTTGAGCCTCATGATCGGAAAGCTGATAGCACAACAACACAGTTTGCTTGATCCAGGAAGAAACAGTAGCCGGAACAATGTCCTTCTGAAAACTCTTCCGGAAAGAAACAAACACCAGATCTTTGCCCGAGCGTAAGTCCTTGGTCCTGTCTAAATAGTAACGCAAGGCCCTGACCGGGCAAAGTGACTTGTCCTCCCTGAGGGACCTGTCCAATGATGGAGCCAAAGCTGGAATGACAACCGGTGCCACAGCAGCCGGTCCGTCCCGCGCTAGCTGATTCTTAGACAGAAAACTGGGAGAGGGATATAGGGAGACCTGACTCCAGTTCTCCTGATGCCTGATGTTGCGTTATAACCAAGCATGGATTTCGCTCCGCCTTTTGCCGGAACCCAAAGCCAATAGGAAAACCGTCTTAAAGGTCAAATGTTTAAGAGAGGCCTTCCGCATGGGTTTGAAAGGAGCTTTGGTCAACTGGTGGAGCACTAATGAAAGGTTCCACGCAGGGACTCCCCGCCTGCCTTTCGGCTTGTCTCTATGGAAACTGTCCAGCAAGCGAGTGAGGCTTTCATCCTTGCCAAAATGAACCGGGTCGTTACCCACCATATCGGCAATAGCTGTTCTGTAGCCTTCTATAGTACTGGGTTGTAACTGTCTCTCCTTAAAGAGATACAACAAAAAATCGGCCACCTGTTTCAGAGCGGGCGCCCTGAAGTCCACCTGGTTGGATTCGCACCACTTAACAAAAATGGCCCACTTTGACTTATAGACCGCTCTGGTTGAACTTCTCTGAGGAGCTTCAATTCTTGCTGCCACTTCCTCAGAAAACCCTTGTCGCCTGATGGACGAGGCTCTAGGAGCCAAGCATGCAGATTCAGATGATTCAAGTTCCTGTGGAGAAGGCCGTTGAACGGTTGAGTCAACAGGGTCCTCTCCAAGGGAAGACTGAAGGGAATTTGACTTGAGAGACTGATCAGATCCCAAAACCAAGGCATGTTGGGCCAACCCGGAGCGATTAAGATCATTCTGTGAAAGCCCTGATTCACCAGTTTGGATGTGACCTGACTGAGGAGGGAGACTGGAGGAAAGGCGTACACGTCCAGGTTGCTCCATGGTAGGCTGAGAGCATCCACCGCCCAAGCTGTCGAGTCCGGAACTGGAGAGACAAACTTGGGAAGCTTGTGATTGAATCGGGTGGCAAAAAGATCTATCTGAGGCTGGTCCCATTTGGAGCACAAGCGATTGAACACCTGTTGAGACAGGCACCACTCGGTCTGGATCACCTGATTGTGTCGGGACAGCTTGTCTGCTATGACATTCAAGCGACCCGGAATGTGTCTGGCCCGCAGAATAATCTTCCTGGGATGACACCAGGATAGGAGCCGCCAAAGTAGGGCACAGAGAGACCCTGATCTCATACCGCCCTCTTTGTTGATGTAAGACACTACAGTCGTGTTGTCGGTTGCTATGAGAACAATCTGTCCCCTGCACTGCTTCTCGAAACTCTTGAGAGCCAGAAGAACTGCCTTGAGTTCCAAGAAGTTGATGTGGAGGCGACTCTCGGGTTCTGACCAAACGCCTCTTGCTATGGATTCCCCTAAGTGTGCGCCCCAGCCTTCGTTTGAGGCGTCTGTAAAAATCTGTAGGGCGTGCTGAAGAGGGTGCAAGGGTTGCCCTTTTAGCACATTGGTCTCGTCCAACCACCAATTCAGGTGTGGGTGAAGAGAAAGGGGAACCGGAATAATCTTCTCCAGACTCTCCGGCACATGCCAGTGTCTTTTTAGATGCCACTGAACCGGTCTCATGTGAAGCCGGCCGGCCCACACTTGCTTTTCCGTGGCAGTAAGTAGCCCGATGAGGGACATGAACTGACAGACTGAACAACGGTCCCTGCTTTTGATGAACTGTAGTTTCTGCTGAAGAGTGATCCATCTGTCCTGAGTGGGCAACACTCGACCGGACAGAAGGTCGAACCGGTAACCTACGAAATTGAAAACCTGTTGAGGTGTAAGTTCCGATTTCTCCATGTTTACCACCCACCCTAGTTCGTGGCACAGGGCCAAGAGGGTCTGGGTATGTAACTGGCAAGTTTCCTGGTCCGGGGCTCTGACTAACCAGTCGTCGAGGTACTGGTGGATCCGGATACCCCGTGCTTGAGCCATCAGTTTCACCTCCTTGACTACCTTGGTGAATTCCAGTGGAGCTGTGGCGAGCCCGAAAGGAAGGGCCGTGAATTGATAAGCTTTTCTTCCCAGAAAAAACCTGAGGTACTTCCGTGATCTTTGACTGATAGGGATATGAAAGTAAGCGTCGCTGAAATCCAGTGACGTTACCCACTCCCCCTTTTGGAGAGACAACCTTATTGTTTCCGGAGTTTCCATTTTGAAGGTGCCTGGTTTCAAAAAGAGATTGAGATGGCTGAGGTCCAAGATAGGTCTCCATCTCTGGTTCGGTTTTGGTACTAGAAAGAGGCGGTTGTAAAAGGCCAGGGAGGATCTGATGATCACCTTTTCGACTACCAACTTGTTTATGAGGTCTGTTACCGCCTGATACAAGGCTTTGCTTTTGCCGGGGTGAGCATAACCACTCTTGATCACCGGGGATCGGGTCAGAGGTGGTCTGATTTTGAAGGGTAGCGTGTATCCCTCTCGTAAAATCGAGACCACCCTTGGATTCGCACCCAGACTGAGCCAAACTTGCCAAAACTTTTGCAGTCTGCCCCCTACAGCCAAACTTGGGACAACATTGGGGACATTTGGAACATGTGGGGCAAAAAGACATTGACTTGCACAAAAAACACCTTTCACATCTTTTATTTTTCTCTTTGGTATACAGGGACTTATACCTTTCTTTTGCGGTTGCCCTTGGAAACAAACAGAATGAGCATGATCTACAGCAAGATAAGACACATTTTGAGAAGGTAAACTTGGTGTCTGATGAAATGTCTTTGAACATGGACTGTCTATTACTTCTGAGTTTACAGTCTTTTTTAAGGCCATTTTGTCCAACTTTGCAACTACTGATCTTGAGAGAGTTGGACACAATAGGTAATTGTCATTTATATTGCTTGTAACCTCTCGATTTAGAGAAACGGGGATTGGAACCACGTCCTCTGCCACGACCCCGGCCTCTTTTCCGGCATAACTGCCTCCAAGCCTGACGATCCTGATCTCCGGTACCGGTATTCCTGTCTCTGCTATCATAGGGACGGTACCTCTGTGAAGATCTCCAGCCGGTCTGTTGGGCAGCACCCGGACCGGGTCTGGGAACAGAACCGGCGGAGTGATGACTGGCAATATCCTGTTCTGCTGTACGTATAACGGCATCACGGAATAATCCAAGCCCGAATAACGGAGCATTACGCAGCTGGTTGTATGTATCAGGTTTGATCCCGTTCTTGACATGGTCAAGGTAAGAGTCCCGACGTAGCAAAATCAAGTTGGACATTTGTACAAAGAGACTGTCCGCTAGGTGCTGGAGTGCAGTGCCCATGGCCACAGAAACATTTTGATGAAAGGCAGTAAGATCTTTCAGGTCGGAAAGGGCAGTAGAAACCTCTTTGGGTGCTTTTCCCTTGTTAATTCTGGCATGAAGCATATTGACATGGCCGGTCATGCGTTCCTGCAATTCACTGGTGCAACGGTTAAAGCCTGCTGCGTGATTTACTATGTATGAATATTCCCTGGAGCACCTTTCCCACCGGCGCAAGTATTCCTGAGAAATAGGACGCGACGGGGGTCCTGTGGAAGGGTAAGCAGATGCCTTCACAATGCGGGGGAACTGAGAATTGACCTTGGCTTCTGAGTTATGCCAACTAAATAATGTCTTTCCCGGCCTATGCGGGCCCTCTGGTCTGATCATGTGCATTTGGTACCATCTACTTTGCGATTTCGGCACTTTCATAAACTGATCCTTCTTTAAGCCAGCCGAATCTTGAGACCTGGAAGGGTACCCTTCCGCCACCACTGTGTTCAACTTTTCCAACTTCTGGCAGAGCCAGTCATCCGGCGGCATGGCTACTGAGATGCGGGCAGGTCTTTTAGGTAGCTTCCCTTTCCAGGGATTATTACTCTTGTCAGGCTCACTGAGGTCACTCTCAAAAGTAGGGATATGATTCCACCCCATAAATGACCGGATGGATCTAACTGTCTCTCTGTAGTTCATATCTTCCGTCTGTTCAGGCCTGTCCAAGGTATCAGAGGATATTTCACCTTCATCAGACACTTGATCCTCGGAATAGCTGGCCTCAGACTGAGGGGGGGTCAATGTCCAGGGAATCCGGCTCCGGTGGAGCCCGGTAAGCTTCAGAAACAGTGGAATCCCCAAAGAGAGATGAACTTTGAACTACGGGTGGAACTTGACCGGACGGACCGGGTTGAGAAAAAACTGGACCGGTTGTACCGGGAAGAAAGAGTTCTGACTGTTCCGGGTCCGAAGCCACAGTAGACAGCAGAGCAGACTTAGATTTCTGCTTAGGCACAACCTCCGGACCGGAGGTGACTTGAACCTGGACCGGTGGCTTAACAGGGACCGGAACTGATTTAGTATGAAGGGTCCCAACATCCGGGGAAGGAGACACTTGTCTTTTCTTTGAGCGTTTATCATCTTTAGTGTCTTTACGGGACTTGCGTGACTTCTTCTGTTCCTTTACATCCCTTTGAACAGTGTGAGAATCCTGTTGCTTATCAACCTCACCTTCTGCCGGGAACTCCACCGGACCGGTGAGCCGGGCAGAAGGGGGAATAAAAGGAGTGTCTGAAATGGGAGCATGGGAAGGCACATGCTGAACAGACGATTTAGGGGTAGAAAAAACATTGCCCCTGGAGAGTAATGCCTCAAACCGGGCGAATTGTTCAGCCCATTGATCCGGTATTTGTTGGAGTTGATCAGAGGTAACAAAAGACATACTAGTACTTGAATCCTCTGGTTGCACATGCGCAGCAGACTGAGCTGCAGAAGGAGACGGCTGAAAAACGGGTTCTTTGTCTTCCACAGAAGCAATGACTGTTACTTGTTCCGGAGATACCAAAACACCAGCCTTCTTGTCCTTGCGATTCTTATAAGTAGGGGTAGCAAGCATATCCTTTTGGGAATCTGTGAACCCATCACAAATAAAGCAAGATTTCTTAGCAACACAGTCATCATCTCCAAGCCCTTTCTCACGGCATCTGGCACAGCGTTTGTGTAAATCAAAGGAGGCCATAATATGACCGCAAACGCCTCGCCTCTGTCCTTTTTTATCTCCAGGGGATGCCATGATATATGAACACAATAATTCACTACAAATTTACCAAGAATTCACTTGTATAACACATAAAAAATTAAAATAGTTTCTCTTAAACTTCAAGCGTTTCAAATCCTCACGCGCCAAACAAAAAGAGGAAGAGCGCATGCGCATGCATGCGCAGTATACCGGCAGGTAGGCTGTACAGCCACCTGGCGAGTGAACAGGACACTACCGGTCCCGGCCAGAGCCCAGCTCAGGACGTTTTTTTCTAACGTTTGGCGTGACCGGCAGAGCGCCGGACAAATGCATCTGTCCACTAGGTAAGTTGTATTAACGCAATAAAAACATAGTTCCCAGGATAGTACCATCTTGAATGAACCTTCATAGAAGGATCAAGAAATGGAAAATCCAGAGCACCTTTGAGAAGGAAAATCAAGTGTCCTGAGATGACACAGAGGAAGTGTCATGTGCAGGGACCTTGAAGAAGCGGCTTCCAAGTGGAAGCCCAAAGTCAACTCTAATAGAGTTGGTAAATGAGCTTCTGACAACTATTGGCTCTAATGAACAATTTGTAGTCACATGTGCACTGAGATGCCCAACCTCAAAGCCAACTTTCCTTACTTCCTTGACTAAGGAAGAAAATCCTGAAAGGCTAGTGGCTAGACCAAAAGGCATTGCCACAAAGTGGTACACCTTGCCCAAAAGCAAAACTATGAGCAAGAGTGAACCAAAGGAGCCAAAGGAGAGAAAGGAGGCAAATTGAGGAAGAGAAGTGGTCCACTGGCCAATTGAGAAAATGATCAACTGATAAGTTGCATCCTGATAGTCTGTAAAACCAGGAAATGATATAAATCTAATGGTGGTTTCCAGTGTATCTTTGTCAAGGATAATGCCCTGAAAAATCAGGAAAACAGGAGCTCATGATACTTGAACTGCTCATGTGAACAGACAGTGTGAGACTGAATGACAAAGAACAGCATTCTTCTGTGGAGAAGAGCTAAAAGAATCAGGAAAGTGGAATCTGAGAGACCACTGGACTCAGTTGACCTCCCACTGGCAAGTGGAGGGATCTGGAAGTAAAAGTGAAAATTTGAGTAAAACAACACTCTTATCTCCTGAATAGATAGCAAAAACGCCTGTTGACACTACAACCGCCACAAAAAGAATGAACTATTTCTGTATTACTGTGCATGGCAGAGTGAATTAGGTCACCAGGGGTCAAAAGTAGCAAGTATATAGGTTTAAAGAGGGTCTCCCATATATTTAAATTCTATGTACGGTGTACGTGGCGGTCACCGAACGCCAAGCCACGCCTACCCAAGTGTTTTCATATGGTATAGTATATTTACATTTTTATGAAATAAAAATATTTTTTTGTTAGAGCGGTAACAGCCAATAATAAAGGATGTATATGGCCTCACAGTCTAAGGTACCATTTTGAGTCATTTTAGCAGGCCTAAGGTGACCTTGAAAACAATAGCCAAGGTCAACAAATTGGATGCTGGTACTCCATCATGTACTCAACCTCCATAGCCATTTTCAATAGTTTCCATGCAATACAGTCAGCATTAAGTGTGAAAATGGCCTCGGTGAAGTACTTTGGCGGTCTGTGGATGACCTTCCATGAAGAGCTTCAAGGTCAAATTTCTGCATGCTTACAGAGGACATATATATGTATTGTATATACCAGCCATAGGATGATCTAACTTTCTGTATATCAGAACTGGGCCAAAATGTGAAAAAATGGCCAAAATCTGACCTTTAAGAGGCCACCAGTGACCTTGAAATCGAAGGTCAAGATCACAAAACAATAGCGTTCATGGCATTGCCCATATGTACCCACATACCAAATTTGAAAGATCTAATTAAAATATTTTTTAAGTTATCGGGTCCAAAAGAAAATCTCTGCAGCGGCGGCGTGACCGTACTGAATCCTAAGTACTTTCGTCTGTCGATACAAATGTTCAATACATTTCATGACAAACCTCACTAAATTGCAAATTTAATAAGTAAAGTTAATACCCTATCCAATGGACAATTGCTAATCCAGCTGGTGGATCTGCTGAGCAACCACTACAGGTTCCAGGTGGTAGAGCTCTGAATCTGCCCAGGCCGCATCCTTCAGGTAAAATTGTGGGAAGGTGTTATGTGATTTTCAGTGGCAGGCTGATAGGATATGATCTAAGGAGACTCCCAACTGGAAGGCCTTAGAAGCAGCAAAGGCCCTGACATCATGGGCTTTAACCTGATATAAAGTGTGGGGCTCCCAATCAGAGAGCTCATAACATAGGATCACAGTCTGCTTGATCCATGAGGAGATGGTGGCAGGTGAGATGTCTTTGTCGAAACCTTTCTTAAAGGAGACAAAAACCAACTCCTTATTCTGCCTGAGGTCCTGTCCAAATAGTAGCGCAATGGTCTGACCGGACACAGGGACCTGTCAGACTTGAGGGACCTATCCAAAGTTTGGGCCAGGGCTGGTATAACCACTGGGGCCACTCTGTCTGCACCCTTTTTGGGCAGCTGATTCTTGGAAAGAAAGCTGGGCGATGGGTACAGGGACACCTTAGATCAGTCAGATTGGCGCCTAATGTTTCTGTTTTGCTAAGCATGTATCTCACCTCTATGCTTGCCCGACCCAAGAGGAAAACCATTTAAAGGTCAAATGCTTCAAAGCGGCTTCTTTAGTTGGTTCAAATGGAGCCTTTGTCAGCTGGTGCAAGACCAGGGAGAGGTTCCAGGAGGGGATCCCCTTTGCCCAATATTGCTACTGATGGGAAGGCATATGTGTCCAGATCCTCCGATGGTAGACTGAGTGCATCCACTGCTGAGGCCAGAGGATCCGGTACAGGTGACACAAACAGAGGCAACTTTTTCTTGATTCTCGTGGCAAATAGGTCTATTTTTGGCCGGTTGCAACCTGCTGCATATTTGAAAAACCGCTGGAAGGAGGGACTGCTCTGGATGGTCTGGCCTAGCCTGGATAGTTTGTCTGCTACCACATTCAGCCCGCCTGGGATGGGTCAGGCTTTGAGAGTTACCTGTTTCCTGGAACACCAGGTTAAAATTCTCCACAGTAGGCCCGACCTCATGCCTCCTTCCTTGTTTATGTATGACACCACTGTGATGTTGTCAGTTGCTACAAGTACTATCTTGTCTGAGCAGAGATCTTGGAACTCTTTTAAGGCTAGAAAGACTGCTTTTAGTTCCAGATAGTTTATGTGCAGCTTGCTTTCTGGAAGGGACCAGATTCCTCTTGCAGTGTGCTAGTTTGAGTGAGCGCCCCACCCTTCTTTTGATGCGTCTGTAAATATTTGCAGAGCATGTTTTATGGGGTGTAACGGTTGGTCTGTGAGTATAATTTTCTTCTTTTAGCCACCACTGTAAATGGGGGTGCAGGGACCTGGGAATAGGAATCACCTTCTCTAGTGTTTCTGGTACCCTCCGAGGGCAGTGTTCGCTCTCGTCAAAAATGAATGCGAGACAGACTGTTTCCCTTCACTTGAAAAGGCGAGACAACGGTGAAAAAATGTGAGACATGTTTTGCGTCAAGATATTTTGAAATATTTAGTTCCAATTTGGGACTGCATAAAATCTTCTTTATTTAAATTATAAGAAATAGATGCTAAACTAAATGTTCAAATAAATAAACTATTTAATGCTGTTTTTATTTGTCTTTTATTTTTTTTTAAAATTTCACTTTTAAACCGTATCTTAATCGCTGAATGCTATTGGTTTTTTTTTTTAATTTTAATTTTTTATTTATTTTACTATTATCTGGATTCATCAAATAAATAAATAAATTGCATTTCTTCTCTTTTCTTTGAAGAAATATATATTTTGTCTCTTCCGACAATAGACAAATTTCTTTGGTCAGTAGTTGTTTCGAATGTTTCGCCTGTGTCACAATATGCAGAAGACGAGTTTAAAAATCAACAAAAAGCACGGAAATCTCACGAGAATACCCGAATTCTCGCGTGAATTACTGTTAGCTGGGTGTATCAAATAAAATAAACTCTCTTTCATGTCTTTCTCACCTATTTCTATGGGAAAATATGTATGTCGTCGCTTCCGATAATAGACGAATTTCTTTGGTCAGTAGTTTCGACTGTTTCGCCTGTGACACTATAAGCAGAAGACGAGTTTAAAAATCAACAAAAAGCACGGAAATCTCGCGAGAATACCCGAATTCTCACGTGAATTACTGTTAGCTGGATATATAAAATAAAATAAACTGCTTTTCATGGGTTTCTCACCCATTTCTATGAGGAAATATGTAGGTCATTGCTTCCGATAATAGACAAATTTCTTCAGTTTTGAGTGTTTCGCCTGGTAGCGACAGCACAGACGCGTTGGTGAGTTGGTTTTGCGACAACTCGCCCCAGAGTCTGTACAAACTCACGAAATCGCGCTCAAGAGCGAACACTGCCCTCCATTTGTTTTTCAAATGCCACTGTGGGTCTCATATGTAGTCGGCCTAGGTGAACTTGTTTCTCTGTGGCTGTTAGCAAACCTATGAAGGACATGAATTGCTGGACCGGACAAGCCAGACCAGACAAGTGTCTGTACTTTTCCTTGAAGGTTCTGCTACTGGTCTGGTGTAGGTCGGACCTGAGGTCGAACTGGTAGCCTATGAAATCAAAGACTTGTTTTGGTTCCAGCTCTGATTTCTCTAAATTCACCAACCCAGTTGTTGACACATTTTTACTAGATCCTGTGTACGCGGGAGACAAGTTTGGTGGGATATGGCTCTCACCAACCAGTCATCTAGGTATTGGTGGATCCTTATACCCTTGTGTATGGCCATCAGTTTCACCTCCTTTGCTACTACAGTGAACTCCATGGGTACTGTGGACAAACCAAATGACAGCTTTGAACTGGTATGTCCGACCCTGTACGTGAAATCTCAGATATTTCCTGGACTGTTCCTGTATTGGTATATGGAAGTAGGCGTCCTTGAAAGTCTATTGAGGTAACCCACTCCCCTTGTTGGAGGGATATCCTGATGGATTCCGGTTTCTCCATCTTGAATTTTTCTGTCTTGAGGAAAAGATTTTGTTTGCTCAGGTCTAGAATAGGTCTCCACTTGTTGTTGGGTTTGGGTACCAAGAAAAGTCGGTTGAAAAAACTCAGATTTTTTATTTTGTACCAGCTCTACTGTAGTTTTGTCAATAAGCTGATGCAATGCCTCTAACAGGTAGAGGTTCCTGTGAGGATTGGCATAGCAGCTTATGACGGTCGGTGACCTTATCAGTTTGGGCCGTATCCGAAAGGGGAGGGTGTAACCCTCTCTTAGGATTTGAACTACTTTTGGACCGGAACCTAGATCCAGCCAAGCTTTCCGAAAGTTTTGAAGTCTGGTCCCTACAGGCAGATTTGAGGCAACATTTTGGACTTTTTGTTACAGGTTTTACACAAGACAAATGAGTGACACAAGAAACACCTTTCACATATTTGAATTGATACTCTTTCTGATAAACATCTGCCACCCCAGGACTTACTTCTTTCCTTTGTGAAAGCCCAGGGTGCAGTATGTACATGTTTTACAAAAGGAAAGTTTACATGAGTCTCTAAACACTGAACAGTTAATGTCTTTCTTTATGTCCACTTGGTGATTGGCTCCTGGCCAGAAGTCGTACCTGTAACTTGTCTACACAGTAATTGTCATTTATACAACTCCTGGCCCTTGGCTGGTCGTGAAGAGTAGTTGGTAGATCTGCCTTCGGATTTCTTATATTGTCCCTTGCCAATATTCTTCCATGCTGGTCTGTCAGTTTTACTATCTTGTCCAACCTCTTGTCCGACCTTTTGTCCATACGTTCATAGGGGTGGTACTGACCCTTACCAAGAGAACTGGACTGTCCCTTGCTTTCAAAATGTGCAATCTCCTCCTCCGCATGTTTCACAACATTGTCCAGGAAAAGAGTGGGGATATGCAATGGAGCTGTCCTTAAAGCTGCTACTGTATCCGGCCTTATGCCACTCTTGAGATGATTAAGGTAGGCATCTCTGCGAGCCAGTGTAGGATTTCCGATGGATATGAAGACAAACTCAGTAACACCACGAGATACTGCAGCTCTTCTGTGACAGTGGACACCTTGGAGGAACTCTTGCCTTTGCTCGCAATACGAACAGTCTTAAGCTGTTCTTGCATATTCTGCTGTACCTTAAAAAGGCACCTGTTGAAGCTCGCTCCTTGATTGCATATAACAGTGGCCTCCCTAGCCGACTTCTCCCATCTTCGCAAAGTTTCTTGTGAAATATGTCGCGATGCAGGTGAGAGTAGAAGTGAGACTGGACTGTCTGGCAATTCTGCCGTTAACAACTATTCAGCTTGGAAGCATCCATACTCCAGGTCGAGACAGCTGAAGGGTCTACTTTACAGCCTGTACCACTTGGACTGTGACTTTGCTGGTGTCAATAACTGGTCTTTCATTGGGCCACCGGTCTCCGAACTATGGGAAGGATATCCTTCAACCAGAGTTAAGTTCAACTTGCTCAGCTTCCTGCACAACCAGTCCTCCGTTGGCATTTGTACAGACACTTTTCCAGGGACTGGAACCTTTGGACCAGAGAAAGGGTTGTTATCCAATGCAGTGTTAGATCTGTCCATGTCTGAGATGTTAGACCAACCCATATATGATCTGATGCCTCTCATTGTTTCCCTGTAAGTGTGATCTTCAGAGAGGGCCTGTTCTGGTTTGGTGACAGTCATGTCCTGATCTTCCGACAGTTCCCCTTCCTCTACATATTCTACTGGTGGTCAGTCAGAAACATCTCTACTGGCCTCAGAACTGAAACTAGAAGCACTATCCTTTCTCTGTCTGTGTAAAATAGGAGAGCCGGTGTTAGTGTGAACTGTAGACTTAGGTCGGTCGGTTTGAGATCTATGAGATTGAAGCTTGCTGGTAGACTGATGCCTGGTGGCAGAGGAGTAGGTACCAGTGTGCTCTGTAGGTCTGTGCCGGTGCCAGTCAGACTGAAGCTGGCTGGTCGACTGATGCTTGGCAGCAGAGGAGTCAGAACCAGTGCACTTAGGAGATGAAGATTCTGGTTGGTGTTGGTCAGATCTAAGTTGGCTGGTCGACTGATGCTTGGCAGCAGAGTAGTCAGAACCAGTGCGCTTGGGAGATAAAGAATCTGGTTGGTGTCGGTCGGATCTGAGCTGGCTGGTCGACTGATGCTTTACAGCAGAGGGGTCTTTTCCAGTGCGCTCTACAGAAGGATGAGGTTCCGACCTGAGCTGGCTGGTCGACTGATGCTTAGCAGAGGAGTCAGTACCAGTGCGCCCTGATGAAGTTGGTTGAAAAAAGGGTTCAGTGTCTTTAGATACATTAGCTGGAGGAGAGAAGGCGTTACCTTGACAGATGAGAAGGTCGGTTGAAAAGTCTTGGCCATGAGCATAGCTGCAAAGCAGTTGAATCTGTCGGACCACTTCTGGCCAAGTTCCTCTATCTTGCTATCTGTGCCCGACTTACTTCCCACAGTTTTCTTAGGCTTAGAAGTGGTGGGTTTGTCCTTCTTGGATTTCTTCTCTGGAGGAACAGCAGGGGTGGGGGGGCATCACTAACAGCCCCAATAACACAAACGGTGGATGGATCCACTAAAGTACTGTCCTTACTGGGGGTAGAAGAAGACTCCAGCTTCTTAGCATCACACTTTTCCTTCTTAAGTCTGTATGAAGGGGTAGCAAGCTGGGCTCACTGTTCAGGGGTTAAAACAATGTAGAATTTATATTCTGTGTCTAGTGATTATGCACAAGGGTCCTTCCCTTTCCCTTTATCTCTGCACCATGCGCCGGAAGAATGTCATCAAAAACTGTCATAGCATGGCCACAAACTCCCGTCTTCTGACCAGGAGAAAACATGATGGTCTATACACTCTCCAATATCCGTTTCCCATACACCTGGGGAATGGATACGACACTACCGGCCCCGGTCAGAAAAAGATGCTATGACGTCATGCTGTCTAGAAGGAAGGAAGTACGCTGCGCCACCTGGTGAGTGCACAGTACTAGGCTGGCCCAGCTGGTGGAAACGCAGGACATGTATTTCTGATGTTTGGCTGGCCGGTCTGCGCCGACTGGATTAGCAATTGTCCATTGGATAGGATGTATTAACACAATAAAATCATTATTTCATACATTTTTGCCTCCATATATGTTAATATAAAAATTTAATCTATAATCCTTATGTGTTAATAAAAATATATATATAGCCCATTTACTTCTTGTCTGTTAGTTTGCGAGAATATTTAAAGGGACTGATATTTTTTTTTCAGATGTACAGTATGCTGTGTCTTTTTTTAAAAAACATTTTATGATCAGTTCAAATACTGGGTAGCATTCTCTGTCAAGTGCTTATTGTGTTTTTAAAACCAGAAATATCCTGCTTATACTATATAATCTATAAAGCCATTTCAGTTGTATAATCCAAAACATTAAATATGTAATTTTTGTTCCGTAAATTAACACCATTTAATATCAGATGTTTGAAAAAAATTGCACTGAACTTGCTTGCAGTGCCATGTGGAGTAAGAATTTATCACACTGATGGAAACTGCTGTGAAGATAACATGCTTATATTTTATTATGAAAATATGCAACATTTTCTTCCATTTTATTATCTTTATGTGTGTATTTCTGTGACAAAACTAAGCCAATTATCTGATGTGTTGCATATTTTCAAGGAATTTTGCCTCTGATTCGTAAATGTTAACAAGGTGGTTCAAGTGATCAATTTTCAATGCTGTGTCACATTCCAATCTTTGATGTTCTTCCCTTTGCCTAAAAGTGACACATTTTAATTCAGAATGTACAAAAATATGAATACCTTGAGGATTGAAGAAACCAGTCATCCAGAAGACTATAGGTCTTCCTTCGAATATCCATGAGAAAAACTGAACATGCCGTTCCAGTAGTTCAGTGAACCAGAACCCAAGGGTTGTCGACTCCCATGAGATCTTCTTCCAGAGTGCTGGAACTCGGGCATCAAACATATTGTCCAGAGCATCTCTCAAATTCTGCAAAAAATACAGATTATATACAAATATAACTAGACTAAGGACACATCAAGATGTAAAGGACAGCTAACATGGTTTTGAAGGTAAATGGCATTTTTCTGATTAAGAATTATTTAAGACAAGAGGGTCACAGATGCCCCAAAAGGCTGGTTGCGCAGGCAGAAATAAGATTAGCAACTGCTGTAATTACATTTAGAAAAGAAGGAAAGAAATGTTTGGTTACCCAGTTCAGGTGAATGTGTAAGACGTGCTAAGAAACGTAAAACTTGTAATCTAGGTTACACAATTGTATCTATGCTATAAACGGACAAACGAAAGGGCGGAATTACACCAACTTAGCAACTTAGCTATGATGGTGATGCATCTCCCTGTCAAGTTTGAATTCGACTGGACAAAGCGTTTTCGAGTTAGAGTCCAGAAACGAAAATGTGGACAGACAGACGGATGGACAGAAAAATGGACAAAAAACAGACAAACGGACAGGAAAACGGACAAACAAACACACCGAATTACACCAATTTCGAAAGGAACCTAGCTATGATGGTGATCTGTATCCCAGTCAAGTATGAATTCGATTGGACAAAGTGTTTTTGAGTTGGAGTCCGGAAACGAAAATGTGGACAGATGGATGGACAGACAAACGGACAAAAATGGACAAACGAATGAACGGAATTTCACCAATTTCGACAGGAACCTAGCTATGATGGTGATGTATGTCCCTGTGAAGTTTGAATTTGATTGGACTAACCGTTTTCGAGTTAGAGTCCGGAAAAAAAATGTGGACGGACAGATGGATGGACAGAAAAACGGAGCAAAAACGAACAAACGGACAGAAAAACGGACAAATGAACAGACGGAGTTACACCAATTTCGAAAGGAACCTAGCTATGATGGTGATCTATGTCCCTGTCAAGTATGAATTCGATTGGACAGACCGTTTTTGAGTTAGAGTCCAGAAACGAAAATGTGGATAAACAGACGGATGGACAGACAAACAGACAAGAAACGGACAAACGAACAGACGGAATTTCACCAATTTCGAAAGGAACCTAGCTATGATGGTGATCTATCCCCCTGTCAAGTTTAAATTCGATTGGTCAAACCGTTTTTGAGTTAGACTCCGGAAACAAAAATGTGCACAAACAGATGGATGGACAGACAAACAGACGAAAAGCAGACAAACGAACACACGGAATTTCACCAATTTCGAAAGGAACCTAGCTATGATGTTGATCTATGTCCCTGTCAAGTTTGAATTCAATCGGACAAACCGTTTTTGAGTTAGAGTCCGGAAACGAAAAATGTGGACAGACAGACGGGCGTCGGACACATCAATCTAATAGGCGGGTTGGTTACACGCAACCCAAACAAAACAAGACAAATGAACGGACGGATTTACACCAATTTCGAAAGGAACCTAGCTATGATGGTGATGTATGTCCCTGTGAAGTTTGAATTAGATTGGAGTAACCGTTTTCAAGTAAGAGTCCGGAAACAAAAATGTGGACGGACAGATGGATGGACAGAAAAACGGACAAAAACGAAGAAACGGACGGAAAAACGGACAAACAAACAGACGGAATTTCACCAATTTCGGAAGGAACCTAGCTATGATGGTGATCTATCTCCCTGTGAAGTTTGAATTTGATTGGTCAAACCGTTTTAAAGTTAGAGTCCGGAAACGAAAATGTGGACAAACAGATGGATGGACAGACAAACGGACGAAAAACGGACAAACGAACACACGGAATTTCACCAATTTCGAAAGGCACCTAGCTATGATGGTGATTTATCTCCCTGTGAAGTTTGAATTAGATTGAAGTAACCGTTTTTGAGTTAGAGTCCGGAAACAAAAATGTGGACGGACAGATGGATGGACAGAAAAACGGACAAAAACGAAGAAACGGACGGAAAAACGGACAAACAAACAGACGGAATTTCACCAATTTCGAAAGGAACCTAGCTATGATGGTGATCTATCTCCCTGTGAAGTTTGAATTTGATTGGTCAAACCGTTTTAAAGTTAGAGTCCGGAAACGAAAATGTGGACAAACAGATGGATGGACAGACAAACGGACGAAAAACGGACAAACGAACACACGGAATTTCACCAATTTCGAAAGGAACCTAGCTATGATGGTGATCTATCTCCCTGTGAAGTTTGAATTTGATTGGTCAAACCATTTTAAAGTTAGAGTCCGGAAACGAAAATGTGGACAAACAGATGGATGGACAGACAAACGGACGAAAAACGGACAAACGAACACACGGAATTTCACCAATTTCGAAAGGAACCTAGCTATGATGGTAATCTATCTCCCTGTGAAGTTTGAATTTGACTGGTCAAACCGTTTTAAAGTTAGAGTCCGGAAACGAAAAATGTGGACAGACGGACAGACAGACAGACGGACAGACGGACGTCGGACACATCAATCTAATAGGCGGGTTGGTTACACGCAACCCGCCTAAAAATTGTACATTATTATTCGACATTAAAGGAGTAGTCCTTAGTATCATAAAGGTAACATATTTTATAACAAACCTGTATATTAAATACTTTTGAAGTTAAAAGTGACTTACTCACTGGCGAAATGTCAAAGTAGCTATTACTCAGTTAGCATTATAGCCAGAGCTCTGAAAATTTGTCATGACATAGAACATCAAAAAGTAGCTGAACAACATATTTGATAAAAACCCCTCTAAACTGAATACTTTTGAAGTTACAAGTGAGTTACTCATTGGGAAAATGTCAAAGTAAGTATTACTCAGTTAGCTTTTAAGCTACGGCTCTGAAAATTTGTCATGACACAGAATATGAAAAAGTAGGTGAACAACATATTTCATAAAAAACCTCTAAAATGTAATAAGTGATTTATTTATTAGCAAAATAGCAAAGCAACTATTACCCAGTTAACTGTGGAGCTATATATCTGAAAATATGCCATGACACAGAATATCAACAAGGCTGCAATAAGGTTAACAACTGCTGCAATTAAATTTAGAAACAAGGAAAGAAATGTTAGGTCACCCAGTTAAGCTAAATGTGTTAGACGTGCTAAGAAATAAAAAAATTGTAATCTAGGTTACATAATTGTATCTATGCTATAAACAGACAAACGAACAGACGGAATTACACCAATTTCGAAAGCAACTTAGCTATGATGGTGATCTATCTCCCTGTCAAGTTTGAATTCCATTGGACAAAGGGTTTTCGAGTTACAGTCCGGAAACAGAAATGTTGACAGACGGACAAATCACGGACAAAGGAACAGATAGAATTACACCAATTTCGAAAGGAACCTAGCTATGATGTTGATCTATCACCCTGTCAAGTTTGAATTCGATTGGACAAAGCGTTTTTGAGTTAGAGTCCGGAAACCAAAATGTTGACAGACAAACAAGCAAAAGACGGACAAACAGACGGAATTACACCAATTTTGAAAGGAACCTAGCCGTGATGGTGGTTTATCTCCCTGTCAAGTTTGAATTTGATTGAACAAAGTGTTTTTGAGTTAGAGTCTGGAAACAAAAATGTGGATGGACAGATGGACGTCAGACACATCAATCTAATAGGCGGGTTGGTTACACGCAGCTGAACAAGTAGCTGAAAAACATATTTGATAACAAGAGGGTCAAAGATGCCCCAAAAGGCGGGTTGCACAGGCAGCAATAAGCTTAGTGACTGCTGTAAAATTATATTTAGAAACAAGGAAAGAAATGTTAGGTCACCCAGTTAAGGTGAATGTGTTAGATGTGCTAAGAAATGTAAAACTTGTAATCTAGGTTACATAATTGTATCTATGCAATAAACAGACAAATGAAAGGATGGAATTACACCAATTTCAAAAGCAACTTAGCTATTATGGTGATGTATCTCCCTGTCAACTTTGAATTCGATTGGACGAAGCGTTTTCGAGTTAAGAGTCCGGAAACAGAAATGTTGACGGACAAAAGAACAGACGGAATTACACCAATTTTGAAAGGAACCTAGCTGTGATGGTGATCTATCTCCCTGTCAAGTTTGAAGTTGATTGGACAAACCGTTTTCGAGTTAGAGTCCAGAAACGGAAATTTTGACGGACAGACAAATGGACAAGAAACAGATGGAATTACACCAATTTCGAAAGGAACCTAGTTGTGATGGTGATCTATTTCCCTGTCAAGTCTGAAGTTGGTTGGACAAACCGTTTTCGAGTTAGAGTCCAGAAACGGAAATTTTGATGGACAAACAAACAAAAAACGGACAAACGAATAGACAGAATTACACCAATTTCGAAAGGAACCTAGCTGTGATGGTGATCTATCTCCCTGTCAAGTTTGAATTCGATTGTACAAACCGTTTTTGAGTTAGAGTCTGGAAACGAAAATTTTGACGGACACACAAACGGACAAAAACAGATCCATTTACCCACATACCAAATTTGAAAGATCTCATTAAAAATAATTTTTAAATTATCGTATATGAAAGGAAATCTCCATAGGAAAAAGGCCAAAATGCTGATTTCATCAAATCAAGTACTCGGGTAATATTATGCTCTTTTTTCTTGAGTTAGCCAGAGTGCCTACAGCCTCCTGAGATAGCATCTAGTCCCTCATGGTAAGCTATTGTAGCACAATAAAATGGCGGAGTCAGTACATTGGGCAGGCACAGGGGGATCTGGCTGGACATGGCCACCAGATCCCAGAACATGTCTGGCCACCCTGGAGCAATCAGAATGATTATCCTGTACAGGTAGTCCCTTAGTTTGGCCACCACTTTGCTCAGAATGGTTACTGGTGGGAAGGCATATTGGTCCAACTCCTCCCAAGGAAGACTGAGTGTATCTACTGCCCAGGCTATGGAGTCTGGAACTGGTGACACAAACTTTTTGTTGAACCTTGTTCTAAAGAGGTTTATTTGGGGTTGGTGCCACATTTTCCATATCAGCTGGAAGGCCTCTGAAAGGAGAGACCACACTGTTTGGATGATCTGGCCTAGCCTGAATAGTCTGCTACCACATTCAGCCGGCTTGGAATGTGTTGGGCCTTGAGGATCACCTGATTCCTGGAGCACCAGGTCAGGATTCACCATTGTAGGGCACACAGGGGGACCTTACTTCATGTCTCCTTTCCTTGTCTATGTTGTTTACTCCTGTGGTGTTGTCCATCGCTATGAGTACAATCTTGTTTGAACAGAGGTCTTGCAATTCTTTTAGGGCCAGAAAGACCACTTTTAGTTCCACATTGTTTATATCGAACTTACTTTCTGTGGGACTGCATCCCTCTTGCTGTGAGACCTCTTCTTGTGAGGCATCTGTAAAGATCTTGATAATGGATAGGCCTCATATGGAGCCGACCTAGATGGATTGCTTCTCTATAGCTCTTGACAGGCCTATGAGTGACATTAGCTGCCTGACCTGATGGTAAGGGTCAGTGAGAAGATCCTGGATTTTTTAAGGTCTGCCAATGTTCCAAGGTGGGCCTGACCTGGCCCTGTCTGAGGTTGTACTGGGAACCTATGAAATTGAAGATCTGCTTGGGTTCCAGTTCTGACTTCTCCATGTTTACTACCCAACCTAATTTCTGACACAGAGCTACTAAGGTATGGGTATGCTGAAGACAAGTTTGGTGGGATGGTGCTCTGACCAACCAATCATCTAGGTACTGGTGGATTCTTATACCCTTGTTTTGAGCCATCAGTTCTACTTCCTTGACAACCGCTGTGACTTCCATTGGAACAGTGAATAGACCAAATGGTAGAGCTTTTAATTGGTAGGATTGACCTTGGATGTGAAAACCTAAGACCTAGGATAGGTATCCACTTGTATTTGTATTGTATTTATACTCAGCGCAATATCTCCATATACTACAGGACTCAAAGTGCTATTAAACCCATCCGACTGCACAGGTACAGCCTCAACTCATAAGTAACTGACATTCCTCTGACTGGAAGATAGAGGCTCAACCATTTTAAGTGGTTATCCTAGCCACTATGTATCTGCCGGTTACCTGGGTTTGAACCCACATCCTCAGAGTTCCTAGACAAGTGTGCTAGCCGCTAGGCCACAGTGGCAGATATCTGGAACCAAGACAAGACTGTCAAATAGCCAGATTAAACTTTTCAACTGCATTCTTTTGAATAATAATAATGCCTAGGTAATGTCTGCATCAGGTAGCTGTTCCTGAGGGAGTGTAGATAGCCACTGTTTTATTATTCAAAACTTGGTCAAGGGGAGAGTGTAGCCTCCCTTGAGCATTCTTATGACCTTGGAGCTGGCCCCAAGGATGGCCCAGGTTTTCCAACACTGGTTCATAGAAACATCTTTCACATATTTACAAGGAAACATCTTTCACATATTTTATTTGTTTTACAATGAGTCTTATGCCTTTCTTTTGGGCTGTCCGGCGACAAAAGGTACATGATTTACAGGAAAACAATTTATATTTAAAGCCTGACAATTGTCCACAAATGTCTCTGTCCTTATAGCCATTTTTACAAAGCCCCTGTGGGCTACACAGTAATTAACATTTATAAGAACTCTGCACCTAGGCTGGTCACTGTGAGTAGTTGGAGGCCTTGCCTTGACCTTGTCTGTACTGACCATGAGAGCTGAGTGATTTCCAGGCTGGTGGTCCTTCTTACTGGCTTCCTGTGTTTGCTTGGTCGACGGGTTGTAAAGATGGTACTGGTCAGACGTCTTATGAGAGCCCCCAGAATAGCGCTTGTTGTCATGGTTGGCAATTTCCTCCTCTGCCTTGGAAATAACACTGTCAGGGAACAGAGAGGCCATATGAAGGGTTGAGTTTCTAAGAGATGCCACTGTGTAAACCTTGACCCCTGGCTTCAAGAAATCCAAGTTGCTGTCCCATCTGAGGAGAGTGACGTTCGACATATTAATAAAAATAAAGTCTGACAGGTCCTGCATTGTTCTGGCCTTAGCCTGTGTGATGTTTTGGTTGAATGTCATTATATACACTGAACTTTCAAACTTCGGTACCTGGTGCCAACCTATGAAGGACCTGACCCCTCCAATGGTTTCCTGGAAGTTTTGTCCTCTCCTGATGGCCTATTAGCCAGTCTGGTAGAATGGCCAGTACCAGGCTGGTATCCAGTGTGAGTAACGCAATTTCTACTAGGAAAGTTAACTGGTAGCCTGGCATGTACCAGGTCTGTAACTGGTGTGGGTGAAGTAATTTCCACTGTGAAAGGTGTCTGGTAGCCAGTATCAGGTCCTAATCGGTGTGGGTGAAGCAGTATTCTAAGAAGTCTGGTAGCCCTTGCAAGTACCAGGTCCTAACCGGTGTGGGTGAAGCAATGAAAAGAAAAATCAAAAGAAATCAAAGGCTATCTACATTTGGTAGGCAGGGATGAAGAATCACCCATAAATAAGACTTCTTCTGCAAAAATGGTCACCCATCCAAGTGTTGACAGTGGCCAATGTTGCTTAACTTCTTTGTTGAGGCCAGCATGTTGTATGTTTCCTCCATTAAATTGAAATTTTAATTAAATGTAGCTTTTTATAAGCTTACCATCTGGGACTCAATATAAGCTTACCATCTGGGACTCAATGCTTATCTCGGGTCGCCACACCCGACACGGCCAACTCTCGAAAAAAGAGTTCTAATGACCGTCCGAGTATTAGTACCCAGCTTCTGGTGACCCGGTGAGTGAGCATGCGCAGTACGTCCTCCTTCTTGTTTTTTGGCCCCACCCCTCAGCTGCAATTTTCAGCGGGGAGGTAGGGGGGGGACTCTCCTGAGTCCCAGATGGTAAGCTTGTAGCTTATAAAAAGCTACTATTGTTGTTAAGGCAGGGATAACGACTGGTGATTCACTTTGAGCTCCTTCGTGAACTCATTGATTCTTTGCAATGAAGTCAGATACAAGATAATATGATAAAGCCACTTTTTCCCATTGACCAAGGTTCGACACTTTGTTTGCAAACCAGGCGTGGATTTTGCTGCGGCGCTTGCCCGAAGCTAAGGCTAGTAAAAATGCTGTTTTGAGTGTCAAATGTTTAATGTCAGAGTCTTTCATTGGTTCAAAGGGTTTCTTTGTAAGTTCATTGAGCACAACTGATAAGTTCCATTTGGGAATGTTTCTAGTTGCCTTAGGTCTACCTCGGTGAAAACTTGCGAGAAGCCTGTTTAAATCTGTACTCTGAGCTATATGGAGGCCTGTAGGCCAAAGTAATCCAAAATAGCCATTCTATTGCCATCAATGGTAGAAGGGCGTCTATTTAAGTCTTGAAATAGGTGCATAAAGAAATCTGAGACTTGTTTTATAGAAGGTTTGGAGACATCCACCAAATTTTCTCTGCACCATTTTTCAAAAAGGGCCCACTTTGCTTGGTAAATAGATCTTGTTGATGACCTTTGAGGGGCAGCAATTCTCTCTGCCAGTTCAGAAGAGAAACCTTGTTCTTGGAGTTGCTCACTCCTAGACACCAAGCATGGAGGTTGAGGTATTGCGGATTGTTGTGAAACACCTTGACTGCTTGAGTAGATTTGGAGATGCAGGTAACTGAAGTGGAATTTCCACTGATAGATGGACCAGATCCCAGAACCAGGGCATGCCCGGCCAGCCCAGGGCTATCAGAATTAGGAGGCAGTTGTACTGGCGGACCTTTTGTATTACTTTTGGAAGTAGAGCTGTTGGAGGGTAAGCATAGGCTTACAAGGCTTGACCAGCTTATGTTTAGAGCACCTATGTTCCATGCGTTTTGATCTGGAACTGGAGAGACGTATAGTGGCAACTTGTGGTTTAGTCGAGTGGCAAACAGATCCACCTGAGGTGTGAACCACTTTGTGCAAATTCTTTTGAACACCTGAGGGTGTAGTGACCACTCCGTTGACTGAATTTGAGTTGATCTGGACAGGGAGTCCGCGATCACATTTAGGCACCCTGGAATGTGTCTGGCACGTAGAGATATTTTGAATCGATGACACCAGCTTGTGATTCTCCATAGAAGGGCGCACATCTCTAATGAGTGAGTCCCGCCCTGTTTGTTGATGTAGGCTACTACCGTTGAGTTGTCCGTGGCAACCAGGACTGTTTGATTTTGGCATTGAAGCCTGAAGTGTTTTAGGGCCAAGAACACTGCCTTTAGTTCTAAAACGTTTATGTGCAATGATTTTTCTAGATCTGACCATAGTCCTTTGATAGAATCTTGATTTAAGTGAGCACCCCAACTTATGTTTGAGACATCTGTAAACACTTGAACGTTGTGTTCTTGGGGGTGGAGATCTGCACCTTTGAGAACATTTTGTGGATTCTGCCACCAGTCCAGATGAGCTATGATGGAGTCTGACCAGGGAAGGAGCTTGTCCAACGACTGAGGAAATGTCCAGTTCTCCTTGAGATGCCACTGAAAAGGTCTCATGTGAAGGCAGCCTTCTGGGACCATTTTTTCGGTTGATGCTAGCAACCCAATGAGTGACATCAAATGTCTTGCAGTCAGGGCAGACTGGTTGGTTATCCTGAGGATTAATGCCTGTAGTTTTTGCCACCTCTCCTGAGTGGGCTTTACAAGGGCTGAGTTTAGATGGTATTCGTATCATCATTCTACAAAAGAAAATACTTGAGTTGGAATCAACACCGATTTGACCTGATTTATCATCCAACCTAGAGATTCGGTTAGGTCTACCACCACTTTTGTGTTGTGAGATGACTCCTCCGGAGATTGAGCCCTGATCAGCCAATCGTCCAGATATTGGTGTATCCTTATGTCCCGTGATAAGGCCATGAGTTTTACCTGTTTTACTATCATGGTGAATACTTGAGGAGCTGGGGCTAGCCCGAATGGAAGAGAGGTGAACTGATAGATCTGAGACCTGTGTGCAAATCGCAGGTATTTTCGGGATCTTGGATGAATTGGAATATGGAGGTAGGCGTCTTGCAGGTCTATTGATGTGACCCATTCCCCTGTATTTAAGGATGTTCTTATTGATTCTGGGGTCTCCATCTTGAATCTTTCTATCCTCAGGAATTGATTTAGCCTGCTTAAGTCTATGACTGGTCTCCACTTTAGATGTGGCTTTGGGACTAGAAACAGGCGACTGTAAAAACCAAGAGACTCTGTGTTTCGTACTTTTTCTATTGCATGTTTGTGCAGGAGAGACTGGATACAGGAGGCTAGAGCTCGGTCTTTTTTGTTGATTTTTGTATTCTGATATGATCAGTGGATGTCTGGTTAGTTTGGGCTTGAGGTGAAAAGGAAGCATGTAACCATTCGTAATAATGTTTAAGACGGAGCTTGAACAATTTTCTTCTACCCAGGCTCTCCTGAACTGCATGAGACGGCCTCCAACTGCTGGGTCTCTGTGTGAGTCATTGTTTGGAGGGGTTTCCATGACCCCTGCCCCTGCAATGGGGTCTGAACTGGCCCCTGCTACCTCTGCTACTGAAACTACCTCTGCTTGAAGAGGCTGAACTACCAGGGGTAGATTGTCCATAGGGGCGTTTTCTGTAATGTCCTCCGGGGTGCCCTTACCCCGGGAGCTGCTTGAGGTCTGGGGGAAATGCAAATATTTCCAAACTTTCTGTTAAGTTCCTGCATTCTTTCCTCAAAACATGGTTCTACCATTTTGTAATACTTTCCTGTGGCTTGAGGAGCTTTAGGGAATTTTCCCTCTGTGAGATTTAAGTTCTGAAAATCTTGTTCCCACTTTGTTAGTTCCTCTTTTAAAGCTGGATTAGCAGGTAAAAAGGTAGAAGGACCCTTTGGTCTGGCTTCCTGTTTTTCTTGTTCCTCATTAAGACCCATAATCCAATTTGACACTGGCATTGAATGTTTTGGGTCAGGAATACCCAGCACCTGTCTGAAGGTTTCTATGTCTTCAGTGTATTGTGATGGTAAGTCACTTAGGTCCACCTCCTGAGAATAAATTGGGTCAGGAGACAGCTCCCGCCTGACTTCATGAGACCTCCTTCTTTCTTTGTCCAACTCCCTCACGTCCCTATATACAATAGTGGAAGCCGTTTGTTTTGATTTTTCCTGATCTCTATCACTGGAGATATTCCCTTGCTTAGGGGAAGATCTGACAGATTTTTTGGATTTGGAACGGTGAGTGGATGCCTCAGATGAGGAGCTGACATAACGGGAGGACTTGTATTTAGATTTGTCTTTATGTTTCTTGACCTTTTCAACTGATTTAGCTCTCGGAGGCTCCATTTCTGGGTCTGAGGAAATATCCGAGTATTGGGCCCGCAATCTGGGAGGCAACTCTGGGCCTACGTGGGTTGTGGTAGTGTCCATGGGTTCATGGCTGGGAACTTGCTGATACAGAGGTCTGGGAGCTGAGCTCGGATCCGGTTTTGAATGTGGCTTAGTCTGGTCCCCCTGTGGGGAGCTGGGGTCCTGGGGATGTTTAGATACAGTCACTGTGGCAGCGAGTTTGTTAAAGGTGTCCATCATAAAATGTTGAAAAGAACCCATTTGTTCTTGGAATTGATCACCCAGGGATTTTTCTATCCTACACTGCAACATAGTACATGGGGTCTCGGGTACATGCTGGGAAGTTCTTAAAGAAAGGTTATCTAGTCCCAGTACTCGGGCTCTGGGATCTCCCAGTATGACATTGCTGGGTTTGGGTGGGGATTGATAAATGCTTTGAGCTGCCTGTTCGAGCTCTTGCTGGGAACCTTCAAAAATATTACCCTGATCCGGCTCTCCCAGGAGCTCGGATTCATCTTTGGAGACGTCGGATACCCCAGCCTTATCTTTTTTAACATACCGCTTTCTATTTATAATTTTTTGCTTTTGTTCTTCAGTAAACGAAGCACACACCATACATTTTCCCTTGCCAGTAACACAATAGTTGTCGCCTTTAGACGATTCCCTACAGGTAGGGCAGTAGTTGTGCAAATCCCAAGGGTTGCAAAAATGACGACATTTAAGGGCTCTGGACCTATTGCCAGCACTAGCGGTAAACATATTGCAGGATTAAACTAGGGCGATAACAGAGAGATATCCGATTTAAAACTCCAGTAATGCTGTTCTGCACACAAACACCTATTGCCAGCACTAGCGGTGAAAATATTGCAGGATATACCTGGGTGATAACAGGGTAATATCCAATTTTAAACTTCAATAATGCTGTTTTGACACACAAAAACGTACTGAAGCATTCACTGTGCATGTATATACAAGAGGAGAGTGCCCGTGAACGGGCACTGTGTCAGCTGACTGAGTGTTTTTGATTTGTGAAGGTGATAATGAGAGGAAAGCATAATTATCAGGGAAAGTGCTGTACAGAAGTACAGTAAATGGTAATTGAACAGCATGTTTGAAAGAAATTCTGAAGCTGACAGAAGAAAAGGACCAAAAAGTTGTGCCCTGCAAATGGTATTATGAAGGAAAGTAATAAGGTAACTGTTTAAGTGTAAAAAGTAGGTTAAAACATATTTAAAGAAATACTGCAAATGCAATATCCTTGTTCCACCTTGAAGAATTCCAATTCCAATTCAACTTTTATAGCGCTTAATCTCTGCCGAAGTGACAGACTCTAAGGCGCAACATCATAAGCATAGTTACAAAAATCATTGTCCTTGTCCATAGCTATGGTCGACATCACAGAGAACGCCATATGAGGTGGAAAATACTAAGAAGGATAAGCTTGGCAGAATAGGTATGCCTTAAGTTTTTTTCTGAAGGAAGCAATCGAAGTGGCAGATCTTACATTATCAGGGAGTTCATTCCATATTTTGGGAGCATCATATGCAAAGCTTAGACCAAACTGCTTTGTGGATTTGTAAATAGATGGTTGGTATTGAGGAACATGTAGAATTATACCATCAGATTGACTCAACCGAGTATTATAGGCACATTGTCTAACTTTGAGAAATGGGCTGAAATATTTTGGACAGTTAGTATGTAGGTATTTATATACCAACAAGGCAGTCTTGAAGATGCAACGGTGCCTTATGGGTAGCCAATAAAGGGCTTTTCTTAGTGGAGCGGTGTGAGAAAGACATGTGGTTCTGCAAACAATTCTGGCCGGACTGTTTTGAATGCATTGTAGCTTGCGTAGGTCAGCAACAGATAGACCCCTAAACAAGGAGTTACAGTAGTCAAGCCAAGTGCGTTTGCAGCCGTAAGAGCAGCATCACGAGTCAAGTACTGTCGAATTTGTCTAAGATCCCTCATCTGGATGAAACATAGTTTACATACATTTTTAACATGTTTGGTGAAGGAAAAGTCTGAGTCAAACCAGACACCCAAATTCTTAACGGCATCTGAAGGTATCACTGATTCACCCAATATATTTACTGGAAAGAATGGGTTAAACTTTTCTTGTTGAGACTTGGCACCAAATAAAATAAAGTCGGTCTTATCAGCATTCAGCTTTAATTTATTTGCACACAGCCATAGTTTGACATCTTCGAGGCACTTTCCTAGCCGATTGAAGGCAATTTTTGCATTTTTGTGTTTGAGGTGAATAAACAGCTGTGTGTCATCTGCATAAAAGTGAAATTTGACATCTGGATGTTTAGAGATTACTTTGCTCAAAGGTGTGGTATACAACGAAAAAAGAATAGGACCAAGAACTGAACCTTGTGGTACACCAAACTTAAGCTTTCTAGCCTCAGACAGAACAGAACCAATCTTGATGCATTGGGTACGATCAGAAAGGTATGATTTGAACCAGTCAAGGCATCTACCCCCGACACCGAACCATTTTCTTAAGCATTCAAGGAGTTTGTCATGATCAATGGTGTCAAACGCTGCAGATTGATCAAGCAGCACCACAGCTGTGGCCTCACCTCTGGCTAGAGATAGGTGAATCTGATTCTTTATAGACAAAATTGCAAATTTAATAAGTAAATTAAATTTTTATAAGTTAATACCCTATCCAATGGACAAATGCTTTACCGGTCGGCGCGACCAGTCCCGCCAAACGCCAGAAAAAGACGTCCTGTATATAATACCAGCAGGACCGGTCAGTAGTGTGCATTCGCTAGGTGGCGCATCATACTTGCTTCCTGTCTAGACAGAGTGACGTCAGTTCATCTTTTTCGTTGTCTAAACAGATTTAGACCCCTAGTAAGCTGATAGCGGGGTCAGTTGGGAGGGCCTTGCCTGTCCATTGGATAGGGTATTAACTTATAAAAATTTAATTTACTTATTAAATTTGCAATTTTATTGCGTTAATACATCCTATCCAATGGACAAATGCTGAATAACTACCGCTTGGTCGGCGGGTAAGTTACTAGGGACTTAGAATGAACTCATAAATGGTAACAAAATTTTTACCCTACGGTCTAGGCTGACTTAGTCAGGAGACCTATAGGTCCATGGTGGTTACCAGAGCCCGGTTGCCGGGGCTATACCAGCATTGCCCCCCCCCCCCCCCCCCCTTCTTACAGACCTGCTCTGAGGTAGGGGAAGAGAGGGATGAGTTCAGTCCCAGAAGGCAAATAAACCTCCCGAAGGAAGCATGTCAATTAGATTCATGAGCTACTTACACTATGTACATGTATACAAATCTCAATATAAGGGCTATTTGTGGATCTGCTGAGCATCCACTACTAGGCCCAAGTAAAGAGGCTCTAAATCAGCCCCAGCCACATCCTTCAGAACTGTGTGAAGGTGATATATGACTTACAATGGAAGGCTGAGGACTGTTCTAAGGAGACTCCTGACTGGAATGCCTTAGAAGCAGCAAAAGCCCTAAATCATGGGTTTTGACCTGATGCAAGGCGAGGGCTTACTGGTCAGAGAGCTCATAGCATAGGATCACAGTAGCTTGATCCATGAGGAGATGGTGGCAGGAGAGATGTCCTTGTCGAAAACTTTCTTGGAAGGAGACAAAGACCAGCTCCTTGTTATGCCTAAGATCTGAGGTCCTACCCAGATGGTAACACAGGGCTCTGACTGGACACCAGGACCTGTGACCTATCTAGAGTGGGGACCAGGGCTGCATTAACCACAGGGGCCACACTGTCTGGACTCTCTTTGGCTAGCTGATTCTTGGAAGGAAGGCTGGCTGAGGGGTAGAAAGACACCATGGACCAATCTGGTGTCTGAGGTTGTTATGCAGCCAAGCATGGATCTCACCCTTCGCTTGCCTGAACCTAAGGCCAACAGGAAGACAGTCTTGATAGTCAAGTGCTTCAGGGAGGCCTCCTTAAGGGATTCAAAAAGGAACCTTGTCAGCTGGTGTAGAACCAGGGAAAGGTTCCAAGAGGGGATGCCCCTCTTCCCTTGGATCTGTCTCTGTGGGAACTATCCAGGAGATCAATGAGATTTTCATCGTTGCTGACATTAATGGGCAAATTCCCAAATTGTTAACAATGGCTGGTCTATAGCCATCAATGGTGCCCGGCTGTAACTTCCTGTTTTGAAAGGGTACAAAGGGAAGTCAGCTACAGCTTTTAAAGGTGGTGCCCAGAAGTCCATCTGATTACTGAGGTACCACGTGTAAAACATATGGTGCACTTGCCTCCTAGACTGATCTGTTTGATCCTCTGGAGGAGCCTCAATTCGAGCTGCCCCTGCCTCAGGGAAGCCCTGCTTCCTTGGTAGCTGGGGCTCTAGGGGCCAGGCATGTAGATTCAGATTTACCAGGTTCCTGTGAAGGGTCTGGTTGAGTAACTGAGTCAAAAGTCAGGCGGAAAGTGCACACAGTGGGATCTGACTGGACATGGTTACCAGGTCCCAGAACCAAGGCAAGCCTGCAACTTTCCCACCACTTTGCCCAAGATAGCTGCTGGTGGGAAGGCATATGGGTCCAGGTCCTCCCAAGGCAGACTGAAGGCATCTACTGCCCAGGCTTGAGGATCTGGAACTGGTGAGACAGAGATGTAGTTGTCGAACCTGGTGGCAAACAGGTCCACTTGAGGATGCTGCCACCGGGAGCATATTCCTTGAATACCTCTGGATGGAGGGACCATTTTGTTGAATGGTCTGTCCTAGCCTGGATAGCTTGTCTGCTATCACATTCGGCCGGCTGTGGATGTGTCGGGTTCTGAGACACCTGTGTCTGGTACACCAGGTCAGAATTCTCCATAAGAGGGCCCAAAGGGGGTCTGATTCCATCCCCCCTTTACACAGAAAACCACCATGGGGTTGTCTGTAGCTACAACAGCAATATTGTTCAAGCAGAGGTTTTGGAACTCTTTAGGGCCAAAAGGCCACCCTAAATTCCAGATATTAAAGTGTAACTTGCTACGGAAGGGGCCAGGTTCCCCTTGCAGTGTGTTCCCTTAAGTGAGCACCCCACCCTTCTAAATGCATCTATAAGGATTTGCAGAGCATATACAGTAGGTGTAATGGTTGACCTTGAAGCACATGGTCTTCCTGCAGCCACAATTTTAGCTGAGGGTGGAGTGAACTGGGATCACCTTTTGGTGATTCAGGTACTCTCCAGCTATTTATCAAGTGCCACTGTATCGGCCTGATGAGGAAGGCCACCTATGTTGACGGGCTTTGCTATGGCTGTCAGTAATGCTATCAGGGGCATGAGCCGCCGGATCGGGCATGTCGATCCGGAGAGAAGTTTCTGGATTGCAGATAACGTCTGCAAATGCTCTAGGGTGGGTCTCACCTTGCCCTCTTTCAGGCTGAACTGGTAGTCTCTCAAGTCAAAGACTTGCTCGAGGTCCAGTTCTAATTTTTCATGATACCATTCAAAGTTACTCCTGACACAGAGCTACTAGAGATTGTGTACGTTGCAGACTGGTTTGGTGGGGGCTGGCATTTCCTTGTTGGTTGAAAGGGGTGAGGGAGTATGCAACCTTGAGGTTAGCCACTCCTCTGGCTGAAGAGAGGTTCATGTGGTTCCTGAAATTCCAGCTGAATCATTTAGGATACTGAACCAAAATCCTGCCTGGAGAACTGGTCAAACTGGTCGTTTCTGGCAGGGGAGGGTGTAGCCTTCCTGGGAGGTTCATATAAACTTGAGGCTGGCCCCTAGGGTGGCCCAAGTTTGAACCGGCAGGTTGGTGCAAAAATACCAGTGTCAACACTGGCGACAGGTTCACTGATCCACACAGTAGGAAACCATCCAAAGGGGATCTGCGACATGTCATTTCCACAGAACCCCACTGTGGAAACACTAATAGCCATTTATGAACACTGTGACCCCTGGTCCAATTAACAGATAAATTTCCCATTGCTTCAGTTGTGACAAACCAGAAAAGGGTTGTAATCTTTTGCGGAAAAGCTTGAGTTTGCAAACTCATGCCCCTGGTGTCAGCTGACACTGGTCACGAGCTGGGTAAAAAGGCAAGCTGGGTTGGCCAGTTTCGGAGGCTGGATCAATGGCATCTCTAGAATAACTGGTACAGCAGACTTCTTGTTGGCAGTATTCTAACCAATGTGGTTGAGTTCCGCATCTCACTGGCAAGAGTCACTGGCTGACTGATCAGGCAGGTTGAGACAGTCATCTCACCAGTACGAGTGACTGGTCCAAGATTTCTCTGTAACCAGATTCCTGAGACAGCAACTGGTTGGTCTAAGATGGCCATTTGAACCCTTAAAAGACTTTGCTGGTCTGTTAGCCAGTCCTGTGGACCTGCCCAGTACCAGGGCCTAACCGGTTATAGGTTAAGCAATGCTCTGTAACCGGTTCCTGGTGGATCCATAATTCTGCAAAAATACTCATTTGAGCTGGCAGAATTGGGCGACTACGTCTCAGCAGAGGTAGGCTTATCTAACAGAACTGCCTTCTTCCTGTCCATAATGATGGAATCAGAAGGTTTTCTCTGTAACCGGTAAACTGGTGCTTCTCTGTAACCAAGCATTCAGACAGCCACAGCTCTATCATTATTTGATCACTTGGTGGATCTGGCAATCCGGTAAGCTGGTGTTCCAGTTTCAATCAGGTTTCTTCACCGGAATTTCTGTCTATAAGCCAGACCAGTAGACTCTGTAACCGGCTTGGTATGAAGCTACTGGTCCCTGGAGGTTGTGTAAGCCAGAACCCGTCGGTAGGTTCTGTAACCGGTTGGTTGAGGTAATTTACTGAAGAACTTCCTGTCTATCTGACTATCACCGGCAAATCTCTAACTGGTGACCCTGTTGTCCTCACTGGACTTGTTGCCTTAAGTTGCCTTCTGCCCATGGGAACAACTGATCTCTCTGTAACCGGTGGGCCTGCTGTCAGCACTGGAATGGTGGGAGCAGCAGATCTCTCTGTAACCAGTAACCTCTGTTAACCAGTAAATTCTCTCCGTAACCGGTAAACTCTGTAACCAGTGAGCCTGCTGTCAGCACTAGGATGGTGGGAGCAGCAGATCTCTCTGTAACCGGTAAATTCTCTCTGTAACCGGTAAACTCTGTAACCAGTGAGCCTGCTGTCAGCACTGGAATGGTGAGAGCAGCAGATCTCTCTGTAACTGGTTAGCCTGCTGTCGTCAGCACTGGGATGGTGGGAGCAGCAGAGATGTGTAATCAGAAAATTTTCTCTGTAACTGGTAAACTCTGTAACCGGCGAGCCTGCTGTCAGCATTGGGATGGTGGGGGCAGCAGACCTGTCTGTAACCGGTAAATTCTCTCTGTAACTGGTAAAATCTGTAACTGGTTAGCCTGCTGTCAGCACTGGGATGGTGGGAGCAGCAGAACTCTGTGTAACCAGAAAATTCTCTCTGTAACCAGATTATTCAAACAGCCAGGGTCAGTCTGGTTAATTCACCTGTATTTTCTGCCTGTAAACCGGTCTGGTTGGCTCTCTAACCGGCTAAGGGGAAGCACACTGGTCAATGAGGGCTGTGTAGCCAGCACCCAGTGGGTAGGCTCTGTAACCGGTATTGTAGGCAGCATAAAATCAGTGGCCTGGACAGCTAGCTGGAGCAACTTTTATAACCGGTTCCCGGTAGGCCCATCCTCTGTAACCGGTTGGTAGATCTTCTTACTCTCAACCTGCCCCAGTACCCGTACCAAGGTAGGGTCAAAGGGGGGGAGAGGGCTAGCTGGAGACCCCACCGGTAGTCTGAGCAGAACTGGTACCGGTAAAATTCAGCACAAGGGGTCTAGACTTGGTCATCTTCTTGCTAGCTGAACCGGTCACACTTGGGGATCTGTGGAGCCACAATTTCTTCTGCTAGCCTTGCCGGTCGTGTATGGAGATCTGTGAAGTCACATGACCGGCACTTCAAAAACACGCAGATTGCAGTGACCAAATGTCACCTAATATCTTCACACCAACAGGCGAGTTGCTGGATTTCTTCTTGCCAGTAAAAAATGGGTGTTGATTAATAAATGGTCGTCTTCTTCTGATGAAAACTTTTGTTGAAAAAATACGATTCCTCCATTAATAAATGCGTATCACGTGACCTCCATAGTTGAATGCGTATCACGTGACCAGGTCTGTGTCACGTGACCAGCATAAGCTGGAAGTGATGACGTCAGACGATGCATTCCTTGTTTCCTTCTAAATACTTCTCGTCGACATACACTCCGTGTTACTCGACTATGAAGAATTAAATGGAGGGTAGATACAACCTTCTGTGCAGAAGAAGGAATGCTGCAGGGACAACACATGACCTCTCACCCACGATTTCCTCTCGACGACAAGTACATAGAAAATCTTCAAAACTGGCTATAAAATGCTGGGTAATGCCTCGTTAAAGTCCTGGAGAGGCCCTGATATGTATGTAACACAATATATATATTTTCAGATGAAAATAAGCTTTAAATTCGTAGAATAAACCGCATTTTCTTCAAACTTGGAGATAACTTCAAAACGCGTCTGCACACTACACGCGCCAAACGAAAAAGATGAACTGACATCACTCTGTCTAGACAGGAAGCAAGTATGATGCGCCACCTAGCGAATGCACACTACTGACCAATCCTGCTGGTATTATATACAGGACGTCTTTTTCTGGCGTTTGGCGGGACCGGTCGCGCCGACCGGTAAAGCATTTGTCCATTGGATAGGATGTATTAACGCAATAAAAGAGCTGTTTCAGTTGAATGGCCACATCTATAGGCAGATTGATACTCGTTTTCCAACCCATGGAGAGAGACATGTCTACTGAGTTGTGAGGCAACTACACGTTCCACAAGTTTTGAGATAAAGCTCAACCCAGACACAGGGCGATAGTTTTTTAGTTCATCCTTTGATAAAGAAGATTTCTTTATCAGTGGAGTGACAACAGCACTTTTGAAGCCATCTGGGACAGCACCTTCCAACAAAGAACAATTCACAAGTTTTGTGATAGAAGGAAGCAGTATATCAAGGCAATCCTTAACTAGGAAAGTGGGCCTAGGATCCAGGAGACAGGATTTTGTAGGTGAATTTTTGATTACCTTCGCAATATCGTCAGGTGAGGCATCATCAAATTTGACAAGTCCTGGTGGATTCACTGGAGATGGCAAGGAAAAAGATGAAAAACTGGAAAAAGACTCTCGGATTTTAGCAATCTTATTGGTGAAAAAAGCGGCAAACTGTTCAGTGAATTTTTTTGTGAACTATTTGATGGAAGAACCTTGTCAGGGATACGGTGCAAGGCAGAACGCAGAACTTGCCATAGTTTTTTAGGGTCATCACCGTTTTCATTAACAAGAGCTCTGTAATATGTGGCTTTGTCTTTATTGGCAAGTGAATTACACCTGGCAATTTGTTTACGCAGCTTTGCACGCTTAAGAGGAGTTTTCTTTTTACGCCAGATGCGTTCAAACTGTCGTCGAATAGATTTGGCATTTTTGTAGGTATCTGATATCCACTTTGCTGGCTCCTTGGCAAGACAGCGAGTAACCTCTGGAGCATGTTTGTCCAGAAGGTTGGAAAGATCATTAGTGTATTGATCATACAGTTTTTTTCGCAGTGTCACCCGGACAAGCAACAAAGGAGCAATTGCTCAAGTCATTGCGTAGAGTGTCCATGTTTATTTTATGATATCTCCTGTAAGTCACTCTGTTAGCTTGTGATTTAGCAGTTGTTGGAGTTTCAACTTGACATTTGATCATTGCATGGTCGGAGATGTAGTCACTGACAACCACATTTGAAACCAGAGAACTATCAGAAGTAAGGATGAGATCTAGGGTATGGCCATGAAGATGGGTAGCAGAGTGAACATGTTGAGTAATATTGCAGGAGTCAAGAGTATTAAGAAAATTAACACTATCTCTTGATGTTGTGTCAATATGAATATTAAAGTCGCCACAAATGATGAAGGAGGAATTCATAGATGAGAAGAACTCAACCAATGTGTGAAACTCATCATAAAAAGGATTGGAACATGAACCTGGAGGACGGTAAACATAAGCAACCAGTATAGAATGAGCATTCGATCCAATACTGACTACCAGACATTCAAAGTAGGTGAAAGTGGGATGATCCACAATTCTATGAGACAGGCTGCTATTTATGAGAAAGCCAACTCCGCCACCCGAGCCATGTGCACGAGGTCTTTGACACAATTTATAAGATGGTGGTGTGATGGATTGAAGCAGACAATCGGTATCAGTCGGGCGAATATGAGTTTCGACCAGTGATAATATGTCCAGTGAGTGATTGAACACAATGTCAGAAATCATAGGAGCCTTGTTTCTTACAGACCGACAGTTAGCAACCCCCATCACAATAGGTCCAGGATTTAGGGATATATCCCCACATAAAAGCAAGAGAACACAGAGGGATCGTGATTTCACTGATGAGGGAAAGCATCTTGCATTTGTAACAGAACTAGCCAGTCTGAAAGATCGAGGTAGTACGGTGCCCACAAAACAACCCTTGACCTGTACTTTATAGTCGGACGTACTGATGAGGAAAAGACTGATGAATACCAGACAGCGTACAAGGTACATTTTTCATACTCCAGAGCCTTAACACACAAAAAGGACTGTGGGGAGTCTAAAATAAAAATGACCTTATAGCTAGTGTCCACTAAGCTTTACAGTCGGTTCAGTAACTTACACTCAAGTCAATCTTCGTCCTGTGGGCGTCTCACAGGCACCCTAACTACCTCACTGGAGCCACTGCAAAGAAAATAAAAAATAAAACCCTTAGAGTGGCCTGAAAAACATACGAAAGCCTTATTGGGACCTAAAATAGATGGAAATTCTGGAGTATGGTGTTGTGCAAGTAATTTGTTGTGAAAGGAAAGTAGAAACACAATGTGACAGAACTTGGTTGTGGAACGATAATTCCCGGTAGTGGGCGATAATACCCGCAAATATCAGTACAAGGAAATATCATTGTAAATTAAATTTTTATAAGTTAATACCCTATCCAATGGACAATAGCTTATCCGGTCGGCGCAGACCGGCCCGCCAAACGCCAGAAAAAGACGTCCTGTGTTTCCACCAGCAGGTCGGTCCGTAGTACTAGTACACTCGCCAGATGGCGTGTCGTACTTCCTTCCTGTCTAGACAGCATGACGTCATAGCATCTTTTTCGTTGTCTAAACCAATTAGACCCCTAGTAAGTTGAAAGCGGGGTCGGTGGGAGGGTCTTGCGTGTCCATTGGATAGGGTATTAACTTATAAAAATTTAATTTACTTATTAAATTTGCAATTTTATTGCGTTAATACATCCTATCCAATGGACAATAGCTGAATAACTACCGCTTGGATGGCGGGTAAGTTACTAGGGACTTAGGTGAACTCAAATAATTAACAAAACTCTTCAAGCCTGGGTCGACCTTGTGGTCAGGACACCCTTAAGGCTATGGTCGGTAATCACAGGCCGGGTAACCGGTCCAAACCGACTTCCCGTCCCCCCCCTTTTTTCCAACAGACCTGCTCTGAGGTAGGGGAAGAGAGGGCTGAGTTCAGTCCCTTGAAGGAAAATAAACCTCCCGAAGGAAGCACGTCTGATTTTTTTTTTTTTTTTTTGATGCTTCTTAACTGTATATACACTATTTACATATTTACAAATCTCCCCTGGGTCCCGATTATTGGTGGATCTGCTGGGCAGCCACTACAGGACCCAAATGGAAAAGCTCTGAGTCAGCCCAGGCCACATCCTTCAGGTAGAATTGTGTGAAGGTATTATGAGATTTCCAGTGGCAGGCTGCTAAGATCTGGTCTAAGGAAACTCCCGACTGGAAGGCCTTAGAGGCAGTGAAGGCCCTAACATCATGGGCTTTTACTTGATGTAGGGTATGTGCCTGATGATCAGAGAGCTCATAGCATAGGATCACAGTTTGTTTGATCCATGAGGAGATAGTGGCAGGGGAGATGTCTTTGTCGAAGCCTTTCTTGAAGGAGACAAAGACTAGCTCCTTGTGCTGCCTGAGATCTGAGGTCCTGTCCAGATAGTAGCGCAAGGCTCTGACTGGACAAAGGGATCTGTCAGACTTGAGGGATTTATCCAGAGTAGGAGCCAGGGCTGGTATGACCACTGGGGCTATACTCTGCGGTCCCTCCTTGGCCAGCTGATTCTTGGAGAGAAAGCTGGGAGATGGGAACAGAGACACCTTAGACCAATCGGATTGGTGTCTGATGTTTTTGTGTTACCATGCATGGATCTCACTTCTTCTTTTACCCGAGCCCAAGGCCAAAAGGAAGACAGTTTTGAAGGTCAAATGCTTCAGAGATGCCTCCCTGAGAGGCTCGAACGGGGCCTTTGTCAGCTGGTGTAGCACCAGGGAGAGGTTCCAGGAGGGTATTCCCCTTCGCCCTTTGGGTCTATCTCTGTGGAAACTTTCCAAGAGACGGGTGAGATTTTCATCTTTGCTGATATTGACTGTGGTATTACCTAGCTTATCAGCAATAGCAGACCTGTAACCATCTATGGTGCTGGGCTGTAACTTCTTGTCCTCAAAGAGGTACATTAGGAAGTCAGCCACCGACTTTACAGGTGGTGACCTGAAGTCCACCTGATTAGTGATGCACCACTTTGTAAAAATGGTCCACTTTGCCTCATAGACTGATCTGGTAGATCTTCTTTGAGGAGCTTCAATTCTTGCTGCCACTGAGTCAGAGAAGCCCTGTTCTTTGATTTCCGTGGCTCTAGAAGCCAGGCATGGAGATTTAGGTTTGTCAGATTTCTGTGAGGCATCTGGCTGAAGGGCTGTGTCAGTAGATTGGGCAGGTTGGGCAGGCTGAGGGGGACCTGGCTGGACATGGCCACCAAGTCCCAAAACCAAGGCATGTTGGGCCATCCCGGGGCAATCATAATGATCCTTTTGCATGGGGAGTCCAGTAGCTTCTCCACCTCTTTGCCCAATATGGCAGTCGGTGGGAAGGCGTATGCATCCAGATCCTCCCATGGCAGAGTAAGTGCGTCCACTGCTACAGCCAGGGAGTCCGGTACTGGAGAGACAAACTGAGGTAACTTGTGGTTGAACCTCGTGGCAAATAGGTCTATTTGAGGCCGGTGCCATTGGTTGCATATTTGTTGAAAAAACTTCCGGAAGGAGGGACCATTCTGTTTGGATGGTCTGACCCAGCCTGGATAGCTTGTCTGCTATCACATTTAGATGGCCTGGGATGTGCCGGGCTTTTAAGGTTATCTGGTGGTTGGTACACCAGGTCAAGATTCTCCATAGAAGGGCACAAAGTGGGCCTGACCGCATACCCCCCTCCTTGTTTATGTAGGCTACCACTGTTGTATTGTCCGTGGCCACCAGGACAATTCTGGCCGTACAGAGGTGCTGGAACCCCTTGAGAGCTAGAAAGACTGCCTTTAACTCCAGAAAGTTTATGTGGAGTTTGCTCTCTGGAACCGACCAGGAACCTCTTGTGGTATGTTCGCCAAGATGAGCACCCCACCCTTCCTTGGACGCGTCTGTAAAGATTTGCAGTGCGTGTTTTAAAGGGTGCAGTGGTTGACCTCGTAGTATATTGTTTTCGTCTAACCACCATTCTAGATGGGGGTGGAGGGATCTGGGTACCGGAATGACCTTTTCCAGTGCTTCCGGTACTCTCCAGTTGTTTTTGAGATGCCACTGTATGGGTCTCATGTGAAGTCGGCCGAGGAAAACTTGCTTTTCTGTGGCTGTTAGCAGACCAATCAGGGACATAAACTGCCAGACCGGACAAGTCGGTTGAGACAGGATCTTCAAGATTTTCTCTTGGAGGATCTGCCACCGGTCCAGTGTGGGCCGGACCCGGCCGGCCTTCAGGTCGAATTGGTAACCTACGAAATTGAAGACTTGTTTGGGCTCCAGTTCTGACTTTTCCAGGTTTACTATCCAACCTAACCTCCGGCATAGCTGTACTAGTTCTTGTGTGTGTCGGAGACAGGCCTGGTAGGATCCGGCTCTCACCAACCAGTCGTCTAGGTACTGGTGGATGCTTATACCCCGGTGTATGGCCATCAGTTTGACCTCCTTTACTATTACAGTAAACTCCAGTGGTGCTGTCGAAAGCCCGAATGGTAGGGCTTTGAACTGGTAGGTTTGTCCTTGGACATGAAATCTTAGATATTTCCTGGAGTGTTCCTGTATTGGGATGTGGAAGTATGCATCCTTGAAGTCTATGGAGGTGATCCACTCTCCCTGTTGGAGGGATGTCCTGATGGTCTCCGGGGTCTCCATTTTGAATTTCTCCGACTTGAGGAAGAAATTCAGGTTGCTCAGATCCAAGATCGGTCTCCACCGACTGTTGGGTTTATGGGACTAGAAACAATCTGTTGAAAAAGCTCAGAGATGACTGGTTTCTTACTAGCTCGATTGCATTTTTGTCTATAAGCTGATGTAATGCCTCCAGCAGGTAGCTGTTCCTTGGGGGATTGCCACAGCAGCTTATGACGGTTGGAAATCTTGCTAGTTTTGGTCGGATCTGAAATGGGAGGGTGTAGCCCTCTTTGAGGATCTGAACCACTTTTGGACCGGCACCTAGGTCCAACCAAGTTTTCCAAAAGTTCTGAAGTCTGGCCCCTACAGCTAGATTGGGGGCAACATTTGGTACATTTGTAACAGGATTGACATAAGACAATTGAGTGACACAAGAAACACTTTTCACAGATTTTAATTTGCATTCTTTGTATTGACAATTTACTGGCCCGGGACTTAAATCTTTCTTTTGTGATTGCCCGGGCGCAGTAGTGACATGATGAACAACAGGAAGCTTTACATTTAAAGTGTCTAATGTCTGTGCAAGGGTGTTGCTCCGGGCCAGCAGTCGTGTGTGGAGCTTGGTTACACAATAACTGTCATTTATACGACTGCTGGCCCTTGGCAGGTCGGGATGAGAATGAGGCAGCACGACCCTTCCCTTTCCTGTACTGTCTCTTCCCAATAGTTTTCCATGCAGGCTTGTCCGGTCGAGAGTCTCTGTGACTAGATTTCCTTTCTGGGCGTTCGTATGGGTGGTACCGACCCTTGCCATGACCTGAAGTAGATTGCCCCTTGGATTCAAACTGAACTATATCTTCCTCAGCTCGTTTGATGGTAGCATCTGGGAAAAGAGTCGACAGAGGAGCAGTTCTTAAGGCTGTGAGGGTGTCTTGCTTGATCCCGGTCCTGAGATATGCATCATGACGGACAAGAGTAAGGTTCCCCATAGTGATGAAGACGAAGTCGGATAGGTGCTCCATCGACTTTGCTGCTGCCTGTGAGATGCTAGCGTTGAAATCCAGTAAGTAATGGAGTTCATCAATAGCAGGAGAGACCTTTGCCGACCCTTTTCCTTTGTTTTGGGCTTTCAGAACCTTGAGCTGCTCTTTCATACTCTGTTGCACCTTCACCAGGCAACGGTTAAAACTGGCCGTCTGATTACAGATAACTGAGGCCTCGCGGGCCGACCTTTCCCATCTGCGTAAAGTTTCTTGAGAGATCTTGCGTGAAGCAGGAGGAGTGGAGCCCAGTCCCGTATATCTGGCTATGCGACTGTAACTACTATTCAGTCTAACTGCGTCGGTGTGCCATGTGGAGATTCTGGAAGGTTCAGGCTTCTGGTCGGTGTGTAGCCCATACCACTTAGTCTGAGAGCGGGGTGGTCGGATGAAAACGTCCTTGGCCAGTCCACCGGCTTCCGACCCCCTAGACGGGTAACCCTCTTCTATAGTGAGGTTGAGTTTGCCAAGTTTTTTGCAGAGCCATTCTTCTGTGGGCATCCTGACAGATACCTTACCCGGGGTGACAGTTTTGGGTCCGGCGAATGGATTGTCGTCGGATGTGGCAGTGGTGTTGTCGACCTCAGGAATGTGTGTCCAACCCATATAAGATCGGATACCTTGCATGGTGTCCCGGTAAGTCTGCTCTTCAGATATGGGCTGGTCCTGTTCATTTACTGAATGTTCCTCAGACCATTCCCCTTCGTCGGCATATAAATCTAAGGGAGGCCTGTCCGACAGTTCACTACCATCATTGGAAGAGAGGCTTGAGAAACTGTCCTGTCTGGACCTATGTAAGGTCGGAGAGCCTGAGTCAGCCGTATCAGAGGGCATTGGTCGGTCTGTGGTTGGTCGGTGACTGCCCTGTTGAGAGAGAGGGGTTGGGTTGGTACCAATATCTCCAGCCGGGGTATGTCGGTCGGTGGTGGTAGATGAACTAGGTCGGCTGGTTTTAGTTTGACTGGCCGGCTGATGCTTATGAGCAGAGGAGCCCGTACCAGGAAACTTGCTGCTTGAAGACTGCTGACTGGTCAATGCTTTACTGGTCGTCTGATGCTTTTCAGGAAGTTCCAGGAAGCGCAGCAGAGGAAGATGAGGGTCGGATGAAAGGATCTGATACCCGTTCTACTGAAGCTGGAGGTGAATGGGTCGGAGTGACTTTGACATTAGCAGAAAACTGAGGTTCAAAGTTCTTGCTCAGCAGAAGTGCCTCTAAGCGGTTGAAAAGTTCCGCCCATTTGGAATCTAAGTCCGCTATCTTGTCATCAGCAGAAGGGGGCTTTGAAACAGTAGCAGAAGGTGACTTATCCTTCTTACCGACTTTCTTAGTGTCTTTCTTTATTTTCTTGTCAGGCGGCGGGGCTTCCAAGGGAGGTTTAGCAGGGGTGGGTTTGTCTATAGGCCCAATAACGGACGCGCTAGCAGGATCAACTAAAGCCTCAGTGTCTTTAATAGGCGTAGTTTCCAATTTCTTTGCCTCCCGCTTCTCTTTCTTAATTCTATATGAGGGAGTGGCTAGCTGAATACGTTGTTCCTCGGAGAAGGCATTGCAGATTGAACAATTTGAAGACTGGGGTTTTTTTACACAATCGTCCGTCCCCTTACCCTTCTCGCGACATCTTGCACAAAATGCATGAGAGTCAAAATTTGCCATAGTGTGCCCACAACCGCCTCTGCATTGGCCAGGAGAAGACATGATAGTCCTGGTATATAATAAAATGCAATAATAGTGAAGAAAACGCAAAATGGTAGAAGAAAAACTCAATAAACTCCTTTGAAGAAATTTCCTTGTGCACTAGCACGCGCCAAACGAAAAAGATGCTATGACGTCATGCTGTCTAGACAGGAAGGAAGTACGACACGCCATCTGGCGAGTGCACTAGTACTACGGACCGACCTGCTGGTGGAAACACAGGACGTCTTTTTCTGGCGTTTGGCGGGCCGGTCTGCGCCGACCGGATAAGCTATTGTCCATTGGATAGGATGTATTAACGCAATAAAATGCAATAGTTTTCAAGTTACAACTGATTTACTCAATAGTGAGAACCTGAAAATAGCTATTGCTCAGCTATGCCATGAGTTATAGGTCTGTAATTTCACTATGTTATAGATGACCCAAAAGTAGGTGAACAACATATTTTAACAAAATACTCCAAATGCAATATTTTTCAACTTACAACTGATTTACTCAACAGTCAGTACCTGAAAATAGCTATTGCTCAGTTGTGCCATGAGCTACAGGTCTGTAATTTCACTATGTTATAGCTGACCCAAAAGTAGGTGAACAACATATTTTAACAAAATACTCCAAATGCAATATTTTTCAAGTTACAACTGATTTACTCAACAGGCAGTACCTGAAAATAGCTATTGCTCAGTTGTGCCATGAGCTACAGGTCTGTAATTTCACTATGTTATAGCTGACCCAAAAGTAGGTGAATAACATACTTACACAAATTTCTGTAAATGCAATAGTTTTCCAAATGCAACTGGTTTACTCAACAGTGAGAACTTCAAAGTAGCTATTACTCAGCTATGCAATGAGCCACAGGTCTGGAACTTCACTATGTTATAGCTGACCCCAAAATAGGTGAATAACATATTGAAACGAAATACTCTAAATGCCATAGTTTTCAAGTTATAAGTGATTTACTCAACAGTGATAACCTCAAAGTAGCTGAATAACATATTTATACGAAATTCTCTAAATGCAATATTTTTCAAGTTACAAGTGATTTTACTCATGATGGAAGTTACTGAAAACCCCAAAAGTAGCTATTACTCACTTAGCTATTGAGACAGACATTCAAGTTACTCACCATATTGTAGCTCTGAAAAAAAGTAGTTGAATAACCTATTTTAACAAAATGCTCTAAATGCAACACTTTTCAAGTTATAAGTGATTTAGTGCATGATTTCATGAATTTTAATGCATTAAAAATTATTTAAAAAAAAGACAGATCCAGGTCTCACACTCACACAAGAGAATCTACCTCTGGCCTAGTACATATATGCAAGATATGAGAGAAATGCCTGCAATAGTCAGAGAAAATTGTGATAAAGTGTTGAAATTTTCACACTTTTGGTGGGGGTACCTCCCTTATAATGTCTCTAGCAAACAGACGAACAGACAGATTTGCATGCCTTGAACAAAATTTTTCATCCTCGATAGATAAGGTATCTTTTAAAAAAAACAGCATGTCTCTAGGCCTTGTAGTTTTGGAGGAGAAGATGTTCACGCGGACGCGTATGCCCACGCCGCAGAGTGACGACATAATGTCAGCTGACTGACAAGGCAGCTGACATTATAAAACTACATGCAATTCGATGAGAAACACTGCATATTTCACTGTAGAAAAACAAAAATGTCTTTGAAAAATAAAAATGATCTTTCCAAAATGGCGGCCAACAAGAAGGACGTACTGCGCATGCTCACTCACCGGGTCACCAAAAGCTGGGTACTAATACTCGGACGGTCATTAGAACTCTTTTTTCGAGAGTTGGCCGTGTCGGGTGTAGCGACCCGAGATAAGCATTTGAGTCCCAGATGGTAAGCTATTGGAGCGTAATAAACTTATTGATTTCTCATAAGTGATAGCTGCTTACAGTATTGCTGGTAGGTAGGTGAAGACAGTTGCAAGTTGTCGCGAGTAACATGCCGCTTACAGTATTTGTTGGAGATGATGACGTCAGATGAATATTGTGCATTTATCTGTGTATATGAAGGAAACTCTTCTAAAGGGTCTTTATATTCTGACTTTGAAAGGAAACATTAGATCTTTGTAGAAATCCACAAACAAGATGTAGAAGTATGCAATATAAAGCGGTAGTTATGCCTTTCTCAACAAATGTTCCCCCGGCCATGGGGCCAAAATGCACATCAAAATATTTACACAATCTGCAAAGCTGGCCAACAAATGGCCATTATCAACTTATGCCATTGGACTCGAGACTTGATTTTTTTTTTTTATAGGTTATGCAGTAGGTAAGATGTAACTAACTGCGATTTTGTACAATTCCCTTTCTTGGTCTTTTTCCACAATTTTGCAGATTTCAGATTTCTGGGGTCTTCTCTGCCACGGTCAACACTGGGAATTGGTATAGTTACAGTATTACCAATGTCTGCTGGAACTAAAGCCAAGCGTCTCCTTTTGATCATTCTGTCAGCTTGGTTTGATTGACAGTGCTTGGCTGCCACCCGATGATGTAAGATGTGTGCCTGTCTCTCCTGTATGTTCACCACCTGTAGGTAAGGACTGGAGGTTCATGAGGAGTAGAACTGCATGTGGTCTCAAGGGTTTGTTGTTCTGGGTGTACTGGTGTCAAAGAAGGTGCTTCTACAGCATCAGTGGGAGTTAATTCTTCTGTATCTGATGCTGGCACTTCCAAATCACAGGTTACATCTTCTAGTGGTTCAGAGTTTACAGAGAACTGGATGGATAATAGATCATCTTCTGACTGGAGTCGCTCAACTACTTCACTGGGCAGTGAACTGGATACCAAACCATTCCTAACCTCTGTCCCAAACATTGCTTCATATGGCGATCGTTGAATACCTGCATGGAAAGCTGAATTCTTGTGAAATTGAACAAATTTTATTCCCACTGTCCAGTCTCTTGTATTATTGTCATCCAGTTGAAAAACACCCAGTTGTGAAGTACATAAACAAATAACTGAAATCAAATTTAATAGTTAAAAAAATACATGCAGAGCACAAATAAAAACATGAAAAGACCAATCTTGCAAATTTAATAAGTAAATTAAATTTTTATAAGTTAATACCCTATCCAATGGACAATTGCTTTATCGGTCGGCGCGACCGGTCCCGCCAAACGTCAGAAAAAGACGTCCTGTATATACTACCGGCAGGACCGGTCACAGAGTGTGCATTCGCCAAGTGGCGCATCGTACTTCATTTCCTATTTACCTCTTGACGTCATAGCATCTTTTTCGTGTCTAATCCTAGTAAGACCCCAGTAAGCTGATAGCGGGGCCAGTTGGGTGGGCCTTGCCTGTCCATTGGATAGGGTATTAACTTATAAAAATTTAATTTACTTATTAAATTTGCAATTTTATTGCGTTAATACATCCTATCCAATGGACAATTGCTGAATAACTACCGCTTGGTAGGCGGGTAAGCAGCTAGGGACTTCTGTGAACTCATAACAAAACAAAATAGTACAGGCCCATTTGACCTAGGGTCAGAGAACCCTGACAGGTCAAGGTCGGCCACCAACTCACCGGTTGACCGGGAGTCTACCGACGTTACCCCCCCCTTTTTCTTCCCTTCTAGAATCGGTTTCAGAAGGGAAAGATAGAGAGAGAGAGGGGCTAAGTTCAGTCCCAGAAGAAATAAACTTCCCAGGGAAGCAAGTCACAGTTTTTTTGGGTTTTTTTTGAAAATATATGTACATTCAACATATTTACACTATGTACATATCTAACATATTTACAATATGTACATATTTACATATATACAACATCTCAATTCTGGGCCTGGTGGTGCACCTGCTGGGCAGCCACTACAGTCCCAGGTGGAAAAGCTCCAAGTCAGCCCAGGCAACATCCTTCAAATAGAATTGGGTGAAGGTGCTGTGAGATTTCCAGTGGCAGGCTGACAAGATCTGATCTACGGAAATCCCTGATTGGAAAGCCTTAGAGGCAGCAAAGGCCCTAACATCATGGGCTTTAACCTGATGTAAGGTGAGGGCCTCCTGGTCAGAGAGCTCATAGCACAGAACCACAGTCTGTTTGATCCATGAGGAGATGGTGGCAGGTGAGATGTCTTTATCAAAACCCTTCTTGAAGGAGACAAAGACTAACTCCTTATTCTGCCTGAGGTCTGCAGTCCTGTCCAAGTAGTAGCGCAGGGCTCTAACCGGACATAGGGACCTGTCACCCTTGAGTGACCTATCCAGAGATGGTGCCAGGGCTGGAATGACCACTGGTGCCACACTATCTGGACCTTCCTTAGCCAGCTGGTTCTTGGATAGGAAGCTGGGTGAGGGGTACAAAGACACCTTAGACCAGTCTGACTGGTGTTTGATGTTCTTATGTAACCAAGCATGGATCTCACTCCTGGGTTTACCTGAACCCAAAGCCAGCAAGAAAACAGTCTTGAAAGTTAAAAGTTTCAAGGAGGCCTCTTTCAGAGGTTCAAAGGGAGCCTTTGTGAGCTGATGTAAAACCAGTGAAAGGTTCCAGGAGGGGATGCCCCTCCTGCCCTTAGGTCTGTCTCTATGGAAACTATCCAGGAGACGAGTGAGATTCTCATCTTTGCTGACATTAATGGTGGAATTGCCCAGTTTGTCAGCAATGGCAGATCTGTAGCCATCAATAGTGCCTGGTTGTAACTTCTTCTCCTAAAACAAGTGCAGGAGGAAGTCAGCAATGGCTTTCAGCGGTGGTGCGCTGAAGTCCACCTGATTACTGAGGCACCACTTTGTAAAAATGGTCCACTTTGCCTCATAGACAGATCTGGTTGATCTTCTTTGAGGAGCCTCAATTCGTGCTGCCACTGTCTCAGAGAAGCCTTGCTCCTTGATTGCTGAGGCTCTAGGAGCCAGGCATGTAGGTTCAGATTCGACAGGTTCCTGTGAAGGACCTGGTTGAATGGCTGAGACACTAGGTTGGGTATGCTGGGCAGACACAGTGGGATCTGGCTTGACATTGCTACCAGGTCCCAAAACCAGGGCATGTTGGGCCACCCTGGAGCAATCAGAATTATTCTGTTGCAGGGGTAGTCCTGGAGCTTCTCCACCACTTTGCCCAAGATGGCTGCCGGTGGGAAGGCGTATGGGTCCAGGTCCTCCCAGGAGAGGCTGAGTGCATCCACTGCCCAAGCCTGGGGGTCTGGAACCGGTGACACAAACTGTGGCAGTTGAACCTGGTGGCAAACAGGTCCACTTGTGACTGGTGCCACCTTGAGCATACAGCTTGGAACACTGCTGGATGAAGAGACCACTCTGTTTGAATGGTCTGGCTAAGTCTGGATAGCTTGTCTGCTATCACGTTCAGCCGGCCGGGGATGTGACGTGCCCTGACGGTTACCTGCTGTCTGGTGCACCAGGACAGGATTCTCCACAGTAGGGCACACAGTGACCCCGACTTCATCCCCCCCTCTTTGTTGATATAGGCAACCACTGTTGTGTTGTCTGTAGCTATCACCACTGTCTTGTTGCAGACCAGGGTTCGAAACTCTTTTAGAGCTAGAAATACCGCTTTTAGTTCTAAGTGGTTTATGTGCAACTTGCTGTCTGGAAGGGACCAAGTTCCTCTTGCAGTGTGGTCGTCCAAGCGAACGCCCCAGCCTTCGTTTGATACGTCTGTAAAGATCTGCAGAGCATGTTTTAGAGGGTGTAATGGTTGACCTAGTAGCACATTGCTTTCCTCCAGCCACCACCTTAGATGGAGGTGGAGGGACTTGGGAACGAGTATCACCTTTTCCAGTGATTCTGGGACCCTCCAGTTGTCACTGTATGGGTCTCATGTGTAGTCACCCTAAGTGGACTTGTTTTTCTGTTGCTGTGAGAAGACCTATGAGGGACATGAATTTCCGGACCGGGCATACCGGATCCGACATTATTGATCTGATCTAGTGTGTCAAGGCCTGCCAACGTTCTTCTGTTGGTCTGACCTTGCCCTCTTTCAGGTCGAACTGGTAACCTACGAAGTTGAAGACCTGTTTGGGAACCAGCTCTGACTTTTCCTTGTTCACCAGCCACCCTAATTCCTGACAAAGTGTGACTAGGGTTTGAGTATGCTGGAGACAGGTGTGGTGGGTAGAGCCTCTCACCAGCCAGTCGTCTAGGTACTGGTGGATCCTTATACCCTTCTGAAGTGCCATGAGTTTGACCTCTTTGGCCATCACTGTGAACTCCATGGGAGCTGTGGAAGGCCAAAGGGAAGGGCTTTGAACTGGTAGGACCGACCCTGGAGGTGAAAGCGCATGTACTTCCTGGACTGACTGTGAATGGGTATATGGAAGTATGCATCTTTGAAATCTATGGATGTGACCCACTCCCCTACTTGGAGGGAGGTTCTTATTGTCTCTGGAGTTTCCATCTTCAACGTCCCTGTGTTTAAAAAGGTGTTCAAGGTGCTCAGGTCTAGGATCGGTCTCCACCGGTCGTTGGGTTTGGGTACCAAAAATAGCCAGTTGTAAAACCCCAGTGAGTTTTGATTTTCCACCGGTTCGACTGCATTCTTGTTTATCAGCTGAGACAGTGCCTCTAAAAGGAAGGACTGTTTGGATGGATTGTGGTAGTTGCTTATTACAGTTGGTGACCTTGTCAAGTGGGGTCTGAACCGGAAGGGAAGAGTGTAACCCTCCCTCAGTGTGTTTACTACTTTTGGACTTGAACCCAAGGTTTCCCATTTCTCCCAACACTGCTGTAACCTGGCCCTTACAGGAGGATCTATAACAGCATGTTGGGCATTGGTGACAAGATTTACAGAACTCAAGTGACCTACACAAAAAACATTTTTGACATTTTATTTTTGTGTACAATTGACATGCATTGGGATTTACGCCTTTCCTTTGTGGCAACCCGGTGACAATAGGAACACTTGCAACACAAGAGTCTACATTTAAAGTCACTTTGCTGTTCTTCTGGTCTGTCCCTGGTGGTGGGTTCAAACCCTCCATCTTGTCGGATACAATTACAGAGTCCTTCAATCCGACCACATTTGAGACACAATAATTGTCATTTATGCTTCTTAAATCCTTTGGCCGGCTTTTGGTTGAAGTTTGAGGCTTTACCTCCACCGGGCTTCCAGTCCGGCTGGTGTGAAGGTCTAGTACTGGAGGGAACGTACGGATGAAAACGTCCGGGTTTCCTCTGTGTGTTACCCATAGAACGCCTCTCCTCACTACGTGAAATCTCATCTTCTGCCTTGACCAGTAAGCTGTCTGGGAATGAGAGTAGATGTACTGGAGAAGTGCGTAATGCAGATAAGGTATCAGGTTTAACTCCACCACGTATAAACTCCAGATAGCTATCCCGACGTGCCAGAGTGAGGTTGGCCATGCTGATGAACACTCCCTCTGAGAGATCCTGCATGGTGCGTTGCATAGCTTGGGAAATTGACCTGTTAAAGGTCACCAGATATTCAAGCTCTTCAACAGCCTGCTGCGTTCTTTCAGCACTCTTGCCCTTTGATGAATCTGACCGGAGAGACTTCAGCTGGGTAACCATTGAATCCTGTACTTTAGTAAGGCATCTAGATAAACCAGCAGCGTGATTACACATCACGGATTGCTCCCTGAACGCCTTCTCCCACCTTCTAAGGGTATCCTGGCTGAACGTACGGGAAGCTGGAGCAGAAGGTAAACTTCTTCTTGCGACCCTAGAGAACATGCTGTTCAGCTTTGCCGGCTTTTACAGCCTGGGTAGACCCGTCTCCCTTCTTAACTGCTTGCATATCATACCACTTTGAAGAGCGAGGAGTCTTTACAAACTGGTCACGTAGCAGTCCACTGGTTTCAGAATTTCTAGAAGGATAACCTTCAGCAATAGTTACATTCAGTTTCTCCAGTTTTTTGCAGAGCCATTCATCAACCGGCAACTTAACTGACACTTTACCGGTAGTCTTCACTCTGGAACCGGCAAAAGGGTTATCATCCATAGAGGCAGCTGAGTTGTCATAATCCGGGATGTGATGCCAGTTCATGAAACTTCTCACCCCTCTAATAGTTTCCCTGTAATTGGCATCTTCAGAGAGGTCCTGATCTGTAGCCGTGTCCGGTAAATCACCCTGGCAGTGAATACTAGCCGGTGATGCCTGTTCCCCATCCAACTCAGCCTCACTATCATATTCCCTAGCAACCTCAGAGTTCTGGGCAATGGGAGGCGACTGGTTATGCCGTGTAGTTTCAGCACCTGCAGGCAGAACCTCGGGACCCGCACCAGGAGCCTGTGCAGGCTGGGTGGCCGTCCCTGCACCGGGAACCAGTAAAGGTTGGGTGGCTAACACTTCAGAGGTACCGGGGCCCTGAACAGGGTGGGTAGCACTCTCAACTCTATCTTTCCCAGCTTCTGTACCGGGAACCCCTAGCGGAGGTTGGGTAGCCGTCAACTGCGTAGCAACGTCACCAGTGCCCTCAGAAGACATAACACTAGTAGAAGCACCTGGATCAAAGAAAGGGTGTTCTCTGGGCACCACAGAGGCAGAGGTCACCGGTCTCACCGGAACAGCACAGGATTGGTTTACCAGCATAGCTTCTAGACGTGAAAATCTCTCACTCCACTTGTCATCAAGGGACTTGAGGTCGTCTGAAGTAGCTTTGCTGCTATGTTTTCGTTTACTAGACCTTGGGGAGCCATCAGAACGCTTCTTCTTCTTTGGAGTAGAATCAACAGAGGGAGACTTGTCACAGCTAACCCGTCCCAACAGTGTAACTTCTGAAGGGTCCCCTAGAGTGGGGGTCGTGCTTGCATTACCTTCAGTCTTCTTCTGCTCAGAGCGTTCCTTCCTTTCCTTGTAGGTCGGAGTTGCTAACTGGTGGATCTGAGCAGGCGTAAAAGACTTACAGATCTGGCAATCCAGCTTCTTGACACAGGGGTCGTCTCCCACCCCCTTGTCACGACAACGCGCGCATTTCTTATGGTTGTCGAAAAGGGCCATAACATGCCCGCAAGAACCTCGTTTCTGTCCAGGAGACGACATAATGATCAGTAAGGTAGTAGAATTACTCCGTACTAACAAAAAACACGAAACTTGGAAGAGTTCGTTGTAAAACTTCAAAAACATATCTCTGAAGAAATTCTTCTGCACACTCTTTCGCGCCAAATGAAAAAGATGCTATGACGTCAAGAGGTAAACAGGAAATGAAGTACGATGCGCCACCTGGCGAATGCACACTCTGTGACCGGTCCTGCCGGTAGTATATACAGGACATCTTTTTCTGACGTTTGGCGGGACCGGTCGCGCCGACCGGTAAAGCAATTGTCCATTGGATAGGATGTATTAATGCAATAAAAACAGTATTTCATAGTTTTGTCCTTCTTGAACAAAGCATCATATTATTTATCATTGCCTTTTTGTAAACTAATAACAAGAGACATATATACAAAAGTGAGACACTAAGTTGTCAGATGTGTATATCAAGGATTTTGCTTATGCTTAGTGTAATACTGTAATGATGACCCATTACACATATTCACTGGCTTTAGTTTAGTGAATATGTGAAACTATTTCTTGGCAAACCAGGGAATACGCATATTCCCTGACCCTTTTAGGGAATACACGTATTACCTGAAATTTTCAGGGAATACGCATATTCCCTGGTTACACATATTCACTGTAACATATACACAATAAAATTTTATGTCTAGCACTGCCAAGTCTGCACAGATACAATAATAATGTCATGTTTTTAAGGGATGGAGTTTAAAATGAGCGGAATACCTCATTCATGATGATTGTGCCATCAATAGCTAGCTTGAGGTCCTGAAGGGTCGTCCGGACATTTGAGATTACTTTCTGCATTCTGTCAATCTCTTGCTTCAGAAATATGTTTAGTGGCTGGAGAATTCCCATTTTCTTCAATCTGTCTTTCACCTGGGTACAAAATATAGATCTTACTTAGTGACATGTGAATGCTGAATTGTAAGATTCTACACGACAATTTTATGAGGCTCAGCGAAATCTAACCTCATTACATCAACTGACTGGTTTAAAAAAATAATTTTGCACTGCAGTCTCCCTCAATTTCTTTTAGTTGAAAAAAGCTTATTATGTGACACATACTGGTTTAAAAAAATAATATAGCACTGCAGTCTCCCTCAATTTCTTTTAGTTGAAAAAAAGCTTATTATGTGTTTTATATGGATCAAGTTGAATGAATATTCTTAAGGCTGAACACCAAAATAAACAGGTACGTACTAGTGTCATTATCAGAGCATATATGTCAATGTAAAGTGACTGTATTATTTGGTGGGTTTCTTTGGAGCTTAATTAATGCTAATCTTCATTTAAGAACAGACAGCAAGATAGGTCTTGACATTACAAGCATTTATTCTAAACTCACAGATTTCACATAACAATGCGGTGTCCAAGATATCAGACCTATAGGGATAACTTTTTCACATATATTTGCAGTAATGTTTCAAAGAAATTTATGAATAATGATGCAGTTGATAAATTTATATTTTTAATGAAATTAAATGGTAAACATATTCGCATCTTTGCAAATTATTTAGTGTCAATCTGGGAATTTAGAAAGTCTATTTTATACACTAATAATTAGGGTAATTGATATATATATATACTTCTTTTTTTCCTATTCTCATGTACACACTTTGTATTAATTGTATGAATTAAACTGACTTGTAAGCCTTTATGGCTGGGTGTTAGGAAAAATATATTATATAAACTGCATTTTGATATTGTATAATACAACGTCAGTATAATAAAAATTGATCTATCTCCCCCATCTATCTCCCCATCTATCTATCTAATAAAGTATCTATCATAACAAAATCTTATATTATATACATTGTATGTACAATATCTAATAGTTGGTACATTACAAATAGTGGAGCACACACATATATCACAGTGACGTCTGTTTACCTCATGAGCAATAAAATCAGCAGGCAGTTTGCTTAACATATCATCAGCCAGTTTATACACAATAGTTTCTCTGGTTTCCCCACCACCGCCACCACTGTCTTTGGGTTGAATAGCCATGATGGAGTCCAATACCTGAGTGGCTGTATTACTCTGATACCTGGTCACACAAAATAGTTAACTTGTAATATTTAACACGTCTCACTGTAGATTACCTCATGGAAAATGGTTTAACAATGAACTCCTTTAAATGGAAACAAATAAAAGATCCTACTGGGACATTTTAACTGAGCTAGGTGTCTTGTTACCCGACATTCCTTTTAGTAAAACTAGTTTTTGTGTAGCTTTGGGATTGACATAACAGTGTTTAACAATAAATAACTGTAGTAACAAATGTTGCTTATTGTTAATATGTTGTGATCAAAATAAAAACACACATTTTTGGTATATATTACTTACTAATTTGCAAATTTAATAAGTAAATTTGCAAATTTAATATTACGTAATTTCAATTTTTATAAGTGAATACCCTATCCAATGAACAATTGCTAATCCAGTTGACGCAGACCAGCCAGCCAAATGACACTCAGAGAAAGTCACCCTGTATGTAACCATACTGGCCAGCCGGTCCCACTGTGCATTCGCCAGGTGGCGCATTGTACTTCCTTCCTGTCTAGACAATTTGATGTCATAGCATGTTTTTTGTTATCTAAACCTATTAAGACCCCTAGTAAGCTGATAGCAGGGCTGGGTGGGGCGGCCTTGCCTATCCACTGGATAGGGTATTATAAAAATTTAATTTACTTAGTAAATTTGAAATTTTATTGCGTTAATACATCCTATTCAATGGACAATTGTTGAATAACTACTGCTTGGTTGGTGGGTAAGTTACTAGTTACTTCAGTGAACTCATAAACAAACTAAAAAATTTTCTCCAGGCCTGGGTCGACCTTAAGGTCAGGAAACCCTGTAAGGCCATTATTGGTTACCAGCAGTCGGTTACCCAGGGCTATACTGAAGTTGCTCAACCCCTGTCTTTACAGACCTGCTCTGAGGTATGGGAAGAGAGGGATGAGTGTAGTCCCGGAAGGCAAATAAACCTCCCGAAGGAAGAATGTCACATTTTTTTTTTTGGTGACTTAGCCTGATGCAAGGTTGGGCCTCCTGATCGGAGAGCTCATAACATAGGATCACAGACTGTTGATTCATGAGGAGATGGAAGCAGGTTAGATGTCTTTGTCAAAGACTAACTCCTTGTTTTGTCTGAGGTCCTGCCCAAATAGTAGCGCAATGATCTGATCTGGCACAGGGACCTATCAGACTTGAGGGACTTATCCAAAGTTGGGGTCAGGGCTGGTATAACCACTGGGGCCACACTGTCTGGACCCTCCTTGGCCAGCTGGTTCTTGGAAAGCAAGCTGGGTGATGGGTACAGGGACACCTTTGACCAATCAGACTGGTGTCTAATGTTCTTGTTTTGCCAAGCATGTATCTCACTTCTGCGTTTGCCTGACCCTAGGACCAACTGGAAGACAAGAGTTCAAATGCTTCAAAATGGAAAATTTAATAGTAAATTAAATTTTTATAAGTTAATACCTTACCTAGTGCTAGTGCTGGGACGATGTTCGCAAACTTCGGTATTATCGCTCGCTGGCTCATTGCCAATCAATGATCGGTAAAATTTAAGTAAAACCGATATTTGCTAAATCCATTTCTTTGCAGCCTTTTGATCACAATAAAATGCTAACCTTAATAATATTTTGTAAAAATCTGAAATATCCATCAGTTAAAATCACAAAACTAGCCGTGAATGCAATAAAAATAAAATAAATAGAAACACCTTGGGGTTTTCCAACTGTTGTCAAGGTAATCATAAAATCAGCCAATCACAAGTGAGGATACATCAAGCATGGTCTGTTAGTGAGGGAGACGTCCGTGAATGGCTTTTAGATTATAATTGGTCATATTTGTGGTAATTTGTGTGTATTTTACTTGATATAATTTAATATTTGATTTTATCTGTCTTTTTTACACTTCCACTCCATAATCGGAAATGTTCGAAGTTTGGTCACAAATGTCCGATACGAACATCGACATGGAAAATCCAAGCGATCTCCCAGCACTACCTAGTGCACAGATTCATTTGTCCGGTGCCCCGCCGGTCTCGCCAAACATTAGAAAAAAACGCCCTGAGCTGGGCTCTGGTCAGGACCGGTAATATCCAGTTCACTCGCCAGGTGGCTGTGTAGCCTGCCTGCAGGTATACTGCACATATGTGCGTGCATGCACTCTTCCTCTTTTTGTTGCCTACATTAGAAAAATCCCCTTTAAGGCATAGAAAAGCGGGGACGGTAGGGTGGGAATCCCCCTGTCCACTAGGTAAGGTATTAACTTATAAAAATTTAATTTACTATTAAATTTTCCATTTTATTGCGTTAATACATCTTACCTAGTGGACAGATGCAGGATAACTACCCATTGGATGGAGGGTAGCCAATTACAGGGGATCCCTTTGAGCTCTAGATACTAATAAGGTGTATTCAATTAAGGTTAAATAAACCAACTAAGGAATAACACCCTTGCCCCCCCCCCCCCCCCCCCCCCCTTTTCTTTTGTCCTCTATGTAGGTCTGAATACAGCCTCTAAATGAGAGAACAAAGATCTAGAAGGGAGTGTGAACTCTGAAGATCAAGTGAGGAAGAAGAACAGGAACTGTTGAGAACTATCCTAATAAATCCTCTGGACCCACTTAGGATCATGGCAATCCAGAAGAAAGGATAGAAAAGTTTTTTTTAAAAATTTTTTTAAAATTTTTTATGTACACTATACATATATGACTACTGAGAGAAAGCTATTACTCATTCTCATGGATCTGCTGAGCAGCCACGACAGGAACTAAATGGTACCGGTCGGAATCTGCCCATGCTAGATCTTTGAGGTAGAACTGTGTAAATGTGTTATGAGCTTTCCAATGACAGGCTGAAAGGATCTGGTCTAAAGGGATTCCCCCTTGAAAAGCCCTAGAAGCCGCAAAGGCCCTAACATCATGAGCTTTGACTTGATGCAAGTTCTGGGCTTCCTCATCTGAAAGCTGATAACAAAGCAGAATGATTTGCTTGATCCACGAAGAGATAGTGGATGGGACAATATCCTTCTGAAAACTCTTCCTGAATGACACAAATACTAGTTCTTTGCCTTTGCGAAGATCTTTGGTCCTATCCAAGTAGTAACGTAAAGCTCGCACTGGACAGAGTGACCTGTCGTCTCTAAGAGATGTATCCAAAGAAGGAGCCAAGTCTGGAATGACTACCAGCGCCACAGAGGCCGGACCATCTCTAGCTAGCTGATTTTTGGAAAGGAAACTGGGGGCAGGGTATAGAGATACCTGACTCCAGTTTTCTTGGTGTCGAATGTTCCTGTATAGCCAAGCATGAATCCCACTGCGTCTTTTGCCTGACCCCAAAGCTAACAGGAAAACTGTCTTAAACGTCAAATGCTTAAGGGAGGCTTTCCGCATGGGTTCGAAAGGAGCCTTGGTCAACTGGTGAAGTACCAGTGACAGGTTCCAGGAGGGTACACCCCACCGTTCCTTGGGTTTATCCCTATGGAAACTGTCTAGAAGATGGGTTAAATTTTCATCTTTGCTAATGTTTAGTTTCTCATTGCCCACCATGTCAGCAATGGCTGTTCTATAGCCTTCAATGGTGCTAGGTTGCAAATTCCTTTCTTTGAAAAGATACAAAAGAAAATCTGCAATTTGGGCTATAGAGGGCGACCTGACGTCCAACTTATTTGATTCACAGCATGACAAAAACGGTCCACTTTGATTTGTAGACGGCTCTGGTTGAGACTCTCTGAGGAACCCCAATCCTTGCTGCCACCTCGTCAGGGATCTGGTACCGGTGAAACAAACTTGGGAAGTTTGTGGTTGAACCGGGTTGCAAACAGCTCTACATGTGGTCGGGCCCATTTGGAGCATAAGAGATGGAAAACCTGTTGAGAAAGCGACCACTCTGTCTGAATCACCTGATTGTGTCTGGACAACTTGTCCGCTATCATGTTGAGGTGACCTGGGATGTGTCGAGCCCACAAGATTATCCCTCTGGGGTGACACCATGACAGGAGTCTCCAAAGAAGGGCACACAGAGAGCCTGATTTCATACCTCCCTGTTTGTTGATGTAGGATACCACAGTCGTGTTGTCCGTCACTATGAGAACAATTTGGTTCCTGCAAAGAAGCTCAAAGCTCTTTAAAGCCAGAAAAACTGCCTTTAACTCCAAGAGGTTGATGTGAAGATGACTTTCTGTGTCTGACCAAATGCCTCTTGCAGTGGAGTCCCCTAAGTGTGCGCCCCAGCCTTCGTTTGAGGCATCTGTAAACAGCTGAAGGGCATGTCGGAGGGAATGCAAAGGTTGGCCCTGAAGAACATTGCTCTCCTTTAACCACCAGTCCAGATGTGGATGGAGAGTGTGGGGAACTGGAATGACCTTTTATAGAATCTCTGGTACGTGCCAGTGACGCTTCAGATGCCACTGTATGGGCCTCATGTGAAGGCGACCGGACCATACTTGTTTCTCTGTCGCTGTGAGAAGACCTGCCACCTTTCCTGAGTGGGGAGGACTTGACTGGTCACAAGGTCAAAACGGTAACCTACGAAATTGAAGACCTGCTGTGGTATTAGGGTCTGGGTATGTTGTAGGAAAGTTTTCGGGCACGGGGCTCTCAGTAACCAGTCTCTAGGTACTGGTGGATCCGGATACCCTTTGCTTGTGAATTGAAAGGTCTGAGCATTCAGGAAGAATCTCAGATACTTTCTTGACCTTTGATGGATTGGGATGTGGAAGTAGGCATCGCTGAAATCCAACGAGGTTACCCACTCCCCTTTTTGCAGGGGCAACCAAATTGTTTAAGGAGTCTCCATCTTGAAAGTTCCTGGACAGAGGAAAAGATTTAACTGACTTAGATCCAAGATTGGTCTCCACTTGTTATTGGGTTTTGGTACTAGGAATAACCGGTTGTAAAAGGCCAGGGAGGACCGGACAACCACTTTTTCCACTACCGACTTTTATATTAGAGCTAGCAATGCCTCTTTTAAATGCCGTTCCTGACCGGATTTGCATAACCACTCTGAACCACTGGTGACCTTGTGACAGGGGGACTCATTTTGAAGAGAAACGTGTAACCCTCTTTCAAAATGGATACCACCCTTGGAGTTGCCCCTAGGCTTGACCATTTCTTCCAAAAGTTTTGCAGTCTGCCCCCTACAGCCAGAGTTTGGACAGCACTGGGGACACTTTGAGCATGAGGGACAGAAACACATTGACTTACACAAAAAACACCTTCTACATCTTTTATTTTGTTCTTTTGAATCACGGGACTTAACCCTTTCTTTTGTGGGAGCCCAGAACATTTGACAAAAGGTACTGGATCTACAACATTGTAAAATACATCCTGAGTTTTGTTCTTTAGGGTCTTTTCTACACCGGAACTGTCTAACTTTTGAATTACTGTTTGAACTAAGGTTGGACCTAACCTGTAATTGTCATTTGAATTGCTTATATCCACGGGACCTAGAGAAACGGGGATTTGAACCACGACCTCTGCCCCTACCCCGTCCTCTAGGGCGACTAAACTGTCTCCATGGCTGCTGTTCTTTATCTCGTGATCCAGTAGTCTTATGTTCCTTCTTTTCATAAGGTCGGTATCTATGTGAGGACCTCCACCCGGAATGCTGCGAAGCACCCGGACCGGGTCTCGGAGCAATACTGGTGGTTTCAAAATGAGCAATATCCTGCTCAGCAGTGCGGATGACTGCATCTGGGAAGAGGCCATAGCCAAATAGAGGAGCATTTCTCAACTGGTTTAAAGACTTGATGCCTTACTTAATATGTTCTAGGTACGAGTCTCTACGGAGCAACACCAGATTGGCCATGTTTACAAATATACTGTCTGCAAGGTGTTGAAGGGCAGTGCCCATGGCCACTGATACATTTTGGTGAAAAGCCATGAGGTCTTTGAGATCTGACAAAGCGGAAGTAACCTCCTTGGGTGCTTTACCTTTGTTAATCCTTGCACAGAGCATAGAAATGTGACCATTCATACAATCTTGCAGTTCACTTGTGCACCGATTAAAACCAGCAGCATGGTTGACAATACATGAGTTCTCTTTTTCGCTCTTCTCCCACCGTCTAAGGTATGCCTGAGAAATAGGGCATGATGGTGGGCCCGCAGATGGATAGGAAGAGGCCTTGATAATCCTTGGAAATTGAGAATTCACCTTAGCCTCTGTGTTCTGCCAGCTAAACAGTGACTTGCCAGGGCAATGTGGACCTTCTGTGCGAATAGTATGCATCTGGTACCACCTAGCCTGTGATTTGGGTACCTTTATGAATTGATCTCTCTTTAAACCTGCAGAATCTTGTGCACGTGATGAGAAACCTTCTGCAACGACAGTTTCTCAAGTTTCTGGCATAGCCAGTCGTCTGGAGGCATGGCCACAGAGATACGTGCCGGTCGTTTTGGTGCTTTACCCTTCCACGGATTGTTGCTTTTATCAGGTTCTGATAAGTCACTTTCAAAAGGTGGGATGTGAAAAACAGGTTCTTTATCCACTGCTGCTACCACAGTAACATCGTCAGGTGAAACTAGAACTCCCGACCTTTTTTCCTTGCGCAGCTTGTAAGTGGGGGTGGATAACATCTCTTTCTGTATATCTGTAAAACCATCACAAATGGTACACAGTCTGTTCTCAACAGTCATCCCCCATTTTCTTTTCCCGACATCTTCCACAACGCTTGTGCAGATCAAGAGATGCCATAATATGGCCACACAAGCCTCGTCTTTGTCCTTTTTTGTCACCCGGAGAAGACATGATATATAATCACAATAACTAACTATCCAGATGACAAAAAAAATCACTTGTAACATATAATAAAAATAATAAAAGTTTCTCTTAAAATCCAAGCATTTTAACTTTACGCGCCAAACAAAAAGAGGAAGAGCGCATGCGCAGTATACCAGCAGGCAGGCTACACAGCCACCTGGCGAGTGAACAGGACACTACCGGTCCCGGCCAGAGCCCAGCTCAGGACGTTTTTTTTGTTTGGCGAGACCGGCAGGGCGCCGGACAAATGCATCTGTGCACTAGGTAAGATATATTAATGCAATAAAAGAGACCTTTTTCTTTTTGTCTAAATATATGTACAGGATGAATATCGATGAAAAAGGTAATCTTTTCCTGAAGGTTCTGTTCAAGGTTTGTTACATCCACAACTGAAACATACATAGAATTGCAAAGTATTTGAAATACTGTTCAAAAATTGTCAAACTTAAAGTGAATATAATTCTGTTATGACTGGGAGCTTAAGGTCACCTTATTGTATGACACTTATCTATGGCCAGTTACATATACATGCAAAATTTGAATGAAATTTCTGAAGTTATTTTCAGTGTACTCTATGGTAAATAAAAAAAAATGTAAACTCAATATATAACTTTTAAATACGTGGGAGTTTAAGGTCACCTTAAAATAGGGCACACCTTGAGGACCAGTGTCATACACATGCCAAATTTGAATTTAATCCATCATGCCATTTTTGAGATACTCTCTGGAAAGGAAGTGTGACAACGACACTGACCAGATTTCTCCTCCAAAATAGCTGCTAGTGACACAAAAGTAATGCAACCTTAAACTCATAATTTTATGAAATATAAGGAATACTATAACCTTATGAGCGAGACTTTTTTGGTGTAGACAGATGTACATGATGAATATCAAAGAATAAAGTCTTAAATATCAGAAAATTGTTTCAACCTTAAACTCAAAGTTAGTTTGCAGCTGTGAGGGAGTTTAAGGTAATCTTTTCCTGTAGGTTTTGTTCACTGTTACATCCAAAACTTGAAAGATGCTTAGAATTGCACAGTGTTTGAAACACTGTTGAAATATTACCAAACTTAAAGTGATTATAATTCTGTTATTACTGGGAGTTTAAGGTCACCTTATTGTGTGGCACTTACTTGTGGCCAGTTACATATGCATGCCAAATTTGAATGAATCAAGTTATTTCCAGTATACTCCATAAAAAAATAATGTAATCTCAACATAACTTTTTAAAACGAGAGTTTAAGGTCACCTTAAAATAGGGCACATCTTGAAAAAACCAGTCACAACCACATGCCAAATTTGAATTGAATCCGTCACCCCATTTTTGAGATACTGTCCGGGAACGAAAAACCTTCAACTCAATATAAGTATCTTACTACTGTGAGTTTAAGGTCACCTTAAATAGGGCACACCTTAAGGAAGAGCTACATCAACATGCCAAATTGGAATTTAATTCATCAAGCCATTTTTGAGATACTATCTGGAAAGTAAGTGTGAAGATGACACTGACCATGTACGTCTTCCATCATAGCTGCTAGTGACACAAACTAATGCAACCTTAAACTCATAAGTTTATAAAATATCAGCAATTTACTATAACCTTACAAAAGAGACAATTTTTGGTGGAGATATATGTACATGATGAATATCAATGTAAAAAGTCCTAATTAGCATATAAAATATCTTCCAAACACCAAAAATATTGTCCCAACCTTAAACTCTAAGTTTGTTTACACTGCTGTATATTGTAGCGAGTTTAAGGTAATCTTTTCCTGCAGGTTCTGTTCAAGGTTTGTTACATCCACAACTGAAGCATGCCTAGAATTGCACAATATTTGAAACACTGTTCAAAAGTTATTTTCAGTATACTCCATGGATAAAGAAAAAACGTAAACTGGACATAAGTTTTTTTATACGTGGGAGTTTAAGGTCACCTTAAAATAGGGCACACCTTCAAAACTAGTTACAACCAAATGCCAAATTTGAATTGATTCCATCAAGCCATTTTTGAGATATTGTTCGGAAACAAAAAAACTTAAACTCAATATAAGTATCTTACTAGTGGGAGTTTAAGGTAACCAAACTATACAGCACACCCTAAGCAGTTATGCAGGTGTTCCACTGTAACCGACCCTACCACTCTAGTGTCGAATACAAAAGTCGTAGGGTCGTGGGAAAAAGCGCGCAAAAATGCTGAGTCGGTTATGAAATCCACGACAGGTCGGTATAGTTACAGACAGGACGTGATGAGCATCCCGACAAGACATAGGGTCGGGAATGTTTTTTGCACGGCCAGTCGTAGAACTACTACGACAAGCCCTAAACCCCTAACAGACAAGCCGGATCACAGACAAGCTGTAAAGACAAACAGACAAGCCGGGAGCATGTTCCCGACCCTTCACGACAGGACTGATTGTTTTTGTGGGTCGGTATCTATAGTCGGGATCCAGAATCGGGATCCATATCACACTATAAACTCCCCTCCCTCTCCTGTGATGTGCCATTCATTTCACACTTCAAAGATGACAGGAACACATCAACAGCAACTGATAGATCACTTGAGGGTCCTTTTGTTTTTTATTGAGTTGCATTTATTTATATATAGTGTGATTTCAACACACAGAAGACAGCAGAACCCAGCACCTGCCCAGCCAGCATCGCCATCACCCCCACCACTCAGAAGGAGAAGGAAGCCACAGAATCCATGGGTCCTGCCCTAGATACTGCAGAGAGAGGAGAGAGGTTGCTACAGAACACTCTTGGACGAACTTATCACTACTGACATACCAGGCTACAGAAATTTCACCAGGATGGAGCCAGCACTTTTTTATTTGATTGAAGGAAGAATCACCCCCACCTCAAGAAGTCAATCAGCAACTTCAGGAAGCCACTGGAAGTCGGGTTGAAACTGGCAGTTACTTTGAAACACTTATCCACAGGTGAAAGCAACACCTCACTGCAATACCACTGGAGGGTTGGAAGAACGACCATCTGCAAATTTGTCCCCCAGGTCTGCAAAGCCATTTTGAAAGAATCTCAACAAGAGTATCTGGTGTGCCCCACTGATCCTGAAGACTGGAAGAAAATTGAAGAAAGATTTAGAAACAGATGGAATGTCCCCCATGCAGTTGGTGTATTAGATGGAAAACACATTGCTATCAAGAAGAGCAAGAAGTCAGGCAGTGAATATTTCAACTACAAGGGCTACTTTTCCCTGATACTTTTGGATTTAGTCGATGCAGATTACAAGTTCCTGTGGGTCAATGCCGGGGCCATTGGGTCATCATCTGATGCACAGATTTTCAACCGCAGCAAACTGAAAAGAAGAATTGAGAACGGAACCTTGGGACTACCACCACCTGAACCACTTGGACCTGGGGTGCCAGATCTACACTACTTCCTGCTGGGGGACGATGCCTTTGCCCTGATGCCTTGGCTGGTCAAGCCTTACAGTAGACGCCAACTGACCGGAGAAGAGAGAATAGCCAACTACAGGATATCCAGGGGGAGAAGGGTGGTCGAGAACTCATTTGGTATACTTGTCAGCGATTCAGGGTGCTGTTGACACCCATGGAGCATAGGCCAAAAGTAGTGAGAGACATTGTGTTAACATGTGTGGAACATGCTGAGAAGCCATCAGGGGGAGCAGACAGACCACCCACTCAAGCTGACGACATACAACCACCACAGGGGGACCAGGGGGAACAGAGACATGAGAACTTAAGAAACCCATCGAGGGAGGCCAAACATCAATGAGACCTACTGAAATACCTCAATCATGTGGGGGCGTTGGCTGGGCAGGAGGACAGAGTTTAAAAAGACTGAGGGGAGAACATGCTGTTATCTATCAGTCCTTTTCAGGACTACACAGATAATCCAAGAACTTTTATTTAGCAAAGTATTTAATGCAAATTCAATTTCACCAAAATTATTCGCTATCACAAAATGAAATCCATCCCAAGCCCATTTCACCAATTTAAATATCATCTTATACAGATTTAAACCCAGCTCCTCAATTTACAAATGTCACATCCACCACCAAAATGACCTGGGTTTATTGTAAAAAAAATTGCAAAATAGTAAAACACAAATGCTCCCATTTTAAAATAAATTCTGGCCCCCAAATATCAAAAACAATTTTAATGATCCATTTGGTGGAGAAACTGGAAAAAAAATTTTAAAATGAGATTTCATAACTAAATTCTTTGAATGTTTTGTTAGGTTTCGCCGTTTGTTTGTCTGTCAGTCCCTCCACACATTGAAAAAAACAACTTTTACTTGTATGGATTTTGAGTTTCCTTCAAATTTTTGTTTTGGGTGGGAGGGACGTGGAATGGTTTCTGGATCTTTGTTACTGGTTATTTGGGGGGTGGTGGACTTTAGTTTTTTTTTGTGAGGTTGGGGGGTCGAAGTGGCTTGCTTTGGAATTCTTGGTGGTCAAATTTTATTTAACTTTTTCTTTTTTTCTAAATATTTTTTAAATTTTTAAAAATTTTTTTTTCTTGGTGAAACTTTAGTAATATTTTTTCAACGTTCACTCATTCATTCACACAATTTTTTTCGTGTACTGTTGGGATGTGTAAGTGTTGGATGGTGTGGTTTTTTTTTTCATTTTGGGCATAAACATTCAGGTTGTTAATTGTTTTTGGAAGATTCGGGTGGCCCTTACAAGGGTCAGGTTTGGTGCAACTTGTGCGGGCTAATCCGCTGATTTGGGCTGACTCTGCTGGCTGGACTGGCTTGACTGTTCATGATGAGTGGAAGATGGCACTGGTGACGGTGCTGGTTGAAGTTGAAGTTGAGAGGGTGAAAATGGCTGTGGTGTGTCCATCTGCTGATACTGAAGCACACTGGGAATAGCTTCAAAGAGACTGGATAATCCAGAAGTGTTATGGTGACTTTACTCCTGTTGTGAAGCTGCAACTGAAGGTGGGTTGAAAGTCATCTGTCTGGAAGTCCCAAGCTGTTGGTCATCCACAACTACGTAAGAAGTTGGCTGTGCTGACGCTGATGAAGGCCTTGATGGTTGCTGTACTTTGGCAATCACTATAACAATATGTTTTGTGGCTGTCTGTGTAGGCTGCACAACTGGAATGGAGACTGCTTGAGTTTCCGGTATGGTGAGTATGTATTCACATCCTGCTGTGGCCTGTGATGCTTCTGGAAGCTGATATGTGGTGACCTCTTGACTTTTGGTGACCTGTCTCTTGCGTTCTTCGGCCTTGTACTGTATTTCACTGAGAAGCTTCACTGTCTCATTCCTGAAGGTTAAAAGTCTCTTTCTTCAAGGTGTTCAATCTCAGAGTGGAGATAGTTGCAGAATGACTGTCTTGGCCTTGCAGTGGGGTCCGGACATGCACCCAGAAATGTGGAAATCATCGACCTCTTCTGCTGAAACTGATCTAAGACTGGATCTGCAGAAGTGGTGGTAGCCATGACTGGAGGCAGTCATCGCTTGGGACTGGTGCTCGAAGGCTGATTAGTAACATCTGATGCAATGCTGATTTCCTCTCAGATTCTGTGTCCCTGAATGTATCAAGAACTGAAGCTGAGGCTGCAGCTGCAGAAGGCCTCTGGGGTGACTTGAATGCAGAAGACTTGGAAACTCCCTCCCTTCTGATGTACTCGTAGAAAACTGAAACTGTCCTTCAGCCAGGTCTGTCATTCTGTGCTCTTCTCAGCTGCTTGTCCCGACTTCGTCTGAGTGAGCTTGCCATATCTAGTACATCGAGTCTCGAACCACTTCTTCACTGTCTTGACAGGCAAGTTTCTGGTAGCTGCTAGCTGCTCCCAATGTCGTTCTATCTTTTGCTTGTCTTTTAAACTGTCGTTGGTCTTGTCATAAAGTTCCTCGTGCTGTTTAACGAACTCCACGATGGCTTCTTTGTCGGAAAACGGACTTCATCTGGCCCTTCTTCTGTCTGGATTAAGTTGATTCTATATCAGCATCCGTGTCAGTTCACGCTCTCTTCTCTCCCCTTTCCTGACTCTCTTCCCTCCTTTATCTCTCCATCCTCTCTCTGTCCCTCTCTTCCTGTTCTATCCTCTCTCTCTCCTCCCTCTCCTCTCTCTCCCTCCTCTCTATATCTTCAGCTGTATCTCCTAACTGAAACTGTGGTTGAGTGTCAATTGGTACTTCAATCTTTCTCCTTCTGCCCCTTGGCATGCTGATCAATCAATCAATTGTACAGCTTGTTTTGAAAAACAAAAACTTAAAAATAAAGGTGAAACCTCACAGAACAGATTTCACTCCCGACCGGTCCAGCCTAGCTCAAAGCTAATTTTACAAAAAATAAAAACCTAAAAGAAAAGCTGCACACCAGTTGTCTCTTGACAAGTCAAAGCCCAAATATACACAGATTGTCTGACTCGCCTTTTTATACCCACAGATTTGGAAAACCGACAGGCCGTAAGACGAAAAATATTGCTGGTATGTCGGTTACAGTTCCCGGCTTGTCTGTTAGTGTTTCAGGCCTGTCGGTTGTTTACGGCTAGTCTGTTTCAGTTTAAGGCCTGTCAGTTACAAATTTTCTCCACTCCAGGACCCAGTCGGTAAAAGTTACCGACCGGCCTTGAAACTTTACAGGCCTGTCGGGAACACTCACAGACAGGCCGGCTAAAGTTACCAACTGTACTGTAACACTTCCCGCACGGTCGGTGAGTCATCACATACAGTCTGGAAGTCCATATTTGGGACAAGCCGGATAATTGTTACAGACAGGCCTGTTTGATTAACTGACAAGCCGGGAAGTGTAACCGACAGATCGTTAAGTTAACCAAGAGGCCTGTTGCTAGGGGGCTGAAATTAGGGGCGGATATAAGAGTCGGCAACAGTCATAGAAATATCAAACAAAGTGTGACAATGACAGACGCCACAAAATTGGATGACGAAATTTGCAAATTTAATAAGTAAATTAAATTTTTATAAGTTAATACCCTATCCAATGGACAATTGCTGAATAACTACCGCTTGGTAGGCGGGTAAGCAGCTAGGGACTTCTGTGAACTCATAACAAAATAAAATAGTACAGGCCCATTTAACCTAGGGTCAGAGAACCCTGATAGGTCAAGGTCGGCCACTAACTCACCGGTTAACCGGGAGTCTACCGACGTTGCCCCCCCCTTTTTTCTTTCCCTACAGAGTCGGTTTGAGAAGGGAAAGATAGAGAGAGAGAAGGGCTGAGTTCAGTCCCAGAAGAAACAAACTTCCCAAGGGAAGCAAGTCACAGTTTTTTTTTTTTTTTTTTTTTTTTTTTTTTTTTTACATATGAACATATTTACATATATACAACATCCCCTCACTTCTGGGCCTGGTGGTGTGAGTCAGCCCAGGCAACATCCTTCAAATAGAATTGGGTGAAGGTGTTGTGAGATTTCCAGTGGCAGGCTGACAAGATCTGATCTAAGGAAATCCCTGATTGGAAAGCCTTAGAGGCAGCAAAGGCCCTAACATCATGGGCTTTAACCTGATGTAAGGTGAGGGCCTCCTGGTCAGAGAGCTCATAGCACAGAACCACAGTCTGTTTGATCCATGAGGAGATGGTGGCAGGTGAGATGTCTTTATCAAAACCCTTCTTGTAGGAGACAAAGACTAACTCCTTATTCTGCCTGAGGTCTGCAGTCCTGTCCAAGTAGTAGCGCAGGGCTTTAACTGGACATAGGGACCTGTCACCCTTGAGTGACCTATCCAGAGATGGTGCCAGGGCTGGGATGACCACTGGAGCCACACTATCTGGACCTTTCTTAGCCAACTGGTTCTTGGATAGGAAGCTGGGTGAGGGGTACAAAGACACCTTAGACCAGTCTGACTGGTGTCTGATGTTCTTATGTAACCAAGCATGGATCTTACTCCTGCGTTTACCTGAACCCAAAGCCAGCAAGAAAACAGTCTTGAAAGTTAGATGTTTCAAGGAGGCCTCTTTCAGGGAATCAAAGGGAGCCTTTGTGAGCTGATGTAAAACCAGTGAAAGGTTCCAGGAGGGGATGCCCCTCCTGCCCTTAGGTCTGCCTCTATGGAAATTATCCAGGAGATGAGTGAGATTCTCATCTTTGCTGACATTAATGGTGGAATTGCCCAGTTTGTCAGCAATGGCGGATCTGTAGCCATCAATAGTGCTTGGCTGTAACTTCTTCTCCTGAAATAAGTGCAGGAGGAAGTCAGCAATGGCTTTCAGAGGTGGTGCCCTGAAGTCCACCTGATTACTGAGGCACCACTTTGTAAAAATGGTCCACTTTGCCTTATAGACAGATCTGGTTGATCTTCTTTGAGGAGCCTCAATTCGTGCTGCCACTGCCTCAGAGAAGCCTTGCTCCTTGATTGCTGAGGCTCTAGGAGCCAGGCATGTAGGTTCAGATTCGACAGGTTCCTGTGAAGGACCTGGTTGAATGGCTGAGACACTAGGTTGGGTATGCTGGGCAGACACAGTGGGATCTGGCTTGACATTGCTACCAGGTCCCAAAACCAGGGCATGTTGGGCCACCCTGGAGCAATCAGAATTATTCTGTTGCAGGGGTAGTCCTGGAGCTTCTCCACCACTTTGCCCAAGATGGCTGCCGGTGGGAAGGCGTATGGGTCCAGGTCCTCCCAGGAGAGGCTGAGTGCATCCACTGCCCAAGCCTGGGGGTCTGGTACCGGTGATACAAACTGTGGTAGTTTGTTGTTGAACCTGGTGGCAAACAGGTCCACTTGTGGCTGATGCCACCTTGAACATACAGCTTGGAACACTTCTGGATGAAGTGACCACTCTGTTTGAATGGTCTGGCCAAGCCTGGATAGCTTGTCTGCTATCACGTTCAGCTGGCCGGGGATGTGACGTGCCCTGAGGGTTACTTGCTGCCTGGTGCACCAGGACAGAATTCTCCACAGTAGGGCACACAGAGAGCCCGATTTCATCCCCCCTTCTTTGTTGATATAGGCAACCACTGTTGTATTGTCTGTAGCTACTAACACTGTCTTGTTGAAGACTAGGGTTTGAAACTCTTTTAGAGCTAGAAATACTGCTTTCAGCTCCAAGTGGTTTATGTGTAACTTGCTCTCTGGTAGGGACCACTGTCCCCTTGCAGTGTGCTCGTCTAAGTGAGCGCCAAACCCTTCTTTTGATGCGTCTATAAAGATTGGCAGAGTATGTTTTAGAGGGTGTAATGGTTGACCTAGAAGCACATTGCTTTCCTCCAGCCACCACCTTAGATGGGGGTGGAGGGATTTGGGGACCGGGATCACCTTTTCCAGTGACTCTGGGACCCTCCGGTTGTTTTTTCAAGTGCAACTGTATGGGTCTCATGTTAGTCGCCCTAAGTGGACTTGCTTTTCTGTTGCTGTGAGTAGACCTATGAGGGACATGAATTGTCGGACCGGGCAAAGCGGATCCGACAATATTGATCTGATCTTGTGTGTCAAGGCCTGCCAACGTTCTTCTGTTGGTCTGACCTTGCCCTCTTTCAGGTCGAACTGGTAACCTACGAAGTTGAAGACCTGTTTGGGAACCAGCTCTGACTTTTCCTTGTTCACCAGCCACCCTAATTCCTGACAAAGTGTGACTAGGGTTTGAGTATGCTGGAGACAGGTGTGGTGGGTAGAGGCTCTCACCAGCCAGTCGTCTAGGTACTGGTGGATCCTTATACCCTTCTGAAAAGCCACGAGTTTGACCTCTTTGGCCACCACTGTGAACTCCATGGGAGCTGTGGACAGGCCAAAGGGAAGGGCTTTGAACTGGTAGGACCGACCCTGGAGGTGAAAGCGCATGTACTTCCTGGACTGACTGAGAATTGGTATGTGGAAGTATGTTTCTTTGAAATCTATGGATGTGACCCACTCCCCTGCTTGGAGGGAGGTTTTTATTGTCTTTGGGGTTTCCATCTTGAACGTCCCTGTGTTTAAAAAGGTGTTCAAGGTGCTCAGGTCTAGGATCGGTCTCCACCGGTTGTTGGGTTTGGGTACCAAAAAGCCGGTTGTAAAACCCCAGTGAGTTTTGATTTTCCACCGGTTCGACTGCATTCTTGTTTATCAGCTGATACAGTGCCTCTAAAAGGAAGGACTGTTTGGTTGGATTGTGGTAGTTGCTTATTACAGTCGGTGACCTCGTCAAGTGGGGTCTGAACCGTAAGGGGAGAGTGTAACCCTCCCTCAATCTCTAGCCACTGTCCGACCAGCTGGGACCCGAAAGGGTAGGCTGGCTCACTGGTCAGGTAGCTTGACAGGCATTTCATCGGGACCAGTGACTGATCAAAGAATTCCTCTGTAACCAGTTCCTTAGGCTGCCACTGGTTGGCCTAAACAGCTGTTTTGGCCTTTAAGGAACTTCTGCCGGTCTGTCAGTCAGTCCTGGAGACCTGCCCAGTACCAGGCCTTAAACGGTTATACGCGAGGCAATGCTCTGTAACCGGTTCCTGGTGGCTCCACAGTTCTGCATAAACTCACCGGAGTTGGCAGAACTCGGTGAACTACTTCTTAGCAAGGATAGGCTCATATGAAGTTGCCTTCTTCCTGTCCACAGTGGTGGTTCAGCAGCTTTTCTCTGCAATCAAACAGGCTCTGTAACCGGTCAAACCGGTAGGCTCTGAGAGAAGGCTAACTGTTGAACCTGTTCTCAGCACTGAATTTGAAGCTGGTTCCTTGCCAGTAAGGATGGGAACAGCAGATTTCTTGTAACCAGCAGCACTACCGTTCTGGAACCAGCAACACTCCGGAACCGGCAATTCTCTGTAACCGGCAAACCTGTTGTCAGCACTGGATTTGGGGCTGGTTTCTTGCCCTTAAGGATGGGTACAGATTCCTGTGTAACCGGCAACACTCCGGAACCGGCAACACTCAGGAGCCGGTAATTCTCTGAACCAGTAGCCCTGCTGTATGTCACCAGCAACTCTGTGTAACCGGTAATCCTGTTTAACCGGTAGCCCTTGCTGGATTTCTGTGACCACAACCGGCAGTCTGAACAGAACTGGTGCCGGTATCCCTCATCACTGGCTGGCTAGTGACCATACCGGTAGCCTGAACAGGACCGGTACCGGTCCAAAATTCTGCACAGGGAAGATAAGGGTCTCAATGGTCACCGCGACTTCTGGTAGGTGAACCCTCTGAGCAGCTGCACCGGTGGTCTGAACAAGACTGGAACCGGTACCCCCAACAGTCACACCAGTGAAAAGGCCTCTGGTGGAGGTTCCAGTATCAAAACAGGGCTGATCACTGGTAACCACTGAAGGGGGGTTCCTTGACAGCTTCACAGGAACATGACTGGAACCGGTACCCCAACAGTCCCACCAGTGGGGAGGCCTCTGGTGGAGGTTACAGGATCAAAAAAGGGGTGATCACTGGCAACCACTGAAGGGGTTTCTTCACAGGAACAGCACCCACCGGTAGTCTGTACAGACCGGAACCGGTACCCCCAACAGTCCCACCAGTGGAAAGGCCTCTGGTGAAGGTTCCAGTATCAACCCAGGGCTGATCACTGGAACCACTGAAGGGGGGTTTCTTGACAGCTTTACAGGAATATGACCCAGCGGTAGTCTGTACAGACTGGAACCGGTAAAACTCATCACTAGTGCTCCCCACTGGTAGTCTGACCAGAACTGGTACCGGTAAAACTCATCACTTTCTTACCAGTTAAAAAGTGGGTGTAGAGTGATAAATACTCGTCTTTTCTTCTAAAACTTCTGTTGAAAACATGGTTCCTCCATGTTGAATGCGTATCACATGACCAGGTTCGTGTCACGTGACAAGCATAAGCTGAAAGTGATGACGTCAGACGATGCATTCTTCTTTCCTTCTAACTTCTTCTCGTCGACATACACGTAGTGTTACTCGACAATGTAGAATTAAATGGAGGGTGAATCGTGGTAAATACACGCTTCTGACCAGCAGAAGGAATGCTGCAGGGACGACACACGACCTCTCACCCACGATTCCTCTCGACGACAAGTACACAGAAATTCTTCAAAACTGGCTATAACACGCTGGATAATGTCTCGTTTAAGTCCTGGAGAGGCCATAAAATGTATGTAACACAATAAATATATTTTCAGATGAAATTGCAAATTTTAATTAGTAAATTAAATTTTTATTAGTTAATACCTTACCTAACAGACGATAGCTATTGTCCGGCGCCAGCCGGTCCCGCCAAACGCCAGAAAAAGACGTCCTGAGTTTCACTTCCGGCCAGACCGGTACACTCCAATCCACTCGCCAGGTGGCCTAGTTCCTGCTTTATTCGCCAGAGGGACGTGACGTCATAGCATCTTTTTCGTCCCCAAATTAGGTAATGGAAGCTGAAAAGCGGGGAAGGCCGGGTGGGAATCTCCCGTCTGTTAGGTAAGGTATTAACTAATAAAAATTTAATTTACTAATTAAAATTTGCAATTTTATTGCGTTAATACATCTTACCTAACAGACGATAGCTAGAATAACTACCCAGTGGAAGGAGGGCAGCTTCTTGAGGACTAGAAGGAACTCTATAATTAGGCACGTAACCTCTGGCCCGGTTGATAAAGAAGCTCAAAACTGCTCCTTAAGTTACTGAGCAGTGCCACTTTCCCCCCCCCCCCCCCCCCCTTTTTTCTGCTCTGAGAGGAGGAAGAGAGAAGAGTTCAGTCCTAGGGATTCCATTGAGACCGTAAGAGTGGAATAAAGGTCTCATACTAATAGCCTCAGGCCAACTAGTAAAAAACCTTAACTATTATGTACATTATTTACAAAATAGGAGCCTATAAGGTTCACTGGTGGATCTGCTGTGCAGCCACCACTGGACCTAGGTGAAAAAGCTCCGAATCTGCCCACGCCACATCTTTAAGATAGAATTGAGTAAAGGTGTTGTGGGATTTCCAGTGGCATGCAGCTAAGATCTGGTCTAGCGAAATGCCACCCTGAAATGCTTTCGAAGCCGCGAAGGCTCTAACGTCATGTGCCTTCACCTGATGAAGGGTTAGAGATTCCTGATCTGATAGGTCGTAGCAAAGGATAACCGTCTGCTTGATCCAAGATGAGATTGTAGCAGGAGAAATATCCTTCGTGAAACCCTTTTTGAAGGAGACAAAAACCAGCTCCTTTCCTTGTCTGAGGTCTTGAGTTTTGTCCAGATAGTAGCGCAAAGCTCGAACTGGGCACAGTGACCTGTCTTCTTTCAAGGATTTGTCCAGAGTAGGAGCTAGGGCTGGAATAACCACTGGAGCCACGCACTCTGGACCCTCTTTTGCTAAGTGATTTTTCGCCAAAAAACTTCGTGAAGGGTAAAGGGACACCTTAGTCCAGTCAGCTTGGTGTCTAATATTTTTGTTCAGCCAAGCGTGTATTTCACTCCTACGCTTTCCAGAACCCAGAGCGAGGAGGAATACCGTCTTAAAGGTCAGATGTTTTATGGAGGCCTTTCTGAGAGGCTCAAATGGGGGTTTTGTAAGCTGATGTAAGACCAGAGAGAGATTCCATGAAGGAATTCCTCGTCTACCCTTTGGTCTATCTCTATGAAAACTGTCCAAAAGGCGAGTTAGGTTTTCATCTTTACTCACATTCAAAGAAGAATTGCCCAATTTGTCTGCAATGGCTGATCTGTAACCATCAATGGTACTGGGTTGGAGATTCTTCTGGAAAAGATGCAGGAGAAAATCTGCTATCTGTTTGATAGATGGAGACCTGAAGTCCACCTGACTTGATTCACACCATCTGACAAAAACGGCCCACTTTGCCTCATAGACTGTTCTGGTTGAACTTCTTTGAGGAGCCTCAATTCGTGACGCCACTGGGCTAGAGAAGCCTTGCTCCTTGATAGCCTCGGCTCTAGGAGCCAGGCGTGTAGGTTTAGGTTGGTCAGATTCCTGTGACATGCCTTGTTGAATGGCTGTGTCACTAGGTCGGGATGGTTGGGTAGGCAAAGAGGGATCTGAGCTGACAGTTCCACCAGGTCCCAGAACCATGGCATGTTGGGCCAACCCGGAGCTATTAGGATCACTCTCTTGTAAAGATGGTCCGACAGTTTGCTGACCACCTTGCCCAGTAAAGATACTGGGGGAAAGATATACATGTCCAGGTTTTCCCAAGGGACTGTCAGGGCGTCCACTGCCCAAGCCCTGGGGTCCGGCACTGGAGACACATACTGGTCCAGTTTGTAATTGTACTTTGTTGCAAACATGTCTACCTGGGGAAGGTGCCAGGTCTGAGTCAGGAGGTCAAAGACCTCCCGGTGAAGGGACCATTCTGTCTGAATGACTTGGCCTTGACGAGACAATTTGTCTGCAATCACATTCAGACGACCAGGTATGTGCCTGGCCCTTAGGACTACCTGTCTCAGATTGCACCAACACAGGAGTCGCCATAGAAGGGCACAAAGTGAGCCTGACCTCATACCTCCTTCCTTGTTGATGTATGCCACAACCGTGGTGTTGTCTGTGGCAACTAGAACTACTTTGCCTTGTACCAGGGACTGGAATCTTTTCAAGGCCAGTAGGACCGCTTTTAGCTCCAGGAAATTTATGTGAAGATGACTTTCTGGAACTGACCAATCGCCTCTTGCTGTGACATCTCCTAAATGAGCACCCCAGCCTTCTTTTGAGGCGTCGGTAAAGATCTGAACGGCATGACTCAAGGGATGTAAAGGTTGTCCTGTTAAGACATTTGTCTCCTTGGTCCACCATAGAAGGTGCGGGTGAAGTGACCTTGGCACAGGAATCTCCTTTTCTAGGGATTCCGGAACTCTCCAATGCCATTTTAGGTGCCACTGGATGGGTCTCATGTGGAGTCTCCCCAGGGGAACCTGTTTTTCCATCGCTGTAAGTAGGCCTATCAGGGACATGAAGTTCCTGACTCGGCAACTTGGTTTGGACAGGATGGATTCCAACTTTTGAAGGATCGACTCCCACCGGCTCTGGGTCGGTAAGACCAGTCCCTGGGAGAGGTCGTACTTGTAACCCACGAACTCGAAAATCTGTTTGGGTTCTAGTTCCGACTTTGTACGTTGATTATCCAACCCAATTCCTGGCAAAGGGTGAGGAGGGATTGAGTGCCCTGGTGGCAGGACTCTTTGGTAGGGGCTCGAATCAACCAGTCGTCTAGGTACTGGTGGATCCTTATACCCCGGGATTGAGCCATTAGTTTCACCTCTTTGACCACACAAGTGAACTCCATGGGAGCTGTGGAGAGGCCTAAGGGAAGAGCCCGGAACTGATAGGACTGATTTTGGAAATGGAACCTGAGATATTTTCGGGACTTCACATGGACTGGAATGTGGAAATAGGCGTCGCTGAAATCCAGCGATGTCACCCATTCTCCCTGTTGCAGGGAGATCCGAATTGTTTCCGGGGTTTCCATCTTGAATGTTTTTACGCTCAAAAATTTGTTTAGAGCACTGAGGTCCAAGACTGGTCGCCATTTCTGGTTTGGTTTTGGGACTATGAACAGTCGGTTGAAGAAGGCCGAACCCTTACCATCTCTACTGCCTCCTTTTGTAGTAAGGCCTGCAAAGCCTCCTTCAGGTAGAGGTTCCTGAGCGGGTTTGCATAACCACTGACTATTAGAGGGTCCCTTACTAGAGGAGGTCTGACTTTGAACGGGAGAATGTAGCCGTCCTTCAAAATGGACACTACTCTCGGATTTGAACCTAGGAGGGACCACTTCTGCCAAAATTTTTGGAGACGTCCCCCTATCAGATGAGCATTGACAACATTGAGGACATTTGGAGCAATGGGGGCAAAAACGCAATGATCTACAGAAAAAGCATCTTTGACAAACTTTATTTCTTGCCTCACTCTTGACGAGGGACTTGTGTCTTTCTTTTGTGACTGCCCTCTTACATTTACGACAAAAGGTACAGGACTGGCAACAGGACAAAACACAGGTTGGTGAACAGACACAGAAAAGTTTTGTTCTCGTACATTTATGACATTTATCTTTGACCGGGCCACCGGCACCGGGTTTGGAACACAATAATTGTCATTTATACTGCCCTTGATCCCTAGGAGGGCGGGTGCCGCGACCGGGCTGACCTCCCCTTCCTCTGCCTCTAGACCTGCCACGTCCCCCAAAGGACTTCCATGCGGGCATGTCTTTTCCTGCGGAAGCACCGGTTTGAGTAGATTCCTGTCCTTGCTTCCAGTTAGTGGGGTAGGGTTGGAATCTGTTTTGCTTTTTATGGTTACCGGCGAACCCACCGCGGCCCGGACCGGGCTGGTTGGTACGCTTTATGGTTTCAAATTGTTGAATCTCATCTTCCGCTTTGCGGATGATCGCATCTGGAAACAAAGCATGAGTGTTCAGAGGGCAATTTCTCAAGGCGGAAAACGTGTCTGGTTTCACTCCTGTTTTTAAATGTTCCAAATATGAGTCTCTGCGGACTAAGGTTAAATTGGCCATTTGGACAAAGGTGAAGTCCGAGAGATGTTGAAGAGATTTTCCTACCGCAAAACTCACATTTTGATTGAATGAGGTCAAGTAATGCAACTTGTCCAATGCTGACTGAGCCTTGCTAGAAGATTTACCCTTTCCTAATTCTGTTTGTAAAATCTTCAGCTGTTCTTGGACACTGTCTTGTATTTTGGTAATGCAACGGTTGAATCCAGCGGACTGGTTGCATATATAACTCGTTTCCTTAGCCGCTTTCTCCCACTTCCTGAGGGTATCCTGGGCAATGGGGCGTGAAGGTGGCTGAGCTGAAACAGAAGAAGACTTGGCAATTCTTGTAAAGGCATTGTTCAGCTTTGCGGCATCATTGGGCCATGTAGTAACATACTTTCCAGGTCTGGTAAAGTCTTTAGGTTCGGCCGGGTGAATCCCGTACCATCTACTCTGAGATTTCGGGGGGCGGAGATATTGGTCCATATGCAACCCTCCAGGCTCTGAAGATTTGGATGGGTATCCCTCTATGAGTACAAGATTAAGGTTCTCTAATTTCTTGCACAACCAGTCTTCTGGTGGAAGAAGGACAGATACTTTTCCTACCGGCTGAGGTCTGTGTCCAACCCAGGGATTATCAGCACGAGTAGCAGGCGAGTATTCCAGATCTGGGATGTGAGACCAACCCATGAAGGCTCTGACTCCTCTTACAGTTTCACGATAGTTTTGATCCTCACTTATCGCCCGGTCAGTCTCAGTGTCAACAACGTCCGGATGATCTTCCAGTTCGGACAATTCTCCCTCTTCTGTTGGTTCCGGTTGAGTAAAATCCCGGGTAGATACCGGAAGAGTTTCAGTGCACTGTTCCAATGAGGACACCGGGCCGGAAGAAGCAGGTTCAGCAAAAACCGGTTCCGGGTCCTGGTACAAATTCTCCAGTGGAGATACCATGTCCACAGGTGAAGAAGTAGTAGCAGTTACAGTATGAGTTCTATCCGAACCAAAGGCCGGACCGGCCTGGCCAGAAGGAACAGATGGTGGTAGGAAAGGGTTAGAAGACAATACTCCGGATGGAGGTTTGTGAGCGACCGGTGCCTTCACCGGTGAGAAAGATGGCTGAGAAGAAGGACGTGGTCCAATGGTTAAGAGTGCTTCTAAACGAGCCATGCGTACAGCCCATTTCTCATCCAGTTCCTGAAGTTCCTTACGGAAGGTAGGTTGTGGAAGAGCAAGGTCTCCAGAAGTATTGAGGGGAGGAATTACGGGTTCAGAGTCCTGAGATTCGACTTGAGCCACCACAGTAACAGTAGAAGGATCAATGAGAGTGTCTTTTGCCTTTGATTTTTCTTTACGCAGTTTATAAGTTGGTGTAGCCAACTGAATAACCTGTTCTGGGGTTAGTACTTCGCAATACTCACAGGGTAGTTTCAACACACAAGGGTCCTCCCCTAGACTTTTGTCCCTGCATCTAGCACAACGTGAATGGCGGTCAAAAGACGCCATAATATGCCCGCAGGCTCCTTTCCTTTGTCCTGGAGATGCCATGATGATGTAATTATCCGATGACAAAACTTCAGGTACACACAAATAAAATTAGAAGAAATATCCACAAATGCAAAAAGTTATTAGAAAAATACAACTTTTCAAATCGTGCCAAACGAAAAAGATGCTATGACGTCACGTCCCTCTGGCGAATAAAGCAGGAACTAGGCCACCTGGCGAGTGGATTGGAGTGTACCGGTCCGGCCGGAGGTGAAACTCAGGACGTCTTTTTCTGGCGTTTGGCGGGACCGGCTGGCGCCGGACAATAGCTATCGTCTGTTAGGTAAGATGTATTAACGCAATGAAAATAAGCTTTAATTTTGTAGAATAAACCGCGTTTTCTTCAAACTTGGAGATAACTTTAAAACGCGTCTGCACACTACACACGCCAAACGAAAAAGATGAACTGACGTCACTCTGTCTGGACCGGAAGCAAGTATGATGCGCCACCTAGCGAATGCACACTACTGACCGGTCCTGCCGGTATTATATACAGGATGTCTTTTTCTGGCGTTTGGCGGGACCGGTCGCGCCGACCGGTAAAGCAATTGTCCATTGGATAGGATGTATTAACGCAATAAAATAATCGATTATGGGTCGATCATCGCTCAAAAAATGGACGAATAATCGACCATGAAAATTGGAGGCGATTCCCAGCACTAGTGGCCAGGGAATCCGGTACCGGTGACATAAACAGAGGCAACTTGTTGAATCTCGTGGCAAATAGGTCTATTTGAGGCTGGTGCCACCTGCTGCATATTGCTTGGAAGACCTCTGGAAGGAGAAACCACTCCGTTTGGATGGTCTGGCCTAGCCTGGATAGCTTGTCTGCTACCACGTTCAGCCGGCCTGGAATGTGTCAGGCTTTGAGAGTCACTTGCTTCCTGGTACACCAGGTCAAGGTTCTCCACAATAGGGCACAAAGTGGACCCGACCTCATGCCTCCTTCTTTGTTTATGTATGACACTACTGTAGTGTTGTCGGTTGCCACAAGTACTATCTTGTCGGTACAGAGGTCTTGGAACTCTTTCAGAGATAGAAAGACTGCTTTTAGTTCTAGATAGTTGATATGCAGCTTGCTTTCTGGCAGTGACCAGGACCCTCTTGAAGTGTGTTTGTTTAAGTGAGTGCCCTACCCTTCTTTTGATGCGTCTGTAAATATTTGCAGAGCATGTTTTATTGGGTGTAATGGTTGGCCTGTGAGAACATTGTCTTCTTTTAATCACCATTGTAAGTGGGGGTGCAGGGACCTGGGAATTGGGATCACTTTTTCTAGTGATTCTGGTACCCTCCAGGCGTTTTGGAGATGCCACTGTATGGGTCTCATGTGTAGTCGGCCTAGGTGAACTTGCTTTTCTGTGGCTGTTAGTAAACCTATCAGGGACATGAACTGCCGGACCAGACAAGCCGTTATTGACAGTATTTCTAGTATTTTGTCCTGGAGATTCTGCCAACGGTCCGGTGTAGGTCAGACCCGACCGGCCCTGAGGTCAAACTGGTAGCCTACAAAGTCGAAAATCTGCTTTCGTTCCAGTTCTGATTTTTCTAAGTTTACCAGCCAACCTAGTTCTTGGCATATTTTCACTAGATCTTGAGTGTACTGGAGACAAACCTGGTGGGATCTGGCTCTCACCAACCAGTCGTCTAAGTATTGGTGGATCCTCATACCCTTGTGTATGGCCATCAGTTTCACCTCCTTCGCTACTACAGTGAACTCCAAGGGTGCTGTGGACAAACCAAAAGGCAGAGCTTTGAATTGGTAAGTCTGACCCTGGACATGAAATCTCAGATATTTCCTGGACTGTTCCTGTATGGGTATGTGGAAGTAGGCGTCCTTGAAATCTATTGAGATGACCCACTCCCCTGGTTGGAGGGATGTCCTGATGGTTTCCGGTGTCTCCATTTTGAATTTCTCCGCCTTGAGGAAAAGATTCAGATTACTCAGATCTAATATAGGTCTCCACTTGTTGTTGGGGTTTGGGACTAAAAATAGCCGGTCAAAAAATCCCAGAGATGTTTGGTTTTGTACTGGTTCCACTGCATTTTTGTCTATAAGCTGATGTAATGCCTCCAGCAGGTAGAGGTTCCTGTGGGGATTGACATAACAGTTTATGACTGTGGGAGACCTTGTGAGTTTTGGCCGGATCCGAAAGGGGAGGGTGTAGCCCTCTTTCAGGATTTCAACCACTTTCGGACCGGCACCCAGATCCAGCCAAGTTTTCCAAAAGTTTTGAAGTCTGGCCCCTACAGGCAGATTTGAGGCAACATTTTTGACATTTGTTACAGGTTTTACACAAGACAATTGAGTGACACAGGAAGCACTTTTGACATATTTTAATTTGTTTTCTTTCAGATAACAATCTGTTAACCCGGCACTTAACTCTTTCTTTTGGGAGAGCCCGGGCACAGTATGAAAAGGATTTGCAACATGACAATTTACATTTAACTTTACAAAGTTCATTGTCTGTTTTGATACTGACGAGCTCCCGGCCAGCAGTCTTCCTGGAAACATGGTTGTACAGTAACTGTCATTTATAAGGCTGCTGGCCCTTGGCAGGTCGGGAGGAGTACTGATGCTTCCCTTTGCTTCTTTGTTGTGGCCACGTGATAGGTTCTTCCAAGCCGGCCTGTCCTGCTTCTTGCTATCTTGCTTGCTTTCTGTGCGTTCATAGGGGTGATAACGACCTTTCTTGTAGACCGACCCCGACCGACCTTTATCATAGTTGGAGATGTCTTCCTCAGCTTCTTTAATCACAATATCTGGAAACAAGGTGGGAAGGTGTAGGGGGGGGGGGGGGGGGGGGGCAGTCCTGAGAGCTGCCAGTGTATCAGCCTTGATTCCTGCCTTCAAATCATCTAGATAAGAGTCTCTTCTGAGCAGTGTTACATTGGCCATATTCACAAACACAAAGTCTGTCAAGTGTTCCATGGACTAGGCCATAGCCTGGCAAATTTGAAAATTTTAATTACTTAAATGTAGCTTTTATAAGCTACAAGCTTACCATGTGGGACTTAATGCTGATCTCGGGTTGCCACACCCGGGGCCAACGTCTTAGAAAAAAAGATCGTTCTTGTTAGCCACCGGATATACTGGTAGTTGTCGTCACGTGATAACTTCTGACCAATCGTCCTACTTTCTCGTTGAAATTTTTTAAACCTACCCCTCAGCTGTAAACAGCGGGGAGGCAGGGTGGGACTCTTCTAAGTCCCACATGGTAAGCTTGTAGCTTATAAAAGCTACATTTAAGTAATTAAAATTTTCAATTTTATTACGCTACAATAGCTTACCATGTGGGACTTAATGCTGAATTCAACCGCCCGGTGGCGGGATTACAGCTGAGACTGGAAGGAATGTCATTTTTTCTAAGATTTTGAGTTAATATGTATAGAATAGTGCCAGAAATACCAGTCTGAGTCCCATTTACAGTGCCCCGATCCCGAAGGCCGGGCCTGTAACGAGCCAAAAACCTAAGTAAATGAGAGACAGTGCTAAAAACTGTCTAGATGTTTTATTGAAGGACGGGAGTGCAGCAGTGCTCACTCCGAGGTCTAAGGGTCCAAAAGGGGCCCTTCACGTGTGACTGACCAACCCAGAGGTTGGGAATCTCATAAAATTTTTACAACCTGAATATGAGATTAATGACAACTAAATAAGTCCTTAATAGAAAATACTTGATAATTAAAGGATAAAATGACCTTACCCGTAACATCTTGAAGGTAGAGGAATACCTAGATCCTGGGAAAGACTCCTGAAGACTTGGTTGTAGCGGATGTGCCCCCCCCCCCCCTTTTTTCTTTCCGAGGACAACTGGTCTGAGGGGAAGGATCTAGGACTTGTTGTGCAGCCACTACGGGTCCCAGGTACAAATTGTTGTCGGTGTCCGACCAAGTAAGGTCTTTTAGGTAAAAATTTGTAAATGTGTTGTGAGCTTTCCAGTGACAGGCTTGCATGATTTGGTCCACCGATACCCCACCGTAAAAGGCCTTAGAGGCCGCGAAGGCCCGGATGTCATGCGCTTTGACTTGGACCAAGTCCAAGGCTTGTTGATCTGCTTGTTTGTAACAAAGTAAAATGGTTTGTTTCAACCATGAAGAGAGTGTAGCGGGTCTGATGTCTGAGGTATGTCCTTTCTTAAAGGAGATGAAAAGGAGAGAACGAGACCCTCTCAGGTCTTTAGTTCGATCCAAATAAAACCTCAGGGCCCGTACGGGACACAGGGTCCTGTCTTCTTTAAACTGTCTATCCACAATGGTAGTCAGAGCAGGGATAGTCACCGGAGACACACTTTGAGAACCTTCTTCTCAGAAGAAGGGAACAAGGCAACCTTTTCCCATTGGCCTAAATTAGCTACTTTGTTAGCGACCCAGGCATGGATTTCGCTGTGGCGCTTGCCGGAGGCCAAGGCTAGCAAGAAAGCAGTTTTTAAAGTGAGATGTTTGAGGTCTGAATCTTTCATGGGCTCAAAAGGTGCTTTGGTGAGCTCGTTAAGGACAACAGAAAGGTTCCACTTGGGTAAGTTTCTGGAACTTTTAGGACGATCCCTGTGAAAACTGGAGAGTAACCTATGAAGGTCTGCATTGTGTGCAATATGTTGGGCCGTTGGGCCCAAAGTGTCAACGATTGCAGTCCTGTAACCATCAATGGTCGAGGGGCGCCTGTTTAGGTCTTGGTACAGGTACATGAAGAAATCTGAGATTTGTTTCACAGATGGAGTGGAGAAATCCACCGAATTTTCTCTGCACCATTTTTCAAAAAGGGCCCACTTTGACTTGTAGATGGTCCTTGTTGATGACCGCTGAGGGGCAGCAATTCTCTCTGCCACCTCCACAGAGAAGCCTTGTTCTTGGAGTTGTCCGCTCCTAGACACCAGGCGTGGAGGTTCAGGTGCTGGGGGTTGTTGTGGAACACCAGCTTGTGGGACTGTTTGAGTAGGGTTGTTGACACTGGGAGTTGCAGTGGGATCTCTGTTGAGAGCTGCACTAGGTCCCAAAACCAGGGCATCCCTGGCCAGCCTGGGGCTATTACGATGATCAGGCACTGGCATTGCCTGATCTTTTGGATCACCTTGTGAAGGAGAGCCGTAGGAGGGTACGCATATGCTGTGAGGTTGGTCCAGTTTATGTTCAGAGCATCTATGTCCCAGGCCTTTGGGTCTGGGATAGGAGACACGTATAGAGGGAGTTTGTGGTTCAGGTGAGTGGCAAACAAGTCTACATGAGGGGTGAACCACTTCTGGCAGATCTGTTTGAAGACCTGTGGGTGCAGAGACCATTCGGTTGACTGCACTTGGTTGGACCTGGATAGCAGGTCGGCCATCACATTCAGGCACCCTGGAATGTGCCTGGCTTTCAATGTTATGTGATAGTGATGGCACCAGGTCATGATCTTCCACAGGAGAGCACACATCTCTGCCGAGTGTGTTCCTCCTTGTTTGTTGATGTAGGCTACCACTGTTGAGTTGTCCGTCGCGATCAACACTGTTTGATTCTGGCACTGGTCCTTGAAGTCTCGAAGGGCCAGGGAGACCGCCTTCAATTCTAGGACATTTATGTGAAGCCTTTTTTCCCGATCTGACCACAGACCCTTGGTAAAGTTTTGGTCTAAGTGAGCGCCCCAACCTTCGTTTGAGGCGTCGGTAAAGAGTTGGATACTGTGGTCTTTGGGATGAAGGTCTGCACCTTTCATCACCTTGGAGGGATTTTGCCACCAATCTAGGTGGGCTGCAATGGCTTCTGTCCAGGGAAGGAGGTTGTCCAGCGACTGAGGATATCTCCAGTGCTCCTTGAGATGAAACTGAAAGGGCCTCATGTGAAGGCGTCCCTCCGGGACCATTTTCTCCGTTGAGGCTAGCAACCCAATTAGAGACATCAAACATCTTGCAGTCAAAACACGTTTTGACTTGAGTCGTAGGATCAAATCCTGAAGTTTGAGCCATCTCTCTTGAGTGGGTTTTACAAGGGCTGAATCGAGGTGGTATTCGTAGCCCACGAACGAAAACACCTGTGTAGGTTTCAGTTCTGATTTTTCCTGATTTATTATCCATCCCAAGGACTGAGTCAGGTCTACTACTGCCTGAGTGTTCACTTGTGCTTCCTCCTGAGACTGGGACCTGATCAGCCAGTCGTCCAGGTATTGGTGAATTCTGAGTCCTCTTGAGAGGGCCATTAGTTTCACTTCCTTTACGATCATAGTAAAGACCTGGGGGGCTGTAGCTAGTCCGAACGGGAGGGAGGTGAATTGGAACACCTGAGCCTTGTAGCAAAACCTTAGGTATTTCCTTGAGCTTGGGTGGATGGGGATATGCAGGTAGGCGTCCGACAGATCTATCGACGATACCCACTCCCCTGGAATCAGGGAGGTCCTGATGGACTCTGGAGTTTCCATTTTGAACTTTTCTACGTGTAGAAAAGTGTTGAGCCTGCTTAAGTCTATGACTGGCCTCCACCTTTGGTGAGGCTTGGGTACTAGGAACAGGCGACTGTAAAACCCGAGAGATTTTACATTGTCTACCCTTTCGATAGCGTTCTTTGACAGGAGAGACTGGATACAAGTGGCCAAGGCTTGGTCTTTTGGTTGGGCCTTGTACTCTGACAGAATCAGAGGAAATCTGATCAAGTTTGGCTTTGAACGGAATGGCAGAACGTAGCCATTGGTGATAATGTTTAACACGTTTTGAGAACATTTGTTTGTGAGCCAGTCTCTCCTGAAAGAACGGAGGCGACCTCCTACTGGTGGACTGAGTGAGGCTTTTGAGGAGTCATTGGGGAGGGGGGTTTCCACGCCCCCTTCCTCTATTGTGGGGTCGAAAACGACCCCTGGAGCCTCTGAAGTTGGATTTTCCTCTTCCCGAAGGAAAGGACTGGTTACTGCTTTGAGAGGTATTGCCCCCATAGGGGCGTTTCCTGTAGGAGCCTCTTTTCCTGTGGGGACCACGAAAGGGCTTATTCTGGTAGGGTGCAAAACCCTGAGAATCTTTTGAGGTGCCTTTTTTGAGAAGGAAGTCCTCACCTTCCTTCACTAATTGAGACTCGAACAAGGAAGAGTCCCAAAAGGACGAGTTCCTGAGTTCTTGACGTCTCGTTTCTCCTAATTGAGGATGTAATAGAGTCATCTCGGCTTCTCGCCTGAGTAAGCCGGTATTAGCCATAGAGTATAATTCCCTCTGCAAAATATGGGCTAGAGATTTGCTGAGACAAGTGAGGGCCCTGTGTTGAACAAGTACTGTCTTGTTCCAAAAATCTAAGTAGTCAGCTACTTCCTCATATCCGCGCTTTGCCGCTTTCTCAGGATTGGCACCTTTCTGAATCTGAGATTTAATCTTCTTGACGGTAGACTTAATGCTATGTTGGCATTTTTCCAATGAAGCATTGCAAGAAGATGAGGTTTTGGCAAATGCAGCGGTGAAGTTGAGGGTAGAGATGTTTTGTCTAGCCTGAAGTTCTAGCTCCTTGAGAACTGGCATGGGAACTCTGGCTACTGGGGGCCCAGAAGGTCTAGGAGTAATACAGATCTTAGCAAAGTCTGTATTCAACTCCTGAATTTTGTCCTGAAAAGTTGGTTGTCCCACCTTGTACCACTTGGAAGTTGAGGGAGGAGGCTTGACATATTTTCCCTCAGATAAGTTGGCAGCCTTAAAGTCATGTTGGAATTTATCAAAGGCGTCCTTGATAACTGAGCTAAGTGGCAGAATAGAGGAGGGACCTCTAGGTCTGAGCTCTTGACGGCCTTTTTCATCATCCAGACCCAACACTGAGGTGGAAGACCTGGGCATAGATTCCCTGGGATCAGGGAGAGACAAAATACGCCTGAAGGTATCCACTTCCTCAGAGTATTGGGAGGGCATGTCAGACAAAGCTACTGCTCTATAGTAAGGGGGGTCTGGATCATGTTGTGGGAGGTCTTGGTCAGAAGCTACTCCTGAGGGCTGAGCCCTAGAGGGCTTAGGAGACCTGTGTCTGGCTACAGGGGAGTGATCCTCCTCTGAGGTAAATGACACATATCTAGATCTTGATTTATGTTTGCTCTTGTCAGAGTGCTTTTTGGATCTAGAAGAAGGGATCCGAGGTTCATCGGAATCTTCATTTGGTTGGTCCGAGGCAGAGCTCGGGTCAACTGGCTGCTTATGGCTTTGCTTTTTGTGAGAGTACGAAACCTCTTCGGGATGACCTTCAGAGGGGGCAACGTACTGATCCGAGGAAGGTTGAGTAGATACTAGACGAGGAGGAAGAGTTGGACCATAGTCCACATCCATATCCTCGCTTGGAACGTTAGTACCAGATCTCGGATGGGGCAAATCCAGAGGGGCAGCAGAAGTACTGGACAAGCCAGGTTTTGAAGCAAGAGTCGAAGACTGTGTCTCGACTTTCTGTTTTACAGCCAACTCCTCTCGGAGTGACTGAAAAGCTTCCAACATGGATGCCTGGAAGGAACCCATTTGCTGCTGTAAGTGTATATTTAAGGAATCACCGAGTGATTTCTCTAAATTTTTCTGGATTTTATTTTGCAAAGCTGTACCAGGGGTGGGTGGGACGGTTTTTGCTGGCGTTTTCAAAGACAGGGAACTGAAGGCAAGAGGTTGTGGACGGGGGGGGTGAGGTAAAGAGGCTATCAGCAGCACACTCGAGGTCTGCATTGGACCCAGTGAAAGAGTCCCCGTCGCCTTCACCCAAAAGATCTAGTTCATCTTTGGAACTAGTTGTCGCTTTCTGCTTTTTCAAATACCGTTTCCGGTTTTGGATTTTCTGTAGTTGCTCATCTGTAAAAGACGTGCAAATTTCGCAAGGGGTTTCAAAGGTGACACAGGGGTCATCTCCCTTGCCAGCCTCCCTACAGGTAGGGCAGAAATTATGTGTATCAAAATTAAAGCAGAAATGGCGGCATTTCTGCGCTCTCGGTTTGTCTTTATTTGCTTGATGTGTAGACATTTTGTACGCAATAAAAGACGTAGAATGTATTAGCCTGAACCGAGGAAAACTCAAAACACGCGACAGCAATAAAAATACTTATCCTGTGAAAATGAAACTTTAACAGAATGATCTATAATATATATTACAAGAAATATGCAAATATTAGCCTCCAACAATAAGTAAAGTCTGAGAAATAAATGAAAATGTCTGTATATTTACAAACTGCTACCAGTCAATCGTGGCCAACGAGAAAGTAGGACGATTGGTCAGAAGTTATCACGTGACGACAACTACCAGTATATCCGGTGGCTAACAAGAACGATCTTTTTTTCTAAGACGTTGGCCCCGGGTGTGGCAACCCGAGATCAGCATTAAGTCCCACATGGTAAGCTATTGTAGCGTAATAAAAGCTGGAGTTAAAGTCCAGGAGAAACTGTAGCTCTTCTGTAGCTGCCGACAGTTTTGAGGCTGACTTTCCTTTGTGGTCGACTCTGATGGCTTTCAACTGAGACTGCATATCCTGTTGTATCTTCATCCAACATCTATTGAACCCTGCAGCCTGATTGCAGATAACCGACGACTCCCTGGCGGATTTCTCCCATTTCCTCAATGTATCTTGAGAGATTGGGCGCGACTGGGGAGGGCTGGTGGCGATTCCAGCCTGTCTTGCTATCCTCAGGTATCCACTATTTAGTTTTGATGAGTCGGTACTCCAAGATGTGACAGTCTCTGTGGCGTCACTTTTCGCTGGGAATGACAACCATACCACTTTGCTTGAGATCTAGGAGGCTTCAAAAATTGATCTCTCTGCAAACCACCGGCTTCAGCACTGCGGGATGGGTATCCATCAGTTAGGGTTAAGTTGAGTTTAGCAAGTTTTCGGCAGAGCCATTCGTCTGTGGGTAACTGAACTGACACCTTGCCTGGAGTTTGCAGCCTCAGTCCAGCAAAGGGGTTGTCGTCTGATGAACTGGCAGTAGTATTCATATCCGGAATATGGGTCCATCCCATATAAGACCGGATCCCCCTCATGGTTTCTCTGTACGATTGTTCTTCTGAGAGGGACTGGTCAGGGTCGGTGATGGTGGCATCCAGTTCATCTGACAATTCACCCTCCTCCACAAAAATATCAACAGGGGGTCAGTGGGATACAACACTGTCCGAGTCTGATTCACTGGAAGTGTTCCTTCTGGTCGGTTGAAAGGCACTAGAAATACTAGTGGAAGGCCTATCAGAGGCTGCTGGTCGGTCCATGGGCTGAGGTTGGTCAGACTGAAGCTTAGAAGCCAGTGGGTCAGTAGTTGCAGACACAGAAGGTTGGTCAGTAGATACAGAAGGTCGGTCAGAGGACTGAGAAGCTGGCTGGTCGGTTGGTTTGATGAAAGGCTCCGACCTCATGACGTTAGCTGGTGGAGAATGAGCTGGGACCACCTTGACTGTACTGAAAGTCGGTTCCTGCTGAGGCTGGTCCAAAGTCTTGGCTAATAGGAGTGCTTCTAGCCGGTTGAACCGGTCTGACCATTTCTGGTCCAGTTCCTCAAATCTCTGGTCAGTAGACACTGTGGCCGGTCGGCTAGTTGAAGATGAAGACTTGGACTTGACCGACTTCTTCTTTTCCTCCACCTTCTTCTTTTTCTCAGCCAGCTGTGCACTCAAACCAGTTTCCTGGCCATCCACTGCCCTTATTACCGACACTAGTGACTAAAGATGAAGATGATGGATTCTTAGATGGGGTAGTATCAGATTTATCTCGCTTCTCCTTCTTAAGTTTGCAGGAAAGGGTCACCGTGGAGAGTTGTGCAAGGTGTTCAGGTGTCAATACTTTACAATGCTGGCAATCAGAGTCTGGCTTTTCAACACAAGGGTCTTTACCCTTCTTCTTGTCACAACAATGTGCACAGACACTGTGTAAATGAAAACCTGCCATCATGTGGCCACACCCTCCGCGTCGTTGACTAGGAGAAGACATAGTGGTCTATACACTACCAAGAATCCGTAAATAAGCTTAAAAAAGCAAAGTTGCAAATTTAATAAGTAAATTAAATTTTTATAAGTTAATACCCTATCCAATGGACAATTGCTAAACCGGTCGGCGCAGACCGGCCCGCCAAACGCCAGAAAAAGACGTCCTGTGTTTCCACCGGCTGGCTGGTCCCAGTACTGTGCATTCGCCAGGTGGCGCATGGTATTTACTTCCTGTCTAGACAACATGACGTCATAGCATCTTTTTCGTTGTCTAAAACTATTAGACCCCTAGTAAGCTGATAGCGGGGTCGGTGGGAGGGTCTTGTGTGTCCATTGGATAGGGTATTAACTTATAAAAATTTAATTTACTTATTAAATTTGCAATTTTATTGCGTTAATACATCCTATCCAATGGACAATTGCTGAATAACTACCGCTTGGTCGGCGGGTAAGTTACTAGGGACTTATGTGAACTCACAAGTAATAGCAAATTTTAACCTATGGTCTAGGCTGACTTCGTCAGGAGACCTATAGGTCCAGGCCTGGGTTGACTTTAAGGTCAGGAAACCCTGCAAGGCCATGGTCGGTTGCCAGCAGCCGGTTACCCAGGGCTATACCGCCGTCGCCCCCCCCCCCCCCCCCCCCACCTTTTTTGCAGACCTGCTCTGAGGTAGGGGAAGAGAGGGATGAGTTCAGTCCCAGAATGCAAATAAACCTCCCAAAGGAAGCACGCCACACTTAATTCTTATGTACATGAAGAAACTGTTTATACATATATACAAATCTCCTCAATCTAAGGGCCACTTGTGGATCTGCTGAGCAGCCACTACCGAGCCCAATTGGTAAAGCTCTGAATCAGCCCAAGCCCCGCCCTTCATATAGAACTGTGTGAAGGTATTGTGACTTCAGTGGCAGGCTGACAAGATTGGATCTAAGGAGACTCCCGACTGGGAGGCCTTAGAAGCAGCAAAGGCCCTGACATCATGGGCTTTAACCTGATGTTAAATGTGGGCCCCCTGGTCAGAGAGCTCATAACATAGGATCACAGTCTGCTTGATCCAAGAGGAGATAGTGGCAGGTGAGATGTCTTTGTTGAAACCTTTCTTAAAGGAGACAAAAACCACCTCCTTATTCTGCCTGATATCCTGTCCAAATAGTAGCACAACGCTCTGACCGGACAGAGGGATCTATCCAGAGTCGGGGCCAGGGCTGTTATAACCCCAGGGGCCACACTGGACACTCTATGGCCAGCTGATTCTAGGATAGAAAGCTGGGTGATGGATACAGGGACACCTTTGACCAATCGGATTGGTGTCCAATATATCAGTTTTGCCAGGCATGAATCTCACTTTTGCACTTGCCTGACCCAAGGGCCAAGAGGAATACCGTCTTGAAGGTCAAATGCTTCAAGGGGGGCCTCCTTGATTGGATCAAAAGGAGTCTTAGGTGGTGCACGGCCAGTGAGAAGTTCCAGGAGGGTATGCCACTCCTGCCTTTGGGTCTGTCTCTGAGGAATCTATCCAGGAGACGAGCGAGATTTTCGTCCTTACTGATGTTGAAGGGTGAATTTCCAGTTTTATCAACAATGGGTGACCTATAACCATCAATGGTGCTGGGCTGTTTGCGAACCCAGGGCCCAGAGGGAAACTGCCTTGAAGGTCAAATGCTTCAAGGAGGCCTTTAATTGGTTCAAAATGAACCTTGTCAGCTGGTGCAAAAACCAGGGAGAGGTTCCAGGAAGGGGTTACCCTCCGGCCTTTGGGTCTGTCTCAGTGGAAGTTATCCAGGAGACGAGTGAGATTTTCATCCTTACTAACATTGATGGGCAAATTTCTAGACTATCAGCAATGGCTGACCTGTAACCATCAATGGTACTGGGCTGCAACTCCCTGTCCTGAAACAGGTACCTAAGGAAGTAAACAACTGACTTTACAGGTGGTGCCCGAAGCCCACCTGATGAATGATACATCACTTGGTAAAAATGACCCATTTGCCTCATAGACTGATCTGATTGACCCCCCTTTGAGGAGCCTCAATTCTTGCTGCCACTGCCTCAGACAAGTCTTGCTCCTCGATTGCTGAGGCTCTAGGAGCCCTGCATGGAGATTAACATTTGTCAGATTTCTGTGAGGGATCTGATCGAATGGTTGTGAACAGGCTGGACAGATTGGGCAGGCTCAGCGGGATGTGGCTGGACATGGCCACTAGATCCCAAAATCAAGGCATGTTGGGCCACCCCGGAGCAATCAGAATGATTCTCTTACATGGGGAGTCTTGCAACTTCTCCACCACTTTGCCCAATATGGCTGATGGTGAGAAGGTGTATGCTTTTAGATCCTACCATGGCCGACTGAGTACATCCACTGCTGTGGCCAGGGGATCCGGTACTGGTGACACAAAACAGAGGCGACTTGTTGTTGAACCTCGTGGCAAATAAGTTATTTTGGGCCGGTGCCACCTACTGCATAGAGTGGAAGACCTCTGGGAGGAGAAACCACTGTTGGGATGGTCTGGCCTAGTCTGGACAGCCTGTCTGCTACCACATTAGGCCGGCCTGGAATGTGTCGTGCTTAGAGTCACTTGTTTCCTGGTACACCAGGTCAAGATTCTCCATACTAGGGCACAAGGTGGGCCCGACCTCATTCCTCCTTCCTTTATGTATGACACTACTGTGGTGTTGTCAGTAGCTACAAGTACTATCTTGTTGAGCAAAGGTCTTGGAACTCTTTTAAAGCCAGAAAGGCTGCTTTAAGTTCTAGACAGTTTATATACAACTTGCTTCCCGGAGGGGACCAGGTTGCTCTTGCCAAGTGCTCATCTAAGTGAGCGCCCAACCCTTCTATTGATGCGTCTGTAAATATTTGCAGAGCATGTTTTATTGGGTGTAATGGTTGGCCTGTAAGTTCATTGTCTTCCTTCAGCCGCCATTGTAAATGGGGTGCAGGGACCTGGGGACTTGGATCACCTTTTGCAGTGATTCTGGATACCCACCAGTTGTTTTTGAGATGCCACTGTATGGGTCTCATATGAAGTCTGCCTAGATTAACATGCTTTTCTGTAGATGTTAGTAACCTATCAAGGACATGAATTCCCGGACCGGGCAAGCCGGTAGGGATAGCAGTTTTAACAGTCTCTTGAAGGTTCTGTCACCAGTCCAGAGTCGGTCGGAACCGATCAGACCTGAAGTCGAACTGGTAGCCTACAAAATCGAAGTCTTGTTTGGGCTCCAGCTCTGATTTCTCTAAGTTCATCAGCCATTTCACCTGCTTTGGTATCACGGTGAACTCCAAAGGTGCTGCGGACCAACTGAATGGCAGGGCCTTGAACTGGTATGCCCGACCTTGGATGTGAAAACTCAGGCATTTCCTGGATTGTTCTTGTATAGGTATATGGACATAGGTATCCCTCCTTCAACAGTTGTACTACCTAGGGTCCAGCCCCCAAGGCTTCCTATGTTCCCAAAAAGGGCTTAGTCTGGAACCTATAGGCAGACTGTGTGCCACATTTGGTATTCTGACAAACATTTTCTGTCCCTCCGGACACTGGTCCGGTCTGGAGACAATGATCCAGGTTAACAGTCTCTCTGTTCTTATTGTGGTCCGGTGGGGCTGACACAACTTTTCACATTAATAGACTCTTCGCCCCGGGCCAGCAGCCTGCAAGGTGCAGTATTTACAGAGCAAATGTCATTTGTGAGATGTCTGACCCCTGGCCGGACATGATGACAAAATTTATTATCTCTCCAGTCAAGTCCAGCACCGATAACAGGTTGTTGAGAGGTGTGATAAAGGACACTGTCATATCCCTGTCATATCACCAAAACCACTGACTGGTCTAAGAATTCTCTGTAACCAAATAAACCTTAGGTAACTCTGTTCGGTACCCGGGCTCCATACTCGGTACTTTACTGTAACTAGTAATTCTCTGTAACAAAAAACTGGCAGGCTGGGGTCATCCATGATTTTTTTTTTTTTTTTTTATTTATTATTATTTAACCAGTTGGGTTGAAGCACTGTACAGTAAGGACTGTGTAGCCAACAACCTGTTAGTAAACTTTGTAACCAGTAGGTTGAAGCAAGTGTACAAGACTGTGTGGCCAGTACCAGTCGGTACACTCTGTAACCCGTTGTTAAAGCAAGTGTACAAGGCTGTGTAACCAGTACCAGTCGGTACACTCTGTAACCAGTTGTTGAAGCAAGTGTACAAGGCTGTGCAGTCAGTACCAGCCGGTACACTCTGTAACCCGTTGTTAAAGCAAGTGTACAAGGCTGTGTGGCCAGTACCAGTCGGTACACTCTGTAACCAGTTATTGAAGCAACTGTACAAGGCTGTGTAGCCGGTCGGTACACTTTGTAACCAGTTGTTGAAGCAAGTGTACAAGGCTGTGTAGCCAGCACCAGTCAGTACACTCTGTAAATAGTTGCTAAAGCAATTTTACAACTATCTTTTGTGTTGAATTCAGCTTGCTGTAGGTTTCCTCCATTAAGTAAAGCATTTCTTTAATCCCACGTCTTACTTGTAGATTTGACAGTTGCTGGGAAAGCCCTTGTGAGCTATATTTAGAAACACTTGGTGTTCGGTGCGTCACGTGACCAGCTTGCTGGTGGGAAAGACACGCGATTGGCTGATTGGAGCTCGTCAGTTGTGACGTTCTTTTGTGATACTTAAACATGCAAATGCGCAGTATTCTGCTCATCCACAAACCCCACTACCGACAATGAAGCCGGGTCTGCAAGGCAGGGACTGCAATCACAGTAGACGTGAGTTCTGAAGAACGAACTTCCGACCTTCCTGGTCGGTGAAAACATGTGACCTGCTTCGTGATTGGTCGGAAGGACACGCGATTGGCTGACTGGAGATGACGTCAGTATTTGCGTTCTTTGTGTCAAGCTTTACCGGCAACTTTACAGTCCACAAAACCCCACTACCGACAACCAGGCCGGGTCTGCAAAGCAGGGACTGTAGTCACAGTACATGTGAGTTCTGAAGAACGCATTTCCGACCTTCCTGGTCGGTGAAAACACATGACCTGCTTCGTGATTGGTCGGAAGGACACGCGATTGGCTGACTGGATATGACGTCAGAGGTCGCGTTCTTTGAACTGGCCGGTCGGCTTATGCTTTAAAAGCAGAGAAGCCTGGACCAGTGCATTCTGTAGATGTGTAGATGAAATTCCTTCTCTCTTTCGTGATAAAACCAGCAAACTGGCCATCCACAACCCCCACTACCGACAACAGAGCCGGGTCTGCAAGGGAGGGACTGATATCACCTTCTATTGTGAAGTCGGTTGAACTGGAGCTTGCTGGTCAACTAATGCTAATGACAGTTCTTCTCAGCCGGCTGTGCACTCAAACCAGTGTCCTGGCCATCCACTGCCCTTACTACCGACACACGTGCCGGGTCCATAAGGGTGGGACTGAGAGTGAAATTCCTTCTATGTCGTAGATATGAAGTTCTGATGAAAAACACTAAATACTCGAGCTAGGCTGGTGTGACTGATGCTATACAGCAGAGAAGTCGGTACCAGTGCGCTCTGAAGATGAAGAATGCATCTTGCTTGGGGAATTCCTTCTTACAGTGTTCAAAACTACGTAGATTGAAGTTTCCCGTGATTTATTTGTAGTGTACTAGAAAAGACGTTTCTATGGTGATTGTAGCTGTAAAGTTACAGCAGGTACATTCAAACAAAAAACACGGATAGAAATACCTTGTAAGTAGTATATTCCATTATATTTCTAAATATTGTCGATCTGCCCCTAACAACACAATTGTTGAATGGGAGGAAACTAGAAAAAAAGGCTGCCTTCATATTTCTCGTAGATTACTGCCCTATCATCAACACTAAATTGAGTCAACTAGGGAGCGTTTCCAGCAGATTTCTTGATGTATATCCGTGCTTGATATGTAGGTAACACTTTTACAATAAATTATTTGTAAATAAGGTATAAAATCTGTCATAATGCACACTTTTCCTTAAAATATCTGGAGATTGTTGAAAACACGTTCGCACAGTACACGCGCCAAACGAAAAAGATGCTATGACGTCATGTTGTCTAGACAGGAAGTAAATACCATGCGCCACCTGGCGAATGCACAGTACTGGGACCGGCCAGCCGGTGGAAACACAGGACGTCTTTTTCTGGCGTTTGGCGGGCCGGTCTGCGCCGACCGGTTTAGCAATTGTCCATTGGATAGGATGCATTAACGCAATAAAATAGTAGATATTCTCACCAAAACAACTGAAAACTTAAAACTCAGAAATATTCCGTGTGCACTGATCATACGCCAAATGAAAAAGATGCCATGACGTCACGCTGTCTAGACAAGAAGGAAGTACGACACGCCATCTGGCAAGTGCACTGGTACTAGGGACCGGCCGGCCGGTGGAAACACAGGACGTCCTTTTCTGACGTTTGGCGGGCCGGTCTGTGCCGACCGGATTAGCAATTGTCCATTGGATAGGATGTATTAACGCAATAAAACCCTATATGCCACACAGCATAAATGCTGGTGACACAAAAAACTAGAGATTGCTTCTCGACGCAGTGTATCCCCGGACGGGACATAGTTAAGGCGTGAATATGTCGGTCTTGAGCCTGTTTCCTGGAGCACCAGGTCAGGATTCTCCATAGTACCAGATTACTCCCAAAAGCTAATCACTAGTTCTTTCACTTATATCTGTCTTTAAAAATTACATTTCATGGATCCAGAAGATCCATATAGTGATCCGGATCACTTCCAAAATTCAATCATTTAATCCTTTTACCTTTTCAGACATATCCTGAAAATTTCATCAAAATCCGTCCACAAGTTTTTGATTTATCTTGTACAGAAACACATCTAGCAGCCTGGATCCAGATGATCCAGATCACTCCCAAAATCTAATCACTTGTTCCTTGTCCCATTAAGGACATTTCCTGAAAATTTCATCAAAATGCACCCATAAGTTTTTGAGTTAGCTGTCTTTAAAATTGCAAATTTAATAAGTAAATTAAATTTTTATAAGTTAATACCCTATCCAATGGACAAATGCTATTCCGGTCGGCGCGACCGGCTCGCCAAACGTCAGACGTCCTGTGTTTCCACCGGCCAGCCAGTCCTAGTACTAGTGCACTCGCCAGATGGCGTGTCGAACCCCCTTCCTGTATAGACAGCATGACGTCATAGCATCTTTTTCGTTGTCTAAATCTATTAGACCCCTAGTAAGCTGATAGCGGGGTCGGTGGGAGGGTCTTGTGTGTCCATTGGATAGGGTAATTAACTTATAAAAATGTAATTTACTTATTAAATTTGCAATTTTATTGCGTTAATACATCCTATCCAATGGACAAATGCTGAATAACTACCGCCTGGTCGGCGGGTAAGCTACTAGGGACTTAGATGAACTCATAACAGAACTAACAAAATTTCCTTTCAAGCCTGGGTCGACCTTGAGGTCAGACCCTTAAGGCTACAGTAGGTTACCAGAAACCGGTCAACCAATTTACTGCCCCCCCCCCCCCCCTTTTTACAGACCTGCTCTGAGGTAGGGGAAGAGAGGGCTGAGTTCAGTCCCATAATAAGAATAAACTTCCCGAAGGAAGCAAAGCACAGTTTTGTTTTTTTTTTTTTTTTTTTATATATATGTACACTATTTACATATTTACAAAATCTCCTCCCTCCCCGGGTTATTTGTGGATCTGCTGAGCAGCCACTACAGGTCCCAGGTGATAGAGCTCAGAGTCAGCCCAAGCCACATCCTTCAGATAAAATTGTGTGAAGGTATTATGTGACTTCCAATGACATGCTGACAAGATCTGTTCCAAGGAAATTCCAGCTTGGAAAGCCTTAGAAGCAGCAAAGGCCCTGACATCATGGGCTTTGACCTGATGTAATGTGTGGGCCTCCTGGTCTGAAAGCTCATAGCATAGGATCACAGTTTGTTTGATCCATGAGGAGATAGTGGCAGGTGAGATATCCTTGTCAAAACCTTTCTTGAAGGAGACAAAGACCAACTCCTTATGCTGCCTGATATCTGAGGTCCTGTCCAAGTAGTAACGCAAGGCTCTGACTGGACAGAGTGACCTATCAGACTTGAGGGATCTATCCAGAGTTGGGGCCAGGGCTGGTATCACCACTGGGGCCACACACTCTGGACCCTCCTTGGCCAGCTGGTTCTTGGAAAGACAGCTGGGAGATGGATACAGCGACACCTTTGACCAGTCAGACTGGTGCCTGATATTTTTGTGTTGCCAGGCATGAATCTCACTTCTGCGTTTGCCTGAACCTAGGGCAAATAGGAAAATAGTCTTGAAGGTCAAACACTTCAAGGAAGCTTCCTTGATTGGTTCAAAGGGAGCCTTGGTAAGTTGGTGTAAGACCAAAGATAGGTTCCAGGAAGGGATACCCCTTCTACCCTTAGGTCTGTCTCTATGGAAACTATCCAAGAGGCGAGTGAGATTTTCATCTTTGCTCATGTTGAGGGTTAGATTTCCCAGTTTATCAGCAATGGCAGACCTGTATCCATCAATGGAGCTGGGCTGCAACCTCCTGTCCTCAAAAAGGTACATAAGGAAGTCAGCAACCGACTTTACAGGGGGTGCCCTGAAGTCCACCTGATTAGTGATGCACCACTTTGTAAAAATGGCCCACTTTGCCTCATAGACAGATCTGGTTGATCCTCTTTGAGGAGCCTCAATCCTTGTTGCCACTGCTTCAGAGAAGCCCTGCTCCTTGATTGCTGTGGCTCTAGGAGCCATGCATGGAGATTTAGGTTTGTCAGATTTCTGTGAGGGATCTGATTGAAAGGCTGTGTCAACAGGTTTGGCAGGTTGGGTAGGCTCAGTGGGATCTGACTGGACATGGTCACTAGATCCCAAAACAAGAGGAGAGTGCCCGTGAACGGGCACTGTGTCAGCTGACTGAGTGTTTTTGATTTGTGAAGGTGATTAGAGGACAGAATAATTATCAGGAAAAGGGCTGTACAGAAATACAGTAAATGGTAACTGAACAGCAAGTTCGAAAGAAATTCCGAAGCTGACAGAAGAAAAGGATAAAAAAGTTGTGCCCTGTAAATGGTATTATGAAGGAAAATAACAAGGCAATTGTTTAAGTGTAAAAAAGAGGTTAAAACATATTTAAAGAAATACTACAAATGCAATATCCTCGTTCGACCTTGAAGAAAGGGTCCAAGGTCAAATCTAACCACACAAATACATTCCCAGCCCATGATTTCCTATGGTTTACCATTCCAAACCTCTAGGACCAATTATAAATGAGTTATAAGCACTTTTAAGCTTGGCTGTCCTCATTTGACCTTGAAGGAGGGGTCCAAAGGTCAAATCTGACCATACCAAAAGATTCCGAGCCAATGATTTCCTATGGGATGGTTTACCATCCCAAATCTCTGTCACCAATAATAAGCGAGTTGTAGGCACTTTCAATTTTCGCTATCCTCATTTGACCTTGAAGGAGGGTTCCAAGGTCAAATCGGACCATATCAACAGATTCACAGCCCATGATTTCCTGTCTGTTTACCATCCCAAACCTCTGGGACCAATAATAAGCGAGTTATAAGCACTTTTAAGTTTGGCTATCCTTGTTTGACCTTGAAGGAGGGGTCATTGAAGGTCAAATATGAGCACACCAAAAGATTCCCACCCCATGATTTCTTACAGGTTGGTTTATCATCCCAAACCTCTAGGATCAATAATAAGGGAGATATAAGCACTTTTCATGACTGACAAAAAACACCTGTGGCGGCCATCTTGTTTCTCAAAATGAGGCCAAAAATATTCCCAGACAACATTTTATGGTTATTAATATATACTGCAAACTTAAGAAAGCTAGCTATAATATTTTTTTTCATCAGAGCAGTAATGGTGAAATCTCTCTCTACACACTGTGGCTATCGAGTGGATACAATGATTTACTCAACAGTGAGAACCTGAAAGTAGCTATTGCTCAGCTATGCCATGACATAGAGGTCTGCAATTTCACTATGTTATAGCTGACCAAAAATTCTGTGAATAACATATTTAACAAATTACTCTAAATGTAATAGTTTTCAAGTTACAACTGATTTACTCAACAGTGAGAACCTCAAAGGAACTATTACTCAGCTATGCAATGAGCTACATGTCTGAAATTTTACTATGTTATAGCTAACCCAAAAGTAGGTGAACAACATATTTAAGCAAACTACTGTAAATGCAATAGTTTTCAAGCTACAACTGATTTACTCAATAGTGAGAACCTGAAAATAGCTATTGCTCCGCTATGCCATGAGCTATAGGTCTGTAATTTCACTATGTTATAGCTGACCCAAAAGTAGGTGAACAATATATTTTAACAAAATACTCCAAATGCAATATTTTTCAAGTTATAGCTGATTTACTCAACAGTCAGTACCTGAAAATAGCTATTGCTCAGTTGTGCCATGAGCTATAGGTCTATAATTTCACTATGTTATAGCTGACCCAAAAGTAGCTGAATAACATATTTGCACAAATTTCTGTAAATGCAATAGTTTTCCAATTATAACTGATTTACTCAACAGTGAGAACTTCAAAGTAGCTATTACTCAGCTATGAAATGAGCCACAGGTCTGAAACTTCACTATGTTATAGCTGACCCCAAAATAGGTGAATAACATATTGAAACAAAATACTCTAAATGCAATAGTTTTCAAGTTATAAGTGATTTACTCAACAGTGACAACCTAAAAGTAACTATTACTCAGCTATGCCATGAGCTACAGGTCTGAAATTTTACTATGTTATAGCTGGCCCAAAAGTAGCTGAATAACATATTTATACGAAATTCTCTAAATGCAATAGTTTTTAAGTTACAAGTGATTTTACTCATGATGGAAGTTACTGAAAAGCCCAAAAGTAGCTATTACTCACTTAGCTATTGAGACAGAGACCCAACTTACTCACCATATTGTAGCTATGAAAAAAGTAGCTGAATAACATATTTAAGCAAACTACTGTAAATGCAATAGTTTTCAAGCTACAACTGATTTACTCAATAGTGAGAACCTAAAAGTAGCTATTGCTCCGCTATGCCATGAGCTATAGGTCTGTAATTTCACTATGTTATAGCTGACCCAAAAGTAGGTGAACAATATATTTTAACAAAATACTCCAAATGCAATATTTTTCAAGTTATAGCTGATTTACTCAACAGTCAGTACCTGAAAATAGCTATTGCTCAGTTGTGCCATGAGCTATAGGTCTATAATTTCACTATGTTATAGCTGACCCAAAAGTAGCTGAATAACATATTTGCACAAATTTCTGTAAATGCAATAGTTTTCCAATTATAACTGATTTACTCAACAGTGAGAATTTCAAAGTAGCTATTACTCAGCTATGAAATGAGCCACAGGTCTGAAACTTCACTATGTTATAGCTGACCCCAAAATAGGTGAATAACATATTGAAACAAAATACTCTAAATGCAATAGTTTTCAAGTTATAAGTGATTTACTCAACAGTGATAACCTAAAAGTAGCTATTACTCAGCTATGCCATGAGCTACAGGTCTGAAATTTTACTATGTTATAGCTGGCCCAAAAGTAGCTGAATAACATATTTATACGAAATTCTCTAAATGCAATAGTTTTTAAGTTACAAGTGATTTTACTCATGATGGAAGTTACTGAAAAGCCCAAAAGTAGCTATTACTCACTTAGCTATTGAGACAGAGACCCAACTTACTCACCATATTGTAGCTATGAAAAAAGTAGCTGAATAACATATTTTAACAAAATGCTCTAAATGCAACACTTTTCAAGTTATAAGTGATTTACTCAACAGTGATAACCTAAAAGTAGCTATTACTCAGCTATGCCATGAGCTACAGGTCTGAAATTTTACTATGTTATAGCTGACCCAAAAGTAGCTGAATAACATATTTATACGAAATTCTCTAAATGCAATAGTTTTCAAGTTATAAGCGATTTACTCAACAGTGATAACCTAAAAGTAGCTATTACTCAGCTATGCCATGAGCTACAGGTCTGAAATTTCACTATGTTATAGCTGGCCTAAAAGTAGCTGAATAACATATTTATATGAAATTCTCTAAATTTGAAAATTTTAATTACTTAAATGTAGCTTTTATAAGCTACAAGCTTACCATGTGGGACTTAATGCTGTTCTCGGGTTGCCACACCCGGGGCCAACGTCTTAGAAAAAAAGACCGTTCTTGTTAGCCACCGGATATACTGGTAGTTGTCGTCACGTGATACCTTCTGACCAATCGTCCTACTTTCTCGTTGAAATTTTTTAAACCTACCCCTCAGCTGTAAACAGCGGGGAGGCAGGGTGGGACTCTTCTAAGTCCCACATGGTAAGCTTGTAGCTTATAAAAGCTACATTTAAGTAATTAAAATTTTCAATTTTATTACGCTACAATAGCTTACCATGTGGGACTTAATGCTGAATTCAACCGCCCGGTGGCGGGATTACAGCTGAGACTGGAAGGTATGTCATTTTTTTTTTTTTTTTTTTTTTTTTTTTTTCTAAGATTTTGAATTAATATTTATAGAATAGTGCCAGAAATACCAGTCTGAGTCCCATTTACAGTGCCCCGACCCCGAAGGCCGGGCCTGTAACGAGCCAAAAACCTAAGTAAAGGAGAGACAGTACTAAAAACTGTCTAGATGTTTTATTGTAGGACGGAAGTGCAGCAATGCTCACTCCGAGGTCTGAGGGTCCAAAAGGGCCCTTCACGTATGACTGACCAACCCAGTGGTTGGGCGTCTCATAAAAATTTTTACAAGCTGAATATGAGATTAATGACAACTAAATAAGTCCTTAATAGAAATTACTTGATAATTAAAGAATAAAATGACCTTACCCGTAACATCTTGAAGGTAAAGGAATACCTAGATCCTGGGAAAGACTCCTGAAGACTTGGTTGTAGCGGATGTGCCCCCCCCCCTTTTTTCTTTCCGAGGACAACTGGTCTGAGGGGAAGGATCTAGGACTTGTTGTGCAGCCACTACGGGTCCCAGGTACAAATTGTTGTCGGTGTCCGACCAAGTAAGGTCTTTTAGGTAAAAATTTGTAAATGTGTTGTGAGCTTTCCAGTGACAGGCTTGCATGATTTGGTCCACCGATACCCCACCGTAAAAGGCCTTAGAGGCCGCGAAGGCCCGGATGTCATGCGCTTTGACTTGGACCAAGTCCAAGGTTTGTTGATCTGCTTGTTTGTAACAAAGTAAAATGGTTTGTTTCAACCATGAAGAGAGTGTAGCGGGTCTGATGTCTGAGGTATGTCCTTTCTTAAAGGAGATGAAAAGGAGAGAACGAGACCCTCTCAGGTCTTTAGTTCGGTCCAAATAAAACCTCAGGGCCCGTACGGGACACAGGGTCCTGTCTTCTTTAAACTGTCTATCCACAATGGTAGTCAGAGCAGGGATAGTCACCGGAGACACACTTTGAGAACCTTCTCTTGCTAGTTGGTTTTTGGCTATGAAATCAGAAGAAGGGAACAAGGCAACCTTTTCCCATTGGCCTAAATTGGATACTTTGTTAGCGACCCAGGCATGGATTTCGCTGCGGCGCTTGCCGGAGGCCAAGGCTAGCAAGAAAGCAGTTTTTAAAGTGAGATGTTTGAGGTCTGAGTCTTTCATGGGCTCAAAAGGTGCTTTGGTGAGCTCGTTAAGGACAACAGAAAGGTTCCACTTGGGTAAGTTTCTGGAACTTTTAGGACGATCCCTGTGAAAACTGGAGAGTAACCTATGAAGGTCTGCATTGTGTGCAATATGTTGGGCCGTTGGGCCCAAAGTGTCAACGATTGCAGTCCTGTAGCCATCAATGGTCGAGGGGCGCCTGTTTAGGTCTTGGTACAGGTACATGAAGAAATCTGAGATTTGTTTCACAGATGGAGTGGAGAAATCCACCGAATTTTCTCTGCACCATTTTTCAAATAGGGCCCACTTTGACTTGTAGATGGTCCTTGTTGATGACCGCTGAGGGGCAGCAATTCTCTCTGCCACCTCCACAGAGAAGCCTTGTTCTTGGAGTTGTCCGCTCCTAGACACCAGGCGTGGAGGTTCAGGTGCTGGGGGTTGTTGTGGAACACCAACTTGTGGGACTGTTTGAGTAGGGTTGTTGACACTGGGAGTTGCAGTGGGATCTCTGTTGAGAGCTGCACTAGGTCCCAAAACCAGGGCATCCCTGGCCAGCCTGGGGCTATTACGATGATCAGGCACTGGCATTGCCTGATCTTTTGGATCACCTTGTGAAGGAGAGCCGTAGGAGGGTACGCATATGCTGTGAGGTTGGTCCAGTTTATGTTCAGAGCATCTATGTCCCAGGCCTTTGGGTCTGGGATAGGAGACACGTATAGAGGGAGCTTGTGGTTCAGGTGAGTGGCAAACAAGTCTACATGAGGGGTGAACCACTTCTGGCAGATCTGTTTGAAGACCTGTGGGTGCAGAGACCATTCGGTTGACTGCACTTGGTTGGACCTGGATAGCAGGTCGGCCATCACATTCAGGCACCCTGGAATGTGCCTGGCTTTCAATGTTATGTGATAGTGATGGCACCAGGTCATGATCTTCCACAGGAGAGCACACATCTCTGCCGAGTGTGTTCCTCCTTGTTTGTTGATGTAGGCTACCACTGTTGAGTTGTCCGTCGCAACCAACACTGTTTGATTCTGGCACTGGTCCTTGAAGTCTCGAAGGGCCAGGGAGACCGCCTTCAATTCTAGGACATTTATGTGAAGCCTTTTTTCCCGATCTGACCACAGACCTTTGGTAAAATTTTGGTCTAAGTGAGCGCCCCAACCTTCGTTTGAGGCGTCGGTAAAGAGTTGGATACTGTGGTCTTTGGGATGAAGGTCTGCACCTTTCATCACCTTGGAGGGATTTTGCCACCAATCTAGGTGGGCTGCAATGGCTTCTGTCCAGGGAAGGAGGTTGTCCAGCGACTGAGGATATCTCCAGTGCTCCTTGAGATGAAACTGAAAGGGCCTCATGTGAAGGCGTCCCTCCGGGACCATTTTCTCCGTTGAGGCTAGCAACCCAATTAGAGACATCAAACATCTTGCAGTCAAAACACGTTTTGACTTGAGTCGTAGGATCAAATCCTGAAGTTTGAGCCATCTCTCCTGAGTGGGTTTTACAAGGGCTGAATCGAGGTGGTATTCGTAGCCCACGAACGAAAACACCTGTGTAGGTTTCAGTTCTGATTTTTCCTGATTTATTATCCATCCCAAGGACTGAGTCAGTTCTACTACTGCCTGAGTGTTCACTTGTGCTTCCTCCTGAGACTGGGACCTGATCAGCCAGTCGTCCAGGTATTGGTGAATTCTGAGTCCTCTTGAGAGGGCCATTAGTTTCACTTCCTTTACGATCATTGTAAAGACCTGGGGGGCTGTGGCTAGTCCGAACGGGAGGGAGGTGAATTGGAACACCTGAGCCTTGTAGCAAAACCTTAGGTATTTCCTTGAGTTTGGGTGGATGGGGATATGCAGGTAGGCGTCCGACAGATCTATCGACGATACCCACTCCCCTGGAATCAGGGAGGTCCTGATGGACTCTGGAGTTTCCATTTTGAACTTTTCTACGTGTAGAAAAGTATTGAGCCTGCTTAAGTCTATGACTGGCCTCCACTTTTGGTGAGGCTTGGGTACTAGGAACAGGCGACTGTAAAACCCGAGAGATTTTACATTGTCTACCCTTTCGATAGCGTTCTTTGACAGGAGAGACTGGATACAAGTAGCCAAGGCTTGGTCTTTTTGTTGGGCCTTGTACTCTGACAGAATCAGAGGAAATCTGATCAAGTTTGGCTTTGAACGGAATGGCAGAACGTAGCCATTGGTGATAATGTTTAACACGTTTTGAGAACATTTGTTTGTGAGCCAGTCTCTCCTGAAAGAACGGAGGCGACCTCCTACTGGTGGACTGAGTGAGGCTTTGGAGGAGTCATTGGGGAGGGGGGTTTCCACGCCCCCTTCCTCTATTGTGGGGTCGAAAACGACCCCTGAAGCCTCTGAAGTTGGATTTTCCTCTTCCCGAAGGAAAGGACTGGTTACTGCTTTGAGAGGTATTGCCCCCATAGGGGCGTTTCCTGTAGGAGCCTCTTTTCTTGTGGGGACCACGAAAGGGCTTATTCTGGTAGGGTGGAAAACCCTGAGAATCTTTTGAGGTGCCTTTTTTGAGAAGGAAGTCCTCACCTTCCTTCACTAATTGAGACTCGAACAAGGAGGCGTCCCAAAAGGACGAGTTCCTGAGTTCTTGACGTCTCGTTTCTCCTAATTGAGGATGTAATAGAGTCATCTCGGCTTCGCGCCTAAGCAAGCCGGTATTAGCCATAGAGTATAATTCCCTCTGCAAAATATGGGCTAGAGATTTGCTGAGACAAGTGAGGGCCCTGTGTTGAACAAGTACTGTCTTGTTCCAAAAATCTAAGTAGTCAGCTACTTCCTCATATCCGCGCTTTGCTGCTCTCTCAGGATCGGCACCTTTTTGAATCTGAGATTTAATCTTCTTGACCGTAGACTTGATGCTATGTTGGCATTTTTCCAATGAAGCATTGCAAGAAGAGGAGGTCTTTGCAAAAGCAGCGGTGAAGTTGAGGGTAGAGATATTTTGTCTAGCCTGAAGTTCTAGCTCCTTGAGGACTGGAAGGGGAACTCTGGCTACTGGGGGCCCAGACGGTCTAGGAGTAATACAGATCTTAGCAAAGTCTGTATTCAACTCCTGGATTTTGTCTTGAAAAGTTGGTTGTCCCACCTTGTACCACTTTGAAGTTGAGGGAGGAGGCTTGACATATTTTCCCTCAGATAAGTTGGCAGCCTTAAAGTCATGTTGGAATTTATCAAAGGCGTCCTTGATAACTGAGCTAAGTGGAAGAATAGAGGAGGGACCTCTAGGTCTGAGCTCTTGACGGCCTTTTTCATCATCCAGACCCAACACCGAGGTGGAAGACCTGGGCATAGATTCCCTGGGGTCAGGGAGAGACAAAATACGCCTGAAGGTATCAACTTCCTCAGAGTATTGTGAGGGTATGTCAGACAAAGATACTGCCCTATAATAAGGGGGGTCTGGATCATGTTGTGGGAGGTCTTGATCAGAAGCAACTCCTGAGGGCTGAGCCCTAGAGGGCTTAGAAGACCTGTGCCTGGCTACAGGGGAGTGGTCCTCCTCTGAGGTAAAAGACACGTATCTAGACCTTGATTTATGTTTGCTCTTGTCAGAGTGCTTTTTGGGTCTAGAAGAAGGGATCCGAGGTTCATCGGAATCTTCATTTAGTTGGTCCGAGGCAGAGCTCGGGTCAACTGGCTGCCTATGGCTTTGCTTTTTGTGAGAGTACGAAACCTCTTCGGGATGACCTTCAGAGGGGGCAACGTACTGATCCGAGGAAGGTTGAGTAGATACTAAACGGGGAGGAAGAGTTGGACCGTAGTCCACATCCATATCCTCGCTTGGAATGTTAGTACCAGATCTCGGAGGGGGCAAATCCAGAGGGGCAGCAGAAGTACTGGACAAGCCAGGTTTTGAAGCAAGAGTCGAGGGCTGTGCCTCGACTTTCTGTTTTACAGTCAACTCCTCTCGGAGTGACCTAAAAGCTTCCAACATGGATGCCTGAAAGGAACCCATTTGCTGCTGTAAGTGTATATTTAAGGAATCACCGAGTGATTTCTCTAAATTTGACTGGATTTTATTTTGCAAAGCAGTGCCAGGGGTGGGTGGGACGGTTTTTGCTGGCGTTTTCAAAGACAAGGAACTGAAGGCAAGAGGTTGTGGACGGGGGGGTGAAATAAAAAGGCTATCAGCCGCACACTCGAGGTCAGCATTAGACCCAGTGAAGGAATCCCCGTCGCCTTCACCCAAAAGATCTAGTTCATCTTTGGAACTAGTTGTCGCTTTCTGCTTTTTCAAATACCGTTTCCGGTTTTGAATTTTCTGAAGTTGCTCATCTGTAAAAGACGTGCAAACTTCGCAAGGGGTTTCAAAGGTGACACAGGGGTCATCTCCCTTGCCAGCCTCCCTACAGGTAGGGCAGAAATTATGTGTATCAAAACTAAAGCAGAAATGGCGGCATTTCTGCGCTCTCGGTTTGTCTTTATTTGCTTGATGTGTAGACATTTTGTACACAATAAAAGACGTAGAAAGAAATAGCCTGAACCGAGGAAAACTCAAAACACGCGACTGCAATAAAAATACTTATCCTGTGAAAATGAAACTTTAACAGAATAATCTATGATATATATTACAAGAAATATGCAAATATTAGCCTCCAACAATAAGTAAAGTCTGAGAAATAAATGAAAATGTCTGTATATTTACAAACTGCTACCAGTCAATCGTGGCCAACGAGAAAGTAGGACGATTGGTCAGAAGGTATCACGTGACGACAACTACCAGTATATCCGGTGGCTAACAAGAACGGTCTTTTTTTCTAAGACGTTGGCCCCGGGTGTGGCAACCCGAGAACAGCATTAAGTCCCACATGGTAAGCTATTGTAGCGTAATAAAAGCAATAGTTTTTAAGTTACAAGTGATTTTACTCATAATGGAAGTTACTGAAAAGCCCAAAAGTAGCTATTACTCACTTAGCTATTGAGACAGACACCCAACTTACTCACCATATTGTAGCTATGAAAAAAGTAGCTGAACAACATATTTTCACAAAATGCTGTAAATGCAACACTTTTGAAGTTATAAGTGATTTAGTGCATGATTTCATGAATTTTAATGCATTAAAAACTATTAAAAAAATTTATTAAAAAAAAAGTAAGACAGATCCAGGTCTCATACTCACACAAGAGAATCTACCTCTGGCCTAGTACATATATGCAAGATATGAGAGAAATCCCTGCAATAGTCACTGAGAAAATTGTGATAAAAAGTTGAAATTTTCACACTTTTGGTGGGGGTACCCCCCTTGTAATGTCTCTAGCAAACAGACAAACAGACAGATTTGCATGCCTTGAACAATTTTTCATCCTCGATAGATAAGGTATCTTTTAAAAAAACAGCATGTCTCTAGGCCTTGTAGTTTTGGAGAAGTTGTTCACGCGTACGCGTACGCCCACGCCGCAGAGTGATGACATAATGTCAGCTGACTGATAAGTCAGCTGACATAACCAAGGCATGCTGGGCCACCCCGGAGCAATCAGAATGATTCTCTTGCAAGGGGAGTCCTGCAACCTCTCCACCACTTTGCCCAAGATGGCCGCTGGTGGGAAGGCGTATGTGTCCAGATTCTCCCATGGCAGACTGAGTGCATCTACTGCTACTGCCAAGGAGTCCGGTACTGGTGACACAAACTGAGGTAACTTGTTGTTGAATCTCGTGGCAAATAGATCTATCTGAGGTTGGTGCCACCTGCTGCATATAGCTTGGAAAACCTCGGGAAGGAGGGACCATTCCGTCTGAATGGTCTGGCCCAGTCTGGATAGCTTGTCTGCTACCACATTCAGCCGCCCGGGGATATGTGGGGCTTTTAGAGTTACTTGATGTCTGGTACACCAGGTCAAGATTCTCCATAGTAGGGCACAGAGTGTGCCCGACCTCATGCCTCCTTCTTTGTTTATATACGACATTACTGTAGTGTTGTCGGTTGCCACAAGTACTATCTTGTTTGCACAGAGGTTTTGAAACTCTTTCAAGGCAAGAAACACTGCCCTGAGTTCCAAATAATTTATATGCAACTTTCTGGCAGTGACCAAGTCCCTCTGGCAGTGAATTCATTTACGTGAGCGCCTCACCCTTCTTTTGATGCGTCTGTAAAGATTTGCAGAGCATATTTTATTGGGTGTAATGGTTGACCTGTGAGAACATTGTCTTCCTGTAGCCACCATTGCAAATGAGGGTACAAGGATCTGGGAATTGGAATCACTTTTTCTAGTGACTCTGGTATTCTCCAGTGCTGTTTGAGGTGCCACTGTATGGACCTCATATGTAGCCGGCCTAGGTGATCTTGCTTTTCTGTGGCTGTTAGCAACCCTATCAGGGACATGAACTGTTGAACTGGACAGTGTGGCAGTGACATTATTTCTAATATTTTGTCCTGAAGGTTCTGCCACCTGTCTGGGGTCGGTCGGACCCGACCTGCCCTGAGGTCGGACTGGTAACCTACAAAAAAGATCTGCTTTGGAACCAGTTCTGATTTTTCCAAATTTACCAGCCAGCCCAATTTTTGACATATTTTCACCAGACTCTGAGTATGTTGAAGACAAGCCTGGTGGGATGTGGCTCTGACCAACTAGTGGTCTAGGTACTGGTGGATCCTTATACCCTTGTGACTGGCCATCAGTTTCACCTCCTTTGCTATCACAGTAAACTCCAAGGGTGCTGTGGACAGACCAAAGGGCAGGGCCTTGAACTAGTATGTCTGACCCTGGACACGAAATCTCAGATATTTCCTGGACTGTTGCTGTATTGGTATATGGAAGTAGGCGTCTTTGAAATCTATTGAGGTGACCCACTCCCCTTGTTGGAGGGACGTCCTGATGGTTTCCGGTGTTTCCATCTTGAATTTCTCCGCCTTGAGGAAAAGATTCAGTTTGCTCAGATCCAGGATAGGTCGCCACTTGTTGGGTTTTGGGACTAGAAATAGTCTGTTGAAAAAACCCAGAGAAGTTTGGTTTCTTACTAGTTCTACAGCATTCTTGGCTATGAGCTGATGTAATGCCTCCAACAGGTAGCTGTTCCTGTGGGGATTGACATAGCAGCTGATAACCTTGGGTGCCTTGTGAGCCTTGGCCGGATCCGGAAGGGAAGGGTGTAACCCTCTTTTAGCATCTGAACTACTTTTGGGCCTGCTCCCAGATCCAGCCAAGTTTTCCAAAATTTCTGAAGTCTTGCCCCTACAGGCAGATTTGGTGCAGCATTTTTGACAGTTGTTACAGGTTGAACACAAGACAATTGAGTGACACAAGAAACACTTTTCACAGACTTTAATTTGCAATTTTTGTAATGACAACCTGCTGACCCGGGACTTAATTCTCTCTTTTGGGAATGCCTGGGTGCAGAATGAACATGTGAGGCAACAGGAAGCTTTACAGCTTTACAGCAGATCTCTCCCATCTTCGCAGTGTTTCCTGAGAAATTCTGCGAGATGCTGGTGGAGTGGACGACAATCCAGTATACTTGGCTATTCGACTATAGCTGCTGTTGAGTTTTGAAGCATCTAAGTTCCAAGATGCAATCTGTGAGGATTCAGCTTTAGGGTCGGAGTGAAGTCCATACCATTTGGTCTGTGTTCTGGCCGGCCTCAGAAAAACATTTTTAGCTAGGCCACCGGCTTCTGATCCACGGGAGGGATAGCCCTCAACCAAAGTGAGATTCAATTTGGCCAGTGTCCTACATAGCCAGTCTTCAGTAGGCATTTTAACCGACACTTTGCCAGGGGTTACAGTCTTGGGCCCTGCAAAAGGGTTATCATCTGAAGTGGAAGCTGTATTGTTCAGTTCTGGAATGTGTGACCAGCCCATGAAGGAGCGGATACCCTGCATAGTATCCCTATAATTCTGCTCTTCTGAAACTGGTTGGTCCGGGTCCGGTACAGGCTGATCCGGGTCCTCAGATAACTCCCCCTCCTCAGTGTATAAATCCAATGGTGGGTTATCCGACATGCTACCGGCCTCAGATGACAGACTGGAGATGCTATCACACCTAGACCTGTGAAGAGCAGGGGAACCGGTGTCAGCCGGTTCAGATGACAGTGGCTGGTCGGTAGCAGTAGGCCGGTTAATATCAACTTCTCTTGTGAGAGTGAAGGTCGGTTGAAGGGTCAGTGGCTGGTGTCGGTCGGTTGACTTTGGCTTGACTGGTAGGCTGATGCACAATAGCAGAGGAGCCCTTTCCAGTAAACCTTGGAGTTGAAGCCGGTCGGTGAGAATTAGTTTGACTGGCCGGCTGATGCTTGTTAGCAGAGGAGCCCGTACCAGGAAACTTAGTTGTAGAAGCCTGTTGACTGGTCATTGCTTGACTGGTCGGTTGATGCTTTGCAGCAGAGAACCCAGTTCCAGTAAGCTTTGAAGTAGAAGGTCGGATGAAGGGTTCAGTCGTATTTCCAACATCATGAGGTGGTGAGTGTGTGGGTGTAACTTTCACCTTTGAAGAAAAGGTCGGTTCAAAACTTTTAGCCATTATCAAAGCTTCCAGACGACTGAAGCGCTCCGACCATTTGCTATCCATTTCTGCAAATTTCTCATCAGTACTGTGTTTTTACATCTTTGTAGAGGGAGATTTTTCCTTCTTACTGTTCTTATTGTCTTTCTTAGGCTTCTTATCAGGTGGGGGAACTGGAGCAGGAGATTTCACAGATCCCTGTCCGTCAACGACCCCAATAACAGACACGCTTGACAGGTCAACAAGTTGTTCAGAATCCTGGGAAGGGGTTGAATCAGCAAGCTTTGCTTCATGTTTTTCCTTCTTAAGCTTATATGAAGGGGTAGATAATTGCTGAAGTTGCTCAGACGTGAGGCTATTGCATATTTGACAGTCAGAAGTTTGTGGATCTGAAACACAAGGTTCCTTACCCTTTCCCTTGTCCCTGCATCGAGCACAATGAGAATGTGTATCAAAATTCGCCATTACGTGTCCGCACTTCCCTCTACGTTGGCCAGGAGATGACATGATGTATCCGTAACAAAATGGCAGTAAATTTACGTTTCCGTAAACAATGTAACTGTTGAAATTCTTAAAATATTGCAGATAAAATAATATCCGTGTACACTAGTTCGTGCCAAACGAAAAAGATGCTATGACGTCACACTGTCTATACAGGAAGGGGGTTCGACACGCCATCTGGCGAGCGCACTAGTAGGACTGGCTGGCCGGTGGAAACACAGGACGTCTTTTTCTGATGTTTGGCGAGCCGGTCGCGCTGACCGGAATAGCATTTGTCTATTGGATAGGATGCATTAACGCAATAAAAATTAAATTTCATGGATCCCGAAGATCCAGACAGTGATCCGGATCACTCCCAAAATTTAATCATATCTTCCTTTTACCATTTTGGACATATCCTGAAAATTTTATCAAAATCCATCTGTCAGTTTTTAAGTTATCTTGTTCACAAACAAACAAAGAAATAGAGGGCCAAAAATGACCCTCGGTCAGGTACTTTGGCGGTCAGTGGATGACCTTAAATGAAGATCTGTAACCGGTAAACCTGGATGCTGGTACTCCATCATGTACTCAACCTCCAAAGCCATTTTCAATAGTTTCCATGCAATGTAGTCAGCATTAAGTGTGAAAATATCTCCAAATTTGCCAAAAATGACCCTTGGTCAGGTACTTTGGCGGTCAGTGGATGACCTTAAATGGAGATCTGTAACCAGTAAGCCTGGATGGTAGAAGTCCATCATGTACTCAACCTCCAAAGCCATTTTCAATAGTTTCCATGCAATATGGTCAGCATTAAGTGTGAAAATATCTCCAAAAAGGCCAAAAATGACCCTCGGTCAGGTACTTTGGCGGTCAGTGGATGACCTTCAATGAAGAGCTTCAAGGTCAAATTTCTGCATGCTTACAGAGGACATATATATGTATTATATATACCAGCCATAGGATGATCTGACTTTCTGTATAGGAGAACTGGGCCAAAAAGTGAAAAAATGGCCAAAATCTGACCTTTAAGAGGCCACCAGTGACCATGAGATTGAAGGTCAAGGTCACAAAACAATAGCGTTCGTGGCATTGCCCATATATACCCACATACCAAATTTGAAAGTTCTAACTAAAATATTTTTTAAGTTATCGCGTCCAAAAGAAAATCTCTGCGGCGGCGGCGTGACCGTACTGAATCCTAAGTATCCCCAACTTTCGTCCGGGGATACAAAAACTTATTTTAGATATTGCACATGAAAAAGTAAATAGCATTGCACAACATACAAGGTTTAAAAAGGCCACACTTTCAGGTTGCCAATCATAAATGGCCATTGTCTGGTTTCATCACTCAAATGTCTGAACATGCTTACGTGATATCTGCATTAGGGTGCAATCCAAAAGCTTCAGGGGAGTCCCACAGAGGCATTTCCTCTATATAGTTCATGTACTCCTCTATTTTCTTCATCTTTGGTATTTTGTAGCCTGTATAGAACTGGAAGCTGTCCACAAACATGTGCTCCCCAAACCATACCTACAGCAAATACAGAAATGCATGATCAGATCAAAGTTACACTGATCAAAATGCCATATACTGAGCATTTAGGAGATGACTGGCCAATTTTGCAGTAGTAAAAAAGCTTGGCTTGGCTGTTCAGAACAGAACAACAACTGATCAAATAGCCGCTTTTGGTGTGGCTACTAGGGATTTCCATAAAAGGTCAATAAGTATTTACAAACTCAAAATTCATGTGAAAATTTAATAAAACCAGCCAAGATGTTGTCCATCGATACTTGCTGACTTTGAAGAGTGGGAAATTAAGAGATGTCTGTCAGTACATGGTGAATGAACTGAAGTTTTACATTTCCTTAAAACAAGGCAGCACTTTCTTAATAAATAAAGCAATTGTAACAAGAAAACTGTTAACATGTAAAATCTACAGTTTTTATGTGACGTAAGAAGATGCATTGAGTAGTCGTGAACACACTAAACAAACATAAACATACAACATACTTAACAAATTGTCATCTAAATGTGCAATTTCACTTTTTTGTTACCTTGGCAAATGTATTGAGCAGTCTCTTGTCATAGTCATCAGTGACTCTGCCTCCATACTGCACCTCACCTAACATGTACCTCACTGTGTTCCAAGACACACCTTTTTTTGGGTCAATGTCATCCAAATGGTTTTGACAGAACTGGACACTGGACTGAAAAAGATAAAACAATATCAGTGATGCCCGTACCCCACAGCCTACTCAAATAGCATTCATGACACGCGGCGACCTAGACATCCTGGGTCTAGCTGAGACGCATATTAGACCAAATGATACTGATGGCCTCTTGAGTTCTCTTACACCGGCTGATTACAATTTCATCCAAAAACCAAGGTGCACTGGTCGGGGAGGTGGTGTTGGTTTTCTGTGTAGAAAAACCTTTTCTCCCAGTATTGTCTCTTCACCAGTTTTCAGGTCATTTGAAATTATCATACTTTCGTTTAAGTCTGATTATAATAGCTTTGTTGCGGCTTGTGTGTATCGTCCTCCTGGTTCTTGTACTACTCAGTTTCTGGAAGATTTTCTGGCTCTTTCTGGCTTTCTGTCTTCGACTGGTTCCAGTTTCATCATTTGTGGCGATATAAATGTCCATCTGGATATTGAGTGTGGTGATAGGTCCAGGTTTAACGACATCCTTCAGTGTTGTGGATTGGTTCAAAGTGTCAGTGGCCCGACTCATTTACTGGGTCACACTCTGGATGTTTTGATATCTCCTTGTGACTCAGATTTTGTCCGCAATGTTAGTATTGGGGATTTCATTTGTGACCATGCTGCCATAAGATGCCAACTGGATTTCTCCCACCCATCAACCAGCATCGACAAATGGGTCTCTTATCGACGGTACCACAGGATTGATATCGACCAGTTCAGAAATGACCTTAATAATATACTGTTTGTACTGTCCCCTGAAGGTACTGCTGCAGAACTTTATGATCAGTACATAACTGGTGTTACACAGGTACTTGACAAGCATGCTCCTATCATTTCACGCAAGGCTAAACAGCAGTCTGATGAGTGGTTGTCTGATTCATATCGCATGGCTCGATCTCTTAGACGGCAATTTGAACGAAGGTGGAGAAAGCATAAGTCAGAGTTGAATAGGTCAAGACTCCGCAGGCAAATTGCCTGGTGTAATCGACTGGCCAATAAAGACAAGGGTTCATACTATACAAATCTCATAACTGCTAACACTCGTGACCCCAAGAAGCTATGGCAGTCATTGAGGAAGGTGTTGCATCGCACCTCCGAGACTGTCCTGCCTGCTCATAGCTCAGACAAAAGCCTCGCGGACATGTTTGCTTCTTTTTTCTCCAATAAAATAAGCAAAATCAGGGACACCTTTGCTACTTCTGGTTCTTTCAATGATGCGCCGGATTCGGTGCCTCCTGCATTCAATGCCTTTATGCCTGTCACTGAAGACGAGGTCTATAAGTGTATTAGTGAATCCCTCACTAAATCTTGCTCACTAGACCCTATACCAACATTCCTCCTTAAGGATTGTCTTGATATCCAGTTGGTAAATTATTCTCTCATTGAAGGATCCTTCCCAAATTCTTTCAAAAAGGCGGTTGTCACCCCCCTCATAAAAAAGGCTTCCCTTCCTAGAGACGACCTTAAGAATTATCGCCCAGTGTCTGGTCTTTGTTTCCTGTCAAAATTGGTTGAACGAGTCATTGCCAGGCAGCTAACTCGGCAACAAACTGGACAATCCTCATCAGTCAGCATATAAGCCAGGACATTCCACTGACACTGCTTTATTGTCTATAAAAAACGAGGTTCATCTCTCTCTGGCACGCGGTGAACCCACAGCTCTAGTACTTCTTGACTTATCAGCCGCATTTGACACTATAGACCATAATATTCTCATTGGTTACCTTAAATCCTGGTTTGGTCTTGGTGGAACAGTTCTAAGGTGGTTTGCTTCCTACTTAAGAAATCGTTGCCAGGCCATTAAGATAGGCTCCACACTATCTGAATTAAGCAATCTCATCTATGGAGTCCCACAAGGTTCTGTTCTGGGTCCGTTACTGTTTTCACTCTATACAACACCACTTGGTAAAATTATTCGCCTCCACCCGCATATTAAATTCCATTTTTATGCGGATGACACTCAGTTATACATCCATCTCTCCCACAAGAATGCTTCTTCGGCTCTCGCCAAGCTAAATGCCTGCCTTCGTGATGTTCAAGAGTGGATGTCTCTCAGTAAATTGAAGCTCAACCCTGAAAAAACTGAGTTTAGTGTCTTTGGTTCCAAGGCTCAACGTCAGAAGATTTCTTCTCACTTTCCTGTTAGCATTCTTGGTAGCCTTCTTCATCCGGTTGATTCTGTCAGAAATCTAGGTGTGTGGTTTGATGCAGATTTTTCATTCTCTGAGCATATCAAGCAGACTTGCAAAGCATGCTTCCTTCAGATGCGTGACCTCCGTAGAATTAGAAAGTATCTCACTTCTGAAGTGGCAGTCCTTGCTGCAAATGCCTTGGTTAGCAGTCGTCTGGACTATTGTAACTCTCTGTTCAGAGGTTTGTCCGGTTTCAATCAGCACAAATTGCAAAGTATTCAGAACACCCTTGCTCGTATTGTTACAAATCATAGAAAGTATGCTCATGTTACACCCATTCTACAGAAACTCCACTGGTTGCCTGTTAAGTATCGTTGTATTTTCAAAACTGCAACACTTGTGTATAAATTTTTGCATAGTGGATAAAGAGTCTTTCAGAATGGTATAACTTATGTAAGAGTTGCAGGAGAAATATCTTTAAAGAATGAGAAAATGTATGTAAAGACAAACCATCAAAACAAGACAATTTAATAGCAAGATGACAGCATTAACTTGTAATATAAAAGTTATAAGGCTGTAAAATTTATTAATTAATATATTTTTAATTGGTGTATAGCTCTCAATGGAGATAGCACAATTAGATAAAAGTAAATACAATAATCAGCTGCAGTAATCTATATAACTTTGTGAAAGGAAAAGTATGTCTGAAATATGGCAGTAGAAATCATTCTAACACTGCCAAGGTCAAAGGTAACACCATGGTCACACTATGACATTGCATACCTACAACCTTTAACCACTATCACTATCCCCAGTTCAATAATTTTTATTTGCCCTTTTTTTTAACTGCACATTTACCCCCCCCCCCCCCCCCCCCCCCCCATGTCACTGTCAAGCATGAACTTCTATTCCATAGAGTTACGGTATACAGCCCAGACAAGATTTTTTCCAACCAAATAGCTTTAAACGCTGTTGGATAACAAAACATAATCAAGAAGATTGTCTCTTGTATTCGGAAATCTTAACGTACAAAATCAAAGAACCTACGGCGATTAGCACATGGTTGGATATCTTTCCCTTCCTTGAGGTGGTATCTTGGAAAAATATATTTAAGAATACACATCAAGTTGCACCAGACACATATCTTCAAACTTTTCAGTTTAAAATAATGCATAGATTAACCAACTGTAACTACAATCTATTCAAATGGAATATTAAGGACACTCCATACTGTGATTATTGTAACATCCATATTGACACACTTGAACATCATTTTTACTTATGTGCCTATTGTAAATCCTTCTGGGAAAAAGTTGGGGACTACTTGACAAGGTCATTAAATCTAGATAAAGAGCCTAAATTGACAATTTGTGAAGCGATATTCGGAATAGAATGTGCCCATAACCCCAGGGCAGTTAATAGAGTAATAAATATGATAACTTTAATAGGGAAATGGTACATTAATAATAATAGAGCAAATGGAAAACTATTGTCAATCCATGAATTTATCTCCCTAGTCAAAAGTAAAATGTATATTTACAAGCTGATATATGAAAAAGCAGATGAAAGTATCAATAAGGAAATTTGCCAGCTGCTTAATAGTTTTAATCTTTGAAAAAAAAAACAACTATTTATTGTAAATGCAAACTAACTTGTTGTAAATCTCTGTGTTATTTTTGTAATAATAAGGTAAGTGTAAGCTAGAAAATGGTTCAAATTGTTTTAAACCTTTATCATTGTGTGTTACTACTGAACTGTGTAATGTGTTGAGTATATCTATTGTGCAATTGTTTTGTGTCTTTGTCATGTATTATTGTGCAATTGTTTTGTTTCTTTGTCATGTAAAATATATGCAAATAAACATATTAAAAAAAAAAAAAAAAAAAGATTGTCTCTACCAAGTGCTATTGTCACACTGGTAAGAATAGAACTGTGAGGGACAAGATACTACCAAAACAATTTCTGTATAGTCTGATAAATCTAGCAAACACTTATCGGAAATTTTTTTCCTGATCCCACAGTTTCAGTGAAATATTTTGATTGAAGTATAATGATCATGTTTTAATATCTCAATTTGTGGATATATGTCCAAACTCGTCAAAAATCTGATTCTGTCTTGTACATTCGGAGCACCTGAAAACCCTAGTCACCCTTACTTGTGCTATTATAAAATATACATGTCAATGAACCATTCCCATTTGTTGCATTTCAAACTTATCATTAAACAAAACAACTGTGTTTGATTTACCTGCCAATCAGAAGAGTTAAATTCATAGGGAATGTTCCATCCCAAGGGGCCAAACTTCCTCCTTTCTTGCACCACAGTGTGCATGAATGACACTGCATACAACATGGGTTTCCATTGAGGCAAGCCACTCACATCCAGCATGTCTTGGGTGATTCCTGTAAATATCAAAAATCAAGAGGGTCAGAGATGTCTCAAAAGGCGGGCTGCGCAGGAAATATTGACGGACAGACAAACGGACAAAAAATGGACAAACGAACAGACGGAAGTACACCAATTCCAAAAGCAACCTAGCTATGATGATCTATCTCCCTGTCAAGTTTGAATTAGATTGGACAAAGCATTTTCGAGCAAGAGTCCGGAAACGAAAATGTTGACCCACAGACAAACGGACGGACAGAGTTACACCAATTTCGAAAGGAACTTAGCTATGATAGAGATCTATCTCCCTGTCAAGTTTGAATTTGATTGGACAAAGCGTTTTTGAGCTAGAGTCCGGAAACGAAAATGTGAACGGACAGATGGACGGACAGACGGACGTCGGACACATCAATCTAATAGGCGGGTATGTTACACGCAACTCGCCTAAAAATCATGAACAATGCTGTTTTAATACAGAGAAAATATTCACTTCTCACAATTATGGCTTACCTTCACTGGTATCATGAAGAATAAACATCTAATTACTAACACTGAATTGCATTGCTCAGTTTAATTCTTTTCAAAGTGACCCTCAATAAATCTTGAAGAACTTAAAAGTTAATCTAACAATGAGTGAGTCTGGGCGAAGGTCCTCACTGTCCTAGTGGTGAGCAAGCTTGGTATCTAATCACAGACTGTCACCTCTGTGTGGGTTCAAGCCCCACAAATGACAAAAAGCCGGTCCCACTGTGCACTCGCCAGGTGGCGTATCGAACTTCATTCCTGTCAAGACATCATGACGTCATGCATCTTTTTTGTTGTCTAAACCTATTAAGACCCCTAGTAAGCTGATAGCAGGGCCAGTTGGGAGGGTCTTGTCCGTCCATTGGATAGGGTATTAACTTATAAAAATTTAATTTACTTGTTAAATTTGCAATTTTATTGTGTTAATACATCAGAGAGCTCATAACATAGGATCACAGTCTGCTTGATCTATGAGGAGATAGTGGCAGGTGAGATGTCCTTGTCAAAGCCTTTCTTAAATGAGACAAAGACCAACTCCTTGTTTTGCCTAATGTCTGAGGTCCTGTCCAAGTAGTAACGCAATGCTCTGACTGGGCATAAGGACTTATCAGACTATCCAAAGTTGGGGACAGGGCTGGTATAACCACTGGGGCCACACTGTCTGGATCCTCTTTGGCCAGCTGATTCTTTGAAAGAAAGCTGGGAGATGGGTACAGGGACACCTTAGACCAATCTGACCTCTTGTCTGATGTTTTTGTTTTGCCAAGCATGTATCTCACTTCTGCGCTTGCCTGACGCAAGGGCCATGAGGAAAACAGTCTTGAAGGTCATATGCTTCAAGGAGGCCTCCTTGATTGGTTCAAATGGATCCTTAGTCAGCTGGTGCAAGACCAGGGAGATTTGGTGGGATCTGGCTGATCTAGATAATGGTGGATTCTTATACCCTTCTGCAGAGCCATCAATTTGACCTCTTTGGCCACAACTGTGAACTCCAGTGGAGCTGTGGACAGGCCAAAGGGTAGTCCTTTGAATTGATATGTTTTGCCCTGTACATGAAATCTCAGATATTTTCTTGATTGGTTTTGTATGGGTATGTGGAAGTAGGCGTCCTTGAAGTTGGTTTTGTTACCCACTCCCCTGCCTGGATGGAGGTCTGGATTGTTTCTGGTGTCTCCATTTTGAATTTTTCTACCTTGGAGGAATTTGTTGAGATTGCTCAGATGGGTCTCCATTTGTTGTTTGGCTTTGGGACCAAAAATAGCCGATTGTAAAAGCCCAGAGATTCATGGTTTGTGACCAACTCTATTGCATTTTTGTTTGTCAGCTGATGCAATGTCTCCAACAGGTAGAGGTTCCTGTGGGGATTTACATAGCAACTGACAATTGTGGGTTTTCTGGTCAAGTTTGGTCTGGTCTGAAAGGGTAGGGTGTACCCTTCTTTCAACATACGTATTACTTGGGTCCGGCCCCCAAGATTTCCCAAGTTTCCCAAAACTGGTTTAGTCTGGCTCCTACAGTCACATTTTGTACAATAAGTGGGACATTTTGTGCAAGTTTGACAGAACACAATTGATCTACACAAGAAACATTGTCCACACATTTTAATTTCTAATCCTTTTGTTTTACAATAACTGGACTTATGCCTTTCTTTTGTGGCTGCCCGACAACAAAATGTTGTAATTTACAGTCTGTTACAGTCTGTTCGGTACAATCTAAAGTCTCTTTGCTCCTGGTCAGTCTTTTTGAGAGCAGAGATTATTTGTAATATCATTTGTAAGAAGACTGACCCTTGACTGGACGTGCTAAGAAATGTGAGTCCTTGCCCTTTCTTTTCTGGTTATAAGCACCAATGTTTTTCCAGGCCGGTTTGCCGGACCTCTGATCTCTGGCACCCTTGTCAGACCTTTGATAGGGTGGAACCGGTCTTTTCTGTAGTTGGATGAAGTTTGTGCTGGACGACCTTTATTTTCAAATTGCGCAATGTCCTCCTCAGCCCGTTTCAAGGTTTGATCAGGAAATAGTTTATCTAGGTGAATAGGCACCTGTCTGAGAGCAGATAAGGTGTCTTGTTTGATTCCAGCTTTGACGTGAGCTAAATAGGCATCCCTTCTAGCCAAAGTCGTGTTTACCACATTTATAAACACAAACTCAGACAAATGTTCCATGGTCTTAGCCATGCACTGGGTGATGCTTGAGTTGACATTCATAAGATACTGTAACTCCTCCGTGGCACTACTGGTGTTTTGTGAAAACTTTCCTTTTGATTGTTCACTTTGGATCTTCCTCCGTTGAACTTGCATGCTGCTCTGTACTTTACTGAGGCAACGACTGAAGCCGGCCGCCTGGTTACAAATATAAGACGCTTCGTGTGCTGACTTCTCCCATCTCCTCAGTATGTCCTGGCTAAGTGGACACGATGCTGGTGCTGGAGTGGCCAAACCTGAAGAACGTGCAATTCTACTGTAGCTAGAATTTAGTTTGACCAACTCATTTCCCCAGAAGGACACAGTGTCAGCTGTCTTGGCTGTGCTTGGGTGTAGCCCGTACCACTTTAATGTGATTTGACCATTTTCACATACTGGTAAACCACCGGCTTCTGAAGCTCTTGACGGGTACCCTTCAACAAGAGTCACATTAATATTTATCCATTTTCCTACACAACCATTTGTCACTGGGCAACTTGACACTAATCCTGCCCAAAGGCTGCTGTTTGGGTGCCTGGAAGGGGTTATCACCTGCAGAAGAAGATGAGTTATCCATGGCCGGTATGTGGGTCCACCCCATGAAGGACCTGATGCCACATACTGTTCCCGGTATGTCTGCTCTTCTGAAACAGCCTGGTCGGTGTCTGCAGTAGTGACGTCTTGATCTGGATCGAACTCATCAAACACACAAGTGGGTCGGTTGACCGGGTCAGTATCAGAATCTGAGTCCAGATCCATGCCAGTGTCCTGGGTAGAGTGTAGACCAGATGGGCCTGGGAACTGATATAAGACAACAGGGGTCTGGTCGGTTGAAGGCTGGTGGGTCGGTTGATGAGAGCTGACATTTGTGGGTCGGTCACGTTGAGCCTCAACACGAGTCTGGTTGGTAGGCATCACAGGTTGGTCAGCTGGTTTAGGAGGTATGAAAGGTTCAGCAACCCTTACTGTACCGGCTGGTGGACTCTTTGCTGGCATCTTCAAGGTTTGAAAAGTCGGATCTGACTTTTCCATAGACTTGGACAAGAATAACGCTTCCAGACAACTGAAACATTCAGACCATTTCTGATCCATTGCCTCAAGCCTTGTATCAGTTGAAGTGCTCTTCTTAACAGGATTAGAGTGTTTCTTCTTGCTTTTATCTTTAGTGCAGTTTTGTGGAGATTCCATAGCTTTTGGATCAGTAGATACAACCCCAACCACAGAAACTAAACTGGGATCAACCAATGTTTCTGACACATTCTCAGCACTCTTATCAGACGTAGCAGACTTCTGATCTTGTTTTTCCTTTTACTTTTGATACGATGGGGTTGAAATTTGCAACTTCTGCTCAGGTGTGAGAACATCACAAAAAGAGCAGGGTTGTCTCTACATCTTGCGCAGTCCACATGTTTATTAAACCCAGCCATGACGTGGCCACAAACGCCTCTTCGCTGTCCAGGTGAAGACATAATAAGCAATGAATTATTAGAAACACTTTGTAGTAAAATAAAGTTCGTTTTATGAAATATTGCTCAAGAATACTTCAAAATTAAAACTTTCACAAATTTCCGTCTGCACAGTGCACGCACCAAAGGAAAAAGATGCTATGACGTCACAATGTCTAGACAGGAAGGGAGTATGATTTTCCACCTGGTGAGTGCACAGTAGGGCTGGCCAGCTTGTGTGTTCATAATGTTTGGCATTGCCAGTCTGCATCGACAATATTAGCAATTGTCCATTGGATAGGATGTATTAACGCAATAAACTTTTTGGTTGTTTTATAAATTCGACGCTTATTCGGTGTTGACACGAATAGTGCTTGGCGATTAGCCGACATGAAATATTTGGAATCGTGACGTCCCTAGTTAATACCCTATCCAATGGATAATTGCTAATCCGGTCGGCGTAGACTGGCCAGCCAAATGACAGAATAAGTCGTCCGGTGTTTGCACTGGTTGGCCGGTCCCACTGTGCATTCGCCAGGTGGCACATCGTACTTCCTTCCTGTCTAGACAGTGACATCATAGCATCTTTTTCGTTGTCTAAACCTATTAAGACCCCTAGTAAGCCAGCCGGTTGGGAGGGCCTTGCCTGTCCATTGGATAGGGTATTAACTCATAAAAACTTGATTTACTTATTAAATTTGCAATTATATTGCGTTTACACATTCTATCCAATGGACAATTGCTGAATAACTAGCACTTGGTAGGTGGTAAGTTACAAGGGACTTAAGTGAACTCATAAATGATAACAAAGTTTTCTCTGGCCTAGGGGGACTTAGAATCAGGAAACCTGTAGGCCTATGGTCAGTTACCAGTACTCAGTTGCCGGGGTTATATCAAAATTGCCCCCCCCCCCCCTTTTACAGACCTGCTTTGAGGTAGGGGAGGAGAGGGATGAGTTCAGAAGGACGAGCACATCACGTTTTTTTTACTTTTTCATTAGTTTCATGAACTATTTACAGTATGTACATATATACAAATCTCCTCAATATAAGGGCTATTTGTGGATCTGGTGGGCAGCCAGTGCTGGGCCCAAGTGAAAAAGCTCTGAATCAGCCCAAGCCACTTCCTTCAACTGTGTGAAGGTGTTGTGTGACTTCTAGAGGCAGGCTGATAGGATTTGTTCTAAGGAGACTCCCGACTGGAAGGCCTCAGAAGCAGCAAAGGTCCTGATATCATGGGTTTAACCTGATGTAAGCTGAAGGCTTCCTGATCAGAGAGCTCATAACATAGGACCACAGTCTTCTTGATCCATGAAGAGATAGTTGCAGGTGAGATGTCCTTGTCAAAAAGACTAACTCCTTGTTCTGCCTTATTTAGAGTTGGGGCCAGGGGTGGTATAACCACTGGGGCCACACTGTCTAGACCCTCCTTGGCCAGCTGGTTCTTGGAAAGAAAGCTGGACTTTGACCAGTCTGACTGGTGTCTGATGTTTTTGTTTTGCCACACATGGATCTCACTCCTGTGTTTGCCCAACCCCAGGGCCAAAAGGAAAACAGTCTTGAAGATCAGATGCTTCAAAGAGGCCTCTTTAATTGGTTCAAATGGAGACTTTGTCAGCTGGTGCAAAACCAGGGAGAGGTTCCAGGAGGGGATGCCCCTCCAGCCCCTTAGCTCTGTCTCTATGGAAACTGTCCAAGAGACGCATGAGATTCTCATCTTTGCTGATATTTAAGGGCGAATTACCCAGTTTCTCAGCAATGGCTGATCTGTACCAATCAATGGTACTTGGCTGTAACTTCCTGCCCTGGACCAAGTACAGAAGGAAGTCAGTTATTGAGTTTACAGGGGGTGCCCTGAAGTCCACCTGATTATTGAGGCACCACTTTGTAAAAATGGTTCACTTTGCCTCATAAACAGATCTGGTTGATCCTCTTTGAGGAGCCTCACTTCATGCTGCCATTGCCTCAGAAAATCCTCGCTCCTTAATTTCCGAGGCTTGAGGAGCCATGTGGGCAAATTTAGGTTTGACAGATTCCTGTGTGGAGTCTGATTGAATGGTTGGCTGAGCAGGTTGGGCAGGCACAGTTGGATCTGGCTGGACATGGTCACTAGATCCCAAAACCAGGGCATGCTGGGCCACCCTGAAGCAATCAGAATGATTCTTCTGTACGGGTAGTCCTGCAACTTCTCCACTACTTCTCCCAAGATGGCTACCGGTGGGAAGGCATATGGGTCCAGATCCTCCCATGGCTGACTGAGTGCATCGACTGCCCAGGCCTGGGGGTCCGGAACTGGTGACACAAATTGAGCCAGTTTGTTGTTGAACCTTGTTGCGAAAAAGTCTATCTGAGGCTGGTGCCACCTGTTGCATATTGCTTGGAAGACGTCTGGGAAGAGAGACCACTCTGTTTGAATGGTCTGGCCTAACCTGGATAGCTTGTCTGCTACCACATTAAGCCGGCTTGGAATGTGTCGGGCTTTGAGAGTAACCTGTTTTCTGGAACACCAGGTCAGGATTCTCCACAGAAGGGCACACAGAGGGCCCAACTTCATCCCCCTTTCTTTGTTTATTTAAGAAACCACTGTGGTGTTATCTGTGGCTATAAGGACTATGTTGTTCTCGCAGATGTCTTAGAAATCTTTTAGGGCCAAAAAGACCACCTTTAGTTCCAGGTAATTTATGTGTAGCTTGCTTTCTGGAAGGGACCAGACTTCCCTTGCAGTGTGTTCATTTAAGTGAGCACCCCACCCTTCTTTTGACACATCTATAAAGATCTGCAGAGCATGTTTTAGTGGGTGTAATGGTTTACCTTGAAGCACATTGCTTTCATCCAGCCACCATTTCATATGAGGGTGGAGTGATCTGGGAAAGGGTATCACTTTTTCTAGTGACTCTGGAACCCTCCATTGTTTTCTAGTGCCACTGTATGGGCCTCATATGGAGTCGACCTAGGTGGACCTGTTTTTCTGTGGCTGTTAACAGCCCTATGAGGGATATCAGTCTCCGGACAGGACAGGTCGGTCCGGTTAGTGATTCCTGGATCTTAGATGTAAGAATCTGCCAACAGTCTACGGTGGGTCTGATCTTGACCTCTTTTAGTTTGAACTGGTACCCTACAAAGTCAAAAACTTGTTTTGGGTCCAGCTCTGATTTCTCCCCATTCACTAGCCAACCTAGATCCTGATAAATAACTACCAGAGTTTGTGTATGATAGGTTTGGTGGGATCTGGCTTGGACCAACCAGTCGTCTAGGTACTGGTATATCCTTATATCTCTCTGCAAAGTGATCAGTTTGGCCTCTTTGGCAACTATAGTGAAATCCATTGGTGCTGTGGACAGACCAAATGGTAGTTCTTTGAACTGGTATGTTTGTCCCTGTACATGAAATCTTAGGTACTTCCTAGACTGGTTTGAAATTGGTATGTGGAAGTAGGCGCCCTTAAAGTCTATGGATGTTACCTAGTCCCCTGCCTGGAGGGAGGTCCTTAACATCTCTGGTGTCTCCATTTTGAATTTTTCTGCCTTGAGCAATCTGTTAAGATTGCTGAGATCTAGTATAGGCCTCCATACTATTTTTGGGGGGTTTTGGGACCAAATATAGACAGTTTTAAAACCCCAGGGATTTTTAACCAACTCTTCTGCATTTTTGTTCATAAGCTGATGTAATGCGTCTCTCAGGTAGAGGTTTCTGTGAGGATTGACATAGCAGCTGATGATGGTCAGTGACTTGTTAAGTTAGGTCCGGTCCAGAAGGGGAGGGTGTAGCCATCTTTCAGCATTTGTAAGACCTTTGGTCCGGTCCCCAAGGCTTCCCAAGTTGCCCAAAACTGGTTTAGTGTGGCCCCTTCACGCAGATCTTGTGCAACAGTTTGGACACTTGGTACATGTTTGACAGAATACAATTGATCGACAGAGGAAACTTTGTTAACTTATCTTAATAACTGATGTTGTCTTACAACAGCCGGACTTATGCCTTTCTTTTGCAGCTGCCCTTGTACAATATGTGCATGATTTACAACAACTGAGTTTACAACATTTGTTACTGTCTGACAGACTCTTTATGTCTTTCCAGACACTGATCCAGTCTGGTGACACTGATACAAGTTTACATTCTCTTGGTTGAGTAGGTTGTCCACCAGTCCAGTGGAGCAGACACAAATTTACACACTTTACAGTCTCTTTACTCTGGGTGAGTCGCCTTGAAGTTGGTGTTTGCTGGACATCCACAGTTGAAGTGCCGGGTACAAACTTAGTGACCCGATCGGTACAAGGTTGGTTTGTAAGTACTAGGCCGGTTATTAGACATAGGCCAGTGAGCAGGCTGCTGGTGAAGAGTGGGATGTGAGTTGGTTGGTTGCTGGTGAGTGGTGGTCAATCAATCGGCCGTTAGAGGATCAAAGAAGGGCTGAGAGTTGGTGGAGGCTTGACTGGAGAGACGACAACTGGCTGAAAAACCCTCTCATGCTGATTGAAACTCTTGCATAAGAGCATTGATTTCAATCTACTAAAACGCTCCAACCACTTCTGGTCCATCGCCTCAAGCTGTCTGTGGAAGGCTTAGACGACTTGGCCAGTGATGGTTTCTTAATAGCCTTGCCTTGTTGCTGGTCACAGATGAGTCAGTCTTCTTGTCTTTCACATTTCTGCTACTTGACTCTCTTGAACTCTTAGTCTTCTTGGCTTTTGCACCAGGAGTACTACTCGTCACTTGTGAGTTCAAATCTTGATTGTCTTTCGCTACCGCCAGTACTGACACTAAAGCTGGATCAACAAGGGTGCTACTCAACTTTTCTTGGATGGCTTTTTGTTTCATCGAAGGTGAAGAGAAGTCCACCAAATTCTCTCTGCATCACTTTTCAGTTTTCAAATAGGGACTACTTTGATTGGTAGACAGTCCTTGTTGATGGCCGCTGAGGGGCAGCAATTCCTTCTGCCACTTCCAGAGAAGCCTTATCCTTGGAGTTGTTGCCTCCTAAAAGCCAGACCTGAAGGTTGAGGTATTGTGGATTGTTGTGAAACACTTGATTGTGAGACTGCTTGAGGAGTGTTGACACCGGTAACTGGATTGTGATTTCCATTGACAGCTGTTAATAGGGATATCTGGATAATGAGACAATTGCATTGACAGATTTTTTTTTTATCACCTTGTGAAGTAGAGCTGTTGGAGGCTAAGCGTATGCTATGAGACCTGACCAGTTTATTTTCAGAGCACCTATTATCAATTCTTGTTTACCTGGAACTGGAGATATGTATAGTGGAAAATTGTGATTCAGATGAGTGGCAAATTAGAACATTTAATAGTAAATTAAATTTTTATAAGTTAATACCTTACCTAGTGGACAGATGCATTTGTCCGACACCCTGCCAGTCTCGTCAAACAAAAAACGTCCTGGCTCTGGCTCTGGCCGGGACCTGTAGTGTCCTGTTCACTCGCCAGGTGGCTGTGTAGCCTCCCTGGTGCTGTACAGCGCATGCTTGTGCATGCGCTCTTCATCTTTTTGTTGCCTACCTTAGAAAGTCCCCTTGGCTTAGAGTAGCGGGGAAGGTAGGGTGGAAATACTCCTGTCCACTAGGTAAGGTATTAACTTATAAAAATTTAATTTACTATTAAATTTTCCATTTTATTGCGTTAATACATCTTACCTAGTGGACAGATGTAGATGCAGAATAACTACCCAGTGGATGGAGGGTAGCCAAATAAGGGGGATTTCTGAGATCTCTACATAATAAAAGGGTGGATCCGGTAATGGTTAAATAAACCAGCCTCTAGGAATAACACCCTTGCGGCCTTGCCCCCCCCCCCCCCTCCTTTCTAATTCAAACTCGAATCGAGTGTACAGAGTGACCGGAGAGGGATATAAGAGTTCAGAATAACCTAGTTGAGGAAGAGGAACAAGACACTATCACTACACCTTTGGATCCACTTAGGATCATAGCAATCCAAAAAGCAAGGATAGTGGAAGTTTTTTTTATTTTATATAATATATACACTATATATACCCTGTACACTGGGAACTTGCTCTTACTTATCGTCGTGCATCTGCTGAGCAGCCACTACAGGACCTAAGTGGTACAGTTCAGAATCTGCCCAAGCTAAGTCTTTCAGATAGAACTGAGTAAAGGTATGGTGGGCTTTCTAATGACAGACTGAAAGGATATGGTCTAAGGAAACCCCTCCTTGGGAAGCTTTGGAAGCTGCAAAGGCCCTGACATCATGAGCTCTAACTTGATGTAAGTTCTGGGCTAAATTTTGCAAAACAAAGTCCGCAATTTGGTTCACAGAGGGTGACCGGAAGTCCACCTAGTTTGATTCACACCATTTGACAAAAATGGCCCACTTTGACTTGTAAACGGCTCTGGTTGAGAGTCTTTGAGGAGCCTCAATTTGTGCTGCCACTTTGTCAGAGAACCTTTTTCTTGAATGGCAGAAGCTCTAGGAGCCAAGCATGTAGATTCAGATTGCTGAGGTTCCTGTGAAGGAGCCCATTGAAGGGTTGTGTCACCAGATCCTTTTGAAGGGGGAGCCTGAAGGGGATCTGAACCGATAGAGTGACTACGTCCCCAAACTAAGGCATGTTGGGCCACCTTGGAGCAATCAGAATCATTGTGCAACAGCCTTGATTCATCACTTTGGAGATTACTTGGCTGAGCAGGGAGACTGGAGAGAAGGCATAATCATCCAGATTCTCCCACGCTAGACTCAGGGCATCTACTGCCCAGGCTGTTTGATCCGGTACCGGTGATACAAACTTGGGGAGTTTGAGATTGAACCAGGTTGCAAACAGGTCTACATGTGGCTGGGCCCATCTTGAGCACAAGAGATTGAACACCTGCTGCGATAGGGACCACTCTGTCTGGATCACTTGGTTGTGTCTGGACAGCTTGTCTGTTATAACATTCAACCGACCCGGGGATGTGTCGAGCCCTCAGAACTATTCCTCTGGGGTGACACCAGGACAAAAGTCTCCAGAGGAGGGCACAAAGAGAGCCTGATCTCATACCGCCCTCCTTGTTTATGTAAGAGACTACAGTTGTGTTGTCCGTTGCTATTAATACAATCTGGTTCCTGCAGAGATGCTCAAAACTCTTGAGGGCCAAGAGGACTGCTTTTAACTCCAGAAAGTTGATGTGGCGGCAACTTTCTGTATCTGACCAAACGCCTCTTGCAGTGGAGTCCCCTAAGTGTGCGCCCCAGCCTTCGTTTGCGGCATCTGTAAACATCTGCAGAGCATGTTGAAGGGGATGTAAGGGTTGGCCCCGAAGTACATTGCTCTTGTTTAACCACCAATCTAGGTGTGGATGGAGAGAATGGGGCAATGGAATGACCTTTTCCAGACTCTTGGGTACGTGCCAATGTTGCTTCAGATGCCACTGAACTGGTCTCATGTGAAGATGACCTGACCATACCTGTTTCTCTGTTGCTGTAAGAAGTCCTATCAAGGACATGAATTGCCTGACTGTGCAGCTGTTCCGGTCCTTGACGAACTTTATTTTCGGTTGAAGGGTAACCCACCTTTCCTGAGTGGGTAAGACCTGACCGGTCAATAGGTCGAACCGGTAACCGACGAAATTGAAAACCTGTTGAGGTGTTAACTCTGATTTCTTCAAATTCACTACCCAGCCCAAATTGTGGCACAGGGCCCAGAGGGTCTGGGTATGTTGTCGGCAAGTTTCCCGGCATGGGGCTCTGACTAACCAGTCGTCTAGGTACTGGTGGATCCTGATACCACTTGTTTGTGCCATAAGCTTCACTTCCTTGACTATTTTGGTAAACTCCAACGGAGCTGTGGCCAAGCCGAAAGAAAGGGCAGTGAACTGATAAGTCTCCTTTCCCAGGAAAAACCTGAGGTACTTTCGAGATCTCTGACTGATGGGAATGTGGAAATATACGTTGCTAAAATCCAGCGAAGTAACCCATTCCCCTTTTTGAAGGGACATTCGAATTGTTTCTGGCGTCTCCATCTTGAAGGTCCCCGATTGTAAATACAAATTTAGTTGGCTGAGTTCCAAAATGGGTCTCCATCTGTTGTGGGGCTTTGAGACTAGACACAGTCAGTTGTAAAAGGCCAGAGATGACCAGACAACCACTCTTTCTACTACAAACTTTTTTACTAGATCCAGTAATGCCTCTTTGAGGAACTGGTTCTTTACCGGGTCTGCATAACCACTCTTGATTAGAGGTGAACGGGTCAGATAGGGGTCTGATTTTGAAGGGTAGCATGTATCCCTCTTTCAAAATCGAGACCACTCTTGGATTTGCACCCAGATTTTGCCATGTTTGCCAAAACTTCTGTAACCTGCCTCCTACAATCAGATTTAGAGCAGCATTGGGGGCATTTTGAACATGTGGGACAGAAAGACATTGACTTACACAAGAAAAACTTTGAGACAAAGGGACTTATACCTTTCTTTTGTGGATGCCCGTGTAAACAAACAGAATGTGCACGACTTACAGCAAGACAAGATACATTCTGAGGTTTTAAATTTGCTGCAGTCTTTGTTTTGTGTATTTGACTCTTGGCTACATTGAAAACTGTTCAGTACATTTGATCTTGCAGTCTGAAGAGTTCTTTGTAACAAACTTTTGTCCAACCTTTGTAACACTTTGACTGAGGATGTTGCACATGAATGGTAATTGTGATTTATAGTGCTTGTAGCCTCTTGATTTAGAAAAATGGGGGGTTGGAGCCTCTTCCTCTGCCATGACCCCTTCCCCTATGATGACCAAATTGCCTCCAAATTTGCTGTTCCTGGTCCCCTGTACCGGTGGATCTATGCTCCTTCTTTTCATATGGCCGGAACCTATGAGAGGACCTCCATCCGGCCTGCTGCGAAGCACCCGTACCGGGTCTCAGAGCAGGACTGGTGGTTTCATGATTTGCAATGTCCTGTTCTGCTGTGCGTATCACCACATCCGGGAACAGCCCATATCCAAATAACGGAGAATTTCTCAGTTGATTATATGTATTTGGCTTGATCCCATTTTTTACATGTTCCAAGTACGAGTCTCTGCGGAGCAAGATCAAATTGGTCATATTAACGAAGATACTGTCCGCCAAGTGTTGAAGGGCAGTGCCCATTGCCACTGATACGTTCTGGTGAAAGGCCGTCGGATCTTTCAAGTCAGTAAGGGCAGCTGAAACCTCTTTCAGTGCCTTTCCTTTATTAATACGGGAGCAAGCATGTTGACATGAGAGGTCATACGTTCCTGCAGCTCACTAGTGCACCGATTGAAACCTGCTGCATGGTTCACAATGTGGACGGGTAGGCAGAGGCTTTAACAATGCGTGGGAACTGAGAGTTCACCTTGGCTTCTGAATTGTGCCAAGTGAAAAGTGTCTTTCCTGGATGGTGGGGCCCATCTGGCTTAATAGTATGCATCTGGTACCACCTTGACTGGGACTTAGGCACCTTGACAAACTGATCTTTCTTTAGTCCCGCCAGATCTTGCGCTCTAGAAGGGTATCCTTCAGCAACTACTGTATTGAGCTTTTCTAGTTTCTGGCAAAACCAGTCATTTGGGGCCATGGCTACAGATATGTGCGCGGGACGTTTTGGAGTCTTGCCCTTCCAAGGATTGTTGCTTTTATCAGGCTCACCGAGATCATTCTCAAAGGAGGGGATATGGTTCCATCCCATGAAAGAGTGAACTGATCTGTTTCCCGGTAGTTCTAGCCTCAGTTTGTTCCGGTTTCTCAAGTTCCGGTGGATAATTGTAAGCACTGGCCAAAGAAAGATCAGAGAACCCAGAAGTAAAAGACTGAGCCATAGGTAAATCCTGACCGGTAGAACCGGGATTGTTTATCAGGAGAGGGTGAAACAGGTCTCTTTTTAGTGTCTTTGTCCTTACCCTCTTTGTGAGATTTTTGCGACTTTTTCTTGTCTTTAGATGTTGAAGTATTATCCTGTGGTGTATCTGCCTCAACTTCTGCCGGGAACTCCACCGGACCGGTGAGTCGGGCAGAAGGGACGATAAATGGGGTATCTGAGACCACAGTGTGTGAAGGAATTGGATTGACCATAGTTTTGGGGGTAGAAAAGACATTTCCCCTTGAAAGCAAGGCTTCAAATCTGGTGAACTGCTCAGCCCATTGGTCAGATATTTCTTTCAGTTGGTCAGATGTAACAAATGAAGAGGTACTTGCCTCCGGTTGTGCATGCGCAGAAGATGGCACAGAAGTAGAAGGAGGCGAATGAAAAGCTGGTTCTCTATCCTCCACCGACGCCATCACTGATACATCCTTCAGGGACACCAAAACACCCGTTTTCTTTTCTTTGCGTAATTTATAAGTTTATATAATTTATAAGGCCAGCATCTCCTTTTGAATCTCTGTAAAGCCGTCACAAATGGCACAGGGTCTATCCTCAACACAATCATCATCCCCAATAACTTTTTCGCGGCACCTAGCACATCTTTTGTGCAAGTCAAAAGAGGCCATAATATGTCCACACGAGCCTCGTCTTTGTCCTTTTTTTGTCACCAGGAGAAGCCATGATATATGTACACACTAACTGACTACAAAACTGGCAATATATTCACTTGCAAAATAAAACAAGAATTCAGAAGAATTGTACTGTGTCACCAGCTTTGGTTAAAGACTGAAGCTGATGAAATTCAAAAGGACAAAAGTTATGCTGGACATAAATAGTTGGCTGACTGGCAGTATTTTTGCAGATCCAGACAATCCTTGAGAAGTACTGAGCCTTGATGAGGCTCCAACTTGTTGAAAAATATAACCTAGATCCAATATACAGGATATGACAAATGGATACAGGCAGACAGAGAGGAAAACACATGAAGTTATCACTTACCAAGTTTTTACTAGATGTCAGCACTAAGCAGGAAATTCAATAAAGTATCTTTTGGGTAACCTACTATTAAACTGCTAGTCATATGCCCATATAAGTTAATGCACTGTGCAACATGGTTCCTGTTTTGTCTGCCTCCTCTGTTCACGGAGGAAAGAAGGAACTACTTATATTTGTCAGCTATTTTGTGGGACAGCAAACAAGCCAGATCATTGTCTAATCTTGTGGGGTGAAAGGTCACTTAACCCTAAAGATCTTCTTCAGGACTGTTTATATCCACAACCTAAAACCAGAAAAAAAGTGTTGCAATGGCAATAGTTGTCAGGTACTGCTGAAAATCTAATCTGCTCCAATCTGTGCAGGAGTATCGAATGCATAGAACCCATAAAAATATTTATAAGTCCAAGAAACAGAAAGAAAGTGATGCCGTGGCAACACTTGTTGCAAGTTATCAGCTCCAATCTGTGCAGGGGTATGGAATGCAAAGAACCCATCAAATTATTTCAAGGAACAAAAAAGGAAGTGTTGCCATGGCAACACTTGTTGCCAGGTAGTGTCGACAAACTAGTCAGCTCCAATCTGTGCTGGGGCTTGGAATGCAAAGAAAAAAAAATTTATATATAGGTAGAAGAAACAAAAAGTGTTGCCATGACAACAATTGTTGCCAGATATTGCCAAAAAAACTAAGCAGTTCCAATATGTGTAGGGGTATGGAATGCAAAGAACCCACAAAAATATTTCAAGAAACAGAAGAAAAGTGTTGCCATGGTAGCGTTCATTCTAGAGTTGGAGCTACTTGAGTCAAATGACTCCTACACTAAATTTTGGTGGGACATTTAGTAAATGCGATGAGTCCAATAAAAAAATATTAACCTTACATTTGAGCAAACTGACTTAAATAGGAGAGAAGAGATAAAAAAGTACTATTAGTCTATCTTCAAAGTGAATTTGCATAAATCAAATTCAAGTCTACTCACTGTGAAAAAACTTTATTTCAATTCAAGACATATATTTGTAGTCAGCATGACGTACATATATATTTGCAATAATTAAAGTTTGTTTATTTTTCACTGATTTTTTTTTCCTTTTTTCTTTTGTTAAAATAAATATGGTTCAACCCTGCACTATCTAAAACTAGAAAAAAAAATTAACTCACCTTGACATAGGTTCACTCAGGGAATTGTTTTTATTTCATACAAAAAAAAACTCCATTGTTTATGAAAATGGATATAAATTCATCAATTTTTTTTTAAACTGGTTTCAAAGCAATAACATACCATGTAAAATTTAAGTTAAATTATTATTTACTTGTTAACAATTGTATAATTTACACTCTTGAAGTCACTTGTAAGAGTGCATTATTTAAAATATACTTTAAAAAGTGAAAATATTAAAATCTGGATAATAAAATCTTGTTGTGCAATAGATACTTAATCTTTACATATTTAACAAAACTATGACATCTTGCCCATATTTACATCCACTGGCGAGTTAACATCACTTACTATAAACATGTTTTCTATTGATAAATACTGAATATTTGTTAAACGAAGTGTGATTGGACAATGCTGTTTCCGCTCGGCCAATCAAATTAAGGCATTTAGAAGCAAGGAAACATGGAGGAATAGGGTTAAAAAGACAATATATGTGTCCTTTTCTTTTCTTTTAAAACCAAGATAATCTAATTTTCCCAATATTTACAGCGAAAACACGGGCGGTAATGCCAGATCTATGCATTACCGCAACTCAGGACCATAACGTGTATGCGTCTTTTCACCCCAGTATAGTGACAAAAGATGCAGAAACGCGTGGTAAAATTAACTCTGCCATGGCAATACTTGTTGCCAGGTATTGTCAAAAAACTAGTCAGCTCCAATCCGGGCAGGGGTTTGGAATGCAAAGAACCCACAAAAATGTTTATATATAGGTCCAAGGAAAATATAAAGTGTTGCCATGGGGTTTGGAATGCAAAGAACCCACAAAAAGATTTTTAAACCCAAGAAAAATGAGAAAGTGTTGCCAAGTACCCACAAAATCACAATTTGAAAACAATACAGAAAAAGTATTGCCATGGCAACAGCTGTTACCAAAAACTTGCAAAAAAGCATCATCACTACTCTTGTAGTTCCCCTTGCAAGAAATATATCCTGAAAATACTGGTTAAAATCTTTGCATGGGTTTTATTTATAAAGATCCCACCAATTTAAAAGTGAAAAATAACAACAGGAAAAGTGCTGCCATGGCAACAGCTGTTGGCAAATGTTGCCTAAAACCAAATCACAAGTTCCTCTTGTAATGAACATATTTTGAAAGTTTTGAATAATGTTAAATGCCCACAAAATAAAAGACCAAGAAACAGAAAAAGTGTTGCCATGAAACACTTATTGCAGAAATTGCTAAGAAAGCAATCACATACAAGTTCTCATCCTATTAAACCTCCACAGTTATACATACATGCAAAATTTTAATGAAATTTCTCAAGTTATCTTCAGTATATTCTATACTATATACTAAATAAAAAACTGAAACTCAACATAATTCTTTTATACATGGGAGTTTAAGGTCATCTTAAAACAGGACACACCTTGAATACCAGTTACAACCACATGCCAAATTTGAATTGAATCCGTCAACCCATTTTCGAGATACTGTCTGGAAATGGAAAAACTTAAAATCAATATATTAATTAAATATGTTACTAGTGGGAGTTTAAGGTCACCTTAAAATAGGGCATACCGTGAGGACCAGTTACATCCACATAACAAATTTGAATTTAATCCATCAGGCCATTTTTGAGATACTGTCTGGCAAGTAAGTGTGACGACGACACTGACGATGTGCTATTACTGGGAGTTTAAGGTCACCTTAATGTATGGCACTTATCTATGGCCAGTTACATATACATGCAAAACTTGAATGAAATTTCTCAAGTTATCTTCAGTATACTCTATAAAAAATGAAAACCTTAAACTCAGCATAATTCTTTTATACATAGGAGTTTAAGGTCACCTTAAAATCGGACACACCTTAAATACCAGTTACAACCACATGCCAAATTTGAATTGAATCCGTCAACCTCTTTTTGAGATACTGTCTGGAAACGGAAAAACTTAAAATCAATACAAGTATGTTACTAGTGGGAGTTTAAGGTCACCTTAAAACAGGGCATACCTTGAGTACCAATTACATCCACATGCCAAATTTGAATTTCATCCATCATGCCATTTTTGAGATACTGTCTGGGATGGAAGTATGACAACGACACTGACCATACTTGTCCTCCAACATAGCTGCTAGTGACATAAAAGTAATGCAACCTTAAACTCATAAGTTTGTGAAATATGAGGAATTTACTATAACCTTACAAAAGAAACTTTTTTGGTGTAGACAGATGCACATGATGAATATCAAAGAATAAAGTCTTAATTACCACATGAAATATCTTTTAAACACCAAAAAATTGTCCCAATCTTAAACTCAAAGTTAGTTCGCAGCTGTGAGGGAGTTTAAGGGAATCTTTTCCTGTAGGTTTTGTTCATGGTTTGTTACATTTACAACTTGAAAGATGCTTAGAATTGCACAGTGTTTGAAATACTGTTGAAAAATTGCCAAACTTAAAGTGAATATAATTCTGTTATTACTGGGAGTTTAAGGTCACCTTAATGTGTGGCACTTATCTATGGCCAGTTACATATACATGCCAAATTTGAATGAAGTTTTTTTAAGTTATCTTCAGTATACTTTACGGAAAAGTAAACAACTTAAACTCAACATAACTTTTTAATACATGAGAGTTTAAGGTCACCTTAAAATAGGGCACACCTTGAAAACCAGTTACAACCACATGCCAAATTTGAATTGAATCCGTCAACCCATTTTTGAGATACTGTCCGGAAACAAAAAACCTTCAACTCAATAAAAGTATCTTACTACTGTGAGTTTAAGGTCACCTTAAATAGGGCACACCTTGAGGAACAGTTACATCAACATGCCAAATTGGAATTTAATTCATCAAGCCATTTTTGAGATACTGTCTTGAAAGCAAGTGTAACGACGACACTGACCATGTATGTTTTCCATCATAGCTGCTAGTGACACAAACTAATGCAACCTTAAACTCATATGTTTATAAAATATCAGCAATTTACTATAACCTTACAAAAGAGACAATTTTTGGTGGAGATATATGTACATGATGAATATCAATGTGAAAAGTCCTAATTAGCATATAAAATATCTTCCAAACACCAAAAATATTGTCCCAACCTTAAACTCAAAGTTTGTTTGCACTGCTGTATGTTGTAGCGAGTTTAAGGTAATCTTTTTCTAAAGGTTCTGTTCAAGGTTTGTTACATCCACAACTAAAATATGCCTAGAATTGGACAATATTTGAAATACTGTTCAAAAATTACCAAACTTAAAGTGAATATAATTTTGTTATTACTGGGAGTTTAAGGTCACCTTATTGTATAGCACTTGCCTATGGCCAGTTACATATACATGCAAAAGTTGAATGAAATTTCTGAAGCTATTTTCAGTATATATATGGATAAAGAAAAAACATAAACTGGACATAAGTTTTTTTTATAGGTGGAAGTTTAAGGTCACCTTAAAATAGGGCACACCTTCAATACTAGTTACAACCACATGCCAAATTTGACTTGAATCCATTAAGCCATTTTTGAGATACTGTCCGGAAACGAAAAAAATTAAATTGAGTATCTTACTAGTGGGAGTTTAAGGTCACAAAACTATACAGCACACCGTCAGGACCAGTTACACCCACATGCCAAATTTAAATTAAATTTGACAAGCCATTTTTGAGATACTGTCCGGAATACAAAGTGTGACGACGACAGACGCCGACGCCACAAAACTGGATGACGAAGCAATCCCTATATGCCACGCAGCATAAATGCTGGTGACACAATAAAATTGAAAAAAGTTTCTCTTAAATTCCAAGCATTTTAACTTCTATGCGCCAAACAAAAAGAGGAAGAGTGCATGCGCAGTACACTGGCAGGTAGGCTACACAGTCGACACACAGTGACGACACTGACAATGTGTTATTACTGGGGGTTTAAGGTCACCTTAATATATGGCACTTACCTATGACCAGTTACATATAAAACAAAACTTTGAATGAAATTTCTCAAGTTATCTTCAGTATACTCTATGGAAAAATAGAAATCTTAAAATAATTCTTTTGTACATGAGTTTAAGGTCACCTTAAAATAGGACACCCCTTGAATACCAGTTACAACCACATGCCAAATTTGAATTGAATCCGTCAACCCACTTTTGAGATACTGTGTTAAAACAGATAAACATAAACTCAATATAAGTATGTTACTAGTGGGAATTTAAGGTCACCTTAAAATAGGGCCCACCTTGAGGATCAGTTACAGCTACATGCCAAGTTTGAATTTAATCCATCAAGCCATTTTTGAGATACTCTCTGGAAAGGAAGTATGACGACACTGACAATGTGTTATTACTGGGAGTTTAAGGTCACCTAAAAAAAAAAGTCATCTTATATGGGTGCATAATGCCCCCACAAGCTGGCCGGTCTATCCAGTACTGTGCACTCCCCAGATGGCGCCTCGTACTTCCTTCCTGTCTAGACAACCTGACGTCACTTCATCTTTTTCGTTGTCTAAAACTCTTTAACCCCTAGTAAGCTGATAGCGGGGTCGGTGGGAGGGTCTTGTGTGTCCATTGGATAGGGTATTAACTTATAAAAATTTAATTTACTTATTAAATTTGCAATTTTATTGCGTTAATACATCCTATCCAATGGACAATTGCTGAATAACTACCGCTTGGTCGGCGGGTAAGTTACTAGGGACTTATATGAACTCACAAGTAATAGCACATTTTAACCTACGGTCTATCCTGATTTAGTCAGGAGACCTATAGGCCCAGGCCTGGGTTGACCTTAAAGTCAGGAACCCTGTGAGGCCATGGTCGGTTGCCAGCAGCCGGTTACCCGGGGCTCTACCGACGTCGCCCCCCCCCCTTTTTTGACAGACCTGCTCTGAGGTAGGGGGAAGAGAGGGATGAGTTCAGTCCCAGAATGCCAATAAACCTCCCGAAGGAAGCACATCACATGTATAAACTGTTTATACTATGTACAAATCTCCTCAATCTAAGGGCCATCTGTGGATCTGCTAAGCAGTCAATACCGAGGCCAATTGGTAAAGCTCTGAGACAGCCTAAGCCACACCCTTCAGATAGACCTCTGTGAGGGTATTATGGGACATTAGTGGCAGGCTGACAAGATTGGGTCTAAGGAGACTACTGACTGGAAGACCTTAGGAGCAGCAAAGGCCCCAACATCATGGGCTTTAACCTGATGTAAATAGTGGGTCTCCTGGTCAGAGAGCTCATAACACAGGATCACAGTCTGCTTGATCCAAGAGGAGATACAGGCAGATGTCTTGTCGAAACCTTTCTTAAAGGAGACAAGAACCACCTCCTTATCCTACTGAGGTTCAAGGTCCTGTCCAATAGTAGCTCAATGCTCTAACCGGAAATAGGGACCTGTCAGCTTGAAGGACCCATCCAGAGGTGGGGCCAGGGCTGTTATAACCACTGGAGCCGCACAGTCTGGATACTCTTTGCCAGCTGATTTCTGGATAGAAAGCTGTGTAATGGATATGGGGACACCGTTGACCAATCGGATTGGTGTCTAATATTTGTTTGCCAAGCATGAATCTCACTCCTACATTTGCCTGACCCAAGAGGAATACCATCTTGAAGGTCAAATGCTTCAAGGAGGCCTCCTTGATTGGTCCAAACGGAGCCTTATTCAGCTGGTGCATAGCCAGTGAGAAGTTCCAGGAGAGTATGCCCCTCCCGCCTTTGGGTCTGTCTCCGTGGGAACTATCCAGGAGACGAGCGAGATTTTTATCCTTGCTGATGTTGAAGGGTAAATTTCCCAGTTTATCAGCAAGGGCTGAACTGTAACCATCCATGGTGCTGGGCTGTAGCTTCCTGTCCTCATAAGGTACATAAGGAAGTCAGCAACTGACCTAACAGGGGTACCCTGAGGTCCACCTGATTAGTGACGCACCACTTGTAAAAATGGTCCACTTTGCCTCATAGGCTGATCTGGTTGATCCCCTGTGAGGAGCCTCAATTCTTGCTGCCCCGCCTCAGAGGAGCCCTGCTCCTCGAATGCTGAGGCTCCAGGAGCCGTGCATCGAGATTAATATTCGTCAGATTTCTGTGAGGGATCTGATTGAATGGTTGTGTCAACAGGTTGAGCAGATTGGGCAGGCTCAGTGGGATATGACTGGACATGGCCACTGGATCCCAAAACCAAGGTATGTTGGGTCAACCCAGAGCAATCCAAATGATTCTCTTGCATGGGGAGTCCTGCAACATCACCACTTGCCCAATATGGCTGATAGTGGGAAGGTGTATGCTTCCTGATCCTACCATGGCAGACTGAGTGAATCCACTGCTGTGGCAAGGGGATCTGGTACTGGTGATACAAAGGCAACTTGTTGTTGAATAAAATGGCAAATAAGTCTATTTGAGGCCTCTGCTGCCTGTTGCATATTGCTTGGAAGACCTCCTGAAGGACAGACCACTCTTGAGTGGTCGGGCCAGCTTGTCTGCAACCACCCGCAGCCGGCCTGGAATGTGTCGGGCTTTGAGAGTTACTTGATTTCTGGCGCACCAGGTCAAGATTCTCCATAGTAAAGCACAAAGTGGGCCCGACCTCATGCCTCCTTCCTTGTTAATGTATGACACCACTGAGGTGTTGTCCGTCTCTACAAGTACTATCTTGTGTATGCAGAGGTCTTGGAACTCTTTTAAGGCTAGAAGACTGCCTTGAGTTCTAGGTGATTCATATGCAACTTGTTTCCCGGAAGGAACCGGGTGCCTCTTGTAGTGCGTTCATTTAAGTGAGCGCCCCACCCTGGTTTTGATGTATCTGTAAAAAATTGCAGATCATAGTTTATTTGGGTGTAATGGTTGGCCTGTAAGGACGTTGTCCTCTTGCAGCCACCATAGTAAATGTGGGTGCAATCACCCTGGTATTGGAATCACCTTTTCTACTGACTCTGGTTTCCTCTAATTTTTTTTTTTTTTTTTTTTTTTGAGATGCCACTGTATGGGTTTCCTATGAAGTCTGTCTAGGAGAACTTACTTCCTGTGGTTGTTAGTAAACCTATCAGACATGAACTGCTGGACCGGACAAGCCAGTAGTGACAGTATTTCTAGTATTTGGTCCTGAAAGTTTTGCCAATGGTCCGGTATAGGTCGGACCCAACCGGCCACGAGGTCGAACTGGTAACCTACAAGGTCAAAGACCTGTCTTTGGTTCCAGTTCTGATTTTTCTAAATTCACCAGCCAACCTTATACTTGCATATTTTACTAGATCTAGTGTATGCTGGAAACAAAAACTGATGGGATGTGGCTTTCACCAACTAGCCATCTAAGTACTGGTGGGTTATTATACCCTTGTGTACGGCCATCAGTTTCAACTTCTTGTTACTACAGTTAGATCCATGGGTACAATGGACAGACCGAAAGACAGTGCTTTGAACTGGTATGCCTGACCCTGGACATGAAATTTGATATGTCCTGGACTGTTCCTGTATTGATAGATGGAAGTAGGAGTCCTTGAAATCTATTGAGGTAACCCACTTCCATTGTAGGAGGGTGGTCCTGATGGCCTCCGAAAAGTTTGGCTGTTCAGACCTACAATAGGTCTCCAATGGTTGTGTGGTTTTGGAACCAAGCAAGGTTGAAGAAACCCAGAGATTTTGAATTGGACCGACTGCATCTTGTCCATAAACTGATGTAGTGCCTCTAACCAACATAGGTTCCTGTGAGGATGTACACAGCAGTTTTTGGGCGACCTTGTCAAAACCAAGTGTAGCCCACCTTTAACATTTGTACTACCCAAGGTCCAGCCCCAAGGCTTCCTAAATTCCCAAACGGGTTAGTCTGGACCCTATAGGCAGATGTGTGCCACATTTGGGACATTTGACAGTGTGACAAGCATTTCTGTCCCTCCAGTCTCCGGACACTGGTCCGATCTGGGGACAATGATCCAAGTAAACAGTCTCTCTGTTCTTGCTGTGGTACAGTCCGGTGGGGCTGACACAATTTTTTTTTTTTTTTTTTTTTTTTTTTTTTTTACATTTAAAGGACTCTGGCCCCAGGGCAGCAGCCTGCAAGGTGCAGCATTTGTGAGATTGTTGACCCTTGGCTGGACATGATGAAAAACTTGTCTGACTATCGACCACTGACTGGTATAAGAATTCTCTGTAATCCAATTTACCTGTGGCAAATCTGTCCGGTACCAGGTCTCCATAACCGGTAATTTACTGTTTTGGTAGCCAGTTGGGGTGAAGCATTCTACAGTTAGGATTGTGTAGCCACCACCCAATCAGCAGACTTGGTAACCAGAAGATTGAACCATATGTAGCCAATTGCTAAAGCAAGTGTACAAGGCTGTTTAGCTGGTACCAGTCAGTACACTCTGTAACCATTTGTTGAAGCAAGTGTGGAAGGCTGTGTAGCAGGTACCAGCCGGTGCACTCTGTAACCGGTTGTTGAAGCAAATGTACGAGGCTGTATAGCCCGTACTGGTCAATACACTCTGTAACAAGTTGTTGGAGCAAGTATACAGGATTGTGTAGCCGGTACTACTCGGTAAACTCTGCAACCGGTTGTTGAAACAAGTGTACAAGGCTGTATAGCCGGTACTGGTCTGTGCACTCTGTAACCAGCTGTCGAAGCAAGTGTACAAGGCTGTATAGCCGGTACTGGTCGGTACACTCTGTAAACCAGTTGTTGAAGCAAGTGTACAAGGCTGTATAGCTGGTACTGGTCGGTACACTCTGTAACCAGTTGTTGAAGCAAGTGTACAAGGCTGTGTAGCCGGTACTGGTCGGTAAACTCTGCAACCGGTTGTTGAAGCAAGTGTACAAGGCTGTATAGCTGGTACTGGTCGGTACACTCTGTAACCAATTGCTAAAGCAATTTAACAACTATCTTTTGTGTTGAATTCAGCTGGTAGTAGGTTTCCTCCATTAATGAAGTATTTCTTTTAAAAGGTACGTCTTATTCGTAGATTTGACAGTTGCTGGGAAAGCCCTTGTGAGCTATATTTAGAAACAAATGTTGGTCGGTGTGTCACGTGACCAGCTTGCTGGTCGGAGGGACAACGTGATTGGCTGATAAGAGATGACGATTTGCTTCGCGACCTAGTCGGTGATTAACTTCGTGACCTGGTCGGTGAATCACGTGACCAGCTTGCTGTTCGGAAAGACACGCGATTGGCTGACTGGCAATGACGTCAGTGGTCGCGTTCTTTGTGTGATTCTTCACCGGCAACTTTACAGTCCACAAAACCCCACTACCGACAACAAGGTCGGGTCTGCAAAGCAGGGACTGAAGTCACAGTAGACGTGAGCTCTGAGAACGCACTTACAACCTTCCTGGTTGGTGACAACACGTGATCAGCTTCGTGATCTGTTCGGCGAATCACGTGACCAGCTTCGTTATTTAGCTAGGAAGGACGCGATTGGCTGACTGGATATGACGTCAGAGGTCGCGTTCTTTAAGCTGGCCGGCAGGCTGATGCTTTAAAAGCAGAGAAGCCCGGACCAGTGCGCTCTGTAGATGTGTAGATGAAAAACCTCTTCTTTCGTGATAAAGCCAGTGAACCGGCCATCCACAACCCTCACTACCGACAACCAAGCCGGGTCCGCAAGGGAGGGACTGATATCACAGTAGACGTCAGTTCAAACTTCTTGCTCTTGTGATGGAATTTCTTCTATGTAGATGAACATATTTTAGAGCTTGCCGGTCGACTAATGCTTTACAGCAAAGATGTCTGGACCAGTGCGCTCTGAAGAAACCTGAAGAATTCATCTGTTGCTTCTGAAGAAAAATATTCGAGCTAGGCTGGTGTGACTGATGCTTTACAGCAGAGAAGTCTGTACCAGTGCGCTCTGATGAAGAATGCACCTTTCATAGGGGGGAATTCCCTGCAGGGTTCAAAACTACGTAGACTGAAGTTTTCCGTGATTTCCCCTTTAGTACTAGAAAGACGTTACTATGGTGACTGTAGCTGGAAGTTTACAGAAGATTCATTCAAAACAAAAGACACGGATAAAAATACCTGTAAATAGTATGTTATAATTCCTCAAAATTGTCGATCTGCCCCTAACAACACAATGGTTGAATGGGAGGAAACTAGCAAAATGGCTGCCTTCATATCTCTCGTCGATTACTGCCCTATGATCAACACTAAATTGAGTCAACTAGGGAGCGTTTCCAGCAGATTTCTGAATGTAAATCCGTGCTTGATCAGTAGGTAATACTTCTATACTGAATATATCCACATATAAGGTTAAAAATCCGTCATAATGCACACTTTTCCTTTAAAATCTGGAGATGTTGAGAAAACATGTCTGCACAGTACACGCGCCAAACGAAAAAGATGAAGTGACGTCAGGTTGTCTAGACAGGAAGGAAGTATGAGGCGCCATCTGGGGAGTGCACAGTACTGGGTAGACCGGCCAGCTTGTGGGGGCATTATGCACCCATATAAGATGACTTTTTCTGTCGTTTGGCGGGCCGGTCTGCGCCGACCGGATTAGCAATTGTCCATTGGATAGGATGTATTAACGCAATAAAAACCTAAAATCAATTAAGTATGTTACTAGTGGGAGTTTAAGGTCACCTTAAAATAGGGCACACCTTGAGAATCAGTTACATCTACATGCCAAGTTTGAATTTAATCCATCAAGCCATTTTTGAGATACTCTCTGGAAAGGAAGTATGACGACACTGACAATGTGTTATTACTGGGAGTTTAAGGTCACCTTAATATATGACACTTATCCATGGCCAGTTACATATACATGTAAAGCTTGAATGAAATTTCTCAAGTTATCTTCAGTATACTTTATGGAAAAATAAAAAACTAAAACTCAACATAATTCTTTTGTACATGGGAGTTTAATGTCACCTTAAAATAGGACACCCCTTGAATACCAGTTACAACCACATGCCAAATTTGAATTGAATCTGTCAACCCATTTTCTAGATACTGTCTGGAAATGGAAAAAACTTAAAATCAATATGTTACTAGTGGGAGTTTAAGGTCACCTTAAAATAGAACACACCTTGTGGACCAGTTACATCCAATGCCAAATTTGAATTTAATCCATCACGCCATTTTTGTGATACTGTCTGGAAAGGAAGTGTGACGACACTAATAATGTGTTATTACTGGGAGTTTAAGGTCACCTTAATATATGGCACTTACCTATGGCCAATTACATATACATGCAAAATTTGAATGCAATTTCTCAGGGTATCTTCAGTATACTCTATGGAAAAAATAAAAAACTGAAACTTAACATAAAACTTTTATAAATGGGAGTGGCTAGACATTTCTCTAACCAAGGCCACTCTGCCAAAAACATGGAGTTCTCAGTGCTCCATTGGATGGGGAGTGACAGTGACCCAAATGACACTGTAGGTCGCAGAGACCAGGAATTATTTTACATTTGGGCATTCCCCACCCTTCACCCAGCAGGCATTAATATTTTTGTGTGAGCTGTAGTGTCATCTTACTGCACCCCTAACCCAGGTGCCACCTATTTATATTCTTTTCGAGATACTGTCTGGAAATGGAGAAAACTTAAAAAATCAATATAAGTATGTTACTAGTAGGAGTTTAAGGTCACCTTAAAACAGGGCACACCTTGAGTACCAGTTACATCCACATGCCAAATTTGAATTTCATCCGTCATGCCCTTTTTGAGATACTGTGCGGAAAGGAAGTGTGACGACAACACTGACAATGTGTTATTACTGGGAGTTTAAGGTCACCTTAATGCATGGCACTTATCTATAGTCAGTTACATATACATGCAAAATTTGAATGAAATTTCTCAAGTTATCTTCAGTATACTCTATGGAAAAATTAAAAACTGAAACTCAACATAATTCTTTTATACATGGGAGTTTAAGGTCACCTTAGAATAGGACACACCTTGAATACCAGTTACAACCACATGCCAAATTTGAATTGAATCCGTCAACCCATTTTCGAGATACTGTCTGGAAACAGAAAATTGCAAATTTAATAAGTAAATTAAATTTTTATAAGTTAATACCCTATCCAATGGACAATTGCTTTACCGGTCGGCGCGACCGGTCCCGCCAAACGCCAGAAAAAGACGTCCTGTATATACTACCGGCAGGACCGGTCACAGAGTGTGCATTCGCCAGGTGGTGCATCGTACTTCATTTCCTGTTTACCTATTGACGTCATAGCATCTTTTTCGTGTCTAATCCTAGTAAGGTGGTGGGCCTTGCCTGTCCATTGGATAGGGTATTAACTTATAAAAATTTAATTTACTTATTAAATTTGCAATTTTATTGCGTTAATACATCCCTATCCAATGGACAATTGCTGAATAACTACCGCTCGGCAGGCGGGTAAGCAGCTAGGGACTTCTGTGAACTCATAACAAAACAAAATAGTACAGGCCCATTTGACCTAGGGTCAGAGAACCCTGACAGGTCAAGGTCGGCCACCAACTCACCGGTTAACCAGGAGTCTACCGACGTTGCCCCCCCGTTGTGGAAGGCTGTGTAGCAGGTACCAGCCGGTGCACTCTGTAACCGGTTGTTGAAGCAAATGTACGAGGCTGTATAGCCCGTACTGGTCAATACACTCTGTAACAAGTTGTTGGAGCAAGTATACAGGATTGTGTAGCCAGTACTACTCGGTAAACTCTGCAACCGGTTGTTGAAACAAGTGTACAAGGCTGTATAGCCGGTACTGGTCTGTGCACTCTGTAACCAGCTGTCGAAGCAAGTGTACAAGGCTGTATAGCCGGTACTGGTCGGTACACTCTGTAAACCAGTTGTTGAAGCAAGTGTACAAGGCTGTATAGCTGGTACTGGTCGGTACACTCTGTAACCAGTTGTTGAAGCAAGTGTACAAGGCTGTGTAGCCGGTACTGGTCGGTAAACTCTGCAACCGGTTGTTGAAGCAAGTGTACAAGGCTGTATAGCTGGTACTGGTCGGTACACTCTGTAACCAATTGCTAAAGCAATTTAACAACTATCTTTTGTGTTGAATTCAGCTGGTAGTAGGTTTCCTCCATTAATGAAGTATTTCTTTTAAAAGGTACGTCTTATTCGTAGATTTGACAGTTGCTGGGAAAGCCCTTGTGAGCTATATTTAGAAACAAATGTTGGTCGGTGTGTCACGTGACCAGCTTGCTGGTCGGAGGGACAACGTGATTGGCTGATAAGAGATGACGATTTGCTTCGCGACCTAGTCGGTGATTAACTTCGTGACCTGGTCGGTGAATCACGTGACCAGCTTGCTGTTCGGAAAGACACGCGATTGGCTGACTGGCAATGACGTCAGTGGTCGCGTTCTTTGTGTGATTCTTCACCGGCAACTTTACAGTCCACAAAACCCCACTACCGACAACAAGGTCGGGTCTGCAAAGCAGGGACTGAAGTCACAGTAGACGTGAGCTCTGAGAACGCACTTACAACCTTCCTGGTTGGTGACAACACGTGATCAGCTTCGTGATCTGTTCGGCGAATCACGTGACCAGCTTCGTTATTTAGCTAGGAAGGACGCGATTGGCTGACTGGATATGACGTCAGAGGTCGCGTTCTTTAAGCTGGCCGGCAGGCTGATGCTTTAAAAGCAGAGAAGCCCGGACCAGTGCGCTCTGTAGATGTGTAGATGAAAAACCTCTTCTTTCGTGATAAAGCCAGTGAACCGGCCATCCACAACCCTCACTACCGACAACCAAGCCGGGTCCGCAAGGGAGGGACTGATATCACAGTAGACGTCAGTTCAAACTTCTTGCTCTTGTGATGGAATTTCTTCTATGTAGATGAACATATTTTAGAGCTTGCCGGTCGACTAATGCTTTACAGCAAAGATGTCTGGACCAGTGCGCTCTGAAGAAACCTGAAGAATTCATCTGTTGCTTCTGAAGAAAAATATTCGAGCTAGGCTGGTGTGACTGATGCTTTACAGCAGAGAAGTCTGTACCAGTGCGCTCTGATGAAGAATGCACCTTTCATAGGGGGGAATTCCCTGCAGGGTTCAAAACTACGTAGACTGAAGTTTTCCGTGATTTCCCCTTTAGTACTAGAAAGACGTTACTATGGTGACTGTAGCTGGAAGTTTACAGAAGATTCATTCAAAACAAAAGACACGGATAAAAATACCTGTAAATAGTATGTTATAATTCCTCAAAATTGTCGATCTGCCCCTAACAACACAATGGTTGAATGGGAGGAAACTAGCAAAATGGCTGCCTTCATATCTCTCGTCGATTACTGCCCTATGATCAACACTAAATTGAGTCAACTAGGGAGCGTTTCCAGCAGATTTCTGAATGTAAATCCGTGCTTGATCAGTAGGTAATACTTCTATACTGAATATATCCACATATAAGGTTAAAAATCCGTCATAATGCACACTTTTCCTTTAAAATCTGGAGATGTTGAGAAAACATGTCTGCACAGTACACGCGCCAAACGAAAAAGATGAAGTGACGTCAGGTTGTCTAGACAGGAAGGAAGTATGAGGCGCCATCTGGGGAGTGCACAGTACTGGGTAGACCGGCCAGCTTGTGGGGGCATTATGCACCCATATAAGATGACTTTTTCTGTCGTTTGGCGGGCCGGTCTGCGCCGACCGGATTAGCAATTGTCCATTGGATAGGATGTATTAACGCAATAAAAACCTAAAATCAATTAAGTATGTTACTAGTGGGAGTTTAAGGTCACCTTAAAATAGGGCACACCTTGAGAATCAGTTACATCTACATGCCAAGTTTGAATTTAATCCATCAAGCCATTTTTGAGATACTCTCTGGAAAGGAAGTATGACGACACTGACAATGTGTTATTACTGGGAGTTTAAGGTCACCTTAATATATGACACTTATCCATGGCCAGTTACATATACATGTAAAGCTTGAATGAAATTTCTCAAGTTATCTTCAGTATACTTTATGGAAAAATAAAAAACTAAAACTCAACATAATTCTTTTGTACATGGGAGTTTAATGTCACCTTAAAATAGGACACCCCTTGAATACCAGTTACAACCACATGCCAAATTTGAATTGAATCTGTCAACCCATTTTCTAGATACTGTCTGGAAATGGAAAAAACTTAAAATCAATATGTTACTAGTGGGAGTTTAAGGTCACCTTAAAATAGAACACACCTTGTGGACCAGTTACATCCAATGCCAAATTTGAATTTAATCCATCACGCCATTTTTGTGATACTGTCTGGAAAGGAAGTGTGACGACACTAATAATGTGTTATTACTGGGAGTTTAAGGTCACCTTAATATATGGCACTTACCTATGGCCAATTACATATACATGCAAAATTTGAATGCAATTTCTCAGGGTATCTTCAGTATACTCTATGGAAAAAATAAAAAACTGAAACTTAACATAAAACTTTTATAAATGGGAGTGGCTAGACATTTCTCTAACCAAGGCCACTCTGCCAAAAACATGGAGTTCTCAGTGCTCCATTGGATGGGGAGTGACAGTGACCCAAATGACACTGTAGGTCGCAGAGACCAGGAATTATTTTACATTTGGGCATTCCCCACCCTTCACCCAGCAGGCATTAATATTTTTGTGTGAGCTGTAGTGTCATCTTACTGCACCCCTAACCCAGGTGCCACCTATTTATATTCTTTTCGAGATACTGTCTGGAAATGGAGAAAACTTAAAAAATCAATATAAGTATGTTACTAGTAGGAGTTTAAGGTCACCTTAAAACAGGGCACACCTTGAGTACCAGTTACATCCACATGCCAAATTTGAATTTCATCCGTCATGCCCTTTTTGAGATACTGTGCGGAAAGGAAGTGTGACGACAACACTGACAATGTGTTATTACTGGGAGTTTAAGGTCACCTTAATGCATGGCACTTATCTATAGTCAGTTACATATACATGCAAAATTTGAATGAAATTTCTCAAGTTATCTTCAGTATACTCTATGGAAAAATTAAAAACTGAAACTCAACATAATTCTTTTATACATGGGAGTTTAAGGTCACCTTAGAATAGGACACACCTTGAATACCAGTTACAACCACATGCCAAATTTGAATTGAATCCGTCAACCCATTTTCGAGATACTGTCTGGAAACAGAAAATTGCAAATTTAATAAGTAAATTAAATTTTTATAAGTTAATACCCTATCCAATGGACAATTGCTTTACCGGTCGGCGCGACCGGTCCCGCCAAACGCCAGAAAAAGACGTCCTGTATATACTACCGGCAGGACCGGTCACAGAGTGTGCATTCGCCAGGTGGTGCATCGTACTTCATTTCCTGTTTACCTATTGACGTCATAGCATCTTTTTCGTGTCTAATCCTAGTAAGGTGGTGGGCCTTGCCTGTCCATTGGATAGGGTATTAACTTATAAAAATTTAATTTACTTATTAAATTTGCAATTTTATTGCGTTAATACATCCCTATCCAATGGACAATTGCTGAATAACTACCGCTCGGCAGGCGGGTAAGCAGCTAGGGACTTCTGTGAACTCATAACAAAACAAAATAGTACAGGCCCATTTGACCTAGGGTCAGAGAACCCTGACAGGTCAAGGTCGGCCACCAACTCACCGGTTAACCAGGAGTCTACCGACGTTGCCCCCCCCCCCCCCCTTTTTTCTTCCCTTCCAGAGTTGCTTTGAGAAGGGAAAGATAGAGAGAGAGGGGCTGAGTTCAGTCCCAGAAGAAATAAACTTCCCAAGGGAAGCAAGTCACAGTTTGTTTGTTTTTTTTTTTTTTTTTTTTTTTTTTAAATATGTACATGCAACATACTTACACTATGTACATATCTAACATATTTACAATATGTACATATTTACATATATACAACATCCCCTCAATTCTGGGCCTGGTGGTGCACCTGCTGGGCAGCCACTACAGGTCCCAGGTGGAAAAGCTCCGAGTCAGCCCAGGCAACATCCTTCAAATAGAATTGGGTGAAGGTGTTGTGAGATTTCCAGTGGCAGGCTGACAAGATCTGATCTAAGGAAATCCCTGATTGGAAAGCCTTAGAGGCAGCAAAGGCCCTAACATCATGGGCTTTAACCTGATGTAAGGTGAGGGCCTCCTGGTCAGAGAGCTCATAGCACAGAACCACAGTCTGTTTGATCCATGAGGAGATGGTGGCAGGTGAGATGTCTTTATCAAACCCCTTCTTGAAGGAGACAAAGACTAACTCTTTATTCTGCCTGAGGTCTGCAGTCCTGTCCAAGTAGTAGCGCAGGGCTCTAACTGGACATAGGGACCTGTCACCCTTGAGTGACCTATCCAGAGATGGTGCCAGGGCTGGAATGACCACTGGAGCCACACTATCTGGCCCTTCCTTAGCCAGCTGGTTCTTGGATAGGAAGCTGGGTGAGGGGTACAAAGACACCTTAGACCAGTCTGACTGGTGTCTGATGTTCTTATGTAACCAAGCATGGATCTCACTCCTGCGTTTACCTGAACCCAAAGCCAGCAAGAAAACAGTCTTGAAAGTTAAATGTTTCAAGGAGGCCTCTTTCAGGGGTTCAAAGGGAGCCTTTGTGAGCTGATGTAAAACCAGTGAAAGGTTCCAGGAGGGGATGCCCCTCCTGCCCTTAGGTCTGTCTCTATGGAAACTATCCAGGAGACGAGTGAGATTCTCGTCTTTGCTGACATTAATGGTGGAATTGCCCAGTTTGTCAGCAATGGCGGATCTGTAGCCATCAATAGTGCCTGGTTGTAACTTCTTCTCCTGAAACAAGTGCAGGAGGAAGTCAGCAATGGCTTTCAGAGGTGGTGCCCTGAAGTCCATCTGATTACTGAGGCACCACTTTGTAAACATGGTCCACTTTGCCTCATAGACAGATCTGGTTGATCTTCTTTGAGGAGCCTCAATTCGTGCTGTCACTGCCTCAGAGAAGCTTTGCTCCTTGATTGATGAGGCTCTAGGAGCCAGGCATGTAGGTTCAGATTCGACAGGTTCCTGTGAAGGACCTGGTTGAATGGCTGAGACACTAGGTTGGGTATGCTGGGCAGACACAGTGGGATCTGGCTTGACATTGCTACCAGGTCCCAAAACCAGGGCATGTTGGGCCACCCTGGAGCAATCAGAATATTCTGTTGCAGGGGTAGTCCTGGAGCTTCTCCACCACTTTGCCCAAGATGGCTGCCGGTGGGAAGGCGTATGGGTCCAGGTCCTCCCAGGAGAGGCTGAGTGCATCCACTGCCCAAGCCTGGGGGTCTGGAACCAGTGACACAAACTGTGGCAGTTTGTTGTTGAACCTGGTGGCAAACAGGTCCACTTGTGGCTGGTGCCACCTGGAGCATACAGCTTGGAACACTGCTGGATGAAGAGACCATTCTGTTTGAATGGTCTGGCCAAGTCTGGATAGCTTGTCGTGCCCGTGGGGATGTGACGTGCCCTGAGGGTTACCTGCTGTCTGGAGCACCAGGACAGGATTCTCCACAGTAGGGCACACACAGTGACCCCGACTTCATCCCCCCCCCTCCTTGTTGATATAGGCAACCACTGTTGTGTTGTCTGTAGCTATCAACACTGTCTTGTTGCAGACCAGGGTTCGAAACTCTTTTAGAGCTAGAAATACTGCTTTTAGCTCTAAGTGGTTTATGTGTAACTTGCTCTCTGGAAGGGACCAAGTTCCTCTTGCAGTGTGGTCGTCCAAGTGAGCGCCCCACCCTTCGTTTGATGCGTCTGTAAAGATCTGCAGAGCATGTTTTAGAGGGTGTAATGGTTGACCTAGTAGCACATTGCTTTCCTCCAGCCACCACCTTAGATGGGGGTGGAGGGACTTGGGGACCGGGATCACCTTTTCCAGTGACTCTGGGACCCTCCAGTTGTTTTTCAAGTGCCACTGTATGGGTCTCATGTGTAGTCGCCCTAAGTGGACTTGTTTTTCTGTTGCTGTGAGAAGGCCTATGAGGGACATGAATTTCCGGACCGGGCATACCGGATCCGACATTATTGTTCTGATCTTGTCTGTCAAGGCGTGCCAACGTTCTTCTGTTGGCCTGACCTTGCCCTCTTTCAGGTCGAACTGGTAACCTACGAAGTTGAAGACCTGTGTGGGAACCAGCTCTGACTTTTCCTTGTTCACCAGCCACCCTAATTCCTGACAAAGTGTGACTAGGGTTTGAGTATGCTGGAGACAGGTGTGGTGGGTAGAGGCTCTCACCAGCCAGTCGTCTAGGTACTGGTGGATCCTTATACCCTTCTGAAGTGCCATGAGTTTGACCTCTTTGGCCAACACTGTGAACTCCAGGGGAGCTGTGGAAAGGCCAAAGGGAAGGGCTTTGAACTGGTAGGACCGACCCCGGAGGTGAAAGCGCATGTACTTCCTGGACTGACTGTGAATGGGTATATGGAAGTATGCATCTTTGAAATCTATGGATGTGACCCACTCCCCTACTTGGAGGGAGGTTCTTATGGTCTCTGGGGTCTCCATCTTGAATGACCCTGTGTTTAAAAAGGTGTTCAAGGTGCTCAGGTCTAGGATGGGTCTCCACCGGTTGTTGGGTTTGGGTACCAAAAATAGCCGGTTGTAAAACCCCAGTGAATTTGGATTGTCCACCGGTTCGACTGCATTTTTGTTTATCAGCTGATACAGTGCCTCTAAAAGGAAGCACTGTTTGGTTGGATTGTGGTAGTTGCTTATTACAGTCGGTGACCTTGTCAAGTGGGGTCTGAACCGGAACGGAAGAGTATAACCCTCCCTCAGTATGGTGACTACCTTTGGACTCGAACCCAAGGCTTCCCATTTCTCCCAACACTGGTTTAACCTCGCCCCTACAGGAGGATCTATAACAGCATGTTGGGCATTGGTGACAGGATTTACAGAACACAAGTGACCTACACAAGAAACACTTTTCACATATTTTATTTCTGTGTATATTTGGTGGGATTTACGCCTTTCCTTTGTGGCAACCCGGTGACAATATGAGCATTTGCAACATGAGAGTCTACATTTAAAGTCACTTTGCTGTTCTTCTGGTCTGTCACTGGTGGTGGGTTCAAACCCTCCATCTTGTCGGATACAATTACAGAGTCCTTCAATCCGACCACATTTGAAACACCATAATTGTCATTTATGCTTCTTAAATCCTTTGGCCGGCTTTTGGTTGAAGTTTGAGGCTTTACCTCCACCTTTCTGACCAGTTTGCCGGTCTCTGATTTGTTTCCAAGCCGGTGTAGTGGGCTTCCGGTCCGGCTGGTGTGAAGATTTAGTACTGGAGGAAACGTACGGATGAAAACGTCCGGGTTTCCTCTGTGTGTTAACCACAGAACGCCTCTCCTCACTACGTGAAATCTCATCTTCTGCCTTGACCAGTAAGCTGTCCAGAAACAATGAGAGTAGGTGTACTGGAGATGTGCGTAATGCAGTGAGGGTGTCAGGTTTGACTCTACCACGTATAAACTCCAGATAGCTATCCCGACGTGCCAGAGTGAGGTTGGCCATGCTGATGAAAACGCCCTCTGAGAGATCTTGCATGGTGCGCTGCATAGCTTGAGAAATTGACCTGTTAAAGGTCACCAGATATTCAAGTTCTTCAACAGCTTGCTGCGTTCTTTCAGCACTCTTGCCCTTTGATGAATCTGACCGAAGAGACTTCAGCTGGGTAACCATGGAATCCTGTACTTTAGTAAGGCATCTAGATAGACCAGCAGCGTGATTACACATCACGGATTGCTCTCTGAATGCCTTCTCACACCTTCTAAGGGTATCCTGGCTGAACATACGGGAAGCTGGAGCAGAAGGTAAACTTCTTCTTGCGACCCTAGAAAACATGCTGTTCAGCTTTGCCGGTTCCGGAGACCAGTGGGATACAGCCTGGGTAGACCCGTCTCCCTTCTTAACTGCTTGCATATCGTACCACTTGGAAGAACGTGGAGTCTTTACAAACTGGTCACGTAGCAGTCCACTGGTTTCAGAATTTCTAGAAGGATAACCTTCAGCAATAGTTACATTCAGTTTCTCCAGTTTTTGCAGAGCCATTCATCGACCGGCAATTTAACTGACACTTTACCGGTAGTCTTCACTCTTGAACCGGCAAAGGGATTATCATCCATAGAGGCAGCTGAGTTGTCATAATCCGGGATGTGATGCCAGTTCATGAAACTTCTCACCCCTCTAATAGTTTCCCTGTAATTGGCGTCTTCAGAGAGGTCCTGATCTGTAGCCGTGTCCGGTAAATCACCCTGGCAGTGAATACTAGCCGGTGATGCCGGTTCCGCATCCAACTCAGCCTCACTATCAGATTCCCTAGCAACGTCAGAGTTCTGGCCAATGGGAGGCGACTGATTATGCAGTGTAGTTTCAACACCGGCAGGTAGAACCTCAGGACCCGCACCAGGAGCCTGTGTAGGCTGGGTGGCCATCCCTGCACCGGAAACCAGTAAAGCTTGGGTGGCTAACACTGCAGAGGTACCGGGGCCTTGAACAGGGTGGGTAGCACTCTCAACTCCATCTCTCCCAGCCTCAGTACCGGGAACCCCCAGCGGAGGTTGGGTAGCCATCAACTGCGTAGCAACGTCACCAGTGCCCTCAGAAGACATAACACTTGTAGAAGCACCCAGATCAAAGAAAAGGGTGTTCTCTGGGCATCACAGAGGCAGAGGTCACCGGTCTCACCGGAACAGCTAAGGATTGGTTTACCAGCATAGCTTCTAGACGTGAGAATCTCTCACTCCACTTGTCATCAAGGGACTTGAGGTCGTCTGAAGTAGGTTTGCTGCTGTGTTTCCGTTTACTCGACCTTGGGGAACCATCAGAACGCTTCTTCTTCTTTGGAGTAGAATCAACAGAGGGAGACTTGTCACAGCTAACCCGTCCCAACAGTGTAACTTCTGAAGGGTCCACTAGAGTGGGGGTCGTGCTTGCCTTCTTCTGCTCCGAGCGTTCCTTCCTTTCCTTGTAGGTTGGAGTTGCTAACTGGTGGATCTGCGCAGGCGTAAAAGACTTACAGATCTGGCAATCCAGCTTTTTAACACAGGGGTGGTCTCCCACCCCCTTGTCACGACAACGCGCGCATTTCTGATGGTTGTTGAAAAGGGCCATAACGTGCCCGCAAGAACCTCGTTTCTGTCCAGGGGACGACATAATGATCAGTAACATTGTATAAATACTCTGTACTAATAAAAAACATGAAACTTGGAGGAGTTCGTTGTAAAACTTCAAAAACGTATCTCTAAAGAAAATCTTCTGCACACTCTTTTGCGCCAAACGAAAAAGATGCTATGACGTCAAGAGGTAAACAGGAAATGAAGTACGATGCGCCACCTGGCGAATGCACACTCTGTGACCGGTCCTGCCGGTAGTATATACAGGACGTCTTTTTCTGATGTTTGGCGGGATCGGTCGCGCCGACCGGTAAAGCAATTGTCCATTGGATAGGATGTATTAACGCAATAAAATCTTCTTTTTTGACCTGAAGCAGACGCCATGTTGTTCTATAACTATTAATCCACACTTTAGCACAAAATATCTAATCCAATTGGTTAAATATCCTTGGAAAAAACACTAAGTTGTACACAGAGAATATTCGTCTGACAATAAATATGCGCGCCAAACAAAAAGATGACGTCACACGGAGGACACGTGGCGAATGAGGGAGGCGTTAACCATCAAGTGTATGGAAGACAATACTGGTCCCGACCGGGAGTTTCAACTCGGAACGTCTTTTTCTGGCGTTTGGCGGGACCGACTTGTGCCGGGCATATGCTGAAGTCTGTTAGGTAAGATGTATTAACAAAATAAAAATCTATTTTGACAGTCCACTTGACTTTTGACAATTTGCCATATTATACTGAAGAAATGCCAGAGATTTCAAGTATGGTCATGGAAAATATACTGCATGATCATTCTATCAAAACATTTGAAAAAATTAAAACACATCAAAATATGTGTGATCAACAGTTTGTACCTGTATATGTTCTCTTTAAGCCAGCCTTTATGCCTTGTGGGGGTTCATTTGTAAACTTGATTGAGCTCTGCAGCAGACTGATGGAGAACTTTGGGTGCACCTCAGTAGTTATCCAGAGTCTAAAGTTTTCACTGGGTGAGTCCGCCTCAGTCACAATCTCCAACACCTCCTCCATAAAGTCTAGACCCAAATGACAGTTCTGCAGCAAGGCCCAGCCACCCTAAAATGGTTCAAAGATATATTACCTATCCAGTAACAAACATAATATAGGTAAAAAATAGCATCAGAGATGCCCGGACCCCACAGCCTGGGGAAATAGTGTTCAACACCATGAGATATAGAAGTAGTGAAACAGTACACAGATTGGGATACTTTCAGAGCAGTGTCAGTGTCCAAATAATGTTTAAGTAGAGAAAATAACATCCAAGAGAAAGAACTACATGTTAAGATTAAGTATTAAAACACGACAATTCAGTTAACTAAAAATTATGAAGCTTTAAGACTTCTCCCATTTTGATATTCATTTGTATGGTCAAATTATGGTTTGCAAGTTTTGAATATTACCCATACATACAGATATGGCAACACATACTTTTATGTGAACTTGGGGCAAAACCTGTGGATCACTTGACGCAATACCATTGTACCTTGTTACAATGGAAAGTTGCAAAAGTAAAACAGTTAATGAATTCTAATATCACTTTAACAGTGCTTAATCTACATCAAAAGACACCCAAAGGTGCAACAACCACATTTCAAGTAAAAGATATAAGAGAGATATAAAATAGACATAAAATAGTATTAGATATCCCCGTAGAGAGATAAAATAGCATCAGATATGCAAGATCAAAGGTCAGATCTAGGTCACACCATGATGTTGCACACATATAACCCACGACCAATGTCCCTTCCAAATATCAACTTCCAACCACCTTATGGGTTTCTGAAATATAGCCCAGACAAGGCATTATAGGTCAAGGTCACTATGGCAAGGTCAAAGGTCAAATCAGGTCACACCATGACATTTTACATCTACACACCCTAGCCAATGTCCCTACCAAGTATCAACTTCCTACACCTTACGGTTTCCGAGATATAGCCCGGACAAGATTTTATAGGTCAAGGTCACTACAGCAAGGTCAAAGGTCAAATCAAGGTCACACCATGATGTTGCACACTAACACCCTCTAACCAATGTCCCTACCAAGTATCAACTTCCTACACCTTAACTATAACTACCATTGGGGTAATACTTTGATGAGTAATAAAGTTAAATATACATTATGTTTTTCCTACTTATAACGTTGCATGGTTATATATTAATACAAATTAATGACCTCCAGATCAATTGAAAAGCAGTGCAAATTACTTGGCAATGGTGTACTGACTACTACCACTGGGGTAATACTCTGTTCATGACATGTTATCATGAGTCATATTCTGGTCCAGAAATGTTGTACATTACTATTTAAAGTGTTACGTAGCTATACCGGTATGTTAATATGAGTATTCTATGTATCATGACCTGTTGAGTATTACATAGCTGTACCTAACTACAGCACTAATTCAAATGTGATAAAAGAACAGGGTAGATTATGAAAATCGAGCACGTTACTTGAGATCCTATCATACAGTGGTATCGTATTTTGTAAGCTAAGACATGACATTAAAGAGAGGACATACCTGCCAATTGAAAAACAAGGCAAACTACCCTGCAATGGAGTAATGATAACTACCATTGGGGTAATATTACGCCACTCGAAAAGTTAATTCTACAGGTTGCACAAGTACAGCGTTACTTAGCTATATGCCAATATAACTGTTGTGAGGTATGTTTGATAAGATGGGATGTACCAAATCCCATATCACTTAGAAAGTTGCAATACTACGATTTAGATATTACTCTGTACAGTAATGTACACCCATAAAATTTACATGTTATGCTTGAACGGTTTGTAGATTCGTGTTTTGCTAATATGTAACATAAGTGTATGTGTGTCACGACATGTTATTATGAAATGAGATTTCATGAATGTTATGTACCGGGTATATCTGTTATGTATATTAGAGCTGAAAGGGATATCCGCATTATTCGTTCTCCGCTCTGCATTTTCCGCATTCGACTTTGATCATGAGCAAACAAATATTCGGTATATGTACAGAAATGAGGCATCAAAACGCAATATAGCATAATTAACTATGATTTTTGTCAAATAACATAATAAATCATTAAAATTAAGAAAAATATACCTTGTTTACTTATGTTTTTATGACAACTTTCATGCGGTTGTACCAACAACCGCATTTGGGTATATCGGCAAAATAAATGGACAGAGCTAAAACACACCAAACGAATATTCGAAAATTTCCGAATTCTGGGATGCGGATATTCAACCATGATTTTTGTCTTCTCTTTCAGCTCTAATGTATATAAGCTAAGAAACGACATTAAAGACAGAACATACCTGCCAATTGAAAAACAAGGCAAACTACCCTGCAATGGAGTAATGATAACTACCATTGGGGTAATATTTCGCCACTGGAAAAGTTAATTTTACAGGTTGCACAAGTACAGCGTTACTTGGCTATATGCCAATATAACTGTTAGGAGTGTCACAGTATGTTTTATAAGATGGGATGTACCAAATCCCATATCAATCAGAAGGTTGCAATACAGAAAAAGATCACTATGACTTAGATATTAGTCTGTACAGTAATGTACACCCATAACTACCATTGGGGTAATATTTTGCCACTGGAAAAGTTAATTTTACAGGTTGCACAAGTACAGCGTTACTTGGCTATATGCCAAAATAACTGTTATGAGTGTTACGGTATGTTTTATAAGATGGGATTACCAAATCCCATATCACTTATAAAGTTGCAATACAGAAAAAGATCACTATGATTTAGATATTAGTCTGTACAGTAATGTACACCCATAAAATTCACATGTTATGCTTGAACGGTTTGTAGATTCGTGATATGCTAATATGTTATGCTAATATGTAACATAAGTGTATGTATGTCATGACATGTTATTATGAAATGAGATTTCATGAATGTTATGTATATCTGTGTTATGTTAATATGCAAACAAGTATTTTGTGTGTCATGAAATGTTATTATGAAATGAGACATATATTAAACTACATGTCGCTTAAAAACATGACAAGTTATTAGGAAATGAGATTACATGAACGTTAAGTATATCTGTGATGTGTTAATATGTAACATAAGTATTTTGTGAGTCACGATATGTTATTATGAAATGAGATACACATTAACCTACATATCGCTTAAAAACCAAGGTAATTTACCCTGTAATGGAACAATGATAACCTGAAAAGTGTTCACATGTTATCTGTGAACCTTATGTACATTCTAATTAAGCTAATCTAGAATATAAGTATCATACATGTCGTGAAATGTTATGAGATGGGATACTGAAAAATAAGGCAAAACATCCTGCAAGAGAGTAAGGGAGTAATGAAAACTACCATTTGGGTAACAATCTGAATAATAACTAGATGTTAAACCATTACAAATAAAGGTGTAGATTTGTAAATGACCAAAATCACCCAGCGCTGAGGAAAGGACAACTCTCAGTGAATTACTACTAGTATATTTTACTTTTATTAGTCTTCTCTACCAATAGGCAAAATCCACAATTATACTGTATTATCCAATGTATGATACAATGTTTATATGTTATGTTTCACTTGTTGTTTCCTTATCAGTTCACAAACTAGATAACATGTTATACCCAAAGGTATATGGAAGTCATCTGACATTATAGATCGACCACTACACTCCGTTTCAAAAATACAAAAAGCATAAGTTCAATAATTCGAGTGCTGGCCAAAATAATTATGCCAAGTGTTGGAGATAGTATTAAGGTGTTGTCCGCAAACTGTCAAGGTTTACAGAATATTAAAAAAAGAATAGATGTGCTCTCATACTTTAAGGAAACAAATGCAAACATCGTCTGTTTACAGGACACACATTTAATTGACGATGACATAATGGTTGTAAAAGAACTGTGGAATAACGATGTTTACTTGAATGGAGGTAAAAGAAATTCACGTGGTGTGGCTATTCTTTTAAATAACAATTTTGAATATGAAATACTGGCATGTAACAAAGATAAAAATGGCAATTACCTCAATCTACTTATGAAATTAAGCTCAATGAAAATAAACTTGATAACTTTGTACGGTCCAAACAACGATAGCCCTTCCTTTTTTGAAGAAATCTCTAAACTATTAGAAAATGCAAATGGAGACTACAACATTCTATGTGGTGACTTCAATGTAGCTCTTGATAATGATATTGATACTGTTAATTATAGGCATGTAAACAATCCTAGATCTAGACAAGCCATTTTTGATCTAACGAGACAATATGACCTGTCCGACATCTATAGAGATTTACATCCCGATACAAAACGATTCACATGGAGAAGATGGAATCCAGTCAAACAGGCAAGACTTGACCTATTTCTCGCTTCTTCAAATATACTAGATATTACGAACACTTGCGAAATTAGAGCCAGCTATAGATCTGATCATTCAACGATCGAACTAGAAATGAAAATAAATAAATTCTTACAAGGCAAGGGCCTCTGGAAATTCAATAACAGTCTTCTGGAATGCCCAGAATATGTTGATCTTATAAATGGGATTATAGAAGAAGAAAAGGTCAAATATGCAATTCCTGTGTATAATCTTGACTTTTTAAAAGACAATTTCACCAGTTTCGAGATGATAATAGACCATGATTTATTCTTAGAAACACTATTACTCCGAATAAGAGGAGAAACCATCAAATGTGCTACAACCCAAAAGAAAAAATCCTCAAAGGTAGAAAAGCAGTTAATATCTGACATCGAATTTCTTGGAAGCCCAGGATCCAAATTATACAGCAAATTCCACACTATTACTGGATAAAAGAGCTGAATTAGAAAGTATAAGGTCAAAAAAGCTAAAAGGGCAACTAGTAAGATCTCGGCTGCAATGGCTGCAAGATGGAGAGAAACCATCAAAATACTTTTCAAATCTTGAAAAGAAAAACTTTATTGAAAAAACAATAAGAAAAGTAAGATTAAATAATGGAGAAGTAATAACAGATCAAGAAAACATACTAAGTCAGGTACAACAATATTATTCCAATCTATTCGAAAATAGAGATGACGCCCTGCAAAGAATAAACTTCGAAAATTTAGGTATTAAATCAAGCACAAGAGTCCCAGAAGAAGACATTGAGTTACCCGTAACTGTCGATGAAGTAGGACAAGTTCTCAAGAAAATGAAATAAAACAAATCGCCCGGAATTGATGGCATAAAAGTCGAATTTGTCAAAGTATTTTGGCGTCAACTAAAATACTTTATTATAAACGCAATAAACTGTGGATTTTCAAAGGGATGCCTGTATAGACTTTTAGGTAACTTGACCCTTGAAAGGCCTACTTATCCTTTTCATCTAGACGTGCTTTTAAAAGCGAAAAGTGGCAGTAAGAACTACTACCATGCATTTAATAATGCAGAGGCTCTGAATGATAATCCAACTTGTGAATTAAAATGGACAAATATTGTTCAAAACGAAAATTTGGATATACAGATTAAAGAAAGATGGAAACAAATATACAAGATTTGCTTCTATTCTGTATGTGACAACAATGTCATTTGGTTTCAGTATCGTATACTGAACGGTATTTTAGGAACCAAAGACTATTTAAAAAAGTTAAAAATAGATATGAATAATGCATGTTCATTTTGCGGAATGTATGATGAAAACTTGGGAGCACTTATTTTGCAAATGTAGAGAAGTGACACAGCTGTGGGACGATATTCAACAATGGATTAATAATAAACTTGGGGAAAATCTAGTGACTTCCATATGCCTTGTTGTCATTAGTCTAATAAACTACCACCCTTTGTACTGATACCCTTTAACAGGAATAATACGCATAGAAAGTTTGTAGCTCTATATGTAAATTAGAACATATTTTGTTAACACAATGCTGAAAACAGTTTTCAGTATTACAAGTCATACTGCGTATATGACATTTTTGTAAGACACCGATGGGGGGTTGTCCACTCTTGCCCCCCCCGGCTGTCACAAGTGCAATGGGAAAAAAGAGTGAATAAAAGCTTGTGAATCAAAAAAAAAACAAAAAAACTTCTTACACCTTACGGTTCTGAGATACAGGCCGGACAAACTTCTTCCCGCCACCCACCCACCTGCCTGCCCACCCATCTGGACACTGTGGGTGAAAACAATACCCCGACAGCCCTTAAGGGCTGTGGGGTAATAAAAACTTCACACTATATTCAAAGATGAATACCAAAACAGAGTGTTGGCCAATTTAGAAGTAAATAAGGTGTGAACAAAATCAAATCACTTACATTGGCCATAAAGTTGGCAATGAGTTTCCTGGCATGTACTTCTTGTCCTTGACCCATGGAGATGGCTCTGCATTCGAAATGCTGCTTCTTGGCCAGATCCTCTATCTGGTTAGTGGGGTCAGAACCCATAGAGAGCAAGCAGATGAGAGGGATCCTTGGTGTGCTCTCTTCATATGTGGCCTTGAGATCCAGAATCACAGCGTCTGCATATTTCACACCCTGAGAATCTGCTATGTACTTCCTGGCCTGAGCCATAGTCCTGTCTGGGCACCAAGATCTAAAGGTGGGGGAAAATTTTTTTTAAAAAGTGCCAGTAGGAATATGTGCCACAATGGGTGGTAAAGGGTTTTGCCAAGACATTTCTCATAAACTTTGATCATTTTTTTTTTTGGCTCAGTTTAACCGTTCCTGAAGAACGCCATCCATGGTATTTTAAGTGGTAACCTTAAAGCTCTTATTACAAAGTTATTGTTGGGAGTTTAAGGTAAAAAAAGTAGATGGGCTAAGTACACCAAATATAAATGAAAACCAGGAAGGAGTTTTGGAATGATTGTCCAGAAAAATATGTGTGAAAACTGTATTAACATGAACTACAACAATACTCTGAAGAGTAAGTACTGCTAATGATTGCCTGAACTGATTTTTCAGCACACATCTGATATACATAACAATGAACAGCAGAACAGCAAATGAATAAACCTTATGAGCAGCAGTTTCCTGAATGTGTCTAGGGATGAGGAGTATCCATCTGGCATCTGCTCTTCCTCTGGAGCATCTTTATCAAACCAGAGCTTCCAGCCTTTCTCATTTCTTGCCACCTGTCATAAAACAAATTAGATTTGAAAGAACAAGAAGCACATTTTTAAGGCATACTTTAGTGGCGGGGTGCGTTACATTAGTGTACCCTTTCAATAATTATATACATGCAGTTTTGTTTGAACAACACCATAAATACACTTTTTCTGTAAGATGGAATCAGATACAACTTGTGTATGGTCAAACTTCTCTTTTCATATTCATTTTACTTGAAGCTGAATTTTCAGTTTCAAACCATAATAATTATTATTATGTATTTATTTCTGTCCTGGTATCACCCTTGTACTTTACACACCTTCTATTATCCAAAATTATTCATCTCTCCTATAATTTTAGATAATAAAGCTTCCATTGCCTATAACTGCAGAATTGTCCTAATGCTCTATTCACTTCAGTTGACATAGTGTATGTACCTAAAGTTGAGAAGCCCTGGAGGTAATTGTTTATTTGTATAGGTCATGTAATGCATGCTGAAACAATCAATTAATGTTACAACATGGAAAAATCTAACATGCCAAATTGCTTTCACCACCACAGGATGCCTACAGACCTGGTTGAGGATCTCACTAAACTGTGAGAGCTTGCTGAGTTCCACCAGATTGAGCCAGGTCATGTCAGTGATCCACTTGCTGGGTTTGGGGGTGACTGCATTCAGATCTAATGCTGCACCACCTGATTAAAACAACAAGTACCTCACCAAGTACAGTCATGTCTTTACCAAGATAGGCATATTCTTTGGTGTGATTCAGGCGATTGACTCTCACAATTACTGTGACTTCAGTAGTCTTATTCAGAGAAAATCCGTTGCAAATACTAGGATGCAATATTTTACACTACGAGTACCTACAGAATTAATCCACCAAAATCATGATAGGGATATTTTTATTTTAACTAAGTGGTAAAAGCATGAAGGTGAAATCAAAGTGATTTAACTGCTCAATGAATGGTAAAGTAAAGCAAGACCAAAGCACAACACAGTCAATAGAAATGTGAAGTTTTTCGATAGATTCTATGCTTTGAAGGCAATGTGGCTGTTTCCATAGCCACAACTGTTTTGATTTTGCTAAAGTCATTGATGAATCAGTATTGTTGAAACCTTGAATTATGATTTCTTCTACAAGAATGATAAAGGTTTGTATAGCTTGACTTGTTTTAGTGGTTTCCACTTCAAGTTTTGTAGTACTTACCTTTAATCAGTATCTGAAACTCCTCATGTTTTACCAATGACTTTTGTAAGTCAATTTTCAAAGCCAGTAAAATGGTGAAGAGGAACTTATGAGTCTCATACAACCCCCTGCATGTGTACTTGAAAATCTGGTATGTGAGGTACTCTATGATATTGTGAATCCTCTTTGATGTAACTGGACTTTTTTCTGACCTATATATAGAGTAGAGTGTTTCAATATTGACATATGTAAGGTTCAGGGATCTCTATAAAGTCAACATGAGAATATTTAGAAATTCAGTAAATTTGAAAATTTTAATTACTTAAATGTAGCTTTTATAAGCTACAAGCTTACTATGTGGAACTGAATGCTATCTCAAGAGGCCGCAAGTAATCTGGCCAACGTCCAAGAAAAATAGATGTTTAATGTTGACCGAATTCCCAGTGCTGTAGGTGAATGCCGGTGAACTTCTTTCTCGTTGTAAAATTTAGACCGTATCTCCTCAGCTGTGATACAGCGGACAGGCCGTGTGGGACTCGCTTCAGTTCCACATGGTAAAGTAGCTTATAAAAGCTACATTTAAGTAATTAAAATTTTCAATTTTATTGCGCTACAATAGCTTACCATGTGGAACTGAATGCTGAATCCAACTGCTCATTGGAGGGACTATAGCTGAGACGTGAGTAATTAGTCATTTTTTTTTTTTTTTGAATTTTGAAATAATTAGATTAGAATGTATGTGTTCGAAAAGACCAGTCTGAGTATCACTTACAGTGCCCGGGTTCCAGGAACTGGGCCTGTAAGAAGCCAAAAAGCACAATACTTGAATGAATAAACAGAACCGGAACTGTCTGGTTGAAGGACGAAGTGCAGCCATGCTCACTTAAACGGAGTATAGCCCCAAGGGCTTCACCACGAATGAAAAACAAGCCCTGGGCTTAAAAAAATCTCACGAACTTGAAAATTTTAATTACTTAAATGTAGCTTTTATAAGCTACAAGCTTACCATGTGGACCTGAATGCTAACTCGGGAGGCCGCAGGCATCTGGCCAACGTCCAAGAAAAATAGACGTTTAGTGTTGGCTGTAGCCTCAGGTTGTACTCTCGTGGCACTCTTCTCAATTCTTCCTCCTTTTCTCGTTGCAATTTTGAACCATACCCCTCAGCTGTAATACAGCGGTGAGGCAGGGTGGGACTCTCTTCAGTTCCACATGGTAAGCTTGTAGCTTATAAAAGCTACATTTAAGTATTTAAAATTTTCATTTTTATTGCGCTACAATAGCTTACCATGTGGAACTGAATGCTGAATCCAACCACTCGGTGAAGGGATTACATCTGAGACTGGAAGAAGTAGTCAATTTTTCTTGGATTTTGAAGTAGTAGATTAGAATGATTGTTTAGAAATACCAGTCTGAGTCCCATTTACAGTGCCCAAGTCCTGAAGTCTGGGTCTGTAGAGAGCCAAAAACCTGAATTGAATGAAGGACAGTGCTAAAAAAACTGTCTGGATGCTTTGATTGGGAGAAGTGCAGCCTATGCTCACTTTGAAGAGTAAAGCCCCTAGGGCTAAGTCACGATGAAAACAAGTTCTAGACTTGGGAATCTAATAATTTTTGCCACCCTAAAATTAGATTAATGACAACCTTAATAAGTCCTTAATACAATATATACTGAAAAAATATAAGACCTTACCCAAACATCCTGATGAGGTAAACTTATACCTAGACCCTGGGATTTAGACTGCTGAAGACTTGGTTGTAGCAGATGTGCCCCCCCCCCCCCCCCTTTCTTTCCGAGGATAACTGGTCTGAGGGGAAGGGTCTAGGACATGTTGTGCCACCACTACTGGACCCAGATACATATTGTTGTCGTTGTCTGACCAAGTAAGGTCTTTTAGGTAAAAATTTGTAAATGTGTTGTGAGCTTTCCAGTGACAGGCTTGCATGATTTGGTCCACCGATACCCCACCATAAAAGGCCTTAGAGGCCACAAAGGCCCTAATGTCATGCTCTTTAACTTGGACCAAGTCCAAGGATTGTTACTCTGCTTGTTTATAACAAAGTAGGATAGTTTGTTTCAACCAAGAAGACAGTGTAGCGGGTCTGATGTCTGAGTTGTGTCCTTTCTTGAAGGAAATGAAGAGTAGGGATTGAGACCCTCTCAGGTCTTTGGTTCGATCCAAGTAATCCCTCAGGGCCCGTACCAGACTGTCTTCTTTGAATTGTCTATCTACAATGGTAGTCAAAGTAGGAATACTCACTGGAGACACACTTTGAGAACCTTCTCTTGCTAGTTGGTTTTTGGCTATGAAACCAGAAGAAGGGAACAAGGCAACCTTTTCCCATTGGCCTAGATTAGATACTTTGTTTGCAACCCAGGCATGAATTTCGCTGCAGCGCTTGCCAAAGTCCAAAGCTAGCAAGAAAGCAGTTTTGAGAGTAAGATGTTTTAGGTCTGTGTCTTTTATAGGCTCAAAGGGTGCTTTGGTGAGCTCATTAAGAACAACGGAAAGGTTCCATTTTGGAAGATTCCTGGAACTTTTGGGACGATCCCTGTGAAAACGGGAGAGCAACCTGTTAAGGTCTGAGCTTTGGGAAATATGGTGCCCAGTTGGGCCCAAGGTGTCTACAATGGCCGTCCTGTAACCATCAATGGTCGAGGGGTGCCTGTTTAGATCTTGGTACAGGTACATGAAAAAGTTTGAGACTTGTTTCACAGAGGGAGTGGAGAAATCCAACGAATTTTTCTCTGCAACATTTCTCAAATAGGGCCCACTTTGACTCGTAGATGGTCCTTGTTGATGACCTTTGAGGGGCAGCAATTCTCTCTGCCACCTCCACAGAGAAGCCTTGTTCTGGGAGCTGTCCACTCCTAGACACCAGGCATGGAGGTTGAGATTTTACGGATTGTTATGAAACACATAATAGTGGGACTGTTTGAGAAGAATTGTTGACACTGGTAGCTGAAGTGGGATCTCTGTTGAGAGCTGCACTAGGTCCCAAAACCAGGGCATCCCTGGCCAGGTGAACCACTTTTGACAAATCTGTTTGATCAACTGTGGATGCAGTGACCATTCTGTTGACTGCACTTGGTTCGACCTGGACAGAAGGTCGGCCATCACATTCAGACACCCTGGAATGTGTCTGGCTTTCAAGGTTATCTGGTAATGATGGTCATGATCTTCCACAGGAGAGCGCACATCTCTGCTGATTGAGTTCCTCCTTGTTTGTTTATGTAGGCCACTACTGTTGAGTTGTCCGTTGCAACCAACACTCTTTGGTTTTGACACTGGTTCTTGAAACTTTGAAGGGCCAGAGAAACTGCCTTCAACTCTAGAACATTTACCCCTAGAGTGGGGTTGAAAACAACCCTTGGAGCCTCTGAAATTTGGTTTCCCCCTACCTGAGGAAAACGATTGGTTACTGCTTTGAGAGGGGTTGCCCCCATAGGGGCGTTTCCTGTAGGAGCCTCTTTTCTTATTGTGGGGTCCACGAAAGGGCTTATTTTGATAGGGTCCGAAACCCTGAGCATCTTTAGAGGTGCCTTTTTTGAGGAGGAAGTCTTCACCCTCCTTGACTGACTGAGACTTGAACAACGAGGAAGGCCAAAAGGGCGAATTCCTGAGTTCTTGGTGTCTTGTATCCCCTAAATGTGGTTGAAGTAGGGTCATCTCGGCCTCGCGCCTAAGCAGGCCAGTGTTACCCATGGTGTATAGCTCCCTCTGGAGTATATGAACTAGAGATTCGGCCCTGGTGTCCAGGCACTGGGGGGGCAGTCCCTCAGTTCCCTATAAAAGGTTAGGATACCAGTCTAAGTGTTTATGCTTGGATGGGGGTGCCCTTGGCCCTAGCAACTGAGTGTATAGATACAAAATCATTGCTCCAGCAGTTTGACTCACATTATGTAAGGGGCTTTCCCCTAAGAATCATACCAGGAAATCCCTATATTTCTAGGTAACCATGTAAACATGCTGTATTATTGGCTCCCCATATTGGAAGCTGGGAAAAAGTATCAAACTTCCCTCATTCCTACTTATTAATAATAAGTTTCTTGAACCAGTAACATTGTAAAAACTGAAAGCTTTTGCTGGGCAAGAAACCAGGCGGTATCGTCGAAAAAACTTATGAACTTTATGTTATTTTATGTTTTTAATGATACAAAGATTTTAACTTGTTTTTCTACATCAATTTTACAAACAGGACTGTATATGGAGTGATTTGTGTCGATGTGAAAACTGGACTTTCAGAATGAACTTAAAACTGCTGCAATGTGTCACTTGTCAGACTGTAGTGAACTTTGTGTCTAGACGTCAAAGTGGGTCTACCAAGTGTCACCTTGATTAGGAGCTGTCACACAACTTTCTGCTTGACTTTCTGCTTATGAGGGATGGTATAACCTACATTTTTGTCATCCTTCTTCCAGTTTTGTTGTAACAAAATTCGAATTTCATGTATATTTGAATTTTTCGATTCGAAACTTGCCCTCCTGTTAAGTCAGGTCTAATTTTGTGGTGACAGAGTACTTCAAAAGTCTCTGTGTTCCAGATCTATAGGACATAGACTAAAAATTAATAAACTTAAAAAGTGGAGAAATTTTTTTATCAAAATGCCGAATAAAAAGTTCTACATAAAGTGTGACTTTAGACATGTGCCGCCAACTGGTAGAAATTTGCAAATTTAATAAGTAAATTAAATTTTTATAAGTTAATACCCTATCCAATGGACAATTGCTTATCCGGTCGGCGCAGACCGGCCCGCCAAACGACAGAAAAAGTCATCTTATATGAGCGCATAATGCCCTCACAAGCTGGCCGGTCCCCTTGTGCGTTCGCTAGGTGGCGCATAGTACTTCCTTGCTGTCTAGGCAACATGACGTCGTAGCATCTTTTTCGTTGTCTAAACCTATGAAGACGCCTAGTAAGTTGATAGCGGGGTCGGTGGGAGGGTCTTGTCTGTCCATTGGATAGGGTATTAACTTATAAAAATTTAATTTACTTATTAAATTTGCAATTTTATTGCGTTAATACATCCTATCCAATGGACAATTGCTGAATAACTACCGCTTGGTTGGCGGGTAAGTTACTAGGGACTAACAAAAAACAATATTGAACTCATGCTCAGAAATAATAACATTTCCCCTTTTCAAGCCCGGGCAGACCTTGAGGTCAATAAGCCCAAGGCTATGGTCGAATATCATCATCCGGTTAACCGGGGTTGAACCGTCAGAATCGACCTGGCTCCCCCCCCCCCCCCCCCCCCCCCTTTTTCCAGACCTGCTCTGAGCTCTGAGTTAGGGGAAGAGAGGGATGAGTTCAGTCCCATAGTACAAAAATCTCCCAATGGAAGCACGCCATTTTTTTTTTTTTTTTTTTTTTACAATAAAAAACAAACATATTTACATTATGTACATATTTACATTATCTCCTCACTTCTGGGCCTAGTGGTGCACCTGCTGGGCGGCCACTACAGGTCCCAAGTGGAAAAGCTCTGAGTCAGCCCAGGCCACATCCTTCAAATAGAATTGGGTGAAGGTGTTGTGGGATTTCCAGTGGCAGGCTGACAAGATCTGATCTAAGGAGATCCCTGATTGGAAGGCCTTAGAAGCAGCAAAGGCCCTAACATCATGGGCTTTAACCTGATGTAAGGTGAGGGCCTCCTGGTCAGAGAGCTCATAACATAGAATCACAGTCTGTTTGATCCATGAGGAGATGGTAGCAGGTGAGATGTCTCTATCAAACCCTTTCTTGAAGGAGACAAAGACTAACTCCTTATTCTACCTGAGGTCTGAAGTCCTGTCCAAATAGTAGCGCAGGGCTCTGACTGGACATAGGGACCTGTCATCCTTGAGTGACCTATCCAGAGATGGTGCCAGGGCTGGAATTACCACTGGTGCCACACTATCTGGACCTTCCTTAGCCAGCTGGTTCTTGGAAAGAAAGCTGGGTGAGGGGTATAAAGACACCTTGGACCAGTCTGACTGGTGTCTGATGTTCTTATGTAACCAAGCATGGATCTCACTCCTGCGTTTACCTGAGCCTAAGGCCAGTAAGAAAACAGTCTTGAAAGTAAGATGTTTCAAGGAGGCCTCTTTAAGTGGTTCAAAAGGAGCCTTTGTGAGCTGGTGCAATACCAGGGAAAGGTTCCAGGAGGGAATGCCCCTCCTGCCCTTGGGTCTGTCTCTATGGAAGCTGTCCAGGGGACGAGTGAGATTCTCATCTTTGCTGACATTAATGGTTGAGTTGCCCAGTTTGTCAGCAATGGCTGATCTGTAACCATCAATAGTGCCTGGTTGCAATTTCTTGTCCTGAAACAAGTACAGGAGGAAGTCAGCAATGGCTTTCAAAGGTGGTGCCCTGAAGTCCACCTGATTACTGAGGCACCACTTTGTAAAAATGGTCCACTTTGCCTCATAGACAGATCTGGTTGATCCTCTTTGAGGAGCCTCAATTCGTGCTGCCACTGCCTCAGAGAAACCTTGCTCCTTGATTGTTGCGGCTCTAGGAGCCAAGCATGTAGGTTCAGATTCGACAGGCTCCTGTGAAGGACCTGATTGAATGGCTGAGATACTAGGTTGGGTATGTTGGGCAGACACAATGGGATCTGGCTTGACATTGCTACCAGGTCCCAAAACCAGGGCATGTTGGGCCACCCCGGTGCAATCAGAATTATTCTGTTGCAGGGGTAGTCCTGTAGCTTCTCCACCACTTTGCCCAAGATGGCTGCCGGTGGGAAGGCGTATGGGTCCAGGTCCTCCCAGGACAGACTGAGTGCATCCACTGCCCAAGCCTGGGGGTCTGGGACCGGTGAGACAAACTGTGGTAGTTTGTTGTTGAACCTGGTGGCAAACAGGTCCACTTGAGGGTAGTGCTACCGGTCGCATATAGCTTTGAATACCTCTGGATGAAGTGACCACTCCGTTTGAATGGTCTGGCCCAGTCTGGATAGCTTGTCTGCTATCACGTTCAGCCGGCCGGGGATGTGACGTGCCCTGAGGGTTACTTGCTGCCTGGTACACCAGGACAGTATCCTCCACAGTAGGGCACACAGGGAGCCCGACTTCATCCCCCCTTCTTTGTTGATATAAGCAACCACTGTTGTGTTGTCTGTAGCTATCAACACTGTTTTGTTGCAGACGAGGGTTCGAAACTCTTTTAGAGCTAGGAGTACTGCTTTTAGCTCTAAGTGGTTTATGTGCAACTTCCTCTCTGGAAGGGACCAAGTTCCCCTTGCCGTGTGCTCGTCTAAGTGAGCGCCCCACCCTTCTTTTGATGTGTCTGTAAAAATTTGCAGAGCATGTTTTAGAGGGTGTAATGGTTGACCTAGCAACACATTGCTTTCCTCCAGCCACCAACTTAGATGGGGGTGGAGGGATCTGGGAACTGGGATCACCTTTTCTAGGGATTCGGGGACCCTCCAGTTGTTTTTGAGATGCCACTGTATGGGTCTCATGTGGAGTCTTCCCAGATGGACCTGTTTTTCTGTGGCTGTTAATAACCCTATCAGGGACATCAAGTGCCGGACAGGACAGGTACTTTGTGCCAGTAGCTCCCTTATTTTTACCTTGAGAGATAACCACCGGTCTATGGTGGGTCTGACTTTGCCCTCCTGAAGGTCGAACTGGTAACCCACGAAGTCGAACACCTGTTTGGGTTCCAGCTCTGATTTTTCGAAATTTACTACCCAGCCCATGTCCTGACACAGTGATACTAGCATCTGAGTATGCTGGAGACAAGTTTGGTGGGATGTGGCCCGGACCAACCAGTCGTCCAGGTACTGGTGGATTCTTATACCCTTCCTTAAGGCCATCAGTTTTACCTCTTTGGCTACCACTGTAAACTCTAGAGGAGCTGTGGATAGGCCAAAGGGAAGTGCCTTGAACTGAAAAGTTTTGCCCTCTACATGAAATCTCAGATATTTCCTGGAGTGAGGATGAATGGGTATGTGGAAGTAGGCGTCCCTGAAATCTATGGACGTAACCCACTCCCCTGTCTGGAGGGAGGTCCGGATAGTTTCTGGGGTCTCCATCTTGAATTTTTCTATCTTGAGAAATTTGTTGAGATTGCTCAGATCCAAGATGGGTCTCCATTTGTTGTTTGGTTTGGGGACCAAGAAGAGACGATTGTAAAACCCTAGAGAATGGTGGTTGGTGACTAATTCTATTGCATTTTTCTTTGTCAGCTGATGCAATGCCTCCAACAGGTAGCTGTTCCTGTGGGGATTCACATAACAACTGACTACCGTCGGTGACCTGGCCAAGTTTGGTTTGGTTTGGAAGGGTAGGATGTACCCTTCTTTTAACATAAGAACTACTTTGGGCCCTGCCCCCATGGTTTGCCAAGTTTCCCAAAATTGGTTCAATCTGGCACCTACAATCAGATTTGGTACAGCAAGAGGGACATTTGATGCATTTTTTACAGAACACAAGTGATCTACACAAGAAGCATTGTTCACAAACTTTAATTTCTGTTCTTGTTTTACAATAACTGGACTTATGCCTTTCTTTTGCGGCTGCCCGACAGCAAAAGGTACAGGAAAAACAACATTTAAGTTTACACTGTTCAATGCTTGGTGGTTCACAGTTCCTGGTCCGGCCTGTGGATACTGATTTACAATTAAAGTCTGTGAACTCCTGGCCAGACCTTTGGAGAACAACAACTTTGGACTGTGATTGTCATTTATAGTAAGATTGGCCCTTGGCCGGACGCGAGGAAAAATTGGAATTCTTGCCCTTCTTTTTCTGCTGGAAACCACCAATAGTCTTCCAGGCCGGTTTTCCAGATTTTTGATCCCTGGTTTTATCATTCCTCTGATAAGGGTGGAAACGGTCTTTCCTAAAGCCAGTGGAAGATTGAGAGGGACGATTTTTATTTTCATGTTGGGCAATATCTTCCTCAGCCTTCTTTAACATTTGCTCTGGGAAAAGTTTATCCAAGTGGATAGGAGCCTGTCTCAAGGCTGACAAGGTGTCATGTTTGATCCCGACTTTGACATGGGCCAAGTAAGCATCTCTTCTGGCTAGTGTCATGTTGGCCACGTTAATAAACACAAACTCTGATAAATGTTCCATGGTTTTGGCCATGCATTTGGTGATACTGGAGTTGAACTTCAGTAGGTACTGTAACTCATCTGTAGCCGTACCGGTACGTTCTGAGGATTTACCCTTGGATTGTTCCATCTGAATGAGTTTAAGTTGAGTTTGCATACTGGACTGTACCTTGCTAAGGCACCGGCTAAAGCCTGCCGCTTGATTGCATATGTAGGTTGACTCCCAAGCCGACCTCTCCCATCGTCTAAGAGTGTCCTGGCTAATGGGGCGTGAGGCCGGAGCTGGGGTTGATAAACCTGAAGATCTTGCCACTCTGCTGTAACTAGAGTTGAGTTTGGCTGGTTCACTACTCCAGAAGGTAACCGACTCCACAGATTTCTCTTGATTTGGATGTAACCTGTACCACTTTGACTGTGATCTACCGACCTTGACAATTGGTCCTTCTGAAGGCCACCGGCCTCTGAAGCTCTTGAAGGATACCCTTCCACTAAGGTGACATTTAGTTTGTCCATTTTCTTACATAACCATTCGTCAGTAGGTAACTTAACACTCACTCTGCCTGAAGGCTGTTGGGTGGAAGTTGCAAAGGGATTGTCATCTGTAGCTGAGGAGGTGTTATCAATATCCGGTACATGGTTCCAGCCCATAAAGGACCTGATTCCTCTAACTGTTTCTCGATAAGACTGCTCTTCAGAGAGAGCCTGGTCGGTATCAGCATTAGGTATGTCATTATCCGGATCAGAGAATTCCTCATCTTCTATTATATGTCCAGTCTGATGGTGGGAGAGAGCACCATCCGAATCAGTATCCATCTCATTGTCACTATTCTGACCGGACTGCCAACCAGAAGGACCTGGAACCTGGTGAGGGGCAGTCGGTGACAGATCAGAGAGAGTTCGGTTGGTCGGTTGTTGAAAATCACTACTCTGAAGCCGGTCATTCTTGGGTACACAAGTCTGGTCGGTAGCTAATCCAGACCGGCCTGCAGTGTGGTCGGAAGCTTGAGGTTGAAGAAAGGGATCAGAGCCCTTAACTGCACCGGCTGGAGGAGTTTTAGTCGGCATCTTAATGGTTTGAAAGGTCGGGTGTGACCCTTCAAGAGACTTTGAAACAAAGAACGCTTCCAGACGACTGAAACGTTCAGACCATCTCTGGTCCATAGCCTCAAGTTTCTCATCAGTAGATGCCTTCTTGGAAGGTGTAGAGTGCTTCTTTTTTGATTTTTCCTTGTTAATGACAGGTTCTGGAGACTTAACAGATTTCTTGTCAGAGGGAACAACACCCACGACGGAAACTAAGGCAGGGTCCACTAAGGTTTCCGTCGAATTATCCGAATTTTTGTCCATATTTTTCTGCTCACGTTTTTCCTTCTTCTTTTGATAAACAGGGACAGATAACTGCGCTTTCTGATCTTCAGAAAGAACGTCACAGTGAGGACAAGGCTTTTTACTCACACACGGGTCGTCACCCTTCAGTTTGTCCCTACAACGTGCACAGTGTGCGTGTAAATCAAAACCTGCCATAGCATGGCCACATACTCCTCTGCGTTGTCCTGGTGAAGACATTGGGATCCAAGCACTCTAAAGACGATTCGCACACAATAAAAACACTGTTCACGAAATATTCTACGAATACTTCCCAAAAAAATTCATTAACACAAATTTCCTTCTGCACAAGGTGCGCGCCAAACGAAAAAGATGCTACGACGTCACGTTGCCTAGACAGCAAGGAAGTACTATGCGCCACCTAGCGAACGCACAAGGGGACCGGCCAGCTTGTGAGGGCATTATGCGCTCATATAAGATGACTTTTTCTGTCGTTTGGCGGGCCGGTCTGCGCGGACCGGATAAGCAATTGTCCATTGGATAGGATGTATTAACGCAATAAAATGTAAAAATCAAGATGCAGAAGTGCAAGCGTCAACTTCCTCAACCACCCAAGTGTCAAATGATTTGTCCTCTGACATGCCCTTGGTGTCCACTGACACGGAGAATGTGCAGTATCAAGCTACCCCAGACAGTATTCAAGTCAAGATACTGGAAGAAGTGCAGAAAGTAAACAGAAGGCTGGATTCAGTGGAAGAAGATGTGGCTACCGTCAAGAAGGCGACGCATCAAAAGACTGGGAAGTTAAGTAACTTTTCAAAAAGTAAATTAAAGCAATGTCTGACGAGTCAATTGTCCCTAGTTTAAATGTGTTAAAAACTTCCTCTAACATTCAGAAGCAAGTAGATGAGGTTGCGTCAATTACAGGAAGCCAGTGCTTCCAGTTCAGGTAAAAATGATTTTAAGTCCAAGAGAGGTGGTAATATTGATTGTGTGGTAAAACACAAGGTGGCATGGCCACAAGATACCATACTGGGAGGTCATAATCGTCAGAGAGTGACCTATGACCAGTTGAATCACACCCAATGGGTTCAGGGGTTGTGCTAGATGTAAAATCTCAAAAAACAAAAGATCAAATGTTACAATATATGTCAGATATCATGGCTGATGCCACTGATTTTTCTTGGCAAAATGCAAAGGCCACGCATGTGGTCCTGTTATGTGATATGGAAAGGGGGGCTGTAACTTGGGATAACTCTGACAAAATTGACAGGATCAGAAGGGCACATGCCCAAACACATTCACTAAATTCAAAATCCTGGGCAAAAACCTCTGAACAAAGAAACATGAAAAAAACCTAGGTTCTGTAAATCTTTTCAGAATGGGTCCTGCACCTTTCAGAATGACCATGAGAGCAATGGTAAGTGGCAAAGGCACGTGTGTGCAACTTGTTTGGAAAGAGGGAAAATTTTGAATCACTCTGAAAAAGAATGCACCTGGGCAAAACGTCCAAAAAATGAGTAATCAGCTGTCCTGAGTCAAAAGTTCATCAGGGCAGCAGTCATGGCTCTCACGGTTCCTCTGAAGTTACTGTGGCTGAAAAATGTATTTTTGAAACTAAAGAAAATTATTAAAAAAATGCTGTAAACAGACAACAGTTCAAAACTAGGTCCATCTATGCTTGTAAACATAAGGTAGCACATGTTGAAGCCTTGTTGGCCATGTCAAAGCAGAAAGCTGTTGAGGTAGGTGTGAGTGCTCTAAAAAGAACGTCACTGGTACAAGTGCAGGCATAGAAGAGTGTCCCTTGTGGCAGAAAAGTCTGCCCAGGAGAGATCAAGCACAGATCTTATGCTGAAGTTGTAAAATCAAATACAAATAACCACAACATAAAGTTCGAACCCAGAGACTGCACTACCAACTTTCCTGCTTGTGACCAAATAATACAAAATGCAAATTGGGAAATTTCATAATAAATTAAATTTTTATAAGTTAATATCTTACCTAGTGGACCAATGCATTTGTCCGGCGCTCTGCTGGTCTCGCCAAACGTTAGAAAAAAACGTCCTGAGCTGGGCTCTGGCCGGGACCGGTAGTGTCTTGTTCACTCGCCAGGGGGCTGTACAGCCCACCTGCCGGTATACTGCGCATGCGCTCTTCCTCTTTTTGTTGTCTACCTTAGAAGGTCCCACTTTGAGTTGATAGAAGCGGGGAAGGTAGGGTGGGAGTCCCCTGGTCCACTAGGTAAGATATTAACTTATAAAAATTTAATTTATTATTAAATTTCCCATTTTATTACGTTAATACATCTTACCTAGTGGACCAATGCAGCATAACTACCCAGTGGATGGAGGGTAACTCCAAGAAAAAAGGGGGACTAAGGTTAAAGGCTCTCTACCAGACCAATAGGTGTTTATGTACATGTTAAACCGGGTAAGAACCCATAAACACCAAATGTCCCCCCCCCCCCCCCCCCCCCCCATTTTTTTTGTTTGTACAAACTCGGGCCGAGTGTACAGAGACAAAGGGAAGGAGATAGAGCTCTAACCCACCAAGAGGAAATGAAAGAACAGAACCTTTTTTTTTTTTTTTATTATGTACATTAAAGAGTATTTCATTTACATATGTACATTAAACAGCCCACATAAAACTATTGGTGAACCTGTTGTGCAGCTACTACTGGACCCAATTGGTACAGCTCACTATCCGCCCAAGCTACATCCTTCAAGTAAAATTGCGTGAAGGTATTATGGGCCTTCCAATGACAAGCCCAGAGGATTTGGTCCATAGAAACCCCACCTCGGAAGGCTGTCGAAGCAGCAAAAGCCCTAACATCATGGGCTCTAACCTGATGGAGATTCTGAGCCTCCTCATCTGCTAGTTGATAACATAGCAAGACAGTTTGTTTAATCCAGGAAGAGACGGTTGCTGGTACAATATCTTTCTGAAAACTCTTCCTAAAAGAGACAAACACCAGATCTTTACCATCCCGTAAGTCTTTGGTACGATCCAAGTAATACCTTAAGGCCCGGACCGGACAAAGGGATCTGTCCTGCTGCAGAGATTTTGGTGATATATTCTATGTTATCTCTAACTCTGATATTTACATACTCAAAAACATTAGTAAAACACAATAATTATATCTACTGAATTTGTTAAATGTGAATATATAAATACATTGTTGATAATGTCTCCTTTTGTGAATCAGAAAAATTTTCACAAATAGAATAACGTTTATCTTGCACACAAGGGTCTTGGCCCAACTTTTTATCCCTGCAGCATGCACAACGATCATGCATATCGAACGCTGCCATGATATGCCCACAAGCGCCTCTACGTTGGCCCTTAAACTCTCCTGGAGATGCCATGATAACTTAATAACAATATGCCCTCAAACAATTTAAACTTCCAATGAATATCCAGCAATAATTTATAAAAGTATCCCTTCAGAATTTTCCGTGACTTTCAAATATGGGGCCAAACAAAAGAGGATGACAGGGAGGCTGTACAGCTACCTGGTGAACGAACAGGACACTAGCTGTCCCAGCCAGAGCCCAGCTAACGTTTGGTGTGACCGGCAGGGCGCCGGACAAATGCATTTGTCCACTAGATAAGATATGTTAATGCATTAAAAATAACAGATAAAAGACCTTATCAACATCCTGAGGAGGTAGTTGTATACCTAGACCCTGGGATGTAGGCTCCTGAAGACTTGGCTGCAGCGGATGTGCCCTCCCCCCTTCTTTCCCTTGAGAGGATGACTAGTCTGAGGGGAAGGATCTAGGACTTGTTGAGCCGCTACCACTGGAACCAGATACATATTGTTGTTGTCTCACCAAATAAGGCCTTTTAGATAAATATTTGTAAATGTGTTTTGAGCTTTCCAGTGAAAAGCTTGCATGATTTGGTCCATCGAAACCCCACCATAAAACGCCTTAGAGGACGCAAAGGCGCTAATGTCGTGCGCTTTAACTTGGGCTAAGTCCAAGGACTGTTGGTCTGCTTGTTTGTAACAGAGTAGGATAGTTTGTTTTAACCAAGAATAGAGAGTAGCAGGTCTGATGTATGTCCTTTCTTGAAGGAAATAAAGAGTAGGGATCAAGACCCTCTCAGGTCTTTGGTTCGATCCGAATAGTAACTCAAGGCCCATACTGGACACAGGGTCCTGTCTTCTTTGAATTGTCTATCCACAATGGTAGTCAAAGCAGGGATAGTCACCGGAGACACATTATGAGAACCTTCTCTTGCTTGTTGGTTTTTGGCTATGAAGTCTGAAGAGGGGAACAAAGCTACATTTTCCCATTGGCCTAGATTAGAATTTTTTTTTTTTTCAACCCAGGCATGAATTTCACTGTGGCATGTGCCGGAGGCCAAAGCTAGCAAGAAGGCAGTTTTAAGAATAAGATGTTTGAGGTCTGTGTCTTTCATAGGCCCAAAGGGTGCTTTAGTGAGCTCATTAAAAAAATAGAAAGGTTCCACTTTGGGAGATTTCTGGAACTTTTGGGACGATCCCTATGAAAGCTAGAAAGTAACCTGTCAGAGATTTGAGAAATATGGAGACCTGCTGGACCAAAGGTGTCAACAACAGCCGTTCTATAACCATCAATGGTCGACGGGCGCCTGTTTAGATCTTGGTACAGGTACATGAAAAAGTGTGAGACTTGTTTCACAGAGGGAGTGGAGAAAGCCACAGAATTTTCTCTTCACCATTTCTCAAATAGGGCCCACTTTGACTTGTAGATGGTCCTTGTTGATGACCTTTGAGGGGCAGCAATTCTCTCTGCCACTTCCACAGAGAAGCCTTGTTCTTGGAGCTGTCCACTCCTAGACACCATGCGTGGAGGTTGAGATGTTGAGGACTGCTGTGAAACACATAGTTGTGGGACTGTTTGAAAAGAGTTGTTGACACTGGTAAATGGAGTGGGATCTCTGTTGAGATCTGCACTAGGTCCCAAAACCAGGGCATCCCTGGTCAGCCTGGAGCTATCACAATGATGAGGCAATTTCATTTCCTGATTTTTTGGATCACCTTGTGAAGGAGAGCCGTATGAGGGTAAGCATAAGCAGGGAGACCCGACCAGCTTATGTTCAGAGCATCTATGTCCCAAGCATTTTGGTCTGGGACTGGAGATACATACAATGGAACTTTGTGGTTCAGACGAGTGGCAAATAGATCTACATGAGGCGTGAACCACTTTTGACAGATCTGTTTGAACACCTGTGGATGCAGTCACCATTCTGTTGATTGGACCTAGTTCGACCTGTACAGGAGGTTGGCCAAAGATAAGAACAAGACCAAATGAAATAAATGTAGCAAGAGTGAATTTAATTCATGCAAAACTAAATTTCAGGTTATCTTAAGAACATGGTATACCAAATTACTACTATTACACTTGTACTAACATGTGTAATGAAATAATAAGCACCCAAACCCAACATGTAGAAAGCATATATTAACTACATCATGACAAAATGCTGAGGCCATCCAGGAGAAGTCTCATGTCTGAAGACGTGCACGAGGTGGTATTTGTAGCCCCCTTTTTAAGGAGGAACTCTTCTCCATCCTTAACTAGTTGAGATTTGAACAAAGGAGTAGTAGGCCAGAAGGGAGAGTGTCCCAGCATCTCGAATCCCCTAGATGAGGTTCAAGATGGGTCATCTCAGCCTCGTGTCTTAAGCAGGTTGGTGTTACCCATGGTGTACAAATCCCACTGGAGAATATGGGCTAAGGACTTACTTACTAGGGTGGCTAAGGCTCTCTGCTGAATAAGAATCTTCTTATTCAGGACATCAAAGTAGTCACAGGCATTCTCGTAGCCACGCCTGGCTGCTTTTTCAGGATTGACACCCTTTTGAATTTGGCTTTTAACCTTCTTAAAAGTAGATTTTAGACTCTCCTGTCACTTTTCCATGGTGGAGTTACAAACAGAAGCAGTCTTGGCAAACGTAGCCGCAAAGTTTATGGTGCAGAGATTCTGCCTTGCCTGATGTTCAAGTTCTTTAAGAATCAAAACATAAGGGTTGGGGGTGTGGAGGCAACGAATATAATTGCTCTGCAGTGTCTTCTAAATCTGTATGGGTGCCTGAGAACACCTCCACATCGTCTCCCAACAAATCTAGTTCATCCTTTGAAGTGTCAGCCACCTTTTGTTTCCAAACATACCTGCGTCTGTTACTTATTTTTAGAAGCTGCTCATCAGAGAAAGAACTGCAAATATTGCAAGGTTTTTCATTTGTGATGCAAGGGTCATCACCATTGCCAGCTTCTCTACAAGAGGGACAGTAGTTGTGCAGGTCAAAAGGTAAACTGAAGTGGTGACACTTCAATGATCTGGGTTTATTTGTGCTGGCTTTGTGGGAGGACATTTTACAGAAATATTGTCCAAACAATTCTAACTTGAAAACTCACAACACAAATAAATGAAAAATACTATCCCGTAAAGTTGAAAACGATACAGAATGTGCTATGACAATAAAGCAATTGGCTAAATAAAAACATTCAACAATATGTATATCCAGAGAATTCCAGTAAAATATCAATGAGCGAAAATAAAATGCTTCCTAGTCACGAGGCCAACGAGAAAGAAGGAGGCTTCAACGGAAGTACACTACAGGGTTCACCTACAGCACGGGGAATTCAGTCAACACCAAACGCCTATTTTTCTTGGATGTTGGGCGGATTCCTTGCGGCCTCCCGAGATAGCATTCAGTTCCACATTGTAAGCTATTGCAGCGCAATAAAATTGCAACTTTAATAAAGCAAACTAGACAAAAGGTTTTTGTACACAAAAACAGAGCACCCCTACAGATTGCAATTTTATATGAAATGCTAAAGGACTTATGTGAATGGGTAAATAAGGAGCAGCCCAAGTTCAAACCTGTCCACATCAAAAGACTCGCAGCCCCTGATTACATTACGTTATTTTTACATGGCAAACTTCTAGGACCAATAATAAGCGAGTCATAAGCACTTTTAAGTTTGGCTATCCTCATTTGTCCTTTAAGGAGGGGCCCTAAGACAAAACTGACCACATCAGAAGACTCCCAGCCAATGATTACCTATACGTCACTTTCACATCCCACAATTCTAGGACCAATAATAATCAAATTTTTTGCACTTTTAAGTTTGGCTACCCTCGTCTGACCTTGAAGGAGGGGCCCAAGGTCAAATCTGACCACATCAGAAAATTCCCAGCCCATGATTATCCATAGGTTGGCTTGACACTGCAAACCTCTAGGACCAATAATAAGCAAGTTATAAGCATTTTTAAGATTGGCTATCCTGGTTTGATCTTGAAGAAGGGGCCCAAGGTCAAATCTGACCACATCAATTTCCTGCAGGTTGGTTTCAAATCCCATACCTCTAGGACCAATAATAAGTGAGTTATAAGCACTTTTAAGTTTGGCTATCCTCATCTGACCTTGAAGGAGGGGCCCAAGGTCAGATCTGACCACATCAAAAGACTCCCAGCCCATGATTTCCTATAGGTTGGTTTCATATCCCAAGTCTCTAGGACCAACAATAAGTGAGTTATAAGCACTATAATATTTTAGTAGTACGTTTTTTACCAACTGATAAACAATCGCCCATCAGCCAGTCAATTATGGCCCGATTGATCTCAAAATCGACTGGTACCTAGATTTTTATGTGAGGAATATGCTTACTATTTGGTTGACCTGCAGTCTGTACTTTCTAAGAAAACCTGATAAAACGGAAGTACAAGAAAAAAACGTTTTGATCACGTGACCTTGATAAAGGCCAAATTTATGCATGTCAAAAATTTTTCCCACGTCTATAGAAGATAACGGCCAAATATCATTTTGATGGCCCTAATATCAAGGGAGATAATAATGTGGCCGTGGCTGTCTGAAAACTGAGGATGAAAACAATAAGCGTCCCCCTTTCAAGGGATACTTAAAGTTTTGTAAGTTAATACCTTACCTAATGGACAATTAGCTATATGTATATTGAAAAAGACATCCTGTGCTAGCACTGGCTGGACCGGTCATGTGGTGCATTTGCTAGGTGGCGTTACCTACTTGCTTCCCGTCTAGACACTGTGATGTCAAAGCATCTTTTTTGTTGCCTAAACCTAGATAAACCCCTAGTAAGCTGATAGTGGGGTCAGTTAGGAGGGCCTCTCTTGTCCATTAGGTAAGGTATTAACTTATAAAAAAACTAGAAATAGGAAGCCCTGTAAAAAGTGAAAGTGGAACAATAGAGAAATAGGTGGATTGCATTCAGGAAAACACATCATGTGTACTGTCCACCCATGATTCTTGGAAAGGCTATATTTACAGTTTTTATGTTCCGGTAAAATCCAAGATGGCTGCCAAAAGTGGCAAAAATTAAGATTTTTCCATCTTGCATAGGATACCCTTGTACTACCCTGTGGGTCAAAAATTCGCTTGAAATCGCTCTATCTCTTTCGGATTCCCGATATTTTCAATTTTTTATTTTCCGCTAAAATCCAAGATGGCCACTAAAAGTGGCAAAAATTTGCTAATTTAATAAGTAAATTAAATTTTTATAAGTTAATACCCTATCCAATGGACAATTGCTAATCTGCTTGGCGCAGACAGGCCCACCAAACGATAGAAAAAGCCGTCCAGTGTTTCTAGGAGCCATGCATGGAGATTTAGATTTGTCAGATTTCTGTGAGGGATCTGATTGAAGGGCTGTGTTAGCAGGTTGGGCAGATTAGGCAGGCTTAGTTGGGTTTGGCTGGACATGGCCACCAGATCCCAAAACCAAGGCATGTTGGATCACCCTGGGGCAGTCCTGCAACTTCTCCACCACTTTGCCCAAGATGGCTGGTGGTGGAAAGGCATATGCCTCCAGATCTTCCCATGGTAGGCTGAGTGCATCCACTGCTGATGCCAGGGGATCTGGTACCGGTGACACAAACAGAGGTGACTTGTTGTTGAACCTTGTGGCAAAGAGATCTATTTGAGGCTGGTGCCACCTGCTGCATATTGATTGGAAAACCTCTGGAAGGAGGGACCACTCTGTTTAGATGGTCTGGCCTAGCCTGGATAGCTTGTCTACTACCACATTCAGCCAGCCTGGAATGTGTCGGGCTTTGAGAGTCACTTGCTTCCTGGCACACCAGGTCAAGATTCTACACAGTTTTGTGCGAAGTTGGCCCAAACTCATGCCTCCTTCCTTGTTTATGTATGACACAACTGTAGTATTGTCGATTGCTACAAGAACTATCTTGTCTGAGCAGAGGTCTTAAAACTCTTTTAGTGCTAGAAATACCGCCTTCAGTTCCAGATAGTTTATATGCAGCTTGCTTTCCGGAATGGACCAGGTTCTTCTTGCAGTATGCTCTTTTAAGTGAGCGCCCCACCCTTCTTTTGAGGCGTCTGTAAATATTTGCAAAGCATGTTTAGTGGATGTAATGGTTGACCTTGAAGCACATTGCTTTCCTCCAGCCACCATTGTAGATGTGGGTGCAGGGACCTGGGTATAGGAATGATCTTTTCCAGTGATTCCGGTACTCTCCAATTGTTTTTGAGATGCAACTGTATGGGTCTCATATGTAGTCGGCCTAGGTGAACTTTTTTCTCTGGCAGTTAGCAGACCTATCAGGGACATGAACTGCCGGCCCGGAAAAGCCAGTCGGGATAGAAGTGCCTGTATCTATTGTTGAAGGTTCTGCCGACCGTACTTGAAGTCGAACTGGTAACCTACGAAGTTGGACGACCTGTTTGGGTTCCAGTTCTGATTTGTTGAAGTTCACCACCCAACCTAATTTCTGGCAGATCTCTACTAGTTCCTGAGTGTTTCGGAGACAAGTTTGGTAGGAACTGGCTCTCACCAACCAGTCGTCTAGGTATTGGTGGATCCTTATACCACTGTGAATGGCCATCAGCTTCACCTCTTTTGTTACCACAGTGAACTCCATGGGTGCTGTGGACAATCCGAATGGCACTGCCTTGAACTGGTATGTCCGACACTGGATATGAAATCTCATATATTTCCTGGATTGTTCCTGCATTGGAAGTGGAAGTAGGCGTCCTTGTAATCTCTTGAGGTAGCCCACTCCCCTTGCTGGAGGGAGGTCCTGATGGTCTCTGGTGTCTCCATTTTAAATTTTTAGGAACAGTCTGATGAACAAGATGTTACCTAGAGGAATTGATTTAGATTGCTCATATCTAGTATACGTCTCCACTTGTTGTTGGGTTTTGGGACCCAAGAAAAGTCAACTGAAAAATCCCAGAAATTTTTGGTACCAGCTCAACTGCATTTTTGGCCATAAGCTGATGTAATGCCTCCAGCAGGTAGAGGTTCCTGTGGTGATTGACATAACAGCTTATGAGGGTTGGTGATCTTGTCAAGTTTGGCCGTGTGCGAAAGGGGAGGATGTAGCCTTGTTTCAATATTCTTAACACTTTTGGACCGGCACCCAGATTTTCCCAAGTTTTCCAGAAATTTTGTAGTCTTGCCCCTACTGTCAGTTCTCGTGCAACAGTTGGGACATTGGTTACAGGCCTGACAAAAGACAATTGATCGACACAGGAAACATCTTTCACATATTTTAATTCTGTTTTGTGACAGTTTACAATAACAGGATTTACATCTATCTTTTGTGAAAGGCCTTGTGCAAAAGGTACATGATTTACAACAGTGTGTCAGTATTGTCTTTACACTGAGGTTCTCTGTTGACTGAACAGTTTCTTGGCTCCCGGCCAGCAGTCCTGTCTGAAGCACATTGATACAGTAATTGTCATTTATATGACTGCTGGCCCTTGGCTGGTCGGGATGAGTACTGGTGTTTCCCTTTACCTCTTCTACCCGGACCATGTGAAGAAATGTTTTTCCAGGCGGGTCTATCCGGTTTCCTGTTATCCGACTTCTTCTCAGGGCATTTGTAAGGGTGATAACGACCCTTCTTGTACATAGAACCAGAACGTCTCTTGTCATAGCTGGCTATATATTCTTCAGCTCGTTTTATGACACTGTCCGGAAACAGGGTGGTCAACAGTAAGGGAGCAGTCCTCAGTGCGGCTAGGGTGTCAGGCTTTATTCTGGCTTTCAAATTAGACAGATACGTGTCTCTTCTGATCAGTGTTAGGTTTGCCATTTTTACAAAGACAAAGTCAGTTAAATGTTCCATCGAATCGGCCATGGCTTGACAAATACTGGAATTGAAAACCATAAGGTACTGTAATTCGTCGGTGGTCGCTGAAACCTTGGATGCGGACTTGCCCTTGCTTTCTGTCCCAATAGCCTTCAGCTGTGTTTTCTGCATGTTCTGCTGTACCTTGAGAAGGCAACGATTAAATCCGGCTGCCTGGTTACAGATCACTGAAGACTCTCTTGCCGACTTCTCCCATTTGCGTAAAATTTCCTGAGAGATAGGACGTGACTGGGGAGGGTTGGAGGCGATTCCCGCCTGCCTGGCAATCCTAAGGTAACTACTGTTCAGCCGGGATGAATCTGTATTCCAAGATGACACAGTATCAGTAAAGTCCCCTTTCTGCTCAGAGTGCAGCCCGTACCATTTGGCCTGGGACTAAACTGATCTTTCAGTAGACCTCCTGCCTCTGAACTGGGAAAAGGGTAACCTTCCACTAAAGTTAAGTTCAGTTTACTGAGCTTCCTGCAAAGCCATTCATCTGTGGGGAGTTGAACCGACACTTTCCCTGGGATCTGAAGTTTAGGGCTGGCAAAAGGGTTGTCATCTGACGTGGTAGCAATAGAGTCAATGTCTGGGATGTGTGTCCAGCCCATATACGACCGAATCCCCTCATGGTCTTTCTGTAGGTCTGTTCTTCGGAGAGGGATTGGTCGGGGTCGGTGATAGTAACATCTTGTTCATCCGACTGTTCACCCTCTTCCACGTACATATCTGGTGGAGGCCGTTCCGACACAACACTGTCAGAATCAGAGTCACTTGAGGATAAGTCTTTTCTGGTCAGTTCAAAGGAACTAGTAGATGGTTTCTGAGAAACATCTGGACCAGTCTGTTCAGAAGCTCTTGGTCGGTCTGAGGCCGGTCAGAGTTGGATTGCCTGGTGGAGAGATGCCTTGAAGCAGGAGGGTCGGTACCAAAGGACAACAGCTGGTCCCATTGGTTGGTTGCCGGTTAATCTTCCCTGGTGTCAAGTAGGGAAGGGTCGGTATGAAAATATCTACATCGGGAGGTCGCCAATGCAAAACCGTACCGATTTCGGGACTCCGCGTTTTAGTATACCCCAAACAAAGATGGATGTTCCTCATAACGACATCGCAATAAAAGTCCCCAAATGCACAAAATATGTGCTAGAAGCATATTATATCTTCATATTTCTGGTTTCTGTCCAATATTTTAAGTTTTCCTTCATTTATATGAGTTGACAAGCAAGATTAAGGTTATAATGTGTCATAACCAAAACATGGCAGTTCTGCTCAACGTATCACTAAAAATCTGCAAATGGATGAAAATATGGGGATAAAAGTTGATAATTTCTTCAGATTTTGGGTATGTTTCTAAAATTTTAACTCTTCCTTCTATTATACGTGTTGACAAGCAAAGTGGCGGTTTTAAAATCTCATCACGGTATTTCAGTAAAATGCTCTCGATACCGGACCTACCGACCCATCCCTAGTGTCAAGGCACCAGGTAGGAGGGAGGTCAGTCCCTCAGTTCCCTAGAGGGTTAGAGTATCAGCTTGGCTGCCCATATGAGAAGCTGGGAAATTTATATAACTACCTTCATTCCTTGGTTTCTTGAACCAGTAACATGGACAAAAACTTAAAGCTTTTACTGGGCAGAAAAATCAGGTGGTATCTTAGAAAAATAAATGCACTTAGTGTTTTGTATATTTTTAGTATATTTTAATTTTAGTTGTTTTTACAGATTTTAAAAATCACTGGACTACATGTGGAGTAAAATGTGTTAAAATACTGAAAACTGGAACTTTAACAGTCAACTTAGAGTGCTTCCATTGCAATGTGGCACTTTGTCAGACAGTGGCTATTGAACTCTGTGTCTAGACCATGGAGCGTGGGTCTACCAAAAAGTCACCTTGTTGATTGGGAGCTGTCAGACAACCTTATACTTGACTTTCATATCCTATGAGTGATAGTATAATTTACATTTTCTCATTCTGTCCATTTATTGAGTTTTACATGAAATTTAAAATTTAAAAAAAAAAATTTCTGAATTTTTTTAGTTAAACCTTGCCCTCCTGTTAAGTCAAGTCTTAAGTCTTTTTTTATTGCGTTAATACATCCTATCCAATGGACAAATGCTTATTCGGTCCGCGCAGACCGGCCCGCCAAACGTCAGAAAAAGACGTCCTGTGTCTCCACTGGCTTGCCGGTCCGTAGTACTAATGTACTCGCCAGATGGCATGTCGTACTTCCTCCCTGTATAGACAGCGTGACGTCATAGCATCTTTTTCGTTTGGCGCGAACTAGTGTACATGGATATTATTTTGCCAGAAAACTTTTAAGAATTTCAACAGTTAACTGGATTACTTCAACGTATTTTTACTGCCATTTTGTTTTCAACTCATCATGTCTTCTCCTGGCCAACGTAGAGGGAAATGTGGGCACGTTATGGCGAATTTTGACACTCACTCTCACTGCGCGCGATGCAGGGACAAGGGAAAGGTACTTTTGGCAAACTTGGCTGGATCAGGGAGCAGGCCCAAAAGTAGTTCAGATCCTAAAAGAGGGTTACACCCTTCCCTTCCGGATCTGGCCAAGGCTCACAAGGTCACCCACGGTTGTCAGCTGCTATGTCAATCCCCACAGGAACAGCTACCTGCTGGAGGCATTACATCAGCTCATAGCCAAAAATGCGGTAGAACTAATAAGACACCAAACTTCCCTGGGGTTTTTCACAAGACTATTTTTAGTCCCAAAACCCAACAACAAGTGGTGACCTATTCTAGATCTGAGCAAACTGAATCTTTTCCTCAAGGCGGAGAAATTCAAAATGGAGACACCGAAAACCATCAGGACATCCCTCCAGCAAGGGGAGTGGGTCACGTCAATAGATTTCAGGGACGCCTACTTCCATATACCAATACAGGAACAGTCCAGGAAATATCTGAGATTTCATGTCCAAGGTCAGACATACCAGTTCAAGGCTCTGCCTTTTGGTCTGTCCACAGCACCCTTGGAGTTTACTGTTATAGCAAAGGAGGTGAAACTGATGGCCATTCACAAGGGTATAAGGATCCACCAGTACCTAGACGACTGGTTGGTGAGGGCCACATCCCACCAGGCTTGTCTCCAACATACTCAAAGTCTGGTAAAAATACGTCAAAAATTAGGCTGGCTGGTGAATTTGGACAAGTCAGAGCTGGATCCAAAGCAGATCTTCGATTTTGTAGGTTACCAGTTCGACCTCAGGGCAGGCCGGGTCCGACCGACCCCAGACAGGTGGCAGAACCTTCAGGACAAAATATTAGAAATACTGTCACTTCCAAACTGTCCGGTTCGACAGTTCATGTCCCTGATAGGTTTGCTAATAGCCACAGAAAAGCAAGTTCACCTAGTCCGGCTACACATGATTCCCATACAGTGGCATCTCAAAAAACACTGGAGAATACCAGAGTCACTAGAAAAAGTGATTCCAATTCCCAGCTCCCTGCACCCTCATTTACAATGGTGGCTACAGGAAGACAACGTTCTCACAGGCCAACCATTACACTGAATAAAACATGCTCTGCAAATCTTTACATACAGACGCATCAAAAGAAGGGTGGGGCGCTCACTTAAACAAATTCATTGCCAGAGGGACTTGGTCCCTACCAGAAAGCAAGCTGCATATAAATTACTTGGAACTCAAGGCAGTGTTTCTTTGCCTTGAAAGAGTTTCAAAATCTCTGTGCAGGCAAGATAGTACTTGTGGCAACCGACAACACTACAGTGATGTCGTACATAAACAAGGAGGGAGGCATGAGGTCGGGCACACTCTGTGCTCTACTATGGAAAATCTTGACCTGGTGTACCAGACATCAAGTAACTCTAAAAGCCCGACATATTCCCGGGCGGCTGAATGTGGTAGCAGACAAGCTATCCAGGCTAGGCCAGACCTCCTTCCCGAAGATTTCCAAGCTATATGCAGCAGGTGGCACCACCCTCAGATAGATCTATTTGCCACGAGGTTCAACAACAAGTTACTTCAGTTTGTGTCGCCAGTACCGGACTCCTTGGCAATAGCAGTGGATGCACTCAGTATGCCATGGGAGAATCTGGACGCATACGCCTTCCCACCAGCGGCCATCTTGGGCAAAGTGGTGGAAAGGTTACAGGACTCACCTTGCAAGAGAATCATTCTGATTGCTCCGGGGTGGCCCAACATGCCTTGGTTTTGGGATCTAGTGACCATGTCCAGTCAGATCCCACTGAGCCTGCCCAACCTGTTGACACAACCGTTCAATCAGATCCCTCACAGAAATCTGACAAACCTAAATCTCCATGCATGGCTCCTACAGCCACAGCAATCAAGGAGCAGGGCTTCTCTGAAGCAGTGGCAACAATGATTGAGGCTCCTCAAAGAGGATCAACCAGATCAGTGTATGAGGCAAAGTGGGCCATTTTTACAAAGTGGTGCATCACTAATCAGGTGGACTTCAGGGCACCCCCTGTAAAGTCAGTTGCTGACTTTCTTATGTATCTTTTTGAGGACAGGAAGTTACAGCCCAGCACCATTGAAGGATACAGGTCCGCCATTGCTGATAAACTGGGAAATTCAACCCTCAACATCAGCAAAGATGAAAATCTCACTCGCCTCTTGGATAGTTTCCATAGAGACAGACCCAAGGGTAGAAGGGGTATCCCTTCCTGGAATCTATCTTTGGTCTTACACCAGCTGACCAAGGCCCCCTTTGAACCAATCAAGGAAGCTTCCTTGAAGTGTTTGACCTTCAAGACTGTTTTCCTATTAGCCCTGGGTTCAGGCAAACGCAGAAGTGAGATTCATGCCTGGCAAAACAGAAATATCAGGCACCAATCTGACTGGTCAAAGGTGTCCCTGTACCCATCTCCCAGCTTTCTTTCCAAGAACCAGCTGGCCAAGGAGGGTCCAGATTGTGTGGCCCCAGTGGTGATACCAGCCCTGGCCCCAACTCTGGATAGATCCCTCAAGTCTGATAGGTCACTCTGTCCGGTCAGAGCCTTGCGTTACTACTTGGACAGGACCTCAGATATCAGGCAGAATAAGGAGTTGGTCTTTGTCTCCTTCAAGAAAGGTTTCGACAAGGATATTTCACCTGCCACTATCTCCTTATGGATCAAGCAGACTGTGATCCTATGCTATGAGCTCTCAGACCAGGAGGCCCACACCTTGCATCAGGTCAAAGCCCATGATGTCAGGGCCTTTGCTGCCTCCAAGGCATTCCAGTCTGGAATTTCCTTGGAACAGATCTTGTCAGCCTGTCACTGGAAGTCACATAATACCTTCACACAATTTTATCTGAAGGATGTGGCTTGGGCTGACTCAGAGCTCTACCACCTGGGACCTGTAGTGGCTGCTCAGCAGATCCACAAATAACCCAGGGAGAGAGGAGATTTTGTAAATATGTGAATAGTGTATATATATATATATACATATATGTATATGAAAAAAACAAAAAAAAACCCTGTGCTTTGCCTCCTTCGGGAGGTTTATTTCTTTTTATTATGGGACTAAACTCACCCCTCTCTTCCCCTACCTCAGAGCAGGTCTGTAAAAAGGAGGGGGGGCAAATAGTCGGTTGACCGGTTTCTGGTAACCTACTGTAGCCTTAAGGGTTTCTGACCTCAAGGTCGACCCAGGCCTGACAGGAAATTTGTTAGTTCTATTATGAGTTCACCTAAGTCCCTAGTAACTTACCCGCCGACCAAGTGGTAGTTATTCAGCATTTGTCCATTGGATAGGATGTATTAACGCAATAAAATTGCCATTTTAATAAGTAAATTAAATTTATATAAGTTAATACCCTATCCAATGGACACACAAGACCCTCCCACCGACCCCGCTATCAATTTACTAGGGGTCTAATAGGTTTAGACAACGAAACAGATGCTATGACGTCAAGCTGTCTATACAGGGAGGAAGTACGACACGCCATCTGGCGAGTACATTAGTACTATGGACCGGCAAGCCAGTGGACGTCTTTTTCTGACGTTTAGCGGGCCGGTCTGCGCCGACCGAATAAGCATTTGTCCATTGGATAGGGTATTAACTTATAAAAATTTAATTTACTTATTAAATTTGCAATTTTTTTATACATATATATTTTTATTTCTGCATATTACATGGGTTTATATAAAAAAAAAAAATGAATGAACAGTCTTGCATACATAACTTGGACATACATCAATAGCTTATGATAAGCTGAAAGTATTACTGCACACCCAACATAGGACACCACTTTTTAATAAAAAAGTCTTGTTTATCTGCTAACACAGCCAAGTAATACTCATCAAAGTATGTTTGCTGAAACTTTTGTTTTAAAGCCATTAAATTTAAGATGCCATTTTTACAATTAATTTCAAAATGTATTTTTTTGAAATCAGCAATATTACATTCAATGGAACTCTGTTTCTGTCTATATTTTGGTAGCCAAATAATATATTAAATATGGAGAAAAGAATCTTCAGCCAAGTTGTTTCATGAATAAGTTTTTCAATTTCTCTCCAAAAAACTTTGACCGTATCACATTCAACAAACATGTGGACTATAGTTTCCTTTTCATGACAATGGTTACAGTCTGAGCTATTAACAATATTGATTTTATTCAAGCACTCCTTTGTACCAAGGATGATGTACAAAAGTTTTAACTGAAACCAAACTAGTAAATTATTGTTAGCAATTTGATAAGTTATACTAAATATTGAACTCCATGCTCTTTTATTTTTAGTTACTTGCATTTCGTTTTCCCATTTTAACTTAATTTTATGTTCATTTTCATTACGTTTTATAAATGTTTGGTAGAAGGCACTAACACCCTTATTATTTTTTCCAAATGGGTACAATATGAAATGGGACAAAAGGTCTCTGAACTATATACTTTCCTCAAATTTGCATTTTTAATATATTGCTTTACATTGTGCTTTTCTCTAAGATAATGCAATGGGTTAATAGTATTAAATGAGTATAGATGTTTTACATCATCCTTTGTCATTATTAACCCGTTGGGGTTTATAATATCTGATATGGTTTTAATACCCTTCCCAAACCAAATAGGAATGTACATATCATGGCAAGACATTTTACTATTCTACCACAATGGGCTACTGAATAGGTCTGAGTTTGTTTTGACTGCATAGATATCTGAAAAGTTTTGCCAAACCTCGAAAATGTTTATTCAAAATTTGTCAGTTGTTTTATTTTTTAACACTTGAAAATAACCAGGTCCGAAGTTTATTGCTTTAGTTATATTAAAATTAAAATTTTTTTCGAATAAAAGTATCGACAAAGATTTCCCTGTGTTCATAAATAACCTCCTGATCCAAGATATTTTCACAGATGTAACAAAATCTTTAATATTAACCATTTTTAAGCCTCCAATTTTCTTGTCCAACATAACTGTATATCTATTTATTTTATCTGGTTTAGAAGACCACAAAATTTGAATAGAAGCTCATTTCTTTCTTTGATAAAAGAATCCTCAGGATTTGGCAAGGATGTAAAGAGATGGTTTAATTTTGCTTATAGGAAGGTCTAAACTATTGTTATTTTACCTAATGGCATCACATACCTTTTGTTCCATTTACTATTGAGTGCCTTTATTTCTATCATCTTTTGAGGAAAATTCATTTTCAAACAGTCGTCCAATTTCACAGAAAAAAGAATACCAAGTAACTTGAAACTCAAAATTGCATCGAGACTGCAATTGTTAATATTAATTTTATGTTTATTGTGTTTCTTTTTTCCAATCCAGGCTATTTGTGTTTTTCAGTATTAACTTTTAATCCTGAAATGCTGCCAAAGATTTCCAGAGTATTAAATGCTACATGTAATGATTCTATACTACCATCTAGTATCAATGTTGTGTCATCAGCAAACTGTGTTATTTTAATTTCTACATTTCCAACAGAGATACCTTTTATTTTTTTTATTGTTTTTGATCATAATTGTTAAAATTTGTGCTACTATTATGAATAAATAAGATGCAATGGGGTCTCCTCGTCTACAGCCATGCTGAATATCTATAAATTCTGATAATACACCACACTGAATTATAATGGCCTTTATATTATGGTTAAACAGTTTGATCCAATTTATTAGATCTTTGGAAAAACCTAAGTATGCCATAGTTTGACAGATAAAAGACCAAGAAATGGAGTCGAATGCTTTTTTAAAGTCAATCAAGACTGGCATTCCAGGTAATTGTGTGTCTTTGGTAAATTTCATTATATTGAATATTAATCTGGTACATTCACCTAAGTATCTGGCTGGAACAAAGTCACACTGTGTATTGTCAATAATCTGGCTGAGATGAGGCTTTATTCTGTTGGCAATCGCAGCTGATGCTAACTTATATATGAGAGACAACATTGACAAGGGTCACCAATTCTTAATATTACTTCACGGTTTACCTTTTTTTGGGAAGGCATGTAATAACACACTGCCTTAATAATAGTGGAAGTAAACCCTTGTCAAAACTGTCACTGATCGCATGGGTAATACAAAATTCCAAGTCTTTCCAAAATACTTTTAAAAATTCAAATGAAAATCCATCCAGACAACTTTATTCATGAAGTCAAGTCTAATGTTGTATTGGCAGCGGTCTTCAATAGTGCCCCTTGGCTGGTCGCTGTGAGTAGTTGGAGGCCTTGCCTTGACCTTGTTTGTACTGACCATGAGAGAGGAGTTGTTTCCAAGCTGGTGGTCTGGATTTTCTTACCGGCTTCCAGTGCTAGCTTGACTAACTGATAGTAAGGGTGGAACCGGTTACATATCTTGTGAGAGGAATCAGAGTTGCACTTGTCATCATGGTGGCCAATTTCCTCCTCTGCTTTGGAGATAATATTGTCTGGTAACAGAGAGGTCATATAAAGGGGCGAGTTTTTAAGAGCTGCCACTGTGTCATAGTTGACCCCTTGCTTCAGAAAATCCATGTAGCTATCACATCTGAGGAGAGTTATGTTTGCCATGTTAATAAAAACAAAGGCTGACTGGTCCTGCATAGTTCTAGCCATAGCAAGTGTGATATGCTTGAATGTCAGTAAGTACTCTAGTTCATCAGCTGCTTTCTGTGTTTAAGTGGCCAACTTCCCCTTGGTTTTCTCCTGAATTACCTTCAGGTAAGTGGCCATATTGTCCTGAACTTTAGTTAAATAGCAACTGAATCCAGCTGTCTGGTTGCAAATAAAGGTTGAGTCTCTGGCCAATCTCTCCCATTTCCTCAGGGTTTCCTGTGCTATGGGCTGGGAAGCCAGTGATTTTGTAGACAGGGATGGTCTAGCAATTCTGGAGAAAGCACTATTGAGTTTGGCTGGTTCATTATGTCAGTAAGTATCTTTGGACAGAGAAAAGTTTTTCCTTTCCTTTCTGAGCAGACATTATACCACCTTTGAGTGTGAAGAATCTTTATAAACTGGTCCTTAGACAGTCATTGGTATAAGTACTATGAGTAGGATACCCTTTTGTGAGTGTCAAGTTAAGTTTCTCCAACTTCTGGCAAAACCAGTCATCTGATGGCAGTTTTACAGATACTTTACTGGTTGATAGGCTTCTGCGACTGGGCAAAAGGGTTATCATCTTGCAAGGAGGCTGAGCTTTCAAACTCTTGCACCTGATGCCAACCCATAAAGGATCTGACTCCTCTGAGAGTTTCCCGGGTAGTTTTGCTCTTCAGATATTTGTTGATCAAGTTCCAGTTCATGCTTGCCGGTTTCCTGTTCAGACACTTCACCCTCTTCTTCAAGAGGATGCACAAGTGGGGTTGGCTTCTAAGTCAGTCTGGATGCTGAGAAGCATCACCAGCAGTTGGTAAGTAGGGGCTTGTCACTGGTAGCTGTCACAGACTGGGTGGCAGCCAACTGGTTGGTCGGTCTAGGAGGCTGGAGTACTGGTATCTCACTGGAGCTGGTTACAGAGTGTTGATGAGCATCAACAGCAACTGATGTAGCAGCTTTCTGACTGGCACCGGTAGGGGCCTGTCTGGTAGTTAACTGGCTGGCTTCAGGTCTGACTGACTGGTCTGGCATGCTGTATAAATGGTGTATCTGAAGCAAGTACATCAACTGGTAACTGTCTCTTAAGTGATACTGGCATTGAGATATGCTGACAGCTCACTTGACCAGTAGTTGGTTGAAAAGCCAGTAATATGGCTTCAAGTCTGGAGAACCTCTCCAACCACTTTGTCTCCAATGCCTTGATTTCATCAAAAGAGGAAGAACTGGATGACTTAGAAGATTTCTTGGTGGATTCTTTTTCAGGAGTAACTTTCCTCTTATCTGTGGCCACTTTCTGACCGTCAGAAAAACTGGGGTCGACCTCCCCAAGGATCTGAACAGATCCTGGACCTACAAGGTGTGGACCAGCCATCTTCTCTTTTCGTGTCTTATAAGTGGGCGTAGCAAGTTGGGACTTCTGATCAGAAGTCATACAGTTACAGAATACATGTTCTTTCTTAAAAACACAAGGGTCACCCCTCGCCTATTTCGACACAGCATGCATTTACTGTGTAGGTCAAACGCAGTCATAACATATCCACAACTTTCGCATTTTTTTCCTAGAGAGGCCATGGGGTCACTTGTTATAAAGTATTTCTAGAAATAAAATGTCTTTGCAGTGAACATTACAAAAATTCCTTCAACTTTCGAAAAGCTTCTCAAACAAAAAAGATGCTATCACGTTACTTCTAGACAGGAAGGAAGTAGGTAACGCTACCTGGCAAATGCACCACATGACTGGTCCTGCCGGTGCTTGCACAGAACATCTTTTTCTGGGATTTGGTGGGACCAGTCAGCATCAACTGGTATAGTTAATTGTCCATTAGGTTAGATGTATTAACATCATAAAATAGAAAATTTAATAGTAAATTAAATTTTTATAAGTTAATACCTTACCTAGTGGACAGATGCATTTGTCCGGCGCACTGCCGGTCACGCCAAACATTAGAAAAAAAACGTCCTGAGCTGGGCTCTGGCCGGGACCGGTAGAGTCCCCTTCACTCGCCAGGTGGCTGTGCAGCCTGCCTGCCAGTGTACTGCGCATGCTCGCGCATGCGCTCTTCCTCTTTTGGTTGTCTACTTTAGTAAGTCCCCTTGGTTATAGTAGCGGGGAAGGTAGGGTGGGAATCCCCCTGTCCACTAGGTAAGGTATTAACTTATAAAAATTTAATTTACTATTAAATTTTCTATTTTATTGCGTTAATACAGTGGATAGAGGGTAGCCAAGCAAGGGGAATTCCTGAGAACTCTAGACAGTTTGAGATTGAACCGGGTTACAAAAAGGTCTACTCGTGGTTGGACCCATCTCGAGCACAAAAGATTGAACACCTGCTGAGAAAGGGACCACTCTGTCTGGATCACTTGATCACTGGATCACTTGATTGTGTTGTTTGTCCGCTATCACGTTCAAGCGCCCCGGAATGTGTCTTGCCCTGAGAACTATTCGCCTGGGATGGAACCAGGACAGAAGTCTCCAAAGGAGGGCACAGAGAGAGCCTGATCTCATACCGCCCTCCTTGTTGATGTAAGAAACCACAGTTGTGTTGTCGGTTGCTATCAGAACAATCTGGTCCTTGCAAAGAGGCTCGAAACTCTTGAGGGCCAGAAAAACGGCCTTGAGCTCTAGAAAATTTATATGCAGGCGACTTTCTGGCTCCGACCAAACGCCTCTTGCTGTGGGATCTTCTAAGTGAGCGCCCCAACCTACGTTTGAGGCGTCTGTAAAGATTTGAAGAGCGTGCTGAAGTGGGTGCAAAGGCTGGCCCCGCAGCACATTGCTCTCTAGCAACCACCAGTCTAGGTGAGGATGGAGAGACTGGGGAAGAGGAATGACCTTTTCCAGACTCTCCGGAACATGCCAATGTCTCTCCAAGTGCCATTGGATGGGTCTCATGTGGAGACGACCTAACCACACCTGCTTCTCCGTTGCCGTGAGGAGCCCTATCAGAGACATGAACTGACGGACTGAGCAAGAAGTCCGTTTTTTTAGGAACTGTAACTGCCCTTTTAGGGCAGACCACTGGTCCTGGGTCGGTAGAACCCGACCGGTCTTCAGGTCGAACCGCTAACCGACGAAGTTGAAAACCTGCTGAGGAGTCAACTCTGACTTCTTCAAGTTTACCACCCAACCCAACTCTTGGCAAAGGTACAAGAGGGTCCGGGTATCTTGTAGGCAAGTTGCCGGGCACTGGGCTCTCAGTAACCAGTCATCTAGGTACTGGTGGATCCGGATACCCCGTGCCTGAGCCATCAGCTTCACTTCCTTAACCACTTTGGTGAATTCTAACGGGGCCGTTGCCAAACCAAAGGGAAGAGCTTTGAACTGATAATTGACCTTGTTTAAATGAAACCTCAGGTATTTTCTGGATCTCTGAAAATACGCGTCGCTGAAATCCAGAGAGGTGACCCATTCCCCTTGTTGTAGAGACAGTCGTATGGTCTCTGGAGTTTCCATTTTGAAAGTTTTTGTCTCTAGGCAAAGATTGAGAGCGCTCAAATCCAAAATGGGACGCCATTTGTTGTTGGGTTTGAGAACAAGAAAAAGACGGTTGTAGAAGGCCAGGGATGACCTGACAACCACTTTTTCCACTGCCTTCTTTTGGATGAGGGAGGCAAGAGCTTCTAAAAGGGCCTTGCTCTTGATGGGACTTGCATATTTGCTCACAATCAAGGGAAAGCGGCAGAGATGTGGCCTTTCCCTGAAAGGGAGACTGTACCCATCTTTCAACACCGAAACCACTCTGGGATTTGAACCCAACTTTTGCCAAACTTGCCGGAAGCTTTGAAGCCTTCCCCCAACACTGATCTCTGTGACAACATGTGGGACATTTTGAACAGATGGGGCAAAAGACAATGGATTTACACAAGGGACACCTTTGACAACTTTTATTTTGCTGACAGATAGAACGGGACCTACGCACTTCTTTTGAAGCTGCCCGTGTAAAATTGCAGAAGGAACATGAGTTACAACATTTTGACAATAAGCAACCTTCTGATAACTCAAGTCCTTTGAACTGAGAAACACTTTGTCCTTGACTACTTTCTGATCCAAATTTTGGTCCAACCGTTTTAACTGACTTATACAATGGGTTGGTACTACACAGTAATTGTCATTTAAAAGCTTTGTTGCCGCGTGCCTTATAAAAAGGTTGCTGTCCCTGATCTCCTTGAGCAGAGCCCTGGCGTGAATCTTGTCGTTCATACGGGCGATATCTAGAACTACCCCTCCAACTGGAGCGCTGCGAGGTGCCCGGACCAGGCCCTGGAGCGACTCCAGCAGACTCATGTTTTGAAATATCCTGTTCTGCGGGGAATAAACCATGCCCAAACAGGGGAGCATTCCTAAGGTTGTTCAAGGTGTCTGGTTTGATGCCAGGCTTCACATGTTCGAGATAGGAGTTCCTACGCAACAGGATGATGTTGGCAAGGTTCACAAACAAACTATCAGCCAAATGCTGAAGGGCTGTCCCCATTGTAACCGAGACACTTTGGTGAAATGCAACATAGTCCTTCACATCCTTTAAAGCGTCGGTGAAGTCCTTAGGAGCCTTGCCTTTGTTCACCTTCGACTGAAGGAAGTTCACACCTGAGGCAATTCTGTCATGTAATTCAGAGGAGCACCTGTTAAAACCTGCCGCACTATTGACCACATAACTCCCCTCGCGAGCACACCTCTCCCAATGGCGTAAGTAATCTTGGGATATGGGTCTGGATGATGGACCTGAAGGAGAATACGCGGAGGCCTTGATCAGACAAGGAAACTGCGAATTCACCTTTGCCTCCGGATCACTCCAACTAAACAAACTCTTACCAGGTCGATGGGGGCCATCGGACCGTAAAGTGTGCATTTGGTACCACCTACTTTGGCTGCGTGGGATTTTCACAAACTGGTCTTTCTTTAGGCCTGCGGAGTCTTGGGCCCTGGAAGGGTAACCCTCGGCAACTGTTGTATTTAATCTCTCCAGTTTCTGGCAAAGCCAGTCATCGGGTGGCATAGCCACGGAGATTCTTGCTGGTTTCTTAGGATTTTTGCCCTTCCAGGGATTATTGGACTTGTCAGGTTCTGATAAGTCACTTTCGTACACTGGTATGTGTGACCATCCCATAAAAGATCTCACAGATCTAACAGTTTCATGGTAAGTCATATCCTCTGTCTGATCCTGATGGTCAATAACCTCAGAGGAGACTTCGCCTTCTTCCATAGCGGATCCTTCCTCTTCACCGGACAGTTCCTCATACAACTCCTGCGGAGGTAAATCTCTGTAACTGGAATCAGACATTATAAAGGAAGCACCAGAAGCCGCTGCCAGTGGATAGGGAGCTGACTCAATGCGACCGGTAGTTGGAATGTCCTGACCGGTACGTTTCTGACCTTGAGACACTGAAGGCATTGGACGGGTGGAGTGCTGTTTTGAGTCGACAGGATCCAATGTGGTGGAAAAAGACTCCTCAGAAGGTTGAACCGGTTGAAAAATAGGCTCCTGTGGGTCATCTCCCGGACCAGGAATGAGGACAGGAGAACCGGTAAGAGAAACTTGTGGACCTGAGTCCAGAACAGCCTTGTCAGACACGGATGATTTGTGAACTATGAACTGTGGTTTAGATTTAACTCCCATGTCAGAAACCCTATCTGCCGGAAGCACTACCGAACCGGTATGTCGGGCAGAAGGGTTGATAAAGGGTTGAGCTGAAACCATTGAATGAGAAGGGAGAGTCGACACTGCAGTCTTTGGTGTTGTGAAAACGTTGCCCCTTGACAGCAAGGCTTCGAAGCGGGCAAAGTGCTCGGCCCACTTATCATTCATGGCCTCAAATTGTTGAGAGGTGACAAAAGATTGAGGCTGAGAGGAAGCAGCGGACGCGGAAACAGAAGGCTGCGCGAGAACCTGCGTAGAAGTATCAAAGATTGTTCCTCCTCATCCAAACTACCAAGAACAGTCACTTCCTTGGGGGAGACAAGTAATCCTGCTTTGCGGTCCTTCCTAATTTATAGGAAGGGGTGGCCAATTTTTCTCTCTGAACATCCGAAAACCCGTCACAGATTACACAGGGGTTTCCTAAAACACATGGATCTTGCCCCACTTTCTTGTCGCGGCACCTGGCATATTTCTCATGAATGTAAAAAGCCGCCATAATATGGCCACACGACCCCTTCCTCTGACCTTTAAAGTCTCCCGGAGAATATCAACACAATTAAAAAAGTTTTTCTCTTAAATCCAAGCGTTGAACTCAAAACACGCCAAACAAAAAGAGGAAGAGGCAGGCAGGCTGCACAGCCACCTGGCGAGTGAAGGGGACTCTACCGGTACTGGCCAGAGCCCAGCTCAGGACGCTTTTTTCTAACGTTTGGCATGACCGGCAGTGCGCCGGACAAATGCATCTGTCCACTAGGTAAGGTGTATTAACGCAATAAAAATATTAATTAAATTAAAATTACTGCAATTGTTATCTTCCAATGATGAAATACCCATAATTATAAGGAAGATTTTTTAAAACTCACAATGAAAGCTTTTCACACACACGCACCCCCGCACACACACACACAAAAAAAAGGTACGATATCTGAGTAACAATAAACACTTTGTCTTTAAAAAAAAAGACCTTTGTTGTTCAACTTAACATTGCTATCAGCGAATCCAGATTAAATTATTCATCCTCAAAGTACCATTCTTCCTTCATAACTGACTGTAACTTGTTTCACTTATGTTTATTATCTGTATAAGAGCAGATTGCTGGAATATAACATGATCTATGTGCACTTACCGGGCCATTGATACGTCAAAATTTGCCAGAAACTGTGAAAGGGACGTCTGGTACATGCAGTTCACCATGCTCATTTCACAAATCAAGAAGTACAGGATACTGCCACGTGCAGCAACTAAAATTTTAAAATCAATCTGCAATGCAACAACTGGAAAAGTGAATGCTCTTCAAGGTATGCTTAATTATACAGTCATGTTCTCATTTCTTCTTGGAGAGTGCAGTATAATTTAACTTAAAACAATCAATACATGTTGGTCAGCCCTTAAAAACTGATCAAACGAGTAAAAGCGTCCATTCTGAAACATTTTGAAAATTGTTACATGATTGTGGTTTTAACCATTCATGAAAACAATTCAGGCTTTTGGGCCTAGAAACAAACAAAGTCCAGAATAGACTGATTGCTTCTCACTGGTATGGTGGAAACTCAGATGGCTGCATACATCACCAAAAGTCCAAACAGAAAATGGCACTGTGAGGTATTTTAGTGTGACTGTGTGAAAGCACACGTTTTTATTCTAAATAAATTAATTTTCTGATATACATCATTACTTTTATAGGTTTTATTATTCTATTGATAAAATATCAGCCATGCAAAGTGATAAAATAACTAGAAATAGGACGCATTGGCATGCGTAATGTCCACCCAAAGGGAAGCACGAGTTTTGCTCTAAAACTTGGACAAAATTGGCAAGAGTAGATTGCTGAGAGACCCTGTGGATTGAAAATTTTGACAAAATCACTCTATCTCGCACATTAAGGAGATAGAAGCAAATTTTGTCCTTGCATTTTTGGCAAAAGTTTGAAAATTCAAAATGGCCGCCATTTTTGGGGAGAGTAAAATTTTTTGAAAATTGCCAAGAGTACATTGCTTAGATACCCTGTGGGTCGAAAACTTCGACGAAATTGCTCTATCCCGCATGGTTAAGGAGATAGAAGCAAATTTGTGTTTTTCCATTTTTGGCAAAAATTCGAAAATTCAAAATGGCCGCCATTTTTGGGGAGAGTAAATTTTTTAAAACTTGCCAAGAGTACATTGCTTAGATACCCTGTGGGTCGAAAATTTCTCTAAAAAATCTCAAAAATCACTCTATCTCGCATGGTTTAGGAGATAGACATATTTATGTTTTTGCTATATAGCTATTACTCAGGAGATTAAAGCTATTGCCATCAATAACAATACCAAGCAAGCAATTGAGGCTATAAACCTTCGCACCAAATTTTAAAAAGATGAGTTAAATATGCTTCCTTCAAAAGAGTGAAAACAGCAATGCAATTCGGAGTAGGCTCAAAGTAGCAAAGCAGCTATTACTCAGATAGCTACAAAACTATCATTGACCAAAAGCTATCCTGGACAAACTATTGACCCAATTATCCTTCATATAAATGTTTGTGAAGATAGAAAACATTGTTTCATTAAAATGTCCAGAAAAAGTCAACTCAAAATAACATAATAGCTATATAGCACAGTAGCTATTACTCAGGTAACTATAAAGGTACTATCACCAAAAGCAATCCCAAGCAAGTTACTGATCCAATAATCCTCCATCCCAAATTTTGTGAACATAGGTGAAATACTTTTCCTTTAAAATGCTTAAAATGAAAAAGCTACTCAAAGTAGCTAAGTACCTATTACTCAGTCAGTTATAAAGCTATTATAACTAAAAGCAATCCCAAGCAAGCTATTGACCTAACTATTGCTCATACCAAATTTGCTAAAGATATGTCAAATATTTTTCCTTAAAATGCCCAGAAACGAAAGAACTACACAATAGCAGCTTAGTAGCTATTACTCAGTTAGATATAGCTACAAAGCTATCATCGACCAAAAGCTATCCTGGCCATACTATTGACCCATTATCCTTCATATAAATTTTTGTGATAGAAAACATTGTTCCATTAAAATGTCCAGAAAAAAAAGTCAACTCAAAATAGCATAATAGCTATATAGCACAGTAGCTATTACTTAGTTAGCTATAAAGGTATTATCACCAAAAGCAATCCCGAGCAAGCTACTGATTCAATAATCCTCTATCCCAAATTTTGTGAACATAGGTGAAATATTTTTCCTTTAAAATGCTTAAAATAAAAAAGCTACTCAAAGTAGCTAAGTAGCTATTACTCAGTCAGTTATATAGCTATTATCACTAAAAGCACTCACAAGCAATCTAGTGATGTAACTATTGCTCATACCAAATTTGGTAAAGATATGTCAAATCTTTTTCCTTAAAATGCCTGGAAACAAAACAAGTACACAAAAGTAGCTATCACTCAGTTAGCTATAGAGCTATCTTCACCAAAAGCAATGCCATGCAAGCTATTAACCCATACACACCCATACCAAATTTGGTAAAGATAGGATAAATACTTTTCCTTGAAATGACCGGAAACCAAGTGTGACAACGGATGTCGGAAAAACCAAAAAGTAATATGTCCACCCCCCAGTGGGGTGGATATAATAAATTTCTCAAGAATCGGTTCTTCATAATGCAAATCAGTTGAATGTCACTTGTTTCTACAAAGATGTCAGTTCTTTAGGCAACAGCAAACATTTTTTCTTACTACTACCTGATTTATTTTAAACTATGACAATTGATTCATATACATTTATCCAGATCTACATTTTCATTGTTTTCAACTTAAAGGAGAAGTGACCAACAAGTGAATCAATAATTGCAAAAATCACAATAGAAGCTTACAATTACCTTAAACTGCAATAATACAATCTACTCACTCAACTTGAACTGAAATATGTAGCTATGCATAAATGTATAATACATACCTGGCCTGAATTCCTCTCTGGCCTCATTGATTTTGATCTCAGTGTCTGCGGCGACTGTAAGCTTCTCACTGACCTCTGCTGCTGTTTCTTTTGTCACAGCAAGCACCTTCAAACAGACACCAATCTTGCATGATATTTCACCAATTTTTAAGTTTGGGGATGAGTTTTCAGTCATGGGTTTATTGCAGTCTTAGTCATTTTAATTTATAGATTTAAAGATTTTTTGTGTAGTAAATAGTAAATTAAATTTTTATAAGTTAATACCTTACCTAGTGGACAGATGCATTTGTCCGGCGCACTGCCGATCACGCCAAACGTTAGAAAAAAACGTCCTGAACTGGGCTCTGGCCGGGACCGGTAGTGTCCTGTTCACTCGCCAGGTGGCTGTACAGCCTACCTGCTGGTGTACTGCGCATGCGTGTGCATGCGCTCTTCCTCTTTTTGTTGTCTACCTTACGTCCCCTTGTTTGGTTATGATAGCGGGGAAGGTAGCGTGGGACTCCCCCTGTCCACTAGGTAAGGTATTAACTTATAAAAATTTAATTTACTATTAAATTTTCTATTTTATTGTGTTAATACAGCTTACCTAGTGGACAGATGCAGAATGACTACCCATTGGTTGGAGGGTAGCCAAATAAGGGGAACCCATATTGTCAATAGTAAGACGAGTGCGTCCGGTAATGCTTAAATAAACGAACCTTCAAGGACCAAAACACCCTTGCCCCCCCAGGATAGGAGCCTCCAAAGTAGGGCACAGAGAGAACCTGATCTCATACCGTCCTCCTTGTTGATGTAAGAGACTACAGTTGTGTTGTCCGTTGCTATGAGGACAATCTGTCCCTTGCAATGCTGTTCGAAACTCTTGAGAGCCAGAAGAACTGATTTGAGTTCCAAGAAATTGATGTGGAGGCGACTTTCTGGTTCTGACCAAACGCCTCTTGCTGTGGATTCCCCTAAGTGTGCACCCCAGCCTTTGTTTGAGGCGTCTGTAAATATCTGTAGAGCATGTTGCAGGGCGTGCAAGGGCTGACCCTTGAGTACATTGTTCTCTTCTAACCACCAATCTAGGTGTGGATGGAGAGAGAGGGGAATTGGAATAATCTTTTCCAGACTCTCGGGTACATGCCAATGTCGCTTCAGGTGCCACTGAATGGGTCTCATGTGGAGGCGACCTGCCCATACATGTTTCTCTGTTGCAGTAAGGAGTCCGATTAGAGACATGAACTGTCTGACTGTGCAACTTTTCCTGCTTTTGATGAACTGTAGTTTCTGCTGAAGAGTGACCCATCTGTCCTGAGTGGGCAAAACCCGACCTGACAGAAGATCGAACCGGTAACCTACGAAATTGAAAACCTGTTGAGGCGTAAGTTTAGATTTCTCCATGTTTACCACCCACCCTAGTTCGTGGCACAGGGCCAAGAGGGTCTGGGTATGCAGTCGGCAAGTTTCCCGGTCCGATGCTCTGACTAACCAGTCGTCGAGGTACTGGTGGATCCGGATACCCCGTGCTTGAGCCATCAGTTTCACCTCCTTGACTACCTTGGTAAATTCCAGGGGAGCCCTGGCTACACCGAAAGGAAGGGCCGTAAATTGATAAGCTTTCTTCCCTAGAAAAAACCTGAGGTACTTCCGGGATCTCTGACTGATGGGGATGTGAAAATAAGCATCGCTGAAGTCCAGCGTTTCTGGAGTTTCCATCTTGAAGGTGCCTGGTTTTAAGAATAAGATTAGATGGCTCAGTTCCAAGATAGGCCTCAATCTGTGGTTGGATTTTGGTACCAGAAAAAGGCGGTTGTAAAAGGCCAGGGAGGACCTTATCACCACTTTTTCTACCACCAACTTGTTTATGAGTTCTACCAATGCTTGGAATAAGGCCTTGCTTTTCCCCGGGTGAGCATAACCACTCTTGATCACAGGGGACCTGGTCAGAGGTGGTCTGATTTTGAAGGGTAGCGTGTATCCCTCTCTCAAAATTGAGACCACCCTTGGATTCGCACCCAGTGTGAGCCAAACGTGCCAAAACTTCTGTAACCTGCCCCCCTACAGCCAAATTTGGGACAACATTGGGGACATTTGGAACATGTGGGGCAAAAAGACATTGACTTGCACAAGAAACACCTTTGACATCTTTTATTTCTATCTTTTGAGTACAGGGACTTATACCTTTCTTTTGTGGTTGCCCTTGGAAACAAACAGAATGAGCATGATCGACAGCAAGATAAGACACACTCTGAGAATTTAAATTTGATGTCATCTGAACTTTAACACTGAACTGTCTACTGCTTTGGTTTTACAGTCCTGGTTACTGTTCTCTGGTCCAACTTTGTAACTATTGATCTTGAGAGAGTTGGACACACTAGGTAATTGTCATTTATATTGCTTGTAGCCTCTTGATTTAGAGAAACGGGGATTGGAGCAACGTCCTCTGCCACGACCCCGGCTTCTATTCCGGCTAAACTGTCTCCAAGACTGACGTTCCTGATCTCCGGTACCGGTATTTCTATTCTCTCTGCTGTCATAGGGACGGTACCTGTGAGAAGATCTCCATCCGGTCTGTTGGGCAGCACCCGGACCGGGTCTGGGAACAGAACCGGAGGAGTGATGACTGGCAATATCTTGTTCGGCTGTACGTGTAACTGTATCAGGGAACAGTCCGTGTCTGAACAACAGAGCATTTCTCAATTGGTTATAAGTATCAGGTTTAATCCCGTTCTTGACATGATCAAGGTAAGAGTCCCTTTGCAGCAAGATTAAGTTGGACATTTAGACAAAAAGACTGTCCGCCAAGTGTTGAAGCGCAGTGCCCATTGCCACGGACACATTCTGGTGAAAGGCGGTAAGATCTTTCAAGTCTGAAACGGCAGCAGACACTTCCTTGGGTGCTTTTCCCTTATTTATCCTTGAGTGAAGCATGTTAATATGGGCTGTCATGCGCTCCTGTAACTCACTGGTGCAACGATTAAAACCTGCAGTATGATTTACAATGTATGAATTTTCTCTGGAGCACCTTTCCCACCGACGCGAAGGTGGCCCTGTGGCAGGGTAAGCAGCAGTTTTCACAATGCGTGGGAACTGAGAGTTCACCTTGGCCTCTGAATTGTGCCAACTAAATAGAAAATTTAATAATAAATTAAATTTTTATAAGTTAATACCTTACCTAGTGGACAGATGCATTTGTCCGGCGCCTTGCCAGTCACGCCAAACATTAGAAAAAAAACGTCCTGAGCTGGGCTCTGGCCGGGACCGGTAGTGTCCTGTTTACTCGCCAGGTGGCTGTACAGCCTACCTGTCGGTGCAGTGCGCATGCTTGCGCATGCGCTCTTCCTCTTTTTGTTGCCTACCCTAAAAAATCCCCTTATTGGATAAACTAGCGGGGAAGGTAGGGTGGGAATCCCCCTGTCCACTAGGTAAGGTATTAACTTATTAAATTTTCTATTTTATTGCGTTAATACATCTTACCTAGTGGACAGATGCAGAATAACTACCCAGTGGATGGAGGGTAGCCAAAAGGGGAATTGCCCAGAACTCTATAATTATAACAAGGATGGAACCGGTGAATACTAAATAACCAATCTAGGTAAACCACCCGACAACTCCCCCCCCCCCCCCCCCCCCCCCTTTTGTTGTCTTCGACATATAGGTCTTAGAACAACCCGAAGGAGATCCAGGAAGACCTAGGGAGGAGTAAGAGTTCCAGTGAGGAAGAGGAGGAACAGGAATGTGAAAACCTATCCAAGGGACACTCCTGAATATTTGGGAACAAACACAAGAGGAGTGAACCCTAAGACCTGTTTTTTTTTCTTTTTTTTTTATTTACACTATGTACAAGGTATGTAATGCTATTACTTGTCATGGTGGACCTGTTGAGCAGCTACAACAGGTCCTAAGTGGTATAGTTCAGAGTCTGCCCATGCAAGATCCTTCAGGTAGAACTGGGTAAAAGTATTATGGGGTTTCCAATGACAGGCTGCAAGGATCTGGTCTAAGCCAAGGAGACCCCGCCCTGAAAAGCCTTGGATGCTGCAAAGGCCCTGACATCATGAGCTCTAACCTGATACAAGGAATGAGAATCCTCATCTGACAGCTGGTAACATAACATGACCGTCTGCTTAATCCAAGATGAGATAGTTGCTGGAACTATGTCTTTCTGGAAACTTGTCCTCAAGGATACAAAGACCAGATCTTTACCCTTAAGAAGATCTTTGGTTCTGTCCAGATAGTAACGCAGAGCGCGTACCGGGCAAAGTGACCTATCCCCCTTTAAGGACCTGTCTAAAGAGGGAGCCAATGCTGGGATAACCACAGGAGCTACGGAAGACAGCCCATCCCGAGCAAGCTGGTTTTTCGACAGGAAACTTGGAGAAGGATACAGGGAAACCTGACTCCAGTTTTCCTGGTGTCTAATATTCTTGTAAAGCCATGCATGGATCTCGCTCCGTCGTTTGCCCGAACCTAAGGCTAGGAGGAAAACGGTCTTAAACGTGAGGTGTTTCAGAGAAGCCTGTCTCATAGGTTCAAAGGGAGCCTTAGTCAACTGATGAAGAACCAGAGAAAGATTCCAAGAAGGAATGCCCCTTTTCCCTTTAGGTTTATCTCTATGAAAACTGTCTAACAACTGAGTCAAGTTTTCATCTTTACTGATATTTAGCTTCTCATTACCCACCATGTCGGCAATAGCAGTTCTGTAGCCGTCAATGGTGCTGGGTTGTAAGTTTCTTTCCTTACACAAATACAACAGGAAATGGGCAATGTTACTTAGAGTGGCCGACCTGAAGCCTGAGTGATTTTTTGTCTGTTTTCTTGTCAGATTTGTGCTTAGATTTATGAGACTTTTTCTTCTCATTTTTTGCATCAGACCCTTTGTCTTCTTCAGCTCCTGCCGGAAGCCACACCGGACCGGTGGGTCGGGCAGAAGAAGGGTCAATAAAGGGAGTGTCAGACAACACTTTTTGAGAAGAGACAGGGTTAACCGGCATAGTAGGAGCACTAAAAATGTTACCACGTGAGAGTAGTGCCTCAAATCTAGCAAATTGTTCAGCCATCTTGTCAGATAAGGAAGAAAACTGGTCAGATGTGACATATGAAGGGTCTGAAGATGAAGCAGAAGACGCGGCAGGTGCCTGCGTGGAAACCTGCACAGAGGGATGCAAATCCGGTGCTGAGTGCGCAGACACTTGCGCAGAAGAAGATGTTGCCGGAGCAGTGGCATACGATAATTCCTCCACCGGAGCAATAACAGTGACCTCTTTGGGAGATACCAGCAAACCTGCTTTTCTTTCCTTGCGGATTCTATAAGATGGAGTGGACAAAGTTTCCTTCTGGGACTCCGACAAACTATCACATAAAGAGCAAGGCTTGTCTTTCACACAAGGGTCATCCCCTAATTTCTTGTCCCTACAGCGGGCACAACGTTCATGAAGGTCGAAGGCGGCCATAACGTGACCGCAAGCGCCTCTGCGCTGACCCTTAAATTCTCCTGGGGATGCCATGAATATCCAGTAACAATATGACTTTAAAATAAGGTAAGTTTATACTGTTTTTCCAACACTAAAATATAAAAAGATATCCGTGAAATTTTCTTGTAACTTTAAATATGGCGCCAAACAAAAAGAGGAAGAGCGCATGCGTAAGCATGCACACTGCACCGACAGGTAGGCTGTACAGCCACCTGGCGATTAAACAGGACACTACCGGTCCCGGCCAGAGCCCAGCTCAGGACGTTTTTTTCTAACGTTTGGCGTGACCGGCAAGGCGCCGGACAAATGCATCTGTCCACTAGGTAAGATGTATTAACGCAATAAAACAAAGTCTTTCCAGGTCTATGCGGGCCCTCCAGTCTGATCATATGCATCTGGTACAACCTATTTTGCGATTTCGGGACTTTCACAAATTGATCCTTTTTCAACCCTGCTGAGTCTTGGGCCCTTGAAGGGTAACCTTCAACCACAACTGTATTCAACTTTTCTAGTTTCTGACAAAGCCAGTCATCTGGTGGCATGGCTACAGAGATGCGGGCAGGCCTTTTTGGTAGCTTTCCTTTCCAGGGATTGTTACTCTTATCTGGCTCACTGAGATCACTCTCAAACGTAGGAATGTGATTCCACCTCATAAACGACTGGATGGACCTAACTGTTTCTCTATAGTTCATATCTTCTGTCTGTTCTGGTCTTTCCAGAGCATCAGAGGATATTTCACCTTCATCAGAAACCTGATCCTCAGAGTAACTGGCTTCAGAGACAGGAGGGTCAATGTCCAAGGTATCCGGCTCCGGTGGAGTACGGTGAGCACCAGTAACAGTGGAGCTTGACCGGATGAACCGGGTTGAGCAAGTCCTTGACCAGTTGCACCGGGAAGAAAAAATTCTTTTTGCTCCGGATCGGAGGCAACAGTGGAAACTGGTGTAGGTTTAGGTTTTGTCTTCTGCACAACCTCCGGACCGGAGGTGGCTTGAACTTGAACCGGTGGCTTAACTTGAACCGGTGCTGATTTTACCTGACGAGCACTAACATCCGGAGAGGGAGACACCTGCCTTTTCTTTGAATGTTTATCGTCCTCTTTACTTTCCCTACGGGATTTATGTGACTTTCTCTTCTCTTTAACATCCTTTTCAGTAACCCTACTGTCCTGTTGCTTATCTACCTCACCTTCTGCCGGGAACTCCACCAGACCGGTGAGCCGGGCAGAAGGGGGAATAAAAGGTGTGTCTGACATCGCAGCATGAAAAAAACGTTTTCCCTGGAGAGTAAGGCCTCAAACCGGGCGAATTGTTCAGCCCATTGATCTGACATTTGTTGAAGTTGATCAGAGGTAACAAATGAAGCTGTAGCACTGGAAGCCTCTGACTGCGGATGCGCAGAAGGTTGAGATGCCGGAGGAGAGGAATGAAAAATGAGCTCTTTATCCTCGATAGAAGCAATGACTGTTACTTGATCCGGAGATACCAAAACACCCGACTTTTTGTCCTTGCGTATCTTATATGTGGGTGTGGCAAGCATTTCCTTCTGGGTTTCAGTGAACCCGTCACAAATAACACAAGATCTTTTCTCAACACAGTCATCATCTCCTGGCACAACGTTTGTGCACATCAAAAGAGGCCATAATATGACTGCATAAGCCTCGCCTCTGTCCTTTTTTATCTCCAGGAGATGCCATGATGTATGAACACAAAAACTGACTACAAATTTGTAGAAATTTCACTTGTAAAGAACATAAAAAAATTAAAATAGTTTCTCTTAAACTTCAAACGTTTCAAATCCTCACGCGCCAAACAAAAAGAGGAAGAGCGCATGCGCAGTATACTGGCAGGTAGGCTGTACAGCCACCTGGCGAGTGAACAGGACACTACCAGTCCCGGCCAGAGCCCAGCTCAGGACGTTTTTTTCTAACGTTTGGCGTGACCGGCAGAGCGCCGGACAAATGCATCTGTCCACTAGGTAAGCTGTATTAATGCAATAAAATGGATAACTTGGTTGTGACGGGATAGTGTGTCTGCTATCACTTTCAACATGCCCGGAATATGGCAGGCCTGTAGAACAATGTTCCTCAGGTTGCACCATGACAGGAGTCTCCAAAGAAGGGTACAAAGAGAGCCTGATTTCATACCACCCTCTTTGATATCTAAGTAACCATAGTGTTGTTGTCTGTAGTTATAAGAACAGTCAGGTCCCTGCATTGATGTGTAGCTTGCTTTCCAGAACGGACCACAGACCTCTGGCTGTGAAGTCTTCTAGATGAGCGCCCCAACCTTTGTTTGATGCATCCGTAAAGATCTGACGAGCATACTGAAAAGGGTGTAAGGGTTGGCTAACTGGGATGTTGTCTTCTTGTATCCATCACTGTGGGTGCCTGTGAAAGGACTTTGGAAAGGCGATAGACTTTTTCCAAGGACTCTGGGATGAGCCAATTAGCTTTTAGATGCCACTGAATGGGTCTCATGTGCATGTACAATGTCCTGAGAGAACCTGTTTTTCAGTGGTGGTGAGAAGGCCTATCAGGGACATGAAATGTCTCACAGCAAACTATTGTTTCAGGAGGGTTCCTATATTTGAGTTCAGAGCTTCCCATCTGTCTTGAGTGGACCAAACTAGTCCTTGTTTTAGGTTGTACTGATAGCATAGGTACTAGGTTTACAATCCGGCCCAGGTACTGGCAAAAGGCCACAAGGGACTAGGTATGTTGGCGACATGTTTCCTTGTCTTTTGCCCAGATGAGCCAGTTGTCTAGATACTGGCAAATCCGGATGTGACGGTTTTGAGCCATAAGTTTTACCTCTTTTTTTTACAATACTGAACTCCATGGGAGCCGTGGAGAGGTGAAAAGGCAGAGCTGTAAATTGAAAGGTCTGGTTTTGACAGTGAAATCTCAGATACTTTCGAGAGCTTTGGCTTATGGGAATGTGGATGTAGGTGTCGCTGAAATCAAGAGAGGAGACCCACTCTCCTGTTTGCAGCGAAAGCCTTATAGACTCTGGAGTTTTTCCATTTTGAAGGTTTCGACATTAGGAACTTGTTTAGAGAACTGAGGTCTAAGATTTAGTGCTTGTTGTTTGGCTTGGGAACTAAGCCTGATGCTGAGGGGGTTTGCATAACTGCTTTTGACTAGTGGGATTCAGGTGAGAGGAAGTTTGACCTTAAAGGGAAGGTTGTAACCGTTTTTTGAGAATGGACACTACTCTGGGGCTTGCACCCTGGGAGCTCAATGTTTTCCAGAAGTCCTTCAGATGACCCCCCCCCCCCCCCCCCCCCCACACACACAAGTAGATTTTGACCAACATCGTAAACAGAAGCAGGAACAGAACACAAGTGATTTACAAAAGAAGCATGCTTTACAGGCTTTATTTTGATCTCTTTCACTGTGGGGCTTGCTCCTTTCTTTCCGGATGCCCTCAAAAAAACACAGTAAGTACACGAGTTGTAAAATACAATGTAATTCACAATGTTTATCTTGTTCTATCAAATTACCTGTGTTAACTGAATCAAAACTCTCGACAGTATCAGTATCATTTGGAACCATATTGAGAGTCTCAACAGTGTCACATTTCAAAGAATTATCAGTCTTGACTGTGTCAGAACCACTATGAACAACACTCTTAACTTCTTTATTAACATCAATAATAATACTTCTATAAACAATGTCAGCACACCCCATAGTCTTAGAGGGAGATGTATCCAACCATAATTGTCATTTGTTTGTCTTGTTCTTTCACCTGAAAGAACCAAACTTGGATGAACTAGAACCCCTATTCCTGCCTCTGGTGAAGTTAGATCTGTTGCCAAAGCTTATGTCCGGTTTGACACCCTGTTTGAGGTGTTCTAGACATGAATCACGTGTGTCACAAGATTATTAGATTGTGGACATTTTGAATTCTTTTATTTTAAAGGACTTTGGAGTTTGTTCTTTTGGAGTATTTTTTTTCCGGCATTTGGTTCGGCAGTTAAAATTGTTTGTCATCAATTTTTCACTTTTTTGTATTTCTCCTGCTGCATATTAAATGGAAAATTTAATAAGTAAATTAAATTTTTATAAGTTAATACCTTACCTAGTGGAACAGATGCATTTGTCCGGCGCCCTGCCGGTCTCGCCAAACGTTAGAAAAAAACGTCCTGAGCTGGGCTCTGGCCGGGACCGGTAGTGTCCTGTTCATTCACCAGGTGGCTGTGTAGCCTGCCTCCCGGTGTACTGCGCATGCGTGCGCATGCGCTCTTCCTCTTTTTGTTGTCTACCTTATAAGATTCCCCTTTTTGGTCTATAGTAGCGGGGAAGGTAGGGTGGGAATCCCCCTGTCCACTAGGTAAGGTATTAACTTATAAAAATTTAATTTACTTATTAAATTTTCCATTTTATTGCGTTAATACATCTTACCTAGTGGACAGATGCAGAATAACTACCCATTGGATGGAGGGTAGCCCCAAAAGGGGGATTCCTGAGAACTCTAAATCCACAAAGGGTGGATCCCGTAAAGGTTAAGGTAACCAACTTATAGGGATAACCCCTTTGCCTCCCCCCCTTGTTTTTTACCTAGGTCTTAGTACGGACTCGGCCAGAGAGTACCATAGGACCTAAGGGGAGTGAGAGTTCTGAATTAACTGAGGAAGAAGAACAGGAACGTTGGCACTATCTTTGTAATGCTCCCGGACCCACTTTGGATCATGGCAGACCAGGAGGAAAAGATAGTGGAAGTTTTTTTTTTTTTTTTTTTTTTTTTTTGCAGTATTTACAACAAGAGTGCTGGAAGACTGGTTATTTGCTCTCATGAAACTGTTGGGCTGCCACCACGGGGCCCAAATGATACAGTTCGAAATCCGCCCAAGCCAAGACCTTCAGGTAGAACTTGGTAAAAATTTGTGGGCTTTCCAGTGACAGGCTGAGAGGATCTGGTCCAACGAGACTCCTCCCTGAAAAGCCTGAGCATGCAAAAAGGCTGCAAAACCCCTAACATCATTGGCTCTAATCTGATGAAAATTGGGGCTGCTTCATCTGAGAGCTGAAAACACAGAAGCACTGTCTGCTTAAACCAGGAAGAGATAGTGGTAGGAACAATGTCCCTATGACAACCCTTCCTAAAGGACACAAAACCAAGTCTTTTCCTTTGCGGAGGTCCTTGGTCCTGCCCAAGTAATATCGTAAGGCCCATACTGGGCAAAGTGATTTGTCCCCTTACAGGGACTTGTCCAGAGTAGGGGCCAAAGAAGGGATGATAACCAGAGCCCCAGAGGCCGGACCGTCCCTAGTAAGTTGATTTTAGAAAGAAAACGGGAAGAAGGATAAAGTGAGACCTGACTCCAGTTTTTGTAATGTCTGAAATACATGTACAGCCAGACATGGATTTCCCGTCTTCTCTTGTCTGAGCCCAGAGCTAGAAGAAAGACTGTCTTAAAGATCAAATGCTTAAGAGAGGCCTTTCGCAAAGGATCAAAAGGGAGCCTTAGTCAGCTGGTAGCGTACCCGTGAGAGCTTCCAAGAGGGAACGCCCCCACCCCCCTTTAAGCTGATCTCTATGAAAACTGTCTAGAAGATGAGTTAAGTTATTCTCCTTGCTAATGTTCAGTTCATCATTGCCCACCATGTCTGCAATGACCGTCCTATAGCCTTCAATTATACTGGGTTGCAGATTTCTCTCCTTAATAAGATGCAGGAGAAAAAGTCTGCAATCTGGTCTACAGAGGGCGACCTGAAACCCCCCTGGTGTGACTCACACCCTTTGACAAAAATGGACCCCTTTTGACTTGTAGACGGCTCTGGTTGAGCCTCTTTGAGGGGCCTCAATTGAGGAGCCTCAATTTTTGCTTTCACTTCATCAGAGAGCCCTTGTTTCCTGTAGATTGATATTGCTGAGGTTCCTGTGAATTAGACCATTGAACGGTTGAGTCACCGGGTCTCTTTGAAGTGAGAGGCTGAAAGGAGTCTGAACTGACAAGTTCACCAGGTCCCAAAAACCAGAACATGTTTGGCCAGCCTGGGGCAATAAGAATCATTCTGTGACAGACCTGATCCCTCATCTTGGAGATCACTTGGGGAATCAGGGAGACTGAAGGAAAAGCGTACACATCCATATATTCCCCAAGGTAGACTCAGGGTGTCTACTGCCCTGGCTGCTGGGTCTGGTACCGGTGATACAAACTGGGGTAGTTTGTGGTTGAACCGGGTTGCCAACCAGTCTACCTGTGGCCAGGTCCATCTTGAGCACAAGTGACTGAAAACCTGCTGAGATAGGGACCACTCTGTTGAATCACTTGATTGTATCTGGAAAGCTTGTCCGCTATCACATTCAAGTGACCTGTGATGTACCTTGCCCTTAGGACTATTTCCCTGGAATGGCATCAGGACAGAAGTCTCCATAGGAGGGTACAAAGTAAGCCTGATTTGACACCGCCCTGTTGTTGATGTAGGAGACTACAGTTGTGTTGTCTGTTGCTACAAGAACAATCTGATCCCTGCAAAGATGCTCGAAACTCTTTAGAGCCAGAAAGACTTCCGTTGGCTGTAAGAGATTTATGTAGAGGCAATTTTATGTCTGACCAAAAGCCTCTTGCAGTGGAGTCCCCCTAAGAGTGCGCCCAGCCTTCGTTGAAGCATCTGTAGACAGCTGAGGAGCGTGTTGAGGGGATGTAAAGGGTGGACCCGCAGTACATTGTTCTCGTCCAACCACCCATCTAGGTGTGGATGGACAGACTGGGGAACTGGTATGATCTTCCTAGAATCTCGAGGACAAGCCAGTGACGCTTCAAGTGCTACTGAATGGGCCTGATATGAAGACGTCTTGACCAGTTCTTGGGTGGGTAGGACCCGCCCGGATTACAGGTCGAACCGGCCTACCATATCAGCAAAGGGCTTAATGGTTCTGTCTTTGAAAGGGTGTAACAGAAAATCAGCAATTGGGGCACACAGGGCGACCAGAAGTCCAACTCGTCTGACTTACACCATTGGACATACTTGAGAGTCTGTGAGGAGCTTCAATCTTGCTGGCATCAACAGGCCGATCAAGGGCGTGAACTGCCCGAATAGGTCTTCTGCCCCATGGGACTGTATTTTAAGTGTCAGAGTATGCTGTCTCTCGTGCTTGGGTTTGACCATGCCTTGAGAGGGGTCTAAACAGTATCTTACAAAGATAAGCACTTGCTGATGGATCAGTTCGAACTTGAAAACAAATTAACTACCCAACCCAGTTCTTGGCAAAGGGCCAAAGGGGTGGAGAGAGAAGTTAGAGGCAGTTTCCTAGCCCGGAGCTCTGAACAAATAGTCATCTAGGCACTGGTGGTTTCATATACTCCTTATACTCCTTGAGCCATGAGTTTCGCTTCCTTTACGAACTTGGGGAACTCCAACGGAGCCGTCAACAAGTCAATGGGAAGGCAATAAAATAGTAGGTTTCACTTTTAGATGGAACCTTATATATTTTCACCTCCTTGGACACAGTGGAAATGAAAGGTGTGGCTAAATCCAAAAATGAACCACTCCCCTTGCCAAAGGGAGAGCCTTATGGTTCTGGAATTTCTCCTTTGAAGGTGCCTGATTTCAGAAACAAGTTCAACTGACTGAGATCTAAGACAGGACTCAACTGGAACCAAAAACAACCTGTTGTAGAAGGCCAAGGAGAATTGAACTATGACCTTTTCACTGTAGTATGGAAACCAACTCAGAGTTGAACCCAGGGACTGCCAGACCTGCCACAAAATTTGCAGACGGCTCTTCCCTCAGGTAGATTTATGACAACAGTGACCATCCTTGACAATTTCATTTCTGCCTTTGACGTAATGGGACTTAAGTCTTTCTTTACAGCAGCCCTGTTACAAAATGAGCTGGAGGGTCTATATTAATAACTTATTAATATTGCTATCTGCTACATAAAGGCCTGGTGAAAGAAGGGGAATTAGAACCCCATGATCCCGGCCCTGACCTCTGAAAATTGATACAAGCATGCTGGAGTTGAGAAGTAGCATATCCCAACTGCTTGGTGTCCTTTCTGTCAAATGTTTGTACTAGTGCTAGGACCTGATTGCTGAAAAGTGCCCGAAGTGGCACAAACTTCCTGCCTGTGAAGCCAGGACAGGCAACCTTAGGCAGTTATTAGGTTAAGCCATACCAATGGTTAAAGAAGTATTCTGGCAACGTAAGGGGGCAACAGAAGCAACTACTGGACTGGTAGGCTCCAGACCCCTTGTATGATTGCGTCTTGTCACATGACTGGTACCATATCGGAGCCAGGTGACGACAAAATAATGGGCAAAAGGTAAAATAAGTTTTGGTACCTCATGTATGTACACTTGTGTTGTCACATGACCAGCACTGGGCCAGTGGGGAATTAGTGACGAAATAATTACAAATTTTCTTTCTGTGAAAAAACTGTAACCAACAGGATTGGTACCCCCGTATATGATAAAATGTTGTCACATGACCCGCGGTGGGACTTGGTGACAATAAGAAAATCGGTGAGAGGGTAACTGTAGCCAGTACCAGGCTGGTAGGCTCTGTCACTACCTGTATGCTTACTTGAGTTGCCACATGACTAAGCACCAGACAGGTGGGCATTGGTGCCAAAATATTAATGGGCAAATTTGTGAGGGCAGCCATACCCTGTATCGGACAGGTAGGCTCTGGAACCCTGTATGCTTATTTTGTTGTCACATGACCAGCAGCATCAGAAAGGCCGGAATGGGTGACAAAATAATAAAACAATCTGTGAAAGGGTAACTGGAGTCGGTACCACGGCTGGTAGGCTCTGGTACCCTTTTTACTTGAGTTGTCACAAGAGCTTTAACCAGTACCATATCAGTAGGGGCTAGTACCCCGTGTATGTCGATATCTTGTCACATGAACAGCACCGGACCGGTGGGACCTAGTGACAAAATAATAGCAAAAAATTCAAAGGGCAAGTGTAGCCGGTATCGGGCCGGTAGAAACTGGCACCCAGGGTATCCTGTATTGTCAAACATGACCAGCACCAGACAGGTGTGAATGGGTGACAAAATAATGGAAATCTGCAACCGCTACCGGACAGGTAGGTTCTGGTACCCGGTGTATGTTTATTAATGTTGTCACATGACCAGCACCGGACCGGTGGGGATTGGTGACAAATTATAATGGGTACATTATATCTGTGAGGGCAGCCATAACCAGTACCGGACCGGTAGGTTCCGGCCCCCTGTATGTTAATTTGTTGTCGCATGACCAGCACCGGACCGGTGGGAATTGGGGACAAATTATAATGGGTACAGTATATCAGTGAGGGCAGCCGCAACTAGTACCGGACCGGTAGGTTCTGGCACCCTGTGTGTGAACTTTGCTGTCACATGACCAGCACCGGACCGGTGGGAATAGGTGACAAATTATTAATGGGTACAGTATATCTGTGAGGGCAGCCGTAACCAGTACCGGACCGGTAGGTTTTGGCACCCTTTATTTAGTTGTCACATGACCAACACCGGACCGGTGGGATTGGTGACAATATAAAAACAATTCCAGTACATACTATTAGATAAAGAAAATATCTGCAATTGTAGTTTCTTCAAAGTTATAAATACCCAGAACTTAAATACCTGTAAGTCTTCTTCTGTATAAAACGCCATCACGTTTCTCATATCCTCAATAAATTCATTTGTCGTAAGCGATAGCCGCTTACTGTTAGATCCATCATAGATGAAGACAGGAAATCTTCAAATCTTTCATATCTCAAGCGACTTGCCGCTTGCAGTGTCACGTGATCAGTTATTTTATTGTCACGTGACAAGCATTGCTGGAGATGATGACGTTAGAAGACGATGTATTCTTTGTAAATATGAAGGAAAACTCTTTAATATATATTTAAATGAAGACGTGGCCAGGAAACAGTAGTTCTTGGTAGAAATCCACACAATAAAAGCTTGCAGTACGAAATAAAACGCAGTCGTACTGATTCCTTTCTCAACAAAATACTTCACGGACTCGGGGTCAAAGTTCAAAGTAAAAAACCCACACGATCCGCAATCCTGGCCAACAGAAGAGGACAAAATGTGCTTCTATATATATTAATTAACCTAATACTCCATTTCCGTAGTAAAATATCTTGTTTTGATAAGAAAAATCCACAAATAAATCTGTAAACTTTCCAAGCGTTTAATCTGCTTCGCGCCAAACAAAAAGAGGAAGAGCGCATGCGCACGCATGCGCAGTACACCGGGAGGCAGGCTACACAGCCACCTGGTGAATGAACAGGACACTACCGGTCCCGGCCAGAGCCCAGCTCAGGACGTTTTTTTCTAACGTTTGGCGAGACCGGCAGGGCGCCGGACAAATGCATCTGTCCACTAGGTAAGATGTATTAACGCAATAAAATTGAAAATTTAAAGCAAATACATGACATTTTTATATTTCTATCCACTTACATAAATCACTATATTGTGCAGTCATTCCATAGTCAAGTTCTGAAACTGACTTTTCAGCTTGGTGTAACCCGTGCATGGAAGCATCCTAAACACATAAGTTGCTACAATAGCTTACCATGTGGAACTGAATGCTGGATCCAACCACTAGGCAGAGGGATTACAGCTGAGAATGGAGGTATTTCTGTCAATTTTTCTTGGATTTAAATTAAATTAAGTATATATATATATATATATATATATATATATATATATATTAAAATTAGGGGTCCGAGTCCCACTTACAGTGCCCCAGTTAAAATAGTGGGCCTGTAAGAAGCCAAAAAACCTTGAAAATCTCAAATAAGAAGACAGTACAGATACCATCTGGATATCTAGAATTATGAAGGGAAAAGTGCAGCCTTAGCTCACTTTTTCTGTGTATAGCCTCAAGGGCTTCACTATCCATGAATAGAAGCCTAGGGCTTGGAGAATCTCATGAAACTTGCCACTCATAATAATATAAAAATAATAATGAGATTATGGGGGTCACCTCGAGAGCCAAATAATACATTATACATATCATATCCTGTTTAGGAAGAAAAAATAAAAGACTTTACCAGATATGCTTTGGAGGTAATCATATACCTAGACCCTGGGAATTAGACTCCTGAAGACTTCCTCCCTTTTTCTTTCAGAGGATGACCAGTCTGAGGGGAAGGGTCTAAGATTTGTTGAGCTGCTACTATTGAACCCAGGTAGATATAGTTGTCTTTATCTGACCAAGGTCTTTCAGGTATATGTAATGTGAGCTTTCCAGTGACAAGCTCGCATGATTTGTTTTACCGAAACCCCACCATAAAAGGCCTTAGAGGCTGCAAAGGCCCTAATGTCATGTGCTTTAACTTGGACCAAGTCCAAGGACTGTTGATCTACTTATTTATAACAAAGTAGGTTAGTTTGTTTTAACCAAAAAGAGAGAGTAGCGGGTCTGATGTCTGAGATATGTCCTCTCTTGAAGGAAATAAAAAGTAAGGATTGAGACCCTCTCAGGTCTTTGGTTCGATCCAGATAGTACCTCAGGGCCATACCGGATACAGGATCCTGTCTTCTTTGAATTGTCTATCCACAATGGTAGTCAAAGCAGGGACAGTTCCCAGAGACAGACTTTGAGAACCTTCTTTTGCCAGCTGGTTTTTGGTTAGGAAATCAGAAGGGAATAAAGCTACCTTTTCCCATTGGCCTAAATTTGATAATTTGTTTACAACCCAGGCAGGAATTTCACTGTGGCACTTGCCGAAGGCCAAGGCTAGCAAGAAAGCAGTTTTGAGGGTAAGATGTTTGAGGTCTGTGTCTTTCATAGGCTAAAAGGATGCTTTTGTGAGCCCATTAAGTACAACAGAAAGGTTCCAATTTGGAAGATTCCTGGAACTTTTGGTATGATCCCTGTGAAAACTAGAAAGTAACCTGTTAAGGTCAGAGCTTTGAGAAATATGGAGCTGGGTCCAAGGTGTCAACAATGGTGATCCTATGACCAACAATGGTCAAAGGGTGCCTGTATAGACCTTGGTACAGGTACATGAAAAAGTCTGAGACTGGTTTCACAGAGGGAGTGGAGAAATCCACCTAATTTTCTCTGCACCATTTCTCAAAAGGGCCCACTTTACTTGTCAGGGTGTATCAACTAAATTTCAATATTTTTTCCATGACTTCTCCATGATCGAAGCTTTAAAATTAAGGACCTTTTACATGCTTTGTGGTATGAAAGAGACATGTACCAAGGCCATGCGGGAAGATGCGACAGGCCATACCTGTATGATTTGGAGTTTTTCGCCTTTGAAAACCATGCACAAGGTTCCAGTAACAGTGCAGGAAGATGCGGAAGACACCAAAATGTGATCTGATTACAAAAACGTATCCTTGCATTGAAATGCTGGATGAAAGAAAGAAACGTTTCGCGAAAGGATGCCTTTTAATTTCCATGACTTTTTATGAATTTTCCAAAACCTGGAGTCAATTTCCATGACTTTTCCAGGCCTGGAAAAAAAATGGAATTTCATGACTTTTCCAGGTTTTCGATGACTGGATACACCCTGACTTGTAGATGGTCCTTGTTGATGACCTTTGACGGGTAGAAATTCTCTCTGCCACTTCCACAGAGAAGCCTTGTTTCTGGAGCTGTCCACTCCTAGGCACCAAGCGTGGAGGATGAGATGTGGATTGTTGTTAAACACTTGGTTGTTGGACTGTTTGAGAAGTGTTGTTGACACTGGTAATTGGAGTGGGATCTCTGTTGAGAGTTGCACTAGGTCCCAAAATCAGGGCCTCTTTGGCCAGCCTGGGGCTATTAGAATGATCAGGTAACTGCTTTGCCTGATGCAGTTTATGTTCAGAGCATCTATGTCCCAGGAATGTTGGTCTGGCACTGGAGACACGTACAATGGAACTTTGTGGTTCAGACGAGTGGCATATAGATCTACATGAGGAGTGAACCACTTTTGACAGATGCAGTGACCATTCTGTTGATTGGACTTGGTGGTGGTTCTACCCGGATAGTAGATTAGCGTTATCTGGTAATGATGGTACCAGGTCATGATTTTCCAGAGGAGAGCACACATTTCTGCTGAGTGGGTTCCTTTTTGTTTGTTTATATAGGCCACTTCTGTTGAGTTGTCTGTAGCAACCAACACTTCAACTTTTTGCACTGGTCCTTGAACCCTTTCAGGGCTAGAGATACCGCCTTAAACTCTAGGACATTTTTGTGTAGCCTTTTTTCCCTGTCTGACCAAAGAGCTTTTGTAGAGACTTGCTCTAAAGTGAGCACCCCAACCTTCGTTTGAGGCATTTGTAAAGATTTGGATATTGTGGTCTTTGGGTGCACTTCATCATGTTTACAGGGGTTTGCCACCAGTCTAGGTGTGCTGAAATGGTCTCTGACCAAGGAAGGAGGTTGTCCAATGACTGAGGATATGTCCAGTGCTCCTGGAGATGAAACTAAAAGGGCCGCACGTGAAGGTGTTCCTTCCGGGACCATCTTCTCCGTTGAGGCGAGCAACCCAATAAGCGACATCAAACATCTTGCAGTCAAAACCTGTTTTGACTTTAAGCTAGTATTGTGGTTGAATGCGAATTTTAGAACCAGTTTCCGAAAGCGGAAATTCGGCGAAAAACCGGATACATTTGACTTATTAAACGCAAAGAAATAAATTTTCAAACGCGTACATGAGACATAATTTGTATATAAATAAGAACAACGATATCCTTTTTGAAGACTTTCGAGGACAAAATGGGTGATACATTGACAGAATATTATAAAATACCATGAAATATTTGTTTTCCTTAAATATTTTAGTAAGCTTAGTTAAAATAATGACTACATGTGGCGAAACTGGTTTTGGTTACAAGAAAACGAAACGTAACCGGATCAGTGTCTTTCGGTCGGCAAATAGGTTTCCGGTTTACCGTCTTCAACACTACCTTAAGCGTAGGATCAAATCATGAAGTTTGAGCCATATCTTTTGAGTGTTTTGTCAAGGGCCGAATGAATCTAGGTGGTATTCGTAGCCCACAAATGAAAAAACCTGAGTGGGCAAGACCCGATCGGTCAACAGGTCGAACCGGTAACCGACGAAATTGAAACTGGTTGAGGAGTCAGTTCCGATTTCTTCATGTTTACTACCCAACTCTTGGCAAAGGGCCAAGAGGGTCCGGGTGTGTTGTAGGCAAGTTGCCTGGCATGGGGCTCTCAGCAACCAGTCGTGTAGGTACTGGTGGATTCTGATACCCCTTGCTTGAGCCATCAGCTTGACCCCTTTGACCACTTTGGTGAATTCCAACGGGGCCGTTGCCAAACCAAAGGGAAGGGATGTGAACTGGTAATTGATCTAGTTCATGTGAAACCTTAATAATTTTCTGGACCTCTGGGCTATGGGAATGTGGAAGTACACATCGCTGAAGTCCAACAACATGACCCATTCCCCTTTTTGAACAGACAACCGGATGGTCTCTGGGGTCTCCATTTTGAAGGTGGCCAGGAAAAGATTGAGCTTGCTCAGGTCAAAGATTGGACGCCATTTTCTGTTGGGCTTTGGAACCAGAAAAAGACGGTTGTAAAAAGCCAGAGATGACCTGACAGCTACCTTATCTACAGCTTGCTTTTGTATTAGAGAGGCCACAGCTTCCAAAAGAGCCTTGTTTTTGAGGGGACTTGCATACTTGCTCACAATCAAGGGAAAGCGGCTGAGTTGTGGCCTTTCCCTGAAAGGAAGATTGTAACCGTCCCTTAGCACTGAAACCACTCTGGGATTTGCACCCAACCTTTGCCAAACTTGCCAGAAGCTCTGAAGCCTTCCCCCAACACTGATCTCTGTGACAACATGTGGGACATTTGGAACAGATGGAACTGAAAGACATTGATTAACACAAGAAACACCTTTGACAAGCTTTATTCTGTTCAGACCATGACCGGGACCTAAGCCTTTCCTTTGTGGCTGCCCGTGAATAGTTACAATAGGAACAGGATTGACAACATTTATACATGACACATCTTGTTTGCAATTCTGAAATCTTAAAGTCTGTTCTTGATGAGGCGATCTGGTGTTTGGTAGTTAGAAGCTATGGTGGAAATGATTTCTGAAATAGGTAGGTTTTTAGTCGACTTTTGAAACATGAGAGATTTGGAGCACTGCGGATATCATGTGGAAGATCATTCCATAACTTCGGGGCATCATATGAGAAACTGTTGATGAAATGGACCTTTGATTTATGGAGGGAAGCACAATAATGAGGAACCTGGAGGAACAAATTTTTGGGGTTGGAACGTCTGGTATTCATGGCAGATTTGTACAAGGAGAGATATTGTGCAAAATACTTAGGCTGGCCAGTGGTGAGGTACTTATAAACCAAAACTAGGGTTTTGAAGATAATACGTTGTCTGATGGGTAGCCAATGAAGTGTCCTCAGGGTGGATGTGATGTGCGTGTACTTTGAAGCACCAGTGACAATCCGTGCAAGAGCATTTTGAACATATTGGAGCCTTGTAGCATTACGGAATGACAAACTGCGAAATAGAGAATTGCAATAATCCAAACAACTACTGACCAGAGCATTTGCAATCACCACTGATGTATCAATGGAAAGAAACCTCCTGATACGATGAAGGTCCCTGAGGCTAATAAAACAAGATTTGATGACAGAATTTACGTGATTGGTGAAACAAAACTTTGCATCAAACAGAACACCCAAATTGCATACAACATCTGTGGGAGAGAGACAATTACCCAGGATATTGACAGGAAATGAGTCACTGAGCCATTTATATCTGTCTTTGGCACCAAAGACTATGAATTCTGTTTTATCAGGATTTAGCTTGAGTTTGTTTTCAGACATCCAGACCTGAATATCATTCAAACAGGATTTAAGACGGTCAAAAGACTTGAGACTATCATCAGGGGATAAGTGAATGAACAGCTGAGTATCATCCGCATAGAAGTGGTATTTGACTCCAGCATATTTTCTGATGACTTGACCAAGAGGGGTTGTATAGAGGGAAAACAGAAGAGGACCTAAGACAGAACCTTGGGGGACTCCATACTTCAATTTGAACAAATTCGAGAGACAGGAACCAATCTTGACTGACTGAAAACGATCCTGGAGGTAGGATCTAAACCATTTTAGTGCCGATCCAGCAAAGCCAAACCTTGCTGACAAACAGGATAGGAGTGTGTCGATAGTATCGAAAGCCGCGGACAGATCGAGTAGCACCAGTGCTGTGGGCATGCAGTGACAATAGCTTGTTTAAAAGTATTTGGGAAAATGCCAGTTTTGAGGGACAAGTTACCAGCTTTGTCAATGAAGGGAGAAGGATGTCTAGACATTGTTTCACAATATGTGTGGGACATGGATCTAAAGAGCAAGTTTTTGAAGGGGCTTCCTTTATAAACTTGAGGACTTCGCTATCAGTGACAACTTGAAAGGAACTGAAAGTTGGTGGCTCCTTGTCAGGGTGAAGAAACTTAGATCGGGTGTGTTTGAAGGTGTCTCGGATCTTTTTAATTTTATCAATGAAAAACGAACCAAATGTGTTTGCTAATGATTTTTCATCAACAAAGGATGGGAGGACAGTGGAATTTGACCGACTCAATATTCTATTCAGTGCCGGCCATGGCTTCTTACCATCACTGCAATTATCACTAACTAGATCACAGTAGAAACGCCCCTTGTTTCTATTTAGAATGTGGTTACATCTGTTTATTTGCCGTCGAAGACGGGAACGATTTACAGATGATTTGTCTCTTCTCCAAGCATGTTCATACTGCCTTCTCATGCACTTGGCAGTTCTATACCCGTCAGTTATCCAGCTTGGTGCTGGTTTGATGAGCTGTTTAGTCTTCATTGGTGCATGAATATCTAGAAGGCCAGACAAACCAGACATGTACTGTTCATGCAATAAATTGATGTCATCAGATGGTGAACTTACAAACGGAATAGCCAGGAGGTCACTTCTGAATTTATCAATATTCAATTTATGATACTGACGGAAGGTAACAACTTTCTGCATTGGAGTATCCGAAGATGGAAAGTCAACCACACAAGAGATACTTGCAGAAAACTCAGATGGAGCCATCAGCAAGTCTAAGGTATGACCATGAAGGTGAGTTGAAAAATCAGTGTATTGGGACAGACAGCAAGAATCCATGACTGACTTAAATTCAGAAACTGTTGGAGACATAGCGTCGACATGAAAATTAAAGTCACCACAAATGACAAAGGAGGAGGATAAGGAAGACATATATCCTGTTCAGCAGTGTTGAGCACTGAGTCGGGGAAGAGGCCATAACATAGGAGCGTTTCTCAGTAAATTCCATGTGTCTGGCTTCACACCCGGCTTGACAAATTCTAAATAAGAGTCACAACGGAGAAGGATGAGATTGGCCAGATGCACGAACAAACTGTCCGCCAAGTGCTGCAATGCCGTACCCATAGCCATTGAGATGTTTTGGTGGAATCTTAGCAGATCCTTAATATCTTTGAGAGCTTCAGTAACGTCCTTAGGAGCTTTGCCCTTGTTGATCTTCCTGCATAGAAAAGAGACGTTGGAAGTGATTCTTTCTTGCAGTTCGGAAGTATAACGGTTAAATCCAGCAGCACTGTTCACCACGTAACTTTCTTCACGGGCACAACGCTCCCACCTTCGCAGGTACTCGTGGGAAATGGGCCTGGAAGGTGGGCCAGAAGGTGAATACGAGGAGGCCTTGATGATTCTTGGGAATTGAGAATTTACTTTAGCCTCACTGCTACTCCAGCTAAACAGACTCTTACCTGGTCGGTGCGGACCATCCTGTCTAAGTGTATGCATTTGGTACCACCAGCTCTGTGATTTGGGTATTTTAATAAACTGATCCTTCTTAAGGCCGGCAGAGTCTTGTGCCCTAGAGGGATATCCTTCAGCTATGGTGGTATTGAGTTTCTCCAATTTTTGGCAAAGCCAATCGTCCGGGGGCATGGCAACAGATATACGGGCCGGTTTGCTAGGGTGTTTGCCCCTCCATGGATTGTTAGACTTATCTGGCTCCGACAAGTCGCTCTCAAATACCGGTATGAAGTCCCAGCCCATAAATGAGCGCACTGACCTGACCGTCTCACAAAAAGTCATATCTTTGGTCTGCTCTTGTCTTTCTAAATTGTCTGAAGATACTTCACCCTCTTCAGCCAAAGAGTTATCCTCATCAGAAAAGTCCTCATCAGAAACAGGGTGTTCCGGCGGATCCCTATATTCTTGCTCAGGATATGCCATAGCACCGGCAGAATCACTAGAAGTAGCAATGATAGGTGCCATGTTATACTGTGCAGAATGACCGGTGTCCATAGTCCCTTGACCGGTCTGAGAAACTGAAGAAATAAGTCTACCTCAGACTTAAGTTCTTGACCGGTGAAAGATGAAGAAACATATTTAAGAAACCAGCTTAAAAACGGGTTCCTGCATGTCATCGCCCGGACCGGGGATGCTTTTAGCAGAAGCCGGTGGATCAATCACAACAGAGTCTTTAAGCTTGTCACTCTTAGAAGATTTGTGACTCCTCTTTTTTGATTTAGCCTCAGTCTTTGCCAACTTGATATCCTGCTCTGCCGGGTACACTACCGGACCGGTAGGCCAGGCAGAGGGATCAATGAAAGGCTTATCAGACAGCACGGTGTCAGATGAAACAGAAGCAGAAGATTTTGGAGTGCTGAAGACATTTTCTCTGGATAAAAGGGCGCGTGAACTGTTCCGCCCATTTATCATTCATGGCCTCAAATTGAGCTAAAGTGACAAAAGACACTGGAGGGGCAGAGGACGTAGAGGGAGCAGGTGTGTGCGCAGATACCTGCGCAGTAGATTGAGGGGATGCTTCCCCTTCCATATCAACAGTACTGATAATAGTCACGTCCTTAGGGGACACCAAAGTACCTGCTCTTCTTTCCTTACAGATTTTATATTATGGAGTAGACAAAGTCTCACGCAGAGCATCAGTAAACCCCTCACAAATTAAACAATCTTGTCCCTTGACACAAGGATCATCACCAACCTTCTTATCGCGGCAACGCGCACATTTTTCATGAGAATCAAAGGCGGCCATAGCATGACCGCATGAGCCGCGCCTCTGCCCCTTTAACTTTCCTGGTGATGCCGTGATAATCCAATATTCTTATAAACTCACTTTCGTTGTAAAATAGCTAGTATAACAGACAAATATTCTGAAATGGTACACTCTGTCAAAAAATTGACTAACTCCTTTCGCGCCAAACAAAAAGAGGAAGAGCGCATGCATGCGCAGTACACCGGCAGGGAGGCTACACAGCCACCTGGCGAGTGAACAGGACACTACGAGTCCCGGCCAGAGCCCAGCTCAGGACGTTTTTTTTCTAACGTTTGGTGAGACCGGCAGGGCGCCGGACAAATGCATCTGTCCACTAGGAAAGATGTATTAATACAATAAAAACCAAAATTTAATGAATGAATGACAGTATGACAGTGCCCCCCCCCCCCCCCCCCCCCCCCCCTTCTTTTCTTCCCGAAGATAAGGATGCTGAGGGGAAGGGTCTAGGACTTGTTGTGCCGCTACTACTGGTCCCAGATACATATTGTTGTTTTTGTCTGACCAAGTAAGGTCTTTTAGGTAAAAATTTGTAAATGTGTTGTGAGCTTTCCAGTGACAGGCTTGCATGATTTGGTCCACCGATACCCCACCGTAAAAGGCCTTAGAGGCCGCGAAGGCCCTAATGTCATGCGTTTTGACTTGGACCAGGTCCAAGGCTTGTTGGTCTGCTTGTTTATAACAAAGTAGGACAGTTTGTTTTAGCCAGGAAGAGTGTGTAGCGGGTCTGATGTCTGAGGTATGTCCTTTCTTAAAGGAGATGAAAAGAATGGATCGAGACCCTCTTAGTACAGGTAAAGTGCTGAGATCAAATCCAGAGTTATCAGTCTCAGGCCGGTGAGAGGGCTGCTGATGAAGAGTGGCCAGTTGGTCGGTCGGTTGCTGGTGAGTAAATGTAGCACTGGGCCTGTTATCAGTCTTAGGCCGGTGAAAAGGCTGCCGATGGTGAGTGGCCAGTTGGTTGGTCGGTGGATGGTGAGTGCTGGCAGTAGTGGGCTGCTTGCCAGACTTAGGCCGGTGAGCAGGCTGCTGAGGAAGTGTGGCCGGTTGCTTGGTCGGTTCCTGCTGATTGGTGGTCGGTTGGTCGGTCTGAGGTTGGAAGAAAGGCTCAGTATTATCTACAGCACTGGCTGGTGGTGGTTTTGCTGGACATACAACCACTACCTGGAAAACAGGCTCTGGTTGTTGAAAAGCTCTGGACAAAAGCATAGCTTCTATTATGTTAAAACGTTCTGACCATTTCTGGTCTACCTTCTCCAGCTTGCTGTCTGCAGATGGTTTAAAAGCCTTAGTCTTCTTGTCTTTCGCATTACTGCTACTCGACTTTCCTGAACCTCCATTCTTCTTGGCTTTTGCACCAGGGGTATTCTGGGTTCAAACCTTGTCTGTATTTTGCTACCCCTAGGACAGTAACTGACGCAGGGTCGACTAGGGAGCTACTCAACTCTTCTTGGATGGCTTTAAGATCACGTTTTTCCTTCTTTTTCTGGTATGTAGGTGTAGCCAAACATGATTTCTATTCCTGGGTAAGGACGTTACAAAAACTACAGTCTTTCTTTTCAACACAGGGGTTAGTGCCTTTGCCTCTACAACGGGCACAGAAGTGTGGGAGTCAAACCCCACCATTAAGTGTCCACAAAGAACCCGTTTCTGCCCACGTGAAGCCATAATGATCTATCCATGTCTATAAACAATTAGTAGCAAGTTAGACTACAAATAAGTAGCAAATTAGACACTAATTGGAAAATTTAATGGTTAAATTAAATTTTTATTAGTTAATATCTTACCTAGTGGACCAGTGCATTTGTCCGGCGCGCAGCCGGTCCCGCCAAACGTTAGACAAAAACGTCCTGAGCTGGGCTCTGGCCGGGACCGGTAGTGTACTCCTCATTCGCCAGGTGTCGTGACTGCACCCAGCTCCCCTACTGCGCGTGCGCGCGCATGCGTACTTCCTCTTTTTGTGGCCTACCTAAGAATGTCCCCCTTTGAGCTATTGCGGGGCAGGTAGGGTGGGACTCTCTTGGTCCACTAGGTAAGATATTAACTAATAAAAATTTAATTTAACCATTAAATTTTCCATTTTATTGCGTTAATATATCTTACCTAGTGGACCAGTGCAGAATAACTACCCAGTGGTTGGAGGGTAGCTATGGACAAAGGGGAGACCGAGACTCTAAAATCCACATATATACCCCGTAAATCCAGAGGAAATCACCCGGGAAGGGTTTCTAACTACCCTGGATAGGTACAGTCTCTCTCCCCCCCCCTTTTGTTTTGTAGCTGACGAGTTCCCGAGGAAGTGAAGAAGGGGAATTGAAGATTAAGATGGTCCCCCATCTTCTTGCAACGCAAGACAGACTGCAGGGACGTTTTTTTTTTTTTTTTTTTTTTTTTTTTTTTTTTTTTTTTTTTTTTATTTTTTTTTTTTTTTTTTTTTTTTTTTTTTTTTTTATTATGTACATGTATGAATACATATATACATCACTATACACTATATACATGGGAGCCTCTACTTAGTCCCTAATTTGTTGGGCAGCTACCACAGGACCCAAATGGTACACATCCGAGTCTGCCCATGCCAAGTCCTTCAAGTAAAATTGGGTGAAGGTGTTATGAGATTTCCAGTGACAGGCTGCCAAAATCTGGTCTAAGGGAACACCCCCCTGAAAGGCTTTGGACGCCGCGAACGCGCGAACGTCATGAGCCCGAACCTGATGCAACTGTTGAGCCTGTTGGTCTGACATCTGGTAACAAAGGACTATGGTTTGTTTGATCCAGGAGGAAACGGTAGCAGGGACAATATCCTTCTGGAAACTCTTCCTAAAGGAAACAAAAACCAATTCCTTGCCTGAACGGAGATCTTTGGTTTTGTCCAAGTAATAACGTAGTGCCCGGACCGGGCACAGACTCCTATCCTCCTTGAGGGATTTGTCCAATGAAGGAGCCAAGGCTGGAATGATAACAGGGGCCACGCAAGCGGGACCCTCTTTAGCCAGGTGGTTCTTAGAGATGAAACTAGGAGAAGGCGATAATGAAACATTCGACCAATCCTCTTGGTGCCTAATGTTCCTGTGGACCCAAGCATGAATTTCACTCCTCCGTTTCCCAGAGCCCAAGGCTAGAAGGAAAACAGTCTTAAAGGTGAGGTACTTCAGCGAAGCCTTCCTGAGAGGTTCAAAAGGAGGTTGTGTAAGTTGGTGAAGGACCAAAGACAAATTCCACGTAGGAACCCCACGCCTGCCTTTTGGTTTGTCCCTATGAAAACTGTCCAACAACCTGGACAAGTTTTCATCCTTGCTGATGTTAATTCTAGAGTTCCCCACTTTGTCGGCTATGGCAGTCCTATAGCCCTCTATGGTACTAGGTTGGAGATGTTTTTCCTGAAAAAGGGACAGGAGAAAATCCGCAATTTGCTCTATAGAAGGAGTTCTGAAGTCCACCTGATTTTTCTCACACCATCTGACAAAAACGGACCACTTTGATTCATAAATGGCTCTGGTAGAGCGTCTTTGAGGAGCCTCAATTCTTGTTGCCACTTCTGCCGAGAACCCGGCTTGCTGGATGGCAGAGGCTCTAGGAGCCAAGCATGAAGGTTCAGATTGGGAAGGTCCCGGTGAGGACACTGATTGAACGGTTGAGTGATCAAATTCGACACCTGAGGGAGCAGGAGGGGAATTTGAGCTGACATGTTGACCAGGTCCCAAAACCAAGGCATGTTGGGCCAACCTGGTGCTATCAGAATGAGACGACGGAATCCGTGGTCCAAGAGTTTCGTTACCACCTGATGAAGAAGGGCCGTCGGTGGAAAGGCATAAGCGTCCAGGTCCTCCCAAGGGAGACTTAAGGCATCCACTTCCCACGCTGATTGGTCTGGAACCGGGGATACAAACCGGGGAAGTTTGTGATTGAACCGGGTGGCAAACAGGTCCACAGACGGGCGGTGCCAACGCCGGCATATTTGAGCAAACACCTCCGGAAGGAGGGACCATTCTGTTTGGATCACCTGATTGAGTCGGGACAGCTTGTCGGCTATGACGTTCAGGTGACCCGGAATATGCCTGGCCCTCAGGACAATCTGCCTTTGATTGCACCAAAGCATCAGTCTCCAAAGGAGGGCACAGAGTGAGCCTGATCTCATACCCCCTTCCTTGTTGATGTAAGAGACCACAGTGGTGTTGTCTGTACAAACAAGGACTATCTGGTTGCAACATAACCGCTCGAACCGTTTTAAGGCCAGCAGGACCGCCTTGAGCTCCAACAAATTTATGTGCAAGGCGCTTTCTGACTCTAACCAGACTCCTTTTGCCATGTAATCGCCTAAGTGAGCGCCCCAACCTTCGTTTGAGGCGTCTGTAAACAGTTGAAGGGCGTGTCGAAGAGGGTGTAAGGGTTGACCGGAGAGCACCTTGGCCGGGTCCAACCACCACCTTAGATGTACATGGAGAGATGAAGGAATTGGGATGACCTTTTCCAGCGATTCTGGGGCATGCCAATGCTTTTTTAGGTGCCACTGAATGGGCCTCATATGCAGCCGCCCCGACACTACTTGTTTTTCTGTTGCTGTCAGAAGGCCGATTAAAGACATGAACTGCCTGACTGTGCAACATTCCAGTCCCAGGAGAAGGTTGAGCTTCTGAGATAGACTCCTCCACCTGTCCTGAGTTGGTTTGACTAACCCCTGAGATAGGTCGAAATGATAGCCTACGAAGTCGAAGGTTTGTTGGGGAACCAGCTCTGACTTGTCCATGTTGACTACCCAACCTAGTGAACGGCAAAGGTCCAAAAGGATCTGGGTATGACGTAGGCAAATTTCCCGGCATGGGGCTCTCAGTAACCAATCGTCTAGGTATTGGTGGATTCGAATACCCCTCGATTGAGCCATGAGTTTTACCTCCTTGACCACCTTTGTGAACTCCAACGGAGCCGTCGACAGGCCAAAGGGAAGTGCTGTGAACTGAAAGGTCTGACCTTTTAAGTGGAACCGGAGATATTTTCGGGACCTGTGGTTTATGGGAATGTGAAAATAAGCGTCGCTGAAATCCAGCGAAGTGACCCACTCCCCCTGTTGCAGGGAGAGTCTGATGGTCTCCGGAGTTTCCATCTTGAACGTTGCTGGGGCAAGGTAAAGGTTCAGTTGGCTTAGATCTAGAATGGGTCTCCATTTCCCGTTGGGTTTTGGCACCAGGAACAACCGGTTGTAGAAACCCAGAGATGACTGAACGGACACCTTTTCGATAGTCTGTTTTCGACCTAGGGAATGCAATGCCTCATTCAGACTTTTGTTTCGAGAGGGATTTGATGAACCACTGATTATCACAGGAAATCTTGCCAGAGGTGGTCTCTCCTTGAAGGGTAGTTGATACCCTTCCCTGAGGATGGAGACTACCCTTGGATTTGAACCCAGGGAGAGCCAAACCTGCCAAAACAGTTGCAGACGGCCTCCCACAGGTGGAACTTTTGCAACACATGGGGCATTTGTTACATTTGGGGCAAAAAGACACTGATTTACAGACAAAGCACTGTTCACAGATTTTATTTCTATTTGAGAATGAGAGGGTCTTACGTTTTTCTTTTGTAACAGCCCTTTTACAGAAGGTGCAGGAAGAACAACATGCAAATTTACAGTCTCTTTGTTTGCTGATGACACTAGATTGAGATCCCCTAAACTTGAACTTAACACAACTGGGGGACTCAGATGATATTGATTGTCATTTATATGGTTTGGTACCACGGGCAGGCTTGGAGTAGTATGTAGAGCCAGATCCACCTCTACCACGACCCCTACCCCTGCCTCTGCCTGAGAATTGCCTCCAAGGTTGTTGAGTTTGGGAAGAGGAGAAGCCGGATTGACGACTCTCTTTCTTTTCATATGGTTGGTACCGGAATTGATGCTTCTTTGAGTGCTGATATGTGCCCGGGCCGGGACCAGTAGCACTCTTGTTTGACTCATACTTTTGAATATCCTGCTCCGCTACTGCCAGTACATCATCCGGGAATAGCCCGTAAGTGAACAGAGGAGCATTTCGTAGTTTATTCCAGGTATCAGGTTTCAGGCCTGGTTTAACGTACTCGAGATAAGAATCTCTCCTCAACAAAATGAAGTTGGCTAGCTGAACAAATAAGCTGTCTGCGAGGTGCTGGAAGGCAGTACCTAAGGCAACAGAAACACTACTGTGGAAAGCTGACAAGTCTTTCAAGTCCTTGATGGCGTCGGTGACCTCCTTAGGGGCCTTGCCCTGAACAATGGTAGCGTTTAAAAATGAAATATGTTGATTCATTTTGTCCTGAATTTCACTAACGCACCTGTTGAATCCTGCTGCGTGATTGGTAATCAAAGAGCCTTCCTTAGCACATTGCTCCCACCTTCTAAGAGTCTCCTGAGGGATAGGCCTAGATGCTGGTCCTGAAGATGGATATGAGGAAGTCTTGGCAATACGGGAGAATTGAGAGTTCAGGCGTGCTTCGGAACCCGACCAGCCAAAGATTGTACGTCCAGGTCTTTGATTTATATCCTGTTTGAGTCGTGACTGTGTATACCACTTTGCCTGGCTTTTGGGTGTTCTGACAAACTGGTCTTGTTTCAGACCTGCGGCTTCTTGGGAACGAGAAGGGTAACCTTCTGCAACACGAGTGTTCAGTTTTTCCATTTTGTAGCAAAGCCAGTCGTCAGCTGGTAACTCCACTGAAACTTGCCCGAGCGACGAGGATGTTTTCCTTTCCAAGGGTTGTCAGAACGGTTGTCTGCATCACTTGCTGAAGCCTCAAAATCTGGTATGTGAGACCAGCCAAGAAAGGAACGGACCGACCGGACCGTTTCTCTGTAATTCATTTCCTCGTTTTTCTCATTGATTTCCGTATCTGAAAGTTCACCCTCCTCACCAGATTCCTTATCTGACCGGTCCGGAAGGGGTTCCCCGTCTGACAGAGCCGGATCCGGCTGAGTGAAACTATCCGGTGCAAAGGAAGCAGAAGTACTGGTATACTGTGGACCGGTAATAACCGGTTGAGAGGAGGACCCTAAGGAAGAGACACTGGTGATAGCAGGCACAGTTTCCTCCGGTTCACCAAGAACTTGTAAACCCGGACCGGGTACCACTGTCTTGGGAGGAATAGGGTCCCTAGCAACCTGACTTGCAGAACCGGCAGCAGCGGCCGGTTTGACAGACTTCTTATGTTTTGATTTTCCTTTCTGTTTTTTAACAGAAGTAGCAGAATCCTCTACGTCCTGATCCGGAGGCCTCACCGAACCGGTGGCTCTGGGATCAGGAGAGGGATTGATAAAAGGCGTATCAGAGATATGGGCTTGACCCGTTGGAACAGGCATCTTTGGAGTGGAAAATATGTTGGTTCTAGTAAGGAGAGCCTCAAAACGGGCGAATTTTTCCTCCAATTGATTATTTAATAGTTCAAAATCCTGACGGGAGACAAAGTCTCCTGTGCTTGCCTGGTCAGAAACCGGGAAGGTACCGGTAACCATCCGTCCCTGCGCATGCGCAGTGACCGGAGACATCTCAACTTCATCTTGGTCCTCCACCGGACCCACAACAGTAACTTTACTGGGAGAAATTAAAATCCCTGCTTTTTTGTCTTTTCGTATTTGATATTGTGGAGTTGCTAACATACCTTTCTGAGAATCAGACAGTTTATCACACAAATCACAATCCTGACCTTTGACACAAGGGTCATCTCCCACCTTTTTGTCCCTGCAGCGGGCACACTTTTTATGTAGGTCAAACCCTGCCATAACATGGCCACAACTACCACGCCTCTGTCCTGGTGATGCCATGATAAATATATTTTGCAATATCCAAAGCTTTTCTTCTAACACGTTTGCAAATCAATAATATAATTCAAAGTTTATTTTACTGAAATTTATCCGCTAACACACTATGGCGCCAAACAAAAAGAGGAAGTACGCATGCGCGCGCACGCGCAGTAGGGGAGCTGGGTGCAGTCACGACACCTGGCGAATGAGGAGTACACTACCGGTCCCGGCCAGAGCCCAGCTCAGGACGTTTTTGTCTAACGTTTGGCGGGACCGGCTGCGCGCCGGACAAATGCACTGGTCCACTAGGTAAGATATATTAACGCAATAAAACTATACTTTGAAGACTTTCTCAAAAATCTGTATGCACCGTGCACACGCCAAATGAAAAACATGCTACAACGTCACCCTGTCTAGACAGGAAGGAAGTAAAATACGCCCACTGGTGAATGCACAGTGGGACCGGCCGGCCAGTATATTATATACGGGGGACTTTTTCTGTAGTTTGGCGGGCCAGTCTGCGCTGACCAGATTAGCAATTGTCCATTGGAAAGGTTGTATTAACGCAATTAAATGTTTTTTTTTTCCAATATGGTGGCCAAAGAGAAGAATGAGAAGGAAGTTGTACTACATCACCTAGAGGCAGCAGTGCTGCCACAGAACAGACAGCTCGGTTGTTATATGATCATTTTTCTTGAGTTGGCTGAGCTGTCAGCCGCCAACCAAGACAGCAATTAGTCCAGATAGTAAGCTATTGTAGCGCAATAAAATAAGATATTTTGAAAGATCCTAAATAAATAAGTGAAAATTAGGTATTATCCCAGGTGTGACTCAATATTTTATGAAGATGTAAATAAAAAAAATTAAAGGACACATATCATCACCAATCAAATCCTGTCCCAGTGTAGTGAAAACCTCCTGATTCAGTCTCAATAACCATGTAATTACTAAATAGGTTCTAGCTGTTGTTAACTTCCACTTACACCTACAAAATTACAAGACTATGTAATACAACAAAACTGGATCTAATAATGCCTAAATTTGACTTAGTCTGGTTGTACTTTTAGTGTGTCCTGTCTGATAGATGGAAAAGATTTGTTACAAAATTACCTGAATAAGTGACTCATCATCTACCAAGGATCCTTTGGTAGAAGTGAGTTTGTAGAGAAGGTTATCTTCCAGCTCTTGCATCTTCCTCTTATTTGCTGTCACATCTTCCATCAGACTAACTCTTTCTGCTTCGAGTTCCTTTAAAATTGAATGAGGAAAATGATGCAATTATTCTGTAATCATTCGATAGTGTATAATTACTTAAAAAGTACTAAAAGCAACCTAGAATATAACTAGAGTATTGGCTTTGCAAGAGAAAAAGAAATTGTTTTTGCACAGCAAAAACAATGCGTCCCAATGAGTATTAATGATTTTGTAGAAATGACTATCTTCATGTGTTACATGTTTTTCCATTTATGCCAAAATACAAAGTTTCTAGATGAATGCGGGAAAGGAGTTTTGGGGAAAAGTTGAGAGTAAACTCTGCAGGTACCCCGGGGGCCAAAAATTTCGTCAAATCTCTCTATCTCGCACCATTTCCGAGATAAATATGATGTTGCGTTTTATGCAGAAATTCAAGATGGCCGCCAAAAATGGCAGGAAAAAGATTTTTGAGAAAAGTCGCCAGTATACTCCGCCAATAATCTGGGGGTCAATAATTTTGTCAAACTTGCTCTATCTCACATCGTTTCTGAGATAACTGTGTTTTTGCATTTTACGCAGAAATTCAAAATGGCTGCCAAAAGTGGCCGGAAAACGATTTTTGGAGAAAAGTTGCCAGTAAACTCTGCAGATATCCTGGGTGTCAAAAATTTTGCTCTATCTCACACTGTTTCCGAGATAAATACGATTTTGCGTTTTAAGCAGAAATTCAAGATGGCCGCCAAAAATGGTGGGAAAACGATTTTTGGGAAAAGTTTAGAGTACACTCTGCAGGTAACCTGGGGGTCAAAAATTTGTCGAAATTGCTTTATCTCACACCGTTTCCAAGATAAATGTGTTTTTGTGTTTTACATAGAAATTCAAGATGGCCACCTTTGGCGAGAAAACGATTTGGAGAAAAGTCGCCAGCAGACTCTGCAGATACCCTGTGGATCAAAAATTGTGTCGAAATTGTTTTATCTCACACCGTTTCTGAGATATTAACGATTTTTCATTTTCTGCGTTTAAAAAAATCCTGGCATTTAGTTAATTGTTAAAAGTCAGCCATTTTATATTGGATCACTTCAAAAAGTTAATGATTTCCAGACATCTATATAACAAACCTACTTGCCAAATTTCATGTGAATAGGTGAAGCGCTTTTTAAGTTATCATCCAGAGAAGCACACCCCTTTGAAAAAATGTTTTGGTCATGTGACTTCTCTGATTGGTTGAAATGTCATGACACAATATTCAGAAATTTTTCCCAGGGCTACTGCATACATGTGCTAAATTTGAAGAGAATCTGCCCAGTAGCTAATACATGTATAACAAGATGCACTCAGAGAGAGCAAAACGCTCGACTCCATGTGACCAGTCTCTAAAGTGATATACAATATTGTAAGGAAGACAATAAAATAAAACCAAACATGTAAATTAATTTTCGAAGAAATATCAAGTCATTAAAAATACATTGAAATGGGACATTTGAAAATTCTTGAATTTTTGTATCCAAAATAAGATCCAGATCTTTCTTTTAGTAACTTCTTCCTTTGGCCAGATCCTACCCACAAAATTTTTTTAATAAAGATCTGTTCATTGATTCTTGAGTAATCTAAACATCAAAAAACAGACAGACAAATAGACAAACAATTTGCACCCAAAAACATAAACTGCTGGTGGAGGTAAAACATAGCTTAAAAGTCACTTCTTGGTGAAAATCACTCGTGACAAATTTTTGTGATGGACTCTCAAGGAATTGAGGGGAAAAAAAAGAAAATAAAAACAGAATTGCAAATTTAATAAGTAAATTAAATTTTTATAAGTTAATACCCTATCCAATGGACAATCACTTATCCGGTCGGCGCAGACCGGCCCGCCAAACGTCAGAAAAAGACGTCCTGTGTTTCCACTGGCCAGGCCGGTCCAGTGCTGTGCACTCGCCAGGTGGCGTGTCGTACTTCCTTCCTGTCTAGACAGCGTGACGTCATAGCATCTTTTTCGTTGTCTAAACCTATTAGACCCCTAGTAAACTGTAAGCGGGGTTGGTGGGAGGGTCTTGTGTGTCCATTGGATAGGGTATTAACTTATAAAAATTTAATTTACTTATTAAATTTGCAATTTTATTGCGTTAATACATCCTATCCAATGGACAATTGCTGAATAACTACCGCTTGGTTGGCGGGTAAGTTACTGGGGACTAGGTTGAACTCATGTTAAATAATGAACAATTTCCTTTAAAGCCTGGGAAGACCCTGAGGTCGGTAACCCTTAAGGCTATGGTCGAATATCATCATCCGGTTACAAGGAGTTGAACCGTCAGTCGACCTTGCCCCCCCCCCCCCCCCCCCCTTTTTTACAGACCTGCTCTGAGGTAGGGGAAGAGAGGGATGAGTTCAGTCCCATAGAAATTAACCTCCCAGTGGAAGTACGTCCAGAGTTTTTTTTTTTTTTTTTTTTTTTTTTTTTGCTTGACTATAGATGCAATATATACAGATCTGTAATACTATTTACATATGTACAGGTCTCCTCTAAGTCCTCGCCTGTTGGTGGATCTGCTGGGCAGCCACGACAGGACCAAGGTGATAGAGCTCTGAATCTGCCCAAGCCACATCCTTCAGGTAAAATTGAGTGAAGGTGTTATGAGATTTCCAGTGGCAGGCTGACAAGATCTGCTCTAAGGAGACTCCTGACTGGAAGGCCTTAGAAGCAGCAAAGGCCCTCACATCATGAGCTTTAACTTGATGTAAGGAGTGGGCCTCCTGATCCAAGAGCTCATAGCATAGGATCACAGTTTGTTTGATCCATGAGGAGATAGTAGCAGGTGAGATGTCTTTGTCGAAGCTTTTCTTGAAGGAGACAAAAACTAGAGGATCGCTCGCAAAAAAAAAAGATAATGTTTTTGCATAGCAAAAACAAAGCGTCCCGAAAAGGATATAAAGGTGAGTGCTAAAGTATTAAGAAAATGCTTCGTTTCTAGCCTTATACTGTTGTGGCAACCAAAGTCAGCGCAGTCTGCTCTATCTAGCACGGTTTTCAAGATATAAGCATTTTTGTGTTTTGCAAAAAATAAAAAAATTAAAAATGTCCGCTATATTTGGCGAGACAAAAATATTTTGAAAATTGGCATGGCTACTCTGCAGAGATACCCAGCAGGTCCAAAATTTTGTTGAGTTCGCTCCATATAGCACGGTTTTTGAGATATAAGCATTTTTGTGTTTTGCAAAAACTTTGAAAATTCAAAATGGCCACCATTTTTGGGGAGACAAAAATTTTTGTCAAGACCACTGCCGCGGTGTGTATCTCCCGCCGAGCATTAAAGCAGACGAAATAGCTTTTCCGAGATATTCACAATTTTTCATTTTCGTGTGTGAAAGCTCTTCCAAAAGTAGGTGAATGAGTTATTTGAGAAAAATTGGCTATCTGCAATACTATTAAGAGATAATTCACATTTACTCATTTTGAGTAGGTGAATAATTAGCTATGGGTCTGAAACTTCACCAAGTGAAAGCTCTCCCACAAGTAGATGAATGAGTATTTGATAAAAATTGGGTATCCGCAATACTTTTACAGATAATTAGCATTTACTCATTTTGAGTAGGTGAATAAATAGCTATGGGTCTGAAACTTCACAGAGTGAAAGCTCTCCCAAAAGTACGTGAATGAGTTATTTGAGAAAAATTGGCTATCTGCAATACTTTTAGAGATAATTCACATTTACTCATTTTGAGTAGGTGAATAAATAGCTATGGGTCTGAAACTTCACAGAGTGAAAGCTCTCCCAAAAGTAGGTGAATGAGTTATTTGAGAAAAATTGGCTATCTGCAATACTTTATGAGATAATTCGCATTTACTCATTTTGAGTAGGTGAGTAATTAGCTATGGGTCTGAAACTTCACCAAGTGAAAGCTCTCCCAAAAGTAGGTGAATGAGTTATTTGAGAAAAATTGGCTATCTGCAATACTTTTAGAGATAATTCGCATTTACTCATTTTGAGTAGGTGAGTAATTAGCTATGGGTCTGAAACTTCACCATGTGAAAGGTCTCCCAAAAGTAGGTGAATGAGTTATTTGAGAAAAATTGGCTATCTGCAATACTTTTAGAGATAATTCGCATTTACTCATTTTGAGTAGGTGAGTAATTAGCTATGGGTCTGAAACTTCACCAAGTGAAAGCTCTCCCAAAAGTAGGTGAATGATTAATTTGAGAAAAATTGGCTATCTGCAATACTTTTAGAGATAATTCGCATTTACTCATTTTAAGTAGGTGAGTAATTAGCTATGGGTCTGAAACTTCACAGAGTGAAAGCTCTCCCAAAAGTAGGTGAATGAGTTATTTGAGAAAAATTGGCTATCTGCAATACTTTGAGATAATTCGCATTTACTCATTTTGAGTAGGTGAGTAATTAGCTATGGGTCTGAAACTTCACCAACTGAAAGCTCTGCCAAAAGTAGGTGAATGAGTTATTTGAGAAAAATTGGCTATCTGCAATACTTTTAGAGATAATTCACATTTACTCATTTTGAGTAGGTGAGTAATTAGCTATGGGTCTGAAACTTCACAGTGTGAAAGCTCTCCCAAAAGTAGATGAATGAGTTATTTGAGAAAAATTGGCTATCTGCAATACTTTTAGAGATAATTCGCATTTACTCATTTTGAGTAGGTGAGTAATTAGCTATGGGTCTGAAACTTCACCAAGTGAAAGCTCTCCCAAAAGTAGGTGAATGAGTTATTTGAGAAAAATTAGCTATCTGCAATACTTTTAGAGATAATTCGCATTTACTCATTTTGAGTAGGTGAGTAATTAGCTATGGGTCTGAAACTTCACCAAGTGAAAGCTCTCCCAAAAGTAGGTGAATGAGTTATTTGAGAAAAAATGGCTATCTGCAATACTTTTAGAGATAATTCGCATTTACTCATTTTAAGTAGGTGAGTAATTAGCTATGGGTCTGAAACTTCACCAAGTGAAAGCTCTCCCAAAAGTAGGTGAATGAGTTATTTGAGAAAAATTGGCTATCTGCAATACTTTTAGAGATAATTCGCAATTACTCATTTTGAGTAGGTGAGTAATTAGCTATGGGTCTGAAACTTCACCAAGTGAAAGCTCTCCCAAAAGTAGGTGAATGAGTTATTTGAGAAAAATTGGCTATCTGCAATACTATTAAGAGATAATTCACATTTACTCATTTTGAGTAGGTGAATAATTATCTATGGGTCTGAAACTTCACCAAGTGAAAGCTCTCCCACAAGTAGATGAATGAGTATTTGATAAAAATTGGGTATCCGCAATACTTTTACAGATAATTAGCATTTACTCATTTTGAGTAGGTGAATAAATAGCTATGGGTCTGAAACTTCACAGAGTGAAAGCTCTCCCAAAAGTACGTGAATGAGTTATTTGAGAAAAATTGGCTATCTGCAATACTTTTAGAGATAATTCACATTTACTCATTTTGAGTAGGTGAATAATTAGCTATGGGTCTGAAACTTCACCAAGTGAAAGCTCTGCCAAAAGTAGGTGAATGAGTTATTTGAGAAAAATTGGCTATCTGCAATACTTTTAGAGATAATTTGCATTTACTCATTTTGAGTAGGTGAGTAATTAGCTATGGGTCTGAAACTTCACCAAGTGAAAGCTCTCCCAAAAGTAGGTGAATGAGTTATTTGAGAAAAATTGGCTATCTGCAATACTTTATGAGATAATTCGCATTTACTCATTTTGAGTAGGTGAGTAATTAGCTATGGGTCTGAAACTTCACCAAGTGAAAGCTCTCCCAAAAGTAGGTGAATGAGTTATTTGAGAAAAATTGGCTATCTGCAATACTTTGAGATAATTCGCATTTACTCATTTTGAGTAGGTGAGTAATTAGCTATGGGTCTGAAACTTCACCAACTGAAAGCTCTGCCAAAAGTAGGTGAATGAGTTATTTGAGAAAAATTGGCTATCTGCAATACTTTTAGAGATAATTCGCATTTACTCATTTTGAGTAGGTGAGTAATTAGCTATGGGTCTGAAACTTCACCAACTGAAAGCTCTGCCAAAAGTAGGTGAATGAGTTATTTGAGAAAAATTGGCTATCTGCAATACTTTTAGAGATAATTCGCATTTACTCATTTTGAGTAGGTGAGTAATTAGCTATGGGTCTGAAACTTCACAGTGTGAAAGCTCTCCCAAAAGTAGATGAATGAGTTATTTGAGAAAAATTGGCTATCTGCAATACTTTTACAGATAATTAGCATTTACTCATTTTGAGTAGGTGAATAAATAGCTATGGGTCTGAAACTTCACAGAGTGAAAGCTCTCCCAAAAGTACGTGAATGAGTTATTTGAGAAAAATTGGCTATCTGCAATACTTTTAGAGATAATTCACATTTACTCATTTTGAGTAGGTGAATAAATAGCTATGGGTCTGAAACTTCACAGAGTGAAAGCTCTCCCAAAAGTAGGTGAATGAGTTATTTGAGAAAAATTGGCTATCTGCAATACTTTATGAGATAATTCGCATTTACTCATTTTGAGTAGGTGAGTAATTAGCTATGGGTCTGAAACTTCACCAAGTGAAAGCTCTCCCAAAAGTAGGTGAATGAGTTATTTGAGAAAAATTGGCTATCTGCAATACTTTTAGAGATAATTCGCATTTACTCATTTTGAGTAGGTGAGTAATTAGCTATGGGTCTGAAACTTCACCATGTGAAAGGTCTCCCAAAAGTAGGTGAATGAGTTATTTGAGAAAAATTGGCTATCTGCAATACTTTTAGAGATAATTCGCATTTACTCATTTTGAGTAGGTGAGTAATTAGCTATGGGTCTGAAACTTCACCAAGTGAAAGCTCTCCCAAAAGTAGGTGAATGATTAATTTGAGAAAAATTGGCTATCTGCAATACTTTTAGAGATAATTCGCATTTACTCATTTTAAGTAGGTGAGTAATTAGCTATGGGTCTGAAACTTCACAGAGTGAAAGCTCTCCCAAAAGTAGGTGAATGAGTTATTTGAGAAAAATTGGCTATCTGCAATACTTTGAGATAATTCGCATTTACTCATTTTGAGTAGGTGAGTAATTAGCTATGGGTCTGAAACTTCACCAACTGAAAGCTCTGCCAAAAGTAGGTGAATGAGTTATTTGAGAAAAATTGGCTACCTGCAATACTTTTAGAGATAATTCACATTTACTCATTTTGAGTAGGTGAGTAATTAGCTATGGGTCTGAAACTTCACAGTGTGAAAGCTCTCCCAAAAGTAGATGAATGAGTTATTTGAGAAAAATTGGCTATCTGCAATACTTTTAGAGATAATTCGCATTTACTCATTTTGAGTAGGTGAGTAATTAGCTATGGGTCTGAAACTTCACCAAGTGAAAGCTCTCCCAAAAGTAGGTGAATGAGTTATTTGAGAAAAATTAGCTATCTGCAATACTTTTAGAGATAATTCGCATTTACTCATTTTGAGTAGGTGAGTAATTAGCTATGGGTCTGAAACTTCACCAAGTGAAAGCTCTCCCAAAAGTAGGTGAATGAGTTATTTGAGAAAAATTGGCTATCTGCAATACTTTTAGAGATAATTCGCATTTACTCATTTTAAGTAGGTGAGTAATTAGCTATGGGTCTGAAACTTCACCAAGTGAAAGCTCTCCCAAAAGTAGGTGAATGAGTTATTTGAGAAAAATTGGCTATCTGCAATACTTTTAGAGATAATTCGCAATTACTCATTTTGAGTAGGTGAGTAATTAGCTATGGGTCTGAAACTTCACCAAGTGAAAGCTCTCCCAAAAGTAGGTGAATGAGTTATTTGAGAAAAATTGGCTATCTGCAATACTATTAAGAGATAATTCACATTTACTCATTTTGAGTAGGTGAATAATTATCTATGGGTCTGAAACTTCACCAAGTGAAAGCTCTCCCACAAGTAGATGAATGAGTATTTGATAAAAATTGGCTATCCGCAATACTTTTACAGATAATTAGCATTTACTCATTTTGAGTAGGTGAATAAATAGCTATGGGTCTGAAACTTCACAGAGTGAAAGCTCTCCCAAAAGTACGTGAATTAGTTATTTGAGAAAAATTGGCTATCTGCAATACTTTTAGAGATAATTCACATTTACTCATTTTGAGTAGGTGAATAATTAGCTATGGGTCTGAAACTTCACCAAGTGAAAGCTCTGCCAAAAGTAGGTGAATGAGTTATTTGAGAAAAATTGGCTATCTGCAATACTTTTAGAGATAATTTGCATTTACTCATTTTGAGTAGGTGAGTAATTAGCTATGGGTCTGAAACTTCACCAAGTGAAAGCTCTCCCAAAAGTAGGTGAATGAGTTATTTGAGAAAAATTGGCTATCTGCAATACTTTATGAGATAATTCGCATTTACTCATTTTGAGTAGGTGAGTAATTAGCTATGGGTCTGAAACTTCACCAAGTGAAAGCTCTCCCAAAAGTAGGTGAATGATTAATTTGAGAAAAATTGGCTATCTGCAATACTTTTAGAGATAATTCGCATTTACTCATTTTAAGTAGGTGAGTAATTAGCTATGGGTCTGAAACTTCACAGAGTGAAAGCTCTCCCAAAAGTAGGTGAATGAGTTATTTGAGAAAAATTGGCTATCTGCAATACTTTGAGATAATTCGCATTTACTCATTTTGAGTAGGTGAGTAATTAGCTATGGGTCTGAAACTTCACCAACTGAAAGCTCTGCCAAAAGTAGGTGAATGAGTTATTTGAGAAAAATTGGCTATCTGCAATACTTTTAGAGATAATTCACATTTACTCATTTTGAGTAGGTGAGTAATTAGCTATGGGTCTGAAACTTCACCAAGTGAAAGCTCTGCCAAAAGTAGGTGAATGAGTTATTTGAGAAAAATTGGCTATCTGCAATACTTTTAGAGATAATTCGCATTTACTCATTTTGAGTAGGTGAGTAATTAGCTATGGGTCTGAAACTTCACAGTGTGAAAGCTCTCCCAAAAGTAGATGAATGAGTTATTTGAGAAAAATTGGCTATCTGCAATACTTTTAGAGATAATTCGCATTTACTCATTTTGAGTAGGTGAGTAATTAGCTATGGGTCTGAAACTTCACCAAGTGAAAGCTCTCCCAAAAGTAGGTGAATGAGTTATTTGAGAAAAATTGGCTATCTGCAATACTTTTAGAGATAATTCGCATTTACTCATTTTAAGTAGGTGAGTAATTAGCTATGGGTCTGAAACTTCACCAAGTGAAAGCTCTCCCAAAAGTAGGTGAATGAGTTATTTGAGAAAAATTGGCTATCTGCAATACTTTTAGAGATAATTCGCAATTACTCATTTTGAGTAGGTGAGTAATTAGCTATGGGTCTGAAACTTCACCAAGTGAAAGCTCTCCCAAAAGTAGGTGAATGAGTTATTTGAGAAAAATTGGCTATCTGCAATACTATTAAGAGATAATTCACATTTACTCATTTTGAGTAGGTGAATAATTATCTATGGGTCTGAAACTTCACCAAGTGAAAGCTCTCCCACAAGTAGATGAATGAGTATTTGATAAAAATTGGGTATCCGCAATACTTTTACAGATAATTAGCATTTACTCATTTTGAGTAGGTGAATAAATAGCTATGGGTCTGAAACTTCACAGAGTGAAAGCTCTCCCAAAAGTACGTGAATGAGTTATTTGAGAAAAATTGGCTATCTGCAATACTTTTAGAGATAATTCACATTTACTCATTTTGAGTAGGTGAATAATTAGCTATGGGTCTGAAACTTCACCAAGTGAAAGCTCTGCCAAAAGTAGGTGAATGAGTTATTTGAGAAAAATTGGCTATCTGCAATACTTTTAGAGATAATTCACATTTACTCATTTTGAGTAGGTGAATAATTAGCTATGGGTCTGAAACTTCACCAAGTGAAAGCTCTGCCAAAAGTAGGTGAATGAGTTATTTGAGAAAAATTGGCTATCTGCAATACTTTTAGAGATAATTCGCATTTACTCATTTTAAGTAGGTGAGTAATTAGCTATGGGTCTGAAACTTCACAGAGTGAAAGCTCTCCCAAAAGTAGGTGAATGAGTTATTTGAGAAAAATTGGCTATCTGCAATACTTTGAGATAATTCGCATTTACTCATTTTGAGTAGGTGAGTAATTAGCTATGGGTCTGAAACTTCACCAACTGAAAGCTCTGCCAAAAGTAGGTGAATGAGTTATTTGAGAAAAATTGGCTATCTGCAATACTTTTAGAGATAATTCACATTTACTCATTTTGAGTAGGTGAGTAATTAGCTATGGGTCTGAAACTTCACCAAGTGAAAGCTCTGCCAAAAGTAGGTGAATGAGTTATTTGAGAAAAATTGGCTATCTGCAATACTTTTAGAGATAATTCGCATTTACTCATTTTGAGTAGGTGAGTAATTAGCTATGGGTCTGAAACTTCACAGTGTGAAAGCTCTCCCAAAAGTAGATGAATGAGTTATTTGAGAAAAATTGGCTATCTGCAATACTTTTAGATAATTCGCATTTACTCATTTTGAGTAGGTGAGTAATTAGCTATGGGTCTGAAACTTCACCAAGTGAAAGCTCTCCCAAAAGTAGGTGAATGAGTTATTTGAGAAAAATTAGCTATCTGCAATACTTTTAGAGATAATTCGCATTTACTCATTTTGAGTAGGTGAATAATTAGCTATGGGTCTGAAACTTCACCAAGTGAAAGCTCTGCCAAAAGTAGGTGAATGAGTTATTTGAGAAAAATTGGCTATCTGCAATACTTTTAGAGATAATTTGCATTTACTCATTTTGAGTAGGTGAGTAATTAGCTATGGGTCTGAAACTTCACCAAGTGAAAGCTCTCCCAAAAGTAGGTGAATGAGTTATTTGAGAAAAATTGGCTATCTGCAATACTTTATGAGATAATTCGCATTTACTCATTTTGAGTAGGTGAGTAATTAGCTATGGGTCTGAAACTTCACCAAGTGAAAGCTCTCCCACAAGTAGATGAATGAGTTATTTGAGAAAAATTGGCTATCTGCAATACTTTTAGAGATAATTCGCATTTACTCATTTTAAGTAGGTGAGTAATTAGCTATGGGTCTGAAACTTCACAGAGTGAAAGCTCTCCCAAAAGTAGGTGAATGAGTTATTTGAGAAAAATTGGCTATCTGCAATACTTTATGAGATAATTCGCATTTACTCATTTTGAGTAGGTGAGTAATTAGCTATGGGTCTGAAACTTCACCAAGTGAAAGCTCTCCCAAAAGTAGGTGAATGAGTTATTTGAGAAAAATTGGCTATCTGCAATACTTTTAGAGATAATTCGCATTTACTCATTTTGAGTAGGTGAGTAATTAGCTATGGGTCTGAAACTTCACCATGTGAAAGGTCTCCCAAAAGTAGGTGAATGAGTTATTTGAGAAAAATTGGCTATCTGCAATACTTTTAGAGATAATTCGCATTTACTCATTTTGAGTAGGTGAGTAATTAGCTATGGGTCTGAAACTTCACCAACTGAAAGCTCTGCCAAAAGTAGGTGAATGAGTTATTTGAGAAAAATTGGCTACCTGCAATACTTTTAGAGATAATTCACATTTACTCATTTTGAGTAGGTGAGTAATTAGCTATGGGTCTGAAACTTCACAGTGTGAAAGCTCTCCCAAAAGTAGATGAATGAGTTATTTGAGAAAAATTGGCTATCTGCAATACTTTTAGAGATAATTCGCATTTACTCATTTTGAGTAGGTGAGTAATTAGCTATGGGTCTGAAACTTCACCAAGTGAAAGCTCTCCCAAAAGTAGGTGAATGAGTTATTTGAGAAAAATTAGCTATCTGCAATACTTTTAGAGATAATTCGCATTTACTCATTTTGAGTAGGTGAGTAATTAGCTATGGGTCTGAAACTTCACCAAGTGAAAGCTCTCCCAAAAGTAGGTGAATGAGTTATTTGAGAAAAATTGGCTATCTGCAATACTTTTAGAGATAATTCGCATTTACTCATTTTAAGTAGGTGAGTAATTAGCTATGGGTCTGAAACTTCACCAAGTGAAAGCTCTCCCAAAAGTAGGTGAATGAGTTATTTGAGAAAAATTGGCTATCTGCAATACTTTTAGAGATAATTCGCAATTACTCATTTTGAGTAGGTGAGTAATTAGCTATGGGTCTGAAACTTCACCAAGTGAAAGCTCTCCCAAAAGTAGGTGAATGAGTTATTTGAGAAAAATTGGCTATCTGCAATACTATTAAGAGATAATTCACATTTACTCATTTTGAGTAGGTGAATAATTATCTATGGGTCTGAAACTTCACCAAGTGAAAGCTCTCCCACAAGTAGATGAATGAGTATTTGATAAAAATTGGCTATCCGCAATACTTTTACAGATAATTAGCATTTACTCATTTTGAGTAGGTGAATAAATAGCTATGGGTCTGAAACTTCACAGAGTGAAAGCTCTCCCAAAAGTACGTGAATTAGTTATTTGAGAAAAATTGGCTATCTGCAATACTTTTAGAGATAATTCACATTTACTCATTTTGAGTAGGTGAATAATTAGCTATGGGTCTGAAACTTCACCAAGTGAAAGCTCTGCCAAAAGTAGGTGAATGAGTTATTTGAGAAAAATTGGCTATCTGCAATACTTTTAGAGATAATTTGCATTTACTCATTTTGAGTAGGTGAGTAATTAGCTATGGGTCTGAAACTTCACCAAGTGAAAGCTCTCCCAAAAGTAGGTGAATGAGTTATTTGAGAAAAATTGGCTATCTGCAATACTTTATGAGATAATTCGCATTTACTCATTTTGAGTAGGTGAGTAATTAGCTATGGGTCTGAAACTTCACCAAGTGAAAGCTCTCCCAAAAGTAGGTGAATGATTAATTTGAGAAAAATTGGCTATCTGCAATACTTTTAGAGATAATTCGCATTTACTCATTTTAAGTAGGTGAGTAATTAGCTATGGGTCTGAAACTTCACAGAGTGAAAGCTCTCCCAAAAGTAGGTGAATGAGTTATTTGAGAAAAATTGGCTATCTGCAATACTTTGAGATAATTCGCATTTACTCATTTTGAGTAGGTGAGTAATTAGCTATGGGTCTGAAACTTCACCAACTGAAAGCTCTGCCAAAAGTAGGTGAATGAGTTATTTGAGAAAAATTGGCTATCTGCAATACTTTTAGAGATAATTCACATTTACTCATTTTGAGTAGGTGAGTAATTAGCTATGGGTCTGAAACTTCACCAAGTGAAAGCTCTGCCAAAAGTAGGTGAATGAGTTATTTGAGAAAAATTGGCTATCTGCAATACTTTTAGAGATAATTCGCATTTACTCATTTTGAGTAGGTGAGTAATTAGCTATGGGTCTGAAACTTCACAGTGTGAAAGCTCTCCCAAAAGTAGATGAATGAGTTATTTGAGAAAAATTGGCTATCTGCAATACTTTTAGAGATAATTCGCATTTACTCATTTTGAGTAGGTGAGTAATTAGCTATGGGTCTGAAACTTCACCAAGTGAAAGCTCTCCCAAAAGTAGGTGAATGAGTTATTTGAGAAAAATTGGCTATCTGCAATACTTTTAGAGATAATTCGCATTTACTCATTTTAAGTAGGTGAGTAATTAGCTATGGGTCTGAAACTTCACCAAGTGAAAGCTCTCCCAAAAGTAGGTGAATGAGTTATTTGAGAAAAATTGGCTATCTGCAATACTTTTAGAGATAATTCGCAATTACTCATTTTGAGTAGGTGAGTAATTAGCTATGGGTCTGAAACTTCACCAAGTGAAAGCTCTCCCAAAAGTAGGTGAATGAGTTATTTGAGAAAAATTGGCTATCTGCAATACTATTAAGAGATAATTCACATTTACTCATTTTGAGTAGGTGAATAATTATCTATGGGTCTGAAACTTCACCAAGTGAAAGCTCTCCCACAAGTAGATGAATGAGTATTTGATAAAAATTGGGTATCCGCAATACTTTTACAGATAATTAGCATTTACTCATTTTGAGTAGGTGAATAAATAGCTATGGGTCTGAAACTTCACAGAGTGAAAGCTCTCCCAAAAGTACGTGAATGAGTTATTTGAGAAAAATTGGCTATCTGCAATACTTTTAGAGATAATTCACATTTACTCATTTTGAGTAGGTGAATAATTAGCTATGGGTCTGAAACTTCACCAAGTGAAAGCTCTGCCAAAAGTAGGTGAATGAGTTATTTGAGAAAAATTGGCTATCTGCAATACTTTTAGAGATAATTCACATTTACTCATTTTGAGTAGGTGAATAATTAGCTATGGGTCTGAAACTTCACCAAGTGAAAGCTCTGCCAAAAGTAGGTGAATGAGTTATTTGAGAAAAATTGGCTATCTGCAATACTTTTAGAGATAATTCGCATTTACTCATTTTAAGTAGGTGAGTAATTAGCTATGGGTCTGAAACTTCACAGAGTGAAAGCTCTCCCAAAAGTAGGTGAATGAGTTATTTGAGAAAAATTGGCTATCTGCAATACTTTGAGATAATTCGCATTTACTCATTTTGAGTAGGTGAGTAATTAGCTATGGGTCTGAAACTTCACCAACTGAAAGCTCTGCCAAAAGTAGGTGAATGAGTTATTTGAGAAAAATTGGCTATCTGCAATACTTTTAGAGATAATTCACATTTACTCATTTTGAGTAGGTGAGTAATTAGCTATGGGTCTGAAACTTCACCAAGTGAAAGCTCTGCCAAAAGTAGGTGAATGAGTTATTTGAGAAAAATTGGCTATCTGCAATACTTTTAGAGATAATTCGCATTTACTCATTTTGAGTAGGTGAGTAATTAGCTATGGGTCTGAAACTTCACAGTGTGAAAGCTCTCCCAAAAGTAGATGAATGAGTTATTTGAGAAAAATTGGCTATCTGCAATACTTTTAGATAATTCGCATTTACTCATTTTGAGTAGGTGAGTAATTAGCTATGGGTCTGAAACTTCACCAAGTGAAAGCTCTCCCAAAAGTAGGTGAATGAGTTATTTGAGAAAAATTAGCTATCTGCAATACTTTTAGAGATAATTCGCATTTACTCATTTTGAGTAGGTGAATAATTAGCTATGGGTCTGAAACTTCACCAAGTGAAAGCTCTGCCAAAAGTAGGTGAATGAGTTATTTGAGAAAAATTGGCTATCTGCAATACTTTTAGAGATAATTTGCATTTACTCATTTTGAGTAGGTGAGTAATTAGCTATGGGTCTGAAACTTCACCAAGTGAAAGCTCTCCCAAAAGTAGGTGAATGAGTTATTTGAGAAAAATTGGCTATCTGCAATACTTTATGAGATAATTCGCATTTACTCATTTTGAGTAGGTGAGTAATTAGCTATGGGTCTGAAACTTCACCAAGTGAAAGCTCTCCCACAAGTAGATGAATGAGTTATTTGAGAAAAATTGGCTATCTGCAATACTTTTAGAGATAATTCGCATTTACTCATTTTAAGTAGGTGAGTAATTAGCTATGGGTCTGAAACTTCACAGAGTGAAAGCTCTCCCAAAAGTAGGTGAATGAGTTATTTGAGAAAAATTGGCTATCTGCAATACTTTATGAGATAATTCGCATTTACTCATTTTGAGTAGGTGAGTAATTAGCTATGGGTCTGAAACTTCACCAAGTGAAAGCTCTCCCAAAAGTAGGTGAATGAGTTATTTGAGAAAAATTGGCTATCTGCAATACTTTTAGAGATAATTCGCATTTACTCATTTTGAGTAGGTGAGTAATTAGCTATGGGTCTGAAACTTCACCATGTGAAAGGTCTCCCAAAAGTAGGTGAATGAGTTATTTGAGAAAAATTGGCTATCTGCAATACTTTTAGAGATAATTCGCATTTACTCATTTTGAGTAGGTGAGTAATTAGCTATGGGTCTGAAACTTCACCAAGTGAAAGCTCTCCCAAAAGTAGGTGAATGATTAATTTGAGAAAAATTGGCTATCTGCAATACTTTTAGAGATAATTCGCATTTACTCATTTTAAGTAGGTGAGTAATTAGCTATGGGTCTGAAACTTCACAGAGTGAAAGCTCTCCCAAAAGTAGGTGAATGAGTTATTTGAGAAAAATTGGCTATCTGCAATACTTTTAGAGATAATTCGCATTTACTCATTTTGAGTAGGTGAGTAATTAGCTATGGGTCTGAAACTTCACCAACTGAAAGCTCTGCCAAAAGTAGGTGAATGAGTTATTTGAGAAAAATTGGCTATCTGCAATACTTTTAGAGATAATTCACATTTACTCATTTTGAGTAGGTGAGTAATTAGCTATGGGTCTGAAACTTCACCAAGTGAAAGCTCTGCCAAAAGTAGGTGAATGAGTTATTTGAGAAAAATTGGCTATCTGCAATACTTTTAGAGATAATTCGCATTTACTCATTTTGAGTAGGTGAGTAATTAGCTATGGGTCTGAAACTTCACAGTGTGAAAGCTCTCCCAAAAGTAGATGAATGAGTTATTTGAGAAAAATTGGCTATCTGCAATACTTTTAGAGATAATTCGCATTTACTCATTTTGAGTAGGTGAGTAATTAGCTATGGGTCTGAAACTTCACCAAGTGAAAGCTCTCCCAAAAGTAGGTGAATGAGTTATTTGAGAAAAATTGGCTATCTGCAATACTTTTAGAGATAATTCGCATTTACTCATTTTGAGTAGGTGAGTAATTAGCTATGGGTCTGAAACTTCACCAAGTGAAAGCTCTCCCAAAAGTAGGTGAATGAGTTATTTGAGAAAAATTGGCTATCTGCAATACTTTTAGAGATAATTCGCATTTACTCATTTTAAGTAGGTGAGTAATTAGCTATGGGTCTGAAACTTCACCAAGTGAAAGCTCTCCCAAAAGTAGGTGAATGAGTTATTTGAGAAAAATTGGCTATCTGCAATACTTTTAGAGATAATTCGCAATTACTCATTTTGAGTAGGTGAGTAATTAGCTATGGGTCTGAAACTTCACCAAGTGAAAGCTCTCCCAAAAGTAGGTGAATGAGTTATTTGAGAAAAATTGGCTATCTGCAATACTTTTAGAGATAATTCGCATTTACTCATTTTAAGTAGGTGAGTAATTAGCTATGGGTCTGAAACTTCACAGAGTGAAAGCTCTCCCAAAAGTAGGTGAATGAGTTATTTGAGAAAAATTGGCTATCTGCAATACTTTTAGAGATAATTCGCATTTACTCATTTTGAGTAGGTGAGTAATTAGCTATGGGTCTGAAACTTCACCAAGTGAAAGCTCTCCCAAAAGTAGGTGAATGATTTATTTGAGAAAAATTGGCTATCTGCAATACTTTTAGAGATAATTCGCATTTACTCATTTTGAGTAGGTGAGTAATTAGCTATGGGTCTGAAACTTCACCATGTGAAAGCTCTCCCACAAGTAGGTGAATGAGTTATTTGATAAAAATTGGGTATCCGCAATACTTTTACAGATAATTAGCATTTACTCATTTTGAGTAGGTAAATAATTAGCTATGGGTCTGAAACTTCACCATGTGAAAGCTCTCCCAAAAGTAGGGGAATGAGTTATTTGAGAAAAATTGGCTATCTGCAATACTTTTAGAGATAATTCGCATTTACTCATTTTGAGTAGGTGAGTAATTGGCTATGGGTCTGAAACTTCACCATGTGAAAGCTCTTCCAAAAGTAGGTGAATGAGTTATTTGAGAAAAATTGGCTATCTGCAATACTTTTAAGAGATAATTCGCATTTACTCATTTTGAGTAGGTGAGTAATCATCTACGGGTCTGAAACTTCACCATGTGAAAGCTCTCCCAAAAGTACATGAATGAATTATTTGATAAAAATTGGGTATCCACAATAGTTTTTAAGATAATTAGCATTTACTCATTTTGAGTAGGTGAGTAATTAGCTACGGGTCTGAAACTTCACCAAGTGAAAGCTCTTCCAAAAGTAGGTGAATGAGTTATTTGAGAAAAATTGGCCATCTGCAATACTTTTAGAGGTAATTCGCATTTACTCTTTTTGACTAGGTGAGCAATTAGCTATGGGTCTGAAACTTCACCAAGTGAAAGCTCTTTGGGATAGCTGCTCTGCAAAGATACCCTGAAGATAAAAAATTTCGTCGAAATCGCTCTATCTAGCACGGTTTTCGAAATATTAGCATTTTTGTGTTTTGCAATTTTTGCGCAAAAATTCGAAAATTCAAAATGGCCGCCATTTTTGGTAAGATAAAATTTTTTTGAAAATTGGCATGGCTACTCTGCAGAGATACCCTGTGGGTCAAAAATTTCATCGAAATCGCTCTGTCTAGCACGGTTTTCGAGATATAAGCATTTTTGTGTTTTGCAATTTTGCGAAAAATTCAAAATGGCCGCCATTTTTTGCGAGAAATTTTTTGTTTGAACATTGGCATGGCTACTCTGCAGAAATACCCTGCGGGTCAAAAATTTCATCGAAATCGCTCTATCTAGCAGGGTTTTCGAGATATAAGCATTTTTATGTTTTGCAATTTTTGCGAAAAATTCGAAAATTCAAAATGGCCGCCATTTTTGGCGAGACAAAATTTTTTTGAAAATTGGCATGGCTACTCTGCAGATATACCCTACGGGTCAAAAATTTCGTCGAAATCGCTCTATCTAGCAGGGTTTTCGAGATATAAGCATTTTTATGTTTTGCAATTTTTGCGAAAAATTCAAAAATTCAAAATGGCCGCCATTTTTGGCGAGACAAAAATTTTTTGAAAATTGGGAAAAGTACTCCGCAGAGATATCCTGCGGGTCAAAAATTTTGTCGAAATTGCTCTATCTAGCACGGTTTTCGAGATATAAGCATTTTTGTGTTTTCCTTATTTGGAAAATTCGTAATGATTAATTAATCATTAATTACTCGGCCATTTCTTGACCAATCAATGCCAAAATCTAATGATTTCCAGATTTTAATAGAATGAATGTATTTGCCAAGTTTCAGGTGAATTGATAAAATTCCTTTCAAGTTATCATCCGGACAAGCTTCCCCATCGAAAAAAGACATTTTTGGTCATGTGACCTCTCTGATTGGTTGAAATGTCACTGCAGCATATTCAAAAAAATTCCCCAAGGCTACTGCCTAAACCTGCCAAATTTGAAAAGAATCCGCCTAACGGTTACAGAGTTATAAGGAAAACAAAATGCGGAGCCGCCGGAGCCTGAAGCTCTCCCATACACAAACAAGCGTCCCTTGCGGGACGCTTAACTAACTCCTTGTCCTGCCTAATGTCTGAAGTCTTGTCCAAATAATAGCGCAAGGCTCTAACTGGACACAGAGATCTGTCAGACTTGAGGGATCTATCTAGAGTAGGTGCCAGGGCTGGTATGACCACTGGGGCTACACTCTCCGGACCCTCCTTGGCCAGTTGGTTCTTGGAAAGAAAGCTGGGAGATGGAAAGAGGGGTTCAAAAGCAGCCTTTGTTAGCTGGTGTAATACCAGAGAAAGGTTCCAGGAAGGTATGCCCCTCCTCCCTTTGGGTCTGTCTCTGTGGAAACTTTCTAAGAGACGGGTGAGATTATCATCTTTGCTGATATTGACCGTGAGGTTGCCCAGTTTATCAGCAAAGGCAGACCTGTATCCATCAATGGTGCTGGGCTGCAATTTCCTGACCTCAAAGAGGTAGAGAAGGAAGTCAGCCACTGACTTTATAGGTGGTGATCTGAAGTCCACCTGATTACTGATGCACCACTTTGTAAAAATGGTCCACTTTGCCTCATAGACTGATCTGGTTGATCTTCTTTGAGGAGCCTCCATTCTTGCTGCCACTGCCTCAGAGAAGCCTTGTTTCTTGATTGCTGCGGCTCTAGGAGCCATGCATGAAGGTTTAGGTTTGTCAGATTTCTGTGAGGGATCTGGTTGAAGGGCTGTGTCAGCAGATTGGGTTGATTTGATAAACTGAGGGGAACTTGACTGGACATGGTCACCAAGTCCCAAAACCAGGGCATGTTGGGCCACCCTGGAGCAATTAGAATGAGCCTCCTGCACGGGGAGTCCAATAACTTCTCCACCACCTTGCCCAAGATGGCGGTCGGTGGGAAGGCATACGCATCCAGATCCTCCCACGGCAGAATGAGGGCATCCACTGCTACAGCCAGTGTGTCCGGAACTGGAGACACAAACTGAGGTAATTTGTGATTGAACCTCGTGGCAAACAGGTCTATTTGAGGCCGGTGCCACCTGCTGCATATTCTTTGAAAAATTTCGGGAAGGAGGGACCACTCCGTCTGGATGGTCTGACCCAGCCTGGATAGTTTGTCCACTATCACATTTAAATGGCCTGGGATGTGTCGGGCTTTTATCGTTACTTGTCTGTGAGAACACCAGGTCAAGATTCTCCACAGCAATGCGCACAGCGGGCCCGACCTCATGCCTCCCTCCTTGTTTATGTAAGCTACCACTGTTGTATTGTCGGTTGCTACAAGAACTATCTTGCCTATACAGAGATCTTGGAACTCTTTTAAGGCTAGGAAGACTGCTTTCAGTTCCAGATAGTTTATATGCAGCTTGCTTTCTGGCACTGACCAGGACCCCCTTGCAGTGAGCTCGTTTAAGTGAGCGCCCCACCCTTCTTTTGATGCGTCTGTAAAAATCTGCAGAGCATGTTTTATGGGGTGTAAGGGTTGGCCTCGTAGGACGTTCTCGTCCTGTAGCCACCATTGCAAGTGTGGGTGAAGTGACCTGGGGAAAGGAATAATCTTTTCCAGAGATTCCGGCACTCTCCAATTGTTCTTGAGATGCCACTGTATGGGTCTCATGTGTAGGCGGCCTAAGTGAACCTGTTTTTCTGTGGCTGTCAGTAGGTCTATCAAGGACATGAACTGCCGGACCGGACAGGTCGGTAGAAGCAGTAGTGATTTTATTTTGTCCTGAAGGCTTTGCCACCGGTCCGGTGTCGGTCTGACCCGGCCGGTCCTGAGATCAAATTAGTAACCTACGAAGTTGAAGACTTGTTTTGGCTCCAGTTCTGATTTTTCTGCATTCACTAGCCAACCTAGTTTCTGACACATTTTTACTAGGGTTTGTGTGTGTTGTAAGCAAGTTGAACGGGATTTCGCCCTCACCAACCAGTCGTCTAGGTACTGGTGGATTCTTATACCCTTGTGTCCGGCCATCAATTTCACCTCCTTGGCTATCACAGTGAACTCCAAGGACGCTGTGGACAGACCAAAGGGAAGAGCCTTGAATTGGTATGTCTGACCTTGGATATGAAATCTGAGATATTTCCTGGATTGTTCCTGTATGGGTATGTGGAAGTAGGCATCCTTGAAATCTACTGAGGTTACCCACTCCCCTTGCTGGAGGGATGTTCTGATGGTTTCCGGTGTTTCCATTCTGAATTTTTCGGGCTTGAGAAATAGATTCAGTTTGCTTAGGTCTAGAATAGGCCTCCATTTGTTTGGTTTGGGTACTAAAAAGAGCCGATTGAAAAACCCTAGGGATGTTTGGTTGTGAACTCGTTCTACAGCATTTTTGCCTATGAGCTGCTGCAATGCTTCTAACAGGTAGCTGTTCCTGTGAAGATTGGCATAGCTGCTTACGACTGTGGGAACTCTTGAGAGTTTGGGTCGGTTTTGGAAGGGGAGGGTGTAGCCCTGCTTTAAGATCTGAACTACCTTGGGGCCGGCACCCATTTGTGACCACACTGTCCAGAAGTTTTGAAGTCTTGCCCCTACAGGAAGATTTAAGGCAGCATTTTTTTACACTCTTTACAAGTTGGACACAAGACAATTGAGTGACACAAGAAACACTTTTCACAGATTTTAATAAGCAATTCTTTGGATAACACTCTGCCCGCCCGGGACTTATCTCTTTCTTTTGTGAGTGCCCGGGCACAGAAGGAACATGAGAAACAACATGAGGCTTTACATTTAATGTCTTTTGAGTCTGTGAAAAGGGTGGTCCCCCGGCCAGCAGTCGTGTGTGTACTTGATCTAAACAATAACTGTCATTTATATGACTGCTGGCCCTTGGCCGGTCGGGATGAGTATGTGGAGATGCGGCCTCTACCTCGCCTAGGCTGTCTCTTGCCAATTGTCTTCCAAGCCGGTTTCTCCTGCCTAGAGTCCTTGTAGCTTGGCTTTTTATCCTGCCTTTCGTAAGGGTGGTACCGACCCTTGCTGTGGGATGAAGCAGACTGACCCCTGGACTCAAACTGTGCTATGTCCTCCTCAGCTCTCTTTATTACAGCATCAGGAAAGAGAGTAGCAATATGAAGGGGGGCAGATCTTAAGGCTGTCAGAGTGTCCGGTTTGATTCCGGTCCTGAGGTGACTGAGATAAGCGTCTCTCCGTACAAGTGTGAGGTTGCCCATAGAAACAAAGATAAATTCTGAAAGGTGTTCCATGGCTTTTGCTGCAGCCTGAGATATGCTAGAGTTGAAGTCCATAAGGTAATTCAATTCGTCAGCTGCTGCAGTGAACTGTGAAGAAGCCTTGCCTTTATTTTCAGATCTCAATGCCTTAAGTTGGTCCTTCATATTTTGCTGGACTCTGAAGAGACATCGGTTGAAACTGGCTGACTGATTACAAATAACTGATGCCTCTCTAGCCGACCTCTTCCACCTACGCAATGTTTCTTGTGAAATTCTGCGAGAGGCCGGTGGGGTTGAAGACATTCCAGAGTACTTTGCTATCCTACTATAGCTGTTGTTGAGCTTTGAAGAGTCGGTAGACCAATGACTAAGTGGAGACGAGTCTGCTTTAAGGTCGGTTTTAGGATCTATGTGAAGCCCATACCATTTGGTCTGGGACTTAGCCGGCCTGAGGAAAACGTCCTTTCCCAAACCACCAGGCTCTGAGCCACGGGAGGGGTAGCCCTCAACTAGGGTAAGATTCAGTTTAGCTAACTTGCGGCATAACCAATCCTCAGTCGGCATTCTTACTGACACCTTTCCGGGAGCAACAGTCTTTGGGCCGGCAAAGGGATTGTCATCTGCAGTATTTGTAGTACTCTCCAATTCCAGTATATCCGACCATCCCATAAAGGCCTTGCATTGTGTCCCTGTAGTTCTGTTCTTCCGACACTGGCTGGTCCTGTTCGGTTACTGACTGATCCTGGTCATCAGAAAGCTCCCCTTCCTCAGTATATAATTCTAGGGGGGGTTGATCCGACAAGCTATCAGCCGCAGATTAAAGACTAGAGATACTGTCTTTTCTTGTTCTATGCAAGGTCGGTGAGCCGGTGTCAGTGGGTTCAGAAGACAATGACCGGTCAGTAGCAGAAGGTCGGTTCAAATCTTGGGGGTCGGTACCAACTATCCCAGCAGCAGGTCGGTGAGTTTTAGTTTTACTGGAAGGCTGATGCAGAGTTGCAGAGGAGCCTTGTCCAGGAAACTTAACAGAAGAGGTCGGTCTGCTACTCTTAGTTTGACTGGCCGGCTGATGCTTAGAAGCAGAGAAGCCCGTTCCAGTAAACTGACTTGAAGACGTCTGTGAGCTGGTCACTGCTTTACTGGTCGGCTGATGCTTTTCAGCAGAGGAGCCAGATCCAGGAAGCAAAGAGGTTGAAGGTCGGATGAAAGGTTCGGTAACATTCTGAGTCTGTGGAGGTGAGTGGGTCGGTGCCACTTTAATATCTGCAGAAAAAGCTGGCTCAAAGCTCTTGGCTAAAATTAAGGCTTCTAGGCGACTAAAGCGCTCAGACCACTTGTTGTCAAGTTCGGTGAATTTCTCATCAGTAGTGGACTGGGATGAGGTGGCTTTAGAAGAGGGGGATTTGACTTTCTTAGTGTCCTTTTTGCTATCTTTCTTAGGCTTTTTCTCTGGAGGTGGGGCAGAAGCAGGGGATATAACAGTACCCTGACTATCCACAGTTCCAATCACAGACACACTGGCCGGGTCGACAAGTTCTTCATTGTCTTTAGAAGGGGTAGACTCAGCCGTTTTCGCCTCACGCTTTTCTTTCTTGATTTTATAAGCAGGCGTAGAGATCTGTAGAATTTGCTCAGAAGTAAAAGATTTGCAAATAGGGCACTGATCAGAAGACTGTGGGTTTTCTACACAAAAATCCTGTCCCTTACCCTTCTCTCTGCAACACGCACAGTGTGAGTGTGTGTCAAAGAGAGTCATTGCATGTCCACATTTCCCTCTCCGTTGGCCAGGAGAAGCCATGATGTACTTGAAGCAGATATAAGTAGAATAAACGTTGAAAAAATAAGATGTCTGATATAATTCTGAAGAAAAACTTTGCTGTAAAAAATTCCTTGTGCACAGCCACGCGCCAAACGAAAAAGATGCTATGACGTCACGCTGTCTAGACAGGAAGGAAGTACGACACGCCACCTGGCGAGTGCACAGCACTGGACCGGCCTGGCCGGTGGAAACACAGGACGTCTTTTTCTGACATTTGGCGGGCCGGTCTGCGCCGACCGGATAAGCGATTGTCCATTGGATAGGATGTATTAACGCAATAAAAATAATAATTAACTAGAGGATCGCTCGCAAAAAAAAAAGATAATGTTTTTGCATAGCAAAAACAAAGCATCCCGAAAAGGATATAAAGGTGAGTGCTAAAGTATTAAGAAAATGCTTCGTTTCTAGCCTTATACTGTTGTGGCAACCAAAGTCAGTGCAGTCTGCTCTATCTAGCACGGTTTTCAAGATATAAGCATTTTTGTGTTTTCAAAAAATAAAAAAATTAAAAATGTCCGCTATATTTGGCGAGACAAAAATATTTTGAAAATTGGCATGGCTACTCTGCAGAGATACCCAGCAGGTCCAAAATTTTGTTGAGTTCGCTCCATATAGCACGGTTTTTGAGATATAAGCATTTTTGTGTTTTGCAAAAACTTTGAAAATTCAAAATGGCCACCATTTTTGGGGAGACAAAAATTTTTGTCAAGACCACTGCCATGGTGTGTATCTCCCGCCGAGCATTAAAGCAGAAGAAATAGCTTTTCCGAGATATTCACAATTTTTCATTTTCATATGTGAAAGGTCTTCCAAAAGTAGGTGAATGAGTTATTTGAGAAAATTGGCTATCTGCAATACTATTAAGAGATAATTCAAATTTACTCGTTTTGAGTAGGTGAATAATTATCTATGGGTCTGAAACTTCACCAAGTGAAAGCTCTCCCAAAAGTAGGTGAATGATTAATTTGAGAAAAATTGGCTATCTGCAATACTTTTACAGATAATTCGCATTTACTCATTTTGAGTAGGTGAGTAATTAGCTATGGGTCTGAAACTTCAGAGAGTGAAAGCTCTCCCAAAAGTAGGTGAATGATTAATTTGACAAAAATTGGCTATCTGCAATACTTTTAGAGATAATTCGCATTTACTCATTTTGAGTAGGTGAGTAATTAGCTATGGGTCTGAAACTTCAACATGTGAAAGCTCTCCCACAAGTAGATGAATGAGTAATTTGATAAAAATTGGGTATCCGCAATACTTTTACAGATAATTAGCATTTACTCATTTTGAGTAGGTAAATAATTAGCTATGGGTCTGAAAATTCACCAAGTGAAAGCTCTCCCAAAAGTAGGTGAATGATTAATTTGAGAAAAATTGGCTATCTGCAATACTTTTAGAGATAATTCGCATTTACTCATTTTGAGTAGGTGAGTAATTAGCTATGGGTCTGAAACTTCACCATGTGAAAGCTCTCCCACAAGTAGATGAATGAGTAATTTGATAAAAATTGGCTATCTGCAATACTATTAAGAGATAATTCAAATTTACTCGTTTTGAGTAGGTGAATAATTATCTATGGGTCTGAAACTTCACCAAGTGAAAGCTCTCCCAAAAGTAGGTGAATGATTAATTTGAGAAAAATTGGCTATCTGCAATACTTTTACAGATAATTCGCATTTACTCATTTTGAGTAGGTGAGTAATTAGCTATGGGTCTGAAACTTCAGAGAGTGAAAGCTCTCCCAAAAGTAGGTGAATGATTAATTTGACAAAAATTGGCTATCTGCAATACTTTTAGAGATAATTCGCATTTACTCATTTTGAGTAGGTGAGTAATTAGCTATGGGTCTGAAACTTCACCAAGTGAAAGCTCTCCCAAAAGTAGGTGAATGATTAATTTGACAAAAATTGGCTATCTGCAATACTTTTAGAGATAATTCGCATTTACTCATTTTGAGTAGGTGAGTAATTAGCTATGGGTCTGAAACTTCACCAAGTGAAAGCTCTCCCAAAAGTAGGTGAATGAGTTATTTGAGAAAAATTGGCTATCTGCAATACTTTTAGAGATAATTCGCATTTACTCATTTTGAGTAAGTGAGTAATTAGCTATGGGTCTGAAACTTCACCAAGTGAAAGCTCTCCCAAAAGTAGGTGAATGAGTTATTTGAGAAAAATTGGCTATCTGCAATACTTTTAGAGATAATTCGCATTTACTCATTTTCAGTAGGTGAGTAATTAGCTATGGGTCTGAAACTTCACCATGTGAAAGCTCTCCCACAAGTAGATGAATGAGTTATTTGATAAAAATTGGGTATCCGCAATACTTTTACAGATAATTAGCATTTACTCATTTTGAGTAGGTAAATAATTAGCTATGGGTCTGAAACTTCACCATGTGAAAGCTCTCCCAAAAGTAGGTGAATGAGTTATTTGAGAAAAATTGGCTATCTGCAATACTGTTAGAGATAATTCGCATTTACTCATTTTGAGTAGGTGAGTAATTGGCTATGGGTCTGAAACTTTACCCTGTGGGTCAAAAATTTCGTCGAAATCGCTCTATCTAGCACGGTTTTCGAGATATAAGCATTTTTGTGTTTTGCAATTTTGCGAAAAATTCGAAAATTCAAAATGGCCGCCATTTTTTTGCGAGAAATTTTTTGTTTGAAAATTGGCATGGCTACTCTGCAGAGATATCCTGCGGGTCAAAAATTTCGTTGAAATCGCTCTATCTAGCAGGGTTTTTGAGATATAAGCATTTTTATGTTTTGCAATTTTTGCGAAAAATTCGAAAATTCAAAATGGCCGCCATTTTTGGCGAGAGAAAATTTTTTTTGAAAATTGGCATGGCTACTCTGCAGATATACCCTGTGGGTCAAAAATTTCGTCGAAATCGCTCTATCTAGCAGGGTTTTCGAGATATAAGCATTTTTATGTTTTGCAATTTTTGCGAAAAATTCGAAAATTCAAAATGGCCGCCATTTTGGGCGAGATAAAATTTTTTTTCAAAATTGGGATAACTACTCTGCAGAGATACCCTGCGGGTCAAAAATTTCGTCGAAATCGCTCTATCTAGCACGGTTTTCGAGATATAAGCATTTTTGTGTTTTGCAATTTTTGCGAAAAATTCGAAAATTCAAAATGGCCGCCATTTTTGGCGAGACAAAAATTTTTTGAAAATTGGGAAAACTACTCCGCAGAGATACCCTGCGGGTCAAAAATTTCGTCGAAATCGCTCTATCTAGCACAGTTTTCGAGATATAAGAATTTTTGTGTTTTCCTTATTTGGAAAATTCGTAATGATTAATTAATCATTAATTACTCGGCCATTTCTTGACCCATCAATGCCAAAATCTAATGATTTCCAGATTTTAATAGAATGAATGTATTTGCCAAGTTTCAGGTGAATTGATAAAATTCCTTTCAAGTTATCATCCGGACAAGCTTCCCCATCGAAAAAAGACATTTTTGGTCATGTGACCTCTCTGATTGGTTGAAATGTCACTGCAGCATATTCAAAAAAATTCCCCAAGGCTACTGCCTAAACCTGCCAAATTTGAAAGAATCCGCCTAACGGTTACAGAGTTATAAGGAAAACAAAATGCGGAGCCAGCGGAGCCGGCGGAGCCGGCGGAGCCTGAAGCTCTCCCATACACAAACAAGCGTCCCTTGCGGGACGCTTAATAAAAATGATGAATATACCACCCCCTCTTTATTATCTTTGTGTCAATTTCAAGACATAAAATGAGAAGAAATATTTTTACTTAAAGACAGCAAGTATCACAAGCTAGGTTTGTGACCTCACAATGAGAATTGCATTGTGACATCATTAAGTATACTGACATCAGAAAGCAAAATATTGATTTTTTACGTATGTGCCCAGTAAACATAGCAAAGGTTTATAAACGTTTATAAACGTTTAGTAAACCTATAAACGTTTTTTAAACCAAATATAAACCTAAATATTGACAATTATTCAACATTATGGGTTTATAAACGTTTCAGCGACATTAGTTTGGTTTATAAACGTTTATAAACGTTTTTAAACGTTTATATATAAACGTTTATAAACATTTATATATAAACGTTTATAAACGTTTATGCATAAACGTTTATAAACGTTTTTAAACGTTTACAAAGAGTGAAGAATATCTTAACCTCACTTTCATTTGGGATAATGACATCAGCACAGCCATTTTGAGAGAAACTTGAGAAATATTTCTGTAAGTATATCTTGCTGTATCACTGTTATTTGAAGCCATCATTACATTCTAAGTAGAGATATAAAAGTATATAATATTATCAAATTACATACTTCTATATATCTACTTAGAATGTAATGATGGATTCAAACAACAGTGATACAGCAAGATATACTTACAGAAATATTTCTCCAGATTTTCAACACGTGTATAAACGTTTATAAACGTTTATGTGTAAACGTTTATAAACGTTTATATATAAACATTTATAAACGTTTATGCGTAAACGTTTATAAACGTTTATGGGCAAACGTTTAGGGACCCATCATTTTAAACCTAATCTAAACCGTTGCTAGTTAGGTTTATAAACGTTTATAAACGTTTGTAATGTTTACTGGGTGATGAAGAGAAGCAGTTTCACTGTGTATTCCCAATTAAAAATAAGAAAAACTCTCTCCTGACTTTAATTTTTAAACAAATTACACCAAATTTGGAAGAATCCGTCTGTACCCCATGAAATACCTGCCCACCAAATTTGAGAGAGATTGATGTCATAGTTTTTGAGCTATAAGGGCAAAACGGTGCACAGACTGACAGACAGACAAAAACAAACTGATTACAATAACCCTCTCCTATCGTCGAGCGTTAAAAATAGCCAGCCTCAGCAGGAAAGAACCCCAGCCCGCAGGTACAACTAAATAGGCAACAAAATTAAGATTTGGGGAAATCTTAGTAACAACTTCAGTTGTAAGAAGTACACAAAACTCATTAGATGTTGTCAGATGAAAGAACTTTCATTTAGTTGAAGAAGGGGCGAAACTTACATATTTATTCATTCATGATGTGACTTCCAAGCCCAAGGATGAATATACAAGAGATATATAGCCATTTTAGTTTGATGACCCCACTTGACCTTGAAGCAGGGGTCAAAGGTCAAATTTAACACTTGAAAAAAGTTTAGCAGGCCACGACTTCCTGCAAGTTGTTTTCACATTTGGAAGCCTTAGAACCAACAATAAGCGAGATTTAAGCGCTTTTCAGTATGATGAACCCACTTGACCTTAAAGCAAGAGTCAGTGGTCAAGTTTGACACTTGCAAAAGATTCGCAAGCAATGATTTCCTGTAAGTTGTTTTCACATTTGGAAGCCCTAGAACAAATAATAAGCCAGATATATAAAAAGCTAGATATAGGACTAATGATAAGAGAGACATTAGGCCTTTTTGGTATGATGACCCCTTATTTGACATTAAAGATGTGATATGGTAGCCATTTCGTTTTCTAAACAAAGCTAAAATTACTCTCAAGCAAGGTTTCCTAGCCATATGTATTTTGTGCAAATCTGATTTAGCTAGCTGCAATATTTTAAGTTTTAGAACATATTAATGATTTTTTTTATGGCAGCCATGTTGTTTTTTTAATGGAAAAAATATTTTACAGACATAGCAATAAACATTCTGTGCAAATTTGGTGAAGATATCTTCATAAAGGAATGAGATATAAAGGTTTATATAAAAACATGACAAACTCACACATGCATGCATGCACACACACATGGAAGGCGTTTCATTATCTCCCAACCCTGGCCTTTGGCCGTCGGGAGGTAAAAATGCAACTGCAGTAACATCTATTTAATAGCACCCGTTTTTCAATTAAGAAGCTTAAAACCCAAAAGCCATGCCAACAGCTGTTGCCAGATACCCTCCAAACATAATGAACTCTAGATCCTCTTTTTCGGTAAATACATCCTAAAAAGTTGGTAAAAATCCTTGCATGGGTTTAGGCTGTGGAATACCCACAAACTTTAAGACCTAACTATAGTAAAAGTGCATGGCAACAGCTGTAGCCAGATTGCACCCCCCCCCCAAAAAAAAAAAAAACCAAAAAAAAACAAAACACCCTTATCAGCTCTAGATTCTCTTGGGGTAAACATATCCTGAAAAGTTGGTGAAAATCTGTGCATGGGTTGTTTAGGCTGTGAAACACCCACAAGCTCTATGCTCGCCACCGCCTAGACGGTGCAGGGGATGACTATAACCCCAGCCTTTATGGGCTGGGATTAAAAATGTAAATTTTATGTCTTTCTCTCTCATATTTAGAAATACTCAAAAATAAATATATATATGTATATATAAAATCTGTTTAAGCTTCGTTACCACATACAGTTTTTTCAGTGAGGATCACTCTGCCAAGTAACTGGTCTTCCAGGCCCTTCATTGTTACAGTGAAGTCAATGATAGATGTCCTGGCTGAGATCTGAAGTCACAAAACCATTGCTTGTCAATTTTAATATCCTTAAACTTTAGTTAAATTTCAAAGGGCCAAAAATGTTCTCCTACTTAACCAAGAGTTCCAGATAAGATAGTAAATTTCAAAGGGAAAAAGAATACATCCATTTCTAACTTACAAAACAGGTTTTCACTTAAACTGGTTTAATTACATTAAGATCTATTATTGGGTAAAACTAGTTTGTGTCAAATAAAGTACTATAGAGACTTAATCTTTGTACTTGTTAACTTGTAACATTCAAAATATTAATCAACATATCTTCAAATCATTTTGAAAGAGCATGAAGGCATGAAGAAATATTTACAGCACATCACATTGGATGTAAACCTAACACTTAAACATGCACTGATTGACTACTCAATTGTGATTAACACCTGCAAGGACTAGAGGGAAATTTTTTTTCCACAGAAAATATCCATATGAAAAAGAAGAACCATTCAACATACCTCAGGTGTATAGGCTGGATTAGGTAGTTTTGTTGTGATGTACAGGTAAAACCCAGTTAAAACATCACACTCTTTGTCACCAACTTTCACCTGTAACAATCATTATTTGTCATGTTTGATACATACAAATTACACAGGCCTTATATAAATTTGGAATGGTGAAATCAAAACAGGCCAGTGAGGCAGGCCAGACATTACATCAAGGCCCCATTATACCGATGCCGTTACAACCCCAATGTCCCTGCCATATTATCAACTTTGTACACCTTACAGTTTACGAGATATAGCTCGGACAAGATTTAAAATTCGGGGTCACTATGGCAAGGTCAAATCAACAACTCAAAACATGATATTGCACATATTCTGCACCGACCAATATCCCTAAAAGTTATTACTGTATTAACGTCCTACATCTTACGGTGTCTGAGATATAGCCAGGACAAGTTATTAAAAGTCAGGATCAAATTGTAAGTTTAAAGGTCAATTCAAGGCAAACCATGACACTTAAAACTCCCATCTATATTTCTAGGAATTTACTTTGAAGTTATAAAACTGTTACTGCAAATTGATGAGACAAATTATGTTTCAAGTTTGTCGAATGGTTTGCTCCCATTTGAAATGTTCAAAGTGCCATATCTCGCTTATTATTTGATGGATTTTGACAGAAAATGCCATCCTGTGTTACCACTGGCAAGACCGGTCCCATACTGTGCATTCGCCAGGTGGAGCATCATACTTCCTTCCAGTCTAGACAGCGGATATCTGTCATAGCATCTTTTTTGTTGTTTAAACCTATTTAGACCTCTAGTAAGCTGGAAGCGGGGCTGGTTGGGAGGGCCTTACCTATACATTATATAGGGTATTAACTTATAAAAATATAATTTACTCATTAAATTTGCAATTTTATTGCACTAATACATCCTATCCAATGGACAATTGCAGAATAACTACCGCTTGGTTGGCTGGTCAGTTACTAGGGACTTCAAGTTAACTCATAAAAATTTTTAGGCCCAGGGTGACTTAGAATCGGGAATCCTGTAGGCCCATTGGTTGATTACCCGCCGCCTGGTTGCCAGGGGTATACCGACATTGCCCACCCCTTTTTACAGACCTGCTCTGAGGTAGGGGTTCAGTCCCAGAAAATATGCAACTATTTACATTATGTACAAGTCAGTGATATAGATATTGGTGGATCTGCTGAGCAGCCACTACCAAGCTACATCCTTCAGATAGAATTGTGTGAAGGTGTTGTGTGACTTCCAATAACAGGCTGATAGAAATTGTTCCAAGGAGACTCCTGACTGAAAGACCTTGGAAGCAGCAAAAGCCCTCACATCATAGGCTTTAACCTGATGTAGGTGAGGGCCTCTTGAACAGAGAGCACATAGCATAGGATCACACAGTCAGTCTATTTGATCCATGAGGAGATAGTGGAAGGGAAGATATCTTTGTCTAAACCTTTCTTGAAGGAGACAAAGACCAATTCCTTATTCTGTTTGAGGTCTGAGGTTCTGTCCAAATAGTAGTACAAGGCTCTGACCGGATACAAGGACCTATCAGACCTAAGTGACTTATCCAGAGTTGCGGCCAGGGCTGGGATAACCACTGGGGCCACAATGTCTGGACCCTCTTTGGCCAGCTGGTTTTTGGAAAGGAAGCTGGGTGAGGGGTAGAGAGACACATTTGACCAGTCTGATTGATGTCTGATATTCCTATTTAGCCAAGCATGGATCTCACTCCTGCATTTGCCCGAACCAAATGCCAAGAGGAAAACAGTCTTGAAAGTCAAATGCTTGAAAGAAGCCTCTTTAATGGTTCACAGGGAGCCTTTGTGAGCTGGTGCAGCACCAAGGAAAGTATGGCCTCTCTGACCCTTGAGTCTGTCTCTATGGAAACTATCTATGAAACGAGAGAGATTCTCATCCTTGCTTACATTAATGGGCGAATTTCCGAATTTGTCTGCAATGGCTGACCTATAGCCATCAATGGTACTTGGCAGCAACTTCCTGTCCGGAAACAGGTACAGAAGGAAGTCAGCTACTGACTTTACAGAGGATGCCCTGAAGTCCACCTGATTATTGAGGCACCACTTTATAAAAATGGCCCACTTTGTCTTATAGATTGATCTGGTTAAACCTGTTTCAGGAGCGTCAATTTGTGCTACCACTGCCTTAGAAAAGCCTTGCTCCTTGATAGCAGATGGTCTAGAAGTCAATCATGGTTTAGGAATGACAGATTCCTGTGAGGAGTTTGGTTGAAAGGCTGTGTTAGCAGGTTGGGCAGGCACAGGGAGATTTGGCTGGACATGCCCACTAGAACCCAGAACCAAGGCATGTTGGGCTACCCTGGAGCAATCAGAATGATTCTCTTGCATGGGTAGCCTTGCAGCTTCACCATCACTTTGCCCAAGATGGCTACCAAATTGAAGGTCAAGGTCACAAAACAATAGCGTTCATGGCATTGCCCATATATACCCACATACCAAATTGGAAAGATCTAACTAAAATATTTTTTAAGTTATCGGGTCCAAAAGAAAATCTCTGCGGCGGCGGCGTGACCGTACTGAATCCTAAGTACTTTCGTCTGGGGATACAAATATTCAATACATTTCATGACAAACCTCACTAAATTGCAAATTTAATAAGTAAAGTTAATACCCTAACCAATGGACAATTGCTAATCCAGCTGGTGGATCTGCTGAGCAACCACTACAGGTCCCAGGTGGTAGAGCTCTGAATCTGCCCAGGCCACATCCTTCGGGTAAAATTGTGGGAAGGTGTTATGTGATTTTCAGTGGCAGGCTGATAGGATATGATCTAAGGAGACTCCCAACTGGAAGGCCTTAGAAGCAGCAAAGGCCCTGACATCATGGGCTTTGACCTGATATAAAGTGTGGGGCTCCCAATCAGAGAGCTCATAACATAGGATCACAGTCTGCTTGATCCATGAGGAGATGGTGGCAGGTGAGATGTCTTTGTCGAAACCTTTCTTAAAGGAGACAAAAACCAACTCCTTATTCTGCCTGAGGTCCTGTCCAATGCTCTGACGGGACACAGGGACCTGTCAGACTTGAGGGACCTGTCCAAAGTTTGGGCCAGGGCTGGTATAACCACTGGGGCCACACTGTCTGGACCCTCTTTGGCCAGCTGATTCTTGGAAAGAAAGCTGGGCGATGGGTACAGGGACACCTTAGATCAGTCAGATTGGCGCCTAATGTTTCTGTTTTGCTAAGCATGTATCTTACTTCTATGCTTGCCCGACCCAAGAGGAAAACCATTTGAAGGTCAAATGCTTCAAAGAGGCCTCTTTAATTGGTTCAAATGGAGCCTTTGTCAGCTGATGCAAGACCAGGGAGAGGTTCCAGGAGGGGATCCCCTTTGCCCAATATTGCTGCTGATGGGAAGGCATATGTGTCCAGATCCTCCTATGGCAAGCTGAGTGCATCCACTGGCAGGGGATCTGGCATTGTTGACACAAACTAAGCTACCTTGTTGAATTCTGTAGCAAAAAGATCTATCTGAGGTTGGTGCCACCCGCTGCATATGGAGTGGAAGACCTCTGGAAGAAGGGCAACTCTGTCTCATGTTTAGCCAGCCTAAGTGGGCTTGTTTTTCTGTGACAGTTAGTAACCCTATCAAGCATATCAATTGCCGGACTGGACAGGCCAGTCTGGACAGCAAATCTTGTGTCTTTGCTGTTGAGAGACCAAATGGAAAATTTAATGGTTAAATTAAATTTTTATTAGTTAATATCTTACCTAGTGGACCAGTGCATTTGTCCGGCGCGCAGCCGGTCCCGCCAAACGTTAGACAAAAACGTCCTGAGCTGGGCTCTGACCGGGACCGGTAGTGTATTCCTCATTCGCCAGGTGTCGTGACTGCACCCAGCTCCCCTACTGCGCGTGCGCGCGCATGCGTACTTCCTCTTTTTGTGGCCTACCTAAGAATGTCCCCCTTTGAGCTATTGCGGGGCAGGTAGGGTGGGACTCTCTTGGTCCACTAGGTAAGATATTAACTAATAAAAATTTAATTTAACCATTAAATTTTCCATTTTATTGCGTTAATATATCTTACCTAGTGGACCAGTGCAGAATAACTACCCAGTGGTTGGCGGGTAGCTATGGGCAAAGGGGAGACTGAGACTCTAAGATCTACATATATACTCCGTAAATCCAGAGGAAATCACCCGGGAAGGGTTTCTAACTACCCTGGATAGGTACAGTCTCTCTCCCCCCCCCCCCTTTGTTTTGTAGCTGACGAGTTCCCGAGGAAGTGAAGAAGGGGAATTGAAGATTAAGATGGTCCCCCATCTTCTTGCAACGCAAGACAGACTGCAGGGACGTTTTTTTTTTTTTTTTTTTTTTTTGTACATGTATGAATACATATATACACCACTATACACTATATACAAGGGAGCCTCTGCTTAGTCCCTAATTTGTTGGGCAGCTACCACAGGACCCAAATGGTACACATCCGAGTCTGCCCATGCCAAGTCCTTCAAGTAAAATTGGGTGAAGGTGTTATGAGATTTCCAGTGACAGGCTGCCAAAATCTGGTCTAAGGGAACACCCCCCTGAAAGGCTTTGGACGCCGCGAACGCGCGAACGTCATGAGCCCGAACCTGATGCAACTGTTGAGCCTGTTGGTCTGACATCTGGTAACAAAGGACTATGGTTTGTTTGATCCAGGAGGAAACGGTAGCAGGGACAATATCCTTCTGGAAGCTCTTCCTAAAGGAAACAAAAACCAATTCCTTGCCTGAACGGAGATCTTTGGTTTTGTCCAAGTAATAACGGAGTGCCCGGACCGGGCACAGACTCCTATCCTCCTTGAGGGATTTGTCCAATGAAGGAGCCAAGGCTGGAATGATAACAGGGGCCACGCAAGCGGGACCCTCTTTAGCCAGGTGGTTCTTAGAGATGAAACTAGGAGAAGGCGATAACGAAACATTTGACCAATCCTCTTGGTGCCTAATGTTCCTGTGGACCCAAGCATGAATTTCACTCCTCCGTTTCCCAGAGCCCAAGGCTAGAAGGAAGACAGTCTTAAAGGTGAGGAACTTCAGCGAAGCCTTCCTGAGAGGTTCAAAAGGAGGTTGTGTAAGTTGGTGAAGGACCAAAGACAAATTCCACGTAGGAACCCCACGCCTGCCTTTTGGTTTGTCCCTATGAAAACTGTCCAACAACCTGGACAAGTTTTCATCCTTGCTGATGTTAATTCTGGAATTCCCCACTTTGTCGGCTATGGCAGTCCTATAGCCTTCTATGGTACTAGGTTGAAGATGTTTCTCCTGAAAAAGGGAAAGGAGAAAATCCGCAATTTGCTCTATAGAGGGAGTCCTGAAGTCCACCTGATTCTTTTCACACCATCTGACAAAAACGGACCACTTTGATTCATAAATGGCTCTGGTAGAGCGTCTTTGAGGAGCCTCAATTCTTGTTGCCACTTCTGCCGAGAACCCGGCCTGCTGGATGGCAGAGGCTCTAGGAGCCACGCATGAAGGTTCAGATTGGGCAGGTCCCGGTGAGGACACTGATTGAACGGTTGAGTGATCAATTTCGACACCTGAGGGAGCAGGAGAGGAACTTGAGCTGACATGTTGACCAGGTCCCAAAACCAAGGCATGTTGGGCCAACCTGGTGCTATCAGAATGAGACGACGGAATCCGTGGTCCAAGAGTTTCGTTACCACCTGATGAAGAAGGGCCGTTGGTGGAAAGGCATAAGCGTCCAGGTCCTCCCAAGGGAGACTTAAGGCGTCCACTCCCCACGCTGATTGGTCTGGAACCGGGGATACAAACCGGGGAAGTTTGTGATTGAACCGGGTGGCAAACAGGTCCACAGACGGGCGGTGCCAACGCCGGCATATTTGAGTAAACACCTCCGGGAGGAGGGACCATTCTGTTTGGATCACCTGATTGAGTCGGGACAGCTTGTCGGCTATGACGTTCAGGTGACCCGGAATATGCCTGGCCCTCAAGACAATCTGCCTTTGATTGCACCAAAGCATCAGTCTCCAAAGGAGGGCACAGAGTGAGCCTGATTTCATACCCCCTTCCTTGTTGATGTAAGAGACCACAGTGGTGTTGTCTGTACAAACAAGAACTATCTGGTTGCAACATAACTGCTCGAACCGTTTTAAGGCTAGCAGGACCGCCTTGAGTTCCAACAAATTTATGTGCAAGGCGCTTTCTGACTCCAACCAAACTCCTTTTGCCATGTAATCGCCTAAGTGAGCGCCCCAACCTTCGTTTGAGGCGTCTGTAAACAGTTGAAGGGCGTGTCGAAGAGGGTGTAAGGGTTGACCGGATAGCACCTTGGTCGGGTCCAACCACCACCTTAGATGTACATGGAGAGATGAAGGAATTGGGATGACCTTTTCCAGCGATTCCGGGGCATGCCAATGCTTTTTTAGGTGCCACTGAATGGGCCTCATATGCAGCCGCCCCGACACTACTTGTTTTTCTGTTGCTGTCAGAAGGCCGATTAAAGACATGAACTGCCTGACTGTGCAACATTCCAGTCCCAGGAGAAGGTTGAGTTTCTGAGATAGACTCCTCCACCTGTCCTGAGTTGGTTTGACTAACCCCTGAGATAGGTCGAAATGATAACCTACGAAGTCGAAGGTTTGTTGGGGAACTAGCTCTGACTTGTCCATGTTGACTACCCACCCTAGCGAGCGGCAAAGGTCCAAAAGGATCTGGGTATGACGTAGGCAAATTTCCCGGCATGGGGCTCTCAGTAACCAATCGTCTAGGTATTGGTGGATTCGAATACCCCTCGATTGAGCCATGAGTTTTACCTCCTTGACCACCTTTGTGAACTCCAACGGAGCCGTCGACAGGCCAAAGGGAAGTGCTGTGAACTGAAAAGTCTGACCTTTTAAGTGGAACCGGAGATATTTTCGCGACCTGTGGTTTATGGGAATGTGAAAATAAGCATCGCTGAAATCCAGCGACGAGACCCACTCCCCCTGTTGCAGGGAGAGTCTGATGGTCTCCGGAGTTTCCATCTTGAACGTTGCTGGGGCAAGGTAAAGGTTCAGTTGGCTTAGATCTAGAATGGGCCTCCATTTCCCGTTGGGTTTTGGCACCAGGAACAACCGGTTGTAGAAACCCAGAGATGACTGAACGGCCACCTTTTCGATAGTCCGTTTTTGACCTAGGGAATGCAATGCCTCGTTCAGACTTTTGTTTCGAGAGGGATTTGATGAACCACTGATAATCACAGGAAATCTTGCCAGAGGTGGTCTCTCCTTGAAGGGTAGTTGATACCCTTCCCTGAGGATGGAGACTACCCTTGGATTTGAACCCAGGGAGAGCCAAACCTGCCAAAACAGTTGCAGACGGCCTCCCACAGGTGGATCTTTTGCAACACATGGGGCATTTGTTACATTTGGGGCAAAAAGACACTGATTTACAGACAAAGCACTGTTCACAGATTTTATTCCTATTTGAGAATGAGAGGGTCTTACGTTTTTCTTTTGTAACAGCCCTTTTACAAAAGGTACAGGAGGAACAACATGCAAATTTACAGTCTCTTGAAAAGTCTCTTTGTTTGCTGATGACACTAGATTGAGATCCCCTAAACTTGAACTTAACACAACTGGGGGACTCAGAAGATATTGATTGTCATTTATACGGTTTTGCACCACGGGCAGGCTTGGAGTAGTAAGCAGAACCAGATCCACCTCTACCACGACCTCTACCCCTGCCTCTGCCTGAAAATTGCCTCCAAGGTTGTTGATTTTGGGAAGAGGAGAAGCCGGATTGACGACTCTCTTTCTTTTCATATGGTTGATACCGGAATTGATGCTTCTTTGAGTGCTGATATGTGCCCGGGCCGGGACCAGTAGCACTCTTGTTTGAATCATATTTTTGAATATCCTGCTCCGCCACTGCCAGTACATCATCCGGGAATAACCCGTAAGTGAACAGGGGAGCATTTCGTAGTTTATTCCAGGTATCAGGTTTCAGGCCTGGTTTAACGTACTCGAGATAAGAATCTCTCCTCAACAAAATGAAGTTGGCTAGCTGAACAAATAAACTGTCTGCGAGGTGCTGGAAGGCAGTACCTAAGGCAACAGAAACACTACTGTGGAAAGCTGACAAGTCTTTCAAATCCCTGATGGCGTCGGTGACCTCCTTAGGGGCCTTGCCCTGAACAATGGTAGCGTTTAAAAATGAAATGTGTTGATTCATTTTGTCCTGAATTTCACTAACGCACCTGTTGAATCCTGCTGCGTGATTGGTAATCAAAGAGCCTTCCTTAGCACATTGCTCCCACCTTCGAAGAATCTCCTGAGGGATAGGCCTAGATGCTGGTCCTGAAGATGGATATGAGGAAGTCTTGGCAATACGGGAAAATTGAGAGTTCAGGCGTGCTTCGGAACCCGACCAGCCAAAGATTGTACGTCCAGGTCTTTGATTTATATCCTGTTTGAGTCGTGACTGTGTATACCACTTTGCCTGGCTTTTGGGGGTTCTGACAAACTGGTCTTGTTTCAGACCTGCAGCCTCTTGGGAACGAGAAGGGTAACCTTCTGCAACACGAGTGTTCAGTTTTTCCATCTTATAGCAAAGCCAGTCGTCAGCTGGTAACTCCACTGAAACTTTGCCTGAGCGACGAGGATATTTCCCTTTCCAAGGGTTGTCAGAACGGTTGTCTGCATCACTTGCTGAAGCCTCAAAATCTGGTATGTGAGACCAGCCAAGAAAGGAACGGACCGACCGGACCGTTTCTCTGTAGTTCATTTCCTCATTTTTCTCATTGATTTCAGTATCTGAAAGTTCACCCTCCTCACCAGATGCCTTATCTGACCGGTCCGGAAGGGGTTCCCCGTCTGACAGAGCCGGATCCGGCTGAGTAAAACTATCCGGTGCAAAGGAAGCAGAAGTACTGGTATACTGCGGACCGGTAATGACCGGTTGAGAGGAGGACCCTAAGGAAGAGACACTGGTGATAGCAGGCACAGTTTCCTCCGGTTCACCAAGAACTTGTAAACCCGGACCGGGTACCACTGTCTTGGGAGGAATAGGGTCCCTAGCAACCTGACTTGCAGAACCGGCAGCAGCGGCCGGTTTGATAGACTTCTTATGTTTTGACTTCCCTTTCTGTTTTTTAACAGAAGAAGCAGAATCCTCTACAGCCTGACCCGGAGGCCTCACCGGACCGGTGGCTCTGGGGTCAGGAGAGGGATTGATAAAGGGCGTGTCAGAAACAGGGGCTTGACTCTTTGAAACAGGCATCTTTGGAGTAGAAAAAATGTTGGTCCTTGTAAGGAGAGCCTCAAAACGGGCGAATTTTTCCTCCAACTGATTATTCAATAGTTCAAAATCCTGACGGGAGACAAAGTCTCCAGTACCTGTCTGATCAGAAACCGGGAAGGCACCGGTAACAATCTGTCCCTGCGCATGCGCAGTGTCCGGAGGCATTTCAAGTTCGTCCTGTTCCTCCACCGGACCCACAACCGTAACTTTACTGGGAGAAATCAAAATCCCTGCTTTTTTGTCTTTTCGGATTTGATACTGTGGGGTTGCAAGCATACCTTTCTGGGAGTCAGATAACGCACTACACAAATCACAGTCCTGACCTTTGACACAAGGGTCATCTCCCACCTTTTTGTCCCTACAGCGGGCACACTTTTTATGAAGATCAAACCCCGCCATAACATGGCCACAACTACCACGCCTCTGTCCTGGTGATGCCATGGTAAATATACTTTGCAATATCCAAAGCTTTCCTTCCAACTCGTTTGCAAATAGACAATATAATTTAAAGTTTATTTTATTGAAATTTATCCGCTAAAACACTATGGCGCCAAACAAAAAGAGGAAGTACGCATGCGCGCGCACGCGCAGTAGGGGAGCTGGGTGCAGTCACGACACCTGGCGAATGAGGAATACACTACCGGTCCCGGTCAGAGCCCAGCTCAGGACGTTTTTGTCTAACGTTTGGCGGGACCGGCTGCGCGCCGGACAAATGCACTGGTCCACTAGGTAAGATATATTAACGCAATAAAATGGTAATGCTTTGAATTGGTAGGTTTTGCCCTTGATGTGAAAACCATGTACTTCCTGGACTGACTGTTTATTGGTATGTGGAGGTATGCGTCTTTGAAATCTATGGAGGTAACCCTTTCCCTTGCTCATAGAAAGGTTATTATTCTCTCTGGTGTCTCCATTTTGAATGACTCTGTCTTGAAAAATCTGTTCAGGGTACTGAGGTCCAAGATAGGTCTCTACCGGTTGTTGGGTTTTTCGGACCAAAAATAGCCGGTTGTAAAAGCCTAGGGATTGCTGATTTTTTACCAACTCGACTGCATTTTTGTTCAACACCTGATGCAATGCCTCCAACAGGTAGAGGTTCCTGTGGGGATTTACATAGTAGCTTGTTATTGTGGGTGACCTGGTCAGGTTGGGCGGCAACCGGAAGGGGAGAGTGTAGCCTTCTCTGAGGACTGTTAGTACTTTGGGGCTCACGCCTAGGGCTGCCCATTTTTTCCAAAACTGGTGTAATCTGGCTCCTACAGGCAGATTTGGTACAACAGGTGGGACATTTGTGACATTTTTACAGAACTCAACTGATCTACACATGAAACATCTTTCACATGTTTTATTTCTGGACAAGAGCATGATTTACAACAAAACAAGAATTTACTGTCAAAGTTCTTACAGTGTCTTTCTTGCTGGTCACAAAACAGTCCAGGTTTCCGGTAAACTTTTCTTTCCTTGTCACACTTATACAACTCTTGTTTCCAGTTACACAGTTTGCAGTACAAGTTTCCTTGCCATTCACATAGGCATACACTGGATTGCTGGCTACATAATTTACACAGTAATTGTCATTTATACTGCTTCTGTGACTTTGCTGGTCGCTGAGAGTATGATGAAGATTTGCCCCTGTTAGATCTCTTAAGTTGCTTCCAAGCTGGGGGACCGGACTTCCAGTCAGAATCCTGTTGATGCTGCCTGCCAGCTTGCTGGAAGAACGTTTGTTTCCATGATGACGGATCTCTTTCTCTTCTCTGCTAATCAAGTGGTCCGGAAATAGGGCGCTCATGTGTAATGGAGCAGTTCTGAGAACTGTAAGTGTGTCCTGTTTTATTCCAGCTTTAACAAAGTCCAGGTAGCTGTCTCTACGTGCCAGGGTAAGATTGGCCACATTAATAAAAAATCCCTCAGACAGATCTTGCATGGTGCAAGCCATTGCTTGAGTAATACTGTGGTTGAATGTAACCAAGTAATCTAATTCTTCAGCTACCCGTTGAAGTTTGCTGGAAGATTTTCCTTTGTTTCTATCACCCATTATAACTCCAATCTGCGCAGTCATCGAATCGTGCACTTTAGTGAGGCAGCGACTAAGTCCAGCAGCCTGGTTTGCCGTGTTAAGTTTGGTCACATGCAGCCCGCTCCCACTTTCTCAGGGTTTCTTGTGGCACTTATCGGGAGGCGGTTACAGAAGGCAGTGAACGGTTAGCTCTCCTAGGAAAGCACTGTTAAGGCGTGCTGGTTTGTTAGTCCAAGTGTACACCTTGCTTCTAGAAAAGTCCTTCTTTTCACTGAGCATCTCGTACCATGAGAGTTTTGGGTGGCTTAATGAACTGATCTCTAGTCAGGCCTACTGTTTCTGAAGAGCGTGAAGGGTATCCTTCCTGTACAGTGAGGTGTACAGTGTAAGTTTCTCAAATTTCCGGCACAGCCACTCATCTACCGGAACCTTAACAGATACCTTGCTGGTGTTTGGGATTCGGGAACCAGCAAAGGGGTTATCATCTAGAGAAGAAGACGCAGAGTCAAACTCCAGGACCTGAGACCAACCCATGAATGAGCATACACCATGCATTGTCTCTCTGTACGTCTGCTTCGGACTTGCAGAACTGCAGTGGTCACTAAACTGCTCAGTCTGAGATCGGATCACCAACTGGGTAACCGGTGCTGGAGACAGCATGTTTCTTGACATCAAAGGAAGTGCGTGCCTGACCTGGGGGCTGAACCTCGGATCTGTCAACAGTAACATCAGGGGAAGCCTCCTGACAGGTCACAGAGATGTTGCCATCTTTTGATGAAAGGGGGAGAATTCCCCCCTTGGTCTAAAAAAGGAAAAATTTCCAGAGATTATTAAACTTTAGTAGATATTACGACATAACTGTGTCATACATTAGAGTGCATTGGTTACTGTCATTGCCTTTACCCTGTTCAGAGTCCTTACTGATTACTGAACGGCTAGCATTATTGTTTCCATCTGTGTTGCACACCTTGGGTTTGAAGAAATCACTAATGGATGTATTACCTAAACGTCTCTTTCGATTTATTTTAATTTCATTTGCATCCATATTTATCCTTTAAACGCCTACCATATAACCACAATATTTTTGTCTGCTACCGAAGACGTCTGTGTGCTCGATTCTGATTGGACGAGAATTAGAAAGGGGTCACGTCTCGACCAATAGAAAAATTCCTTACAGTTGAGTTCACGCATGTGCATTGACAACTCTTTCTGTCATGTAGTGATGACACAGCAAATATTTAGGGGGGGGGGGGGGGGGGGGGAGGAGAGCCTGTCTCCTTCTGGAGCTCCTTACGTGCCCTGTATGTAGGTGTGGCCAATTGCTTCTTCTGATCTTCAGAAAAATTGCCACAGATCTCACAGTTTATTTCAACACAGGGGTCTTTACCAATGCCTTTCTCATGGCAACGAGCACATTTTGCATGATAGTTAAATAATAAAGCCATAATGTGGCCACACATTCCTCTCTTCTGTCCAGGGGACGCCATGATACTCCAGAAATCAAAATATTAACTTTAGAATTAAAAGTTTGTAGTTGTCTTTAAAAAATATTCACAATTCTACAAAAAACATGTCTGTACACTCCACGCGACAAACTAAAAAGATGCAATGATGTCAGCATGTCTAGACAGGAAGGAAAAACGGTGCGCCACCTAGCAAATGTAAACCCCATGACCAGTCCTGCCAGTAGTTTATGCAGGACGGCTTTTTTGGGACCGGTTGCACCAACTGGTAAAGCAATTGTCCATTGGATAGGATGTATTAACGCAATAAAAAGCACTGTTCAGTCTTGCAGAGTCACTGTGCCAGAAAGAAACTGATCTGGCCGGCCTATCCTTGTTAGGGTGCAGTCCATACCACTTGGGCTGAGACTTGGCCGGCTTGACAAACTGGTCCCCCTGTAAACCACCAGCTTCAGAGCTTCTAGATGGATATTTTTCCACTAGTGTTGAGTTCATTTTATCCATTTTCCTGCATAGCCAGTCATCCATAGGCAAGCTGACACTGATCTGCCCCACTAGCTGCTGCTTAGGTGCTGGAAAGGGTTGTCCACAGCAGTTGACATAGCAGGGTCAACATCAGGGGCCGGTTTCATGAAAAGTCTCAAACTGAGCCAGACTCAAGGCTGAGTCAGGGTCTCAAATCTGAGACTTTTGTCTCGGCTGAATTTTTGGCTCAAATGGATTTCACAAAGGGTGGGTCAGCTGAGACCAGTCTCAAGTTATGGTCTCAACTTTTTAATCTCATTTCATATATTTAGTGGGCTTATTTTTAGTTTAAAAAGTTATATTTCATGATTATTATCATTTTAAATATCTTTAATACTCATAATACAAAGAAACTATATGATAATATATTATTCTAAGTGATCCATAAGATTGAGACTCAACTGAGGTTGAGTCTGGCTTTGAGTCCACCCTTGAGGCCTGTCACTTGATAATAGCCTATAAAGCATGTCAATTCTATTGACTTTTGTTATTAGTAAATATTGAATATGTGGCTGTAATTACAAAATAAAATGAAAATAGAAGATTTCAAGATTTATCAATTTCATTTTGGAACAAATTGTATCACTTTATGTATGTGTTTTTTGGCATCAAAGCTTGGACTCAAATTTGAGACACCTCCTTCCTGGGCTCAAATTTGAGCCTGTGACTGAGCCAGGTCTCAAGTTGAGCTTGTTTGTGAAATGCATTGAGTCTGAGTTCACAGACTCAGCAAAATATTTCCAAAATGTGAGACAAAGTCTCAACTTTTGAGTCTGACTCAAGGCTTAAGTCTCTTCATGAAACCGGCCCCAGGGATATGGGTCCAGCCCATTTAAGATCTGATCCCACACATGGTCTCCCTGTAGGTTTATTCCCCAGAAAGAGCCTGGTCCATGTTGGTGGGTGTGAGATCCTGATCTAAGTCGGACAGTTCTCTCTCTTCTGTCTGGACAGTGGTATGCCATCACGTCAACAAGTCGGAGTCAGTTTCCTATTCAGTATCTGAAGTCACCTCTGCGGCTGATGTGCGGGGCACCTGACGCTGCAGAGCATGGATCTGGTCGGTGCTTGGCTGGTTGTGGACATAGACTGGTCATCAGGCTGAGGTCGGTCGGAAGACTGCTGTTGAACTTGACCAGTTCGGTCGGTTGGCTGAGTGGGAACAAAGAAGGGCTCTGTTGTTTCAACAGCACCAGCTGGTGGAGGCTTGACCAGAGTGACTCTAACTGACCGGAACGTAGGTTCTAACTGATGAAAGACTTAACAAGAGGAGAGTGCCCGTGAACGGGCACTGTGTCAGCTGACTGAGTGTTTTTGATTTGTGAAGGTGATAATGAGAGGAAAGCATAATTATCAGGGAAAGTGCTGTACAGAAGTACAGTAAATGGTAATTGAACAGCATGTTCGAAAGAAATTCCGAAGCTGACAGAAGAAAAGGACAAAAAAGTTGTGCCCTGCAAATGGTATTATGAAGGAAAGTAACAAGCTAACTGTTTAAGTGTAAAAAGTAGGTTAAAACATATTTAAAGAAATACTGCAAATGCAATATCCTCGTTGCACCTTGAAGAATGGGTCCAAGGTCAAATCCAACCACACAAAAACATTCCCAGCCCATGATTTCCTATAGGTTGGTTTACCATCCCAAACCTCTAGGACCAATAATAAGCGAGTTATAAGCACTTTTAAGTTTGGCTGTCCTCATTTGACCTAGAAGAAGGGGTCCAAAGGTCAAATCTGACCACACCAAAAGAATCCCAGCCCATGATTTCCTGTATGTTGATTTACCATCCCAAACTTCTAGGACCATTAATAAGCGAGTTATAAGCACTTTTAAGTTTGGCTATCCTCGTTTGGTCTTGAAGGCAGGGTCCAAAGTCAAATCCGACCACACCAAAAGATTCCCAGCCCATGATTTCCTATAGGATGGTTTCACATCCCAAACCTCTAGGACCAATAATAAGCGAGTTATAGGCACTTTTAAGTTTCGCTATCCTTGTTTGACCTTGAAGGCAGGGTCCAAGGTCAAATCCGACCACACCAAAATATTCCCAGTCCATGATTTCCTGTAGGTTGGTTTACCGTCCCAAACCTGTAGGACCAATAATAAGCGAGTTATAAGCAATTTTAAGTTTGGCTATCCTCAATTGACCTCGAAGGAGGAGTCCAAGGTCAAATCTGACCACACCAAAAGAATCCCAGCCCATGATTTCCTATATGTTGGTTTACCATCCCAAACTTCTAGGACCATTAATAAGCGAGTTATAAGCACTTTTAAGTTTGGCTATCCTCGTTTCACCTTGAAGGCAGGGTCCAAGGTCAAATCCGACCACACCAAAAGATTCCCAGTCAATGATTTTCTATAGGTTGGTTTTCCATTCCAAACCTCTAGGACCAACAATAAGTGAGTTATAAGCACTTTTTAGTTTGGGTATCCTCGTTTGACCTTGAAGGAGGGGTCAAAGGTCAAATCTGACCACACAACCCATGATTTCCTGCAGGTTGCTTTACCATCCCAAACCTCTAGGACCAATAATAAGGGAGATATAAGCACTTTTCATGACTGACAAAGAAACACCTGTGGCGGCCATCTTGTTTTTCAAAATGAGGCCAAAAATATTCCCAGTCAAGATTTTATAATGAGGACCATATCCTGTGAATTTGAGATCTCTATCTATAATACCCTTTGCTCTAGAGGGCCAACAAAAGTCCTTGTTTAAAGTCGAATAAACGTCCCTGGTGGCCATCTTGTTTTTCAAAATGAGGCCAAAAATATTCCCAGGCAACATTTTATGGTTATTAATATATCCTGCAAACTTGAGAAGGCTAGCTATAATATTTTTTTCGTTAGAGCGGGAATGGTGAAATCTCTACACGCTGCAGCTATCCAGTGGATACAATGATTTACTCAACAGTGAGAACCTGAAAGTAGCTATTGCTCAGCTATGCCATGACATACAGGTCTGCAATTTCACTATGTTATAGCTGACCAAAAATTACGTGAATTTTTAAACAAAATACTCTAAATGCAATAGTTTTCAAGTTACAACTGATTTACTCAATAGTGATAACCTCAAAGTAGCTATTACTCAGCTATGCAATGAGCTACATGTCTGAATTTTTACTATGTTATAGCTGACCGAAAAGTAGGTGAACAACATATTTAAGCAAAATACTGTAAATGCAATAGTTTTCAAGTTACAACTGATTTACTCAATAGTGAGAACCTGAAAATAGCTATTGCTCAGCTATGCCATGAATTACAGGTCTGTAATTTCACTATGTTATAGCTGACCCAAAAGTAGGTGAACAACATATTTTAAGAAAATACTCCAAATACAATATTTTTCAAGTTACAACTGATTTACTCAACAGTCAGTACCTGAAAATAGCTATTTCTCAGTTGTGCCATGAGCTACAGGTCTGTAACTTCACTATGTTATAGCTGACCCAAAAGTAACTGAATAACATATTTACACAAATTTCTGTAAATGCAATAGTTTTCCAATTACAACTGATTTACTCAACAGTGAGAACTTCAAAGTAGCTATTACTCAGCTATGCAATGAGCCACAGGTCTGGAACTTCACTAAGTTATAGCTGACCCCAAAATAGGTGAATAACATATTGAAACAAAATACTCTAAATGTAATAGTTTTCAAGTAATAAGTGATTTACGCAACAGTGATAACCTAAAAGTAGCTATTACTCAGCTATGCCATGAGCTACAGGTCTGAAATTTTACTATGTTATAGCTGACCCAAAAGTAGCTGAATAACATATTTATACGAAATTCTCTAAATGCAACAGTTTTCAAGTTACAAGTGATTTTACTCATGATGGAAGTTACTAAAAAGCCCAAAAGTAGCTATTACTCACTTAGCTATTGAGACAGACACCCAAGTTACTCACCATGTTGTAGCTCTGAAAAAAGTAGCTGAATAACATATTTTAACAAAATGCTCTAAATGCAACACTTTTCAAGTTATAAGTGATTTAGTGCATGATTTCATGAATTTTAATGCATTAAAAATTATTAAAAAAATTTATTAAAAAAAATAAGACAGATCCAGGTCTCACACTCACACAAGAGAATCTACCTCTGGCCTAGTACATATATGCAAGATATGAGAGAAATCCCTGGAATAGTCACTGAGAAAATTGTGATAAAGTGTTGAAATTTTCACACTTTTGGTGGGGGTACCTCCCTTATAATGTCTCTAGCAAACAGACAAACAGACAGATTTGTATGCCTTGAACAATTTTTCATCCTCCATAGATAAGGTATCTTTTAAAAAAAACAGCATGTCTCTAGGCCTTGTAGTTTTGGAGGAGAAGTTGTTCACGCGGACGCCCATGCCGCAGAGTGACGACATAAAAAGTGTTGCCATGGCAACACTTGTTGCCAGGCATCATTGAAAAGCTAATCAGCACCAATCCATGCAGTGGTTTGGAGTTTAAAGAACAGTAAGAAAGACTTTTAAGCCCAAGAAACAAAAGAAGTGTTGCTATGGCAACACTTGTTGCCTGGTGTGCCAAAAAACTAATCAGCTCCAGTCTGTGCAGGGGTATGGAAAGCAAAGAACTCATAAAATATTTATAAGTCCAAGAAACAGAAAAAAATGTTGCCATGGCGACACTTGTTGCCAGTTATCGTTAAAAAGCTAATCAGCTCCAATCCATGCAGGGGTTTGGAATACAAAGAACCCTCCAAAAGATATTAAAGCCCAAGAAACATGAAAAAGTGTTGTCATGGCAACACTTGTTGCCAGATATTGCCAAGAAAGCAATCACACACAAACTCTCATGCCATTAAACCTCCACACCAAATTCAGCCGAGACACGTAAAAACTGTACCTGTAAATGAGCAGCAATGAAGGGTGATTCAGAGGGAAAATAAAAATAATATCCATGTCCAGCAGGATGGGTATAATAATTAAAATAAGTTATAACCTTAAACTCACTTTCTTAACTTTCAGGTTTTTATGGTAACATTACAACAAAGATCCTGTTTTGATCTAGATGCATGTACATGTTTAATTTAAATGAAAACTCTAAACTTGTAGCTTGTAGCTTATAAAAACATTTAAGTAATTAAAATTTTCAATTTTATGGCACTACAATAGCTTACCATGTGGAACTGAATGCTGAATCCAACCGTCCGGTGGAGGGATTACAGCTGAGACTGAAGAAGTAGTCAATTTTCTTAGATTTGAATTAATAGATAGAATTGCAAATTTAATAAGTAAATTAAATTTTTATAAGTTAATACCCTATCCAATGGACAATTGCTAATCCGGTCGGCGCAGACCGGCCCGCCAAACGTCAGAAAAAGACGTCCTATGTTTCCACCGGCCGGCCGTTCCCTAGTACTAGTGCACTCGTCAGATGGCGCCTTGTACTTCCTTCCTGTCTAGACAGCGTGACGTCATAGCATCTTTTTCGTTGACTAAACCTATTAGACCCCTAGTAAGCTGATAGCGGGGTCGGTGGGAGGGTCTTGGAGTCCATTGGATAGGGTATTAACTTATAAAAATTAATTTACTTATTAAATTTGCCATTTTATTGCGTTAATACATCCTATCCAATGGACAATTGCTGAATAACTACCGCTTGGTCGGCGGGTAAGTTACTAGGGACATATGTGAACTCACAATAGCAAATTTTAACCTACGGTCTAGGCTGACTTGTCAGGAGACCAATAGGCCCAGGCCTGGGTTGACCTTAAGGTCAGGAAACCCTGTAAGGTCATGGTCGGTTGCCAGCAGCCGGTTACCCGGGGCTATACCGACCCCCCCCCCCACCTTTTTTAACAGACCTGCTCTGAGGTAGGGGGAAGAGAGGGGTGAGTTCAGTACCAGAATGTCAATAAACCTCCCAAAGGAAGCACATCACATTTTTTACTATGTACATCTAGAAACTGTTTATACTATGTACATATATACAAATCTCCTCAATCTAAGGGCCACCTGTGGATCTGCTGAGCAGCCCATACCGAGCCCAATTGGTAAAGCTCCGAGTCAGCCCAAGCCACACCTTTCAGATAGAACTGTGTGAGGGTATTATGTGACTTCAGTGGCAGGCTGACAAGATTGGATCTAAGGAGACTCCCGACGGGAAGACCTTAGGAGCAGCAAAGGCCCTGACATCATGGGTTTTAACCTGATGTAAAGAGAGGGCCTCCTGGTCAGAGAGCTCATAACATAGGATCACAGTCTGCTTGATCTAAGAGGAGATAGAGGCAGAAGTCTTTGTCGGAACCTTTCTTAAAGGAGACAAAAAACCACCTCCTTATTCTACTTGAGGTCTGAGGTCCTGTCCAAATAGTAGCGCAATGCTCTAACCGGAAAAAGGGACCAGTCAGACTTGAGGGATCTATCCAGAGATGGGGGCCAGGGCTGTTATAACCACTGGGGCCACACTGTCTGGACCCTCTTGACCAGCTGATTCTTGGATAGAAAGCTGGGTAATGGATATGGGGACACCGTTGACCAATCGGATTGGTGTCTAAAATTTTGTTTTGCCAATCATGAATCTCACTTCTGTGTTTGCCCGACCAAAGGGCCAAGAAGAATACCGTCTTGAAGGTCAAATGCTTCAAGGAGGCCTCCTTGATTGGTTCAAACGGAGCCTTATTCAGTTGGTGCAAGACCGGTGAGAGGTTCCAGGAGGATATGCCCCTCCTGCCTTTGGATCTGTCTCCCTGGAAACTATCCAGGAGACGAGCGAGATTTTTGTCCTTGCTAATGTTGAAGAGTGAATTTCCCAGTTTATCAGCAATGGCTGAACTGTAACCATCAAAGGTGCTGGGCTGTAGCTTCCTGTCCTCATAAGGTACATAAGGAAGTCAGCAACTGACTTTACAGGGGTACCCTGAGGTCCACCTGATTAGTAACGCACCACAATGGTCCACTTTGTCTCATAGACTGATCTGGTTGATCCCCTTTGAGGAGCCTCAATTCTTGCTGCCACCGCCTCAGCGAAGCCCTGCTCCTCGAATGCTGAAGCTCCAGGAGCCGTGCATCGAGATTAAGATTTGTCAGATTTCTGTGAGGGATCTGATTGAATGGTTGTGTCAACAGGTTGGGCAGATTGGGCAGGCTCAGTGGGATTTGGCTGGACAAGGCCACTGGATCCCAAAACCAAGGCATGATGGGCCACCCCGGAGCAATCAGAATGATTCTCTTGCATGGGGAGTCCTGCAATATCACCGCTTTGCCCAATATGGCTGATAGTGGGAAGGTGTATGCTTCCTGATCCTACCATGGCAGACTGAGCGCATCCACTGCTGTGTCCAGGGGATCCGGTACCGGTGACACAAACAAGGGCAACTTGTTGTTGAACCTCGTGGCAAATAGGTCTATTTAAGGCCGGTGCCACCTGTTGCATATTGCTTGGAAGACCTCCTGAAGGAGAGACCACTCTGTTTGGGTGGTCTGGTCTAGCCTGGTTAGCTTGTCTGCGACCACACTCAGCCGGCCTGGAATATGTCGGTCTTTTAGTGTTACTTGATTTCTGGTGCACCAGGTCAAGATTCTCCATAGTAGAGCACAAAGTGGGCCCGACCTCATGCCTCCTTCCCTGTTTATGACACCACTGTGGTGTTGTCTGTCTCTACAAGTACTATCTTGTGTATGCAGAGGTCTTGGAACTCTTGTAAGGCTACAAAGACTGCCTTGAGTTCTAGGTAATTGATATGCAACTTGCTTTCCAGAAGGGTCTAGGTGCCTCCTGCAGTGTATTCGTTTAAGTGAACGCCCCACCCTGCTTTTCATGAATCTGTAAAATTTGCAGATCATGTTTATATGGGTGTAATGGTTGGCCGGTAAGGACATTGTCCTCTTGCAACCACCCTTGTAAATGTGGGTGCAATCACCTTGGTATTGGAATCACCTTTTCTAGTGACTCTGGTACCCTCCAGTTGTTTTTGAGATGCCACTGTATGGGTCTCCTATGAAGTCGGCCTAGGTGAACTTGCTTTCCTGTGGCTGTTAGTAAACCTATCAGACATGAACTGATGGACCGAACAAACCGGTAGTGACAGTATTTCTAGTATTTTGTCCTGAAGGTTCTGCCAATGGTCCGGTATAGGTCGGACCCGACCGGCCATGAGGTCGAACTGGTAACCTACAAGGTCGAAGACCTGCTTTTGGTTCCAGTTTCGATTTATGCTGGAGACAAACCTGGTGGGATGTGGCTTTCACCAACCAGTCGTCTAAGTACTGGTGGATTATTATACCCTTGTGTATGGCCATCAGTTTCAACTCCTTTGCTACTACAGTGAGCTCCATGGGTGCAGTGGACAGACCGAAAGACAAGTGCTTTGAACTGGTATGTCCGACCCTGGACATGAAATTTGATATATCCTGGACTGTTCCTGTATTGGTATATGGAAGTAGGCATCCTTGAAATCTATTGAGGTAACCCACTCCCATTGTTGGAGGGTGGTCCTGATGGTCTCCGAAAGGTTTGGTTTGCTCAGACCTAGAATAGGTCTCCAATGGTTGTGTGGTTTTGGAAAAAAGGTTGAAGAAGCCCAGAGATTTTGAACTGGCTCGACTGCATCATTCTTTGTCCATAAGCTGATGTAATGCCTCTAACCAATATAGGTTCCTGTGAGGATGTGCATAGCAGTTGATAATTTTGGGTGACCTTGTCAAGCTTGGTCTTGACTGGAGAGGGAGAGTGTAGTCTTTCAACATTTGTACTACCTAGGGTCCAGCCCCCCAAGGCTTCCTAACTTCCGAAACGGGTTTAGTCTGGACCCTACAGGCAGATGTGTACCACATTTGGGACATCTGATAGTCTGACAAACATTTCTGTCCCTCCGGCAGATATGCATCACGACGGACAAGAGTGAGGTTTCCCATTGTGATGAAGACGAAGTCGAATAGATGCTCCATCGACTTTGCTGCTGCTTGTGAGATGCTAGCGTTGAAATCTAGTAAATAAATAATGCTTTAAAAACACCGAGGCCTGGACCAGTGCGCTCTGAAGATGAAAGTCCGGGTCGGTTCCGGTCTGAAGTCGGTTACTCAGCCGGCTGTGCACTCAAACCAGTGTCCTGGCCATCCACTACCCTTATTACCGACACAACTGCCGGGTCTACAAGTGTGGGACTGAGAGTGATTAAAGATGAAGTTTCTTCTATGTAAGTACTAGGTGAGGTCGGCTGAATTTGAGCTTGCCGGTCGACTAATGCTTTACAGCACAGATGTCTGGACCAGTGCGTTCTGAAGAAATCTGAAGAATTCATCTCTTGCTTCTGATGAAAAAACACTAAATACTCGAGCTAGGCTGGTGTGACTGATGCTATACAGCAGAGAAGTCGGTACCAGTGCGCTCTGAAGAAATCTGAAGAATGCATCTCTTGCTTGGGGAATTCCTTCTATTTACAGTGTTCAAAACTACGTAGACTGAAGTTCCCCGTGATTTCTATTTGTAATACTAGAAAAGACGTTTCTATGGTGATTGTAGCTGGAAGGTTATAGAAGGTACATTCAAAACAAAAGACACGGATAAAAAAACCTTGTAAGTAGTATATCCATTTCTTTCTAAATATTGTAGATCTGCCCCTAACAACACAATTGTTGAATGGGAGGAAACTAGAAAATGGCTGCCTTCATATTTCTCGTCGATTACTGCCCTATCATCAACACTAAATTGAGTCAACTAGGGAGCGTTTCCAGCAGATTTTATAATGTATATCCGTGCTTGATATGTAGGTAACACTTCTACAATAAATTATTTGCAAATAAGGTAGAAAATCCGTCATAATGCACACTTTTCCTTAAAATATCTGGAGATGTTGAAAACACGTCTGCACAGTACACGCGCCAAACGAAAAAGATGCTATGACGTCAGGTTGTCTAGACAGGAAGGAAGTACAAGGCGCCATCTGGGGAGTGCACAGTACTACGGACCGGCTAGCCAGTGGAAACACAGGACGTCTTTTTCTGACGTTTGGCGGGCCGGTCTGCGCCGACCGGTTTAGCAAATTGTCCATTGGATAGGATGTATTAACGCAATAAAAATATGGATCAAATATGTCATGCCATTTTGGTTTACTTTGTGGAATCATAGAAAAAGTTGAGCTCAGTAACATTCTTTTACACATGGGAGTTTAAGGTCACCTTAAAATAGGGCACACCTTTAGGACTAGATACATCAACATACCAAATTTACATTAAATCTGTCGTGCAAAATTGAAATACTCTCCAGAAATTGAAAAATTTAAATTCAATATAGTTATGTTATCACTATGAGTTTACATCCACGTACCAAATTTGATTTGTATCTGTGAAGCCATCTTTAAGCTATTGCCCACAAATCGCAAAAGTAAAATTCAATATAAATGTGTTATAAATGGGAGTTTAAGGTCATCTTAAAATTGGGCACATATCGATGACTGGCAACACCCACATGCCAAATTTGAATTCATTCTACAAGCAATTTTTGATATATTTTCCAGAAACAAAGTGTGATGACGATGCTGGTCCTATAGGTAATCCATCACAGTTGAGTGACACCAAACTGTTACAGCCTTAAACTCATAAGTTTCTAAAATATCAGCAATTTTATTGTAACCTTACAAAACAGACCTTTTTGTTTTTGTCTAAATATATGTACATGATGAATATCGATGAAAAACATCAAAGATCTTCCAAACACCAAAACAATTGTCCCAACCTTAAAGTCAATGTTAGTATAAGGTAAGGAGTTTAAGGTAATCTTTTCCTGAAGGTTCTGTTCAAGGTTTGTTACATCCACAACTGAAACATGCATAGAATTGCACAGTATTTGAAATACTGTTCAAAAATTACCAAACTTAAAGTGAGTATAATTCTGTTATTACTGGGAGTTTAAGGTCATAAGTAAACTGGACATAAGTTTTTTATACGTGGGAGTTTAAGGTTACCTTAACATAGGGCACACCTAAAACTAGTTACAACCACATGCCAAATTTGAATTGAATCCATCAAGCCATTTTTGAGATAACTATCCGGAAACGAAATACTTAAATTGAGTTTAAGTATCTTACTACTGCGAGTTTAAGGTCACCAAACTATACAGCACACCCTCCGGACCAGTTACATCCACATGCCAAATTTGAATTAAATCTGACAAGCCATTTTTGAGATACCATCTGGAATACAAAGTGTGACGACGACAGACGCCAACAAATTGGATGATGAAGGAATACCTATATGCCACGCTGCTGACACAAAAATCAGGTGTTATCTGCAAAATCACAAACACAACTGTGTACAGAATTATTACATATTATGTTTACAAGGAAGATATTTTCAATATGCATTATCTGATATTTATTTTTGCTTCACTTTGGCGAGAAGAATGGGTGATTTTGTGGTGCATTGCCTGAACTTAAAGAAAAACTTGTTTCATATTCATTCGACTTTATCAGAAAAGGATAATTTAAATTGTTCAAACTGCTGGATGTCCAGGACTCCAGATATCCGTGCCTGACTAGCAGCATTGTACAGTTACACTATTTTTTTCCAGCAAATTACCTTAAATGTGCTGCCAGACTTGATAAAGTTCTTCTCCAGTACATTGTCTAGGGCAGGATCCAGCTCTTCCCCTACATCCTCTATGAGAAGAGGCCGGCCCAGTGACAAGGCATCCTCCAGGTGTGAGCGGAAGTACTTGTGGTTCAGAGAAGTCACCTAAAATAATATATCCAACCATTGTTTTGATGTTAGCCAAACTACAATGTATCTAACAGCCAAGACACTAGATTTTTGGGATCACTTTGACCTGTTTCATACAAAGGCTTAAAACTGATTCATTCAACTTAGCTTTTTCATACTCATGAGTTACCTTGTATATCCGAGGTGAACGGCCTGTGCATACTAACTGGCAATATGATTAGAAAAAGGAATTTTTTTATGGGCCTTACGATCTGCCCACTCAGAGACTAAGTCCTACAAAAATTTGCAAATTTAATAAGTAAATTACATTTTATAAGTTAATACCCTATCCAATGGACAATCGCCAGAAAAAGACCGGTCACGGAGTGTGCATTCGCTTGGTGGCGCATCGTACTTCCTTCCTGTCTAGACAGCGTGACGTCATAGCATCTTTTTCATGTCTAGTCCTAGTAAGACCCATCGTAAGCTGATAGCGGGGCCAGATGGGTGGGCCTTGCCTCTCCATTGGATAGGGTATTAACTTATAAAAATTTAATTTGCTTATTAAATTTGCAATTTTATTGCCTTAATACATCCTATCCAATGGACAATTGCTCAATAACTACTGCTTGGTAGGCGGGTAAGTTACTAGGGACTCAGGTAAACTCATAAACAATAAAAACAAAGGTTGAGAAGGCCCAGTTGATCTAGGGTCAGATAGCCCCAAAGGTCAAGGAGACTAACCGTTTACCCGGAAGTCTACTAAGGTTGCCCCCCTCCCTTTTTCTCAGACCTGTTCTGAGAAAGGGAGAAGAGGGTTGAGTTCAGTCCCATAACAAATAAACTTCCTGAAGAAAGCAAGTCATATTTACATATCTCCTCCTGAGCAGCCACCACTGGCCCCAAATGAAAAAGCTCTGTATCAGCCCAAGCCACATCCTTCAAATAGAACTGTGTGAAGGTGTTATGTGATTTCCAGTGGCAGGCTGACAAAATCTGCTCTAAGGACACCCCCGACTGGAAGGCCTTAGAAGCAGCAAAGGCCCTGACATCATGGGCTTTAACCTGATGCAGGGTGAGGGCCTCCTGATCAGAGAGCTCATAACAAAGGATCACAGTCTGCTTGATCCATGAGGAGATGGTGGCAGGTGAGATGTCCTTATCAAAACCTTTCTTGAAGGAGACAAAGACCAACTCCTTGTTCTGCCTAAGATCTGAGGTCCTGTCCAAGTAATAGCGAAGGACTCTAACTGGACATAAGGACCTGTCACCCTTGAGTGTCTTATCCAGAGTGGGAGCCAGGGCTTGGATTACCACCGGGGCCACACTATCTGGACCTTCCTTAGCCAGCTGGTTCTTGGATAGAAAGCTGGGTGAGGGGTACAAGGACACCTTAGACCAGTCTGACTGGTGTCTGATGTTCCTATGTAACCAAGCATGGATCTCACTCGTGCGCTTACCAGAACCCAGGGCCAGCAGAAAACAGTCTTGAAGGTCAAGTGTTTTAATGAGGCCTCTTTTAAAGGTTCAAAGGGAGCCTTAGTCAACTGGTGTAAGTTGGGTAGGTTGGGCAGACACAGCGGGATCTGACTGGACATTGCCACTAGATCCCAGAACTGGTGCAATCAGTATGATTCTGTTGCATGGGTAGTCCTGCAACTTCTCCACTACTTTGTCCAAGATGGCTGGTGGTGGGAAGGCATATGGGTCCAGATCCACCCAGGACAGACTGAGTGCACCCACTGCCCATGCCTGTTGGTCTGGGACTGGTGACACAAACTGTGGTAGTTTGTTGTTGAATCTAGTGGCAAACAGATCCACTTGAGGCTGATGCCACTGGGAGCATATAGCTTGGAACACTTCTGGATGAAGGGACCAATCCGTTTGAATGGTCTGGCCAAGTCTGGATAGCTTGTCTGCTATCACGCTCAGCCGGCCGGGGATGTGACGTGCTCTGAGAGTTACCTGTTTCCTGGTGCACCAGGAGAGGATTCTCCACAGTAGGGCACACAGGGAGCCCGGCTTCATCCCCCCCTTCTTTGTTGATATAGGCAACCACTGTTGTGTTGTCTGTGGCTACCAGTACTATGTTGTTGCAACAGAGGTCTTGGAACTCTTTTAGGGCCAGAAAGACTGATTTTAGTTCCAAATGGTTTATATGCAATTTGCTTTCTGGGAGGGACCAGGTTTCCCTTGCAGTGCGCTCGTTTAAGTGAGCGCCCCACCCTTCTTTTGATGCACCTGTAAATATCTGCAGAGCATGTTTTAGTGGGTGTAATGGTTGACCTGGAAGCACATTGCTTTCCTCCAGCCACCACCTTAGGTGGGGGTGGAGCGATCTGGGAACGGGTATCACCTTTTCTAGTGATTCTCGTACCCTCCAGTTGTTCTTCAAGTGCCACTCTATGGGTCTCATATGAAGTCGACCTAGGTGGACTTGCTTTTATGTTGCTGTTAGGAACCCTATGAGGGACATGAACTGTCGGACCGCACACACCAGACCGGACAGAATTGACTGAATTTTGTCTATCAAAGTCTGCCAACGCTCTGGTGTGGGTCTGACCCTGCCCTCTTTCAAGTCAAACTGGTAACCTATGAAGTTGAAAACCTGTTTTGGCTCCAGTTCTGACTTATCCTTGCTCACCAGCCAACCTAGTTCTCGGTAGAGAGCTACCAAGGTCTGTGTATGCTGGAGACAAGTTTGGTACGATGTGGCTCTCACCAACCAGTCGTCTAGGTACTGGTGGATTCTTATACCCCTCTGTAAAGCCATCAGTTTGATCTCCTTGGCCACCACTGTGAACTCCATGGGTGCTGTGGAAAGGCCAAAGGGTAGTGCTTTGAACTGGTAGGACCGACCCTGGAGGTGAAAACGCATGTACTTCCTGGACTGACTGTGAATAGGTATGTGGAAGTATGCGTCTTTGAAGTCTATGGATGTGACCCACTCCCCTGACTGTTGGGAGGTTCTTTTTGTCTCTGGGGTCTCCATTTTGAACGACTCTGTGTTTAGGAAGGTGTTCAAGTTGCTAAGGTCCAAGATAGGTCTCCACCGGTTGTTGGGTACCAAAAATAGCCGGTTGTAAAACCCTAGTGAGTTTTGGTTTGCTACTGGCTCTACTGCATTTTTGTTCACCAGCTGATACAGTGCCTCCAAAAGGTGGACCTGTCTTGATGGGTTGTGATAGTTGCTTATGACAGTTGGTGATCTGGTTAAGTTGGGTCTGAACCGGAAGGGAAGGGTGTAACCCTCTCTGAGTGTGGTGACTACTTTTGGACTCAAACCCAGAGCTTCCCACTTCTCCCAAAATTTGTGTAGCCTTGCCCCTACAGGTGGATCTATAGCAACAGTTGGGACATTTGTGACAAGATTTGCAGAACTCAAGTGACCTACACAGGAAACATCTTTCACATATTTTATTTCTGTGTGATTGTTACAATAATTGGGATTTACGCCTTTCTTTTGTGGCAACCCTGTAACAGAATGAACATTTGCAATACAAAAGTCTACATGTGAAAATACAGTCACTTTCTTGTCTCCGGCTATCACTGGAGAAGGGTTCAAGCCTATCTGACCGGACACATAAACAGAGTCCTTCCGTCCAGTCACAAACTCTACACATTGATTGTGATTTACGCGGCTTGGAACCCTTAGCCGGCTTCTGGGAGAAGGTTGAAGGCTTGTCACGACTTTTCCTGGCTTGCTGTCTATCCCTTATTTGCTTCCATGCTGGGTTACCAGACTTCCGGTCCGGTTGATTAGCAGACTTGTCACTGGGAGCATAAGGGTGAAAGCGACTTTGACGTCTGTGAGACTGGCCAGAAGAACGCCTCTCCTCACTTCTACAGATTTCCTCTTCAGCCTTGGAGATAAGCTGATCAGGGAATAGTGAGTGTAGATGAACCGGAGCCGTACTCAGAGCAGTAAGGGTGTACTGCAACGTACAGCAACCCGGCTAAAAGAACTGTTGAGCTTGGCCGGTTCCGGAGACCAGGAGCATACAGTGGTATTGTCACAGTCCTCAGTATGCATCCCATACCATCTGGACAACCAGGAAGGCTTGATGAATTGATCTCTGAGGAGGCCAGCAGTCTCTGTATTCCTTGCAGGGTAGCCTTCTGTGATGGTGAGATTTAGCTTTTCCATCTTCTTGCACAGCCAATCATCCACCGGAAGCTTGACTGACACTTTACCAGTTGGCTGAATATGTGAACCGGCAAAAGGGTTGTCATCAGAAGATGAAACACTCTCAAATTCAGGAACCTTGTGCCAACCCAGCCTCTAATTGTCTCTCTATAGCTGGCCTCCTCAGACAGTTCTGGATCTGCAGACTCGTCCCTGGTGAGTTCTCTGTCTGGGGAACCGTCCCGGAAGTTTCCTTCCAACAGGGAACCGGCCTCACTGTGCTGGTCATCCTCACTTTCAGACCCACTGGTGCTCTGGACAACTCTACCACTGGTCAGGGTCTGGTCTACACTGAGGGCAGCATCACCGGTACCGGAAGGCAGTACATCAGGACCTGCACCGGGAGCCTGTACAGGCTGGATGGCTGTCCCCGCACCAGGAGCCTCAACTGGCTGGTTGGCAGTCTGCTGGATCTCATCTCCCCTGGGTGGAACTACAGCATCACCGGTGGCCTGAACAAGGCTGGGACCAGAAGGCTCTGCAGACTCAGCCAAATTACTGGTGCTGGCACCAGGGTCAAAAAATGGCTTCTGGCTGGTGATGACTTCTGCTTGCTTCATCACTGGCTCCACCAGAACTCCAAAGGATTTGGACAACAGCATTGCTTCCAGCCTTGCAAATCTCTCAGCCCATTTATCATCTAGATTTTTCAAATCTTCATATGAAGGTCTGCTGCTGGTACTGGGCTTCTTCTTGCTGGATCTGGGAGAGGGCTTGAGCGAATCACTTCGCTTCTTCTTCTTTCCAGCAGGGGTGGTTTCAGGCTGAACTTTAGCCTTCTCTCCCTCTACTTTACCCAAAACACTGATGTGTGAAGGGTCCACGAGAGTGGGGGTAGGGGAGGCAGAAAGCATTTACTTGTCTTTGTTCTTCCTTTCTCTGTAGGTAGGGGTGGCTAGTTGTTGAACTTGCTCTGGTGTAAAGGCTTTACATATAGGGCGGTCTTTCTTAAGCACACAGTTGTCTTCTCCAACCCCCTTGTCCATACATCTTGCACAATTCAGGTGACCATCAAAAATAGCCATAACGTGGCCACAAGTGCCTCTCTTCTGTCCTGGGGACGACATGATGATCAGTACTTCAGTAGAAATACGTAGAAGTAAAATAAAATGGATGAATTCGCAGATAAGCTTCCAAACGTCTCTCTGTAGAAAACACACTCCACACGCCAAGCTGTGACATCACGCTGTCTAGACAGGAAGGAAGAACGATGCGCCACCTAGCGAATGCACACTCTGTGACCGGTCCTGCCGGTAGTATATACAGGACATTTTTTTCTGGCGTTTGGCGGGACCGGTGCCGACCGGTAAAGCAATTGTCCATTGGATAGGATGTATTAACGCAATAAAAATATAGATTCATATGACAGAATTCAATGTGACAGAGATTCTTGATAATAAAAAAAAAAAAATTGTTTAACCAGAAGTGGGAGCCAAGTAATAATTCAATAGATTTCATTCTATTTAAGCCATAATTAAAAATACTAATATATATATTAAAATAATTTTTTTCAAAAAGTGTTAATAAAGGGATTTTATTTTTTGCCCCAGGTATTGTAATCTGATTTCTTTGTATGTCCATGTGCATACTCTACAACAACATATCGCATCTGGACTATGTTTTCACACAAAGTGTGATGTACCAGTGGTTTAGTCCTCAAAACTTGACTTGGATCTGGATACAGAGTACAAAATTAACACCTACTCACTCTGGTAACTAATCTTACAGACCTATATCTTCTAGAGTTGCTGGTCCGGATGTACTATAACCTAAGAAAACTGTTTTGCAAATTTAATAAGTAAACTAGAAATAGGACGCCCTGTTGATAGTAGCTGCGACATATGAACAGAAACAGGATAGCACAGAAGAACACACATTATCATGTGTAATGTCCACCCCATGAACCTTTTGCAAAAATTGTACAGTAGTCTTACAAGACCCTGTTTCATTTGTAAAACATATCAATGATGCTTAAATATTTATTAGTATACATGCAAATTATTTCACCTTCATGCCTTTTTGCATTGGTCAGGTCGAAAATTTTGATGAAATTGCTCACGGTTAAGGAGATGGAAGCAAATTTCTGTTTTTCAATTTTTGGGAAAAATTCGAAAATTCAAAATGGCCGCCATTTTTGGGAAGAGGAAAATTTTTAGAAAATTGTCAAGAGGACACTACTCACATATCCTGAGTTGAAAATTTCGACGAAATCCCTCTATCTCGCACGGTTAAGGAGATAGAAGCAAATTTCTGTTTTTCAATTTTGGGGAAAAATTCGAAAATTCAAAATGGCTGCCACTTTTGGGAAGAGGAAAATTTTTTAGAAAATTGCCAAGAGGACACTGCTCACATATCCTGAGTTGAAAATTTCGACGAAATCCCTCTATCTCGCACGGTTAAGGAGATAGAAGCAAATTTGTGTTTTTCTATTTTGGGCAAAAATTCGAAAATACAAAATGGCCGCCATATGTGGGAAGAGGAAATTTTTTTTGAAAATTGCCAAGAGTACACTGCTCAGATACCCTGTGAGTTGAAAATATTGACGAAATTGCTCTATCTCGCATGGTTAAGGAGATAGAAGCAAATTTGTGTTTTTTCCATTTTTGGCAAAAATTTGAAAATACAAAATGGCCACCATTTTTGGGGAGGGGAAATTTTTTTTGAAAATTGCCAAGAGTACATTGCTCAGATACCCTGTGGGTCGAAAATTTCGACGAAATTGCTCTATCTCGCACGGTTAAGGAGATAGAAGCAAATTTGTGTTTTTTCCATTTTTGGCAAAAATTTGAAAATACAAAATGGCCACCATTTTTGGGGAGGGGAAATTTTTTTTGAAAATTGCCAAGAGTACATTGCTCAGATACCCTGTGGGTCGAAAATTTCGACGAAATTGCTCTATCTCGCACGGTTAAGGAGATAGAAGCAAATTTGTGTTTTGCCATTTTTGGCAAAGTAGCTATTACTCAGTCAGTTATATAGCTATTATCACTAAAACCAATCCCAAGCAAGCTATCAACCTAAGTAATGCTCATACTAAATTTGGTAAAGATATGTCAAATATTTTTGCTTAAAATGCCCGGAAACAAAAGAAGTACACAAAAGTAGCTAAGTAGCTATTACTCAGTTAGTTATACACCTATCTTCACCAAAAGCAATCCCATGCAAGCTATTAACCCAATAAACACCTATACCAAATTTGGTAAAGATAGGATAAATACTTTTCCTTCAAATGAGCGGAAACCAAGTGTCTGGACGCCGGACAAAGCAAAAATAATATGTCCACCCCAACACTCTTTATCTACTTCTGCATGGCCGAATTATGGTTTAGATGTTTTGAATATTACCATGCATACAGAAGTGGTAATACATTTAATGAATGCTTATGTGTGGTGTTGGAGCAAAATCTGTGGCTCACTTGATGAAATTCTATCTCTTACAATGGGAAGTTATGAGAGTAAAATTCTTAATAAATTCTAATATAATTAACAGTGCTTAATCTGTATCAAAAGACAGACCCAAAGGTGCAACAAGATTTTAAAGGTCAAGGTCACTACAACAAGGTCAAAGGTCAAATTAAGGTCACACCATGATAATACACACCTATAGCCGATAACCAATGTCCCTACCAAGTATCAACTTCCTACACCTTACGGTTTCCGAGATATAGACCAGACAAGATTTTATAGGTCAAGGTCACTACGGCAAGGTCAAATCAAGGTCAGACCATGATGCTGCACACCTACACCCCCTAACCAATATCCCTACCAAGTATCAACTTCCTACACCTTACGGTTTCTGAGATATAGCCCGGACAAGATTTTATAGGTCAAGGTCACTACAACAAGGTCAAAGGTCAAATCAATGTCAGACCACGACGTTGCACACCTACACCCCCTAACAAATGTCCCTACCACATATCAACTTCCTACACCTTACAGTTTTCGAGATATATCCCAGACAAGATTTTATAGGTCAAGGTCACTACGGCAAGGTCAAAGATCAAATCAAGGTCACACCATGACGTTGCACACCTACACCCCCTAACCAATATCCCTACCAAGTATCAACTTCCTACACCTTACGGTTTCCGAGATATAGCCCGGACAAGATTTTATAGGTCAAGGTCACTACGGCAAGGTTAAATCAAGGTCAGACTACGAGGTTGCACACCTACACCCCCTAACCAATGTACCTACCAAGTATCAACTTCCTACACCTTACGGTTTCTGAGATACAGCCCGGACAAACTTTTTCCCGCCGCCCGCCCATCCGGACACAATGGGTGAAAACAATACTCCGACAGCCCTTAAGGTCTGTGGAGTAACAAAACTGAAAAGGCCCATTTGACCTAAGGGCATAGAACCCTGTGAGGTCAAGGTCGGCTACCAACTAACCGGTTAACCGGAAGTCTACGGACGTTGCCCCCCCCCCCCCCCCCTTTCTTTCCTTCCTCAGGGGGTTCTGAGAGAAGGAAAGGCAGAGAGAGGGGCTAAGTTCAGTCCCAAGAAATAAACTTCCCTAGGGAAGCAAGTCAGAGTTTTCTTTCTTTTTTTTTTTTTTTGTATACATTGTGTACATATTTCCATTATGTACATCTTAACATATTTACATATAATATGTACATATTTACACACACACCAGCTCCTTATTCTGCCTAAAGTCTGCAGTCCTGTCTAAGTAGTAGCGCAGGGCTCTAACTGGTCATAGAGACCTGTCACCTTTAAGTGACTTATCCAGGGAAGGGGCCAGGGCTGGTAAGACCACTGGGGCCACACTATCTGGACCCTCCTTAGCCAGCTGATTCTAGGATAGAAAGCTGGGAGAAGGGTACAAGGACACCTTAGACCAGTCTGACTGGTGTCTGATGTTCTTATGTAACCAAGCATGGATCTCACTCCTGCGTTTACCAGAACCCAAGGCCATAAGAAAAACAGTCTTGAAGGTCAAGTGTTTCAAGGAGGTCTCCTTCGGGGGTTCAAATGGAGCCTTTGTCAACTGGTGCAGCACCAGAGAGAGGTTCCAGGAGGGGATGACCCTCCTGCCCTTGGGTCTGTCTCTATGGAAACTATCCAGGAGACGAGTGAGATTCTCATCTTTGCCGACATTAATGGTGACATTGCCCAATTTGTCAGCAATAGCTGATCTGTAGCCATCAATAGTGCCTGGCTGCAACTTCTTGTCCTGAAACAAGTGCAGGAGGAAGTCAGCAATAGCTTTCAGAGGTGGTGCCCTGACGTCCACCTGATTACAGAGGCACCACTTTGTAAAAATGGTCCACTTTGCCCCATAGACAGATCTGGTTGATCTTCTTTGAGGAGCCTCAATTCGTGTTGCCACTGCGTCAAGAGAAACCTTGCTCCTTGATAGCTGAGGCTCTAGGAGCCAGGCATGTAGATTCCGATTTGACAGGTTCCTGTGAAGGACCTGGTTGAATGGTTGAGACACTAAGTTGGGTATGTTGGGCAGACACAGTGGAATCTGACTGGACATTGCCACTAGATCCCAGAACCAGGGCATGTTGGGCCACCCTGGTGCAATCAGGATTATCCTGTTGCAAAGGTAGTCCTGTAACTTTTCCACCACTTTGCCCGAGATGGCTGCTGGTGGAAAGGCATATGGGTCCAGACCCTCCCAGGAAAGGCTGAGAGCATCGACTGCCCATGCCTGGGGGTCTGGGACCAGTGACACAAACTGTGGAAGTTTGTTTTTGAATCTGGTAGCAAACAAGTCCACTTGGGGGTGATGCCACCGGGAGCATATAGTTTGGAACACCTCTGGGTGAAGGGACCACTCCGTTTGAATGGTCTGGCCAAGTCTGGATAGCTTGTCTGCTATCACGTTCAGCCGGTCGGGGATGTGATGTGCTTTGAGAGTTACCTGTTTCCTGGTGCACCAGGACAGGATTCTCCACAGTTGGGCACACAGAGAGCCCGACTTCATCCCCCCTTCCTTGTTGATATAGGCAACCACTGTTGTGTTGTCTGTGGCTACCAGGACTATGTTGTTTGAACAGAGGTCTTGGAACTCTTTTAGGGCCAGAAAGACCGCCTTTATTTCCAACTGGTTTATATGCAACTTGCTTTCTGGAAGGGACCAGGTTCCCCTTGCAGTGTGCTCATTTAAGTGAGTGCCCCACCCTTCTTTCGATGCGTCTGTAAAAATTTGCAGAACATGTTTTAGTGGGTGTAATGGTTGACCTGGTAGCACTTGCTTTCCTCCAGCCCGGACACACTGGACCGGACAGTATTGACTGAATTTTGTCTGTCCAACGCACTGGTGTGGGTCTGACCTTGCCCTCTGCCAGGTCAAACTGGTAGCCTACGAAGTTGAAAACCTGTTTTGGATCCAGTTCTGACTTTTCCTTGTTCACCAGCCAACCTAGTTCTGGACAGAGAGCTACCGAGGTCTGTGTATGCTGGAGACAAGTTTGGTGGGATGTGGCTGTGAATGACTGTGAATTGGTATGTGGAAGTATGCGTCCTTGAAATCTATGGAGATTACCCATTCCCCTGCCTGTAGGGAGAGTCTTATTGTCTCTGGGGTCTCCATTTTGAATGACTCTGTTTAGGAAGGTGTTCAAGGTTCTCAGGGCCAAGATAGGTCTCCACCGGTTGTTGGATTTGGGTACCAAAAATGGCCGGTTGTAAAACCCCAGGGAGTTTTGATTTTCCACCGGTTCTACTGCATTTTTGTTGGTAGCAGTTGGGACATTTGTGACAAGATTTACAGAGCTCAAGTGACCTACACAGTAAACATCTTTCACATATCTTATTTCTGTGTAGTTGTGACAATAATTGGGAATTACGCCTTTCTTTTGTGGCAACCCGGTAACAGAATGAACATCTGCAACACAAGAGTTTACAAGTAAATTTACAGTATCGCTCTTGCTGGAAAAGTCTCTGTTCTTGGCCATCACTGGTGAAGGGTTCAAACCTAACTGACCGGGTACAAAAGCACAGTCCTTCAGCCTGGTGGCACACTTTACACAGTAATTGTCATTTACATGGTTTAGAACCCTTGGTCGGTTTCTGTGAAAAAGTGGAAGGCTTGCCACGACTTTTCTTGCTTTGCTGGCATTCTCTTATTTGCTTCCAAGCTGGGATAGAAGACTTCTGGTCCGGTTGATGAGAAGACTTGTTATTGGAAGCATATGGATGGAAACAACCAGGTTTCCTGTGAGACTGGCTAGAAGAACGCCTCTCCTCACTTCTGGCCAGTTCTGACTTTTCCTTGTTCACCAGCCAACCTAGTTCTGGACAGAGAGCTACCGAGGTCTGTGTATGCTGGAGACAAGTTTGGTGGGATGTGGCTGTGAATGACTGTGAATTGGTATGTGGAAGTATGCGTCCTTGAAATCTATGGAGATTACCCATTCCCCTGCCTGTAGGGAGAGTCTTATTGTCTCTGGGGTCTCCATTTTGAATGACTCTGTTTAGGAAGGTGTTCAAGGTTCTCAGGGCCAAGATAGGTCTCCACCGGTTGTTGGATTTGGGTACCAAAAATGGCCGGTTGTAAAACCCCAGGGAGTTTTGATTTTCCACCGGTTCTACTGCATTTTTGTTGGTAGCAGTTGGGACATTTGTGACAAGATTTACAGAGCTCAAGTGACCTACACAGTAAACATCTTTCACATATCTTATTTCTGTGTAGTTGTGACAATAATTGGGAATTACGCCTTTCTTTTGTGGCAACCCGGTAACAGAATGAACATCTGCAACACAAGAGTTTACAAGTAAATTTACAGTATCGCTCTTGCTGGAAAAGTCTCTGTTCTTGGCCATCACTGGTGAAGGGTTCAAACCTAACTGACCGGGTACAAAAGCACAGTCCTTCAGCCTGGTGGCACACTTTACACAGTAATTGTCATTTACATGGTTTAGAACCCTTGGTCGGTTTCTGTGAAAAAGTGGAAGGCTTGCCACGACTTTTCTTGCTTTGCTGGCATTCTCTTATTTGCTTCCAAGCTGGGATAGAAGACTTCTGGTCCGGTTGATGAGAAGACTTGTTATTGGAAGCATATGGATGGAAACAACCAGGTTTCCTGTGAGACTGGCTAGAAGAACGCCTCTCCTCACTTCTGGCCACTTCCTCTTTTGCCTTAATGAGAAGCTGGTCCGGGGAAAGTGACTGCAAATGAATGGGAGCACTACGCAGTGCAGTGAGTGTGTCCTTTTTTACACCCGCATGTAAATAGTCCAAGTAGCTGTCTCTACGCGCAAGGGTGAAGTTTGCGACACTAATATACATACCTTCTGACAAATCCTGCATTGTCCTGGCCATGGCTTGGAAAATTTAATAAGTAAATTAAATTTTTATAAGTTAATACCCTATCCAATGGACAATTGCTAATCTGGTCGGCGCAGACCGGCCCGCCAAATGCCAGAAAAAGATGTCCTGTGTTTCCACCGGCTGGCCGGTCCCAGAACTGTGCATTCACCAGGTGGCGCATGGTATTTACTTCCTGTCTAGACAACATGACGTCATAGCATCTTTTTCGTTGTCTAAACCTATTAGACCCCTAGTAAACTGATAGCGGGGTTGGTGGGAGGGTCTTGTGTGTCCATTGGATAGGGTATTAACTTATAAAAATTTAATTTACTTATTAAATTTGCAATTTTATTGCGTTAATACATCCTATCCAATGGACAATTGCTGAATAACTACCGCTTGGTCAACGGGTAAGTTACTAGGGACTTATGTGAACTCACAAGTAATAGCAAATTTTAACCTACGGTCTAGACTGACTTTGTCAGGAGACCTATAGGCCCAGGCCTGGGTTGACCTTAAGGTCAGGAAACCCTGTAAGGCCATGGTCGGTTGCAAGCAGCCGGTTACCTGGGGCTATACCGCCGTCAAGCCCCCTCCCCCCCCCTTTGCAGACCTGTTCTGAGGTAGGGGAAGAGAGGGATGAGTTCAGTCCCAGAATGCAAACTAGAGATTGCGTCTCGACGCAGTGTATCCCCGGACGGGACATAGATAAGGCGTGAATATGTCGGTCTTGAGCCTGTTTCCTGGAGCACCAGGACAGGATTCTCCATAGTACCAGATTACTCCCAAAAGCTAATCACTAGTTCTTTCACTTATATCTGTCTTTAAAAATTACATTTCATGGATCCAGAAGATCCAGACAGTGATCCGGATCACTCCCAAAATTTAATCAGATCTTCCTTTTACCATTTTGGACATATCCTGAAAATTTTATTAAAGTCCATCTGTCAGTTTTTGAGTTATCTTGTTCACAAACAAACAAACAAATAGAGGGCCAAAAATGACCCTCGGTCAGGTACTTTGGCGGTCAGTGGATGACCTTAAATGAAGATCTGTAACCGGTAAGCCTGGATGCTGGTACTCCATCATGTACTCAACCTCCAAAGCCATTTTCAATAGTTTCCATGCAATGTAGTCAGCATTAAGTGTGAAAATATCTCCAAATTTGCCAAAAATGACCCTTGATCAGGTACTTTGGCAGTGAGTGGATGACCTTAAATGAAGATCTGTAACCAGTAAGCCTGGATGGTAGAAGTCCATCATGTACTCAACCTCCAAAGTCATTTTCAATAGTTTCCATGCAATATAGTCAGCATTAAGTGTGAAAATATCTCCAAAAAGGCCAAAAATGACCCTCGGTCAGGTACTTTGGTGGTCAGTGGATGACCTTCAATGAAAAGCTTCAAGGTCAAATTTCTGCATGCTTACAGAGGACATATATATGTATTATATATACCAGCCATAGGATGATCTGACTTTCTGTATAGGAGAACTGGGCCAAAAAGTGAAAAAATGGCCAAAATCTGACCTTTAAGAGGCCACCAGTGACCTTGAGATTGAAGATCAAGGTCACAAAACAATAGCGTTCGTGGCATTGCCCATATATACCCACATACCAAATTTGAAAGTTCTAACTAAAATATTTTTTAAGTTATCGCGTCCAAAAGGAAATCTCTGCGGCGGCCGTACTGAATCCTAAGTATCCCCGACTTTCGTCCGGGGATACAATAAACCTCCCGAAAGAAGCACGCCATACTTAATTCTTATGTACATGAAGAACTGTTTATACATATATATAAATCTCCTCAATCTAAGGGCCACTTGTGGATCTGCTGAGCGGCTACTACCGAGCCCAATTGGTAAAGCTCTGAATCAGCCCAAGCCACACCCTTCAGATAGAACTGTGTGAAATTATTATGTGACTTCAGTGGCAGGCTGACAAGATTGGATCTAAGGAGACTCCCGACTGGAAGACCTTAGAAGCAGCAAAAGGCCCTGACATCATGGGCTTTAACCTGATGTAAAGTGTGGGCCTCCTGGTCAGAGAGCTCATAACATAGGATCACAGTCTGCTTGATCCAAGAGGAGATAGTGGCAGGTGAGATGTCTTTGTCGAAACCTTTCTTAAAGGAGACAAGAACCACCTCCTTATTCTGCCTGAGATCTGAGGTCCTGTCCAAATAGTAGCGCAATGCTCTGACCGGACAGAGGGACCTGTCAGACTTGAGGGATCTATCCAGAGTTGGGGCCAGGGCTGTTATAACCCTTGGGGCCACACTGTCTGGACCCTCTTTGGCCAGCTGATTCTTGGACAGGGACACCTTTGACCAGTCGGATTGGTGTCTAATATTTCTGTTTTGCCAAGCCTGTATCTCACTTCTACGCTTGCCCGACCCCATGGGCCAAGAGGAAAACTGTCTTGAAGGTCAAATGCTTCAAGGAGGCCTCTTTAATTGGTGCAAAATGAACCTTGTCAGCTGGTGCAAAAACCAGGGAGAGGTTCCAGGAGGGGATTCCCTTCCGGCCTTTGGATCTGTCTCAGTGGAAACTATCCAGGAGACGAGTGAGATGTTCATCCTTACTGATATTGATGGGCGAATTTCCCAGTCTATCAGCAATGGCTGACCTATAACCATCAATGGTGCTGGGCTGCAACTTCCTGTCCTGAAAGAGGTACATAAGGAAGTCAGCAACTGACTTTACAGGGGGTGCCCCGAAGTCCACCTGATGAATGATACATCACTTGTAAAAATGGCCCACTTGCCTCCTAGACTGATCTGATTGATCCCCTTTTAGGAGCCTCAATTCTTGCTGCCACTGCCTCAGAAAAGTCCTGCTCCTCAATTGCTGAGGCTCTAGGAGCCCTGCATGGAGATTAAGATTTGTCAGATTTCTGTGAGGGATCTGATTGAATGGCTGTCAACAGGTTGGGCAGATTGGGCAGGCTCAGTGGGATTTGGCTGGACATGGCCACTAGATCCCAAAACCAAGGCATGTTGTGCCATCCCGGAGCAATCAGAATGATTCTCTTGCATGGGGAGTCCTGCAATTCCTCCACCACTTTGCCCAATATGGTTGATGGTGGGAAGGTGTATGCTTCCTGATCCTACCATGGCAGACTGAGCGCATCCACTGCTGTGGCCAGGGGATCTGGTACCAGTGACACAAACAGAGGCAACTTGTTGTTGAACCTGGTGGCAAATAAGTCTATTTTGGACTGGTGCTACCTGCTGCATATTGAGTGGAAGACCTCTGGAAGGAGAGACCACTCTGTTTGGATGGTCTGGCCTAGCCTGGATAGCTTGTCTGTTACCACGTTCAGCCAGCCTGGAAAGTGCCGGGCTTTAGAGTCACTTGTTTCCTGGCACACCAGGTCAAGATTCTCCATAGTAGGGCACAAAGTGGGCCCGACCTTATGCCTCCTTCCTTGTTTATGTATGACACTACTGTGGTGTTGTCGGTTGCTACAAGTACTATTTTATTTGAGCAAAGGTCTTGTAACTCTTTTAAAGCCAGAAAGACTGCTTTTAGTTCTAAATAGTTTATATGCAGCTTGCTTCCCGGAAGGGACCAGGTTCCTCTTGCAGTGTGCTCGTCTAAGTGAGCGCCCCACCCTTCTACCGGTGCGTCTGTAAATATTTGCAGAGCATGTTATATTGGGTGTAATGGTTGGGCTGTAAGTACATTGTCCTCCTTCAGTCACCATTGTAAATGGGGGTGCAGGGACCTGGGGATTGGGATCACCTTTTCCAGTGATTCTGGTACCCTCCATTGTTTTGAAATGCAACTGAACGGGTCTCATATGAAGTTGGTCTGATGAACTTATTTTTCTGTAGCTGTTAGTAAACTTCTCAAGGATATGAATTCCCAGACCGGTCAAGCCGGTAGGGATCGCAGTTTCAACCTTTTCTCTAGAAGGTTCTGCCACCAGTCTGGAGTCAGTCGGACCCAACCAGATCTGAGGTCGAACAGGTAGCCTAAAGAATCGAAGTCTTGTTTGGGCTCCAGCTCTGATTTCTCTAAGTTCACCAGCCAACCCAGTTGCTGACACATTTTTACTAGTGTATGTTAAAGACAAGACTGGTGGGATCTGGCTCTTACCAACCAGTCGTCTAGGTACTGGTGGATTCTTAATCTTTGTGTATGGTCATCAGTTTCACCTCCTTTGGTATCACAGTGAACTCTATGGGTGCTATGGACAAACCAAATTGCAGGGCCTTGAACTGGTATGCCCGACCTTGGATGTGAAATCTCAGGTATTTCCTGGATTGTTTCTGTATAGGTATATGGGAGTAGGTGTCCTTGAAATCTATTAAGGTAACCCACTCCCCTTGTTGGAGGGCAGTCCTGATGGTCTCTGAAAGGCTTGGTTTGCTCAGATCTAGAATAGGTCTCCAACGGCTGTGTGGTTGTGGAACCAGGAAAGGCCGGTTGGTGTGGTCTGGTCCGGTGGTTGTGATACAACTTTTCACATTTTACAGACTCTTTGCCCCAGGCCAGCCACCTGCAAGGTGCAGCATTTACACAGAAATAGTTATATAACAGATGGCTGACCCCTGACCGGACATGATGAAAACTTGTTTGACTGTAGACCACCTTTTCTCTTGCTGCTGAAAAGGCCTATTGGCTTTTTTTTTCTTTGTCTATCTGATTGATTGAAAGGTTGAAATCTATTATCTTTCCAGTCAAGTCCAGCACCAATAAAAGGCTGGTGAGAGGCGTGATAAGGGAAGGTTGCCTGGTAGCAGCTTGGGACATTTTCATATCAAGACCACTGACTGGTCTAAGAATTCTCTGTAACCAAAATTTGCCTTAGGCAACTCTGTCCGGTACCAGGTCTCTGTAACCGGTAATTCACTGTAACCAGTAATTCACCAATGAATGAAGACAGCTACTGGTCTAGATTTAGGTAGCTTTTGTCAGTTTGTAAAAATTGTAGTTTTCCTGTAACCAGTAATTCTCTATAACCGGCCAAAAGCTGGTAGGCTGGAGTCAAAATAAAGGCTATGTAGCCCGGCACCTGGTCGGTAGACTCCATAACCAGTTGGGTGAAGCAATTCTGTGGAGATGCTTCCACATCTACCTGCCCCAGAATCAACACAGAGTTGAATGGACCAGTTTGGTAGACTCTGTAACCGGTTTTGGTGAAGCAAGGCTGTATAGCTGGTACCTGGTCGGTAGGCTCTGTAACCAGTCATTAAAGTGATCACTCTGTAACCGGTTTGGGTGAAAACAAGGCTGTATAGTCGGTAAACTGGTCTGGTGATTTGAAAACTCTGTAACCGGTCAGTTGAAGCCATATTTGTAGATACTTGCTGTCTGCATGTCCCAACAGAGTTGAATGGACTAGGTAGGGAGACTCTGTAACCGGTTGGATGAGGCACTGCTGAGGCTGTGTAGCCGGTAACCGGTCGGTAGACTCTGTAACCAGTTGTTAAAACAATTATACAACTATTTTGTGTTGAATCCAGCCTATAGCAGGTTTCCTGTATTCCTCAAAAGAATTCTCGTAAGCACACGTCTAATTGTGTAGGTTTGACAGTAGGTGGGAAAGCCCTTGTGAGCTATATTTAGAAATTGCTGGTCGGTGTGTCACGTGACCAGTTTGTCAGTTGTCGTGTTCTTTTGTGATACTTAAACAGGCAAATGCGCAGTATTCTGCTCATTCACAAACCCCACTACCGACAACAAAGGCCGGGTCCATGAGAAAGAGACTGGTATCACAGTAGACGTTAGTTGTGAAGAACGTACTTCCGACTTTCCTGGTCGGTGAAACACATGATCAGCTTCATGATCTGGTCAGTGAATCACGTGACCAGCTTCGTGGAGAATACATCAGAGGTCGCGTTCTTTTGAGCTGGCTGGTCGGCTGATGCTTTAAAGCAGAGAAGCCTGGACCAGTGTGCTCTGAAGAAGGAAGTCCTGGTCGGTGCCGATCTGAAGTCGTTCTTCTCAGCCGGCTGTGCACTCAAACCAGTCTCCTGGCCATCCACTGCCCTTATTAGCGACACATGAGCCGGGTCCACAAGGGTGGGACTGAGAGTGACTGAAGATGAAATTCCTTCTATGTCGTAGATATGAAGTTCTGATGAAAAACACTAAATACTCAAGCTAGGCTGGTGTGACTGATGCTTAACAGCAGAGAAGTCGATACCAGTGCGCTCTGAAGAAATCTGAAGAATGCATCTCTTGCTTCTCTTTATAGTATAAATACTGACATTTCTTCCGTGATTGTAGCTAGAAGCTTACAGAAGGTACGTACATTCAAACAAAACACTAAATACTCGAGCTGGCTGGTGTGACTGATGCTATACAGCAGAGAAGTTGGTACCAGTGCACTCTGAAGAAATGCACCTCTTAGGGAATTCCTTCTATTTCTAGTTATAAATACTAGAAGGACTGATGTTACCTTGGTGATTGTAGCTGGAGGTTACAGAAGGTACATTCAAATAACAAACCACAGATAAAAATACCTTGTAAGTAGTATATCCATTTCTTTCTAAATATTGTCGATCTGCCCCTAACAACACAATTGTTGAATGGGAGGAAACTAGAAAATGGCTGCCTTCATATTTCTCGTCGATTACTGCCCTATCATCAACACTAAATTGAGTCAACTAGGGAGCGTTTCCAGCAGATTTTTTAAAAGTATATCCGTGCTTGATATGTAGATAAAACTTCTACACTAAAATATTTGCAAATAAGGTTGAAAATCCGTCATAATCCACACTTTTCCTTAAAATATCTGGAGATTGTTGAAAACATGTCTGCACCGGAGTACACGCGCCAAACGAAAAAGATGATATGACATCATGTTGTCTAGACAGGAAGTAAATACCATGCGCCACCTGGCGAATGCACAGTACTGGGACCGGCCAGCCGGTGGAAACACAGGACGTCTTTTTCTGGCGTTTGGCGGGCCGGTCTGCACCAACCGGATTAGCAATTGTCCATTGGATAGGATGTATTAACGCAATAAAAACTCCAGTTCGTCCACAGCTTGCTGCATTCTTTCAGAGGACTTGCCTTTCACTATGTGCAAACTCTTGAGTTGTGTAGACACAGCATCCTGTACTCTACTCAAACACCTTGACAAACCGTCAGCCTGGTTGCACATGACAGTCTGCTCTCTAGCTGCTCTTTCCCAGCATCTCAAAATGTCCTTATTAAGGGGCCGGGAGGGTGGGTTACATCTGGCCACCCTGCTGAATGCACTATTCAGCTTTGCCGGTACCGGAGACCAGAAACACACAGTGGATACATCAGTCTTTCTTATCAGCATGCATGTCGTAACATCTAGACGACCTGGGTGGCTTGACAAACTGGTTCCTGAGAAGCCCAGCAGTTTCTGTGTTTCTTGAGGGGTAGCCTTCAGTGATGGGGAGATTCAACTTTTCCATCTTCCGGCAAAGCCAGTTGTCTACAGGCAACTTCACAGATACCTTCCCAGTTGGCTGGACTTGGGAACCAGCAAATGGATTATCATCTGAAGATGAAACACTGTCGAATTCAGGTATCTTGTCCCAGCCCATGAATAACCTCACCCCTCTGATGGTCTCTCTGTAACTAGCTTCCTCAGAGAGTTCTTGGTCACCAGAAACATCTTTGTCTGGGGAGCCGTACCAGAAGTCGTCACCAGCAGGGGGAACCAGGGTACGAAATTAAGCCAAAATATTTTCAGGACCACAGGACTGACAACTTGCCGAAGTTACTGGTCCATCAGAAAGTTTATCAGTACATTTCTGAGAATGAAAAGTCGATAGAAGGCTATAAAAATACATTATACCCGGCAGCAATTATCACACACTGTAAGTGATGGGATTTAAATTAGATTTTAATTTACTTAATGTATATTTAGTGACAATATTAGAGGACAATTTAGAAAGTTTCATGGATTTTGATGTATTTTTTGTTATACTTTGCGTTCAACAGCCAGGGTCATATTGCGATGGATAGTTTATGGGTGGAGGAACCAGTACATACTAGTTGGTCAAGATTCTGCACTGTAAACCACAGGGCATCGGCAAGTAACTAGCAACTTTCCAACATGAAGTGCCCGTGCTGAGATTCGAACCAGCGACCTCAGAGGTTGAAGGCGATCACTCTAACTGCCACACCACTGAGCTGAAACTTTCATGGAAGATTATTTGTACATGTGCTAGGCTGCAAATCTGATGTTTGTAAAAACAACACATGTCTTTAACCAATGAAATGCCAGAAAGGAAGTGAATATTATCCCTAGATGTATGTTACAGTGATTGTGAAGCACCTCTAAAATGGGAGTCCATGGGACTACATGACCGCCATTAAGTCCCAGTAATTTTTTTTTTTTTTTTTGGAGTCCTATATGTTACAGATCGCAAGATTTTAAGTATTATCCTACCTTCTATTATCTTATCCAGATATTGAATTCTCTGACCTCAGACCCACTCTCCCAACTCCATTTAAACCTGTTATTTTATCTCATCTATTACACAACCTTTCTATTATCCAAACAATTTGTTACTCCCCCAATAGGGTCGGATAATAGAGGTTCTACTGTACTGCATTATTCTATTTAAGCTGTGCTACTATATCACTGTATTGTTTATTGCATTGTCTGAAAATAAAATTATGATTTTTATATCTCTCTTAATTCTTTTTACTTGAATCTTGGTTGTTGCACCTTTGGGTGTCTTTTTATGCAGATTGAGCACTATTAAAGTCAAATTAGAATTCAGTAAAGATTTTACTTTTGCAACTTCCCATTGTAACAGATAGGATTTCATTTAGTGAGCCACTGGTTTTGCCCCAACACCACACATAAGCATTCATTGACTTTATTATCATTTCTGTATGTATTGTAATATTCAGAACATGCAAACCATAATTCGACCATGCACGCCGATTATAAACAAAAGACAAGTGAACTAAAACAGGTGAACATCTTGACACACATGTGTGGTCACTTTGGTATGCTTGGATAATATTCAAACCATCCAAACCACAATTAGACCGTGCACAGTGTGCTTATATGCATGCCTTAAAGTTACCAGGTCAAAGGGACTGAAAAAACCTAAATCTTTTCAACCCAGAAGCATTTCTGTCGGTGGTGGACCAGCACTAGTTTCGAACCCTGGGGGGGAACCAGGCTCACTTTGCAGATCTTCCTCATTAACAGGCTGCACGGCATTACTGGTACTGGAGAGCAGAACCTCAGGACCTGCACTGGGAGCTTCAACAGGGTGGGTGGCATTCTGCTGTATCTCCTCTTCCCTTCTCACCACTTCAGTACCGGGACCCTCAACAGAGCGGGTAGCACTCTTACTGGCTGCTTCACTGACAAACGCAGCTTCACCGGTGGTCTGAGTAAGCCTGGGACCGGTACCCCCAACAATCACACCACAGGACAAGCCACTGGTGGAGGTTCCAGGATCAAAAAGGGCTGATCACTGGTAACCACTGATGAGGGTTTCTTCACAGGCTCTACAGGGACGGCAAACGTCTTGGAGAGTAGCATGGCCTCTAGTCTGGCAAAACGTTCTCCCCACTTCTCGTCTAGGTCCCTGAGTTCATCAGACCTGGGTTTGTTGCTGGATTTGGATTTCTTTCTGCTTGGCTTTGGAGAATCGTCAGCTCTTTTCTTCTTGCCAGCAGGGGTTTCAGACTTCTTAATTGTCTTCTCTCCGTCCACCCGTCCCAACACACTGACCTGTGAAGGGTCCACGAGAGTGGGGGTGGGGGAGACAGAAACCTTCTTCTCCATATTCTTCTTCTCTCTGTAGGTGGGGGTGGCAAGTTGAAGAAGCTGCTCTGGGGTAAAGGCCTTGCAGATTGGAAATTCATGGTTGAAGACACACGGATCGTCTCCTACCCCCTAGTCTCTACATCTTGCGCACTTGAGGTGGCCATCAAACAAAGCCATAATATGGCCACACGTGCCTTTCTTCTGACCAGGAGAAGACATAATGATCAGTAATACAGAATAATTATGTAGAATAAAATTGCAAATTTAATAAGTAAATTAAATTTTTATAAGTTAATACCCTATCCAATGGACAATTGCTTTACCGGTCGGCGCGACCGGTCCCGCCAAACGCCAGAAAAAGACGTCCTGTATATACTACCGGCAGGACCGGTCACAGAGTGTGCATTCGCCAGGTGGCGCATCGTACTCCATTTCCTGTTTACCTATTGACGTCATAGCATCTTTTTCGTGTCTAATCCTAGTAAGACCCCTAGTAAGCTGATAGCGGGGCCGGTTGGGTGGGCCTTGCCTGTCCATTGGATAGGGTATTAACTTATAAAAATTTAATTTACTTATTAAATTTGCAATTTTATTGCGTTAATACATCCTATCCAATGGACAATTGCTGAATAACTACCGCTTGGTAGGCGGGTAAGCAGCTAGGGACTTATGTGAACTCATAACAACAATTTTAACAGGCCCATTTGACCTAGGGTCAGAGAAACCTGAAAGGTCAGGGTCGGTCACTAACTCACCGGTTAACCGGGAGACTACCGACGTTGCCCCCCCCCCCCCCTTTCTCTTTCCTTTCAGAGTTGGTCTGAGTTGGAAAGATAGAGAGAGAGAGGGGCTGAGTTCAGTCCCAGAAGAAATAAACTTCCCAAAGGAAGCAAGTCACAGTTTTTTTTTTTTTTTTTTTTTTTTTTTGAACATATATGTACATTCAACATATTTACATTATGTACATATCTAGCATATTTATAATATGTACATATTTACATATATACACCATCTCCTCACTTCTGGGCCTGGTGGTGCACCTGCTGGGCAGCCACTACAGGTCCCAGATGGAAAAGCTCTGAGTCAGCCCAGGCAACATCCTTCAAATAGAATTGGGTGAAGGTGTTGTGAGATTTCCAGTGGCAGGCTGACAAGATCTGATCTAAGGAGATCCCTGATTGGAAAGCCTTAGAAGCAGCAAAGGCCCTAACATCATGGGCTTTAACCTGATGTAAGGTGAGGGCCTCCAGGTCAGAGAGCTCATAGCACAGAACCACAGTCTGTTTGATCCATGAGGAGATGGTGGCAGGCGAGATGTCTTTATCAAAACCCTTCTTGAAGGAGACAAAGACTAACTCCTTATTCTGCCTGAGGTCTGCAGTCCTGTCCAAGTAGTAACGCAGGGCTCTAACTGGACATAGGGACCTGTCACCCTTGAGTGACCTATCCAGAGATGGTGCCAGGGCTGGGATGACCACTGGTGCCACACTATCTGGACCTTCCTTAGCCAGCTGATTCTTGGATAGGAAGCTGGGTGAAGGGTACAAAGACACCTTAGACCAGTCTGACTGGTGTCTGATGTTCTTATGTAACCAAGCATGGATCTCACTCCTGCGTTTACCTGAACCCAAAGCCAGCAGGAAAACAGTCTTGAAAGTTAAATGTTTCAAGGAGGACTCTTTCAGGGGTTCAAAAGGAGCCTTCGTGAGCTGATGTAAAACCAGTGAAAGGTTCCAGGAGGGGATGCCCCTCCTGCCCTTAGGTCTGTCTCTATGGAAACTATCCAGGAGACGAGTGAGATTCTCATCTTTGCTGACATTAATGGTGGAATTGCCCAGTTTGTCAGCAATGGCTGATCTGTAGCCATCAATAGTGCCTGGTTGTAACTTCTTGTCCTGGAACAAGTGCAGGAGGAAGTCAGCAATGGCCTTCAGAGGTGGTGCCCTGAAGTCCACCTGATTACTGAGGCACCACTTTGTAAAAATGGTCCACTTTGCCTCATAGACAGATCTGGTTGATCTTCTTTGAGGAGCCTCAATTCGTGCTGCCACTGCCTCAGAGAAGCCTTGCTCCTTGATTGCTGAGGCTCTAGGAGCCAGGCATGTAGGTTCAGATTCGACAGGTTCCTGTGAAGGACCTGGTTGAATGGCTGAGACACAAGGTTTGGTATGCTGGGCAGACAGAGTGGGATCTGGCTTGACATTGCTACCAGGTCCCAAAACCAGGGCATGTTGGGCCACCCTGGGGCAACCAGGATTATTCTGTTGCAGGGGTAGTCCTGGAGCTTCTCCACCACTTTGCCCAAGATGGCTGCCGGTGGGAAGGCGTATGGGTCCAGGTACTCCCAGGAGAGACTGAGTGCATCCACTGCCCAAGCCTGGGGGTCTGGCACCGGTGACACAAACTGAGGTAGTTTGTTGTTGAACCTGGTGGCAAACAGGTCCACTTTTGGCTGGTGCCACCTTGCGCATACAGCTTGGAATACTGCTGGATGAAGTGACCACTCTGTTTGAATGGTCTGGCCAAGTCTGGATAGCTTGTCTGCTATCACGTTCAGCCGGCCGGGGATGTGACGTGCCCTGAGGGTTACCTGTTGTCTGGTGCACCAGGACAGGATTCTCCACAGTAGGGCACACAGTGACCCCGACTTCATCCCCCCTTCTTTGTTGATATAGGCAACCACTGTTGTGTTGTCTGTAGCTATCAACACAGTCTTGTTGCAGACCAGGGTTCGAAACTCCTTTAGAGCTAGAAAAACTGCTTTTAGCTCTAAGTGGTTTATGTGCAACTTGCTTTCTGGAAGGGACCAGGTTCCCCTTGCAGTATGGTCGTCCAAGTGAGCGCCCCACCCTTCGTTTGATGCGTCTGTAAAGATCTGCAGAGCATGTTTTAGAGGGTGTAATGGTTGACCTAGTAGCACATTGCCTTCCTCCAGCCACCACCTTAGATGAGGGTGGAGGGACTTGGGGACCGGTATCACCTTTTCCAGTGACTCTGGGACCCTCCAATTGTTTTTCAAGTGCCACTGTATGGGTCTCATGTGGAGTCGCCCTAAGTGGACTTGTTTTTCTGTTGCTGTGAGGAGACCTATGAGGGACATGAATTTCCGGACCGGACAAACCGGATCCGACATCATTGATCTGATTTTGTCTGTCAAGGCCTGCCAACGGTCTTCTGTTGGTCTGACCTTGCCCTCTTTCAGGTCGAACTGGTAACCTACGAAGTTGAAGACCTGTTTGGGTGCCAGTTCTGACTTTTCCTTGTTCACCAGCCACCCTAGTTCCTGACAAAGAGTGACCAGGGTTTGAGTATGCTGGAGACAGGTGTGGAGGGTAGAGGCCCTCACCAGCCAGTCGTCTAGGTACTGGTGGATTCTTATACCCTGTTGTAAGGCCATGAGCTTGACCTCTTTGGCCACCACTGTGAACTCCATGGGTGCTGTGGAAAGACCAAAGGGCAGGGCCTTGAACTGGTAGGAGTGGCCCTGAATGTGAAAACGCATGTACTTCCTGGACTGACTGTGAATTGGAATGTGGAAGTAAGCGTCTTTGAAGTCTATGGATGTGACCCACTCCCCTGCCTGTAGGGAGGTTCTTATTGTCTCTGGGGTCTCCATCTTGAACGACTCTGTGTTTAAAAAGGTGTTCAAAGTGCTCAGGTCCAAGATAGGTCTCCACCGGTTGTTGGGTTTGGGAACCAAAAATAGCCGGTTGTAAAACCCTAGGGAGGTCTGATTTGTTACCGGTTCTACTGCATTCTTGTTGGTTAGCTGAGTCAGTGCCTCCAAAAGGAAGGCCTGTCTTTGGGGGTTTACATATTTGCTGATGACCATTGGTGACCTGGTTAGGTTGGGTCTGAACCGGAAGGGAAGGGTGTAGCCCTCTCTCAGTATTTTGATAACTTTTGGACTCGCACCCAGAGTTTCCCACTTTTCCCAAAACTGTTGAAGTCTTGCCCCTACAGGAAGATTTGTGACAACAGTTTGGACATTTGTGACAATATTTACAAAACTCAAGTGATCTACACAGGAAACATCTTTCACATGGTTTATTTCTCTGATAGATTGACAATAAGCGGGGTTTACACCTTTCTTTTGCGGTGACCCGCTGACAAAAGGAACACTTGCAACAAAAGAGTTTACATGTGGAAACACAGTCTCGCTCTTGTGTATCACTGGAGGTGGTGGGTTCAAGCCCTCCATCTTGTCGGATACATTTACAGAGTTCAGCAATCCGACCACATTTGCAAAACAGTGATTGTCATTTATGCTTTTTAAAACCTCTGGCCGGCTTCTGGCTGAAGTTTGAGGCTTTACCACCCCCTTTCTGAGCAGTTTGCCGGTCTCTAATCTGCTTCCATGCCGGAGTAGTGGGCTTCCGGTCCGGCTGGTGAGGGGTTCGGTTGGAGGAGACGTATGGATGAAAACGTCCAGGTTTCCTTGGTGTGGTACCAGCAGAACGCCTCTCTTCACTACGTAAGATTTCCTCTTCAGCTTTGACCAGTAAGCTGTCCGGGAAGAGTGATAGTTGGTGAACTGGAGACGTACGTAAGGCAGACAAGGTGTCCGGTTTAATGCCACCCCTTATGAACTCTAAATAACTGTCTCGACGTGCCAGGGTGAGATTAGCCATGCTGATAAAGACTCCCTCTGATAAATCCTGCATGGTACGCTGCATAGCCTGTGAAATTGACCGGTTAAACGTAACCAGATATTCCAGTTCTTCAACAGCTTGTTGCTGTTTCTCAGCACTTTTGCCCTTTGAGGAATCGAACCTCAGGGACTTTAACTGGGTGACCATGGAGTCCTGTACTTTGGTGAGGCATCTAGAGAGGCCAGCAGCGTGATTACACATCACTGATTGTTCTCTGAATGATCTCTCCCACCTTCTAAGGGTGTCCTGGCTGAAGGTCCTGGAAGCTGGGGCAGAAGGTAAACTGCGCCTTGCAACTCTAGAAAACATACTGTTAAGCTTTGCCGGTTCCGGAGACCAGTCACCAACAGCCTGGTTAGACGCATCCTTCTTAACAGCTTGCATGTCGTACCACTTGGAAGTACGGGGTGTCTTGACAAATTGATCACGCAGCAGTCCACTGGTTTCAGTATTCCTAGAAGGATAACCTTCAGCAATAGTCACATTTAGTTTCTCCAGCTTCTTACAAAGCCATTCATCCACCGGCAATTTTACTGACACTTTACCGGTAGTCTTCACTCTAGAACCGGCAAAGGGATTGTCATCCATAGATGCAGCTGAGGTGTCATAATCCGGGATTTGATGCCAGCCCATGAAACTCCTCACCCCTCTCAATGTTTCCCGGTAATTAGCATCTTCAGAAAGATCCTGGTCAGTGTTAGATTCCGGTACATCACCCTGGTAGTGAACACTAGCCGGTGAAGCCGGTTCCGCATCCACCTCAGCCTCACTGTCAGATTCCCTAGCAACCTCAGAATTCTGGCCAATGGGAGGCGACTGGTTAGACAGCGTAGTTTCATAACCGGAAGGCAGAACCTCAGGACCCGCACCGGGAGCCTGTGGAGGCTGGGTGGCAGTCCCTGCACCGGGAACCAGTAAAGGTTGGGTGGCAACAGTCTCAGAGGTACCGGGGCCCTGAACAGGGTGGGTAGCACTCTTAGTCACTTCCTTCACAGCTTGTGTACCGGGAACCCCCAGAGGAGGTTGGGTAGCCGTCAACTGCGTAGCCACGTCACTAGTGCCCTCAGAAAACATAACACTTGTAGAAGCACCCGGATCAAAGAAGGGGTGTTCTCTGGGCACCACAGAAGCAGAATTCACCGGTCTCACAGGGACAGCAAATGACTGGTTAATCAGCATTGCTTCCAGACGGGAAAATCTCTCACTCCACTTGTCATCAAGGGACTTGAGGTCATCTGAAGTGGGCTTACTGCTGTGCTTCCGTTTACTAGACCTTGGGGAGCCATCAGAACGCTTCTTCTTCTGCTTGGGTGTAGAATCAACAGGAGACTGCGTCCCTGAGTTGACTGGACCCAGCAGTGAAACCTCAGACGGATCAACAAGCTTGGGAGACGTACTTGTCAAATCTTCAGATTTCTTCTGGCTGGAGCGTTCTTTCCGTTCCTTGTAGGTGGGGGTTGCTAACTGGTGAATCTGAGCAGGTGTAAACGCCTTACAGATACTACAAGGCAACTTCTTCACACACGGGTCGTCTCCCACCCCCTTGTCACGACAACGCGCGCATTTCTTATGGTTGTCGAAAAGGGCCATAACGTGCCCGCAAGAACCTCGTTTCTGTCCAGGAGACGACATAATGATCAGTAACGTTGTAGAATTACTCCGTACTAATAAAAAACAAGAAACTTGGAAGAGTTCGTTGTAAAACTTCAAAAACGTATCTCTGAAGAAAATCTTCTGCACACTCTTTCGCGCCAAACGAAAAAGATGCTATGACGTCAATAGGTAAACAGGAAATGGAGTACGATGCGCCACCTGGCGAATGCACACTCTGTGACCGGTCCTGCCGGTAGTATATACAGGACGTCTTTTTCTGGCGTTTGGCGGGACCGGTCGCGCCGACCGGTAAAGCAATTGTCCATTGGATAGGATGTATTAACGCAATAAAATAAAAGTTTGTATGATGGTTGAATTCGTTGTAAAACTTCAAAAACGTTTCTCTTTAGAAAACATGTCTGCACACTCCACGCGCCAAACGAAAAAGATGCTATGACTTCACGATGTGTAGACAGGAAGGAAGTACGATGCGCCACCTAGCGAATGCATACTCCATGACCAGTCCTGCAGGTAGTATATACAGGACGTCTTTTTCTGGCGTTTGGCGGGACCGGTCGCGCTGACCGGTAAAGCAATTGTCCATTGGATAGGATGTATTAACGCAATGAAAAAAAAAATATATATATATATATATTTTTTTAATCATTAAAATTGGTGAACTTTCTTCTTTTTATGGTACATTCTTAGCATGATAGAAAAAAATATTAAAACATTTTTCTTCAGCACTTGTCACTTGGTCAGTTCTAAAACTCATTATTGATTTATTTTACACTAAAATACAGACTGGTGGCTGCTGCCATGGACCTGTAACATTTTGAGTTGCAAGTTCGATGAACTTGGGAAGTTTTACAGAATACTTAACACACTGTATTGAGTTTAGAATTCTTCAATGTTTTTTTTCAGCACTGCAGGAGAGGATTTGTGTGTTTTCAGCCACTGTTTGTTAAATCTACTCACACTCAAATGACAATGAAATCAGGTAGTACAAACTTTATTATTTTTCCATGAGTATTGTTGATGAGTGAAACTGACCTGAAGCTCCCTTTCTTTTTCTCGGTTCTTAATCCATGTTTTCCCCTGTCCTTGTGGATCAATCAACAGTGGGTATCTGGTTGCCTTGGTGACAATTATACCATTCTGTATGGACAACTCATCATTTGGCAGTCCTTGAAGATTCCACTCACCAATCTTAAAAGTCAAAAATAGCATGGGAGATGGCCATACCCTACAGCCCCGGGAAATAGTTTTGAACAACACGAGAAACGAGAGAAATGAAACAGTACAAAGATCAGAAAGCTTTCAGAGCAAAGAGTGTCAGCTTTGTAAAGTTCTAAATAATGTTTAAGTTGAGAAAATAATGTTTAAGACAGAGAAAATGTACCATGACGATGTATATCCACACTCCCAAACTACTGTCCCTTCCTACACCTTATGGTTTCTGAGATATGACCAGCACAAGATTTTAAAGGTCAAGGTCACTACAGCGAGGTCAAAGGTTAAATCAAAGTCACACCATGACATTGACCACCTACACCCCCTAACCAATGTCAAAATCAAGTATCAAATTCCTACACCTTATAGTTTCCGAGATATATCCCAGACAAGGTCAAAGTCTCTACAGCTAGGTTAAATGTTAAATCAAGGTAACATGATGATGTGGCACACCTACACTCCCTAACCAATAGGCATACCAAGTATCAACTTCCTACACCTTATGGTTCCTGAGATATAGCCCGGACAAGATTTTAAAGGTCAAGATCTCTAACGTAAGGTCAAATCAAGGTCATACCATGACGTTGCACACCTACATCCCCTGCTGATGTCCCTACCAAGTATGAGCTTCCTACACCTTATGGTTCCCAAGATATAGCCCGGACAAGATTTTAAAAGTCAATGTCATTACGGCAAGATCAAAAGTCAAATCAAGGTCACACCTTGACGTTGCACACCTACACCCCAAGCATGCCACTACCAAGTATTAACCTCCTACACCTTAAGGCTTCGAGATATAGCCCAGACAAGATTTTAAAGGTCAAGGTCACTACAGCAAGGTCAAAGGTCGAATCAAGGTCACACAATGACATTGCACACCTACACCTCCAGCCAATGTCTCTACCAAGTATCAGCTTCCTACACTTTACGGTTTCCAAGATGTAGCCCAGACAATTTTTTGAAACTCAAGGTCACTACAGCAAGGTCAAATCAAGGTCACACGATGACGTTGCACACCTAAACCCTCCCCAACCAATGTCCCTACAAAGTACTAGCTTCCTACACTTTACAGTTTCCAAGATGTAGCCCAGACAATATTTTGAAACTCAAGGTCACTACAGCAGGGTCAAAGGTCAAATCAAGGTCACACGATGACGTTGCACACCTACACCCTCCCAAACCAATGTCCCTACCAAGTATCAACTCCCTACACCTTATGATTTCTTAGATACAGCCCGGACAAACTTTTTCCAGCTGCCCGCCCACCCATCCAGATACCATGGGTGAAAACAATACCCCGACCCCGGACAGGGCTGTCAAGTAAAAAGTGATTATATTGATAATGGTGAAAATGTACTGAACACCTATAAGTCAAGACAGATATTGAAGAAGTAGATACAAAAATATGTATACAGTTGGATACTGAAGAATTAGATACAAAAATATGTAACAATGCAATACAAAATATTAAGGTTAAATATATGACCTGCTCTAAATGCAAGCAATCTATTCAGTCTGGCAATACTGTGATATTACAGGTGATTGTTCAATATTATTCATTTATTTAAAAAAAAATTATTATACTGAAAATTTATAATCCAGAATGAAAGGAGTAAAAAATATGTTTTTGCATTGTTTTTATACACTTTTCAAATCTATAGGCTCACTGCATAATTGAGGACAAGTGCCAATTTCACTTGGGGTGTATGGGCACCCCAGATGTCAGTCCTGCCCCACAGACAGGTTGATATCTGGGGACCTTGAACAGTAGCTGAGAGTACCAGTCTAACATAAAAGTTACATGAACCAATGCTAGTTGCTAAGTGCCCCGGCAAGCAGGCTTCTGATTGGTTTCCAATGTTTTACAGTCCTCTCTCCCCTTGGACCTAAGTCACTTGCAACCTTGACATTGAACTGAAGACATGTTGAAAATAACTTTAATTTACTTTTTCTGATTTTACTATTTAGTTTTTAAATTGTTTTAGGTTTTAATCTTGTAAGATAATGTAAATATAAAGAATGCTCTTTTATCAAGCAACAAGTTTTATGTGTGTGTGACTACTGATTGGAACTGGATTCTGGTCATCTTTACAACATCAGGCTTTTTACAGTGGTGTACAAAACGGTCTAACCTATATTTATCACTTTTGCATGATTATGCCAAATTGGTCGTGAATTTGAGTTTTGTATCCCTTTGATTAAGCCTGAGATTGCCAGGATTGTATCTGAATCTCTGTGCCTATATATTCTTTCCATCAAAATCAAAATGCCAGATGGCAAACAAAAATGCAAAAATCGTAAGAACAGACATCTTCCACCTACGGGTAGAAAGTGCCAATTTAAAAGTGCTCAAAAGGACAGTGAAACCAATGGACTAAGAGATGCTGCTGTTGCAAGTGAGTCACTCGCTACAGATCAGGATCAGGGCAGACATCGGATCCAGATGAAAATCTTGGATCAGCTGAAGAATATGTCACAGAGACTCGACCTGGTAGAAGATCAAGTGGCAGCTACAGCACAGCAAACAGGCGTCTACTTCAGGAGTGGACACTGGAAAGTTGAGTAGACATTGTTTTCTCAAGTTCTAGTAAAAAAAAGTAATACAAGTAAAAGATTTAGGCCCACTTCTGTAACCATTGATTCGTCCTGGGATGAAAGTGAGACATCCTCTATGGACAGGTTAAGGTCTCATGCTATTCAAAAGAAAGTTGACAGGAGAATCAGGGAACTGAATCACAGTTCATACCTCCCAGGTAATGATAATTCTGTAAAACTGAAGTCTAAAAGAGGAGGTAATGTTGAAGTCACTGTTTAAAATAAAGTAGCTTGGCCTCACGAGTTAATACTGGGTGGTGTCAGTAGACAAAGGGTCACATACGACCAGTTGACGCTCACCCAGTGGGAGCAAAGGTTTCTGTAAAAATATTTTGGAAGATAGTAATCAAAAAAAGAATATTGTGGCTTTCTACGTGAGTGATCTGACTGAGGACACCACAGATTTTTCCTGGCAAGGGTGCTAAGGCAGCACATGCTGTCTTACTTTGTGAGATGGAGCGGGGTTTACTCCAGTGGGAAGACATGGACCGGATTGACCGGATCCGAAGGGCCCATGCTCAAAAACATGTGTCGGGTAGGGGTAACTGGGCTAAGCCATCAAATCCCTCAGGTAGGAAGCCATGGTTTTGTAAAGGTTTCCAAACAGATGTTTGTACACACACACGTGATCATGAAGCCAATGGGAAGCTACAAAGGCTCATTTGTGCCTACTGTCTCATGGGGGGTAGGTAACTGAGTAATTCAGAAAAAGAGTGTAATTTCAAAAAGCAGGCAAAAACGAGCAGACAGCTGCCCATCACTAGGGTGGAGCAGCTGTTTGGAGGCATCTGTTTTTGAAAGTTGTCAATCTTCCACTAATGGCCAGTTTTCCCCTGAGTTGGTCAAGCGACCAGACAGTAGTCCTGGCACCAGTGTTATTGATATTAAGGACACAAAGTACACAGCTAGGTTCTTTTACAACTCAGCTGTCAAACCAAAAGATATTTATAATTTGCTTGCAAAGAAACCCAAAAATACTTTTAGTAGTTCAAAAAATAGCATCAGAGATGCCCGTACCCCACAGCCTTGGGAAATATTTTCAACACCATGAGATATAGAAGTACTGTACCAGTACAAACTTCAGGATACTTTCAGAGCACTGTCAGTTATATAAAGGTCCAAACAATGTTTAAATGGAGAAATAATGTTTAAAAGAAAGATAATGCGTATAGAGATGAAGTATTAAAACAAGATAATTAAATGACAAGATGACAGCATTAATCAGTAAACTAAAATTCAACACTCTTTATATACATCTGCATTTCCGAAATTATGGTTTAGATGGTTTGAATATTACCATGCATACAGAAGTGGTAATACATTTAATGAATGCTTATGTGTGGTGTTGGAATAAAATCTGCGGCTCACTTGATGAAATTCTATCCCTTACAATGGGAAGTTATGAAAGTAAAATTCTAAATAAATTCTAATATGACTTTTGCTTAATCTGCATCAAAAGACAGACCTAAAGGTGCAACAAGATTTTAAAGGTCAAGGTCACTACGGCAAGGTAAAAGGTCAAATTAAGGTCACACCATGATGCTGCACACCTACACCCCCTAGCCAATGTCTCTACCAAATATCAACTTCCTGCACCTAACAGTTTCCGAGATAAAGCCCGGACAATATTTTATAGGTCAAGGTCACTACAGCAAGGTTAAAGGTCAAATCAAGGTCACACCATGACGTTGCACACCTACACCCCCTAATCAATATCCCTACCAAGTATCAACTTCCTACACCTTACGGTTTCTGAGATATAGCCCAGACAACATTTTATAGGTCAAGGTCACTACGGCAAGGTCAAAGGTCAAATCAAGGTGAGACCATGACGCTGCACACCTACACGCCCTAAGCAATATCCATACCAAGTATCAACTTCCTACACCTTACGGTTTCTGAGATATAGCCTGGACAAGATTTTATAGGTCAAGGCCACTACGGCAAGGTCACAGGTCAAATCAAGGTCACACCATGACGTTGCACACCTACACCGCCTAACCAATATCCGTACCACGTATCAACTTCCTACACCTTACAGTTTCTGAGATATAGCCCGGACAACATTTTATAGGTCAAGGTCACTACGGCAAGGTCAAATCAAGGTCACACCATGACGTTGCACACCTACACCCCCTAACCAATGTCCCTACCAAATATCAACTTCCCAAGCCTTACACTTTCCGAGATATAGCCCGGACAACATTTTATAGGTCAAGGTCACTACGGCAAGGTCAAAGGTCAAATCAAGGTCAGACCATGACGTTGCACACCTACACCCCCTAACCAATATCCCTACCAAGTATCAACTTCCTACACCTTACGGTTTCCGAGATATAGCCCGGACAAGATTTTATAGGTCAAGGTCACTACGGCAAGGTCAAATCAAGGTCAGACTATGACGTTGCACAACTACACCCCCTAACCAATGTCCCTACCAAGTATCAACTTCCTACACCTTACGGTTTCCGAGATATAGCCCGGACAAGATTTTCAAACTCAAGGTCACTACGGCAAGGTCAAAGGTCAAATCAAGGTCAGACTATGACATTGCACAACTACACCCCCTAACCAATGTCCCTACCAAGTATCAACTTCCTACACCTTACGGTTTCCGAGATATAGCCCGGACAAGATTTTCAAACTCAAGGTCACTACGGCAAGGTCAAAGGTCAAATCAAGGTCAGACCATGACGTTGCACAGCTACACCCCCTAACCAATGTCCCTACCAAGTATGAACTTCCTACACCTTACGGTTTCTGAGATACAGCCCGGACAAACTATTTCCCGCCGCCCGCCCACCCGACCATCCGGACACCATGGGTGAAAACAATACCCCAACAGCCATTAAGGGCTGTGGGGTAAAAATGTGATAAAAACTTTTTGGGCCGAGGTGCCAGGTCCAGCCTGACCCAAAGGTTGTTATAGGCCAGGACTCCAGTAACCAGTCTAGGCTTGCCAGTCACCCTGTTGTCCACCCCCAGTTACTGCATTTGCACTTACCTGCAAGTAATCGAATAAAAAATGATATGCAGGCAGTACATGTCACAAATCAAACTGCCCAGAGTCATGGTCCTAGTTTGAATACCAAAGATAGGCAGCATACTCAGGTTTCACTAGGTGAGGGTCAGGGTTTGAATCTCTTACATACACAAAAATTGGTTGATTCTGAGGTGACACAGACCTTTGACCAGGTTAACGGTTGTGGCACAAATAAACCAAAAGACAACAATACTGGTGTTGCACACAGTGTGAACTCCCCTTGTTATGAAAATGTAAATCTAAATACGTCTTGCACTGCAGTGGGTTTGGATCCGTGGAGTTACAGTGACAGGATGGTCGCGGGTTCGAACCTGGTGAACCAGGTCAGTGCAACAGCACCTGTAAATAGTACTGAGGTCTATGAGGGTTTGATTCCTATTTATGATGCCAGTATTGCAGGTGTGGAGGAAATATTTGCAAACAGTTTAATTCATTTTAGGCAGTTTAATGACTGCCCAGTCCATGTTGGGGCTGAAAGTCAAATCTTCATAAAATGGAGCGACCAATCTGACTTTCAGTTTGGCTTTATTCCTTTGGATGAACAAAAATGCTACAGGATCTTAGTATCAATACTGTGAGAACAAAATCATTCATTGAAATTAATGACAAAGTCAAGCCAAATTTTTAGGAGCCTGTATACCTGTATATCACAACTCAATCTTGAGGTGTGGGAGGAACTATTCAAGAACTACTGGGACCAGCAGCCGTTACAGCTGTTCAGGTTTGGATTCCCTCTTGATTTTAACAGCAATTGTGCATTGTATAATGAGTAGGGTAACCATACTTCAGCCACCCAGTTTCCAAGATGTGGATGCTTACATAGAGGAGGAGTGTAGGTATGGAGACCTTTTGGTTCCTTTTAAAGAAAATCCAATTCAAAATTTCCATAGTTCACCATTTATGACTAGAAACAAACCCAACTCAGATGTGCGTAGGGTCATCATTGAAATGAGCTGGCCCATTGGGGCTTCTGTCAACTCTGGCACTGACAAGGATACATATTTGAATAGTCCTTTTGCTTTGACCTTCCCTACTGTAGATGACATTACTTCTCAGATTAAACACCTCGGCATAGGCGCGGTGTTATACATGATTGATGTCAGTGGAGCGTTCCGCCAAGCGAGGATAGATCCTGGCAATTTTGATCTTCTAGTGCTCCATTGGCGTGACGCTTACATCCACACGTGTCTTCCATTTGGTGCGGGTCACAGCAGCCAGATTTTTCAGCACCTAAGCAACGCTGTGCATTACGTCATGCATCAGAAAGGGTCATGCATCATTCAACACATTGTTTCAACTCATGGGTGACCTAGATCTTACCATAAGTGATAAGAAGTTGGTAGCTCCCAATACCAAGGTTGTATACTTGGGCATCCTTATTGATACTGAAAATGGCACTGTTTCCATCCCTCCTGACAAGTTGCATCAAATCAGTGACACTGTGCGTCAATGGCTCACAAAACAAGCTGTACTAAGAGACAACTGCAATCCATATTGGGTATGTTGTTGTATGTTCATTAGGGCTGTGAACGAGTACTCGAGCCTCGATAGACGAGTCGATCTTTGCTAGTACTCAAGTCCATTTTAAATCCTCGGTTACTCACGAGGTATTGTATTATCGCCCACGTAATAAAATGCTTGTGTAAAATATCCCACATTTCAGCATTTCCATCACATAATATCAATTGAAGTTGTTATTTTCGCTTGAAAATGTATAATTTACTTCATATTCTGTAATATCTGGTCAAATAGAAGACGTTTTTCTTCAAAAGTCTCGTTTCCAGAACAGACTATCTGTTTACAGATGACTTCTAATGGTAGATACTAAATCTTGCGGTTACTCGAATTTGGGCCGGTTATGAGTGGGCGAGTACTTGATGCTGTTTTTCAGCACCCGTCCGAGCCCTAATGTTCATAAATGTGTGAAGCCAGCACATGCATTTTTGAAAAGAATGCTGGCCTTGAGATCTGGTCATACCACTCAGAAAATTGTTTTGACCCCTGACTTTAGACCTGACCTCAGATGGTTTGCCAAGTTTCTACCACTTTACAATGGGGTTTCTCTTTATCATCATAGGCCCATTGATTATACTCTGGAATTGGATGCCTGTTTAACAGGTCTTGGGGGGGGCGATGGTGCAATTTTGTCTATCATCTTCCTATAGTTGAAGGGTTCATGAATTGGTCCATTGTCTAGTTGGAAATGGTCAAAATTCTTTTATCTGTCAGACTGTTTTGAGCCCAGTGGGCTGGTTGAAAAGTGTTGATCAAATGTGATAATGAGGCGGTGGTCACAGTTCTCAGATCAGGCAGGGCCAGAGACCTGTTCCTGGGGGCCTGTGCCCGGAACATATGGTATGTCAGATATGGATGTTCAATATGTCCATATTAGTGGCCTGGACAACAGGGTGGCAGATTTCCTGTCTCGTTGGACAGGTAGTCACAGAGATCTTAGTGAGTCAGGATCCTATTTGGATCCCAGTAGATATCAAATTGCTGGAAATTGATCCAGAATTGTAATGAGTAAAATATTTTTAAGTATGTGTCCCTTGTGGGGGCCCATGTGTGTTGTCAAGTAGATTGTTATCAACTAACAAGTGTATTGTAGTGTGTGTCATTATGGTGTCACTGTACGGGGGCTTTAGCCCTAATTTCACATCACTAAAATGCAGTTACTATGCTTTCTTTCAGATAATGTGGCATTGAGGTCATTGTCTGAGAAGGCAGCCACTAGAACCCAGTCTGCCTTCAGGCCTAAAAAAAGACAAGCCTACTTCAGAATGTTCAAGATTTTCCTGGCTTTTTGTATTTGTATGGATGTGTCAGTAGCCGGGGTTGATGTCAAAGTAATATCATTTCTGGAGTGTCTGGATTTACCCTTCCACATTATGGATCATCCAAAAATCAAATACTTTCAGAAATCCATCAGAATCAACCGGCCTTTGACCTTAACCTCACACATCATTGATCTGGCTTGTCTTGAAAACACATCTACTGCTGGAAATGATTTTACCTGTGGCCAAGTGCTGCGAGCTGTATTTTTAACTGGATTTTTTTTTTTGTTTCTTTAGACTATCAAACTTGGATCCTCATTCTTTGGCTGGATTTGATCCTTCTAGGCATTTGAGTGGTCAGGATTTATTCTTCGCTAAGAAGTTAGTAAAAATTCTAATTAAATGGTCCAAAACCATTCAAACCAGAGACTTAGTCCAAGTGGTTTCACTCCCTAAGTTAAACAAGAGGAGAGTGTCCGTGAACGGGCACTGTGTCAGCTGACTGAGTGTTTTTGATTTGTGAAGGTGATTAGAGGACAGAATAATTATCAGGAAAAGGGCTGTACAGAAATACAGTAAATGGTAACTGAACAGCAAGTTCGAAAGAAATTCCGAAGCTGACAGAAGAAAAGGATAAAAAAGTTGTGCCCTGTAAATGGTATTATGAAGGAAAATAAAAAGGTAATTGTTTAAGTGTAAAAAATAGGTTAAAACATATTTAAAGAAATACTACAAATGCAATATCCTCGTTCGACCTTGAAGAAGGGGTCCAAGGTCAAATCTAACCACACAAATACATTCCCAGCCCATGATTTCCTATGGTTTACCATTCCAAACCTCTAGGACCAATTATAAATGAGTTATAAGCACTTTTAAGCTTGGCTGTCCTCATTTGCCTTGAAGGAGGGGTCCAAAGGTCAAATCTGACGATACCAAAAGATTCCGAGCCAATGATTTTTTAAAAATTACCAAAAATTCGAAAATTCAAAATGGCCGCCATTTTTGGGGAGGGGAAAATTTTTTGAAAATTGCAAAGATTGCATTCCTTAGATACCCTGTGGGTCGAAAATTTCGACGAAATCGCTCTATCTCGCACGGTTAAGGAGATAGAAGCAAATTTGTGTTTTGCCATTTTTGGCAAAAATTCGAAAATTCAAAATGGCCGCCATTTTTGGGGAGGGGAAAATTTTTTGAAAATTGCAAATATTACATTCCTTAGATACCCTGTGGGTCGAAAATTTCGACGAAATCGCTCTATCTCGCACGGTTAAGGAGATAGAAGCAAATTAGTGTTTTGCCATTTTTGGCAAAAATTCGAAAATTCAAAATGGCCGCCATTTTTGGGGAGGGGAAAATTTTGTTAAAATTACCAAGAGCACAATCCTCAGATACCCTGTGGGTCGAAAATTTTGACGAAATCGCTCTATCTGGCACGGTTATGGAGATAGAAGCAAATTTGTGTTTTGCCATTTTTGGCAAAAATTCGAAAATTCAAAATGGCCGCCATTTTTGGGGAGGGGAAAATTTTGTTAAAATTACCAAGAGCACAATGCTCAGATACCCTGTGGGTCGAAAATTTCGACGAAATCGCTCTATCTCGCACGGTTAAGGAGATAGAAGCAAATTAGTGTTTTGCCATTTTTGGCAAAAATTCGAAAATTCAAAATGGCCGCTATTTTTGGGGAGGGGAAAATTTTTGGAAAAATTACCAAGAGCACAATGCTCAGATACCCTGTGGGTCGAAAATTTTGACGAAATCGCTCTATCTGGCACGGTTAAGGAGATAGAAGCAAATTGGTGTTTTGCCATTTTTGGCAAAAATTCGAAAATTCAAAATGGCCGCCATTTTTGGGGAGGGGAAAATTTTTTGAAAATTGCAAAGATTGCATTCCTTAGATACCCTGTGGGTCGAAAATTTCGACGAAATCGCTCTATCTCGCACGGTTAAGGAGATAGAAGCAAATTAGTGTTTTGCCATTTTTGGCAAAAATTCGAAAATTCAAAATGGCCGCCATTTTTGGGGAGGGGAAAATTTTTTAAAAATTACCAAGAGTACAATGCTCAGATACCCAGTGGGTCGAAAATTTTGACGAAATCGCTCTATCTGGCACGGTTAAGGAGATAGAAGCAAATTGGTGTTTTGCCATTTTTGGCAAAAATTCGAAAATTCAAAATGGCCGCCATTTTTGGGGAGGGGAAAATTTTTTGAAAATTGCAAAGATTGCATTCCTTAGATACCCTGTGGGTCGAAAATTTCGACGAAATCGCTCTATCTCGCACGGTTAAGGAGATAGAAGCAAATTTGTGTTTTGCCATTTTTGGCAAAAATTCGAAAATTCAAAATGGCCGCCATTTTTGGGGAGGGGAAAATTTTTTGAAAATTGCAAATATTACATTCCTTAGATACCCTGTGGGTCGAAAATTTCGACGAAATCGCTCTATCTCGCACGGTTAAGGAGATAGAAGCAAATTAGTGTTTTGCCATTTTTGGCAAAAATTCGAAAATTCAAAATGGCCGCCATTTTTGGGGAGGGGAAAATTTTGTTAAAATTACCAAGAGCACAATCCTCAGATACCCTGTGGGTCGAAAATTTTGACGAAATCGCTCTATCTGGCACGGTTATGGAGATAGAAGCAAATTTGTGTTTTGCCATTTTTGGCAAAAATTCGAAAATTCAAAATGGCCGCCATTTTTGGGGAGGGGAAAATTTTGTTAAAATTACCAAGAGCACAATGCTCAGATACCCTGTGGGTCGAAAATTTTGACGAAATCGCTCTATCTGGCACGGTTAAGGAGATAGAAGCAAATTTGTGTTTTGCCATTTTTGGCAAAAATTCGAAAATTCAAAATGGCCGCCATTTTTGGGGAGGGGAAAATTTTTTTGAAAATTGCAAAAATTGCATTCCTTAGATACCCTGTGGGTCGAAAATTTCGACGAAATCACTCTATCTCGCACGGTTAAGGAGATAGAAGCAAATTAGTGTTTTGCCATTTTTGGCAAAAATTCGAAAATTCAAAATGGCCGCCATTTTTGGGGAGGGGAAAATTTTTTAAAAATTACCAAGAGTACAATGCTCAGATACCCTGTGGGTCGAAAATTTTGACGAAATCACTCTATCTGGCACGGTTAAGGAGATAGAAGGAAATTTGTGTTTTGCCATTTTTGGCAAAAATTCGAAAATTCAAAATGGCCGCCATTTTGGGGGAGGGGAAAATTTTTGGAAAATTGCAAAGATTGCATTCCTTAGATACCCTGTCTATCTCTCTATCTCGCACGGTTAAGGAGATAGAAGGAAATTTGTGTTTTGCCATTTTTGGCAAAAATTCGAAAATTCAAAATGGCCGCCATTTTTGGGGAGGGGAAAATTTTTGGAAAATTGCAAAGATTACATTCCTTAGATACCCTGTGGGTCGAAAATTTCGACGAAATCGCTCTATCTCGCACGGTTAAGGAGATAGAAGCAAATTAGTGTTTTGCCATTTTTGGCAAAAATTCGAAAATTCAAAATGGCCGCCATTTTTGGGGAGGGGAAAATTTTTGGAAAAATTACCAAGAGCACAATGCTCAGATACCCTGTGGGTCGAAAATTTTGACGAAATCGCTCTATCTGGCACGGTTAAGGAGATAGAAGCAAATTGGTGTTTTGCCATTTTTGGCAAAAATTCGAAAATTCAAAATGGCCGCCATTTTTGGGGAGGGGAAAATTTTTTGAAAATTGCAAAGATTGCATTCCTTAGATACCCTGTGGGTCGAAAATTTCGACGAAATCGCTCTATCTCGCACGGTTAAGGAGATAGAAGCAAATTTGTGTTTTGCCATTTTTGGCAAAAATTCGAAAATTCAAAATGGCCGCCATTTTTGGGGAGGGGAAAATTTTTTGAAAATTGCAAATATTACATTCCTTAGATACCCTGTGGGTCGAAAATTTCGACGAAATCGCTCTATCTCGCACGGTTAAGGAGATAGAAGCAAATTAGTGTTTTGCCATTTTTGGCAAAAATTCGAAAATTCAAAATGGCCGCCATTTTTGGGGAGGGGAAAATTTTTTAAAAATTACCAAGAGTACAATGCTCAGATACCCAGTGGGTCGAAAATTTTGACGAAATCGCTCTATCTGGCACGGTTAAGGAGATAGAAGCAAATTTGTGTTTTGCCATTTTTGGCGAAAATTCAAAATGGCCGCCATTTTTGGGGAGGGGAAAATTTTTGGAAAATTGCAAAGATTGCATTCCTTAGATACCCTGTGGGTCGAAAATTTCGACGAAATCACTCTATCTCGCACGGTTAAGGAGATAGAAGCAAATTAGTGTTTTGCCATTTTTGGCAAAAATTCGAAAATTCAAAATGGCCGCCATTTTTGGGGAGGGGAAAATTTTTGGAAAATTGTAGATTGCATTCCTTAAATACCCTGTGGGTCGAAAATTTCGACGAAATCGCTCTATCTCACACGGTTAAGGAGATAGAAGCAAATTTGTGTTTTGCCATTTTTGGCAAAAATTCGAAAATTCAAAATGGCCGCCATTTTTGGGGAGGGGAAAATTTTTTTGAAAATTGCAAATATTACATTCCTTAGATACCCTGTGGGTCGAAAATTTCGACGAAATCGCTCTATCTCTTACGGTTTCTGAGATATTAGCAAATTACTCAAAAGTAGTACTGAAAATACACAATGAAGTACCTAAATGGCTATTACTCATGTACTGACAAAGCTATCAGTCCCAAATGCAATACCAAGCGAGCTATGGACATAACAATCTTGTATTCAAAATTGTAGTAAAATATCTTTAATTATTTTGGCTTAAATGCACGGAAACCAATGGGTACTGAAAATAGCTGTACTTAAGTATTACTCAGTAAGCAAAAGAGGTACAACAGCCAAAAGCAATCCCAAGCAAGCTACTGACCCAATAAGCCTGCATACCAAATTTGGTGACAATAGCTCTAATACTTTTCCTTTAAATGAGCGGAAACCATGCGTGACGCCGGACATCGGACGCCGGACATCGAAAAAAGCAAAAATAATATATCCACCCCCCAGGGGGGTGGACATAATTCCTTCTCTCTTTCGTGATAAAACCAGTGAACTGGCCATCCACAACCCCCACTACCGACAACAAAGCCGGGTCTGCAAGGGAGGGACTGATATCACCTTCTATTGTGAGGTTGGAAGAACTGGAGCTTGCCGGTCGACTAATGCTTTACAAGCAAAGATGTCTGGACCAGTGTGCTCTGAAGAAATCTGAAGAATTCATCTCTTGCTGCTGATGTACATATATATAAGCTTACCGGTCGACTAATGCTTTAAAGCAAAGATGTCTGGACCAGTGCGCTCTGAAGAAATCTGAAGAATTCATCTCTTGCTTCTGATGAAAAAAACACCAATACTCGAGCTAGGCTGGTGTGACTGATGCTATACAGCAGAGAAGTCTTTACCAGTGTGCTCTGAAGAATGCACCTTTCGTATGCGGAATTCCCTCTATTTACAGTGTTAAATACTACATAGAACGAAGTTTTCCGTGATTTCCATTTGTAGTACTAGAGAAGACATTTCTATGGTGATTGTAGCTGAAGGTACATTCAAACTAAAAGACACGGATAAAAATACCTTGTAAGTAGAATATCCATTATTTTCTTTAAAAAATTGTCGATCTGCCCCTAACAACACAAAGGTTAAAGGGAGGAAACTAGCAAAATGGCTGCCTTCATATTTCTCGTCGATCACTGCCCTATCCTCAACACTAAATTGAGTCAACTAGGGAGCGTTTCCAGCAGATTTCTAAATGTATATCCGTGCTTGATCAGTAGGTAACACTTCTACACTGAACATATCCATATATAAGGTTAAAAATCCATCATAATACACACTTTTCCTTAAAATATCTGGAGATTGGTGAAAACACGTTCGCACAGTACACGCGCCAAACGAAAAAGATGCTATGACGTCAGGTTGTCTAGACAGGAAGGAAGTACGAGGCGCCATCTGGGGAGTGCACAGTACTACGGACCGGCCAGCTAGTGGCAAAACAGGACGTCTTTTTCTGGCGTTTGGCGGGCCAGTCTGCGCCGACCGGATAAGCAATTGTCCATTGGATAGGATGTATTAACGCAATAAAAATGGTGAAATCTCTCTCTACACACTGCGGCTATCCAGTGGATACAATGATTTACTCAACAGTGAGAACCTGAAAGTAGCTATTGCTCAGCTATGCCATGACATAGAGGTCTGCAATTTCACTATGTTATAGCTGACCAAAAATTCTGTGAATAACATATTTAACAAATTACTCTAAATGTAATAGTTTTCAAGTTACAACTGATTTACTCAACAGTGAGAACCTCAAAGGAACTATTACTCAGCTATGCAATGAGCTACATGTCTGAAATTTTACTATGTTATAGCTAACCCAAAAGTAGGTGAACAACATATTTAAGCAAACTACTGTAAATGCAATAGTTTTCAAGCTACAACTGATTTACTCAATAGTGAGAACCTGAAAATAGCTATTGCTCCGCTATGCCATGAGCTATAGGTCTGTAATTTCACTATGTTATAGCTGACCCAAAAGTAGGTGAACAATATATTTTAACAAAATACTCCAAATGCAATATTTTTCAAGTTATAGCTGATTTACTCAACAGTCAGTACCTGAGAATAGCTATTGCTCAGTTGTGCCATGAGCTATAGGTCTATAATTTCACTATGTTATAGCTGACCCAAAAGTAGCTGAATAACATATTTGCACAAATTTCTGTAAATGCAATAGTTTTCCAATTATAACTGATTTACTCAACAGTGAGAACTTCAAAGTAGCTATTACTCAGCTATGAAATGAGCCACAGGTCTGAAACTTCACTATGTTATAGCTGACCCCAAAATAGGTGAATAACATATTGAAACAAAATACTCTAAATGCAATAGTTTTCAAGTTATAAGTGATTTACTCAACAGTGATAACCTAAAAGTAGCTATTACTCAGCTATGCCATGAGCTACAGGTCTGAAATTTTACTATGTTATAGCTGGCCCAAAAGTAGCTGAATAACATATTTATACGAAATTATCTAAATGCAATAGTTTTTAAGTTACAAGTGATTTTACTCATAATGGAAGTTACTGAAAAGCCCAAAAGTAGCTATTACTCACTTAGCTATTGAGACAGACACCCAACTTACTCACTATATTGTAGCTATGAAAAAAGTAGCTGAACAACATATTTTCACAAAATGCTGTAAATGCAACACTTTTGAAGTTATAAGTGATTTAGTGCATGATTTCATGAATTTTAGTGCATTAAAAATTACTAAAAAAATTTATTAAAAAAAAAGTAAGACAGATCCAGGTCTCATACTCACACAAGAGAATCTACCTCTGGCCTAGTACATATATGCAAGATATGAGAGAAATCCCTGCAATAGTCACTGAGAAAATTGTGATAAAAAGTTGAAATTTTCACACTTTTGGTGGGGGTACCCCCCTTGTAATGTCTCTAGCAAACAGACGAACAGACAGATTTGCATGCCTTGAACAATTTTTCATCCTCGATAGATAAGGTATCTTTTAAAAAAACAGCATGTCTCTAGGCCTTGTAGTTTTGGAGAAGAAGTTGTTCACGCGTATGCGTACGCCCACGCCGCAGAGTGATGACATAATGTCAGCTGACTGACAAGTCAGCTGACATAAAAACCAATTAATTTGTCCTTTTCGTGCTTTAAAAGCTTTGGCTTCACTTTATCCCATGTCTGCAGATCAATCAATCAATCAGTTGTCCAAGTGCTTAATCTCTGTATCTACGGATTCTAAGGCACACCATCCAGTTTGTAAGGCATAAATCATCAAGACATTAGACATGTTCCAAGTCGTACCCAGGGAGGCGATCTGGTGTTCGGTAGTTAGAAACTATGGTGGAAATGATTTCTGAAATAGGTAGGTTTTTAGTCGACTTTTGAAACACAAGAGATTTGGAGCACTGCGGATATCATGTGGAAGATCATTCCATAACTTCAGGGCATCATATGAGAAACTGTTGTTGAAGTTGTTCTTTGATTTATGGATGGAAGCACAATAATGAGGAACCTGGAGGAACAAATTTTTGGGGTTGGAATGTCTTGTATTGACGGCAGATTTGTACAAGGAGAGATATGGTATAAAGTACTTAGGCTGGCCATTGGTGAGGTACTTATAAACCCAAACTAGGGTTTTGAAGATAATACGTTGTCTGATGGGTAGCCAATGAAGTGTCCTCAGGGTGGGTGTGATGTGAGTGTACTTTGAAGCACCAGTAACAAACTGTGTGAGAGCATTTTGAACATATTGGAGCCTTGTACCATTACGGGATGACAAACTACGAAATAGAGAATTGTAATAATCCAAACGACTACTGACCAGAGCATTTGCAATCACCACTGATGTATCAATGGAAAGAAACCTCCTGATACGATGAAGGTCCCTGAGGCTAATAAAACAAGATTTGATGACAGAATTTACGTGATTGGTGAAACAAAACTTTGCATCAAACAGAACACCCAAATTCTAAGTAAAAATTCACTTGGGCTGGCAGTCTTTTACTGACAGCAAGGTCAGGAAATGTCTCAAGTCCATAAATATGACCCTGGGTTTGAACCCTCATTTCTACACCTTTTACTCTTTCAGGTTAGGGTCGACCTTTGCATACAATGAACACATCCCCATCCAAAATATTAAATGCCATGGCACATGGCCCTCCGAGTGTGTCTGGTGTTACATATAGTCTGACCACTCTTCAGGTGTGAGGGCCTTGCTTTATTGCTTGCTTCTGCCATTAATGCATAAATGCTCCTACTGTTGGGGTTGAGGGCTTTTCATATGTGTTCATTTGCCTTGTGTATACAACTCTGTAAACCTTTAGGTCTTTTGGTCTCCAGTCTTAGGGTGACCTTAGCTTAAACCTACTCTTAACTCTAAAATCACATCCTCATTTTGGGAGGTCAGTTGTACTTTTATGTGTAACCCTGGAAAGGGGTCACATCTGCCTGACATCTTGTGACCTTTCAAGATCACACCCTACTGCTGGGTTTGAGTAGACCTCTAGGGTATTAATTGGAAAATTTAATAGTAAATTAAATTTTTATAAGTTAATACCTTACCTAGTGGACAGATGCATTTGTCCGGCGCCTTGCCGGTCACGCCAAACGTTAGAAAAAAACGTCCTGAGCTGGGCTCTGGCCGGGACCAGTAGTGTCCTGTTCATTCGCCAGGTGGCTGTGTAGCCAACTCTTTTTGTTGCCTACCTATGAATTTCCCCTTTTTTCTTGAATAGCGGGGCAGGTAGGGTGGGAATCCCCTTGTCCACTAGGTAAGGTATTAACTTATAAAAATTTAATTTACTATTAAATTTTCCATTTTATTGCGTTAATACATCTTACCTAGTGGACAGATGCAGAATAACTACCCAGTGGAAGGAGGGTAGCAGAAAGGGGAAATTCCTGAGAACTCTAGAGACTAAGGGGTGATTCCAGCAATGGTTAAATAAACCAGCCTCTAGGAAAAAACACCCCCCCCCCCCCCCTCTCTTTTTTTTTTTTTAAAAATTTTTCCTTGTACCAACTCCACCGAGGGTACAGAGGGAAAGGGAGAGACGAGTTCATCATGCAGTGAGGAAGAACAGAAACTGAAAACCTAACAACCCCCTGGAGCCACTTAGGATCGTGGCAATCCAGGGGTAAAAATTATTTATGTAATTATGTACACTATCTACAATATGAACCAAAGGTTGACCTTATTTTTCTTCATGGACCTGTTGTGCAGCCACAATGGGCCCCAAATGGTACAGGTCCGAATCGGCCCAAGCTAGATCCTTCAGATAAAACTGCGTAAAGGTATTGTGGGCTTTCCAATGACAGGCTGAGAGAATTTGTTCCAAGGATACGCCTCCCTGAAAAGCCTTGGAAGCCGCAAAAGCCCTGACATCATGTGCCTTGACTTGAAGCAACTTGTGGGAATCCTCATCGGACACTTGGTAGCACAAAAGCACTGTTTGTTTAATCCAAGAGGAGATAGTGGCCGGAACAATATCTTTCTCAAAGCTCTTCCGGAAGGACACAAAAACCAGGTCCTTCCCTTTGCGGAGATCCTTGGTCCTATCTAAATAGTACCGCAAGGCCCTGACTGGGCACAAGGACCTATCCTCCTTAAGCTCTTTGTCCAAAGAGGGAGCCAAGGCCGGAATCACTACCGGAGCTACAGACGCCGGGCCCTCCTTAGCCAACTGATTCTTGGAAAGGAACATAGGAGAAGGATAGAAGGACACCTGACTCCAGTTGTCCTGGTGCCGTATGTTCTTGAACAGCCAAGCATGAATTTCACTCCTACGCTTGCTTGACCCTAGGGCTAGAAGAAACACTGTCTTAAAGGTCAGATGCTTAAGTGAAGCTTTCCTCATCGGCTCGAAAGGGGGCTTAGTCAACTGGTGAAGAACAAGGGATAGATTCCAAGAAGGCAGTCCTCGTCTGCCCTTGGGTTTATCCCTATGAAAACTGTCCAACAGCCGAGTTAAGTTTTCATCTTTGCTGATATTGACCCCCTGGTTTCCCACCATGTCCGCAATAGCAGTTCTGTAACCGTCAATGGTGCTAGGCTGGAGCTTCCTTTCCTTGAATAGATGTAGTAGGAAATCAGCGATCTGGCTCACAGAGGGCGACCGGAAGTCCACCTGATGTGAGTCACACCATTTGAGAAAAACGGTCCACTTTGACTTATAAACGGCTCTGGTTGAGCTTCTCTGAGGAGCCTCAATTCTTGCTGCCACTTCATCAGCGAACCCCTGTTTCTGAATGCACGAGGCTCTAGGAGCCACGCATGTAGATTTAAGTTGGCTAGGTTCTTGTGCAGAAGGCCATTGAGGGGCTGAGTCACTAGATCCTTGCGGAGTGGGAGCTGGAAGGGAATCTGCACTGAAAGATTGACCAGATCCCAAAACCAAGGCATGTTGGGCCAACCTGGAGCAATTAGGACCATCCTTACACACCCCTGATCCATCACCTTCGACGCCACTTGATTGAGCAATGAGACTGGAGGAAACGCGTAAACATCCAGATTCCCCCATGGTATGCTGAGGGCGTCCACAGCCCAGGCTGCCGGATCCGGAACCGGTGACACAAACCTGGGAAGTTTGTGGTTGAACCGGGTGGCAAAGAGGTCTACCTGTGGAAGGTCCCAACTGGAGAACAAGAGATTGAACACTTGTAGGGACAGGGACCATTCTGTCTGGATCACCTGACTGTGCCGGGACAGTTTGTCCGCTATCACGTTCAGGCGACCCGGAATGTGCCTTGCCCTCAGGACTATTCCTCTGGGGTGGCACCAAGACAGAAGTCTCCACAGGAGGGCACAAAGAGAGCCTGATCTCATACCTCCCTGCTTGTTGATGTAGGAGACTACAGTGGTGTTGTACGTGGCTATTAAAACAATCTGGTCCCTGCAGAGATGCTCGAAACTCTTGAGGGCCAGAAACACTGCTTTCAGCTCTAGAAAGTTTATATGCAGGTGACTTTCCGGCTCTGACCAAACGCCTTTTGCTATAGCTTCCCCTAAGTGAGCGCCCCAACCTTCGTTTGAGGCGTCTGTAAAAACTTGTAGAGCGTGACGCAGGGCATGTAAAGGCTGGCCTCGCAGCACATGCTTTTCGTCCAACCACCAATCCAGATGGGGGTGAAGGGAAGGGGGAACCGGAATCACCTTGTCTAGCACCTCCGGCACATGCCAGTGCTTCTTGAGATGCCATTGAATTGGTCTCATGTGGAGGCGACCCAACCATACTTGCTTCTCTGTGGCTGTCAAGAGGCCTATGAGGGACATAAACTGTCTGACTGTGCAGGAGTCCCGGTTCTTTACAAAGAGAAGCTTTGCCTTTAATGTCTCCCAGCGTTCTGTCGTGGGTAAAACCTGTCCAGTCAGGAGATCGAACCGGTAACCTACGAAACTGAACACTTGCTGGGGTACCAGTTCGGACTTTTTCATGTTGACTACCCAACCTAATTCGCGGCACAGGTCCAAGAGGGTCTGGGTATTTCGTTAGCAGGTTTCCGGGCACGGGGCTCTGAGCAACCAGTCGTCTAGGTACTGGTGGATTCTTATACCCCTTGTCTGAGCCATCAATTTCACCTCTTTGACCACCTTGGTAAATTCCAAGGGAGCCGTGGCCAGTCCAAAGGGAAGGGCTGTGAACTGATATGCCTTGCTGTTCAAAAAGAACCTGAGGTACTTTCGGGACCTGGGATGGATGGGGATATGAAAGTAAGCGTCGCTGAAATCCAGAGACGTGACCCATTCCCCTTTTTGTAAGGAGACCCTGATGGTCTCCGGTGTTTCCATCTTGAAAGTGTTTGTTTGGAGATAAAGGTTTAACTGGCTGAGGTCCAAAATGGGTCTCCACTTCTTGTTGGGTTTTGGAACCAAGAACAACAGGTTGTAAAAGGACAGGGAGGTCCGTACAACCACCTTTTCGACTACCAACTTTTCTCTCAGTGCAACTAAGGCCTCTGACAGCGCCCGGCTTCTTACCGGATTTGCGTAACCACTTGTGATGAGAGGAAACCGTGTTAAGGGGGGCCTCATCTTGAACGGTAGGGCATAACCCTCCTTCAAAATGGAGACTACCCTGGGGTTTGCACCTAGCTCTTGCCACTTTGGCCAAAAGGTCTGGAGTCTCCCCCCGACACCCAACTCTTTGACAACATTGGGGACATTTGGAACAGGTTTGACAGAAAGACAGTGATTTACAAAAGAAGCACCTTTGACAAGTTTTATTTCTTTCTTTTGCACAACGGGTCTTACACCTTTCTTTTGTGGAAGCCCTTTTGAAATTGCATACTGAACATGACTGGCAACATGACAAGATACAAGATGTCCTGAATGTCTTGGCAAACTGTCTGAAATAGGAACCTTGATTACTTTCTGAACATTGAACTGGGTTTGATCTACTTTGTGTACTGTCTGTTTCACTAGCTTTGATTTCCTCCATACATTTACTAACTTTTGACCTGGAGGTACCATGCAGTAACTGTCATTTAGAAAATTTGTATCCCTTGGCACGAGAGAAACGAGGGTTCGAACCTCTACCCCGTCCACGGCCCCTATTCCTATGTCCACTAAATTGCCTCCATGGCTGCTGTTCCTGCGCCCCACCAGTAGGCCTGTGATCCCGCCTGTCATAGGGTCTATATCTGTTGGCTGTTCTCCAACCGGACTGCTGTGAAACGCCCGGACCGGGCCTCAGAGCAGTACCGGAGGCCTCATGTTTGACAATATCCTGTTCGGCAGTTGCAAGTACTGCGTCGGGAAAGAGGCCATAGCCAAACATAGGAGCATTCCTGAGGTGTAGCCATGTATCCTGCTTGATTCCTGGCTTCACATGTTCCAAATAAGCATCGCGTCGGATCAAGATGAGATTAGCCAGATGCACAAAAACACTGTCCGCGAGATGTTGTAAGGCCGTGCCCATGGCCACAGAGACACTTTGGTGAAAAGCCATAAGGTCCTTGAGGTCATTAAGAGCACCAGTAACTTCCTTGGGAGCCTTGCCCTTGTTTATCCTGGAACATAACATGGCCACATTAGCAGACATTTTCTCTTGCAGTTCACTAGTGCACCGGTTAAAACCAGCAGCATTGTTAATAATGTAAGAGTTCTCCCTGGGGCACTTTTCCCACCTTCTGAGGTATTCCTGAGATATTGGCCTAGAAGGAGGGCCGGTAGCTGGATAGGCAGACGCCTTAGTAATCCTCGGGAACTGGGAATTTAGTTTAGCCTCCGTATTGTGCCAACTGAAGAGTTTTCTACCAGGTCTGTGAGGGTCATCCTGCTGGATGGTATACATCTGGTACCATCTTGCCTGTGACTTTGGAATTTTCACAAACTGATCTTTTTTAAGGCCTGCAGAGTCCTGAGCTCTTGAAGGGTAACGTTCCGCTACCACTGTGTTGAGACGCTCCAACTTCTGGCACAGCCAGTCATCCGGTGGCATTTCGACTGAGATACGTGCCGGTCGTTTGGGGTTCTTACCCTTCCAAGGGTTGTTTGATTTGTCCGGTTCATTTAGATCACTCTCAAAGTCTGGTATGTGTGTCCAGCCCATGAATGACCGGACGGAGCGCACCGTCTCCCTGTAGTTCATCTCCTCAGTTTGGTCCGGACGTTCCAAAGAGTCAGATAAGATCTCCCCTTCATCACTGTCAGAACGTTCTGATTGCTCAGAGGACACATCAGAAACGGCCAAAGGATTATCAAAGTTTACATCGTCCGGCTCCGGTGGCAGATTGAAAGCACCGGGGAAAGCAGTGCCTGAGGAGGCTGCTGAAGACGTGGCCATAGAACTGAGACTGGTAGAACCGGCTTGAACATCTTCCGGTGGAAGGGTGAATGAAGATGCCGGTGTAGATTTCTTGAGAGCTGACGCCTGCTGTACAACCTCCGGACCGGAGGCGCCTAAGACAGGGGCCGGTTGATCCAAGGTAACCGGTTTCTCAGAGATTTTGACAGATTTCTTGTGTTTTTTGTCTTTAGTTTTCTTTGGTTTAGGATCCCCAGATTTAACAACAACTTCCTGCACTGCCGGGGTCTCCACCGGACCGGTGGGCCGGGCAGCCGGAGCAATAAAGGGGGAATCAGAAAGCACAGCTTTAGCACTAGAAGGATTCACCGCCGCTTTGGGCGTGGAGAACACATTTCCTCTACTTAACAATGCCTCGAATCGTGCAAATTGTTCTGCCCATTTATCGTTCATTAAAGAGAACTGCTCTGCTGTAACAAAGTTTGCAGGCTGAGAAGGTTCCTGAGAAGGGGCAGCAAAAGTAGGTTCAGTAGAAGCAGATGAATCAACGGGGGCAATAACTTCAACCTCTTTAGGGGAGACTAAGGTACCTGCTTTGCGTTCTTTCCTGATACGATAAGATGGAGTAGAAATAAGATCCCTCTGCTCATCAGAGAAGGAATCACACATATTACAAGGTTTGTCTTTAACGCACCGGTCATCACCAATACCTTTGTCCCTACAGCGGGCACATTTCTTGTGAAAATCAAATCCGGCCATAACATGGCCACATGACCCCCGCCTCTGTCCTTTCTTTTCTCCTGGTGAATCCATGATATATATAGCACAACACTACTAACACACTTTAAACAAAAATCCACTATAACACTACTAATAAATTGAAAAAGTTTCTCTTCAAACTTCAAGCGTTTACAAAATGGACGCGCCAAACAAAAAGAGGAAAAGCGCATGCGCGAGCATGCGCAGTACACCGGCAGGTTGGCTACACAGCCACCTGGCGAATGAACAGGACACTACCGGTCCCGGCCAGAGCCCAGCTCAGGACGTTTTTTTCTAACGTTTGGCGTGACCGGCAAGGCGCCGGACAAATGCATCTGTCCACTAGGTAAGGTGTATTAACGCAATAAAATTGCTTTTTAGTGTTAAATCTTGTTTTATACTTACATGTATTCTCAACTTTAACTTGTAAAAGCTCTTTTATTATAACTGATAGTGACTTCTTACATGAACTATAAACTCTAACTTTACTAGTCACTATTAACTTATATATCTTACTCAGAGCTTGAATACTCTTATTGACCTGTAAATAATATTTTAGTGTAGAACATATTATATACTCTAGTTATGTATTAAAACAAGAGGAGAGTGCCCGTGAACGGGCACTGTGTCAGCTGACTGAGTGTTTTTGATTTGTGAAGGTGATTAGAGGACAGAATAATTATCAGGAAAAGGGCTGTACAGAAATACAGTAAATGGTAACTGAACAGCAAGTTCGAAAGAAATTCCGAAGCTGACAGAAGAAAAGGATAAAAAAGTTGTGCCCTGTAAATGGTATTATGAAGGAAAATAACAAGGTAATTGTTTAAGTGTAAAAAATAGGTTAAAACATATTTAAAGAAATACTACAAATGCAATATCCTCGTTCGACCTTGAAGAAGGGGTCCAAGGTCAAATCTAACCACACAAATACATTCCCAGCCCATGATTTCCTATGGTTTACCATTCCAAACCTCTAGGACCAATTATAAATGAGTTATAAGCACTTTTAAGCTTGGCTGTCCTCATTTGACCTTGAAGGAGGAGTCCAAAGGTCAAATCTGACCATACCAAAAGATTCCGAGCCAATGATTTCCTATGGGATGGTTTACCATCCCAAATCTCTGTCACCAATAATAAGCGAGTTGTAGGCACTTTCAATTTTCGCTATCCTCATTTGACCTTGAAGGAGGGTTCCAAGGTCAAATCGGACCATATCAACAGATTCAAAGCCCATGATTTCCTGTCTGTTTATCATCCCAAACCTCTGGGACCAATAATAAGCGAGTTATAAGCACTTTTAAGTTTGGCTATCCTTGTTTGACCTTGAAGGAGGGGTCATTGAAGGTCAAATCTGACCACACCAAAAGATTCCCACCCCATGATTTCCTACAGGTTGGTTTATCATCCCAAACCTCTAGGATCAATAATAAGGGAGATATAAGCACTTTTCATGACTGACAAAAAACACCTGTGGCGGCCATCTTGTTTCTCAAAATGAGGCCAAAAATATTCCCAGACAACATTTTATGGTTATTAATATATACTGCAAACTTAAGAAAGCTAGCTATAATATTTTTTTTCATCAGAGCAGCAATGGTGAAATCTCTCTCTACACACTGCGGCTATCCAGTGGATACAATGATTTACTCAACAGTGAGAACCTGAAAGTAGCTATTGCTCAGCTATGCCATGACATAGAGGTCTGCAATTTCACTATGTTATAGCTGACCAAAAATTCTGTGAATAACATATTTAACAAATTACTCTAAATGTAATAGTTTTCAAGTTACAACTGATTTACTCAACAGTGAGAACCTCAAAGGAACTATTACTCAGCTATGCAATGAGCTACATGTCTGAAATTTTACTATGTTATAGCTAACCCAAAAGTAGGTGAACAACATATTTAAGCAAACTACTGTAAATGCAATAGTTTTCAAGCTACAACTGATTTACTCAATAGTGAGAACCTGAAAATAGCTATTGCTCCGCTATGCCATGAGCTATAGGTCTGTAATTTCACTATGTTATAGCTGACCCAAAAGTAGGTGAACAATATATTTTAACAAAATACTCCAAATGCAATATTTTTCAAGTTATAGCTGATTTACTCAACAGTCAGTACCTGAGAATAGCTATTGCTCAGTTGTGCCATGAGCTATAGGTTTATAATTTCACTATGTTATAGCTGACCCAAAAGTAGCTGAATAACATATTTGCACAAATTTCTGTAAATGCAATAGTTTTCCAATTATAACTGATTTACTCAACAGTGAGAACTTCAAAGTAGCTATTACTCAGCTATGAAATGAGCCACAGGTCTGAAACTTCACTATGTTATAGCTGACCCCAAAATAGGTGAATAACATATTGAAACAAAATACTCTAAATGCAATAGTTTTCAAGTTATAAGTGATTTACTCAACAGTGACAACCTAAAAGTAACTATTACTCAGCTATGCCATGAGCTACAGGTCTGAAATTTTACTATGTTATAGCTGGCCCAAAAGTAGCTGAATAACATATTTATACGAAATTCTCTAAATGCAATAGTTTTTAAGTTACAAGTGATTTTACTCATGATGGAAGTTACTGAAAAGCCCAAAAGTAGCTATTACTCACTTAGCTATTGAGACAGACACCCAACTTACTCACCATATTGTAGCTATGAAAAAAGTAGCTGAATAACATATTTTAACAAAATACTCTAAATGCAACACTTTTCAAGCTATAAGTGATTTACTCAACAGTGATAACCTAAAAGTAGCTATTACTCAGCTATGCCATGAGCTACAGGTCTGAAATTTTACTATGTTATAGCTGACCCAAAAGTAGCTGAATAAAATATTTATACGAAATTCTCTAAATGCAATAGTTTTCAAGTTATAAGCGATTTACTCAACAGTGATAACCTAAAAGTAGCTATTACTCAGCTATGCCATGAGCTACAGGTCTGAAATTTCACTATGTTATAGCTGGCCCAAAAGTAGCTGAATAACATATTTATACGAAATTCTCTAAATGCAATAGTTTTTAAGTTACAAGTGATTTTACTCATAATGGAAGTTACTGAAAAGCCCAAAAGTAGCTATTACTCACTCAGCTATTGAGACAGAGACCCAACTTACTCACCATATTGTAGCTATGAAAAAAGTAGCTGAACAACATATTTTCACAAAATGCTGTAAATGCAACACTTTTGAAGTTATAAGTGATTTAGTGCATGATTTCATGAATTTTAATGCATTAAAAATTATTAAAAAAATTTATTAAAAAAAAAGTAAGACAGATCCAGGTCTCATACTCACACAAGAGAATCTACCTCTGGCCTAGTACATATATGCATGATATGAGAGAAATCCCTGCAATAGTCAATGAGAAAATTGTGATAAAAAGTTGAAATTTTCACACTTTTGGTGGGGGTACCCCCCTTGTAATGTCTCTAGCAAACAGACGAACAGACAGATTTGCATGCCTTGAACAAATTTTCATCCTCGATAGATAAGGTATCTTTTAAAAAAAACAGCATGTCTCTAGGCCTTGTAGTTTTGGAGAAGAAGTCATCACGCCGCAGAGTGATGACATAATGTCAGCTGACTGACAAGTCAGCTGACATAAAAAGTGCCCTCAACTCTGTGTTTTACTGTCTTGGGGTCGGGGACTAAAACCAGTGAAACTTACAGTTGCATTATCCACTAACATTGCTGTTAAATTCAGGTCAGGTGTGAATGGTATTTTTCTCTGCATCATTTCTTTCTGCCAGTTTTGCAGTAACTTTGTTCTAAATTCCTGATTGAAAGGCCCGGAGTAAGACAAGAAGCCTGTACAAACTAAAACATCTCCAACCAGTCTGAAAAGACAGTTAAGACAATGTATTAAAACACGACAATTTAATAGCAAGGTGACAGCATTAACTTGTGAAGTAAAATTTATGAAGCTGTAAAATTGATAAGTTGTCTGGCGCCTTGCCGCTTCCACCAAAAGTTAGAAAAAAGACATTTTACGCTGGGTTATGGCCGGGACCGGTAGTGTGCTGTTCACTCACTAGGTGGCTAAAATGCCTCAAGCTCTCGATTGATGACACAACATACTGCCTGTTATCTCCTAACTTTAGCATGTGCAATTTGAGCTGTACAATTGTGGGGAAGGAATCCCCCTGTCCACTAGATAAGGTATTAACTTATAAAATAGCAAATTTAATTAATTTTGTAAATTAACTTTTTAAAAAGTTAATATCTAACCTAACAGGCAACAGCTATATGTCCAGCGCCAGCTGGTCCGGCCATATGGCAGAAAAGGATATCCCAAGTTTCACCTCCGGGCAGACCTGTATAGTTTACTCCACTCACCAGATGGCTTAGTTCCTGCCTAACTAGCAAGAGGGACGTGACGTCATAGCATCTTTTTCGTTCCTCTAAAAATTAAGTCTGCAGTAAGATGAATGCGGGGCAGGATGGGTGGGAATCTACTTTCTGTTAGGCAAGACATTAACTTATAAAAATATAGCTTGCAATTTTATTGTGTTAATACATCTAACCTAACAGACAACAGCTAGAATAACTACCCAGTGGATGGAGGGCAGCTTACAAGGAACTTAAGAAAGAATTCTTAACAAATTAGAAAATTTAATAGTAAATTAAATTTTTATAAGTTAATACCTTACCTAGTGGACAGATGCATTTGTCCGGCGCTCTGCCGGTCACGCCAAACGTTAGAAAAAAACGTCCTGAGCTGGGCTCTGGCCGGGACCGGTAGTGTCCTGTTCACTCGCCAGGTGGCTGTACAGCCTACCTGCCAGTATACTGCGCATGCGTGCGCATGCGCTCTTCCTCTTTTTGTTGTCTACCTTATGACCCCTTGTTGGTTATGATAGCGGGGAAGGTAGGGTGGGACTCCCCCTGTCCACTAGGTAAGGTATTAACTTATAAAAATTTAATTTACTATTAAATTTTCTATTTTATTGCGTTAATACAACTTACCTAGTGGACAGATGCAGAATGACTACCCATTGGATGGAGGGTAGCCAAACAAGGGGAACCCATATAGACAATAGCATAGCGGGTGTGTCCGGTACTGGTTAAATAAACCAACCTTTAAGGACCAAAACACCCTTGCCCCCCCCTGATTTTTTTCCAAGGGGAAGGTCTATGCACCAATTCGACCCGAATGTGCAGGAAGACTAATGAGGGCATGAACTAACAATTTTATGAATGAGGAAGAAGAACAGGAGCAAAGAGACACCATCCTTGAGAAGCTCCTGGATCCACTTTGGATCATGGCAATCCAGTCGCAAAGGATAGTGGAGGTTTTTTTTTTTTTTTTTTTTTTTTTTTTATACACTAAACCCAAAAAAACATGTGTACACTATATACAGTCAGCAATAAGACTATCACTGATGTTCGTGGATCTGTTGAGCAGCTACCACAGGACCTAGGTGGTACAACTCTGAATCTGCCCAGGCTAGGTCCTTCAGGTAGAATTGTGTAAAAGTGTTGTGGGCCTTCCAATGGCAAGCTGAAAGGATCTGGTCCAAAGAAACCCCGCCCTGAAAAGCTTTGGATGCGGCAAAGGCCCGCACATCATGGGCTCGAACTTGATGTATAGTTTGAGCCTCCTGATCGGAAAGCTGATAACACAACAACACAGTTTGCTTGATCCAGGAAGAGACAGTAGCCGGAACAATGTCCTTCTGAAAACTCTTCCGGAAAGACACAAACACCAGATCTTTGCCCGAGCGTAAGTCCTTTGTTCTGTCTAAATAGTAACGCAAGGCCCTGACCGGGCAAAGAGACTTGTCCTCCTTGAGGGACCTGTCCAAAGATGGAGACAACGCGGGAATGACAACCGGTGTCACAGCAGCCGGTCCGTCCCGTGCTAGCTGATTCTTCGATAGAAAACTGGGAGAGGGGTATAGGGAGACCTGACTCCAGTTCTCCTGATGCCTGATGTTGCGGTATAACCATGCATGGATTTCGCTCCGCCTTTTGCCTGAACCCAAAGCCAAAAGGAAAACCGTCTTAAAGGTCAAATGTTTAAGAGAGGCCTTCCGCATGGGTTCGAATGGAGCTTTAGTTAACTGGTGGAGCACTAATGAAAGATTCCACGCAGGGATTCCCCGCCTGCCTTTCGGCTTGTCTCTATGGAAACTGTCCAGTAAGCGAGTCAGGCTTTCATCCTTGCCAAAATGAACCGGGTCGTTACCCACCATATCGGCAATAGCCGTTCTGTAGCCTTCTATAGTACTGGGTTGTAACTGTCTCTCCTTAAAGAGATACAACAAAAAGTCGGCCACCTGTTTCAGAGAGGGCGCCCTGAAGTTCACCTGGTTGGAGTCGCACCACTTAACAAAAATGGCCCACTTTGACTTATAGACCGCTCTGGTTGAACTTCTCTGAGGAGCTTCAATTCTTGCTGCCACCTCCTCAGAAAACCCTTGCCGCCTGATGGACGAGGCTCTAGGAGCCAAGCATGCAGATTCAGATGATTCAAGTTCCTGTGGAGAAGGCCGTTGAACGGTTGAGTTAACAGGTTCCTCTCCAAGGGAAGACTGAAGGGAATTTGACTTGAAAGACTGATCAGATCCCAAAACCAAGGCATGTTGGGCCAACCCGGAGCGATTAAGATCATTCTGTGAAAGCCCTGATTGACCAGTCTGGATGTGACCTGACTGAGAAGGGAGACTGGAGGAAAGGCGTACACGTCCAGGTTGCTCCATGGTAGACTGAGAGCATCCACCGCCCAAGCTGTCGAGTCCGGAACTGGAGAGACAAACTTGGGAAGCTTGTGATTGAAGCGGGTGGCAAACAGATCTATCTGCGGCTGGCCCCAGTTGGAGCATAAGCGATTGAACACCTGTTGAGACAGGCACCACTCGGTCTGGATCACCTGGTTGTGCCGGGACAGCTTGTCTGCTATGACATTCAAGCGACCCGGAATGTGTCTGGCCCGCAGAATTATCTTCCTGGGGTGACACCAAGCTAGCAGCCGCCAAAGTAGGGCACAGAGAGACCCTGATTTCATACCGCCCTCTTTGTTGATGTAAGACACTACAGTCGTGTTGTCGGTTGCTATGAGGACAATCTGTCCCCTGCACTGTTTCTCGAAACTCCTGAGAGCCAGAAGAACTGCCTTGAGTTCCAAGAAGTTGATGTGGAGGCGACTTTCGGTTTCTGACCAAACGCCTCTTGCTATGGATTCCCCTAAGTGTGCGCCCCAACCTTCGTTTGAGGCGTCTGTAAAAATCTGTAGGGCGTGCTGAAGAGGGTGCAAAGGTTGCCCTTTTAGCACATTGGTCTCGTCCAGCCACCATTCCAGGTGTGGGTGAAGAGAAAGGGGAACCGGAATAATCTTTTCCAGGCTCTCCGGCACATGCCAATGTCTTTTTAGGTGCCACTGCACCGGTCTCATGTGAAGCCGGCCGGCCCACACTTGCTTTTCCGTGGCAGTAAGTAGCCCGATGAGGGACATGAACTGCCTGACTGAACAACAGTCCCTGCCTTTGATAAACAGTAGTTTCTGCTGAAGAGCGATCCATCGGTCCTGAGTGGGCAACACTCGACCGGACAGCAGGTCGAACCGGTAACCTACGAAATTGAAAACCTGTTGAGGTGTGAGCTCCGATTTCTCCATGTTTACCACCCACCCTAGTTCGTGGCACAGGGCCAAGAGGGTCTGGGTATGTAATTGGCAGGTTTCCTGGTCCGGGGCTCTGACTAACCAGTCGTCGAGGTACTGGTGGATCCGGATACCCCGTGCTTGAGCCATCAGTTTCACCTCCTTGACTACCTTGGTGAATTCCAGAGGAGCTGTGGCGAGCCCGAAAGGAAGGGCCGTGAATTGATAAGCTTTTCTTCCTAGAAAAAACCTGAGATACTTTCGGGATCTTTGACTGATAGGGATATGAAAGTAAGCGTCGCTGAAATCCAGTGACGTTACCCACTCCCCCTTTTGGAGAGACAACCTTATAGTTTCCGGAGTTTCCATTTTGAAGGTGCCTGGTTTCAAAAAGAGATTGAGATGGCTGAGGTCCAAGATAGGTCTCCATCTCTGATTCGGTTTTGGGACCAGAAAGAGGCGGTTGTAAAAGGCCAGGGAGGATCTGATGATGACCTTTTCGACTACCAACTTGTTTATGAGGTCTGTTACCGCCTGATACAAGGCTTTGCTTTTGTGGGGGTGAGCATAACCACTCTTGATCACCGGGGATCGGGTCAGAGGTGGTCTGATTTTGAAGGGTAGCGTGTATCCCTCCTGTAAAATCGAGACCACCCTTGGATTCGCCCCCAGACTGAGCCAAACTTGCCAAAACCTTTGCAGTCTGCCCCCTACAGCCAAACTTGGGACAACATTGGGGACATTTGGAACATGTGGGGCAAAAAGACATTGACTTGCACAAAAAACACCTTTCACATCTTTTATTTTTCTCTTTGGTATACAGGGACTTAAACCTTTCTTTTGCGGTTGCCCTTGGAAACAGACAGAATGAGCATGATTTACAGCAAGATAGGACACATTTTGAGAAGGTAAACTTGGTGTCTGATGAAAAGTCTTTGAACATGGACTGTCTATTACTACTGAGTTTACAGTCTTTTCTAAGGTCATTTTGTCCAACTTTGCAATTGCTGATGTTGAGGGAGTTGGACACAATAGGTAATTGTCATTTATATTGCTTGTATCCTCTCGATTTAGAGAAACGGGGGTTGGAACCACGTCCTCTGCCACGACCCCGGCCTCTATTCCGGCTAAATTGCCTCCAAGCCTGACGATCCTGATCTCCGGTACCGGTATTCCTACTGTCTCTGTTATCATAGGGACGGTACCTCTGTGAAGATCTCCAGCCGGTCTGTTGGGCAGCACCCGGACCGGGTCTGGGAACAGAACCGGCGGAGTGATGACTGGTAATATCCTGCTCTGCTGTACGTATAACGGCGTCAGGGAATAATCCAAGTCCGAATAACGGAGCATTCCGCAGCTGGTTGTAAGTATCAGGTTTGATCCCGTTCTTGACATGATCAAGATAAGAGTCCCGACGTAGTAAAATCAAGTTGGACATTTGCACGAAGAGGCTGTCCGCCAGGTGTTGGATCGCAGTGCCCATGGCCACAGAAACATTTTGATGAAAGGCAGTCAGATCTTTTAAGTCGGAAAGGGCAGCAGAAACCTCTTTGGGGGCCTTTCCCTTGTTGATTCTGGCATGAAGCATATTGACATGGCCGGTCATGCGTTCCTGTAATTCACTGGTGCAACGGTTAAAGCCTGCTGCATGATTTACTATGTATGAATTTTCCCTGGAGCACCTTTCCCACCGGCGCAAGTATTCCTGAGAAATAGGACGCGACGGGGGGCCTGTAGAAGGGTAAGCAGATGCCTTCACAATGCGGGGGAACTGAGAATTTACCTTGGCTTCTGAGTTATGCCAACTAAATAGTGTCTTTCCCGGCCTATGCGGGCCCTCCGGTCTAATCATATGCATCTGGTACCATCTACTTTGCGATTTCGGCACTTTCACAAACTGATCCTTCTTTAAGCCAGCCGAATCTTGAGACCTGGAAGGGTACCCTTCCGCCACCACTGTGTTCAACTTTTCCAACTTCTGGCAAAGCCAGTCATCCGGTGGCATGGCTACAGAGATGCGGGCAGGTCTTTTAGGTAGTTTCCCTTTCCAGGGATTATTACTCTTGTCAGGCTCACTGAGGTCACTTTCAAACGTAGGGATATGATTCCATCCCATAAAAGACCGGATGGATCTAACTGTCTCTCTGTAGTTCATATCTTCCGTCTGTTCAGGCCTGTCCAGAGTATCAGAGGAGATTTCACCTTCATCAGACACTTGATCTTCGGAATAGCTGACCTCAGACTGAGGGGGGTCAATGTCCAGGAAATCCGGCTCCGGTGGAGCCCGGTAAGCTTCAGTAACAGAGGAATCCCCAAAGAGAGATGAAGTTTGAACTACGGGTGGAACTTGACCGGACGGACCGGGTTGAGCAGAAACTGGACCGGTTGTACCGGGAAGAAAGAGTTCTGACTGTTCCGGGTCAGAAGCCCCAGCAGACAGTGGAGCAGGTTTCAATTTTTGTTTAGGCACAACCTCCGGACCGGAGGTGACTTGAGCCTGGACCGGTGGTTTAACAGGAACCGGTACTGATTTAGAATGAAGAGACCCAACATCCGGGGAAGGAGACACTTGTCTTTTCTTTGAACGTTTATCATCTTTAGTGTCTTTACGGGACTTGCGTGACTTCTTCTGTTCCTTCACATCTCTTTGAACAGTAGTATCAACCTGTTGTTTATCAACCTCACCTTCTGCCGGGAACTCCACCGGACCGGTGAGCCGGGCAGAAGGGGGAATAAATGGAGTGTCTGAAATTGGAGCATGGGAAGGCACATGCTGTACAGACGATTTTGGGGTAGAAAACACATTGCCCCTGGAGAGTAATGCCTCAAACCGGGCGAATTGTTCAGCCCGTTGATCTGAAATCTGTTTAAGTTGATCAGAGGTAACAAAAGACGCACTAGTGCTTGCATCCTCTTGATGCGCATGCGCAGCAGACTGAGCTGCCGAAGGAGACGGCTGAAAAACGGGTTCTTTGTCGTCAACAGAAGCAATAACAGTCACTTGCTCCGGAGATACTAAAACACCAGCCTTCTTTTCCTTGCGATTCTTATAAGTAGGGGTAGCAAGCATATCCTTTTGTAAATCTGTGAGACCATCACAAATAAAACACGATTTTTTAGCAACACAGTCATCATCTCCAAGCCCTTTCTCACGGCATCTGGCACAGCGTTTGTGCAAATCAAAAGAGGCCATAATATGACCGCAAACGCCTCGCCTCTGTCCTTTTTTATCTCCAGGGGATGCCATGATATATGAACACAATAAGTCACTACAAATTTACCAAGTATTCACTTGTATAACACATAAAAAAATTAAAATAGTTTCTCTTAAAACTTCAAGCGTTTCAAATCCTCACGCGCCAAACAAAAAGAGGAAGAGCGCATGCGCACGCATGCGCAGTATACCGGCAGGTAGGCTGTACAGCCACCTGGCGAGTGAACAGGACACTACCGGTCCCGGCCAGAGCCCAGCTCAGGACGTTTTTTTCTAACGTTTGGCGTGACCGGCAGAGCGCCGGACAAATGCATCTGTCCACTAGGTAAGTTGTATTAACGCAATAAAAAGTTAGTTTGCCTGGTCCTGAGTATTAACTGATAATCTGGTTAACGGACACAGACTGGCCAGTCCCCCCCTCCCCCTTGTTTTCCTTCTCTTTTAGGGATTTCTCCAGTGTAGGAGCCAGGGTAGGGATCCCCACTGGAGTTACACACTCTGGACTCTCCTTGGTCAAGTGGTTTTTGGACAAAAAAAACTTGAAGAAGGATACAAGGACACTTAAGGAATACAAGCATACTTAGACCAGTCTGCCTGGTGCCTAATTTTCTTGTTCGACCATGCAGGTATCTTATTTCTATGCTTCCCAGAACCTAGGGTAAGAAGGAAAACCATCTTGAAGGTCAAATGCTTTAACGAAGCATTCTTGTAAAGGTTGAAAAGGCAGTTTGGTCAACTGATGCAAGACCAAAGAAGTTTGCAAAAGGGGACACCCCTAGGTCCTTTGGGTTTGTCCTATGGAAACTCTCTAGGAGACAACTGAGGTTTTCATCCTTACTTATATCCAAGGAAAAATTCCCAATCTTGGGAGAGATGGCTGATCTGTAGCCAGCAATAGTACTAGTCTGCAGATTTTTTTTTCCTGAAAAAGGTTGAACATGTCTGGCTTTCAGAACAATCTGTCTTAGATTGCACCATGAAAGGAGTCACCATAGAAGGGCAAAAAGACAGCCTGATCTCATACCACCCTCCTCATTTATTTAGGCTACAACTGTGTGTTGTCTGTGGCAATCAACACAGTTTGACAGCAAACCAGATGCTTGAACCTTTTAGATCCAGCTACATGGCCTTTATCTCCAGAAAAATTATTTGTAACTTGCTTTCTGGAATGGACTAAGTCTCGCTTGCCATGTAGTCTCCCAAGTGACCACCCCAGCCTTCATTTGAGGCATCTGTAAATACCTGAAGGGCATGCTGAAGGGGGAGCAAAGTTTGACATGAAAGAACTTTTATTTCCTGGTCCACCGCTGAAGGTGAGGGTGCAGGGATCTGAAACTGGGGTTTCCTTTTCCAGGGACTCCAGCCTCCAATGGTTCTTGGGGTGCCACTGGATGGGTCTCATGTGGAGCCGGCCCTATGATACCTGTTTATCTGTTGTAGTGAGAAGCCCTACAAGGGACATGAATTGTCTGACATGACACGTCAGTTTTAACATCAGAGAGACAAGTTTCTGTTGCAGGAATCCCACTTGCTTTGGGTAGGCCTGACCAGACCATGCAAGAGGTTGTAACAATAACCAAAAAGTTGAAAAAAATTTTCGGGCTCCAACTCCGATTTGGTGAGATTGACTACCCAACCCAACTCCTGATTGCGTTAATACATCCTATCCAATGGACAATCGCTGAATAACTACCGCTTGGTCGGCGGGTAAGTTACTAGGGACTTATGTGAACTCACAAGTAATAGCAAATTTTAACCTACGGTCTAGACTGACTTCGTCAGGAGACCTATAGGCCCAGGGTTGATCTTAAGGTCAGGAAACCCTGTAAGGCCATGGTCAGTTACCAGCAGCCGGTTACCCGAGGGTATACCGCCGTTACCCCCCCCCCCTTTTTTTTTTGCAGACCTGCTCTGAGGTAGGGGAAGAGAGGGATGAGTTCAGTCCCAGAATGCAAATAAACCTCCCGAAGGAAGCACGCCATACTTAATTCTAATGTACATGAAGAACTGTTTATACATATATACAAATCTCCTCAATATAAGGGGCACTTGTGGATCTGCCGGGCAGCCACAACCGAGCCCAATTGGTAAAGCTCTGAATCAGCCCAACCCCGCCCTTCAGATAGAACTGTGTGAAGGTATTATGTGACTTCAGTGGCAGGGTGACAAGACTGTATCTAAGGAAACTCTCGACTGGAAGACCTAGAAGCATCAAAGGCCCCGACATCATGGGCTTTAACCTGATGTAAAGTGTGGGCCTCCTAGTCAGAGAGCTCATAACATAGGATCACAGTCTGCTTGATCCAAGAGGAGATAGTGGCAGGTGAGATGTCTTTGTCAAAACCTTTCTTAAAGGAGACAAAAACCACCTCCTTATTCTACCTGAGGTCTGAGGTCCTGTCCAAATAGTAGCGCAATGCTCTGACTGGACAGAGGGACCTGTCAGACTTGAGGGATCTATCGAGAGTTGGGGCCAGGGCTGTTATAACCCCTGGGGCCACACTGTCTGGACCCTCTTTGGCCAGCTGATTCTTGGAGAGAAAGCTGGGTGATGGGTACAGGGACACCTTTGACCAGTGGAATTGGTGTCTAATATTTCTGTTTTGCCAAGCATGTATCTCACTTCTACGCTTGCCTGACCCCTGGGCCAAGAGGAAAACAGTCTTGAAGGTCAAATGCTTCAAGGAGGCCTCTTTAATTGGTTCAAAATGACCCTTGTCAGCTGGTGCAAAAACCAGGGAGAGGTTCCAGGAGGGGATTCCCTTCCGGCCTTTGGGTCTGTCTCCGTGGAAACTATCCAGGAGACGAGTGAGATTTTCATCCTTACTGATATTGATGGGCGAATTTCCCAGTCTATCAACAATGGCTGACCTGTAACCATCAATGCTGCTGGGCTGCAACTTCCTGTCCTGAAAGGGGTACATAAGGAAGTCAGCAACTGACTTTACAGGGGGTGCCCCGAAGTCCACCTGATGAATGATACATCACTTGTAAAAATGGCCCACTTGCCTCCTAGACTGATCTGATTGATCCCCTTTTAGGAGCCTCAATTCTTGCTGCCACTGCCTCAAACAAGCCCTGCTCCTCAATTGCTGAGGCTCTATGCTCCTCAATTGCTGAGGCTCTATGAGCCCTGCATGGAGATTTGTGGGGATGGCATCCCGGGTGCCAGTCCAGTCAGTGGCTTCTGGGGTGTTTTAATAAATTTATTCTTGTTTGTAGTTGCCCTGTTTTATGATTGGTTGACCCTAAGTTGACCTGACTTCCTATGAATTCCCGCTTTTGGAAGCCATCTTCACTTGTAAATTTTAAACCAAGGAGGAAACACCTCTCTTATAAAACAAAAATTTTATTTCGATTTTTCGATTTTACACTAATTGTTTTAGAAACTCTGGAGCTTCAGCCACAATACTGAAACCTCAGAGTTTCAGTATTTTTCAGAGTGAATGGCAAGGTGGTGATCCAGGAAGGCGTTCTCTTGTTGTCCGTCAATTGAAGTGATAATTGACATATGTGCGTTCGCTCTGGGATTCATCTCTTGGAGCTTCATTGAAGGGCTGTATAAATTTTACTATTTCATATTTTGGTCATCCAAATTTCGAACGCGCACATTTCAATTGTCAGTCAGTGATTGATTATTCCAGAAAATGCCGAGAAAATTCTTCAAGTGCAAGGCTTGTGGGGACACGCATGAACGACCCATTAATTCCAAATGCCAGCATATTGATAATATTGAAACCAGTGATTTAGATGGTGACAGTGTTAGTGAAGTAGGACAAATGGACATTAACCAACAAATTCTGCATGAACTGAAGCAACTGAGTGGCAGAATTTCGAAAGTGGAACAGAAAGTTGACAGTCAGGACAAGGGACATTTTGATTCACCTAAATCTGTCAATAGTGCCACTTCGACGGCGTCATCCAGCCAAGTCGACGCGGATCTGGTACTCCCTACACTGACGGGACTGAAGAATGCCAAGCATCTCCAGACACAGGTGGACCAGAGGTTACAAGAACTACAGGCCATCAACATGCAAGGCAAGTTTAAGTCCCAGAGGGGAGGGTCTAGTGATACTGTGTGGTGTAAGAGGGAGGTGCCTTGGCCTCACAATTTTATACTCTCGGGTTCGAGTAAAAGTAGAACATCCTATGATAGCTTGTCAATGTCACAGTGGGTTTCGGGCTTTAGTGCCATAATCCGGGAAGAGTCGGATCCGGAAACCAAAAATCAGATGTTAGAATATTTGTCGGATCTAATGGAAGATTCTCACGATTTCGGGTGGCAGTCAGCCAAGGCTGCTCACGCGGTTCTTCTGTGCAAAATGGAAGAAAATAAAATTTCCTGGAACGAAACCACAAAAATCGACCGCGTTCGCAGGGTACACGCCCAACGATTGGTTACCACTGGCCATAAGAAAGTCAATAGCAAAGATAAACCAATACCTTGCAGATATTTTCAAAAGGGAACGTGTGGCCAAACTAAAGATCACGAAAACAATGGTCAAATGTATTTACATGTCTGTGCCAGTTGTTTTGCATCTGGTAAATCACACACTCACCCACAAAAAGATTGTAAACGGTCAAAAAACGACCAAGGCACTGCCTAAGTGCAGTGCTTACTTCAAATGTTATTGATCATAGAAGTTTTGATACTAGAATTGTCATTTCTAAAGTTGTAAATAATGGTGAAAGTATGAATTGGAGACATGACTGGTTTAAATGTATTAACAGATCATACAGTGAGGTTGTCAAGAACGTGAGTGTAAATAGAAGCAACCAGGTAGACGATTATCCCTGGTTTTCACGTGTGTCGCATAAAGACGTGGTAAATACAACCAAAGTCACGAATCGTGACAAGTGTCATAGCAAAGTACGATGTTCATATCAAAACCACAGACTTAAACATGACCCTAAAGGGCAGGTCCATAGCCTAACTCGTACTTTGGTTTCTAACCAAGATGTACCAGTTTTTAACGAAGCCACAGTTAATGCTAAACCCAAGGTTAGAGATATTATTCCAGCACATTGCCACGATTTTCCACAAAGAATACCAGATAGTCACCACTTGTGGGTTTCACAAAACAACGTATTCTCACCTCTGGTCTGTCACAATAGGTTTGCTCCGTTAGCTGCACCAATTCTTGATCATGATGAAAAAGTAGTAATACAAGAGCTCCAAGGTGGCACTGTGGATTCTGAAGGTAAGGCTGGGAAAAAGTATTGTAACCAAAGCAAGGGGCGGTCAAACACAGTGATTCAGGGCACAGGACAGAATGGCACGGTAGGTGGCGCCAGCAGCGTTGCTGGTCCCTCAAAAGTACTTAATACTCGTGTCGACGACCGTCATTTCCTTGCTACTAATACCACCGTGAACAAATATGACTTAGCACTCAGGTTCAAGTCCAAACACAAAGATAAGATTGAACAGTCAGCCAACTCTGAAATCTTGAAGCTATGGGATGGTCAAACAGTGGGGAAATTTGGTTATATCCCATTAACTGAGCAAGTCGTAGTCAGTGACCAACAAATATCCCCAGTTAATCCTGATTTGCTACAGGTTCATGATAAAGTTAAACAAACTGGAACTTACAATTTTCTTGGGGCCCAGATACCAATACCGTCTCAACTCAAGGTGGAGGCTTGGAAGGCCAACTTAAAAGGCTATTGGGACAAACAATTAGTGCCTTTAATCAAATATGGATTTCCCTTGAGTTTCAATCACAATATTGAACTCATATCCACTGAAGTTAACCACAGCTCAGCTAGGCAGTTCCCTCTTGAGGTAGAAGGTTACCTAGAAGAAGAAAAGTCCTTCAATGCTATACTAGGTCCATTCTCTGAACCCCCCATACCAGGCCTGCATATATCCCCCTTCCTTACGAGAGAAAAGAATGGAGGAACCAGTCGCAGAGTTATTGTGGATCTTAGTTTCCCTCCTGGTTCTTCAGTGAATGCTGGGGTTGACCCCAATTCATATTTAGGTTCTCAATTCTTACTTACCCTTCCTTCTATTGATTACATAACTGGTCAAGTCCTAAAACTGGGAAAAGGTTCACTAATATATAAAATAGACATATCCAGAGCTTTCAGGCATATCAAAATTGATCCCTTGGATTATAATTTGTTAGGTCTCAGTTTCAAATCCTATTTCATTGATACATGCCTGCCATTCGGGTTCAGGCATGGTTCAGCCATGTTCCAGCACCTGAGCGACTCAATAAGGTATATGATGCTTTGTAGAGGTCATCATGTGACCAATTATATAGATGATATCATTGGGCAGGCCACTAGGTCCAAGGCTGAGTCATCTTTCAACACCCTTTATAATCTCCTGGGGGAATTAGGTCTGGATATCAGCAAAAAGAAGTTGGTCCCTCCCTCCACCCAGGCTTTATGCCTAGGGGTCATAATAAATACTGAAAATTTCACCATCTCTGTCCCTGATGAAAAAGTGGCAGAAATCAAGGAAGTGTGTTCGCAATGGCAGCTTAGAGCCCATTGCAGCAAACGCGACCTTCAGTCTTTATTGGGTAGGCTGCTGTACGTGACCAAATGCGTCAAGGCATCTAGACCTTTTCTGAACAGAATGCTCGAGCTTCTAAGGCAAGCAGACAGACAGGAGAAAATCGTTCTCAGTGAAGACTTCCATCGAGATCTGAACTGGTTTTCTAGGTTCTTGACAAAGTTCAATGGGGTGGCGTTCTTTTCGCATGATCCAGTTCATTTTCACATTGAATTGGATGCCTCGCTTCAAGGTCTAGGGGCTGTTTGTGGCAATGAAGTTTATGCTGTTCCAATCGAATTAGGTTACAAAGGTTACCAAATTGTTCATCTTGAAATGTTGAATATTCTTGTCGCAATGCGAGTGTGGGCCCACATTTGGCATGAAAAAAGAGTAGTCATACACTGTGATAATCAGGCAGTCGTGGCAGTCATTAACTCAGGCAAAACTAGGGACCCTGTCCTAGCGGCCATTACTAGGAACATAGCAATGCTCACTGCCACTCATGATATTAACCTCAAGTTAGTTCACATTCTAGGCAAACACAACATAATTGCTGATGCCCTTTCCAGGATTGGTTTACATTCTAACTACCAAGTGCAGCTCCATCATCTCATACCCCATCATACTTGGCTTGAAGTTCCAATTGAATTGCTTGAAATAGACTGGTCTATATAACTTTCAGATTCCAACCCTCAGATTCAAGCTCTGTCAAGAAATGCGTCCTCTAGAATTCGAGGTGCCCTTGCTGAATCCACCACAAGGTCGTATGACAACATGTTTCGAGTGTTTCTTGCTTTCGTTATTTTCGCCAAGTTTCCTCTCTCAGCTCTAACAGCTGACCATGTACTCTGTTTCCTTGAATTTCTGGCCTCAAACAATGTGTCCCACTCTGCTATTGTCAACTACTTATCAGCTATCAAGACCAAGGTGACCATGTTTGGCCTTTCCAGTGCCAGTTTCACTGACCCTAGACTAAGATATTTCAGTCGTTCATTAGCCAGAAATGCAGCTCTTAAAGTCACCCTCAAATCCATCATTGACATTCCCATTCTCTCACAAATATCTCAAATGTGTGATTCCATGTACATGGGTTTTGTATGTAAAGCAGCCATATTGTTGTCATTCTTCAGTTTCCTAAGGATATCAAACCTAGTCCCTCACTCAATTGCCAAATTTGATCCACTCAAACAGCTGGCTAGGGGGGACATATTCTTTGCCCCCCCAGGGGCTCACATACTCCTTAAATGGTCAAAAACCCTCCAGATGAATAACTCAGTAAGACTGTTGAAGATTCCCCACTTGGGCTCTTCCCCCATCTGCCCTGTTACAGCCCTTAGAACCCTCCTCTCCCTCACCCCCTCAGGCCCCAATAAACCCCTTTTTCAAGTTAAACTCAGGCAGCAATGGGTTCCATTGTCAGACACCAGATTAAGGAAACATTTTTCCACAATTTTGGCTAGATTGCAGCTATCTCAGTCAAACATCACTTTTCACTCACTTCGACGTTCAGGTGCCACCTGGGCTTTCAATGCCAAGGTGCCTCTACAGAATATCCAGAGTCATGGCACCTGGACGTCGGAGTGTGTGTGGTCCTACATTACTCAGGACCATCAGGCGTCAGATGCTGTTGCCCTCACATTCCAACGTTCCCTACAAGTATGATACTTATACTGGGGTTTGGGGTTCATACATCCTCCCCTATGACCAAAACTGCCAAGTAAATAACATAATTTGGCACAAGGTGGTATTATACCACTCAAACAGTTGTAAACATGTAACCTTGTTTAAGGCCACCTTAAATGGCCCAGTCAACAATACTATCACCTGAATCCATTATCAGGTAATTTAGCAAATTTAAGGCCTCCTTAATGTTAATTTTACTCTTAACTTATTAGCTCATACTATGGTCCCCTGTTAGGGACACAACCTAATTAATCTTAGGTAGCTAATATGACCCAAGACCTATGGTCTTATTTTAGGCCACTTACTGGCCAGTTCACTTTAAGACCACTCTTAACCCAAATGTAATTGCTAGCTTTACTTATACTGAACTATTTTACTTGAGGCCACGTTAATCGGCCATGTCATACTAAGATGACCTTAACTTTTAAATGTTTTAGTATAAGGCCCCTTTAGGGCCAACCTTGTTATTAGTGTTTTAACATAAGTTTAGGTCACCTTACCATATCAGTAATTTATGGTGACCTTATGTATACTATTGCTGTTAATGTTACTGTAACTGTTAAACTATCAAAGAATGTACATACATAATTTAGCGTATTGTGTTAACATAGTAAATACTAATAAATTTTTAATCCCCACCTGTGTGTTATTATACTAGCTAGGACACTGAAGATTTGTCAGATTTCTGTGAGGGATCTGATTGAATGGCTGTCAACAGGTTGGGCAGATTGGGCAGGCTCAAGGTATGTTGGGCCATCCCGGAGCAATCAGAATGATTCTCTTGCATGGGGATTCTTGTAACTTCTCCACCACTTTGCCCAATATGGGTGATGGGAAGGTGTATGCTTTCAGATCCTACCATGGCCGACTGAGCGCATCCACTGCTGTGGCCAGGGGATCCGGTACCGGTGACACAAACAGAGGCAACTTGTTGTTGAACCTCGTGGCAAATAAGTCTATTTTGGGCCGGTGCCACTGCTGCATATTGAATGGAAGACCTTTGGAAGGGGAAACCACTCTGTTTGGATGGTCTGGCCTAGCCTGGATAGCTTGTCTGCTACCACGCTCAGCCGGCCTGGAATGTGTCGGGCTTTAGAGTCACTTGTTTCCTGGTACACCAGGTCAACATTCTCCATAGTAGGGCACAAAGCGGGCCCGACATGTCTCCTTCCTTGTTTATGTATGACACTACTGTGGTGTTGTTGGTTGCTACAAGTAATACCTTGTTTGAAAGGCCTTGGAACTCTTTTAAAGTCCGAAAGACTGTTTTAAGATCCAGATGGTTTATATGCCGCCTGCTTTCTGGAGGTGACTAGGACCCTCTTGCAGCGCGTTCGTTTAAGCGAGGGCCCCACCCTTCTTTTGATGCGTCTGTAAATATTTGGAGCGCATGTTTTATTGGGTGTAATGGTTGACCTGTGAGAACATTGTCTTCTTTTAGCCACCATTGTAAGTGGGGATGCAGGGACCTGGGAATTGGATTTAGTGACTCTGGTACCCTCCAGTAGATTTTGAGATGCCACTGTATGGGTCTCATGTGCAGTAGGCCTAGGTGAACTTGCTTTTCTGTGGCTGTTATTAACCTATCAGAGACATGAACTGCCGGACCGGACAAGCCAGTAGTGACAGTATTTCCAGTATTTTGTCCTGAAGGTTCTGCCAACGGTCCGGTGTTGGACCTGAGGTCGAACTGGAAGCCTACAAACAACGAAGATCTGCCTTGGTTCCAGTTCTGATTTTTCTAAATTCACCAACCAACCTAGTTCTTGGCATATTTTTACTAGTTCTTGAGTGTGTTGGAGACTAACCAGGTGGGGTCTGGCTTGCACCAACCAGTCATCTAGGTACTGGTGGATTCCTATATCCTTGTGTATGGCCATCAGTTTCACCTCCTTGTTATTACAGTGAACTCCAAGGGTGCTGTGGACAGACCGAAAGGCAGAGCTTTGAACTGGTATGTCCGACCCTGGATATGAAATCTCAGATATTTCCTGGATTGTTCCTGTATTGGTATATGGAAGTAGGCATCCTTGAAAAGTATAGAGGCAACCCACTCCCCTTGTTGGAGGGAGGTTCTGATGGTTTCCGGTGTCTCCAAAAAAGCTTATGATGTACAGGGTCCTTGTAAGCCTGGCTGGTCTGGAAAGGGAGGGTGTAGTCCTCCTTCAAAATTGTTCTACCTAGGGTCCAGCTCCCAAGGTTTCCTAAGTTCCCAAAGGTGATTTGATCTGGGCCCTTCAGGTAAATTTAGTGCAACATTTGGGATATTTGTAGACTGAAAAACATTTATTAGAGAGTTTAAGATACAAGTACACGTCAAGACGTGTACTGCAAAGAGAACGTATGACATCATCTTTGATGTTTTTATCAAACTCTGTACGTCAAGCTACAAGTAGACAACGTGAAAAAACAGTTCTACAAGTAAGGACAAAACGTGAGGGTTTATCTAAACTTTGTACTATTAAATCTTCATTTTGTGTAATCAACTCTTAAGCAATAATATATTCAAGTATCTTACATTGCATTTATGTTGCTAAAATCTAGTTTTAGACAAAAAAATAAATACACTTGATAACACTGTTTTCAAAAAGCCTGTAGTTTTTGCCATATTCAACAGATTAGGGACGGACTATTCCTTGTCATGCTGTATTGTATTTTACGGAAGCTCTGAACTGCCAAAGTTTTTTTATTTTACTAACTTGAATATACGAGTTAGTTAACTTGAATATTCAAGTTAATAACTTGAATATTCGAGTTAGTAACTTGAATGTACAAGTTACTAACTTGAAAATACCAGTTACCTAACTTGAATATACCAGTTGACTAACTTGTATATACGAGTTAGCTAACTTGAATATACGAGTTAGCTAACTGGAATATATGAGTTACTAACTGGAATATACGAGTTAGTAACTGGAATATACAAGTTACTAACTTGAAAATACCAGTTAACTAACTTGAATATACGAGTTAGCTAACTTGAATATACGAGTTAACTAACTGGAATATACGAGTTAGCTAACTGGAATATACGAGTTAACTAACTGGAATATACCAGTTACTAACTGGAATATACCAGTTAGTAACTGGAATATACGAGTTACTAACTTGAATATACAAGTTAACTAACTTGAATATACGAGTTAGCTAACTTGAATATACCAGTTAACTAACTGGAATATACGAGTTAGCTAACTTGTATATTCAAGTTAGCTAATTGGTATTTTCCAGTTACCTAACTGGTATATTCCAGTTACTAACTTGTATATTCAAGTTAATAACTTGTATATTCAAGTTAGCTAACTCGTATATTCAAGTTAGGTAATTCGTATATTCCAGTTAGCTAACTGGTATATTCCAGTTAACTAACTGGAATATTCCAGTTACTAACTCATATATTCCAGTTATTAACTTGTATATTCCAGTTAGCTAACTGGTATATTCCAGTTAACTAACTTGAATATTCAAGTTACTAACTCATATATTCCAGTTATTAAGCGTCCCTGAAAGGGCGCTTATTTGTTTTCGCTTCAGTTTCCTCGCCGCCGCATTATGGTCTCCCTTGAATATCTCCCTTATTATTAAAAGGTTTCAAACCATATTTGGCAGTTATATACCTTAGGCGTGGGAAAATTTTTCTGCATGCTTAAATTTGACCTTTGACCTTTATGAAGGTCACATGATCAAAAACAATTTTTTGAAGTACACCCCCTCGTCATCGCAGTTCAGGAAAAACTACTTGCTACACAGCCGTATAATTTGACACACCTGTTCATACTATCAAAAACGCGAGCTGATTAGATTTTGGGAGCAATCCCTTGAAAAATGTCTCATTTATGAGTAATTTTCTGACACCTTCCAATCTGAAAGCCTTAAATTTAGGCCAACCCCCCTATTATCTTCTTAAGTATTGCATTTAGAGCTATAAAATGTACTGGGAGGTAATAGGAAACCATATGTGGAGAGTCTAAATAGCCGGTCAGTTTTACCCCATGGCCCCCCCTTATGGGTCAAACTGGGGTCATAAAATAGCTGTTTTTGCCTTATATCTCCTTTATTGTTGCTTTTATAGCTTCAGAATGTATTAAGAGGTGTTGGGAAAGCATATGTGGAGAGTCTAAATAGCCGGTCAGTTTTACCCACCGACCCTCCCTTATGGGCCAAACTGGGGTCATAAATAGCTGCTTTGGAGTTTTTGCCTTATATCTCCTTTATCGTTGCTTTTATAGCTTCAGAATGTATTAAGAGGTATTGGGAAAGCATACGGTGCAGCTTTGTGCATTCTTAGCTTTACAGCATGCTTATTAAAACCACAAAGCATTTCAAACTTTAAGGGACGCTTCGCTTTTGTTAGCAAAAGCATTCCTCCAGTTAACTCATATATTCCAGTTAGCTAACTTGTATATTTGAGTTAGTTAACTCGTATATTCAAGTTAGCTAACTCGTATATTCCAGTTAGTTAACTGGTATATTCAAGTTAGCTAACTCGTATATTCCAGTTACTAACTGGTATATTCCAGTTAGTAACTGGTATATTCAAGTTAGTTAACTCGTATATTCCAGTTAGCTAACTCGTATATTCCAGTTAGTTAACTGGTATATTCAAGTTAGCTAACTCGTATATTCAAGTTAGTTAACTGGTATTTTCAAGTTAGTAACTTGTATATTCCAGTTACTAACTGGTATATTCCAGTTAGTAACTGGTATATTCCAGTTAGTTAACTCGTATATTCCAATTAGCTAACTCGTATATTCCAGTTAGTTAACTCGTATATTCAAGTTAGCTAACTCGTATATTCAAGTTAGTTATCTGGTATTTTCAAGTTAGTAACTTGTATATTCCAGTTACTAACTCGTATATTCCAGTTAGTAACTCATATATTCCAGTTGGCTAACTCGTATATTCAAGTTAGCTAACTCGTATATACAAGTTAGTTAACTGGTATATTCAAGTTAGGTAACTGGTATTTTCAAGTTAGTAACTTGTACATTCAAGTTACTAACTCGAATATTCCAGTTATTAACTTGAATATTCAAGTTAACTAACTCGTATATTCAAGTTAGTAAAATAAAAAAACTTTGGCAGTTCAGAGCTTCCGTAGTATTTACCTTTGTGGGAAGGTTTTTTTTTTTTAAACCCTTAAAATTAAATAGTTTATATATATTTTGTCCTTTTCTGTTGCTAATCTTTATCATTTTATTTTATAAGCGCAGCAACTGTTGAGAAAGTTTACATTACATTGAATCACAATAGATGATGAAGTAAAAAACAGTCCACCCCTCTACCATATACATTCCTTGCAGTGAAATTCACTCCATTTCCAAGCATAAATAACCAAATGGGGAGTGAGCATGACATCACGTAGTACTTGTATCTTAAACCAGAAATGACATACGGGAACGTCTATGTATACTTATAGATTTTGCAGTACACGTAATTTCCAAAATGTGTATCTTAAACTCTCTACTGTCTCTCCGGACACTGGTCCGGCCTGGTGACAATGAAAACAGTTAACAGTCCATCTGTTATTGTTGTGGTCCAGTCTGGTGGGGCTGACACAACTCTTCACATTTTATAGACTCTTGGTCCAGGGCCAGTCACCTGTAATGTGGAGCATGTACACATTGTTTGAGTGTGGAACACCTTTTCTCTTGCTGTTCAAAAGACCCATTTGTTTTCTCCATAACCAGCAATTTTTGGCCACAGTAATTCTCTGTAGCCTGTGATACTCTGTAACCAGTAACACTAGTAAGCTAGGCTGACTATTGAATTGTGTTACCAGTCTACTAACTAGGAGATCCCCCAATTCAAAAGGGGCAAGACAGTAATTGCAGCTGGTAGCAGGTCGGTACACTCTGTAACTAGCTGGTGTGAAGCACAATTGCTTAGTGAAAACTGTATAGCTGGTAACCGGTTGGTGAGCTCTGTAACCGGTTGCAGCAGTTGTGTAGGAAAAACACTTCCTGTCAGGGACTACACATTATTAGGCCTGTTATCAGTCTTAGGCCGGTAAATAGGCTGCTGATGAAGAGTAGACAGCCGGACCTCCAAGACCTGTGGGTTGGTTGATTCTTGATGCTGGTTGGTAACAGGCAGGAAGGCTCTGTAATAGGCTAATGTGAAGAAAACTATTCAGTGTAGGCTGTGTGGCCGGTCGATAGGCTCTGTAACCGGTCGGTTGAAGCCATATATTGAAGATGCTTGCTGTCTGCCTCCCCAGAATAAACCCATAGTTGAATGGACCAGGTCGGAGGGCTCTGTAGCCGGTTGGGTTGGGTAAGCTTGTGCAAAGCTACGTAGCTGGTATCCGGTCGGTACACTCTGTAACCAGGTACACTGTGTGGCCGGTATCCGGTCGGTACACCCTAACCAGTTGCTGATGCAATCTACCAGTTATATTCTGATTAAAAACTTGGTTTACTGCAAGCTGAATCTGTAACCGGCTGATTGAAGCACTGTACATTAAGGGCTGTGAGGCTGACAGCCGGTGGGTAGACTCTGTAACCAGTTGGCGGAGTACACTGTACAAGGCTGTGTAGCCGGTCGGTATGCTCTGTAACCAGTTGTTGAAACACTTTAACAACTATCTTTTGTGTTGAATCCAGCTTACTGTAGGGTTCCTTCATTAATTAAAGTATTTCTTTTAAAAATGCACGTCTTATGTGTAGATTTGACAGTTGCTGGGAAAGCCCTTGTGGCTATTTTTAGAAGCAATTGTTGTTCGGCGTGTCACGTGACCAGCTTGCTGGTCGGAAGGACAACGCGATTGGCTGATTGGAGATTGCGTCAGTGGTCGCGTTCTTTGCGTGATACTTAGCCGGCGACTTTACAGTATTTTGACTGTCCACAAACCCCACTACCGACAACAAGGCCGGGTGTGCAAGGCAGGGACTGGAATCACAGTAGACGTGAGTTCTGAAGAACGCACTTCCGACTTTCCTGGTCGGTGAAACACGTGATCAGCTTCGTGACCTGGTCGGTGAATCACGTGACCAGCTTCGTGTAGAATATGACGTCAGAGGTCGCGTTCTTTTGAGCTGGCCGGTCGGCTGATGCTTTAAAGCAGAGAAGCCTGGGCCAGTGCACTCTGAAGATGAAAGTCGGTGCCGGTCCGAAGTCGGTTCTTCTCAGCCGGCTGTGCACTCAAACCAGTGTCCTGGCCATCCACTGCCCTTATTACCGACACATGAGCCGGGTCCACAAGGGTGGGACTGAGAGTGACTGAAGATGAAATTCCTTCTATGTCGTAGATATGAAGTTCTGATGAAAAATACTAAATACTCGAGCTAGGCTGGTGTGACTGATGCTTTACAGCAGAGAAGTCGGTACCAGTGCGCTCTGAAGACATAGAAGACTGCATCTCATGCTTCTGTTGAAAAATCACTAAATACTCGAGCTGGCTGGTGTGACTGATGCTATACAGCAGAGAACTCGGTACCAGTGCGCTCTGAAAAAGAATGCATCTCTGGGGGAATTCCGTCTATGTTAAAACTGCATAGACTGAGGTTTTCCGTGATAGTAGATGGATGGTAACAGAAGCTACATTCAAAACAAAAGACACAGATAAAAATACCTTGTAAGTAGTATATCCATTGTTTCCTTAATATTGTCGATCTGCCCCTAACCACACAATTGTAGAATGGGAGGAAACTAGTAAAATTGCAAATTTAATAAGTAAATTAAATTTTTATAAGTTAATACCCTATCCAATGGACAATAGCTTATCCGGTCGGCGCAGACCGGCCCGCCAAACGTCAGAAAAAGACGTCCTGTGTCTCCACCGGCTAGGCCGGCCCAGTTCTGTGCACTCGCCAGATGGCGTGTCGTACTTCCTTCCTGTCTAGACAGCGTGACGTCATAGCATCTTCTTCGTTGTCTAAACCTATTAGACCCCTAGTAAGCTGATAGCGGGGTCGGTGGGAGGGTCTTGTGTGTCCATTGGATAGGGTATTAACTTATAAAAATTTAATTTACTTATTAAATTTGCAATTTTATTGCGTTAATACATCCTATCCAATGGACAATAGCTGAATAACTACCGCTTGGTAGGCGGGTAAGCTACTAGGGACTAAAACTTGAACTCTGGTTAGAATAATGACCATTTCTTCCTAAAGCCTGGGTAGACCTTTAAGTCAAAACCCCTTTAAGGCTATGGTCGAATATCATCATCCGGTTATCCGGAAGGGAACCGTCAGAATCGACCTTGCCCCCCCCCCCCCCCCCCCCCCCCCCTTTTTTAACAGACCTGCTCTGAGGTAGGGGAAGAGAGGGATGAGTTCAGTCCCATAAAATTAAGTCTCCCGGAGAAAGTACGTGAGATTTTTTTTTTTTTTTTGTTTTGCTCCTTAACTAGAGCTCTGAGTCAGCCCAAGCCACATCCTTCAGATAGAATTGGGTGAAGGTATTATGAGATTTCCAATGGCAGGCTGCTAAGATCTGCTCTAAGGAGACCCCCGACTGGAAGGCCTTAGAAGCAGCAAAGGCCCTGACATCATGGGCTTTAACCTGATGTAGGGTGTGGGCCTGATGATCAGAGAGCTCATAGCATAGGATCACAGTTTGTTTGATCCATGAGGAGATAGTGGCAGGTGAGATGTCCTTGTCGAAACCCTTCTTGAAGGAGACAAAGACTAACTGCTGGTGTTGTCTGAGGTCTGAAGTCCTATCCAGGTAGTAGCGCAAAGCTCTGACTGGACACAGGGATCTGTCAGACTTGAGGGATTTATCCAGGGTAGGAGCCAGGGCTGGTATGACCACTGGGGCTACACTCTGTGGACCCTCTTTGGCCAGCTGATTCTTGGATAGAAAGCTGGGAGATGGGAAAAGGGACACCTTAGACCAATCGGATTGGTGTCTGATGTTTTGGTGCTGCCAGGCATGGATCTCACTCCTTCTTTTACCTGAGCCCAGGGCCAACAGGAAGACAGTTTTGAAGGTCAGATGCTTCAGAGATGCTTCCCGAAGAGGTTCGAAGGGAGCCTTTGTCAGCTGGTGTAGTACCAGGGAAAGGTTCCAAGAGGGAATCCCCCTCCGCCCTTTGGGCCTGTCTCTGTGGAAGCTTTCCAAGAGACGAGTGAGATTATCATCTTTACTGATATTAATTGCTCTATTACCTAATTTGTCAGCAATGGCAGACCTGTATCCATCAATGGTGCTTGGTTGTAACTTCTTGTCCTCAAAGAGGTACATGAGGAAGTCAGCCACCGACTTCACAGGTGGTGCTCTGAAGTCCACCTGATTAGTGAGGCACCACTTTGTAAAAATGGCCCACTTTGCCTCATAGACTGATCTGGTAGATCTTCTTTGAGGAGCCTCAATTCTTGCTGCCACTGCCTCAGAGAAGCCCTGTTCTTTGATCTTTGTGGCTCTAGGAGCCAGGCATGGAGATTTAGATTTGTCAGATTTCTGTGAGGGATCTGACTGAAGGGCTGTGTCAGCAAGTTGGGTTGGTCGGGCAGGCTGAGAGGGACCCGACTGGACATGGTCACCAGGTCCCAAAACCAAGGCATGTTGGGCCACCCCGGAGCAATCAGAATGAGTCTCTTGCAAGGGGAGTCCTGCAACTTCTCCACCACTTTGCCCAATATGGCGGTCGGTGGAAAAGCGTATGCATCCAGATCCTCCCAAGGTAGGGTGAGTGCGTCCACTGCTACTGCCAGAGTGTCCGGCACTGGAGACACGAATCGAGGTAGTTTGTTGTTGAACCTTGTGGCAAATAGGTCTATCTGTGGCCGGTGCCATTTTCTGCACAATTCCCGAAAGATGTCCGGAAGGAGGGACCATTCTGTTTGGATGGTCTGATTTAGCCGGGATAGCTTGTCTGCTATCACATTTAAATGGCCAGGGATATGTCGGGCCTTTAGGGTCACTTGTCGCTGGGAACACCAGGTCAAGATCCTCCATAGTAGGGCACACAGTGGGCCCGACTTCATTCCCCCTTCTTTGTTTATGTAGGCCACTACTGTAGTATTGTCTGTGGCCACTAGGACAATCTGGTTTGTGCAAAGGTTTTGGAACTCTTTTAGGGCTAAGAGTACTGCTTTTAGTTCCAGATAATTTATGTGCAGCTTGCTTTCCGGCACTGACCAGTGACCAGTGAACTCGTTTAAATGAGCGTCCCACCCTTCTTTTGATGCGTCTGTAAAAATTTGCAGAGCATGCTGTATGGGGTGTAATGGCTGACCTTGAAGCACATTGCTTTCGTCTAGCCACCACTGTAAATGTGGGTGCAGGGATCTGGGTAGAGGAATAACTTTTTCCAGGGATTCCGGTACTCTCCAATTGTTTTTGAGATGCCACTGTATGGGTCTCATGTGTAAACGGCCTAGGTGAACTTGTTTCTCTGTGGCCGTTAACAGACCTATCAAGGACATGAACTGCCGGACTGGACAGGCCGGTAGTGAAAGTAGTGTTTGTATTTTCCCTTGAAGGCTCTGCCACCGGTCCGGTGTCGGTCTGACCCGGCCGGACCTGAGGTCGAACTGGTAGCCGACAAAGTTGAATACCTGTTGGGGCTCCAGTTCCGATTTTTCTAAATTTACTAGCCAGCCTAGATCCTGGCACATCTTGATCAGGATCCGGGTATGCTGGAGACAGACTTGGTGGGTTCCGGCTCTGACCAACCAGTCGTCTAGGTACTGGTGGATCCTTATACCCTTGTGTGTGGCCATCAGTTTCACCTCCTTTGCCAATACAGTGAACTCCATGGGTGCTGTGGACAGACCAAAGGGCAGTGCCTTGAACTGTAAGTCCGACCCTGGACATGAAATCTGAGATATTTCCTGGACTGTTCCTGTATTGGTATATGGAAGTAGGCATCCTTGAAGTCTACTGAGGTTACCCACTCCCCTTGTTGGAGGGATGTCCTGATGGTTTCCGGTGTCTCCATTTTGAACTTTTCCACCTTGAGGAAGGGATTTAGTTTGCTTAGGTCTAGTATGGGTCTCCATTTGTTGTTGGGTTTGGGTACCAGAAAAAGTCGGTTGAAAAACCCTAAAGATGTTTGATTTTGGACTAGCTCTATTGCATTTTTGTCCATAAGCTGATGTAATGCCTCCAACAGGTAGCTGTTCCTGTGGGGATTGACATAACGGCTTATGACAGTGGGGGACCTTGTGAGGTTTGGCCGGATCCGAAAGGGGAGGGTGTAGCCCTCTCTCAGGATTTGAATTATTTTCGGTCCGGCACCCCTCTCCAACCAAGTTAGCCAAAAGTTTTGAAGTCGGGCCCCTACAGGCAGATTTGAGACAACATTCATGGCATTTGTTACAGGTTGAACACAAGAGAATTGAATGACAGAAGAAGCACCTTTGACATATTTTAATTTGCTTTTTGACTGATGACAACCTGCTGACCCGGGACTTAGCTCTCTCTTTTGGGAGTGCCCGGGCGCAGAATGAACATGGTTTACAGCAAGATGCTTTACATTTAAACTTAAACAGTTTATTGTCTTTCTGGGTAGTGCACTTGTCCGGGTCAACAGCCTGTCCGGTAACAGATTTACACAGTAATTGTCATTTATAAGGCTGTTGACCCTTGGCAGGACGCGATGAGTACTGCCGCTTGCCTTTATTTCTCTTGTTATGGCCACGTGAGAGGTTCTTCCAAGCCGGTCTATCCGGCTGTCTGTTGTCTGGTTTAGTTTCCGGCCTTTCATAAGGGTGGAAGCGATTTTTCTTATATGTTGAGACAGACCGACCCTTTTCAGAAGCACTAATGTCCTCCTCGGCTTGTTTTAGTACACTATCCGGAAATAGGGTGGAGAGGTGCTGTTCTAAGAGCTGCCATAGTATCCGCTTTAATTCCAGCCTTCAAGTACGCTAGGTACGAATCTCTCCTGAGTAAGGTGGTGTTGGCCATGGTCACAAAAACAATGTCTGTTAAATGTTCCATGGACTTGGCCATGGCCTGGCAGATACTAGCATTAAAGTCCAGAAGGAACTGCATTTCCTCTGTGGCTTCTGTCACCTTGGAAGCTGACTTCCCTTTCTGTTCTGATTTAATTGTCTTTAACTGAGACTGTATGTCCTGCTGCACTTTAACTGGAAAATTTAATAAGTAAATTAAATTTTTATAAGTTAATATCTTACCTAGTGGACAGATGCATTTGTCCGGCGCACAGCCGGTCCCGCCAAACGTTAGAGAAAAACGCCTCGAGCTGGGCTCTGGCCCGGACCGGTAGTGTCCTGTTTACTCGCCAGGTGGCTGTATAGCCTCCCTGCCGGTGCACTGCGCGTGCGCGCGCATGCGTACTTCCTCCTTTTGTTTGCACCCTGTTTGAGTCCCCTGGGAATGTTTGTTGCGGGGAAGGCAGGGTGGGAATCCCTCTGTCCACTAGGTAAGATATTAACTTATAAAAATTTAATTTACTTATTAAATTTTCCATTTTATTGCGTTAATATATCTTACCTAGTGGACAGATGCAGAATAACTACCCATTGGATGGAGGGCAGCTAAACTCAACAGGGACTCTTGTCAGAACTCTGGGCCTCCGGCCCAAGGGTTAGGGATCCTTCCCATACCCTACACCATAGTTGGTTCCCCCCCCTCTTTTTTTTTGCCGTCTACCGAGCCACCTGGGCTAGGACTATAGGAGAGAGGAGGTAAGAGTTCAGTCCCAAGGATTCCGAAGGAAGCAGAACAGGATAAACTAGAAATAACTCATACCCCACACCAGCCCTTCCGGTTGAGAACTGCGCGCTGGGGTTACAAAACAAGATAACTAAAAAAGAAGGAGCCAACTAAAACAACCCACTACTCCTTCTAAACGCTTTACACTATATACAAGTTATCCTTTCAAGGATACCAGTTACTCGCGTATGTGCTGGGCTGCGACCACTGGTCCTAAATGGTACAGGTCAGCATCAGCCCATGCTACATCCTTCAAATAAAATTGGGTGAAGGTATTGTGCGACTTCCAGTGGCAGGCTGAGAGGATCTGGTCCAAGGACACACCTCCTTGAAAAGCCTTAGAAGCTGCAAAGGCCCGCACATCATGGGCTCTGACCTGATGTAATTGTTGTGCATCCTCATTGGACAATTGATAGCACAACAAGATGGTTTGTTTAATCCAAGAAGAAATCGTAGCAGGAGCGATGTCCTTATTGAAGTTCTTCTTGAAAGACACAAAGACCAACTGTTTGCCGGAACGGAGGTCTTTGGTCTTGTCCAGGTAATAACGCAAAGCCCGAACTGGACATAAGGTTCTATCCTCCTTGAGAGACTTATCCAACGTAGGGGCCAAGGCCGGAATAATTACCGGAGCTACTGAAGAAGGCCCTTCTTTAGCCAACTGATTCTTGGACAAGAAACAAGGAGAAGGGAATAAAGAAACATTAGCCCAATCTTCCTGATGTCTAATGTTCCTGTGTACCCAGGCATGAATCTCACTCCTTCTTTTGCCCGAGCCCAAAGCCAGGAGAAACACCGTTTTGAAGGTAAGATGTTTCAGAGACGCCTTTCGAAGGGGTTCAAAGGGGGACTGGGTTAATTGATGCAAGACCAGAGACAGATTCCAGCTAGGGACTCCTCGAAGACCCTTGGGTTTATCTCTATGGAAACTGTCTAGCAAGCGGGTAAGGTTTTCGTCTTTACCAAAATTAACCTTGTCACAACCAATTTTGTCGGCTATAGCAGTTCTATAGCCATCTATGGTGCTAGGTTGAAGATTTTTCTCCTTGAAAAGGAATAGGAGAAATTCCGCTACCTGAGTTAAAGAAGGTGACCCGAAGTCCACCTTGTGTGACTCGCACCATTTGACAAATATGGACCACTTCGATTCATAGATGGCTCTGGTTGATTGTCTTTGAGGAGCCTCAATTCGCGTTGCCACTTCATTAGAGAATCCTTGTGCCTGTATGCTAGAGGCTCTAGGAGCCAGGCGTGGAGGTTGAGCCCTAGGAGATCTCTGTGGGGACACTGATTGAACGGTTGGGTCAGCAGGTTCTCCACGTTTGGAAGGGAGAGAGGAATCTGAACAGACATGCTGACTAGATCCCAGAACCAAGGCATGTTGGGCCACCCTGGAGCAATCAGAACCAACCTGTGAACTCCCTGATCTAGGATCTTGGACACCACCTTGCCCAAAAGAGACACAGGAGGGAACGCGTAGGCATCCATATTCTCCCAATTCAGGCTGAGAGCATCTACTCTCCATGCCTGTGGATCTGGTACTGGGGACACAAACTTGGGTAGTTTGTGATTGTACCTTGTTGCAAAGAGATCCACTCGGGGAGTGTGCCACCTGGCACATAAGTGGTCGAAGACTTCCTGCAGGAGGGACCATTCTGTCTGAATAACCTGAGTGCTCCTGGACAATTTGTCTGCTATCACATTCAGCCTTCCCGGAATGTGCCTGGCCCTTAGAACTATCTGTCTGCGATTGCACCAGGAAAGCAGTCTCCAGAGGAGGGCACAAAGTGAGCCTGATCTCATACCCCCCTCCTTGTTGATGTATGAGACAACCGTTGTGTTGTCCGTGGCTATCAAAATGATCTGGCCCCAACACTGTTGCTCGAACTTCTTGAGGGCCAGAAGGACCGCCTTTAGCTCGAGAAAGTTTATGTGCAACTGGCTTTCTGAGTCCGACCAAACTCCTTTTGCCGTGTGGTCTCCTAAGTGCGCGCCCCAACCTTCGTTTGAGGCGTCGGTAAACAACTGCAGAGCATGTTGTAGAGGATGAAGAGGTTGGCCGCTGAGCACATTGTTTTCGTCCAGCCACCACTGCAGATGAGGGTACAGAGATCTGGGAAGAGGAATCTCCTTCTCTAGTACCTCTGGCACGTGCCAGTGATTCTTCAAGTGCCACTGAATCGGTCTCATGTGAAGGCGCCCCGAAACCACCTGTTTCTCTGTGGCTGTCAACAAACCTATGAGAGACATGAACTCTCGGACCGAACAATGGTCTCTGTTCATTAGCATCTTTATTTTTTGAGTTAGGGTTTGCCACCTCTCCTGAGTCGGCTTCACTAGACCCTTGGAGAGGTCGAAATGATAACCGACAAAGTTGAACTCCTGTTGGGGAACAAGTTCCGACTTTTGCAAATTGACTAACCATCCCAACTGCTGACACAGAGCCATCAGGGTCCGCGTTTGGTTCACACAAGCCTCCCGAAAGGGCGCTCGAAGCAACCAGTCGTCTAGGTACTGGTGGATCCTTATACCCCTGGACTGGGCCATCAATTTCACCTCCTTCACCACCTTTGTGAATTCCAAAGGAGCCGTCGCTAGGCCGAACGGCAGAGCCCTGAACTGGAAGGTTTGACCGTGCAGGTGAAACCGGAGATACTTTCTCGACCTTGGGTTGATGGGAATGTGGAAATAGGCATCGCTGAAATCCAGCGATGTGACCCATTCGCCTTTTTGAAGGGATAGCCGGATGGTCTCCGGAGTTTCCATTTTGAAGGTTTCTGAGTGGAGGAAAAGATTGAGTTTGCTCAAATCCAAGATTGGACGCCATTTGTTGTTTGGTTTGGGAACTATGAACAGCCGGTTGTAAAAGGCCAGAGAAGCCCGAACCACTACTTTTTCTACGGCCTGTTTTGTAATCAGGGACTGCAACGCCTCCTTCAAAAACTTGTTTCTGCGAGGGTTGGCGTATCCGCTGATTATCAGAGGACACCTGGTCAATGGGGGCCTCATCTTGAAAGGGAGGTTGTAACCGTCCTTCAAGATGGAGACTACCCGAGGATTTGAACCCAGGCTGAGCCACGTTTCCCAGAACCTGTGCAACCTGCATCCTACAGGAGGATTTTCTGCAACACTGTGGACATTTGGTACATGAGGGACAGAACGACAAGGAGAGACAAAAGAAGCACTTTTGACATGTTTTATTTCTGTCTGACAAAGATCGGGACTTAGGCCTTTCTTTTGCGGCTGCCCGGGACCGACAACAATAGGAACAGGAATTACAGCAGTTCTTGAGTATACAGTCTTTGAAAAGTTTTGAGGGCTGATGTTTTGACCCACTATCTTTGGAATTATTTGGTTGTGTGGGTTTGTACAATGATTGTCATTTATAATTTTTGCCACCCCGGGCATACTTGGAAAAACGGTGGTTAGTAGAACCACGCCCACGGCCACGACCTCGTGACCCAAACTGTCGCCAAGGTTGTTGAGGAGCAGATGACGGCTGAACCATGGTCTTAGCCTCCTTCTTCTCATACGGTTTATAGCGATACTTGGTCTTCTGTTGGTGCTGGGGACCAACTCGAGACTGGACCGACACATGTTGTGTCTCAAACTTGTTGATATCTTGTTCCGCGACATTCAAGGCCGCGTCGGGAAATAACCCATATCCAAAAAGAGCAGCATTCCTCAGTTCATTCCAAGTGTCCATCTTCATACCGGGACGAACATGATCTAAATAAGAGTCCCGACGCATCAGAATGAAGTTCCCCAGCTGCACAAAAAGGCTATCAGCCAGGTGCTGTAGAGCTGTCCCAAGAGAGACAGATACATTCTGGTGGAAAGCACATAAATCCCTTAACTCCTTAAGTGCTTCAGACACCTCCTTGGCTGACTTGCCCTTACTGAGATGAGTCTGTAGGAAAGTTATGTGATGTGCCATCTGATCTTGAATCTCGCTAGTGCATCTGCTGAAACCAGCTGCATGGTTCACTGTGTAAGTACCCTCTCGGGCGCACCTTTCCCATCTGCGTAGTACTTCTTGCGATATGGGACGAGACACGGGACCTGTTGCGAGATATGCAGCTGGTTTGACAATTCTTGAGAATTGAGCATTTAGTTTCGCCTCAGAACCATGCCAGTTGAACAGCTTTCTACCTGGTCGCTGGGGACCATCTGTCTTTAACTTATGCATGGGATACCATTTATCCTGTGGTTTAGGGGTGCGTATGAATTGGTCAGTACGCAAACCACCAGCTTCTTGACTTCGGGAAGGGTAACCCTCAGCTACAGTAAGATTAATCCTCTCCAGCTTCTGACAGAGCCAATCGTCTGCTGGCATGGCTAATGACACCTTTGAACTTGTCTTCGGATTTTTTCCACGCCACGGATTGTTGGACTTATCCGGGTCACTGTACTCAAACTCAAAGTCTGGGATAAAGTTCCAGCCCATAAAGGCCCTGATGGAACGAACTGTTTCCCTGTAACTCATTTCTTCATTCTTTTCTGGTTTATCAGTGTCTGATTCAGAAAGTTCACCATCCTCGCTATCCAAAACATCTGGTGATGTATGATCCCTATCCACAACATCTGTTGATGTATGATCCCCAAAGAGTGGTTCGTCTGAAGCCACAGGCAAGACATCTGTTAAGGGGTGTTCAACATTGGACATATCATCTGAGCCACCAGCAGAAGCAAGGTTTCTAATAAACGGCTCCCCAGCCGGTGCAGCCGGTTCCGGACCGGTAAAAGATCCATCCACAACCGGAACCGGTTCCTTGGGTACAAAGGTGTCAGTTTGGTATGCCCTGACCGGACCGGTCATCTCCCCGACCGGTACCGGTTTAGATTGTTGAAGTGCAGTGTCAGAGGGCCTTTTCTGTACCGGACCGGTATTTTCCTCAACCGGAACCGGTTTTGCTTTGGAAGATTTATGATGAGAAGACTTGTGCTTCTTCTTTGAATCTTTCTTGCCATCTGATCCTGTACTAGCCTGTACTGCCGGAAACCGCACCGGACCGGTGGTTCGGGCAGAGGCAGGATCTATGAATGGCTGATCAGAAACCGGTGGGTTTGAAACCTGAACCGGTACTTTGGGGGTAGCAAATATATTGCCTCTTGATAAGAGTGCTTCAAAACGAGAGAATTTCTCATCTAGCTGGTCACTTAATTTGTCAAAATCTTTTTTGGAAACAAAATCTGAAGAACTCACATTATCGCTACCCCCAGGGAGGTCCTGCGCATGCGCACTGTCATCTTCAGAAATCGTCTGCTGAGCATGCGCAGTACTAGCTGGCTGTTGAGAAGAATTAACTGGAGACAGCACAGTTACATCTCGTGGTGACACTAGCAAACCCGCTTTCTTGTCCTTGCGAATTTGATACTGTGGAGTGGCCAGCATATCACGTTGAATTGCTGTAAAACTGTCACAAATCTTGCATATCGCACCTCCCACAATGCAGGGATCTTTACCCAGACCTTTGTCTCGACAACGAGCACACTTCTCATGCATATCAAATCCAGCCATCTTATGGCCGCACGATCCCCGCCTTTGTCCTGGTGAATCCATAGTTATTAAACAACACTTCTACACAAAGAATTTATCAAAATATATCCTGTAACAGATATAAAATAAAATAAAAGTTTCTCCAAAAAAACAGACGACCTCTCGTCTTCGCGCCAAACAAAAGGAGGAAGTACGCATGCGCGCGCACGCGCAGTGCACCGGCAGGGAGGCTATACAGCCACCTGGCGAGTAAACAGGACACTACCGGTCCGGGCCAGAGCCCAGCTCGAGGCGTTTTTCTCTAACGTTTGGCGGGACCGGCTGTGCGCCGGACAAATGCATCTGTCCACTAGGTAAGATATATTAACGCAATAAAATAAACAGCGGTTGAAACCTGCAGCCTGATTGCAGATAACAGACGACTCCCGTGCACTTTTCTCCCACTTCCTCAAGGAGTCTTGAGAGATTGGCCGCGATTGGGGAGGGCTGGTGGCGATTCCGGCCTGTCTTGCTATCCTCAGGTAGCCACTGTTTACTTTAGCTGCATCTGAGCTCCAGGATGACACCGTATCATCAGTACTCTTAGTTTGCTGGTGGGCCCCATACCACTTGGCCTGAGATCTTGGGGGTTTAAGGAACTGATCCCTGTGCAAACCACCGGCTTCTGCCCCACGGGATGGGTAACCATCTGTAAGAGTCAGGTTCAGTTTAGAGATTTTTCGGCAAAGCCACTCATCTGTTGGAAGTTGAACTGAAACCTTGCCCTGGGTTTGCATCTTAGGCCCGGCAAAGGGGTTATCATCTGAAGAGCCGGCAGCAGATTCCATATCAGGGATGTGGGTCCATCCCATGTAACTTCTGATGCCCCTCATTGTCTCACGGTATGACTGCTCTTCTGACAATGTTTGTTCGGGGTCGTTACCGGCATCCGGATCCTCTGATAACTCGCCCTCCTCTACAAAAATGTCCAGGGGAGGCTGGTCAGATTGTTCACTGTCCGACTCTGAATCACTAGTGTCCTTTCTGGTCGGCTGGAAGGCACTGGAAGGTTTATCAGAGGTTGAAGGCCGGTCAGCTTTCTTAGAAGAGGCCGGTGGGTCGGTGATAGCACCTACAGCAGGTCGGTCTGAAGATGTGGCCGGTAGATCAGAAGACTGGGTAAAAGGCTGGTCGGCAGGGTTGATAAAGGGCTCAGACCTGGTGACATTAGCTGGTGGCGAGTGGGTAGGGACCACCTTCACAGTGCTGAATGTCGGTTCCTGCTGAGGTCGGTCTAGGGTCTTAGCTAGTAAGAGAGCCTCAAGCCGGTTGAACCGGTCCGACCATTTCTGATCCATCTCCTGAAATTTCTGGTCGGTGGAAACTGCAGCCGCAGTTGAGGTAGAAGGCTTGGGTTTAACCGACTTCTTCTTTTCCTCTACCCTTTTCTTTTTCTCTGCTGGTTGTGCACTCAAACCAGTGTCCTGGCCATCCACTGCCCTTATTACCGACACTCGTGCCGGGTCCACAAGGGTGGGACTGAGAGTGACTGACGCTGAAGAAGATGAATCTTTCTTAGATGGTGTAGATTCCGCCTTATCCCGCTTCTCCTTTTTAAGTTTATATGAAGGGGTTGCTAACTGGGAAGCTTGCTCTGGAGTAAGGGTTTTACAAAGCTGACATTCAACATTAGGGTTCTCCACACAGGGGTCCTTACCCTTCTTCTTGTCGCGACAGCGTGCACAAAAACTGTGCAAGTCAAAGCCAGCCATCATGTGGCCACAACCCCCCCTACGTTGACTTGGAGAAGACATGAAGGTCTATAAGGTGTGAAGAATCCGTAGATAAAATTTCACAACACTTTAGCAACTAATCTGGCAAAAAAACTGAAATTAAGCTCAGAAAAAATATTCGTGTACACTTGAACATGCGCAAAACGAAAAAGATGCTATGACGTCACGCTGTCTAGACAGGAAGGAAGTACGACACGCCATCTGGCGAGTGCACAGAACTGGGCCGGCCTAGCCGGTGGAGACACAGGACGTCTTTTTCTGACGTTTGGCGGGCCGGTCTGCGCCGACCGGATAAGCTATTGTCCATTGGATAGGATGTATTAACGCAATAAAATGGCTGCCTTCATATTTCTCATCGATTACTGCCCTATCATCAACACCAAATTGAGTCAACTAGGGAGCGTTTCCAGCAGATCTCTAAATGTATATCCGTGCTTCATATGTAGGTAACACTTCTACAATTAATTATATGCCAATAAGGTAGAAAATCCGTCATAATCCACGCTTTTCCTTAAAATATCTGGAGTTGTTGAAAACACGTCTGCACAGTACACGTGCCAAACGAAAAAGATGCTATGATGTCATGTTGTCTAGACAGGAAGTACCATGCGCCACCTGGCGAATGCACAGTACTGGGACCGGCCAGCCGGTGGAAACACAGAACGTCTTTTTCAGGCATTTGGCGGGCCGGTCTGCGCCGACCGGATTAGCAATTGTCCATTGGATAGGATGTATTAACGCAATAAAAATACAAATCTCCTCAATCTAAGGGTCACCTGTGGGTCTGCTGAGCAGCCACTACCGAGCCCAATTGGTAAAGCTCTGAATAAGCCCAATCACAACCCGCCATGACATGCATTCAGCTGCCTTGTTTTTGTCCAGGAAAGGCCATGATATGAGGAGAAACAGTTTATATAACCATCGGGTAGAAATGAAATGTCTTCTTGAAAAATCTCATAAAAAGATGTCTAACTTCCAAAAAGAAACTGAATGCACAAGCGCCAAATGAAAAAGATATTAATACGTCACGCTGTCTAGACAGGAAGTACGATGTGCCACCTAGTGAATGCACAGCACCAGACTGGTCCTGCTGGTGGATAACACCGGATGAATGCTGACCAGTAAAGCAAACTGTCCATTAGGTAAGATGTATTAATGCAAAAAAAAAGTTAAAATTCACATTTCACCAATGCTATTTATGGATGTTGGCACTGTTGTGCTTGTGTAACATACACTTTTTGGTCAATTTTTTTTTAATGACTTTTTCTGCAGATACCCATGCGGTATTAATACGAAGGCCATACCATAAGCAAACCATAGCACACATGTATGTCAGAACCTGTCAATCTGTGCCTTGAACTCCTTGCTCTGCTGTGTCCACCTTGTTCTTTCTCCAGCCAGTCCACCAATCAGGGCAGAAGCTGCATCCATCTTCCTTCTACATGTCTCAGCATCATCAAGCAGTTCCTAACAAGCAGAATCATACGTTATTATATAGCGTAAAAGATGGTTCACCAGATAGGGTAAAACAATAAGGATTTTTTGCCACAGCATGTCTGAAATTCACCACTAGGGGCAACCTAAACTTATGCAACCAGAAGGAAAATTCATCAAAAATTCTGCACCAGATGAAATAAAGAACCTGAAATTTTAATCAAAGCAACAATAAAATTAGATATGAATGTTCCATACTTTTGGTCATATTATATAAGAAATGGATGGCGGTCTTTGTGGTGTCGTGGTTACAGTGTCGGTGTTCAGAGTGAAGGTCTAGGATTCAATCCTTGGGCAAGTTCATGGAGATTGTACCCTTGGAAAAGGTACTTCACAAAGATGTGCCCCAATTTACCTGGAAATACAAATGAGTACCAATACTAGATGGTAGTGGTCCTACGATTCGACGGAAAATCGATTTGACGTCTATTTAAAACTTTCGATGTAGAAAATCAATTCTCATCTTAAGAATCGATTATGAATCGAAAATAACATTTAAAAGCCACCTAATTTTCCCTTATTGTACAGATATTCAACATTTTATTTTCGTAATATTTGTTTACATTATCTGCCATGTTTCTTTCAGTGGTACTTCCTGTTGGTTACAACTAAAACGCGAAATAGATATACATTTTTAGAAGATCTTTTAATACAAATAAACTAAGTTCAACCTAAGTTAAATTCAACTTCCAGTCTTCCACTGCTTCATACACAACATGCATCTCATTGTAAATGAAGAATAAGGACTTTGGTCATAAAGCAAGTGCAGAGAGCAGTCCTCATTACTGTAACACTTCAGCAATCTGCCATGAATATTTTTGACAAATTTTGTTGAATAATAAAAATTAAATGCTCACTACATTATCATACTTAGAATTGTACAGTATTTAATAAACTATTATTATATGAAATGAATTGATCATACAGATCTGCTTAAAAAGGGAAATACATGGAATATTTTTTTCAGGATGAGAGGAATTTAACAGAATAATTGGAAAACACGTTACAGTAACATATACACAAAAAAAGAGTTCAGGGGACTCTCTCTGTTTGAAGCTAGTTGGAGATATTTGCAGTCTGAAGTAAAATTTAAGACAGAAAGAAGAAGATATGGCTATGTGTTATAAAAACAGTAACATGGAGTGACGTTGAACAAAAGTGATTTAAATAATGTTTATTTTTAGCATATATATTTTGGTTGCTTAATCTACTGAGGTTACACTCAAACACCATAAAACATTTATGTGCTGAAAAGGGTTGATGAAAATAAAGATAAATTTGTAACTGTTAAGGTTACCTTAATAAATTATTACATTAAACATACTTCTTGAGTCTTTCAACCTACTGGTTTCCTAATGTACCTTACCTTACAGCAAAATCTAACCAAATACCATGGAATTTATGACTGACCTGTAGAAAGTGCTGTATTATGTTTTTTGAAAATAAAAAGAGTTTTTTGTCTTTCTTGAAAAACAAGCAGAAAAACGATTATAATCGATAATCGATCATTAAGAATTACTGATTAAATCGATTCTGATTTTTCAGACCGATTCCTAACACTACTAGATGGGGAGCTAAATCTGCCAGACTTGCATCCTATTCAGAGGTCCTGGAGTAGAAATACTCAGACTTACTCCATACCAAAGAAACCAATAGACCAATAGTTCGGAAGAATGACTTACATTATATAAGCAATGTGTACAAAAGTCAGCAAAGATTATTTGTTAAAAAATTAATGAAAAAATTTCTACCATGAAATGTAAAAACAATTATACTTACTATGGTTAAACATATTGCTTAAACATCTCCATAGTTGTAGGTTTAAGTATGCAGATTTTACAATAATGGTGTAAAAAACATCATTCTACTTTGCAAATAAAATTATCACCTGCTTTTCCTTCATTGCAGCATCATAAAGAGCCTGTACATGGTCCAATTCCCTCTGTTTTTCATCCAGTTGTTCCTGTGCATTGTTCAGTTCGTTTGTAGCTACAGACAGCTTCATTTCTTGCACTGCCAGGTTCGCTTTTAGTGGTAAGACTTCTTTGTTAATGCTATAGAAGATGGCCATAGCTTGTGTCCAGGCACAGAGACCAGCGACATCTCCACACACCTACAGTACACGGACTGGTTGTCACTGTTTTTTCAAGACATACTTTGAAGATACTGTACAGACCAGAATCAATTGCTGGGACTTCTGTGTGCATTAGTATTGAAACACACAACGGCTTCGAAACCTCATTATGAACTAAGGTCGCTTTCAAGGGATCAAATTTGCAAATTTAATAAGTAAATTAAATTTTTATAAGTTAATACCCTATCCAATGGACAATTGCTTTATCGGTCGGCGCCAAACGTCAGAAAAAGACGTCCTGTATATACTACCGGCAGGACCGGTCACAGAGTGTGCATTCGCCAGGTGGCGCATCGTACTTCATTTCCTGTTTACACCTCTTGACGTCATAGCATCTTTTTCGTGTCTAATCCTAGTAAGACCCCTAGTAAGCTGATAGCGGGGCCGGTTGGGTGGGCCTTGCCTGTCCATTGGATAGGGTATTAACTTATAAAAATTTAATTTACTTATTAAATTTGCAATTTTATTGCGTTAATACATCCTATCCAATGGACAATTGCTGAATAACTACCGCTTGGTAGGCGGGTAAGCAGCTAGGGACTTCTGTGAACTCATAACAAAACAAAATAGTACAGGCCCATTTGACCTAGGGTCAGAGAACCCTGACAGGTCACGGTCGGCCACCAACTCACCGGTTAACCGGGAGTCTACCGACGTTCCCCCCCCCCCCTTTTCTTTCCTTCCAGAGTCGGTTTGAGAAGGGAAAGATAGAGCGAGAGAGGGGCTGAGTTCAGTCCCAGAAGAAATAAACTTCCCAAGGGAAGCAAGTCATAGTTTTTTTGTTTTTTTTTTGTTTTTTTTTGAAAATATATGTACATTCAACATATTTACATTATGTACATATCTAACATATTTACAATATGTACATATGTACATATATACAACATCCCCTCACTTCTGGGCCTGGTGGTGCACCTGCTGGGCAGCCACTACAGGTCCCAGGTGGAAAAGCTCCGAGTCAGCCCAGGCAACATCCTTCAAATAGAATTGGGTGAAGGTGTTGTGAGATTTCCAGTGGCAGGCTGACAAGATCTGATCTAAGGAAATCCCTGATTGGAAAGCCTTAGAGGCAGCAAAGGCCCTAACATCATGGGCTTTAACCTGATGTAAGGAGAGGGCCTCCTGGTCAGAGAGCTCATAGCACAGAACCACAGTCTGTTTGATCCATGAGGAGATGGTGGCAGGTGAGATGTCTTTATCAAAACCCTTCTTGAAGGAGACAAAGACTAACTCCTTATTCTGCCTGAGGTCTGCAGTCCTGTCCAAGTAGTAGCGCAGGGCTCTAACTGGACATAGGGACCTGTCACCCTTGAGTGACCTATCCAGAGATGGTGCCAGGGCTGGGATGACCACTGGTGCCTGGACCTTCCTTAGCCAGCTGGTTCTTGGATAGGAAGCTAGGTGAGGGATACAAAGACACCTTAGACCAGTCTGACTGGTGTCTGATGTTCTTATGTAACCACGCATGGATCTCACTCCTGCGTTTACCTGAGCCCAAGGCCAGCAAGAAAACAGTCTTGAAAGTTAGATGTTTCAAGGAGGCCTCTTTCAGGGATTCAAAGGGAGCCTTTGTGAGCTGATGTAAAACCAGTGAAAGGTTCCAGGAGGGGATGCCCCTCCTGCCCTTAGGTCTGTCTCTATGGAAACTATCCAGGAGACGAGTGAGATTCTCATCTTTGCTGACATTAATGGTGGAATTGCCCAGTTTGTCAGCAATGGCGGATCTGTAGCCATCAATAGTGCCTGGTTGTAACTTCTTCTCCTGAAACAAGTGCAGGAGGAAGTCAGCAATGGCCTTCAGAGGTGGTGCCCTGAAGTCCACCTGATTACTGAGGCACCACTTTGTAAAAATGGTCCACTTTGCCTCATAGACAGATCTGGTTGATCTTCTTTGAGGAGCCTCAATTCGTGCTGCCACTGCCTCAGAGAAGTGTTGCTCCTTGATTGCTGAGGCTCTAGGAGCCAGGCATGTAGGTTCAGATTCGACAGGTTCCTGTGAAGGACCTGGTTGAATGGCTGAGACACTAGGTTGGGTATGCTGGGCAGACACAGTGGGATCTGGCTTGACATTGCTACCAGGTCCCAAAACCAGGGCATGTTGGGCCACCCTGGAGCAATCAGAATTATTCTGTTGCAGGGGTAGTCCTGGAGCTTCTCCACCACTTTGCCCAAGATGGCTGCCGGTGGGAAGGCGTATGGGTCCAGGTACTCCCAGGAGAGACTGAGTGCATCCACTGCCCAAGCCTGGGGGTCTGGCACCGGTGACACAAACTGAGGTAGTTTGTTGTTGAACCTGGTGGCAAACAGGTCCACTTGTGGCTGATGCCACCTTGAACATACAGCTTGGAACACTTCTGGATGAAGTGACCACTCTGTTTGAATGGTCTGGCCAAGCCTGGATAGCTTGTCTGCGATCACGTTCAGCCGGCCGGGGATGTGACGTGCCCTGAGGGTTACCTGCTGCCTGGTGCACCAGGACAGTATTCTCCACAGTAGGGCACACAGAGAGCCCGATTTCACCCCCCCATTCTTTGTTGATATAGGCAACCACTGTTGTGTTGTCTGTAGCTACCAACACTGTCTTGTTGAAGACTAGGGTTCGAAACTCTTTTAGAGCTAGAAATACTGCTTTCAGCTCCAAGTGGTTTATGTGTAACTTGCTCTCTGGTAGGGACCACTGTCCCCTGGCAGTGTGCTTGTCTAAGTGAGCGCCCCACCCTTCTTTTGATGCGTCTGTAAAGATTTGCAGAGCATGTTTTAGAGGGTGTAATGGTTGACCTAGAAGCACATTGCTTTCCTCCAGCCACCACCTTAGATGGGGGTGGAGGGATTTGGGGACCGGGATCACCTTTTCCAGTGACTCTGGGACCCTCCAGTTGTTTTTCAAGTGCCACTGTATGGGTCTCATGTGTAGTCGCCCTAAGTGGACTTGTTTTTCTGTTACTGTGAGTAGACCTATGAGGGACATTGATTTCCGGACCGGGTATACCGGATCCGACAGTATTGATCTGATCTTGTCTGTCAAGGCCTGTCAACGTTCTTCTGTTGGTCTGACCTTGCCCTCTTTCAGGTCAAACTGGTAACCTACGAAGTTGAAGACCTGTTTGGGAACCAGCTCTGACTTTTCCTTGTTCACCAGCCACCCTAATTCCTGATAAAGTGTGACTAGGGTTTGAGTATGCTGGAGACAGGTGTGGTGGGTAGAGGCTCTCACCAGCCAGTCGTCTAGGTACTGGTGGATCCTTATACCCTTCTGAGGGCCATGAGTTTGACCTCTTTGGCCACCACTGTGAACTCCATGGGAGCTGTGGACAGACCAAAGGGAAGGGCTTTGAACTGGTAGGATCGACCCTGGAGGTGAAAGCGCATGTACTTCCTGGACTGACTGTGAATTGGTATGTGGAAGTATGCGTCTTTGAAATCTATGGATGTGACCCACTCCCCTACTTGGAGGGAGGTTCTTATTGTCTCTGGGGTTTCCATCTTGAATGTCCCTGTGTTTAAAAAGGTGTTCAAGGTGCTCAGGTCTAGGATCGGTCTCCACCGGTTGTTGGGTTTGGGTACCAAAAATAGCCGGTTGTAAAACCCCAGTGAGTTTTGATTTTCCACCGGTTCGACTGCATTCTTGTTTATCAGCTGATACAGTGCCTCTAAAAGGAAGGACTGTTTGGTTGGATTGTGGTAGTTGCTTATTACAGTCGGTGACCTTGTCAAGTGGGGTCTGAACCGGAAGGGGAGAGTGTAACCCTCCCTCAGTATGTTTACTACTTTTGGACTTGAACCCAGGGTTTCCCATTTCTCCCAACACTGCTGTAACCTGGCCCCTACAGGAGGATCTATAACAGCATGTTGGGCATTGGTGACAAGATTTACAGAACTCAAGTGACCTACACAAAAAACATTTTTTACATATTTTATTTTTGTGTACAATTGACATGCATTGGGATTTACGGCTTTCCTTTGTGGCAACCTGGTGACAATAGGAACACTTGCAACACAAGAGTCTACATTTAAAGTCACTTTGCTGTTCTTCTGGTCTGTCACTGGTGGTGGGTTCAAACCCTCCATCTTGTCGGATACAATTACAGAGTCCTTCAGTCCGACCACATTTGAAACATAATAATTGTCATTTATGCTTCTTAAATCCTTTGGCCGGCTTTTGGTTGAAGTTTGAGGCTTTACCTCCACCTTTCTGACCAGTTTGCCGGTCTCTGATTTGTTTCCAAGCCGGTGTAGTGGGCTTCCGGTCCGGCTGGTGTGAAGATCTAGTATTAGAGGGAACGTACGGATGAAAACGTCCGGGTTTCCTCTGTGTGTTACCCACAGAACGCCTCTCCTCACTACGTGAAATCTCATCTTCTGCCTTGACCAGTAAGCTGTCTGGGAACAATGAGAGTAAGTGTACTGGAGATGTGCGTAAGTCAGTTAAGGTGTCAGGTTTAACTCCACCACGAATAAACTCCAAATAGCTATCCCGACGTGCCAGAGTGAGGTTTGCCATGCTGATGAACACTCCCTCTGAGAGATCCTGCATGGTGAGCTGCATAGCTTGGGAAATTGACCTGTTAAAGGTCACCAGATATTCAAGCTCTTCAACAGCCTGCTGCGTTCTTTCAGCACTCTTGCCCTTTGATGAATCTGACCGGAGAGACTTCAGCTGGGTAACCATGGAGTCCTGTACTTTAGTCAGGCATCTAGATAAACCAGCAGCGTGATTACACATCACGGATTGCTCCCTGAACGCCTTCTCCCACCTTCTAAGGGTATCCTGACTGAACGTACGGGAAGCTGGAGCAGAAGGTAAACTTCTTGCGACCCTAGAGAACATGCTGTTCAGCTTTGCCGGTTCTGGAGACCAGTGGGATACAGCCTGGGTAGACCCGTCTCCCTTCTTAACTGCTTGCATATCATACCACTTTGAAGAGTGGGGAGTCTTTACAAACTGGTCACGTAGCAGTCCACTGGTTTCAGAATTTCTAGAAGGATAACCTTCAGCAATAGTTACATTCAGTTTCTCCAGTTTTTTGCAGAGCCATTTATCGACCGGCAATTTAACTGACACTTTACCGGTAGTCTTCACTCTGGAACAGGCAAAAGGGTTATCATCCATAGAGGCAGCTGAGTTGTCATAATCCGGGATGTGATGCCAGTTCATGAAACTTCTCACCCCTCTAATGGTTTCCCTGTAATTGGCATCTTCAGAGAGGTCCTGATCTGTAGCTGTGTCCGGTAAATCACCCTGGCAGTGAACACTAGCCGGTGATGCCAGTTCCCCATCCAACTCAGTCTCACTATCAGATTCCCTAGCAACCTCAGAGTTCTGGCCAATGGGAGGCGACTGGTTATGCAGCGTAGTTTCAGCACCGGCAGGCAGAACCTCAGGACCCGCACCAGGAGCCTGTGCAGGCTGGGTGGCCGTCCCTGCACCGGGAACCAGTAAAGGTTGGGTGGCTAACACTTCAGAGGTACCGGGGCCCTGAACAGGGTGGGTAGCACTCTCAACTCCATCTCTCCCAGCTTCTGTACCGGGAACCCCCAGCGGAGGTTGGGTAGCCATCAACTGCGTAGCAACGTCACCAGTGCCCTCAGAAGACATAACACTTGTAGAAGCACCCGGATCAAAGAAAGGGTGTTCTCTGGGCACCACAGAGGCAGAGTTCACCGGTCTCACCGGAACAGCAAAGGACTGGTTTACCAGCATAGCTTCTAGACGTGAAAATCTCTCACTCCACTTGTCATCAAGGGACTTGAGGTCGTCTGAAGTAGGTTTGCTGCTGTGTTTCCGTTTACTAGACCTTGGGGAGCCATCAGAACGCTTCTTCTTGTGTTTTGGAGTAGAATCAACAGAGGGTGACTTGTCACAGCTAACCCGTCCCAACAGTGTAACTTCTGAAGGGTCCACTAGAGTGGGGGTCGTGCTTGCATTACCTTCAGTCTTCTTCTGCTCAGAGCGTTCCTTCCTTTCCTTGTAAGTCGGAGTTGCTAACTGGTGGATCTGCGCAGGCGTAAAAGCCTTACAGATCTGGCAATCCAGCTTCTTGACACAGGGGTCGTCTCCCACCCCCTTGTCACGACAACGCGCGCATTTCTTATGGTTGTCGAAAAGGGCCATAACGTGCCCGCAAGAACCTCGTTTCTGTCCAGGAGACGACATAATGATCAGTAAGGTTGTAGAATTACTTCGTACTAATAAAAAACACGAAACTTAGAAGAGTTCGTTGTAAAACTTCAAAACGTATCTCTGAAGAAAATCTTCTGCATACTCTTTCGCGCCAAACGAAAAAGATGCTATGACGTCAAGAGGTGTAAACAGGAAATGAAGTACGATGCACCACCTGGCGAATGCACACTCTGTGACCGGTCCTGCCGGTAGTATATACAGGACGTCTTTTTCTGACGTTTGGCGGGACCGGTCGCGTCAACCGGTAAAGCAATTGTCCATTGGACAGGATGTATTAACGCAATAAAAACATATTATACCACAAATCGTTAAGTTGTTGTACTGTCAATCTTATGCCATCAGCTACAGAATTAGAATCTAATTTTGTATATATCTGTCACTAGGAAACAACAAACTCATTGACACAACTAGTTTCTTTAATATTTAAACCAATGCAAGAAGGAATAAATAATTTTATTAGTTTATATTAAAGAGTTTATTACCAAAAAACTTAGCAATAGAGTTTGGCTACAAAGTAAAATATCTTAATATAACTTTAAAGTAAAGAATGAAAATGTACATCTAACTCAAAATCTGTCAGTGTGCAAGTTGTACCTGCTGAATGTTTATAAATCAGGAATTACACTCAAAGTAGGTTACATTTATATAATATATCAAACAAAATGGAAACTATGTGATTATAAACATTCATTATAGTAAAAATGAAATTCTCAAGTAGATGAATTATAGATGGCCATTTACCTAAATGAGTTCCTGTTATTCTACCATGATAATACCTTGACTTGCCAACTTAAGTACAGTCCTGGAGACTTTATTTCAAATACAAAACACACTAAAAATTGCCCGATATCCGATGGTGTACATAGGAGAACAGTCTCGGTGAAGTGAAGTGTGTTTACTCACGAAGGTCATTACTTCAATTTTATGGTATCTTTTTGATGAATCCTAAACTAAAGGAACAAGTGAAACAGATACACAAAATGGCTATGTCATGTGTTGGCACAACTGAATGATACATATTTATCAAGTAAACATGTTTATGCAGACAGCTAACCTTTTTGGCAGTTTCTAAGTTATAATCTTCCATGCTTAAGTATGGAGTCATGAGTTCCACTGTTTCTTCATTGATGGAATCCTTTGGAAACTGCATCAAGCCAGGCAAAAAAGTGCTGGAGCTCATAAGCTACAAAAGGTGAACAACAACATACTGGTTTGGTACAGACAAAATTAAAGTTCATAACAGTGACTTGGAGGTATGCTGTTTCCATTATCTAAATTTAAGAATGGTATTGTACTAGGGCTGCAAGCGAGCCCGAAAATGCGTCTCGATTCCTCGTTTTGGAAGAATTGACGAAATAAGCTGCTTCATATTTTGACATATCACGCCTTATAAAATGGTTACAAGGCACACAACAGGAAGGAATTTTGATAATTTATTGAATTTTGGGGAAAAGACACATTTATAATACAAAATATAGGAAACTTTAACCATCTGTATATTGTGAGATTTGAGGCGTCTTCGAAATACGTTATAATAAAATGCCGTCTTACAAAATGTTGTTACACAAAGAATTAAAGTTTGCAAATACTTAAAATATAAAATACTGAAACGGAAACGCCTTATATTAGTAAAATATATTCATATATTTTAAGAAAAAAATAGAATTTTGTTGTAGATTTGTATGTCTATGTTTAGTTGTTTTCGAAGACCCGGTTCACTTTTCTTGCCTCAAATTGAATCGTTTCGTTTCCGAGTAACCGAAGAATCGTTGCAGCCTATATTGTACAACAATATACCCCCCCCCCCCAAAAAAAAAAGAAAAAAAAAAAGAAGTTTTTGACACTGGATTTTACATTTTCATTTGTAGTTGAAAATTAGCCAAAACTTCAGAATTTATTTTACAATTAAAATGCCTATCAGAAATCCTGAAAATCACAATTTCTGTTTTAAAGGCAAAAATTTTGATTACAAAAGAATTTCCTATTGATTTTATTTGGTGATTTTTAGGATGATTCTTCTTGGATAACCTGTACCCATTACTCCACTTCTATTCTTTAATGGGTATTGAAGTATTTGTAATGGCTCTTATTATGTTTTTGTGTTTGCTGAAGTAAGGCTTTGATGTATGTGTGTTACTGTATGAAGACCTTACTTTTAGAGCTTCTCCCCAAGATGGCTTGGGGCAAGGTCTCTCTGGATCTGCGGTGACTACGTCCAATTTCTTTTGAAACAGAATAAGAACACAGTCCATGATGCGTTGAATCAAATGAGGAGGCTTTCCCAGTTTTCTCACTGTTGAGATGTGAGCTGGTTTAATTGTCTGAAAAGAAGACGGAAAAATTATTGATACTTCATAAACAATATCGTCAATTGACAGTAGTGCTGTAACGAGTTGACCGAAACTCGAGTCGTAACTCGGTGGGCGATATTTGGGACCACATCGATTTACGTAATTTAAACTCGAATTTTTAAGAAATAAATTATGATATACTAGTCTTGTTATAAAACCAGCACTTTTACAATTTATCTAGCCATAAAGACAAAAAATTCAATGAGCAATGGCCGTTTTTTTATTTCCTTATTTACGTGGATGTTCCATAATGTGCTCATACATATCTGTACAATTTAACCGGCAACAGAATATATTTCCTTGCAATAAAATGGTACTAAATACGTCAATGGCGGATCCCTTGATGACAATATTTGGACATTGTTATTTTATTTATATTTGTGTCATTTACTCGAGTTCAACTCGCATCTAACAAGCGAGCGTCGATCTACAGAAATCACTGTTGATTACAGCTCTAATTGACAGCAATTAGTATTAAAACAAAACCTCTGATAGGACTGACTACCCCCCCCCCCCCCCCCCCCCCCCCCCCCCCCCCCCCCCATGATTATAGTTTGAGAGTAACAGTAACAAACAACATTTTCAATTTACGCCAAAGTTCAAGAAGGTACCGGAAATTCGGATAATTCAAAATTTTCTGGAAGCACTATAAAAATCTTTAATACCCCACAGGCTCAGAATTTGCTAGAAAGAACTCTGTAACAGTTTTTGAGATATACAGAAAATTTTAATTGTAAATTAAAGTTTCATAAATTTATATATTGCCTGACAGACCAACATCTTACCTAACAGACTAATGTCTTCTGTTTGACGCAATCTAGTCCCGCCAACATCAGATAAAGACATCCTGAGTATTACTCCTGCCAAATCGGCAATATTCCATTCACATGCTGGGTTTCTAATGCCATAACTTCATGTTTTTTATTGCTGGGGAATCTGCTGAACTGAATAGGAAAAGCTCAGTTGGCCCTTGCCACATTCTTAAGGTATTGTGGGACTTTCAGTGGCAGGTTGAGAGAACCTTCTCAACAAAGGAAACTCCGCCTTAGATGGCTGTAGAAGCTGCCAAGGCTCTAATGTAATGAGATTTAACATGATGCAAGGTAAAGCCAAGCACTGATTTTGCCTTTGTGTCAAGATGTGAAAACCATTTTGAAAGTGTTTTAGGGATACAACACTATGTAGCTCAAAAGGAGGTTTTGTAAGTTGGTGTGGAACCAAACACAGGTTCCAAGTAGGGATACCACTGCAAATCCTTTGGTCTATTCCTATGGAAGCTGTCCAGGAGTCTAACAAGGTTTTCAACTCTATTAATATTTAATTAGTGATTATCTATCTTACCTAAATTAAGAGACCTGTAACCATCGATAGTACTGAGCTGGAGATTTTCCTGGAACATATACAGGAGGAAATGAAAAAACTTATCTTATATATGGTTCTTTGAAGTCAATCTGATCTGCTTTAAACAATCTGAGAAATACGGTCCACCTTGCTTCATAGACTTCTCTGGTTGAGCTTCTCTGAGGAGACTCAATTCTCAATGCCACCTGGTGAGGGAAGCCTTGTTCTTTTAAGGCAGTCAGGCTCTAGGAACCAAATATGCAGATTTAGATTTAGGAGGTCCCAATGTAGGCTCCTGTTGAATGGTTGGGTCAGCAGATTGGACAGAATTAAAGGCACAAAGGAATTTTGATAGACATCACAACTAGATCCCAGAACCTAGACATTATTTGGCCAACCCTGGGCTATCAGAATAATCCTTTTGCAATTGTGGGTCATGATCTTGTTCATCACTTTGTTCAAGAGTAAGACTTGAGGGAAAATATAGATCCAGGTCACCCCATCACACTGACAAAGCTGTCACTGACCAAATCTTTTGATCTAGTACTGGGGAGACATACTAAGGCAACTTGTTGCATCTGGTGGCAAACATGCTTATCTGAAGACAGTGCCACTGTAGACAGACTTTGTAAAATACTTACTTAAGGAGTGACCGTTCTGTTTGAATAAACTGCCTGCTTTGATAGCTTGTCACTTGTCTGTAATCACATTCAGATGGCTAGAGATATGACAGGCTATCAGAATAATCTCCCTGAGATTGCATCTTGACAGGAGTCTCCACAACAGGGCACAGAGATGCTGATCTCATACAACCCTCCTTATTTATTCAGGAGACAATGATGGTGTTGTCTGCTGTAATATAAGGTGTAGCGCCCCAGCACAACCATTCAAACAGTAGGATTGTTTTCAGATCCGGGAAGGGGTGGGGGAGAGGTACAAGTTTTGGCCAAGAACATTGGCTTCCTCTAGCCATCATTTTGGGTGCCTGTGTGTAACTGTGAGGGACCTGGGAATAGGAATCCAGGGACTCTAGAATGTTACAATGATTTTTAACTGAAATGGTCTCATATGAAGATGGCCTAATTGCACTTGCTTCTCTGTAACAGCCAAAAGGCCTATTAAGGGCATCAGTTGTCTTAAATTGAAAATTTTAATTACTTAAATGTAGCTTTTATAAGCTACAAGCTTACCATGTGGGACTGAATGCTGTTCTCGGATGGTCGCAAGGCATCAGGCCCCCGTCTAAGAAAAATAGACATTTATAGTTGGCCGTAGCCTCAAGTTGTCGTCTCGTGGTACACTGAGATCTCGTCCTACTTTCTTTGAAATTTTTAAACCTTACCCCTCAGCTGTAATACAGCGGGGAGGCAGGGTGGGACTCTTTTCAGTCCTACATGGTAAGCTTGTAGCTTATAAAAGCTACATTTAAGTAATTAAAATTTTCAATTTTATTGCGCTACAATAGCTTACCATGTGGGACTGAATGCTGAATCCAACTGCCCGGTGGCGGAATTACAGCTGAGACTGGAAAATATGTCAATTTTTCTTAGATTTTGAAGTAATAGAGTAGAATGAATGTTAGAAATACCAGTCTGAGTCCTGTAAACAGTGCCCCAATCCCGAAGACCGGGCCTGTAAAGAGCCAAAAACCTGAATTTGCAAATTTAATAAGTAAATTAAATTTTTATAAGTTAATACCCTATCCAATGGACAATTGCTTTACCGGTCGGCGCGACCGGTCCCGCCAAACGCCAGAAAAAGACGTCCTGTATATACTACCGGCAGGACCGGTCACAGAGTGTGCATTCGCCAGGTGGCGCATCGTACTCCATTTCCTGTTTACCTATTGACGTCATAGCATCTTTTTCGTGTCTAATCCTAGTAAGACCCCTAGCAAGCTGATAGCGGGGCCGGTTGGGTGGGCCTTGCCTGTCCATTGGATAGGGTATTAACTTATAAAAATTTAATTTACTTATTAAATTTGCAATTTTATTGCGTTAATACATCCTATCCAATGGACAATTGCTGAATAACTACCGCTTGGTAGGCGGGTAAGCAGCTAGGGACTTATGTGAACTCATAACAACAAATTTCAACAGGCCCATTTGACCTAGGGTCAGAGAACCCTGAAAGGTCAGGGTCGGCACTAACTCACCGGTTAACCGGGAGCCTACCGACGTTGCCCCCCCCCCCTTTTTTCTTTCCTTTCAGCTTTGGTCTGAATTGGAAAGATAGAGAGAGAGAGGGGCTGAGTTCAGTCCCAGAAGAAATAAACTTCCCAAAGGAAGCAAGTCACAGGTTTTTTTTTTTTTTTTTTTTTTGAACATATATGTACACTCAACATATTTACATTATGTACATATCTAACAACATATTTACAATATGTACATATTTACATATATACAACATCCCCTCACTTCTGGGCCTGGTGGTGCACCTGCTGGGCAGCCACTACAGGTCCCAGGTGGAAAAGCTCTGAGTCAGCCCAGGCAACATCCTTCAAATAGAATTGGGTGAAGGTGTTGTGAGATTTCCAGTGGCAGGCTGACAAGATCTGATCTAAGGAGATCCCTGATTGGAAAGCCTTAGAAGCAGCAAAGGCCCTAACATCATGGGCTTTAACCTGATGTAAGGTGAGGGCCTCCTGGTCAGAGAGCTCATAGCACAGAACCACAGTCTGTTTGATCCATGAGGAGATGGTGGCAGGCGAGATGTCTCTATCAAACCCTTTCTTGAAGGAGACAAAGACTAACTCCTTATTCTGCCTGAGGTCTGCAGTCCTGTCCAAGTAGTAACGCAGGGCTCTAACTGGACATAGGGACCTGTCACCCTTGAGTGACCTATCCAGAGAAGGTGCCAGGGCTGGGATGACCACTGGTGCCACACTATCTGGACCTTCCTTAGCCAGCTGGTTCTTGGATAGGAGGCTAGGTGAGGGATACAAAGACACCTTAGACCAGTCTGACTGGTGTCTGATGTTCTTATGTAACCAAGCATGGATCTCACTCCTGCGTTTACCTGAACCCAAAGCCAGCAAGAAAACAGTCTTGAAAGTTAAATGTTTCAAGGAGGACTCTTTCAGGGGTTCAAAAGGAGCCTTTGTGAGCTGATGTAAAACCAGTGAAAGGTTCCAGGAGGGGATGCCCCTCCTGCCCTTAGGTCTGTCTCTATGGAAACTATCCAGGAGACGAGTGAGATTCTCATCTTTGCTGACATTAATGGTGGAATTGCCCAGTTTGTCAGCAATGGCGGATCTGTAGCCATCAATAGTGCCTGGTTGTAACTTCTTGTCCTGAAACAAGTGCAGGAGGAAGTCAGCAATGGCCTTCAGAGGTGGTGCCCTGAAGTCCACCTGATTACTGAGGCACCACTTTGTAAAAATGGTCCACTTTGCCTCATAGACAGATCTGGTTGATCTTCTTTGAGGAGCCTCAATTCGTGCTGCCACTGCCTCAGAGAAGCCCTGCTCCTTGATTGCTGAGGCTCTAGGAGCCAGGCATGTAGGTTCAGATTCGACAGGTTCCTGTGAAGGACCTGGTTGAATGGTTGAGACACAAGGTTGGGTATGCTGGGCAGACAGAGTGGGATCTGGCTTGACATTGCTACCAGGTCCCAAAACCAGGGCATGTTGGGCCACCCTGGGGCAATCAGGATTATTCTGTTGCAGGGGTAGTCCTGGAGCTTCTCCACCACTTTGCCCAAGATGGCTGCCGGTGGGAAGGCGTATGGGTCCAGGTACTCCCAGGAGAGACTGAGTGCATCCACTGCCCAAGCCTGGGGGTCTGGCACCGGTGACACAAACTGAGGTAGTTTGTTGTTGAACCTGGTGGCAAACAGGTCCACTTTTGGCTGGTGCCACCTTGCGCATACAGCTTGGAATACTGCTGGATGAAGTGACCACTCTGTTTGAATGGTCTGGCCAAGTCTGGATAGCTTGTCTGCTATCACGTTCAGCCGGCCGGGGATGTGACGTGCCCTGAGGGTTACCTGCTGTCTGGTGCACCAGGACAGGATTCTCCACAGTAGGGCACACAGTGAACCCGACTTCATCCCCCCTTCTTTGTTGATATAGGCAACCACTGTTGTGTTGTCTGTAGCTACCAACACAGTCTTGTTGCAGACCAGGGTTCGAAACTCCTTTAGAGCTAGAAAAACTGCTTTTAGCTCTAAGTGGTTTATGTGCAACTTGCTTTCTGGGAGGGACCAGGTTCCCCTTGCAGTATGGTCGTCCAAGTGAGCGCCCCACCCTTCGTTTGATGCGTCTGTAAAGATCTGCAGAGCATGTTTTAGAGGGTGTAATGGTTGACCTAGTAGCACATTGCTTTCCTCCAGCCACCACCTTAGATGAGGGTGGAGGGACTTGGGGACCGGTATCACCTTTTCCAGTGACTCTGGGACCCTCCAATTGTTTTTCAAGTGCCACTGTATGGGTCTCATGTGGAGTCGCCCTAAGTGGACTTGTTTTTCTGTTGCTGTGAGGAGACCTATGAGGGACATGAATTTCCGGACCGGACAAACCGGATCCGACATCATTGATCTGATTTTGTCTGTCAAGGCCTGCCAACGGTCTTCTGTTGGTCTGACCTTGCCCTCTTTCAGGTCGAACTGGTAACCTACGAAGTTGAAGACCTGTTTGGGTGCCAGTTCTGACTTTTCCTTGTTCACCAGCCACCCTAGTTCCTGACAAAGAGTGACCAGGGTTTGAGTATGCTGGAGACAGGTGTGGAGGGTAGAGGCCCTCACCAGCCAGTCGTCTAGGTACTGGTGGATTCTTATACCCTGTCGTAAGGCCATGAGCTTGACCTCTTTGGCCACCACTGTGAACTCCATGGGTGCTGTGGAAAGACCAAAGGGCAGGGCCTTGAACTGGTAGGAGTGGCCCTGAATGTGAAAACGCATGTACTTCCTTGACTGACTGTGAATTGGTATGTGGAAGTAAGCGTCTTTGAAGTCTATGGATGTGACCCACTCCCCTGCCTGTAGGGAGGTTCTTATTGTCTCTGGGGTCTCCATCTTGAACGACTCTGTGTTTAAAAAGGTGTTCAAAGTGCTCAGGTCCAAGATAGGTCTCCACCGGTTGTTGGGTTTGGGAACCAAAAATAGCCGGTTGTAAAACCCTAGGGAGGTCTGATTTGTTACCGGTTCTACTGCATTCTTGTTTGTTAGCTGAGTCAGTGCCTCCAAAAGGAAGGACTGTCTTTGGGGGTTTACATATTTGCTGATGACCATTGGTGACCTGGTTAGGTTGGGTCTGAACCGGAAGGGAAGGGTGTAGCCCTCTCTCAGTATTCTGATAACTTTTGGGCTCGCACCCAGAGTTTCCCACTTTTCCCAAAACTGCTGAAGTCTTGCCCCTACAGGAAGATTTGTGACAACAGTTTGGACATTCGTGACAATATTTACAAAACTCAAGTGATCTACACAGGAAACATCTTTCACATGGTTTATTTCTCTGATAGATTGACAATAAGCGGGATTTATACCTTTCTTTTGCGGTGACCCGCTGGCAAAAGGAACACTTGCAACAAAAGAGTTTACATGTGGAAACACAGTCTCGCTCTTGTTTGTCACTGGTGGTGGTGGGTTCAAGCCCTCCATCTTGTCGGATACATTTACAGAGTTCACCAATCCGACCACATTTGCAAAACAGTGATTGTCATTTATGCTTTTTAAAACCTCTGGCCGGCTTCTGGCTGAAGTTTGAGGCTTTACCACCCCCTTTCTGAGCAGTTTGCCGGTCTCTAATCTGCTTCCATGCCGGAGTAGTGGGCTTCCGGTCCGGCTGGTGAGGGTTTCGATTGGAGGAGACGTATGGATGAAAACGTCCAGGTTTCCTTGGTGTGGTACCAGCAGAACGCCTCTCTTCACTACGTAAGATTTCCTCTTCAGCTTTGACCAGTAAGCTGTCCGGGAAGAGTGATAGTTGGTGAACTGGAGACGTACGTAAGGCAGACAAGGTGTCCGGTTTAATGCCACCCCTTATGAACTCTAAATAACTGTCCCGACGGGCCAGGGTGAGATTAGCCATGCTGATAAAGACTCCCTCTGATAAATCCTGCATGGTACGCTGCATAGCCTGTGAAATTGACCGGTTAAACGTAACCAGATATTCCAGTTCTTCAACAGCTTGTTGTTGTTTCTCAGCACTTTTGCCCTTTGAGGAATCGAACCTCAGGGACTTTAACTGGGTGACCATGGAGTCCTGTACCTTGGTGAGGCATCTAGAGAGGCCAGCAGCGTGATTACACATCACTGATTGTTCTCTGAATGACCTCTCCCACCTTCTAAGGGTGTCCTGGCTGAAGGTCCTGGAAGCTGGGGCAGAAGGTAAACTGCGCCTTGCAACTCTAGAAAACATACTGTTAAGCTTTGCCGGTTCCGGAGACCAGTCACCAACAGCCTGGTTAGACGCATCCTTCTTAACAGCTTGCATGTCGTACCACTTGGAAGTACGGGGTGTCTTGACAAATTGGTCACGCAGCAGACCACTGGTTTCTGTATTCCTGGAAGGATAACCTTCAGCAATAGTTATTTTTAGTTTCTCCAGCTTTTTACAAAGCCATTCATCCACCGGCAATTTTACTGACACTTTACCGGTAGTCTTCACTCTAGAACCGGCAAAGGGATTGTCATCCATAGATGCAGCTGAGGTGTCATAATCCGGGATTTGATGCCAGCCCATGAAACTCCTCACCCCTCTCAATGTTTCCCGGTAATTAGCATCTTCAGAAAGATCCTGGTCAGTGTTAGATTCCGGTACATCACCCTGGTAGTGAACACTAGCCGGTGAAGCCGGTTCCGCATCCACCTCAGCCTCACTGTCAGATTCCCTAGCAACCTCAGAATTCTGGCCAATGGGAGGCGACTGGCTAGACAGCGTAGTTTCATAACCGGAAGGCAGAACCTCAGGACCCGCACCGGGAGCCTGTGGAGGCTGGGTGGCAGTCCCTGCACCGGGAACCAGTAAAGGTTGGGTGGCAACAGTCTCAGAGGTACCGGGGCCCTGAACAGGGTGGGTAGCAATCTTAGTCACTTCCTTCACAGCTTGAGTACCGGGAACCCCCAGCAGAGGTTGGGTAGCCGTCAACTGCGTAGCAACGTCACTAGTGCCCTCAGCAAACATAACATTTGTAGAAGCACCCGGATCAAAGAAGGGGTGTTCTCTGGGCACCACAGAAGCAGAATTCACCGGTCTCACAGGGACAGCAAATGACTGGTTAACCAGCATTGCTTCCAGACGGGAAAATCTCTCACTCCACTTGTCATCAAGGGACTTGAGGTCATCAGAAGTGGGCTTACTGCTGTGCTTCCGTTTACTAGACCTTGGGGAGCCATCAGAACGCTTCTTCTTCTGCTTGGGTGTAGAATCAACAGGAGACTGCGTCCCTGAGTTGACTGGACCCAGCAGTGAAACCTCAGACGGATCAACAAGCTTGGGAGACGTACTTGTCAATTCTTCAGATTTCTTCTGGCTAGAGCGTTCTTTCCGTTCCTTATAGGTGGGGGTTGCTAACTGGTGGATCTGAGCAGGCGTAAAACGCCTTACAGATACTACAAGGCAACTTCTTCACACACGGGTCGTCTCCCACCCCCTTGTCACGACAACGCGCGCATTTCTTATGGTTGTCGAAAAGGGCCATAACGTGCCCGCAAGAACCTCGTTTCTGTCCAGGAGACGACATAATGATCAGGAACGTTGTAGAATTACTCCGTACTAATAAAAAACAAGAAACTTGGAAGAGTTCGTTGTAAAACTTCAAAAACGTATCTCTGAAGAAAATCTTCTGCACACTCTTTCGCGCCAAACGAAAAAGATGCTATGACGTCAATAGGTAAACAGGAAATGGAGTACGATGCGCCACCTGGTGAATGCACACTCTGTGACCGGTCCTGCCGGTAGTATATACAGGACGTCTTTTTCTGGCGTTTGGCGGGACCGGTCGCGCCGACCGGTAAAGCAATTGTCCATTGGATAGGATGTATTAACGCAATAAAAAGAATGAATGACAGTGCTAAAAACTGTCAAGATGTTTTGATTGTAGGAGAGAAGTGCAGCCGTGTTCACTTTTAGAAGTGTAAGGGCAATTAGGGCCCATCCACGAGTGAAAAACCAGCCCAATGGTTGGAATTCTCATGAATTTTTGCCACCAAATATGAGATTAATGGCAACCTTGATAAGTCCTTAATACATATATACCTGATAAACTAAAAATAAAAAAATGACCTTACCCGTAACAACTTGAGAGGTAAACCTATACCTAGACCTTGGGATTAGACTCCTGAAGACTTGGTTGAAGCGATGTGCCCCCCCCCCCCCCCCCCCCCCCCCCCCAAATTTGTAAATGTGATGTGAGCTTTCCAGTGACAGGCTTGCATGATTTGGTTCACCGATACCCCACCGTAAAAGGCCTTAGAGGCCGCGAAGGCCCTAATGTCATGCGCTTTAACTTGGACCAAGTCCAAGGCTTGTTGGTCTGCTTGTTTATAACAAAGTAGAATGGTTTGTTTCAACCTGGAAGAGAGAGTAGTGGGTCTGATGTTTGAGATGTGTCCTTTCTTAAAGGAGATGAAAAGGAGGGACCGAGACCCTCTCAGGTCTTTGGTTCGATCCAAATAGTACCTCAGGGCCTGCACCAGACACAAGGTCCTGTCTTCTTTGAATTGTCTATCTACAATGGTAGTCGAGGCAGGAATAGTCACCGGAGACACACTTTGAGAACCTTCTCTTGCTAGTTGGTTTTTGGCTATAAAGTCAGAAGAAGGCAACAAAGCAACCTTGTCCCATTGGCCTAGATTAGATACTTTGTTTGCAACCCAGGCATGGATTTCGTTGCGGCACTTGCCGGAGGCCAAAGCTAGCAAGAAAGCAGTTTTGAGAGTAAGATGTTTGAGGTCTGTGTCTTTCATAGGCTCAAAGGGTGCTTTTGTGAGCTCATTGAGAACAACACAAAAGTTCCATTTTGGAAGATTCCTGGAACTTTTGGGACGATCCCTGTGGAAACTGGAGAGTAACCTGTGAAGGTCTGAACTTTGTGCAATATGGTGCCCCGCTGGGCCCAGAGTGTTAACAATGGCCATCCTGTAACCATCGATGGTCGAGGGGCACCTGTTTAGATCTTGGTACAGGTACATGTAAAAGTCTGAGACTTGTTTCACAGATGGAGTAGAGAAATCTACCGAATTTTCTCTGCGCCATTTCTCAAATAGGGCCCACTTTGACTTGTAGATGGTCCTTGTTGATGACCTCTACGGGGCAGCAATTCTCTCTGCCACTTCCACAGAGAAGCATTGTTCTTGAAGCTGTCCACTCCTAGACACCAGGCGTGGAGGTTGAGATGTTGTGGATTGCTGTATAAAACACATAATTGTGGGACTGTTTGAGAAGAGTTGTTGACACCGGAAGTTGCAGTGGGATCTCTGTTGAGAGCTGCACTAGATCCCAAAACCAGTGTACCACGAGACGACAACTTGAGGCTACGGCCAACTATAAATGTCTTATTTTTCCTGGGGCTATAACGATGATCAGGCAATGGCATTGCCTAATTTTTTGGATCACCCTGTGAAGGAGAGCCGTCGGAGGGTAAGCATAGGCAGTGAGACCCGTCCGGTTTATGTTCAGAGCATCTATGTCCCAAGCCTTTGGGTCTGGGACAGGAGATACGTACAGTGGAAGTTTGTGGTTCAGGCGAGTGGCAAATAGATCTACATGAGGAGTGAATCACTTTTGACAGATCTGTTTGAACACCTGCAAATGCAGTGACCATTCTGTTGACTGTACTTGGTTCAACCTTGACAGGTTGGCCATCACATTCAGACACCCTGGAATGTGTCTGGCTTTTAATGTTATGTGATAGTGATGGCATCATGTCATGATCTTCCACAGGAGCGCGCACATCTATGCTGAGTGAGTTCCTCCTTGTTTGTTTATGTAGGCTACCACTGTTGAGCTGTCCGTTGCAACTAGCACCGTTTGGTTCTGGCACTGGTCCTTGAAGCTTCGAAGGGCCAGGGAGACTGCCTTCAACTCTAGAACATTTATGTGTACAGTCCCCAGCTCCAACAAACAACCACAGAGGATTTAAAAAGTTTATTATATAAATTCATTAATACAGTAAATTATTACATAGACTATCTAATGATAATATTTACATTTCAATAATTATATTACACTGTATAAAACACCAGTATGTATATAAAAGTTACAGTTACATTAAAAGTTGTAAAATTTGACTAGATTGATATGACGGAAATTCTACAGAATAATCTATGATATATATTAAATTAAATGACCAAAAATTAACATCCAACAATACGTATGTGCTGAGAAATAGATGAAAATATCTGTGTAAATGACAGACGTTACTAAATCACGCGGCCAACGAGAATGTAGGACGAGATCTCACAGTGTACCACGAGACAACTTGAGGCTACGGCCAACTATAAATGTCTATTTTTCTTAGACGTTGGCCTGATGTCTTGCGGCCATCCGAGAACAGCATTCAGTCCCACATGGTAAGCTATTGTAGCGCAATAAAAGAAAAGAAATATTTCCAGTCAAGATTTTGTAATGCGGAACATATTTGAGATCTCTACCTATAACACCCTTTGCTCTAGAGGGCCAACAAAAGTCCTTGCTTTAAGTCGTATAAACGTCCCTGGTGGCCATCTTGTTTTTCAAAATGAGGCCAAAAATATTCCCAGGCAAGATTTTATGGTTATGAATATATCCTGTAAATATGAGAAGGCTAGCTATAATATTTTTTTTTGTTAGAGCGGTAACAGCCAATAATAAAGGAGGTATTTGTCCTCAGAGTCTTATATAGGCATATATACGCAGTAAAAGGTACCATTTTGAGTCATTTTAGCAGGTCTAAGATGACCTTGAAAACAACAACCAAGGTCAACAAACTTGCAAATTTAATAAGTAAATTAAATTTTTATAAGTTAATACCCTATCCAATGGACAATAGCTTATCCGGTCGGCGTGGATCGGCCCGCCAAACGTCAGAAAAAGACGTCCTGTGTCTCCACCGGCTAGGCCGGCCCAGTACTGTGCACTCGCCAGATGGCGTGTCGTACTTCCTTCCTGTCTAGACAGAGTGACGTCATAGCATCTTTTTCGTTGTCTAAACCTATTAGACCCCTAGTAAGCTGATAGCGGGGTCGGTGGGAGGGTCTTGTGTGTCCATTGGATAGGGTATTAACTTATAAAAATTTAATTTACTTATTAAATTTGCAATTTTATTGCGTTAATACATCCTATCCAATGGACAATAGCTGAATAACTACCGCTTGGTCGGCGGGTAAGTTACTAGGGACTAAAAATTGAACTCATGTTAGAGATAATGACAATTCCTCTTTAAGCCTGGGTAGACCTTGAAGTCAAACACCCTTAAGGCTATGGTCGAATATCATCATCCGGTTAACCGGAAAGGAACCGTCAGAGTCGACCTTGTCCCCCCCCCTTTTTAACAGACCTGCTCTGAGGTAGGGGAGGAGAGGGATGAGTTCAGTCCCATAGCATCAAGTCTCCCGGAGGAAGTACGTGAGATTTTTTTTTTTTTTTTTTTGAGTTGCTCCTTAACTATATGTGCAATATATACAAATATGTACAACTATGTACCTATGTACAGATCTCCTCTAGGTACCAGTCTGTTGGTGGATCTGCTGAGCAGCCACAACAGGACCAAGATGGTAGAGCTCTGAGTCAGCCCAAGCCACATCCTTCAGATAGAATTGAGTGAAGGTATTATGAGATTTCCAGTGGCAGGCTGATAAGATCTGCTCCAAGGAGACTCCCGACTGGAAGGCCTTAGAAGCAGCAAAGGCCCTCACATCATGAGCTTTGACTTGATGTAGGGTGTGGGCCTGGTGATCAGAGAGCTCATAGCATAGGATCACAGTCTGCTTGATCCATGAGGAGATAGTGGCAGGTGAAATGTCTTTGTCGAAGCCTTTCTTGAAGGAGACAAAAACTAGTTGTTTGTCCTGCCTAATGTCTGAAGTCCTGTCTAAATAGTAGCGCAAGGCTCTGACTGGACAAAGAGATCTATCAGACTTGAGGGATCTATCCAGAGTAGGAGCCAGGGCTGGTATGACCACTGGGGCTACACTCTCTGGACCCTCTTTGGCCAGCTGATTCTTGGAAAGAAAGCTAGGAGATGGAAACAGGGACACCTTAGACCAATCGGATTGGTGTCTGATGTTCTTGTGCTGCCATGCATGGATCTCACTCCTTCTTTTACCAGAACCCAGGGCCAAAAGGAAGACAGTCTTGAAGCTCAAATGCTTCAGAGATGCCTCCCTAAGAGGTTCGAAAGGAGCCTTTGTTAGCTGGTGTAGTACCAGGGAAAGGTTCCAGGAGGGTACTCCCCTCCGCCCTTTGGGTCTATCTCTGTGGAAACTTTCCAAGAGACGAGTGAGATTATCATTTTTGCTGATATTGACTGTTGTATCACCTAGTTTATCAGAAATGGCAGACCTGTATCCATCAATGGTGCTGGGCTGTAACTTCTTGTCCTCAAAGAGGTACATTAGGAAGTCAGCCACCGACTTTACAGGTGGTGACCTGAAGTCCACCTGATTAGCGCCGCACCACTTTGTAAAAATGGTCCACTTTGCCTCATAGACTGATCTGGTTGATCTTCTTTGAGGAGCCTCAATTCTTGCTGCCACTGCCTCAGAGAAGCCCTGTTCTTTGATTTTTGTGGCTCTAGGAGCCAGGCATGGAGATTTAGATTTGTCAGATTTCTGTGAGGGATCTGATTGAAGGGCTGTGTTAGCAGACTGGGCAGGTTGGGCAGGCTGAGAGGGACCTGACTGGACATGGTCACTAGGTCCCAAAACCAAGGCATGTTGGGCCACCCCGGGGCAATCAGAATGAGTCTCTTGCACGGGGAGTCCAGTAGCTTCTCCACCACTTTGCCCAATATGGCGGTCGGTGGGAAGGCGTATGCATCCAGATCGTCCCATGGCAGAGTAAGTGCATCCACTGCTACAGCCAGGGAGTCCGGTACTGGAGAGACAAACTGAGGTAACTTGTGGTTGAACCTCGTGGCAAATAGATCTATTTGAGGCCAGTGCCATTGGTTGCATATTTGTTGAAAAACTTCCGGAAGGAGGGACCACTCTGTTTGGATGGTCTGACCCAGCCTGGATAGCTTGTCTGCTATCACATTTAGATGGCCTGGGATGTGCCGGGCTTTTAGAGTCACTTGTCGCTGGGAACACCAGGTCAAGATTCTCCACAGTAGGGCACACAGTGGGCCCGACCTCATGCCTCCTTCCTTGTTTATGTAAGCTACCACTGTAGTATTGTCGGTTGCCACTAGAACTATTTTGTCTACACAGAGGTCTTGGAACTCTTTGAGGGCTAGAAACACTGCTTTGAGTTCCAGATAGTTTATGTGCAGCTTGCTTTCCGGCACCGACCAGGACCCTCTTGCAGTGAACTCGTTTAAGTGAGCGCCCCACCCTTCTTTTGATGCGTCTGTAAATATTTGCAGAGCATGTTTTACTGGGTGTAATGGTTGACCTTGAAGCACATTGTCTTCCTCTAGCCACCATTGTAAGTCAGGGTGTAGGGACCTTGGTAGCGGGATAATTTTCTCTAGAGATTCTGGTACCCTCCAATTGTTTTTGAGATGCCACTGTATGGGTCTCATGTGTAGTCGGCCGAGGTGAACCTGCTTTTCTGTGGCTGTTAGAAGACCTATCAGGGACATGAACTGCCGGACCGGACAGGCCGGTAGCAACAAAAGTGTTTTTATCTTGTCCTGAAGGCTTTGCCACCGGTCCGGAGTCGGTCAAAGACCTGTTTGGGTTCCAGCTCTGATTTCTCTAAATTTACCAGCCAACCTAGGTCCTGGCACATTTTGACCAGGATTTGGGTATGTTGGAGACAAATTTGCTGGGATCTGGCCCTCACATACCAGTCGTCTAGGTACTGGTGGATTCTTATACCCTGGTGGATTGCCATCAGTTTCACCTCTTTCGTTATCACAGTGAACTCCAAGGGTGCTGTTGACAGACCAAAAGGCAGTGCTTTGAATTGGTATGTCCGCCCCTGGACATGAAATCTCAGATATTTCCTGGACTGTTCCTGTATTGGAATGTGGAAGTAAGCATCCTTGAAATCTATCAAGGTAACCCATTCCCCTTGTAGGAGGGAGGTCCTGATAGTTTCCGGTGTCTCCATTTTGAATTTCTCCACCTTGAGAAATTGATTCAGATTGCTTAGGTCCAAAATCAGCCTCCACTTGTTGTTGGGTTTTGGGACTAAAAAGAGTCGGTTGTAAAACCCCAACGAGGCTTGGTTGTACACCGGTTCTACAGCATTTTTGTCGATAAGCTGATGCAATGCCTCTAACAGGTAGCTGTTCCTGTGAGGATTGGCATAGCAGCTTATGACTGTGGGAATTCTTGTGAGTTTTGGCCGGATCCGAAAGGGGAGGGTGTAGCCCTCTTGGAGGATTTGAACCACTTTCGGACCGGCACCCAGGTCCAGCCAGGTTTTCCAAAAGTTTTGAAGTCTGGCCCCTACAGGCAGTTTTGACACAACATTTCTGACATTTGTTACAGGTCGGGCATAAGACAAATGAGTGACACCAGAAACACCTTTGACAGATTATAATGCACAATTTGTTGAAAAACAAACTGCTGCCCCGGGACTTATTTCTTTCTTTTGCGAATGCCCGGGCACAGTATGAACATTTTGAACAACAAGAGGCTTTACATTTAAAAATGTACAAGAGTCTATTGTCTGTGGTGTGCTCCCGGCCAACAGTCTTGTATGGAGCTTTGTTACAGAGTAATTGTCATTTAAAAGACTGTTGGCCCTTGGCTGGTCGCGAGGAGTAAGTTGAGGCCTTGGATCTAGGCTTTCTGTACCGACCCTTCCCAATATTTTTCCATGCTGGCTTGTCACCTTTCTTATCCGGACACCTGTCCGATCTTCTGTCCGATTTGTCATATGGCTGGAAACGGACCTTGTTACATGAAGAGCCAGGGTGTCCTCGCGTTTCATGGTGAGAGATTTCTTCCTCAGCCTTTTTGATGACAGAGTCTGGGAAGAGCGTTGGAATATGCAGAGGGGCCGTCCTTAGAGCAGCTACAGTGTCAGGTTTTACTCCACTTTTCACATGTGTCAGATAGGCGTCACGTCTAGCTAAGGTGAGGTTGCCCATGGAGATGAAGACGAATTCACTTAAGTGCTCCATAGTTTTAGCCGCCGCCTGGGTTATGCTAGAGTTAAAATCCATAAGGTAACGGAGTTCATCCAGAACAACTGTAGTCTTTGAAGACCCCTTGCCTTTCCACTCACTACGTAGGGATTTAAGCTGGCCCTGCATATCTTCCTGAACTTTGAACAGACATCTGTTGAAACTAGCTGCTTGATTGCAGATGACTGTCGCTTCTCTGGCCGACTTTTCCCACCTTCTCAACGACTCATGAGAAATGCGTCTGGAAGCAGGGGGGGGGGTAGAGGTCAGGCCTGACTGCCTAGCTATCCTACTGTGACAGCTGTTTAACTTAGACGCCTCCACACTCCAGCGTGAGACAGCTTCAGGGTCGGCTTTGTGGTCGGATGACAGCCCGTACCACTTGGATTGCGACTTTGCTGTTCTCAAAAACTGATCAGTTAACAGGCCACCGGCCTCCGAACTACAGGAGGGATATCCCTCAACCAGAGTTAAGTTCAATTTAGCTATCTTCTTACACAACCAGTCCTCCGTAGGCATCTGTACGGAAACTTTCCCCGGTGTAGTAGCCTTGGGTCCCGAAAAGGGGTTGTCATCTGAGGCAGTAGTTGTGTTATCTAAGTCCGGAATATCCGACCAACCCATATAAGAGCGAATGCCTTTCATCGTTTCCCGGTAAGTCTGCTCTTCTGAAGGTACTTGTTCCGACTCCATGGCAGTAGCGTCCGGATCCTCAGACAATTCCCCTTCCTCAGCATAGATGTCGACCGGTGGTCGGTCGGAAAAATCACTGTCTGCACCAGAGCTGATACTAGAGACACTGTCCTGTCTTTGCTTAAGAGGAGGGGAGCCGGTGTCGGTAACCACAGTAGAAACTGGTCGGTCTGTCTTGTCTGATGGATGCTTGTGAGAAGGGTCGGTAGTGGAATGGCCAGACATGGAGGGTCGGTTCCGGCTCTTGAGAGGCTGGCTGGTATGTTGCTGTTTGGAAACAGACGAGTCGGTACCAGAGCGCCTTTGAGGTGATTCAGAAGTCGGCCTGTCGGTGACAAGCTGGCTGGCTGGTTGATGCAGAGTTGCAGAGGAACCTTTGCCAGTGCGCTTAGATGTTGAAGAAGAAGAAGATGATTTCTGTCGGTCGGATGTGAGCTGGCTGGCTGGTTGATGCTGGGGAGCAGAGGAACCCTTGCCAGTGCGCTCTGTAGATGTAGATTGAGTATCCGACTCCGGCTGGCTGGCCGACTGATGCATTTCTGCAGAGGAGTCCTTGCCAGTGCGCCTAGTGGGTTGAAAAAAGGGCTCAGAATCTTTAGGGATGTTAGCTGGTGGTGAGTGAGGAGGTGAGACTCTGATCTCAGACGAGAAGGTCGGTTAAAGAGTTTTTGATAAAAGCAAGGCTTCAAGCCTATTAAAACGTTCTGACCACTTGCTGTCCAACTCCGCAATCTTAGAGTCAGTAGAGTCCATTTTCTTGGCTTTAGCATCAGAAGAATCAGAAGATTTCTTAGTCTTTGAAGGCAGTTTGTCTTTCTTACACTTCTTTTCAGGAGGCATTGAGGAAGTAGACGGTGAGTTATCAGTTGAAGGCTGGCCAACAACCCCTATAACTGACACACTAGAAGGGTCAACAAGTTCAGACGATTCCTTAGCGGGGGTGGCAGTTTCTGACTTCCTAGCCTCACGCTTTTCCTTTTTTAATTTATAGGAAGGTGTGGAAATCTGAGCTAACTGTTCTGGAGTCAAAGCCAAGCAAAAACTTACATTGAGAAGTGTCCTTCTTCTCAACACAGGGGTCCCCCCCCTTGAACTTCTCACGACAGCGTGCACAAAATGAATGCTGGTCAAAACTCGCCATGACATGGCCACAACCCCCTCTTCGCTGTCCCGGGGATGACATTCTGAGCTATGATGTATATTAATCACTTTGGTATAACCAAAAAACAAATAGTCCACAAAATAACAGAAAATTCTGCAAATTTCAAACTCTGAAGAAATTCCGCTTGCACAGATCTCGCGCCAAACGAAAAAGATGCTATGACGTCACTCTGTCTAGACAGGAAGGAAGTACGACACGCCATCTGGCAAGTGCACAGTACTGGGCCGGCCTAGCCGGTGGAGACACAGGACGTCTTTTTCTGACATTTGGCGGGCCGGTCCGCGCCGACCGGATAAGCTATTGTCCATTGGATAGGATGTATTAACGCAATAAAATGGATATTCGTACTCCATCATGTACTCACCCTCCAAAGCCATTTTCAATAGTTTCTATGCAATATAGTCAGCATTAAGTGTGAAAATATCTCCAAAAAAGCCAAAAATAGCCAGCCTTGGCATACAAGAACCCCAGCCTGCAGGTACAGCTAAATGGCCAACAACATTGAAATTTGGGAAAATCTTAGGAACAACTTCTGTTGTAAGAAGTAGAGAGAACCGAAAAGATGTTCTACAAAAGATTCACAGGTCATGATTTCTTACAAGTAGTTTTCATATTTTGAAGACAAAGAAACAATCATAATTGAGATATAAGGCCTTTTTGATATGATGACGCTCCTATTTGCCATTAAAGATTGATATGGTGGCCATTTTGTTTCCAAAAGAAGGACACAATTACTCTCAGGCAAGCTCTCCTATCCATTTGCATTTTGTGCAATCTGATGAAGCTAGCTGCAATATTTTAGGTTACAGAAAAGATTTTAGAACAAACTTTAAGACCCGAACATTTTAAAAGTGATATTATGGCAACAGTTTCCCACAAGCTTTATGCCCGCTGCTGTTCGGACGGCGCAGGGGATGACTATGGTCTCGGTGAGGTACTTTGGTGGTCTGTGGATGACCTGCAATGAAGAGCTTCAATGTCAAATTTCTGCATGCTTACAGAGGACATAGATATGTATTATATATACCACCCATAGGATGATCTAACATTCTGTATATGAGAACTGGGCCAAAATGTGAAAATATGTCCAAAATGGAGTTAATACTTCACCTAGAGGACAGATGCATTTATCCGGCGCCCTGCCGGTCTCGCCAAATGTTAGAAAAAAATGTCCTGAGCATGGCTCTGGCCGGGACCGGTAGTGTAATGTTCATTCGCCAGGTAGCTGTGTAGCCTGCCTGCCGGTGTATTGCGCATGCACACTTCCTCTTTTTGTTGTCTACCTTAGAAAGTCCCCTTTTTTAGCTTAAAATAGCGGGGAAGGTAGGGTGGGAGTTCCCCTGTCCACTAGGTAAGGTATTAACTTATAAAAATTTAATTTACTATTAAATTTTCCATTTTCTTGTGTTAATACATCTTACAGATGTAGAATACCCAGTGGATGGAGGGCAGCTGAATAAGGGGGAACTACCCAGAACTCTGACTAGCAATAAAGGTGACTAAGGCAATGGTTTACTAGACCAGCCGTAACCAAAACATCCCCCCCTTTTCTTTGTACAAATTCGACCCAACTGAGAGGGAGATTAGAGTTCTAACCCACTTTGTAGAGGAAGAAGAACAGGAACTGAAATTACTATCACTATACTCCTGGGTCCACTTGGGATCATGGCAGCCCAGAAGCCAGGATAGTTGAAGCTTTTTTTTTTTGACATATGCACACTATATACCTGTGCTTTGCTACAATACTATATTATTCATGGACCTGTTGAGTAGCTACCACAGGGCCTAAGTGGTACAGTTACGAATCTGCCTAAGCCACGTCTTTCCGATAAAAATGTGTAAAAGTATTATGTGCCTTCCAATGGCAGGTTGAGAGAATCTGGTCCAAGGAGACACCCCTTTGGAATGCCTTGGAACCAGCAAAGGCCCTACATCATGGGCTCTGACTTGAAGCAAGCTCTGGGCTTCCTCATCAGAGACCTGGTAGTATAACAACACAGTTTGCTAGATCCGGAAAGATATGGCAGCAGGAATAATATCCTTATGGGAACTCTTCCAGAAGGACACAAAAACCAGCGGTTTCTCGTGCGTGGGCTTAGCCAGGCCTTGAGAGGGGTTGAAACAGTATCTTACAAAGTTGAACACTTGCTGATGGATCAGTTCTGACTTGAGCAAAATTACTACCCAACCCAGTTTTTGCAAAGGGCCAAAAGGGTCTGGGAATGCCTACTGGCACGGGGTTCTGAGTAACAGTCGTCTAGGTACTGGTGGTCAGTATACCCCTTGTTTGAGCCATGAGTTTCGCTTCCTGTACAACCTTGGAGAACTCCAAAGGAGCCGTCAACAAGCCGAAAGGAAGGCAGTGAATAGGTAGGTTTCACTTTTCAGATGGAACCTTAATATTTTTGCAACCTTGACAACCTGTTGTAGAAGGCCAAGGAGATTGAACTACGACCTTTTCCACTATAGTATGGAAACAAACCTCAGACTTGAACCCAGGGACTGCCAGATCTGCCAAAAATTTTTGCAGACAGCTTCTCCCTCAGGTGGATTTGTGACAAATAGGGACCACCTTTGACAACTCCATTTCCGTCTCTGACATAACGGGACTTAAGTTTTCTTTGCGAAAACCCTGTTACAGAATGTGTAGGATCTATCACATGTAAATTTACGATTCTGTTTGATCCCACTTGATCCGTACCCTCTTACTGGATATATACAGGTAACTGAACTTGAGGGTCTGTACCAATAAGTTCACTTATATTGCTAGCTACCACATGAAGGCCTGGTGAAAGAAGGGCAGTTGGAACCCCATGACCATTGCCGCAACCTCTGACCTCAGAAACTTGAGCCAAGCATGCTGGAGATGAGAAGTAGCATATCCGGACTGCTTGGTGTCCTTTCTGTCATATGTTTGTACTGGTACTGGGACTTCTTACCAGGGTGCTGAAATGTGCCCAAACTCTGTAATGGAACCACTTGCTTGAAATCTAGGAATACACATTAAATGGTCAGTTCCCAAACCTCCTGCCTTGTAAACCCGGGACGGGTAACCTTAGGCAACTATTAAGCCCCTGTTCCACCAAAGGACTAAGTCCCAATCCTGTCTGCGACCCTTAATTGTGGACAATCAGTGAAAAAAAGGTAAAATGGGTGGGAATACTGAATCGGTATTAAAGCCTGGGATTAAGGTCAGATCGGCCTCAGGAAGACTGAGGAGGCCCCATACAGTCCCCGACTGTTCTGCGACTAAGAACCGATTAAGCCATTTTTCTGGTTGGGTTGAACCACGATCTTGTGGACATACTGACTGTGTCCCATAATGCCTCAGACCTCCTGGGAGTAAGCCCCGACTAACCCCCGATTAAGTCCCGGCTTCCTCAGGTGTCCTGAGGACTCCTCAGTGTTCCCAAGACCAAGATGGCTGATTCTTGTTTTGCAAAAAAAAAAAAAAAAACGATTTTCTGGGTATATATATAAATTCCAAGATGTAATTATCATTACTTTTCTAGGAACACAGCAGGATGCCACCTTTCAATTGAAGACAGCTTCGGCAACAATTTAGGGCTTTTTTAGTTTTTATTCAGTTACAGCAGCAGCACCTCTACCACCACCGGCCAGACAGAGACCTAGAAGAAGGCACAACATGTGGGTCAGGCCATGGCTACTACAGAGAGAGGAGAGGGGGGCCTACCACAACATTATGACTGAACTGGAAAATTTAATAGTAAATTAAATTTTTATAAGTTAATACCTTACCTAGTGGACAGATGCATTTGTCCGGCGCCTTGCCGGTCTCGCCAAACGTTAGAAAAAAACGTCCTGAGCTGGGGTCTGGCCGGGACCAGTAGTGTCCTGTTCATTCGCCAGGTGGCTGTGTAGCCAACCTGCCGGTATACTGCGCATGCTCGTGCATGCGCTCTTCCTCTTTTTGTTGTCTACCTTAGAATTCCCCTAGAGCTTAGATTAGCGGGGAAGGTAGGGTGGGAATCCCCTTGTCCACTAGGTAAGGTATTAACTTATAAAAATTTAATTTACTATTAAATTTTCCATTTTATTGGGTTAATACATCTTACCTAGTGGACAGATGCAGAATCACTACCCAATGGATGGAGGGTAGCTTAGAACAGGGGAATTCCAGAGAGCTCTAAAACATATAGGGTGATTCTGGCAATGGTTAAATAAACCAGCCCATAGGAAAAAACACCCCCCCCCCCTTCTGTTTTTGAAAATTTCCTTGTACCAACTCAAGGCGAGGGTACAGAGGGAAAGAGAGGGATGAGCTCGTCACCTAGTGAGAAAGAAGAACAGGAACTGAAGAAACCTAACTACCCCGGGAACCACTTAGGATCATGGCAATCCCGGGGTAAATGCTTTTTTTTTTTGTTTTTTTTTGTTATTAACACTATCTACAGCATGTACATAGAATTGGACCTATTTACAATCATCATGGACCTGCTGAGCAGCCACAATGGGTCCCAAATGGTACAGTTCAGAATCTGCCCAAGCTAGGTCCTTCAGATAGAACTGTGTAAAAGTATTATGGGCCTTCCAATGACAGGCTGAGAGAATTTGATCCAAGGATACTCCTCCCTGAAAAGCCTTGTAAGCCGCAAAGGCCCAGACATCATGTGCCTTGACCTGAAGCAAATTCTGCGTATCCTCATCCGACAGTTGATAACACAGAACTGTCTGCTTAATCCACGAAGAGATAGTGGCAGGGACTATGTCTTTCTAGAAACTCTTCCGAAAGGATACAAATACTAGTTCTTTCCCTTTGCGCAGGTCCTTGGTTCTATCCAGATAGTAACGCAAAGCCCTGACTGGGCACAGAGATCGATCCTCTTTAAGGTCTCTGTCCAAAGAAGGGGCCAAAGCAGGGATCACTACCGGAGCCACTGAAGTCGGACCCTCTCTAGCCAACTGGTTTTTGGAAATGAACATGGGAGAGGTGTATAAGGAAACCTGACTCCAGCTTTCCTGATGGCGAATATTTTTGAACAACCAAGCATGAATCTCACTTCTCCGCTTGCCTGATCCCAGGGCTAACAGAAAGACCGTCTTAAAGGTCAGATGTTTAAGTGAAGCCTTTCTCATAGGCTCAAAGGGAGCCTTAGTCAATTGGTGAAGTACCAGGGAGAGATTCCAGGACGGGACAGCACGCCTGCCCTTAGGTTTATCTCTATGAAAACTGTCTAACAGACGGGTCAAATTTTCATCCTTACTGATGTTCACCTCCTGGTTTCCTACCATGTCAGCAATAGCTGTCCTATATCCATCAATGGTGCTAGGTTGCAGTTTCCTGTCCTTGAAGAGATAGAGGAGAAAATCGGCAATCTGGTTCACAGAGGGCGACCGGAAGTCCACCTTATGTGAGTCACACCATTTGACAAAAATGGTCCCCCTCGATTTATAAACGGCTCTGGTTGAACTTCTCTGAGGAGCCTCAATTCTTGCTGCCACTTCATCAGCGAATCCTTGCTCCTGAATGATGGAGGCTTGAGGAGCCATGCATGTAGGTTTAGATTGGCGAGATTCCTGTGTAGGAGGCCATTGACAGGTTGAGTCACCAGATCCTTGAGAAGTGGAAGCTGGAAAGGGATTTGTACGGACAGAGTCACCAGATCCCAAAACCAAGCCATGCTGGGCCAACCTGGTGCAATTAGCACCATTCTGTGACACCCCTGGTCCATGACTTTTGAAACCACTTGATTGAGCAATGCAACTGGGGGAAAGGCGTACACATCCAGATTTTCCCATGATATGCTGAGGGCGTCGACAGCCCAGGCTGTCGGATCCGGAACCGGTGACACAAACCTGTTTGTGATTGAACCGGGTGGCAAAAAGGTCGAGTTGTGGGAGAGCCCAGTTGGAGAACAAGAGACGAAACACCTGCTGAGACAGGGACCATTCTGTCTGGATCACCTGGTTGTGCCTGGACAGTTTGTCCGCTATCACATTTAGGCGACCCGGAATGTGCCTCGCTCGGAGGATTATCGCCTTGGGGTGGCACCACGACAGAAGTCTCCACAGGAGGGCACAAAGAGAGCCTGATCTCATACCTCCTTCCTTGTTGATGTAGGAGACCACAGTTGTGTTGTCTGTGGCTACTAGGACAATCTGATCCCTGCAGAGATGCTCGAAACTCTTGAGCGCCAGGAAGACTGCTTTTAGTTCCAAAAAGTTTATATGGAGGCGACTTTTTGGTTCTGACCAAACGCCTCTTGCTATGTAGTCCCCTAAGTGAGTGCCCCAACCTTCGTTTGATGCGTCTGTAAAAACTTGCAGAGCGTGACGCAGAGGATGTAATGGTTGGCCGCAGAGCACATTCTTTTCCTCCAACCACCAATCCAGGTGAGGGTGGAGGGTAGGGGGGACCGGAATCTCCTTGTCCAAAATCTCTGGTACATGCCAGTGCCTCTTGAGGTGCATGTGTCTTGGATTGGTCGCATGTGTAGGCGACCTAACCACACCTGTTTCTCTGTTGCTGTCAATAGACCTATGAGAGACATTAACTGTCTGACGGTGCAACTGTCCTTGTTCTTGATAAAGAGCAGTTTTGCCCTCAACGTCTCCCAATGCTCCACGGTGGGTAACACCCGTCCGGTTAGGAGATCGAACTGGTAACCTACAAAATTGAAATTTTGTTGAGGTACCAGCTCGGATTTCTTCATGTTTACCACCCAACCAAACTCGCGGCACAGGGCCAAGAGGGTCTGGGTATTTTGTTGGCAAGTTCCCGGGTCCGGGGCTCTGAGCAACCAGTCGTCTAGGTACTGGTGGATTCTTATACCCCTGGCCTGAGCCATCAATTTCACCTCTTTGACCACCTTGGTAAATTCCAGTGGAGCAGTGGCCAGTCCGAAAGGAAGGGCTGTGAACTGATATGCCTTGCTGTTCAAAAAGAACCTGAGGTATTTTCTGGATCTGGGATGGATGGGGATGTGAAAGTAAGCGTCGCTGAAATCCAGAGACGTGACCCATTCCCCTTTTTGTAAGGAGACCCTGATGGTCTCCGGTGTTTCCATCTTGAATGTGTTTGTTTTGAGAAAAAGATTGAGTTGACTGAGATCCAAGATTGGACGCCACTTGTTGTCGGGTTTTGGGACCAGGAACAGGCGGTTGTAAAAGGATAGGGAGGTCCGCACCACTACCTTTTCTACCACCAACTTTTCTACCAAGGCACCTAGAGCCTGTGAGAGAGCTCGACTTCTTACCGGATTTGCATAACCACTTGTGATGAGAGGAAATCTGGTCAGTGGGGGTCTCATCTTGAACGGAAGTGTGTAGCCTTCCCGCAAGATGGAGACCACCCTTGGATTCGCTCCCAGTGTTTCCCATTTCGGCCAGAACTTTTGAAGTCTGCCCCCTACACCCAGCTCTGTGACAACATTGGGGACATTTGGAACAGATTTGGCAGAAAGACAATGATTTACAAAAGAAACACCTTTGACATACTTTATTTCTGTTTTTGCTACATCGGGTCTTACACCTTTCTTTTGTGGAAGCCCTTGTGAAATTGCATATTGAACAGGATTTACAACATGACAAAATACAGTCTGGTTTGAATGTTTCTGAGTAAGTTTTACACTTGGCAACTTGACTATCTTCTGACAACTTAAACTGTCTTGAACTAGGTGTTGCACATTTTGATCTGGCTTTTCCTCCACTAACACCCGGCAAAGAGCTGGAGGAGCTATGCGATAATTGTCATTTATAGGACTTATAACCTTCTGAACGAGAGAAACGAGGATTCACCCCTCTACCCCGTCCACGTCCTCTGCCTCTAGACCTGCTAAACTGACGCCATGGCTGGTGCTCTTGGTCCGTAGCAGTAGATCTGTTATCCTTCCTTTCATAAGGACGATACCTGCTGGCTGTTCTCCAACCGGCCTACTGTGAAGCACCCGGTTCGGGTCTCAGAGCAGTGCCGGCAGCCTCATGTTTAATGATGTCCTGTTCTGCAGTCGCAATGACTGCGTCCGGGAAGAGTCCGTAGCCAAACATCGGAGCATTCCTGAGGTGTAACCATGTGTCTTGCTTGATGCCTGGCTTAGCATGTTCAAGATAAGCATCACGGCGAATCAGAATGAGGTTTGACAATTGAACAAATAAACTGTCCGCTAAATGCTGCAAAGCAGTTCCCATCGCAACCGAGACGTTTTGATGAAAGGCCATCAAGTCCTTCAAATCGTTCAGGGCACTGGTAACTTCCTTAGGGGCCTTGCCCTTATTGAAGCGTGAGTACAACATGGCCACATTCCCAGACATTTTCTCCTGCAACTCACTAGTACACCTGTTGAAGCCAGCTGCGCTATTGATGATGTAGGAGTTCTCCCTAGCGCACTTTTCCCACCTCCTGAGGTATTCTTGTGATATTGGCCTAGAAGGCGGTCCAGCAGCAGGATAGGCCGAAGCCTTAGTAATCCTCGGAAATTGCGAGTTTAACTTTGCTTCTGTGTTATGCCAACTGAAAAGTCTCTTCCTGGGCCGGTGAGGACCATCCTGTTTGATGGTATACATTTGATACCACCTGGCCTGAAGATTAACACCACTAAATAATTTCAACTAAATATCCAGTATATCACTAGTAAAAAATCAAAAAGTTTCTCTTAAACTTCAAGCGTTTACAAAATGGACGCGCCAAACAAAAAGAGGAAGAGCGCATGCGCAGTATACCGGCAGGTTGGCTGCACAGCCACCTGGTGAATGAACAGGACACTACCGGTCCCGGCCAGAGCCCAGCTCAGGACGTTTTTTTCTAACGTTTGGCGAGACCGGCAAGGCGCCGGACAAATACATCTGTCCACTAGGTAAGATGTATTAACGCAATAAAATGTATGCCACAGACAATTCCAGGATTCACCAATTTCATGAGGATGACCCCAGAATTCTTTGAAATGATAAAGACCAGACTGGAACCACATCTAGCCAGGCAGGCAAGCAATTACAGAGCTCTAATCAGTGTTGGGGAAAAGTTAGCCCTCACCATCAGATATCTGGCTACTGGAGAGTCATACACATCATTATCCTGTCAGTTCAGCATTGGCAGATCCACCATTTCCAAATTTCTACCAGAGGTCTGCAGGGCAGTCCAGGATGAATTCACCAGAGAGTACCTCAGATGTCCTACTACTCCAGATGAGTGGAAAGAACTGGAAATGGAATTCAGGATCAGGTGGAACGTTCCACATGCCCTGGGGGCCCTTGATGGAATGCATGTGGCCCTGAAGAAACCCAAGAACTCTGGAGCCCTGTACCACAACTATAAGGGATTCTTTTCAATAGTAATGTTGGCCTTGGTTGATGGACAGTACAAGTTCAGATGAGTGGGTGTGGGTACAGCTGGATCTTGCTCAGATGCCCAGATATTTAATATATGTAACCTGAAGAGGAAGATTGATGATGGCAACATAGGCTTCCCTGACCCAGCACCTATAAACCAGGGTGGTCAAGATGTCCCCTTGCAAAGGATTGCAAACTACAGAATATCAAGGGGCAGGAGAGTTGTTGAGAATGCTTTTGGCATCCTGGTCTCAAGATTCAGAGTAATGATGACCACTATTGAACTACCCCCAGAAACAGTGAGGGATGTGGTCTTGACCTGTGTGGTTCTGCACAACATACTGAGAAGCCAGTATCAAGGTCAACATGGTGGTCAAGAGCCTGGTGATGATGATGATGTGCCTGGTGATGGTCGCTTGATTGGTGGTGCTGCTGATGGTGGTCATGACCGAAACCCTGCCAGAGAAGCCAAAAGACTGAGGGATTACCTCAAGGACTACTTCAATAATGGGGGAGCAGTGGCCTGGCAAGATGGCAGAATATAACTGCTACTGCAGTAACCAGTCCTTTTCAGGACTAACAACCAGTCCTTTTTAGGACTACCAAATATTCCAAAAACAATTAATCAGCTGTGCTTGTTCCAAATAACCCAAACATTTCCAAACATAAGTCACCCAACCAACAAACAGACAAACCCAATGCCCAACATAAGTCACCCAACCAACAAACAGACAAACCCAATGCCAAACATAAGTCCCACAAATAACAGAGAAACACAATGCCAAACATAAGTCCCCCAACCAAGAAAAAGACAAATCCAATGCCCAACATAACTTGCTAAATGGAATAAATATTGCCGACATTTTGAAAGCTACACCCTATTTTGAGTTAAATTTTTCTTGTCTTCTGGAAAAATAACTGAAACTAAAAGTTTTTCGTTTAATGCAAATCTCAAAATAAAAATTTTCCTGGCCTTGAACCCAGAGCTTCTGTTGGCCCCCTTGCATCTGATGTGGGTCTTAAGGAAACCAATCTGCTGGTAGACCCAGGACTGTCTCTTGGTCATCTCCCTTGGGGCTTGGGCAGACTGTTGCTCGGAGAGCTTGCCATAACGAGTTCTCTGGGACTCAAACCATCTTCTCACATCAAAGGGCTGGAGTTTCAGTTCTGCAGAGATTTCTGCCCAGAGAGAATCCTTCCTCTGTCTGTAGTGGAAACGTCCATGCTCCTTGTCGTACAGCTCTGGGTGCTGCTTCACAACTCTACAATGGCATGTTCTTGGCTGTCAGTGAATGTAGCACAGACCCTGGCTCTCTTGGCTGCTGAGTGGCACTTTGATTCTTCCTCACACCTCTCATCTTCTTCGCAAGCTTCCTCGGTAACTTCTAAACCTTCCTCTGTATCCTCTATCCTCTCTTCTGTCCCCTCCTCTGTCCTCTCCTCCAAATCTCCACCTTCCTTCTCCCTCTCCTCTTGCCTCTCCTCCATCTTCTTCTTTCCTCTCTTTCCTCCTTTCTCTTTCCTCATAACTCCAGCAAATATAAAAAAAAAAATTTAAAAAAATATAAAATGTGTCGCCTAACTGTGAAATTAGCCCTAAGCTCAAGTAAAATATAAAAAAGATGAAAACCCCTAGCAGAAAGTCACACACGTCTCTTAGTAGCCAACCAGTCAATAACACAGAAAACGTGTCGCTTATATAGCCCCAGACCCCCCCCCTTGCATCTTTTTGGTTTAAAGTGCGCGGAAAAGAATCGGTACTTAGTCCCAGGCCACCTGGGGTGTCCTCAGACCGTCGCAGACTAAATTTGTGTGGTCCCAGGTGGCCTGAGGAGGCCGGCTTCTCTTAGTCGGGGCTTAGTCGTATGACACCTGAGACGGTCTGAGGCTTCCTGGGACTAATGAAACCGATTCTTTTTCACACGCATGAAACTTCAAAGATCTGTTATGAGTCAGGGACTGACAACAGGCTTCCTGGGACTAAGCTAGGGACGCCTGGGACTAAGGGTCGCAGGAGGCCTGAGACAACATAGGACTGTGTAAATTTGGGTTTGAGGAGGCCTGAGGAAGCCTGAGACTGGACATTTTGTTGACGGGCGGGAAATAAGAATCGGTTTGGGTCGTGACAATATCAAACATGTTTGATTTTTCTCACGGCCCCAACCGACAACTACCGTTCCATACAGAATGCCTGGGACTAAGCAAATTTTTTAAACCGACTACAAAAAACCCTTAATCGGGAAGCTTAGTCATGTGGTGGAACACCCACATTAGATTAAGCCTTCCCACTTTCTGGCAGAGTCAGTCATCTGGTGGCATAGTAACTAATATAACTAGTATAGCTGGTACCAGACCAGTAGGTTCTGGATCTCTATGTATGTGTATGAGGGGTCTAATGTAACCAACCCCTGACTGGTCAGTGCTGAGGTAATGGGAAACCTGTTCATTTTCTAGGTAGGGATGAAGGAAAAAACCCATTAAACAACCTTTAGGTGGAGGGCACCTATAGCCACTACCGGACTGGTAGGCTCTGGCACCCTTTGAATGATAAAAAGTGTCACATGACCAGAGGTTGACAATTATTTAAAAATCTGGGAATGTAACTATGGAACCCTATGGAACCACCCAACCAGTGGTAAACCAACAGAAAATAATCTGGCAATGCAAGGGGTAACAGCAACAAATACCGGACTGGTAGGCTCTAGAACCCTTGTATGATTGTGTTTTGTTACATGACCGGTACCAGTCTGGTGGTAGGTGATGACTTTGGAATATTAGTAAATTGAAAAATAGTTGTCTGTGAGATGGCAACTGTGGTACCCTGTGTTTTTGAGTGTTGTCACATGACCTGTACCGTACTGGTGGGAGCTAGTGACAATACAAAAATTTCTTCCTGTGACAGGTCAACTGTAACCAGTACTGGACCAGTAGGGTCTGGCCCCCCGTGTATGCTGATATGTTGTCAAATGACCAGTACCGGAGCCGTAGGAATTGGTGGCAACATAACTGGAAAATCTATGAGGGCAACTGTAGCTGGTACCGGACTGATATGCTCTGGGGCCCTGTGTATGTGTTGTCACATGACCAGTGGAATTGGTGACCAAATAATGGGTAAATATGTTAGGGCAACTGTAGCCAGTACTGAACCGGTAGGATCTGGTACCCCGTGTATGCTGATATGTTGTCACTTGACCCAGACCAGTAGGAATTGGTGGCAACATAATTTGAAAAATCTATGAGGGCAACTGTAGCCAGTACCGGACCGGTGGTTTCTGGCACCCGGATGTTTATTTTGTTGTCACATGACCAGCACCGGACCGCTGGGAATGGGTGACAAAATAATAGGACAATCTGTGAGAGGGTAACTGTAGCCGGTACCGGGCTGGTAGGCTCTGGCACCCTGTGTATGTTTACTTGAGTAGTCACATGACCAGCACCGGACTGGTGGGGGTTGGTGACAAATTATTAATGGGTAAATTTGTGAGGGCAGCCATAACCAGTACCAGACCGGTAGGCTCTGGCACCCTGTATGTTTATTTTTGTTGTCACATGACCAACACCGGACTAGTGGGCTTGGTGACAAAAAAATTTGAAACACTTGCCTAGATAAAGTAAGTATTCTGCAATTTGCATGTACTTAAATACCTACAAGTCTTTTTCTGTATAACATGCCAGCACGTTTCCAATATGCTCAATAAATTTATTTATTTTTCATAAGTGATAAACAAAGTTTTCTTCTGTTAACCATCTGTGAAGACAGAAAATCTATGTATCGCAAGCGACTTGCCGCTTGCAGTGTCACGTGACCAGTTTATTTTAATGCCACATGACCAGCATTTGCTGGAGATGATGACGTCACATGAAGACGATGCATTCTCTGTAGATATGAAGGAAACTCTTTTAAAATATTTTATATGGTGATGTGGCCAGGAAACAGTAGTTCTTGGTAGATATCCACACAATAACAAGCTTGCAATAAAACGCAGTAGTACTGATGCCTTCTCAACAAATACTTCACGGAAGCGGGGTCAAAGTTCAGTGTAAAATACCCACACGATCCGCAATCCTGGCCAGCAGAAGAAGGCAAAATGTGCTTCTATATATATTAATGAACATACTACTCATTTTCCATTGTAAACTATTTTGTTGTGGCATTGCCAATATACAGTGTTGACAGAAATTTTGAAATGTGGGGGCAGTTCCCCCCCATGTCCGAAAAATGTGGGGGCTTGGTCAATAAAAATGGGAACTTGCACCTCCGCCAATAAGGGATTAATTTCAGAAGCATTTGTCTGTCCATATGTTTGTTAGCAGGATTATACAAATGCTACTGTATGGATCTTCATGAAAAAAATAGAAGATGGAACCTGATCCAACTTAGATCCCATAAAATTTTGATACTTATTTGGATCACTGCTTTGGTAAAAAAAATATCAAAGACCTTGGGTTGTATTGTATAACAATACTTTTCTAGCAATATTTTTTAAAATCGATGCGCCTTGATGAAAGATCAAATGCTTTAAACTCGGGAACTCATGGCAATAACACCCAAGTCATTAATATTCATGAGAAGATATGAGGTCATAGATTTCCATTAGGGTTTTCTAGCAATATTTTATAAAATGAAAGCCTCAACAAAGATCTAACACTTTAAACTTGAGAACTCACAGCCATAGCACCCAACTCATTAATCTTCATGAGAAGATATGATGTAACAGACATGCTGTATGAACTGGTTCAACAGTATTGACAGTTGTTAGTATCTGACGTTTGCATCATCCAATTTCAAACTGTAGTATCCATTTTGTTTTCATATGAAATAACATTTTTCACTGAGCAAATGACCAAATATAGCCTTCATGATGATAAACGTAAAGGATCCTTGAGAAACGATCGGTGCCCCTACATTCTGTAAACTTGCGGGATCGTGTCTTCTACCGAACGCGCCGAATATATCGAATTGCAGGCTAGTACTAAAACTCGCGAGATATCACGAGTTATCGCGTCCAAAACGAAATCTCTGCGGTGGGGGCATGACCATACTGAATCCGAACTAACCCCGACTTTCGTCCGGGGATACAATAAAGTAAAAAATTTGAAGATTATATTACATTTCAGATTATGTTAGGTAACTTGACTTACTGCAAAAACGGAATTGACATATTTGTTTATGTCTCGGGATACTATTGAAGTTGTGAAAGAATTTGGAAGGTCTCCCCAGGAAAACAACTAAGCTCTAGAAAATTGCAAATTTAACAAGTAAATTAAATTTTTATAAGTTAATATCCTATCCAATGGACAATTGCTTTACCGGTCGGCGCGACCGGTCCCGCCAAACGCCAGAAAAAGACGTCCTGTATATAATACCGGTAGGACCAGTCAGTAGTGTGCATTTGCTAGGTGGCGTATCATACTTGCTTCCTGTCTAGACAGAGTGACGTCAGTTCATCTTTTTTGTTGTCTAAACAGATTTAGACCCCTAGTAAGCTGGTAGCAGGGTCGGTTGGGCGGGCCTTGCCTGTCCATTGGATAGGGTATTAACTTATAAAAATTTAATTTACTTTTTAAATTTGCAATTTTATTGCGTTAATACATCCTATCCAATGGACAATTGCTGAATAACTACCGCTTGGTCGGCGGGTAAGTTACTAGGGACTTATGTGAACTCATAAATGATAAGAAAAAATTCCCTCTAGCCTAGGTTGACTTTAAGTCAGGAAACCTGTAGGCCTATGGTCGGATACCAGAGCCCGGTTGCCGGGGCGTATACCGACATTGCTCCCCCGAAGGAAACCATGTCAATTAGTTCCATGAACTATTAACACTACATATATACAAATCTCAATATAAGGGCTAATTGTGGATATGCTGAGTAGCCACAACTGGGTCCAATTGAAGGGGCTCTGAAACAGCCCAAGCCACATCCTTCAAAGAGAACTGTGTGAAGGTGTTATGTTACTTCCAGTGGCCGGCTGAAAAATTGTTCTAAGGAGAATCCCAACTGGAATGCCTTTGAAGCAGCAAGGGGCCCTGACAACATGGGCTTTAACCTGATGTAGGGAGAGGGCCTCCTGACCTGAGAGCTCATAACATAGGATCACAGTTGCTTGATCCATGAGGAGATAGTGGCAGGAAAGATGTCTTGTCAAAACCTTTCTAAAGGGAGACAGACTAACTCATTGTTATGTTGAGATCCTGTCCCAATAAGTAGCACAGTGCTCTAAACAGACACAGGATCTATCAGACTTGAGGGACTTATCCAGAAATGGGGCCAGGGCTGGCATAACCACTAGGGCCACACTGTCTGGACTCTCCTTGGCCAGCTGGTTCTTGGAAAAGAAGGCTGGTTGCTGGGTACAAAGACACCTTTGACCAGTCTGACTGGTGTCTGATGTGTTTCTTTGCCAAGCATGGATCTCACTCCTGTGTTTGCCAGAACCCAGGGTCAAGAGGAAAACAGTCTTGAAGGTCAATTCTTCAAAGAGGTCTCGTTAAGGGGTTCCAATGGAGCCTTGCCAATTGGTGCAACACCAGGGGGAGGTTCCAGGAGGGGATGCCCCTCCGACCCTTAGGTCTGTCTCTGTAAACTGTCCAAGAGATGGGCAAGATTCTCATTGTGCTTAAATTTATTGGTGAATTATGCAGTTGTCAGCAATGACTGATCTGATTGATCCTCTTTCGGGAGCCTCAATTCCTACTGCAACTGCCTTAGAGAAGCCCTGCTCCTTGATTGCTGAGGCTCTAGGAGTTATGCATGCAGATCTAATTTTGACAGATTCTTATCAAGAGATCCCAGAACCAGGCATGTTGGGCCACTTGGAGCAATCAGAGTGATTCCCCTGCATGGGTAGTCCTGCAACTTCTCCACCACTTGCCCAAGATGGCTACCAGTGGGAAGGCATACGGGTCCAGATCCTCCCATGGCAGACTGATTGTATCATTGTCTATATTGGGGGATTTGGCCCCAGTGATGCAAGTTGAGACAGTTTGTTGTTGAGCCAGGTGGCAAAAACAGGCCCACTTAGGCCTGGTGCCACCAGAAGCATATTGTTTGGAAAAACTCTGACAGGAGGTACCATTCTGTCTGCTCTGTCTAGTTGTGTGAGACTGGATAGCTTGTCTGCTATGACATTCAGCCGCCTGGTTACTTGTTTCCTGGAATACCAGGTCAGGATTCTCCATAGTAGGGCACAAGAGGGCCTGACTCACTCCCCCCCCCCCCCCCCCCCCCCCCTCTTCATACAGGTAACCACTGTTGTGTTGTCTGTAGTTATGACAGCAATTTTGTTCAACCAGAGGTCTTGGAATTCTTAAAGGGCCAAATGACCGCCTTAGTTCCAGATAGTTTAATGTGTAACTTGCTTCTGGAAGGGACCAGATTCCCCTTGCAGTGTGTTCTCCAAAGTGAGAACCCGACCCTTCTTGATACATCTGTAAGGATTGAAGAGCATATTTAGCGGGTGTAATGGTTGACCCTGAAGCACATTGTCTTCCTGCAGCCACCATTTAAGATGGGGGTGGAGGGAACTGGGGTTACCTTTTCTAGTGATTCTGGTACCTTCCAGCTGTTCTTCTAGTGCCACTTTATCGGCCTCATGTGGAGGTGAACTAGGTGCACTTGCTTCTCTATGGCTGGCAGTAACCGTATCAGGGGCATCAGGTGCCAGACCGGGCATGTAGGTCCGGGGAGAAGTTTCTGGATAAGCATTCGAGGTCTACCAATGCTCTAGGGTGGGTCTGACCTTACGCTCTTGCACGCTAACTGGAAGCCTACAAAGTCGAAAACTTTCTCGAGGTCCAGTTCTAATTTTTCATGTTCACCATTCAAACTAACTCCTGACACTGGAACTGGCTTTGACCAACCAGTCGTACTGATGGATTGTGGTACTCTGTAATGCCATAGTTAGACCTCCTTCGCCACCACCGAGAAGACTCCCATTGTACTGTGAACAGACCAAAGGGGAGTGACTGAACTGGTGGGGAAGACCCTGGACATGAAAAAACTCCAGTACTTCCTTGTTCGTGGAAAAGGGGTGAGGGAGTAGGGAACCTTGAAGTTATCCACTCCCCTTGCTGAAGAGAGGTTAATATGGTTCCCAGTGTTTCCCAAATTGAATTATTCAGGGTACTGGGCCACTTCTCCTGCCTGGAGAACTGATCAAGCTGGTCATTCCCGGAAGGTGAGGGTGTAGCCCTCCTGGGAGATTTCTTATGAACTTGGGCTAGCCCCTAGGAAGGCCCAAGTTTGAGCAGGCAGATTTAGCCGAAAAACAGTGTCAACACTGGCGACAGGCTAGATCTCACTGATTCACATAACCATTTATAACATCAGTGACCCCTGGTCTGATTAACAGATATTTTTCCCATTGCTTGAGTTTTGAAAACTGGCAAAACGGTTATAATCTTGAGGGGATAGCTGAGCTTGCAAACTCATACCCCCTTGTGGCAGCTGACACTGGTCACAGGCTGGATAAAAAGGCAAACTGGATGGCCAGTCTAAAAGGTGTGAGGTCTGATAAGGGAGGTAGACTGGTAGTTGTTGGTAGTCATGCTTGACAGTCTTCCTCTTATCTATAGCCACTGTCTGACCAGCTAGGTCCTGAAAAGGTAGGCTGGCTGACTGGTCTGGTAGATTGATAGACATTCACTGGGACCAGAGTCTGGTCCAAGAATTCCTCTTTAACCAGTTTCCTTAGGTAGCCACTGGTTGGCCTAAACAGCTACTTGGACCCTTAAAGAACTTCTGCTGGTCTGTTAGTCCGTCCTGGAGACCTGCCCAGTACCAGGCCCTAAACGGTTATACGAGAAGCAAAGCTCTGTAACCGGTTCCTGGTGGCTCAACAGTTCTGCATAAACTCACCAGAGTTGGTAGAACTGGGTGAACTGAACTACTTCTCAGCAGGGATAGGCTCATATGAAGCTGCCTTCTTCCTGTCCACAGTGGTGGTTCACCTGCCCAGTACCAGACCCCAAATGGTTATAAGAGAAGCAATGCTCTGGAACCGGTTCCTGGTGGCTCCACAGTTCTGCATAAACTCACCGGAGTTGGCAGAACTGGGTGAACTGAACTACTTCTTAGCAGGGATAGGCTCATATGAAGCTGCCTTCTTCCTGTCCACAGTGGTGGTTCAGCAGCTTTTCTCTGCAACCAACAATCTCTGTAACTGGTCAAACTGGTAGGCTGGTGTTTTGTGGGAGAAAGCTCTGTAACCAAAGAATTGGGGCAGCACAGGTCTGTACCTGGTTACTTCACCAGTATCTCTAGTTCTTTGAAGCAGCTGTCACTGAAGTATGTGTAAGCCGGCACCCGGTCGGTAGGCTCTGTAACCGGTTGGTTAAAGGAATTTTTCTTAAGAAACTTTCTGTCCAACTAACTTATCACCATCAATTCTCTGTAACCTGCAACACTCAGGAACCGGAAATCCTCTGTAACAGGTGAAACTGTTGTCAGCACTGGATTTGAAGCTGGTTTCTTGCCAGTAAGGATGGGAACAGCAGATCTCTCTGTAACCGGCAACACTCCGGAACCGGCAACACTCTGTAACCAGTAGCCCTGCTGTGTGTCACCAGCAACTCTCTGTAACCGGTAATCCTGTTTAACCGGTAGCCCTTGCTGGATCTCCATGGGACCACAACCGGCAGTGTGAGTAGAACTGGTGCCGGAATCCCTCATCACTGGCTGGCTAGAGATCCTACCAGTAGCCTGTAAGGTGGAGCATGTACACATTGTCATTTGTATGATGGCTGACCCCTGACTAGACACAATGAAAACTTGTTTGAGTGTGGACCACCTTTTCTCTTGTTGTACAAAAAACCCATTTGTTTTCTCTTTAACCAGCAATTCTCTGTAGCCTGTGATACTCTGTAACCAGTAAAGCTGATAGGCTAGGCTGACCACTGAATTTGGTTATTGGTCTACTAACTAGATGATCCCCAGGTGGGTCTGCTGGTCGGTCCTCTGACACCGGTATTGAAGCAAGGGGCAAGACAGTAATTGCACTTGATAGCAGGTCAGTAGACTCTATAACCAGCTGGTGTGAGGCAAAACTGCTCAGTGAAAACTGTATAGCCAGTAACTGGTTGGTTAGCTCTGTAACCGGTTGAAGCAGTTTCTGTGTAGGAAAAAACTTCCTGTCAGGGACTATACATTATTAGGCCTGTCATCAGTCTTAGGCCGGTGAATAAGCTGCTGATGAGGAGTGGTCAGCTGGTAGAAGACCTTTGGGTTGGTGATTCTTGGTGCTGGTTGGTAATAGGCAGGCTCTGTAACCGGTTAATGTGAAGCAAGCTGTTCAGTGCAGGCTGTGTGGCCGGTCGGTAGACTCTGTAACCAGTTGGTTGAAGCCATATCTTATAGATACTAGCTGTCTACCTGCCCCAGAATCAACACAGAGTTGAATAGACTGGGTCGGATGGCTCTGTAACCGGTTGGGGGGGTGGGGGGGTGAGGTAAGCTGTACAAAGGCTGTGTGGCTAGTACCCAGTTGGGACACTCTGTAACCAGTTGCTGAAGCAAATTTACAACTATCTTTGTGTTGAATTCAGCTTACTGCACGTTTCCTCCATTAATTAAAGTATTTCTTTTAAACGCACGTCTTATTTGTAGATGTGACAGTTGCTGGGAAAGCCCCTGTGAGCTATTTTTAGAAGCAATTGTTGGTCGGCGTGTCACGTGACCAGCTTGCTGTTTGGAAGGACACACGATTGGCTGATTGAAAATGACATCAGTGGTCGCGTTCTTGTGTGATACTTAACCGGCAACTTTACAGTATTCTGACTGTCCACAAAACCCCACTACCGACAACAAGGCCGGGTCTGCAAGGCAGAGACTGGAATCACAGTAGACGTGAGTTCTGAAAAACGCACTTCCAACCTTCCTGGTCGGTGAATCACATGATCAGCTTCGTAACTTGGTCGGTGAACCACATGACCAGCTTCGTGGAGATGACGTCAGAGGTCGCGTTCTTTTGAGCTGGCCGGTCGGCTGATGCTTTAAAAGCAGAGAAGCCTGGACCAGTGCGCTCTGTAGATGTGTAGATGAAATTCTTTCTTTCGTGATAAAACCAATGAACTGGCCATCCACAAACCCCACTACTGACAACAAAGCCGGGTCTGCAAGGGAGGGACTGATATCACTTTCTATTGAGAGGTCGGTTGAACTGGAGCTTGCCGGTCAACTAATGCTTTTACAGCAAAGACGTCTGGACCAGTGTGCTCTGAAGATTAAAGTTCTGAAGAAACCACCTCTTGCTTCTGTGGAAAAACACAAATACTCAAGCTAGGCTGGTGTGACTGATGCTTGATAGCCGAGAAGCCTGTACCAGTGCACTCTGAAGAAATCTGAAGAATTCATCTCATGCTTCTGATGAAAAAACACTAAATACCCGAGCTGGCTGGTGTGACTGATGCCTTACAGCAGAGAAGTTGATACCAGTGCGCTCTGAAGAATGCACCTCTTATATGGGGATTCCTTCTATTTATAGTGTTCAAAACTACGTAGACTGAACTTTTCCGTGATTTCTATTTGTAGTACTAATAGAAAAGACGTTACAGAAGGTACATTCAAACAAAAGACACGGATAAAAATACCTTGTAAGAAGGTTACAGAAGGTACATTCAAACAAAAGACACGGATAAAAACACCTTGTAAGTAGTATCTCCATTATTTTCCTTAATATTGTCGATCTGCCCCTAAAAACACAATTGTTGAATTGGAGGAAACTAGCAAAATGGCTCCCTTCATTTTCTCGTTGATTACTGCCCTATCATCAACACTAAATTGAGTCAGCTAGGGAGCATTTCCAGCAGATTTGTAAATGTATATCCGTCTTTGAGAATTAGATAACACTTTCACACTAAATAATAAGGTTGAAAATCCGTCATAATGCACACTTTTTCCTTTAACAACTCTGGACCCGTATTCACTAACATGGATCAAGCTGAGCGAAAAATCAGCTCAAGATCAGATCAGGATCAAGGAAAATGGCTCAGCTGATCTTTGGCTCAAGTCCATATTCACAAAGAAAGGATCAGCTGAGCCAAAAATTTTGAAAAATTTCACATAGCAACGCTTAAGTTAATTACTTTTATACATCGTAAACAGCATTTTTATGCCTGAATTTCCACAAAATATGCATTAATATAAATTTGGTTATTATTTTTTTCACTAAAGAATTTTTAAATATTTGACATTTAATCCAAAAATTTAGGCTCCGCCCACTTTTGATCCAGAAAAAACAACAAAATCTAACGTATTTTACACATCAATATAAGCATACTTAAAACAGGAAAAAAGTATTAAAAACTTATTAATTAACGGTATAAAGGATTGAAGATTATTAACCAATGATTTATTTTTTATATGTCTATTTTAGTTAATTATAAAGCTACAAACTTTGATCCAAAACTTAATCCAACAAATTAGGTGGATCAAAGTTAAGCCAAAACTTGAGCCAAAAATCAGCTCAACTTCTTTGTGAATACTAACTTGATCCTGATCCATTTTTCAGCTCAAGTTAAACCAAAAATCTGCTTAAGTTGAGCTTGATCCCTTTTGTGAATACGGCCCCTGGAGATGTTGAAAAACATGTCTGCACAGTACACGCACCAAACGAAAAAGATGCTATGAAATCAGGTTGTCTAGACAGGAAGGAAGTACGAGGCGCCATCTGGGCAGTGCACAGTACTGGGACCGGCCAGCCGGTGGAAACACAGGACGTCTTTTTCTGGTGTTTGGCGGGCCGGTCTGCGCCGACCGGATTAGCAATTGTCCATTGGATAGGATGTATTAATGCAATAAAAATAAGCTTTAAATTAGTAAAATAATCCATCTTTTCTTCAAACTTTGAGATCACTTCAAAAACACGTCTGCACACTACACATGCCAAACGAAAAAGATGAACGGACGTCACTCTGTCTAGACAGGGAGCAAGTATGATGCGCCACCTAGCGAATGCACACTACTGACCGGTCCTGCTGGTATTATATACAGGACGTCTTTTTCTGGCGTTTGGCGGGACCGGTCACGCTGACCGGTAAAGCAATTGTCCATTGGATAGGATGTATTAACGCAATAAAATGGTAAAATTCGTTGATAAAATTAAAAAAAGTCTCTCTGTAGAAAACATGTTCACACACTCCAAGCGCCAAATGAAAAAGATGCTATGACGTCACACTGTCTAGGCAGGAAGGAAGTACGATGCGCCACCTAGCGAATGCACACTCATTATATACAGGACGTCCTTTTCTGGCATTTGGCGGGACCGGTCGCGCCGACCGGTAAAGCAATTGTCCATTGGATAGGATGTATTAATGCAATAAAAGTTTTGGTTGGTAGTCGATTTTGCAAATTTAATAAGTAAATTAAATTTTTATAAGTTAATACCCTATCCAATGGACAATTGCTTTACCGGTCGGCGCGACCGGTCCCGCCAAACGCCAGAAAAAGACGTCCTGTATATAATACCGGCAGGACCGGTCAGTAGTGTGCATTCGCTAGGTGGCGCATCATACTTGCTTCCTGACGTCAGTTCATCTTTTTCGTTGTCTAAACAGATTTAGACCCCTAGTAAGCTGGTAGCGGGGTCGGTTGGGAGGGCCTTGCCTGTCCATTGGATAGGGTATTAACTTATAAAAATTTAATTTACTTATTAAATTTGCAATTTTATTGCGTTAATACATCCTATCCAATGGACAATTGCTGAATAACTACCGCTTGGTTGGCGGGTAAGCAGCTAGGGACTTCTGTGAACTCATAACAAAACAAAATAGTACAGGCCCATTTGACCTAGGGTCAGAGAACCCCGACAGGTCAAGGTCGGCCACCAACTCACCGGTTAACCGGGAGTCTACCGACGTTGCCCCCCCTTTTTTCTTTCCTTCCAGAGTCGGTTTGAGAAGGGAAAGATAGAGAGAGAGGGGCTGAGTTCAGTCCCAGAAGAAATAAAACTTCCCAAGGGAAGCAAGTCACAGTTTTTTTTTTTTTTTTTTTTTTTACAATATGTACATATTTACATATATACAACATCCCCTCACTTCTGGGCCTGGTGGTGCACCTGCTGGGCAGCCACTACAGGTCCCAGGTGGAAAAGCTCTGAGTCAGCCCAGGCAACATCCTTCAAATAGAATTGGGTGAAGGTGTTGTGAGATTTCCAGTGGCAGGCTGACAAGATCTGATCTAAGGAAATCCCTGATTGGAAAGCCTTAGAGGCAGCAAAGGCCCTAATATCATGGGCTTTAACCTGATGTAAGGTGAGGGCCTCCTGGTCAGAGAGCTCATAGCACAGAACCACAGTCTGTTTGATCCATGAGGAGATGGTGGCAGGTGAGATGTCTTTATCAAAACCCTTCTTGAAGGAGACAAAGACTAACTCCTTATTCTGCCTGAGGTCTGCAGTCCTGTCCAAGTAGTAGCGCAGGGCTCTAACTGGACATAGGGACCTGTCACCCTTGAGTGACCTATCCAGAGATGGTGCCAGGGCTGGGATGACCACTGGTGCCACACTATCTGGACCTTCCTTAGCCAGCTGGTTCTTGGATAGGAAGCTGGGTGAGGGGTACAAAGACACCTGAGACCAGTCCGACTGGTGTCTGATGTTCTTATGTAACCAAGCATGGATCTCACTCCTGCGTTTACCTGAACCCAAAGCCAGCAAGAAAACAGTCTTGAAAGTTAGATGTTTCAAGGAGGCCTCTTTCAGGGAATCAAAGGGAGCCTTTGTGAGCTGATGTAAAACCAGTGAAAGGTTCCAGGAGGGGATGCCCCTCCTGCCCTTAGGTCTGTCTCTATGGAAACTATCCAGGAGACGAGTGAGATTCTCATCTTTGCTGACATTAATGGTGGAATCGTCCAGTTTGTCAGCAATGGCGGATCTGTAGCCATCAATAGTGCTTGGTTGTAACTTCTTCTCCTGAAACAAGTGCAGGAGGAAGTCAGCAATGGCTTTCAGAGGTGGTGCCCTGAAGTCCACCTGATTACTGAGGCACCACTGGTAAAAAAGGTCCACTTTGCCTCATAGACAGATCTGGTTGATCTTCTTTGAGGAGCCTCAATTCGTGCTGCCACTGCCTCAGAGAAGCCTTGCTCCTTGATTGCTGAGGCTCTAGGAGCCAGGCATGTAGGTTCAGATTCGACAGGTTCCTGTGAAGGACCTGGTTGAATGACTGAGACACTAGGTTGGGTATGCTGGGCAGACACAGTGGGATCTGGCTTGACATTGCTACCAGGTCCCAAAACCAGGGCATGTTGGGCCACCCTGGAGCAATCAGAATTATTCTGTTGCAGGGGTAGTCCTGGAGCTTCTCCACCACTTTGCCCAAGATGGCTGCCGGTGGGAAGGCGTATGGGTCCAGGTTCTCCCAGGAGGGGCTGAGTGCATCCACTGCCCAAGCCTGGGGGTCTGGTACCGGTGATACAAACTGTGGTAGTTTGTTGTTGAACCTGGTGGCAAACAGGTCCACTTGTGGCTGATGCCACCTTGAACATACAGCTTGGAACACTTCTGGATGAAGTGACCACTCTGTTTGAATGGTCTGGCCAAGCCTGGATACCTTGTCTGGTATCACGTTCAGCCGGCCGGGGATGTGACGTGCCCTGAGGGTTACTTGCTGCCTGGTACACCAGGACAGAATTCTCCACAGTAGGGCACACAGAGAGTCCGATTTCATCCCCCCTTCTTTGTTGATATAGGCAACCACTGTTGTGTTGTCTGTAGCTACCAACACTGTCTTGTTGAAGACTAGGGTTTGAAACTCTTTTAGAGCTAGAAATACTGCTTTCAGCTCCAAGTGGTTATATGTGTAACTTGCTCTCTGGTAGGGACCACTGTCCCCTTGCAGTATGTTCGTCTAAGTGATCGCCCCACCCTTCTTTTGATGCATCTGTAAAGATTTGCAGAGCATGTTTTAGAGGGTGTAATGGTTGACCCAGAAGCACATTGCTTTCCTCCAGCCACCACCTTAGATGGGGGTGGAGGGATTTGGGGACCGGGATCACCTTTTCCAGTGACTCTGGGACTCCAGTTGTTTTTCAAGTGCCACTGTATGGGTCTCATGTGTAGTCGCCCTAAGTGGACTTGCTTTTCTGTTGCTGTGAGTAGACCTATGAGGGACATGAATTGTCGGACCGGGCAAAGCGGATCCGACAATATTGATCTGATCTTGTGTGTCAAGGCCTGCCAACGTTCTTCTGTTGGTCTGACCTTGCCCTCTTTCAGGTCGAACTGGTAACCTACGAAGTTGAAGACCTGTTTGGGAACCAGCTCTGACTTTTCCTTGCTCACCAGCCACCCTAATTCCTGACAAAGTGTGACTAGGGTTTGAGTATGCTGGAGACAGGTGTGGTGGGTAGAAGCTCTCACCAGCCAGTCATCTAGGTACTGGTGGATCCTTATACCCTTCTGAAAAGCCACGAGTTTGACCTCTTTGGCCACCACTGTGAACTCCATGGGAGCTGTGGACAGGCCAAAGGGAAGGGCTTTGAACTGGTAGGACCGACCCTAGAGGTGAAAGCGCATGTACTTCCTGGACTGACTGTGAATTGGTATGTGGAAGTATGCTTCTTGAAATCTATGGATGTGACCCACTCCACTGCTTGGAGGGAGGTTCTTATTGTCTCTGTCCCTGTGTTTAAAAAGGTGTTCAAGGTGCTCAGGTCTAGGATCGGTCTCCACCGGTTGTTGGGTTTGGGTACCAAAAAGCCGGTTGTAAAACCCCAGTGAGTTTGATTTTCCACCGGTTCGACTGCATTCTTGTTTATCAGCTGATACAGTGCCTCTAAAAGGAAGGACTGTTTGGTTGGATTGTGGTAGTTGCTTATTACAGTCGGTGACCTCGTCAAGTGGGGTCTGAACCGGAAGGGGAGAGTGTAACCCTCCCGCAATCTCTAGCCACTGTCTGACCAGCTGGGACCCGAAAGGGTAGGCTGGCTGACTGGTCAGGTAGCTTGACAGGCATTTCACCGGGGCCAAAGAATTCCTCTGTAACCAGTTCCTTAGGCTGCCACTGGTTGGCCTAAACAGCTGTTTTTGCCTTTAAGGAACTTCTGCCGGTCTGTCAGTCAGTCCTGGAGACCTGCCCAGTACCAGGCCTTAAACGGTTATACGTGAGGCAATGCTCTGTAACCGGTTCCTGGTGGCTCCACAGTTCTGCATAAACTCACCGGAGTTGGCAGAACTGGGTGAACTGAACTACTTCTTAGCAGGGATAGGCTCATATTAAGCTGCCTTCTTCCTGTCCAGAGTGGTGGTTCAGCAGCTTTTCTCTGCAACCAACAAGCTCTGTAACCGGTCAAATCGATAGGCTGGTGTCTCTCTGTAACCAAAAATTTTGGGACCGCACAGATCCAGCACAGTACCTGAGTACTTCACCAGTATCTCTAGATCTCGTGAAGCAACTGTCCCTGAAGGTTGTGTAAACCAGCACTCGGATGGTAGGCTCTGTAACCGGTTGGTTAAAGGAATTTACTGAAGAAACTTCCTGTCCAACTAACTTGTCACCCTCAATTCTCTGTAACCGGGAAACCTTGTAACCGGTGAACCTGTTGTCAGCACTGGATTTGCAGCTGGTGCCTTGCCAGTAATGATGGGAACAGCAGATTTCTCTGTAACCAGCAGCCTGTAACCGGCATCACTCCGGTTCCGGAACCGGCATCATTCCGGTTCCGGAACCGGCAATTCTCCGTAACCAGTAGCCCTGCTGTATTTCACCACCAGCAACTCTGTGAAACCGGTAGTCCTGTGAAACCGGTAGGCCTTGCTGGATTTTTGTGACCACAACCGGCAGTCTGAGCAGAACTGGTGCCGGTATCCCTCAGCACAGGCTGGCTAGTGACCCTACCGGTAGCCTGAACAGGACTGGTACCGGTCCAAAAATCTGCACTGGGGAGATAAGGGTCTCAATGGTCACCGCGACTTCTGGTAGGTGAACCCTCTGAGCAGCCGCACCGGTGGTCTGAACAAGACTGGAACCGGTACCCCCAACAGTCACACCAGTGGAAAGGCCTCTGGTGGAGGTTCCAGTATCAACACAGGGCTGATCAATGGAAACCACTGAAGGGGGGTTCCTTGACAACTTCACAGGAACATGACTGGAACCGGTACCCCAACAGTCCCACCAGTGGAAAGGCCTCTGGTGGAGGTTCCAGAATCAAAAAGGGGTGATCACTGGCAACCACTGAAGGGGTTTCTTCACAGGAACAGCACCCACCGGTAGTCTGTACAGACCGGAACCGGTACCCCCAACAGTCCCACCAGTGGAAAGGCCTCTGGTGGAGGTTCCAGTATCAAAACAGGGCTGATCACCGGAACCACTGAAGGGGGGGTTTCTTGACAGCTTCACAGGAACATGACTGGAACAGGTACCCCAACAGTTCCACCAGTGGAAAGGCCTCTGGTGGAGGTTCCAGGATCAACAGGACTGATCACTGGTAACCACTGAAGGGGTTTCTTCACAGGAACATGAACCACCGGTAGTCTGTACAGACTGGAACCGGTAAAACCCATCACTAGTGCTCCCCACCGGTAGTCTGACCAGAACTGGTACCGGAAAAACTCATCACTTCTTGTCAGCTGAACCAGTCACGCTTGGGGATTTGCTTGCCGGTAGTTGTGTTGAGATCTGTGAAGTCACATGACCGGCACCGGCAAAATTTGCAGAATTCAAAGACTATTTGACATCTAACTTCTTCAGGTCAACAGACGAGTTGCTGGAATTCTTCTTGCCAGTTAAAAAGTGTTTGTAGAGTGATAAATACTCGTCTTTTCTTCTAAAACTTCTGTTGAAAACACGATTCCTCCATTGTTAAATGCGTATCACGTGACCTCCATTGTTGAATGCGTATCACGTGACCAGGTCCGTGTCACGTGACAAGCATAAGCTGGAAGTGATGACGTCAGACGATGCATTCTTCTTTCCTTCAAATATCGTCTCGTCGACATACACTCAGTGTTACTCGACCAGGTAGAAATAAAAGGAGGGTGAATCGTGGAAACTACACGCTTCTAAACAGCAGAAGGAATGCTGCAGGGACGACACACGACCTCTCACCCACGACTTCGTCTCGACGACAAGTACACAGAAATTCTTCAAAACTGGTTATAAAGTGCTGGATAATGCCTCGTTTTAGTCCTGGAGAGGCAGTGATATGTATGAACACAATAAATATATATATATTCGTAGAACAAGCCGCGTTTCCTTCAAAACTTGGAGATAATTTCAAAACGCGTCTGCACACTACGCGCCAAACGAAAAAGATGAACTGACGTCAGGAAGCAAGTATGATGCGCCACCTAGCGAATGCACACTACTGACCGGTCCTGCCGGTATTATATACAGGACGTCTTTTTCTGGCGTTTGGCGGGACCGGTCGCGCCGACCGGTAAAGCAATTGTCCATTGGATAGGATGTATTAACGCAATAAAATGACTACTTTTATTCCTTGTTAAGGAGTTTATCTGCCCTTGATCTTCATAAGCTGCAATATGTTCAAAATTGCAAATTTAATAAGTAAATTAAATTTTTATAAGTTAATACCCTATCCAATGGACAATTTGTTAAACCGGTCGGCGCAGACCGGCCCGCCAAACGTCAGAAAAAGACGTCCTGTGTTTCCACCAGCTGGCCGGTCTGTAGTACTGTGCACTCCCCAGATGGCGCCTCGTACTTCCTTCCTGTCTAGACAACCTGATGTCATAGCATCTTTTTCGTTGTCTAAACCTCTTAGACCCCTAGTAAGCTGATAGCGGGGTCGGTGGGAGGGTCTTGTGTGTCCATTGGATAGGGTATTAACTTATAAAAATTTAATTTACTTATTAAATTTGCAATTTTATTGCGTTAATACATCCTATCCAATGGACAATTTGCTGAATAACTACCGCTTGGTCGGGGGGTAAGTTACTAGGGACATATGTGAACTCACAATAGCAAATTTTAACCTATGGTCTAGGCTGACTTTGGCCTGGATTGACCTTAAGGTCAGGAAACCCTGTAAGGTCATGGTCGGTTGCCAGTAGCCGGTTACCCGGGGCTATACCGACGTCGCCCCCCCCCCCTTTTTACAGACCTGCTCTGAGGTAGGGGGATGAGAGGGATGAGTTCAGTCCCAGAATGTCAATAAACCTCCCAAAGGAAGCACATCACATTTTTTACTATGTACATGTAGAAACTCTTTATACTATGTACATATATACAAATCTCCTCAATCTAAGGGCCACCTGTGGATCTGCTGAGCAGCCCATACCGAGCCCAATTGGTAAAGCTCCGAGTCAGCCCAAGCCACACCCTTCAGATAGAACTGTGTGAGGGTATTATGTGACTTCAGTGGCAGGCTGACAAGATTGGATCTAAGGAGACTCCCGACTGGAAGACCTTAGGAGCAGCAAAGGCCCTGACATCATGGGTTTTAGCCTGATGTAAAGAGTGGGCCTCCTGGTCAGAGAGCTCATAACATAGGATCACAGTCTGCTTGATCTAAGAGGAGATAGAGGCAGATGTCTTTGTCGGAACCTTTCTTAAAGGAGACAAAACAACCACCTCCTTATTCTACTTGAGGTCTGAGGTCCTGTCCAAATAGTAGCGCAATGCTCTAACGGGAAAAAGGGACCAGTCAGACTTGAGGGATCTATCCAGAGAAGGGGACCAGGGCTGTTATAACCACTGGGGCCACACTGTCTGGACCCTCTTGACCAGCTGATTCTTGGATAGAAAGCTGGGTAATGGATACGGGGACACCGTTGACCAATCGGATTGGTGTCTAATATTTTTGTTTTGCCAAGCATGAATCTCACTTCTGCGTTTGCCCGACCCAAGGGCCAAGAAGAATACCGTCTTGAAGGTCAAATGCTTCAAGGAGGCCTCCTTGATTCGTTCAAACGAAGCCTTATTCAGTTGGTGCAAGACCAGTGAGAGGTTCCAGGAGGGTATGTCCCTCCTGCCTTTGGGTCTGTCTCTGTGGAAACTATCCAGGAGACGAGCGAGATTTTTGTCCTTGCTGATGTTGAACAGTGAATTTCCCAGTTTATCAGCAATGGCTGAACTGTAACCATTAATGGTGCTGGGCTGTAGCTTCCTGTCCTCATAAGGTACATAAGGAAGTCAGTAACTGACTTTCCAGGGGTACCTTACTGATGTACAACCCCACCAGTCATGTTCAGCCCTCGGTTACTCCTCTTCATGGCACTGTTTGCAGTGGCACTGGCCCACAGACATGATTGGTTCAGCACCAGAGCATCTTACACATCATGTCCTCCTTTGACACGGGTTGCGAAAAATTTATCATATTTGTGTTCCTGCCGAAAATTTCCGACCATGGTTAATGGAAGAGGGCTCATGTTGTTACTGTTACTGGGTGGAGATGTATCCCTCAACCCTGGTCCGTTTACACTCGGTGTTTTGAATGCCAGATCCGTAAGGAACAAGGGTCCTCTCCTTGCCGACATGGTGGCTTCATACGACCTTGATCTTCTATGCCTCACGGAAACACACATACGTCCATTTGACTCTGACAGCTTCTTACGGTCTATAACTCCTCCCGATTTTAACTTTCCTCACAAGCCTCGTCCCTCAGGTATTGGTGGTGGTGTGGGTTTTTTCATCAGATCCTCCTACAGACCCCATATAATTGAAACTCCTTGTTATCAGTCATTTGAAAATATAGTGGTGTCAATCGGGCTTCATGGCCATTCAGTGTTGCTTGCCTGCATCTATCGCCCTCCAGGATCATGTACCTGTAATTTTCTGGAAGAATTCATGTCATTTGTTGGTTACCTTTCATCCATTAATTCTTCATATTACATTTGTGGCGACTTCAACATTCATGTTGATGTTCCAGTTGGTGACGGTCAGAAATTCACTACCTTTCTTGATTCATGTGACCTCAAACAGTTAGTCAATAAACCTACTCATCTACATGGTCACATATTGGACCTGATTTTATCTCCCAGTGATCAGGACACCATTGCTGATGTTAAAATTTGTGACTTTGTTTCCGATCACGCATTAGTCAAATGTTCAGTTGCCTTCCCTTGTCAAGTGTCTCATACTCCAAATGTAGTTCAATATAGAAGGTTCCACCGTATCAATATGTCTGACTTCCGCTCAGATCTCAAAAATACGTCCTTCGTCAAGTCTCCAGCTGATGCTGTTGTCGATCTGTATGATCAATATGTACATGATTTGAGTGATGTTCTAGATAGGCATGCACCTCTTATATCTAAATTGACGAAAAAGGAGTCCGCCGATTGGATGTCTGATGATTATCGACGTGCAAAGTCCCTTAGGCGCCAATTTGAGAGAACCTGGCGTAGGGCTAAAAGTACACTTAACAGGAGTAGGCTTCGTCACCAGATTGCTCGGTGCAATGCACTTGTAAATAAAGATAAATCAGACTACTATAGCAAACTGATCTCAGACAATAGTCATGACTCTCGAAAACTTTGGCGTGAGCTCCATAAGACCCTGAACAGGGTTTCTGATGCCACACTTCCATCTCATGAGTCCGAAAAGTCATTGGCTGACCAGTTTGCCTCCTTCTTCACCAACAAAATCAAGAAGATTAGAGATAATTTTGCTTCTTCTGGCACTGAATATGATGTTAACCCTCCTTCAGATCCTCCCCAAATTACTGTCTTTAGGCAAGTTTCTGAAGATGCTGTTGATAAAATAATTAAAGCATCACCAACAAAATCATGCCTGTTGGACCCTCTGCCGACATTCCTGATTAAGGAATGCATTGATATATTGCTACCATCCCTTACAAAGCTGGTCAACTGCTCACTCATGGAGGGATGCGTTCCTGATGCCTTCAAATCTGCTGTGGTCACTCCACTTATTAAAAAGCCAAATCTTCCCTCAAATGACCTTAAGAATTATCGCCCTGTATCAGGCCTCAGTTTTATATCTAAATTGGTAGAACGTGTGGTTGCTAAGCAGCTGTTAGAACATATTAATGCCAATAACTTAGACAACCCGTACCAGTCGGCATATAAGGCGGGCCATTCAACTGAGACTGCTCTTCTCTACATAAAAAATGAGGTTCACTTATCATTGTCAAGAGGTGAATCCACTGCCTTGGTATTGCTTGACTTGTCTGCTGCCTTCGACACCATTGATCACTCTACTCTTCTGGGTAATGGACCTAATTCTACCTAATGGACCGTTACCAATCAGTAAAAATTGGTTCTACTTTGTCAGATGTTTGTAAACTCCTATTTGGTGTTCCCCAAGGTTCTGTCCTGGGTCCTTTGTTGTTCTCATTGTACACTACCCCCCTCAGTTCCATTATCAGTAAACATAATGGAATAAAGTTTCATTTCTATGCAGATGATAGCCAACTTTATATACATTTATCCCAGAAGAATGCATCTGCTGCCTTTGAAAAGCTAAATAAGTGCCTAAATGATGTTAAAGAGTGGATGACAACTAGTAAGCTCAAACTGAATCCTGATAAGACTGAGTTTATCATCTTTGGTTCGAAGAGACAAAGGGATAAGTTGAAAGCATGTTTTCCAATTGATATCCTGGGCAACTCACTCTGCCCTGCAGATTCAGTAAAAAATCTGGGTGTGTGGCTTGATTCAGATTTCTCTTTGTCCAAGCATGTTCAGAATGTCTGCAAAAGTTGTTTTGTTAAACTCCGTGACTTCAGACATGTCAGGTGGTTTCTTACTCATGATGTTTCTGTGCTTGTAGCCAACGCTCTTGTTAGTAGTCGGTTGGATTACTGCAACTCACTTTTCAGGAGCCTGTCCAAGTTCAATCTACGCAAATTACAGTGCATCCAAAATAGTGCAGCTAGAATTGTATCAAACACCAGTCGATACACCAGCATAACTCCTGTGCTAAAGAAACTGCATTGGCTTCCTGTTGAACAGCGCATTGTGTTCAAGACAGTCACACTTGTTTATAAGTATCTTCACACAGGTTTTCCCAGGTATTTTTCACCACATCTTTCTTCCTACAGCAGTTCTTATAGTACCAGGCGCAGTGAAAGTGGTGGTAATTTCCTAGTTATTCCAAAGTTCTGCCCCTCTGTTCATAAATCTGTCAAACAGTTTGGTAATAGTTTTGCGTTTGATGCTCCTACTGTGTGGAATACTCTCCCTGATGTGATTCGTGCCTCTCCATCCCTGGCCTCCTTCAGAAAACAGCTTAAAACCTACCTGTACACCAAAGCATATCCACCCTAGCCTGAATCATCCTCCTGGCGTTCTCCGTGGTGTTCGACCCCTGTTATGTCCCTGGACACAGAATTTTGTTGACTGCTTTTTGTTTTGTTGCGCCTTAGAGTCCTCTTGTTTGGGGAGATTAAGCGCTATAAAAGTCCAATTAGAATTAGAATTACCCTGAGGTCCACCTGATTAGTGACGCACCACTTGTAACAATGGTCCACTTTGCCTCATAGACTGATCTGGTTGATCCCCTTTGAGGAGCCTCAATCCTTGCTGCCACCGCCTCAGCAAAGCCCTGCTGCTTGAATGCTGAGGCTCCAGGAGCCGTGCATCGAGATTAAGATTTGTCAGATTTCTGTGAGGGATCTGATTAAATGGTTGTGTCAACAGGTTGGACAGATTGGGCAGGCTCAGTGGGATTTGGCTGGACATGGCCACTGGATCCCAAAACCAAGGCACGATGGGCCAGACCGGAGCAATCAGAATGATTCTCTTGTATGGGGAGTCCTGCAACATCACCGCTTTGCCCAATATGGCTGATAGTGGGAAGGTGTATGCTTCCTGATCCTAGCATGGCAGACTGAGCGCATCCACTGCTGTGGCCAGGGGATCCGGTACCGGTGACACAAACAAGGGCAACTTGTTGTTGAACCTCGTGGCAAATAGGTCTATTTGAAGCTGGTGCCACCTGTTGCATATTGCTTGGAAGACCTTCTGAAGGAGAGACCACTCTGTTTGGGTGGTCTGGTCTAGCCTGGATAGCTTGTCTGCGACCACACTCAGCCGGCCTGGAATGTGTCGGGCTTTTAGAGTTACTTGATTTCTGGCGCACCAGGTCAAGATTCTCCATAGTAAAGCACAAAGTGGGCCCGACCTCATGCTTCCTTCTCTGTTTATGTATGACACCACTGTGGTGTTGTCTGTCTCTACAAGTACTATCTTGTGTATGCAGAGGTCTTTGGAACTCTTGTAAGGCTAGAAAGACTGCCTTGAGTTCTAGGTAACTGATATGCAACTTGCTTTCCAGAAGGGACCAGGTGCCTCCTGCAGTGTGTTCGTTTAAGAGAGCACCCCACCCTGCTTTTGATGAATCTGTAAAATTGCAGATCATGTTTTATTTGGGTGTAATGGTTGGCCTGTAAGGACATTGTCCTCTTGCAACCACCCTTGTAAATGTGGATGGAATCACCTTGGTATTGGAATCACCTTTTCTAGTGACTCTGGTACCCTCGAGTTGTTTTTTTGAGATGCCACTGTATGGGTCTGCTATGAAGTCGGCCTAGGTGAAATTGCTTTCCTGTGGCTGTTAGTAAACCTATCAGACATGAACTGCTGGACCGGACAAACCGGTAGTGACAGTATTTTTTTAGTATTTTGTCCTGAAGGTTCTGCCAATGGTCCGGTATAGGTCGGACCCAACCGGCCATGAGGTCGAACTGGTAACCTAAACTTCACTAGATCTAGTGTATGCCGGAGACAAACCCGGTGGGATGTGGCTTTCACCAACCAGTCGTCTAAGTACTGGTGGATTATTATACCCTTATGTATGGCCATCAGTTTCAACTCCTTTGCTACTACAGTGAGCTCCATTGGGACATTTGTCAGCTCGTCAGTTGTCGCGTTCTTTTGTGATACTCAAACATGCAAATGCGCAGTATTCTGCTAATCCACAAACCCCACTACCGACAACGAAGGCCGGTCCATGAGAGAGGGACTGGTATCACAGTAGACGTAAGTTGTGAAGAACGCAGTTCAGACCTTCCTGGTCGATGAAAACACATGACCAGCTTCGTGATTTGGTCGAAAGGACACGTGATTGGCTAACTGGAGATGACGTCAGTATTCGCGTTCTTTGTGTGATGCCTTACCGGTAAGTTTACAGTCCACAAAACCCCCTTACCAACAACAAGGTTGGGTCTGCAAAGCAGGGACTGGAATCACAGTAGACGTGAGTTCTGAAGAACGCACTTCCGACCTTCCTGGTCGGTGAAAACATGTGACCTGCTTCGTGATTGGTCGGAAGGACACGCGATTGGCTGACTGGATATGACGTCAGAGGTCGCGTTCTTTGAGCTGGCTGGTCGGCTGATGCTTTAAAAGCAGATAAGCCTGGACCAGTGCGCTCTGTAGATGTGTAGATGAAATTATTTCTTCCTTTCATGATAAAACCAGTGAACTGGCCATCCACAACCCCCACTACCGACAACAAAGCCGGGTCTGCAAGGGAGGGACTGATATCACCTTCTATTGAGAGGTCGGTTGAACTGGAGCTTGCCGGTCGACTAATGCTTTACAGCAAAGATGTCTGGACCAGTGTGCTCTGAAGATTTCTGAAGAATGCATCTCTTGCTTCTGATGAAAAACAGTGAATACTTGAGCTAGGCTGGTGTGACTGATGCTTTACAGTAGAGAAGTCTTTACCAGTGTGCTCTGATGAAGAATGCAACTTTTATATGCATGGGGAATCCCTTCTATTTACAGTGTTCAAAACTACGTAGACAAAAGTTTTCCGTGATTCTTATTGTAGTACTAAAAAAGACGTTTTTATGTTGACTGTACCTGGAAGGTTACAGAAGGTATCCTCAAACAAAAGACACGGATAAAAATACCTGTAGAATATCCATAATTCCTCAACATTGTCGATCTGCCCCTAACAACACAATGGTTGAATGGGAGGAAACTAGTAAAATGGCTGCCATATTTCTCATCTTAAATTATGCCCTATCATCAACACTAAATGGAGTCAGCTAGGGAGCGTTTCCAGCAGATTACAAATGTATATCCATGCTTGATCAGTAGATAACACTTCTACACTGAAAATATCCACAATAAGGATGAAAATCTGTCATAATGCACACTTTTCCTTAAAATATCTGGAGATGTTGAAAACACGTCTGCACAGTACATGCGCCAAACGAAAAAGATGGTATGACGTCAGGTTTTCTAGACAGGAAGGAAGTACGAGGCGCCATCTGGGGAGTGTACAGTACTACGGACCGGCCAGCCGGTGGAAACACAGGACGTCTTTTTCTGACGTATGGCGGGCTGGTCTGCGCCGACCGGTTTAGCAAATTGTCCATTGGATAGGATGTATTAACGCAATAAAATTGTCTTGCTATAATTGTTACCAACACTTCCAAGTACTCACACATCACTCCTGTTAGAAAGGCCCTCCATTGGTTGTCTATTAAACATTGTTCTATATTTAAGACTGCCTTACTGGTGTTATACTATACAGAGTGGTTATCTGAAATATTTGGTACCTTTCTTAAACCTAGACATAGTGCCTATAACATGTAAAAGCCAAGCTGATGGTGTGTCTTGAGGTCCCACACTTCAGTATATAAGTCTACTAAGCATTCTGGACTCTGCTTTGCTTATGGTGCTCCAAAGATCTGGAATGATTTGCCTGATGATGTATGCTCGGCCACTTCTCTCCACTCATTCAGAAAGAAGCTCAAAACATCTCTCTTTGCAAAAGCATACCCACCCTAATATCTGCCTTTTTCTTGGCTTTTCTCCATGGTGCTGACCCCTGCTATGTCTCCTGTTAATGATTATCGATCTCTGCTTTCTCTATATGATGCGCTTTGAGTCTGTCTTCAGATGGAGACTAGACCTACGCATCGGAGACCTACGCATTGTATCCACCGATAAGACAACTCACAAAAGCCAGTGAACCATCGTTTGACCTTGAAGGAGGGGCCCAAGGTCAAATCTGATAAACATCAGAAGATTTCCAGCCCATGGCCTCCTATAAGTTGGTTTCATATTGCAAACCTCTAGGACCAATAATAAGCAAGTTATCAGCACTTTTAAGTTTGGCTATTGTCGTTTGACCTTAAAGGAGGGGCCCAAGGTCAAATCTGACAAAAAGATTCCTAGCCCATGATTTCCTATAGGTTGGTTTTACATTACAAACCTCTAAGGACCAATAATAAGTGAGCTATGAGCACTTCTAAGTTCGGGTATCCTATAGGTTGGTTTCACTTTGCAAACCTCTAGGACCAATAATAAGCAAGTTATAAGCACTTTTAGGTTTGGAAACCCTCGTTTGACCTTGAAGGAGGCACCCAAGGTCAAATCCGAACACACTAAAATATTTCCAGCCCATGATTTCCTATAGGTTGGTTTACCATCCCAAACCTCTAGGACCAATAATAAGCAAGTTATAAGCACTTTTAACTTTGGCTATCTTCGTTTGACCTTGAAGGAGGGGTCCAAGGTCAAATCTAACCACACCAGAAGATTCCCAGCCCATGATTTCCTATAAACTGGTTTACCATCCCAAACCTCTAGGACCAAGAATAAGCAAGTTATAAGCACTTTTAAGTTTGGCTATCCTTGTTTGACCTTGGAGGGGTCCAAGGTCAAATCTGACCACACCAGAAGATTCCCAGCCCATTATTTCTTATAGGTTGGTTTACTATCCCAAACCTGTACAATCAATAATAAGCGAGTTATGAGCACTTTTAAGTTTGGCTATCCTCGTTTGACCTTGAAGGAGGGGTCCAAGGTCAAATCTGACCACACCAAAATATTCCCAGCCCATGATTTCCTATAGGTTGGTTTACCATCCCAAACCTCTAGGACCAAGAATAAGCAAGTTATACGCACTTTTAAGTTTGGCTATCCTCGTTTGACCTTGAAGGAGGGGTCCAATGTCAAATCTAACCACACCAGAAGATTCCCAGCCCATGATTTCCTATAAGCTGGTTTACCATCCCAAACCTCTAGGACCAAGAATAAGCAAGTTATAAGCACTTTCAAGTTTGGCTATCCTTGTTTGACCTTGAAGGAGGGGTCCAAGGTCAAATCTGACCACACCAGAAGATTCCCAGCCCATTATTTTCTATAGGTTGGTTTACTATCCCAAACCTGTACAATCAATAGTCAGCGAGTTATGAGCACTTTTAAGTTTGGCTATCCTCGTTTGACCTTGAAGGAGGGGTCCAAGGTCAAATCTGACCACACCAGAAGATTCCCAGCCTATGATTTCCTATAAGTTGGTTTACCATTCCAAACCTGTACGATCAATATTAAGCGAGGTATAAGCACTTTTAGGTTTGGCTATCCTCGTTCGACCTTGAAGGAGGGGCCCAAGGTCAAATCCGACCACACCATAAGATTCCCAGCCCATGATTTCCTACAGGTTGGTTTGCCATCCCAAACCTCTAGGACCAATAACAAGCGGGTTATAAGCACTTTTAAGTTTGGCTATCCTCGTTTGACCTTGAAGGAGGGGCCCAAGGTCAAATCAAACCACATCAAAAGATTCCCAGCCTATGATTTCCTATAGGTTGGTTTACCATCCCAAATCTGTATGGCCAATAATAAGCGAGTTATAAGCACTTTTAGGTTTGGCTATCCTCGTTCAACCTTGAAGGAGGGGTCCAAGGTCAAATCTGACCACATGAAAAGATTCCCAGCCCATGATTTCCTATAGGTTAGTTTACCATCCCAAAACTCTAGGACCAATAATAAGGGAGATATAAGCACTTTTCATGACTGAAAAAGAAATGCCTGTGGCGACCATCTTATTTTTCAAAATGAGGCCAAAAATATTCCCAGTCAAGATTTTGTAATGAGCAACTTACCCTGCGAATTTGAGATCTCTACCTATATTACCCTTTGCTCTAGAGGGTCACCAAAAGTCCTTGCTGAAAGTAAAAAAAATGCCTGTGGCGGCCATCATGTTTTTCAAAATGAGGAAATACTAGGAAATATACTGAAAATAATAGTAAACAGTCGAAATACAATTCAGCCTATGTGCTAAATTATATCAGGCATTTATAACTTTATTGTGCCCCAGTCTTACATATTGGCAGGAAGTATATTTCCTAGTATTTTCTTCACTATGAGCGCTCCTTCATCAACTGCCAGTCAGACTGAATTCTGTGATACCATGTCTAAAGTCCAAGTCTATTCAGAACCTCCTAGTGGCTGTGACACACCCGTCCCTATCAGCAAGATCTCAGCAGATACACTTGATACCCTCAATGCAGTTAGCTCAATGTTTGAGGCTACCACCTCAAACCCTATGTCCACTCATCAAAAAAGTAGACAGAGTCAAATGTAACTTCACTAAAAAGTCATACCAAACTATAGACTTACCAAAACACATCACTTGTGAATTATCAAACATCATATATCTGATTTCCTGCACTAAATGCAATAAGCACTATGTTGGGGAAACATGCAGAGCATTTAGATCGAGAACGTATGAGCATAAATCATCAGTCTCTAAGGATGGTAAAAAGCCAACTCCTGTCTCACGTCACTTCAGTAGTGATGGACACAGCCAGAAACATATGCAGTTCAGTGTGCTAGAGTGGTGCACACCAAAATTTGAATCTGACAACACTTCCATAAGAAGACATATTGAGTTGTGTTGGATATTCGAATTGCACTCTCTGGCCCCCATTGGCATCAACCAATTTGTTTGAGATTTTATGGCTATTATCCTGGCTGTAGTGTACTCAGCAGTCACCAAATTCTCTTCTTTTTCAAAATGAGGCCAAAAATATTCCCCCGCAAGATTTTATGGTTATGAATATATCCTGCAAATTTGAGAAGGCTAGCTACATTTTTTTTTCGTTAGAGCAGTAACGGTGAAATCTCTACTTACTGTGGCAGCGTAACGAAGCGAAATCCATAGTATCCACCGGATGCTATCCGGTGGATACAATTAAGCACTATAGAAATACTATTACATTTAGGAGCAAGTACTGCGCACCATCTAGCGAATGGTGCCAACCTAGCCGATCTCGCTTGTGGAGACACAGGACATGTTTTTCTGATGTTGGCGAGGTCGGTTGTCATCGCCAGCATTATAGCTAATTGTCCATTAGATAAGATGTTTTAACACAATAAATGTACAGTCCTACAGACACTGGTCTATCCTATATTCATGCAACATGCACATCTCACAAGTTGGTCAAATATGTCTATTAGATGTCCACACACACCACGTTTTTGTTCTGGTGATGCCATGACACCAGTTTAACAGTTCTACACACAAATATTGTTGAGAAAAGTCTGATCACAGAAGTTTTATAAAATAAGTTTGAATCTCAAGAGTTTCTCAAAGCAAGTCTTCACTGCACATTCAAATGAAAACATGCTATGATGTTATGTTCTCTAGCCAGGAAAGAAGTAGGTCACGTAGAGAGTGGAGTGCACACAGTTTTATCCGCTGATGGAGGCACAAGACGTCTTTTTCTGGCATTTGGTGGGGCCAGCTTGCGCCAGTAATATAGCTAATTGTCCATTAGGTAAGATTTATTCATGCAATAACATCAGTAAATAGCAATGAAGATTTGACTGACCTGTAGTGCAGCCTCAGCCTGTTCTAATGCAGGTCTTGCAGCTTCCAGCTTTTCCTCTGCGATTGCTTTTTCCACAGCAATTTCATCTACAATGAGCTGAGCTTTGTCCTTTACTTTTTGCACAGAAGCCTTCACCTTCTCTGCAGCTGATGCACTGGATGTGACCTCTGCCAATACCTTGTGACAAATGGAAAAACAAGTTCACCAGATGAGTATGGCTTGATTTTATTCCTCCAATAATGAAAAATAACATAATGAAATAATAACTGAAAATACATAGTAAACAATTACAGGACATTGGAAAAAGTTTTTCTGCTTGTGTGCTGTTAGATATAATGTAGCACAATGTTTGCACAGGAATCTATAATGTTGACATATGATAAATTACAACAATAACTTATGAATTTAAGAATACGGCCTAAGGAACTAACCTTTAATCTTTAATTTCACACACAAAAAAAAAAAAAAATAAAAAAAAAAACCTTATCCGCTTTCTTATTTGCCACTGCAAGCTCCTTCTCTTTGACAGCCAACTCTTTAGAAAGTTCATCCACTGAGTGGGTTGCCTCGATGAGCTTGTCCAAGCCAGTGTTCATTCTGGAGGCCATTTCTCCAATGAAGTCATACTTCTCTGTGTATATCACTTTGTAGCCATCAATAAAGGACAGGTAAGACTTTGGTGTTACATGTGTTTGGCGGCGAAATCTGGGAAAAAAGAAGTGACACTACAGATATTAAACATCAAACATAAATCGAGCATACTGCAATAGAAGAATTTCCCATTGTGGGGAAAATACTGCACCAGCAAGGCAGTAGATTAGATTAGAATATGTTATAAATAACTATCAAGGATTCATAATGGGTGTTAATTTCAAGAATTTGGCTTAGTAATTATGTATGTATACTATACCTTTATAACGCAGCAAGCTTTTGATAGATAAAATATTAACCCTAAAGTCAAAATGTTTTAGATATTACAGCCAAATACCCCAGTCTCTGTATAATAATTCAAGTTTGACTTCATGTAGAGTTCATTCACCTTTGAAAGTAGTCTGTACAGGTTTGTGCTACTCCATCATGTACCACACCCATAGCTTGGACCAACTGGTTCTTTGTATCATCTGCACAGGCGATGTGGTACTTAGACAGGAAGTGATTAGACACTGCAATCAAAGCATCCCGAGGCCAGCGCTGGAACCAGTCCATTGTACAACCAGATATCAGCCCAGGAAACTTCAGTGATCTGTTACGGAACTTCTCCCCCACCTAAAACATTGCAGTCACATTTAGTGGGAGTTGTAGACGGTACAAGTCCATGGCGTCAAGGGATTTTTGGTTCTCAAAATATAGCAACATAGGAAGTTACCTAACGAAAATGTAGGAGGTTTTGAGCAAAATATAGGAGATCTAATACGCTATTTCACTCATCGATCTGATGAAAAATGTATGTCTTTTTAATATTATGGCCTCCTTCAACCCTAACAGCCCATCCTTACCTCCTTTTTATTATAACTCTTATGAGATAAACACTCAGATAAACACTGTTCAAGTGCAAGCTTTTGTAATAAGTTCACAAATCGATAGTTAATAAACATAAACTAACACAAAAGAAGCATGGCATATTTACAAATAAATCTATTACTAAAAATCAGTAAAAAAGCTTATATTAACTGAAGTGCATGTAAGTGAGACATATCTAATGGCTAATGTTAACTGGTTAGTGCCAAAAATGACCCATAACTAAACTACTGACTACTGTTAAGAAACTAATGTTAATAAAAAAAGGCATCAGAGATGCCCGTACCCCACAGCCTGGGGAAAAAGTTTTCAACACCATGAGATATAGAAGTGGTGAAACAGTAAAAGAGCTGGATACTTTCAGAGCAGGGTCAGTTATAAAAAGTTCCCAATAATATTTAAGTAGAGAAAATAACATCTAAGAGAAAGAAAATGTATGTAAATATAAGCATTAAAACAAGGCAATTCAATGGCAAGATGACAGCATTAATCAGCAAACTAAAAAATATAAAGCTATAAAATTTATTAATTGGAGAATAGCTGTCAATGGAAATAGCACAATTATGTAAAAGTGCATTATAATACTCAGTTGCAGCAATCCATATATCTTTGTCATAAGAGAAAGATGTCTCAAATATGGCAGGTTAACATACTTTGGCAGAGCAAAAAGTTCAAACCATGATGCACACCTACACCCCCTAATGTCCCTGCCAAATGTTAACCTTTTACACCTTATGGAATCAAAGAAATAACCCAGACAAGATTTTAAAACTCATGGTCACTGTGACAAGGTCAAATCAAGGTAAGACCATGACATTGCACACCTACACCCCCTAACCAATGTCCCTACCAAGTATGAACTTCCTACACCTTACGGTTTCTGAGATATAGCCTGGAGAAGATTTTACAGTTCAAGAACACTATGGCAAGGTCAAAGTCATATCAAGGTCACACCATAATGTTGCACACCTATAAACCCTATCCAGTGTCCCTACCAAGTATCAACTTCCTACACCTTACGGTTTCTGAGATAGAGCCCAGACAAGATTTTAAAGGTTAAGATCACTACGGCAAGGTCAAATCAAGGTTAGACCATGATGTTGCACACCTACACCCCTTAACCAATATCCCTACCAAGTATCAACTTCCTACACCTTACGGTTGCCGAGATATAGCCCGGACAAGATTTTATAGGTCAAGGTCACTACGGCAAGGTCAAATCAAGGTCAAACCATGACGTTGCACACCTACAATCCCTAACTAATGTCCCTGCCAAGTATCAACTTCTTACACCTTATGGTTGCCGAGATATTGCCCGGACAAGATTTTCAAACTCAAGGTCACTGTGGCAAGGTCAAATCAAGGTAAGACCATGACACTGCACACCTACACCCCCTAACCAATGTCCCTACCAAGTATGAACTTCCTACACCTTACGGTTTCTGAGATACAGCCCGGACAAACTATTTTCCGCCGCCCGACCACCCACCCGAACTCCATAGGTGAAAACAAAAACAACGAAAACAAAAATGGTGTATTGAGGGTTTTATACTTTCTTTCTTTAAGGTGGCCTTAAATTCTTAAATCTTGAGGGTTTAAAGACACCTGAAAATAGGCTTCCTTTGTCAATTCTTAATATATATACCAAATTTGGTAAGAAAATATTTAACTAGAGGATCGCTAGCGAAGCAAAACAATTGTTTTTGCATGGCAAAAACAAAGCGTCCCAAAAGAAAGATGGTGTTGGCTGCAAATTTTGCCGAAATCGCTCTATCTTGCACGGTTTAGGAGATACAAGCAATTTTAAGTTTTACCATTTTTGTCAAAAATTCAAAATGGCTGCCATTTTTGGAAGGAGGAAAAATTTTGAAAATTGAGCAGAGTATCTTGCATATACACCTGTGGGCCAAAAATTTCACCGAAATCGCTCTATCTCACACGGTTTAGGAGATACAAGCAATTTTAAGTTTTACCATTTTTGTTAAAAATTGGAAAATTCAAAATGGCCACCTTTTTTGGAAAGAGGAAAAATTTGTGAGAACTGAGCAGAGTATCTTGCATATATACCGTGTGGCCAAAAATTTCGCTGAAATCGCTCTATCTCGCACGGTTTAGGAGATACAAGCAATTTTAAGTTTTACAATTTTTGTCAAAAATTGGAAAATTCAAAAGGGCCGCCATTTTTGGAAAGAGGGAAATTTTTTTTTGAGAATTGAGCAGAGTATCTTGCATATATACCGTGTGGGCCAAAAATTTCGCCGAAATCGCTCTATCTCGCATGGTTTAAAATTGGAAAATTCAAAATGGCCGCCATTTTTGGAAAGAGGAAATTTTTTTTTTGAGAATTGAGCAGAGTATCTTGCATGTATACCCTGTGGGCCAAAAATTTCGCCGAAATCACTCTATCTTGCACGGTTTAGGAGATACAAGCAATTTTAAGTTTTACCATTTTTATCAAAAATTCAAAATGGCCGCCATTTTTGGAAGGAGGAAAATGTTTTATGAAAATTGAGCAGAGTATCTTGCATTTATATCCTAAGGGCCAAATATTTTGCCAAAATCGCTCTATCTCGCACGGTTTAGCAGATACAAGCAATTTTAAGTTTTACCATTTCTGTCAAAAATTCGAAAATTCAAAATGGCCGCCATTTTTGGAAGGAGGAAAATGTTTTATGAAAATTGAGCAGAGTATCTTGCATTTATACCCTAAGGGCCAAAAATTTTGCCGAAATCGCTCTATCTCGCATGGTTTAGGAGATACAAGCAATTTTAAGTTTTACCATTTCTGTCAAAAATTCGAAAATTCAATATGGCCGCTATTTTTGGAAAAAGGAATTTTTTTTTTGAGAATTGAGCAGAGTATCTTGCATATATACCGTGTGGGCCAAAAATTTTGCCGAAATCGCTCTATCTCGCACGGTTACCGTTGTAATTTGATCAATGTTTCCCCAACATCAAGCATTGGGTATTATAAACAATCTAATTTGTGTCTTGTAAGCTTACTTTTTAGTCTATTTCCAATTAGTATATAACCATTATTGTTGGTGTCTGGTGGTGTTCTCACTTAGCTTAGGGTGAGGCCGTAGTGTGGGGTGTTAGGGTGCCTGTGAGTCGCCCACAGGACAGAGAGTTATGACAGTGTTGAGGTTTAAGGATTTGCAAATTTAATAAGTAAATTAATTTTTTCTAAGTTAATACCCTATCCAATCGACAATTGCTATTTCCGGTCAGCGCAGACGGGCCAGCCAAACGCCAAAAAAAGACGTCCTGTGTTTCCACCGGCTGGCCGGTCCCAGTACTGTGCATTCGCCAGGTGGCGCATGGTATTTACTTCCTGTCTAGACAACATGACATCATAGCATCTTTTTCGTTGTCTAAACTTATTAGACCCCTAGTAAGCTGATAGCGGGGTCAGTGGGAGGGTCTTGTGTGTCCATTGGATAGGGTATTAACTTGTAAAAATTTAATTTACTTATTAAATTTGCAATTTTATTGCGTTAATACATCCTATCCAATGGACAATTTGCTGAATAACTACCGCTTGGTCGGCGGGTAAGTTACTAGGGACTTATGTGAACTAACAAGTAATAGCAAATTTTAACCTACGGTCTAGGCTGACTTCGTCAGGAGACCTATAGGCCCAGGCCTGGGTTGACCTTAAGGTCAGGAAACCCAGTAAGGCCATGGTCGGTTGCCAGCAGCCGGTTACCCAGGGCTATAACGCTGTCGCCCCCCCCCCCCCCCCCCCCCCTTTGCAGACCTGCTCTGAGGTGGGGGAAGAGAGGGATGAGTTCAGTCCCAGAATGCAAATAAACCTCCCGAAGGAAGCACGCCACTTTTTTTTTTTTTTTTTTAATATGTACATGAATATACAAATCTCCTCAATCTAAGGGCCACTTGTGGGACTGCTGTGCAGCCACTACCGAGCCCAATTGGTAAAGCTCTGAATCAGCCCAAGCCACGCCCTTCAGATAGAACTGTGTGAAGGTATTATATGACTTCAGTGGCAGGCTGACAAGATTGGATCTAAGGAGACTCCCGACTGGAAGACCTTAGAAGCAGCAAAGGCCCCGACATCATAGGCTTAAACCTGATGTAAAGTGTGGGCCTCCTGGTCAGAGAGCTCATAACATAGGATCACAGTGTGCTTGATCCAAGAGGAGATAGTGGCAGGTGAGATGTCTTTGTCGAAATCTTCTTAAAGGAGACAAAAACCACCTCCTCATTCGGCCTGAGGTCCTGTCCAAATAGTAGCGCAATGCTCTGACCGGACAGAGGGACCTGTCAGACTTGAGGGATCTATCCAGAGTTGGGGCCAGGGCTGTTATAACCCCTGCGGCCACACTGTCTGGACCCTCTTTGGCCAGCTGATTCTTGGAGAGAAAGCTGGGTGATGGGTACAGGGACACCCTTGACCAGTCGGATTGGTGTCTAATATTTCTGTTTTGCCAAGCAGTGACATTGAGACTGAGAGTGAGAGAGAGATTTTGATCCTTACTGATATTGATGGGCAAATTTCCCAGTCTATCAGCAATGGCTGACCTGTAACCATCAATGGTGCTGGGCTGCAACTTCCTGTCCTGAAACAGGTACATAAGGAAGTCAGCAACTGACTTTACAGGGGGGTGCCCCAAAGTCCACCTGATGAATGATACATCATTTGGTAAAAATGGCCCACTTGCGTCATAGACTGATCTGATTGATCCCCTTTGAGGAGCTCAATTCTTGCTGCCACTGCCTCAGACAAGCCCTGCTCCTCGATTGCTGAGGCTCTAGGAGCCCTGCATGGAGATTGAGATTTGTCAGATTTCTGTGAGGATCTGATTGAATGGCTATCAACAGGTTGGGTAGATTGGGCAGGCTCAGTGGGATTTGGCTGGACATGGCCACTAGATCCCAAAACCAAGGCATGTTGGGCCACCCCGGAGCAATCAGAATGATTCTCTTGCATGGGGAGTCTTGCAACTTCTCCACCACTTTGCCCAATCTGGCTGATGGTGGGAGGGTGTATGCTTTCAGATCCTACCATGGCCGACTTAGCGCATCCACTGCTGTGGCCAGGAGATCCGGTACCGGTGACACAAACAGAGGCAACTTGTTGTTGAACCTCGTGGCAAATAAGTCTATTTTGGGCTGGTGCCACCTGCTGCATATTGAGCGGAAGACCTCTGGGAGGAGAGACCACTCTGTTTGGATGGTCTGGCCTAGCCTGGATAGCTTGTCTGCTACCACGTTCAGGTGGCCTGGAATGTGTCGGGCTTTAGAGTCACTTGTTTCCTGGTACACCAGGTCAAGGTTCTCCATAGTAGGGCACAAAGTGGGCCCGACCTCATGCCTCCTTCCTTGTTTCCTTGAGGTCAGTAGTCTCTGTAACTAGCTGGTGTGAAGTAAAACTGCTCAGTGAAAACTGTATAGCCGGTAACCGGTTGGTGAGCTCTGTAACCGGTTGAAGCAGTTTCTGTGTAGGAAAAACTTCCTGTCAGGAACTACACACTATTAGGCCTGTCATCAGTCTTAGGCCGGTGAATAGGCTGCTGATGAGGAGTGGCCAGCTGGTAGAAGACCTTTGGGTTGGTGATTGTTGGTGCTGGTTGGTAATAGGCAGGAAGGCTCTGTAACCGGCTAATATGAAGCAAGCTGTTCAATGGAAGCTGTGTAGCTGGTACCCAGTAGGTACACTTTGTAACCAGTTGTTGAAACAACTGTACAAGGCTGTGTAGCCGGTACCCTGTTGGTACACTGTAACCAGTTGTTAAAGCAACTGTACAGGGCTATGTAGCTGGTCGGTACACTGTAATCAGTTGGTGAATCAACTGTACAAGGCTGTGTAGCCGGTACCCGGTCGGCACACTCTGTAACCAGTTACTGAAGGAAATTTACAACTATCTTTTGTGTTGAAGTCAGTCTACTGCACGTTTCCTTCATTAATTACAGTATTTCTTTTAAACGCACGTCTTATTTGAAGATTTGACAGTTGCTGAGAAAGCCCTTGTGAACTATTTTTAGAAGCAATTGTTGGTCGGCGTGTCATGTGACCAGCTTGTTAGTCGGAAGGACACGCGATTGGCTGATTGAAGAAGACATCAGTGGTCGCGTTCTTTGTGTGACACTTAAACAGGCAAATGGGCAGTATTCTGCTCATCCACAAACCCCACTACTGACAACAAAGGCCAGGTCCTTGAGAGAGGTACTGGTATCACAGTAGACGTAAGTTGTGAAGAACCCAGTAGCAATGTGTAGAAAGAATTGCCGGTTAAATGTGAGCTGGCTGGTCGACTGATGCTTGTAGCAGAGACGTCTGTACCAGTGCGCTCTGGAGGTGAATTTCAGGAACTAAAACTGGAATCACAGTAGACTTGTTCGGTGAATCACGTGATCAGCTTTGTGACCTGGCCGGTGAATCATGTGACCAGCTTCGTGTAGAATATGATGTCAGAGGTCGTGTTCTTTTGAGCTGGTTGGTCGGCTGATGCTTTAAAGCAGAGAAGCCTGAACCAGTGCGCTCTGAAAATGAAATGTCCTGGTCGGTGCCGGTCTGAAGTCGGTTCTTCTCAGCCCGCTGTGCACTCAAACCAGTGTCCTGGCCATCCACTGCCCTCATTACCGACACATGAGCCGGGTCCACAAGGGTGGGACTGAGAGTGACTGAAGATGAAATTCCTGCTCTGTCGTAGATATGACGTTTTGATGAAAAACACCAAATATTCGAGCTAGGCTGGTGTGACTGATGCTTTATAACAGAGAAGTCGGTACCAGTGCGCTCTGAAGAAATTTGAAGAATTCATCTAATGCTTCTGATGAAAAAACACTAAATACTCGAGCTGGCTGGTGTGACTGATGCCTTACAGCAGAGAAGTCGGTACCAGTGTGCTCTGAAGAATGCACCTCATAGGGGATTCCTTATTACAGTGTTCAAAACTGCGTAGACTAAAGTTGTCCGTGATTTCTATTTGTAGTACTAGAAAAGACGTTTCTATGGTGATTGAAACTGGAAGGTTACCGAAGGTACATTCAAACAAAAGACATGGATAAAAATACCTGTAAGTAGTATATCCATTATTTCCTTAATATTGTCGCTCTGCCCCTAACCACACAATGGTTGAATGGGAGGAAGCTAGTAAAATGGCTGCCTTCATAATTCATATTCTCGTCTTACTGCCCTATCATCAACACTAAATTGAGTCAGCTAGGGAGCGTTTCCAGCAGATTTCTTAATGTATATCCGTGCTTGGTATGTGGGTAACACTTCTACAATAACTTATTTGCAAATAAGGTAGAAAATCTGTCATAATCTACACTTTTCCTTAAAATATCTGTAGATTGTTGAAAACACGTCTGCACAGTACACGCGCCAAACGAAAAAGATGCTATGACGTCATGTTGTCTAGACAGGAAGTAAATACCATGCGCCACCTGGCGAATGCACAGTACTGTGACCGGCCAGCCGGTGGAAACACAGGACGTATTTTTCTGGCGTTTATCTATGAATTCTTCATATTACATCTGTGGCAACTTCAATATTCAACTTCAATATTCATGTTGACGTTCCAGTTGGTTATGGTCATAAATTCATTACCTTTCTTGATTCATGCGATCTGAAACAGGTAGTCGATAAACCTACTCATCTGCATGGTCACATATTGGACCTCATTTTATCCCCCAGTGACCAGGACAATATTGCTGATGTCAAAATTTGTGACTTTGTTTCTGATCATGCATTAGTCAAATGCACGGTTGCCTTCCCTTGTCAAGTGGCTCACACTCCAAATATAGTTCAATATAGAAGGTACCGTATCAACATGTCTGACTTCCGCTCAGATCTCAAAAATACTTCCTTTGTCAAGTCTCCAGTTGATGCTGTTGTTGATCTTTACGATCAATATGTACATGATTTGGGTAATGTTCTTGATAGGCATGCACCTCTCATATCTAGACTGATAAAAAAAGATTCCGCAGATTGGATGTCTGATGATTATTGATGTGAAAAGTCCCTTAGGCGCCAATTCGAGAGAACCTGGCGTAGAGCTAAAAATCCACTGAACAGAAGTCGGCTTCGTCGTCAGATTGCTCAGTGCAATGCACTTGTAAACAAAGACAAGTCAGACTACTATAGCAAACTGATTTCTGACAATAGTCATGACTCTCGAAAACTTTGGCGTGAGCTCCATAAAACCCTGAATAGGGCTCCTGATGCCACACTTCCATCCCATGAGTCTAAAAAGTCATTGGCTGACCAGTTTGCCTCCTTCTTTTCCAACAAAATTAAGAAAATTAGAGATAATTTCGCTCCCCCTGGCACTGAATATGATGTTCACCCACCTTCAGATCCTCCAAAAATTACTGTCTTTAGGCAAGTGTCTGAGGAGACTGTTGATAAAATAATTGGAACGTCACCAACAAAATCATGCCTATTGGATCCTTTGCCGACATTCCTTATCAAGGAATGCATTGATATACTGCTGCCATCCCTTACAAAGCTGGTTAACTGCTCACTCATGGAGGGGTGCGTCCCTGATGCTTTCAAATCTGCTGTGGTCACTCCTCTCATTAAAAAGCCAACTCTTCCCTCAAATGACTTGAAGAATTATCGTCCTGTATGTGGCCTCAGTTTGTATCAAAACTGGTAGAACGTGTGGTTGCTAAGCAGCTGTTAGAACATATTCATGTCCATAACTTAGACAACCCGTACCAGTCGGCATATAAGGCTGGTCATTCAACTGAGACAGCTCTTCTCTACATAAAAAATGAAGTTCACTTATCATTGTGAAGAGGTGAAACCACTGCCTTAGTATTGCTCGACTTGTCTGCCGCCTTCGACACCATAGATCATTCCACTCTTCTTAGTTGCCTCCGAAATTGGTTTGGAGTCGGTGGCTCTGTTCTGAATTGGTTCACATCCTACCTAACAGACCGTTATCAGTCAATAAAAATTGGTTCTACTTTGTCAGATGTTTGTAAACTCCTATTTGGCGTACCACAAGGTTCTGTCCTGGGTCCTTTGCTGTTCTCATTGTACACTACCCCCCTCAGTTTGATTATCAGTAAGGCTGTGACTTCGTTAGAAAAACGACACCGGATATTCGCCTCGAAAGAATCGATCCGAATTCGGGTAACCGTGTTTTAGTTCTCACCCAGTGGAAGTGACAGAGAAGCAAACATGGCGGATGATGTAAACAAAACGTTACGAAAAATAAGGTTAAATATCTGTATAAATAAGGAAAATTACGTCAAAAACTAACAGTAATTAAAGAAATCTGACAGAATACTAAGGTTTAGCTGAATATTTCATTGATTTACGCTATATTTAATATATTTTCGGTTACCCGCTTCGCCAGTTTGTAACCGGTTTCATAAGGAATTCGGACCGTTTTCGGGTAACCGGGTAACCTATCACAGCCTTAATTATCAGTAAACACAAAGGAATAAAGTTTCATTTTTATGCAGATGATAGCAAAGTTTATATACATTTATCCCACAGGAATGCATCTGCTGCCTTTGAAAAGCTAAATAGGTGCCTAGATGATGTTAAAGAGTGGATGTCAACTTGTAAGCTCAAATTGAATCCTGACAAGACAGAGTTTATCATCTTTGGGTTGAAGAGACAGAGGGACAAGTTGAAAGCATGCTTTCCAATTGATATCTTGGGCAATTCACTCTGCCCTGCTGATTCAGTAAAAAAATTGGGTGTGTGGTTCGATTCAGACTTTTCTTTGTCCAAGCATGTTCAGAAGGTTTGCAAAAGTTGTTTTGTTAAACTCCGTGATTTCAGACATGTCAGGTGGTTTCTTACGATGTTTCTGTGCTTGTGGCTAATGCTCTTGTTAGTAGTCATTTGGATTACTGCAGCTCACTTTTCAGGAGCCTCTAGTTCAATCTACGCAAATTACAGTGCATCCAAAATAGTGCAGCTAGAATTGTATCAAACACCAGTCGATACACCAGTATAACTCCTGTGCTAAAGAAACTGCATTGGCTTCCTGTTGAACAGCGTACAGTGTTCAAGACAGCCACACTTGTTTATAAGTATCTTCACACAGGTTTTCCAGGTATTTTGCTCCATATCTTTCTTCCTACAGCAGTTCTTACAGTACCAGGCGCAGTCAAAGTGGTGGTAATTTCCTTGTCATTCCAAAGTTTTGCCCTTCTGTTCATAAATCTGTCAAACAGTTTGGTAATAATTTTGCTTTTGATGCTCCCACTGTGTGGAATGCTCTTCCTGATGAGATTCGTGCCTCTCCCTCCCTGGCCTCCTTCAGAAAGCAGCTTAAGACCTACCTGTACACCAAAACATACCCACCTTAGTCAGTATCATTCCCCTGGCGTTCTCCGTGGTGCTTGACCCTTCTTATGTTCCTGGATACAGAAATTTTGTTGACTGCTTTTTGTTTGTTGCGCCTTAGAGTCCTCTTGTTTGGGGAGATTAAGCTCTATAAAAGTCCAATTAGAATTAGAATTTAGGAGATACAAGCAACTTTAAGTATCTTGCATATATACTGTGTGGGCCCAAAATTTCGCCGAAATCGCTCTATCTCGCACGGTTTAGGAGATACAAGGCCGCCATTTTTGGAAGGAGGAAAAATTTTTGAAAATTGAGCAGTTTTGGTTTGGAAGTCTACCAAAATCTAATCATTTGCAGATCTTTATACCCTGCATCCAAAAATCAAATTTCAGGCGAATATTTTAAACTCTTCTTAAGTTATCATCCGGACAAGCAAGATCCTGTTTTTGGTCATGTGACTTCTTTGATTGGTTGAAATGTCATGGCACCAAATTTGCAAATTTAATAAGTAAATTAAATTTTTATAAGTTAATACCCTATCCAATGGACAATTGCTAATCCGGTCGGCGCAGACCGGCCCGCCAAACGCCAGAAAAAGACGTCCTGTGTTGCCACCGGCTGGCCGGTCCGTAGTACTGTGCACTCCCCAGATGGCGCCTCGTACTTCCTTCCTGTCTAGACAACCTGACGTCATAGCATCTTTTTCGTTGTCTAAACCTCTTAGACCCCTAGTAAGCTGATAGCGGGGTCGGTGGGAGGGTCTTGTGTGTCCATTGGATAGGGTATTAACTTATAAAAATTTACTTTACTTATTAAATTTGCAATTTTATTGCGTTAATACATCCTATCCAATGGACAATTGCTGAATAACTACCGCTTGGTCGGCGGGTAAGTTACTAGGGACTTATGTGAACTCACAAGAAGTAGCAAATTTTAACCTATGGTCTACGCTGACTTCGTCAGGAGACCTATAGGTCCAGGCCTGGGTTGACTTTAAGGTCAGGAAACCCTGCAAGGCCATGGTCGGTTGCCAGCAGCCGGTTACCCGGGGCTATACCGCCGTCGCCCCCCCCCCCCCCCCCTTTTTGCAGACCTGCTCTGAGGTAGGGGAAGAGAGGGATGAGTTCAGTCCCAGAATGCAAATAAACCTCCCAAAGGAAGCACGCCACACTTAATTCTTATGTACATGAAGAAACTGTTTATACATATATACAAATCTCCTCAATCTACGGGCCACTTGTGGATCTGCTGAGCAGCCACTACCGAGCCCAATTGGTAAAGCTCTGAATCAGCCCAAGCCCCGCCCTTCATATAGAACTGTGTGAAGGTATTGACTTCAGTGGCAGGCTGACAAGATTGGATCTAAGGGGACTCCCGACTGGAAGGCCTTAGAAGCAGCAAAGGCCCTGACATCATGGGCTTTAACCTGATGTTAAATGTGGGCCTCCTGGTCAGAGAGCTCATAACATAGGATCACAGTCTGCTTGATCCAAGAGGAGATAGTGGCAGGCGAGATGTCTTTCTTGAAACCTTTCTTAAAGGAAACAAAAACCACCTCCTTATTCTGCCCGATGTCTGAGGCCCTGTCCAAATAGTAGCATAATGCTCTGACCGGACAGAGGGACCTGTCAGACTTGAGGGATCTATCCAGAGTCGAGGCCAGGGCTGTTATAACCCCAGGGGCCACACTGGACACTCTATGGCCAGCTGATTCTAGGATAGAAAGCTGGGTGATGGATACAGGGACACCTTGGACCAATCGGATTGGTGTCCAATATATCAGTTTTGCCAGGCATGAATCTCACTTTTGCACTTGCCCGACCCAAGGGCCAAGAGGAATACCGTCTTGAAGGTCAAATGCTTCAAGGGGGCCTCCTTGATTGGATCAAAAGGACTCTTAGCTGGTGCACGGCCAGTGAGAAGTTCCAGGAAGGTATGCCACTCCTGCCTCTGGGTCTGTCTCTGAAGAAACTATCCAGGAGACGAGTGAGATTTTCGTCCTTACTGATCTTGAAGGGTGAATTTCCAGTTTATCAACAATGGGTGACCTATGACCATCAATGGTGCTGGGCTGTTTGCCAAGCATATATCTCACTTCTACTCTTCCCCGACCCCAGGGCCAAGAGGAAACTGTCTTGAAGGTCAAATGCTTCAAGGAGGCCTCTTTAATTGGTTCAAAATGACCCTTGTCAGCTGGTGCAAAAAACCAGGGAGAGGTTCCAGGAGGGGATTCCCTTCCGGCCTTTGGGTCTGTCTCAGTGGAAACTATCCAGGAGACGAGTGAGATTTTCATCCTTACTGATATTGACGGGCGAATTTCCCAGTCTATCAGCAATGTCTGACCTGTAACCATCAATGGTGCTGGGCTGCAACTTCCTGTCCTGAACTAGGTACATAAGGAAGTCAGCAACTAACTTACAGGAGGGGCCCCGAAGTCCACCTGATGAATGATACATCACTTGTAAAAATGGCCCACTTGCCTCATAGACTGATCTGATTGACCCCCCTTTGAGGAGCCTCAATTCTTGCTGCCACTGCCTCAGACAAGTCCTGCTCCTCGATTGCTGAGGCTCTAGGAGCCCTGCATGGAGATTAAGATTTGTCAGATTTCTGTGAGGGATCTGATCGAATGGCTGTGAACAGGCTGGACAGATTGGGCAGGCTCAGCGGGATGTGGCTGGACGTAGCCGCTAGATCCCAAAACCAAGGCATGTTGGGCCACCCCGGAGCAATCAGAATGATTCTCTTACATGGGGAGTCTTGCAACTTCACCACTTTGCCCAATATGGCTGATGGTGAGGTGTATGCTTTTAGATCCTACCATGGCCGACTGAGTACATCCACTGCTGTGGCCAGGGGATCCGGTACCGGTGACACAAAACAGAGGCGACTTGTTGTTGAACCTCGTGGCAAATAAGTTTATTTGGGCCGGTGCCACCTACTGCATAGAGTGGAAGACCTCTGGAAGGAGAAACCACTGTTTGGATGGTCTGGCCTAGCCTGGACAGCCTGTCTGCTACCACATTAGGCCGGCTTGGAATGTGTCGTGCTTAGAGTCACTTGTTTCCTGGTACCCAGGTCAAGATTCTCCATAGTAGGGCACAAAGTGGGCCCGACCTCATTCCTCCTTCCTTTATGTATGACACTACTGTAGTGTTGTCAGTTGCTACAAGTACTATCTTGTTTAAGCAAAGGTCTTAGAACTCTTTAAAGTCAGAAAAACTGCTTAAAGTTCTAGATAGTTTATATATACAACTTGCTTCCCGGAGGGGACCAAGTTGCTCCTGCCAAGTGCTCATCTAAGTGAGCGCCCCACCCTTCTATTGATGCGTCTGTAAATATTTGCAGAGCATGTTTTATTGGGTGTAATGGTTGGCCTGTAAGTGCATTGTCTTCCTTCAGCCACCATTGTAAATGGGGGTGCAGGGACCTGGGGACTTGGATCACCTTTTCCAGTGATTCTGGTACCCTCCAGCTGTTTTTGAGATGCCCTGTATGGGTCTCATATGAAGTCTGCCTAGATTAACATGCTTTTCTGTAGATGTTAGTAACCTATCAAGGACATGAATTCCCGGACCGGGCAAGCCGGTAGGGATAGCAGTTTTAACAGTCTCTTGAAGGTTCTGTACCCAGTCCAGGGTCGGTCGGAACCGATCAGACCTGAAGTCGAAACTGGTAGCCTACAAAATCAAAGTCTTGATTGGGCTCCAGCTCTGATTTCTCTAAGTTCCTTCGCCAACCCAGTTGCTGACACATTATTTACTAGTTCCTGTGTATTTTGGAGACAAGCCTGGTGGGATCTAGCTCTCACCAACCAGCCGTCTAGGTACTGGTGGCCTCTTAAATCCTTGTGTATGGCCATCAATTTCACCTGCTTGGTATCACGGTGAACTCAAAAGGTGCTGTGGACAACCCGAATGGCCGGGCCTTGAGTTGGTATGCCCGACCTTGGATGTGAAATCTCAGGCATTTCCTGGATTGTTCTTGTATAGGTATATGGACGTAGGTATCCCTCCTTCAACAGTTGTACTACCTAAAGTCCAGTCCCCAAGGCTTCCTAAGTTCCCAAAAAGAGGGCTTAGTCTGGACCTTATAGGCAGATTGTGTGCCACATTTGGGACATTTGGTATTCTGACAATATTTCCTGTCCCTCCGGACACTGGTCCGGTCTGGTGACCATGATCCAGGTTAACAGTCTCTCTGTTTTTATTGTGGTCTTATTTTCACATTAATAAACTCTTTGCCCCGGGCCAGCAGCCTGCAAGGTGCAGCATTTACAGAGCAATTGTAATATGTGAGATGTCAGTCCCCTGGCCGGACCTGATGACAAAATTGATTATTATCTCTGCAGTCAAGTCCAGCACCGATAACAGGTTGTTGAGAGGTGTGATAAGGGAAGGTTGCCTGGCAGTAGCTTGGGAAACTGTCCTATCATCAAAATCACTGACCAGTTTAAGAATTCTCTGTAACCCAATTAACCTTGGGCAACTCTGTCCGGTACCCGGACTCCATACCCGGTACTTTACTGTAACCAGTAATTCTTGTAACCGGCAAAAACTGGCAGGTTGGGGTCACCAACGAATTTCGACAGCTACTGGTCTATATTTAGCCAGCTTTTTTTTTTTTTTTTTTTTTTTTTTTTTTAAACCAGTTGGGTTGAAGCACTACAGTAAGGACTGTGTAGCCAACACCCTGTTAGTAGACTTGTAACCCATAGAATGAAGTAAGTGTACAAGGCTGTGTAGCCAGTACCAGTCGGTACACTCTGTAGCTAGTTGCTGAAGTGTACAAGGCTGTGTAGCCAGTACCAGCCGGTACACTCTGTAACCAGTTGTTGAAGCCAGTGTACAAGGCTGTGTAGCCGGTACACTGTAACCAGTTGAGGCTACTGTATAAGGCTGTGAAGCCGGTAGCCGGTCGGTACATACTGTAACCAGTTATTGAAGTAACTGTACAAGGCTGTTTAGCCGGTAGTCAGTCGGTACACTCTGTAACCAGTTGTTGAAGTAAGTGTACAAGGCTGTGTAGCCAGTAGGTACACCCTGTAACCAGTTGCTGAATGAAGTTTACAACTATCTTGTGTTGAATTCAGTTTCCTCCATTAATTCCTCTGTAACCGGTTGTTGAAGCAAGTGTACAAGGCTGTATAGCCGGTACACTCTGTAACCAGTTGTTGAAAACAAAATTTTTCAACTATCTTTGAACGCACGTCTTATTTGTAGATTTTGACAGTTGCTGGGGAAGCCCTTGTGAGCTATATTTAGAAACAAATGTTGGTCGGTGTGTCACGTGACCAGCTTGCTGGTTGGAGGGACAACGTGATTGGCTGATTGGAGATGACGATCTGCTTCGTGAACTGGTCGGTGTATCACGTGACCAAGTTCGGGGATATGCCCTCACTAGACGCGTTCTTTCCTTATATTACAGTAAACGTAAGCTTACTGGTCGACTGATGTCTGTAGCAGAGAAGTCTTTACTAGTACGCTGGAGGGATTACAGGAACTAAAAAACTGGAATCACAGTAGACGTGAGCGCAAAGAATGTACTTCCGACCTTCTTGTTTGGTGAATCACGTGATAAACTTCGTGACTGGTTGGTGAAAACACGTGACCAACTTCGTGAAGACACGCGATTGGCTGACTGGATATGACGTCAGAGGTCGCGTTCTTTTTTGCTGGCCGATCGGCTGATGCTTTACAAGCAGAGAAGTCTCGACCAGTGCACTCTGTAGATGAAATTCCTGGCCGGTCTGAAGTCGGTTCTTCTTCTCAGCCGGCTGTACACTCAAACCAGTTTCCTGGCCATCCACTGCCCTTACTACCGACACAATGGCCGGGTCCATAAGGGTGGGACTGAGAGTGACAAAGATTCCTTCTGTGTAGTAAATACTGGAGAGGTCGGTTGAAGAGATCTGAAGAATTCACCTCTTGCTTCTGATGAAAATATACTCGAGCTAGGCTGGTGTGACTGATGCTTTACAGCAGAGAAGTCGGTACCAGTGCGCTCTGAAGAAATCTGAAGAATTCATTGCTTCTGATTAAAAAACATCAAAAACTCGAGCTGGGCTGGTGTGACTGATGCTTTACAGCAGAGAAGTCTGTACCAGTGCGCTCTGATGAAGAATGCACCTTTCATGGGGAATCCCCTTTATTTACAGTGCTCAAAAATACGTAGACTGAGGTTTTCCGTGATTTCTAAGATGTTTTTATGGTGACTGTAGCTGGAAGGTTATAGATGGTACATTCAAAACAAAAGACACGGATAAAAATACCTGTAAGTAGTATATCCATAATTCCTCAATAAAGTCGATCTGCCCCTAACAACACAATGGTTGAATGGGAGGAAACTAGCAAATGGCTGCCTTCATATTTCCCGCCGATTACTGCCCTATCATCAACAAAAAATTGAGTCAACTAGGGAGCGTTTCCAGCAGATTTCTAAAAGTATATCCGTGCTTGATCAGAAGGTAACACTTCTACACTGAAAATATCCACATATAAGGTTGAAAATCCGTCATAATGCACACTTTTGCTTAAAATATCTGGAGATGTTGAAAACACGTCTGCACAGTACACGCGCCAAACGAAAAAGATGCTATGACGTCAGGTTGTCTAGACAGGAAGGAAGTACGAGGCGCCATCTGGGGAGTGCACAGTACTACGGACCGGCCAGCCGGTGGCAACACAGGACGTCTTTTTCTGGCGTTTGGCAGGCCGGTCTGCGCCGACCGGATTAGCAATTGTCCATTGGATAGGATGTATTAACGCAATAAAATCAGAAAATTTAGAACGTTAGAAAAAAACGTCCTGAGCTGGGCTCTGGTCGGGACCGGTAGTGTCCTGTTCTTTCGCCAGGTGGCTGTGTAGCCTACCTGCCGGTGTACTGAGCATGCTTGCGCATGCGCTCTTCCTCTTTTTGTTGCCTACCTTAGAAAATTGCAAATTTAATAAGTAAATTAAATTTTTATAAATTAATACCCTATCCAATGGACAATATGCTAAACCGGTCGGCGCAGACCGGCCCGCCAAACGTCAGAAAAAGATGTCCTGTGTTTCCACCGGCTGGCCGGTCCATAGTACTGTGCACTCCCCAGATGGCGCCTCGTACTTCCTTCCTGTCTAGACAACCAGACTTCATAGCATCTTTTTCATTGTCTAAACCTCTTAGACCCCTAGTAAGCTGATAGCGGGGTCGGTGGGAGGGTCTTGTGTGTCCATTGGATAGGGTATTAACTTATAAAAATTTAATTTACTTATTAAATTTGCAATTTTATTGCGTTAATACATCCTATCCAATGGACAATATGCTGAATAACTACCGCTTGGTCGGCGGGTAAGTTACTAGGGACTTATGTGAAGTCACAAATGATAATAAATTTTAAACCTACGGTCTAGGCTGACTTTGTCAGGAGACCTATAGGCCCAGGCCTGGATTGACCTTAAGGTCAGGAAACCCTATAAGACCTTGGTCGGTTGCCAACAGCCGGTTACCCGGGGCTATACCGACGTCGCCCCCCCCCCCCCCCCCTTTTTAACAGACCTGGTCTGAGGTAGGGGGAAGAGAGGGATGAGTTCAGTCCCAGAATGTCAATAAACCTCCCAAAGGAAGTACATCACATTTTTTCTATGTACATGTAGAAAATGTTTGTACTATGTATATTTTTTAAATCTCCTCAATCTAAGGGCCACCTGTGGATCTGCTGAGCAGCCACTACCGAGCCCAATTGGTAAAGCTCTGAGTCAGCCCAAGCCACACCCTTCAGATAGAACTGTGTGAGGGTATTACGTGACTTCAGTGGCAGGCTGACAAGATTGGATCTAAGGAGACTCCCGACTGGAAGACCTTAGGAGCAGCAAAGGCCCTGACATCATGGGTTTTAGCCTGATGTAAAGAGTGGGCCTCCTGGTCAGAGAGCTCATAACATAGGATCACAGTCTGCTTGATCTAAGAGGAGATAGAGGCAGATGTCTTGTCGGAACCTTTCTTAAAGGAGACAAACCAACCACCTCCTTATTCTACTTGAGGTCTGAGGTCCTGTCCAAATAGTAGCGCAATGCTCTAACCGGAAAAAAGGGGAACCAGTCAGACTTGAGGGATCTATCCAGAGAAGGGGGGCCAGGGTTGGTATAACCACTGAGGCCACAATGTCTGGAAACTCCTGACCAGCTGATTCTTGGATAGAAAGCTGGGTAATGGACACCGTTGACCAATTGGATTCATGGATTGGTGTCTAATATTTTGTTTTGTCAAGCATGAATCTCACTTCTGTGTTTGCCCGACCCAAGGGCCAAGAAGAATACCGTCTTGAAGGTCAAAGCTTCAAGGAGGCCTCCTTGATTGGTTCAAACGGAGCCTTATTCAGTTGGTGCAAAACCAGTGAGAGGTTCCAGGAGGGTATGCCCCTCCTGCCTTTGGGTCTGTCTCTGTGGAAACTATCCAGGAGATGAGCGAGATTTTAGTCCTTGCTGATGTTGAACAGTGAATTTCCCAGTTTATCAGCAATGGCTGAACTGTAACCATCAATGGTGCTGGGCTGTATCTTCCTGTCCTTATAAGGTACATAAGGAAGTCAGCAATTGACTTTACAGGGGTACCCTGAGGTCCACCTGATTAGTGACGCACCACTTGTAACAATGGTCCACTTGCCTCATAGACGGATCTGGTTGATCCCTTTTGAGGAGCCTCAATTCTTTCTGCCACCGCCTCAGTGAAGCCCTGCTCCTCGAATGCTGAGGCTCCAGGAGCCGAGCATCGAGATTAAGATTTGTCAGATTTCTGTGAGGGATCTGATTGAATGGTTGTGTCAACAGGTTGGACAGATTGGGCAGGCTCAGTGGGATTTGGCTGGACATGGCCACTGGATCCCAAAACCAAGGCATGATGGGCCACCCCGGAGCAATCAGAATGATTCTCTTATATGGGGAGTCCTGTAACATGACCGCTTTGCCCAATATGGCTGACAGCAGGAAGGTGTATGCTTCCTGATCCTACCATGGCAAACTGAGCGCATTCACTGCTGTAACCAGGGGATCCGGTACCGGTGACACAAACAAGGGCAACTTGTTGTTGAACCTCATGGCAAATAGGTCTAGTTGAGGCCGGTGCCACCTGTTGCATATTGCTTGGAAGACCTCCTGAAGGAGAGACCACTCTGTTTGGGTGGTCTGGTCTAGCCTGGATAGCTTGGCTGCGACCACACTCAGCCAGCCTGTGTCGGGCTTTTAGAGTTACTTGATTTCTGGCGCACCAGGTCAAGATTCTCCATAGTAAAGCACAAAGTGGGCCCGACCTCATGCCTCCTTCTCTGTTTATGTGTGACACCACTGTGGTGTTGTCTGTCTCTACAAGTACTATCTTGTGCATACAGAGGTCTTGGAACTCTTGTAAGGCTAGAAGGACTGCCTGGAGTTCTAGGTAATAGATATGCAAATTGCTTTCCAGGAGGGACTAGGTGCCTCCTGCAGTGTGTTCGTTTAAGTGAGCACCCCACCCTGCTTTGATGAATCTGTAAAATTTGTAGATCATGTTTTATTTGGGTGTAATGGTTGGCCTGTAAGGACATTGTCCTCTTGTAACCACCCTTGTAAATCTGGGTGCCACCCCTTGGTATTGGGATCACCTTTTCTAGTGACTCTGGTACCTTCCAGTTGTTTTTGAGATGCCACTGTATGGGTCTCCTATGAAGTCGGCCTAAGTGAAATTACTTTCCTGTGGCTGTTAGTAAACCTATCAGACATGAACTGCTGGACCGGACAAACCGGTAGTGACAGTATTTCTAGTATTTATCCTGAAGGTTCTGCCAATGGTCCGGTATAGGTCGGACCCGACCAACCATGAGGTCGAACTGGTAACCTAAACCTTGGCATATTTTCACTAGATCTAGTGTATGCCGGAGACAACCCCGGAGGGATGTGGCTTTCACCAACCAGTCGTCTAAGTACTGGTGGATTATTATACCCTTTCTGTGGCCATCAGTTTCAACTCCTTGCTACTACAGTGAGCTCCATGGGTGCAGTGGACAGACCGAAAGACAGTGCTTTGCACTGGTATGTCAGACCCTGGGCATGACATTTGATATGTCTTGGACTGTTCCTGTATAGGTATATGGAAGTAGGCGTTCTTGAAATCTATTGAGGTAACCCACTCCCGTTGTTGGAGGGTGGTCCTGATGGTCTCCGAAAGGTTTGGTTTGCTCAGACCTAGAATAGGTCCCCAATGGTTGTGTGGTTTTGGAACCAAGCAAGGTTGAAGAAGCCCAGAGATTTTGAACTGGCTCGACTGCACCATTCCTTGTCCATAAGCTGATGTAATGCTTCTAACCAATATAGGTTCCTGTGAAGATGTGCATAGCATTTGATAATTTGGGTGACCTTGTCAAGCTCGTCACTACTCGTCTAAGTACTGGTGGATTATTATACCCTTTCTGTGGCCATCAGTTTCAACTCCTTGCTACTACAGTGAGCTCCATGGGTGCAGTGGACAGACCGAAAGACAGTGCTTTGCACTGGTATGTCAGACCCTGGGCATGACATTTGATATGTCTTGGACTGTTCCTGTATAGGTATATGGAAGTAGGCGTTCTTGAAATCTATTGAGGTAACCCACTCCCGTTGTTGGAGGGTGGTCCTGATGGTCTCCGAAAGGTTTGGTTTGCTCAGACCTAGAATAGGTCCCCAATGGTTGTGTGGTTTTGGAACCAAGCAAGGTTGAAGAAGCCCAGAGATTTTGAACTGGCTCGACTGCACCATTCCTTGTCCATAAGCTGATGTAATGCTTCTAACCAATATAGGTTCCTGTGAAGATGTGCATAGCATTTGATAATTTGGGTGACCTTGTCAAGCTTGGTCTTGACTGGAAAGGGAGGGTGTAGCCCTCCTTCAACATTTGTACTACCAAGCAAGGTTGAAGAAGCCCAGAGATTTTGAACTGGCTCGACTGCACCATTCCTTGTCCATAAGCTGATGTAATGCTTCTAACCAATATAGGTTCCTGTGAAGATGTGCATAGCATTTGATAATTTGGGTGACCTTGTCAAGCTTGGTCTTGACTGGAAAGGGAGGGTGTAGCCCTCCTTCAACATTTGTACTACCTAGGGTCCAGCCCCCCCCCCCCCAGGCTTCCTAAGTCCGGAAATGGGGTTAGTCTGGACCCTACAGGCAGTCTGATAAAAATTTCTGTCCCTCCGGCCTCCGGACACTGGTCCGGTCTGGCGACAATGATCTGAGAAAACAGTTTCTCTGATCTTGCTGTGGTCCGGTCCGGTGGGGTTGACACCACTTTTCACATTTAAAGAACTCTTGCCCAAGGCCAGCATCTTGCAAGGTGCAGTATTAAGAATTTTCTGTAGCCAAATCTACCAAGGCAATTCTGTCCAGTACCAAGACTCCATAACCGGTAATTCACTGTAAAGAGTTAAGCCTCTGTAACTGGCACAAAAAACTGATAGGCTGGGGTCACCAATGAATTTAGACAGTTACTGGTCTATATTTAGCCAGCATTTTTTTTTTTTTTTGTGTAACCAGTTGGGGTGAAGCCCTGTACCCTTTACAGTAAGGACTGTGTAGCCAGCACCCTGTTTGTAGACTTGTAACCGGTAGGTTGAAGTAAGTGTGCAAGGCTGTGTAGCCAGTACCAGCCGGTACACTCTGTAACCAGTTGTTGAAGCAAGTGTACAAGGCTGTGTAGCAAGTACCAGCCGGTACACTCTGTAGCCAGTAGTCGAAGCAAGTGTACAAGGCTGTGTAGCCAGTACCAGCCGGTACACTCTGTACCAGTAGTTGAAGCAAGTGTACAAGGCTGTGTAGCAAGTACCAGCCGGTACACTCTGTAGCCAGTAGTTGAAGCAAGTGTACAAGGCTGTGTAGCCAGTACCAGCCAGTACACTCTGTAACCAATCAATGAGGGAAGTGTATAGGGCTGTGTAGTCGGTACCTGTCAGTACACTCCGAAACCAGTTGTGGAAGCAAGTGTACAGGGCTGTGTAGCCGGTACCCTGCTGGTACACTGTAACCAGTTGTTAAAGCTACTGTATAAGGCTGTGTAGTCGGTCGGTGCACTGTAACCAGTTGTTGAAGTAACTGTACAAGGCTGTTTGGGCGGTAGTGGGTCGGTATATTCTGTAACCAGTTGTTGAAGTAAATGTACTTACAACTATCTTGTGTTGAAATCAGCTGGCTGTAGGTTTCCGCCATTAATAAAGTATTTCTTTTGAACGCACGTCTTATTTGTAGATTTGACAGCCCTTATGATCTATATTTAGAAACAAGTGTTGGTCGGTGTGTCACATGACCAGTTTAGTGGTTGGAGGGAGAACGTGATTGGCTGATTGGAGATGACGATCAGCTTCGTGACCTGGTCGGTGAATCACGTGACCAGCCTCGGATCTTCCGACCATTTCCGACCTTCCTGTTTGGTGAATCACGTGATTAACTTCGTGACCTGGTCGGTAAAACCACGTGACCAGCTTCGTGACTGGTCGGAAGGACACGCGATTGGTTAACTGGGGATGACGTCAGTATTCGCGTTCTTGGTGTGATGCTTTGCCGGCAACTTTACAGTCCACAAACCCCACTACCGACAACAAGAAGGCAGGTACTGGAATCACAGTAGACGTGAGTTCTGAAAGAACGCACTTCCGACCTCTGAGGTTGGTGAAAACACGTGACCTGCTTCGTGATGGGTCGGAAGGACACGCGATTGGCTGACTGGATATGACGTCAGAGGTCGCGTTCTTTTGAGCTGGTCGGTCGGCTGATGCTTTTAAAGCAGAGAAGCCTGGACCAGTGCACGCTGTAGATGAAATTCCTGGCCGGTCTGAAGTCGGTTCTTCTTCTCAGCCGGCTGTACACTCAAACCAGTTTCCTGGCCATCCACTGCCCTTATTACCGACACAAGTGCCGGGTCCACAAGGGTGGGACTGAGAGTGAAAAGTCCTTCTATGTAGAGGTCGGTTGAAGAAATCTGAAGAATTCACCTCCTGCTTCTGATGAAAAATACTCGAGCTAGGCTGGTAGTCTGTACCAGTGCGCTCTGATGAAGAATGCACCTTCATAAGGGAATTCCCTCTATATACAGTGTTGAAAACTACGTAGACTGAAGTTTCCCGTGATTTGCATTTGTAGTACTAGCAAAGACGTTTCTATGGTGACTGTAGCTGGAAGGTTACAGAAGGTACATTCAAAAAGACACGGATAAAAATACCTTGTTAGTAGTATATCCATTATTTCCTTTAAAATTGTCGATCTGCCCCTAACAGCACAATGGTTAAAAGAGAGGAAACTAGCAAATGGCTGCCTTCATAATTCATATTTCTCGTCGCTTACTGCCCTATCATCAATACTAAATTGAGTCAGCTAGGGAGCGTTTCCAGCAGATTTCTTGAAGTATATCCATGCTTGATATGAAGGTAACACTTTACAATAATTATTGGCAAATAAGGTAGAAAATCCGTCATAATGCAAACTTTTCCTTAAAATATCTGGAGATTGTAGAAAACACGTCCGCACAGTACACGCGCCAAACGAAAAAGATGCTATGACGTCAGGTTGTCTAGACAGGAAGGAAGTACGAGGTGCCATCTGGGGAGTGCACAGTACTACGGACCGGTCAGTTCTTTTTCTGACATTTGGCGGGCCGGTCTGCGCTGACCGGTTTAGCATATTGTCCATTGGATAGGATGTATTAACGCAATAAAATCCCCTTTTGGTATAGAATAGCGGGAAAGGTAGGGTGGGAATCCCCCCATCCACTAGGTAAGGTATTAACTTATAAAAATTTAATTTACTATAAAATTTTCCATTTTATTGCGTTAATACATCTTACCTAGTGGACAGATGCAGAATAACTACCCAGTGGATAGGTTAAAAAGGGGATTCCTAAGAACTCTGAACACTAAAAAGGGTGGATCCGGTGTTGGTTAAGTAAACCGTCCATAGGGATACCACCTTCGCCCCCCCTTTGCTTTCCATATAAATATATAGGTCTTGATAAGGTTCGAATGAAAACAACACAAGACTTAGAGGGCAACGAGAGTTCAAAGACCACTGAGGAAGAAGAACAGGATATATGCGACTATCCAAGAAGTACCCTTGGGACCATTTGGATCATGTCAACCCAGAAGGGACCAAAGGTTGAACATTTTTTTTTTTATACACTATATACATTATGTAGCCCCTTGATGTTCTACTTCTCATCATGGATCTGCTGAGCAGCCACGACAGGGCCCAAGTGGTATAACTCAGAATCTGCCCAGGCAAGATCCTTCAGATAGAACTGAGTAAACGTGTTATGGGTCTTCCAATGACAAGCAGATAGAATTTGGTCTAAGGAGACCCCGCCTTGGAGGCTGCAAAGGCCCTGACATCATGAGCTCTAACCTGATGCAAAGTATGAGCTTCCTCACCTGACAGTTGGTAACATAAAACGACTGTCTGTTTGATCCAAGAAGAGATAGTTGCTGGAACTATATCCTTCTGGAAGCTCTTCCAAAAAGACACAAAAACTAGGTCTTTACCCTGACGAAGATCCTTGGTCCTGTCCAGATAGTATCGCAAGGCTCTTACCGGGAAAAGCAATTTGTCTTCCGTTAAAGACTTGTCCAAAGAAGGAGCCAAGGCTGGAACGACAACAGGAGCTACAGAAGCCGTACCATCCCTCGCTAGTTGGTTCTTTGAAAGAAAACTGGGTGAAGGGTAGAGTGATACTTGACTCCAGTTCTCTTGGTGCCTGATATTCTTGTAAAGCCAGGCATGAATTTCGCTCTGTCTCCGTCACTTACAGAGGGCGACCTGAAGTCCACCTTGTTTGACTCACACCACTTGACAAAAATGGCCCACTTTGACTTGTAAACTGATCTGGTTGAGAGTCTCTTAGGAGCCTCAATTCGTGCTGCCACCTCGCCAGAGAACCCTTGTCCTTGAATGAGGGAGGCTCTAGGAGCCATGCATGAAGATTCAGATTTGAGAGATCTCGGTGAGGGAGCCCGTTGAACGGTTGAGTCACCAGATCCTTTTTCAGAGGAAGACTGAATGGAATCTGTACTGACAGGTTGACCAGATCCCAAAACCAGGGCATGTTGGGCCAACCTGGTGCAATAAGAATCATCCTTAGACAACCCTGATTCACCACTTTGGAGATCACCTGGTTGAGAAAGGAGACAGGAGGGAAGGCATAAACATCTAGATTCTGCCAAGGCAGGCTCAGGGCATCCACTGCCCAGGCTGTTGGGTCCGGTACCAGTGAGACAAACTTGGGAAGTTTGTAATTGTACCGGGTTGTGGCAAAAAGGTCCACTTGTGGAGGGGCCCATCTCGAACACAAGAGATTGAACACCCTCTGATCTAGCGACCACTCTGTCTGGATTACCTGATTGTGTCTCGATAGCTTGTCCGCTATCACATTTAAACGACCTGTCTCCATAGGAGGGCACAGAGAGAGCCTGATTTCATACCTCCCTGTTTGTTGATATAAGCGACCACAGTAGTGTTGTCCGTCGCTATCAACACAATCTAATTTTTGCAGAGTGGCTCGAAACTCTTGAGGGCCAGGAAGACCGCCTTTAGTTCCAAGAAGTTTATATGTAGGCAACTCTCTACGTCTGACCAAACTCCTCTTGCCATAGAATCCCCTAAGTGTGCGCCCCAGCCTTCGTTTGATACGTCTGTAAACAGCTGAAGGGCGTGACTTAACGGATGCAAGGGTTGACCCGTGAGAACATTTCCCTCGTCCAGCCACCAGTCCAGGTGGGGGTGAAGGGAGGGAGGTAGGGGAATGACCTTCTCTAAAACTTCGGGAACGTGCCAGTGTCTCTTCAGATGCCAATGAATGGGTCTCATGTGAAGATGACCTGACCACACTTGTTTCTCGGTGGCTGTCAAGAGTCCTATCAAGGACATGAACTACCTGACCATACAACTCTCCCGAGTCTTTAAGAACAAAAGCTTCTGACGCAAACTTGCCCATCTTTCTTGAGTTGGTAACACCTGACCGGTCAACAGGTCGAAACGGTAACCGACGAAGGTGAAGACCTGTTGAGGAATTAACTCTGACTTTTTCATGTTCACTAGCCAACCCAGTTTGCGGCAAAGGTTCAACAAAGTCTGGGTGTGTTGTAAGCCAATCACCCGTGAAGGGGCTCTCAGCAACCAGTCGTCTAGGTACTGGTGGATTTTTATACCCTTGTTTTGGGCCATAAGTTTCACCTCCTTGACCACCTTGGTGAACTCCAAAGGAGCTGTGGCCAGCCCGAATGGGGAGGGCAGTGAACTGGTATATTCGTTTGTTCAAAAAGAACCTCATGTACTTCCTCGACCTGGGGTGAATGGGGATGTGAAAGTAGGAGCACAAGTTACAACATGACAAAACACATCCTGACATACATGATCTACTTGCCTTGGAAGGTAGTCCTTCAAATCCCGGAGCATCGGTGACATCTTTAGGGGCTTTCCCTTTACTGAAGTTAGCTTGAAGGCAACTCAAACTTTGTGCCATACGGTCCTGCAGTTCACTGGCACACCTATTGAAGCCTGCAGCCTGATTGACAATATAGCTGCCCTCCTTAGCATTCCTTTCCCATCTACGCAGGTATTCCTGACTAATTGGTCGAGAAACTGGACCCGTTGGTGGATAAGCAGCGGCCTTTGTTATGCATGGAAATTGGGAGTTTACCTTGGTTTCCGTGTTCCTCCAACTAAAGACAGACTTGCCAGGACGAGGTGGGGTATCAGGTCTGATGGTATGCATCTGATACCACCGAGCTTGAGATTTGGGCATTTTAAGGAATTGGTCCTTCTTAAGTCCGCCGGGCTGGTCGCTTTTGTTACTCTTGTCGGGTTCATTGAAATCCGCCTCAAAAACGAGGATGTGATTCCACCCCATAAATGATCGTACTGACCGGACAGTTTCCGGTAGTTCATGTCCTCAGTAACTTCTTGTTTTTTACCGGAATCAGATAACTCTCCTTCATCTGGTTCAGAAACTGTGTAATGATCACTGTCCTCCGGATCTTCAGGTAGGCCAGAACATGCACTAGCCGGTGGGTCATCATCCGCACCGGTGGGTCCATAAGCTGAGTAAGCAGAACTGGACATAGTGTGACCTGAGGTTTGGTCGGCAGCTGAAGAATCTTGAACCGGTTGACCGGTAGAATGAACAGTGGACTGAGAGAGATGAGATGTGGAAGGCATTTGCTTAACCCCCGGACCGGGAGTGTCTAAATTGCCTGCCGGTGTGATGCCGGTGGAAGATGTCAGAGCACCAACCGGAGCATGAGAGTCCACTTTATCAACGTTCCTGTTGGTGGATTTATCTGGTTTATCCGAATGTCCACGGGACTTCTTATCAGATTTCTTGTCAGATCTGTGTTTAGACTTGTGAGATTTTTTCTTCTCATGCTTGCTATCAGACCCTTTATCATCTTCTGAACCTGCCGGAAGCCACACCGGACCGGTGGGTCGGGCAAGGTTAGGGTCTAGAAAGGGGGTATCAGAAGGGACCTGGTGAGTAGACATAGGGTTAACGGGCATTTTTGGGGCACTGAAAATGTTGCCTCTAGAAAGTAAAGCCTCAAATCGTGCAAATTGTTCAGCCATTTTGTCAGACAAAGCAGAAAACTGATCAGAAGTGACATAAGACGTATCTGACTTTGAAGAAGAAGACGCAGCAGGTGCCTGCGCGGAAATCTGCGCAGAAGGCTGTAAGTCCGGTGCTACTTGCGCAGAGGGCTGTGCAGAAGAATTATCTGCCGGTACATTAGCAGACAACAAATCCTCCACCGGAGAGATGACTGTAACCTCTTTAGGAGATACAAGTAAACCTGCTTTCCTGTCTTTCCGAATCCTGTACGATGGAGTAGATATGGTCTCCCTCTGGGAGTCTGAGAAATTGTCACATAAAGAGCACGATTTGTCTTTAACACAAGGGTCGTCACCTATCTTCTTTTCCCTACAGCGAGCACAACGCTCATGAAGATCAAATGCTGCCATCACATGTCCGCAAGCGCCCCTGCGCTGACCCTTAAAATCTCCTGGAGATGCCATGAATATTCCATAACAATATGTGATAAAAAGATTTTAAGTTTAAACTGTATATCCAACACTATTTTAATAAAAACGTCTCTGAGATTTTTCCTCGAACTTTCAAATATGGCGCCAAACAAAAAGAGGAAGAGCGCATGCGCGAGCATGCGCAGTACACCGGCAGGTAGGCTACACAGCCACCTGGCAAATGAACAGGACACTACCGGTCCCGACCAGAGCCCAGCTCAGGATGTTTTTTTCTAACGTTTGGCGTGACCGGCAGGGCGCCGGACAATTGCATCTGTCCACTAGGTAAGATGTATTAACGCAATAAAAAAGATAATTCCTTAACTTTAAACAGCCGTAAACATAATGCATTCACTTATTTTGCTAGTAGGCTCACTTGGAAAAGAATTGGGGATTGGTGGGTGGCACTGGTATCTAAGTATTGAGAGCATTTCACTGAAATACTTTGACAACACTTTACAACCAGCAACTTTATTGTTAACAAATAGAATTGAAGGAAAACTTAAAATGAGAAAAACAACCCCTTAACTCTTTCGGCGCGATTGGCGACTTCCGTCGACATATATTGAAAGCGCGACGTTAACGTAACTTTTGAGCAGATGAGCGGAAATGTTTTTCATTTGGAAGTGTTTTTTATGACAGGCTTTGCTGGTGAATAGCGAATGAAAAAACAGGATTTTTTTCATTGGCTGAGCCCTTGACCAATGAAATACCAGTAGAAAGTAATATATTTTCTTTGATTTCTCATTGGCCGACTGCTATCCAATAGAATTTGAGTATTCATTGATTGACAGGCTCTCCACTAGATATACGCAATGATGTATGTTGTTATGTATAAGTTCATTTTGCTGTCTTGGAACACTAAATTCCTTGCTTCTTTTGCAGAATAATGTCTTTTAGGCCTTTTAAATCACTTTGTGATGCCAAGAAATATATTTACAGCTTATTTACACAAAGAAATGACGTATTCCTCACGTCATTATTACAGGAAATAATTTCATACGTCACGGCGAATATTGTCGACTTTCGCGCTTCATAGAAGAGTCGACAGAAGGCGATTGCCGCGTTTTATACGCATTTTACTATGTGAAACTAGCGGCGAAAGAGTTAATCTTTATCCCATATTTATGTGCATTTGAATACTTTTATAACAATTTTTCTTAGCAGAACTACCATGTTTTGGTTTTATGAAGCTTACTTTCTGTTAGCAGGCCTATTTTGTTGGGGATATGCTGGCAAAGAAAAACTTTTTGGTATCTCAGAAAAGTTTGGCACTGGGAGTATCCCGAAACAGAAAATATGTCACTGACCCATTCCTAATAAGAATTAAGTAATATCAGTTTATCATCTTAGAATATACAACTGAGACAAATTAAAAATTTAGTTACATATGTCACCTTTTCAAGCACTTCAGAGTTTGAATGTCTTCACATTTTACCATATGAAAAAAAAATTAATATGAATAGTAACTGAAAATACTAAATCAGAAAACTCAAATGTCAGAAATATGTGTGAGCTGATAGTTCTTGCAAATTTAAAACAATTAATCAACAAATTTATTTTCTGACAGTATTCTTGGCTCACAGGTGAGAAGCAGAGTACGCAGTGTAAGTTGTTCCTGGCTCTGCAGATGAAGTAGTCATACAGATTCTCTGGAGTAGGAGGACGCCTTGGGAACTCTTTTTTCATCACACTGATCAGCTCCTGTGTGATTTCATCCAACTCATCTCGCGCAAACAAGTTGGACACCTTTTTTCATGCATAGACAAAACACATGAAGTGACCACAGATATAAGGTACCGATTCATATATTTTATTTTTCCATTTAACATGGGTATTTGGCAGTTATTCACTTAACCTAATGAAATGATGAAGTTAAAATGTCCCAAGTAATCACAAAAAATGTACAAATTTGGTAAGAATGGTTACCATCTTAGTTTTATTGGAAACCCAATAATATTTAACATCTAAAACAATACATTAAATGGAGGCATGTAAAAATTATTATGATGATGATTAAGGAATTTCAAAGTGCATACAAGAAACCATTCATGAATTGATTTCAAAGTGCATACAAGAAACCATTCATGAATTGATTGCATTAGTTTACTTAACCCTTAATTTAATGCAGGTGTCCCACTGGGGCCGGCCTGTCGGTAACTATGCATTTTTTGAGAGTTGGGAACAATGTTTACAAGGTTGGTTAGGGTCGGTTGTAGTTTCCCAGCCTGTGGGGGAGAGTAACTTAAGTACTGCTCATTTGCAGTCCATTTCCAGCATGATATGAGGTAAAAATATGATCAAAAATTACGTAAAGAATGACAAAGAAACAGTGCAAGTGATCATAATTTTCAGGTGAAGTTCCACATATATGCTATAATTAATTAAGAAACCTAAAAAGTGTTTTTATTTGGTTAAATAAAAATAAAATTCCAGCTTATTTTAGGGAAAAAAATAGCATCAGAGATGCCCGTACCCCACAGCCTGGGAAAATAGTTTTCAACACCATGAGATATAGAAGTGGTGAAACAGTACACAGATTGGGATACTTTCAGAGCAGTGTCAGTGTCCAAATAATGTTTAAGTAGAGAAAATAACATCTAAGAGAAAGAAATTGCATGTAAAGAATAAGTGTTAAAACAAGACCTTTCAGTAAACTAAAAATTATGAAGCCTTAAGACTTCTCCCATTTTTATTTTCATTTGTATGGTGGAATTATGGTTTAGATTTTTTTAATATTACCCATACATACAGATGTAGCAATACATGCTTTTATGTGGAATTGGGGCAAAACCTGTGGCTCACTTGATGCAAAACCATCTGTTACAATGTGAAGTTGCAAAAGTAAAACAGTTAATGACTTCTAATATGACTTTAACAGTGCTTAATCTACACCAAAAGACACCCAAAGGTGCAACAACCAAGATTCAAGTAAAAAGATATAAGAGAGATATAAGAGAGATAAATAGTATCAGATTTCCTCCTAGAGACATAAAATAGCATCAGATATGCAAGATCAAAGGTCAAATCCAGGTCACACCATGACGTTGCACACATATAACCCTTGACCAATGTCCCTACCAAATATCAACTTCCTACACCTTATGGTTTCCAAAATATAGCCCAGACAAGGTATTATAGGTCAAGGTCACTACGGCAAGGTCAAAGGTCAAATCAAGGTCACACCATGACGTTTTACATCTACACACCTTAGCCAATGTCCCTACTCAGTATCAACTTCCTACACATTACGGTTTCCGAGATATACTCCAGACAAGATTTTATAGGTCAAGGTCACTACGGCAAGGTCAAATCAAGGTCACACCATGACGTTTTACATCTACACACCCTAGCCAATGTCCCTACTCAGTATCAACTTCCTACACATTATGGTTTCCGAGATATACTCCAGACAAGATTTTATAGGTCAAGGTCACTACGGCAAGGTCAAATCAAGGTCACACCATGACATTTTACATCTACACACCCTAGCCAATGTCCCTACTCAGTATCAACTTCCTACACATTACGGTTTCCAAGATATACCCCAGACAAGATTTTACAGGTCAAGGTCACTACGGCAAGGTCAAAGGTCAAATCAAGGTCACGTCATGACATTGCACACCTACACCCCCGAACCAATGTCCCTACCAAGTATCAACTTCCTACGCCTTACAGTTTCCGAGATATAGCCCGGACAAGATTTTATAGGTCAAGGTCACTACGGCAAGGTCAAAGGTCAAATCAAGGTCAGACCATGACGTTGCACACCTACACCCCCTAACCAATATCCCTACCAAGTATCAACTTCCTACACCTTACGGTTTCCAAGATATAGCCCGGACAAGATTTTATAGGTCAAGGTCACTACGGCAAGGTCAAAGGTCAAATCAAGGTCAGACCATGACGTTCCACACCTACACCTCCTAACTAATGTCCCTACCAAGTATCAACTTTCTACACCTTACGTTTTCTGAGCCCGGACAAACTTTTTCCCACCACCCACCCACCCGCCCATCCGGACACCATGGGTGAAAATAATTCCCCGACAGTCCTTAAGGGCTGTGGGGTAAAAATTGGGGCAAAAAGAGGATCAAGTGTTGACCAATCAACAAATCTAAAACTAGGTCACTAGTAAATATTTGGATCCCATCACATGACCTAAACATCCAACTTTACTTTATTGTTATATCAATTATATTTTTCAGGTTTTTGCTTTAATATTTAATGAGAAATAAATCCATGTATGTCTGCTTCAGATTATGAATGAAAAAGCCACTTAAACACTTAAACCTTTTATACTCCAATTTCGAGCTTCTGGGAAGGACCCCTTCAAAATTCCGTCCCTCTGAGCACTCTTTCTACACATTTATACCAAATAATTTCGAGCCTCTCAGAAAGCACATTTTTCTGGACGTGAAGGTAAACACCCTGTAGTTCTGGTTACGTGATGGGATCCAAATATTTACTAGTGACCTAGTTTAAGATTTGTTTACTGGACGACACTTGATCCTCTTTTCCCCCAAAAATTCATCAAAATTTGTACTAGCAATACCAACTGCACGTCTGGTCGTGGTGATTCTATATATTTCTCTGGTCCTGTCTGTTTGTCAGTACGGCTTGTCAGGACCTGCTACGGCTTGTCTGTTAGGGGTTTTGGGCTTGTCGCAGTACTTCTACGACTGGCCGTGCAATAAAAGTCCTTGACCCTATGTCCTGTCTGTAAGTGTACCCTCCTGTCGGGGAGGTGCAACCGACCCAGTATTTTCCCACCCTTTTTTGTGGATTCTTGTCGCCGATCCCTGACATAGAGTCGTAGGGTCGGCTCCAATGGAACAACTGCATAAGATTTAAGGGCAAAAAAACTTATTTTCTTCATTACCTACCTCACCAGAACTGAGTACATTGTTAAGATATTCCAAGAAAGCCTCATCTTTGATTTCATTGTCTGTGAAGATGAAAGTGATTCCTTTTCCCTCTCCACCAGCCACCCGGTACAGATACTTCAGGTCATCCATCAGGTTGTTCACATTGTATGATCTAACCAAAGGACAAAAACACTGGCTGAAATCTTTATCAGCTGACACTGTAATTTGCAGCATTATATGATTAATATAATAGTATATGATTATATTATCCGATAAACAGTTCAGATATACCATTTTACAAATATTTAAAATATGAAATAGAAGAAGTTCGGGAGAGCTGTACCAGGAAATATGGCACGAGGACACGTCAATTAATGACTGAAGGCCTAACTTTATTGATAGTACACACACACAAAAACAAACAAAAAAAAAAGTGTTAACAGGAGACACACCAATTTTATTTCATCACATTTCTTACCTTGTCAATGTTATTTGAAACATTTTGTAGTTTGCTATGAAAGATGCCAGCCTAGTCAGAGACTGTTTCCCGGAACCTCCCACTCCCACAAGGAGGGCATTGCCTCTATCTGTACAGATGATGCGAGAGATCTTGATAAGATGAACCATGGCATCTTTGAAAAACACTAGGTCCATGTGTGCTCCTCTCACAGTGTCATTGTACAGCTGCATGAACTGCTGCAGCCTCTCATTGAGTATGTCATAGCTTTCAACCTTCACACAAACATACAGCGAAATACCTGATTACAAGCATGATGATTTGATGTGTATTCCACTATCAGAAAATTAACAAATCATTTGAACAAAGACAACTATGGTGAACACAACACTATCTGATGCAGTTAAAAAACCAACAAGTTTGATAACTGAACAAAAGGGAATGGCCTATCAGGTGCTGGCTTCAAAACACCAACGAAAATCGCATCAGAGAAGCTTGTAACCAACTGCCTAGGGAAATAGTGTTGGATACCATGAATAATAGAAGAGATGAAACAGTACAAAGGCCAGGGGCGGTATTCACTAACATTCCTATCTTAGTCTTAGTCCTAACTTTAGGAGTTTATCATTTTAATCATATGCCTGATTTTAGCTCTTAAATCTTCATGTAGAATCAATATACTTTCAAATTACTAATGCAATTTGATTATTGATTTAGAGTATCATTAGAAAGTGATGACTAATATGTATAAGATAGGACTAAGATTGGGAATGTTAGTGAATACCGCCCCAGGAGACCTAGAGAAAATACAGTGTAAGATATGTAAAGGTGCAGGAGAAATAATACTGAAAATCATTACTCTACTTTTACCTTGTTTCAGTCTTTGCTTTTTGAATTAGGCAGGGCATTCAATGCTGCACCAGTAACAATACAGACAAGACTAGAGATTGCGTCTCGACGCAGTGTATCCCCGGACGGGACATAGTTAAGGCGTGAATATGTCGGTCTTGAGCCTGTTTCCTGGAGCACCAGGTCAGGATTCTCCATAGTACCAGATTACTGCCAAAAGCTAATCACTAGTTCTTTCACTTACATCTGTCTTTAAAAATTACATTTCATGGATCCAGAAGGTCCATATAGTGATCCAGATCACATCCAAAATTCAATCATTTAATCCTTTTACCTTTTCAGACATATTCTAAAAATTTCATCAAAATCCGTCTATAAGTTTTTTAGTTATCTTGTACACAAACACATCTGGCAGCCTGGATCCACATGATCCAGACAGTGATCCAGATTACTCCCAAAAACTAATCACTTATTCTTTGTCCCATTTAAGACATTTCCTGAAAATTTCATAAAAATCCATCCATGACCCTTTTAGCTATTTGTCTTTAAAAATTACATTTCTTGGATCCAGAAGATCCAGATAATGGTCCAGATCACTCGCAAAATTGAATCATTTCTTCCTTTTACCACTTCTTCCTTTTACCATTTCTAACATATCCTAAAAATATCAAAGTCCATCCCAAGATTATGTGGCAGCCTGGATCCAGATGATCCAGGCAGTGATCCAGATCACTCCAAAAATAGTGTAGGGATTGGTGCTCGATCTTTCAATATCGATCGATCATCCCACAGAACTGCCGATATTGACACATACTACCAGCATTTCAATATCGAAACCACATATAAGAAACAGACAAAAATAAAATAAACAGAGTAATTTTACTGCTTAAATAAATATTTATTATATAAATGCCTTAAAAAGCACATTTACAACCGAAATAAATGGGTTCAAGTCTGGCGCCATCTTTGTTTACATTGTCAGTGACAACTTCCGGTTTCACGGAAGAGAAACAAAACCTGACAGCTAGTACACAAAAAAGCATGAAAACTCTTATTTGATTGGATTTTTGTTCGTTTGTTGTTTATTTTATATTGTAGAAATATATTTTTGGTGTATAAATAATATGTTTTGATAATTTTGTGAATTAATATGTGTACGTTTTCAAAGAACCTGTATTATCGCCCACGGCTTGCGTTAACGGTCCCGATATTGAAATATCGATCGATCCACCACCCTAAATTTTCATTCGATATCGATCCTCAATATGGCTCTCGATCCCTATACTATCCAAAAATTTAATCACTTGTTCCTTGTACCATTTAGGCCATTAAAATTTTGCTGAAACAATCCATCCATAACTTTTTGCAGTATCTGTCTTTAAAATTATATTTCATGGATCCAGAAGATCCAGATAGTGGTCCAGATCACTTGCAAAATTGAATCATTTCTTCCTTTTACCACTTCTTCCTTTTACCATTTCTAACATATCCTAAAAATATCATCAAAATTCATCCTAAAATTCTGTTGCAGCCTGGATCCAGATGATCCAGATCACTCCAAAAATGTATTCACTTGTTCCTTGTACCATTTAGGTCATTTGTTGAAAATGTCATCACAATCCATCCATAACTTTTTGAGGTATCTGTCTTTAATAATTACATTTCATGGATCCAGAAGATCCATATAGTGATCCGGATCACTTCCAAAATTCAGCCATTTCATCCTTTTATCTTTCCAGACATATCCCGAAAATTTCATCAAAATCCATCCATAAGTTTTTCAGCTACACTGTACACAAACACATCTGGCAGCCTGGATCCAGATGATCCAGACAGTGATCCAGATCACTCCCAAAATCTAATCACTTGTTCCTCGCACCATTTAGGTCATTTGCTGAAAATGTCATCACAATCCATCCATAACTTTTTGAGGTATCTGTCTTTAAAAATTACATTTCATGGATCCAGAAGATCCATATAGTGATCCGGATCACTTCCAAAATTCAATCATTTCATCCTTTTACCTTTTCAGACATATCCTGAAAATTTCATCAAAATCCGTCTATAAGTTTTTGATTTATCTTGTACACAAACACATCTGGCAGCCTGGATCCAGATGATCCAGATCACTCCCAAAATCTAATCACTTGTTCCTTGTCCCATTTAGGACATTTCCTGAAAATTTCATCAAAATCCACCCATGACCTTTTGAGCTATTTGTCTTTAAAAATTATATTTCATGGATCCAGATAGTGGTCCAGATCACTCGCAAAATTGAACCATTTCTTCCTTTTACCACTTCTTCCTTTTACCATTTCTAACATATCCTAAAAATATCATCAAAATTCATCCTAAAATTATGTTGCAGCCTGGATCCAGATGATCCAGACAGTGATCCAAATCACTCCCAAAATCTAATCACTTGTTCCTCGTTCCATTAAGGACATTTCCTGAAAATTTCATCAAAATGCACCCATAAGTTTTTGAGTTATCTGTCTTTAAAAATTAAATTTCATGGATCCAGAAGATCCAGACAGTGATCCGAATCACTCCCAAAATTTAATCATATCTTCCTTTTACCATTTTGGACATATCCTGAAAATTTTATCAAAATCCATCTGTCAGTTTTTGAGTTATCTTGTTCACAAACAAACAAATAGAGGGCCAAAAATGACCCTCGGTCAGGTACTTTGGCGGTCAGTGGATGACCTTAAATGAAGATCTGTAACCGGTAAGCCTGGATGCTGGTACTCCATCATGTACTCAACCTCCAAAGCCATTTTCAATAGTTTCCATGCAATATAGTCAGCATTAAGTGTGAAAATATCTCCAAAAAGGCCAAAAATGACCCTCGGTCAGGTACTTTGGCAGTCAGTGGATGACCTTCAATGAAGAGCTTGAAGGGCAAATTTCTGCCTGCATACAGAGGACATATATATGTATTATATATACCAGCCATAGGATGATTTGACTTTCTGTTTAGGAGAACTGGGCCAAAAAGTGAAAAAATGGCCAAAATCTGACCTTTAAGAGGCCACCAGTGACCTTGAGATTGAAGGTCAAGGTCACAAAACAATAGCATTCGTGGCATTGCCCATATATACCCACATACCAAATTTGAAAGTTCTAAATTAAATATTTTTTAAGTTATCGCATCCAAAAGGAAATCTCTGCGGCGGCGGCGTGACCGTACTGAATCCTAAGTATCCATGACTTTCGTCCGGGGATACAATTAAATAATCACAGCATTTTAAGCCCTGCCACAAAAGACTGGTTATCATTCTGCGTTACTAAAAATTTACATTTGAATATATCAAAGGCTAAATTCAACTAAGTTAATTTATCAATTTAGGGTATTCCCCAGTTTCACCTATTTATTGGGTGTTAGGTACTCCATTTACCATAAATCTATTTTCCTGTTTAACAAGAATGAACAGTTCATTATACTAAATTTTTATAAGTTAATACCCTATCCAATGGATAATTGCTAATCCAGTCGGTGCAGACCGGCCTGCCAAACGTCAGAAAAAGACGTCCTGTGTTTCCACTGGCTGGCCGGTCCCAGCACTGTACACTCGCCAGGTGGTGCATCATACTTCCTTCCTGTCTAGACAGTGTGACGTCATAGCATCTTTTTTGTTGTCTAAACCTATTAGGCCCTTAGTAAACTGATAGCGGGGCTGGTTAGGAGGGTCTTGTGTGTCCATTGGATAGGGTATTAACTTATAAAAATTTAATTTACTTATTAAATTTGCAATTTTATTGCGTTAATACATCCTATCCAATGGACAATTGCTGAATAACTACCGCTTGGTCGGGGGGTAAGTTAGTAGGGACTTAAGTGAAATCATAAACAAACTAACAAAATTTCTCCAGGACTGGGTCAACCCTGAGGTCAAGAAACCCTTGAAGACCATGATCGGTTACCAGCACCCGGTTACCCGGGGCTATACCGATGTTGCCCCCCCCTTTCTTTAACAGACCTGCTCTGAGGTAGGGGAAGAGAGGGATGAGCTCAGTCCCATAAGAAGGAAAATAAACCTCCCAAAGGAAGCACGTCACTTTTTTTTTTTTTTTTTTGCATTTAACTATGTACATACTATTTACATAATATTATGTACATATCTCCTCTAAACCATGGGCTACTGGTGGATCTGCTGCACAGCCACTACAGGTCCCAGGTGATTAAAGCTCGGAATCAGCCCAAGCCACATCCTTCAGATAGAACTGTGTGAAGGTGTTATGTGACTTCCAATGGCAGCCTGACAAGATTTGCTCTAAGGAAACTCCCGACTGGAATGTCTTTGGAAGGCCTTAGAGGCAGCAAAGGCCGTGACATCATGGGCTTTAACCTGATGTAGGGTGAGGGCCTCCTGGTCATAGAGCTCATAGCATAGGATCACAGTCTGCTTGATCCATGAGGAGATAGTGGCAGGTGAGATGTCTTTGTCAAAACCTTTCTTAAAAGAGACAAAAACCAATTCCTTATTCTGCCTGAGGTCCTGTCCAAATAGTAGCGCAACGCTCTGACCGGACAGAGGGACCTGTCAGACTTGAGGGACCTATCCAAGGTTGGGGCCAGGGCTGATATAACCACTTGGGGCACACTCTCTGGACCCTCTTTGGCAAGCTGATTCTTGGAAAGAAAGCTGGGTGGTGAGTACAGGGACAACTTTGATCAGTCAGATTGGTGTCTAATGTTTCTGTTCTGCCAAGAATGTATCTCACTTCTACGCTTGCCCAACTGGTTGATCTCCTTTGAGGAGCCTCAATTCTTGCTGCCACTGCCTCAGAGAAGCCCTGCTCCTTAATTGCTGATGCTCTAGGAGCCATGCGTGGAGATTCAGATTTGTCAGATGTCTGTGAGGGATCTGATTGAAGGGCTGTGTCAACAGGTGGGTAGACTCAGTGGGATTTGGCTGGACATGGCCACTAGATCCCAGAAACAAGGCATGTTGGGCCACCCCTGAGCAATCAGAATGATTCTCTTGTATGGGGAGTCCTGTAGCTTCTCCACCACTTTGCACTTTGCTATTTGGGGTGCCACCTGCTGCTTATTGTTTGGAAGACCACTTGAAGGAGAGACCACTCTGTTTGGATGGTCTGGCCTAGCCTGGATAACTTGTCTGCTACCATGTTCAGCCAGCCTGGGATGTGTCGGGCTTTGAGAGTCACTTGTTTTCTGGTACACCAGGTCAAGATTCTCCATAGTAGGGCACAAATTGGATCCGACCTCATGCCTCCTTCCTTGTTTATATATGACACCACTGTGGTGTTGTCGGTTGCCACAAGAACTATTTTGTCTGAACAAAAGTCCTTAAACTCTTTTAAGGATAGAAAGACTGCTTTTAGTTCCAGATAGTTTATCTGCAGCTTGCTTTCTGGAAGGGACCAGGTTCCTCTTGCAGTGTGTTTGTTTAATTATGTGTCTGTAAAGATTTGCAGAGCATATTTTATTGGGTGTAATGGTTAACCTTGAAGAACGTTGTCTTCCTTCAGCCACCATTGCAGGTGGGGTTGAAGTGATCTGGGAATAGGGATCACTTTTTCTAGAGATTCCGGTACCCTCCAGTTGTTTTTGAGATGCCACCTTATGGGTCTCATATGCAGTCGGCCAAGGTGAACCTGCTTTTCTGTGGCTGTTAGCAAACCTATCAAGGACAAGAATTGCCGGACTGGACAAGCCGGAAGGGATAGCATTGTCATTACTTTTTCTTGAAGGTTCTGCCACCGGTCCAGTGTGGGTCAGACCTGACCAGACTTGAGGTCGAACTGGTCGCCAACAAAATGGAAGACTTGTTTGGGCTCCAGTTCTGATTTCTCTAAATTTACCAGCCAGCCCAGTTGTTGACACATTTTTAGGTACTGGTGGATCCTTATACCCTTGTGCGTGGCCATCGGTTTCACCTCTTTTGCTACCACAGTGAACTCCATGGGGGCTGTGGATAGTCTGAAAGGCAATGCTTTGAACTGGTATGTTCTGCCCTGGACATGAAATCGTAGATATTTCCTGGACTGTTCCTGTATAGGTATGTGGAAGTAGGCATCCTTGAAATCTATTGAGGTCACCCACTCTCCTTGTTGGAGGGAAGTCCTGATGGTTTCCGGTGTCTCCATTTAAAATTTTTGTACCCTGAGGAATTGATATAAATTGCTCAGATCTAGTATAGGTCTCCACTTGTTGGGTTTGGGAACTAAAACAGTCGGTTGAAAAACCCTAGGGACCTTTGATTTTGCACAAGCTCTGCTGCGTTTTTGTGCATAAGCTGATGTAATGCCTCCAATAGGTGGAGGTTCCTGTGAGGATTGACATAACGGCTTATGATGGTGGGAGATCTTGCCAACTTTGGTCGGATCCAAAAGGGGAGGGTGTAACCCTCTTTTAGGATTTGAACTACTTTCAGACCATCACCCAGATCCAGCAAATTTTGCTAAAAGTTTTGAAGTCTGGCCCCTACAGGCAGATTTGAAACAGCAAGTTGGACATTTGTTCCAAGTTTTACAAAAGACAATTGATCGACACAGAAAACGGAAAATTTAATAGTAAATTAAATTTTTATAAATTAATACCTTACATAGTGGACAGATGCATTTGTTCGGCGCCCTGCCGGTCTCGCCAAACGTTAGACAAAAACATCCTGAGCTGGGCTCTGGTCGTGACCGGTAGTGTCCTGTTCATTCGCCAGGTGGCTGTGTAGCCTCTCTGCTGGTGTACTGCGCATGTGCGCACTTCCTCCTTTTGTTGTCTACCTTAGAATATCCCCTTTTAAAGCTTAGAATAGCGGGGAAGGTAGGGTGGGAGTCCCCCTGTCCACTAGGTAAGGTATTAACTTATAAAAATTTAATTTACTATTAAATTTTCCGCTTTATTGCATTAATACATCTTACCTAGTGGACAGATGGAGAATAACTACCCAGTGGATGGAGGGTAGCTGAATAAGGGGAAATTTTCCAGAACTCTGACTAGTAACAGAGGTGACTGAGGCAATGATTAAATAGACCAGCCCTAAGCCAAACACCCCCCCCCCCCCCTTTTTCTTTGTACAAACTCAACACAAGTGTACAGGGAGAACTCAGAGGGAGATTAGAGTTCTGACCCACCTAGTAGAGGAAGAAGAACAGGAACTGAAGTTACTATCACTGTACTGCTGGGTCCACTTGGGATTATGGCAGCCCAGAAGCCAGGATAGTCGAAGCTTGCTTGCATGCTTTTTTTTTTTACATATGTACACTATATACCTGTGCTTTGATACAATACTATATTATTCGTGGACCTGTTGAGCAGCTACCACAGGGCCTAAGTGGTACAGTTCCGAATCTGCCCAAGCCACGTATTTCAGATAAAATTGTGTAAAAGTATTATGGCCTTCCAATGGCAGGCTGAGAGAATATGGTCCAAGGAGACGCCCCTTTGGAATGCCTTGGAACCAGCAAAGGCCCTAACATCATGGGCTCTGACTTGATGCAAGCTCTGGGCTTCTTCATCAGAGACCTGGTAGCAGAACAGCACAGTTTGCTAGATCCAGGAAGATATGGAAGCAGGAATAATATCTTTATGGAAAATCTTCCAGAAGGACACAAAAACCAGATTGTTACCTTTGCGGAGGTCATTGGACCTGTCTAAGCAGTAACGTAAGGCTCTTACTGGACAGAGTGACTTGTCCTCCTTCAGAGTTAGCCAAAGATGGGGCCAAAGCTGGGATGACTCCTGGGGCCACACAGTAATGACCCTTCCGAGCCAACTGATTCTTGGAGAGAGAAATGGGTGAAGGGTAGAGAGACCTTACTCCAATTTCAATGATGTTGGATTTTTTTATAAAGCCAGGCATGAATTTCGCTGTGTCTCTTGCCTGAACCCAAAGCCAAAAGAAAAACTGTGTTGAACCTCAAGTGTTTAAGAGAAGCCTTTGCTTTGCACTCGCCACCTGCCCTCGGCCTTATCTCTATGGAAGCTCTCCAACAAGTGGGTTAAGTTCTCGTCTTTACTGATATTCAATCTATCATCACCCCCTATATCAGTGATGGCCCTCCTATAGCCTTCAATAGTACTGGGCTGCAATTCTCTTTCTTTAAAGAGGTGCAAAAGAAAGTCCGCAATCTGGTTCACAGAGGGGGACCGGAAGTCCACCTTGTTTGACTTACACCATTTGACAAAAATGGCCCACTTGACCTGTATCAGGCTCTGATGTAGAGTCTCTGAGGAGCCTCAATTTGCTGCCACTTCTTAAGAGAACCCTTTTCCATGAATGACAGAGGCTCTAGGAGCCAGGCATGCAGATTCAGGTTCTTGAGATCTCGGTGAGGGAGCCCGTTAAAAGGCTGTGTCACTAGATCCTGCTGCAGTGGCAGCATGAATGGAACCTGAGCTGACAGACTGACCAGGCCCCAAAACCAAGGCATGTTGAACCAACCCGGTGCAATCAGTATCATTCAGTGACAGCCCTGATCCATCACCTTGGAAACTACCTTGTTGAGTCGTGATACTGGTGGAAGGGCGTAAACTGGAAAATTTAATAGTAAATTAAATTTTTATAAGTTAATACCTTACCTAGTGGACAGATGCATTTGTCCGGCGCCTTGCCGGTCACGCCAAACGTTAGAAAAAAACGTCCTGAGCTGGGCTCTGGCCGGGACCGGTAGTGTCCTGTTCATTCGCCAGGTGGCTGTATAGCCAACCTGCTGGTATACTGCGCATGCTCGCGCATGCGCTCTTCCTCTTTTTGTTGTCTACCTATGAATTTCCCCTTATACTAGAATAGCGGGGCAGGTAGGGTGGGAATCCCCTTGTCCACTAGGTAAGGTATTAACTTATAAAAATTTAATTTACTATTAAATTTTCCATTTTATTGCGTTAATACATCTTACCTAGTGGACAGATGCAGAATAACTACCCAGTGGAAGGAGGGTAGCAGAAGAAGGGGAATTCCTGAGAACTCTAGGTACTAAGAGGTGATTCCAGCCATGGTTAAATAAACCAGTCCTTAGGAAAAAACACCCCCTCCCCCCTTTTTTTTGAAATTTCCTTGTACCAACTCAACCGAGGGTACAGAGGGAAGGAGAGAGATGAGTTCATCACGTAGTGAGGAAGACGAACAGGAACTGAAAAACCTATTAATTCCCTGGAACCACTTAGGCTCGTGATAATCCAGGGGAAAACTTATTTATGAAATTATGTACACTATACACAATAATTCCCAAAGAGGGACTTTATTTGTCCGCCTGGACCTGTTGGGCAGCCACAATGGGCCCCAGATGGTACAGGTCCGAGTCGGCCCAAGCTAGGTCCTTCAGATAGAACTGAGTAAAGGTATTGTGGGCTTTCCAATGACAGGCCGAGAGAATTTGTTCCAAGGACACGCCTCCCTGAAAAGCCTTGGAAGCCGCAAAAGCCCTGACATCATGTGCCTTGACTTGAAGCAACTTGTGGGAATCCTCATCGGATACTTGGTAGCACAAGAGCACTGTTTGTTTAATCCAAGAGGAGATAGTAGCCGGAACAATATCTTTCTCAAAGCTCTTCCGGAAGGACACAAAAACCAGATCCTTCCCTTTGCGGAGATCCTTGGTTCTGTCTAGATAGTAACGTAGGGCCCTGACTGGGCACAAGGACCTATCCTCCTTAAGCTCTTTGTCCAAGGAGGGTGCCAAGGCCGGGATCACTACTGGAGCCACAGATGCCGGGCCTTCTTTGGCCAACTGATTCTTGGAAAGAAACATGGGAGACGGATAGAAAGACACCTGACTCCAGTTCTCTTGGTGCCGTATATTCTTGAATAGCCAAGCATGAATTTCACTTCTACGCTTGCCTGAACCTAGAGCTAGAAGAAAAACTGTCTTAAAGGTCAGATGCTTAAGGGAAGCCTTCCTCATTGGTTCAAAAGGAGGTTTAGTCAACTGGTGAAGGACAAGGGAAAGATTCCAAGAAGGCAGCCCTCGTCTGCCCTTGGGCTTATCCCTATGAAAACTGTCCAATAAACGGGTTAAGTTTTCATCTTTGCTGATGTTCACCTCCTGATTTCCCACCATGTCCGCAATAGCAGTTCTGTAACCGTCAATGGTGCTAGGCTGGAGTTTCCTTTCTTTGAATAGATAGAGCAGGAAATCAGCGATCTGGTTCACAGAGGGCGACCGGAAGTCCACCTTATGTGCGTCACACCATTTGATAAAAATGGCCCACTTTGACTTATAAACGGCTCTGGTTGAACTTCTCTGAGGAGCCTCAATTCTTGCTGCCACTTCATCAGTGAACCCTTGTTCTTGAATGCAGGAGGCTCTAGGAGCCACGCATGTAGATTTAAGTTGGCTAGGTTCTTGTGAAGAAGGCCATTGAGAGGCTGAGTCACGAGATCCTTGCGAAGGGGGAGCTGGAAAGGAATTTGCACGGACAGAGTGACCAGATCCCAAAACCAAGGCATGTTGGGCCAACCTGGGGCAATTAGGACCATCCTTAAGCATCCCTGATCCATTACCTTCGACGTCACCTGATTGAGCAGTGAGACCGGAGGAAAGGCGTAAACATCCAGATTCCCCCATGGTATGCTGAGGGCGTCCACAGCCCAGGCTGCCGGATCCGGCACCGGTGACACAAACTGGGGAAGTTTGTGGTTGAACCGGGTTGCAAAGAGGTCCACCTGTGGGAGGTCCCAGTTGGAGAACAAGCGATTGAACACTGGTAGGGACAGGGACCATTCTGTCTGGATCACCTGACTGTGCCTGGATAGTTTGTCCGCTATCACATTCAGGCGACCCGGAATGTGCCTTGCCCTCAGGATTATTCCTCTGGGATGGCACCAAGCCAGAAGTCTCCACAGGAGGGCACAGAGAGAGCCTGATCTCATACCTCCTTGCTTGTTGATGTAGGCAACCACAGTTGTGTTGTCTGTGGCTATGAGAACAACCTGATCCCTGCAGAGATGCTCGAAACTCTTGAGGGCCAGAAAGACTGCTTTCAGCTCTAGAAAGTTTATATGGAGGTGACTTTCTGGTTCTGACCAAACGCCTTGCGCTATAGCCTCTCCTAAGTGAGCGCCCCAACCTTCGTTTGAGGCGTCTGTAAAAACTTGTAGAGCGTGACGTAGGGCATGTAGGGGTTGCCCTCGCAGTACATTCTTTTCGTCCAACCACCAATCCAGATGGGGGTGCAGGGACGGGGGAACCGGAATCACTTTTTCCAGGACCTCCGGTACATGCCAATGCTGTTTGAGATGCCACTGAATTGGTCTCATGCGGAGGCGACCCAGCCAGACTTGCTTCTCTGTGGCTGTCAAGAGACCTATGAGGGACATAAACTGCCTGACCGTGCAGGAGTCCCTGTTCTTTACAAAGAGAAGTTTCGCCTTTAATGTCTCCCAGCGCTCTGACGTGGGTAGAACCCGTCCCGTCAGGAGATCGAACCGGTAGCCTACGAAATTGAACACTTGCTGGGGTACAAGTTCTGACTTCTCCAAGTTGACCACCCAACCTAATTCGCGGCAGAGGGCCAAGAGGGTCTGGGTATTTCGTTGGCAGGTTTCCGGGCACGGGGCTCTGAGCAACCAGTCGTCTAGGTACTGGTGGATTCTTATACCCTTTGTTTGAGCCAACAATTTCACCTCCTTTACCACCTTGGTAAATTCCAACGGAGCCGTGGCTAGTCCGAATGGAAGGGCTGTGAACTGATATGCCTTGCTGTTCAAAAAGAACCTGAGGTATTTTCTGGATCTGGGATGGATGGGGATATGAAAGTAAGCGTCGCTGAAATCCAGTGACGTGACCCATTCCCCTTTTTGTAAGGAGACCCTTATGGTTTCCGGTGTTTCCATCTTGAAAGTGTTTGTTTGGAGATAAAGGTTTAACTGGCTGAGGTCCAAAATGGGTCTCCACTTTTTGTTGGGTTTTGGGACCAAGAACAACCGGTTGTAAAAGGACAGGGAGGTCCGTACAACCACCTTTTCGACTACCAACTTTTTTCTTAGTGCAACCAAGGCCTCTGACAGAGCCCGGCTTCTTACCGGATTTGCATAACCACTTGTGATGAGAGGAAACCGTGTCAAAGGGGGCCTCATTTTGAACGGTAGGGTATAACCCTCCTTCAAAATGGAGACTACCCTGGGATTTGCCCCTAGTTCTTGCCACTTTGGCCAAAAGGTCTGTAGTCTCCCCCCTACACCCAACTCTTTGACAACATTGGGGACATTTGGAACAGGTTTGGCAGAAAGACAATGATTTACAAAAGAAGCACCTTTGACAAGCTTTATTTCTGTCTTTTTCACCACGGGTCTTATACCTTTCTTTTGCGGAAGCCCTTTTGAAATTGCATACTGAGCATGAGTTGCAACATGACAAGATACAAGAGGATTTGAAGGTTTTGGAACAGTGTTTAAAGAAGGAACTTTGACTATTGTCTGAACATTTAAACTGTCCTGAACCACAGGTTGTACAGTCTGCTTTACTAACTTTGACGTTTTCCCCACATTTACTGATTTCTGAATGGGAGGAAACATGCTGTAATTGTCATTTAAAACCTTTATATCCCTTGGAACGAGAGAAACGAGGGTTAGAACCCCTTCCTCTGCCACGTCCTCTATTCCTAGGCCTACTAAATTGCCTCCATGGTTGTTGTTCTTGTTCCGTACCGGTAGACCTTTGATCCCTTCTGTCATAAGGTCGGTATCTGTTGGCTGTCCTCCAACCGGACTGCTGTGAAGCACCCGGACCGGGTCTCAGAGCAGAACCGGAAGCCTCATGCTTGATGATATCCTGTTCAGCAGTGGCAATGACTGCGTCGGGAAAGAGGCCATAGCCAAACATTGGAGCATTTCTAAGATGTAACCATGTATCTTGCTTGACACCAGGCTTCATATGTTCTAGATAAGCATCACGTCGGATCAAGATAAGATTAGCAAGATGTACAAACACACTGTCCGCGAGATGTTGCAAAGCCGTGCCCATGGCAACAGAGACACTTTGGTGAAAGGCCATAAGATCCTTGAGGTCGTTCAGGGCACCAGACACTTCCTTAGGGGCTTTGCCCTTGTTGATGCGGGAACATAACATGGTAACATTACTAGACATTTTATCTTGCAACTCACTAGCGCACCGGTTGAACCCTGCAGCATTGTTAACGATATATGAGTTCTCCCTAGCGCACTTCTCCCACCTTCTGAGGTATTCCTGTGAAATGGGCCTAGAAGGAGGGCCTGCAGCTGGATAGGCCGAAGCCTTAGTAAGCCTTGGAAACTGAGAATTGAGTTTCGCTTCTGTATTATGCCAACTGAAGAGTTTTCTACCCGGTCTGTGGGGGCCATCTTGTTTAATGGTATACATCTGATACCATCTTGCCTGTGACTTGGGGATCTTCACAAACTGGTCTTTTTTCAGTCCGGCCGAGTCTTGGGCCCTTGAAGGGTAGCCTTCTGCCACAACTGTATTGAGTCGCTCCAACTTCTGGCAGAGCCAGTCATCCGGCGGCATTTCAACTGAAATACGGGCAGGCCTTTTAGGATTCTTACCCTTCCAAGGGTTATTGGATTTATCCGGCTCATTCAAGTCACTTTCAAAGTCCGGTATGTGAGTCCACCCCATGAAGGAACGAACCGACCTTACAGTTTCTCTGTAGTTCATCTCTTCGGTTTGCTCAGGGTGTTCCAGAGTATCAGAGGAAATCTCACCCTCGTCAGAGTCAGAGTGCACAGACGACACATCAGAACCGGCCAAAGGGTCATCAAAATCAATGTCGTCCGGTTCCGGTGGAAGATTGAATGTACCGGGGAAAGCAGAAGCTGAAGATGAAGTTGTAGGCTTAGCCAAAAACAGGTCACCAGCAGAACCGGCTTGGTCATCTTCCGGTGTAAGGGTGACTGAAGATGCCGGAGGGGCTTTCTTGTGTACTGTAGCCTGCGTTACACTCTCCGGACCGGAGGTGCCCAAAGCAGGGACCGGCTTATCCAAGGGAACCGGTTTATCAGCTATCTTGACTGACTTCTTATGTTTTTTGTCTTTAGTTTTCTTAGGTTTATCCTCCCCAGATTTAACAACGGCCTCCTGCACTGCCGGGGACTCCACCGGACCGGTGGGCCGGGCAGCCGGGGCAATAAAGGGGGATTCAGAAGGCACAGCTTTTGAACTTGAAGGGTTCACCGCCATCTTGGGGGTGGAGAAAACATTGCCTCTACTCAACAAGGCTTCTACACGTGCAAATTGCTCTGCCCATTTATCATTCATCAGAGAAAACTGTTCTGCTGTAACAAAAGTGGCAGGATGAGATGTACTCTGAGGAGGGGCAGTAAAAGTTGGCTCCGCAGAAGAATCCACGGAAGCAATGACTTCAACTTCTTTAGGGGAAACTAAAATACCTGCTTTACGGTCTTTTCTGATTCTGTAAGAAGGGGTAGAAATCAACTCCTTTTGTTCATCAGAGAAGGAATCGCACACACTACACTGTTTGTCTTTAACACAAGGGTCATCCCCAATGCCTTTATCGCGACAACGCGCGCATTTCTTGTGCAAATCAAAGGCGGCCATAACGTGGCCACAAGACCCCCGCCTTTGTCCTTTCTTTTCCCCTGGTGAATCCATGATATATATAGCACAAAACTACTAACACACTTTAAACAAATATCCAATCTAACACTAGTAAAAAATTAAAAAAGTTTCTCTTAAACTTCAAGCGTTAACAAAATGGACGCGCCAAACAAAAAGAGGAAGAGCGCATGCGCGAGCATGCGCAGTATACCAGCAGGTTGGCTATACAGCCACCTGGCGAATGAACAGGACACTACCGGTCCCGGCCAGAGCCCAGCTCAGGACGTTTTTTTCTAACGTTTGGCGTGACCGGCAAGGCGCCGGACAAATGCATCTGTCCACTAGGTAAGATGTATTAACGCAATAAAATTGCAAATTTAATAAGTAAATTAAATTTTTATAAGTTAATACCCTATCCAATGGACAATTGCTTTACCGGTCGGCGCGACCGGTCCCGCCAAACGCCAGAAAAAGACGTCCTGTATATACTACCGGCAGGACCGGTCACAGAGTGTGCATTCGCCAGGTGGCGCATCGTACTTCATTTCCTGTTTACCTCTTGACGTCATAGCATCTTTTTCGTGTCTAATCCTAGTAAGACCCCTAGTAAGCTGATAGCGGGGCCGGTTGGGTGGGCCTTGCCTGTCCATTGGATAGGGTATTAACTTATAAAAATTTAATTTACTTATTAAATTTGCAATTTTATTGCGTTAATACATCCTATCCAATGGACAATTGCTGAATAACTACCGCTTGGTAGGCGGGTAAGCAGCTAGGGACTTATGTGAACTCATAACAACAATTTTTAACAGGCCCATTTGACCTAGGGTCAGAGAACCCTGAAAGGTCAGGGTCGGTCACTAACTCACCGGTTAACCGGGAGCCTACCGACGTTGCCCCCCCCCCCTTTTTTTTTTCTTTCCTTCAGAGTTGGTCTGAGTTGGAAAGATAGAGAGAGAGAGGGGCTGAGTTCAGTCCCAGAAGAAATAAACTTCCCAAAGGAAGCAAGTTACAGTTTTTTTTTTTTTTTTTTTTTTGAACATATATGTACATTCAACATATTTACATTATGTACATATCTAGCATATTTACAATATGTACATATTTACATATATACAACATCTCCTCACTTCTGGGCCTGGTGGTGCACCTGCTGGGCAGCCACTACAGGTCCCAGATGGAAAAGCTCTGAGTCAGCCCAGGCAACATCCTTCAAATAGAATTGGGTGAAGGTGTTGTGGGATTTCCAGTGGCAGGCTGACAAGATCTGATCTAAGGAGATCCCTGATTGGAAAGCCTTAGAAGCAGCAAAGGCCCTAACATCATGGGCTTTAACCTGATGTAAGGTGAGGGCCTCCTGGTCAGAGAGCTCATAGCACAGAACCACAGTCTGTTTGATCCATGAGGAGATGGTGGCAGGCGAGATGTCTTTATCAAAACCCTTCTTGAAGGAGACAAAGACTAACTCCTTATTCTGCCTGAGGTCTGCAGTCCTGTCCAAGTAGTAACGCAGGGCTCTAACTGGACATAGGGACCTGTCACCCTTGAGTGACCTATCCAGAGATGGTGCCAGGGCTGGGATGACCACTGGTGCCACACTATCTGGACCTTCCTTAGCCAGCTGATTCTTGGATAGGAAGCTGGGTGAGGGGTACAAAGACACCTTAGACCAGTCTGACTGGTGTCTGATGTTCTTATGTAACCAAGCATGGATCTCACTCCTGCGTTTACCTGAACCCAAAGCCAGCAGGAAAACAGTCTTGAAAGTTAAATGTTTCAAGGAGGACTCTTTCAGGGGTTCAAAAGGAGCCTTTGTGAGCTGATGTAAAACCAGTGAAAGGTTCCAGGAGGGGATGCCCCTCCTGCCCTTAGGTCTGTCTCTATGGAAACTATCCAGGAGACGAGTGAGATTCTCATCTTTGCTGACATTAATGGTGGAATTGCCCAGTTTGTCAGCAATGGCTGATCTGTAGCCATCAATAGTGCCTGGTTGTAACTTCTTGTCCTGAAACAAGTGCAGGAGGAAGTCAGCAATGGCCTTCAGAGGTGGTGCCCTGAAGTCCACCTGATTACTGAGGCACCACTTTGTAAAAATGGTCCACTTTGCCTCATAGACAGATCTGGTTGATCTTCTTTGAGGAGCCTCAATTCGTGCTGCCACTGCCTCAGAGAAGCCTTGCTCCTTGATTGCTGAGGCTCTAGGAGCCAGGCATGTAGGTTCAGATTCGACAGGTTCTTGTGAAGGACCTGGTTGAATGGCTGAGACACAAGGTTTGGTATGCTGGGCAGACAGAGTGGGATCTGGCTTGACATTGCTACCAGGTCCCAAAACCAGGGCATGTTGGGCCACCCTGGGGCAATCAGGATTATTCTGTTGCAGGGGTAGTCCTGGAGCTTCTCCACCACTTTGCCCAAGATGGCTGCCGGTGGGAAGGCGTATGGGTCCAGGTACTCCCAGGAGAGACTGAGTGCATCCACTGCCCAAGCCTGGGGGTCTGGCACCGGTGACACAAACTGAGGTAGTTTGTTGTTGAACCTGGTGGCAAACAGGTCCACTTTTGGCTGGTGCCACCTTGCGCATACAGCTTGGAATACTGCTGGATGAAGTGACCACTCTGTTTGAATGGTCTGGCCAAGTCTGGATAGCTTGTCTGCTATCACGTTCAGCCGGCCGGGGATGTGACGTGCCCTGAGGGTTACCTGTTGTCTGGTGCACCAGGACAGGATTCTCCACAGTAGGGCACACAGTGACCCCGACTTCATCCCCCCTTCTTTGTTGATATAGGCAACCACTGTTGTGTTGTCTGTAGCTATCAACACAGTCTTGTTGCAGACCAGGGTTCGAAACTCCTTTAGAGCTAGAAAAACTGCTTTTAGCTCTAAGTGGTTTATGTGCAACTTGCTTTCTGGAAGGGACCAGGTTCCCCTTGCAGTATGGTCGTCCAAGTGAGCGCCCCACCCTTCGCTTGATGCGTCTGTAAAGATCTGCAGAGCATGTTTTAGAGGGTGTAATGGTTGACCTAGTAGCACATTGCCTTCCTCCAGCCACCACCTTAGATGAGGGTGGAGGGACTTGGGGACCGGTATCACCTTTTCCAGTGACTCTGGGACCCTCCAATTGTTTTTCAAGTGCCACTGTATGGGTCTCATGTGGAGTCGCCCTAAGTGGACTTGTTTTTCTGTTGCTGTGAGGAGACCTATGAGGGACATGAATTTCCGGACCGGGCAAACCGGATCCGACATCATTGATCTGATTTTGTCTGTCAAGGCCTGCCAACGGTCTTCTGTTGGTCTGACCTTGCCCTCTTTCAGGTCGAACTGGTAACCTACGAAATTGAAGACCTGTTTGGGTGTCAGTTCTGACTTTTCCTTGTTCACCAGCCACCCTAGTTCCTGACAAAGAGTGACCAGGGTTTGAGTATGCTGGAGACAGGTGTGGAGGGTAGAGGCCCTCACCAGCCAGTCGTCTAGGTACTGGTGGATTCTTATACCCTGTCGTAAGGCCATGAGCTTGACCTCTTTGGCCACCACTGTGAACTCCATGGGTGCTGTGGAAAGACCAAAGGGCAGGGCCTTGAACTGGTAGGAGTGGCCCTGAATGTGAAAACGCATGTACTTCCTTGACTGGCTGTGAATTGGAATGTGGAAGTAAGCGTCTTTGAAGTCTATGGATGTGACCCACTCCCCTGCCTGTAGGGAGGTTCTTATTGTCTCTGGGGTCTCCATCTTGAACGACTCTGTGTTTAAAAAGGTGTTCAAAGTGCTCAGGTCCAAGATAGGTCTCCACCGGTTGTTGGGTTTGGGAACCAAAAATAGCCGGTTGTAAAACCCTAGGGAGGTCTGATTTGTTACCGGTTCTACTGCATTCTTGTTTGTTAGCTGAGTCAGTGCCTCCAAAAGGAAGGCCTGTCTTTGGGGGTTTACATATTTGCTGATGACCATTGGTGACCTGGTTAGGTTGGGTCTGAACCGGAAGGGAAGGGTGTAGCCCTCTCTCAGTATTCTGATAACTTTTGGACTCGCACCCAGAGTTTCCCACTTTTTCCAAAACTGCTGAAGTCTTGCCCCTACAGGAAGATTTGTGACAACAGTTTGGACATTTGTGACAATATTTACAAAACTCAAGTGATCTACACAGGAAACATCTTTCACATGGTTTATTTCTCTGATAGATTGACAATAAGTGGGGTTTACACCTTTCTTTTGCGGTGACCCGCTGACAAAAGGAACACTTGCAACAAAAGAGTTTACATGTGGAAACACAGTCTCGCTCTTGTTTGTCACTGGAGGTGGTGGGTTCAAGCCCTCCATCTTGTCGGATACATTTACAGAGTTCAGCAATCCGACCACATTTGCAAAACAGTGATTGTCATTTATGCTTTTTAAAACCTCTGGCCGGCTTCTGGCTGAAGTTTGAGGCTTTACCACCCCCTTTCTGAGCAGTTTGCCGGTCTCTAATCTGCTTCCATGCCGGAGTAGTGGGCTTCCGGTCCGGCTGGTGAGGGGTTCGGTTGGAGGAGACGTATGGATGAAAACGTCCAGGTTTCCTTGGTGTGGTACCAGCAGAACGCCTCTCTTCACTACGTAAGATTTCCTCTTCAGCTTTGACCAGTAAGCTGTCCGGGAAGAGTGATAGTTGGTGAACTGGAGACGTACGTAAGGCAGACAAGGTGTCCGGTTTAATGCCACCCCTTATGAACTCTAAATAACTGTCCCGACGTGCCAGGGTGAGATTAGCCATGCTGATAAAGACTCCCTCTGATAAATCCTGCATGGTACGCTGCATAGCCTGTGAAATTGACCGGTTAAACGTAACCAGATATTCCAGTTCTTCAACAGCTTGTTGTTGTTTCTCAGCACTTTTGCCCTTTGAGGAATCGAACCTCAGGGACTTTAACTGGGTGACCATGGAGTCCTGTACTTTGGTGAGGCATCTAGAGAGGCCAGCAGCATGATTACACATCACTGATTGTTCTCTGAATGACCTCTCCCACCTTCTAAGGGTGTCCTGGCTGAAGGTCCTGGAAGCTGGGGCAGAAGGTAAACTGTGCCTTGCAACTCTAGAAAACATACTGTTAAGCTTTGCCGGTTCCGGAGACCAGTCACCAACAGCCTGGTTAGACGCATCCTTCTTAACAGCTTGCATGTCGTACCACTTGGAAGTACGGGGTGTCTTGACAAATTGATCACGCAGCAGTCCACTGGTTTCAGTATTCCTAGATGGATAACCTTCAGCAATAGTCACATTGAGTTTCTCCAGCTTCTTACAAAGCCATTCATCCACCGGCAATTTTACTGACACTTTACCGGTAGTCTTCACTCTAGAACCGGCAAAGGGATTGTCATCCATGGATGCAGCTGAGGTGTCATAATCCGGGATTTGATGCCAGCCCATGAAACTCCTCACCCCTCTCAATGTTTCCCGGTAATTAGCATCCTCAGAAAGATCCTGGTCAGTGTTTGATTCCGGTACATCACCCTGGTAGTGAACACTAGCCGGTGAAACCGGTTCCGCATCCACCTCAGCCTCACTGTCAGATTCCCTAGCAACCTCAGAATTCTGGCCAATGGGAGGCGACTGGTTAGACAGCGTAGTTTCATAACCGGAAGGCAGAACCTCAGGACCCGCACCGGGAGCCTGTGGAGGCTGGGTGGCAGTCCCTGCACCGGGAACCAGTAAAGGTTGGGTGGCAACAGTCTCAGAGGTACCGGGGCCCTGAACAGGGTGGGTAGCACTCTTAGTAACTTCCTTCACAGCTTGTGTACCGGGAACCCCCAGCGGAGGTTGGGTAGCCGTCAACTGCGTAGCAACGTCACTAGTGCCCTCAGAAAACATAACACTTGTAGAGGCACCCGGATCAAAGAAGGGGTGTTCTCTGGGCACCACAGAAGCAGAATTCACCGGTCTCACAGGGACAGCAAATGACTGGTTAACCAGCATTGCTTCCAGACGGGAAAATCTCTCACTCCACTTGTCATCAAGGGACTTGAGGTCATCTGAAGTGGGCTTACTGCTGTGCTTCCGTTTACTAGACCTTGGGGAGCCATCAGAACGCTTCTTCTTCTGCTTGGGTGTAGAATCAACAGGAGACTGCGTCCCTGAGTTGACTGGACCCAGCAGTGAAACCTCAGACGGATCAACAAGCTTGGGAGACGTACTTGTCAATTCTTCAGATTTCTTCTGGCTAGAGCGTTCTTTCCGTTCCTTATAGGTGGGGGTTGCTAACTGGTGGATCTGAGCAGGCGTAAACGCCTTACAGATACTACAAGGCAACTTCTTCACACACGGGTCGTCTCCCACCCCCTTGTCACGACAACGCGCGCATTTCTTATGGTTGTCAAAAAGGGCCATAACGTGCCCGCAAGAACCTCGTTTCTGTCCAGGAGACGACATAATGATCAGTAACGTTGTAGAATTACTCCGTACTAATAAAAAACAAGAAACTTGGAAGAGTTCGTTGTAAAATTTCAAAAACGTATCTCTGAAGAAAATCTTCTGCACACTCTTTCGCGCCAAACGAAAAAGATGCTATGACGTCAAGAGGTAAACAGGAAATGAAGTACGATGCGCCACCTGGCGAATGCACACTCTGTGACCGGTCCTGCCGGTAGTATATACAGGACGTCTTTTTCTGGCGTTTGGCGGGACCGGTCGCGCCGACCGGTAAAGCAATTGTCCATTGGATAGGATGTATTAACGCAATAAAAATCAATGTTCTTCCATGGGGGGGGGGCGTCTACTGCCCAGGCTCTTTAATCCGGAACTGGTGACACAAACTTGGGAAGTTGCAAACAGATCTACATGTGGCCGGGCCCATCTTGAGCACAAGAGATTGAACACCTGCTGAGATAGGAACCACTCTGTCTGGATCACTTGATTGTGTCTGGACAGCTTGTCTGCTATTACATTCAAGCGACCTGGGATGTGTCGAGCCCTCAGAACTATTCCTCTGTGGTAACACCAGGACAGAAGTCTCCAGAGGAGGGGACAAAGAGAGTCTGATCTCATACCGTCCTCCTTGTTGATGTAAGAAACCACAGTCGTGTTGTCCGTTGCTATCAATACAATCTGGTCCCTGCAAAGATGCTCGAAACTCTTGAGGGCCAGGAAGACTGCCTTTAACTCCAGAAAATAGCATCAGAGATGCCCGTACCCCACAGCCTGGGAAAATAGTTTTCAACACCATGAGATATAAAAGCAGTGAAACAGTACACAGATTGGGATACTTTCAGAGCAGTGTCAGTGTCCAAATAATGTTTAAGTAGAGAAAATAATATCTAAGAGAAAGTAACTGCATGTAAAGTGGAAAATTTAATGGTTAAATTAAATTTTTATTAGTTAATATCTTACCTAGTGGACCAGTGCATTTGTCCGGCGCGCAGCCGGTCCCGCCAAACGTTAGACAAAAATGTCCTGAGCTGGGCTCTGACCGGGACCGGTAGTGTACTCCTCATTCGCCAGGTGTCGTGACTGCACCCAGCTCCCCTACTGCGGGTGCGCGCGCATGCGTACTTCCTCTTTTTGTGGCCTACCTAAGAATGTCCCCCTTTTAGCTATTGCGGGGCAGGTAGGGTGGGACTCTCTTGGTCCACTAGGTAAGATATTAACTAATAAAAATTTAATTTAACCATTAAATTTTCCATTTTATTGCGTTAATACATCTTACCTAGTGGACCAGTGCAGAATAACTACCCAGTGGTTGGAGGGTAGCTATGGAAAAAGGGGAGACAGAGACTCTAAGATCTACATATATACTCCGCAAATCCAGAGGGAATCACCCGGGAAGGGTTTCTAACTACCCTGGATAGGTACAGTCTCCCCCCCCCCCCCCCCCCCCCCCCCCCCCCCCTTAGTTTTTGTAGCTGACGAGTCCACGAGGAAGTGAAGAAGGGGAATTGAAGATTAAGATGGTCCCCCATCTTCTTGCAACGCAAGACAGACTGCAGGGACGTTTTTTTTTTTTTTTTTTTACATGTATGAATACATATATACATAACTATATACATGGAAGCCTCTATTTAGTCCCTAATTTGTTGGGCAGCTACCACAGGACCCAAATGGTACACATCCGAGTCCGCCCAGGCCAAGTCCTTCAGGTAAAATTGGGTGAAGGTATTATGAGACTTCCAGTGACAGGCTGCCAAAATCTGGTCTAAGGGAACACCCCCCTGAAAGGCTTTGGACGCCGCGAACGCGCGAACGTCATGAGCCCGAACCTGATGTAATTGTTGAGCCTGTTGGTCTGACATCTGGTAACAAAGGACGATGGTTTGTTTGATCCAGGAGGAAACGGTAGCAGGGACAATATCCTTCTGGAAACTCTTCCTAAAGGAAACAAAAACCAATTCCTTGCCTGAACGGATATCTTTGGTTTTGTCCAAGTAATAACGTAGTGCCCGGACCGGGCACAGACTCCTATCCTCCTTGAGGGATCTGTCCAATGAAGGAGCCAAGGCTGGAACGATAACAGGGGCCACGCAAGCGGGACCTTCTTTAGCCAGGTGGTTCTTAGAGATGAAACTAGGAGAGGGCGATAAGGAAACACTTGTGTAAGTTGGTGAAGGACCAAAGACAAATTCCACGTAGGAACCCCACGCCTGCCCTTTGGTTTGTCCCTATGAAAACTGTCCAACAACCTGGACAAGTTTTCATCCTTGCTAATGTTAATTCTGGAATTCCCCACTTTGTCGGCTATGGCAGTCCTATAGCCTTCTATGGTACTAGGTTGAAGATGTTTCTCCTGAAAAAGGGAAAGGAGAAAATCCGCAATTTGCTCTATAGAGGGAGTTCTGAAGTCCACCTGATTCTTCTCACACCATCTGACAAAAACGGACCACTTTGATTCATAAATGGCTCTGGTAGAGCGTCTTTGAGGAGCCTCAATTCTTGTTGCCACTTCTGCCAAGAACCCGGCTTGCTGGATGGCAGAGGCTCTAGGAGCCAAGCATGAAGGTTCAGATTGGGAAGGTCCCGGTGAGGACACTGATTGAACGGTTGAGTTATCAAATTCGACACCTGAGGGAGCAGGAGGGGAATTTGAGCTGACATGTTGACCAGGTCCCAAAACCAAGGCATGTTGGGCCAACCTGGTGCTATCAGGATGAGACGACGGAATCCGTGGTCCAAAAGTTTCGTTACCACCTGATGAAGAAGGGCCGTCGGTGGAAAAGCATAAGCGTCCAGGTCCTCCCAAGGGAGACTTAAGGCATCGACTTCCCACGCTGATCGGTCTGGAACCGGGGATACAAACCGGGGAAGTTTGTGATTGAACCGGGTGGCAAACAGGTCCTCAGACGGGCGGTGCCAACGCCGGCATATTTGAGCAAACACCTCCCGGAGGAGGGACCATTCCGTTTGGATCACCTGATTGAGTCTGGACAGCTTGTCGGCTATGACGTTCAGGTGACCCGGAATATGCCTGGCCCTCAGGACAATCTGCCTTTGATTGCACCAAAGCATCAGTCTCCAAAGGAGGGCACAGAGTGAGCCTGATTTCATACTCCTTGTTGATGTAAGAGACCACAGTGGTGTTGTCTGTACAAACAAGAACTATCTGGTTGCAACATAACCGCTCGAACCGTTTTAAGGCCAGCAGGACTGCCTTGAGCTCCAACAAATTTATGTGCAAGGCGCCTTCTGACTCTAACCAGACTCCTTTTGCCATGTAATCGCCTAAGTGAGCGCCCCAACCTTCGTTTGAGGCGTCTGTAAACAGTTGAAGGGCGTGTTGAAGAGGGTGTAAGGGTTGACCGGAGAGCACCTTGGCCGGGTCCAACCACCACCTTAGATGTACATGGAGAGATGAAGGAATTGGAATGACCTTTTCCTGAGATTCCGGGGCATGCCAATGCTTTTTCAGGTGCCATTGAATAGGTCTCATATGCAGCCGCCCCGATACTACTTGTTTTTCTGTTGCTGTCAGAAGGCCGATCAAAGACATGAACTGCCTGACTGAGCAACATTCCAGTCCCAGGAGAAGGTTGAGCTTCTGAGATAGACTCCTCCACCTGTCCTGAGTTGGTTTGACTAACCCCTGAGATAGGTCGAAATGATAACCTACGAAGTCGAAGGTTTGTTGGGGAACCAGCTCTGACTTGTCCATGTTGACTACCCAACCTAGAGAGCGGCAAAGGTCCAAAAGGATCTGCGTATGACGTAGGCAAATTTCCCGGCATGGGGCTCTCAGTAACCAATCGTCTAGGTATTGGTGGATTCGAATACCCCTCGATTGAGCCATGAGTTTTACCTCCTTGACCACCTTTGTGAACTCCAACGGAGCTGTCGACAGGCCAAAGGGAAGTGCTGTGAACTGAAAGGTCTGACCTTTTAAGTGGAACCTGAGATATTTTCGCGACCTGTGGTTTATGGGAATGTGAAAATAAGCGTCGCTGAAATCCAGCGAAGTGACCCACTCTCCCTGTTGCAGGGAGAGTCTGATGGTCTCCGGAGTTTCCATCTTGAACGTTGCTGGAGCAAGGTAAAGGTTCAGTTGGCTTAGATCTAGAATGGGCCTCCATTTCCCGTTGGGTTTTGGAACCAGGAACAACCGGTTGTAGAAACCCAGAGATGACTGAACGGACACCTTTTCTATAGTCTGTTTTTGACCTAGAGAGTGCAATGCCTCGTTCAGATTTTTGTTTCGTAAAGGATTTGATGAACCACTGACTATCACAGGAAATCTTGCCAGAGGTGGTCTCTCCTTGAAGGGTAGTTGATACCCTTCCCTGAGGATGGAGACTACCCTTGGATTTGAACCCAGGGAGAGCCAAACCTGCCAAAACAGTTGCAGACGGCCTCCCACAGGTGGATCTTTTGCAACACATGGGGCATTTGTTACATTTGGGGCAAAAAGACACTAATTTACAGACAAAGCACTGTTCACAGATTTTATTTCTATTTGAGAATGAGAGGGTCTTACGTTTTTCTTTTGTAACAGCCCTTTTACAGAAGGTGCAGGAAGAACAACATGCAAATTTACAGTCTTTGGAAAAGTTCCTTTGCTTGCTGATGACACTAGATTGAGATCCCCTAAACTTGAACTTAACACAACTGGGGGACTCAGTAGATATTGATTGTCATTTATATGGTTTGGTACCACGGGCAGGCTTGGAGTAGTATGTAGAACTAGATCCACCTCTACCACGACCCCTACCCCTGCCTCTGCCCGAGAATTGCCTCCAAGGTTGTTGATTTTGGGAAGAGGAGAAGCCGGATTGACGACTCTCTTTCTTTTCATATGGCTGGTACCGGAATTGATGCTTCTTTGAGTGCTGATATGTGCCCGGGCCGGGACCAGTAGCACTCTTGTTTGATTCATGCTTTTGAATATCCTGCTCCGCTACTGCCAGTACATCATCCGGGAATAGCCCGTAAGTGAACAGGGGAGCATTTCGTAGTTTATTCCAGGTATCAGGTTTCAGGCCTGGTTTAACGTACTCGAGATAAGAATCTCTCCTCAACAAAATGAAATTGGCTAGCTGAACAAACAAGCTGTCCGCGAGGTGCTGGAAGGCAGTACCTAAGGCCACAGAAACGCTACTGTGGAAAGCTGACAAGTCTTTCAAGTCCTTGATGGCGTCAGTGACTTCCTTTGGGGCCTTGCCCTGAACAATGGTAGCGTTCAAAAATGAACCCCGCTGCGTGGTTGGTAATCAAACAGCCTTCCTTAGCACATTGCTCCCATCTTCTAAGTATCTCCTGAGGGACAGGCCTAGATGCTGGTCCTGAAGACGGATATGAGGAAGTCTTGGCAATACGGGAGAATTGAGAGTTCAGGCGTGCTTCGGAACCCGACCATCCAAAGATTGTTCGTCCAGGTCTTTGATTGACATCTTGTTTGAGTCGTGACTGTGTATACCACTTTGCCTGGCTTTTGGGTGTTCTGATAAATTGGTCTTGTTTCAGACCTGCGGCTTCCTGGGAACGAGAAGGGTAACCTGCAGCACGAGTGTTCAGTTTTTCCATCTTATAGCAAAGCCAGTCGTCAGCTGGTAACTCTACTGAAACTTTGCCTGAGTGACGAGGGTGTTTTCCCTTCCAAGGGTTGTCAGAACGGGTGTCTGTATCACTTACTGAAGCTTCAAAATCTGGTATGTGAGACCAGCCAAGGAAAGACCTGACTGACCGGACCGTTTCCCTGTAGTTCATTTCCTCGTTTTTCTCAGTGACCTCAGTATCTGAAAGTTCACCCTCCTCACCAGATTCCTTATCTGACCGGTCCGGAAGGGGTTCCCCGTCTGACAGAGCCGGATCCGGCTGAGCAAAACTATCCGGTGCAAAGGAAGCAGAAGTACTGGTATACTGTGGACCGGTGATGACCGGTTGAGAGGCGGACCCTAGGGAAGAGACACTGGTGATAGCAGACACAGTTTCCTCCGGTTGGACAAGAACTTGTAAACCCGGACCAGGTACCACTGTCTTGGAAGGAATAGGGTCCCTAGCAATTTGACTTGAAGAACCGGCAGCAGCGGCCGGTTTGATAGACTTCTTGTGTTTTGATTTTCCTTTCTGTTTCTTAACAGAAGAAGAAGAATCCTCTACGTCCTGACCCGGAGGCCTCACCGGACCGGTGGCTCTGGGGTCAGGAGAGGGATTGATAAAAGGCGTGTCAGAGATAGGGGCTTGACTCGTTGAAACAGGCATCTTGGGAGTTGAAAATATGTTGGTTCTAGTAAGGAGAGCCTCAAAACGGGCAAATTTTTCCTCCAACTGATTGTTTAAGAGTTCAAAATCCTGACGGGAGACAAAGTCTCCAGTACTTGTCTGATCAGAAACCGGGAAAGCACCGGTAACAACCCGTCCCTGTGCATGCGCAGTGTCCGGGGACATCTCAATTTCATCTTGTTCCTCTACCGGACCCACAACAGTAACTTTACTAGGAGAGATTAAAATCCCTGCTTTTTTGTCCTTTCGGATTTGATATTGTGGAGTTGCTAGCATACCTTTCTGAGAGTCAGACAATTTATCACACAAATCACAGTCCTGACCTTTGACACAAGGGTCATCTCCCACCTTTTTGTCCCTGCAGCGGGCACACTTTTTATGAAGGTCAAACCCCGCCATAACATGGCCACAACTACCACGCCTCTGTTCTGGTGATGCCATGACAAATATATTTTGCAAATATCCAAAACTTTCCTTCTAACACGTTTGCAAAGAAACAATATAATTCAAAGTTTATTCTACTGAAATTTATCCGTTAACACACTATGGCGCCAAACAAAAAGAGGAAGTACGCATGCGCGCGCACGCGCAGTAGGGAAGCTGGGTGCACTCACGACACCTGGTGAATGAGTACACTACCGGTCCCGGTCAGAGCCCAGCTCAGGACGTTTTTGTCTAACGTTTGGCGGGACCGGCTGCGCGCCGGACAAATGCACTGGTCCACTAGGTAAGATATATTAACGCAATAAAAATTAAGTATTAAAACAACACAATTCAGTAAACTAAAAATTATGAAGCTTTAAGAATTCTCCCATTTTGATTTTCATTTGTATGTATGTATTGAATATGAGCCATACATACAGATGTGGCAATACATGCTTTTATGTGGAGTTGGTCTAAAACCTGTGGCTCACTTGATGCAAAACCATCTGTTACAATGGGAAGTTGCAAAAGTGAAACCCTTAATGAATTCTAATATGACTCTAACAGTGCTTAATCTACAACAAAAGACACCCAAAGGTGCAACAACCAAGATTCAAGTAAAAAGATATAAGAGAGATAAAATAGTATCAGATATCCTCATTTTTTTATTTATTTGGAGTTTTATATCGCTTTCAACACTGTACAGGTCATATCACGACGGGTAGTTGGAAGGGCAGAGGAAACCAGTAGATATAGTTCATCAGGGTTCTGTACTGTAAACTGCCGAACAATGGCAAGGTCAAAGGTCAAATCAGCGTCACATCATGACGCTGCACACCTACACCCTCTAACCAATGTCCCTACCAAGCATCAACTTCCTACACCTTACAGTTTCCGATATATAGCCTGGACAAGATTTTATAGGTCAAGGTCACTAGGGCAAGGTCAAAAGTCAAATCAGAGTCAGACTATGACGTTGCACACCTACACCCCCTAACCAATGTCCCTACTACGTATCAACTTCCTACACCTTACAGTTTCCGAGATATAGCCTGGACAAGGTTTTATAGGTCAAGGTCACTATGGCAAGGTCAAAGATCAAATCAGGGTCAGACCATGACGTTGCACACCTACACCCCCTAACCAATGTCCCTACCAAGTATCAGCTTCCTACACCTAACAGTTTCCGAGATATAAGCCAGACAAACTTTTTCCCGCCGCCCGCCCGCCCATTTGGACACCATTGATGTGGAGGTGACTTTCTGTATTTGACCAAACACCTCTTGCACTGGAATCCCATAAGTGTGCGCCCCAGCCTTCGTTTGAGGCATGTGTAAAGATTTTAAGAGCGTGTTGAAGGGAATGCAATGGTTGGCCTGGAGTACACTGCTCTCAATTAACTTGGGCAATGAAATGATCTTCTCCACACTCTCGGGCACATGCCAATTACGCTTCAGATGCCACTGTAAGGGTCTCATGTGAAGGTGACCCGAACAGACCTGCTTCCCTGTGGTTGTCAGTAGACCGATCAGGGACATGAACTGCCTGACTTTCCCGGTTCTTGACAAACCGGAGTATTTATTGTAATGTCAACCATCTTTCTTGAACTGGTAGCACCCGACTGGTCAAGAGAAAGAACCGGTAACCGATGAAAATGAAATTCTGCTGAGGGATCAATTCTGATTCGTTCATATTTACTGCCCACCTACTGGAAGCGTCTCATATGAAGGTGTCCAATACTACCTGCTTTTCTGTGGCTGGCCATCAACAGGCTGATTAAGGGCATGAACTGCCTGAGTAGGTCCCATGAGTCTGTATTGTATGTGTCAGAGTTTGCTGTCTCTCGTGCGTGGGCTTAACCAGGCCTTGAGAGGGGTCGAAACGGTATCTTACAAAGTTGAATACTTGCTGATGGATCAGTTCCGACTTGAGCAAAATTACTACCCAACCCCATTTTGGCAACGGGCCAAAAAGGTCTGGGAATGTTGGAGGCAAGTTTCCCGGCACAGGGCTCTGAGTAAACAGTTGTCTAGGTACTGGTGGTCAGTATACTCCTTGTTTGAGCCATGAGTTTTGCTTCCTGTACGACTCCAATGGAGCCGTCAACAAGCCAAAAGGAAGGCAGTGATTTGGTAGGTTTCACTTTTCAGATGGAACCTTTATATTTTCGCTCGAAACAACCTGTTGTATAAGGCCAAGGGGAATTGAACTTCGACCTTTTCCACTGTAGTATGGAAATGAACCTCAGATTTGAACCCAAGGACTGCCAGATCTGCCAAAAATTTTCGCAGATGGCTCCTCCCTCAGGTGGATTTGTGACAAACAGGGACCGCCTTTGACAACTCAATTTCTGTCTCTGATATAACGGGACTTAATTCTTCTTTGCGACAGCCCTGTTACAGAATGTGTAGGATCTATCACATGTAAGTTTAAGATTCTGATTGATCCCACTTACCCTCTTGCTGCATATATACAGGTAACTGAACTTGAGGGTCTGTACCAATAAGTCCACTTATATTGCTAGCTACCACATGAAAAGGCCTGGTGAGAGAAGGGCAGTTGGAACTCCATGACCACGGTCGCGACCTCTGACCTCAGAAAGTTGAACCAAGCATTTTTATACTGGTACTAGGACTTCTTACCTGGGTGCCAAAATGTGCCCGAACTGGGACCTCGAGCGCCTGTGGCAGTCTCATATTTTAGAATATCCTGCTCTGTGGGGAACAAACTCAGCTTGTGTAATGGGACCACTTCCTTAAAATCTAGGAATGCCCATTAAATTGCAAATTTAATAAGTAAATTAAATTTTTATAAGTTAATACCCTATCCAATGGACAATTGCTAATCCGGTCGGCGCAGACCGGCCCGCCAAACGCCAGAAAAAGACGTCCTGTGTTGCCACCGGCTGGCCGGTCCGTAGTACTGTGCACTCCCCAGATGGCACCTCGTACTTCCTTCCTGTCTAGACAACCTGACGTCATAGCATCTTTTTCGTTGTCTAAACCTCTTAGACCCCTAGTAAGCTGATAGCGGGGTCGGTGGGAGGGTCTTGTGTGTCCATTGGATAGGGTATTAACTTATAAAAATTTAATTTACTTATTAAATTTGCCATTTTATTGCGTTAATACATCCTATCCAATGGACAATTGCTGAATAACTACCGCTTGGTCGGCGGGTAAGTTACTAGGGACTTATGTGAACTCACAAGTAATAGCAAATTTTAACCTACGGTCTAGGCTGACTTCGTCAGGAGACCTATAGGCCCAGGCCTGGGTTGACCCTAAGGTCAGGAAACCCTGTAAGACCTTGGTCGGTTGCCAACAGCCGGTTACCCGGGGGCTATACCGACGTCGCCCCCCCCCCCCCCCCTTTTTTAACAGACCTGCTCTGAGGTAGGGGAAGAGAGGGATGAGTTCAGTCCCAGAAAGCCAATAAACCTCCCGAAGGAAGCACATCACATTTTATACTATGTGCTTGAAGAACTGTTACATTATGTACATATATACAAATCTCCTCACTCTAAGGGCCACTTGTGGTTCTGCTGAGCAGCCCAACACCAGGCCCAATTGGTGAAGCTCTGAGTCAGCCCAAACCACACCCTTCAGAAAGCACTGTGTGAAGGTATTGTGACTTCAGTGGCAGGCTGACAAGATTGGATCTAAGGAGACTCCCGACTGGAAGACCTTAGAAGCAGCAAAGGCACTGACATCATGGGCTTTAACCTGATGTCTAGTGTGGGCCTCCTGGTCAAAAAGCCCATAACATAGGATCACAGTCAGCTTGATCCAAGAGGAGATAGTGGAAGGTGAGATGTCTTGTTGAAACCTTTCTTAAAGGAGACAAGATCCACCTCTTTATTCTGCCTGATGTCTGAGGTCCTGTCCAAATAGTAGCACAGTGCTCTGACCGGAGAGAGGGACCTGTCAGACTTGAGGGATCTATCCAGAGTTGGGGGCCAGGGCTGTTATAGCCCAGGGGCCACACTGTCTGGACCCTCTATGGCCAGCTGATTCTAAGATAGAAAACTGGGTGATGGATACAGGGACACCTTTGACCAATCGGATTGGTGTCCAATATATCAGTTTTGCCAAGCATGAATCTCACTTCTGCACTTGCCCGACCCAAGGGCCAAGAGGAATACCGTCTTGAAGGTCAAATGCTTCAAGGGGGCCTATTTGATTGGATCAGCTGGTGCACGGCCAGTGAGAAGCTCCAGGAGGGTATGCCACTCCTGCCTTTGGGTCTGTCTCTGAGGAAACTATCCAGGAGACGAGCGAGATTTTCGTCCTTACTGATGTTGAAAAGTGAATTTCCCAATTTATCAACAATGGGTGACCTATAACCATCAATGGTGCTGGGCTGTTTGCCAAGCATGTATCTCACTTCTACGCTTGTCCGAACCCAGGGCCAAGAGGAAAACTGCCTTGAAGGTCAAATGCTTCAAGGAGGCCTTTAATTGGTTCAAAATGAACCTTGTCAGCTGGTGCAAAAACCAGGGAGAGGTTCCAGGAGGGGGTTCCCCTCCGGCCTTTGGGTCTGTCTCAGTGGAAGCTATCCAGGAGACGAGTGAGATTTTCATCCTTACTAACATTGATGGGCAAATTTCCAGGCTATCAGCAATGGCTGATCTGTAACCAACAATAGTACTGGGCTGCAACTTCCTGTCCTGAAACAGGTACCTAAGGAAGTCAGCAACTGACTTTACATGTGGAGCCCGAAGTACACCTGATGAATGATACATCACTTGGTAAAAATGACCCATTTGCCTCATAGACTGATCTGATTGACCCCCCCTTTGAGGAGCCTCAATTCTTGCTGCCACTGCCTCAGACAAGTCCTGCTCCTCGATTGCTGAGGCTCTAGGAGCCCTGCATGGAGATTAAGATTTGTCAGATTTCTGTGAGGGATCTGATCGAATGGCTGTGAACAGGCTGGGCAGATTGGGCAGGCTCAGCGGGATGTGGCTGGACATGGCCACTAGATCCCAAAACCAAGGCATGTTGGGCCACCCCGGAGCAATCAGAATGATTCTCTTGCATGGGGAGTCTTGCAACTTCTCCACCAATTGCCCAATATGGCTGATGGTGGGAAGGTGTATGCTTTCAGATCCTACCATGGCCGACTGAGTGTATCCACTGCTGTGGCCAGGGGATCCGGTACCGGTGACACAAACAGAGGCAACTTGTTGTTGACCTCATAGCAAATAAGTCTATTTGAGCCGGTGCCACCTGCTGCAGATTGAGTGGAAGACCTCTGGAAGGAGAGACCACTCTGTTTGGATGGTCTGGCCTAGCCTGGATAGCTTGTCCGCTACCACATTCAGCCGGCCTGGAATGTGTCAGGCTTAGAGTCACTTGTTTCCTGGTACACCAGGTCAAGATTCTCCATAGTAGGGCACATGTGGGCCCGACCTCATGCCTCCTTCCTTGTCTATGTATGACACTACTGTGGTGTTGTCAGTTGCTACAAGTACTATCTTGTTTGAGCAAAGTTCTTGGAACTCTTTTAGAGCCAGGAAGCCTGCTTTAAGTTCTAGATAGTTATGTGCAGCTTGCTTCCCGGGAGGGACCCGGTTCCTCCTGCAGTGTGCTCGTTTAAGTGAGCGCCCCACCCTTCTATTGATGCGTCTGTAAAAATTTGCAGAGCATGCTTTATTGGGCATAATGGTTGGCCTGTAAGTACATCGTCTTCCTTCAGCCACCATTGTAAATGGGGGTGCAGGGACCTGGGGACTTGGATCACCTTTTCCAGTGATTCTGGTACCCTCCAGTTGTTTTGAGATGCCACTGTATGGGTCTCGTATGAAGTCGACCTAGATTAACTTGCTTTTCTGTAGCCGTCAGTAACCTATCAAGGACATGAATTCCCGGACCGGGCAAGCCGGTAGGGATAGCAGTTTTAACATAGTCTCTTGAAGGTTCTGTCACCGGTCCAGAGTCGGTCGGAACCGATCAGACCTGAAGTCGAACTGGTAGCCTACAAAATCAAAGTCTTGTTTGGGCTCCCGCTCTGATTTCTGTAAGTTCATCAGCCAACCCAGTGGCTGACACATTATTTACTAGTTCCTGTGAATGTTGGAGACAAGCCTGGGATCTGGCTCTCACCAACCAGTCGTTTAGGTACTGGTGGATTCTAAAGTCCTTGTGTATGGTCACAAGTTTTACCTCCTTTGGTATCACAGTGAACTCCAAAGGTGCTGTGGACAAAACCGAATAGCATTACCTGGATTGTTCTTGTATAGGTATATGGGAGTAGGTATCCCTCCTTGAACATTTGTGATACCTAGGGTCCAGCCCCCAAGGCTTCCTTGGACCCTACAGGCTGATTGTGTGCCACATTTGGGACATTTGGTATTTTGATAAACATTTTCTGTCCCTCCGGACACTGGTCCGGTCTGGTGACAATGATCCAGGTTAACAGTCTCTCTGTTCTTATTGTGGTCTGGTGGGACTGACACAACTTTTCATATTAATAGACTCTTCGCCCTTGGCCAGCAGCCTGCAAGGTGCAGCATTTATAGAGCAATTGTCATTTGTGAGATGTCTGACCCCTGGCCGGACATGACAAAATTTATTATCTCTCCAGCCAAGTCCAGCACTGATAACAGGTTGTTGAGAGATGTGATGAGGGTTGCCTGGCAGTAGCTTGGGACACTGGCATGTCACATCACCAAGACCACTGACCGGTCTAAGAATTCTCTGTAACCAAATTAACCTTAGGCAACTCTGTCCGGTACCAAACTGTAACCAGCAATTCTCTGTAACCGGCTAAAAACTGGCAGGCTGGGGTCACCAATCAATTTTGACAGCTACTGGTCTATATTTAGCCAGCCTTTTTTTTTTTTTTTTTTTTTTGTAACCAATTGGCTCGCAGCACTAGTCAGTAAGGACTGTGTAGCCAGCACCCTGTTAGTAGATTTGTAACCCGTAGGTTGAAGCAAGTGTACTAGGCTGTGTAGCCAATACCAGTCGGTACGCTCTGTAACCATTTGTTGAAGTAAGTGTACTAGGCTGTGTAGCCAGTACCAGCCGGTACACTGTGTAATCAGTTGTTGAAGCAAGTGTACTAGGCTGTGTAGCCAGTACCAGCCGGTACATTCTGTAACCATTTGTTGAGGCAAGTGTACAAGGCTGTGTAGCCAGTACCAGCCGGTACACTCTGTAACCAGTTGTAGCCAGTAATAAAAAACAGTTGCTAAATCAATTTTACAACTATCTTGTGTGTTGAATTCAGCTTGTTGAAGCAAGTGTACAAGGCTGTGTAGCAGGAACCAGCCGGTACACTCTGTACCCGGTTGTTGAAGCAAGTGTACAAGGCTGTGTAGCCGGTAGTGGTCGGTACACTCTGTAACCAATTGCTAAAGCAATTTTACAACTATATTTTGTGTTGAATTCAGTTGGCTGTAGGTTTCCTCCATTAATTAAAGTATTTCTCAAATCGCACGTCTTATTTGTAGATTTGACAGTTAGTGGGAAACCCCTTGTGAACTATTTTTAGAAACACTTGGTGTTCGGTGTGTCACGTGATTGGCTGATTGGAGCTCGTCAGTTGTGACGTTCTTTTGTGATACTTAAACATGCAATGCGCAGTATTCTGCTCATCCATAAACCCCACTACCGACAATGAAGCCGGGTCTGCAAGGCAGGGACTGGAATCACAGAAGATGTGAGTTCTGAAGAATGCACTTCCGACCTTCCTGGTCGGTAAAAACACGTGACCTGCTTCGTGATTGTTCGGAACGACACGCGATTGGCTGACTGGGGATGACGTCAGTATTCGCGTTCTTTGTGTGATGCTTTACCGGCAACTTTACAGTCCACAAAACCCCACTACCGACAACCAGGCCGGGTCTGCAAAGCAGGAACTGTAGTCACAGTAGACGTGAGTTCTGAAGAACTCACTTCCGACCTTCCTGGTCGGTGAAAACACGTGACCTGCTTCGTGATTGGTCGGAAGGACACGCGATTGGCTGACTGGATATGACAACAGAGGTCGCGTTCTTTTGTGCTGGCCGGTCGGCTGATGCTTTAAAAGCAGAGAAGCCTGGGCCAGTGCGCTCTGTAGATGAAGTCCTGGCCGGTCTGAAGTCGATTCTTCTTCTCAGCCGGCTGTACACTCAAACCAGTTTCCTGACCATCCACCTCCCTTACTACCGACACAAGTGCCGGGTCCACAAGGGAGGGACTGAGAGTGATTAAGATGAAGTTCCTTCTATGTAAATACTAGGTGAGGTCGGCTGAACATGAGCTTGCCGGTCGACTAATGCTTTACAGCAAAGATGTCTGGACCAGTGCACTCTGAAGAAATCTGAAGACTTCATCTATGCTTCTGATGAAAAAATACTGGAGCTAGACTGGTGTGACTGATGCTTTACAGCAGAGAAGTCTGTACCAGTGCGCTCTGATGAAGAATGCACCTTCCATAGGGGAATTCCCTCTATATACAGTGTTCAAAACTACGTAGACTGAAGATCCCCGGGATTTGCATAAGTAGTACTAGAAAACGTTTCTATGGTAACTGTAGCTGGGAGGTTACAGAAGGTTCATTCAAACAAAAGACACGGATAAAAATACCTGTAAGAAGAATAACCCTAATTCCTCCATATTGTCGATCTGCCCCTAAACAACACAATGGTTGAATGGGAGGAAACTAGCAAAATGGCTGCCTTCATATTCCTCGTCGATTACTGCCCTATCATCAAAATTAAATTGAGACAACAGGGAACGTTTCCAGCAGATTCCTAAATGTATATCCGTGCTTGATCAGAAGATAAAACTTCTACACTGAAAATATCCACATATGAGGTTGAAAATCCGCCATAATGCACACTTTTCTTTAAAAAATCTGGAGATTATAGAAACTACGTCTGCACAGTACACGCGCCAAACGAAAAAGATGCTATGACGTCAGGTTGTCTAGACAGGAAGGAAGTACGAGGCGCCATCTGGGGAGTGCACAGTACTACGGACCGGCCAGCCGGTGGCAACACAGCACGTCTTTTTCTGGCGTTTGGCGGGCCGGTCTGCACCGACCGGATTAGCAATTGTCCATTGGATAGGATGTATTAACGCAATAAAATTGAAAATTTTAATTACTTAAATGTAGCTTTTATAAGCTACAAGCTTACCATGTGGGACTGATTACTGATTGCTGTTCTCGGATGGCTGCAAGGCATCATGGCCAACGTCTAAGAAAAATAGACATTTATAGTTGGCTGTAGTCTCAGGTTGTCGTCTCATGGTACACTTTGGCATTCGTCTCCTTTTTCTCGTTGCAATGTTAACCATACCCCCTCAGCTGTAATACAGCAGGGAGGCAGGGTGGGACTCTTTTCAGTCCCACATGGTAAGCTTGTAGCTTATAAAAGCTACATCTAAGTAATTAAAATTTTCAATTTTATTACGCTACAATAGCTTACCATGTGGGACTGATTGCTGAATCCAACCACATGGTGGAGGGATTACAGCTGAGACTGGAAGATATGTCAATTTTTCTTAGATTTTGAAGTAATAGATTAGAATGGATGTTTAGAAATACCAGTCTGAGTCCCGTTTACAGTGCCCCAATCCCGAAGATCGGGCCTGTAAAGAGCCAAAAACCTGAATAGAATGGATGACAGTGCTAAAACTGTCAAGATGTTTTGATTGTAGGAGAGAAGTGCAGCTGTGCTCACTTAAGGAGTGTAAGGGCCCTTAGGGACCATCCACGAGTGAAAAACCAGCCCAATGGTTGGTATTCTCATAAATTTTTGCCACCGAACATGAGATTAATGACAACCTTGATAAGTCCTTAATACATATTATACTTGATAAACTAAAAATAAAAAATGACCTTACCCGTAACATCTTGAGAGGTAAAGCTATACCTGGACCCTGGGATTAGACTCCTGAAGACTTGGCTGTAGCGGATGTCCCCCCCCCTTTTATTTCCGAGGATGACTGGTCTGAGGGGAAGGGTCTAGGACTTGTGCCGCCACCACTGGTCCCAGATACATATTGTTGTCATTGTCTGACCAAGTAAGGTCTTTTAGGTAAAAATTAGTAAATGTGTCGTGAGCTTTCCAGTGACAGGCTTGCATGGTTTGGTCCACCGATACCCTACCGTAAAAGGCCTTAGAGGCCGCAAAGGCCCTAATGTCATGCGCTTTAACTTGGACCAAGTCCAAGGCTTGCTTGTCTGCTTGTTTATAACAAAGTAGGATAGATTGTTTCAACCAGGAAGCGAGGGTAGCGGGTCTGATGTTTGAGGTATGTCCTTTCTTGAAGGAGATGAAAAGGAGGATCGAGACCCACTCAGGTCTTTGGTTCAATCCAATAGGACCTCAGGGCCTGCACAGGACACACTTTGACTTGTAGATGGTTCTTGTTGATGACCTCTGAGGTGCAGCAATTCTCTCTGCCACCTCCACAGAGAAGCCTTGTTCTTGGAGCAGTCCATTCCTAGACACCAGGTGTGGAGGTTGAGATGCTGTGGATTGCTGTGGAGCACATAATGCGGGACTGTTTGAGAAGAGTCGTTGACACTGGAAGTTGTAGTGGGATCTCTGTTGAGAGCTGCACTAGGTCCCAGAACCAGGGCATCCCTGGCCAGCCTGGGGCTATTACGATGATCAGGCAATAGCCACCTTGTGAAGGAGAGCCGTCGGAGGGTAAAAGAAGGCAGTGAGAGCCGTCTAGTTTATCTTCAGAGCATCTATGTCCCAAGCATTTGGGTCTGGGACTGGAGATACGTACAGTGGAAGGTTGTGGTTCAGATGAGTGGTAAATAAGTCTACCTGATTTGTGAACCACATTTGGCAGAACTGTTTGAACACCTGTGGATGCAGTGACCATTCTGTTGACTGCCCTTGGTTCGACCTGGACAGAATGTCGGCCATCACATTCAGGCACCTTGGAATGTGTCTGGTTTTTAATGTTATGTGATAGTGATGGCACCAGGTCATGATCTTCCACAGGAGAGCACACATCTCTGCTGAGTGAGTTCCTCCTTGTTTGTTTAAGTAGGCTACCACTGTTGAGTTGTCCGTTGCGACTAGGACTGTTTGGTTCTGGCACTGGTCCTTGAAGCTTCGAAGGGCCAGGGAGACTGCCTTTAATTCTAGAACGTTTATGTGTAGCCTTTTTTCCAGACCCTGTGTAGAACTTGATCTAAGTGAGGGCCCCATCCTTCGTTGAGGCGTCTGTAAAGAGTTGGATACTGTGGTCTTTGGGATGAAGGTCTGCACCTTTCATCACTTTTGAGGGATTTTGCCACCAGTCTAAGTGTGCTGCAATGGCTTCTCTCCAAGGAAGGAGGCTGTCCAGCGACTGAGGATATCTCCAGTGCTCCTTGAGATGAAACTGAAAGGGCCTCATGTGAAGGCGTCCCTCCGGGACCGTTTTCTCCGTTGAGACAAGCAACCAAATTAGCGACATCAAACATCTTGCAGTCAAAAACACGTTTTGACTTGAGTCTCAGATCAAATCCTGAAGTTGAGCCATCTCTCTTGAGTGGGTTTTACAAGGGCTGAGTCTAGATGGTATTCGGAGCCCACGAACGAAAAACACCTGAGTAGGTTTCAGTTCTGATTTTTTTTTTTTTTTTTTTTATTTATGATCCACCCCAAGGACTGGATTAGGTCTACCACTGCCTGAGTGTTCACTTGGGCTTCCTCCTGAGACTGGGACCTGATCCGACCGTCGACCAGGCATTGGTGAAGCCCGAGTCCTCTGGAGAGGGCCATTAGCTTCACTTCCTTTACAATCATTGTAAAGACCTGGGGGGCTGTGGCTAGACTGAAATGAAGGGAGGTGAACTGGAACACCTGTGACCTGAGGCAAAACCTTAGGTATTTCCTTGAGTTTGGGTGGATGGGGATGAACAGGTAAGCGTCCGACGGATCTATCGACGATACCCACTCCCCTGGAATCAGGGAGGTCCTGATGGAGTCTGGAGTTTCCATTTTGAGCTTTTCTACATGTAGAAAAGTGTTGAGCCTGCTTAGGTCTATGACTGGCCTCCACCTTTGGTGAGGCTTGGGTACTAGGAACAGGCGACTGTAAAACCCGAGAGATTTTACATTTTCCACCCTTTTGATTGCGTTCTTTGACAGAAGAGACTGGATACAAGTAGCCAGGGCTTGGTCTTTTGATGGGCCTTGTACTCTGACAGGATCAGAGGGAATCTGACCAAATTTGGCTTTGAAAGGAATGGCAGTACGTAGCAATTGGTGATAATGTTTAACACGTTTGGAGAACATTTGTTTGTTTGTCAGTCTCTTCTGAAAGAACGGAGGCGACCTCCTACTGGTGGACTGAGGGAGGCTTTGGAGAATTCATTGGGGAAGGGTTTTCATGCCCTCGTCCCCTGGAGTGGGGTCGAAAGCGACCTTGGAGCCTCTGTTATTCGATTTCCCCCTACCTGGGGAAAACGATGGATACTGCTTGGAATGGAATGACCCCCATTGGGGTGGTTCCTGTAGGAGCCTCTAGATTGTGGGGAATGGAAACGGCTGATTAATATGGCCTAAACCCTGAGTTATTACAGGTGCCTTGATGAGGAACTCCTGTCCCTCCTAAACTAGTTGTGAATGGGGAACTTTAAGATCTAAAGATCCAGTATCTCACCTGAATTCACCATACCCCTTCTGACTACTTATATGCACCATGAAATTGAGATTGACCTGTCTGGTAGTAGCCTTGCTACTGTCTTAACAGATATCCATAACCAGGTTATATTCAGAGGAACCTAGTGAAGAGCAGCCTGAAGCTCAACTCTTGATGGCCAGAAGGGGGAGGGGGGGCTTACCCAAGGAGGCCCCTAGGGAGATACAAGATTTGAAAACTTGTAATTTGTGTTCAAAACAAGGTTGTTCCATTTAAGGGAAATTAACAGCCTAAGTTCCTGTTGACCTGGTAAATCATTCAGAGTCCAGACTGTGGAGGATCTAGGCATAAATTCCCTGAGGTTCAAAAACTGCCTAAGTTCAATGTCCTCAGAAAATGGTTAGGGTGAAGTCAGGCAACCTACTTCCCTAAAAATACAGAGTCAGGACAGAAAGGCTGGAGGACTTGGACTTGCACTGAAGCCTCCAATAAGGGATATTTACTGCCAGGCTTGTGAACTATTAGTCCAAGTGTGTGTTAGGATTGTTCAGAGTTCTGATCTGGAACCATCATCCGAACATCAGATTTAAGATCTGATCATCCGAGGATTAGATCTAGATACAATCATCCGAGCATCGGATTTTAGATTAGATCATCCGAGCATTGGAACTTAGTGTGACATCCGATCATCCGAGCATAGGATGGGAGTAGCAGACATCCGAACCTCGGATCTGATATCTGAGCATCGGGTCTAGATGCAATGAAAATCCGAGTATCAAATCATACTCGGATGGATAGAAGTTGGGAATAATGCATCCGATTCTCGGGTGAATTAAAAACTCGGATGAACTAAGATCGGATCTGGCTTCAGATTCAAGCAGGGGTCTGATCCACCCTGGCTAGAAAGAAGTTGGATATTATAATTTCCATGTAAGCTTTCCTTAAAGGGTTCTTTGAAGAGAACTACACAACTGGATTTACGTATGCAAATCAAGAGTGACACAAGGTCATCTGCCCCACCCGCCTCACTGCAGGTGGGGCTAGTTGTGAGATAAGGAAAGCAATAATTACACAGAATTTTATTAAATAACATAGAATCTATTCCTGTTTATGTAAGTATTAACATTTTAAATGGTCAATAATACAGGGAGAAGGGATAAAATATTTTATTTCATTTTATTTTATTGGTAAACTACTGTAAGAAACACGCGTCTCTCAGCACATGCTGTCTAGATGTGATGTCATCACAGGGGTTTCCCCGCGGATTCCGCAAGTTAGTTTCGTGCTTTATATAATATTTTAACCCTTAAAATGGACAAATACTGTTGAAGAACGGGGATAAACCATGAAGAAATTTATCTTATTTGATTTCAACGCGCATATATTCCTGTATATAAACTACCTACACGAGATGTGCATTAGTTATAAGTACGTAATTGCTGTCTCGACAAAAACGGAAGTTGTTTCCGATGATTTCACTCGACAAGGACTCGTTTGGATTAAATTTATATATTTATATATTGTTTAAACCCTAAAATGGTCCAATAATGAAGCAGATAGGGGTTAAATATTTTATTTTATTGTACTGACAGGCATATATATATATATATCCTGTACTAGAAACCACATAAACGAGTCGCTGTTTCTTTACAACGTGAACCCGGAAGTGGACTTCAGTTGTAAAATATGCTAAAAATACTTATCTGAACTATGAAAAGACACCGAATTATGATTCTATGTAATAAAACAAAGAAACTGATGTAGTTTCCATATCCAACAACAAGTATATCCTTGTAAAAAAAGAAATAACTTTCCTTCTAAAATAAAGCATTGCCAAGTCACGCGGCCAACGAGAAAAGGAGACGAATGCCAGAGTGTACCGCGAGACAACCTGAGGCTACGGCCAACTATAAATGTCTATTTTTCTTAGACGTTGGCCATGATGCCTTGCGGCCATCAGAGAACAGCAATCAGTCCCACATGGTAAGCTATTGTAGCGTAATAAAATGGTCAGTTCACAAACCTCCTGCCTTGTGAGCCCAAGATGGGTAACCTTAGGCAACTATTAGATTTAGCCTTCCCATTTTCTGGTAAAGCCAATCATCTGGGGGCATAGTAACTAATATTTTTGTGAGAAGAAAAGTATAGCTGGTACCAGACCAGTAGGTTCTGGATCTCTATGTATATGTATGAGGGGTCTAATGTAACCATCCCCTGACTGGTCAGTGCTGAGGTAATGGGAAACCTGTTCATTTTCTAGGTAGGGATGAAGGAAAAAAACCATTAAACAACCTTCAGGTGGAGGGCAACTGTAGCCACTACCGGACTGGTAGGCTCTGGTACCCTTTGAATGATAAATAGTGTTACATGACCAGAGCTTGACAATTATTAAAAAATCTGGGAATGTAAGAGGTTAACGATGGAACCCTATGTATGTTTGTGTTTTGTCAATAACCAGCACCCAACTGGTTAACCAACAGAAATTAATCTGGCAATGCAAGGGGTAACAGCAGCAAGTACCGGACTGGTAGGCTCTAGAACCCTTGTATGATTGTGTTTTGTCACATGACCGGTACCCGACCAGCGGTAGGTGATGACAATTAATGGGATATTAGTAAATTGAAAAATAGTTGTCTGTGAGATGGAAACTGTGGTACCCTGTGTTTTTGAGCGTTGTCACATGACCTGTACCGTACCGGTGGGAATTAGTGACAAAATAATTGAAAAAAATTTCTTCCTGTGACAGGGCAACTGTAACCAGTAGGGTCTGGCACCCCATGTATGTTGATATGTTGTCACATGATCAGTACTGGACCGGTAGAATTGGTGGCAACATAATTGGAAAATCTATGAGGGCAACTGTAGCTGGTACCAGACCGGTATGCTCTGGGACCCTGTGTATGTGCTGTCACCTGACCAGCACCGGACCGGTGGGAAATTGGTGACAAAATAACGAGGAAATCTGTGTCTATGAGGGCCTGTAGCCAGTAGTGGACTGGTAGGCTCTGGAACCCGGTAGTATGTATATGAGAGTTGTCACATAACCAGCACCAGTGACAAAATAATTAGGAAATCCTTTGTTTATGAGGGCCTGTAGCCAATACCGGACCGGTAGGCTCTGGAACCCTGTGTATGTATATTTGTGTTGTCACATGACCAACACCGGAAGGGTGGGTTTGGTGACAATAATTTTACCTAGATAAAATATTCTGCTATTGCACGTTTCCTCAATAAATTAAAATACTTATATATCTGTAAGTCTTCTTCTGTATAAAATGCCAGCATGCTTTCAATATCCTCAATAAATTTATTTCTCGTAAGCGATAGACAGGAAATTAACTATCCGCTTGCAGTATCACGTGACCAGCTTATTTTATTGTCACATGACTAGCATTTGGTGGAGATGATGACATCAGACGAAGACGATGCATTCTCTGCAAATATGAAGGAAACTCTTCTAAAATATTTTATTTGGATGAATTGGCCAGGAAACAGTAGTTCTTGGTAGATATCCACACAATAAAAGCTTGCAGTATGCAATAAAATGCAGTAGTACTGATGCCTTGCTCAACAAATACTTCACGGAAGTTCAGTGTAAAATACCCACACGATCCGCAATCCTGGCCAGCAGAAGAAGACATAAAGTGCTTCTATATTCTAAATTTCCAAGCGTTTAATCCCCTTCACGCCTTACAAAAAGAGGAACTGTGCATGTGCGCACATGCGCAGTACACCGGCAGAGAGGCTACATAGCCACCTGGCGAATGAACAGGACAGTACCGGTCCTAGCCAGAGCCCAGCTCAGGACGTTTTGTTCTAATGTTTGGCGAGACCGGCAGGGTGCCGGACAAATGCATCTGTCCACTAGGTAAGATGTATTAACGCAATAAAACATCTTTCACATATTTTAATTTGCAATTCTGACACACTGGGACTTACATCTTTCTTTTGCAAAAGCCCAGGTGCAGTAGATACATGATTTACAGCAACAGAGTTTACAACTGTCTCTGGTGAAATAATGTTCAGTGTCCTGTCTGGTGTTGGTTGTTTGCTCCCGGCCAACAGTCCTGTCTGTAAAACCTTTACACAGTAATTGTCATTTATAGGACTGCTGGCCCTTGGCTGGTTGGGATGAGTACTGGTGTTTTGCTTTACCCCTTCTACTCTGACCATGTGCAGAGATGTTCTTCCATGCTGGTCTGTCCTGCTTCCTGTTATCCAACCTTTCATAGGGGTGGTACTGACCCTTCTTGTTCATTGAGCCAGAGCGTCCCAAGTCAAAGGTCGCAATATCCTCCTCAGCTTGCTTAATGACACTGTCTGGGTACAAGGTGGTCAAATGCAAGGGAGCAGTTCACAGAGCAGCCAGTGTGTCAGGTTTAATCCCAGCTTTCAGGTATGACAAGTAGGAATCCCTTCTGATTAAAATCAGATTGGCCATATTCACAAAGATAAAGTCTGTTAGGTGTTCTATCGACTTGGCTTGACAAATACTGGAGTTGTAATCCATTAAGTATTGAAGCTCGTCGGAGGCAGTAGACACCTTGGATGCAGACTTGCCCTTGCTTTCTGTCCTGGTGGTCTACAGCTGGGTCTGCATGTTTTGTTGTACTTTGAAAAAACAAAGATTAAATCCTGCCGCTTGATTGCAGATAACTGAAGACTCCCTAGCTAATTTATCCCATTTGCGTAGACTTTCTTGTGAGATAAGATGCGATTGGGGAGGGTTGGAGGCGATTCCGGCCTGTCTGTCAATTCTTAGGTAGGTGCTATTAAGTCTGGATGTGTTGGTATTCCAGGAAGACACACAGACAGAAGGGTCTTTTTTCTGGTCGGAGTGAAGCCCATACCATTTTGCTTGTGACCTGGCTGGTCAGACAAACTGATCTTTCTGAAGACCTCCTGCCTCTGAGCCGCGCGAAGGATAACCCTCCACTAAAGTCAAGTTAAGTTTACTAAGTTTTCTGCACGGCCATTCACCGGTGGGGAGTTGTACTGACACTTTCCCTGGAGTTTGAAGCTTGGGTCTTCTGATTTTGAAGCACCGGAATCAATGTCTGGGATATGTGTCCACCCGATGAATGACCTAATCCCCCTCATAGTGTCTCTGTAAGTCTGTTCTTTAGAGAGGGATTGGTTAGGGTCGGTGACTGGTCATCAGACAATTCACCCTCTTCAATGTAAATATCCAGTGGAGGCTGGTCGGACAAATAACCGTCAGAATCAGTGTCACTGTCAGACAATACCCTTCTGGTTGGTTCAAAGGCACAAAGGCAAGGTAGAAGGTTTCTGAGAACGTGGTGTAGTAGTCTGTTCTGTAGCTTTTTCCCAGTCTGAGGACAGAGGTCGGGCAGAGCTGGATCTGCTTGTGGAGCTAAGCTTTGAAGCCGGAGGGCCGGTACCAGTGAGATCAGATGTAGCAGGTCGGTCAGTGGGTCTGATGAAAGGCTCTTTCCTGACCACATTAGTTGGTAGAGAGTGAGTCGGTGCCATCTTAACCGTACTGAAGGTCGGTTCTTGTGGTCGGTCCAAAGTTCTGGTCATAAGGAGTGCTTCTAGCTGGTTAAATCGGTGCAACCATTTCTGGTCTAGTTCATTAATTCTATGGTTGGTAGATACAGTGGCTGGTTGGCTAGTGGAAGCAGTAGAAGCAGACTTGGTGGACTTATCCGACTTGACCGACTTTCATGAAGACTTCTTTTCTTCCACTTTCTTCTTTTTCTCAGCAGGTGATGCACTCAAACCAGGTGACCTAGTGGTGCCCTGGCCATCCACAACCCCCACTACCGACACATGTGTCGGGTCCACAAGGGTGGGATTGAGAGTGTCTGAAGCATAAGGTTCTTTACAGGGAGTAGAAGTAGACTTAGCTTCCCGTTTTTCTTTCATGAACTTTTAAGATGGGGTTGAAAGTTGTGCATGTTGGTCAGAAGTTAAGATGTCACAAAACTTACAGTCAGAATCTGGCTTTTCAACACAAGGATCTTTTCCTCTTCCCTTGTTGTGACAACACGCGCAGAAGTTATGGGTGTCAGACCCAGCCATCAAGTGGCCACATCCACCACGCTTCTGACCTGGTGAAGTCATGACAGTCTATAAACTCCCAGATATCCGTTCACACAAAAATCAAGTGAAAAAATAAAGAATTCTCACAATATTCCTCAAAACACTGGCTAACACAAAAATCCGTCTGCACAGTACATGCGCCAAACAAACGAAAAAGATGCTATGTCACGATGTATAAACAGGAAGGAAGTACAATGCACCTGGCGAGTGCACAGTACTGGGACCGGCCGGCCAGTGGAAACACAGGACGTCTTTTTCTGACGTTTGGTGGGCCGATCTGCGCCAACCGGATTAGCAATTGTCCATTGGATAGAATGTATTAACGCAATAAAATCTTCTGTACAGCCAAAATAAAAATTAGTAAAATCATAGCATATCCTTACGATTTCATAAATTTTTGGAGCTTCCAGGTCTGCGTCATCAGCCTCTTCCCCAGTGGGTTCAGGTGCGTCCCTCATAAAGTCCACAAAGTAAGGTTCCTCCGCCATCTCCTGTAGCATCTCATCCCCCAGGTACTGCTTACATACCCGCTTCTGTGCATCATCAAACCAGTCCTTGTCATCAAAGTTTGTAAACCTAAACATAGGCAAGTAAGGATGGAATACTCACTAATAACTCACAAAGGTTAACACTATAGGCTGCCATCTGATGTATAGAGTAACAGGGATGGGTCGGAATGAAAAATATGTACATCGGGAGGCCGCCAATGCAAAACCGTACTGATTTCAGGACTCTGTGTTTTAGTACTTAACAACATCGCAATAATAGTTTCTAAATCCACCCCTAATAACTGACATAATATTACCAAATAAAGTTATCTTCTGACCAACTAGACTTGCAGAAATGCATATGTTTATTAGCTCCTACCAAAGTAAAAAATACAGCAAAATTAAATTAAGGCGAAATTAAAGGTGTATATTCACATTTTAAAAGTGGTCTAATTTTATTTTCCCTGCATTGATAGGTCTATTTTATAGTCATATGAGTGAAGAGTTGAGAGAAAAAAGCCTGTTAACACATAAAAAACAGTTGTTATGTATCACTTTTTCCCAAGATTCCAAGATAAATGGTGATGGCACTTGTGAGGTTTTGTATTTTTTATCAAAACAAAACACGACAGGAAGTCATGACGTCATTTTTGATTGACAGGTTAAGTTCACTGGGAAAATCTTTGGCTTACACGGGTGATATCTTTATCAGAAAAGAAGAAACCACAAGATAAAAAAATCCCAAAACTAGGAATCAACATAGGGGAATCTTTTGAAGAATGGATTCTGTGATGACAGATCAAGGCATTTTAATGCCTTGTTGCTTTGCCGGTACCTATTATACCTACAAGTATTATGAAGAAATATAACCCAGTTCAAATGCATTAACCGCAACTTCACTAACATAAAAATAGCATCAGAGATGCCCGTACCCCACAGCCTAGGGAAATATTTTCAACACCATGAGATATAGAAGTACTGTATCAGTACAAATTTCAGGATACTTTCAGAGCACTGTCAGTTATATAAAGGTCCAAACAATGTTTAAATGGAGAAATAATGTTTAAAAGAAAGATAATGCGTATAAAGATGAAGTATTAAAACAAGATAATTCAATAACAAGATGACAGCATTAATCAGTAAACTAAAATTCAATGTTCTTTATCTACATCTGCATGGCCAAATTATGGTTTAGATGGTTTGAATATTACCATGCATACAGAAGTGGTAATACATTTAATGAATGTTTATTGTGGTGTTGGAACAAAATCTGTGGCTCACTTGATGAAATTCTATCTCTTACAATGGGAAGTTATGAAAGTAAAATTCTTAATAAATTCTAATATGACTTTTGTTTAATCTGCATCAAAAGACAGACCCAAAGGTCCAAGAAGATTTTAAAGGTCAAGGTCACTACGACAAAGTAAAAGGTCAAATTAAGGTCACACCATGATAATATACACCTATAGCCCCTGACCAATGTCCCTACCAAGTATCAACTTCCTACACCTTACGGTTTCCGAGATATAGCCCTGACAAGATTTTATAGGTCAAGGTCACTATGGCAAGGCCAAAGGTCAAATCAAGGTCACACCATGATGCTGCACACCTACACCCCCTAACCAATGTCTCTACCAAATATCAACTTCCTACACCTTACAGTTTCCGAGATATAGCCCGGACAAGATTTTATAGGTCAAGGTCACTACGGCAAGGTCAAATCAAGGTCAGATCATGACGTTGCACAACTACACCCCCGAACCAATGTCCCTACCAAGTATCAACTTCCTACACCTTACAGTTTCCGAGATATAGCCCGGACAAGATTTTATAGGTCAAGGTCACTACGGCAAGGTCAAAGATCAAATCCTGGTCAGACCATGACGTTGCACACCTACACAGCCTAACCAATGTCCCTACCAAATATCAACTTCCTACACCTTACGGTTTCCGAGATATAGCCCGGACAAGATTTTATAGGTCAAGGTCACTATGGCAAGGTCAAAGGTCAAATCAAGGTCAGACCATGACGTTGCACACCTACACCCCCTAACCAATATCCCTACCAAGTATCAACTTCCTACACCTTACGGTTTCTGAGATATAGCCCGGACAAGATTTTATAGGTCAAGGCCACTACGGCAAGGTCAAAGGTCCAATCAAGGTCAGACCATGACGCTGCACACCTACACCCCCTAACCAATGTCCCTACCAAATATCAACTTCCTACACCTTACAGTTTCTGAGATATAGCCCGGACAAGATTTTATAGGTCAAGGTCACTATGGCAAGGTCAAATCAAGGTCAGACTATGACGTTGCACAACTACACCCCCTAACCAATGTCCCTACCAAGTATCAACTTCCTACACCTTACAGTTTCCGAGATATAGCCCGGACAAGATTTTCAAACTCAAGGTCACTAAGGCAAGGTCAAAGGTCAAATCAAGGTCAGAACATGACGTTGCACACCTACACCCCCTAACCAATGTCCCTACCAAGTATCAACTTCCTACACCTTACGGTTTCTGAGATACAGCCCGGACAAACTATTTCTCGCCGCCCGCCCGCCCATCCGGACACCATGGGAGAAAACAATACCCCGACAGCCCTTAAGGGCTGTGGTGTAAAAAACAGTTTATACCTTTGCATAAACAGACCTATCTAGTCTCATCTTGCATATTCTGTTAAAAAAATTGTTTTGACTGAACTCTATAACATTTTTTTTTCAAATATATAGATCCCAACTCTTTGTAACATGTAAAGTTAGCCTTGTAAAAAGACACATGAACAGAGAATATATTTATACAAGAGTAAATTGTACTACAAAACTCACAAGCTAGCCTTTGCTTACTGAAATTTTTTTACCAAGATTACTAATAATTTAATATTCAGGAATTATTCACTGTTTGTAGAGATTCTGACACCAATGTAAATTATGTAATATTAGACCTACAACTAACGGCACATCATTTATTATGTTTTTGCATAAATAAAAAGGAGACATGCACATAATGGCAAAAAACTCTTAAAAGATGTAAGTAAAAAAAAACCAAATACAATAAAAAACACTGGTATGTTGACATGTAAAAATAAATTTTATCAGGATTACAGGTATTACACTTTATGATTAATAAAAAATATCACATTTTCAGTAAATGGCCTTGTAACAAGGCTAGCAAGAGACATTCAGGGAAAAAGGAGTGGGGAGGGGTAGTTCAGATGGGATTCAAGAACAAAGAAAACAGTCGCAGCAGTTACTTTTATCTCTCTTATGCCCAGGTCACACTGTGGCGAGGCCACTACAAATTAACTGGCGAATAGGAAGATTTCCTGCGAATTAGAAATCGTGGTAGTTCGCAACAGAAAGGGCGGGAAAGTGTGGTCACGTGGTGAAAATTTGAAAAATCCACGAATTACTTCGATCCGGCTACCATGGGCTACCATCATCTTCATCTTGTGGAAGATCTTGGTAGGATGTTCTCATCACCCCGTCAAGAATATCTTGTTTCTGTGAAGAACATCGACGAACATGAAACGAAGTTCGTAGAAGTATGTACGAATTAATGCGAAGTGTTGCGATTTCCGTAAGATATTCTTGCACCGAGCCACGACCATGGTGGAGGGTCGAGCGAGCTGTGACGAGCCCCCGACGAGGAGGAAGAACGTGCTGAGAAGAAGTGACAACCAATTCGTGGATAATGCCAGTTCCTATATAAACAGCCTGGATCATCTTGATTCACTTCATTTCTCATCAGACGTCGGACAGTGTACATCAAAGGCTATGGATCTACAGAGACTCAGATTATTGCAGCAACTGTATGAGGCTCATCGTTTAAATGTACAGAATCAGATTGTGATTGCACAGATACTGGTTGACAGACAGAGAAGGCGTCGACCAAGGCCAAGGAGGTACTGGGTGAAGCCCTGGCTCTCCAGGAGGTTGGACTATGGACACTATGATCGTTTGATGAGGGAGCTGGAGGCTGAGGATGTGGTGTCTTTCAGAAATTTTGTCCAGATGGACCCGGCCATGTTCAGAGAGGTCTTGCAGAGGGTGGGGCCCAGAATTGAGAAATATGACACATGGTTCAGGAAGTCTATCAACCCTGGATGCAGACTTGCAATCACACTTTGTTTCTTGGCCACTGGAGAGAAGTACAGGAGTCTGATGTTTGGCTTCAGGGTAGCACACAACACCATCTCAGTCATAGTAAGACAGACTTGTGAGGCCATCATGGTAGAATATGGTGAGGAAGTCATGCAGTGTCCCCATACCAGTGATGCATGGAAGCAGGTTGCTGCAGAATTTTCCTCCAGATGGAATTTCCCTCACACCCTGGGGGCTATAGATGGCAAGCATGTGGCAATCAGGTGTCCTAAGAATGGTGGCTCACTCTATTTCAACTACAAGGGCTTCCATTCCATAATACTTCTGGCTCTGGTAGATGCCAAGTACAAGTTCCTTTGGGTGGATGTTGGCACCAATGGATCCAGTTCTGATGCACAGATCTTCAATGACTGCGATTTGCGCTCAGGCATTATTGATGGCACCTTGGATGTACCTGATACAGAGCCATTGCCTGGTGATGACCGTGATATGCCATATTTTCTCATTGGGGATGATGCCTTCTCTCTGAGGACCTGGTTGATGAAGCCGTTTAGTGTCAGAGGACTTCCTGATGAGGAGAGGATCTATAACTACAGACTGTCTCGTGCCAGAAGGGTGGTGGAAAATGTGTTTGGCATCATGGCCAACAGATTTGGTTGTCTCCTCACCACCATGAGTCAGAATCCAGAGACTGTTACCTCTATTGTATTGGCCTGTTGCACGTTGCACAACATCATGAGACTGAGGTATCCAGGTATCCACCAGGGACTGGGTGATGAGGAGGATGACAACCACAGAGTTATCCCAGGACAGTGGAGGCAAGGTGCTTGTTTGCAGGACATTGAGGATGTGGCTGGTGCCAACAGGGATACACAGGTTGCCAAGAGACAGAGACTGTATTTGAAGCATTATTATAATGCTCCAGTAGGGGCCACGGCGTGGCAAAGAGACATGATTTGAGACTTTCACATATGCCAAGGACATTTCTCAATAGTGACTGTATTGTGTTAATTATTTTTATGATTCAGTGCTGCATCATTATCTGTGTTATATTTTGTATTGGGCGTTATATACTTGTTGAAATAAAGTTGCAATGTTCTTGTATTGCAATAAAGTTGTTGTCATATTGCACTTCATATATGTATTATCTTGATACTAGGGTCAAAGAGATCAAGTCTGAAACAAAATCAGGTCAAACATGTAACAGGTCACACAAACCAGTTCACAACTTAGCCACCACAGGGGCAAGAAGGTCACAAAGGTCAAAAATCAATTGAGGCCATAACTGAAGGAAAGTTAAGAAATCTAACCAGCTCCAAGGTGGAAACTCTGCAACCAAACGCCGACTGCTTTGGAATCAGAGCATAATGAAATCCAGAAATGGTTGATAAACATATTTTAACATTGGCCACCTGTTAAAATTTGTTTATATTACATTTCTGCATTTCATTCGAAACTGTGACACTTCCATAGTGAACCACTCACATTGGGTCAAAACAGGTCTTGGTAACCACTGGGCCACTTTTTTGGGATCCTTCATGTTAAGATGTGACGCTTATGCCCAGGTCACACTGTGGCGATGTTTAGTGGCGAATATGCGCAATCCTGAAATTCGTCCTTGTTGGTAGCATATTCTTAGTCCATCTTCACTGTTCTCCACCATTCTCCATGGATCGTCATCTAGCTACGACAGTTTCAAACTGTTCAAAACTATCGCCGGTATTCGCCAATTCGTGGCCATTTTTTAGTTCGCCATTAGAACTTGCCACTATTGGTAGCAGATTCTTCTACATCGTAGCTCTGTGGTGGGACATTCTCCAGCAAATCGTACTACCTTCTTCTCAGTAAATTCGCTAAATATTCTTCCTTGTTCTCAACTGGTTCTTCCTTTGTCGTAGAAGATTGCTCAAGTATCGCATTCATTCTCCCCTACTTGTAGCTGATTCGTGGGTAAATTCGCCAGATATCTTCACCAGTTCGTAGGGTATTCTTTGTATATTCTTGCTTTGTCTCAGGACATTCGAAAGGCATCGTAGAACATCGTAGAGGGGTCGTAGAAGTATGAAGATCTTTTATCACGTGACTACACTTTGCCGCTTTTTTTTTGCGAATTCTGGTGAATTTGAAGTCGCCTCTGTTCTTCTATATTCGCAGATATCATCGTAGCACCTTCGCCACTGTGTGACCTGGGCATTACCAAGTATTATGCCAATGTTTTTGAAACATGAGAAAAAAGAGCAATCACATAAACTTGCAAATTTAATAAGTAAATTAAATTTTTATAAGTTAACACCCTATCCAATGGACAATAGCTTATCCGGTCGGCGCAGACCGGCCCGCCAAACGTCAGAAAAAGACGTCCTGTGTCTCCACCGGCCAGACCGGTCCAATGCTGTGCACTCGCCAGATGGCGTGTCGTACTTCCTTCCTGTCTAGATAGCATGACGTCATAGCATCTTTTTCGTTGTCTAAACCATTAGACCCCTAGTAAGCTGATAGCGGGGTCGATGGGAGGGTCTTGTGTGTCCATTGGATAGGGTATTAACTTATAAAAATTTAATTTACTTATTAAATTTGCAATTTTATTGCGTTAATACATCCTATCCAATGGACAATAGCTGAATAACTACCGCTTGGTTGGCGGGTAAGTTACTAGGGACTAAAGTTGAACCCATGTTAGGAATAATGGCAATTCCTTTTAAAGCCTGGGCAGACCCTGAAGTCAAAAACCCTTAAGGCTATGGTCGAATATCATCATCCGTTTATCCGGAATGGAACCGTCAGAATAGACCTTGCCCCCCACCTTTTTTAACAGACCTGCTCTGAGGTAGGGGAAGAGAGGGATGAGTTCAGTCCCATAGAAGTAAGTCTCCCGGGGGAAGTATGTGAGATTTTTTTTTTTTTTTTTTGTTGCTTCTTACTACATGTGCAATATATACAAGTATGTACCGATCTCCTCTAAGTATCAGTCTGTTGGTGGATCTGCTAAGCAGCCACAACAGGACCAAGATGGTAGAGCTCTGAGTCAGCCCAAGCCACATCCTTCAGATAGAATTGGGTGAAGGTATTGTGAGATTTCCAATGGCAGGCTGATAAGATCTGCTCCAAGGAGACTCCCGACTGGAAGGCCTTAGAAGCAGCAAAGGCCCTGACATCATGAGCTTTGACTTGATGTAGGGTGTGGGCCTGGTGATCAGAGAGCTCATAGCATAGGATCACAGTCTGCTTGATCCATGAGGAGATAGTGGCAGGTGAAATGTCTTTGTCGAAGCCTTTCTTGAAGGAAACAAAAACTAGTTGTTTATCCTGCCTAATGTCTGAAGTCCTGTCCAGATAGTAGTGCAAGGCTCTGACTGGGCAAAGGGATCTATCAGACTTGAGGGATCTATCCAGAGTAGGAGCCAGGGCTGGTATGACCACTGGGGCTACACTTCCTGGACCCTCCTTGGCCAGCTGGTTCTTGGAGAGAAAGCTGGGGGATGGAAAGAGAGACACCTTAGACCAGTCCGACTGGTGTCTGATGTTCTTATGCTGCCATGCATGGATCGCACTCCTTCTTTTGCCCGAGCCCAGGGCTAACAGGAAGACAGTTTTGAAGGTCAGATGCTTCAGAGATGCTTCCTTAAGAGGTTCAAAAGGAGCCTTTGTCAGCTGGTGTAGTACCAGGGAAAGGTTCCAGGAGGGTATTCCCCTCCGCCCTTTGGGTCTATCTCTGTGGAAACTTTCCAAGAGGCGAGTGAGTTTATCATCTTTACTGATATTAACTGTTGTATCACCTAGTTTATCAGCAATGGCAGACCTGTATCCATCAATGGTGCTGGGCTGTAACTTCTTGTCCTCAAAGAGGTACATAAGGAAGTCAGCCACCGACTTTATAGGTGGTGACCTGAAGTCCACCTGATTAGAGACACACCACTTTTTAAAAATGGTCCACTTTGCCTCATAGACTGATCTGGTTGATCTTCTTTGAGGAGCCTCAATTCTTGCTGCCACTGCCTCAGAGAAGCCCTGCTCTTTGATCTTTGTGGCTCTAGGAGCCAGGCATGGAGATTTAGGTTGGTCAGATTTCTGTGAGGGATCTGATTGAAGGGCTGTGTTAGCAGATTGGGCAGGCTGAGAGGGACCTGGCTGGACATGTTCACCAAGTCCCAAAACCAAGGCATGTTGGGCCACCCCGGGGCAATCAGAACGAGTCTCTTACATGGGGAGTCCAGCAGCTTCTCCACCACTTTGCCCAATATGGTGGTCGGTGGGAAGGCGTATGCATCCAGGTCCTCCCATGGCAGAGTAAGTGCATCTACTGCTACAGCCAGGGAGTCCGGTACTGGAGAGACAAACTGGAAAATTTAATGGTTAAATTAAATTTTTATTAGTTAATATCTTACCTAGTGGACCAGTGCATTTGTCCGGCGCGCAGCCGGTCCCGCCAAACGTTAGACAAAAACGTCCTGAGCTGGGCTCTGACCGGGACCGGTAGTGTATTCCTCATTCGCCAGGTGTCGTGACTGCACCCAGCTCCCCTACTGCGCGTGCGCGCGCATGTGTACTTCCTCTTTTTGTGGCCTACCTAAGAATGTCCCCCTTTGAGCTATTGCGGGGCAGGTAGGGTGGGACTCTCTTGGTCCACTAGGTAAGATATTAACTAATAAAAATTTAATTTAACCATTAAATTTTCCATTTTATTGCGTTAATATATCTTACCTAGTGGACCAGTGCAGAATAACTACCCAGTGGTTGGCGGGTAGCTATGGGCAAAGGGGAGACTGAGACTCTAAGATCTACATATATACTCCGTAAATCCAGAGGAAATCACCCGGGAAGGGTTTCTAACTACCCTGGATAGGTACAGTCTCTCTCCCCCCCCCCCCTTTGTTTTGTAGCTGACGAGTTCCCGAGGAAGTGAAGAAGGGGAATTGAAGATTAAGATGGTCCCCCATCTTCTTGCAACGCAAGACAGACTGCAGGGACGTTTTTTTTTTTTTTTTTTTTTTTTTTTTTTTTTTTTTCCGTACATGTATGAATACATATATACACCACTATACACTATATACAAGGGAGCCTCTGCTTAGTCCCTAATTTGTTGGGCAGCTACCACAGGACCCAAATGGTACACATCCGAGTCTGCCCATGCCAAGTCCTTCAAGTAAAATTGGGTGAAGGTGTTATGAGATTTCCAGTGACAGGCTGCCAAAATCTGGTCTAAGGGAACACCCCCCTGAAAGGCTTTGGACGCCGCGAACGCGCGAACGTCATGAGCCCGAACCTGATGCAACTGTTGAGCCTGTTGGTCTGACATCTGGTAACAAAGGACTATGGTTTGTTTGATCCAGGAGGAAACGGTAGCAGGGACAATATCCTTCTGGAAGCTCTTCCTAAAGGAAACAAAAACCAATTCCTTGCCTGAACGGAGATCTTTGGTTTTGTCCAAGTAATAACGGAGTGCCCGGACCGGGCACAGACTCCTATCCTCCTTGAGGGATTTGTCCAATGAAGGAGCCAAGGCTGGAATGATAACAGGGGCCACGCAAGCGGGACCCTCTTTAGCCAGGTGGTTCTTAGAGATGAAACTAGGAGAAGGCGATAACGAAACATTTGACCAATCCTCTTGGTGCCTAATGTTCCTGTGGACCCAAGCATGAATTTCACTCCTCCGTTTCCCAGAGCCCAAGGCTAGAAGGAAGACAGTCTTAAAGGTGAGGAACTTCAGCGAAGCCTTCCTGAGAGGTTCAAAAGGAGGTTGTGTAAGTTGGTGAAGGACCAAAGACAAATTCCACGTAGGAACCCCACGCCTGCCTTTTGGTTTGTCCCTATGAAAACTGTCCAACAACCTGGACAAGTTTTCATCCTTGCTGATGTTAATTCTGGAATTCCCCACTTTGTCGGCTATGGCAGTCCTATAGCCTTCTATGGTACTAGGTTGAAGATGTTTCTCCTGAAAAAGGGAAAGGAGAAAATCCGCAATTTGCTCTATAGAGGGAGTCCTGAAGTCCACCTGATTCTTTTCACACCATCTGACAAAAACGGACCACTTTGATTCATAAATGGCTCTGGTAGAGCGTCTTTGAGGAGCCTCAATTCTTGTTGCCACTTCTGCCGAGAACCCGGCCTGCTGGATGGCAGAGGCTCTAGGAGCCACGCATGAAGGTTCAGATTGGGCAGGTCCCGGTGAGGACACTGATTGAACGGTTGAGTGATCAATTTCGACACCTGAGGGAGCAGGAGAGGAACTTGAGCTGACATGTTGACCAGGTCCCAAAACCAAGGCATGTTGGGCCAACCTGGTGCTATCAGAATGAGACGACGGAATCCGTGGTCCAAGAGTTTCGTTACCACCTGATGAAGAAGGGCCGTTGGTGGAAAGGCATAAGCGTCCAGGTCCTCCCAAGGGAGACTTAAGGCGTCCACTCCCCACGCTGATTGGTCTGGAACCGGGGATACAAACCGGGGAAGTTTGTGATTGAACCGGGTGGCAAACAGGTCCACAGACGGGCGGTGCCAACGCCGGCATATTTGAGTAAACACCTCCGGGAGGAGGGACCATTCTGTTTGGATCACCTGATTGAGTCGGGACAGCTTGTCGGCTATGACGTTCAGGTGACCCGGAATATGCCTGGCCCTCAAGACAATCTGCCTTTGATTGCACCAAAGCATCAGTCTCCAAAGGAGGGCACAGAGTGAGCCTGATTTCATACCCCCTTCCTTGTTGATGTAAGAGACCACAGTGGTGTTGTCTGTACAAACAAGAACTATCTGGTTGCAACATAACTGCTCGAACCGTTTTAAGGCTAGCAGGACCGCCTTGAGTTCCAACAAATTTATGTGCAAGGCGCTTTCTGACTCCAACCAAACTCCTTTTGCCATGTAATCGCCTAAGTGAGCGCCCCAACCTTCGTTTGAGGCGTCTGTAAACAGTTGAAGGGCGTGTCGAAGAGGGTGTAAGGGTTGACCGGATAGCACCTTGGTCGGGTCCAACCACCACCTTAGATGTACATGGAGAGATGAAGGAATTGGGATGACCTTTTCCAGCGATTCCGGGGCATGCCAATGCTTTTTTAGGTGCCACTGAATGGGCCTCATATGCAGCCGCCCCGACACTACTTGTTTTTCTGTTGCTGTCAGAAGGCCGATTAAAGACATGAACTGCCTGACTGTGCAACATTCCAGTCCCAGGAGAAGGTTGAGTTTCTGAGATAGACTCCTCCACCTGTCCTGAGTTGGTTTGACTAACCCCTGAGATAGGTCGAAATGATAACCTACGAAGTCGAAGGTTTGTTGGGGAACTAGCTCTGACTTGTCCATGTTGACTACCCACCCTAGCGAGCGGCAAAGGTCCAAAAGGATCTGGGTATGACGTAGGCAAATTTCCCGGCATGGGGCTCTCAGTAACCAATCGTCTAGGTATTGGTGGATTCGAATACCCCTCGATTGAGCCATGAGTTTTACCTCCTTGACCACCTTTGTGAACTCCAACGGAGCCGTCGACAGGCCAAAGGGAAGTGCTGTGAACTGAAAAGTCTGACCTTTTAAGTGGAACCGGAGATATTTTCGCGACCTGTGGTTTATGGGAATGTGAAAATAAGCATCGCTGAAATCCAGCGACGAGACCCACTCCCCCTGTTGCAGGGAGAGTCTGATGGTCTCCGGAGTTTCCATCTTGAACGTTGCTGGGGCAAGGTAAAGGTTCAGTTGGCTTAGATCTAGAATGGGCCTCCATTTCCCGTTGGGTTTTGGCACCAGGAACAACCGGTTGTAGAAACCCAGAGATGACTGAACGGCCACCTTTTCGATAGTCCGTTTTTGACCTAGGGAATGCAATGCCTCGTTCAGACTTTTGTTTCGAGAGGGATTTGATGAACCACTGATAATCACAGGAAATCTTGCCAGAGGTGGTCTCTCCTTGAAGGGTAGTTGATACCCTTCCCTGAGGATGGAGACTACCCTTGGATTTGAACCCAGGGAGAGCCAAACCTGCCAAAACAGTTGCAGACGGCCTCCCACAGGTGGATCTTTTGCAACACATGGGGCATTTGTTACATTTGGGGCAAAAAGACACTGATTTACAGACAAAGCACTGTTCACAGATTTTATTCCTATTTGAGAATGAGAGGGTCTTACGTTTTTCTTTTGTAACAGCCCTTTTACAAAAGGTACAGGAGGAACAACATGCAAATTTACAGTCTCTTGAAAAGTCTCTTTGTTTGCTGATGACACTAGATTGAGATCCCCTAAACTTGAACTTAACACAACTGGGGGACTCAGAAGATATTGATTGTCATTTATACGGTTTTGCACCACGGGCAGGCTTGGAGTAGTAAGCAGAACCAGATCCACCTCTACCACGACCTCTACCCCTGCCTCTGCCTGAGAATTGCCTCCAAGGTTGTTGATTTTGGGAAGAGGAGAAGCCGGATTGACGACTCTCTTTCTTTTCATATGGTTGATACCGGAATTGATGCTTCTTTGAGTGCTGATATGTGCCCGGACCGGGACCAGTAGCACTCTTGTTTGAATCATATTTTTAAATATCCTGCTCCGCCACTGCCAGTACATCATCCGGGAATAACCCGTAAGTGAACAGGGGAGCATTTCGTAGTTTATTCCAGGTATCAGGTTTCAGGCCTGGTTTAACGTACTCGAGATAAGAATCTCTCCTCAACAAAATGAAGTTGGCTAGCTGAACAAATAAACTGTCTGCGAGGTGCTGGAAGGCAGTACCTAAGGCAACAGAAACACTACTGTGGAAAGCTGACAAGTCTTTCAAATCCCTGATGGCGTCGGTGACCTCCTTAGGGGCCTTGCCCTGAACAATGGTAGCGTTTAAAAATGAAATGTGTTGATTCATTTTGTCCTGAATTTCACTAACGCACCTGTTGAATCCTGCTGCGTGATTGGTAATCAAAGAGCCTTCCTTAGCACATTGCTCCCACCTTCGAAGAATCTCCTGAGGGATAGGCCTAGATGCTGGTCCTGAAGATGGATATGAGGAAGTCTTGGCAATACGGGAAAATTGAGAGTTCAGGCGTGCTTCGGAACCCGACCAGCCAAAGATTGTACGTCCAGGTCTTTGATTTATATCCTGTTTGAGTCGTGACTGTGTATACCACTTTGCCTGGCTTTTGGGGGTTCTGACAAACTGGTCTTGTTTCAGACCTGCAGCCTCTTGGGAACGAGAAGGGTAACCTTCTGCAACACGAGTGTTCAGTTTTTCCATCTTATAGCAAAGCCAGTCGTCAGCTGGTAACTCCACTGAAACTTTGCCTGAGCGACGAGGATATTTCCCTTTCCAAGGGTTGTCAGAACGGTTGTCTGCATCACTTGCTGAAGCCTCAAAATCTGGTATGTGAGACCAGCCAAGAAAGGAACGGACCGACCGGACCGTTTCTCTGTAGTTCATTTCCTCATTTTTCTCATTGATTTCAGTATCTGAAAGTTCACCCTCCTCACCAGATTCCTTATCTGACCGGTCCGGAAGGGGTTCCCCGTCTGACAGAGCCGGATCCGGCTGAGTAAAACTATCCGGTGCAAGGGAAGCAGAAGTACTGGTATACTGCGGACCGGTAATGACCGGTTGAGAGGAGGACCCTAAGGAAGAGACACTGGTGATAGCAGGCACAGTTTCCTCCGGTTCACCAAGAACTTGTAAACCCGGACCGGGTACCACTGTCTTGGGAGGAATAGGGTCCCTAGCAACCTGACTTGCAGAACCGGCAGCAGCGGCCGGTTTGATAGACTTCTTATGTTTTGACTTCCCTTTCTGTTTTTTAACAGAAGAAGCAGAATCCTCTACAGCCTGACCCGGAGGCCTCACCGGACCGGTGGCTCTGGGGTCAGGAGAGGGATTGATAAAGGGCGTGTCAGAAACAGGGGCTTGACTCTTTGAAACAGGCATCTTTGGAGTAGAAAAAATGTTGGTCCTTGTAAGGAGAGCCTCAAAACGGGCGAATTTTTCCTCCAACTGATTATTCAATAGTTCAAAATCCTGACGGGAGACAAAGTCTCCAGTACCTGTCTGATCAGAAACCGGGAAGGCACCGGTAACAATCTGTCCCTGCGCATGCGCAGTGTCCGGAGGCATTTCAAGTTCGTCCTGTTCCTCCACCGGACCCACAACCGTAACTTTACTGGGAGAAATCAAAATCCCTGCTTTTTTGTCTTTTCGGATTTGATACTGTGGGGTTGCAAGCATACCTTTCTGGGAGTCAGATAACGCACTACACAAATCACAGTCCTGACCTTTGACACAAGGGTCATCTCCCACCTTTTTGTCCCTACAGCGGGCACACTTTTTATGAAGATCAAACCCCGCCATAACATGGCCACAACTACCACGCCTCTGTCCTGGTGATGCCATGGTAAATATACTTTGCAATATCCAAAGCTTTCCTTCCAACTCGTTTGCAAATAGACAATATAATTTAAAGTTTATTTTATTGAAATTTATCCGCTAAAACACTATGGCGCCAAACAAAAAGAGGAAGTACGCATGCGCGCGCACGCGCAGTAGGGGAGCTGGGTGCAGTCACGACACCTGGCGAATGAGGAATACACTACCGGTCCCGGTCAGAGCCCAGCTCAGGACGTTTTTGTCTAACGTTTGGCGGGACCGGCTGCGCGCCGGACAAATGCACTGGTCCACTAGGTAAGATATATTAACGCAATAAAATGAGGTAATTTGTGGTTGAACCTCGTGGCACATAGGTCTATTTGAGGCCAGTGCCATTGGCTGCATATCTGTTGAAAAACTTCCGGAAGGAGGGACCACTCTGTCTGGATGGTCTGACCCAGCTTGGACAGCTTGTCTGCTATCACGTTTAAATGGCCTGGAATGTGTCGAGCTTTGAGAGTCACTTGCCGCTGGGAACACCAGGTCAAGATTCTCCACAGTAGGGCACACAGTGGGCCCGACCTCATTCCTCCTTCCTTGTTTATGTAAGCTACTACCGTAGTATTGTCGGTTGCTACAAGAACTATTTTGCCTACACAGAGATCTTGAAACTCTTTTAAGGCTAGGAAAACTGCTTTTAGTTCCAGAAAGTTTATGTGTAGCTTGCTTTCCGGTACCGACCAGGACCCTCTTGCAGTGAGCTCGTTTAAGTGAGCGCCCCAACCTTCTTTTGATGCGTCTGTAAAAATTTGCAGAGCATGTCTTACTGGGTGTAATGGTTGGCCTTGAAGTACATTGTCTTCCTCTAGCCACCATTGTTAGTGAGGGTGCAGGGACCTTGGTAGAGGGATAACCTTCTCTAGAGATTCTGGTACCCTCCAATTGTTTTTGAGATGCCACTGTATGGGTCTCATGTGTAGTCGGCCGAGGTGAACCTGCTTTTCTGTGGCTGTTAGAAGGCCTATCAAGGACATGAACTGCCGGACCGGACAGGTCGGTAGTGATAAAAGTGCTCGTATCTTGTCTTGAAGGCTTTGCCACCGGTCCGGAGTTGGTCTGACCCGGCCGGACCTGAGGTCGAACTGGTAACCTACGAAGTCGAATACTTGTTTGGGTTCCAGTTCTGATTTCTCTAGATTCACCAGCCAACCGAGGTCCTGGCACATCTTGACCAGGATTCGGGTGTGTTGGAGACAAAGGCGTTGGGATCTGGCTCTCACCAACCAGTCGTCTAGGTACTGGTGGATTCTTATACCCTTGTGTATGGACATCAGTTTCACCTCCTTTGCTAACACAGTGAACTCCATGGGCGCTGTGGACAGGCCGAAAGGTAAAGCCTTGAATTGGTAAGTCCTGCCCTGGACATGAAAACGTAGGTATTTTCTGGATTGTTCCTGTATCGGTATGTGGAAGTAGGCATCTTTGAAGTCTACTGAGGTGACCCATTCCCCTGGCTGGAGGGATGTTCTGATGGTTTCCGGTGTCTCCATCTTGAACTTTTCCACTTTGAGGAAAACGTTTAGTTTGCTTAGGTCCAGTATTGGCCTCCATTTGTTGTTGGGTTTCGGGACTAAAAATAGTCAGCTGAAAAACCCTAGGGATTTGGGATTTTGAACCCTTTCCACTGCTTGTTTGTCTATAAGCTGATGTAATGCCTCCAGCAGGTAGCTGTTCCTGTGGGGATTGACATAACGGCTTATGACTGTAGGGGACCGTGTGAGTTGGGGCCGGATCCGGAAGGGGAGGGGGTAACCCTCTCGTAGGATTTGAACTACCTTCGGACCGGCTCCTAGATTTAGCCAAGTTTTCCAAAAGCTTTGAAGTCTGGCCCCTACAGATAGATTTTGTGCAACATTGGGGGCATTTACCACAGGTTGGACAGGACACAACTGAGTGACACAAGAAACACTGTTCACATATTTTAATTTGTAATTTCTTGATGTCTGACAATCTGCTGCCCCGGGACTTAACTCTCTCTTTTGGGAGTGCCCGGGCGCAGAAGGTACACTTTTTACAACATGAAAATTTGCAAAGTTTAAAGTCTCTTTCTGTGGTAATGTCTGGCTCCTGGCCAGCAGTCCCTCCTGTAAACTGTTTACAAAGTAATTGTCTTTTAAAGGACTGCTGGCCCTTGGCTGGTCGCGAGGAGTAGTAGGAGGCCTTGCCTCTGCCCCTCTTACCCTGTCCTCTGTTACCAATGTTTTTCCAAGAGGGACGGTCGGGCTTCCTGTAGTCAGGTCGCTTGTCTTGTCTCTCGTAAGGGTGGTAACGACCCTTCTTTCCTGAGTGGACCTGCCCCTTACTCTCAAAATTGGCAATGTCCTGTTCGGCTTGTTTCAAAACAGTGTCTGGAAATAAGGTGGCAATATGCAGGGGTCCAGTACGTAGTGCGGACAAGGTATCTGGCTTGATGCCCATCTTAAGATGTGAAAGGTAAGCGTCACGCCTTATCAGAGTAGTGTTGGCCACTGTGACAAATACGAAATCTGTCAAATGTTCAAGCGTCTTGGCCGTAGCCTGGGTGATGCTGGAGTTGAAGTTGAGTAGAAATTGTAGAGTCACTAGCGGCTTGTGAAACTCTCTCAGAAGACTTTCCTTTACTGAGTTCCGACTTCACTACTTTCAGCTGGGTCTGCATATTTTCTTGAACTTTATAAACACACCTATTAAAGGCGGCGGCTTGATTGCAAGTGATGGAAGCCTCGCGTGCCGACTTTTCCCAGCGTCTTAAGTTGTCTTGAGAGATCTGCCTTGAAGGTGGAGCTGTTGATGCAATACCGGCAGCCTTGGCTATACGACTGTAAGTACTATTGACCTTTGATGAGTCTGTATTCCAAGAGTGTACAGTCTTCGGATCCTGTTCATTAGAGGGTCGGTTCGGGACAAAGCTGTACCACTTTGCCTGAGATCTTGGGGGGCGGACAAATTGATCTTTGAACAGTCCACCGGCCTCTGAGCTACACGACGGGTACCCCTCTGTAAGAGTGAGATTCAGTTTACCCATCTTGCTGCAGAGCCACTCGTCTGTAGGCATGGAGACTGAGATTTTTCCTGTGGGTTGTGCCTTAGGACCCGCGAAGGGGTTATCCTCCGACCTGGATGCAGTTGTATCCATCTCTGGGATGTGGCTCTACCCCATAAAAGACCTGATGCCGCTCATCGTTTCCCTATAGTTCTGTTCTTCGGATAGGGTTAAATCCGGGTCAGCAGCAGAAGCCTCAGGGTCTTGGTCGGACAACTCCCCTTCCTCGACAAAGAGGTCTACTGGGGGACGGTCGGAGATATCCGTGTCAGAGTCTGTGTCCATGGAAGATGTGCTCTGCCTCCTAGTAGGGGCTGACAACGATCTGCTTGGTACTTGATGGGATAGAGGTGAATCCGCACCAGCCAGATCTGAAGGTTGGTCGGTGAGTACTTTTCCTGTGGTCGATTTGCTGGTCGACTTGAAAGCAGTCTGAAAACTACCAGGCAAATCTGTAGACAGTACCGGAGGTCGGTCGGTGGTCGGTTGAGGTTTAATGAAGGGCTTGGAAGAGACAACTGTTTTAGGTGGAGAGTGTGTAGGCGTAACCTTCACAGTTGTAAAAGCCGGTGCTGGTTGTTCCAAAGATTTAGCTAATAACAAGGCCTCAAGTCTGTTAAAGCGTTCGGACCATTTCTGGTCCAACTGATCAAATCTGGAGTCCTGAGACGATTTGGTAGGTTTTAGCGACTTGGAGGGCTTGTCAGCTTTAGAAACCGTAGAAGTCTGAGCTTTTGGTTTATCCGTACTTTGCTTTTTCTGCTTGTCAGAACTAGAACCAGGAGACTTTACAATCCCCTGGTCGTCCACTGCTCCCACTACCGTAACTACAGACGGGTCTATGAGAGAGGAACTGGAGTCCTGTTTTGGAGTGTCGGCAACCTTTTTTGAGTCACGCTTCTCTTTTTTGATCCTATAAGAGGGTGTAGACAACTGAATGCGTTGTTCTTCAGTAAGAGAGTTGCATGCGTTACAGTCAAGATGGGAGATACAAGGGTCAGAGCCCTTACCTTTTTCCCTGCACCTGGCACAGAAACAATGGCTGTCGAAACTAGCCATCATATGTCCACAGCTCCCGTGTTTCTGGCTTGGAGAAGACATAGTAACTGATAAAAGGCGAAAGATTGTCCAGAAAGGTCTATAAACACCCCGTAACACAATGATAATAATAACTTTACACACTCTGAAGAAATAAAGTCCAAGGACTAAAAAATAAGATTCCTGATAAAAAACTCCTTGTACACAGCACGTGCGCCAAACGAAAAAGATGCTATGACGTCATGCTGTCTAGACAGGAAGGAAGTACGACACGCCATCTGGCGAGTGCACAGCATTGGACCGGCCTGGCCGATGGAGACACAGGACGTCTTTTTCTGACGTTTGGCGGGCCGGTCTGCGCCAACTGGATAAGCTATTGTCCATTGGATAGGATGTATTAACGCAATAAAAAATTTATTCTTCCAACAAGGTCAAAAAGGACAAATCACAATAACATAGTAAGTGTACTTTTGAATAAAGAAATGCAGACACATTAGCTCACAGCTAAGGTTAACATACAACTGACAAGAACAGCTGCCAAAGTGAAACTTGTTATACATACCATTACTGACAGCTAAGGTTAACATACAACTGACAAGAACAGCTGTCAAAGTGAAACTTGTTACATATACCATTAATAACAGCTAAGGTTAACATACTACCCACAAGAACAGCTGTCAAAGTGAAACCTGGTTTATAATAGTAATAATCATAGTAATACTTGAGCCAAACATAGCAAAACTACACAAATAAATTACTTTACACCTGTTTGATAATTACTTTTTACATCTCACCTAAATTACATCTTAAGTGTCTATAGACTTCATTTACTTATTGGGACAAAGTTATTACTAAACCTAAGAACCTTGAGAATCATCCTGACTGAGTAATGTCATAGGTGTCATGGGTGTTGAAGGCACACTAGGAATACCTGCAAATGACGCATTTAAATCCGACAAGTTTAGGTCTGACAGTCCTATTGTCCTTCCCTCGGTGTCTGTGATAACAAACTTGGTGGATGAAGTGCTAGATGATGAACCCACTGACTGTCCAGAGGTACTGGCCCCCGATGGTGTCTGGAAAATAACAGTGGTCTGGCTCTGGGTGTCTGACCCTTGAGGCAAAGGGGTAGAGGAGGCTAGAGCTGCGGGTGGCGGAGGCATTTGTGTGATGGTGTACTGTTGCTGCGGCTGCTGGAACATAAGTTGCTGCTGCAGCTGCTGAACCTTCATCTGCTGCTGCATACTGTCCAGCTGCTTCTGCCTGTCGTCCAGCTGCTTCTGCCTATCATCCAGCTGCTTCTGCCTATCAAGCTCCTGCCTCTGGATGTCCCTCTGTGAAAGTAGCTTGGACTCCTTGATGGTCTGGTTGAGGAGGTCCATACTGAGCATCTGGTATGTGGGCCAGAGATCCTCGTGGATCTTCAACATGGCACTTGACATCCAGCCAGCCCAAGCAGTCCTGTCATTGGTCTGTGCCTCCATGGATGTCAAGAGTCTGTCCAGCCTGTCAGAGATCTGGGCACTGTTATCGCTCCGCTCGCACATCTTGTCCAGGAGCTCTGACTCAGTGCTGACACTTCTCCTTGTGGCTCTCCTGCCACTAGTCCCAGGGAGGCTGATACCTGGAGGAGGAGTGCTGCACACTCTGGGTTCACCCAGTGATCCTGACTCCACAGGCTCATCTGCAGGATCCAAGTCGGTGGATAGGTGTGAAGGCATGGTGGTAGTTGCAGAAGTAGCAGAGGCCGATGAGGTGATGACAGAGCCAGTGGTGTTAGCAGATGCGCAGGTAGCAGAGGCTGAGGTGGCTGCGGCAGAGGCAGTTGTGGTGGAAGCTGGTTTCAACTGAAAGTACAGTAAAACAAAGACACATGGTAAGCATATAGTATATATGTTCAAGAAACAGTTCAGGTAGGTACTGTGAAGTAAGAAGTATAAACTTCTATGTCACTGCAGAAAACTTTACAGATTCTTGCAAAACATTAGTGTTACAGCTACAAACTTGTATCCATAGGTAGTCACTGTTTACAATTCAAGAATACACAACTCAGCAAAAACATCAGGATATCCAGGTGAGTCAGACTGTGAGAATGTACTTACATTGCAGGACTGCCTGGAGGGGACTCTGGAGATGTGGTCATCCAGGAAGCTGAAGGACCTCAGGATCCAGGTGTCCCTGTCTGTGTGTTCCTTTGCCCCGTCACCAGACTTCTTTGAGGTAAGCTTGCCATACCTGGTCCTCATCCCTTTAAACCAGATCTTCAGGTCGATAGCTGAAAAAGGAAGAGGAGACACGGACACATTAGGTAGGTTGTCACCATAACAATGGGTTACATTAAGTTTTAAACTGCTTTACATCTGTGGTGTCATCTACAAATGGGTGAAACCTAATACATCACATAATAACAGAGTACAATTCAAAATAACATAAATTAACAGAATAAGTAAACATTGACCATAAGGCCATTTACACATTACTGTACACGTAGTACCTCCATCACAATTTAAATTATTACCTGAAACTATGAAAAGGTTAAATCATAATGGTTAGTCTAACTCACCTTCCAGGCCCATGGCCCTGGCCTGTGTGGCCCAAGCAGCCTCCTTCCTGTCCATGTCCCTGTACTCCTTCTTGGCCTTGTTATACATTTCTGGATGGTTCTTGAGCCACTCAGCCATCTCATCCTCCTGGCCATCTGTCATCCTCTCCAGACTCTTCTTCTTGAACCTCCCCTGGGACTAGCTGTCTTGGGTGGCCTCTTCCAAGTCATCTGTGTCGTCCGGCTGGGTGGCCTGAGTGGCTGTATCCCCTGGGTCTGATGCTGAAGCTTGAGTGGCAGGCAGTTCATCTGGCTGTTCTGGCTGTTCAGGCTCTTCCGATGCTTCAATCTGAGGCAGAGTGACCTTCTTCCTCTTTCCAAGTCCAGGTCTCCTCACCATATTTCTTGTATAAAATATATCCAAAAATTTATCCAAAGTTCGTCGATGTGTACGAATTGAAGAAAAATTCGCAAGTGATGACAATTGTTCGCAGGGCCCTACTTTTATAGTCTCCAGCCAGTTCGCCGTGACCTACGAAGGTCATAGCTGATTGGTAGCCAGTTCTTCGCATGCGCAGCCAGTTCGCCAATTAACGACGAACTACTGCGACATTCGCTTCTCATTGGCTGAGAGGAGCGACGAATATCTCCGGGGCCTCGTAGCATATCCTTCATGGGCGACGATGCATGGCTTCCCTGCTGCGAATATCGTTGTTTGTTCTTCGTCTTTCAGCCGACAATCTTCAAAGGAAAGTTGGCGAACAATGAAGAAGCCTGCTACGAAGTGGCGAATTGGGGTACGAGGGTGCTACGAAGTCGACGAACTGACCACCATCTGTGAAGAATTGCAAAGAAATGGACGAAGCGTGGCGATAGTTTTGAACAGTTTGAAAGTGTCGTAGCCAGATGACGATCCATGGTGGAGAAAAGTGAAGATGGACCAAGAATATGCTACCAACAAGGACGAATTGCAGGATCGCGCATATTCGCCACTAAACATTGCCACAGTGTGACCTGGGCATAACATACTGCATACACAAACATATATTTTAAGCATGTCTAATACCGAGATGAGATGTGAGACTTTTTTTTTTGGTTTAATTCTTCCCCAAGACTGTAAAGCTGAAACAGTGTTGTGTTCTTATGAGATTTTATAAGAAAACAAAATGTGTTTATATGTCAGGTTATCTCCTATCAAGTATTCTTGATACTTGTACTGTCAGTAAAAATATCTTTCTGCTGCAATGTTGTCATTAAATTTCGCTACGATTTTTTTTGTGTATTACGTCATAGTGTGAGGTCGCAAACGTCATGTGATACCAGGATACTGGAACAACAAAAACAAAACACGTGCCGTATGGCTTGGTTAAAAACTCTTTATTTCAAGATTGTGTAAATTTTTGGACAGTAAAAATATTGTGAATATGTGGTTTAAGCATAGTCCTAACATTCTGAACAAACTTTGACATTTGACCAAAAATTCTGAATATATACCTTTAAATCATGCAGCTGCAAGTCATGTAGTAAGCAATACTCTATTTAACGTTGAAATATATCTGGACTTTCTAACAAAATATGCAAAGTGAAGCAAATTTTCTACTTTTGAATATGCTGTTTTATTTTTTTTCCAAAAGTTAAAATTTGCAAATTTAATAAGTAAATTAAATTTTTATAAGTTAATACCCTATCCAATGGATAATTGCTTTACTGGTCGGTGCGACTGGTCCCGCCAAATGCCAGAAAAAGACGTCCTGTATATAATACCGGCAGGACCGGTCAGGAGTGTGCATTCGCCAGGTGGCGCATCGTACTTCCTTCCTGTCTAGACAGAATGACGTCATACCATCTTTTTCGTGTCTAGTTCTAGTAAGACCCCTAGTAAGCTGATAGCGGGGCCGGTTGGGTGGGCCTTGCCTGTCCATTGGATAGGGTTTTAACTTATAAAAATTTAATTTACTTATTAAATTTGCAATTTTATTGCGTTAATTTGCAAATTTTAATTAGTAAATTAAATTTTTATTAGTTAATACCTTACCTACCAGACGATAGCTATAGCCCGGCGCCAGCCGGTCCCGCCAAACGAAAGAAAAAGACGTCCCGGGTTTCACCCCCGGCAGGACCGGCACACTACAATCCACTCGCCAGGTGGCCTAGTTCCTGCCTCACTCGCCAGAGGGACGTGACGTCATAGCATCTTTTTCGTCCCTAAGATTGAATGATGAGGCTGGAAGCGGGGAAGGCCGGGTGGGAATTTCCCGTCTGGTAGGTAAGGTATTAACTAATAAAAATTTAATTTACTAATTAAAATTTGCAATTTCATTGCGTTAATACATCTTACCTACCAGACGATAGCTAGAATAACTACCCAGTGGAAGGAGGGCAGCCTTTTGAGGATTAGAAAGAACTCTTATTATACTTAGGTGTGAGGTTCTAGTCCTTTGAGGAGACATGTTAGTCTCAAGGATATCTAGACCTACCTGCACCCCCCCCCCCCCCCCCCCCTTTTTTGACTGCTCTGAGGGGAGGAAGAGAGCAAGAGTTCAAGTCCATGATTCCCACGGTTAACCTGGAAGAGTAGGGAAAGTCCTATACCCAGAGAATTACTCTGAAGTAAAAAACTTTGAGAAGCCAAGGCATAGGCCAAAAGTGAGCCTGCACCTAAAACTAACTAGTATGTACACTATGTATAATTATATACAAAGAAGCTTAGGGGACTAGTGGTGGATCTGCTGGGCCGCCACCACAGGACCCAAGTGAAAAAGCTCCTTATCTGCCCAGGCAACATCCTTAAGGTAAAACTGTGTAAAGGTGTTGTGGGACTTCCAGTGGCATGCTGCTAGAATCTGGTCCAGAGATATGCCACCTTGAAAAGCTTTGGAGGCCGCAAAGGCCCTAACGTCATGGGCCTTGACCTGATGTAAGGTCAAGGACTCCTGGTCAGAGAGATCATAACACAACACTACTGTTTGTTTGATCCAGGACGAGATAGTAGCAGGAGAAATGTCCCTGTCAAACTCTCGTTTGAATGAAACAAAAACTAACTCCTTTCCCGTTCTTAGATCCTGTGTTTTGTCCAGGTAGTATCGAAGAGCCCGAACGGGGCAAAGGGATCTGTCTTCCTTTAAAGACTTATCCAGAGTGGGGGCTAAGGCCGGGATGACCACAGGGGCCACACACTCTGGTCCCTCTTTTGCCAAATGATTTTTCGCCAAGAAACTTGGTGATGGGTAGAGGGAAACTTTGGACCAATCAGCTTGGTGTCTGATATTTTTGTTTAACCAAGCGTGTATCTCACTTCTGCGTTTTCCTGAAGCCAGGGCTAGGAGAAAAACAGTTTTGAAAGTAAGGTGTTTCAGAGAAGCCTTTCTGAGGGGTTCAAAAGGTGCCTTTGTAAGCTGGTGTAAAACTAGGGAGAGGTTCCAAGCAGGAACCCCCCTGCGTCCTTTGGGTCTATCCCTGTGAAAACTGTCTAACAGTCTAGTGAAATTGTCATCCTTGCCGACATTAATCAAGGTATTTCCCAGTTTGTCTGCAATGGCTGACCTGTAACCTTCAATAGTGCTGGGCTGGAGATTTTTCTCCTGGAAAAGGTGCAGGAGGAAATCTGCTATTTGTTTTATAGATGGGTTCCTGAAGTCCACCTGACTTGTTTCGCACCATCTGACAAAAACGGCCCACTTCGCTTCTTAGACTGTTCTGGTTGAACGTCTTTGAGGCGCCTCAATTCTTGACGCCACTGGGCTAGAGAACCCCTGCTCCTTGATTGTCTGGGCTCTAGGAGCCAGGCATGGAGATTTAGGTTTGTCAGATCCCTGTGACGTGCCTTGTTGAAAGGTTGGGTCACTAGATCTGGGTGGTGTGGAAGACAAAGAGGAACCCTCGCAGATAGCTCCACTAGGTCCCAAAACCAAGGCATGTTGGGCCATCCCGGGGCAATCAGGATTGCTCTGCGATACCAATGATCTGACAGCTTGCTGACCACCTTCCCCATCAGAGACACTGGGGGGAAGAGGTACATGTCCAGGTCCTCCCAGGACAATGTCAGAGCATCCACTGACCAGGCCTTTGGGTCTGGAATTGGGGACACAAATTGAACTAGCTTGCAGTTGTACCTTGTTGCAAACATGTCCACTCGGGGATAATGCCAGGTTTGACAAAGAAGGTCGAAGGTCTCTTGATGGAGGGACCATTCCGTCTGAATGACCTGCCTTTGGCGAGACAATTTGTCTGCAATTACATTCAGACGGCCCGGAATGTGTCTGGCCTTCAGTACTATTTGATTGAGGCTGCACCAACATAGGAGCCGCCAAAGAAGGGAACAGAGTGAGCCTGACCTCATACCTCCTTCCTTGTTGATGTATGCTACAACCGTAGTGTTGTCTGTGGCAATCAGGACGACCTTTCCTTGCACTAAATGTTGGAATCTTTTTAGTGTTAACAACACGGCTTTTAGTTCTAAGAAGTTTATGTGCAACTTGCTTTCGGGCACTGACCAAGTACCGCTTGCTGTGAAGTCGCCTAAGTGAGCACCCCAGCCTTCTTTTGAGGCGTCTGTAAAGATTTGAACTGCGTGTCGCAGGGGGTGTAAGGGCTGACCCTTTAGGACATTTTCCTCTTGGGTCCACCACTGCAGGTACTGATGGAGAGACCTCGGAATTGGGATCTCCTTTTCCAGAGATTCTGGGACTCTCCAGTGTTTCTTGAGGTGCCACTGAATAGGTCTCATGTGCAGTCTGCCTAGGGGCACCTGTTTTTCTGTCGCAGTGAGAAGACCTATAAGAGACATGAAAGTTCTCACTCGGCAAGATCTGTTCTGTAAAAGCACTGTTATTTTTTGTTGAAGGGCTTCCCAACGGTTTTGAGTAGGCCTGACTACTCCGTTGAGTAGGTCGTACTGGTAGCCTACGAAGTCGAAGACTTGTTGGGGTTCCAGTTCTGACTTTTGCATGTTTACCATCCAGCCCAACTCCTGGCAAAGGGCTAGGAGGGACTGGGTTCCCTGGTGGCAAGATTCTTTGGTAGGGGCTCGAATCAACCAGTCGTCTAGGTACTGGTGGATTCTTTTCCCTGTGACTGAGCCATTAACTTGACCTCTTTGACCACACCAGTGAACTCCATGGGAGCTGTTGACAGGCCAAAGGGAAGTGCCCGAAACTGGTACGACTGGTTCTGAAAGTGGAACCTGAGGAATTTTCGGGATGTGTAGTGAATTGGAATGTGGAAGTAGGCGTCGCTGAAGTCTAGCGATGTCACCCACTCCTCTTGTTGTAGAGAGGTCCGGATTGTCTCTGGAGTCTCCATTTTGAATGTTTTTACGCATAAAAACTGATTTAGAGTACTGAGATCCAAGATTGGCCGCCACTTGTGGTTCGGCTTTGGGACAATGAACAGTCTGTTGAAAAAGGCTAGTGAGGTTTGAACCCTGACCCTCTCTACTGCCTTTTTCTCGATCAGAGCTTGTACAGCTGCTTGCAAGTGGGAGTCTCTGATGGGGTTTGCATAGCCACTTACTATCAGGGGATCCCTTACTAAGGGAGGTCTAACTTTGAAGGGAAGAACATAACCCTCCTTTAATATGGACACTACTTTTGGGTTTGCACCCTTGTGAGCCCATATTTCCCAAAAACTCTGAAGACGTCCCCCCACTGGTTGGACACTTGCAACATTGGGGACATTTGGAACATTTGGAGCAGAAACAAAGTGACCGACAAAAGAAGCACTTTTCACACACTTTATTTGACTTTTGATTTTGGCCTTACGTCTTTCTTTTGTGACTGCCACCTTGTTACAGTAGGTACACGACATACAACATGATAAGAAACATTTGTTGGAACAGATACAAAAGAGTTTCTTGTTACGACACTTTTCACAGAACTGACTGGCCGGGCCACCGGCACCGGACTTGACTTGCAGTAATTGTCATTTATACTGTGTCTTCTCATGAGCCATCTTGGTACCACGTCCGGGCTGACCACCCCGGCCTCTGCCCCGGCCTCTATTGCGGGAACCAAACGCTTTCCAAGCTGGTAGTTCCTTTCCGGCTTGAGAACTTGTTTTAGCAGTGTCTTGAGGTTTCCAACCAGTACTGTAGGGTTGGTATCTCTGCTTTCTGCCTCTACCGGCGAACCCCCCGCGGCCCGGGCCGGGCTGGGAAGTACGTCGGGAAGCTTCTAATTGGTTTATTTCATCCTCAGCTTTTCTAATAGCAGCATCTGGGAATAACCCATATCCATTCAGGGGGCAATTTCTCAAGGAATTGAAAGTATCTGGTTTAATCCCCGGTTTCACAGCTTCCAAGTATGAATCCCTACGGAGTAGGGTCAAATTCGCCATCTGCACAAATGTAAAGTCTGCCAAATGTTGTAGAGATTTACCCATGGCGAAACTGACATTCTGGTTAAATGAGGATAAATATAAAAGTTCATCCAATGCACCTTGAGCTTTGACAGAGGACTTGCCTTTCTTAAGTTCACTTTGTAAAATATGCAATTGTTCTTGGAAGGCATCCTGTATTTTGGTAATACAGCGATTAAACCCCGCTGACTGGTTGCAAATATATGAAGACTCTTTTGCTGCTTTCTCCCACTTACTCATAGTGTCTGGTGATAGTGGGCGGGATGGAGGCTGAGGAGATGCAGAAGATATGGTTGAAATCCTGGGGAATGAACTATTGATCTTCGCCGCATCATTTGGCCAAGAATTCACCGATTTACCCGGCCTAGTTGGATCTGTAGGCTCCGCCGGGTGTATCCCATACCATCTGCTCTGGGATTTGGGGGGTCTGAGGAATTGGTCCACATGCAGGCCACCTGGATCACTAGATTTTGAAGGATATCCTTCTATCAGTACAAGGTTTAGAGTTTCTAGTTTTCGGCACAACCAATCTTCCGGTGGAAGATCCACAGAAATCTTGCCCACAGGCTGAGAACGGTGACCTGCCCAAGGATTATCAGTGCGGGATTGCGGAGAAAATTCCAGGTCAGGAATGTGTGTCCATCCCATGAACGCGCGGACACCTCTCACAGTCTCGCGGTAATTTTGATCTTCACTGAGGACCCAGTCCGGGTCTGAGGTTTCCAAGTCTGGGGATTCCTCTGCGTCAGATAACTCACCCTCTTCAAATGTTTCCTGAGGATTGACATCGCGGAAGGTGACCGGCCCGGAGCCGGAAGAAGGTTGTTGAAATGCAGATTGAGAGGAAGCAGACATAGCAGCTGACGAAACAGTAGCCACCGGAGCAGGGTGTTTAAACATAGGTTCTGCTTCCGGGTAGAGGTTTTGAAGTGGAGATTGTCTGTCAGCAAAGGAAAAATCCTGATCTCTAGGCTCATCCGGGCCAACAGCCGGGCCGGAAGAAGCCGAAGTAGAGACAAAAAAGGGTGTCTGGGAAAGAGCACCTGCTGGAGCAGCATGAGAGACCGGTACTTTGACCGGAGAAAATGTTGGATTTTGTTGCACAGAAGGTGAGGAGCGATGTCCTAAAGTAATAAGTGCCTCAAGCCTGGCCATACGAGTGGCCCACTTTTCGTCCAGTTCTTGAAGATCTTTCTTAAACTGAGGCACAGGAAGGGACAAATCCGGAGCAGAAGAAACAGAAACAGCAGGTTCTTGTTCAGGCTGGGTATCAAGTACTACCACAGAAGACGGATCGACTAACACCTCCTTTGCTTTAGCCTTTTCCTTTCTGAGTTTATAGGTAGGAGTACTTAACTTGAGCACTTGCTCCGGGGTAAGGACACTGCAAAAGTCACACTGCAGATTTTGAACACAAGGGTCATCACCCTGTCCTTTCTCGCGACAACGCGCACACCTACTATGTTTGTCAAATGAAGCCATAATATGGCCACACGCACCCTTTTTCTGTCCTGGAGATGCCATGATAGAACAGTCAACTAATGGCAACAATTCCGACACAAATTAAACAGATATAACACAAATATAAAACTAAAAAGTTCACAGATAAAAATCCACAACTTTAAATATCGCGCCAAACGAAAAAGATGCTATGACGTCACGTCCCTCTGGCGAGTGAGGCAGGAACTAGGCCACCTGGCGAGTGGATTGTAGTGTGCCGGTCCTGCCGGGGGTGAAACCCGGGACGTCTTTTTCTTTCGTTTGGCGGGACCGGCTGGCGCCGGGCTATAGCTATCGTCTGGTAGGTAAGATGTATTAACGCAATGAAAACATCCTATCCAATGGACAAATGCTGAATAACTACCGCTTGGAAGGTGGGGACTCAAGTGAACTCATAACAAAACTGATAAGGCCCATTTTGACCTAGGGTCAGAGAACCCTGTGAGGTCAAGGTCGGCTACCAACTAACCAGTTACCCGGAAGTCAATGTTGCCGATCCCCCCCCACCTTTTTCTTTCTCAGAAATGTACTAAGAAAGGGGAGAGAGGGGCTGAGTTCAGTCCCATAAGAATTAAACTTCCCTAGGGAAGCAAGTCAGATATTTTTTTTTGTATTTACAGTATGTACATATTTACATATATACACATCTCCTCATTTGTGGGCTTGGTGGTGCACCTGTTGGGCAGCCACAATTGGTCCCAAATGGAAGAGCTCTGAGTCAGCCCAAGCAACATCCTTCAAATAGAATTGAGTGAAGGTGACAAGCTGACAAAATCTCTAAGGAGACCCCTGACTGGAAGGCCTTAGAGGCAGCAAAGGCCCTGACATCATGGGATTTAAACTGATGTAAGGTGAGGGCCTCCTGGTCAGAGAATTCATAGCACAGAATCACAGTCTGTTTGATCCATGAGGAGGTGGTGGCAGGTGAGATGTCTTTGTCAAAACCTTTCTTGAAGGAGACAAAGACCAGCTCCTTGTTCTGCCTAAGGTCTGAGGTCCTGTCTAATTAGTAGCGCTGGGTTCTAACTGGACATAGGGACCTGTCACCCTTGGGCCAGGGCTGGTATGGCCACTGGGGCCACATTATCTGGACCCTCCTTGGCCAGCTGATTCTTGGATAGAAAGCTGGGTGAGGGGTACAATGACACCTTAGACCAGTCTGACTGGTGTCTGATGTTCTCATGTAACCAAGCATAGATCTCACTCCTGCATTTACCAGAACCTAAGGCCAGCAGAAAAACAGTCTTGAAGGTCAAGTGTTTCAATGAGGCCTCTTTTAAGGGTTCTAAGGGAGCCTTGGTCAGCTGGGGTAGCACCAGAGAGAGGTTCCAAGAGGGGATGTCCCTCCTGCCTTTTGGTCTGTCTCTATGGAAACTATCCAGGAGACGAGTGAGATTCTCATCCTTGCTGACATTAATGGGTACATTGCCCAATTTGTCAGCAATGGCTGATCTGTAGCCATCAATAGTGCCTGGTTGCAACTTCTTGTCCTGAAACAAGTACAGGAGGAAGTCAGCTATGGCTTTCAGAGGTGGTGCCCTGAAGTCCAACTGAGTACTGAGGCACCACTTTGTAAAAATGGTCCACTTTGCCTCATAGACGGATCTGGTTGATCCTCTTTGAGGAGCCTCAATTCGTGCTGCCACTGCCTCAGAGAAGCCCTGCTCCTTGATTGCTGAGGCTCTAGGAGCCAGGCATGTAGGTTCAGATTTGACAGGTTCCTGTGTAGGACCTGGTTGAATGGTTGAGACACTAGGTTTGGTAGGTTGGGCAGACACAGTGGGATCTGACTGGACATTGCCACTAAATCCCAGAACCAGGGCATGTTGGGCCATCCTGGTGCAATCAGTATGATTCTGTTGCATGGGTAGTCCTGTAACTTTTCCACCACTTTGCCCAAGATGGCTGCTGGTGGGAAGGCATATGGGTCCAGGTCCTCCCAGGACAGGCTCGTGCTGCATCCACTGCCTATGCCTGGGGTTCTGGGACCGGTGACACAAACTGTCGTAGTTTGTTGTTGCATCTGATGGCAAACAGGGCTGGTGCCACTGGGAGCATATAGCTTGAAACACTTCTGGGTGAAGGGACCACTCTGTCTGAATGGTCTGGCCAAGTCTGGATAGCTTGTCTGCTATCACGTTCAGCCGGCTGGGGATGTGACGTGCCCTGAGAGTTACCTGTTTCCTGGTACACCAAGCCCGACTTCATCCCCCCTTCTTTGTAGATATAGGCAACCACTGTTGTGTTGTCTGTAGCTATCAGTACTGTCTTGCTGCAGAAGAGGTCTTGAAACTCTTTTAGAGCTAGAAAGACTGCTTTTAGCTCCAAATGATTTATGTGCAACTTGTTTCATGGAAGGGACCAGGTTCACCTTGCAGTGTCCTCGTTTAAGTGAGCGCCCCACCCTTCTTTTGATGCGTCTGTAAATATTTGCAGAGCATGTTTTAGAGGGTGTAATGGTTGACCGGGCAGCACATTGCTTTCCCCCAGCCACCACCTTAGGTGGGGGTGGAGCGATCTGGGGACTGGTATCACCTTTTCTATTGATTCTGGGACCCTCCAGTTGTTTTTCAAGTGCCACTGTATGGGCCTCATGTGGTGTCGCCCTAGGTGGACTTGCTTTTCTGTTGCTGTGAGAAGACCTATGAGGAACATGAACTGCCGGACTGGACACACCCGATAGTATTGACTGGATCTTGTCTGTCAATGCCTGCCAACGCTCTAGTGTGGGTCTGACCTTGCCCTCTTTCAAATCGAACTGGTAACCTACGAAGTTGAAAACCTGTTTTGGAACCAGTTCTGACTTCTCATTGTTGATCAGCCAACCTAGTTCTTGACAGAGACCTACCAAGGTCTGTGTATGCTGGAGACAAGTTTGGTGGGATGTGGCTCTCACCAACCAGTCGTCTAGGTACTGGTGGATTCTTACACCCCTCTGCAATGCCATCAGTTTGACCTCTTTGGCCACCACTGTGAACTCCATGGGTGCTGTGGACAGGCCAAAGGGTAGGGCTTTGAATTGGTAGGAGCGACCCTGGGTGTGAAAACGCATGTACTTCCTGGACTGACTGTGAATTGGTATGTGAAAGTATGCGTCCTTGAAGTCTATGGAGGTGACCCACTCCCCTGCCTGTAGGGAGGTTTTTATAGTCGTTGGTGTCTCCATTTTGAACAACTGTGTTTAGGAAGGTGTTCAAGGTGCCCAGGTCCAGGATAGGTCTCCACCATTTGTTGGGTTTGGGTACCAAAAATAGCCGCTTGTAAAAACCCAGGGAATTTGGATTTTCTACCAGTTCTAATGCATTTTTGTTCATCAGCTGATACAGGGCCTCCAAAAGGTTGAGATTTTTGTGAGGGTTGGTATAGCTGCTTATGACAGTTGGTGACCTGGTTAAATTGGGTCTGAACCGGAAGGGGAGGGTGTAGCCCTCTCTCAGTGTGGTTACTACTTTTGGACTCGAACCCAGAGCTTCCCACTTCTCCCATAATTTGTGTAGCCTTGCCACCTACATTGGGACATTTGTGACAAGATTTGCAGAACTCAAGTGACCTACACAGGAAACATCTTTCACATATTTTATTTCTGTGTACATTTGACAACAATTGGGATTTACGCCTTTCTTTTGTGGCAACCCGGTGACAAAATGAGCATTTGCAACACAAAAGTCTATATTTGAATTTACAGTCACTTTCTTGTCTCTGGCTATCACTGGAGGTGGGTTCAAGCCTAACTGACTGGAGTCCTTCTGTCCGGTCACAAACTCTACACACTGATTGTCATTTACGCGGCTTTGAACCCTTAGCCGGCTTCTGGGAGAATGTTGAAGGCTTGCCACGACCTTTCTTGGCCTGTTGTCTGTCCCTTATTTGCTTCCATGCTGGATTACCGGACTTCCGGTCCGGATGGCTAGCAGACTTGTCACTGGGAGCATAAGGGTGAAACCTTGAAGTCTGTGCGACTGGCCAGAAGAACGCTTCTCCTCACTTCTGCAGATTTCCTCTTCAGCCTTGGTGATAAGCTGGTCAGGGAATAGTCAGCTGAGATGAACCGGCGACGTTCTCAGAGTGTTCAGGCTGTCCTGTTTCACACCAGCATGTAGATACTTGAGGTAACTGTCCCTGCAAGCCAGTGTGAAGTTGGCCATGCTGATGAACACACCCTCAGATAGATCTTGCATAGTCAAGCCATGGCTTGAGAGATTGACCGGTTGAAGGTAACTAAATAGTCCAGTTCATCCACTGCCTGCTTCATTCTTTCAGACGACTTGCCCTTTGTCTTGTCCAGGTGTAAGGTCTTCAGCTGAGCAGACATGGCATCCTGAACCCTGGTCAAGCATCTTGATAGTCCAGCAGCCTGGTTGCACATGACAGTTTGTTCACGGGCTGCTCTCTCCCAATGCCTAAGCATGTCCTGGCTGAAGGCCCAGGAGGGTGGGGCAGTAGGAAGACTACGTCTGGCAACTCAACTAAAGGAATGGTTGAGCTTGGCCGGTTCCGGAGACCAGGTGCGTACAGTGTTACTCTCACAGTCACACAGTATGCATCCCATACCATCTGGATGACCTGGGAGGCTTGATGAACTGATCCTTGAGGAGGCCAGCAGTGTCAGTATTTCTTGCCGGGTAGCCCTCTGTGATGGTGAGGTTAAGCTTATCCATCTTCTTACACAGCCAATCGTCCACCGGAAGCTTGACTGACACTTTACTGGTTGGCTGGATACGTGAACCGGTAAAACGGTTGTCATCAGAAGAGGACACACTCTCGAACTCAGGAACCTTGTGCCAACCCATAAAGGATCTAACTCATCTGATTGTTTCCCTGTAGTTGTCCTCCTCAGAATGTTCTTGATCTGCAGACTCGTCCCTGGTGAGTTCTCTGTCTGGAGACCCGTCCCGGTAGTTTCCTTCCAACAGGGAACCGATCACACTGTGCTGGTCATCATTTTCAGATCCACTGGAGCTCTGGACAACTCTACTACCGGTCAGGGTCTGGTCTGCATTGAAATTAACATCACCAGTACCGGATGGCAGCACATCAGGGACTGAACCGGGGGTCCTGAACAGGCTAGGTTGCTGTCCCAGCACCGGGAGCCTCAAGAGGCTGGGTGGCAGTCTGCATCTCATCTACAGCATCACCGGTGGCCTGAACAAGGCTGGGACCGGAATTTCCTGTAGATCTAGCAAAACTACTGGTGCTAGCACCAGGATCAAAGAATGGCTTCTGGCTGGTGGTGACTTCTGCTGCTGGCTTCACAACCGGTTCCACCGGAACGGTGAAGGACTTGGCTAACAGCTTTGCTTCCAGCCTTGCAAATCTTTCTGCCCATTTATCATCTAGATTCTTCAAATCTTCAGATGAAGGTCTGCTACTGGTACTGGGCTTCTTGCTGGATCTGGGAGAAGGCTTTGGTGAATCACTGCGTTTCTTCTTCTTCCCAGCAGGGGTGATTTCAGGCTGAACTACAGCCTTCTCTCTCTCCACTTTACCCAGCACACTCACATGTGAAGGGTCCACGAGAATGGGAGCAGGGGAGAACGAAACCATTTTCTTGTCTTTGTTCTTCCGTTCTCTGTAATTGGGGGTGGCTAGTTGTTGTATTTGCTCTGGCGTAAAACTTTTGCAAATAGGACAGTCCTTCTTGAGAACACAGTTGTCTTCTCCAACCCCCTTGTCCCGACATCTTGCACACTTCAAGTGGCCATCAAAACTTGCCATAACGTGGGCACAGGTGCCTCTTTTCTGTCCTGGGGATGACATGATGGTAGGTACTTCAGTAGAAATACGTAGAAATAAAATAAAATGGATGAATTCGCTGAAAACTTCAAACAAGAGGAGAGTGCCCGTGAACGGGCACTGTGTCAGCTGACTGAATGTTTTTGATTTGTGATGGTGATAATGAGAGGAAAGCATAATTATCAGGGAAAGGGCTGTACAGAAATACAGTAAATGGCAACTGAACAGCATGTTCGAAAGATATTCCGAAGCTGACAGAAGAAAAGGACAAAAAAGTTGTGCCCTGCAAATGGTATTATGAAATAAAGTAACAAGGTAATTGTTTAAGTGTAAAAAGTAGGTTAAAAATATTTAAAGAAATACTATAAATGCAATATCCTCGTTCGACCATGAAGAAGGGATCCAAAGGTCAAATCTGACCATACCAAAAGATTCCCAGCCAAAGAATTTAGGATGGTTTACCATCACAAACCTGTCGGACCAATAATAAGTGAGTCATAGGCACTTTTTAAGTTTGGCTATCCTTGTTTGACCTTGACGGAGGGGTCTAAGGTCAAATCCGACCACACAAAAAAATTCCCAGCCCATGATTTCCTGTAGCTTGTTTACCATCCCAAACTTGTAGGACCAATAATAAGTGAGTTATAAGCAATTGTAAGTTTGGCTATCCTCAATTGACCTTGAAGGAGCGGTCCCAGGTCAAATCTGACCACACCAAAAGAATCCCAGCCCATGATTTCCTATATGTTGGTTTACCATCCCAAACCTCCAAGACCAATAATATGCGAGTTATAAGCACTTTAAGTTTGGCTATCTTCGTTTGACCTGGAAGGAGGGGTCTAAGGTGAAATCCGACCACACCAAAAGATTCCCAGCCCATGATTTTCTATAGGTTGGTTTTCCATTCCAAACCTCTAGGACCAATAATAAGCGAGTTATAAGCACTTTTAAGTTTGGCTATCCTCATTTGACCTTGAAGGAGGGGTCCAAGGTGAAGTCCGACCACACCAAAGAATTCCCAGCTCATGATTTTCTATAGGTTGGTTTTCATTCCAAACCTCTAGGACCAATAATAAGCGAGTTATAAGCACTTTTATGTTTGGCTATCCTCATTTGACCTTGAAGGAGGGTTCCAAGGTCAAATCGGACCATATTAACAGATTCCCAGCCCATGATTTCCTACAGGTTGGGTACAATGATTTACTCAACAGTGAGAACCTGAAAGAAGCTTTGCTCAGCTATGCCATGACATAGAGGTCTGCAATTTCACTATGTTATAGCTGACCAAAACGTCTGTGAAAAACATATTTAACAAAATACTCTAAATGTAATAGTTTTCAAGTTACAACTGATTTACTCAACAGTGAGAACCTCAAAGGAACTATTACTCAGCTATGCAATGAGCTACATGTCTGAATTTTTGCTCTGTTATAGCTGACCTAAAAGTAGGTGAACAACATATTTAAGCAAAATACTGTAAATGCAATAGTTTTCAAGTTACAACTGATTTACTCAATAGTGAGAACCTGAAAATAGCTATTGCTACGCTATGCCATGAGCTATAGGTCTGTAATTTCACTATGTTATAGCTAACCCAAAAGTAGGTGAACAATATATTTTAACAAAATACTCCAAATGCAATATTTTTCAAGTTATAGCCGATTTACTCAACAGTCAGTGCCCGAGAATAGCTATTGCTCAGTTGTGCCATGAGCTACAGGTCTGTAATTTCACTATGTTATAGCTGACCAAAAAGTAGCTGAATAACATATTTGCACAAATTTCTGTAAAGGCAATAGTTTTCCAATTACAACTGATTTACTCAACAGTGAGAACTTCAAAGTAGCTATTACTCAGCTATCCAATGAGCCACAGGTCTGGAACTTCACTATGTTATAGCTGACCCCAAAATAGGTGAATAACATATTGCAACAAAATACTCTAAATGCAATAGTTTGCAAGTTATAAGTGATTTACTCAATAGTGATGACCTAAAAGTAGCTATTACTCAGCTATGCCATGAGCTACAGGTCTGAAATTTTACTATGTTATAGCTGACCCAAAAGTAGCTGAATAACATATTTATACTAAATTCTCTAAATGCAATAGTTTTCAAATTATAAGTGATTTACTCAACACTGAGAACTTCAAAGTAGCTATTACTCAGCTATGCAATGAGTCACAGGTCTGGAACTTCACTATGTTATAGCTGACCCCAAAATAGGTGAATAACATATTGAAACAAAATACTCTAAATGCAATAATTTCCAAGTTATAAGCAATTTACTCAACAGTGATAACCTCAAAGTAGCTATTACTCAGCTATGCCATGAGCTACAGGTCTGAAATTTTACTATGTTATAGCTGACCCAAAAGTAGGTGAACAACATATTTAAGCAAAATACTGTACATGCAATAGTTTTCAAGTTACAACTGATTTACTCAATAGTGATGACCTAAAAGTAGCTATTACTCAGCTATGCCATGAGCTACAGGTCTGAAATTTTACTATGTTATAGCTGACCCAAAAGTAGCTGAATAACATATTTATACTAAATTCTCTAAATGCAATAGTTTTGCAATTACAACTGATTTACTCAATAGTGAGAACATCAAAGTAGTTATTACTCAGCTATGCAATGAGCTACAGGTCTGAAATTTCACTATGTTATAGCTGACTCAAAAGTAGGTGAACAACATATTTAAGCAAAATACTGTACATGCAATAGTTTTCAAGTTACAACTGATTTACTCAATAGTGATGACCTAAAAGTAGCTATTACTCAGATATGCCATGAGCTACAGGTCTGAAATTTTACTATGTTATAGCTGACCCAAAAGTAGCTGAATAACATATTTATACTAAATTCTCTAAATGTAATAGTTTTGCAATTACAACTGATTTACTCAATAGTGAGAACCTCAAAGTAGTTATTACTCAGCTATGCAATGAGCTACAGGTCTGAAATTTCACTATGTTATAGCTGACCCAAAAGTAGGTGAATAACATATTCAAGCAAAATACTGTAAATGCAATAGTTTTGAAGTTACAACTGATTTACTCAATAGTGATGACCTAAAAGTAGCTATTACTCAGCTATGCCATGAGCTACAGGTCTGAAATTTTACTATGTTATAGCTGACCCAAAAGTAGCTGAATAACATATTTATACGAAATTCTCTAAATGCAATAGTTTTCCAATTACAACTGATTTACTCAATAGTGAGAACTTTAAAGTAGCTATTACTCAGCTATGCAATGAGCCACAGATCTGAAACTTCACTATGTTATAGCTGATCCCAAAATAGGTGAATAATATATTGCAACAAAATACTCTAAATGCAATAGTTTCCAAGTTATAAGCGATTTACTCAACAGTGATAACCTAAAAGTAGCTATTACTCAGCTATGCCATGAGCTACAGGTCTGAAATTTTACTATGTTATAGCTGACCCAAAAGTAGCTGAATAACATATTTATATGAAATTCTCTAAATGCAATAGTTTTGAAGTTATAAGCGATTTACTCAATAGTGATAACCTAAAAGTAGCTATTACTCAGCTATGCCATGAGCTACAGGTCTAAAATTTTACTATGTTATAGCTGACCCAAAAGTAGCTGAATAACATATTTATACGAAATTCTGTAAATGCAATAGTTTTTCAGTTACAAGTGATTCTACTCATGATGGAAGTTACTGAAAAGCCCAAAAGTAGCTATTACTCACTTAGCTATTGAGACAGGCACCCAACTTACTCACCATATTGTAGCTATGAAAAAAGTAGCTGAATAACATATTTTAACAAAATGCTCTAAATGCAACACTTTTCAAGTTATAAATGATTTTGTGCATGATTTCATGAATTTTAATGCATTAAAAATTATTAAAAAAATTTATTAAAAAAAAAGTAAGACAGATCCAGGTCTCATACTCACACAAGAGAATCTACCTGTGGCCTAGTACATATATGCAAGATATGATAGAAATCCCTGCAATAGTCACTGAGAAAATTGTGATTAAGTGTTGAAATTTTCACACTTTTGTTGGGGGTACCCCCCTTGTAATGTCTCTAGCAAACAGACGAACAGACAGATTTGCATGCCTTGAACAATTTTTCATCCTCGATAGATAAGGTATCTTTTAAAAAAAACAGCACGTCTCTAGGCCTTGTAGTTTTGGAGGAGAAGTTGTTCACGCGGACGCGTACGCGGACGCGTACGCCCACGCCGCAGAGTGACGACATAATGTCAGCTGACTGACAAGTCAGCTGACATAAAAACGTCTCTTGTTGAAAACACGTCCGCACACTCCAAGTGCCAAACAAAAAAGATGCTATGACGTCATGCTGTCTAGACAGGAAGGCAGTACGATGCGCCACCTAGCGAATGCATACTTCTGACCGGTCCTGCCGGTATTATATACAGGACATCTTTTTCTGGCATTTGGCGGGACTGGTAAAGCAATTGTCCATTGGATAGGATGTATTAATGCAATAAAATTTATTATTTGTGATTAATCATAAACAGTGGAAAAATACCAAGCAAACTTTTTTTTAAAATGATCTTACAAAGTATCTGTTTATATATAATTTTTTTTAAATCAGATACTATTTGAAGATCCTTGGTGCATGGCCATCTGAGACTTACCTGTCAGATATAACTCTTGTGCATTCATGTTTCCACAATGCCAGAATAGTTTTCACATCCTCACATTCAGCACCTTGAATCTTCAGCATACCTTCCCATATCCTGGAGAGATCTCTCAAGTTAAAAATGTAATGGAACTTGGCTGGTGTTGGCAGCATTTTAGTCTGCAAGTATGCCATAAGTATAATGTTTTGATTAAATTACTACATGTTGGACAAAACTACACAATCCAGGAACAAGTGTGAGTGAATTGTTATTTACAACTAAGAACAGCAAGCACTTAATTAAATTTGAAAGAGGTACAATAAAATACTCATAACTTTGACACAACAATGGCCAGATGTTATTTAGAAATGCAAAACTTGCTGCAGAACATTAAATTAGGAATAGTGCTTAAATGAGTTGACCATAACTCAACTTGTAAATCGGTGGACGATATTTGAGGATCATATCGATTTATGCAATTTAAACTCAAGTTTTTAAGAAATAAATACTTAACAGGGGGGGGGGGGAGAACGAAAGAAAATTGCAAATTTTAATTAGTAAATTAAATTTTTATTAGTTAATACCTTACCTACCAGACGATAGCTATAGCCCGGCGCCAGCCGGTCCCGCCAAACGAAAGAAAAGACGTCCTGGGTTTCACCCCCGGCAGGACCGGTACACTACACTCCACTCGCCAGGTGGCCTAGTTCCTGTTCCTGAATTTCCCGTCTGGTAGGTAAGGTATTAACTAATAAAAATTTAATTTACTAATTAAAATTTGCAATTTCATTGCGTTAATACATCTTACCTACCAGACGATAGCTAGAATAACTACCCAGTGGAAGGAGGGCAGCCTTCTGAGGATTGGAGAGAACTCTTATATTATGCCTAGGTGTGAGGTTCTAGCCCTTTGAGGAGACATGTTAGTCTCGAGGGTAACTAGACCCACCTGCCCCCCCCCCCCCCCCCCCCCCCCCCTTTTTGACTGCTCTGAGGGGAGGAAGAGAGTAAGAGTTCAAGGCAATGATTCCCACGGTTAACCTGGAAGAGTGGGGAAAGTCCTATACCCAGAGGATTATTCTGAAGTAAACGACTTTGAGAAGCCAAGGCCTAGGCTAAAGGTGAGCCTACACCTAAAACTAACTAGTATGTACACTATATATAATTATATACAAAGAAGCTTAGGGGACTAGTGGTGGATCTGCTGGGCAGCCACCACAGGACCCAAGTGAAAAAGCTCCTTATCGGCCCAGGCAACATCCTTAAGGTAAAATTGTGTAAAGGTGTTGTGGGACTTCCAGTGGCATGCTGCTAGAATCTGGTCCAGAGATATGCCACCTTGAAAGGCTTTGGAGGCCGCAAATGCCCTAACATCATGGGCCTTAAACTGATGTAAGGTCAAGGTATCTTGGTCAGAAAGATCATAACACAACACTACTGTTTGTTTGATCCAGGATGAGATAGTGGCAGGAGAGATGTCCTTGTTAAAACCATGTTTGAAAGAAACAAAAACTAACTCCTTTCCCGTCCTTAGGTCCTGGGTTTGTCCAGGTAGTAGCGAAGAGCCCGAACGGGGCAAAGGGATCTGTCTTCTTTGAACGACTTATCCAGAGTGGGGGCTAAAGCCGGGATGACCACCGGGGCCACGCACTCTGGTCCCTCTTTTGCCAAGTGATTTTTCGCCAAGAAGCTTGGTGAAGGGTAGAGGGAAACTTTGGACCAGTCAGCTTGGTGTCTGATATTTTTGTTTAACCAAGCGTGAATCTCACTCCTGCGTTTTCCCGAAGCCAGGGCTAGGAGAAAAACAGTTTTGAAAGTAAGGTGCTTCAGAGAAGCCTTTCTGAGTGGTTCAAAAGGCGCCTTTGTAAGCTGGTGTAAAACCAGGGAGAGGTTCCAAGCAGGAACCCCCCGGCGCCCTTTGGGTCTATCTCTGTGAAAACTGTCTAACAGTCTAGTCAAATTGTCATCCTTGCCAAAATTAACCGAGGCATTTCCCAGTTTGTCTGCAATGGCTGACCTGTAACCATCAATAGTGCTGGGCTGGAGATTCTTCTCCTGGAAAAGATGCAGGAGGAAATCTGCTATTTGTTTTATAGATGGGTTCCTGAAGTCCACCTGACTTGTTTCGCACCATCTAACAAAAAGGGCCCACTTTGCCTCGTAGACTGCTCTGGTTGAACGTCTTTGAGGCGCCTCAATTCTTGCCGCCACTGGGCTAGAGAACCCTTGCTCCTTGATGGTCTGGGCTCTAGGAGCCAGGCATGGAGATTTAGGCTTGTCAGATCCCTGTGACGTGCCTTGTTGAAAGGTTGGGTCACTAGATCTGGATGGTGTGGAAGACAAAGAGGAACCATGGCCGACAGCTCCACTAGGTCCCAAAACCAAGGCATGTTTGGCCATCCCGGAGCAATCAGGATTGCTCTGTGATACCAATGGTCTGACAGCTTGCTGACCACCTTCCCCATCAGAGACACTGGGGGGAAGAGGTACATGTCCAGGTTTTCCCAGGACAGCGTCAGAGCGTCCACTGACCAGGCCTTTGGGTCTGGAATTGGGGACACAAACCGGACTAGTTTGCAGTTGTACCTTGTTGCAAACATGTCCACTTGGGGATAATGCCAAGTTCGACAAAGGGTGTCGAAGATCTCCTGATGGAGGGACCACTCTGTCTGAATGACCTGTCCCTGGCGAGACAACTTGTCTGCAATTACATTCAGACGGCCCGGAATATGTCTGGCCTTCAGTACTGTTTGTCTGAGATTGCACCAACATAGGAGCCGCCAAAGAAGGGCACAAAGTGAACCTGACCTCATACCTCCCTCCTTGTTGATGTATGCCACAACTGTGGTGTTGTCTGTGGCAATCAGGACGATCTTTCCTTGCACTAATTGTTGGAATCTTTTTAGTGCTAACAACACGGCTTTTAGCTCTAAGAAGTTTATGTGCAACTTGCTTTCGGGCACTGACCAAGTACCGCTTGCTGTGAAGTCGCCTAAGTGAGCACCCCAGCCTTCTTTTGAGGCGTCTGTAAAGATTTGTATTGCGTGTTGTAGGGGGTGTAAGGGTTGACCCTTTAGGACATTTTTCTCCTGGGTCCACCACTGCAGGTGCTGATGGAGAGACCTTGGAATTGGGATCTCCTTTTCCAGAGATTCCGGGACTCTCAAGTGTTTCTTGAGGTGCCACTGAATAGGTCTCATGTGCAGTCTGCCTAGGGGCACCTGTTTCTCTGTCGCAGTGAGAAGACCTATAAGAGACATGAAGGTTCTCACTCGGCAAGATCTCCTCTGTAATAGCCCTGTTATTTTTTGTTGAAGGGCTTCCCAACGGTTTTGAGTAGGTCTGACCAGTCCGTTGAGCAGGTCGTACTGGTAGCCTACAAAATTGAAGATTTGTTGGGGTTCCAGTTCTGATTTTTGCATGTTTACCATCCAGCCCAACTCCTGGCAAAGGGCTAGGAGGGACTGGGTTCCCTGGTGGCAGGATTCTTTGGTAGGGGCTCGAATCAACCAGTCGTCTAGGTACTGGTGGATTCTTATACCCTGTGACTGAGCCATTAACTTGACCTCTTTGACCACAGCAGTGAACTCCATGGGAGCTGTTGAGAGGCCAAAGGGAAGAGCCCGAAACTGGTACGACTGGTTCTGGAAGTGGAACCTGAGGAATTTTCGGGATGTGAAGTGGATTGGAATGTGGAAGTAGGCGTCGCTGAAATCTATCGATGACACCCACTCCCCTTGTTGTAGAGAGGTCCGGATTGTCTCTGGAGTCTCCATTTTGAATGTTTTTACGCATAAAAACTGATTTAGAGTACTGAGATCCAAGATTGGCCGCCACTTTTGGTTCGGCTTTGGGACAATGAACAATCTGTTGAAAAAGGCTAGTGAGGTTCGAACCCTGACCCTCTCTACTGCCTTTTTCTTGATCAGAGCTTGCACTGCTTCTTGTAAGTGGGAGTCTATGGTGGGGTTTGCATAGCCGCTTACTATCAGGGGTTCCCTTATTAAGGGAGGCCTGACCTTGAAGGGAAGCACATAGCCCTCTTTCAAGATGGATACTACCTTCGGGTTTGCACCCTTGAGAGCCCATATTTTCCAAAAATTTTGTAGGCGTCCCCCTACTGATTGGACATTTGCAACACTGAGGACATTTGACACACTTGGGGCAAAGACACAGTGATTTACAAAAGAAGCACTTTTCACATACTTTATTGTATTTTGTGAGTTTAAGATTGGACTTATGCCTTTCTTTTGCGGCTGCCTGATGTTTTTTACAGAAAGTACATGATGAGCAACATTGTGACAATTTACAGAGTCTTTCACAAGAACAGGAAGACTTGTCTTTGTTACATCCACAACACCAAACTCCGGACAGGATGTTACTTCCGGAGGAACTTTGCAGTGATTGTCATTTATACGCCTTAGCATCCTTGGCAGGGCGCGAACCGCGACCGGGTTGACCTCCCCTGCCTCTGCCACGGGCTCTCCCGCGATTGCCAAATGTCTTCCATGCAGGCATCTCTTTGCCGGGAGCCCCGGAGTTTCCAGAATCCTCCTGTTTCCATGTTGAATATGGCTGGTAACGGTGTTGCTTCTTTTGAGTACCGGCGAACCCACCACGGCCCGGACCGGGCTGGTTGGTACGCTTGTGTGACTCAAATGCTGCTATTTCATCTTCCGCCCTCCGGATAATGTCGTCCGGAAACAAAGCCTTGGTCTGTAGAGGACAGTTCCTGAGGGAGGAAAAGGTATCTGGCTTGACGCCAGCTTTCAGGTGCTCAAGATAAGAATCCCTCCTGACCAGAGTTAAATTAGCCATTTGTTTAAAAGTAAAATCTGAGAGGTGTTGGAGGGATTTGCCAACCGCGAAACTCACATTTTGATTGAATGCAGACAGGAAATGTAACTCATCAAGTGCACCCTGAGCTTTCGTGGAAGATTTTCCTTTTCCCAACTCTGTCTGAAGAATTTGTAACTGTTCTTGTACAGAGTCTTGTATTTTGGTGATGCACCTATTGAAACCAGCGGACTGGTTACAAATATAACTGGTCTCTTTTGCTACTTTCTCCCACTTCCGGAGCGTATCCTGAGCAATAGGGCGGGAGGTGGGTTGGGATGAAGCAAGAGCAGGTTTACCAATTCGGGCAAAGGAACTGTTCAACTTCGCAGCGTCATTGGGCCAAGTAGTTACATATTTGCCCGGCCTAGTGATGTCTTTATTTTCAGCGGGATGAATCCCGTACCACCTTGCCTGAGACTTGGGAGGGCGGAGATACTGATCAACATGAAGTCCACCCGGTTCCGTAGACTTGGACGGGTACCCTTCTATGAGGACGAGGTTTAAATTTTCAAGTTTTTTACAAAGCCAGTCCTCTGGTGGTAAGTCGATAGAGACCTTGCCTACAGGTTGTGCCCGGTGGCCAATCCAGGGATTGTCTGACCTGGAACTTGGTGTATATTCAAGATCTGGGATATGTGACCAGCCCATGAATGCACGTACTCCCCTAACAGTCTCTCTGTAGTTTTGATCTTCGCTCAATGTCTTATCCAAGTCCGGAGATTCTTGATCAGGATGGTCAGTGACGTCTTCTTGGTCAGATACCTCACCTTCCTCAAAGTGCTCCGGAGCTGACTTGAACAAGCTGGATTGCGGAGGAGGTTGAGGAAAAGCAGAGGCCACCGGGCCGGAAGAACTCTGTTGAGAGAATATCGGTTCCGGGTCCTGTTCAGAATAAAGGCCTTCTAGAGGAGACATCCTAGCTATTGAGCTGGTAGTGACAGTGGCACTAGGTTTTATCCTATCCGGGCCAGAAGCCGGGCTGGCTTGGCCGGAAGGGACAGATGATAAGAGAAAAGGTGCCTGAGAGAGAGCTCCCGCGGGAGCTTGATGCGGTACCGGTGCCTTGACCGGTGAGAAGGAAGGTTGAGGTGAAGGACGCTGCCCCAAAGTAATGAGTGCTTCCAGACGGGCCATACGTACTGACCACTTTTCGTCCAACTCTTTTAACTCTTGGCGGAACATAGGTGGAGGTAAAGAGAGATCTTGCTCAGCAACATGGGGTGGAGAAGTTGAAGCAACTTCCTGAGATTCCACCTGCGACACGATAGTGACAGTGGACGGATCCACAAGGGCTTCTTTGCTTTTAGATTTCTCCTTCCGCAGTTTGTACGTAGGGGTTGAAAGCTGGAGCAATTGCTCAGGGGTTAAATTGTCACACAATTCACACTGCAACTTTAAAACACACGGGTCTTGGCCCAACCCTTTATCTCTGCATCTGGCACAACGAGAATGAGGATCAAAATTAGCCATGATATGCCCGCAGGCTCCTTTCCTTTGTCCTGGAGATGCCATGGTAGTTTATCCAACTAACTGACAAATCGTAGCACAAAACACAATATATAACTTAAGAAATACTCAAAATAAAAAGAGTTTACAAAATTCAAACTTTGAATATCGCGCCAAACGAAAAAGATGCTATGACGTCACGTCCCTCTGGCGAGTGAAGCAGGAACTAGGCCACCTGGCGAGTGGAGTGTAGTGTACCGGTCCTGCCGGGGGTGAAACCCAGGACGTCTTTTCTTTCGTTTGGCGGGACCGGCTGGCGCCGGGCTATAGCTATCGTCTGGTAGGTAAGATGTATTAACGCAATGAAAATTACATTTCCTTACAATAAAATGGTACCAAACACAAATAATGACAAAATTTGGACATTGTGTTACTTTCTTTACTTTTTTATTTCATTTTCTAGAGTTCAACTCACTTCAGTCTAACAGACAATCCTCGATCTTCAGAAATTGACAATGACAACAGTACTAATGAGCAGGCCACATATACCGTCATTTCTGTGCAAATTTCTAACTAGTTTCCTTGTAAGAACCTTTTTATTGAATTAAATACTTAGGTTATCCTACAATTTCATCAATAAGTCTGGCTCTGACATAAAGCTGAAATCTTGTGTATGACTTGAAAGGGCATTAGTGATATGGATATAATTTAAATTACAACACATGCTGTACCTTTGTCTGCTGCCACAAGATCCTTGTTGCTGGAACCAGTGAGGCTATGACATCACACACAGGTTGTGAAAACCTGGCCTTGCAGAAGTAACCCTTTCCAATGATGCCAAACACCTTATCGATAGAGTTGTTTGATGGGATGGAGCAGTTGAAGATGTTGAAATGGCGCTTCAATCTTTCTGGGATGTCATTTCTTCCACCCCCAGGCTGTATCATGGCTGCAATGAACTGCAGGTCCACAATATGAGTAAAATCTCCAGGCTTCTCCAAGTTGTAGAAACCTTCCATCTCTATGCACTGTCTAGTGATCTCATTTGTTACCTTGATATGTAAAAAATAGGTATAGTCTCAACTGAAACTAATTCAAGCCAAGTAATTCTAGATTAAATACTACAGATGAGATTTCAAGCACACATAATGTCACTGCATAATGTTGTCAACTTTTTATCTTATATAAAATGAGCCATACTCACCATGATAAAATACATTTAATCATTTTCTTTAACCATTTCCAATCAGATTGATGTAGGATGTGTTGCTGTTATGTCTTCTAACACTGTATCATTTGTGTGTGACAAACTGTGAAAATTAGATTATTTAAATACAAACTCATTGTTAAATACCTGTGTATTGTGAGAGGCTGTAAATAGTCAACACAGATACATTAAGTTTTCATGCTCTATTACCTGATCTCCCCACTCATTGATGATGGGCATGTTGATGTCATCAATGAAGACAGTCATCTTCCTGCCACCAGGAGGACCGTATGTGCTGCCCATTCTCTTGTCTACATAACTCTCTATTGTTCTCTGTCAGTATGTGTAAAACAAAAAGCGACTGGTACAGACAAAACCATGTAACAGTAAAGGCAACTTTTTGAAGCAAGTCATAAATAACCAAATTGTTAACAGAAAATAATCAAATAATATTAATGAGGAACAGTGGTAGGCATTTCCAGCATCTTAAATACACCACATTCTTTATTTAAAAGAAACATTAGCTTGCCCATGACTTAAAATATTATTTCAAACATTTCAAAGAATTTAATGCCAGTGAGTCTTTTATTCAAGATAGCACAAAATATGTACTATTTCTGCCAATGAGACACCTACATCTTTCCATGATAATGTGATGTGCCTCATTGACCTATAAAATTTAAAATTTTAATTAAATGTAGCTTTTTATAAGCTACAAGCTTACCACCTGCGACTCAATGCTTATCTCGGGTCGCCGCACCCGACGCGGCCAACTCTCGAAAAAAGAGTTCTAATGACCGTCCAGGTATTAGTACCCAGCTTCTGGTGACCCGGTGAGTGAGCATGCGCAGTACGTCCTCCTTTTTGTTGGCCCAACCCCTCAGCTGCAATTTTCAGCGGGGAGGTAGGGGGGACTCTCCTGAGTCCCAGATGGTAAGCTTGTAGCTTATAAAAAGCTACATTTAATTAAAATTTTCAATTTTATTACGCTCCAATAGCTTACCATCTGGGTCTCAATGCTGAATCCCACTGCTAGGCGGCAGGGATTGCAGTTGAGACTGTGATTTGAAGGACAGTTATAACATATGTGTTCACTCGTAATAGCCATAATAATTTACAAAATATATTTTCCACACTTGAGACAGCATATGACTCTGGATATCTGGAATTTTAAGGAGGAAGGTGCAATCTAAATTCACCTTAACTGCTGTAATCACAAGGTTACATTATACTGATTAACACTGGCCACTAGGCCAAGGTCACGTGAGGGTACTAAAGTTACACAAAGTCTTGACAATACAATACAAGATACTACAAGGTAACATGAGAAATATAAGATAGGTCCAGAACTTGTTGGGCTGCGACCAGGGCCCAGGTATAAGTTGTTATTGTTATCTGCCCATGTCAAGTCTTTTAGGTAAAAATTTGTAAATGTGTTGTGTGCTTTCCAGTGACATGCCTGTATGATTTGGTCCACCGAAACACCACTGTAAAAGGCCTTGGAGGCTGTAAAGGCCCTGATATTGTGTGCCTTAACTTAGACTAAGTCCAAGGCTTGCTGATCTGCTTGTTTAAAACACAATAAAATTGTTTGTTTAAGCCATGAAGACAGGGTAGCTGGTCTAATGTCTGTGGAATGCCCTTTCTTAAAGGATATAAATAAGAGTGATCTGTCGCCTCTAAGGTCTTTAGTTCTATCCAAATAGTATCTCAGGACATGTACTGGGCACAGAGATTTGTCTTGCTTGAACTGTCTATCTACTATCGTTGTTAAGGCAGGGATAAAGACTGGTGACATACTTTGAGCTCCTTTGCGGGCTAACTGATTCTTTGCAATGAAGTCAGATGAGGGGAACAAAGCTACTTTTTCCCATTGACCAAGGTTCGACACCTTGTTTGCAACCCAGGCATGGATTTTGCTGCGGCGCTTGCCTGAAGCTAAAGCAAGCAAAAAGGCTGTTTTGAGTGTCAAATGTTTAATGTCAGAGTCTTTCATTGGTTCAAAGGGTTTCTTTGTGAGTTCATTGAGTACAACAGATAAGGAATATTTCTGGTTGCCTTCGGTCTGTCCCAAGAAGCCTGTTTAAATCTGTACTTTGAGTATATATGGAGGCCTGCAGGGCCCAAATAATCCAAAATAGCAGTTTTATAGCCATCAATAGTACACGGGCGTCTATTTAAATCCTGAAAAAGGTGCATAAAGAAGTCTGAAACTTGTTTTACAGGTTTGGATACATCCACTGAATTTTCTCTGCACCATTTTTCAAAAAGGGCCCACTTTCCTTGGTAAATAGTTCTTGATGATCTTTGAGGGGCAGCAATTCTCTCTGCGACTTCAGTAGAGAAGCCCTGTTCTTGGAGTTGCTCACTCCTAGACACCAAGCATGGAGGTTGAGATATTGTGGATTGTTGTGAAACACCTGGTTGCTTGACTGTTTGAGAAGAGTTGGAGATGCAGGCAACTGAAGTGGAATTTCCACTGATAGATGGACCAGATCCCAGAACCAGGGCATGCCCGGCCAGCCCGGGGCTATCAGGATTAGGAGGCAGTTATATTGGCGGACCTTTTGTATTACTTTGGGGAGTAGAGCTGTTGGACGATACGCATAGGCTACAAGGCTTGACCAGCTTATGTTTAGAGCATCTCTGTTCCATGCGTTTGGATCTGGTACTGGGGAGACGTACAGTGGTAACTTACGTTTAAACGTGTGGCAAACAGATTCACCTGAGGAGTGAACCACTTTTTGCAAATTCTTTTGAACACTTGAGTTGATCGGGACAGGGAATCCACGATAACATTTAGGCACCCTGGAATGTGTCTGGCACAGAGGATATTTTGAATCGATGACACCAGCTCATGATCCTCCATAGAAGGGCGCACATTTCCACTGAGTGAGTTCCACCCTGTTTGTTGATGTAGGCTACTATCGTTGAGTTGTCCGTGGCAACTAGGACTGTTTGATTTTGGCACTGAAGCTTGAAGTGTTTTAGGGCCAAGAACACTGCTTTTAGTTCTAAAACGTTTATGTGCAATGATTTTTCTAGATCCGACCAAAGTCCTTTGATAGAGTCTTGATTTAAGTGAGCGCCCCAACCTACGTTTGAGGCGTCTGTAAACATTTGAATGTTGTGTTCTTGGGGGTGGAGATCCGCACCTTTGAGAACATTTTGTGGATTCTGCCACCAGTCCAGATGAGCTATTATGGTGTCTAACCAGGGAAGGAGCTTGTCCAGCGACTAAGGAAATGTCCAATTCTCTTTGAGATGCCACTGAAAAGGTCTCATGTGAAGGCGGCCTTCCGGGACCATTTTTTCGGTTGATGCTAGCAACCCAATGACGACATCAAATGTCTTGCAGTCAAGGCAGACTGGTTGGTTATCCTGAGGATTAATGTCTGAAGTTTTTGCCACCTCTCCAGAGTGGGCTTTACAAGGACTGATTTCAGATGGTATTCGTATCCCACAAAAGAGAACACTTGAGTTGGAGTCAACTCTGATTTGACCTGATTTATTATCCAACCTAGAGATTCGGTCAGGTTTACCACCACTTTTGTGTTGTGAGAAGATTCCTCTGGAGATTGAGCCCTGATCAGCCAATCGTCTAAATATTGGTGTATCCTTATGCCCCGTGATAAGGCCATGAGTTTTACTTCTTTCACTATCATGGTGAATACTTGAGGAGCTGGGGTTAGCCTGAATGGAAGAGAGGTGAACTGATAGATCTGAGACCTGTGTGCAAATCTCAGGTACTTTCTTGGGTGAATTGGAATATGGAGGTAGGCGTCTTGTAGGTCTATTGATGTCACCCATTCCCCTGTAGTTAAGGATGTTCTTCTTGATTCTGGGGTCTCCATTTTGAATCTTTCTATCCTCAGGAATTTGATTTAACCTGCTTAAGTCTATGACTGGTCTCAATTTTTGATGTGGCTTTGGGACTAGAAACAGGTGACTGTAAAAGCCAAGAGACTGTGGATTTCATACTTTTTCTATCGCATGTTTGTTCAGGAGAGAGTGGATACAGGAGGCTAGAGCCAGGTCTTTTTGTTGATTTTTGCATTCTGATATGATCAGTGAATGTCTGGTTAGTTTGGGCTTGAGGTGAAATGGAAGTACGTAACCATTCGTAATAATGTTTAAGACGGAACTTGAACAATTTTCTTCTACCCAGGCCCTCCTGAACTGCATGAGACGGCCTCCAACTTGTGGGTCTCTGTGTGAGTCATTGTTTTGAGGGGTTTCCACGACCCCTACCCCTGCGATGGGGTCTGAACTGGCCCCTGCTACCTCTGCTACTGAAATTACCTCTGTTTGAAGAGGTTGAACTACCAGGGATAGATTGTCCATAGGGGCATTTTCTGTAACGTCCTCTGCCTCTCTGAGGGCCATGAAAGGGCCGATTTGGTATGGTCTGCAAGTTTGACCTTGAGACTTGGAGGAACCCTTTTTAGGAGGAACTCTTTGCCCTCTTGAACCAGCTGAGAGTGGAACAATGGAGAGGGGAGGAAGGGAGAGTTGCGTAGCTATTGTCTTCTAGTTTCCCCCAAATCTGGGTGAAGATTGGTCATTTAAGCATCTCGCCTCATGAGACCTGCGCAGACCATGACATGTAAGTCTCGGCGTAGCATATGGGTCATGGCCTTCCTTTGTCATGCTAATGCCCTTTGTTGAATCTGGATTGTCTTGTCCCAGATATCCATGTAATCTCTGGTCTTCTCATAGGTACTTTTGATGACCCTCTCAGGGTCGGCTCCCTTTAGGATCTGATGTTTGGCCTTTTTAATAATGGACTTAATGCTGTCCCGACAGCGATCCCGTAACACTACTGCACTCTGAAATTGTGTGGTTAAACACTGCTGAAAAGTTTAGAGTGCAGATGTTTTGCCTGGCTTGATGTTCAAGTTCTTTGGCCACATGAAGGATATGCCTCTCCTGCCTTTGGGTCTGTCTCTGTGAAAACTATCCAGGAGACGAGCAAGATTTTTGTCCTTGCTGATGTTGAAGGGTGAATTTCCCAGTTTATCAGCAATGGCTGAACTGTAACCATCAAAGGTGCTGGGCTGTGGCTTCCTGTCCTCATAAGGTACATAAGGAAGTCAGCAACTGACTTTACAGGGGTACTCTGAGGTCCACCTGATTAGTGACGCACCACAATGGTCCACTTTGTCTCATAGGCTGATCTGGTTGATCCCCTTTGAGGAGCCTCAATTCTTGCTGCCACTGCCTCAGACAAGCCCTGCTCCTCGAATGCTGAGGCTCCAGGAGCCGTGCATCGAGATTAAGATTTGTCAGATTTCTGTGAGGGATCTGATTGAATGGTTGTGTCAACAGGTTGGGCAGATTGGGCAGGCTCAGTGGGATTTGGCTGCACAAGGCCACTGGATCCCAAAACCAAGGCATGATGGGCCACCCCGGAGCAACCAGAATGATTCTCTTGCATGGGGAGTCCTGCAACATCACCGCTTTGCCCAATATGGCTGATAGTGGGAAGGTGTATGCTTCCTGATCCTACCATGGCAGACTGAGCGCATCCACTGCTGTGTCCAGGGTTCAACAACAAGTTGCCCTTGTGACACAAACAAGGGCAACTTGTTGTTGAACCTCGTGGCAAATAGGTCTATTTAAGGCCGGTGCCACCTGTTGCATATTGCTTGGAAGACCTCCTGGAGAGACCACTCTGTTTGGGTGGTCTGGTCTAGCCTGGATAGCTTGTCTGCGACCACACTCAGCCGGCCTGGAGTGTGTCGGGCTTTTAGAGTTACTTGATTTCTGGCGCACCAGGTCAAGATTCTCCATAGTAAAGCACAAAGTGGGCCTGACCTCATGCCTCCTTCCCTGTTTATGTATGACACCACTGTGGTGTTGTCTGTCTCTACAAGTACTATCTTGTGTATGCAGAGGTCTTGGAACTCTTGTAAGGCTAGAAAGACTGCCTTGAGTTCTAGGTAATTGATAAGCAACTTGCTTTCCCGAAGGGACTAGGTGCCTCCTGCAGTGCGTTCGTTTAAGTGAGCGCCCCACCCTGCTTTTGATGAATCTGTAAAATTTGCAGATCATGTTTATTTGGGTGTAATGGTTGGCCTGTAAGGACATTGTCCGCTTGCAACCACCCTTGTAAATGTGGGTGCAATCACCTTGGTATTGGAATCACCTTTTCTAGTGACTGTGGTACCCTCCAGTTGTTTTTGAGATGCCACTGTATGGGTCTCCTATGAAGTCGGCCTAGTTGAACTTGCTTTCCTGTGGCTGTTAGTAGACCTATCCAACATGAACTGATGGACCGGACAAACCGGTAGTGACAGTATTTCTAGTATTTTGTCCTGAAGGTTCTGCCAATGGTCCGGTATAGGTCGGACCCGACCGGCCATGCGGTCAAACTGGTAACCTACAAGGTCGAAGACCTGCTTTTGGTTCCAGTTTCGATTTATGCTGGAGACAAACCTGGTGGGATGTGGCTTTCACCAACCAGTCGTCTAAGTACTGGTGGTTTATTATACCCTTGTGTATGGCCATCAGTTTCAACTCCTTGCTACTACAGTGAGCTCCATGGGTGCAGTGGACAGACTGAAAGACAGTGCTTTGAACTGGTATGTCCCAACCCTGGACATGAAATTTGATATGTCCTGGACTGTTCCTGTATTGGTATATGGAAGTAGGCATCCTTGAAATCTATTGAGGTAACCCACTCCCATTGTTGGAGGGTGGTCCTGATGGTCTCCGAAAGGTTTGGTTTGCTCAGACCTAGAATAGGTCTCCAATGGTTGTGTGGTTTTGGAACCAAGAAAGGTTGAAGAAGCCCAGAGATTTTGAACTGGCTCGACTGCACCATTCTTTGTCCATAAGCTGATGTAATGCCTCTAACCAAGGTTCCTGTGAGGATGTGCATAGCAGTTGATAATTTTGGGTGACCTTGTCAAGCTTGGTCTTGACTGGAGAGGGAGAGTGTAGCCCTCCTTCAACATTTGTACTACCTAGGGTCCAGCCCCCCAAGGCTTCCTAACTTCCGAAACGGGTTTAGTCTGGACCCTACAGGCAGATGTGTACCACATTTGGGACATTTGATAGTCTGACAAACATTTCTGTCCCTCCGGCCTCCGGACACTGGTCTGGTCTGGTGACAATGATCCAAGAAAACAGTCTCTCTGTTCTTGCTGTGGTCCGGTCCAGTGGGGCTGACACAACTTTTCACATTTAAAAGACTCTTGCCCCAGGCCAGCATCCTGCAAGGTGTAGCATTTACACAGTAATTGAGATGGCTGACCCTTGGCCGGACATGATGAAGAACTTATCTGACTATCGACCACTTTTTTTTTTTTTTTTTTTGATAAGACCTATTCCTTTCATGCTGGTTATTCAGGTCTGTGTTTGTAAAGGTGAAATCTATTATCTACCAGTCAAGTCTAGCACCAATAACAAACTGTTGAAAGGTGTGATAAGGGAAGGTTGCCTGGCAGTAGCTGCGGACACTGTCATATCCCCAAGGCCATTGATTGGTCTAAGAATTTTCTGTAACCAAATCTACCTTAGGCAACTCTGTCCGGTACCAAGAAACCATAACCGGTAATTCACTGTAAACAGTAAGTCTCTGTAACCGGCACAAAAAACTGGCAGGCTGGGGTCACCAATGAATTTAGACAGCTACTGGTCTATATTTACTATATTTTTTCTATGTAACCAGTTGGGGTGAAGCACTGTACAGTAAAGACTGTGTAGCCAGCACCGTTAGTAGACTTTGTAACCGGTGGGTTGAAGCAAGTGTACAAGGCTGTGTAGCCAGTACCAGTCGGTACACTCTGTAACCAGTTGTTGAAGCAAGTGTACAAGGCTGTGTAGCCGGTACTGGTTGGTACACTCTGCAACCAGTTGTTGAAGCAAGTGTACAAGGCTGTGTAGCTGGTACTGGTCTTTTGTGAATTCAGATTGCTGTATGTTTCTTCCATTAATTAAAGTATTTCCTTTAATCGCACGTCTTACTTGTATATTTGACAGTTGCTGGGAAAGCCCTTGTGAGCTATATTTAGAAGCACTTGTTGTTCGGTGTGTCCCGTGATCAGCTTGCTGGTCGGAAGGACATGCGACTGGCTGACTGGAGATGACGTCAGTGGTCGCGTTCTTTGTGTGATACTTAACCGGCAACTTTACAGTCCACACAACCCCACTACCGACAACAAGGCCGGGTCTGCAAAGCAGGGACTGGAATCACAGTAGATGTCAGTTCTGAAGAACGCACTTCCGACCTTCTTGGTCGGTGAAAACACGTGACCAGCTTCGTGATTTGGTCGGAAGGATACGCGATTGGCTGACTGGATATGACGTCAGAGGTCACATTCTTTTGAGCTGGCCGGTCAGTTGATGCTTTAAAAACACCGAAGCCTGGACCAGTGCGCTCTGAAGATGAAAGTCCTGGTCGGTGCCGGTCTGAAGTCGGTTGCTCAGCTGGCTGTACACTCAAACCAGAGTCCTGGCCATCCACTACCCTTATTACCGACAGAAGTGCCGGGTCCACAAGGGTGGGACTGAGAGTGATTAAAGATGAAGTTCCTTCTATGTAAATACTAGGTGAGGTCGGCTGAATCTGAGCTTGCCGGTCGACTAATGCTTTACAGCAAAGATGTCTGGACCAGTGCGCTCTGAAGAAATCTGAAGAATTCATCTCTTGCTTCTGATGAAAAAAACACTAAATACTCGAGCTAGGCTGGTGTGACTGATGCTATACAGCAGAGAAGTCGGTACCAGTGCGCTCTGAAGAAATCTGAAGAATGCATCTCTTGCTTGGGGAATTCCTTCTATTTACAGTGTTCAAAACTACGTAGACTGAAGTTTCCCGTGATTTCTATTTGTAGTACTAGAAAAGACGTTTCTATGGTGATTGTAGCTGGAAGGTTACAACAGGTACATTCAAACAAAAGACACAGATAAAAATACCTTGTAAGTAGTATATCCATTATATTTCTTAATATTGTCGATCTGCCCTTAACAACACAATTGTTGAATGGGAGGAAACTAGAAAATGGCTGCCTTCATATTTCTCGTCGATTACTGCCCTATCATCAACACTAAATTGAGTCAACTAGGGAGCGTTTCCAGCAGATTTTATAATGTGTATCCATGCTTGACATGTAGATAACACTTCTAAAGTAAAATATTTGGAAATAAGGTTGAAAATCTGTCATAATGCACACTTTTCCTTAAAATATCTGGAGATTGTTGAAAACACGTCTGCACAGTACACGCGCCAAACGAAAAAGATGCTATGACGTCAGGTTGTCTAGACAGGAAGGAAGTACGAGGCGCCATCTGGGGAGTGCACAGTACTACGGACTGGCCAGCCAGTGGAAACACAGGACATCTTTTTCTGACGTTTGGCGGGCTGGTCTGCGTGGACCGGTTTAGCAAATTGTCCATTGGGTAGGATGTATTAACGCAATAAAATATCCAGTTCCAGAGGAGCCGACCTAAGAGCATTCAGTGTATCTGCCTTCACCCCTGCTTTAAGATAAGATAAATATGAAGTCCGCTAAGTGTTCCACTGCTTTGGCCATAGCATGAAAAACACTGGAATTGAAATCTAGAAGGAACTGCAATTCATCTGTAGCTGATGAGACCCTGCTTGTTGCTTTGCCTTTAGATTCCGTCCGGATGGCTTTCAGTTGAGCTTGCATATTTTGCTGGACCTTGAGAAGGCAGCGATTGAATCCGGCTGCTTGATTGCAAATAATGGACAAGTTTTCCTGAGAAATGGGTCTGGACAAAGGTGGATTTGAAGCAATACCAGCCTGACGGGCTATCCTCAGATAAGTACTGTTTATACGGGAAGAATCAGTATTCCATAATTTAACAGTGTCACAAGAGTCCTTCTTAGTTTCTGAGTACAAGCCATACCATTTACTCTGAGACTTGGCCAGGTGGACAAACTTGCAAATTGAATAAGTAAATTAAATTTTTATAAGTTAATACCCTATCCAATGGACAATTGCTTTACCGGTCGGCGCGACCGGTCCCGCCAAACGCCAAAAAAAGACGTCCTGTACATAGTACCAGCAGGACCAGTCAGTAGTGTGCATTCGCTAGGTGGCACATCATACTTGCTTCCTGTCTAGACAGAGTGATGTCAGTTCATCTTTTTCGTTGTCTAAACAGATTTAGACCCCTAGTAAGCTGGTAGCAGGGTCGGTTGGGTGGGCCTTGCCTGTCCATTGGATAGGGTATTAACTTATAAAAATTTAATTTACTTATTAAATTTGCAATTTTATTGCGTTAATACATCCTATCCAATGGACAATTGCTGAATAACTACCGCTTGGAAGGCGGGTAAGCTACTAGGGACTCAAATGAACTCATAATAAAAAAATTAACCTGAGAAGGCCCCTTTTGACCTAGGGTCAGAGAACCCTGAGGGGTCAAGGTCGGTTACCAGTTAACCGGTTACCCGGAAGACTACAGACATTGCCCCCCCCCCCCCCCCCCCCCCCCCCCCTTTTTTTTTACTCAGAAATACTCTGAGAAAAGGGAGAGAGGAAGAGGCTGAGTTCAGTCCCATAAGACTTAAACTTCCCTAGAGAAGTAAGTCAAATTTACACATCTCATTTTTGGGTTTGGTGGTGCCCCTGTTGGGCAGCCACAACTGGTCCCAAATGGCCAAGCTCCGAGTCACCCCAAGAAACATCCTTCAAATAGAACTGAGTGAAGGTGTTGTGTAATTTGGAGTGGAAGGCTGACAAAAACTGCTCTCAGGAGACCCTTGATGGGAAGGTCTTAGAAGCAGTAAGGGCCCTGACATCATGGGCTTTAACCTGATGCAGAGTGAGGGCCTCCTGGTCAGAGAGCTCATAGCATAGGATCACAGTCTGTTTGATCCATGGGGAGATGGTGGCAGGTGAGATGTCTTTGTCGAAACCTTTCCTGAAGGAGACAAAGAACAAGTCCTTATTGTCTAAGATCTGTAGGCCTGTCCAAGTAGTAGCGCAGGGTTCTAACTGGACATAAGGACCTGTCACCCTCGAGTGACTTATCCAGAGATGGGGCCAGGGCTGGTATGACCATTGGAGCCACACTATCTGGACCCTCCCTAGCCAGCTGATTCTTGGATAGAAAGCTGGGCGAGAGGTACAAGGACACCTTAGACCACTCTGACTGGTGTCTCATGTTCTTATGTAACCAAGCATGGATCTCACTCCTGCATTTACCAGAACCTAAGGGCAGCAAGGAAACAGTCTTGAAGGTCAGATGTTTCAAGGAGGCCTCTTTTAGGGGTTCAGAGGGAGCCTTGTCAGCTGGTGTAGTACCAGAGAAAGGTTCCAAGAGGGGATGCCTCTCCTGCCCTTGGGTCTATCCCTATGGAACTGTCCAGGAGACGAGTGAGATTCTCATCCTTGCTGACATTAATGGTGCAATTGCCCAGTTGTCAGCAATGGCTGATTTGCAGCCATCAATAGTGCCTGGTTGCAACTTCTTGTCCTGAAACATGTGCAGGAGGAAGTCAGCAATGGCTTTCAAAGGTGGTGCCCTGAAGTCCATCCGATTACTGCAGTACCACTTTGTAAGAAATGGTCCACTTGGCCTCATAGACAGATCTGGTTGATCCTCTTGAGGAGCCTTAATTTGTGCTGCCACTGCCTCAGCGAAGCCCTGCTCCTTGATTGCTGAGGCTCTAGGAGGCCAGCATGAAGATTCAGATTTGACAGGTTCCTGTGAAGAACCTGGTTGAATGGCTGGGACACCCAGTTGGGTATGTTGGGCTGACATAGTGGGATCTGACTGGACATTGCCACTAGATCCCAGGACTAGGGCATGTTGGGCCACCCTGGGGCAATCAGGATTATCCTGTTGCAAGGGTAGTCCTGCAACTTTCCACCACTTTCCCAAGATGGCTGCAGGTGGGAAGGCGTATGGGTCCAGGTCCTCCCAGGAAAGGCCGAGTGTGTGCACTGCCCATCCCTGAGGGTCTGGGACTGGTGACACAAACTGTGGGAGTTTGTTGTAGAATGTGGTGGCAAATAGGTCCACTTGATGCTGATGCCACCGGGAGCATATAGCTTGGGACACTTCTGGATACAGTGACCACTCTATTTGAATGGTCTGGTCAAGCTTGGATAGCTTGTCGGCTATCACGTTCAGCCGGCCGGGGATGTGACGTGCCCTGAGGGTTACTTGCTGCCTGGTACACCAGGACAGGATTCTCCACAGTAGGGCACACAGAGAGCCCGACTTCATCCCCCCCCCCCCTCTTTGTTGATATAGGCAACCACTGCTGTGTTGTCTGTAGCTATCAGTACTGTCTTGTTGCAGTAGAGGGTTCGAAACTCTTCTGGAGCTAGAAAGACTGCTTTAGCTCTAGATGGTTAATGTGTAAATTGCATTCTGGAAGGGACCAAGTTCCCCTTGCAGTGTGCTCGTCTAAGTGAGAGCCCCACCCTTCTTTTGATGCATTTGTAAATATTTGCAGAGCATGTTCTAGAGGGTGTAATGGTTGACCTAGCAGCACATTGCTTTCCTCCAGCCACCACCTTAGATGGAAATGGAGCTATCTGGGGACCGGGATCACCTTTTCTAGTGACTCTGGGACCCTCCAGTTGTTTTCCAAGTGCCACTGTATGGGCCTCATGTGAAGTTGCCTTAGGTGGACTTGCTTTCCTGTTGCTGTGAGTAGACCTATGAGGGACATGAACTGCCGGACCAGGCGGACCGGACAGTATTGACTGGATCTTGTCTGTCAAGGCCTGCCAAGGCTCTGGTGTGGGTTTGACCTTGCCCTCTTTCAGGTCAAACTGGTAACCTACGAAGTTAAAAACCTGTTGGGAGCCAGTTCTGACTTTTCACCAGCCACCCTAGTTCTTGACAACGGGTTACTAAGGTCTGTGTATGCTGGAGACAAGGGTCAAGGGTAGAGTCTCTCACCAGCCAGTCGTCTAGGTATTGGTGAATCCTTATACCCCTCTGAAGTGCCATGAGTTTGACCTCTTGGGCCACCACTGTGAAACTCCATGGGAATTGGTATATGGAGGTATGCGTCTTGAAGTCTATGGATGTGACCCACTCCCCTGCCTGTAGGGAGGTTCTTATTGCCTCTGGGGTCTCCATTTTGAATGACTCTGAGTTTAAAAAGGTGTTCAAGGTGCTCAGGTCCAGGACAGGTTTCCACCGGTTGTTGGGCTTAGGTAGCAAAAATAGCCGGTTGCAAAAACCCTGTGAGTTTTGATTTTCTACCGGTTGTACTGTATTCTTGTTCACCAGCTGATACAGTGCTTCTAAAAGGAAGGACTGCTTGGCTGGGTTGTGGTAGTTGCTTGTTACAGTTGGTGACCTTGTCTAGTTGGGTCTGAACTGGAAGGGGAGGGTGTAGCCCTCCCTCAGTGTGGTGACTAATTTTGGAGTCGAACCCAGAACTTCCCACTTCTCCCAACACCGGTTATAAGTGAAGCAATGCTCTGTAACCAGTTCCTGGTGGCTCCACAGTTCTGCATAAACTCATTGGAGTTGGCAGAACTGGGTGAACTGAACTATTTCTTTGTAGAGGTAGGCTCATATGAAAACTGCCTTCTTCCTGCACAGTGGAGGATTCAGCAGCTTCTGTAACGAACAATCTCTGTTACCGGCCAAACCGGTAGGCGGGCATCTCTCCGTAACCAAAGTTTCTGGGAGAAGGCTCTGTAACCAAAGAATTGGGACATCACATTTCTATAGTCTTGGTTAATCCCTTGGTAGATCTCCCTGTCCAGTAGACTGGTGTTCCAGGTTCACTCTGGTTACTTCACCATTATCTCTCAGATTCTTGTGAAGCAACTGTCCCTGAAGGTTTGCAAGCCGGCACCTGGTGGGTAGGGTCTGTAACCAGTTGGTTAAAGGAATTTTTCTGAAGAAAACTTCCTGTCCAACTAACTTGTCACCAGTAAATTTCTGTAGCCGGTAAACCTCTGTAACCGGTGAACCTGTTGTCAGCACTGGATTTGAAGCTGGTTTCTTGTCAGTAAGCATGGGAACAGTAGATTTCTCTGTAACCAGCAACACACTCGGGAACCGGGACCACTCCGGAACCAGCAATTCTCTGTAACCGGTGAACCTGCTGTCAGCACTGGTTTTGAAGCTAATTCCTTGCCAGTAAGGATGGGAACAGCAGATTCCTCTGTAACCAGCAGCACTCCTGGACCGGCAGCACTCAGGCACCGGCAACACTCCGGAACCGGCAACACTCGGGAGCCGGTAATTCTCTGAACCAGTAGCCCTGTGTGTGTCACCAGCAACTCTGTTTAACCGGTAATCCTGTTTAACCGGTAGCCCTTGCTGGATTTCTGTGACCACAACCGGCAGTCTGAGCAGAACTGGTGCTGGTATCCCCCATCACTGGCTGGCTAATGAACCTACCGGTAACCTTAACAGGACTGGTACCGGTCCACAATTCTGCACTGGGGAGATAAGGGTCTGAATGGTCACCGCAACTTCTGGTAGGTGAACCCTCTGAGCAGCCGCACCGGTGGTCTGAACAAGACTGGAACCGGTACCCCCAACAGTCACACCAGTGGAAAGGCCTCTGGTAGAGGTTCCAGTATCAAAACAGGGCTGATCACTGGTAACCACTGAAGGGGGGGTTCCTTGACAACTTCACAGGAACATGACTGGAACCGGTACCCCAACAGTCCCACCAGTGGAAAGGCCTCTGGTGTAGGTTCCAGGATCAAAAAGGGGTGATCACTGGCAACCAGTGAAGGGGTTTCTTCACAGGAACTGCACCCACCGGTAGTCTGTACAGACCGGAACCGATACCCCCAACAGTCCCACCAGTGGAAAGGCCTCTGGTGGAGGATCCAGTATCAAAACAGGGCTGATCACTGGAACCACTGAAGGGGGTTTCTTGACAGCTTCACAGGAACATGACTGGAACAGGTACCCAACAGTCCCACCAGTGGAAAGGCCTCTTGTGGAGGTTCCAGGATCAACAGGGCTGATCACTGGTAACCACTGAAGGGGTTTCTTCACAGGAACAGCACCCACCGGTAGTCTGTACAGATTGGAACCGGTAAAACTCATCACTAGTGCTCCCCACCGGTAGTCTGACTAGAACTGGTACCGGTAAAACTCATCACTTCTTGTCAGCTGAACCAGTCACGCCTGGGGATTTGCTTGCCGGTAGTTGTGTTGAGATCTGTGAAGTCACATGACCGGCACCGGCAAAAATTCGCAGAGTTCAATGACCATTTGTCATCTAACTTCTTCAGGCCAACAGACGAGTTGCTGGATTTCTTCTTGCCAGTTAAAAAGTGGGTGTAGAGCAATAAATACTCGTCTTTTTTTCTAAAACTTCTGTTGAAAACACGATTCCTCCACTGTTGAATGCGTATCACGTGACAAGCATAAGCTGGAAGTGATGACGTCAGACGATGCATTCTTCTTTCCTTCTAAATTCTTCTCGTCGACATACACTCAGTGTTACTCGACTACAAAGAAATAAATGGAGGGTAGATACAACCTTCTGTGCAGAAGAAGGAATGCTGCAGGGACAACACACGACCTCTCACCCACGATTTCCTCTCGACGACAAGTACACAGAAAATCTTCAAAACTGGCTATAAAATGCTGGATAATGCCTCATTAAAGTCCTGGAGAGGCCCTGATATGTATGTAACACAATATATATTAGTGATCTCAACGGGTATCCGGATATCCGGGTACCCGAACCCTGAATACTTACCCGAATCCAAAATGACATACCCGAGTACCCGAATCTAATATTTCTGTCATTATTGCCCACGTTGGCTGGCCGAGTACAGACGTATCTGAACTTAATTATTTCATTATTTGTAGTTTCAGCTATTATCGCCCATCGGCGCGGATACCCGGGTACCCGCCCGTTGAAACCACCACCTACCCGGTCCTACTAAAAAGAGTTTATTGAGAACACTAATATATATATTTTCAGATGAAAATAAGCTTTAAATTCGTAGAATAAACCGCGTTTTCTTCAAACTTGGAGATAACTTCAAAACGCGTCTGCACACTACAGGCGCCAAACGAAAAAGATGAACTCACGTCACTCTGTCTAGACAGGAAGCAAGTATGATGCGCCACCTAGTGAATGCACACTACTGACCGGTCCTGCTGGTACTATGTACAGGACGTCTTTTTCTGGCGTTTGGCGGGACCGGTCGCGCCGACCGGTAAAGCAATTGTCCATTGGATAGGATGTATTAACGCAATAAAATGGTCCCTTTGAAGAGTTCCGGCTCCTGCTGTACGTGAAGGGTAACCCTGGACCAATGTAAGATTAAGTGTGCTCAGCTTGTTGCACAACCATTCGTCCGTGGGGAGATTGACAGAAACTTTGCCAGGAATTTGCAGCTTAGGTCCAGCAAAAGGGTAGTCATCCGACATCTTGGCACCTGAATCTACATTCGAAATGTGGGTCCACCCCATGTAGGACCGGATCCCTCTCATGGTCTCTCTATATGATTGTTCCTCTGAGAGGGATTGGTCAGGGTCGGTGAAAGAAACCTCATGATTGTCTGACACCTCACCCTCTTCTGGGTACAAGTCTATAGGAGGTCGGTCAGAAGTGAAACTTTCTGAGTCCGAATCACTGGAAGATGTGTCCTTCCTACTAGTATCAAATGCAGCTGCAAATTGTCTCTGAGCAGTAGACTGGTCGGTCAAACTGGAAGTTGCTGGTCGGTGTGAAGGCTCAGAAGAGTCAGAACCGGCCTTAGAAGCAGTAGCAGCCTTGGCAGGGTCAGTGGTCAGTAGTTGAAGGTTGGTAAGACTGTTGGGAAGAAGGCTGGTCTGAAGGTTTCAAAAAGGGTTCAGATCTAATGACACTGGCCATGGGTCGGTGTGACCTTGACAGCACTGAAAGTAGGCTCCTGGGGTCGGTCCATAGTCTTGGCCAATAACAACGCTTCCAGCTGGTTGAACCGGTCCGACCATTTCTATTCCATCACCTCAAGCTTGTGGTCGGTAGAAACTGAAGAGGAAGGTCGGTGAGAAGTAGACTTAACCAACTTGTCTGGCTTGGAACTGGAAGCCTTCTTTTCTTCTTTCTCTTCTCAGCCGGCTGCTCACTCAAACCATCGACCCGGAGGTGCTCTGGCCATCCACAACCCCCACTACCGACACAAGTGCTGGGTCCACAAGGGTGGGACTGAGAGTGTTATCAGAAGATGGCGGATTCTTAGCTGGAGTAGAAGACTTCAACTCACGCTTCTCTTTCTTGATCTTGTATGTAGGCATGGAGAGTTGTGACAATTGTTCAGGTGTGAGAGCATTACAATAAAGACAATCAGATCCTGGCTTCTCTACACAGGGATCTTGTCCCTTTTTCTTATCACGGCAGCGTGCACAGACACTATGTAAGTCAAAACCTGCCATCATGTGGCCACAACCTCCCCGTCGCTGACTAGGAAAAGACATGTTAAGCTATCAGTCATTAAGAATCTGTAGAATATAATAAAATATGAAAATATAGAGTTCTCACAAAACCTTTGAAAATACAATACTCTCAAAAACTCCATGTGTACAGCACATGCGCCAAACGAAAAAGATGCTATGACGTCACGCTGTCTAGACAGGAAGGAAGTATGACACGACACCTGGCAAGTGCCCAGTACTGGGACCGGCCAGCCGGTGAAAACACAGGACGTCTTTTTCTGGCGTTTGGCGGGCTGGTCTGCGCTGAGCGGATTAGCAATTGTCCATTGGATAGGATGCATTAACGCAATAAAACTAGAGATTGCGTCTCGACGCAGTGTATCCCCGGACGGGACATGGTTGAAGCGTGACATACAGAGTATTTTGGTTGACACAAATATACCCCTGTCGGGAGGGGGCATAAGTGTTGTGGGAGCACTTGTACTGACACTAAGTAAGCAAAATGTTTCGAGATATAAGCACTTTTAAGTTTGGGTATCCTTGTCTGACCTTGAAGGAGGGGTCCAAGGTCAAATCTGCCCACATAAAAAGATTGCTGGCCCATGATTTCCTGTAAGTTGGTTTGCCATCCCAAACCTGTATGATAAATAATGAGCGAGTTATGAGCACTTTTAAGTTTGGCTATCCTCGTTTGACCTTGAAGGAGGGGTCCAAGGTCAAATCTGACAATATCAAAAGATTCCCCGCCCATGATTTCATATAAGTTGGTTTCACATTGCAAACCTCTAGGACCAATATTAAGCGAGTTATGAGCACTTTTAGATTTGGCTATCCTTGTTTGACCTTGAAGGAGGAGCTGAAGGTCAAATCCGACCACACCAAAAGATTCCAAGCCCATGATTTCCTATAGGTTGGTTTCCATCCCAAATCTCTAGGACCAATAATAAGGAAGATATAAGCACTTTTCATGACTGACAAAAAAAACGCCTGTGACGGCCATCTTGTTTTTCAAAATGAGGCCGAAAATATTTCCAGTCAAGATTTTGTAATGCGGAAGATATTCTGCGAATTTGAGATCTCTACCTATAATATCCTTTGCTCTAGAGGGGTCTGTGGATGACCTTCAATGAAGAGCCTCACGGTCAAATTTCTGTATACTTACAGAGGACATATATAATTATTATTATGTATTATATATACCAGCCATAGGATGATCTAACTTTCTGTACATGCAAACTGGGCCAAAATCTGACCTTTAAGAGGCCACTAGTGACCTTGAAATTGAAGGTCAAGGTCACAAAACAACCAGTAACTGGCTGGTGTGGGGTCTGATAAGACTGACAGCTAGTTGGACAAATCTTGTTGGGAAAGTCTTATCTATAGTCACTTTCGACCAGCTAGCTGGTCCTGACAGTGGGCTGGCTGACTGGTCTAGTATGTTGAGACAGTCATCTCACTGGGACCAATGACTGGTATATGAACTTCTCTGTAACCAATTTCCTCGGGCCGTAACTGGATGGTCTAAGACGGCCACTTGGCCCCTTAAAAGGCTTCCGCTGGTCTGTTAGCCAGTCCTGTGGACCTGCCCAGTACCAGGGCCTAACTGGTTATAGGTGAAGCAACCAGTTCCTGGTGGCTCCACAGTTCTGCAAAAACTCATAGGAGCTGGCAGAACTGTGAAAATTAGACTACGTCTCAGCAGGGTAGGCTTATTTGAAACAACTGCCTTCTTCCTGTCCATAACTGTGGAATCAGCAGATTTTCTCTGCAACCAACAATCCTCTGTAACCAGTAAGCCTGGATGCTGGTACTCCATCATGTACTCAACCTCCAAAGCCATTTTCAATAGTTTCCATGTAATATAATTGGCATTAAGTCTGAAAATATCTCAAAAAAGGCCAAAAATGGCCTAGGTCAGGTACTTTGGCGATCTATGGATGACCTTCAATGAAGAGCTTCAAGGTCAAATTTCTGCATGCTTATAAAGGACAGATATATGTATTATATATACCAGCCATAGGATGATTTAACTTTTTGTATATGAGAACTGGGCCAAAATGTGAAAAAATGGCCAAAATCTGACCTTTAAGAGGCCACCAGTGACCTTGAAATTGAAGGTCAAGGTTACAAAACAATAGCGTTTGTGACATTGCCCATATATACCCATACACCAAATTTGAAAGGACTAAAATACTTTTTTAAGTTATCGCATCCAAAAGGAACTCTCTACGGCGGCGGCGTGACCGTCCTAAATCCAAAGTATACCCTACTTTCGTCCGGGGATACAATTAAATGGGAAGGACTGTTGGAGTAAATGTCTTTTTACCTGAAACATCATGGGTGTAGATGCTGAGGAGAAGTTAAAACTCTTGCACAAATGCAGCTCTGGATCATATCTTGCCATGTAGCCTTTGATCATAACTGTTTTAGCAGTTCCTTGCTCTCCAATCAGTAATACACCCTGTATATAGTTCACATAGTATTACAGAAATTAAGTAAACTGCAGGTTATTTCACTCACAGGCTGACAAGACAAATGTCAAGTTGAAAAAAAATATATCTATATATGCCAACGTAACGTTTACTAGGCATGTTCCATTGGCTGACTCTAGCGGCGGCTGACCGTACAACTTGATCTTTGTAGCCAGCAAAAAAAAAAAAAAAAAAAGTCTGCCTTGACTTTTATGTAAATTTTTGGTGGAAAAGAGGAAATCTTCATGAATGACCGTTTTGGACATTTAACCGGTCTTTTGGTCATGCACTCTTAACTCACAACTTGTGACCCATAATGGTGATTGGTCAAATACTGAGAGGCTAGGCACATTGGTGACATTACAGGCCATGTGGCCCATAAGACAGTCGGCAGAACTTTAGTACCTTGCTTGATCATAAACAAGGTTGCCACTTGTACAAATAACCAATATTGAAACTGTTCTTTTATTCTGGCCTTTTTGTTTATTAAGTCATATTTATTAAAAGTGACTATTGATCTAAACATTCTCACTTATTTGCAGTGTTGTGAACTGTTTTTGTTTCATTAGGTAGAAATGACAAAATCTAAAAAAGAATACTTAAGTACCGGTTATTGAAAACGTCATTAATTTTTACTTTTCACTGGTTAATATTTTTTATCACAAAAATAAATAAAAAAATAGATCAAGGTCAAATCCAGGTCACACCATGACGTTGCACACATATAACCCTTGACCAATGTCCCTACCAAATATCAACTTCCTACACCTTATGGTTTCCGAAATATAGCCCAGACAAGGCATTATAGGTCAAGGTCACTATGGCAAGGTCAAATCAAGGTCACACCATGACATTTTACATCTACACACCCTAGCCAATTTCCCTACCCAGTATCAACTTCCTACACCTTACGGTTTCTGAGATATAACCCGGACAAGATTTTATAGGTCAAGGTCACTATGGCAAGGTCAAAGGTCAAATCAAGGTCACGCCATGAGGTTGCACACCTACAACGCCTAACCAATGTCCCTACCACGTATATACTTCCTACACCTTATGGTTGCAAAGATATAGCCCAGACAAGATTTTATAGGTCAAGGTCGCTATGGTAAGGTCAAATCAAGGTCATACCATGACAAGAATTTTAAACTCAAGGTCACTACGGCAAGGTCAAAGGTCAAATCAAGGTCACACCATGACGTTGCACACCTACACCCTCTAACCAATGTCCCTACCAAGTATCAACTTCCTACACCTTACGGTTTCCGAGATACAGGCCGGACAAACTTCTTCCCTCCGCCTGCCCATCCGGACACCATGGGTGAAAACAATACCCTGACAGCCCTTAAGGGCTGTGGAGTAAAAACGTAAAGCAATGCGGACATATCTCACATTTGTGCTTTACATTCATTGAAAATTGCAAATTTAATAAGTAAATTAAATTTTTATAAGTTAATACCCTATCCAATGGACAATTGCTTTACCGGTCGGCGCGACCGGTCCCGCCAAACGTCAGAAAAAGACGTCCTGTATATACTACCAGCAGGACCGGTCACAGAGTGTGCATTCGCCAGGTGGCGCATCGTACTTCATTTCCTGTTTACCTATTGACGTCATAGCATCTTTTTCGTGTCTAATCCTAGTAAGACCCCTAGTAAGCTGATAGCGGGGCCGGTTGGGTGGGCCTTGCCTGTCCATTGGATAGGGTATTAACTTAAAATTTAATTTACTTATTAAATTTGCAATTTTATTGCGTTAATACATCCTATCCAATGGACAATTGCTGAATAACTACCGCTTGGTAGGCGGGTAAGCAGCTAGGGACTTATGTGAACTCATAACAACAAATTTGAACAGGCCCATTTGACCTAGGGTCAGAGAACCCTGAAAGGTCAGGGTCGGCCACTAACTCACCGGTTAACCGGGAGCCTACCAACGTTGCCCCCTCCCCCCCTTTTTCTTTCCTTCCAGAGATGGTCTGAGAAGGGAAAGATAGAGAGAGAGGGGGCTGAGTTCAGTCCCAGAAGAAATAAACTTCCCAAAGGAAGCAAGTCACAGTTTTTTTGCTTTTTTTTTGTTTTTTTTTAAGAAAATATATGTACACTCAACATATTTACATTATGTACATATCTAACATATTTACAATATGTACATATTTACATATATACAACATCCCCTCACTTCTGGGCCTGGTGGTGCACCTGCTGGCCAGCCACTACAGGTCCCAGGTGGAAAAGCTCTGAGTCAGCCCAGGCAACATCCTTCAAATAGAATTGGGTGAAGGTGTTGTGAGATTTCCAGTGGCAGGCTGACAAGATCTGATCTAAGGAGATCCCTGATTGGAAAGCCTTAGAAGCAGCAAAGGCCCTAACATCATGGGCTTTAACCTGATGTAAGGTGAGGCCCTCCTGGTCAGAGAGCTCATAGCACAGAACCACAGTCTGTTTGATCCATGAGGAGATGGTGGCAGATGAGATGTCTTTATCAAAACCCTTCTTGAAGGAGAAAAAGACTAACTCCTTATTCTGCCTGAGGTCTGCAGTCCTGTCCAAGTAGTAGCGCAGGGCTCTAACTGGACATAGGGACCTGTCACCCTTGAGTGACCTATCCAGAGATGGTGCCAGGGCTGGGATGACCACTGGCGCCACACTATCTGGACCTTCCTTAGCCAGCTGGTTCTTGGATAGGAAGCTGGGTGAGGGGTACAAAAACACCTTAGACCAGTCTGACTGGTGCCTGATGTTCTTATGTAACCAAGCATGGATCTCACTCCTGCGTTTACCTGAACCCAAAGCCAGCAAGAAAACAGTCTTGAAAGTTAAATGTTTCAAAGAGGACTCTTTCAGGGGTTCAAAAGGAGCCTTTGTGAGCTGATGTAAAACCAGTGAAAGGTTCCAGGAGGGGATGCCCCTCCTGCCCTTAGGTCTGTCTCTATGGAAACTATCCAGGAGACGAGTGAGATTCTCATCTTTGCTGACATTAATGGTGGAATTGCCCAGTTTGTCAGCAATGGCGGATCTGTAGCCATCAATAGTGCCTGGTTGTAACTTCTTGTCCTGAAACAAGTGCAGGAGGAAGTCAGCAATGGCTTTCAGAGGTGGTGCCCTGAAGTCCACCTGATTACTGAGGCACCACTTTGTAAAAATGGTCCACTTTGCCTCATAGACAGATCTGGTTGATCTTCTTTGAGGAGCCTCAATTCGTGCTGCCACTGCCTCAGAGAAGCCTTGCTCCTTGATTGCTGAGGCTCTAGGAGCCAGGCATGTAGGTTCAGATTCGACAGGTTCCTGTGAAGGACCTGGTTGAATGGCTGAGACACTAGGTTGGGTATGCTGGGCAGACACAGTGGGATCTGGCTTGACATTGCTACCAGGTCCCAAAACCAGGGCATGTTGGGCCACCCTGGGGCAATCAGGATTATTCTGTTGCAGGGGTAGTCCTGGAGCTTCTCCACCACTTTGCCCAAGATGGCTGCCGGTGGGAAGGCGTATGGGTCCAGGTCCTCCCAGGAGAGGCTGAGTGCATCCACTGCCCAAGCCTGGGGGTCTGGCACCGGTGACACAAACTGGGGCAGTTTGTTGTTGAATCTGGTGGCAAACAGGTCCACTTGTGGCTGGTGCCACCTTGAGCATACAGCTTGGAACACTGCTGGATGAAGTGACCACTCTGTTTGAATGGTCTGGCCAAGTCTGGATAGCTTGTCTGCTATCACGTTCAGCTGGCCGGGGATGTGACGTGCCCTGAGGGCTACCTGCTGTCTGGTGCACCAGGACAGGATTCTCCACAGTAGGGCACACAGTGACCCCGACTTCATCCCCCCTTCTTTGTTGATATAGGCAACCACTGTTGTGTTGTCTGTAGCTATCAACACTGTCTTGTTGCAGACCAGAGTTCGAAACTCCTTTAGAGCTAGAAAAACTGCTTTTAGCTCTAAGTGGTTTATGTGTAACTTGCTCTCTGGAAGGGACCAAGTTCCCCTTGCAGTGTGGTCGTCCAAGTGAGCGCCCCACCCTTCGTTTGATGCGTCTGTAAAGATCTGCAGAGCATGTTTTAGAGGGTGTAATGGTTGACCTAGTAGCACATTGCTTTCCTCCAGCCACCACCTTAGATGGGGGTGGAGGGACTTGGGGACTGGGATCACCTTTTCCAGTGACTCTGGGACCCTCCAATTGTTTTTCAAGTGCCACTGTATGGGTCTCATGTGGAGTCGCCCTAAGTGGACTTGTTTTTCGGTTGCTGTGAGGAGACCTATGAGGGACATGAATTTCCGGACCGCACATACCGGATCCGATATCATTGATCTGATCTTGTCTGTCAAGGCCTGCCAACGTTCTTCTGTTGGTCTGACCTTGCCCTCTTTCAGGTCGAACTTGTAACCTACGAAGTTGAAGACGTGTTTGGGTGCCAGTTCTGACTTTTCCTTGTTCACCAGCCACCCTAGTTCCTGACAAAGTGTGACCAGGGTTTGAGTATGCTGGAGACAGGTATGGAGGGTAGAGGCTCTCACCAGCCAGTCGTCTAGGTACTGGTGGATCCTTATACCCTGCTGAAGGGCCATGAGTTTGACCTCTTTGGCCACCACTGTGAACTCCATGGGAGCTGTGGAAAGGCCAAAGGGAAGGACTTTGAACTGATAGGACCGACCCTGGAGGTGAAAACGCATGTACTTCCTGGACTGACTGTGAATGGGTATATGGAAGTATGCATCTTTGAAATCTATGGATGTGACCCACTACCTTACTTGGAGGGAGGTTCTTATGGTCTCTGGGGTCTCCATCTTAAACGACCCTGTGTTTAAAAAGGTGTTCAAGGTGCTGTGGTCTAGGATGGGTCTCCACCGGTTGTTGGGTTTGGGTACCAAAAATAGCCGGTTGTAAAACCCCAATGAATTTGGATTGTCCACCGGTTCGACTGCATTTTTGTTTATCACCTGATACAGTGCCTCTATAAGGAAGGACTGTTTGGTTGATTGTGGTAGTTGCTTATTACAGTCGGTGACCTTGTCAAATGGGGTCTGAACCAGAAGGGGAGCGTGTAACCCTCCCTCAGAATGGTTACCACTTTTGGACTTGAACCCAGGGTTTCCCATTTCTTCCAACACTGGTTTAACCTCGCCCCTACAGGGGGATCTAAAACAGCATGTTGGGCATTGGTGACAAGTTTTACAGAAGGTAAGTGACCTACACAAAAAACATCTTTCACATATTTTATTTCTGTGTACAATTGACATATATTGGTATTTACACCTTTCCTTTGTGGCAACCCGGTGACAATATGAGCATTTGCAACATGAGAGTCTACATTTAAAGTCAATTTGCTGTTCTTCTGATCTGTCACTGGTGGTGGGTTCAAACCCTCCATCTTGTCGGATACAATTACAGAGTCCTTCAATCCGACCACATTTGAAACACAATAATTGTCATTTATGCTTCTTAAACCCTTTGGCCGGCTTCTGGTTGAAGTTGGAGGCTTTACCCCCACCTTTCTGACCAGTTTGCCGGTCTCTGATTTGTTTCCAAGCCGGTGTAGTGGGTTTCCGGTCCGGCTGGTGTGAAGGTTTAGTACTGGAGGGAACGTGCGGATGAAAACGTCCGGGTTTCCTCTGTGTGTTACCCATAGAACGCCTCTCTTCACTACGGGAAATCTCATCTTCTGCCTTGACCAGTAAGCTGTCCGGGAACAGTGAGAGTAAGTGGACTGGAGATGTACGTCAGGCAGTTAAGGTGTCAGGTTTAACTCCACCACGGATAAACTCCAGATAGCTATCCCGACGTGCCAGAGTGAGGTTGGCCATGCTGATGAAAACTCCCTCTGAGAGATCCTGCATGGTGCGCTGCATAGCTTGGGAAATTGACCGGTTAAATGTCACCAGATATTCAAGTTCTTCAATAGCTTGCTGCGTTCTCTCAGCATTCTTGCCCTTTGATGAATCTGACTGGAGAGACTTCAGCTGGGTAACCATTGAGTCCTGTACTTTAGTAAGGCATCTAGATAGACCAGCAGCGTGATTACACATCACGGATTGCTCCCTGAATGCCTTCTCCCACCTTCGAAGGGTATCTTGGCTGAATGTACGGGAAGCTGGAGCAGAAGGTAAACTTCTTCTTGCAACCCTAGAGAACATGCTGTTCAGCTTTGCCGGTTCCGGAGACCAGGGGGATACAGCCTGGGTAGACGCGTCGCCCTTCTTAACTGCTTGCATGTCGTACCACTTGGAAGAACGTGGAGTCTTTACAAACTGGTCACGTAGCAGTCCACTGGTTTCAGAATTTCTAGCTGGATAACCTTCAGCAATAGTTACATTCAGTTTCTCCAGTTTTTTGCAAAGCCATTCATCGACCGGCAATTTAATTGACACTTTACCGGTAGTCTTCACTCTAGAACCGGCAAAAGGATTATCATCCATAGAGCCAGCTGAGTTGTCAAAATCCGGGATGTGATGCCAGTTCATGAAACTTCTAACCCCTCTAATAGTTTCCCTGTAATTGGCGTCTTCAGAGAGGTCCTGATCTGTAGCTGTGTCCGGTAAATCACCCTGGCAGTGAATACTAGCCGGTGATGACGGTTCCCCATCCAACTCAGCCTCACTATCAGATTGCCTAGCAACGTCAGAGTCCTGGCCAATGGGAGGCGACTGGTTATGCAGCGTAGTTTCAACACCGGCAGGTAGAATCTTAGGACCCGCACCAGGAGCCTGTGTAGGCTGGGTGGCCGTCCCTGCACCGGGAACCAGTAAAGGTTGGGTGGCTAACACTGTAGAGGTACCGGGGCCCTGAACAGGGTGGGTAGCACTCTCAACACCATCTCTCCCAGCCTCAGTACCGGGAACCCCCAGCGGAGGTTGGGTAGCCGTCAACTGCGTAGCAACGTCACCAGTGCCCTCAGAAGACATAACACTTGTAGAAGCACCCGGATCAAAGAAAGGGTGTTCTCTGGGCACCACAGAGGCAGAGGTCACTGGTCTCACTGGAACAGCAAAGGATTGGTTTACCAGCATAGCTTCTAGATGTGAAAATCTCTCACTCCACTTGTCATCAAGGGACTTGAGGTCGTCTGAAGTAGGTTTGCTGCTATGCTTCCGTTTACTCGACCTTGGAGAGCCATCCGAACGCTTCTTCTTCTTTGGAGTAGAATCAACAGGGGAGGACTTGTCACAGCTAACCCGTCCCAACAGTGTAACTTCTGAAGGGTCCACTAGAGTGGGGGTCGTGCTTGCATTACCTTCAGCCCTCTTCTGCTCAGAACGTTCCTTCCTTTCCTTGTAGGTCGGAGTTGCTAACTGGTGGATCTGCGCAGGCGTAAAAGACTTACAGATCTGGTAATCCAGCTTTTTTACACAGGGGTCGTCCCCCACCCCCTTGTCACAACAACGCGCGCATTTCTGGTGGTTGTCGAAAAGGGACATAACGTGCCCGCAAGAACCTCGTTTCTGTCCAGGAGACGACATAATGATCAGTAACGTTGTATAAATACTCCGTACTAATAAAAAACAAGAAACTTGGAAGACTTCGTAGTAAAACTTCAAAAACGTATCTCTGAAGAAAATCTTCTGCACACTCTTTCGCGCCAAACGAAAAAGATGCTATGATGTCAATAGGTAAACAGGAAATGAAGTACGATGCGCCACCTGGCGAATGCACACTCTGTGACCGGTCCTGCCGGTAGTATATACAGGACGTCTTTTTCTGACGTTTGGCGGGACCGGTCGCGCCGACCGGTAAAGCAATTGTCCATTGGATAGGATGTATTAACGCAATAAAATGAAAGTTATAAACTTCAAAATATCCTAAAAAGACAATTCCTGTTTAATGACTCATGTACAAGTGCGGGAAATGTTCACTATTAGTTGCAGATTTTGTCCGGTTTAAAACCCTGGAGGCTAGATTTTATTTTCAGAACTGGTCCGACCACTACTTATTTGTCATTAAACTGCACATTATTCACAACAGCAGTTTTGTAAGATTAACTAGAGGATCGCTCGCAAAAAAAAAAGATAATGTTTTTGCATAGCAAAAACAAAGCGTCCCGAAAAGGATATAAAGGTGAGTGCTAAAGTATTAAGAAAATGCTTCGTTTCTAGCCTTATACTGTTGTGGCAACCAAAGTCAGCGCAGTCTGCTCTATCTAGCACGGTTTTCAAGATATAAGCATTTTTGTGTTTTGCAAAAAAATTTAAAAATTCAAAATGTCCGCTATATTTGGCGAGACAAAAATACTTTGAAAATTGGCATGGCTACTCTGCAGAGATACCCAGCAGGTCAAAAATTTTGTTGAGTTCGCTCCATATAGCACGGTTTTCGAGATATAAGCATTTTTGTGTTTTGCAAAAACTTTGAAAATTCAAAATGGCCATCATTTTTGGGGAGACAAAATTTTTTGTCAAGACCACTGCCGCGGTGTGTATCTCCCGCCGAGCATTAAAGCAGAAGAAATAGCTTTTCCGAGATATTCACAATTTTTCATTTTCGTGTGTGAAAACTCTTCCAAAAGTAGGTGAATGAGTTATTTGAGAAAAATTGGCTATCTGCAATACTATTAAGAGATAATTCACATTTACTTATTTTGAGTAGGTGAATAATTATCTATGGGTCTGAAACTTCACCACGTGAAAGCTCTCCCAAAAGTAGGTGAATGAGTTATTTGAGAAAAATTGGCTATCTGCAATACTTTTTGAGATAATTCACATTTACTCATTTTGAGTAAGTGAATAATTAGCTATGGGTCTGAAACTTCACCAAGTGAAAGCTCTGCCAAAAGTAGGTGAATGAGTTATTTGAGAAAAATTGGCTATCTGCAATACTTTTAGAGATAATTCGCATTTACTCATTTTGAGTAGGTGAGTAATTAGCTATGGGTCTGAAACTTCACAGAGTGAAAGCTCTCCCCAAAGTAGGTGAATGAGTTATTTGAGAAAAATTGGCTATCTGCAATACTTTTAGAGATAATTCGCATTTACTCATTTTGAGTAGGTGAGTAATTAGCTATGGGTCTGAAACTTCACCATGTGAAAGCTCTCCCAAAAGTACATGAATGAGTTATTTGATAAAAATTGGGTATCCGCAATAGTTTTTAAGATAATTAGCATTTACTCATTTTGAGTAGGTGAGTAATTAGCTACGGGTCTGAAACTTCACCAAGTGAAAGCTCTTCCAAAAGTAGGTGAATGAGTTATTTGAGAAAAATTGGCTATCTGCAATACTTTTAGAGGTAATTCGCATTTACTCATTTTGAGTAGGTGAGCAATTAGCTATGGGTCTGAAACTTCACCAAGTGAAAGCTCTTTGGGATAGCTGCTCTGCAGAGATACCCTGAAGATCAAAAATTTCGTCGAAATCGCTCTATGTAGCACGGTTTTCAAAATATTAGCATTTTTGTGTTTTGCAATTTTTGCGCAAAAATTCGAAATTTCAAAATGGCCGCCATTTTTGGCAAGAGAAAATTTTTTTGAAAATTGGCATGGCTACTCAAGAGAGATACCCTGTGGGTCAAAAATTTCGTCGAAATCGCTCTATCTAGCACGGTTTTCGAGATATAAGCATTTTTATGTTTTGCAATTTTGCGAAAAATTCGAAAATTCAAAATGGCCGCCATTTTTTGCGAGAATTTTTTTTTTTGAAAATTGGCATGGCTACTCTGCAGAGATACCCTGCGGGTCAAAAATTTCGGCGAAATCGCTCTATCTAGCAGGGTTTTCGAGATATAAGCATTTTTATGTTTTGCAATTTTTGCGAAAAATTTGAAAATTCAAAATGGCCGCCATTTTTGGCGAGACAAAATTGTTTTGAAAATTGGGAAAACTACTCCGCAGAAATACGCTGTGGGTAAAAAATTTCGTCAAAATCGCTCTATCTAGCACGGTTTTCGAGATATAAGCATTTTTGTGTTTTCCTTATTTGGAAAAATCAAAATGATTAATTAATCATTAATTACTCGGCCATTTCTTGACCAATCAATGCCAAAATCTAATGATTTCCAGATTTTAATAGAATGAATGCATTTGCCAAGTTTCAGGTGAATTGATAAAATTCCTTTCAAGTTATCATCCGGACAAGCTTCCCCATCGAAAAAAGACATTTTTGGTCATGTGACCTCTCTGATTGGTTGAAATGTCACTGCAGCATATTCAAAAAAATTCCCCAAGGCTACTGCCTAAACCTGCCAAATTTGAAAAGAATCCGCCTAACGGTTACAGAGTTATAAGGAAAACAAAATGCGGAGCCGGCGGAGCCTGAAGGTCTCCCATACACAAACAAGCGTCCCTTGCGGGACGCTTAATGATCTGTCAGGAGAGAGAAAATGATGACAATTCACCATAAGTACATCCAAAATCTGTCAAAATGGCTTTTAACCCACTGCATGGACCAACAGACTGGCTGTCAATGAGTATATGACAGGCTGCATTGGAATGTGACAAGACTTTTCAGCATTATGACCAAACTTTTGACATGGTGGACTTAAAAGGTGATCCAGTGAGTTGCCAACCCAGTCTCCAAAATATTAAATATATTTGATATTTTTGTGATCTACTGCCCACTTGCTATATATAAAATAATTAAAGTAATGCTAACCTCAAATAAATCAAATAAACTGACCTTGTTTTGCTTGGCAATGATGTCTATGAGAAAGTTGGTCCTCACATTGTCTACATTTGGAACCAGGATATTATAGAACTCTGGCACGCTGTCAGAGGGATAGATGTACTCCTCAACCCGTACATCCCAGTGCTCCCATTCTCCTAAAAGTCAACATTGGCAGCTGGCTTAAACTGGCTTACACATTCAGAGAATAAGGTGTGGTTACCAGCTTAAACTGTATAAGCTTTAATACAAGTACCATGTTTCAACAGGAATCATCGAATTCTATCTCATTCCAAATTTTGTAAGAGCAATACATGTCAAGCTAAGCCTGTGATAGGTTACCCAAAAATGATCTGAATTTGTTGAGAAAAAGGGAGTACAAAATAGCAAACCGGGTATTTGAAAAAATAATAAAATAAAATATGGTATAAGTCCATATGTACACACTTTTGCCATAAATAGTAAAATATCCATAGAAAAACACAACATTTGTAACACTGTGAAAATCGTTTGCACTTGAAGAATTTGCGCCAAACAAAAAGATGAAGTCACACAGAGGACACCTGGTGAGTGAGGGAGGCATTAGCCATCTAGTGAATGGAAGACAATACCGGTCCCGACTGGGAGTTCTACTTAAAACGTCTTTTTCTGGTGTTTGGCGGGACCGACTTGCGCCGGGTATATGCTGAAGTCTGCTTGGTAAGATGTATTAACGCAATAAAATGGAAAATTTAAGAAGTAAATTACATTTTTACAACTAAATACCTTACTCAGTGGAAAAAATGTATTTGCCTTGCACATAGCTGGTCCCACCAAACTTGGGCTCTGGCCAGGCCCAGTAGTGTCCTGTTAACTCACAAACTTGAAAATTTTAATTACTTAAATGTAGCTTTTATAAGCTACAAGCTTACCATGTGGGACTTAATGCTGTTCTCGGGTTGCCACACCCGCGGCCAACGTCTTAGGAAAAAAGACAGTTCTTGTTAGCCACCGGATATGCTGGTAGTTGTCGTCACGTGATAACTTCTGACCAATCGTCCTACTTTCTCATTGGCCACGATTGACTGGTAGCAGTTTGTAAATATACAGACATTTTCATTTATTTCTCAGCCTTTACTTATTGTTAGAGGTTCCTCTTTGGATATATCTTTTATTATATAACATAGATCATTCTGTAAAATTCTTATTTTCACAGGATAAGTATTTTGTTGCTTTCGCGTGTTTTGGGTTTTCCTCGGTACAGGCAATTTTATATTGTACGTCTTTTATTGCGTTTAAAATGTCTCTCCACCAAACGAATAAAGACAAACCGAGAGCTCAGAAATGCCGCCATTTTTGTTTTATTTTCGACCTACACAACTATTGCCCTACCTGTAGGGAGGCTGGCAAGGGTGATGACCCCTGTGTCACCTTCGAAACTCCCTGTCATATCTGTACATCTTTCACAGATGAACAGTTGAAGAAAATTCAAAACAGGAAACGTTACCTTAAAAAACAAAAGGCGGAAGCTAGTTGCAAAGATAATGAACTCGATCTTTTGGGCGAAGGCGACGGGGATTCCTTCACTGGCTCAAATGCTGACCTCAAGAGTGCTGCTGACAATCTTTTCACCTCACTCCCCCGTCCTCAGCCACTTGCCTTCAGTTCTTTATCTCTCAAAACACCAGCCAAGTCTGTCCCACCCACCCCAGGTACAGCTTTACAACAAAAAATTCAAACAAATATTGAAAAATCCCTGGGTGATTCCTTAAATATCCATTTACAGCAACAAATGGGTTCCTTTCAGGCATCCATGTTGGAAGCTTTCCAGTCGCTTCGAGAGGAGTTGACTGCAAAAAAGCAAACAGAGGTGGATCAGGCCTCGTTTCTTGCTTCCAAACCTGGTACATCCAGTAATAATGCTGTAAATCTGGACCTACCCCCTCCGAGATCTAGTACTAATATTCATACCGAGGCTATGGATGTGGACTACGGTCCAGCACTCCCTCCTCGTCTAGTACTTAACCAGCCAGATACCTCGGACCAGTACGTTGATCCTTCTGAACTACCTCCGAAAGAAGTCTCGTACTCTCACAAAAAGCATAGCCACTCTCGTAGTAGGCAGCAAGTTGATCTGGGATCTGCCTCGGACCTTGTCGTTTGCCACAAGTACTATCTTGTCGGCACAGAGATCTTGGAACTCTTTCAATGCTACAAAGACTGCTTTTAGTTCCAGATAGTTTATATGCAGTTTGCTTTCTGATAGTGACCAGGACCCTCTTGCAGTGTGTTCGTTTAAGTGAGCACCCCACCCTTCTTTTGATGCGTCAGTAAAAATCTGCAGGAGCATGTTCTATTGGGTGTAATGGTTGACCTGTGAGAACATTGTCTTCACTTAGCCACCATTGTAGGTGGAGGTACAGGGACCATGAAATTGGGATCACCTTTTCTAGTGATTCTGGCACCCTCCCGTTTTTTTTGTTTTTTTTTTTTTGCTTACTTGCAGTCCTGAGGTAGAACTGGTAGCTTACAAAAACGAAAATTTGCTTGGGCTCCAGTGCTGGCTTTTCCAAGTTCACCAGCCAGCCCAGTTCTTGACATATTTTCACTAGATCCTGAGTATACTGGAGACAAACCTGATGGGATCTGGCTCTCACCAACCAGTCGTCTAGGTACTGGTGGATCCTTATACCCTTGTGTATGGCCATCAATTTCACCTCCTTTGCTACTACAGTGAACTCCGAGGGTGCTGTGGACATACCAAAAGGTAAAGCTTTGAATTGGTATGTCTGACCCTGGACATGAAATCTCAGATATTTCCTGGACTGTTCCTGTATTGGTATATGGAGGTAGGCGTCCTTGAAATCTATTGAGGTAACCCACTCCCCTTGTTGGAGGGTGGTCCTGATGGTCTCCAAAGGGTTTGGTTTGCTCAGATCTAGAATAGGTCTCAAACGGTTGTGTGGTTTTGGAACCAAGAAAGGTTGAAGAATCCCAGAGATTTTGAACTGGCTCGACTGCATCTGTGTCCATAAGCTGATGTAATGCCTCTAACCAAGGTTCCTGTGAGGATGTACATAGCAGTTGATAATTTTGGTGAACTTGTCAAGCTTGGTCTTGACTAGAAAGGGAGAGTGTAGCCCTCCTTCAACATTTGTACTACCTAGGGTCCAGCCCCCAAGGCTTCCGAAGTTCCCAAAACGGATTTAGTCTGGACCCTACAGGCAGATTGTGTGCCACATTTGGTAGTCTGACAAACATTTTCTGTCCCGGTGACAATGAAATCAATGACAGATTTCACAAGGTTTCTCAACACATGGGTCTTTCCCTAAACCTTTATCACGGCATCTCGTGCACTTTGAATGAGAGTCAAAAAGTGCCATTGCGTGGCCAAAAGTCCCTCTTCTTTGACCAGGGGACGCCATAATCAGCTTGAACACTAAATATTAAAATGGAAATGAAAAGTATATAAAAGTTTGTGAGTTGTCTTCAAATATCTTCACTTTACAAAAACACGTTTGTACACTCCACATGCCAAAGAAAAAAGACACGATGACGTCATCCTGTCTAGACAGGAAGTACACTCCGTGACCGGTCCTGCCGGTAGTTTATACAGGATGACTTTTTCTGTCATTTGGCGGGACCGGTCGCGCTGACCGGTAAAGCAATTGTCCATTGGATAGGATGTATTAACGCAATAAAAATTTAGTTTACTTAGAAAATTGCAAATTTAATAAGTAAATTAAATTTTTATAAGTTAATACCCTATCCAATGGACAATAGTTTATCCGGTTGGTGCAGACCGGCCCGCCAAACATTAGAAAAAGACGTCCTGTGTCTCCACCGGCAGGTCAGTCCGTAGTACTAGTGCACTCGCCAGGTGGCGTGTCGTACTTCCTTCCTGTCTAGACAGAGTGACGTCATGGTATCTTTTTCGTTGTCTAAACCTGAAGTCCTGAAGTGCCATGAAGTCCACCTGATTAGTGATGCACCACTTTGTAAAAATGGCCCACTTTGCCTCATAGACTGATCTGGTTGAACCTCTCTGAGGAGCCTCAATTCTTGCTGCCACTGCCTCAGAAAAACCTTGCTCTTTGGTTGCTGTGGCTCTAGGAGCCATGCATGGAGATTTAGATTTGTCAGATTTCTGTGAGGGATCTGATAGAAGGGTTGTGTCAACAGGTTGGGCAGATTGGGCAGGCTCAGTGGGATTTGACTGGACATAGCGACTAGATCCCAAAACCAAGGCATGTTGGGCCACCCCGGAGCAATCAGGATGATTCTCTTACATGGGGAGTCTTGCAACTTCTCCACCACTTTGCCCAATATGGCTGATGGTGGGAAGGTGTATGCTTTTAGATCCTACCATGGCCAACTGAGCACATCCACTGCTGTGGCCAGGGGATCCGGTACCGGTGACACAAAACAGAGGCAACTTGTTGTTGAACCTCGTGGCAAATAAGTCTAATTGGGCCGGTGCCACCTACTGCATAGAGTGGCAGACCTCTGGAAGGAGTAACCACTGTTTGGATGGTCTGGCCTAGTCTGGATAGCTTGTCTGCTACCACATTAAGCCGGCCTGGAATGTGTCGTGCTTTAGAGTCACTTGTTTCCTGGTACACCAGGTCAAGATTCTCCACAGCAGGGCACCAAGTGGGCCCGACCTCATGCCTCCTTCCTTTATGTATGACACTACTGTGGTGTTGTCGGTTGCTACAAGTACTATCTTGTTTGAGCAAGGGTCTTGGAACTCTTTAAAGTCAGAAAAACTGCTTAAAGTTCTAGATAGTTTATATGCAACTTGCTTCCCGCAGGGGACCAGGTTGCTCTTGCAAAGTGCTCATCTAAGTGAGCGCCCCACCCTTCAATTGATGCGTCTGTAAATATTTGCAGAGCATGTTTTATTGGGTCTAATGGTTGGACTGTAAAGACATTGTCTTCCTACAGCCCTCATTGTAAATGGGGGTGCAAGGACCTGGGGATTGGGATCACCTTTTCCAGTTATTCTGGGACCCTCCAGTTGTGTTTGCAATGCCACTGAATGAGTCTCATATGAAGTTGGCCTAGATGAACTTGCTTTTCTGTAGCTGTCAAGGGCATGAATTCCCGGACCGGGCAAGCCGGTAGAGATAGCAGTTTCAGCATTTTCTCTTGAAGGTTCTGCCACCGATCTGGAGTCAGTCGGACCCGATCGGATCTGAGGTCTAACTGGTAGCCTATAAAATTGAAGTCTTGTTTGGGCTCCAGCTCTGATTTCTCTAAGTTCAGCAGCCAACCTTGTTGCTGACACATTATTTACTAGTTCCTGTGTATGTTGGAGACAAGCCTGGTGGGAGCTGGCTCTCACCAACCAGTCGTCTAGGTACTGGTGGCTTCTTAAAACCTTGTATATGGCCATCAATTTCACCTCCTTTGGTATCACGGTGAACTCAAAAGGTGCTGTGGACAAACCGAATGGCAGGGCCTTGAACTGGTATGCCCGACCTTGGATGTGAAATCTCAGGCATTTCCTGGATTGTTCTTGTATAGGTATCCCTCCTTCAACAGTTGTACTACCTAGGGTCCAGCCCCCAAGGCTTCCTAAGTTCCCAAAGAGGGCTTAGTCCGGATCCTATAGGCAGATTGTGCGCCACATTTGGGACATTTGGTATTCTGACAAATATTTTCTGTTCCTCCAGACACTGGTCTGGTCTGGTGACAATGATCCAGGTTAACAGTCTCACTGTTCTTATTGTGGTCTGGTGGGGCTGACACAACTTTTCACATTAATAGACTCTTTGCCCCGGGCCAGCAGCCTGCAAGGTGCAGCATTTACAGAGCAATTGTCATTTGTGAAATGTCTGACCCCTGGCCGGACATGATGACAAAATTTATTATCTCTCCAGTCAAGTCCAAGTTGTTCAGAGGTGTGATAAGGGAAGGTTGCCTGGCAATAGCTTGGGACACTGTCATATCACCAAGACCACTGACCGGTCTAAGAATTCTCTGTAACCAAATTAACCTTAGGCAACTCTGTCCGGTACCCGGACTCCATACCCGGTACTTTACTGTAACCAGTAAATCTCTGTAATCGGCAAAACACTGGCAGGCTGGGGTCACCAATGAATTTTGACAGCTACTGGTCTATATTTAGCCAGCTTTTTTTTTGTTTTGTTTGTATAATCAGTTGGGGTGAAGCACTTTTCAGTAAGGACTGTGTAGCCAGCACCCTGTTAGTAGACTTTGTAACCCGTAGGTTGAAGCAAGTGTACAAGTTTGTGTAGCCAAGTACTAGTCGGTACACTCTGTAACCAGTTGAAGTAAGTGTACAAGGTTGTTTAGCCAGTACCAGCCGGTACACTCTGTAACCAGTTGTAGCCAGTACTAAAAACAATTGCTAAAGCAATTTTACAGCTATCTTGTGTGTTGAGTTCAGCTTGCTGTAGGTTTCCTCCATTAATTAAAGTATTTCTTTAATCGCAGGTCTTATTTGTAGATTTGACAGTTGCTGGGAAAGCCCTTGTGAGCTATATTTAGAAACACTTGGTGTGTCATGTGACCAGCTTGCTGGTCGGAAAGACACGCGATTGGCTGATTGGAGCTCGTCAGTTGTGGCGTTCTTTTGTGATACTTAAACATACAAATGCGCAGTACTCTGCTCATCCACAAACCCCACTACCGACAACGAAGCCGGGTCTGCAAGGCAGGGACTGGAATCACAGTAGACGTGAGTTCTGAAGAACGCACTTCCTGGTCGGTGAAAACACGTGACCTGCTTCGTGATTGGTCGGAAGGACACGCGATTGGCTGACTGGATATGACGTCAGAGGTCGCGTTCTTTTGAGCTGGCCGGCCGGCTGATGCTTTTAAAGCAGAGAAGCCTGGACCAGTGCACTCTGTAGATGTGTAGATGAAATTCCTTCTTTCTTTCGTGATAAAACCAGTGAACTGGCCATCCACAACCCCCACTACCGACAACAAAGCTGGGTCTGTAAGGGAGGGACTGATATCACCTTCTATTGTGAAGCCGGTTGAACTGGAGCTTGCCAGTCGACTAATGCTATGTCAGTTCTTCTCAGCCGGCTGTGCACTCAAACCAGTGTCCTGGCCATCCACTGCCCTTATTACCGACACACGTGCCGGGTCCACAAGGGTGGGACTGAGAGTGAAATTTCTTCTAGGTCGTAGATATGAAGTTCTGATGAAAACACTAAATACTCGAGCTAGGCTGGTTACCAGTGCACTCTGAAGAATCTGAAGAATGCATAACTTGCTTGGGGAATTCCTTCTATTTACAGTGTTCAAAACTATGTAGACTGAAGTTCCCCGTGAATTCTATTGTAGTACTAGAAAAGACGTTTTATGGTGACTGTAACCTCAAACAAAAGACACGGATAAAAATACCTGTAGTATATCCATAATTCCTCAATATTGTCGATCTGCCCTAATAACACAATGGTTGAATGGGAGGAAACTAGTAAAATGGCTGCCTTTATATTTCGCGTCGTAACTGCCCTATCATCAAAACTAAATTGAGTCAGCTAGGGAGCGTTTCCAGCAGATTTAATAATGTATATCCATGCTTCAGATGTCTTCTAAACTAAAATATTTACAATTCAGGTGAAAAATCCATCATAATGCACACTTTTCCTTAAAATATCTGGAGATTGTTGAAAACACGTTCGCACAGTACATGCGCCAAACGAAAAAGATGCTATGACGTCAAGTTGTCTAGACAGGAAGGAAGTACGAGGTGCCATCTGGGGAGTGCACAGTACTACGGACCGGCCAGCCAGTGGCAACACAGGACGTCTTTTTCTGGCGTTTGGCGGGCCGGTCTGCGCAGACCGGTTTAGCATATTGTCCATTGGATAGGATGTATTAACGCAATAAAATCGAAGATTTGTTTGGGCTCCAGCTCCGACTTTTCCAAATTCACTATCCAACCTAGTCTTTGACATAATCTTACTAGATCCTGAGTATGCTGGAGACAATCCTGGTGGGATTTGGCTCTCACCAACCAGTCGTCTAGGTATTGGTGGATCCTTATACCCATGTTTGAGGCCATCAGTTTGACCTCCTTCACTACAACAGTGAACTCCAAGGGTGCAGTGGACAGACCGAAAGGCAAGGCTTTGAATTAGTAAGTCTGACCCTGGACATGGAATCTCAGGTATTTCCTGGATTGTTCCTGTATCGGTATGTGAAAGTAGGCGTCCTTGAAGTCTATTGATGTGACCCACTCCCCTTGTCGGAGGGATGTCCTGATGGTTTCCGGTGTCTCCATTTTGAATTTCTCCGCCTTGAGGAAAAAATTCAGATTGCTCAGATCTAATATAGGTCTCCACTGGTTGTTTGGCTTTGGGACTAGAAATAGTCGATTGAAAAAAGTTAGAAATGTTTTGTGTTTGACCAGTTCCACTGCATTATTGTCTATAAGCTGATGTAATGCCTCCAACAGGTAGCTGTTCCTGTGAGGATTGACATAGCAGCTTACGACTGTGGGAGATCTTGCAAGTTTTGGCCGGGTCCGGAAGGGGAGGGTGTAGCCCTCTTTCAGGATTTGAACAACCTTCAGACCGGCACCCAGATTTAACCAAGTTTGCCAAAATTTTTTGGAGGTTTTGGTGCAACATTGTTGACATTGATGACAGGTTTGACACAAGGTAATTGAGTGACACAAGAAACACCTTTCACAGATTTTAATAGACTTCTTCTCATATGACAATCTGACATGCCGGGACTTACTCCTTTCCTTTGCGAATGCCCGGTTGCAGAAGGAACAAATGTGACAACATGAAAGTTTACATTTAAATCTGAAAAGTTCAATGTCTGTTCTGTGGAACCTTGTGGCCTGTTGTAAGTGATCGTCATTTATACGGCTGCTGGCCCTTGGCAGAACGGGAGAAGTTAGCACTCTTGCCTTTAGGTCTTCTAAATTGTCTCTTGTTAATATTTTTCCATGCGGGCCTTTCCTACTTGGATTCCGACCGACCCTCCTGTCTCCTGTCATGTCTCTCATAAGGGTGAAAACATGCTTTAGAGCGTGAGGATGTAGCTGCCGGCTGACTCTTGCTATCATAATGGGCGATTTCTTCTTCGGCCCGTTTAATAGCTGACTCCGGGAATAGAGTAGCAATGTGAAGAGGACCAGTCCTAAGTGCTGCAAAGGTATCAGGCTTGATCCCATTGTTCAAATGGTTGAGGTACACGTCTCTTCTGGTCAGGGTAAGGTTGCCCATGGTGAAAAATACAAATTCAGTCAAATGTTCCATCGCTTTCGCAGCGGCCTGAGTGATACTGGAGTTAAAATCCATCAAACATTGTAACTCCTCTGTGGCTTCTGAAACTTTGGTTGAACCTTTACCCTTGCCTTCACGTATAGTCCTGATCTGTGACTGCATGTCGGCTTGCACCTTAAACAGGCATCGATTGAAGCTAGCGGCCTAATTACAAACTAAGACGCTTCCCTAGCAGTCCTTTCCCATCTCCTAAGTGTGTCCTGGGAGATTCTGCGTGAAGCTGGTGGTGTAGATGCTAAAGCCGCTTTCCTAGCTATCCTACCAAAACTACTGTTAAGTTTTGAATGTCCTGTACTCCAAGAGGTGACTTTGGCCGGATCAGTTTGTTGTTCTGAGTATAGTCCGTACCATTTCGATTGAGAGCGTGGGGGCCTCAACAACTGGTCCATAGGTAGACTACCGGCTTCTGCAGTGCGGGAGGGGTAGCCCTCAACCAATGTAAGATTTAGTTTGCCTAACTTTCTGTAGAGCCATTCCTCCGTAGGCATCTGAACTGAAATCTTGCTGGGAGCTGGAGTCTTGGGGCCAGCAAATGGGTTGTCATCTGATGGGTTTGAACTGTCCATGTCGGGCACATGTGACCACCCCATAAAAGAATGCATCCCTCGCATGGTTTCTCTATACGTTTGTTCTTCCGATGTTGGTAAGTCCTGTTCGGTCAAATCCGGTTCATTAGAGAGCTTGCCCTCCTCTACAAAAAGTTCCAGGGGCGGTGTGTCTGAAAAATTGCTCTCTGCATCCGACTCTATACTGGAGATACTGTCCTTGTCTGAAGACTTGTAGAGAGTCGGTGATTCCGAACCAGTGAGACCTGCAGATGAGGGTCGGTCGGTGGTTGATTTGCTAGATTTCTGCACCGACCATGCAGCTGGTCAGTGAGGGTCAGTGTGTGGCTTGCCAGTTGACTTATGCTTGCTAGAAGCGACGTCTGGACCAGTGCGCCCTGATGAAGTCCTGGAGTAGTGATCCGACTTTTGCTTACCGGCCGACTGTTGCTTTGTAGCAATAATGTCTGGACATGGAATCTCAGGTATTTCCTGGATTGTTCCTGTATCGGTATGTGAAAGTAGGCGTCCTTGAAGTCTATTGAGGTGACCCACTCCCCTTGTTGGAGGGATGTCCTGATGGTTTCCGGTGTCTCCATTTTGAATTTCTCCGCCTTGAGGAAAAAATTCAGATTGCTCAGATCTAATATAGGTCTCTACTGGTTGTTTGGCTTTGGGACTAGAAATAGTCGATTGAAAAAAAGTTAGAGATGTTTTGTGTTTGATCAGTTCCACTGCATTTTTGTCTATAAGCTGATGTAATGCCTCCAACAGGTAGCTGTTCCTGTGAGGATTGACATAGCAGCTTACGACTGTGGGAGATCTTGCAAGTTTTGGCCGGGTCCAGAAGGGGAGGGTGTAGCCCTCTTTCAGGATTTGAACAACCTTCAGATCGGCACCCAGATTTAACCAAGTTTGCCAAAATTTTTTGGAGGTTTTGGTGCAACATTGTTGACATTGATGACAGGTTTGACACAAGGTAATTGAGTGACACAAGAAACACCTTTCACAGATTTTAATAGACTTCTTCTCATATGACAATCTGACATGCTGGGACTTACTCCTTTCCTTTGCGAATGCCCGGTTGTAGAAGGAACAAATGTGACAACATAAAAGTTTACATTTAAATCTGAAAAGTTCAATGTCTGTTCTGTGGAGGTGCTCCCGGCCAGCAGCCGACCTTGTGGCCTGTTGTAACAGTGATTGTCATTTATACGGCTTCTGGCCCTTGCAGAATGGGAGAAGTTAGCACTCTTGCCTTTAGGTCTTCTAAATTGTCTCTTGTTAATATTTTTCCATGCGGGCCTTTCCTGCTTGGATTCCGACCGACCCTCCTGTCTCCTGTCATGTCTCTCATAAGGGTGAAAACATGCTTTAGAGCGTGAGGATGTAGCTGCCGGCTGACTCTTGCTATCACAATGGGCGATTTCTTCTTCGGCCCGTTTAATAGCTGACTCCGGGAATAGAGTAGCAATGTGAAGAGGACCATTCCTAAGTGCTGCAAAGGTATCAGGCTTGATCCCATTGTTCAAATGGTTGAGGTACGCGTCTCTTCTGGTCAGGGTAAGGTTGCCCATGGTGAAAAATACAAATTCAGTCAAATGTTCCATCGCTTTCGCAGCGGCTTGAGTGATACTAGAGTTAAAATCCATCAAACATTGTAACTCCTCTGTGGCTTCTGAAACTTTGGTTGAACCTTTACCCTTGCCTTCACGTATAGTCCTGATCTGTGACTGCATGTCGGCTTGCACCTTAAACAGGCATCGATTGAAGCTAGCGGCCTGATTACAAACTACAGACGCTTTCCTAGCAGTCCTTTCCCATCTCCTAAGTGTGTCCTGGGAGATTCTGCGTGAAGCTGGTGGTGTAGATGCTAAAGCCGCTGTCCTAGCTATCCTACCAAAACTACTGTTCAGTTTTGAATGTCCTGTACTCCAAGAGGTGACTTTGGCCGGATCAGTTTGTTGTTCTGAGTATAGTCCGTACCATTTCGATTGAGAGCGTGGGGGGCTCAATAACTGGTCCATAGGTAGACTACCGGCTTCTGCAGTGCGGGAGGGGTAGCCCTCAACCAATGTAAGATTTAGTTTGCCTAACTTTCTGTAGAGCCATTCCTCCGTAGGCATCTGAACTGAAATCTTGCTGGGAGCTGGAGTCTTGGGGCCAGCAAACGGGTTGTCATCTGATGGGTTTGAACTGTCCATGTCGGGCACATGTGACCACCCCATAAAAGAACGCATCCCTTGCATGGTTTCTCTATACGTTTGTTCTTCTGATGTTGGTAAGTCCTGTTCGGTCAAATCCTGTTCATTAGAGAGCTTGCCCTCCTCTACAAAAAGTTCCAGGGGTGGTGTGTCTGAAAAATTGCTCTCTGCATCCGACTCTATACTGGAGATACTGTCCTTGCCTGAAGACTTGTAGAGAATCGGTGATTCCGAACCAGTGAGACCTGCAGATGAGGGTTGGTCGGTGGAGGGTCCGTCGGTAGTTGATTTGCTAGATTTCCGCACCGACCATGCAGCTGGTCGGTGAGGGTCGGTGTGTGGCTTGCCAGTCGACTTATGCTTGCTAGAAGCGACATCTGGACCAGTGCGCCCTGATGAAGTCCTGGAGAAGTGATCCGACTTTTGCTTACCGGCCGACTGTTGCGTTGTAGCAATAATGTCTGGGCCAGTGCGCGTAGTAGCTGATGGACCTTGAGAACCAGTATATGGAGGCAGCTTGCCGGCCGAAGGCTGCATGGCAGCATCAGTGTCTGGGCCAGTGCGCTAAGAACCAGAGTCCACAGGTCGGTGAGGAGGCTGAAAGAACGGCTCTGAGTCCTTAGATACATTAGCTGGTGGTGAATGTACAGGGGTAACCCTAACATCAGCAGAAAAGGAAGGTTCCAACGACTTAGCCATTAACAACGCCTCCAACCTATTAAACCGTTCAGACCATTTTGAATCCAGTGCTGAAAATCTGTCATCCATACTTGAAGAGGCAGATTTCTTAGGTTTTGTAGGGGCTTTGTCCTTCTTTGGTCTCTTTTCAGGCAGCAATGATGGTGACTGAGAAGCGGCTCCACCCACAGCCCCAATCACTAAGACGTTAGCAGGGTCTACCAGTGCAATATCCTCCGTGGGGGTGGGGTTATCCACACGCTTTGCTTCCCGTTTCTCCTTCTTGATCTTGTAGGAGGGTGTAGAAATCTGAGCCCGTTGCTCTGGAGTAAATAAGTTACAGAACTTACAATCCGTTGTGTCTTTGTTAGCAATACAGGGCTCCTCACCTTTTCCCTTCTCCCTATAGCGGGCGCAAAAAGAATGCCCATCAAAACCAGCCATGGCGTGTCCACAACTGCCCCTTTTCTGCCCTGGGGATGACATAGTAGGCTATGAGTATGTAGCAGTAAAATAAAATAATCAACAAGGATGAAATCCTTCAATATCCTTATAAATTCCACCAAAAAGCTGACGAAAACAAAACTAGAGGATCGCTCGCAAAAAAAAAGATAATGTTTTTGCATAGCAAAAACAAAGCATCCCGAAAAGGATATAAAGGTGAGTGCTAAAGTATTAAGAAAATGCTTCGTTTCTAGCCTTATACTGTTGTGGCAACCAAAGTCAGCGCAGTCTGCTTTATCTAGCACGGTTTTCAAGATATAAGCATTTTTGTGTTTTGAAAAAAATTAAAAAATTAAAAATGTCCGCTAAATTTGGCGAGACAAAAATATTTTGAAAATTGGCATGGCTACTCTGCAGAGATACCCAGCAGGTCAAAAATTTTGTTGAGTCCGCTCCATCTAGCACAGTTTTCGAGATATAAGCATTTTTGTGTTTTGTTTCCCATTTTTGGGAAGACACTGCCGCGGTGTGTATCTCCCGCCAAGCATTAAAGGAGAAGAAATAGCTTTTCCGAGATATTCACAATTTTTCATTTTCGTGTGTGAGAGCTCTTCCAAAAGTAGGTGAATGAGTTATTTGAGAAAAATTGTCTATCTGCAATACTATTAAGAGATAATTCACATTTACTCATTTTGAGTAGGTGAGTAATTACCTACGGGTCTGGAACTTCACTTTTAGAGGTAATTTGCATTTACTCATTTTGAGTAGGTGAGTAATTAGCTATGGGTCTGAAACTTCACCATGTGAAAGCTCTTCCAAAAGTAGGTGAATGAGTTATTTGAGAAAAATCGGCTATCTGCAATACTTTTAAGAGATAATTCGCATTTACTCATTTTGAGTAGGTGAGTAATTATCTACGGCTCTGAAACTTCACCATGTGAAAGCACTCCCAAAAGTACATGAAGAGTTATTTGATAAAAGTTGGCTATCTGCAATACTTTTAGAGATAATTAGCATTTACTCATTTTTAGTAGGTGAGTAATTAGCTATGGGTGTGAAACTTCACCATGTGAAAGCTCTTCCAAAAGTAGGTGAATGAGTTATTTGAGAAAAATTGGCTATCTGCAATACTTTTAAGAGATAATTCGCATTTACTCATTTTGAGTAGGTGAGTAATTATCTATGGGTCTGAAACTTCACCATGTGAAAGCTCTCCCAAAAGTACATGAATGAGTTATTTGATAAAAATTGGGTATCCGCAATAGTTTTTGATATAATTAGCATTTACTCATTTTGAGTAGGTGAGTAATAAGCTACGGGTCTAAAACTTCACCGAGTGAAAGCTCTCCCAGAAGTAGGTGAATGAGTTATTTGAGAAAAATTGGCTATCTGCAATACTTTTAGAGGTAATTCACATTTACTCATTTTGAGTAGGTGAGTAATTAGCTATGGGTCTGAAACTTCACCATGTGAAAGCTCTCCCAAAAGTACATGAATAAGTTATTTGATAAAAATTGGGTATCCGCAATAGTTTTTGAGATAATTAGTATTTACTCATTTTGAGTAGGCGAGTAATTAGCTACGGGTCTGAAACTTCACCGAGTGAAAGCTCTCCCAAAAGTAGGTGAATGAGTTATTTGAGAAAAATTGGCTATCTGCAATACTTTTAGAGATAATTTGCATTTACTCATTTTGAGTAGGTAAATAATTAGCTATGGGTCTGAAACTTCACTATGTGAAAGCTCTTCCAAAAGTAGGTGAATGAGTTATTTGAGAAAAATTGGCTATCTGCAATACTTTTAGAGATAATTTGCATTTACTCATTTTGAGTAGGTGAGTAATTAGCTACGGGTCTGAAACTTCACCGAGTGAAAGCTCTCCCAAAAGTAGGTGAATGAGTTATTTGAGAAAAATTGGCTATCTGCAATACTTTTAGAGATAATTCGCATTTACTCATTTTGAGTAGGTGAGTAATTATCTACGGGTCTGAAACTTCACCATGTGAAAGCTCTCCCAAAAGTACATGAATGAGTTATTTGATAAAAGTTGGGTATCCGCAATAGTTTTACAGATAATTAGCATTTACTCATTTTGAGTAGGTGAGTAATTAGCTACGGGTCTGAAACTTCACCGAGTGAAAGCTCTCCCAAAAGTAGGTGAATGAGTTATTTGAGAAAAATTGGCTATCTGCAATACTTTTAGAGGTAATTCGCATTTACTCATTTTGAGTAGGTGAGTAATTAGCTATGGGTCTGAAACTTCACCATGTGAAAGCTCTTCCAAAAGTAGATGAATGAGTTATTTGAGAAAAATTGCCTATCTCCAATACTTTTAACAGATAATTTGCATTTACTCATTTTGAGTAGGTGAGTAATTATCTACGGGTCTGAAACTTCACCATGTGAAAGCTCTCCCACAAAAGTAGATGAATGAGCCCTCCTTTAAACAGGAGACTCTTGTACCACCCTGTGGATCAAAAATTCGCTCGAAATCGCTGTATCTCTTACGGTTTTCCAGGTATTGACACTTTTTCATTTTCCGTGAAAATCCAAGATGGCCGCCGAAAGTGGAGAAAATTGAAATTTTCCCCCTTTCCACAGGACACTCTTGTACCACCCTATGGGTTAAAAATTCGCTCAAAATCGGTCTATCTTTTACGGTTTTCGAGATATTGACACTTTTCCATTTTCTGCGAAAATCCAAGATGGCCGCCAAAAGTGGCGGAAATTGAAATTTTCCCCCATTCGACAGGAGACTCTTGTACCACCCTGTGGGTCAAAAATTTGCTCGAAATCGCTCTATCTCTTATGACTTTCGAGATATTTGTGATTTTTCACATTTTCACTAAAAGTAGCAACAAAGTAGCCATTACTCACTTGTACATCGAGCAACAGTTGTAAAACTTAAATATGTTACACTTCACAAAAAAGTACATGAACAAGATATTTAAGAGAAAATGTATAGCTGCAATACTTCTGAAGATATAAGCCATTTACTCATTATGGTTATCATTCCAAATTGACCAAGTAGCTATTACTCACTTAGCTATGGAGATACACTTCCAAACCACTGACCATGTTGTAGCTGTGGAGAAAATAGCTGAACAACATATTGGAACAAAATACTGTAAATGCAATAGTTTGACAGATATAAGTCATATAATTATATTAGGAAAAAGTGTTATTACTCACTCAAAAGTAGGCCAAAGTTCACCAAACCTTTTTCCACTTAGCATAGGATACTCTTGTACTACCCTGTGGGTCAAAAATTCGCTCGAAATTGCTCTATCTCTTACGGTTTGCGAGATATTTTGGATTTTTGACATTTTTAGTGAAAGTAGCAATAAAGTAGCCATTACTCACTTGTACATTGAGCAACAGGTGTGAAACTTAAATATGTTACAGTTCACAAAAAAGTAGATGAACAACATATTTGAGAGAAATGGTGTAGCTGCAATACTTTTGAAGATATAAGCCATTTACTCATTATGGTTATCATAAAAATTTGACAAAGTAGCTATTACTCACTTAGCTATGGAGATACACTTCCAAACTACTGACCATGTAGTAGCTGTGGAGATAGTAGCTGAACAACATATTGGAACAAAATTGTGTAGCTGCAATACTTTTGAAAATATAAGCCATTTACTCATTATTAGGAAAAAGTGTTATTACTCACTCAAAAGTAGGCCAAAGTTCACCAAACCTTTTTCCACTTAGCATAGGATACTCTTGTACTACCCTGTGGGTCAAAAATTCGCTCAAAATTGCTCTATCTCTTACGGTTTGCGAGATATTTTTGATTTTTGACATTTTCAGTAAAAGTAGCAATAAAGTAGCCATTACTCACTTGTACATTGAGCAACAGGTGTGAAACTTAAATATGTTACAGTTCACAAAAAAGTAGATGAACAACATATTTGAGAGAAATGGTGTAGCTGCAATACTTTTGAAGATATAAGCCATTTACTCATTATGGTTATCATAAAAATTTGACAAAGTAGCTATTACTCACTTAGCTATGGAGATACACTTCCAAACTACTGACCATGTAGTAGCTGTGGAGATAGTAGCTGAACAACATATTGGAACAAAATTGTGTAGCTGCAATACTTTTGAAAATATAAGCCATTTACTCATTATTAGGAAAAAGTGTTATTACTCACTCAAAAGTAGGCCAAAGTTCACCAAACCTTTTTCCACTTAGCATAGGATACTCTTGTACTACCCTGTGGGTCAAAAATTCGCTCGAAATTGCTCTATCTCTTACGGTTTGCGAGATATTTTGGATTTTTGACATTTTTAGTGAAAGTAGCAATAAAGTAGCCATTACTCACTTGTACATTGAGCAACAGGTGTGAAACTTAAATATGTTACAGTTCACAAAAAAGTAGATGAACAACATATTTGAGAGAAATGGTGTAGCTGCAATACTTTTGAAGATATAAGCCATTTACTCATTATGGTTATCATAAAAATTTGACAAAGTAGCTATTACTCACTTAGCTATGGAGATACACTTCCAAACTACTGACCATGTAGTAGCTGTGGAGATAGTAGCTGAACAACATATTGGAACAAAATTGTGTAGCTGCAATACTTTTGAAAATATAAGCCATTTACTCATTATTAGGAAAAAGTGTTATTACTCACTCAAAAGTAGGCCAAAGTTCACCAAACCTTTTTCCACTTAGCATAGGATACTCTTGTACTACCCTGTGGGTCAAAAATTCGCTCAAAATTGCTCTATCTCTTACGGTTTGCGAGATATTTTTGATTTTTGACATTTTCAGTAAAAGTAGCAATAAAGTAGCCATTACTCACTTGTACATTGAGCAACAGGTGTGAAACTTAAATATGTTACAGTTCACAAAAAAGTAGATGAACAACATATTTGAGAGAAATGGTGTAGCTGCAATACTTTTGAAGATATAAGCCATTTACTCATTATGGTTATCATAAAAATTAACAAAGTAGCTATTACTCACTTAGCTATGGAGATACACTTCCAAACTACTGACCATGTTGTAGCTGTGGAGATAGTAGCTGAACAACATATTGGAACAAAATTGTGTAGCTGCAATACTTTTGAAGATATAAGCCATTTACTCATTATGGTTATCATTAAAAATTGACAAAGTAGTTATTACTCGCTTAGCTATGGAGATACACTTCCAAACCACTGACCATGTTGTAGCTGTGGAGAAAATAGCTGAACAACATATTGGAACAAAATACTGTAAATGCAATAGTTTGACAGATATAAGTCATATAATTATATTAGGAAAATTGCAAATTTTAATTAGTAAATTAAATTTTTATTAATTAATACCTTACCTACCAGACGATAGCTATAGCCCGGCGCCAGCCGGTCCCGCCAAACGAAAGAAAAAGACGTCCCGGGTTTCACCCCCGGCAGGACCGGCACACTACAATCCACTCGCCAGGTGGCCTAGTTCCTGCCTCACTCGCCAGAGGGACGTGACGTCATAGCATCTTTTTCGTCCCTAAGATTGAATGATGAAGGCTGGAAGCGGGGAAGGCCGGGTGGGAATTTCCCGTCTGGTAGGTAAGGTATTAACTAATAAAAATTTAATTTACTAATTAAAATTTGCAATTTCATTGCGTTAATACATCTTACCTACCAGACGATAGCTAGAATAACTACCCAGTGGAAGGAGGGCAGCCTTCTGAGGATTGGAGAGAACTCTTATATTATACCTAGGTGTGAGGTTCTAGTCCTTTGAGGAGACATGTTAGTCTCAAGGGTATCTAGACCTACCTGCCCCCCCCCCCCCCCCCTTTTTTTGACTGCTCTGAGGGGAGGAAGAGAGCAAGAGTTCAAGCTGGGCCGCCACCACAGGACCCAAGTGAAAAAGCTCCTTATCTGCCCAGGCAACATCCTTAAGGTAAAACTGTGTAAAGGTGTTGTGGGACTTCCAGTGGCATGCTGCTAGAATCTGGTCCAGAGATATGCCACCTTGAAAAGCTTTGGAGGCCGCAAAGGCCCTAACATCATGGGCCTTGACCTGATGTAAGGTCAAGGACTCTTGGTCAGAGAGATCATAACACAACACTACTGTTTGTTTGATCCAGGACGAGATAGTGGCAGGAGAGATGTCCCTGTCAAAACCTTGTTTGAATGAAACAAAAACTAACTCCTTTCCCGTTCTTAGGTCCTGTGTTTTGTCCAGGTAGTAGCGCAGAGCCCGAATGGGGCAAAGGGATCTGTCTTCCTTTAAAGACTTATCCAGAGTGGGGGCTAAGGCCGGGATGACCACAGGGGCCACGCACTCTGGTCCCTCTTTTGCCAAGTGATTTTTCGCCAAGAAGCTTGGTGATGGGTAGAGGGAAACTTTGGACCAATCAGCTTGGTGTCTGATATTTTTGTTTAACCAAGCGTGTATCTCACTTCTGCGTTTTCCTGAAGCCAGGGCTAGGAGAAAAACAGTTTTGAAAGTAAGGTGTTTCAGAGAAGCCTTTCTGAGGGGTTCAAAAGGTGCTTTTGTAAGCTGGTGTAAAACTAGGGAGAGGTTCCAAGCAGGAACCCCCCTGCGTCCTTTGGGTCTATCCCTGTGAAAACTGTCTAACAGTCTAGTCAAATTTTCATCCTTGCCGACATTAATCGAGGTATTTCCCAGTTTGTCTGCAATGGCTGACCTGTAACCGTCAATGGTGCTGGGCTGGAGATTTTTCTCCTGGAAAAGGTGCAGGAGGAAATCTGCTATTTGTTTTATAGATGGGTTCCTGAAGTCCACCTGACTTGTTTCGCACCATCTGATAAAAACGGCCCACTTCGCTTCGTAGACTGTTCTGGTTGAACGTCTTTGAGGCGCCTCAATTCTTGACGCCACTGGGCTAGAGAAACCCTGCTCCTTGATTGTCTGGGCTCTAGGAGCCAGGCATGGAGATTTAGGTTTGTCAGATCCCTGTGACGTGCCTTGTTGAAAGGTTGGGTCACTAGATCTGGGTGGTGTGGAAGACAAAGAGGAACCCTCGCAGAGAGCTCCACTAGGTCCCAAAACCAAGGCATGTTGGGCCATCCCGGGGCAATCAGGATTGCTCTGCGATACCAGTGATCTGACAGCTTGCTGACCACCTTCCCCATCAGAGACACTGGGGGGAAGAGGTACATGTCCAGGTCCTCCCAGGACAATGTCAGAGCATCCACTGACCAGGCCTTTGGGTCTGGAATTGGGGACACAAATTGAACTAGCTTGCAGTTGTACCTTGTTGCAAACATGTCCACTCGGGGATAATGCCAGGTTTGACAAAGGAGGTCGAAGGTCTCTTGATGGAGGGACCACTCCGTCTGAATGACCTGCCTTTGGCGAGACAATTTGTCTGCAATTACATTCAGACGGCCTGGAATGTGTCTGGCCTTCAGTACTATTTGATTGAGGCTGCACCAACATAGGAGCCGCCAAAGAAGGGCACAGAGTGAGCCTGACCTCATACCTCCTTCCTTGTTGATGTATGCTACAACCATAGTGTTGTCTGTGGCAATCAGGACGACCTTTCCTTGCACTAAATGTTGTAATCTTTTTAGTGCTAACAACACGGCTTTTAGTTCTAAGAAGTTTATGTGCAACTTGCTTTCGGGCACTGACCAAGTACCGCTTGCTGTGAAGTCGCCTAAGTGAGCACCCCAGCCTTCTTTTGAGGCGTCTGTAAAGATTTGAACTGCGTGTCGCAGGGGGTGTAAGGGCTGACCCTTTAGGACATTTTCCTCTTGGGTCCACCACTGCAGGTACTGATGGAGAGACCTTGGAATTGGGATCTCCTTTTCCAGAGATTCTGGGACTCTCCAGTGCTTCTTGAGGTGCCACTGAATAGGTCTCATGTGCAGTCTGCCTAGGGGCACCTGTTTTTCTGTCGCAGTGAGAAGACCTATAAGAGACATGAAAGTTCTCACTCGGCAAAATCTGTTCTGTAAAAGCACTGTTATTTTTTGTTGAAGGGCTTCCCAACGGTTTTGAGTAGGCCTGACTACTCCGTTGAGTAGGTCGTACTGGTAGCCTACGAAGTCGAAGACTTGTTGGGGTTCCAGTTCTGACTTTTGCATGTTTACCATCCAGCCCAACTCCTGGCAAAGGGCTAGGAGGGACTGGGTTCCCTGGTGGCAAGATTCTTTGGTAGGGGCTCGAATCAACCAGTCGTCTAGGTACTGGTGGATTCTTATACCCTGTGACTGAGCCATTAACTTGACCTCTTTGACCACACCAGTGAACTCCATGGGAGCTGTTGACAGGCCAAAGGGAAGTGCCCAAAACTGGTACGACTGGTTCTGAAAGTGGAACCTGAGGAATTTTCGGGATGTGAAGTGAATTGGAATGTGGAAGTAGGCGTCGCTGAAGTCTAGCGATGTCACCCACTCCTCTTGTTGTAGAGAGGTCCGGATTGTCTCTGGAGTCTCCATTTTGAATGTTTTTACGCATAAAAACTGATTTAGAGTACTGAGATCCAAGATTGGCCGCCACTTGTGGTTCGGCTTTGGGACAATGAACAGTCTGTTGAAAAAGGCTAGTGAGGTTTGAACCCTGACCCTCTCTACTGCCTTTTTCTCGATCAGAGCTTGTACAGCTTCTTGCAAGTGGGAGCCTCTGATGGGGTTTGCATAGCCACTTACTATCAGAGGATCCCTTACCAAGGGAGGTCTGACTTTGAAGGGGAGAACATAACGCTCCTTTAATATGGACACTACTTTTGGGTTTGCACCCTTGTGAGCCCATATTTCCCAAAAACTCTGAAGACGTCCCCCCACTGGTTGGACACTTGCAACATTGGGGACATTTGGAGCAGAAACAAAGTGACCGACAAAAGAAGCACTTTTCACACACTTTATTTGACTTTTGATCTTTGATTTTGGCCTTACGTCTTTCTTTTGCGACTGCCACCTTGTTACAGTAGGTACACGACATACAACATGATAAGAAACATTTGTTGGAACAGATACAAAAGAGTTTCTTGTTATGACACTTTCTACAGAACTGACTGGCCGGGCCACCGGCACCGGACTTGACTTGCAGTAATTGTCATTTATACTGTGTCTTCTCATGAGCCATCTTGGTACCACGTCCGGGCTGACCACCCCGGCCTCTGCCCCGGCCTCTATTGCGGGAACCAAAAGCTTTCCAAGCTGGTAGTTCCTTTCCGGCCTGAGAAGTCGATTTAGCAGTGTCTTGAGGTTTCCAACCAGTACTGTAGGGTTGGTATCTCTGCTTTCTGCCTCTACCGGCGAACCCCCCGCGGCCCGGGCCGGGCTGGGAAGTACGTCGGGAAGCTTCTAACTGGTTGATTTCATCCTCAGCTTTTCTAATAGCAGCATCTGGAAATAACCCATATCCATTCAGGGGACAATTTCTCAAGGAATTGAAAGTATCTGGTTTAATCCCCGGTTTCACAGCTTCCAAGTATGAGTCCCTACGGAGTAGGGTCAAATTCGCCATCTGCACAAAGGTAAAGTCTGCCAAGTGTTGTAGAGATTTCCCCATGGCGAAACTGACATTCTGGTTAAATGAGGATAAGTATAAAAGTTCATCCAGTGCACCTTGAGCTTTGACAGAGGACTTGCCTTTCTTAAGTTCACTTTGTAAAATATGCAATTGTTCTTGGAAGGCATCCTGTATTTTGGTGATACAGCGATTAAACCCCGCTGACTGGTTGCAAATATATGAAGACTCTTTTGCTGCTTTCTCCCACTTACGCATAGTGTCTTGTGATAGTGGGCGGGATGGAGGCTGAGGAGATGTAGAAGATATGGTTGAAATCCTGGGGAATGAACTGTTGATCTTCGCCGCATCATTTGGCCAAGAATTTACAGATTTACCCGGCCTAGTTGGATCTGTAGGCTCCGCCGGGTGTATCCCATACCATCTGTTCTGGGATTTTGGGGGTCTGAGGAACTGGTCCACATGCAGGCCACCTGGATCACTAGATTTTGAAGGATATCCTTCTATCAGTACAAGGTTTAGAGTTTCTAGTTTTCGGCACACCAATCTTCCGGTGGAAGATCCACAGAAATCTTGCCCACCGGCTGAGAACGGTGACCTGCCCAAGGTTTATCAGTGCGGGATTGCGGAGAAAACTCCAGGTCAGGAATGTGTGTCCATCCCATAAACGCGCGGACGCCTCTCACAGTCTCGCGGTAATTTTGATCTTCACTGAGGACCCGGTCCGGGTCTGAGGTTTCCAAGTCTGGGGATTCCTCTGCGTCAGATAACTCACCCTCTTCAAATGTTTCCTGAGGATTGACATCGCAGAAGGTGACCGGCCCGGAGCCGGAAGAAGGTTGTTGAAATGAAGATTGAGAGGAAGCAGACATAGCAGCTGACGAAACAGTAGCCACCGGAGCAGGGTGTTTAAACATAGGCTCTGCTTCCGGGTAGAGGTTTTGAAGTGGAGATTGTCTGTCAGCAAAGGAAACATCCTGATCTCTAGCCTCATCCGGGCCAACAGCCGGGCCGGCTGGGCCGGAAGAAGCTGAAGTAGTGACAAAAAAGGGTGTCTGGGAAAGAGCACCTGCTGGAGCAGCATGAGAGACCGGTACTTTGACCGGAGAAAATGACGGATTTTGTTGCACAGAAGGTGAGGGGCGATGTCCTAAAGTAATAAGTGCCTCAAGCCTGGCCATACGAGTGGCCCACTTTTCGTCCAGTTCTTGCAGATCTTTCTTAAACTGAGGCACAGGAAGGGACAAATCCGGAGCAGAAGACAAAGAAACATCAGGTTCTTGTTCTGGCTGGGTATCAAGTACTACCACAGTAGACGGATCGACTAACACCTCCTTTGCTTTAGCCTTTTCCTTTCTGAGTTTATAGGTAGGTGTACTTAACTTGAGCACTTGCTCCGGGGTAAGGACACTGCAAAAGTCACACTGCAGATTTTGAACACAAGGGTCATCACCATGTCCTTTCTCGTGACAACGCGCACACCTGCTATGTTTGTCGAATGAAGCCATAATATGGCCACACGCACCCTTTTTCTGTCCTGGAGATGCCATGATAGAAAAGTCAACTAATGGCAACTATTCCGACACAAATTAAACAAAATAACACAAATATAAAACCAAAAAGGTTCACAGATAAAAATCCACAACTTTAAATATCGCGCCAAACGAACAAGATGCTATGATGTCACGTCCCTCTGGCGAGTGAGGCAGGAACTAGGCCACCTGGCGAGTGGATTGTAGTGTGCCGGTCCTGCCGGGGGTGAAACCCGGGACGTCTTTTTCTTTCGTTTGGCGGGACCGGCTAGCGCCCGGCTATAGCTATCGTCTGGTAGGTAAGATGTATTAACGCAATGAAAAGTGTTATTACTCACTCAAAAGTAGGCCAAAGTTCACCAAACCTTTTTCCACTTAGCATAGGATACTCTTGTACTACCCTGTGGGTCAAAAATTCGCTCGAAATTGCTCTATCTCTTACGGTTTGCGAGATATTTTGGATTTTTGACATTTTTAGTGAAAGTAGCAATAAAGTAGCCATTACTCACTTGTACATTGAGCAACAGGTGTGAAACTTAAATATGTTACAGTTCACAAAAAAGTAGATGAACAACATATTTGAGAGAAATGGTGTAGCTGCAATACTTTTGAAGATATAAGCCATTTACTCATTATGGTTATCATAAAAATTTGACAAAGTAGCTATTACTCACTTAGCTATGGAGATACACTTCCAAACTACTGACCATGTAGTAGCTGTGGAGATAGTAGCTGAACAACATATTGGAACAAAATTGTGTAGCTGCAATACTTTTGAAGATATAAGCCATTTACTCATTATTAGGAAAAAGTGTTATTACTCACTCAAAAGTAGGCCAAAGTTCACCAAACCTTTTTCCACTTAGCATAGGATACTCTTGTACTACCCTGTGGGTCAAAAATTCGCTCGAAATTGCTCTATCTCTTACGGTTTGCGAGATATTTTGGATTTTTGACATTTTTAGTGAAAGTAGCAATAAAGTAGCCATTACTCACTTGTACATTGAGCAACAGGTGTGAAACTTAAATATGTTACAGTTCACAAAAAAGTAGATGAACAACATATTTGAGAGAAATGGTGTAGCTGCAATACTTTTGAAGATATAAGCCATTTACTCATTATGGTTATCATAAAAATTTGACAAAGTAGCTATTACTCACTTAGCTATGGAGATACACTTCCAAACTACTGACCATGTAGTAGCTGTGGAGATAGTAGCTGAACAACATATTGGAACAAAATTGTGTAGCTGCAATACTTTTGAAAATATAAGCCATTTACTCATTATGGTTATCATTAAAAATTGACAAAGTAGTTATTACTCGCTTAGCTATTGAGATACACTTCCAAACCACTGACCATGTTGTAGCTGTGGACAAATTAGCTGAACAACATATTGGCAACAAAATGCTGTAAATGCAATAGTTTGAGAGTTATAAGCCATACAAGACCACTGCCGCGGTATGTATCTCCCGCCGAGTACCGCAGGGGAAGAAATACTACATTGAAATTTTTCCCCTTTGCATAGGACACTGTTGTACCATCCTGTGGGTCTGAAACTTCACCATGTGAAAGCTCTTTCAAAAGTAGATGAATGAGTTATTTGAGAAAAATTGGCTAGCTGCAATACTTTTAGAGATAATTTGCATTTACTCATTTTGAGTAGGTGAGTAATTAGCTACGGGCGTGAAACTTCACCAAGTGAAAGCTCTCCCAAAAGTAGATGAATGACTTATTTGAGAAAAATTGGGTATCTGCAATTCTTTTAGAGATAATTCGCATTTACTCATTTTGAGTAGGTGAGTAATTACCTACGGGTCTGAAACTTCACCAAGTGAAAGCTCTCCCAAAAGTAGATGAATGAGTTATTTGAGAAAAATTGGCTATCTGCAATACTTTTAGAGATAATTCGCATTTACTCATTTTGAGTAGGTGAGTAATTAGCTACGGGTCTGAAACTTCACCAAGTGAAAGCTCTCCCAAAAGTAGGTGAATGAGTTATTTGAGAAAAATTGGCTATCTGCAATACTTTTAGAGATAATTCGCATTTACTCATTTTGAGTAGGCGAGTAATTAGCTATGGGTCTGAAACTTCACCATGTGAAAGCTCTTCCAAAAGTAAATGAATGAGTTATTTGAGAAAAAAATGGCTATCTGTAATACTTTTAGAGATATTTAACATTTACTCATTTTGAGTAGGTGAGAAATTAGCTACAGGTCTCACACTTCACCAAGTGAAAGCTCTCCCAAAAGTAGATGAATGAGTTATTTGAGAAAAATTGGGTATCTGCAATACTTTTAGAGATAATTAGCATTTACTCATTTTGAGTAGGTGAGTAATTAGCTACGGGTCTGAAACTTCACCGAGTGAAAGCTCTTCCAAAAATAGGTGAATGAGTTATTTGAGAAAAATTGGCTATCTGCAATACTTTTAGAGAGAATTCGCATTTACTCATTTTGAGTAGGTGAGTAATTAGCTATGGGTCTGAAACTTCACCATGTGAAAGCTCTTCCAAAAGTAGATGAATGAGTTATTTGAGAAAAATTGGCTATCTGCAATACTTTTAGAGATAATTAGCATTTACTCATTTTGAGTAGGTGAGTAATTAGCTACGGGTCTGAAACTTCACCAAGTGAAAGCTCTCCCAAAAGTAGGTGAATGAGTTATTTGAGAAAAATTGGCTATCTGCAATACTTTTAGAGAGCATTCGCATTTACTCATTTTGAGTAGGTGAGTAATTAGCTATGGGTCTGAAACTTCACCATGTGAAAGCTCTTCCAAAAGTAGATGAATGAGTTATTTGAGAAAAATTGGCTATCTGCAATACTTTTAGAGATAATTCGCATTTACTCATTTTGAGTAGGCGGGTAATTAGCTATGGGTCTGAAACTTCACCATGCGAAAGCTCTTCCAAAAGTAAATGAATGAGTTATTTGAGAAAAATTGGCTATCTGCAATACTTTTAGAGGTAATTCGCATTTACTCTTTTTGAGTAGGTGAGCAATTAGCTATGGGTCTGAAACTTCACCAAGTGAAAGCTCTTTGGGATAGCTGCTCTGCAGAGATACCCTGAAGATAAAAAATTTCGTCGAAATCGCTCTATGTAGCATGGTTTTCGAAATATTAGCATTTTTGTGTTTTGCAATTTTTGCGCAAAAATTCGAAAATTCAAAATGGCCGCCATTTTTGGCAAGACAAAATTTTTTTGAAAATTCGCATGGCTACTCTGCAGAGATACCCAGTGGGTCAAAAATTTCGTCGAAATCGCTCTATCTAGCACGGTTTTCGAGATATAAGCATTTTTGTGTTTTGCAATTTTGCGAAAAATTCGAAAATTCAAAATGGCCGCCATCTTTTGCGAGAAATTTTTTGTTTGAAAATTGGCATGGCTACTCTGCACAGATACCCTGTGGGTCAAAAATTTCGTCGAAATCGCTCTATCTAGTACGGTTTTCGAGATATAAGCATTTTTATGTTTTGCAATTTTTGCGAAAAATTCGAAAATTCAAAATGGCCGCCATTTTTGGCGAGACAAAATTTTTTTGAAAATTGGCATGGCTACTCTGCAGATATACCCTGTGGGTCAAAAATTTCGTCGAAATCGCTCTATCTAGCAGGGTTTTCGAGATATAAGCATTTTTATGTTTTGCAATTTTTGCGAAAAATTCGAAAATTCAAAATGGCCGCCATTTTTGGCGAGATAAATTTTTTTTCAAAATTGGAATAACTACTCTGCAGAGATACCCTGCGAGTCAAAAATTTTGTCGAAATTGCTCTATCTAGCACGGTTTTTGAGATATAAGCATTTTTGTGTTTTGCAATTTTTGCGAAAATTTCGAAAATTCAAAATGGCCGCCATTTTGGGCGAGACAAAAATTTTTTCAAAATTGGGAAAACTACTCTGCAGAGATACCCTGCGGGTCAAAAATTTTGTCGAAATCGCTCTATCTAGCACGGTTTTCGAGATATAAGCATTTTTGTGTTTTCCTTATTTGGAAAATTCGTAATGATTAATTAATCATTAATTACTCGGCCATTTCTTGACCAACCAATGCCAAAATCTAATGATTTCCAGATTTTAATAGAATGAATGCATTTGCCAAGTTTCAGGTGAATTGATAAAATTCCTTTCAAGTTATCATCCGGACAAGCTTCCCCATCGAAAAAAGACACTTTTGGTCATGTGACCTCTCTGATTGGTTGAAATGTCACTGCAGCATATTCAAAAAAATTCCCCAAGGCTACTGCCTAAACCTGTCAAATTTGAAAAGAATCCGCCTAACGGTTACAGAGTTATAAGGAAAACAAAATGCGGAGCCGGCGGAGCCGCAGGAGCCGGCGGAGCCGGAGGCTCTCCCATACACAAACAAGCGTCCCTTGCGGGACGCTTAATTCCTTGTGCACTAGTTGGCACCAAATGAAAAAGATGCCATGACGTCACTCTGTCTAGACAGAAAGGAAGTACGACACGCCACCTGGCGAGTGCACTAGTACTACGGACCGACCTGCCGGTGGAGACACAGGACGTCTTTTTCTGACGTTTGGCGGGCCGGTCTGCGCCGACCAGATAAACTATTGTCCACTGGATAGGATGTATTAACACAATAAAATTTTCCGTTTATTGCCTTAATACATCTTACCTAGTGAACAAATGAGGAATAACTACCCAGTGGATTGAGGGCAGTTCAAAGGGACAGTTCAAAGTCCCCAAAGGCTTACCAGCGCCAAGCCAGTGTGTCCCCCCCCCCCCCCCCCCCCCATCCCATCTTTCTCTTTCTACTGGGATCAAGCCTAGAAGTAGAAGGAAGAATAGAGAGTTCAGTTCCAAGGATTCCCAAAGATGGTGAATAGAAATGAGTCCTTCCCTCCTCTGGTATGAAAGAGGTATGAAAATTTCTACGGAAAAAGAAGAGTCCCTTCTCTATACACACTATACACATGACTGGGGGCCAGTTATTTGTGGTTCTGTTGTGCCACAACAGAGCCCAGATGGTACAGCTTTGCAACAGCCCAAGCCACATCCTTCAGATTAAATTGTGTAAAAGTTTTGTGTGATTTCCAATGGCAAACTGAAAGAATTTGTTCTAAGGAAGACACCCCCCAGCCCCCCCCACCCACCCCCAACGTCTTTTATAAAATTCTTCTTGAATGATACAGAGTTCCTTGTGTACCATGAGGTTTTTGGTCTTGTCCAGGTAGTAATGTAATACTCTGACTGGCAGAATGTTCTGCCTTCCTTCAAGGATTTGTCCAATGTAGGGGCCAGAGCTGGGATAATCACTCGGGCTACACATTCTGCTCCATCACTAGCCAGCTGATTCTTAGACAAGAGTCTGTCAGAGCAATATATTAGAAAATTTAATAAGTAAATTAAATTTTTATTAGTTAATACCTTACCTAGTGGACAGATGCATTTGTCCGGCGCCTTGCCGGTCACGCCAAACGTTAGAAAAAACGTCCTGAGCTGGGCTCTGGCCGGGACCGTAGTGTCCTGTTCATTCGCCAGGGGGCTGTATAGCCTCCCTGCCGGTGCGATGCGCACTTCCTCTTTTTGTTGTCTACCTTAGAAAACCCCTTTTTGGCTAAGATTAGCGGGGCCGGTAGGGTGGGAATCCCCCTGTCCACTAGTTGGGTCCATCTGGAACACAAGAGAGTGAACACCTGCTGAGATAGGGACCAATCTGTTTGAATCACTTGATTGTGTCTGGAAAGCTTGTCCGCTATCACATTCAAGCGACCTGGAATGTGCCTTGCCCTCAGGACTATACCTCTGGGGTGGCACCAGGAAAGAAGCCTCCACAGCAGGGGACAAAGAGAGCCTGACCTCATACCCCCCTGCTTGTTTATGTACGATACCACTGTTGTGTTGTCTGTTGCAACAAGCACAATCTGATCCTTGCACAGATGCTCGAACTGTTGCAGAGCCAGGAGGACTGCCTTCAGTTCCAGATAATTTATATGAAGGCGACTTTCCATGGATGACCAAACGCCTCTTGCAGTGAAGTCCCCTAAGTGTGCGCTCCAGCCTTCGTTTGAGGCATCGGTAAACAGTTGAACAGCGTGCTGAAGAGGGTGCAAGGGCTGTCCTTTCAGCACATTGGTCTCGTCTAGCCACCAGTCCAGATGGGGGTGGAGTGACTGAAGGACCGGGATAACCTTATCTAACACCTCCGGAACGTGCCAGTGTCTCTTCAGATGCCACTGAATGGGCCTCATATGAAGACGACCTGAACACACCTGCTTCTCCGTGGCAGTTAAAAGGCCTATCAGGGACATTAATTGCCTGACTGTACGGTTGTGACGTCCCTTTATGAACCTTAGTTTCACCTGAAGTGCTTCCCACCGGTCTTGAGTGGGTAGAACTCGACCAGTGATCAGGTCGAACCGGTAACCTACAAAATTGAAGACCTGTTTGGGGACTAATTCCGATTTTGTCATATTTACTATCCAACCCAACTGTTGACACAGGGCCAAGAGGGTCTGGGTATGTTGTAGGCAGATCTCCGGGGAAGGAGCTCTCAGTAACCAGTCGTCTAGGTACTGGTGGATTCTGATACCCCGTGCTTGAGTCATGAGTTTCACTTCCTTGACCACCTTGGTGAACTCTAGGGGAGCTGTGGCCAACCCAAAGGGAAGAGCTGTGAACTGAAAGGTTTGATTGAACAGGAAGAACCTGAGATACTTTCTTGACCTTTGGGCAATGGGAATGTGGAAGTATGCGTCGCTGAAGTCCAGCGATGTGATCCACTCCCCTGTTTCCAAGGACAACCGGATTGTCTCTGGAGTCTCCATTTTGAAAGTGCCTGTGTTGAGGAATAAACTGAGACGACTCAGATCTAAGATTGGCCTCCATTTTCTGTTTGGGAACCAGAAAAAGACGGTTGTAAAAGGCCAGAGACAACCTGACAACCACTTTTTCTACTGCCAACTTGTTCAAGAGACTGATAAGGTCATCTTTTAGGTACATGTTCTTGGTTGGACTTGAGTAACCGTTTTGCACCAAGGGGAACCTTGTCAAAAGGGGCCTTTGTTTGAAGGGAAGAGTGTAACCCTCCTTGAGGATAGAGACTACCCGAGGATTCGAACCCACGTTTTGCCAAACTTGCCAAAAACTTTGTAATCTTCCCCCTACATTCTGTTTGGAGACAGCATTGGGGACATTGGGAACAGACGGGGCAGAAAGGCATGGATTTACACAACATGCACCTTTGAGATGCTTTATTTTGTTCTGACAAGGAGCGGGTCTTACTCCCTTCTTTTGCGGAGGCCCGTGTGAATGAACAGAAGGAGCATGAAAAACAACAGGATAAGATACATCAAACTTTAAAGTCTTTCTGTCTGATAAATGAGTCTTGTAACACACTGGGTCCCTTCTGATTAGATCTACAGGAAGGGTTTTGGAAACCACACAATAATTGTCATTTAAAGTGCTTGTATGACTGGGCCTTGGAAAAACGAGGGTTGGAACCTCTGCCACGCCCACGTCCTCTAGCGCGATTCCTGCTGAACTGACGCCAAGGCTGCTGTTGAGATTGCGAGGTTTGTTCAGAGGAAGAGGAAGGTTTCCTATCTCTCCGATCATAGGGTTTGTACCTGTGTGCACCTCTCCAATTAGTATGCTGAGGAGCACCCGGTCCGGCTCCCTGAGCAATACTAGAAGACTCAGCCTTCTGGATATCTTGTTCAGCTGTCATGATCGCAGCGTCCGGAAACAAGGCATAGCCAAACATGGGAGCATTCCTTAAACTGTTTATAGTGTCTTGCTTGACTCCCGGTTTAACAAAGTCCAGGTAAGAGTCTCGTCTCAGTAGAATCAAATTGGCCATCTGCATCTGCAATCGAAACCTTCTGGTGGAAAGCTATGAGGTCACGCAGGTCATTCAAAGCATCTGCAACATCTTTCTGTGATTTACCCTTGGACAGCCAGGAAGATAGAGTAGCAACATTTTGAGACATTTTGTCCTGAAGTTCCGTGGAACAGCGACTAAACCTCGCGGCATGGTTTATGATATAACTGTCCTCCCTAGCCGCTCTTTCCCACCGACGGAGTGATTCTTGGGATATAGGTCTTGAAGGCGGACCAGTTGACGGGTACCCTGAGGCCTTGGTAAGTCTAGGAAACTGAGAGTTCACCTTTGCTTCAGTATTCCTCCAGTTAAAAACTGACCGACCTGGTCTGTGAGGGCCCTCTGGCTTCAACAAGTGCATAGAGTACCATTTCGAGTGTGACTTCGGTACTTTTATAAATTGGTCCCTCTTAAGTCCTGCAGAGTCCTGCGACCTAGATGGGTACCCTTCCACTGCTGTTAAGTCTTTCCAACTTCTGACATAGCCAGTCGTCCGGTGGCATGGCAACAGAGACCCGTGTTGGTTTCCTGGGGTTCTTTCCCTTCCAGGGATTGTTAGACTTATCAGGTTCCGAGTAAGTGGTTTCAAAAGTCGGGATGTGGTGCCAACCCATATAACTGCGCACCGACCGGACAGTCTCCCGGTATGACATTTCTTCTGTTTGTTCTGGTGTCTCCGTGGTATCAGACAATTGTCCCTCATCAGAAAAGGAAGCCCCTTCAGACCGGTCAAAAGTTTCATCATCTGACAACTGTTCATAATGTTCAATGCCTGTATCCGGTGGGAAAGCACAAGCTCCGGTAGAGGGCTGCCCATGACCGGTATGCATAGAGGTAGTTGACTGAGAACCCGTACCGACAGTGGTAGCATCAGGGTTTGCAGAAAATAGGCTAGAGTCACCCTTATGAGGAACCGGCTGCTTGACAGACTCCGGACCGGAGCTGGAAACAGTTTTGGGTGAGTGAGAACCTTTAGCAGAGGAATGCTTCCGGACCGGTGATGCAGACCGGTCTCGTCTTTTCTCCGGCTTAGAGTCAGGTTTTAGATCTGCTGTCTTTGATAGCTTAGGATCTTGTACCGGTTTGTCATGTTTCCTTGACTTATGGGACTTTTTCTTTTTGTCTTTATCATCCACTTTCTTCTGTGTGACAGTTTTCTCAACAGCTACCGGAACCTCAACCGGACTGGTGGGACGGGTAGCTGGAGGTACAAAGAGAGTAGTAGAGATCAAAGGCTGTGTGTCAATAGGCTTGACAGCCGACACCGGAGTTGAAAATATATTTCCCCTTGATAGCAGTGCTTCCATACGGGCAAACTGCTCAGCCCATTTGTCAGACATGGCTGAGAACTGCTCTGAGGTGACATATGACTGTTGGGAAGCTGCAGAAGAAGCAACAGCAGGCGGTTCAGAAACTTGGTGAGCCGGAACCTGTGTCATATCTCCGGACGGAGATTGGAAGGTAGGTTCGCTATCAACAGTACTGAGAACGGTAACTTCCTTGGGAGAAACCAACACTCCAGCTTTCCTGTCTTTCCTTATACGATAAGTAGGGGTAGACAATAACTCCCGCTGAGCTTCCAAAAAGCCATCACAAATCTTACAAGGTTTCTTCAATACACAGTCGTCCTCACCAATAAGTTTCTCGCGGCATCTCGCACATTTATCGTGCAGATCAAAATTCGCCATAACATGGCCACAAGAACCTCTTCGTTGTCCCTTTCTATCACTAGGAGATGCCATGATAGTTCACACACAAAATTCACACAAATATATTGATCAAATTACAGTTAGAACATATATATTTTAAAAATGAAAAGTTTCTCTTAAATCCAAGCGTTCCTTCACACGCCAAACAAAAAGAGGAAGAGCGCATGCGTGCGCATCGCACCGGCAGGGAGGCTATACAGCCCCCTGGCGAATGAACAGGACACTACCGATCCCGGCCAGAGCCCAGCTCAGGACGTTTTTTTCTAACGTTTGGCATGACCGGCAAGGCGCCGGACAAATGCATCTGTCCACTAGGTAAGATGTATTAACGCAATAAAAGGTTACTTTAGACCAGTCTTCTTGATGTCTTATGTTCTTATTGAGCCAAGCATGAATTTCACTTCTTTGTTTGCCCAAACCCAGTGCCTGAAGGAAAACGGTTTGGAATATCAGGTGCGTCAGAGAAGCCTTTCTAAGATGTTCACAGGTAGGCTTGGTCAATTGGTGAAGGGCCAGGGACAAATTCAAACTGGGGATAAACCTTAGCCCCTTTTGCCGGTCCTGATGAAAAGTGTCTAGGAGCCTATTCAAGTTTTCATTCTTGCTGATATTCATTGTTGACTGTCATTTCCAATCTTATCTGCAATAGCAATTCTTTCGCCATCAATGGTGTTGGGCTAGAGATTTTTCTTGGAAAACGTGTACAATATCTGAAATCTGTTTTTGCCAACACCTATTATCAACTTTCCTTTATAGCAGGGGCTGAAGGTCATTATATGACAGAAAGCTCCAGGACCTTCAAAAATGGTTTTACATACATGATAAAGTGATCCTGATTAATAAAATAATCAACATTTGCCTGTCACTGAGCAAATTAAAGATTAATGTGTAACCATTGAATTTTTATAACTCATGCAATACCTACCATGTTCAGATACAACATATTCAAATATGGTTTCATCTTCTTTTACTGGTGGGAGTGCTAGTTTTGACTCATGATTCATTATGTATTCCTCCATTTTAGCTCTACAAGGAAACAACTACATTGTTTAGAATGTACACATTGATTAGTTTTCTTGAACCTGCTTTCATAACATGCAAAATGAGGTAATCCATGCAAACATCCATGTCAATCCACACATTAAAAAGTGTATTCTTTGGAACATGTCCCGAAAAATTCAATACTTTGAACTAGTATTTATTCTTCTCATCATTTCTTTTACATATTGTATTTGACTTAAGTGACCATAAAAATACTTCTACTTAATCAGGAACTCGATCTACACAATTAGGTGACACAAACAACCCTCAGCGTGGGAGCTAGGACTGATGCCTGCAGTGCAAAACAACAGTCCCCAATCAATGCATTTCTCATTTAATGTTTTATCTATGGTTGTATTTATGTGTCATCTCTATTATCAGTTTTGTTGGCTAACTATATATTACATATTATGAACATGTGTATCATTTACAAGAAGTGTATATATAATTAGTTAGATGTATTACTATGAATATCAATGTTACGTGTAATAAACAATGATTATCCTCAGCTCTGGTTTTCACTGTGTTGGGGGAGATTGGGGACTGTGAAAAGGAACAGGCCTTCTATGTAGCTCATATTTATTTCTACTTAACATGGAGTTATGCTGCATGGAGTCCTTAAAGGGTTGCATTCCATTTGCAAACATGACACTCTGATGAACACAAAATAAATCCAACCTGTCATCTAACTCTAGCAATGCACCCAAGCTCCACATGATGCAAAAGATGAAGAGTTTCTCAAGATGAGCAGCATTGAGGACTCCTTTTTCCTCTTTGCTGGGAATAAGTCCTTCCAGAATGTCACATGCCTGAAGTAAACAGATATATATAAAAAAAAATAGCATCGTCTGGATTACTGATGGGGTAGTGCTTAAGTGGGTCCAGTCATACCTCAACTCACGCAAGCAGCGCATCAAAATAGATGGACATCTTTCAGATGCTTTTCAACTCCCTTACGGGGTTCCCCAGGGCTCAGTTCTAGGGCCACTCCTTTTTACCCTATACACAACCCCTCTCAGTTCAGTCATATCTAAATTCAATGTCACCCACCACTTATATGCAGATGACACACAAATTTACTTGGAACTCGACTCTAGGAACTTCGATTCCAGTATCACTGAATTAACAAATTGCCTTGAGGCGGTCCAGGCTTGGATGGGAAATAATAAGCTTATATTAAATCCTGACAAGACAGAATTCATAGTGATTGGTGATGATCAAATTAGAAGTTCCCTGAAGTCATCTTTCCCAGTGAGTTTGCTTGGCAACACCATGGAACCAGCTGAATCGGTAAAAAACCTTGGTGTCATCCTGGATGCTGAAAATTCAATGCAAAGACACGTGGCTAATCTATGTCGCATAAGTTACTACCATCTCCGGGAACTACGAAGGGTCCGCAGGTACTTAAATCATGAAACAGCTGTAAAGGTGGCAAATGCCTTGGTAAGCAGTCGTCTGGATTACTGTAACTCATTGCTTTACAACACAAAAAAGGCATATACCAGCAGACTACAGAGAGTTCAAAATGCCTTATGTCGGACGGTGTGCAAGCTAAATAAATACTGTCATGTTACACCCTTCCTGCACAAACTACACTGGCTCCCCATTCATTACCGTATACTGTTCAAATATAATCTCCTCATTTATAAAGCAATACATTTGAGCCAACCTCCATATCTCTCCGCTCTAATTAGGTGGAGTGATCTCACACGGGGCAATCGCCTATCAATTTCCTCATCTAAACCAAATAAATGCTCAGGGCTACGCAGTTTCATAGCAGGGGCTCCCACAGAGTGGAACAAGCTTCCTCAAGCCATCAGAACCATAGAAAGCATTTCTGGTTTCAGGAAACAGTTGAAAACATACCTTTTTAGATTGGCTTATCCTCCACCATAGCCTATCTCCCCTACTGGACGCTAATATGGAAACGGACATCTTTCTGGAACTGGACTATCCCTTTTTGCACATCAGCGCCTTAGAGGATGTTTACATCAAATTCGGCGCTATATAAGTGTTTCTTACTTACTTACTATCAGAGATGCCCGTACCCCACAGCCTAGGGAAATATTTTTAACACCATGAGATATAGAATTGCAAATTTAATAAGTAAATTAAATTTTTATAAGTTAATACCCTATCCAATGGACAATTGCTTTACCGGTCGGCGCGACCGGTCCCGCCAAACGTCAGAAAAAGACGTCCTGTATATACTACCGGCAGGACCGGTCACAGAGTGTGCATTCGCCAGGTGGCGCATCGTACTTCATTTCCTGTTTACCTCTTGACATCATAGCATCTTTTTCGTGTCTAATCCTAGTAAGACCCCTAGTAAGCTGATAGCGGGGCCGGTTGGGTGGGCCTTGCCTGTCCATTGGATAGGGTATTAACTTATAAAAATTTAATTTACTTATTAAATTTGCAATTTTATTGCGTTAATACATCCTATCCAATGGACAATTGCTGAATAACTACCACTTGGTCGGCGGGTAAGCAGCTAGGGACTTCTGTGAACTCATAACAAAAACAAAATAGTACAGGCCCATTTGACCTAGGGTCAGAGAACCCTGACCGGTCAAGGTAGGCCACCAACTCACCGGTTAACCGGGAGTCTACCGACGTTGCCCCCCCCCTTTTTTTCCTCCCTTCCAGAGTAGGTTTGAGAAGGGAAAGATAGAGAGAGAGGGGGGTTGAGTTCAGTCCCAGAAGAAACAAGAAATCTCTGCGGACGCGGACGACGACGATGATGAATCCATAGTATCCCCGCTTCGCGTCGGGGATACAATAAACTTCCCAAGGGAAGCAAGTCACAGTTTTTTTTTTTTTTTTTTTTTTTTTAACCTGATGTAACCTGAGAGCTCATAACACAGAACCACAGTCTGTTTGATCCATGAGGAGATGGTGGCAGGTGAGATGTCTTTATCAAAACCCTTCTTGAAGGAGACAAAGACTAATTCCTTATTCTGCCTGAGGTCTGCAGTCCTGTCCAAGTAGTAGCGCAGGGCTCTAACTGGACATAGGGACCTGTCACCCTTGAGTGACCTATCCAGAGATGGTGCCAGGGCTGGGATGACCACTGGAGCCACACTATCTGGACCTTCCTTAGCCAGCTGGTTCTTGGATAGGAAGCTGGGTGAGGGGTACAAAGACACCTTAGACCAGTCTGACTGGTGTCTGATGTTCTTATGTAACCAAGCATGGATCTCACTCCTGCGTTTACCTGAACCCAAAGCCAGCAAGAAAACAGTCTTGAAAGTTAAATGTTTCAAGGAGGTCTCTTTTAGGGGTTCAAAGGGAGCCTTTATGAGCTGATGTATAACCAGTGAAAGGTTCCAGGAGGGGATGCCTGCCCTTAGGTCTGTCTCTATGGAAACTATCCAGGAGACGAGTGAGATTCTCATCTTTGCTGACATTAATGGTGGAATTGCCCAGTTTGTCAGCAATGGCGGATCTGTAGCCATCAATAGTGCCTGGTTGTAACTTCTTCTCCTGAAACAAGTGCAGGAGAAAGTCAACAATGGCTTTCAGAGGTGGTGCCCTGAAGTCCACCTGATTACCGAGGCACCACTTTGTAAAAATGGTCCACTTTGCCTCATAGACAGATCTGGTTGATCTTCTTTGAGGAGCCTCAATTCGTGCTGCCACTGCTTCAGAGAAGCCTTGCTCCTTGATTGCTGAGGCTCTAGGAGCCAGGCATGTAGGTTCAGATTCGACAGGTTCCTGTGAAGGACCTGGTTGAATGGCTGAGACACTAGGTTGGGTATGCTGGGCAGACACAGTGGGATCTGGCTTGACATTGCTACCAGGTCCCAAAATCAGGGCATGTTGGGCCACCCTGGAGCAATCAGAATTATTCTGTTGCAGGGGTACTCCTGGAGCTTCTCCACCACTTTGCCCAAGATGGCTGCCGGTGGGAAGGCGTATGGGTCCAGGTCCTCCCAGGAGAGGCTGAGTGCATCCACTGCCCAAGCCTGGGGGTCTGGAACCGGTGACACAAACTGTGGCAGTTTGTTGTTGAACCTGGTGGCAAACAGGTCCACTTGTGGCTGGTGCCACCTTGAGCATAGAGCTTGGAACACTGCTGGGTGAAGAGACCACTCTGTTTGAATGGTCTGGCCAAGTCTGGATAGCTTGTCTGCTATCACGTTCAGCCGGCCGGGGATGTGACGTGCCCTGAGGGTTACCTGCTGTCTGGTGCACCAGGACAGGATTCTCCACAGTAGGGCACACAGTGACCCCGACTTCATCCCCCCCTCTTTGTTGATATAGACAACCACTGTTGTGTTGTCTGTAGCTATCAACACTGTCTTGTTGCAGACCAGGGTTCGAAATTCTTTTAGAGCTAGAAATACCGCTTTTAGCTCTAAGTGGTTTATGTGTAACTTGCTCTCTGGAAGGGACCAAGTTCCTCTTGCAGTGTGGTCGTCCAAGTGAGCGCCCCACCCTTCGTTTGATGCGTCTGTAAAGATCTGCAGAGCATGTTTTAGAGGGTGTAATGGTTGACCTAGTAGCACATTGCTTTCCTCCAGCCACCACCTTAGATGGGAGTGGAGGGACTTGGGAACCGGTATCACCTTTTCCAGTGATTCTGGGACCCTCCAGTTGTTTTTCAAGTGCCACTGTATGGGTCTCATGTGTAGTTGCCCTAAGTGGACTTGTTTTTTTGTTGCTGTGAGAAGACCTATGAAGAACATGAATTTCCGGACCGGGCATACCGGATCCGACATTATTGATCTAATCTTGTCTGTCAAGGCCTGCCAACGCTCTTCTGTTGGTCTGACCTTGCCCTCTCTCAGGTCGAACTGGTAACCTACGAAGTTGAAGACCTGCTTGGGAACCAGCTCTGACTTTTCCTTGTTCACCAGCCACCCTAATTCCTGACAAAGTGTGACTAGGGTTTGAGTATCCTGGAGACAGGTGTGGTGGGTAGAGGTTCTCACCAGCCAGTCGTCTAGGTACTGGTGGATCCTTATACCCTTCTGAAGTGCCATGAGTTTGACTTCTTTGGCCACCACTTTGAACTCCATGGGAGCTGTGGAAAGGCCAAAGGGGAGGGCTTTTCGTTTGCAGTGTTCAGGCACTGCAGGGGTCAGTCCTCGATGCCCCACAGAGGGTGTGTTACATATTACCATTGGGGTTGGGTACCAGACTAGGGTCCCAAGCCATAGCAAACTTAATATCACACTTATTGGGGGTTTCCTTAGCTACCATTGTATGGCTTCTTTCTATTGGGTGTTTTGAAATTTGGTGTGCTTTTGCTACATTACAGGGAAGGACTCTTCACTTTGAAGCCAGAGTTTGAACTGTTAACATGAAAGAAATTTTTGCACTCTGAACTAATGTGATGTAATATGTGCAACTCTGGCAGTTATGAAATGGATTTTAAAACTTTGTTTTAGTGTTTTAACTTGACTTTCATGCTATGGGACACAGTGTGACGAGATTCTGGCAGCACAGAGAGCTCTCTTTATGACAACCTTTTATGCTCGATTCCAGCGCCTAACAGGGATGGTCTAAACTTATCTGCAGGGGGGCTTGGGTTGAGAAGCTTTGATTTCAATTGCATTTTAGAATCAAGCAACTAGATTGTCACGAACAGAGCACTGTGGGCCTGTGTTTTATATTTTGCAGATTTGTAACTTTGACTATATACATTAAACACTACATATAAAATGCCAAATAAAAAGTTGTGCCACAAGTGTGGACTGAGACATCTTCCCCCCACAGGAAATAAATGCCAAAAGCATCTGGATGAAGCTACCGATACTAAAGCTAAAGGAACTGAAAAACAAGCTATTAAAAGTACCAGAAAACCAAGTACCACTGATCCTAGTAACCATACTGATGAATCATGGACTACTTCCTCAGCTGATGAAGAGGAAACAGTGCAGCAACAGATCCTACAGCAGCTGAAGCGAGTCAACGCCCATCTCGACGCAGTCGAAGATCAAGTAGCAAGTACCTCAGGATCAAGACAGAAGCCACATGGACTTTCAAAGTTAAGTAGTGGTTCTCACAAATTGAAAAGTAAATCTAGTTCAGTAAAACGTCATAGTACTTCCAGTGAGAGTGATTCTGATAGTGGTACAAATTTGCCCAAATTGTCTGTCCTTAGAAGTTCTGTTAGTTTACAAAGGCAAGTTGACACCCGTCTAAGAGACCTAGAATCATCCCAAGATGAAGCAGGTATGCCAAAAAGTAAGAAAATTAAGTCCCAAAGGGGTGACCCCGTAGATGTGTTGGTAAAGCACAAAATAGCATGGCCTCATGAAGCCATATTAGGTGGGGTAAATAGATCACGACTCACTTATGACCAACTATCTATGTCACAGTGGGTCCAAGGGTTTTGTAAAAACATTTTGGATGAAACTTGTGAGCAAAAACCTGAGAGTATGATCACATATATGGCTGACCTGATGGAGGATGCCACCGACTTCTCCTGGCAGGGAGCCAAGGCTGCCCATGCAGTTCTTTGCTGTGAGTTGGAAAGGGGGACAGTTACCTGGGACGATACGGTAAGGATAGACAGGATCAGGCGGGCTCATGCCCAGAAGCATGTCAGTAGTGCCAAAAACTGGACCAAAGGTAATGCTAGTAACAAACCATGGTACTGTAAGTTCTTCCAAATTGGTTCATGTCACTACAGTAAGGATCATGAAGTCGGTGGCAGACTCCACAGGCATATATGTGCATCCTGTTTACAACAAGGTAAGATCATGACACATGCTGAGAAAGATTGTACTGCTGTAAAGAAAAGTTCATCAAAAAACTTATCACAAGCTGTCCATTAAGTGTAATGAGCAGCATAGTTCAAAAGTGGTGTAACAACTCTAACATTGGCAAAGGAAATAAAGTCATTGAAAAGCAAACTGATGACACTGTTCCCCATAAGGGGGAGTTTCACTATTCTCCTAGATATGTGTACAACAAAAATTGTAACCCCAACTTGGTGGAAAACCTAATGGTTCGTCCCCTTAGTGAATCATTAAGGGTTTATAGGTCTTCATTCACTAACAGCAAAAGGTCGTATGCCAGTGTTGTTAATACTGGTCTAAATATAGTGTCAAACCAATTATCTAGTGTCAGTGCACATAGCAGAACATTCTGTCGTTCCACAAAAGGAAAAAATGTTAACCATGCGTTACTTGATAACAATATCAACATCAGCACAAGTATTGGTGAATGCAATAAAGTCAAGGAATCTGACAAAAGTGTTAAGCTCCACACTATCGACAGTCTTGTCGAAATCAATAAAGACAAAATTCATGACACTGTGGTTCACAAAGTCGGCAGGTCCCCAGTAGATGTATTACACTCTCATGACTCATCTGCCACTGTAGATTCTGACGTGTTGAAGCCTTTGTTTGATATTAATGAGGCAGATGACAAGTTTCTTCACTCTGTGTTGTTCAGTGCTCGTGGTAATAGATTTGTCACCCCAACCAATTGCAAAACCTATGATATGTACAAAACTCAGACTGACTTTCAATTCAGATTCATACCACTTTCTGATCCGTTATTGCCTGAATCTGATGTGGTGAATACTATGGTTTATGATTCTGTGGCCGAGATTCATTACAAAGTGAAAGAATTTAATTTACCCAATTTCTTAGGTGCTCGCATCCCTGTGAAAAATCAACTCAATGTTGATAAATGGAAAGAATTACTACAGGGTTATTGGGACACACAATTGCTTCATTTTATAGAATTCGGCTTCCCTATTGGTTTTAACAGAAATTGCCCTCTTCAAAATCACCATGAAAATCATAAATCAGCAATGGAATTCCCGTCTGATGTAGAAGTCTATTTAAATGAAGAAGTCAGCCAAGAAGCCATAGCTGGCCCTTTCAAAACACATCCAATTATCAATTGCCATACTTCACCATATATGACTAGGCCAAAAGCAAATGCAGATAATAGGCGTGTCATTATGGACCTAAGTTGGCCCAAGGGCTATTCAGTAAATGATGGGGTTGACAAGAATATGTACATGGGATCCGAATTTAAACTAGTTTTCCCAACTATTGATGACTTGACGTCACAGTTAGTCAAAATTGGTAGAGGTGCCCATTTTTACAAAATTGAAGTCAGCAGGGCGTTTCGTCATCTTGCCATTGACCCCATAGACTATGATCTGTTAGGTTTACATTGGAATGACGCCTATATTGACACCCGGCTTCCATTTGGCGCACGTCACGGAAGCCAGTTCTTTCAGAGGGCCAGTGACGCCGTCAGATACGTCATGCGTCAACATCAATTCCCAATCATAAACTATATAGATGATTTTTTGGGATTCGGCACCCCGACGTCTGCACAAAGCTCATACGACGCTCTATATGACGTCATGCGTCAACTCGGTCTCACCATTAGCAAGAGCAAGTTAGTCGCTCCATGTACTCGTGCTGTATGCCTTGGTATAGTCGTTGATACAGTTGACGCTACGTTGTCCATATCTGAAGAAAAATTAAACCAAGTCAAAAATGCAGTTCATGAATGGTCACACAAAGAATTTTGTACTAAGAGGCAGCTTCAAGCCTTGCTTGGACTTTTATTATATATTCACAAATGCGTCAAACCTGCAAGGTGTTTCTTGAATTGCATGTTAGAAGTCCTACGTAAAGCTACGAACCCGTCAAGAATCCGACTCACTGACGCATTCAGGCGAGATTTAGTTTGGTTCCAAAAATTCCTAGTACATTATAATGGAGTGTCCATGTATGACTACAACCACGTTGATGCAACTATTGAACTCGACGCCTGCCTCACAGGCCTTGGGGGGTGCTGGAAAAATTTTGTTTACAATTTGCCAATCCCTCTAGGTTACAGGAATATGAATATTGTGCATTTGGAAATGCTGAACATCTTTCTGGCATTAAATCTGTTCAAAAATTATAGGAGACATAAAAAAGTACTGGTAAAATGTGACAATGAAGCTGTGGTCACTGTCCTCAATTCTGGACGCACCAGGGACCCTTTTTGGGGGGCCTGTGCCCGAAACCTATGATATGTGGCTGCTGTGGCCGAGATAGACCTCCAGTATACCCACATAACACAACAGCTGATCTTTTGTCCAGATGAGTCGAGTCTCAGGCAAATTTTTGTGAACTAAATTTATTGTTCCCAGGCCACATATGGCTACCTGTTGATTTAGGCATGATTGACATTGATTGGTCATTATAATCAATTTGCAAATATTCATGCAGATGCTATGCTTTGTGTTGCAGAAGCAGTCCAGTGCAAAGACCTCAGAACTAAAGCCACCACCAGATTGCTGTCTGCCTTCAGGCCAAAAACCAGGCAGTGTTATTCAAGGTTATTCAGAGTATTCATTAGCTTCTGTATCTGTATCAATGTATCATTGTGTCAGTTGTCAATTACTACTGTTGTGTCATTCTTGGAATATTTAGTGTCAAATGGCACCTCTGTGCACATGGTGTCCAACTATGTATCAGCTTTAAAAGCAATGTCAGTCGTCTACAATTTGCAGTTCCAAATTTTTGACCATCCACAGGTCAAGTACTTTATAAAATCCCTTAAAATCAACAGGCCGCTTACAGTCTCCACAAAAAATATCATGGATGTCAAAGCTCTGTCCCAGTTGATCGAATCCTACACAGGTTTCACCAATGCTATTACTTTTAAAGCCATTTTTCTAACTGCATTCTTCGGTTTTTTTAGACTCTCCAATCTAGCACCACATGCTATTTCAGAATTCGATCCTTCAAGGCATTTTACAGTAGCTGATCTGTTTTTTGAAAAAAAATCAAGTAACCCTCCTGTTAAAATGGTCAAAAACCATTCAAACTCGTGATCAAGTCAGATTAATCACTCTTCCCCGTTTAAAGTCACTCCCAATTTGCCCTTGGCTGGCCCTTAAGACCATGATTAAGTCATGTAAATCTGTCCCCTCTGATCCACTATTCCAAGCTTGGACCAAGCAGGGCTAGGCAGCCCATGACTGATTCCAGGATACGCAAAACTCTGTCTAAACTGAACCAAAAGTTAGGTTTGACAAAAATTTTTTACACCTTCCACGCTTTCCGGCGTTCAGGTGCCACCCTAGCTTATAAAGCTCATGTTCCTATACAAGGTATCAAGGATCATGGCACCTGGACGTCGGACTGCGTCTGGAGATATATCCAGTCTGATGAATCCAGACCCTCCCAAGTGGCTCAGGCCTTTAGAGATTTGCTGTTGTAAATGTTTCTATGCTTCCCTATGTCCCTACTGTTTGGGTTTGGGCACTTTGTATTTGTATGCATTCGTTTATTTTATATTTTAGAGGTGTATCTTGTGTAATTTTGTGTATTTCAGTTACTTTTAAATCCCCTCTGTGGGTTACTATTCAGTTACTCAGTTAAATAACTTGCTACACTAGTCACGTGACCTTTGTGTTATTGAACAGTAAATTGCTAAGGTCACCTTAAAGTATGTTTTAGTACACATCTTAACCTTTCATAGTGATATACAGGCCTTAAGGCCACCTTAACTTGTGTTATCAGACATGTACTATATGTGGCCTATATATTTAAGGCCACCTTATTATTGCAGCCAGTATTTGTATACCATCATTGAAATGTACATATTTCAGTAGTTTAGATGTATCTTATTGTATTGTATTTTACTGTGATTTACATAATGTTATTGTATTAATAAATCAATATACCCTCTGTGTGTGCATTATTGTCTTGGGGATCTTGGGGACTGGAACTGGTAGGACCGACCCTGGAGGTGAAAGCGAATGTACTTCCTGGACTGACTGAATGGGTATGTGGAAGTATGCATCTTTGAAATCTATGGATGTGACCCACTCGCCTACTTGGAGGGAGGTTCTTATTGTCTCTGGGGTTTCCATCTTGAACGTCCCTGTGTTTAAAAAGGTGTTCAAGGTGCTCAGGTCTAGGATCGGTCTCCACCGGTCGTTGGGTTTGGGTACCAAAAATAGCCGGTAGTAAAACCCCAGTGAGTTTTGATTTTCCACTGGTTCGACTGCATTCTTGTTTATCAGCTGAGACAGTGCCTCTAAAAGGAAGGACTGTTTGGTTGGATTGTGGTAGTTGCTTGTTACAGTCGGTGACCTTGTCAAGTGGGGTCTAAACCGGAAGGGGAGCGTGTAACCCTCCCTCAGAATGTTTACCACTTTTGGACTTAAACCCAGGGCTTCCCATTTCTCCCAACACTGGTTTAACCTCGCCCCTACAGGAGGATCTAAAACAGCATATTGGGCATTGGTGACAAGATTTACAGAAGGCAAGTGACCTACACAAAAAATATCTTTCACATATTTTATTTTTGTGTACAAGTGACATGCATTGGGATTTACGCCTTTCCTTTGCGGCAACCCGGTACAATATGAGCATTTGCAACATGAGAGTCTACATTTAAAGTCACTGGTGGTGGGTTCAAACCCTCCATCTTGTCGGATACAATTACAGAGTCCTTCAATCCGACCACATTTGAGACACAATAATTGTCATTTATGCTTCTTAAACCCTTTGGCCGGCTTTTGGTTGAAGTTTGAGGCTTTACCTCCACCTTTCTGACCAGTTTGCCGGTCTCTGATTTTTTTCAAACCCAGTGTAGTGGGCTTCCGGTCCGGCTGGTGTGAAGGTCTAGTATTGGAGGGAATGTACAGATGAAAACGTCCGGGTTTCCTCTGTGTGTTTCTCATAGAACGCCTCTCCTCACTACGTGAAATCTCATCTTCTGCCTTGACCAGTAAGCTGTCTGGGAATAATGAGAGTAGATGTACTGGAGAAGTGCGTAATGCAGTTAAGGTATCAGGTTTAACTCCACTACGTATAAACTCCAGATAGCTATCCTGACGTGCCAGAGTGAGGTTGGCCATGCTGATGAACACTCCCTCTGAGAGATCCTGCATGGTGCGCTGCATAGCTTGGGAAATTGACCTGTTAAAGGTCACCAGATATTCAAGCTCTTCAACAGCCTGCTGCGTTCTTTCAGCACTCTTGCCCTTTGATGAATCTGACCGGAGAGACTTCAGCTGGGTAACCATTGAATCCTGCACTTTAGTAAGGCATCTAGATAAACCAGCAGCGTGATTACACATCACGGATTGCTCCCTGAATGCCTTCTCCCACCTTCTAAGGGTATCCTGGCTGAACGTACGGGAAGCTGGAGCAGAAGGTAAACTTCTTCTTGCGACCCTAGAGAACATACTGTTTAGCTTTGCCGGCTCCGGAGACCAGTGTGATACAGCCTGGGTAGACGCGTCTCCCTTCTTAACTGCTTGCATATCATACCACTTTGAAAAGCGAGGAGTCTTAACAAACTGGTCACGTAGCAGTCCACTGGTTTCAGAATTTCTAGAAGGATAACCTTCAGCAATAGTTACATTCAGTTTCTCCAGTTTTTTGCAGAGCCATTCATCAACCGGCAATTTAACTGACACTTTACCGGTAGTCTTCACTCTGGAACCGGCAAAGGGGTTATCATCCATAGAGGCAGCTGAGTTGTCATAATCCGGGATGTGATGCCAGTTCATGAAATGTCTCACCCCTCTAATAGTTTCCCTGTAATTGGCATCTTCAGAGAGGTCCTGATCTGTAGCTGTGTCCGGTAAATCACCCTGGCAGTGAATACTAGCCGGTGATGCCGGTTCCCCATCCAACTCAGCCTCACTATCATATTCCCTAGCAACCTCAGAGTTCTGGCCAATGGGAGGCGACTGGTTATGCAGCGTAGTTTCAGCACTGGCAGGCAGAACCTCAGGCCCCGCACCAGGAGCCTGTGCAGGCTGGGTGGCCGTCCCTGAACCGGGAACCAGTAAAGGTTGGGTGGCTAACACTGTAGAGGTACCGGGACCCTGAACAGGGTGGGTAGCACTCTCAACTCAATCTCTCCCAGCTTCTGTACCGGGAACCCCCCAGCGGAGGTTGGGTAGCCATCAACTGCGTAGCAACGTCACCAGTGCCCTCAGAAGACATAACACTAGAAGAAGCACCCGGATCAAAGAAAGGGTGTTCTCTGGGCACCACAGAGGCAGAGGTCACCGGTCTCACCGGAACAGCAAAGGATTGGTTTACCAGCATAGCTTCTAGATGTGAAAATCTCTCACTCCACTTGCCATCAAGGGACTTGAGGTCGTCTGAAGTAGGTTTGCTGCTATGTTTCCATTTACTAGACCTTGGGGAGCCATCAGAACGCTTCTTCTTCTTTGGAGTAGAATCAACAGAGGGAGACTTGTCACAGCTAACCCGTCGCAACAGTTTAACTTCTGAAGGGTCCACTAGAGTGGGAGTCGTGCTTGCATTACCTTCAGTCTTCTTCTGCTCAGAGCGTTCTTTCCTTTCCTTGTAGGTCGGAGTTGCTAACTGGTGGATCTGCGCAGGTGTAAAAGACTTACAGATCTGGCAATCCAGCTTCTTGACACAGGGGTCGTCTCCCACCCCCTTGTCATGATAACGCGCGCATTTCTTATGGTTGTCGAAAAGGGCCATAACATGCCCGCAAGAACCTCGCTTCTGTCCAGGAGACGACACAATGATCAGTAAGGTACTCCGTACTAATAAAAAACACGAAACTTGGAAGAGTTTGTTGTAAAACTTCAAAAACGTATCTCTAAAGAAAATCTTCTGCACACTCTTTCGCGCCAAACGAAAAAGATGCTATGACGTCAAGAGGTAAACAGGAAATGAAGTACGATGCGCCACCTGGCGAATGCACACTCTGTGACCGGTCCTGCCGGTAGCATATACAGGACGTCTTTTTCTGACGTTTGGCGGGACCGGTCGTGCCGACCGGTAAAGCAATTGTCCATTGGATAGGATGTATTAACGCAATAAAAGTACTGTATCAGTACAAAGTTTAGGATACTTTCAGAGCACTGTCAGTTATATAAAGGTCCAAACAATGAGACAATAATGTCTAACAGAAAGATAATGCATGTAAAGATGAAGTATTATAACAAGACAATTCAATAACAAGATGACAGCATTGATCAGTAAACTAAACATTATGACACTCTTTATCTACATCTGGCATGGCCGAATTATGGTTTAGATGTTTTGAATATTACCATGCATACAGAAGTGGTAATACATTCAATGAATGCTTATGTGTTGTGTTTGAGCAAAATCTGTGGCTCACTTGATGAAATTCCATCTGTTACAATGGAAAGTTGTAAAAGTAAAATTCTTAATGAATTCTAATATGACTTTAACAGTGCTTAATCTGCATCAAAAGACAGACCCGAAGGTGCAACAAGATTTTAAAGGTCAAGGTCACTACGAAAAGGTTAAAGGTCAAATTAAGGTCACACCATGATGTTGCACACCTACAACCCCTAACCAATGTCCCTACCAAGCATCAACTTCCTACACCTTACGGTTTCCGAGATATAGCCCGGACAAGATTTTATAGGTCAAGGTCACTACGGCAAGGTCAAATCAAGGTGAGACCATGATGTTGCACACCTACACCCCCAACCAATGTCCCTACCAAGTATTAACTTCCAACACCTTACAGTTTCCGAGACATAGCCCGGACAAGATTTTATAGGTCAAGGTCACTACGGCAAGGTCAAAGGTTAAATCAAGGTCAGACCATGACGTTGCACACCTACATCCCCCAACCAATGTCCCTACCAAGCATCAACTTCCTACACCTTACGATTTCCGAGATATAGCCTGGACAAGATTTTATAGGTCAAGGTCACTACAGCAAGGTCAAAGGTCAAATCAAGGTGAGACCATGATGTTGCACACCTACACCCCCTAACCAATGTCCCTACCAAGTATCAACTTCCAACACCTTACAGTTTCCGAGACATAGCTCGGACAAGATTTTATAGGTCAAGGTCACTACAGCAAGGTCAAAGGTTAAATCAAGGTCAGACCATGACGTTGCACACCTACATCCCCCAACCAATGTCCCTACCAAGTATCAACTTCCTACACCTTACGGTTTCCGAGATATAGCCTGGACAAGATTTTCAAACTCAAGGTCACTCAAGTGATTTACTTTCTGCATGGGATGCAAATGTGACTAATGTGTATATTTTTCAAGGAACACACTTTTTTTAACTGTGCAAAAGCCATATATCAATGACTGTCTTAAAATAAACATTATTTTAAATTTTACAATGGGAGCCAATTACATTTTAAAATCTGTGATTTATTTGACCATGGAGTTTATGAGTTTACCTGTCTGATTGTCATGCACTGCAGCACATCCATTTTTGGGGTTAAGTTGTTTATCATGTATAAGTATGTATCAAAAAAGATCTGGTCAAAAAGACTCAGAAGTACATCACTCTCTTGTGGGTTTCTTCTATTTAACCATCCCTACAAACAGAAACCAACATTGTACCCATTCTACTGTGTTTACATGGACAAGCATGAAGTGGACTATTGCAAAGTATCTGCACATATCTGGGAACTAGTTATCTTGCATGGATAGCACTCAAGAAAAGAACAGACACCTGTACAGTGCAGAATGAACTCTGCATTTCTCTATTTCTTATCCTCTCAAAGACCCTTTGAGTTTCAAAAATAGTGTAAAGTTGCTAAGATCTAAATTAAAACTTTTCTAAATTTTCTCTATTTCTAGTGTAAATATTCACTGAAATATTTAATTAACAACATAAAATATTCTGGTGTATCCTGCATGGCTGAAAATGAGCTCAAATTTAATCTATATTTTACCATTTTGTACATATTTGTCCAAAGTTAAATCACGGTAGTACTATGAAGTTGCAGATCAAAGAGATCCCCCAGCAATATCTCTGCCAAGCATTAAGTTCCTACACCTTATGGTTTCCATGATACAACTCAAATATTTTTAAATGAAAAGGTTATTGTCGTAAAGTAAATATAAATGGCCAAAAAATGTTGAAAACTGTGCTAAAAAGATTCAATGTGTACAGTAAGGCTGTGACCGGGTGGTCGGTATTCAAGATTGGGGTCAATTTGGGAAGATCTTGAGTCCTTTCTGGTCCTATATTATATTGTCATCCACTTGGTCATGTCTTTTAGCAATATGTCACAATTCTTTGTACATTGGGGAGTTTTATATAATACTCCTCATTTTACAACAATATAATAAGTTTTGGATACCTTTCACTACTAGTTTAATGCACACAGCGTTTCCAGAAACCACCATTGTGTTTATGGAGAGGAAAAACTGTGCATACTAAACCACATGAATACTGAATTGCCAGATGAATTTGGGTAGCTCGGGTACCGGGGTGGATCTGAACCAATCGCCGCAGCCTTACTGTACAATCACTATATTCTAAAAAAACTTCTTCAAGTAAATGCTAACTTTCGCAAAGGATTCAAAACACATGACTTTGAACATGGAAGGCAAGTGTATTGCCACTTACAAATGCAAGATATTTTTTACAAAATACATCAAATGAATCACTACCTCTAATATTGGTCTCCATTCTAGCACTGAGGAACTCATGAAGACCATGCCATTCCTTGATACAGTTGCAGGCGAGGCATTGTCAATGTTGTGCACTTCAAACAGGATCTTTGCATTTGGAGCCATTGGAATACGATCACCATTAGCCAGTGTCAGCGTCTTGTTGTCATCCAAGACTGAGTTCAAGTTCTCAATCCAAATGGCATCCACTGGCCCATCCAAGATCAGCCACACATAATCACCTTGAAAAGATATTCTTGCTTCAAGTAAATATCTGAGTGACTGTTTGGCATAATGTGACAAGTTTTATTGAAATTTTAACACAAATTCTGGAACATTCTATAGCATCATGGCTTTAAATTAGAAAATTTAATAACTAAATTAAATTTATGTCAGTTAATATCTTACCTAAAATATTATTGCCATAGGTCTTCACATGGTGCAGATGATGCTATGACGTCACACTGTCTAGACAAGTAGGAAGTACAATAGGCCACCTAGCAAATGCACAGTACCAGACTGGTCCTGCATGTGAATAACACAGGGCGGTTTTTGCTGTCATTTGGTCGGACCTAGGACCTGATATGAGGGATTTTCTGATTAATAACTGCTTAGAGTTCTATCTGGTCCCTCAAGTAAGTTACCCAGCATCCTTTTGGAAGTTATTCTGGCAAGAGTCTGTTAGGTGAGATATATCAATGCAATAAAATTGCAAATTTTATAAGTAAACTAGAGATTGCGTCTCGACGCAGTGTATCCCCGGAGGGGACATGGTTGAAGCGTGACATATAGAGTATTATGGTGGACACAAATATACCCCAGTTGGGAGGGGGTCTAAGTGTTTATGGGAGCAACTTGTACTGATACTAAGTAAACAAAATTTGTAAATTTAATAATTTTTTTCGTTGTCTAAACCTCTTAGACCCCTAGTAAGCTGATAGCGCGGTCGGTTGGGAGGGTCTTGTCTGTCCATTGAATAGGGTAGTAACTTATAAAAATTTAATTTACTTATTAAATTTGCAATTTTACTGTGTTAATACATCCTATCCAATGGACAATTGCTGAATAACTACCGCTTGGATGGGGGGGGGGTAAGTTACTAGGGACTTGAAGGAACTCAATAGTATGAACAGAACAAAATCCCGAAATAAAGAATAACAGAATAAACCTCCCGAAGGAAGCACAGGTTTTTTTGTTTTTTTTTCTTGGCATATCTATATGTACACTATTAGCATATGTACAAGCCTCCTCAGTAAGTTGGCCATTGGTGGACCTGCGTAGCATTCACTACTGGGCCCAAGTGGTAGAGCTCTGAATCAGCCCAAGACACATCCTTCAAATAGAATTGTGTAAAGGTGTTGTGAAAGTTTCAATGGCAGGCTGACAGGATTTGACCCAAGGAGACTCCTGATCCTAAGGCCCTAGAAACAAACAAAAGCCCTCATATCATGGACTTTAACCTGATGTAAAGTATGGACCTCCTGAACAGAGAGCTCATAGCATGGGATCACAGTTTGCTTGATCCATGAGGAGATAGTGGCAGCTGGGATGTCCTTGTTAAAGCCTTCCTTTAAGGAGACAAAGACTTCCTCCTTATTCTGCCTGAGATCTGAGGTCCTGTCCAAATAGTAGTGCAAAGCTCTAACCGGACAGAGGGACCTGTCAGACCTGAGTGACTTATCCAGAATAGGGGCCAGGGCTGGTATAACCACTGGGGCCACACTGGACCCTCCTTGGCCAGCTGAAAGCTGGGTGAGGGGTACAAGGAGACCTTTGACCAGTCTGACTGGTGACTTATATTTTTTTTGCCAAGCATGGATCTCACTCCTGTGTTTGCCTGAACCCAGAGCCAATAGGAAAACAGTTTTGAGGGTCAAATGCTTCAACGAGGCCTCTTTAATGGGTTCAAAGGGAGCCCTTTGTCAGCTGGTGTAATACCAGGGAGAGGTTCCAGGAGGGAATGCCCCTCCTCCCTTTGGGCCTGTCTCTGTGGAAGCTATCCAGGAGACGGGTGAGATTCTTGTCTTTGCTGACGTTTATGCGCGAGTTCCCCAGTTTGTCAGCAATGGCTGATCTGTAGCCATCAATGGTGCTTGGTTGCAACTTCCTGTCCTAAAACAGGTACAGCAGGAAGTTGGCTATTGACTTCACAGGGGGTGCCCTGAAGTCCACCTGGTTAGTGAGGCACCACTTTGTAAAATGGTACACTTTGCCTCATAGACTGATCTGGTTGATCCCTTTGAGGAGCCTCAATTCGTGCTGCCACTGCCTCAGAAAAGCCCTATTCCTTAAGTGCTGAGGATTTAGGAGCCAAGCATGCAGATTTTGGTTGGGCAGATTCCTGTAATGAGTCTGATTGAAGGGCTGTGTTAGAAGGATGGGCAGATTGGGCAGACTCATGGGGATCTGGCTGGACATGGCCACCAGATCCCAGAACCAAGGCATGTTTGACCACCCTGGGGCTATCAGAATGAATCTGTGGCAAGGGTGATCCTGCAGCTTCTTCACCACTTTGCCCAAGATGGCTACTGGTGGCAAGGTATAGGAGTCCAGATCCTCCTATGGCAGGCTGAGTGTGTACACTGCCAAGGCCAGAGGGTCCGGTACCCGTGACACAAACCGGGGCAACTTGCTGTTGAACCTCGTTGTAAATAGGTCTATCTGCGGCCTGTGCCACTTGATGCATATTGATTGAAAGACCTCCGGAAGGAGAGACCACTCTGTCTGGATGGTCTGGCCTAGCCTTGATAGCTTGTCTGCTACCACATTCAGCCGGGCCTGGAATGTGTTGGACTTTGGGGGTAACCTGTCTTGTGGTACACAAAGTCAAGATTCTCCACAAGAGGGCATACAGGGGGCCCGACCTCATGCCTCCTTCCTTGTTTATGTATGACACCACTGTAGTGTTGTCGGTTGCTACAAAAACAATCAGGTCCTGGAACTCTTTCGGGGCCAAAAGGACCGCTTTCAGTTCTAAGTAATTACCATCCAGTTGTTTTTGAGATGCCACTGTATGGGTCTCATGTGCAGTTGGCCAAGGTGAACTTGTTTTTCTGTGGCCGTAAGTAACCCTATCAGAGACATGAACCGCTGGACCGGACAGGCCGGTCGGGAGAGAAGTTCCTGTATTTTTTTGCTGCAGGGTCTGCCACCGGTCCAGTGTCGGTCAAACCCGACCGGACTTGAGGTCAAACTGGTAACCTACCAAGTCAAAGACCTTCTTGGGTTTGCAGCTCCGATTTTTCTTAATTCACCAGCCAACCTTAATTCTGCCAAAGCTTTACTAGTTTTTGTGTATGTAGAGACAAACTAGGTGGGATCTGGCTCTCACCAACCTAGGTACTGGTGGATCTTATACCCTTGTGTATGGCCATCAGATTCACCTCCTTTGCTATCACAGTAAACTCCATGGGAGCTGTGGACAGTCTGAATGGCAGTGCCTTGAACTGATATGACCTGCCCTGGATATGAAATCTTATGTATTTCCTGGACTGTTCCTGTATTGGCATATGGAAGTAGGCATCCTTGAAATATATTGAGGTAACCCACTCCCCTTGCTGGAGGGAGGTTCTGATGGTTTCAGGTGTCTCCAATTTTGTTTTAAATTTTTTTTATTGCATTTCTTTAAAAGCATGTAACACCTTCAAGAAACTGATCCCTGAGGGGATTTCCATAATCCTTATGGTGGTCAGTGACCTTGTCAAGTTGGGCTGGATCCAGAGGGGAGAGTGGCCCTCATGAGGCCCTTATTTTGGGTCCGGCACCAAGGGACTCCCAAATTTCCCAAAACATGTGCAGTTTCACAGCCAGGTCTAGTGTTTAGTTGGGACATTTGTAACATGTTGACAAAGGCCAATTGATTGACAGATGAACAGCCCTCACATATTTCAATCTTAACAATATGTGGAGGAGTGAGACCCAATAAGTCTACACTAAAGGTCTGTTATTCTATTCTTTCTGGTGGAAATCCCTGGTGATTGGCAACATTACAGTCTCTTGTTCCCGGACAGCCAACGTGTATAAAACTGGACCATTAACACAATGTTATTGTCGCTTATAGGATGATTGACCCTTGATAGTTCTGTAACCAATTAATTCAGACAGCAACCGGCCTGTATGAGCGAATCCAAACCACCTGGCAGCCATTTGCCAGTTAATTGTGTAGCTATGCCTTAGGTCCGTAAAGGTCTGTAGCCGGTTGAGGCCACCTGTTACCAGGATTTCTTGTGGTATTTGTTTGAATATGTGTTTGAAAACTGACAGGCTTCCATGGCCTTGGCTACACAATATGTGATACTGGTGCCGAAGTTCATCACTACTGAAGCTCTTCTGTAGCAACTCCTACTCTGTAACCAGTAGTTGATGATTCCACGGTTCTGAAACTGGAGCTGGCAGAACTGGGTGACACAATTTTTTTTTTTGTGTGGGTGTGTGCTTAAAATGCCCACTCTCTGTAACTGGCCCACTCTCCGTGGCCGACAGACTCTCTGTAACCAGCCAACTCTCTATAAACAGCCAGCTCTTCCTCTGTGACCGGTTATTTCTCTCTGTAACTAGCAAGACCCGGCAAGCTGGTGTTATCAATGAATTTAGGCAGCTAGCTGTAACTAGCCAACTTTCTAACCAGGCAGCTTTTTCCTCTGTAACCAGTTACCTGGGTTTCTCTGTTACCAACCAAATGAAAGGGAGCCTTGTAAGCTGGTCCTGTAGATTATTCCTCAGAAACCTAGTGGCAGCAGAGTTGAATGGATTAGGTGGTGAGACTCTGTAACCGTTTTTGGCGATGCAAGGCTGTATAGCCGGTACCTGGTCGGTAGGCTCTGTAACCAGTCGTTGCAGTAACCATTCTGTAACCAGTTTGGGTGAAAGCAAGGCTGTATAGCTGGTAAACTGGTCTGGTGATTTGAAGACTCTGTAACTGGTCAGTTGAAGCCATATTTGTAGATAATTGCTGTCTGCCTGCCCCAAAATCAACAGAATTGAATGGACTAGGTAGGAAGACTCTGTAACCGGTTGGGTGAAGCACTGTACAGAGAGGGCTGTGTAGCCGGCACCCGGTCGGTAGACTCTGTAACCAGTTGTTGAAGCAATTTTTCAACTATCTTTTGTGTTGAGTATAGCTTACTGCAGGTTTCGTCCATTAATTACAGCATTTCTTTTAATGCACGTCTTATGTCGTAGGTTTGACAGTTGCTGGGATATCCCTACTTAAACAGGCAAATGCGCAGTATTCTGCTCATCCACAAACCCCACTACCGACAACAAAGGCCGGGTCCATGAGAGAGAGGCTGTTATCACAGTAGACATGAGTTGTGAAGAACGCAGTAGCAATATGCAGAAAGAATTGCTGGTCGGTGAATCACGTGACCAGCTTCGGGGAGAGGACGTCACTGGTCACATTCTTTCTTGTTATCACAGTAAACGTGAGCTGGCTGGTCGACTGATGCTTGTAGCAGAGAAGTCTGCACCAGTGCACTCTGGAGGTGAATATCAGGAACTAGTACTGGAATCACAGTAGACGTGAGCAGAAAGAACGTAGTTCTTTGCAAAAGTAGGCCCAAAAAGTCTGGAATATAAATCGTTTCAGTATGCAGATGACATAAGTATATTTCTTCAAAGTGATTCCGATTTGCAAAAAGTATTTGAGCTTATTTCAAAATTTACTGAAGTAGCTGGACCAAAATTGAACAAGTCAAAAACAAGAGGTATATGGCTAGGTCATTATAAGGACAAAGAAACTGTAATGTGGCGGGCATAAAATGGCCAACCGAGCCAGTGAGATGTCTAGGAATATATATTGGAAATGATAAAAAAGAATGCAACAAATTAAATTGGGACAAAAAGCTAGAAAACATAAAGATAAAATTATCTTCTTGGCAAAAGAGAAAACTTACCCTTTTTGGGAAAGTCACTGTTATAAAATCATTATTGATACCCCAATTATTATTTTCTGCACTTTTTTTTAAGACATACCAATTGGATATATTAAAGAGGTTAACAAAGTTTCTTACAAGTTTTTATGGAATAGTCATGACAGAATAAAAAGAAATACATTAATTGCTGATATTAATGAAGGAGGTATACAAATGGTGGATATTGAATCACAATTTGAAGCACTCAAGGCCTCCTGGGTTGTAAAATTGATAAATTCAAATGAGTCTTGGGGATTTTTAGGAAATATATACCTGAATTTACTTGAAAACCACAATATTCTTAGGCTAAATTTCACTGAGAAAAGCCATTTTCCTCTACTACAAAAATTACCTCCTTTCTATCAAGATGTAATTACTGCTTTTAATAAGTCAAAAATTTGTCCTTTACCGTTAACTAAAGATGAACTGCTGCAACAGGTTATATGGGGCAACAGACACCTGACATATTGGTCCAAAGAACTCAAACATAAAGTAACACCGTATTTCAAAGAATGGGTACTTGCAGGAATTACGCATGTGCAAGATATCAAATTTATAAACGGGAAAATAGATTGTGATTATATATATGAAAAGGTGAAAAACAAAAGAAATATATTTCATGAAATAAGTATTCTCAACAAAGTATTAGCGCCATTTAAGGATAAGATTGGTATGCACACACCTGTTTCGGGAAGCAACAATATCTTCCCTCTCTACAAGCTGAATAAAATAATTTTGCAAATAAATGATAAAAAATCAAATTTTTTTTATAAAAATATCATTACACAAAAAATTGAAATTCCTTTCCAAGAGAATTACTGGAAGAAAATATTAGAAAGTGAGAATTTAAAATTTAACATAATATATTCCAATAAAATTAAACACATTAAAGATACTAAAATTGCTGAATTCAATTACAAGGTACTGCATTGTATTCTGCCATGTTTTGATAATTTAAAAAAGTGGAAAATTATAGAATATGACTTGTGTCCTCTCTGTCATGTCAAACATGATATTGTACACTTGCTTTTTTCTTGTGTCAAGGCAAAAGAAATATGGAAACATGTTGGTATGATTTTTGATATAAATTGGAAAATTTAATGGTTAAATTAAATTTTTATTAGTTAATATCTTACCTAGTGGACCAGTGCATTTGTCCGGCGCGCAGCCGGTCCCGCCAAACGTTAGACAAAAACGTCCTGAGCTGGGCTCTGACCGGGACCGGTAGTGTAATCCACATTCGCCAGGTGTCGTGACTGTACCCAGCTCCCCTACTGCGCGTGCGCGCGCATGCGTACTTCCTCTTTTTGTGGCCTACCTAAGAATGTCCCCCTTTTTAGCTATTGCGGGGCAGGTAGGGTGGGACTCTCTTGGTCCACTAGGTAAGATATTAACTAATAAAAATTTAATTTAACCATTAAATTTTCCATTTTATTGCGTTAATATATCTTACCTAGTGGACCAGTGCAGAATAACTACCCAGTGGTTGGAGGGTAGCTATGGACAAAGGGGAGACAGAGACTCTAAGATCTACATATATACTCCGTAAATCCAGAGGAAATCACCCGGGAAGGGTTTCTAACTACCCTGGATAGGTACAGTCTCTCTCTCCCCCCCCCCCCCCCCCCCCCCCCCCCTAGTTTTGTAGCTGACGAGTACACGAGGAAGTGAAGAAGGGGAATTGAAGATTAAGATGGTCCCCCATCTTCTTGCAACGCAAGACAGACTGCAGGGACGTTTTTTTTTTTTTTTTTTTTTTTTTTTTTTTTTTACATGTATGAATACATATATACATCACTATATACATGGGAGCCTCTACTTAGTCCCTAATTTGTTGGGCAGCTACCACAGGACCCAAATGGTACACATCCGAGTCTGCCCAGGCCAAGTCCTTCAAGTAAAATTGGGTGAAGGTGTTATGAGATTTCCAGTGACAGGCTGCCAAAATCTGGTCTAAGGGAACACCCCCCTGAAAGGCTTTGGACGCCGCGAACGCGCGAACATCATGAGCCCGAACCTGATGCAACTGTTGAGCCTGTTGGTCTGACATCTGGTAACAAAGGACTATGGTTTGTTTGATCCAGGAGGAAACGGTAGCAGGAACAATATCCTTCTGGAAACTCTTCCTAAAGGAAACAAAAACCAATTCTTTGCCTGAACGGAGATCTTTGGTTTTGTCCAAGTAATAACGTAGTGCCCGGACCGGGCACAGACTCCTATCCTCCTTGAGGGATTTGTCCAATGAAGGAGCCAAGGCTGGAATGATAACAGGGGCCACGCAAGCGGGACCCTCTTTAGCCAGGTGGTTCTTAGAGATGAAACTAGGAGAAGGCGATAAGGAAACATTCGACCAATCCTCTTGGTGCCTAATGTTCCTGTGGACCCAAGCATGAATTTCACTCCTCCGTTTCCCAGAGCCCAAGGCTAGAAGGAAGACAGTCTTAAAGGTGAGGTACTTCAGCGAAGCCTTCCTGAGAGGTTCAAAAGGAGGTTGTGTAAGTTGGTGAAGGACCAAAGACAAATTCCACGTAGGAACCCCACGCCTGCCTTTTGGTTTGTCCCTATGAAAACTGTCCAACAACCTGGACAAGTTTTCATCCTTGCTGATGTTAATTCTGGAATTCCCCACTTTGTCGGCTATGGCAGTCCTATAGCCTTCTATGGTACTAGGTTGAAGATATTTCTCCTGAAAAAGGGAAAGGAGAAAATCCGCAATTTGCTCTATAGAGGGAGTTCTGAAGTCCACCTGATTCTTTTCACACCATCTGACAAAAACGGACCACTTTGATTCATAAATGGCTCTGGTAGAGCGTCTTTGAGGAGCCTCAATTCTTGTTGCCACTTCTGCCGAGAACCCGGCTTGCTGGATGGCAGAGGCTCTAGGAGCCAAGCATGAAGGTTCAGATTGGGAAGGTCCCGGTGAGGACACTGATTGAACGGTTGAGTTATCAAATTCGACACCTGAGGGAGCAGGAGGGGAATTTGAGCTGACATGTTGACCAGGTCCCAAAACCAAGGCATGTTGGGCCAACCTGGTGCTATCAGAATGAGACGACGGAATCCGTGGTCCAAAAGTTTCGTTACCACCTGATGGAGAAGGGCCGTCGGCGGAAAAGCATAAGCGTCCAGGTCCTCCCAAGGGAGACTTAAGGCATCCACTTCCCACGCTGATTGGTCTGGAACCGGGGAAGTTTGTGATTGAACCGGGTGGCAAACAGGTCCACAGACGGGCGGTGCCAACGCCGGCATATTTGAGCAAACACCTCCGGGAGGAGGGACCATTCCGTTTGGATCACCTGATTGAGTCGGGACAGCTTGTCGGCTATGACGTTCAGGTGACCCGGAATATGCCTGGCCCTCAGGACAATCTGCCTTTGATTGCACCAAAGCATCAGTCTCCAAAGGAGGGCACAGAGTGAGCCTGATTTCATACCCCCTTCCTTGTTGATGTAAGAGACCACAGTGGTGTTGTCTGTACAAACAAGAACTATATGGTTGCAACATAACCGCTCGAACCGTTTTAAGGCCAGCAGGACTGCCTTGAGCTCCAACAAATTTATGTGCAAGGCGCTTTCTGACTCTAACCAAACTCCTTTTGCCATGTAATCGCCTAAGTGAGCGCCCCAACCTTCGTTTGAGGCGTCTGTAAACAGTTGAAGGGCGTGTTGAAGAGGGTGTAAGGGTTAACCGGAGAGCACCTTGGCCGGGTCCAACCACCACCTTAGATGTACATGGAGAGATGAAGGAATCGGAATGACCTTTTCCAGAGATTCCGGGGCATGCCAATGCTTTTCTAGGTGCCACTGAATGGGCCTCATATGCAGCCACCCCGATACTACTTGTTTTTCTGTTGCTGTCAGAAGGCCGATTAAAGACATGAACTGCCTGACTGTGCAACATTCCAGTCCCAGGAGAAGGTTGAGCTTCTGAGATAGACTCCTCCACCTGTCCTGAGTTGGTCTGACTAACCCCTGAGATAGGTCGAAATGATAACCTACGAAGTCGAAGGTTTGTTGGGGAACCAGCTCTGACTTGTCCATGTTGACTACCCAACCTAGAGAGCGGCAAAGGTCCAAAAGGATCTGCGTATGACGTAGGCAAATTTCCCGGCATGGGGCTCTCAGTAACCAATCGTCTAGGTATTGGTGGATTCGAATACCCCTCGATTGAGCCATGAGTTTTACCTCCTTGACCACCTTTGTGAACTCCAACGGAGCCGTCGACAGGCCAAAGGGAAGTGCTGTGAACTGAAAGGTCTGACCTTTTAAGTGGAACCGGAGATATTTTCGCGACCTGTGGTTTATGGGAATGTGAAAATAAGCGTCGCTGAAATCCAGCGAAGTGACCCACTCCCCCTGTTGCAGGGAGAGTCTGATGGTCTCCGGAGTTTCCATCTTGAACGTTGCTGGAGCAAGGTAAAGGTTCAGTTGGCTTAGATCTAGAATGGGCCTCCATTTCCCGTTGGGTTTTGGAACCAGGAACAACCGGTTGTAGAAACCCAGAGATGACTGAACGGACACCTTTTCTATAGTCTGTTTTTGACCTAGGGAATGCAATGCCTCGTTCAGACTTTTGTTTCGTGAGGGATTTGATGAACCACTGATTATCACAGGAAATCTTGCCAGAGGTGGTCTCTCCTTGAAGGGTAGTTGATACCCTTCCCTGAGGATGGAGACTACCCTTGGATTTGAACCCAGGGAGAGCCAAACCTGCCAAAACAGTTGCAGACGGCCTCCCACAGGTGGATCTTTTGCAACACATGGGGCATTTGTTACATTTGGGGCAAAAAGACACTGATTTACAGACAAAGCACTGTTCACAGATTTTATTTCTATTTGAGAATGAGAGGGTCTTACGTTTTTCTTTTGTAACAGCCCTTTTACAGAAGGTGCAGGAAGAACAACATGCAAATTTACAGTCTCTGGAAAAGTCTCTTTGTTTGCTGATGACACTAGATTGAGATCCCCTAAACTTGAACTTAACACAACTGGGGGACTCAGTAGATATTGATTGTCATTTATATGGTTTGGTACCACGGGCAGGCTTGGAGTAGTATGTAGAACCAGATCCACCTCTACCACGACCCCTACCCCTGCCTCTGCCCGAGAATTGCCTCCAAGGTTGTTGATTTTGGGAAGAGGAGAAGCCGGATTGACGACTCTCTTTCTTTTCATATGGCTGGTACCGGAATTGATGCTTCTTTGAGTGCTGATATGTGCCCGGGCCGGGACCAGTAGCACTCTTGTTTGAATCATGCTTTTGAATATCCTGCTCCGCTACTGCCAGTACATCATCCGGGAATAGCCCGTAAGTGAACAGGGGAGCATTTCGTAGTTTATTCCAGGTATCAGGTTTCATGCCTGGTTTAACGTACTCGAGATAAGAATCTCTCCTCAACAAAATGAAGTTGGCTAGCTGAACAAACAAGCTGTCTGCGAGGTGCTGGAAGGCAGTACCTAAGGCGACAGAAACGCTACTGTGGAAAGCTGACAAGTCTTTCAAGTCCTTGATGGCGTCAGTGACTTCCTTTGGGGCCTTGCCCTGAACAATGGTAGCGTTTAAAAATGAAATATGTTGATTCATTTTGTCCTGAATTTCACTCACGCACCTGTTGAACCCCGCTGCGTGGTTGGTAATCAAAGAGCCTTCTTTAGCACATTGTTCCCACCTTCTAAGAATCTCCTGAGGGATAGGCCTAGATGCTGGTCCTGAAGATGGATATGAGGAAGTCTTGGCAATACGGGAGAATTGAGAGTTCAGGCGTGCTTCGGAACCCGACCAGCCAAAGATTGTACGTCCAGGTCTTTGATTTACATCCTGTTTGAGTCGTGACTGTGTATACCACTTTGCCTGGCTTTTGGGTGTTCTGATAAACTGGTCTTGTTTCAGACCTGCGGCTTCCTGGGAACGAGAAGAGTAACCTTCTGCAACACGAGTGTTCAGTTTTTCCATCTTATAGCAAAGCCAGTCGTCAGCTGGTAACTCCACTGAAACTTTGCCTGAGCGACGAGGGTGTTTTCCCTTCCAAGGGTTGTCAGAACGGTTGTCTGCATCACTTGCTGAAGCTTCAAAATCTGGTATGTGAGACCAGCCAAGAAAAGATCGGACCGACCGGACCGTTTCTCTGTAGTTCATTTCCTCGTTTTTCTCATTGATTTCAGTATCTGAAAGTTCACCCTCCTCACCAGATTCCTTATCTGACCGGTCCGGAAGGGGTTCCCCGTCTGACAGAGCCGGATCCGGCTGAGCAAAACTATCCGGTGTAAAGGAAGCAGAAGTACTGGTATACTGTGGACCGGTGATGACCGGTTGAGAGGCGGACCCTAGGGAAGAGACACTGGTGATAGCAGGCACAGTTTCCTCCGGTTCACCAAGAACTTGTAAACCCGGACCGGGTACCACTGTCTTGGGAGGAATAGGGTCCCTAGCAATCTGACTTGCAGAACCGGCAGCAGCGGCCGGTTTGATAGACTTCTTGTGTTTTGATTTTCCTTTCTGTTTTTTAACAGAAGAAGCAGAATCCTCTACGTCCTGACCCGGAGGCCTCACCGGACCGGTGGCTCTGGGGTCAGGAGAGGGATTGATAAAAGGCGTGTCAGAGATAGGGGCTTGACTCGTTGAAACAGGCATCTTTGGAGTAGAAAATATGTTGGTTCTAGTAAGGAGAGCCTCAAAACGGGCGAATTTTTCCTCCAACTGATTGTTTAACAGTTCAAAATCCTGACGGGAGACAAAGTCTCCAGTACTTGTCTGGTCAGAAACCGGGAAAGCACCGGCAACAATCCGTCCCTGCGCATGCGCAGCGTCCGGAGACATCTCAATTTCATCCTGTTCCTCCATCGGACCCACAACAGTAACTTTACTAGGAGAGATCAAAATCCCTGCTTTTTTGTCTTTTCGGATTTGATATTGTGGAGTTGCTAACATACCTTTCTGAGAGTCAGACAAATTATCACACAAATCACAGTCCTGACCTTTGACACAAGGGTCATCTCCCACCTTTTTGTCCCTGCAGCGGGCACACTTTTTATGAAGGTCAAACCCCGCCATAACATGGCCACAACTACCACGCCTCTGTCCTGGTGATGCCATGATAAATATATTTTGCAATATCCAAAGCTTTCCTTCTAACACGTTTGCAAAGAAACAATATAATTCAAAGTTTATTTTACTGAAATTTATCCGCTAACACACTATGGCGCCAAACAAAAAGAGGAAGTACGCATGCGCGCGCACGCGCAGTAGGGGAGCTGGGTACAGTCACGACACCTGGCGAATGTGGATTACACTACCGGTCCCGGTCAGAGCCCAGCTCAGGACGTTTTTGTCTAACGTTTGGCGGGACCGGCTGCGCGCCGGACAAATGCACTGGTCCACTAGGTAAGATATATTAACGCAATAAAAATAACACTCTACAATATTGTTGGTGTTTCGAACATCAGTCCCAATTTTGATTGGTTCTTATCTTTTCTATGTTATTGTATATACAAAGAGTGGCTGTGTCACTATACAGACCTAAGTATTTGGTGTAATGTAAATGTATTAAGTTATGTAAAATCATGTGTAGAAATTCAAAAAGGTATTTATAGAAATTTAGACAAAGATTTTGCCGATATTGTAAAATGTTTTGAAAGATTTACTTTAATGGTCAAATAAATGAATGAGTGATTGCCATATGATGAAAGCAGTTGGTCCATCAATATATTTTTAAATGTATATGCCTTCTGTGATATTTACTTTATAAAAATGCCTGATTCTTTATAGACAACTGTGTTCCATGAAATACATTGTTAGTGTTTAGTGATCTACTTGCAATCTTAATGAATCTAAGTCACGTGACCATTCTATATGTCCGCTTGCATTTATAGAAGGCATGTGACAACTGAATTCTGATGGTGAAAAAAAAAAAATCTTGAGATGACGTCAGTGGTCAAGTTCTGACTTTCCTGGTCGGTGAATCAAGCTTTGTGAAGAAGATGACGTCAGAGATCGCGTTCTTTAAAAACTCGTAGTGTTGATGCACGTTTCTGTGAGGTCGGCTGAACTGGAGCTTGCCGGTCGACTAAAGCTTTACAGTAAAGAAGTCTGCTCCAGTGCGCTCTGAAGATTAAGATTCTAATGGAGGTCAGTTCACCCGAGCTTGCTGGTCGATTGATGCTTTACAGCAGATAAGTCTGGACCAGTGCGCTCTGAAAAATCCGTAGAATGCATTTCTTGCTTCTGTTGAAAAACACTAAATACTCGAGCTGGCTAGTGTGACCGATGCTTTACAGCTGAGAAGTCTGGACCAGTGCGCTCTGAAGAAATCTGAAGAATGCATCTCTTGCTTCAGTTGAAAAACACTAAATACTCGAGCTGGCTGGTGTGACTGATGCTTTACAGCAGAGAAGTCGGTACCAGTGTGCTCTGAGGAATGCACCTCTTCTATTTGGGGAATTCCTTCTATTTATAGTTATAAATACTAGAAAAGACTGACGTTTCTTGCAGATGATTGTAGCTGGAAGGTTACAGAAGGTACATTCAAACAAAAGACACGGATAAAAATACCTTGTAAGTTGTACATCCATTATTTTTCAAAATATTGTAGATCTGTCCCTAACAACACAATTGTTGAGTGGGAGAAAACTAGCAAAATGGCTGTCTTCATATTTCTCGTCAATTACTGCCCTATCATCAACACTAAATTGAGTCAACTAGGGAGCGTTTCCAGCAGATTTCTTAATATATATCCGTGCTCAATATGTAGTAGATAACCGTTCTACACTAAATTATTGCAAATAAGGTTGAAAATCTGTCATAATCCACACTTTTCCTTAAAATATCTGGAGATTGTTGAAAACACGTCTGCACAGTGCATGCACCAAACGAAAAAGATGCTATGACGTCAGCTTGTCTAGACAGGAAGGAAGTACGAGGCGCCATCTGGGGAGTGGACAGTACTGGGACAGGCTGGCTGGTGGCTACACAGGACGGCTTTTTCTGTTGTTTGGCGGGCCTGTCTCCACCGACCGGATTAGCAATTGTCCATTGGATAGGATGTATTAACGGAATAAAATTGCAAATTTAATAAGTAAATTAGATTTTATAATTTTATTGCATTAATACATCCTATCCAATGGACAATTGCTGAATAAGTACCGCATGGTAGGCGGGTAAGTTACTTGAGTGAACTCATAAACAAACTTGCAAATTTAATAGGTAAATTAAATTTTTATAAGTTAATACCCTATCCAATGGACAATTGCTATTCCGGTCGGCGCGGACCCGTCCGCCAAACATCAGAAAAAGACGTCCTGTGTTTCCACCGGCTGGGCCGGTCTAGTACTGTGTACTCGCCAGATGGTGTGTCGTACTTCCTTCCTGTCTAGGCAGCGTGACGTCATAGCATCTTTTTTGTGGTCTAAACCTATTAGACCCCTAGTAAGCTGATAGCGGGGTCGGTGGGAGGGTCTTGTGTGTCCATTGGATAGGGTATTAACTTTTTACCTATTAATTTTGCAATTTTATTGCGTTAATACATCCTATCCAATGGACAATTGCTGAATAACTACCGCTTGGTCGGCGGGTAAGTTACTAGGGACTTAAATGAACTCATAACAGGACTAACAACTTTTCTTCTAGGCCTGGGTTGACCTTGATGGTCCGGACCCCCTTAAGAACATAGTCGGTTAACAGAAACTGGTTATCCGATCCAACTGATTTACCCCCCCCCCCTTCCCCTTTTCTAACAGACCTGCTCTGGGGTAGGGGAAGAGAGGGATGAGTTCAGTCCCATAAGAAGTAGAAATAAACCTCCTGAAGGAAGCACAACACAGTTTTTTTTTTTTTTTTTTTTTTGCTTATATATATATATATATATATATACACTATTTACAAATATACAGAATCTCCTCCATTTTTGGCCTATTTGTGGATCTGCTGAGCAGCCACCACAGGTCCCAGGTGGTAAGGCTCTGAATCAGCCCATGCCACATCCTTCAGATAAAATTGTGTGAAGGTGTTATGTGACTTCCAGTGGCAGGCTGATAAGATCTGTTCCAAGGGGACTCCCAACTAGAAGGCCTTGGAAGCAGCAAAGGCCCTGACATCATGGGCTTTGACCTGATGTAAAGTGTGGGCCTCTTGGTCTGAGAGCTCATAGCATAGGATCATAGTCTGTTTGATCCATGAGGAGATAGTGGCAGGTGAGATGTCTTTGTCGAAACCTTTCTTAAAGGAGACAAAAACCAACTCCTTATTCTGCCTGAGATCTGAGGTCCTGTCCAAATAGTAGCGTAATGCTCTGACCGGACAGAGGGACCTATCAGACTGGAGGGATCTATCCAGACTTGGGGCCAGGGCTGGTATAACCACTGGGGCCACACTGTCTGGACCCTCTTTGGCCAGCTGATTTTTAGAAAGAAAGCTGGGTGATGGATACAGGGACACCTTTGACCAGTCAGATTGGTGTCTGATATTCCTGTTTTGCCAAGCATGAAGACTGTCTTGAAGGTCAGCTGGTGTAAGACCAGAGATAGGTTCTAGGAAGGGATACCCCTTCTACCCTTGGGTCTGTCTCTATGGAAACTATCCAAGAGACGAGTGAGATTTTCATCTTTGCTGATATTGAAGGTTGAATTTCCCTTGCTGCCACTGTTTCAGAGAAGCCCTGCTCCTTGATTGCTGTGGCTCTAGGAGCCATGCATGGAGATTTAGATTTGTCAGATTTCTGTGAGGGATCTGATTGAAGGGCTGTGTCAACAGGTTTGGCCAATTGGGCAGGCTGAGGGGAACCTGACTGGACATGGTCACTAGGTCCCAAAACCAAGGCATGTTGGGCCATCCAGGAGCAATCAGAATGATTCTCTGGCATGGGGAATCCTGTAACTTCTCCACCACTTTGCCCAAGATGGCTGTGGGTGGGAAGGCATACGCGTCCAGGTCCTCCCATTGGAAACTGAGAGCATCCACTGCTATTGCCAGGGGATCCGGGACTGGTGACACAAACTGCGGCAGCTTGTTGTTGAACCTCATGGCGAATAGGTCTATTTTTGGCCGGTGCCACCTGTGGCATATAGCTTGGAAAATCTCTTGAAGGAGGGACCATTCTGTTTGAATGGTCTGGCCTAGGCGGGATAGTTTGTCTGCTACCACATTCAGCTGGCCTGGAATGTGTTGGGCTTCGAGAGTGACCTGATGTCTGGTACACCAGGTCAACATTCTCCATAGTAGGGCACACAGCGGGCCCGACCTCATGCCTCCTTCTTTATTGATGTATGACACTCAGAAGTGATGTTCAAGGGCATCACTGTAGTCAGTCCTCCACCCCGGGGTAAGTGTGCTTGCACCATAAGTAGCCCTTACCTAAGGTAGCATTGGTAGCCTTAGTGACATGACCTTCTTACTGACCATTGGCTATCGCCCTGGTCACATCAACAGGCTTGGGTTTATTCCTTCGTTTGAATTTGGAAGCCGATCAGTTAACATGGACATTAATTAGTTGATTTGTTTTTTATTTTTGTGGTCTGGCGGCTTGTTTTTGAACTGATATATAACTTTCTTATTTTATGTGTTTTTACTGGATTTTACTGCAACAGAGACGTTTTAGTTTATACATATTATACGTATGATACATAAACTTGACTGTGTGTGCATCTGAAGCGTCAGATGTGGAGTCATTGTTGCTGCTGAGTTAATTTGACAACCTCATGCTTGATTTGGGCTGTGGCCCGGTGTAGAGGGACGGTCTACCCTATTTTTTGCACCCTTATGTCATCTCATGTCATTGTCCAGACCAAGCGTCAGATTGTCAAATTAACAAGAGGTGTGCCCTGTTTATATTTCTAGATACAAACATTGACTTTATTTAAGTAAAAAATGGGAAAATCCAAATATTTGTGCTCAAAATGCGGACAGAAACATTTCCCCCCCACTGGGAAAAAATGTGTGAACACTGTTGAAGAACAATTTACGTCATCCACAAGTGTCAGTACCAAAAACAAAGGGCAAACTAGTCAAATCCACACGTCTGAAGTCAGAGAACTGAACTGTGTACGTAATTCATGTGGTAGTTTGCAGAAGGCTCATCAGCCTTCAGTGATCCAGGATGAATCGTCAGAAGATGAGGAATCAGCCCAGCAGTCATCAAGTGTACAGATGGAGATCCTGAAACAACTGAAGAGGATGAATGACAGGCTGGACGCTGTGGAGGATCAGGTGGCGTCAACGCATCAAAAGAACGACTCACAGAGAAGGAAGGACTATAAGTTAAGTAAAATTGGTTCACAAAAATGTATTAAAAGTGTCAAAAAACCCAGAGTTTTAATGTCAAGTGAGTCATCTTCTGATGAATCTGAAGTGCCAGATATTGCTAGCTTGAGGTCCTCTAGGGAATTGCAGAGAAAGGTAGATCACAGGCTGTCAAAATTAGAGAAACAGAATACTGTTCAAGGTAAATGTGGCACAAAAATAAAGTCGAAAAGGGGGGGGGGGGGGATGTTGAAGTTCTGGTTGAGAAAAAAGTCGCATGGCCTCATGAGTCGATTTTAGGGGGGGGGGAACCGTCAACCTGTCATTTATGACCAGTTATCGCTCACACAATTTGTGCAAGGGTTCACAAGAAATATATTAGATGAGCCAGATCGAGATTGTAAGGACCATATGTTAGGATATTTATCTGACCTCATGGAAGATGCGACGGATTTTTCATGGACGAATGCTAAGGCTGCACATGCAGTTCTTGTGTGCGAAATGGAGAGAGGTGTTCTCGACTGGTCAGATTCAAGTCGGATAGAGCGCATCCGGAGGGCACACGCACAAAAACACACAAATTTAAATAGACAAAACTGGGGAAAAAATGAAGGGGGCAAGAAACCCTGGTACTGTAAGGCTTTCCAGTCGGGGATGTGCATGTATACAAAAGATCATGAGTATGGGGGAAAATTTTTTAAACATATATGTTCCCATTGTCTGGCACAGGGCAAGCAGTTGAATCACCCAGGTAAGGACTGTCACAATCAAGAAAAATTATGCAAAAAACGATTAGGTGGCTGTCCAGGCCAGGTTGTCTTGGGCAGCAAGTATGAAAATGTAAATATTCAACATGAATCATGTGACGCATCAGAGGGTACTGTTTTTAATGTTGTAAATACTCTGAATCAAGGTGTTTGTGTTTCAAATAATCTTTGCACAAGCCCCCAGTACAGGGAGGTTATTTTTGATAAAGAAAAGTGTGGGATTATGAACAAAAAATATCACACAAAGTGTTTTTACAACAAGTGTTGACAAAAAGGTTGTGAATGGTTTGCTTGCCAGAGGTAATAAACAGAAACAATTGACAAAGAAAGGCGTCAAAATCAAATCGAAGGTCTTTGTTTCTAGTAAAATTGCCACTCCTGACGTGAAACATAACAAAAACCACTATCACAATGAAAAAAGCCCCCCTTTGCCCACACATGACACGTCAACTCATGCAACACATGAATGTCAACAAAAAGTAGTATATAGTGGGCCTGTTGGAGGGGTAGGTGTGAATGATATTGAAACCCATTCAAGTGATCACCAAGGTAATAACACATGTGAGGGTTGTGAGGGTGGAACTTTGTCCCATAATAGAGACATGGTCAAGATTTTTGATATTGCTAGTGATGACAAATACTTGAATACATTGTTATCAAAACAGGTAATCAAGCGAGTTCTAGCTAATGGGAATATGCAATGTGAAGTGTTCAAAAAGTGGCGTGACCAAACAGACTTTGATTTTGGTTTTGTTCCTTTATCCAACTTCCTCTTACCTGATAGCAAAGATCAAGGTCTCAGGTTCAAATCTCCCATAGAACAGCACTATGCTGTGAGGTGTCAAGGTGTCCCAAATTTTCTGGGTGCCAGGTCCCCTGTCTCTTCCCAGTTAAATGTTGAAGCATGGCAAAATATGTTGGCAGATTATTGGGACACCCAATTACTAGAGCTCTTACGTTTTGGTTTCCCTCTAGATTTTAACAGATCCTGCAAACTAGAGTCTGAAAAGAAAAATCATGCATCAGCTACCCAATTCCCACAGGATGTGGATGCATACTTGGAAGAAGAGCGTGGTTTTGACACCATTTTGGGCCCTTTTGATGATAGTCCCAATCAAAATTGTCATTATTCACCTTTTATGACAAGAGAGAAACCAGGTTCTGATAATAGGAGGGTTCTGTCATGGCCCAGGGATTTCTCAGTAAATGCAGGCATTGACAAAAACTCATATTTGAACACTGATTTTTGTCTTGACTTTTCCCACAGTTGACCATATAACTCATGAACTCAAGAAACTGGGCAGAGGTGCTCATATTTTCAAAATTGACATCAGTAGGGCATTTCGCCACATAAAAGTCGACCCTGCTGATTATGATCTCTTAGGGTTATACTGGAATGGCCACTACCTGGACACTTGTCTCCCATTTGGGAGTCGTCATGGGACGCAAATCTTCCAGCACGTCAGCGACACCGTCAGATACGTCGTCCGCACACGTGGGTATAAGATCATAAACTACGTAGATGGTTTCTGTGGAGTGGGCACGCCGTGTCATGCGCATGACGCTTATGACTGCTTATATTCAGTGTTGAACGCTCTAGGTCTATCTATCAGCGCTAAGAAGCTAGTTCCTCCAGGAACACAAGTCGTATGTTTAGGCATTCTCATTGACTCTGAAACAGGCACGGTTTCCATACCAGAAGAGAAAATGGTCAAAATCATTCAACTAGTGGCTTCCTGGGAAGCCAAAAACCATTGCACTAAACGTGAGCTTCAATCACTGTTGGGTCATCTCTTGTATGTGCACAAATGTGTAAAGCAAGCAAGATACTTTGTCAATAGAATGCTGGAATTGTTAAGATCCAACTATGACCAGGCAAAAATTAAAGTTTCTCATGAATTCAAAAAGGATTTGAGATGGTTCACAAAATTTCTCAGCACATACAATGGGGTGTCCATATATGATCATGTCCTTGCATCTGAAACTATTGAACTCGACGCATGTCTGACGGGCTTGGGGGAGAGATGGAGTGATTTCGTGTATCACCTGCCAGTTCCAAGAAATTACCAGAACATGACCATTGTCCATATGGAAATGGTCAACATTGTGGTTGCCCTACAAGTTTTTGGGCCAATGTGGGCCAGCAAGCGCATCTTGGTGAAATGTGACAATGAGGCGGTGGTTCATGTCTTGTCGGCGGGTCGCACCAAGGACCCATTTTTAGGTGCCTGTGCGAGAAATGTGTGGCTTCTGGCTGCCAAAAGTGATGTGGAGGTCTCATATGTGCATGTACTTGGTAAAAATAATCAAGTGGCTGATCTGCTGTCTCGTTGGGCAAACACTGCTGATTGTTACATAAGGCTCCAGAAATTTGTCATGAATCCAATATGGCTTCCAGTCAATATTACAATGATAGATATTGATTATGAAATTTTATGTTAATAGCTGAGGTACTTATGAAATAATGCATAATATAATGACTTTGACATGTTTGTGGTACATTACCATCTTAGATGCTAATTGAAGTCTCAGGCTCATGGTCTGAGTGTGTGTAATATTTATGACCAGATATACTGCTGATACTATACTTTGTTGTAGGTTGCAAGACATTGTCGCACCTGTCCCAGGAGGCGGGTTCGAGAATCAGAGAGGCCTTCAGACCCAAGACCCTTAAGTGCTATCTCCTCATGTTCAGGACTTTCATGGCTTTTGTAATACATATGAAAATAAAAGTGTCACAAGTAGATTGTAAAATAGTGTTATCATTTCTTGAGGCTCTGGCTAAGCAAAACATGTCAGTACATATCCTGTCGAATTATGTGTCTGCTATCAAGGCATATTTTTCAATGTATGGTCTTAATTATGCCATGTTACAGGACCCTAGGATTAGATATTTTATCAAATCAGTGAGGATTAATTGTCCTTTAGCCATTCCTAAACGTAAAAAATGGATATTGATGTGTTAAAACGCCTTATTTGTCTTTGTAACTCCATCAGGATGGGGTCAGTATATAAAGCAGTATTTTTGACTGGCTTCTTTGGTTTCCTGCGTCTCTCCAATTTGGCTCCCCATTCCACTGCCACGTTTGATCCCTCTAGGCATCTTACAGCTGGGGATGTGTTTTTCACCAAGAAGTTCGTAAAGATACTATTGAAATGGTCAAAGACCATGCAAGACAGGGACAAGTGTCAAATTTTATCCCTTCCAAAGTTAAAATTACCCCTCTTATGCCCTTATAGGGCTTTGTGGAACATCCTTAAGCTATACAAGCCAGCTGACTGTGACCCTCTTTTTCAAATTCCAAGTGCTACTGGTTTTCATGTTCTCATTGATTCTAGAATTAGAAAAACTTTGGCAAGATTAAATGTTAAGATGGGTTTTCCTTCCAATTACTTCACATTTCACACATTCCGTCGTTCGGGGGCCACTTTGGCTTACAATTCTAATGTTTCTATTCAAAAAATTAAACATCATGGCTCCTGGACGTTGGAATGTGTGTGGAGATATATCAATCAAGATCAATCCATGGGTGAATGTGTAACTACCTCTTTTGCTAAGATCTTTCATGATGTGTAACTACCTACTTTTGGGGCTTGGGCCTGATTTTACATGCTTTACTGTAATATACATGTAATGTTACACGGTATTGTAAACTTGAGGTCATCTCAGTTCATTATGGCTGGTGGTTCACCCATAATTTCCAATTACTGCTCACTCTGACCCGAGTGTGGGGCTAGAGTGACCTTGATTTGACCTTTGAGCTAGCTTGTCATTTTGGCCTAATGGGGGCTGCTAGCCGGGGTCAGGGTAGGAGTCCTAATACTTTCACCACAGCCTTCTCCTTAGGTGACCTCGAGGTCATGAAAGTGTAACTATTATGAACTTTGACCTCAAGGTCATTGGGGTCACTGTAACCATCCTCTTTATCAGTGTATGACCTTAGGGTCACTATCAGTGTCGATGTTGTGCATAATAAAATTGTATTTAACCTGTGTATAACAATAAAAGGACTGTACATAAAGTAGATCAAAAATGCTAGTAAATTTATACATATATACATATTAAAGAATATCTTGCAAGCATGGCTTTTTTCTGAGTTCCCAGGGGTGGGGGGACTGTACTGTAGTGTTGTCGGTTGCTACAAGTACTATCTGGTTGGTACAGAGGTCCTGGAATTCCTTCAATGCTAGAAAGACTGCTTTTAATTCTAGATAGTTTATGTGCAGTTTGCTTTCTGGCAGGGACCATGACCCTCTTGTAGTGTGCTCGTTTAAGTGAGCGCCCCACCCTTCTCATGGTTCCCACTCTCTTTTCCGATTTAAATTCCCTGTGTTTTTCCTGTGATGTTTATATTTTTCCCTGAACAAACTGGTGAAGGATGAAAATGTCAAAATCGGTAAAATAAGAATGCTATGATTACTTAAAGATTCTTATTAAATATTCTAATTTAGCGCCCAAACATCAAACGTGACCTACGAGTTGCAACCCGCGGCACGTGAATGCAAATGGCTGTTACTCTTCAAAATCATTCTGAAGTTTTCAAATTCCCTATGTTTTTCCAAAATTTTCAAATTCCCTGCGTTTTCCCTGTCTGGAATTACTTTTCACAATTTTCCCTGTTTTCCCTGTGCAGTGGAAACCCTGCCATCTTTTGATGCGTCTGTAAAAATTTTTATGGGGTGTAATGGTTGGCCTGTGAGAATGTTGTCTTCTTGAAGCCACCATTGTAAGTGTGGGTGCAGAGATCTGGGAACTGGGATCACTTTTTCTAGTGATTCGGGTACTTGCCAGTTGTTTTTGAGATGCCATTGTATGGGTCTCATGTGTAGTCTGCCTAGGTGAACTTGCTTTTCTGTGGCTGTTAACAGACCGATCAAAGACATGAACTGTCGGACCGGACAGGTCAGTGATGACAGAATCCTTGTTATGGTGTCTTGGAGGTTCTGCCACCGGTCCGGTGTAGGTCGGACTCGACCGACCGTGAGGTCGAACTGGTAGTCTACAAAATTGAAGACTTGTTTTGACTGCAGTTCTGATTTTTCCAAGTTCACCATCCAACCCAGATCCTGGGACATTTGTACTAGGATCTGAGTATGTTGGAGACAGACCCAGTGGGATCTGGCTCTCACCAACCAGTCGTCTAGGTACTGGTGGATATCCTTATACCCTTGTGTGTGGCCATTAGTTTCACCTCTTTTGCTATCACAGTGAACTCCAAAGGTGCCGTGGAAAGGCCAAAGGACAGAGCTTTGAACTGGTATGTTTGGTTTCGGACATGAAATCTGAGGTACTTCCTGGACTGCTCTTGTATGGGTATGTGGAAGTAGGCGTCCTCGAAGTCTATGGAGGTGACCCATTCTCCCCGGTGGAGAGATGCCCTGATGGTTTCCGGTGTTTCCATTTTGAATTTCTCCACCTTGAGAAAGACATTCAGCTTGCTTAGGTCCAATATGGGTCTCCATTTGTTGTTGGGTTTCGGGACCAGAAAGAGTCGGTTGAAAAACCCTACAGATCGTTGGTTTTGTACTAGTTCCACTGCATTTTTGTCTATAAGTTGATGTAGTGCCTCCAACAGGTAGCTGTTCCTGTGATGATTGACATAACAACTTATGACTGTGGGAGACCTTGTGAGCTTTGGGCGGGTCCGGAAGGGGAGGGTGTAGCCCACTTTCAGAATCTGAACAACCTTCGGACCAGCCCCCAGATCCAGCCAAATTTGCCAAAAGTTTTGTAACCTGGCCCCTACAGGCAGATTTTGTGCAGCAATTTGGACATTTGTTACAGGTTGGACACAAGACAAGTGAGTGACACAAGAAACACCTTTCACATATTTTAATTTGTGATTCTCTGATACTTGACAAGCTGCTGCCCCGGGACTTCTTTCTTTTGGGAATGCCCGGGCGCAGAATGTACAACTTTTACAACACCACAATTTACAGAGTTTAATGTCAGATCTTGTGATAATGTCTTGCTCCCGGCCAGCAGTCCTTCCTGTAAACTGTTTACAAAGTAATTGTCATTTATAGGACTGCTGGCAGTTGGCTGGTCGCGATGAATAGTAAGAGGCTTTGGACTTGCTTTTCTTATGTTGGCCCCTGTTCCCAATATTCTTCCAAGCAGGGCAGTCTGGCTTTCTGAAGTCTGAACGCTTGTCTTGACGCTCATAAGGGTGAAAGCGACCTTTCTTCCCAGACTGGGTTTGTCCCTTGCTCTCGAAGTTGGCGATATCCTGCTCTGCCTGTTTAAGTGCTGAGTCCGGGAACAGTGTCGGGATGTGCAGGGGTCCCATTTGCAAAGCAGCAAAGGTGTCCGGCTTGATTCCCAACTTGAGGTGAGATAGATAAGAATCTCGTCTGGCCAGGGTGGTGTTGGCAACAGTGACAAAAACAAAGTCAGTTAAGTGTTCTAAGGTTTTGGCCATGGACTGAGTAATACTTGAGTTAAAATCCATCAAAAACTGTAATTCATCTACAGCCTGTGAGACCTTGCAGGAAGACTTTCCTTTACTAAACTCAGCTTTCATCACTTTCAGTTGGGATTGCATAGAGTCCTGCACCTTGTAAAGACATTGGTTGAAGCCTGCCGCCTGGTTGCAAATGATAGAAGCTTCGCAGGCAGACTTCTCCATGCAATGCCGGCTGCCTTGGCAATGCGACTGTAGGTGCTGTTGCTCTTAGAAGAGTCCATGCACCATGAAGATACAGTCTTGCTAGTATCCTGCCAGGCTTTCTCTTGATTCGGTGTGAAGCTGTACCACTTTGCTTGGGATGTAGGCAGACGTACGAACTGGTCTTTGAGCAGTCCTCCAGCCTCTGAGCTTCGCGACGGGTAACCCTCTGTAAGCATCAGATTTAGTTTTCCCATCTAACTACAGAGCCACTCATCGGTTGGCATTGAAACTGAGATCTTGCCTGTAGGCTGGGCTTTCGGACCTGCAAAGGGGTTGTCGTCCGCTGTTGATGCTGCTGTATCCATATCAGGGTTATGGGTCCACCCCATGAAGGACCTGATCCCTCTCATCGTTTCTCTATAGTTCTGTTCCTCTGAGAGGGTCTGGTCGGGGTCGGCAGCAGTAGTATCATGTTCCTGATCTGAGAGTTCTCCCTCTTTGACTAAAATGTCCACTGGGGGGCGATCAGAAAGGTCGGTATTGGTATCCACAGAGGATGTGCTGAGCCATCTAGCCGGTGCCAATGACGACCTGCTGGGTACTTGTTGAGAAACTGGAGATTCAGTACCAGCCAGATCTGAGAGTCGGTCGGTAGAGGTTTTCCCTTTTGTCGACTTGCTGGTCGACTTGGAGGCAGTCTGAATAAAACCAGGCAAATCTGGAGCTTGTTGGAGGCTGTCCAGTCTAGCTGACTGGTTGGTATCCTGTCTCTGTGAAGCGAGGTCGGTGACCGGTGTGTCTGTGCCCTGAGCAGCATCAGAAGGTCTGATGAAGGGTTTGGAAGAGATGACCGAACCAGCAGGAGGCGAGTGTGCTGGAGCGACCTTTACAGAAGTAAAGGCTGGTTCAGGTCTATCCAATGTCTTGGCTAAAAGCAGAGCCTCTAATCTACTAAATCTGTCCGACCACCTTTGGTCTAAGTCGTCGATCCTGGAATCAACTGAAGACTTGTGAGGTTTGACAGACGATTTAGAGGGCTTCTCCGCATTAGACTTATTGTCCTTGGGAACAACCTTGGGTTTATCTGATGAAACAGTCTTCTTTTTCTTCCCCGAACTCAAACCAGGGGACTTCAAAATCCCCTGACCGTCCACAGCTCCCACTACCGTCACAGAGGACGGGTCTATGAGAGAGGAACTGGATGAGTCCTGCTTGGGTGTATCAGTGGATTTCTTAAGATCCCTTTTCTCTTTCTTAAGCCTATAAGAAGGCGTGGACAACTGCAAACGTTGGTCCTCAGTTAACGAATTACAAGAGTTACAGTCATTTTTGGAAGTACACAGATCTGAGCCCTTACCCTTCTCTCTGCAACATGCACAGAAACTATGGCTGTCAAAGCTAGCCATGATGTGTCCACAACTTCCAGGTTTCTGGCTAGGCGAAGACATGACAATTTGAAATTATTCCAATGTCAAAATGATCTATAAACACTCTTGAACAAATAATAATATAGATATAAAAGGCACACTCTGAATAACAAAGATGAAATTCCAGAAAACGTTTTCACTAAAAAGACTTTGTGTACACAATACATGCGCCAAACGAAAAAGATGCTATGACGTCACGCTGTCTAGACAGGAAGGAAGTACGACACGCCATCTGGCGAGTACACAGTATTGGACCGGCTCAGCCAGTGGAAACACAGGACGTCTTTTTCTGACGTTTGGTGGACCGGCCGGAATAGCAATTGTCCATTGGATAGGATGTATTAACGCAATAAAAAAATAATTTTTCCAGGCCTGGGCTATCCCGAGAGCCCCATAAGGCTAAGGTCTGATACCAGAAACCGGTAACCGGGAGTAGAGAGAGAGATTCTCATCTGTGCTAATATTAGTGGGAGAGTTTCCCAGTTTATCAGCTATGGTTGATCTGTAGCCATCAATGGTACCTGGCTGTATTTTTATGTAACTTTTAAATCCCCTCTGTGGGTTACTATTCAGTTATTCAGTCAAATAACTTGCTAGACTAGTCACGTGACCTTTGTGTTATTGAACAGTAAATTGCTAAGGTCACCTTAAAGTACGTTTTAGTACACATCTTAACTTTTCATATTGACATACAGGCCTTAAGGCCACCTTAACTTGGGTTATCAGATATGTGTTATATATGGCCTATATTTAAGGCCACCTTATTATGGCAGTCAGTATTTTGTATTCAATTATTGAATTGTACATATTTCAGTAGTTTAGCTATATCTTATTGTATTGTATTTTATTGTGATTTACACAATATTATTGTATTAATAAATCAATATACCCTCTGTGTGTGCATTACTGTCTTGGGGATCTTGGGGACTGGACAGATTTTTTTGCAGGGTCTGGTTGAATGGTTGAGTTACCAGATTGGGCAGGCTGGGCAGGCACAGAGGGATCTGACTGGACATAGCTACCAGATCCCAAAACCAAGGCATGTTTGGCCACCCTGGTGCAATCAGTATCACTCTGCTGCACAGGTAGTCTAACAACTTCTCCACCACTTTGCCCAAGATGGCTGCCGGTGGGAAGGCGTATGGGTCCAGGCCTTCCCATGACAGGGTGAGAGCATCCACTGCCTATACCTGGGGGTCTGGGACCGGTGAGACAAACTGTGGGAGCTTGTTGTTGAACCTGGTGGCAAATAGGTCCACTTTGGGCCTGTGCCACAGATTGCATATTGCTTGGAAGACCTCTGGATTGAGGGATCATTCTGTTTGAATGGTCTGGCCCAGTCTGGATAGCTTGTCTGCTATCACGTTGCTGCGTTTCTGGTACACCAGGTCAGTATTCTCCATAGCAGGGCACACATGGGGCCCGACTTCATTCCCCCTTCCTTGTTTATGTAAGCAACCACTGTAGTGTTGTCTGTAGCCATGAGGACTATGTTGTTGGTACAGAGGGCCTAAAATTCTTTTAAGGCCAGAAAGACTGCCTTTAACTCTAGGTAGTTTATGTGCAGTTTGCTTTCTAGAACTGACCAGTTTCCCCTTGCCATGTGCTTGTTTAAGTGAGCGCCCAACCCTTTTTTGGATGCGTCTAAATATTTGCAGAGCATGTTTTAGAGGGTGTAATGGTTGACCTGTGATAACATTGCTTTCCTCCAGCCACCATTCTAGATGTGGGTGGAGTGATTTTGGAATGGGGATGGTCTTTTCCATTGTCTCTCGTACTCTCCAGTTGTTTTTGAGATGCCACTGTATGGGCCTCATGTGTAAACGGCCCAAGTGTACTTGTTTTTCTGTGGCAGTCAGTAAGCCGACATTAGTTTCCGGACCGGGCACAGTGGACATGATTTCCTGTATCTTTGTAGGGTCTGCCAACGTTCTGGTGTGGGTCTGACCCTGCCCTCTTTCAAGTCAAACTGGTAACCTACGAAATTGAAAACTTGTTTGGGTTCCAGCTCTGATTTTTCCTTGTGCACCAGCCAGCCCAATTCTCGACAAAGAGCTACCAAGGTCTGTGTGTGTTGGAGACATGTTTGGTGAGATCTGGCTCTGACCAACCAGTCGTCTAGGTACTGGTGGATCCTTATACCCTGTTTCATTGCTAGTAGTTTGACCTCCTTGGCCACTACTGTAAACTCCATAGGGGCTGTGGGAAGACTAAAGGGTAGTGCTTTGAATTGATAAGTCTCGCCCTGGATATGAAAACGCATGTATTTCCTGGACTGTTTGTTTATTGGTATATGGAAGTATGCGTCCTTGAAGTCTATGGAGGTTACCCACTCCCCTGTCTGGAGGAAGGTCCTTATTGTCTCCACGGTCTCCATTTTGAATGACTGTGTTTTCAAAAAGGTGTTGAGTTTGCTGAGATCCAAGATAGGTCTCCACCGGTTGTTGGGTTTGGGTACCAAAAATAGCCAGTTGTAAAACCCCAGGGACTGTGGATTTTGAACCAATTCTACAGCACATTTGTCTAACAGCTGATGCAAAGCCTCCAACAGGTAGCTGTTCCTGTGGGGATTCGCATAGCAGCTTGTTATTGTGGGAGATCTTGTCAGATTTGGCCGGAACCAGAAGGGTAATGTGTACCCTTCCATGAGGACTGCTAATACTTTGGGGCTGATGCCTAGTGCTGTCCATTTTTCCCAAAACTGGTGTAATCTGGCCCCTTACACGTAGATTTGTTACAACAGTTGGGACATTTGTGACATTTTGTACAGAACTCGACTGATTTACACAGGAAACACCTTTCACATGCTTTATTTCTGGATAAAGGTGACAATAATTGGGAATTACGCCTTTCTTTTGTGGCAACCCGAACACAAAATGAACATGATTTGCAACACTGGAATTTACAGACAAAGTTCTTAAATTGTCTTCTTTGCAAGATATAAAACAGTCCTGGTTTCCAGTGTAAAGTTCTTCTCCAGTCACATTTACACAATTCTTGCTTCCGGTGACACTGGTTACAGAACAAGCCTCTTTGCTGGTCACACATGCATTCACAGAACTGCCGGCTACAGAACTTACACAATAATTGTCATTTATACTGCTTCTGTGTCTTGGCCGGTCGCTGAGAGATAGAAGCAGCCCTGCCCCGGTGGGATCTCTGACCACGTCTCCTGCTACCAAGTTGTTTCCAAGCTGGGAGACCTTGTTTCCGGTCCGGTTCCTGTTGTTGTCTGGAAGGCTGAGAATACGGGTGGAAACGTTGACGTTTTCTTTGTGAAGGGCCAGAAGTATGCTTATCTTTATGGTGGCGTATTTCTTCTTCAGCTTTAGCAATAATGTGGTCAGGAAACAGAGCACTGAGGTGAAATGGGGCAGTTCTGAGAGACGTTAAAGTGTCCGGCTTGATGCCAGCTTTGATGTATTCCAGGTAACTATCCCGGCGTGCAAGTGTCAAATTGGCCACATTGACATAAACTCCCTCTGACAGGTCTTGCATGGTGCGAGCCATAGCCTGAGTAATGCTGCGGTTGAAAGTCACTAGAAAGTCCAACTCATCAGCAGCTTGGCTAACCTTGGTGGCTGATTTCCCTTTGCACGTAACATTCTGTATAATCTTAAGTTGTGAAGCCATATTGTCTTGAACTCTTGTGAGGCACCAGCTAAAATCTGAAGCCTGATTGCACATGTAGGACTGGTCACGTGCAGCTCGCTCCCACTTTCTAAAAGTGTCCTGTGATACGGGTCTGGAGGCAGGGGCTGAAGGAAGAGATCTGTTAGCTATCCTCGGGAAGGTACTGTTCATTCTAGCCAGTTCATTGGTCCAAGTATGCACTTTGGAACGAGAGAAGTCCTTCTTTTCACAGTGCATCCCATACCATTTCAATGTCTTGGGTGGCTTGATGAACTGATCTCTAGCTAACCCTGCAGTCTCAGATGTACGGGACAGGTAGCCTTCCTGCACAGTTATGTTGAGTTTCTCCATTTTTTTACACAACCACTTGTCCACAGGAACTTTAACTGACACTTTGCCAGTGTGAGAACTCTTAGAACCGGTGAAAGGGTTGTCATCTTGAGAACTAGACAAGGAATCAAACTCAGGAATGTCATTCCAGGCCATAAATGACCTAACACCTCGTAGAGTTTCCCTGTAAGTTTGCTCAGCAGTGAGTTCCTGGTCCACATCTAATAGTTCCTCACAATCTGGACCGGTAGATTCCAGGTCAGAGACCTTACCTTCATCAGCTAAGCTTGAAGCCCGGTCACTAAACTGGTCTGATTCAACTGCCGGTTCCTCAACAGGGGCTACAGAACCGGGACGAGACGTGGCACTCTGTTTGGAGACAGTAGCTGGTTGAGTAGCAGGACCTAGGGGCAGAACCTCGGGTCTGTCAACTGCAGCAGATAGGGAAGATTCCTGACCAATGGTGTGTGTCAAAAGTGCAGCACCAGGAGCCTCAACAGGGCGGGTGGCCAGCACAGCACCGGGAACCTGAACAGGTTAGGTGGCTCTTTCCACTTCCTTCTCTGCACTGGTAGACTGCTTCTCACCGGTAGACTGCTGTGTTGGTGGGATGAAGGGCCTGTCAGTCACCACCACATCTGACTTCTTTACCGGTTCCACCGGTACTTGGAAGCTCTTGGCCAGGAAAATAGCTACCAGCCGGGCAAAACGTTCTGACCACTTGTTGTCCATAGATTTCAGGTCAGCTTGGAAGTCTACTGTAGTTTTGCCAGCTTTCTTCTTAGTGGGGGGTTTGTGAGAGGACTTCTTGGCTTTCTTACTGGGAATTTCGCCTCTATCACTATCAACCCTGCTATCGACCTTCCCTAACACAGTGACATCAGCAGGGTCAACAGCTTGGGAGGGAGAGCTTACCTTCTTCTGGAGATCTTTTCGTGCCCTGTGGCCAGTTGCTTCTTTTGATCTTCAGAAAAATTGTCACAGATCTGGCACGGCTTCTTTTCTACACAAGGGTCTTGGCCAATACACTTTTCACGACAGGGTGCACATTTGGAGTGGGCATCAAAAAGAGCCATAATGTGGCCACAGGAACCTCTTTTCTGTCCAGGGGACGCCATAACAACTCCAGAAGTAATAAATGTTCTTTATAAATGAAAATAAGATAAAAGTTTGTAGTTGTCTGTAAAAAATCTTCGCATTCAACACTCTCTGCAAAACATGTCTGTACACTCCACGCGCCAAACGAAAAAGATGCAATGACGTCATCCTGTCCAGACAGGAAGTATGCATGAGGCGACACCTAGCAAATGTACACTACGTGACCGGTCCTGCCGGTAGTTTATATAAGATGACTTTTTCTGTCGTTTGGCAGGACCGGTCGCATCGACCGGTAAAGCAACTGTCCATTGGATAGGATGTATTAACGCAATAAAATGGGAAATTTAATAAGTAAATTAAATTTTTACAAGTTAATACCCTATCCAATGGACAATTGCTTTACCGGTCGGCGTGACCGGTCCCGCCAAGAGCTCGAAAAAGACGTTCTGTATATAATACCGGCAGGACCAGTCAGGAGTGTGCATTCGCTAGGTGGCGTATCGTACTTCCTTACTGTCTAGACAGCGTGACGTCATAGCATCTTTTTCGTGTCTAGTCCTAGTAAGACCCCTAGTAAGCTGATAGCGGGGCTGGTTGGGTGGGCCTTGCCTGTCCATTGGATAGGGCATTAACTTATAAAAATTTAATTTACTTATTAAATTTGCAATTTAATTGCTTTAACCCTTTTGCTACCATGTCTGTCGGCTAGCAGTCGACATCAGTGTGTATTACAAGGGACCATGTCTGTCGACCAACGGTCGACGGCAATAATATATATTTCTTCTTTCCCTTCAGTGTACTGTTATACGTTTTCTTTGGTGTATCAGTATTAAACCGATTTTTAAAGTATTTTATATGAAAGTTAAGCTATATTTTTTTTAAAAAATTCGCCATTTCACCTATTTTAAGCGGTTTCTGTATATATTGCCGTATTTACCGCATATACCTGCATATTGTTGCATATTGTTTATTCGTGGTTATTTTTATTTGGGGAATTCCCACGAATTTTCCCATTTGACTTTCATCAATTCCTAATAAAATATGCCGAAAAATACCGCAAATAAAGTGTATAAGGTAGTGAGATATTACTTTACTTCATTGGCGTTTCTGACGTGATATGACGTCATATGGCTACAGTCCCTTGGAATAATGTTCCTTCAGTAGCGAAAGGGTTAATACATCCTATCCAATGGACAATTGCTGAATAACTACTGCCTGGAAGGCGGGGTAAGCTACTAGGGACTCAAGTGAACTCATAAAACAAAAGTGAGCAGGCCCATTTTGACCTAGGATCAGAGAACCCTGTGAGGTCAAGGTCGGCTACCAACTAACCGGTTACCCGGAAGTCTACCGACGTTGCCCCCCCCCCTTTCCTTTCTCAGAAATGTTCTGAGAAAGGGGATAGAGAGTGCTGAGTTCAGTCCCATAAGAATTAAAACTTCCCTAGGGAAGCAAGTCAGATTTTTTTTTTTTTTTGGTGGTATTTACAGTATGTACATATTAACACATCTCCTCATTTTTGGGGTTTGGTGGTGCACCTGTTGGGCAGCCACAACTGGTCCCAAATGGAAGAGCTCTGAGTCAGCCCAAGCAACATCCTTCAAATAGAACTGAGTGAAGGTGTTATGTGATTTCCAGTGGTAGGCTGACAAAATCTGCTCTAAGGAGACCTCTGATTGGAAGGCCTTGGAGACATCATGGGCTTTAACCTGATGTAAGGTGAGGGCCTCCTGGTCAGAGAGCTCATAGCACAGAATCACAGTCTGTTTGATCCATGAGGAGATGGTGGCAGGTGAGATGTCTTTATCAAAACCTTTCTTGAAGGAGACAAAGACCAGCTCCTTGTTCTGCCTAAGGTCTGAGGTCCTGTCTAAGTAGTAGCACAGGGCTCTAACTTGACATAGGGACCTGTCACCCTTGAGTGACTTATCCAGAGATGGGGCCAGGGCTGGAATGACCACTGGGGCCACACTATCTGGACCCTCCTTGGCCAGCTGATTCTTGGATAGAAAGCTGGGTGAGGGGTACAATGACACCTTAGACCAGTCTGACTGGTGTCTGATGTTCTTATGTAACCAAGCATGGATCTCACTCCTGCGTTTACCAGAACCTAAGGCCAGCAGAAAAACAGTCTTGAAGGTCAAGTGTTTCAATGAGGCCTCTTTTAAGGGTTCAAAGGGCGCCTTGGTTAGCTGGTTAGCACCAGAGAGAGGTTCCAAGAGGGGATGCCCCTCCTGCCCTTGGGTCTGTCTCTATGCAAACTACCCAGGAGACGAAGGAGATTCTCATCCTTGCTGACCTTAATGGGTACATTGCCCAATTTGTCCGCAATGGCTGATCTGTAGCCATCAATAGTGCCTGGTTGCAACTTGTAGTCCTGAAACAAGTACAGGAGGAAGTCAGCTATAGTTTTCAGAGGTGGTGTCCTGAAGTCCACCTGATTACTGAGGCACCACTTTGTAAAAATGGTCCACTTCGCCTCATAGACGGATCTGGTTGATCCTCTTTGAGGAGCCTCAATTCGTACTGCCATTGCCTCAGAGAAGCCCTGCTCCTTGATTGCTGAGGCTCTAGGAGCCAGGCATGTAGGTTCAGATTTGACAGGTTTCTGTGTAGAACCTGGTTGAATGGCTGAGACACTAGGTTTGGTAGGCTGGGCAGACACAGTGGGATCTGACTGGACATTGCCACTAGAATCAGAACCAGGGAATGTTGGGCCATCCCAGTGCAATCAGTATGATTCTGTTGCATGGGCAGTCTTGCAACTTTTCCACCACTTTGCCCAAGATGGCTGCTGGTGGGAAGGCATATGGGTCCAGGTCCTCCCAGGACAGGCTGAGTGCATCCACTGCCCATGCCTGGGGGTCTGGGACTAGTGACACAAACTGGTAGTTTGTTGTTGAATCTGGTGGCAAACAGATCCACCTTGGGCTGGTGCCATTGGGAGCATATAGCTTGAAACGCTTCTGGGTGAAGGGACCACTCTGTCTGAATGGTCTGGCCAAGTCTAGATAGCTTGTCTGCTATCACGTTCAGCTGCCGGGGATATGACATGCCCTGAGAGTTACCTGTTTCCTGGTACACCAAGACAGGATTCTCCACAGTAGGGCACACAGGGAGCCCGACTTTATCCCCCCTTCTCTGTTGATATAGGCAACCACTGTTGTGTTGTCTGTAGCTATTAGTACTGTCTTGTTGCAGCAGAGGTCTTGAAACTCTTTTAGAGCTAGAAAGACTGCTTTTAGCTCCAAATGATTTATGAAAACGTTGTTTTGAAGATCGATCTAGACCGAAGTTTGACACCAAACATCGAACCCAATATTTGAAGCGATGTCACAGCACTAGTGAGCGCCCCACCCTTCTTTTGATGCGTCTGTAAATATTTGCAGAGCATGTTTTAGAGGGTGTAATGGTTGACTGGTGACACAAACTGGTAATTTCTTGTTGAATCTGGTGGCAAACAGATCCACCTTGGGCTGGTGCCATCGGGAGCATATAGCTTGAAACGCTTCTGGGTGAAGGGACCACTCTGTCTGAATGGTCTGGCCAAGTCTGGATAGCTTGTCTGCTATCACGTTCAGCCGGCCGGGGATATGGCATGCCCTGAGAGTTACCTGTTTCCTGGTACACCAAGACAGGATTCTCCACAGTAGGGCACACAGGGAGCCCGACTTCATCCCCCCTTCTCTGTTGATATAGGCAACCACTGTTGTGTTGTCTGTAGCTATTAGTACTGTCTTGTTGCAGCAGAGGTCTTGAAACTCTTTTAGAGCTAGAAAGACTGCTTTTAGCTCCAAATGATTTATGAAAACGTTGTTTCGAAGATCGATCTAGACTGATGTACAGACACCAAACATCAAACCCAATATTTGAAGCGATGTCACAGCACTAGTGAGCGCCCCACCCTTCTTTTGATGCATCTGTAAATATTTGCAGAGCATGTTGTAGAGGGTGTAATGGTTGACCGGGCAGCACATTCTTTTCCTCCAGCCTCCACCTTAGGTGGGGGTGGAGCGATCTGGGGACTGGTATCACCTTTTCTAGTGATTTTGAGACCCTCCAGTTGTTTTTCAAGTGCCACTGTATGGGCCTCATGTGGATTCGCCCTAGGTGGACTTGCTTTTCTGTTGCTGTGAGAAGACCTATGAGGGACATGAACTGTCGGACCGGACACACCGGACAGTATTGACTGGATCTTGTCTGTCAAGGCCTGCCAACGCTCTAGATCGAACTGGTAACCTAAGAAGTTGAAAACCTGTTTTGGAACCAGTTCTGACTTCTCATTGTTGACCAGCCAACCTAGTTCTTGACAGAGACCTACCAAGGTCTGTGTATGCTGGAGACAGGTTTGATGGGATGTGGCTCTCACCAACCAGTAGTATTGGTGGATTCTTATACCCCTCTGCAATGCCATCAGTTTGACCTCTTTGGCCACCACTGTGAACTCCATGGGAGCTGTGGACAGGCCAAAGGGTAGGGCTTTGAATTGGTAGGAGCGACCGTGGACGTGAAAACGCATGTACTTCCTGGACTGACTGTGAATTGGTATATAGAAGTATGCGTCCTTGAAGTCTATGGAGATGACCCACTCCCCTGCCTGTAGGGAGGTTCTTATAGTCTATGGTGTCTCCATTTTGAACGACTCTGTGTTTAGGAAGGTGTTCAAGGTGCTCAGGTCCAGGATAGGTCTCCACCGGTTGTTGGGTTTGGGCTCCAAAATAGCCGGTTGTAAAATCCCAGGGAGTTTGGATTTTCTACCGGTTCTACTGCATTTCTATTCATCAGCTGATACAAGGCCTCCAAAAGGTTGAGATTTTTGTAGGGTTGGTATAGCTGCTTATGACAGTTGGTGACCTGGTTATATTGGGTCTGAACTGGAAGGGGAGGGTGTAACCTTCTCTCGGTGTGGTTACTACTTTTGGACTCAAATCCAGAGCTTCCCACTTCATGTAGCCTTGCCCCTATAGGTGGATCTATGACAACAGTTGGGACATTTGTGACAAGATTTGCAGAACTCAAGTGACCTACATCTTTGGCCAGTTGGTTGGTTAGGAGCAAGTTGCTTCCATAATTTAAGGCCACCTTATTGTGTTTCAAGTTTTAACATATTATTAGTGTTATTGTATGTAAATACATCTAGTAATCACATTGTAAATAAAATATTAAACCCCATTGTGTCGATTATCTGAGAGTAATGCAGTCCAGGACACTGGTCAGATTTCTGTGAGGGATCTGCTTGAATGGCTGTCAACAGGTTGGGCAGAGTAGGCAGGCTCAGTGGGATTTTGCTGGACATGGCCACTAGATCCCAAAACCAAGGCATGTTGGGCCACCCCGGAGCAATCATAATGATTCTCTTGCATGGGGAGTCTTGCAACTTCTCCACCACTTTGCCCAATATGGCTGATGGTGGGAAGGTGTATGCTTTCAGATCCTGCTATGGCCGACTGAGAGTATCCACTGCTGTGGCCAGGGGATCCGGTACTGGTGACACAAACAGAGGCAACTTGTTGTTGAACCTCGTGGCAAATACGTCTATTTTGGGCCGGTGCCACCTGCTGCATATTGAGTGGAAGACCTCTGGAAGGAGAAACCACTCTGTGTGGATGGTCTGGCCTAGCCTGGATAGCTTTTGTCTGCTACCATGCTCAGCCGGCCTGGAACGTGTCTGGCTTTAGAGTCACTTGTTTCCTGGTACACCAGGTCAAGATTCTCCATAGTAGGGCACAAAGCGGGCCCGACATGTCTCCTTCCTTGTTTATGTATGACACTACTGTGGTGTTGTTGGTTGCTACAAGTACTACCTTGTTTGAGCAAAGGTCTTGGAACTCTTTTAAAGTCAGAAAGACTGCTTTAAGATCCAGATAGTTTATATGCAACCTGCTTTCTGGAGGTGACCAGGACCCTCTTGCAGCGTGTAAGCGCTAGTGCTGGGACGATGTTTGAAGAAGTTCGATAGTTCGCTCGTTTACTGCCCCGATTTCGGAGTTCGGTTCAAACGTCTGAAAATTCGGACTTTGCAAAACGTTTAGAAATCCCCAATATCACCACACATCCCAACGGATTCTATTTTCGCCCATCTATAAAACCTGTTTCTTTTATTGAAAATATGGCGGAATTTATTTAAAATATACATGGATTTTATATTTTTGCTATATTTTCAACAAAATGACAAGATTTTATGTGAGATTTCTGCGTTTTAACTGGTTTTGAAAACATTGCTTCGAAGATCGATCTAGACCGAAGTTTGCTAGCTTGTACAGACACCAAACATTGAACCCAATATTTGAAGCGATGTCACAGCACTAGTGAGTGCCCCACCCTTCTTTTGATGCATCTGTAAATATTTGCAGAGCATGTTTTATTGGGTGTAATGGTTGACCTGTGAGAACATTGTCTTATTTTACCCACCATTGTAAGTGGGGGTGCAGGGACCTGGGAATTGGAATCCCTTTTTTAGTGAATCTGGTACCCTCCAGTAGATTTTGAGATGCCACTGTATGGGTCTCATGTGCAGTAGGCCTAGGTGAACTTGCTTTTCTGTGGCTGTTAGTAACCTATCAGAGACATGAACTGCCGGACTGGACAAGCCGGTAGTGACAGTATTTCCACTATTTTGTCCTGAAGGTTCTGCCAACGGTCCAGTGTTGGACCTGAGGTTGAACTGGTAGCCTACAAAAAACGAAGATCTGCCTTGGTTCCAGTTCTGATTTTTCTAACTTCACCAGCCAACCTAGTTCTTGGCATATTTTCACTAGTTCTTGAGTGTGTTGGAGACTAAGCAGGTGGGGTCTGGCTCACACCAACCAGACATCTAGGTACTGGTGGATTCCTATATCCTTGTGTATGGCCATCAGTTTCACCTCCTTGTTACTACAGTGAACTCCAAGGGTGCTGTGGACAGACCGAAAGACAGAGCTTTGAATTGGTATGTCCACTCCTGGACATGAAATCTCACATATTTCCTGGACTGTTCCCGTATTGGTATATGGAAGTAGGCATCCTTGAAAGTATAGAGGTAACCCACTCCCCTTGCTGGAAGGAGGTTCTGATGGTTTCCAGTGTCTCCATTTTTTTATTTTTTTTTTTTGTTCATAAGCTGATGTAATGTCTGCAGCCCGTAGAGGTTCCTGTGGAATTTGACATGGTAGCTTATGATGTACAGGGTCCTTGTAAGCCTGGTCTTGTCTGGAAAGGGAGGGTGTTGTCCTCCTTCAAAATTGTACTACCTAGGGTCCAGCTCTCAAGGTTGGCTAAGTTCCCAAAGGTGATTTGATCTGGCCCCTTCAGGTAAATGTGGTGCAACATTTGGGATATTGGTAGATTGAAAAACATTTACTGTCTCTCCGGACACTGGTCCGGCCTGGTGACAATGAAAACAGTTAACAGTCCATCTGTTATTGTTGTGGTCCAGTCCGGTGGGGCTGACACAACTCTTTACATTTTATAGACTCTTGGTCCCGGGCCAGTCACCTGTAAGGTGGAGCATATACCCATTGTTTGAGTGTGGACCACCTTTTCTCTTGCTGTTCAAAAGACCCATTTGTTTTCTCCATCACCACGCCTGTGATACTCTGTAACAAGTAAAACTAGTAGGCTAGGCCGAATATTGAATTGTGTTACCGATCTACTAACTAGGAGATCCCCCTATTGAATAGGGGCTAGACAGTAATTGCACCTGATAGCAGGTCGGTAGCCTCAGTCTGTAACTAGCTGGTGTGAAGCACAATTGCTCAGTGAAAACTGTATAGCTGGTAACCGGTTGGTGGGCTCTGTAACCAGTTGAAGCAGTTGTGTAGGAATAAACTTCCTGTCAGGTACTATACATTATTAGGCCTGTTATCAGTCTTAGGCCGGTAAATAGGCTGCTGATGAAGAGTAGCCAGCCAGACCTCCCAAGACCTGTGGGTTGGTTGATTCTTGGCGCTGGTTGGTAATGGGCAGGAAGGCTCTGTAATCGGCTAATGTGAAGCAAACTATTCAGTGCAGGCTGTGTGGCCGGTCGATAGACTCTGTATTTGTTTATTTGGGGCTTTACGTCGCTTTCAACAGTGTACAGGTCATATCACGACAGGTAGTTGGAAGGGCAGAGGAAACCAGTACATACAGTTCGCTAGGGTTCTGTACTGTAAACTGCCGACCAACGGCAAGCAACTACCAGTTTTCTCTGTAGCCAGTCGGTTGAAGCCATATATTGTAGATGCTTGCTGTCTGCCTGCCCCTAATAAACACATAGTTGAATGGACCAGGTCAGAGGGCTATGCAACTGGTTGGGTTGGGTAAGTTGAACAAAGATGTGTAGCCGGTATCTGGTCGGTACACTCTGTAAACAGTTGCTGAAGCAATTTACCAGCTATATTCTGTTTAAAAACTCGGCTTACTGCAGGTTGAATCTGTAACCGGCTCACTGAAGCACTGTACATTAAGGGCTGTGAAGCCGGCAGTTGGTCGGTAGACTCTGTAACCAGTTGGTGGGTTACACTGTACAAGGGTGTGTAGCCGGTCGGTATAGTCTATAACCAGTTGTTGAAAATTTAACAACTATCTTTTGTGTTGAATCCAGCTTACTGGATTCTTCCACTTGTTAAAGTATTTCTTTTAAAAACGCACGTCTTATTTGTAGATTTGACAGTTGCTGGGAAAGCCCTTGTGAGCTATTTTTAGAAGCAATTGTTCAGCGTGTCACGTGACCAGACGCCATTGGCTGATTGGAGATGACATCAGTGGTCGCGTTCTTTGTGTCATACATAACCGGCAACTTCACAGTATTCTGACTGTCCACAAAACCCCACTACTGACAACAAGGCCGGGTGTGCAAGGCAGGGACTGGAATCACAGTAGACGTGAGTTCTGAAGAACGCACTTCCGACCTTCCTGGTCAGTGAATCACGTGATCAGTTTCCTGACTTGGTCGGTGAACCACGTGACCAGCTTCGTAAAGATGACGTCAGAGGTCACGTTCTTTTGAGCTGGCCGGTTTGGCTGATGCTTTAAAAGCAGAGAAGCCTGGACCGGTGCGCTCTGTAGATGTGTAGATGAAATTCTTCTTTCGTGATAAAACCAGTGACCTGGCCATCCACAACCCCCACTACCGACAACAAAGCCGGGTCTGCAAGGGAGGGACTGATATCACCTTCTATTGTGAGGTCGGCTGAACCGGAGCTTGCCGGTCAACCAATGCTTTACAGCAGAGAAGCCTGTACCAGTGCACTCTGAAGAAATCTGAAGAATTCATCTCATGCTTCTGATGAAAAAACACTAAACACTCGAGCTAGGCTGGTGTGGCTGATGCCTTACAGCAGAGAAGTCTGTACCAGTGCGCTCTGAAGAATGCACCTCTTATATGGGGAATTCTTTCTATTCACATTGTTCAAACCTACGTAGACTGAAGTTTCCCATGATTCTATTTGTAGTACTAGAAAAGACGTTTCTATGGTGATTGTAACTGGAAAGTTACAGAAGGTACATTCAAACAAAAGACACGGATAAAAATACCTGTAAGTAGTATATCCATTATTTTCTTTAATATTGTCGATCTGCCCCTAACAACACAATGGTTAAAGGGAGGAAACTAGCAAAATGGCTGCCTTCATAAGTCATATTTCGCGTCGCTTACTGCCCTATCATCATCACTAAATTGAGTCAGGTAGGGAGCGTTTCCAGCAGATTTCTTAAGGTATATCCGTTATATGAAGATAACATTTCTACACTAAAATATTCCCAAATAAGGTTGAAAATCCGTCATAATGCACACTTTTTCCTTTAAAAACTCTGGAGATGTTGAAAACATGTCTGCACAGTACACGAGCCAAACGAAAAATATGCTATGACGTCACTCTGTCTAGACAGGAAGGAAGTACGATGCGCCACCTTGCGAGTGCACAGTACTGGGACCGGCCGGCCGGCCGGTGGAGACACAGGATGTCTTTTTCTGGCGTTTGGCGGGCCGGTCTGCGCCGACCAGATTAGCAATTATTGTCCATTGGATAGGATGTATTAACGCAATAAAAAAGCGAGTTATAAGCACTTTTAATTTTGGCTATCGTCATTTGACCTCGAAGGAAGGGCCCAAGGTCAAATCTGACCAGATCAAAAGATTCCCAGCCCATGATTTTCTATAGGTTGGTTTCACATTGCAAACCTCTAGGACCAATAATAAGCGAGATATAAGCACTTTTAAGTTTGGGTATCCTTGTTTGACCTAGAAGCAGGGGTCCAAGGTCAAATCTGACCACATAAAAAGATTCCCGGCCCATGATTTCCTATAAGTTGGTTTGCCATCACAAACCTGTACGACCAATAATAAGCAAGTTATAAGCATTTTAATTTTGGATATCCTCATCCGACCTTGAAGTAGGGGTCCAAGGTCAAATCTGACCACACCAGAAGATTCCCAGCCCATGATTTCCTATAAGTTGGCTTACCATCCCAAACCTGTACGACCAATAATAAGTGAGTTATAAGCACTTTTAAGTTTGGCTATCCTCATTTGACCTTGAAGGAGGGGTCCAAGGTCAATCTGACCATATCAAAAGATTCCCGGCCCATGATTTCATATAAGCTGGTTTCACATTGCAAACCTCTAGGACCAATAATAAGCGAGTTATGAGCACTTTTAGGTTTGGCTATCCTCGTTTGACCTTGAAAGAGGAGCCCAAGGTCAAATCCCACCACATCGAAAGATTCCCAGCCCATGATTTCCTATAGGTCGGTTTACCATCCCAAACCTCTGGGACCAATAATAAGGGAGATATAAGCACTTTTCATGACTCACAAAAAAGCCCGTGGTGGCCATCTTGTTTTCAAAATGAGGCCAAAAATATTTCCAGTAAAGATTTTGTAATGCGGAACATATTCTGCGAGTTTGAGATCTCTACCTATAATACCTAGAGGGCCAACAAAAGTCCTTGCTTTAAGTTGAATAAACGTCCCTGGCGGCCATCTTGTTTTTCAAAATGAGGCCAAAAATATTCCCAGGCAAGATTTTATGGTTATGAATATATACTGGAAATTTGAGAAGGCTAGCTATAATATTTTTTTTTGTTAGAGCGGTAACAGCCGATAATAAAGGAGGTATATGGCCTCACAGTCTAAGGTACCACCATTTTGAGTCATTTTAGCAGGTCTAAGGTGACCTTGAAAACAATAGCCAAGGTCAACAAACGATGCTGGTACTCCATGATGTTCTCAACCTCCAAAGCCATTTTCAATAGTTTCCATGCAATATAGTCAGCATTAAGGGCGAAAATATCTCCAAAAAGGCCAAAAATAGCCTCAGTGAGGTACTTTGGCGGTCTGTGGATGACCTTCAATGAAGAGCTTCAAGGTCAAATTTCTGCATGCTTACAGAGGACATATATATGTACTGTATATACTAGCCATAGGATGATCTAACTTTCTGTATGAGAACTGGGCCAAATGTGAAAAAAATGGCCAAAATCTGACCTTTAAGAGTCCACCAGTGACCTTGAAACGGAAGATCAAGGTCACAAAACAATAGCGTTCCACATTGCCCATATATACCCACATACCAAATTTGAAAGGTCTAACTTTCGTCCAGGGATACAATTACATTTTTATAAGTTAATATCTTATCTAACAGATGGCAGAGTCCCCTCCAACCACGCAAATCTACCTTTCTGGTGTTCATAAGGGTTAAAATTTCAAACAAAAGAAGAGAAAGGGACGTAACTGGCCACCTGGCGAGTGTGAGAGGCACTAGCTCTCTGATGAGGGTGGGTAGCACTAAGGCCGGTTACACTGGAGAAGACTCAGGACGTCTTTTTCTGACGTTTGGTTGGACCGGCTTGTGCTGGACCTATGGCAATAGTCTGTTAGGCAAGATATATTAATGCACTAAACATGAGTTCTGATAGTTACTGCTTACTTTTCTTGACTTTGAGAGTCCTCCTCCAGAGAGTGGAGAAGATGCCATCAGTCCAGTCATTGGTGGCCACATCCAGCCTGCCAAACATCTGTGGTGCAGTGATGGCTTTTGGGTTCATCCTCATCTCACGGTGGGGCTTTCCACAGTCGGTCATGGCTTTCATCAGCATGTTAATACACTTGGTCTTACCTGCCCCACTCGGACCCAAGGTCATCATGCCATGACGCACCAAGTTTGTCTCATACAGCTAGTAAACAGAAATTGGAAAATTTAATAGTGAATTAAATTTTTATAAGTTAATACCTTACCTGGTGGACAGATGCATTTGTCCGGCGCCCTGCCAGTCTCCCCAAACGTTATAAAAAAATGTCCTGAGCTGGACTCTGGCCGGGACCGGTAGTGTCCTGTTCATTCGCCAGGTGGCTGTGTAGCCTCCCTGCCGGTGTACTGCTTCCTGTTTCTGTTGTCTACCTTACAAAGTCCCCTTTTTTAGCTTAGAATAGCGGGGAAGGTAGGGTGGGAGTCCCCCTGTCCACTAGGTTTTAACTTATAAAAATTTAATTTACTATTAAATTTTTCATGTTATTGCGTTAATACATCTTACCTAGTGGACAGATGCAGAATAACTACCCAGTGGATGGAGGGTAGCTGAATAAGGGGGAATTTCCCAGAACTCTGACTAGTAATAAGGGTGACTGAGGCAATGGTTAAGTCGACCAGCCCTAAGCAACCCCCCCCCCCCCCCCCTTTCTTTGTACAAACTCGACCCAAGTGTACAGGGAGAACCGAGAGGGAGATTGGAGTTCGGAGCCACCTAGTAGAGAAAGAAGAACAGGAACTGAAGTAAGTTACTATAACTATACTCCAGGGTCCACTTGGGATCATGGCAGCCCAGAAGCAAGGATAGTAGTGTTTTTTTGTTTTTTTTAATACATTCCTGTGCTTTGCTACAATACTATGTTATTCGTGGACCTGTTGAGCAGCTACCACTAGGTCTAAGTGTTACAGTTCCATATCTGCCCAAGCCACGTCTTTCAGACAAATTTGTGTAACAGTATTATGGGCCTTCCACGAGCAGGCCGAGAGGATCTGGTCCAAGGAGACACCCCCTGGGAATGCCTGGGCAGTAGCAAAGGCTTGAAACCATGGGCTCTGACTTGATGTAAGCTCTGGGCTTCCTCATCAGAAAGCTGGTAGCATTACAGCACAGTGTTCTAGATCCAGGAAAAGATGGTAGCCAGAATAGGCACAATGACCAGATTTTTACCTTTGCAGAGGTCCTTGGCTGGCTAAGTAGTAATGTAGGGTTCTTACTGGACAGACTGATTTGTCCTCCTTGAGAGACTTATCCAAAGATGGGGCCAAGGCTGGTATGACTACCAGGGCCACATAGGAAAGACCCTCTTGAGCCAACTGATTCTTGGAATGGAAAATGGGCTACAGGTAGAGAGAGACCCTACTCCAATTTTCCTGATGCTGGATATTTTTATACAGCCAGGCATGAATTTCACTATGTCTATTGCCTGAACCCAAGGCCAACAGAAAGACTGTCTTGAAACACAAGTGCTTACAAGAGGCCTTCTGCATTGGTTCAAAAGGAGCCTTGGTCAGCTGGTGAAGTACCAGTGAGAGGTTCCAAGTGGGCACTCCCCGCCTGCCCTTGGGCTTATCTCTATGGAAGCTATCCAACAAGCGGGTTAGGTTCTCATCTTTACTGATATGCAATCGTTATGGCCTACTATATCTGCAAAGGACATCCTATAGCCTTCAAAGGTACTGGGCTGAAGTTTTCCGTCTTTGAAAGGATGTAACAGAAAATCAGCAAATGGGGTCACAGAGGGCGACCGGAAGTCCACCTCATTTGAATTACACTCTTTGACAAAAACGACCCACTTTGATTTGTAAACAGCTCTGGTTGAGAGTCTGTGAGGAGCTTCAATTCTTGTTGCCACTTCTTCAGAGAACCCTTGTTCTTGAATGGCAGAGGCTCTAGGAGCCAGGCATGCAGGTTTAGATTTCTGAGGTTTTGGTGAAGCAGCCCATCAAAGGGCTGTGTTACCAGATCCTTTGTAGAGGGAGCCTGAAAAGGACCTGTACCAATAGAACTGACCAGGTCCCAAAACCAAGGCATGTTGGACCACCCTGGAGCAATCAGAACCATCCTGTGACAGCCTTGATCCATCATCTTGGAGATTATGTGGCCAAGCAGGGAGACCGGAGGGAAGGTGTAAACATCCAGATTCTCCCATGGAAGACTGAGGGCGTCTACTGCCCAGGCTGTTGGATCCGGTACCGGTGAAAGAAACTTGGGGAGTTTGTGATTGCACTGGGTTGGAAAAAGCTCCATAAGTGGCCGGGCCCATCTTGAGCACCAGATGTTGAAAACCTGCTGAGATAGGGACCACTCTGTCTGGTCACTTGGCTGCGTCTGGACAGCATGTCTGCTATTACATTCAAGTGACCCAGAATGTGCCGAGACCTCGGAACTATTCCTCTGCGGTGACACCAGGAAAGAAGTCTCAAGAGGAGGGCACAAAGAGAGTCTGATCTCCTTGTTGATGTAAGAGACTACAGTTGTGTTGTCCATTGCTATCAATACAATCTGGTCCCTGCAAAGATGCTTGAAACTCTTGAGGGCCAGGAAGACTGTTTTTAACTCCAGAAAGTTGATGTAGAGGCAACTTTCTGTAAGTGACCAAAAACAGCCTTAGTTTGAGGTGTCTGTAAACCTTTGAAGACCAGGTTGAAGGGGGCGCAATGATTGGCCCCGAAGTACATTGCTCTTGTTTAACCACTAATCTAGGTGTGGATGGAGAGTGAGGGGCAACAGAATAACCTTTTCCGGACTCTCGGGCATGTGCCAATGTCGCTTCAGATGCCCAAATGGGTCTCATATGAAGGCGACCTGACCAAACCTGCTTCCCTGTGGTTGTCAGGCCTACCAGGAGCATGAACTGCGTGACTGTACAATTTCCCGGTTCTTAATAAACCGGAGTATTTATTGTAATGTCAACATCTTCTTGACTTGGTAGCACCTGACCGATCAAGAGAACGAACCAGTAACTGAAGAAACTGAAATCCTACTGGGGGATCAGTTCTGATTCCTTCATATTTACTGCCCACCTACTGTAAGGGTCTCATATGAAGGTGTCCCAACACTACCTGCTTTTCTGTGGCCATCAACAGGTCAATTAAGGGCATGAACTGCCCGAGTAGGTCTCTTGCCCCATGGGTCTGTATCTTATGTGTCAGACTTTGCTGTCCTTCGTTTGGGCTTGACCAGGCCTCGAGAGGGGTCGAAACAGTATCTTACAAAGTTGAACACTTGCTGATGGATCAGTTCCAACTTGAGAGCAAATTAACTACCCAACCCAGTTCTTGGCAAAGGGCCAAAATGGGGTAGGAATGTTATAGGCAAGTTTCCCGGCACGGAGCTCTGAGTAATCAGTCATCTAGGTACCGGTGGTTTTGTATACTCCTTGCTTGAATCATGAGCTTCGCTTCCTTTATGAACTTGGCAGCCGAAAGGAAGGCAGTGAATTGGTAGATTTCACTTTTCAGATGGAACCTTAGATATTTTCACGACCTTGGTACCAATGGAAAATGAAAGGAGGCGTCACTAAATCTAAAAGTGACCCACTCCCCTTGCTAAAGGGAGAGCTTTACGGTTCTGGAATTTCCGCTTTGAAGGTGCCTGATTTTTGAAACAAGTTCAACTGACTGAGATCTAAGACAGGCCTCCACATTTTTTTTTTTGAACCAGAAACAACCTGTTGTAGAAGGCCAAGGAGAATGGAACTACGGCCTTTTCACTGTAGAATGAAAACAAACTCAGATTTGAACCCATGGACTGCTAGACCTGCCAAAAAACTTTTGCAGATGACTCCTCCCTCAGGTGGATTTATGACAACAGGTACCACCTTGACAATTTCATTTCTGTCTCTGACGTAATGGGACTTTTTTTTTGCGGCAGCCCTGTTACAGAATGTGTAATATCCATCACCCGTAATTTACGGTTTGATCTCCTTGACCCATACCCTTTGTGTATATGCAGGTAACTGAACTTGAGGGTCTGTTCCAATAATTTCACTTTTTTGCTAGCTAGCACATGAAGGCCTGGTGAAATAAGGGGAGCTAGAACCCATGATCACGGCCACGACCTCTGACCTCAGAAAATTGAGCCAAGCATGCTGGAGTTGAGAAGTAGCATATCCAGACTGCTTTGTGTCCTGTCATACATTTTGTACTGGGACTTCATACCAGGGTGCTGAAAAGTGCCCGAACTGGGACCTCGAGCACCCTTGGCAGCCTCATGTTTAAGAATATTGTGCTCTGTGGGAACAGATTCAGCTTGTGTAATGGGACCACTTGCTTTGAAATTTAGGAATGCACATTAAATGGTCAGTTCACAAACCTCCTACGTTGTGAGCCCGGCACGGGTAACCTTAGGCAACTGTTAGGTTAAGCCTTTCCATTTTCTGGCAGAGCCAGACATCTGGTGGCATTGAAACTAATATTTTGTGAGAAGAAAGTATAGCAGTAGGTTCTGGTTAACAAAGAAAGGATTCTGACAATGTAAGGGAATAATAGTAGCAAATACCGGCTTGGTAGGCTCCAGACCCCTTTTATGATTGCGACTTGTCACATGACGGGTACCAGACCAGTGACGACAAAATAATGGCCAAATGGTAAATTGTACAAGTTTTCTGTGAGAGCGAAACTAACCAGTACCGGACCAGTAGGGTTTGGTACCCCATGTATGTATATTAGTGATGTCACATGACCAGCACTAGACCAGTGGGAATTAGTGACAAAAGAATTAAAAATTTTCTTTCTGTGAAAGGATTGGCACCCCAGTGTATGTTAAAATGCTGTCACATCACCAGCGGTGGGAATAGGTGACAATAAGAAAATCTGTTAGAGGGTAACTGTAGCCAGTACCAGGCTGGTAGGCTCTGGCACCCTGTGTATATTTACTTGAGTTGAGTAGTCACATGACCAGCACCGGACCGGTGGGGATTGGTGACAAATTATTATTAATGGTTTAATCTGTGTGGGCAGCCATAACCAGTACCGGACTGGTAGGCTCTGGCACTCTGTATGTTTATTTTAGTTGTCACATGACCAACACTGGACCGGTGGGAATGGGTGACAAAATAAAAGGACAATCTGTGCAAGGGTTACTGTAGTCGGTACCGGGTAAACCAGTACTGGCACTCTGTATGTTTATTTTTTGTTGTCACATGACCAACACCGGACCGGTGGGCTTGGTGACAAATAATTTGAAAACAATTACATAAAGTAAGTATTCTGCTGTTTCCTCAAAATTATAACTACATGTAAGTCTTCTTCTGTATAAAACCCCAGCACGTTTTCAATATCCTCAATAAATTTATTTCTCGTAAGCGATAGACGCTTACATTAACTTGCAGTGTCACATGACCAGTTTATTTTTAAATTATTGTCATGTGACAAGAATTTGCTGGAGATGATGACGTCATATGAAGACAATGCATTCTCTGTAGATATGAAGGAAACTCTCTTCTAAAATATTTTATATGGTGACGTGGCCAGTAAACAGTAGTTCTTTGTAAATATCCACACAATAAAAGCTTGCAGTATGCAATAAAACGCAGTGGTACTGATGCCTTTCTCAACAAATACTTCACGGACTTGGGGTCAAAGTTCAGTGTAAAATACCAACACGATCCACAATCCTGGCCAGCAGAAGAAGACATAAAGTGCTTCTATATATATTAATGAACATAATACTCTTTTTCTGTTGTAAACTATTTTGTTTTGATAAAAATAAGATCAATAAACAAATCTATGAAATTTCCAAGCGTTCAATCTACTTCGCGCCAAACAAAAAGAGGAAGTGCGCATGCACACGCATGCGCAGTACACCGGCAGGGAGGCTACACAGCCACCTGGCGAATGAACAGGACACTACCGGTAGTGGCCAGAGCCCAGCTCAGGACGTTTTTTTCTAACGTTTGCCGAGACCGGCAGGGTGCTGGACAAATGCATCTGTCCACTACATAAGATGTATTAACGCAATAAAAATGGTAATACCAACCACAATCCAAAAATTTTGTATAAGAGACACTTACTTGAAAATCCTGTCATCCTAATTCTTTGGAATCAGACACTGCTTCTGGTGTAGGAAAGTCATTTTATTTCTTAATTAAAATCACAAAATTGCAAATTTAATAAGTAAACTAAATTATTATAGGTTAATACCCTATCCAATGGACAATTGCTAATTCGGTCGGCGCAGACCAGCCCGCCAACGACAGAAAAAGACGTCCTGTGTTTCCACCGGCTGGCCGGTCCCAGTAGTGGGGCAGTTAAGGCCAACATTGTGCACTTAGGGTTAAAGCATGAAATTTGGCATGGACATCCTTGGGGATATACTAATTGATTCTGGATATGGAACCCAGCCTACAGCTCACCCTGGTGGCCATAATTGCAGTCTTTCCAAAATGGCTGCCAAGAGTGTAATCGAGGATGTTTTGATAAATCTTACAAAGCTAGTATAGATTTTTAAGAGCTTCAAACAAGAATTTTTAGACCCAAATTAAATGTTTTGACCAGAATTAATAAATTTGGTTTTTAGTTGTTGGTAATACAGACTTACAAAATCAAAATGGTTGCCATGGAAACAAAAGAGATACTTTTTCATTATCTGTAGTACATCAAAGTATTATGATTGTTATTTGGAGATGAAATGGCCCCTTATGATCTATTGGCCTATACTCATTGGTTATGAATCCAGTGCCCTTGACAAAGTTTATCCTGGTGGGTAAAATCAAAATATTTCCAAGATGTCTACCATAATAATCAAAGTTCCAGTTTATATGTCACGAAAATGTTTTGTTTATTGAAACTGATTTAACATAATATTCCATTTTAGAAAACCACAAGGATCATAAAAACTGGGTTGTCATTTTTTTCCTTTTGGGTAGGTCATTCTTAGTGGTTTCATTGTAAATAGACAATGCAAAGAATGTAATTTTGGTTGCTAAGCAGCATTGTGACATCACAATCAAATTATGATGTCATGCCACTTCATTACATCATTATGACATACATATAACCTCATCAAAGTTTCATCAGACAATATTTTGTAAACATGAAAGTGAGTAGCCTTTTGACTTTTTATACTTTATTCAGAAAATCATCAGGGAAATCATCAAAAAGTATTGAACAATATTTCAATTATAGGTACAGATTAATATGAACAAAAATAACAAAAGTTATGAAAAATGAAGGTTACAAAAACAGAATAATTAGTCTAACATCTTTTAAATTTTTTGTTTTTCAATAGGATAGTCTGTCTCATACAAATTTAATGGAAACAAGAAATAAATATTTTGGGAAAAAACCAAGTGAACTTTAATGAAAAATTAAATAATTTAGTGAAAAAAGTAATGATAAATGTCTTAGTAAGCAACAAATCTAAATTTCTATGTAGGAAACTCTCAAGAATTTAACTAGAAAAATGAAAATTTCCAGTAGAAATCCTTTCCAACAAATTTTCAATTTTGGAATGCCCTTTATCACATATTTTATTTTCAGACAAATCCTGTAGACTAGAGTGTGGTGGTAGTGGTTAGTTAATTAGAAATATGTCCCAGTCATACAAACTTTTAAAAGATGAGCCATGCTCCTCAAAAAAATATGACATATCAATCAATTGGAACTCTTGCATTCTCTGCCAAACAGAAACTCAAGAACCTCTACAATGTCCTGTGAATTTGAAGAGGACAGATATAAGTGCTGGCTATAAATATGTGACTGATAATCTTTCCCGATTCAATGAACTAGGTGCCCTGCCAATATCTCTCAACATGGAGCAGTTAGAAGATGGATCAGGATTGGAAGCAACTTTAGTCAATCGACAAGCAGTGTGGCATAAGTCATGTCGAAACAAAATCAGCACTCTGAATTTAGAAAGGGCACGTAAAAGAAAAAGGGATGAAGCACACAAAAACAGTCCAATAAAAACTAGATCAAGTTCTGAAAACAGACCAAGCAAGCAGGATGTATGTATATTCTGTGACAGCCCTGCAGGTATTTCTGGTCTACATAAAGCCTCTACCTTTGACATTGATTTTTGGGTTTGAAAATTTGCCACTGAACTGAATGATACATCATTATTATCCAAGTTATCAGCAGGAGATATGGTTGCCATAGATGCTCAGTATCACACAGTATGTTTAACAAAGTTCTATAAACATGGCCAGACAGTTAACCAAAACAGAGAACAGAGCGCAGCAACAGGCGAGGCACATGGCATAGCATTAGCAGAACTAGTCATGCATATAGAGTCATTTCGGGAGACAAGTGATACAAGACCAGTATTTAGTATGACAGATATAAAGAAATTGTACTCTGCCAGATTACAAGAACTTGGCTTTCCAGAAGAACAAGTTCACAGTACAAGACTGAAACTTAGGCTGTTGGCAGCAATCTCAGATTTGAGAGCTCACACTCAAGGCCGTGAAGTATTGTTAGCTTTTGACCAAGACATTGGTAAAGCACTTAAACAGGTCTGTGACCAAGATTTTGATTCTCAGGCATTAATACTGGCTAAGGCTCCTAAAATAGTACGGCATGATATCTTTGCCCAGAAACAAATATTTAATAGAACTTTCTCAAAGGATTGTCAAAATGAAAGCACACCTTCATCTCTTACAGCTCTTGTCAGTATGGTGCTTAGTGAACCTGATATAAAGGCCCAAACAACGCTGACTGAACACCCACAATCACAAGCATGTAAAGCCATCTCACAACTTTTAATATATAATTGTACAAAGGTCAACAGCACCAAAGCAGATAATGTTAATTATTCTAGTCACCATCATAACAGAGACAGGGAAACACCAATACCTATCTATCTCGCTTTGAAGATCCATGGAGAAACTAGAAAACGTGGCTTGATTGATATATTGCACAGTCTGGAATTTGCATATCATATGACCGCTTGATGGGTATTTCCACAGATATAGCAAACAAAGTCTGTACCATATATGATGAAGAAGGTGTAGTATGTCCTCCAAAACTAAGGAAAACATAGACCATAATCCAAGTTCAACAACAGCCACTGAATCCTTCCATGGTACAGGTATTTCCCTGATGCAACATTTAAGACCTGATTCTCTGGGAACTGAACGTAACATTCCAACAATTGCCAAAGATGCTCAAAAGACAAAGAAGATTAGTGATTTACCTGTATCATACACAAATGTGCTTCCTTTTGTTCTAAAGTCCAAAGATCAGTTTGTGTCTCCTTCTACTGAACCTGTGAGCATCGATAATTCTAGCATGGATGAATAACTCGCAAAATCTTATGAATGGCTAGATCATATTCAGCAAGTAATACAAAAGACAGAGCTGGACAAAGATGATTTTGTGTCTTGGGGAGCATATCATGCTTCATTGCAGGCACCATTAACACACCAAGCCACCATAATTGTTCTCTTGCCATTGTTCCTTGAATGTGCACACTCAGTTGCTATGATTCAACATTCAATGAATGTACTCACTAGTGAATGCCTCTGTTCAGTTTCTTAACCCCGGTCAAATTCCCATCCTTGTCATGGACCAACCCCTTTTTGCTATTGCTAAAACAATCCAGTGGAACTTTCCAGCCACCCATGGTGAAGACAGATTTCTTATCATGTTTGGTGGGCTCCACATTAAAATTGCAGCATTTAAGATTCTAGGCGATTGGCTGGAGGGCAGTGGCTGGACCACAGCTATTTGTGATGCTGGTATTGCCTCAAGTGGGGTTGCAGATTCATTACTCAAGGCAGCACATGTAACTAGAACCAGACATGCACACCAAGTAACAGCAGCTGCTTTATATATCCTGAGAAATCAAGCTTATAAAAGGTACACCGAGTCAATACATAAGATGAAGATCCTCTAGATTTCAAAGCTTGGTCCACCAAAATGTTCACTGATCAGCCACAATTCCAGTACTGGTCACACGTTCTCGAACTTGAGCTTTGCATACTTCGACTTGTTGGATCTTTTCGAGAGGCAAATTTTCAAAGCTACATGGATTTTCTCCTCCACCTAATACCATGGGTCTTCAGCTTGGATCATGTACACTATGCATGATGGCTGTCAGTACACATAAAGGATATGTGTACTTTACGTCAGAAACATCCAGGAGTGTACACAGAATTTTGTTCAGGAAGCTTTGTTGCACATAAAACAGTACGTCCTTTTTCTGCTATTGCTACAGACCAAGCCCATGAACAGGTAATGCACTTGTTAAAGGTGAAGGTGGTGCTGTTGGGCTGACAGACAGATCCTTCAGCTCTCCGTCGTTGGATGGTGGCAGGACCTGAATTGTCTAGAATGATAGAAGAATTTGAAAAGACGATTGCCAACAAGGAGTCCACCAAGCACCATGAACAATCATGGGCTGTGCAAGTATCATTTCTCAAGGAAGTCAATGCTTTACCAGATACTTTGAATTATATGGGAAACCCCTTTACTGAAGACAGTGGAGACCTACTAGCATTGGATTCAAAAGACATCATGATCGCTGATGTAGTGACAGATGTCAAAACAGCATATAGGATAGGTCAGGAAAAATATCAGCATTTTGTCAAAGAAAGATTTGTGGAGAAATCTAAGTCTATCACTGAGCCAATTAAGAAAAACAGTCTCAATCTGTTCTCAAAAAAGAAAATTCGACCCCAAAAGAAAGCACAGATTGCTACATTAAAAGAAGATTGTGTATTATTCTCCCGATTATATATAGCATGTCAGTCAAGAGAAGGAAATCTGCATGACTTCTTTCAATATGAAAATCAGCCATGGCCACCTTCATTGGCTAAGCTAGGGGAAATGAGGACTGGCAATAAGGCAGAACTACTGGTTCAACTAGAAGGTCTAGGGACTGTCCCTGATGCAACTCCAACTGTGACAGCAATGATAATTGATGGTGCAATGCTTGTTCAGATGCTTGCACCGGGCACATCAGAAACATTCAGTGATTATTTCAATGGTGTGTTTCTTCCATACATTCTGTTTCAACTTGATAATGTGATAAGGTTGGATATGGTCTGGGATGTCTATGTTCCTGGTAGCTTGAAGGCAGCAACACAAGGGAAACGTGGAACAGGCACAAGAAAGAGGGTATCACTAACTTCGTCTATGCCCACCAATTGGCAATGTTTTCTTCGCATAGATGACAATAAGACAGAGTTATTTCAATTGCTGGCTGAAATATTGACATCTTTTGAGAGGGCAAATAAGCAAATATTTATCACCTTGGGTGATAGAGTTCTGTGCTCCCCTGCTAATATGGATAAATCTTCCTTGGAGCCATGCACACATGAAGAAGCAGACTCAAGACTGATTTTGCATCTGTCAGATGCAGCTCTAAAAGATCATAGGAGGATAATGATTCGAACAAGTGACACTGATGTTATTATTTTGATCATAGCTAACATGCACACATTTCCCCAGGGTACAGAGGTTTGGGTATCCTTTGGTGTTACTAAACATCATCGATATATAGCTGCGCATGAAATTGCCAAATCTTTAGGTGAAGAGAAATCAAGAGCTTTAGCAGTATTTCATGCATTCACAGGGTCAGATGTCACTTCATTTTTTGCTGGTAAAAGCAAAAAATCTGCTTGGAATACATGGAATGCATATCCCAATGTTACAGAGGCATTCCTCACTTTAGCAAACAGTCCCACAAGAATTTCTGACAGCACCATGAGCATTGTTGAAAAGTTTGTGGTTCTTTGGTATGACAGAACCAGTGAAATGTCCAAAGTAAATGATGTGAGACAGTATCTATTTTCCCGAAAGTCACGCACCTTGGAAAATATCCCACCAACATTTGCAGCTCTTAAACAACATACACTGCGAGCAGTTTATCAAGGAGGACATGTATGGGGACAAGCCTTGTTTAAATCTCCAAACTTGCCATGTCCATCAGAATGGGGATGGGAAAAGTCTGGAGGAACTTCATGGAATCCCAGGTGGACAACTCTTGGTCAAGCTCAAGAAAAATGCTACGAACTTGTGCATTGTGGTTGCAAAAAGGCATGCCGGGGTCAATGCAAATGTTTCAAAGCAAGTTTAAAATGTACAGGCCTTTGCAACTGTGAAGGGAATTGCTTCCAAGAAGAATTGTAACACCTGAAAAACTAAATGTGAATGGTAATGGTCTGATAGCCATTATATTGTACACTTTCTAATGAGTGATCTCTGATTCCTTGAAATTACTGTAAATTAATGATGGTACAATAACAATATATTTCTGTTTGATGTATGTATGATTTCATAGGCATTTTCATGCTGATTTGCATGTCATAAATGTATCTTACAGTAACATATCATTACAACTAAGACATTTTATACTGCTTTGGCGGCCATCTTGAAAATTGGCCTAATATGGCCACAAGGGGTCAGTGGCAACTGGGTTCCATATCCAGAAATGTTTCATATGTATCATTCATTCAGTCTGTGAAGTTTCATTCTTTTAACCAAAAGTGAACGATTTTGCCCAAATCCTAACCTTAGCCGCCCCACTACAGTACTGTGCATTCACCAGGTGGCGCATGGTATTTACTTCCTGTCCAGACAACATTACATCATATCATCTTTTTCGTTGTCTAAACCTATTAGACTCCTAGTAAGCTGATAGCGGGGTCGGTGGGAGGGTCTTGTGTGTCCATTGGAAAGGGTATTAACCTATAAAAATTTAATTTACTTATTAAATTTGCAATTTTATTGCGTTAATGCATCCTATCCAATCGACAATTGCTGAATAACTACCGCTTGGTCGGCGGGTAAGTTACTAGGGACTTATGTGAACTCACAAGTAATAGCAAATTTTAACCTACGGTCTAGGCTGACTTTGTCAGGAGACCTATAGGCCCAGGCCCGGTTTGACCTTAAGGTCAGGAAACCCTGTAAGGCCATGGTTGGTTGCCAGCAGCCGGTTACCCGGGGCTATACCGCCGTCGCCCCCCCTTTTTTGCAGACCTGCTCTGAGGTAGGGGAAGAGAGGGATGAGTTCAGTCCCAGATTGCAAATAAATCTCCCGATGGAAGCACGCCACACTTAATTCTTATGTACATGAAGAACTGTTTATACATATATACAAATCTCAATCGAAGGGCCGCTTGTGGATCTGCTGAGTAGCCATTACCGAGCCCAATTGGTAAAGCTCTGAATCAGCCCAAGCCCCGCCCTTCTGATAGAACTGTGTGAAGGTATTATGTAACTTCAGTGGCAGGCTGACAAGATTGGATCTAAGGAGGCTCCCGACTGGAAGACCTTAGAAGCATCAAAGGCCATCATGGGCTTTAACCTGATGTAAAGTGTGGGCCTCCTGGTCAGAGAGCTCATAACATAGGATCACAGTCTGCTTGATCCAAGAGGAGGTAGTGGTAGGTGAGATGTCTTTGTCGAAACCTTTCTTAAAGGAGACAAAAACCACCTCCTTATTCTGCCTGAGGTCTGAGGTCCTGTCCAAATAGTAGCGCAATGCTCTGACTGGACAGAGGGACCTGTCAGACTTGAGGGATCTATCCAGAGTCGGGGCCAGGGCTGTTATAACCCCTGGGGCCACACTGTCTGGACCCTCTTTGGCCAGCTGATTCTTGGAGAGAAAGCTGGGTGATGGGTACCTTTGACCAGTCGGATTGGTGTCTAATATCTCTGTTTTGCCAAGCATGTGTCTCACTTCTATGCTTGCCCGACCCCAGGGCCAAGAGGAAAACTGTCTTGAAGGTCAAATGCTTCAAGGAGGCCTCTTTAATTGGTTCAAAATGAACCTTGTCAGCTGGTGCGAAAATCAGGGAGAGGTTCCAGGAGGGGATTCCCTTCCGGCCTTTGCGTCTGTCTCAGTGGAAACTATCTAGGAGACGAGTGAGATTTTCATCCTTACTGATATTGATGGGCGAATTTCCCAGTGTATCAGCAATGGCTAACCTGTAACCATCAATTGTGCTGGGCTGCAACTTTCTGTCCTGAAACAGGTACATAAGGAAGTCAGCAACTGACTTTACAGGGGGTGCCCTGAAGTCCACCTGATGAATGATACATCACTTTGTAAAAATGGCCCACTTGCCTCATAGACTGATCTGATTGATCCCCTTTGAGGAGCCTCAATTCCTGCTGCCACTGCCTCAGACAAGCCCTGCTCCTCGATTGCTGAGGCTCTAGGAGCCCTGCATGGAGATTAAGATTTGTCAGATTTCTGTGAGGGATCTGATTGAATGGCTGTCAACAGGTTGGACAGATTGGGCAGGCTCAGTGGGATTTGGCTGGATATGGTCACTAGATCCCACAACCAAGGCATGTTGGGCCACCCCGGAGCAATCAGAATGATTCTCTTGCATGGGGAGTCTTGCAACTTCTCCACCACTTTGCCCAATATAGCTGATGGTGGGAAGGTGTATGCTTTCAGATCCTACCATGGCCAACTGAGCGCATCCACTGCTGTGGCCAGGGGATCCGGTACCGGTGACACAAACAGGGCAACTTGTTGTTGAACCTCATGGCAAATAAGTCTATTTTGGGCCGGTGCCACCTGCTGCATATTGAGTGGAAGACCTCTGGAAGGAGAAACCACTCTGTTTGGATGGTCTGGCCTAGTCTGGATAGCTTGTCTGCTACCACGTTCAGCCGGCCTGGCATGTGTCGGGCTTAGAGTCACTTGTTTCTCCATAGTAGGGCACAAAGTGGGCCCGACCTTATGCCTCCTTCCTTGTTTATGTATGACACTACTGTGGTGTTGTCAGTTGCTACAAGTACTATCTTGTTTGAGCAAGGGTCTTGGACACTCTTTTAAAGCCAGAAAGACTGCTTTAAGTTCTAGATAGTTTATATGCAGCTTGCTTCCCAGAAGGGACCAGGTTCCTCTTGCAGTGTGCTCGTCTAAGTGGGCTCCCCACCCTTCTATTGATGCGTCTGTATATATTTGCAGAGCATGTTTTATTGGGTGTAATGGTTGGCCTGTAAGTACATTGGTCTTCCTTCAGCCACCATTGTAAATGGGGGTGCAGGGACCTGGGGATTGGGATGACCTTTTCTAGTGATTCTGGTACCCTCCAGTTTTTGTTTTTTTTTTGTTTTTTTTTTTTTGTGATGCCACTGGATGAGTCTCATATGAAGTCGGCCTAGATGAACTTTCTTTTCTGTAGCTGTTAGAAACCTATCAAGGACATGAATTCCCGGACTGGGCAAGCAGGTAGGGATAGCAGTTTCAGCATTTTCTCCTGAAGGTTCTGCTACCGGTCCGGAGTCTGTCGGACCCAATCAGACCTGAGGTCGAACTGGTAGCCTACAAAAATGAAGTCTTGTTTGGGCTCCAGCTCTGATTTCTCTAAGTTCACCAGCCAACCCAGTTGCTGACACATTATTTACTAGTTCCTGTGTATGTTGGAGACAAGCCTGGTGGGATCTGGCTCTTACCAACCAGTTGTCTAGGTACTGGTGGATTCTTAAATCCTTGTGTATGGCCATCAGTTTTAACTCCTTTGGGATCACGGTGAACTCCAAGGGTGCTGTGGACAAACCGAATGGCAGGGCCTTGAACTAGTATGCCCGACCTTGGATGTGAAATCTCAGGCATTTCCTGGATTGTTCTTGTATAGGGAAGTATATGGAAGTAGGTGTCCTTGAAATCTATTGAGGTAACCCATTCCCCTTGTTGGAGGGAGGTCCTGATGGTCTCCGAAAGGTTTGGTTTGCTCAGATCAAGAACAGATCTCCAACGGCTGTCTGGTTTTGGAACCAAAAAAGGTCAGTTGAAGAAGCCCAGAGATTTGAACTGGCTCGACTGCATCTTTGTCCATAAGCTGATGTAATGCCTCTAACCAATATAGCTTCCTGCGGGAGTGTACACAGCAGTTGATGATTTTTTGTGACCTTGTCAAGCTTGGGCTTGACTAAAAAGGGAGAGTGTAGCCCTCCTTCAACATTTGTACTACCTAGGGTCCAGCCCCCAAGGCTTCCTAAGTTCCCAAAAAGGATTTAGTCTGGACCCTACAGGCAGACTGTGTGCCACCTCTGGGACATTTGGTAGTCTGACAAACATTTTCTGTCCCTCCGGACACTGGTCCGGCCTGGTGACAATGAAAACAGTTAACAGTCCTTCTGTAATTGCTGTGGTCCAGTCTGGTGGGGCTGACACAACTCTTCACATTTTACAGACTCTTGGCCCGGGCCAGCCACCTTGAAGGTGGGGCATGGCTGACCCCTGAATGGACACAATGAAGGCTTGTCTGAGTGTGTACCACCTTTTCTCTTGCTGTTCAAAAGACCCATTTGTTTTCTCTGTAACCAGCAATTTTTAACCACAGTACATCTCTGTAGCCTGTGATACTCTGACCATTGAATTTAGTTACTGGTCTACTAACTACGTGATCCCCAGGAGTGACTGCTGATCGGTTCCGGTCCTCTGTAACCAGTATTGAAAAGGGACAAGACCGTAATTGCACCTGATAGGTCAGTAGTCTCTGTAACCAGCTGGTGTGAAGCAAAACTGCTCAGTGAAAACTGTATAGCCGGTAACCTGTTGGTGAACTCTGTAACCGGTTGAAGCAGTTTCTGTGTAGGAAAGAACTCCCTGTCAGGGACTACACATTATTAGGCCTGTCATCAGCCTTAGGCTGGTAAATAGGCTGCTGATGCGGTCGGTAGACTCTGTAACCGGTCGGTTGAAGCCATATGTTGTAAATGCCTGCTGTCTGCCTGCCCAGAATCAACACATGGTTGGATGGACTAGGTCAGAGGGCTCTGTAACCAGTTGGGTCGGGTAAGCTGTACAAGGCTGTGTAGCCGGTATCCGGTCGGTACACCAGTTGCTGAAGCAATTTAACAACTATATTGTGTTTAAAACTCAGCTTACTGCAGGCTGAATGGAGCTAGGTAGGGAGATTCTGTAACCGGTTGATTGAAGCACTGTACATCAAGGGCTGTGAAGCCGGCAGGTACAAGCCTACAAGGCTGTGTAGCCGGTCGGTATGCTCTGTAACCAGTTGTTGAAACAATTTAACAACTATCTTTTGTTGAATCCAGCTTACTGTAGGTTTCCTCCATTAATTAAAGTATTTCTTTCAAATGCACGTCTTATTTGTAGATTTGACAGTTGCTGGGAAAACCCCTGTGAGCTATTTTTAGAAGCAATTGTGGTTCGACGTATCACGTGACCAGCTTGCTGGTCGGAAAGACATGCCATTGGCTGATTGGAGATGACATCAGTAGTCGTGTTCTTTGTGTGATACTTAACCCGCAACTTTACAGTATTCTGACTGTCCACAAAACCCCACTACTGACAACAAGGCCGGGTCTGCAAGGCAGGGACTGAAATCATAGTAGACGTGAGTTCCTTCCGACCTTCCTGGTCGGTGAATCACATGATCAGCTTCGTGACTTGGTCGGTGAACCATGTGACCAGCTTCGTGGAGATGACATCAGAGGTCGCGTTCTTTTGAGCTGGCCGGTCGGCTGATGCTTTAAAAGCAAAGAAGCCTGGACCAGTGCTTTGTAGATGTGTAGAAAACTGGCCATCCACAACCCCCACTACCGACAACAAGGCTGGGTCTGCAAGGGAGGGACTGAAATCACCTATTGAGAGGTCGGCTGAACTGGAGCTTGCTAGTCGACCAATGCTTTACAGCAAAGAAGTCTGGACCAGTGTGCTCTGAAGATTTCTGAAGAATGCATCTCTTCTGATGAAAAACACTGAATACTCAAGCTAGGCTGGTGTGGCTGATGCTTTGTGGCAGAGAAGCCTGTACCAGTGCGCTCTGAAGAAATCTGAAGAATTCATCTCATGCTTCTGATGAAGAATGCACCTCTTATATGGGGAATTCCTTCGATTAACAGTGTTCAAAACTACGCGGACTGAAATTTTCCGTGATTTCTATTTGTAGTACTAGAAAAGACGTTTCTATGGTGGTTGAAACTGGAAGGTTACAGAAGGTACATTCAAACAAAAAACACAGATAAAAATACCTTGTAAGTAGTATATCCATTATTTTCCTTAATATTGTCGATCTGCCCCTAACAACACAATGGTTGAAATGGGAGGAAACTAGTAAAATGGCTGCCTTCATAATTCATATTTTTCGTTGCTTACTGCCCTATCATCAACACTAAATTGAGTCAGCTAGGGAGCGTTTCCAGGAGATTTCTTAAGGTATATCTGTGATATGAAGAAAACATATCTACACTAAAATATTCCTTAATAAGGTTGAAAATCCATCATAAAGATTCATAATGCACACTTTTTCCTTTAAAAACTCTGGAGATGTTGAAAACACGTCTGCACAGTACACGCGCCAAACGAAAAAGATGATATGACGTCATGTTGTCTAGACAGGAAGTAAATACCATGCGCCACCTCGCGAATGCACAGTACTGGGACCGGCCAGCCGGTGGAAACACAGGATGTCTTTTTCTGGCGTTTGGCGGGCCGGTCTGCGCCGACCGAATTAGGAATTGTCCGTTGGATAGGATGTATTAACGCAATAAAATAGTCAATGTGTACTGTGTTACTTAAAATATTTTAATGTGAAAAATTTATCAATTTTATATTCTTCCTATCACCAAAATAAGGAACTGAAAACTGTCTTCCAATATTATAAATTTGAAAATTTTAATTACTTAAATGTAGCTTTTATAAGCTACAAGATTACCATGTGGGACTGAATGCTGTTCTTGGCATCCGGCCAACGTCTAAGAAAAAAAGACATTTATAGTTGGCCGTAGCCTCAGGTTGTCCTTTCGCGGTACACTGTGAGGTTTCTTCCTACTTTCTCGTAGCAATTCTAACCCATACCCCTCAGCTGTAAAAATAGCGGGGAGGCAGGGTGGCAGGGTTCGCGATTACGCCGTCCGAGTATGTTGAACACGCAGTATTTCAGATTTGGACGCGAATTTCGGTTGTCAGTGCGTCTGTCGGGACGCGATTTTTATGAAGAAAATATTTCTGCTTTAGAAGCGAATTTCGGTTGGCAGGAAGTGTAGATATGCACGCAATATATATAACACTGAAAATAAGCTTTATATTTAAAATTGAATGGTTTTGAGCGATTTCTTGGCAAGTTGTTTACGTCCACCATTGTTTTCATGCGTGACGACATTCTTCCAAAACAGCCAGTCAGTGCTGGTGTTGTACACTAGCAAATCTACTCGAAACGTTATATATCGAAAGAAAGCCTGATCTCTGCACGGAAACAATCAAAACAACAAGCCAGGACGGTGAACTTTCGTGGGAGACGAACTATACTAAATCTCGGAAACTCTTGATATTTAACCCCGGAAAGTCCCTCAGAAAATAAAAGCTGTAACAAATATTCAACAGGGAATGTAACAAAAGAACTATATCTCTGAAAGTACCTAGTGAATTTTTATCAAACAAAAAGCAACAGAAACTACAAATATCTTTCTTTCAAAAGTATAAATACAATATTTGTAGCTTAAATAAAATAATCATACAAAATTGCAAATTTAATAAGTAAATTAAATTTTTATAAGTTAATACCCTATCCAATGGACAATTGCTTTACCGGTCGGCGCGACCGGTCCCGCCAAACGTCAGAAAAAAACGTCCTGTATAAACCACCGGCAGGACCGGTCACAGAGTGTGCATTCGCCAGGTGGCGCATCATACTTCATTTCCTGTTTACACCTTTTGACGTCATAGCATCTTTTTCGTGTCTAATCCTAGTAAGACCCCTAGTAAGCTGATAGCGGGGCTGGTTGGGTGGGCCTTGCCTGTTCATTGGATAGGGTATTAACTTATAAAAATTTAATTTACTTATTAAATTTGCAATTTTATTGCGTTAATACATCCTATCAAATGGACAATTGCTGAATAACTACCGTTTGGTAGGCGGGTAAGCAGCTAGGGACTTCTATGAACTCATAACAAAACAAAACAGTACAGGCCCATTTGACCTAGGGTCAGAGAACCCTGAAAGGTCAGGGTCGGCCACCAACTCACCGGTTACGTTGCCCCCCCCCCCCCCCCCCCCCCTTTTTTTTTTTCTTTCCTTCCAGAGTCGGTTTGAGAAGGGAAAGATAGAGAGAGAGGGGCTGAGTTCAGTCCCAGAAGAAATAAACTTCCTAAGGGAAGCAAGTCACAGTTTTTTTTTTGTTTTTTTTTGAAAATATATGTACATTCAACATATTTACATTATGTACATATCTAACATATTTACAATATGTACATATTTACATATATACAACATCCCCTCACTTCTGGGCCTGGTGGTGCACCTGCTGGGCAGCCATTACAGGTCCCAGGTGGAAGAGCTCTGAGTCAGCCCAGGCAACATCCTTCAAATAGAATTGGGTGAAGGTGTTGTGAGATTTCCAGTGGCAGGCTGACAAGATCTTATCTAAGGAAATCCCTGATTGGAAAGCCTTAGAGGCAGCAAAGGCCCTAACATCATGGGCTTTAACCTGATGTAAGGAGAGGGCCTCCTGGTCAGAGAGCTCATAGCACAGAACCACAGTCTGTTTGATCCATGAGGAGATGGTGGCAGGTGAGATGTCTTTATCAAAACCCTTCTTGAAGGAGACAAAGACTAACTCCTTATTCTGCCTGAGGTCTGCAGTCCTGTCCAAGTAGTAGCGCAGGGCTCTAACTGGACATAGGGACCTGTCACCCTTGAGTGACCTATCCAGAGATGGTGCCAGGGCTGGGATGACCACTGGTGCCACATTATCTGGACCTTCCTTCGCCAGCTGGTTCTTGGATAGGAAGCTGGGTGAGGGGTACAAAGACACCTTAGACCAGTCTGACTGGTGTCTGATGTTCTTATGTAACCAAGCATGGATCTCACTCCTGCGTTTACCTGAACCCAAAGCCAGCAAGAAAACAGTCTTGAAAGTTAGATGTTTCAAGGAGGCCTCTTTCAGGGGTTCAAAGGGAGCCTTTGTGAGCTGATGTAAAACCAGTGAAAGGTTCCAAGAGGGGATGCCCCTCCTGCCCTTAGGTCTGTCTCTATGGACACTATCCAGGAGACGAGTGAGATTCTCATCTTTGCTGACATTAATGGTGGAATTGCCCAGTTTGTCAGCAATGGCTGATCTGTAGCCATCAATAGTGCCTGGTTGTAACTTCTTGTCCTGAAACAAGTGCAGGAGGAAGTCAGCAATGGCTTTCAGAGGTGGTGCCCTGAAGTCCACCTGATTACCGAGGCACCACTTTGTAAAAATAGTCCACTTTGCCTCATAGACAGATCTGGTTGATCTTCTTTGAGGAGCCTCAATTCGTGCTGCCACTGCCTCAGAGAAGCCTTGCTCCTTGATTGCTGAGGCTCTAGGAGCCAGGCATGTAGGTTCAGATTTGACAGGTTCCTGTGAAGGACCTGGTTGAATGGCTGAGACACTAGATTGGGTATGCTGGGCAGACACAGTGGGATCTGGCTGGACATTGCTACCTAGTCCCAAAACCAGGGCATGTTGGTCCACCCTGGGGCAATCAGAATTATTCTGTTGCAGGGGTAGTCCTGGAGCTTCTCCACCACTTTGCCCAAGATGGCTGCCCGTGGGAAGGCGTATGGGTCCAGGTCCTCCCAGGAGAGGCTGAGTGCATCCACTGCCCAAGCCTGGGGGTCTGGTACCGGTGATACAAACTGTGGCAGTTTGTTGTTGATCCTGGTGGCAAACAGGTCCACTTTTGGCTGGTGCCACCTTGAGCATACAGCTTGGAACACTGCTGGATGAAGTGACCACTCTATTTGAATGGTCTGACCAAGTCTGGATAGCTTGTCCGCTATCACGTTCAGCCGGCCGGGGATGTGACGTGCTCTGAGGGTTACCTGCTGTCTGGTGCACCAGGACAGGATTCTCCACAGTAGGGCACACAGTGACCCCGACTTCATCCCCCCCTCTTTGTTGATATAGGCAACCACTGTTATGTTGTCTGTTGCTATCAACACTGTCTTGTTGCAGACCAGGGTTCGAAACTCCTTTACAGCTAGAAATACCGCTTTTAGCTCTAAGTGGTTTATGTGTAACTTGCTCTCTGGAAGGGACCAAGTTCCTCTTGCAGTGTGGTCGTCCAAGTGAGCGCCCCACCCTTCGTTTGATACGTCTGTAAAGATCTGCAGAGCATGTTTTAGAGGGTGTAATGGTTGACCTAGTAGCACATTGCTTTCCTCCAGCCACCACCTTAGATGGGGGTGGAGGGACTTGGGAACCGGTATCACCTTTTCCAGTGATTCTGGGACCCTCCAGTTGTTTTTCAAGTGCCACTGTATGGGTCTCATGTGTAGTCGCCCTAAGTGGACTTGCTTTTCTGTTGCTGTGAGTAGACCTATGAGGGACATGAATTGTCGGACCGGGCAAAGCGGATCCGACAATATTGATCTGATTTTGTGTGTCAAGGCCTGCCAACGCTCTTCTGTTGGTCTGACCTTGCCCTCTTTCAGGTCGAACTGGTAACCTACGAAGTTGAAGACCTGTTTGGGAACAAGTTCTGACTTTTCCTTGTTCACCAGCCACCCTAATTCCTGACAAAGTGTGACTAGGGTTTGAGTATGCTGGAGACAGGTGTGGTGGGTAGAGGCTCTCACCAGCCAGTCGTCTAGGTACTGGTGGATCCTTATACCCTTCTGAAGTGCCATGAGTTTGACCTCTTTGGCCACCACTGTGAACTCCATGGGAGCTGTGGACAGACCAAAGGGTAGGGCCTTGAACTGGTAAGACCGACCCTGGATGTGAAAACGCATGTACTTCCTGGACTGACTGTGAATTGGTATGTGGAAGTATGCGTCTTTGAAATCTATGGATGTGACCCACTCCCCTACTTGGAGGGAGGTTCTTATTGTCTCTGGGGTTTCCATCTTGAATGTCTCTGTGTTTAAAAAAGGTGTTCAAAGTGCTCAGGTCTAGGATCGGTCTCCACCGGTTGTTGGGTTTGGGTACCAAAAATAGCCAGTTGTAAAACCCCAGTGAGGTTTGATTCTCCACCGGTTCGACTGCATTCTTGTTTATCAGCTGAAACAGTGCCTCTAAAAGGAAGGACTGTTTGGTTGGATTGTGGTAGTTGCTTATTACAGTCAGTGACCTTGTCAAGTGGGGTCTGAACCGGAAGGGAAGCGTGTAACCTTCCCTCAGTATGTTTACCACTTTTGGACTTGAACCCAGGGTTTCCCATTTCTCCCAACACTGCTGTAACCTTGCCCCTACAGGAGGATCTATAACAGCATGTTGGGCATTGGTGACAAGATTTACAGAACTCAAGTGACCTACACAAAAAACATTTTTGACATATTTTATTTTTGTGTACAATTGACATGCATTGGGATTTACACCTTTCCTTTGTGGCAACCCGGTGACAATAGGAACACTTGCAACACAAGAGTCTACATTTAAAGTCACTTTGCTGTTTTTCTGGTCTGTCACTGGTGGTGGCTTCAAACCCTCCATCTTGTCGGATGCAATTACAGAGTTCTTCAATCCGACCACATTTGAAACACAATAATTGTCATTTATGCTTCTTAAACCCTTTGGCCGGCTTCTGGTTGAAGTTTGAGGCTTTACTTCCACCTTTCTGACCAGTTTGCCGGTCTCTGACTTGTTTCCAAGCCCGTGTAGTGGGCTTCCGGTCCGGCTGGTGTGAAGATCTAGTATTGGAGGGAACGTATGGATGAAAACGTCCAGGTTTCCTCTGTGTGTTACCCACAGAACGCCTCTCCTCACTACGTGAAATCTCATCTTCTGCCTTGAGTAGTAAGCTGTCCGGGAACAATGAGAGTAGGTGTACTGGAGATGTGCGTAATGCAGTGAGGGTATCAGGTTTAACTCCACCACGTATAAACTCCAAATAGCTATCCCAATGTGCCAGAGTGAGGTTGGCCATGCTGATGAAAACTCCCTCTGACAGATCTTGCATGGTAGGCTGCATAGCCTGGGAAATTGACCGGTTAAAGGTCACCAGATATTCCAGCTCTTCAACAGCCTGCTGCGTTCTTTCAGCACTCTTGCCCTTTGATGAATCTGACCGGAGAGACTTCAGCTGGGTAACCATGGAATCCTGTACTTTAGTCAGATATCTAGATAACCCAGCAGCATGATTACACATCACGGATTGTTCCCTGAACGCCTTCTCCCACCTTCTAAGGGTATCCTGACTGAACGTACGGGAAGCTGGAGCAGAAGGTAAACTTCTTCTTGCGACCCTAGAGAACATGCTGTTCAGCTTTGCCGGTTCCGGAGACCAGTGGGATACAGCCTGGGTAAACGCGTCTCCCTTCTTAACTGCTTGCATATCATACCACTTTGAAGAGCGTGGAGTCTTTACAAACTGGTCCCGTAGCAGTCCACTGGTTTCAGAATTTCTAGAGGGATAACCTTCAGTAATGGTTACATTCAGTTTCTCCAGTTTTTTTACAGAGCCATTCATCGACCGGCAATTTAACTGACACTTTACCGGTAGTCTTCACTCTGGAACCAGCAAAAGGGTTATCATCCATAGAGGCAGCTGAGTTGTCATAATCCGGGATGTGATGCCAGTTCATGAAACTTCTAACCCCTCTAATAGATTCCCTGTAATTGGCGTCTTCAGAGAGGTCCTGATCTGTAGCCGTGTCCGGTAAATCACCCTGGCAGTGAACACTAGCCGGTGATGCCGGTTCCGCATCCAACTCAGCCTCACTATCAGATTCCCTAGCAACCTCAGAGTTCTGGCCAATGGGAGGCAACTGGTTATGCAGTGTAGTTTCAGCACCGGCAGGCAGAACCTCAGGACCCGCACCAGGAGCCTGTGTAGGCTGGGTGGCCGTCCCTGCACCGGGAACCAGTAAAGGTTGGGTGGCTAACACTTCAGAGGTACCTGGGCCCTGAACAGGGTGGGTAGCACTCTCAACTCCATCTCTCCCAGCTTCAGTACCGGGAACCCCCAGTGGAGGTTGGGTAGCCGTCAACTGCGTAGCAACGTCACCAGTGCCCTCAGAAGACATAATACTTGAAGAAGCACCCGGATCAAAGAAAGGGTGTTCTCTGGGCACCACAGAGGCAGAGTTCACCGGTCGCACCGGAACAGCAAAGGACTGGTTAACCAGCATAGCTTCTAGACGTGAGAATCTTTCACTTCACTTGTCATCAAGGGACTTGAGGTCGTCTGAAGTAGGTTTGCTGCTGTGTTTCCGTTTACTAGACCTTGGGGAACCATCAGAACGCTTCTTCTTGTGTTTAGGCGTAGAATCAACAGAGGGCAACTTGTCACAGCTAACCCGCCCAACAGTGTCACTTCTGAAGGGTCCACTAGAGTGGGGGTCGTGCTTGCATTACCTTCAGTCTTCTTCTGCTCAGAGCATTCCTTCCTTACCTTGTAAGTCGGAGTTGCTAACTGATGGATCTGCGCAGGCGTAAACGCCTTACAGATCTGGCAATCCAGCTTTTTGACACAGGGGTCGTCTCCCACCCCCTTGTCACGACAACGCGCGCATTTCTGATGGTTGTTGAAAAGGGCCATAACGTGCCCGCAAGAAGGTTGTAGAATTACTCCGTACTAATAAAAAACACGAAACTTGGAAGAGTTTGTTGTAAAACTTCAAAAACGTATCTCTGAAGAAAAACTTCTGCACACTCTTTCACGCCAAACGAAAAAGATGCTATGACGTCAAAAGGTGCAAACAGGAAATGAAGTACGATGCGCCACCTGGCGAATGCACACTCTGTGACCGGTCCTGCCGGTAGTATATACAGGACGTCTTTTCCTGACGTTTGGCGGGACCGGTCACGCCGACCGGTAAAGCAATTGTCCATTGGATAGGATGTATTAACGCAATAAAAAAAAGTCACTCAAATTTCAATTTTCAATGCTGACTGGAGTTCAAAATTGATTTATTGACAGATACATATTATTTATCAGTAGAAAGGAAATTAAACAGTGCTTCTATATTTTTAAATATATCCAGAAATAAGAAAGGAATATTATTTGCATCCCATTTTCACACAATGGTACCCCATTTTTGATGTGCTATAAGGTACCCAACATTTCATAACCTTAACACAAACACTGGACTCAGAAAAAATGATTGGGACTCCATTTTTTGGATGTCATATAGTCCGTTGGACTCCATATTTTAGAGGTACTTCGCGAACCCTGGGTGGGACTCTTCTCAGTCCCACATGGTAAGCTTGTAGCTTATAAAAGCTACATTTAAGTAATTAAAATTTTCTATTTTATTGCGCTACAATAGCTTATGTCTAATTTTTCTTTGATTTTGAAGTAATATATTAGAATGAGTGTTAGAAAATACCAGTCTGAGTCCCGTTTACAGAGCCCCAATCCCAAAGATTGGGTCTGTAAAAAGTAAAAAACCTGAATAAAATGAATGACAGTGCTAAAAACTGTCTAGATGTTTGGAGTAGGAGAGAAGTGCAGTCTATGCTCACTTTGACAGTGTAAAGCCCCTAGGGCTACCACGATGGAAAAGACAAGCCCTAAGCTTGAAAATTCTCATAATTTTTCCCACCCTAGTATGAGATTAATGACAACCTTGATAAGTCCTTAATACATAATATACTGTGTAAACTAAAAATACAAAATGACCTTACCCGTAACATCTTGAGAGGTAAACCTATACCTACACCCTTGGATTAGACTCCTGACAACTAGTTTGTAGCGGATGTGCCCCCCCATCCCCCCCCCCCCCCCCCCCCCTTCTTTTATTTCCGAGGATAACTGGTCTGAGGGGAAGGGTCTAGGACTTGTTGTGCCGCCACCACTGGTCCCAGATACATATTGTTGTCATTGTCTGACCAAGTAAGGTCTTTTAGGTAAAAATTTGTAAATGTGTTGTGAGCTTTCCAGTGACAGGCTTACACGATTTGGTCCACCGATACCCCACTGTAAAAGGCCTTAGAGGCCGCGAAGGCCCTAATGTCATGCGCTTTGACTTGGACCAAGTCCAAGGCTTGTTAGTCTGCTTGTTTATAACAAAGTAGAATGGTTTGTTTCAACCAAGATGAAAGAGTAGCGGGTCTGATGTCTGAGGTGTGTCCTTTCTTGAAGGAGATGAAAAGGAGGGATCGAGACCCCCTTAGGTCTTTGGTTCGATCCAAGTAGTACCTCAGGGCCCGCACGGGATACAAGGTCCTGTCTTCTTTGAACTGTCTATCTACAATGGTAGTCTAAGCAGGAATAGTCACTGGAGACACACTTTGAGAACCTTCTCTTGCTAGTTGGTTTTTGGCTATGAAGTCAGAAGAAGGGACCAAGGCAACCTTTTCCCATTGGCCTAGATTAGATACCTTGTTTGCAACCCAGGCATGGATTTCGCTGTGGCGCTTGCTGGAGGCCAAAGCTAGCAAGAAAGCAGTTTTGAGAGTAAGATGTTTGAGGTCTGTGTCTTTCATAGGCTCAAAGGGTGCTTTTGTGAGCTCATTAAGAACAACAGAAAGGTTCTATTTTGGAAGATTCCTGGAACCTTTTGGACGATCCCTGTGAAAACTAGAGAGTAACCTGTGAAGGTCTGAGTTTTGTGTAATATGACGGCCCGCTGGGCCCAAGGTGTCAACAATGGCCGCCCTGTAACCATCAATGGTCGAGGGGCGTCTGTTTAGATCTTGGTACAGGTACATGTAAAAAATGTGAGATTTGTTTCACAGATGGAGTGGAGAAATCCACCGAATTTTCTCTGCACCATTTCTCAAATAGGGCCCACTTTGACTTGTAGATGGACCTTGTTGATCAGTGCCCCTACCCTTGTGACCATGACAATATGTAAACCATGACTATGTATGCAAGAACACAACTACATGGGATATAATCTTTTAATAATCTGTTCATCTAATGTTTATGTACAATACTACAAGGCATCTTTTTAAGTTTAGGGTCACCTCAATAATTTGGACTAAACTCAGTTTAATGCCACCATAAATTAAGGATGATGAAGTTACAGTCCTTGTACAACACTTTACATAAGAAGAATTACTGAATGCAATATGCGATAAGCTAAGGTGGCCTTAAAGATTTTACTTCACAGATAAACCTACTTAGAACCAAACGAAGGTGACCCTAAATTAAGAATTAAGTTTATGCAGTAAAAGAAACAATATATATATATATATATATATGCATGAGGTAGATGCCAACCTCCACCCATTAAATAAAAGAGTAGACATGTTCCTAGCTAAAACTCAAAGTAAAACAGGAGTCCATGAGGTCAGTCCATTCCTGCCTTAGGCCTTATATGGCTGAATAATTCAGCCCTTACACTAACAATTGACAGTGTGAACATGCCTATGTTTTGACTAGCCCCTAGGTACAAAATGTGAATAAAATCGAGACATTAAAATTTATTCGCAGAGGCTGTTGGAATCCTGACTGTCAGTGAGGTGTCAAATTCCACAGTCAACCCCTCCAATCTGAAACTACAAACACTGTTAGCACATTGAAGAATATACAAGATCATTTGTGCAATTGTAACAAATTTAAGACTGAAAATCGTTGACTAACATCATTAATCTGAAAATAACCATATATACTAACAACTGAACACCCCTCCAGTGAAACTCAGTGCTGAATGAAGCTATATAAGTGACAACTATACCCTGGAAGTAATGAGATGAGTGAAAAAAGGTCCTATTCAGGAAATTTTTGATGAGGAGACAAGGAGGAAGTCCCTCTGTTAGCTAACAAGCGCCAATGCTGTGAACCCCATTGGTAACAAGCTAGGGGCACATACATGGAACTCACCCCCTCCCCTGCGCCACAGAGGGTGTTAAGTTAGGTTCACAGAAGGACGACCTCCTGAAACTTGCTCCAGGTGAAATGAAAAATGAACCAGGGTGGGGGGAGGGTAAAAATTCAAATTATAAAAACAGGTCTTGCCCCTTTGACATTGAAGTGTTGAATGAAGAAAGGAATATTTTTGGCGGCAAGGGGTTAGCAATACATCAATACCCAATCGAAGGTATTGAAAACAAGAAAATTCACTGGGGTTGCACTGAATAAGGTGGCGCCCAATGCTCCACCCCCTACAGTGCCCCTACCCTTGTGACCATGACAATATGTAAACCATGACTATGTATGCAAGAACACAACTACATGGGATATAATCTTTTAATAATCTGTTCATCTAATGTTTATGTACAATACTACAAGGCATCTTTTTAAGTTTAGGGTCACCTCAATAATTTGGACTAAACTCAGTTTAATGCCACCATAAATTAAGGATGATGAAGTTACAGTCCTTGTACAACACTTTACATAAGAAGAATTACTGAATGCAATATGCGATAAGCTAAGGTGGCCTTAAAGATTTTACTTCACAGATAAACCTACTTAGAACCAAACGAAGGTGACCCTAAATTAAGAATTAAGTTTATGCAGTAAAAGAAACAATATATATATATATATATATATGCATGAGGTAGATGCCAACCTCCACCAATGCCCAGCTAGGAAGTAGTGGTAGGGGTAGTGAGCAGAGACTGGAAGGCATTTGCTACCTCCTGTGATGCATCATGATCTTGAACAATGTACCTCCACACACAATCAGACGTCCAGGTGCCATGACTCTGAATGTTTTGAAGGGCTACATTGGAGTTAAAGGCCAATGTTGCACCTGAACGCCTGAAGGTGTGGAGGGACATGGATGAATCACTGAGACCAAGCCTCTGAAGAACTTGGGAGAAATTCCGTCTAGTCTTAGTATCAGTTAAGGGAACCCACTGAGCTTTATTATTTTTTATCTGAAATAAGGGTGTGTCCTGACCGCCAGGTGTAAGCATTAACAAATTTTTGACAGCTTGGACAGGGCACAAGGGTGATGAATGCAATGCAGGTAGTTTAATGATTTTTACCGTGTCTCTTGTTTGCATGGTTTTGCTCCACTTAATGAGGATATGGAGGCCAGGGGGTGAGAAAAATATATCCCCTCGACTTAACTGTTCTAATGGTGAAAAAGCAGAAATTTTGTGTGGGACCAAATTGGATATGCGTAAAAAGGAAAAGAAAGCCACTAGATATAATGCTTTAAAAATTTGTCCCATCCACATAGTGTCACAAACAAAAACAATTTCAGTAAGGGTCTTGATATCTATAATTTTTTTGATTTTTGCGGTAAATTTTTTATTGAAGATCAAAGATTTTTGGAAGTACTTTATTCTGGGGTCCAAGAACGAGAACACTGAAAGACCATGCATTGCAAGGCTTGTCTTTATAGCTGAAAGATAGTTTGCAACGGCGGAATATGAACTTCCATTATGAATTAAAAATTCCATAAACGACAAGAGAACTAAGGGTGTTACTTGGTGTACCTGAACCTGTATGAAGCAACAATAAGCCAAAAATAGACGAAATTTTCGGCCATAGGAAGCCATGGTGGCTGGTCTGAGTGCCTGTTGTACTCTGTCTACAGCTCTGGAAGCCAAGTGCGCAGCTGTTTTGTGTAAACCTGTTATATAGACCAATCTATGAAAGCAATATCTGTACTAAGATGCATCCACATGGGGCTAGCAACATAATTATTCAAAATGTTACCTGGGTTGTCAGTAATAAACCATCTGGACAGTAAGTCAGCTACTTTATTTTCAACTCCCAGAATGTGAATAACCTGCAAGTCAATATCCTGATCTGAAATTTCCATCATAATATTTCTGGCTATTGCTGCCAGTGTTAAGTCCTGAGTTTTCCCTGAATTTAAGACCGAGACAACTGCCTGATTGTCACATTTGATTAATACACGTTGATGTTTCCAATCATTCCCCCAAACTCTGATGGCGACTAAAATATTCAACATTTCCAGGTGAACTATGGAAAATGAATCACAATAATGCGGAATGGGAATGGCATACACTTGATTTCTATATATAGCCCCAAGACCTTGTAAACATGCGTCAAGCTCAATAGTAGCCTTTACAGGGCGGTGATCAAAAAATGCTGTGCCATTAAATTTTTTGAGAAATTTTTTAAACCAGTTTAAATCTCTGTGGAACTCAATATCCAGGACAATATTATCAGTGCCAAAGTGTCTCCTTAAAGTGTCCAGCATTCTATTGAGGAAAGCTCTGGAAGATTTTACACACTTTGATATGTATAAAAGGGAACCTAGAAGAGCTTGTAATTCATTTTTTGTGGCATATGTTTTGTGTGACCATTGGTGACATTTTTTCAGGATTTCGGATACTTTTTCACTGGGAATTGCTACTGTGAAAGTTTTTGTGTCTACTTCAACCCCTAAACAGGTTACTTTAGTTGACGGTTGAACCAATTTTTTGATGCTGATATCAAGTCCCAATTTTTGAAGTAAGTTGGTCAGTGCTTCAAAAGATGGTTTGGCATTGGAAATAGTGCCAAAACCAATGACGTCATCAATATAATTGATGACGTCATGGCCTTGTGACTTCATTATGAAGCGTATGGCGTCGCTGAGTCGTTGAAAAATTCCGGATCCGTTCCTGTATCCGAACGGCAAACAGGTGTCCAGATAATAGTCCTGATGCTTTAAACCTAACAAAAAATAGTCCCTGGGGTCAATTTTTACATGCCTAAAGGCCCGACTAATATCAATCTTGTATAATAGTGAACCTTTGCCAAATCGTTTGACCTTGTTTGTAATGGTGTCAATGGATGGTAAAGTCAATACAAATTCTGTGCCCAGGTACTGATTTTTACTGATATTGGAATTGACTGCCTGACCATGAGGAAAACTCAAGTCAATAATGACTCGCCTATGTGCAGCTCCAGGCTTTGGCCTGGTCATGAAAGGAGAAGTGTGAAAGTCGTCAAAGGGTGGATGCTTATATGGGCCAAAAATGGCGCCATAACTAATTTCTTCTTTTAAGTAGGCATCTATATCCTGAGGGAAGGCTAATGCCGAAGTGTGATTTTTATCATTTTGTCCCAATTTAGAATTTCTGTCAAAATCAAGTGGAAAGCCGTACCTAATAAGAAATGGCAATTGTTGATCCCAATAATTTTCTAATAATTTTTCCCACGCGTCTGCATTCAGCTGGGAAGGAATCTGAATTTGTGTGGACAGAAAATTAAATGTAGTTTCCTTTCTTGTTAAATCATACAATTTTATGGGGTCCGAACCTAGGTGTGTTCTTTTGTCTGACGTCGGTATTACCAGGGGACCTAAGGGTATGAAACCAAACTTGTCATCCGTTTGTTCACTCCACTTTTTATAAGTCGGATCCGACCTTGCTTGATTTAATCTGTCTTTGTTGTGTGATTTAACCTGAAGGCCTAGATCATATTTGTCTTCAGGCGTTTCCGGGCACAATTTTGACGGTTTTTGACAATTTTTTCCCTCTTTTTGACCACTCTGGTTGACATTGCAAGCAATATGTATTAACTGGTTTTTTCCAGTATTTTTGGACTGTTTAGAAACCTTGACCTGGTTAATAGGTTTCAGTTCATTTGTGTCGGGGTTTTTGTTAATTCCAACACTGGAATCACAGTCATTGTTCTGTTCTGCTGCATTGAGGTCTAATAATGCAAACCTGTTTGCAGTGGGACAAACAAAACCCTCATTGGATGATGGATTTTGGAAATTTTTAGTTATCTTTGTATTCATATTCCCAGACATGGATTTTTGATACTTTGCATGCACTGGAAGACCGACAGAAGCAACTGTGTCAGTGTTGACAAATTTGAAATGTCTTTCCCTTGACCTAGGAATATCCACTTTGTATTTAGCTTGAACCCTAGACCTATGACAATTGTCGATATTAGATTTTAAAACCTGTGCATATGTTTTGCCTCGAAACCGAGCCCAGTCAGCCTTCCAGTTGATGCTAGTACCATTGTTAACTACAGTGGCATGCACAATTTTTGAGTTATACTTTTTTACACATTTATTTACATTTACTACATGACTCTGCACTGCCATTGGGCAGTGCCCTAATCGTTTTTTGCAGGTTTAGGGGGTACTCTACAATCTTTTGCCATATGTCTATATTCTTTACCCATGGCAAAGCAGGTGGCACACACATGTTTGTAAAAAATTTGCCCAGTTTCGTGATCTTTGTCTTTTTGACAGGTTCCTCTTTGATAAAATCGACAAACCATGGTTTTTAACTCTGATTTTGGTTTATTGGTACTTGCGAGATTTTGAGGAGGGGCTCTCTGTGCATGTGCACGCCTAATCCTATCTATTTTACTGGTCTCAGACCAATCAACTTTCCCCTCCTCCATCCTACATAATAAAACCGCATGCGAAGCCTTAGCAGATTGCCAACTGAAATCGTTTGCATCTTCCATTATCTCACTGAGATAATCCAACATGGCATTTTTCGTTTGAATATTAGTTTCTTCTCTGGCAATCATGGCAAAACCGGATACCCATTGGCACCAACTTAGGTTGTCATATGACATTCTGGACTTATTATTTCCACCTAACACGAAATTCTGAGGCCACGGTACCTGCTTTTTTACCCAGACTGTATCACTACCACCCCTTTGTGACTTCAATTTACCTGCTTCATTTAGTTCAGCCAGATGCTTGAGCCTTCTGTCCACTTCTGCTTGTATATGAGGGGTTCCTTGGAGGGCTGCTACTGAAGGTACCACTACCTCGTCCAGTTGTGCAGAATCGGGAGAAGCTACCACAGCACCTGTTACATGGCTGGCCCGTGACCTCTGGTTGACCTCTGCTGGGCTGGTGTCACACATTTTTTTCTCCATGGCAGTCATCCTGCCACCCAAACTCTTGAGTTCAGCCAAGATTTGTAAGTTTAAGTCATTTCCCACTGCCTGACTAGTCAGGCCACTATGTGATGGTGAAAGTTCAACTTGACTTTCTGAGTCACTGTCCATAGTACTGGCAAATGTGCACTTGCTGTTGATCGGTCTTTTGTGAACGTCTCCACATTTGTTACACAGGAATTGTTTCTGAGGCATTTTTTCACTTTTTTATATAATTATTTTGAGATAATTGTCAATGTTTGTGATCTGAAACTTTCAATACAATGACCCGTGCTTTGTATAATGGGAAAACCAAGAATGTTCGAATGAGTTTCACAGGATGAGCGCAAGTTGTTTATCAGTCAATTGCATAACCCCTGCCCTGACCATAGGTCAGATAAATGATACAATATAATCAAATATATATATGACGTTTCTACAGGAGCATAAGATTTTACAAATCTACCGTCAACATGTAAATAAACTAAAATTTGTAAAACGAATGACTTAAAATAGTTTGTAAAATTATGTATAAAATTGTAAAATAACTAAATAAAACTCATTCCTTATCTGTGGCTCCAGCAACCCAGAGCACGTTTCGCATTATACAAAGCACTAAATCCAGATTCTGTGCTGATCAAAGTCCTTCACGTCTGCAGATAAGGTAACTGATGAGATGAATGTTTGTTATATAACACATAAAAATTTTCCAGCCAGAGCACACATATCCAACACTTAGGGCATACAAACTTAAAGTTCTGGCTAAAAATTCAAATTATAAAAACAGGTCTTGCCCCTTTGACATTGAAGTGTTGAATGAAGAAAGGAATATTTTTGGCGGCAAGGGGTTAGCAATACATCAATACCCAATCGAAGGTATTGAAAACAAGAAAATTCACTGGGGTTGCACTGAATAAGGTGGCGCCCAATGCTCCACCCCCTAGACCTCTGAGGGGCAGCAATTCTCTCTGCCACCTCCACAGAGAAGCCTTGTTCTGGGAGTTGTCCAATCCTAGACACCAGGCGTGGAGGTTGAGATGTTGAGGGTTGCTGTGGAACAGATAATTGTGGGACTGTTTGAGAAGTGTTGTTGACACCGGAAGTTGCAGTGGGATCTCTGTTGACAGCTGCACTAGGTCCCAAAACCAGGGCATCCCTGGCCAGCCTGGGGCTATTACGATGATCAGGCAGTGGCATTGCCTGATCTTTTGGATCACCCTGTGAAGGAGAGCCGTCGGAGGGTAAGCATAGGCAGTGAGACCCGTTCAGTTTATGTTCATAGCATCTATGTCCCAAGCATTTGGGTCTGGGACTGGAGACACGTACATTGGAAGTTTGTGGTTCATACGAGTGGCAAATAGATCTACATGAGGGGTGAACCACTTTTGACAGATCTGTTTGAACACCTGCGGATGCAGTGACCATTCGGTTGACTGCACTTGGTTTGACCTGGACAGAAGGTCGGCCATCGCATTCAGACACCCTGGGATGTGTCTGGCTTTTAATGTTATGTGATAGTCATGACACCATGTCATGATCTTCCACAGGAGAACGCACATCTCTGCTGAGTGAGTTCCTCCTTGTTTGTTTATGTAGGCTACCACTGTTGAGTTGTCCGTTGCAACTAGCACTGTTTGGTTCTCACATTGGTCTCTGAAGCTTCGAAGGGCCAGTGAGACCGCCTTCAATTCTAGAACATTTATGTGTAGCCTTTTTTCCTTGTGTGACCACAGACCCTTTGTAGACTTTTGATCTAAGTGAGCATCCCAACCTTCGTTGAGAGTTGGATGCTGTGGTTTTTGGGATGAAGGTCTGCACCTCTCATCACATTTGAGGGGGTTCTGCCACCAGTCTAGGTGTGCAGAAATGGTTTCTGTCCAAGGAAGGAGGCTGTCCAGCGACTGAGGATATCTCCAGTGCTCCTTGAGATGAAACTGAAAGGGCCTCATGTGAAGGCGTCCCTCTGGGACCATTTTTTCCATTGAGGCAAGCATCCCAATTAGCGACATCAAACATCTTGCAGTCAAAACATGTTTTGACTTGAGTCGTAGGATCAAATCCTGAAGTTTGAGCCATCTCTCTTGAGTGGGTTTTACAAGGGCTGTATCTAGATGGTATTCGTAGCCCACGAACAAAAACACCTCAGTTGGTTTCAGTTCGGATTTCTCCTGATTTATTATCCACCCCAAAGACTGGGTTGGGTCTACCACTGCCTGAGTGTTCACTTGGGCTTCCTCCTGAGACTGGGACCTGATCAGCCAGTCGTCCAGGTATTGGTGAAGTCTGAGTCCTGTGGAGAGGGCCATTAGCTTCACTTCCTTTACGATCATTGTAAAGACCTGGGGGCTGTGGCTAGTCCGAAAGGGAGGGAGGTGAACTGGTACACCTGGGACCTGTGGCAAAACCTTAGGTATTTCCTTGAGTTTGGGTGGATGGGGATGTGATGGTAAGCGTCCGACAGGTCTATCGACGATACCCATTCCCCTGGGATCAGGGAGGTCCTGATGGACTCTGGAGTTTCCATTTTGAACTTTTCTAACAGTAGAAAAGCGTTGAGCCTGCTTAAGTCTATTACTGGCCTCCACCTTTGGTGAGGCTTAGGGACTAGAAACAGGCAACTGTAAAACCCGAGAGATTTTACATTTTCCACCCTTTCGATTGCGTTCTTTGACAGAAAAGACTGGGTACAAGTGGCCAGAGCTTGATCTTTTTGAAGGGCCTTGTATTCTGACTGAATCAGAGGGAATCTGACCAGACTTGGTTTGAAAGAAATGGCAGTTCATAGCCATTGGTGATAATGTTTAACACGTTTGATGAACATTTGTTTGTTTGCCAGTCTCTTCTGAAAGAATGGAGGCGACCTCCTACTGGTGGACTGATGGAGGCTTTGGAGGACTCATTGGGGGGAGGGGTTTCCATGCCCTCGTCCCCTATTGTGGGGTGACTGGGGTCGAAACGATCCTTGGAGCCTCTGAAGTTCGGTTTCCCCCTACCTGAGGAAAACAATTGGTTACTGCTTTCAGAGGAATTGCCCCCATAGGGGCGTTTCCTGTAGGAGCCTCTTTTCTTGTGGTGGGGGCCACAAAATGGAAAATTTAATAAGTAAATTAAATTTTTATAAGTTAATACCTTACCTAGTGGACAGATGCATTTGTCCGGCGCCTTGCCGATCACGCCAAATGTTAGAAAAAAACATCCTGAGCTGGGCTCTGGCCGGGACCGGTAGCGTCCTGTTTACTCGCCAGGTGGCTGTATAGCCTCCCTGCCGGTGTACTGCGCACGCGCAGCGCATGCGCTCTTCCTCTTTTTGTTGCCTACCTTAGGAAATCCCCTAGGGCTAAGATTAGCGGGGAAGGTAGGGAGGGAATCCCCCTGTCCACTAGGTAAGGTATTAACTTATAAAAATTTAATTTAGTTATTAAATTTTCCATTTTATTGCGTTAATACATCTTACCTAGTGGACAGATGCAGAATAACTACCCAGTGGAAGGAGGGTAGCCAAGAGGGGAATTCCTTAGAACTCCAAAACTATGTATAAGAAGGTGGATCCGGACTGATTGGAAATCCAGATACCTCGGATCACACCTCTTGCCCCCCCCCCCCCCCCTTCTTTTCAAAAGTCCAGTACTGGCTCGCTAGGAGTACAAAAGGACTGAGGAGGGTAAGAGTTCTGACTAACGAGGAAGAACAGGACCTATAAGACTATCTCATTAAGCCCTTAGTCCCACTTTGGATCGCGGCACACTAAAGACCCAGGATAGTGGAAGAATTTTTTTTTTTTTGTTTAAACCAGTATACACAGTATATACATATGTACAAGCCAGAGGAAAAGGGAGCTATTAAGTCTCCTGAATCTGTTGGGCTGCCACCACCGGGCCCAAATGATACAACTCAGAATCCGCCCAGGCCAAATCCTTCAGATAGAACTGGGTAAACGTATTATGAGCCTTCCAGTGACAAGCGGAGAGGATCTGATCTAGTGAAATTCCTCCCTGAAAAGCCCTAGAGGCTGCGAAAGCCCGGACATTGTGGGCTCTGACTTGATGTAAATCCTGAGCTTTTTGGTCGGAAAGTTGATAACACAACAGTACCGTCTGTTTAACCCAGGAGGAAATGGTGGCAGGGACAATGTCCTTCTGAAAACCTTTCTTGAAAGACACAAAGACCAGTTTCTTTCCTTGACGGGAATCCTTGGTCCGGTCCAGGTAGTAACGTAAAGCCCGTACTGGGCACAGAGACCTGTCCCCAGACAAGGACTTATCCAACGTTGGAGCTAAAGCTGGGATGACCACTGGAGCCACTGAAGCGGGTCCATCCCGAGCCAGCTGGTTTTTGGAGAGGAAACTTTGAGATGGATACAAGGAAACTTTACTCCAGTCCTCTTTGTGCCTAATATTCTTAGCTAACCAAGCATGGATTTCGCTTCTTCTTTTGCCTGACCCCAGGGCCAAAAGGAAAACCGTCTTAAAGGTCAAATGCTTCAGCGAAGCCTTCCGTAGAGGTTCGAAGCCTTGGTAAGCTGATGGAGCACTAGCGAAAGGTTCCAGGAAGGGACCCCTCTTCGACCTTTCGGTTTGTCCCTATGAAAACTGTCTAACAGGCGGGTAAGATTTTCATCTGAGCTTATATTGAGGTTGTCATTACCCACCATATCGGCGATGGCTGTCCTATAACCATCAATGGTGCTGGGTTGCAGATTCCTCTCCTTGAATAGGTAAAGGAGAAAATCCGCAATATGATTCACAGAGAGTGACCTGAAGTCCACCTTGTTCGATTTACACTACTTGACAAATATGGTCCACTTTGACTCCACCTCTTCAGAGAAGCCGTGTTTCCTGATGGTAGAGCTTCTAGGAGCCAAGCATGAAGAGTCACTAGGTCCCTTGTTAGAGGAAGGCTGAAGGGGATCTGGACGGATAGGTCCACCAGGTCCCAAAACCAGGGCATGTTTGGCCAACCTGGGGCAATCAGAATCATCCTGCGACAACCCCGATCCCTTATCTTCGAAATTACCTGAGGGAGCAGGGAGACTGGAGGGAATGCATATGCGTTCAGATGTTCCCAGGATAAGCTCAGGGCGTCTACCGCCCAGGCTGTCTGATCCGGAACCGGTGACACAAAACGGGGCAGTTTGTGATTGAACCTGGTCGCAAATAAGTCCACTAGAGGTGGGGGCCACCTGGAACACAACTGACTGAAAACCTGAGGGGAGAGGGACCATTCAGTCTGAATCACTTGATTGTGCCGAGAGAGCTTGTCGGCTATCACATTTAAGCGACCGGGAATGTGTCTTGCCCTTAGCGTTATGCCCCTGTGATGGCACCAGGACAGGAGTCTCCAAAGGAGGGCACAGAGAGAGCCTGACCTCATACCCCCTTGTTTGTTTATGTAAGAGACCACTGTGGTATTGTCCGTCGCCACAAGAACAATCTGATCCTTGCACAGATGCTCTAACTGTCGTAAGGCCAGAAGGACTGCCTTCATCTCGAGAAAATTTCTATGAAGGCGACTTTCGAAAGGAGACCAAACGCCTCTTGCAGTGAAGTCCCCTAAGTGTGCGCCCCAACCTTCGTTTAAGGCGTCTGTAAATAGTTGAACGGCGTGCTGAAGAGGGTGCAGAGGTTGACCTTTCAGAACATTGTTTTCGTCCAACCACCAGTCCAAGTGAGGGTGTAATGATTGAGGGACTGGGATAACCTTTTCTAAAACTTCTGGAACATGCCAGTTCTTCTTGAGGTGCCATTGCAAGGGTCTCATATGAAGTCGACCTGCTGAGACCTGCTTCTCCGTGGCTGACAAGAGACCTATTAGAGACATGAACTGACGGACTGTATACCTGGGAAGGCTCTTTATGAACCTCAGCTTCTCTTGAAGGGCCTGCCAACGGTCCTGAGTGGGTAATACCCGACCGGAGATCAGGTCGAACCGGTAACCTACAAAATTGAAGACCTGTGTGGGAACCAACTCTGACTTGGTCATATTTACTACCCAACCTAATTCTCGACATAGGTCCAAGAGGGTCTGGGTATGTTGTAGGCAAATTTCCGGGGAAGGGGCTCTCAGCAACCAGTCGTCTAGGTACTGGTGGATCCTGATACCCATTGCCTGCGCCATCAGCTTCACCTCTTTGACTATTTTGGTGAACTCCAGTGGAGCCGTGGCCAAACCGAAGGGTAGGGCTGTGAACTGGAAAGTCTGCTGAAACAGGAAGAACCTGAGATACTTTGTTGATCTTGGGGCTATGGGGATATGGAAGGAAGCGTCGCTGAAGTCCAGCGACGTGACCCACTCCCCCGTCTTCAAGGATAAGCGGATTGTTTCCGGAGTTTCCATCTTGAAGGTGCCGGTACTGAGAAAGAGATTCAAACGACTTAAGTCTAGGATTGGTCTCCATTTGCCGTTTGGTTTGGGAACCAGGAACAGGCGGTTGTAAAAGGCCAGAGAAGACCTGACCACTACCTTTTCTACTACCAACTTTCCCATGAGACTTACAAGAGCCTCTTTGAGATGCATGTTTTCGGATGGGTTTGCATAACCACTTTGAACCCTGGGAACCTGGTTAGAACCGGTCTTTGTTTGAAGGGTAAGGTGTAACCCCTTTTGAGGATAGAGACTACCCGGGGATTTGAACCCATGGCTTGCCAAACTTGCCAAAAATCTTGAAGTCTGCCCCCTACATTCTGTACGGAGACAGCACTGGGGACACTGGGAACAACAGGGGCAAAAACACATGGATCTACACAAGATACACTTTTGACAGACTTTATTTTGTTCAGACAATTGCCGGGGCTTACTCCTTTCTTTTGCGGATGCCCGTGTGAACGAACAGAACGAACAGGACTGACAACAGGACAATACACATCCAGAAGATTCTTGGTTTTGAACAATGGAACTTTGTCTACTGTTTGAAAATTGTCTAAGCTTGGATTTACAGACACACTTTTGTCCTGACACTGAGGGTCCAACTGAATCTGATGCACTAGCTTGACTGCTGGACCACTTAGATAATTGTCATTTATATGGCTTAAAAGACTGCCCTTTAGAAAAACGGGGGTTAGAACCCCGACCACATCCCCTTCCTCTGGGACGATTTCGGCCAAACTGTCTCCATGGCTGCCTTTGCTTTTGAGAAGACTGGTCAGTAGAAGATGATTGTTTCCTATCCTTACGGTCGTAAGGTTTATACCTTTGAGTACCTTTCCAATTTGCGTGCTGAGTAGCACCCGGTCCGGGTCTCTGAGCAACGCTACTAGCTTCAAACTTTTGAATATCCTGTTCTGCAGACATGATGGCTGCATCAGGGAAGACACCATAGCCAAACAAAGGAGCGTTCCGCAGCAAATTCATAGTATCCTGTTTAACACCCTGCTTCACAAAATCAAGATATGAGTCTCTTCTTAACAGAACTAGATTGGCCATATTCACAAACAAACTGTCCGCCAAATGCTGAAGAGACGTGCCCATGGCCACAGACACTTTCTGATGAAAAGCCATGAGGTCACGCAGGTCATTCAAAGCATTGGCCACGTCCTTCGAACACTTTCCTTTGCCAAGACGAGAGGACAACAGAGTAATATTCTGCGACATCTTCTCCTGAAGTTCGGTGGAACAGCGACTGAATCCTGCCGCATGATTGATGATATAACTGTCTTCACGTGTGGCACGCTCCCACCTTCGCAGAGATTCTTGGGCAATAGGCCTGGAGGGAGGGCCTGTGGACGGGTAAGCAGAGGCACGAGTTATCCTTGGGAAATGGGAATTAACCTTGGCCTCAGTGTTTCTCCAGTTGAAAACAGATCGACCAGGACGATGTGGCCCGTCAGACTTAAGTAGATGCATCTTGTACCATTTCTCCTGTGACTTTGGTACCTTGATGAACTGGTCACGTCTTAAACCTGCAGAATCTTGCGAACGAGAGGGGTAACCCTCCGCAACAGTGAGATTTAACCTTTCCAACTTCTGGCACAACCAGTCGTCAGGGGGCATGGCTACTGAGATGCGTGTGGGTTTTCTTGGGTTCTTCCCTTTCCAAGGGTTATTAGACTTGTCCGGCTCCGAAAAGTCTGTCTCAAAAGCTGGGATGTGGTGCCAACCCATGAACGCTCTCACAGAACGCACCGTCTCCCCGTAAGACATATCTTCTGTCTGTTCCGGTGGATCTGCAACATCAGAGAAATGACCGTCCTCAGAAACGGAACTGGAAGCAGACCGGTCCAATTCATCGTCAGATACTTGTTCATACTGTTCTTGAGGAAATGTACAGACACCGGCACCGGCAAAATCAAGACTGGTATCCTGTTCCGGTGGAGCCATTGGAGTTGAAGATGCAGACTGGAAAAGAGAACCGGAAGACTTTTTCAAATCCTGAACCTGGCTCGACCTGTCCCCTTTATGAACAACTGACTGATGAGCAGACTCCGGACCAGAGCTGGCATCAGGCAAAGGGGAGGAAGAAGGAGCTTTAGCTTTAGAAGACCTTGATACCGGTGAGGGGGACCGGTCACGTCTTTTCTCCGGTTTGGAAACATCTTTGCTGCTTTTAGTTTTAGATGAAGATTTGGAGTCACTTTTATCAGAATGTTTGTCTTTTCTGGATTTGTGTCATTTCATCAACAGCTACCGGTGCCTTCACTGGACCGGTAGGACGGGTAGCTGGAGCTAAGAAGGGGTTATCAGAAATGAGATTCTGAGTGTCGACCAGCTTGACTGCAGAGATAGGGGTGGAAAACACGTTACCTCTAGAAAGAAGTGCCTCCATCCACGCAAATTGCTCTGACCATTTATCTGCAATGGCTGTTAACTGGTCTGAGGTAACAAAGCTAGCCGTCTGTTGAGATGAAGAAGGTGGAGTAGAAGGGGGATTAGCAGAAGACTGAGCATGTTGGCCACTAGGTGATTGAAAGGTTGGTTCACTATCCATAATCTCAACCGGTTGCAAAACAGTAACCTCCTTTGGAGAAACTAACAGACCTGCTTTCTTGTCTCTTCTAATTTTATAAGTTGGAGTGGACAACATATCCTTCTGGGCCGGTGTAAAGCCATCACAAATTTTACACGGCTTGTCCTTCACACAATTGTCTTCCCCTATAAGCTTTTCGCGGCACCGTGCACATTTGTCATGTAAGTCGAAAAGAGCCATAACATGGCCACAGGAACCCCTTCTTTGTCCCTTCTTATTGCCCGGAGATGCCATGACACTTCTTACACACAAATAACACAAATATTTTAAACAAAGAGCTTGAGAAGAAGTATATATATCAATTTTAAAAAGTTTCTCTTAAATCCCAAGCGTTCTTCACGCGCCAAACAAAAAGAGGAAGAGCGCATGCGCTGCGCGTGCGCAGTACACCGGCAGGGAGGCTATACAGCCACCTGGCGAGTGAACAGGACGCTACCGGTCCCGGCCAGAGCCCAGCTCAGGACGTTTTTTTTCTAACGTTTGGCGTGACCGGCAAGGCGCCGGACAAATGCATCTGTCCACTAGGTAAGATGTATTAACGCAATAAAAGGGCTTATTTTGATAGGGTGCAAAACCCTGTGGTGGGGGTGGGGTGGGGGGGAGATGCCTGGAAGGACCCTATTTGTTGTTGAAGATGGATATCAAGTGTTTTACCCAGGGATTTCTCAAGATTGGATTCAATCTTCTGCTGTAAGGCAGTACCTGGGGTTGGTGGGACAGTTTTTGCTGGCGTTTTGATGGACAATGAACTGAAGGGTAGGGGCTGAGGACACGGGGGTGAGGTAAATAAGTTGTCAGCAGCACTCTCAAGGTCTGCATGTGAGCCAGTAAAGGACCCCACGTCCTCACCACCCAACAGATCTAGTTCATCGTCTTTGGAAGTACTAAGGTCTCGCTTTTGCTTTTTAACATAGTGTTTTCTGTTTTTGATTTTTATTATTTGTTCTTCTGTGAAAGAAGCACAAATTTCACAGGGTGCATTAAATGTGACACAGTGGTCATCACCCTTGCCTGACTCTCTACAGGTGGGGTAGTAGTTGTGGCTATCAAATGCAAAGCAAAAGTGACGACACTTAGAAATCCTCAGTTTGTCTTTATTCGTTTGGTGGGTAGACATATTTAAACGCAATAAAAGACAAAGACAAAAGCCTGAACCAAGGAAAACACGTAAAATAAGTAAAAATACTTATCCTGTCGAAATGAAACTTTCACAGAATAAACTATGCAATATATAAAATAAAATATCCAAAAATAAACATCAAATAATACGTATGTGCTGAGAAACAGAAGGAAATATCTGTGAGATGACAAATGCTACTCAAATCACGCGGCCAATGAAAAAGTAGGAAGAAACCTCACAGTGTACCGCGAAAGGACAACCTGAGGCTACGGCCAACTATAAATGTCTTTTTTTCTTAGACGTTGGCCGGATGCCTGTGGCCATCCGAGAACAGCATTCAGTCCCACATGGTAAGCTATTGTAGCGCAATAAAAGCTGAATTATAGTAACCTGCCATGGCCAGATAAATAAATCTAAAGCAAAAAGTACTTTCTTTAAGCATGATTTATACCTGAACAATTTTCAGATTCCATGGAGGATGGTTTACAAGCATAGCTTGTTCCACTTGGTATGCAATGGCTGTCTGAAGCTCTTCATATGTTGCATTATCAAGTTGAATGCCAGGAAACAGATCAGATATCAAACTTAAGAATAGTGGCTCATCTTCATCAACCTGAAAGGAAAATATAACATGGGAAAATTAAGGTTCACACTGATAAATTCTGATAATTTAAGGTAGCTTTATCAAATATTTTGTAATTTTTAGAAATATTGATTTCTTATTCAGATATTCGGAAAACATTGCAGTACAACATTAGCTTTTCACTTGGGGCGTTAAGGTGCAACAGGAGTCAGTCCTCCCCCAAGGCAGTTATAAGTTGTGTCCTGCTTTAAAGAGCAGGATAGGGTACCAGTCTAGGGTGCACAAAATGACATCACAAGAACCTTGGTCGTACTGTGATGTACTTTACTCAGTTGCTAGGGTGATCCATAAACAAAATTATGTAATTGGTTGCCTTCCTAGAAAACTGTGACTGGGATTTCTAGGCTTCTCAGTTTGAAATTTGCAATCAGACGAGAGACATGGAAAAAAATTTTATTCCCACCCACCCAAGCTCTTTAACTTATGGTTATAATTTTATGTAGGTGGGTTACATATATTTGAATTCCTGAAAGCTGTGTCTTTTTGATGGTGAACTTGTGGGCCACCTTCTCTGTGGCAGTTTTTCTCGTCCACCTCATTGGTCTTGGCCATGGAAGGTTTTTGGTTTGAACCCAAACAACGGGCCTCGATATAACATGACTGAAAAAAGGGGGGGTGGGGGCTTAAAACTGGTGCATCACTCTAAGTGTCCCACAGGGCGGTTGGTATTTTATAATGTATTTTATAGTTTTTAAATTATATATCTTATGTTGTGATTAGCATAATAACTTTGCTCCAGTATTTACTATGAACTGTAATGGACTCTAACTTCTGAGACTGGAGCTCTTATGCATTACTTATATTGTGAATTTCATAACTGACGTATTATTACTCTAGTCAGATTATGGACTATAATGAACTTTAACTTTGGACTAGAGTTAGATTCTGTGTAACTTTTTAAAAGATTTGTAAGTAGTATTAGTTAGTTTTATATATATATACATTTTATAAGTAATATACATAATTAATTATATATACCCTACTATAGATTACCTGCAGCTGTGTTTACTCACTGTCTTGGGGGTGGGGGTGGGGGGGACTGAAGAGTAACATATAACAGCTATGTGATTTTTGAACATTTGTAGGATACAGTTTACTTGTACATAGATTAAGTATTATTAAAGTCTGAATATATTAGGAAGTGAAAGGTTAGCTATTTTCATACCAGTTTGGATATGTTCATATCCCTCAGGACCCTCATGACAATGGTGCTTTCTGTTTCCTGAGGTCTAGCTCTTTTCTGAGCACCAAGAGTTCTCAATACAGACAGGATGTTACGCAGACCAAAATCATAGTGCACCTGTGTGTAGATAGAAGAGTACAGAATAGAACTTGATACAGCAGGACATATTATCAGCAATGGCTATGCATATAGTATGAATTACAACACAGATTAAATGGAATTAAAATGGTATAAAAATTAAAAATAAAAGTAAATTAAGTTTTTATAAGTTAATACAGACTAATGCTATATGCTGGTGCAAGCAGGTCCGCCAAACACCAGAAAAAGACGTCCTGAGAACCCCCCGGTCGGACCGGTACCGCCTTCTCCACTCAATAGAGGGCAAATGCTTCCTGTACTCGCCAGGTGGTTATGATGTCACAGCCTCTTTTGTGGTTTGAAACCTACCCTGTAAAGTACCCAGGCAGATAAAGAAGTGGGGGCGGCAGGGTGGGACTCCACAGAGTCTGTTAGGTAAGGTATTAACTTATAAAAAATTAATTTATTATTAAATTTTCTATTTTACTGCGTAAATACATCTTACCTAACAAACTCATGCTAGAATAACTACCCAGTGGATGGAGGGTAGTTGACTGAGGGACTGAACAGAACTCTAACGAGGAACCACCCCCCAAATCCGGCCTTAAGATCCAACCGGGAGGATCTTCCGGTTACTGGACCGGTTCCCCCCCCCCCCCCCCCCTTTTCTCTCCTGAGACGGGAGAGGGGGAGAAAGAGTTCTAGCCCTGCGGAGTCCCAAGGAGGGAGCCAGGAAGGCTACAAGCCCATCAACCAAACTCCTATGGAACCCGGATGAGGGGCCTAACCGCTTAGACCACCTGTAACGGAAGATCTAACCTAATTCTATTAGAAAAATTCAAGTCAGAAACTACCAATATGTACAACTTTGTACAATATGTACATATGTACACCAAAAACAGGCCCAAGGAAGATAGGCCTAGGAGCGAATCTGCTGGGCCGCCACCACCAGACCCAGGTGTGAAGGTGTTGTGCGATTTCCAATGGCTGGCTGATAAAAGGCCTCGAAAGCCGCAAAAGCTCTAACATCATGAGCCTTGACCTGATGAAGAGCAAGAGACTCCTGATCCAACAACTGGTAAAAGAGGATCACAGTCTGTTTGATCCAAGAAGAAATGGTACAAGGAGAAATTTCCTTGTTGAAATTCTTCTTGAAGGAGACAAAAACAAGCTCCTTGTTTTCCTTAGATCCTGAGTTTTGTCCAAGTAATAGTGTAGAGACCTAACTGGACAAAGAGACGTGTCCTCTTTAAGAGATTTGCAAGATCACTAATAGAGCCACGCTCTCTCAACCTTCTCGCGCAAGAGCTAGGCATGAAGGTTCAGGTTCTGTTCAGGTTCAGTTCAGGTTCTGCAGATCCCTTTGCAGGATGCCATTGAAGGGCTGGGTCAGGAGATCCGTGTGGTTTGGTAGACACAATGGAAATTTATATGCAGCTTGCTTTCTGGAACGGACCAAACGCCTCTTGTGGTATAGTCGCCTAAATATGCACCCCAACCTTCATTTGCTGTGTCTGTAAAGATCTGAACAGTGTGACAACAGGGGTGCAGGTGCTGGCCCAGCAGGACATTTTCCTCCTTTAACCACCAAGACAGGTGAGGATGAAGCGACCTTGGAATCGGGATGGGGAGTGCACAGTATTGGGAACAGCCAGCTTGTGGGGGCATTATGCACTCATATAAGATGACTTTTTCTGTCGTTTGGCGGGCCGGTCTGCACCGACCGGATTAGCAATTGTCCATTGGATAGGATGTATTAACGCAATAAAATCGAAAATTCAAAATGGCCGCCATTTTTAGAGAGATAAAAATTTTGGAGAAAATGTTAGTTAATCTGCAGATATACCCTGTGGGTCAAAAATTTTGTTGAAATGGCTCTATCTTGCATGGTTTTCGAGATATAAGGATTTTTGTGTTTTGCTATTTTTGCAAAATATTTGAAAATTGCAAATTTAATAAGTAAATTAAATTTTTATAAGTTAATTTGAAAAATTTTGTTGTAATTTTAATTTTTATTAGATAAATACTTACCATTTCCTGACCAGGATAGTCCCCCCCCCCCCACCACCTCCCCGCAGATTCAGTACTAGGGGAGTATTTTCTGACCATTGCTATATGTTGGTGCCATACAACTCACTGGCCAACGTTGAGAAACATTTTAAGATACCTTAAGAGGCCAGTGAGTGAGTGTGAACTAGCATGTCCCCCTAGTGGTCATGTGACCACGCTAGTAAACAACCTTCATTATTTTTGTTGCAGAAAATACTCCCCTAGTACTGAATCTGCGGGGAGGTGGGGGGGGGGGGGGGGGGGGGGGGGGACTATCCTGGTCAGGAAATGGTAAGTATTTATCTAATAAAAATTAAAATTACAACAAAATTTTTCAATTTTATTGCGAAAAATACACTTACAATTTCCTGACCATTGCTGAATGCAGCCTTCATGGAAGGAGGGCAGTAGAATTTAAAGACCCAGTACACCACTCTGCACAGGTATCATACATAGCACAATCCTATAGGCATTCAGATCCAAACTCACCTCCCAGATGAGGCAGTGGAACTGTTGAGCACTACAAAACAACACAGCCTTGTTGTTGTTGTTGTTGCTGTTGTAGGAAGGAAGTAATCATTACAGAAACTCACTACCTAGCCGACAAATAAAACATTATGAGAAGTTACATTGAAATTTACATGCATACAACAACATATAAACTTCCAACAGTCACCACATACCATACAGATCCCCTAAATCATAGTATGTAGTTGAAGCTCTCACAAACTGACAGTTATTGCCACAGTTGAATGCTGTATCTAGACAAACATCCAACACCCACACAGATGACACAAATACTGGAAGTGTCATCAGCATATTGTGTAATTCCAAGTCTGAATGAAGTCAACAATTCTGCCTAATATAAATACAGATATTATGATAGACATACAGATGCAAATGCATACTAAAGTATCAATATAAGTATCACACATATACTTATAAGATAACAAACTGTAGGACACAATATCAAAGTCTGACCACAAGCAAACCAAGCAGGTGAGACTGAAAATTGGTAAAAAAGTAATGGTTTCCCGTAACATGCATCTAAAATTCATATACAGAAACACTATCCTAAAACCTAAAGATTCTTGCTTTGACTCGCTGCTGTTGAGAGTCAGAATTTGACTTCTCCTCAGTCAAAATGATAGTCTGCCTACAGCAAGATAAGATAGTTGACCTGAAAATATCTGCCGTAAAGCCTTCCTAACTAGGCACAGACAAGACATAATAATTCCTCATTGAATCCTTTGTCCCAAGTAAAAGTATTTGAAAACCTCACAAGACAAAGAGATCTATCTTGAGTAAAACTGCTGTCCCAATGATTGAGAGCTGGCATATCGAACGGCTTAACTGAAGTAGGCCCATCCGAAGCCAACTGATTCTTGGCTAATAAATGGCCAGAGCCACTTGTCAGCAATACTCATTTAAAGTAAGGGAAGACCATGCTAATGAGAATTACCCTTCTTCCCTTGCCTGATGCCAAAGACAAAAGAAAGACCGTCTTGAAAGTTAATAACCTCCAAGAAATCTTCCCCAAAGGCTCAAAAGGCTGTCTGGTGAGACCAAACAAGACCAGAGACAAAAAGTAAAGAAGGCTTAACCTATTGGCTACTGGATTGTCTCTACAGAAATATGTCAACAATCTATACAGCTGAAGAGTTCTAGAGACTTATTCCCCTTCAAGCAAAGCAATCTACCATTGTTATTCTGTAACCAGCAATAGTAGATGGCTTAAGATTCTTTTCCTTAAAGAAAAAATTAAGAAAATTTGCTACATCTAGAAAAGTAGTATCTGAAAGTTCACCACAAAGAAGCCTCATATGGAGGTTTGTGCATAGATCTACCAGGTCCCACAACCAAGAACATCCACCATGACCATCATGATTCAATCATGATGAATCTGCACCTGAAGGTGGGCATCTTCTAAATCACCTTGGCTATCCTGGTGCAACCATGATGATTCTGCACCTGTAGGTGATCATCTTGGATCACCTGAGGCATGAGAGCCACTGGAACAAACACAAAGCTGTCCAGATCCTCCCAAGAAATGAGTAATGCATCTGTTCCCCAAGCCCCACAGTCTAAGAAAGGAAACCCATACACTGGAAGCTTAAGATTCAGGTTGTTGGATACCAATGGCAGAATAATTGAACTCACCTGCAAGGGAAGCCCTAAAAGGAACCTTTGTGGAACAGATCCACCAGATCCCAAAAATAAGACATCCCTAGCCACTCTGATGCAATCAAGATGATTCTGCACCTAAATCTTGGAGTAGCCCTTCTTAATAGCTACAAAAAGAATTTTCCTGCCTTTCCTGAGATCTTTTGACTTATCAAGATAACCTCTCAAGGCTCTCACTGGACAAAGAAACTTATCTGGCACCAAAGCATAATCTAAAGAAGGTTTCAAAGCAGGAATGACTACAGGTTGAAAATCAAAGGAGCCTAAGAAGCCAAAATGATTCACCTGCATCACCTGAAGAATCAAGGTCACAGGACCATACAAACTGTCCAGTCCATCCCAAGAAATGTTGAAAAAGACAAGCTTGTGGTTCAAACTAGTTGCAAAACAAATCCATCATTGGTGATTGTAACCAAAGACAGATTTGATTGAACACCTGAATCAGAATAGAAGATTCAAAAGTAATTCAAAACACATTCAATTTGAATCATCCTGACTCTCATGAACAAAGAATTTGTTAGAACATTTGGATACCCTGGGAAGTGATATGCCTGAATCTGAACCCATGGCATTCGTCCAAGGAATGATTCTTCAGATAAGGAAACACATTCCTGAAACCACTGAAGAACTGTCTGTGGAAATCAACAGATTGAGAATCCGAATCAGACTTCCAAATGATTCTAAAGGTAGTAGACCTGTTAATGTGGAGTCTTGACTCCTCATGATACAACAGACCACTGGCTGTTTGATGCCATAATTGTGCATCCCAACCCTTAAAGAAAGCATCTAATAACACAAGGAGATTGTGCTCCTTCTGATGAAGTAGTGGGACCTCCTTCCAACTTGAAAAGTCAGTCCACCACTGAGAACAGAAAACTGGGATATCACAAGAGTTAGGATATCTGTGGTACATTAACAGATAGCCTTGGTGTCACCTGATAAACAAATGACCCAATCGCACTGTCTTCTCCTATGAATCCACGCCACCAAAGACATGGCTTCCTTAGAAAAAATTAACTGGAGAAAATGCTTTGCCTTGAATGAAAAATCCACCCTAAGATCCAATCTGCAATCCACAATAAAAACCATGGAGCTGGAACTTAATCTGATGTAACAAATCTTGATCCAACCCTGGCTTTAGTCAAAAAGGTTTTTTTTTTTTTTTTTATATGTTCCAAATGTATATAACCTGGTGAAACACAATGCCTTCTACTGCAGCCATCAGGTTCACTATCTTTTGATACCATAGCCGAGTCGAAAAAAAAAATATATATAGTGGTAAATCAAGATGCGTTCTTATAGATCCCACAAACTCACCATGTACTAACATAGCAAACAGGCAGTGAACTGGTGTGAACTGTCATCAACACGGAAGTGAAGATACAATTGCGTGAATCCGGCTACGAAAGAATGCAACTGTAAGGAAACGAGTTGACACACCCATTCACTTACTAGTAACCATTGCGAAAATCCCAACTATGCGAAATTAAGGTACATGTAAAGGATTATTACCTGACCTCAACTATTAGTGGTAGCCATCACTTCCCAGCTTATCACAACCGATAAACTGTAAAATTGTAGCGATATCACCATCTTACTGGTGTTATCGCCCTTTTGTCGATCATTTCATACACAGCTTTTATGCAAACTGATATCTCCCGCATTTTATTCATTTATTCTTAAAACACATGTCCCCAACTGCTTTAGGAACATGAATAAGTAATCCTTTAGCTTCTGTGACAGGTAAAGTATGGTTGAAAAATTATCCTCTTACTATGTTAAGATGTAAGGTGTAGAATATCTGCCACTACTGGACAAACATCCCTCCTAAAGATTACTCCTAACCCCTCTAAGTCTTACAGAGGAGAGATTTTGTAACAGTGTTGGAGGATTAATTATCATAGTGGGAACCAAAAACTGGCCTGGGGCACTTATCCCATTTCTAGCCATGTGTAGGAGTTTGCTCCTTCGCAGACAGAAGAAACACTATACACCCGAGATCACAAAATTGCAAATTTAATAAGTAAATTAAATTTTTATAAGTTAATACCCTATCCAATGGACAATAGCTTATCCGGTCGGCGCGGACCGGCCCGCCAAACGTCAGAAAAAGACGTCCTGTGTCTTCACCGGCTAGGCCGGCCCAGTACTGTGCACTCGCTAGATGGCGTGTCGTACTTCCTTCCTGTCTAGACAGAGTGACGTCATAGCATCTTTTTTGTTGTCTAAACCTTATTAGACCCCTAGTGAACTGATAGCGGGGTCGGTGGGAGGGCCTTGTGTGTCCATTGGATAGAGTATTAACTTATAAAAATTTAATTTACTTATTAAATTTGCAATTTTATTGCGTTAATACATCCTATCCAATGGACAATAGCTGAATAACTACCGCTTGGTCGGCGGGTAAGTTACTAGGGATCAAATTGAACTCATACTCAGTAGTGAAGATAGGTACCTTGTAAGCCTGGGTAGACCTTGAGGTCGGTAACCCATAAGGGCTGTGGTCGAATATCATCATCCGGTAATAGGGTGTAACCGTCAGAAACGACCTTGATACCGTATACCCCCCCCCCCCCCTTTTTATTATCAGACCTACTCTGAGGTAAGGGAGGAGAGGGATGAGTTCAGTCCCAAAGGCAAGTCTCCCGAAGGAAGGACATCTGAGAAGATTTTTTTTTTTTGTTGAATTATTCTTAACTATATTTACAAATGTACAAATCTCCTCTAGGTAGTGGTCTGTTGGTGGATCTGCTGGGCAGCCACCACAGGACCAAGATAAAAAAGCTCTGAATCAGCCCAAGCCAAGTCCTTCAGGTAAAACTGCGTGAAGGTATTGTGGGATTTCCAGTGGCAAGCTGATAAGATCTGATCTAAGGAAACTCCCGATTGGAAGGCCTTAGAAGCAGCGAAGGCCCGAACATCATGAGCTTTAACTTGATGTAGGGTATGGGCTTGATGATCTGAGAGCTCGTAGCAGAGGATCACAGTTTGTTTGATCCAAGAGGAGATGGTAGCAGGGGAGATATCCTTGTCGAAGCCTTTCTTGAAGGAGACAAAGACTAATTTTTTACCCTGTCTGATGTCTGATGTCCTGTCCAGATAGTAGCGCAAGGCTCTGATCGGACAAAGGGACCTGTCAGATTTGAGGGATCTGTCCAGGGTAGGAGCCAGTGCTGGTATGACCACTGGGGCTACACTCTCTGGACCCTCTTTGGCCAGCTGATTCTTTGAAAGGAAGCTGGGAGATGGAACCAGGGACACCTTAGACCAATCGGACTGGTGTCTGATGTTTTTGTGCTGCCATGCATGGATCTCACTCCTTCTTTTACCAGACCCTAGGGCCAAAAGGAAAACAGTCTTGAAGGTTACATGCTTCAGGGATGCCTCCCTAAGAGGTTCGAAAGGGGCCTTTGTTAGCTGGTGCAGCACCAGGGAAAGGTTCCAGGAGGGTACTCCCCTCCATCCTTTAGGTCTATCTCTATGGAAACTGTCCAAGAGACGGGTGAGATTACCATCTTTGCTGATATTAACTGTTGTATCACTTAGTTTATCAGCAATGGCAGACCTGTAGCCATCAATGGTACTGGGCTGCAGCTTCTTAACCTCAAAGAGGTACATTAGGAAGTCAGCCACAGACTTTACAGGTGGTGCCCTGAAGTCCACCTGATTAGTGACGCACCACTTTTTAAAAATGGTCCACTTTGCCTCATAGACTGATCTGGTTGATTTTCTTTGAGGAGCCTCAATTCTTGCTGCCACTGCCTCAGAGAAGCCCTGCTCTTTGATTTTTGTGGCTCTAGGAGCCAGGCATGGAGATTTAGATTTGTCAGATTTCTGTGAGGGATCTGATTGAAGGGCTGTGTCAACAGATTGGGCAGGTTGGGTAGGCTGAGAGGGACCTGGCTGGACATGGTCACCAAGTCCCAAAACCAAGGCATGTTGGGCCAACCCGGAGCAATCAGAATGAATCTCTTGCAAGGGGAGTCCAGTAGCTTCTCCACCACTTTGCCCAATATGGCGGTCGGTGGGAAGGCGTATGCGTCCAGATCCAACCATGGCAGAGTGAGTGCATCCACTGCTACAGCCAGGGTGTCCGGTACTGGAGAGACAAAGCGAGGTAACTTGTGGTTGAACCTCGTGGCAAATAGGTCTATCTGAGGCCGGTGCCACTTGCTGCATAGTCTTTGAAAAATGTCCGGAAGGAGGGACCATTCTGTTTGAATGGTTTGATTTAGTCTGGACAGCTTGTCTGCTATCACATTTAGCCGGCCAGGGATATGCCGGGCTTTGAGGGTTACTTGTCGCTGGGAACACCAGGTCAAGATTCTCCACAGTAGGGCACAGAGAGGGCCCGACTTCATGCCTCCTTCTTTGTTTATGTAGGCTACTACAGTGGTATTGTCTGTGGCCACTAGGACTATTTGGTTTGTGCATAGGTCCTGGAACTCTTTCTAATGCCAAGAAAACTGCTTTTAGCTCCAGGTGATTTATGTGCAGCTTGCTTTCCGGCACTGACCAGGACCCCCTTGCAGTGAGCTCGTTTAAGTGAGCGCCCCACCCTTCTTTTGATGCGTCTGTAAAAATTTGCAGAGCATGCTTTATGGGGTGTAATGGTTGACCTTGAAGCACATTGCTTTCTTTTAGCCACCATTGTAGATGTGGGTGCAGGGATCTGGGTAGAGGGATGACCTTCTCTAGAGATTCCGGTACCCTCCAATTGTTCTTGAGATGCCACTGTATGGGTCTCATGTGCAACCGGCCTATGTGAACTTGTTTCTCTGTGGCGGTTAACAGACCTATCAAGGACATGAACTGTCGGACCGGACAGGCCGGTAGTAACAGCAGTGTTTGTATTTTCCCTTGAAGACTTTGCCACCGGTCCGGTGTCGGTCTGACCCGGCCGGACCTGAGGTCGAACTGGTAGCCTACGAAGTTGAAAACTTGTTTGGGCTCCAGTTCTGATTTTTCTAAGTTCACCAGCCAGCCCAGATCCTGGCACATCTTGACCAGAATTTGGGTGTGTTGGGTACAGGTTTGGTGGGATCTGGCTCTGACCAACCAGTCGTCTAGGTACTGGTGGATCCTTATACCCTTGTGTGTGGCCATCAGTTTCACCTCTTTTGCTACCACTGTGAACTCCATTGGAGCTGTGGACAGGCCGAAGGGCAGTGCCTTGAATTGATAGTTCCGGCCCTGGATATGAAATCTGAGGTATTTCCTGGATTGTTCCTGTATTGGTAGGTGGAAGTAGGCATCTTTGAAGTCTACTGAGGTGACCCACTCCCCTTGTTGGAGGGAAGTTCTGATGGTTTCCGGTGTTTCCATCTTGAATTTCTCCACTTTGAGGAAGAGGTTTAATTTGCTCAGATCCAAAATGGGCCTCCATTTGTTGTTGGGTTTGGGAACTAGGAAAAGTCTGTTGAAAAACCCCAGAGAGGTTGGGTTTTGGACCAGCTCTATTGCATTTTTGTCCATAAGCTGATGCAATGCCTCCAACAGGTAGCTGTTCCTGTGGGGATTGGCATAACAACTTATGACTGTCGGAAATCTTGTGAGTTTGGGTCGGTTCCGGAAGGGGAGGGTATAACCTTCCCTCAAGTTCTGGATTGTTTTGGGTCCGGCCCCCAGTTCTAGCCAAGTTTCCCAGAAGTTTTGAAGTCTGGCCCCTACAGGCGGACTTTGGGCAACATTTGGTACATTGGAGACAGAAGTGGCAAGAGACAATTGAGTGACACACAAAGCACTTTTCACAGATTTTAATTTGTAATCTTTGGTCGTACAAACTGCTGGCCCGGGACTTAAATCTTTCTTTTGCGATTGCCCGGGCGCAGTAGTGACAGAATGAGCAACATGAACTTTTACATTTAAAAGGTCTCTTGTCTATTGATGAACTTTTACATTTAAAAAGTCTCTTGTCTGTTGGTGATGTAAGCTCCCGGCCAGCAGTCGTATAGGGAGCTTGTTTAAACTGTAAATGTCATTTGTACGACTGCTGGCCCTTGGCAGGTCTTGAGGAGTAAGAGGTAGACCGACCCTTGCCTTTCCTGTACTGCTTTTTCCCAATAGTTTTCCAGGCTGGCTTTTCTTGTCTTGAGTCCTTGTTGTTTCCGGACTTCTTTTCTGCCCGTTCATAAGGGTGATAACGACCCTTGCTGTGTCCGGAAGCAGAGTGGCTTTTAGCTTCAAATTGGGCTATCTCCTCTTCGGCCCGCTTAATTGTGGCATCAGGGAAGAGAGTGGAGATGTGGAGAGGTGCCGTTCGCAGAGCTGTGAGGATGTCCTGTTTTATGCCAGTTCTTAGATGGCTGAGGTACGCATCCCGGTGGACTAAAGTGAGATTCCCCATGGTGATGAACACGAATTCGGACAAATGTTCCATAGACTTTGCGGCCGCCTGAGAGATGCTGGCATTGAAGTCCAATAAGTATTGTAATTCTTCAACAGCCGGTGACACTTTGGCTGAACCCTTGCCCTTCTGTTCGGATTTTAAAACCTTGAGTTGATCTTTCATGCTCTGCTGGACCTTAACCAGGCAGCGATTGAAGCTAGCACTCTGATTACATACAATGGATGCCTCTCTGGCAGACCTTTCCCACCTTCTTAAAGTTTCTTGTGAAATTCTGCGGGAAGCAGGAGGGGTAGAACCAAGTCCCATATACCTTGCTATCCGGCTGTAGCTACTGTTAAGCTTCACTGAGTCGGTATGCCATGTTGAAACTTTAGAGGGTTCTGCTTTCTGATCGGTATGTAGACCATACCACTTAGCTTGGGAACGTGGTGGCCTGAGAAAAACGTCCTTGGCCAGACCTCCGGCTTCAGAACCTCTGGAAGGGTATCCTTCCGACAAACTTAAGTTGAGCTTGGAGAGTTTCTTGCACAGCCATTCTTCTGTGGGCATTTTAACAGAGACTTTACCAGGACTAACAGTCTTGGGCCCAGCAAAGGGGTTATCTTCAGCTGTAGTAGCAGAACTGTCTACTTCCGGGATATGGGTCCAGCCCATATAAGAGCGAATGCCCTGCATGGTGTCCCGGTAGGTCTGTTCTTCTGATACCGGCTGATCTTGATCCATAACAGAAAGTTCCGGATCTTCAGATAGCTCTCCTTCCTCAGTATACAAGTCAAGGAGGGGTCTGTCCGACAGATCACTACCGGCCTCTGATGAAAAACTTGAGACACTGTCCTGACGAGATCTGTGTAGGACTGGTGAAGCAGAATCTGCTGTGTCAGATGGAGTAGGTCGGCCAGATGGGTCGGAGATAGTATCCGGTGGTAGATTTGGTCGGTCAGTCTTGATTTGACTGGAAGGCTGGTGCGTAAGCGCAGTGGAGCCTTTTGAGGAAGCAGGTCGGCTGGTTTTAGTTTGACTGGCCGGCTGATGCTTAGAAGCAGAGGAGCCCGTACCAGGAAACTTGGTCGTCATTGACTGATCTTAGCTTTACTGGTCGGCTGATGCCTATCGGCAGAGGAGCCAGTTCCAGGAAGCGTAGTTGAAGCAGAAGGTCCGATGAAGGGTTCAGAAGAGTGAGAAACAGAAGCTGGAGGTGAACGGGCCGGAGTCACTTTCACGTCAGCAGAGAAGTTAGGTTCCATATTTCTGGCCAAAAGAAGGGCCTCCAGCCGGTTGAAAAGTTCAGCCCATTTAGAGTCTAACGTGGCTATCTTGTCGTCTGTAGAACCCTGAGAAGCTTTAGATGTAGAAGCAGAGGGAGATTTTTCCCGTTTAGCAATCTTCTTTGTGTCCTTTTTGGTTTTCTTGTCTGGTGGGGGCTCAGTAGGTGAAATAGCTTGCTTTTCTACAGGCCCAATAACGGACACATTTGAAGGATCTACAAGTTCTTCACTGTCTTTGACTGGAGTTGCTTCTAGTTTCTTTGCTTCTCTCTTTTCTTTTTTAATACGATATGAGGGAGTGGCAAGCTGAAGGCGTTGTTCTTCAGAGAAGGCATTGCAAATTTTACAATCCGTGGACTGGGGATTTTTAACACAGTCATCAGACCCCTTACCCTTCTCACGACATCTTGCACAAAAAGCATGAGAGTCAAAATTTGCCATTGCGTGGCCACAACTCCCTCTGCATTGTCCTGGGGACGACATGATAGTTCTAGAAGATGATGATAACAAATAAAACTGGAGATGATAAGAAATTCTAACATAAACGCTGATAATTCTTCGCTGAATAAAATTCCAAGTGCACAGTCATGCGCCAAACGAAAAAGATGCTATGACGTCACTCTGTCTAGACAGGAAGGAAGTACGACACGCCATCTAGCGAGTGCACAGTACTGGGCCGGCCTAGCCGGTGGAGACACAGGATGTCTTTTTCTGACGTTTGGCGGGCCGGTCCGCGCCGACCGGATAAGCTATTGTCCATTGGATAGGATGTATTAACGCAATAAAATGAAGTTTTCCTGGACATCTGACAAAGAGTTCAGCAGGAGCAAACCTCATTAAAAGTGAAAAATGCACTTTTTATTCTACCAAAATCATCTAAGAGATAAGATAGAAAAAGTAAGACTTGTAACACTCCTGCTGAGTAACAAGTTGAAGAACTGGTCAATGCACTGCCCAAAAAACATCCAGGATCAGTGAAGACTGTAATTGAAATTACTGTACACAGTCCAAGGTAGAACTGGATATTCTATGCGAATCCTGTTAATCCTTAAATTCTTGAAGACCTCCTGACAGAGGTACTGCTAGAAAAGTCTAAATTATTAAATTCCAAGAATTGACATGATTATGCTGCAAGAAACACAGAGAATCTGTACTCTTGAAGAAAATCTGACAATGGGTACATATAGATCTTATGCACTGGTGGCGGTTTCCAGCAGAAACCCTGCATAACCCACAGAATGAAAAGCTAATTTGTGAGATGAAACACAACTCCGGTCATCTGACAACCCGATTCCAGACCTTTTGGGAGGTATGGAAACTCGATTGTCTTCTGATGACGTCATGCAGGTATTTTCCTCCGTGAAAAGTTCCGACTGAACCTCACCGGAAGAATTAAAGACGTAGAAGATCAATACTGCATTCAAAACTTGTCCACGATGCAGCCTGCAAAAGAAACCTTGATGTCTGCCCCCATAGGGGATTCCATCCGGTCACCCATTCGACTGACATTGACGTGGTGAGATATTTGCTTCCAAACGCCCGGCTATAAGAACCCGCCGTCTGATAAGGTTATGTGACAACCGAATTGTTTCCGTAGTTTAGGGTGCCTTCCTTTGTCGCCTAGCAACATGTAAACTATCTCTGTCGGAGCTAGTATGACTGCCGACAGTTTCAGCGTTTTATCCTCCCAAAGCCTCCATGTTGTGAAAACAAAATGCACATACATAAACGAGTTTGTCCAATTCATGAAAAAAGTGCCTATTTGAAGAAAAACAAATTAAAAACTGTCAGTCTGAGAATTGAAGAATCGTCTTCATCCAACAACGAAACATCAATGCCGCCATCTTACAAAAAGTGGTCATAATCCACCTCAAAGGGCATAAAATGAAAGCACTTTCCTCTGTAGTTTCCTAATTTTGTTCTGAGGAGACATTGTAGTTTGCCGTGTTCAGGCACTGCAGGGGTCAGTCCTCGATGCCCCACAGAGGGTGTGTTACATATTACCATTGGAGTTGGGTACCAGACTAGGGTCCCAAGCCATAGCAAACTTAATATCACACTTATTAGGGGTTTCCTTAGCTACCATTGTATGGCTTCTTTCTATTGGGTGTTTCGAAATTTGGTGGGCTTTTGCTACATTACAGGGAAGGACTCTTCACTTTGAAGCCAGAGTTTGAACTGTTAACATGAAAGAAATTTTTGCACTCTGAACTAATGTGATATAATATGTGCAACTCTGGCAGTTATGAAATGGATTTTAAAACTTTGTTATAGTGTTTTAACTTGACTTTCATGCTATGGGACACAGTGTGACGAGTTTCTGGCAGCACAGAGAGCTCTCTTTATGACAACCTTTTATGCTTGATTCCAGCGCCTAACAGGGATGGTCTAAACTTATCTGCAGGGGGGCTTGGGTTGAGAAGCTTTGATTTCAATTGCTTTTAGAATCAAGCAAATAGATTGTCACGAACAGAGCACTGTGGGCCTGTGTTTTATATTTTGCAGATTTGTAACTTTGACTATTTATAGTAAACACTATATATAAAATGCCAAATAAAAAGTTGTGCCAAGTGTGGACTGAGACATCTTCCCCCCACAGGAAATAAATGCCAAAAGCATCTGGATAAAGCTACCGATACTAAAGCTAAAGGAACTGAAAAACAAGTTATTAAAAGTACCAGAAAACCAAGTACCACTGATCCTAGTACCCATACTGATGAATCATCGACTACTTCCTCAGCTGATGAAGAGGAAACAGTGCAGCAACAGATCCTACAGCAGCTGAAGCGAGTCAACGCCCGTCTCGACGCAGTCGAAGATCAAGTAACAAGTACCTCAGGATCAAGACAGAAGCCACATGGACTTTCAAAGTTAAGTAGTGGTTCTCACAAATTGAAAAGTAAATCTAGTTCAGTAAAACTTCATAGTACTTCCAGTGAGAGTGATTCTGATAGTGGTACAAATTTGCCCAAATTGTCTGCCCTTAGAAGTTCTGTTAGTTTACAAAGGCAAGTTGACGCCCGTCTAAGAGACCTAGAATCATCCCAAGATGAAGCAGGTATGCCAAAAAGTAAGAAAATTAAGTCCCAAAGGGGTGGCCCCGTAGATGTGTTGGTAAAGCACAAAATAGCATGGCCTCATGAAGCCATATTAGGTGGGGTAAATAGATCACGACTCACTTATGACCAACTATCTATGTCACAGTGGGTCCAAGGGTTTTGTAAAAACACTTTGGATGAAACTTGTGAGCAAAAACGTGAGAGTATGATCACATATATGGCTGACCTGATGGAGGATGCCACCGACTTCTCCTGGCAGGGAGCCAAGGCTGCCCATGCAGTTCTTTGCTGTGAGCTGGAAAGGGGGACAGTCACCTGGGATGATACGGTAAGGATAGACAGGATCAGGCGGGCTCATGCCCAGAAGCATGTCAGTAGTGCCAAAAACTGGACCGAAGGTAATGCTAGTAACAAACCATGGTACTGTAAGTTCTTCCAAATTGGGTCATGTCACTACAGTAAGGATCATGAAGTCGGTGGTAGACTCCACAGGCATATATGTGCATCCTGTTTACAACAAGGTAAGATCATGACACATGCTGAGAAAGATTGTACTGCTGTAAAGAAAAGTTCATCAAAAAACTTATCACAAGCTGTCCATTAAGTGTAATGGGCAGCATAGTTCAAAAGTCGTGTAACAACTCTAATATTGGCAAAGGAAATAAAGTCATTGAAAAGCAAACTGATGACACTGTTCCCCATAAGGGGGAGTTTCACTATTCTCCTAGATATGTGTACAACAAAAATTGTAACCCCAACTTGGTGGAAAACCTAATGGTTCGTCCCCTTAGTGAATCATTAAGGGTTTATAGGTCTTCATTCACTAACAGCAAAAGGTCGTATGCCAGTGTTGTTAATACTGGTCTAAATATAGTGTCAAACCAATTATCTAGTGTCAGTGCACATAGCAGAACATTCTGTTGTTCCACAAAAGGTAGAAATGTTAACCATGCGTCACTTGATAACAATATCAACATCAGCACAAGTATTGGTGAATGCAATAAAGTCAAGGAATCTGACAAAAGTGTTAAGCTCAACACTATCGACAGTCTTGTCGAAATCAATAAAGACAAAATTCATGACACTGTGGTTCACAAAGTCGGCAGGTCCCCAGTAGATGTATTACACTCTCATGACTCGTCTGCCACTGTAGATTCTGACGTGTTGAAGCCTTTGTTTGATATTAATGAGGCAGATGACAAGTTTCTTCACTGTGTTGTTCAGTGCTCGTGGTAATAGATTTGTCACCCCAACCAATTGCAAAACCTATGATATGTACAAAACTCTGACTGACTTTCAATTCGGATTCATACCACTTTCTGATCCGTTATTGCCTGAATCTGATGTGGTGAATACTATGGTTTATGATTCTGTGGCCGAGATTCATTACAAAGTGAAAGAATGTAATTTACCCAATTTCTTAGGTGCGCGCATCCCTGTGAAAAACCAACTCAATGTTGATAAATGGAAAGAATTACTACAGGGTTATTGGGACACACAATTGCTTCATTTTATAGAATTCGGCTTCCCTATTGGTTTTAACAGAAATTGCCCTCTTCAAAATCACCATAAAAATCATAAATCAGCAATGAAATTCCCGTCTGATGTAGAAGTCTATTTAAATGAAGAAGTCAGCCAAGAAGCCATAGCTGGCCCTTTCAAAACACATCCAATTATCAATTGCCATACTTCACCATTTATGACTAGGCCAAAAGCAAATGCAGATAATAGGCGTGTCATTATGGACCTAAGTTGGCCCAAGGGCTATTCAGTAAATGATGGGGTTGACAAGAATATGTACACGGGATCCGAATTTAAACTAGTTTTCCCAACTATTGATGACTTGACGTCACAGTTAGTCAAAATTGATAGAGGTGCCCATATATACAAAATTGACGTCAGCAGGGCGTTTCGTCATCTTGCCATTGACCCCATAGACTATGATCTGTTAGGTTTACATTGGAATGACGCCTATATTGACACCCGGCTTCCATTTGGCGCACGTCACGGAAGCCAGTTCTTTCAGAGGGCCAGTGACGCCGTCAGATACATCATGCGTCAACGTCAATTCCCAATCATAAACTATATAGATGATATTTTGGGATTCGGCACCCTGACGTCTGCGCAACGCTCATATGACGCTCTATATGACGTCATGCGTCAACTCGGTCTCACCATTAGCAAGAGCAAGTTAGTCGCTCCATGTACTCGTGCTGTATGCCTTGGTATAGTCATTGATACAGTTGACGCTACGTTGTCCATACCTGAAGAAAAATTAAACCAAGTCAAAATGGAAAATTTAATGGTTAAATTAAATTTTTATTAGTTAATATCTTACCTAGTGGACCAGTGCATTTGTCCGGCGCGCAGCCGGTCCCGCCAAACGTTAGACAAAAACGTCCTGAGCTGGGCTCTGACCGGGACCGGTAGTGTACTCCCCATTCGCCAGGTGTCGTGACTGCACCCAGCTCCTCTACTGCGCGTGCGTGCGCATGCGTACTTCCTCTTTTTGTGGCCTACCTAAGAATGTCCCCCTTTGAGCTATTGCGGGGCAGGTAGGGTGGGACTCTCTTGGTCCACTAGGTAAGATATTAACTAATAAAAATTTAATTTAACCATTAAATTTTCCATTTTATTGCGTTAATATATCTTACCTAGTGGACCAGTGCAGAATAACTACCCAGTGGTTGGAGGGTAGCTATGGACAAAGACTCTAAGATCTACATATATACTCTGTAAATCCAGAGGAAATCACCCGGGAAGGGTTTCTAACTACCCTGGATAGGTATAGTCTCTCTCCCCCCCCTCCCCTTAGTTTTGTAGCTGACGAGTCCCCGAGGAAGTGAAGAAGGGGAATTGAAGATTAAGATGGTCCCCCATCTTCTTGCAACGCAAGACAGACTGCAGGGGCGTTTTTTTTTTTTTTTTTTTTTTTTTTTTTTTTTTTTTACATGTATGAATACATATATACATCACTATATACATGGGAGCCTCCACTTAGTCCCTAATTTGCTGGGCAGCTACCACAGGACCCAAATGGTACACCTCAGAGTCTGCCCAGGCCAAGTCCTTCAAGTAAAATTAGGTGAATGTGTTATGAGATTTCCAGTGACAGGCTGCCAAAATCTGGTCTAAGGGAACACCCCCCTGAAAGGCTTTGGACGCCGCGAACGCGCGAACGTCATGAGCCCGAACCTGATGCAACTGTTGAGCCTGTTGGTCTGACATCTGGTAACAAAGGACTATGGTTTGTTTGATCCAGGAGGAAACGGTAGCAGGGACAATATCCTTCTGGAAACTCTTCCTAAAGGAAACAAAAACCAATTCTTTGCCTGAACGGAGATCTTTGGTTTTGTCCAAGTAATAACGTAGTGCCCGGACCGGGCACAGACTCCTATCCTCCTTGAAGGATTTGTCCAATGAAGGAGCCAAGGCTGGAATGATAACAGGGGCCACGCAAGCGGGACCCTCTTTAGCCAGGTGGTTCTTAGAGATGAAACTAGGAGAAGGCGATAAGGAAACATTCGACCAATCCTCTTGGTGCCTAATGTTCCTGTGGACCCAAGCATGAATTTCACTCCTCCGTTTCCCAGAGCCCAAGGCTAGAAGGAAGACAGTCTTAAAGGTGAGGTACTTCAGCGAAGCCTTCCTGAGAGGTTCAAAAGGAGGTTGTGTAAGTTGGTGAAGGACCAAAGACAAATTCCACGTAGGAACCCCACGCCTGCCTTTTGGTTTGTCCCTATGAAAACTGTCCAACAACCTGGACAAGTTTTCATCCTTGCTGATGTTAATTCTGGAATTCCCCACTTTGTCGGCTATGGCAGTCCTATAGCCTTCTATGGTACTAGGTTGAAGATGTTTCTCCTGGAAAAGGGAAAGGAGAAAATCCGCAATTTGCTCTATAGAGGGAGTTCTGAAGTCCACCTGATTCTTTTCACACCATCTGACAAAAACGGACCACTTTGATTCATAAATGGCTCTGGTAGAGCGTCTTTGAGGAGCCTCAATTCTTGTTGCCACTTCTGCCGAGAACCCGGCTTGCTGGATGGCAGAGGCTCTAGGAGCCAAGCATGAAGGTTCAGATTGGGAAGGTCCCGGTGAGGACACTGATTGAACGGTTGAGTGATCAAATTCGACACCTGAGGGAGCAGGAGGGGAATTTGAGCTGACATGTTGACCAGGTCCCAAAACCAAGGCATGTTGGGCCAACCTGGTGCTATCAGAATGAGACGACGGAATCCGTGGTCCAAGAGTTTCGTTACCACCTGATGAAGGGCCGTCGGTGGAAAGGCATAAGCGTCCAGGTCCTCCCAAGGGAGACTTAAGGCGTCCACTCCCCACGCTGATTGGTCTGGAACCGGGGATACAAACCGGGGAAGTTTGTGATTGAACCGGGTGGCAAACAGGTCCACAGACGGGCGGTGCCAACGCCGGCATATTTGAGCAAACACCTCCGGGAGGAGGGACCATTCCGTTTGGATCACCTGATTGAGTCGGGACAGCTTGTCGGCTATGACGTTCAGGTGACCCGGAATATGCCTGGCCCTCAGGACAATCTGCCTTTGATTGCACCAAAGCATCAGTCTCCAAAGGAGGGCACAGAGTGAGCCTGATTTCATACCCCCTTCCTTGTTGATGTAAGAGACCACAGTGGTGTTGTCTGTACAAACAAGAACTATCTGGTTGCAACATAACCGCTCGAACCGTTTTAAGGCCAGCAGGACTGCCTTGAGCTCCAACAAATTTATGTGCAAGGCGCTTTCTGACTCTAACCAAACTCCTTTTGCCATGTAATCGCCTAAGTGAGCGCCCCAACCTTCGTTTGAGGCGTCTGTAAACAGTTGAAGGGCGTGTTGAAGAGGGTGTAAGGGTTGACCGGAGAGCACCTTGGCCGGGTCCAACCACCACCTTAGATGTACATGGAGAGATGAAGGAATTGGGATGACCTTTTCCAGAGATTCCGGGGCATGCCAATGCTTTTTTAGGTGCCACTGAATGGGCCTCATATGCAGCCGCCCCGACACTACTTGTTTTTCTGTTGCTGTCAGAAGGCCGATTAAAGACATGAACTGCCTGACTGTGCAACATTCCAGTCCCAGGAGAAGGTTGAGCTTCTGAGATAGACTCCTCCACCTGTCCTGAGTTGGTTTGACTAACCCCTGAGATAGGTCGAAATGATAACCTACGAAGTCGAAGGTTTGTTGGGGAACCAGCTCTGACTTGTCCATGTTGAGTACCCAACCTAGAGAGCGGCAAAGGTCCAAAAGGATCTGGGTATGACGTAGGCAAATTTCCCGGCATGGGGCTCTCAGTAACCAATCGTCTAGGTATTGGTGGATTCGAATACCCCTCGATTGAGCCATGAGTTTTACCTCCTTGACCACCTTTGTGAACTCCAACGGAGCCGTTGACAGGCCAAAGGGAAGTGCTGTGAACTGAAAGGTCTGACCTTTTAAGTGGAACCGGAGATATTTTCGCGACCTGTGGTTTATGGGAATGTGAAAATAAGCGTCGCTGAAATCCAGCGAAGTGACCCACTCCCCCTGTTGCAGGGAGAGTCTGATGGTCTCCGGAGTTTCCATCTTGAACGTTGCTGGAGCAAGGTAAAGGTTCAGTTGGCTTAGATCTAGAATGGGCCTCCATTTCCCGTTGGGTTTTGGCACCAGGAACAACCGGTTGTAGAAACCCAGAGATGACTGAACGGACACCTTTTCGATAGTCTGTTTTTGACCTAGGGAATGCAATGCCTCGTTCAGACTTTTGTTTCGAGAGGGATTTGATGAACCACTGATTATCACAGGAAATCTTGCCAGAGGTGGTCTCTCCTTGAAGGGTAGTTGATACCCTTCCCTGAGGATGGAGACTACCCTTGGATTTGAACCCAGGGAGAGCCAAACCTGCCAAAACAGTTGCAGACGGCCTCCCACAGGTGGATCTTTTGCAACACATGGGGCATTTGTCACATTTGGGGCAAAAAGACACTGATTTACAGACAAAGCACTGTTCACAGATTTTATTTCTATTTGAGAATGAGAGGGTCTTACGTTTTTCTTTTGTAACAGCCCTTTTACAGAAGGTGCAGGAAGAACAACATGTAAATTTACAGTCTCTTGAAAAGTCTCTTTGTTTGCTGATGACACTAGATTGAGATCCCCTAAACTTGAACTTAACACAACTGGGGGACTCAGTAGATATTGATTGTCATTTATATGGTTTTGTACCACGGGCAGGCTTGGAGTAGTATGTAGAACCAGATCCACCTCTACCACGACCCCTACCCCTGCCTCTGCCCGAGAATTGCCTCCAAGGTTGTTGATTTTGGGAAGAGGAGAAGCCGGATTGACGACTCTCTTTCTTTTCATATGGTTGGTACCGGAATTGATGCTTCTTTGAGTGCTGATATGTGCCCGGGCCGGGACCAGTAGCACTCTTGTTTGAATCATGCTTTTGAATATCCTGCTCCGCTACTGCCAGTACATCATCCGGGAATAGCCCGTAAGTGAACAGGGGAGCATTTCGTAGTTTATTCCAGGTATCAGGTTTCAGGCCTGGTTTAACGTACTCGAGATAAGAATCTCTCCTCAACAAAATGAAGTTGGCTAGCTGAACAAATAAGCTGTCTGCGAGGTGCTGGAAGGCAGTACCTAAGGCGACAGAAACACTACTGTGGAAAGCTGACAAGTCTTTCAAGTCCTTGATGGTGTTGGTGACTTCCTTAGGGGCCTTGCCCTGAACAATGGTAGCGTTTAAAAATGAAATATGTTGATTCATTTTGTCCTGAATTTCACTCACGCACCTGTTGAACCCTACTGCGTGATTGGTAATCAAAGAGCCTTCCTTAGCACATTGCTCCCACCTTCTAAGAATCTCCTGAGGGATAGGCCTAGATGCTGGTCCTGAAGATGGATATGAGGAAATCTTGGCAATACGGGAGAATTGAGAGTTCAGGCGTGCTTCGGAACCCGACCAGCCAAAGATTGTACGTCCAGGTCTTTGATTTATATCCTGTTTGAGTCGTGACTGTGTATACCACTTTGCCTGGCTTTTGGGTGTTCTGACAAACTGGTCTTGTTTCAGACCTGCAGCTTCCTGGGAACGAGAAGGGTAACCTTCTGCAACACGAGTGTTCAGTTTTTCCATCTTATAGCAAAGCCAGTCGTCAGCTGGTAACTCTACTGAAACTTTGCCTGAGCGACGAGGATGTTTTCCTTTCCAAGGGTTGTCAGAACGGTTGTCTGCATCACTTGCTGAAGCTTCAAAATCTGGTATGTGAGACCAGCCAAGAAAGGATCGGACCGACCGGACCGTTTCTCTGTAGTTCATTTCCTCGTTTTTCTCATTGATTTCAGTATCTGAAAGTTCACCCTCCTCACCAGATTCCTTATCTGACCGGTCCGGAAGGGGTTCCCCGTCTGACAGAGCCGGATCCGGCTGAGCAAAACTATCCGGTGCAAAGGAAGCAGAAGTACTGGCATACTGTGGACCGGTGATGACCGGTTGAGAGGCGGACCCTAGGGAAGAGACACTGGTGACAGCAGGCACAGTTTCCTCTGGTTCACCAAGAACTTGTAAACCCGGACCGGGTACCACTGTCTTGGGAGGAATAGGGTCCCTAGCAATCTGACTTGCAGAACCGGCAGCAGCGGCCGGTTTGATAGACTTCTTGTGTTTTGATTTTCCTTTCTGTTTTTTAACAGAAGAAGCAGAATCCTCTACGTCCTGACCCGGAGGCCTCACCGGACCGGTGGCTCTGGGGTCAGGAGAGGGATTGATAAAAGGCGTGTCAGAGACAGGGGCTTGACCCGTTGAAACAGGCATCTTTGGAGTAGAAAATATGTTGGTTCTAGTAAGGAGAGCCTCAAAACGGGCGAATTTTTCCTCCAACTGACTGTTCAATAGTTCAAAATCCTGACGGGAGACAAAGTCTCCAGTACTTGTCTGGTCAGAAACCGGGAAAGCACCGGCAACAATCCGTCCCTGCGCATGCGCAGTGTCCGGAGACATCTCAAGTTCATCCTGTTCCTCCACCGGACCCACAACAGTAACTTTACTGGGAGAAATCAAAATCCCTGCTTTTTTGTCTTTTCGGATTTGATATTGTGGAGTTGCTAACATACCTTTCTGAGAGTCAGACAATTTATCACACAAATCACAGTCCTGACCTTTGACACAAGGGTCATCTCCCACCTTTTTGTCCCTGCAGTGGGCACACTTTTTATGAAGGTCAAACCCCGCCATAACATGGCCACAACTACCACGCCTCTGTCCTGGTGATGCCATGATAAATATATTTTGCAATATCCAAAGCTTTCCTTCTAACACGTTTGCAAAGAAACAAAATAATTTAAAGTTTATTTTACAGAAATTTATCCGCTAAAACACTATGGCGCCAAACAAAAAGAGGAAGTACGCATGCGCGCGCACGCGCAGTAGAGGAGCTGGGTGCAGTCACGACACCTGGCGAATGGGGAGTACACTACCGGTCCCGGTCAGAGCCCAGCTCAGGACATTTTTGTCTAACGTTTGGCGGGACCGGCTGCGCGCCGGACAAATGCACTGGTCCACTAGGTAAGATATATTAACGCAATAAAAATGCAGTTCATGAATGGTCACACAAAGAATTTTGTACTAAGAGGCAGCTTCAAGCCTTGCTTGGACTTTTATTATATATTCACAAATGCGTCAAACCTGCAAGGTGTTTCTTGAATCGCATGTTAGAAGTCCTACGTCAAGCCACGAACCCGTCAAGAATCCGACTCACTGACGCATTCAGGCGAGATTTAGTTTGGTTCCAAAAATTCCTAGTACATTATAATGGAGTGTCCATGTATGACTACAAGCACGTTGACGCAACTATTGAACTTGACGCCTGCCTCAGAGGCCTTGGGGGGTGCTGGAAAAATTTTGTTTACAATTTGCCAATCCCTCTAGGTCACAGAAATATGAATATTGTGCATTTGGAAATGCTGAACATCTTTCTGGCTTTAAATCTGTTCAAAAATTATTGGAGACATAAAAAAGTACTGGTAAAATGTGATAATGAAGCTGTGGTCACTGTCCTCAATTCTGGACGCACCAGGGACCCTTTTTTGGGGGCCTGTGCCCGAAACCTATGGTATGTGGCCGCTGTGGCAGAGATAGACCTCCAGTATACCCACATAAGGGGGGTTCATAACAGAACAGCTGATCTTTTGTCCAGATGGGTCGGGTCTCAGGCAAATTTTTGTGAACTAAATTTATTGGTCCCAGGCCACATATGGCTACCTGTTGATTTAGGCATGATTGACATTGATTGGTCATTATAATCAATTTGCAAATATTCATGCAGATGCTATGCTTTGTGTTGCAGAAGCAGTCCAGTGCAAAGACCTCAGAACTAAAGCCACCACCAGATTGCTGTCTGCCTTCAGGCCAAAAACCAGGCAGTGTTATTCAAGGTTATTCAGAGTATTCATTAGCTTCTGTATCTGTATCAATGTATCATTGTGTCAGTTGTCAATTACTACTGTTGTGTCATTCTTGGAATATTTAGTGTCAAATGGCACCTCTGTGCACATGGTGTCCAACTATGTATCAGCTTTAAAAGCAATGTCAGTCGTCTACAATTTGCAGTTCCAAATTTTTGACCATCCACAGGTCAAGTACTTTATAAAATCCCTTAAAATCAACAGGCCGCTTACAGTCTCCACAAAAACTAGAGATTGCGTCTCGACGCAGTGTATCCCCGGACGGGAAATAGTTAATGCGTGAATGTGTCGGGCTTGAGCCTGTTTCCTGGGGCACCAGGTCAGGATTCTCCATAGTACCAGATTACTTCCAAAAGCTAATCACTAGTTGTTTCACTTATATCTGTCTTTAAAAATTACATTTCATGGATCCAGAAGATCCATATAGTGATCCGGATCGCTTCCAAAACTCAATCATTTCATCCTTTTACCTTTTCAGACATATTCTAAAAATTTCATCGAAATCCATCCATAAGATTTTGAGTTATCTTGTACACAGACACATCTGGCAGCCTGGATCCACATGATCCAGACAGTAATCCAAATTACTCCCAAAATCTAATCACTGGTTCTTTGTCCCATTTAAGACATTTCCTGAAAATTTCATAAAAATCCATTCATGACTTTCTGAGCTATTTGTCTTTAAAAATTACATTCACGGATCCAGAAGATCCAGATAGTGGTCCAGATCACTCGCAAAATTGAACCATTTCTTCCTTTTACCGCTTCTTCCTTTTACCATTTGTAACATATCCTGAAAATAGTAAAATCCATTCCAAGATTATGTGCAAGCCTGGATCCAGGTGATCCAGATCACTCCAAAAATGTAATCACTTGTTCCTTGTACCATTTAGGCCATTTGCTGAAACAATCCATCCATAACTTTTTGAGGTATCTGTCTTAAAAAATTACATTTCATGGATCCAGAAGATCCATATAGTGATCCGGATCACTTCCAAAATTCAATCATTTCATCCTTTTACCACTTCTTCCTTTTACTATTTGTAACATAGCCTAAAAATATCATCAAAATTCATCGTAAAATCATGTTGCAGGCTCGATCCAGATGATCCAGGCGGTGATCCAGATCATTCCAAAAGTATAATCACTTGTTCCTTGTACCATTTAGGTCATTTGCTGAAAATGTCATCACAATCCATCCATAACTTTTTGAGGTATGTCTTATTACATTTCACGGATCCAGAAGATCCATACAGTGATCCGGATCACTTCCAAAATTCAGTTATGTCATCCTTTTACCTTTTCAGACATATCCTGAAAATTTCATCAAAATCCGTCTATAAGTTTTTTTGCTACAATGTACACAAACACATCTGGCAACCTGGATCCAGATGATCCAGATCACTCCCCAAATCTAATCACTTGTTCCTCGCACCATTTAGGTCATTTGCTGAAAATGTCATCACAATCCATCCATAACTTTTTGAGGTATCTGTCTTATTACATTTCATGGATCCAGAAGATCCATATAGTGATCCGGATCACTTCCAAAATTCAGCCATTTCATCCTTTTACCTTTTCAGACATATCCTGAAAATTTCATCAAAATCCGTCCATAAGTTTTTTTGCTACAATGTACACAAACACATCTGGCAACCTGGATCCAGATGATCCAGACAGTGATCCAGATCACTCCCCAAATCTAATCACTTGTTCCTCGCACCATTTAGATCATTTGCTGAAAATGTCATCACAATCCATCCATAACTTTTTGAGGTATCTGTCTTATTACATTTCATGGATCCAGAAGATCCATATAGTGATCCGGATCACTTCCAAAATTCAGCCATTTCATCCTTTTACCTTTTCAGACATATCCTGAAAATTTCATCAAAAGCCGTCCATAAGTTTTTTAGCTACAATGTACACAAACACATCTGCAACCTGGATCCAGATGATCCAGATCACTCCCCAAATCTAATCACTTGTTCCTCGCACCATTTAGGCCATTTGTTGAAAATGTCATCACAATCCATCCATAACTTTTTGAGGTATCTGTCTTTAAAAATTACATAGTGATCCGGATCACTTCTAAAATTCAACCATTTCATCTTTTTACCTTTTCAGACATATCCTGAAAATTTCATCAAAATCCGTTCATAAGTTTTTGAGCTATATTGTACACAAACACATCTGGCAGTCTGGATCCAGATGATCCAGACAGTGATCCGGATCACTCCCAAAATCTAATCACTTGTTCCTCGTGCCAATAAGGACATCTCCTGAAAATTTCATCAAAATGCACCCATAACTTTTTGAGCTATCTGTGTTTCAAAATTAAATTTCATGGATCCAGAAGATCCAGACAGCGATCCGAATCACTCCCAAAATTTAATCACATCTTCCTTTTACCAATTTGGACATATCCTGAAAATTTTATCAAAATCCGTCTGTCAGTTTTTGAGTTATCTTGTTTACAAACAAACAAACAAATAGAGGGCCCAAAATGACCCTCGGTCAGGTACTTTGGCGGTCAGTGGATGACCTTCAACGAAGATCTGTAACGGTCAGCCTGGATGCTGGTACTCCGTCATGTACTCAACCTCAAAAGCCATTTTCAATAGTTTCCACGCAATGTAGTCAGCATTAAGTGTGAAAATATCTCCAAATATGCCAAAAATGACCCTTGGTCAGGTACTTTGGCGGTCAGTGGATGACCTTAAATGAAGATCTGTAACCAGTAAACCTGGATGGCAGAAGTCCATCATGTACTCAACCTCCAAAGCCATTTTCAATAGTTTCCATGCAATATAGTCAGCGTTAAGTGTGAAAATATCTCCAAAAAGGCCAAAAATGCCCCTCGGTCAAGTACTTTGGCGGTCAGTGGATGACCTTCAATGAAGAGCTTCAAGGTCAAATTTCTGCATGCTTATAGAGGACATATATATGTATTATATATACCAGCCATAGGATGATCTAACTTTCTGTCTTGGAGAACTGGGCCAAAATGTGCAAAAATGGCCAAAATCTGACCTTTAAGTGGCCACCAGTGACCTTGAGATTGAAGGTCAAAGTCACAAAACAATAGCGTTCGTGGCATTGCCCATATATACCCACATACCAAATTTGAAAGTTCTAACTAAAATATTTTTTAAGTTATCGCGTCCAAAAGGAAATCTCTGCGGCGGCGGCGGCGTGACCGTACTGAATCCTAAGTATCCCCGACTTTCGTCCGGGGATACACATATCATGGATGTCAAAGCTCTGTCCCAGTTGATCGAATCCTGCACAGGTTTCACCAATGCTATTACTTTTAAAGCCATTTTTCTAACTGCATTCTTCGGTTTTTTTAGACTCTCCAATCTAGCACCACATCCTATTTCAGAATTCGATCCTTCAAGGCATTTTACAGTAGCTGATCTGTTTTTTGAAAAAAATCAAGTAACCCTTCTGTTAAAATGGTCAAAAACCATTCAAACTCGTGATCAAGTCAGATTAATCACTCTTCCCCATTTAAAGTCACTCCCAATTTGCCCTTGGCTGGCCCTTACGACCATGATTAAGTCATGTAAATCTGTCCCCTCTGATCCACTATTCCAAGCTTGGACCAACCAGGGCTGGCAGCCCATGACTGATTCCAGGATACGCAAAACTCTGTCTAAACTGAACCAAAAGTTAGGTTTGACTAAAAATGTTTACACCTTCCACGCTTTCCGGCGTTCAGGTGCCACCCTAGCTTATAAAGCCCATGTTCCTATACAAGGTATCAAGGATCATGGCACCTGGACGTCGGACTGCGTCTGGAGATATATCCAGTCTGATGAACCCAAACCCTCCCAAGTGGCTCAGGCCTTTAGAGATTTGCTGTTGTAAATGTTTCTAGGCTTCCCTATGTCCCTACTGTTTGGGTTTGGGCACTTTGTATTTGTATGGCATTCGTTTATTTTATATTTTAGAGGTGTATCTTGTGTAATTTTGTGTATTTCTATGTTACTTTTAAATCCCCTCTGTGGGTTACTATTCAGTTACTCAGTTAAATAACTTGCTACACTAGTCACGTGACCTTTGTGTTATTGAACAGTAAATTGCTAAGGTCACCTTAAAGTATGTTTTAGTACACATCTTAACCTTTCATAGTGATATACAGGCCTTAAGGCCACCTTAACTTGTGTTATCAGACATGTACTATATGTGGCCTATATATTTATGGCCACCTTATTATTGCAGCCAGTATTTGTATACCATCATTGAAATGTACATATTTCCGTAGTTTAGATGTATCTTATTGTATTGTATTTTACTGTGATTTACATAATGTTATTGTATTAATAAATCAATATACCCTCTGTGTGTGCATTATTGTCTTGGGGATCTTGGGGACTGTCAACACAGATGCCCCACCACAGAACTCAAATTCAAAATTCAAATTCCAAAAAACTTAATAAAAATCCGAAATGAAAATAACACATCCACACTCAAGGATGGCCAACAAAAATAATGAAGGTTGTTTACTAGCGTGGTCACATGACCACTAAGGGGACATGCTAGTTCACACTCACTCACTGGCCTCTTAAGGTATCTTAAAACGTTTCTCAACGTTGACCAGTGAGTTGGATGGCACCAACATATAGCAGTGGTCAGGAAATGGTAAGTGTATTTTTCGCAATAAAAACCCTATCCAATGGACAATAGCTTATCCGGTCGGCGCGGACCGGCCCGCCAAACATCAGAAAAGACGTCCTGTGTCTCCACCGGCTAGGCCGGTCCAGTACTGTGCACTCGCCAGATGGCGTGTTGTACTTCCTTCCTGTCTAGACAGAGTGACGTCATAGCATCTTTTTCGTTGTCTAAACCAATTAGACCCCTAGTAGACTGATAGCGGGGTCGGAGGGAGGGTCTTGTGTGTCCATTGGATAGGGTATTAACTTGTAAAAATTTAATTTACTTATTAAATTTGCAATTTTATTGCGTTAATACATCCTATCCAATGGACAATAGCTGAATAACTACCGCTTAGTCGGCGGGTAAGTTACTAGGGACTTGTGTGAACTCATGATAGAGATAATGAAAACTCTGTCTTGAAGCCTGGGTAGACCTTGAAGTCAAAAACCCCTAAGGGTCTGGTCGAATATCATCATCCGGTTAACCGGACTGGAACCGTCAGAGTCGACCTTGCCCCCCCCCCCCCCCCCCTTTTTTTTTTACAGACCTGCTCTGAGGTAGGGGAAGAGAGGGATGAGTTCAGTCCCATAAAATTAAGCCTGTCGGAAGAAGTACGTGAGATTTTTTTTTTTGTTGTTGCTTCTTAACTATATGTGCAATATATACAAATATGTACAACTATGTACCTATGTCGAATCTCCTCTAGGTACCAGTCTGTTGGTGGATCTGCTGAGCAGCCACAACAGGACCAAGATGGTAGAGCTCTGAGTCAGCCCAAGCCACATCCTTCAGATAGAATTGAGTGAAGGTATTATGAGATTTCCAGTGGCAGGCTGAAAGGATCTGCTCCAAGGAGACTCCCGACTGGAAGGCCTTAGAAGCAGCGAAAGCCCTAACATCATGAGCTTTAACTTGATGTAGGGTGTGGGCTTGATGATCAGAGAGCTCATAGCATAGGATCACAGTTTGCTTGATCCATGAGGAGATAGTGGCAGGGGAGATGTCTTTGTCGAAGCCTTTCTTGAAGGAGACAAAGACTAGCTCCTTGTGCTGCCTGAGGTCTGAAGTCCTGTCCAAATAGTAGTGCAAGGCTCTGACTGGACAAAGGGATCTGTCAGACTTGAGGGATTTATCTAGAGTAGGAGCCAGGGCTGGTATGACCACTGGGGCTACACTCTCCGGACCCTCTTTGGCCAGCTGATTCTTGGAAAGAAAGCTGGGAGATGGAAACAAAGACACCTTAGACCAATCGGACTGATGTCTGATGTTCTTGTGCTGCCATGCATGGATCTCACTCCTTCTAGGCTAAAAGGAAGACAGTTTTGAAGGTCAGGTGCTTCAGAGATGCTTCCCTGAGAGGTTCAAAAGGGGCCTTTGTCAGCTGGTGTAGCACCAGGGAAAGGTTCCAGGAGGGAATCCCTCTCCGCCCTTTGGGTCTATCTCTATGGAAACTTTCCAAGAGACGAGTGAGATTATCATCTTTGCTGATAATGACTGTTGTGTTACCCAATTTATCAGCAATGGCAGACCTGTATCCATCAATGGTGCTGGGCTGTAACTTCTTGTCCTCAAAGAGGTGCATTAGGAAGTCAGCCACCGACTTTACAGGTGGTGACCTGAAGTCCACCTGATTAGTGACGCACCACTTTGTAAAAATGGTCCACTTTGCCTCATAGACTGATCTGGTTGATCTTCTTTGAGGAGCCTCAATTCTTGCTGCCACTGCCTCAGAGAAGCCCTGTTCTTTGATTTTTGAGGCTCTAGGAGCCAGGCATGGAGATTTAGGTTTGTCAGATTTCTGTGAGGGATCTGATTGAAGGGCTGTGTTAGCAGACTGGGCAGGTTGGGCAGGCTGAGAGGGACCTGACTGGACATGGTCACTAAGTCCCAAAACCAAGGCATGTTGGGCCACCCCGGGGCAATCAGGATGAGTCTCTTGCACGGGGAGTCCAGTAGTTTCTCCACCACTTTGCCCAATATGGCAGTCGGTGGGAAGGCGTATGCATCTAGATCGTCCCATGGCAGGGTAAGTGCATCCACTGCTACAGCCAGGGAGTCCGGTACTGGAGAGACAAACTGAGGTAACTTGTGGTTGAATCTCGTGGCAAATAGATCTATTTGAGGCCGGTGCCATTGATTGCATATTTGTTGAAAGACTTCCGGAAGGAGGGACCACTCTGTTTGGATGGTCTGACCCAGCCTGGATAGTTTGTCTGCTATCACATTTAAATGGCCTGGGATATGCCGGGCTTTTAGAGTCACTTGTCTTTGGGAACACCATGTCAAGATTCTCCACAGTAGGGCACACAGTGGGCCCGACTTCATGCCTCCTTCTTTGTTTATGTAAGCCACCACTGTGGTATTGTCTGTGGCCACTAGGACTATTTTGTCGGTGCAGAGGTCTTGGAACTCTTTCAAAGCCAAAAAGACTGCTTTCAGTTCCAAGTAATTTATGTGCAGCTTGCTTTCCGGAACTGACCAGGACCCCCTTGCAGTGAGCTCGTTTAAATGAGCGCCCCAACCTTCTTTTGCTGCGTCTGTAAACATTTGCAGAGCATGCTTTATGGGGTGTAATGGTTGACCTTGAAGCACATTGCTTTCGTTTAGCCACCATTGTAAGTGTGGGTGCAGCGATCTGGGTAGAGGGATAATCTTCTCTAAAGATTCCGGTACCTTCCAATTGTTTTTGAGATGCCACTGTATGGGTCTCATGTGTAGTCGGCCTAGATGAACTTGTTTCTCTGTGGTCGTTAGTAGGCCTAATAAGGACATGAACTGCCGGGCCGGACAGGCCGGTAGAAGCAGTAGTGATTTTATTTTGTCCTGCAGGCTTTGCCACCGGTCCGGGGTCGGTCTGACCCGGCCGGATCTGAGGTCGAACTGGTAACCTACAAAGTTGAAGACTTGTTTTGGCTCCAGTTCCGACTTTTCTGAGTTCACTAGCCAACCTAGTTTCTGACATATTCTAACTAGGGTTTGTCTGTTTTGCAAGCAAATTGAGTGGGATTTGGCCCTTACCAACCAGTCGTCTAGGTACTGGTGGATTCTTATACCCTTGTGACCGGCCATCAACTTCACCTCCTTGGCTACCACTGTGAACTCCATGGGAGCTGTGGAAAGACCAAAGGGAAGAGCCTTGAATTGATATGTCTGACCTTGAACATGGAATCTGAGATATTTCCTGGACTGTTCCTGTATAGGTATGTGGAAGTAGGCATCCTTGAACCCACTCCCCTTGCCGGAGGGATGTTTTGATGGTTTCCGGTGTTTCCAGCCTGAATTTCTCTGTCTTGAGAAAGAGATTCAGATTGCTTAGGTCTAAGATGGGCCTCCACTTGTTGTTTGGTTTGGGAACTAAGAATAGTCGGTTGAAAAATAGCATCAGAGATGCCCGTACCCCACAGCCTAGGGAAATATTTTCAACACCATGAGATACAGAAGTACTGTATCAGTACAAACTTCAGGATACTTTCAGAGCACTGTCAGTTACATAAAGGTCCAAACAATGTTTAAATGGAGAAATAATGTTTAAAAGAAAGATCATGCATATAAAGATGAAGTATTAAAACAAGATAATTCAATAACAAGATGACAGCATTAATCAGCAAACTAAAATTCAACCCTCTTTATCTACATCTGCAAGGCCCGAATTATGGTTTAGATGGTTTGAATATTACCATGCATACAGAAGTGGTAATACATTTAATGAATGCTTATGTGTGGTGTTGGAGCAAAATCTGTGGCTCACTTGATGAAATTCAATCTCTTACAATGGGAAGTTATGAAAGTAAAATTCTTAATAAATTCTAATATGGCTTTAATAGTGCTTAATCTGCATCAACAGAGAGACCCAAAGGTGCAACAAGACTTTTTAGGTCAAGGTCACTACGACAAGGTCAAAGGTCAAATCAAGGTCAGATCATGACGCTGCACAACTACATCCCCTAACCAATGTCCCTACCAAGTATCAAATTCCTACACCTTACGGTTTCCGAGATATAGCCCGGACAAGATTTTTGAACTCAAGGTCACTACGGCAAGGTCAAAGGTCAAATCCTGGTCAGACCATGACGTTGCACACCTACTCATCCTAACCAATGTCCCTACCAGGTACCAACTTCCTACACCTTACGGTTTCTGATATATAGCCCGAACAATATTTTATAGATCAAGGTCACTACGGCAAGGTCAAAGGTCAAATCAAGGTCAGACCATGACATTGCACACCTACACCCCCTAACCAATATCCCTACCAAGTATCAACTTTCTACACCTTACGGTTTCTGAGATATAGCCCGCACAAGATTTTACAGGTCAAGGCCACTACGGCAAGGTCAAATCAAGGTCAGACCATGACGTTGCAGACCTACACCCCCTAACCAATATCCCTACCAAGTATCAACTTCCTGCACCTTACGGTTTCCGAGATATAGCCCAGACAAGATTTTATAGGTCAAGGTCACTACGGCAAGGTCAAAGGTCAAATCAAGGTCAGACCATGACGTTGCACACCTACACCCCCTAACCAATGTCCCTGCCAAATATCAACTTCCTACACATTACAGTTTCCGAGATATAGCCTGGACAAGATTTTATAGGTCAAGGTCACTACGGCAAGGTCAAAGGTCAAATCAAGGTCAGACCATGACGTTGCACACCTACACCCCCTAACCAATATCCCTACCAAGTACCAACTTCCTACACCTTACGGTTTCCGAGATATAGCCCGGACAAGATTTTATAGGTCAAGGTCACTACGGCAAGGTTAAAGGTCAAATCAAGGTCAGACCATGACGTTGCACAACTACACCCCCTAACCAATGTCCCTACCAAGTATCAACTTCCTACACCTTACGGTTTCCGAGATATAGCCCGGACAATATTTTCAAACTCAAGGTCACTACGGCAAGGTCAAATCAAGGTCAGACCATGACGTTGCACAACTACACCCCCTAACCAATGTCCCTACCAAGTATCAACTTCCTACACCTTACGGTTTCCGAGATATAGCCCGGACAATATTTTCAAACTCAAGGTCACTACGGCAAGGTCAAATCAAGGTCAGACCATGACGTTGCACACCTACACTCCCTAACCAATGTCCCTACCAAGTATCAACTTCCTACACCTTACGGTTTCTGAGATACAGCCCGGACAAACTATTTCCCGCCGCCGGCCCGCCCGCCCGCCCGCCCATCCGGACACCATGGGTGAAAACAATACCCCGACAGCCCTTAAGGGCTGTGGGGTAAAAACCCTAGAGATGTTTGGTTGTGGACCCGTTCCACAGCATTTTTGTTTATAAGCTGTTGCAATGCTTCTAACAGGTAGCTGTTCCTGTGAAGATTGGCATAGTGGCTTATGACTGTGGGAAACCTTGAGAGCTTGGGTCGGTTCCGGAAGGGGAGGGTGTAGCCCTGTTTTAGGATTTGAAGTACCTTGGGCCCGGCACCCATTTGTGACCAAATTGTCCTAAAGTTTTGAAGCCTTGCCCCTACAGGAAGATTTGAGGCAGCATTTTGTACATTTATGGCAGGAGGAACACAAGACAATTGAGTGACACAAGAAACACTTTTTACAGATTTTAATGAGCAATTCTTTGGATAACATTCTGCCTGCCCGGGACTTAGCTCTTTCTTTTGTGAGTGCCCGGGCGCAGAAGAAACATGAAAAACAACATGATGCTTTGCATTTAAAGTTTTTAGTGTCTGTGAGCTCCGGGCCAGCAGTCTTACATTGGCCTGTGTTACAGAGTGATTGTCATTTATATGACTGCTGGCTCTTGGCTGGTCGGGATGAGTAGGTAGAAGCACGACCTCTGCCTCTCTTGAAGTTTCTCTTGCCGATCGTCTTCCAAGCTGGTTTATCCGACCTTGAATCCTTATAACTTGATTTCCTGTCCTGCCGTTCATACGGGTGGTACCGACCCTTGTTATGAGAAGAGGTTGAGTGTCCCTTGGACTCAAACTGGGCTATGTCTTCTTCAGCCCTCTTGACCACGGATTCAGGAAATAGGGTGGCACTATGGAGAGGTGCCGACCTTAAGGCTGTCAAGGTGTCCGGTTTGATTCCGGTCCTAAGATGGCTGAGGTAGGCATCCCTGCGTACAAGAGTGAGATTGCCCATGGACACGAAGACGAAGTCTGATAAATGTTCCATGGCTTTTGCTGCAGCCTGGGATATACTGGAATTGAAATCCATAAGGTAATTCAGTTCATCAGCTGCTGCAGTCAAATTGGTGGAGCCCTTGCCTTTATTTTCTGATTTTACAATTTTAAGTTAGTCTTTCATATGCTGTTGTACCTTGAACAGGCACCTGTTAAAACTCGCCGTTTGGTTGCATATGAGGGATGCCTCCCTAGCTGATCTCTCCCACCAACGTAAGGTCTCTTGTGAAATCCTACGGGAAGCTGGTGGGGTGGAAGACAGTCCCGTGTACTTTGCTATGCGGCCATAACTGCTATTCAGTTTTGAGGAGTTGGTAGACCAATGTGAGACTTGAGACGGGTTAGCTGTAGTGTCTGTGTGGAGCCCGTACCATTTAGCTTGAGATCTGGCCGGTCTGAGGAAAACATCTTTGGGCAGACCACCTGGTTCAGATCCGCGGGTAGGGTAGCCCTCCACTAGAGTAAGGTTTAATTTGGCTAGTTTGCGGCACAACCAATCTTCAGTCGGCATTTTTACCGAAACCTTGCTTGGGTGAGCAGTCTTGGGCCCTGCAAAGGGGTTATCGTCGGAGGTATTTGTGGTATTATCCAGTTCAGGGATGTTGGACCAGCCCATAAAAGAACGTATGCCTTGCATAGTGTCTCTGTAGTTTTGTTCCTCCGACACTGGTTGATCCTGGTCGGCAACCGGTTGATCCGGGTCTTCAGAAAATTCACCTTCTTCCTCTGCATATAAGTCCAGAGGGGGTTGGTCCGACAAACTATCAGCCCATGATGACAAGCTAGATATGCTATCCCTTCTGGTTTGATGTAAAGCCGGTGAGCCGGTGTCAGTAGGATCAGAGGACAGTGACCGGTCGGTAGCCAGTGGTCGGTGAGTGTCCTGGGGGTCGGTACCACAATCCATAGTGCTAGGTTGGTGAGATTTAGTTTTACTGGCAGGCTGATGCTGGGGAGCAGAGGAGCCCTGTCCAGGAAACTTAACCGCTGAAGTCGGTCGGCTGCTCTTAGTTTGACTGGCCGGCTGATGCTTATTAGCAGAGGAGCCCGTACCAGTAAACTGAATTGAAGATGTCTGAGAGCTGGTAATTGCTTTACTGGCCGGCTGATGCTTTTCAGCAGAGGAGCCAGAACCAGGAAGCGAAGAAGTTGAAGGTCTGATGAATGGCTCAGATACATTCTGAGTCTGTGGAGGTGAGTGGGTCGGAGCCACTTTAACATCTGCAGTGAATGTAGGTTCAAAACTCTTGGCTAAAATGAGGGCTTCTAAGCGACTAAAACGTTCCGACTATTTGTTGTCTAGTTCATTAAACGTTCATCAGGGGTCGGTTGGCTGGAAGAAGCAGTGGTAGAGGGAGATTTTACCTTCTTAAGGTCTTTCTTGCATTCCTTCTTAAGCTTTTTCTCTGGTGGTGGGGCGGAAGCAGCAGACTTAACAGTGCCTTGACTATCAATAGCCCCAATAACGGCCACACTGGCCGGATCCACAAATTCTTCAGTCTCTTTAGAAGGCGTAGAATCAGCTGCCTTAGCTTCACGCTTTTCTTTCTTGATTTTATAAGCAGGTGTTGCGAGCTGAAGACGTTGATCACTGGTGAAGGTAATGCAAATAGGGCACTTATCAGCAGAATTAGGATTCTCGACACAAAAATCTTGGCCCTTACCCTTTTCTCTGCAACGAGCACAGTGTGTGCGAGTGTCAAAAAGGGCCATAGCGTGCCCACACTTCCCTCTAAGCTGGCCAGAAGAAGCCATGATGTTTATGCAGAATATATATGAAGAAAAAATATCACTAGAATAAAATGTCCGATGTGAAAAACAAAATATCTGGCAGAGTAAATATTTCCTTGTGCACAGCCACGTGCCAAACGAAAAAGATGCTATGACGTCACTCTGTCTAGACAGGAAGGAAGTACGACACGCCATCTGGCGAGTGCACAGTACTGGACCGGCCTAGCCGGTGGAGACACAGGACGTCTTTTTCTGACGTTTGGCGGGCCGGTCCGCGCCGACCGGATAAGCTATTGTCCATTGGATAGGATGTATTAACGCAATAAAATTCAAAATGGCTGCCATATTTGGCAAGACAATTCAAAAAAAATTTCGTCGAAATTGCCCTATCTCGCACGGTTTTTGAGATATAAACATTTTTGTGTTTTGCAATTTTTGCGAAAAATTCGAAAATTCAAAATGGCCGCCATTACTGGCGAGACAAAATTTTTTTGTAAATTGGAACGGCTACTCTGCAGAAATACCCTGTGGGTCAAAAATTTTGTCTAAATCGCTCTACCTAGCATGGTTTTCGAGATATAAGCATTTTGTGTTTTGCAATTTTTGCAAAAATTCGAAAATTCAAAATGGCCGCCATTTTTGACGAGATAAATTTTTTTTGGGAAAAATGTGCTAGTTTATTACAGACATACCCTGTGATTCAAAATTTTGTCGAAATCACTCAATTGTGCATGGCTTTCGAGATACAGGCATTTTTGTGTTTTCCTTATTTGGAAAATTCATAATGATTAATTAATCATTAATTACTCGGCCATTTCTTAACCAATTAATGCCAAAATCTAATGACTTCCAGATTTTAATATACTGAATATAATTGCCAAGTTTCAGGTGAATAGTTAAAGTCTCCTTCACGTTATCATCCAGACAAGCTTACCCATTGAAAAAACATATTTTCGGTCATGTGACCTCTCTGATTGGTCAAAATGTCACTGCAGCAAAAAATTCCCCAGGGCTACTGCATACACCTGCCAAATTTGAAAAGAATCCGCCGAACGGTTATAAGGAAAACAAAACGCGGAGATCACGGGGCCGGCGGAGCCTGATTTCCTCCTATTAACACCTACCCCACTATCTACGACTTGTAACTATTCTCACAGACCTGCTTGGGAAAAAACTGGTGAAAGAGGGGGCCTAACAAACTCAACTCTATGGCCTCCCGGCTCGGTGGCCAAGGTTGTGATGTGTCAGAGGGGTATCAGAGACTTTACTAGTCTCAGCTTTTGGATGCGAGGCAATACCTTGGCCACTGCATAGAATGCAGATCTGAAAGAGGCACTGACACAAGTGTCTAAAGAACCTTAAGCCTTTCAAAGAACTCTAAAACCTTTAGTTTTGACCTAAAAATCATAAAACAGAGAGAATTACTGTATTGTCACCTACCATGGTCACCCACTTCAAACAAGTACAGAAGATGCTAAATTATTGCAGCAAAGCTGTACCTGCTTTGAGAGTTGTTCCTCACACAGCTTGTACAGGACGAAAAACTTTCTTGCAAGGAGAACATTCTCCTGGAATCCACAACTAGCAAGCTTCACACGCATGATGATCTGTCTGTCTGGCACCATCATGGCCACAGTACGGAATTGAACCTTCAGGTTCTCAGGCAGCTCCTGTCTGCCTGCATAGCCAGGGTTCTGTAACAGTCAATAGTTTATCCCCCATATATTCAGGCATTTTCCATTTATTGATTTATTTATAGACCAGTGAAGGCAAAAATTAACATTAGCATAATTCAAGTTCATACAATCAGCTAACATAATGACAAAACTCTGCAACAGATCATAGGTGGGAACACATCATATATCAGGCTTCTACATATTTATTTATAAACTGCTTGAAACAAAAATTATCAGGACAAATTTCTATTCTTCACTGACATTGTTTTATTGGGTTTTTCCATCTTCTCCAAAAATGTTAGGTTTGTTTTGTTAACATTTGATATTTAGGTGCCAGTAGTCTTACAAGACCCTGTTTCATTTGTAAAATATATCAATGATGCTTAAATATTTATTAGTGTAGATGTAAATTATTTCAGCTTCATGCCTTTTTGCATTGGTTGGGTCAAAAATTTTGACGAAATCACTCTATCTTGCACGGTTAAGAAGATAGAAGCAAATTCCTGTTTTTGGCAAAAATTTGAAAATTCAAAATGGCCGCCTTTTTTTGGAAAAGGAAAATTTTTTGAAAATTGCCAAGAGTACATTTCTTAGATACCCTATGGGTCGAAAATTTCAACGAAAGAACTCTATTTTGCACGGTTAAGGCAAATTTGTGTTTGGCCATTTTTGGCAAAAATTCGAAAATTCAAAATGGCCGCCATATGTGGGGAGGGGAAAATTTTTTGAAAATTGCAAAGAGTACATTTCTTAGATACCCCATGGGTCGAAAATTTCAACGAAATCGCTCTATCTCGCACGGTTAAGGAGACAGAAGCAATTTTGTGTTTTGCCATTTTTGGCAAAAATTCGAAAAATGAAAATGGCCGCCATTATTGGGGAGGGAAATTTTTTTTGAAAATTGCAAAGAGTACATTCCTTAGATACCCTGTGGCTTGAAAACTTCGACGAAATCGCTCTATCACGCAGGTTAAGGAGATAGAAGCAAATTTGTGTGTTGCCAATTTTGGCAAAAATTCGAAAAATAAAAATGGCCGCCATTTTTGGGGAGGGGAAAATTTTTTGAAAATTGCAAAGAGTACATTCTTTAGATACCCTGTGGGTTGAAAATTTCGACGAAATCGCTCTATCTCGCACGGTTAAGGAGATAGAAGCAAATTTGTGTTTTGCCATTTTTGGCAAAAACTCGAAAATTCAAAATGGCCGCCATTTTTGGGGAGGGAAAATTTTTTTGAAAATTGCAAAGAGTACATTTCTTAGATACCCCATGGGTCGAAAATTTCAACGAAATCGCTCTATCTCGCACGGTTAAGGAGACAGAAGCAATTTTGTGTTTTGCCATTTTTGGCAAAAATTCGAAAAATGAAAATGGCCGCCATTATTGGGGAGGGAAAATTTTTTTGAAAATTGCAAAGAGTACATTCCTTAGATACCCTGTGGCTTGAAAACTTCGACGAAATCGCTCTATCACGCAGGTTAAGGAGATAGAAGCAAATTTGTGTGTTGCCAATTTTGGCAAAAATTCGAAAAATAAAAATGGCCGCCATTTTTGGGGAGGGGAAAATTTTTTGAAAATTGCAAAGAGTACATTCTTTAGATACCCTGTGGGTTGAAAATTTCGACGAAATCGCTCTATCTCGCACGGTTAAGGAGATAGAAGCAAATTTGTGTTTTGGGTTTTTTGGCAAAAATTCGAAAATTCAAAATGGCCGCCATTTTTGTGGAGGGAAAATTTTTTTGAAAATTGCAAAGATTACATTCCTTAGATACCCGGTGGGCCGAAAATTTCGAGGAAATTGCTCTATCTCGCACGGTTAAGGAGATAGAAGCAAATTTGTGTTTTGCCATTTTTGGCAAAAATTCGAAAATTCAAAATGGCGAGGGGAAAATATTTTGAAAATTGCAAAGAGTACATTCCTTAGATACCCTGTGGGTCGAAAATGTCGACGAAATCGCTCTATCTTGCACGGTTTAGGAGATATGAGCACATTTGCCTTTTTCAGTATTCAAAATAGCCAATTACTCATTTATTTAATTAATTACTCACTCATCTATGAGGCAATTCCCCCCAAAAGCAATCCCATACAAGCTATTAACCCAATGAACCTCAATCCCAAATTTCAGAAAGATAGGCTTAATAGCATTCCTTAAAATGTCTGGAAACCAAAGAGATACTCAAAAGTAGCAAAGTAGCTATTACTCAGTTAGCTATAGAGCTATCAACACCAAAAGCAATCCCATACAAGCTATTAACCCAATAAACCTGCATGCCAAATTTGGTAAAGATAGGATAAGAACTGTTGCCTAAAATGTCTGGAAACCAAGTGGGACGCCGGACGGCCGAAAAAGCAAAAATAACATGTCCACCCCCCAGTGGGGTGGACATAATAACTTCTCAGGAAATATTTGAACAGAGGACTGCCCATTTTTATAAACTGCAATTAAAATTTAGATTTTTTGGGGGCCTATAAATAGTAAGAGACCTTGCTTAATGCGACACATTTTCTATACTTTCACAACAGCAAGGCAGTATTCTCCAAGAATGTGATATTATAATGAGTTTTATAGTTTTATATTGTACCATTGTGAGAAATATTCCAAACTCTGGGTTCAGAGCCACTACATCACCATCAGAGAAGATAAATTCTTTCTTTCTCTCTTTCTTGGCAGTGAGAACAATATAGATTTGCTGTGCAGCTACAGACAACACAGGCAGTTCGATACGGTTGAACTCATCAAAGCAGCCCCATGACCCAGACTGGGCTAGTCCTGGAAAATTACAGAAACAGCTACATGAAGTTTGTTACTTTTGTTCCAGATATACGATTAAAATGCTTCCATAAGATATGTGTCCTCAAAGAGTTTTCAAATTTGTACTAAATATCCATATATAATAGGAAAACTTACCAAATGACATATCCAGAAAAAATATACCAAAAATCGATATAACATTATTACATTAGTCCATTTTGTACGATTCGTAAGTTAAATCAATCCATGCTTAAAGAAAGAATGTGAAGATGGCTAATATATGCACAGCGCCGTCAGTGAATATTAAAAACTTCAATATTTAACTTGCGACTTTTCAGCCATTTTTGTATGTACTTTTATGCAACAAAAATGAGCAGAAGCACTGAAAAAGGCCTTTCTAATAATATATAAATGCATATTTGTATGTTACATAGTTTCCGAGATATTGGTAAAACCCGGAAGTTACTGACACTAATTATCTATGGTCAGGTGGCGCCATTGTATACAAATCAAATATATGCTTGTCCGTATATATCCCCCTATACACGGTCAGGTCAAATATGGTGCACTGTGGATAATAAATTTTGTTATATGCTTTAATAGCTGATATTGGTATTTTCTTTTGGTCATCTTTACACACAATTGTGTAAAACATCCCAACAGTGATTAATGTGAGTCATTTAAACACATCAAACCAGACCTTTGTAGATTCTGCCCAGTCCTCTGAAGTCCATCTGGTCAGAACAGTTGAAGACGACCACATATTTGCCAAGGGCTTTGCCCATGTCTTTGGTGGTCTCAGTCTTGCCAGTTCCTGCAGGTCCAGCAGGTGCTCCTCCCATAGACATCCCCAAAGCCTGAGCCAGTGTGATGTAACACCTAGCAAGCAATGGTGAAGTTTAAACTCAGCAAAATGGCATAATAGTGCGTACGGGTGTGGACAAACAGTTGATGTTCACTAACAAGCTGAATTTTATGAAAACTTGTTTCCACTTCTAAGGATCCAATGAATGAGTGTACATTACATATCAAATTAAACCTGTTACATTTTCACATAAAAAGTTAATAACACATTTCACTTACATATAACCACATTCACTTACATATAACCACATTATGTGATGACATCAGCTAATTCAAATGATTCAAAGCATTTATCTTGAAATTTTTTTCATTTCTGGATTGCAATTTCAACATGTAATATCAAAGACACACAAACTATCCCATACTTTCACTTAAATCTTTGGCAAAATGTAACAAATCTAATTAAAGTCAGTGAATATATTTATCAAAAATGTTAAATTTCTTTACTAGTGGTTTATGTTCAAGTCAAAATGAAACCAAAATTAAACTTTTTTTAGTTACTAAAACTCGATGAAGCTAAAATAAAATAATTAATTAATTGTGATAGAATGTCGTATCATTGTGAAAATATTGTGATATTATGATGTCACTTGTGTATCACAATGACTTCTCCACCCAAAATCATCAGGTTATTTTATCAGAAACCTCAGACTCTGCTGGCAATCTACTGTCAGTTAAAACAGAAGCTACTTTATGAAGAATATGTCATTGTCTTCATAAACATATTGTAAATATAAAGTTAATGTATCAAAGTGTGATCATTTTGACAATGACTTACAATAGTGACAAATCATAGGAATCTTTCACATCATCAGTTTTTAACAGATGTCATAAATGTACAAAGTTTATTTCAGACAGTTTATTTCACTGTGTGCCCTTTAACTTAGTGATGAACTTACCTGTCAGTCAATGGTGTAATTACGAGTCTGTCAGTACAGCCAAGAAACTCATTCTGGTAAATGTTATCCACATCAGTGATAGCCACAATGCATTGGTCAGTATCCTCTTTAAAATAAAATCTGGCTTGTTTCAGCCACTCAAAGTCCTGAGGTGACTTAATGTGCATCTTCACCTAAATTTGTATAAAATTAAAGATAGAAAATATTTTGAAACTTACCAACTTTTGAACAATGAATATCAGTTGCTGATGCCACAAAATTCAAGAAGTGGGGATGATCCCCGACCACCAAGAAAAAGTGGGGAGCAGTTAAAATTGTGGGGAAATGAATGAATGACATATTTATAAAGCACCAAATTGATTTAGACATCCAAGGCACTGATGTCCAAGAAGTGATAATTAGATTGTCAGAAAGAGTCCCTGTCCATGTTAGTGTCTGACGGGGGAGAATACTATGGAGAGGGTAGGCTAACCTGAATAGTTAAGTCTTTGACTGTTGTCTAAACCCAGAGACACTATCTTGGGTTCTGATGGCTTGGGGGAGTTTCTACATTCAGTAATTAGCTGATACTGCAATACTCCGCATCCCCACAAGTTTGTCGGTTTTAATTACAGAAATTGAAATGCAACTGCTCCATGTGAGCACACTACCCTTGATGAGAGATGAATGATGTGGAGGTTGGTTCAAATTTATTGCTTTGTATGTAGTGAAGTTGTATTTAAACAGAAAGGGATAATCAATGGGTGTAGAATATTAAAGGATGGTGTAACGTGACTGAACCTGTTTAGGCTATACATAAAGCAAATTGCAAATTTAATAAGTAAATTAAATTTTTATAAGTTAATATCCTATCTAATGGACAATTGCTAATCTGGTCGGCACATACTGGCCTGCCAAACGACAGAAAACGTCATCCTGTATATAAAATACCGGCTGGGCGGTCCCACTGTGCATTTGTCAAGGGGTGCACTGTACTTCTTTCCTGTCTAGACAGCGTGACATCATAGCTTCTTTTTCGTTGTCTAAAACTATTAAGACCCCTAGTAAGCTGATAGTGGGGTTGCTTGGGAGGGCCTTGCATGTCCATTGGATGGGGTATTAACTTATAAAAATTAAATTTACTTTTTACATTTGCAATTTTATTGTGTTAGCACATCCTATCCAATGGACAATTGTTGAATAACTACTGCTTGGTGGGTGGGTAAGTTACTAGGGACTTAGGTGAACTTTAACAAACTTAAAACCTACGGTCCAGGCTAACTTAGTCAGGAGACCAAGAGGCCGTTGGTCAGATAACAGCAGCCAGTTAACCAGGGCTATACTGACATTCCCCCCCTCCACCTTTTTTCACAAACCTGCTCTGAGAGTTGAGTTGAGTCCCAGAAGGCAAATAAACCTCCCAATGGAAGCAGGTTATAGTTTATTTTTTATTTACACTATGTAAGACTTATTTACACTATGTATATATATACAAAATCTCCTCAATATAAAGGCCACTACTGGGCCCAAGTGAAAAAGCTCTGAATCAGCCCAAGCCATATTGTTCAAATAGAACTGTGTGAAGGTGTTGTGTGACTTCCAGTGGCAAAATCATAACATAGGATCACAGTCTGCTTAATCTGTGAGAGGATTCTCCTCTGTCCTTTGGGTCTGTTTCTGTGGAAACTATCCAGGAGATAAGTGAGATTTTTGTCTTTGCTGACATTAATGGGTGAATTTCGCAGTTTATCAGCAATGGCTGACCTGTACCCATCAATGCTATTTGGCTGCAAATTCTTGTCCTGAAATAGGCACATAAGGGTGCAAGACCAGGGACACGTTCCAGGAGGGGATTCCCCTCCGACCTTTGGGTCTGTCTCTGTGGAAACTATCCAGGAGACAAGTGAGATTTTCATCTTAACTGATATTAATTAGTGAATTTCCCAGCTTATCAGCAATGGCCGACCCGTAACCATCAATGGTACTAGGAGGTAACTTCCTGTCCTGAAACAGGTACATAAGGAAGTCAGCAACTGACTTTATAGGGGTGCCCTGAAGTCCACCTGGTTACTGAGGCACCACTTTGTAAAAATGGCCCACTGTGCCTCATAGACTCATCTGGTTGATCTTCTTTCAGGAGCCTCAATTCGTGCTGCCACTGCCTCAGAGAAGCCCTACTCCTTGATTGCTGAGACTCTAGTTAACATGCATGTAGATTTAGGTCTGACAGATTCCTGTGAGGAGTCTGATTGAATAGCTGAGTCAGCAGGTTTGGCAGGTTTGGCAGACTCAGTGGTATTTGGCTAGGCATGGCCACTAGATCCCAGAACCAAGGCATGTTGGGCCACCCGGGGGCAATCAGAATGATTCTATGACATGGGGAGTCTTGCAACTTCTCCACCACTTTGCCCAAGATGGCTGCTGGCAGGAAGGCATATGGGTTCAGATCCTCCCATGACAGGCTGTGTGCATCGAATGCCCAGGCCAGGGGATCCAGTACTGGTGACACAAATTTGGCCAGTTTCTTGTTGAACCTGGTTGCAAACAGGTCTATCTGAGGCTGGTGCCACCTTTTGCATATTGCTTGGAAGACCTCCGGGAGGAGTGACCATTCTGTTTGCATGGTCTGGCCTAGTCTGGATAGCTTGTCTGCTACCACAGTAGCCTGACTTAAAGCCAAGTGAGAAGATGATGAAGTACACACAAATGGGGTATATTAATTTATTACCATGTTAATCACTAAATTTTATGCACATACTTAACGTTGTAAACAAGATTACTGATTTAAGGCCACCTTAACACACAATACTGTTACAATTAAAATACGGTGGCCTTATTGTGACTCAACTAATGTATCAGCTGTACATGTAATAGTTACTGCAGTTAAGATGATTATAAAACACTAAGCAACAACAGAGTACACCAACCTAAAAATGAAAGTTAAGATACTCGTAAACTAAAGATAAGAGGTTAAAATATACTTTATGGTTGAGATTAGCTAAGATGAGTTATGATTATATTAAGTTGAAATGTCAAAGACACTGAGTAGATAAGACAACATAAAATCTACAAACATAAGATGACCTTAACATAATGCACACATGAATAAGAAATAACACATATAAGTAGTTACATGGTGTGCATCTGATATTCGTTGGTGGATTGTAAGCATTTAATACTGCAATAAGTTAAGGCAGCCTAAGTAGAAAAATTTGTTTGCTCATTTTTCCAATCAGGGTTATACACTTGTGTTAGCCTATTTCATGAGTGTAGTGTAGTGGTACTTGCCCCAAACCCCAAGTAGAAGTAGTCACTGTAGGAGTTGGGCCTGAAGGGCAAGGACCAGCTGGTCTGAAGCATTATGGTCCTGTGTTATGTAGGACCAGATGTACTCCAACATCCAGGTGCCATGACTTTGGATGTCCTGGAGAAGTATATGTGAGGGAGGCACCTGAACAGCGGAGTGAGTGAAAGGTTATGTTATGCCCCTGTTCCACCAAAGGACTAAGGCCCGATCCTGTCGGCGACCCTTAATCGTGGACAGTCGGTGAAGAAAATGGTAAAATGTTCGGGAATACTGAATCGGTATCAAAGCCTGGGATTAAGTACAGATCGGCCTCAGGAAGCCTGAGGAGGCCCCAGACAGGCCTCCTGGGACTAAGCCCCGACTAACCCCCGATTAAGATACCGGCGTCCTCAGGCCTCCTCAGTCTTCCCCAGACCAATGTGGCAGATTCTTGTTTTGCAGAAAAGCTGGATTTTCTGGGTATATATATATAAATTCCGCGATCTAATTATCATTACTTTTATAACAACACAGCAGGATGCCACCTTCTAATGGAAGACAGCTTCAGCAACAACTTAGGGCTTTTTTAGTTTTTATTCAGTTACAAATAATGATGTATTTGCTATTTCTCACAGCAACCAGCACCTCCACCACCACCACCAGCCATACAGAGACCTAGAAGAAGGCACAACATGTGGGTTAGGCCATGGCTACTGCAGAGAGAGGAGAGGGGGGCCTACCACAACATTATGGCTGAACTGTATGCCACAGACATTCCAGGATTCACCAACTACATGAGGATGACCCCAGAATTCTTTGAAATGATAAAGACCAGACTGGAACCATGTCTAGCCAGGCAGGCCACCAACTACAGAGCTCCAATCAGTGTTGGGGAGAAGTTAGCCCTCACCATCAGATATCTGGCCACTGGAGAGTCCTACACATCATTATCCGTCAGTTCAGGGTTGGCAGATCCACCATTTCCAAGTTTCTACCAGAGGTCTGCAGGGCCATCCAGGATGAGTTCACCAGAGAGTACCTCAGATGTCCTACTACTCCAGATGAGTGGAAAGAACTGGAAATGGAATTCAGGATCAGGTGGAATGTTCCACATGCCCTGGGTGCCATTGATGGCAAGCATGTGGCCCTGAAGAAACCCAAGAACTCTGGAGCCCTGTACCACAACTACAAGGGGTTCTTTTCCATAGTAATGTTGGCCTTGGTAGATGGGCAGTACAAATTCAGATGAGTGGATGTTGGTACAGCTGGATCTTGCTCAGATGCCCAGATATTTAATGCCTGTCAGCTGAAGAGGAGGATTGAGGGTCGGCTTCTCTTTGTCGGGGCTTAGTCCCAAACCCAGATTTCTTAGTCCCAGGACACCTGAGACGGTCTGAGGCTTCCCGGGACTAATGAAACTGATTCCCTTTCACACGCATGAAACTTCAAAGATCTGTTATGAGTCAGGGACTGCCAAACAGGCTTCCTGGGACTAAGCTACGGAGGCCTGGGACTAAGGGTCACAGGACGCCTGGGACAACATAGGACTGTGTAAATTTGGGTCTGAGGAGGCCTGAGGAAGCCTGGGGCTGGACATTTTGTTGTCGGCGGGAAATGAGAATCGGTTTGAGTCGTGAGAAATATGAAACATGTTTGATTTCTCTCACGGCCACAACCGACAATTACCGACCCTTACAGGATGTCTGGGACTAAGCAAATATTTGAAACCGACTCCCAAAAACCCTTAATTGGGAAGGTTAGTCATGTGGTGGAACACCCACATTAGAATTCGAAAGGTGCAATTTCCTGAGTATTTGGAAGAGATTTTTGTGAAGCCTGGTGCCTGTATCATACCCTGATACTGGACCTGAAACAGTGGTGAATTGTTTAAGAGCTCTAACAGGACAAAGTGCAGAAGAACCTAAATGAGGAAATTTAAGGATGCAAACTTTGTTTGAAATGTCTTTGACCATTTTATGATAACATGTGCACTAGTTGTTGCAAGGGGTCATATAAGGTCATTGAGTGGGGAACAAGGTTGGATATTCTTGGAAATGAAAAAAGTGAGAGGATGTAGGCTGTTTTATAAACTGGGCCAATAAACTGCAAAATTTAATTTTTAAATAAAATTTTTATACGATAATATCTTACCTAGTGGACCAGTGCATTCGTCCGGCGTACAGCCGGTCCCGCCAAACGTTAGAAAAAAACGTCCTGAGCTGGGCTCTGACCAGGACCGGTAGTGTCGTATCCTTTCGCCAGGTGTCCTCTCTGTACCCAGCTCCCCTACTGCGCGTGCGCGCGCATGCGCACTTCCTCTTTTTGTTGCCTACCTTAAAATGTCCCCTATTGAGCTGAAAAGTGGGGAAGGTAGGGTGGGAATCCCCTGGTCCACTAGGTAAGATATTATCTTATAAAAATTTAATTTAACCATTAAATTTTCAATTTTATTGCGTTAATATATCTTACCTAGTGGACCAGTGCAGAATAACTACCCAGTGGATGGAGGGTAGCTCATAAGCATAGGGGACTGAGTCTCGAACTCCAGATACAAACTATTCCTAGAGGTAAAATCCATCTAGACAGATGGTCCCAAAACCCTCCAATACACTGCCCCCACCCCCCTTTTTTCCCCCGTTCAGGAAAACTGAACATGGCAAGATAACAGGGGAGAGAAGAGGAGTTCTGTCCCAGGGATTCCAAAGGAAGTTGCGTAGGAGAAATTACAAGACCAATCCCTCATCCATCATATGTTAAACAAGATAGACTGCAGGGACGTGTGTTTTTTTTTTGTTTTTTTTTTTTTATAATACATATCTACATATATATACACATGGGGATCTCATTTTCACTTTTTAATTTGCTGAGCGGCAACCACTGGACCCAAATGGTACAGCTCGGAATCCGCCCAGGCTACATCTTTCAAATAGAACTGAGTGAAAGTGTTGTGAGACTTCCAGTGACAGGCCGACAAAATTTGATCTAAAGGCACCTCTCCTTGAAAGGCTTTTGAGGCCGCGAAGGCGCGGACATCATGTGCCCGAACTTGGTGCAAAGTCTGAGCCTGTTCGTCCGACAGTTGGTAGCACAAGACAATCGTCTGCTTGATCTATGAGGAGATGGTAGCGGGAACAATGTCCTTGTGGAAGCTCTTCCTGAATGAAACAAAAACCAACTCCTTGCCAGAACGGAGGTCTTTGGTCTTGTCCAAGTAATAACGCAATGCCATAACTGGGCAAAGGGTTCTGTCCTCCTTAAGGGACCTGTCCAGCCTAGGAGCTAAAGCCGGAATGATGACCGGGGCTACACAATCAGGTCCCTCCTTAGCCAGGTGATTCTTTGAAATGAAACCTGGAGATGGGAAAAGTGACACTTTCGACCAGTCCTCTTGGTGTCTGATGTTCTTATGGACCCAAGCATGGATTTCGCTCCTTCTCTTCCCTGAGCCCAGGGCAAGGAGGAAAACCGTCTCAAAAGTAAGGTGTTTCAAGGAAGCCTTCCTAAATGGTTCAAAAGGTGGTTGGGTAAGCTGATGGAGGACCAGGGACAGGTTCCAAGATGGAATGCCCTGCCTACCCTTAGGCTTGTCCCTATGAAAACTATCCAACAACCTCGTTAAATTTTCATCCTTACTGATGTTTACCCTGGTATTTCCAACTTTGTCGGCTATAGCGGCCCTATAGCCTTCAATGGTACCCGGCTGAAGGCCTCTCTCCTGAGAAAGGAAAGGGAGGAAGTCCGCAATCTCCTTTATAGAAGGAGACCTGAAATTCACCTTATTGTCCTCGCACCATCTGACAAAAACGGTCCACTTTGACTCGTAGATGGCTCTGGCTGAGCGTCTCTGAGGAGCCTCAACTCTTGTTGCCACTTCGACAGAGAAACCGGCCTGTTTGATGGCCGAGGCTCTAGGAGCCAAGCATGAAGATTCAGGTTGAGGAGATCTCTGTGAGGACATTGATTGAACGGTTGAGTTAACAAGTTCTCCACCTGTGGAAGTGAGAGGGGAACTTGCACTGACAGATTGACCAGATCCCAAAACCATGGCATGTTGGGCCATCCTGGTGCAATCAAGATGAGTCGACGACAACCGTGGTCCAACAACTTTGTGACCACTTGACCTAGAAGGGCTGTCGGGGGAAAGGCATACGCATCCAGATCTTTCCACCGAAGACTCAGTGCATCTACTGCCCAGGCCAACCTGTCCGGAACCTGAGAAACAAACTTGGGAAGTTTGTGATTGAACCTTGTCGCAAACAAGTCTATTTCCGGTTTGTGCCATTTCCTGCAGAGGAGGTTGAAGACCTCCTGAAGGAGCGACCATTCCGTCTGAATTACCTGTCCGTGCCGGGACAGTTTGTCTGCAATGACATTCAGGTGACCCAGAATATGCCTGGCTCGTAAAACAATCTCCCTTTGGTTGCACCAAAGAAGGAGTCTCCAAAGGAGAGCACAGAGAGAGCCTGACCTCATACCCCCTTCCTTGTTGATGTACGCAACCACTGTCGTGTTGTCCGTACAAACCAGAATGGTCTGGTGCCAGCACAACTGCTCGAACCTGGACCAGAGGCCTCTTGCCGTGTAATCTACTAAGTGTGCGCCCCAACCTTCGTTTGAGGCGTCGGTAAAGAGCTGGAGGGCGTGCTGTAACGGGTGTAGAGGTTGACCCTTCAGGACCTTCTCCGGGTCTAACCACCACTTCAGGTGCACATGGAGAGACCTTGGAATGGGAATTATCTTCTCTAAAGCTTCTGGGACATGCCAATGCTTCTTTAAATGCCACTGAATAGGCCTCATGTGAAGGCGTCCCGACACCACCTGTTTCTTGGTAGCCGTTAGAAGCCCGATGAGGGACATGAATTGCCTGACCGAGCAGGTCTGTCGTCCTAGGAGAAGACTGATCTTTTGAGACAGGTTTGACCAAGCCCTGAGAGAGGTCGAAACACCTGTTGGGGACACAGCTCTGACTTTGTCATATTGACAATCCAGCCTAATCTGCGACATAGATCCAAGAAGGTCTGGGTATGACGCTTGCACGTTTCCCGACAAGGAGCCCTCACTAACCAGTCATCTAGGTACTGGTGGATTCGGATACCTCGGGACTGTGCCATCAATTTGACCTCCTTGACGACCTTGGTGAACTCCAACGGAGCCGTGGACAGGCCGAAAGGGAGGGCAGTGAATTGAAGGTGGCTGACGCTAGGTACAGGTTCAGTTGACTGAGGTCTATGATGGGCCTCCACTTGTTGGGTTTTGGAACCAGAAATAACCGGTTGTAAAACGCCAGGGAAGAAGGGACTATGACCTTTTCTACAGCTTGTTTTAGAATCAGAGCCTGCAAAGATTCCTTCAGATGTTTGTTTTTGACCGGATCTAAGTAATGGCTGATAATGACCGGTGACCTTGACAGGGGTGGTCTTATCTTGAAGGGTAGTGAGTAACCTTCTTTCAGTATGGATACTACCCTTGGATTTGAACCCAGGGAGAGCCAGACCTGCCAAAACAGTTGCAGACGGCCTCCCACAGGAGGATTTTTGACAACAAGAGGGACACTGTTGACATGTTGGACACAAAGGCAATGATCTACACAACAAACAGGCTTGACAGATTTTATTCTTTTTTGCAATTGAAAGGGGCTTATGTCTTTCCTTTGCGACGGCCCTGTTGCACATGGAACATGACAAACAACATTTAAGTTTACACTCTGTGTTAAGTCTCTTAACTTTTGGTACTCTACAAAGTCTTTTTCCTGAGGAGCTTCTATACAATAATTGTCATTTGAATTGCTGCGAGTGGGTGGACTTAGAGAAAAACGAGGAGTTGTCACCTCCACGCCCACGACCTCGACCCCTACTCTTGTGAGAAAACTGTCTCCAAGACTGCGATGGCTGGGATGAGTAACCGGTTTGCCTGCTGTCCTTTTTATGGTAAGGCTTGTACCGGTAATGAGATTGTTTCCTACCAGAGTGCTGCGTAGTGCCCGGACCGGGACCTTGAGCACCTGGTGCTGATTCATGTTTCAATATGTCCTGTTCGGCAGTGGCCAACACGTCATTCGGGAACAATGCCGAACTAAATAAGGGGGCATTTCCATGTGTCAGGTTTAAGTCCAGTCTTGACAAACTCCAGGTAGGAGTCTCGGCGAAGGAGAATAAAGTTTGCCAATTGAATGAAGAGGCTGTCAGCAAGGTGCTGCAACGCTGTCCCAAGTGCCACCGACACATTGGAGTGGAAGGCAGGTAAATCTCTCAAATCTCGGATGGCATCAACTATCTCCTTTAACAAAGCAATGTGAGTGTTCATTTTCTCCTGAAGGTTGCTAGTGCAACGGTTAAAAGCTGCCGCGTGGTTGGTCACATAGGTACCTTCCCTGGCACACTTTTCCCAGCGTCGGAGAATGTCTTGGGGAACAGGTCTTGAGGCTGGGCCCGACTGGGGATAACTAGACACTTTGGCAATTCTGGAAAACTGTGAGTTCAGACGAGCCTCCGAATCAGACCAGCTAAAAATCGTTTTCCCCGGTCTGATGTTGGTATCCTGTCTAATACGGTACTGCTGATACCACTTGGCCTGGCTTTTTGGAGTGCGCACAAACTGATCCACTTTAAGGCCAGCTGACTCCTGCGACCGGGAAGGGTATCCCTCTGCTACTCTGGTATTCAAACATTCCATGTTATGACATAACCAGTCATCGGCTGGGAGTTCGACTGAGATTTTACCAGTCTTGTGTGGGTGTTTGCCCTTCCGTGGGTTATCTGACCAGTCTCCATCAGAAGCTGACAGCTCAAAATCGGGAATGTGGGACCAACCAAGGAAGGCCCTAACAGACCGAACGGTTTGCCTATAGCTCATCTCTTCATTCTGCTCGACTGTCTCCGTGTCAGATATTTCACCTTCCTCAGAGCCTTTCACCGACCGGCCGGTCACAGATTCAATGTCAGAGTCATCCACAGCAGTTTCACTAACCGGACCGTGAACATGACCCGGAGCACTGAAGAGCCAACTTGAGCAGCATCAGAAGCTGGTAAATCAGAGGAGTCGGAAGATTTATCTTGCCCAGGTGACACAAAAGAACCCGGACCGGGCGTGTCCACCTTGGTAGCAACAGAAGGCTGGTTGAAAAAGGTATCACCGGACTGAAGATCGTCCGGAACCGGTGGACGGCTAGATGAAGCAGAAACAGTTTTTGTCTTTTTTGTCTTTTTACCAGGACCTTTATTCTTCTTTTCTACCTGATCCACATCCGGACCCGGAGGCCGCACCGGACCGGTGGCTCGAGGGTCAGAGGGATCAAAGAAAGGCTGGTTAGATATTGGGGCAGACACTGCAGAAACTGGAATTTTTGGAGTTGAAAATATGTTGCCACGAGAGAGTAAGGCCTCAAACCTTTCCTCCAGTTGATTGCTCAACACATCCAAATCTTTTCTGGATACAAAATCGTCTGCAGAATGGTGAGATATTTGAAAAGTTTCTTGAGGACCGGAGCCGGAAGGGTCCGGTGCATCATGCTGAACGTCATCAAAATCTTGATCTGGGTATACAATGCCAACCACAGTTACTTTGGATGGAGAAACTAGCAGCCCCGCCTTTTTTTCTTTACGTATCTGATATTGTGGGGTAGAAAGCATACCTTGTTGCTGGTCCGTCAGAGAGTCACAATGATTGCAAGGCTTCTTTTTAACACAATTATCAGACCCCAAACCTTTGTCACGACAGCGTGCACAGCGTTCATGGAGGTCGAAACCAGCCATCATATGTCCGCATACGCCCCGTCTTTGTCCTGGTGATGCCATGATAGTTTATTTTGTTTATTTGTGGTTTTACGTCGCTTTCAACACTGTACAGGTCATATCACGACGGGTAGTTGGAAGGGCAGAGGAAACCAGTACATATAGTTCGCTAGGGTTCTGTACTGTAAACTGCCGACCAACGGCAAGCAACTACCAGCTTTCCCACTTACGGCCATGACGGGGATCGAACCCCGGCCGCAGAGGTGGGAGGCGAGAGTGTTACCACTCTGCCACCGTGGCCCCTCATGATAGTTTAAAACTAATAATATCCACAAATGAGAGGAGAAACAACAATGTAACACTAAATATCCGAGAATTCCTTTACAAATATTCCTTGTAGCAAAAAACACAATGGCGCCAAACAAAAAGAGGAAGTGTGCATGCGCGCACAGTAGGGGAGCTAGGTGCAGAGAGGACACCTGGCGAAAGGATAGGACACTACCGGTCCCGGTCAGAGCCCAGGTCAGGACGTTTTTTTCTAACGTTTGGCAGGACCGGCTGTACGCCAGACGAATGCACTGGTCCACTAGGTAAGATATATTAACGCAATAAAAATATGATCACATTGATTAATGATGAGCTTAAGAGTGGAGAGGTCGATTATGGATTTAAGTGCAACTTTAAATGGCCGATCCAAGGGCAAGGATTTATGAAAGCATTTGATTCTAGGATCACAAAATGGGGAAATGTCCAAGGCTAGTATTGAGAACTTTGTTTTTACTGCAGAAATGTTTAGGATAACAGGAGATAGTTTACCGAGTGTAAGGAATTCAAGGAATGACAGTACAAAGGTAGGTGATAGATGAAAAATGTCAGCCCGAGCAAATATGCAGAAGTATAAGAACACTCTAAAGATGTTATCATAAGAATTAGCCATGGTTTGATGGAAGCCAGTGGCGACTCTGGCTGCTGCCCTGGAAGCCAGACCTGCAACCCCTGGTGGAACACCTACAATCAAATAGACCAGTTTAAATGAAGGGCATCAGCTATGGTTTGAACCCAGTGCGGACAGAGAAGGAGGTTGTACAACTTATCTCTATATTAGGGTCCTAGTGATCATTTGGATAAGCAATCAGCAACAGCCACTTTAAGTCTCGCTTAAAGCCAGGTGTGAGATGTATGATTTTTGGTCACCCATTGACCTGAGGATGTCAAGCATGCAGGTGAGGAAGACTCTTGACACCTTGACAAACTTCGAGATATATAACAACTTGCCTAGAAGGGATTGTAAGTCCCTCTTTGAACATTTATCTTTATCACGCCAAGTTTCACTAATATGAATAATCTTAACCAGTTTTGCTGGAGGGATTGACACAGTAAAATCAGTAGTCAAAATCTCGACGTCTAGGCATATGACTCGTGTACTAGGGGGATCCAGTTTATGGTTACTGATGTCAAAACCGAGTTCAGCCAAGATTTGGTGGAGTCTATGAAAGGATTTGAGTGCTGTGGAGGGGTAGGACATGCCCTATTATGTCATCAATATAGTTTGTGATGTCATAACCCTTCCAGGCCATAAAGTGACGCACTGCATCGCTTATATGCTGGAAGACGGCCGATCCATACCGGAACCCGAACGGAAGACAGAAATCGAAGTAGGAATTTAGTTTCAAGCCTAAAAGATTATAGTCACCAAGATCAATTTTGATGTGACAAAATGCTCTCGAAATGTCAATTTTGTAAAGAAGTGAACCTTTTCCCAGGGATTTAACTTTTTGAGTAATTACATCTAAACTGGGGAGGGTAAGTAGGAAAGGTGTGCCTGAATAATGATCCTTGGCAAGCCCACCATTTACTGAATGACCTTTTGGGTAACTAAGGTCAACTGCTACTCTTCTAGTGTCTGAATCTGGTTTTTCACAGGTCATGCAGGGAGATACATGAAGATTGTCAAGGAGAGGGGTGGGAAACGGGCCAATGGCACCAAATTTTGCTTCTTCTTGAAATTATTTTTCCATGTGATCAGGAAATTCAGTGGCTGAGCTATGATTCTTATCTTGAGAGAAATACTATGGTCAAAATCAAGGAGAAAGCCATACCTTAGGAAAAAAAGTAATTGTTTGTCCCAGTAATCTGCCAGGTAGGTTTCCCATTTATCAAGCTTTAATTGGGAAGGGACGCATATCTGTGCATTCATGAAGTTGAATTTTCTTGTTGCTTTAACCTGTTATGAATTGCAATGAGGTCACTATCATTACAGTTTTTAATTGTCATTATCCGGGCAGCAAAGGTCCTCCAAGGGAATAAAACCATACTTGTTGGTATTTTGACAATCCCAGGCCTTGAATGTATCATTATTTTAGCAGAATTGATAATGTACGTATGTTTGGGTTTGAATCTGAGCTCTAGGTCATATTTATTGCCTGACTGTGCACTCAGGTGGGGAATGTTGAGTTTCTGTGTAATTTTACCACTGGACTCACCTTTGGTTTGACTCGGATCCGTAACAGTTAACACCTCAGTTTCTTGTGCATTTACATGATCCTTAAGTACATTTATGTCAACTGACAGTATAGCAAACTTATTTGAACACTTAACAGTGGGGTGTAAACCCGTCACACTGATCTGTTTGTTGGTGTTTTTACAAGTTTTAATACCAACACCTTGCTTGGTCACGTGACTTTGTTGCACACACTTTTTGTTACCAATATTTGGTTGTGTTGACACATTTTTAAACCTTTTCACACCCTGTTGATTTGCAGTCATAGAAACTGGAAAATTTAATAGTTAAATTAAATTTTTATAAGATAATATCTTACCTAGTGGACCAATGTATTTGTCCGGCGCGCAGCCGGTCCCACCAAACGTTAGAATAAAACGTCCTGAGCTGGGCTCTGACCAGGACCGGTAGTGTCGTCTTCATTCGCCAGGTGTCCTACGGGCACCCAGCTCCCCTACTGCGCGTGTGCGCGCATGCGCACTTCCTCTTTTTGTGGCCTACCTAAGAATGTTCCCCTTTGAGCTATAGCGGGGTACGTAGGGTGGGACTCCCCTGGTCCACTAGGTAAGATATTGTCTTATAAAAAATTAATTTAACTATTAAATTTTCCATTTTATTGCGTTAATATATCTTACCTAGTGGACCGATGCAGAATAACTACCCAGTGGTTGGAGGGTAGCTCTAAGAAAGGGAGAAATAGACTCAAAACCAGAAATATACTGCAAAACCATAGGGAAAACAACCGAATAGGAACTAGAGCAGCTCCGACTGCCCCCCCCCCCCCCCTTTTGTCTATTTCAGAAATTACTGAAAAGAAGGAGGAGAGGATAGGCGAAGGAATCCAATTTCAAGGAGTCCATGAGGAAGTGATGAAGGGGAAAATTGTGAATTGATCCCTCACCTTTCTTGTTAAAATAAGACAGACTGCAGGGACTTAGTAAGCTGGTGAAGAACCAAGGACAGGTTCCAAGCAGGAATACCGCGCCTGCCCTTTGGCTTATCCCTATGAAAACTGTCCAGCAAACGGGTCAAGTTTTCGTCCTTGCTTATGTTAATGTGAACATTTCCCACCTTGTCGGCTATTGCAGTTCTATAGCCCTCAATAGTGCTAGGCTGAAGATGCCTCTTCTGAAAGAGGAAGAGGAGAAAGTCCGCAATCTGTTTTATAGAGGGAGTCCAGACGTCCACCTTATTCTCCTCGCACCATCTGACAAAAACGGACCACTTTGACTCATAGATGGCTCTGGTAGAGCGTCTTTGAGGAGCCTCAATTCTTGTTGCCACTTCTGCAGAGAAACCTGCTTGCTGGATGGCAGAGGCTCTAGGAGCCAAACATGGAGGTTTAGATTGAGGAGGTCCCTGTGAGGACACAGATTGAATGGTTGAGTTAACAAATTCGCCACCTGAGGAAGCAAGAGGGGAATGTGAACTGACATGTTGACCAGGTCCCAAAACCAAGGCATGTTGGGCCAACCTGGAGCAATCAGGATGATGCGAAGGCACCCGTGGTCCAATAATTTCGCAACCACCTGAGGAAGAAGGGCCGTCGGAGGGAAGGCATAAGAGTCCAGATCCTCCCACCGGAGACTTAAGGCATCGACTTTCCAAGCTGACCGGTCGGGGACCGGGGACACAAACCTGGGGAGTTTGTGATTGAATAGATCTACTGACGGGATGTGCCAACGCCGGCATAACAGAGCAAACACCTCCGGGAAAAGAGACCATTATGTTTGAATCACCTGATTGTGTCTGGACAGTTTGTCGGCAATCACATTTAGGTGACCCGGGATGTGTCTAGCCCTCAGGATAATCTGTCTGTGGTTGCACAAAAGCAGCAGTCTCCAAAGGAGGGCACAGAGAGAGCCTGACTTCATACCCCCTTCCTTGTTGATGTAGGAGACCACAGTGGTGTTGTCCGTGCAAACAAGAACGATCTGGTTGCAACACCATTGCTCGAACTGTTTTAAGGCCAAGAGGACTGCTTTGAGTTCCAGCAAATTTATGTGTAAGGTGCTTTCTGACCTTGACCAGAGGCCTTTTGCCATGTAATCTCCTAAGTGTGTGCCCCAACCTTCGTTTGATGCATCTGTAAAGAGTTGGAGGGCATGCTTAACGGGTGTAAAGGTTGACCTGATAGGACATTGTCTGGGCTCAACCACCACCTTAGATGAACATGGAGAGATAAGGGAATGGGAATGATCTTCTCCAGAGGTTCTGGGACATGCCAATGCTTCTTCAGGTGCCATTGGATGGGTCTCATGTGCAAACATCCCGAGACAACCTGTTTCTCTGTGGCCGTTAGAAGGCCGATTAGGGACATGATTTGCCTGACCGAGCAGGTCTCCAGACCCAAGAGAAGGTTAATCTTTTGAGATAGGGCCGTCCACCTGTACTGTGTGGGTTTGACTAGGCCTTGAGATAGGTTGAAATGATATCCGACGAAGTCGAAGGATTGTTGGGGAACCAGCTCTGATTTGTCCATGTTGACTACCCAGCCCAGAGAGCGACATAGGTCCAAAAGGGTCTGGGTATGTCGTAGGCACATTTCCTGGCAAGGAGCTCTCAGTAACCAGTCGTCTAGGTACTGGTGGATTCGAATACCCCGAGCCTGTGCCATCAGTTTGACCTCTTTGACCACCTTGGTGAACTCCAACGGAGCCGTCGACAGGCCAAAGGGAAGGGCTGTGAATTGAAAAGTCTGACCTCTTATGTGGAATCTGAGATATTTCCGCGACCTTTGGTTTATTGGGATGTGAAAGTAAGCGTCGCTGAAATCCAGCCAAGTGACCCACTCTCCCTGCTGAAGTGAGAGTCTGATGGTCTCTGGAGTTTCCATCTTGAACGTAGCCGGAGCAAGGTACAGGTTCAGTTGACTTAAATCCAGAATGGGCCTCCATTTTTTGTTGCGCTTTGGAACCAAGAACAACCGGTTGTAGAAACCCAGAGACAACTGAACTGAAACCCTTTCTATAGCTTGTTTTCGACCTAGAGACTGTAACGCCTCGTTCAGATTTTTGTTTCATAAGGGATTTGAGGAACCACTGGCTATCACAGGGTATCTTGTTAGGGGTGGTCTTTCCTTGACGGGGAGCTGATACCCTTCCCTGAGGATGGAGACTACCCTCGGATTTGAACCCAGGGAGAGCCAGACCTGCCAAAACCTTTGCAGACGGCCTCCCACAGGGGGATCTTTTACAACATGAAGGACATTTCTGACATTTGGGGCAGAGAGACACTGATTTACACACAAAGCATCGTTCACAGATTTTATTTCTACCTTTGGAGAAGAGGGTCTTACGTTTTTCTTTTGTAACTGCCCGTTTACAGAAACTGCAGGAGGAACAACATGCAAGTTTACAGTCTTTTGACAAGTCAATTTGTCCTTTGATGGTACTTGATTGAGAACCCCGCAACATAACCTTAACTGAACTGGGGGACTCATTGAACAGTGATTGTCATTTATCCTGCTTCGATCCACGGGCAGATTTTGAAAAGTACGGGGAACTAGAGCCACCTCTACCATGACTCTTTCCCCTTCCTCTGCCCGAAAACTGTCACCATGGTTGTTAAGATTGAGCAGAAGAGAACCCAGATTGTTTGTTATCCTTCTTGTCATATGGTTGATATCTGAATTGGTGTTTCTTTGAGTGCTGAAATGTACCCGAACCGGGACCAGAAGCACTCCTGGCTGATTCATGTTTTTGTATGTCCTGCTCAGCTACTGCCAGAACATCATCCGGAAACAGGCTGTAAGTAAAGAGTGGAGCGTTTCTAAGTTTGTTCCAAGTATCTGGCTTCAGGCCTAGTTTGACATATTCCAGATATGAATCTCGTTGCAACAAAATGAAATTAGCAAGTTGCACGAAGAGGCTGTCAGCGAGGTGCTGGAAAGCTGTGCCTAGTGCCACAGAGACGCTTGTGTGGAAAGCCGAGAAGTCCTTTAAGTCCTTAATGGCGTCTGTGACTTCCTTTGGGGCTTTTCCCTTCACAATAGTACTATTCAAGAAAGAGATGTGTTGGTTGATCTTGTCTTGGATTTCTCTCACACACCTATTGAAACCTGCCGCATGATTTGTGATAAGAGAACCTTCTCTTGTGCACTGCTCCCAACGCCTCAGAATTTCTTGAGGGATAGGCCTAGAGGCCAGTCCTGAAGATGGATATGAGGATATTTTGGCAATCCGGGAAAACTGCGAGTTAAGTCTTGCCTCTGATCCGGACCAGCCAAAGATGGTTCTTCCTTGTCTTTGATTGCCATCTTGTTTAATTCTAGACTGAGAGTACCACTTAGCCTGGCTTTTGAGGGTCCTAATGAATTGATCCTGTTTTAACCCAGCGGCCTCCTGGGAGCGGGATGGGTAGCCCTCTGCTGCACGTGTGTTAAGTTTTTCCATCTTGTAACAAAGCCAGTCGTCGGCCGGTAACTCCACGGAAATTTTTCCGGTGCAACGAGGGTGCTTGCCTTTCCAAGGGTTGTCTGAGCGGTTATCAGTATCTCCCACAGCAGGCTCAAAGTTCGGTATATGCGACCAGCCAAGGAAAGCTCTTACCGACTGGACAGTTTCTCTGTAGTTCATTTCCTCGTTTTTTTTTCAGTAACTTCTGTATCTGAGAGTTCACCCTCCTCACCAGAGTCCCTATCTGACCAGTCTGGAAGGGGGTCGATATCAACATCTGACAGAGCAGGTTCTGGTTGGACAAAACTATCCGGGGGGTCCGGTACAGAAGTAGCCACTGGTTGGACAAAACTATCCGGGGGGTCCGGTACAGAAGTAGACACTGTAGAAGCAGCACTGGTGATAGATGAAAAGGTCAATGTATCCGGTTTATCAAGAACTTGCAAACCTGGACCGGGCACAACTGTCTTCGGTGCTGGAACAGCGTCTACAGCCACTTGACTGGCAGAACCAGCAGCAGCGGCCGGCTTAGAAGATTTCTTGTGCTTCGATTTGCCAACTCCTTTTTGTTTTTTCAAGGCAGAACCCTCTTGGTCCTGACCCGGAGGCCGCACCGAACCGGTGGCTCTGGGGTCAGGAGAGGGGTTGATAAATGGAGTGCCGGAAATTGGTGGTTGTTCCACATTGACAGGCATCTTGGGAGTAGATGCTATGACACATATTTAATAAATAACTAAACAATATATCTCACAAACTAGTAAAGTTCAAATTATATTCCAAAGATTGTTCGTGAAAAAATATGCTTGTAACACTATGGCGCCAAACAAAAAGAGGAAGTGCGCATGTGCGCACATGCGCAGTAGGGGAGCTGGGTGCCCGTAGGACACCTGGCGTATGAAGACGACACTACCGGTCCCGGTCAGAGCCCAGCTCAGGACGTTTTTTTCTAACGTTTGGCGGGACCGGCTGCACATCGGACAAATGCATCGGTCCACTAGGTAAGATATATGAACGTGGACCTGAAAAAGGCTGATACTTCCCTGTTGCTTGCATAGGCTGAGGAGTATGCAACCTTAAGTTACTCACTCTCTCCCCTGTCTGAAGGGAGGTTAATATGGTTCCCATCTGAACTATTTAGAGAACTGAATCACTTCTCCTGCCTGGGGACTTGGTCAACTGGTCATTTCTGGAAGGGGAGGGTGTAGCCTTCCTGGGAGACTCTTATGGACTTGGGGGGCGGCCCAAGTATTGAGCAGGCAGGTCTGAGCCAAAAGCAGTGTCAACACTGGTGACAGGTTAAGACTCACTGATCCACACAAAGTAAAAACACCATCCAAAGGGATTTGAGACCTTTAGGTCATTTCCGCACCACTCCACTGTGGAACTGTGAACCCCTGGTCTGATTAACAGATATTTTGTTCATTGCTTGAATCTTGACAGCTGGACAGAAAAAGGGGTTACAATCTTGAGGGAAAGGCTGAGTTTGCAAACTCAGGCCCCTGGCGTCAGCTGACACTGGTCACAGGCTGGGTAAAAGGCAAGCTGGGGCCAGTCTAGCAGGTTGGATCACTGGTATCTCACTGGAAACAGTGATCAAAACTTGATAAACCTCCACAGTAAATGATACAGCCGGCTTCTTGCTGGCAGTAGGCTGACCAATCCAGTTGAGTTCAGTAGCTGGACAAGTCTTCCTTGGGATAATCTATCCATAGCCACTTTAGACCAGCCAGGAGGTCCTGACCTGACAGTAGGCTGGCTGACTGGTCCGGTAGATTGAGACATGGTCATTCCACTGGGACCAGTGACTGGCCCAAGAATTTCTCTGTAACCAATTTTCTCGGGCAGCAACTGGTTTGCCTAAAACGGCCAACTGGACCCTTAAAAATGACTGCTTGTCTGTTAGCCAGTCCTGTAGACCTGCCCAGTACTAGGGCCTAACCGGTTATAGGTGAAGCAATGCTCTGTAACCGGTTCCTGGTGGTTCCACATTTCTGTGAAAACTCACTGGAGCTGGCAGAAATGGGTAAATTAGACTACTTTTCAGCGGGGGTAGGCTTATATACCTTGTTACTGTCCATAAGGTGGAGTCAGTAGATTGTTGACTTAAGTTGCCTTCTGCCCATGGGAACAACTGATTTCTCTGTAACCGGTAAACTCTGTAACCAGTGAGCCGGCTGTCAGCACTGGAATGGTGGGAGCAGCAGACCTCTCTGTAACCGGTAAAATTCTCTCTGTAACCAGATTCTTGAAACAGCTGGGGTCAGTCTGGATATTTTACCTGTATTTTCTGCCTGTAAACCGGCCTGGTGGGCTCTGTAACTGGCTAAGGGGAAGCACACTGGTCAATGAGGGCTGTGTAGCCGTCACCCAGTGGGTAGGCTCTGTAACCGGTATTGTAGGCAGTATAAACTCAGTGGCCTGGACAGCTAGCTGGAGCAACTTTTATATCCGGTTCCCGGTAGGCCCATCCTATGTAACCGGTTGGTAGATCTTCTTACTCTCAACCTGCCCCAGTACCCATACCAAGGTTGGGTCAAAGGGGAGGAGAGGGCTAGCTGAAGACCCCACCCGTAATCTGAGCAGAGCTGGTATCGGTAAAATTCAACACAAGGGGTCTAGACCTGGTCATCTTCTTCTTGCTAGCTGAACCGGTCACACTTGGGGATCTGTGGAGCCACAATTTCTTCTGCTAGACTTGCTGGTCATGTATGGAGATCTGTGAAGTCACATGACCGGCACTTCAACACTGGCAGATTTCTGTGACCACTTCTAATTCTTCAGGCCAACAGACGAGTTGCTGGATTTCTTCTTGACAGTTAAAAAGTGGGTGTTGAGTAATAAATGGTCGTCTTCTTCTGATGAAAACTTCTGTTGAAAACACGATTCCTCCATTGTTGAATGCGTATCACGTGACCAGGTCCGTGTCACGTGACAAGCATAAGCTGGAAGTGATAACGTCAGAGGATGCATTCTTCTTTCCTTCTAAATTCTTCTCATCGACATACACGCAGTGTTACTCGACCATGTAGAATATAATGAAGGGTGAATTGTGGAAACAAACACTTCTGAACAGAAGGAATGCTGTAGGGACGACACACGACCTCTCACCAACGACTTCGTCTCGACGACAAGCACAAAGAAAATCTTCAAAACTGGCCATAAAATGCTGGATACTGCCTTGTTTAAGTCCTGGAGAGGCCATGATATGTAAGTAACACAATATATATATATTTTCAGATGAAAATAAGCTTTAAATTTGTAGAATAATCCATCTTGTCTTCAAACTTGGAGATAACTTCAAATACACGTTTACACACTACACGCGCCAAACGAAAAAGATGAACTGACGTCACTCTGTCTAGACAGGAAGCAAGTATGATGCGCCACCTAGCGAATGCACACTACTGACCGGTCCTGCCGGTATTATATACAGGACGTCTTTTTCTGGCGTTTGGCGGGACCGGTCGCGCCGACCGGTAAAGCAATTGTCCATTGGATAGGATGTATTAACGAAATAAAATGTTTGTTTGCCAGTCTCTTCTGAAAGAACAGAGGCGACCTCCTACTGTTGGACTGAGGGAGGCTTTTAAGGAGTCATTGGGGGGAGGGGTTTCCATGCCCTCGTCCCCTAGATGGGGTTGAAAACGACCCCTGGAGCCTCTGAAATTCAGTTTACCCTGCCTGAGGAAAACGATTGGTTACTGCTTTGTGAGGAGTTGCCACCATAGGGGCGTTTCCTGTAGGAGCATCTTTTCTTGTTGCGGGGACCACAAAAGGGATTGTTTTGATAGGGTCCAAAACCCTGAGAGTCTTTAGAGGTGCCTTTTTTGAGGAGGAAGTCTTCTTCCTCCTTCACTAGCTGAGACTTGAACAAGGAGGAGTGCCAAAAGGAGGATTTCCTAAGTTCCTGGCATCTCGTTTCCCCTAGTTGTGCTTGTAAAAGGGTCATCTCGGCTTCGCGCCTTAGCAAACCGATGTTACCCATGGTATATAGCTCCCTCTAGAATATATGGGCCAAGGATTTGCTGACGCATGTAAGAGCTCTGCGTTGAATAAGAACTTGCAAATTTAATAAGTAAATTAAATTTTTATAAGTTAATACCCTATCCAATGGACAATTGCTAATCCGGTCGGCGTAGACCGGCCCGCCAAACGCCAGAAAAAGACGTCCTGTGTCTCCACCGGCTGGCCGGTCCGTAGTACTGTGCACTCCCCAGATGGCGCCTCGCACTTCCTTCCTGTCTAGACAACCTGACGTCATAGCATCTTTTTCGTTGTCTAAACCTCTTAGACCCCTAGTAAGCTGATAGCAGGGTCGGTGGGAGGGTCTTGTGTGTCCATTGGAAAGGGTATTAACCTATAAAAATTTAATTTACTTATTAAATTTGCAATTTTATTGCGTTAATGCATCCTATCCAATCGACAATTGCTGAATAACTACCGCTTGGTCGGCGGGTAAGTTACTAGGGACTTATGTGAACTCACAAGTAATAGCAAATTTTAACCTACGGTCTAGGCTGACTTCGCCAGGAGACCTATAGGCCCAGGTCTGGAAGCACACCACATTTTATACTATGTGCTTGTAGAACTGTTTATATATATATATATATATATATATATATATATATATATATATATATATATATATATACATATATATATATATATATATACAAATCTCCTCCATCTAAGGGCCACTTGTGGATCTGCTGAGCAGCCACTACCGAGCCCAATTAGTAAAGCTCTGAGTCAGCCCAAGCCCCGCCCTTCAGATAGAACCATGTGAAGGTATTATGTGACTTCAGTGGCAGGCTGACAAGACTGTATCTAAGGAAACTTCCGACTGGAAGACCTTAGAAGCATCAAAGGCCCTGACATCATGGGCTTTAACCTGATGTAAAATGTGGGCCTCCTGGTCAGAGAGCTCATAACATAGGATCACAGTCTGCTTGATCCAAGAGGAGATAGTGGCAGGTGAGATGTCTTTGTCAAAAACTTTCTTAAAGGAGACAAAAACCACCTCCTTATACTGCTCGAGGTCCTGTCCAAATAGTAGCGCAATGCTCTGACTGGACAGAGGGACCTGTCAGACTTGAGGGATCTATCCAGAGTTGGGGGCCAGGGCTGTTATACCCCTGGGGCCACACTGTCTGGACCCTCTTGGGCCAGCTGATTCTTGGAGAGAAAGCTGGGTGATGGGTTTAGGGACACCTTGACCAGTCGGACTGGTGTCTAATATTTCTGTTTTGCCAAGCATGTATCTCACTTCTACTCTTGCCCGACCCCAGGGCCAAGAGGAAAACTGTCTTGAAGGTCAAAAGCTTCAAGGAGGCCTCTTTAATTGGTTCAAAATGACCCTTGTCAGCTGGTGCAAAAACCAGGGAGAGGTTCCAGGAAGGGATTCCCTTCCGGCCTTTGCGTCTGTCTCAGTGGAAACTATCCAGGAGACGAGTGAGATTTTCATCCTTACTGATATTGATGGGCGAATCTCCCAGTCTATCAGCAATGTCTGACCTGTAACCATCAATGGTGCTGGGCTGCAACTTCCTGTCCTGAAATAGGTACATAAGGAAGTCAGCAACTAACTTTACAGGGGGTGCCCTGAAGTCCACCTGATGAATGATACATCACTTGTAAAAATGGCTCACTTGCCTCATAGTCTGATCTGATTGATCCCCTTGAGGAGCCTCAACTCTTGCTGCCACTGCCTCAGACAAACCCTGCTCCTCAATTGCTGAGGCTCTAGGAGCCCTGCATGGATATTAAGATCTGTCAGACTTCTGTGAGGGGTCTGATTGAATGGCTGTCAACAGGTTGGGCATATTGGGCAGGCTCAGTGGGATTTGGCTGGACGTGGCCACTAGATCCCAAAACCAAGGCATGTTGGGCCACCCCGGAGCAATCGGAATGATTCTCTTGCATGGGGAGTCTTACAACTTCTCCACACTTTGCCCAATATGGTTGATGGTGGGAAGGTGTATGCTTTCAGATCCTACCATGGCTGACTGAGCGCATCCACTGCTGTGGCCAGGGGATTCGGTACCGGTGACACAGAGGCAACCAGTTTTTGAACCTCGTGGCAAATAAGTCTATTTTGGGCCGGTGCCACCTGCTGCATAGAGTGGAAAAACCTCTGGAAGGAGAAACCACTGTTTGGATGGTCTGGCCTAGCCTGGATAGCTTGTCTGCTACCACATTCGGCCGGCCTGGAATGTGTCGTGCTTTAGAGTCACTTGTTTCCTGGTACCCAGGTCAAGATTCTCCATAGTAGGGCACAAAGTGGGCACGACCTCATGCCTCCTTCCTTGTTTATGTATGACACTACTGTGGTGTTGTCAGTTGCTACAAGTACTATATTGTTGAGCAAAGGTCTTAGAACTCTTTTAAAACCAGAAAGACTGCTTTAAGTTCTAGATAGTTTATATGCAGCTCGCTTCCCGGAGGGGACCAGGTTGCTCATGCAAAGTGCTCGTCTAAGCGAGTGCCCCACCCTTCTATTGATGCGTCTGTAATTATTTGCAGAGCATGTTTTATTGGGTGTAATGGTTGGACTGTAAGTACATTGTCTTCCTTCAGCCATCATTGTAAATGGGGGTGCAAGGACCTGGGGGTTGGGATCACCTTTTCCAGTGATTCTGGGACCCTCCAGTTGTGTTTGTGATGCCACTGAATGAGTCTCATATGAAGTTGGCCTACATGAACTTGCTTTTCTGTAGCTGTTAGTAAGCCTATCACGGACCTGAATTCCCGGACCGGGCACGCCGGTAGGGATAGCAATTTCAGCATTTTCTCTTGAAGGTTCTGCCACCGGTCTGGAGTCAGTCGGACCGGATCAGACCGGAGGTCGAACTGGTAGCCTACAAAATCAAAGTCTTGTTTGGGCTCCCGCTCTGATTTCTGTAAGTTCATCAGCCAACCCAGTTGCTGACACATTATTTACTAGTTCCTGTGTATGTTGGAGACAAGCCTGGGATCTGGCTCTCACCAACCAGTCGTCTAGGTACTGGTGGCTTCTTAAATCCTTGTGTATAGTCACAAATTTCACCTCCTTTGGTATCACAGTGAACTCCAAAGGTGCTGTGGACAAACCGAATAGCAGGCATTACCTGGATTGTTCTTGTATAGGTATATGGGAGTAGGTATCCCTCCTTGAACATTTGTAATACCTAGGGTCCAGCCCCCAAGGCTTTCTAAGTTCCCGAAAAAGGGCTTAGTCTGGACCCTACAGGCAGATTGTGTGCCACATTTGGGACATTTGGTATTTTGATAAACATTTTCTGTCCCTCCGGACACTGGTCCGGTCTGGTGACAATGATCCAGGTTAACAGTCTCTCTGTTCTTATTGTGGTCTGGTGGGGCTGACACAACTTTTCACATTAATAGACTCTTCACCCTGGGCCAGCAGCCTGCAAGGTGCAGCATTTACAGAGCAATTGTCATTCGTGAGATGTCTGACCCCTGGCCGGACATGATGACAAAATTTATTATCTCTCCAGCCAAGTCCAGCACTGATAACAGGTTGTTGAGAGATATGATAAGGGAAGGTTGCCTGGCAGTAGCTTGGGACACTGTCATGTCACATCACCAAGACCACTGACCGGTCTAAGAATTCTCTTTAACCAAATTAACCTTAGGCAACTCTGTCCGGTACCAGGACTCCATACCCGGTACTTAACTGTAACCAACAATTCTCTGTAACCGGCAAAAAACTGGCAGGCTGGGGTCACCAACCGATTGACAGCTACTGGTCTATATTTAGCCAGCTTTTTTTTTTTTTTTTGTAACCAGTTGGGTCGAAGCACTATTCAGTAAGGACTGTGTAGCCAGCACCCTGTTAGTAGACTTGTAACCTATAGGTTGAAGCAAGTGTACTAGGCTGTGTAGCCAGTACCAGCCGGTACACTTTGTAACCAGTTGTTGAAGCAAGTGTACAAGGCTGTTGAGGCAAGTGTACAAGGCTGTGTAGCCAGTACCAGCCGGTACACTCTGTAACCTGTAACCAGTTGTTGAGGCAAGTGTACAAGGCTGTGTAGCCACTACCAGCCGGTACACTCTGTAACCAGTTGTTGAGGCAAGTGTACAAGGCTGTGTAGCAAGGACCAGCCGGTACACTCTGTAGCCAGTAGTTGAAGCAAGTGTACAAGGCTGTGTAGCCAGTACCAGCCGGTACACTCTGTAACCAGTCATGTGTATAGGGCTGTGTAGTCGGTACCTGTCAGTACACTCTGAAACCAGTTGTGGAAGCAAGTGTACAGGGCTGTGTAGCCGGTACACTGTAACCAGTTGTTAAAGCTACTGTATAAAGGCTGTGTAGTCGGTCGGTGCACTGTAACCAGTTGTTGAAGTAACTGTACAAGGCTGTTTAGCCGGTAGTGGGCCGGTACATTCTGTAACCAGTTGTTGAAGTAAATGTACTTGCAACTATCTTGTGTTGAAATCACCTGGCTGTAGGTTTCCGCCATTAATAAAGTATTTCTTTTGAACGCACGTCTTATTTGTAAATTTGACAGTTGCTGGGAAAGCCCTTATGATCTATATTTAGAAACAAGTGTTGGTCGGTGTGTCACATGACCAGTTTGCTGGTCGGAGGGAGAACGTGATTGGCTGATTGGAGATGATGATCAGCTTCGTGACCTGGTCGGATCTTCCGACCATTTCTGACCTTCCTGTTCGGTGAATCAAGTGATTTACTTCGTGACCTGGTCGGTGAAACCACGTGACCGGCTTCGTGACTGGTCGGAAGGACACGCGATTGGTTAACTGGGGATGACGTCAGTATTCGCGTTCTTGGTGTGATGCTTGCTGGCAACTTTACAGTCCACCAAACCCCACTACCGACAACCAGGCCGGGTCTGCAAGGCAGAGACTGGAATACAGTAGACGTGAGTTCTGAAAGAACGCACTTCCGACCTCTGAGGTCGGTGAAAACACGTGACCTGCTTCGTGATGGGTCAGAAGGACACGCGATTGGCTGACTGGATATGACGTCAGAGGTCGCGTTCTTTTGAGATGGTCGGTCGGCTGATGCTTTTAAAGCAGAGAAGCCTGGACAAGTGCGCTCTGTAGATGAAATTCCTGGCCGGTCTGGAGTCCGTTCTTCTTCTCAGCCGGCTGTACACTCAAACCAGTTTCCTGGCCATCCACTGCCCTTATTACCGACACAAGTGCCGGGTCCACAAGGGTGGGACTGAGAGTGATTAAAGATGAAGTTCCTTCTATGTAAATACTAGGTGAGGTCGGCTGACTACGAGCTTGCCGGTCGACTAATGCATTAAAGCAAAGATGTCTGGACCAGTGCGCTCTGAAGAAATCTGAAGAATTAATCTCTTGCTTCTGATGAAGAAACACTGAATACTCAAGCTAGGCTGGTGTAACTGATGCTATACAGCAGAGAAGTCGGTACCAGTGCGCTCTGAAGATGAAGAATGCATCTTGCTGGGGGAATTCCTTCTTAACAGTGTTCAAAACTACGTAGACTGAAGCTTCCCGTGATTTCTATTTGTAGTACTAGAAAAGACGTTTCTATGGTGATTGTAGCTGGAAGGTTACAGCAGGTACATTCAAACAAAAAACACGGATAAAAATACCTTGTAAGTAGTATATCCATTATATTTCTAAATATTGTCGATCTGCCCCTAACAACACAATGGTTGAATGGGAGGAAACTAGAAAATGGCTGCCTTCATATTCTCGTAGATTACTGCCCTATCATCAACACTAAATTGAGTCAACTAGGGAGCGTTTCCAGCAGATTTCTCGATGTATATCCGTGCTTGATATGTAGGTAACACTTTTACAATAAATTATTTGCAAATAAGGTATAAAATCCGTCATAATGCACACTTTTCTTTTAAAATATCTGGAGATTGTTGAAAACACGTCTGCACAGTACACGCGCCAAACAAAAAAGATGCTATGACGTCAGGTTGTCTAGACAGGAAGGAAGTGCGAGGCACCATCTGGGGAGTGCACAGTACTACGGACCGGCCAGCCGGTGGAGACACAGGACGTCTTTTTCTGGCGTTTGGCGGGCCGGTCTGCGCCGACCGGATTAGCAATTGTCCATTGGATAGGATGTATTAACGCAATAAAAAATCTTATTCGAGATGTACAAATATTGACAGGCTTGTTCATATCCACGTTTGGCTGCTTTATCAGGATTGGCACCTTTCTGGATTTGAGATTTAAGTTTCTTAAAGGTTGACTTCAGGCTGTATTGACACTTCTTAAGAGTGGTATTACATGAAGAGGAAGTCTTTGCAAATGCAGCAGTAAAGTTGAGGGTGGATATATTCTGCCTAACTTGATGTTCCAATTCCTTGAGAATTGGTAGGGGAACCTTGCCCATGAGAGCCCCAGAGGGTTTAGGAGTAATACAAATTTGGGTAAAATCTGTATTCAACTACTGAATCTTGTCCTCATAACAAGGCTGTCCCACCTTGTACTACTTAGTAGTGGAAGGAGGAGGTTTAATATATTTACCCTCAGGTTAATTAGCGGCCTGAAAATCATGCTCAAATTTATCAAAGGCATCTTTGATAACCGTGCTGAGGGGGAGCATAGAGGAAGTGCCTCTTGGCCTAAGTTCCTGACGGCCTTTCTCATCGTCCAACCCCATGACAGAAGTGGAGGACCTAGGCATGGACTCCCTGGGATCAGGCATGTCAAGAATACGTCTAAAAGTGTCCACTTCCTCAGCATATTGAGAGGGAACATCAGACAATGCTACTTCCCTATAATAAGGAGGGATCTGGATCATGTTGAGGTTGGTCTTGATCAGCATAAGCCCTAGAGGGCTTAGAAGATCTGTGTCTGGGTGCAGAGGACTGATCCTCCTCCTCTGAAGAAGAAGACACATATCTGGACCTCACTTTGTGTTTGCTTTTATCTGCATGTTTTTTAGGTCTAGATGATGCAACCCGAGGCAACCCTGAATACTGATCCGAGGTGGACCTCGATTCAATGTCATGCTTTTTATGAGTGAGAATGCTTTTTAGGCCTAGCCGATGCCACCCTAGAAGGTTCATCGGATAGACCTGAATGCTGATCCGATACGTTATCATGTTGAGATTGATCAGCACCGAGACGTGGTGGTAGGGAGGGACCATAGTTAACTTCCATATCCTCAACTGAGTGTGAGGTAGGCCAAGGTCTCGAAGGGGGTGGGTCCAGATTTACAGCTTGATTGGATGGTCCAGGCTCAGAGGCTGAAGCGCAGGTCTGATCCACCTCCACTTCTGGTTGTTTAGATGTCTTTTGAAAAGATGAAAATTCGTCTCGGAGAGACTGAAATGCCTCTAGCATGGATGCCTGGAAAACACCCATTTGTTGCTGTAGCTGGATGTTAATAGTGTTACCCAGGGACTTTTCGAGTTTGTACTCTATCTTCTGCTGTAAGGCAGTATCTGGGGTAGGTGGGACAGATTTTGCTGGTGTTTTAATAGATAATGATTGGAAGGGTAGGGGCTGAGGACGTGGAGGAGAGGAAAACAAATTGTTTGCAGCACTCTCAAGGTCTGCCTGAGACAGAGTAAAGGACTCAACGTCCTCATCCCCTAAGAGGTCGAGTTCATCATCTTTTGTAGTGTCTCACTTCTGCTTTTTTACATAACGTTTCCTGTGGGTGATTTTAATTAGCTGTTCTACAGAGAAGGCAGCACAAATATCACAAGGAGATTCAAACGTGACACAGGGGTCATCACCCTTACCAGATTCCCTGCATGTGGGGCAATAGTTATGAGAATTGAAAGAAAAGCAGAAGTGACGACACTGCAGATCTAGGCTTGTCTTTATTCGCCTGGTGGGAGGACATTTTGAAACGCAATAAAATGTTTAAAGCCTGAACCGAGGAAAACTCAAAACACCAAAAATAAGTAAAAATACTTATCCTGTCAAAACGTAACTTTCACAAAATAATCTATGAGGTATATTAAATAAAATGGCTAAAAATCAACAATAAAAATCAACAATACGTATGTGCTGAGATATAGATGAAAATAAGTCTGTTTATAACAGAAGCTACCAAAACACGCGGCCAAGGAGAAAGTTGGAATAGATCTCATATTGTACCACGGGACGACAACCTGAGGCTACGGCCAACTATAAATGTCTATTTTTCTTAGACGTAGGCCGGGGCCTGCAGCCTCCCGAGATTAGCATTCAGTTCTACATGGTAAGCTATTGTAGGGCAATAAAATTTTAGCATTAAAATGGGATGTAAAATTTCAGACTGAGGAATAGTAAGAAAATGGCTTCCTTGGCGCCAATTAGTGACCCAGAGGTTAAAGGTCAACCAATGACATTTATGGGGACACAACAAGAATGGCTTTTTTGTGACACTGATAAAGGTTGCACTTGTGTTGCCACTTTCCCACATTCAGCCGGCGTGGAATGTGTCGGGCTTTGAGAGTAACCTGTTTTCTGGTACACCAGGTCAGGATTCTCCACAGAAGGGCACACAGAAGATTTCACCGATTTCATTCCCCCCTTCTTTGTTTATGTAAGCAACAACTATGGTGTTGTCTGTAGCTATGAGTACTATGTTGTTTTCGCAAAGATCTTGAAACTCTTTTTGGGCCAAAAAGACCACCTTTAGTTCCAGGTAATTTATGTGCAGCTTGTTTTCTGAAAGTAACCAGATGCCTCCTGCAGAGCATTTTCTGTGGGTGTAATGGTTTATCTGGAAGCACATTGCGTTCCTCCAGCCACCATTTTAAATGAGGGTGGAGCGACCTTGGTATGGGTATGACCTTTTCCAGAGACTCTGGTACCCTCCAGTTGTTTTTGAGATTTCACTGTATAGGTCTCAAGTGTAGTCGGCCGAGGTGAACTTGTTTCTCTGTGGCTGTTAGCAGACCTATCAAGGACATGAATTGCCGGACCGGACAAGCCGGACGGGACAAGAGTTCCAGTATTTTTTGCCATCTATCCAGATTGGGTCAAACCCACTTTGAAGGCTGAACTGGTAACTTACGAAGTCGAAGACTTGTTTTGGGTCTAGTTTTGATTTTTCCAAATTCACTGGCCAACCTAGGTTCTGACATATCTGGACTAGTTCTAGGGTATGCTGGAGACAAATTTGGTGGGATCTGGCTCTCACCAACCAGTCGTCTAGGTACTGGTGGATCCTTATACCCTTGTGTAAAGCCATCAGTTTCACTTCTTTTGCAATTGCTGTATATTCCAAGGGTGCTGTGGACAGTCCGAATGGCAGGGCTTAAACTGGTATGACCGGCTCTCACAGATATTTCCTGGACTGTTCCTGTATTGGTATGTGGAAATAAGCGTCCTTGTAATCTAATGAGGTGACCCACTCCCCTTGTTGGAGGTGACCCACTCCCCTTTTTTGGAGGGAGGTTCTAATGGTTTCCTGTGTCTCCATTTTGAATTGGTTTAATTTGCTCAGGTCTAGTATAGGTCTCCACTTGTTGGGTTTTGGGACCAAAAATAGTCGATTGAAAAAGCCCAGGGATGTCTGATTTTTGACCAATTTTACTACGTTTTTGCTTATAAGCTGATGTAATGCCTCCAACAAGTAGAGGTTCCTGTGAGGATTGACATAGCAGCTTATAATGGTCAGTGACCTTGCCTAGTTTGGCCGGATCTGAAAGGGGAGGGTGTAGCCCTCTTTGAGGATTTGAACTACTTTTGGACCATCACCCAGATTTTCCCAAGTTTTCCAAAAGTTTTGTAGTCTGGCCCCTGCAGGCATATTTAAGACAACAGCTGGGACATTTGTTACATGTTTGACAAAAGACAATTGATTGACACAGGACATTGCAAATTTTAATTAGTAAATTAAATTTTTATTAGCCAATACCTTACCTAACAGACGATAGCTATACTCCGGCGCCAGCCGGTCCCGCCAAACACCAGAAAAAGATGTCCCGAGTTTCGCCTCCGACAGGACCGGTACACTACCATCCACTCGCCAGGTGGCCTAGTTCCTGCATCTTTTTTGTCCCGGAATTGAAATTTGAAGCTGAAAGCGGGGAAGGCCATGTGGGAATCTCCCGTCTGTTAGGTAAGGTATTAACTAATAAAAATTTAATTAACTAAATAAAATTTGCAATTTTATTGCGTTAATACACCTTACCTAACAGACGATAGCTAGAATAACTACTCAGTGGATGGAGGGCAGCTTCTCAGGACAAGTTCCAGATAGTTTATATATCTGCAGCCTGCTTTCTGGAAGGGACCAGGACCCTCTTGCAGTGCGTTCGTTTAAGTGAGCGCCCCACCCTTCTTTTGATGCATCTGTAAATATTTGCAGAGCATGTTTTTTGGGGTGTAATGGTTGACCTGTGAGAACATTGTCTTCTTTTAGCCACCATTGTAAGTGGGGGTGCAGGGACCTGGGAATTGGAATCACCTTTTTTAGTGACTCTGGTACCCTCCAGTTGTTTTTGAGATGCCACTGTATGGGTCTCAAGTGCAGTAGGCCTAGGTGAACTTGCTTTTCTGTGGCTGTTAGTAACCTATCAGAGACATGAACTGCCGGACCAGACAGGCCAGTAGTGACAGTATTTCCAGTATTTTGTCCTGAAGGTTCTGCCAACAGTCCGGTGTTGGACGGACACGACCGGCCCTGAGGTCGAACTGGTAGCCTACAAAAATGAAGATCTGCTTTGGTTCTAGTTCTGATTTTCTAAATTCACCAGCCAACCTAGTTCTTGACATATTTTCACTAGCTCATGAGTGTGCTGGAGACAAACCTGGTGGGATCTGGCTCTCAACAAATCATTGTCTAGGTACTGCTAGATTCTTATATCCTTGTGTATGGCCATCAGTTTCACCTTCTTGCTACTACAGTAAACTCCAAGGGTGCTGTGGACAGACGGAAAGGCAGAGCTTTGAATTGGTATGTCTGACCCTGGACATGAAATCAGATATTTCCTGTCCTGTTCCTGTATTGGTATATGGAAGTAAGCATCCTTGAAAACTACAGAGGTAACCCACTCCTCTGATGGTTTCCTTTGTCTCCATTTTTTTTTTTTTTTTAATAAGCTGATGTATCGTTTGCAACCAGTAGAGGTTCCTGTGGGGATTGACATGGCAGCTTATGATGTCCAGGGTCCTTGTAAGCCTGGTCTGGTCTGGAAAGGGAGGGTGTAGCCCTCCTTCAAAATTGTACTACCTAAGGTCCAGCTCCCAAGGTTTCCTAAGTTCCCAAAGGTGATTTGATCTGGACCCTTCAGGTAAATTTAGTGAAATATTTGGTAGACAGAAAAACATTTACTGTCTGGACACTGGTCCGGCCTGGTGACAATGAAACCAGTTAACAGTCCATCTGTTACTGCTGGGGTCCAGTCCGGTGGGGCTGACACAACTCTTCACAATTTATAGACTCTTGGCCCCGGGCCAGCCGCCTGTAAGGTGGAGCATGTACACATTGTTTGAGTGTGGACCACCTTTTCTCTCACTGTTCAAAAGACCTATTTGTTTTCTCTGTAACCAGCAATTTTTGGCCACGGTAATACTCTGTGGCCTGTGATACTCAGTAACCAGTAAAACTAGTATGCTAGGCTGACTATTGAATTTAGTTACTGGTCTACTAACTAGGTGATCCCCAGGCGGGTCTGCTGGTCGGTTCCGGTCCTCTGTAACCAGTATTAAAAAGGGGACAAGACAGTAATTGCACATGATAGCAGGTCGGTAGTCTCTGTAACCAGCTGGTGTGAAGAAAAACTGCTCAGTGAAAACTGTATAGCCGGTAACCGGTTGGTGAGCTCTGTTTGTGTAGGAAAAAAACTTCCTGTCAGGGACTATACATTATTAGGCCTGTCATCAGTATTAGGCCGGTAAATAGGCTGCTGATGAAGAGTGGCCAGCTGGACCTCCCAAGACCTGTGGGTTGGTTGATTCTTGGTGCTGGTTGGTAATAGGGAGGAAGGCTCTGTAATGTGAAGCAAACTATTCAGTGCAGGCTGTGTGGCCGGTCCGTAGACTCTGTAACCGGTAACATATAGTTGAATGGACTAGGTCAGAAGGCTCTGTAACCAGTTGGGTTGGGTGATCTTTACAAGGCTGTGTAGCCGGTACCCGGTCGGTACACTCTGTAACCAGGTCTGAAGCAATTTAACAACTATATTGTGTTTAAAACTCAGCTAACTGCAGGCTGAATGGAACTAGGTAGGGAGACTCTGTAACCGGGTGATTGGAGCACTGTACATTAAGGGCTCCGAGGCCGACAGACGGTCGGTAGACTTTGTAACCACTCGGTGGGGTACATTGTACAAGGCTGTGTAGCCGGTCGGTATACTCTGTAACCAGTTGTTGAAACAATTTAACAACTATCTTTTGTCTTGAATCCAGCTTACTGTAGGATTCCTCAATTAATTAAAGTATTTCTTTTAAAAACGCACGTCTTATTTGTAGATTTGACAGTTGCTGGGAAAGCCCTTGTGAGCTATTTTAGAAGCAATTATTGTTTGGCGTGTCACATGACCAGCTTCCTGGTCGGAAGGACACGCGATTGGCTGATTGGAGATGACATCAGTGGTCGCGTTCTTTGTGTGATACTTAGCCGGCGACTTTACAGTATTCTAACTGTCTACAAACCCCACTACCGACAAGGCCGGGTCTGTAAGGCAGAGACTGGAATCACAGTAGACGTGAGTTCTGAAGAATGCACTTCCGACTTTACTGGTCGGTGAATCACGTGATCAGCTTCGTGATCTGGTCGGTGAATCATATGACCAGCTTTGTCAGAGGTCGCGTTCTTTTGAGCTGGCCGGTCGGCTAATGCTTTAAAAGCAGAGGAGCCTGGACCAGTGCGCTCTGAAGGTGAAAGTCCTGGTCGGTGCCGGCCTGAAGTCGGCCTCTGAAGAGGTAGGAACTTCTGTAGATGAAATTCTTTCTTTTGTGATAAAACCAGTGACCTGGCCATCCACAACCCCCACTACCGACACAAAGCCCGGTCTGTAAGGGAGGGACTGATATCACTGAAGAAATCTGAAGAATGTATCTCATGATTCTGATGAAAAATACTAAATACTCGAGCTAGTCTGGTGTGACTGATGCTATACAGCAGAGAAGTTGTACCAGTGCGCTCTGAAAAAATCTGAAAAATGCATTTCTTGCTTCTGTTGAAAAACACTAAATACTCGAGTTAGGTTGGTGTGACTGATGCTATACAGCAGAAATCAGAAAATTTAATAGTAAATTGGAAAATTTAATGGTTAAATTAAATTTTTATTAGTTAATATCTTACCTAGTGGACCAGTGCATTTGTCCGGCGCGCAGCCGGTCCCGCCAAACGTTAGACAAAAACGTCCTGAGCTGGGCTCTGACCGGGACCGGTAGTGTATTCCTCATTCGCCAGGTGTCGTGACTGCACCCAGCTCCCCTACTGCGCGTGCGCGCGCATGCGTACTTCCTCTTTTTGTGGCCTACCTAAGAATGTCCCCCTTTGAGCTATTGCGGGGCAGGTAGGGTGGGACTCTCTTGGTCCACTAGGTAAGATATTAACTAATAAAAATTTAATTTAACCATTAAATTTTCCATTTTATTGCGTTAATATATCTTACCTAGTGGACCAGTGCAGAATAACTACCCAGTGGTTGGCGGGTAGCTATGGGCAAAGGGGAGACTGAGACTCTAAGATCTACATATATACTCCGTAAATCCAGAGGAAATCACCCGGGAAGGGTTTCTAACTACCCTGGATAGGTACAGTCTCTCTCCCCCCCCCCCCCCTTTGTTTTGTAGCTGACGAGTTCCCGAGGAAGTGAAGAAGGGGAATTGAAGATTAAGATGGTCCCCCATCTTCTTGCAACGCAAGACAGACTGCAGGGACGTTTTTTTTTTTTTTTTTTTTTTTTTTTTTTGTTTTTTGTACATGTATGAATACATATATACACCACTATACACTATATACAAGGGAGCCTCTGCTTAGTCCCTAATTTGTTGGGCAGCTACCACAGGACCCAAATGGTACACATCCGAGTCTGCCCATGCCAAGTCCTTCAAGTAAAATTGGGTGAAGGTGTTATGAGATTTCCAGTGACAGGCTGCCAAAATCTGGTCTAAGGGAACACCCCCCTGAAAGGCTTTGGACGCCGCGAACGCGCGAACGTCATGAGCCCGAACCTGATGCAACTGTTGAGCCTGTTGGTCTGACATCTGGTAACAAAGGACTATGGTTTGTTTGATCCAGGAGGAAACGGTAGCAGGGACAATATCCTTCTGGAAGCTCTTCCTAAAGGAAACAAAAACCAATTCCTTGCCTGAACGGAGATCTTTGGTTTTGTCCAAGTAATAACGGAGTGCCCGGACCGGGCACAGACTCCTATCCTCCTTGAGGGATTTGTCCAATGAAGGAGCCAAGGCTGGAATGATAACAGGGGCCACGCAAGCGGGACCCTCTTTAGCCAGGTGGTTCTTAGAGATGAAACTAGGAGAAGGCGATAACGAAACATTTGACCAATCCTCTTGGTGCCTAATGTTCCTGTGGACCCAAGCATGAATTTCACTCCTCCGTTTCCCAGAGCCCAAGGCTAGAAGGAAGACAGTCTTAAAGGTGAGGAACTTCAGCGAAGCCTTCCTGAGAGGTTCAAAAGGAGGTTGTGTAAGTTGGTGAAGGACCAAAGACAAATTCCACGTAGGAACCCCACGCCTGCCTTTTGGTTTGTCCCTATGAAAACTGTCCAACAACCTGGACAAGTTTTCATCCTTGCTGATGTTAATTCTGGAATTCCCCACTTTGTCGGCTATGGCAGTCCTATAGCCTTCTATGGTACTAGGTTGAAGATGTTTCTCCTGAAAAAGGGAAAGGAGAAAATCCGCAATTTGCTCTATAGAGGGAGTCCTGAAGTCCACCTGATTCTTTTCACACCATCTGACAAAAACGGACCACTTTGATTCATAAATGGCTCTGGTAGAGCGTCTTTGAGGAGCCTCAATTCTTGTTGCCACTTCTGCCGAGAACCCGGCCTGCTGGATGGCAGAGGCTCTAGGAGCCACGCATGAAGGTTCAGATTGGGCAGGTCCCGGTGAGGACACTGATTGAACGGTTGAGTGATCAATTTCGACACCTGAGGGAGCAGGAGAGGAACTTGAGCTGACATGTTGACCAGGTCCCAAAACCAAGGCATGTTGGGCCAACCTGGTGCTATCAGAATGAGACGACGGAATCCGTGGTCCAAGAGTTTCGTTACCACCTGATGAAGAAGGGCCGTTGGTGGAAAGGCATAAGCGTCCAGGTCCTCCCAAGGGAGACTTAAGGCGTCCACTCCCCACGCTGATTGGTCTGGAACCGGGGATACAAACCGGGGAAGTTTGTGATTGAACCGGGTGGCAAACAGGTCCACAGACGGGCGGTGCCAACGCCGGCATATTTGAGCAAACACCTCCGGGAGGAGGGACCATTCTGTTTGGATCACCTGATTGAGTCGGGACAGCTTGTCGGCTATGACGTTCAGGTGACCCGGAATATGCCTGGCCCTCAAGACAATCTGCCTTTGATTGCACCAAAGCATCAGTCTCCAAAGGAGGGCACAGAGTGAGCCTGATTTCATACCCCCTTCCTTGTTGATGTAAGAGACCACAGTGGTGTTGTCTGTACAAACAAGAACTATCTGGTTGCAACATAACTGCTCGAACCGTTTTAAGGCTAGCAGGACCGCCTTGAGTTCCAACAAATTTATGTGCAAGGCGCTTTCTGACTCCAACCAAACTCCTTTTGCCATGTAATCGCCTAAGTGAGCGCCCCAACCTTCGTTTGAGGCGTCTGTAAACAGTTGAAGGGCGTGTCGAAGAGGGTGTAAGGGTTGACCGGATAGCACCTTGGTCGGGTCCAACCACCACCTTAGATGTACATGGAGAGATGAAGGAATTGGGATGACCTTTTCCAGCGATTCCGGGGCATGCCAATGCTTTTTTAGGTGCCACTGAATGGGCCTCATATGCAGCCGCCCCGACACTACTTGTTTTTCTGTTGCTGTCAGAAGGCCGATTAAAGACATGAACTGCCTGACTGTGCAACATTCCAGTCCCAGGAGAAGGTTGAGTTTCTGAGATAGACTCCTCCACCTGTCCTGAGTTGGTTTGACTAACCCCTGAGATAGGTCGAAATGATAACCTACGAAGTCGAAGGTTTGTTGGGGAACTAGCTCTGACTTGTCCATGTTGACTACCCACCCTAGCGAGCGGCAAAGGTCCAAAAGGATCTGGGTATGACGTAGGCAAATTTCCCGGCATGGGGCTCTCAGTAACCAATCGTCTAGGTATTGGTGGATTCGAATACCCCTCGATTGAGCCATGAGTTTTACCTCCTTGACCACCTTTGTGAACTCCAACGGAGCCGTCGACAGGCCAAAGGGAAGTGCTGTGAACTGAAAAGTCTGACCTTTTAAGTGGAACCGGAGATATTTTCGCGACCTGTGGTTTATGGGAATGTGAAAATAAGCATCGCTGAAATCCAGCGACGAGACCCACTCCCCCTGTTGCAGGGAGAGTCTGATGGTCTCCGGAGTTTCCATCTTGAACGTTGCTGGGGCAAGGTAAAGGTTCAGTTGGCTTAGATCTAGAATGGGCCTCCATTTCCCGTTGGGTTTTGGCACCAGGAACAACCGGTTGTAGAAACCCAGAGATGACTGAACGGCCACCTTTTCGATAGTCTGTTTTTGACCTAGGGAATGCAATGCCTCGTTCAGACTTTTGTTTCGAGAGGGATTTGATGAACCACTGATAATCACAGGAAATCTTGCCAGAGGTGGTCTCTCCTTGAAGGGTAGTTGATACCCTTCCCTGAGGATGGAGACTACCCTTGGATTTGAACCCAGGGAGAGCCAAACCTGCCAAAACAGTTGCAGACGGCCTCCCACAGGTGGATCTTTTGCAACACATGGGGCATTTGTTACATTTGGGGCAAAAAGACACTGATTTACAGACAAAGCACTGTTCACAGATTTTATTCCTATTTGAGAATGAGAGGGTCTTACGTTTTTCTTTTGTAACAGCCCTTTTACAAAAGGTACAGGAGGAACAACATGCAAATTTACAGTCTCTTGAAAAGTCTCTTTGTTTGCTGATGACACTAGATTGAGATCCCCTAAACTTGAACTTAACACAACTGGGGGACTCAGAAGATATTGATTGTCATTTATACGGTTTTGCACCACGGGCAGGCTTGGAGTAGTAAGCAGAACCAGATCCACCTCTACCACGACCTCTACCCCTGCCTCTGCCTGAGAATTGCCTCCAAGGTTGTTGATTTTGGGAAGAGGAGAAGCCGGATTGACGACTCTCTTTCTTTTCATATGGTTGATACCGGAATTGATGCTTCTTTGAGTGCTGATATGTGCCCGGGCCGGGACCAGTAGCACTCTTGTTTGAATCATATTTTTGAATATCCTGCTCCGCCACTGCCAGTACATCATCCGGGAATAACCCGTAAGTGAACAGGGGAGCATTTCGTAGTTTATTCCAGGTATCAGGTTTCAGGCCTGGTTTAACGTACTCGAGATAAGAATCTCTCCTCAACAAAATGAAGTTGGCTAGCTGAACAAATAAACTGTCTGCGAGGTGCTGGAAGGCAGTACCTAAGGCAACAGAAACACTACTGTGGAAAGCTGACAAGTCTTTCAAATCCCTGATGGCGTCGGTGACCTCCTTAGGGGCCTTGCCCTGAACAATGGTAGCGTTTAAAAATGAAATGTGTTGATTCATTTTGTCCTGAATTTCACTAACGCACCTGTTGAATCCTGCTGCGTGATTGGTAATCAAAGAGCCTTCCTTAGCACATTGCTCCCACCTTCGAAGAATCTCCTGAGGGATAGGCCTAGATGCTGGTCCTGAAGATGGATATGAGGAAGTCTTGGCAATACGGGAAAATTGAGAGTTCAGGCGTGCTTCGGAACCCGACCAGCCAAAGATTGTACGTCCAGGTCTTTGATTTATATCCTGTTTGAGTCGTGACTGTGTATACCACTTTGCCTGGCTTTTGGGGGTTCTGACAAACTGGTCTTGTTTCAGACCTGCAGCCTCTTGGGAACGAGAAGGGTAACCTTCTGCAACACGAGTGTTCAGTTTTTCCATCTTATAGCAAAGCCAGTCGTCAGCTGGTAACTCCACTGAAACTTTGCCTGAGCGACGAGGATATTTCCCTTTCCAAGGGTTGTCAGAACGGTTGTCTGCATCACTTGCTGAAGCCTCAAAATCTGGTATGTGAGACCAGCCAAGAAAGGAACGGACCGACCGGACCGTTTCTCTGTAGTTCATTTCCTCATTTTTCTCATTGATTTCAGTATCTGAAAGTTCACCCTCCTCACCAGATTCCTTATCTGACCGGTCCGGAAGGGGTTCCCCGTCTGACAGAGCCGGATCCGGCTGAGTAAAACTATCCAGTGCAAAGGAAGCAGAAGTACTGGTATACTGCGGACCGGTAATGACCGGTTGAGAGGAGGACCCTAAGGAAGAGACACTGGTGATAGCAGGCACAGTTTCCTCCGGTTCACCAAGAACTTGTAAACCCGGACCGGGTACCACTGTCTTGGGAGGAATAGGGTCCCTAGCAACCTGACTTGCAGAACCGGCAGCAGCGGCCGGTTTGATAGACTTCTTATGTTTTGACTTCCCTTTCTGTTTTTTAACAGAAGAAGCAGAATCCTCTACAGCCTGACCCGGAGGCCTCACCGGACCGGTGGCTCTGGGGTCAGGAGAGGGATTGATAAAGGGCGTGTCAGAAACAGGGGCTTGACTCTTTGAAACAGGCATCTTTGGAGTAGAAAAAATGTTGGTCCTTGTAAGGAGAGCCTCAAAACGGGCGAATTTTTCCTCCAACTGATTATTCAATAGTTCAAAATCCTGACGGGAGACAAAGTCTCCAGTACCTGTCTGATCAGAAACCGGGAAGGCACCGGTAACAATCTGACCCTGCGCATGCGCAGTGTCCGGAGGCATTTCAAGTTCGTCCTGTTCCTCCACCGGACCCACAACCGTAACTTTACTGGGAGAAATCAAAATCCCTGCTTTTTTGTCTTTTCGGATTTGATACTGTGGGGTTGCAAGCATACCTTTCTGGGAGTCAGATAACGCACTACACAAATCACAGTCCTGACCTTTGACACAAGGGTCATCTCCCACCTTTTTGTCCCTACAGCGGGCACACTTTTTATGAAGATCAAACCCCGCCATAACATGGCCACAACTACCACGCCTCTGTCCTGGTGATGCCATGGTAAATATATTTTGCAATATCCAAAGCTTTCCTTCCAACTCGTTTGCAAATAGACAATATAATTTAAAGTTTATTTTATTGAAATTTATCCGCTAAAACACTATGGCGCCAAACAAAAAGAGGAAGTACGCATGCGCGCGCACGCGCAGTAGGGGAGCTGGGTGCAGTCACGACACCTGGCGAATGAGGAATACACTACCGGTCCCGGTCAGAGCCCAGCTCAGGACGTTTTTGTCTAACGTTTGGCGGGACCGGCTGCGCGCCGGACAAATGCACTGGTCCACTAGGTAAGATATATTAACGCAATAAAATAAATTTTTATAAGTTAATACCTTACCTAGTGGACAGATGCATTTGTCCGGCGCCTTGCCGGTCACGCCAAACGTTAGAAAAAAACGTCCTGAGCTGGGCTCTGGCCGGGACCGGTAGTGTCCTGTTCACTCGCCAGGTGGCTGTACAGCCTACCTGTCGATGCAGTGCGCATGCTTGCGCATGCGTTCTTCCTCTTTTTGTTTGGCGCCAGGACGTTTTTTTCTAACATTTGGCATGACCGGCAAGGCGCCGGACAAATGCATCTGGCCACTAGGTAAGATGTATTAACGCAATAAAATGCAAATTTAATAAGTAAATTAAATTTTTATAAGTTAATACCCTATCCAATGGACACACAAGACCCTCCCACCGACCCCGCTATCAGCTTACTATGTGTCAAAGAGTTTTAGACAACGAAAAAGATGCTATGATGTCAGGTTGTCTAGACAGGAAGGAAGTACGAGGCGCCATCTGGGGAGAGCACAATACCACGGACCAGCCAGCTGGTGGAAACACAGGACGTCTTTTTCTGACGTTTGGCGGGCCGGTCTGCGCCGACCGGTTAAGCATAGTGTCCATTGGATAGGGTATTAACTTATAAAAATTTAATTTACTTATTAAATTTGCAATTTTATTGCGTTAATACATCCTATCCAATGGACAATATGCTGAATAACTACCGCTTGGTCGGCGGGTAAGTTACTAGGGACTTATGTGAACTCACAAATGATAATAAATTTTAACCTACGGTCTAGGCTGACTTTGTCAGGAGACCTATAGGCCCAGGCCTGGATTGACCTTAAGGTCAGGAAACCCTATAAGGCCTTGGTCGGTTGCCAACAGCCAGTTACCCGGGGCTATACCAACGTCCCCCCCCCCCCCCCCCCCTTTTTTAACAGACCTGCTCTGAGGTAGGGGAAGAGAGGGATGAGTTCAGTCCCAGAAAGCAAATAAACCTCCCGAAGGAAGCACGTCGCATTTATACTATGTGCATGTAGAACTGTTTAAATTATAAACATACAAATCTCCTCAATCTAAGGGCCACTTGTGGTTCTGCTGAGCAGCCAACACCAAGCCCAATTGGTAAAGCTCTGAGTCAGCCCAAGCCACACCCTTCAGATAGAACAGTGTGAAGGTATTAAGTGACTTCAGTGGTAGGCTGACAAGAATGGATCTAAGGAGACTCCCGACTGGAAGTCCTTAGGGGCAGCAAAGGCCCTGACATGAGCTTTTAACTTGATGTAAAGGTTGGGCCTCCTGGTCAGAGAGCTCATAATACAGGATCACAGTCTGCTTGATCCAAGAGGAGATAGAGGCAGGTGACGTGTCTTTGTTGAAACCTTTCCTAAAGGAGACAAAGACCACTTCCTTATTCTGCCTGAGGTCTGAGGCCCTGTCCAAATGGTAGCGCAATGCTCTAACCGGAAAGAGGGACCTGTCAGACTTGAGGGACCTATCCAGAGTTGGGGCCAGGGCTGGTATAACCACTGGGGCCACACTGTCTGGACCCTCTTTGGCCAGCTGATTCTTGAAAAGAAAGCTGGGTGATGTGTACAGGAACACCTTTGATCAAACAGATTGGTGTCTGATGTTCCTGTTTGCCAAGCATGAATCTCACTTCTGCACTTGCCTGACCCAAGGGCCAAAACTAGGGCTGCAAGGGAGCCCGAAAATGTGTCTCGATTCCTTGTTTTATAAGAATCGACTCGGACTCGGTTATTCACTTGATTATAGCCCACGAAATAAACTGCTTCATATTTTGCAGGTCAGGTGCTTCAAGGAAGCCTCTAGGATTGGTTCAAAAGGAGCCTTAGTTAGCTGGTGTAAAACCAGGGATAGGTTCCAGGAGGGGATCCCCCTCCTACCTTTGGGTCTGTCTCTATGGAAACTATCCAGGAGACGAGTGAGATTTCCGTCTTTGCTGACGATGACAGGTAAAATACCTAGTTTATCAGCAATGGTTGACCTGTAACCATCAATGGTGCTGGGCTGTAACTTCCTGTCCTCAAAAAAGGCACATAAGGAAGTCAGCAACTGACTTTTATTAGATCCCAAAACCAAGGCCTGTTGGGCCTCCCCGGAGCAATCAGAATGATTCTCTTGCATGGGGAGTCCTGTAACTTCTCCATCACTTTGCCAAAGATGGCTTCTGGTGGGAAAGTATACGTGTCCTGGGGCCGGATTCTTCAACAAAACTTAGCTAAGGTCACCTTAGATCCAAGTTAGGAATGGTTTTCTACTTACCTAAGTAATACTTAGATATTGTATTCATCAATCTCTACTTTGTTAAGTATTACTTAGATCTAAGTTAGGAAAACTCCCTTTACTTTGTACTGTAACTGTTAACATGGGAACCAGTATATCCAAGTTAGGAAGAGTCCTATTCCACAATATTTCTTACATAAGGTCTACTTTGTTTTTTACTAAATCATTTGCTTTGTTAAAAATGGTGTAAAAGCTCATTTTCTTGAAGGAAAATGCTGTTTTTAATATTGTGTCACAGCTTAATGTCAATAAAACACAAGATTTCCTGCAATAACTGCATATTTTAAAAACATTCCATCATCTAAGGTACCTCTGCAGATAACTTGAAATCTAAGTAGAAGTCTAAGGTGACCTTAGAGTTAGGAATGTTGATGAATACCATTTTATTCTAAGTTAGTAAAAGCTTAAGAAAAACTTAGAATCCAAGTTAGGAACAGTCTAAGTATTGTTGAAGAATACGGCCCCAGATCCTCCCATGGCAGACTTAGTGCATCCACTGTTGTGGCCAGGGGATCCGGTACGGGTGACACAAACAGAGGCAACTTGTTGTTGAACCTCGTGGCAAATAGGTCTATTTGAGGCCGGTGCCACCGGCTGCATATTGCTTGGAAGACCTCCTGAAGGAGAGACCACTCTTTGGATGGTCTGACCTAGCTTAGATAGCTTGTCTGCTACCACATTAGCCGGCCTGGAATGTGTCGGGCTTTGAGAGTTACTTGATTTCTGGTGCACCCGGTCAAGATTCTCCGTAGTAGAGCACAAAATGGGCCCAACCTCATGCCTCCTTCTATGTTTATGTATGACATCACTGTGGTGTTGTCCATTGCTACAAGTACTATCTTGTGTATGCAGAGGTCTTGGAACTCTTTTAAGGCTAGAAAGACTGCCTTGAGTTCTAGATCATTGATATGCAACTTGCTTTCCGGAAGGAACCAGGTGCCTCTTGCAGTGCGCTCGTTTAAGTGAGGGCCCCACCCTTCTTTTCATGTGTCTGAAAAGATTTGTACAGCATGTTGTACTGGGTGTAAAGGTTAGCCTGTAAGGCCAATGTCCTCTTGCAGCCACCATTGTAAAGTGGGTGCAAGGACCTTGGTATTGTAGTCACCTTTTCTAGTGACTCTGGTACCCTCCAATTGTTTTTGAGATGCCACTATATGGGTCTCATATGAGGTCGGCCTAGGTGAACCTGCTTTCCTGTGGCTGTTAGTAAACCCATCAGACATGAACTGCTGGACCAGACAAGCCAGTAGTGACAGTATTTCTAGTATGATGTCCAGAAAGTTCTGTCAACGGTCCGGTGTCAGTCGGACCTGACCGGCCCTGATGTCGGACTGGTAACCTACAAAATCGAAGATCTGTTTGGTTCCAGTTCCAACTTTTCCAAATTCACCAGCCAACCTAGTTCTTGGCATATTTTCAACAGATCTTGAGTATGCTGGAGACAAAAGTGGTGGGATGCAGCTCTCGCCAACCTGTCATCTAGGTACTGGTGGATTTTTATATCCTTCTACATGGCCATCAGTTTCACCACCTTGTTATTACGGTGAACAGACCGAAAGGCAGAGCTTTGAATAGGTAGGTCCAACCCTGGACATGAAATCTCAGATATTTCCTAAACTGTTCCTGTATTGGTATATGGACGTAGGTATCCTTGAAAAACGATAGAGGTAACCCACTCCCCTTATTGGAGGGAGGTTAATCTGATGGTTTCCAGTGTCTCCATTTCTTTTTTTTATTATTATTATTATATAAAGCTGATGTAATGTCTGTGACAGGTAGAGGTTCCTGTGGTGATTGACATAGCAGCTTATGATGTTCAGGGTCCTTGTCAAGCCTGGTCTACTACCTGGGGACCAGCTCCCAAGGCTTCCTAAGTTCCCAAAAGTGATTTAGTCTGGCCCCTTCAGGTAAGTTTAGTAAAACCTTTGGTAGACTGATAAACATTTACTGTCCCTCTGGACACTGGTCCGACCTGGTGACAGTGATACCAGTTAATGGTCCATTGTTCTTGCTGTGGTCCAGCCCGGGTGGGGCTGAAACAACTCTTCACATTACATAGATTCTTGACCCTAGACCAGCCCTAGACAAGTCGCCTGTAAGGTGGAGCATGTAAACATTGTCATTTGTATGATGGCTGACCCCTGACTGGACACAATGAAAATTGTTCGATTGTGAACCACATTTCATCTTGCTGTTCAAAAGACCCATTTGATTTCTCTGTAATCAGCAATTTTGGCCACAGCAATTTTCTGTAGCCCGTAGTACTCTGTAACCAGTAAACCTGGCAGGCCAGGCTGACCATGGAATTTAGTTACTGGTCTACTATGTAGCCCCCAAGTGGTCTGCTGGTCGGTTCCGGTGCTTTGAAACCAGTATGAAAGGGGTAAGACAGCAATTGCACCTAATAGCAGGTCAGTAGTCTCTGTAACCAGCTGGTGGGAAGCAAAACTGCTCAGTGAAAACTGTAGCTAGAAACCGGTTGGTGAGCTCTGTAACCGGCTGAAGCATTTTCTGTGTAGGAAAAAACTTCCTGTCAGGGACTACACATTATTAGGCCTGTCATCAGTCTTAGGCCGGTGAATAGGCTGCTGATGAGGAGTGGTCAGTTGGTAGGAGACCTTTGGGTTGGTGATTCTTAGTGTTGGTTAGTAAGGCAAGAAGGCTTGAAGCCGGCTATTAAGAGGCAAGCTGTTCAGTGCAGGCTGTGCCGCCGGTAACTGGTCGGTACACTCTGTAACCAGTTGACAAAACTGTACAAGGCTGTGTAGCCGGTACCCTGCCGGTACACTGTAGCCAGCTGTTAAAGCTACTGTATAAGGCTGTGTAGCCACTCGGCACACTGTGACCAGTTATTGAAGTAACTGGACAAGGCTGTTTAGCTGGTAGTCGGTCGGTACACTGTAACCAGTTATTGAAGTAAGTATACAAGGCTGTTTAGCCGGTAGTCGGTCGGTACATTCTGTAACCAGTTGTTGAAGTAAATGTACTTACAACTATCTTGTGTTGAATTCAGGTTACTGCACGTTTCCTCCTTTAATTAAAACATTTCTTTTGAAGGCACGTCTTATTTGTAGGTTTGACAGTTGCTGGGAAAGCCCTTGTGAGCTATATTTAGAAACAATTGTTGGTCGGTGTGTCACGTGACCAGCTTGCTGGTTGGAGGGACAACGTGATTGGCTGATTGGAGATGACGATCAGCTTCGTGACCTGGTCGGTGAATCACGTGACCAACTTCGGGGATATGCCCTCACTAGACGCGTTCTTTCCTTATATCACAGCAAACGTGAGCTGACTGGTCAACTGATGTCTGTAGCAGAGAAGTCTGTACCAGTGCACTGGAGGTGAATTACAGGAACTAAAAACTGGAGTCACAGTAGATGTGAGTGCAAAGAATGCACTTCCGACCTTCTTGTTCGGTGAATCACGTGATTATCTTCGTGACCTGGTCGTGAGTCACGTGACCAGCTTCGTGATTTGGTAGGAAGGACACACGATTGGCTGACTGGATATGACGTCAGAGGTCACGTTCTTTAAGCTGGCCGGCCGGCTGGTGTTTTAAAAGCAGAGAAGCCTGGACCAGTGCACTCTGAAGATTTGTAGATGAAATTCCTTCTTCTTCGTGATAAAACCAGTGAACTGGCCATCCACAACCCTCACTACCGACAACAAAGCCGGGTCCGCAAGGGAGGGACTGATATCACAATAGTTCAAACTTCATGCTCTTCTGATGGAATTCTCTCTATGTAGATATATATATATATATATATATATAAGCTTGCCGGTCGACTAATGCTTTACAGCAAAGATGTCTGGACCAGTGCGCTCTGAAGAAATCTGAAGAATTCATCTCTTGCTTCTGATGGCAAAATACTCGAGCTAGGCTGGTGTGACTGATGCTTTATAGCAGAGAAGTCTGTACCAGTGCGCTCTGATAAATACCTGTAAGAAATATATCCATAATTCCTCAATATTGTCGATCTGCCCCTAACAACACAAAGGTTGAATGGGAGGAAACTAGCAAATGGCTGCCTTCATATTTCTCGTTGATTACTGCCCTATCATCAAAATTAAATTGAGTCAACTAGGGAGCGTTTCCAGCAGATTTCTAAATGAATATCCGTGCTTGATAAGTAGATAACACTTCTACCCTAAACTATTCACGTATAAGGTTGAAAATCCACCATAATGCACACTTTCCTTTAAAAATCTGGAGATTGTAGAAAATACGTCTGCACAGTACACGCGCCAAACGAAAAAGATGCTATGACATGAGGTTGTCTAGACAGGAAGGAAGTACGAGGCGCCATCTGGGGAGAGCACAGTACTACGGACCGGCCAGCCAGTGGAAACACAGGACGTCTTTTTCTGACGTTTGGCGGGCCGGTCTGCGCCGACCGGTTAAGCATATTGTCCATTGGATAGGATGTATTAACGCAATAAAAACATTTTTTTGCAAAAAGTCACCAGTAGACTCTGCGTATAACCCCCAGGTCAAAAATTTCGTCAAAATATCTCGCTCCATTTCCGAGGTAAACGCGTTTTACGCAGAAGTTCAAGATGGCCGCCAAAGGTGGCGGGAAAATGAGTTTTGCGAAAATTTGCCAGTACACTCTGCAGATGCCCTGTGGGTAAAAAATTTCGTCGAATTCGTTCTATCTCGCTCCATTTCTGAGATAAACATGTTTTTTCCTTTTTCAGCATTAAGAAAAATCGTAGCGTTTAGTTAATCGTTAATAAGTCGGCCATTTTATATTGGATCACTTCCAAAAGTTAATGATTTCCAGACATCAATATAATGAACCTACTTGCAAAATTTTATGTGGATAGGTGAAGCGTTTTTTAAGTTATCATCCGGACAAGCATACCCGTTTGAAAAATATGTTTTTAGTCATTTGACTTCTCTGATTGGTTGAAAAACAATCGCATCAACATGAAATGAGGAAAAATCAGTGCAGTAGTTACTGAGGAGAAGAGGCTGGAAAATTGTTGATGTCAACGCCGACGATGACACTGCCGCCGAATACGATGCCAACCCATGCCAATAGCTTACGGCCTATGGCCAGTAAGCTAAAAAGGGCTGATCACTGGTAACCAATGAAGGGGGTCCATCACAGGTTCTACAGGCACAGCAAACGTCTTGGACACCAGCATAGCTTCTAATTTGGTAAAACGTTCTGCCCACTTCTCGTCTAGGTCCTTGAGTTCATCAGACCTGGGTTTGCTGCTGCTAGATTTCTTCTTACTACTAGCCTTGGGAGAGTGATCAGACTTCTTGCTAGCAAGAGAACTTTCAGCAGACTCCTTGTGTACCTGTCCCAAAATACTAACTTCAGATGGGTCCACGAGACTGGGGTAACACTAGCAGGGGAATCTGTAGCAGTCTTCTTCAATTCAATTCATGCTATTTTCTGGACTGATAGGTAGGGGTGGAAAGTTGTTTCAACTGCTCAGGCGCGAAAGCTTGGTAGATCTTGCTATCTTGCTTCTTATCACACGGATCGTCACCCCCTCCCTTGTCCCTAAATCGCGTACATTTCTTGTGGTTGTCAAACACAGCCATAACGTGCCCGCAGGTTCCTCTCTTTTGTCCAGGAGACGACATGATGATCAGTAAACTAGCAGAATTAAGTAGGAATACTTAAAAATTTATAAAACGGAATAGTTCATTCTAAAACTTCAAAAACGTTTCTCTGTAGATAATGCGTCTGCACACTCTTCACGCCAAACGAAAAAGATGCTATGACGTCACGATGCCTAGACAGCAAAGGAAGTACAATGCGCCATCTAGCAAATGCACACTCCGTGACCGGTCCTGCTGGTAGTATGTACAGGACATCTTTTTCTGGCATTTGGCGGGACCGGTCACGCTGACCAGTAAAGCAATTGTCCATTGGATAGGATGTATTAACGCAATAAAATCTGTCTTTAGCGCATAATAACATGTCCTTAAGAATGTATTTAGTCTATATCATGAAACCACATTTTCAACCAGCATTATCCAAAACATATTTGCAAAACAGAATGATTTTTGACATGTTGAACTTGATTTCTATGAAACTTTTTAAATTCTCATTCTTTCATGTTTAATATCACTCACCCACATATAAAACTAGAGGATCGCTTGCAAAAAAAAGATACTGTTTTTGCATAGCAAAAACAAAGCGTCCCAAAAAGGATATGAAGGTGAGTGCTAAAGTATTAAGAAAATGCTCTGCTTATAGCTTTATACTGTTGTGATGGCTAGATCCAGATGGCTATTTTGCAGGGATACCCTATGGATAGTGGTGGCATCGTTTACAGAAGTCAAAACCAGTTACCGGGGCTTTGAAATGAAACGAAATCCGGTATTTCGTATGCTTGTTCTGTGCATTGAAAATTATTTGCAGGCGTACATGAGCGATAACTTGCAAATGGAAGTGGCTTTCGCGAGATATTATTATGTACGTAAAAATGATTTTTACTCAAAATAAAGTAAAATCAGGACATATTTTACAAAATATATATAATTTTTGTCGTTTCTATGAACTATCAGCCATAACAAAGCCTTAAATAATAACTTTTACAATAACCGGTTCCCAAATATTCTTTGCGGATTTCGTTTTTTCTACTAAAACGAAACGATATTCCGCATACCGGAAAACCGTTTACAACACTACCTATGGATCAAAAATTTCATTGAAATCGCCCTATCTAGCCCAGTTTTTGAGATATAAGCATTTTTGTGTTTTACTATTTTTGCAAAAATTTCGAAAATTCAAAATGGCTGCCATATTTGATAAGACAAAAATTTTTGGAAAATAGGGATGATTAGTCTGCAGAGATACCCTGTGGGTCAAAAATTTTGTCGAAATTGTTCTATAAATGCGAAAATTCAAACTGGCGGCGATATTTGGCGAGTCAAATTTTTTTCTGAAAATTGGGATGGCTGCTCTGAAGATATATCCTGTGGTTCAAAAATTTCGTCGAAATTGCACTATCTCGCACAGTTTTTGAGATATAAACATCTTTGAGTTTTGTAATTTTTGCGAAAAATTCGAAAATTCAAAATGGCCGCCATTTTTAGCGAGATAAAATTTTTTTTTGAAAATTGGAATGGCTATTCTGAAGAGATTTGCAAATTTAATAAGTAAATTAAATTTTTATAAGTTAATACCCTATCCAATGGACAATTTGCTAAACCGGTCGGCGCAGACCGACCCGCCAAACGCCAGAGAAAGACGTCCTGTGTTTCCACCGGCTGGCCGGTCCGTAGTACTGTGCACTCCCCACATGGCGCCTCGTACTTCCTTCCTGTCTAGACAACCTGACGTCATAGCATCTTTTTCATTGTTAGACCCCTAGTAAGCTGATAGCGGGGTTGGTGGGAGGGTCTTGTGTGTCCATTGGATAGGGTATTAACTTATAAAAATTTAATTTACTTATTAAATTTGCAATTTTATTGCGTTAATACATCCTATCCAATGGACAATTTGCTGAATAACTACCGCTTGGTCGGCGGGTAAGTTACTAGGGACCTATGTGAACTCATGATAGCAAATTTTAACCTACGGTCTAGGCTGACTTTGTCAGGAGACCAATAGGCCCAGGCCTGGGTTGACCTTAAGGTCAGGAAACCCTGTAAGGTCATGGTCGGTTGCCAGCAGCCGGTTACCCGGGGTTATACTGACGTTGCCACCTCCCCCCCTTTTAACAGACCTGCTCTGAGGTAGGGGGAAGAGAGGGATGAGTTCAGTCCCAGAATGTCAATAAACCTCCCAAAGAAGCACATCACATTTTTTTTACTATGTACATGTAGAAACTGTTAATACTATGTACATATATACAAATCTCCTCAATCGAAGGGCCAATTGTGGATCTGCTGAGCAGCCCATACCGACCCCAATTGTTAAAACTCCAAGTCAGCCCAAGCCACACCCTTCAGATAGAACTGTGTGAGGGTATTATGTGACTTCAGTGGCAGGCTGACAAGATTAGATCTAAGGAGACTCCTGACTGGAAGACCATAGGAGCAGCTAAGATCCTGACATCATGGGTTTTAACCTGATGTAAAGAGTGGGCCTCCTGGTCAGAGAGCTCATAACATAGGATCACAGTCTGTTTGATCCAAGAGGAGATAGAGGCAGATATCTTTGTGGGAGCCTTTCTTAAAGGAGACAAAAAACCACCTCCTTATTCTACTTGAGGTCTGTCCAAATAGTAGCGCAATGCTCTAACCGGAGAAAGGGACCAGTCAGACTTGAGGGATCTATCCAGAGATGGGGACCAGGGCTGTTATAACCCCTGGGGCCACACTGTCTGGACCCTGTTTGGCCAGCTGATTCTTGGATAGAAAGCTGGGTAATGGATACGGGGACACCGTTGACCAATCGGATTGGTGTCTAATATTTTTATTTGCCAAGCATGAATCTCACTTCTGTGTTTGCCCGACCCAAGGGCCAAGAGGAATACCGTCTTGAAGGTCAAATGCTTCAAGAAGGTCTCCTTGATTGGTTCAAACGGAGCCTTATTCAGCTGGTGCACGACCAGTGAGAGCTTCCAGGAGGGTACGCCCCTGCTGCCTTTGGGTCTGTCTCTGTGGAAACTGTCCAGGAGACGAGCGAGATTTTTGTCCTTGCTGATGTTGAAGGGTGAATTTCCCAGTTTATCAGCAATGGCTGAACTGTAACCATCAATGGTGCTGGGCTGTAGTTTCCTGTCCTCATAAGGTACATAAGGAAGTCAGCAACTGACTTCACAGGGGTACCCTGAGGTCCACCTGATTAGTGACGCACCACTTGTAACAATGGTCCACTTTGCCTCATAGACTGATCTGGTTGATCCCCATTTGAGGAGCCTCAATTCTTGCTGCCACCGCCTCAGCGAAGCCCTGCTCCTCGAATGCTGAGGCTCCAGGAGCCATGCATCAAGATTTAGATTTGTCAGATTTCTGTGAGGGATCTGATTGAATGGTTGTGTCAACAGGTTGGGCAGATTCAGTGGGATTTTGCTGGACATGGCCACTGGATCCCAAAACCAAGGCATGATGAGCCACCCCGGAGCAATCAGAATGATTCTCTTGCATGGGGAGTCTTGCAACCTCTCCACCACTTTGTCCCAACATGGCTGATGGTGAGAAGGTGTATGCTTTCAGATCCTACCATGGCCGTGGGATCTGGTACCGGTGACACAAACAGAGGCAACTTGTTGTTGAACCTCGTGGCAAATAAGTCTATTTTGGGCCGGTGCCACCTGCTTCATATTGAGTAGAAGACCTCTGGAAGGAGAAACCACTCTTTTTGGATGGTCTGGCCTAGCCTGGATAGCTTGTCTGCTACCACGTTCAGCCGGCTTGGAATGTGTCAGGCTTTAGAGTCACTTGTTTCCTGGTACACCAGGTCAAGATTCTCCATAATAAGGCACAAAGTGGGCCCGACCTCATGCCTCCTTCCTTGTTTATGTATGACACTACTGTGGTGTTGTTGGTTGCTACAAGTACTATCTTGTTTGAGCAAAGGTCTTGGAACTCTTTTAAAGGCAGAAAGACTGCTTTAAGTTCCAGATAGGTTATATGCAGCTTGCTTCCCGGAAGGGACCCGGTTCCTCCTGCAGTGTGCTCGTTTAAGTGAGCGCCCCACCCTTCTATTGATGCGTCTGTAAATATTTGCAGAGCATGTTTTATTGGGTGTAATGGTTGGTCTGTAAGAACATTGTCTTCCTTCAGCCACCATTGTAAATGGGGGTGCAGGGACCTGGGGACTTGGATCACCTTTTCTAGTGATTCTGGTACCCTCCAGTTGTTTTTGAGATGCCACTGTATGGGTCTCATATGAAGTCGGCCTAGATGAACTTGCTTTTCTGTAGCTGTTAGTAACCTATCAAGGACATGAATTCCCACACCGGGCAAGCCGGTAGGGATAGCATTGTCTCTTGAAGGTTCTGCCAACGGTCCGGAGTCAGTCAGAACCGATCAGATCAAACTGGTAGCCTACAAAATCGAAGTCTTGTTTGGGCTCCAGCTCTGATTTCTCTAAGTTCATCAGCCAACCCAGTTGCTGACACATTATTTACTAGTTCCTGTGTATGTTGGAGACAAGCCTGGTGGGATCTGGCTCTCACCAACCAGTCGTCTAGGTACTGGTGGCTTCTTAGGTCCTTTTATATGGCCATCAGTTTGTCATTTGTATGATGGCTGACCCCTGACCGGACACAATCAAAGCTTGTTGAGTGTGGACCACCTTTTCTCTTGCTGTTCAAAAAACCCATTTGTTTTCTCAGCAATTTTGGCTATAGTAATTCTCTAGCCTGTGATACTCTGTAACCAGTAAACTGGTAGGCTGGGCTGACCACTGAATTTAGTCATTGGTCTACTGGTCGGTTCCGGTTCTCTGTAACCAGTATTGAAAGGGGGCAAGACAGTAATTGCATCTGATAGCAGGTCGGTAGTCTCTGTAACTACCTGGTATGAAGTAAAACTGCTCATGAAAACTGTATAGCCGGTAATCGGTTGATGAGCTCTGTAACCGGTTGAAGCAGTTTCTGTGTAGGAAAAAACTTCCAGTCAGGAACTACACACTATCAGGCCCGTCATCAGTCTTAGGCCGGTGAATAGGCTGCTGATGAGGAGTGGCCAGCTAGAGGCAGGAAGGTTCTGTAACCGGCACCCGGTGGGTACACTCTGTAACCAGTTGTTGAAAAGACTGTACAAGGCTGTTTAGCCGGTCGGTACACTCTGTAACCAGTTGTTGAATTAAGTTTACAAGGCTGTGTAGCCGGTACACTGTAACCAGTTGTTAAAGCAACTGTACAGGCTGTGTAGCCGGTCGGTACACTGTAATCAGTTGGTGAAGCAACTGTACAAGGCTGTGTAGCCGGTACCCGGTCGGCACACTCTGTAACTAGTTACTGAAGGAAATTTACAACTATCTTTTGTGTTGAATTCAGTCTACTGCACGTTTCCTTCATTAATTAAGGTATTTCTTTTAAGCGCACGTCCTATTTGAAGATTTGACAGTTGCTGGGGAAGCCCTTGTGAGCTATTTTTAGAAGCAATTGTTGGTCGGCGTGTCACATGACCAGCTTGCTGGTCGGAAAGACACGTGATTGGCTGATTGGAGCTCGTCAGTTGTCGCGTTCTTTTGTGATATTTAAACAGTCATGTAAATGCGCAGTATTCTGCTCATCCACCAACCCCACTACCGACAATGAAGGTCCATGAGAGAGGGACTGGTATCACAGTAGACGTAAGTTGTGAAGCACACACTTCGAACCTTCCTGGTCGATGAAAACACGTGACCAGCTTCGTGATTTGGTCGGAAGGACACGCGATTGGCTAACTGGAGATGACGTCAGTATTCGCGTTCTTTGTGTGATGCTTACCAGCAACTTTACAGTCCACAAAACCCCACTACCGACAACAAGGCCGGTCTGCAAAGCAGGGACTGGAGTCACAGTAGACGTGAGTTCTGAAGAACGCACTTCCGACCTTGCTGGTCGGTGAAAACACGTGACCTGCTTCGTGATTGGTCGGAAGGACACGCGATTGGCTAACTGGAGATGACGTCAGTATTCGCGTTCTTTGTGTGATGCTTACCAGCAACTTTACAGTCCACAAAACCCCACTACCGACAACAAGGCCGGTCTGCAAAGCAGGGACTGGAGTCACAGTAGACGTGAGTTCTGAAGAACGCACTTCCGACCTTGCTGGTCGGTGAAAACACGTGACCTGCTTCGTGATTGGTCGGAAGGACACGCGATTGGCTGACTGGATATGACGTCAGAGGTCGCGTTCTTTTGAGCTGGCCGGTCGGCTGATGTTTTAAAAGCAGAGAAGCCTGGACCAGTGCGCTCTGAAGATGAAAGTCCTGGTCGATGCCGGTCTGAAGTCGGTTGCTCAGCCGGCTGTGCACTCAAACCAGTGTCCTGGCCATCCACTGCCCTTACTACCGACACAAGTGTCGGGTCCACAAGGGTGGGACTGAGAGTGATTAAAGATGAAGTTCCTTCTATGTAAATACTAGGTGAGGTCGGCTGAACATGAGCTTGCCAGTCGACTAATACTTCACAGCAAAGATGTCTGGACCAGTGCGCTCTGAAGAAATCTGAAGAATTCATCTCTTGCTTTTGATGAAAAAACACTAAATACTCGAGCTAGGCTGGTGTGACTGATGCTTTACAGCAGAGAAGTCGGTACCAGTGTGCTCTGAAGAATGCACCTCTTGGGGAATTCCTTCTATTTGCAGAGTTCAAAACTACGTAGATTGAAGTTGTCCGTGATTCCTATTCGTAGTACTAGAAAAGACGTTTCTATGGTGATTGAACTGGAAAGTTACAGAAGGTACATTCAACAAAAGAAACGGATAAAAATACCTGTAAGTAGAATATCCATTATTTCCTTAATATTGTCGATTTGCCCCTAACAACACCATGGTTGAATGGGAGGAAACTAGTAAAATGGCTGCCTTTATATTTCTAGTCTTAACTTCCCTATCATCAAGACTAAATTGAGTCAGCTAGGGAGCGTTTCCAGCAGATTTCTAAATGTATATCCGTACTTGATCAGTAGATAACACTTCTACAGTGAAAATATCCACATATAAGGCTGAAAATCCGTCATAATGCACACTTTTCCTTTAAAAATCTGGAGATGTTGAAAACATGTCATCTCTTGCTTCTGATGACAAAATACTCGAGCTAGGCTGGTGTGACTGATGCTTTACAGCAGAGAAGTCTGTACCAGTGCGCTCTGATGAAGAATGCACCTTCCATATGGGGATTCCCTCTATATACAGTGTTCAAAACTACGTAGACTGAAGTTTCCCGTGATTTGCATTTGTAGTACTAGAAAAGACGTTTCTATGGTGACTGTAGCTGAAAGGTTACAGAAGGATTCATTCAAACAAAAGACACGGATAAAAATACCTGTAAGAAATATATCCATAATTCCTCAATATTGTCGTTCTGCCCCTAATAACACAAAGGTTGAATGGGAGGAAACTAGCAAATGGCTGCCTTCATATTTCTCGTCCATTACTGCCCTATCATCAAGATTAAATTGAGTCAGCTAGGGAGCGTTTCCAGCAGATTTCTAAATGAATATCCGTGCTTGATAAGTAGATAACACTTCTACCCTGAACTATTCACGTATAAGGTTGAAAATCCGCCATAATGCACACTTTCCTTTAAAAATCTGGAGATTGTAGAAAATACATCTGCACAGTACACGCGCCAAATGAAAAAGATGCTATGACGTCAGGTTGTCTAGACAGGAAGGAAGTACGAGGCGCCATCTCGGGAGTGCACAGTACTATGGACCAGCCAGCTGGTGGAAACACAGGACGTCTTTTTCTGGCGTTTGGCGGGCCGGTCTGCGCCGACCGGTTTAGCAAATTGTCCATTGGATAGGATGTATTAACGCAAGAAAAACAAAAAATTCGTTGAAAACGCTCTATCTAGCACGGTTTTCGAGATATAAGGATTTTTGTGGTTTGCAATTTTTGCGAAAAAATTCGAAAATTCAAAATGGCCACCATTTTTGACTAGATAAAATTTTTTGGAAAAATATGTTAGTTCATCTGCAGAGATATCCTGTGGGTCAAAAATTTCGCCACAATCGCTCTATTGTGCACAGTTTTCGAGATGCAGGCATTTTGTGTTTTCCTTATTTGGAAACTTTGTAATGATTAATTAATCATTAACTAGAAATAGGACGCCCTGTTGATAGTAGCTGCGACATATGAATAGAAACAGGATAGCATAGAAGAACACACATTATCATGTGTAATGTCCACCCCATGAACCTTTTGCCAAAATTGTACAGTAGTCTTACAAGACCCTGTTTCATTTGTGAAATATATCAATGATGGTTAAATATTTATTAGTGTACATGTAAATTATTTCAGCTTCATGCCTTTTTGCATTGGTTGGGTCGAAAATTTTGACGAAATCACTCCATCTTCAACGGTTAAGAAGATAGAAAGAAATTTCTGTTTTTCTATTTTTGGCAAAAATTTCAAAATTCAAAGTGGCCACCATTTTTGGGAAGAGGAAAATTTTTTGGAAATTGCCAAGAGTACATTCCTTATATACCCTGTGGGTCGAAAATTTCGACGAAATCGCTCTATCTCGCACGGTTAAGGAGATAGAAGCAAATTTGTGTTATGCCATTTTTGGCAAAAATTCGAAAATTCAAAATGGCCGCCATTTTTGGGGAAGGAAAATTTTTTTGAAAATTTCCAAGAATACAATGCTCAGATACCCTGTGGCTTGAAAATTTTGACGAAATCGTTCTATGTCGCACGGTTAAGAAGATAGAAGCAAATTTGTGTTTTGCCATTTTTGGTAAAAATTCGAAAATTCAAAATGGCCGCCATTTTTAGGGAGGGGAAAATTTTTTAAAAATTGCCAAGAGTACGATGCTCAGATACCCTATGGGTTGAAACTTTCGACGAAATCGCTCTATCTCGCATGGTTAAGGAGATAGAAGCAAATTTGTGTTTTGCCATTTTTGGTAAATATTCGAAAATTCAAAATGGCCACCATTTTTGGGGAGGGGAAATTTTTTTGAAAACTGCAGATTACATTCCTTAGATACCCTGTGGGTCGAAAATTTCGACGAAATCGCTCTATCTCGCACGGTTAAGGAGATAGAAGCAAATTTGTGTTTTGCCATTTTTGGCAAAAATTCGAAAATTCAAAATGGCCACCATTTTTGGGGAGCGGAAAATTTTTTGAAAATTGCAAAGAGTACAATCCTTAGATACCCTGTGGGTCAAAAATTTCAACGAAATCGCTCTATCTCGAACAGTTTAGGAGATATGAGCACATTTGCCTTTTTCAGTATTCAAAATAGCCAATTAATCATTTATTTAATTAATTACTCACTCATCTATGAAGCAATTACCCCCAAAAGCAATCCCATACAAGCTATTAAACCAATGAACCTCAATACCAAATTTCAGAAAGATAGGCTTAATAGCATTCCTTAAAATGTCTGGAAACCAAAGAGATACTCAAAAGTAGCAAAGTAGCTATTATTCAGTTAGCTATAGAGCTATCATCACCAAAAGCAATCCCATACAAGCTATTAACCCAATAAACCTGCATGCCAAATTTGGTAAAGATAGGATAAGAACTGTTGCCTAAAATGTCTGGAAACCAAGTGGGACGCCAGACGGCGGAAAAAGCAAAAATAATATGTCCATCCCCCAGTGGGTGGACATAATTACTCGGCCATTTCTTAACCAATCAATGCCAAAATCTAATGATTTCCAGATTTTAATAGAATGAAGATATTTTCCAAGTTTCAGGTGAATAGATAAAATCCCTTTCAACTTATCATCCGGACAAACTTACCCGTCCAAAAAAAAACATTTTTGGTCATGTGACCTCTCTGATTGGTTGAAATGTCACTGCAGCAGATTCCAAAAAATTCTCCAGGTCTACTGCATACACCTGCCAAATTTGAAAAGAATCCGCCCAACGGTCACAGTTATTTGGAAAACAAAACGCGGAGTCGGATTTCCTCCTATACACAAACAAGCGTCCCTTGCGAGACGCTTAATTATTGTTGGTGACTTTGGTTATGAATAGATATAGTGACACAATAGGGGTTTTTATAGTTGTTGGCCCTGTGAATAAAACCAGCTTTCTCTTCTTTTAAAAAATTTACTTTATAGAAATAATGCAAGTATCCTATTTGTCCATTAAAACTGTATTTGGTCTCCCGCTAATTTAATTAACTTACCAAGTCATCAAAAATGTCTCTCTGATGGACATGAATGGTAATGAGGGTCTCAAATTTGACTCTCTCAAACTTTTGCAGGTCTTTAGTGGTTTGCTCGATCAGAGTGTTGAGCAAATCCAGAAACTTCTGGTTGCTTGTTCCCATGATTTTCTTGTCATGTCTGGCCATACGTAAAGCTTCCTCTGCATCTCTGGTCCAGATCATCTGAATACCTAGCAGCCCCACCTTAAACCAACAATTAATTTACGCAACATGTCACCAATATTATTTTAAACTGATGCCATTCATTTGTTTAAATAGCACACATGTACACAATTAAACAAGTAAAAAGAGCATAATATCAAATTAGCAATCTATCTAAATTCTTTGTTAGTAATAAAAAGGGAGGAGGGGTTGGGGTGGGGGGTGGAGAACCAGCCTAATTTTCCTAACTTCATAGTTTGATAAATTTCAAAATATAAACATGATTCAGAATTTTGCAATGTTTCACCTTCATGCACCCAAACTTTACATTTTTCATGCCATTATTTTTCATCACACTTACTTTATATCTTGCAGTATCTTACATTTAAAGACTTTACCATGGTATCTTTGAAGCATTAAATGATTTAAACATTGTAAATAACCTTACACAAAAATTTAAAAACATGCAGTATTTTTAATCACTATAATCTCTTTCTTTGTGGCACCCCGGAAAAATATAACTTTTACAGTTAATTATGTGTGTTTATTTTAACCTGAGCTGGGTAATTGGCGATAAAGGAGAGCAGTTCAAATGCTTGATCATTGATGACATTTGAACAGTCTCTGATGACACCATGCAAAGACTTCTGCTGTAAATGCAGTAACTCTCCCAGCCAAAGTTCAACATTTCCACGAGCCATGACATTCTCTTCAAGCTAGAAACAGAGAATATGCAATAATTGTTAGGGGGAAAAAAGACCACTATAGATGCTCAAACACTTTTTTTTACAGTTTTATGGTTCAATGATTATTAGTTTTTTCTGAAATTTACTCAAACAAGAAATCCTGATAAAAACTTTTTATTTTTTAAAAATAGTATCAGTGACACCCCATAACCCAGAGAAACCGTGAGATATAGAAGAAGTTAAACAGTACAAAGCTCAGAAGACTTTCAGAGCAAACAGTATCACTTATGTAAAGTACAACAAAAAAAAAAAAAAGTTTAAATAAGTTTTAATAAGTAAATTAAATTTTTATAAGTTAATACCCTATCCAATGGACAATTGCTAATCCAGTCGGCGCAGACCAGCCCGCCAAACACCAGAAAAAGACGTCCTGTGTTTCCACTGGCTGGCCATTCCCAGTACTGTGCACTCCCCACATGGCACCTCGTACTTCCTTCCTGTCTAGACAACCTGACGTCAGAGCATCTTTTTCATTGTCTAAACCTCTTAGACCCCTAGTAAGCTGATAGCGGGGTCGGTGGGAGGGTCTTGTGTGTCCATTGGATAGGGTATTAACTTATAAAAATTTAATTTACTTATTAAATTTGCAATTTTATTGCGTTAATACATCCTATCCAATGGACAATTGCTGAATAACTACCGCTTGGCTGGTGGGTAAGTTACTAGGGACTTATGTGAACTCACAAATGATAGTAAATTTTAGTATACGGTCCGGACTGAGTTCGTCAAGAGACCTATAGGCCCAGGCCTGGGTTGACCTTAAGGTCAGGAAACCCTGTAAGGCCATGGTCGGTTGCCAGTAGCCGGTTACTGGAGGCTATATCAACATAGCCCCCCCCCCCCCCCCCACTTTTAGCAGACTTGCTCTGAGGTAGGGGAAGAGAGGGATGAGTTCAGTCCCAAAATGCAAATAAACATCCCGAAGGAAGCATGTCACACTTTTTTTTATTATTATGTACATGTAGAAGTATTTACACTATGTACATACAATGTATATACAAATCTCCTCAAGCTAAGGGCCACTTGTGGATCTGCTGAGCAGCCACTACCGAGCCCAATTGAAAAGGCTCTGAATCAGCCCAAGCAAGCCACACCCTTCAGATAGAACTGTGTGAAGGTATCATGTGACTTCAGTGGCAGGCTGGCAAGATTGGGTCTAAGGAGACTCCCAACTGAAAGGCCTTAGAAGCAACATCATGGGCTTTTAACCTGATGTAAAGTGTGGGCCTCCTGGTCAGAGAGCTCGTAGCACAGGATTACAGTCTGTGTGATCCATGAGCAGATGGTAGCAGGTGAGATGTCCTTGTCAAAACCTTTCTTGAAGGAGACAAAGACTAACTCCTTATTCTGCCTGAGGTACTGTCCAAGTAGTAGCGCAAAGCTCTGACCGAACAGAGGGACCTGTCATACTTGAGGGACCTATCCAGCGTTGGGGCCAGGGCTGGTATAACCACTGGGGCCACACACTGTCTGGACCCTCTTTGGCCAGCTGATTCTTGGAGAGTATTCTGGGGCGTCCAGGCACTCCAGGTGTCAGTCCTGCCCCAAGGCAGTCAAATAATTTTTGCCCCACCTTAGAGGTCATCTGGTGACCAGTCTAATGGTCAGTATATGACATCATAAGGAATTCCTGTGTACTTTACATGGTTTTTTGTGTATTTATGCCTAGTTACTGGGGCAACCTGTCAACAAATTATGTAATTGGTTTCTCACCTTTCAGTTGTTGGGTCCTTGGCTTTGTTCCTCAGTTTAAAATTTGACTTTGAGAGAGAGACATGGGAAAAAATTTTACATTTGCAATAATTTCTTTTAGTGTTTTATGATATCTTAGGCTTTTAATCTGTACATATGTAAATACATAAATGTAGCTTTTATAAGCTACAAGCTTACCATGTAGGACTTAATGCTGTTCTCGAGTTGCCACACCCGCGGCCAACGTCTTAGAAAAAAAGACAGTTCTTGTTAGCCACCGGATATGCTGGTAGTTGTCGTCACGTGATAACTTCTGACCAATCGTCCTACTTTCTCGTTGAAATTTTCTAAAACCTACCCCTCAGCTGTAAACAGCGGGGAGGCAGGGTGGGACTCTCCTAAGTCCCACATGGTAAGCTTGTAGCTTATAAAAGCTACATTTAAGTAATTAAAATTTTCAATTTTATTACGCTACAATAGCTTACCATGTGGGACTTAATGCTGAATTCCACTGCCCGGTGGCAGGATTACAGCTGAGACTGGAAGATATGTCATTTTTTCTAAGAATTTTGAATTAAGATATATACAGAATAGTGCCAGAAATACCAGTCTGAGTCCCATTTACAGTGCCCCGATCCCGAAGACCGGGCCTGTAAAGCCAAAAACCTAAGTAAAAGAGAGACAGTGCTGAAACTGTCTAGATGTTTGACTGTAGGACGGAAGTGCAGCAGTGCTCACTTGAGGTCTAGGGTCCCCGAGGGACCTTCACGAATGACTGACCAACCCAATGGTTGGACATCTCATAAATTTTTATCACCTAAATATGAGATTAATGACAACTAAGTAAGTCCTTAATACAAAATACTTGATAATTAAAAAACAAAATGACCTTACCCGTAACATCTTGAAGGTAAAGGAATACCTAGATCCTGGGAGACACTCCTGAAGACTTGGATGTAGCGGATGTGCCCCCCCCCCCCCCCCCCCCCCTTTTTTTTTTCTTTCCGAGGACAACTGGTCTGAGGGGAATGATCTAGGACTTGTCGTGCCACCACTACGGGTCCCAGATACATATTGTCGGTGTCCGACCAAGTAAGGTCTTTGAGGTAAAAATTTGTAAATGTGTTGTGAGCTTTCCAGTGACAGGCTTGCATGATTTGGTCCACCGATACCCCACTGTAAAAGGCGCTTAGAGGCCGCGAAGGCCCGGATGTCATGCGCTTTAACTTGGACCAAGTCCAAGGCTTGTTGGTCTGCTTGTTTGTAACAAAGTAGGATGGTTTGTTTCAACCAGGAAGAGAAAGTAGCGGGTCTGATGTCTGAGGTATGTCCTTTCTTGAAGGAGATAAAAAGGAGGGAACGAGACCCTCTCAGGTCTTTGGTTCGGTCCAGATAATACCTCAGGGCCCGTACCGGACACAGGGTCCTGTCTTCTTTAAATTGTCTATCTACAATGGTAGTCAAAGCAGGAATAGTCACCGGAGACACACTTTGAGAACCTTCTCTTGCTAGTTGGTTTTTGGCTATGAAATCAGAAGAGGGGAACAAGGCGACCTTTTCCCATTGGCCTAGATTAGATACTTTGTTTGCGAAACAGGCATGGATTTCGCTGCGGCGCTTGCCGGAGGCCAAAGCTAGCAAGAAAGCAGTTTTGAGAGTGAGATGTTTGAGGTCTGTGTCTTTCATGGGCTCAAATGGTGCTTTTGTGAGCTCGTTGAGGACAACAGAAAGGTTCCACTTGGGTAAGTTTCTGGAACTTTTGGGACGATCCCTGTGAAAACTGGAGAGTAACCTATGAAGGTCTGCATTGTGTGCAATATGTTGGCCCGATGGGCCCAAAGTGTCAACAATTGCAGTCCTGTAACCATCAATGGTCGAGGGGCGCCTGTTTAGGTCTTGGTACAGGTACATGAAAAAATCTGAGATTTGTTTCACAGATGGAGTGGAGAAATCCACCGAATTTTCTCTGCACCATTTTTCAAAAAGGGCCCACTTTGACTTATAGATGGTCCTTGTTGATGACCGCTGAGGGGCAGCAATTCTCTCTGCCACCTCCACAGAGAAGCCTTGTTCTTGGAGTTGTCCGCTCCTAGACACCAGGCGTGTAGGTTCAGGTGCTGGGAGTTGTTGTGGAACACATACTTGTGGGACTGTTTGAGTAGGGTCGTTGACACTGGGAGTTGTAGTGGGATCTCTGTTGAGAGCTGCACTAGGTCCCAAAACCAGGGCATCCCTGGCCAGCCTGGGGCTATTACGATGATCAGGCAATGGCATTGCCTGATCTTTTGGATCACCTTGTGTAGGAGAGCCGTAGGAGGGTACGCATAGGCTGTGGGGTTGGTCCAGTTTATGTTTAGAGCATCTATGTCCCAGGCCCTTGGGTCTGGGATAGGAGACACGTACAGTGGGAGCTTGTGGTTCATGTGAGTGGCAAATAAGTCTACATGAGGTGTGAACCACTTCTGGCAGATCTGTTTGAACACCTGTGGGTGCAGAGACCATTCTGTTGACTGCACTTGGTTGGACCTGGACAGTAGGTCGGCCATCACAATCAGGCACCCTGGAATGTGCCTGTTGGGTTTTCCTCTTCCCGAGGGAAAGGATTGGTTACTGCTTTGAGAGGTATTGCCCCCATAGGGGCGTTTCCTGTAGGAGCCTCTTTTCTTGTGGGGACCACGAAACGGCTTATTCTGGTAGGGTGCGAAACCCTGAGAATCTTTTGAGGTGCCTTTTTTGAGAAGGAAGTCCTCACCTTCCTTCACGAGTTGAGACTCGAACAAGGAAGAGCCCCAAAAGGACGAGTTCCTAAGTTCTTGACGTCTCGTTTCTCCTAACTGTGGATGTAATAGAGTCATCTCGGCTTCGCGCCTAAGCAAGCCGGTATTAGCCATAGAGTATAGCTCCCTCTGGAGAATATGGGCTAGAGACTTGCTGAGACATGTGAGGGCCCTGTGTTGAACAAGAACTGTCTTGTTCCAAAAATCCATGTACTCAGCTACTTCCTCATATCCGTGCTTTGCTGCTTTCTCAGGATTGGCACCTTTCTGAATCTGAGATTTAATCTTCTTGACAGTTGATTTAATGCTATGTTGGCATTTTTCCAAGGAAGCATTGCAAGAAGAGGAGGTTTTGGCAAATGCAGCGGTGAAATTGAGGGTTGAGATATTTTGTCTAGCCTGGTGTTCCAGTTCCTTGAGGACTGGCAGGGGAACTTTGGCTACTGGGGCCCCAGGAGGTCTAGGAGTAATACAGATCTTAACAAAGTCTGTATTCAACTCCTGAATTTTATCCTGAAATGTGGGCTGTCCCACCTTGTACCACTTAGAAGTGGAAGGAGGAGGTTTGACATATTTGCCCTCAGATAAATTGGCAGCCTTAAAGTCATGTTGAAATTTATCAAAGGCGTCCTTGATAACTGAGCTAAGGGGTAGAATAGAGGAAGGACCTCTAGGTCTGAGCTCTCGACAGCCTTTTTCATCATCTAGACCCAATACTGAGGTAGAAGACCTAGGCATAGATTCCCTGGGGTCAGGGAGGGAGAGAATACGCCTGAAGGTGTCTACTTCTTCAGAGTATTGTGAGGGAATGTCAGAGCTACTTCCCTATAATAAGGTGGGTCTGGATCATGTTGTGGGAGGTCTTGATCAGAAGCTGCCCCTGAGGGCTGAGCCCTAGAGGGCTCAGAAGACCTGTGTCTAGCTACAGGGGACTGATCTTCCTCTGAAGAAAAGGTCACATATCTAGACCTTGATTTATGCTTGCTCTTGTCAGAGTGTTTCTTAGGTCTAGAAGAAGGGATCCGAGGTTGATCGGAATCCTCATGTGGTTGGTCCGAGGCAGAGCTCGGATCAACTGGCTACCTATGGCTTTGCTTTTTTGAGAGTACGAGACCTCTTCAGGATGACCCTCAGAGGGGGCAACGTACTGATCCAAGGGATCTTGGTTAAGTACTAGGCGAGGAGGGAGTGCTGGACCGTAGTCCACATCCATAGCCTCGCTCTGAATGTTAGCACTAGATCTCGGAGGGGGCAAATCCAGAGGGGCAGCATTGTTACTGGACGAGCCAGGTTTGGAAGCAGGAAGTGAGGATTCTACCTCGGCTTTCTTTTGTGTAGCCAACTCCTCTTGGAGCGACTGAAACGCTTCCAACATGGATGCCTGGAAGGTACCCATTTGCTGCTGTAAGTGTATATTTAAGGAATCACCCAGGGATTTCTCAAAGTTTTTCTGGATTTTATTTTGCAAAGCTGTACCTGGGGTGGGTGGAACAGACTTGGCTGGGGTCTTTAAAGACAATAAACTGAAGGCGAGATGTTGAGGACGGGGGGTGGGGGGTGGGGGGGGTGGGGGGGAGGGAAAAAGATTATCAGCAGCACTCTCGAGGTCTGCATTAGAACCAGTGAAAGAGTCCCCGTCGCCTTCAGCCAAAAGATCTGCATCTAATCATAGGCTGTCAACTCTGTGGGTTCAAGTCCCACAAGTGGCAATTCTGAGGACCTGTCCCAATATGACCATGGCTGTTGAACGGGACGTAAAACCCCAACTTTGACCTTTGGCCCAAAAGATCTAGTTCATCATCTTTAGAGCTAGTTTCCGCTTTTTGCTTTTTTAGGTAACGTTTCCTATTTTGAATTTTCTTTAATTGTTCATCAGAAAAAGACGTACACACTTGACAGGGAGTTTCAAAGGTGACACAGGGGTCATCTTCCCTTGCCAGCCTCACTACAGGTAGGGCAGTAGTTGTGTAAGTCAAAGCTGAAGCAAAAGTGGCGGCATTTGAGGGCTCTCGGTTTGTCTTTATTTGCTTGATGAAGAGACATTTTATACGCAATAAAAAGACGTTATGAAATTGGGTGAACCGAGGAAAGCTCAAAACACGCGAAAGCAAGAAAAATACTTATCCTGTGAAAATTAAAATTTTACAGAATGATCTATGATATATATTACAAGAAATATGCAAATATTAGCCTCCAACAATAAGTAAAGTCTGAGAAATAAATGAAAATGTCTGTATATTTACAAACTGCTAACTGCTACCAGTCAATCGTGGCCAACGAGAAAGTAGGATGATTGGTCAGAAGTTATCACGTGACGACAACTACCAGCATATCTGGTGGCTAACAAGAACTGTCTTTTTTTCTAAGACGTTGGCCGCGGGTGTGGCAACCCGAGAACAGCATTAAGTCTCACATGGTAAGCTATTGTAGCGTCTTTCAAAAAGATCATGAGTCGAATGGTAAGCTCCACAGGCATATCTGTGCATATTGTTTGTCAACAGGTAAACAGCTAGGTCATACTGAAAAGGATTGTGCCCACAAGAAAAATGCGTCAAAAAACGACGCGGGGGCTGCCAGTCACTAGGACTGGTCAGCCAGAAAAATTTGTCGCATCACATTATGAAAGAAGCAAGTGTTAATGTCTCCCAAGCAAAAAATGTCAAGTCTGAACATGTTGTCGGACATGGTAGTAAAGAAAATTGTGTAAAATTTCACAGTAACAATATTGTTATCCCATTGGGTGGGCCCAGCAGAGTAGCCCCTAGTGCCTCTTGCTACAAAACAAGGCTGCTTTACAACTCAAATGTTAAACCAGGGGACATTGAAGCTATCTTGGCAAATAGAGGTAGAAAGAACAAAAAATTGGTTGACAAAAGAGTGGTAAAATCAATGATTTTTACAAGGGGCAATTCTGCTGGGTCTAGCAAGGTTTTGCAACACCAATGTAAAGAAAGTCAAGAAAATGATTGTAAAATTTTTCAAATCACTGATTGTGACTTTACTAAGGCAAATGGTTTGTATGGTCGTGACAACTGTGGCAACACCCCTGAAGAGCAATCCATGCTTAGACGGGGGGGAGAGTCAACTAGAAATGGCGTTGTTTCGTGTCACTGAGAATGTTGCTTCTACACAGTCTGACACCCCAATACCACCAAAAATCACACAAAAATCTGAATATGACTCAAAACACATTGGTATTGAAGATAAGTTCATTCGTTCAATACTGAATGACAGTACAAAGAAAACCAATACCCCCATGGAACATAATTCAGCCCTTTTCAGAAAGTGGCAATCCCAGTCTGACTTCCCATTTGGCTACATTCCCATTGATGAACAGGTCATGCCCACCACCAATGTAGTTAACTGTTCAGATGGCTTTTCTCCTTTTAGTGCCCATGCTCTCGTAAAAGCCACTGGAAAACCTAATTACATGGAAGCCAGGCTCCCTGTCCCTTCTCAGCTAAATGTGGATATTTGGAAGTCATTATTAACTGAATATTGGGACCAGCAATTACTTCAGCTTTTGGAATTTGGCTTCCCTCTGGAATTTAATAGAAATTGTCCTCTAAGGTGTGACAACAAAAATCACAGTAGCCGTTCAGCTATTGAGTATCCAAATGATGTGGAAGCCTACATCAAAGAAGAAACTGAACATCAAGCAATACTAGGCCCCTTCACCAAAAATCCCATCCCAGGGGGGCATTGCTCACCGTTTATGACCAGAAGCAAGCCAAATTCTGACAGGCGTCGAGTCATCGTCGACTTGAGTTGGCCCATAGGTGAATCTGTTAATGCAGGTATTGACAAGAACATGTATCTGGGAAGCCAGTTTGACTTAAACTTCCCTTCGGTTGATCACATCACTGAGGAAACCAAGCGTATTGGCAGGGGTGCGTTGCTCTACAAAGTTGACGTCAGCCGCGTGTTCCATCACGTCAAGGTGGATCCCGATGATTATGATCTTCTGGGCCTTCAGTGAGACGGAACATACGTGGATACGTGTCTTCCGTTCGGGACGCGTCACGGTAGCCAAATTTTGCAACGTATAAGCGACGCAGTGCGTTATATGATGCGTCAGAAAGGCTTCTGCGTCATCGATTACATTGATGACTACGTTGGCGTGGGCGTCCCGAGCGTCGCGCATGCGTCATATCACTCCCTACTGAATCTAATGGGACGTCTAGGTCTATCGGTCAGCCAGAAGAAACTGGTTCCTCCAAGTACTCCAGCTACTTGTCTGGGAGTACTTATTGACACTGACGCAGGTACTATTCCGATACCTCCTGAGAAACTAGCTCAAATTAATGAAACAGTCCAGCAGTGGCTCACAAAGCGTTCTTGTACTAAGCGTCAACTCCAGTCGCTCCTTGGATTGCTTCTTTACATCCATAAATGCATCAAGCCTGCTCAAGTTTTCCTAAATCGCATGTTGGAACTGCTTAGAAGTGCCCATGGTAGCAATTTCATCAGCCTTACGTCAGATTTTCGACGCGACCTTCAATGGTTTGCAAAAGTTCTTGCCATCTTACAATGGCGTCAACTACTATGACCTTAGAAATGTTGACCACGTCATTTGAGCTGGATGCGTGTCTCACTGGCCGAGGTGGTTGTGTGGGGAGATTTGTATACCATCTCCCACTGGAAAAAGGCTACAGGCAATGTGGCATAGTACAACTTGAAATGGTTAACATCCTCATGAGGCTTTTTTGGCGCCTCTGGTCTACCAAAAAGATTTTGGTTAGATGTGACAATCATGCTGTAGTTACTGTACTCAGATCTGGAAAGACCAGAGACCCCTTCCTGGCTGTTTGTGCTAGGAACATCTGGTACTGTGCTGCCACCTATGATATAGATGTCAGTTTTACCCATATTCGAGATTCTGAAAATAAGGTAGCAGATTTGCTATCCAGATGGAAGGGAAAAACTCAGGATTGGGACAATCTTTTACAGTGGGTCCCCCACCCTTGGTGGGTAAGTGTGAACGAGGACATGTTGTCCCTCTATCCTGATCTGTAGGTGTTGACTCTCTCTCCCCCCTCCCTTTCTTTGTATTGTTCATTCATGAATTTGTGTGTCATCTTGTATTCAAGGCCATGTACTTGTAATTAATTACTTTATTAAATGGTATGGTGCCCCTGCGGGGGCAGTTGTAATAAAGTTTATCTATTTTTGTCAGTTTTTCTGTAATCTCATATATCCCCGGGGCAGGGGCCCAGATGGTTATGGTTAAAAAACTTAAAGATACTATACTTTGTTGTAGGCACACAGAAATATAGTTCACTGGCTGGGAAGGGTTCTTCAAGGCTACATCGAGCCTTCAGGCCAAAGACAAGCAGAGCCTACCGTGCAATGTTCAAAGTGTTTGTGGCTTTCTGTGTCCTCATGGGAGTCTCCTTGCGTCATCTGTCTGTGGAGATTTTGCTGGCATTCCTGGAGTGTCTGCTAGCCAATGATGTTGTGCTATGTAATTATCTGTCGGCCATAAAGGCTCAATGTATCATGTATGATTTGCAATACAATGTATGTAACAGTGTTAAAATAAAGTATTTCATAAAGTCTGTCAAAATATCCAGACCCCTGTGTCTGAAACCACACAATGTCATGGACCTTGCAATTTTGCGAGCTTTGATCACAAAAACATCTAACCTCAAGCATCATAAGGTCATAAAAGCCACAATATTGGTAGGCTTCTTTGGCTTCCTGTGACTTTCTAACATGGCCCCACATTCCAGAACTTCATTTGATCCTTCACGTCATTTAACTGGTTCAGACCTGTTTTTTACTCATGATTATGTTAAAATACTACTAAAATGGTCAAAAACATTGCAAACCAGGGACAAGGCCCATGTCATTACTCTTCCTAGATTGAAAGACAAACTCATCTGTCCAAGAAATGCATTGAAATGCTTGTTTAAGTTGTATCAAATGTCACCTTCCACTTCCTTATTCCAAATTCACACTTCCAAAGGTTGGGCTCCCTTAATTGACTCCATAGTAAGAAAATCACTGTCGCCCTTGAATGTGGCTCTGGGCTTGAACCCACACCATTTCACCTTTCACAGCTTACGTCGGTCGGGTGCGACCTTTGCCCATGTCCCAATACAGGACATAAAGAGACATGGAACTTGGACCTCTGAATGCGTCTGGACCTACATCCAAAGTGATCATGCTTCTGGAGAGAAGCTTGCGAAGTCCCTAGCTTCCACCATTGATGCATAAATGCCTATAATGCTACTACATTCCCTAGGGTTGGGCTTGGTGGCTTTGATATGCTTTAGAACACTAAATTTTACACCACTCTTTCCTCTATTGTGAACCTGGGGGTTTCCTCTTGTGTGGCAGTCCCCTCCTCCACCTGTTGTCTCAACAACTTAAGCCTGACAGGCCTGGGGTTCAAACCACTTGGGGGCTACTATTCAAAACTGTGGTTTACACTGCCTCACCTTAGCTTTCCTCCAGGGGGCTAGTTTTACATTGTATTTTATTACATTTTATTCTCACAGTAATTCTTAAACTCCAGTATTTGCATGTTTTTTGAACTGTAATAGACTCTAATTTGAGACTGGAGTTTGTACTACATATATATTTACTTCTTTGTATTCTAGTCATTGCTTATGAACTTTACAGAACTGTAATTTACTGACTAGAAACTTAACTTGTATTTACTTTAAATGATCTTATGTGTAACTTTTATCGACTTGTAAATAATTTTTAGTATAATTATGTATATTATTAATAAATTACCTAGTACCCGCAACTGAGTGTCTTACTGTCTTGGGGAGTGGGGACTGAAAGCTGGGTGATGGATACAGGGGCACCTTTGACTAATCGGATTGGTGTCTAATTTGCAAATTTAATAAGTAAATTAAATTTTTATAAGTTAATACCCTATCCAATGGACAATTGCTAATCCGGTCGGCGCAGACCGGCCCGCCAAACGCCAGAAAAAGACGTCCTGTGTCTCCACCGGCTGGCCGGTCCGTAGTACTGTGCACTCCCCAGATGGCGCCTCATACTTCCTTCCTGTCTAGACAACCTGACGTCATAGCATCTTTTTCGTTGTCTAAACCTCTTAGACCCCTAGTAAGCTGATAGCGGGGTCGGTGGGAGGGTCTTGTGTGTCCATTGGATAGGGTATTAACTTATAAAAATTTAATTTACTTATTAAATTTGCAATTTTATTGCGTTAATACATCCTATCCAATGGACAATTGCTGAATAACTACCGCTTGGTCGGCGGGTAAGTTACTAGGGACTTATGTGAACTCACAAGTAATAGCAAATTTTAACCTACGGTCTAGGCTGACTTCGTCAGGAGACCTATAGGCCCAGGTCTGGGTTGATCTTAAGGTCAGGAAACCCTATAAGACCTTGGTCGGTTGCCAACAGCCGGTTACCCAGGGACTATACCGACGTCGCCCCCTCCCCCCTTTTTTAACAGACCTGCTCTGAGGTAAGGGAAGAGAGGGATGAGTTCAGTCCCAGAAAGCCAATAAACCTCCCGAAGGAAGCACACCACATTTTATACTATGTGCTTGTAGAACTGTTTATATATATATACAAATCTCCTCAATCTAAGGGCCACTTGTGGATCTGCTGAGCAGCCACTACCGAGCCCAATTGGTAAAGCTCTGAGTCAGCCCAAGCCCCGCCCTTCAGATAGAACCATGTGAAGGTATTATGTGACTTCAGAGGCAGGCTGACAAGACTGTATCTAAGGAAACTTCCAACTGGAAGACCTTAGAAGCATCAAAGGCCCTGACATCATGGGGCTTTAACCTGATGTAAAGTGTGGGCCTCCTGGTCAGAGAGCTCATAACATAGGATCACAGTCTGCTTGATCCAAGAGGAGATAGTGGCAGGTGAGATGTCTTTGTCAAAACCTTTCTTAAAGGAGACAAAAACCACCTCTTTATTCTGCTTGAGGTTCTGTTCAAATAGTAGCGCAATGCTCTGACTGGACAGAGGGACCTGTCAGACTTGAGGGATCTATCCAGCTTGGGGGACCAGGGCTGTTATAACCCCTGGGGCCACACTGTCTGGACCCTCTTTGGCCAGCTGATTCTTGGGAGAGAAAGCTGGGTGAAGGGTACAGGGACACCTTGACCAGTCGGCTTGGTGTCTAATATTTCTGTTTTGCCAAGCATGTATCTCACTTCTACGCTTGCCCGACCCCAGGCCCAAGAGGAAAACTGTCTTGAAGGTCAAATGCTTCAAGGAGGCCTCTTTAATTGGTTCAAAATGAACCTTGCCAGCTGGTGCAAAAACCAGGGAGAGGTTCTAGGAGGGGATTCCCTTCTGGCCTTTGGGTCTGTCTCAGTGGAAACTATCCCGGAGACGAGTGAGATTTTCATCCTTACTGATATTGATAGGCAAATTTCCCAGTCTATCAGCAATGGCTGACCTGTAACCATCAATGGTGCTGGGCTGCAACTTCCTGTCCTGAAACAGGTCCATAAGGAAGTCAGCAACTGACTTTACGGGGGGGGGGGGGCGAAGTCAACCTGAGGAGTGATACATCACTTTGTAAAAAGGACCACTTGCCTCATAGACTGATCTGACTGATTTCCTTTGAGGTCAAATTGGGGAACCTCAATTCTTGTTGCCACTGCCTCAGACAAGCCCTGCTCCTCGATTGCTGAGGCTATAGGAGCCATGCACAAAGATTAAGATTTGTCAGATTTCTGTGAGGGATCTGATTGAGTGGCTGACAACAGGTTGGGCAGATGGGCAGGCTCAGTGGGATTTGGCTGGACATGGCCACTAGATCCCAAAACCAAGGCATGTTGGGTCACCCCGGAGCAATCAGAATGATTCTCTTGCATGGGGAGTCCTGCAACTCCTCAACCACTTTGCCCAATATGGCTGATGGTGGGAAGGTGTATGCTTCCAGATCCTACCATGGCTGACTGAGCGCATCCACTGTTGTGGCCGGCGGATCCGGTACCGGTGACACAAACAGAGGCAACTTGTTGTTGAACCTCATGGCAATTAAGTCTATTTTGGGCCGGTGCCACCGGCTGCATATTGAGTGGAAGACCTCTGGAAGGAGAAACCACTCTGTTTGGATGGTCTGGCCTAGCCTGGATAGCTTGTCCGCTACCACGTTCAGCCGGCCTGGAATGTGTCAGGCTTAGAGTCACTTGTTGCCTGGTACACCAGGTCAAGATTCTCCATAGCATGGCACAAGTGGGCCCGACCTCATGCCTCCTTCCTTGTTTATGTGTGACACTACTGTGGTGTTGTTGGTTGCTACAAGTACTATCTTGTTTGAGGAAAGGTCTTGGAACTCTTAAAGCCCGAAAGACTGCTTAAGCTCTAGATAGTTTAAGTGCAGCTTGCTTCCCGGAAGGGACCCGGTTCCTTCTGCAGTGTGCTCGTTTACGTGAGCACACCACCCTTCTATTGATGCGTCTGTAAATATTTGCAGAGCATGCTTAATTGGGTAATGGGGGGGTGCAGGGACCTGGGGACTTGAATCACCTTTTCCAGTGATTCTGGTACCCTCCAGTTGTTTTGAGATGCCACTGTATGGGTCTCATATGAAGTCGACCTAGATTAACTTGCTTTTCTGTAGCCGTCAGTAACCTATCAAGGACATGAATTGCCGGACCGGGCAAGCAGGTAGGGATAGCAGTTTAACATAGTCTCTTGAAGGTTCTGTCACCGGTCCAGAGTCGGTCGGAACCGATCAGACCTGATGTCGAACTGGTGGCCTACAAAATCAAAGTCTTGTTTGGGCTCCCGCTCTGATTTCTGTAAGTTCATCAGCCAACCCAGTTGCTGACACATTATTTACTAGTTCCTGTGTATGTTGGAGACAAGCCTGGGATCTGGCTCTCACCAACCAGTCGTCTAGGTACTAGTGGCTTCTTAAGTCCTTGTGTATGGTCACAAATTTCACCTCCTTTGGTATCACAGTGAACTCTAAAGGTGCTGTGGACAAACCGAATAGCAGGCATTACCTGGATTGTTCTTGTATAGGTATATGGGAGTAGGTATCCCTCCTTGAACATTTGTAATACCTAGGGTCCAGCCCCCAAGGCTTCCTAAGTTCCCGAAAAAGGGCTTAGTCTGGACCTTACAGGCAGATTGTGTACCACATTTGGGACATTTAGTATTTTGATAAACATTTTCTGTCCCTCCGGACACTGGTCCGGTCTGGTGACAATGATCCAGGTTAACAGTCTCTCTGTTCTTATTGTGGTCTGGTGGGGCTGACACAACTTTTCATATTAATAGACTCTTCGCCCCGGGCCAGCAGCCTGCAAGGTGCAACATTTACAGAGCAATTCTCATTTGTGAGATGTCTGACCCCTGGCCGGACATGATGACAAAATTTATTATCTCTCCAGCCAAGTCCAGCACTGTAAACAGGTTGTTGAGAGATGTGATAAGGGAAGGTTGCCTGGCAGTTGCTTGGGACACTGTCATGTCACATCACCAAGACCACTGAACGGTCTAAGAATTCTCTGTAACCAAATTAACCTTAGGCGACTCTGTCCGGTACCAAGGATTTCATATCCGGTACTTAACTGTAACCAGCAATTCTCCGTAAACGGCAAAAAACTGGCAGGCTGGGGTCACCAATCAATTTTGACAGCTACTGGTCTATATTTAGCCAGCTTTTTTTTTTTTTTTTTTTTTTTAAATATATGTAACCAGTTGGGTCGAAGCATTTTTCAGTAAGGACTGTGTAGCCAGCACCCTGTTAGGAGACTTGTAACCCGTAGGTTGAAGCAAGTGTACTAGGCTGTGTACTCAGTACCAGCCGGTACATTTTGTAACCAGTTGTTGACGCAAGTGTACAAGGCTGTGTAGCCAGTACCAGCCGGTATACTCTGTAACCAGTTGTTGAGGCAAGTGTACAAGGCTGTGTAGCCAGTACCAGCCGGTACACTCTATAACCAGTTGCTGTAACCAGTTGTTGAGGCAAGTGTACAAGGCTGTGCAGCCACTACCAGCCGGTACCCTCTGTAACCAGTTGTAGCCAGTAATAAAAAACAGTTGCTAAATCAATTTTACAACTATCTTGTGTGTTGAATTCAGCTTGCTGTAGGTCTCCCCCATTAATTAAAGTATTTCTTTAATCGCACGTCTTATTTGTAGATTTGACAGTTGCTGGAAAAGCCCTTGTGAACTATTTTTAGAAACACTTGGTGTTCGGGGTGTCATGTGACCAGCTTGCTGGTCGGAAAGACACGCGATTGGCTGATTGGAGCTCGTCAGTTGTGGCGTTCTTTTGTGATACTTAAACATGCAAATGCGTAGTATTCTGCTCATCCACAAACCCCACTACCGGCAACGAAGCCGGGTCTGCAAGGCAGGGACTGGAATCACAGTAGACGTGAGTTCTGAAGAACGCACTTCCGACCTTCCTGGTCGGTGAAAACATGTGACCTGCTTCGTGATTATTCGGAAGGACACGCGATTGGCTAACTGGAGATGACGTCAGTATTCGCGTTCTTTGTGCGATGCCTTACCGGCAACTTTAAAGTCCACAAAACCCCACTACTGACAATAAGGTCGGGTCTGCAAAGCAGGGACTGGAATCACAGTAGATGTGAGTTCTGAAAGAACGCACTTCCGATCTTCCTGGTCGGTGAAAACACGTGACCTGCTTCGTGATTAGTCGGAAGGACACGCGATTGGCTGACTGGATATGACGTCAGAGGTCGCGTTCTTTTGAGCTGGCCGGTCGGCTGATGCTTAAAAGCAGAGAAGCCTGGACCAGTGCGCTCTGAAGATGAAAGTCCTGGTCGATGCCGGTCTGAAGTCGGTTGCTCAGCCGGCTGTGCACTCAACCAGTGTCCTGGCCATCCACTGCCCTTACTACCGACACAAGTGTCGGGTCCACAAGGGTGGGACTGAGAGTGATCAAGATGAAGTTCCTTCTATGTAAATACTAGTTGAGGTCGGCTGAATACGAGCTTGCCGGTCGACTAATGCTTCACAGCAAAGATGTCTGGAACCAGTGCGCTCTGAAGAAATCTGAAGAATTCATCTCTTGCTTCTGATAAAAAAACACTAAATACTCGAGCTAGGCTGGTGTGACTGATGCTATACAGCAGAGAAGTCGGTACCAGTGCGCTCTGAAGATGAAGAAAGCATCTTGCTGGGAATTCCTTCTGAACAGTGTTCAAAACTACGTAGACTGAAGATTCCCGTGATTTCTATTGTAGTACTAGAAAAGACGTTTCTGTGGTGATATTAGCTGGAAGGTTACAGCAGGCACATTCAAACAAAAACACGGATAAAAATGCCTTGTAAGTATATCCATTATATTTCTAAAAATTGTCGATCTGCCCCTAACAACACAATTGTTGAATGGGAGGAAACTAGAAAATGGCTGCCTTCATATTCTCGTAGATTACTGCCCTATCGTCAACACTAAATTGAGTCAGCTAGGGAGCGTTTCCAGCAGACTTATAAATATATATCCGTGCTTGATTAGTAGATAACACTTCTACACTGAAAATATCCACATATAAGGTTGAAAATCCGTCATAATGGACACTTTTCCTTAAATAAATCTGGAGATGTTGAAAACACGTCTGCACAGTACACGCGCCAAACAAAAAAGATGCTATGACGTCAGGTTGTCTAGACAGGAAGGAAGTACAAGGCGCCATCTGGGGAGTGCACAGTACTACGGACCGGCCAGCCGGTGGAGACACAGGACGTCTTTTTCTGGCGTTTGGTGGGCCGGTCTGCGCCGACCGGATTAGCAATTGTCCATTGGATAGGATGTATTAACGCAATAAAAATTTCTGTTTTGCCAAGCATGAATCTCACTTCTGCGCTTGCCCGACCCAAGGGCCAAGAGGAATACTGTCTTGAAGGTCAAATGCTTCAAGGAGGACTCCTTGATTGGTTCAAAGGGAGCCTTAGTAAGCTGGTGTAAGACCAGTGAGCGGTTCCAGGAGGGTATGCCCCTCCTGCCTTTGGGTCTGTCTCTGTGGAAACTATCCAGGAGACGAGTGAAATTTTCGTCCTTGCTGATGTTGAAGGGTGAATTTCCCAGTTTATCAGCAATGGCTGACCTGTAACCATCAGTGGTGCTGGGCTGTAGCTGCCTGTCCTGCAATAGGTACATAAGGAAGTCAGCAACTGACTTTACAGGGGGAGCCGTGAAGTCCACCTGATTAGTGACGCACTACTTTGAGGAGCTTCAATTCTTGCTGCCACTGCTTCAGAAAAGCCCTGCTTCTTGTTTTATGTGGCTCTAGGAGCCATGCATGGAGATTTAGGTTTGTCAGATTTCTGTGAGGGATCTGATTGAAGGGCTGTGTTAATAGGTTGGGCAAGAGGGACAGGACTCATCTAAGACATTTTTGCAGAAACCCTGCACCCATTGTGACATAGTTAACTGGTCGTATGACACTCTAGACCTTGTAACACCCCCCCAAGATCGCCTCATGTGGCCAAGCCATTCTGTTTAACTATGACCTCGAAATTTCCACCCCTTTTAGATTTAATTTTTCCAACACTACCTGCAATTTCACTCTGCTTTTCTAGATCCCTAATTCTTTTGTCAACTTGTCAACAATTTTTCCTGATTTTCTGATTGTATTTAAACTAGGCATATACTGTTCTTGATCAGAAGAATCGCTATCAGACTGTGAATTATCACTCACTACTGTCATATGTCTCTTAGAAAAAGTACTTAACTTCTTCCTCTTGCTGTCTTGTCCCCTGCCACTGTGCTGCTCCTCCGCCATTCTGCCTTCCACCTTGTCAAACCGCTGGTTCACCTTCTGGAGCTGATCTAATATCTTCAGCTGCAGGTCGTCATGCGCTCCCTGAACACCACTGGCTGCTGATGATTTTAAAGTACCAGGAATAGCAAAAGAGTCCTCATTTTCAGACCTGACTGCAGCCACATCTGCAGGAACACTGATATTTTCATCACTTAAAAGTTCTATGTTCTCACATTTCTTACCCGTAGGTGGCACATGTCTGCTTCCACACTTCCAACAGTTCTTTTTCTGCTTGCCCATAATTTGAATTAAGTTTGTTGAACGTTAATTTTTAAATCATATGTCACTGTTTCTATTGCACTGAAAATATATAAGCAACAAGCTTTCAGCGCTCTCGAATGACTTTCTCAGAGCTTGGTTTGAATTAAAATGATAATCAAATCTCAGCCAAATGACATGAAGGCCAAATTAGGCAAAAAATAGGTTAGACCGTCCCTCAAAGCCCCGACATCGGGCAGATGGAACCAAGCCTGAATTGTCAAACTAGAGCTGTCAGAAAGCTGCTTCCTAATCAGAAGAAATTCACACTATCATCACAGAGCCCAATGCTTAGTAATCATCCATGAACAGTTAAGCATAAAAACATAAATGTAAAATCCGTAAAAGTTCTTATAAAATATTGTAAAAATATAACACAAGAATCTGAGAGCCCTCAAAAAAATAAAAAGTCCTTGTTCACTCTTCAGATTCTTGGTACATAATGAATTGTACCTAGTATTTTTGGAGGGAAATGCCAGGAAATATTGCCAATAGGCAATCAATTTAAAGATCACCCTGTTTTTAGTGGGCTGAACCCCTGATGACCCCTTTTTGTGTTATATAACTAAGACTGGTCTCCTACCCCTTGTCAACTTAAGGTTGGAGCAAGGACTGACTGGGCCAATGCCTAGACACTGCCCCCGACAAAATAATAGGACAATCTGTACAAGGGTAACTGTAGCCAGTACCGGGTAGGCTCTGGCACCCTGTGTAGGTTTATTTGAGTAGTCACATGACCAACACTGGACCGGTGGGCTTGGTGACAAATAATTTGAAAACAATTACATAGATAAAGTAAGTATTCTGCAATTTCCTGTTTCCTCAAATTATAATTACTACCTGTAACTCTTCTTCTGTATAAAACGCTAGCACGTTTCCAATATCCTCAATAAATTTATTTCTCGTAAGCGATAGAACCTTACATTAACTGTTAGTTCATAGATGAAAACAGGAAATCCGCTTGCAGTGTCACGTGACCAGTTTATTCTATCGTCACGTGATGGAGATGATGACGTCATATGAAGACGATGCATTCTCTGTAGATATGAAGGTAACTCGCTTCTAAAATACTTTATATAGCAACGTGGCCAGGAAACAGTAGTTTTTTGTAAATATCCACACAATAAAAGCTTGCAGTATGCAATAAAATGCAGTAGTACTGTGCCTTTCTCAACAAATACTTCGCGGATGCGGTGTCAAAGGTCAGTGTAAAATACCCACACGATCCGCAATCCTGGCTAGCAGAAGAAGACATAAAGTGCTTCCATATATTATACTATTTAACACAATACTCATTTTCCATTGTAAACTATTTGGTTTGATACAATAAAAATCCACAAATAAATCTATGAAATTTCCAAGCGTTTAATCTGCTTCGTGCCAAACAAAAAGAGGAAGTGCGCATGTGCGCAGTACACCGGCAGGGAGGCTACACAGCCACCTGGCGAATGAACAGGACACTACCAGTCCTGACCAGAGCCCAGCTCAGGACGTTTTTTTCTAATGTTTAGCGAGACCGGCAGGGTGCCAGACAAATGCATCTGTCCACTAGGTAAGATGTATTAATGCAATAAAAATTAAGGTTAAAAGTACAATATAATTTGCAAAAATATCTCACAAAATAAAATTCGTCTGATCAGTGCACGCGCCAAACGAAAAAGATGCTATGACGTCACGCTGTCTAGACAGGAAGGAAGTACGATGCGCCACCTGGCGAGTGTACAATGGGACCAGCCGGCTTATGAGGGCATTATGCACTCATATAAGATGATTTTTTCTGTCGTTTGGCGGGCCGGTCTGCGCCGACTGGATTAGCAATTGTCCACTGGATAAGATGTATTAACGCAATAAAAAAATAATTTCTAGTAATTGTAAATACCAGAATATGTTCTCCTTCCCTTGAAACAACTGAAAGGATGCGATCATAGTCTTTTTCATGAAATGCCACCTCATTCACATTCTCAAAGATACTCAGGAGATGTGGCTGTATGAAAAATGTAATAAATAACTTGACTTAAAAATACAGAATGCATTATTAAGAAGGTCAATAAAAACTGTGAAAAACATATTAAATTAATAAAATTATGTTAACATATTAATACTCTAATAACATTTAAGAAGAAGTATATGACATATGTCAATTATCGGCCACAAAAATCTTCATTTGAAAATGTCAAATACACAAAAGAATTTAAAACCCTCAATTTTTCACAAAATGGTTTTTCTACATTTAAACTTTGATGTGTTTGTGTTTAAACCCGCATTTAAAAATCACTGAACTTAATTACCAGCTGTGTACTGAAGTGTGACATTACCTTAACCTACAATATAAATCTAGTGCTGTAACATGTATGGTGGGAAAATGTTTTTCATTAACAAATGTTTCTGACTTTGTGTGAAATTATCCAAAAAAGATTAATATTTCAGGGTCACTTAAACTATATCAATAGTGAAACTGAAATAAAACAATACCCGCACAGCCCTTAAATGCTGTAGGGTAACTAGATAAAAATGGATTCATAACTGGAAATAGCTAGAATAACACTGTTTCTTCACTCTTCTAGTTAAAAAGAAAAAAAAATCTTGTACAACAAGTAACATAAATTTAACATGGCATAACTTTAACAAGAAAGTAATTAGATACATTGTTTTTGGTCTTGACTACTTCAGTACCTGAATAGTGTGAGAGTCACTTGCCTGACCCAAAATCTCAAGTAGGGCAGGATCAGATATAAAGAAAAATCTGGGGAAAATGAGCCTCTTTCCTTCTAAGTAGCTAAAACAATTCACCAACATTTATAACCATATCTTGGATAAATTTTGTACACATTGGTGTTTATATAGTTTTATATCCATTATGTCATATTAAAAATTTTCATACAGGTAAAAAGAAATTTTCCAAAAAGATAATTCGTTCACAACATTTTCAATAATTTTTTGATTTTCCAGTTGCAGACTAAATAAATGACTAAATAAGATCATCTCAAACTGTATCTGTGTATAATAAGCTGTTGACAAGCTGTACTGACCCTGTGAGAGATTTCTGACAGACCTCCAGCTGTTCCAGTAGATGTGGTAGCAGCTGGCCAAGAGTCTCATCCCCCACACAGCACTGAACCACATTGGTCACCTCATGGGCCCTTGTCATGATCTTCACCCATGCCTTGTCAATGTTAGAAAATCGCTTGGCTTCCTGTGGGTGTGTAAAGAGAAAAATATTAGTGAATTCGGAATATAAATAACTTGCAAATTTAATGAGTAAATAAAATTTTTATTGCGTTAATACATCCTATCCAATGGACAATTGCTTTACCAGTCAGCGTGACCAGTCCCACCAAACGCCAGAAAAAGACCTCCAGTATATACTACCGGCAGGACCGGTCACAGAGTGTGCATTCGCTAGGTAGCGCATCGTACTTCCTTTCCTGTCTAGACAGCGTGACGTCATAGCATCTTTTTCGTGTATAGTCCTATTAAGACCCCTAGTAAGCTGATAGCGTGGCCGGATGGGTGGGCCTTGGCTGTCCATTGGATAGGGTATTAACTTATAAAAATTTAATTTACTTATTAAATTTGCAAATTTATTGCGTTAATACATCCTATCCAATAGACAATTGCTGAATAACTACTACTTGGTAGGCGGGTAAGTTACTCAGGGACTCGGGTGAACTCATAAACAAAACAAAGGTTGAGAAGGCCCAGTTGACCTAGGGTCAGATGACCCCAAAGGTTAAGGTAGGCTAAGACTAACCGGTAATAAGGAATTCTATGAATGTTTCCCCCCTTTTCTCAGACCTGCTCTGAGAATACGAAGAGAGGGTTGAGTTCTGTCCCATAAGAAATAAACTTCCGAAAGTTGTTTTTTTTTTAATACACAAATATCAGCCCAAGCCACATCCTTCAAATAGAATTGTGTGAAGGTATTATGGGATTTCCAGTGGCAGGCTGACAAAATCTGCTCTAAGGAGACCCCCGACTGGAAGGCCTTAGAAGCAGGCCCTGACATCATGGGCTTTAACCTGATGCAGAGTGAGGGCCTCCTGATCAGAGAGCTCATAACAAAGGATCACAGTCTGCTTGATCCATGAGGAGATGGTGGCAGGTGAGATGTCCTTATCAAAACCTTTCTCGAGGGAGACAAAGACCAACTCTTTGTTCTGCCTAAGATCTGAGGTCCTGTCCAAGTAATAGCAAAGGGCTCTGACTGGGCTCAAGGACCTGTCACCCTTGAGTGACTTATCCAGAGTGGGGGCCAGGGCTGGTATGACCACTGGAGCCACACTATCTGGACCTTCCTTAGCCAGCTGGTTCTTGGATAGAAAGCTGGGTGAGGGGTACAAGGACACCTTAGACCAGTCTGACTGGTGTCTGATGTTCTTGTGTAACCAGGCATGGATCTCATTACTGCGCTTACCAGAACCCAGGAAAAACAGGAAAACAGTCTTGAAGGTCAAGTGTTTTAATGATGCCTCCTTTAAAGGTTCAAAGGGGGCCTTTGTCAGCTGGTGTAAGACCAGGGAGAGGTTCCAGGACGGTATACCCCTCCTGCCCTTGGGCCTGTCTCTATGGAAACCATCCAGGAGACGAGTGAGATTCTCATCTTTGCTGACATTAATGGTGGAATTACCCAACTTGTCAGCAATGGCTGATCTGTACCATCAATGGTACAAGGTTGCAACTTCCTGTCCTCAAAAAGATACATAAGGAAGTCAACAACTGACTTTACAGGGTGTGCCCTGAAGTCCACCTGATTAGTGATGCACCACTTTGTAAAAATGGTCCACTTTGCCTCATAGACTGATCTGGTTGATCCTCTTTGAGGAGCCTCAATTCGTGCTGCCACTGCCTCAGAGAAGCCATGCTCCTTGATTGCTGTGGCTCTAGGAGCCAGGCATGTAGGTTCAGGTTTGACAGGTTCCTGTGCAGGGTCTGGTTGAATGGTTGAGATACCAGATTGGGCAGGTTGGGCAGACACAGTGAAATCTGACTGGACATTGCCACTAGATCCCAGAACCAAGGCATGTTGGGCCACCCTTGTAACTTCTCCACCACTTTGTCCAAGATGGCTGCTGGTAGGAAGGCATATGGGTCCAGATCTTCCCAAGACAGACCGAGTACGTCCACTGCCCAAGCCTGGGGGTCTGGAACCAGTGACACAAACTGTGGAAGTTTGTTGTTGAATCTGGTAGCAAACAAGTCCACCTGGGGTTGATGCCACCGGGAGCATATAGCTTGGAACACCTCTGGGTGAGGGGACCACTCCGTTTGAATGGTCTGGCCAAGTCTGGATTGCTATCACGTTCAGCTGGCCGGGGATGTGGCGTGCTTTGAGACTTACCTGTTTCCTGGTGCACCAGGACAGGATTCTCGACAGTAGGGCACACAGAGAGGCTGACTTCATCCCCCCTTCCTTGTTGATATAGGCAACCACTGTTGTGTTGTCTGTGGCTACCAGGACTATGTTGTTTGAACAGAGGTCTTGGAACTCTTTTAAGGCCAGAAAGACCGCCTTTAGTTCCAAGTGGTTTATATGTAACTTTCTGGAAGGGACCAGGTTCCCCTTGCTGTGCGCTCGTTTAAGTGAGCGCCCCACCCTTCTTTTGATGCATCTGTAAATATCTGCAGAGTATGTTTTAGTGAGTGTAATGGTTGACCTGGAAGCACATTGTCTTCCTACAGTCACCACCTTAGGTGGGGGTGGAGCAATCTGGGAACGGGTATCACCTTTTCTAGTGATTCTGGTACCCTCCAGTTGTTCTTCAAGTGCCACTGTATGGGTCTCATATGAAGTCGACCTAGGTGGACTTGCTTTTCTGTGGCTGTTAGGAGCCCTATGAGGGACATGAACTGCCGGATACGGGGTCTGTGTTTAGGAAGGTGTTCAAGGTGCTCAGGTCCAGGATAGGTCTCCACCGGTTGTTGGGTTTGGGTACCAAAAATAGCCGGTTGTAAAAACCCAGTGAGTTTTGGTTTGCTACCGGTTCTACAGCATTTTTGTTCACCAGCTGATACAGTGCCAAAAGGTGGAACTGTCTTTGTGGGTTGACATAGTTGCTTATGACAGTTGGTGACCTGGTTAAATTGGGTCTGAACCGGAAGGGGAGGGTGTAGCCCTCTCTGAGTGCTATTACTACTTTTGGACTCAAACCCAGAGCTTCCCACTTCTCCAAAAACTGATGTAGCCTTGCCCCTACATGTGAATTTATAGCAACAGTTGGGACATTTGTGACAAGATTTGCAGAACTCAAGTGACCTACACAGACAGGAAACATCTTTCACATATTTTACTTCTGTGTAATTGTGACAATAATTGGGATTTACACCTTTCTTTTGTGGGAACCCGGTGACAAAATGAACATTTGCAACACAAGAGTTTACAAGTAAATTTACGGTCTAGCTCTTGCTGAAAAGTTTCTTGTCCTTGGCTACCATCGGTGAAGGGTTCAAACCTAACTGACCGGGCACACATACACAGTCCTTCAGCCCGGTAACAAACTGTACACAGTAATTGTCATTTATGTGGTTTAAAACCGTTTCTGTGAAAAAGTAGAGCGCTTGCCACGACCTTTCTTTCCCTGTTGGCATTCTCTGATTTGCTTCCAAGCTGGGACAGAAGGCGTCCGGTCCGGCTGATGAGAAGACTTGTCATTGGAAGCGTATGGATGGAAACAACCGGGTTTCCTGTGTGACTGGCCAGTTGAACGCCTCTCCTCGCTTCTGGACACTTCCTCTTCAGCTTTGATAAGTAAATTGTCCGGGAAAAGTGAGTGCAGGTGAATGGGAGCAGTACGTAGTGCTGTGAGGGTGTCTTGCTTTACACCAGAATGTAAATATTCTAGGTAACTGTCCCTGCAAGCCAGTGTGAAGTTCACCATACTGATAAACACACCTTCAGATACGTCCTGCATTGTTCTGGCCATTGCTTGTGAGATTGACCAGTTGAAAGTGACCAAACACTCCAACTCCTCAACAGCTTGCTGCGTTCTTTCAGAAGACTTTCCCTTGCTCTTCTCAGAGTGTAGGTTCTTAAGCTGAGAAGACATGGCATCCTTGACTTTTGTCAAACAACGTGACAGACCGGCAGCCTGGTTACACATAATAGTCTGTTCACATGAAGCCCTTTCCCAGCGTCCCTACATCTCCTGGCTGAAAGTACTTTAGGGTGGGGCAACCGGTAAACTTCGTCTGGCCACCCTACTGAATGCACTGTTGAGCTTTGCCGGTTCCTGAGACCAGGCACACACTGTAGAAACATCCATCTTACAACAAAGCCATTCATCCACACACAGCTTAACAGAAACTTTCCCGGTAGGCTGGACTCGTCATCGAATGTCGAACTCAGGAATGTAGTGCCAACCCATGAACGACCTCACCCCTCTGATTGTCTCTGTAACTAGCATTTTTAGAGAGGTCTTGGTCACCAGTACCTTCCCTGTTGAAATCTCTGTCTGGGGAGCCGCACCAGTCATTAACATCCACTAGGGAACCGGGCTCACTCTGCAGGTCCTAGTCACTATCAGATTACAGAGCCGTCTCACCAGCACTGGAAAGCTCAACCTCAGGACCTGCACCGGGAGCCTCAACAGGCTGGGTGGCCATCCCTGCACTAGGAGTCTCAACAGGATGGGTGGCATTCTGCTGTTTTACATCAGTACCGGGACCCTCAACAGGGCGAGAAGTACTCTTGTTGACAGCCTCCCTCATCACAGCAGCCTCACCGGTGGTCTGATCAAGACTGGGACCGGTGCCCCCAACAGTCACACCAGAGGACAAGCCAGTGGTGGGAGGTTCCAGGATCAAAAAAGGGCTGATCACTGGCAACCACTGATGGGGGATTCTGTACAGGATTCACAGGAACTGTAAACGTCTTGGAAACCAGCATAGCCTACAACCTGGCAAAACGTTCACTCCACTTCTCATCTAGGTCTTTAATGTCATCAGACCTAGATTTGCTGCTGGATTTCTTCTTACTGCTAGCCTTGGGGATGGGGGAAGGGTCTGCCTTCTTCTTCTTGCTAGCAGGGGTAGAGTCAGCTGAAGATTCCTTCTGTACCCGTCCCAAAAGAGTGACCTCTGATGGGTCCACGATAGTGGGGGTGACACTAGCAGGGGAATCTGAGGCCATTTTCTTCTGATCTCGTTCCTTCCTGGACTGGTAGGTAAGGGTGGATAACTGCTTCAACTGAGCAGGCGTAACGCCTTACAAATCTGACAATCCCTCTTTGAACACACAGATCGTAACCCACTCTCTTTTCTCTACAACGTGCACATTTTTTATGGTTGTCAAATGAAGCCATAACATGCCCCCAAGTTCCTCTTTTCTGTTCAGGTGACGACATAATGATGATAGAACTCGTAGAAATAAGAAATTAAACTTAAAAGTTCATAAAATGGATAAATTTGTTGATAAACTTCAAAAACATCTCTCTGTAGAAAACACGTCTGCAAACTCCACGCGCTAAACGAAAAAGATGTTATGACGTCACACTGTCTAGACAGGAAAGGGGGTACTTTGCGCCACCTAGCGAATGCACACTCTGTGACCGGTCCTGCCGGTAGTATTTACAGGACGTCTTTTTCTGGCATTTGGCAGGACCAGTCGCGCCGACTGGTAAAGCAATTGTCCATTGGATAGGCTGTATTAACGCAATAAAATAAAATGTTTGTGAACTGGTTGATTTATAGTGAAGCAAAAAAAAAAAAAAAAAAAAAAAAATACACTGCTAGTAAGTTAATAAGTTAGTTCAAGTTGTTATGTCTGCAATTTTGTCAAGAGGCAAAAATTGTTGGGATGAAAAATCTGTATAGAGTTTGCCTAAGTATTGGCCAATAAAAATGGAAAATTTAACAAGTAAATTAAATTTTTATAAGTTAATATCTTACCTAGTGGACAAATGAATTTGTCCGGCACACTGTCAGTCTCGCCAAACATTAGAAAAAAAACGTCCTGAGCTGGGCTCTGGCCAGGACTGGTAGTGTCCTGCTCAGTCGAGTATTGCCCCCAGCTCCAGCTTACTGCGCATGCGTACTTCCTCCTTTTGTTTGCAACCCCTAGAGTCCCCTGCTAGATGTTTATTGCAGGGAAGGTAAGGTCGGAATCCCTTTGTCCACTAGGTAAGGTATTAACTTGAAAATTTTAATTACTTAACCCTTTCGCTACTGAAGGAACATTATTCCACCGGATTGTAGCCATATGACGTCATATCACGTCAGAAACGCCAATGAAGTAAAATAATAACTCACTACCTTATGCACTTTATTTGCGGTATTTTTCGGCATATTTCATTAGGAATTGATGAAAGTCGAATGGGAAAATTCGTGGGAATTCCCCAAATAAAAATAACCATGAGTAAACAATATGCAGGTATATGCGGTAAATACGGCAATATATACAAAAACCGGTAAAAATAGGTGAAATGGTGAATTTTTTTAAAAAATATAGCATAACTTTCATATAAAATACTTAAATTGCAAATTTAATAAGTAAATTATAAGATATTGACTGTGATGTTACCCAGTTTATCAGTAATGGCAGATCTGTACCCATCAATGGTGCTGGGCTGCAAGTTCTTGACCTCAAAGAGGTAGAGGAGGAAGTCAGCCACTGACTTTATAGGTGGTGACCTGAAGTCCACCTGATTGGAGATGCACCAGTTTGTAAATACGGTCCACTTTGACTCATAGACTGATCTGGTTGATCTTCTTTGAGGGGCCTCAATTCTTGCTGCCACCGCCTCAGAGAAGCCTTGTTGTTTGATTGTTGTGGTTCTAGGAGCCATGCATGAAGGTTTAAATTTGTCAGATTTCTGTGAGGGATCTGACTGAAGGGCTGAGTCAACAGATTGGGCAGATTTGGCAGACTGAGTGGGACCTGACTGGACATGGTTACCAGATCCCAAAACCAGGGCATGTTGGGCCATCCGGGAGCAATTAGAATGAGTCTCTTGCACGGGGAGCCGAGCAGCTTTTCCACCACCTTGCCCAAGATGGCGGTCGGTGGAAAGGCATATGCATCCAGGTCCTCCCATGGCAGAGTGAGTGCATCCACTGCTACCGCCTTGGAATCCGGAACTGGAGACACAAACTGGGGTAACTTGTGATTGAACCTCGTGGCAAACAGGTCTATTTGGGGCCGGTGCCACTTGATGCATAGTTCCTGAAAGACTTCGGGGAGGAGAGACCATTCCGTTTGAATGGTCTGCCCCAGTCTGGACAGTTTGTCCGCTATCACATTTAGATGGCCTGGGATGTGTCGGGCCTTTAGAGTTACTTGTCTCTGGGAACACCAGGTCAAGATTCTCCAAAGTAGCGCACACAGTGGGCCCGACCTCATACCCCCTTCCTTGTTTATGTAAGCGACCACCGTAGTGTTGTCGGTTACTACTAGAACTATTCTTCCTACACAAAGACTTTGGAACTCTTTTAAGGCTAGAAACACCGCTTTGAGTTCCAAATAATTTATGTGCATTTTGCTTTCCGGAACCGACCAGGATCCTCTTGCAGTGAACTCGTTTAAGTGAGCGCCCCACCCTTCTTTTGATGCGTCTGTAAATATTTGCAGAGCGTGTTTCATTGGGTGTAAAGGTTGACCTTGGAGCACATGGGCCTCATGTGTAACCAGCCGAGGTGAACTTGTTTCTCTGTGGCTGTTAGCAGACCTATCATGGACATGAACTGCCGGACCGGACAGGCCGGTAGTGACAAAAGAGTTTGAATTTTGTCCCGAAGATTTTGCCACCGGTCCGGTGTCGGTCTGACCCGGCTGGACCTGAGATCGAACCGGTAACCTACAAAGTCGAAGACCTGTTTTGGTTCCAGTTCCGACTTTTCTAAATTTACCAGCCAACCTAGTGTTTGACAAAGCTTCACTAGGGTCTGAGTATGCTGGTGACAGACCTGGTGGGATTTGGCTCTCACCAACCAGTCGTCTAGGTACTGGTGGATTCTTATACCCTGGTGTGTGGCCATTAGCTTCACCTCTTTTGCTACCACAGTGAACTCCATGGGTGCTGTGGACAGACCGAAAGGCAGTGCTTTGAATTGGTATGTCTGACCCTGGACATGAAATCTTAGATATTTCCGGGACTGTTCCTGTATCGGTATATGGAAGTAGGCGTCCTTGAAATCCAAGGAGGTGACCCACTCCCCTTGTTGGAGGGAAGTTCTGATGGTTTCCGGTGTTTCCATTTTGAATTTCTCGGTTCTGAGAAAGAGATTCAGATTGCTCAAATCCAGAATGGGCCGCCATTTGTTGTTTGGTTTGGGTACTAAAAAAAGTCGGTTGAAAAATCCCAGTGAAGCTTGGTTTTGTACCAGTTCTACTGCGTTTTTGTCTATAAACTGATGCAATGCCTCCAGCAGGTAGCTGTTCCTGTGGGGATTGACATAACAGCTTATGACTGTGGGAGATCTTGAGAGTTTTGGTCGGGCCTGGAAGGGGAGGGTGTAACCCTCTTTCAAGATTTGGACCACCTTTGGACTGGCATTTAGGTCCAGCCACACCGCCCAAAAGTTTTGAAATCTGGCCCCTACAGGTAGATTTGATACAGCAAGATGGGCATTTGCTACAGGATTGACATAAGACAACTGAGTGACAGAAGTAGCACCTTTGACATGTTTTAATAGACATTCTTTCTGATTTACAGCTGCCAACACGGGACTTATACCTTTCTTTTGTGGAAGCCCGGTTGCAGTAAGAACAGGAAAAACAACATTTAACTTTACATGAGAGTCTACAAGAGTCTGTCCTTGGTTGTTCCCGGCCAACAGTCGTTTCTGATACCTGACTACACATTGAATGTCATTTGTATGACTGTTGGCCCTTGGCCGGTCGGGATGAGAAGTTGAAATTCCTGCCTCTCCCTCTCTTGTTTTGTCTTTTGCCAATGTTTTTCCAAGCCTGTCTGTCTACTTTAGCCTCCTGGCGACCCTCAGACTTTCTATCAACTCTTTCGTAGGGATGATAACGACCCTTTCCTTTGGGGATGTTTGCAGACTGGCCCTTGCTATCATAATAAGCGATCTCTTCCTCCGCCTTCTTGATGACAGAGTCCGGGAAGATAGTTGAAAACTGTAATGGGCCTGTACGCAGTACTGCCAGGGTATCATGTTTAATCCCGTTCTTGACATGTGAAAGGTAAGAGTCACGCCTAACTAGAGTGAGATTCCCCGTTGTCACAAAAACGAAGTCGGTGAGATGTTCCATAGCCCTAGCCGCCGACTGCGTTATACTGGAGTTGAACTCTATGAGATGTTGTAACTCGTCCAGAGCTTCTGAAGCCTTGGTGGAACCTTTCCCTTTGCTCTCCATCCTGATGGACTTTAGTTGAGAGCGCATATCTTCCTGGACCTTAAACATACAACGGTTGAAACTGGCCGTTTGATTGCAAACTACAGTGGCTTCCCTGGCCGTCTGTTCCCACCGTCTGAGGGTATCCTGAGATATCCTACGTGAGGCAGGTGGGGTAGATGCCATACCAGCCTTGCGTGCAATTCTACTATAACTACTGTTGATCTTGGAAGCTCCAACGTTCCAACTAGACACAGCTGGTGGGTCACACTTCTGAGCCGGGCATATGCCGTACCAACGCGCTTGAGACTTGGCCGGCCTGAGGAATTGATCTACTAACAGTCCACCGGCTTCAGATGTCCTGGAGGGGTACCCCTCCACTAAAGTCATGTTGAGTTTGGCCAACTTTCTACATAGCCAATCCTCTGTCGGCATCTGAACTGAAATCTTACTAGGTGCAGGAGTCTTGGGGCCGGCAAAGGGATTATCATCAGAGGGGTTTGAACTATCAATGTCCGGCACGTGGGACCATCCCATGTATGCACGTATCCCCCGCATTGTTTCACGGTAGGTCTGATCCTCTGAAACGTTCTGGTCCGGTTCAACCTCCTGGTTATCTGATAATTCTGCATCTTCCACAAACAGTTCAATGGGTGGTCGGTCCGACAGATCACTGTCTGAAGCAGATTCCAGACTGGAGATACTGTCTCGTCTGGAGGACCTGTGTAGGTCCGGTGAAGAAGAAGACTGAAGCCGGTCCACAGGTCGGTCTGAGGGTCGGTCGGAGACAGGTCTTTCAGAGAGAGACTTGCCGGTAAATCCTTGCTTTGAAGACATCTTGTCAGGGCCAGTGCGTCCTGAAGTCTGTACTGGAAGCTTACCCGCTGACTGTTGCTGTGAAGCATCCTTATTGTCTGGGCCAGTGCGCTTAGATGAGTGATCAACTCTGGAAGGCTTGTCAGATAGCTTACCGGCCGACTGTTGCTTTGTAGCTAACTGAGTGTCTGGGCCAGTGCGCTGTGCAGGTGGAGTATTCTGAAGCTTACCGGCCGACTGGTGCTGTGAAGCATCCGTATTGTCTGGGCCAGTGCGCTCTACATTAGAATGCTCGACAGATGATACAGAGGGTTGAAAAAAGGGCTCAGAGTCCTTACTGATGTTAGCTGGTGGAGTATGAGATGAAGAGACCCGTACATCAGCAGAGAAGGAAGGTTGAAGGGATTTGGATAGCAGTAATGCCTCCAGCCGATTAAACCTTTCAGACCACTTAAGGTCAAGATCCGCAATCTTACTTTCGGCGGAAGATGTAGATTTCTTGGTTTTAACCACAACCTTGTCCTTGTCTTTCTTGACTTTCTTTTCAGGTGGAACTGAGGGTGAAACTACACCAGCATTATCAACCACTCCTAAAACTGAAACGGAAGACGGATCCACAAGTGTATTAGGGGTTTCCGTTTCCGCTTTCTTGGCCTCTCTCTTTTCCTTCTTTAATTTATAGCTGGGGGTGGCTAGTTGAGCTTTTTGTTCAGGGGTTAAAGCGTTGCAGTGAGAACAGTTAGAAGAGTCCTTATTCTCGACACACGTGTCTTTCCCCTTTCCCTTGTCCCTACAACGGGCGCAAGAAAGATGTCCATCAAAACTAGCCATGGCGTGTCCGCACGCCCCCCTTTTTTGTCCTGGAGAAGACATAACACTTCTACAATATGATAATAATCCAGTGAGAACACTAAATTTCCAAATTCGAATGAAAACTTGAAGAAATATCTGGCTAAGAATTTTCCTTGTGCACTAGTCACGCGCCAAATGAAAAAGATGCTATGACGTCACTCTGTCTAGACAGGAAGGAAGTACGACACGCCATCTGGCGAGTGCACTAGTACTAGGGACCGACCTGCCGGTGGAGACACAGGACGTCTTTTTCTGACGTTTGGCGGGCCGGTCCGCGCCGACCGGATAAGCTATTGTCCATTGGATAGGATGTATTAAGGCAATTAAAAAATCGGTTTAATACTGATACACCAAAGAAAACGTATAACAGTACACTGAAGGGAGAGAAGAAATATATATCGGTCGACAGACATGGTCCCCTATAATACACATTGATGTCGACTGCTAGTCGACATACATGGTAGCGAAAGGGTTAAATGAAGCTACAAGCTTACCACGTGGAACTGAATGCTATCTCGGAAGGCAGCAGGCATTGGCCAAAGTCAAAGAAAAATGGACATATAACACTGGCCCGATGCCTTATTGCTGAGGCGAGGTGACCTAGATAGTAATGTGTGTACTTCCTTCTTCGAGTTGTAAATTTTGCCCATACCCCCTCAGCTGTAATATAGCAGGGAGGCAGGGTGGAACTCTCTTTAGTTCCACATGGTAAGCTTGCAGCTTATAAAAGCTACATTTAAGTAATTAAAATTTTCGATTTTATTGCGCTACAATAGCTTAATATGTGGAACTGAATGATGAATCCAACTGCTAGGCAGAGGGATTACAGCTGAGACGGGAGGTATTTCTGTCAATTTTTCTTGGATTTGAATTAAAGTAAGTATATATGTGTTAAAATTACCAGTCTCAGTCCCACTTACAGTGCCCCAGTTAAAAAACTGGGCACTACAAGAAGCCAAAGAGAGAGTAGCGGACATCTGATGTCTGAGGTATGTCCTTTCTTGAAGGAAATAAAGAGTAGGGATCGAGACCCTCTCAGGTCTTTGGTTTGATCCAGGTAATACCTCAGGGCCCGTACGGGACACAGGGTCTAGTCTTCTTGAATTGTCTATCCACGATGGTAGTCAATAAGGGATAGTCATTGGAGACATACTTGAGAACCTTAGCTTCAATATCTTGCTAGTTGGGTTTTGGCTATAAAATCTGAAGAGGGGAAAAGAGCTACCTGTTCTCATTGGTCTAAATTGAATAATTTGTTTACAACCCAGGCGTGAATTTCGCTGTGGTGCTTGCTGGAGGCCAAAGCTAGCAAGAAAGCAGTTTTTTTTTTTAGGGTAAGATGTTTGAGGTCTGTATCTTTCATAGGCTCAAAAGGTGCTTCTGTTAGCTCATTAAGTGCAACAGAAAGGTTCTACTTTGGAAGATTCCTGGAACTTTTGGTGAAATCCCTGTGAAAACTAGAAAGTAACCTGTTGAGGTCTAAACTTTGAAAAATATGGCGCCCCACTGGGCCCAAGGTGTCAACAATGGCCGCCCTGGCGTCTGTTTAGATCTTGGTACAGGTACATGAAAAAGTCTGGGACTTGTTTCACAAACGGAGTGGAAAATTCCACCAAATTTTCTTTAAATGGTTCTTGTTGAGAAGTGTTGTTGACACTGGTAACTGGAGTGGGATCTCTGTGGAGAGCTGCACTAGGTCCCAAAACCAGGGTATCCCTGGCAAGCTTGGGGCTATTAGAATAAGGCAATTGCTTTGTCTGATTTTTGAATGAACCTGCAAAGGAAAGCCGTGGGAGGGACTGAAGATAATTATGTACAATGGAACTTGTGTTTCAGACAAGTGGCAAATAGATCTGCATGTGAAGTAAACCACTTTTGACAATGTAGTAAACCACTTTTGAGAGATCTGTTTGAACACCTGCGGGTGCAGTGACCATTCTGTTGATTGGACTTGGTTCAACCTGGACAGTAGATCGGCCATCACATTCAGGCACCCTGGAATGTGCCTCGCTCTTAAGGTTACCTGATGATGATGGCACCAGGTCATGATTTTCCACAGGAGAGTGGACCTCTACATTGAGTGGGTTCCTCCTTGTTTGTTTATGCAGGCTACTACTGTTGAGTTGTCTATATCAACCAACATTGTTTGATATGACAATGGCCCTAAAACCTTTTCAGGGGCAGAGATACTGCCGTCAACTCTAGAACATTTCTCCATCTTCTCCATTGAGGCAAGCAACCCAATTAGCGCCATCAAACATCTTGTAGTCAAAACATTTTTTGACTTTATGCTTAGGATCAAATCCTGAAGTTTGCGCCATCTCTCTTGAGTGGGTTTTACCAGGGTTTCTCTTGATTGATTATCCACCCTAAGGGCTGTGTCAGGTCTACCACGGTCTCAGTGTTCACTTGTGTCTCCTGGGACAAGGCCCTGAAATGCCAGTCGTCCAGATGTTGGTGAAGTCTGACTCCCCTTGAGAGGGCCATCAGGTTCACTTCTTTTGCAATTATTGTAAAGACTTGTGGGACCGTGGCTTGGCCAAAAGGGAGGGAGGTGAACTGGAAAACCTGAGAATCACGGCAAAACCATAGGTACTTCCTTGATTTTTGGTAGATGGGTATGTGAAGATAGGCGTCCAACAGGTCCATCAATGGCACCCACTCCTTTGGAATCAGAGAGGCCTTGATGGACCCCGTTATTTCCATTGTGAACCTTTATACTTGTAGGAAGGTGTTGAGCCTGCTTAGGTCTATAACTGGCCTCCACTTTTGGTGAGGCTTGAGGACTAGAAACCTCAAGAGATTTTACATTTTCCACCCTTTCTATAGCATTCTTTGACAGAAGAGACTTGATACAAGAGGCCAGAGCTAGATCTTTTGATGGGCGTGTATCCTGAGTGAACCAGGGGAACTCTGGCTAATTTTGGTTTTGTGATGAATGATAGAACATAACCATTGGTAATAATACTTAACACGTCATTTGAGCATTTTTCTGCTTGCCAGTCTCTTCTGAAAGAACAGAGGTGACCTCCTACTGGTGGACTGAGGTAGGCTTTTTTAGGAGTCATATCTGACTTTTTATCCGTTTGACAGTAGCTTTGATACTGTCCTGACATTTCTCCATGGTCAGGTTGCACTCAGATGCAAACTTGGTAATGTAGCAAAAAATTAAGAGTACAGAGATTTTGCCAGGCCTGATGCTCAAACTCTTTGACTACTGGTAGAGGGACCTTGCCCATAGGAGCCCCAGAGGGTTTAGTGGATATACAGATTTCGGCAAAATCTGTGTTCAATTCTTGTAACTTGTCCTCATAACAAGTTGTCCCAATTTGTACCCCTAAAATTGGAAGGGGTTTTATCACCAACCATTCGTCTAGGTACTGGTGGATTCTTATACACTTGTGTAAAGCAGTTTTACCCCATTTGCTATCACAGAGAACTCCATGAAAGCTGTACACAGTCTGAATGGCAGTGCCTTGAACTGATATGACTGATCCTGGATGTGAAACCTCATATATTTCCTGGACTGTTCCTGTATTGGTGTGTAGAAGTAGGCATCTTTGAAGTCTATTGAGGTGACCCACTCCCTTTCTTGGAGGGAAGTCCTGATGGTTTCCGGTGTCTCCATTTTGAATTTTTCTGCCTTGAGGAACTAATTTAGATTGCTCAGGTCTAGTATAGTTCTCCACCGGTTGTTGGGTTTGAGAACCAAAAATAGCCAGTTGAAAAAACCCAGAGATGTCTGATGTTTGACCAGATCGACTGCATTTTTGTTCATAAGCTGATGTAATGCCTCCAACAGGTAGAGGTCCTGTGAGGATTGATATCAGCTTATGATGGTTGGTAACCATGTCAAGTTTGGCCAGGTCCGAAAGGGGAGGGTGTAGCCTTCTTTGAGGATTTTTACTAGTTTCAGACCATCACCCAGAGCTTCCCAAGTTTCCCAAAATTTGTGTAGTCTTGCCCCTATAGGTATATCTAATGCAACAGCTGGGACATTGGTTACAGGTTTTACAAAAGACAATTGAGTGACACAGGAAACATCTTTCACATACTTTAATTTCTGATAACAATTTACAACAATAAGACTTATATCTTTCTTTTGCGAATGCCCTTTAACTAGATGTGCAAGAGTTACAAAAGGTGAGTTTACAATTAAAGTCTATTTTTTACAAAAAATGTTTACAAATCTGTAGATGTTCGGTCAGTAGTTGGTTGGTCCCGTCTGTGGTCCCTTGACAATTTGCTGGTAGCCTGTCTCTGTGAAGCAGGGTGGTCAATACCAGACTAATCTGAGGGTGTTGGTAGGTCCTGTTGTTGATCACTTAGCAATTTGTTGGTAGCTTATCTCTGTGGAGCAGGGTGGTCAGTACCAGACAAATCTGAGGGTGCTGGTTGGTCGGCAGGCTGAGATAGAGACTGAGGTCAGTTGGTCAGCTTGATGAATGGGCCAGTAGCCTTTACAGAAACAACTGGAGGAGTATGCGTTGGTGTGACCTTTACAGTCTTAAAGGTCGGCTCCGGCTTATCAAGAGTTCTGGCCAGCAGTAACACCTTGATTCGGTTAAATCTGTCAGACCACTTCTGGTCATGTTCTTCAATTCTGGCATCAGCTGAAGACCTGGTCAACCTGCTATCAGAGACTGACATGGCAGGCTTGTCTGTTGATGACTTGGCCGGTTTTGAAGCTTGATTCTTTGTCTATTCTTCAGAAGTGACCTTTTTTCTTTTCCTTGCCACTGAAACTTGAACTAGGAGACTGTAGAATCCCCTGACTGACTAAGGTCCCCACTACCGACACTAAGGCCGGGTCCGTGAGGGAGGAACTGTCTGAGTCCATAGCTTTAGTTAGTCACTAGATTTCTTAGATTCACAATTTTCCTTTTTCGGTATGTGACTTGGAGTGGACAACTGTAAACATTGGTCACTAGCAAGCATATTGCAGAAGTTACAGTCACTTTTAGATACACAAGGGTCTGGGCCCTTACCTTTCTCGCACAGAAACTGTGTGAGTCAAAACCTGCCATTAAATGGCCACAACCTCCTCGTTTCTGTTCATGAGAAGTCATGTTGTTCAAGACAGTGTCAAGTATCCGCAGAAGTTACAAACTAGTGTAATTCCAAAATATTCCAACTTTAAATTCTCACAAAATAATCCGTCTTAACAGTACATGCGAAAAACTAAAAAAAAATTCTAGGACGTCACTACGTTTAGACAGGAACTACGATGCACCACCTGGTGAATGCACAGTACTGGACCAGCCTTTCTGGTGGAAACAAAGGTCGGCTTTTTCTGTTGTTTGGTGGGCCAGTCTGCGTCGACCGGATTAGCAATTGTCCACTGGATAGGATTTATCAACGCAATAAAATGAGCTATTTTCCTGCAACTTCTGATACATGTTTCTCATACAGGAAGTGGGATATATGTGAGGTATATGGTACTTCTAGTTTTACGTGAATGCATAAACAGTACATAAAATTGAAAATTTTGATTACTTAAATGTAGCTTTTAAAGGCTACAAGCTTACCTGGGACTGAGTGCTGATCTCGGATGGCTGCAGGTCCGGCCAACATCTAAGAAAAACAGACATTTATAGTTGGCCGTAGCCTCAAGTTGTCGTCATGTGGTACAATATGAGATCTCTTTCTACTTTCTCATTGCAATTTTGAACCCATACCCCTCAGCTGTAATACAGCGGGGAGGCAGGGTGGGACTCTCTTCAGTCCCACATGGTAAGCTTGTAGCTTATAAAAGCTACATTTAAGTAATCAAAATTCTCAATTTTATTGCACTACAATAGCTTACCATGTGGGACTGAGTGCTGAATCCAACCACTCGGTGGAGGGATTACAGCTGAGACTGCAAGATATGTCTGATTTTTCTTAGATTTTGAAGTAATATAATATTAGAATGAGATTTAGAAAATGCCAGTCTGAATCCCGTTTACAGTGCCCCAATCCTGGAGACCGGGCCTGTAAAAAGCCAAAAACCTGAATAAATGAATGACAGTGCTAAAAACTGTCTGGGTGTTTGACAGTAGGAGAGAAGTGCAGCCTATACTCACTTAGGTAGAGAAATGCCCCTAGGGCTATCACGATAGAAAAACAAGCCCTAGGCTTGAAATTCCCTTAATTTTTGCCACCCTAGAATGAGATTAATGACAACCTTAATAAGTCCTTAATACATAATACAATATATACTAAAAAGTATAAAAATATATAAAAACCTTACCTGAACACCCTGATGAGGTAAACCTATACCTAGCCCCTAGGATTAGACTCCTGAAGACTTGGTTGTAGCGGATGTGCCCCCCCATCCCCCCTTCTTTTCCTTCCGAGGATGACTTGTCTGTTGTGCCGCTACTACTGGTCCGAGATACATATTGTTGTCGTTGTCTGGCCAAGTACGGTCTTTTAGATAAAAAATTGTAAATGTGTTGTGAGCTTTCCAGTGACAGGCTTGCATGATTTGGTCCACTGATAACCCACCGTAAGAAGCCTTAGCGAAGGCCCTAATGTCATGCGCTTTAACTTGGACCAGGTCCAAGGCTTGTTGGTCTGCTTGTTTATAACAAAGTAGAATGGTTTGTTTCGACCAAGAAGAAAGCGTAGCGGGCCTGATATCTGAGGTGTGTCCTTTCTTGAAGGAAATGAACAGAAGGGATCGAGACCCTCTTAAGGCTTTGGTTCGATCCAAGTAATATCTCAGGGCCCATACCGGACACAAGGTCCTGTCTTCTTTGAATCATCTATCTACAATGGTAGTCAAGAAGGAATAGTCCCCGGAGACACACTCTGAGAACCTTCTCTTGCTAGTTGGTTTTTGGCTATAAAGTCAGAAGAGAACAAGGCAACCTTTTCCCATTGGCCTAGATTAGATACTTTGTATGCAACCCAGGCATGGATTTCGCTGCGGCGCTTGCCGGAGGCCAAAGCTAGCAAGAAAGCAGTTTTGAGAGTAAGAAGTTTGAGATCTGTGTCTTTTATAGGCTCAAAAGGTGCTTTTGTGAGCTCGTTGAGAACAACAGAAAGGTTCCACTTAAGAAGGTTCCTGGAACTTTTGGGACGATCCCTGTGAAAACTGGAGAGTAACCTGTGAAGGTTTGAGCCTTGTGAAATATGGTGCCCAGCTGGGCCCAAAGTGTCAACAATGGCTGTCCTATAACCATCAATGGTCGAGGTGCGCCTGTTTAGGTCTTGGTACAAGTACATGAAAAAGTCTGAGACTTGTTACACAAAGGCAGTGGAGAAATCCACTGAATTTTCTCTGCACCATTTCTCAAATAGGGCCCACTTTGACTTGTAGATGGTTCTTGTTGATGATCTCTGAGGGGTAGCAATTCTCTCTGCCACGTCCACAGAGAAGACATTTTCTTAGATCTGTCTACTCCTAGACACCAGGCGTGGAGGTTGAGATGCTGTGGATTGCTGTGAAACACATATTTGTGGGTCTGTTTCAGAACAGTTGTTGACACCGGTACCTGAAGTGGGATCTCTGTTGAGAGATGCACTGGGTCCCAAAACCAGGGCATCCCTGGCCAGCCTGGGGCTATTACAATGATCAGGCAGTCGCACTGCCTGTCTTTTTGGATCACCCTGTAAAGGAGAGCCGTCGGAGGGTATGCATAAGCAGTGAAACCGGACCAGTTTATGTTCAGAGCATCTGTGTCCCAAGCATTTGGGTCTGGGACTGGAGACACTTACAGTGGAAGTTTGTGGTTCAGACGAGTGGCAAATAGATCTACATGAGGCGTGAACCACTTCTGACAGATCTGTCTGAACACCTGTGGATACAGTGACCATACGGTTGACTGCAATTGGTTCGACCTGGACAGAAGGTCGGCCATCACATTCAGACACCCTGGAATATGTCTGGCTTTCAAGGTTATCTGGTAATGATGGCACCAGGTCATGATCTTCCACAGGAGAGCGCACATCTTTGCTGAGTGAGTTCCTCCTTGTTTGCTTATGTAGGCCACCACTGTTGTCTGTTGCAACCAACACTGTTTGGTTCTGACACTGGTCCTTGAAACTTCGAAGGGCCAGAGAAACCGCCTTCAACTCTAGAACATTTATGTGGAGCCTTTTTTCCCCGTCCGACCACAGACCCTTTGTAGAAGTTTGCTCTAAGTGAGCGCCTCAGCCTTCTTTTGAGGCGTGTGTAAAGAGTTGGATACTGTGGTCTTTGGGATGAAGGTCTGAGTCTTTCATCACGTTTGTGGGATTCTGCCACCACTCCAGGTGTGCTAAAATGGTTTCGGTCCAAGGAAGGAGGCTATCCAACGACTCAGGATATCTCCAGTGCTCCTTGAGGTGAAATTGAAAAGGTTTAATATGAAGGCGTCCCTCCGGGACCAAGTTTGAACAGGTAAGCTGGGGCAAAAACCAATGTCAACACTGGTGACAGGTTCACTGATCTACACAGTAAGAAACCATCCAAAGGGGATCTGCGACCTAAGGTCATTTCCACACAACCCCACTGTGAAAAACACTAATAGCCATTCATGAGAACTGTGACCCCTGGTCTGATTAATAGATAAATTTCCCATTGCTTGAGTTGTGAAAAAAAACTGGCAAACAGGTTGTAATCTTGAGAGAAACCTTGAGTTTGCAAACTCAGGCCCCTGGTGTCAGCTGACACTGGTCACGAGCTGGGTAAAAGGCAAGCTGGGTGGCCAGTTTAGGAGACTGGGTCACTGGTATTTCACTGGAACCAGTAACAAAAACTGATGAACCTCCAGAATAACTGATACAGCAGACTTCTTGTTGGCAGTAGCCTAACCAGTAAGGTTGAGTTCGCCATCTCAATGGCAAGAGTAACTGGCTGGTGTGGGTCTGATAAGATAAGGCTGACAGATTTTTTTCAACCAGCTAGGAGGTCCTGACAGTAGGCTGGCTGACTGGTATGGTAGGTTGAAACACTGTCATCTCACCAGGACTAGTGACTGGTCTAAGAAAAATGGACAAACAGACAGACAAATGGACAAACGAACAGACGGAATTACACCAATCACCTAGCTATGATGGTGATCTATGTACCTGTCAAGTATGAATTCCATTAGACAAACGGTTTTCGAGTTAGAGTCCGGAAATGAAAATGTGGACGGACAGACGGATGGACAGACAAACGGACAAAAAACGGACAAACAAACGACGGAATTACACCAATTTCGAAAGGAACCTAGCTATGATGGTGATCTATGTACCTGTCAAGTTTGAATTCGATTGGACAAACCGTTTTCGAGTTAGAGTCCGGAAACAAAAATGTGGACAGACGGATGGACAAACGGATAACAAGAGGGTCAAAGATGCCCCAAAAGGCAGGTTGCGCAGGAAGCAATAAGGTTAGCAACTGCTGTAATTACATTTAGAAACAAGGAAAGAAATGTTAGGTCACCCAGTTCAGGTGAATGTGTTAGACAGGCTAAGAAACGTAAAACTTGTAATCTAGGTTACATAATGGTATCTATGCTATAAACGGACAAACAAAAGGACGGAATTACACCAATTTCTAAAGCAACTTAGCTATGATGGTGATGTATATCTTGCCAGGATATTTGAGTTTCATCTTATTTTTGCTGTTATAAGTTGTGGAGAGTATATAGACCATCATGTCATCTCCTGGGCAAAAAAGGGGAAGTTGTGGCCATGCAATGGCTTCATTTGACGGGCATGCATTTTGCACCCACTGCAGGGACAAAAAGAAAGGGAAAGATCCAGACAGCGAATGTAAGTTTTGCATTGTTCTTACACCTAAATAGGTAGCTCAGCTTTCCACACTGTCTTATAGACTTAAAAAGGAAAAAGGAGAAGCTAAGAAATTAGCAAAAAATAAGATGAAACTCAAATATCCTGGCAATATTCTACAAAAAAGAGGAGAGTGCCCTTGAATGGGAGTGTTTTTGATTTGTGAAGGTGATGAGAGGAAAGCATAATTATCAGGGAAAGTGCTGTTCAGAAGTACAGTAAATGGTAATTGAACAGCATGTTCTAAAGAAATTCTGAAGCTGACAGAAGAAAAGGACAAAAAAGTTGTGCCCTGCAAATGGTATTATGAAGGAAAGTAACAAGGTAACTGTTTAAGTGTAAAAAGTAGGTTAAAACATATTTAAAGAAATACTGCAAATGCAATATCCTAGTTCCACCTTGAAGAAGGGGTCCAAGGTCAAATCCAACCACACAAAAACATTCCCAGCCCATGATTTCCTATAGGTTGGTTTACCATCCCAAACCTCTAGGACCAATAATAAGTGAGTTATAAGCACTTTTAAGTTTGGCTGTCCTCATTTGACCTAGAAGGAGGGGTCCAAAGGTCAAATCTGACCACACCAAAAGAATCCCAGCCCATGATTTCCTATATGTTGGTTTACCATCCCAAACTTCTAGGACTATTAATAAGCGAGTTATAAGCACTTTTAAGTTTGGCTATCCTCGTTTGACCTTGAAGGCAGGGTCCAAGGTCAAATCCGACCACACCGAAAAAATTCCCAGCCCTTGATTTCCTATAGGATGGTTTACCATCCCAAACCTCTAGGACCAATAATAAGCGAGTTATAGGCACTTTTAAGTTTCGCTATCCTTGTTTGACCTTGAAAGAGGGGTCCAAGGTCAAATCTGACCACACCAAAAGAATCCCAGCCCATGATTTCCTATATGTTGGTTTACCATCCCAAACTTCTAGGACCAATAATAAGCGAGTTATAAGCACTTTTAAGTTTGGCTATCCTCGTTTCACCTTGAAGGCAGGGTCCAAGGTCAAATCCGACCACACCAAAAGATTCCCAGCCCATGATTTTCTATAGGTTGGTTTTCCATTCCAAACCTCTAGGACCAATAATAAGCGAGTTATAGGCACTTTTAAGTTTCGCTATCCTTGTTTGACCTTGAAGGAGGGGTCCAAGGTCAAATCTGACCACACCAAAAGAATCCCAGCCCATGATTTCCTATATGTTGGTTTACCATCCCAAACTTCTAGGACCAATAATAAGCGAGTTATAAGCACTTTTAAGTTTGGCTATCCTCATTTCACCTTGAAGGCAGGGTCCAAGGTCAAATCCGACCACACCAAAAGATTCCCAGCCCATGATTTTCTATAGGTTGGTTTTCCATTCCAAACCTCTAGGACCAATAATAAGGGAGATATAAGCACTTTTCATGACTGACAAAGAAACACCTGTGGCGGCCATCTTGTTTTTCAAAATGAGGCCAAAAATATTCCCAGTCAAGATTTTATAATGAGGAACATATCCTGCAAATTTAAGATCTCTATCTATAATACCCTTTGCTCTAGAGGGCCAACAAAAGTCCTTGTTTAAAGTCAAATAAACGTCCCTGGCGGCCATCTTGTTTTTCAAAATGAGGCCAAAAATATTCCCAGGCAACATTTTATGGTTATTAATATATCCTGCAAACTTGAGAAGGCTAGCTATAATATTTTTTTCGTTAGAGCGGTAATGGTGAAATCTCTCTACACACTGCGGCTATCCAGTGGATACAATGATTTACTCATTTACTCAACAGTGATAACCTGAAAGTAGCTATTGCTCAGCTATGCCATGACATACAGGTCTGCAATTTCACTATGTTATAGCTTACCAAAAATTACGTGAATAACATATTAAAACAAAATACTCTAAATGCAATAGTTTTCAAGTTACAACTGATTTACTCAATAGTGATAACCTCAAACTAGCTATTACTCAGCTATGCAATGAGCTACATGTCTGAATTTTTACTATGTTATAGCTGACCCAAAAGTAGGTGAACAACATATTTAAGCAAAATACTGTAAATGCAATAGTTTTCAAGTTACAACTGATTTACTCAATAGTGAGAACCTGAAAATAGCTATTGCTCAGCTATGCCCTGAGTTATAGGTCTGTAATTTCACTATGTTATAGCTGACCCAAAAGTAGCTGAATAACATATTTACACAAATTTCTGTAAATGCAATAGTTTTCCAATTACAACTGATTTACTCAATAGTGAGAACTTCAAAGTAGCTATTACTCAGCTGTGCAATGAGCCACAGGTCTGGAACTTCACTATGTTATAGCTGACCCCAAAATAGGTGAATAACATATTGAAACAAAATACTCTAAATGCAATAGTTTTCAAGTTATAAGTGATTTACTCAACAGTGCTAACCTAAAAGTAGCTATTACTCAGCTATGCCATGAGCTACAGGTCTGAAATTTTACTATGTTATAGCTGACCCAAAAGTAGCTGAATAACATATTTATACGAAATTCTCTAAATGCAATAGTTTTCAGGTTACAAGTGATTTTACTCATGATGGAAGTTACTGAAAAGCCCAAAAGTAGCTATTACTCACTTAGCTATTGAGACAGACACCCAACTTACTCACCATGTTGTAGCTCTGAAAAAAGTAGCTGAATAACATATTTTCACAAAATGCTCTAAATGCAACACTTTTCAAGTTATAAGTGATTTTGTGCATGATTTCATGAATTTTAATGCATTAAAAATTATTAAAAAAATTTATTAAAAAAAAAAATAAGACAGATCCAGGTCTCACACTCACACAAGAGAATCTACCTCTGGCCTAGTACATATATGCAAGATATGAGAGAAATCCCTGCAATAGTCACTGAGAAAATTGTGATAAAGTGTTGAAATTTTCACACTTTTGGTGGGGGTACCTCCCTTATAATGTCTCTAGCAAACAGACGAACAGACAGATTTGCATGCCTTGAACAATTTTTCATCCTCGATAGATAAGGTATCTTTTAAAAAAAACAGCATGTCTCTAGGCCATGTAGTTTTGGAGGAGAAGTTGTTCACGCGGACGCGTATGCCCACACCGCAGAGTGACGACATAAAAACTGAGAGTAGAAATATTCCGTGTGCACATCCACGCGCCAAACGAAAAAAGATGCTATGATGTCACGCTGTCTAGACAGGAAGCAAGTACGATGCGCCACCTGGCAAGTGCACTCCAGGGCCGGCCGGCCAGCATGCATGCATACAGGATGACTTTTTCTGTCGTTTGGTGGGCCGATCTGCGCCGACCAGATTAGCAATTGTCCATTGGATAGGATGTATTAACGCAATAAAAATGAGGTTTAAATTCGTAGAATAATCCATCTTTTCTTCAAACTTCGAGATCACTTAAAAAAACACATCTACACATCACACGTGCCAAACAAAAAAGATGCCTTGACCTCGAGTTGTCTAGAAAGGAAGGAAATACTATGCGTCACCTTGCGGATACACACTACATGACCGGTCCTGCCGGTACAATATACAGGGCGACTTTTTCTGTCGTTTGGCGGGACCGGTCTGTGCCAACCGGTAGAGCAATTGTTCATTGGATAGGATGTATTAACACAATAAAATCCTCAGTTCCTGGCGTCTCGTTTCCCCTAACTGTGGTTGTAAAAGGGTCATCTCAGCTTCGCGCCTAAGAAAGCCGGTGTTACCCATAGTATAGAGCTCCCTCGAGAGTATATGGGCCAAAGATTTGCTAAGGCATGTAAGAGCTCGGTGTTGGATAAGGACCGTCTTATTCCAGACGTCCAAATATTCACAGGCTTGTTCGTATCCACGTTTTGCTGCTTTCTCAGGATTGGCACCTTTCTGGATCTGAGACCTTTCTGGACCTTCTTAAAAGTTGACTTCAGACTGTATTAACACTTTTCAAGAGTGGCATTACAAGAAGAGGAAGTCTGTGCAAAGGCAGCAGTGAAATTGAGCATGGAGAAATATCTGCCTAGCCTGGTGCTCCAGTTCCATGAGAACTGGTAGGGGTACCTTGCCCATAGGGGCCCCAGAGGGCTTAGGAGAAATACAGATTTTTCCAAAATCCGTATTTAATTCCTGTATTTTGTCCTTATAACAAAACTGTCCCACTTTGAACCACTTAGTGGTTGACGGAGGTGGTTTTATGTATTTACCCTCAGGTAAATTAGCCGCCTGGAAATCATGCTCGAATTTACATAACGCATCTTTGATAACTGTGCTGAGAGGGAGCATGGGAGAAGGGCCTCTTGGCCTAAGTTCTTGACGGCCTTTCTCGTCATCCAGCCCCATGACAGAAGTTGAGGACCTAGGCATGGATTCCCTGGGATCAGGGAGGCCAAGAATCCGACTAAAAGTGTCCAAATCCTCTGCATATTGAGAGGGAACGTCAGACAAAGCTACTTCCCTATAATAAGGGGGGTCTGGATCATGTTGAGGTTGGTCTTGATCAGAGTAAGCCTCAGAGGGCTGAGCCCCAGAGGGCTTTGAAGACCTGTGTCTGGGTGCAGAGGACTGATCCTCCTCTAAAGATGAATACACGTATCTGGACCTCACCTTATGTTAACTCTTGTCAGCATGTTTTTTGGATTTAGAAGATGAAATCCGAGGTTCATCGGATTCATCATTGTGTTGATCCAAGGCGGACCTCGGTTCAACCTCATGCCTTCTACGAGAATGAGAATGTTTTTAGGTCTATCCCAGGCCTTCTTAGAAGGCTCCTCGGATAGGACTGAATGCTGATCCAATGCATAATGATGATCAGCACCAAGACGTGGAGGAAGAGCAGGACCATAGTCCACTTCCATTTCCTCATGTGAGGTAGTTTGAGGTCTCGGAGGGGGTAGGTCCAGATTTACAGCACTAGTAGAGGGTCCAGGCTTAGAAGCTGAAGCTGAGGTCTGATCCACCTCGGATTGTTTTTTAGCTGTCAATTCGTCTCGGAGAGACTGAAATGCTTCTAACATAGAAGCCTGGAAGGACCCCATTTGTTGCAGTAAATGGATGTTAAGTGTGTTACCCAGGGATTTTTCTAATTTTGATTCAATTTTCTGCTGTAAGCCAGTACCTGGCGTGGCTGGGACAGATTTTGCTAGTGTTTGGGTAGATAATGAACTGAAGGGTAGGGGCTGAGGACGTGGGGGTGAGGTAAACAAATTGTCAGCAGCATTCTCAAGGTCTGCATGTGATCCAGTAAAGGAATCCATGTCCTCATCCCCTAAGAGGTCTAGTTCATCATCTTTAGAACTGGTAGTGTCCTTCTTTTGCTTTTTAACGTAGCGTTTTCTATTAGAAATTTTGATCAGTTGTTCTTCGGTGAAAGAAGTACAGATCTGGCAGGGTGAATCAAACGTGACACAGGGGTCATCTCCCTTGCCAGCCTCCCTACAGGTAGGGCAGTAGTTGTGTAAATAAAACGGAAAGCAAAAGTGACACTTAACAGATCTCGGTTTGTCTTTATTCGTTTGGTGGGAAGACATCTTGAAACACAATAAAAAAGGCCTGAACCAAGGAAAACTCAAAACACCAAAATACGCAAAAGATACTTATCCTGTTGAAATGAAACTTTCAAAGAATAATTTATGTTATATATAAAATAAAATGTCCAAAAATCAACATCCAACAATGCGTATGTGCTGAGAAATAGAATAAAATATCTGTGTAAGCTACAGAAGCTACCAAAACACACGGAAAGTAGGAAGAGATCTCATATTGTACCACGTGACGACAACCTGAGGCTACGGCCAACTATAAGTGTCTGTTTTTCTTAGACGTTGGCCGGGCCTGTAGCCATACGAGATCAGCACTCATGGTAAGCTATTGTAGTGCAATAAAATGTGGCTGTTGTTGGATTTTAACTTATTTTATGTGCCAATAGGGAGATATTTTACGGATTCAGACTTTCTGCCATCTTTCACTGCATTGAGCGATTATTTATACAATGATACTTTAAAATATGAAACAGGTATTCAGCACTATTCTAACCACTGTTGATTAGTTGGCTAATCGTGACAACACTAGTTATATTTATCAATCAAAATTTTTATCGTCAGTTTTGAAACAAGAAACAGTATAAAAGTGTACCTGAGGTAGTTGTTTGGCAATATCTCCACCCACAAACACTGCTTCCAAGTAAACCCAAAGATTTTGTACAGTCATCCAGTTCTCAATGATGTCTGAAGTATTGGACAAATTCTGCACCCAGGTCTGAATTTCCTTTTTGAAAGGTGCATTGTACCTTTGAAATACCACAAAGTAGTTAATATCCAATGCATTTGACAATGTGAATATGCAGTTACAAAAATAGCATCAGAGTTGCCCATACCCCACAGTAGTGTAGAAGACAGTAAACCGGCAACCTATTTGCCAGCCGAAAGTCACTGATCCAGTTACTTTTCTTTTGTCACAAAACTGGTTTCCTCACATAATCATTATTTTAATCTAAGTTTACCAAAATAATCAACTACAACAAATATTTTATAGTATTTTCTAATATTCTATCAATATACGAGACATTTTGTCCTCAAAAGTCTACAACAAGAGGGTCAGAAATGCCCCAAAAGGTGAGTTGCGCAGGCAGCAGTAAGGTTAGCAACTGCTGTAATTAAATTTAGAAACAAGGAAAGAAATATTAGGTCACCCAGTTAAGATAAATGTGTTAGACGTGCTAAGAAATGTGAAACTTGCAATCTAGGTTACATTATTGTATCTATGCTATACTAAATATAGGACAGAAACTAAGTAATGTACCATAATATAATATTGCATGGTACCTAATCACAAAAGATAGTTTATTAAAGTAAGACATAGTATTACCATATCTACAGGATTGATGTATGGTAGATGTATGCAGAAAAAGGTGGTGATAGTGGTCATAAACATACCAAAGTATGCTCTTAATTTTTAGAGAACGGACAAAATCACACCAATTTCGACAGTAACCTAGCTATGATGGTGGTCTATCTCCTTGTCAAGTTTAAATTCGATTAGGCAAAGTGTTTTTGAGTTACAGTCCGGAAACGAAAATGCATATACAAACGGACAAAATATGGTCAAATGAATACACAGAATTTTACAAATTTAATAAGTAAATTAAATTTTTATAAGTTAATACCCTATCCAATGGACAATTGCTAATCCGGTTGGTGCAGTCCGGCCTGCCAAACGTTAGAAAAAGATGTCCTATGTCTCCACCGGCCGGCCGGTCCCAGTACTGTGCACTCGCAAGGGGGGCATTGTACTTCCTTCCTGTCTAGACAGTGACATCATAGCATCTTTTTTGTTGTCTAAACTTATTAGACCCCTAGTAAGCTGATAGCGGGGTCGGTGGGAGGGTCTTGTGTGTCCATTGGATAGGGTATTAACTTATAAAAATTTAATTTACTTAATATTAAATTTGCAATTTTATTGCGTTAATACATCCTATCCAATGGAGAATTGCTGATTAACTACCGCTTGGTCGGTGGGTAAGTTACTAGGTAGCAAATTTTAGCCTATGGTCTTGGCTGACTTCGTCAGGAGACCTATAGGCCAAGGCCTGCATTGACCTTAAGGTCAGGAAACCCTGTAAGGCTATGGTCGGTTGCCAGCAGCCGGTTACCCGAGGTTATACCGACGTCGTCCCCCCCCCCCCCCCCCCCCCCCCCCCCCACACACACACACACACACACACTTTTTGCAGACCTGCTCTGAGGTAGGGGAAGAGAGGGATGAGTTCAGTCCCAGAATGCAAATAAACCTCCCGAAACCTCCTTTTTTTGACCTGTTTACACTATGTACATACCGTAAATGACCTATTTAGTGCATCCGCCCTTGTAACCGCACCGTATCTCTTTTTCCTGGCAATATCGTCGGTGACAGTGCACAATATCCACATATTTTTAGTACATAGTACGTATTTTTACTTAATAAATTGACATTTTTGCCATGACTTTCGAGTTTGTTTATATCTACTGCCATATTTACAGGAAGTGGGTATTTTTAGTAGATTCTAAATGTCGGAACACCGTTATTCTTGCCGGATTGATCAATACTTCATCCCAGAAAGTGTTTCATGATGGGTGCGCTAAAAGGGGAACTTTTCCCCACCAAATATTGAAAAAAATAGTCTTTCCTTAGTGCACTGGGCGCTAAATAGGTCACTTACGGTATATAAAAATCTCCCCAATCTAAGGGCCACTTGTGGATCTGCTGAGCAGCCACTACCTAGCCCAATTGGTAAAGCTCTGAATCAGCCCAAGCCACACCCTTCAGATAGAACTGTGTGAAGGTATTATATGACTTCAGTGGAAGGCTGACAAGATTGGATCTAAGGAGACTCCCGACTGGAAGACCTCAGAAGCTGCAAAGGCCCTGACATCATGGGCTTTAACCTGATGTAAAGTGTGGGCCTCCTGGTCAGAGAGCTCATAACATAGGATCACCTTCTGCTTGATCCAAGAGGAGATAGTGGCAGGTGAGATGTCTTTGTCGAAACCTTTCTTAAAGGAGACAAAAACCACCTCCTCATTCTGCCTGACCCGACAGAGGGACCTGTCAGACTTGAGGGATCTATCCAGAGTTGGGGCCAGGGCTGTTATAACCCCTGGGACCACACTGTCTGGACCCTCTTTGGCCAGCTGATTCTTGGAGAGAAAGCTGGGTGATGGGTACAGGGACACCTTTGACCAGTCGGATTGGTGTCTAATATTTCTGTTTTGCCAAGCATGTATCTCACTTCTACGCTTGCCCGATCCCAGGGCCAAGAGGAAAACTGTCTTGAAGGTCAAATGCTTCAAGGAGGCCTCTTTAATTGGTTCAAAATGAACCTTGTCAGCTGGTGCAAAAACCAGGGAGAGGTTCCAGGAGGGGATTCCCTTCTGGCCTTTGGGTCTGTCTCAGTGGAAACTATCCAGGAGACAAGTGAGATTTTCATCCTTACTGATATTGATGGGCGAATTTCCCAGTCTATCAGCAATGGCTGACTGGTGCTGGGCTGCAACTTCCTGTCCTGAAACAGGTATATAAGGAAGTCACCAACTGACTTTACAGGGGGGTGCCCCAAAGTCCACCTGATGAGTAATACATCACTTTGTAAAATGGCCCACTTGCCTCATAGACTGATCTGATTGATCCCCTTTGAGGAGCCTTAATTCTTGCTGCCACTGCCTCAGACAAGCCCTGCTCCTCGATTGCTGAGGCTCTAGGAGCCATGCATGGAGATTAAGATTGTCAGATTTCTGTGAGGGATCTGATTGAATGGCTGTCAACAGGTAGGGCAGATTGGGTAGGCTCAGTGGGATTTGGCTGGCTATGGCCACTAGATCCCAAAACCAAGGCATGTTGGGCCACCCTGGAGCAATCAGAATGATTCTCTTGCATGGGGAGTCCTGCAACTTCTCCACCACTTTGCCCAATATGGCTGATGGTGGGAAAGCATATGCTTCCAGATCCTACCATGGCAGACTGATCACATCCACTGCTGTGGCCAGGGGATCTGGTACCAGTGACACAAACTGAGGCAACTTGTTGTTGAACCTCGTGGCAAATAAGTCTATTTTGGGTCGGTGCCACCTGCTGCATATTGAGTGGAAAACCTCTGGAAGGAGAAACCACTCTGTTTGGATGGTCTGGCCTAGCCTGGATAGCTTGTCTGCTACAACGTTCAGCCAACCTGGAATATGTCATGCTTTAGAGTCACTTGTTTCCTGGTACACCAGGTCAAGATTCTGCATAGTAGGGCACAAAGTGGGCCCGACTTCATGCCTCCTTCCTTGTTTATGTATGACACTACTGTGGTATTGTCGGTTGCTACAAGTACTATCTTGCTTGAGCAAAGGTCTTGGAACTCTTTTAAAGCTAGAAAGACTACTTTTAGTCCTAGACAGTTTATATGCAGCTTGCTTCCCGGAAGAGATCAGGTTCCTCTTGCAGTGTGCTCATCTAAGTGAGCGCTCCACCCTTCTATTGATGTGTCTGTAAATATTTGCAGAGCACGTTTTATTGGGTGTAATGTAGTATAGGGATCGACTGCCATGTTGAGGATCGATATCGAATGAAAATTTAGGGTGGCAGATCGATCGATATTTCAATATCGGGACCAGTAACGTAAGCCGTGGGCGATAATACAAGTTCTTTGAAAACGTGCACATATTAATTCACGAAATTATCAAAACATATTATTTACACACCAAAAATATATTTCTGCAATATAAAATGAAATAAAACAAACAAAATTGCAAATTTAATAAGTAAATTAAATTTTTATAAGTTAATACCCTATCCAATGGACAATAGCTTATCCGATCGGCGCAGACCGGCCCGCCAAACGTCAGAAAAAGACGTCCTGTGTTTCCACCAGCAGGTCGGTCCGTAGCACTTGTGCACTCGCCAGATGGCGTGTCGTACTTCCTTCCTGTCTAGACAGCGTGACGTCATAGCATCTTTTTCGTTGTCTAAACCTATTAGACCCCTAGTAAGCTGATAGCGGGGTCGGCGGGAGGGTGTTGTGTGTCCATTGGATAGGGTATTAACTTATAAAAATTTAATTTACTTATTAAATTTGCAATTTTATTGCGTTAATACATCCTATCCAATGGACAATAGCTGAATAACTACCGCTTGGATGGCGGTAAGTTACTAGGGACTTAATAATTTGAACTCATACTCAGGATAATAAAAACCTTACAGGTCTGGTCAGACTTTGAAGTCAATGACCCTACAGGCTATGGTCGAATATCATCATCCGGTTATTTGGGGTTGAACCATCAGAGTCGACCTTGTCCCCCCCCCCCCCCCCCCCCCCTTTCTTTTGTACAGACCTGCTCTGAGGTAGAGGAGGAGAGGGATGAGTTCAGTCCTACAGCAGTAAAGACCTCCCGAAGGAAGCAGATATTTTTTTTTTTTTTTTTTTTAACTTAACTGTATGTACACTATTTACATATTCCTCCATCCCCTCTAGGTCCTGGATTCTTGGTGGATCTGTTGAGCAGCCACCACAGGACCTAAATGGTATAGCTCTGAATCAGCCCATCCCAGCCACATCCTTCAAGTAGAATTGAGTGAAGGTATTATGTGATTTCCAGTGGCATGCTGACAAAATTTGTTCTAGGGAAACTCCCGACTGGAAGGCCTTAGAAGCAGCGAAGGCCCTAACATCATGAGCTTTGACTTGATGTAGGGTGTGAGACTGCTGATCAGAGAGCTCATAACATAGGATCAGAGTCTGCTTAACCCATGAGGAGATGGTGGCAGGTGAGATGTCTCTGTCAAAACCTTTCTTGAAAGAGACAAAGACTAACTCTTTGTGCTGTCTCAGGTCTGAAGTCCTGTCCAGGTAGTAGCGCAGGGCCCTGATTGGACAAAGGGATCTATCAGACTTGAGGGACCTATCCACAGTAGGGGCCAGGGCTGGGATGACCACTGGAGCCACACTCCCTGGGCCCTCCTTGGCCAGCTGGTTCTTGGAGAGAAAGCTGGGAGATGGAAACAAAGACACCTTAGACCAATCGGATTGGTGTCTGATGTTCTTATGCTGCCATGCGTGGATCTCACTTCTTCTTTTACCGGAACCCAGAGCCAAAAGGAAGACCGTTTTGAAGGTTAGATGCTTCAGTGTTGCTTCCTTAAGAGGCTCAAAAGGAGCCTTTGTCAGCTGGTGCAATACCAGAGAGAGGTTCCATGAGGGTATTCCCCTCCTTCCTTTGGGTCTATCTCTGTGGAAACTTTCCAAGAGGCGAGTGAGATTGTCCTCCTTGCTGACATTAACTACTGCATTTCCAAGTTTATCAGCAATGGCAGACCTGTATCCATCAATGGTGCTGGGTTGTAGCTTCCTGTCCTCAAAAAGGTACAGGAGGAAGTCTGCTATCGACTTTACAGGTGGTGATCTGAAGTCCACCTGATTAGTGTTGCACCACTTTGTAAAAATGGTCCACTTTGCTTCGTAGACTGATCTGGTTGATCTTCTTTGAGGAGCCTCAATTCTTGCCGCCACTGCCTCAGAGAAGCCCTGTTCCTTAATCTTTGTGGCTCTAGGAGCCATGCATGGAGATTTAGGCTGGTTAGATTTCTGTGAGGGATCTGATTGAAGGGCTGAGTCAGCAAGTTGGGCTGATTTGGAAGGCTGAGAGGGACCTGACTGGACATGGTCACCAAGTCCCAAAACCAAGGCATGTTGGGCCATCCCGGGGCAATGAGAATGAGTCTTTTGCAGGGAGAAGCCAGTAGTTTCTCCACCACTTTGTCCAATATGGCGGTCGGTGGGAAGGCGTATGCATCCAGATCCTCCCATGGTAGAGTGAGTGCATCCACTGCTACTGCCAAGGGGTCCGGAACTGGAGACACAAACTGAGGCAGTTTGTGATTGAACCTCGTGGCAAACAAGTCTATCTGAGGACGGTGCCACTTCTTGCATACTTTGTGAAAAATCTCGGGAAGGAGGGACCATTCCGTCTGTATGGTTTGACCTAGCCTGGATAGTTTGTCCGCTATCACATTGAGGTGGCCGGGTATGTGCCGGGCCCTCAGTGTTACTTGTCTTTGGGAGCACCAAGTCAATATTCTCCAGAGTAGGGCACAGAGGGGACCTGACCTCATGCCTCCTTCCTTGTTTATGTAAGCCACTACTGTAGTGTTGTCCGTTGCTACCAAAACCATTTGACCGGTACAGCAGCTTTGGAACTCTCTTAAAGCTAGAAAAACTGCTTTGAGTTCCAGGTAATTTATGTGCAATTTGCTCTCGGGCACCGACCAAGACCCTCTTGCAGTGAGCTCGTTTAAGTGAGCGCCCCACCCTTCTTTTGATGCGTCTGTAAAGATTTGCAGGGCATGTTTTATAGGGTGTAATGGTTGACCTTGTAGAACATTGCTTTCTTTTAGCCACCATTTTAAGTGTGGGTGGAGTGATCTTGGAACCGGGATGGACTTTTCTAACGATTCCGGTACTCTCCAATTGTTTTTGAGGTGCCACTGAATTGGTCTCATGTGTAACCGACCGAGGTAAACTTGCTTCTCTGTGGCTGTCAATAGTCCTATCAGGGACATGAACTGCCGGAAAGGACAGGTCGGAAGTACTAACAACTCTTGTATCTTTCCTTGGAGACTTTCCCAACGGTCCGGTGTAGGTCTGACCCGACCAGACCTGAGGTCGAACCGGTAGCCTACGAAGTCGAAGACTTGTTTGGGTTCCAGTTCTGACTTTTCCAAGTTCACCAACCAACCCAAATCCTGGCACATTTTGACCAGGGTCTGGGTGTGTTTTAGACAAGTTTGAGGGGATGTAGCTCTGACCAACCAGTCATCTAGGTACTGGTGGATTCTTATACCCTTGTGAATGGCCATCAGTTTTACCTCCTTTGCTATCACAGTGAACTCCATAGGGGCTGTGGACAGACCAAAAGGCAGAGCTTTGAACTAGTATGTCCGACCCTGGACATGAAATCTGAGATATTTCCTGGACTGTTCCTGTATTGGAATATGGAAGTAGGCATCCTTGAAGTCTACTGAGGTTACCCACTCTCCTTGTTGGAGGGAGGTTCTGATGGTCTCTGGTGTTTCCATCTTGAATTTCTCCGTTTTTAGGAAAGGATTCAGTTGGCTCAGATCTAAGATCGGCCTTCATTTGTTGTTTGGTTTGGGAACCAGAAAAAGTCCCTAGGGAAATTTGATTGTGAACTAATTCCACCGCATTCTTGTCTATAAGCTGATGTAATGCCTCTAACAGGTAGCTGTTCCTGAGAGGATTGACATAACAACTTATGACTGTTGGGGATCTTGTAAGATGTGGCCGGGTCCTGAAAGGGAGGGTGTAACCCTCCTTCAAAATCTGTATTATTTTTGGACCGGCCCCTAGAAACATCCAAGTTTTCCAAAAGCTTTGAAGTCTTGCCCCTACAGGAGGATCTGAAACAACATTTGGGGCACATGTTACAGGTTGGGCATAACACAATGGAGTGACACAAGAAACACCTTTCACAAATTTTAATTTTTGATTTTTGTATTGACAATCTGCTCTCCCGGGACTTACTTCTTTCTTTTGGGAATGCCCGGGAGCAGAAGTGACAAGACTGGCAACAGGCAAGTTTACATTTAAAAAGTCTGAGTTCTGTTCTGGAATGGTGTACGGGGTCAGCAGCCTCGCCTGTAAATGATCTACACAATAACTGTCATTTGTAAGACTGCTGACCCTTGGCCGGTCGGGATGAAAAACCAACACTCTTTCCCCGGCCTCTCCTGAACTGACGTCGGCCTATGTTCTTCCAGGCCGGTCTATCCTGTTTACCCTCCGCCCGGCCTTCAAACTTCTTGTCAACCCGCTCATAGGGGTGGAAACGATTTTTGCCCCTAGCATAGGCAGTAGAAGACTGGTTCTTACTATCATGAAGGGCGATTTCCTCCTCTGCTCTCTTAATAACTGCATCCGGGAACAATGTTCCGAGCTGAAGTGGAGCTGATCTAAGAGCAGCAAGAGTGTCTGATTTTACCCCGTTCTTGATGTGGCTGAGGTAGGAATCACGTCGGGCAAGAGTAACATTTCCCATAGTAACGAACACGAAGTCTGTTAAGTGTTCCATGGCTTTAGCAGCCGCTTGGGTGATACTGTTGTTAAAATTCATGAGAAATTGCAACTCATCAGACGTCTCCGACACTTTCTTGGATGTTTTTCCTTCGGACTCACCCCGGATGATCTTTAACTGTGTCTGCATTTCCTGCTGAACCTTAAAGAGGCAGCGGTTGAAACTCGCGGATTGGTTGCAGATTACAGAAGCTTCTCTTGAGCTCTTTTCCCACTTCCGGAGCGTGTCCTGTGAAATGCGACGTGAGGCTGGAGGGGTAGAGGTCATACCCGCCTTCCTTGAAATCCTGCCAAAACTACTGTTCAGCTTAGTTGAGCCCGTGTGCCAGGTAGTCACTGAAGACGTATCCTTTTCTTGTCCGGGGTAGAGCCCATACCACTTATTTTGTGACCTAGCCGGTTTGATGAAACTGTCCATGGTTAAATGTCCGGCCTCAGCTGTTCTGGAGGGGTATCCTTCTACTAATGTCACATTAAGTCTGTTCAGTTTCTTACACAGCCACTCTTCTGTAGGCATGTGTAGAGACACCTTGTTAGGAACTGGAACCTTGGGTCCTGCGAATGGATTGTCGTCTGATGGGTTAGAACTTTCCATGTCCGGCACGTGAGACCAGCCCATGAAGGAGCGTATGCCACTCATGGTCTCTCTATACGTTTGCTCTTCCGAATTCGGTTGATCAGATTCAACAAAATCCTGATCATCTGATAGGTCCCCTTCGTGTACAAACAAGGTGAGTGGAGGCTGATCCGACACTTCACTGTCCGGTTGAGAGTTCACACTTGAGAAACTATCTCGCCTACCACTTTGCAGAAAAGGTGATTCCGGACCAGTGATAGCAGAGGAGCCTGGTCGGTCGGTGATAGGTCTGTGAGTTGGAGGTCGGTCGGTGAGAGTTTTGCTGGTTGAAGCTTGTCCGGTGACAGGAAGATCAGAGTCTGAAGATTGTCTGTCGGACATAGGCTTGCCGGTCGACTGAGGTTTAGCACCAACGTCTGGACCAGTGCGCCTTGAAGAAGATGACCTTGGCCGGTGAGGATCCGGCTTCAGCTTACCGGCCGACTGATGCTGTGAAGCATGTACGTCTGGGCCAGTGCGCTCTGAAGACACCTGCTGCTGAGACTCCTGGGGAACAGAAAGCTTACCGGTCGACCGCTGCAAAGCAGCATCATTGTCTGGACCAGTGCGCTTAACAGGTGGCACATTGCCTAGCTGATCAGTAGGCTGAAAAAACGGTTCTGTATCTTTAGCAATGACTCCGGGTGGTGAGTGTGTAGGGGTCACACGAACCTCAGAAGAAAAGGACGGTTGGAAGGACTTGGAAAGCAGAAGGGCTTCGAGCCAATTAAAGCATTCCGACCATTTATCATCCAGCTGAGATATCTTAGAATCAGTGGAAGAAATTTCAACAGATTTCTTGCCTTTGGTAGGAGCTTTATCCTTCTTAGTTTTCTTTTCCGGGGGGCAGACGATGTTTGTGCACTGCTAGACTCTCCAACAACCCCAATAACTGACACAGTGTCAGGATCCACCAAAGCTACTTCGTCTGAAGGGTTACTGTCTAAACGTTTTGCTTCCCTTTTCTCCTTTTTTATCTTGTAAGATGGAGTAGCAAGCTGAGTACGTTGTTCTGGGGTTAGGGAGTTGCAAATGGTACAATCCAAAGTTTCCTTGTTAGCAATACATGGTTCTTCTCCCTTGCCTTTGTCGCGGCAACGTGCACAATAAGCGTGGCCATCAAAAATGGCCATGGCGTGTCCACAACTGCCCCTCTTTTGACCCGGGGATGACATACTGTTCTACACACTCTATTACACAAAATAATATCAAAATTATGAAGAAAGTTGCTTAAATCCACTATATAACACAAAAATTCTGGCTGAGATAAAAATCCGTCCACACAAGTGCGCGCCAAACGAAAAAGATGCTATGACGTCACGCTGTCTAGACAGGAAGGAAGTACGACACGCCATCTGGCGAGTGCACAAGTGCTACGGACCGACCTGCTGGTGGAAACACAGGACGTCTTTTTCTGACGTTTGGCGGGCCGGTCTGCGCCAACCGGATAAGCTATTGTCCATTGGATAGGATGTATTAACGCAATAAAAATCCAAACAAATAAGAGTTTTCATGCTTTTTTGTGTACTAGCTGTCAGGTTTTGTTTCTCTTTCCGTGAAACCGGAAGTTGTTATATTGTGTTTATATAATAAATGTTTATTTTAGCAGTAAAATTACTCCGTTTATTTTATTTTTGTCTGTTTCTTATATGTGGTTTCGATATTGAAATGCTGGTAGCATGTGTCGATATCGGGAGTTTCGTGGGATGATCGATCGATATTGAAAGATCGAGCACCAATCCCTACACTAGTGTAATGATTGGCCTGTAAGTACATTGTCTTCCTTCAGCCACCATTTTAAATGGGGATGCAGGGACCTGGGGATTGGGATCACCTTTTCTAGTGATTCTGGTACCTTCCAGTGATGCCACTGAATGGATCTTAAATGAAGTCGGCCTAGATGAACTTGCTGTAGCTGTTATTAAACCTATCAAGGGCATGAATTCCCAGACCGGGCAAGCCGGTAGGGAAAGTAGTTTCAGTGTTTCTCTTGAAGGTTCTGCCACCGGTCCGGAGTCAGTCAGACCCGACCAGACCCGAGGTCGAACTGATAGCCTACAAAGTCGAAGTCTTGTTTGGGCTCAAGCTCTGATTTCTCTAAGTTCACCAGCCAACCCAATTGCTGACACGTTTTACTAGTTCTTGTGTATGTTGGAGACAAGCCTGGTGGGATCTGGCTCTCACCAACCAGTCTAGGTACTGGTGGATTTTTAAACCCTTGTGTATAGCCATCAGTTTCACCTCCTTTGGTATCACAGTGAACTCCATGGGTGCTGTGGGCAAACCGAATGGCAGGGCCTTGAACTGGTATGCCTGACCTTGGATGTGAAATCTCAGGTATTTCCTGGATTGTTCCTGTGTAGGTATATGGAAGTAGGCGTCCCTGAAGTCTATTGAGGTAACCCACTACCCTTGTTGGAGGGAGGTCCTGATGGTCTCCGAAAGGTTTGGTTTGTTCAGATCTAGAATAGGCCTCAAACGGCTGTGTGGTTTTGGAACCAAGAAAGGTCAGCTGAAGAAGCCCAGAGATTTTGTACTGGCTCGACTGCATCTTGTTCATAAGCTGATGGATTTTTTTGTGACCTTGTCAAGTTTGGTCTTGACTAGAAAGGGAGAGTGTAGCCCTCCTTCAACATTTGTACTACCTAGGGTACAGCCCCCAAGGCTTCCAAGGTTCCCAAAAAGGATTTAGTCTGGATCCTACAGGCAGATTCTGTTCCACATTTGGGACATTTGGTAGTCTGACAAACATTTTCTGTCCCTCCGGACACTGGTCTGGTGACAATGATCCAAGTCTCTCTGTTCTTGTTGTGGTCCGGTCTGGTGGGGCTGACACAACTTTTCACATTTTACAGACTCTTTGCCCCAGGCTACCCGTCTGCAAGGTGCAGCACTTACACAGTAATTGTTATTTGTAAGCTGGCTGACCCCTGGCCGGACGTGATGGAAACTTGTTTGACTGTCGACCACCTTTTTTGTAAGGGTGAAATCTATTATTTTCCCAGTCAAGTCCAGCACCGATAACAGGCTGGTCAGAGGTGTGATAAGGCAACTCTGTCCGGTACCAGGTCTCTGTAACCGGTAATTCACTGTAACCAGTAATTCTCTGTAACCAGCAAAAAACTGGTAGGCTGGAGTCAAAATAAGGACTGTGTAGCCCGGCACCTGGTTGGTACACTCCTTAACCAGTTGGTTGAAGTGATTCTTGTAAATGCTTCCACATCTACCTGCCCCAGAATCAACACAGAGTTGAATGGACTAGGTGGGTAGACTCTGTAACCGGTTTTGGTGAAGCAAGGCTGTATAGCCGGTACCTGGTCAGTAGGCTCCGTAACCAATTGTTGCAGTAATCACTCTGTAACCAGTTTTTTGGTGAAAACAAGGCTGTATAGCCGATAAACTGGTCTGGTGATTTGAAGACACTGTAACCGGTCAGCTGAGGCCATATTTATAGATACTTTCTGCCTGCCTTCCCCAAAATTAACAGAGTTGAATGGACTAGGTAGAGAGACTCTGTAACCGGTTGGGTGAAGCACTGTACAGTAAGGGCTGTGTAGCCGGTACCTGGTCGGTAGACTCTGTAACCAGTCGTTGAAGCAATTTTTCAACTATCTTTTGTGTTGAGAAAAGCTTACTGCAGGTTTCTTCCATTAATTAGAGCATTTCTTTTAATGCACATCTTATTTCGTAGGTTTGACAGTTGCTGGGAAAACCCTTGTACTATATTTAGAAACAATTGCTGGTCGTGTGTGACGTGACCAGCTTGTCAGTTGTCGCGTTCTTTTGTGATACTTAAACAGGCAAATGCACAGTATTCTGCTCATCCACAAACCCCACTACCGACAACAAAAGCCAGGTCCATGAGAGAGGGACTGGTATCACACTAGACATAAGTTGTGAAGAACGCAGTAGCAATATGTAGAAAGAATTGCCGGTCGGCGAATCATGGGACTAGATTCGGGGAGATGACGTCACTGGTCGCGTTCTTTTCCTTTTTACCACAGTAAACGTGAGCTGGCTGGTCGACTGATGCTTGTAGCAGAGAAGTCTGTACCAGTGCGCTCTGGAGGTGAATTTCAGGAACTAAAACTGGAATCACAGTAGACGTGAGCAGAAAGAATACACTTCCGACCTCCTTGGTCGGTGAAGCACGTGACCAGCTTTGTGACCTGGTCGGTGAATCACGTGACCAGCTTCGTGTAGATGACGTCAGAGGACGCGTTCTTTGAGCTGGCCGGTCGGCTGATGCTTTAAAAGCAGAGAAGCCTGGACCAGTGCACTATGAAGATGAAAGTCCTGTCGGTACCGGTCTGAAGTCGGTTCTCAGCCGACTGTGCACTCAAACCAATGTCCTGGCCATCCACTGCCCTTATTACCGACACACGTGCCGGGTCCACAAGGGTGAGACTGAGAGTGACAGAAGATGAGATTCCTTCTATGTAGTAGATATCAGTGTATTCTGAAGAGGTAGGAAGCTCTGTAGATGAATTATTCTCAAGCTTCTGATGAAAAAACACTAAATACTCGAGCTAGGCTGGTGTGACTGATGCTTTACAGCAGAGAAGTCAGTACCAGTGCGCTCTGAAGAAATCTGAAGAATGCATCTCATGTTTCTGATGAAAAAACACTAAATACTCGAGCTGGCTGGTGTGACTGATGCTGAACAGCAGAGAAGTCAGTACCAGTGCGCTCTGAAGAATGCACCTCTTCTATTGGGGAATTCCTTCTATAGATATAAATACTGACGTTTCTTCGTGGTTGTAGCTGGAAGCTTACATAAGGAATATTCAAATAAAAGACACGGATAAAAATACCTTGTAAGTAGAATATCCATATTCTTCTCAATTGTCGATCTGCCCCTAACAACACAATTATTGAATGGGAGGAAACTACAAAAATGGTTGCCTTCATATTTCTCGTCGCTTACTGCCCTATCATCAACACTAAATTGAGTCAGCTAGGGATCGTTTCCAGCAGATTTCTAAATGTATATCCGTGCTTGATATGTAGGTAACACTTCTACAATAAATTATTTGCAAGTAATGGTAGAAAATCTGTCATAATCCACACTTTTCCTTAAAATATCTGGAGATGGTGAAAACATGTCTGCACAGTACACGCGCCAAACGAAAAAGATGCTATGACGTCACTCTGTCTAGACAAGAAGGAAGTACGATGCGCCCCCTTGCGAGTGCACAGTACTGGGACCGGCCGGCCGGTGGAGACACAGGACGTCTTTTTCTGGTGTTTGGCAGGCCAGTCTGCGCCAACCGGATTAGCAATTGTCCATTCGATAGGATGTATTAACGTAATAAAAACACCAATTTCAACAGCAACTTAGCTACGATGGTGATCTATCTCCGTGTCAATTTTGAATTTGATTGGACAAAACATTTTCAAGTTAGAGTCCGGAAACGGAAATGTTGACGGACAGACAAACAGACAAAAACAAACAAACGGAATTACACCATTTTTGAAAGAAACCTAGCTATGATGGTAATCTATCTCCCTGTCAAGTTTGAATTCGATTGGACAGTTTTCGAGTTAGAGTCCGGAAACAAAAATGTTGACGGACAGACAAATGGACAAAAAACGGACAAACCAACGGACAAAATTACACCAATTTCGAAAGCTACCAAGCTATCATAGTGATCTATCTCCCTGTCAAGTCTGGATTCAATCAGACAAAGCTTTTTTGAACACATCAATCTAATAGGCGGGTTGGTTACACGCAACCCGCCTAAAAAGCACATCATGCTTTATTATATATATGCCAGTTATAGCTCACGTATGCATTTGAAAACTTATGTCTTGACATTTCCTATATCAAACGCACCCAGTTTTTCGCCAAATTTCCACTTTCGGTCACCAGTTTATAAAATTGGTATTCAACCACAACACTACCCCGCAGTCTGGGGAAATACTTTTCAACACCATGAGATATAGAAGTAGTGAAAGAGTACAAAGATTGGGATATATTCAGAGCAGTGTCAGTTATATAAAGGTCCAAATAATGTTTAAGTAAAGAAAAAAACGTCTAAGAGAAAAAAAAATGTATGTAAAGATAAATTTTAAATTTAATAGCACAATTATGTAAAAGTATATACAATAATAAGTCGCAGCAACCCATATATTTCTGTCATCAGAGAAATATCTCTCAAATATGGCAGATGAACACACTTTGGCAGAGCCAAAGTTACAGATCACCATGATCCACATGTACACCCGCTAACCAATGTCCCTACCAGGTGCCAACCTTCTCCACCTTACAGAATCCAAGAGATAGCCCGGACAAGATTTTAAACTCATAGTCACTACAACAAGGTCAAAGGTCAAATCAAGATCAAATGATGATGTTGTACACCTACAACACCTAAGCAATGTTCGTACCAACAATCAACTTCCTACACATTTCAGTTGCCGAGATATAGCCCAGTCAAGACATTATAGATAAAGGTTACTATGGCAAGGTCAACAGTCAAATCAAGGTCAAACCATGATGTTACACACCTACAACCCCTGACCAATGTCCCTACAAAGTATCAACTTCCCACACGTTATGTTTTGCGAGGTATAGCCTGGACAAGATTTTATAGGTTAAGATCCCTACGGCAATGTCAAATCAAGGTCAGACTATGGCAATTCACACAAACAACCCCTAAACAATGTTACTACCAAGTATCAAGTTCCTACACCTTCCAGTTTCTGAGATACTGCCCAGACAAACTTTTTCCCGACACCCACCCATCCGTCCGACCATCCGAACACCATGGGTGAAAACTATACCCGTGGGGTAAAGAATGGCAAGAAACTGGCTCTGTTATACATTCAGATTATTGGAAGACATATTCTTCATTAGAATAAGAAGGATATTGTAGCTATTAATTAGTCATTACCGGTTGCTAAGCAGAGAACCTAGCACCATGAGACTGTCTTCCATCAGTGAGACTATTTCCCCGATGTCACCACCTTTGAGAAGCAGCTCGCCTCTGGCTTTGAACACAGAGAAACTCAGTGTATGCATGTTCCACTCAGCCACAACCTGCTTTAGTTTGGCTTCAATATCCTTTTCTTTCACTGCAGAAATACAAATATCCTGGAAATACACAAGATACACAGAGTAGTAACAATAACAATAGTACACACAGAATTCAGATGCTACTGATAATTACACTATGTACAACTACAAGCAAATTATAGCAAATGCTGAAAAAAAAATAAACAAATAAGAATAAAGTTCTTTTCTCAAAAACTTCAACGTGCTACCATTTTATTATTATATGTAAGTGAAAATCAAAGACTTAATATGTCAAAATTGCAAATTTAATAAGTAAATTAAATTTTTATAAGTTAATACCCTATCCAATGGACAACTGCTAACCCGGTCAGCTCAGACCGGCCCGCCAAACGCCAGAAAAAGACGTCCTGTGTTTCCACCGGCCAGCCGGTCCCTAGTACTAGTGCACTCGCCAGATGGCATGTCCTACTTCCTTCCTGTCTAGACAGCGTGACGTCATAGCATCTTTTTCGTTGTCTAAACCCATTAGACCCCTAGTAAGCTGATAGCGGGGTCGGTGAGAGGGTCTTGTGTGTCCATTGGATAGGGTATTAACTTACAAAAATTTAATTTACTTATTAAATTTGCAATTTTATTGCATTAATACATCCTATCCAATGGACAATTGCTGAATAACTACCGCTTGGTCAGCGGGTAAGTTACTAGGGACTTATGTGAACTCATAAACAAACTAACAAATTTTCTTCTGAGTGTTTTTTCGGTTTTTTTTTTTTTTTTTTTTCGCATTTAACTATGTCCAACTATTTACATATATACATATCTCCTCAATACCAAGGTCACTGGTGGATCTGTTGGGCAGCCACTACAGGACCTAGATGGAAGACCTCAGAATCAGCCCAAGCCACATCCTTCAGGTAGAATTGGGTGAAGGTGTTGTGTAACTTCAAGTGGCAGGCTGATAATATTTGTTCCAGTGAGACCCCTGACTGGAAGGCCTTGGAAGCTGCAACAGCCTTGACATAATCGGCTTTAACCTGATGTGGGGTGAGGGGTTCCTGGTCTGAGAGCTCGTAGCATAGGATCACAGTCTGTTTGATCCATGAGGAGATGGTGGCAGGTGAGATGTCCTTGTCAAAGCCTTTCTTGAAGGATACCCCTACTACCTTTGGGTCTGTCTCTATGTAAACTATCTAGGAGATGAGTGAGATTTTTGTCTGCTGATGTTGAAGGGTGAATTTCCCAGTTTATCAGCAATGGCTGACCTGTAACCATCAATGGTGCTGGGCAACAATTTCCTTTCCTGAAAGAGGTACATAAAGAAATCAGCCACTGACTTTACAGGGGGTGCCCTTGAAGTCCACCTGATGAGAGATGCACCACTTTGTAAAAATGGTCCACTTTGCCTCGTAGACTGATCTGGTTGATCCTCTTTGAGGAGCCTCAATTCTTGCTGCCAGAGAAGCCTTGCTCCTTGATTGCTGTGGCTCTAGGAGCCATCCATGGAGATTTAGACTTCTCAGATTTCTGTGAGGGATCTGATTGAAGGGCTGTGTTAACAGGTTGGGCAGACTCAATGGGATCTGACTGGCCATGGCCACTAGGTCCCAAAACCAAGGCATGTTGGGCCACCCCAGAGCAATCAGAATGATTCTCTTGCATGGGGAGTCCTGCAACTTCTCCACCACTTTGCCCAAGATGGCTGTTGGTGGGAAGGCATATGCATCCAGATCCTCCCATGGCAGGCTCAGTGCATCCACTGCTGTAGCCATGGAATCCGGAACTGGTGACACAAACAGAGGTAGCTTGTGGTTGAACCTCGTGGCAAATAGGTCTATTTGGGGCCAGTGCCACCTGCTGCATTTTGCTTGGAAGACCTCTGGAAGGAGAGACCACTCTGTCTGGATGGTCTGACCTAGTCTGGATAGCTTATCTGCTACCACATTCAGCCGACTTGGAATGTGTCGGGCTTTGAGGGTTACTTGTTTCCTGGTGCACCAGGTCAAGATTCTCCATAATAGGGCACAAAGTGGGCCCGACCTCATGCCTCCTTCCTTGTTTATGTACGACACTACTGTAGTGTTGTCGGTTGCCACAAGTGCTATCTTGTCGATACAGAGGTCCTGAAATTCTTTCAAGGCTAGAAAGATTGCTTTTAATTCCAGATAGTTTATATGCAGCTTGCTTTCCAGTAGTGACCAGAACCCTCTTGCAGTGTGTTCATTTAAGTGAGCACCCCACCCTTCTTATGATGCGTCTGTAAAGATCTGCAGAGCATGTTTTATTGGGTGTAATGGTTGGCCTGTGAGAACGTTGTCTTTTTGTAGCCACCATTGTAAATGAGGGTGTAAGGACCTGGCAATTGGGATCACCTTTTCTAGTGACTCTGGTATTCTCCAATTGTTTTTGAGATGCCACAGTATGGATCTCATGTGTAGTCGGCCTAGGTGAACTTGCTTTTCTGTGGCTGTTAGTAAACCTATTAAGGACATGAACTGCCAGACCGGACAGGTCGGTAGAGACAGTATTTCTACTATTTTGTCCTGAAGATTATGCCGCTGGTTCGGTGTGGGTTGGACCCGACCAGCTCTGAAGTCGAACTGGTAACCTACAAAGTCAAAAACCTGTTTGGGTTCCAATTCTGATTTTTCTAAATTCACCAGCCAACCAAGTTTTTGGCATATCTTCACTAGATCTTGAGTGTGTTGGAGACAAACCTGGTGGGATGTTGCTCTCACCAACCAGTCATCTAGGTACTGGTGGATTCTTATACCCTTGTGTATGGCCATCAGTTTCACCACCTTTGCTATCACAGTGAACTCCAAGGGTGCTGTGGACAGACCAAAGGGCAGTGCTTTGAATTGGTACACCTGACCCTGGACATGAAATCTCAGATATTTCCTGGATTGTTCCTGTATTGGGATATGGAAGTAGGCGTCCTTGAAGTCTATTGAGGTGACCCACTCCCCTTGTTGGAGGGATGTCCTGATGGTTTTGCGGTGTCTCCATTTTGAATTTCTCCGCCTTTAGGAAGAGATTCAGATTGCTTAGATCCAATATAGGTCTCCATTTGTTGTTTGGCTTTGGGACTAAAAATAGCCAGTTGAGATGTTGTGTTTTGTACTAGTTCCACTGCATTTTTGTCTATAAGCTGATGTAATGCACCCAGCAGGTAGCTGTTCCTGTGGGGATTGACATAACAGCTTACGACTGTGGGAGACCTTGTAAGTTTTGGTCAGATCCGAAAGGGGAGGGTGTAGCCCTCTTTCAGGATTTGAACCACTTTCGGACCGGCACCCAGATCCAGCCAAGTTTGCCAATAGTTTTGAAGTCTCGCCCCTACAGGCAGATTTGGTGCAGCATTTTTGACATTTATTACAGGTTTTACACAAGACAATTGAGTGACACAGGAAGCACTTTTCACATATTTTAATTTGAAATTTTTCAAGTGACAACCTGCTACCCCAGGACTTACATCTTTCTTTTGTGAAAGCCCGGGGGCAGTATAAACAACTTTTGCAACATGACAATTTACAACTGGTTTTAAAGAGTTCATTGTCTGTCTTGGTACTGAAGTGCTCCCGGCCAGCAGCCTTTCCTGTAGCAAATTTACACAATAATTGTCATTTATAAGGCTGCTGGCCCTTGGCAAGTCGTGATGAAAACTGGTGCTTCCCTTTGCTGCGTTTGTTGTGTCCACGTGATAAATTCTTCCAAGCCTGTCTCTCATGCTTTCTGTTATCCGACTTGCTCTCTGGACGTTTGTAAGGGTGGTACCGACCTTTCTTGTACACCGACCCTGACCGACCTTTATCAAAACTTGCTATATCCTCCTCTGCTTGCTTTACCACACTGTCAGGAAACAAGGTATGAAGATGTAGAGGAGCAGTTCTGAGAGCAGCCAGTGTATCCGCCTTGATGCCAGCTTTTAAGTATGCTAGATACGAGTCCCTCCTAAGTAGTGTGACGTGCTGGAATTAAAGTCCAAAAGGAACTGAAGTTCTTCTGTAGCAGCTGAAACTTTAGATGTTGACTTTCCTTTCTGTTCTATCCTGATAGCTTTCAACTGGGATTGCATGTCCTGTTGTACTTTAACTAAACAGCGATTGAAACCTGCACCCTGGTTGCAGATAACGGACGACTCCCGGGCACTTTTCTCCCATTTCCTCAAGGTATCTTGAGAGATTGGCCACGACTGGGGAGGGCTGGTGGTGATTCCAGCCTGTTTTGCTATCCACTGTTCAGTTTTGTTGAATCTGTACTCCAGGAAGTAACAGTCTCAGTATTGTCACTTTTCTGTGGAGGATGGCAACCATACCACTTTGCTGGAGATCTAGGGGGCTTCAGAAACTGATCCCTCTGTAGTCCACCGGCCTCAGCACCACAGGATGGATATCCATCAGTGAGAGTCAAGTTCAGTTTAGCAAGTTTCCGGTATAGCCATTCATCTGTGGGTAACTGAACTGAATCTTTGCCCGCTGTCTGTAATCTAGGTCCAGCAAAGGAGTTGTCATCTGAGGATCCGGCAGCAGATTCCATATCCGGAATGTGGGTCCATCCCATGTAGGACCGGATGCCCCTCATAGTTTCCCTGTATGATTGCTCTTCGGACAATGACTGTTCAGGGTCGGTGACAGTAGCTTCCAGTTCATCCGACAGTTCTCCCTCCTCTACAAAAATGTCCACAGGGGGTCGGTCTGATACTACACTGTCTGAGTCCGATTCACTACTGACATCCATTCTAGTTGGTTGAAAGGCACTAGTAGAGGGCTTATCAGAGGCTGCTGGTCGGTCACTGACCTGAGGTCGGTCAGAATGAAGTGTAGAGGTCGGTGGGTCAGTAGTTGTAGTTGCAGAGGGTCGGTCAGCAGACACAGAAGGTCAGTCAATAGGCTGAGAAGCTGGCTGGTCGGTGGGTCTGATAAAAGGCTCCAACCTGATGACATTAACCGGTGGTGAGTGAGCTGGGACCACCTTAACTGTGCTGAAGGTCAGTTGTTGCTGAGGCTGGTCCAGATTCTTGGCTAATAAGAGTGCTTCCAGCCTGTTGAAGCGATCCGACCATTTCTGGTCCAGTTCTTGAAATCTCTGGTTGGTGGACACTGCATCCGGCTGGCTAGTTGAAGCAGAAGGCTTATGTTTAACCGACTTCTTCTTTTCTTCCACCTTCTTCTTTTTCTCAGCCGGCTGTGCACTCAAACCAGTGTCCTGGCCATCCACTGCCCTTATTACCGACACTCGTGCCGGGTCCACAAGGGTGGGACTGAGAGTGACTTAGCTGTAGACGTAGATGTTGAGTTCTTTAATGGGGTAGTGTCAGACTTGTCACGTTTCTCCTTTTTAAGTTTATAGGAAGGATAGTTGTGCAAGCTGTTCAGGTGTCAATACTTTACAGTGCTGGCAGTCAGAGTCTGGTTTCTCAACACAGGGGTCCTTACCCTTTTTCTTGTCATGATAACATGCGCAGACACTGTGTAAATCAAAACCTGCCATCATGTGGCCACACCCTCCACGTCGTTGACTAGGAGACGACATAATGTGCTATACACTACCAAGAATCAGAAATTAAGCTTTGAAAAGCAAATTGATTTCGTAGATATTCTCACAAAAAAACTGAAAACTTTAAACTCAGAAATATTCTGTGTGCATTCTACACGCGCTAAACAAAAAAAATGCTATGACGTCACGCTGTCTAAACAGGAAGGAAGTACGGCACGCTATCTGGCGAGTGCACTAGTACTAGGGACCGGCCGGCCAGTGGAAACACAGGACGTCTTTTTCTGGTGTTTGGCGGGCCGGTCTACGCTGACCGGATTAGCAATTGTCCATTGGATAGGATGTATTAACGCAATAAAAATATTTTTTCATCCGTCTTTTTAGCTTTAAACTAATTTTTTTTATTTATTTATTTATTTATTTATTTTTTCATTCTCCATTTCAAAACAATAATCTCAATATACATCAAAGTGAAGGTGTATTTTTTGTTATACCATATAATAACTTAATTCATAAATCAATTTATTTTAGTAAACCATGATGATGTAAACCATAATGTTACGTTATTGCCTTTTTCAAATTTATACATCATTAAATAGTGGCTCCCATGTAGTCCATTTATGAATTTGTTTTTCATTTGTATTCTTTATTTTTAACAGTGTTAAATGTTCATAGAAAATACTTTTAATTTTTTTTTTTTATCTTATTATAATTAACAGCACATTGAAATATATACTTCTTTGTACACATGACAAGCAAATTAATTACGTCACAGTTGACATCTTTTTGTAAATACCCAAAAATGATGTCTTGTATCTTGAAATTAATTAAAAGACCTATTTTCATTTTTATCCAGGTAGAAATTGAACCGCATAGTTGCTTCGAATGGTTACAATGAAAGAATAAATGAATAATAGTTTCTTCATCATGTGTACACAGTCTACAAATACTAGCGTCATCTTTGCCTATTGTTGCTAAATATTTTCTAACCCCAATGATTCTATACAAAAGTCTATATTGAAACCATGTGAGTGAGATGTCACAAGAGAATCTAAAACAGACTCTGAAAATTTCTCTCCAAACAAAATTTTCTATTTCTTCATTCGTTTCTTGGCACCATTTTACCTTCATTTTTGGTTGAACTGAAGATTTTTTCATTACTTTATAAATGTCAGTGGCACCTTTTTGACTTTTGAAGAAAATCTTCAAGTGTGCTGGTAAGAAAGGTCCCATTTCTCTGTAATGATTCAAATCAGGTTTAAGTTTGTTCAAGAATGCTTTAGTAAGTAATTTAATTCCATAGTATTCTAGAACATTAACATGACGAAGATTATACAACTCTTTCAATTCCATCATTGAATGAAAAGTCCTGTTTGCATTGATTAAGTCAATTACAAGTATGGTACCTTTTTGGTGCCATACTGGATAGAATAAAGGGTCCTGACTGATTTTTTTTATTATACCACAAAGGGCTATGCAAGATATCCTGGCCACTTGCTATTGGACAGTCTTGTGATATATATTGCCAAGAATTTAACACGTCTTTCCAAAAAGGGTTACAAGTCTTTGGTTTTTCACACCATGAAGGCCCATAGGTAAATAGTTTACTTGAAAGATTCAACAGATGGTTGACCAGATATGCCCATGGCGAATCTGAATCTCTTATTAGACGTCTAATCCAAGTTATTTTCAGTGATATTATAAATTTTTCAAGGTGAAGCATTTTTAAATCCTCCGCCCAAATAGTCCTTACAAATCTGTTGTCTATTTACCTTGTCTGGTTTACCATTCCAAATAAATTTATACATAATATCAGAAATAGATTTTATCATTTCTGGTGAAGGATTTGGCAATGTAACGAAAAGGTGATTAAATTTAGAGATTATGAAAGTTTTAACAACTTGCAAAATTAATAAGTAAATTAAATTTTTATAAGTTAATACCCTATCCAATGGACAATAGCTTATCCGGTCGGCGCGGACCGGCCCGCCAAACATCAGAAAAAGACGTCCTGTGTCTCCACCGGCTAGGCCGGCCCAGTACTGTGCACTAGCCAGATGGCGTGTCGTACTTCCTTCCTGTCTAGACAGAGTGACGTCATAGCATCTTTTTCGTTGTCTAAACCTATTAGACCCCTAGTAAGCTGATAGCGGGGTCGGTGGGAGGGTCTTGTGTGTCCATTGGATAGGGTATTAACTTATAAAAATTTAATTTACTTATTAAATTTGCAATTTTATTGCGTTAATGCATCCTATCCAATGGACAATTGCTGAATAACTACCGCTTGGTCGGCAGGTAAGTTACTAGGGACTAAAAATTGAACTCATGTTAGAGATAATGACAATTCCTTCTTTAAGCCTGGGTAGACCTTGAAGTCAAACACCCTTAAGGCTATGGTCGAATATCATCCGGTTAACCGGAATGGAACCGTCAGAGTCGACCTTGCCCCCCCCCCCCCCCCCCCCTTTTTAACAGACCTGCTCCGAGGTAGGGGAAGAGAGGGATGAGTTCAGTCCCATAGCATTAAGTCTCCCAGAGGAAGAACGTGAGATTATTTTTTTTTTTTTTGTTGTTGTTTCTTAACTATATGTGCAATATATACAAATATGTACAACTATGTACAGATCTCCTCTAGGTACCAGTCTGTTGGTGGATCTGCTGAGCAGCCACAACAGGACCAAGATGGTAGAGCTCTGAGTCAGCCCAAGCCACATCCTTCAGATAGAACTGAGTGGGGTATTATGAGATTTCCAGTGGCAGGCTGATAAGATCTGCTCCAAGGAGACTCCCGACTGGAAGGCCTTAGAAGCGGCAAAGGCCCTCACATCATGAGCTTTGACTTGATGTAGGGTGTGGACATGGTGATCAGAGAGCTCATAGCATAGGATCACAGTCTGCTTGATCCATGAGGAGATAGTGGCAGGTGAGATGTCTTTGTCGAAGCCTTTCTTGAAAGAGACAAAAACTAATTCTTTGTCCTGCCTAATGTCTGAAGTCCTGTCCAAATAGTAGCGCAAGGCTCTGACTGGACAAAGAGATCTATCAGACTTGAGGGATCTATCCAGAGTGGAAGCCAGGGCTGGTATGACCACTGGGGCTACACTCCCTGGACCCTCCTTGGCCAGCTGGTTCTTGGAGAGAAAGCTGGGAGATGGAAACAGGGACACCTTAGACCAGTCCGACTGGTGTCTGATGTTCTTATGCTGCCATGCATGGATCTCACTCCTTCTTTTGCCAGAGCCCAGGGCCAAAAGGAAGACAGCTTTGAAGGTCAGATGCTTCAGAGATGCCTCCCTAAGAGGTTCAAAAGGAGCCTTTGTCAGCTGATGTAATACCAGCGAAAGGTTCCAGGAGGGTATTACCCTCCGCCCTTTGGGTCTATCTCTGTGGAAACTTTCCAAGAGACGAGTGAGATTATCATCTTTGCTGATATTGACTGTTGTATCACCTAGTTTATCAGCAATGGCAGACCTGTAGCCATCAATGGTGCTGGACTGTAGCTTCTTGTCCTCAAAGAGGTACATTAGGAAGTCAGCCACCGACTTTACAGGTGGTGACCTGAAGTCCACCTGATTAGTGACGCACCACTTTGTAAAAATGGTCCACTTTGCCTCATAGACTGATCTGGTTGATCTTCTTTGAGGAGCCTCAATTCTTGCTGCCACTGCCTCAGAGAAACCCTGTTCTTTAATTTTTGTGGCTCTAGGAGCCAGGCATGGAGATTTAGATTTGTCAGATTTCTGTGAGGGATCTGACTGAAGGGCTGTGTTAGCAGATTGGGCAGGTTGGGCAGGCTGAGAGGGACCTGGCTGGACATGTTCACCAAGTCCCAAAACCAAGGCATGTTGGGCCACCCCGGGGCAATCAGAATGAGTCTCTTGCATGGGGAGTCCAGTAGCTTCTCCACCCAATATGGCGGTCGGTGGGAAGGCGTATGCATCCAGATCGTCCCATGGCAGAGTAAGTGCATCCACTGCTACAGCCAGGGAGTCCGGTACTGGAGAGACAAACTGAGGTAACTTGTGGTTGAACCTCGTGGCAAATAGATCTATTTGAGGCAGGTGCCATTGGTTGCAGATCTGTTGAAAGGTCTCCGGAAGGAGGGACCATTCTGTTTGGATGGTCTGACCCAGTCTGGATAGTTTGTCGGCTATCACATTTAAATGGCCTGGGATGTGTCGGGCTTTTAGAGTTACTTGACGCTGGGAACACCAGGTCAAGATTCTCAAAAAAAAGAAGGGCACACAGTGGGCCCGACCTCATGCCTCCTTCCTTGTTTATGTAAGCTACCACTGTGGTATTGTCGGTTGCTACTAGAACTGTTTTGTCTACACAGAGATCTTGGAACTCTTTTAAAGCTAGAAAAACCGCTTTGAGTTCCAGATAGTTTATGTGTAGCTTGCTTTCCGGCACCGACCAGGACCCTCTTGCAGTGAACTCGTTTAAGTGAGCGCCCCACCCTTCTTTTGATGCGTCTGTAAAAATTTGCAGCGCATGTTTTACTGGGTGTAAAGGTTGACCTTGGAGCACATTGTCTTCTTTTAGCCACCATTGTAAATGAGGGTGCAGGGTCCTTGGTAGAGGGATAATCTTCTCTAGAGATTCTGGGACCCTCCAATTGTTTTTGAGATGCCACTGTATGGGTCTCATGTGTAGTCGGCCGAGGTGAACTTGCTTTTCTGTGGCTGTTAGAAGACCTATCAGAGACATGAACTGCCGGACCGGACAGGCCGGTAGTGACAAAAGAGTTTGTATCTTGTCCTGAAGGCTTTGCCACCGGTCTGGGGTCGGTCGGACCCGGCCGGACCTGAGGTCGAACTGGTAACCGACAAAGTCGAAGACCTGTTTGGGTTTCAGTTCTGATTTCTCTAGATTCACCAGCCAACCTAGTTCCTGGCATATTTTGACTAAGTTTTGGGTGTGCTGGATACAGATTTGATAAGACTTGGCTCTCACCAACCAGTCATCTAGGTACTGGTGGATTCTTAAACCCCGGTGTATGGCCATCAGTTTCACCTCTTTTGCTAACACAGTAAACTCCAGGGGCGCTGTGGACAGACCAAAGGGCAGTGCCTTGAACTGATAAGTCCGGCCCTGGACATGAAATCGTAGGTATTTCCTAGATTGTCCTTGTATTGGTATGTGAAAATAGGCGTCTTTGAAGTCTACTGAGGTGACCCACTCCCCTTGTTGGAGGGATGTTCTGATGGTTTCCGGTGTCTCCATTTTGAACTTTTCCACCTTGAGGAAAAGGTTTAGATTGTTTAGGTCCAGTATTGGCCTCCATTTGTTGTTGGGTTTTGGGACTAGAAATAGTCGGTTGAAAAACCCTAGGGATTTGGGATTTTGAACCCTTTCCACTGCGTTTTTGTCTATAAGCTGATGTAATGCCTCCAGCAGGTAGCTGTTCCTGTGGGGATTGACATAACGGCTTATGACTGTAGGGGACCTTGTGAGTTGGGGTCGGATCCGGAAGGGGAGGGGGTAACCCTCTCGCAGGATTTGAACTACCTTCGGACCGGCCCCTAGATTTAGCCAAGTTTTCCAAAAGCTTTGAAGCCTGGCCCCTACAGGCGGATTTTGTGCAACATCGGGGGCATTTACCACAAGTTGGACAGAACACAATTGAGTGACACAAAAAAACACTGTTCACATATTTTAATTTGTAATTTCTTGATGTCTGACAATCTGCTGCCCCGGGACTTAACTCTCTCTTTTGGGAGTGCCCGGGCGCAGAAGGTACACTTTTTACAACATGAAAATTTGCAAAATTTAAAGTCTCTTTCTGTGGTAATGTCTGGCTCCTGGCCAGCAGTCCTTCCTGTAAACTGTTTACAAAGTAATTGTCATTTAAAGGACCGCTGGCCCTTGGCTGGTCGCGAGGAATAGTACGAGGCCTTGCATCTGCCCCTCTTACTCTGTCCTCTGTTGCCAATGTTTTTCCAAGAGGGACGGTCGGACTTCTTGTAGTCAGGTCGTTTGTCTTGTCTCTCGTAAGGGTGAAAGCGACCCTTCTTTCCTGAGTGGATCTGACCCTTACTCTCAAAATTGGCAATGTCCTGTTCCGCTTGTTTCAACACAGTGTCTGGAAATAAGGTGGCAATATGCAGGGGTCCCGTACGCAAAGCGGTCAAGGTATCTGGCTTGATGCCCATCTTAAGATGTGAAAGGTAAGCGTCCCGCCTTATCAGAGTAGTGTTGGCCACTGTGACAAATACGAAGTCTGTCAGATGTTCAAGCGTCTTGGCCATGGCCTGGGTGATACTAGAGTTGAAGTTGAGTAGAAATTGTAGTTCACTCTCTCAGAAGACTTCCCTTTACTTAACTCCGACTTCACCACTTTAAGCTGGGTCTGCATATTGTCTTGAACTTTATAAATACACCTGTTAAAGGCGGCAGCTTGATTGCAAGTGATAGAAGCCTCGCGTGCCGACTTTTCCCAGCGTCTCAAGTTGTCTTGAGAGATTTGCCTTGAAGGTGGAGCTGTTGATGCAATACCGGCAGCCTTGGCTATACGGCTGTAAGTACTATTGACCTTTGACGAGTCCGTATTCCAAGAGTGTACAGTCTTCGGATCCTGTTCATTAGAGGGTCGGTTCGGAACAAAGCTGTACCACTTTGCCTGAGATCTTGGGGGGCGGACAAATTGGTCTTTAAACAGGCCACCGGCCTCTGAGCTATGCGACGGGTACCCCTCTGTAAGAGTGATATTGAGTTTACCCATCTTGCTACACAGCCATTCGTCTGTCGGCATGGAAACTGAAATTTTCCCTGTGGGTTGTGTCTTAGGGCCCGCGAAGGGGTTATCCTCTGACCTGGATGCTGTTGTGTCCATCTCTGGGATGTGACTCCACCCCATAAACGACCTGATGCCGCTCATCGTTTCCCTATAGTTCTGTTCTTCGGATAGGGTTAAATCCGGATCAGCAGCAGAAGCCTCAAGGTCTTGATCGGACAACTCCCCTTCCTCAACAAAGAGGTCTACTGGGGGACGGTCAGAAATATCCGTATCAGAGTCTGTGTCCATAGAAGATGTGCTCTGCCTCCTAGTAGGGGCTGACGACGATCTGCTTGGCACTTGGTGAGATAAAGGTGAATCAGTACCAGCCAGATCTGAAGGTTGGTCGGTGGACACTTTTGCGGTCGATTTGCTGGTCGACTTGAAAGCAGTCTGAACACTACCAGGCAAATCTGTAGACAATACTGGAGGTCGGTCGGTGGTCGGTGTCGGTTGAGGTCTAATGAAGGGCTTGGAAGAGGCAACTGTTTTAGGTGGTGAGTGTGTAGGCGTAACCTTCACAGTTGTAAAAGCCAGTCCTGGTTGTTCCAAAGATTTCGCTAACAACAAAGCCTCAAGTCTGTTAAAGCGTTCGGACCATTTCTGGTCCAACTGATCAAATCTGGAATCCTGAGACGATTTGGTGGGTTTGAGTGACTTGGATGGCTTGTCGGCTTTAGACTCTTTAGAAGTTTGAGCTTTTGGTTTATCCGTATTTTTATTCTTCTTGTCAGAACTAGAACCAGGAGACTTTACAATCCCCTGGCCGTCCACTGCTCCCACTACCGTAACTACAGACGGGTCTATGAGAGAGGAACTGGAGTCCTGTTGAGGGGGGGAAACCTTTTTGGAGTCACGCTTTTCTTTTTTGATCCTATAAGAAGGTGTAGACAACTGAATACGTTGTTCTTCAGTAAGAGAGTTGCATGCGTTACAGTCAAGATGGGAGATACAAGGGTCAGAGCCCTTACCTTTTTCCCTGCACCTGGCACAGAAACAATGGCTGTCGAAGCTAGCCATGATATGTCCTCAGCTCCCGTGTTTCTGGCTTGGAGAAGACATAGTAACTGGTGATAAACTAAAAATTGTCCAGAAAGGTCTATAAACACCCCTTAACACAATGATAATACTATATTTACACACTCTGAAGAAATAAAGTCCAAAGACTTGAAATAATATTCCTGATAAAGAACTCTGTGTACACAGCATGTGCGCCAAACGAAAAAGATGCTATGACGTCACTCTGTCTAGACAGGAAGGAAGTACGACACGCCATCTGGCTAGTGCACAGTACTGGGCCGGCCTAGCCGGTGGAGACACAGGACGTCTTTTTCTGACGTTTGGCGGGCCGGTCCGCGCCGACCGGATAAGCTATTGTCCATTGGATAGGATGTATTAACGCAATAAAATGTTACTTTGCCAAAGGGTGTCAAGTGACGTTTTTTCCAATTGTTTAGTATTAACTTTGACTGCGCAATTGCATTCAAGTAATTTTTCTGCACCATTTTATCAAGATCTACATTGAACTCTAATCCTAACAAATTGAACTCTGTGGTACCCCACTCAAATGTTGTGTTTACTTTTAATTTATCTTTGCTAAATATCTTCCTTCCAATCCAGATCACCTTAGTTTTCATAGTATTCATCTTCAAATCCTGACATGGAGCCAAATATCTCGAGCGTGTTCAAAGCTACATGCAAGGATTCTCTGGAACCATCCATTAATAATGTGGTGTCGTCAGCAAACTGTGTGAGCCTGTACTCAGTGTTTCCTATTTTTATACCCTTTGGCTTTATATTTGGATTATTGTGGACTAATACTGATAATATTTGACCAGCTAGAATGAATAAAAATGGAGAACAAGGGTTTCCTTGGCGACAGCCCCGCTTAATATTGAAGAATTTTGACAAAATTCCACACTGTATAACAGAAGCCAGGGCCCAGTTTCACAAAGGCCTACTATCCACTAAGTAGGGTACTAAGTGCTAATAGGCTACTAAGTTTATACTTAAGTGTCACTGAGATTGTCTTCACTATGGTAATTAGTAGGCTATCCCTTACTAAAAGCTCTGCTATCTAAAGAACTTGGTAGTTCCCTGGTATCGGCTCAGTGGATCACTGGTAGTGGCTACTAAGAGTCAAGCAAAACCTAGATTTAATAGCATACCATATTCTATATTTAGTAGGTCTTTGTGAAACTGGGACCAGAATATTAGTGTTAAATAGCTTGATCCATTTAATAAAATTTTGTCCAAATCCCAAAAATTCTAGTACATCATAAAGAAACTTCCATGAGATTGAGTCAAATGCTTTCTCGAAATCAATAAGCATTAGGAGTTTTTTCGGTAAAATACATAATGTCATAAACCAAACGTGTAGAATGACCAATGTATCTACCTGTAATAAATCCAGTTTTGACTTTTATCAATTAGAAAATCTAAAATGGTTTTTAACCTGTTTGCTATGGAAGCTGAGGCCATTTTGTATATTACTGAAAGCAACGAAATTGGCCGCCAATTTTTTAGGACTGTGCGGTCTTTGTTTCATTTTGGCAAACATGATATTATGCATTGCCTCAATGTCAGAGGTAGTTCATTATTGTCATAACTTGAGTTTATAGCTCTTTGAATTATAAATTTTAATTTTGACCAAAATACTTTAAAAAATTCTGCTGGGAAACCATCAATACCAGGTGTTTTTCCATTTTTCAGATTTTTCAATGCTTGTCCCAATTCATGAACTGTAATGCCCTTGTTCCACCAAAGGATTAAGCCCCGACCCTGTCGGCGACCCTTAATCGTGGACAGCCAGTGAAAAAAAAAACAAAAATGGGCGGGAATACTGAATCAGTTTCAAAGTCTGGGATTAAGTACAGATCGTCCTCAGGAAGCCTCAGGACGCCTCAGGCGGCCCCAGACAGTCCCTAACTGGTCTGGGACTAAGAACAGACTAAGCCATTTGTCTGGTCGGTTTGAACCACGATCCTGTCGTACACAAACCAACTGGGTTCCAGGACGCCTCAGGCCTCCTGGGACTAAGCCCCGACTAACCCAGGATTAAGTCCCGACCCCACAAGGTGTCCTGAGGCGTCCCCAGGCGTCCCCAGACCGAGATAGCCGATTTTTGTTTTGCAATGGGACTAAGGGTCGCAGGAAGCCTGGGACTAAGGAATAGAGGGTCTGGGACTAAGGGTCACAGGCGGCCTGGGACAGCATGGGACTGTGTAAATTTAGTCTGAGGAGGCCTGAGGAAGCCTGGGACTGGACATTTTGTTTATGGCGGGAAAAAATAATCGGTTGGGGTCGGGAGAAATATCAAACATGTTTGATATTTCTCACGGCCCCAACCGACCACAACTGACCCTTACAGGACGCCTGGGACTAAGCAAATTTTTGAAACCGACCCTCAAAAACCCTTAATCGGGAGCCTTAGTCGTGTGGTGGAACACCCACATTAGTTTACCTTCCAAAAGTTTTGATTGTATCTCTGTTAACTTATTAATATTATAATTAGCTAAATATTCTTTTAAGTTCACATTTTGAAGATCACAATCTCGTGAGTCAAACAAAGTTTGATAAAAGGTCTTAATTTCATCTAATATAAGGCTTTGATCTGTTAATCTTGAACCATTTTCTTTTTTTATTGATCTTATTTACTTTTACTTTTTCAGTAAAATGTTTATTTTCTAATGAGCAAAATAGTTTACTAGGTTTCTCACCATGTTGCAACCATTGTACTCGCGATCTTAAAATATGACCTTTCATTTTCATTTCCCTTAATTGTTCCAATAGATCTTTTTTATCCTGCAATAAATTTATCACGGCAAAAATGTTCCTACTCCTTTCAAGGTCATTAATCTCTTCTATTAGTTTTTCTTCTTTATCATTTTGAGCTCTTTTTAAATTGGATACAAATTTAATAGTTTCACCACTTAGTCTCATCAACAAAGTTTCTAGGAATAAATTTTCATTGATAGTGATCTGAATACTTTCCTACTCATTTCTTTTCAAGTAATCTGGGTTATATACAGAAAGGTATTTGATGCCAGATAATAGTCAAGTCGTGCTTGTTTTAATGGATTTTTACGTCTCCATGTATATCTATGAGTATCAGGGTGCAAATCCCTATACACATCAGTAAGACTAAAATCTGACATCAAATTTAAAACTGCCTTCCTGGCATTTGGGTTATTAATATGGGAATAATTATATGTGTCTTTTAGGGGATCCAAAGCTATATTAAGGTCTCCACAAAGAAGCACATAAGCTTCCTCATTTGAAGCGATTATGTTTGAAATATTATTGAAGAATGAAGGAGAGTCCTTGTTCGGCCCATATATATTCATGATTTTGATGTTCAGTGAGCCTAGCTTAATATCCACAGCAATCAGATTACCCAAGTCATCCTTTTCAATATTTCCAATAACATATTCAAAATTTTTACTAAAAAGTATTGCTACCCCACGTGAATTTGTTCTGTTTCCATGAAGGATACATTCCCCATCCCAGTGTTTTTTTATTTCAGGCAGATCCTCCGATATCCAACAAATGTCTTGTAGACATACTATGTCTGGTTTTTTATCTTTTAAATAATTTAAAACATCTATTCTTTTCAACCGTGTTTGGAGCCCCTGTCAGTTTACCGACAACACGACAATAGTTTTACCCTTTATTGTAACTATCCTTCTTACTTTTGAATATCCAGAGAATCCAGCAAACATTAGATATGACAATTGTAAAAGTGTTAAACACATCAATTCCAAAAGACATAATAGTAACATTCAGTGATAACAAAGGTATAACACCATTTACACAAATTTCTACTAATCTTTGGAGAATGCTATAATGTTGAAAAGATGCAAAAATAAAAACAATAGTTAAACAAAACAAAACAGTTAGACACATATTATTTATAATTAACACTCTTTTTGGTTCAGTTCCTTGCAACTTGTCAATTTAATTTTATATACAGCAGCAATTTGGTGCAGAGTATTTTTTATAAAAATGAGTGGAATCGCAAGTCATATGTATGTGATAATTTGTAGGTTACAATAATAAAAAGATACATTTTTAAACCATATAGAGCTCCAGCAAAAAATTGACCAAAAGTATGACATATACATTTGGTTTCAATACTATTATAATAGTGATTTCTTAAGTTGTTGCTGCATACCACTATCATTTAAATAAGATTATATTGTTTAATATAAATAGTTTTGAATTTCTAACTGCTGTCTCCATACTACTCTTTATTGTGCAAGATTTTGACAAAGCAATTATTTTTAGAAGCCTATTTCTGTACTAGCATGCGCATTAAATAAACAGAAATCTACATATCACAACAAAGAAAACTAGAGGATCGCTCGCAAAAAAAAAAAGATATTGTTTTTGCATAGCAAAAACAAAGCGTCCCGAAAAGGATATAAAGGTGAGTGCTAAAGTATTAAGAAAATGTTCCGTTTCTAGCCTTATACTGTTGTGGCAACCAAAGTCAGCGCAGTCTGCTCTATCTAGCAGAGTTTTCAAGATAAAAGCATTTTTGTGTTTTGCAATTTTTGCAAAAAATTCAAAATGGCCGCTATATTTGGCGAGACAAAAATATTTTGAAAATTGGCATGGGTACTCTGCAGAGATATCCAGCAGGTCAAAAATTTTGTTGAATTCACTCCATCTAGCACAGTTTTCTAGATATAAGCATTTTTGTGAAAATTCAAAATCGTCACCATTTTTGGTGAGACATAAATTTTTGAAAACAAGACCACTGCCGCGGTGTGTATCTCCCGCCGAGCATTAAAGGAGAAAAAATAACTTTTCCGAGATATTCACAATTTTTCATTTTCGTGTGTGAAAGCTCTTCCAAATGTAGGTGAATGAGTTATTTGAGAAAAATTGGCTATCTGCAATACTTTTAAGAGATAATTCGCATTTACTCCCAAAAGTAGATGAATGAGTTATTTGATAAAAATTGGGTATCCGCAATAGTTTTAGAGATAATTAGCATTTATTCATTTTGAGTAGGTGAATAATTAGCTACGGGTCTGAAACTTTACCGAGTGAAAGCTTTCCCAAAAGTAGGTGAATCAGTTATGTGATAAAAATTGGCTATCTGCTATACTTTTAGAGGTAATTCGCATTTACTCATTTTGAGTAGGTGAGTAATTAGCTATGGGTCTGAAACTTCACCATGTGAAAGCTCTCCCAAAAGTAGATGAATGAAATATTTGAGAGAAATTGGCTATCTGCAATACTTCTAGAGATAATTCGCATTTACTCATTTTGAGTAGGTGAGTAATTACCTACGGGTCTGGAACTTCACCATGTGAAAGCTTTCCCAAAAGTAGATGAATAAGTTATTTGATAAAAATTGGGTATCTGCAATACTTTAAGAGGTAATTAGCATTTACTCATTTTGAGTAGGTGAATAATTAGTAATGCTGGGACGATGTTTGCAAACTTCGGTATTATCGCTCGTTGGCTCATTGCCAATCAATGATCGGTAAAATTTGAGTACAACCGATATTTGCTAAATTCAATTCTTTGTAGCCTTTTGGCCACAATAAAACACTAATCGGAATATTATTTTGTAAAAATCTGTTGGGTTTTTCCAACTGTTGTCAAGGTAATCATAAAATCAGCCAATCACAAGTGAGGATACATTAAGCATGGTCTGTTAGTGAGGGAGACGTCTGTGAATGGCTTTTAGATTATATTTTGGTCATATTTGTGGTAATTTGTGTGTATTTCACTTGTTATCATTTAATATTTGATTTTTCTGTCTGGTTTACACTTTCGCCTCCATAATCGTAAATGTTCGAAGTTTGGTCACAAATGTCCGATACGAACATCGACAGGTAAAATAATGGCAATCTCCCAGCACTAATAATTAGCTACAGGTCTGAAACTTCACCAAGTGAAAGCTCTCCCAAAAGTAGATGAATGAGTTATTTGAGAAAAATTGGCTATCTGCAATACTTTTAGAGATAATTCGCATTTACTCATTTTGAGTAGGTGAGTAATTACCAACGGGTCTGAAACTTCACCATGTGAAAGCTCTCCCAAAAGTAGATGAATCAGTTATTTGAGAAAAATTGGGTATCCGCAATACTTTTAAGAGATAATTAGCATTTACTCATTTTGAGTAGGTGAATAATTAGCTACAGGTCTGAAACTTCACCAAGTGAAAGCTCTCCCAAAAGTAGATGAATGAGTTATTTGAGAAAAATTGGGTATCTGCAATACTTTTAGAGATAATTCGCATTTATTCATTTTGAGTAGGTGAGTAATTAGCTATGGGTCTGAAACTTCACCAGGTGAAAGCTCTTACAAAAGTAGGTGAATGAATTATTTGAGAAAAATTGGCTATCTGCAATACTTTTAAGAGATAATTCGCCATCTAGCACAGTTTTCGAGATATTAGCATTTTTGTGTTTTGCAATTTTTGCGTAAAATTCGAAAATTCAAAATGGCTGCCATTTTTGGTGAGTCAAAATTTTTTTGAAAATTGGCATGGCTACTCTGTAGAGATACCCTGTGGGTCAAAAATTTCGTCGAAAACGCTCTATCTAGCACGGTTTTCGAGATATAAGCATTTTTATGTTTTGCAATTTTTGCGAAAAATTCGAAAATTCAAAATGGCTGCCATTTTTGGCGAGACAAATTTTTCTTTTCAAAATTGGGATAGCTACTCTGCAGAGATACCCTGCAGATCAAAAATCTTGTCGAAATCGCTCTATCTAGCACGGTTTTCGAGTTATAAGCATTTTTGTGTTTTCCTTATTTGGAAAATTCATAATGATTAATTAATCATTAATTACTCGGCCATTTCTTAACCAATCAATGCCAAAATCTAATGATTTCCAGATTTTGATAGAATGAATGTATTTGCCAAGTTTCAGGTGAATTGATAACATCCCTTTCAAGTTATCATCCGAACAAGCTTCCCCATCGAAAAAGACATTTTTGGTCATGTGACCTCTCTGATTAGTTGAAATGTCACTGCAGCATATTTTAAAAAATTCCCTAAGGCTACTGCATAAACCTGCCAAATTTGAAAAGAATCCGCCTAACGGTTACAGAGTTATAAGGAAAACAAAATGCAGAGCCGGTGGAGCCTAATGGTCTCCCATACGCAAACAAGCGTCCCTTGTGGGACGCTTAATGACATCTCACACTAAGATATTAAACACTTCATCATTTCACAGTAGGGAAGAATTTTGCAAATTTAATAAGTAAATTAAATTTTTATAAGTTAATACCCTATCCAATGGACAATTGCTTATCCGGTCGGCGCAGACCGGCCCGCCAAACGTCAGAAAAAGACGTCCTGTGTCTCCACCGGCTAGGCCGGTCCAGTACTGAGCACTCGCCAGATGGCGTGTCGTACTTCTGACGTCATAGCATCTTTTTCGTTGTCTAAACCTATTAGACCCCTAGTAAGCTGATAGCGGGGTCTGTGGGAGGGTCTTGCGTGTCCATTGGATAGGGTATTAACTTATAAAAATTTAATTTACTTATTAAATTTGCAATTTTATTGCGTTAATACATCCTATCCAATGAACAATTGCTGAATAACTACCGCTTGGTTGGCGGGTAAGTTACTAGGGACTAAAAAATTGTGAACTCATGTTAGAAATAATGATAATTCCTTTTTTAAAGCCTGGGTAGACCTTGAAGTCAATAACCCTTAAGGCTATGGTCGAATATCATCATCCGGTTATCCGGAATGGAACCGTCAGAGTCAACCTTGCCCACCTTCACCCCCCCACCCCCTTTTTTTTACAGACCGAGAGGTAGGGGAAGAGAGGGACGAGTTCAATCCCTTAGAATTAAATCTCCCGGAGGAAGCATGTCCAGGATTTTTTTTTTTTTGTTGCTCCTTAACTATATGTGCAATTATTTACATATGTACAGATCCCCTCTAGTTACCGGTCTGTTGGTGGATCTGCTGAGCAGCCACAACAGGCCCAAGATGGTAGAGCTCTGAGTCAGCCCATGCCACATCCTTCAGATAGAATTGGGTGAAGGTATTATGAGATTTCCAGTGGCAGGCTGATAAGATCTGCTCCAAGGAGACTCCCGACTGGAAGGCCTTAGAAGCAGCAAAGGCCCTCACATCATGAGCTTTGACTTGATGTAGGGTGTGGGCATGGTGATCAGAGAGCTCATAGCATAGGATCACAGTTTGCTTGATCCATGAGGAGATAGTGGCAGGTAAGATGTCTTTGTCAAAGCCTTTCTTGAAAGAGACAAAAACTAATTCTTTGTCCTGCCTAATGTCTGAAGTCCTGTCCAAATAGTAGCGCAAAGCTCTGACTGGACAAAGAGATCTATCAGACTTGAGGGATCTATCCAGAGTAGGAGCCAGGGCTGGTATGACCACTGGGGCTACACTCTCTGGGCCCTCTTTGGCCAGCTGGTTCTTGGAGAGAAAGCTGGGAGATGGAAACAGGGACACCTTAGACCAGTCCGACTGGTGCCTGATGTTCTTATGCTGCCATGCATGGATCTCACTCCTTCTTTTGCCAGAGCCTAGGGCCAAAAGGAAGACAGTTTTAAAGGTCAGATGCTTCAGAGATGCCTCCCTAAGAGGTTCGAAGGGAGCCTTTGTCAGCTGGTGTAGTACCAGGGAAAGGTTCCAGGAGGGTATGCCCCTCCGCCCTTTGGGTCTATCTCTGTGGAAACTTTCCAAGAGACGAGTGAGATTATCATCTTTGCAGATATTCACTGATGTATCACCTAGTTTATCAGCAATGGCAGACCTGTATCCATCAATGGTGCTGGGCTGTAACTTCTTGTCCTCAAAAAGGTACATTAGGAAATCAGCCAGTGACTTTACAGGTGTCCTGAAGTCCACCTGATTAGTGACGCACCACTTTGTAAAAATGGTCCACTTTGCCTCATAGACTGATCTGGTTGATCTTCTTTGAGGAGCCTCAATTCTTGCTGCCACTGCCTCAGAGAAGCCCTGTTCTTTGATTTTTGTGGCTCTAGGAGCCAGGCATGGAGATTTAGATTTGTCAGATTTCTGTGAGGGATCTAATTGAAGGGCTGTGTTAGCAGACTGGGCAGGTTGGGCAGGCTGAGGGGGACCTGGCTGGACATGTTCACCAAGTCCCAAAACCAAGGCATGTTGGGCCACCCCGGGGCAATCAGAATGAGTCTTTTGCACGGGGAGTCCAGTAGCTTCTCCACCACTTTGCCTAATATGGTTGTCGGTGGGAAGGCGTATGCATCCAGGTCCTCCCATGGCAGAGTGAGTGCATCCACTGCTACAGCCAGAGAGTCCGGTACTGGAGAGACAAACTGAGGTAATTTGTGGTTGAACCTCGTGGCAAATAGATCTATTTGAGGGAGGTGCCATCGGTTGCATATTTGTTGAAAAACTTCCGGAAGGAGGGACCACTCTGTTTGGATGGTCTGACCCAGCCTGGATAGCTTGTCTGCTATCACATTTAAATGGCCTGGGATGTGTCGGGCTTTTAGAGTCACTTGTCGCTGGGAACACCAGGTCAAGATTCTCTACAGTAGGGCACACAGTGGGCCCGACCTCATGCCTCCTTCCTTGTTTATGTAAGCGACCGCTGTCGTATTGTCGGTTGCTACTAGAACTGTTTTGTCTACACAGAGATCTTGGAACTCTTTTAAAGCTAGAAAAACCGCTTTGAGTTCCAGATAGTTTATGTGTAGCTTGCTTTCCGGCACCGACCAGGACCCTCTTGCAGTGAACTCGTTTAAGTGAGCACCCCACCCTTCTTTTGATGCGTCTGTAAATATTTGCAGCGCATGCCTTACTAGGTGTAATGGTTGACCTTGAAGCACATTGTCTTCCTCTAGCCACCATTTTAAGTGAGGGTGCAGGGACCTTGGTAGAGGGATAATCTTCTCTAGAGATTCTGGTACCCTCCAATTGTTTTTGAGATGCCACTGTATGGGTCTCATATGCAGCCGGCCGAGGTGAACCTGTTTTTCTGTGGCTGTTAGCAGGCCTATCAGGGACATGAACTGTCGGACCGGACAGGCCGGTAGTAAAAGGAGTACTTGTATCTTGTCCTGAAGGCTTTGCCACCGGTCCGGGGTCGGTCTGACCTGGCCGGACCTGAGATCGAACCAGTAACCTACGAAGTCGAAGACCTGTTTGGGTTCCAGCTCTGATTTCTATAAATTCACCAGCCAACCTAGATCCTGGCACATTTTGACTAGGATTTGGGTATGCTGGAGACAAGTTTTTAGGGATCTGGCTCTCACCAACCAGTCGTCTAGGTACTGGTGGATTCTTATACCCTTGCGTATGGCCATCAATTTCACCTCCTTTGCTAAAACAGTGAACTCCATGGGCGCTGTGGACAGGCCAAAGGGCAATGCCTTGAACTGGTATGTCCGGCACTGGACATGAAATCTTAGATATTTCCTGGATTGTTCCTGTATTGGTATGTGGAAGTAGGCATCCTTGAAGTCTACCGAGGTAACCCACTCCCCTTGTTGGAGGGATGTGCTGATGGTTTCCGGTGTCTTCATTTTGAATTTCTCCACCTTGAGAAAGAGGTTTAGTTTGCTTAGATCCAGTATTGGACTCCACTTGTTGTTGGGTTTTGGGACTAGAAAAAGTCGATTGAAAAACCCCAGCGATGTTTGATTGTAGACCAGCTCTACTGCATTTTTGTTCATAAGCTGATGTAATGCCTCCAACAGGTAGCTGTTCCTGTGGGGATTGACATAACGGCTTACGACAGTCGGAGACCTTGTAAGATTTGGCCGGATCCAAAAGGGAAGGGTGTAACCCTCTCTCAGGATTTGAACTATTTTCGGACCGGCCCCTAGATTCAGCCAAGTTTGCCAAAAGTTTTGAAGTCTGGCCCCTACAGGCAGATTTGGTACAGCATTGATAACATTTGAGGCAGGATTTACACAAGACAATTGAGTGACACAAGAAACACTTTTCACAGATTTTAATTTGTAATTTTTTAAGTGACAATCTGCTACCCCAGGACTTATATCTTTCCTTTGTGAAGGCCCGGGGGCAGTATAAACATCTGTGACAACATGACAATTTACATTTAGCTTTAACTGAGTGTTCATTGTCTGTCTTGGTAATGGGGAAAGGCTCCCCGGCCAGCAGTCATGGCTGTACTCTTAATACACAGTGATTGTCATTTGTACGACTGCTGGCCCTTGGCTGATCGCAAAGAAAACTGTTGCTTCCCCTTGCCCGTCTTATGGTGACCCCATGAGAGGTTCTTCCATGCTGGTCGGTCCTGTCATCTGCTATCCAACCTAGATTCCTCTCTCTCATACGAGTGAAATCTATGCTTCTTGTAGACAGATGACCCCCGATCCTTGTCAAAAGATGAGATTTCCTCCTCAGCACACTTTATCACCGTATCCGGAAACAAAGTTTCTGACTGTAGGGGTGCAGTGCGGAGAGCGTTAAGGGTGTCGGCTTTAACTCCAGCTTTCAAATATTGAAGATATGAATCTCTTCTCAGAAGGGTAGTGTTGGCCAGGTTAATAAACACAAAATCTGTCAAATGTTCCATCGACTTGGCCATAGCCTGGCACATACTGGAGTTAAAGTCGAGGAGGTATTGGAGCTCATCTACTGCAGTTGACACCTTGGCTGCAGATTTTCCCTTGGATTCCACACGTATGTCCTTAAGCTGAGACTGCATACTCTGTTGAATCTTGAGTAAGCAACCGTTAAACCCTGCTGCCTGGTTACAGATTACTGAAGGCTCACGGGCCGACTTCACCCACTTCCTCAAACTTTCCTGAGAGATAGGGCGAGATAATGGTGGGTTGGTAGCAATGCCGGCCTGTCTGGCAATTCTCAGATAGGTACTGTTCAAACGTGAGGAGCTTGTATTCAAAGACGAAACAGTGTCACCAGACTGGGGTCTGTATGCAAACCGTACCACTTTCCGGTCGACCTAGCCGGTCTAACAAATTGGTCTCTTAATAACCCTCCTGCCTCCGACGTACAGGTCGGGTAGCCCTGCACAAGAGTCAGATTCAGTTTGGACATTTTCTTACAGAGCCACTCATCAATGGGAAGTTTGACTGACACCTTGCCGGGAGTTTGTATCTTTGGTCCAGCAAAGGGATTATCTTCAGCTGAAGCGGCACTAGAGTCCAAGTCGGGTACCTGATGCCAACCCATGTAAGACCGGATCCCTCTCATTGTTTCCCGGTACGATTGTTCTTCAGAGAGGGATTGGTCGTGCTCTGAAGTGTTGAACTCATGCTCATCAGAAAGTTCACCCTCCTCCGGAAACAATTCTAAGGCTGGTCGGTCAGAGGAGAGAGAGTCCGACTCTGAATCGCTTGCAGGTGAGGATTCTCTTCTGGTACTATCAAAGGTAGTAGCCAGTGTTTCTGAGAGGCCGGTCTGATGGCCGGTTCAGAAGATTGAGAGGTACTTGTTCCGGCAGCAGGTTGGTGTTTAATGACAGGGTCGGTGGTCAGAGGATCCACAGTTGAAGGTCGGTCGTTAGTGTGAGAGCTTTGAGTAGAAGGCTTCAAAAAAGGCTCCGGTCTAATAGCATGGGCAGGTGGAGCATGGGTCGGTGTGACCTTGACTGTAGTAAAGGACTGATCAGACGACGTCTCCAGAGTCCTAGCCATCAACAAAGCTTCTAACCGGTTAAACCGGTCCGACCACTTCTGATCAAGATCGGTGATTCTTGAGTCGGTAGAAGAAGAAGAGGGTCGGTCAGAGGCAGACTTGTCTGTAGTAGATTTCACTGCCTTGTCAGTTTTCACCGACTTAGATGAAGATTTCTTAGAACCCGTCTTCTTCTTCTTCTCTGGTGGTGGTGCACTCAAAGCAGGCGACCCTGAGGTGCTCTGCCCATCCACCACCCCCACTACTATCACTAAAGACGGGTCCACGAGGGAGGGACTGAGAGTGTCTTCTGTTGAAGGTTCTTTGGAAGGAGTAGATCTGGCCTCACGTTTCTCCTTCTTGAGCTTATAAGAGGGGGTGGAGAGCTGGGCTAACTGTTCAGGTGATAACGAATCACATAACTTACATGCAGAATCTGGCTTTTCAACACAAGGGTCCTTCCCTCTTTTCTTGTCACGACAACGTGCACAGTGAGAATGGGGGTCAAAGCCCGCCATTGTATGCCCACAGCCCCCACGACGCTGACTTGGAGAAGACATAACAGTCTACGTACTTGCCAGAATAAAATAATAAAGTTTCCAGAAGAAAAACCTTCAAATAAACACAAAATTCTAAAATCCACTTCTCAACAAAAATTCTTTGTGCTCAGCACACGCGCCAAACAAAAAAGATGCTATGACGTCACGCTGTCTAGACAGGAAGGAAGTACGACACGACTCTTCTGAGTCCCACATGGTAAGCTACATTTAAGTAATTAAAATTTTCAATTTTATTACGCTACAATAGCTTACCATGTGGGACTCAATGCTGAATCCAACCGCCCGGTGGCGGGATTACAGCTGAGACTGGAAGGAATGTCAATTTTTCTTAGATTTGAAGTAATATATATATTAGAATAGGGTTAGAAATACCAGTCTGAGTCCCATTTACAGTGCCCCAATCCCAAAGACTGAGCCTGTAAAGAGCCAAAAAATGGAAGACAGTGCTAAAACTTTCAAGATGTTTTGATTGTAGGACGGAAGTGCAGCAGTGCTCACTTAGAGGTCTAAGGGTCCCTAGGGGCCCTTCACAAGTGACAGACCAGCCCAATGGTTGGAATTCTCATAAAATTTTTGCCACCTGAATATGAGATTAATGACAACTTAATAAGTCCTTAATACAAATTACTTTGATAAACTAAAAACAAAATGACCTTACCCGTAACATCTTGAAGGTAAAAGAATACCTAGATCCTGGGATTAGACTCCTGAAGACTTGGTTGTAGCGGAAGTGCCCACCCCCCTTTTTTCTTTCCGAGGACAACTGGTCTGAGGGGAAGGATCTAGGACTTGTTGTGCCGCCACCACGGGTCCCAGATACATATTGTTGTCGTTGTCTGACCAAGTAAGGTCTTTTAGGTAAAAATTTGTAAATGCTTTCCACTGACAGGCTTGCATGATATGGTCCACCGATACCCCACCGTAAAAGGCCTTAGAGGCCGCGAGGGCCCCGATGTCATGCGCTTTAACTTGGACCAAGTCCAAGGCTTGTTGATCTGCTTGTTTATAACAAAGTAGGATGGTTTGTTTCAACCAGGAAGAGAGTGTAGCGGGTCTGATGTATGTCCTTTTTTGAAGGAGATGAAAAGGAGGGACCGAGACCCTCTCAGGTCTTTGGTTCGATCCAAATAGTACCTCAGGGCCCGCACCGGACACAGGGTCCTGTCTTCTTTGAATTGTCTATCTACAATGGTAGTCAAAGCAGGAATAGTCACTGGAGACACACTTTGAGAACCTTCTCTTGCTAGTTGGTTTTTGGCTATGAAATCAGAAGAAGGGAACAAGGCGACCTTTTCCCATTGGCCTAGATTAGATACTTTGTTTGCGACCCAGGCATGGATTTTGCTGCGGCGTTTGCCGGAGGCCAAAGCTAGCAAGAAAGCAGTTTTGAGGGTAAGATGTTCGAGGTCTGTGTCTTTCATAGGCTCAAAGGGTGCTTTTGTGAGCTCATTGAGAACAACAGAAAGGTTCCACTTAGGAAGATTTCTGGAACTTTTTGGATGATCCCTGTGGAAACTGGGGAGTAACCTATGAAGGTCTGCATTGTGTGCAATATGGTGGGCCGTTGGGCCCAAAGTGTCAACGATTACAGTCCTGTAACCATCAATGGTTGAGGGGCGCCTGTTTAGGTCTTGGTACAGGTACATGAAAAAATCTGAGATTTGTTTCACAGATGGAGTGGAGAAATCCACCGAATTTTCTCTGCACCATTTTTCAAATAGGGCCCACTTTGACTTGTAGATGGTCCTTGTTGATGACCGTTGAGGAGCAGCAATTCTCTCTGCCACCTCCACAGAGAAGCCTTGTTCTTGGAGTTGTCCACTCCTAGACACCAGGCGTGGAGGTTGAGTTGTTGTGGAACACATACTTGTGGGACTGTTTGAGTAGGGTCGTTGACACTGGGAGTTGTAGTGGGATCTCTGTTGAGAGCTGCACTAGGTCCCAAAACCAGGGCATCCCTGGCCAGCCTGGGGCTATTACGATGATCAGGCAATGGCATTGCTTGATCTTTTGGATCACCTTGTGAAGGAGAGCCGTAGGAGGGTAAGCATAGGCAGTGAGACTCGTCCAGTTTATGTTCAGAGCATCTATGTCCAAGCCTTTGGGTCTGGGACAGGAGATATGTACAATGGAAGTTTGTGGTTCAGATGAGTGGCAAATAGGTCTACATGAGGGGTGAACCCCTTTTGGCAGATCTGTTTGAACACCTGCGGATGCAGTGACCATTCTGTTGACTGCACTTGGTTTGACCTGGACAGAAGGTCGGCCATCACATTCAGGCACCCTGGAATGTGCCTGGCTTTCAATGTTATGTGATAGTGATGGCACCAGGTCATAATCTTCCACAGGAGAGCACACATCTCTGCTGAGTGAGTTCCTCCTTGTTTGTTGATGTAGGCTACCACTGTTGAGTTGTCCGTAGCAACTAGCACTGTTTGGTTCTGGCACTGGTCCTTGAAGTCTCGAAGGGCCAGTGAGACCGCCTTCAATTCTAGGACATTTATGTGTAGCCTTTTTTCCCAATCTGACCACAGACCCTTTGTAGAATTTTGATCTAAGTGAGCGCCCCAACCTTCGTTTGAGGCGTCGGTAAAGAGTTGGATACTGTGGTCTTTGGGATGAAGGTCTGCACCTTTCATCACGTTTGAGGGATTTTGCCACCAGTCTAGGTGGGCTGCAATGGCTTCTGTCCAAGGAAGGAGGCTGTCCAGCGACTGAGGATATCTCCAGTGCTCCTTGAGATGAAACTGAAAGTGTCTCATCAGCCAGTCGTCCAGGTATTGGTGAAACTCTGAGTCCTCTGGAGAGGGCCATTATTTTCACTTCCTTTACAATCATTGTAAAGACCTGGGGGACTGTGGCTAGTGCGAATGGGAGGGAGGTGAACTGGAACACCTGTGGCTTGTAGCAAAACCTTAGGTATTTCCTTGAGTTTGGATGGATGGGGATGTGTAGGTAAGCGTCCGACAGATCTACCGACGATACCCACTCCCCTGGAATCAGGGAGGTCCTGATGGACTCTGGAGTTTCCATTTTGAACTTTTCTACGTGTAGAAAAGTGTTGAGCCTGCTTAGGTCTATGACTGGCCTCAACCTTTGGTGAGGCTTGGGTACTAGGAACAGGCGACTGTAAAACCCGAGAGATTTTACGTTTTCCACCCTTTCGATTGCATTCTTTGACAGAAGAGACTGGATACAAGTGGCCAGAGCTTGGTCTTTTTGATGGGCCTTGTACTCTGACAGAATCAGAGGGAATCTGACCAAATTTGGCTTTGAAAGAAATGGCAGTAAGTAGCCATTGGTGATAATGTTTAACACGTTTGGAGAACATTTGTTTGTTTGCCAGTCTCTTCTGAAAGAACGGAGGCGACCTCCTACTGGTGGACTGAGAGAGGCTTTGGAGGAGTCATTGGGAAGAGGGGTTTCCACGCCCTCTTCCCCTATTATGGGGTCAAAAATGACCCCTGGAGCCTCTGAAGTTCGGTTTCCCCCTTCCTGAGGAAAACGATTGGTTACTGCTTTGTGAGGAGTTGCCCCCATAGGGGCGTTTCCTGTAGGAGCCTTTTCTCTTGTTGTGGGGACCACGAAAGGACTTATTTTGATAGGGTGCGAAACCCTGAGAGTCTTTAGAGGTGCCCTTTTTGAGGAGGAAGTCTTCACCTTCCTTCACAAGTTGAGACTGGAACAAGGAAGGGTCCCAAAAGGACGAGTTCCTGAGTTCTTGGCGTCTCGTTTCCCCCAATTGTGGTTGTCACAAGAGGGTCATTTCGGCTTCACGCCTAAGCAAGCCAGTATTAGCCATAGAATATAATTCCCTCTGGAGTATATGGGCTAGGGATTTGCTGAGGCATGTAAGGGCCCTGTGTTGAATAAGAACTGTCTTATTCCAAAAATCCATGTACTCACAGACTTCCTCGTATACACGTTTTGCTGCTTTTTCAGGATTGGCACCTTTTTGGATCTGTGTCTTAATCTTCTTGACAGTTGACTTAATGCTATGTTGACACTTCTCAAGGGAAGCATTGCAAGAAGAAGAAGTTTTAGCAAAGGCAGTGGTGAAATTGAGGGTTGAGATATTTTGCCTAGCCTGATGCTCCAATTCTTTAAGAATTGGTAGGGGGACCTTGCCCATAGGGGCCCCAGAGGGTTTAGGAGTAATACAGATTTTGGCGAAATCCGTATTCAACTCCTGATATTTGTTCTGATAACAGGGCTGTCCCACCCTGTACCACTTAGAAGTGGATGGAGGAGGCTTGACGTATTTACCCTCAGGTAAATTAGCAGCCTTAAAGTCATGTTGAAATTTATGGAAGGCGTCCTTGATAACTAAGCGGAAGTGGAAGTGGACGAATAGAGGAAGGACCTCTAGGTCTGAGCTCTTGACGGCCTTTCTCATCGTCCAGACCTATGACTGAAGTTGAGGACCTAGGCATAGACTGCCTGGGGTCAGGGAGGGAAAGAATGCGCCTAAAAGTGTTGACCTCTTCAGCGTACTATGAGGGAATGTCAGACAGAACTACTTCCCTATAATAAGGGGGGTCTGGATCATGTTGAGGGAGGTCTTGATCAGAAACAGCCCCTGAGGGCTCGGCCCCAGAGGGCTTAGAAGACCTGTGTCTGGCTACAGGGGACTGATCCTCCCCTGAGGAAGATGACACATATCTGGACCTTGATTTGTGTTTACTCTTATCAGAGTGCTTTTTAGGTTTAGTAGAAGGGATCCGAGGTTCATCGGATTCCTCATTAGATTGATCCGAGGCAGACCTGGATTCAATTTCATGCCTACTGCGAGAGTGGCTATGCTTTTTGGGTTTATCCGAGACCTTCTTCGGAGGTAACTCAGATGTAGCAACATACTGATCCGATGTATCATGAGGGTCAAGTACAAGACGAGGAGGGAGTGCTGGACCGTAGTCCACATCCATATCCTCAGTTTGAATGTTAGTTCTATGTCTCGGAGGGGGTAGGTCCAGATTGACAGCAGTACTGGATGTACCAGGTTTGGAAGCAGGAAACGAGGTCTGATCCTCCTCTGTTTGCTTTTTTAGCAGTCAACTCCTGTCGGAGCGACTGAAAAACTTCCAACATGGATGCCTGGAAGGAACCCATTTGTTGCTGTAAATGAATATTTAAAGAATTTCCCAGGGATTTTTCTAGATTTGTTTCAATTTTGTGCTGCAAGGCAGTACCTGGGGTGGGTGGGACAGATTTGGCTGGTGTTTTAAGTGATAAAGAACTGAAAGCAAGGGGCTGAGGACAGGGGGGGGGGGGGGGGGGGGGGGGGGGTGGTAAAAAGATTGTCAGCAGCACTCTCAAGGTCTGCATTTGAACCAGTGAAAGAATCCCCATCTCCTTCGCCCAAGAGATCAAGTTCATCATCTTTTGAATTAGTGTCCGCCTTTTTTTTCTTAAGATAGCGTTTCCTGTGCTGAATTTTTTTCATCTGGTCATCTGTAAAAGATGCACAGATATCACAGGGCGTTTCAAAGGTGACAGAGGGGTCATCACCCTTGCCAGCCTCCCTACAGGTAGGGCAATAGTTGTGTAAATCAAAGGAGAAACAAAAATGGTGGCATTTTTGTGCTCTCGGTTTGTCTTTATTCGTTTGATGGATGGACATTTTAAAGGCAATAAAAGACGTAGAAATAAAGGGCCTGAACCGAGGAAAACTCAAAACACGCGAAAACAAGAAATATACTTATCCTGACAAAATAGAAATTTTACAGAATGATCCATGTTATATAATAAATGAAACCTCCAACAATAAGTAAAAGCTGAGAAATAAATGAAAATGTCTGTATATTTACAAATAGCTACAGTTCAATGTGGCCAACGATAAAGTAGGGCGATTGGTCAGAAGTTATCACGTGACGACAACGAGAGGCTACGGCCAACTATAAATGTCTATTTTTCTTAGACGTTGGCCATGATGCCTTGTGGCCATTCGAGAACAGCATTGAGTCCCACATGGTAAGCTATTGTAGCGTAATAAAATTATATATTTATTTCTGCTTTCCTCTTTAAGACCTAGGGATCTTAGTTCTAAAGCAGTTGTTTCTCTTCAAAAAACAGTTAATTTAATTGTTGGTTATGATAAATGATTTTAAGAAAAATACAAGGAATTATGATTCACAACAAATGCTGTTTATAAAACAGTTTATGTGTTCAATTGTGATCTGTAAAAATGTTGAAGAAGAGATCAATGGATATAAATGAATGAAAGATGTCCTAGTTGTCCAATATTTGTAATTTGTCAAGTGAGGCAACATTTCCATAAACCCCACATCTCCTAAATTCACACCATAGCCAGTGGTTCATTGCATTTTAGCTACATATTTGTTGCATTTATGCATGTCCAAATATTTAAAGGAAACATAGGAACTTTTTAACAAGACTACATGTGACTATAGTTTGACCAATGCACAACATTGTTTAAATCTGTGACAATCAATTCATCATTAGACCAAAATATACATTTCCACACCTTTTTAAAAGAACAAAAAGGAACTTCTTAGCTAGGTTACATTTGAATATGTCATGGCCAGTAAACATTATTGCTTCAATCTGTGTCAATCAGTTCACAATTAGACCAAAAGTCACAAAATATTCCCCTGAATCGAAAGAGCAAACAATATCCCAGATAGCATGCCGCCGTCGGACCGACGTTGGCTGTTGGTCGCAAGGTCGGCAGATTTTGCCGACGTTGGGCCGACGTTGGCCCAACGGCTGCCTGCCAACCCCAACTCTGGTAGTATATCTCTACAGTTTGCCGACGTTGGGCCAACGGTGGATTTTTATTCAAGATGGCGGTGAGCAGTAATAGGGGATTTTGTGAAACTTAGTAAAAAATTATTTATAATGGTATATCTAAAAATCATATTTCAGTGAGCCCACAAATTTTAACCAACTATTTCATAATTTTAGAAATAAAAATAACATTCTCATTATAAATTCACACTGAAAAAGTTGTTTGTGGACAATCTGATTGGTTGATGCCATACAATGAGTAATTTTTTTTTGGTGGCTTGCTGACGTTGGGCCAACGTTGGGCCGCCGGTCAAAAAGCCGTTGGGCCAACGTCGGCAGCCATCGTCGGGCCGACGGATGTGCCGATGTTGGCCCAACGTTGGCCCAACGTCAGCATGCTATCTGGGATAATACATCATAGAACAGGAGTTCAGCCAAACAGTCTAATTATATTGTGAACAAAAATAGTGAAGACTAGAAACAATAAATTTTAATGCTTGAGGTGTCAATTCACCAATCTTCTTTTCCATTTCTGTGTTCTCCAAATATGTATTAAGGGGTTATCTCAAGGTTCCAATGCACATTACAATACAGCATAAAACAGAATTGTCAAAAAGCACATTGGTAAATGTACATACAGGAATTTATGTGACATTATTACACACACAAAATTAAATACATTTTTATATCATACTGTACTAATAGTTTATCTGTTGAACAGACAAATCGACTGTACAAATAGTTGTAACTTACTTAAATAGATAAATCCACACCAAATATAAATATACATATTTTTTTTTAATATGCTATAAGTTTCATGAAATTCTAATGATTTATTGGACACAAACCTCAATGTCCTCTTTATGTGGCAGCAGTGGGGCCTCCATGATGTTTCTGAGTGTGAAGTTGTCAGAGTCAAAGTCAAATGTGTGCTGTGTGGTTTTTGCAATTCTGTCCCAGTGGCGGTCCTTCATGGCTGGGTTTGCCATCAGCTCCAGTAATGGACACGTCTCATTGAAGTCATCAATCTTCTGCTTCAGGTCATTATATGCTTGCCATTCCTTTAAGGCTTTAGGGAGCTTGCGGCATCTGTAATATTTTTACATCAAATAATCACACAAGAAATGTGAAATTTTTTGCCGAGGAATAGAACAAGAGGAGAGTGCCCGTGAACGGGCACTGTGTCAGCTGACTGAATGTTTTTGATTTGTGATGGTGATAATGAGAGGAAAGCATAATTATCAGGGAAAGGGCTGTACAGAAATACAGTAAATGGTAACTGAACAGCATGTTCGAAAGATATTCCGAAGCTGACAGAAGAAAAGGACAAAAAAGTTGTGCCCTGCAAATGGTATTATGAAATAAAGTAACAAGGTAATTGTTTAAGTGTAAAAAGTAGGTTAAAAATATTTAGAGAAATACTATAAATGCAATATCCTCGTTCGACCATGAAGAAGGGGTCCAAAGGTCAAATCTGACCATACCAAAAGATTCCCAGCCAAAGAATTTAGGATGGTTTACCATCCCAAACCTCTCGGACCAATAATAAGTGAGTCATAGGCACTTTTTAAGTTTGGCTATCCTTGTTTGACCTTGACGGAGGGGTCCAAGGTCAAATCCGACCACACAAAAAAATTCCCAGCCCATGATTTCCTGTAGCTTGTTTACCATCCCAAACCTGTAGGACCAATAATAAGCGAGTTCTAAGCAATTGTAAGTTTGGCTATCCTCAATTGACCTTGAAGGAGGGGTCCCAGGTCAAATCTGACCACACCAAAAGAATCCCAGCCCATGATTTCCTATATCTTGGTTTACCATCCCAAACCTCCAAGACCAATAATACGCGAGTTATAAGCACTTTAAGTTTGGCTATCTTCGTTTGACTTGGAAGGAGGGGTCTAAGGTGAAATCTGACCACACCAAAAGATTCCCAGCCCATGATTTTCTATAGGTTGGTTTTCCATTCCAAACCTCTAGGACCAATAATAAGCGAGTTATAAGCACTTTTAAGTTTGGCTATCCTCATTTGACCTTGAAGGATGGCTCCAAGGTGAAATCCGACCACACCAAAAAATTCCCAGCTCATGATTTTCTATAGGTTGGTTTTCATTCCAAACCTCTAGGACCAATATTAAGGGAGTTATAAGCACTTTTATGTTTGGCTATCCTCATTTGACCTTGAAGGAGGGTTCCAAGGTCAAATCGGACCATATTAACAGATTCCCAGCCCATGATTTCCTACAGGTTGGATACAATGATTTACTCAACAGTGAGAACCTGAAAGAAGCTATTGCTCAGCTATGCCATGACATAGAGGTCTGCAATTTCACTATGTTATAGCTGACCAAAACGTCTGTGAATAACATATTTAACAAAATACTCTAAATGTAATAGTTTTCAAGTTACAACTGATTTACTCAAGAGTGAGAACCTCAAAGTAACTATTACTCAGCTATGCAATGAGCTACAAGTCTGAATTTTTGCTCTGTTATAGCTGACCTAAAAGTAGGTGAACAACATATTTAAGCAAAATACTGTAAATGCAATAGTTTTCAAGTTACAACTGATTTACTCAATAGTGAGAACCTGAAAATAGATATTGCTCCGCTATGCCATGAGCTATAGGTCTGTAATTTCACTATGTTATAGCTAACCCAAAAGTAGGTGAACAATATATTTTAACAAAATACTCCAAATGCAATATTTTTCAAGTTATAGCCGATTTACTCAACAGTCAGTGCCTGAGAATAGCTATTGCTCAGTTGTGCCATGAGCTACAGGTCTGTAATTTCACTATGTTATAGCTGACCCAAAAGTAGCTGAATAACATATTTGCACAAATTTCTGTAAAGGCAATAGTTTTCCAATTACAACTGATTTACTCAACAGTGAGAACTTCAAAGTAGCTATTACTCAGCTATGCAATGAGCCACAGGTCTGGAACTTCACTATGTTATAGCTGACCCCAAAATAGGTGAATAACATATTGAAACAAAATACTCTAAATGCAATAGTTTCCAAGTTATAAGTGATTTACTCAACAGTGATAACCTAAAAGTAGCTATTACTCAGCTATGCCATGAGCTACAGGTCTGAAATTTTACTATGTTATAGCTGACCCAAAAGTAGCTGAATAACATATTTATACGAAATTCTCTAAATGCAATAGTTTTCAAATTATAAGTGATTTACTCAACATTGAGAACTTCAAAGTAGCTATTACTCAGCTATGCAATGAGTCACAGGTCTGGAACTTCACTATGTTATAGCTGACCCCAAAATAGGTGAATAACATATTGAAACAAAATACTCTAAATGCAATAATTTCCAAGTTATAAGCGATTTACTCAACAGTGATAACCTCAAAGTAGCTATTACTCAGCTATGCCATGAGCTACAGGTCTGAAATTTTACTATGTTATAGCTGACCCAAAAATAGGTGAACAACATATTTAAGCAAAATACTGTACATGCAATAGTTTTCGAGTTCCAACTGATTTACTCAATAGTGATGACATAAAAGTAGCTATTACTCAGCTATGCCATGAGCTACAGGTCTGAGATTTTACTATGTTATAGCTGACCCAAAAGTAGCTGAATAACATATTTATACTAAATTCTCTAAATGCAATAGTTTTGCAATTACAACTGATTTACTCAATAGTGAGAACCTCAAAGTAGTTATTACTCAGCTATGCAATGAGCTACAGGTCTGAAATTTTACTATGTTATAGCTGACCCAAAAGTAGGTGAACAACATATTTAAGCAAAATACTGTAAATGCAATAGTTTTCAAGTTACAACTGATTTACTCAATAGTGATGACCTAAAAGTAGCTATTACTCAGCTATGCCATGAGCTACAGGTCTGAAATTTTACTATGTTATAGCTGACCCAAAAGTAGCTGGATAACATATTTATACGAAATTCTCTAAATGCAATAATTTTCCAATTACAACTGATTTACTCAATAGTGAGAACTTCAAAGTAGCTATTACTCGGCCATGCCATGACCTACAGATCTGAAATTTCACTATGTTATAGCTGGCCCAAAAGTAGCTGAATAACATATTTATACGAAATTCTCTAAATGCAATAGTTTTGCAATTACAACTGATTTACTCAATAGTGACAACCTCAAAGTAGTTATTACTCAGCTATGCAATGAGCTACAGGTCTGAAATTTTACTATGTTATAGCTGACCCAAAAGTAGGTGAACAACATATTTAAGCAAAATACTGTAAATGCAATAGTTTTCAAGTTACAACTGATTTACTCAATAGTGATGACCTAAAAGTAGCTATTACTCAGCTATGCCATGAGCTACAGGTCTGAAATTTTACTATGTTATAGCTGACCCAAAAGTAGCTGAATAACATATTGAAACGAAATACTGTAAATGCAATAGTTTCCAAGTTATAAGCGATTTACTCAACAGTGATAACCTAAAAGTAGCTATTACTCAGCTATGCCATGAGCTACAGGTCTGAAATTTTACTATGTTATAGCTGACCCAAAAGTAGCTGAATAACATATTTATAAGAAATTCTCTAAATGCAATAGGTTTTAAGTTACAAGTGATTTACTCAATAGTGAGAACTTCAAAGTAGCTATTACTCAGCTATGCAATGAGCCACAGATCTGAAACTTCACTATGTTATAGCTGATCCCAAAATAGGTGAATAACATATTGAAACAAAATACTGTAAATGCAATAGTTTCCAAGTTATAAGCGATTTACTCAACAGTGATAACCTAAAAGTAGCTATTACTCAGCTATGACATGAGCAACAGTGCTGAAATTTTACTATGTTATAGCTGACCCAAAAGTAGCTGAATAACATATTTATACGAAATTCTCTAAATGCAATAGTTTTGAAGTTATAAGCGATTTACTCAACAGTGATAACCTAAAAGTAGCTATTACTCAGCTATGCCATGAGCTACAGGTCTAAAATTTTACTATGTTATAGCTGACCCAAAAGTAGCTGAATAACATATTTATACGAAATTCTCTAAATGCAATAGTTTTTAAGTTACAAGTGATTTTACTCATGATGGAAGTTACTGAAAAGCCCAAAAGTAGCTATTACTCACTTAGCTATTGAGACAGGCACCCAACTTACTCACCATATTGTAGCTATGAAAAAAGTAGCTGAATAACATATTTTAACAAAATGCTCTAAATGCAACACTTTTCAAGTTATAAATGATTTTGTGCATGATTTCCTGAATTTTAATGCATTAAAAATTATTAAAAAAATTTATTTAAAAAAAAGTAAGACAGATCCAGGTCTCATACTCACACAAGAGAATCTGCCTGTGGCCTAGTACATATATGCAAGATATGAGAGAAATCCCTGAAATAGTCACTGAGAAAATTGTGATTAAGTGTTGAAATTTTCACACTTTTGGTGGGGGTATCCCCCTTGTAATGTCTCTAGCAAACAGACGAACAGACAGATTTGCATGCCTTGAACAATTTTTCATCCTCGATAGATAAGGTATCTTTTAAAAAAAACAGCACGTCTCTAGGCCTTGTAGTTTTGGAGGAGAAGTTGCGGACGCGGACGCGTACGCCCACGCCGCAGAGTGACGACATAATGTCAGCTGACTGACAAGTCAGCTGACATAAAAATGCAAAACAAACAAATATAGTTGAAGACAATTGGAAAATTTCATAACTAAATTAAATTTTTATAAGTTAATACCTTACCTAGTGGACAAATGCATTTGTCTGACGCCCTGCTGGTCTCGACTAACATTAAAAAAAAAAAAAATCATCCTGAGCTGTTCTGTTCATTAGCCAGGTGGCTATGTAGCCTCCCTGCCAGTCTGCTGCGCATGTGCGTGCATGCACACTTTCTCTTTTTGTTGCCTACCATGTAATAAACACTTGTGAGTGTAATAGCGGAATGGCAGGGTGGGAATCCCCTTGTCCACTATGTAAGGTATTAACTTATAGAAAGTTAATTTACTTATTAAATTTTCCATTTTATTGCATTAATACATCTTACCTAGTGGACAAATGCAGAATAACTACCCAGTGGATGTAGGGTTGCTCACCAAGGGGAATATTCAAGAACTCTAAGAAATAGCCTGGGTAAAAGACACCCTTCCCCCCTCCTTTCTTGTATGAAACTCGATCCGGGTGTACAGCAAAAAAGAGGGAGAGAGTTAGAGTTTCAACCCACCTAGCAGAGGAATAAGAACAGGATCTGAAGAAACCATCCTACACTTCCGGCCCCACTTTGGATCATGGCAGCCCAAAAGCAAGGGTGGCCAAAGCTTCTTTTTTTTTTTAACACAACTACATGTATACAAACTATATACCGCCTATGTATCTTAAATTGAATGTTACTCGTGGACCTGCTGGGCAACTACCACAGGGCTTAGGTGATAATGTTCTGAGTCTGCCCAAGCCACATCTTTCAAATAAAATTGGATAAACATATTTTACGCCTTCCAATGACAAGCCGAGAGTATCTGGTCCAAGGAGACCCCAGCGTAAAAGGCTTTGGAAGGAGCTAAGGGCCCTAACATCATGGCTCACTTGATGCAAGTTCTGAGCTTCCTAATCAGAGAGCTGGTAACACAACAGCACAGTTTGCTTTATCCAGGAAGAGATAGTAGCAGGTACAATATCTTTTGAAAACTCTTCCAAAAGGACACAAAAAAACAGATTTTTACCTTTCCTCAAATCCTTGGTTCTGTCCAAATAATTACGCAAAGCTCTTACTGGACATGATGTCTTGTCCTCCTGAAGGGATTTGTCCAGAGTAGGGGCCAAAGCTGAAATAACCACTGGGGCAACACACAAAGGACCCTAACGAGCTAGCTGATTCTTTGACGGAAAAATGGGCAAAAATGTTAACAATTGCAGAGCACGGCCTAGGGGATGTAAGGGCTGACCTCGAAGTACTCTCCTCTCATCCAACTACCAATTTAGATGCGGGTGGAGGGATCTGGGTACAGGGATGATCTTTTCCACAATCTCAGGCAATTGCCAGTGTTGCTTCAGATGCCACTGGATAGGCCTCATATGAAGTCGACCTGATCAGATCTGTTTTTCTGTTGTCGTCAACAGACCTACCAGAGACATAAATTGCCTGACTGTGCAGGTGTCCTTGTTCTTGATGAACTGGAGTTTTTGCTGCAAGGCCACCCATCTCTTCTGAGTGGGTGTCACCCAACTGGTCAAACTGGTAACCGACAATAGTGAAATCTTGTTGAAGAATCAGTTCAGATTTCTTCACATTTACTACCCACCCCAGATTGTGGCACAGGGCCAAGAGGGTCTGCGTATGTTGTTGGCAAATTCCATGACACAGGGCTCTGAGCATCCAGTCATCTAGATAATGGTGGATTCTTGTACCCCTTGTCTTTGCCACAAGTTTCACTTCCATGACCACCTTGGTAAACTCCAAGAGAGCTGTGGCAATACCAAAAGGAGGGGCTGTGAACTGATACGTTTGGTTGTTGAGGTAAAACCTCAAATACTTCCTTGATCTGTGATTTATGGGGATGTGAAGTAGGTGTCGCTGAAATGCAGAGAAGTGACCCACTCCTCTTTTTGCAAGGACAACCGAATGGTCACCGGGGTTTCCATCTTGAAGGTGCCGGGGTTTAGATACAGATTTAGTTGACCGAGGTCCAAAATGAGTCTCCATTTGTTGTTGGGTTTTGGGACCACAAAACAACCTGTTGAAAAACGCCAGAGATGCTTGGGCCACCACTTTCTCTACTACCAATTTGTCTAATAGAGTGAGTAGGGCCTCTTTGAAGTACCGGTTCTTCACCGGGTCTGCATACCAGCTCACGTTTAGAGGGGACCTGGTGAGAGGAAGCCTTATTTTGAAAGGTAGGGCATAACCCTCCTTCAAAATCGAAACCACCGTTGGATTTGATCCCAGATCTTCCCAAGTTTGCCAAATTTTCTGCAGTCTTCCCCCTACATTGATCTCGTTTGCAACACTGGGAACATTGTGAACAAGAGGGGCAGAACAACATGGAACACCTTTGACATGCTTATTCTTTTCAGCAAGTGAACGGGACTTATACCTTTCTTTTGTGGTTGCCCTGTGGTATTTGCTAAATGCACAAGATTTACAGCACGACAAGACACATCCAAATTTACAGTCTGTGTCTGAATTACTGTCTTTGGAAACAACACTGTCTTGACTACTATCTGAGGTCTTAAATTGTCTACAACTGGAGAGTTTACAACTAGACCTTTTTTGTGGATTTACTACTTGATTCAACTGAGCTAATGAAAGATTTATGTAAGTTGGACCCACACAATAATTGTCACTTATAAGATTTGAACTGCCGTGACTTGGAAAATGAGGATTAGAATCTGTGCCTCTACCACGGCCTATTGCACAGTTTGTGCCAAATTGTCTCCAAGGCTGTTGCTCAGGTTGTTGGTCACTGGAACTGGATGGTTTGTTTTCTTTATGGTCGTATGGTTTTTTGTCTGGCTAGGGTATTACTAGGGATGGGACGGTAGTGAAAATGTGGTCTCGGTATTTTGTTTGGTACATTCCGTTTCGTTTCCGGTTTTCGGATATGTATAAAACTTGCTAAAAGGTCTAGAATTTTGCAAATTTCAGTGAATATTAAAAAAATATTTGTGTTTTTTACTTATTATTATGCTTATTTATTCATATTAAATGTAAATGTTTGTGCCAAATTGTCTCCAAAGCTGTTGCTGAGGTTGTTGGTCACTGGAACTGGATGGTTTGTTTTCTTTATGGTCATATGGTTTTTTGCCTGGTTAGAGTATTAACTAGGAATGGGACGGTAGTGAAAATGTGGTCTCGGTATTTCGTTTTGTACATTCCGTTTCGTTTCCGGTTTTCCGATATATGTATAAAACTTGCTAAAAGGACTAGAATTTTGCAAATTTCAGTGAATATTAAGAAATATTTGTGTTTTTTACTCATTATTATGCTTATTCATTCATATTAAATGTAAACAAAGAGAGTACTTAAAATATATTCAGTACTTACCTATAACAGGAAACCAAATTACGTCATTCATATTGATGGTAAAAACTACGTCACAAAACAGGAGATCTTTTGTCTTCACAGTAAGTACTGGAGGTGTACTGTACTGAGGAAATGGAGGAGTTAAAAACGCAAGATAAACAGTGGATTTTGATATTTCAACAGTTTATTTAATAACAAGCTGTACCATTTGTGTATGTTTAGGGTAAAATAGATGAAATATTTCAAAATACCGTCAGAAAATTGCAAATTTAATAAGTAAATTAAATTTTTATAAGTTAATACCATATCCAATGGACAATTGCTTTACCGGTCGGCGCGACCGGTCCCGCCAAACGTCAGAAAAAGACGTCCTGTATATAATACCGGCAGGACCGGCCAGGAGAGTGCATTCGCCAGGTGGCGCATCGTACTTCCTCTTCCTGTCTAGACATCGTGACGTCATAGCATCTTTTTCGTGTCTAGTCCTAGTAAGACCCCTAGTAAGCTGATAGCGGGGCCGGTTGAGTGGGCCTTGCCTGTCCATTGGATAGGGTATTAACTTATAAATATTTAATTTACTTATTAAATTTGCAATTTTATTGCTTTAATACATCCTATCCAATGGATAATTGCTGAATAACTACCGCTTGGTAGGCGGGTAAGCAGCTAGGGACTTAAGTGAACTCATAACAAAACAAATTGTGCAGGCCCATTTGACCTAGGGTCAGAGAACCCCGAGAGGTCAAGGTCGGCTACCAACTCAGCGGTTAACCGGGAGTCTACCGTCGTTGCTCCCTCCCCCTTTTTCTTTCCCTCCCAGAGTTGATCTGAGTAGGGGAAGATAGAGAGAGAGAGGGGCTGAGTTCAGTCCCAGAAGAAATAAACTTCCCAAAGGAAGCAAGTCACAGTTTTTTTTTTTTGTTTTTTTTTTTTAAATTATGTACATTGAAACTATTTACACTATGTACATATCTGGCATATTTACAATATGTACATATTTACATATATACAACATCTCCTCACTTCTGGGCCTGGTGGTGCACCTGCTGGGCAGCCACTACAGGTCCCAGGTGGAAGAGCTCTGAGTCAGCCCAGGCAACATCCTTCAAATAAAACTGAGTGAAGGTGTTGTGAGATTTCCAGTGGCAGGCTGACAAAATCTGGTCTGAGGAGAACCCTGAATGGAAAGCCTTAGAGGCAGCAAAGGCCCTAACATCATGGGCTTTAACCTGATGCAAGGATAGGGCCTCCTGGTCGGAGAGCTCATAGCACAGAATCACAGTCTGTTTGATCCATGAGGAGATGGTGGCAGGTGAGATGTCTTTGTCAAACCCCTTCTTGAAGGAGACAAAAACCAACTCCTTATTCTGCCTAAGGTTTGAGGTCCTGTCCAAGTAGTAGCATAGGGCTCTAACTGGACATAGGGACCTATCACCCTTGAGTGATTTATCCAGAGATGGTGCCAGGGCTGGAATGACCACTGGAGCCACACTGTCTGGACCCTCCTTGGCCAGCTGATTCTTGGAAAGGAAGCTGGGTGAGGGCTACAAGGACACCTTAGACCAGTCTGACTGGTGTCTGATGTTCTTATGTAACCAAGCATGGATCTCACTCCTGCGTTTACCAGAACCTAAGGTCAGCAAGAAAACAGTCTTGAAAGTCAGATGTTTCAAGGAGGCCTCCTTAAGGGGTTCAAAAGGAGCCTTTGTCAGCTGGTGAAGCACCAGGGAAAGGTTCCAGGAGGGGATGCCCCTCCTGCCCTTGGGTCTGTCTCTATGGAAACTGTCCAGGAGACGAGTGAGATTTTCATCCTTGCTGACATTAATGGTGGAATTGCCCAGTTTGTCAGCAATGGCTGATCTGTAGCCATCAATAGTGCCTGGTTGCAACTTCTTGCCCTGAAACAAGTGCAGGAGGAAGTCAGCAATGGCTTTCAGAGGTGGTGCCCTGAAGTCCACCTGATTACTGAGGCACCACTTTGTAAAAATGGTCCACTTTGCCTCATAGACAGATCTGGTTGATCCTCTTTGAGGAGCCTCAATTCGTGCTGCCACTGCCTCAGAGAAGCCCTGCTCCTTGATTGCTGAGGCACTAGGAGCCAGTCATGTAAGTTCAGATTTGACAGGTTCCTGTGAAGGACCTGGTTGAATGGCTGAGATACCAGGTTTGATATGTTGGGCAGGCACAGTGGGATTTGACTGGACATTGCACTAGATCCCAGAACCAGGGCATGTTGGGCCACCCTGGGGCAATCAGAATTATTCTGCTGCAAGGGTAGTCCTGTAACTTCTCCACCACTTTGCCCAAGATGGCTGCTGGTGGAAAGGCATATGGGTCCAGGTCCTCCCAGGAGAGGCTGAGTGCATCCACTGCCCAAGCCTGGGGGTCTGGCACCGGTGATACAAACTGTGGCAGTTTGTTGTTGAACCTGGTGGCAAACAGGTCCACTTGTGGCTGGTGCCACCTTGAGCATACAGCTTGGAATACTTCTGGATGAAGTGACCACTCTGTTTGAATGGTCTGGCCAAGTCTGGATAGCTTGTCTGTTATCACGTTCAGCCGGCCGGGGATGTGACGTGCCCTGAGGGTTATCTGCTGTCTGGTACACCAGGACAGGATTCGCCACAGTAGGGCACACAGTGATCCCGACTTCATCCCCCCCCCTCCCCCCCTCTTTGTTGATATAGGCAACCACTGTTGTGTTGTCTGTAGCTATCAGTACTGTCTTGTTGTAACAGAGGGTTCGAAACTCTTTTAGAGCTAGAAACACTGCTTTTAGCTCTAAGTGGTTTATGTGCAGCTTGCTCTCTGGAAGGGACCAAGTTCCCCTAGCAGTGTGCTTGTCTAAGTGAGCGCCCCACCCTTCTTTTGATGCGTCTGTAAATATTTGCAGAGAATGTTCTAGAGGGTGTAATGGTTGACCTAGTAGCACATTGCTTTCCTCCAGCCACCACCTTAGATGGGGGTGGAGGGACTTGGGGACCGGGATCATTTTTTCCAGTGATTCTGGGACCCTCCAGTTGTTTTTCAAGTGCCACTGTATGGGTCTCATGTGTAGTCGCCCTAAGTGTACTTGCTTTTCTGTTGCTGTGAGTAGACCTATGAGGGACATGAATTGTCGGACCAGGCAAACTGGATCTGACATTATTGATCTGATCTTGTCTGTCAAGGTCTGCCAACGTTCTGCTGTTGGTCTGACATTGCCCTCTTTCAGGTCGAACTGGTAACCTACGAAGTAACCTGTTTGGGTGCCAGTTCTGACTTTTCCTTGTTCACCAGCCACCCTAGTTCCTGATAAAGTGTGACCAGAGTTTGAGTATGCTGGAGACAAGTGTCATGGGTAGAGGCTCTCACCAGCCAGTCGTCTAGGTACTGGTGGGTCCTTATACCCTTCTGAAGTGCTATGAGTTTGACCTCTTTGGCCACCACTGTGAACTCCATGGGGGCTGTGGATAGGCCAAAGGGTAGGGGTTTGAACTGGTAAGATCGACCCTGGAGATGAAAACGCATGTACTTCCTGGACTGACTGTGAATGGGTATGTGGAAGTATGCGTCTTTGAAATCTATGAATGTGACCCACTCCCCTCCCTGTAGGGAGGTTCTTATTGTCTCTGGGGTCTCCATCTTGAACGACTCTGTGTTTAAAAAGGTGTTCAAGGTGCTCAGGTCCAGGATGGGTCTCCACCGGTTGTTGGGTTTGGGTACCAAAAATAGCCGGTTGTAAAACCCCAGTGAATTTTGGTTTTCTACCGGTTCGACTGCATTTTTGTTTATCAGCTGATACAGTGCCTCCACAAGGAAAGACTGTTTGGTTGGATTGTGGTAGTTGCTTATTACAGTCGGTGACCTTGTCAAGTAGGGTCTGTACCGGAACGGGAGGGTATAACCCTCCCTTAGTGTGGTGACTACTTTTGGACTCGAACCCAAGGACTCCCATTTTTGCCAATACTGTTTTAACCTCGCCCCTACAGGAGGATCTATAACAGCATGTTGGGCATTGGTGACAAGATCTACAGAACACAAGTGACCTGGACAAGAAACTTTTTCACATATTTTATTTCTGTGTACATTTTACAAAAGGTGGGATTTACGCCTTTCCTTTGTGGCAACCCGGTGACAATATGAGCATTTGCAACATGTGAGTCTACATTGAAATTTAAAGTCACTTTGCTGTTCTCGGACACCACTGGTGCTGGGTTCAAGTCTCCCTGACCGGTGACATGTACAGAGTTCTTCTGACCGGTCACAGAATTTACACAGTAATTGTCATTTATGAGACTTGAACCCCTTGGCAGGCTTCTGGGAGAACGTTGAGGCCTTGACACGACCTTTCCTGGCTTGTTGCTTGTCTTTAATCTGCTTCCAAGCCAGAAGGGTAGGTTTCCTGTCGTGGTGACTCGTAGATCTATCACTTGCAGGGTCAGGCCGGAAACGATTTTGCTGTCGGTGTGATGTACCAGACGAATGCCTCTCGTCATTCCTACTGATTTCCTCTTCAGCCTTGGTGATAAGCTGATCCTGGAACAGTGCGTTTTGATGTACTGGAGACGTTCTTAGGGCGTTCACAGTATCTTGTTTCACTCCCGCATGTAGGTAGTCCAGATAGCTATCCCTGCAAGCTAGAGTGAAGTTGGCCATGTTGATAAAAATACCCTCGGATAGATCTTGCATGGTTCTGGCCATGGCCTGTGAGATTGACCGGTTAAACGTGGTCAGATACTCCAGTTCATTGACAGCTTGCTTCATCTTCTCTGATGACTTGCCCTTACTGTCGAGATGTAGAGTTTTGAGTTGAGTGGCCATAGAGTCTTGAACTCTAGTCAAACACCTTGACAAACCAGCAGCCTGGTTACACATTATTGTCTGTTCTCTTGCTGCTCTCTCCCACCTCCCGAGTAGCTCTTGACTGAAGGCCCGGGAGGGTGGGGCAGTAGGTAAGTTTCTTCTAGCCACACTGCTGAATGAATGGTTGAGCTTGGCAGGATCCGGTGACCAGGTGCGTACTGTTGTGCTCTCAGAGTCCTTCTCAGCATGTATCCCGTACCACCTTGAAGATCTGGGAGTTTTAATGAACTGATCTCTGAGGAGACCGGTATTGTCTGTGTTTCTAGTTGGGTAGCCCTCTGTGAGTGTGAGGTTAAGACTGGACATCTTATGACACAACCAGTCGTCCACCGGAAGTTTCACCGACACTTTACCGGTTGGTCTAACACGTGCACCGGCAAAGGGGTTGTCATCAGCAGTGGAGGACACAGTTTCAAACTCAGGAACCTTGTGCCACTTCATGAAACTTCTCACACCCCTCATAGTCTCCCTGTAGTTTGCCTCCTCAGTAGGTTCACTGTCAGGATCATCTCTGGAGACATCCCTGTCTGCTGACCGGTCCCGGTGGATCTCCTCATCCAGGGAACCGGTATCACTGAGCTGGTCAGCTTCACTATCAGAAGCTGCACTCACATCTCCCTCACCGGTTGGCTGAACTTCAGTGAACGAACCGGGGGCCTGAACAGGCTGGGTTGCTATCCCTGCACCGGGAGCCCCAAGGGGCTGGGTGGCAGTCTCCATCTCCTCTACAGCCTCACCGGTGACCTGATCAAGGCCGGGACCGGGTTTCTCTACAGCCAGCTTGCTGGTGGTGGCACCAGGATCAAAAAATGGCTTCTGGCTGGTAGTCACGTCTGAAGCTGGTTTCACAACTGTGAAAGTCTTGGCCAATAACATTGCCTCAAGACGGGAGAATCTTTCTGCCCACTTCTCATCAAGTTGCTTCAAATCTTCAGCTGATGGTTTACTGCTGGAAGATTTCTTCTTATTGGCAGAAGGCTTGGGGGATTCACTACGCTTCGTCTTCTTGGTAGTAGGGGTAGAATGAACAGCCTTGACCTTCTCCACTTTACCCAGCACACTAACGTGTGCAGGGTCCACGAGAGTGGGAGTGGAGGAGGACGCAGTCGCCTTCTTGTCTTTCCTGTCTTTATAAGTAGGGGTAGACAATTGCTGGATCTGTTCAGGGTTAAACCCTCAACAGATAGCACATTCCTTCTTCTGGACGCAGGGGTCGTCGCCTAGCCCTTTGTCCCTACAACGTGCACACTTGGAGTGGGAGTCGAACCCAGCCATAGCGTGTCCGCAGGAGCCTCGTCTTTGTCCTGGAGATGACATAGTTGTAGGTAATACTTCTAAATAACTTTAAAAGTGAATTTAAAAAGTTGCGTTCGGTGTAGAACAAAATTGCAAATTTAATAAGTAAATTAAATTTTTATAAGTTAATACCCTATCCAATGGACAATTGCTAATCCGGTCGGCGCAGACCGGCCCGCCAAACGCCAGAAAAAGACGTCCTGTGTTGCCACCGGCTGGCCGGTCCGTAGTACTGTGCACTCCCCAGATGGCGCCTCGTACTTCCTTCCTGTCTAGACAACCTGACGTCATAGCATCTTTTTCGTTTGGCGCGTGTACTGTGTAGACGTGTTTTCTACGATCTCCAGATATTTTAAGGAAAAGTGTGCATTATGACGGATTTTCTAAGCACGGATATACTTCAAGAAATCTGCTGGAAACGCTCCCTAGCTGACTCAATTTAGTGTTGATGATAGGGCAGTAATCTACGAGAATATGAAGGCAGCCATTTTCTAGTTTCCTCCCATTCAACAATTGTGTTGTTAGGGGCAGATCGACAATATTTAGAAATATAATGGATATACTACTTACAAGGTATTTTTATCCGTGTTTTTTGTTTGAATGTACCTGCTGTAACCTTCCAGCTACAATCACCATAGAAACGTCTTTTCTAGTACTACAAATGCAAATCACGGAAAACTTCAATCTACGTAGTTTTGAACACTGTATATAGATGGAATTCCCTTATGGAAGGTGCATTCTTCATCAGAGCGCACTGGTACCGACTTCTCTGCTGTAAAGCATCAGTCACACCAGCCTAGCTCGAGTATTTTTCATCAGAAGCAGGAGGTGAATTCTTCAGATTTCTTCAACCGACCTCTACATAGAAGGAATTTTCACTCTCAGTCCCACCCTTGTGGACCCGGCCTTTGTGTCGGTAATAAGGGCAGTGGATGGCCAGGAAACTGGTTTGAGTGTACAGCCGGCTGAGAAGAAGAACCGACTTCAGACCGGCCAGGAATTTCATCTACAGAGCGCACTGGTCCAGGCTTCTCTGCTTTTAAAGCATCAGCCGACCGGCCAGCTCAAAGAACGCGACCTCTGACGTCATATTCAGTCAGCCAATCGCGTGTCCTTCCGACCAATCACGAAGCAGGTCATGTGTTTTCACCGACCAGGAAGGTCGGAAGTGCGTTCTTCAGAACTCACGTCTACTGTGACTACAGTCCCTGCTTTGCAGACCCGGCCTGGTTGTCGGAAGTGGGATTTTGTGGACTGTAAAGTTGCCGGTAAAGCATCACACAAAGAACGCGAATACTGACGTCATCTCCAGTCAGCCAATCGCGTGTCCTTCCGAACAATCACGAAGCAGGTCACCTGTTTTCACCGACCAGGAAGGTCGGAAGTGCGTTCTCTCAGAACTCACGTCTACTGTGATACCAGTCCCTCTCTCATGGACTGGCCTTCGTTGTCGGTAGTGGGGTTTGTGGATTAACAGATTACTGCACATTTGCATGTTTAAGTATCACAAAAGAACGCGACTATTGACGAGTTCAATCAGCCAATCGCGTGTCTTTCCGACCAGCAGGCTGGTCACGTGACACACCGAACACCAAGTGTTTCTAAAAATAGTTCACAAGGGCTTTCCCAGCAACTGTCAAATCTACAAATAAGACGTGTGATTTAAGAAATACTTTAATTAATGGATGAAACCTACAGCAAGCTGAATTCAACACACAAGATAGTTGTAACAATGCTTCAACAACTAGTTACAGAGTGTGCCGGGCTGGTACTGGCTACACAGCCTTGTACACTTGCTTCAACAACTGGTTACAGAGTGTACCGACTGGTACTGGCTACACAGCCTTGTACACTTGCTTCAACAACTGGTTACAGAGTGTACCGGCTGGTACTGGCTACACAGCCTTGTACACTTGCTTCAACAACTGGTTACAGAGTGTACCGGCTGGTACTGGCTACACAGCCTTGTACACTTGCTTCAACAACTGGTTACAGAGTGTACCGACTGGTACTGGCTACACAGACTTGTACACTTGCTTCAACCTACCGGTTACAAGGTCTACTAACAGAGTGCTGGCTACACAGTCCTTAGAACTCCTTACTGTACAGTGCTTCACCTCAACAAAAAAAAAAAAAAAAAAAAAAAAAAAAAAAAAAAAAAGCTGGCTAAATCTAGCCCAGTAGCCGTCTAAATTCATTGGTGACCCCAGCTTGCCAGCTTTTTGTGCCGGTTACAGAGACTTACTGTTTACAGCGAGTTACCGGTTATGGAGTCTTGGTACCGGACAGAGTTGCCTAATGTAAATTTGGTTACAGAGAACTCTTAGACTGGTCAGTGGTCTTGGTGATATGACAGGGATATGACAGTGTCCCAAGCTACTGCCAGGCAACCTTCCCTTATCACACCTCTCAACAACCTGTTATCGGTGCTGGACTTGACTGGAGAGATAATAAATTTTGTCATCATGTCCGGCCAGGGGTCAGACATCTCACAAATGACAATTGCTCTGTAAATGCTACACCTTGCAGGCTGCTGGCCCGGGGCGAAGAGTCTATTAATGTGAAAAGTTGTGTCAGCCCCACCCCACCGCAATAAGAGCAGGGAGACTGTTAACCGGGATCATTGTCACCAGACCGGACCAGTGTCCGGAGGGACAGAAAATGTTTGTCAGAATACCAAATGTCCCAAATGTGGCACACTATCTGCCTATAGGATCCAGACTAAGCCCTTTTTGGGAACATAGGAAGCCTTGGGGCTGGACCCTAGGTAGTACAACTGTTGAAGGAGGGATACCTATGTCCATATACCTATACAAGAACAATCCAGGAAATGATTGAGATTTCACATCCAATGTCGGGCATACCAGTTCAAGGCCCTGCCATTCGGTTTGTCCACAGCAGGTGAAATTGATGGCCATACACAAGAGCTGGAGCCCAAACAAGACTTCGATTTTGTAGGCTACCAGTTTGTCTTCGGGTCTGATCGGTTCCGACCGACTCTGGACTGGTGACAGAGCCTTCAAGAGACTGTTAAAACTGCTATCCCTACCGGCTTGCCCAGTCCGGGAATTCATGTCCTTGATAGGTTACTAACATCTACAGAAAAGCATGTTAATCTAGGCAGACTTCATATGAGACCCATACAGTGGCATCTCAAAAACAACTGGAGGGTACCAGAATCACTGGAAAAGGTGATCCAAGTCCCCAGGTCCCTGCACCCCCATTTACAATGGTGGCTGAAGGAAGACGATGCACTTACAGGCCAACCATTACACCCAATAAAACATGCTCTGCAAATATTTACAGACGCATCAATAGAGGGGTGGGGCGCTCACTTAGATGAGCACTTTGCAAGAGCAACCTGGTCCCTTCCGGGAAGCAAGTTGTATATAACTATCTAGAACTTTAAGCAGTTTTTCTGACTTTAAGAGTTCTAAGACTTTTGCTCAAACAAGATAGTACTTGTAGCAACTGACAACACCACAGTAGTGTCATACATAAAGGAAGGAGGAATATGGTTGGGCCCACTTTGTGCCCTACTATGGAGAATCTTGACCTGGTGTACCAGGAAACAAGTGACTCTAAAGCACGACACATTCCAGGACGGCCTAATGTGGTAGCAGACAGGCTGTCCAGCCTAGGCCAGACCATCCAAACAGTGGTTTCTCCTTCCAGAGGTCTTCCACTCTATGCAGTAGGTGGCACCGGCCCAAAATAGACTTATTTGCCACGAGGTTCAACAACAAGTCACCTGTTTTGTGTCACCGGTACCGGATCCCCTGGCCACAGCAGTGGATGTTCTCAGTCGGCCATGGTAGGATCTAAAAGGATACACCTTCTCACCATCAGCCATATTGGGCAAAGTGGTGGAGAAGTTGCAAGACTCCCCATGTAAGAGAATCATTCTGATTGCTCCGGGGTGGCCCAATATGCCTTGGTTTTGGGATCTAGTGGCCATGTCCAGCCACATCCCGCTGAGCCTGCCCAATCTGCCCAGCCTGTTCACAGCCATTCGATCAGATCCCTCACAGAAATCTGACAAATCTTAATCTCCATGCAGGGCTCCTAGAGCCTCAGCAATCGAGGAGCAGGACTTGTCTGAGGCAGTGGCAGCAAGAATTGAGGCTCCTCAAAGGGGGGTCAATCAGATCAGTCTATGAGGCAAATGGGTCATTTTTACCAAGTGATGTATCATTCGTCAGGTGGATTTCGGGCACCACCTGTAACGTCAGTTGCTTACTTCCTTAGGTACCTGCTTCAGGACAGGAAGTTGCAGCCCAGTCCCATTGATGGTTACAGGTCAGCCATTGCTGATAGTCTGGAAAATTTGCCCATCAATGTTAGTAAGGCTGAAAATCTCACTCGTCCCCTGGATACCTTCCACTGAGACAGACCCAAAGGCCGGAGGGGAACCCCCTCCTGGAACCTCTCCCTGGTTTTTGCACCAGCTGACAAGGTTCATTTTGAACCAATTATAGGCCTTCTTGAAGTATTTGACCTTCAAGGCAGTTTTCCTCTTGGCCCTGGGGTCGGGCAAGCGTAGAAGTGAGATACATGCTTGGCAAACAGCCCAGCACCATTGATGGTTATAGGTCACCCATTGTTGATACACTGGGAAATTCACCCTTCAACATCAGTAAGGACAGAAATCTCACTCGTCTCCTGAATAGATTCCTCAGAGACAGACCCAAAGGCAGGAGTGGCATACCCTCCTGGAACTTCTTACTGGCCGTGCACCAGCTAAGACTCCATTTGATCCAATTAAGGAGGCCCCCTTGAAGCATTTGACCTTCAAGACGGTATTCCTCTTGGCCCTTGGGTCGGGCAAGTGCAAAAGTGAGTTTCATGCCTAGCAAAACTGATATATTGGACACCAATCCGATTGGTCAAAGGTGTCCCTGTATCCATCACCCAGCTCTCTATCCTAGAATCAGCTGGCCATAGAGTGTCCAGTGTGGCCCCTGGGGTTATAACAGCCCTGGCTCAAACTCGGGATAGATCCCTCAAGTCTGACAGGTCCCTCTGTCCGGTCAGAGCATTGTGCTACTATTTGGACAGGACCTCAGACATCAGGCAGAATAAGGAGGTGATTTTTGTCTCCTTTAAGAAAGGTTTCAACAAAGACAGCTCACCTGCCACTATCCCCTCTTGGATCAAGCAGACTGTGATCCTATGTTATGAGCTCTCTGACCAGGAGACCCACTTTTAACATCAGGTTAAACCCCATGATGTCAGGGCCTTTGCTGCTTCTAAGGTCTTCCAGTCGGGAGTCTCCTTAGATCCAATCTTGTCAGCCCGCCACTGAAGTCACAATACCTTCACACAGTTCTATATGAAGGGCGGGGCTTGGGCTGATTCAGAGCTTTACCATTGGGCTAGGTAGTGGCTGCTCAGCAGATACACAAGTGGCCCTTAGATTGAGGAGATTTGTATATGTGCATAACAGTTCTTCATGTACATAAGTATTAAGTGTGGCGTGCTTCCTTCGGGAGGTTTATTTGCATTCTGGGACTGAACTCATCCCTCTCTTCCCCTACCTCAGAGCAGGTCTGCAAAAAAGGGGGGGGGAGGGGGGGGGCGACGGCGGTATAGCCCCGGGTAACCGGCTGCTGGCAACCGACCATGGCCTTGCAGGGTTTCCTAACCTTAAAGTCAACCCAGGCCTGGACCTATAGGTCTCCTGACAAGGTCAGCCTAGACCGTAGGTTAAAATTTGCTATTACTTGTGAGTTCACATAAGTCCCTAGTAACTTACCCGCCGACCAAGCGGTAGTTATTCAGCAATTGTCCATTGGATAGGATGTATTAACGCAATAAAATTGCAAATTTAATAAGTAAATTAAATTTTTATAAGTTAATACCCTATCCAATGGAGTGGGAGTCGAACCCAGCCATAGCGTGTCCGCAGGAGCCTCGTCTTTGTCCTGGAGATGACATAGTTGTAGGTAATACTTCTAAATAACTTTAAAAGTGAATTTAAAAAGTTGCGTTCGGTGTAGAACAAAATATTCGCTTGTCAAGAAAACACGTCTTCACTCTCCATGGGCCAAACGAAAAAGATGCTATGACGTCACGATGTCTAGACAGGAAGAGGAAGTACGATGCGCCACCTGGCGAATGCACTCTCCAGGCCGGTCCTGCCGGTATTATATACAGGACGTCTTTTTCTGACGTTTGGCGGGACCGGTCGCGCCGACCGGTAAAGCAATTGTCCATTATATAGAATGTATTAACGCAATAAAAATGTACTACCGTTCGGCAGAGGAAATGCTACCGTAACAACACTACCGGTACTACCGTCTCATCCCTAGTATTAACTTATAAAAATTTAATTTACTTATAAAATTTGCAATTTTATTGTGTTAATATATCCTATCCAATGGACAATTTTTGAATAACTACTGCTTGGTAGGCAGGTAAGTTCCTAACAAAAATTTCCCCAGGCCTGGGTCGACTTGAGGTCAGGAAACCCTTAAGGCCATGGTCAGTTATAGCAACCGGTTACCCGGGAATATACCGACGGTGCCCCCCCTCCCTTTTTTTAATGGATCTGCTCTGAGGTAAGGGAAGAGAGGGATCAGTTCAGTCACAGAATAGAAATAAACCTCCCTAAGGAAACACGTCAGAGCTTTTTTTGGTGACTTTTTTTTTTAATCTATGTACATTAATGGCTTAACTAATATGTACATAATATATATAAATCTCCTCAGTGTCGGAGCTACTTGTGGATCTGCTGAGCAACCACTACTGGGCCCAAATGGAAAAGCTCAGAATCAGCCCAAGCAACATCCTTCAAATAAAATTGTGTGAAGGCTTCCAATGGCAGGCTGATAGGATCTGCTCCAAGGAGACTCCTGACTGGAATGCCTTGGAAGCAGCAATGGCCCTGACATCATGGGCTTTAACCTGATGCAAGATGAGGGCCTCTTGGTCAGAGAGCTCATAACATATGATCACAGTCTGCTTGATCCACAAGGAGATAGTGGCAGGTGAAATGTCTTTGTCAAAGCCTTTCTTGAAGGTAACAAAAACCAACTCCTTCTTCTGCCTAAAGTCTGAGGTCCTGTCCAAATAGTAGCGCAAGGCTCTGACCGGACATAAAGACCTATCAGACTTGAGTGACTGCTTGATCCATGAGGAGATAGTGGCACGTAAAATGTCTTTGTCAAAGCCTTTCTTAAATGAAACAAAGACCAACTCCTTGTTTTGCCTAATGTCTGAGGTCCTGTCCAAGTAGTAACGCAATGCTCTGACTGGGCATAAGGACCTATCAGACTTGAGTGACCTATCCAAACTTGGGGCCAGGGCTGGTATAACCACTGGGGCCACACTGTCTTGGACCCTCTTTGGCCAGCTGATTCTTTGAAAAAAAAGCTGGGAGATGGGTACAGGGACACCTTAGACCAATCTGACTGGTGTTTGATGTTTTTGTTTTGCCAAGCATGTATCTCACTTCTACATTTCCCGACTCTAGGGCCAAAAGGAAAACCGTCTTGAAGTTAAATGCTTCAAAGAGGCCTCTTTAATTGGTTCAAAGGGAGCCTTTGTAAGCTGGTGCAACACCAGGGAGAGGTTCCAAGAGGGGATCTCCCTTCTTCCTTTGGGTCTGTCTCTGTGGAAGCTATCCAGGAGACGAGTGAGATTTTCATCTTTGCTGATATTAATGGGCGAATTTCCCAATTTATTAGCAATTGCTGACCTGTAACCATCAATGGTACTGGGCTGTAACTTTCTGTCCTGGAACAGGTACATAAGGAAGTCAGCTACTGACTTTATAGGGGGTGACCTGAAGACCTGATTACTGAGGCACCGCTTTGTAAAAATGGTCCACTTGCTAGACTGATCTGGCTGATCCCCTCTGAGGAGCCTCAATTCGTGCTGCCACTGCTTCAGAGAAGCCCTGCTCCTTGATTGCTGAGGCTCTAGGAGCCACGCATGTAGATTTAGGTTTGACAGATTCCTGTGTGGAGTCTGATTGACTGGCTGTGTGAGCAGGTTGGGCAGGTAGGGTAAGCTCAGTGGAATTTGGCTGGACATGGCCACTAGATCCCAGAACCAGGGCATGTTGGGCCACCCCGGGACAATGAGAATGATTCTCCTGCATGGGCAGTTTTGCAGTTTCTCCACCACTTTGCCCAAGATGGCTGCTGGTGGAAATGCATATGGATTAAGATTCTCCCAGGGCAGACTGAGTGCATCGACCGCCTAGGCTTGGGGGTCCGGCACTGGTGACACAAACTGGACTAACTTGTTGTTGAACTTTGTTGCAAAAAGGTCTATTTGGGGTCGTTGCCACCTGCTGCAAATTGCCTGGAAGACTTCTGGAAGGAGAGACCATTCTGTTTGAATTGTCTGTCCTAGCCTGGATAGCTTGTCTGCTACCACGTTCAGCAGACCTGGGATGTGTCGGGCTCTGAGAGTAACCTATTTGCTGGTACACCAGGTTAGAATTCTCCACAGAAGGGCACACAGAGGGCCCGATTTCATCCCCCCTTCTTTGTTTATGTAAGCAACCACTATAGTATTGTCCGTGGCTACCAAAGCTATGTTGCTTTGACAGAGGTCTTGGAACTCTTTTAGGGCCAGGAAGACCGCCTTCAGTTCCAGATAATTCATATGTAGCTTGCTTTCTGGAAGGGATCAGGTTTCCCATGCAGTGTGATTGTTTAAGTGAGTGCCCCAACCTTCTTTTGATGCGTCTGTAAAAAATTGCAGAGCATGTTTTAGAGGGTGTAATGGTTGACCTTGGAGCACATTGCTTTCCTCCAGCCATCATCTTAAGTGGGGGTGGAGTGAAATGGGGACTGGTATCACCTTTTCTAGTGATTCTGGGACCCACCAGTTTTGTTTTAGGTGTCATTGTATGGGTCTCATATGGGGTTTGCCTAGGTGGACCTGCTTTTCTGTTGCTATTAACAGTCCTATGAGGGACATCAGTTGCCGGATTGGGCAGGGTGGTCCGGCTAATAAATCTCTGATTTTGGTTCTTAGTGTCTGCCACCGGTCTAGGGTGGGTCTGACCTTGCCCTCTTTCAGGTCGAACTGGTAACCTACAAAGTTGTAAATTTTAATTACTTAAATGTAGCTTTTATAAGCTACAAGCTTACCATGTGGGACTTAATGCTGTTCTCGGGTTGCCACACCCGGGGCCAACGTCTTAGAAAAAAAGACAGTTCTTGTTAGCCACCGGATACACTGCTAGTTGTCGTCACGTGATAACCTCTGACCTCTCGCCCTACTTTCTCGTTGAAATTTTCTAAAACCTACCCCTCAGCTGTAAACAGCGGGGAGGCAGGGTGGGACTCTTCTAAGTCCCACATGGTAAGCTTGTAGCTTATAAAAGCTACATTTAAGTAATTAAAATTTACAATTTTATTACGCTACAATAGCTTACCATGTGGGACTTAATGCTGAATTCAACCGCCCGGTGGCGGAATTACAGCTGAGACTGGAAGGTATGTCATTTTTTCTAAGATTTTGAATTAATATGTATAGAATAGTGCCAGAAATACCAGTCTGAGTCCCATTTACAGTGCCCCGATCCCGAAGACCGGGCCTGTAATGAGCCAAAAACCTAAATAAAATGAGAGACAGTGCTGAAACTGTCTAGATGTTTGATTGTAGGACGGAAGTGCAGCAGTGCTCACTTCGAGGTCTAAGGGTCCCTGAGGGCCCTTCACTAGTGACTGACCAACCCATGGTTGGACATCTCATAAATTTTTTACAACCTGAATATGAGATTAATGACAACTAAATAAGTCCTTAATAGAAGTTACTTGATAACTGAAAAACAAAAATGACCTTACCCGTAACATCTTGAAGGTAAAGGAATACCTAGATCCTGGGAGAGACTCCTGAAGACTTGGTTGTAGCGGATGTGCCCCCCCCCCCCCTTTTTTTCTTTCCGAGGACAACTGGTCTGAGGGGAAGGATCTAGGACTTGTTGTGCCGCCACTACGGGTCCCAGATATATATTGTTGTCGGTGTCCGACCAAGTAAGGTCTTTTAGGTAAAAATTTGTAAATGTGTTGTGAGCTTTCCAGTGACAGGCTTGCATGATTGGTCCACCGATACCCCACCGTAAAAGGCCTTAGAGGCCGCGAAGGCCCGGATGTCATGCGCTTTGACTTGGACCAAGTCCAAGGCTTGTTGATCTGCTTGTTTGTAACAAAGTAGGATGGTTTGTTTCAACCATGAAGAGAGAGTAGGGGGTCTGATGTCTGAGGTATGTCCTTTGGTAAAGGAGATGAAAAGGAGAGAACGAGACCCTCTCAGGTCTTTGTTCGGTCCAAATAAAACCTCAGGGCCCGCACGGGACACAGGGTCCTGTCTTCCTTAAATTGTCTTTCTACAATGGTAGTCAAAGCAGGAATAGTCACCGGAGATACACTTTGAGAACCTTCTCTTGCTAGTTGGTTTTTGGCTATGAAATCAGAAGAGGGGAACAAGGCAACCTTTTCCCATTGGCCTAGATTAGATACTTGTTTGCGACCCAGGCATGGATTTCGCTGCGGCGATTGCCGGAGGCCAAAGCTAGCAAGAAAGCAGTTTTAGAGTAAGATGTTTGAGGTCTGTGTCTTTCATGGGCTCAAATGGTGCTTTAGTGAGCTCGTTAAGGACAACAGAAAGGTTCCACTTGGGTAAATTTCTGGAACTCTTAGGACGATCCCTGTGAAAACTGGAGAGTAACCTATGAAGGTCTGCATTGTGTGTAATGTGTTGGGCCGTTGGGCCCAAAGTGTCAACGATTGCAGTCCTGTAACCATCAACGGTCGAGGGGCGCCTGTTTAAGTCTTGGTACAGGTACATGAAAAAATCTGAGATTCGTTTCACAGATGGAGTGGAGAAAACCACCGAATTTTCTCTGCACCATTTTTCAAATAGGGCCCACTTTGACCTGTAGATGGTCCTTGTTGATGACCGCTGAGGGGCAGCAATTCTCTCTGCCACCTCCACAGAGAAGCCTTGTTCTTGGAGTTGTCCACTCCTAGACACCAGGCGTGGAGGTTCAGCTGTTGTGGATTGTTGTGGAACACATAGTTGTGGGACTGTTTGAGTAGGGTCGTTGACACTGGGAGTTGTAGTGGGATCTCTGTTGAGAGCTGCACTAGGTCCCAAAACCAGGGCATCCCTGGCCAGCCTGGGGCTATTACGATGATCAGACAATAACATTGCCTGATCTTTTGGATCACCTTGTGAAGGAGCCGTAGGAGGGTACGCCTAGGCCGTGAGGTTGGTCTAGTTTATGTTTAGAGCATCTATGTCCCAGGCCCTTGGGTCTGGGATAGGAGACACGTACAGTGGGAGCTTGTGGTTCAGGTGAGTGGCAAATAAGTCTACATGAGGTGTGAACCACTTCTGGCAGATCTGTTTGAACACCTGGGGGTGAAGAGACCATTCTGTTGACTGCACTTGGTTGGACCTGGACAGTAGGTCGGCCATCACATTCAGGCACCCTAGAACGTGCCTGGCTTTCAATGTTATGAGGTAGTGATGGCCCCAGGTCGTGATCTTCCACAGGAGAGCACACATCTCTACTGAGTGTGTTCCTCCTTGTTGTTGATGTAGGCTACCACTGTTGAGTTGTACATCGCAACTAACACTGTTTGATTCTGGCACTGGTCCTTGAAGTCTCGAAGGGCCAGGGAGACCGCCTTCAATTCTAGGACATATATGTGTAGCCTTTTTTCCCGATCTGACCACAGACCCTTTGTGGAATTTTTGGTCTAAGTGAGCGCCCCAACCTTCGTGTGAGGCGTCGGTAAAGAGTTGGATACTGTGGTGTTTGGGATGAAGGTCTGCACCTTTCATCACGTTTGAGGGATTTTGCCACCAATCTAGGTGGGCTGCAATGGCTTCTGTCCAAGGAAGGAGGTTGTCCAGCGACTGAGGATATCTCCAGTGCTCCTTGAGATGAAAATGAAAGGGCCTCCTGTGAAGGCGTCCCTCCGGGACCATTTCTCCATTGAGACTAGCAACCCAATTAGAGACATCAAACATCTTGCAGTCAAAACACGTTTTGACTCGAGTAGTAGGATCAAATCCTGAAGTTTGAGCCATCTCTCTTGAGTGGGTTTTACAAGGGCTGAATCTAGGTGGTATTCGTAGCCCATGAACGAAAAACACCTGAGTAGGTTTCAGTTCTGATTTTTCCTGATTTATTATCCACCCCAAGGACTGAGTTAGGTCTACCACTGCCTATGTGTTCACTTGGGCTTCCTCCTGAGACTGGGACCTGATCAGCCAGTCGTCCAGGTATTGGTGAATTCTGAGTCCTCTTGAGAGGGCCATTAGTTTCACTTCCTTTACGATCATTGTAAAGACCTGGGGGGCTGTGACTAGTCCAAATGGGAGGGAGGTGAATTGGAACACCTGTGACTTGTAGCAAAACCTTAGGTATTTCCTTGAGTATGGATGGATGGGGATGTGTAGGTAAGTGTCCGATAGATCTATCGACGATACCCACTCCCCTGGAATCAGGGAGGTCCTGATGAACTCTGGAGTTTCCATTTTGAACTTTTCTACGTGTAGAAAAGTGTTGAGCCTGTTTAGGTCTATGACTGGCCTCCACCTTAGGTGAGGCTTGGTACTAGGAACAGGCGACTGTAAAACCCGAGAGATTTTACATTTTCCACCCTTTCTATTGCGTTCTTGACATAAGAGACTGGATACAGAGGCCAGGACTTGGTCTTTGAAGGGCCTTGTATTCTGACCGGGTCAGGAGCCTGACTGGACTTGGATTAAAAAGAATGACAGGATTTGTTTGCCAGTCTAATCTGAAAGAACGGAGAACTCCTACTGGTGGACTGAGTGAGGCTGGAGGAGTCATTGGGGGGAAGGGTTTTTATGCCCTCGTCCCCTGGAGTGGGTCCAAAGACCTTGGAGCCTCGGCTACTCGATTTCCCCCTACCTGGGGAAAACGATGGATACTGTTAGGGATGGAATGACCCCCATTGGGGTGGTTCCTGTAGGAGCCTCTAGATGTGGGGAATTGGAAAGGGTTGATTAACAGGGCCTAAACCCTAAGTGTTATTACAGGTGCCTTGATGAGGGACTCCTGTCCCTCCTAAAGTAGTTGTGAATGGGGAACTTTAAGATCTAAAGATCCAGTATCTCACCTGAATTCACCATACCCCTTCTGACTACTTATATGCACCATGGGATTGAGTTTGACCTGTCTGGTAGTAGCCTTGCTACTGTCTTAACATATATATATATAACCAGGTTGTATTCAGAAAAAAACCTAGTGAAGAGCAGCCTGAAGCTCAACTCTTGCTGACCAGAAGGGGAGGAGGGGCTTACCCAAGGAGGCCCCTAAGGAGATACAAATTTGAAAACTTGTTCCATTTTAAGGGAAATTAAACTGCCCAAGTTCCTGTTGGTCTAGTAAATCATTCAGAGTCCAGACTGTGGAGGATCTAGGCATAAATTCCCTGGGGGCAGGGAGGTTCAAAAAACTGCCTAAGTTTCAATGTCCTCAAAAATTGGTTAGGGTGAAGTCAGGCAACCTACTTCCCTAAAATATAGAGCCAGGACTGAATGAAGGACCTTGTTTAGAAGGCCTCTTGGGCTTGAGGACTTGGACTTTTTGAACTTGGACCCAAGCCTCCAATAGGTGATATCTACTGCCAGGCTGGTGAACTATTACTCCAAGTTTTTTTTTTTTTTTTTTTTTTTTTTTGTGTGTGTGAGGATTGTTAGTGTTCTGATCTGGAATCAACATCCGAACATCAGAGTAGATGATCCGATCATCCGAGGATCAGATCTACATACAATCCACCAAGCATTAGATTTCAGATGATCCGAGAGATGCAATGAAAACCGAGTATCAAATCATACTGGGTTGAATAGAAGTTGAGAATACTGCATCCGATTCTCGGATGCATTAAAAATCTCGGATGAACTAAGATCTTATCTGAATTTAAGCAGGGATCTGATCCACCCTGGAGAAAGAAGTTGGATATTATAATTTCTATGTAAGCTTTCTTTAAGGTAAGCTTCCAAGGAAGCTTTGCCTTTCCTTCTTCGAAGGAACTACACAACTAGATTTACGTAAGTAAATCAACTGTGACACAAGGTCACCTGCCCCACCCACCTCACTGCAGGTAGGGCTAGTTGTGAGATAATGAAAGCAGAAATTACACAGAATTTTATTAAATAACATAGAATCTAAAAAACAAGTAATTATAATTTAAAACTGGATGAATTAAAATATAATTAAAATAATGGGTAACCAAGGTTACCTTATAGCCTAAAGAGACACGTAATGTCTAGACGATTAATGAAGAATTCTATTCCTGTTTATTTAAGTATTAACCTTATAAATGGTCAATAATACAGGGAAGAAGGGATAAAATATATTATTTTATTTTATTTATATTTATAAACGTACTGTAAGAAACCCGCGTCTCTCAGCACATGCGGTCTAGACGTGACGTCATCACAGGGGTTTTCCCGAGGATTCCCCCAGTTAGAATCGTGCTTTATATCATATTTTAACCCTTAAAATGGACCAATAGAGTAAAAGAACGGGGGTAAACCCTTGCAAAATCTATTTAATTTGATTTCAACAGGCATATATTCCTGTATAAAAACTACCAACGCGAGACGCGCATTACAAGAAAATGCTGTCTCGACAATAAAACGGAAGTTGTTTCCGGAGATTTTACTCGGCCAGGACTCGTTTGTGTTACATTTATACACTTTCAAACCCTAAAAGGGGTCCAATAATGAAGCAGATAGGGCTTAAATATTTTGTTTTATTTTATTTTACTGACAGGCATATATAAATATCCTGTATTAGAAACCCCATAAACGAGTCGCCATTGCTTTACGTGAATCCGGAAGTGGACTTCAGTTGTAAAATATAGTAAAGATACTTATCTGAACTATGAAAAGGCATCGAATTGTGATTCTATGCAATAAAATAAAGAAACTGGTGTAGTTTCCATATCCAACAATAAGTATATCCTTGTAAAAATGAAATAATATTCCTTGCAAAATAAAGCATTGCTAATTCGCGTGGCCAACGAGAAAGTAGGGCGAGAGGTCAGAGGTTATCACGTGACGACAACTAGCAGTGTATCCGGTGGCTAACAAGAACTGTCTTTTTTTCTAAGACGTTGGCCCCGGGTGTGGCAACCCGAGAACAGCATTAAGTCCCACATGGTAAGCTATTGTAGCGTAATAAAACCAAAAACCTGCTTGGGTTCCAGTTCCGATGTTTCTAAATTTACTAGCCAACCTAGGTCCTGACACAGAGCTACTAGTGTTTGTGTGTGCTGGAGACAGATTTGGTGGGATCTGGCCCGGACCAACCAGTCATCTAGGTACTGGTGGATTCTTATACCCTTCTGTAGAGCCATCAATTTGACCTCTTTGGCCACGACTGTGAACTGCAGTGCAGCTGTGGACAGGCCAAAGGGTAGTGCTTTGAATTGATATGTTTTGCCCTGTACATGAAATCTCAGATATTTTCTTGATTGGTTTTGTATGGATATGTGGAAGTAGGCGTCCTTGAAGTCTATGGACGTTACCCACTCCCCTGTCTGGAGGGAGGTCGGATTGTTTCTGGTGTCTCCATTTTGAATTTTTCTACCTTGAGGAATTCGTTGAGATTGCTCAGATCTAGTATGGGCCTCCATTTGTTGTTTGGTTTTGGGACCCAAAACAGCCGGTTGTAAAAGCCCAGGGATTCTTGGTTTGTGACTAACTTTATTGCATTTTTGTTTGTCAGCTGATGCAATGCCTCCAACAGGTAGAGATTCCTGTGGGGATTTACACAGCAATTGTGGGTTTTCTGATCAAGTTTGGTCTGGTTTGGAAAGGCAGGGTGTACCTTTCTTTCAACATTTGTATTACTTTGGGTCCGCCCCCAAGATATCCCAAGTTTCCCAAAACTGGTTTAGTCTGGGTCCTACAGTCAGATCTTGTACAACAAGTGGGACATTTTGTGCAAGTTTGACAGAACACAACTGATCTACACAAGAAACATTGTTCATACATTTTAATTTCTGATCTTTCTGTTTTACAATAACTGGACTTATGCCTTTCTTTTATGGCTGCCCGACAACAAAATGTGCATGAGAACAACATTTAAATTTACAGTCAGTCCGGATTCTGGTCTGGTCTGGTGGTACTGAGTACAATCTAAAGTCTCTTTGCTCCCGGTCAGTCTTTTTGAGAGCAGAGATTTTACACATTGATTATCATTTCTAAGAAGACTGACCCTTGGCCGGACGTGCTGAAAAATGGGAGGCCTTGCCCTTTCTTTTCTGGTTATAGGCACCAATGTTTTTCCAAGCCGGTTTGCCGGACCTCTGATCTCTGGCACCCTTGTCAGACCTTTGGTAAGGGTGGAACCGGTCTTTCCTGTAGTTGGATGAAGTTTGTGCTGGACAGCCTTTATTTTCAAACTGGGCAATGTCCTTTTCAGCCCGTTTCAAGGTTTGATCAGGAAATAGTTTATCCAGGTGAATATGCGCCTGTGTCCAGATCCATGCCAGTGTCCTGGGTAGCGTGTAGACCAGATGGGCCTGGGAACTGAGATAAGGCAACAGGGGTCTGGTCGGTTGAAGGCTGGTCGGTCGGTTGATGAGAGCTGACAGTTATGGGTCAGTCATGTTGAGCCTCAACACGAGCCTGATCGGTAGACATCAAAGGTCGGTCCACAGGTCGGTCTGGTTTAGGAAGTATGAAAGGTTCAGCAACCTTTACTGCACCGGCTGGTGGACTCTTTGCTGGCATCTACAAGATTTGAAAAGTCGGATCTGACTTTTCCATAGACTTGACAAGAAAAACGCTTCCAGACAACTGAAACGTTCAGACCATTTCTGATCCATTGCCTCAAACCTTGCATCACTTGAAGTGCTCTTCTTAGCAGGAGTAGAGTGTTTCTTCTTGTTTCTATCTTTAGTTGCAGTTTGTGGAGATTTCATAGCTTTTGGATTAATAGATACAACCCCAACCACAGAAAATAAATTGGGATCAACCAATGTTTCTGACACATTCTCAGTACTCTTTTCAGCAGTAGCAGACTTCTGCTCTCGTTTTTCCTTTTTCTTTTGATACGATGGGGTTGAAATTTGCAACTTCTGCTCAGGCGTGTTAGAATGTCACAGAAAGAGCAGGGTTTCTTGTTTACACATGGACTGTCACCTTTTGCTTTGTCTCTACATCTTGCGCAGTGCGCATGTTTATCAAACTGAGCCATGACATGGACAAATGCTTCTTCTTTGTCCAGGTGAAAACATAATAAGCTATAAATTATTAGAAACACTTTGTAGTAAAATAAAGTTCGTTTTATGAAATATTGCTTGAGAATACTTCAAAATTAAAACTGTCACGCAATAAAAATATATATTCCTTTACTAAAACAACACTTAAACCAAATATTCACATATTCCACAATAAAATTTAAAAAACTTTGACTCTTAAATAAAAATCGCCCAACACTTCTTGGCGCCAAACAAAAAGAGAAACTGTGCGTACATGCGCAGCAGACTGGCAGGGAGGCTACATAGCCACCTGGCGAATGAACAGGACACTACCGGTCCCAGCCAGATCCCAGCTCAGGACATTTTCTAACGTTTGACGAGACCAGCAGGGCGCTGGACAAATGCATTTGTCTACTAGGTAAGATGTATTAACGCAAAAAAAATAAAGCAATAAACCTGCTTAAGCATTCAAACATAAATATATACAAAGCACAATGGATTGTAAGGTGTGGGCGAGCTTCCGATAATTATCATCATTAGTTAGATACTGGTTTTTCAAAATAGTTATAATACACAGTTCAACTCCTTTAAGCATAACACTGTGAAATAACATTTGCTTTCAGTGGAAATTAGGGAAGGCTTGGTATAAAAAAAAGTACATCTGGGCCGGGATTCACAAAAGGTCTTAAGTCTTAGGCAATTTTTTTGCTTAGACCAGTCTTAAAGTTATGACTTTTGTCTTAGCTAAGATTTCTCTTAAATTGGGATTCACCAAAAGTGCTTAGCAAAATCTTAGCTGAGACAAAATTTGTGCAAAAAGTCTTAACTACTATGAATTCAAATTAACAAATTTTAGTAAAACAAAAACATTTTTCGACAAATACACCAAACATTCTCTTCAAAATTATAAAACAGATATGTTACTTTTTTTTTTGTAAAATTAAGTAAAAATAGTAGTCTTTGCGTTTTATTGTGAGTCAGCCATTTTTATGATAATATTTTTACCACAAGAAGTTAAAATGTGGAAATTAATAGGTAATTAAATGATACAAATTTCTATTACAATCCACAGAAATTACTTTTATAGGAAGTATACATCAACATATTGCAAATTTAATGAGTCAATTAAATTTTTATAAGTTAATACCCTATCCAATGGACAATTGCTTTACCGGTCGGCGCGACCGGTCCCGCCAAACGTCAGAAAAAGACGTCCTGTATATACTACCGGCAGGACCGGTCACAGAGTGTGCATTCGCCAGGTGGCGCATCGTACTTCATTTCCTGTTTACACCTTTTGACGGCATAGCATCTTTTTCGTGTCTAATCCTAGTAAGACCCCTAGTAAGCTGATAGCGGGGCCGGTTGGGTGGGCCTTGCGTGTCCATTGGATAGGGTATTAACTTATAACAAGAGAAGAGTGCCCGTGAACGGGCACTGTGTCAGCTGACTGAGTGTTTTTGATTTGTGAAGGTGATTAGAGGACAGAATAATTATCAGGAAAAGGGCTGTACAGAAATACAGTAAATGGTAACTGAACAGCAAGTTCGAAAGAAATTCCGAAGCTGACAGAAGAAAAGGATAAAAAAGTTGTGCCCTGTAAATGGTATTATGAAGGAAAATAACAAGGTAATTGTTTAAGTGTAAAAAATAGGTTAAAACATATTTAAAGAAATACTACTAATGCAATATCCTCGCTCGACCTTGAAGAAGGGGTCCAAGGTCAAATCTAACCACACAAATACATTCCCAGCCCATGATTTCCTATGGTTTACCATTCCAAACCTCTAGGACCAATTATAAATGAGTTATAAGCACTTTTAAGCTTGGCTGTCCTCATTTGACCTTGAAGGAGGGGTCCAAAGGTCAAATCTGACCATACCAAAAGATTCCGAGCCAATCTCTGTCACCAATAATAAGCGAGTTGTAGGCACTTTCAATTTTCGCTATCCTCATTTGACCTTGAAGGAGGGTTCCAAGGTCAAATCGGACCATATCAACAGATTCACAGCCCATGATTTCCTGTCTGTTTACCATCCCAAACCTCTGGGACCAATAATAAGCGAGTTATAAGCACTTTTAAGTTTGGCTATCCTTGTTTGACCTTGAAGGAGGGGTCATTGAAGGTCAAATCTGACCACACCAAAAGATTCCCACCCCATGATTTCCTACAGGTTGGTTTATCATCCCAAACCTCTAGGATCAATAATAAGGGAGATATAAGCACTTTTCATGACTGACAAAAAACACCTGTGGCGGCCATCTTGTTTCTCAAAATGAGGCCAAAAATATTCCCAGACAACATTTTATGGTTATTAACATATACAGCAAACTTAAGAAAGCTAGCTATAATATTTTTTTTCATCAGAGCAGTAATGGTGAAATCTCTCTCTACACACTGCGGCTATCCAGTGGATACAATGATTTACTCAACAGTGAGAACCTGAAAGTAGCTATTGCTCAGCTATGCCATGACATAGAGGTCTGCAATTTCACTATGTTATAGCTGACCAAAAATTCTGTGAATAACATATTTAACAAATTACTCTAAATGTAATGGTTTTCAAGTTACAACTGATTTACTCAACAGTGAGAACCTCAAAGGAACTATTACTCAGCTATGCAATGAGCTACATGTCTGAAATTTTACTATGTTATAGCTAACCCAAAAGTAGATGAACAACATATTTAAGCAAACTACTGTAAATGCAATAGTTTTCAAGCTACAACTGATTTACTCCATAGTGAGAACCTGAAAATAGCTATTGCTCCGCTATGCCATGAGCTATAGGTCTGTAATTTCACTATGTTATAGCTGACCCAAAAGTAGGTGAACAATATATTTTAACAAAATACTCCAAATGCAATATTTTTCAAGTTATAGCTGATTTACTCAACAGTCAGTACCTGAGAATAGCTATTGCTCAGTTGTGCCATGAGCTATAGGTCTATAATTTCACTATGTTATAGCTGACCAAAAAGTAGCTGAATAACATATTTGCACAAATTTCTGTAAATGCAATAGTTTTCCAATTATAGCTATTACTCAGCTATGAAATGAGCCACAGGTCTGAAACTTCACTATGTTATAGCTGACCCCAAAATAGGTGAATAACATATTGAAACAAAATACTCTAAATGCAATAGTTTTCAAGTTATAAGTGATTTACTCAACAGTGATAACCTAAAAGTAGCTATTACTCAGCTATGCCATGAGCTACAGGTCTGAAATTTTACTATGTTATAGCTGGCCCAAAAGTAGCTGAATAACATATTTATACGAAATTCTCTAAATGCAATAGTTTTTAAGTTACAAGTGATTTTACTCATGATGGAAGTTACTGAAAATCCCAAAAGTAGCTATTACTCACTTAGCTATTGAGACAGACACCCAACTTACTCACCATATTGTAGCTATGAAAAAAGTAGCTGAATAACATATTTTAACAAAATGCTCTAAATGCAACACTTTTCAAGTTATAAGTGATTTACTCAACAGTGATAACCTAAAAGTAGCTATTACTCAGCTATGCCATGAGCTACAGGTCTGAAATTTTACTATGTTATAGCTGACCCAAAAGTAGCTGAATAACATATTTATACGAAATTCTCTAAATGCAATAGTTTTCAAGTTATAAGCGATTTACTCAACAGTGATAACCTAAAAGTAGCTATTACTCAGCTATGCCATGAGTTACAGGTCTGAAATTTCACTATGTTATAGCTGGCCCAAAAGTAGCTGAATAACATATTTATACGAAATTCTCTAAATGCAATAGTTTTTAAGTTACAAGTGATTTTACTCATAATGGAAGTTACTGAAAAGCCCAAAAGTAGCTATTACTCACTTAGCTATTGAGACAGACACCCAACTTACTCACCATATTGTAGCTATGAAAAAAGTAGCTGAACAACATATTTTCACAAAATGCTGTAAATGCAACACTTTTGAAGTTATAAGTGATTTAGTGCATGATTTCATGAATTTTAATGCATTAAAAATTATTAAAAAAATTTATTAAAAAAAAAGTAAGACAGATCCAGGTCTCATACTCACACAAGAGAATCTACCTCTGGCCTAGTACATATATGCAAGATATGAGAGAAATCCCTGCAATAGTCACTGAGAAAATTGTGATAAAAAGTTGAAATTTTCACTTTTGGTGGGGGTACCCCCCTTGTAATGTCTCTAGCAAACAGACGAACAGACAGATTTGCATGCCTTGAACAATTTTTCATCCTCGATAGATAAGGTATCTTTTAAAAAAAACAGCATGTCTCTAGGCCTTGTAGTTTTGGAGAAGAAGTTGTTCACGCGGACGTGTACGCGGACGCCCACGCCGCAGAGTGATGACATAATGTCAGCTGACTGAAGTGACCACTCTGTTTGAATGGTCTGGCCCAATCTGGATAGCTTGTCTGCTATCACGTTCAGCCGGCCGGGGATGTGACGTGCTCTGAGGGTTACCTGCTGTCTGGTGCACCAGGACAGGATTCTCCACAGTAGGGCACACAGTGACCCCGACTTCATCCCCCCCTCTTTGTTGATATAGGCAACCACTGTTGTGTTGTCTGTTGCTATCAACACTGTCTTGTTGCAGACCAGGGTTCGAAACTCCTTTAGAGCTAGAAATACCGCTTTTAGCTCTAAGTGGTTCCTCTTGCAGTGTGGTCGTCCAAGTGAGCGCCCCACCCTTTGTTTGATGCGTCTGTAAAGATCTGCACAGCATGTTTTAGAGGGTGTAATGGTTGACCTAGTAGCACATTGCTTTCCTCCAGCCACCACCTTAGATGGGGGTGGAGGGACTTGGGAACCGGTATCACCTTTTCCAGTGACTCTGGGACCCTCCAGTTGTTTTTCAAGTGCCACTCACTGTATGGGTCTCATGTGTAGTCGCCCTAAGTGGACTTGCTTTTCTGTTGCTGAGAGTAGACCTACAAGGGACATGAATTGTCGGACCGGGCAAAGTGGATCCGACAATATTGATCTGATCTTGTGTGTCAAGGCTTGCCAACGCTCTTCTGTTGGTCTGACCTTGCCCTCTTTCAGGTCGAACTGGTAACCTACGAAGTTGAAGACCTGTTTGGGAACCATTTCTGACTTTTCCTTGTTCACCAGCCACCCTAATTCCTGACAAAGTGTGACTAGGGTTTGAGTATGCTGGAGACAGGTGTGGTGGGTAGAGGCTCTCACCAGCCAGTCGTCTAGGAACTGGTGGATCCTTATACCCTTCTGAAGTGCCATGAGTTTGACCTCTTTGGCCGCCACTGTGAACTCCATGGGGGCTGTGGACAGACCAAAGGGTAGGGCCTTGAACTGGTAAGACCGACCCTGGATGTGAAAACGCATGTACTTCCTGGACTGACTGTGAACTGGTATGTGGAAGTATGCGTCTTTGAAATCTATAGATGTGACCCACTCCCCTACTTGGAGGGAGGTTCTTTGATTCTCCACCGGTTCGATTGTGGTAGTTGCTTATAACAGTCGGTGACCTTGTCAAGTGGGGTCTGAACCAGAAGGGAAGCATGTAACCTTCCCTCAGTATGTTTACCACTTTTGAACCCAGAGTTTCCCATTTCTCCCAACACTGCTGTAACCTTGCCCCTACAGGAGGATCTATAACAGCATGTTGGGCATTGGTGACAAGATTTACAGAACTCAAGTGACCTACACAAAAAACATTTTTGACATATTTTATTTTTGTGTACAATTGACATGCATTGGGATTTACACCTTTCCTTTGTGGCAACCCGGTGACAATAGGAACACTTGCAACACAAGAGTCTACATTTAAAGTCACTTTGCTGTTTTTCTGGTCTGTCACTGGTGGTGGGTTCAAACCCTCCATCTTGTCGGATGCAATTACAGAGTTCTTCAATCCAACCACATTTGAAACACAATAATTGTCATTTATGCTTCTTAAACCCTTTGGCCGGCTTCTGGTTGAAGTTTGAGGCTTTACCTCCACCTTTCTGACCAGTTTGCCGGTCTCTGATTTGTTTCCAAGCCGGTGTAGTGGGCTTCCGGTCCGGCTGGTGTGAAGATCTAGTATTAGAGGGAACGTACGGATGAAAACGTCCGGGTTTCCTCTGTGTGTTACCCACAGAACGCCTCTCCTCACTACGTGAAATCTCATCTTCTGCCTTGACCAGTAAGCTGTCCGGGAACAATGAGAGTAGGTGTACTGGAGATGTGCGTAATGCAGTGAGGGTATCAGGTTTAATTCCACCACGTATAAACTCCAAATAGCTATCCCGATGTGCCAGAGTGAGGTTGGCCATGCTGATGAAAACTCCCTCTGAGAGATCTTGCATGGTACGCTGCATAGCCTGGGAAATTGACCGGTTGAAGGTCACCAGATATTCCAGCTCTTCAACAGCCTGCTGCGTTCTTTCAGCACTCTTGCCCTTTGATGAATCTGACCGGAGAGACTTCAGCTGGGTAACCATGGGATCCTGTACTTTAGTCAGACATCTAGATAACCCAGCAGCGTGATTACACATCACGGATTGTTCCCTGAACGCCTTCTCCCACCTTCTAAGGGTATCCTGACTGAACGACGGGAAGCTGGAGCAGAAGGTAAACTTCTTCTTGCGACCCTAGAGAACATGCTGTTCAGCTTTGCCGGTTCCGGAGACCAGTGGGATACAGCCTGGGTAGACACGTCTCCCTTCTTAACTGCTTGCATATCATACCACTTTGAAGAGCGTGGAGTCTTTACAAACTGGTCCCGTAGCAGTCCACTGGTTTCAGAATTTCTAGAGGGATAACCTTCAGCAATGGTTACATTCAGTTTCTCCAGTTTTTTGCAGAGCCATTCATCGACCGGCAATTTAACTGACACTTTACCGGTAGTCTTCACTCTGGAACCGGCAAAAGGGTTATCATCCATAGAGGCAGCTGAGTTGTCTTAATCTGGGATGTGATGCCAGTTCATGAAACTTCTAACCCCTCTAATAGTTTCCCTGTAATTGGCGTCTTCAGAGAGGTCCTGATCTGTGGCAGTGAACACTAGCCGTTGATGCCGGTTCCGCATCCAACTCAGCCTCACTATCAGATTCCCTGGCAACCTCAGAGTTCTGGCCAATGGGAGGCGACTGGTTATGCAGCGTAGTTTCAGCACCGGCAGGCAGAACCTCAGGACCCGCACCAGGAGCCTGTGTAGGCTGGGTGGCTGTCCCTGCACCGGGAACCAGTAAAGGTTGGGTGGCTAACACTTCAGAGGTACCGGGGCCCTGAACAGGGTGGGTAGCACTCTCAACTCCATCTCTCCCAGCTTCTGTACCGGGAACCCCCAGCGGAGGTTGGGTAGCCGTCAACTGCGTAGCAACGTCACCAGTGCCCTCAGAAGACATAACACTTGTAGAAGCACCCGGATCAAAGAAAGGGTGTTCTCTGGGCACCACAGAGGCAGAGTTCATCGGTCTCACTGGAACAGCAAAGGACTGGTTTACCAGCATAGCTTCTAGACGTGAGAATCTCTCACTCCACTTGTCATCAAGGGACTTGAGGTCGTCTGAAGTAGGTTTGCTGCTGTGTTTCCGTTTACTAGACCTTGGGGAACCATCAGAACGCTTCTTCTTGTATTTAGGCGTAGAATCAACAGAGGGCGACTTGTCACAGCTAACCTGTCCCAACAGTGTCACTTCTGAAGGGTCCACTAGAGTGGGGGTCGTGCTTGCATTACCTTCAGTCTTCTTCTGCTCAGAGCGTTCCTTCCTTGCCTTGTAAGTCAGAGTTGCTAGCTGATGGATCTGCGAAGGCGTAAACGCCTTACAGATCTGGCAATCCAGCTTTTTAACACAGGGGTCGTCTCCCACCCCCTTGTCACGACAACGCACGCATTTCTGATGGTTGTTGAAAAGGGCCATAACTAGGAACGTCACGACTCCAAATATTTCATGTCGACTAATCGGTAAGTACTATTCGTGTCGACACCGAATAACCGTCGAATTAAAATAACATCCAAAATTAGAAAATTTAATACTAAATTAAATTTTTATAAGTTAATACCTTACCTAGTGGACAGATGCATTTGTCCGGCGCTCTGCCGGTCACGCCAAACGTTAGAAAAAAACGTCCTGAGCTGGGCTCTGGCCGGGACCGGTAGTGTCCTGTTCACTCGCCAGGTGGCTGTACAGCCTACCTGCCGGTATACTGCGCATGCGTGCGCATGCGCTCTTCCTCTTTTTGTTGTCTACCTTACGACCCCTTGTTGGTTATGATAGCGGGGAAGGTAGCGTGGGACTCCCCCTGTTTACTAGGTAAGGTATTAACTTATAAAAATTTAATTTACTATTAAATTTTCTATTTTATTGCGTTAATACAACTTACCTAGTGGACAGATGCAGAATGACTACCCATTGGATGGAGGGTAGCCAAACAAGGGGAACCCATATAGACAATAGTATAACGGGTGCGTCTGGTACTGGTTAAATAAACCAACCTTTAAGGACCAAAACACCCTTGCCCCCCCCCCCTGATTTTTCCTAAGAGGAAACAGCCTGTGCACCAATTTGAGCCGAAGGTGCAGGAAGACTAATGAGGGCATGAACTAACAAATTCATGAATGAGGAAGAAGAACAGGAGCAAAGAAACACCATCCTTGAGAAGCTCCTGGATCCACTTTGGATCATGGCAATCCAGTAGCAAAGGATAGTGGAGGGTTTTTTTTTTTTTTTTTTTTTTTTATATACACTAAACCCCAAAAAACATGTGTACACTATATACAGTCAGTAATCAGACTATTACTGATGTTCGTGGATCTGCTGAGCAGCTACCACAGGACCTAGGTGGTACAACTCTGAATCTGCCCAGGCTAGGTCCTTCAGGTAGAATTGTGTAAAAGTGTTGTGGGCCTTCCAATGGCAAGCTGATAGGATCTGATCCAAGGAAACCCCGCCCTGAAAGGCTTTGGATGCGGCAAAGGCCCGCACATCATGAGCCCGGACCTGATGTAAAGCTTGAGCCTCCTGATCGGAGAGCTGATAGCACAGCAACACCGTCTGCTTGATCCAGGAAGAAACAGTAGCTGGAACAATGTCCTTCTGAAAACTCTTCCGGAAAGACACAAACACCAGATCTTTGCCCGAGCGTAAGTCCTTGGTCCTGTCTAAATAGTAACGCAAGGCCCTGACCAGGCAAAGTGACTTGTCTTCCTTGAGGGACCTGTCCAATGATGGAGCCAATGCGGGAATGACAACCGGTGCCACAGCAGCCGGTCCGTCCCGCGCTAGTTGATTCTTAGATAGAAAACTGGGAGAGGGATATAGGGAGACCTGACTCCAGTTCTCCTGATGCCTGATGTTGCGGTATAACCATGCATGAATTTCGCTCCGCCTTTTGCCGGAACCCAAAGCCAATAGGAAAACCGTCTTAAAGGTCAAATGTTTAAGAGAGGCCTTCCGCATGGGTTCGAAAGGAGCTTTGGTCAACTGGTGGAGCACTAATGAAAGGTTCCACGCAGGGACTCCTCGCCTGCCTTTCGGCTTGTCTCTATGGAAACTGTCCAACAAGCGAGTCAGGCTTTCATCCTTGCCAAAATGAACCAGGTCGTTACCCACCATATCGGCAATAGCTGTTCTGTAGCCTTCTATAGTACTGGGTTGTAACTGTCTCTCCTTAAAGAGATACAACAAAAAGTCGGCCACCTGTTTCAGAGAGGGCGACCTGAAGTCCACCTGGTTGGAGTCGCACCACTTAACAAAAATGGCCCACTTTGACTTATAGACCGCTCTGGTTGAACTTCTCTGAGGAGCTTCAATTCTTGCTGCCACCTCCTCAGAAAACCCTTGTCGCCTGATGGACGAGGCTCTAGGAGCCAAGCATGCAGATTCAGATGATTCAAGTTTCTGTGGAGAAGGCCGTTGAACGGTTGAGTCAACAGGTTCCTCTCCAAGGGAAGACTGACGGGAATCTGACTTGATAGACTGATCAGATCCCAAAACCAAGGCATGTTGGGCCAACCCGGAGCGATTAAGATCATTCTGTTAAAGCCCTGATTCACCAGTTTGGATGTGACCTGACTGAGAAGGGAGACTGGAGGAAAGGCGTACACGTCCAGGTGGCTCCATGGTAGGCTGAGAGCATCCACCGCCCAAGCTGTCGAGTCCAGAACGGGAGAGACAAATTTGGGAAGCTTGTGATTGAATCGGGTGGTAAAAAGATCTATCTGCGGCTGGCCCCAGTTGGAGCACAAGCGATTGAACACCTGTTGAGACAGGCACCACTCAGTCTGGATCACCTGATTGTGCCGGGACAACTTGTCTGCTATGACATTCAAGCGACCCGGAATGTGTCTGGCCCGCAGAATTATCTTCCTGGGATGACACCAGGATAGGAGTCGCCAAAGTAGGGCACAGAGAGACCCTGATCTCATGCCGCCCTCTTTGTTGATGTAAGACACTACAGTCGTGTTGTCGGTTGCTATGAGAACAATCTGTCCCCTGCACTGCTTCTCGAAACTTTTGAGAGCCAGAAGAACTGCCTTGAGTTCCAAGAAGTTGATGTGGAGGCGACTTTCGGGTTCTGACCAAACGCCTCTTGCTATGGATCCTCCTAAGTGTGCGCCCCAGCCTTCGTTTGAGGCGTCTGTAAAAATCTGTAGGGCGTGCTGAAGAGGGTGCAAGGGTTGCCCTCTTAGCACATTGGTCTCGTCCAACCACCAATCCAGGTGTGGGTGAAGAGAAAGGGGAACCGGAATAATCTTCTCCAGGCTGTCCGGCACATGCCAGTGTCTTTTTAGATGCCACTGAACCGGCCTCATGTGCAGACGGCCGGCCCACACTTGCTTCTCTGTGGCCGTAAGCAGGCCGATTAGGGACATGAACTGTCGGACTGAACAACAGTCCCTGCCTTTGATGAACTGAAGCTTCTGCTGTAGAGCGATCCATCTGTCCTGAGTGGGCAACACTCAACCCGACAGTAGATCGAACCGGTAACCTACGAAATTGAAAACCTGTTGAGGCGTAAGTTCCGATTTCTCCCTGTTTACCACCCACCCTAGTTCGTGGCACAGGGCCAAGAGGGTCTGGGTATGTAACTGGCAAGTTTCCTGGTCCGGGGCTCTGACTAACCAGTCATCGAGGTACTGGTGGATCCGGATACCCCATGCTTGAGCCATCAGTTTCACCTCCTTGACTACTTTGGTAAATTCCAGTGGAGCTGTGGCGAGCCCAAAAGGAAGAGCCGTGAATTGATAAGCTTTGCTTCCCAGAAAGAACCTGAGGTACTTTCTTGATCTCTGACTGATAGGGATATGAAAGTAAGCGTCGCTGAAATCCAGCGAAGTTACCCACTCCCCCTTTTGTAGGGACAAACTTATTGTTTCCGGAGTTTCCATTTTGAAAGTGCCTGGTTTCAAGAAAAGATTTAGATGGCTGAGGTCCAAGATAGGTCTCCATCTCTGATTTGATTTTGGTACCAGAAAGAGGCGGTTGTAAAATGCCAGGGAGGATCTGATGACCACCTTTTCGACTACCAACTTGTCTATGAGGTCTGTTACTGCTTGACACAAGGCCTTGCTTTTTCCGGGGTGAGCATAACCACTCTTGATCACCGGGGATCGGGTCAGAGGTGGTCTGATTTTGAAGGGTAGCGTGTATCCCTCTCGTAAAATCGAGACCACCCTTGGATTTGCCCCCAGACTGAGCCAAACTTGCCAAAACTTTTGCAGTCTGCCCCCTACAGCCAAACTTGGGACAACATTGGGGACATTTGGAACAGGTGGGGCCAAAAGACATTGATTTGCACAAGAAACATCTTTGACATCTTTTATTTTTATCTTTTTGAGTACAGGGACTTATACCTTTCTTTTGCGGTTGCCCTTGGAAACAAGCAGAATGAGCATGATCTACAACAAGACAAGACACACTTTGAGAATGTAAATTTGGTGTCATATGAACTTTGCTTAACACTGAACTGTCTACTACTCTCGATGTTACAGTCCTGGCTAATGGTTTCTGGTCCAACTTCGCAACTACTGAACTTGAGAGAGTTGGAGCTAATAGGTAATTGTCATTTATATTGTTTGTAACCTCTCGATTTAGAGAAACGGGGATTGGAACCACGTCCTCTGCCACGACCCCGGCCTCTATTCCGGCTAAACTGCCTCCAAGCCTGACGGTCCTGATCTCCGGTACCGGTATTCCTACTGTCTCTGCTATCATAGGGACGGTACCTATGAGAAGATCTCCATCCGGTCTGTTGGGCAGCACCCGGACCGGGTCTGGGAACAGAACCGGAGGAGTGATGACTGGCAATATCTTGTTCTGCTGTGCGGATAACTGCATCAGGGAAAAGTCCATGTCCGAATAACGGGGCATTTCTCAACTGGTTATAGGTATCAGGTTTAATGCCGTTCTTGACGTGGTCAAGGTAGGAATCCCTACGCAGCAAAATCAAGTTGGACATTTGCACAAAAAGACTGTCCGCTAAGTGCTGGAGCGCAGTGCCCATGGCCACAGACACATTCTGGTGAAAAGCAGAGAGGTCCTTCAAGTCTGAGAGAGCAGCTGATACCTCCTTGGAGGCTTTTCCCTTATTAATCCTAGCATGAAGCATGTTGACATGGCCAGTCATGCGTTCCTGTAACTCACTGGTGCAACGGTTAAACCCTGCCGCATGATTAACAATGTATGAATTCTCCCGGGCGCACTTCTCCCACCGACGCAAGTATTCCTGTGAAATGGGACGCGAAGGGGGTCCGGTGGCAGGGTAAGCAGATGCTTTGACAATGCGAGGGAATTGGGAATTCACCTTCGCCTCTGAGTTGTGCCAGCTAAACAAAGTCTTTCCAGGCCTATGCGGCCCCTCCGGTCTAATCATATGCATCTGGTACCATCTATTTTGCGACTTCGGTACCTTGACAAACTGATCTTTTTTTAGTCCAGCTGAGTCCTGGGAACGTGAAGGGTACCCCTCCGCCACCACTGTGTTCAACTTTTCTAACTTCTGACAAAGCCAGTCGTCCGGTGGCATGGCTACAGAGATGCGGGCAGGCCTCTTGGGCAGCTTCCCCTTCCAGGGGTTATTACTCTTATCAGGCTCACTGAGGTCGCTTTCAAATGTGGGGATATGATTCCATCCCATAAAGGAACGGATGGACCTAACTGTCTCTCTGTAGTTCATATCCTCCGTTTGTTCAGGCCGGTCCAAGGTATCAGAAGATATCTCACCCTCATCAGAAATCTGGTCGTCGGATAAACTGGCTTCAGAAGGAGGAGGGCCAATGTCCAAATTATCCAGCTCCGGTGGAGCCCGGTAAGCATCTGAAACAGAGGAATCCCCAAAGAGAGATGACGCAGTATGATCTACTGAAGGAACTTGACCGGATGAACCGGGTTGAGCAAAACCTTCGACCGGTTGCACCGGGAAGAAAGAGACCTGACTGTTCCGGGTCGGAACGAACAGAGGAAAGTGGAGCAGGCTTAGACTTCAACTTCTGCACGACTTCCGGACCGGAGGAGACTTGAGCTTGAGCCGGTGGCTTAACCTGGACCGGTGCAGATTTGACCTGAAGAGGGCCCACATCAGGAGAGAGAGACACCTGTCTCTTTTTTGAATGTCCTTATGGTCCTTGCGGGATTTACGTGACTTCTTTTGATCTTTAACATCCCTTTCCACACTCTTACTAGCCTGTTGTTTGTCACCCTCACCTTCTGCCGGGAACTCCACCGGACCGGTGAGCCGGGCAGAAGGGGGAATAAAAGGAGTGTCTGAAATCGCAGCATGGGAAGGCACATGCTGAACAGAAGATTTTGGGGTAGAAAAAACGTTGCCTCTGGAGAGTAAGGCCTCAAAACGGGCGAATTGTTCAGCCCATTGATCTGACATCTTTTGGAGTTGATCAGAGGTAACAAAAGCAGAACTTGAAGACTCTGGCTGCGCATGCGCAGGGGGCTGAGAGGCAGAAGGCGATGGTTGAAAAACAGGTTCTGTACCTTCAACAGAGCAATAACTGTTACTTGATCCGGAGACACTAAAACTCCCGCCTTTTTGTCCTTGCGTATCTTATATGTAGGGGTGGCTAGCATATCCTTCTGGGTATCCGTGAAACCATCACAAATAACACACGATTTCTTAGCAACACAGTCATCATCCCCAATGCCCTTGTCACGGCATCTGGCACAGCGTTTGTGCAAATCAAAGGAGGCCATAATGTGGCCGCATACGCCTTGCCTCTGCCCTTTCTTGTCTCCAGGGGATGCCATGATATATGAACACAATAATAAACTACAAACTTGAGAAGAATTCACTTGTAAAGTACATAAAAAAATTTAAAAAGTTTCTCTTAAACTTCAAGCGTTTTAAGTCCTCACGCGCCAAACAAAAAGAGGAAGAGCGCATGCGCAGTATACCGGCAGGTAGGCTGTACAGCCACCTGGCGAGTGAACAGGACACTACCGGTCCCGGCCAGAGCCCAGCTCAGGACGTTTTTTTCTAACGTTTGGCGTGACCGGCAGAGCGCCGGACAAATGCATCTGTCCACTAGGTAAGTTGTATTAACGCAATAAAATCTTAAGTTTCATATTGTAAAAAGCACTGAAAACGATAAATATGTGAAATAAAATGAAAATATATGTATATAACCTGTAAAAATGAATAAATTTGCCGTTTTCCTGCGACTTTTTCTTCGTTTATTTCAGACAGGAAGTGGGCGATATAAGAGATATATGGTACTTCCGGCTTTACATGAATGCATAAACAGTACAGAAAACGTGGCTGTTTTCGGATTTTAACTTATTTTGTGTGAGAATATGGATATATTTGATGGATTCAGACCTTCTGCCATCTTTTAGTACATTAAGCGATTATTCTTACTTTAAAATATGAAACCGGAAAATATCACTATTCTAACCGTTGTCGATTATTCGGTTAGTCGTGACGTCCCTAGCCATAACGTGCCCGCAAGAACCTCATTTCTGTCCAGGAGACGACATAATGATAAGTAAGGTTGTAGAATTACTCCGTACTAATAAAAAACACGAAACTTGGAAGAGTTCGTTGTAAAACTTCAAAAACGTATCTCTGAAGAAAAACTTCTGCACACTCTTTCGCGCCAAACAAAAAAGAGGCTATGACGTCAAAAGGTGTAAACAGGAAATGAAGTCATAAAGTTAAGACTTTTTTTTTGCTTAGGCAAAATGGAATTCACAAAAGGTCTTAGACAAAAATTTGTCTTAGATTTTGTCATAACTCTAAGACCACTGCAGGGCAGACTTAAGTCATTTTTAAAAATATTCCATTGCATGTATTTACACTTTACCCTTTGTTATGCCAACAAAAAATATACTTTTATTGCGTTAATACATCCTATCCAATGGACAATTGCTTGACCGGTCGGCGCGACCGGTCCCGCCAAACGTCAGAAAAAGACGTCCTGTATATAATACCGGCAGGACCGGTCAGTAGTGTGCATTCGCTAGGTGGCGCATCATACTTGCTTCCTGTCCAGACAGAGTGACGTCAGTTCATCTTTTTCGTTGTCTAAACAGATTTAGACCCCTAGTAAGCTGATAGCGGGGTCGGTTGGGAGGGCCTTGCCTGTCCATTGGATAGCGTATTAACTTATAAAAATTTAATTTACTTATTAAATTTGCAATTTTATTGCGTTAATACATCCTATCCAATGGACAATTGCTGAATAACTACCGCTTGGTAGGCGGGTAAGCAGCTAGGGACTTCTGTGAACTCATAACAAAACAAAATAGTACAGGCCCATTTGACCTAGGGTCAGAGAACCCTGACAGGTCAAGGTCGGCCACCAACTCACCGGTTAACCGGGAGTCTACCGACGTTGCCCCCCCCCTTTTTTCTTTCCTTCCAGAGTCGGTTTGAGAAGGGAAAGATAGAGAGAGAGGGGATGAGTACATATTCACATATATACAACATCCCCTCACTTCTGGGCCTGGTGGTGCACCTGCTGGGCAGCCACTACAGGACCCAGGTGGAAAAGCTCCGAGTAAGCCCAGGCAACATCCTTCAAATAGAATTGGGTGAAGGTGTTGTGAGATTTCCAGTGGCAGGCTGACAAGATCTGATCTAAGGAAATCCCTGATTGGAAGGCCTTAGAGGCAGCAAAGGCCCTAACATCATGGGCTTTAACCTGATGAAAGGTGAGGGCCTCCTGGTCAGAGAGCTCATAGCACAGAACCACAGTCTGTTTGATCCATGAGGAGATGGTGGCAGGTGAGATGTCTTTATCAAAACCCTTCTTGAAGGAGACAAAGACTAACTCCTTATTCTGCCTGAGGTCTGCAGTCCTGTCCAAGTAGTAGCGCAGGGCTCTAACTGGACATATCGACCTGTCACCTTTGAGTGACCTATCCAGAGATGGTACCAGGGCTGGGATGACCACTGGAGCCACACTATCTGGACCTTCCTTAGCCAGCTGGTTCTTGGATAGGAACCTGGGTGAGGGGTACAAAGACACCTTAGACCAGTCTGACTGGTGACTGATGTTCTTATGTAACCAAGCATGGATCTCACTCCTGCGTTTACCTGAACCCAAAGCCAGCAAGAAAACAGTCTTGAAAGTTAAATGTTTCAAGGAGGACTCTTTCAGGGGTTCAAAGGGACCCTTTGTGAGCTGATGTAAAACCAGTGAAAGGTTCCAGGAGGGGATGCCCCTCCTGCCCTTAGGTCTGTCTCTATGGAAACTATCCAGGAGACGAGTGAGATTCTCATCTTTGCTGACATTAATGGTGGAATTGCCCAGTTTGTCAGCAATGGCTGATCTGTAGCCATCAATAGTGCCTGGTTGTAACTTCTTCTCCTGAAACAAGTGCAGGAGGAAGTCAGCAATGGCCTTCAGAGGTGGTGCCCTGAAGTCCACCTGATTATTGAGGCACCACTTTGTAAAAATGGTCCACTTTGCCTCATAGACAGATCTGGTTGATCTTCTTTGAGGAGCCTCAATTCGTGCTGCCACTGCCTCAGAGAAGCCTTGCTCCTTGATTGCTGAGGCTCTAGGAGCCAGGCATGTAGGTTCAGATTCGACAGGTTCCTGTGAAGGACCTGGTTGAATGGCTGAGACACTAGGTTGGGTGGGCAGACACAGTGGGATCTGGCTTGACATTGCTACCAGGTCCCAAAACCAGGGCATGTTGGGCCACCCTGGAGCAATCAGAATTATTCTGTTGCAGGGGTAGTCCTGGAGCTTCTCCACCACTTTGCCCAAGATGGCTGCCGGTGGGAAGGCGTATGGGTCCAGGTCCTCCCAGGAGAGGCTGAGTGCATCCACTGCCCAAGCCTGGGGGTCTGGTACCGGTGATACAAACTGTGGTAGTTTGTTGTTGAACCTGGTGGCAAACAGGTCCACTTGTGGCTGATGCCACCTGGAACATACAGCTTGGAACACTTCTGGATGAAGTGACCACTCTGTTTGAATGGTCTGGCCAAGCCTGGATAGCTTGTCTGCTATCACGTTCAGCCGGCCGGGGATGTGACGTGCCCTGAGGGTTACTTGCTGCCTGGTGCACCAGGACAGAATTCTCCACAGTAGGGCACACAGAGAGCCCGATTTCATCCCCCCTTCTTTGTTGATATAGGCAACCACTGTTGTTTTGTCTGTAGCTACCAACACTGTCTTGTTGAAGACTAGGGTTTGAAACTCTTTTAGAGCTAGAAATACTGCTTTCAGCTCCAAGTGGTTTATGTGTAACTTGCTCTCTGGTAGGGACCACTGTCCCCTTGCAGTGTGCTCGTCTAAGTGAGCGCCCCACCCTTCTTTTGATGCGTCTGTAAAGATTTGCAGAGCATGTTTTAGAGGGTGTAATGGTTGACCTAGAAGCACATTGCTTTCCTCCAGCCACCACCTTAGATGGGGGTGGAGGGATTTGGAGACCGGGATCACCTTTTCCAGTGACTCTGGGACCCTCCAGTTGTTTTTCAATGCCACGGTATGGGTCTCATGTGTAGTCACCCTAAGTGGACTTGCTTTCCTGTTGCTGTGAGTAGACCTATGAGGGACAAGAATTGTCGGACCGGGCAAAGCGGATCCGACAATATTGATCTAATCTTGTGTGTCAAGGCCTGCCAACGTTCTTCTGTTGGTCTGACCTTGCCCTCTTTCAGGTCGAACTGGTAACCTACGAAGTTGAAGACCTGTTTGGGAACCAGTTCTGACTTTTCCTTGTTCACCAGCCCCCCTAATTCCTGACAAAGTGTGACTAGGGTTTGAGTATGCTGGAGACAGGTGTGGTGGGTAGAGGCTCTCACCAGCCAGTCGTCTAGGTACTGGTGGATCCTTATACCCTTCTGAAAAGCCACGATTTTGACCTCTTTGGCCACCACTGTGAACTCCATGGGAGCTGTGGACAGGCCAAAGGGAAGGGCTTTGAACTGGTAGGACCGACCCTGGAGGTGAAAGCGCATGTACTTCCTGGACTGACTGTGAATTGGATGTGACCCACTCCCCTGCTTGGAGGGAGGTTCTTATTGTCTCTGGGGTTTCCATCTTGAACGTCCCTGTGTTTAAAAAGGTGTTCAAGGTGCTCAGGTCTAGGATCGGTCTCCACCGGTTGTTGGGTTTGGGTACCAAAAAGCCGGTTGTAAAACCCCAGTGAGTTTTGATTTTCCACCGGTTCGACTGCATTCTTGTTTATCAGCTGATACAGTGCCTCTAAAATGAAGGACTGTTTGGTTGGATTGTAGTAGTTGCTTATTACAGTCGGTGACCTCGTCAAGTGGGGTCCGAACCGGAAGGGGAGAGTGTAACCCTCCCTCAATCTCTAGCCACTGTCTGACCAGCTGGGACCCGAAAGGGTAGGCTGGCTGACTGGTCAGGTAGCTTGACAGGCATTTCACCGGGACCAGTGACTGATCAAGAATTCCTCTGTAACCAGTTCCTTAGGCTGCCACTGGTTGGCCTAAACAATTGTTTTGGCCTTTAAGGAACTTCTGCCGGTCTGTCAGTCAGTCCTGGAGACCTGCCCAGTACCAGGCCTTAAACGGTTATATGCGAGGCAATGCTCTGTAACCGGTTCCTGGTGGCTCCACAGTTCTGCATAAACTCACCGGAGTTGGCAGAACTGGGTGAACTACTTCTTAGCAAGGATAGGCTCATATGAAGTTGCCTTCTTCCTGTCCACAGCGGTGGTTCAGCAGCTTTTCTCTGCAATCAAACAGGCTCTGTAACCGGTCAAACCGGTAGGCTCTGAGAGAAGGCTAACTGTTGAACCTGTTCTCAGCACTGAATTTGAAGCTGGTTCCTTGCCAGTAAGGATGGGAACAGCAGATTTCTTGTAACCAGCAGCACTACGGTTCCGGAACCAGCAACACTCCGGAACCGGCAAGTCTCTGTAACCAGCAAACCTGTTGTCAGCACTGGATTTGGAGCTGGTTTCTTGCCCTTAAGGATGGGTACAGATTCCTCTGTAACCGGCAACACTCCGGAACCGGTAACACTCCGGAACCGGCAACACTCAGGAGCCGGTAATTCTCTGAACCAGTAGCCCTGCTGTAGGTCACCAGCAACTCTGTGTAACCGGTAATCCTGTTTAACCAGTAGCCCTTGCTGGATTTCTGTGACCACAACCGGCAGTCTGAACAGAACTGGTGCCGGTATCCCTCATCACTGGCTGGCTAGTGACCCTACCGGTGGCCTGAACAGGACCGGTACCGGTCCAAACTTCTGCACAGGGAAGATAAGGGTCTCAATGGTCACCGCGACTTCTGGTAGGTAGACCCTCTGAGCAGCCGCACCAGTGGTCTGAACAAGACTGGAACCGTTACCCCCAACAGTCACACAGTGGAAAGGCCTCTGGTGGAGGTTCCAGTATCAAAACAGGGCTGATCACTGGTAACCACTGAAGGGGGGTTCCTTGACAGCTTCACAGGAACATGACTGGAACCGGTACCCCAACAGTCCCACCAGTGGGGAGGCCTCTGGTGGAGGTTCCAGGATCAAAAAGGGGTGATCACTGGCAACCACTGAAGGGGTTTCTTCACAGGAACTGCACCCACCGGTAGTCTGTACAGACCGGAACCGGTACCCCCAACAGTCCCACCAGTGGAAAGGCCTCTGGTGAAGGTTCCAGTATCAACACAGGGCTGATCACTGGAACCACTGAAGGGGGGTTTCTTGACAGCTTCACAGGAACATGACTGGAACAGATACCCCAACAGCCCCACCAGTGGAAAGGCCTCTGGTGGAGGTTCCAGGATCAACAGGGCTGATCACTGGTAACCACTGAAGGGGTTTCTTCACAGGAACATGACCCACCGGTAGTCTGTACAGACTGGAACCGGAAAACCCATCACTAGTGCTCCCCACCGGTAGTCTGACCAGAACTGGTACCGGTAAAACTCATCACTTCTTGTCAGCTGAACCAGTCACGCTTGGGGATTTGCTTGCCGGTAGTTGTGTTGAGATCTGTGAAGTCACATGACCGGCACCGGCAAAATTTGCAGAATTTAAAGACTATTTGACATCTAACTTCTTCAGGTCAACAGACGAGTTGCTGGATTTCTTCTTGCCAGTTAAAAAGTGGTTGTAGAGTGATAAATACTCATCTTTTCTTCTAAAATTTCTGTTGAAAACACGATTCCTCCATTGTTAAATGCGTATCACGTGACCTCCATTGTTGAATGCGTATCACGTGACCAGGTCCATGTCACGTGACAAGCATAAGCTGAAAGTGATGACGTCAGACGATGCATTCTTCTTTCCTTCTAATTTCTTCTCGTCGACATACACGCAGTGTTACTCGACAATGTAGAATTAAATGGAGGGTGAATCGTGGAGATTACACGCTTCTGACCAGCAGAAGGAATGCTGCAGGGACGACACACGACCTCTCACCCACGATTCCTCTCGACGACAAGTACACAGAAATTCTTCAAAACTGGCTATAAAACGCTGGATAAAGCCTCGTTTAAGTCCTGGAGAGGCCATAAAATGTATGTAACACAATAAATATATTTTCAGATGAAAATAAGCTTTAATTTCGTAGAATAAACCGCGTTTTCTTCAAACTTGGAAATAAATTCAAAATGCGTCTGCACACTACACGCGCCAAACGAAAAAAGATGAACTGACGTCACTCTGTCTGGACAGGAAGCAAGTATGATGCGCCACCTAGCGAATGCACACTACTGACCGGTCCTGCCGGTATTATATACAGGACGTCTTTTTCTGGCGTTTGGCGGGACCGGTCGCGCCGACCGGTAAAGGAATTGTCCATTGGATAGGATGTATTAACACGCAATAAAAAAGACTTTTCTCTTAAAGTTATGACAATTTTTTGTCTAAGACCTTTTGTGAATCCCGGCCCTGGAGGTCACCAATGTAAAACCGAACCAATTCTAAGACTCCGCATTTTAGTACACCTCAACCAAACATGATAATTTCCTATTAATGACATCGCAATAAAAGTAAAAAAATGCAAAGTATGAGATAATTATGTACAATTTCTTCAGATTTCTGGTTTGTCCCACAAATATGCAAATTTAATAACTAGATTAAATTTTTATAAGTTAATACCCTATCCAATGGACAATTTGCTAAACCGGTCGGTGCAGAATGGTCCGTAGTACTAGTGCACTCCCCAGATGGTGTGTCGTACTTCCTTCCCGTCTAGACAACATGACGTCATAGCATCTTTTTCGTTGTCTGAAACTATTAGACCCCTAGTAAGCTGATAGCGGGGTCGGTGGGAGGGTCTTGTGTGTCCATTGGATAGTGTATTAACTTATAAAAATTTAATTTACTTATTAAATTTGCAATTGTATTGCGTTAATACATCCTATCCAATGGACAATTTGCTGAATAACTACCGCTTGGTCAGCGGGTAAGTTACTAGGGACTTATGTGAACTCACAAGAAATAGCAAATTTTAACCTACGGTCTAGGCTGACTTCGTCAGGAGACCTATAGGCCCAGGCCTGGGTTGACCTTAAGGTCAGGAAACCCTGTAAGGCCTTGGTCGGTTGCCAACAGCCGGTTACCCGGGGCTATACCGAAGTCGCCCCCCCCCCCTTTTTTTACAGACCTGCTCTGAAGTAGGGGAAGAGAGGGATGAGTTCAGTCCCAGAATGCCAATAAACCTCCCGAAGGAAGCACGTCACACTTTTTATGTACATATATACAAATCTCAAACTAAGGGCCACTTGTGGATCTGCGGAGCAGCCACTGCCTAGTCCAATTGGTAAAAGCTCTGAATCAGCCCAAGCCAGACAACTTCAGATAGAACTGTGTTGAAGGTATTATGTGACTTCAGTGACAGGCTGACAAGATTGGATCTAAGAAGACTCCCGACTGGAAGACCTTGGAAGCAGCAAAGGCCCTGACATCATGGGCTTTAACCTGATGTAAGGTGTGGGCCTCCTGGTCAGAGAGCTCATAATATAGGATCACAGTTGCTTGATCCAAGAGGAGATAGTGGCAGGTGAGATGTCAAAACATTTCTTAAAGGAGACAAAAACCACCTCCTTATTCTGCCTGAGGTCTGAGGCCCCGCCCAAATAGTCGCGCAATGCTCTAACCAGAAAGAGGGACCTGTCAGACTTGAGGGACCTATCCAGAGTTGGGGCCAGGGCTGGTATAACCACTGGGGCCGTACTATCTGGACCCTCTTTGGCCAGCTGATTCTTGGAAAGAAAGCTGGGTGATGAGTACAGGGACACCTTTGACCAATCAGATTGGTGCCTGATATTCCTGTTTTGCCAAGCATGAATCTCACTTCTGCGCTTGCCTGACCCAAGGGCCAAGAGGATAAACAGTCTTGAAGGTCAGGTGCTTCAAGGAAGCCTCTTGGATTGGTTCAAAAGGAGCCTTAGTTAGCTGGTGTAAAACCAGGGATAGGTTCCAGCAGGGGATCCCCCTCCTAACTTTGGGTCTGTCTCTATGGAAACTATCCAGGAGACAAGTGAGATTTCCGTCTTTGCTGATGATGACAGGTAAAATACCTAGTTTATCAGCAATGGCTGACCTGTAACCATCAGTGGTGCTGGGCTGTAACTTCCTGTCCTCAAAAAGGTATATAAGGAAGTCAGCAACTGACTTTACAGGGGGTGCCCTGAAGTCCATCTGATTAGTGATGCACCACTTTGCCTCATGGACTAATCTTGTTGATCCTCTTTGAGGAGCCTCAATCCTTGCTGCCACTGCCTTAGAGAAGCCCTGTTCTATGATTGCTGTGGCTCTAGGAGCCATGTATGGAGATTCAGATTTGTCAGATTTCTGTGAGGGATCTGATTGAAGGGCTGTGTTAACAGGTTGGGCAGACTCAGTGGAATCTGACAAGACATGGCCATTAGATCCCAAAACCAAGGCATGTTGGGCCTCCCCGGAGCAATCAGAATGTTTCTCTTACATGGGGAGTCCTGTAACTTCTCCACCACTTTGCCCAAGATGGCTGCTGGCTGGAAGGCATACGTGTCCAGATCCTCCCATGGCAGACTAAGTGCATCCACTACTGTGGCCAGGGGATCCGGTACGGGTGACACAAACAGAGGCAACTTGTTGTTGAACCTCATGGCAAATAGGTCTATTTGAGGCCGGTGCCACCGGCTGCATATTGTTTGGAAGACCTCCTGAAGGAGAGACCACTCTGTTTGGATGGTCTGGCCTAGCTTGGATAGCTTGTCTGCTACCACATTAGCCGGCCTGGAATATGTCGGGTTTTGAGAGTTACTTGATTCCTGGTGCACCTGGTAAAGATTCTCCATAGTAGAGCACAAAGTGGGCCCGACCTCATGCCTCCTTCTTTGTTTATGTATGACATCGCTGTGGTGTTGTCCGTTTCTACAAGTACTATCTTGTGTATGCAGAGGTCTCAGAACTCTTTTAAGGCTAAAAAGATTGCCTTGAGTTCTAGATAATTGATATGCAACTTGCTTTCCGGAAGGGACCAGGTGCCTTTTGCAGTGCGTTTGTTTAAGTGAGCGCCCCACCCTTCTTTTCATGTGTCTGTAAAGATTTGTAGAGCATGTTTTATTGGGTGTAATGTTTAGCCTGTAAGGCTAATGTCCTCTTGCAGCCACCATTGTAAGTGTGGGTGCAAGGACCTTGGTATTGTAGTCACCTTTTCTAGTGATTCTGGTACCCTTCAGTTGATTTTGAGATGCCACTGCATGGGTCTCATATGAGGTCGACCTAGGTTAACCTGCTTTTCTGTGGCTGTTAGTAAACCTATCAGAGACATGAACTGCTGGACCGGACAAGCCAGTAGTGAAAGTATTTCTAGTATTTTGTCCTGAAGGTTCTGCCAACGGTCCGGTGTCGGTAGGACCCGACCGGCCCTGAGGTCGGACTGGTAACCTACAAAATCAAAGATCTGCTTTGGTTCTAGTTCCGACTTTTCCAAATTCACCAGCCAACCTAGTTCTTGGCATATTTTCACCAGATCTTGAGTATGCTGGAGACAAACGTGGTGGGATGTAGCTCTCACCAACCTGTCATCTAGGTACTGGTGAATTTTTATACTCTTGCACATGGCCATCAGTTTGACCACCTTGTTATTACAATGAACTCCAAGACTGCAGCAAACAGACTGAAAAGCAGAGCTTTGAATTGGTATGTCCGACCCTGTTCGAGGTAACCCACTCCCCTTGTTGGAGGAAGGTTCTGATGGTTTCCACTGTCTCCAATTTTTTTTTTTTTTTTGTACGGGAATCCTTGTAAGCCTGGTCTGGTCTGGAAAGGGAGGGTGTAGTCCTCCTTCAAAATTGTACTACCTAGGGTCCAGCTCCCAAGGTTTCCTGAGTTCCCAAAGGTGATTTGATCTGGCCCCTTCAGGTAAATTTAGTGCAACATTTGGGATATTGGTAGACTGAAAAACATTTACTGTCTCTCCGGACACTGGTCTGGCCTGGTGACAATGAAAACAGTTAACAGTCCATCTGTTATTGTTGTGGTCCAGTCCAGTGGGACTGACACAACTCTTGACATTTTATAGACTCTTGGTCCAGGGCCAGTCACCTGTAAGGGGGAGCCTGTACACATTGTTTGAGTGTGGACCACCTTTTCTCTTGCTGTTCAAAAGACCCATTTGTTTTCTCCATAACCAGCAATTTTTGGCCACAGTAATTCTCTGTAGCCTGTGATATTCTGTAACCAGTAAAACTAGTAGGCTAGGCGGACTATTGAATTGTGTTACCGGTCTACTAACTAGGAGATCCCCCTATTGAAAAGGGGCAAGACAGTAATTGCACCTGATAGCAGGTTGATAGCCTCTGTAACTAGCTGGTGTGAAGCACAATTGCTCAGTGAAAACTGTATAGCTGGTAACCGGTTGGTGAGCTCTGTAACCGGTTAAAGCCATTAAATAGGCTGCTGATGCAGAGTAGCCAGCCAGACCTCAAAGACCTGTGGGTTGGTTGATTCTTGGTGCTGGTTGGTAACAGGCAGAAAGGCTCTGTAATAGGCTAATGTGAAGAAAACTATTCAGTGCAGGCTGTGTGGCCGGTCGATAGACTCTGTAACCGGTCGGTTGAAGCCATATACTGGAGATGCTTGTTGTCTGCCTCCCCAGAATAAACACATAGTTCAATGGACCAGGTCGGAGGGCTCTGTAACTGGTTGGGTAAGCTGTGCAAAACTGTGTAGCCAGTATCCGGTCGGTACACTCTAACCAGTTGCTGATGCAATTTACCAGCTATATTCTGTTTAAAAAAACTCAGTTTACTGCAAGCTGAATCTGTAACCAGGTGATTGAAGCACTTTACATTAAGGGCTGTGAGGCCGACAGCCGGTCGGTAGACTCTGTAACCACTCGGTGGTGTACACTGTACAAGGCTGTGTAGCCGGTCGGTATGCTCTGTAACCAGTTGTTGAAACAATTTAACCAATTTATTTGTAGATTTGACAGTTGCTGGGAAAGCCCCTGTGAGCTATTTTTAGAAGCAATTGTTGTTCGGCATGTCACGTGACCAGCTTGTTGGTCGGAAGGACACGCGATTGGCTGATTGGAGATGACGTAAGTGGTCGCATTCTTTGTGATACTCAACAGGCAACTTAACAGTATTTTTACCATCCACAAAAATCCCACTACCGACAACATAGTTGGTTGTGTAGTCGGCTGGAGCTGGCTGGTAGACTGATGCTGTACAGCAGAGAAGTCGGTACCAGTGCACTCTGAAGAAGGAAAAAACTGGTCGGTCTGTAATTCTATTATGCTAGTCCACAAACCACACTACCGACAACAAGGCCGGGTCTGCAAGGCAGGGATTGGAATCACAGTAGACGTGAGTTCTGAAGAACGCACTTCCGACCTTCCTGGTCGCTGAATCATGTGATCAGCTTTATGACTTGGTCGGTGAACCACGTGACCAGCTTCGTGGAGATGACGTCAGGGGTCGCGTTCTTTTGAGCTGGCCGGTCGGCTGATGCTTTAAAAACAGAGAAGCCTGGACCAGTGCGCTCTGAAGGTGAATATCTATTGTGAGGTCGGCTGGAGCTTGCCGGTCGACTAATGTTTTACAGCAAAGATGTCTGGACCAGTGCGCTCTGAAGCAATCTGAAGAATGCATCTCCTGCTTCTGATGAAAAAACACTAAATACTTGAGCTAGGCTGGTGTGACTGATGCTTTACAGCAGAGAAGTCGGTACCAGTGCGCTCTGAAGATGATCAGTGCCGGTCTGAAGTCGGTTCTTCTTCCTCAGCCGGCTGTGCACTCAAACCAGTGTCTTGGCCATCCACTGCCCTTATTACCGACACACGTGCTGGGTCCACAAGGGTGGGACTGAGAGTGACTGAAGATGAAATTCCTTCTATGTATTAGACGTTCAAAAGAATGCACTTCATGCTTCTTCTCATTCATATTCTAAAAATTTCATCGAAATCCGTCCATAAGTTTTTGAGTTATCTTGTACACAGACACATCTGGCAGCCTGGATCCACATGATCCTGACAGTGATCCAGATTACTCCCAAAATCTAATCACTTGTTCTTTGTCCCATTTAAGACATTTCCTGAAAATTTCATAAAAATCCATTCATGACTTTCTGAGCTATTTGTCTTTAAAAATTACATTCACGGATCCAGAAGATCCAGATAGTGGTCCAGATCACTCGCAAAATTGAACCATTTCTTCCTTTTACCACTTCTTCCTTTTACCATTTGTAACATATCCTGAAAATAGCAAAATCCATTCCAAGATTATGTGCAAGCCTGGATCCAGATGATCCAGATCACTCCAAAAATGTAATCACTTGTTCCTTGTACCATTTAGGCCATTTGCTGAAACAATCCATCCATAACTTTTTGAGGTATCTGTCTTAAAAAATTACATTTTATGGATCCCGAAGATCCATATAGTGATCCGGATCACTTCCAAAATTCAATCATTTCATCCTTTTACCACTTCTTCCTTTTACTATTTGTAACATAGCCTAAAAATATCATCAAAATTCATCCTAAAATCATGTTGCAGGCTCGATCCAGATGGTGATCCAGATCATTCCAAAAGTATAATCACTTGTTCCTTGTACCATTTAGGTCATTTGCTGAAAATGTCATCACAATCCATCCATAACTTTTTGAGGTATGTCTTATTACATTTTACGGATCCAGAAGATCCATACAGTGATCTGGATCACTTCCAAAATTCAGTCATTTCATCCTTTTACCTTTTCAGACATATCCTGAAAATTTCATCGAAATCCGTCCATAAGTTTTTTTGCTACAATGTACACAAACACATCTGGCAACCTGGATCCAGATGATCCAGACAGTGATCCAGATCACTCCCCAAATCTAATCACTTGTTCCTCGCACCATTTAGGTCATCTGCTGAAAATGTCATCACAATCCATCCATAACTTTTTGAGGTATCTGTCTTATTACATTTCATGGATCCAGAAGATCCATATAGTGATCCGGATCACTTCCAAAATTCAGCCATTTCATCCTTTTACCTTTTCAGACATATCCTGAAAATTTCATCAAAATCCGTCCATAAGTTTTTTTGCTACAATGTACACAAACACATCTGCAACCTGGATCCAGATGATCCAGATCACTCCCCAAATCTAATCACTTGTTCCTCGCACCATTTAGGTCATTTGCTGAAAATGTCATCACAATCCATCCATAACTTTTTGAGGTATCTGTCTTATTACATTTCATGGATCCAGAAGATCCATATAGTGATCCGGATCACTTCCAAAATTCAGCCATTTTTTCCTTTTACCTTTTCAGACATATCCTGAAAATTTCATCAAAATCCGTCCATAAGTTTTTTAGCTACAATGTACACAAACACATCTGCAACCTGGATCCAGATGATCCAGACAGTGATCCAGATCACTCCCCAAATCTAATCATTGTTCCTCACACCATTTAGGCCATTTGCTGAAAACGTCATCACAATCCATCCATAACTTTTTGAGGTATCTGTCTTTAAAAATTACATTTCATGGATCCAGAAGATCCATATAGTGATCCGGATCACTTCTAAAATTCAACCATTTCATCTTTTTACCTTTTCAGACATATCCTGAAAATTTCATCAAAATCCGTTCATAAGTTTTTGAGCTATATTGTACACAAACACATCTGGCAGTCTGGATCCATATGATCCAGACAGTGATCCGGATCACTCCCAAAATCTAATCACTTGTTCCTTGTCCCAATAAGGACATCTCCTGAAAATTTCATCAAAATGCACCCATAACTTTTTGAGTTATCTGTCTTTAAAAATTAAATTTCATGGATCCAGAAGATCCAGACAGTGATCCGGATCACTACCAAAATTTAATCACATCTTCCTTTTACCAATTTGGACATATCCTGAAAATTTTATCAGAATCCGTCTGTCAGTTTTTGAGTTATCTTGTTTACAAACAAACAAACAAATAGAGGGCCAAAAATGACCCTCGGTCAGGTACTTTGGCGGTCAGTGGATGACCTTCAATGAAGATCTGTAACCGGTCAGCCTGGATGCTGGTACTCCATCATGTACTCAACCTCAAAAGCCATTTTCAATAGTTTCCACGCAATGTAGTCAGCATTAAGTGTGAAAATATCTCCAAATATGCCAAAAATGACCCTTGGTCAGGTACTTTGGCGGTCAGTGGATGACCTTAAATGAAGATCTGTAACCAGTAAACCTGGATGGTAGAAGTCCATCATGTACTCAACCTCCAAAGCCATTTTCAATAGTTTCCATGCAATATAGTCAGCGTTAAGTGTGAAAATATCTCCAAAAAGGCCAAAAATGCCCCTCGGTCAAGTACTTTGGCGGTCAGTGGATGACCTTCAATGAAGAGCTTCAAGGTCAAATTTCTGCATGCTTATAGAGGACATATATATGTATTATATATACCAGCCATAGGATGATCTAACTTTCTGTCTTGGAGAACTGGGCCAAAATGTGCAAAAATGGCCAAAAACTGACCTTTAAGTGGCCACCAGTGACCTTGAGATTAAAGGTCAAGGTCACAAAACAATAGCATTCGTGGCATTGCCCATATATACCCACATACCAAATTTGAAAGTTCTAACTAAAATATTTTTTAAGTTATCGCGTCCAAAAGGAAATCTCTGCGGTGGCGGCGGCGTGACTGTACTGAATCCTAAGTATCCCCGACTTTCGTCCGGGGATACAAATATTTGCAAATATGGTTGAAAATCCATCATAATCCACACTTTTCCTTAAAATATCTGGAGATTGTAGAAAACACGTCTGCACAGTACACGCACCAAACGAAAAAGATGCTATGACGTCATGTTGTCTAGACAGGAAGGAAGTGCGACATGCCATCTGGGGAGTGCACTTGTACACAGGACGTCTTTTTCTGACGTTTGGCGGGCCGGTCTGCGCCGACCGGTTTAGCAAATTGTCCATTGGATAGGATGTATTAATGCAATCAAATTTAAGTTTCCTTCAATTATATGTTAACAAATGAGATAAATGTTATAAAGTGTCGTAACAAAAACATGGCATTTCTGCTAAACATAATAACATTGTGAATATATGGGATAAAAGCATATTATTTCTTCAGATTTTGGGTATGTTTCTAATATTTCAACTCTTCCTTACATTATCTATGTTGGCAAGCGAAGTGGCAGTTGTAAAATGTCATCACAGTATTTCAGTAAAAAGCTCTTGATACCAAGACACTGGGCCTACCAACCCATCCCTAGTGGAAATAAATATTACATCCTTAAATGCTCCCTCCCTTGAAAGCTTCCTTTTATCTAGAATTCATTGAAAGGAAAAATGTTTTGTCCTAGTCCCTTGAAATATGACATAATAAAGTTCTGCTGTACTTTTTTGTTCACAATAGTAGATGATGCAAACAAACTCTGTTATCTGCTCACCCACCTGTTTTGGAAATCCACAAGTTCATTGTTGATTTTCTCAATGTCCACTTCAGTCCACAAAATGTCGAAGTAGCCGTCTATGCTGACCATGACTGAATTGTACAAACCATAGAGCTTTTGCAATAATGTCAGTTCTTTCTTGATCTAAAAAAAAATATTAATATGTAAAATAGAAAAACAAACATTTAACAACATAAAAACGCACATTACTTAAATATATTTGAGAAAACTTGCATCATAGCATTAATTATTTCTTCATATGAAAATAATAATATATAAAATAGCATCAGATGCCTGTACTCCACAGCCTGGGGATTCAGTGTTTGACACCACGAGATACAGAATGGGTGAAACAGAAGAAGACCAGGGCCCGGATTTACAAAGATTCTTAAACTTAAATTCATGTTAAAACTCACCTATAAACTCATCTTTATGAGTTTATGCTCAAACTCAAACTTTTCACATTACAGAAAATTCTTAAACTTAAACTCACCTATAAACTCAGACATAATCTCATTGTCTGAGTTTATGCTTAAATTCACATTTGTTGGTATTTTTGAAAATTCTCAGGCTGAGATTATGCTTAAACTCAACTAAAAATTTGAGTTTGCACCAGTGTAGACTCAAGAAATGAGTTTATGATCAATTAATGACAGTAAAGCTGAACCATAATACCTTTTGGAGAAATTTACTCCTGCAATTTGATTATGGGCCATATTGACAAAGATGTTACTTGTTATGTGTCAAGATTCACCCATTTGTCTTAAATTACTACTAAGAACAATGCAAAAATTAATTTCTTGTGCACTTCAAAATAAATCACAGTGGTGATTATTCATAGAGAACACCCTTATGGCACTCAGGTTAAATTCATATGTATACATAAGCTGAAGATTGTAGTTTTTTAATTAATTGAGAAAACAAAAAACATAACAATAATGATAAGACTCGAAACATGATTGAACTTGTAAGATAACATTTGTACAGTTTTGCAAAAAAAGTCAAACAAAAATCTTTCTACATACATAAAAAGACCAAAACATAAATTAATGTAGTCATTCTAAAATCCATGTTAAAAAACATCATGGTCTTGGGGTTTTTTAGTATTTGTAAAATTTTAAGTGAAGCTTACAAAAAAATTTGTGCAGATGCTGCAATGTAACATGAAAACCCTCTACTGTAATTAGTATAAAGCCTCTGTGTTGTTCAGCAGCTATAAACTCTAGACTGAGTTTATGCATGAGTTTATGAATGAGTTTATGTGTGAGTTTAAGAATTGCTTTGGTATTAACCAATGAAATGCTTGCTTACATATAAACTGAGTTTAAGTTTATTCTCACCTGAGATTACTTTTGAAAATACCAATTTCAGCATAATCTCACGTGAGACAAAAACTGAGATTATGTGTCTGAGTTTAAGCATGAGTTTAAGAATCTTTGTAAATCCGGGCCCAGGAGACTTCCAGAACAGCCAGTTTAAGTTTTGTAAAGCTGCAGCAGAAAATACAATCAGAGATGCCCGTACCCCACAGCCTGGGGAAATAGTTTTCAACACCATGAGATATAGTAGTAGTGAAACAGTACAAAGATTGGGACACTTTCAGAGCAGTGTCAGTGTCCAAATAATGTTTACGTAGCGAAAATAACATCTAAGAGAAAGAAACTGCATGTAAAGCTTAAGTATTAAAACAAGACAATTCAGTAAACGAAAAACTATGAAGCTTTAAGACTTACAATGTTACAATGGGAAGTTGCAAAAGTAAAACAGTTACTGAATTCTAATATGACTTTAACAGTGCTTAATCTACATCAAAAGACACCCAAAGGTGCAACAACCAAGATTCAACCAATATCCTCGTCAAGTATTAAGTTGCTATACCTCATTGTTTCTGATGTGCAGCCAAGACAAGATATTTATTCCCGCCACCCATCTTCAAAGCCAGACGCCATGAGTGAAAATAATACCCATACAACCTTTAAAGGCTGTGTGGTTGAAGTAAACTACTTTCACAGAAAACGTCACTGAGTTCTAGTGTGCATAGGTTAAAGGAATCATAAAAACTCCTACTTAACCAGGTTTTCTTAGTCTATATAAAAGGTTTAATACCAGTAGAAAATGGCAAATTTAAGCTAATTTAAGGGTATTAATATCGGAGAACTGGCAAAATGTACAAATTTACTTGTATATAAAATAAACGTCATCTATCATTATTCAGGAAAAAATACAAACCTTGTTCAGAGATGGGTAATCTGTAATAGGTAATCCAAACAGCTCTTCACCTCCACTGTATGTGCCAAACTTTCTCCACATGTCATCAAAGCGACTCTGAGAATGAGCATCTTTGTCAAGTTACTAGGCAAGTGCATTATGATACTTATATGTTTTAAAAATGTACTTAAAATTGTAAAACATACTGAAAAACATTTACAATATATATTCTGTTCAGTTTGTTTAAGAATATCTTTAAAATAAGTAAATATAACTCTCATATTCATGCAGAATAAAAATTTTTTTTAAAAAAATGGATAAATGCACAAAAGTTTACAGGAAAAAGTTTGTTGTACCAGCTTGACTGGGCTTATGGAAAGTTGCACTACAGCATGTTTGCAACAAATCAGTAAAATTGACAAAATTACAAATTTAATAAGTAAATTAAATTTTTATAGCTTAATGAACCTTACCTGAAGAAAAAAAAGAGGCCTTACTTAATGAAAAAAAAAGAGGCCCTCCCAACCGATCCCACAATCAGCTTACCAGGGGTTATCTAAGTTTAGGCAATGGAAAAAAAGATGCTGTGACATTAATAGACAATTATCTAGAATAACTACCACTTGGAAGGTGGGTAGCTAACTAGGGACTTAAGATTGAACTCAAAAGGGGAGACATTAGCAGTCTCCTCAGGACATTAGCTGGTCCTACTGGTCAGTTGCCGGTGAACAGGTTACTGAGTCCAACCAACTTTCCCTCCAGCCTTTTTCAGCAGACCTCTTCTGAGGTGGGGGAAGAGAGGTATGTGTTCAGTCCTCAGGGAAGCCCTCTTTGGAATGAAGATGAGTCTACCTGGTAGACTTGACAGGACAGTAGCTTAGTCAAGGTGACAGACTGCCTAATTTATATGGGCTGGTGGTGGATCTACTGGGCAGCCACCACCAGACCCAAGTGAAAAAAAGCTCTGAATCAGCCCTGGCCACATCCTTCAAATCAAACTATGTGAAGGTATTGTGGGACTTCCGGTGACAGGCTGATAATAACTGTTCTAAGGAGACTCCCGACTGGAAGGCCTTAGAAGCAGCAAAGGCCTTAACATTATGGGCTTTGATCTGATTCAGGGTAAGGGTGTCTTGATCAGAGAGCTCATAGCATAGGATCACAGTCTGCTTGATCCATGATGAGATAGGTAGGAGATATCTTTGTCGAAGCCTTTCTTGAAGGAGACAAATACTAGCTCTTAGTTCTGCTTATAAAAATTTAATTACTAATTTTTATTGCGTTAAATTAAATATATCTTACCTCCCTGACTATTGCCAGAATAACTACTGAAAGGATGACTGGTTCCCCCCCCCCCCCCCCCCCCCCCCCCTTTTTTCTCCCCTAGAATGGGAAGAGAGGGCAAAAAGAGTTCCGTCCCCTTGGGTTTCCCATCAACAGAACTTCTATCTTTCAGACTAGCAAGGTGGAGAGGTTCTGTGGAATTAATGGGGGTAACACGTTGGCGATACGGGCTTCAGTGCACCTCTACAAACTTATATTTTAGATGAAGTGATTTTATTGCCCGCAATGTAGGATAGTTACAGTTGTTAGTCCACTGTTTTGTGATTGCTGTGTCGACTCCTCTTCTGATACCTGATGGTTATATAGCACTAGATCCACGGAGGTGGATTGTGCTTTAAACAACGCGAGTTCTGCTACGGGAGACTGGGGCCACGTGTACAGATATAAAAACAATGCCTGCACGATATTTCATAATTTAAACAAACTACCAAGTGCAAAACTAACTGAATTGTTATTATAAAGTGATTGCCAGTTGAACAGTGACTTTATACAGTAACTATGGCTCCAAAGGACTTCTACTGCTCAAACTGCGGGGATATGCATAAAAAGCCCATTAACAGACGTTGCCCATTTCCTTCTATAGAAGATACTGCCAGTCAACTAGGACAGAATGACATTAGTTCATTACTGGGCAGTGGTGGTGCAGAACAGTTGAACTTGCAAATATTAGCCGAGTTAAAAAATCTTGGAGGTCGTATGACAGTGATGGAGAATGAATTTGCCTCAACTAAAGCTGTTAGAACTCAAGTTGGTACATCAGCCACGCTCTCCACAACTCCAACTGGTGATGGCGTTTGTCTTGGCACCTCACAATCTGTCACCACCCCAGATGGTCCATCAGCCCTACCCACTGCCAGTGTTGGACAACAGAATGCAGTCACGACAGGAAGTACATCAGTTCAAACCATAATCCCATCACTGAGTGTGTTGCAGTCCAACTCCAGGATCCAAGACCAAGTGGACCAAAGATTGAGACAATTAACTGAGCTCAACGAAGCAGGCAAGTTAAAATCTCAAAGAGGTGGAAATGAAACAGTTTTCGTTAAAAAGCAAGTAATGTGGCCACAAAATTTCGTTTTAGGAGGTCAAAATAAATCTAGAATTTCATATGACAATCTCTCAATGTGTCAATGGGTTGCAGGTTTTGCAATGATCATGAGAGAAGAACAAAATTTAGAAGTTAAGAATCCCATGCTCGAGTATCTAGGCGAGATCATGGAAGATGCGCAAGATTTTAGCTGGCAATCAGCCAAAGCATCACACGCTGTTTTATTATGTCGGATGGAAGAGGGGAAGGTTGATTGGCTAGAAACAGCGAAAATTGACAAAATTCAGCGTGCGCATGTGCAAAGGGGGGTTCAGTCCAGTAATCAGAAAGTAGGTTCAAAACAACAACAAAATTCGGATAAAAAACAATGCCATGCAAGTATTTTCAAGTAGGGTCATGTCAAAATACCAGAGACCATGAAAACGAAGGTATATTTTACAAGCATGTGTGTTCACTTTTTTATCAACATGGTAAAGAAAACAGACATATGTCGAAGGATTGTAGGTCCAATGCCGGCTCAAAAAACGACTAGGGCACTGCCCAGTGGCAGTGCATAAACCAAAAGATGGCCTGATATCTAGAAAAAAATTTGTATATAAAGATAAAGTATTTCTAAATTCAAACAATGTGTGTACTTTAGGTAGCAACAACTGGAGAGCAGACTGGCATCAATTTAATGGCAGTTCATATGCTACAGTGGTAAAAAAGGGTCAAAAATTCCCCCATAGGGCACAACGGTCATTATCCTCAAAAATTTAGATGGATAATCAGACTTATGCAAAAAATTCTGAAAGAAATTCTGAAGTGAACAGAAAATCAGCCTGCTCTCATATTGTTGGTGCAAAAACAACTGTAAATATTAATGCAAATCATAACAGGTGTTTGAAGAGTAACTAGCAGATGGTGGCTGCACTGCCACATGTGACAAAAAAAGGTGCAGCATGTTGTTCAGGACAGGTAAAAATTAAGTACTTTGGTCAAGAGGCTATAAACTCGACAACTTGTCAACAGGCGGTTACAGAAAATGAGGTATGCATGTGTCCGTCCGTCAGAGCAGCCGTCCAAGCTGACACTAAAAAGCAGACAAAAGATTCACAGCCCAGTTACACTTCAAAAATTCTCTGTCATGTTTAAAAATGTCAAAAACGGCAAATACTGTTCACCGGCAAACTCAGTCTCAAGGTCTTCCCAGGCTAACAGGCCAGAAGCAACTGTCGAGTACTTTAACCGGTTCCAACCCCTTGAGGATTGCATAGACACTGATAGGTCAAGGTCAGAACAAGACCTCAGTCAGAAAGGTCATGAGGTAGACCATCACAGAAAGATCAAAAGTAGCACATCACACTGCAAAAAACACCAAATGTCAGAAAAAGACGTCCTGTAAAACTACCAGCAGGACCGGTCACAGAGTATGCATTCGCCAGGTGGCGCAAGGTATATCATTTCCTGTCTGGTCATAATGACGTCATAGCATCTTTTTCGTGTCTAATCCTATTAAGACCCCTAGTAAGCTGAAAGCGGGGCCGGATGGGTGGGCCTTGCCTGTCCATTGGATAGGGTATTAACTTATAAAAATTTAATTTACTTATTAAATTTGCAATTTTATTGCGGTAATAAATCCTATCCAATGGACAATTGCTGAATAATTACCGCTTGGAAGGCAGGTAAGCTGCTAGGGACATACATGAACTCATAAAAGACAAAACTGATAAGGCCCATTTTGACCTTGGGTCAGGTGACCCGAAAGGTCAAGACGGCTAAGACTAACCGGTTAACCGGAAGTCCAAGGTTGCCCCCGCTCCTCTTTTTCTCAGAACCTGCTCTAAGAATAGGAAGAGAGGGTTGAGTTCAGTCCCAGAAGAAATAAACTTCCCAAAGGAAGCAAGTCACACTTTTTTTTTCTTTTTTTTTAGGGCTGTGACGGGTACAAAAAAACGGCATCGAGTACTTGCCCTCTGAAAACCGGCCCGAATTCGAGTAACCGCGAGATTTAGTTCACACCATTAGAAGTCTTCTGCAAACAAATAGTCGATTCCGGAAATGAAACTTTTGAAGAAAAACGTCTTCTATTGAAGCAGATATTATAGATTATGGAGTAAATTATAGGTTTTCAAGCGAAAACAACAACTTTAATTGATGTTATGTGACGGAAATGCTGAAATGCAGCATATTTTATACAAACGTTTCATTACGAGGGCGATAATATAATATGTCGCGAGTAACCGAATACTTAAAATGGACTCGAGTACAAGCCAAGATCGCCTCGTACACCGAGGCTTGAGTACTCGTTTGCAGCCCTAGTTTTTTTTTTTTATATATATACAATTGTACAAGCTATGTACATATATACATATCTATATATTTACTATCTACATATCTCCTCATTTTTGGGCGTGGTGGTGGTGGACCTGTTGGGCAGCCACAAGTGGCCCTAAATGAAAAAGCTCTGTGTCAGCCCAAGCCACATTCTTCAAATAGAATTGTGTGAAGGTGTTGTGGGATTTCCAGTGACAAGCTGACAGAATCTGCTCTAAGGAGAACCAGCGAGGAGGCCTTAGAAGCAGCCTTAGAAGCAGCAAAGGCCCTGACATCATGGGCTTTGACCTGATGCAGTGTGAGGGCCTCCTGGTCAGAGAGCTCATAACAAAGGATCACAGTTTGTTTGATCCATGAGGAGATGGTGGCAGGTGAGATGTCTTTATCAAAACCTTTTTTTGAAGGAGTCAAAGACCAACTCCTTGTTCTGCCTAATATCTGAGGTCCTGTCCAAGTAATAGCGAAGGGCTCTGACTGGACACAGGGACCTGTCACCCTTGAGTGACTTGTCCAGAGTGGGGGCCAGGGCCAGGATGACCACTGGAGCCACACTATCTGGCCCCTCCTTAGCCAGCTGATTCTTGGATAGAAAGCTGGGTGAGGGGTACAAGGACACCTTAGACCAGTCTGACTGGTGTCTGATGTTCTTACGAAGCCAAGCATGGATCTCACTCCTGTGTTTACCAGAACCCAGGACCAGCAGAAAAGCAGTCTTGAAGGTCAAGTGTTTCAGTGAGGCCTCTTTTAAAGGTTCAAAGGGAGCCTTACTCAGCTGGTGTAAGACCAGGGACAGGTTCCAGGAGGGTATATACCCCTCCTGCCCTTGGGCCTGTCTCTATGGAAGCTATCCAGGAGACGAGTGAGATTCTCATCTTTGCTGATATTAATGGTAGAGTTGCCCAATTTATCAGCAATGGCTGATCTGTAACCATCAATGGTATCAGGTTACAGCTTCCTGTCCTGAAACAAGTACAACAGGAAGTCAGCAATGGTTTTCAGAGGTGGTGCCCTGAAGTCCACCTGATTACTGAGGCACCACTTTGTAAAAATGGTCCATTTTGCCTCATAGACGGATCTGGTTGATCCTCTTTGAGGAGCCTCAATTCGTGCTGCCACTGCCTCAGAGAAGCCCTGTTCCTTGATTGCTGTGGCTCTAGGAGCCAGGCATGTAGGTTCAGGTTTGACAAGTTCCTGTGCAAGGTCTGGTTGAATGGTTGAGATACCAGATTGGGCAGGTTGGGCAGACACAGAGGGATCTGACTGGACATTGCCACTAGGTCCCAAAACCAGGGCATGTTAGGCCACCCTGGGGCAATCAGAATGATCTTGCTGCATGGGTAGTCCTGCAACTTCTCCACCACTTTGCCCAAGATGGCTGCTGGTGGGAAGGCATATGGGTCCAGATTTTCCCATGACAGGCTGAGTGCATCCACTGCCCATGCCTGGGGGTACGGAACCGGTGACACAAACTGTGGCAGTTTGTTGTTGAATCTGGTGGCAAACAGGACCACCTGTGGCTGGTGCCACCGGGAGCATATAGCTTTGTACACTTCTGGGTGAAGGGACCATTTTGTTTGCATGGTCTGGCCTAGCCTGGATAGTTTGTCTGCTATCACGTTCAGCCGGCCGGGGATGTGACGTGCCTTGAGAGTTACCTGTTTCCTGGTGCACCAGGACAGGATTCTCCACAATAGGGCACACAGGGAGCCCGACTTCATCCCCCCTCTTTGTTGATATAGGCAACCACTGTTGTGTTGTTTGAACAGAGGTCTTGGAACTCTTTTAAGGCCAGAAAGACTGCTTTTAGTTCCAAGTGATTTATGTGCAACTTGCAGTACGTTCGTTTAAGTGAGCGCCCCACCCTTCTTTTGATGCATCTGTAAATATCTGCAGAGCATGTTTTAGTGGGTGTAATGGTTGACCTGGGAGAACATTGCTTTCCTCCAGCCACCACCTTAAGTGAGGGTGGAGCGACCTGGGAACGGGTATCACCTTTTCTAGTGGTTATGGTACCCTCCAGTTGTTTTTCAACTGCCACTGTATGGGTCTCATGTGAAGTCAACCTAGGTGGACTTGTTTTTCTGTGGCTGTTAGAAGTCCTATGAGGGACATGAACTGCCGGACCGGGCACACCGGACCGAATTGACTGTATCTTGTCTGTTAAGGTCTGCCAACGTTCTGGTGTGGGTCTGACCTTGCCCTCCTTGAGGTCGAACTGGTAACCTACGAAGTTGAAGACCTAATTTGGCTCCAGTTTTGACTTCTCCTCGTTCACCAGCCACCCTAGTTCTCGACAGAGAGCTACTAAGGTCTGTGTATGCTGGAGACAAGTTTGGTGGGACATGGCTCTCACCAACCAGTCGTCTAGGTACTGGTGGGTTCTTATACCCATTTGTAAGGCCATCAGACCACTGTGAACTCCATAGGTGCTGTGGACAGACCAAAGGGTAGAGATTTGAACTGGTAGGACTGACCCTGGATGTGAAAACGCATGTACTTCCTGGACTGACTGTGAACTGGTATGTGGAAGAATGCGTCCTCGAAGTCTATGGAAGTGACCCACTCCCCTACCTGAAGGGAGGTCCTTATTGTCTATGGGGTCTCCATTTTGAACGACTCTGTGTTTAGGAAGGTGTTCAGAGTGCTCAGGTCCAGGATGGGTCTCCACCGGTTGTTGGGTTTGGGAACCAAAAATAACCAGTTGTAAAAACCCAGTGAGTTTTGGTTTGCTACTGGTTCGACTGCATTTTTGTTTGTCAGCTGATACAGTGCCTCCAAAAGGTGGGACTGTCTTTGTGGGTGGACATAGTTGCTTATGACAGTTGGTGACCTGGTTAAATTGGGTCTGAACCGGAAGGGAAGGGTGTAACCCTCTCTCAGTATTGTGACTATTTTTGGACTCGAACCCAGAGACTCCCATTTCTCCCAAAACTGTTGTAGTCTGGCCCCTACAGGTGGATTTAAGACAACCGGTGGGACATTTGTGACAGTATTTGCAGAACTCAAGTGACCTACACAGGAAACATCGTTCACATGCTTTATTTCTGTATGATTGTAACAATAATTGGGATTTACACCTTTCTCTTGTGGCAACCCGGTGACAGAATGAACATTTGCAACAAAAGAGTTTACATGTAAAAATACAGTCTTGCTCTTGTTGGCCACTGATGAAGGGTTTAAATCTTACTTCTTCCCGGATACATGTACAGAGTTCTTCACTCCGGCTACATTTAAAATACAGTAATTGTCATTTATGCTTTTTGAAACCCTTGGCTGGCTTTTGGGTGAAGTTTGTGGCTTTACCACGACCTTTCTGTCCAACTTGCCGGTCCCTAATTTGCTGCCAGGCCAGTGTAGTGGGCTTCCAGTCCAGTTGTGTTGATCTGCCATTTGATGAAACGTCCGGATGAAAACGTCCGGGTTTCCTGTGCACACTGCCAGAAGAATGCCTCTTTTCATTATGGGAAATTTCATCTTGAGCCTTGACCAGCAAACTGTCCAGAAACAGTGAGTTAAGATGAACTGGTGCTGTACGTAAGGCAGTCAAGGTATCTGGCTTTACCCCACCACGTAAAAACTCCAAATAACTGTCTCAACGTGCCAGAGTGAGGTTGGGCATGCTGATAAAAACTCCCTCTGAGAGATCCTGCATTGTACGCTGCATTGCTTGTGAAATAGAACGGTTGAACGTCACCAGATATTCGAGTTCTTCAACAGCTTGCTGCGTTTCTGCTGCCTTGCCTTTTCCGGTGTCCACCCTGAGTGACTTCAACTGTGTAACCATGGAGTCCTGTACTTTTGTCAAACATCTCGACAGACCAGCAGCCTGGTTACACATCACTGACTGTTCCCGGAACGCCCTCTCCCACGTTCTCAACGTGTCCTGGCTAAAAGTACGGGAAGCAGGGGCAGAAGGCAAACTACGTCTGGCCACTCTGGTAAAGGTACTGTTGAGTTTGGCCGGTTCCGGAGACCAGTCACATACAGTTCCAGAAGCAGAGTCCTTCTTATTTGTATGCATAGCATACCATTTTGATGACCTGGGTGTCTTCACAAACTGGAAAATTTAATGGTTAAATTAAATTTTTATAAGATAATATCTTACCTAGTGGACCAGTGCATTCGTCCGGCATTCAGCCGATCCCACCAAACATTAGAAAAAAAAACGTCCTGAGCTGGGCTCTGACCGGGACCGGTAGTGTCATATCCTTTCGCCAGGTGTCCTCTCTGCACCCACCTCACCTACTGCGCGCGCATGCGCACTTCCTCTTTTTGCTGCCTATCTTAAAATGTCCCCTATTGAGCTGAACAGTGGAGAAGGTAGGGTGGGAATCCCAATGGTCCACTAGGTAAGATATTATCTTATAAAAATTTAATTTAACCATTAAATTTTCCATTTTTTTGCGTTAATATATCTTACCTAGTGGACCAGTGCAGAATAACTACACAGTGGATGGAGGGTAGCTCAAAAACATAGGGGACTGAGTCTCGAACTCCAGATATAACCTAGAGGTAACAACCCATCTAGACAGATGGTCCCAAACCTCAGATACGGTGCCCCCCTCCCCTTTTTTCCTCCTGTTCAGGGAAACTGAACATGGCAAGAAAACAGGGGAGAGAACAGGAGTTCTGTCCCAGGGATTCCAAAAGAAGCTGAGTAGGGGAAATTACAAGAACAATCCCTCATCCATCCTATGATAAACAAGATAGACTGCAGGGACGCCCTTTTTTTTAAATTTTTTTTTTTTTTTTAAACAATATATCCACACATATATACATGGAGATCTCACTTTCACTTTTTAATTTGCTGAGCGGCAACTACCGGGCCCAAATGGTACAGCTCGGAATCCGCGCAGGCTACATCTTTCAAATAGAACTGAGTGAAAGTGTTGTGAGACTTCCAGTGACAGGCCGACAAAATTTGATCTAAAGGCACCCCTCCTTGAAAAGCTTTGGAAGCCGCGAAGGTGCGGACATCATGTGCCCGAACTTGGTGCAAAGTCTGAGCCTGTTCGTCAGAAAGTTGGTAGCACAAGACAATTGTCTGCTTGATCCAGGAGGATATGGTAGCGGGAACAATGTCCTTGTGGAAGTTCTTCCTGAATGAGACAAAAACCAACTCCTTGCCAGAACGGAGGTCTTTGGTCTTGTCCAAGTAACAACGCAATGCCCTAACTGGACAAAGGGTTCTGTCCTCCTTGAGGGACCTGTCCAGTGTAGGAGCTAAAGCCGGGATGATGACTGGGGCTACACAACTATGACCCTCCTTAGCCAGGTGATTCTTTGAAATAAAACCTGGAGAGGGGAAAAGAGACACTTTCGACCAGTCCCCTTGGTGCCGGATGTTCTTGTGGACCCAAGCATGAATTTCGCTCCTTCTCTTCCCTGATCCCAGGGCAAGGAGAAAAACCGTTTTAAAAGTAAGATGTTTCGGGGAAGCCTTTCTAAGTGGTTCAAAGGGTGATTTGGTAAGCTGATGGAGGACTAGGGACAGGTTCCAAGACGGAATGCCCCGCCTACCCTTAGGCTTGTCCCTGGTTAAGTTTTCAACCAGCAACCTGGTTAAGCGGTCCTATAGCCTTCAATAGTACCCGGCTGAAGGCCTCTCTCCTGAAAAAGGAAAAGGAGAAAGTCCGCAATCTCCTTTATAGAAGGAGACCTGAAGTCCACCTTATTTTCCTCGCACCATCTGACAAAAACAGCCCACTTTGACTCGTAGATGGCTCTGGTTGAGCGTCTCTGAGGAGCCTCAATTTTTGTTGCCACTTCGACAGAGAAGCCGGCCTGTTTAATGGCGGAGGCTCTAGGAGCCAAGCATGAAGATTCAGGTTGGAGAGATCCCTGTGAGGACATTGATTGAACGGTTGAGTCAACAAGTTCTCCACCTGTGGAAGTGACAGGGGAACTTGAACCGACAGGTTGACCAGATCCCAAAACCATGGCATGCTGGGTCATCCTGGGGCAATTAAGATGAGTCGACGACAACCGTGGTCCAACAATTTTGTGATCACTTGACCTAGAAGGGCTGTCGGAGAGAAGGCATACGCGTCCAGATCTGTCCACTGAAGACTGAAGTGCATCTACTGCCCAGGCCAACCTGTCCGAAACCGGAGACACAAACTTGGGAAGTTTGTGATTGAACCTTGTCGCAAAGAAGTATATTTCCAGTTTGAAAACTTCCTGAAGAAGAGAGTATATTTCCGGTTTGAAAACTTCCTGAAGGAGAGACCATTCCGTCTGAATTACCTGTCCGTGCCAGGACAGTTTGTCTGCAATGACATTCAGGTGACCCGGAATATGCCTGGCTCGTAAAACAATCTGCCTTTGGTTGCACCAAAGAAGGAGTCTCCAAAGGAGAGCACAGAGAGAGCCTGACCTCATACCCTTCCTTGTTGGTGTACGCAACCACTGTCATGTTGTCCGTACAAACCAGAATGGTTTGGTTCCAGCACAATTGCTCGAACTTCTTCAGGACTAATAGTACCGCCTTGAGTTCTAGCAAGTTTACGTGCAATTCGCTTTCTGACCTGGACCAGAGGCCTATTGCCGTGCCCAGGACCTTCTCTGGGTCTAGCCACCATTTTAGGTGCGCATGGAGAGACCTTGGAATGGGAATTATCTTCTCTAAGGATTCTGGGACATGCTAATGCCTCTTTAAATGCCACTAAATAGGCCTCATATGAAGGCGTCCCGACACCACCTCTTTCTCGGTAGCCGTTAGAAGCCCAATGAGGGACATGAATTGCCTGATGGAGCAGGCCTGTTGCCCCAGGAGAAGATTGATCTTGTGAGACAGGATGGACCACCTCTCCTGCGTTGGTTTTACCAAGCCCTGAGAGAGGTCGAAACGGTAACTGACAAAGTTGAACACCTGCTGGGGACACAGCTCTGACTTTGCCATATTGACAATCCAGCCCAGTCTGCGACATAGATCCAAAAGGGTCTGGGTATGACGCTTGCACGTTTCCCGACAAGGGGCCCTCACTAACCAGTCGTCTAGGTACTGTTGGATTCGGATACCTCGGGACTGAGCCATCAATTTGACCTCCTTGACGACCTTGGTGAACTCCAACGGAGCCGTGAACAGGCCGAAAGGGAGGGCAGTGAATTGATAAGTGCGGCCATTGAGATGAAATCTCAGGTATTTCCGCGACCTTTGACTTATGGGAACATGAAAGTAAGTGTCGCTGAAATCCAGTGATGTGACCCACTCCCCTTTTTGAAGGAGAGTCTGATGGTCTCTGGAGTTTCCATTTTGAAGGAGGCTGACGCTAGGTACAGGTTCAGTTGACTGAGATCTAGGATGGGCCTCCACTTGTTGTTGGGTTTTGGAACCAGAAATAACCAGTTGTAAAACGCTAGGGAAGAAGGGACCATGACCTTTTCTACAGCTTGCTTTTGAATCAGAGCCTGCAACGATTCCTTCAGATGTTTGTTTTTGACCGGATTTGAGTAATGGCTGACAATGACCGGTGACCTTGACAGAGGTGGTCTTATCTTGAAGGGTAGTGAGTAACCTTCTTTTAGTGTGGATACTATCCTTGGATTCGCACCCAGGGAGAGCCTGACCTGCCAAAAAAGTTGCAGACGGCCTCCCACAGGAGGATTTTCGACAACATGAGGGGCACTGTTGACATGTTGGACACAAAGGCAATGATCTACACAACAAACAGGCTTGACAGATTTTATTCTTTTTTGCAATTGAAAGGGGCTTATGTCTTTCCTTTGCGACGGCCCTGTTGCACATGGAACATGACAAACAACATTTAAGTTTACACTCAGTGTTAAGTCTCTTAACTTTTGGTCCTCTACAAAGTCTTTTTTCTGAGGAACTTCTATACAATAATTGTCATTTGTATGGTTGTGAGCGGGAGGACTTAGAGAAAAAGGAGGAGTTACCACCTCCACGCCCACGACCTCGAGCCCGACTCTTGTGAGAAAACTGTCTCCAAGATTGTGAAGGCTGGGTAGAGTAACCGGCTTGCCTGCTATCCTTCTTATCGTAAGGCTTGTACCGGTAATGGGACTGTTTTCTACCAGAGTGCTGCGTAGTGCCCGGACCGGGACCTTGAGCACCTGGAGCTGATTCGTGTTTCAAACTGTCCTGTTCGGCAGTACCCAACACGTCAGGGAACAAAGCCGAACTAAATAACGGGGCATTTCTCAGTTTATTCCATGTGTCCGGTTTAAGTCCAGTCTTGACAAACTCCAGGTAGGAGTCTCGGCGGAGGAGAATAAAGTTTGCCAATTGAATAAAGAGGCTGTCAGCAAGATGCTGCAAAGCTGTCCCAAGAGCCACAGAAACACTGCAGTGGAAGGCAGATAAATCCTTCAAATCCCGGATGGCATCAACTATCTCCTTAGGAGCTTTCCCTTTAACAATTGTGTCATTTAACAGGGCAATGTGAGCATTGATCTTTTCCTGAATGTTGCTGGTGCAGCGGTTGAAGGCTGCCGCATGGTTGGTCACATAGGTACCCTCCCTGGCACATTTTTCCCAGCGTCGGAGAATATCTTGGGGAACAGGCCTTGAAGCCGGACCCGACTGAGGGTAACTAGACACTTTAGCAATTCTGGAAAACTGTGAGTTGAGACGAGCTTCTGAGTCAGACCAGCCAAAAATTGTCTTCCCCGGTCTCACATTAGTATCCTGTCTAATACGGTACTGCTGATACCACTTGGCCTGGCTTTTTGGGGTGCGTACAAACTGATCCACCTTAAGACCAGCCGACTCCTGCGAACGGGAAGGGTATCCTTCTGCAACTCTGGTGTTCAAACGTTCCATTTTATGACATAGCCAGTCATCGGCTGGGAGTTCTACAGAGATTTTACCAGTCTTACGTGGATGATTGCCCTTCCATGGGTTATCTGAAGGGTCTCCATCTGAAGCTGATAACTCGAAATCGGGAATGTGGAACCAGCCAAGGAAGGCCCTAACAGCCCGAACAGTTTCCCTATAATTCATATCCTCATTCTGTTCGACCGTCTCAGTATCAGAGATTTCGCCCTCTTCAGAGTCTTTTACCGACCGGCCGGTCACAGATTCAATGTTGGAGTTATCCAGAGCAACTTCACCAACCGGACCGGAAACATCAACCGGTGCACCGGAAGAGTCAACTTAAGGTGGATCAGAAGCATGTAAACCAGAGGAGTCAGTAGATTTTGCCTGGCCAAGTGATACAGAGGAACCCGGACTGGGCCTGTCCACCTTGGCAGCAGTAGGAGGTTGAATGAACATATTATCACCAGTCAGAGGATTGTCCGGAACCGGTGGAAGGCTTGAAGCAGACAAAGTTTTAGTCTTCTTTGATTTTTTACCAGGACCTTTATTTTTCTTTGGTACATGATCCCCATCCGGACCCAGAGGCCGCACCGGACCGGTGGCTCTAGGGTCGGACGGATCAAAGAAAGGTTGGTCAGATACTGGAGCAGACATAGAAGTAACTGGTGCTTTCGGGGTGGAAAATATATTTGTACGTGAAAGTAGAGCTTCGAACCTAGCAAACTTTTCTTGGAGCTGGTTGCTGAGCACATCCAAATCTTTCCTGGACACAAACTCGTCTGCAGAGTGATGTGAGATCTGGAAAGTTTCCTGGGAACCGGAACCGGAAGGGTCCGGTGCATCCTGTGGCAAGTCATCAGGTTCCTGATCCATAACCCCAACTACAGTGACTTTTGATGGATATATGAGAACTCCAGCCTTTTTTTCTTTACGTATCTGATACTGGGGGGTAGAAAGCATACCTCTTTGTTGATCAGTAAGAGAGTCACAGTGAACACAAGATTTCTTCTTATCACAGTTATCTGATCCCAAATCTTTATCACGACAGCGTGCACAGTCCTCATGCTGGTCGAAGCCAGCCATCATGTGCCCGCAAATCGTCTTTGTCCTGGTGACGCCATGATAGTTTATATTCAATAATATCCACAAATTGAGGGGAAAAGAAGCAGTAATACACAGACGATTTAACAAATATTTCGTAACAGTTCTTGGAGTAAAAACACAATGGCGCCAAACAAAAAGAGGAAGTGCGCATACGTGCGTACGCACAGTAGGGGAGATGGGTGCAGAGGGGACACCTGGTGAAAGGATACGACACTACCGGTCCCAGTCAGAGCCCAGCTCAGGACGTTTGCGGGACCGGCTGAACGCCGGACGAACGCACTGGTCCACTAGGTAAGATATATTAATGCAATAAAATGGTCCCGTAGCAGTCCACCAGTCTCGGAGTTCCTGGAGGGATAACCTTCAGCAACAGTCATATTAAGTCTCTCAAATTTCCTGCACAGCCACTCATCTACCCATAACCTCACTGAGACTTTGCCGGCTGGTTTGGTTCGGGAACTGGCAAAAGGATTATCATCCAGGGAGGAAGATGAATGGTCATAGTCAGGGATCTGATGCCAGCCTCTGAAGGATCTGACCCCTCTGATAGTCTCCCTGTAGTTGGCATCTTCAGAGAGGTCCTGGTCAGTCGCATCTTCCGGTAAATCACCCTGGACGTGAACACTAGCTGGTGAAGCCGGTTCCCCATCCACTTCTGCCTCACTGTCAGATTCACCGGCAAACTCATCAGGTCGTACACCGGGAAGTGGCTTGGTCAACTGCGTAGATTCAATGCCGGTGGGCAGAACTTTAGGACCTGCACCAGGAGCCTGTGGAGGCTGGGTGGCTGTCCCTGCACCAGGAGCCTGTTAAGGCTGGGTGGCTAACTCAGCACCGGGAGCCTGTAAAGGCTGGGTGGCCACATCAGAGGTACCAGGACCCTGCACAGGGCGGGTAGCACTCCCATTCTCATCTCTCACAGCACTCGTACCCGGAAACCCCAGCGGAGGTTGGGTAGCCGTCAACTGTGAAGAAGCACTGGCAGTCTGAGCAAGACCAGAGCCAGTACTCTCAGCAAACATAACACTAGTAGAAGCACCCGGATCAAAGAAAGGGTGTTCTCTGGGCACCACAGAAGCAGTACTGACAGGTCTCACCGGCACAGCAAAGGACTGGTTAAGAAGCATAGCTTCTAGATGGGAAAACCTCTCACTCCACTTGTCATCAAGGGACTTGAGATCATCTGAAGTGGATTTACTGCTGTGTTTACGTTTGCTGGATCATGGAGAGCCATCAGAACGCTTTTTCTTCTGCTTGGGGTAGATTCAACTGAAGACGGCTTGTCAGTACTAACCCGTCCCAAAAGAGTGACCTCTGATGGGTCCACGAGAGTGGGGGTCGTGTCACTGCTAGCTTCAGATTTCTTCTGCTCTCCACGTTCTTTTCTTGCCTTGTAAGTCGGGGTGGCCAGTTGAATAATTTGAGAAGGCGTAAACGCCTTACATATCTGGCAATCTAGTTTCTTGACACAGAGGTCGTCTCCCACCCCTTCTCACGACAACGAGCGCATTTCTTGTGGTTGTCGAATATGGCCATAACATGCCCGCAAGAACCTCGTTTCTGTCCAGGAGACGACATGATGATCAGTAAACTAGTAGAAATAATCCGTACTACTTGAAATAAAATAAAATGGAAGAGTTCATTGTAAAACTTTAAAAACGTATCTCTGTTGAAAAACGTCTGCACACTCTTTCGCGCCAAACAAAAAAGATGCCATGACGTCATTATGACCAGACAGGAAATGATATACCTTGCGCCACCTGGCAAATGCACACTCTGTGACCGGTCCTGCTGGTAGTTTTACAGGACATCTTTTTCTGATGTTTGGCGGGACCGGCCGCACCGACCGATAAAGAAATTGGAAAATTTAATAGTAAATTAAATTTTTATAAGTTAATACCTTACCTAGTGGACAGATGCATTTGTCCGGCGCCTTGCCGGTCGTGCCAACCTGCTGGTGTACTGCGCATGCTCGCGCATGCGCCCTTCCTCTTTTTGTTGCCTACCTTAGAAGTCCCCCTTTTTTGGTCTAGAATAGCGGGGAAGGCAGGGTGAGAATGCCCATCCACTAGGTAAGGTACTAACTTATAAAATGGAAAATTTAAGAATTAAATTTGTATAAGATAATATCTTACCTAGTGGACCGGTGCAATAGTCCGGCGCCTAGCCGGTCCCGCCAAACATTAGAAAAAAATGTCCTGAGCTGGGCTCTGGCCTGGACCGGTAGTGTAGTATTCACTCGCCAGGTGTCCCCGGACACCCAGCTCCCCTACTGCGCATGTGCGCGCATGCGCACTTCCTCTTTTTGTTGCCTACCAGAGAATGTCCCCTTGATTTAAGCGGGGAAGGTAGGGTGGGACTCTCCTTGTCCACTAGGTAAGATATTATCTTATAAAAATTTAATTTAATAATTAAATTTTCCATTTTATTGCGTTAAAATATCTTACCTAGTGGACCGGTGTAGAATAACCTAGTGGACAGATGCATTTGTCCGGCGCCTTGCCGGTCGTGCCAACCTGCTGGTGTACTGCGCATGCTCGCGCATGCGCCCTTCCTCTTTTTGTTGCCTACCTTAGAAGTCCCCCTTTTTTGGTCTAGAATAGCGGGGAAGGCAGGGTGAGAATGCCCATCCACTAGGTAAGGTACTAACTTATAAAATGGAAAATTTAAGAATTAAATTTGTATAAGATAATATCTTACCTAGTGGACCGGTGCAATAGTCCGGCGCCTAGCCGGTCCCGCCAAACATTAGAAAAAAATGTCCTGAGCTGGGCTCTGGCCTGGACCGGTAGTGTAGTATTCACTCGCCAGGTGTCCCCGGACACCCAGCTCCCCTACTGCGCATGTGCGCGCATGCGCACTTCCTCTTTTTGTTGCCTACCAGAGAATGTCCCCTTGATTTAAGCGGGGAAGGTAGGGTGGGACTCTCCTTGTCCACTAGGTAAGATATTATCTTATAAAAATTTAATTTAATAATTAAATTTTCCATTTTATTGCGTTAAAATATCTTACCTAGTGGACCGGTGTAGAATAACTACCCATTGGATGGCGGGTAGATCAATCAAAATTAAGGGGACTCACTATGGGAGATAACCCCCGAATCATCATATAGACCAAGGAAACAACCTAGACCGGTTCCTGACCATCTCGGTAACGTTACATTCCTCCCCCCCCCCCCCCTTTTCTCTTACAGAAAATCTGACACTCATGAAGAAAGGAGGAGAGAAGAGTCCCAAGGAGTCCTGAGGAAGTAAAAAGGGGAAGTTCCAATGGTCTCCCATCTATCTTGAGAGGTAAAATAGACTGCAGAGACTTTTTTTTTTTTATATATATATATATATATATTTACATAGGAGTCTCAAAAGCTAATCTCTAATCTGTTGAGCCGCTACCACCGGGCCAAAATGATAAAGCTCAGAGTCTGCCCAGGCTACATCTTTTAAATAGAACTGGGTGAATGTGTTATGAGACTTCCAATGGCAGGCTGAGAGAATCTGATCCAAAGGAACGCCTCCCTGAAAGGCCTTAGAAGCCGAGAAGGCCCGGACATCATTGGCCCGAACTTGATGCAAATTTTGAGCCTGCTCATCTGAGAGTTGGTAACATAAGCCAATCGTCTGTTTGATCCATGAAGAGACAGTTGCTGCTAGAATGTCCTTCTTGAAGCTTTTCCTAAAGGAGACAAAAACCAACTCTGCTCGAAGGTCCTTGGTTTTGTCTAAATAGTAACGCAAGGACCTCACTGGACACAAGGTCCTGTCCTCCTTAAGAGACTTGTCCAGGGTCGGAGCAAGAGCCGGGATTATAACCGGAGCTATACAACCCGGACCCTCCTTAGCCAGATGGTTCTTGGAGATGAAGCTTGGGGAAGGGTACAGTGAAACATTAGACCAATCCTCCTGATGTCTAATGTTCTTATGGACCCATGCATGAATCTCACTTCTTTTGCCCGACCCTAAGGCAAGAAGGAAGACCGTCTTAAATGTAAGATGTTTAAGGGAAGCCTTTCTAAGGGGTTCAAAAGGAGGTTTAGTGAGCTGATGAAGAACCAAGGAAAGGTTCCAGGAAGGAACACCCCTCTTACCCTTAGGCTTGTCCCTATGGAAACTGTCCAACAGTCTGGTAAGATTCTCATCCTTACCAATGTTAACCTGGCCATTTCCTATCTTGTCTGATATAGCGGTCCTATAGCCATCTATCGTGCTAGGCTGAAGATGTTTTTCCTGAAATAGGAAAAGTAGGAAATCAGCAATCTGCTTTATAGAAGGAGACCCGACGTCCACCTTATGTTCCTCATACCATTTGACGAAAACGGCCCACTTTGATTCGTAGATGGCTCTGGTTGAGCGTCTCTGAGGAGCTTCAATTCGTGTTGCCACTTCTCCAGAGAAGCCTGCTTGTTGGATGGCAAAGGCCCTAGGAGCCATGCATTCAGATTCAGACTGTAAAGGTCTCTGTGAGGACACTGATTGAAAGGTTGAGTCAACAGTTCCCTACTTTCGGAAGACTTAGGGGAATTTGTACCGACATGCTGACCAGATCCCAAAACCATGGCATGTTTGGCCACCCTGGAGCAATTAGAATGACTCTGTGGAATCCTTGATCCATCAACTTGGAGACCACCTTCCCTAGAAGAGTCACCGGGGGAAAGGCATATGCGTCCAGATTTCGCCAGGGGACGCTTAGAGCATCCACTTTCCAGGCTAGTAGATCCGGAACCGGGGACACAAACCTGGGAAGTTTGTGATTGAACTTGGTCGCAAAAAGGTCTACCTCCGGCTTGTGCCATCTCCTGCAAATTTGGTCGAAGACCTCCTGCAGGAGGGACCATTCCGTTTGTATCACCTGACCGTGTCGGGACAACTTGTCCGCAATGACATTGAGGTGACCTGGAAAATGCCTTGCCCGTAATACAATCTGCCTCTGGTTGCACCACATCAGCAGCCTCCAGAGGAGAGCACAGAGAGAGCCGGATTTCATACCGCCCTCCTTGTTTATGTAAGAGACCACTGTCGTGTTGTCGGAACACACCAGAATGGTCTGGTTCCAACACAACCGCTCGAACCGTTTTAGGGCTAGTAACACGGCCTTGAGTTCCAGCAAGTTTATATGCAAGGCGCTTTCTTGTGTGGACCAAAGGCCTCTTTCTGTGAAGTCGCCTAAGTGAGCACCCCAACCTTCGTTTGAGGCGTCGGTAAACAGTTGAAGAGCGTGTTGCAATGGGTGTAGAGGTTGACCTTTTAGGACATTGCTTGGGTCCAACCACCGCCTCAGGTGTGGATGAAGGGACTGAGGAAGAGGAATAATCTTCTCTAAAGATTCCGGGACATGCCAATGCCTCTTCAGATGCCATTGGATAGGGCGCATGTGGAGCCTTCCAGCTACTACCTGTTTCTCTGTGGCTGTTAGTAGCCCTATAAGGGACATAAACTGTCTGACCGAACACACCTGTTGATTGAGGAGGTCGCTGATCTTTTGGGACAGAACCATCCACCTCTCCTGGGTCGGTTTGACCAGCCCCTGAGAGAGATTGAAACGGTAGCCTACAAAGTTGAATACCTGCTGAGGCACCGTCGAGGTACTGGTGGATCCTGATACCCGGAGCCTGTGCGATTAACTTGACTTCTTTGGCCACCTTTGTGAACTCCAATGGAGCCGTTGAGAGGCCAAAGGGGAGAGCTGTGAACTGATAAGCTTGACTGTGGAGAAAAAATCTGAGGAATTTCCGCGACCTTTGTCCTATTGGGATATGGAAATAAGCGTCGCTGAAATCCAGAGACGTCACCCACTCCCCTTTTTGAAGGGAGAGTCGGATGGTCTCTGGTGTCTCCATCTTGAAAGATGAGGTTGCTAGGTAACAGTTCAGCCGACTTAGATCTAGGATGGGCCTCCATTTGTTGTTGGGTTTTGGTACTAGAAACAAACGGTTGTAAAAGGCCGGGGAGGACGGAGTTGTCACCTTTTCTACCGCCTGTTTCTGATGGAGTGCTTGTAAGGAGTCCTTTATGTGCTTGTTTTTGACCGGATTTGTGTATCCACTGATAATTACCGGTGACCTTGTCAGAGGAGGTTTCTCTTTGAAGGGTAGGTTGTACCCTTCCTGAAGAATGGAAACTACTCTTGTGTTTGCACCCAGGGAGCGCCAGACCTGCCAAAACCTTTGCAGCCTGGCCCCCACAGGAGGATCTTCTACAACATGAGGGACATTTTGAACAGTTGGAGCATACAGACAATGATTTACACAGCAAACAGGCTTCACACACTTTATTTTCATTTGAGCCTGAGAGGGACTTATGTCTTTGTTTTCTGACAGCCCTGTTACACAAGGTACACGACATACAACATGTAAGCTTACATCTTGGTTTATGTCCTGAACTATTGGATCCTCTACTGTTAACTCTGAATGAGGATCTGTCCAACAATAATTGTCATTTAAAGTGTTGTCCACGGGACGATCTGGAGAAATAACCGGAGTTGCCACCTCCACGTCCGCGGCCGCAACCCCTCCCTTTATGAGAAAATTGATGCCATGGCTGGCTAGACTGGGAAGAAGAATGGCCTGACTGTCTGTTATCCTTCTTTTCGTACGGTTTGTAGCGGTACGACTGGTGTTTTCTACCAGAGTGCTGCCCTGTGCCCGGACCGGGACCTTGAGCACTTGGTGCAGATTCAAACTTTGCTATGTCCTGCTCCGCTGTGGCTAAAATATCATCCGGAAACAGGGAAGAGCTAAACAGAGGAGCATTACGCAGCCTGTTCCAGGTATCCGGTTTTAAGCCGGCTCTTGCAAACTCAAGGTAAGAATCTCTTCTGAGTAAGATAAAATTTGCCAGTTGGATAAATAAGCTGTCTGCTAGATATTGAAGGGAAGTTCCTAGTGCCACAGAAACACTGGAGTGAAAGGCGGATAGATCTTTAAGGTCCTTGATGGCATTGACCACCTCTTTGGGGGCTTTCCCTTTGACAATAACATCGCTGAGCAAACTGATGTGACTGTTTATTTTCTCCTGTATTTCACTTGTGCATCTATTAAATGCTGCCGCGTGGTTTGTGATGTATGTTCCTTCCCGGGCACACTTTTCCCACCAGTGTAAAATATCCTGAGGTACTGGACGTGATGCAGGGCCAGATTGAGGGTAAGCTGATGCTTTTGCGACGAGGCGTTGAGGCATGTCTCAGAATCTGACCAACTAAAGATGGTTCTACCTGGTCTGGAACTGGAGTCTTGTCTCAGTCTGTGTTGCCTATACCACTTCGATTAACTTTTAGGCGTGCGGATGAATTGGTCGACCTTCAAGCCAGCGGATTCCTGTGCACGTGAAGGGTAACCTTCAGCAGCGCGGCAATTTAGTTTTTCCATCTTATGGCAGAGCCAATCATCTGGAGGAAACTCGACAGACACCTTGCCGGTCTTTCTTGGGTGTTTACCCTTCCAAGGGTTGTCTGATCTATCACCATCCGAAACAGAAAGTTCAAAGTCCGGAATGTGATCCCATCCTAGAAAAGCCCTAACAGCTCTGCATGTTTCACAATAATTCATTTCCTCGTTCTGCTCTGTAGCTTCTGAATCTGATATTTCACCTTCCTCTGAGTCTTTGTCTTCAGCAGAGTCAAAATCTGAAACGTCCGGGGCGGTGAAGAAAGACTGACCGGAAGTACCGGTGGCAGAAGCAGACAAGGTGTTAGGATGTGTAACCGGAGCTGGCTTGGAGATAGAAGCATCAACGCTGGAGCCAAGGGACAAATCAGAGCCCGGAGTGGGTACATCCACCTTGGCCGGCTGTTCAATATCCTGAGAGGGCAGAGATATATTTACAGTATTGTCCTTCACCGGAGCCGGTGCCTCAGACGTAACTGTAATACAAGGGATAAGTTTTTCCTTTTTACCTTTCTTGCCCGTGCCCTTATTCTTATTATCTTTTTTCTGTGAAGTATCCTTAGCTGAAGTCAGAGGCCTCACCGGACCGGTGGCTCCAGACTCAGCAGGGTTGAAGAAGGGCTGATCGGAAGTAGTAACAGATGAAGTGGTAACTGGGGCTTTCGGGGTTGAGAAAATATTTGTCCTGGTGAGCAGTGCCTCGAATCTGGCGAATTTTTCTTCTAGTTGGTTGCTAAGCGTATCAAAGTCCTGTTTTGACACGAATTCTTCAGCATTATGATGAGAGACAGAAAAAACTTCTTGCTCACCGGAACCGGAAGCTTGAACCGGTAAGTCTTCCTCTTCGCCCAAATCCTCCTGGTCAACTACACCAACAACGGTGACTTTGGAGGGTGAGATTAAGAGACCCGACTTTTTATCCTTCCGGATCTGATATTGAGGGGTGGAGAGCATGGAGCGTTGTTGAAGTGTAAGAGAGTCACAAATGGAACAAGGCTGATCTTTAACACAAGGGTCATCCCCCAACTTTTTGTCTCTACACCTTGCACATTTTTTATGTCCATCAAACGCAGCCATAATGTGCCCGCAGTTACCTCTACGTTGTCCTGGTGATGCCATCATATATATATGAAGTAATAATCCACAATTTATCACCAACAAAACACTATGACACTTGGTATAATAATAAAAGTTTCTCTTATAAATTTCACGATTTTAAACACAATGGCGCCAAACAAAAAGAGGAAGTGCGCATGCGCGCACATGCGCAGTAGGGGAGCTGGGTGTCCGGGGACACCTGGCGAGTGAATACTACACTACCGGTCCAGGCCAGAGCCCAGCTCAGGACATTTTTTTCTAATGTTTGGCGGGACTGGCTAGGCGCCGGACTATTGCACCGGTCCACTAGGTAAGATATATTAACGCAATAAAAATTTAATTTACAATTAAATTTTCCATTATATTGCGTTAATACATCTTACCTAGTGGACAGATGCAGAATCACTACCCAGTGGAAGGAGGGTAGCCCAGGAAAAGGGGGAATTCCCCCCCCCCCCCCCCCCCCCCCCCCCCAACAACCAAGCATGAATCTTGCTTCTTCGCTTGCCTGAACCTAGAGCTGAAAGAAACACTGTCTTAAAGGTCAGATGCTTAAGAGAGGCCTTTCTCATAGGTTCAAAAGGGGCCTTAGTCAACTGGTGAAGTACCAGGGAAAGGTTCCAGGAGGGAACTCCCCGTCTGCCTTTGGGCTTATCTGTATGAAAGCTGTCTAACAGACGGGTTAAATTCTCATCTTTGCTGATGTTCACCTCATGGTTTCCCACCATGTCCGCAATAGCTGTTCTATAGCCGTCAATGGTGCTAGGCTGGAGTTTTCTTTCCTTGAAGAGATAGGGAAGAAAATCCGCAATCTGGTTCACAGAGGGCGACCCAAAGTCCACCTTACGTGAGTCACACCATTTGACAAAAATGGCCCACTTCGATTTATAAACGGCTCTGGTTGAACTTCTCTGAGGAGCCTCAATTCTTACTGCCACTTCATCAGCGAATCCCTGCTCCTGAATGGCCGAGGCTCTAGGAGCCACGCATGTAGATTTAAATTGGTGAGGTTCCTGTGAAGGCCATTGACAGGCTGACTCACCAGATTCTTGTGGAGTGGGAGCTGGAACGGGATTTGCATGGACAGATTGACCAAATCCCAAAACCAAGGCATGTTGGGCCAACCTGGTGCGATCACAAAAATTCTGCGGCAACCCTGATCCATTACCTTTGACACCACTTGATTGAGCAATGAGACCGGGGGAAAGGCGTACACCTCCAGATTCTCCCATGGTATGCTGAGAGCGTCTACAGCCCAAGCTGTCGGATCTGGAACCGGCGACACAAACCTGGGAAGTTTGTGATTGAACCGGGTTGCAAAGAGGTCGAGTTGTGGAAGGTCCCAGCTGGAAAACAAGAGACTGAACACTTGCTGAGACAGGGACCATTATGTCTGGATCACTTGATTGTGCCTTGATAGTTTGTCCGCTATCACATTCAGGCGACCCGGAATGTGCCTTGCTCTCAGGACTATTCCTCTGGGGTGGCACTAAGACAGAAGTCTCCATAGAAGGGCACAAAGAGCGCCTGATCTCATACCTCCTTCCTTGTTGATGTAGGAGACCACAGTTGTGTTGTCCGTCACTACTAGGACAGTCTGATCCCTGCAGAGATGCTCGAAACTCTTGAGGGCCAGAAACACTGCTTTTAGCTCCCAAAAATTTATGTGGAGGTGACTTTCTGGTTCCGACCAAACACCTCTTGCTGTGGCTTCCTCTAAGTGAGCGCCCCAACCGTCGTTTGATGCGTCTGTAAAGGGTGCAAGGGTTGGCCTCAAAGTACATTCTTTTCGAAGATGGAGAGCAGGGGGAACCGGGATCACCTTGTCTAGGACCTCCGGCACATGCCAATGCTTCTTGAGGTGCCATTGAATTGGCCTCATGTGGAGGCGACCTAACCACACTTGCTTCTCTGTGGCTGTTAAGAGACCTATGAGTGACATGAACTGTCTGACCGTGCAAAAGTCCTTGTCTTTGATAAAACGGAGTTTTATCCTTAATGTCTCCCAACGCTCCACAGTAGGTAAAACCCGCCTGGTTAGGAGATCGAACCGGTAACCTACGAAATTGAAAATTTGTTGAGGAACCAGCTCGGACTTCTTCATGTTGACTACCCACCCTAGTTCGCGGCACAGGGCCAAGAGGGTCTGGGTATGCTGTTGGCAGATTTCCGGGCACGGGGCTCTGAGCAACCAGTCGTCTAGGTACTGGTGGATTCTTATACCCCTTGTCTGACCCATCAATTTCACCTCTTTGACCACCTTGGTAAATTCCAACGGAGCCGTGGCCAGTCCGAAGGGAAGGGCTGTGAACTGATATGCCTTGCTGTTCAAAAAGAACCTGAGGTATTTTCTGGATCTGGGGTGGATGGGGATATGAAAGTAAGCATCGCTGAAATCCAGCGACGTGACCCACTCCCCTTTGTGTAAGGAGACCCTGATGGTCTCCAGGATTTCCATCTTGAAGGTGTTCGTTTGGAGATAAACATTTAGCTGACTGAGGTCTAAAATGGGTCTCCACTTGTTGTTGGGTTTTGGAACCAAGAACAACCGGTTGTAAAAGGACAGGGAGGTCCGAACGACAACCGTTTTATCGACTACCAACTTCTCTCTCAAGGCAATTAAGGCCTCTGATAGAGCCCAGCTTCTTACCGGATTTGCATAACCACTTTTGATGAGAGGAAACCATGTCAGAGGTGGTCTCATTTTGAATGGTAGGGCATAACCCTCCTTCAAGATGGAGACCACCCTGGGGTTTGCACCTAGCTCATGCCATTTGGGCCAAAAGGTTTGGAGTCTGCCCCCTACACCCAGCTCTTTGAACACATTGGGGACATTTGAAACAGACCTTGCAGAAAGACAGTGATTTACAAAAGAAACACCTTTGACATGTTTTATTTTTGTCTCTTTTACATCGGGTCTTATACCTTTCTATTGCGGAAGCCCTGTTGAAATTGCAGAACGAACATGAGTTGCAACATGACAAGATACAAGATGTTTTGACTGTTTTGGAACATTGTCTAAACTTGGCACCTTGACTACTGTCTGAACATGGAAACTGTCTTGAACTAATTGCTGTACAGTTTGTTTTGTTAACTTTGATTTCCTCCACACATTTACTGAGCTCTAAACTGGAGGAACCATGCAATAACTGTCATTTGTAAGCTTTGTATCCCCTGGAACGAGAGAAACAAGGATTAGAACCTCTACCCCGTCCACGCCCCCTATTCCTAGATCGACTAAATTGTCTCCAGGGCTGCTGCTCCTGTTCTGTACCAGCAGACCTGTGATCCCTTCTGTCATAAAGTCAATATCTCTGGGCTGTTCTCCAACCGGACTGCTGTGAAGCACCCGGACCGGGTCTCAGAGCAGTACCAGAGACCTCATGTTTAATAATGTCCTGTTCCGCAGTGGCAAGGATGGCGTCAGGGAAGAGGCCATAGCCAAACATTGGGGCATTTCTAAGATGTAACCATGTATCCTGCTTTATTCCTGGCTTCACATGTTCTAAATAAGCATCACATCGGATCAAAATGAGATTAGCAAGCTGCACAAACACACTGTCCGCAAGATGTTGTAAAGCCGTGCCCATGGCAACAGAGACACTTTGGTGAAACGCCATAAGGTCCTTAAGGTCGTTCAGGGCACCAGTAACTTCTTTAGGGGCCTTGCCCTTGTTGATCCGAGAACACAACAGAGTGACATGGTTAGACATTTTCTCTTGCAACTCACTCGTGCACCGGTTAAAACCTGCGGTGTTGTTGATGATATAAGAGTTTTCTCTAGCACACTTTTCCCACCTTCTGAGGTATTCCTGAGATATTGACCTAGAAGGAGGGCCGGCAGATGGATAGGCCAAAGCCTTAGTAATCCTGGGGAACTGGGAGTTTAGTTTAGCTTCGGTATTGTGCCAACTGAAAAGTTTTCTTCCAGGTCTGTGAGGGCCATCCTGTTTGATGGTATACATCTGGTACCACCTTGCCTGTGACTTGGGGATTTTCCCAAATTGGTCTTTTTTAAGACTGGCCGAGTCTTGAGCTCTTGAAGGATACCCTTTTGCCACTACTGTGTTGAGCCGCTCCAACTTCTGGCATAGCCAGTCATCTGGTGGCATCTCCACTGAAATACGTGCAGGTCTTTTAGGATTTTTACACTTCTAAGGGTTATTGGATTTATCTGGCTCATTTAGGTCACTTTCAAAGTCCGGTGTGTATGTCCAGCCCATGAAAGAGCGAATAGATCTCACAGTTTCCCGGTAGTTCATATCCTCAGTCTGGTCAGGGCGTTCCACAGTATCGGACAAGATTTCACCTTCATCATAGTCAGATTGTTCAGACGACACATCAGAAACGGCCAAAGGGTTGTCAAAATCTACATCGTCCGGTTCCTTTGGCAAGTTAAATGCACCGTCATCAGTCGGTAAACGGACAGACACTTTTCCAGCTGGTTGAGATTTTGGACCTGGTAAAGGGTTGTCATCCCCCTGTGGCCGCTGTCGACTCTATATCTGGAATTTGTGTCCAACCCATGTAGGACCTAATACCCCGTAAGGTTCCTCTGTGGGTCTGATCTTCAGATAATGTCTGGTCGGTGTCGGTAGCTGCATCCGGGTCCTGATCAGAGAGTTCATCCTCTTCTACAAAGATGTCGACTGGTGGTCGGCCCGAGAAATCACTATCAGAGTCTGTGTCCATAGATGATACACTCTGATCCCTTGCCGGTGCTGAGGTCGATTTGCTGGTAACCTGATGTAAAGCAGGAGAGCCGGTGCCAGACAAATCTGAAGGTCGGCTGGTGTTGGGTTGAACGTGAAACGACTTGCTAGTAGACTGCTTCTTTGAAGAATGGTGGTCGGTACTAGGCAAGGCTGGTAGCCTGTCCCTGTAGGGTTGACTGGTCGGTACCTGGCAAATCTGAGCGGGCTGGTTGGTTGGTTGAAGGTCTCATAAATGGAGCGGAAGACTTGACGGCACCAACTGGTGGGGGGTAGGTCGGTGCAACTTTGGGAACATAAAAAGTCGGCTTTTGGGTTCGACCGAATTGCTGGGCTTATCTGAAGACTTGCTAGATTAGACTTCTCTGAACTTGTTTTCTTGTCCTTCTTCTTCTTATCAGATCCTGAACTCGAACCAGGAGATTGTAAAATGCCCTGGTCGTCCACAGCCCCCACTACCGTCACAGATGGGTCAATGAGGGAGGAACTGTCTGAGTTCTTTTGTGGAGTGTCACCTTGTTTCTTTAAGCCACGTTTTTCCATTTTGATTCTGTAGTTTGGGGTGGATAACTGAATGCGTTGATCCTCCGTTAATACATTGCAAGCTTGGCAATCACTCTTAGATATGCAGGGATCAGGTCCCTTGCTTTTCTCTCTGCATCTCGCACAAAAACTGTGTGTATCAAATCTGGCCATTAAGTGGCCACAACCACCATGTTTTTGTCCCGGAGAAGACATAACTGAATCTAAGAGTTCTATGTAGTAATGCAAAGTGACACAAATAAAAAATAAGCTTAAAAGTATAATATAACTAGAAATAGGATGCCCTGTTGATAGTAGATGCGAATAGAAACAGGATAGCATAGAAGAACACACATTATCATGTGTAATGTCCACCCCATGAACCTTTTGCCAAAATTGTACAGTAGTCTTACAAGACCCTGTTTCATTTGTAAAATATATCAATGATGCTTAAATATTTATTAGTGTAGATGTAAATTATTTCAGCTTCATGCCATTTTGCATTGGTTGGGTTGAAAATTTTGACGAAATCACTCTATCTTGCACGGTTAAGAAGATAGAAGCAAATTCCTGTTTTTCTATTTTTGGAAAAAATTTGAAAATTCAAAATGGCCGCCATTTTTGAGAAAAGGAAAATTTTTTGAAAATTGCAAAGAGTACATTTCTTAGATAAAGATTAATCATTCTGTGAAACACATGGAGTTTAGCATCTTTCAATGGATGGGGGATCCAACAAGCCCAAATGCCACCTCAAGGCGCAGAAGCCAAGAACTATATTATATTTGGGCATTCCCTACACTCCACCCTGCAGGCATCAATATGTTTGTATGAAGTTATGCCCTCTCATGGCATCAATTACCCAGATGCCCCCCGTTTCCCTTTACATTTCTTAGATACCCCGGGGTCGAAAATTTCAATGAAATCGCTCTATCTCGCATGTTTAAGAAGCAATTTTGTGTTTCGCCATTTTTGGCAAAAATTCGAAAAATCAAAATGGCCGCCATTTTTGGGGAGGGGAAAATTTTTGGAAAATTGCAAAGAGTACACTCCTTAGATACCCTGTGGGTCGAAAATTTCGACGAAATCGCTCTATCTCGCACGGTTAAGGAGATAGAAGCAAGTTGGAAAATTTAATAAGTAAATTAAATTTTTATAAGTTAATATCTTACCTAGTGGACAGATGCATTTGTCCGGCGCACAGCCGGTCCCGCCAAACGTTAGAGAAAAACGCCTCGAGCTGGGCTCTGGCCCGGACCGGTAGTGTCCTGTTTACTCGCCAGGTGGCTGTATAGCCTCCCTGCCGGTGCACTGCGCGTGCGCGCGCATGCGTACTTCCTCCTTTTGTTTGCACCCTGTTTGAGTCCCCTGGGAATGTTTGTTGCGGGGAAGGCAGGGTGGGAATCCCTCTGTCCACTAGGTAAGATATTAACTTATAAAAATTTAATTTACTTATTAAATTTTCCATTTTATTGTGTTAATATATCTTACCTAGTGGACAGATGCAGAATAACTACCCATTGGATGGAGGGCAGCTAAACTCAACAGGGACTCTTGTCAGAACTCTGGGCCTCCGGCCCAAGGGTTAGGGATCCTTCCCATACCCTACACCATAGTTGGTTCCCCCCCCCCTCTTTTTTTGCCGTCTACCGAGCCACCTGGGCTAGGACTATAGGAGAGAGGAGGTAAGAGTTCAGTCCCAAGGATTCCGAAGGAAGCAGAACAGGATAAAATAGAAATAACTCATACCCCACACCAGCCCTTCCGGTTGAGAACTGCGCGCTGGGGTTACAAAACAAGATAACTAAAAAAGGAGCCAACTAAAACAACCCACTACTCCTTCTAAACGCTTTACACTATATACAAGTTATCCTTTCAAGGATACCAGTTACTCGCGTATGTGCTGGGCTGCGACCACTGGTCCTAAATGGTACAGGTCAGCATCAGCCCATGCTACATCCTTCAAATAAAATTGGGTGAAGGTATTGTGCGACTTCCAGTGGCAGGCTGAGAGGATCTGGTCCAAGGACACACCTCCTTGAAAAGCCTTAGAAGCTGCAAAGGCCCGCACATCATGGGCTCTGACCTGATGTAATTGTTGTGCATCCTCATTGGACAATTGATAGCACAACAAGATGGTTTGTTTAATCCAAGAAGAAATCGTAGCAGGAGCGATGTCCTTATTGAAGTTCTTCTTGAAAGACACAAAGACCAACTGTTTGCCGGAACGGAGGTCTTTGGTCTTGTCCAGGTAATAACGCAAAGCCCGAACTGGACATAAGGTTCTATCCTCCTTGAGAGACTTATCCAACGTAGGGGCCAAGGCCGGAATAATTACCGGAGCTACTGAAGAAGGCCCTTCTTTAGCCAACTGATTCTTGGACAAAAAACAAGGAGAAGGGAATAAAGAAACATTAGCCCAATCTTCCTGATGTCTAATGTTCCTGTGTACCCAGGCATGAATCTCACTCCTTCTTTTGCCCGAGCCCAAAGCCAGGAGAAACACCGTTTTGAAGGTAAGATGTTTCAGAGACGCCTTTCGAAGGGGTTCAAAGGGGGACTGGGTTAATTGATGCAAGACCAGAGACAGATTCCAGCTAGGGACTCCTCGAAGACCCTTGGGTTTATCTCTATGGAAACTGTCTAGCAAGCGGGTAAGGTTTTCGTCTTTACCAAAATTAACCTTGTCACAACCAATTTTGTCGGCTATAGCAGTTCTATAGCCATCTATGGTGCTAGGTTGAAGATTTTTCTCCTTGAAAAGGAATAGGAGAAATTCCGCTACCTGAGTTAAAGAAGGTGACCCGAAGTCCACCTTGTGTGACTCGCACCATTTGACAAATATGGACCACTTCGATTCATAGATGGCTCTGGTTGATTGTCTTTGAGGAGCCTCAATTCGCGTTGCCACTTCATTAGAGAATCCTTGTGCCTGTATGCTAGAGGCTCTAGGAGCCAGGCGTGGAGGTTGAGCCCTAGGAGATCTCTGTGGGGACACTGATTGAACGGTTGGGTCAGTAGGTTCTCCACGTTTGGAAGGGAGAGAGGAATCTGAACAGACATGCTGACTAGATCCCAGAACCACGGCATGTTGGGCCACCCTGGAGCAATCAGAACCAACCTGTGAACTCCCTGATCTAGGATCTTGGATACCACCTTGCCCAAAAGAGACACAGGAGGGAACGCGTAGGCATCCATATTCTCCCAATTCAGGCTGAGAGCATCTACTCTCCATGCCTGTGGATCGGGTACTGGGGACACAAACTTGGGTAGTTTGTGGTTGTACCTTGTTGCAAAGAGATCCACTCGGGGAGTGTGCCACCTGGCACATAAGTGGTCGAAGACTTCCTGCAGGAGGGACCATTCTGTCTGAATAACCTGAGTGCTCCTGGACAATTTGTCTGCTATCACATTCAGCCTTCCCGGAATGTGCCTGGCCCTTAGAACTATCTGTCTGCGATTGCACCAGGAAAGCAGTCTCCAGAGGAGGGCACAAAGTGAGCCTGATCTCATACCCCCCTCCTTGTTGATGTATGAGACAACCGTTGTGTTGTCCGTGGCTATCAAAATGATCTGGCCCCAACACTGTTGCTCGAACTTCTTGAGGGCCAGAAGGACCGCCTTTAGCTCGAGAAAGTTTATGTGCAACTGGCTTTCTGAGTCCGACCAAACTCCTTTTGCCGTGTGGTCTCCTAAGTGCGCGCCCCAACCTTCGTTTGAGGCGTCGGTAAACAACTGCAGAGCATGTTGTAGAGGATGAAGAGGTTGGCCGCTGAGCACATTGTTTTCGTCCAACCACCACTGCAGATGAGGGTACAGAGATCTGGGAAGAGGAATCTCCTTCTCTAGTACCTCTGGCACGTGCCAGTGATTCTTCAAGTGCCACTGAATCGGTCTCATGTGAAGGCGCCCCGAAACCACCTGTTTCTCTGTGGCTGTCAACAAACCTATGAGAGACATGAACTCTCGGACCGAACAATGGTCCCTGTTCATTAGCATCTTTATTTTTTGAGTTAGGGTTTGCCACCTCTCCTGAGTCGGCTTCACTAGACCCTTGGAGAGGTCGAAATGATAACCGACAAAGTTGAACTCCTGTTGGGGAACAAGTTCCGACTTTTGCAAATTGACTAACCATCCCAACTGCTGACACAGAGCCATCAGGGTCCGCGTTTGGTTCACACAAGCCTCCCGAAAGGGCGCTCGAAGCAACCAGTCGTCTAGGTACTGGTGGATCCTTATACCCCTGGACTGGGCCATCAATTTCACCTCCTTCACCACCTTTGTGAATTCCAAAGGAGCCGTCGCTAGGCCGAACGGCAGAGCCCTGAACTGGAAGGTTTGACCGTGCAGGTGAAACCGGAGATACTTCCTCGACCTTGGGTTGATGGGAATGTGGAAATAGGCATCGCTGAAATCCAGCGATGTGACCCATTCGCCTTTTTGAAGGGATAGCCGGATGGTCTCCGGAGTTTCCATTTTGAAGGTTTCCGAGTGGAGGAAAAGATTGAGTTTGCTCAAATCCAAGATTGGACGCCATTTGTTGTTTGGTTTGGGAACTATGAACAGCCGGTTGTAAAAGGCCAGAGAAGCCCGAACCACTACTTTTTCTACGGCCTGTTTTGTAATCAGGGACTGCAACGCCTCCTTCAAAAACTTGTTTCTGCGAGGGTTGGCGTATCCGCTGATTATCAGAGGACACCTGGTCAATGGGGGCCTCATCTTGAAAGGGAGGTTGTAACCGTCCTTCAAGATGGAGACTACCCGAGGATTTGAACCCAGGCTGAGCCACGTTTCCCAGAACCTGTGCAACCTGCATCCTACAGGAGGATTTTCTGCAACATTGTGGACATTTGGTACATGAGGGACAGAACGACAAGGAGAGACAAAAGAAGCACTTTTGACATGTTTTATTTCTGTCTGACAAAGATCGGGACTTAGGCCTTTCTTTTGCGGCTGCCCGGGACCGACAACAATAGGAACAGGAATTACAGCAGTTCTTGAGTATACAGTCTTTGGAAAGTTTTGAGGGCTGATGTTTTGACCCACTATCTTTGGAATTATTTGGTTGTGTGGGTTTGTACAATGATTGTCATTTATAATTTTTGCCACCCCGGGCATACTTGGAAAAACGGTGGTTAGTAGAACCACGCCCACGGCCACGACCTCGTGACCCAAACTGTCGCCAAGGTTGTTGAGGAGCAGATGACGGCTGAACCATGGTCTTAGCCTCCTTCTTCTCATACGGTTTATAGCGATACTTGGTCTTCTGTTGGTGCTGGGGACCAACTCGAGACTGGACCGACACATGTTGTGTCTCAAACTTGTTGATATCTTGTTCCGCGACATTCAAGGCCGCGTCGGGAAATAACCCATACCCAAAAAGAGCAGCATTCCTCAGTTCATTCCAAGTGTCCATCTTCATACCGGGACGAACATGATCTAAATAAGAGTCCCGACGCATCAGAATGAAGTTCCCCAGCTGCACAAAAAGGCTATCAGCCAGGTGCTGTAGAGCTGTCCCAAGAGAGACAGATACATTCTGGTGGAAAGCACATAAATCCCTTAACTCCTTAAGTGCTTCAGACACCTCCTTGGCTGACTTGCCCTTACTGAGATGAGTCTGTAGGAAAGTTATGTGATGTGCCATCTGATCTTGAATCTCGCTAGTGCATCTGCTGAAACCAGCTGCATGGTTCACTGTGTAAGTACCCTCTCGGGCGCACCTTTCCCATCTGCGTAGTACTTCTTGCGATATGGGACGAGACACGGGACCTGTTGCGAGATATGCAGCTGGTTTGACAATTCTTGAGAATTGAGCATTTAGTTTCGCCTCAGAACCATGCCAGTTGAACAGCTTTCTACCTGGTCGCTGGGGACCATCTGTCTTTAACTTATGCATGGGATACCATTTATCCTGTGGTTTAGGGGTGCGTATGAATTGGTCAGTACGCAAACCACCAGCTTCTTGACTTCGGGAAGGGTAACCCTCAGCTACAGTCAGATTAATCCTCTCCAGCTTCTGACAGAGCCAATCGTCTGCTGGCATGGCTACTGACACCTTTGAACTTGTCTTCGGATTTTTTCCACGCCACGGATTGTTGGACTTATCCGGGTCACTGTACTCAAACTCAAAGTCAGGGATAAAGTTCCAGCCCATAAAGGCCCTGATGGAACGAACTGTTTCCCTGTAACTCATTTCTTCATTCTTTTCTGGTTTATCAGTGTCTGATTCAGAAAGTTCACCATCCTCGCTATCCAAAACATCTGGTGATGTATGATCCCTATCCACAACATCTGTTGATGTATGATCCCCAAAGAGTGGTTCGTCTGAAGCCACAGGCAAGACATCTGTTAAGGGGTGTTCAACATTGGACATATTATCTGAGCCACCAGCAGAAGCAAGGTTTCTAATAAACGGCTCCCCAGCCGGTGCAGCCGGTTCCGGACCGGTAAAAGATCCATCCACAACCGGAACCGGTTCCTTGGGTACAAAGGTGTCAGTTTGGTATGCCCTGACCGGACCGGTCATCTCCCCGACCGGTACCGGTTTAGCTTATTGAAGTGCAGTGTCAGAGGGCTTTTTCTGTACCGGACCGGTATTTTCCTCAACCGGAACCGGTTTTGCTTTGGAAGATTTATGATGAGAAGACTTGTGCTTCTTCTTTGAATCTTTCTTGCCATCTGATCCTGTACTAGCCTGTACTGCCGGAAACCGCACCGGACCGGTGGTTCGGGCAGAGGCAGGATCTATGAATGGCTGATCAGAAACCGGTGGGTTTGAAACCTGAACCGGTACTTTGGGGGTAGCAAATATATTGCCTCTTGATAAGAGTGCTTCAAACCGAGAGAATTTCTCATCTAGCTGGTCACTTAATTTGTCAAAATCTTTTTTGGAAACAAAATCTGAAGAACTTACATTATCGCTACCCCCAGGGAGGTCCTGCGCATGCGCACTGTCATCTTCAGAAATCGTCTGCTGAGCATGCGCAGTACTAGCTGGCTGTTGAGAAGAATTAACTGGAGACAGCACAGTTACATCTCGTGGTGACACTAGCAAACCCGCTTTCTTGTCCTTGCGAATTTGATACTGTGGAGTGGCCAGCATATCACGTTGAATTGCTGTAAAATTGTCACAAATCTTGCATATCGCACCTCCCACAATGCAGGGATCTTTACCCAGACCTTTGTCTCGACAACGAGCACACTTCTCATGCATATCAAAGCCAGCCATCTTATGGCCGCACGATCCCCGCCTTTGTCCTGGTGAATCCATAGTTATTAAACAACACTTCTACACAAAGAATTTATCAAAATATATCCTGTAACAGATATAAATCAAAATAAAAGTTTCTCCAAAAAACAGACGACCTCTCGTCTTCGCGCCAAACAAAAGGAGGAAGTACGCATGCGCGCGCGCGCGCAGTGCACCGGCAGGGAGGCTATACAGCCACCTGGCGAGTAAACAGGACACTACCGGTCCGGGCCAGAGCCCAGCTCGAGGCGTTTTTCTCTAACGTTTGGCGGGACCGGCTGTGCGCCGGACAAATGCATCTGTCCACTAGGTAAGATATATTAACACAATAAAATCGTGTTTTGCCATTTTTGGCAAAAATTCGAAAATTCAAAATGGCCGCCATTTTTGGGGAGGGGAAAATTTTTTGAAAATTGCAAAGAGTACATTCCTCAGATACCCTGTGGGTCGAAAATTTCGACGAAATCTCTCTATCTCGCACGGTTAAGTAGATAGAAGCAAATTCGTGTTTTGCCATTTTTGGCAAAAATTCGAAAAGTCAAAATGGCCGCCATTTTTAGGGAGGGGAAAATTAGATAGAAGGAGATAGAAGCAAATTTGCAAATTTAATAAGTAAATTAAATTTTTATAAGTTAATACCCTATCCAATGGACAATTGCTTTATCGGTCGGCGCGACCGGTCCCGCCAAACAACAGAAAAAGTCATTCTGTATAAAATACCGGCAGGACCGGTCACAGAGTGTACATTCGCCAGGTGTCGCCTCGTGCATACTTCCTGTCTAGTCAAAATGACGTCATCGCGTCTTTTTTTCGCTGTCTAAACCTATTAGACCCCTTAGTAAGCTGATAGCGGGGTTGGTTGGGAGGGTCTTGTGAGTCCATTGGATAGGGTATTAACTTATAAAAATTTAATTTACTTATTAAATTTGCAATTTTATTGTGTTAATACATCCTATCCAATGGACAATTGCTGAATAACTACCGCTTGGTTGGCGGGTAAGTTACTAGGGACTTGAGTGAACTCAAAACTAACAATTTTCTGGCCCGGGTATACCTGAAGCAGGCTACTCACTAATGGCCTAAGTCGGTAACCAGAAACCGGTTAACCGGATAGTTTAACCGACACTGCTCCCCCCCCCTTTTTTATTTCCAAGCATTTCTGCTCTGAGTGGGGGAAAAGAGGGATGAGTTCAGTCCCAAGAAATAATAAACCTCCCAAAGGAAGCATGTCACAGTTTTTTGTTGTTTTTTTTTATTGATTTATACTTATCTAAGTATATACATTATGTACATATTTACAAGAATGTCTCCTCCCTATTGGGCTTGGTGGATCTGCTGAGCAGCCACGACTGGCCCTAGATGGAAAAGCTCTGAATCAGCCCAAGCCACATCCTTCAGATAGAATTGTGTGAAGGTATTGTGGGATTTCCAGTGGCAGGCTGATAGGATTTGTTCTAAGGAAATTCCAGCTTGGAAAGCCTTAGAAGCAGCAAAGGCCCTTACATCATGGGCTTTCACCTGATGTAGGGTAAGGGCCTGCTGGTCAGAGAGCTCATAACATAGGATGACTGTCTGTTTGATCCATGAGGAGACAGTGGCAGAGGAAATATCCTTGTCAAAACCTTTTTTGAAGGAGACAAAGACTAACTCCTTATTCCGCCTGAGGTCAGAGGTCCTGTCCAGATAATAGCGTAGTGCCCTAACTGGACACAGTGACCTGTCACCCTTGAGTGATTTATCTAGCGTGTGGGCCAGGGCTGGGATAACCACCGGGGCCACACTGTCTGGACCCTCTTTGGCCAGCTGGTTCTTGGACAGAAAGCTGGGTGAGGGATATAAGGACACCTTGGACCAGTCTGATTGGTGTCTGATGTTCTTATGAAGCCAAGCATGGATCTCACTCCTGCGTTTGCCCGAACCTAAGGCCAGCAAGAAAACTGTCTTGAAGGTCAGGTGTTTCAAGGATGCCTCTTTAAGGGGTTCAAAGGGAGCCTTAGTCAGCTGGTGTTGTACCAGTGAAAGGTTCCAGGAGGGGATGCCCCTCCTGCCCTTGGGTCTGTCTCTATGGAAACTATCCAGGAGGCAAGTAAGATTCTCATCTTTGCTGACATTAATGGTGGAGTTGCCCAGTTTGTCAGCAATGGCTGATCTGTAGCCATCAATAGTACCTGGCTGTAACTTCCTGTCCTGAAACAAATGTAGGAGGAAGTCGGCAATGGCTTTCAGAGGTGGTGCCCTGAAGTCCACCTGATTACTGAGGCACCACTTTGTAAAAATGGTCCACTTTGCCTCATAGACAGATCTTCTTTGAGGAGCCTCAACTCGTGCTGCCACTGCCTCAGAGAAGCCTTGCTCTTTGATTGCTGAGGCTCTAGGAGCCAGGCCTGCAGGTTCAGATTCGACAGGTTCCTGTGAAGGACCTGGTTGAATGGTTGAGACACTAGGTTGGGTATGCTGGGCAGACACAGTGGGATCTGGCTTGACATTGCCACCAGGTCCCAAAACCAGGGCATATTGGGCCACCCTGGAACAATCAGAATTATTCTGTTGCAGGTGTAGTCCTGTAACTTCTCCACCACTTTGCCCAAGATGGCTGCTGGTGGGAAGGCATACGGGTCCAGTCCCTCCCAAGACAGGCTTAGAGCATCCACTGCCCAGGCCTGGGGGTCTGGGACCGGTGAGACAAACTGTGGGAGCTTGTTGTTGAACTTTGTGGCAAACAGATCCACTTGAGGGGTGTGCCACCGGTTGCATATCGCTTGAAAAATCTCCGGATTGAGGGACCATTCTGTTTGGATGGTCTGACCCAGTCTGGATAATTTGTCTGCTATCACATTGAGACGGCCGGGAATATGTCGAGCTTTGAGGCTCACCTGATTTCTTGTGCACCAAGTGAGGATCCTCCAAAGTAAGGCACACAGGGGGCCCGACTTCATTCCCCCTTCTTTGTTTATGTAAGCTACCACAGTGGTATTGTCGGTAGCTACGAGAACTACCTTGTTCATACAGAGAGCTTGGAACTCTTGTAGTGCCAGAAGAAATGCCTTTAGCTCTAGGTAGTTTATGTGCAGCTTGCTTTCCGGGAGTGACCAGCTTCCCCTTGCCATATGCTCGTTTAAGTGTGCACCCCACCCTTCTTTTGATGCGTCTGTAAAAATTTACAGAGCATGCTCTAGTGGGTGTAAGGGTTGACCTGTAACAACATTGTCTTCCTCCAGCCACCATTTCAGGTGTGGGTGGAGTGACTTTGGAATGGGGATTATCTTCTCCAGGGATTCTGGTATCCTCCAATTGTTCTTGAGATGCCACTGTATGGGTCTCATGTGTAGTCTGCCCAAATGTACTTGCTTCTCTGTGGCAGTCAACAGACCGATCAGGGACATTAGTTTGCGGACCGGACAGATTGGGTTTGATAAGATCTCCAGTATTTTGGTTTGTAGGGTCTGCCAACGTTCTGTGGTGGGTCTGACCCTGCCTTCCCTCAAGTCAAACTGGTAGCCTACGAAGTTGAAAACTTGTTTGGGTTCCAGCTCTGATTTGTCCTCGTTTACCAGCCACCCCAACTCCCTGCAGAGTAAAACCAGATTTTTTGTCTGTTGAAGACAAACCCGCTGGGAGGTGGCTCTGACCAACCAGTCGTCTAGGTACTGGTGGATCCTTATAGTTACCCTCTCTCATTGCAAGCCATTTCACCTCTTTGGCTACCACAGTGAATTCCATGGGGGCTGTGGACAGGCCAAAGAGCAGTGCTTTGAATTGGTAGGTCTTGTCTTGGATGTGAAAACGCATATACTTCCTGGACTGGCTGTTTATAGGTATGTGGAAGTATGCGTCTTTGAAATCTATGGAAGTCACCCACTCCCCTGTCTGCAGGGGGGTTCGTATTGTCTCTGGTGTCTCCATTTTGAAAGACTGTGTTTGCAAATAGTTGTTTAGTTTGCTCAGATCCAAGATGGGTCGCCACCGGTTGTTGGGTTTGGGGACCAGGAATAACCGGTTGTAAAAACCCAGGGACTGAGGATTTTGAACCACTTCTACAGCCTTTTTGTCCAACAGCTGATGCAATGCCTCTAACAGGTAGCTGTTCCTGTGAGGATCTACATAGCAGCTTGTTACTGTGGGTTTTCTGGTCAGGTAAGGTCTGGTCCGGAAGGGTAGGATGTACCCCTCCCTGAGGACTGATATGACCTTGGGGTTGACACCCAAGGCTGCCCATTTTTCCCAAAACTCGTGCAATCTTGACCCTACAGGAGGATTTGGTACAACAAGTGGGACATTCGTGACATTTTGTACAGAACTCAATTGATTTACACAGGAAACACCTTTCACAGATTTTATTGACATTTGATGTTCGGGAATTACGCCTTTCTTTTGCGGCGACCCTCCTGCAAAAGGTACATGAGAAGCAACATGACAATATACAGGTAATTGAGTTTTTGTCTGTAATTTTCCGGTCACACAAAATTCCTTTTGACCGGTCACACTTACAGGAGTCAACTGTCCTGTCACAAACTGAACACAGTGATTGTCATTTATACTGCTTCTGTGTCTTGGCAGGTCGCTGAGAAAACGAAGCAGTACGACCCCGGTGAGATCTTTGTCCACGCCTTCTACCCAGTTGTTTCCAGGCAGGTAGACCGGGTTTCCTGTCCTGATCCAGTTGTTGTTGTCTGCTGGGCTGGTGGTAAGGGTGGAAACGATGAGGACCCTTGTGTAAAGAACCGGCAGTACGTTTATCCTCATGGTGTCTTATTTCTTCCTCAGCTTTGCTGGTGAGATGATCCGGAAACAAGGCACTCATATGCAGAGGGGCAGACCTAAGAGCGTTCAAAGTGTCCTGTTTGATCCCGGCTTTCAGATAATCTAGGTAGCTGTCCCTTCTAGTTAGCGTAAGGTTGGCCACATTAATAAAGACACCATCTGACTAATCTTGCATTGTTCTGGCCATTGCCTGTGTGATGCTCTTGTTAAAGGTTACTAGAAAGTCCAGTTCTTCAACAGCCTGATGAGATTTACCGGTAGATTTTCCCTTGCCCTTGTTGTTCTGCAAGACTTTCAACTGAGAAGCCATAGAGTCCTGCACTTTGGTGAGGCAACGGGAAAACACAGCAGCCTGGTTACACATATAAGTTTGGTCCCTGGCTGCCCTCTCCCACTTCCTTAACGTATCCTGTGACACAGGTCTTGAGGCTGGAGCAGAAGGAAGTGACCGGTTAGCAATCCGAGGAAAGCTACTGTTGAGGCGTGCTGGTTGGTTAGTCCAGGAAAACACTTTGGATCTGGAGAAATCCTTCTTGTCTGTATGCATGTCGTACCATTTAAGAGTTCTTGGTGGTTTGACAAACTGATCTTTGACTAAGCCAGCAGTTTCTGAAGCCCGGGATGGGTATCCCTCCTGTACAGTAATGTTAAGTTTTTCAAATTTCCGGTATAGCCAGTCATCCACCGGAACCTTCACAGAAACTTTACCGGGCAATTGAGGTCTGGTGCCAGCAAAAGGGTTGTCGTCCTGTGCAGAGGAAGAAGAGTCGAACTCTGGCACTTGCTCCCAGCCCATAAACGACCTAACACCACTAAGAGTCTCTCTGTAGGTCTGTTCTGCACTTAACTCCTGGTCCGTTTCTATAGGTTCTTCATGATCCGGACCTACTGACAACACTTTAGACAGTTCACCTTCATCTAAACTAAGGTCAGGCTGGTCACTGAACTGATCATCTTCCGAAGCAAAATCTTCCGGTTGATCAGCAGTAGTGGGACCTGGGAGCTGGACCTTGGGTCGACCACTAACAGGGGCACCAGCAGAGGAAACTGCAGTTTGGTCGGTTGGTGGAATCTCTGTCCCAGCACCGGGAGCCTCAACAGGCTGGGTGGCTGACTTCTTCACACCGGGGTCCTCAACAGGATGGGTGGCTGTCTTCTTCTTCTTACCGGTCAAACCGGTAGCAGGACTCTGGCTAGTAGATTGCTCAGCTGGTGGAATAAAGGGCTTCTCAGATACCACCACGTTTGAGCTCTGAACCGGTTCCACCGGGAGCTGGAAAGTCTTTGACAAAAAGAGAGCCTCCAGACGCGTAAAGCGATCTGCCCACTTCTCATCCAGGGATTTCAGGTCAGCTTGAAAATCTGGCACTTTTGGAGGCTTGGATGTTTTCTTAGGGGATTTGTGAGAGGTCTTTTTCTTCTTAGAAGGGGTTTTGCCTCTATCACTAGAATCACCCTTGCCACTCTCAACCTTCCCAACAACAGTCACTGAAGACGGATCAACAAGGGAGGGAGTCTTGGAAGGCAGTCTTCTTCTGGAGTTCCTTATCTTTTCGTGCCCTATAGTTGGGGGTGGCCAACTGTGACTTCTGCTCAGCTATGAAATTATTGCAAATGGAGCAGTCCTTCTTTTCAACACATGCGTCTTGGCCCAGCCCCTTGTCACGACAACGCGCACACTTGGTGTGGGTGTCAAATAAGGCCATAGCGTGGCCACAAGTCCCTCTTCTTTGTCCAGGGGACGCCATAACACTCCAGAAGTAAGGTAGAATAAATGAAATTAAAATAAAGTTCAATATAAAATGTAGTCTTTACAAAATTCAAACGTTTCAACACAGTAGAAAAACCACGTCTGTACACTCACGCGCCAAACGAAAAAAGACGCGATGACGTCGTTCTGACTAGACAGGAAGTATGCACGAGACGACACCTGGCGAATGTACACTCTGTGACCGGTCCTGCCGGTATTTTATACAGAATGACTTTTTCTGTCGTTTGGCGGGACCGGTCGCGCCAACCGGTAAAGCAATTGTCCATTGGATAGGATGTATTAACGCAATAAAATAGTGTTTTGCCATTTTGGGCAAAAATTCGAAAATTCAAAATGGCCGCCATTTTTGAGGAGCGGAACATTTTTTGAAAATTGCAAAGAGTACATTCCTTAGATATCCTGCGGCTTGAAAATTTCGACGAAATCGCTCTATCTCACACGGTTAAGGAGATAGAAGCAAATTCGTGTTTTGCCATTTTTGGCAAAAATGCGAAAATTCAAAATGGGCGCCATTTTTGGGGAGGGGAAAATTTTTTTGAAAATTGCAAAGAGTTCATTCCTTAGATACCCTGTGGGTCGAAAATTTCGACGAAATCGCTCTATCTCGCACGGTTAAGGAGATAGAAGGAAATTTGTGTTATGCCATTTTTGGACAGACTGTCTTTTTCTGGTGCTGGTGGGACCAGTCAGCGCCAACTGGTACAGTAAATTCTCCTTTAAGTAAGATGTATTAACGCAGTTAAAAACATGCTTTCACACACAAGGCGTTTTAGGTTTCTACATAGGATATATATTTAATCTCAATGAGTCTTCTATTGTATAATGATGAAAAATAACATCAGAGATGCCCAGACCCCACAGCCTTGGGAATAGTCTTCAACACCATGAGATATAGAAGTTGTGAAACAGTACAAAGATCGGGATACTTTCAGAGCAGTGTTAGTCATATAAAGTTCTAAATAATGTTTAAGTAGCAAAAATAATGTCTAAGAGAAAGAAAATGTATGTAAAAGTATTAAAACAAGACAATTCAATATCAATAATACAGCATGCACTATGGCAAAGTCAAATCAACATCACACAGTGATGTTACACACCTACAACCCCTAATCAGTGGCCCTACCAACTATCAACTTCAGACACCTTACCATCTCAAACATATTGCCCAGACATAATTTTAAAGGTCAAGGTCACTACAGTAAGATCAAAGGTCAAATCAAGGTCACGCCATGAAGTTGCACACCTACATCCCCCAACCAATGGCCCTACCAAGTATCAACTTCCTACACCATACGGTTTCCGAGGTATAGCCCGGACAAGATTTTATAGGTCAAGATCACAAAGATAAGGTCAAAGGTCAAATCAAGGTCACACAATGACGTTGCACACCTACACCCCCTACCAATGTCCCTACCAGGTATTAACTTCCTACACCTTACGGTTTCTGAGATATGCCCGGATAACATTTTATAGGTCAAGGTCACTATGGCAAGGTCAAATCAAGGTCACACCATGATGTCGCACACCTACAACCCCAAACACAATATCCCTACCAAGTATCAACTTCCTACTTCTTACAATTTCTGAGATATAGCCCATACAAGATTTTATAGGTCAAGATCGCCATGACAAGGTCAAATCAAGGTCACACTATGAGGTTGCACATCCACAACGCCGAACCAATGTCCCTAACAAGTATCAACTTCCTGCACCTTACCCTTTCTGAGATATAGCCCAGACAGGATTTTCAAATTCAAGGTCACTACAGCTAAGGTCAAATAAAGGTCACACTATGAAGTTGCACACCTACACCCCCTAACCAATGTCCCTACCAAGTACCAACTTCTACAACTTACAGTTTCTCATACACATCCCAGACAAACTTTTTCCCGCTAGGCGACCATCTGGACACCATGGGTGAAAACAATACCCCAAGAGCCCTTAAGGGTTGTGGTGGTAAAAAAGTAGTAAACTAATGGAAGTATTCAATTCCGGATTGATCATCACTTGCCAAAAGGAGCAATTCATCAACAGGCGTAACAGTATGATTCTCCACAATGTTAATTTGCAAATTAAGTAAATTAAATTTTTATAAGTTAATACCCTATCCAATGGACAATTGCTAATCCGTTCAGCGCAGACCGGTCCCGCCAAACGTCAGAAAAAGACGTCCTATGTTGCCACCGGCCAGCCGATACCAGTAGTGTATACTCCCCAGATGGCACCTCGTATACTCCCCAGATGGCACCTCGTACTTCCTTCCTGTCTAGACAATCATATCATCTTTTTCGTTGTCTAAACCTCTTAGACCCCTAGTAAGCTGATAGCGGGGTTGGTTGGGAGGGTCTTGTGTGTCCATTGGATAGGGTATTAACTTATAAAAATGTATTGCGTTAATACATCCTATCCAATGGACAATTGCTGAATAACTACCGCTTGGTTGGCGGGTAAGTTACTGGGGACTTAAAAGAACTCACAAATGATAACAAATTTTAACCTATGGTCTAGGCTGACTTTGTCAGGAGACCTATAGGCCCATACCTAGGTTGACCTTAAGGTCAGGAAATCCTGTAAGGCCATGGTCGGTTACTAGCAGCCAGTTCCCCGGGGATATACCGATGTTGCCCCCCTCCCTTTTTTAGCAGACCTGCTCTGAGGTAGGGGAAAAGAGGAATGAGTTCTCACCCAGAAGGCAAATAAACCACTATTTTTTTTTTTTAATACTATGTACATATAGAACTATTTACACTATGTACAAAAATACCAAATCTCCTGAATGTAAGGGCCACTTGTTGATCTGCTGAGCAGCCACTACTGGGCCCAAGTGGTAAAGCTCTGAATCAGCCCAGGCCACAACCTTCAGATAAAATTGTGTGAAGGTATTATGTGATTTCCAGTGGCAGGCTGATAGGATCTGTACTAAGGAGATTCCCGACGGGAAAGCCCTGACATCATGGGTTTTAACCTGATGTAAAAAGTGGGCCTCTTGGTCAGAGAGCTCATAAAATAGGATCACAGATTGCTTTGTGTATGGCCATCTGTTTCACCTCCTTTGCTACTACAGTGAACTCCATGGGTGCTGTGGACAGACCAAAGGGCAGTGCTTTGAATTGGTATGTCTGACCCTGGACATGAAATCTCAAGATATTTCCTGGACTGTTCCTGTATTGGTATATGGAAGTAAGCGTCCTTGAAGTCTATTGAGGAGACCCATTCCCCTTGTTGGAGGGATGTCCTGATGGTTTCCGGTGTCTCCATTTTGAATTTTTCCGCCTTGAGAAAAAGATTTAGTTTGCTCAGATCTAGATAGGTCTCCATTTGTTGTTGCGCTTTGGGACTAAAAACAGTCAGTTAAAAGGGAGGGTGTAACCCTTCTTCAAAATTGTACTACCTAGGGTCCAGCTCCCAAGGCTTCCTAAGTTCCCAAAGGTGATTTAGTCTGGCCCCTTCAGGTAAATTTAGTACAACATTTGGAACATTTGGTAGACTGACATTCATTTACTGTCTCTCCGGACACTGGTCTGGCCTGGTGACAATGATACCAGTTAACAGTCCATCTAGGTCTGGTAAATTGAGACACTGTCATTTCACCGGGAGCAGTAACTGGTCAAAGAATTCCTCTGTCACCAGTTTCTTTAGGCAGCCACTAGCCTAAAACAGCTACTTGGACCCTTAAAGAACTTCTACTGGTCCGTTAGCCAGTCCTGGAGACCTACCCAGTACCAGGCCCTAACCGGTTATAGGTGAAGCAATGCTCAGTAACCGGTTCCTGGTGGCTCCACAGTTCCGCATAAACTCACTGGAGTTGGCAGAACTAAGGGGAATTGAACTACTGCTTAGCAGGGATAGGCTAATATGAAGCTGCCTTCATCTTGTCCAGTGGTGGATTCAGCAGCTTTCTCTGTAACCAACAATCTCTGTAACCGGAAAACCAATAGGCTGGTGCTTTTCTGTAACCAAAGTTTTCTGGGAGGAAGCACAGAGAAGAATTTGGACAGCCAGGTCTGTACCATTAGCTAATCCCTTAGTAGATCTGCCGGTCCAGTAGCCTGGTGTTCCAGGTTCAGTCTGGTAACTTTACCAGTATCTCTCACTTTCTTGTGAAGCAACTGTCAATGAAGGTTGTGTAAGCCGGCACCAGGTCGGTAGGCTCTGTAACCAGTTGGTTAAGGAATTTTTCTGGAGAAGCTTCCTGTCCAACTAACTTGTCACCAGCAATTTTCTCTGTAACCGGGAAAACTCTGTCACCAGTGAACCTGCTGTCAGTACTGGATTTGAAGCTGGCTTCTTGCCAATAAGGATGGGAACAGCAGACTTTTCTGACTTTTCCTTGTCTTCTGTTGATTTCACGTCTTCATTGTAAAATATTTGACAGTTGCTGGGATAGCCCTTGTGAGCTATATTTAGAAAATCTCACGCATGCGCAGTGCACCGGCCGGCTAGCTGGAGATGAAGACTTCAGTTGTGTTTCCTTATTTGTTGAGTCCGGTTGAGATTTCCTGGCCGCTTACAGCAATACTGGTATTAACAGTGAAGATGTGATTCTATTTATAGATCTCGCAAGCGACTTGTCACTTGCCTCCTTGCTGGCCGCTTACAGCAATGCTGGTTAAAGACAGTGAAGACATGGTTATATTTATAGATCTCGCAAGCGACCTGTTACTTACCTCCTTGCTGGCCGCTTACAGCAATGCTGGTTGAAAACAGTGAAGACAGGAATTCTATTTATAGATCTCGTAAGCGACCTGCCACTTGCCTCAATGCTGGAGTTGAAGAATTCTAATGAAGACGATGTGTTCTTTGTAGAAGGTAAGGAAACTCTTTAAAATAGCATTTGTCCAGCATATTTCATTGTAGTCCATCTTCTACTGCCCCCACAAGGTTGAATCAACTAGGGAGGAAACTAGCAACATGGCCGCATATTTATCATTGCTTACTGCCCTATCATCAACACGGTGTTGAATCGACTAGGGAGTGTTTCCAGCAGATTTCTTAATGTATATCTGTGCTCAATATGTAGATAACACTTCTAAATTAAAAAGGTAAAAAATTTGCCATTATCCACGCTTTTTTTCTTCAAACTTCTGGAGATGTTGAAAACACGTTTATACACTACACGCGCCAAACAAAAAAGATGATAGGACGTCAGGTTGTCTAAACAGGAAGGAAGCACGAGGCACCATCTGGGGAGTATACACTACTGGGACCGACCAGATTAGCAATTGTCCATTGGATAGGATGTATTAACGCAATAAAATTGTCTTTTTCAAATATTGTGTAGTGAATGGATGGATTTACCTGGAACACATTCAATCTGTCACTTGCTTCCTGTGGGGATATTCCTTCTGCCATTGGTCCTTGCTTAAATGTAAGAGTTAAATTTAATTCTATTTTATTGAATTTATTTTTATTATATATTTATATGCATCAGTTCCAGTCTTTAATTCATTTGAAATAGACTGTAAAATTTGCATAATAATCAGCACTGCAAAGGTAAAGTTGAAGAGCCTATTGTTTGACTTTACCCTTTTCCTTTCTGACCATCATCAACAGCCATTTGTATTGTTCTGTTCCATGCATGATGACTTTGGTCAATGCTTTTACATACACTTATAGATACCTTCAGCATAGATATCTGGGTATATCCATGCATATCTGACAAAATCAGACATACAATACTTGTGTGCAATGTGACTGGATGGCAGTTGTTACAGATTATATCTGTTGCTTCAAATAATATCCATTTCAGACATTTTTTTCTGCTGCATACTTTGTAAAGTAAAAGTCTTCAATGTATTTGACCTTAATCAAATATGGCAACAATGTATTCTAATTAGTTTGGTGAATAAAATTTACTGCTCATCTTCCAATTATATAATTGTGTTCTACAGTGACAAACCCAGGATACTCACCTCGCCATAATCTGTTTCAAAGTCAGTTAGGTCCACCTGAAAGATATCTACAGCACTAAGCAGTTCAGTCTTAAATCTGGGCTGGATGCTCACAAGTTCATCTTGTACAGAGGTCTGAAGAGAACAAAAGTATTTATTAGTGTATGGCTACCTGAAGTACACTGAGATCCTGTTGTGAATCTCAAAAGAGTACAAAAATACTTTGAATTTACTGAAATACTTTGACGACTATGAAATCCAGATTGCCAGTTAAATTTAACTGAAGAAGCGCTGTGACAACCAGATATTCATTTCTATTTAATTGGAAATCTATTCAAAGAATTCGACTCAAGGTCAAAGGTAAAATCAAGGTCAAACCATGACGTGCACACCTGCACCCCCTAACCAATGTCCCGACCATATATCAACTTCCTACACCTTACAGTTTCTGAGATATAGCCCCGGACAAAATTTTGGAGATAAGGTCACTACGGCAAGGTCATATCAAGGTCACACCGAGACGTTGCACACCTACAAACTCTAACCAATGTACCTACTAAATACCAACTTCCTACACCTTACGGTTTCTGAGATATAGCCCAGACAAGATTTTAGAGGTTAAAGTCATAACGGCAAAATCAAAGATCAAATTACAGTCATACCATCATGTTGCACAACTACACCCCCTAATCGATGTCCCTACCGTAGTACTAGTGCACTCACCAGATGGCGTGTCGTACTTCCTTCCTGTCGAGACAGCGTGACGTGACTAGCATCTGTTTTGTTGTCTGAACCTAATAGACCCCTAGATGGCGTGTCATACTTCCTTCCTGTCTAGACAGCGTGACGTGACTAGCATCTGTTTTGTTGTCTAAACCTAATAGACCCCTAGTAAGCTGATAGCGGGGTCGGTGGGAGGGTCTTGTGTGTCCATTAGATAGGTATTAACTTATAAAAAATTAATTTACTTAATATATTAAATTTGCAATTTTATTGCGTTAATACATCCTATCCAATGGACAATAGCTGAATAACTACCGCTTGGTCGGCGGGTAAGTTACTAGGGACATAAATGAACTCATAAATAGAACAAAATTTCTTGCCGCCAAGAATTTCTCTCAATTCTTGCCGCCACTGCCTCAGAGAAGCCCTGTTCTTTAATTGCTGTGGCCGTAGGAGCCATGGATGGAGATTTAGGTTTGTCAGATTTCTGTGAGGGATCTGATTGAATGGCTGTGTTAACAGGTTGGGCAGGCTCAGTGGGATCTGGCTGGACATGGCCACTAGGTCCCAAAATCAAGGCATGTTGGGCCACCCTGGACCAATCAGAATGATTCTCTTGCATGGGGTGTCCTGTAATTTCTCCACCACTTTGCCCAAGATGGCTGTTGGTGGGAAGGCATATGCGTCCAGATCCTCCCATGGTAGAGTGAGTGCATCCACTCCTGAGGCCAGGGGATCCGGTACTGGTGACAAAAATAGAGGCAGCTTGATGTTGAACCTCGTGGCAAACAAGTCTATTTGGGTCCGGTGCCACCTGCTGCATATGGCTTGGGAAACCTCTTGAAGGACGGACCACTCTGTTTGAATGGTCTGGCCCAGTCTGGATAGCTTGTCTGCTATCACATTCAGCCGGTCTGGGATGTGACGGGCTTTGAGAGTTACCTGGTTCCTGGTACACCAGGTTAAGGTCCTCCACAGAAGGGCACATAGCGGACCCAACCTCATTCCTCCTTCTTTGTTTATGTATGACACTACTGTAGTGTTGTCGGTTGCCACCAGAACTATTCGTCTGGCACAGATGTCTCGAAACTCTTTCAAGGCTAGGAAAACTGCTTTTAGCTCCAGATAGTTGATATGTAGCTTGCTTTCTGGTAGTGACCAAGCCCCTCTTGCTGTGTGTTTGTTTTAGTGAGCGCCCCACCCTTCTTTTGATGCGTCTGTAAAGATTTGCAGCGCATGTTTTATTGGGTGTAATGGTTGGCCTGTGAGGACATTGTCTTCTTCTAGCCATCATCGTAAGTGAAGGTGCAGGGACCTGGGAATTGGAATAACCTTTTCTAGTGACTCCGGTATCCTCCAATTGTTTTTGAGATGCCACGTATAGGTCTCATATGCAGTCACCCTAGGTGAACTTGCTTTTCTGTGGCTGTTAGTAAACCTATCAGGGACATGAATTGCCGGACCAGACAGGTCGGTAGAGACAATATCTCCAGTATGTTGTCCTGAAGGTTTTGCCACCGGTCCGGTGTCAGTCGGATCCGACCAGCCATGAGGTCGAACTGGTAGCCTACAAAATCGAAGACTTGCTTTGGTTCCAGTTCCGATTTGTCCAAATTCACTAGCCAACCTAGTTCTTGACAAATTTGTACTAGATCTTGGGTGTGCTGGAGACAAGCCTGGTGGGATGTAGCTCTCACCAACCAGTCGTCGAGGTACTAGTGGATTCTTATAACCTGGTGTATGGCCATCAGTTTTACCTCCTTTACTACTACAGTGAACTCCAAGGGTGCTGTTGACAGACCGAAAGGCAGAGCCTTGAACTGGAATGTCTGACCCTGGACATGAAACCTGAGATATTTTCTGGACTGTTCCTGTATGGGGATATGGAAGTAGGCATCCTTGAAGTCTATTGACACAACCCACTCCCCTTGTTGGAGGGATGTCCTGATGGTTTTCGGCGTCTACATTTTGAATTTTTCCGCCTTGAGGAAAAGATTCAGTTTGCTCAGATCTAATATAGGTCTCCACTTGTTGTTGGACTTTGGGACCAAAAACAGCCGCTTGAAGAACCCCAGAGAGGTTTGGTTTTGTACTAGCTCCACTGCGTTCTTGCCTATAAGCTGATGCAATGGCTCCATCAGGTAGCTGTTCCTGTGGGGATTGGCATAGCAGCTTATGACTGTGGGATATCGGCCGGGTTCGAAAGGGGAGGGTGTAACCCTCTTTCAGAATTTGAACTACTTTCGGGCCAGCACCCAGATCCAGCAAAATTTGCCAAAAGTTTTGAAGTCTGGCCCCTACAGGCAGATTTGAGGCAGCATTTTGGGCATTTGTTGCATGTTGGACACAAGACAATTGAGTGACACAAGAAACACCTTTCACATACTTTAATTTGTGATCTTTTAGAACATAACAGTCTGCTGACCCGGGACTTATTTCTTTCTTTTGGGAATGCCCGGGTGCAGAAGGTACAACATTGACAACATTTAAGTTTACAGGCTGTTTGGATAAAGTGTTTATTGTCTGTCCTGTGCAAAAGCTCCTGGCCAGCAGACAACTCTGGGAACTGGTTATACAATAACTGTCATTTGTAAGTCTGCTGGCCCTTGGCAGAACGCGATGAAAAATTAGAGTTTTTGCCTCCACTTCGTCTAAACTGACGCTTCCCAATATTCTTCCACGCAGGTCTCTCCTGCTTTGCATCCGACCAACCTTCTACTCCCTTTTCCAGCCTTTCATAGGGGTGAAACCGGTCTTTGTGGCATGAAGACGATGAAGTGGACTGTCCTTTGTTATCATAGAGAGCGATCACTTCCTCTGCCCATTTGATGGGTGTGTCGGGGAACAAGGTAGAAATGTGAAGAGGCGCCGTCCTAAGAGCTGCCAAAGTATCTGGTTTGATGCCATTCTTGACATGGTTCAAATAAGCATCACAACGGGTCAGAGTAAGGTTTCCCATAGTTATGAAAACAAAAACTGTCAGGTGCTCCATCGCCTTCACTGCCGCCTGTGTAATGCTGGAGTTAAACTCCATCAGAAACTGTAGTTCTTCTGTGGCTTCTGAAGCTTTGGTCGAACCCTTGCCTTTGCTTTCACCACGCACCACTTTAAGTTGAGACTGCATGTCTTTCTGTACTTTGAACATGCAACGATTAAAGCTTGCTGCCTGGTTACACACAACTGAGGCTTCCCTGGCAGTTCTCTCCCATCTTCTTAGGGTATCTTGCAATATCCTACGTGAGGCTGGTGGAGCAGAGGCCAGTGCTGCCTTTCTTGAGATTCTACCAAAGCTACTGTTCATTATGCAGTCTCCTGTGTACCAAGAAGAGACTTTTGTCGGATCGGCTGGTTGGTCGGAGTAAAGTCCGTACCATTTGGACTGCGATTAGGAGGTCTCAAAAAGGTGTCCATAGATAGACTGCCAGCTTCTGTAGTTCTTGAAGGATACCCCTCCACTAGGGTGACATTGAGTTTACTCAGTTTCTTGCAGAGCCACTCCTCAGTGGGCATTTGGACGGACACTTTGCTGGGAGCTGGAGTCTTGGGGCCAGCAAAGGGGTTATAATCTGAGGGATAAGAACTGTCAACGTCCGGTACATGTGACCAACCCATAAAGGACCAGATACCCCTCATTGTTTCCAGGTATGTTTGTTCCTCTGAGGTTGGTAAGTCCTGCTCAGTAAACTCTTGCTCGTCCGACAACTCCCCTTTTTCAACAAACAGTTCCACTGGAGGTCTATCCAACAAGACACTTTCTGCTGCCAACTCTAAACTAGAGATGCTATCCATTCTGGAGGCTTTCTATAGTGCGGGAGACCCGGAGCCAGTGGTGAAAGCAGGTTTAGGTCGGTCAGTGAGAGGGGGGTCGGTGAAAGATGTGCTGATATTCTGAGTAGTTGGTCGGTGAGATTCAATGTGAGGCTTGCCAGTCGACATGTGGGTTACAGCCACAGTGGTGTGTGGACCAGTTTGCCTTGTTGATGACTTGGGTCGGTGATGCTCCGACTTCAGCTTACCGGCTGACTTTTGCTTCAAAGCAGTAGTGTCCGGGCCAGTGCGCTACACAGTTGAACTTCCTCAAGCAGAGTTTTCTGAAGGTAGCTTGCCGGCCGACGGCTGCTGGGCAGCATAAGAGTCTGGGCCAGTGAGCTGTACAGAAGAACTTCCTGAAGCAAAGTCCTGTGGAGGTAGCTTATCGGCCGACGGCTGCTGAGCAGCACTAAAGTCTGGACCAGTGCGCTGATGAGAAGGTGAATCCTCTAAAACTCTGCTGGTGGGTTGGAAAAAAGGTTCAGTGTCTCTTGCCACAGTAGTAGGAGGTGAGTGTGAAGGGGTGACTCGAACCTCAGATGAAAAAGTCGGCTGGAGAGACTTAGATAAAAGGAGCGCCTCCAACCAGTTAAAGTGTTCCGACCACTTCTGGTCCAGCTGAGCAATTCGATCAACAGAAGAGGAAGTTGACGGCTTCTCTTTCTTGGGCTTAACAGGTTGTTTTTCTTTCTTAGTCTTCTTTTCAGGGGGAATGGCAGGGGATTTATCAACACTAGCGTCACCCAAACCTCCAATAACAGATATGGAAGAAGGGTCCACTAAGGTACTGTCTTCACTTTGTGGGGGGAAATTATCCAGATGCTTAGCCACCCTTTTCTCCTTCTTAAGCTTATATGATGGTGTTGAAATCTGAGCCCGTTGCTCTAGAGTAAATGAATTGCAAAACTTACAGTCAGTAGTCTCTTTATTTGCAACACATGGCTCTGTGCCCTTTCCGTTTTCACGACAACGGGCGCAAAAGGCGTGACCATCAAAGCTGGCCATAGCATGTCCACAACTTCCCCTCTTTTGCCCCGGAGAAGACATAGTAGTCTATAAATGTCTGTCTATCAAATAAAATAACTGAAAGAAGACAATCTCAAATAATCTTGCCAAAATCCATAAAAACTGGCAGAGAAAACAAATTCTGTGTGCACTAGTTCACGCCAAACGAAAAAGATGCCATGATGTCACGCTGTCTAGACAGGAAGGAAGTAGGACACGCCGTCTGGCCAGTGCACTAGTACTACAGCGCCGACCGGATAAGCTATTGTCCATTGGATAGGATGTATTAACGCAATAAAAAAATTCCTTACAGTTGAGTTCACGCATGCGCACTGACAACTCTTTGTGTCATCTGGTGATAATACAGCAAGTGTATGTTAAGGTTAGCTGAAAGCTATTCTCTCCACACATTGGGTCCCTTCATTTGCGTGTAGTAGACCTCGAATATACCACACCACAGTTTCGACATCACGTGAGATTTTTAAAAAAAATTGCGAGATTCTCGCAATCGCGCAGTCTGGCAACATCTCTGTTGATTGGGCAAACCGTTTTCGAGTTAGGGTCCGGAAACGGAAATTTTGGCGGATTTCGAGTTACAGTTCGGAAACGGAAATGTTGATGGACAAACAGTCAAATGAACGAGCAGAATTACACCAATTTTGAAAGGAACCTAGCTATGATGGTGATCTATCTCCCTGTCAAGTTTGAATTCGATTGAACAAGCCGTTTTCAAGTTATAGTCCGGAAACAGAAATTTTGCCGGAAAGACAAACAGGCAAAAAACGAACAGGCGGAATTACACCAATTTCAAGTTAAGAGTCCGGAAACGAAAATGTGGATGGACAGACGGACGTCGGACACATCAATCTAATAGGCGGTTTGGTTACACGCAACCTGCCTAATCAAGATCACACCATTATACTGCAAACCTACTTCCCCTAACCAATTTCCCTACCACATATCAATCTTTTAAACCTTACAGTTTTTGAGATATACCCCAGACAAAATTTTATAGGTCAAGGTCACTATGGCAAGGTGAAAGATCAAGGTCACAGAATTACGCTGCATACCTACATCCTCTAACTAATGTCCCTACCAATTAGCAACCTTCTACACTTTATAGTTTCGAAGATATAGCCAGGACAACATTTTAAAGGTCAAGGTCACTATAGCAAGGTCAAATCAAGGTCAGACAATGATGTTGTATATCTACACATTCTAACCTATGTTACTAACGAGTATTAACTTCATACACCTTATGTTTCCTGAGATAATGCCCAGACAAGATTTTCAAGCTCAAGGTCACTACAGCAAAATTAAAGGTCAAATCAAAGTCACACCATGACGTTGCATACCTATACCCCAAACCAAAGTCCCTACCAAGTACCAACATTTTACACCTCAGGATTTCTGAGAAACAGCTGGGAAAATGTTTTTCTCGATGCCCATCCGCTCATCCAGACACCATGGGTGAAAACAATACCCACATAGCCCTTAAAGGCAGTTGGCTAAAATGTAAGGCAAATATCAAGCAGTGTATTTTACCTCAGTATCCATTCAGTAAATGTGTCTATACCATTTTTGAATCCTTAACTAGTTTTAACTTTTGACAAGATGCACACTACTTGACACTTACTGCCTGAGTAAGTAACTTCTGAAATGAATATCTGAATGTATCCACTTTATTTGTCTCCTCCATTGACACCTGTACTCCAAATTTGTTCAGCATTGCATAGGCTTCCTGAAAAAGATATCAAAATACACTGGTTAACTTGACAGCTAACTTCAAAAAGAAGGGACTGACCACCACATTACAAGCAGCCTTTACCCTGGAGGAAAGATGCTAGAGTGTGTTCACAAGTTGCATACTATAATGACACATAACTTATCGATCAGTTAACATACTTTCAAAATTTTTTAAATTACATTTATCCAGTTACATAAGAAAAGGCCATTCTACCAGAAAGTGCTTCATGTTTGGTAAAGGCTCACAGATGTACCTTTTACCTTTACAATATTTATGCCAGTGTATGCCTCTTGGTATGTATGTAGGTATGGCATACTTTGGATCCATGTTATCCTCTACATTTATTTTAGTCACTTAAGACATATTTCTGCAATCTGTTTTCCCATCTTTACAATAGCAGCTATAGTAAGAAGCCACATTGGGCAGACACGATTTGGTTCCAATTCAACCAACACAATTTTGCAAATTAAATTTTAATAAGTTAATCTCTTACCTAATGGACGATTAGCTATATTGCATAGTGATTAGCATAAGCCAGTCCTGGCCAATGCCAGAAAAAAAAAATTTTGTGTCTCCACTGGCAGGACCGGTTATACTGCCAACATTCCCTAGGTGGCGTGCAGTACTTCCTTCCTGGCTAGAGAATGTGATGTCATAGCATATTTTTTATTCTTCTAATTTTAGATGACCTCTGCTAAGATGAAGCGGGGTTGGCTGGGAGGACCTCTCTTGCCCATTAGGTAAGGTATTAATTTATACAAATTTAAATTATTTATTATGTTTGCAATTTTATTACATTAATACATCTTACCTAATGGACAATTAGCTAGAATGGAAAATTTAATGGTTAAATTAAATTTTTATTAGTTAATATCTTACCTAGTGGACCAGTGCATTTGTCCGGCGCGCAGCCGGTCCCGCCAAACGTTAGACAAAAACGTAGTGAGCTGGGCTCTGACCGGGACCGGTAGTGTAATCCACATTCGCCAGGTGTCGTGACTGCACCCAGCTCCCCTACTGCGCGTGCGCGCACATGCGTACTTCCTCTTTTTGTGGCCTACCTAAGAATGTCCCCCTTTTTAGCTATTTCGGGGCAGGTAGGGTGGGACTCTCTTGGTCCACTAGGTAAGATATTAACTAATAAAAATTTAATTTAACCATTAAATTTTCCATTTTATTGCGTTAATATATCTTACCTAGTGGACCAGTGCAGAATAACTACCCAGTGGTTGGAGGGTAGCTATGGAAAAAAGGGGAGACAGAGACTCTAAGATCTACATATATACTCCGTAAATCCAGAGGGAATCACCCGGGAAGGGTTTGTAACTACCCTGGATAGGTACAGTCTCTACTCCCCCCCCCCCCCCCCCCCCCTCCCCCTAGTTTTGCAGCTGACGAGTCCACGAGGAAGTGCAGAAGGGGAATTGAAGATTAAGATGGTCCTCCATCTTCTTGCAACGCAAGACAGACTGCAGGGACTTTTTTTTTTTTTTTTTTTTTTTTTTATATGTACATGTATGAATACATATATACATCACTATATACATGGAAGCCTCTACTTAGTCCCTAATTTGTTGGGCAGCTACCACAGGACCCAAATGGTACACATCCGAGTCTGCCCAGGCCAAGTCCTTCAGGTAAAATTGGGTGAAGGTATTATGAGACTTCCAGTGACAGGCTGCCAAAATCTGGTCTAAGGGAACACCCCCTTGAAAGGCTTTGGACGCCGCGAACGCGCGAACGTCATGAGCCCGAACCTGATGCAACTGTTGAGCCTGTTGGTCTGACATCTGATAACAAAGGACTATGAAATTAACAAGTAGGCACCTGGGTTAGGGGTGCAATAAGAGGGCATAAACTCACACAAAAACTATAATTTTGTTATATATTGGGCACCTCACCAAAGGGCACAAAAACCCATCAAAATTGGTTAGTGACATATTCACGTCACAAATGACGCAGAATGACTCATGACGTCATTCTGGGATCATTACTAATCACGTAAAAATTACTTAGTAACATATTTGGTCACTAAGTTACAATCTGGACTTTGAATTCAAAAGCTGTGAAGATAGCATTTACACTAGTTCATAATTGATTTTTGGTGTGACAAAAATATTTTTTATGTACTCATTTTGTGTGCACAATTCAAAAATGTGGTTCACTTGCAGTACATGCCATAAGATCTATTCACACAGATCAAATCTCAGGAGGCACATAAAAAGTACTCACCTGAACTTTAGGATCAAATGTAACATGTGTGATCAGGAATTCAGGAGAAAAGAATACCTGGATAGACATATGAAACACTATCACACTGATATGGATACTTTCTCCAGAATAAGAGACTGTATTGAAACTGAACCAGGGGATTTCACAGAAAGTCAGTCAAGTTGTCCTGAGGATAAGACAACTGGAGGAAAGGACACTCAACCGGATCTGAGTACCTTCTTCACTGATATGTGGCCGGATGATGATGAACCAACCCATAGAAGGAACCCTGCACCAAATACATGCACAGTCACCACAATGACCATGCACAGCAGGACTCAGATATCCATCAGCACACAAACTGATATTTGTGACTTACCCCCCATCAAAACAGTCACACATACGGGATGCAACACCACCCCCAAGTTTATGAGGGACAAGACCACTCAACAGGCACCTCCTCTGGCTTCCAAGGGAACATCACCACACTGCTTGTTCCTTGATGAACCACCCATGAATAACTGGGAAGACGACTCATCACCACCGGAAACCCCTGATATGGACATCCCCAGCTATTTCACTGAGGAATTCCAACTGAAAAGGGAGCAACAAGGACTGCCCAGATGCACTGCCTATCAAGGTCCAATGGAGGAAACAGTCTCAGAGGACCCCCTCCCCCCATACATGTCAGCTGAAATTCCAATTTGGGGAGTCATCCCACAAAGTGAACCACTAGTGAACTTTGATTTATTGGAATACATGAACAATCTGTGTCAGAACATCACACCACCACAGACCAGTAATTGAAAAGTTGGGTATATATAAAAAGACAGTTTATTTACATTTTATTCACGGATTATTTACCGGCAATTTTGTGTAAATAACGGACTGAAGACTACATAATAGTCTTAGACTTTATAAATAGTTAAAATCATTAATTTTAACATTTCACTTGATTTTAATATAAATATAATGCTTATTTTATATATTGCATAAATATTAATCACTACTTAACTTGCATTAAAAGGTTATTATTGTGAATCACGGTTATTTTTACTATAAAATAATCCTTACTGACATCTATCTTAGAGCTCAAATAAAAAATCTGGGCTTTATTTGTCTCCAATATATATATATAGAATTTTTAACATTATTTTATATAAATATAATTAAAGGCATCCACAAAATATGTTGGATTGCCACCCATCTTTCCAGTATTTTATTATTATTTTTACCGACAATTATTCCGGTATAAATACGTTAATGGAAGTACGGATTATGGGTGAATAAGTATGAATATTCACCACTGACTTCCACTCACCAAATCAATGCTATTGGGTCTTGAGATCTGATTCAGTGCCACAAGACTGTGTGTGGTATACTCACCCCCTTATCCTCCCAATATAGGCGGGTATTGCAAGAGGTGACTGAAACAGATCTACTTGTAAACCAAACAATACACACTATGAGACAATGCTTCAGAGAGTGCAACTCGACTCTCATTGGGAAAAAGGGTTTTCAGTTGTGTATATTCATGACAATTTTATCTTTGGACATGAGTATAATACACCAAACACAAAAATAAAACAAATTATCCTGTTGTATTATTTATTACATATCACCACTGCATTCAAATTAATTTGAAGTTTGAATCCATTGTTTCCAGCTACTTACTGGACAGTACATAGGAGATTTATAATAATAATCTCTACAATGAGCACAGTACAATTATTTACTGTTTTTTTGGACTTAAATTCATAATTAAAGATATTTAGTCATTTATTGATGCAAATTGGCATTTTCAACAATCAGATACAAAAAATCTGATCCGATCCGCCGGCCACCGGATCTGATCCCCAGGATCAGAGAGGATCTCATATCTGTACTTCAGGTGATCCCCCCAACCCCTCTCACAGCCTCTGATGAGAACTGACAAAATCAGATCGAAATATTCACAACTATCATACTGTGAATATAAGGCAGAGATTTAAAGTCTTGACTCATTTTTCACTGACACAGAATCTTCTTGTTTTATTAACAAAGGACTATGGTTTGTTTGATCCAGGAGGAAACGGTAGCAGGGACAATATCCTTCTGGAAACTCTTCCTAAAGGAAACAAAAACCAATTCTTTGCCTGAACGGAGATCTTTGGTTTTGTCCAAGTAATAACGTAGTGCCCGGACCGGGCACAGACTCCTATCCTCCTTGAGGGATTTGTCCAATGAAGGAGCCAAGGCTGGAATGATAACAGGGGCCACGCAAGCGGGACCTTCTTTAGCCAGGTGGTTCTTAGATATGACACTAGGAGAAGGCGATAAGGAAACATTCGACCAATCCTCTTGGTGCCTAATGTTCCTGTGGACCCAAGCATGAATTTCACTCCTCCGTTTCCCAGAGCCCAAGGCTAGAAGGAAGACAGTCTTAAAGGTGAGATACTTCAGCGAAGCCTTCCTGAGAGGTTCAAAAGGAGGTTGTGTAAGTTGGTGAAGGACCAAAGACAAATTCCACGTAGGAACCCCACGTCTGCCTTTTGGTTTGTCCCTGTGAAAACTGTCCAACAACCTGGACAAGTTTTCATCCTTGCTGATGTTAATTCTGGAATTCCCCACTTTGTCGGCTATGGCAGTCCTATAGCCTTCTATGGTACTAGGTTGAAGATGTTTCTCCTGAAAAAGGGACAGGAGAAAATCCGCAATTTGCTCTATAGAGGGAGTTCTGAAGTCCACCTGATTTTTCGCACACCATCTGACAAAAACGGACCACTTTGATTCATAAATGGCTCTGGTAGAGCGTCTTTGAGGAGCCTCAATTCTTGTTGCCACTTCTGCCGAGAACCCGGCTTGCTGGATGGTAGAGGCTCTAGGAGCCAAGCATGAAGGTTCAGATTGGGAAGGTCCCGGTGAGGACACTGATTGAACGGTTGAGTTATCAAATTCGACACCTGAGGGAGCAGGAGGGGAATTTGAGCTGACATGTTGACCAGGTCCCAAAACCAAGGCATGTTGGGCCAACCTGGTGCTATCAGAATGAGACAACGGAATCCGTGGTCCAAAAGTTTCGTTACCACCTGATGAAGAAGGGCCGTCGGTGGAAATGCATAAGCGTCCAGGTCCTCCCAAGGGAGACTTAAGGCATCCACTTCCCACGCTGATCGGTCTGGAACCGGGGATACAAACCGGGGAAGTTTGTGATTGAATCGGGTGGCAAACAGGTCCACAGACGGGCGGTGCCAACGCCGGCATATTTGAGCAAACACCTCCGGGAGGAGGGACCATTCCGTTTGGATCACCTGATTGAGTTGGGACAGCTTGTCGGCAATGACGTTCAGGTGACCCGGAATATGCCTGGCCCTCAGGACAATCTGCCTTTGGTTGCACCAAAGCATCAGTCTCCAAAGGAGGGCACAGAGTGAGCCTGATTTCATACCCCCTTCCTTGTTGATGTAAGAGACCACAGTGGTGTTGTCTGTACAAACAAGAACTATCTGGTTGCAACATAACCGCTCGAACCGTTTTAAGGCCAGCAGGACTGCCTTGAGCTCCAACAAATTTATGTGCAAGGCGCCTTCTGACTCTAACCAGACTCCTTTTGCCATGTAATCGCCTAAGTGAGCGCCCCAACCTTCGTTTGAGGCGTCTGTAAACAGTTGAAGGGCGTGTTGAAGAGGGTGTAAGGCTTGACCGGAGAGGACCTTGGCCGGGTCCAACCACCACCTTAGATGTACATGGAGAGATGAAGGAATTGGAATGACCTTTTCCAGAGATTCCGGGGCATGCCAATGCTTTTTTAGGTGCCATTGAATGGGTCTCATATGCAGCCTCCCCGATACTACTTGTTTTTCTGTTGCTGTCAGAAGGCCGATCAAAGACATGAACTGCCTGACTGAGCAACATTCCAGTCCCAGGAGAAGGTTGAGCTTCTGAGATAGACTCCTCCACCTGTCCTGAGTTGGTTTGACTAACCCCTGAGATAGGTCGAAATGATAACCTACGAAGTCGAAGGTTTGTTGGGGAACCAGCTCTGACTTGTCCATGTTGACTACCCAACCTAGAGAGCGGCAAAGGTCCAAAAGGATCTGCGTATGACGTAGGCAAATTTCCCGGCATGGGGCTCTCAGTAACCAATCGTCTAGGTATTGGTGGATCCGAATACCCCTCGATTGAGCCATGAGTTTTACCTGCTTGACCACCTTTGTGAACTCCAACAGAGCCGTCGACAGGCCAAAGGGAAGTGCTGTGAACTGAAAGGTCTGACCTTTTAAGTGGAACCTGAGATATTTTCGCGACCTGTGGTTTATGAGAATGTGAAAATAAGCGTCACTGAAATCCAGCGAAGTGACCCACTCCCCCTGTTGCAGGGAGAGTCTGATGGTCTCCGAAGTTTCCATCTTGAACGTTGCTGGAGCAAGGTAAAGGTTCAGTTGGCTTAGATCTAGAATGGGCCTCCATTTCCCGTTGGGTTTTGGAACCAGGAACAACCGGTTGTAGAAACCCAGAGATGACTGAACGGACACCTTTTCTATAGTCTGTTTTTGACCTAGGGAATGCAATGCCTCGTTCAGACTTTTGTTTCGTGAGGGATTTGATGAACCACTGACTATCACAGGAAATCTTGCTAGAGGTGGTCTCTCCTTGAAGGGTAGTTGATACCCTTCCCTGAGGATGGAGACTACCCTTGGATTTGAACCCAGGGAGAGCCAAACCTGCCAAAACAGTTGCAGACGGCCTCCCACAGGTGGATCTTTTGCAACACATGGGGCATTTGTTACATTTGGGGCAAAAAGACACTGATTTACAGACAAAGCACTGTTCACAGATTTTATTTCTATTTGAGAATGAGAGGGTCTTACGTTTTTCTTTTGTAACAGCCCTTTTACAGAAGGTGCAGGAAGAACAACATGCAAATTTACAGTCTCTGGAAAAGTCCCTTTGTTTGCTGATGACACTAGATTGAGATCCCCTAAACTTGAACTTAACACAACTGGGGGACACAGTAGATATTGATTGTCATTTATATGGTTTGGTACCACGGGCAGGCTTGGAGTAGTATGTAGAACCAGATCCACCTCTACCACGACCCCTACCCCTGCCTCTGCCCGAGAATTGCCTCCAGTTGTTGATTTTGGGAAGAGGAGAAGCCGGATTGACGACTCTCTTTCTTTTCATATGGCTGGTACCGGAATTGATGCTGCTTTGAGTGCTGATATGTGCCCGGGCCGGGACCAGTAGCACTCTTGTTTGAGTCATGCTTTTGAATATCCTGCTCCGCTACTGCCAGTACATCATCCGGGAATAGCCCGTAAGTGAACAGGGGAGCATTTCGTAGTTTATTCCAGGTATCAGGTTTCAGGCCTGGTTTAACGTACTCGAGATAAGAATCTCTCCTCAACAAAATGAAATTGGCTAGCTGAACAAACAAGCTGTCTGCGAGGTGCTGGAAGGCAGTACCTAAGGCTACAGAAACGCTACTGTGGAAAGCTGACAAGTCTTTCAAGTCCTTGATGGCATCAGTGACTTCCTTTGGGGCCTTGCCCTGAACAATGGTAGCGTTTAAAAATGAAATATGTTGATTCATTTTGTCCTGAATTTCACTCACGCACCTGTTGAACCCCGCTGCGTGGTTGGTAATCAAAGAGCCTTCTTTAGCACATTGCTCCCACCTTCTAAGTATCTCCTGAGGGACAGGCCTAGATGCTGGTCCTGAAGATGGATATGAGGAAGTCTTGGCAATACGGGAGAATTGAGAGTTCAGGCGTGCTTCGGAACCCGACCAGCCAAAGATTGTACATCCAGGTCTTTGATTGACATCCTGTTTGAGTCGTGACTGTGTATACCACTTTGCCTGGCTTTTGGGTGTTCTGATGAACTGATCTTGTTTCAGACCTGCGGCTTCCTGGGAACGAGAAGGGTAACCTTCTGCAACACGAGTGTTCAGTTTTTCCGTCTTATAGCAAAGCCAGTCGTCAGCTGGTAACTCCACTGAAACTTTGCCTGAGCGACGAGGGTGTTTTCCCTTCCAAGGGTTGTCAGAACAGTTGTCTGTATCACTTATTGAAGCTTCAAAATCTGGTATGTGAGACCAGCCAAGGAAAGACCTGACCGACCGGACCGTTTCCCTGTAGTTCATTTCCTCGTATTTCTCAGTAACCTCAGTATCTGAAAGTTCACCTTCCTCACCAGATTCCTTATCTGACCGGTCTGGAAGGGGTTCCCCGTCTGACAGAGCCGGATCCGGCTGAGCAAAACTATCCGGTGCAAAGGAAGCAGAAGTACTGGTATACTGCGGACCGGTGATGACCGGTTGAGAGGCGGACCCTAGGGAAGAGACACTGGTGATAGCAGGCACAGTTTCCTCCGGTTGGCCAAGAACTTGTAAACCCGGACCGGATACCACTGTCTTGGGAGGAATAGGGTCCCTAGCAATTTGACTTGAAGAACCGGCAGCAGCGGCCAGTTTGATAGACTTCTTTTGTTTGGATTTCCCTTTCTGTTTCTTAACAGAAGAAGAAGAAGAATCCTCTACATCCTGACCCGGAGGCCTCACCGGACCGGTGGCTCTGGGGTCAGGAGAGGGATTGATAAAAGGTGTGTCAGAGATAGGGGCTTGATTCGTTGAAACAGGCATCTTGGGAGTAGAAAATATGTTGGTTCTAGTAAGGAGAGCCTCAAAACGGGCGAATTTTTCCTCCAACTGATTGTTTAAGAGTTCAAAATCTTGACGGGAGACAAAGTCTCCAGTACTGGTCTGATCAGAAACCGGGAAAGCACCGGTAACAACCCGTCCCTGCGCATGCGCAGCGTCCGGGGACATATCCATTTCATCTTGATCCTCCACCGGACCCACAACAGTAACCTTACTAGGAGAGATTAAGATCCCTGCTTTTTTGTCCTTTCGGATTTGATATTGTGGAGTTGCTAGCATACCTTTCTGGGAGTCAGACAACGCATCACACAATTCACAGTCCTGACCTTTGACACAAGGGTCATCTCCCACCTTTTTGTCCCTGCAGCGGGCACACTTTTTATGTAGGTCAAACCCCGCCATAACATGGCTGCAACTACCACGCCTCTGTCCTGGTGATGCCATGACAAATATATTTTGCAAATATCCAAACTTTCCTTCTAACACATTTGCAAAGAAACAATATAATTCAAAGTTTATTCCACAGAAATTTATCCGTTAATACACTATGGCGCCAAACAAAAAGAGGAAGTACGCATGCGAGCGCACGCGCAGTAGGGGAGCTGGGTGCAGTCACGACACCTGGCGAATGTGGATTACACTACCGGTCCCGGTCAGAGCCCAGCTCAGGACGTTTTTGTCTAACGTTTGGCGGGACCGGCTGCGTGCCGGACAAATGCACTGGTCCACTAGGTAAGATATATTAACGCAATAAAATGACTACTGCTTGGAAGGTGGGTAGCTTACTACGGAATTAAGATTGAACTCAAAACGACAAGGGCCATCAGCTGGTCTCATTGGTCAGTTGTGGTTAACAGGTTGCCAGAACAAACTGACCTTACACCTCCACCCCCCCTTTTTTTTCCACAGATATCATCTGAGTTTAGGGAAGAGAAGTATGAGTTATGTCCCTGGAGAGGGCCTCTTTGGAAGGAAGAGGAGTCTAGCTGGTTGTCATTGGGCAGGCCACTGCCACCCTGAAGACCCTGCTGGGCAAGGTGGCAGGCTGCTTACTTATGAATGGGCTAGTGGTGGATCTGCAAGGCAGCCACCATGAAATCCAGATGAAAGAGCTCTAAATCAGCCCAGGGAACATCCTTCAAGTAAAATTGTGTGAAGGTGTTATTGGATTTCCAGTGACACGCTGATAATAACTGTTCTAAGGAGACTCCGGACCAGAAGGCCTCAGAAGCAGCAAAGTTCCTAACATCATGGGCTTTAACCTGATGTAGAAGGTAAGGGCCTCTTGATCATAGAACTCATAACAGGATAACAGTTTCCTTGATCCATGATGAGATAGTGGCAGGAAATATATCCCTGTCAAAGCCTTTCTTGAAGGAAACAAAGACCAGTTCTTTGTTCTGCCCGAGGTCTTCTCCAGATAGTAGTGTGGCCTCTAAGAGGACATAGAGACCAGTCAGCCTTGAATGATTTGTCCAGAGTTGGGGCCAGGGCAGGAATAACCACTGGGGCCACACTGTCTGGACCCTCTTTGGCCAGCTGGTTCTTGGAAAGAAAGCTGGGTGAGGGGCACAAGTACACTTTAGATAAGTCTGCTTGATGTCTGATGTTCTTGTTTTGCCAAGCATGAATCTCACTTCTGTGTTTAAACAAACCTAGGGCTAAAAGGAAAACAGTCTTGAAGGTAAATGGCTCAAGGAGGCCTCTTTGAGGGGTTCAAAGGGAGCCTTTGTCAGCTGGTGTAGGACCAAGGAAAGGTTCCAGGAGGGAATGCCCCTCTGGCCTTTAGATCTGTCACTGTGGAAGCTATCCAGGAGTCTTATTTAAACCGGCTGTTTTTGAGGCATGTGAAGGGTATCCTTCCTGTACAGTAACACTGAGTTTTTCAAATTTTCTAGAGAGCCAATCATCCACTGGAACTTTAACCGACACTTTACCGGGCTGTTGAGATCTGGTACTGGCAAAGGGGTCGTCGTCTTGGGATGAAGATGCTGAATCAAATTCTGGCACTCGATTCCAACCCATAAATAACCTGACTCCACGGATTGTCTCCCTATAAGTTTCTTCTGCACTGAGTTCCTGATCAGTGTCCAGTAATTCTACATGATCTGGACCTCTGAAGGGGCAGGCACACCGGTGAGAGAAGTAGACCAGTTAGACGTAGTAGCAGACTGGCCAGTAGGACCTGGGGATTGCACCTCGGATCCGGAAACAGCAAACAGGTGGAGCACATCCTGGCTGGCGGCTTGAACCTCCTCAGTCACCCTGGGAGCCTCAACAGGCCTGGTGGCAGTCAGTGCATCTGGAGCCTCAGAAGGCTGGGTGGCTTTCCTCATCTAACTGGTAGCACCAGAAGTAGAGGGCTGACCGGAAGGTTGCTGCTGTGGTGGAATGAATGGTTTATCAGATACCACCACACTGGACTGCTGCACCGGTTCCATCGAAATTGGAAGGTCTTTGCCAGGAAAAGTGCTTCAAGACGTGCAAATCGTTCTGATCATTTATCATCAAGGGACTTGAGGTCAGCCTGAAGTTCTAGAGCTTTGCTGGCTTTGGTGGATTTCTTGGGCGACTTGTGAGAGGTTTTCTTCTTCTTGGCAGCTGTAGATTCGTCTCTATCACTGGATTCGCCCTTTTCTCTCTCAACTGGCCCCAAGACAGTTACAGAGAATGGTTCAACAAGAGGGGGAGAGCTTGCCTTCTTTTGGTGTTCTTTCCTGGCCCTATAGGTAGGGGTGGCCAGCTGTTTGTTCTGTTCAGGGGTAAGGTTGTGACATATTTTGCAAGGTTTCTTCTCTACACAAGGGTTTTGTCCAACACCCTTCTCACGACACCTCACGCACTTAGTATGTTAATCAAAAATAGCCATAGCGTAGCCACAGGTCCCTCTTCTTTGTCCAGGGGATGCCACAATACACTTGAACACCAAATATAAAGGTGAAAATAAAATAAAGTTGAAAGTTCGTTGAATATCTTGACAAATTCTTCACTCTATGAAAACACGTATGCACATTCCATGCACCAAATGAAAAAGACGCAATGACTTCATCCTGTCTAGACAGGAAGTATGCATGACATGACACCTAGCGAATGCACACTCTGTGACCGGTCCTGCCGGTATTATATATAGGATGACTTTTTCTGTCGTTAGACGGGACCGGTCGCGTCGACCGGTAAAGTAATTGTCCATTGGAAATGATGTATTAACGCAATAAAATGGTTGCGTTTAGTCCAGCTGAATCCTGGGCCCTGGAGGGATATCCTTCTGCAACAGTGGTATTTAAGTGTTCCAACTTCTGACAGTGCCAGTCATCAGGAGGCATAGCAACTGATATCCTACTGGGGCGTTTGGGTTCACTCCTTTGGGTTCTTTGGGTTGTTTGTCCTGTCCAATTCTGAAAAGTTGCTCTCAAAAGTGGGGATGTGATCCCACCCCATAAAGGAACGCACATACGTAAGTCTCTCTATAGTTAATTTCCTCTGTTAATTCTTGTCTATCCAAAGTGTCATACAACTGAGTATCCTGAGAGTCAGATTAACTACCGGATAAGTCATGCTCTGAACAATGTTCTTCAGACAATAGACTATCATCCGGTAAAGGCAATAGAATAGTCCTGGGCCAGACAGGAGCAATAAATGGATTATCAGAACACAGTGTGTGATGGTAAGGGCTTCACTGGAGTTTTTGGAGTAGAAAAAACGTTGCCTCTGGAGAGAAGAGCCTCAAATCTGGCAAACTGTTCAGCCCATTGATCAGAAATCTCCCGTAACTGGTCAGATGTAACAAAGGAAGTGCATGTGCAGAAGGTTGCGCAGACAGTGGATGTGGAGATGCTATGACAATTACAATAGAAGGGGAAACCAAAACTCCTGTTTTCTTTTCCTTGCGGATACGCAAAGTGGGGGTTAACAGAATTTCTTTTTGGGACTCTGTGAAACTATCACATATAGCACAAGGCTTATCCTGAACACATTTATCCTCACCTACCCTCTTGTCCCTGCATCTGCCACATTTATTGTGAATATCAAATCAAGCCATTATATGACCACACGATCCCCTGTGTTGGCCTTTTTTATCACCAGGTGAATCCATGATATGCACACACACACTCAATACCACAAAAACTTGAGAATATATCCACATAATAGTAACACAAATTAGAAAAGTTACTCTTAACCCTCGTAGTGCGGGAGACGAATTCGTCCGGCTTTTAGTACTACCCTACTGAAACGCAAGCCGGACATATACGTCTTTTGTCCGTTATAATTTCAAGTCGAAATATATTGCAAAATGTGAACGTTTTACAGCATATTTGCAGGTTTTGTTTGTACAAAACAATATTTATGGGCATTTCAACTACTTTGACATGTGTTTCGCACATTATTAATGTCAAAATGCACTCGGAAACGCACATCTCATATTATCGTCCACTTTGAACCAATTTGAATGTCACACTGTTTCAAACATGGCATCTGGTGGTGGAGATCAGTTGGATAATGAGGAATTACGTCGTGTTAATGCTGATTTGAGAGATATATACAGTGAACTTTTTATGGGTGATGATTCTGATGAGGAATTTGAAGGATTTACTTTATCTGATATCAATGACAATGATAGTGACAATGAGGAGTCCAGTAGTGATACTACTTGGATTGCTGGTGACAGAGTACCAACTGAACTGAATTTTTCTGGTTCCAGTGGAATACAAGCCCCAATTCCAGATAATCCTGAGGTTATTGACTTTGTGAAATTATTTTTCAATGATAGTGACTTTGAGGTACTAACAACCGAAACTAACAGATATGCAAAATCATACTTGGAAAATGCAACACTTCGTCAATTTTCGAGGCTGAAAAGATGGCCGGCCGAAGGTATCACTGTCGGTGATATGAAGTGTTTCATTGCCTGTACCATAGCCATGGGCCTGACTGTCCAGGAAGATCTTGCGGATTACTGGAGTACTGATCCTGTCATGTTGACCCCGTTCTACCCTAGTACTATGTCCCGGGATTTTTTCTTCAATATTCTGACATTTTTTCACCTTTCAGACAATGCAAATTATGTTGTTCGTGGACAGAATGGATACAATCCATTGGCAAAACTGGGAGTTGTATACCAAAATATATTGGACAGGTTTAAATCAGTGTATTATCCAGGTCAACATGTATGTATAGATGAAGGGATGATCCCATTTCGTGGAAAAGTTCACATGCATGTGTACGCTCCCGACAAGCCCGACAAGTATGGCCTTAAATCTTATGAACTGTGTGACTCGTCAAATGCATACTGTTGCATATTCAAGTTATACACTGGCAAAAATGACACCCCTGTTTCTGCTCATGATAAAACTTATGACTTGGTGATGGAACTGATGGAAAGCTACATAAACAAGGGACATATTTTATATGTCGACAACTATTACAGTTCGCCACAACTGTTTCTTGACTTGTTCAGCAAGGGAACTGGTGCTACAGGTAAATATATTAAAAATTTTGACCAAAATTGTGAAACTTGCAAATTTAATAAGTAAATTAAATTTTTATAAGTTAATACCCTATCCAATGGACAATTGCTTTACCGGTCGGCGCGACCGGTCCCGCCAAACGCCAGAAAAAGACGTCCTGTATATACTACCGGCAGGACCGGTCACAGAGTGTGCATTCGCCAGGTGGCGCATCGTACTTCATTTCCTGTTTACCTATTGACGTCATAGCATCTTTTTCATGTCTAATCCTAGTAAGACCCCTAGTAAGCTGATAGCGGGGCCGGTTGGGTGGGCCTTGCCTGTCCATTGGATAGGGTATTAACTTATAAAATTGCAAATTTTAATTAGTAAATTAAATTTTTATTAGTTAATACCTTACCTACCAGACGATAGCTATAGCCCGGCGCGAGCCGGTCCCGCCAAACGAAAGAAAAAGACGTCCCGGGTTTCACCCCCGGCAGGACCGGCACACTACAATCCACTCGCCAGGTGGCCTAGTTCCTGCCTCACTCGCCAGAGGGACGTGACGTCATAGCATCTTTTTCGTCCCTAAGAATGAATGATGAAGGCTGGAAGCGGGGAAGGCCGGGTGGGAATTTCCCGTCTGGTAGGTAAGGTATTAACTAATAAAAATTTAATTTACTAATTAAAATTTGCAATTTCATTGCGTTAATACATCTTACCTACCAGACGATAGCTAGAATAACTACCCAGTGGAAGGAGGGCAGCCTTCTGAGGATTGGAGAAACTCTTATATTATACCTAGGTGTGAGGTTCTAGTCCTTTGAGGAGACATGTTAGTCTCAAGGGAAACTAGACCCCCCTCCCCCCACCCCACCCCCCCACCCCCCACCCCCACCTTTTTGACTGCTCTGAGGGGAGGAAGAGAGTAAGAGTTCAAGTCAATGATTCCCACGGTTAACCTGGAAGAGAGGGAAAATCCTATACCCAGAGGATTACTCTGAAGTAAAAGACTTTGAGAAGCCAAGGCCTAGGCTAAAAGTGAGCCTACACCTAAAACTAACTAGTATGTACACTATATATAATTACATACAAAGAAGCTTAGGGGACTAGTGGTGGATTTGCTGGGCAGCCACCACAGGACCCAAGTGAAAAAGCTCCTTATCTGCCCAGGCAACATCCTTAAGGTAAAACTGTGTAAAGGTGTTGTGGGACTTCCAGTGGCATGCTGCTAGAATCTGGTCCAGAGATATGCCACCTTGAAAGGCTTTGGAGGCCGCAAAAGGCCCTAACATCATGGGCCTTAACCTGATGTAAGGTCAAGGAATCTTGGTCAGAGAGATCATAACACAACACTACTGTTTGTTTGATCCAGGACGAGATAGTGGCAGGAGAGATGTCCTTGTTAAACCCTTGTTTGAATGAAACAAACACTAACTCCTTTCCCGTTCTTAGGTCCTGCGTTTTGTCCAGGTAGTAGCGAAGAGCCCGAACGGGGCAAAGGGATCTGTCTTCCTTTAAAGACTTATCCAGAGTGGGGGCTAAGGCTGGAATGACCACAGGGGCCACGCACTCTGGTCCCTCTTTTGCCAAGTGATTTTTCGCCAAGAAGCTTGGTGAAGGGTAGAGGGAAACTTTGGACCAGTCAGCTTGGTGTCTGATATTTTTGTTTAACCAAGCGTGAATCTCACTCCTGCGTTTTCCTGAAGCCAGGGCTAGGAGAAAAACAGTTTTGAAAGTAAGGTGCTTCAGAGAAGCCTTTCTGAGTGGTTCAAAAGGCGCTTTTGTAAGCTGGTGTAAAACCAGGGAGAGGTTCCAAGCAGGAACCCCCCGGCGCCCTTTGGGCCTATCTCTGTGAAAACTGTCTAACAGTCTAGTCAAATTTTCATCCTTGCCGACATTAACCGAGGTATTTCCCAGTTTGTCTGCAATGGCTGACCTGTAACCATCAATAGTGCTGGGCTGGAGATTCTTCTCCTGGAAAAGGTGCAGGAGGAAATCTGCTATTTGTTTTATAGATGGGTTCCTGAAGTCCACCTGACTTGTTTCACACCATCTGACAAAAACGGCCCACTTCGCTTCGTAGACTGTTCTGGTTGAACGTCTTTGAGGCGCCTCAATTCTTGACGCCACTGGGCTAGAGAACCCCTGCTCCTTGATTGTCTGGGCTCTAGGAGCCAGGCATGGAGATTTAGGTTTGTCAGATCCCTGTGACGTGCCTTGTTGAAAGGTTGGGTCACTAGATCTGGGTGGTGTGGAAGACAAAGAGGAACCCTCGCAGATAGTTCCACTAGGTCCCAAAACCAAGGCATGTTGGGCCATCCCGGGGCAATCAGGATTGCTCTGCGATACCAGTGATCTGACAGCTTGCTGACCACCTTCCCCATCAGAGACACTGGGGGGAAGAGGTACATGTCCAGGTCCTCCCAGGATAATGTCAGAGCATCCACTGACCAGGCCTTTGGGTCTGGAATTGGGGACACAAATTGAACTAGCTTGCAGTTGTACCTTGTTGCAAACATGTCCACTCGGGGATAATGCCAGGTTTGACAAAGGAGGTCGAAGGTCTCTTGATGGAGGGACCACTCCGTCTGAATGACCTGCCTTTGGCGAGACAATTTGTCTGCAATTACATTCAGACGGCCTGGAATGTGTCTGGCCTTCAGTACTATTTGATTGAGGCTGCACCAACATAGGAGCCGCCAAAGAAGGGCACAGAGTGAGCCTGACCTCATACCTCCTTCCTTGTTGATGTATGCCACAACCGTGGTGTTGTCTGTGGCAATCAGGACGACGTTTCCTTGCACTAAATGTTGGAATCTTTTTAGTGCTAACAACACGGCTTTTAGTTCTAAGAAGTTTATGTGCAACTTGCTTTCGGGAACTGACCAAGTACCGCTTGCTGTGAAGTCGCCTAAGTGAGCACCCCAGCCTTCTTTTGAGGCGTCTGTAAAGATTTGAACTGCGTGTCGCAGGGGGTGTAAGGGCTGACCCTTTAGGACATTTTCCTCTTGGGTCCACCACTGCAGGTACTGATGGAGAGACCTCGGAATTGGGATCTCCTTTTCCAGAGATTCTGGGACTCTCCAGTGTTTCTTGAGGTGCCACTGAATAGGTCTCATGTGCAGTCTGCCTAGGGTCACCTGTTTTTCTGTCGCAGTGAGAAGACCTATAAGAGACATGAAAGTTCTCACTGGGCAAGATCTGTTCTGTAAAAGCACTGTTATTTTCTGTTGAAGGGTTTCCCAACGATTTTGAGTAGGTCTGACTACTCCGTTGAGTAGGTCGTACTGGTAGCCTACGAAGTTAAAGACTTGTTGGGGTTCCAGTTCTGATTTTTGCATGTTTACCATCCAGCCCAACTCCTGGCAGAGGGCTAGGAGGGATTGGGTTCCCTGGTGGCAGGATTCTTTGGTAGGGGCTCGAATCAACCAGTCGTCTAGGTACTGGTGGATTCTTATACCCTGTGACTGAGCCATTAACTTGACCTCTTTGACCACACCAGTGAACTCCATGGGAGCTGTTGACAGGCCAAAGGGAAGTGCCCGAAACTGGTACGACTGGTTCTGAAAGTGGAACCTGAGGAATTTTCGGGATGTGTAGTGAATTGGGATGTGGAAGTAGGCGTCGCTGAAGTCTAGCGATGTCACCCACTCCTCTTGTTGTAGAGAGGTCCGGATTGTCTCTGGAGTCTCCATTTTGAATGTTTTTACGCATAAAAACTGATTTAGAGTACTGAGATCCAAGATTGGCCGCCACTTGTGGTTCGGCTTTGGGACAATGAACAGTCTGTTGAAAAAGGCTAGTGAGGTTTGAACCCTGACCCTCTCTACTGCCTTTTTCTCGATCAGAGCTTGTACAGCTGCTTGCAAGTGGGAGTCTCTGATGGGGTTTGCATAGCCACTTACTATCAGGGGATCCCTTACTAAGGGAGGTCTTACTTTGAAGGGAAGAACATAACCCTCTTTTAATATGGACACTACTTTTGGGTTTGCACCCTTGTGAGCCCATATTTCCCAAAAACTCTGAAGACATCCCCCCACTGGTTGGACACTTGCAACATTGGGGACATTTGGAACATTTGGAGCAGAAACAAAGTGACCGACAAAAGAAGCACTTTTCACACACTTTATTTGACTTTTGATCTTTAATTTTGGTCTTACGTCTTTCTTTTGCGACTGCCACCTTGTTACAGTAGGTACACGACATACAACATGATAAGAAACATTTGTTGGAACAGATACAAAAGAGTTTCTTGTTATGACACTTTGTACAGAACTGACTGGCCGGGCCACCGGCACCGGACTTGACTTGCAGTAATTGTCATTTATACTGTGTCTTCTCATGAGCCATTTTGGTACCACGTCCGGGTTGACCACCCCGGCCTCTGCCCCGGCCTCTATTGCGGGAACCAAACGCTTTCCAAGCTGGTAGTTCCTTTCCGGCCTGAGAAGTTGATTTAGCAGTGTCTTGAGGTTTCCAACCAGTACTGTAGGGTTGGTATCTCTGCTTTCTGCCTCTACCGGCGAACCCCCCGCGGCCCGGGCCGGGCTGGGAGGTACGTCGGGAAGCTTCTAACTGGTTGATTTCATCCTTAGCCTTTCTAATAGCAGCGTCTGGAAATAATCCATATCCATTCAGGGGACAATTTCTCAAGGAATTGAAGGTATCTGGTTTAATCCCCGGTTTCACAGCTTCCAAATATGAGTCCCTACGGAGTAGGGTCAAATTCGCCATCTGCACAAATGTAAAGTCTGCCAAATGTTGTAAGGATTTACCCATGGCGAAACTGACATTCTGGTTAAATGAGGATAAGTATAAAAGTTCATCCAATGCACCTTGAGATTTGACAGAAGACTTGCCTTTCTTAAGTTCACTTTGTAAAATATGCAATTGTTCTTGGAAGGCATCCTGTATTTTGGTGATACAGCGATTAAACCCCGCGGACTGGTTGCAAATATATGAAGACTCTTTTGCTGCTTTCTCCCACTTACGCATAGTGTCTTGTGATAGTGGGCGGGAAGGAGGCTGAGGAGAAGTAGAAGATATGGTTGAAATCCTGGGGAATGAACTGTTAATCTTCGCCGCATCATTTGGCCAAGAATTCACCGATTTACCCGGTCTAGATGGATCTGTAGGCTCCGCCGGGTGTATCCCATACCATCTGTTCTGGGATTTTGGGGGTCTGAGGAACTGGTCCACATGAAGGCCACCTGGATCACTAGATTTTGAAGGATATCCTTCTATCAGTACAAGGTTTAGAGTTTCTAGTTTTCGGCACAACCAATCTTCCGGTGGAAGATCCACAGAAATCTTACCCACAGGCTGAGAACGGTGACCTGCCCAAGGATTATCAGTGCGGGATTGCGGAGAAAACTCCAGGTCAGGAATGTGTGTCCATCCCATGAACGCGCGGACACCTCTCACAGTCTCGCGGTAGTTTTGATCTTCACTGAGGACCCGGTCCGGGTCTGAGATTTCTATGTCTGGGGATTCCTCTGCGTCAGATAACTCACCCTCTTCAAATGTTTCCTGAGGATTGACATCGCGGAAGGTGACCGGCCCGGAGCCGGAAGAAGGTTGTTGAAATGAAGATTGAGAGGAAGCAGACATAGCAGCTGACGAAACAGTAGCCACCGGAGCAGGGTGCTTAAACATAGGTTCTGCTTCCGGGTAGAGGTTTTGAAGTGGAGATTGTCTGTCAGCAAAGGAAAAATCCTGATCTTTAGCCGCATCCGGGCCAACAGCCGGGCCGGCTGGGCCGGAAGAAGCAGAAGTAGTGACAAAAAAGGGTGTCTGGGAAAGAGCACCTGCTGGAGCAGCATGAGAGACCGGTACTTTGACCGGAGAAAATGACGGATTTTGTTGCACAGAAGGTGAAGGGCGATGTCCTACAGTAATAAGTGCCTCAAGCCTGGCCATACGAGTGGCCCACTTTTCGTCCAGTTCTTGAAGTTCTTTCCTAAACTGAGGCACAGGAAGGGACAAATCCGGAGCAGAAGCAACAGAAACATCAGGTTCTTGTTCTGGCTGGGTATCAAGAACTACCACAGAAGAGGGGTCGACTAATACCTCCTTTGCTTTAGCCTTTTCCTTTCTGAGTTTATAGGTAGGAGTACTTAACTTGAGCACTTGCTCCGGGGTAAGGACACTGCAAAAGTCACACTGCAGATTCTGAACACAAGGGTCATCACCATGTCCTTTCTCGCGACAACGCGCACACCTACTATGTTTGTCAAATGAAGCCATAATATGGCCACACGCACCCTTTTTCTGTCCTGGAGATGCCATGATAGAAAAGTCAACTAATGGCAACTATTCCGACACAAATTAAACAGATATAACACAAATATAAAACCAAAAGGTTCACAGATAAAAATCCACAACTTTAAATATCGCGCCAAACGAAAAAGATGCTATGACGTCACGTCCCTCTTGCGAGTGAGGCAGGAACTAGGCCACCTGGCGAGTGGATTGTAGTGTGCCGGTCCTGCCGGGGGTGAAACCCGGGACGTCTTTTTCTTTCGTTTGGCGGGACCGGCTGGCGCCGGGCTATAGCTATCGTCTGGTAGGTAAGATGTATTAACGCAATGAAAATTTAATTTACTTATTAAATTTGCAATTTTATTGCGTTAATACATCCTATCCAATGGACAATTGCTGAATAACTACTGCTTGGTAGGCGGGTAAGCAGCTAGGGACTTATGTGAACTCATAACAACAAATTTTAACAGGCCCATTTCACCTAGGGTCAGAGAACCCTGAAAGGTCAGGGTCGGCCACTAACTCACCGGTTAACCGGGAGCCTACCAACGTTGCCCCCCCCCCCCCCCCCTTTTTCTTTCCTTTCAGATTTGGTCTGAGTTGGAAAGATAGAGAGAGAGAGGGGCTGAGTTCAGTCCCAGAAGAAATAAACTTCCCAAAGGAAGCAAGTCACAGTTTTTTTTTTTTTTGTTTTTTTTGTTTTTTTTTTGAACATATATGTACATTCAACATATTTACATTATGTACATATCTAACATATTTACAATATGTACATATTTACATATATACAACATCCCCTCACTTCTGGGCCTGGTGGTGCACCTGCTGGGCAGCCACTACAGGTCCCAGGTGGAAAAGCTCTGAGTCAGCCCAGGCAACATCCTTCAAATAGAATTGGGTGAAGGTGTTGTGAGATTTCCAGTGGCAGGCTGACAAGATCTGATCTAAGGAGATCCCTGATTGGAAAGCCTTAGAAGCAGCAAAGGCCCTAACATCATGGGCTTTAACCTGATGTAAGGTGAGGCCCTCCTGGTCAGAGAGCTCATAGCACAGAACCACAGTCTGTTTGATCCATGAGGAGATGGTGGCAGGCAAGATGTCTTTATCAAAACCCTTCTTGAAGGAGACAAAGACTAACTCCTTATTCTGCCTGAGGTCTGCAGTCCTGTCCAAGTAGTAACGCAGGGCTCTAACTGGACATAGGGACCTGTCACCCTTGAGTGACCTATCCAGAGATGGTGCCAGGGCTGGGATGACCACTGGTGCCACACTATCTGGACCTTCCTTAGCCAGCTGGTTCTTGGATAGGAAGCTGAGTGAGGGGTACAAAGACACCTTAGACCAGTCTGACTGGTGTCTGATGTTCTTATGTAACCAAGCATGGATCTCACTCCTGCGTTTACCTGAACCCAAAGCCAGCAAGAAAACAGTCTTGAAAGTTAAATGTTTCAAGGAGGACTCTTTCAGGGGTTCAAAAGGAGCCTTTGTGAGCTGATGTAAAACCAGTGAAAGGTTCCAAGAGGGGATGCCCCTCCTGCCCTTAGGTCTGTCTCTATGGAAACTATCCAGGAGACGAGTGAGATTCTCATCTTTGCTGACATTAATGGTGGAATTGCCCAGTTTGTCAGCAATGGCGGATCTGTAGCCATCAATAGTGCCTGGTTGTAACTTCTTGTCCTGAAACAAGTGCAGGAGGAAGTCAGCAATGGCTTTCAGAGGTGGTGCCCTGAAGTCCACCTGATTACTGAGGCACCACTTTGTAAAAATGGTCCACTTTGCCTCATAGACAGATCTGGTTGATCTTCTTTGAGGAGCCTCAATTCGTGCTGCCACTGCCTCAGAGAAGCCTTGCTCCTTGATTGCTGAGGCTCTAGGAGCCAGGCATGTAGGTTCAGATTCGACAGGTTCCTGTGAAGGACCTGGTTGAATGGATGAGACACAAGGTTGGGTATGCTGGGCAGACATAGTGGGATCTGGCTTGACATTGCTACCAGGTCCCAAAACCAGGGCATGTTGGGCCACCCTGGGGCAATCAGGATTATTCTGTTGCAGGGGTAGTCCTGGAGCTTCTCCACCACTTTGCCCAAGATGGCTGCCGGTGGGAAGGCGTATGGGTCCAGGTCCTCCCAGGAGAGACTGAGTGCATTCACTGCCCAAGCCTGGGGGTCTGGAACCGGTGACACAAACTGAGGCAGTTTGTTGTTGAACCTGGTGGCAAACAGGTCCACTTTTGGCTGGTGCCACCTTGCGCATACAGCTTGGAATACTGCTGGATGAAGTGACCACTCTGTTTGAATGGTCTGGCCAAGTCTGGATAGCTTGTCTGCTATCACGTTCAGCCGGCCGGGGATGTGACGTGCCCTGAGGGTTACCTGCTGTCTGGTGCACCAGGACAGGATTCTCCACAGTAGGGCACACAGTGACCACGACTTCATCCTCCCTTCTTTGTTGATATAGGCAACCACTGTTGTGTTGTCTGTAGCTATCAACACAGTCTTGTTGCAGACCAGGGTTCGAAACTCCTTTAGAGCTAGAAAAACTGCTTTTAGCTCTAAGTGGTTTATGTGCAACTTGCTTTCTGGAAGGGACCAGGTTCCCCTTGCAGTATGGTCGTCCAAGTGAGCGCCCCACCCTTCGTTTGATGCATCTGTAAAGATCTGCAGAGCATGTTTTAGAGGGTGTAATGGTTGACCTAGTAGCACATTGCTTTCCTCCAGCCACCACCTTAGATGAGGGTGGAGGGACTTGGGGACCAGGATCACCTTTTCCAGTGACTCTGGGACCCTCCAATTGTTTTTCAAGTGCCACTGTATGGGTCTCATGTGGAGTCGCCCTAAGTGGACTTGTTTTTCTGTTGCTGTGAGGAGACCTATGAGGGACATGAATTTCCGGACCGGACAAACCGCATCCGACATCATTGATCTGATCTTGTCTGTCAAGGCCTGCCAACGTTCTTCTGTTGGTCTGACCTTGCCCTCTTTCAGGTCGAACTGGTAACCTACGAAGTTGAAGACCTGTTTGGGTGCCAGTTCGGACTTTTCCTTGTTCACCAGCCACCCTAGCTCCTGACAAAGTGTGACCAGGGTTTGAGTATGCTAGAGACAGGTGTGGAGGGTAGAGGCTCTCACCAGCCAGTCGTCTAGGTACTGGTGGATTCTTATACCCTGTCGTAAGGCCATGAGCTTGACCTCTTTGGCCACCACTGTGAACTCCATGGGTGCTGTGGAAAGACCAAAGGGCAGGGCCTTGAACTGGTAGGATTGGCCCTGAATGTGAAAACGTATGTACTTCCTGGACTGACTGTGAATTGGAATGTGGAAGTATGCGTCTTTGAAATCTATTGAGGTGACCCACTCCCCTACCTGTAGGGAGCTTCTTATGGTTTCTGGAGTCTCCATTTTGAACGACTCTGTGTTTAAAAAGATGTTCAAAGTGCTCAGGTCCAAGATAGGTCTCCACCGGTTGTTGGGTTTGGGAACCAAAAATATCCGGTTGTAAAACCCTAGGGAGGTCTGATTTGTTACCGGTTCCACTGCATTCTTGTTTGTTAGCTGAGCCAGTGCCTCCAAAAGGAGGGACTGTCTTTGGGGGTTTACATATTTGCTGATGACCATTGGTGACCTGGTTAGGTTGGGTCTGAACCGGAAGGGAAGGGTGTAGCTCTCTCTCAGTATTCTGATAACTTTTGGACTCGAACCCAGAGTTTCCCACTTCTCCCAAAACTGCTGAAGCCTTGCCCCTACAGGAAGATTTGTAACAACAGTTTGGACATTTGTGACAATTTTTACTCAAGTGATCTACACAGGAAACATCGTTCACATGGTTTATTTCTCTGATAGATTGACAATAAACGGGATTTACACCTTTCTTTTGTGGTGACCCGCTGGCAAAAGGAACACTTGCAACAAAAGAGTTTACATGTGAAAACACAGTCTCGCTCTTGCTTGTCACTGGTGGTGGTGGGTGGCAACAGTCTCATAGGTACCGGGGCCCTGAACAGGGTGGGTAGCACTCTCAGTCACTTCCTTCACAGCTTGTGTACCGGGAACCCCCAGAGGAGGTTGGGTAGCCGTCAACTGCGTAGCAACGTCACCAGTGCCCTCAGAAAACATAACACTAGTAGAAGCACCCGGATCAAAGAAGGGGTGTTCTCTGGGCACCACAGAAGCAGAATTCACCGGTCTCACCGGAACAGCAAATGACTGGTTAATCAGCATAGCTTCCAGACGGGAAAATCTCTCACTCCACTTGTCATCAAGGGACTTGAGGTCGTCTGAAGTGGGCTTACTGCTGTGCTTCCGTTTACTAGACCTTGGGGAGCCATCAGAACGCTTCTTCTTCTGCTTGGATGTAGAATCAACAGGAGACTGCGTCCCTGAATTGACAGGACCCAGCAGTGAAACCTCAGACGGATCAACAAGCTTGGGAGACGTACTTGTCAATTCTTCAGATTTCTTCTGGCTAGAGCGTTCTTTCCGTTCCTTGTAGGTGGGGGTTGCTAACTGGTGGATCTGAGCAGGCGTAAACGCCTTACAGATACTACAATCCAACTTCTTCACACAGGGGTCGTCTCCCACCCCCTTGTCACGACAACGCGCGCATTTCTTATGGTTGTCAAAAAGGGCCATAACGTGCCCGCAAGAACCTCGCTTCTGTCCAGGAGACGACATAATGATCAGTAACGTTGTAGAATTACTCCGTACTAATAAAAAACAAGAAACTTGGAAGAGTTCGTTGTAAAACTTCAAAAACGTATCTCTGAAGAAAATCTTCTGCACACTCTTTCGCGCCAAACGAAAAAGATGCTATGACGTCAATAGGTAAACAGGAAATGAAGTACGATGCGCCACCTGGCGAATGCACACTCTGTGACCGGTCCTGCCGGTAGTATATACAGGACGTCTTTTTCTGGCGTTTGGCGGGACCGGTCGCGCCGACCGGTAAAGCAATTGTCCATTGGATAGGATGTATTAACGCAATAAAAAATTAATTTATTCAAACAGAGTTTTAAAAAATTCAAACAATTTACTAGTGCGACTCGACTTGTTCATAGTCGGTCATGAGTGTTGAAATTAGGATGTGTGGGTTCATACATCATAAAGATCAATTTTTCATCTAGACTTTGATAATACGCTAAAATATTACCTACCTAATAAAGTCTCATGATGATTAGCATTTTTAAAGAAAACAATCACATTTTTCAAGTTGTCACAGTTATCAAGTGGAAACAACAATGGCTACTTCCCTCAGTTTTTACCTGTAAATATATATTCTCATGAGGTTCAGTACTTTTTTGGATAGGGTCAAATGTCAAACTGCAAAAAATCATTTTTCATTTAAAATCGGCTAACTTATAAAATATATTTCTTCTGAAATCCTTGATCGACACTAGTGTGACTTTTGTCATTTCACTGTTGTCTATTAGTTCAGATGTGTCGACTAGTATTTCTTGACAACTTACATGTGCAGTACTACAATTTACAAATGTACAAGGCAGTGTAGTCTTAGCTTAGCTTATCGTTGAATATAAATATGGATTAAACTTCCTGCTGATGTAAGGTCCGCCACTTCCTTGCTTCCTATTTTCCAAAGCTTATTCTCCTTAGTATTTTTATCTCATATGGCACTCCCCTTGATGTTGACCACTGCTACAGAATACAGATTAGGCTAATGATTTTTTGTTTATGCTTGTGATGGTGCACGTTGTCTCTTTTCAGAGATTAAGCGCTATAAAAGTATACTGATAGTATACATGCTTTGCCTTGCTATTTTCAGGCACAGCTCACAACAGAAAAGGCTTTCCAAGAGAGGTCATTAATGCCAAACTGAAGGTACGAGGTGACAAAATTGTTATGTCAAACGGTCCTCTGATGGCCATGAAGATAAAGGACCGAAAAGATGTCAAGATGCTGTCAACAGTTCACAAATCTAGTGAGGTCAGTACTGGAAAACGAGATCATAATGACAGGCTGATCAAACGCTGTGAAGTTGTGCATCTCTATAATCAGTTCATGGGGGCAGTTGACCGAAGTGATCAAATGGTTGCATACTCCAGCTTCAGAAGAAGAACCATAAAGTGGTGGAAGAAAGTATTTTTTCACATGCTCAGCTTAACCATACTGAACAGCTGGATTGTATACAGAGAGTGGTGCAGCTCCAATGGCCGAACCCCAGTTCTTCAGCGCGTGTTCAGGAGAGAGTTGGTCAAACAACTGGTGAAGGAGGTGGAGGTCACACCAACTGAAAGGTCAAAGTCACGCACCCTGACCTTAACTGATCATCCAAGGAGGTTAAATGGCCATCACTTTCCATCCAAAGTCTCACCAAATGACCCTCAAAAGAAGAAAGTGCGGTGTAGGAAATGTGCAGTTTGCTTCCCTGGGGAGCGTGCCATTCGGCAAATGCTCGGTCTCCCACCAGTGAATCGGCCTGGTCGTGAATCATCGTATGAATGTTCAACATGTGGTGTTGGTTTGTGTGTGGATCCATGTTTCAGGATTTATCATTCATACAAAGATTTCATTGGTGCCTATAAAAGTTACATTGTGCAAAAAGAAGGAGGGGGTGGTGACAGTAATGATTAGTAACTATTGGATTGGTGCCATGGATCCATGTTCATGTCTGTGACGATACAGTACAATCACTGATTTGCCATTACTATTTATTCAGTTACTGTCAAACATTACTTCACTAATTTTGCAATTAAAGAATTGTTTTTCCTAATATTAGCTGTGAATGAAGTAAAAAGAATATGATTCTCAACAACAGTATTGTGGGTGTAATCTTGTCATTATTAGTAACATTTTTACAAATACACTTTCAAAAAGTTAACTGAATATCAGCATTCATATTCCGGATATATTTTACATTTGTAGTAACTTTTTACACATTACTTTACATTATATAACTTTACACTGTTATTGTTATGTCTCTTACTCTCTTTTGAGCTGTTTTTACTTGCTCTTTTATCATTTTTTTACTCTAACTAACATAGTATGTGTAACATGTACTCATCAGCTGGGGGCAGTTCGTCAGCTTCATGAAAATGATAATAACATTTTTGTTTTTCTTTTTTCATGGTCACACACTAATGTTGAAAATAACCCAATAAAGTGATGTAATTATGAAAGATTATTCCATTCTGTTTATTTTGATATATAATATGTCTATATTGCTTAAGAAATAACAATATTACATAACAATTAAAAATTGTGTACCAGGCGTTTGTTACCGATCCCAAAATGGTCAGTTTGAGAGGCATGCCTGCTACCAGGCATTCAGCGCTATAAGGGTTAAAATCAAAAGCATTTCAACTTCTTCGCCTGAACAAAAGAAGGAAGTGCACATGCGCAGTACACCAGCAGGGAGGCTATACAGCCACATGGCGAATGAACAGGACACTATGGGTCCCAGCCAGAGCCCAGCTCAGGATGTTTTTTTTTTCTAATGTTTAGCGAGACCGGCAGGACGCCAGACAAATGCATCTGTACACTAGGTAAGATGTATTAATGCAACAAAAAGCAGGCTCCGCCTTGTCAAGTGTCCTGGCTAGCAGAAGTGCCACCAGTCTATTAAACCTGTCAGACTAGTTCTGGTCAAGTTCATCAATCCGGGCATCAGCCGCGGATCTGGTAGGCTTGGACTCAGACGACTTGGAGGGCTTTTCTGAACCGGAATTTGGGTGTTTAACAGTTTGAGTTTTCACCTTATCTTCAGAAGACGTTTTCGCCTTTTTATCACCAGAACTTGAACCAGGGGACTGCAGCATCCTCTTGTGGTCCACTGCTTCCACTATCCTCACTGAAGACGGGTCTATGAGAGAAGAACTGTCTGAGTCCTTCTTAGTAGGAGTGTCACTAACTTTCTTGGATTCCCGTTTTTCGTTTTTAATCTTATAGCTGGGAGTGGACAACTGTAATATATTAAGCGTTGGTCCACAGTAAGAATGTTACAGGAATTGCAATCATTGGTGGAAATACAAGGGTATGAGGCCTTACCTTTGTCTCTACAGCGAGCACAGAAACTGTGGGAGTCAAACCCCGCCATTAAATGGCCACATCCGCTTCGTTTCTGCCCAGGAGACGCCATTACAGTCTATGTAGTTCCAAGTATCCATAGAAGTGACACAAAGTTTCAAAAGTTAATAATATCCAAAAAAAGAAATCACAAGAAATTTTTCACTAAAATAATCTGTCTGAACAGTACACTCGCCAAACGAAACGATGCTATGACATCACCTTGTCTAGACAGGAAGGATGTACAATGTGCCATCTGGCGAATGCACAGTATTGGACCGGCCTGGCCGGTGGAAACACAGGACGTCTTTTTCTGACGTTTGGCAGGCCGGTTTGCGCCGACCGGATTAGCAATTGTCCATTGGATAGGCTGTATTAACGCAATAAAATGTTTTTTTGCTGCCATTTGCGGGACTGTTTGCGCCAGCAATATAGCTAATTGTCCATTAGGTAAGATGTATTAACGCAATAAAATCTACTTGTTTAAAATAAATTTACTAGGTCACCAAACTGGTTTAACTGAATTAAACTGGTTCTACTCATAGAGGCTCTACTGTCATACCAGTTACTTAACATGAAGCTAATTAAAATTCCATTAATTTTTTTTTTTTTTTCTTTACCTACCTCAATTGGCCCCAATGACATGTCAATCTCGATCTGTTTTTGCCTAATGGCCTCTAGTGCTGCCATAGCCTGCCTCACATCTTCCAGATCTTTGATCTGGTAGGACAGCTTCCTGCTGTACTCCTCCTCAAATTCCACAATCTCATCCATCTTGCTCTTGAAAATGTTGTTTAGATGCTTCCCATAGAGCATTTTCCAGTTCTTTATTTCAATCCTCAAAGCACACTTCAGTGGCTCTACAAGAATACGGAGATCGAAGACATTACACATGAACGACTATTGTCTCAATGAGTCTTCAGTGTTAATTTGACCAGAAAATTAACTGTGGATAAAAATAACCTGTCAGTGAACTAGAGATTGCGTCTCGACACAGTGTATCCCCGGACATGGTCGAAGCGTGACAGACAGAGTATTATGGTTGACACAAATATACCCCTGTGGGGAGGGGGCCTAAGTGTTTATGGGAGCAACTTGTACTGACACTAAGTAAACAAAATGTCACCCATCACTTAACCTTAAAGGAGGAGCCCAAGGTGAAATCTGACCACATCAAGATTCATAGCCCATGATTTCCAATAGGTTTGTGTGACATTACAAACCTCTAGAAACAAGAATAAGCGAGTTATAAGCACTTTTACTTTTGGCTATCCTCATTTGACCTTGAAAAAGGGGCCAAAGGTCAAATCTGATCACATCAAAAGATTCCTAGCGCATGATTTCCTATAGGATGGATTCACATTAAAAACCTCTAGGCCCAAGAAAATGCGATTTTGCTATAATCATTTGACCTCGAAGGAAGGGCCCAAGGTCAAATCTGACCACATCAAAAGATTCCCAGCCCATGAATTCCTATAAGTTGGTTTACCATCCCAAACCTGTATGACAAATACTAAGCAAGTTATTAGCACTTTTAAGTTTGGCTAACCTCGTTTGACCTTGAAGAAGGGGTCCAAGGTCAAATCTGACAATATAAAAAGGTTCCCGGCCCATGATTTCCTATAAGTTGGTTTCACATTGCAAACCTCTAGGACCAATAATGAGCGAGTTATAAGAACTTTTACGTTTGGCTATCCTTGTTGACCTTGAAGGAGGGGTCCAAGGTCAAATCTGACTACACCAGAAGATTCCCAGCACATGATTTCCTAGAAGTTGGTTTACCATCCCAAACCTGTATGACCAATAATAAGTGAGTTATAAGCACTTTTAAGTTTGGCTATCCTCGTTTGACCTTGAAGGAGGGATCCAAGGTCAAATCTGACCACATCAAAAGATTCTTAGTCCATGATTTTCTATAAGTCGGTTTACCATCCCAAACCTGTAGGACCAATAATAAGCGAGTTATAAGCACTTTTAGTTTGGCTATCCTCATTTGACCTTGAAGGAGGGGTCCAAGGTGAAATCTGACCACATCAAAAGATTCCCAGCCCATGATTTCCTATAAGTTGGTTTCACATTGCAAACCTCTAGGACCAATAATGAGCGAGTTATAAGAACTTTTACGTTTGGCTATCCTTGTTGACCTTGAAGGAGGGGTCCAAGGTCAAATCTGACTACACCAGAAGATTCCCAGCACATGATTTCCTAGAAGTTGGTTTACCATCCCAAAGCTGTACGACCAATAATAAGTGAGTTATAAGCACTTTTAAGTTTGGCTATCCTCATTTGACCTTGAAGGAGGGATCCAAGGTCAAATCTGACCACATCAAAAGATTCTTAATCCATGATTTTCTATAAGTTGGTTTACCATCCCAAACCTGTAGGACCAATAATAAGCGCGTTATAAGCACTTTTAAGTTTGGCTAACCTTGTTTGACCTTGCAGAAGGGGTCCAAGGTCAAATCTGACAATATAAAAAGGTTCCCTACAGCAAGGTCAAAGGTCAAATCAAGGTCACACTATGACGATGCACACCTACACCCCCTAACCAAAGTCCCTACCAATTATCAACCTCTTACACCTTACGATATTTTACAGGTCAAGGTCACTTCAGCAAGGTCAAAGGTCAAACTAGAAATAGGACACCCTGTTAACAGTAGCTGCAACATATGAAAAGAAACAGGATAGCATAGAAGAACACACATTATCATGTGTAATGTCCACCTCATGAAGATTTTGCAACAATTGTACAGTAGTCTTACAAGACCCTGTTTCATTTGTAAAATATATCAATGATGCTTATCTATTTATTAGTATACATGTAAATTATTTCGGCTTCATGCATTTTTGCATTGGTTCAAAATTTGCTCAAAATCACTCTGTCTGTAAAGGTTTTTGAGATAACCAACATTTTGGATTTCCGATAAAATTGAAGATGGTGGGCGAAATTTGAGAAATTTGACATTTTTCAGAGGCAATATACCAAAGATCTCTAATATCCAAATGGTCAAAAATTAGTTTGAAATTGCTCTATCCTTTATAGTTTTCGAGATAAACAACATTTTCAAATTGCCACCAAAATTCAAGATGGCCGACAAAATTCTGGAAATTCAACTTTTTTCACAGGCACTATATCTTAGGTATCTAGTACCCAAAGTAGTGTTGTTAACGGTTTTCCGGTATGCAGTATTTCGTTTCGTTTAGGTAGAAAAAACGAAATCCGCTAAGAATATTTGGGAACCGGTTTTTGAAAAAGTTATTATTTTAGACTTTCTAATGGCTGATACTTCATCAAAACGACAATAAATATACATATTTTGTAAAATATGCCACATTTTTATCTTATATTGGGCAAAAGTCATGTTTACATAGTATTACGTTTTAATATCTCGCGAAAGCCATTTCCAGTTGCAAGTTCTGGTTCATGTACGCCCCGCGAGAAATAATCACTGCCAGTAACAAGCATACGAACTGGTTTTGATTTCTGTAAACGATGCCACCACTAACCCAAAGGGTCCAAACATTGCTCCAAATCACTTTATCTCTGAGGGTTTTTGAGATAAATGACATTTTCAATTTCCACCAAAATTCAAGGTGGCAGCCAAAATCTCGTTTTCAAGATAAATGCGTTTTTTTGCATTTTACGCAGAAATTTAAGATGGCCGCCAAAAATGGTGGGAAAGTGATTTTTGTGAAAAGCCACGAGTAGACTCAGAAGATAACCTGCAGGTCAGAAATTTCGTCAAAATCACTCTATCTCGAACGGCTTGCCAGATAAATGTGTTTTGCATTTTACGCAGAAACTCAAGATGGCAACCAAAAAATGGCGGGAAAGTGATTTTTGCAAAATATCCCCAGTAACACTCTGCAGATACCCTGCGGGTCCAAAATTTTGTCGAAATCGCTGTATCTCACACCGTTTCCGAGATAAATGCGCTTTGCGCAGAAATTCAAGATGGCTGCCAAAAGTGGTGGGAAAGCGATTTTTGCATGTATCCTGTGGGATGAATTATTTCGCCAAAATCGCTCTATCACGCACCATTTCCGAGATAAGTGTTTTTAACGTTTCATGCAGAAATTCAAGATGGCTGCCAAAAGTGGCGGGAAAGTGATTTTTGTAAAAAGTCACCAGTACACTTTGGACCCCCTGGGGATCCAAAATTTCTATGAAATCGCTCTATCTTGCACGCTTAAGGAGATAGAAGCAAATTTGTATTTTTGCATTTTTGAAAAGTAAAATTTTTGAAAATTACAAAGAGTAGTTTGCTCAGATACCCTTTGGGTCGAAAATTTCTACAAAATCACTCAATTTTGCATGGTTATGGAGATAGAAGCAAATTGGTGTTTTTGCATTTTTGGCGAAAAATCGAAAATTCAAAATGGCCGCCATTTTTCTAACAAATTTCTTCCGGCCTGGGTTGACTTGAGGTTAGGAGACGGTTATAAGGCCCTAGTCGGATAGCAGTGACCGGTTACCCGGGGCTATACAGACGTTGCCCCCCCCCCCCCCCCCCCCCCCCCCCCCCCCCCCCCCCCCCCCCCCCCCCCCTTTTTTTTACAGACCTGCTCTGAGGTAGGGGAAGAGAGGGATGAGTTCAGTCCCGTGAAAAAGGAAATAAACCTCCCGAAGGAAGCACGTCAAGAGTGTTTTTTTTTTTTTGTTTTTTTTTGTTTTTATTTAACTATGTACAGACTATTTACATATCTACTCAACACCAAAGTTGCTCGTGGATCTGCTGAGCAGCCACTACAGGACCCAAGTCAAAAAGCTCAGAATCAGCCCAGGCCACATCCTTCAAGTAGAATTGGGTGAAGGTGTTGTGTGACTTCCAGTGGCAGGCTGATAATATTTGTTCCAGTGAGACTCCTGACTGGAAGGCCTTGTAAGCCGCAAAGGCCCTGACATCATGGGCTTTAACCTGATGTAGAGTGAGGGCTTCCTGGACTGAGAGCTCGTAGCATAGGATCACGGTCTGTTTGATGCATGAGGAGATGGTGGCAGGTGAGATGTCCTTGTCAAAACCTTTCTTGAAGGAGAAAAAGACCAACTCCTTATTCTGCCTGAGGTCCTGTCCAAGTAGTAGCGCAAAGCTCTGACCAGACAGAGGGACCTGTTGGGGCCAGGGCTGGTATAACCACTGGGGCCACACTGTCTGGACCCTCGTTGGCCAGCTGGTTCTTGAAAAGAAAGCTGGGTGATGGATACAGGGACACCTTTGACCAATCAGATTGGTGTCTAATACTTTTGTTCTGTCAAGCATGAATCTCACTTCTGTGCTTGCCCGACCCAAGGGCTAAGAGGAAAACTGTCTTGAAGGTCAAATGCTTCAAGGAAGCCTCTTCAAGGAAGGTTCAAATGGAGCCTTAGTTAGCTGGTGTAAGACCAGAGATAGGTTCCAGGAGGGGATACCCCTCCTACCTTTGGGTCTGTCTCTGTGGAAACTATCCAGGAGACGAGTGAGATTTTCATCTTTGCTGATGTTAAAGGGTGAATTTCCCAGTTTATCAGCAATGGCTGACCTGTAACCATCAATGGTGCTGGGCTGTAACTTCCTGTCCTGGAAAAACTACATAAAGAAGTCGGCAACTGACTTTACACTGGGTGCTCTGAAGTCCACCTGATTAGATGACTTTGTAAAAAATGGTCCACTTTGCTTCATAGACTGATCTGGTTGATCCTCTTTGAGGAGCCTCATTTCTTGCTGCCACTGCCTTAGAGAAGCCCTGCTCCTTGATTCCTGTGGCTCTAGGAGCCATGCATGGAGATTTAGATTTGGCAGATTTCTGTGAGGGATCTAATTGAAGGGCTGTGTTAACAGATTGGGCAAGAGTGGCAGGGTGAGAGGGATTTGACCGGACATGGCCAATAGATCCCAGAACCAAGGCATGTTGGACCACCCCGGGGCAACCAGAATGATTCTCTTGCATGGGGTGTCCTGTAACTTCACCACTTTGCCCAAAATGGCTGTTGGTGGGAAGGCATATGCGTCCAGATCCTTCCATGGCAGACTGAGTGCATCCACTGCTGTAGCCAGGGGATCCGGAACCCATGACACAAACAGAGGCAACTTGTTGTTGAACCTCATGGCAAATAGGTCTATTTGGGGCCGGCGCCACCTGCTGCATATAGTTTGGAAGACCTCTGGAAGGAGAGACCACTCTGTTTGGATGGTCTGGCAATGTCAGGATAGCTTGTCGGCCACTACGTTCAGTCGGCCCAGAATGTGTCGGGCTTTGAGAGTTACTTGCTGTCTGGTACACCAGGTCAAGATTCTCCATATCAGGGCACACTGTGGGCCCGACCTCATGCCTCCTTCCTTGTTTATGTAAGACACAACTGTAGTGTTGTCGGTTGCCACAAGTACCATCTTCTCGGTACAGAGGTCTTGGAACTCTTTCAAAGCTAGAAAGACTGCTTTTAGTTCCAGATAGTTTATGTGTAGTTTGCTTTCCGGTAGTCACCAGGACCCTCTTGCAGTGTGTTCGTTTAAGTGAGCATCCCACCCTTCTTTTTATGCGTCTGTAAAGATTTGCAGAGCATGCTTTATTGGGTGTAATGGTTGGCCTGTGCGAACGTTGTCTTCTTTTAACCACCATTTTAAGTGGGGGTGCAGAGACCTGGGAACTGGGATCACTTTTTCTAGTGACTCTGGTATTCTCCAATTGTTTTTGAGATACCACTGTATGGGTCTCATGTGTAGTCGGCCAAGGTGAACTTGCTTTTCTGTGGCTGTTAGTAAACCTATCAGGGACCTGAACTGCCTGACCGGACAAGTCGGTAGTGAGACTAATTTTAGTATTTTGTCCTGAAGGTTCTGCCAACGGTCCAGTGTGGGTCAGACCTGACCGGCCCTGAGGTCAAACTGGTAACCTACAAAGTCAAACATCTGCTCTGGTTCCAGTACTGATTTTTCTAAGTTCACCAGCCAACCAAGTTCTTGGCATATCTGCACTAGATCTTGTGTATGCTGGAGACAAACCCTGTGGGATGTAGCTCTCAACAACCAGACGTCTAGGTACTGGTGGATTCTTATACCCTTGTGTATGGCCATCAGTTTCACCTCCTTTGCTACTACAGTGAACTCCAAGGGTGCTGTGGACAGACCAAAGGGCATTGCTTTCAATTGGTATGTCCTACAGGCAGATTTGTGGCAACACTTCGGACTTTTGTTACAGGATTTACACAAGACAATTGAGTGACACAGGATGACATATTTTAATTTGCTTTCTTTCAGATAACAATCTGCTAACCCGGGACTTAACTGTTTCTTTTGTGAGGGCCCGGGCGCAGTATGAACAAATTTTGCAACATGATAATTTACATTTAAAAAGTCTATTATCTGTCTTGGTACTGAAGGGCTCCCAGTCAACAGCCTTTCCTGTAACATAGCTATACATTGATTGTCATTTGTAAGGCTGCAGGCAGGTCACGATGAGTACTGGTGCTTGCCTTTACTCCTCTTGTTGTGACCCCTTGATAAGTTCTTCCAAGCCGGCCTGTCCTGCTTTCTAGTATCCGACTTGCATTCTTGATGTTCATACGGGTGATAGCGATCTTTCATGTAGACCGAACCCGACCGACCTTTATCATAGTTGGAGATATCTTCTTCTGCTTGCTTAAGTACTGTATCTGGGATTAAGGTGGAGATATGAAGTGGGGCAGTCCTGAGAGCTGCCAGCGTATCAGCCTTTATTCCTGCCTTCAGATAAGCTAGGTAAGAGTCCCTTCTGAGCAGTGTGACATTGGCCATATTAACAAACACAAAGTCCATCAAGTGTTCCATGGACTTGGCCATAGCCTGACATATGCAGGAATTAAAATCCATGAGAAACTGTAACTCTTCTGTGGCTGTAGACAGTTTTAAAGACGACTTGCCCTTGTGTTCAACTCTGATGGCTTTCAACTGGGATTGCATATCCTGTTGCACCTTCATTAAGCATCTAAAGTATTGAACCCTGCAGCCTGGTTGCAGATAACCGACGACTCCCCAGCGGATTTCTCCCACTTCCTCAAGGTATCTTGAGAGATTGGCCGGGACTGGGGAGGGCTGGTGGCGATTCCCGCCTGTCTTGCTATCCTCTATTAAGCTTTGGTGCGTCAGTACTCCAGGATGAAACAGTTTCTGTGGTGTCACTCTTCTGCTGGGAATGGCATCCATACCACTTTGCTTGAGATCCAGGAGGCTTCAAAAATTGATCTCTCTGCAAACCACCGGCTTCAGCACTGCGAGATGGGTATCCATCAGTGAGGGTTAAGTTCAGTTTAGCAAGTTTTCGGCAGAGCCACTCATCTGTAGGTAACTGAACTGATACCTTGCCTAGCGTTTGCAGTCTAGGTCCAGCAAAGGGGTTGTCTTCTGAGGAACTGGCAGTTGTATCCATATCCGGAATGTGTGTCCATCCCATAAATCACTGGATTCTAGTGGTGTGAACAGTAAGCCGGTATACCGCATTTCGTTTTGTTTAGGTAGAAATGACGAAATCCGCAAAGAATATTTAAGAACCGGTTATTGAAAATGTCATTATATTAGGCTTTCTACTGGTTAATACTTCGTCAAAACAATAAAGAACGTATATATTTGAGGAAACAGCTGACATTTTCACTTTATATTCATGGTAAATAAAGTTTACAAACTTCAAAATATCTCACAAATCCATATTTCCTCTTGAGCAATATTGCTCATGCACGCTTGCGTAAAATATTTTACCATATCTCTGCACACTTTCGAAACACCGTATTTCATTCGGTTTTAAAGCCCCGGAAACCGGTTTTTATCTTCAGAACCGGTCCGACCACTACCAGATTCCCCTCATTGTTTCTCTATATGACTGTTCCTCTGAGAGGGACTGATCAGGGTCGGTGACAGTAGCATCCAGTTCATCCGACAGTTCACCCTCTTCATCAAAAATATCAACAGGGGGTCGGTCAAATACAACACTGTCCGAGTCTGATTCACTGGAAGAGTTCCTTCTGGTCGGTTGAAAGGCACTGGAAACACTAGTTGCAGGTCCATCAGAGGCTGCTGGTCAGTTTATAGGTTGAGGTCGGTCCGACTGAGACCTAGAAGTCGGCGGGTCGGTAGTTGCAGATACAGAAGGTCGATCAGTAGGTCCAGAGGGTCGGTCAGCAGGCTGAGAAGCTGGTTGGTCGGTTGTTCTGATGAAGGGTTCCGACCTGATGACATTAGCTGGTGGTGAGTGAGCTGGGACCACCTTGACCGTACCAAAGGTCGGTTCCTGTTGTGGCTGGTCCAAAGTCTTTGCCAATAACAATGCTTCAAGCCAGTTGAACCGGTCTGACCATTTCTGGTCCAGCTCCTCAAACCTCTGGTCGGTTGACACTGCAGCCAGTCAGCTAGTTGAAGCTGAAGACTTTGACTTGACCGACTTCTTCTTCTCATCCACATTCTTCTTTTCAGCTGTCTGTGCATTCAAACCAGTGTCCTGGCCATCCACTGCAATTATTACCAACACTCGTGCCGGGTCCACAAGGGGGGGACTGAGAGTGACTTTAGTTGAAGACGTAGATGCTAAATTCTTTGATAGGGTAGTGTCACTTTTATCACGTTTCTCCTTTTTAAGCTTGTAAGAAGGGGTGGATAGTTGTGCAAGCTGTTCAGGTGTCAATACTTTACAATGCTGGCAATCAGAGTCTGGCTTTTCAACACAGGGGGCTCACTTGATGAAATTCCATCTGTTATAATGGGAACTTGCAAAAGGAAATTCTTAATGAATTCTAATATGACTTTAACAGTGCTTAATCTGCATCAAAAGACAGACCCAAAGGTGCAACAAGATTTTAAAGTTCAATACAGCAAGGTCAAAGATCAAATCAGTGTCACACCATGACATGGCACACTTAAAACCCTCAACCAATGTCCCTACCAAATATAAACTTCCTACACCTTACAGTCTGTGAGATATAGCCTGGACAACATTTTATAGGTCAAGGTCACTACAGCAAGGTCAAAGTTCAAATCAAGGTCACACTATGACGTAGCACACCTACACCCCTTAACCAATGTCCCTACCAAGTATCAACTTGCTACACCTTACGGTTTCCAACATATAGCCCGGACAAGGTTTTACAGGTCAAGTTCACTACGGCAAGGTCAAAGGTCAAATCAAGGTCACACCATGATGTTGCACACCTACTACCCCCAACCAATGTCCTTACCAAGTATCAGCTTCCTACACCTTACAGTTTCCAAGATATAGCCTGGACAAGGTTTTATAGGTCAAGGTCACTATGGCAAGGTCAAATCTCAAATCAAGGTCATACCATAGCGTTGCACACCTACACCCCCTAACCAATGTCCCTACCAAGTATCGAATTCCTATACCTTACGGTTTCCAAGATATAGCCCAGACAAGATTTTTAAACTCAAGGTCACTACAGCAAGGTCAAAAGTCAAATCAAGGTCACACCATGACGTTGCACATCTACACACACACACACACACACACACACACACACACACACACACACACCCCAACCAATGTACCTACCAAGTATCAACTTCCTACACCTTATAGTTCCTGAGATACAGCCCGGACAAACTTTCCCCGACCAGAATAGCAATTGTCCATTGGATAGGATGTATTAATGCAATAAAATCGAAAATTCAAAATGGTCGCCATTTTTGGGGAGTGGAAATTTTTTTGGAAAATTGCCAAGAGTACATTGCTCAGATAACCTGTGGGTCGAACATTTCAATGAAATCGCTATATCTCGCACGGTTACGGAGATAGAAGCAAACTAGTATTTTTGAATTTTTGGCGAAAATTCAAAATGTCCGCCATTTTTGGGGAGAGGAAACTTTTTGAAAATTGCCAAGAGTACATTGTTTAGATACCCTGTGGATCGAAAATTTCGACGAAATCACTCTACCTCACATGGTTAAGGAGATAGAAGCAAATTACTGTTTTTGCATTTTTGGCAAAAATTCAAAATGGCCGCCCTTCTTGGGGAGAGGAAATTTTTTTGAAAATCACCAAGAGTACATTACTTAGATACCCTGTGGGTCGAAAAATTTGACGAAATCGCTCTATCTCGCACGGTTTAGGAGATATACATATTTATGTTTTTTGCTACATAGCTATTACTCAGGAGGTTAAAGCTATTACCATCAACAACAATACCAAGCAGGTAATTGACCCTATAAACTATCACACCATATTTTACATGAAAAAGTCATCTTATATGAGTGCATAATGCCCTCACAAGCTGGCCGGTCCTAGTACTGTGCACTCCCTAGATGGCGCCTCGTACTTCCTTCTTGTCTAGATGACTGTGTGAAGGTATTAAGTGACTTCAGTGGCAGGCTGACCAGATTGGATCTAAGGAGACTCTCAACTGGAAGAGCAGCAAAGGCCCTGACATCATGGGCTTTAACCTGATGTAAGGTGTGGGCCTCCTGGTCAGAGAGCTCATAACATAGGATCAGCCTGCTTGATCCAAGAGGAGATAGTGGCAGGTGAGATGTCTTTGTCGAAACCTTTCTTAAAGGAGACAAAACCCACCTCCTTATTCTGCCTGAGGTCCTGTCCGAATAGTAGCGTACTGCTCTGACCGGACAGAGGGACCCGTCAGACTTGAGGAATCTATCCAGAGTTGGGGGCCAGGGCTATTATAACCCTTTGGGCCACACAGTCCGGACCCTCTTTGGCCAGCTGATTCTTGGGAGAGAAAGTTGGGTGATGGGTACAGGGACACCTTTGACCAGTCGGATTGGTGTATAATATTTCTGTTTTGCCAAGCATGTATCTCACTTCTACACTTGCCCGACCCCAGGGTCAAGAGGAAAACTGTCTTGAAGGTCAAATGCTTCAAGGAGGCCTCTTTAATTGGTTCAAAATGAACCTTAGACAGCTGGCGCAAGACCAGTGAGAGGTTCCAGGAGGGTATGCCCCTCCTGCCTTTGGGTCTGTCTCTGTGGAAACTATCAAGGAGACGAGTGAGATTTTCGTCCTTGCTGATGTTGAAGGGTGAATTTCCCAGTTTATCAGCAATGGCTGACCTGTAACCATCAATGGTGCTGGGCTGTAACTTTCTGTCCTGCAATAGATACATAAGGAAGTCAGCAACTGACTTTACAGGGGGTGCCCTGAGGTCCACCTGATTAGTGATGCAATACTTGTAAAAATAGCATCAGAGATGCCCGTACCCCACAGCCTAGGGAAATATTTTCAACACCATGAGATACAGAAGTACTGTATCAGTATAAACTTTAGGATACTTTCAGAGCACTGTCAGTTATATAAAGGTCCAAATAATGTTTAAAAGAAAGATCATGCATATAAAGATGAAGTATTAAAACAAGATAATTCAATAACAAGATGACAGCATTAATCAGCAAACTAAAATTCAACCCTCTTTATCTACATCTGCATGGCCAAATTATGGTTTAGATGGTTTGAATATTACCATGCATATAGAAGTGGTAATACATTTAATGAATGCTTATGTGTGGTGTTGGAGCAAAATCTGTGGCTCACTTGATGAAATTCTATCTCTTACAATGGGAAGTTATGAAAGTAAAATTCTTAATAAATTCTAATATGATTTTAACAGTGCTTATTCTGCATCAAAAGAGAGACCCAAAGGTGCAACAAGATTTTATAGGTCAAGGTCACTAGGACAAGGTCAAAGGTCAAATTAAGGTGACACCATGATAATACACACCTACAGTCCCTAACCAATGTCCCTACCAAGTATCAACTTCCTCAACCCTACGGTTTCCAAGATATAGCCCGGACAAGATTTTATAGGTCAAGGTCACTACGCCAAGGTCAAACGTCAAATCAAGGTCAGACCATGACGTTGCACAACTATATCCCCTAACCAATGTCCCTACCAAGTATCAACTTCCTACACCTTACGGTTTCCGAGATATAGCCCAGACAAGATTTTTAAACTCAAGGTCACTATGGCAAGGTCAAAGGTCAAATCCTGGTCAGACCATGACGTTGCACACCTACACACCCTAACCAATGTCCCTACCAAGTACCAACTTCCTACACCTTACGGTTTCCGAGATATAGCCCGGACAAGATTTTATAGGTCAAGGCCACTACGGCAAGGTCAAAGGTCAAATCAAGGTCAGACCATGATACTGCACACCTACACCCCCTAACCAATATCCCTACCAAGTATCAACTTCCTACACCTTACGGTTCCGAGATATAGCCCGAACAAGATTTTATAGGTCAAGGCCACTATGGCAAGGTCAAAGGTCAAATCAAGGTCAGACCATGACGTTGCACACCTACACCCCCTAACCAATATCCTTACCAAGTATCAACTTCCTACACCTTACGGTTTCCGAGATACAGCCAGGACGAGATTTTCAAACTCAAGGTCACTACGGCAAGGTCAAAGGTCAAATCAAGGTCAGACCATGACGTTGCACAACTACACCCCCTAACCAATGTCCCTACCAAGTATCAACTTCCTACACCTTACGGTTTCCGAGATACAGCCCGGACAAGATTTTCAAACTCAAGGTCACTATGGCAAGGTCAAAGGTCAAATCAAGGTCAGACCATGAGGTTGCACAACTACACCCCCTAACCAATGTCCCTACCAAGTATTAACTTCCTACACCTTACGGTTTCCGAGATACAGCCCGGACAAGATGTTCAAACTCAAGGTCACTACGGCAAGGTCAAAGGTCAAATCAAGGTCAGACCATGACGTTGCACACCTACACCCCCTAACCAATGTCCCTACCAAGTATCAACTTCCTACACCTTACGGTTTCTGAGATACAGCCCGGACAAACTATTTCCCGCCGCCCGCCCGCCCGCCCGGACGCCCGCCCATCCGGACACCATGGGTGAAAACAATACTCCGACAGCCCTTAAGGGCAGCCCTTAAGGGCTGTGGGGTAAAAATGGTCCACTTTACCTCATAGACTGATCTGGTTGATCATCTTTGAGGAACCTCAATTCTTGCTGCCACTGCTTCAGAGAAGCCCTACTTCTTGATTGATGTGGCTCTATCAGCCATGCATGGAGATTTAGGTTTACCAGATTTCTGTGAAGGATCTGACTGAAGGGCTGTGTTAAAAGGTTGGGCAAGAAGGACAGGCTCAGTGGGATCTGACTGGACATGGCCACTAGGTCCTGAAACAAGGCATGTTGGGCCACCCCGGAGCAATCAGAATGATTCTGTTGCATGTGGAGTCCTGCAACTTCTCCACCACTTTGCCCAAGATGGGTGCTGGTGGGAAGGCATATGCGTCCAGGTCCTCCCATGGGAGACTAAGTGCCTCAACTGTAATGGCCAGTAGTAGCCGGCACCCGGTCGGTAGACTTTGTAACCGGTAGGTTGAAGCCATATCTTGTAGATACTAGATGTCTACCTGCCCCAGAATCAACACAGAGTTGAATGGACTGGGCCAGATGACTCTGTAACCGGTTGGGTCTTTACAAGGCTGTGTAACCGGTAACCGATTGATACACTCTGTAACCAGAACAAGGCCGTGTAGCCGGTTAGTACACTCTGTAACCAGTTGCTGAAGCAATTTACAACTATCTTTTGTGTTGAATTCAGCTTACTGTAGGTTTCCTCCATTAAATTACAGTATTTCTTTTAAGCAGACGTCTTATTTGTAGATTTGACAGTTGCTGGGAAAGCCCTTGTGATCTATTTTTAGAAGCAATTGTTGGTCGGCATGTCACGTGACCAACTTGCTGGTCAGAAGGACACGCCATTGGCTGATTAGAGATAACATCAGTGGTCGTGTTTTTAGTGTGATACTTAACCGGCAATTTTACAGTATTCTGACTGTCCACAAAACCCCACTACCGACAACAAGGCCGGGTCTGCAAGGCAGAGACTGGAATCACAGTAGATGTGAGTTCTGAAGAACGCACTTCCGACTTTCCTGGTCAGTGAATCACGTGATCAGCTTTGTGACCTGGTCGGTGAATCACGTGACCAGCTTTGTGGAGATGACGTCAGAGGTCACGTTCTTTTGAGCTGGTCGGTCGGCTGATGTTTTAAAAGTAGAGAAGCCTGGATCAGTGCGCTCTGAAGAAGGTAGGAAGCTCTGTAGATGAATTTCTTTTGTTCATGATAAAACCAGGCAACTTAAAACAGTGGCCTGACCATCCACAACCCCCCATACCGACAACAAAGCCGGGTCTGCAAGGGAGGGACTGATATCACCACTTAGTGAGCACAAAGAACGCAATTCTTTATCTTGAGATGACGTCAGTGGTCGCGTTCTATTGTGAGGTCGGCTGAACTGGAGCTTGCCGGTCGACTAATGCTTTACAGCAAAGATGTCTGGACCAGTGCGCTCTGAAGATTAAAATTCTCTTGCTTCTGTTGAAAAAACACTAAATACTCAAGCTGGCTGGTGTGACTGATGCTATACAGCAGAGAAGTCGGTACCAGTGTGCTCTGAAGAACTCTGAAGACTGCACCTCTTTATATGGGGAATTCCTTCTATTTACAGTGTTCAAAATTCCATAGACTGAAGTTTTCCATGAATTTTATTTGTAGTACATACTAGAAAAGACGTTTTGGTGATTGTAGCTGCAAAGGTTACAGAAGGTACATTCAAACAAAAGACACAGATAAAAATACCTTGTAAGTAGTATATCCATTATTTCCTTAATATTGTCGATCTGCCCCTAACAACAAAATTGTTGAATGGGAGGAAACTAGCCATATGGCTGCCCTCAAATTTCTCATTGATTACTGCCCCATCATCAACACTAAAATTAATCAACCAGGGAGCGTTTCCAGCAGATTTCTGATGTATATCCGTGCATGATATGTAGGTAACACTTCTACACTAAGTTATTGCAAATGAGGTTGAAAATCCATCATAATCCACACTTTTCCTTAAAATATTTGGAGATTGTTGAAAAAACATGTCTGCACAGTACATACGCCAAACGAAAAAGATGCTATGACGTCATCTTGTCTAGACAGGAAGGAAGTACGATGCGCCATCTAGGAAGTGCACAGTACTGGGACCGGCCAGCTTGTGAGGGCATTATGCACTCATATAAGATGACTTTTTCTGTCGTTTGGCATGCCGGTCTGCGTCGACCGGATTAGCAATTGTCCATTGGATAGGATGTATTAACGCAATAAAACAATAGTGTTCGTGGCATTGCCCATATATACCCACCTACCAAATTTGAAAGGTCTAACTAAAACATTTTTTTAAGTTACTGCGTCCAAAAGGAAATCTCTGCAGCGGCGGCATAACCGTCCTAAATCCAAAGTATCCCCGACTTTCGTCCGGGGATACAATTTTGCAAATTTAATATGTAAATTAAATTTTTGTAAGTTAATACCCTATCCAATGGACAATAACTTATCCGGTCAGCGCAGACCGGCCCGCCAAACATCAGAAAAAGACGTGCATTCGCCAGATGGCGTGTTGTACTTCCTTCCTGTCTAGACAGCGTGACGTCATAGCATCTTTTTCGTTGTCTAAACCTATTAGACCCCTAGTAAGCTGATAGCGGGGTCGGTGGGAGGGTCTTGCGTGTCCATTGGATAGGGTATTAACTTATAAAAATTTAAGTTACATATTAAATTTGCAATTTTATTGCGTTAATACATCCTATCCAATGGACAATAGCTGAATAACTACCGCTTGGTAGGCGGGTAAGTTACTAGGGACTTAGATGAACTCATAAAATAAACTAACAACTCAGGCCTGGGTCGACCCTGAGGTCAGGAAACCCTTAAGGCTCTAGTCGGTCAACAGATACCGGTTAAATGGTCCAACCAACTTACCTCTCCTCCTCCCCCCCCCCCCCCCCCCCCCCCCCCTTTTTTGACAGACCTGCTCTGAGGTAGGGGAAGAGGGGGCTGAGTTCAGTCCCCTGAGGAGAAATAAACCTCCTGAAGGAAGCACGGTTTTTTTGGGTTTTTTTTGGCTTAACTGGATGTACACTATTTACATATTTACAAATCTCCTCTAGGCCCTAGTTTGTTGGTGGATCTGCTGAGCAGCCACTACAGGACCTAAATGGAAGAGCTCTGAATCAGCCCAGGCCACATCCTTCAGATAAAACTGTGTGAAAGTATTATGGGATTTCCAGTGGCAAGCTGACAAGATCTGCTCTAAGGAAACTCCCGACTGGAAGGCCTTAGAGGCAGCAAAGGCCCTGACATCATGAGCTTTAACTTGATGCAGGGTGTGGGTTTGATGATCAGAGAGCTCATAGCATAAGATCACAGTCTGCTTGATCCATGAGGAGATAGTGGCAGGGGAGATGTCTTTGTTGAAGCCTTTCTTGAAGGAGACAAAGACTAGCTCCTTGTGCTGCCTGAGGTCTGACGTCCTGTCCAAATAGTAGCGCAAAGCTCTGACTGGACAAAGGGATCTGTCAGACTTGAGGGATTTATCTAGAGTAGGAGCCAGGGCTGGTATGACCACTGGGGCTACACTCTCTGGACCCTCTTTGGCCAGCTGATTCTTGGAAAGAAAGCTGGGAGATGGAAACAGGGACACCTTAGACCAATCGGATTGGTGTCTGATGTTCTTGTGCTGCCATGCATGGATCTCACTCCTTCTTTTGCCAGAGCACAGGGCCAAAAGGAAGACAGTTTTGAAGGTCAGATGCTTCAGAGATGCCTCCCTCAGAGGTTCGAAAGGAGCCTTTGTCAGCTGGTGAAGTACCAGGGAAAGGTTCCAAGAGGGTATTCCCCTCTGCCCTTTGGGTCTATCTCTGTGGAAACTTTCCAAGAGACGAGTGAGATTATCATCTTTGCTGATATTGACTGTTGTATTACCTAGTTTATCAGCAATGGCAGACCTGTATCCACCAATGGTGCTGGGCTGTAACTTCTTGTCCTCAAAGAGGTACATTAGGAAATCAGCCACCGATTTTACAGGTGGTGATCTGAAGTCCACCTGATTAGTGATGCACCACTTTGCAAAAATGGCCCACTTTGCCTCATAGACTGATCTGGTTGATCTTCTTTGAGGAGCCTCAATTCTTGCTGCCACTGCCTCAGAGAAGCCCTGTTCTTTGATTTTTGTGGCTCTAGGAGCCAGGCATGGAGATTTAGATTTGTCAGATTTCTGTGAGGGATCTGATTGAAGGGCTGTGTCAGCAGATTGGGCAGGTTGGGCAGGCTGAGAGGGACCTGACTGGACATGGTCACCAAGTCCCAAAACCAAGGCATGTTGGGCCACCCCGGGGCAATCAGAATGAGTCTCTTGCACGGGGAGTCCAGTAGCTTCTCCACCACTTTGCCCAATATGGTGGTCGGTGGGAAGGCGTATGCATCCAGATCCTCCCATGGCAGAGTAAGTGCATCCACTGCTACAGCCAGGGAGTCCGGTACTAGAGAGACAAACTGAGGTAACTTGTGGTTGAACCTCGTGGCAAATAGATCTATTTGAGGCCGGTGCCATTGGCTGCATATCTGTTGAAAAACTTCCGGAAGGAGGAACCACTCTGTCTGGATGGTCTGACCCAGCCTGGATAGTTTGTTTGCTATCACATTTAAACGGCCTGGGATGTGTCGAGCTTTTAGAGTCACTTGTCGCTGGGAACACCAGGTCAAGATTCTCCACAGTAGGGCACACAGTGGGCCCGACCTCATGCCTCCTTCCTTGTTTATGTAAGCTACCACTGTAGTATTGTCGGTTGCTACTAGAACTATTTTGTCTACACAGAGATTTTGGAACTCTTTTAGGGCTAGAAAGACTGCTTTGAGCTCCAGATAATTTATGTGCAGCTTGCTTTCCGGCACCGACCAGGACCCTCTTGCAGTGAACTCGTTTAAGTGAGCCCCCCACCCTTCTTTTGATGCGTCTGTAAAAATTTGCAGAGCATGTTTTACTGGGTGTAATGGTTGACCTTGAAGCACATTGCTTTCCTCTAGCCACCATTGTAAGTGCGGGTACAGGGACCTTGGTAGAGGGATAATCTTCTCTAAAGATTCTGGTACCCTCCAATTGTTTTTGAGATGCCACTGTATGGATCTCATGTGTAGTCGGCCGAGGTGAACCTGCTTTTCTGTGGCTGTTAGAAGACCTATCAGGGACATGAACTGCCAGATCAGACAGGCCGGTAGCAACAAAAGTGCTTGTATTTTGTCCTGAAGGCTTTGCCACCGGTCCGGAGTCGGTCTGACCCGGCCGGACCTGAGGTCGAACTGGTAACCTACAAAGTCGAAGACCTGTTTGGGTTCCAGCTCTGATTTCTCTAAATTCACTAGCCAACCTAGGTCCTGGCACATTTTGACCAGGATTTGAGTGTGTTGGAGACAAATTTGTTGGGATCTGGCTCTCACCAACCAGTCGTCTAGGTACTGGTGGATCCTTATACCCCTGTGTATGGCCATCAGTTTCACCTCCTTTGCTAACACAGTGAACTCCATGGGCGCTGTGGACAGACCAAAAGGCAGAGCTTTGAATTGATAAGTCCGGCCCTGGACATGGAATCTTAGATATTTCCTGGATTGTTCCTGTATTGGTATGTGGAAGTAGGCATCTTTGAAATCTACTGAGGTGACCCACTCCCCTTGTTGGAGGGATGTTCTGATGGTTTCCGGTGTCTCCATTTTGAATTTCTCCACCTTGAGGAAAAGGTTTAGTTTGCTTAGATCCAGTATTGGCCTCCATTTGTTGTTGGGTCTTGGGACTAGAAACAGTCGACTGAAGAACCCCAGAGATGTTTGATTGTGGACCAGTTCTACTGCATTTTTGTCTATAAGCTGATGTAATGCTCCAACAGGTAGCTGTTCCTGTGGGGATTGACATAATGGCTTACGACAGTCGGAGACCTTGTAAGATTTCCGGAAAGGAAGGGTGTAACCTCTCAAGATTTGAACTATTTTTGGACCGGCCCCTAGATCCAGCCATGTTTGCCAAAAGTTTTGGAAGTCTGGACCCTACAGGCAGAGCTTTTGCAACAAGAGGGACATTGACCACAGGTTGGACACAAGACAATTGAGTGACAGAAGAAGCACCTTTGACAAATTTTAATGTATGATCTCTGTTTTTTTACATCTGCTAAGCCAGGACTTATTCCTTTCCTTTGTGGATGTCCGGTTGCAGAAAGAGCATGGTTTACAACATTTAATTTTACAACAGTGTCTTGAAAAGTCAATGTCTCTTTGTGTGTGCTCCCGGCCAGCAGCCGTGCCTGTAAACTTGTTACCCAGTAATTGTCATTTATACGGCCGCTGGCCCTTGGCTGGTCGTGAGGAATACCGGTGTTTTCCCTTCCCTCGTCTATGCTGGCTCTGTGAGGAGATGTTTTTCCAAGCCGGTCGGTCCTGTTTCTTAGGGTCAGACTTCCTATCCTGTCTATCATAGGGGTGATATCTACCCTCCTTGTAAACCGACCCAGAACGATTTCTGTCGAAATTGGCTATGTCCTCCTCCGCTTGCTTGATAACTGAGTCCGGGAATAATGTGTCTAACTCCAATGGGGCCGATCTGAGTGCATTCAAGGTGTCAGCCTTCACTCCAGCTTTGAGATACTAGGATAAATAAGAATCACGTCTTAACAGAGTGGTATTGGCCATATTGACAAACACAAAATCTGTTAGGTGTTCCATAGCCTTGGCCATGGCTTAACAAACACCGGAGTTGAAGTCTAACAGGAATTGAAGTTCATCTGTAGCTGTCGACACCTTGCCTGCTGCTTTGCCCTTGGATTCAGTCCGGATGGTACGGAGTTGAGTATGCATGTTTTGCTGGACTTTAAGTAAGCAGCGATTGAAACAAGCAGCTTGGTTGCATATTATAGATAATTCCCGGGCTGATCTCTCCCACTTTCTTAGAGTTTCCTGGGAAATGGGTCTGGAAAGTGGTGGGTTGGAAGCAATGCCAGCCTGACGAGCTATCCTAAGGTAGGTGCTGTTAATACGGGAAGAGGAAGTATTCCAAGATTTCACTGTAGAGCTAGAGTCCTTCTTGGTTTCAGAATGCACACCGGCCATGGGATTTGGCCGGATGGACAAATTGATCCTGCTGAAGAGTTCCTGCCTCAGTAGTACGTGAGGGATAGCCCTGTACAAGAGTAAGGTTGAGCTTTGAAAGTTTGTTGTAGAGCCACTTGTCCATGGGGAGGTTGACGGATACCTTGCCAGGAGTTTGAAGTTTCGGTCCGGCAAAAGGGTTGTCATCTGACATCTTGGTGCCGGAATCAATGTCCGGAACATGAGTCCACCCCATGTAAGACCGGATCCCCCTCATAGTTTCTCTGTAAGACTGTTCCTCAGAAAAGGATTGGTCGGGGTCGGTGAGAGACACTTCGTGGTCGTCAGATAATTCACCCTCTTCCGGGTACAGATCAACTGGAGGTCTATACGAACTAACACTTTCAGAGTCTGAGTCACTGGACGAGCTTTCCCTTCTGGTAGAATCAAAGGCAGTGGAAAAAGACCTCTTAGCGGGCTGATCGGAAATCCCTGAGGTTCCTGGTCGGTGGGGAGGTTAAGAAGAGTCAGAACCAGCCTTAGAAGCATTGGTGACATCAACAGGGTCGGTAGCCGCTGACACAGAAGTAGCCGGTCGGTGTGACAGCTGTGAAGATGAAGAAGGTTTCAGGAAAGGCTCAGAGATGATAACATTGGGCAGAGGAGCATGAGTGGGGGTGACCTTGACAGAACTGAATGTCGGTTCCCGGTCTAATGTCTTGGCCAACAATAATGCCTCCAGCCGGTTGAAATGATGCGACCGTTTTTGCTCCATGAGTTCAAGTTTCTGGTCGGTGGATTCAGTAGAGGGTCGGTGAGATGACTTGTCCGGCTTGACCGGTTTGGAGGTAGTAGCTTTCTTTTCCTTCTTCTCTTCCTTCTTCCTCTTCTCAACTGGTTTATCACTCAAATCAGGAGGCCCGGAAGGGCTCTGACCATCCACGACCCACATTACCGTCACCAAGGACGGGTCTACAAGGGTGGGACTGAGAGTGTTATCAGCAACAGGATTCTTAGATGGAGTTGAAGACTTCATATCCCGCTTCTCCTTCTTGAGTTTATAAGATGGCGTTGATAACTGGGCCAATTGTTCAGGGGTGAGAGCATTACAATGATGACAATTTGCCCTGGTCCTTCCCCTTCTTTTTATCACGACAGCGTGCACACACTGTGTGGGGGTCAAAACCCGCCATCATGTGGCCACAACCACCCCGACGTTGACTGGTAGAAGACATAGTGAGCTATAAGTCTTCTAGAATCCACTGATCAAATAATAAAATGAAATTTACAAAAGTTCAGACAAAAACTTTGAAGTTAAAATTCACTGAAATAATCCGTGCAACATGTACATGTGCCAAACGAAAAAGATGCTATGACGTCACGCTGTCTAGAGAGGAAGGAAGTACACAGTACTGGACGGTGGAAACACAGGATGTCTTTTTCTGACGTTTGGCGGGCCGGTCTGCGCCGACCGGATAAGCTATTGTCCATTGGATAGGATGTATTAACGCAATAAAATGGAAAATTTAATGGTTAAATTAAATTTTTATTAGTTAATATCTTACCTAGTGGACCAGTGCATTTGTCCGGCGCGCAGCCGGTCCCGCCAAACGTTAGACAAAAACGTCCTGAGCTGGGCTCTGACCGGGACCGGTAGTGTAATCCACATTCACCAGGTGTCGTGACTGCATCCAGCTCCCCTACTGCGCGTGCGCGCGCATGCGTACTTCCTCTTTTTGTGGCCTACCTAAGAATGTCCCCCTTTTTAGCTCTTGCGGGGCAGGTAGGGTGGGACTCTCTTGGTCCACTAGGTAAGATATTAACTAATAAAAATTTAATTTAACCATTAAATTTTCCATTTTATTGCGTTAATATATCTTACCTAGTGGACCAGTGCAGAATAACTACCCAGTGGTTGGAGGGTAGCTATGAAAAAAAGGGGAGACAGAGACTCTAAGATCTACATATATACTCCGTAAATCCAGAGGGAATCACCCGGGAAGGGTTTCTAACTACCCTGGATAGGTACAGTCTCTACTCCCCCCCCCCCCCCCCTCCCCCTAGTTTTGCAGCTGACGAGTCCACGAGGAAGTGCAGAAGGGGAATTGAAGATTAAGATGGTCCTCCATCTTCTTGCAACGCAAGACAGACTGCAGGGACTTTTTTTTTTTATATGTACATGTATGAATACATATATACATCACTATATACATGGAAGCCTCTACTTAGTCCCTAATTTGTTGGGCAGCTACCACAGGACCCAAATGGTACACATCCGAGTCTGCCCAGGCCAAGTCCTTCAGGTAAAATTGGGTGAAGGTATTATGAGACTTCCAGTGACAGGCTGCCAAAATCTGGTCTAAGGGAACACCCCCTTGAAAGGCTTTGGACGCCGCGAACGCGCGAACGTCATGAGCCCGAACCTGATGCAACTGTTGAGCCTGTTGGTCTGACATCTGATAACAAAGGACTATGGTTTGTTTGATCCAGGAGGAAACGGTAGCAGGGACAATATCCTTCTGGAAACTCTTCCTAAAGGAAACAAAAACCAATTCTTTGCCTGAACGGAGATCTTTGGTTTTGTCCAAGTAATAACGTAGTGCCCGGACCGGGCACAGACTCCTATCCTCCTTGAGGGATTTGTCCAATGAAGGAGCCAAGGCTGGAATGATAACAGGGGCCACGCATGCGGGACCTTCTTTAGCCAGGTGGTTCTTGGAGATGAAACTAGGAGAAGGCGATAAGGAAACATTCGACCAATCCTCTTGGTGCCTAATGTTCCTGTGGACCCAAGCATGAATTTCACTCCTCCGTTTCCCAGAGCCCAAGGCTAGAAGGAAGACAGTCTTAAAGGTGAGATACTTCAGCGAAGCCTTCCTGAGAGGTTCAAAAGGAGGTTGTGTAAGTTGGTGAAGGACCAAAGACAAATTCCACGTAGGAACCCCACGTCTGCCTTTTGGTTTGTCCCTGTGAAAACTGTCCAACAACCTGGACAAGTTTTCATCCTTGCTGATGTTAATTCTGGAATTCCCCACTTTGTCGGCTATGGCAGTCCTATAGCCTTCTATGGTACTAGGTTGAAGATGTTTCTCCTGAAAAAGGGACAGGAGAAAATCCGCAATTTGCTCTATAGAGGGAGTTCTGAAGTCCACCTGATTTTTCGCACACCATCTGACAAAACGGACCACTTTGATTCATAAATGGCTCTGGTAGAGCGTCTTTGAGGAGCCTCAATTCTTGTTGCCACTTCTGCCGAGAACCCGGCTTGCTGGATGGCAGAGGCTCTAGGAGCCAAGCATGAAGGTTCAGATTGGGAAGGTCCCGGTGAGGACACTGATTGAACGGTTGAGTTATCAAATTCGACACCTGAGGGAGCAGGAGGGGAATTTGAGCTGACATGTTGACCAGGTCCCAAAACCAAGGCATGTTGGGCCAACCTGGTGCTATCAGAATGAGACGACGGAATCCGTGGTCCAAAAGTTTCGTTACCACCTGATGAAGAAGGGCTGTCGGTGGAAATGCATAAGCGTCCAGGTCCTCCCAAGGGAGACTTAAGGCATCCACTTCCCACGCTGATCGGTCTGGAACCGGGGATACAAACCGGGGAAGTTTGTGATTGAACCGGGTGGCAAACAGGTCCACAGACGGGCGGTGCCAACGCCGGCATATTTGAGCAAACACCTCCGGGAGGAGGGACCATTCCGTTTGGATCACCTGATTGAGTCGGGACAGCTTGTCGGCAATGACGTTCAGGTGACCCGGAATATGCTTGGCCCTCAGGACAATCTGCCTTTGGTTGCACCAAAGCATCAGTCTCCAAAGGAGGGCACAGAGTGAGCCTGATTTCATACCCCCTTCCTTGTTGATGTAAGAGACCACAGTGGTGTTGTCTGTACAAACAAGAACTATCTGGTTGCAACATAACCGCTCGAACCGTTTTAAGACCAGCAGGACTGCCTTGAGCTCCAACAAATTTATGTGCAAGGCGCCTTCTGACTCTAACCAGACTCCTTTTGCCATGTAATCGCCTAAGTGAGCGCCCCAACCTTTGTTTGAGGCATCTGTAAACAGTTGAAGGGCGTGTTGAAGAGGGTGTAAGGCTTGACCGGAGAGCACCTTGGCCGGGTCCAACCACCACCTTAGATGTACATGGAGAGATGAAGGAATTGGAATGACCTTTTCCAGAGATTCCGGGGCATGCCAATGCTTTTTTAGGTGCCATTGAATGGGTCTCATATGCAGCCTCCCCGATACTACTTGTTTTTCTGTTGCTGTCAGAAGGCCGCTCAAAGACATGAACTGCCTGACTGAGCAACATTCCAGTCCCAGGAGAAGGTTGAGCTTCTGAGATAGACTCCTCCACCTGTCCTGAGTTGGTTTGACTAACCCCTGAGATAGGTTGAAATGATAACCTACGAAGTCGAAGGTTTGTTGGGGAACCAGCTCTGACTTGTCCATGTTGACTACCCAACCTAAAGAGCGGCAAAGGTCCAAAAGGATCTGCGTATGACGTAGGCAAATTTCCCGGCATGGGGCTCTCAGTAACCAATCGTCTAGGTATTGGTGGATCCGAATACCCCTCGATTGAGCCATGAGTTTTACCTCCTTGACCACCTTTGAGAACTCCAACGGAGCCGTCGACAGGCCAAAGGGAAGTGCTGTGAACGGAAAGGTCTGACCTTTTAAGTGGAACCTGAGATATTTTCGCGACCTGTGGTTTATGGGAATGTGAAAATAAGCGTCGCTGAAATCCAGCGAAGTGACCCACTCCCCCTGTTGCAGGGAGAGTCTGATGGTCTCCGGAGTTTCCATCTTGAACGTTGCTGGAGCAAGGTAAAGGTTCAGTTGGCTTAGATCTAGAATGGGCCTCCATTTCCCGTTGGGTTTTGGAACCAGGAACAACCGGTTGTAGAAACCCAGAGATGACTGAACGGACACCTTTTCTATAGTCTGTTTTTGACCTAGGGAATGCAATGCCTCGTTCAGACTTTTGTTTCGTGAGGGATTTGATGAACCACTGACTATCACAGGAAATCTTGCTAGAGGTGGACTCTCCTTGAAGGGTAGTTGATACCCTTCCCTGAGGATGGAGACTACCCTTGGATTTGAACCCAGGGAGAGCCAAACCTGCCAAAACAGTTGCAGACGGCCTCCCACAGGTGGATCTTTTGCAACACATGGGGCATTTGTTACATTTGGGGCAAAAAGACACTGATTTACAGACAAAGCACTGTTCACAGATTTTATTTCTGTTTGAGAATGAGAGGGTCTTACGTTTTTCTTTTGTAACAGCCCCTTTACAGAAGGTGCAGGAAGAACAACATGCAAATTTACAGTCTCTGGAAAAGTCCCTTTGTTTGCTGATGACACTAGATTGAGATCCCCTAAACCTGAACTTAACACAACTGGGGGACTCAGTAGATATTGATTGTCATTTATATGGTTTGGTACCACGGGCAGGCTTGGAGTAGTATGTAGAACCAGATCCACCTCTACCACGACCCCTACCCATGCCTCTGCCCGAGAATTGCCTCCAAGGTTGTTGATTTTGGGAAGAGGAGAAGCCGGATTGACGACTCTCTTTCTTTTCATATGGCTGGTACCGGAATTGATGCTTCTTTGAGTGCTGATATGTGCCTGGGCCGGGACCAGTAGCACTCTTGTTTGAGTCATGCTTTTGAATATCCTGCTCCGCTACTGCCAGTACATCATCCGGGAATAGCCCGTAAGTGAACAGGGGAGCATTTCGTAGTTTATTCCAGGTATCAGGTTTCAGGCCTGGTTTAACGTACTCGAGATAAGAATCTCTCCTCAACAAAATGAAATTGGCTAGCTGAACAAACAAGCTGTCTGTGAGGTGCTGGAAGGCAGTACCTAAGGCTACAGAAACGCTACTGTGGAAAGCTGACAAGTCTTTCAAGTCCTTGATGGCGTCAGTGACTTCCTTTGGGGCCTTGCCCTGAACAATGGTAGCGTTTAAAAATGAAATACGTTGATTCATTTTGTCCTGAATTTCACTCACGCACCTGTTGAACCCCGCTGCGTGGTTGGTAATCAAAGAGCCTTCTTTAGCACATTGCTCCCACCTTCTAAGTATCTCCTGAGGGATAGGCCTAGATGCTGGTCCTGAAGATGGATATGAGGAAATCTTGGCAATACGGGAGAATTGAGAGTTCAGGTTCAGGCTAACTCCACTGAAACTTTGCCTGAGCGACGAGGGTGTTTTCCCTTCCAAGGGTTGTCAGAACGGTTGTCTGTATCACTTACTGAAGCTTCAAAATTAGAAAATTTAACAGTAAATTAAATTTTTATAAGTTAATACCTTACCTAGTGGACAGATGCATTTGTCCGGCGCTCTGCCGGTCACGCCAAACGTTAGAAAAAAACGTCCTGAGCTGGGCTCTGGCCGGGACCGGTAGTGTCCTGTTCACTCGCCAGGTGGCTGTACAGCCTACCTGCCGGTATACTGCGCATGCGCTCTTCCTCTTTTTGTTGTCTACCTTATGACCCCTTGTTGGTTATGATAGCGGGGAAGGTAGGGTGGGACTCCCCCTGTCCACTAGGTAAGGTATTAACTTACAAAAATTTAATTTACTATTAAATTTTCTATTTTATTGCGTTAATACAACTTACCTAGTGGACAGATGCAGAATGACTACCCATTGGATGGAGGGTAGCCAAACAAGGGGAACCCATATAGACAATAGCATAACGGGTGTGTCGGGTACTGGTTAAATAAACCAACCTTTAAGGACCAAAACAACTCTCTCCCCCCCCCCCCCCCCCCCCCCCCCCCCCCCCGAAGGTGCAGGGAGACTAATGAGGGCATGAACTAATAAATTCATGAATGAGGAAGAAGAACAGGAGCAAAGAAAACCATCCTGAGAAGCTCCTGGATCCACTTTGGTTCATGGCAATCCAGCAGCAAAGGATAGTGGAGGGGTTTGTTTTTTTTTTTGTTTTTTTTTTTATATACACTAAACCCAAATAAAACATGTGTACACTATATACAGTCAATAATAAGACTACTACTGATGTTCGTGGATCTGCTGAGCAGCTACCACAGGACCTAGGTACAACTCTGAATCTGCCCAGGCTAGGTCCTTCAGGTAGAATTGTGTAAAAGTATTGTGGGCCTTCCAATGGCAAGCCGACAGGATCTGATCCAAGGAAACCCCGCCCTGAAAGGCTTTGGATGCGGCAAAGGCCCGCACATCATGAGCCCGTACTTGATGTATAGTTTGAGCCTCATGATCGGAAAGCTGATAGCACAAGAACACAGTTTGCTTGATCCAGGAAGAAACAGTAGCCGGAACAATGTCCTTCTGAAAACTCTTCCGGAAACAAACAAACACCAGATCTTTGCCCGAGCGTAAGTCCTTGGTCCTGTCTAAATAGTAACGCAAGGCCCTGACCGGGCAAAGTGACTTGTCCTCCCTGAGGGACCTGTCCAAAGATGGAGCCAAAGCTGGAATGACAACCAGTGCCACAGCAGCCGGTTCGTCCCGCGCTAGCTGAATCTTAGACAGAAAACTGGGAGAGGGATATAGGGAGACCTGACTCCAGTTCTCCTGATGCCTGATGTTGCGGTATAACCAAGCATGGATTTCGCTCCGCCTTTTGCCGGAACCCAAAGCCAATAGGAAAACCGTCTTAAAGGTCAAATGTTTAAGAGAGGCCTTCCGCATGGGTTCGAAAGGAGCTTTGGTCAACTGGTGGAGCACTAATGAAAGGTTCCACGCAGGGACTCCCCGCCTGCCTTTCGGCTTGTCTCTATGGAAACTGTCCAGCAAGCGAGTGAGGCTTTCATCCTTGCCAAAATGAACCGGGTCGTTACCCACCATATCGGCAATAGCTGTTCTGTAGCCTTCTATAGTACTGGGTTGTAACTGTCTCTCCTTAAAGAGATACAACAAAAAATTGGCCACCTGTTTCAGAGAGGGCGCCCTGAAGTCCACCTGGTTGGATTCACACCACTTAACAAAAATGGCCCACTTTGACTTATAGACCGCTCTGGTTGAACTTCTCTGAGGAGCTTCAATTCTTGCTGCCACTTCCTCAGAAAACCCTTGTCGCCTGATGGACGAGGCTCTAGGAGCCAAGCATGCAGATTCAGATGATTCAAGTTCCTGTGGAGAAGGCCGTTGAACGGTTGAGTCAACAGGGTCCTCTCCAAGGGAAGACTGAAGGGAATTTGACTTGAGAGACTGATCAGATCCCAAAACCAAGGCATGTTGGGCCAACCCGGAGCGATTAAGATCATTCTGTGAAAGCCCTGATTCACCAGTTTGGATGTGACCTGACTGAGGAGGGAGACTGGAGGAAAGGCGTACACGTCCAGGTTGCTCCATGGTAGGCTGAGAGCATCCACCGCCCAAGCTGTCGAGTCCGGAACTGGAGAGACAAACTTGGGAAGCTTGTGATTGAATCGGGTGGCAAAAAGATCTATCTGAGGCTGGTCCCATTTGGAGCACAAGCGATTGAACACCAGTTGAGACAGGCACCACTCGGTCTGGATCACCTGATTGTGTCGGGACAGCTTGTCGGCTATGACATTCAAGCGACCCGGAATGTGTCTGGCCCGCACAAATTATCTTCCTGGGATGACACCAGGATAGGAGTCGCCAAAGTAGGGCACAGAGAGACCCTGATCTCATACCGCCCTCTTTGTTGATGTAAGACACTACAGTCATGTTGTCGGTTGCTATGAGAACAATCTGTCCCCTGCACTGCTTCTCGAAACTCTTGAGAGCCAGAAGAACTGCCTTGAGTTCCAAGAAGTTGATGTGGAGGCGACTCTCGGGTTCTGACCAAACGCCTCTTGCTATGGATTCCCCTAAGTGTGCGCCCCAGCCTTCGTTTGAGGCATCTGTAAAAATCTGTAGGGCGTGCTGAAGAGGGTGCAAGGGTTGCCCTTTTAGCACATTGGTCTCGTCCAACCACCAATTCAGGTGTGGGTGAAGAGAAAGGGGAACCGGAATAATCTTCTCCAGACTCTCCGGCACATGCCAGTGTCTTTTTAGATGCCACTGAACCGGTCTCATGTGAAGCCGGCCGGCCCACACTTGCTTTTCCGTGGCAGTAAGTAGCCCGATGAGGGACATGAACTGACGGACTGAACAACAGTCCCTGCTTTTGATGAACTGTAGTTTCTGCTGAAGAGTGATCCATCTGTCCTGAGTGGGCAACACTCGACCGGACAGAAGGTCGAACCGGTAACCTACGAAATTGAAAACCTGTTGAGGTGTAAGTTCCGATTTCTCCATGTTTACCACCCACCCTAGTTCGTGGCACAGGGCCAAGAGGGTCTGGGTATGTAACTGGCAAGTTTCCTGGTCCGGGGCTCTGACTAACCAGTCGTCGAGGTACTGGTGGATCCGGATACCCCGTGCTTGAGCCATCAGTTTCACCTCCTTGACTACCTTGGTGAATTCCAGTGGAGCTGTGGCGAGCCCGAAAGGAAGGGCCGTGAATTGATAAGCTTTTCTTCCCAGAAAAAACCTGAGGTACTTCCGTGATCTTTGACTGATAGGGATATGAAAGTAAGCGTCGCTGAAATCCAGTGACGTTACCCACTCCCCCTTTTGGAGAGACAACCTTATTGTTTTCCGGAGTTTCCATTTTGAAGGTGCCTGGTTGCAAAAAGAGATTGAGATGGCTGAGGTCCAAGATAGGTCTCCATCTCTGGTTCGGTTTTGGTACTAGAAAGAGGCGGTTGTAAAAGGCCAGGGAGGATCTGATGATCACCTTTTCGACTACCAACTTGTTTATGAGGTCTGTTACCGCCTGATACAAGGCTTTGCTTTTGCCGGGGTGAGCATAACCACTCTTGATCACCGGGGATCGGGTCAGAGGTGGTCTGATTTTGAAGGGTAGCGTGTATCCCTCTCGTAAAATCGAGACCACCCTTGGATTCGCACCCAGACTGAGCCAAACTTGCCAAAACTTTTGCAGTCTGCCCCCTACAGCCAAACTTGGGACAACATTGGGGACATTTGGAACATGTGGGGCAAAAAGACATTGACTTGCACAAAAAACACCTTTCACATCTTTTATTTTTCTCTTTGGTATACAGGGACTTATACCTTTCTTTTGCGGTTGCCCTTGGAAACAAACAGAATGAGCATGATCTACAGCAAGATAAGACACATTTTGAGAAGGTAAACTTGGTGTCTGAAGAAATGTCTTTGAACATGGACTGTCTATTACTTCTGAGTTTACAGTCTTTTTTAAGGCCATTTTGTCCAACTTTGCAACTACTGATCTTGAGAGAGTTGGACACAATAGGTAATTGTCATTTATATTGCTTGTAACCTCTCGATTTAGAGAAACGGGGATTGGAACCACGTCCTCTGCCACGACCCCGGCCTCTATTACGGCTAAACTGCCTCCAAGCCTGACGATCCTGATCTCCGGTACCGGTATTCCTGTCTCTGCTATCATAGGGATGGTACCTCTGTGAAGATCTCCAGCCGGTCTGTTGGGCAGCACCCGGACCGGGTCTGGGAACAGAACCGGCGGAGTGATGACTGGCAATATCCTGTTCTGCTGTACGTATAACGGCATCAGGGAATAATCCAAGCCCGAATAACGGAGCATTACGCAGCTGGTTGTAAGTATCAGGTTTGATCCCGTTCTTGACATGGTCAAGGTAAGAGTCCCAACGTAGCAAAATCAAGTTGGACATTTGTACAAAGAGACTGTCCGCTAGGTGCTGGAGTGCAGTGCCCATGGCCACAGAAACATTTTGATGAAAGGCAGTAAGATCTTTCAGGTCGGAAAGGGCAGTAGAAACCTCTTTGGGTGCTTTTCTCTTGTTAATTCTGGCATGAAGCATATTGACATGGCCGGTCATGCGTTCCTGCAATTCACTGGTGCAACGGTTAAAGCCTGCTGCGTGATTTACTATGTATGAATTTTCCCTGGAGCACCTTTCCCACCGGCGCAAGTATTCCTGAGAAATAGGACGCGACGGGGGTCCTGTGGAAGGGTAAGCAGATGCCTTCACAATGCGGGGGAACTGAGAATTGACCTTGGCTTCTGAGTTATGCCAACTAAATAATGTCTTTCCCGGCCTATGCGGGCCCTCTGGTCTGATCATGTGCATTTGGTACCATCTACTTTGCGATTTTGGCACTTTCACAAACTGATCCTTCTTTAAGCCAGCCGAATCTTGAGACCTGGAAGGGTACCCTTCCGCCACCACTGTGTTCAACTTTTCCAACTTCTGGCAGAGCCAGTCATCCGGCGGCATGGCTACTGAGATGCGGGCAGGTCTTTTAGGTAGCTTCCCTTTCCAGGGATTATTACTCTTGTCAGGCTCACTGAGGTCACTCTCAAAAGTAGGGATATGATTCCACCCCATAAACGACCGGATGGATCTAACTGTCTCTCTGTAGTTCATATCTTCCGTCTGTTCAGGCCTGTCCAAGGTATCAGAGGATATTTCACCTTCATCAGACACTTGATCCTCGGAATAGCTGGCCTCAGACTGAGGGGGGTCAATGTCCAGGGAATCCGGCTCCGGTGGAGCCCGGTAAGCTTCAGAAACAGTGGAATCCCCAAAGAGAGATGAACTTTGAACTACGGGTGGAACTTGACCGGACGGACTGGGTTGAGAAAACACTGGACCGGTTGTACCGGGAAGAAAGAGTTCTGACTGTTCCGGGTCCGAAGCCACAGTAGACAGTGGAGCAGACTTCGATTTCTGCTTAGGCACAACCTCCGGACCGGAGGTGACTTGAACCTGGACCGGTGGCTTAACAGGGACCGGAACTGATTTAGTATGAAGGGTCCCAACATCCGGGGGAGGAGACACTTGTCTTTTCTTTGAACGTTTATCATCTTTAGTGTCTTTACGGGACTTGCGTGACTTCTTCTGTTCCTTTACATCCCTTTGAACAGTGTGAGAATCCTGTTGCTTATCAACCTCACCTTCTGCCGGGAACTCCACCGGACCGGTGAGCCGGGCAGAAGGGGGAATAAAAGGAGTGTCTGAAATGGGAGCATGGGAAGGCACATGCTGAACAGACGATTTAGGGGTAGAAAAAACATTGCCCCTGGAGAGTAATGCCTCAAACCGGGCGAATTGTTCAGCCCAATGATCCGATATTTGTTGGAGTTGATCAGAGGTAACAAAAGACGTACTAGTACTTGAATCCTCTGGTTGCGCATGCGCAGCAGACTGAGCTGCAGAAGGAGACGGCTGAAAAATGGGTTCTTTGTCTTCCACAGAAGCAATGACTGTTACTTGTTCCGGAGATACCAAAACACCAGCCTTCTTGTCCTTGCGATTCTTATAAGTAGGGCCATAATATGACCGCAAACGCCTCGCCTTTGTCCTTTTTTATCTCCTTTTTTATCTCCAGGGGATGCCATGATATATGAACACAATAATTCACTACAAATTTACCAAGAATTCACTTGTATAACACATAAAAAAATTAAAATAGTTTCTCTTAAACTTCAAGCGTTTCAAATCCTCACGTGCCAAACAAACAGAGGAAGAGCGCATGCGCACGCAGTATACCGGCAGGTAGGCTGTACAGCCACCTGGCGAGTGAACAGGACACTACCGGTCCCGGCCAGAGCCCAGCTCAGGACGTTTTTTTCTAACGTTTGGCGTGACCGGCAGAGCGCCGGACAAATGCATCTGTCCACTAGGTAAGTTGTATTAACGCAATAAAACTGGTATGTGAGACCAGCCAAGGAAAGACCTGACCGACCGGACCGTTTCCCTGTAGTTCATTTCCTCGTTTTTCTCAGTAACCTCAGTATCTGAAAGTTCACCTTCCTCACCAGATTCCTTATCTGACCGGTCCGGAAGGGGTTCCCCGTCTGACAGAGCCGGATCCGGCTGAGCAAAACTATCCGGTGCAAAGGAAGCAGAAGTACTGGTATACTGCGGACCGGTGATGACCGGTTGAGAGGCGGACCCTGGGGAAGAGACACTGGTGATAGCAGGCACAGTTTCCTCCGGTTGGCCAAGAACTTGTAAACCCGGACCGGGTACCACTGTCTTGGGAGGAATAGGGTCCCTAGCAATTTGACTTGAAGAACCGGCAGCAGCGGCCGGTTTGATAGACTTCTTGTGTTTGGATTTCCCTTTCTGTTTCTTAACAGAAGAAGAAGAAGAATCCTCTACGTCCTGACCCGGAGGCCTCACCGGACCGGTGGCTCTGGGGTCAGGAGAGGGATTGATAAAAGGTGTGTCAGAGATAGGGGCTTGATTCGTTGAAACAGGCATCTTGGGAGTAGAAAATATGTTGGTTCTAGTAAGGAGAGCCTCAAAACGGGCGAATTTTTCCTCCAACTGATTGTTTAAGAGTTCAAAATCCTGACGGGAGACAAAGTCTCCAGTACTGGTCTGATCAGAAACCGGGAAAGCACCGGTAACAACCCGTCCCTGCGCATGCGCAGCGTCCGGGGACATATCCATTTCATCTTGATCCTCCACCGGACCCACAACAGTAACCTTACTAGGAGAGATTAAGATCCCTGCTTTTTTGTCCTTTCGGATTTGATATTGTGGAGTTGCTAGCATACCTTTCTGGGAGTCAGACAACGCATCACACAATTCACAGTCCTGACCTTTGACACAAGGGTCATCTCCCACCTTTTTGTCCCTGCAGCGGGCACACTTTTTATGTAGGTCAAACCCCGCCATAACATGGCCGCAACTACCACGCCTCTGTCCTGGTGATGCCATGACAAATATATTTTGCAAATATCCAAACTTTCCTTCTAACACGTTTGTAAAGAAACAATATAATTCAAAGTTTATTCCACAGAAATTTATCCGTTAATACACTATGGCGCCAAACAAAAAGAGGAAGTACGCATGCGCGCGCACGCGCAGTAGGGAAGCTGGGTGCAGTCACGACACCTGGCGAATGTGGATTACACTACCAGTCCCGGTCAGAGCCCAGCTCAGGACGTTTTTGTCTAACGTTTGGCGGGACCTGGCTGCGCGCCGGACAAATGCACTGGTCCACTAGGTAAGATATATTAACGCAATAAAAAAGAAATTATCCTATCATTCATAAATTATTTTCACATAAATTTTAAAAAAAAGTTTTACCTGTATACAACTCTATGGCTCCCACTTTGTAAGATTCACTGATCTCATCAACTTCTTCATTCAATGTTTCAAATTTTAGAATTTCGGCCTTGAATTCAGACAGTATTGGCTTTGTTTCTACAAATTGCTGAAACCAACAAAAAAAAATAAATAAATAATAAAATAAAAAACTGTGGCACGACTTTACACTTTTTTTGGAAAATGATGTAAATATAAAGTGTTTAGAAATTATCTGTTTTATGAACAATTACATTATTGAAAAGAACTGTAAGGCATTAAGGTCATAATGCTTAACAGTAAGATGGTGATAGTTTAAATTCTAGAAGGGAGAATAATATTACATAACAATTGGATGTAGTGCTATGATCTGACAAAAGCATTACATTAGACAGAAACATATATATCTTAGTTTGAATAAGCCAAAAAAAGCCATACAAAAACTTTGAAACAATTCCGACCCAAGAAAAGATATAAAGTCAATTGTTAAGGATAGCCATATCTGTCAATGGTTCCGACAGTCAAAAGATCTCAACTGTTATGTTGTTGTGCATATCAGCAGTGTTAAACTTTCCAGGAACTGTACTTCATTCTAATGATAAAAAATTGCCTGTCTAGTAAGTGAAAGGATTGTGTTCCATCCTTCCATGTTTCTTTCCAAGAGGTAATTTACAGTGTCAGATGCCTCAGAATTACAAAATCTTGGTGTGATATGTCTAGTTTATGTAAATAACTCCAGCACTTAACCTTGACCACTTCCTCCCTATCCTCTTCCCACAGGAAGTGGTACTTGGTGTACTGGGACAGAGCCACGTGGATCTCCTGTCTGAAGGAGTTAACTGCAGAGCTCAGCATCATCACAATCTTAGTGATGTCCTTGTGCTCACTGATGCTCTTGTAATAGTTCTGCAAGTGTTTCCCAGGAATCAACACAGGCTTGATTTCTGAAATATGTTTAACTGCAGTGTATTTGTTGACTCCATATTTAACCCCATATTGCCTCAAAATGCATTTAGGAATACACATGTAAGTACTGAGGATCACCTGTTAGATGCGAGTTGAACGCGAGTAAATGACACAAATATAAATAAACTAATAACAATGTCCAAACATTATCATCAAGGGATCCGCCAATAATGTGTTTAGTACCATTTTATTGCAAGGAAATATATTTTGTTGCTGGTTAAATTGTGCAGATATGTACGAGCACTTTATATGGGGAATTCCTTCTATTTACAGCCATGTAAATAAGGGAAATAAAAAAAATAACCAGTGCTCATTCATTTTTATGTCTTTATGGTTAGACAAATCGCAAAAGTCCTAGTTTATAACAAGATTAGTATATCATTATTTATTTCTTAAAAACTCAAGATAAAATTGCATAAATCGATGTGATCCCCAAATATCGCCCACTGAGTTACGACTCGAGTTTCGGTCAACTCGTTACAGCACTAGTGACAACACACAATTGACAAGAATTCATTATCAACAGTCTTATGCATTAAATATACACTAATCACACAATTAAACTTTGCAATTTTATTGTGTTAAGGGGCTATCAACATAACACATTATTTTTATGGCCCGACCAATGTGGTTTATAACATGGAATGATTTTTTCAGGGATATATATTTCTAAGGCTTAAAGTCACATATTATTGAGAATATATTTGTTTGTTCTGTGTTATGTTGAATGAGAGAAATAAAGTTATACGATAAAATGTTCTTGTTGTTTTAAAGTTATATATATACACATATAAACAGCAAATAACTAAGATAAATGTGAAATAAATATGTTCTATTTCTGGACACCTAAAACAGAGCGCATACCTTCCTCTTGTGACATAATTAGCACACAAAAAGAAAAGTAACAACAGTTTTTACACACTATTCCAAAGAAAAATGTCTCACACAAATTTTGAATGAATTAGATTTTTATTTAATTTGGGCATTTATTTGCAGAGATAAAAACATAGAAACATTTTATCTTTTCATTTTTTTATCACTATTTCACATTACACTCATTTAAAATTTCAAGAAACCATGATTTAAAATTGAAGATCATTCAAATTAATCTGTATGCTTTTGGAGCCTTGTGTATGTATTTAGATCTTTATTTAGAACAGCATGATTTACATATTCAGGGTTCCCACAGACTTTTGACAACTGGATTCAAGGTCTTTTCAAGGATTTTCAAGGTCAACAATAACAATTCTCAAGGATATATTTTAAGACACAGCCTTCTTTACCTCCCATTCTAGCCGTCCGTTCCTAACACAAAATTCTTTGTCACATGATTTTATTTTTGTCACAACATTTTATAAACTCATTACAACAATGCTAGTTAACAAATCTAATATTTTAACATAAACTTTGTTCAGTCTAAATTATACTTGCTTTGCTGAGTCTGCCATAGCCATAAAACTAGATTATGCAGATGCAGAAGTTGGGCAATAACAAATTCAAGGACTTTTCAAGGATTTTATTCAATTTTGGCCGAATTCAAGGACTTTCAAGGCCTTGAAAATGAAGCAATTTTTTTTCAAGGACTTTCAAGGATGTGGGAACCCTGATATTGTGTCATACTACATGAGCCTCTCCCTTCACTCTCAACCAACTTTTATAGCCTCTCACCAGTAACTAAGGCGTAGTTATACAAAATATTCTATTTTTAATTTGGCTTCCTATATCTTTGTGTATATATATGTCTCTAAATAAAAACAAATTTTCCTTACATGTTATGTCTACATTTTTTATAAGTAAACTACTCCATTCTCATTGAATATATGTACATCTTATGCTCCATCAATGAGAATTATATTTCAAATGGACAGATACTCTTTCAATGTCAGAAGTATGTTGACTAATGTAAACAAAGCTTTGTAAATTATTGTTACACTTACAAAACTTTTATCAGAATAGTATAACAATAGATAAATTTATTATATTGACAATTAAGGTGATATAAATGTAGATTCAGTGTGTATAAAAGATATGCTTCACTGTAAGTAAGCAGAAAGGCTATATACACGCGCGCGCGCAGTGCATGTTTTAACTAGACCAAGGACGCATCTGTGGCCAGATGCAAGATATATCCACCGGCAAAGGCAAAAGTAACTATTACTCAGCTATGCAATGAGCTAGAGGTCTGAAATTTTACTATGTTATAGCTGACCCAAAAGTAGGTGAATAACAGATTTGCACAAAATTCTCTAAATGCAATAGTTTTCAAGTTACAAGTGATTTTACTCATGATGGAAGTTAGTGAAAAGTCCAAAAATAGCTATTACTCACTTAGCTATTGAGACAGACACTCAAGTTACTCACCATGTTGTAGCTATGGAAAAAAGTAGCTGAATAACATATTTTAAAAAAATGCTCTAAATTTTTAAATTTTAATTACTTAAATGTAGCTTTTATAAGCTACAAGCTTACCATGTGGGACTGAATGCTTTACTGGTTGCCGCGAGGCATCACGACCAACGTCTAAGAAAAAAAGACATTTATTGTTGGCCGTAGCCTCAAGTTGTCGTCACGTGATCTGCCCCTTATGTTACAAATTTTCTCGTTGAGATTTAGACCCATACCCCTCAGCTGTAATACAGAGGGGAGGCAGGGTGGGACTCTCCTCAGTCCCACATGGTAAGCTTGTAGCTTATAAAAGCCACATTTAAGTAATTAAAATTTTCAATTTTATTGCGCTACAATAGCTTACCATGTGGGACTGAATGCTGAATCCAACCGTCCGGAGGAGGGATTACAGCTGAGACTGGAGATAAGTCTGTTTTTTCTTAGAATTTTGATAATAATAAAAGAATGAAAGATCAAAAGTACCAGTCTGAGTCCCGTCTACAGGGCCCCAATCCCGAAGATCGGACCTGTAGAAGCCAAAAACCTGAATGAATGACAGTGCTAAAACTGTCAGGGTGTTTGACAAGAAGTAGAAGTGTACCCTAGATACACAAGACGGGCTAAGTCCCAAGGACGATCACGGAAGAACCTGAGCTTAAGGCTCGGGTGCTGACTAAAATGACAACCTTAAGGTCCTTAATACAATATACAATTACAAAGATTTAAAGACTAGATAGACCTTACCGGATACACTCTGATGAGGTAGACGTATACCTAGACCCTGGGCTTAGACTCTTGAAGGCTTGGTTGTAGCGGATGTGCCCCCCCCCACCCCTTCTTTTCTTTCCGAGGATGACTGGACTGAGGAGAAGGGTTTAGGACCTGTTGTGCCGCTACTACTGGTCCCAGATACAGATTGTTGTCATTGTCAGACCAAGTAAGGTCTTTTAAATAAAAAATGGTAAAAGTGTGAGAGCTTTCCAGTGACAGGCTTGCATGATCTGGTCCACCGATACCCCACCGTAAAACGCCTTAGAGGCCGCGAAGGCCCGAATGTCTTGCGTTTGACTTGGACTTAGTCCAAGGCTTGATGGTCTGCTTGTTTATAACAAAGTAGGATGGTTTGTTTCAACCAAGAAGAGAGAGTAGCGGGTCTGATGACTGATGTATGTCCTTTCTTGAAGGAAATGAAAAGGAGGGACCGAGAACCTCTTAGGTCCTTGGTTCGGTCCAGATAGTATCTCAGGGCCTGCACCGGACACAGGATCCTGTCTTCTTGAACTGTCTATCCACAATGGTAGTCAAAGCAGGGATAGTCACCGGAGACACACTTTGAGAATCTTCTCTTGCTAGTTGGTTTTTGGCTATGAAGTCAGAAGAAGGGAACAATGAGACCTTTTCCCAGTGGCCTTGATTAGATACTTTGTTTGCAACCCAGGCATGGATTTCGCTGCGGCGCTTGCCGGAGGCCAAACCTAGGAAGAAAGCAGTTTTGAGAGTGAGATGTTTGAGGTCTGTGTCTTTCATAGGCTCAAAGGGTGCTTTTGTGAGCTCATTGAGAACAACAGAAAGGTTCCACTTGGGGAGATTTCTGGAACTTTTGGGGCGATCCCTGTGGAAATTGGAGAGTAACCTATGAAGGTCCTCATTATGAGCAATATGTTGGCCCGATGGGCCCAAGGTGTCAACAATGGAAGTCCTGTACCCATCAATGGTGGAGGGGCGCTTGTTAAGGTCTTGGTATAGATACATGAAGAAATCTGAGATTTGTTTCACAGATGGAGTGGAGAAATCCACTGAATTTTCGCTGAGTGTGTTAAGGTCTTGGTACAGATGCATGAAGAAATCAAAGGTTTGTTTCACAGATGGAATGGAGAAATCCACCGAATTTTCTCTGCACCATTTTTCAAATAGGGCCCACTTGATTGGTAGATGGTCCTTGTTGATGACCGCTGAGGTGCAGCAATTCTCTCTGTCACCTCCACAGAGAAACCTTGTTCTTGGAGTTGTCCACTCCTAGACACCAGGCGTAGAGGTGGAGGTGCTGCGGGTTGCTGTGGAACACGTAGTTGTGGGACTGCTTGAGGAGTGTTGTCGACACAGGGAGCTGCAGTGGGATCTCTGTTGAGAGCTGCACTAGGTCCCAAAACCAGGGCATCCCTGGCCAGCCTGGGGCTATTACTATGATTAGGCAATGGCGTTGCCTGATTTTGGGATCACCTTTTGAAGGAGAGCTGTTGGAGGGGAAGCATAGGCAGTGAGACCCGTCCAGTTTATGTTTAGAGCATCTATGTCCCAGGCCTTGGGGTCTGGGATAGGAGACACGTACAGTGGAAGCTTGTGGTTCAGATGAGTGGTAAACAGGTCCACGCGGGGAGTGAACCACCATTGGCATATCTGTTTGAACACCTGTGGATGTAGTGACCATTCCGTCGACTGCACCTGATTCGACCTGGACAGCAGGTCGGCCATCAATGTTATGTGAAAGTGATGGCACCAGGTCATGATTCTCCACAGGAGGGCGCACATCTCCACTGAGTGTGTTCCTCCTTGTTTGTTTATGTAAGCTACCACAGTTGAGTTGTCCGTCGCAACTAGCACTGTTTGGTCCTGACACTGGTCTTTGAAGTGTCTCAGGGTCAGAAAGACAGCTTTCAATTCTAGGACGTTTATGTGTAGCCCTTTTTCCTGGGGTGACCACAGACCTTGAGTAGAATTTGGTTTTAAATGAGCGCCCCAACCTTCGTTTGAGGCGTCTGTAAAGAGTTGGATACTGTGGTCTTTGGGATGAAGGTCTGAGCCTTTCATCACGTTTGCAGGATTCTGCCACCAATCCAGGAGTGCAGAGATGGCTTCGGTCCAAGGAAGGAGGCTGTCCAGTGGTTGAGGAAATTTCCAGTGCTCCTTGATGTGAAACTTAAAGGGCCTCATGTGAAGTCGTCCCTGTGGGACCATTTTCTCCGTTGAGGCTAGCAACCCAATTAGAGACATCAAACATCTTGCAGTCAAAACATGTTTTGGCTTGAGGTGTAGGATAAAATCCTGGTTTGAGCCATCTCTCTTGAGTGGGTTGTACAACGGCTGAATCCCGGTGGTATTCGTAACCCACAAACGAAAAACACCCGAGTGGGATTCGGTTTTGATTTTTCCTGATTGATGATTCATCCCAAGGACTGGGTTAGATCTACCACTGCCTGAGTGTTCACTAGAGCTTCCTCCCGCGACTAAGACCTAATCAGCCAGTTGTCCAGGTATTAGTGGAGTCTGAGACCTCTGGAGAGGGCCGTGAGCTTCACCTCCTTTACGATCATGGAAAAGACCTGGGGGGCTGTGGCCAGTCCGAAAGGTAGGGAGGAGAACTAGAACACCTGAGACCTGTGGCAAAATCTTAGGTATTTCCTTGAGTGGGGATGGATGGGGATGTGAAGGTAGGCGTCCGAAAGATTTATCGATGATACCCATTCCCCTGGAATCAGGGAGGTCCTGATGGACTCTGGAGTTTTCATCTTGAGCTTTTCTACATGTAGAAAAGTGTTGAGCCTGCTTAAGTTTATAACTGGCCTCCACCTTGGTGAGGCATGGGTACTAGAAACAGGCGATTGTAAAACCCAAGAGATTTTACATTTTCCACCCTTTCGATAACGTTCTTTGACAGTAGAGACTGGATGCAATGGGCCAAGGCTTGGTCCTTTGGGAGGGCCTTGTATTCTGATATTATCAGAGAAAATCTGACCAAGTTGGGCTTTGCGAGGAATGGCAGTACGCAGCCATTGGTGATAAGGTTTAATACGTTGGATGAACAATTGTTTGTTTGCCAGTCTCTGCTGAAAGAACGGAGGCGACCTCCTACTGGTGGACTGCTTGTGGCTTTAAAGGAGCCATTGGGAAGAGGGATCCACGCCCTCTTCCCCTGTTGTGGGGTCGAAAAAACGACCCTTGGAGCCTCTGAAGTTCTGTTTTCCCCTGTTGGAAGAAAATTGTCTTCTCGCTGATCCACCTCTCTTTGCTTTTGTAAAGATTTCTGAAAATCTTCACGAAAATTATTGAATGCCTCCAATATATGTATGTCGAGGCGAGAAGACAAAGATTTCTCGAGATTAGCTGTGACACACGGATCGTCGACCTTACCTGCCTCTCTGCAGGTAGTAAAGAAATAAATGCATTTGCTGTAGGTATTTTTACTAGTTTGGAGAAGACATGCTTTAACGCAATAAAACAAACGCGAGTAGACCTCGAGTCAAAACTCGCAGAAGAAAAGCCAGTCGAGGCGAGTTCACAAAACTTAAAATAAGGACAATTTACAAAAGCGGAAGTGCTGAAAGTTGGCCAAAATGGGCTTTATACAATAATAAATGAACTACATAAACGGGAACGTTGAACAATAACACTGCACTGAGATATAGAAAGAAAATAGCATCAGAGATGCCCGTACCCCACAGCCTAGGGAAATATTTTCAACACCATGAGATACAGAAGCACTGCACCAATACAAAGTTCAGGATACTTTCAGTGCACTGTCAGTTATATAAAGTTCCAAAAAATGTTTAAATGCAGAAAATAATGTTTAAAAGAAAGATAATGCATGTAAAAATGAAGTATTAAAACAAGTCAATTCAATAACAAGATGACAGCATTAATCGGGAAACTAAAATTCAAAATTCTTTATCTAGATCTGCATGGCCGAATTACACAAGTGGTAATACATTTAATGAACGCTTATGTGTGGTGTTGCAGCAAAATCTGTGGCTCACTTGATGAAATTCTATCTCTTACAATGGGAAGTTATGAAAGTAACATTCTTAATAAATTCTAATATGAATTAACAGTGCTTAATCTGCATCAAAAGACAGACCCAAAGGTGCAACAAGATTTTAAAGGTCAAGGTCACTACAACAAGGTCAAAGGTCAAATTAAGGTCACACCATGATAATACACACCTATGGCCAATGACCAATGTCCCTACCAAGTATCAACTTCCTACACCTTACGGTTTCCGAGATATAGCCCGGACAACATTTTATAGGTCAAGGTCACTATGGCAAGGTCAAATCAAGGTTAGATCATGACGTTGCACAACTACATCCCCTAACCAATGTCTCTACTAAGTATCAACTTCCTACACCTTACGGTTTCTGAGATATAGCCTGGACAAGATTTTATAGGTCAAGGTCACTACGGCAAGGTCAAAGGTCAAATCCTGATCAGACCATGACTTTGCACACCTACACCCCCTAACCAATGTCCCTGCCAAATATCAACTTCCTACACCTTACAGTTTCCGAAATATAGCCCGGACAAGATTTTATAGGTCAAGGTCACTACGGAAAGGTCAAAAGTCAAATCAAGGTCACACCATGACGTTGCACACCTACACACCCTAACCAATGTCCCTACCAAGTATCAACTTCCTACACCTTACGGTTTCTGAGATATAGCCCGGACAAGATTTTACAGGTCAAGGTCACTACGGCAAGGTCAAAGGTCAAATCAAGGTCACACCATGATGTTGCACAACTACACCCCCTAACCAATATCCTTACCAAGTATCAACTTCCTACACCTTACAGTTTCTGAGATATAGCCCGGACAAGATTTTCAAACTCAAGGTCACTACAGCAAGGTCAAAGGTCAAATCAAGGTCATACCATGACGTTGCACAACTACACCCCCTAACCAATGTCCCTACCAAATATCAACTTCCTACACCTTACAATTTCTGAGATATAGCCCGAACAAGATTTTATAGGTCAAGGTCACTACGGAAAGGTCAAAGGTCAAATCAAGGTCACTCCATGACGTTGCACACCTACACCCCCTAACCAATATCCCTACCAAGTATCAACTTCCTACACCTTACAGTTTCCGAGATATAGCCCGGACATGATTTATAGGTCAAGGTCACTACAGAAAGGTCAAAGGTCAAATCAACGTCACACCATGACGTTGCACACCTACACCCCCTAACCAATGTCCCTACCAAGTATCAACTTCCTACACCTTACGGTTTCTGAGATACAGCCCGGACAAACTTTTTCCCCCCGCCGGCCCACCCACCCACCCGCCCGACAGGACGCCCACCCGCCCGCCCATCCAGACACCATGGGTGAAAACAATACCCCGACAGCCCTTAAGGGCTGTGGGGTAAAAAAGGCAGTAAATACTTCCCAAAGATTGTAAGATGGCGGCGACCAACGAGGAAAGAGGTTACAAAGGGGCAGATCACGTGACGACAACCTGAGGCTACGGCCAACAATAAATGTCTTTTTTTCTTAGACGTTGGTCGTGATGCCTCGCGGCAACCAGTAAAGCATTCAGTCCCACATGGTAAGCTATTGTAGCGCAATAAAAGCAATACTTTTCAAGTTATAAATGATTTAGTGTTGAGTAAGAACCTCAAAGTAGCTATTACTCAGCTATGCAATGAGCCACTGGTCTGGAATATTTGCACAAAAGCACAAAAGTCTCTAAATGCAATAGTTTTCAAGTTACAAGTGATTTTACTCGTGATGGAAGTAAGTGAAAAATCCAAAAGTAGCTATTACTCACTTAGCTATTGAGATAGACACCCAAGTTACTCACCATGTTGTAGCTATGGAAAAAGTAGCTGAATAACATATTTTAACAAAGTGCTCTAAATTTGAAAATTTTAATTACTTAAATGTAGCTTTTATAAGCTACAAGCTTACCATGTGGGACTTAATGCTGTTCTCAGGTTGCCACACCCGGGGCCAACGTCTTAGAAAAAAAGATCGTTCTTGTTAGCCACCGGATATACTGGTAGTTGTCGTCACGTGATAACTTCTGACCAATCGCCCTACTTTCTCGTTGAAATTTTTTATTAAACCTACCCCTCAGCTGTAAACAGCGGGGAGGCAGGGTGGGACTCTCCTAAGTCCCACATGGTAAGCTTGTAGCTTATAAAAGCTACATTTAAGTAATTAAAATTTTCAATTTTATTACGCTACAATAGCTTACCATGTGGGACTTAATGCTGAATTCAACCGCCCGGTGGCGGGATTACAGCTGAGACTGGAAGATATGTCATTTTTTCTAAGATTTGAATTAATATATACAGAATAGTGCCAGAAATGCCAGTCTGAGTCCCTTTTACAGAGCCCCGATCCGGAAGATCGGGCCTGTAACGAGCCAAAAAACCTAAGTAAAAAGGGACAGTGCTAAAACTGTCCAGATGTTTGGTAGTAGGACGGAAGTGCAGCGGTGCTCACTTCGAGGTCTAAGGGTCCCTAGTAGACCTTCACGTGTGACTGACCAACCCAGTGGTTGGGCATCTCATGAAATTTTTAACCTGAAATATGAGATTAACGACAACTGAATAAGTCCTTAATAGAAATTACCTGATAATTAAAAAATAAAATGACCTTACCCGTAACATCTTGAAGGTAAAGGAATACCTAGATCCTGGGAGGGACTCCTGAAGACTTGGTTGTAGCGGATGTTCCCCCCCCCCCCCCCCCCCCCCTTTTTTTTCTTTCCGAGGACAACTGGTCTGAGGGGAAGGATCCCAGATACATATTGTTGTCGGTGTCCGACCAAGTAAGGTCTTTTGGGTAAAAATTTGTGAATGTGTTGTGAGCTTTCCAGTGACAGGCTTGCATGATTTGGTCCACCGATACTCCACCGTAAAAGGCCTTAGAGGCCGCGAAGGCCCGGATGTCATGCGCTTTGACTTGGACCAAGTCCAAGGCTTGTTGATCTACTTGTTTGTAACAAAGTAGGATGGTTTGTTTCAACCATGAGGAGAGTGTAGCGGGTCTGATGTCTGAGGTATGTCCTTTCTTAAAGGAGATGAAAAGGAGAGAACGAGACCCTCTCAGGTCTTTAGTTCAGTTCAAATAAAACCTCAGGGCCCGCACGGGACACAGGGTCCTGTCTTCCTTAAACTGTCTATCTACAATGGTAGTCAAAGCAGGGATAGTCACTGGTGACACACTTTGAGAACCTTCTCTTGCTAGTTGGTTTTGGCTATGAAATCAGAAGAAGGGAACAAGGCCACCTTTTCCCATTGGCCTAAATTAGCTACTTTGTTCGCGACCCAGGCATGGATTTCACTGCGGCGCTTGCCGGAGGCCAAGGCTAGCAAGAAAGCAGTTTTGAGAGTAAGATGTTTGAGGTCTGAGTCTTTCATGGGCTCAAATGGTGCTTTGGTGAGCTCGTTCAGGACAACAGAAAGGTTCCACTTGGGTAAATTTCTGGAACTTTTAGGATGATCCCTGTGAAAACTGGAGAGTAACCTATGAAGGTCTGCATTGTGTGCAATGTGTTGGGCCATTGGGCCCAAAGTGTCAACGATTGCAGTCCTGTAACCATCAATGGTCCAGGGGCGCCTGTTTAAGTCTTGGAACAGGTACATGACAAAATCTGAGATTTGTTTCACAGATGGAGTGGAGAAATCCACCGAATTTTCTCTGCACCATTTTTCAAATAGGGCCCACTTTGACCTGTAGATGGTCCTTGTTGATGACCGCTGAGGGGCAGCAATTCTCTCTGCCACCTCCACAGAGAAGCCTTGTTCTTGGAGTTGTCCGCTCCTAGACACCAGGCGTGGAGGTTCAGCTGTTGTGGATTGTTGTGGAACACATAGTTGTGGGACTGTTTGAGTAGGGTCGTTGACACTGGGAGTTGTAGTGGGATCTCTGTTGAGAGCTGCACTAGGTCCCAAAACCAGGGCATCCCTGGCCAGCCTGGGGCTATCACGATGATCAGGCAATGGCATTGCTTGATCTTTTGGATCACCTTGTGAAGGAGAGCCGTAGGAGGGTAGGCGTAGGCCGTGAGGTTGGTCCAGTTTATGTTCAGAGCATCTATGTTCCAGGCCCTTGGGTCTGGGATAGGAGACACATATAGAGGGAGTTTGTGATTCAGGTGAGTGGCGAATAAGTCTACATGAGGGGTGAACCACTTCCGGCAGATTTGCTTGAAGACCTGAGGGTGCAGAGACCATTCTGTTGACTGCACTTGGTTGGACCTGGATAGGAGGTCGGCCATCACATTCAGACACCCTGGAATGTGCCTGGCTTTCAATGTTATATGGTAGTGATGGCACGAGGTCATGATTTTCCACAGGAGAGCGCACATCTCTGCTGAGTGAGTTCCTCCCTGCTTGTTGATGTAGGCTACCACTGTTGAGTTGTCCGTCGCAACTAACACTGTTTGATTCTGGCACTGGTCCTTGAAGTCTCGAAGGGCCAGGGAGACCGCCTTCAATTCCAGGACATTTATGTGTAGCCTTTTTTCCCGCTCTGACCACAGCCCTTTTGTAGAATTTTGATCTAAGTGAGCACCCCAACCTTCGTTTGAGGCGTCGGTAAAGAGTTGGATACTGTGGTCCTTGAGATGAAGGTCTGCGCCTTTCATCACATTTGAGGGGTTTTGCCACCAATCTAGGTGGGCTACAATGGCTTCTGTCCAAGGAAGGAGGTTGTCCAGCGACTGAAGATATCTCCTGTGCTCCTTGAGATGAAACTGAAAGGGCCTCATGTGAAGGCGTCCCTCCAGGACCATTTTCTCCGTTGAGGCTAGCAACCCAATTAGAGACATCAAACATCCTGCCTGTGTGTCCCTTTGAGATTCCTCCTGAGACTGGGACCTGATCAGCCAGTCGTCCAGGTATTGGTGAATTCTGAGTCCTCTTGAGAGGGCCATTAGTTTCACTTCCTTTACGATCATCGTAAAGACCTGGGGGGCTGTGGCCAGTCCGAAAGGTAGGGAGGTGAACTGGAACACCTGGGCCTTGTAGCAAAACCTTAGGTACTTCCTTGAGTTTGGATGGATGGGGATGTGAAGGTAAGCGTCTGACAGGTCTATCGACGATACCCACTCCCCTGGGACCAGGGAAGTCCGGATGGACTCCGGGGTTTCCATTTGAACTTTTCTACATGTAGAAAAGTGTTGAGCCTGCTTAAGTCTATGACTGGCCTCCACCTTTGGTGAGGCTTGGGTACTAGGAACAGGCGACTGTAAAACCCGAGAGATTTTACGTTTTCCACCCTTTCGATGGCGTTCTTTGACAAGAGAGACTGGATACAAGTGGCCAAGGCTTGGTCTTTTTGTTGGGCCTTGTACTCTGATAGAATCAGAGGAAATCTGATCAAGTTTGCCTTTGAACGGAATGGCAGAACGTAGCCATTGGTGATAATGTTTAACACGTTTTGAGAACATTTGTTTGTTAGCCAGTCTCTCTTGAAAGAACGGAGGCGACTTCCTACTGGTGGACTGAGTGAGGCTTTGGAGGAGTCATTGAGAAGGGGGGTTTCCACGCCCCCTTCCCCTATTGTGGGGTCGAAAACGACCCCTGGAGCCTCTGAAGTTGGATTTTCCTCTTCCCGAGGGAAAGGATTGGTTACTGCTTTGAGAGGTATTGCCTCCATAGGGGCGTTTCCTATAGGAGCCTCTTTTCTTGTGGGGGCCACGAAAGGGCTTATTCTGGTAGGGTACGAAACCCTGAGAATCTTTTGAGGTGCCTTTTTTGAGAAGGAAGTCCTCACCTTCCTTTACAAGTTGAGACTCGAACAAGGAGGAGTCCCAGAAGGACGAGTTCCTAAGTTCTTGGCGTCTCGTTTCCCCTAGCTGGGGATGCAATAGAGTCATTTCGGCTTCGCGCCTAAGCAAGCCGGTATTAGCCATGGAATATAATTCCCTCTGGAGAATATGGGCTAGCGATTTGCTGAGACAGGTAAGAGCTCTATGTTGAACAAGAACCGTCTTGTTCCAAAAATCCAAGTACTCAGCAACTTCCTCATATCCGCGCTTTGCTGCTTTCTCAGGATTGGCACCTTTCTGGATCTGAGACTTTATCTTCTTGACAGTTGACTTGATGCTATGTTGGCACTTTTCCAAGGAAGCATTGCAAGAAGAAGAGGTTTTGACAAAGGCAGCGGTGAAATTGAGGGTTGAAATATTTTGTCTAGCCTGATGTTCCAGCTCCTTAAGAACTGGCAGAGGGACTTTGGCTACTGGTGCCCCAGGAGGTCTAGGAGTAATACAGATCTTAGCAAAGTCCGTATTCAACTCCTGGATTTTGTCTTGAAAAGTGGGCTGTCCAACCTTATACCACTTAGAAGTGGATGGAGGAGGCTTGACATATTTGCCCTCAGCTAAATTGGCAGCTTTGAAATCATGTTGAAATTTATCAAAGGCGTCCTTGATAACTGAGCTAAGTGGTAGGATAGAGGAAGGACCTCTAGGTCTGAGCTCTTGACGGCCTTTTTCGTCATCCAGACCCAACACTGAAGTTGAAGACCTAGGCATAGAGTCCCTGGGGTCAGGGAGAGAAAGAATGCGCCTGAAGGTGTCTACCTCTTCAGAGTATTGGGAGGGAATGTCAGACAGGGCTACTTCCCTATAATAAGGGGGGTCTGGATCATGTTGTGGGAGGTCTTGATCAGAAGCTGCGCCTGAGGGCTGAGCCCTAGAGGGCTTAGAAGACCTGTGTCTGGCAACAGGGGAGTGATCTTCCTCTGAAGATGACACATATCTGGACCTAGATTTATGCTTGCTCTTGTCAGTGTTTCTTAGGTCTAGGATGGATCCGAGGTTCGTCGGAATCCTCATCCAGTTGATCCGAGGCAGAGCTCGGTGCTACTGTTTGCCTGTGGCTTTGTTTTTTGTGTGAGTACGAGGAATCCTTCGGTATAGCCTCAGAAGGGGCAACGTACTGATCCGAGGTAGATTGGTTAAGTACTAGTCGAGGAGGGAGTGCTGGACCAACGTCCACATCCATTGCCTCGGACTGAGCATTAGTACTAGACCTCGGAGGGGGTAGGTCCAGATGAGCAGCAATGTTGCTGGATGGACCAGCTTTTGAAGCATGAGGCGAGGGATCAACCTCGGCTGGCTTTTTAATAGCCAACTCCTCTCGGAGTGATTGAAATGCTTTTAACATGGATGCCTGGAAGGAACCCATTTGCTGCTGAATATGTATATTTAAGGAATCACCCAGGGATTTCTCTAGATTTCTTTGAATTTTGTTTTGCAAAACAGTACCTGGGGTGGGTGGGACAGCTTTAGCTGGGGTTTTTAATGATAAAGAACTGAAGGCGAGAGGTTGAGGACAGGGGGGTGAGGTAAAGAGGTTATCGGCAGCACTCTCAAGGTCTGCATTAGAACCAGTAAAAGAGTCCCCGTCGCCTTCACCCAAGAGATCTAGTTCATCTTTAGAACTAGTTTCAGCTTTTTGCTTTTTTAAGTACCGCTTCCTGTTTTGAATTTTTTGCAATTGTTCATCAGTGAGAGACATGCAAATATGGCAGTGTGCTTCAAAAGTGACACAGGGGTCATCTCCCTTGCCAGCCTCCCTACAGGTAGGGCAGTAGTTATGATTATCAAAACTGAAGCAAAAATGGCGGCATTTCTGAGCTCTTGGTTTGTCTCTGTTTGCTTGATGGAGAGACATTTTAACGCAATAAAAAGACGTACAATTGGGATTGCCTGAACCGAGAAAATTCAAAACACGCGGCCCCGGGTGTGGCAACCCGAGAACAGCATTAAGTCCCACATGGTAAGCTATTGTAGCGTAATAAAAGCAATACTTTTCAAGTTATAATTGATTTAGTGCATGATTTCATTAATTTTAATGCATTAAAAATTATTTTAAAAATTCATAAAAAAACTTTAGCATGTGAAAGCTCTCCAAAATGTAGGTGAATGAGTTATTTGAGAAATACTGGCTATCTGTAATACTTTCAGTGATAATAGGCATTTACTCATTTTGAGAAGGTGAGTAATTAGCTACGGATCTGAAAATTCACTAATTGAAAGCTCTCCAAAATGTAGGTGAATGAGTTATTTCAGAAATACTGGCTATCTGCAATACTTCTAGAGATAATTCGCATTTACTCATTTTGAGTAGGTGAATAATTAGCTACGGGTCTGAAACTTCACCAAGTGAAAGCTCTCCCAAAAGTAGGTGAATGAGTTATTTGAGAAAAATGGCTATCTGCAATACTTTTAAGACATAATTCGCATTTACTCATTTTGAGTAGGTGAGTAATTAGCTATGGGTCTGAAACTTCACCAAGTGAAAACTCTCCCAAAAGTAGGTGAAGGAGTTATTTGAGAAAAATTGGCTATCTGCAATACTTTTGGGTAAAAAGTGGCGAATTTACATCCAATGGCAAATTTACATCACTTGCTATACACCTTACAGTTTGAGATACAGCCCGGACAAACTTTTTCCTGCTGCCCCACCGACCGCCCAGCAGCCCACTTACCCACCCATCCAGACACCATGGGTGAAATCAATATCCGACAGTCCTTTAGCGCTGTGGGGTAAAAACCGTTGTGTAGTGGTTAACTTAGAATCAGAGCAGCAGTGTCCAGACATCACTGATACCACATATTTGATGTCCTACCTGAATCATCAGTCCTCTGGTTGTCATGGTGGCCAGGTCTCTTCGATGTATGAGCAGCTTGTTCTTCCATTGAGGGGAGCTTGAATCTCTGCTGTCCCCACTGTGCAATGTTCCTGCTCACTTCCAGCACAAAACTGGTGGATTTGTTCAGAGCCTGCTGTATGTCATCCAAACTGGGTTGCATTACCTATATTTTTATAATAAAGACAATTGAATCCATATAAGCAGCATTTTGCACAGTAATTTTTTATTTAAAATAGACTAATACATTTCTACATAGAATTTTACTGTTACCTACATTCCTGGTTAATAGATAAATTTTTCTAGAGCGTTGAGCTTTGCCTTAACAGAATTTAACTAAATTACCCTTTTGTTGCTTAACTTATCTGTTTTGCACTTTAGTCTACAATTTCTAGATTTTCCGTGAAAACTGACAAATTTGAATCTTGTTTTACCAGAAAAGCAAGTATGGCCCAAAATATGAGATAAACCAAAACTCAGAGATGCCCATACCCCACAGCCTGGGACAATAGTTTTCAACACCATGAGATATAGAAGCAGTGAAACATTACACAGATTGGGATACTTTCAGAGCAGTGCCAGTGTCCAAATAATGTTTAAGTAGAGAAAATAACATATAAGAGAAAGAAACTGCATGTAACGATTAAGTATTGAAACAAGACAATTCAGTAAACTAAAAATTATGAAGCTGTAAAATTTACTAACTGGAGAATAGCTGTCAACAGAAATATCACAATTATGTACAAGTACATAATAATAATCAGTTGCAGCAATCCATATCCTTATGGTTGCCAAAATACGCTCAGACAAGATATTATAGGTCAAGGTCAAATCAAGGCAGGGTTCAAAATTAGTGCCGATCTGCCAGTTTGCAACCGACAGAAATGCTTTTGGGTTGACAAGATTAAGACCCTGCCAGTCTATCTGTACTGGAAGTTGAAAGATGGTTATATATGCATATTGTGCACAGTTGAATTATGACCTCGTACATTTCTGTGAGGATTTAAGACCTCTCCCAATTTTATATTTGTTTTGTATGGTCAAATTATGGTTTGAATGTTTTTGAATACTACCCATACAGATTTGGCAATACAAGCTTATGTGTGGTGTTGGGGCAAAACCTGTGGCTCACTTGATGAAATACCATTTGTTACAATGAGAAGTTGCAAAAGTAAAACCCTTAATGAATTCTATATGACTTTAACAGTACGTAATCTACATCAAAAGACACCCAAAGGTGCAACAACCAAGATTCAAGTAAAAAAGTATAAGAGAGATATAAAAATTGTAATTTTATTTTCAGATGATGCAATAAACCATACAATGATACAATATTGCAAATTTAATAAGTAAATTAAATTTTTATAAGTTAATACCCTATCCAATGGACAATTGCTTTACCGGTCGGCGCGACCGGTCCCGCCAAACGACAGAAAAAGTCATTCTGTATAAAATACCGGCAGGACCGGTCACAGAGTGTACATTCGCCAGGTGTCGCCTCGTGCATACTTCCTGTCTAGTCAGAATGACGTCATTGCGTCTTTTTTCGCTGTCTAAACCTATTAGACCCCTAGTAAGCTGATAGCGGGGTCGGTTGGGAGGGTCTTGTCCGTCCATTGGATAGGGTATTAACTTATAAAAGTTTAATTTACTTATTAAATTTGCAATTTTATTGCGTTAATACATCCTATCCAATGGACAATTGCTGAATAACTACCGCTTGGTTGGCGGGTAAGTTACTAGGGACTTGAGTGAACTCAAAACTAACAATTTTCTGGCCCAGGTAGACCTGAGGCAGGCTACTCATTAATGGCCTAAGTCGGTAACCAGGAACCGGTTAACCGGATAGTTTAACAGACACTGCCCCCCCCCCCCCCCCCCCCCCCCCCCCCCCCCCCCCCCCCTTTTTTTTTATTTCCAAGCATTCCTGCTTTGAGTGGGGGAAGAGAGGGATGAGTTCAGTCCCAAGAAATAATAAACCTCCCAAAGGAAGCATGTCCTTTTTGTTTTTTTTTTTGTTTTTTTTTTGATTGATTTATACTTATCTAAGTATATACACTATGTACATATTTACAAGAATGTCTCCTCCCTATCGGGCTTGGTGGTGGATCTGCTGGGCAGCCACAACCGGCCCTAGATGGAAAAGCTCTGAATCAGCCCAAGCCACATCCTTCAGATAGAATTGTGTGAAGGTATTGTGGGATTTCCAGTGGCAGGCTGATAGGATTTGTTCTAAGGAAATTCCAGCTTGGAAGGCCTTAGAGGCAGCAAAGGCCCTTACATCATGGGCTTTGACCTGATGCAAAGTAAGGGCCTGCTGGTCAGAGAGCTCATAACATAGGATGACTGTTTGTTTGATCCATGAGGAGACAGTGGCAGAGGAGATATCCTTGTCAAAACCTTTTTTGAAGGAGACAAAGACCAACTCCTTATTTCGCCTGAGGTCAGAGGTCCTGTCCAGATAATAACGTAGTGCTCTAACTGGACACAGTGACCTGTCACCCTTGAGTGATTTATCTAGCGTGTGGGCCAGGGCTGGAATAACCACCGGGGCCACACTGTCTGGACCCTCTTTGGCCAGCTGGTTCTTGGACAGAAAGCTGGGTGAGGGATAAAAAGACACCTTGGACCAGTCTGATTGGTGTCTGATGTTCTTATGAAGCCAAGCATGGATCTCACTCCTGCGTTTGCCCGAACCTAAGGCCATCAAGAAAACTGTCTTGAAGGTTAGGTGTTTCAAGGAGGCCTCCTTAAGGGGTTCAAAGGGAGCCTTAGTCAGCTGGTGTAGTACCAGTGAAAGGTTCCAAGAGGGGATGCCCCTCCTGCCCTTGGGTCTGTCTCTATGAAAACTATCCAGGAGACGAGTAAGGTTCTCATCTTTGCTGACATTAATGGTGGCGTTGCCCAGTTTGTCAGCAATGGCTGATCTGTAGCCATCAATAGTACCTGGCTGTAACTGCCTGTCCTGAAACAAATGAAGGAGGAAGTCAGCAACGGCTTTTAGAGGTGGTGCCCTGAAGTCCACCTGATTACTGAGGTACCACTTTGTAAAAATGGTCCACTTTGCCTCATAGACAGATCTGGTTGATCTTCTTTGAGGAGCCTCAATTCGTGCTGCCACTGCCTCAGAGAAGCCTTGCTGCTTGATTGCTGAGGCTCTAGGAGCCAGGCATGCAGATTCAGATTCGACAGGTTCCTGTGAAGGACCTGGTTGAATGGTTGAGACACTAGGTTTGGTATGCTGGGTAGACACAGTGGGATCTGGCTTGACATTGCCACCAGGTCCCAAAACCAGGGCATGTTGGGCCACCCTGGAGCAATCAGAATTATTCTGTTGCAGGGGTAGTCCTGTAACTTCTCCACCACTTTGCCCAAGATGGCCGCTGGTGGGAAGGCGTACGGGTCCAGTCCCTCCCAAGACAGGCTGAGAGCATCCACTGCCCAGGCCTGGGGGTCTGGAACCGGTGAGACAAACTGAGGGAGCTTGTTGTTGAATCTTGTGGCAAACAGGTCCACTTGAGGGGTGTGCCACCTTGAGCATATTGCTTGAAAAATCTCCGGATTGAGGGACCATTCTGTTTGAATGGTCTGACCCAGTCTGGATAATTTGTCGGCTATCACATTGAGACGGCCTGGAATATGTCGAGCTTTGAGGGTCACCTGATTTCTTGTGCACCAAGTGAGGATCCTCCAAAGTAAGGCACACAGGGGGCCTGACTTCATTCCCCCTTCTTTGTTTATGTAAGCTACCACAGTGGTATTGTCGGTAGCTATGAGAACTACCTTGTTCGTACAGAGAGCTTGGAACTCTTGTAGTGCCAGAAGAACTGCCTTTAACTCTAGATAGTTTATGTGCAACTTGCTTTCCGGGAGTGACCAGCTTCCCCTTGCCATATGCTCGTTTAAGTGTGCGCCCCACCCTTCTTTTGATGCTTCTGTAAAAATTTGCAGAGCATGTTCTAGTGGATGTAAGGGTTGACCTGTAACAACATTGTCTTCCTCCAGCCACCATTTCAGGTGTGGGTGGAGTGACTTTGGAATGAGGATTATCTTCTCCAGGGATTCTGGTACCCTCCAATTGTTCTTGAGATGCCACTGTATGGGTCTCATGCGCAGTCTGCCCAAATGTACTTGTTTCTCTGTGGCAGTTAACAGACCGATCAGGGACATTAGTTTCCGGACCGGACAGACTGGTTTTGATAAGATCTCCAGTACTTTGCTTTGTAGGGTCTGCCAACATTCTGTGGTGGGTCTGACCCTGCCTTCCCTCAAGTCGAACTGGTAACCTACGAAGTTGAAAATTTGTTTGGGTTCCAGCTCTGATTTGTCCTCGTTTACCAGCCACCCCAATTCCCTGCAGAGTAACACCAGATTTTTTGTCTGTTGAAGACAAACCCGGTGGGAGGTGGCTCTGACCAACCAGTCGTGTAGGTACTGGTGGATCCTTATACCCTCTTTCATTGCAAGCCATTTTACCTCTTTGGCTACCACAGTGAATTCCATGGGGGCTGTGGACAGGCCAAAGGGTAGAGCCTTGAATTGGAAAATTTAATAAGTAAATTAAATTTTTATAAGTTAATACCTTACCTAGTGGACAGATGCATTTGTCCGGCGCCTTGCCGGTCACGCCAAACGTTAGAAAAAAACGTCCTGAGCTGGGCTCTGGCCAGGACCGGCAGCGTCCTGTTCACTCGCCAGGTGGCTGTATAGCCTCCCTGCCGGTGTACTGCGCACGCACAGTGCATGCGCTCTTCCTCTTTTTGTTGCCTACCTTACTTATTAAATTTTCCATTTTATTGCGTTAATACATCTTACCTAGTGGACAGATGCAGAATAAATACCCAGTGGAAGGAGGGTAGCCAAGAGGGGAATTCCTCATAACTCCAAACTATGTATAAGAAGGTGGATCCGGAATGATTAGAACCCAGATACCTCGGATCACACCTACTGCCCCCCCCCCCCCCCCCCCCCCCCTTTTCTTTTCTCAAAGTCCAGTACTGGCTCGCTAGGAGCATAACAGGACTGAGGAGGGTAAAAGTTCTGACTAACGAGGAAGAACAGGACCTATAAAACTATCTCATCAAGCCCTTAGCCCCACTTTGGATCACGGCAGACTAAGGACCCAGGATAGTGGAAGAAAGTTTTTTTGTTTTTTTTATATACAATACACATTATATACATATGTACAAGCCCGAGGATAAAGGAGCTATTGTGTATCCTGAATCTGTTGGGCTGCCACCACCGGGCCCAAATGATACAACTCAGAATCCGCCCAGGCCAAGTCTTTCAGGTAAAACTGGGTAAATGTATTATGAGCCTTCCAGTGACAAGCGGAAAGGATCTGATCTAGAGAAATTCCTCCCTGAAAGGCCCTAGAGGCTGCAAAAGCACAGACATCGTGGGCTCTGACTTGATGTAAATCCTGAGGTTTCTGGTCGGAAAGTTGATAACACAACAGTACCGTCTGTTTAACCCAGGAGGAAATGGTGGCAGGGACAATGTCCTTCTGAAAACCTGTCTTGAAAGACACAAAGACCAGTTCCTTTCCCTGACGGGAATCCTTGGTCCGGTCCAGGTAGTAACGTAAAGCCCGTACTGGGCACAGAGACCTGTCCCCAGACAAGGACCTATCCAGCGTTGGAGCTAGAGCTGGGATGACTACTGGAGCCACTGATGCTGGTCCATCCCGAGCCAGCTGGTTTTTGGAGAGGAAACTGGGAGATGGATACAAGGAAACTTTTCTCCAGTCCTCTTGGTGCCTGATATTCTTAGCTAACCAGGCATGGATTTCGCTTCTTCTTTTGCCTGACCCCAGGGCCAAAAGGAAAACCGTCTTAAAGGTCAGATGCTTCAGCGAAGCCTTCCGTAGAGGCTCGAAGGGAGCCTTGGTAAGCTGATGGAGCACTAGCGAAAGGTTCCAGGAAGGGACCCCTCTTCGACCTTTCGGTTTGTCCCTATGAAAACTGTCTAACAGGCGGGTAAGATTTTCATCTGAGCTTATATTGAGTTTGTCATTACCCACCATATCTGCGATGGCTGTCCTATAACCATCAATGGTGCTGGGTTGTAGATTCCTCTCCTTGAAGAGGTAAAGGAGAAAATCCGCAATATGATTCACAGAGGGTGACCTGAAGTCCACCTTGTTCGATTTACACCACTTGACAAATATGGTCCACTTTGACTTGTACACGGCTCTGGTTGACCCCCTCTGAGGAGCCTCAATTCGTGTTGCCACCTCTTCAGAGAAGCCGGGTTTCCTGATGGTAGAGCTTCTAGGAGCCAAGCATGAAGATTGAGATTCTGAAGGTTCCGGTGAACTAGCCCGTTGAAAGGCTGAGTCACTAGGTCCCTTGTTAGAGGAAGGGTGAAGGGGATCTGAATGGATAGGTCCACCAGGTCCCAAAACCAAGGCATGTTTGGCCAACCTGGGGCAATCAGAATCATCCTGTGACAACCCTGATCCCTTATCTTTGAAACTACCTGAGGGAGCAGGGAGACTGGAGGGAATGCATAAGCGTTCAGATGCTCCCAGGACAAGCTCAGGGCATCTACTGCCCAGGCTGCCTGATCCGGGACCGGTGACACAAACCGGGGCAGTTTGTGATTGAACCTGGTCGCAAACAAGTCCACTAGAGGTGGGGGCCACCTGGAACACAACTGACTGAAAACCTGAGGGGAGAGAGACCATTCGGTCTGAATCACTTGATTGTGCCGAGAAAGCTTGTCGGCTATCACATTTAAGCGACCCGGAATGTGCCTTGCCCTTAGCGTTATGCCCCTGTGATGGCACCAGGACAAGAGTCTCCAAAGGAGGGCACAGAGAGAGCCTGACCTCATACCCCCCTGTTTGTTTATGTAAGAGACCACTGTGGTATTGTCTGTTGCCACAAGGACAATCTGATCCTTGCACCGATGCTCTAACTGTCGTAAGGCCAGAAGGACTGCTTTCATCTCGAGAAAATTTATATGAAGGCGACCTTCGAGAGGGGACCAAACGCCTCTTGCACTGAAGTCTCCTAAGTGTGCGCCCCAACCTTCGTTTGAGGCGTCTGTAAATAGTTGAACGGCGTGCTGAAGAGGGTGCAGGGGTTGACCTTTTAGCACATTGGCTTCGTCCAACCACCAGTCCAAATGAGGATGGAGTGATTGAGGGACCGGAATAACTTTCTCTAGGACTTCCGGGACATGCCAGTGTTTCTTCAGATGCCACTGAATGGGCCTCATATGAAGGCGACCTGCACACACTTGTTTCTCGGTGGCCGTCAGGAGGCCTATCAAGGACATGAATTGTCGAACCGTACACTGGTGATGGTCTTTCATGAACCTCAATTTCCCCTGAAGGGTTTCCCACCGGTCCTGAGTGGGTAGCACCCGGCCGGTGATCAGGTCGAACCGGTAACCTACAAAATTGAAGACCTGTTTGGGAACTAACTCTGATTTGGTCATATTTACTACCCAACCTAACTGCCGACATAGGGCCAAGAGGGTCTGGGTATGTTGTAGGCAGATTTCCGGGGAAGGGGCTCTCAGTAACCAGTCGTCTAGGTACTGGTGGATCCTGATACCCCTCGCTTGAGCCATGAGTTTCACTTCTTTGACCACCTTGGTAAACTCCAGGGGAGCTGTGGCTAGTCCGAATGGCAGGGCTGTGAACTGGAAAGTTTGCTGAAACAGGAAGAACCTGAGGTACTTTCTTGAACTCGGGGCTATGGGGATGTGGAAGTAAGCGTCGCTGAAGTCCAGCGAAGTGACCCACTCCCCTGTCTTCAAGGATAAGCGGATTGTTTCCGGAGTTTCCATCTTGAAAGTGCCGGTACTGAGAAAGAGATTCAGACGACTTAAGTCTAAGATTGGTCTCCATTTGCCGTTTGGTTTGGGAACCAGGAACAGGCGGTTGTAAAAGGCCAGGGACGACTTGACCACTACCTTTTCTACTACCAACTTTCGCATGAGGCTTACAAGAGCCTCTTTGAGATGCATGTTTTTGGATGGGTTTGCATAACCACTTTGAACCACTGGGAACCTGGTTAGAACCAGTCTTTGTTTGAAGGGCAAGGTGTAACCCCTTTTTAGGATAGAGACTACCCGTGGATTTGAACCCATAGCTTGCCAAACTTGCCAAAATTCCTGAAGTCTGCCCCCTACATTCTGTTCGGAGACAGCACTGGGGACACTGGGAACAACAGGGGCAAAAACACAAGGATTTACACAAAATACACTTTTGACAGACTTTATTTTGTTCAGACAATTGCCGGGGCTTACTCCTTTCTTTTGCGGATGCCCGTGTGAAAGAACAGAACGAACTGGACTGACAACAGGACAATACACAGCCAGACGACTCTCTGGATTGAACAATGGAACCTTGTTTACCGTCTGAAATTTGTCCAAGCTTAGATTTGCAGACACACTTTTGTCCTGACACTGAGGGTCCAACTGAATTTGATGTACTAATTTGACTGTTGGACCACCTAGATAATTGTCATTTATCGGGCTTAAAGGACTGCCCTTTAGAAAAACGGGGGTTAGAACCCCGGCCACGTCCCCTTCCTCTGGAGCGATTTCGGCCAAACTGTCTCCATGGCTGACTATGCTGTTGAGAGGATTGGTCAGTGGAAGATTGTTGTTTCCTATCCTTACGGTCGTAAGGCTTATATCTTTGCGTACCCTTCCAACTTGCGTGCTGAGTAGCACCCGGTCCGGGCCTCTGAGCAACGCTACTAGCTTCAAACTTTTGGATATCCTGCTCTGCAGACATGATGGCTGCATCAGGGAAGAGACCGTATCCAAACAAGGGGGCGTTCCTCAGCAAATTCATGGTATCCTGTTTAACGCCCTGTTTCACAAAATCAAGGTATGAGTCTCTCCTTAACAGAACCAGATTGGCCATATTCACAAACAAACTGTCCGCCAAATGCTGAAGAGACGTGCCCATGGCCACCGACACTTTTTGATGAAAAGCCATGAGGTCACGCAGGTCATTCAAAGCATTGGCCACGTCCTTCGAACACTTTCCTTTGCCAAGACGAGAGGACAACAGAGTGATGTTCTGTGACATCTTCTCCTGAAGTTCGGTGGAACAGCGACTGAAGCCTGCCGCATGATTGATGATATAACTGTCTTCACGTGCGGCACGTTCCCACCTGCGCAGGGACTCTTGGGCAATAGGCCTGGAGGGAGGGCCTGTGGACGGGTAAGCAGAGGCACGAGTTATCCTTGGGAAATGAGAATTAACCTTGGCCTCAGTGTTTCTCCAGTTGAAAACAGAACGACCAGGACGATGTGGTCCGTCAGTCTTAATCAGGTGCATCTTGTACCATTTCTCCTGTGACTTTGGCACCTTAATGAACTGGTCACGTCGCAAACCTGCGGAATCTTGTGAGCGAGAGGAGTAACCCTCTGCGACAGTGAGATTCAACCTTTCCAACTTCTGGCACAACCAGTCGTCTGGGGGCATGGCCACTGAGATGCGTGTGGGCTTTCTTGAGTTCTTCCCTTTCCAAGGGTTATTTGATTTGTCCGGTTCTGAAAAGTCTGTTTCAAAGGCCGGAATGTGGTGCCAACCCATAAACGCTCTCACAGAACGTACCGTCTCCCTGTAAGACATATCTTCAGTCTGCTCCGGTGGGTCTGCAACATCAGAAAAATGACCGTCCTCAGAACCGGAACCGGAGGCAGACCGGTCTAATTCATCGTCAGATACTTGTTCATACTGTTCTTGAGGAAAAGCACAGGCACCGGCACCGGAGATATCAAGACTGGTATCCTGTTCCGGTGGAGCCCTTGGAGTGGAAGATGCAGACTGGAAAAGAGAACCGGAAGACTGTTTCAAATCCTGACTCTGGCTAGACCTGTCCCCTTTAGGAACAACTGACTGATGAGCAGACTCCGGTCCGGAGCTGGCACCAGGCAAAGGGGAAGAAGAAGGAGCTTTAGTTTTAGACCTTGCCACCGGTGTAGGCGACCGGTCACGTCTTTTCTCCGGTTTGGAAACGTCTTTGCTGCTCTTAGATTTAGATGAAGATTTGGAGTCACTTTTATCAGAATGTTTGTCTTTTCTGGATTTGTGAGATTTCTTCTTATCCTTGGCATCTACCGGGGTAGCAGCAAGAGAAGCCTCAACAGCTACCGGTACCTTCACCGGACCGGTGGTACGGGTAGCTGGAGCTAAGAAGGGGTTATCAGAAATGAGATTCTGAGTGTCGACCGGCTTGACTGTAGATACAGGAGTGGAAAACACGTTACCTCTATAAAGAAGTGCCTCCATCCTAGCAAATTGCTCTGACCATTTATCCGCAATGGCTGTTAACTGGTCTGAGGTAACAAAACTAGCCGTCTGCTGAGATGAAGAAGGTGGAGTAGCAGGGGGATTAACAGAAGACTGAGCCTGCTGGCCAGAAGGAGATTGAAAAGTTGGTTCACTATCCATGCTTTCAACCGGCTGTAAAACAGTAACTTCTTTCGGGGAAACTAACAACCCTGCTTTCTTGTCTCTTCTAATTTTATAAATTGGAGTGGACAACATACCCTTCTGGACCGGAGTAAAGCCATCACAAATCTTACACGGCTTGTCCTTCACACAATTGTCTTCCCCTATAAGCTTTTCGCGGCACCGCGCACATTTGTCATGTAAGTCGAAAAGAGCCATAACATGGCCACAGGAACCCCTTCTTTGTCCCTTCTTATCGCCCGGAGATGCCATGACACTTGTTACACACAACTAACACAAATATTTTGAACAAAAAGCTTGAGAAGAAGTATATAAATTAATTTTTCAAAGTTTCTCTTAAATCCCAAGCGTTCTTCACGTGCCAAACAAAAAGAGGAAGAGCGCATGCGCTGCGCGTGCGCAGTACACCGGCAGGGAGGCTATACAGCCACCTGGCGAGTGAACAGGATGCTACCGGTCCCGGCCAGAGCCCAGCTCAGGACGTTTTTTTCTAACGTTTGGCGTGACCAGCAAGGCGCCGGACAAATGCATCTGTCCACTAGGTAAGATGTATTAACGCAATAAAATGGTAGGTTTTGTCTTGAATGTGAAAACGCATATACTTCCTGGACTGGCTGTTTATAGGGATGTGGAAGTATGCGTCTTTGAAATCTATGGAAGTCACCCACTTCCCTGTCTGGAGGGAGGTTCGTATTGTCTCCGGTGTCTCCATTTTGAAAGACTGTGTTCTCAAATAGTTGTTTAGTCTGCTCAGATCTAAGACGGGTCGCCACCGGTAGTTGGGTTTGGGGACCAAGAATAACCGGTTGTAAAAACCCAGGGACTGAGGATTTTGAACCACTTCTACAGCCTTTTTGTCTAACAGCTGATGCAATGCCTCCAACAGGTAGCTGTTCCTGTGAGGATCTACATAGCAGCTTCTTACTGTGGGTTTTCTGGTCAGGTGAGGTCTGGACCAGAAGGGTAGGATATACCCTTCCCTCAGGACTGATATAACTTTGGGACTGACGCCTAGTGCTGCCCATTTTTCCCAAAACTCGTGCAATCTTGACCCTACAGGAGGATTTGTTACAGCAAGTGGGGCATTTGTGACAACTTGAACAGAACTCAATTGACCTACACAAGAAACACCTTTCACAGATTTTATTGACTCTTGATGTTCGGGCATTACGCCTTTCTTTTGCGGCAACCCTCCTGCAAAAGGTACATGAGAAGCAACATGAGATAATACAGTCAAATGAGTTTCTGTCTTTACATTTTTGGCCACATAACAGTCCACTCCGGTCACAGGTACACAGTTCAAACTTTTCACCACACTTGAAACATGAGGAATCTTCTGACCGGTTACACTTACAGGAATCAAATTTCCTGTCACATAATGAGCACAGTAATTGTCATTTATACTGCTTCTGTGTCTTGGCCGGTCGCTGGACAAAAGAAGCAGTACGACCCCGGTGAGATCTTTGTCCCCGTCTTTTGCCTTGTTGTTGCCATGCAGGTAGACCAGGCTTGCGTTCTTGTTCCGGCTGTTGCTGTTTAGTGGCTTGGTAACGGTGGAAACGATGTGAACCCTTATGTGAGGAGCCGGGTGTACGTTTTTCCTCATGGTGCCTTATTTCTTCTTCAGCTTTGCTGATGAGGTGATCCGGGAATAAGGCACTCATGTGCAGAGGGGCAGATCTCAGAGCATTCAAGGTGTCCTGTTTGATGCCTGCTTTAAGATAGTCCAGATAACTGTCCCTTCTTGTGAGGGTGAGATTGGCTACATTGATGAAGACACCTTGGGATAGGTCTTGCATCGTCCTGGCCATTGCTTGGGACATGCTTTTGTTAAAGGTTATCAGAAAGTCTAGTTCTTCGACAGCCTGATGGGATTTTCCGGTAGCCTTTCCCTTGCCCTTGTCATTCTGTAAAATTTTAAGTTGAGAAGCCATAGAGTCCTGTACTTTGGTGAGGCACCGGGAAAAGGCAGCAGCCTGATTACACATGTACGTTTGATCTCTGGCTGCTCTCTCCCACTTCCTTAAAGTGTCTTGTGTAACAGGCCTGGAAGCTGGTGCTGAAGGGAGTGACCGGTTAGCAATACGTGGGAAACTGCTGTTGAGGCGTGCCGGTTGGTTGGTCCAGGATGTGACTTTAGATCTGGAGAATTCCTTCTTCTCAGTATGCATGTCATACCATTTAAGAGTTCTTGGTGGTTTGACAAACTGGTCCTTGACCAAACCGGAAGTCTCAGAAGCTCTGGAGGGATATCCTTCTTGTATGGTAATGTTCAATTTCTCGAACTTCCGGCACAGCCAATCATCTACCGGAACTTTAAGTGACACTTTACCAGGAACATGAGGTTTGGTACCGGCAAAGGGGTTGTCATCTTGAGCAGAGGAAGAGGAATCGAATTCCGGTACTTGCTCCCACCCCATAAATGATCTCACTCCGCGAAGGGTTTCCCTGTAAGTCTGTTCGGTGCTTAGTTCCTGGTCAGTCTCTGTAAGCTCTTCGCAATCCTGACCTACTGACAGTACTTCAGACAGTTCACCCTCATCTAAACTAAGTTCTGGCTGATCACTGAACTGATCTTCCTCTGAAGAAACTTCTTCCGGTTGATCAGTAGTGGGAGGCTGGGTAGTGGGACCTGGGGGCTGAACCTCAGGTCGACCACTAGTAGAAGCACCAGCAGATGAAAAGGCAGCCTGGTCGGTGAGTTGAAGATCTACCCCAGCACCGGGAGCCTCAACAGGCTGGGTGGCTAGTTTCTTCGCACCGGGGGCCTCAACAGGCTGGGTGGCTGACTTCTTCTTCTTACCGGACACACCGGTAGCAGGACTCTGATGAGTAGAATGTTCAACTGGTGGAATAAACGGCTTCTCAGACACCACCACGTTTGAGCTCTGAACCGGTTCCACCGGGAGCTGAAAAGTCTTGGATAAGAAGAGAGCCTCCAGACGCGTAAAGCGTTCTGACCATTTTTCATCTAAATTCTTCAGGTCAGACTGGAAATCTGGAGCTTTTGGAGGCTTGGAAGTCTTCTTAGGGGATTTGTGAGAGGTCTTTTTCTTCTTAGGGGTTTCACCTCGATCACCAGAATCACCCTTGGCACTCTCGACCTTCCCTACCACAGTAACAGTAGACGGGTCAACTAGGGAGGGAGAGGTAGCTTTCTTCTGAAGTTCTTTCTCTTTCTTGCTTTATAAGTGGGGGTGGTCAACTGTAGCTTCTGTTCAGCTGTAAGGCTATTGCAAATAGAGCAGTCCTTCTTTAATACACAATCATCTTGGCCCACACACTTGTCACGACAAAGTGCACACTTTGTGTGTGTGTCGAATAAAGCCATTGCGTGGCCACAAGTCCCTCTTCTTTGTCCAGGGGACGCCATAACACTCCAGAAGTAAGATAAAGTATATATAACTTCAAATAAAGTTCAATAAACAAGAGGAGAGTGCCCGTGAACGGGCACTGTGTCAGCTGACTTGAGTGTTTTTGATTTGTGAAGGTGATTAGAGGACAGAATAATTATCAGGAAAAGGGCTGTACAGAAATACAGTAAATGGTAACTGAACAGCAAGTTCGAAAGAAATTCCGAAGCTGACAGAAGAAAAGGATAAAAAAGTTGTGCCCTGTAAATGGTATTATGAAGGAAAATAACAAGGTAATTGTTTAAGTGTAAAAAATAGGTTAAAACATATTTAAAGAAATACTACAAATACTACAAATGCAATATCCTCCCATTCCCAGCCCATGATTTCCTATGGTTTACCATTCCAAACCTCTAGGACCAATTATAAATGAGTTATAAGCACTTTTAAGCTTGGCTGTCCTCATTTGACCTTGAAGGAGGGGTCCAAAGGTCAAATCTGACCATACCAAAAGATTCCGAGCCAATGATTTCCTATGGGATGGTTTACCATCCCAAATCTCTGTCACCAATAATAAGCGAGTTGTAGGCACTTTCAATTTTCGCTATCCTCATTTGACCTTGAAGGAGGGTTCCAAGGTCAAATCGGACCATATCAACAGATTCACAGCCCATGATTTCCTGTCTGTTTACCATCCCAAACCTCTGGGACCAATAATAAGCGAGTTATAAGCACTTTTAAGTTTGGCTATCCTTGTTTGACCTTGAAGGAGGGGTCATCGAAGGTCAAATCTGACCACACCAAAAGATTCCCACCCCATGATTTCCTACAGGTTGGTTTATCATCCCAATTTACCTCTAGGATCAATAATAAGGGAGATATAAGCACTTTTCATGACTGACGAAAAACACCTGTGGTGGCCATCTTGTTTCTCAAAATGAGGCCAAAAATATTCCCAGACAACATTTTATGGTTATTAATATATACTGCAAACTTAAGAAAGCTAGCTATAATATTTTTTTTCATCAGAGCAGTAATGGTGAAATCTCTCTCTACACACTGCGGCTATCCAGTGGATACAATGATTTACTCAACAGTGAGAACCTGAAAGTAGCTATTGCTCAGCTATGCCATGACATAGAGGTCTGCAATTTCACTATGTTATAGCTGACCAAAAATTCTGTGAATAACATATTTAACAAATTACTCTAAATGTAATAGTTTTCAAGTTACAACTGATTTACTCAACAGTGAGAACCTCAAAGGAACTATTACTCAGCTATGCAATGAGCTACATGTCTGAAATTTTACTATGTTATAGCTAACCCAAAAGTAGGTGAACAACATATTTAAGCAAACTACTGTAAATGCAATAGTTTTCAAACTACAACTGATTTACTCAATAGTGAGAACCTGAAAATAGCTATTGCTCTGCTATGCCATGAGCTTTAGGTCTGTAATTTCACTATGTTATAGCTGACCCAAAAGTAGGTGAACAATATATTTTAACAAAATACTCCAAATGCAATATTTTTCAAGTTATAGCTGATTTACTCAACAGTCAGTACCTGAGAATAGCTATTGCTCAGTTGTGCCATGAGCTATAGGTCTATAATTTCACTATGTTATAGCTGACCCAAAAGTAGCTGAATAACATATTTGCACAAATTTCTGTAAATGCAATAGTTTTCCAATTATAACTGATTTACTCAACAGTGAGAACTTCAAAGTAGCTATTACTCAGCTATGAAATGAGCCACAGGTCTGAAACTTCACTATGTTATAGCTGACCCCAAAATAGGTGAATAACATATTGAAACAAAATACTCTAAATGCAATAGTTTTCAAGTTATAAGTGATTTACTCAACAGTGATAACCTAAAAGTAGCTATTACTCAGCTATGCCATGAGCTACAGGTCTGAAATTTTACTATGTTATACCTGGCCCAAAAGTAGCTGAATAACATATTTATACGAAATTCTCTAAATGCAATAGTTTTTAAGTTACAAGTGATTTTACTCATGATGGAAGTTACTGAAAAGCCCAAAAGTAGCTATTACTCACTTAGCTATTGAGACAGACACCCAACTTACTCACCATATTGTAGCTATGAAAAAAGTAGCTGAATAACATATTTTAACAAAATGCTCTAAATGCAACACTTTTCAAGTTATAAGTGATTTACTCAACAGTGATAACCTAAAAGTAGCTATTACTCAGCTATGCCATGAGCTACAGGTCTGAAATTTTACTATGTTATAGCTGACCCAAAAGTAGCTGAATAACATATTTATACGAAATTCTCTAAATGCAATAGTTTTCAAGTTATAAGCGATTTACTCAACAGTGATAACCTAAAAGTAGCTATTACTCAGCTATGCCATGAGCTACAGGTCTGAAATTTCACTATGTTATAGCTGGCCCAAAAGTAGCTGAATAACATATTTATACAAAATTCTCTAAATGCAATAGTTTTTAAGTTACAAGTGATTTTACTCATAATGGAAGTTACTGAAAAGCCCAAAAGTAGCTATTACTCACTTAGCTATTGAGACAGACACCCAACTTACTCACCATATTGTAGCTATGAAAAAAGTAGCTGAACAACATATTTTCACAAAATGCTGTAAATGCAACACTTTTGAAGTTATAAGTGATTTAGTGCATGATTTCATGAATTTTAATGCATTAAAAATTATTAAAAAAATTTATTAAAAAAAAGTAAGACAGATCCAGGTCTCATACTCACACAAGAGAATCTACCTCTGGCCTAGTACATATATGCAAGATATGAGAGAAATCCCTGCAATAGTCACTGAGAAAATTGTGATAAAAATTTGAAATTTTCACACTTTTGGTGGGGGTACCCCCCTTGTAATGTCTCTAGCAAACAGACGAACAGACAGATTTGCATGCCTTGAACAATTTTTCATCCTCGATAGATAAGGTATCTTTTAAAAAAAACAGCATGTCTCTAGGCCTTGTAGTTTTGGAGAAGAAGTTGTTCACGCGGACGCGGACGCCCACGCGGCAGAGTGATGACATAATGTCAGCTGTCTGACAAGTCAACTGACATAAAAAGGTTGTCTTTAAAACTTCAAACGTTCCAACACAGTAGAAAAACACGTCTGTACACTCAAGCGCCAAACAAAAAAAAGATGCGATGACGTCATTCTGACTAGACAGGAAGTATGCATGAGGAGACACCTGGCGAATGTACACTCTGTGACCGGTCCTGCCGGTATTTTATACAGAATGACTTTTTCTGTCGTTTGGCGGGACCGGTCGCGCCGACCGGTAAAGCAATTGTCCATTGGATAGGATGTATTAACGCAATAAAAATACAGCATAAATTAAATAATACCGTACATTGTACTTAAAATGCCAAAATCTTGCTGATCTGTAACAGAGGACTCCGAAAAAAATTACTGGGACTCCACTTTTTGGAGGTCATGTAGTCCCATGGACTGCCGCTTTAGAGGTGCCTCGCAATCACTGTAACATACATCTAGGTATCATATTCACTTCTTTTCTAGCATTTACTCGGTTAAAGAGGTGTATAGCATTTACAAATACCAAATTTGCAGCCTAGCACTCGTACAAATAATCTTCCATGAAAGTTTCTATATTGACCTGATTGTGTCACTAAATATATATTGTTATAGATGGTGCATTAATTTAAATATCATCACTTACAGTGTATGATAATTGCTAATGTATTCTTTATAGCCATCTAGCAATTCATTCATTCTCAGAAATGTTTGCATATCGGACTAATAACTTTCTGATGGACAAATAACTTTAGCAAAGTGTCAGTCCTGTGGTCCCACAACTGTTTTGGCTTAATCTTGTACCCTGAATCAAGGTCAGACGTTGATGTAGCACTGCTACATCCTCCAACGAATGTCCCTACGATGTAACAACTTCCTACAACTTAAGATTTCTTAGATATAACCCGGACAAGATTTTATTGGTCAAGGTCACTGCAGCAAGGTCAAAGGTCAAATCAAAGTCACATCATGACGTTGCACACCTACACCCCCTAAATAATGTCCCTACTAAGTATACACTTCCTACATCTTACAGTTTCCGAGATATAGCCCGGACAAGATATTATCGGTAGTGCTGGTATTGTTAATCGATATTGAAATATTTATCGATCCATGCTAAATATACTGATATCGATAACGTAGGGTACAATATCAATATTGGAACATACTACTAAATAGACGCAATTAAGCGGTTTTCCATGTAAATAAATCATAAAACTTGAGAAATATATTGGTTTTCCTATCATTTTTTGTCAAATTTCACTTACCGCTAAACCGGAAACGCCATATTTGTTTATGTTTCGGGAAACTTCTAAAACTCGTGAAAGCGTTTGAAAGTTCTTTCTCGGAAAACACCCATGACCCGATATTTCAATATCGATCGATACAGAAGTAAAAATCTGGTTTGATATCGATATACATATTATTATTCGATACCAACACTAATTATCAGTCAAGGTCACTGCAGCAAGGTCAAAGGTCAAATCAAGGTCACACCATGATGTTGCACACCTACAATTCCCAACCAATGTCCCAAGTATCAACTTCCTACACCTTACGGTTTCTGAGATATAGCCCGGACAAGATTTTATAGGTTAAGGTCACTACGGCCAGGTCATAGGACAAACCAAGGTCACACCATGATGTTGCATATCTACACCCTCTAACTAATGTCCCTACTAAGTATCAACTTCCTACACCTTATGGTTTCTGAGATACAGCCCGGACAAACTCTTCCCGCCGACTGCCCACGCACCCATCCGGAGACCATGGGTGAAAACAATACCCCGACAGCCCTTAAGGGCTGTGGGTAAAAATGAGTTTTATCAAGCTCTGCAAATACATTCTACAGTCACTGTGTTAAAAACGTTCATATAACGGAATTTAAAAACACAGTCTAATCACTATCATTGAACATAGGTATGGCAGTCCCATAAATTAAGAAATGTCAAACCAAGAGAGTCAAACGTTTATCAAGGAAAAGGCAATATTTCTTTGAAAAAGTGTAACAAGATGCAATATCCAACATGTGTTGCAATGGAAAGAACTTGTTTGTGTAAGATGACACTTCTATAAAGCAATTATCTTGTTCTAATGAAACAAGAGGCAATATCCAAATTTAACAATTTGAAAAGCAAAATCTTATTCTTAAAATCTTTCTGCTTGACAGTTCATACATTCAAGTCAAGTATTTTACAAACTTGATTTGAATTACATTAATTTACTTAAATATGTTTTTTTTTCTCATTGATACCATCTATAAGGTAAAACTTACAATATTGGGAATGGCTAAATTCATGTCACACTTGAAGAATGGTATTTTGGATCCTTTGAGAGTACTTGAACCAGTAGAATCATCATACATGGCAATGGTGCGGCTAAAAATAAATGTGGTTACGTCACATTTTATTTATATCATCAGATTTGTCTGATACAAATAAAAACTTTAGTGACAAGCTAAACCATAAAACCTACAGATGATTGTTTATTTGCATGATCCGCAAAGCATGGAACCAAAACAAATAAGATTTAACTAGACCTATGGCATCGGAAAACAGATGCAAATTGTATCCACCGGAAAGAAAACTCACCAATCCCATTCAAACATCGCTTAATATTGAAGGAGAAGCCCAAGGTGAAATCTGACCATGTCAAAAGAATCTTAGCCCATGATTTCCTATAGGTTGGTGTGACATTGCAAACCTCTAGGAACACGAATAAGAAAGATATAAGCACTATTAATTTTGGCTATCCTCATTTGAACTTGAAAGAGTGGCCAAAGGTCAAATCTGATCACATCAAAAGATTCCCAGCCCATGATTCTCTATAGGTTGATTTCACACTGGAAACCTCTAGAACCAATAATAAGCGAGTTATAAGCATTTTTAAGTTTAGCTATCCTCGTTTGACCTTGAAGGAGGCGTCCAAGGTCAAATCCAACCACACAAAAACATTCCCAGCCCATGATTTCCTATAGGTTGGTTTACCATCCCAAACCTCTAGGACCAATAAAAAGCGAGTTATAAGCACTTTTAAGTTTGGCTGTCCTCATTTGACCTTGAAGGAGGGGTCCAAAGGTCAAATCTGACCACATCAAAAGATCCCCAGCCCATGATTTCCTATAGGTTGGTTTACCATCCCAAACCTCTAGGACCAATAATAAGGGAGATATAAGCACTTTACATGACTGACAAAGAAATGCCTGCGGCATTCCAGTCAAGATTTTATAATGAGGAACATATCTTGCGAATTTGAGATCTCTACCTATAATACCCTTTGCTCTAGCGGGCCAACAAAAGTCCTTGTTTAAAGTCAAATAAACATCCCTGGCGGCCATCTTGTTTTTCAAAAAGAGGCCAAAATTATTCCCAGGCAAGATTTTATGGTTATAAATATATCCTGCAAATTTGAGAGGACTACCTATAATATTTTTTTCATTAGAGCGGTAATGATGAAATCTCTCTACCTACTGCGGCGGCGGCGTAACGAAGCGAAATCCATAGTATCCACTGGATGGTATCCGGTGGATACAATAAACACATAGTCTTCAACTAATAATAAATATCACAGGTTAACATCCATATTTCACTAATTTAAATTCTTCTGTAAATGTCAAACAAAACTGTGAAAATACACTCACAATCTGAATTATCTGTTTGTAATATGGATACAAACCTCTGGAAAAACACTCTCTTTCTTATCAAGTCCAATGAGAGCCTTGTTGCTCTGAGAATAGCCTCCAGACATTTGTGGTTGAAGTGATTGAAGAGCTCATTGCATTCATCCTTGAGCCATTGTTCTTCTTCAGAGAGAATTTCTGATGGAGACATATGTATACCCTGTTCACTGGAGCTTACTATCTCCTTGCTTGAGTCTGAAGCCTTCAAGTTATTTCCTTTGAGAAAGAAAAAGTACAGTACATTGAAATTGCAGTTTTAATAGGTAAATAAAATTTATATAAGTTAATACCTTAACTAATAGAGAATTAGTTATATTACTGGTACTAGCAAGCCTCACCAAACGTCAGAAAAATAAGTCTCCCCTGGCAAGACAGGCCATGCGGCCACTATTTGCTACGTGACATGCAATACATCCTTCCTGGCTAGAGAATGTGGCATATAGCATCTTTTCATTCTTGTAACCTTAGACAACCCCTAGTAAGATGAATGCAGGGTCAGTTAGGAGGGCCTCTCCTGTCTATTAGGTAAAGTATTAACTTTTAATTAACCTATTAAATTGCAAATTTAATAAGTAAATTTGAAAATTTTAATTACACAGGTGGTCACAAAGATAAACGGTTGTAGAGATAAACGGTCTTCAAAGCTGTCAAATTTAAGCAGTGTAAATAACAAAATTGCCCAAGCTAAATAGCAACATATACTTAAACAATACTTACCATAACATTTGATTTGTGTTTTATTGTTGTTTAAACCCTAAAACCGTTATTGTGTCATAATGTCTAAAGACTGTTTATCTCTTTGACCGTTTATCTCAGTGACCACCCGTGTACTTAAATATAGCTTTTATATAGCTACAAGCTTACCATGTGGAACTGAATGCTATCACCGGAGGCGGCAGGCATTGGCCAATGTCCAAGAAAATTTCAAATTTAATAAGGAAATTAAAATTTTATAAGTTAATACCCTATCCAATGGACAATTGCTAATCCGGTCGACGGAGACCGGCCCGCCAAACGCCAGAAAAAGACGTCCTGTGTTTCCACCGACTGGCCGGTCCCAGTACTGTGCATTCGCCAGGTGGCGCATGGTATTTACTTCCTGTCTAGACAACATGACGTCATAGCATCTTTTTCGTTGTCTAAACCTATTAGACCCCTAGTAAGCTGATAGCGGGGTCGGTGGGAGGGTCTTGTGTGTCCATTGGATAGGGTATTAACTTATAAAAATTTAATTTACTTATTAAGTTTGTAATTTTATTGCGTTAATACATCCTATCCAATGGACAATTGCTGAATAACTACCGCTTGGTCGGCGGGTAAGTTACTAGGGACTTATGTGAACTCACAAGTAATAGCAAATTTTAACCTACGGTCTAGGCTGACTTCGTCAGGACACCTATAGGCCCAGGCCTGGGTTGAACTTAAGGTCAGGAAACCCTGTAAGGCCATGGTTGGTTGCCAGCAGCCGGTTACCTGGGGCTATACCGCCGTGGCCCCCCCCCCCCCCCCCCCCTCCTACCTTTTTACTCTGAGGTTAATTGTTACACTACTGATCAATAACTGATATCATATGCCCTTATAAAAGACACTAAAAGAAACAACTGTACAACAATAAACTATCTGAGAATACTCCTATGACATGGGGGAGGTTGGGAGAGAGTTGGGGAGGCACAAGCCGCACAACACTCCAGAAATATCTATGACCAGAGCAAGATAGCTAACAATATTTACATGGGGACTTACCATAGCAATGTAAAATTATAGTGCTATGTTAAAGATTCTTTTCCTTGTGTGAAGTTATATCAAGCCATAACCCATTACAATAAAAATACATCAAACGAACTCAAAAATCATCTGTTCAACAGAAAATAGTTCATGATTTTCCCAGGTCAGTTGTATTTAACACAGGAATCTATCACAGTAACTTCGGGAAAAATCCAGAAAATTAAATTGCAAATTACAATTTTATAAGCTGATGTCTTGCGTAACAGTCATATGCCTTAGTCCAGCCAGTCCCCACAAATGTCAGAAAAAGACATCCTGAGCTATGCTCTAGCTGGACTGGTAGTGTCTTAACCACTCGCTATCTGGCAACCACATTCAATACTTGGTGGCAACTGATCATGAGGGGCCACGGTGGCAGAGTGGTAACACTCTCGCCTCCCACCTCCGAGGCTGGGGTTCGATCCCCATGAAGGCCTTAAGTGGGAAAGCTGGTAGTTGCTTGCCGTTGGTCGGCAGTTTACAGTACACAACCCTAGCGAACTGTATGTACTGGTTTCCTCTGCCCATCCAACTACCCGTCATGATATGACCTGTACAGTGTTGAAATTGACGTAAAACCCCAAATAAATAAATAAATAAGCAACTGATCATGACACTTCGTCATTCAAATACCAACAGAAGAACCGGAGTAAGTTTAAGTGTGATAATAGTTGGGTGGGAATCTCCTTTGTAGGTAACATAAAAACTTTAGCTAAAAATTTCAATTTTCTATTTTATTGCATTAATATAGCTGAACAGACACATGCCAGAATAATTACCCTGTGCAATGGAGGGCAGTTTACTGGGGACTGATAGAAAATTAACTCCTAAGACCAATACTCCTAATATAAAGGCCCGAAGCCTAACTGGGTAAACGCCTAAACGGTGCCAGACTGGAATATCACCCCCTTTTCCTCAACTAAAGATAGGGAAGAAGGTCGAAGGATCAAGTCCCAAGGATTTTTGAGAAAGCCTATGGTAGTTCATAATGAAATTAACAAAGGGGCCTCAGTCCTGACACTCCTTATTATAAGGTAAAAGGTACAAAAGGAAGATAAAAGATCTTATTGCTTAGTTGTATCAAACTAAAGTAAGACTAAAAACAGTATAGCAGAAAAACACGAGACAAGTTTGAGGTCTAGGGGCAAATATGCTGTGCAGCAATCACAGGACCCAGGACACAAAGTTCAGTTAGACCAGACCATGGGCCTCATTTTTAAAGTAATACTGTGTGACGGTGTTCTTAGACTTCTAATAGCAGGCAGAGATAATCAGCTCTAAGGAGACACCCCTTGTAAGGTCTAAGAAGAAGCAAAAGGCTCTAACATCACAAGCTTTGACCTGATCCAAGGTCAAGGATTCTGGTCAGATAGATTGTAACACTGGAGCATTCGATCCAAGCAGAAATATTTGAAGGCTACATATCCTTACTGAAATTCTTTATTAAATGAGATAAAGACCAAGTTCCTTATTGTTCCCCAAGACATTTGTGTTGTTCATACAAGAGCTCTGAGGCTCTGCCTGGGCAGAATAACCTGCCGTTCTTGAGAGATTTGTTCAGAGCCAGTGCTGGAATGATCACTGAGACTACATTCACAGGTTCTTGCTAGTTGATTCTTTGATAAGAATCTAGGTGAAGGGTAAAGGAACATTTTTAGACAGTCTTTCTCGTGTCTAATGTTTTTATTGGGCCATGTGTGGGTTTCACTTCTGCAATTACCTGATCTGAGGGCTAGCTGCAAAACCATCTTGAAGGTCAGATGATTTAGAGAATCCTTGAGTGGCTCAAAAGGAGGCCTTTTGGCTGATGCAGGACCCAAAAGAGGTTCCACATGGGGGTACCACTTAGACTCTTAGGTCTATCCCTGTGAAAGCCATCTTAGAGTCTATTAAGATAATCACATCAAGTGATGTTGAGAATAGAATTGGCAGCCTTGTCTGTAATGGCTGATGTGTACTCATCTATTGTACTGGGCTGCAGGCTTTTCTCTGGGAAAATTTGTAGGGGGAAATATGTGATTTGTTTAAAATGGTGCTTTGAAGTCCAAGGGATTTGACTTGCACCATTTGACAAAATTCACCACTTTGCCTTATAGACAACTCTGAGCTTTTTTGAGGAGCCTTAATTCCTGTTCCACTTGGTCAGAGATGCTCTGCTGTTTGACAGCCACAGTTCTAGTAGCCAATCATATATGTTCAGGTTTGACTTCCTTGTGCAGACTCCCCTTGAACAGTTGCTTGAACAGGTTCTCTAAAGGGAAAGGCACAGGGTATCTGGGATGAAAACATCACTAGGTTACAGAACAAAGGCATTTTGAGCCAGCTCAGGGCTATCAAGATAATCTTGCAATTGTCGAATGGCTCCTGGGGGAGAGAAAAATCTGTCTGTGTCATGATAGTTAGCTTTCAATAACATTCAGTTGACGTATAACATACCACACATTTAAATGATATGTCTGAGCTTGCAGCAGGAGAGGAGCCTCCACAGGATGGGACAAAGAGCCTGATCTCATACTTCCCGCCTTGTTTATGCAGGATACAGCTGTGTTGTTGTCTGTGGCCATCAGAATGGTCTGGCCATAACACCCTTCAGTTCCAAGATGTTAATGTGTAGTTTCCTTTCTAGAATTGACAAAACACTTTTTGCAGTGCAATCTCCAAAGTGAGCTCTCCAATCTTCAAATTTATGCAGTATGTTTAAGGGGGTGCAGAGATTCATCAGGAAGCATGTGTGTTTCCTCTAGCCACCAGTGCAGGAATATTATTTGGGGAGTGCAGGCACATGCCAATAGCTTTTCAGGTGCCACTGAATTGGTCTCATGTAATGATGACCCTTGAGAACTTGCTTTTTTGTGGCAGTCAGCAGACCTATTCGAAACATGAGTTGTCATACTGAAAGGGATGGTCCTGACAGCAGGTACTTTCTTATCAGACCCATGGCCTGTCACCTTTCTATGCTGTGTCTTAAATAGGTCATCCTGATAACCCACAGAGTTGAAGACTTACTTGGGGTCCAACTCAACTTTTGGAGATTCCCAACTTCTGACAGACAACTAGCAGGGTTTTGTGTCTTAGAAACAAATCCCTTGTCAACAGATTATTCAGTTTTCTAGGTACTGGTGGATTTTTACCTCCTTCCCTGTGGCATGAGTTGCACTTCTTTTATGACTATGGCAAACTCCATTGGTGCTGTTAATTGATCCAAGGGGAGAGGCTTAAACTGGAATGACCTTGATAATAAAATTTTAGGTGTTTCCTTTGTTACATGTAAGGGTACTGTGCTAGCGCATTGTTGTGTATTGGGCCAAGAGTTCCTTTACTACATAAGGACAATGAATTATTGATTTTCTCTGTATTTGTATCCCCGGATGAAAGTCAGGAATACTTAGGATTCAGTACAGTCAGGTGACCGCAGAGATTTCTTTTCAGATGCAATAACTTAAAAAATATTTTAGTTAGACCTTTCAAATTTGGTATGTGGGTATATATGGAAATTGACACGAACGCTATTGTTCTGTGACCTTGCCCTTCAGTTTCAAGGTCACTGGTGGCCTCTTAAAGGTCAAATTTTTTTCACATTTTGGCCCAGTTCTCATATACAGAAACTTAGATCATCCTATGGCTGGTATATATAATACATATATATGTCCTCTGTAAGCATGCAGAAATTTGACCTTGAAGCTTGAAGCTTTTCACTGAAGGTCATCCACAGACCACCAAATATTATAGCTACCCTTCTCAAATTTACGGTATATATTTATAACTATAAAATATTGGCTGGAAATATTTTTGGCCTCATTTTGAAAAGCAAGATGGGCGTTTTTTTTACTTTCAGCAACAACTTTTGTTGGCCCTCTAGAGCAAAGGGTATTATAGGTAGAGATCTCAAATTTGCAGGATATGTTCCCCATTACAAAATCTTGACTGGGAATATTTTTGGCCTCATTTTGAAAAACAAGCTGGCAGCCACAGGCATTTCCTTGTCAGTCAGGAAAAGTGCTTATATCTCCCTTATTATTGGTCCTAGAGGCTTGGTATGTCAAGCCAACCTATAGGAAATCATGGGCTGGAAATCTTTGGATGTGGTCAGATTTGAACTTGGACGCCTCCTTCAAGGTCAAACGAGCAGAGACAAACTTAAAAGTTCTTGTAACTCGCTTATTATTGGTCCTAGAGGTATGGGATGGTAAACCAACCTATAGGTTATGTACTTAAATTGATTTTAATGTACACTGTTTGTAAATGCGCTTTTGTTTTTTCAAAAAACAAAAACAAAAAAAACCTCTATAAAAGAACATGAGCTATAAATCTCTTGTTGTGGTCAGATTTGACCTTGGACCCCTCCTTCAAGGTCAAATGAGGATAGTCAAGCCTAAAAGTGCTTATAACCCGCTTATTATTGGTTGTACAGGTTTGGGATGGTAAGAGGTTCTCGGTGTGAAGACAACTTATAGGAAATCATGTGCCCCGAATCTTTTGGTGGGGTCAGATTCGGCATAATACTCAATACACTTCAACCATGTCCCATACACTGCATCAAGACACAATCTCTAGTTTGGATTAGTTGCATTGTCAGCACTGATCTTTCTTGTACTCTACTAGAGTGATCTATATTTATAGGGAAGCTATAGAACCTTCTGTGCCTTTGTTTTTTCCTGGAAATGTACTGTGTTTACATTTGTCTCTAGAACCTGCTATAATAAAGTGTAGAAGGCCAGACCACAGTTAGTGTTAAAATAGTGTGCTGTATGAACAGAGGTCTTTGAAATTATTATGGCCAGGTTGGATTAGTTTCATTTTGTTTACTATTGTATTATTAACCATCAGAGTATTTTGACTGTAATGATTACTTTAACTGTTAAATAAAATTGTAAAGTAAAACTCTTTTCCTCTTACAACTGGAAATTAACCGGTTACTGCTTTCATCCTTGCCCCATGGACTGTAACACTTCTCTCTGATTTATACAGATGTGAAAGTGAGCGTTGCTGAAGTCAAGCAAGATCACCCACTGCCTTTCTGCAGGAGAGAATTATTGCACTGCCTCGCCCCCAAAGATGTGACACTTTGCATAAAAGATGTAAAACATATCAACTTGCAACTTTCTTATGCACCTATTAAAACCTGCTGCAGAGTTACAGATGCAACTAGCCTCTTTGGCCGCTTTCTGACACTTTGGGGAAGTCTCCAGGTGATGGACAGGTGGTGGAACAGTGGCCATCCGAGAGTGCTTTAAAACTCAGGCAATCAGACTATTAACTATGTGCAGCATCTTTTTGCCACAAGACCAACCTGTCACTTAGCTTAAATTGTGGGTTTTGGGCTGGATGCAAGATTTACCAAATATACTGTGACTTGGGTGGTTTCATAAACTGGTCAAAGTCGAAGCCACCAGCTTTAGTGGAGCAGCTTGAGTATATGGTAGACAGAGTAACATTCATACCCTCTAGCTTACAACAAGGTAACCCTCTGGAATTACCTACACTTTGCCACTGGCTTGCTATGGGTACCAGTTCACGTGTTGTCTGTAGAAGATGCTGGGGTATGTCTGGGGGTGAAGGACCACCCCATGTACAATTTAATACATCTAACAATTTCCCTTTGTACTCTAAAATTTGTTTCTGCGAATATTGATCTTTGTCTTCCTGACGGGAAAGGTGATCATCATCTGGTTCTTCTGGTAAACTGATCAGTTGAAGTGTATCCTATTCACAAATAATTACATACTAAGACTAAAGTGTAAGAGTGTAAGCATTGAAGAAACTACACTTTATTAAGAAAGAGCTATTAATCTGTGACTGTTGGACTCAGGGCGATAACATGATGATGACATACTTTAGACAGTTTTATACTTTTGAATATGGGCCTTGGCATCTGGTGAATTAATATCATTTGTCTCATTTTATTTGACATTCATTTGTTTTACTACATCATGGCATCACAAAAATTGTTTTCACAATAAGAATGAAACAAAGAGTGAACCAAGTTGAGCTCTAGTGACAAAGGACAGGTCCTCAGTTCTCCATCAGGTGTTTCATAAAAAACACAATCAATAAAATGGCCATTTAAAACTTTCGCGGGCTTTGGAAATAAAATTCCATGATTTTTCCATGATTTTGCCCAAATTTTAAAATTCCATGATTTTTCCATACCTGGAATTTTTTTTTTTAGCTTTTTCCAGGTTTTCCAGTGTCCGTGGCTACCCTGTTAAATCATGTATTGGTACGGTACCTATATATGTAACAGCGATATGTCTACACAATCCGCAATGCTGGCCAAAAGAAGAGGACACAAGAATTCAGTAGAATTGTACTGTGTCACCAGTTTTGGATAAAGACTGAAGCGGATGAAAGTCAAATGGATTAACATTATGCTGGCAGATTGGCAATATTTTTGCAGATCCAAACCACTTTTTAGAAGGATTGAGCCATGGTGAAGCCCCAACTTGTTAAAAAGTATAACCTAGATCCAATATACAGGTTTTCACTAGATGTCAGCAGAAAATTCAATACAGTATCATTTTGGTAACCTACTGTTAAATTGCTAGGCATATGCCCATATAAGTTAATGCATTTAGCAAGATAGATCCTGTCTGCCTTCTCTCTTCATGGAGGAAAGAAGGAATTACTTATAATTGTCCGCCATTTTGTGGGACAAAAACGACTGACATTGTCTAATCTTGTGGAGTGTAAGGTCACCTTACCCTACAGGTCTTCTCCAGGACTTTATATATCCCCAACCCTAGAAATTTCTTTTTCAACTTAGATTTGTAGCAATCAGCTCACATGTGCTCTAAATACAATACTTTTCAAGTCATAAGATATTGAAGATTTTAATGCATTTAAAAATTATTTCAAAAATTTATGAAAAAAACAAGAGGGTCAAAGATGCCCCAAAAGGCAGGTTGTGCAGGCAGCAGTAAGGTTAGCGACTGCTGTAATTAAATTTAGAAACAAGAAAAGAAATGTTAGGTCACCCAGTTAGGGTGAATGTGTTAGGCGTGCTAAGAAATGTAAAACTTGTAATCTAGGTTACATAATTGCATCTATGCTATAAATGGACAAACAAACAGACGGAATTACACCAATTTCAAAAGCAACTTAGCTATGATGCTGATCTATCTCCCTGTCAAGTTTGAATTCGATTGGACAAAGCGTTTTCGAGTTAGAGTCCAGAAACGGAAATATTGACGGACGGACAAACGGACAAACAGACGGAATTACACCAATTTCGAAAGGAACCTAGCAATGATGGTGATCTATCTCCCTGTCAAGATTGAATTCGACTGGACAAAGCGTTTTCAAGTTAGAGTCTGGGAACAGAAATGTTGACGGACAGACAAACGGACAAAAAACGGACAAACAAATGGACGGAATTTCACCAATTACGAAAGGAACCTAGCTATGATGGTGATCTATCTCCCTGTCAAGTTTGAATTCGATTGGACAAAGCATTTAAGAGTTAGAGTCCGGAAACAGAAATATTGATGGACAGACAAACGGACAAAAAACGGACAAATGAACAAACGGAATTACACCAATTTCGAAAGGAACCTAGCTATGATCTATCTGCCTATTAAGTTTGAATTCGAATGGACAAACCATTTTCCAGTTAGAGTTCGGAAACAGAAATGTTGACGGACAAACAGACAAAAAAAACACATAAACAAATGGACAGAATTACACCAATTTCGAAAGGAACCTAGGTATGATGGTGATCTATCTCCCTATCAAGTTTGAATTCAATTGGACAAACCGATTTCGAGTTAGAAATCGAAAACGGAAATTTTGACAGATTTCGAGTTAGAGTCGGGAAACGGAAATGTTGAGGGACAAAAAACGGACAAACGAACAGACGGAATTACACCAACTTCGAAAGGAACCTAGCTATGATGGTGATGTATCTCCCTGTCAAGTTTGAATTTGATTGGACAAACCGTTTTTGAGTTAGAGTCCGGAAACGGAAAGTTTGACAGATTTCCAGTTAGAGTCCGGAAACGGAAATGTTGACGGACAAAGATACGGGCGGAATTACACCAATTTCGAAAGGAACCTAGCTATGATGGTGATCTATCTCCCTGTCAAGTCTGAATTCGATTGGACAAATTGTTTTCAAGTTAGAGTCCGGAAACGAAAATTTTGACGGACAAACGGACAAAAAACAGACAATAAACGGACGGAATTACACCAATTTCGAAAGGAACCTAGCTATGATGGTGATCTATCTTCATGTCAAGTTTGAATTTGATTGGACTAATCGTTTTCGAGTTTAGAGTCCGGAAACAAAAATGTGGACGGACAGACTGACGTCGGACACATCAATCTAATAGGCGGGTTGGTTACACGCAACCCGCCTAATTACCGCATGAAATATCTTCCAAACACAAAATATGTTGTCCCAACCTTAAACTCATTGTTAGTTTGTAGTTGTGCGGGAGTTTAAGGTAATCATTTCCTGAAGGTTCTGTTATAGGTTTGTTACATCCACAACTTAAACATGCCTAGAATTGTACAATATTTGGAATACTGTTCAAAAATTTGTAAACTTAAAGTGGATATAATTCTGTTATTAGTGGGAGTTTAAGGTCACCTTATTTTATGGCACTTACCGATGGCCAGTTAGATACACATGTAAAAGTTGAATGAAATTTCTCTAGTTATTTTCAGTATACTCCATGGAAAAAGAAAAAAACGTAATCTCAACATAATTCTTTTATACATAGGAATTTAAGGTGACCTTAAAATAGGGTACACCTTCAAAACAAGATACAACCACATGGCAAATCTGAATTGAATCTGTATAGCCATTTTTCAAGTAAAAAACTTGAACTCAAGATAAGTAGTTACTAGTGTGAGTTTAATGTCACCAAACTTACAGCACACCCTGAGGACCAGTTACATCCACATTCCAAATTTGAATTTAATCTGGCAAGCCATTTTTGAGATACTGTCTGGAATAGAAAGTGTTGCGCCGACAGATGATGACGCCACAAAATGAGATGATGAAGCAATCCCTATATGCCACGCAGCATAAATGCTGGTGACACAAAAATGAGAGCCCCCCAAAATACTCATTTGACTTTGTAAAATAGTCGAAACATCTTGAAAACTTGAGATTTCTTCAAAACATGTCTTGTCTGCACACAAGCCAAACGAAAAAGATGCTATGACGTCAGGTTCTCTAGCCAGGATGGAAGTACTGCACCCCACCTAGCAAATGGTGGCAGCATGGCCAGTCTCGCCGGTGGAGACACAGGATAACTTTTTATGATGTTAAGCGAGGCCAGCTGGCACTGGCAATATAACTAATTGTCTATTACTGATAAGATTTATTAAAGCAATAAAATACATAAATTATTTATGGCCTTTCCCATCCATTAAATTTCTTAAAGGGAAAGGGGGGGGGGGGGGAATTTGGTGCAACTTTAAGTAATTCTTTCAAAGTTGCCCATATTACCCGGGTAATACTAATACCCTCGGAAAATTTAAAACCAATTTGAAAAATTTTGTTGTAATTTTAATTTTTATTAGATAAATACTTACCATTTCCTGACCATTGCTATATGTTGGTGCCATCCAACTCACTGGCCAACGTTGAGAAACGTTTTAAGAAACCTTAAGAGGCCACTGAGTGAGTGTGAACTAGCATGTCCCCCTAGTGGTCATGTGACCACGCTAGTAAACAACCTTCATTATTTTTGTTGCAGAAAATACTCCCCTAGTACTGAATCTGCGGGGAGGTAGGGGGGGACTCTCCTGGTCAGGAAATGGTAAGTATTTATCTAATAAAAATTAAAATTACAACAAAATTTTTCAATTTTATTGCGAAAAATACACTTACCATTTCCTGACCATTGCTGAATGCAGCCTTCATGAAAGGAGGGCAGTACTAGAATATAAAGACCCAGTACACCACTCTGCACAGCTATCATACACAGCACAATCCTATAGGCATTCAGATCCAAACTCACCTCCCAGATGAGGCAGTGGAACTGTTGAGCACAACAAAACAACACAGCCTTGTTGTTGTTGCTGTTGTAGGAAGGAAGTAATCATTACAGAGACTCACTACCTAGCCTACAACTAAAACAATATGAGAAGTCTACATTGAAATTTACATGCATACAACAATATATAAACTTCCAACAGTCACCACATACCATACAGATCCCCTAAATCATAGTATGTAGTTGAAGTTCTCACAAACTGACAGTTTTTGCCACAGTTGAATGCTGTATCTAGACAAACATCCAACACCCACACAGGTGACACAAATATTGGAAGTGTCATCAGCATATTGTGTTATTCCAAGCCTGAATGAAGTCAACAATTCTGCCTAATATAAAGACAGATAGTATGACAGACATACAGATGCAAATGCATACTAAAGTATCAAAATAGGTATCACACATATACTTATAAGATAACAAAACTGTAGGACACCATATCAAAGTCTGACCACAGGCAAACCAAGCAGGTGAGACTGAAAATTGGTGAAAAAGTTATGGTTTCCAGTGACAGACATCTGAAAATTCATATACAGAAACCCTATACTAAAACCTAAAGATTCTTGCTTTGACTCGCTGCTGTTGAGTCAGAATTTGACTTCTCCTCAGTCAAAAAGCTAGTCTGCCTACAGCAAGATAAGATAGTTGACCTGAAAATATCTGCTGTAAAGCCTTCCTAACTAGGCACAGACAAGACACAAAATTCCTCATTGAATCCTTTGTCCCAAGTAAAAGTATTTCAAAACCTCACAAGACAAAGAGATCTATCTTGAGTAAAACTGCTGTCCCAGTGATTGAGGGCTGGCATATCGACCGGCTTAACTGAAGTAGGCCCATCCGAAGCCAAACTGAATCTTGGCTAATAAATGGCCAGAGCCACTTGTGAGCAATACTCATTCAAAGTAAGGGAAGACAAAGCTAACGAGAATACCCTTCTTCCTTTGCCTAATGCCAAAGTCAAAAGAAAGACCGTCTTGAAAGTTAATAACCTCCAAGAAATCTTCCCCAAAGGCTCAAAAGGCTGTCTGGTGAGACCAAACAAGACCAGAGACAAAAGGTAAAGAAGGCTTAACCTATTGGCTACTGGATTGTCTCTATAGAAATATGTCAACAATCTATACTAGAGACTTATTCCCCTTCAAGGAAAGCATTCTACCATTGTTATTCTGTAACCAGCAATAGTAGATGGCTTAAGATTCCTTTCCTTAAAGAAATAATTAAGGAAATTTGCTACATCTAGAAAAGTAGTATCTGAGAAGTTCACCACAAAGAAGCCTCAGATGTGCATAGATTTACCAGGTCCCACAACCAAGAACATCCACCATGACCATCATGATTCAGTCATGATGAATCTGCACCTGAAGGTGGTCATCTTCTAAATCACCTGAAGAATCCTTGGCTATCCTGGTGCAATCATGATGATTCTGCACCTGTAGGTGATCATCTTGAGTCACCTGAGGAATGAGAGCCACTGGAACAAACACAAAGCTGTCCAGATCCTCCCAAGAAATGAGTAATGCACCTGTTCCTCAAGCCCCACAGTCTAAGAAAAGAAACACATACACTGGAAGCTTAAGATTCAGGTTGTTGGATACCAATGGCATAATGATTAAACTCACCAGCAAGGGAAGCCTTAAAATGAACCTTTGTGGAACAGATCCACCAGATCCCAAAAATAAGACATCCCTAGCCACTCTGATGCAATCCAGATGATTCTGCACCGAAATCTTGGAGTAGCCCTTCTTAATAGATACAAAAAGAATTTTCTTGCCTTTCCTGAGATCTTTGACTTATCAAGATAACCTCTCAAGGCTCTCACTGGAACAAAGAAACCTATCTTGCACCAAAGCAAGATCTAAAGAAGGTTCCAAAGCAGGAATGACTACAGGTTGAAAATCAAAGGAGGCTTAGAAGCCAAATGATTCACCTGCATCACCTGAAGAATCAAGGCCACAGGACCAAACAAACTGTCCAGTCCATCCCAAGAAAAGTTGAAAAAGACAAGCTTGTGGTTCAAACTAGTTGCAAAACAAACCCATCATTGGTGATTGTAAACAAAGACAGATTTGATTGAACACCTGAATCAGAATAGAAGATTCAAAAGTCATCCAAAACACATTCAATTTGAATCATCTTGACTCTCATGAACAAAGAATTTGTTGGAATATTTGAATACCCTGGGAAGTGATATGCCTGAATCTGAACACATGGCATTCGTCCAAGGAATGATTCTTCAGATAAGGAAAATATTCCTGAAAGTGGGTACCTCCCTACCTGTTCAGATAGAAAACCACTGAAGAACTGTCTGTGGAAATCAACAGATTCAGAATCCGAATCAGACTTCCAAATGATTCTAAAGGTAGTAGCCCTGTTAATGTGGAGTCTTGACCCCTCATGATACAACAGACCACTGGCTGTTTGATGCCATAATTGTGCATCCCAACCCTTAAAGAAAGCATCTAATAACAGGAGATTGTGCTCCTTCTGATGAAGTAATGGGAGCTCCTGCAAATTTGCAAAGTCGTTCCACCACTGAAGATGATCCCTGAGAACCTGAGAACAGAAAAACTGGTACAATATCTGTGTATTATGTGTGGTATCTGTGGTACATTAGCAGATTGCCTTGGAGTTACCTGATAAACAAATGACCCAATGGCACTGTTTTCTCCTATGAAGCCACACCGTCACCAAAGAAATGGCTTCCTCAGAAACCATTAGCCGGAGAAAATGCTTTGCTATGAGTAAAGATGTATCCTAAGGTGGAATCTGCAATCCAAACTAAAAAACCTGGTGCTTTTGGTGGGGTTTTTTTTTTTTTTTTTTTTTTTTTTGTATATAAGCTGGTGAACACCCAATGCCTTCTAGTGCAACCATCAGGTTCACTATCCGTTGATACAAAAGTAAAGTCGAAAATAAACCATTTCCAAGAGCAAAGCAATGAAATGGTGTATATACTGGTAAAGCATGATGCGTTCTTATAGATCCCACAGCCTCACCATGGACTAACATAGCAAAAAGGCAGTGAACCAGTGTGAACTGTCATCAACAGGGAAGTGAAGATAAAATTTTGTGTGAATCCGGCTACGAAAGAATGCAACTGTAAGGAAACGAGTTGACACACCCATTCACTTACTGGCAACAATTGCGAAAATCCCAACTATACGAAATTAAGGCACATGTAAAGGTTTATTACCTGACCTCAACTATTAGTGGTAACCATCTCGACCCAGCTTATCACAACCGATAAAGTGTAAAATTGTAGCGATATCACCATCTCACTGGTGTTATCGCCCTTTTGTCGATCATTTCATACACAGCTTTTATGCAACTAATGTCTCCCGCATTTTATTCATTTCTTCTTAACACACATGTCCACAACTGCTTTAGGAACATGAATAAGTAAACCTTCCTGGTGAAAGGTAAAGTATGTTTAAAAATTATCCTCTTACTATGTTGAGATGTAAGGTGTAGAATATCTGCCACTAGTGGACAAACACTACTCCTAAAGATTACTCCTAACCCCTCTAAGTCTTACAGAGGAGGAGAGTTTTGTAACAGAGTTGGAGAATTAAATATCATAATGGGCACAAAACTGCCCTGGGGCACTAATCCCCTTTCTGGCCCTGTGTAGGAATTTGCTCCTTCCCTGACAGAAGAAACACAATACACCCGAGATGACAAAATGAAGTTTTCCTGGGGCCGGTTTCATGAAAAGTCTCAAACTGAGCCAGACTCAAGGCTGAGTCAGGGTCTCAAATCTGAGACTTTTGTCTCGGCTGAGTTTTTGGCTCAAATGGATTTCACAAAGGGTGGATCAACTGAGACCAGTCTCAAGTTATGGTCTCAACTTTTTAATCTCATTTCATATATTTAGTGGGCTTATTTTTAGTTTAAAAAGTTATATTGCATGATTATTATCATTTTAAATATCTTTAATACTCATAATACAAAGAAATTATATGATAATATATTATTCTAAGTGATCCATAAGATTGAGACTCAACTGAGGTTGAGTCTGGCTTTGAGTCCACCCTTGAGGTCTGTCACTTGATAATAGCCTATAAAGCATGTCAATTCTATTGACTTTTGTTATTAGTAAATATTGAATATGTGGCTGTAATTACAAAATAAAATGAAAATAGAAGATTTCAAGATTTATCCATTTCATTTTGGAACAAATTTTATCGCTTTATGTATGTGTTTTTTGGCATCAAAGCTTGGACTCAAATTTGAGACACCTCCTTCATGGGCTCAAATTTGAGCCTGTGACTGAGCCAGGTCTCAAGTTGAGCTTGTTTGTGAAATGCATTGAGTCTGAGTTCACAGACTCAGCAAAATATTTCCAAAATTTGAGACAAAGTCTCAACTTTTGAGTCTGACTCAAGGCTTAAGTCTGTTCATGAAACCGGCCCCTGGACATCTGACCAAAAGTTCAGCAGGAGAAAACCTCATTAAGAGTGAAAAATGCACTTTTATTCTACCAAACTCATCTAAGAGATAAGACAGAGAAAAGTACGACTTGTAACACTCCTGTTGAGTAACAGGTTGGAGAACTGATCCCAGCACTGCCCAACAAAAAATTCCTGATCACTGAGGACTGTAATTGCAAAAAACTCTACACACAGCCCAAGGCAAAAAAGAAACTCTGTGAGCTCCTGTTAATCCTTAGCTCCTTGAAGACGTCCTGCCAGAGGTCCTGCTAGACCACTTTAAAAAATTATCCAGGCCTTAACATGCTCTCTGCAGCAGAAAACAGAGAACCTGTACTCCTGAATAATAAATTGACAATGGTTACTAGTTCATATGTACCGGTGCCGGTTTCAGACCAGCTGAAAAACCGGTAAAAAATCACAGAAACAAAAGCCAATACTGAGATGAATCACAGCTCCGGGAAACTGACAAACCGATTTCTGACCTTTTGGGAGGTATGGAAACTCGATTGTCTTCGGATGACGTCATGCAGGTATTTTCCTCCGTGAAAAGTTCCGACTGAACCTCACCGGAGGAAATGAACAGTGTAAAAGATCAAATCTGCATCCGGAACTTGCCCACGATGTAGTATCCAAGAAAATCAATGATGTCTGCCACCACGGGGAATTCCAACCGGTGACCTATTCGGTAGAGCATGATGTGGTGAGATCTTTGCTACCAAACGCCTGGCTATACGAACCCGACGTGTGATAAGCTTTGTGACAATCAAATTGTCTCCATCGTTTCCTTTGTCGCCTAGCAACATGTTAACTGTCCCTGCCGGAGCTAGTATGACTGCCGACAGTTTCAGTGTTAATAAATGAAGTAAATCTTCAAAAATTGCATAAAAAAAGAACTCCCATATGATGTAATACGAGAGTTATGAAGGAAAACAGGCATTCTGAGCAGCAGAAGATCTTCATCCAGCGACAAACATCCCTGTCGCCATTTTACAAAAAGTGGTAAACAATCCGTGAAGAAATGTCTACAAAAGGACTTTTCCTCTGTGCTTTTCCTCTTAATTTTGTCCTGAGAAGACATTGTCAACACAGACGTCTTATAACAGAACTCAAATCCACAAAAAGTCCAAATACTTAATAAAAATCCGAAAAGAAAATAAACATCCACACTCTAGGATGGCCAACAAAAATAATGAAGGTTGTTTACTAGCGTGGTCACATGACCACTAGGGGGACATGCTAGTTCACACTCACTCACTGGCCTCTTAAGGTTTCTTAAAACGTTTCTCAACGTTGGCCAGTGAGTTGGATGGCACCAACATATAGCAATGGTCAGGAAATGGTAAGTGTATTTTTCGCAATAAAATTTATACCTGTATCAACCTTTAAATAAATTGTGGGAGTCTACTCTGTAGAAGTAAAACCAGTTACACAACAGTGTAAATTAAAATGTACAATTTGTCACCGAACCACTATCCAGGTCTCATTGTAAGAAATGCTGTGGCAACAATGTTATTTGTATTTTAACTAATTATGTAAATGGTAAATAAAAAGTAAGAAGAATAAACTTTTTAAAGTATACAATGCTTTCAACCTTTTGCAGAGTCAGTAATAAAATGCTAAAATGATCTGGGCCCATATTCACTAAACCTCCTATATTTTTAAGGTCCCTTTATTAAAGGAAGGTGAAAAATCTCGTTTGGTAAGGTGACCTTTAAATTGCTATTCACTAAACCTCCTTTATGGTTTCATTACCAAAGGAGACCTTAAATAAAGGATCCTTTATTAAAGGAGTGCATCCAGTCATCTCATTGGTTAAAAACGTTTGTTCATAAAGGCTCCTTTATCTTTTCCTTACTTTTGTATTTTCTTCTTTCCATGTATATTATTAGTATAAGATTATTGTTATGGTGTGTTTCTTTTGCCGTTTAAGATGATATTTCATATTTTAAGAAATAAATATCTAACTTTTAAAGATTTTTGTATTGCAGATTAAATATTGCAGTTTTTACATTCACTGGTGGCCATGCTTTTTGACATGCTTTTTCACATCTTCTCATTAAATATTCATACAATTTAACCCATAAATCGTACAAAATGGTGGGTAATAAAAGTAAAACATCCCTCATCAGACATAAACAAAAAAGATATATATCACTCATGAAGATAAACAATATAATAGTCATTTGGGATGTTTTCCTACTGTCAAACCACCAAAACTCCCCTTTATCATAAAGGTAGTCACACACTTACCTTGAAAATTAAGGGGAAAAAACCAAGGATTCCTCAGTAAAGGAAGTTTAGCGAATATCAAAATTCAACATTCAGTTGAAAGTTATGGATTTCCAAGATTTTTAAGGTTTCCTTGAAAGTCAAGGAAAGAAAGTTAGGCTCCTTTGTTTGAGGGACGTTTAATGAATACAAAAACAAAGGAAGGGGCAAGAAATAAAGGAAATTGCAAATTTAACAAGTAAATTAAATTTTTATAAGTTAATACCCTATTCAATGGACAATTGCTTTACCGGTCGACGCGACCGGTCCCGCCAAACGTCAGAAAAAGACGTCCTGTATATAATACCAGCAGGACCGGTCACAGAGTGTGCATTCGCTAGGTGGCGCATCGTACTTCCTTTGCTGTCTAGACAACGTGACGTCATAGCATCTGTTTCGTGTCTAATCCTATTAAGACCCCTAGTAAGCTGATAGCGGGGCCAGACGGGTGGGCCTTGCCTGTCCATTGGATAGGGTATTAACTTATAAAAATTTAATTTACTTATTAAATTTGCAATTTTATTGTGTTAATACATCCTATCCAATGGACAATTGCTGAATAACTACCGCTTGGAAGGTGGGTAAGCTGCTAGGGACATACATGAACTCATAAAAGAACAAAACTGATAAGGCCCATTTTGACCTAAGGTCAGATGAGCCAAAAGGTCAAGACGGCTAAGACTAACCCGTTAACCGGAAGTCCAAGGTTGCCCCACCCCCTTTTCCTGAGAAACTGCTCTGAGAATAGGAAGAGAGGGTTGAGTTCAGTCCCATAAGAAATAAACTTCCCAAAGGAAGCAAGTCACAGTTTTTTTTGTTTTTTTTGTTTTTTATATACAATTGTACAAGCTATGTACATATATACATATTTACATATCTCCTCATTTTTGGGCGTGGTGGTGGTGGTGGAAATGTTGGGCAGCCACCACTGGCCCTAAATGAAAAAGCTCTGTATCAGCCCAAGCCACATCCTTCAAATAGAATTGTGTGAAGGTGTTGTGGGATTTCCAGTGACAGGCTGACAGAATCTGCTCTAAGGAGACCCCCGACTGAAAGGCCTTAGAAGCAGCAAAGGCCTTGACATCATGGGCTTTGACCTGATGCAGTGTGAGGGCCTCCTGGTCAGAGAGCTCATAACAAAGGATCACAGTTTGTTTGATCCATGAGAAGATGGTGGCAGGTGAGATGTCTTTATGAAAACCTTTCTTGAAGAAGACAAAGATCAGCTCCTTGTTCTGCCTAAGATCTGAGGTCCTGTCCAAGTAATAGCAAAGGGCTCTGACTGGACACAAGGACCTGTCACCCTTGAGTGACTTGTCCAGAGTGGGGGCCAGGGCTGGAATGACCACGGGAGCCACACTATCTGGACCCTCCTTAGCCAGCTGATTCTTGGATAGAAAGCTGGGTGAGGGGTATAAGGACACCTTAGACCAGTCTGACTGGTGTCTGATGTTCTTATGAAGCCAAGCATGAATCTCACTCCTGCGTTTACCAGAACCCAGGGCCAGCAGAAAAACAGTATTGAAGGTCAAGCGTTTTAGTGAGGCCTCTTTTAAAGGTTCAAAGGGAGCCTTATTCAGCTGGTGTAAGACCAGGGACAGGTTCCAGGAGGGTATACCCCTCCTGCCCTTGGGCCTGTCTCTATGGAAGCTATCCAGGAGACGAGTGAGATTCTCATCTTTGCTGACATTAATGGTAGAGTTGCCCAATTTGTCAGCAATGGCTGATCTGTAACCATCAATGGTACCAGGTTGCAACATCCTGTCCTGAAACAAGTACAACAGGAAATCAGCTATGGCTTTTAGAGGTGGTGCCCTGAAGTCCACCTGATTACTGAGGCACCACTTTGTAAAAATGGTCCACTTTGCCTCATAGACGGATCTGGTTGATCCTCTTTGAGGAGCCTCAATTCGTGCTGCCACTGCCTCAGAGAATCCCTGCTCCTTGATTGCTGTGGTTCTAGGAGCCAGGCATGTAGGTTCAGGTTTGACAAGTTCCTGTGCAAGGTCTGGTTGAATGGTTGAGATACCAGATCAGGCAGATTGGGCAGACACAGAGGGATCTGACTGGACATTGCCACTAGATCCCAAAACCAGGGCATGTTGGGCCACCCTATGGCAATCAGAATGATCCTGCTGCATGGGTAGTCCTGCAACTTCTCCACCACTTTGCCCAAGATGGCTGCTAGTGGGAAGGCATATGGGTCCAGATTTTCCCATGACAGGCTGAGTGCATCCACTGCCCATGCCTGGGGTCCGGAACCGGTGACACGAACTGTGGTAGTTTGTTGTTGAATCTGGTGGCAAACAGGTCCACTTGTGGCTTGGAGCATATAGCTTTGAACACTTCTGGGTGAAGGGACCATTCTGTTTGATAGCTTGTCCGCTATCACGGTCAGCCGGCCAGGGATGTGACGTGCCTTGAGGATTACCTGTTTCCTAGTGCACCAGGACAAGATTCTCCACAGTAGGGCACACAGGGAGCCCGACTTCATCCCCCCCCCCGCCCTCTTTGTTGATATAGGCAACCACTATGTTGTTTGCACTGAGGTCTTGGAACTCTTTTAAGGCCAGAAAGACCGCTTTTAGTTCCAAGTGATTTATGTGCAACTTGCTTTCTGAAACTGACCAGGTTCCCCTTGCAGTGCATTCGTTTAAGTGAGCGCCCCACCCTTCTTTTGATGCGTCTGTAAATATCTGCAGAGCATGTTTTAGTGGGTGTAATGGTTGATCTGGAAGAACATTGGTTTCCTCCAGCCACCACCTTAGGTAGGGGTGGAGCGTCCTGCGAACAGGTATCACCTTTTCTAGTGATTCTGGTACTCTCCATTTTTTTTTCAAGTGCCACTGTATGGGTCTCATATGAAGTCGACCTAGGTGGACTTGTTTCTCTGTGGCTGTTAGAAGTCCTATGAGGGACATGAACTGCCGGACCGGGCACACCGGACCGGACAGAATTGACTGTATCTTGTCTGTTAAGGTCTGCCAACGTTCTGGTGTGGGTCTGACCTTGCCCTCCCCGAGTTTGAACTGGTAACCTACGAAGTTGAAAACCTGTTTTGGGTCCAGTTCTGACTTCTCCTTGTTCGCCAGCCAACCTAATTCTCGACAGAGAGCTACCAAGGTCTGTGTATGCTGGAGACAAATTTGGTGGGACGTGGCTCTCACCAACCAGTCGTCTAGGTACTGGTGGATTCTTAGACCCCTCTGTAAAGCGATCAGTTTGACCTATTTAGCCACCACTGTAAACTCCATGGGTGCTGTGGACAGACCAAAGGGTAGGGCCTTGAACTGGTAGGACCGACCCTTGATGTGAAAACGCATGTACTTCCTGGACTGACTGTGAATTGGTATGTGGAAGTATGCGTCCTTGAAGTCTATGGAGGTGACCCACTCCAGTAGCTGTAAGGAGGTTCTTATTGTCTCTGGGGTCTCCATTTTGAACGACTCTGTGTTTAGAAAGGTGTTCAAGGTGCTCAGGTCCAGGATAGGTCTCCACCGGTTGTTCGGTTTGGGTACCAAAAATAGACGGTTGTAAAACCCCAGTGAGTTTTGGTTTTCTACCGGTTCGACTGCATTTTTGTGTCAGCTGATACAGTGCCTCCAAAAGGTGGGACTGTCTTTGTGGGCTGACATACTTGCTTATGACCGTTGGTGACCTTGTTAGGTTGGGTCTGAACCAGAAGGGGAGGGTGTAGCCCTCTCTCAGTATTGTGACTACCTTTGGACTTGAACCCAGAGCTTCCCATTTCTCCCAAAACTGCAGTAGCCTTGCCCTACAGGTGGATTCATGACAATAGTTAGGACATTTGTGACAGTATTTGCAGAACTTTATTTCTGTATGATTGTAACAATAATTGGGATTTACGCCTTTCTTTGTGGCAACCCGGTGACAGAATGAACTGGAAAATTTAATAAGTAAATTAAATTTTTATAAGTTAATACCTTACCTAGTGGACAGATGTATTTGTCCGGCGCCTTGCCGGTCTCGCCAAACGTTAGAAAAAAACGTCCTGAGCTGGGCTCTGGCCGGGACCGGTAGTGTCCTGTTCATTCGCCAGGTGGCTGTGTAGCCAGCCTGTTGGTGTACTGCGCTCTTCCTCTTTTTGTTGCCTACCTTAATAGGTCCCCTTTTTGGCTTTGATTAGCGGGGAAGGTAGGGTGGGAATCCCCCTGTCCACTAGGTAAGGTATTAACTTATAAAAATTTAATTTAATTATTAAATTTTCCATTTTCATTGCGTTAATACATCTTACCTAGTGGACAGATGCAGAATAACTACCCAATGGATGGAGGGTAGCCTCAGAAGGGGAAATTCCTAAGAACTCTGTAAATATACACTAAAGGAGGATCCGGTAATGGCTAGGATAGCCCACTCCTAGGACCGACTCCTTTCTCCCCCCCCCCCCCCCCCCCCCCCCCCCCCTTTTTGTTTATATATAGGTCTAGTACGAACTCGGTTGGAGAGTACAAGAGGACCTACGGGAGCTGAGAGTTCTGAAAGAACGAGGAATACGAACAGGAACTATAAGACTATCTTACCAAACTCTTGGACCCACTTTGAATCGTGGCAGACCAGGAGTTCTAGATAGTTGAAGGTGTATTTTTTTTTTTTTTTTTTTTTTTTGATATATAAATGTATACAGACTATACACTATGTACAAAGGTAGCTGGGGGATCAACTTATTGGCTCCCTTGAATTTGTTGGGCTGCCACCACAGGGCCCAAATGATACAGCTCGGAATCTGCCCAAGCCAAATCCTTCAAATAGAACTGGGTGAAGGTATTGTGGGCTTTCCAATGACAGGCTGAGAGAATCTGATCCAGAGAAATCCCACCCTGGAAGGCCTGAGAAGCTGCAAAAGCCCGAACATCATGAGCTCTAACTTGATGTAAATCTTGGGCCGTTTGGTCTGAGAGCTGATAACACAACAGCGCTGTCTGTTTAATCCAGGAAGAGATTGTAGCAGGGACAATGTCCTTATGGAACCCCTTCCGGAAGGAAACAAAAACCAAGTCTTTTCCTTGTCGAAGATCTTTGGTCTTGTCTAGGTAATATCGCAAAGCCCTTACCGGACAGAGTGACCTGTCTTCAGACAGTGACTTATCCAGAGTAGGGGCTAAAGATGGAATAGTCACCGGGGCTACTGATGCCGGGCCATCCTGAGCTAGCTGGTTTTTGGATAGAAAGCTGGACGAAGGGTAAAGAGAGACCTGACTCCAGCATGGATTTCACTTCGTCTTTTCCCTGATCCAAGGGCTAGAAGGAAGACAGCCTTAAAAGTCAGATGTTTAAGAGAGGCCTTCCTTAAGGGTTCAAAGGGAGCCTTGGTAAGCTGGTGGAGCACCAGTGAAAGGTTCCAAGAGGGAACACCCCACCTTCCCTTGGGCCTATCCCTATGAAAGCTGTCTAGAAGACGGGTGAGGTTTTCATCTGTACTAATGTTCAGCTTATCATTGCCTACCTGCTTATTTATGTATGAGACCACTGTTGTGTTGTCCGTTGCAACAAGAACAATCTGATCCCTGCACAGATGCTTGAACTGTTGCAGGGCCAGAAGGACTGCCTTCAGTTCCAGATAATTTATGTGAAGGAGACTGTCCATGGATGACCAAACGCCTCTTGCAGTGAAGTCCCCTAAGTGTGCGCCCCAGCCTTTGTTTGAGGCGTCGATAAACAGTTGAACAGCGTGCTGAAGAGGGTTGCCCTTTCAGCACATTGGCCTCGTCTAGCCACCAGTCTAGATGGGGATGGAGTGACTGAGGGACCAGAGTAACCTTCTCTAGAACCTCCGGAACGTGCCAGTGTCTCTTCAGATGCCAGTGAATGGGTCTCATATGAAGGCGACCTGCACACACTTGCTTCTCTGTGGCAGTCAGAAGGCCTATCAGGGACATGAATTGTCTGACCATACAACTGTGATGGCCCTTCATGAACCTCAGTTTCTCCTGAAGCGTTTCCCACCGGTCTTGAGAGGGTCGAACGCGACCGGTGATCAGGTCGAACTGGTAACCTACAAAATTGAAGACCTGTTCGGGGACTAATTCCAATTTGGTCATATTTACTACCCAACCTAACTGCTGGCACAGGGCCAAGAGGGTCTGGGTATGTTGTAGGCAGATCTCCGGGGAAGGGGCTCTCAGTAACCAGTCGTCTGGGTACTGGTGGATCCTGATACCCCGTGCCTGAGCCATGAGTTTCACTTCTTTCACCACCTTGGTGAACTCTAGAGGAACTGTGGCCAACCTGAAGGGAAGGGCAGTGAACTGAAAGGTTTGATTGAACAGGAAGAACCTGAGATACTTTCTTGACCTTTGGGCAATTGGAATGTGGAAGTATGCGTCGCTAAAGTCCAGCGATGTGACCCACTCCCCCGTTTTCAAGGACAACCGGATTGTCTCTGGAGTTTCCATTTTGAAGGTGCCTGTGTGGAGAAATAAATTGAGATGACTCAGATCTAAGATTGGCCTCCATTTTCTGTTTGGTTTGGGAACCAGAAAAAGACGGTTGTAAAAAGCCTGGGACGACTTGAGAACCACCTTTTCTACTACCAACTTGTTCATGAGACTTATAAGGGCTTCTTTTAGGTACATGTTCTTGGTTGGACTCGAGTAACTGCTTTGAATCAAGGGGAACCTTGTCAAACGTGGCCTTTGTTTGAAGGGAAGAGTGTAACCCTCCTTGAGGATAGAGACTACCCGAGGATTCAAACCCATGTTTTGCCAAACTTGCCAAAAACTTTGTAATCTTCCCCCTACATTCTGTTCGGAAACAGCATTGGAGACATTGGAAACAGACGGGACAGAAAGGCATGGATTTACACAACATACACCTTTGACATGCTTTATTTTGCTCTGACAAGGAACGGGTCTTACTCCTTTCTTTTGCGGAGGCCCGTGTGAATGAACAGAAGGAGCATGAAATATCTGTCTGTTTGTTAACTGAGTCTTGCAACACACTGTAATGATGTAATGATAGTTCAAACACACAATTCACACAAAAATAATTATTAAACGGCAGTTAGAATATATAATATAAAATTGAAAATTTTCTCTTGCGCAGTACACCGGCAGGCGGGCTACACAGCCCCCTGGCGAATGAACAGGACACTGCCGGTCCCGGCCAGAGCCCAGCTCAGGACGTTTTTTTCTAACGCTTGGCGAGACCGGCAAGACGCCGGACAAATGCATCTGTCCACTAGGTCAGATGTATTAATGCAATAAAAATTTGCAACAAAAGACTTTACATGTAAAAGTAGTCTTGCTCTTGCTTGTCACTGGTGAAGGGTTCAAATCTTGCCTCTTGCCGGATACATGAGTCCTTCACTCCGGCTACATTTACAACACAGTTATTGTCATTTATGCTTCTTGAAACCCTTGGCCGGCTTTTGGGTGAAGTTTGAGGCTTTACCACGACCTTTCTGTCCAACTTGCCGGCCTCTAACCTCCTTCCAGGCCAGTGTAGTGGGCTTCCGGTCCGGTTGCTGTGTTGATCTGCCACTTGAGGAAACGTACTGATGAAAACGTCCAAGTTTCCTGTGTGCACTGCCAGAAGAAGGCCTCTCCTCACTACGTAAGATTTCATCTTCCGCCTTGACCAGTAAACTGTCTGGAAACAGTGAGTGAAGATGGACTGGTGTTGTACGTAAGGCAGTCAAGGTATCTGGCTTTACTCCACCACATATAAATTCTAAATAGCTGTCTCTACGTGCCAGGGTGAGGTTGACCATGCAGATAAATACTCCCTCTGAGAGATCCTCCATTGTACACTGCATAGCTTGGGAAATTGAACGGTTGAAGGTCACCAAATATTCGAGTTCTTCAACTGCTTGCTGCGTTCTCTCTGCTGCCTGGTCTTTGCCTGTATCCACCTGGAGTGACTTCAACTGTGTAACCATAGAGTCCTGTACTTTGGTCAAACATCTTGACAGATCAGCAGACTGGTTACACATCACTGACTGTTCCCGGAACGCCCCCTCCCACTTTCTTAAAATGTCCTGGCTGAAAGTAAGCAGGGGCAGAAGGCAAACTACGTCTGGCCACTCTGGTAAAGTTGCTGTTGAGTTTGGCCGGTTCTGGAGACCAGTCACATAAGGTTGTAGAAGCAGAGTCCTTATCTGTATGCATTGCATACCATTTAGATGATCTGGGTGTCTTCACAAACTGGTCTCGCAGCAATCCACCAGTCTCAGAGTTCCTGGCAGGGTAACCTTCAGCAACAGTTATATTCAGTCTCTCAAATTTTCTACACAACCACTCATCTACCGGTAACCGGACAGACACTTTACTGGTTGGCTTGGTTCGGGAACCGGCAAATGGATTATCATCCAGGGAAGCAGATGTATTGTCGTAATCAGGGATCTGATGCTAGCCCATGAAAGATCTGACCCCTCTGATAGTCTCCCTGTAGTTGGCATCTTCAGAGAGGTCCTGGTCAGTTGAATCTTCAGGCAGTTCACCCTAGACATTAACACTAGTTGGTGAAGCCGGTTCCCCTTCAACCTCTGCCTCACTGTCAGATTCACTGGCAAACTCATCAGGTCGTATACCGGGAAGTGACTTGTTCAACTGCATAGAATCAATACCGGTTGACAGAACTTCAGGACCTGCACCAGGAGCCTGTGGAGGCTGGGTGGATGTCCCTGCACCGAGACCCTGTAAAGGCTGGGTGGCTATCTCTGCACCAGGAGCCTGTAAAGGCTGGGTGGCAACATCAGAGGTACCAGGACCCTCAACAGGGCGGATAGCACTCCCACTCACATCCCTCACAGCCTTTGTACCGGGAACCCCCAGCGGAGGTTGGGTAGCAGTCAACTGGGCAGCTTCACCGTGGTCTGGACAAGACTGGAACCGGTACCCTCAGTGACCAAGCTAGAAGCACCCGGATCAAAGAAGGGATGTTCTATGGTCACCACAGCAGAAGAGTTGACAGGTCTCACCGGCATAGCAAACGACTTGTTCAGAAGCAAAGCTTCAAGTCGTGAAAATTTCTCACTCCACTTGTCATCCAAGGACTTGAGGTCATCAGAAGTAGGTTTACTGCTGTGCCTTCGTTTGCTAGACTTTGGAGAGCCATCAGAATGCTTCTTCTTCTTGGTGGGTGTTGATTCAACTGAAGATGGCTTGTCAGTGCTAACCCGTCCCAACAGAGTAACCTCTGATGGGTCCACGAGAGTGGGGGTCGCGTCACTGCTAACTTCAGATTTCTTCTGCTCCCCACGTTCTTTCCTGGATCTATAGGTAGGGGTGGCCAATTGTTGAATCTGAGCAGGCGTGAACGCCTTGCATATCTGTCTATCTAGTTTCTTCACACAGGGATCGTCTCCCACCCCTTTCTCACGACAACGCGCACATTTCTTGTGGTTCTCGAACAGGACCATAATATGCCTGTAAGAACCTCGTTTCTGTCCAGGAGACGACATGATGATCAGTAAACTATAAGAATTACGTAGTACTACTTAAAATAAAATAAAAAGGTAATGCTTGTTGTAAAACTTCAAAAACGTATCTCTGTAGAAAACACGTCTGCACACTCTTCTCGCAAAACGAAAAAGATGCTATGACGTCACATTGTCTAGACAGCAAAGCAAGTACGATGCGCCACCTGGCGAATGCACACTCTGTGACCGGTCCTGCCGGTATTATATGCAGGACGTCTTTTTCTGATGTTTGGCGGGACCGGTCGCGCCGACCGGTAAAGCAATTGTCCATTGGATAGGATGTATTAATGCAATAAAATCCTTACTTTTTAAGGGTTCCTTGGAATAAAGGAGGTTTAGTGAATACGGGCCCTGCCTTTTAAAAATTTGTTTGGTATACCAGATATTGTTTCTGGGACAGGTTTCTCCACTGGTAACAAATCTGCTTTGACTTTCGTTTTGAATCCTGACCTCTCCTCAAAAATCTCTATCAGATCATTCACCGCTTCTTCAACTCGACGGCTCATGGCATCAATCTCTAGGGCTGTTTCTTCACAATATTTCTGAACAATCATAATTGGAAAATTTAATAAGTAAATTAAATTTTTATAAGTTAATACCTTACCTAGTGGACAAATGCACTTGTCCGGCGCCATGCCGGTCTCGCCAAACGTTAGAAAAAAACGTCCTGAGCTGGGCTCTGGCCGGGACCGGTAGTGTCCTGTTCATTCGCCAGGTGGCTGTGTAGCCTACCTCCCGGTGTACTACGCTAGCTCGTGCATGCGCTCTTCCTATTTTTGTTGTCTACCTGAAAAATTCCCCTATGGTTTAGATTTGCGGGGAAGGTAGGGTGGGAATTCCCCTGTCCACTAGGTAAGGTATTAACTTATAAAAAATTAATTTACTTATTAAATTTTCCATTTTATTGCGTTAATACATCTTACCTAGTGGACAGATGCAGAATAACTACCCAATGGATGGAGGGTAGCCTCAGAAGGGGAAATTCCTAAGAACTCTATAAATATACACTAAAGGAGGATCCGGTAATGGCTAGGATAGCCCACTCCTAGGACCGACTCCTTTCCCCCCCCCCCCCCCCCCCTCCCCCCTTTTTGTTTATATATAGGTCTAGTACGAACTCGGTTGGAGAGTACAAGAGGACCTACGGGAGCTGAGAGTTCTGAAAGAACGAGGAATACGAACAGGAACTATAAGACTATCTTGCCAAACTCTTGGACCCACTTTGAATCGTGGCAGACCAGGAGTTCTAGATAGTTGAAGGGTTTTTTTTTTTGTTTTGTTTTTTTTTTGATATATAAATATATACAGACTATACACTATGTACAAAGGTAGCTGGGGGATCAGCTTATTGGCTCCCTTGAATTTGTTGGGCTGCCACCACAGGGCCCAAATGATACAGCTCGGAATCTGCCCAAGCCAAATCCTTCAAATAGAACTGAGTGAAGGTATTGTGGGCTTTCAAGTGACAGGCTGAGAGAATCTGATCCAGAGAAATCCCACCCTGGAAGGCCTGAGAAGCTGCAAAAGCCCGAACATCATGAGCTCTAACTTGATGTAAATCTTGGGCCGTTTGGTCTGACAGCTGATAACACAACAGCACTGTCTGTTTAATCCAGGAAGAGATTGTAGCAGGGACAATGTCCTTATGGAACCCCTTCCGGAAGGAAACAAAAACCAAGTCTTTTCCTTGTCGAAGATCTTTGGTCTTGTCTAGGTAATATCATAGAGCCCGTACCGGACAGAGTGATCTGTCCTCAGACAGAGACTTATCCAGAGTAGGGGCTAAAGCTGGAATGACCGGCGGGAAAAGATTCCAAGAGGGCACACCACGTCTGCCTTTGGGCCTATCCCTATGGAAGCTGTCTAGAAGACGGGTGAGGTTTTCATCTGTACTAATGTTCAGCTTATCATTGCCTACCATGTCACAATGGCCGTTCTATAGCCCTCAATGGTACTGGGTTGCAGATTTCTTTCTTTGAAAAGGTGTAGAAGAAAATCTGCAATCTGGTTTACAGAGGGCGCCCTGACGTTCACCTCGTGTGATTGGCACCATTTAAGAAAAATGGACCACTTCGACTTATATACGGCTCTGGTTGAGCTTCTCTGAGGAGCCTCAATTCTTGCTGCCACTTCATCAGAGAACCCGTGTTCCTGGATGGCAGAGATTCTAGAAGCCAGGCATGAAGATTGAGGTTGCTGAGATTTCTGTGTAGCAACCCATTGAAGGGTTGAGTCACCAGGTCTCGCATCAGAGGGAGTCTGAAGGGAATCTGAACTGACAGGTTCACTAGGTCCCAAAACCAGGGCATGTTTGGCCATCCTGGGGCAATGAGGATCATTCTGCGACAGCCCTGATCCCTCAACTTTGAGATTACCTGGGGAATCAGAGACACGGGGGGGAAAGGCGTACGCCTCCAATTGATCCCACTGTAGACTCAAGGCATCGACTGCCCAGGCTGTCGGATCCGGAACCGGTGAAACAAACTGTGGCAGTTTGTGATTGAACCGGGTTGCAAACAAATCCACTTGAGGATGGTTCCACCTGGAACACAAGAGAGTGAACACCTGCTGAGAGAGAGACCACTCTGTTTGAATCACTTGATTGTGTCTGGAAAGCTTGTCATCTATCACATTCAAGCGACCTGGAATGTGCCTTGCCCTCAGGACTATACCTCTGGGATGGCACCAGGACAGGAGCCTCCACAGGAGGGCACAAAGAGAGCCTGACCTCATACCCCCCTGCTTATTTATGTACGAGACCACTGTTGTGTTGTCCGTTGCAACAAGAACAATCTGATCCCTGCACAGATGCTCGAACTGTTGTAGGGCCAGGAGGACTGCTTTCAGTTCTAGATAATTTATATGAAGGAGACTTTCCTGGGATGACCAAAGGCCTCTTGCAGTGAAGTCCCCTAAGTGTGCGCCCCAGCCTTCTTTTGAGGCGTCGGTAAACAGTTGAACCACGTGCTGAAGAGGGTGCAAAGGCTGTCCTTTCAGCACATTTGTCTCGTCCAGCCACCAGTCTAGATGGGGGTGGAGTGACGGAGGGACCGGAATAACTTTCTCTAACACCTCCGGAACGTGCCAGTGTCTCTTCAGATGCCACTGAATGGGCCTCATATGAAGGCGACCTGAACACACTTGCTTCTCTGTAGCAGTTAGAAGGCCTATCAGAGACATGAACTGTCTGACTGTACAGGAGTGATGTCCCTTTATGAACTTTAGCTTCACCTGCAGCGCTTCCCACCGGTCTTGAGTGGGTAGAACCCGACCGGTGATCAGGTCGAACCGGTAGCCTACAAAATTGCAAATTTAATAAGTAAATTAAATTTTTATAAGTTAATACCCTATCCAATGGACAATTGCTAAACCGGTCGGCGCAGACCGGCCCGCCAAACGCCAGAAAAAGACGTCCTGTGTTTCCACCGGCTGGCCGGTCCCAGTACTGTGCATTCGCCAGGTGGCGCATGGTATTTACTTCCTGTCTAGACAACATGACGTCATAGCATCTTTTTCGTTGTCTAACACTATTAGACCCCTAGTAAGCTGATAGCGGGGTCAGTGGGAGGGTCTTGTGTGTCCATTGGATAGGGTATTAACTTAAAAAAATTTAATTTACTTATTAAATTTGCAATTTTATTGCGTTAATACATCCTATCCAATGGACAATTGCTGAATAACTACCGCTTGGTCGGCGGGTAAGTTACTAGGGACTTATGTGAACTCACAAGTAATAGCAAATTTTAACCTACGGTCTAGGCTGACTTTGTCAGGAGACCTATAGGTCCAGGCCTGGGTTGACTTTAAGGTAAAGAAACCCTGCAAGGCCATGGTCGGTTGCCAGCAGCCGGTTACCCGGGGCTATACCGCCGTCCCCCCCCCCCCCCCCCCTTTTTTTTTGTAGACCTGCTCTGAGGTAGGGGAAGAGAGGGATGAGTTCAGTCCCAGAATGCAAATAAGCCTCCCAAAGGAAGCACGCCACACTTAATTCTTATGTACATGAAGAACTGTTATGCACATATAAAAATCTCCTCAATCTAAGGGCCACTTGTGGATCTGCTGAGCAGCCACTACCGAGCCCAATTGGTAAAGCTCTGAATCAGCCCAAGCCCCGCCCTTCATATAGAACAGTGTGAAGGTATTGTGACTTCAGCGGCAGGCTGACAAGATTGGATCTAAGGAGACTCCCGACTGGAAGACCTTAGAAGTAGCAAAGGCCCTGACATCATGGGCTTTAACCTGATGTTAAATGTGGGCCTCCTGGTCAGAGAGCTCATAACATAGGATCACAGTCTGCTTGATCCAAGAGGAGATAGTGGCAGGTGAGATGTCTTTGTTGAAAACCTTTCTTAAAGGAGACAAAAACCACCTCCTTATTCTGCCTGATGTCTGAGGTCCTGTCCAAATAGTAGCACAATGCTCTGACCGGACAGAGGGACCTGTCAGACTTGAGGGATCTATCCAGAGTCGGGGCCAGGGCTGTTATAACCCCAGGGGCCACACTGGACACTCTATGGCCAGCTGATTCTAGGATAGAAAGCTGGGTGATGGATACAGGGACACCTTTGACCAATCGGATTGGTGTCCAATATATCAGTTTTGCCAGGCATGAATCTCACTTTTGCACTTGCCCGACCCAAGGGCCAAGAGGAATACCGTCTTGAAGGTCAAATGCTTCAAGGGGGGCCTCCTTGATTGGATCAAATGGATTCTTAGCTGGTGCACGGCCAGTAAGAAGTTCCAGGAGGGTATGCCACTCCTGCCTCTGGGTCTGTCTCTGAGGAAACTATCCAGGAGACGAGCGAGATTTTCGTCCTTACTGATGTTGAAGGGTGAATTTCCAGTTTATCAACAATGGGTGACCTATAACCATCAATGGTGCTGGGCTGTTTGCCAAGCATGTATCTCACTTCTATGCTTGCCCGAACCCAGGGCCAAGAGGAAAACTGCCTTGAAGGTCAAATGCTTCAAGGAGGCCTTTAATTGGTTGAAAATGAACCTTGTCAGCTGGTGCAAAAACCAGGGAGAGGTTCCAGGAGGGGGTTCCCCTCCGGCCTTTGGGTCTGTCTCAGTGGAAGCTATCCAGGAGACGAGTGAGATTTTCATCCTTACTAACATTGATGGGCAAATTCTAGACTATCAGCAATGGCTGACCTGTAACCATCAATGGTACTGGGCTGCCACTTCCTGTCCTGAAACAGGTACCTAAGGAAGTAAACAACTGACTTAACAGGTGGTGCCCGAAGTCCACCTGATGAATGATACATCACTTGGTAAACAATGACCCATTTGCCTCATAGACTGATCTGATTGACCCCCCTTTGAGGAGCCTCAATTCTTGCTGCCACTGCCTCAGACAAGTCCTGCTCCTCGATTGCTGAGGCTCTAGGAGCCCTGCATGGAGATTAAGATTTGTCAGATTTCTGTGAGGGATCTGATCAAATGGCTGTGAACAGACTGGACAGATTGGGCAGGCTCAGTGGGATGTGGCTGGACATGGCCACTAGATCCCAAAACCAAGGCATATTGGGCCACCCCGGAGCAATCAGAATGATTCTCTTACATGGGGAGTCTTGCAACTTCTCCACCACTTTGCCCAATATGGCTGATGGTGAGAAGGTGTATGCTTTTAGATCCTACCATGGCCGACTGAGCACATCCACTGCTGTGGCCAGGGGATCCGGTACCGGTGACACAAAACAGAGGCGACTTGTTGTTGAACCTTGTGGCAAATAAGTTTATTTTAGGCCGGTGCCACCTACTGCATGGAGTGGAAGACCTCTGGAAGGAGAAACCACTGTTGGGATGGTCTGGCCTAGCCTGGACAGCCTGTCTGCTACCATATTAGGCCGGCCTGGAATGTGTCGTGCTTTAGAGTCACTTGTTTCCTGGTACACCAGGTCAAGATTCTCCATGGCACAAAGTGGGCCCGACCTCATTCCTCCTTCCTTTATGTATGACACTACTGCGGTGTTGTCAGTTGCTACAAGTAATATCTTGTTGAGCAAAGGTCGTGGAACTCTTTTAAAGCCAGAAAGGCTGCTTTAAGTTCTAGATAGTTTATATATAACTGGCTTCCCGGAGGGGACCAGGTTGCTCTTGCCAAGTGCTCATCTAAGTGAGCGCCCCACCCTTCTATTGATGCGTCTGTAAATATTTGCAGAGCATGTTTTATTGGGTGTAATGGTTGGCCTGTAAGTGCCTTGTCTTCCTTCAGCCGCCATTGTAAATGGGGGTGCAGGGACCTGGGGACTTGGATCACCTTTTGCAGTGATTCTGGATACCCTCCAGTTGTTTTTGAGGTGCCACTGTATGGGTCTCATATGAAGTCTGCCTAGATTAACATGCTTTTCTGCAGATGTTAGTAACCTATCAAGGACATGAATTCCCGGACCGGGCAAGCCGGTAGGGATAGCAGTTTTAACAGTCTCTTGAAGGTTCTGTACCCAGTCCAGAGTCGGTCGGACCCGATCAGACCTGAAGTCGAAACTGGTAGCCTACAAAATCAAAGTCTTGATTGGGCTCCAGCTCTGATTTCTCTAAGTTCATTCGCCAACCCAGTTGCTGACACATTATTTACTAGTTCCTGTGTATTTTGGAGACAAGCCTGGTGGGATCTGGCTCTCACCAACCAGTCGTCTAGGTACTGGTGGCTTCTTAAATCCTTGTGTATGGCCATCAATTTCACCTGCTTTGGTATCACGGTGAACTCAAAAGGTGCTGTGGACAACCCGAATGGCATGGCCTTGAATTGGTATGCCCGACCTTGGATGTGAAATCTCCATCTCCTGGATTGTTCTTGTATAGGTATATGGACGTAGGTATCCCTCCTTCAACAGTTGTACTACCTAAAGTCCAGCCCCCAAGGCTTCCTAAGATCCCAAAAAAGGGCTTAGTCTGGACCTTATAGGCAGATTGTGTGCCACATTTGGGACATTTGGTATTCTGACAATATTTTCTGTCCCTCCGGACACTGGTCCGGTCTGGTGACAATGATCCAGGTTAACAGTCTCTCTGTTTTTATTGTGGTCTTATTTTCACATTAATAAACTCTTTGCCCCGGGCCAGCAGCCTGCAAGGTGCAGCATTTACAGAGCAATTGTCATATGTGAGATGTCAGTCCCCTGGCCGGACCTGATGACAAAATTTATTATTATCTCTGCAGTCAAGTCCAGCACCGATAACAGGTTGTTGAGAGGTGTGATAAGGGAAGGTTGCCTGGCAGTAGCTTGGGAAACTGTCCTATCATCAAGATCACTGACCAGTTTAAGAATTCTCTGTAACCCAATTAACCTTAGGCAACTCTGTCCGGTACCCGGACTCCATACCCGGTACTTTACTGTAACCAGTAATTCTTGTAACCGGCAAAAACTGGCAGGTTGGGGTCACCAATGAATTTTGACAGCTACTGGTCTATATTAGCCAGCTTTTTTTTTTTTTTTTTAAAGCACTGTACAGTAAGGACTGTGTAGCCAACACCCTGTTAGTAGACTTGTAACCCACAGAATGAAGCAAGTGTACAAGGCTGTGTAGCCAGTGCCAGTCGGTACACTCTGTAGCTAGTTGCTGAAGCAAGTGTACAAGGCTGTGTAGCCAGTACCAGCCGGTACACTCTGTAACCAGTTGTTGAAGCCAGTGTACAAGGCTGTGTAGCCGGTACACTGTAACCAGTTGAGGCTACTGTATAAGGCTGTGAAGCCGGTAGCCGGTCGGTACATACTGTAACCAGTTGTTGGAGTGAGTGTACAAGCTGTGTAGCCAGTACCAGCCGGTACACTCTGTAACCAGTTGTTGAAGACAGTGTACAAGACTGTGTAGCCGGTACACTGTAACCAGTTGAGGCTACTGTATAAGGCTGTGAATCCGGTAGCCGGTCGGTACATACTGTAACCAGTTATTGAAGTAACTGTACAAGGCTATTTAGCCGGTAGTCAGTCGGTACACTCTGTAACCAGTTGTTGAAGTAAGTGTACAAGGCTGTGTAGCCAGTAGGTGAATGAAGTTTACAACTATCTTGTGTTGAATTCAGTTTCCTCCATTAATTCCTCTGTAACCGGTTGTTGAAGCAAGTGTACAAGGCTGTATAGCCGGTACTGGTCGATACACTCTGTAACCAGTTGTTGAAAAAAAATTTTACAACTATCTTTGAACGCACGTCTTATTTGTAGATTTTGACAGTTGCTGGGAAAGCCCTTGTGAGCTATATTTAGAAACAAATGTTGGTCGGTGTGTCACGTGACCAGCTTGCTGGTCGGAGGGACAACGTGACTGGCTGATTGGAGATGACGATCAGCTTCGTGAACTGGTCGGAAAATCACGTGACCAACTTCGGGGATACGCCCTCACTAGAGGTGTTCTTTCCTTATATCACAGTAAACGTAAGCTTACTGGTCGACTGATGTCTGTAGCAGAGAAGTCTGTACCAGTACGCTGGAGGTGGATTACAGGAACTAAAAAAAAACTGGAATCACAGTAGACGTGAGTGCAAAGAATGTACTTACGACCTTCTTGTTCGGTGAATCACGTGATAAACTTCGTGACTGGTCGGTGAAAACACGTGACCTGCTTCGTGAAGACACGCGATTGGCTGACTGTATATGACGTCAGAGGTCACGTTCTTTTAGCTGGCCGGTCGGCTGATGCTTTAAAAGCAGAGAAGCCTGGACCAGTGCACTCTGTAGATGAAATTCCTGGCCGGTCTGAAGTCGGTTCTTCTTCTCAGCCGGCTGTACACTCAAACCAGTTTCCTGGCCATCCACTGCCCTTACTACCGACACAAGTGCCGGGTCCATAAGGGTGGGACTGAGAGTGACAAAAGTTCCTTCTATGTAGAGATCTGAAGAATTCACCTCTTGCTTCTGATGAAAAAATGCTCGAGCTAGGCTGGTGTGACTGATGCTTAACAGCAGAGAAGTCTGTACCAGTGCGCTCTGATGAAGAATGCACCTTTCATAAGGGAATTCCTTGCAGGGTTCAAAACCACGTAGACTCAAGTTTCCGTGATTTCCATTTAAGTACTAGAAAGACGTTACTATGGTGACTGTAGCTGGAAGGTTACAGAAGATTCATTCAAAACAAAAGACACGGATAAAAATACCTGTAAATAGTATGTTCATAATTCCTCAATATTGTCGATCTGCCCCTAACAACCCCAAGGTTGAGTGGGAGGAAACTAGTAAAATGGCTGCCTTTATATTTCGCGTCGTAACTGCCCTATCATCAACACTAAATTGAGTCAGCTAGGGAGCGTTTCCAGCAGATTTCTAAATGTAAATCCGTGCTTGATCAGTAGATAATACTTCTACACTGAACATATCCATATATAAGGTTGAAAATCCGTCATAATGCACACTTTTCCTTAAAATATCTGGAAAAACGAAAAAGATGCTATGACGTCATGTTGTCTAGACAGGAAGTAAATACCATGCGCCACCTGGCGAATGCACAGTACTGGGACCGGCCAGCCGGTGGAAACACAGGACGTCTTTTTCTGGCGTTTGGCGGGCTGGTCTGCGCCGACCGGTTTAGCAATTGTCCATTGGATAGGATGTATTAACGCAATAAAATTGAAGACCTGCTTGGAGACTAGCTCCGATTTGGTCATATTTACTACCCAACCTAGCTGCTGGCACAGGGCCAAGAGGGTCTGGGTATGTTGTAGGCAGATTTCCGTGGAAGGGGCTCTCAGTAACCAGTCGTCTGGGTACTGGTGGATCCTGATACCCCGTGCCTAATCCATGAGTTTCACTTCTTTTACGACCTTGGTGAACTCCAGAGGAGCTGTGGCCAAGCCGAAGGGAAGAGCAGTGAACTGAAAGGTTTGATTGAACAGGAAGAACCTGAGATACTTTCTTGACCTTCGGGCAATTGGAATGTGGAAGTATGCGTCTCTAAAGTCCAGCGATGTGACCCACTCCCCCGTTTTCAAGGTCTACCGGATTGTCTCTGGAGTTTCCATTTTGAAGGTGCCTGTGTTGAGGAACAAATTGAGATGACTCAGATCTAAGATTGGCCTCCATTTTCTGTTTGGTTTGGGAACCAGAAAAAGACGGTTGTAAAAAGCCAGGGATGACTTGATAACCACCTTTTCCACTACCAACTTGCTCATGAGACTTATAAGGGCTTCTTTTAGGTACATGTTCTTGGTTGGACTTGAGTAACCGCTTTGAATCAAGGGGAACCTGGTCAACAGGGGCCTTTGTTTGAAGGGAAGAGTGTAACCCTCCTTGAGGATAGAGACTACCCGAGGATTCAAACCCATGTTTTGCCAAACTTGCCAAAAACTTTGTAACCTTCCCCCTACAATCTGTTCGGAGACAGCATTGGGGACATTGGAAACAGATGGGACAGAAAGGCATGGATTTACACAACATACACCTTTGACATGCTTTATTTTGTTCTGACAAGGAACGGGTCTTACTCCTATCTTTTGTGGAGGCCCGTGTGAATGAACACAAGGAGCATGAAAAACAACATGATAAGATACATCCAAGTCTAATGTCTGTCTGTTTACTAACTGAGTCTTGCAATACACTGGGTCCTTGCTGACTGACCCTACATGAAGGGCTTTGGAACCCACACAATAATTGTCATCTAAACTGCTTGTAGGACTGGGCCTTGGAAAAACGAGGGTTGGAACCTCTACCACGCCCACGTCCTCTGGAGCGATTCCTGCTAAACTGATGCCAAGGCTGCTTTTGAGACTGCGAAGCTTGTTCAGAAGAGGGGGGTTTTCTATCCCTACTGTCATAGGGTTTGTATCGATGTGATCCTCTCCAAGTGGCGTGCTGAGGAGCACCCGGTCCAGGTCCCTGAGCAACGCTAGAAGATTCAACTTTCTGGATATCCTGCTCAGCCTTCATGATAGCTGCATCTGGGAATAGTGCGTAGCCAAACAAGGGAGCATTTCGTAAACTGTTCATGGTATCCTGCTTCACCTCAGGTTTGACATAGTCCAAGCAAGAGTCTCGTCTTAGCAAAATCAAATTGGACATGTGAACAAATAAGCTATCAGCCAGATACTGAAGAGACGTGCCCATAGCAATCAAAACTCTCTGGTGGAAGGCTATAAGATCACGCAGGTCGTTCAAAGCATCTGAGACTTCTTTTTGAGATTTACTTTTGGATAACCGGGAGGACAGGATAGCAATATTCTGAGACATTTTGTCCTGAAGTTCCGTGGAACAACGACTAAAACCTGCAGCATGGTTTATGATATAACTGTCTTCCCTAGCAGCCCTTTCCCACCGACAGAGGGATTCCTGGGATACAGGTCTAGAAGGTGGACCCATGGACGGGTACGCTGAGGCCTTGGTAATTCGAGGGAACTGAGAGTTCACCTTTGCTTCAGTATTCCTCCAGTTAAAAACTGACCGACCGGGTCTTTGAGGGCCATCTGGTTTCAACAAGTGTATAGTGTACCATTTTGATTGGGATTTCGGCACTTTTATAAATTGATCACGTTTAAGTCCTGCAGAGTCCTGAGACCTAGATGGGTAGCCCTCCACTGCTGTTAAATTGAGTTGCTCCAATTTCTGGCACAGCCAGTCATCCGGTGGCATAGCAACTGAAACCCGCGTCGGCTTCCGGGGTTTTTTCCCTTTCCAGGGGTTGTTGGACTTGTCAGGTTCAAAGTAACTGATTTCAAATGTAGGGATGTGATGCCAACCCATATAACTACGTACTGAACGGACAGTTTCTCTGTAGGACATTTCTTCTGTCTGCTCTGGTGTTTCGGTGGTATCAGACAATTGTCCATCATCGGAACCGGAAACTTCCTCAGACCGGTCAAAAGTGTCATCATCTAAAATCTGTTCATAATGTTCAATGCCTGTATCCGGTGGTAAAGCACAAGCTCCGGTAGATGGCTGCCCGTGACCAGGATGCATAGAAGCAGTGGGTGATTTACCCGTACCGACAACGGTAGGATCAGGGTTTGAGGAAAACAGGCTAGATTCACCCTTGTTAGCAACTGGCTGTTTGACAGACTCCGGACCGGAGCTGGGAACAGCTTTGGGTGAATGAGAAGGTCCTTTGACAGAAGAGTGCTTCCGGACCGGAGATGCCGACCGGTCCCTTCTTTTGTCAGGCTTAGAGTCAGTTTTCTGAGTTGTTTTAGTTGATTTAGATTCGTGACCAGGTTTGTCATGCTTCCTTGATTTATGAGATTTCTTTTTTTTGTCTTTGTCATCATCTGTCTTATGTGCAGTAGACTCCTCAACAGCTACCAGTGCCTCGACCGGACCGGCGGGTCGGGTAGCTGGTGGGACAAAGGGAGTTGTAGAAATCAAAGACTGTGTGTCCATAGGCTTAACTGCAGAAACCGGAGTTGAAAATATATTTCCCCTGGACAGTAGTGCTTCCATACGGGAAACTGCTCAGCCCATCTGTCAGACCTAGCTGAAAATTGCTCTGCAGTAACATAGGAAGACTGTTGAGATGAACAGTAAGCAATAGAAGGAGGATCAACGGGAGGCTGAGCCAGAACATGCGCCATAGCTCCAGATGGAGATTGGAAGGTAGGTTCACTATCAACAGTACTGAGAACAGTTACCTCTTTGGGTGAAACTAACAATCCTGCTTTCTTGTCTTTCCTTATTCTATAAGTAGGGGTAGACAATAACTCCCATTGAGATTCCGAACAGCCATCACAAATTTTACAAGGCTTCAATAAACACACAGTCATCTTCACCAATAAGTTTCTCGCAACATCTCGCACATTTATCGTGCAAATCAAAATTCGCCATAACATGGCCACAAGAACCTCTTCGTTGTACCTTTCTATCACTAGGAGATGCCATGATAGTTCAAACACAAAATCCACACAAAAATACTGTTTAAACTACAGTTAGAACATATATATATTTAAAATGAAAAGTTTCTCTTAAAATCCAAGCATTCCTTCACGCGCCAAACAAAAAGGGGAAGAGCGCATACGCGAGCATGCGTAGTACACTGGCAGGTAGGCTACACAGCCACCTGGCGAATGAACAGGACACTACTGGTCCCGGCCAGAGCCCAGCTCAGGACGTTTTTTTCTAACGTTTGGCGAGACCGGCATGGCGCCGGACAAATGTCCACTAGGTAAGATGTATTAACGCAATAAAATAAACCTTTCACAGATAAATACGACAATATATTGAACAAATTAATATGTGTCACATATTAGAAACACTTGCCTATCATACCCATCAGATACATAGGATTCCTCCAAATACCCAACTCTCATATGCAAAATTAGTTATCATTAGATAGTATTCCAGCTCTTTTGCAGACTTCATATCATCATATACATCAACTCTCATAGACCTTAGCCAGTGAAAAATTCTTCCCAGCTAACTCAAGCTGCTAAAAGCATTTACTTGTTAATCAGAGAATACATATTTCCAAAAAGTATAATATGCTCAGTTCATTACAAAATCAATGGATGTACATCCCCAGTGAAAAATGTTTGCTTTGAAAAGTTTACCTCTGTATTTCTGCTGTTGAGGTGCATGGAAAATACAACAATGTTTAAAGGCAAATGATCACTACCTCAGTTTTCTGCAGGAAAATGTTGACAGCCAATGGATCTTTGTCAGGAAGATCACACAATGAAGTATCTCCAATTTTGTCCAGGATTTTGTCGATTCTTGTTGATTTTATGTCCAAGATCTAAAACAATAGACCCTTTCTTCACATAAAACTCAAATAAAGGGATACTTTTGTCAGGAGTGTAATAAAAAGGGATAAACTCGCATAAGTTACTCCAATGCAGAAAGTTGTTACCTTCCGTCAGTATCATAAATTGGATATTGATAAGTTCAGAAGTGAGCTCCTGGCTATCCCATTTGTAAGTTCACCATCTGATGACATTGATTTATTGCATTAACAGTACATGTCTGGGTTGTCTGGCCTTCTAGATATTCATGCACCAGTGAAGACTACACAGCTCATTAAACCAGTGCCAAGCTGGATAACTGACGAGTATAGAATTGCCAAGTGCATGAGAAGGCAGTATGAACGTACATGGAGAAGAGTCAAATCCCCTGAAAATCGTACCCATCTTCGACAGCAAATAAATAGATGCAACCACATAAAAAACAAGAGGCATTTCTACCATGATCTAGATCTAGTAAGTGAAAATTGCAGTGATGGTAAAGACTTATGGCAGGCACTGAATGGAATATTGAGTCGGTCAAATGTCACTGTCCTCCCATCATTAGCAAACAGATTTGGTTTGTTTTTCATTGATAAAATTAAAAAGATTAGAGACACCTTCAAACACACCCCATCTAAGTCTTTTCATCCTGACAAGGAGCCGCCAACTTTCAGTGCCTTTCAAGTTGTCACTGAGAGTGAATTTCTCAAGTTTATCAAGGAAGCCCCTTCAAAAACTTGCTCTCTAGATCCATGCCCCACACATATTTTGAAAAAATGTTTAGATATCCTTCCTCACAAAATTGCAAATTTAATAAGTAAATTAAATTTTTATAAGTTAATACCCTATCCAATGGACAATAGCTTATCCGGTCGGCGCGGACCAGCCCGCCAAACGTCAGAAAAAGACGTCCTGTGTCTCCACCGGCCAGGCCGGTCCAGTACTGTGCACTCGCCAGATGGCGTATCGTACTTCCTTCCTGTCTAGACAGCGTGACGTCATAGCATCTTTTTCGTTGTCTAAACCTCTTAGACCCCTAGTAGACTGATAGCGGGGTCAGTGGGAGGGTCTTGTGTGTCCACTGGATAGGGTATTAACTTATAAAAATTTAATTTACTTATTAAATTTGCAATTTTATTGCGTTAATACATCCTATCCAATGGACAATAGCTGAATAACTACCGCTTGGTCGGCGGGTAAGTTACTAGGGACTTTGATGAAGCACGTTTTTTTTTTTTTTTTTTTTTTTTTTTGCTTAACTGTATGTACACTATTTACATATTACAAATCTCCTCTAGGTCCTAGTTGGTTGGTGGATCTGCTGAGCAGCCACTACAGGACCTAAATGGAAGAGCTCTGGATCAGCCCAGGCCACGTCCTTCAGGTAAAACTGTGTGAAGGTATTATGGGATTTCCAGTGGCAAGCTGACAAGATCTGTTCTAAGGAAACTCCCGACTGGAAGGCCTTAGAAGCAGCAAAGGCCCTGACATCATGAGCTTTAACTTGATGCAGGGTGTGGGCTTGATGATCAGAGAGCTCATAGCATAGGATCACAGTCTGCTTGATCCATGAGGAGATAGTGGCAGGGGAGATGTCTTTGTCGAAGCCTTTCTTGAAGGAGACAAAGACCAGGTCCTTGTGCTGCCTGAGGTCTGAAGTCCTGTCCAAATAGTAGCGCAAGGCTCTGACTGGACAAAGGGATCTGTCAGACTTGAGGGATTTATCTAGAGTAGGAGCCAGGGCTGGTATGACCACTGGGGCTACACTCTCTGGACCCTCTTTGGCCAGCTGATTCTTGGAAAGAAAGCTGGGAGATGGAAACAAGGACACCTTAGACCAATCGGATTGGTGTCTGATGTTCTTGTGCTGCCATGCATGGATCTCACTCCTTCTTTTGCCAGAGCCCAGGGCCAAAAGGAAGACAGTTTTGAAGGTCAGATGCTTCAGAGATGCCTCCCTAAGAGGTTCGAAAGGAGCCTTTGTCAGCTGGTGTAGCACCAGGGAAAGGTTCCAGGAGGGTATTCCCCTCCACCCTTTGGGTCTATCTCTGTGGAAACTTTCAAGAGACGAGTGAGATTATCATCCTTGCTGATATTGACTGTTGTATTACCTAGTTTATCAGCAATGGCAGACCTGTATCCATCAATGCTGCTGGGCTGTAACTTCTTGTCCTCAAAGAGGTACATTAGGAAGTCAGCCACCGACTTTACAGGTGGTGACCTGAAGTCCACCTGATTAGTGATGCACCACTTTGTAAAAATGGCCCACTTTGCCTCATAGACTGATCTGGTTGATTTTCTTTGAGGAGCCTCAATTCTTGCTGCCACTGCCTCTGAGAAGCCCTGTTCTTTGATTTTTGTGGCTCTAGGAGCCAGGCATGGAGATTTAGATTTGTCAGATTTCTGTGAGGGATCTGATTGAATGGCTGTGTCAGCAGATTGGGCCGGTTGGGCAGGCTGAGAGGGACCTGACTGGACATGGTCACCAAGTCCCAAAACCAAGGCATGTTGGGCCACCCCGGGGCAATCAGAATAAGTCTCTTGCACGGGGAGTCCAGTAGCTTCTCCACCACTTTGCCCAATATGGCGGTCGGTGGGAAGGCGTACGCATCCAGATCCTCCCATGGCAGAGTGAGTGCATCCACTGCTACAGCCAGGGTGTCCGGTACTGGAGAGACTAACAGAGGTAACTTGTGGTTGAACCTCGTGGCAAATAGGTCTATCTGAGGCCGGTGCCATTTGCTGCATAAACTTTGAAAAACGTCCGAAAGGAGGGACCATTCTGTTTGGATGGTCTGATTTAGCCTGGATAGCTTGTCTGCTATCACATTTAGTCGGCCAGGGATATGTCGGGCCTTTAGAGTCACTTGTCGCTGGGAACACCAGGTCAAGATTCTCCACAGTAGGGCACACAGCGGGCCCGACTTCATGCCTCCTTCTTTGTTTATGTAAGCCACTACTGTGGTATTGTCTGTGGCCACTAGGACTATTTGGTTGGTACATAGATCTTGGAACTCTTTCAGGGCCAAAAGGACTGCTTTCAGTTCCAGGTAATTTATGTGCAGCTTGCTTTCCGTCACTGACCAGGACCCCCTTGCAGTGAGCTCATTTAAGTGAGCGCCCCACCCTTCTTTTGATGCGTCTGTAAAAATTTGCAGAGCATGCTTTATGGGGTGTAATGGTTGACCTTGGAGCACATTGCTTTCTTTTAGCCACCATTGTAAGTGTGGGTGCAGGGATCTGGGTAGAGAGATGACCTTCTCTAGCGATTCCGGTACCCTCCAATTGTTCTTGAGATGCCACTGTATGGGTCTCATGTGCAACCGGCCTAGGTGAACTTGTTTCTCTGTGGCTGTTAACAGACCTATCAAGGACATGAACTGTCGGACCGGACAGGCCGGTAGTAACAGCAGTGTTTGTATTTTTCCTTGAAGACTTTGCCACCGGTCCGGTGTCGGTCTGACCCGGCCGGACCTGAGGTCGAACTGGTAGCCTACGAAGTTGAAGACTTGTTTGGGCTCCAGTTCTGATTTTTCTAAGTTCACGAGCCAGCCTAGATCCTGGCACATCTTGACCAAGATTTGGGTGTGCTGGAGACAGGTTTGGTGGGATCTGGCTCTGACCAACCAGTCGTCTAGGTACTGGTGGATTCTTATACCCTTGTGTATGGCCATCAGTTTCACCTCCTTTGCCAAGACAGTGAACTCCATGGACGCTGTGGACAGACCAAATGGCAGTGCCTTGAACTGGTAGGTCCGGCCCTGGACATGAAATCTGAGATATTTCCTGGACTGTTCCTGTATTGGTATATGGAAGTAGGCATCCTTGAAGTCTTCTGAGGTTACCCACTCCCCTTGCTGGAGGGATGTCCTGATGGTTTCCAGTGTCTCCATTTTGAATTTCTCCACCTTGAGGAAAAGATTTAGTTTGCTTAGGTCCAGTATAGGCCTCCACTTGTTGTTGGGCTTGGGTACCAGAAAAAGTCGGTTGAAAAACCCTAGAGATGTTTGATTGTGGACCAGTTCTATTGCATTCTTGTCTATAAGCTGATGTAATGCCTCCAACAGGTAGCTGTTCCTGTGGGGATTGACATAACGGCTTGCGACAGTCGGAGACCTTATAAGATTTGGCCGGGTCCGGAAAGGAAGGGTGTAACCTTCTCTCAGGATTTGAACTATTTTCGGACCAGCCCCCAGATCCAGCCAAGTTTGCCAAATGTTTTGAAATCTGGCCCCTACAGGCCGATTTGAGACAACATTTTTTACACTTGTTACAGGTTGAGCACAAGACAATGGAATGACACAAGAAACATTTTTCACAAATTTTAATGTACAATCTTTCTGATAACAGACTGCTGCCCCGGGACTTATTTCTTTCCTTTGTGAAAGCCCGGGCCCAGTATTAACATTTGTAACAACAAGAGGTTTTACATTTAAAAGATTGTCTATTGTCTGTGCAGAGCTCCCGGCCAGCAGCCTTGCCTGTAAAAATGTTACACAATGACTGTCATTTATAAGGCTGCTGGCCCTTGGCTGGTCGGGTGGAGTACTGGTGCCTTCCTTTTCCTCTGCGGTGTTGACCATGAGAAGAAATGTTTTTCCAAGCCGGTCTGTCCTGTTTTGCACTATCCGACTTTTTATCCTGTCTTTCATAAGGGTGTTATCTACCCTTCTTGTACACTGAACCTGAACGATTTCTGTCGAAAGCTGCTATGTACTCTTCGGCCTGTTTGACAATCTTATCAGGGAAGAGGGTGTCCAGATCCAGAGGGGCTGCCCTAAGTGCATTTAGAGTGTCTGCTTTTACCCCAGCTTTCAGATAAGACAGGTAGGAGTCTCTTCTTAATAAGGTTGTATTTGCTACATTCACAAAAACAAAGTCGGTCAAATGTTCCATTGCCCTAGCCATCGCGTGGCACACACTAGAATTGAAGTCTATGACGAACTGCAGTTCATCAGTGGCTGTTGAAACTTTACTGACCGACTTGCCCTTAGACTCTGTCCGGATGGTCTTGAGATGGGACTGCATATTTTGCTGGACCTTCAGAAGGCAGCAATTAAATCCGGCAGCCTGGTTGCATATTACAGAAGACTCTCTGGCCGACCTTTCCCACTTCCTGAGATTCTCTTGAGATATGGGCCTAGACAAAGGTGGGTTTGAGGCGATGCCAGCCTGTCGGGCTATTCTCAGGTAGGTGCTATTCAGTCGGGACGAACCAGTATTCCAGGACTTAAGAGAGTCAGAACTGTCCTTCTTTACTTCCGCATGCAAATTATACCATTTCGACTGCGACTTGGCCGTCCGGACAAACTGGTCCCTTTGTAGAGTGCCTGCCTCAGTGGTACGTGAGGGGTAACCCTGCACTAAGGTGAGATTAAGTTTGCTCAGCTTGCTGCACAACCACTCGGGGGTGGGTAGAGCGACAGAAATCTTCCCTGGTGTCTGCACTTTTGGCCCAGCAAAGGGGTTGTCGTCGGATGATTTGGTGCCTGAGTCCATGTCAGGGATGTGGTTCCACCCCATGTAGGACCGGATGCCCCTCATTGTTTCCCGGTAAGACTGTTCCTCTGAGAGGGATTGGTCCGGGTCGGTGAAGGAAACATCATGTTCATCAGAGAGCTCACCCTCTTCTGGGAACAGATCTACTGGAGGTCGGTCGGAAGTTATACTGTCTACATCCGAGTCACTTGACGAAGTGTCCTTCCTAGTAATATCCAAGGTACCGGACACATGCTTCTGAACAGTAGGTTGGTCGGACACACTAGAAATTCCTGGTCGCTGAAAAGGCTGAGATACGTCTGATCCGGCCTGTGAAGCAGTAGCCGAGCTAGCAGGGTCGGTAGCCGGTAGAGTAGAGGTGGAAGGTCGGTGAGGAGGCTGGCCCGCAGGCTTCAGAAAGGGTTCAGTGCTGACAACATTAGTGGGAGGAGCATGGGTCGGTGTGACCTTGACAGCAGCAAAAACAGGCTCTTGAGATCGGTCCAACGACTTGGCAAGAAGGAGAGCCTCCAACCGGTTGAACCGGTCCGACCACTTCTGCTCCATCACTTCTACCTTCTGGTCGGTACTAGTGGAAGATGAAGGTCGGTGAGATGAAGATTTGACCGACTTGTCAGGTTTAACCGACTTGGCACTGGTAGCCTTCTTGTCCTCCTTCTTCTTCTTCTTTTCTACCGGCTGATCACTCAAGCCAGGCGACCTAGAGGTGCTCTGGCCATCCACAACCCCCATTACCGTCACTAAGGACGGGTCTACAAGGGTGGGACTGAGAGTGGAATCTGTAGACGATTTCTTGGCTGGAGTAGAAGACTTCGATTCCCGCTTCTCCTTCTTAAGTTGGTAAGACGGGGTAGACAAATGAGACAATTGTTCTGGAGTAAGGGCATTACAGTGAAGGCAATCCGCCCCTTCCTTCTCTACACAAGGGTCCTTCCCTTTTTTCTTATCACGACAGCGTGCAGAAACTGTGTGAGAGTCATAACCAGCCATCATATGGCCACAACTACCCCGTCGTTGACTGGGAGAAGACATGATGATCTATAAGTCTTCTAGAAATCGTTGATATAAATTAAAAAGTAAAATAACGAAGAGTTCTCACATAAACAATGAAATAAATTTCTACTCAGATAATCCGTGTCACAAGTACATGCGCCAAACGAAAAAGATGCTGTGACGTCACTCTGTCTAGACAGAAAGGAAGTACAACACGCCATCTGGTGAGTGCACAGTACTAGACCGGCCTGGCCGGTGGAGACACAGGACGTCTTTTTCTGACGTTTGGCGGGCCGGTCCGCGCCGACCGGATAAACTATTGACCATTGGATAGGATGTATTAACGCAATAAAACTGGTAAATTTGTCCCTCAAAAATGGCATTTTCCCAAATCCTTTTAAACAGGCTATTGTCACACCTCTCCTTAAAAAGTCCACCCTTTCAAAAGAGGACTTGAAGAGCTATGGACCGGTGTCTGGTCTCATTTTCTTGTCAAAGTTGGTCGAGCATATAGTGGCTGCCCAAATTAGATCCCACATGGATTCTTATGATCTTGGTAACACTTTCCAGTCAGCCTATAAGGTGGGGCACTCAACAGAAACTGCCTTGTTGTGCATCAAAAATGAGGTTCACTTATCTCTGTCCAAGGGCATGCCTACTGCAGTGGTACTGCTCGACTTGTCCGCAGCTTTCGACACTATCGATCATAACACACTCCTTTCCTGTTTGTCAGCAAGGTTTGGCTTTGATGGATCTGCAAAAAATGGTTTTGATCCTATCTCCAGGATCGTTTTCAGTCAGTCAAGATTGGTTCTACTCTTTCAAATTTGTTCAAATTGAAGTTTAGAGTCCCCCAAGGTTCTGTCTTAGGCCCTCTTCTATTTTTCCTTTACACAACACCCCTTGGCCAAGTCATTAGAAAATATACTGGAGTTAAATACCACTTTTATGCTGATGACACTCAGCTGTTCATTCACTTATCGCCTGATGATAGTCTCAAGTCTCTTGACCGTCTAAAATCCTGTCTGAATGATATTCAGGTCTGGATGTCTGAAAACAAACTCAAGCTAAACCCTGATAAAACAGTTCATAGTTTTTGGTGCCAAAGACAGATACAAATGGCTCAGTGACTCATTTCCTGTCAATATCCTGGGTAATTCTCTCTCTCCCACAGATGTTGCTCGCAATTTGGGTGTTCTGTTTTATGCAAAGTTTTGTTTCACTAATCACGTAAATTCTGTCATCAAATCTGGTTTTATTAGCCTCAGGGACCTTCATCGTATCAGGAGGTTTCTTTCCGCTGATACATCAGTGGTGATTGCAAATGCGCTGGTCCGCAGTCGTTTGGATTATTGCAATTCTCTATTTCGTAGTTTGTCATCCGGTAATGCTACCAGGCTCCAGTATGTTCAAAATGCTCTTGCACGGTTTGTCACCAGTGCTTCTAAGTTCACTCATATCACATCCAGCTTACAGACACTTCATTGGCTACCCATCAGACAACGAATTATCTTTAAAACCCTAGTTCTTGTGTACAAGTACCTCACTACTGGCCAGCCTAAGTATTTTGCACCATATCTCTCCTTGTACAAATCAGCCGTGAATACAAGACGCTCTAACCCCAAAAATTTGTTCGTCCAGGTTCCTCATTATTGTTCTTCCATCCATAAATCAAAGGTCCACTTCAACAACAGTTTCTCATATGATGCCCCAAAGCTATGGAATGATCTTCCACATGATATCCGCAGTGCTCCAAATCTCTCATGTTTCAAAAGTTGACTAAAAACCTACCTATTTCAGAAATCATTTCCACCTTAGTTTCTAACTACTGAACACCGGATTGCCTCCCTGGGTATGACTTTCAACATGCCTAACGTCTTGATGATTTATGCCTTACGAACTGGATGGTGTGCCTTAGAATCCGTAGATACGGAGATTAAGCACTTGGACAACTGATTGATTGATAAGTATGTTCGTACCATTTAAGGAAGGGAACTCTAGGTTGCTATCCTTGCTTCATCACTGCACTGCACTAGACTCCACATTTTCAGAGTAATTGTTCTGTGACAAGTGTTGGTGATAAACAAACTTCTCACACCAATGTTTCTTATTTTAAAACTCAAACCGGCTGCAAACAGATATTTCTACTTATGTTGTTTCACAAACAGGAATAAAAACTGTTGTCAAATAAAAACTAACAGCAAGACTATTATGTGTGGTGATACAAAAAGATTACCTTTTTTATGAGCAAATCAAGTTGATCAAGAGCAATTTTTATGTTTGAGAAGTAGACATCAAGATTCAGTGATGTCCATGTAAGAGACAATAAGCCTGGTCTGATTGCCAGGTCAACCTTTTGTAAAGTTGGGCCCATCAGGTTCAGAAATATTGGCGGAATCTTGGCTCGAATTGCACTGTTTTCATCAAGCAGCATCTGTACAAAGTACATAAATTCTGAATGAGTTTGAAAATTTCAATTACTTAAATGTAGCCTTTATAAGCTACAAGCTTACCATGTGGGACTGAATGCTGTTCTCGGATTGCCACAGGCATCACGGCCAACGTCTAAGAAAAATAGACATTATAGTTGGCCGTAGCCTCAGGTTGTCGTCTCGTGGTATAACATGAGATCTCATCATACTTTCTCATTGCAATTTTGACCAATACCCCTCAGCTGTATTACAGCGGGGAGGCAGGGTGGGACTCTTCTCAGTCCCACATGGTAAGCTTGTAGCTTATAAAAGCTACATTTAAGTAATTAAAATTTTCAATTTTATTGCACTACAATAGCTTACCATGTGGGACAGAATGCTGAATCCAACCGCATGGTGGAGGGATGACAGCTGAGACTGCAAGATATGTCAATTTTTCTTAGATTTAGAAGTAATAGATTATAATGAATGTTTAGAAATACCAGTCTGAGTCCCGTTTACAGTGCCCCAATCCCAAAGCCCGGGCCTGTAAACAGCCAAAAACCTGAATAAAATGAATGACAGTGCTAATAAAAACTGTCCAGATGTTTTGATTGTAGGAGAGAAGTGCAGCCATGCTCACTTAAGAGTAAGGGCCCTTAGGCCCCATCCACGAGTGAAAACCAGCCCTATGGTTGGAATTCTCATGAATTTTTGCCACCTAAACATGAGATTAATGACAACCTTAATAAGTCCTTAATACATAATATACTTTATAAACTAAAATTACAAAATGACCTTACCCGTAACATCTTGAGGGGTAAAGCTATACCTAGACCCTGGGATTAGACTCCTGAAGACTTGTTTGTAGCGGATGCGCCCCCCCCCCCCCCCCCCCCCCAACCCCTCTTTTCTTTCCAAGGATAACTGGTCTCAGGGGAAGGGTATAGGACTTATTGTGCCGCCACCACTGGTCCCTAATACCTATTGTTGTCGTTGTCTGACCAAGTAAGGTCTTTTAGGTAAATATTTGTAAATGTGTTGTGAGCTTTCCAGTGACAGGCTTGCATGATTTGCTCCACCAATACCCCACCGTAAAAGGCCTTAGAGGCCACGAAGGCCCTAATGTCATGCGCTTTGACTTGGACCAAGTCCAAGGCTTGTTGGTGTGCTTGTTTATAACAAAGTAGAATGGTTTGTTTCAACCAAGACGAAAGAGTAGCGGGTCTGATGTCTGAGGTGTGTCCTTTCTTGAAGGAGATGAAAAGGAGGGATCGAGACCCTCTTAGGTCTTTGGTTCGATCCAAATAGTACCTCAGGGCCCGCACCGGACACAAGGTCCTGTCTTCTTTGAATTGTCTATCTACAATGGTAGTCAAAGCAGGAATAGTCACCGGAGACACACTTTGAGAACCTTCTCTTGCTAGTTGGTTTTTGGCTAAGAAGGGAACAAGGCAACCTTTTCCCAATTGGCCTAGATTAGATACTTTGTTTGCAACCCAGGCATGGATTTTGCTGCGGCGCTTGCTGGAGGCCAAAGCTAGCAAGAAAGTAGTTTTGAGAGTAAGATGTTTGAGGTCTGTGTCTTTCATAGGCTCAAAGGGCGCTTTTGTGAGTTCATTGAGAACAACAGAAAGGTTCCATTTTGGAAGATTCATGGAAGTTTTTGGACGATCCCTGTGAAAACTGGAGAGTAACCTGTGAAGATCTGAACTTTGTGCAATATGGTGGCCCGCTGGGCCCAAAGTGTCAACAATGGCCGTCCTGTAACCATCAAAGGTCGAGGGGCGCCTGTTTAGATCTTGGTACAGGTACATGAAAAAGTCTGAGATTTGTTTCACAGATGGAGTGGAGAAATCCACCGAATGTTCTCTGCACTATTTCTCAAATAGGGCCCACTTTGACTTGTAGATGGTCCTTGTTGATGACCTCTGAGGGGCAGCAATTCTCTCTGCCACCTCCACAGAGATTCCTTGTTCTTGGAGCTGGCCACTCCTAGACACCAGACGTGGACGTTGAGATGTTGTGGATTGCTGTGGAACACATAATTGTGAGACTGTTTGAGAAGTGTTGTTGACACCGGAAGTTGCAGTGGGGTATCTGTTGAGAGCTGCACTAGGTCCCAAAACCAGGGCATCCCTGGCCAGCCTGGGGCTATTACGAAGGCCCTAATGTCATGCGCTTTGACTTGGACCAAGTCCAAGGCTTGTTGGTCTGCTTGTTTATAACAAAGTAGAATGGTTTGTTTCAACCAAGACGAAAGAGTAGCGGGTCTGATGTCTGAGGTGTGTCCCTTCTTGACGGAGATCACCCTGTGAAGGAGAGCTGTAGGAGGCTAAGCATAGGCAGTGAGACCTGTCCAGTTTATGTTCAGAGCATCTATGTCCCAAGCATATTGGTCTGGGACTGGAGACACGTACAGTAGAAGTTTGTGGTTCAGACGAGTGGCAAATAGATCTACATGAGGGGTGAACCACTTTTGACAGATCTGTTTGAACACCTGTAGATGCAGTGACCATTCTGTTGACTGCACTTGGTTCGACCTGGACAGAAGGTCGGCCATCACATTCAGACACCCTGGAATATGTGTGGCTTTTGATGTTATATGATCTTCCACAGGAGAGCGCACATCTCCGCTGAGCGAGTTCCTCCTTGTTTGTTTATGTACGCTACCACTGTTGAGTTGTCCGTTGCAACTAGCAATGTTTGGTTCTGACACTGGTCCTTGAAGCTTTGAAGGGCCAGTGAGACCGCCTTCAACTCTAGACACCCTGGAATATGTGTGGATTTTAATGTTATGTCATCTTCCACAGGAGAGCACACATCTATGTCCCAAGCATATTGGTCTGGGACTGGAGACACGTACAGTGGAAGTTTGTGGTTCAGACGAGTGGCAAATAGATCTACATGAGGGGTGAACCACTTTTGACAGATCTGTTTGAACACCTGTGGGTGCAGTTACCATTCTGTTGACTGCACTAGGTTTGACCTGGACAGAAGGTTGGCTATCACATTCAGACACCCTGGAATGTGTCTGGCTTTTAATGTTATGTGAGCTTCCACAGGAGAGCGCACATCTCCGCTGAGCGAGTTCCTCCTTGTTTGTTTATGTAGGCTACCACTGTTGAGTTGTCCATTGCAACTAGCACTGTTTGGTTCTGACACTGGTCCTTGAAGCTTCGAAGGGCCAGTGAGACCGCCTTCAACTCTAGAACATTTATAGAATTTTGATCTAAGTGAGCGCCCCAACCTTCATTTGAGGCATCTGTAAAGAGTTGGATGCTGTGTTCTTTGGGATGAAGGTCTGCACGTCTCATCACATTTGAGGGGTTCTGCCGCCAGTCTAGGTGTGCAGATAATTGTTTCTGTCCAAGGAAGGAGGCTGTCCAGCGACTGAGGATATCTCCAGTGCTCCTTGAGATGAAACTGAAAGGGCCTCAGGTAAAGGCGTCCCTCCAGGACCATTTTCTCCGTTTGGGCAAGCAACCCAATTAGCGATATCAAACATCTTGCAGTCAAAACATGTTTTGACTTGAATCATAGGATCAAATCCTGAAGTTTGAGCCATCTCTCTTGAGTGGGTTTTACAAGGGCTGAATCTTGGCCTAAGTTCTTGACGGCCTTTTTCGTCATCCAGCCCCAAGTTGAGGACCTAGGCATGGACTCCCTAGCATCAGGAAGGCCAAGGATGCGCCTAAAAGTGTCCATCTCCTCCGCATATTGAGAGGGAATGTCAGACTAGGCTACTTCCCTATAATAAGGAGGGTCAGGATCATGTTGAGGTTGGCCTTGATCAGAGAGAGCCCCAGAGGGCTTAGAAGACCTGTGTCTGGCTACAGAGGACTGATGCTCCTCTGAAGAAGATGACACATATTTAGACCTAACCTTATGTTTACTCTTGTCAGCATGTTTTTTGGCTTTAGAAGATGAAATCCAAGGTTCATCGGATTCATCATAGTATTGATCCGAGGCGGACCTCGGTTCAACATCATGCCTTTTATGAGAGTGAGAGTGTTTTTTAGGTCTTTCCGAAGCCTTCTTAGGCTCCTTGGATGGACTAGAAAGCTGATCCGATGCATTATGATCAGCACCGAGACAGGGAGGAAGAATAGGACCATAGTCCACTTCCATTTCTTCAACATGAGAAGTAGTTTGAGGTCTCGGAGGGGGTAGGTCTAGATTAACAGCACTAGTATAGGGTCCAGGCTTAGAAGCTGAAGCCGAGGTCTGATCCACCTCCACTTGTTTTTTACTTGTCAATTCGTCTGGGAGAGACTGGAAAGCTTCTAACATAGATGCCTGGAAGGACCCTATTTGTTGCTGATGATGGATGTCAAGTGTTTTACCCAGGGATTTCTCTAAATTGGATTCAATCTTCTGCTGTAAGGCAGTACCTGGGGTGGGTGGGACAGTTTTAGCTGGCGTTTTGATAGATAATGAACTGAAGGGTAGGGGCTGAGGACGTGGGGGTGTCGGCCTTGGTGTCTAGGCACTAAGGGGGTCAGTCCCTCGATTCCCTGAAGTTGGGGTACCAGTCTATATGTTTATATTTAATGGGTATTCCCTGGTCATGGTAACCAGGTGTTTTGCTTTAAAGTAATTGGTGGTGTCGGGTCAGTTGAGTAAATGTGGGGATATCCCAGGTAAAGGTCAGGTGTGTCCTTGTAGTTACCAAAACACTTTTTGTAACAAAGCCTGCCATTGGCTCGTGTGTGGGGGCCTCATAGGCCATGTGGAATTTAGTCATCAGTCCTTCTTGGATTGCCAACCCAGCAGGAGCCAAAAGTATTCTTTTTAAAAAGATTGGATTGGAAACTTTTAAACTGCAAGTTATTTTAAATGGACTCAGTTTTGCTAGTGGTTGGCAATTCGGGCGGTAACATGGACTAAAGTTTAACATTTTCATGCATTCTTTTGTGACTTTTAAAGGATTTTATCAACACTATTTTACTGACAGTTTTAATGATTTGATTCAAGGACAACCTAATGAATTTTGTAAAGAGCTCAGCACGTGGAGTTGGGACCAGTGTTAACATATGGAACTCTTTGCATATGTATTGATATCAGACATCAAGGACAACCTAGTGAACTTGTGAAAAGCTCAGCAAGTGGAGTTTGTGAACAGTGTTAATATATGGGACTCTGTGATTCGTATTGATGTCAACAGATTGAACTTTATGTACTTAGTACTGCTTGTGGAGTACTTTTGTGACGACTGAATGTGCTTTGACAACTTAGTTCTTGCTGTGTACCCATTGGGGCTGTAAGTACATATCAGTGGTCATTGAATCTATGCTGGTCAAGTGTCATCATGCCGAACAAGAAGTTCTGTAAGAAATGTGGAGACAAGCATCTACCCCCCACTGGAAGGAACTGTGTTCAAGCCTTTTCACCAGAGCGTCAGTCATCAAGTTCACCTGGTAGTATGTCTTCTGAAGGGGCGTCACATCTTAGTGGTGGTAGTGGTGTGGAAGCGTCAGCTACAGATCAGACTACACTTCTACAGCAGGAGATCCTGAAGCAGATTCAACGCGTCAACTACAGGCTCGACTCAGTGGAACAGGACCTAGTTACAGTGAAAGGAGCAGCTCATAAACAGACTTATAAGATAAGTAAACCTGATAAATCTGTTAAATCAAAAGTGTCAGTGAGTGATGTGTCAATGTCTGAATCAGAGTCGTCTTCTGACGAATCTTTAGTCCCAAATCTAAATGTTCTAAAGTCCAAAAAGTCTGTACAAGTCAAAGTTGATGAAAGATTGAAACAGCTGCAAGATGACAGTGCTGTTAAATCAGGTAGTAAAGATAAATTTAAATCTAAAAGAGGTGGCAATGTAGATTGTATGGTAAAAAACAAAATTGCTTGGCCACAAGATACAGTATTAGGAGGTCAGAGTCGTCAGAGGGTCACATATGACCAGCTTAGTTTGACCCAGTGGGTTCAAGGTTTTGCTAGAAATATGATTGAGGAAAATTGTCAGGAAACCAGGGAACAGATGCTTTTGTATTTGGCAGATATTATGAGTGATGCCACAGATTTCAGTTGGCAGAATGCTAAAGCTGCTCATGCAGTATTGCTTTGTGACATGGAAAGGGGGGCTGTAACTTGGAAAGATACTTCCAAAATCGATAGAATTAGGAGAGCTCATGCTCAAAAACATAGTCAAAATTCAAAATCCTGGGTCAAAAACTCTGACGTCATGACAGGTAAAAAACCATGGTTTTGTAAACCATTTCAAACTGGTACATGCACCTTCAGTAGGGATCATGAGAGTAATGGCAAATGGCAAAAACACATATGTGCAACTTGTTTGGAAAAAGGTAAGACCTTGCCACATGCTGAAAAGGACTGTAATTGGGTAAAGAAATCAAAAAACGAGTAAAGGGCTGTCCTGAGGTAAAAATCTCTCAGGGCAGCAATGGCCCCTCTCATGGCCCCTCTTGTAGGGCTAACAGTGGTAACCTCGATCCAGTAATGTCTGTTGACTTATTGAAGAAATACTCAACAAGATATGTGTATGCAAAAAAGTGTAATCCCAGTGTAGTTGAGTGGTTGTTAAATAGTGGTAAAACCAAAGCTATAACAATGTCTACAAACAGGACACACACAGTCCCGGTCAAGAAGTATCAGTGTACAGGGTCAACAGCTAAGGGGGGCGTCAGTACAGGCGTCGACCACAGGTCATATGCACAGGTAGTTGCTGAAGAGGCGGTACGTCCAGCTGAGCTGGGAAGTAGCAATGGCATGGATCATGTTAAAGGGATTGGTCAGAAACAATGGGGTACATATGGCATGGCAAGGGGGCGTCATAAAGGCGTCAGGTACTTCAGTTCCAACACCATCCAGGGTGGTCAATGTCCTTCAAGAGCTACAACCAACTCTATTGCTTCTGTAAGCACTGCCGAGGATAGGGGTATTGTTGTCACCTGTGATACAGCGTCACATTCTGACCCGTGTGCTACTAGTAAGGAAACTCATGCTGAGTCTCTCAAAGGTCACAATAATTCAAGGTCATTTATCATGTCGGTGGACAGCTTAGGTCAAACTGCAACAACTACCAATACAGCTGACTTGTCTTGTCCGGTGGGCAAAGGTCACGAGGTACATCCTATAAAACTTAATCAAGTCGGTAAGTCAAAACAGTGTGATCATGTGGTTAGTGAGGTTGCTCACCCAGGTGTATCTGACGGTTGTAAGATCTATGATATAAATGGTTTGGATGAAAAGTACATGGCTTCCATTCTGATTAAAACACCAAAGAAAAATCAATGGAAAAATTCAGATAATGAGTTGGTCAAAGCTTGGAAGCGTCAAACTGACTTCCAATTTGGTTTCATTCCCTTGTCTGATGTTCAACACCCAGAATCAAAAGAGATCAATTACTTGCAGGATTATTGTCCCATAAGAGCTCATAAAATGGTAGCAAAGCATAAAAAACCCAATTATTTAGGGGCAAGAATCAAGGTGGATTCCCAGCTTAACTTACAGGAATGGTATGATCAGCTCCAGGATTATTGGGATCAACAGTTACTGGAGTTTCTTACCTTTGGTTTTCCCCTTGACTTTAACAGGAATTCCCCTCTATACTGGGAAGGTGAGAATCATAAATCTGCCCTTGAATATCCTCAGGACATTGAAGCCTATTTAAAGGAGGAAATGCAGTTCAAAGCTATTGTAGGTCCCTTTGACCAGCATCCATGTGATAATGGACATATCTCTCCTTTTATGACAAGAGATAAGCCTGGATCTGACACTAGGCGAGTTATTATAGATCTCAGCTGGCCATTAGGTGGCTCAGTTAACTCGGGCATAGATAAGGAATCTTATATGGGAACTGAATTTGCCCTGGTACTGCCCACCGTTGATCATATCACTGACCAGTTGAAAGTGTTAGGTAGAGGGGCTCACCTTTACAAAATAGATATCAGCAGGGCGTTTAGGCATATCAAGGTGGATCCATTGGATTATGACCTCTTAGGTTTACACTGGCGTCACGTCTACGTCGACACCTGCGTTCCGTTCGGAAGTCGCCATGGTTCCCAGATTTTTCAACGCGTCAGCGACGCTGTGCGTCATATCATGCGTCGTCATGGCCATAAAGTTATAAATTATGTGGATGATTACGTCGGATTCGGCGTTCCGTCCGACGCAAGGGCGTCATATGACCTTTTATATGACCTTTTGCACAAGCTGGGTCTGACCGTTAGTCAGAAGAAGTTGGTTCCACCGGCTACCCTAGCTACCTGCCTTGGGGTCGAGATAAACACAATTACAGGTACAATTGCTATACCTGCTGAAAAATTGCGTCAAATTTGTGACACCGTCAAACAGTGGAAACACAGAAAAAGATGCTCCAGGCGTCAGTTGCAATCTTTATTAGGTCATTTGTTATATATACACAAATGTGTGAAGCCAGCTCGATACTTTTTAAATAGGATGTTGAACACTCTAAGAACTGGTCATGGTCAGGCCACTATCACCTTAGATCCGGAATTTCATAGGGACCTTAGATGGTTCGAAAGATTTCTTCCCCTGTATAATGGGGTTTCCCTATATGATCACAAGAAATGTGATCATCAAATTCATTTGGACGCATGTCTCCAGGGTCTAGGTGGAGTTTGGCAAAATTTTGTCTATCATCTCCAAATTCCTTATGGTTATAAAGGTTTGAATATCGCACACTTGGAGATGGTTAACATCTTGGTAGCTCTCAAGGTTTTCTCTCACCAATGGGCTGGAAAACGTGTCTTGGTTCATTGTGATAACCAAGCTGTGGTTTGTGTACTTCAGTCTGGCAAGGCAAGAGACCCCTTTTTGGGCGCCTGTGCCCGTAATGTGTGGCTGTGGGCAGCCACATTTGACATTGAAGTCACTTATGTGCATGTAATGGGCAAATTTAACAGGGCAGCTGACTTGTTGTCCAGGTGGTCTAACAGTATTAGTGACAATAATGAATTGCAAAGTTTAATTCCTGGTGCTGCTTGGGTTGAAGTAACTTTGGAAGCAGCTGATATTGATGCTGAAATATAATACTAATTACAGTTACTATACTTTGTTTTTAGGCAACAGAAGGCTGAAGAACTTGGCTACAAAGGCTTCCTCCAGGCTTCAGGGGGCCTTCAGACCTTCCACTGCACGAGCATACACCACAATGTTTAGAACGTTTATGTGTTTCTGTGTGTATCTTAATCTGAATGTAAAGAATCTGGATGTCCATGGCATCCTGGCCTTTATGGAGTGTTTGCATGTGAACCAGGTGTCTGTTAACATGATATCCAATTATCTGTCTGCTATTAGGGCCAAATTGGTGGTCCTGGGTTTGAATCCCTCTGCCCTGGATCATAAGAAAGTTAAGTATTATATCAGGGCTTTGAAGTTAAACAGACCAATGAGTGTCACCACCCATAATATAATCACCCTGGATATGCTTTTGAAGATAGTACATCAATGTGACCTTTTATATATGGGGGCAGTTTTTAAAGCAGTATTTTTAGTGGCCTTCTTTGGGTTTTTCAGGCTCTCAAATTTGGCCCCTCACTCTTTCATGGCGTTTGACTTTACTAGACATCTGGCTGGGGGGGATATTTTTTTCGAAAAGAATATGGTAAAGATTTTGGTGAAATGGTCTAAGACCATTCAGACCAGAGACCACATCAAGGTTATTACTCTGCCTCGTCTGGTCGGTAATGCTTTGTGTCCTTATATGGCCTTGAAGGCCCTGTTTAAGTTGTATAATCCATCACAGAATGCTCCACTCTTTCAATATAAATATTCTCGGGACTGGAAGGTTTTGATTGATTCTAAAATTAGAAAGGTTCTGTCTTTGATTAATAAAAAATTGCACCTTTCACCTCATTTTTTCACCTTCCATGCCTTCCGGCGTTCAGGTGCATCCCTTGCTTTTAATGCTAATGTCCCTATACAGGAGATCAAGGTCCAGGGCACCTGGACGTCGGATTGTGTGTGGAGGTACATTTACAATGACTCTACTCGTTCGTCTGAAGTCGCCATTGCTTTTCAAAAAATGCTTCAAAAATCATAATGTTAATAAATGCTAGGTTTGGGTTTGGGGTTGTTCAATAATATTATATTGCCTATCAATTCATGAAATACTTTTTTCACTGTTGTTTTTGGAGCCTTTCAGTCTGACTCTAACTTCCTCCAAATTCCACCTTTAGTTTATGTGTGACCTTGTTTGACCTTAACTTTACTATTTTGACCTTTGACCTTTGCCAAGGTCACCTCTAATTCTATCTAATCTATTTCTGGTCACACTGTTTATTTAGGTCAGTGATGGTGACCTGAACTCACTTGACCTTTGTAGGGTCAAGAATTTTGACCTTCAATTTTTCATTTCTTCAAGGTCAGACTGACTGGCTCGGTTAACTGTGTGTTTGAAGTTGAAATCTGTTGTGCCATTTATGTATTCATGATTTGGATTTATGATTGTATTTATCTTCATGGGAAATGTAAATATGATTAGATGTGATAAATGTATTTACACATGTTAAAGAAATCACATATATTATTATTAATAAACTGAGTACCCTCTGTGTGTCTTTACTGTGTTGGGGAATGTTGGGGGGACTGTCGGCCTTGGTGTCTAGGCACTAAGGGGGTCAGTCCCTCGATTCCCTGAAGTTGGGGTACCAGTCTATATGTTTATATTTAATGGGTATTCCCTGGTCATGGTAACCAGGTGTTTTGCTTTAAAGTAATTGGTGGTGTCTGGTCAGTTGAGTAAATGTGGGGATATCCCAGGTAAAGGTCAGGTGTGTCCTTGTAGTTACCAAAACACTTTTTGTAACAAAGCCTGCCATTGGCTCGTGTGTGGGGGGCCTCATAGGCCATGTGGAATTTAGTCATCAGTCCTTCTTGGATTGCCAACCCAGCAGGAGCCAAAAGTATTCTTTTTAAAAAGATTGGATTGCCCACCCTTGCCCACCCTTAAAGTAGCTCTTGCAAGTCAGATGTAGGTTGGGTTGTCCTAATGTAACTTTCATCCCTTTGGGGCTATCGCTTCCTCTTTCCACCTTAGTACTGGGGGATTTTATTGAAGACATGTCAGTACTGAGGTAGTGACTGAGTGTTGGACATTTTTACTGTTTTAATTGGACATGTCTGGGTTTTAGGGTACATTTTAATTAACCTGACTGAGGGTTGTTCAATAATATTATATTGCCTATCAATTCATGAAATACTTTTTTCACTGTTGTTTTTGGAGCCTTTCAGTCTGACTCTAACTTCCTCCAAATTCCACCTTTAGTTTATGTGTGACCTTGTTTGACCTTAACTTTACTATTTTGACCTTTGACCTTTGCCAAGGTCACCTCTAATTCTATCTAATCTATTTCTGGTCACACTGTTTATTTAGGTCAGTGATGGTGACCTGAACTCACTTGACCTTTGTAGGGTCAAGAATTTTGACCTTCAATTTTTCATTTCTTCAAGGTCAGACTGACTGGCTCGGTTAACTGTGTGTTTGAAGTTGAAATCTGTTGTGCCATTTATGTATTCATGATTTGGATTTATGATTGTATTTATCTTCATGGGAAATGTAAATATGATTAGATGTGATAAATGTATTTACACATGTTAAAGAAATCACATATATTATTATTAATAAACTGAGTACCCTCTGTGTGTCTTTACTGTGTTGGGGAATGTTGGGGGGACTGAGGTAAATAAGTTGTCTGCAGCACTCTCAAGGTCTGCATGTGAGCCAGTAAAGGAACCCACGTCCTCATCACCCAACAGATCTAGTTCATCATCTTTTGAAGTACTAAGGTCTCTCTTTTGCTTTTTAACATAGCGTTTTCTGTGTTTGATTTTTATTATTTGTTCTTCTGTGAAAGAAGCACAAATTTCACAGGGTGCATCAAACGTGACACAGGGGTCATCACCCTTGCCCGACTCCCTACAGGTAGGGCAGTAATTATGAGCATCAAACGCAAAGCAAAAGTGGCGACACTTAGAACTCCTCGGTTTGTCTTTTTTTGTTTGGTGGGTAGACATTTTGAAACGCAACAAAAGACGTAGATGAAAAAGCCTGTACCAAGGAAAACTCAAAAACACCAAAATAAGGAAATGTCGAAATGTAACTTTCACAGCATAAACTATGATATATATTAAATAAAATGACCAAAAATAAACATCCAACAATACGTATGTGCTGAGAAATAGATGAAATTATCTGTGTGACAGACGCTACCAATTCACGCAGCCAACGAGAAAGTAGGACGAGATCTCATCTTATAGCACGAGACAACAACCTGAGGCTACGGCCAATTATAAATGTCTATTTTTCTTAGACGTTGGCTGTGATGCCTGCTGACATCTGAGAACAGCATTCAGTCCCACATGGTAAGCTATTGTAGCACAATAAAATATAATATTTGGTCGACATGTTTTCACCACTTTTGTTTCACTTTTGAAAGGTTAATTGCAAGAATGACTTGTTCTGTTACATTGTGCGCAGCAAAATTTAATTGAAACATACCGTGTCTCATTTATGGTATTTTTTTTCGGACAAACCCACTTAGAATTCTCCATGACATTAAATTTATGAAACATGATCCTAGACTAAGAGGTTAATCACTTGGCAACGAGAAGGGTACCATATAGAGAAGCATCTAAAACAAAGTAACACAGTTCAACTCAATAAAGTAGAACTCTCTTTAGTAGAGTTGGTAATTAAGTAGCAGTAAATTTTCTTTTCTTTTGCCATATTTTCTGTTGATATTTATCTCATTAGCTCCAAGTCCTTTAAGTAGATGTATTCTGATTGTCCCTCTAAGTTATGTTTAGCAGGGTTCAGGTGTATTGCTACTTAAATCATTAAAGGCTCTCTGACCTGCAGACTGGAGTGGTGTGTTTTCAGCTTCTGGTGATTGAAACACAGAACATTAGCCTGCTCTGGCACATTCAGGTCCATCTTGCGAATGCACTCAGATTCCCTGGTGAATCAAAGGAAAAAGTCTGACATTTATTTTTGTTTCTATAATACAAATTCTTAAGGGATATAGCATAAAATGAAACATTCTAAAAAAAATTTAAAAAAAAAATTCTTAATTACTTTATACAAAAATGATTTTACAAATTAACAAATGATGGTATCTACTTTCTAGGTATGTTGCAAATTTATATTAACAAGTGCATTCAGAGAGAGCGAAAAGCTTGACTTGATGTGACCATCCTCGCAAGTGTTATAAAAGTATTGCATTTTCGACCATCTATTGTTTGTATTTGAAGCTATGTTGTGAGACATTAAAACAAAACCAAATATGTAAATTAATTTTCAGTGGATTTCTCCAAACTGAGAAACACATGCACACTCGAACACACACATCCAGACACTAAATAAATATTTTGTGGATATTTAGTGAGTCCCCAATAGTGTGACTCACTCTCTAGCTGACATACCGTAAATGACCTATTTAGCGTACAGTGCGCTAAGCAAAGTCTATTTTTATTCAATATTTGGTGGGAAAAAATTATCCTTTTAGCGCACCCATCATGAAACACTTTCCGGGATGAAGTATAGGTCAATCGGGTAGAAAAACGGTGTTTCGACATTTAGAAATACCCACTTCCTGTAAATATGGCGGTAGATGAAAACAGACTCGAAAGTCATGACAAAAAATTCAATTTATTAAGTAAAAATACGTACAATATATGAAAAATATGTGGATATTGTGCACTGTCACCGACGATATTGATGGGAAAAGAGGTAGGGTGCGGTTACAAGGGCAGATGCGCTAAATAGGTCATTTACGGTAATTATAAGTGTTAATTGATAAAATGGACACGAAGTGTACTAGAAACCCCTGTGCACTCGTGTTCACAAAGATGGCATTTCCAAAAATTTGGCGGTTTATTGATAACCAGACAATGAACTGGATCTTTTCTAAAATGTAATCACCTTTTCACTTGGCTATACCCTACCTAAAAATTTATCATTAAATTCTGTTTATTACTTTTGAGGAAATATGAAGGAGAAAGCCAAAGTTATTGAAAATACATTCTAAAATGGTATGCTGCGCAGTGACCTTGGACACGTCTTTTGCGCAATGCTGGAATCGCGAATATAGAACGGTAAATAAAATAACGCTGTTGAATTCTGTGTATATCGTCCCTTCGTGTACAAATAAAAACAAACGACTTGGTAAAATTAGTTATTAAAATATTCATAAAATTGTCATTTTTGGCTTGATTTTAATAAATAGCATGTAGTTTTAAAGCTTACAACAAATCAAAAGCATCTACAGTGACAGTCTCTCAATATTTTATAACAAATTCTATGAAAATAGAGTGACAAAAATACTTTTTTTTTTAACCTTAGATATCGCTATGTATGTTTCACTGATGGAACAGCCAACATGGCGTTGGATTTGTTTTGATTTTTGCATAAGATTTACTGCTTATTTTGACCAAATTATTAATGTAACCATTTTAGAATAGGAATAAGACAAATTCTCGTCATTTATTATGGTTTTAAACTATCGATCGGCTGTATTAAAGCACTCGGCCCTTCGGGCTTCAATATTCAGCCGTTCAATAGTTTTAAAACCATCAAAAAAAGCACACACCCCACCCACTCGACGACACCCCCCCCCACCCCCCACCCCCCCACCCCCGAAAAAAGACAAATAGACAGACAAACACACAATACCAAATATAATAAGTAAATTAAATTTTTATAAGTAAATACCTTACCTAGTGGACAGATGCATTTGTCCGGCGCCCTGCCAGTCTCGCCAAACGTTACAAAAAAACGTCCTGAGCTGGGCTCTGTCCGGGACCGGTAGTGTCCTGTTCATTCGCCAGGTGGCTGTGTAGCCTACCTGCCGGTGTACTGTGCATGCTAGCGCATGCGCTCTTCGTCTTTTTGTTGCCTACCTTAGTACGTCCCCTTTTTGGCTTAGAATAGCGGGGAAGGTAGGGTGGGAATCCCCCTGTCCACTAGGTAAGGTATTAACTTATAAAAATTTAATTTACTATTAAATTTTCCATTTTAATGCGTTAATACACCTTACCTAGTGGACAGATGCAGGATAACTACCCAGTGGATGGAGGGTAGCCAAATAAGGAGGATTCCTGCGAACTCTAGGTAATAACAAAAGGTGGATCCGGTAATGGTTAAATAAATCATCTACAGGAAACACCCCAGAGGATTTGGTCTAAAGAGACACCTCCTTGAAAGGCCTTGGAAGCCGCAAAAGCCCTGACATCATGAGCCCTCACTTGATGTAAATTCTGGGCTTCCTCATCTGATAGCTGGTAACATAAGACCACTGTCTGTTTAATCCAGTACGAGATAGTGGCAGGGACAATATCCTTCCGTCTTTACCTTTGTGCAGATCCTTGGTTCTATCCAAATAGTAACGCAAAGCTCTGACTGGACAAAGAGATTTATCTTCTGTAAGAGACTTGTTCAAAGAAGGAGCCAAGGCTGGGATAACTACAGGAGCCACCGAGGCTGGACCATCCCTGGCCAATTGGTTCTTGGATATGAAACTGGGAGAAGGGTAAAGTGAAACCTGAGCCCAGTTTTCCTGGTGTCTATTATTCTTGTATAGCCAGGCATGAATTTCACTGCGCCTCTTGCCTGAGCCCAGACCTAACAGAAAGACTGTCTTAAAAGTCAAATGTTTAAGAGAAGCCTTTCGCATGGGTTCAAAAGGAGCCTTAGTCAACTGATGAAGTACTAGAGAAAGGTTCCAAAAGGGAACTCCTCACCTGCCCTTGGGCTTATCCCTATGAAAGCTGTCCAACAGGCGGGTTAAGTTTTCATCTTTACTGATGTTCAACCTATCATTGCCCACCATGTCCGCAATAGCTGTTCTATAACCTTCAATGGTGCTAGGCTGGAGTTTTCTCTCTTTGAACAGATGTAATTAAAAAGAAAATCCGCAATCTGGTTCACAGAGGGCGACCTGACGTCCACCTTGTGTGAGCCACACCATTTGACAAAAATGGACCACTTCGACTTGTACACGGCTCTGGTTGAGAGTCTCCGAGGAGCCACAATTCTTGCTGCCACTTCGTCAGTGAAACCTTGTTCCTGAATGGCAGAGGCTCGAGGAGCCAAGCATGCAGATTCAGATTGCTGAGGTTCCTATGAATTAAGCCGTTGAAAGGCGGTGTCACCAGATCCCTTAGAAGTGGAAGCTGGAAGGGGACCTGAACTGATAGATTGAGCAGGTCCCAAAACCAAGGCATGTTGGGCCAACCTGGAGCAATCAGAATCATTCTGTGACAGCCCTGATCCATCAACTTGGAGATCACTTGGTTGAGCAGAGAAACTGGAGGAAAAGCGTAACCATCCAGATTCTCCCATGGAAGACTGAGGGCGTCTACCGCCCAGGCTGTCGGATCTGGTACCGGTGACACAAATTTGGAAAGTTTGTGATTGTACCGGGTTGCAAACAGGTCTACCTGTGGTCGGTCCCAGCTCGAACATAAGAGATTGAACACCTGCTGAGATAGGTACCACTCTGTCTGAATTACTTGATTGTGTTACAGTTTGTCCAATATCACATTCAAGCTACCTAGAATGTGTCTTGCCCTTAGGACTATTCCCCTGGGATGGCACCAGGACAGAAGTCTCCATAGGAGGGCACAAAGAGAGCCTGATCTCATAGCTCCCTCCTTGTTGATGTAGGAAACCACAGTTGTGTTGTCCGTTGCTAGCAGAACAATCTGGTCCCTGCAAAGATGCTCAAAACTCTTGAGGGCCAGAAACACTGCTTTTAGCTCCAACAAATTTATGTGGAGGCGACTTTCTGGGTTTGATCAAACACCTCTTGCCGTAGAGTCCCCTAAGTGAGCGCCCCAGCCTTTGTTTGAGGCATATGTAAACATTTGCAGAGCGTGCTGCAGAGGATGCAAAGGTTGGCCCCGAAGTACATTGTTCTCGTTCATCCACCAATCTAGGTGAGGATGAAGAGAGCAGGGCAACGGAATGACCTTTTCCAGAACCTCCGGGACATGCCAGTGTTGCTTCAAGTGCCACTGTATGGGCCTCATGTGAAGATGACCTGACCACACTTGTTTTTCTGTGGCTGTCAATAGTCCTATTAAGGACATGAACTGCCTGACTATACAATGCTCCCGAGCCTTTAGAAACAAGAGCTTCTGACGCAAAGTTGCCCATCTTTCTTGAGTTGGTAATACCCGACCGGTCAACAGGTCGAAACGGTAACCGACAAAGGTGAAAACCTGTTGAGGGGTTAACTCTGATTTCTTCATGTTCACTAACCAGCCCAGTTCGCGGCAAAGGGCCAAGGTGGTCTGGGTGTGTTGTAGGCAAATTTCTTGGGACGGGGCTCTCAGTAACCAGTCGTCTAGGTACTGGTGGATTCTTATACCCCTGCTTTGAGCCATAAGTTTCACTTCTTTGACCACCTTGGTGAACTTCAATGGAGCTGTGGCCAGCCCAAAGGGAAGGGCAGTGAACTGGTACGTCCACTTGTTCAAAATGAACCTCATGTACTTTCACGACCGGGGATGAATGCGAATGTGGAAATAAGCGTCACTGAAATCCAGCGATGTGACCCACTCCCCTTTTTGTAGGGAGATCCAGACTGTTTCCGGTGTTTCCATCTTGAAAGTGCCAGTGCTGAGGTACCGGTTTAGCTGACTCAGATCGAGAATAGGTCTCCATTTGTTGTCCGGTTTTGGGACCAAGAACAGCCGGTTGTAGGCTAGGGATGACCGGACAATCACCGGTTCTACTACCAACTTTCCTTTGAGATTGATCAGTGCCTCTTTCAGGAAACGGCTTTTTGTGGGATTTGCATAACCGCTCTGAATAATCGGAGACCTGGTGAGGTGAGGCCTCATTTTGAAAGGTAGAGTGTAACCCTCCTTTAAAATGGACACTACCCGAGGGTTTGCACCTAACCTCTGCCAAACTTGCCAAAACTCTTGTAATCGGCCTCCTACAGGAAGAATGGTCACAACATTGTGGACATTTTGAACATTTGGGGCAAAAAGACATGGACTGACACAAGAAACATTGTTGACATACTTTATTTTGTTCAACGACTGAACGGGACTTAGACCTTTCTTTTGTGGAGCCAGACGGTACACACTGAAGGAACAAGAGTTACAACATGACAAGATACATCCTGACACACATTTTTTACTTGCCTTAGAAGGTAGTGCTGATTGTGTGTTCTGTGGGGTCTTGGTTTGTCTATCGGCACTGGATTTAACAACTGACCCATATTTTCTACTAACATTTCTTTTACTGTCTTTTGAGCCTCTATACCAGGACTTTCTGGTTGAACAAAGTTTGAATTTGGAATGAGAACCGGTTCTGACCAGTGAGTAGGCTTGACTAACTGTACAGTCAGGTTGAACTTGAAAAAAATCTTTCTCGACTAACTTTAACGTCTGATTTATCCCCAACTGACTGGTTTGCTTGACTACTATTGTTGGGTTGTTTAAATAATTGTCATTTCTGGCTTTTGAATCCCCGGGTGCGAGAGAAACGAGGGTTAGCACTACGACCCCTTCCTCTGGTTCTGCACCGACCTCTGGCAAACTGCCGCCATGGTTGTGCCTGCTCTGAGTGAGACACAGCTCTGGATTCACAATGTTCATAGGGTTGGAACCTATTTTGACCTCGCCACCCAGTGTGCTGCATAGCACCTGGACCGGGTCTTGGAGCTGCACTGACGGTCTCAGATTTGGTTATATCCTCTTCAGCAATGCATATCATATCATCTGGGAAGAGGCCATAGCTGAACAGCGGTGCATTTCTGAGGCGATTCTATGTGTCAGGCTTGACACCTGGCTTGATATGATCTAAATAGGAATCCCATCTAAGGAGGATAAGGTTGGCCATGTTAACAAAAAGGCTGTCCGTAAGGTGTTGCAGCGAGGTGCCCATGGCAATTGACATATTCTGATGAAAGGCTAGATAGTCTTTCATATCTCGGAGCGCATCCGTAACATCCTTTGGGGCTTTCCCTTTGCTAAAGTTGGCTTGAAGACAATTCAGGCTTTGGGCCATCCGGTCTTGCAGCTCACTGGCACACCTGTTGAAACCGGCAGCCTGGTTCACAATGTAACTGCCCTCCTTAGTGTTCCTTTCCCATCTGCTAAGGCACTCTTGGGTAATGGGACGAGAAACAGGTTAGTGATGCGTGGGAATTGGGAATTCATCTTAGCTTCTGTATTTCTCCAACTGAAGACTGACTTGTCAGGGCAATGAGGAGTATCAGGTTTTATAGTATGCATCTGATACCATCTAGATTGCGATTTTGGCATCTTAATGAACTGGTCCCTTTTTAAGGCCGCCGGAATCTTGACTTCTGGAGGGATAGCCCTCTGCCACAGTGGTACTGAGTCTCTACAACTTTTGGCATAGCCAATCGTCTGGTGGCATTGCGACTGACACATGGGCAGGACGCTTAGGCACTTTACCCTTCCAGGGGTTGTTGCTTTTGTCCGGTTCACTGAAGTCTCAAAAACAAGGATGTGATTCCATCCCATAAACGATCTTACTGACCGGTCCGTCTCCCGGTAGTTCATATCCTCAGTAACTTCCTGCTTGTCACCATTATCAGATAACTCTCCTTTATCCGGCTCAGAATAGCTATAATGTTCACTGTCTTCCGGATCATCGGGTAGGTCAGAGCATGTACTTAACAGTGGGTAATCCTCCGGATCGGTGGGTCCATAGGTTGGGTGAGCAGACCTGGCTTGAGGTTGAAGTTGAGCCGGACCGGTAGCTGGTGAATCCTTAGCAAGCTGACCGGAAGAATAAACTGTAGACTGAGAGAGATGGTTTTGAGGAGGCACTGATTTAATCCCCGGATCGGGGATGTCTTTGTAGCCTGCCGGTGTAGTGCTGGTGGAAGCATGAGAGTCAGATGTATCAAAGTGTCTGTCGGTGGATTTGTCAGAAAGTTTATCTGAATGTCTACATGACTTTTTGTCAAACTTATGTTTAGATTTGTGAGATTTTTTCTTCTCATGTTTACTTTCAGACCCCTTAGCATCCTCTGAACCTGCCGGAAGCCTCACCAGACCGGTGGGTCGGGCAGTGTTGGGATCTAGAAAGGGTGTGTCTGAGATAACCTGATGGGCAGAGACGGGTGTGACAGACATTTTGGGGGCACTAAAAACGTTACCTCTTGACAGTAATGCCTCAAAACATGCAAATTGTTCAGCCATCTTCTCTGACAAGGCAGAAAACTGATCAGAAGTGACATAAGACGCACCTGACTTTGAAGAAGCAGAAGACATGGCAGGTGCCTACGCGGAAACCTGCGCAGAAGGTTCTAAATCCAGTGCTGCTTACGCAGAGGGCTGGGCAGTGGAATTATCTGCCGGTACAATGGCAGACGACAAATCTTCAACCAGAGATATAACAGTAACCTCTTTGGGAGAGACTAGCAACCCCGCTTTCCTGTCATTTCTTATCCTGTATGATGGAGTAGATAAAGCCTCCCTTTGCGCGTCAGAGAAATTGTCACATATTGAGCAAGGTTTGTCTTTAACACACGGTCCTTCTCCTAACTTCTCCCTACAACGGGCACAACGCTCATGAAGATCGAAGGCCGCCATGATATGTCCACAAGCGCCCCTGCCTTGGCCTTTGAAATCTCCTGGAGATGTCATGAATATCCAGTAACAATATGCACGAAAAAGAAATTAAGTTTAAAACGTTTATCCAACACTATTTTATCAAAACACTTCTCTGTAATTTTTCCTAAACTTTTCAAATATGGCGCCAAACAAAAAGAGGAAGCATGCGCAGTACACCGGCAGGTAGGCTACACAGCCACTTGGCGAATGAACAGGACACTACCGGTCCCGGCCAGAGCCCAGCTCAGGACGTTTTTTCCTAACGTTTGGCGAGACCGGCAGGGCGCCGGACAAATGCATCTGTTCACGAGGTGAGGTGTATTAACGCAATAAAAGCCATTGTTCCAGCGCAAGCCGGTCCCGCCAAACCTCAGAAAGAGATGTCCACAGAAAAACTAGATCTTACAGTGCAGGCAGTAAATGACGGAGTTGCTGCGCTGCCGGGGCAACATCCTTCAGGTAAAACTGAGTGAAGGTGTTTTGAAACTTCCAATGACAAGCTGAGAGGATTTGCTTGAAGGAAACTCTTCCTGAAAGGCTTTAGAAGCAGCAAAGGCCCAATATCGTGGGCCTTTACCTGAGGCACTTGCAGTGACTCATAGTCAGATAGTTTTGTAATACAGGAGTACTGACTGATCCAAGAAGAGAGACTGTAACAAGGGAAATGTCCCTGTTAAAATTCTTCTTAAAAGAGACAAAAACCTGTTGTTTCATGTCTCTGAGGTCCTTGGCACTGTCTAGGTAATAGCCTAGTGCTCTAACTGGACAAAGAGCTATATCCTCTTCCAGAAATTTGTCCAAGGTGGGGGCCATTGCAGGAATAACAACCACAGCCACACTGTCGGGACCCTCACAAGCCAGTTGGTTCGTGAGGGGAGTATGGGAGGGGTAAACGCAGACATCAGACCAATTCTCCCTGTGGTAAATGATCCTATTCACCAAGGCATGGATTTCACTTCTACGTTTTCCTGATGCCAGAGCTTATAGGAAGACAGTTTTGAAGGTAAGTTGTTTAAGCGAGGTGTTCCTGAGAGGTTCCAAGGGGGCCTTGGTCAATTGATGTAAAAGAAGAGATAAGTTCCAGCAGAGGATACCTCTGCAACCTTTGGGCCTATCTCTGTGGAAACTGTCTAGTAATCGACAAATGTTCTCATCCTTACTTATTTCAACTTAGAAATTGTCAACCTTATCCGCTATGGCAGTTCTGTAACCATCTATGGTGGAGAGTTGAAGTTTCCTTTCTTGGAACCGGTAGTAGAGATGGAAATCAGCTATTTGTTTTATAGATGGGGGCTTCAAAGTCCACCTGATTTTATTTGCACCATCAAACAAGAATGGACCACTTTGCCTCATAGACTGCTCTGTTTCATTGTCTCTGAGGAGCCTTAATTTGTTTTGCCACTTGACCAGAGAAACCTTGGACTCTGATGGTCGAGCCTCAAGGAGTCAAGCATAGAGATTCAGATTTAGAAGGTCTCTGTGTAGGGTCCCACTGAATGGTTGAGTTAGAAGGTTGGGTTGGTAAGGTAGGCAAAGGGGAATCTGGGCTGATAGGCTCATCAGATCCCAAAACCACAACATGTTGGGCCAGCCTGGAGCTATGACTTTTATCCTGCAACAGTCGTGACTGAGGATGTTGTTTATGACATTCACTATCAGGGGAGCTGGAGGAAAGGCATCCATCCACCTCTTCCCATGATAGGCTCAGAGAGTCCACTGACAGGCTTCCTTGTTAGGGACTGGACACGCGAACCGAGCTAATTTTTTGCTAAACCTGGTGGTAAACACATCTATCTGGGGTGTGTGCCACCTGGGGCAGATTTGATCAAAGATCCTCTGGTGAAGAGACAATTCAGTCTGGATAACTTGGTTGTGATGGGAAAGCAAGTCGGCTATCACGTTCAACCGGCCTGGTATATGGCGGGCCTGTATGACAATGTTCTCAGGTTGCACCACAACAGGAGTCTTTAAAGTAGGGCACAAAGATAGCCTGAATTCAAACCCCCTTCCATTTTTTATGGTTGCAACAACAGGGGCGTTGTCTGTTTCCTTTCCGGAAACAGACCACAGAGCCCTGGCAGTGAAGTCTCCTAAATTAGTGCCCCATCCTGCGTTTGATGTGTCGGTAAAGATTGACGTGTATGCTGTAGTGGATGTAGGAGTTGGCCTACTAGGACATTGTCTTCTAGCAGCCACCACTTTAGATGCTGACAGATCCCTGAGTTCAATGAGAACTTTTTCAGTCTTTTGGGATGATTTGACCTCACTGATCATATCACCCTGATGTGATCCTCAGTGTTCGCTCTCGAGCGCGATTTCGCAAGTTTGTACACACTCTGGGGCGAATTGTCGCAAAACCAACTCACCAACGCGTCTGTGCTGTCGCTACCGAGAAATTTGTGTATTATCAGTAGCGACGACATACACGTTTGAACGTTTCCTCATAGAAATGGGTGAGAATAGCATGAAAAGCAGTTTATTTTATTTTATATATCCAGCTAACAGTAATTCACGTGAGAATTTGGGTATTCTCGCGAGATTTCCGTGCTTTTTGTCGATTTTAAAACTCGTCTTCTGCTTATAGTGTCACAGGCGAAACAGTAAAAACAACTACTGACCAAAAAATTTGTCTATTATCAGAAGCGACGACGTACATATTTCCTCATAGAAATAGGCGAGAAAGACATGAAAGTGAGTTTATTTTATTTGATACATCCAGCTAACAGTAAGTCTCGCGAGAATTCGGGTATTCTCACGAGATTTCCGTACTTTATGTCTAATTTTTAACTCGTCTTCTGCATATTGTGTTGCAGGCGAAACAGTCGAAACAACTACTGACCAAAGAAATTCGTCTTTTATCGGAAGAGACAAAATGTATATTTCTTCAAAGAAAAGAGAAGAAATGCAATTTATTTATTTATTTGATGAATCCAGATAACAGTAGAATAATAATAAAAAAATAAATAAAAAAACCTGTAGCACCGAGGCATTAAGATGTGGTTTAGAAGTGAAATTTAAAAAAAAAATAAAAGACAAATAAAAACAGCATTAAATAGTTTATTTATTTGAACTTTTAGTTTAGCATCTATTATTTAAATAAAGAAGATTTTATGCAGTCCCAAATTGGAACTAAATATTTCAAAATATCTGGACGCAAAACATGTCTCACATTTTTTCACAGTTGTCTCGCCTTTTCAAGTGAAGGCAGACAGTCTGTCTCGCATTCATTTTGGACGAGAGCGAACACTGGATCCTGCATGCCATCAGGAACCTTGTTGACGCACCTGTTGAAGGCGGCAGCTTGGTTTGAAATTACTGGGGCCTCCTTTAGAGACTTCTACCATTTACACATGTTCTCCTGTGAGACAGGCCTGGAAGTGGTGGAGATACCCATGAGCAGCTTGGCTCTCCTAGTGAAGGAGCTATTAAGTGGGGAGCATAGCATAGCATACCACTTGATCTGGGATTCTGGAGGTTTGTAAAATTGATCCATCTTTAGCCAATTCCTGCCCCCTTATCTAGAAACGTGGCCTAGAATGAGGTGTGGATTCATCTGTTCAAACTTGGAACAGACCCAGTAATCTGTGGGTATGGCGGCTGAGACCTTCCCTGTGGGTCGAGACCTGTTGCCTGTTCAAGTGTTATCCTGGCTGGACGGGCAGACATATTCATGATCTGGGATGAAGGACCACTTCATGTAAGGCGTAATGGGCCAAACAGTTTCTCTGTAACTGTGATCCTCACTGTGGAGACCCTGAATCAGCTGGGTCAGCCTCTGAGCTTCCATAACATCATCATAGAGCTTCCGTAACATCATCATAAGACACAGGTTCCCGGTCTGCAGGGCTGTCCTCTAAGGCTTCTAGAGCCAAGTCCCGCACTGAATAGAGATAAATTAGTGGTGATACATATCCCTGGTCACCCGAAGGTTGTGGAGCGGTATCCCAACTGCTAGCCCATGATGTTGAAGATGCGAGAGTGGGTCTGGCAGAAAGCACCAGAGTGAGGTGCTTGGGAGGAGTCTGGGTCATTGGAGAAACAGAACTGTCAATCTGAGGTTGGACAGTAGTTGGACCAATCACAAAAGGTTGTTGAACAGGCTGAGGGTGGCTAACCTACCTGGTAACCTGTCGTTGTAGCGAAGGTAAAATCCCCTTGCATGTCAGCCAGACTGGCTGAACTAAAAGCGGGGACTGGTTGAAGATGTACCAGTGATACCGGTTGCTGAGTGGGCTGAAATGCTGAAGTCACATTAACACCCATTGCGGCAGTATCTGGGCCAAAAGAAGTAGTTGAACTTGGAGTTTGCAAACTTGATCCCGAGGTCCCACACTATCACTAGTGAGAGGGGAAGGGTGATAAACTAAGGAATCTACCTGTTCCTGTGACAAACCGAGTGGAGAACTGATCCTGAAAGGCTGCAAATTCAGAACCCAATAATTCAGATGTAGCAGTTTGGGGTAGTTTAGTTGGAGAGGTACCCAAAGACTCCATGTGATCGCTGACTTCAGTGCTAGAACAGAGACCTAAGATTGAAAGTGAAGAAGGATCCACCAACTTTTCCACTTTTTCAGATTTCTCTGACTTTTCTTCTATTTTATCCTTTCTTTGTTAGTGTTCTGTAATTCACCTATCGGTAATTCTTAGCGTGAATTATCGGCAAATTTTAGCGTGAATTTTCGTTTTTGTAGTGTGTTAATCGGCAATTTTAGCGTGATTTCCGGTAAACTTCTATAAAATATACACTATTTTACTTCATATTTGTAGGTATTTTGTTTTAAATTATTGTCACAAATATATTTGCTTTATAACAGTGTACGATTTCGGTACATTGATTTTGTAAATCTCATATTTGTGTGTGTGTGGCAGTATAAATTTCGTTTTTCTACTGCTCTTTATTGCATTTCTTGTCATATTTGTTCATCGCTCGATTTGGTTGTCAGTTGTTTGTTACAACTCTGAGTGTATCGATCAATTGGGTACTTTTTGTTTTCAAATAATTGGTCGGTCGTCCGCACCGTTATTTGGTAAATAAAATACCTGTATTGTTCCACACAACTGTATTTATCCAAAGCAAAGTAGTGTTATTGGTACTGTGTATGTAGTACATTTTTTCTAATGTGTGCATAGTACTTATTTTGAGGAAATTTGAAGTAAATATAGTATTTTTGACAGTAATTGTAGTAAAATATTTATCTTTATAGTAAGTTAGTAGTACATTTGCAAGTAAATTTCATTTTCTGTCGTAGAATTTTGAAGTAATTTCCTAGCGATTTGAATTAAATTTAAATAGTACTCTGAATATTATTTTAAATTATTTTTAAATTGAACTTTGACAAAAATTGCCCTTACTAACAGTAATTAAGACCCATTATTTTTCATTTATTTGCATGATTATATGTATTAGTTAAAAGATGTAATAAAATTTTTATTGCGAAGATTTTTCAATAGGGGAAAAAAAAACAACCTTTTTTATTGCATTACAATAAACTAATTTTTTTTTTATTGCGTAAAAAATTTATTTAACCTTGTTTAAAATTTATTGAGTTTCAATAACAAAATTAAATCCAGTCTGAATTACTTGTTGTAGTGTAAATTGTATATTATTTATTTTTGGGAAAAAAATTAAGGTACAGCATTTTCTGTAAATGTGAAAATTTTTGAACAGTATTTCAAATTTTCTTCATTTCATTTGTACCTTTTGTGATTTTTGCTAAATAACTTTTGCTTTGTCTTGCAAGTTATTTATTGTACTTTGACCTATATCTTTGCATTGTCGTGCAGATTGGGTTTGATTTAATTCAGTTTAACTTTGCTTCGCCTTGCAAGTTAGATTATCGGATTTGTGTGTTATTTGTGTACAATTTCATTAATTGACTTGGCATTGTTTTGCTAGTTGGTTATTGAATTTACAGTGTTTGTCAGTTTGTTGTTTGTCAGGTTTTTTGTTGGTTGAATTGAGTAAATTCACTTAAAAAAAAACTGGAAATGGCTACCGGTGGAAAAAAACCAGTCCACATTGCAGATGCAACCAAGGCTGATTTATTGTCAATAAAAAGCATTGGTGAAGCAAAGGCAGACAAGATATTGAACCTGAGGGAAGAAAATGGTGGTACACTGACCTTGCATGACCTTCAGAAGTCAAAAGTTGTCAGTAATTCAGTGATCAAGAAACTCCAACACTCAGGTTTCATCATATTCAGTGACAGAAATGTGTCATCTGATAACAAGGTTTGCTCTAGTCAGGAACACCTTGTAGTTCAGGTTGGCGCGGAAGATTCCCGTGAGGTGGAGGAGATGGACGATGAAGATTCGGATGACCATTATGCTTTCCCTGACAAAGAATCTTTGCATTTGTCGGGAACATCAACTGATCATCAGAAGTTACAGTCGCCAAAAGTAGAGTTGTCGGGCTCACCCTATCAGGTTTTTCCCAGTCAGGGAAATGTAGGACTTGAACCCGAGACATCGGACTCTATTCCAATACTTACTGGAAAGCCAGGACTTGATGATATTTGGTCAGTTCTGATCACAATCAAGGGAAACACATCGAAAACAGAGAAGACTGTGAAGAAACTGGAATCTACCCAGGTTGAAACCAGCAATAAAGTGACAAAGTTGTTCCGCACAGTGGAAGAATTGAACCATTCAGTTCATTCAACCCGTACGGCTCAACTTGAGCTTAAGTCCAAAGTAGATGGTTTGGATCAGAGAGTGTCTGATGTCGAGGAGAAACATCAAAAACTTGACAGAGTGGAAAGTGACACCACAGTGTTGAAGAGTGATGTGTCCGGCTTGAAATATTCTCAACAGGAAGTGATGTTCAACTGCTACAGGGATGTCTCGAACCTTAGTCAGCAATTACAGTCCAAGATGCAAGAAACAAAGTCTAGGTTTTCAAGACTTGATTCTCGCTTGGATCGACAAGCTGAAGTGTATGACCAGCAGAAAACTGAGTTTTCTTCCTTGAAGTCCAGGGTGACGCAACATCAAGTGATGTTCGACCGGGAACTGGAGTCAGTCAAAGAAACTCAGAGATTTCAGGGTAAAGCAATAGCTTCTCTTCAACAACTTGAGATTGCGGAGAACCAACGTCAACAAGAAGTCTCTCTGCTGCATCAAGATCTAGATGGTCTAGCTCAACAGGTGCAGGTTGTTAAAGAGGAAGTGCAGAATCTTAAGCATGCTCCCTGTGACCACAACCCTTCGATCCGTAAACATCGAACTGGTGTGGAGCAGGATGTAGCTTTTCAAACTTTGCAAAAGGACTTGGAAACTTCCTTTACAGAGTTATCCAAGCTTGTGACCGAAAACGAAGCTGCATTACACAAGCATGAACAGACCTTAGCTCAGCAGAGGCAACAACTGGAAGGTGTGGCTGATGAGAATTGTCTTGATGACATTGAAAAAGCTTTTGAGCGAAATGTCAATGTCCAAAGCAAGATATTTGAAGCCAAGCGTAAGCCTACATTGGAGAAAGTGAACCGCCAGCTCAGAACCATGCGAGATACATTTAATTTGGAATATGAGCTTCCGTCCAATTTACCAGGTCTTCAGTGGACAGGATTGGACTTGAGGCCAGTTTCAGAGTTTAATTGCCCAGGGTCTTCAGAAGAACAAACTATTGCGAAGGTTCCTCAGAAGCAGGTCAGGATGTCTCAGCCATTGTATACTCCTGTACCTAGCTATCTTAGGACAACTAGTAGATGTTCAACACCAAGGACTGAGGACCAGGATGAATGTATTCAGCGTGTATCAGCTGCTATTCGTGAAAAAAGCCCAAACGGGGTTTACAACAACAGGACTCCACGTGTCAGTGTAGTCAGTCAGGTGAATGACAATGTCCATGTCTCATCTGACAGCTCTGAAGATGAAGTTCAGAAGAAAACCGTGACCCATAAAGACAAAACGAAAAGTAAGATTCACGTGCCAAAGCTGTCCTTTGAAGGTGAACATTGGAATGGATATATTTCTCAGTTTGAGCTAGTGGCTAAAACTTCAGCCTGGACCGAGTCTGAGAAGATCCATAACTTTGCCATGTCCCTGAAGAAAGGAGCAGCAGAGTATTATGGAATCCTGCCAAACCGTAAAGAATCGGACTTTGATTGGCTGAAGAAGAGATTCCAGGATCACTTTGGGAAGACGGAATCCCCTGCCGCCTTAAGATGGGAACTTTTACAAACTGAACAGCGAGAAGATGAAAATCTTGAAAAGTACTTGGCCAGAATGCAAGGAATGATAGTCTCCCTATTCCCAGATGAGCAGAAGCAAGAGGCATGCAGTCCATTTTTCGTGGATGCTTTCATGAAGGGCTGCCGTGACAAAGCAGCAGTGCTTGCAGCTGCTGATAAACATCCCAGCACCCTTGAAGATGCTTATAAATTTGTTCAGGATGCTATGCAACTACGCAAAGCTATCCTTGGGAAGAAGGCTTCTGTGAGGAGTGTCAAATATGTTGAGTCTGACTCGTCAAGTCCCTCAACTGATTCTGACACCTCTACCACATCAGAGGAGTCCGTGGCCAAGACGTTGCAAACCCGGGGCCATACATCTAGAAGAGATGGTCGCCATCACAAGAAGTTTCACAAGGTCATCTCGGGTCTACACAAAGAGTTGAAAGAAAATAAGAATAGACAGGATGTACCCAGATGCTATAACTGTGGAGAACCAGGACATTTTGCACAAAATTGTCCCAGGAGGCGATATGATGGTTACGACAGAAAACAATGGTCATCAACCAGGAGCGATCAACCCGACTGGAGAGATCATCAGGGTTATGACCCAACATGGAACTTACCTGGTTATCAGCATAATAGTCCCAGACGTGATAGGTACACACCACCGGGTAGCCCTGAAAGGTTTCCTTCATCCAGTCAAGGATATCAGAGGAATATCTATGGCAGTCCCCGTTCTGGACAGTACCATCCATCACAAAACAGAGACTACAGGAGAAGTCCACAGCGGAGTGATGATTCAAACTGGAGGACCAGCCGTAGAAGGGATAACCAACGCTACCATAGTCCACCACCACCACCCAGGACTACACAGGGTTTTAAAGGTAGTTCTGACTCCACCATGCGACCTAGCTCCATGGGTGAGAAGTCCAACGTAACCTTTTCTGACTCTGTAAGGTATTTAAACTAACAGGGAGGGGTAATTCACCCGTTGCCCCGACCCTCAACATGAATAATTTGCAAATTTAATAAGTAAATTAAATTTTTATAAGTTAATACCCTATCCAATGGACAATTGCTTTACCGGTCGGCGCGACCGGTCCCGCCAAACGCCAGAAAAAGACGTCCTGTATATACTACCGGCAGGACCGGTCACAGAGTGTGCATTCGCCAGGTGGCGCATCGTACTTCATTTCCTGTTTACCTCTTGACGTCATAGCATCTTTTTCGTGTCTAATCCTAGTAAGACCCCTAGTAAGCTGATAGCGGGGCCGGTTGGGTGGGCCTTGCCTGTCCATTGGATAGGGTATTAACTTATAAAAATTTAATTTACTTATTAAATTTGCAATTTTATTGCGTTAATACATCCTATCCAATGGACAATTGCTGAATAACTACCGCTTGGCAGGCGGGTAAGCAGCTAGGGACTTATGTGAACTCATAACAACAATTTTTAAACAGGCCCATTCGACCTAGGGTCAGAGAACCCTGAAAGGTCAGGGTCGGTCACTAACTCACCGGTTAACCGGGAGCCTACCGACGTTGCCCCCCCCCCCCCCCCCCCCCCCCTTTTTTTCTTTCCTTTCAGAGTGGTCTGAGTTGGAAAGATAGGGAGAGAGAGGGGCTGAGTTCAGTCCCAGAAGAAATAAACTTCCCAAAGGAAGCAAGTCACAGTTTTTTTTTTTTTTTTTTTTTTTTTGAACATATATGTACATCCAACATATTTACATTATGTACATATCTAGCATATTTACAATATGTACATATTTACATATATACAACATCTCCTCACTTCTGGGCCTGGTGGTGCACCTGCTGGGCAGCCACTACAGGTCCCAGGTGGAAAAGCTCTGAATCAGCCCAGGCAACATCCTTCAAATAAAATTGGGTGAAGGTGTTGTGAGATTTCCAGTGGCAGGCTGATAAGATCTGATCTAAGGAGATCCCTGATTGGAAAGCCTTAGAAGCAGCAAAGGCCCTAACATCATGGGCTTTAACCTGATGTAAGGTGAGGGCCTCCTGGTCAGAGAGCTCATAGCACAGAACCACAGTCTGTTTGATCCATGAGGAGATGGTGGCAGGCGAGATGTCTTTATCAAAACCCTTCTTGAAGGAGACAAAGACTAACTCCTTATTCTGCCTGAGGTCTGCAGTCCTGTCCAAGTAGTAACGCAGGGCTCTAACTGGACATAGGGACCTGTCACCCTTGAGTGACCTATCCAGAGATGGTGCCAGGGCTGGGATGACCACTGGTGCCACACTATCTGGACCCTCCTTAGCCAGCTGATTCTTGGATAGGAAGCTGGGTGAAGGGTACAAAGACACCTTAGACCAGTCTGACTGGTGTCTGATGTTCTTATGTAACCAAGCATGGATCTCACTCCTGCGTTTACCTGAGCCCAAAGCCAGCAGGAAAACAGTCTTGAAGGTCAAATGTTTTAATGAGGCCTCTTTTAAAGGTTCAAAAGGAGCCTTTGTCAGCTGGTGTAAGACCAGTGACAGGTTCCAGGAGGGTATACCCCTCCTGCCCTTAGGCCTGTCTCTATGGAAACTATCCAGGAGACGAGTGAGATTCTCATCTTTGCTGACATTAATGGTGGAATTGCCCAGTTTGTCAGCAATGGCTGATCTGTAGCCATCAATAGTGCCTGGTTGTAACTTCTTGTCCTGGAACAAGTGCAGGAGGAAGTCAGCAATGGCTTTCAGAGGTGGTGCCCTGAAGTCCACCTGATTACTGAGGCACCACTTTGTAAAAATGGTCCACTTTGCCTCATAGACAGATCTGGTTGATCTTCTTTGAGGAGCCTCAATTCGTGCTGCCACTGCCTCAGAGAAGCCTTGCTCCTTGATTGCTGAGGCTCTAGGAGCCAGGCATGTAGGTTCAGATTCGACAGGTTCCTGTGAAGGACCTGGTTGAACGGCTGAGACACAAGGTTTGGTATGCTGGGCAGACAGAGTGGGATCTGGCTTGACATTGCTACCAGGTCCCAAAACCAGGGCATGTTGGGCCACCCTGGGGCAATCAGGATTATTCTGTTGCAGGGGTAGTCCTGGAGCTTCTCCACCACTTTGCCCAAGATGGCTGCCGGTGGGAAGGCGTATGGGTCCAGGTCCTCCCAGGAGAGGCTGAGTGCATCCACTGCCCAAGCCTGGGGGTCTGGCACCGGTGACACAAACTGGGGTAGTTTGTTGTTGAACCTGGTGGCAAACAGATCCACTTTTGGCTGGTGCCACCTTGCGCATACAGCTTGGAATACTGCTGGATGAAGTGACCACTCTGTTTGAATGGTCTGGCCAAGCCTGGATAGCTTGTCTGCTATCACATTCAGCCGGCCGGGGATGTGACGTGCCCTGAGGGTTACCTGTTGTCTGGTGCACCAGGACAGGATTCTCCACAGTAGGGCACACAGTGACCCCGACTTCATCCCCCCTTCTTTGTTGATATAGGCAACCACTGTTGTGTTGTCTGTAGCTATCAACACAGTCTTGTTGCAGACCAGGGTTCGAAACTCCTTTAGAGCTAGAAAAACTGCTTTTAGCTCTAAGTGGTTTATGTGCAACTTGCTTTCTGGAAGGGACCAGGTTCCCCTTGCAGTATGGTCGTCCAAGTGAGCGCCCCACCCTTCGTTTGATGCGTCTGTAAAGATCTGCAGAGCATGTTTTAGAGGGTGTAATGGTTGACCTAGTAGCACATTGCTTTCCTCCAGCCACCACCTTAGATGAGGATGGAGGGACTTGGGGACCGGTATCACCTTTTCCAGTGATTCTGGGACCCTCCAGTTGTTTTTCAAGTGCCACTGTATGGGTCTCATGTGGAGTCGCCCTAAGTGGACTTGTTTTTCTGTTGCTGTGAGGAGACCTATGAGGGACATGAATTTCCGGACCGGACAAACCGGATCCGACATCATTGATCTGATCTTGTCTGTCAAAGCCTGCCAACGTTCTTCTGTTGGTCTGACCTTGCCCTCTTTCAGGTCGAACTGGTAACCTACGAAGTTGAAGACCTGTTTGGGTGTCAGTTCTGACTTTTCCTTGTTCACCAGCCACCCTAGTTCCTGACAAAGAGTGACCAGGGTTTGAGTATGCTGGAGACAGGTGTGGAGGGTAGAGGCCCTCACCAGCCAGTCGTCTAGGTACTGGTGGATTCTTATACCCTGTCGTAAAGCCATGAGCTTGACCTCTTTGGCCACCACTGTGAACTCCATGGGTGCAGTGGAAAGACCAAAGGGCAGGGCCTTGAACTGGTAGGATTGGCCCTGAATGTGAAAACGCATGTACTTCCTTGACTGACTGTGAATTGGTATGTGGAAGTAAGCGTCTTTGAAATCTATGGATGTGACCCACTCCCCTGCCTGTAGGGAGGTTCTTATTGTCTCTGGGGTCTCCATCTTGAACGACTCTGTGTTTAAAAAGGTGTTCAAAGTGCTCAGATCCAAGATAGGTCTCCACCGGTTGTTGGGTTTGGGAACCAAAAATAACCGGTTGTAAAACCCTAGGGAGGTCTGATTTGTTACCGGTTCTACTGCATTCTTGTTTGTTAGCTGAGTCAGTGCCTCCAAAAGGAGGGCCTGTCTTTGGGGGTTTACATATTTGCTGATGACCATTGGTGACCTGGTTAGGGTGGGTCTGAACCGGAAGGGAAGGGTGTAGCCCTCTCTCAGTATTCTGATAACTTTTGGACTGGCACCCAGAGTTTCCCACTTCTCCCAAAACTGCTGAAGTCTTGCCCCTACAGGAAGATTTGTGACAACAGTTGGGACATTTGTGACAATTTTTACAAAACTCAAGTGATCTACACAGGAAACATCTTTCACATGGTTTATTTCTCTGATAGATTGACAATAATCGGGATTTACACCTTTCTTTTGCGGTGACCCGTTGGCAAAAGGAACACTTGCAACAAAAGAGTTTACATGTGGAAACACAGTCTCGCTCTTGTTTGTCACTGGTGGTGGTGGGTACAAGCCCTCCATCTTGTCGGATACATTTACAGAGTTCACCAATCCGACCACATTTGCAAAACAGTGATTGTCATTTATGCTTTTTAAACCCCCTGGCCGGCTTCTGGATGAAGTTTGAGGCTTTACCACCACCTTTCTGAGCAGTTTGCCGGTCTCTAATCTGCTTCCATGCCGGAGTAGTGGGCTTCCGGTCCGGCTGGTGAGGGGTTCGATTGGAGGAGACGTATGGATGAAAACGTCCAGGTTTCCTTGGTGTGGTACCAGCAGAACGCCTCTCTTCACTACGTAAGATTTCCTCTTCAGCTTTGACCAGTAAGCTGTCCGGGAAGAGTGATAGTTGGTGAACTGGGGACGTACGTAAGGCAGACAAGGTGTCCGGTTTAATCCCACCCCTTATGAACTCTAAATAACTGTCCCGCCGGGCCAGGGTGAGATTAGCCATGCTGATAAAGACTCCCTCTGACAAATCCTGCATGGTATGTTGCATAGCCTGTGAAATTGACCGGTTAAACGTAACCAGATATTCCAACTCTTCAACAGCTTGTTGTTTCTCAGCACTTTTACCCTTTGAGGAATCGAACCTGAGGGATTTTAACTGGGTGACCATGGAGTCCTGTACCTTGGTGAGGCATCTAGAGAGGCCAGCAGCGTGGTTACACATCACTGATTGTTCTCTGAATGACCTCTCCCACCTTCTAAGGGTGTCCTGGCTGAAGGTCCTGGAAGCTGGAGCAGCAGGTAAACTGCGTCTTGCAACTCTAGAAAACATACTGTTAAGCTTTGCCGGTTCCGGAGACCAGTCACCAACAGCCTGGGTAGACGCATCCTTCTTAACAGCTTGCATGTCGTACCACTTTGAAGTACGTGGTGTCTTGACAAATTGGTCACGCAGTAGACCACTGGTTTCTGTATTCCTGGATGGATAACCTTCAGCAATGGTTATATTCAGTTTCTCCAGCTTTTTACAAAGCCATTCATCCACCGGCAATTTTACTGACACTTTTCCGGTAGTCTTCACTCTAGCACCGGCAAAGGGATTGTCATCCATAGATGCAGCTGAGGTGTCATAATCCGGGATTTGATGCCAGCCCATGAAACTCCTCACCCCTCTCAAGGTTTCCCGGTAATTGGCATCTTCAGATAGATCCTGGTCAGTGTTAGTTTCCGGTACATCACCCTGGTAGTGAACACTAGCTGGAGAGGCCGGTTCCGGATCCACCTCAGCCTCGCTGTCAGATTCCCTAGCAACCTCAGAATTCTGACCAATGGGAGGCGACTGGTTAGACAGCGTAGTTTTATAACCGGAAGGCAGAACCTCAGGACCCGCACCGGGAGCCTGTGAAGGCTGGGTGGCAGTCCCTGCACCGGGAACCAGTAAAGGTTGGGTGGCAACAGTCTCAGAGGTACCGGGGCCCTGAACAGGGTGGGTAGCACTCTCATTCACTTCCATCACAGCTTGCGTACCAGGAACCCCCAGCGGAGGTTGGGTAGCCGTCAACTGCGTAGCAACGTCACTAGTGCCCTCAGAAAACATAACACTTGTAGAAGCACCCGGATCAAAGAAGGGGTGTTCTCTGGGCACCACAGAAGCAGAATTCACCGGTCTCACAGGGACAGCAAATGACTGGTTAATCAGCATTGCTTCCAGACGGGAAAATCTCTCACTCCACTTGTCATCAAGGGACTTGAGGTCGTCAGAAGTAGGCTTACTGCTGTGCTTCCGTTTAGTAGACCTTGGGGAACCATCAGAACGCTTCTTCTTATGCTTGGGTGTAGAATCAACAGGAGACTGCGTCCCTGAATTGACCGGACCCAGCAGTGAAACCTCAGACGGATCAACAAGCTTGGGAGACGTACTTGTCAAATCTTCAGATTTCTTCTGGCTAGAGCGTTCTTTCCTTTCCTTGTAGGTCGGGGTTGCTAACTGGTGGATCTGAGCAGGCGTAAACGCCTTACAGATACTACAGTCCAACTTCTTTACACACGGGTCGTCTCCCACCCCCTTGTCACGACAACGCGCGCATTTCTTATGGTTGTCGAAAAGGGCCATAACGTGCCCGCAAGAACCTCGTTTCTGTCCAGGAGACGACATAATGATCAGGAACGTTGTAGAATTATTCCGTACTAATAAAAAACAAGAAACTTGGAAGAGTTCGTTGTAAAAATTCAAAAGCGTATCTCTGAAGAAAATCTTCTGCACACTCTTTCGCGCCAAACGAAAAAGATGCTATGACGTCAAGAGGTAAACAGGAAATGAAGTACGATGCGCCACCTGGCGAATGCACACTCTGTGACCGGTCCTGCCGGTAGTATATACAGGACGTCTTTTTCTGGCGTTTGGCGGGACCGGTCGCGCCGACCGGTAAAGCAATTGTCCATTGGATAGGATGTATTAACGCAATAAAATGGGTGAATCACAAGACATGTAAGAGAGTTTGGTGTAGAAAAACACGAGAAAGTAACAAGGATAACCTCAGCGCTGTAGTAGATTGCACTGTTCAAGGTGTTAAAACCAAAGCACTACTAGATACCGGCGCTCAGATTTCCTTGATGAGTAGTAAACTGTATGAACAAATTGAAAACAAACCTGATTTAAAGGGAATGCTTAAATTAGAGGGAATTATTCAAGATGTGAAAATTGATGCAAAACTGTTTGAGGGAGTAAAAGTCTCCTTCAGTGAGTCGCAATCATTCACATGGAAATTCTATGTCGCTAATATAGCTGAACCTTTAATAATTGGTTTAGATTTTCTTTGTCATTTCAAAGCTGTTTTGAACTTGGATAAAGGTACTCTCATGTTGAATAGGTATTCACTGGGGTTGAATCAATTCAAAACTAGCGAGGGGAATCAATACTCTTGTGTCCCAGTTATTGCCCATGAAAAATTGTTCCTACCACCTAGCAGTGTTTTAAGAACTAGTGCTCGGTTAGCAAAAACTTTGTCCGGTGAAATAGTTATTTCACCATCCGGTAAAAACAAAGGTGTTTTGCTACCCAACACTATTGTTCAGGCAGCGGAAATGGTCCCACTTCAATTAGTCAATGACACAAACGTTCCAATTCTAATTCATGTTGGTCATGTGTTAGGATATGCAATGGAATGTGACGTTGTTTTGACTGAGAATTCCAAAAAAATCAACACTAGCAGTCTTGAAAAACATTCTAGCGATCTTGAGAAACCTTCTACCAGTCTTGAACTTCATACTAGTCTTCCAGATCATCTTGAAGGATTGTTCCAGCGTTCCAAGAAGTTCTTGAATGAAGAGGAAGCAACCATCTTGAGATCTTTACTACTGAAGTATCAGGATATATTTTCCAAGGGGAGTCATGATATAGGATGTTTCAAGGAAATTAAACACACCATAGACACTGGTACAGAACATCCAGTCAAACATCCTATGTGTCGTACACCAATGGGTTTTGAAGGTGAAGAAGAGGAGAACCTGAAGCAGATGTTGGATATCGGGGTGATCTCAGAGTCTTCCTCCGACTGGGCCTCTGCACCAGTTCTTGTGAGGAAGAGAGATGGCTCTGTCCGATACTGTGTGGATTACCGTTTTTGAATGCCAAAACAGTCAAAGACTTATTTCCATTACCATCCATATCACAATGTTTGGATCAGCTATCTGGTAATAGATACTTTTCCACGCTTGATATGGCGAGTGGTTATTGGCAAATAGAAATTGATGAAAAAGATCAACACAAAACAGCTTTCATTACCAAGTATGGACTATTTGAACACAAACGGATGGCGTTTGGGCTTTGTAATGCTCCCGCCACATTCCAAAGAGTGATTCAATTTGTCCTAAGAGGGTTAACATGGACCAAAACATTGGCATACACTGACGATGTGATTGTCTTAGGCAAAGACTTCACAGATCATGTTGCTAACCTTGAGTTGACATTTCAAAGGTTTCGTCAGCACAATCTGAAACTTAAGCCCAAAAAGTGTAGTCTGTTCCATACTGAAACTACATTTTTGGGACATGTGGTTAGTTTCGAAGGTGTTGCTGTGAATCCAGACAACATTACCAAAGTAAAGAAATGGCCAATTCCACAGTCTGTGAAAGATGTAGAGAAATTCCTAGGATTTGTGAATTACCATCGTGATCATATCCAGGATTACGCAGGTCTTACTTCCATACTTTACAAACTGATGGGAAGTAAAGCAACTTTTGAATGGCAGGAGAGTCACCAAGAAGCATTTGACGCCGTCAAGGAGAAGTTGGTCAATGCACCCATTTTGGCTTATCCGAATGCAACAGACATTTTCATTCTGGATACGGATGCTTCAGGAACAGCAATAGGTGCTGTGCTATCACAACTGCAAGATGGTGATGAAAAAGTGATTAGCTACGGAAGTTATGTTCTGACCCCAGAACAACGCAAATATTGTGTGACCAGAAGAGAGCTCCTAGCTGTAATCAGATTCACAAGACAGTTCCGTCACTATCTTTTAGGCTGAAAATTCTACCTGAGGACAGACCACAATAGCCTAACTTGGCTTATTCGTTTCAAGTACATAGAGGGTCAACTAGCCAGATGGTTAGAAGAACTGAGTCAATTCGATATGACCGTCCAACATCGACCTGGAAACAGACATGGAAACGCTGATGGATTGTCCAGAATCCCAGATGAAACAAGTTTCTGCAACTGTTACCAAGCTGGTGTTGACCTGGCAGATTTACCTTGTCAAGGTTGTAAATTCTGTACCAGGGCCCATCAGCAGTGGTCTAGGTTTGAATCTGATGTCGATGATGTCGTTCCTCTAGCCGTTAGAACAGCTTCTGTCTCGCCAGATGAGCCAGATGTCCAGTGGATTCTCTCTTATACAGAAGAAGAGTTGTCAAAACTCCAGCAGAATGATCCTTGTTTGAAAAAACTAATTGTTTGGCTGCAAACTGACATAACCCCTAGTCAAAGGGAGTTGTCCTTATGCAGCCCAGCAGTTAAGTATTTCTACCTCAATAGAAGTCATTTAAGTTACCAAAACAACTTATTATGGTACTCCTGGAAGAATGTCCTTGGGGAAAAACAATTATTAGTAGTTCCAGAAAGCCTGAAACAGGAAGTTTTATCCCTTAATCATGATATACCATTAACTGGACATATGGGCATCGCAAAGACGCTCTTGCGTATCCGAAAGTCTTTTATTTGGTATAAGATGTCCAGGGATGTTGAACTTTTTGTGAAATCCTGTCAGGTGTGCAACAGGAGTAAAAAAGCCAAAACCAAAGCCAAAGCAGGACTTGGACAGTACCACGTAGGATCTCCATTAGAACGTGTGCATGTGGATATTCTAGGTCCATTTACTCCAAGTACCAAAGGTAACCAATATGTCCTGATGATTGTGGATCAGTTCACTAAGTGGCTTGAATGTTTTCCATTACCATATCAGAATGCAGAAGAAACCGCCCGATGTATGGTTGATGGCTTCATCTCACGTTTAGGATGCCCAGTGGAGATTCACACTGACCAAGGAAAGAATTTTGATGGTAAACTGTTCGCAACTGTCTGTGATTTGCTCCAGATTACCAAAACCAGGACTAAACCCTATAGACCATGCTCCAATGGTCAGGTAGAGCGTTATAACCGCACCCTACTGCAGTTAATTCAGTGTTTCCTGAAAAGCAATCAGAAGTCCTGGGATGAACACCTACAGCAACTAGCAGGTGCTATTCGCTCAACCGTCAATAGACACACTGGATTTACCCCGAACATGATGATGCTTGGCAGAGAAGTCATGTTGCCAGTTGATTTGATGTTCGGCTATATCGGTCAAGAAGAAACAACTTCTGCGGAATATGTCACAAAGCTACAGCAAATTCTTCGTCAAGTCCATACCCTTGCAAGGGAGCCCTTGCAGTCCAGTCAAGAAAGACAGAAAAGGGACTATGACCTCAAGTTGAAAGTGACTACGTATGAGATTGGTGATCTCGTGTATGTCCTTGATTCAGCTAGAAAAATTGGCATAAGTCCTAAGTTACAGCCGGTATGGAAAGGCCCATATGTCATCTCCAAGGTTATTTCACCTATTCTTTTTGAGGTAGCTGACAAGAGGAAGTCATTTGTCCTACATCATGATAGGTTAAAGCCTTGTGAAGATCGTGCCATTCCTTTGTGGCTTCGCAGAAAACAAAGTAAAATTTTGAACGACCTTGACCAAGAGGATCCTGAAAATGAAGATGATTTCTGTTTGGATTGGCTATTCGAAAATGATCCAGATAATACAGATGTCAGTCTGCCAGAATACTGGCAGGAGAAAGTACAATTGTTTCCAGATGACCCAGTTTCGCCAGAATCTACGCTCGAGATTGAACAACATCTTGATTCTGGAGATCAGCTACCTGAATTACAGCCCAGCAGAAGTGGTCGTGAAAGGAGGAGACCGCGTCATTTGCAGGACTATATTTAAGTAGTTAAGACTTAGATAAGATTTGGTGGAATTTCCTAGTTAAGTGCATGAGGGTTTGGTGTTGGTATGACTAGTTAAAGTCCACTAACTGCTATTACCCATTGAAATGTATGGATTCCACAGTGCTTATCTTGATTTTTCCTTTCTACAGGAATTAAAATGGCAGACAAGAAAGAAGTCACTTCAAAAAATCACTCAAACCAGAGATCAAGTTCACATACTGACACGGATAGATCTAGCCACAGATCTACTTCCACAAGTCGAAGATCAGGATCTCATAACCGCGAAAAATCTGATCAGAGATCTTCAACTGTCACAAGTCAACCAGACCAGGGTAGATCTAGTTCAAGATCTAACCAATCTTCTACTTCATACAGATCTAGACCAAGATCTGTTGTAACCAGGATTGATGAAGTCCCTACTGAACAAACCAGATCAGGGCGTAGGGTTACATTTGATCTACCACCAAGACGAAGAAGGCGTTCTGTCTCTCATTCTAGACGTACAGTTTACTCTCGTTCAGAGTCTACTCAGTCTTCAAGAGCACGGGTACATGAACATTCACCTGCATCTTCAACTCGTTCACTCAACGAGCAGGTGATAAGGATGCTGAAAGAATTGTACAGTTTTGTGGATTTCAACACCATTAAGCGCATTGTTGAAACTACAGCATCAAGTATGGAAGTCTACAGCCAAGGACTGTTGTTGGAAGCTAGCAGTAGGAAAGTTAGGGAGATGATGGCAGCAGCTTGTGGTGTCTCAGCGGCGCCTGCCTCATCCGCGTCTGTTCCTGTAGTATCTGCTCCTCGTGCAACAGTCGTCACCCAGCCAAAGGAGGTTGTAGAGAGTACCAAACCAAAGGTCACCATACCTAAAGAACTGAAACCAAAGGTCACCATACCTAAAGAAAAAAGTGACATGGAACCACCAAAGAAAGTAACTTCATCTACTAAACTGGTTAGGGAAGTTACTATTAAAGATGTGAATAACAACAATGCCAACACTTTAAAGAGCTCGTCCTCTGAAACGTTGGAAGTGGTTGTTCCTAAGAAAAAGCAGAAGAGGCATGCTTGTTACATGACCAACTGTGGCCAACCATCGCCCAGTATTAAAAAACATGTCGTTGGGAAGCATTTGTCAATTGCCTTCGCCACTTGGAAGGAGATGCCCAATGAAGAAAGAATGGTCCGTTATAACCAATCTTTGATGTCTCTGGAAGCAGCACTTGGTTTGTCCAACCATGATGAGTTACTGCAGCTTGTTGTAAAAAATAAGTGGTTTCCTGTGGACACCAGATTTACTATTCGTGAGGAAGATGCCAAGTTTGTGAAAGCTTTTCACCAGTGGCTGACCGGGAATCAACTGACGTCCAAACCAATTGTGGACCCCCCCAATTGCGTTGCTGTCCTTATGAACTGGAGAGTTTTTTCCACTGTTCTCAATTGCATTGGGGAGGAGAAGGTAACATTACCTAGGCAGTCTTTCGAAACAACAAATCTCGAGGCTGAAAACCAGGATGTCCAGTCTATTTCAACTGTGGATACACCAGTTCAGGATGTTCCAACAGATGCCCAGGTTGTTCAACCAGTCCAGGTTGCTGAACCAGAAGTTGAAGGAACCAAGGATGTACCAGTGGAAGAGCAGCCAATGGAGGTGGATCAGGGTAACCAGTGTGAATCTGGGGATTTAGCAAGTAGTCTTGCTCCCTCAGAGGAAGCTGTTTTACTGGGTTCACCTTCTGAGGATGTGAGGAGTGTTAGCTCTTCAATACTAGAGAGTCCGCCTAAACCCAAGGTTGTGAAGGATATTGGTACCCCTTACGAAGAGGCAGAATGGGTGCAAAGAAAGACCAGTTTCCTGAAGGTGAAAAGCAGGGACAGAGTGAGCTTCATCGTCTCTCATATGCACTTAGATAAACTGAGGTGGATCAGTCATTGTCGCGATATTGATACTATCCTAGACAGAGGTCCAATGCCGGCAACTCCAGTGTATCTTGAAGCCGTTGTTGCAAACTTTTGTCACGAAGCGCCAAGCAAGGAACTGAGACAGATGTGGAAGAGAGATTCCAGAATTTTCCACACGCACGGTTTGCACCCCAAACTCGCCCATACTGCCACAGACGAGGATTTCGAGAGGGTTAGAACAAGCGTCATCAAGGATCCACGTTGTGTTGGCCTTGGTGAGATTGGATTTGACTTCAGTGGCCACTCTGGAAAGTTTAAAACTCAACAAACCCTACTTTTTAGGAAGTTCCTACAGATGTTTGTTAGGGAAGAATTGTACCACCGCAAAGCCATTGTGATTCACTGCAGGGACAAGGGAAACCGTATGGATGCTTATGGAACCTGTCTCAAGGTCTTTGAGGAGGAGATACCTGCATTCCATAGAGAGGATATAAACCTTCATTTTCACTGTTTTCGCGACTGGTTGGCAAGGTTTCCTAGAATAAGGATTGGAATCACTGGTTTGCTTTTGCGAAAGGACCGAAATCCAGAACTTGAAGCTGTTGTGGAGCACTTGGATTTAGATCAGATCCTGTTAGAAACAGATTCTCCATCCTTGACACCCCCAGCTCACGAAAACTGTGCCTACAATACCCCTTATGGTCTTGAGGAAGTAGCTCGACATGTAGCTCAACTGAAAGACACAACTATCAGGGCAGTGCTGACCACTACCAGAAAGAACGCTGCAGATCTCTACGGTCTAAAGGTTTGAGGGTATTGTGTGTACGAATGAGTAAGACAGAGGGAGTATTAACATTGTTCTACATGGTGAAATGAACTGTTGCAAAATTCATCAACATTGTTCTATGTAAAGGACTGTTATGGATATCTCACAACATTGTCCCGGTTACCAGACAGTTGGAGGGATTACAGCAACATTGTTCATCATACTGAACTGTTAAGCATCGTCTAAAACAGAGGAATTGTCAACATTGTTCTACCAGTTCCAGAACTGTTGTGCTATTACTCCATGAATGTTCATGTGCTCAGTCTCGAAAGGAAATCAGATGAATTCTCAACATTGTTCTACAGGTTCCTGAACTGTTGAGGAGACTCAAAAGAAACCAGAAGGATTATAAACATTGTTCTACATGTCAAGAACTGTTGTAAGTTCTCTGGAAAGAAACAAAAGGATAGGCAACACTGTTCTATATGTCAAGGACTGTTGTAAGTGTGTTAAAAACCCTGGTCTGGTCTGGCAACCACCCACCTAGGCAACCTCAGATGACTGATGGACCTGTTCTAAACAAAACCGGGAGGAATGAAGTGAAGGCGCCGGGTTGTTTCAAATGGAAGTCCGTTCGCCTACGGTTTGAGTTTTAGTATCTCCCCACTGGAAGGACCTGAAAAGGAAATCCAACCACATCACTACAGATAACTACTGGTGAGTCTGGTATTTTACAATACTATGTACATATATACAAATCTCCTCAGTCTAAGGGCCACTTGTGGATCTGCTGAGCAGCCAATACTGAGCCCAAGTGGTAAAGTTCTGAGTCAGTCCAAGCCACACCCTTCAGATAGAACTGTGTGAAGGTATTATGTGACTTCAGTGGCAGGCTGACAAGATTGGATCTAAGGAGACTCCCGACTGGAAGACATTAGGAGCAGCAAAGGCCCTGACATTATGGGCTTTAACCTGATGTAAAGAGTGGGCCTCCTGGTCAGAGAGCTGATAACATAGGATCACAGTCTGCTTGATCCATGAGGAGATAGAGGCAGGTGAGATGTCCTTATTCTGTCTGAGGTCCTGTCCAAATAGTAGCGCAATTGTCTAATCGGAAAGAGGGACCTGTTAGACTTGAGGGATCTATCCAGAGTTGGGGGCCAGGGCTGGTAGAACCACTGGGGCCACACTGTCTGGACCCTATTTGGCCAGCTGATTCTTGGAAAGAAAGCTGGGTGATGGATACAGGGACACCTTTGACCAATCAGATTGGTGTCTGATATTCCTGTTTTGCCAAGCATGAATCTCACTTCTGCACTTACCCGACCCAAGGGCCAAGAGGAAACCATCTTGATGGTCAAATGCTTCAACGAGGACCCCTTGATTGGTTCAAACGGAGCCTTAGTCAGCTGGTGCAAGACCAGTGGGAGGTTCCACAAGGGGATTCCCCTCCTACCTTTGGGTCTGTTTCTATGGAAACTATCCAGGAGAAGAGTGAGATTTTCCTCCTTGCTGATGTTGAAGGGTGAACTTCCCAGTTTATCAGCAATGGCTGACCTGTAACCATCAATGGTGCTGGGCTGCAACTTCCTGTCCTGAAACAGGTACATAAGGAAGTCAGCAACTGACTTTACAGGGGGTGCCCCGAAGTCCACCTGATGAATGATATATCACTTTGTAAAAATGGCCCACTTGCGTCATAGACTGATCTGATTGATCCCCTTTGAGGAGCCTCAATTCTTGCTGCCACTGCCTCAGACAAGCCCTGCTCCTTGATTGCTGAGACTCTAGGAGCCCTGCATGGAGATTAAGATTTGTCAGATTTCAGTGAGGTATCTGATTGAATGGCTGTCAACAGGGTGGGCAGATTGGGCAGGCTCAGTGGGATTTGGCTGGACATGGCCACTAGATCCCAAAACCAAGGCATGTTGGGCCACCCTGGAGCAATCAGAATGATTCTCTTGCATGGGGAGTCTTGCAACTTCTCCACCACTTTGCCCAATATAGCTGATGGTGGGAAGGTGTATGCTTTCAGATCCTACCATGGCTGACTGAGCGCATCCACTGCTGTGGCCAAAAGATCCGGTACCGGTGACACAAACAGAGGCAATTTGTTGTTGAACCTAGTGGCAATTAAGTCTATTTTGGGCCGGTGCCACCTGCTGCATATTGAGTGGAAGACCTCTGGAAGGAGAAACCACTCTGTTTGGATGGTCTGGCCTAGACTGGATAGCTTGTCTGCTACCACGTTCAGCCGGCCTGGAATGTGTCGTGCTTTAGAGTCACTTGTTTCCTGGTACACCAGGTCAAGATTCTCCATAGTAGGGCACAAACTGGGCCCGACCTCATGCCTCCTTCCTTGTTTATGTATGATACTACTGTGGTGTTGTCGGTTGCTACAAGTACTATCTTGTTTGAGCAAAGGTCTTGGACACTCTTTTAAAGCCAGAAAGACTGCCTTAAGTTCTAGATAGTTTATATGCAGCTTGCTTCCCGGAAGGGACCAGGTTCCTGTGCAGTGTGCTCGTCTAAGTGAACGCCCCACCCTTCTATTGATGTGTCTGGAAATATTTGCAGAGCATGTTTTATTGGGTGTAATGGTTGGCCTGTAAGTACATTGTCTTCCTTCAGCCCCCATTGTAAATGGGGGTGCAGGGACCTGGGGATTGGGATCACCTTTTCCAGTGATTCTGGGACCCTCCAGTTTTGTTTTTTTTTGATGCCACTGAATGAGTCTCATATGAAGTCGGCCTAGATGAACTTGCTTTTCTGTAGCTGTTACTAAACTTATCAAGAACATGAATTCCCGGACCGGGCAAGCCGGTAGGGATAGCAGTTCAGCATTTCCTCTGGAAGGTTCTGCCACCGGTCCGGCGTCAGTCGGACCCGATCAGACCTGAGGTCGAACTGGTAGCCTACAAAATCAAAGTCTTGATTGGGCTCCAGCTCTGATTTCTCTAAGTTCACCAGCCAACCCAGTTGCGGACACATTATTTACTAGTTCCTTTGTATGTTGGAGACAAGCCTGGTGGGATCTGGCTCTCACCAACCAGTCGTCTAGGTACTGGTGGATTCCTAAATCCTTGTGTATGGACATCAGTTTCACCTCCTTTGGTATCACGGTGAACTCCAAAGGTGCTGTGGACAAAACGAATGGCAGGGCCTTGAACTGGTATGTCTGACCTTGGATGTGAAATCTCAGGCATTTCCTGGATTGTTCTTGTATAGGTATATGGAAGTAGGTATCCTTGAAATTAGTACCTCTATAGTTTTCCACTTCCCCTTGTTGGAGGGAGGTCCTGATGGTCTCCTAAAGGTTTGATTTGCTCAGATCGAGAATAGGTCTCCAACGGCTGTCTGGTTTGGAACCAAAAAAGGTCGGTTGAAGAAGCCCAGAGATTTGAACTGGCTCGACTGCATCTTTGTCCATAAGCTGATGTAATGCCTCTAACCAGTATAGGTTCCAGTGTGAATGTACATAGCCGTTGATGATTTTTGGTGACCTTGTCAAGCTTTGGCTTGACTAGAAAGGGAGAGTGTAGCCCTCCTTCAACATTTGTACTACCTAGGGTCCAGCCCCCAAGGCTTCCTAAGTTCCCCAAACGGATTTAATCTGGGCCCTACAGGCAGATTGTGTGCCACATTTGGGACATTTGGTAGTCTGACAAACATTTTCTGTCCCTCTCGACACTGGTCCGGCCTGGTGAAAATGAAAACAGTTAACAGTCCTTCTGTTATTGCTGTAGTCCAGTCCGGTGGGGCTGACACAACTCTTCACATTTTACAGACTCTAGGCCCCAGGCCAGCCGCCTTGAAGGTGGAGCATGTACACATTCTCATTTGTATGATGGCTAACACCTGAACGGACACAATGAAAACTTGTTTGATTGTGGACCACCTTTTCTCTTGCTGTTCAAAAGACCCATTTGTTTTCTCTGTAACCAGCAATTTTTGGCCACAGTAAATCTGTGTAGCCTGTGATACTCTGTAACCATTAAAACTGGTAGGTTAGATTGACCACTGAATTTAGTTACTGGTCTACTAACTAGGTGATCTGCTGGTCGGTTCCGGTTCTCTGTAACCAGTATTGAAAAGGGGCAAAACAGTAATTGCACATGATAGAAGGTCGGTAGACTCTGTAACCAGCTGGTGTGAAGCAAACTGCTCAGTGAAAACTGTATAGCCAGTAACCAGTTGGTGAGCTCTGTAACCGGTTGAAGCAGGACTATACATTATTAGGCCTGTCATCAGTCTTAGGCCGGTGAATAGGCTGTTGATGAGGAGTGGCCAGCTGGTAGAAGACCTTTGGGTTCGTGATTCTTGGTGCTGGTTGGTAATAGGCAGGCTCTGTAACCTGTTAATGTGAAGCAAGCTGTGTGGCCGGTCGGTAGACTCTGTAACCGGCCGGTTGAAGCCATATCTTGTAGATACTAGCTGTCTACCTGTCCCAGAATCAACACAGAGTTGAATGGACTGGGTCGGATGGCTCTGTAACCAGTTGGGGGTCGGGTAAGCTGTACAAAGGCGGTGTAGCCGCTACCTGGGTCGGTACACTCTGTAACCAGTTGCTGAAGCAAGTTTACAACTATCTTTTGTGTTGGACTCAGCTTACTGCACATTTCCTCCACTAATTAAAGCATTTCTTTTTAAAAAGGAGACGTCTTATTTGTAGATTTGACAGTTGCTGGGAAAGCCCCTGCTATTTTTAGAAATTGTTGTTCGGCGTGTCACGTGACCAGCTTGCTGATCGGAAGGACACGCGATTGGCTGATTAAAGATGACGTCAGTGGTCGCGTTCTTTGTGTGATACTTAACCGGCAACTTTACAACATTCTGACTGTCCACAAAACCCCACTACCGACAACAAAGCCGTGTCTGCAAGGCAGGGACTGGAATCACAGTAGATGTAAGTTCTGAAGAACGCACTTCCGACCTTCCTGGTCGGTAAGTCATGTGATAAGCTTCGTGACTTGGTCAGTGAACCACGTGACCAGCTTCAGGGAGATGACGTCAGAGGTCGCGTTCTTTGAGTTGGCCGGTCGGCTGATGCTTTAAAAGCAGAGAAGCCTGGACCAGTGCGCTTGGTAGATGTGTAGATGAAATTCTTTCTTCCTTTCGTGATAAAACCAGTGAACTGGCCATCCACAACCCCCACTCCTGACAACAAAGCCGGGTCTGCAAGGTCTGATATCACTTTCTATGGAGAGGTCGGCTGAACTGGAGCTTGCCGGTCGACTAATGCTTTACAGCAAAGAAGTCTGGACCAGTGCGCTCTGAAGATTTCTGAAGAATGCATCTCTTGCTTCTGATGAAAAACACTAAATACTCGAGCTAGGCTGGTGTGACTGATGCTTTACAGCAGAGAAGTCGGTACCAGTGCGCTCTGAAGAAATCTGAAGAATTCATCTCATGCTTCTCATGAAAAACACTAAATACTCGAGCTGGCTGGTGTAACTGATGCCTTACAGCAGAGAAGTCGGTACCAGTGTGCTCTGAAGAATGCACCTTATATGGGAATTCCTTTTTTCCAGTGTTCAAAACTACGTAGACTGAAGTTGTCCGTGATTTCTATTTGTAGTACTAGAAAAGACGTTTCTATGGTGATTGAAACTGGACGGTTACCGAAGGTACATTCAAACAAAAGACACGGATAAAAATACCTGTAAGTACTAGTATATCCATTATTTTCCTCAATATTGTCGATCTGCCCCTAACAACACAATGGTTGAATGGGAGGAAATTAGCAAAATGGCTGCCTTCATAATTCATATTTCTCGTCTTACTGCCCTATCATCAACACTAAATTGAGTCAGCTAGGGAGCGTTTCCAGCAGATTTCTTAATGCTTATCCGTGCTTGATATGTAGGTAACACTTCTACAATAAATATTTGCAAATAAGGTAGAAAATCCGTCATAATGCACACTTTTCCTTAAAATATCGGGAGATTGTTGAAAACACGTCTGCACAGTACACGTGCCAAACAAAAAAGATGATAGGACGTCATGTTGTCTAGACAGGAAGTAAATACCATGCTCCACCTGGCAAATGCACAGTACTAGGACCGGCCAGCCGGCGGAAACACAGGACATCTTTTTCTGGCATTTGGCAGGCCGGTCTTCGCCGACCGGGTTAGCAATTGTTCATTCAATAGGATGTATTAACGCAATAAAAATGTTCGTTTAAGTGAGCGCCCCACCCTTCTTTTGATGTGTCTGTAAATATTTGCAGGGCATGTTTTAATGGGTGTAATGATTGACCTTGGAGCATATTGCTCTCCTCCAGCCACCATCTTAAGTGTGGGTGGAGCGACATGGGGACTGGTATCACCTTTTCTAGTGATTCGGGGGCCCTCCAGTTTTGTTTTAAGTGTCATTGTATGGGTCTCATATGAAGTCTGCCTAAATGGATCTGCTTTTCTGTTGCTGTTAACAGTCCTATAAGGGACATCAGTTGCCGGACAGGACAGGTCGGTCCAGCCAATATATCTCTTATTTTGGTTCTTGGTAACTGATATGCAACTTGCTTTCCAGAAGGGACCAGATGCCTCTTGCAGTGCGTTTGTTTAAGTGAGCACCCCACCCTTCTGTTGATGCGTCTGTAAAGATTTGCAGAGCATGTTTTATTGGGTGTAAAGGTTGGCCTTAAAGGCCATTGTCCTCTTGCAGCCACCATTGTAAATGTGGGTGCAAGGACCTTGGTATTGGAATCACCCTTTTCTAGTGACTCTGGTACCCTCCAGTTGTTTTTGAGATGCCACTGTATGGGTCTCATGAAGTCGGTCTAGGTGAACCTGCTTTTCTGTGGCTGTTAGTAAACCTATCAGAGACATGAACTGCTGGACCGGACAAGCCGGTAGTGACAGTATTTCTAGTATTTTGTCCTAAAGGTTCTGCCAACGGTCCAGTGTCGGTCTGACCCGACCGGCCCTGAGGTCGAACTGGTAGCCTACAAAATCGAAGATCTGCTTTGGTTCCAGTTCCGACTTTTCAAAATTCACCAGCCAACCTAGTTCTTTGCATATTTTCACCAGATCTTCAGTATGCTGGAGACAAACCTGGTGGGATGGCTCTCTCACCAACCAGTCGTCTAGGTACTGGTGGATTCTTATACCCTTGTGCATGGCCATCAGTTTCACCTCCTTGTTATTACAGTGGACTCCAAGGATGCTGCGGACAGACCAAAAAGCAGAGCTTTGAATTGGTATGTCTGACCCTGGACATGAAATCTCAGATATTTCCTGGACTGTTCCTGTATTGGTATATGGAAGTAGGCGTCCTTGAAAACTATAGAGGTAACCCACTCCCCTTGTTGGAGGGAGGTTCTGGTGGTTTCCGGTGTCTCCATTTTTTTTTTTGTCCATAAGCTGATGTAATGTCTGCAACCAGTAGAGGTTCCTGTGGGGGTTGACATGGCAGCTTATGATGTACAGGGTCCTTGTAAGCCTGGTCTGGTCTGGAAAGGGAGGGTGTAATCCTCCTTCAAAATTGTACTACCTAGGGTCCAGCTCCCAAGTTCCCAAAGGTGATTTGATCTGGCCCCTTCAAGTAAACTTAGTGAAACATTTGGTAGAATGAAAAACATTTACTGTCTCTCCGGACACTGGTCCAGCCTGGTGACAATGAAATCAGTTAACAGTCCATCTGTTATTGTTGTGGTCCAGTCCGGTGGGGCTGACACAACTCTTCACATTTTATAGACTCTTTACCCGGGCCAGTCGCCTGTAAGGTGGAGCATGTACACATTGTTTGATTGTGGACCACCTTTTTTTCTGGCTGTTCAAAGGACCCATTTGTTTTCTCCATAACCAGCAATTTTTGGTCACAGTAATTCTCTGTAGCCTGTGATACTCTGTAACCAGTAAACCTAGTAGGCTATGCTGCCTATTGAATTTAGTTACTGGTCTACTAACTAGGAGATCCCCAGGTGGGTCTGCTTGTCGGTTCCGGTCCTCTGAAACCAGTATTGAAAAGGGGCTAGACAGTAATTGCACCTGATAACAGGTGGGTTTTCACCTCCTTTGTCTCTGTAACTAGCTGGTGTGAAGGAAAACTGCTCAGTGAAAACTGTATAGCTGGTAACCGGTTGGTGAGCTTTGTAACCGGTAGGCCGGTAAATAGGCTGCTGATGAAAAGTAGCCAGCTGGGCCTCCAAGACCTGTGGGTTGGTTGATTCTTGGTGCTGGTTGGTAATAGGCAGGAAGGCTCTGTAATCGGCTAATGTGAAGTAAACTATTCAGTGCAGGCTGTGTGGTCGGTTGATAGACTCTGTAACTGGTCGGTTGAAGCCATATATTGAAGATGATTGCTGTCTGCCTGGCCAGAATAAACACATAGTTGAATGGACCAGGTCCGAGGGCTCTGTAACCGGTTGGGTAAGCTGTACAAAGCTGTGTAGCCGGTATCTGGTGGGTACACTCTGTAACCAGTTGCTGATGCAATTTACCAGCTATATTCTGTTTAAAAAACTCAGCTTACTGCAAGATGAATCTGTAACCGGCTGATTGAAGCAGTGTACATTAAGGGCTGTGAGACCGGCAACCGGTCGGTAGACTCTGTAACCAGTTGGTGGGGTACACTGTACAAGGCTGTGTAGCCGGTCGGTATGCTCTGTAACCAGTTGTTGAAACAATTTAAGAAATATCCTTTGTGTTGAATCCAGCTTACTGTAGGATTCCTTCATCAATTAAAGTATTTCTTTTAAAAACGCACGTCTTATTTGTAGATTTTACAGTTGCTGGGAAAACCCTTGTGAGCTATTTTTAGAAGCAATTGTTGTTCGGCGTGTCACGTGACCAGCTTGCTGGTCGGAAGGACAACGCGATTGGCTGATTGGAGATGACATCAGTGGTCGCGTTCTGTGTGTTATACTTAGCCAGCAACTTTACAGTATTTGGACTGTCAAAAAACCCCACTACCGGCAACAAGGCCGGGTCTGCAAGGCAGGGACTGGAATCACAGTAGACGTGAGTTCTGAAGAACGCACTTTCAACTTTCCTGGTCGGTGAAACACGTGATCAGCTTCGTGACCTGGTCGGTGAATCACGTGACCAGCTTCATGGAGATGACGTCAGAGGCTGCATTTTTCTTGAGCTGGCCGGTCGGCTGATGCTTTAAAAGCAGAGAAGCCTGGACCAGTGCGCTCTGATGGTGAAAATCCTGGTCGGTGCCGGTCTGAAGTCGGTACCAAAGTACTCTGAAGAGGTAGGAAGCTCTGTAGATGAATTTCTTTCTTTCGTGATAAAACCAGGCAACTTAAAACAGTGACCTAGCCATCCACAACCCCCTCTATGGACAACAAAGCCGGGTCTGCAAGGGAGAGACTGATATCACCTTCTATTGTGAGGTCGGCTGAACTGGAGCTTGCCGGTCGACTAATACTTTACAGCAAAGATGTCTGGACCAGTGCACTCTGAAGAAATCTGAAGAAGACATCTCTTGCTTCTGATGAAAAAACACTAAATACTCGAGCTAGGCTGGTGTGACTGATGCTATGCAGCAGAGAAGTCGGTACCAGTGGGCTCTAAAGAAATCTGAAGAATGCATCTCTTCTTGGGGGAATTCTGTCTATGTTAAATACTGCATAAACTGAGGTTTCCCGTGATTTAATAGGGGAATTCCTTCTATATATAGTTAAAATGCTAGAAAAGACTGACTTTTCTTCCGTGATTGTAGCTGGAAGGTAACAGAAGGCACATTCAAACAAAAGACAAGGATAAAAATACCTTGTAAGTAGTATATCCATTATTTTTCTTAATTATATTGTCGATCTGTCCCTAACAACACAACAGTTGAATGGGAGGAAACTAGTAAAATGGCTGCCTTCAAATTTCTTGTCGCTTACTGCCCTATCATCAACACTAAATTGAGTCAGCTAGGGAGCGTTTCCAGCAGATTTCTTAAGGTATATCCGTGATATGAAGATAACATATCTACACTAAAATATTCCCAAATAAGGTTGAAAATCCGTCATAATGCACACTTTTTCCTTTAAAAAACTCTGGAGATGTTGAAAACACGTCTGCACAGTACACGCGCCAAACGAAAAAGATGATATGACATCATGTTGTCTAGACAGGAAGCAAATACCATGCGCCACCTGGCGAATGCACAGTACTTTTTCGCTTTTTCTGGCGTTTGGCAGGCCAGTCGGCGCCGACCGGATTAGCAATTGTCCATTGGATAGGATGTATTAATGCAATAAAAATTTAAGTTTACACAACTGTTTAGTGTCTGGTACTTTACAGTCCCTGGTCCGGCCTGTTGATCCTGGTTTACAATTAAAGTCTGTGTACTCCCGGCCAGTCTTTTGGAGAGCAGAAACTTTGAACATTGATTGTCATTTATAATAAGACTCACCCTTGGGCGGGCGTGAGGAGTAGTTGGAATTCTTGCCCTTTCTTTTCTGTTGGAAGTTTCCAATAGTTTTCCAGGCTGGTTGATGTGGGCTAGATACGCATCTCTTCTGGCTAAGGTCATTTTGGCCACATTAATGAATACAAATTCTGATAAGTGTTCCATGGTTTTTGCCATGCATTGGGTTATGCTGGAATTAAAGTTCAGTAAGTACTGTAGCTAATCTGTGGCAGTACTGGTGCATTCTGAAAATTTACCTTTCGACTGCTCCATCTGGATAAGTTTAAGCTGGCTTTGCATGCTGGACTGTACCTTACTGAGGCACCGGCTAAACCCCGCGGCCTGATTGCATATGGAAGTATATTCCCAAGCCGACCTCTCCAACCTCCTAAGTGTGTCCTGGCTAATAGGACATGAAGCTGGAGCCGGGGTAGATAAACCTGAAGATCTGGCCACTGCTGTAACTAGAGTCGAGTTTGGATGGTTGGGTGTAGTCCATACCACTTGGACTGAGATCTACCAACCTTGACAAATTGGTCCTTCTGAAGGCCACCGGCCTCTGATGCTCCTGAAGGGTAGCCCTCAACTAACGTGATGTTCAACTTGTCCATTTTTTTACAGAGCCACTCGTCAGTAGGTAGTTTAGCACTGATTCTACCTAGAGGTTGTTGTTTGGATTCTGCAAATGGGTTATCATCTGTAGATGAAGAAGCATTGTCTATATCCGGTGTATGATTCCAACCCATAAAGGACCTAATTCCTCTAACTGTTTCACGATAAGACTGCTCTTCAGACAGAGCCTGGTCAGTTTCAGCAGTAGGGAGATCATTATCCGGATCTGAAAATTCACCGTCTTCAACAACCTGTCTGGCTGGTTGGTGAATAGAATCCGAATCCATATCCATATCAATATCACTGTCCTGATTGGTCTGCAAGCCGGATGGACCTGCTACTTGACGTGAGACAGTTGGTGAATGATCAGAGGGCGTTTGGTTGGTCAGTTACTGAATATCTACACTCTGAGGTTGGTCACATTTAGTTACAACATGAGCCTGGTCAGTATACAGATCAGGTCGGACTACAGGTCGGTCAGTACTGTTGGGTTGAAAAAAAGGTTCTGTAACCTTAACTGCACTGGCTGGAGGAGCTTTAGTTGGCATCTTGACTGTTTGAAAAGTTGGTTCCGACCCTTCTAGAGACTTTGATAAAAAGAACGCTTCAAGGCGACTGAAACGTTCCCGACCATTTTTGACCCATAGACTCAAGTTTGTCATCAGTAGACGCCTTCCTAAAAGGTGTAGAGTGCTTTTTCTTGGATTTTTCTTTGCTTGGAGTGGGTTCTGGAGACTTAACAGTCTTCTTATCAGAGGGAGCAACACTTAGAACAGAAACTAAAGCAGGATCAACTAGCGTTTCCATTACATTGTCAGAGTTCTTGTCATTATTTTTCTGCTCTCGCTTTTCTTTCTTCTTTTGATAAGATGGAGTAGAAAGTTGCAATTTCTGATCCTCTGTAAGAACGTCACAGTGGGTGCAAGGTTGTTTTCTCACACATGGATCCTCACCCTTCAGTTTGTCCCAACATCTCGGGCAGTGCACGTGTTTATCAAATCCTGCCATTACATGGCCACACACTCCTCTTCTTTGTCCTGGTGACGACATTATGATCTAAGCACTCTTGAACACAGTTTACACAAAATTAAAATTCTTTAAATGAAATTTTTTTTTAAATAAAAATCTTTAAACGAAAAAGATGCTATGACGTCACAATGTCTAGACAGGAAGGAAGTACGATGCGCCACCTAGCGAATGCACAGGGGGACCGGCCAGCTTGCGTGTTCATAATGGACACATATAAGACAACTTTTTCTGTCGTTTGGCGGGCCGGTCTTCGCCGACCGGATTGGCAATTGTCCGTTGGATAGGATGTATTAATGCAATAAAGTTTTTATTTAACAATCACCAATTGGCAATATAAAGTTAACATAAAAATAATTGGTACTCCAATTAGCCACCCACAGTGTAGCAGTGGATGTTAACATTATTTCTTTTCTTGTAATATACTGATGTATAAATTGTATAGGCTACCTTATAACTTGATATATCAGGGGATCAAAGTTCACTACCAGTTCCTTGGTGTTAGGATTTCGAACCAGCAATGAAACCTGCAGAGCTGAAAAATAATATTGCAAATTTAATAAGTAAATTAAATTTTTATAAGTTAATACCCTATCCAATGGACAATTGCTTTACCAGTCGGCGCAACCGGTCCCGCCAAATGTCAGAAAAAGAAGTCCTGTATATACTACCGGCAGGACCGGTCACAGAGTGTGTATTCGCCAGGTGGCGCATCGTACTTCATTTCCTGTTTACACTTCTTGACGTCATAGCATCTTTTTCGTGTCTAATTCTAGTAAGACCCCTAGTAAGCGGATAGCGGGGCCGGTTGGGTGGGCCTTGCCTGTCCATTGGATAGGGTATTAACTTATAAAAATTTAATTTATTTATTAAAGTTGCAATTTTATTGCGTTAATACATCCTATCCAATGGACAATTGCTGAATAACTACCGCTTGGTAGGCGGGTAGGCAGCTAGGGACTTCTGTGAACTCATAACAAAACAAAATACTACAGGCCCATTTGACCTAGGGTCAGAGAACCCTGACAGGTCAAGGTCGGCCACCAACTCACCGGTTAACCGGGAGTCTACCGACATTGCCCCCCCCTTTTCTTTCCTTCCAGAATCGGTTTGAGAAGGGAAAGATAGAGAGAGAGGGGCTGAGTTCAGTCCCAGAAGAAATAAAGTTCCCAAGGGAAGCAAGTCACAGTTTTTTTTTTGTTTTTTTTTGAAAATATATGTACATTCAACATATTCACATTATGTACATATCTAACATATTTACAATATGTACATATGTACATATATACAACATCCCCTCACTTCTGGGCCTGGTGGTGCACCTGCTGGGCAGCCACTACAGGTCCCAGGTGGAAAAGCTCAGAGTCAGCCCAGGCAACATCCTTCAAATAGAATTGGGTGAACGTGTTGTGAGATTTCCAGTGGCAGGCTGACAAGATCTGATCTAAGGAAATCCCTGATTGGAAAGCCTTAGAGGCAGCAAAGGCCCTAACATCATGGGCTTTAACCTGATGTAAGGTGAGGGCCTCCTGGTCAGAGAGCTCATAGCACAGAACCACAGTCTGTTTGATCTATGAGGAGATGGTGGCAGGTGAGATGTCTTTATCAAAACCCTTCTTGAAGGAGACAAAGATTAACTCCTTATTCTGTCTGAGGTCTGCAGTCCTGTCCAAGTAGTAGCGCAGGGCTCTAACTGGACATAGGGACCTGTCACCCTTGAGTGACCTATCCAGAGATGGTGCCAGGGCTGGGATGACCACTGGTGCCACGCTATCTGGACCTTCCTTAGCCAGCTGGTTCTTGGATAGGAAGCTGGGTGAGGGGTACAAAGACACCTTAGACCAGTCTGACTGGTGTTTGATGTTCTTATGTAACCAAGCATGGATGTCACTCCTGCGTTTACCTGAACCCAAAGCCAGCAAGAAAACAGTCTTGAAAGTTAGATGTTTCAAGGAGGCCTCTTTCAGGGGTTCAAAGGGAGCCTTTGTGAGCTGATGTAAAACCAGTGAAAGGTTCCAGGAGGGGATGCCCCTCCTGCCCTTAGGTCTGTCTCTATGGAAGCTATCCAGGAGACGAGTGAGATTCTCATCTTTGCTGACATTAATGGTGGAATTGCCCAGTTTGTCAGCAATGGCGGATCTGTAGCCATCAATAGTGCTTGGTTGTAACTTCTTCTCCTGAAACAAGTGCAGGAGGAAGTCAGCAATGGCCTTCAGAGGTGGTGCCCTGAAGTCCACCTGATTACTGAGGCACCACTTTGTAAAAATGGTCCACTTTGCCTCATAGACAGATCTGGTTGATCTTCTTTGAGGAGCCTCAATTCGTGCTGCCACTGCCTCAGAGAAGCCTTGCTCCTTGATTGCTGAGGCTCTAGGAGCCAGGCATGTAGGTTCAGATTCGACAGGTTCCTGTGAAGGACCTGGTTGAATGGCTGAGACACTAGGTTGGGTATGCTGGGCAGACACAGTGGGATCTGGTTTGACATTGCTACCACGTCCCAAAACCAGGGCAGGTTGGGCCACCCTGGAGCAATCAGAATTATTCTGTTGCAGGGGTAGTCCTGGAGCTTCTCCACCACTTTGCCCAAGATGGCTGCCGGTGGGAAGGTGTACGGGTCCAGGTCCTCCCAGGACAGACTGAGTGCATCCACTGCCCAAACCTGGGGGTCTGGTACCAGTGATACAAACTGTGGTAGTTTGTTGTTGAACCTGGTGGCAAACAGGTCCACTTGTGGCTGATGCCACCTTGAACATACAGCTTGGAACACTTCTGGATGAAGTGACCACTCTGTTTGAATGGTCTGGCCAAGTCTGGATAGCTTGTCTGCTATCACGTTCAGCCGGCCAGGGATGTGACGTGCCCTGAGGGTTACTTGCTGCCTGGTGCACCAGGACAGAATTCTCCACAGTAGGGCACACAGAGAGCCCGATTTCATCCCCCCTTCTTTGTTGATATAGGCAACCACTGTTGTGTTGTCTGTAGCTACCAACACTGTCTTGTTGAAGACTAGGGTTTGAAACTCTTTTAGAGCTAGAAATACTGCTTTCAGCTCCCAAGTGGTTTATGTGTAACTTGCTCTCTGGTAGGGACCACTGTCCCCTTGCAGTGTGCTCGTCTAAGTAAGCGCCCCACCCTTCTTTTGATGCATCTGTAAAGATTTGCAGAGCATGTTTTAGAGGGTGTAATGGTTGACCTAGAAGCACATTGCTTTCCTCCAGCCACCATCTTAGATGGGGGTGGAGGGATTTGGGGACCGGGATCACCTTTTCCAGTGACTCTGGGACCCTCCAGTTGTTTTTCAAGTGCCACTGTATGGGTCTCATGTGTAGTCGCCCTAAGTGCACTTGCTTTTCTGTTGCTGTGAGTAGACCTATGAGGGACATGAATTGTCGGACCGGGCAAAGCGGATCCGACAGTATTGATCTGATCTTGTGTGTCAAGGCCTGCCAACGTTCTTCTGTTGGTCTGACCTTGCCCTCTTTCAGGTCGAACTGGTAACCTACGAAGTTGAAGACCTGTTTGGGAACCAGCTCTGACTTTTCCTTGTTCACCAGCCACCCTAATTCCTGACAAAGTGTGACCAGGGTTTGAGTATGCTGGAGACAGGTGTGGTGGGTAGAGGCTCTCACCAGCCAGTCGTCTAGGTACTGGTGGATCCTTATATCCTTCTGAAGTGCCATGAGTTTGACCTCTTTGGCCACCACTGTGAACTCCATGGGAGCTGTGGACAGGCCAAAGGGAAGGGCTTTGAACTGGTAGGACCGACCCTGGAGGTGAAAGCGCATGTACTTCCTGGACTGACTGTGAATTGGTATGTGGAAGTATGTGTCTTTGAAATCTATGGATGTGACCCCATCCCCTGCTTGGAGGGAGGTTCATATTGTCTCTGGGGTTTCCATCTTGAACGTCCCTGTGTTTAAAAAGGTGTTCAAGGTGCTCAGGTCTAGGATCGGTCTCCACCGGTTGTTGGGTTTGGGTACCAAAAATAGCCGGTTGTAAAACCCCAGTGAGTTTTGATTTTCCACCGGTTCGACTGCATTCTTGTTTATCAGCTGATACAGTGCCTCTAAAAGGAAGGACTGTTTGGTTGGATTGTGGTAGTTGCTTATTACAGTCGGTGACCTCGTCAAGTGGGGTCTGAACCGGAAGGGGAGAGTGTAACCCTCCCTCAATCTCTAGCCACTGTCTGACCAGCTGGGTCCCAAAAGGGTAGGCGAGCTGACTGGTCAGGCAGCTGGACAGGCATTTCACCGGGACCAGTGACTGGTCAAAGAATTCCTCTGTAACCAGTTCCTTAGGCTGCCACTGGTTGGCCTAAACAGCTGTTTGGGCCTTTAAGGAACTTCTGCTGGTCTGTTAGTCAATCCTGGAGACCTGCCCAGTACCAGGCCTTAAACGGTTATACATGAGGCAATGCTCTGTAACCGGTTCCTGGTGGCTCCACAGTTCTGCATAAACTCACCGGAGTTGGCAGAACTGGGTGAAATACTTCTTAGCAAGGATAGGCTCATATGAAGTTGCCTTCTTCCTGTCCACAGTGGTGGTTCAGCAGCTTTTCTCTGCAATCAACAAGCTCTGTAACCAGTCAGACCGGTAGGCTCTGAGAGAAGGCTAACTGTTGAACCTGTTGTCAGCACTGGATTTGAAGCTGGTTCCTTGCCAGTAAGGATGGGAACAGCAGATTTCTTGTAACCAGCAGCACTCCGGTTCCAGAACCAGCAACACTCCGGAACCGGCAATTCTCTCTGTAACCAGCAAACCTGTTGTCAGCACTGGATTGAAGCTGGTTTCTTTCCTTTAAGGATGGGTAGAGATTCCTCTGTAACCGGCAATACTCCGGAACCGGCAGCACTCCGGAGCCGGTAATTCTCTGAACCAGTAGCCCTGCTGTATGTCACCAGCAACTCTGTGTAACCGGTAATCCTGTGTAACCAGTAGCCCTTGCTGGATTTCTGTGACCACAACCGGCAGTCTGAACAGAACTGGTGCCGGTATCCCTCATCACTGGCTGGCTAGTGACCCTACCGGTAGCCTGAACAGGACCGGTACCGGTCCAAAAATCTGCACTGGGGAGATAAGGGTCTCAATGGTCACCGCGACTTCTGGTAGGTGAACCCTCTGAGCAGCCGCACCGGTGGTCTGAACAAGACTAGAACCGGTACCCCCAACAGTCACACCAGTGGAAAGGCCTCTGGTGGAGGTTCCAGTATCAACACAGGGCTGATCACTGGTAACCACTGAGGGGGGGGTTCCTTGACAGCTTCACAGGAACATGACTGGAACCGGTACCCCAACAGTCCCACCAGTGGAAAGGCCTCTGGTGGAGGTTCCAGGATCAAAAAGGGGCTGATCACTGGCAACCACTGAAGGGGTTTCTGCACAGGAACAGCACCCACCGGTAGTCTGTACAAACCGGAACCGGTACCCCCAACAGTCCCACCAGTGGAAAGGCCTCTGGTGAAGGTTCCAGTATCAACACAGGGCTGATCACTGGAACCACTGAAGGGGGGTTTCTTGACGGCTTCACAAGTACATGACTGGAACCGGAACCCCAACAGTCCCACCAGTGGAAAGGCCTCTTGTGGAGGTTCCAGGATCAAACAAGGCTGATCACTGGCAACCACTGATGGGGTTTCTTCACAGGAACAGCACCCACCGGTAGTCTGTACAGACTGGAACCGGTAAAACTCATCACTTCTTGTCAGCTGAACCAGTCACGCTTGGGGATTTGCTTGCCGGTAGTTGTGTTGAGATCTGTGAAGTCACATGACCGGCACCGGCAAAAATCCGCAGAGTTCAATGACCATTTGTCATCTAACTTCTTCAGGCCAACAGACGAGTTGCTGGATTTCTTCTTGCCAGTTAAAAAGTGGGTGTAGAGTAATAAATACTCGATACCACGACTCGTCTCGACGACAAGTACACAGAAATTCTTCAAACTGGCTAATAAAAAACTGGATAATGCCTCGTTAAAGTCCTGGAGAGGCCCTGATATGTATGTAACACAATATATATGTTTTCAGATGAAAATAAGCTTTAAATTCGTAGAATAAACAGCGTTTTCTTCAAACTTGGAGATAAATTCAAAACGCGTCTGCACACTACACGCGCCAAACGAAAAAGATGCTATGACGTCAAGAGGTGTAAACAGGAAATGAAGTACGATGCGCCACCTGGCGAATGCACACTCTGTGACTGGTCCTGCCGGTAGTATATACAGGACGTCTTTTTCTGACGTTTGGCGGGACCGGTCGCTCCGACTGGTAAAGCAATTGTACATTGGATAGGATGTATTAACGCAATAAAAAGACATTTTTTATTGACATAAATGAATTGACTAAGTGTCAAAAATAGAGGGAGGGTTAACAAAGAGGAAGTGTGAACATTAAACAGTATTATGTTGTAGACTCTGTATTACAAGAATCACAGCAAGTTAAAATTAGACGAAAGTGGAAACAGTAATAAAATAAACATTGACATCAGCAAATATTTTTTGTTGCTAAAAAGAGAAATTAGACATAAGTAAATTCAAATTCTGTGTATATTAGCAGTTCTATTTAAACACAGCAAGAATTACTACACTGTACTCTTCAACAAGTATTCCTGTATTCTTTTAACTACCCAATAAAAGGTTTACCCTGATTGACAACTTCCACCGACTTAACCCATGCTCTGTGGTAGAGTATCTCATACTCCAGTAACACCTGGGCTGTTTTATTGTAGGCCCTGATCACCTTTCTTGCTTCAGGGCCCTTCAACACAAAGGCTTTTTCCTGAAAAATATTACATACCCTTAGCGAGAAAATAGCAGAGATGCCCATATCCCACAGCCTGAGAAAACAGTTTTTGAGACTATGAGATATAGAAGAAGTAAAACAGTACAAAGCTAGCTCAGGAGACTTTCAGGGCAAACAGTCTCAGTCATGTTAGAGTCCAAAAAATGTTTAAGTAGAGAATATAACATAAGGAGAGAGAAAATGTATGTAAAGATAAAATATTAAAACAAGACAATTTAATGCAGTATTTAATAGTAAACTACAAACTAGAGGATCGCTCACAAAAAAAAAAAAGATAATAGCAAAAACAAAGCGTCCCGAAAAGGATATAAAGGTGAGTGCTAAAGAATTAAGAAAATGCTTCGTTTCTAGCCTTATACTGTTGTGGCAACCAAAGTCAGCGCAGTCTGCTCTATCTAGCACGGTTTTCAAGATATAAGCATTTTTGTGTTTTGCAAAAAATTCGAAAATTCAAAATGTCCGCTATATTTGGCGAGACAAAAATATTTTGAAAATTGGCATGGCTACTCTGCAGATACCCAGCAGGTCAAAAATTTTGTTGAGTTCGCTCCATCTAGCACGGTTTTTGAGATATAAGCATTTTTGTGTTTTGCTAAAAACTTTGAAAATTCAAAATGGCCACCATTTTTGGGGAGACAAAAATTTTTGACAAGACCACTGCTGCGGTGTGTATCTCCCGCCGAGCATTAAAGGAGAAGAAATAGCTTTTCCGAGATATTCACAATTTTTCATTTTCGTGTGTGAAAGCTCTTCCAAAAGTAGGTGAATGAGTTATTTGAGAAAAATTGGCTATCTGCAATACTATCAAGAGATAATTCACATTTACTCCTTTTGAGTAGGTGAGTAATTACCTACAGGTCTGGAACTTCACCAAGTGAAAGTTCTCCCAAAAGTAGATGAATGGGTTATTTGATAAAAATTGAGTATCCACAATACTTTTACAGATAATTCGCATTTACTCATTTTGAGTAGGTGAATAATTAGCTATGGGTCTGAAACTTCACCAAGTGAAAGCTCTCCCAAAAGTAGGTGAATGAGTTATTTGAGAAAAATTGGCTATCTGCAATAGTTTTAGAGATAATTCGCATTTACTCATTTTGAGTAGGTGAGTAATTAGCTACGGGTCTGAAACTTCACCATGTGAAAGCTCTCCCACAAGTAGATGAATATTTGATAAAAATTGGGTATCCGCAATACTTTTACAGATAATTAGCATGTACTCATTTTGAGTAGGTGAGTAATTAGCTACGGGTCTGAAACTTCACCGATTGAAAGCTCTCCCAAAAGTAGGTGAATGAGTTATTTGAGAAAAACTGGCTATCTGCAATACTTTTAGAGGTAATTTGCATTTACTCATTTTGAGTAGGGGAGTAATTAGCTATGGGTCTGAAACTTTACCATGCGAAAGCTCTCCCAAAAGTAGATAAATGAGTTATTTGAGAAAAATTGGCTATCTACAATACTTTTAAGAGATAATTTGCATTTACTCATTTTGAGTAGGTGAGTAATTATCTACGGGTCTGAAACTTCACCATGTGAAAGCTCTCCCACAAGTAGATGAATGAGTTATTTGATAAAAATTGGGTATCCGCAATACTTTTACAGATAATTAGCATTTACTCATTTTGAGTAGGTGAATAATTAGCTACAGGTCTGAAACTTCACCATGTGAAAGCTCTCCCAAAAGTAGGTGAATGAGTTATTTGAGAAAAATTGGCTATCTGCAATACTTTTACAGATAATTCGCATTTACTCATTTTGAGTAGGTTAGTAATTAGCTATGGGTCTGAAACTTCACCATGTGAAAGCTCTCCCAAAAGTAGATGAATGAGTTATTTGATAAAAATTGGGTATCCGCAATACTTTTACAGATAATTAGCATTTACTCATTTTGAGTAGGTGAATAATTAGCTATGGGTCTGAAACTTCACCATGTGAAAGCTCTCCCAAAAGTAGGTGAATGAGTTATTTGAGAAAAATTGGCTATCTGCAATACTTTTAGAGATAATTCGCATTTACTCATTTTGAGTAGTTTAGTAATTAGCTATGGGTCTGAAACTTCACCAAGTGAAAGCTGTCCCAAAAGTAGGTGAATGATTTATTTTAGAAAAATTGGCTATCTGCAATACTTTTAGAGATAATTCGCATTTACTCATTTTGAGTAGGTGAGTAATTAGCTATGGGTCTGAAACTTGACCATGTGAAAGCTCTCCCACAAGTAGATGAATGAGTTATTTGATAAAAATTGGGTATCCGCAATAGTTTTACAGATAATTAGCATGTACTCATTTTGAGTAGGTGAGTAATTAGCTAAGGGTCTGAAACTTCACTGAGTGAAAGCTCTCCCAAAAGTAGGTGAATGAGTTATTTGAGAAAAACTGGCTATCTGCAATACTTTCAGAGGTAATCGCATTTACTCATTTTGAGTAGGGGAGTAATTAGCTATGGGTCTGAAACTTCACCATGCGAAAGCTCATCCAAAAGTAGATGAATGAGTTATTTGAGAAAAATTGGCTATCTGCAATACTTTTAAGAGATAATTCGCATTTACTCATTTTGAGTAGGGGAGTAATTATCTACGGGTCTGAAACTTTACCATGTGAAAGCTCTCCCAAAGGTAGATAAATTTGCAAATTTAATAAGTAAATTAAATTTTTATAAGTTAATACCCTATCCAATGGACAATTGCTTTACCGGTCGGCGCAACCGGTCCCGCCAAACGCCAGAAAAAGACGTCCTGTATATACTACCGGCAGGACCGGTCACAGAGTGTGCATTCGCCAGGTGGCGCATCGTACTTCATTTCCTGTTTACCTCTTGACGTCATAGCATCTTTTTCGTGTCTAATCCTAGTAAGACCCCTAGTAAGCTGATAGCGGGGCCGGTTGGGTGGGCCTTGCCTGTCCATTGGATAGGGTATTAACTTATAAAAATTTAATTTACTTATTAAATTTGCAATTTTATTGCGTTAATACATCCTATCCAATGGACAATTGCTGAATAACTACCGCTTGGCAGGCGGGTAAGCAGCTAGGGACTTATGTGAACTCATAACAACAATTTTTAAACAGGCCCATTCGACCTAGGGTCAGAGAACCCTGAAAGGTCAGGGTCGGTCACTAACTCACCGGTTAACCGGGAGCCTACCGACGTTGCCCTCCCCCCCCCTTTTTTTCTTTCCTTTCAGAGTGGTCTGAGTTGGAAAGATAGGGAGAGAGAGGGGCTGAGTTCAGTCCCAGAAGAAATAAACTTCCCAAAGGAAGCAAGTCACAGTTTTTTTTTTTTTTTTTTTTTGAACATATATGTACATCCAACATATTTACATTATGTACATATCTAGCATATTTACAATATGTACATATTTACATATATACAACATCTCCTCACTTCTGGGCCTGGTGGTGCACCTGCTGGGCAGCCACTACAGGTCCCAGGTGGAAAAGCTCTGAATCAGCCCAGGCAACATCCTTCAAATAAAATTGGGTGAAGGTGTTGTGAGATTTCCAGTGGCAGGCTGATAAGATCTGATCTAAGGAGATCCCTGATTGGAAAGCCCTAGAAGCAGCAAAGGCCCTAACATCATGGGCTTTAACCTGATGTAAGGTGAGGGCCTCCTGGTCAGAGAGCTCATAGCACAGAACCACAGTCTGTTTGATCCATGAGGAGATGGTGGCAGGCGAGATGTCTTTATCAAAACCCTTCTTGAAGGAGACAAAGACTAACTCCTTATTCTGCCTGAGGTCTGCAGTCCTGTCCAAGTAGTAACGCAGGGCTCTAACTGGACATAGGGACCTGTCACCCTTGAGTGACCTATCCAGAGATGGTGCCAGGGCTGGGATGACCACTGGTGCCACACTATCTGGACCCTCCTTAGCCAGCTGATTCTTGGATAGGAAGCTGGGTGAAGGGTACAAAGACACCTTAGACCAGTCTGACTGGTGTCTGATGTTCTTATGTAACCAAGCATGGATCTCACTCCTGCGTTTACCTGAGCCCAAAGCCAGCAGGAAAACAGTCTTGAAGGTCAAATGTTTTAATGAGGCCTCTTTTAAAGGTTCAAAAGGAGCCTTTGTCAGCTGGTGTAAGACCAGTGACAGGTTCCAGGAGGGTATACCCCTCCTGCCCTTAGGCCTGTCTCTATGGAAACTATCCAGGAGACGAGTGAGATTCTCATCTTTGCTGACATTAATGGTGGAATTGCCCAGTTTGTCAGCAATGGCTGATCTGTAGCCATCAATAGTGCCTGGTTGTAACTTCTTGTCCTGGAACAAGTGCAGGAGGAAGTCAGCAATGGCTTTCAGAGGTGGTGCCCTGAAGTCCACCTGATTACTGAGGCACCACTTTGTAAAAATGGTCCACTTTGCCTCATAGACAGATCTGGTTGATCTTCTTTGAGGAGCCTCAATTCGTGCTGCCACTGCCTCAGAGAAGCCTTGCTCCTTGATTGCTGAGGCTCTAGGAGCCAGGCATGTAGGTTCAGATTCGACAGGTTCCTGTGAAGGACCTGGTTGAACGGCTGAGACACAAGGTTTGGTATGCTGGGCAGACAGAGTGGGATCTGGCTTGACATTGCTACCAGGTCCCAAAACCAGGGCATGTTGGGCCACCCTGGGGCAATCAGGATTATTCTGTCGCAGGGGTAGTCCTGGAGCTTCTCCACCACTTTGCCCAAGATGGCTGCCGGTGGGAAGGCGTATGGGTCCAGGTCCTCCCAGGAGAGGCTGAGTGCATCCACTGCCCAAGCCTGGGGGTCTGGCACCGGTGACACAAACTGGGGTAGTTTGTTGTTGAACCTGGTGGCAAACAGATCCACTTTTGGCTGGTGCCACCTTGCGCATACAGCTTGGAATACTGCTGGATGAAGTGACCACTCTGTTTGAATGGTCTGGCCAAGCCTGGATAGCTTGTCTGCTATCACATTCAGCCGGCCGGGGATGTGACGTGCCCTGAGGGTTACCTGTTGTCTGGTGCACCAGGACAGGATTCTCCACAGTAGGGCACACAGTGACCCCGACTTCATCCCCCCTTCTTTGTTGATATAGGCAACCACTGTTGTGTTGTCTGTAGCTATCAACACAGTCTTGTTGCAGACCATGGTTCGAAACTCCTTTAGAGCTAGAAAAACTGCTTTTAGCTCTAAGTGGTTTATGTGCAACTTGCTTTCTGGAAGGGACCAGGTTCCCCTTGCAGTATGGTCGTCCAAGTGAGCGCCCCACCCTTCGTTTGATGCGTCTGTAAAGATCTGCAGAGCATGTTTTAGAGGGTGTAATGGTTGACCTAGTAGCACATTGCTTTCCTCCAGCCACCACCTTAGATGAGGATGGAGGGACTTGGGGACCGGTATCACCTTTTCCAGTGATTCTGGGACCCTCCAGTTGTTTTTCAAGTGCCACTGTATGGGTCTCATGTGGAGTCGCCCTAAGTGGACTTGTTTTTCTGTTGCTGTGAGGAGACCTATGAGGGACATGAATTTCCGGACCGGACAAACCGGATCCGACATCATTGATCTGATCTTGTCTGTCAAAGCCTGCCAACGTTCTTCTGTTGGTCTGACCTTGCCCTCTTTCAGGTCGAACTGGTAACCTACGAAGTTGAAGACCTGTTTGGGTGTCAGTTCTGACTTTTCCTTGTTCACCAGCCACCCTAGTTCCTGACAAAGAGTGACCAGGGTTTGAGTATGCTGGAGACAGGTGTGGAGGGTAGAGGCCCTCACCAGCCAGTCGTCTAGGTACTGGTGGATTCTTATACCCTGTCGTAAAGCCATGAGCTTGACCTCTTTGGCCACCACTGTGAACTCCATGGGTGCAGTGGAAAGACCAAAGGGCAGGGCCTTGAACTGGTAGGATTGGCCCTGAATGTGAAAACGCATGTACTTCCTTGACTGACTGTGAATTGGTATGTGGAAGTAAGCGTCTTTGAAATCTATGGATGTGACCCACTCCCCTGCCTGTAGGGAGGTTCTTATTGTCTCTGGGGTCTCCATCTTGAACGACTCTGTGTTTAAAAAGGTGTTCAAAGTGCTCAGATCCAAGATAGGTCTCCACCGGTTGTTGGGTTTGGGAACCAAAAATAACCGGTTGTAAAACCCTAGGGAGGTCTGATTTGTTACCGGTTCTACTGCATTCTTGTTTGTTAGCTGAGTCAGTGCCTCCAAAAGGAGGGCCTGTCTTTGGGGGTTTACATATTTGCTGATGACCATTGGTGACCTGGTTAGGGTGGGTCTGAACCGGAAGGGAAGGGTGTAGCCCTCTCTCAGTATTCTGATAACTTTTGGACTGGCACCCAGAGTTTCCCACTTCTCCCAAAACTGCTGAAGTCTTGCCCCTACAGGAAGATTTGTGACAACAGTTGGGACATTTGTGACAATTTTTACAAAACTCAAGTGATCTACACAGGAAACATCTTTCACATGGTTTATTTCTCTGATAGATTGACAATAATCGGGATTTACACCTTTCTTTTGCGGTGACCCGTTGGCAAAAGGAACACTTGCAACAAAAGAGTTTACATGTGGAAACACAGTCTCGCTCTTGTTTGTCACTGGTGGTGGTGGGTACAAGCCCTCCATCTTGTCGGATACATTTACAGAGTTCACCAATCCGACCACATTTGCAAAACAGTGATTGTCATTTATGCTTTTTAAACCCCCTGGCCGGCTTCTGGATGAAGTTTGAGGCTTTACCACCACCTTTCTGAGCAGTTTGCCGGTCTCTAATCTGCTTCCATGCCGGAGTAGTGGGCTTCCGGTCCGGCTGGTGAGGGGTTCGATTGGAGGAGACGTATGGATGAAAACGTCCAGGTTTCCTTGGTGTGGTACCAGCAGAACGCCTCTCTTCACTACGTAAGATTTCCTCTTCAGCTTTGACCAGTAAGCTGTCCGGGAAGAGTGATAGTTGGTGAACTGGGGACGTACGTAAGGCAGACAAGGTGTCCGGTTTAATCCCACCCCTTATGAACTCTAAATAACTGTCCCGCCGGGCCAGGGTGAGATTAGCCATGCTGATAAAGACTCCCTCTGACAAATCCTGCATGGTATGTTGCATAGCCTGTGAAATTGACCGGTTAAACGTAACCAGATATTCCAACTCTTCAACAGCTTGTTGTTTCTCAGCACTTTTACCCTTTGAGGAATCGAACCTGAGGGATTTTAACTGGGTGACCATGGAGTCCTGTACCTTGGTGAGGCATCTAGAGAGGCCAGCAGCGTGGTTACACATCACTGATTGTTCTCTGAATGACCTCTCCCACCTTCTAAGGGTGTCCTGGCTGAAGGTCCTGGAAGCTGGAGCAGCAGGTAAACTGCGTCTTGCAACTCTAGAAAACATACTGTTAAGCTTTGCCGGTTCCGGAGACCAGTCACCAACAGCCTGGGTAGACGCATCCTTCTTAACAGCTTGCATGTCGTACCACTTTGAAGTACGTGGTGTCTTGACAAATTGGTCACGCAGTAGACCACTGGTTTCTGTATTCCTGGATGGATAACCTTCAGCAATGGTTATATTCAGTTTCTCCAGCTTTTTACAAAGCCATTCATCCACCGGCAATTTTACTGACACTTTTCCGGTAGTCTTCACTCTAGCACCGGCAAAGGGATTGTCATCCATAGATGCAGCTGAGGTGTCATAATCCGGGATTTGATGCCAGCCCATGAAACTCCTCACCCCTCTCAAGGTTTCCCGGTAATTGGCATCTTCAGATAGATCCTGGTCAGTGTTAGTTTCCGGTACATCACCCTGGTAGTGAACACTAGCCGGAGAGGCCGGTTCCGGATCCACCTCAGCCTCGCTGTCAGATTCCCTAGCAACCTCAGAATTCTGACCAATGGGAGGCGACTGGTTAGACAGCGTAGTTTTATAACCGGAAGGCAGAACCTCAGGACCCGCACCGGGAGCCTGTGAAGGCTGGGTGGCAGTCCCTGCACCGGGAACCAGTAAAGGTTGGGTGGCAACAGTCTCAGAGGTACCGGGGCCCTGAACAGGGTGGGTAGCACTCTCATTCACTTCCATCACAGCTTGCGTACCAGGAACCCCCAGCGGAGGTTGGGTAGCCGTCAACTGCGTAGCAACGTCACTAGTGCCCTCAGAAAACATAACACTTGTAGAAGCACCCGGATCAAAGAAGGGGTGTTCTCTGGGCACCACAGAAGCAGAATTCACCGGTCTCACAGGGACAGCAAATGACTGGTTAATCAGCATTGCTTCCAGACGGGAAAATCTCTCACTCCACTTGTCATCAAGGGACTTGAGGTCGTCAGAAGTAGGCTTACTGCTGTGCTTCCGTTTAGTAGACCTTGGGGAACCATCAGAACGCTTCTTCTTATGCTTGGGTGTAGAATCAACAGGAGACTGCGTCCCTGAATTGACCGGACCCAGCAGTGAAACCTCAGACGGATCAACAAGCTTGGGAGACGTACTTGTCAAATCTTCAGATTTCTTCTGGCTAGAGCGTTCTTTCCTTTCCTTGTAGGTCGGGGTTGCTAACTGGTGGATCTGAGCAGGCGTAAACGCCTTACAGATACTACAGTCCAACTTCTTTACACACGGGTCGTCTCCCACCCCCTTGTCACGACAACGCGCGCATTTCTTATGGTTGTCGAAAAGGGCCATAACGTGCCCGCAAGAACCTCGTTTCTGTCCAGGAGACGACATAATGATCAGGAACGTTGTAGAATTATTCCGTACTAATAAAAAACAAGAAACTTGGAAGAGTTCGTTGTAAAAATTCAAAAGCGTATCTCTGAAGAAAATCTTCTGCACACTCTTTCGCGCCAAACGAAAAAGATGCTATGACGTCAAGAGGTAAACAGGAAATGAAGTACGATGCGCCACCTGGCGAATGCACACTCTGTGACCGGTCCTGCCGGTAGTATATACAGGACGTCTTTTTCTGGCGTTTGGCGGGACCGGTCGCGCCGACCGGTAAAGCAATTGTCCATTGGATAGGATGTATTAACGCAATAAAAGAGTTATTTCATAAAAATTGGGTATCCGCAATAGTTTTAGAGATAATTAGCATTTACTCATTTTGAGCAGGTGAATAATTAGCTACGGGTCTGAAACTTCACCGAGTGAAAGCTGTTTGGGATAGCTGCTCTGCAGAGATACCCGGAAGATAAAACATTTCGTCAAAATCGTTCTATCTAGCATGGTTTTCGAGATATCAGCATTTTTGTATTTTGCAAATTTTGCGCAAAAATTCAAAATGGCCACCATTTTTGGCAAGATAAAATTTTTTTTGAAAATTGGCATGGCTACTCTGCAGAGATACCCTGTGGGTCAAAAATTTCGTCGAAATCGCTCTATCTAGCACGGTTTTCGAGATATAAGCATTTTTATGTTTTGCATTTACTCATTTTGAGTGGGTGAATAATTAGCTACGGGTCTGAAACTTCACTGAGTGAAGGCTCTTTGGGATAGCTGCTCTGCAGAGATACCCTGAAGATAAAAAATTTCGTCGAAATCTTTCTATCTAGCACGGTTTTCAAGATATTAGCATTTTTGTGTTTTGCAAATTTTGCGCAAAAATTCGAAAATTCAAAATGGCCGCCATTTTTGGCAAGACAAATTTTTTTTGAAAATTGGCATGGCTACTCTTCAGATACCCTGTGGGTCAAAAATTTCGTCGAAATCGCTCTATCTAGCACGGTTTTCGAGATATAAGCATTTTTATGTTTTGCAATTTTGCGAAAAATTCGAAAATTCAAAATGGCTGCCATTTTTTGCGAGAAAATTTTTTTGGGAAAATTGGCATGGCTACTCTGCAGAGATACCCTGTGGGTCAAAAATTTCATCGAAATCGCTCTATCTAGCAGGGTTTTCGAGATATAGGCATTTTTATGTTTTGCAATTTTTGCGAAAAATTCAAAATGGCCGCTATTTTTGGCGAGACAAAAATTTTTTGAAACTTGGGATAACTACTCTGCAGAGATACCCTGCGGGTCAAAAATTTTCGTCGAAATCGCTCTATCTAGCACGGTTTTCGAGATATAAGCATTTTTGTGTTTTCCTTATTTGGAAAATTCGTAATGATTAATTAATCATTAATTACTCGGCCATTTCTTGACCAATCAATGCCAAAATCTAATGATTTCCAGATTTTAATAGAATTAATGTATTTGCCAAGTTTCAGGTGAATTGATAAAATTCCTTTAAAGTTATCATCCGGACAAGCTTCCCCATCGAAAAAAGACATTTTTGGTCATTTGACCTCTCTGATTGGTTGAAATGTCACTGCAGCATATTCAAAAAAAATCCCCAAGGCTACTGCCTAAACCTGCCAAATTTGAAAAGAATCCACCTAATGGTTAGAGAGTTATAAGGAAAACAAAATGCGGAGCCGCCGGAGCGGGCGGAGCCTGAAGGTCTCCCATACACAAACAAGGGACGCTTAATTACAAAGCTGTAAAATTGATTAATTGAAGTATAGCTGCCAATAGAAATAGCACAATTACATACAAGTACATATAATAATCAGTTACACCAATCCATATTTCTCCTGAGAGAAATATGTCTTAATTATGGCAGGTGAACACACTTTGGCAGAGCCAAGGTCAAACATCACACCATGACATAGCATACCTACACTCCCAATCAATGATCCATCCAAGAATCAACTTCCCACACCTTACAGTTTCTGAGATATGGTCCAGGAAAGATTTTAAAGGTTAACATCAGTATAGCAAAGTCAAAGGTCAAAACAAGGTCACACCATGATGTTGCCCCACCACACGATAACGTATATCTTTCCTCATAGAAATAGGTGAGAAAGACATGGAAGTGAGTTTATTTTATTTAATACATCGAGCTAACAGTAATTCACGTGAGAATTCCGGTATTCTCGTGAGATTTCAGTGCTTTGTATCAAATTTTTAACCCATCCTCTGCATATAGTTTCATAGGCGAAACGGTCAAAACAACTATTGACCAAAGAAATTTGTCTATTATTGGAAGCCACAAAGTACATATTTCTTCATAGTACAGGCAGATACATAGTGGCTCGGATGACCACTTAAAATGGCGGTCCTCTGTCATTGGGTCCTATCCCCAGTGGCAGGCTAAAGAACCTCAAGGACGTTGATAAGTGGTCATCCTTGAGCCTCTGTCTCAGTTAGGGGAATGTCAGTTACTTGTGAGATGTACCTGTGCAGTTGGATTGGTAAAATAGCGCTTTGAGTCCTGTAATATATGGAGATATTGCGCTGAGTATGAATGCACAATACAATACAATAGGTGAAAAAGACGTGAAAATGGGTTTATTTTATTTAATACATCCAGCTAACAGTAATTCACGCTAGAATTTGGGTATTCTTGCAAGACTTCAGTCCGTTTTGGTGAATTTTTAACTCATCTTCTGCATATTGTTTCACAGGCGAAACAGTTGAACCAACTACTGACCAAGGAAATTTGTGTGACAAATTGGAAAATTTAATAAGTACATTAAATTTTTATAAGTTAATACCTTACCTAGTGGACAGATGTATTTGTCCGGCGCCTTGCCGGTCTCGCCAAACGTTAGAAAAAAACGTCCTGAGCTGTGCTCTGGCCGGGACTGGTAGTGTCCTGTATAGCCTCCCTGCCGGTGTACTGCGCATGCGCTCTTCCTCTTTTTGTTGTCTAGCTTAGAAATTCCCCTATGGCTGAGATTAGCTGGGAAGGTAGGGTGGGAATCCCCCTGTCCACTAGGTAAGGTATTAACTTATAAAAATTTAATTTACTTATTAAATTTTCCATTTTATTGCGTTAATACATCTTACCTAGTGGACAGATGAAGAATAACTACCCATTGGATGGAGGGTAGCCCAGAAGGGGAATTCCCAAGAACTCTATTTATATATATATATTCAAATGGTGGATCCGGTAATGGCTAGGGAAGCCAAACTGTAGGATCAAACACCCCTGCCCCCCTCTTGTTTTTCCAAATAGGTCTAGTACTGGCTCGGTGAGAGTACAATAGAACCTAAGGAGGCTGAGAGCTCTAAAATAACGAGGAAGAAGAACAGGACTGCTAAGCCTATCTTATTTTACTCCTAGCCCCACTTTGAATCGTGGCAGACCAGAAGTCAAAGATAGTGGAAGGTTGTTTTTTTTTTTGTTTTTTTTTTGTTTTTTATATATACAGATTACACAATATGTACAAATTTTGTGGAGAGAGCGATTTACTTGCTCTCTTGAATTTGTTGGGCTGCCACCACTGGGCCCAAATGATACAGCTTAGAATCTGCCCAAGCCAAGTCCTTTAGGTAGAATTGTGTAAAGGTGTTGTGGGCCTTCCAATGACAGGCTGAAAGAATTTGATCTAAGGAAATTCCTCCTTGAAAGGCCTGAGAAGCCGCAAAAGCCCGGACATCATGGGCTCTCACCTGATGTAAATCCTGGGCTTTTTGGTCTGAGAGCTGATAACACAAAAGCACTGTCTGCTTAATCCAGGAAGAGATGGTGGCAGGGACAATGTCCTTTTGAAAACCCTTTCTGAAAGACACAAGGATTAACTCCTTCCCCTGACGGAGATCCTTGGTCCTGTCCAGGTAATACCGTAAAGCCCTCACTGGACACAGTGATCTGTCCCCAGAAAGGGACTTATCCAGAGAGGGGGCTAGAGCCGGAATGACCACCGGGGCCACAGCAGCGGGTCCATCCCGAGCTAGCTGATTTTTGGCAAGAAAACTGGGAGAAGGATAGAGAGAAACCTGACTCCAGTTCTCTTGGTGCCTAATATTCTTGAACGACCAGGCATGAATTTCACTTCTTCTTTTGCCTGAGCCTAGAGCCAAAAGGAAGACCGTCTTAAAGGTCAGATGCTTTAGAGAAGCCTTCCTCAGAGGTTCAAAAGGAGCCTTAGTAAGTTGGTGGAGTACCAATGAAAGGTTCCAGGAGGGGACCCCTCTTCTACCTTTCGGTTTGTCCCTGTGAAAACTATCTAGCAGACGGGTCAGGTTTTCATGTGAACTGATATTCAGAGTGTCATTGCCTACCATGTCCGCAATGGCTGTTCTGTAGCCGTCAATGGTACTGGGTTGTAAATTTCTCTTCTTGAAGAGGTACAGGAGAAAATCTGCAATTTGATTCACAGAGGGCGACCTGAAGTCCACCTTGTTAGATGCATACCATTTGATAAAAATGGCCCATTTTGACTTGTACACAGCTCTGGTTGATCCCCTCTGAGGAGCCTCAATTTGTGCTGCCACCTCCTCAGAGAAACCGAGTTCCCTGATGGCAGAGCTTCTAGGAGCCAAGCATGAAGATTGAGATTCTTGAGGTTCCTGTGAAGTAGCCCATTAAAAGGTTGGGTCACCAGGTCCCTTATCAGAGGTAGACTGAAGGGAATCTGAACTGACAGATCCACCAGGTCCCAAAACCAGGGCATGTTTGGCCAACCTGGGGCAATCAGAGTCATTCTGTGACAACCCTGATCCCGTAACTTTGAGATTACCTGAGGAAGCAGGGAGACTGGAGGGAAAGCGTACGCGTTCAGCTGTTCCCAGGATAAACTCAGGGTGTCCACTGCCCAGGCTGCCTGATCCGGCACCGGTGACACAAAGCTGGGTAGCTTGTGATTGAACCGGGTTGCAAACAAATCCACTAGTGGGGGGCCCACTTGGAGCACAACTGATTGAACACCTGTTGAGAGGGACCACTCCGTCTGGATTATTTGATTGTGCCTGGAAAGTTTGTTGGCTATCACATTCAAGCGACCTGGAATGTGTCTGGCCCTTAGGGTTATGCCCCTGGGATGGCACCAGGACAGAAGCCTCCACAGGAGGGCACAGAGAGAGCCTGACTTCATACCCCCCTGCTTGTTTATGCATGAGACCACTGTTGTATTGTCCGTTGCAACAAGTACAATCTAATTCTTGCAAAGATGTTCAAACTGTCGTAGGGCCAGAAGGACTGCCTTCAGTTCAAGAAAATTTATGTGAAGGAGACCTTCCAAAGGAGACCAAACGCCTCTTGCAGTGAAGTCCCCTAAGTGTGCGCCCCAACCTTCGTTTGAGGCGTCGGTAAATAGCTGAACGGCGTGCTGAAGAGGGTGCAGGGGTTGACCCTTCAGTACATTGGCTTCGTCCAACCACCAGTCCAAGTGAGGATGGAGTGACTGAGGGACCGGAATAACTTTCTCTAAGACATCCGGGACATGCCAGTTTTTCTTCAGATGCCACTGAATGGGCCTCATGTGAAGGCAACCTGCACACACTTGTTTCTCGGTGGCCGTCAGGAGGCCTATCAAGGACATGAATTGTCGAACCGTACACTGGTGATGTCCTTTCATGAACCTCAATTTCTCCTGAAGGGTTTCCCACCGCTCTGGAGTGGGCAGAACCCGGCCGGTGACCAGGTCGAACCGGTAACCTACAAAATTGAAGACCTGTTTGGGAACTAACTCTGATTTGGTCATATTTACTACCCAACCTAACTGCTGACATAAGGCCAAGAGGGTCTGGGTATGTTGTAGGCAGATTTCCGGGGAAGGGGCTCTCAGTAACCAGTCATCTAGGTACTGGTGGATCCTGATACCCCTCACTTGAGCCATGAGTTTCACTTCTTTGACCACCTTAGTAAACTCCAGGGGAGCTGTGGCCAGTCCGAATGGCAGGGCTGTGAACTGGAAAGTCTGTTGGAACAGGAAGAACCTGAGATACTTTCTTGACCTTTGTGCAATTGGGATGTGGAAGTAAGCGTCGCTGAAGTCCAGCGACGTGACCCACTCCCCTGTTCTCAAGGACAACTGGATCGTCTCCGGAGTTTCCATTTTGAAGGTACCTGTATTGAGGAACAAATTGAGTCGACTTAGACCTACGATTGGCCTCCATTTTCTGTTGGGTTTGGGAACTAGAAAAAGTCGGTTGTAAAAGGCCAGGGACGACTTGACAACCACCTTTTCCACTGCCAACTTGTGCATGAGACTTACAAGGGCGTCTTTTAGGTACATGTTTTTGGTTGGGCTTGCATAACCGCTTTGAATCAAAGGGACCCTTGTTAAACGGGGCCTGTGTTTGAAGGGAAGTGTGTAACCATCCCTTAGAACAGAGACTACCCGAGGATTCGCACCCTTTTCTAGCCAGATATGCCAAAACTGTTGAAGTCTGCCCCCCTACATTCTGTCCGGTGACAGCATTGGGGAGATTGGACACAATTGGGGCAAAAACACATGGATTTACACAAGATACACCTTTGACATGCTTTATTTTGTTCAGACAATTGCCGGGGCTTACTCCTTTCTTTTGTGGATGCCCGTGTGAAAGAACAGTATGAACAGGATTGACAACAGGACAACACACACCCAGCAGACTTAAGGTCTTTGGAACAAGAGGCTTGTTTAATGTCTGATAACTTCTCAAGTTCTGACACACTGATAAACTTCTGTCCTGACACTGAGGGTCCAACTGAACTTGATTTACTAGGCTGACTGTTAGACCATTTAAGTAATTGTCATTTGTATGGCTTAAAAGACTGCCCCTTTGAAAAATGAGGGTTAGAACCTCGACCACGTCCCCTCCCTCTGGGACGATTTCTGCCAAACTGTCTCCAAGGCTGAGCTTGTTGTTGGGTAGACTGATCAGAAGTAGAGCCCGGTTTCCCATCCTCACGGTCGTAAGGTTTGTACCGTTGTGAACTCTTCCAGCTAGTGTGCTGAGTAGCACCCGGTTCGGGCCGCTGAGCAACACTACTGGTTTCAAACTTTTGGATATCTTGCTCTGCGGACATGATGGCTGCATCAGGGAATAATCCGTAGCCAAACAAGGGAGCATTACGAAGCAAGTTCATGGTGTCCTGTTTGACTCCCGGCTTTACAAAATCCAGATAGGCGTCTCGCCATAACAAAATAAGATTGGCCATGTTCACAAACAAACTGTCTGCCAAATGCTGAAGAGACATGCCCATGGCCACAGAAACTTTCTGATGAAATGCCATGAGGTCACGCAGGTCATTCAAAGCATTGGATACATCTTTCGAGGTCTTACCCTTGCTAAGACGGGAGCCCAACAGAGCAATATTTTGTGACATCTTTTCTTGGAGTTTGTTAGAACAACGACTGAACCCTGCTGCATGATTAATGATGTAACTGTCTTCACGTGCGGCTCTTTCCCATCTTCTAAGTGATTCTTGGGCAATAGGTCTAGAAGGGGGGCCTGTGGAAGGGTATGCAGAGGCGTGAGTTATCCTTGGAAACTGGGAATTAACCTTGGCCTCAGAGTTCCTCCAGTTAAACACAGAGCGACCAGGACGATGTGGCCCTTCCGGTTTGAGCAGATGCATCTTATACCACTTCTCCTGTGATTTAGGGACTTTAATGAACTGGTCCCGTTTAAATCCTGCTGAGTCTTGAGAACGGGAGGGATATCCCTCTGCTACAGTAAGGTTCAACCGTTCCAACTTCTGACACAGCCAGTCATCTGGCGGCATGGCTACAGAGATGCGTGTTGGCTTTCTGGGGTTCTTCCCTTTCCACGGATTGTTCGATTTATCCGGTTCAGAAAAGTTTGTTTCAAAGGCCGGAATGTGGTGCCAACCCATAAAAGCTCTCACAGAGCGCACTGTTTCTCGATAAGACATATCCTCTGTCTGTTCCGGTGGATCTGTAACGTCAGATAGATGTCCGTCATCCGAACCTGACAGTTCCCCGGACCGGTCCCTATCATCATCCTCACCTTCCTCATATTCAGAAATTTGTTCATATGGACCGGACTCTTCATGTGACTGGTAAGCACAGGCACTGGTACCGGAAAATGGATGTTCCTGGACCGGTTGTGATTTGTCTGATGAAACCTTTTGAGAGGAAAGAGGAACTCCCTTATCAGCAACAGAGGAGGGTCGGTCAATAGCATCCCCTTTAATAGTGGCCGGTGGCTTAGCAGACTCCGGTCTGGAGCTGGTAAGCACCGGAGGGGGAGAAGAACGTCCATGCTTTGTAGAGGATTTAGACCCCAGTGACCTAGACCGGTCGCGTTTCTTCTGCTTCCCGTCTGATTTCTTCTCACTACCACGTTCAGACAGTGCTTGCGAACCAGATTTGACATTATCTGAAGACTTGTCCCGTCTAGATTTATGAGACTTTTTCTTTGGTTTTGAATCATTTCCCTTAGTTTCAGTATCTTCTACAGTTACCGGAACACCAGCCGGACCGGTGGGTCGAGTAACCAGAGCTAAGAAGTGTTTGTCAGACACCAGAGATTGAGAATCCACTGGTTTGACTGAAGATACAGGGGTGGAAAAAACATTACCTCTGGAGAGAAGAGCCTCCATGCGTGCGAACTGTTCCGCCCATTTATCAGAGATGGCTGACAATTGATCTGCAGTGACATAAGATGGAGGCGGAGAAGAAGATGGAGTTGAGGTTGAGGCAATAGCAGAAGGCTGAGAAGAAGGTGGCTGCGCAGGGGGCTGCGCAATGGCACCAGAAGGGGATTGAAAAGTAGGTTCACCGTCTATAGACGAGAGAACAGTCACGTCCTTTGGTGATACTAAAATTACAGCCTTCTTGTCTTTGCGAATTCTGTAGGTAGGAGTTGACAACATTTCACGTTGGGAATCCGAAAAACCCTCACAAATTGAACATTGCTTTTTCATAACACAGTCATCTTCTCCAATGGACTTATCACGGTATCACGCACATTTGTCGTGGAGATCAAAGTTTGCCATGGCATGGCCACAAGAACCTCTTCGTTGACCCTTACGTTCACTAGGGGATGCCATGATATATTATACACAAGTAACACACAAAAATATCCACTAACTAGATGTTAGAACAGAAACATTTGTAAATGAAAAGTTTCTCTTTTAATATAAGCATTCCTTCACGCGCCAAAAAAAAAGAGGAAGAGCACATGCGCGAGCATGCGCAGTACACCGGCAGGGAGGCTATACAGCCACCTGGCGAATGAACAGGACACTACCGGTCCTGGCCAGAGCCCAGCTCAGGACGTTTTTTTCTAACATTTGGCAAGACCGGCAAGGCGCCGGACAAATGCATCTGTCCACTAGGTAAGATGTATTAACGCAATAAAAATAAATGTCTTCAAAGAAAATGAAATGCAGTTTATTTTATTTGATGAGTCCAGATAACAGTAACTAAAACATAGTAGCACCCGGCCATTAAGGCTTAGATGTGATTTTGAAATGAAATTTTAAAAAGTGACAAATAAAACCAGCATTAATGAATTAGTTTAGCATCTATTTCTTATTATTTAAACTAGATATTGCGTCTCGACGCAGTGTATCCCCGGACGGGACATGGTTGAAGTGTGACATACAGAGTATTATGGTTGACACAAATATTCCCCTGTGGGGAGGGGACATAAGTGTTTATGGGAGCAACTTGTACTGACACTAAGTAAACAAAATGTTTGCTTAATGAAAGATACAAATTTAACTAGCCGTAGCGCATCGGAGAACCAATGCAAATTGTATCCGCCAGAAAGAAAACTCACCAAAGCCAATCAACCATCACTTCATCTTGAAGGAGGAGCCCAAGGTCAAATCTGATCACATAAAAAGATTCTTAACCCATCATTTCCAATAGGTTGGCGTGACATTGCAAACCTCTAGGAACATGAATAAGCGAGTTATAAGCACTTTTAATTTTGGCTGTCCTCATTTGACCTTGAAAGAAGGGCCAAAGGTCAAATCTGATCACATCAAAAGATTTCTGTGCATGATTTCCTATAGGATGGTTTCACACTACAAACCTCTAGGACCAAGAAAAAGCGATTTATAAGCAATTTTAGATTTTGCTATCCTCGTTTGACCTCGAAGGAAGGGCCCAAGATCAAATCTAACCACATCAAAAGATTCCCAGCCCACGATTTCCTGGTAGGTTGGTTTCACATTGCAAACCTCTAGGACAAATAATAAGCAAGATATAAGCACTTTTAAGTTTGGCTATCCTTGTTTGACCTTGAAGGAGGGGTCCAATGTTAAATCTGACCACATAAAAAGATTCCCAGCCCATGATTTCCTATAACTTGGCTTCACATTGCAAACCTCTAAGACCAATATCAAGTGAGTTAAACGCACTTTTAGGTTTGGCTATCCCCGTTTGACCTTGAAGGATAAGGTCAAGGTCAAATCCGACAATACAAAAGATTCCCAGCCAATGATTTTGTATAGGTTGGTTTACCATCCAAAACCTCTAGGACCAATAATAAGCGAGTGATAAGCACTTTTAGGTTTGACTATCCTCATTTGACCTTGAAGGAAGGGATCCAAGGTCAAATTTGTACAAACCTGTACAACTAATAATAAGCGAGTTATGAGCACTTTTAAGTTTGGCTATCCTCATTTGCCATTGAAGGAGGGGTCCAAGGTCAAATCTGATCACATCAAAAGATTCCCAGCCCATGATTTCCTATAAGTTGGTTGACCATCCCAAACCTGTATGACAAATAATAAGCAAGTTACGCGTACTTTTAGGTTTGGCTATCCTCGTTTGACCTTGAAGGAGAGGCCCAAGATCAAATCTGACCATACCAAAAGATTCCCAGCCCATGATTTTGTATAGGTTGGTTTACCCTCCCAAACCTCTAGGACCAATAATAAGCAAATTATAAGCACTTTTAGGTTTGGCTATCGTCATTTGACCTTGAAGGAGGTATCCAAGGTCAAATCTGACAACACCAGAAGATTCCCAGCCCATGATTTCCTATAAGTTGGTTTACCATCCCAAACCTCTAGGGCCAATAATAAGGGAAATATAAGCACTTTTCCTGACTGACAAAAAACGCCTGTGGCGGCCATCTTGATTTTCAAAATGAGGCCAAAAATATTTCCAGTCAAGATATTGTAATACGGAACATATTCTGCAAATTTGAGATATCTACCTATAATAGCCTTTTCCCCAGAGGGCCAACCAAAGTCCTTGCTTTAAGTCGAATAAACGTCCCTGGCGGCCATCTTGTTTTACAAAATGAGGCCAAAAATATTCCCAGGCAATATTTTAGAAGGTTAGCTATAATATTTTTTTGTTAGAGCGGTAACAGCCAATAATAAAGGAGGTATATGGCCTCACAGGTACCATTTTGGGTCATTTTAGCAGGCCTAAGGTGACCTTGAAAACAATAGCCAAGGTCAACACACTGGATACTGGTACTCCATCATGTGGGAGATATATACAGAACATATTCTGCGAATTTGAGATCTCTACCTATAATACCCTTTGCTCTAGAGGGGTCTGTCAATGAAGAGCCTCAAGGTCAAATTTCTGCACGCTTACAGAGGATATATACATATATTATATAGTGCTGTCACTCGCTGGTGCAACTTAACATCGAATATCGCCCACGTTGGCTGACCGAGTACCGACATATGTCCACTTCATAAACTCACCTCAAAACGAAACTATTTAATTAAAATGTAAAATAATATATTGTTTCTCACCCGAATACATCATTTTAGAGTCATATTTGTCCTTTTATTTCGGTTGTTTATGCATTGTCAAACCCAGGAACACTTTGAAAACCGTCAGTATATTTAAACAATTATCTAATTCTGACTTTATAAAATGCTGCATAATGGCATTATAATATCATGTATGCCTCAAATGAATAGAACTACTGTGTTTTTAAAGATTATTTGAAAGCTTTACGAGAATTAAATTGACTTACCAAGTGTGAAAAAAAAAAAATAAAGATGCAATTCCGAAACTACATTCGAACAATGGTTTAATGCTTTCCTGATAGGTCATGTGACTAGATTTGTACAGACTGCATTGTCAAAAGGCCGAAAATTTATTTTAAAATGCTGAATAATCCTTCACTTTTACAAGATATTCTATCTTTATTATAAATATTCTAATATCTTTGCAATCGGATTTGAAAAACGCATCCGACTATCGCTCATAATAGACCTAGGAAACGATAGTATCGGAAGTAGCAAGTGCCGCGACAGCACTAGTATTATATATACCAGCCATAGGATGATTTAACTTTCTGTATATGAGAACTGGGCCAAAATCTGACCTTCAAGAGGCCACTAGTGACCTTGAAATTGAAGGTCAAGGTCACAAAACAACCAGTAACCGGCTGGTGTGGGGTCTGATAAGACTGACAGCTAGTTGGACAAATCTTATTGGGAAAGTCTTCTTATCTATAGTCACTTTCGACCAGCAAGTTGGTCCTCACAGTGGGCTGGCTGACTGGTCTAGTAGGTTGAGTCATCTCACCGGGGCCAATGACTGGTATATGAATTGTAACCAATTTTCTCGGGCAGTAACTGGTTGGTCTAAGACGGCCACTTGGCCCCTTAAAAGGCTTCTGCTGGTCTGTTAGCCAGTCCTGTGGACCTGCACAGTACCAGGGCCTAACCGGTTATAGGTAAAGCAATGCTCTGTAACTGGTTCCTGGTGGCTCCACAGTTCTGCAAAAACTCATAGGAGCTGGCAGAACTTGGCGAATTAGACTACATCTCAGCAGGGGTAGGCTTACATGAAACAAGTGCCTTCTTCCTGTCCATAACTGTGGAATCAGCAGCTTTTCTCTGTAATCAACAATCCTCTGTAACCAGTAAGCCTGGATGCTGGTACTCCATCATGTACTCAACCTCCAAAGCCATTTTCAATAGTTTCCATGTAATATAGTCAGCATTAAGTGTGAAAATATCTCAAAAAAGGCCAAAAATGGCCTCGGTCAGGTACTTTGGCGGTCTGTGGATGCCCTTCAATGAAGAGCTTCAAGGTCACATTTCTGCATACTTATAGAGGACAGATATATGTGTTATATATACCAGCCATAGGATGATTTAACTTTCTGTATATGAGAACTGGGCCAAAATGTGAAAAAATGCCAAAATCTGACATTTAAGAGGCCACCAGTGACCTTGAAATTGAAGTTCAAGGTCACAAAACAATAGTGTTTGTGGCATTGCCCATATATACCCACATACCAAATTTGAAAGGTCTAACTAAAATATTTTTTAAGTTATCGCGTCCAAAAGGAAATCTCTGCGGCGGCAGCGTGACCATTCTAAATCCAAAGTATCCCCGACTTTACTCTGTAATGGTTCTCAAGGCTCAGGTAATACAATTCATTTTAGTTTCTGCAATTAAACACCCTTTGTTGATTTTAGATAAATTAAACATATTTGCAACCGGTTGAGACCGGTTACTGGTCCAAGGATTATCAGAACGGGAAGACACAGTATATTCCAGATCCAAGATATAGTTCCATCCCATGTAAGCCCTAACAGTCTTAATCATCTCCCGGTAAGATTGATCCTCAGTAACAGTTTTGTCCATATCCACATCTTTGTCGTGATCCATATCCAAGTCCGGTTCCTCTGATTCAGAAATCAGTCCTTCTTCCGGTTCATCCAAAGGGGCAACCGGTTCATCAGACACATCAGGTTGTTGAAACAGAGATTCCCGTTCCTTGATCCGGTACCAGTGTATAAATTAGTATAAATTTTGCAGGGGAGATTTGTAACTAGTGTTCCCGTCTGGTTGTTTTGCAGCAGCATTGTTCAACATCTTAGATGGAGACTAATCTCATACCCGGGCCAGACTGGCCGGTAGGGAAGAGTCAAAATTAGAAGGCTGCAAAAATGGTGACCTAGATACTGCCCCAGCCGGGGCTGGGTGAGGCACTTGAATGCGCACCGGGCTGAAAGCAGGCTGGTGAGTTCCTCTTGTTAGAAAAGCTTCAATCCTGGCGAATTTCATCTTTTAGATCTACCAATTCTTGTTTAAAAGAAGAATCTTGTTGGATATGAGGAGAACGCAGTTCACTACTCACAGTTTCCTTGTCGTTAGAATTAGATCCAATGACTGAGATGACTGTGATGTCAGCTGGATCTATGAACTCTGTTTGTTTATCAGCCTTAGCTTTCCGTTCCTTGCAAATTTGGTACGTGGGGGTGGCTAGTTGAATTATTTGCTCTGGCGTGAGAGCATCACAGAATGAACACTCCTTCTTCAAAACACAAGGATCTAGTCCTTGACCTTTCTCACAGCAGTGAGCACATCTAGAGTGATTATCAAATAACGCCATCACATGTCCACAAGAACCACGTTTTTGGGCCAGAGACGCCATATTATATATCCTGAATGTTAGCACACAATATACACTTAAAATGCAGAGATTTAACTGTAAATATCCAGTAAAAAACACAAATATTGCAGAGAACTACAAATAGCTGTTTACAGATTGGCGCCAAACGAAAAGATGAGAGACATGTTCACTTGCTCCACCTCTGCGAGTGTTCGGAGAACTAGCCAACGGGAGAGTGCAAGGGGAACTACCGGTCCGGCCGGAGGTGACTCAGAACGTCTTTTTCTGATGTTTGGCGGGACCGGCAGGCGCCGGACTAATGGCTATGTATGTTAGGTAAGATATATTAATGCAATAAAACATGAGATTAATGACAACCTTGATAAGTCCTTAATACATCATATATTTTATAAACTAAAAATATAAAATGACCTTACCCGTAACTAGGGACGTCGCGACTAACCGAATAATCGACAACGGTTAGAATAGTGATATTTTCCGGTTTCATATTTTAAAGTAAGAATAATCGCTTAATGTAGTAAAAGATGGCAGAAGGTCTGAATTCATCAAATATATCCATATTGTCACATAAAATAAGTTAAAATCCGAAAACAGTCACGTTTTCTGTACTGTTTATGCATTCACGTAAAGCCGGAAGTACCATATATCTCTTATATCGCCCACTTCCGGTCTGAAATAAACGAAGCAAAAGTCGCAGGAAAACAGCAAATTTATTCATTTTTACAGGTTATATACATATATTTTCATTTGATTTCACATATTTATCGTTTTCAGTGCTTTTTACAATATGAAACTTAAGATTTTTGGATGTTATTCTAATTCGACGGTTATTCGGTGTCGACATAAATAGTACTTACCGATTAGTCGACATGAAATATTTGGAGTCGTGACGCCCCTACCCGTAACATCTTGAGAGGTAAACCTATACCTAGACCCTGGGATTAGACTCCTGAAGACTTGTTTGTAGCGGATGTGCCCCCCCACCCCCACCACCACCCTTCTTTTCTTTCTGAGGATAACTGGTCTCAGGGGAAGGGTCTAGGACTTGTTGTGCCACCACCACTGGTCCCAGATACATATTGTTGTCGTTGTCTGACCAAGTAAGGTCTTTTAGGTAAATATTTGTAAATGTGTTGTGAGCTTTCCAGAGACAGGCTTGCATGATTTGGTCCACCGATACCCCACCGTAAAAGGCCTTACAGGCCGCGAAGGCCCTAATGTCATGCACTTTGACTTGGACCAAGTCCAAGGCTTGTTGGTGTGCTTGTTTATAACAAAGTAGAATGGAGTAGCGGGTCTGATGTCTGAGGTGTGTCCTTTCTTGAAGGAGATGAACAGGAGGGATCAAGACCCTCTTAGGTCTTTGGTTTGATCCAAATAGTACCTCAGGGCCCACACCGGACACAAGGTCCTGTCTTCTTTGAGTTGTCTATCTACAATGGTAGTCAAAGCAGGAATAGTCACCGGAGACACACTTCGAGAACCTTCTCTTGCTAGTTGGTTTTTGGCTTTGAAGTCAGAAGGGAACAAGGCAACCTTTCCCCATTGGCCTAGATTAGATACTTTGTTTCCAACCCAGGCATGGATTTCACTGCGGCACTTGCCGGTGCCCAAAGCTAGCAAGAAAGCAGTTTTGAGAGTAAGATGTTTGAGGTCTGTGTCTTTCATAGGCTCAAAGGGCGCTTTTGTGAGCTCATTGAGAACAACAGAAAGGTTCCATTTTGGAAGATTCATGGAACTTTTTGGACGATTCCTGTGAAAACTGGAGAGTAACCTGTGAAGGTCTGAACTTTGTGCAATATGGTGCCCTGCTGGGCCCAAAGTGTCAACAATGGCGCCCTGTAACCGTCAATGGTCAAGGGGCGCCTGTTTAGATCTTGGTACAGGTACATGAAAAAGTCTGAGATTTGTTTCATAGATGGAGTGGAGAAATCCACCGAATTTTCTCTGCACCATTTCTCAAATAGGCCCACTTTGACTTGTAGATGGTCCTTGTTGATGACCTCTGAGGGGCAGCAATTCTCTCTGCCACTTCCACAGAGAAGCCTTGTTCTTGGAGCTGTCCACTCCTAGACACCAGGCGTGGAGGTTGAGATGTTGTGGATTGCTGTGGAACACATAATTGTGGGATTGTTTGAGAAGAGTTCTTTACACCAGAAGTTGCAATGGGATCTCTGTTGAGAAATGCACTAGGTCCCAAAACCAGGGCATCCCTGGCCAGCCTGGGGCTATTATGATGATCAGGCAATGGCATTGCCTGATCTTTTGGATCATCCTGTGAAGGAGAGCCATCGGAGGGTAAGCATAGGCAGTGAGACCCGTCCAGTTTATGTTCAGAGCATCTATGTCCCAAGCATTTGGGTCTGGGACTGGAGACACGTACAGTGGAAGTTTGTGGTTCAGACGAGTGGCAAATAGATCTACATGAGGGGTGAATCACGTTTGACAGATCTGTTTGAACACCTGTGGGTGCAGTGACCATTCTGTTGACTGCACTTGGTTCAACCTGGACAGAAGGTCGGCCATCACATCCAGACACCCTGGAATGTGTCTGGCTTTTAATGTTATGTGATAGTGATGACACCATGTCATGAGCTTCCACAGGAGAGCACACATCTTCGCTGAGTGAGTTCCTCCTTGTTTGTTTATGTAGGCTACCACTGTTGAGTTGTCCGTTGCAACTAGCACTGTTTGGTTCTGATACTGGTCCTTGAAGCTTCGAAGGGCCAGTGAGACCGCCTTCAACTCTAGAACATTTATGTGTAGCCTTTTTTCCTTGCTTGACCACAGACCCTTTGTAGAATTTTTATCTAAGTGAGCGCCCCAACCTTCGTTTGAGGCATCTGTAAAGAGTTGGATACTGTGGTCTTTGGGATGAAGGTCTGCATCCCTCATCACGTTTCAGGGGTTCTGCCACCAGTCTAGGTGTGCAGAAATGGTTTATGTCCAAGGAAGGAGGCTGTCCAGCGACTGAGGATATCTCCAGTGCTCCTTGAGATGAAACTGAAAGGGCCTCATGTGAAGGCGTCCCTCCGGGATCATTTTCTGCGTTGAGGCAAGCAACCCAATTAGCGAAATCAAACATCTTGCAGTCAAAACATGTTTTGACTTGAGTCGTAGGATCAAATCCTGAAGTTTGAGCCATCTCTCTTGAGTGGGTTTTACAAGGGCTGAATCTAGATGGTATTCGTAGCCCACGAACAAAAACACCTGAGTTGGTTTCAGTTCGGATTTCTCCTGATTTATTATCCACCCCAAGGACTGGGTTAGGCCTACCACTGCCTGAGTGTTCATTTGGGCTTCCTCCTGAGACTGGGACCTGATCAGCCAGTCGTCCAGGTATTGGAGTCTGAGTTCCCTGGAGAGGGCCATTAGCTTCACTTCCTTTACAATCATTGTAAAGACCTGGGGGGCTGTGGCTAGCCCAAAAGGGAGGGAGAAGAACTGGAACACTTGGGACCTGTAGCAAAACCTTAGGTATTTCCTTGAGTTTGGGTGGATGGGGATGTGAAGGTAAGCGTCCGACAGGTCTATCGACGATACCCATTCCCCTGGGATCAGGGAGGTCCTGATGGACTCTGGAGTTTCCATTTTGAACTTTTCTACATGTAGACAAGTGTTGAGCCTGCTTAAGTCTATTACTGGCTTCCACCTTTGGCGAGGCTTGCGGACTAGAAACAGGCGACTGTAAAACCCGAGAGATTTTACATTTTCCACCCTTTCGATTGCGTTCTTTGACAGAAGAGACTGGATACAAGTGGCCAGAGCTTGGTCTTTTTGAAGGGCCTTGTATTCTGACTGAATCAGAGGGAATCTGACCAGACTTAGTTTTGAAAGGAATAGCAGTACGTAGCCATTGGTGATAATGTTTAATACGTTGGATGAACATTTGTTTGATTGCCAGTCTCTTCTGAAAGAATGGAGGGGACCTCCTACTGGTGGACTGAGGGAGGCTTTGAAGGAGTCATTGGGAGGAGGGTTTCCACGCCCTCGTCCCCTGTTGTGGGGTCGAAAACGGCCCCTGGAGCCTCTGAAGTTCGGTTTCCCCCTACCTGAGGAAAACGATTGGTTACTGCTTTATGAGGAATTGCCCCCATAGGGGCGTTTCCTGTAGGAGCCTCTTTTCTTGTGGGGACCATGAAAGGACTTATTTTGATGCGAAACTCTGAGAGTCTTTAGAGGTGCCTTTTTTGAGGAGGAAGTCTTCTCCCTCCTTCACAAGTTGAGACTTGAACAAGGAGGGATGCCAAAAAGATGAGTTCCTGACATCTCATTTCCCCTAGATGTGGTTGCAAAAGGGTCATTTCAGCTTCGCGTCTGAGCAAGCCGGTGTTACCATGGAATATAACTCCCTCTGGATTATATGGGCTAAGGATTTGCTGAGGCATGTGAGAGCTCTGTGCTGAATAAGAACAGTCTTATTCCATACATCTAGGTATTCACAGGCTTCTTGGTATCCATGTTTGGCTGCTTTCTCAGGATTTGGCACCTTTCTGGATCTGAGACTTGACCTTCTTAAAGGTTGACTTCAGGCTGTTTTGGCACTTTTCAAGAGTGGCATTGCAAGAAGATGAAGTCTTGGCAAAGGCTGCAGTGAAGTTAAGAGTGGATATATTTTGCCTAGCTTGATGTTCCAATTCCTTAAGAATTGGTAGGGGAACCTTGCCCATAGGAGCCCGAGGGGGTTTAGGAGTAATACAGATTTTGGCAAAATCTGTATTCAACTCCTGTATTTTCTCCTCATAACAGGGCTGTCCCACCTTGTACCACTTTGCAGTGGAGGGAGGAGGTTTGATATATTTATCCTCAGGTAAATCATGCTCGAATTTATCAAACGCATCTTTGATAACTGTGCTGAGAGGGAGCATGGAAGAAGGTTCTCTTGGCCTAAGTTCTTGACTGCCTTTCTCATCATCCAGCCCCATGACAGAAGTTGAGGACCTAGGCATGGACTCCCTAGGGTCAGGGAGGCCAAGAATGCGCCTAAAAGTGTCCACCTCCTCCGCATATTGAGAGGGAACGTCAGACTAGGATACTTCCCTATAATAAGGGGGGTCTGGATCATGTTGAGGTTGGTCTTAATCAGAAAAAGCCTCAGAGGGCTGAGCCCCAGAGGGCTTTGAAGACCTGTGTCTGGCTACAGAGGACTGATCCTCCTCTGAAGATGAAGACACGTATCTGCACCTCAACTTATGTTTATTCTTGTCTGCATGTTTTTTAGATTTAGAAGATGAAATCTGAGGTTCATCGGATTCATCATTGTGTTGATCCGAGGCGGACCTCGGTTCAACGTCATGCCTTCTATGAGAGTTAGAGTGTTTTTAGGTCTGTCCTAAGCCTTCTTAGAAGGCTCCTCGGATGGACTAGAAAGCTGATCCGATGCATTATGAAGATCAGAACCAAGACGTGGAGGAAGTGCAGGACCATAGTCCACTTCTATTTCTTCAACATGTGAAGTAGTTTGACGTCTCGGAGGGGGTAGGTGAAGGTTAACAGCACTAGTAGAGAGTCCAGGCTTAGAAGCTGAAGCCGAGGTCTGATCCACCTCGGATTGTTTTTTAGTTGACGATTTGTCTCGGAGAGACTGAAATGCTACTAACATAGATGTCTGGAAGGACCCTATTTGTTACTATAAATGGTTGTCAAGAGTTTTACCCAGGGATTTTTCTAAATTAGCTTCAATTTTCTGCTGTAAGGCAGTACCTGGGGTGGGTGGGACAGTTTTGGCTGGTGTTTTGATAGATAATGAACTGAAGGGTAGGGGCTGAGGACGTGGGGGTGAGGTAAATAAGTTGTTTGCAGCACTCTCAAGGTCTGCATGTGAGCCAGTAAAGGACCCCACGTCCTCATCACCCAATAGATCTAGTTCATCGTCTTTGGAGGTATTAAGGTCTTTCTTTTGCTTTTGAATATATCGCTTTCTATGCGTAATTTCGATTATCTGTTCTTCTGTGAAAGAAGCACAAATTTCACAAGGTGCATCAAACGTGACACAGGGATCATCTCCCTTGCCAGATTCCCTACAGGTAGGGCAGTAGTTGTGACAATCAAATGCAAAGCAAAAGTGATGACACTTAATACTTCTCGGTTTGTCTGTATTCGTCTGGTGGGTAGACATTTTGAAACGCAATAAAAGACGTAGATGAAAAACCTGTACCGAGGAAAACTCAAAAACACCAAAATAAGGAAAAATACTTATCTTGACGAAATGTAACTTTCACAGAATAAACTATGATATATATTAAATAAAATGACCAAAAATAAACATCCAACAATACGTATGTGCTGAAAAATAGATGAAAATATCTGTGTAAATGACAGACGCTACCAATTAATGCGGCCAACGAGAAAGTAGGACGAGATCTCATGTTATACCACGAGACGACAACCTGAGACTACGGCCAACTATCCGAGAACAGCATTCAGTCCCACATGGTAAGCTATTGTAGTGGAATAAAATGCAGCTTTTATAAACTACAAGCTTACTGGTGTTGGTATCGAATGATAATATGCACATCGATATCAAACCATATTTTTGCCTTGCGTATCGATCGATATTGAAATATCGGGGTATTAGATGCTTTCCTGGGAGAGACCTTCCAAACTCTTTCGCGAGGTTTAGTATTTCCCGAAACATAAACAAATATGGCGAATCCGCTTTAGCGGTAAGTGAAAGTTGACAAAAACAATATGAAAATCAATGTATTCTTCAAATATTGTCCTTTATTTGAATGAAAAACCCCATATTTGTACCTATTTAGTAGTATATTTCGATCTTGATATGGCACTCTACATTATTGATATCGGCAAACTTAGCATGAATCGATAAATATTTCAATATCGATAAACAATACCAGCACTAAAGCTTACCGTTCAGAAGTAACTGCTATCTTGGACCGCCACAGATGAATACGACCACCTCAAGAGATATGAGCATAATACTTGTGTGATGCCTTCATATCAAGGTGACCTAGATAGTGATAAAGAATTCAACTTCCTTCTTCCGAGTTGGCCGCTATATTGTCTAAACACACAAATTGCGGGGAAGTTTTTTCCTTATTTTCTAGTGGATATACATATTGTTGGATATTGAAATTCTATCAGTTATTCTATTATATTTTAGGCTAAATAAATGTTGGAACATTGGAAGACAAATCTTACTGCAAACACAGCCATGGGTTCAGATATCTTTCTGGAAAGCTGTCTGGCCCATGAAATCTTGCCCGCAACAGGAGGCATGTCTCTGGGAATGGGGGGATCTTCCCTGAATTTCTGGTACAGCTGAATGGTAACAATACAATGGATAATGAATCTATCAATCAAAACCGGAAATGTTACAGTGTGTCAGATACGCATGTATCAAGGTAAATTTTCTTTATTTTTTTTTTTTTAAAGTTGACCATTATTGGTTTTTAAAAATTAAAACGAAACTAAACATATCAGACACAAGACAAAAAAAAAAATTCTGTTCACAATTATTGTCAATGTCTAAAATACAAAGAAACACAATAATGCACATGCAAAGTATCCTAAATTGAAAATTTAATAAGTAAATTAAATTTTTATAAGTTAATACCCTATCCAATGGACAACTGCTAATCCGGTCGGCGCAGGCCGGCCCGCCAAACGTCAGAAAAAGATGTCCTGTGTTCCCAGTAGTGTATACTCCCCAGATTTTAACCTACGGTCTAGGCTGACTTTGTCAGGAGACCCATAGGCCCATGCCTGGGTTGACCTTAAGGTCAGGAAATCCTCTAAGGCCAGGGTCGGTTACCAGCAGCCGGTTACCCGGGGCTATACCGATGTTACGCCCCCCCCCCCCCCCCCCTTTTTTAGCAGACCTGCTCTGAGGTAGAGGAAGAGAGGGATGAGTTCAATCTCAGAAGGCAAATAAACCTCCCGAAGGAAGCACATCACTTTTTTATATATATATATATATATATATATATATATATATATATATATACCGAAATCTTGCGCGTAACGGCTCATGGGCGATAATTTGGGAAAATCTCAAAAGTTGGGGATGGGCGGTTACGCAAAGCAAAGACGTAAAATAAAATAGATTTTATCAACATACCTGTGGTATTCCATGCATAAAGTACACTTTATCACTCTATACTCCATTCATTTTGACTTGTTTTCATTTTGGTTTACCTGCAATTTTTTTTTTACCTTCAATAATTTCACCGGCAATTTGTCACCTGTAATATACTAGACTGGTACCCTAAATTTTATTCGATAAAAATGCTGCAGTCAGCCCCGTTTTTTTTTTTTTAAATATGATTCCTCACTTCTTGGAAACCATAAAATAAGCATTTTAAGAGGGAAGATGTACACCTCATTAAACTAATGCACTATTTGGCATATTTTTTTATTTGTACACTAACTTCCAAGTTTGTGAACGCAAAAAAGAAAAAACAAACTTTGCTGTATGTCTTTGTAAGTTTTTCAAAAATATTGGGTGAAAAGACGAATTTTCAGGAATTTGGGGGATGGGCCGTTACGTGAAAATGGGCCGTTGTGCGCAAGATTTCGGTATATATATATATATGTACATATATATACTACCGGTGCCGTGCTCTGTAATGCCCATGAGCGAGTCATCACCGTAAGTGCAAAAGTCGGGGATGGGCAATAATGACAATGTGTCCTTAGCTTCACTTAAAATTTCCGGTAATTTCCGGTAAATATAAAGCATGTTCTGTAAACATGAAACTCAACTTTTGAGATAAAATAAGTCCAGTAATCATCGTATTTTTGCATAAAAGTTTGTTTGTGTACATGGATAAGGATATGCAAGTCATGTGATCAAATTTTGCAGGTATTGCAGGTGCTCCAGAAAACCAAGGTAGAAATTATAGGTTTCATGAAAAATTTGGACAGCTTTTTATTAAATGATGAAAAAAAACAGCTGGAAAAACTGACAAAAAAAGAAAGAATAACTGGTCATCAGTAACACAATTTTTCGTTCCCTCTTAACTAAAGCATGCATTTTAAATTGAGATGATTCTAATTCAGTCAAAATCAGATTTACCAAAGTCATCAAAATCTATGTCACTGTCTCCATCAGAATTGAGGGAAAAAAAACAGCTAACAGGTCATCAGAAACACAGTTATTTCATTCCATCTTAACTAAAAACATTCATTTTCATTTTGAGCTGTGATGATTTTAATTTGAATCAATATCAGATTCAGTAAAGCCGTAAAGCCGTCAAAATCTATTTCACTGTCTTCATCAGAGTCAAACAAAAGAGCAGCTGCTTCATTTTGAATATTGTCAATTCTGTCAGCTGCATCTAGTACATTAGCTATTTGATCAGTTAACTGATCATCTTCACTGCCATCAGTACAGCACTTAAATGATCTTATGACCAACTACTCCTCCGACACTTGTGACCAAGCTCTGGATAGCCAGTTGCCATCTTAAGGTTGCCTTGAGGAGTCTTATGATCATTCTCCCTCCATTTGCGCCATTCTTTCCTCATTTCCTTCTTGAAAGGAGCATTCTAGGAGACGTCGGCTGGTTGGCAGATATTGGTGCAACCTCCTTTATAAAGATACAAAATCTTTGTTCTGATACCACTTTCAACACATTGTATAGGTCATATCATAGCCAGTACTAGTATTGAAGATAACCAGCCAAGTAACTACCAAATTTCATATTCAGGGATGGGTCTAACATTTGAGTCCCAATCGTCTGAGGTCATACCAAAGCATTGGTCTTGTTGATTCATACTACAGATAAACTGAAGCTAATTAAGGCCACTAAGGACCCAACCTGGCACTATGATGTACCAATAAAATATTTAAAATTTTTTTTTCTGATTTTTATCAAAGATATTTACCTGGAATAAACAAGACATCAGTATCACGTTCCTGAAGCTGGTCAATTGTCAGTTGCATCGTATGTATACGTGCTCTGTCCGAGATCAGTAAACGCCTCACAATGTCATTATTCGGGCCCCATATTCTGTTCACCCAGGCTGCCATTATAGGACCAGTCAATTGGGAGAGGCAGTAACTTTGACATTATCAGGTATCCTTAATGCCTGTAATACCCTGGGTGGAATGATTCCATTCCGCTCCTTGAGTCAAATGTAAGCAGGCTTTTTGAAACCTGAGGGAAGAGCACACAGTGCAACAGTAAAGCCTCGTTTGGCCCCTCCAGATGAAGAAATCCTCACTGATTGAGTGCCAATGTTATCATTTGTGGAAGCCATTGCCATGTCAAATTTACACATGGTTTGATCCATATTGCCAATATTGAACATGGTATATTGGTACTCCTGTCGTTTTCTCCTTATCTCACTGGTAAATAGTTTTATTAACTAGAAATAGGACGCCCTGTTGATAGTAGTTGCGACATATGAATAGAAACAGGATAGCATAGAAGAACACACATTATCATGTGTAATGTCCATCCCATGAACCTTTTGCAAACATTGTACAGTAGTCTTACAAGACCCCTGTTTCATTTGTAAAATATATCAATGATGCTTAAATATTTATATAGTATAAAAATATAGTATACATGTAAATTATTTCAGCTTCATGCCTTTTTGCATTGGTTGGGTCGAAAATTTCGACGAAATCGCTCTATCTTGCATGGTTAAAGAGATAGAAGCAAATTTCTGTTTTTCTATTTTTGGCAAAAATTCGAAAATTCAAATGGCCGCCATTTTTGGGAAGAGGAAAATTGCCAAGCGTACACTGCTCAGATACCCTTGAGTCAAAAAAATTTCGACGAAATCGCATTATCTCGCACGGTTAAGGAGACAGAAGCAAATTTGTGTTTTTCCATTTTTTGGCAAAAATTCAAAAATACAAAATGGCCGCCATTTTTGGAGAGGGGAAAATTTTTTGAAAATTGCAAAGATTACATTCCTTATGTGGGTGTTCCACCACACGACTAAGGCTCCCGATTAAGGGTTTTTGAGGGTCGGTTTCAAAAATTTGCTTAGTCCCAGGCGTCCTGTAAGAGTCGGTTGTGGTTGGTTGAGGCCGTGTGAAAAATCAAACATGTTTGATATTTCTCCCGACCCCAACCGATTATTTTTTCCCGCCATAAACAAAATGTCCAGGCTTCCCCAGGCCTCCTCAGACCAAATTTACACAGTCCTATGTTGTCCCAGGCCGCCTGCGACCCTTAGTCCCCGACCCTTAGTACCTTAGTCCCATTGCAAAACAAGAATCGGCTATCTTGGTCTGGGGACGCCTGGGGACGCCTCAGGACACCTTGTGGGGTCGGGACTTAATCGTGGGTTAGTCAGGGCTTAGTCCCAGGAGGCCTGAGGTGTCCTGGGACCCAGTCGGTTCGTCTACGACAGGATCATAGTTCAAACCAACCAGAAAAATGGCTTAGTCGGTTCTTAGTCCCAGACCAGTTAGGGACTGTCTGGGGCCGCCTGAAGCGTCCTGAGGCTTCCTGAGGATGATCTGTACTTAATCCCAGACTTTGAAACCAATCCAGTTTTCCCGCCCATTTTTGTTTTTTTTTTCACCGACTGTCCACGATTAAGGGTCGCCGACAGGACCGAGGCTTAATCCTTTCGTGGAACAAGGGCATCAGATACCCTGTGGGTCGAAAATTTCGACGAAATCGCTCTATCTGGCACGGTTAAGGAGATAGAAGCAAATTTGTGTTTTGCCATTTTTGGCAAAAATTCGAAAATTCAAAATGGCCGCCATTTTTGGGGAGGGGAAATTTTTTTGAAAATTGCAAAGATTACATTCCTCAGATACCCTGTGGGTCGAAAATTTTGACGAAATCGCTCTATCTCGCATGGTTAAGGAGATAGAAGCAAATTTGTGTTTTGCCATTTTTGGGAAAAATTCGAAAATTCAAAATGGCCGCCATTTTTGGGGAGGGGAACATTTTTTAACAAGAGGAGAGTGCCCGTGAATGAGCACTGTGTCAGCTGACTGAGTGTTTTTGATTTGTGAAGTTGATGAGAGGAAAGCATAATTATCAGGGAAAGTGCTGTACAGAAATACAGTAAATGGTAATTGAACAGCATATTTGAAAGAAATTCCGAAGCTGACAGAAGGACAAAAAAGTTGTTCCCTGCAAATGGTATTATGAAGGAAAGTAACAAGGTAATTGTATAAGTGTAAAAAGTAGGTTAAAACATATTTAAAGAAATACTGCAAATGTAATATCCTCGGTCAACCTTGAAGAGAAGGTCCAAGGTCAAATCCAACCACACAAAAACATTCCCAGCCCATGATGTCCTATAGGTTGGTTTACCATCCCAAACCTCTAGGACCAATAATAAGCGAGTTATAAGCACTTTTAAGTTTGGCTGTCCTTATTTGACCTTGAAGGAGGGGTCCAAAGGTCAAATCTGACCACATCAAAAGATTCCCAGCCCATGATTTCCTATTGGATGGTTTACTATCCCGAACCTGTAGGATCAATAATAAGCGAGTTATAAGCAATTTTAAGTTTGGCTATCCTCAATTGACTTTGAAGGAGGGGTCCAAGGTCAAATCGAACCACACCAAAAGATTCCCAGCCCATGATTTCCTATAGGTTGGTTTTCATTCCAAACCTCTAGGACCAATAATAAGCCAAGGGTTAGGAATTCTTCCCATACCCTAAACCATAGTTGGTTTCCCCCCCCCCCCCCCCCCCCAACCCCCCACCCCCACCCCCACCCCCACCCCCCCCCCCCCCCCCCCCACCCTTTTTTTCCTTGTTGTCTCCCGAGCCACCTGGGCTAGGACTATAGGAGAGAGGAGGAGAGAGGAGGTAAGAGTTCAGTCCCCAAGGATTCCGGAGGAAGCAGAACAGGATAAAATAGAAAATAACCCATACCCCACACCAGCCCTTCCGGTTGAGAACTGCGTTCTGGGGTTTCAAAACATGATAACTAAAAAAGAAGGAGCCAACGAAAACAACAAACTGCTCCTTCTAAACGCTTTACACTATATACAAGTTATCCTTTCAAGGATACCAGTTACTCGCATATGTGCTGGGCTGCGACCACTGGTCCTAAATGGTACAGGTCAGCATCAGCCCATGCTACATCCTTCAAATAAAATTGGGTGAAGGTATTGTGCGACTTCCAGTGGCAGGCTGAGAGGATCTGGTCCAAGGACACACCTCCTTGAAAAGCTTTAGAAGCTGCAAAGGCCCGCACATCATGGGCTCTAACCTGATGCAATTGTTGTGCATCCTCTTTGGACAATTGATAGCACAACAAGATGGTTTGTTTAATCCAAGAAGAAATCGTAGCAGGAGCGATGTCCTTATTGAAGTTCTTCTTGAAAGACACAAAGACCAACTGTTTGCCTGAACGGAGGTCTTTGGTCTTGTCCAGGTAATAACGCAAAGCCCGAACTGGACATAAGGTTCTATCCTACTTGAGAGACTTATCCAGCGTAGGGGCCAAGGCTGGAATAATTACCGGAGCTACTGAAGAAGGCCCTTCTTTAGCCAACTGATTCTTGGACAAGAAACAAGGAGAAGGGAATAAAGAAACATTAGCCCAATCTTCCTGATGTCTAATGTTCCTGTGTACCCAGGCATGAATCTCACTCCTTCTTTTGCCCGAGCCCAAAGCCAGGAGAAACACTGTTTTGAAGGCAAGATGTTTCAGAGACGCCTTTCGAAGGGGTTCAAAGGGGGACTGGGTTAATTGATGTAAGACCAGAGACAGATTCCAGCTACCATTTGACAAATATGGACCACTTCGACTCATAGACGGCTCTGGTTGATTGTCTCTGAGGAGCCTCAATTCTTGTTGCCACTTCATCAGAGAATCCTTGTGCCTATATGCTAGAGGCTCTAGCAGCCAGGCGTGGAGGTTGAGCCCTAGGAGATCTCTGTGGGGACACTGATTGAACGGTTGGGTCAGCAGGTTCTCCACGTTTGGAAGGGAGAGAGGAATCTGAACAGACATGCTGACCAGATCCCAGAACCAAGGCATGTTGGGCCACCCTGGAGCAATTAGGACCAACCGGTGAACTCCCTGATCTAGGATCTTGGATACCACCTTGCCCAAAAGAGACACAGGAGGGAACGCGTAGGCATCCATACTCTCCCAATTCAGGCTGAGAGCATCTACTCTCCATGTCTGTGGATCGGGTACTGGGGACACAAACTTGGGTAGTTTGTGATTGTACCTTGTCGCAAAGAGATCCACTCGAGGAGTGTGCCACCTGGCACATAAGTGGTCGAAGACTTCCTGCAGGAGGGACCATTCTGTCTGAATAACCTGAGTGCTCCTGGACAATTTGTCTGCTATCACATTCAGCCTTCCCGGAATGTGCCTGGCCCTTAGAACTATCTGTCTGCGATTGCACCAGGAAAGCAGTCTCCAGAGGGGGGCACAAAGTGAGCCTGATCTCATACCCCCCTCCTTGTTGATGTATGAGACAACCGTTGTGTTGTCCGTGGCTATCAAAATGATCTGGCCCCAACACTGTTGCTCGAACTTCTTGAGGGCCGGAAGGACCGCTTTTAGCTCGAGAAAGTTTATGTACAACTGGCTTTCTGAGTCTGACCAAACTCCTTTTGCCGTGTGGTCTCCTAAGTGCGCACCCCAACCTTCGTTTGAGGCGTCGGTAAACAACTGCAGAGCATGCTGTAGAGGATGAAGAGGCTGGCCGCTGAGCACATTGTCTTCATCCAGCCACCACTGCAGATGAGGATATAGAGATCTGGGAAGAGGAATCTCCTTCTCTAGGACCTCTGGCATGTGCCAGTGATTCTTCAAGTGCCACTGAATCGGTCTCATGTGAAGGCGACCCGAAACCACCTGTTTCTCTGTGGCTGTCAACAAACCTATGAGAGACATGAACTCTCGGACCGAACAATGCCCTCTGCCCATTAGCATCTTTATTTTCTGAGTTAGGGTTTGCCACCTCTTCTGAGTCGGCTTTACTAGACCCCTGGAGAGGTCGAAATGATAACCGACAAAGTTGAACTCCTGTTGGGGAACAAGTTCCGACTTTTGCAAATTGACTAACCACCCCAACTGCTGGCACAGAGCCATCAGGGTCTGGGTTTGGTCCACACAAGTCTCGCGACAGGGAGCTCGAAGCAACCAGTCGTCTAGGTACTGGTGGATCCTTATACCCCTGGACTGGGCCATCAATTTCGCCTCCTTCACCACCTTTGTGAATTCCAAAGGAGCCGTTGCTAGGCCGAACGGCAGAGCCCTGAACTGGAAGGTTTGACCGTGCAGGTAAAACCTGAGATACTTCCTCGACCTTGGATTGATGGGAATGTGGAAATAGGCATCGCTGAAATCCAGCGATGTGACCCATTCGCCTTTTTGAAGGGATAGCCGGATGGTCTCCGGAGTTTCCATTTTGAAGGTTTCCGAGTGGAGGAAAAGATTGAGTTTGCTCAAATCCAAGATTGGACGCCATTTGTTGTTTGGTTTGGGAACTATGAACAGCCGGTTGTAAAAGGCCAGAGAAGCCCGAACCACTACTTTTTCTACGGACTGTTTTGTAATCAGGGACTGCAACGCCTCCTTCAAAAACTTGTTTCTGCGAGGGTTGGCGTATCCGCTGACTATCAGAGGAAACCTGGTCAATGGGGGCCTCATCTTGAAAGGGAGGTTGTAACCGTCCTTCAAGATGGAAACTACCCGAGGATTTGAACCCAGGCTGAGCCATGTTTCCCAAAGCCTTTGTAACCTGCCTCCCACAGGAGGATTTTCTGCAACACTGTGGACATTTAGTACATGAGGGACAGAACGACAAGGAGAGACAAAAGAAGCACTTTTGACATGTTTTATTTCTGTCTGACAAAGATCGGGACTTAGGCCTTTCTTTTGCGGCTGCCCGGAACCGACAACAATAGGAACAGGAATTACAGCAGTTCTTGAGTATACAGTCCTTGAAATGGTTTGAGAGCTGATGTTTTGACCCACTTTTTTTGGAATTATCTGGTTGCGTGGGTTTGTACAATGATTGTCATTTATAATTTTTGCCACCCCGGGCATACTTGGAAAAACGGTGGTTAGTAGAACCACGCCCACGGCCACGACCTCGTGACCCAAACTGTCGCCAAGGTTGTTGAGGAGCAGATGACGGCTGAACCATGGTCTTAGCCTCCTTCTTCTCATACGGTTTATAGCGATACCTGGCCTTCTGTTGGTGCTGGGGACCAACTCGAGACTGGACCGACACATGTTGTGTCTCAAACTTGTTGATATCTTGTTCCGCGACATTCAAGGCTGCGTCAGGAAATAACCCATATCCAAAAAGAGCAGCATTTCTCAGTTCATTCCAAGTGTCCATCTTCATACCGGGACGAACATGATCTAAATAAGAGTCCCGACGCATCAGAATGAAGTTCCCCAGCTGCACAAAAAGGCTATCAGCCAGGTGCTGTAGAGCTGTCCCAAGAGAGACGGATACATTCTGGTGGAAAGCACATAAATCCCTTAACTCCTTAAGTGCTTCAGACACCTCCTTGGCTGACTTGCCCTTACTGAGATGACTCTGTAGGAAAGTTATGTGATGTGCCATCTGATCTTGAATCTCGCTAGTGTATCTGCTGAAACCAGCTGCATGGTTCACTGTGTAAGTACCCTCTCGGGCGCACCTTTCCCATCTGCGTAATACTTCTTGCGATATGGGACGAGACACGGGACCTGTTGCGAGATATGCAGCTGGTTTGACAATTCTTGAGAATTCGGCATTTAGTTTCGCCTCAGAACCATGCCAGTTGAACAACTTTCTACCTGGTCGCTGGGGACCATCTGTCTTTAACTTATGCATGGGATACCATTTATCCTGTGGTTTAGGGGTGCGTATGAATTGGTCAGTACGCAAACCACCTGCTTCTCGACTTCGGGAAGGGTAACCCTCAGCTACCGTCAGATTAATCCTCTCCAGCTTCTGACAGAGCCAATCGTCTGCTGGCATGGCTACTGACACTTTTGAACTTGTTTTAGGATTTTTTTCCACGCCACGGATTGTTGGACTTATCCGGGTCACTGTACTCTAACTCAAAGTCTGGGATAAAGTTCCAGCCCATAAAGGCCCTGATGGAAGGAACCGTTTCCCTGTAACTCATTTCTTCATTTTTGTCTGGTTTATCAGTGTCTGATTCAGAAAGTTCACCATCCTCGCTATCCAAAACATCTGGTGATGTATGAGCCCTATCCAAAACATCTGTTGATGTATGATCCCCAAAGAGTGGTTCATCTGAAGCCACAGGCAATACATCTGTTAAGGGGTGTTCAACATTGGACATATCATCTGAGCCACCAGTAGAAGCAAGGTTTCTCATAAACGGCTCCCCAGCCGGTGCAGCCGGTTCCAGACCGGTAAAAGATCCATCCACAACCGGAACCGGTTCCTTGGGTATAAAAGTGTCAGATTGGTGTGCCCTGACCGGACCGGTCATCTCCCCAACCGGTACCGGTTTGGGTTGTTGCAGTGCAGTGTCAGAGGGCTTTTTCTGTACCGGACCGGTATTTTCCTCAACCGGAACCGGTTTTACTTTTGAATATTTATGATGAGAAGACTTGTGTTTCTTCTTTAAATCTTTCTTGCCATCTGATCCTGTAGTAGCCTGTACTGAAGGAAACCGCACCGGACCAGTGGTTCGGGCAGAGGCAGGATCTATGAATGGCTGATCAGAAACCGGTGGGTTTGAAACCTCAACTTTGGGGGTAGCAAATATATTGCCTCTCGACAAGAGTGCTTCAAAACGAGAGAATTTCTCGTCTAACTGGTCACTTAGTTTGTCAAAATCTTTTTTGGAAACAAAATCTGAAGAACTTACATTATCGCTACCCCCAGGGAGGTCCTGCGCATGCGCACTGTCATCTTCGGAACTCGTCTGCTGAGCATGCGCAGAAATAGCTGGCTGTTGAGAAGAATTAACTGGAGACAGTACAGTTACCTCTCGTGGTGACACTAGCAAACCTGCTTTCTTGTCCTTGCGAATCTGATATTATGGAGTGGCCAGCATTTCACGTTGAATTGCTGTAAAATTGTCACAAATCTTGCAAATCGCACCTCCCACAATGCAGGGATCTTTACCCAGACCTTTGTCTCGACAACGAGCACACTTCTCATGCATGTCAAATCCAGCCATCTTATGGCCGCACGATCCCCGCCTTTGTCCTGGTGAATCCACAGTTATTAAACAACACTTCTACACAAAGAATTTATCAAAATATATCCTGTAACAGATATAAGATAAAATAAAAGTTTCTCCAAAAAACAGACGACCTCTCGTCTTCGCGCCAAACAAAAGGAGGAAGTACGCATGTGCGCGCACGCGCAGTGCACCGGCAGGGAGGCTATACAGCCACCTGGCGAGTAAACAGGACACTACCGGTCCGGGCCAGAGCCCAGCTTGAGGCGTTTTTTCCTAACGTTTGGCGGGACCGGCAGCACGCCAGACAAATGCATCTGTCCACTAGGTAAGATATATTAACGCAATAAAATATTTCAGCTTCATGCCTTTTTGCATTGGTTGGGTCGAAAATTTCGACGAAATCGCTCTATCTTGCATGGTTTAAAGAGATAAAAGCAAATTTCTATTTTTCTATTTTTGGCCAAAATTCGAAAATTCAAAATGGCCGCCATTTTTTGGGAAGAGGAAAATTGCCAAGCGTACACTGCTCAGATACCCTATGAGTCGAAAAAATTTCGACGAAATCGCCCTATCTCGCACGGTTAAGGAGACAGAAGCAAATTTGTGTTTTTCCATTTTTTGGCAAAAATTCAAAATTGCAAATTTAACAAGTAAATTAAATTTTTATAAGTTAATACCCTATCCAATGGACAATTGCTTTACCGGTCGGCGCGACCGGTCCCACCAAACGTCAGAAAAAGACGTCCTGTATATACTACCGGCAGGACCGATCACAGAGTGTGCATTCGCCAGATGGCGCATCGTACTTCATTTCCTGTTTACCTATTGACGTCATAGCATCTTTTTTGTGTCTAATACTAGTAAGACCCCTAGTAAGCTGATAGCGGGGCCGGTTGGGTGGGCCTTGCCTGTCCATTGGATAGGGTATTAACTTATAAAAATTTAATTTACTTATTAAATTTGCAATTTTATTGCGTTAATACATCCTATCCAATGGACAATTGCTGAATAACTACCGCTTGGTAGGCGGGTAAGCAGCTAGGGACTTATGTGAACTCATAACAACAAATTTGAACAGGCCCATTTGACCTAGGGTCAGAGAACCCTGAAAGGTTAGGGTCGGCCACTAACTCACCGGTTAACCGGGAGCCTACCGACGTTGCCCCCCCCCTTTTTCTTTCCTTCCAGAGATGGTCTGAGAAGGGAAAGATAGAGAGAGAGAGGGGCTGAGTTCAGTCCCAGAAGAAATAAACTTCCCAAAGGAAGCAAGTCACAGTTTTTTTTGTTTTTGTTTTTTTGAAAATATATGTACACTCAACATATTTACATTATGTACATATCTAACATATTTACAATATGTACATATTTACATATATACAACATCCCCTCACTTCTGGGCCTGGTGGTGCACCTGCTGGGCAGCCACTACAGGTCCCAGGTGGAAAAGCTCTGAGTCAGCCCAGGCAACATCCTTCAAATAGAATTGGGTGAAGGTGTTGTGAGATTTCCAGTGGCAGGCTGACAAGATCTGATCTAAGGAGATCCCCGATTGGAAAGCCTTAGAAGCAGCAAAGGCCCTAACATCATGGGCTTTAACCTGATGTAAGGTGAGGGCCTCCTGGTCAGAGAGCTCATAGCACAGAACCACAGTCTGTTTGATCCATGGGGAGATGATGGCAGGTGAGATGTCTTTATCAAAACCCTTCTTGAAGGAGACAAAGACTAACTCCTTATTCTGCCTGAGGTCTGCAGTCCGGTCCAAGTAGTAGCGCAGGGCTCTAACTGGACATAGGGACCTGTCACGCTTGAGTGACCTGTCCAGAGATGGTGCCAGGGCTGGGATGACCACTGGCGCCACACTATCTGGACCTTCCTTAGCTAGCTGGTTCTTGGATAGGAAGCTGGGTGAGGGGTACAAAGACACCTTAGACCAGTCTGACTGGTGTCTGATGTTCTTATGTAACCAAGCATGGATCTCACTCCTGCGTTTACCTGAACCCAAAGCCAGCAAGAAAACAGTCTTTAAAGTTAAATGTTTCAAGGAGGACTCTTTCAGGGGTTCAAAAGGAGCCTTTGTGAGCTGATGTAAAACCAGTGAAAGGTTCCAGGAGGGGATGCCCCTCCTGCCCTTAGGTCTGTCTCTATGGAAACTATCCAGGAGACGAGTGAGATTCTCATCTTTGCTGACATTAATGGTGGAATTGCCCAGTTTGTCAGCAATGGCGGATCTGTAGCCATCAATAGTGCCTGTTTGTAACTTCTTGTCCTGAAACAAGTGCAGGAGGAAGTCAGCAATGGCTTTCAGAGGTGGTGCCCTGAAGTCCACATGATTACTGAGGCACCACTTTGTAAAAATGGTCCACTTTGCCTCATAGACAGATCTGGTTGATCTTCTTTGAGGAGCCTCAATTCGTGCTGCCACTGCCTCAGAGAAGCCTTGCTCCTTGATTGCTGAGGCTCTAGGAGCCAGGCATGTAGGTTCAGATTGGACAGATTCCTGTGAAGGACCTGGTTGAATGGCTGAGACACTAGGTTGGGTATACTGGGCAGACACAGTGGGATCTGGCTTGACATTGCTACCAGGTCCCAAAACCAGGGCATGTTGGGCCACCCTGGGGCAATCAGGATTATTCTGTTGCAGGGGTAGTCCTGGAGCTTCTCTACCACTTTGCCCAAGATGGCTGCCGGTGGGAAGGCGTATGGGTCCAGGTCCTCCCAGGAGAGACTGAGTGCATCCACTGCCCAAGCCTGGGGGTCTGGCACCGGTGACACAAACTGGGGCAGTTTGTTGTTGAATCTGGTGGCAAACAGGTCCATTTGTGGCTGGTGCCACCTTGAGCATACAGCTTGGAACACTGCTGGATGAAGTGACCACTCTGTTTGAATGGTCTGGCCAAGTCTGGGTAGCTTGTCTGCTATCACGTTCAGCCGGCCGGGGATATGACGTGCCCTGAGGGTTACCTGCTGTCTGGTGCACCAAGACAGGATTCTCCACAGTAGGGCACACAGTGACCCCGACTTCATCCCCCCTTCTTTGTTGATATAGGCAACCACTGTTGTGTTGTCTGTAGCTATCAACACTGTCTTGTTGCAGACCAGGGTTCGAAACTCCTTTAGAGCTAGAAAAACTGCTTTTAGCTCTAAGTGGTTTATGTGTAACTTGCTCTCTGGAAGGGACTAAGTTCCCCTTGCAGTGTGGTCGTCCAAGTGAGCGCCCCACCCTTCGTTTGATGCATCTGTAAAGATCTGAAGAGCATGTTTTAGAGGGTGTAATGGTTGACCTAGTAGCACATTGCTTTCCTCCAGCCACCACCTTAGATGGGGGTGGAGGGACTTGGGGACCGGGATCACCTTTTCCAGTGACTCTGGGACCCTCCAATTGTTTTTCAAGTGCCACTGTATGGGTCTCATGTGAAGTCGCCCTAAGTGGACTTGTTTTTCTGTTGCTGTGAGGAGACCTATAAGGGACATAAATTTCCGGACCGGACATACCGGATCCGACATCATTGAGCTGATCTTGTCTGTCAAGGCCTGCCAATGTTCTTCTGTTGGTCTGACCTTGCCCTCTTTCAGGTCGAACTGGTAACCTACGAAGTTGAAGACCTGTTTGGGTGCCAGTTCTGACTTTTCCTTGTTCACCAGCCACCCTAGTTCCTGACAAAGTGTGACCAGGGTTTGAGTATGCTGGAGACAGGTATGGAGGGTAGAGGCTCTCACCAGCCATTCGTCTAGGTACTGGTGGATCCTTACACCCTTCTGAAGGGCCATGAGTTTGACCTCTTTGGCCACCACTGTGAACTCCATGGGAGCTGTGGAAAGGCCAAAGGGAAGGGCTTTGAACTGATAGGACCGACCCTGGAGGTGAAAACGCATGTACTTCCTGGACTGACTGTGAATGGGTATATGGAAGTATGCATCTTTGAAATCTATGGATGTGACCCACTCCCCTACTTGGAGGGAGGTTCTTATGGTCTCTGGGGTCTCCATCTTGAACGACCCTGTGTTTAAAAAGGTGTTCAAGGTGCTCAGGTCTAGGATGGGTCTCCACCGGTTGTTGGGTTTGGGTACCAAAAATAGCCGGTTGTAAAACCCCAATGAATTTGGATTGTCCACCGGTTCGACTGCATTTTTGTTTATCAGCTGATACAGTGCCTCTATAAGGAAGGACTGTTTGGTTGGATTGTGGTAGTTGCTTATTACAGTCGGTGACCTTGTCAAGTGGGGTCTGAACCGGAAGGGGAGAGTGTAACCCTCCCTCAGTATGTTTACCACTTTTGGACTTGAACCCAGGGTTTCCCATTTCTTCCAACACTGGTTTAACCTCGCCCCTACAGGGGGATCTAAAACAGCATGTTGGGCATTGGTGACAAGCTTTACAGAAGGTAAGTGACCTACACAAGAAACATCTTTCACATATTTTATTTCTGTGTACAATTGACATATATTGGGATTTACACCTTTCCTTTGTGGCAACCTGGTGACAATATGAGCATTTGCAACATGAGAGTCTACATTTAAAGTCAATTTGCTGTTCTTCTGATCTGTCACTGGTGGTGGGTTCAAACCCTCCATCTTGTCGGATACAATTACAGAGTCCTTCAATCCGACCACATTTGAAACACAATAATTGTCATTTATGCTTCTTAAAACCTTTGGCCGGCTTCTGGTTGAAGTTTGAGGCTTTACCCCCACCTTTCTGACCAGTTTGCCGGTCTCTGATTTGTTTCCAAGCCGGTGTAGTTGGTTTCCGGTCCGGCTGGTGTGAAGGTTTAGTACTGGAGGGAACGTACGGATAAAAACGTCCGGGTTTCCTCTGTGTGTTACCCATAGAACGCCTCTCCTCACTACGGGAAATCTCATCTTCTGCCTTGACCAGTAAGCTGTCCGGGAACAGTGAGAGTAAGTGGACTGGAGATGTACGTAAGGCAGTTAAGGTGTCAGGTTTAACTCCACCACGGATAAACTCCAGATAGCTAACCCGACGTGCCAGAGTGAGGTTGGCCATGCTGATGAAAACTCCCTCTGAGAGATCCTGCATGGTGCGCTGCATAGCTTGGGAAATTGACCGGTTAAAGGTCACCAGATATTCAAGTTCTTCAATAGCTTGCCGTGTTCTCTCAGCACTCTTGCCCTTTGATGAATCTGACCGGAGAGACTTCAGCTGGGTAACCATTGAGTCCTCTACTTAAGTAAGGCATCTAGATAGACCAGCAGTGTGATTACACATCACGGATTGCTCCCTGAATGCCTTCTCCCACCTTCGAAGGATATCTTGGCTGAATGTACGGGAAGCTGGAGCAGAAGGTAAACTTCTTCTTGCGACCCTAGAGAACATGCTGTTCAGCTTTGCCGGTTCCGGAGACCAGTGGGATACAGCCTGGGTAGATGCGTCGCCCTTCTTAACTGCTTGCATGTCGTACCACTTGGAAGAACGGGGAGTCTTTACAAACTGGTCACGTAGCAGTCCACTGTTTCAGAATTTCTAGCTGGATAACCTTCAGCAATAGTTACATTCAGTTTCTCCAGTCTTTTGCAAAGCCATTCATCGACCGGCAATTTAACTGACACTTTACCGGTAGTCTTCACTCTAGAACCGGCAAAAGGATTATCATCCATAGAGGCAGCTGAGTTGTCATAATCCGGGATGTGATGCCAGTTCATGAAACTTCTAACCCCTCTAATAGTTTCCCTGTAATTGGCGTCTTCAGAGAGGTCCTGATCTGTAGCTGTGTCCGGTAAATCACCCTGGCAGTGAATACTAGCCGGTGATGACGGTTCCCCATCCAACTCAGCCTCACTATCAGATTGCCTAGCAACGTCAGAGTCCTGGCCAATGGGAGGCGACTGGTTATGCAGCGTAGTTTCAACACCGGCAGGTAGAATCTCAGGACCCGCACCAGGAGCCTGTGTAGGCTGGGTGGCCGTCACTGCACCGGGAACCAGTAAAGGTTGGGTGGCTAACACTGTAGAGGTACCGGGGCCCTGAACAGGGTGGGTAGCACTCTCAACACCATCTCTCTCAGCCTCAGTACCGGGAACCCCCAGCGGAGATTGGGTAGCCGTCAACTGCGTAGCAATGTCACCAGTGCCCTCAGAAGACATAACACTTGTAGAAGCACCCGGATCAAAGAAAGGGTGTTCTCTGGGCACCACAGAGGCAGAGGTCACCGGTCTCACCGGAACAGCAAAGGATTGGTTAATCAGCATAGCTTCTACACATGAAAATCTCTCACTCCACTTGTCATCAAGGGACTTGAGGTCGTCTGAAGTAGGTTTGCTGCTATGCTTCCGTTTACTTGACCTTGGAGAGCCATCTAAACGCTTCTTCTTCTTTGGAGTAGAATCCACAGGGGAGGACTTGTCACAGCTAACCCGTCCCAACAGTGTAACTTCTGAAGGGTCCCCTAGAGTGGGGGTCGTGCTTGCATTACCTTCAGCCCTCTTCTGCTCAGAACGTTCCTTCCTTTCCTTGTAGGTCGGAGTTGCTAACTGGTGGATCTGCGCAGGCGTAAAAGACTTACAGATCTGGCAATCCAGCTTTTTAACACAGGGGTCGTCCCCCACCCCCTTGTCACGACAACGCGCGCATTTCTGGTGGTTGTCGAAAAGGGCCATAACGTGCCCGCAAGAACCTCGTTTCTGTCCAGGAGACGACATAATGATCAGTAACGTTGTATAAATACTCCGTACTAATAAAAAACAAGAAACTTGGAAGAGTTCGTCGTAAAACTTCAAAAACGTATCTCTGAAGAAAATCTTCTGCACACTCTTTCGTGTCAAACGAAAAAGGGTGCTATGACGTCAATAGGTAAACAGGAAATGAAGTACGATGCGCCACCTGGCGAATGCACACTCTGTGACCGGTCCTGCCGGTAGTATATACAGGACGTCTTTTTCTGACGTTTGGCGGGACCGGTCGCGCCGACCGGTAAAGCAATTGTCCATTGGATAGGATGTATTAACGCAATAAAAATACACAATGGCCGCCATTTTTGGAGAGGGGAAATTTTTTTGAAAATTGCAAAGATTACATTCCTTAGATACCCTGTGGGTCGAAAATTTCGACGAAATCGCTCTATCTCGCACGGTTAAGGAGATAGAAGCAAATTTCTGTTTTGACATTTTTTGCAAAAATTCGAAAATTCAAAATGGCTGCCATTTCTGGGGAGGGGAAATTTTTTTGAAAATTGCAAAGATTACATTCCTTAGATACCCGGTGGGTCGAAAATTTCGACGAAATCGCTCTATCTCGCACGGTTAAGGAGATAGAAGCAAATTAGAAGCCAATTACTCATTTATTTAATTAATTACTCACTCATCTATGAAGCAATTACCCCCAAAAGCAATCCCATACAAGCTATTAACCCAATGAACCTCCATACCAAATATCAGAAAGATAGGCTTAATAGCATTCCTTAAAATGTCTGGAAACCAAAGAGATACTCAAAAGTAGTAAAGTAGCTATTACTCAGTTAGCTATAGAGCTATCATCACCAAAAGCAATCCCATACAAGCTATTAACCCAATAAACCTGCATGCCAAATTTGGTAAAGATAGGATAAGAACTGTTGCCTAAAATGTCTGGAAACCAAGTGGGACGGCAGACGGCGGAAAAAGCAAAAATAATATGTCCACCCCCCAGTGGGTGGACATAATTCTTCTTTCTACCTTGATTCTTTGAATTTCCTTTTCCTCTTTCCATTTTGGACATGTTTTATCATTAGAGGCATGGTTTCCTTGACAGTTAACACATCTTGCTTCATTCGTGCATTGTTGAGAGTCTGTATGATCTTCTTTCCCATATTTATTGCAAAGTTCATTTTTCCTGCAGTTAAATTTAGTGTGACCAAACTTTTGACACTTGTAGCATCTCACAGGATTGGGGATATACTGTGACACAGCCACCCTGTAGTAACCCGCCCTGATGTATTTAGGTAAGGTCTGGCTTTGAAATGTCAGTATAAAGGTCCATGTCAGTATTTTTTGTCCATCTCTAAATACCGAAATCCTGTCTAGCTTGATGACACCTTCAGCTTTCAGGCCTTATAATATTTCATCATCAGTACAGTCTTTTATGTCTGGGCATCTTATGACCCCTTTCTTAGTGTTTAAACTGTAATGAGGTGAAACATCAATTGGTATAGCATTGTCAATTGTCAGATTCAATTTTGTAGTTTTCAGTAATTTCTGGCTCTGTGTTTCCTTGTCCACTTCCACCAAAATGCTTCCATTCCTTAACTTCTTTATGTTAAACGGATCGGAACCAAGTATAGTAACAATTACAAAATTTAATAGTAAATTAAATTTTTATAAGTTAATACAACTTACCTAGTGGACAGATGCATTTGTCCGGCGCTCTGCCGGTCACGCCAAACGTTAGAAAAAAACGTCCTGAGCTGGGCTCTGGCCGGGACCGGTAGTGTCCTGTTCACTCGCCAGGTGGCTGTACAGCCTACCTGCCGGTATACTGCGCATGCGCTCTTCCTCTTTTTGTTGTCTACCTTACGTCCCCTTGTTTGGTTATGATAGCAGGGAAGGTAGGGTGGGACTCCCTCTGTCCACTAGGTAAGGTATTAACTTATAAAAATTTAATTTACTATTAAATTTTCTATTTTATTGCGTTAATACAACTTACCTAGTGGACAGATGCAGAATGACTACCCATTGGTTGGAGGGTAGCCAAATAAGGGGAACCCATATCGTCAATAGTAAGATGGGTGCGTCCGGTACTGGTTAAATAAACCAACCTTCAAGGACCAAAACACCCTTGCCCCCCCTAAAGTTTTTAAAAGAAAGCGTCTGTGCACAGATTCGACCCGAATGCGCAGGGAGACGAAGGAGAGCATGAACTAATATCATTCATGAATGAGGAAGAAGAACAGGAGCAAGGAACACCATCCTTGAGAAGCTCCTGGATCCACTTTGGATCATGGCAATCCAGCAGCAAAGGATAGTGGAGGTCTGTCTTTTTTTTTTTTTTTTTAATTATACAGTATGCACAATGAAGGAAAAAACCTAAAAAATATGTATACTATATACAATATGCAATAGGACAAGCTGCTACTACTTAACCTCATGGATCTGTTGAGCAGCTACCACAGGACCCAGATGGTACAGCTCTGAATCTGCCCAGGCTAGGTCTTTCAGATGGAATTGTGTAAAAGTGTTGTGAGCCTTCCAATGGCAAGCCGATAGGATCTGATCCAAAGAAACCCCGCCTTGAAAAGCTTTGGAAGCGGCAAAGGCCCGGACATCATGAGCCCGAACTTGATGTATAGTTTGGGCTTCTTCGTCTGAAAGTTGATAGCACAACAACACAGTTTGCTTGATCCAGGAAGAGACAGTAGCCGGAACAATGTCCTTCTGAAAACTCTTCCGGAGCGACACTAACACCAGATCTTTGCCCGTTCGCAAGTCCTTGGTCCTGTCCAAATGGTAACGCAAGGCTCTCACCGGGCAAAGTGACTTATCTTCCTTGAGAGACTTGTCTAACGATGGGGCCAAAGCAGGAATGACCACCGGAGCCACAGCAGCAGGCCCGTCCCGAGCTAGTTGATTCTTAGAAAGGAAACTGGGAGAGGGGTATAGGGAGACCTGACTCCAGTTTTCCTGATGCCTGATGCTTCGGTACAACCATGCATGGATTTCGCTCCACCTTTTGCTGGAACCCAATGCCAAAAGGAACACCGTCTTAAAAGTCAAATGTTTAAGAGAAGCCTTTCGCATGGGCTCGAAGGGAGCTTTTGTCAACTGATAGAGAACTAAGGACAGGTTCCACGCAGGAACTCCCCATCTTCCCTTTGGCTTGTCTCTGTGAAAACTGTCTAAACAAGCGAGTTAAGTTTTCATCTTTGCCAAATTGAATCGTGTCGTTGCCTATCATGTCAGCAATGGCTGTTCTGTAGCCTTCTATAGTGCTGGGTTGTAAATGTCTCTCCTTAAAGAGATACAACAACAAAATCTGTCACTTGTTTCAGAGAGGGCAACCTGAAGTCCACCTGGTTGGACTCGCACCACTTAACAAAAATGGCCCACTTTGATTTATAAACCGCTCTGGTTGAACTTCTCTGAGGAGCTTCAATTCTTGCTGCCACTTTATCAGAAAATCCCTGTCTCTTGATGGACGAGGCTCTAGGAGCCAAGCATGCAGATTTAGATGATTCAAGTTCCTGTGGAGGAGACCGTTGAATGGCTGGGTTAATAGGTACTTCTCCAAGGGAAGACTGAACGGAATCTGACTTGACAGCCTGATCAGATCCCAGAACCAAGGCATGTTGGGCCATACCGGGGAGATCAGTATCATCCTGTGACAGCCCTGATCCACGAGTTTTGACACGACTTGATTGAGAAGGGAGACTGGAGGGAAGGCATACACGTCCAGATTGCTCCATGAAAGACTGAGAGCATCCACTGCCCAAGCTGTCGAATCCGGAACCGGAGAAACAAACTTGGGAAGCTTGTGATTGAATCGAGTTGCAAAGAGATCTATCTGCGGTCGGGCCCATTTTGAACACAAGAGATTGAATACCTGTTGAGACAGGCACCACTCGGTCTGAATCACTTGATTGTGTCTGGATAGCTTGTCCGCTATGACATTCAAGCGACCTGGGATGTGTCTTGCCCGCAGAATTATCTTCCTGGGATGACACCAGGATAGGAGCCTCCAAAGTAGGGCACAGAGAGAACCTGATCTCATACCGCCCTCCTTGTTGATGTAAGAGACTACAGTTGTGTTGTCCATTGCTATGAGGACAATCTGTCCCTTGCACTGCTGCTCGAAACTCTTGAGAGCCAGAAGAACTGCCTTGAGTTTCAAGAAATTGATGTGGAGGCGACTTTCTGGTTCTGACCAAACGCCTCTTGCTGTGGATCCCCCTAAGTGTGCGCCCCAGCCTTCGTTTGAGGCATCTGTAAATATCTGTAGGGCGTGTTGCAGGGCGTCCAAGGGCTGACCCTTGAGTACATTGTTCTCTTCTAACCACCAATCTAGGGGTGGATGGAGAGAGAGGGGAATTGGAATAATCTTTTCCAGATTCTTGGGCACATGCCAATGTCGCTTCAGGTGCCACTGAACGGGTTTCATATGGAGGCGACCTGCCCATACCTGTTTCTCTGTGGCAGTAAGGAGTCCGATTAGGGACATGAATTGTCTGACTGAACAACTTTTCCTGCCTTTGATGAACTGTAGTTTCTGTTGAAGAGTGATCCATCTGTCCTGAGTGGGCAAAACCCGACCTGACAGAAGATCGAACCAGTAACCTACGAAATTGAAAACTTGTTGAGGCGTAAGTTCCGATTTCTCCATGTTTACCACCCACCCTAGTTCGCGGCACAGGGCCAAGAGGGTCTGGGTATGCAGTCGGCAAGTTTCCTGGTCTGGGGCTCTGACTAAACAGTCGTCGAGGTACTGGTGGATCCGGATACCCCGTGCTTGAGCCATCAGTTTCACCTCCTTGACTACCTTGGTAAATTCCAGTGGAGCTGTGGCTAGATCAAAAGGAAGGGCCGTAAATTGATAAGCTTTCTTCCCTAGAAAAAACCTGAGGTACTTCCGGGATCTCTGACTGATGGGGATGTGAAAATAAGCATCGCTGAAGTCCAGTGACGTTACCCGTTCCCCTCTTTGGAGAGACAACCTTACTATTTCCGGAGTTTCCATCTTGAAGGTGCCTGGTTTCAAGAATAAGTTTAGATGGCTGAGGTCCAAGATAGGCCTCCATCTGTGGTTGGATTTTGGTACCAGAAAAAGGCGGTTGTAAAAGGCCAGGGAGGACCTTATCACCACTTTTTCTACCACCAACTTGTTTGTGAGTTCTATCAATGCTTGGAATAAGGCCTTGCTTTTCCCCGGGTGAGCATAACCACTCTTGATCACAGGGGACCTGGTTAGACGTGGTCTGATTTTGAAGGGTAGCGTGTATCCCTCTCTCAAAATTGAGACCACCCTTGGATTCGCACCCAGTGTGAGCCAAACATGCCAAAACTTCTGTAACCTGCCCTCTACAGCCAAATTTGGGACAACATTGGGGACATTTGGAACATGTGGGGCAAAAAGACATTGACTTGCACAAGAAACACCTTTGACATCTTTTATTTCTATCTTTTGAGTACAGGGACTTATACCTTTCTTTTGTGGTTGCCCTTGGAAACAAACAGAATGAGCATGATCGACAGCAAGATAAGACACACTTTGAGAATTTAAACTTGATGTCATCTGAACTTTGTTTAACACTGAACTGTCTACTATTTTTGGTTTTACAGTCCTGGTTACTGTTCTCTGGTCCAACTTTGTAACTATTGATCTTGAGAGAGTTGGACACACTAGGTAATTGTCATTTATATTGCTTGTAGCCTTTCGATTTAGAGAAACGGGATTGGAGCCACGTCCTCTGCCACGACCCCGGCCTCTATTCCGGCTAAACTGTCTCCAAGACTGACATTCCTGATATCCTGTACTGGTATTTCTATTCTCTCTGCTTTCATAGGGACGGTACCTGTGAGAAGATCTCCATCCGGTCTGTTAGGCAGCACCCGGACCGGGTCTGGGAACAGAACCGGAGGAGTGATGACTGGCAATATCTTGTTCGGCTGTACGTATAACTGTATCAGGGAACAGTCCATGTCCAAACAACGGAGCATTTCTCAATTGGTTATAAGTATCAGGTTTAATCCCGTTCTTGACATGATCAAGGTAAGAGTCCCTTCGCAGCAAGATTAAGTTGGACATTTGTACAAAAAGACTGTCTGCCAAGTGTTGAAGCGCAGTGCCCATTGCCACAGACACATTCTGGTGAAAGGCGGTAAGATCTTTCAAGTCTGAAACGGCAGCAGACACTTCCTTGGATGCTTTTCCCTTATTGATCCTAGAGTGAAGCATGTTAATATGGGCTGTCATGCGCTCCTGTAACTCACTGGTGCAACGGTTAAAACCTGCAGCATGATTCACAATGTATGAATTTTCTCTGGAGCACCTTTCCACCGACGCAAATATTCCTGGGAAATGGGACGCGAAGGAGGCCCTGTGGCAGGATAAGCAGCAGCTTTCACAAGAGTTCACCTAGGCCTCTGAGTTGTGCCAACTAAACAAAGTCTCTCTCCAGGTCTATGCGGGCCCTCCGGTCTGATCATTTGCATCTGGTACCACCTATTTTGCGATTTCGGGACTTTCACAAATTGATCCTTTTTTAACCCTGCTGAGTCTTGGGTCCTTGAAGGGTAACCTTCCGCCACAACTGTGTTCAACTTTTCTAGTTTTTGACAAAGCCAGTCGTCTGGTGGCATGGCTACAGAGATGCGGGCAGGCCTTTTTGGTAGCTTTCCTTTCCAGGGATTGTTACTCTTATCTGGCTCACTGAGATCACTTTCAAACGTAGGAATATGATTCCACCCCATAAACGACCGGATGGACCTAACTGTTTCTCTATAGTTCATATCTTCTGTCTGTTCGGGAAGATATTTCACAGAAGATATTTCACCTTCATCAGAAACTGATCCTCGGAGTAACTGGCTTCAGAAAGAGGAGGGTCAATGTCCAAGGTATCCGGCTCCGGTGGAGTACGGTAAGCACCGGAAACAGTGGAGCCCCCAAATAGAGATGAAGAAGCTTGAACTACTGGGGGAGCTTGACCGGATGAACCGGGTTGAACAAATCCTTGACCGGTTGCACCGGGAAGAAAAATTTCTTGTTGTTCCGGGTCGGAGGAAGTAGAAACTGGTGTAGGCTTAGGCTTTGCCTACTGCACAACCTCTGGACCGGAGGTGGCTTGAGCTTGAACCGGTGGCTTAACCTGAACCGGTGCAGATTTTACATGATGAGCACCAACATCCGGAGAGGGAGACACCTGCCTTTTCTTCGAATGTTTATCCTGCTCTTTACTTTCTCTACGGGATTTACGTGACTTTCTCTTCTCTTTAACATCCTTTTCAGTAACCCTACTGTCCTGTTGCTTATCTACCTCACCTTCTGCTGGGACCTCCACCGGACCGGTGAGCCGGGCAGAAGGGGGAATAAAAGGTGTGTCTGACATCGCAGCATGGGAAGGCACATGCTGGACAGTAGATTTTGGGGTAGAGAAAACGTTTCCCCTGGAGAGCAAGGCCTCAAACCGGGCGAATTGTTCAGCCCATTGATCCGACATTTGTTGAAGTTGGTCAGAGGTAACAAAAGAAGCATTAGAACTGGAAGCCTCTGACTGCGCATGCGCAGAAGGTTGAGATGCCGGAGGAGAGGAATGAAAAACGGGCTCTTTATCCTCGACAGAAGCAATGACTGTTACTTGATCCGGAGATACCAAAACACCTGACTTTTTGTCCTTGCGTATCTTATATGTGGGTGTGGCCAGCATGTCCTTCTGGGTTTCAGTGAACCCGTCACAAATAACACAAGATCTTTTCTCAACACAGTCATCATCTCCAATGCCCTTGTCACGGCATCTGGCACAACGTTTGTGCAAATCAAAAGAGGCCATAATATGACCGCATAAGCCTTGCCTCTGTCCTTTTTTATCTCCAGGAGATGCCATGATGTATGGACACAAACACTGACTACAAATTTGTAGAAATTTCACTTGTAAAGAACATCAAAAAATTAAAATAGTTTCTCTTAAACTTCAAGCATTTCAAATCCTCACGCGGCAAAGAAAAAGAGGAAGAGCGCATGCGCACACATGCGCAGTATACCGGCAGGTAGGCTGTACAGCCACCTGGCAAGTGAACAGGACACTACCGGTCCCGGCCAGAGCCCAGCTCAGGACGTTTTTTTCTAACGTTTGGCGTGACCGGCAGAGCACCGGACAAATGCATCTGTCCACTAGGTAAGTTGTATTAACGCAATAAAAGGCTTTGTTAACAGCAAATGGTGACAGTTTGCACAAGGATCTTTCATCATTTGTACCTTTAATCAGCAAGAAAGTTGGCCATGAGCAAATCTGAGCAGAGTCAAAGTCCGTAGTCGTAATATCAGGTCTAGATCTTTTCCTATCAATGAATAGTGAGTTTTGAGTAGCCATAATGTAGTAGATATTTTTTGTTGCCAATGCTTTACACCCATCCTTCGAGCCCAACAAGGGGATATCATAATAGTGTGCAGCTGAGCCCTGCACACTGATATCAGAGATACATTAGCAATATACTCAAAGACCACAAAAGTGAACCTTGATTGACCTGTTAAGCAGCCGCCTTCTAGATACTCCACACAAAAGCACAAACCAAATACCAGCAGAATACAACAATCAAGTAAAACAGTATAAACCATTAGAAACAATAAGCCATCACTAATTTGGAGCACTAGGGCTTGGCACTACCAGTCGATTGATTAAGCCAGGCCATCTTAACCTTCCGACTAAGTGAAATTGAGGCCAAAGCTATGTATTGCCTCCTCAATGCCGCAACAAAGTATTGGCTCAACAGCCAGGACCCTCTCTTCCACTGACACGGATCGCAACCCACGGCAAACAGGCTGCCCCCAATTAGTTGCCTCTTACGACACGCAAGAGCATACGTTGGGCCTATTCTACATCCCCGGACCCACAGGGAGCGTCTGAATGCGTATACTATAGAGTACAAAATTACAGTGGCATTCTTTTTTCTGGTTATATTTTAAATGTTTTGCAGATTATTACATGCAGATGGCCAAAAATAAGACTCTTTCTGATACATTTTAAAGGAAAAATGAGTACTTTCTTGTGTTCATCATTGAAACCAAAGAGAAGGGTTCTTGTACTAAGTATAATAATGACTACCCCTCCTAGACATATATAGTCTCAAATGAATCATGTACATTACTTACTCGCTTCATATCTTCTATTTCATCGCCAAATCTTTTGAAAAGTACTTTGTATCTTTCTTCAATCCCAAGTGTTGGAATCATGAGTGCCTGAAACCTATACAAACAACCAAATCATAGCTAACCATCAGGGTTATTAAAATTAGGGCTGGGTACCTGTACTCTGACAACCGACCCAAATTCAAGTCAGTGTTTCCTGAGCCTCTTTTTTCTGGAGGTCAATTAACCCCCTCTTTTGAAAACCAGGGGTCAATGCAAATTTTTGAGGGTCAGTTAGGCTTGACCCCTTCTGGTTAAACTGCAGGTTAGAAAAATAATGGACAAACAATACCTAAAATACGTTGCAAAGCCAGTGTTTGTGTAAGAGTTAGGAAAGGTGGGGTACCATGTACCCCATGGGGCATCGAAAATGGGGTACAAGTAATAATCTGCCACATTTTCCTCTATAAACAATGCTTAGATACACCCAGTTACTAAAAAGCAATAAATTAGATTTAAATTTTTTTATAACTTTGACAGCAAATTATAGTACATTGTACATGGTTGTACATTCATAAAAATATATTAAGTACATCAGGGTAAAGACAACAGTCACAGTGTTCACTCTCGAGCGCGATTTCGCGAGTTTGTACTAGTGAAGGGACGATTAGACCAACGTTCGATTAATCGTCGGCGTTATGGTACAATCGCGTTCGGTCACTGACAACTTCTAGAAATCGACTAAATCTTACCCTTCCTTATGTGTCTCAATATCCATGTGTTTTTTATATTTTAAGCAATTTCCTTAACTTTCCTTTGATAAATAATGAGATTTGTCACGAATTTGGGTTTGTTTATGTCTACCGCCATATTTACCGGAAGTGAGTGCTTTTGGTAGGTTCTAAATGTCGGAAACACCGTTATTCTTACCGGATTGACAAATACTTCATCATACTTCAAAGTGTTTCATGATATATTTTCTTACAGTGGAGTAAAAAAGTCGATTATGGGTCGATCATCGGTCGGAAAATTGGACGAATAATCGACCACGAAAACTGAGGCGATTCCCCTCACTAGTTTGTACACACTCTGGGGAGAGTTGTCGCAAAACCAACTGACCAACGCGTCTGTGCTGTCGCTACCAGGCAAAACACTCAAAACCAAGTGAAGAAATTTGTCTATTATCGGAAGTGACGACGTACATATTTCCTCATAGAAATGGGTGAGAAAAGCATGAAGGGCAGTTTATTTTATTTTATATATCCAGCTAACAATAATTCACGCGAGAATTCGGGTATTCTCACGAGATTTCCGTGCTTTTTGTTGATTTTTAAACTCGTCTTCTGCTTATAATGTCACAGGCAAAACAGTTGAAACAACTACTGACCAAAGAAATTCGTCTATTATCGGAAGCGCCGACGTACATATTTCCTCATAGAAATAAGTGAGAAAGACATGAAAGTGAATTTATTTTATTTGATACATCCAGCTAACAGTAATTCACACGAGAATTACGGTATTCTCACGAGATTTCCGTGCTTTATGTCTAATTTTTAACTCATCTTCTGCATATTGTGTCACAGGCGAAACAGTCGAAACAACTACTGACCAAAGAAATTTGTCTATTATCGGAAGACACAAAATATATATTTCTTCAAAGAAAAGAGAAGAAATGCAATTTATTTATTTATTTGATGAATCCAGATAACAGTAAAATAAAAAAAAAATAAATAAAAAACCAGTAGCACTCAGCCATTAAGATGTGGTTTAGAAGTGAAATAAAAAAAAAAAAATGACAAATAAAAACAGCATTAAATAGTTTATTTATTTGAAATTTTAGTTTAGCATCTATTTCTTATTATTTAAATAAAGAAGATTTTATGCAGTCCCAAACTGGAACTAAATATTTCAAAATATCTTGACGCAAAACATGTCTCACATTTTTTCACAGTTGTCTCGCCTTTTCAAGTGAAGGGAGACAGTCTGTCTCGCATTCATTTTTGACGAGAGCGAACACTGCAGTCAAATAATAAACTTGACTTTTTTCCTCTTATTTTTGGGTGATTTTTAAGGTAGCAAAAATGAACCGAAGCACTATTCAATTTTCAATGATATAAAGTATGCTGATACCCAGATAGCATTCCGACGTTGGGCCAACGTTGGCCCAACGTCAGCACATCCGTCGGTCCGACGTTGGCTGCCAACGTTGGCCCAACGGCTTTTTGACCGGCCAACGGGCCAACGTCGGCAAGTCACCGGTCAAAAAATTTTACTCAATGTATAGCATCATCTAATCAGGTTGCAGCATGGTGTTATGTGTTATAATTTTATAATAAAAATATCATTTTTATGTCTAAAATTATTAAGTAGTTAGTTAAAATTAATGGGCTCACTGAAATATGATTTTTAGACAATACTATAATAAACCATTTTTTACTAAGTATCACAAAATCCCCTATTATTGCTCGCCGCCATCTTGCATAAAAATGTACCATTGGCCCAAGGTTGGCAAAATATAGAGATATCTGGCCTGAGTTGTGGTTGGCTTGCTGACGTTGGCAAAATCTGCCGACCATGCGACCAACAGCCAATGTCGGTCCAACGGCGGAATGCTATCTGGGTAGTTTCTAAAACAATATTTTATTTAAGCTACAATTATGATATTTATACTATTTGAAAGACAAATTATTGTAGTTTATGTTGCTTTTTATTTGACAAAAATCCATTGAGTGATTCCAAAGTTACAGTGTTTTTGCTACAACCGCTGTAAAAATATTTGAATTTCAGGTTATATTTTCTGGGGAGGTTTCTGGGGTTAAAAATTCAAGAATTAGAATGGGTAGTAGAACGGGTCTCCCACCACAAAAGGTATTTGTCATCATTCGGAGTCGTTGTTCCCAATTGTGTCCTTGCAGAGGTCACGTTTTCTTTCGACATGTAACGTTTCGAGTAAACTTTGCTGGCCTTAGGGTACATTCTAACACTGGCCGTTTAAGATGGAGGTAATCTGCGTAGCTCTCGTCTCACATGAAATTTTAAACTAAAAATAGGACGCCCTGTTAACAATAGCTGCAAAAGAAACAGGATAGCATAGAAGAACACACATTATCATGTGTAATGTCCACCCCATGAACATTTTGCAACAATTGTACAGTAGTCTTACAAGGCCCTGTTTCATTTGTAAAATATATCAATGATGCTTAAATATTTGTTAGTATACATGTAAATTATTTCGGCTTCATGCCTTTTTGCATTGGTCCAAAATTTGCTCAAGATCACTGTCCGTAAAGGTTTTTGAGATAACCAACATTTTCGATTTCCGATAAAATTGAAGATGGTGGGCGAAATTTGAGAAATTTGACATTTTTCAGAAGCAATATACCAAAGATCTCTAATATCCAAATGGTCAAAAATTAGTTTGAAATTGCTCTATCCCTTTTTTTGAGATAAACAACATTTTAAATTTCCGCCAAAATTCAAGATGGCCGACAAAATTCTGGAAATTCAACTTTCTTCACAGACACTATATCTAAGGTCTCTAGCACTCAAAGGGTCCAAACATTGCTCGAAATCACTTTATCTCTGAGGGTTTTTGAGATGACATTTTCAATTTCTACCAAAATTCAAGGTGGCAGCCAAAATCTCGTTTCCAAGATAAATGCGTTTTTGCATTTTATGCAGAAATTTAAGATGGCTGCTGAAAATGACGGCAAAGTGATTTCTGTGAAAACCCACTAGTAGACTCAGCAGATAACCTGCAGGTCAGAAATTTCGTCAAAATCACTCAATCACTTTTGTCAAAGCAGATAACCTGCAGGTCAGAAATTTCGTCAAAATCACTCAATCACTTTTGTCAAAATCATCTCGAACGGCTTGCCAGATAAATGTGTTTTGCATTTTACGCAGAAATTCAAGATGGCCACCAAAAAATGACGGGAAAGTGATTTTTGAAAAATGTCACCAGTACACTCTGCAGATACCCTGTGGGTCCAAAATTTTGTCGAAATCGCTCTATCTCACACCGTTTCCGAGATGAATGCGCTTTTGCGCTTTAAGCAGAAATTCAAGATGGCTGCCAAAAGTGGCGGGAAAGCAATTTTGCGGGAAAGTCGCCAGTAGACTCTGCATATACCCTGTGGGACGAAAAATTTCATCGAAATCGCTCTATCATGCACCGTTTCCGAGATAAGTGTTTTTAACGTTTCATGCAGAAATTCAAGATGGACGCCAAAAGTGGGAGGAAAGTGATTTTTGTAAAAACTCACCAGTACACTCTGGACACCCTGGGAGTCGTAAATTTTGACGAAATCACTCTATCTTGCACAGTTAAGGAGATAGAAGAAAATTTGTGTTTTTGCATTTTTGGCAAAAATTCGAAAAATTCAAAATGGCCGCCATTTTTGAAGAGAGTAAAATTTTTTGAAAATTGCAAAGAGTAGTTTGCTGAGATACCCATTGGGTACAAAATTTCGACGGAATTGCTCTATCTCGAATGGTTACGGAGATAGAAGCAAATTAGAAAATTTAATAGTAAATTAAATTTTTATAAGTTAATACCTTACCTAGTGGACAGATGCATTTGTCCGGCGCCCTGCCGGTCACGCCAAACGTTAGAAAAAAAAACGTCCTGAGCTGGGCTCTGGCCGGGACCGGTAGTGTCCTGTTTACTCGCCAGGTGGCTGTACAGCCTACCTGTCGGTGCAGTGCGCATGCGCTCTTCCTCTTTTTGTTGCCTATCTTAACAAATCCCCTTATTGGTATAACGGGGAAGGTAGGGTGGGAATCCCCCTGTCCACTAGGTAAGGTATTAACTTATAAAAATTTAATTTACTACTAAATTTTCTATTTTATTGCGTTAATACATCTTACCTAGTAGACAGATGCAGAATAGCTACCCATTAGATGGAGGGTAGCCAAAAGGGAATTTCCAAGAACTCTATATATCTAAAAAGGGGTGGAACCGGTGAATACTAAATAAACCAATCTAGGTAAACCACCCGACAACTCCCCCCCCCCCCCCCCCCCCCCCCCCCCCCCCCCCCCCCCCCCCCCCTGTTTTTCCTTCGACATATAGGTCTTAGAAAGTCTTGAAGGAGATCAAGGAAGACCTAGGGAGGAGTAAGAGTTCCAGTGAGGAAGAGGAGGAACAGGAATGAGAAAACTATGCAAGGGGCACTCCTGAATTATTTTGGAAACAAACACAAGAGGAGCGAACCCTAAGAAAAACCTGTTTTTGGGGGTTTTTTTTTATATATATACACATTATTTACAATATGTAACAAATTAATGCTGTTACTTATCGTAGTGGACCTGCTGAGCAGCTACAACAGGCCCTAGGTGGTATAGCTCAGAGTCTGCCCATGCAAGATCCTTTAGATAGAACTGAGTAAAGGTATTATGGGCTTTCCAATGACAAGCTGCTAGGATCTGGTCTAAAGAGACCCCGCCCTGGAAAGCCTTGGATGCCGCAAAGGCCCTGACATCATGAGCTCTGACCTGATGCAGAGAATGAGCCTCCTCATCTGACAGCTGGTAACATAAAATGACCGTCTGTTTAATCCAAGATGAGATAGTTGCTGGAACTATGTCTTTCTGGAAACTTTTCCTAAAAGACACAAAAACCAAATCTTTACCCTTACGAAGATCTTTGGTTCTGTCCAAATAGTAACGCAAAGCGCGTACCGGGCAAAGTGACATCCTCCTTTAAGGACCTGTCTAAAGAGGGAGCCAAGGCTGGGATGACCACAGGAGCTACAGAAGACGGGCCATCCTGTGCAAGTTGGTTCTTCGACGGGAAACTTGGAGAAGAGTAAAGGGAAACCTGACTCCAGTTTTCCTGGTGTCTGATATTCTTGTAAAGCCATGCATGGATCTCGCTCCGTCGTTTGCCCGAACCCAAGGCTAGGAGGAAAACGGTCTTAATCGTGAGATGTTTCAGAGAAGCCTGTCTCATGGGTTCAAAGGGAGCCTTAGTCAACTGATGAAGAACCAGAGAAAGATTCCAGGAAGGAATGCCTCTCTTCCCTTTAGGCTTGTCTCTATGAAAACTGTCTAACAACCGAGTCAAGTTTTCATCTTTACTGATATTTAGTGTCTCATTTCCAACCATGTCAGCAATAGCAGTTCTGTAGCCATCAATGGTACTGGGTTGTAAGTTTCTTTCCTTAAACAAATACAACAGGAAATCGGCAATGTGACTTAGAGTGGCCGACCTGAAGTTCACCTTGTTCTCCCCACACCATTTGACAAAAATGGCCCACTTTGACTTGTAGACTGCTCTGGTTGAGAGTCTCTGAGGTGCCTCAATTCGTGCTGCCACTTCGCCAGAGAATCCTTTTCCTTGAATGAAGGATGTTCTAGGAGCCAAGCATGCAGATTCAGATTTGACAGATCTCGGTGGGGAATCCCGCTGAAAGGCTGGGTCACCAGATCCCTCTGCCGCGGGAGACTGAATGGAATCTGTACTGACAGATGGACCAGGTCCCAAAACCAAGCCATGTTGGGCCACCCTGGGGCAATGAGAATCATCCGTCAACACCCCTGATCCACTATTTTGGAGATCACTTGGCTGAGGAGGGAGACGGGAGGGAAGGCATACGCATCCAGATCCTGCCAGGGTAGACTCCACAGCCCAGGCGTCGGATCCGGAACCGGTGAGACAAACTTGGGGAGTTTGTAATTGTACCGGGTGGCAAAAAGATCCACTTGTGGCAGGGCCCATCTCGAGCACAAGAGATTGAACACACTCTGATCGAGTGACCACTCTGTCTGGATTACCTGACTGTGTCGGGAGAGCTTGTCTGCTATCACATTTAACCGACCTGGAATGTGCCTGGCTCTCAGAACTATTCCTCTGGGGTGGCACCAGAATAGGAGTCTCCAGAGGAGGGCACAAAGAGAGCCTGATTTCATACCTCCCTGTTTGTTGATGTAAGCGACCACAGTTGTGTTGTCTGTTGCAACCAACACAATCTGGTTCTGACAGAGAAGCTCGAAACTCCTGAGGGCCAGAAAGACTGCCTTTAGTTCCAAGAAGTTTATATGAAGCTGACTTTCTACTTCTGACCAAACTCCTCTTGCCGTAGAGTCCCCTAAGTGAGCGCCCCAACCTTCGTTTGATGCGTCTGTAAACAGTTGAAGGGCGTGACTTAATGGATGTAAGGGTTGACCTCTTAACACATTTCCCTCGTCCAGCCACCAGTCTAGGTGAGGGTGAAGAGAGGGAGGTAGAGGAATGACTTTCTCTAAGACCTCGGGGACCTGCCAGTGTCTCTTTAGGTGCCACTGAATGGGACGCATGTGGAGACGACCTGACCACACTTGCTTCTCGGTGGCGGTCAAGAGTCCTATCAAGGACATGAATTGTCTGACCGTGCAATTGTCCCGAGTCTTTAACAATAACAGTTTCTGACGCAAGCTTGCCCATCTCTCCTGGGTTGGTGAAACCCGACCCGTCAACAGGTCAAACCGGTAACCGACGAAGGTAAAGACCTGTTGAGGAGTCAACTCCCACTTTTTTATGTTGACCAGCCACCCCAGTTCGCGGCAAAGAGACAACAGAACTTGGGTGTGACGTAGACCAATCTCCCTTGAAGGGGCTCTTAGTAACCAGTCGTCTAGGTACTGGTGGATTCTTATACCCCTGTTCTGAGCCATAAGCTTCACCTCCTTGACCACCTTGGTGAACTCTACAGGAGCTGTGGCCAACCCGAAGGGAAGGGCAGTGAACTGGTACGTTCGTTTGTTCAGGAAGAACCTCATGTACTTTCTCGACCGGGGGTGAATGGGGATGTGAAAGTATGCATCGCTGAAATCCAGCGAGGTTACCCACTCCCCTTTTTGTAGAGAGGTCCGGATGGTTTCCGAAGTTTCCATCTTGAAAGTGTTGGTTTTGAGGAACTTGTTCAACAGACTCAAATCTAAAATAGGCCTCCACTTGTTTTCCGGTTTGGGGACTAAAAACAGCCGGTTGTAGAAGGCTAGAGAAGACCGGACCAGGACTGGTTCTACTACCAACTTTCCTTGGAGAGAGATCAATGCTTCTTTGGGGAAACGGCTTTTGATCGGATTGGCATAACTGCTCTGAATGATCGGAACCCTGGTGAGAGGAGGTCTTAACTTGAATGGAAGACTGTAACCCTCCTTTAATATGGACACTGCTCGAGGGTTTGCGCCTAACTGTTGCCAAACTTGCCAAAACTTTTGAAGATGGCCTCCTACAGGACCATCGTTTACAACAGTGGGGGCACCTTGAACATTTTGGACAAAAAGACATGGATCGACACAAAAAACACTGTTCACATGCTTTATTTTGCTCAACACTGGTACGGGACTTAGACCTTTCTTTTGCGGAGGCCCGGTGGTAGCTACAGAAGGAGCATGAGTTGCAACATGATAAAACACATCCTGACTTACATGATCTACTTGACTCAAGTCTTGATCCTGAGATGTGTGGGGTCGAGGATCTTCTAACTGTGCTGAGTCCAGAAACTGACCCGAATTTTCTGTAAACATGTCTTTTACTGTCTTTTGAACACTTGAACTGGTCATTCCCGGTTGAAATTGACTTAACTTTGAACAAAGAACTGGTTTGAGACAAACTTTCTTGACTAAGTTTAGAGTCTGTTTTCTTCCCAACTGATTGAATTTCTTGACTACAGAGGTTGGGTTGTATTGGTAATTGTCATTTTTGATTTTTAAAACCACGGGCGCGAGAGAAACGGGGGTTAGTACTACGACCCCTTCCTCTTGATCTGCCCCTGCCCCTAGCAAACTGCCGCCATGGTTGAGTCGGTTCAGATAAAGCTGCATTCCTAGACTCCCGGCGATCATAGGGTTGAAACCGATTTTGGTTAGTCCACCCAGTGCGCTGCATAGCACCCGGACCGGGTCTTGGAGTGGCACTGGTGGATTCAGATTTAGTAATATCCTGTTCCGCAATGCATATCAGGTCATCAGGGAAGAGACCGTAACTGAACAGTGGAGCATTTCTGAGCCAAGTCCAAGTGTCCGGTTTGACGCCTGGCTTGACATGGCCTCAGAAGCACAATATTGGCCATGTTGACGAAAAGGCTGTCCGCCAGATGCTGCAATGAGGTTCCCATGGCGATGGAGACATTTTGATGAAATGCTAGGTAGTCCTCCAGGTCGTGAAGAGCCTCTGAGACCTCTTTTGGGGCCTTTCCTTTGCTAAAATTAGACTGAAGGCACACTAAACTTTGGTTGATACGGTCCTGCAGTTCACTAGCACACCTGTTAAAGCCTGCAGCCTGACTGACAATGTAGCTGCCTTCTTTAGCATTCCGTTCCCATCGACGCAGGTACTCCTGGGAAATTGGACATGATACAGGACCAGAAGATGGGTAGGCAGAGGCCTTGGTTATACGCGGGAATTGCGAGTTGACCTTAGCCTCGGTATTCCTCCAACTAAACACAGACTTGCCAGGGTGAGGTGTAGTATCAGGTTTAATGGTGTGCATCTGATACCAACGAGCTTGGGATTTAGGCATCTTAATAAATTGGTCCTTCTTCAGACCACTTGAGTCTTGACTTCTAGAGGGATAACCCTCAGCCACCGTGGTATTGAGACGCTCAAGCTTTTGACATAACCAGTCGTCTGGTGGCATAGCTACAGACACATGGGCTGGTCGCCTGGGTACTTTCCCCTTCCAGGGATTGTTGCTCTTGTCAGGTTCAATAAAATCAGCCTCAAAAACTGGAATATGATTCCACCCCATAAACGATCTGACAGATCGAACAGTTTCTCTGTAGTTCATGTCCTCAGTCACTTCTTGTTTTTCACCAGTATCCGACAGTTCTCCCTCATCCGGTTCAGAAACTGAGTAATGATCACTGTCTTCCGGATCGTATGGTAGTTCAGAGTATGCACTAGCCTGTGGATAATTCTCCGGACCGGTGGCTCTATAAGTAGCACTAGCCTGAGAGTAAGTGGGAGTCGGACCGGTTGTTGAAACTTCCTTGACCGGTTGACCGGTAGATTGAACAGCCGGTTGAGAGAGATGCAATTTGGTCGGCATAGCTTGAAACCCTGTGTCGGTAGTGTCTTCAGTGTCTGCCTGTGATGGGCCGGTGGCCAGTTGTTTAACACCGACCGGATTCAAATCAGATTTATCCCCGTGCCTGTCGGTGGATTTATCAGAATGTCTACCGGAATGTTTGTGAGTCTTCTTATCAGACTTCTTGTCAGATTTGTGTTTAGACTTTTGAGATTTTTTCTTCTCCGGTTTAGTATCAGACCCTTTATTATCTTCAGCTGCTGCCGGAAGCCACACCGGACCGGTGGGTCGGGCAGAAGAAGGGTCAAGAAAGGGAGTGTCTGAGAGAACTTTTTGAGCAGAAACAGGGTTAACAGGCATAGTAGGAGCACTAAAATTGTTACCTCGTGAGAGTAGTGCCTCAAATCTTGCAAATTGCTCAGACATCTTGTCAGATAATGCAGAAAACTGATCAGACGTGACATAAGAGGTGTCTGAAGTTGAAGCAGAAGACGCGGCAGGTGCCTGCGTGGAAACCTGCGCAGAGGGCTGAGAATCCGGAGCTGAATGCGCAGAAGTGTGCGCAGAAGAATTATCTGCCGGAACATTTGCAGACGACAAATCCTCCACCTGGGAAATAACTGTCACCTCTTTGGGAGATACAAGCAATCCTGCTTTCCTTTCTTTCCTTATTCTATAAGACGGAGTAGACAAGGTTTCTCTCTGAGTATCCGAAAATTTGTCACATAATGAGCAAGGCTTGTCTTTAACACACGGATCCTCTACCAACTTGTTTTCCCTACATCTTGCACAACGTTCATGTAGATCAAACGCGGCCATTATATGTCCGCAAGCGCCTCTGTGCTGGCCCTTAAAATCTCCAGGGGATGCCATGAATATTCAGTAACACTTTGATATAAAATTGATGTAAATTTAAAAGGCATATCCAACACTAAAATTGAAAAAGAGGAAGAGCGCATGCGCAAGCATGCGCACTGCACCGACAGGTAGGCTGTACAGCCACCTGGCGAGTGAACAGGACACTACCGGTCCCGGCCAGAGCCCAGCTCAGGACGTTTTTTTCTAACGTTTGGCGTGACCGGCAGGGCGCCGGACAAATGCATCTGTCCACTAGGTAAGATGTATTAACACAATAAAATAGTGTTTTTGCATTTTTAGCAAAAATTCAAAATGGCCGCCATTTTTGGAGAGTAAAATTTTTTTGAAAATTGCAGAGTAGTTTGCTGAGATACCCTTTGGGTCGAAAATTTGTATGAAATCACTCTATCTCGCAGGGTTAAGGAGATAGAAGCAAATTTGTGTTTTTTGCAATTTTGGCGAAAATTGGAAAATTTAAAATGGCCGCCATTTTTGGGGAGGGGAAAATTTTTTGAAAATTGCCAAGAGTACATTGCTTATATACCCTGTGGGTCGAAAATTTTGATGAAATCGCTCTATCTCGCACGGTTAAGGAGATAGAAGCAAATTACTGTTTTTGAATTTTTGGCGAAAATTCAAAATGGCAAATTTTTTGAAAATTGCCAAGAGTACATTGTTTAGACACCCTGTGGGTCAAAAATTTCGGCACAGTTATGGAGATAGAAGCAAATTACTGTTTTTGCATTTTTGGCGAAAATTCAAAATGGCCGCCATTTTTGGGGAGGGGAAATGTTTTTGAAAATTGCCAAGAGTACATTGCTCAGATACCCTGTGGGTCGAAAATTTCGACGAAATCACTCTATCTCACACGGTTTAGGAGATAGACATATTTATGTTTTTGCTACGTAGCTATTACTCAGGAGGTTAAAGCTATTACCATCAACAACAATACCAAGTACGTAATTGACCCTATAAACCTTCACACCAAATTTTACAAAGATCAGTTAAATATGTTTCTTTTAAAAGAGTGAAAACAGAAATGCAATTCAGAGTAGGCTCAAAGTAGCAAAGCAGCTATTACTCAGATAGTTACAAAGCTATCATCAACCAAAAGCTATCCTGGCCAAACTATTGACTCGATTATCCTTCATATAAATTTTTGTGAAGATAGAAAACATTGTTTCATTAAAATGTCCAGAAAAGAAAAAGTCAACTCAACTTAGCATAATAGCTATATAGCACAGCAGCTATTACTCAATTAGCTATAAAGGTATCATCACCAAAAGCAATCACAAGCAAGCTACTGATTCAATAATCCTCCATCCCAAATTTTTTGAACAGAGGTGAAATACTTTTCCTTTAAAATGCTTAAAATAAAAAAGCTACTCAAAGTAGCTAAGTAGCTATTACAGAGTCAGTTATATAGCTATTATCACTAAAAGCAATGCCAAGCAAGCAATTGACCTAACTATTGCTCATACCAAATTTGGTAAAGATATGTCAAATATTTTTCCTTAAAATGCCCGGAAACCAAAGAAGTATACAAAAGTAGCTAAGTAGCTATTACTCAGTTAGCTATAGACCTATCTTCACCAAAAACAATCCCATGCAAGCTATTAACCCAATAAACACCCATACCAAATTTGGTAAAGATAGGATATTGCAAATTTAATAAGTAAATTAAATTTTTATAAGTTAATACCCTATCCAATGGACAATTGCTAATCCGGTCGGCGCAGACCGGCCCGCCAAACACCAGAAAAAGACGTCCTGTGTTACCACTGGCTGGCCGGTCCGTAGTACTGTGCACTCCCCAGATGGCGCCTCGTACTTCCTTCCTGTCTAGACAACCTGACGTCATAGCATCTTTTTCGTTGTCTAAACCTCTTAGACCCCTAGTAAGCTGATAGCGGGGTCGGTGGGAGGGTCTTGTGTGTCCATTGGATAGGGTATTAACTTATAAAAATTTAATTTACTGATTAAATTTGCAATTTTATTGCGTTAATACATCCTATCCAATGGACAATTGCTGAATAACTACCGCTTGGTCGGCGGGTAAGTTACTAGGGACTTATGTGAACTCACAAGTAATAGCAAATTTTAACCTACGGTCTAGGCTGACTTCGTCAGGAGACCTATAGGTCCAGGCCTGGGTTGACGTTAAGGTCAGGAAACCCTGCAAGGCCATGGTCGGTTGCCAGCAGCCGGTTACCCAGGGCTATACCGCCATCGCCCTCCCCCCCCCCCCCCCCCCCCCCTTTTTTTGCAGACCTGCTCTGAGGTAGGGGAAGAGAGGGATGAGTTCAGTCCCAGAATGCAAATAAACCTCCCGAAGGAAGCACGCCACACTTAATTCTTATGTACATGAAGAACTGTTATGCACATATAAAAATCTCCTCAATCTAAGGGCCACTTGTGGATCTGCTGAGCTGCCACTACCTAGCCCAATTGGTAAAGCGCTGAATCAGCCCAAGCCCCGCCCTTCATATAGAACTGTGTGAAGGTATTGTGACTTCAGTGGCGGGCTGACAAGATTGGATCTAAGGAGACTCCCGACTGGAAGGCCTTAGAAGCAGCAAAGGCCCTGACATCATGGGCTTTAACCTGATGTTAAATGTGGGCCTCCTGGTCAGAGAGCTCATAACATAGGATCACAGTCTGCTCGATCCAAGAGGAGATAGTGGCAGGTGAGATGTCTTTGTTGAAACCTTTCTTAAAGGAGACAAAAACCACCTCCTTATTCTGCCTGATGTCTGAGGCCCTGTCCAAATAGTAGCATAATGCTCTGACCGGACAGAGGGACCTGTCAGACTTGAGGGATCTATCCAGAGTCGGGGCCAGGTCTGTTATAACCCCAGGGGCCACACTGGACACTCTATGGCCAGCTGATTCTAGGATAGAAAGCTGGGTGATGGATACAGGGACACCTTTGACCAATCGGATTGGTGTCCAATATATCAGTTTTGCCAGGCATGAATCTCACTTTTGCACTTGCCCGACCCAAGGGCCAAGAGGAATACCGTCTTGAAGGTCAAATGCTTCAAGGGGGCCTCCTTGATTGGATCAAATGGAGTCTTAGCTGGTGCACGGCCAGTAAGAAGTTCCAGGAGGGTATGCCACTCCAGCCTTTGGGTCTGTCTCTGAAGAAACTATCCAGGAGACGAGTGAGATTTTCGTCCTTACTGATCTTGAAGGGTGAATTTCCAGTTTATCAACAATGGGTGACCTATAACCATCAATGGTGCTGGGCTGTTTGCCAAGCATATATCTCACTTCTACTCTTGCCCGACCCCAGGGCCAAGAGGAAAACTGTCTTGAAGGTCAAATGCTTCAAGGAGGCCTCTTTAATTGGTTCAAAATGACCCTTGTCAGCTGGTGCAAAAAACCAGGGAGAGGTTCCAGGAGGGGATTCCCTTCCGGCCTTTGGGTCTGTCTCAGTGGAAACTATCCAGGAGACGAGTGAGATTTTCATCCTTACTGATATTGAGGGGCGAATTTCCCAGTCTATCAGCAATGTCTGACCTGTAACCATCAATGGTGCTGGGCTGCAACTTCCTGTCCTGAACTAGGTACATAAGGAAGTCAGCAACTAACTTACAGGAGGGGCCCCGAAGTCCACCTGATGAATGATACATCACTTGTAAAAATGCCCCACTTGCCTCATAGACTGATCTGATTGATCCCCTTTGAGGAGCCTCAACTCTTGCTGCCACTGCCTCAGACAAGCCCTGCTCCTCGATTGCTGAGGCTCTAGGAGCCCTGCATGGATATTAAGGTTTGTCAGATTTCTGTGAGGGATCTGATTGAATGGCTGGCAACAGGTTGGGCATATTGGGCAGGCTCAGTGGGATTTGGCTGGACGTAGCCACTAGATCCCAAAACCAAGGCATGTTGGGCCACCTCGGAGCAATCAGAATGATTCTCTTGCATGGGGAGTCTTGCAACTTCTCCACCACTTGCCCAATATGGCTGATGGTGGGAAGGTGTATGCTTTCAGATCCTACCATGGCATACTGAGTGTATCCACTGCTGTGGCCAGGGGATCCGGTACCGGAGACACAAACAGAGGCAACTTGTTGTTGAACCTCATAGCAAATAAGTCTATTTGAGCCGGTGCCACCTGCTGCAGATTGAGTGGAAGACCTCTGGAAGGAGAGACCACTCTGTTTGAATGGTCTGGCCTAGCCTGGATAGCTTGTCTGCTACCACTTTCAGCCGGCCTGGAATGTGTCAGGCTTAGAGTCACTGGTTTCCTGGTACACCAGGTCAAGATTCTCCATAGTAGGGCACACGTGGGCCCGACCTCATGCCTCCTTCCTTGTCTATGTATGACACTACTGTGGTGTTGTCAGTTGCTACAAGTACTATCTTGTTTGAGCAAAGTTCTTGGAACTCTTTTAAAGCCAGGAAGCCTACTTTAAATTCTAGATAGTTATGTGCAGCTTGCTTCCCGGGAGGGACCTGGTTCCTCCTGCAGTGTGCTCGTTTAAGTGAGCGCCCCACCCTTTTATTGATGCGTCTGTAAATATTTGCAGAGCATGCTTTCTTGGGTATAATGGTTGGCCTGTAAGTACATCGTCTTCCTTCAGCCACCATTGTAAATGGGGGTGCAGGGACCTAGGGACTTGGATCACCTTTTCCAGTGATTCTGGTACTCTCCAGTTGTTTTGAGATGCCACTGTATGGGTCTCATATGAAGTCGACCTAGACTAACTTGCTTTCTGTAGCCGTCAGTAACCTATCAAGGACATGAATTCCCGGACCGGGCAAGCCGGTAGGGATAGCAGTTTTAACATAGTCTCTTGAAGGTTCTGTCACCGGTCCAGAGTCGGTCGGAACCGATCAGACCTGAAGTCGAACTGGTAGCCTACAAAATCAAAGTCTTGTTTGGGCTCCCGCTCTGATTTCTGTAAGTTCATCAGCCAACCCAGTGGCTGACACATTATTTACTAGTTCCTGTGAATGTTGGAGACAAGCCTGGGATCTGGCTCTCACCAACCAGTCGTCTAGGTACTGGTGGCTTCTTAAGTCCTTGTGTATGGTCACAAGTTTCACCTCCTTTGGTATCACAGTGAACTCCCAAGGTGCTGTGGACAAAACCGAATAGCAGGCATTACCTGGATTGTTCTTGTATAGGTATATGGGAGTAAGTATCCCTCCTTGAACATTTGTAATACCTAGGGTCCAGCCCCCAAGGCTTCCTAAGTTCCCGAAAAAGGGCTTAGTCTGGACCCTACAGGCCGATTGTGTGCCACATTTGGGACATTTGGTATTTTGATAAACATTTTCTGTCTCTCCGGACACTGGTCCGGTCTGGTGACAATGATCCAGGTTAACAGTCTCTCTGTTCTTATTGTGGGCTGGTGGGACTGACACAACTTTTCATATTAATAGACTCTTCGCCCCGGGCCAGCATCTTGCAAGGTGCAGCATTTACAGAGCAATTGTCATTCGTGAGATGTCTGACCCCTGGCCGGACATGACAAAATTTATTATCTCTCCCGCCACGTCCAGCACTGATAACAGGTTGTTGAGAGATGTGATAAGGGAAGGTTGCCTGGCAGTAGGTTGGGACACTGGCATGTCACATCACCAAGACCACTGACCGGTCAAAGAATTCCCTGTAACCAAAATTAACCTTAGGCAACTCTGTCCGGTACCAGGACTCCATACCCGGTATTTAACTGTAACCAGCAATTCTCTGTAACCAGCAGAAAACTGGCAGGCTGGGGTCACCAATCAATTTTGACAGCTACTGGCCTATATTTAGCCAGCCTCTTTTTTTTTTTTTTTTTTTTTTGTAACCAGTTGGCTCGCAGCATTATTCAGTAAGGACTGTGTAGCCAGCACCCTGTTAGTAGACTTGTAACCCGTAGGTTGAAGCAAGTGTACTAGGCTGTGTAGCCAGTACCAGCCGGTACACTGTGTAATCAGTTGTTGAAGCCAGTGTACTAGGCTGTGTAGCCAGTACCAGCCGGCACACTCTGTAACCAGATGTTGAGGCAAGTGTACACGGCTGTGTAGCCAGTACCAGCCGGTACACTCTGTAACAGTTGTAGCCAGTAATAAAAAACTGTAACTGGCAAGAAACTGGCAGGCTGGGGTCAGCAACGAATTTTATAGCCGGTACCAGCCAGTACACTCTGTAACCAGTTGCTGAGGCAAGTGTACAAGGCTGTGTAGCCGGTACAGGTCGGTACACTCTGTAACTAGTTGTTGAGGCAAGGGTATAAGGGCTGTGTAGCCAGTATTAGTCGGTACACTCTGTAACCAGTTGATGAAGCAAGTGTACAAGGCTGTGTAGTCAATGCATTCTGTAACCCATTGCTAAAGCAAGTGTACAAGGCTGTTCAGCCGGTAGGTACACTCTGTAACCAGTTGCTGAATGAAGTTTACAACTATCTTTGTGTTGAATTCAGTTTCCTCCATTAATTAAAATATTTCTTTTAAACACACGTCTTCTCCGTAGATTTGACAGTTGCTGGGAAAGCCCTTGTGAGCTATATTTAGAAACAATTGTTGGTCGGTGGGTCACGTGACCAGCTTGCTGGTCGGAGGGACGTGATTGGCTGATTGGAGATGACGATCGGCTTCGTGAACAGGTCGGTGTATCACGTGACCAAGTTCGGGGATATGCCCTCACTAGACGCGTTCTTTCCTTATATCACAGTAAAAGTAAGCTTACTGGTCGACTGATGTCTGTAGCAGAGAAGTCTTTACTAGTACGCTGGAGGGATTACAGGAACTAAAAAACTGGAATCACAGTAGACGTGAGCGCAAAGAATGTACTTCCGACCTTCTTGTTTGGTGAATCACGTGATAAACTTCGTGACTGGTCGGTGAAAACACGTGACCAACTTCGTGAAGACACGCGATTGGCTGACTGGATATGACGTCAGAGGTCGCGTTCTTTTTTGCTGGCCGGTCGGCTGATGCTTTACAAGCAGAGAAGACTCGACCAGTGCACTCTGTAGATGAAATTCCTGGCCGGTCTGAAGTCGGTTCTTCTTCTCAGCCGGCTGTACACTCAAACCAGTTTCCTGGCCATCCACTGCCCTTACTACCGACACAATGGCCGGGTCCATAAGGGTGGGACTGAGAGTGACAAAGATTCCTTCTGTGTAGAAAATACTGGAGAGGTCGGTTGAAGAGATCTGAAGAATTCACCTCTTGCTTCTGATAAAAATATACTCGAGCTAGGCTGGTGTGACTGATGCTTTACAGCAGAGAAGTCGGTACCAGTGCGCTCTGAATAAATCTGAAGAATTCATTGCTTCTGATTAAAAAACATCAAAAACTCGAGCTGGGCTGGTGTGACTGATGCTTTACAGCAGAGAAGTCTGTACCAGTGCGCTCTGATGAAGAATGCACCTTTCATGGGGAATCCCCTTATTTACAGTGCTCAAAAATACGTAGACTGAGGTTTTCCGTGATTTCTAAGATGTTTCTATGGTGACTGTAGTTGGAAGGTTATAGATGATACATTCAAAACAAAAGACACGGATAAAAATACCTGTAAGTAGTATATCCATAATTCCTCAATAAAGTCGATCTGCCCCTAACAACACAATGGTTGAATGGGAGGAAACTAGCAAAATGGCTGCCTTCATATTTCCCGCCGATTACTGCCCTATCATCAACAAAAAATTGAGTCAACTAGGGAGCGTTTCCAGCAGATTTCTAAAAGTATATCCGTGCTTGATCAGAAGGTAACACTTCTACACTGAAAATATCCACATATAAGGTTGAAAATCCGTCATAATGCACACTTTTGCTTAAAATATCTGGAGATGTTGAAAACACGTCTGCACAGTACACGCGCCAAACGAAAAAGATGCTATGACGTCATGTTGTCTAGACAGGAAGTAAATACCATGCGCCACCTGGCGAATGCACAGTACTGGGACCGGCCAGCCGGTGGAAACACAGGACGTCTTTTTCTGGCGTTTGGCGGGCCGGTCTGCGCCGACCGGTTTAGCAATTGTCCATTGGATAGGATGTATTAACGCAATAAAATGCAAATTTAATAAGTAAATTAAATTTTTATAAGTTAATACCCTATCCAATGGACAATAGCTTATCCGGTCGGCGCAGACCGGCCCGCCAAACGTCAGAAAAAGACGTCCTGTGTCTCCACCGGCCAGGCCGGTCCAATGCTGTGCACTCGCCAGGTGGCGTGTGGTACTTCCTTCCTGTCTAGACAGCATGACGTCATAGCATCTTTTTCGTTGTCTAAACCATTAGACCCCTAGTAGACTGAAAGCGGGGTCGGAGGGAGGGTCTTGTGTGTCCATTGGATAGGGTATTAACTTATAAAAATTTAATTTACTTATTAAATTTGCAATTTCATTGCGTTAATACATCCTATCCAATGGACAATAGCTGAATAACTACCGCTTGGTCGGCGGGTAAGTTACTAGGGACTAAAGTTGAACTCATGTCAGGAATAGTGGTGATTCCCATAAAGCCTGGGTAGACCTTGAAGTCAAAAACCCTTAGGGCTATGGTCGCATATCATCATCCGGTTATCCAGAGGGAACCGTCAGAAACGACCTGGCTCCCCCCCCCCTTTTTTCTCTAAGCAGACCTGTTCTGAAGGTAGGGGAAGAGAGGGATGAGTTCAGTCCCATAGAAGTAAGCCTCCCGGAGGAAGTACCGGAGAAGATTTTTTTTTTTTTTTTTTGCTTCTTAACTATATGTGCAATATATACAGATATGTGCCACTCCCCTTTAGGTATCAGTCCACTGGTGGATCTGCTGAGCAGCCACGACCGGACTGAGATGGTAGAGCTCTGAATCGGCCCAGGCCACATCCTTCAGATAGAATTGGGTGAAGGTGTTGTGAGATTTCCAGTGGCAGGCTGATAAAATCTGCTCCAAGGAGACTCCGGATTGGAAGGCCTTGGAAGCAGCGAAGACCCTGACATCATGGGCTTTGACTTGATGTAGGGTGTGGGCCTGGTGATCAGAGAGCTCATAGCATAAGATCACAGTCTGTTTGATCCAAGAGGAGATAGTGGCAGGTGAAATGTCTTTGTCGAAGCCTTTCTTGAAGGAGACAAAAACCAGTTGCTTGTCCTGCCTTATGTCTGAAGTTCTGTCCAGATAGTAGCGCAAGGCTCTGACCGGACAAAGGGATCTATCAGACTTGAGGGATCTATCCAGAGTAGGGGCCAGGGCTGGTATGACCACTGGGGCTACACTTCCCGGGCCCTCTTTGGCCAGCTGGTTCTTGGAAAGAAAGCTGGGGGATGGAAATAGAGACACCTTGGACCAGTCAGACTGGTGTCAGATGTTCTTATGCTGCCATGCATGAATCTCACTCCTTCTTTTACCCGAGCCCAAGGCTAACAGGAATACAGTTTTGAAGGTCAAATGCTTCAGTGATGCCTCCTTCAGAGGTTCAAAGGGAGCCTTTGTCAGCTGGTGTAATACCAGGGAGAGGTTCCAGGAGGGTATTCCCCTGCGCCCTTTGGGTCTATCTCTGTGGAAACTTTCCAAGAGACGAGTGAGATTATCATCTTTACTGATATTGACTGTTGTGTCACCTAGCTTATCAGCAATGGCAGACCTGTATCCATCAATGGTACTGGGCTGAAGCTTCTTGTCCTCAAAGAGGTACATAAGGAAGTCAGCGACCGACTTTATAGGTGGTGACCCGAAGTCCACCTGATTAGAGACACACCACTTCTTAAAAATGGTCCACTTTGCCTCATAGACTGATCTGGTTGATCTTCTTTGAGGAGCCTCAATTCTTGCTGCCACTGCCTCAGAGAAGCCCTGCTCCTTGATCTTTGTGGCTCTAGGAGCCAGGCATGGAGATTTAGGTTGGTCAGATTTTTGTGAGGGATCTGATTGAATGGTTGTGTTAGCAGATTGGGCAGGATGGGCAGGCTGAGAGGGACCTGGCTGGACATGTCCACCAAGTCCCAAAACCAAGGCATGTTGGGCCACCCCGGGGCAATCAGAACGAGTCTCTTGCACAGGGAGTCCAGAAGCTTCTCCACCACTTTGCCCAATATGGCCGTCGGTGGAAAGGCATATGCATCCAGGTCCTCCCATGGCAGAGTGAGTGCATCTACTGCTACTGCCAGGGAGTCCGGTACCGGAGAGACAAACTGAGGTAATTTGTGGTTGAACCTCGTGGCAAACAGGTCTATTTGAGGCCGGTGCCACTGGACGCATATCTGTTGGAAGACTTCCGGAAGGAGGGACCACTCTGTCTGGATGGTTTGACCCAGCCTGGACAGTTTGTCTGCTATCACATTTAAGTGGCCTGGAATGTGTCGAACTTTGAGAGTTACTTGTCGCTGGGAACACCAGGTCAAGATTCTCCACAGTAGGGCACACAGTGGGCCCGACCTCATTCCTCCTTCCTTGTTTATGTAAGCTACTACTGTAGTATTGTCGGTTACTACTAGAACTATCTTCCCTACACAGAGATCTTGGAACTCTTTCAATGCTAGGAAAACTGCTTTTAGTTCTAGAAGGTTTATGTGCAGCTTGCTTTCCGGTATCGACCAGGCCCCTCTTGTAGTGAACTCGTTTAAGTGAGCGCCCCACCCTTCTTTTGATGTGTCTGTAAAAATTTGCAGAGCATGTCTTACTGGGTGTAAAGGTTGGCCTTGAAGAACCTTGTCTTCTTCTAGCCACCATTGTAAGTGCGGGTGCAGGGACCTCGGTAGAGGGATAATCTTCTCCAGAGATTCTGGTACCCTCCAATTGTTTTTGAGGTGCCACTGTATAGGTCTCATGTGTAGTCGGCCGAGGTGAACCTGTTTTTCTGTGGCTGTAAGGAGGCCTATCAAAGACATGAACTGCCGGACCGGACAGGTCGGTAGTGATAGAAGTGCCTGTATCTTGTCTTGAAGGCTTTGCCACCGGTCCGGAGTCGGTCTGACCCGGCCGGACCTGAGGTCGAACTGGTAACCGACGAAGTCGAATACTTGTTTGGGTTCCAGTTCTGATTTCTCTAGATTCACCAGCCAACCAAGGTTCTGGCACATCTGGACCAGGAGTCGGGTATGTTGGAGACAAAGGTGTTGAGATCTGGCTCCCACCAACCAGTCGTCTAGGTACTGGTGGATTCTTATACCCTTGTGTATGGCCATCAGTTTCACCTCTTTGGCTAATACAGTGAACTCCATGGGCGCTGTGGACAGACCGAAAGGCAATGCTTTGAACTGGTAAGTCCAGCCCTGGACATGAAAACGTAGATATTTTCTGGATTGTTCCTGTATCGGTATGTGAAAGTAGGCATCTTTGAAGTCTACTGAGGTGACCCACTCTCCTTGCTGGAGGGATGTTCTGATGGTTTCCGGTGTCTCCATCTTGAACTTTTCCACTTTTAGGAAAACGTTTAAATTGCTTAGGTCCAGTATTGGCCTCCATTTGCCGTTGGGTTTTGGGACTAAGAATAGCCGGTTGAAGAATCCTAGTGATCTTGGATTTTGAACCCTTTCTACCGCTTTTTTGTCTATAAGCTGATGTAATGCCTCCAACAGGTAGCTGTTCCTGTGGGGATTGACATACCGGCTTATGACTGTAGGGGATCGTGTGAGTTGGGGGCGGATCCGGAAGGGGAGGGAGTAACCCTCTCTCAGGATTTGAATTACCTTTGGACCGGCCCCTAGATCTAGCCAAGTTTTCCAAAAACTTTGAAGTCTGGCCCCTGTCTGCAACATTGGGGGCATTTACTACAGGTTGGACAACAGACAATTGAGTGACACAAGAAACACTGTTCACATGTTTTAATTTGTAATTTCTTGGTATCTGACAATCTGACCACCCGGGACTTAACTCTTTCTTTTGCGAGTGCCCGGGTGCAGAAGGTACACTTTTTGCAACATGACAATTTACAAAGTTCAAAGTCTTTTCCTGTAGTACACCCTGGTTCCGGGCCAGCAGTCCTTGGCATAAACTGTGATTGTCATTTATATGATTGTTGGCCCTTGGCTGGTCGGGAGGAGTAATAAGAGGCCTTGCCTCTACTCTTCTTTTGTCCCCTGTTGCTTCCTATGTTTTTCCAGGCAGGGCGGTCGGACTTTCTATAATCAGGGCGTTTGTCTTGTCTTTCATATGGGTGGAAGCGTCCTTTCTTACCGGACTGGATTTGTCCTTTACTCTCAAAATTTGCAATGTCCTGTTCGGCCTGTTTCAACACGGCATCAGGGAAGAGAGTGGAGATGTGAAGAGGCCCAGTACGTAAGGCAGCCAGAGTATCCGGCTTGATTCCCATTTTGAGATGAGAAAGGTAGGCATCACGTCTTGTGAGAGTTGTGTTGGCCACTGTGACAAACACAAAGTCAGTTAAATGTTCAAGGGTCTTGGCCATAGACTGTGTGATGCTTGAATTGAAGTTAAGAAGAAACTGAAGTTCATCTGAAGCCTGTGACACCTTTTCTGAAGACTTGCCCTTACTCAAATCTGACTTCACAACCTTGAGGTGAGTCTGCATGCTATCTTGAACTTTATACAGGCATCTGTTGAAGGCGGCCGCTTGATTGCAAATGATAGAGGCTTCGCGGGCCGACTTCTCCCAACGCCTCAGATTGTCCTGAGAGATCTGTCTTGAGGGTGGGGCTGTTGATGCAATACCGGCCGCTTTGGCAATGCGGCTATATGTGCTATTCACTTTTGATGTGTCCGTACTCCAAGTATGAACTGTCTTTGCATCCTGATCCCCTGAAGGTCGGTTAGGAACAAAATTATACCATTTGGCCTGAGACTTAGGAGCGCGGACAAATAATTTTTTATAATTATATTTATTATAATTTTTTTAATATAAAGTGATATGTTTTTATTGGTGATTTATAATTAAATAAATAATTATAAATACATCAAATAAAAATAATTATAAAATTATAATAAATAACAAGTGCACTCATATCTGATGATATACCTTTAAAAAGGCCTAATTAAGGGCAAGGCAAAGAGTTTTTACTCTACATCTTTTGATATGCAGACAATATTGTAGTTACCATAGACTTTTATAGCAAACCACATAAGCCACAAAGTTCATGATAATATGGGCCTTCATAGCTGGACACAACCTCCAGGACCACCCTATCAACAGGTTTACAGGTGCAGAACCGGCTCTGAACCGGGTAGAACCGGGGGTGCACCACAGGATCCCAAAAAGTACTTCAGGGACAAGAATAAGGCCTAGATACCTCATAGCCTCTGATGAGACTGAGAAATATGTTGCCAGTCGAAATTGCAAATTAGCAAAGTAAATTAAATTTTTATAAGTTAATACCCTATCCAATGGACAATTGCTAAACCGGTCGGCGCAGACCGGCCCGCCAAACGCCAGAAAAAGACGTCCTGTGTTTCCACCGGCTGGCCGGTCCCAGTACTGTGCATTCGCCAGGTGGCGCATGGTATTTACTTCCTGTCTAGACAACATGACGTCATAGCATCTTTTTCGTTGTCTAAAACTATTAGACCCCTAGTAAGCTGATAGCGGGGTTGGTCCAGGCCTGGGTTGACTTTAAGGTCAGGAAACCCTGCAAGGCCATGGTCGGTTGCCAACAGCCGGTTACCCGGGGCTATACCGCCGTCACCCCCCCCCCCCCCCCCCCCCTTTTTTTGTAGACCTGCTCTGAGGTAGGGGAAGAGAGGGATGAGTTCAGTCCCAAAATGCAAATAAACCTCCCAAAGGAAGCACGCCACACTTAATTCTTATGTACATGAAGAACTGTTATGCACATATAAAAATCTCCTCAATCTAAGGGCCACTTGTGGATCTGCTGAGCAGCCACTACCGAGCCCAATTGGTAAAGCTCTGAATCAGCCCAAGCCCCGCCCTTCATATAGAACTGTGTGAAGGTATTGTGACTTCAGTGGCAGGCTGACAAGATTGGATCTAAGGAGACTCCCGACTGGAAGACCTTAGAAGCAGCAAAGGCCCTGACATCATGGGCTTTAACCTGATGTTAAATGTGGGCCTCCTGGTCAGAGAGCTCATAACATAGGATCACAGTCTGCTTGATCCAAGAGGAGATAGTGGCAGGTGAGATGTCTTTGTTGAAACCTTCCTTAAAGGAGACAAAAACCACCTCCTTATTCTGCCTGATGTCTGAGGTCCTGTCCAAATAGTAGCACAATGCTCTGACCGGACAGAGGGACCTGTCAGACTTGAGGGATCTATCCAGAGTCGGGGCCAGGGCTGTTATAACCCCAGGGGCCACACTGGACACTCTATGGCCAGCTGATTCTAGGATAGAAAGCTGGGTGAGGATACAGGGACACCTTTGACCAATCGGATTGGTGTCCAATATATCAGTTTTGCCAGGCATGAATCTCACTTTGCACTTGCCCGACACAAGGACCAAGAAGAATACCGTCTTGAAGGTCAAATGCTTCAAGGGGGGCCTCCTTGATTGGATCAAATGGATTCTTAGCTGGTGCACGGCCAGTAAGAAGGTCCAGGAGGGTATGCCACTCCTGCCTCTGGGTCTGTCTCTGAGGAAACTATCCAGGAGACGAGCGAGATTTTCCTCCTTACTGATGTTGAAGGGTGAATTTCCAGTTTATCAACAATGGGTGACCTATAACCATCAATGGTGTTGGGCTGTTTGTCAAGCATGTATCTCACTTCTACGCTTGCCCGAACCCAGGGCCAAGAGGAAAACTGCCTTGAAGGTCAAATGCTTCAAGGAGGCCTTTAATTTGTTCAAAATGAACCTTGTCAGCTGGTGCAAAAAAACCAGGGAGAGGTTCCAGGAGGGGGTTCCCCTCCGGCCTTTGGGTCTGTCTCAGTGGAAGTTATCCGGGAGATGAGTGATATTTTCATCCTTACTAACATTGATGGGCAAATTCTAGACTATCAGCAATGGCTGACCTGTAACCATCAATGGTACTGGGCTGCAACTTCCTGTCCTGAAAAAGGTACCTAAGGAAGTAAACAACTGACTTTACAGGTGGTGCCCGAAGTCCACCTGATGAATGATACATCACTTGGTAAGAAATGACCCATTTGCTTCATAGACTGATCTGATTCACCCCCCTTTGAGGAGCCTCAATTCTTGCTGCCACTGCCTCAGACAAGTCCTGCTCCTCGATTGCTGAGGCTCTAGCAGCCCTGCATGGAGATTAAGATTTGTCAGATTTCTGTGAGGGATCTGATCGAATGGCTGTAAACAGGCTGGACAGATTGGGCAGGCTCAGTGGGATGTGGCTGGACATGGCCACTAGATCCCAAAACCAAGGCATGTTGGCCACCCCAGAGCAATCAGAATGATTCTCTTACATGGGGAGTCTTGCAACTTCTCCACCACTTTGCCCAATATGGCTGATGGTGAGAAGGTGTATGCTTTTAGATCCTACCATGGCCGACTGAGCACATCCACTGCTGTGGCCAGGGGATCCGGTACCAGTGACACAAAACAGAGGCGACTTGTTGTTGAACTTCGTGGCAAATAAGTTTATTTTGGGCCGGTGCCACCTACTGCATAGAGTGGAAGACCTCTGGAAGGAGAAACCACTTTTGGGATGGTCTGGCCTAGCCTGAACAGCCTGTCTGCTACCATATTAGGCCGGCCTGGAATGTGTCATGCTTTAGAGTCACTTGTTTCCTGGTACACCAGGTCAAGATTCTCCATAGTAGGGCACAAAGTGGGCCCGACCTCATTCCTCCTTCCTTTATGTATGACACTACTGTGGTGTTGTCAGTTGCTACAAGTACTATCTTGTTGAGCAAAGGTCTTGGAACTCTTTTAAAGCCAGAAAGGCTGCTTTAGTTCTAGATAGTTTATATATACAACTTGCTTCCCAGAGGGGACCAGGTTGCTCTTGCCAAGTGCTCATCTAAGTGAGCGCCTCACCCTTCTATTGATGCGTCTGTAAATATTTGCAGAGCATGTTTTATTGTGTGTAACGGTTGGCCTGTAAGTGCATTGTCTTCCTTCAGCCGCCATTGTAAATGGGGGTGCAGGGACCTGGGGACTTGGATCACCTTTTGCAGTGATTCTGGATACCCTCCAGTTGTTTTTGAGGTGCCATTGTATGGGTCTCATATGAAGTCTGCCTAGATTAACATGCTTTTCTGCAGATGTTAGTAACCTATCAAGGACATGAATTCCCGGACCGGGCAAGCCGGTAGGGATAGCAGTTTTAACAGTCTCTTGAAGGTTCTGTACCCAGTCCAGAGTCGGTCGGAACCGATCAGACCTGAAGTCGAAACTGGTAGCCTACAAAATCAAAGTCTTGATTGGGCTCCAGCTCTGATTTCTCTAAGTTCATTCGCCAACCCAGTTGCTGACACATTATTTACTAGTTCCTGTGTATTTTGGAGACAAGCCTGGTGGGATCTGGCTCTCACCAACCAGTCGTCTAGGTACTGGTGGCTTCTTAAATCCTTGTGTATGGCCATCAATTTCACCTGCTTTGGTATCACGGTGAACTCAAAAGGTGCTGTGGACAACCCGAATGGCAGGGCCTTGAATTGGTATGCCCTACCTTGGATGTGAAATCTCAGGCATTTCCTGGATTGTTCTTGTATAGGTATATGGACGTAGGTATCCCTCCTTCAACAGTTGTACTACCTAAAGTCCAGCCCCCAAGGCTTCCTAAGTTCCCAAAAAAGGGCTTAGTCTGGACCTTATAGGCAGATTGTGTGCCACATTTGCGACATTTGGTATTCTGACAATATTTTCTGTCCCTCCGGACATTGGTCCGGTCTGGTGACAATGATCCAGGTTAACAGTCTCTCTGTTTTTATTGTGGTCTTATTTTCACATTAATAAACTCTTTGCCCCGGGCCAGCAGCCTGCAAGGTGCAGCATTTACAGAGCAAAAGTCAAATGTGAGATGTCAGTCCCCTGGCCGGACCTGATGACAAAATGGAAAATTTAATGGTTAAATTAAATTTTTATTAGTTAATATCTTACCTAGTGGACCAGTGCATTTGTCCGGCGCGCAGCCGGTCCCGCCAAACGTTAGACAAAAACGTCCTGAGCTGGGCTCTGACCGGGACCGGTAGTGTACTCCTCATTCGCCAGGTGTCGTGACTGCATCCAGCTCCCCTACTGCGCGTGCGTGCGCATGCGTACTTCCTCTTTTTGTGGCCTACCTAAGAATGTCCCCCTTTGAGCTATTGCCGGGCAGGTAGGGTGGGACTCTCTTGGTCCACTAGGTAAGATATTAACTAATAAAAATTTAATTTAACCATTAAATTTTCCATTTTATTGCGTTAATATATCTTACCTAGTGGACCAGTGCAGAATAACTACCCAGTGGTTGGAGGGTAGCTATGGACAAAGGGGAGACAGAGACTCTAAGATCTACATATATACTCCGTAAATCCAGAGGAAATCACCCGGGAAGGGTTTCTAACTACCCTGGATAGGTACAGTCTCCCCCCCCCCCCCCCCCCCCCCCCCCCCCCCCCCCCCTTAGTTTTGTAGCTGACGAGTCCCTGAGGAAGTGAAGAAGGGGAATTGAAGATTAAGATGGTCCCCCATCTTCTTGACAGACAGACTGCAGGACAAACCTGATGCAACTGTTGAGCCTGTTGGTCTGACATCTGGTAACAAAGGACTATGGTTTGTTTGATCCAGGAGGAAACGGTAGCAGGGACAATATCCTTCTGGAAACTCTTCCTAAAGGAAACAAAAACCAATTCTTTGCCTGAACGGAGATCTTTGGTTTTGTCCAAGTAATAACGTAGTGCCCGGACCGGGCACAGACTCCTATCCTCCTTGAGGGATTTGTCCAATGAAGGAGCCAAGGCTGGAATGATAACAGGGGCCACGCAAGCGGGACCCTCTTTAGCCAGGTGGTTCTTAGAGATGAAACTAGGAGAAGGCGATAAGGAAACATTCGACCAATCCTCTTGGTGCCTAATGTTCCTGTGGACCCAAGCATGAATTTCACTCCTCCGTTTCCCAGAGCCCAAGGCTAGAAGGAAGACAGTCTTAAAGGTGAGGTACTTCAGCGAAGCCTTCCTGAGAGGTTCAAAAGGAGGTTGTGTAAGTTGGTGAAGGACCAAAGACAAATTCCACGTAGGAACCCCACGCCTGCCTTTTGGTTTGTCCCTATGAAAACTGTCCAACAACCTGGACAAGTTTTCATCCTTGCTGATGTTAATTCTGGAATTCCCCACTTTGTCGGCTATGGCAGTCCTATAGCCTTCTATGGTACTAGGTTGAAGATGTTTCTCCTGAAAAAGGGAAAGGAGAAAATCCGCAATTTGCTCTATAGAGGGAGTTCTGAAGTCCACCTGATTCTTTTCACACCATCTGACAAAAACGGACCACTTTGATTCATAAATGGCTCTGGTAGAGCGTCTTTGAGGAGCCTCAATTCTTGTTGCCACTTCTTCCGAGAACCCGGCTTGCTGGATGGCAGAGGCTCTAGGAGCCAAGCATGAAGGTTCAGATTGGGAAGGTCCCGGTGAGGACACTGATTGAACGGTTGAGTGATCAAATTCGACACCTGAGGGAGCAGGAGGGGAATTTGAGCTGACATGTTGACCAGGTCCCAAAACCAAGGCATGTTGGGCCAACCTGGTGCTATCAGAATGAGACGACGGAATCCGTGGTCCAAGAGTTTCGTTACCACCTGATGAAGAAGGGCCGTCGGTGGAAAGGCATAAGCGTCCAGGTCCTCCCAAGGGAGACTTAAGGCGTCCACTTCCCACGCTGATTGGTCTGGAACCGGGGATACAAACCGGGGAAGTTTGTGATTGAACCGGGTGGCAAACAGGTCCACAGACGGGCGGTGCCAACGCCGGCATATTTGAGCAAACACCTCCGGGAGGAGGGACCATTCCGTTTGGATTACCTGATTGAGTCGGGACAGCTTGTCGGCTATGACGTTCAGGTGACCCGGAATATGCCTGGCCCTCAGGACAACCTGCCTTTGATTGCACCAAAGCATCAGTCTCCAAAGGAGGGCACAGAGTGAGCCTGATTTCATACCCCCTTCCTTGTTGATGTAAGAGACCACAGTGGTGTTGTCTGTACAAACAAGAACTATCTGGTTGCAACATAACCGCTCGAACCGTTTTAAGGCCAGCAAGACTGCCTTGAGCTCCAACAAATTTATGTGCAAGGCGCTTTCTGACTCTAACCAAACTCCTTTTGCCATGTAATCGCCTAAGTGAGCGCCCCAACCTTCGTTTGAGGCGTCTGTAAACAGTTGAAGGGCGTGTTGAAGAGGGTGTAAGGGTTGACCGGAGAGCACCTTGGCCGGGTCCAACCACCACCTTAGATGTACATGGAGAGATGAAGGAATTGGGATGACCTTTTCCAGAGATTCCGGGGCATGCCAATGCTTTTTTAGGTGCCACTGAATGGGCCTCATATGCAGCCGCCCCGACACTACTTGTTTTTCTATTGCTGTCAGAAGGCCGATTAAAGACATGAACTGCCTGACTGTGCAACATTCCAGTCCCAGGAGAAGGTTGAGCTTCTGAGATAGACTCCTCCACCTGTCCTGAGTTGGTTTGACTAACCCCTGAGATAGGTCGAAATGATAACCTACGAAGTCGAAGGTTTGTTGGGGAACCAGCTCTGACTTGTCCATGTTGACTACCCAAACTAGCGAGCGGCAAAGGTCCAAAAGGATCTGGGTATGACGTAGGCAAATTTCCCAGCATGGGGCTCTCAGTAACCAATCGTCTAGGTATTGGTGGATTCGAATACCCCTCGATTGAGCCATGAGTTTTACCTCCTTGACCACCTTTGTGAACTCCAACGGAGCCGTCGACAGGCCAAAGGGAAGTGCTGTGAACTGAAAGGTCTGACCTTTTAAGTGGAACCGGAGATATTTTCGCGACCTGTGGTTTATGGGAATGTGAAAATAAGCGTCGCTGAAATCCAGCGAAGTGACCCACTCCCCCTGTTGCAGGGAGAGTCTGATGGTCTCCGGAGTTTCCATCTTGAACGTTGCTGGAGCAAGGTAAAGGTTCAGTTGGCTTAGATCTAGAATGGGCCTCCATTTCCCGTTGGGTTTTGGCACCAGGAACAACCGGTTGTAGAAACCCAGAGATGACTGAACGGACACCTTTTCGATAGTCTGTTTTTGACCTAGGGAATGCAATGCCTCGTTCAGACTTTTGTTTCGAGAGGGATTTGATGAACCACTGATTATCACAGGAAATCTTGCCAGAGGTGGTCTCTCCTTGAAGGGTAGTTGACACCCTTCCCTGAGGATGGAGACTACCCTTGGATTTGAACCCAGGGAGAGCCAAACCTGCCAAAACAGTTGCAGACGGCCTCCCACAGGTGGATCTTTTGCAACACATGGGGCATTTGTCACATTTGGGGCAAAAAGACACTGATTTACAGACAAAGCACTGTTCACAGATTTTATTTCTATTTGAGAATGAGAGGGTCTTACGTTTTTCTTTTGTAACAGCCCTTTTACAGAAGGTGCAGGAAGAACAACATGCAAATTTACAGTCTCTTGAAAAGTCTCTTTGTTTGCTGATGACACTAGATTGAGATCCCCTAAACTTGAACTTAACACAACTGGGGGACTCAGTAGATATTGATTGTCATTTATATGGTTTTGTACCACGGGCAGGCTTGGAGTAGTATGTAGAACCAGATCCACCTCTACCACGACCCCTACCCCTGCCTCTGCCAGAGAATTGCCTCCAAGGTTGTTGATTTTGGGAAGAGGAGAAGCCGGATTGACGACTCTCTTTCTTTTCATATGGCTGGTACCGGAATTGATGCTTCTTTGAGTGCTGATATGTGCCCGGGCCGGGACCAGTAGCACTCTTGTTTGAATCATGCTTTTGAATATCCTGCTCCGCTACTGCCAGTACATCATCCGGGAATAGCCCGTAAGTGAACAGGGGAGCATTTCGTAGTTTATTCCAGGTATCAGGTTTCAGGCCTGGTTTAACGTATGAGATAAGAATCTCTCCTCAACAAAATGAAGTTGGCTAGCTGAACAAATAAGCTGTCTGCGAGGTGCTGGAAGGCAGTACCTAAGGCGACAGAAACACTACTGTGGAAAGCTGACAAGTCTTTCAAGTCCTTGATGGCGTCGGTGACTTCCTTAGGGGCCTTGCCCTGAACAATGGTAGCGTTTAAAAATGAAATATGTTGATTCATTTTGTCCTGAATTTCACTCACGCACCTGTTGAACCCTGCTGTGTGATTGGTAATCAAAGAGCCTTCCTTAGCACATTGCTCCCACCTTCTAAGAATCTCCTGAGGGATAGGCCTAGATGCTGGTCCTGAAGATGGATATGAGGAAGTCTTGGCAATACGGGAGAATTGAGAGTTCAGGCGTGCTTCGGAACCCAACCAGCCAAAGATTGTACGTCCAGGTCTTTGATTTATATCCTGTTTGAGTCGTGACTGTGTATACCACTTTGCCTGGCTTTTGGGTGTTCTGACAAACTGGTCTTGTTTCAGACCTGCAGCTTCCTGGGAACGAGAAGGGTAACCTTCTGCAACACGAGTGTTCAGTTTTTCCATCTTATAGCAAAGCCAGTCGTCAGCTGGTAACTCTACTGAAACTTTGCCGGAGCGACGAGGATGTTTTCCTTTCCAAGGGTTGTCAGAACGGTTGTCTGCATCACTTGCTGAAGCTTCAAAATCTGGTATGTGAGACCAGCCAAGAAAGGATCGGACCGACCGGACCGTTTCTCTGTAGTTCATTTCCTCGTTTTTCTCATTGATTTCAGTAACTGAAAGTTCACCCTCCTCACCGGATTCCTTATCTGACCGGTCCGGAAGGGGTTCCCCGTCTGACAGAGCCGGATCCGGCTGAGCAAAACTATCCGGTGCAAAGGAAGCAGAAGTACTGGTATACTGTGGACCGGTAATGACCGGTTGAGAGGTGGACCCTAAGGAAGAGACACTGGTGATAGCAGGCACAGTTTCCTCCGGTTCACCAAGAACTTGTAAACCCGGACCGGGTACCACTGTCTTGGGAGGAATAGGGTCCCTAGCAACCTGACTTGCAGAACCGGCAGCAGCGGCCGGTTTGATAGACTTCTTGTGTTTTGATTTTCCTTTCTGTTTTTTAACAGAAGTAGCAGAGTCCTCTACGTCCTGATCCGGAGGCCTCACCGGACCGGTGGCTCTGGGATCAGGAGAGGGATTGATAAAAGGCGTATCAGAGATATGGGCTTGACCCGTTGGAACAGGCATCTTTGGAGTAGAAAATATGTTGGTTCTAGTAAGGAGAGGCTCAAAACGGGCGAATTTTTCCTCCAATTGATTATTTAATAGTTCAAAATCCTGACGGGAGACAAAGTCTCCTGTACTTGTCTGGTCAGAAACCGGGAAGGCACCGGTAACAATCCGTCCCTGCGCATGCGCAGCGTCCGGAGACATCTCAATTTCATCTTGATCCTCCACCGGACCCACAACAGTAACTTTACTAGGAGAGATCAAAATTCCTGCTTTTTTGTCTTTTCGGATTTGGTACTGTGGAGTTGCTAACATACCTTTCTGAGAGTCAGATAATTTATCACACAAATCACAGTCCTGACCTTTGACACAAGGGTCATCTCCCACCTTTTTGTCCCTGCAGCGGGCACACTTTTTATGAAGGTCAAACCCCGCCATAACATGGCCACAACTACCACGCCTCTGTCCTGGTGAAGCCATGATACATATATTTTGTAATATCCGAAGTTTTCCTTCTAACACGTTTGCAAAGAACAATATAATTCAAAGATTATTTTACTGAAAATTATCCGCTAAGACACTATGGCGCCAAACAAAAAGAGGAAGTACGCATGCGCGCGCAGTAGGGGAGCTGGGTGCAGTCACGACACCTGGCGAATGAGGAGTACACTACCGGTCCCAGTCAGAGCCCAGCTCAGGACGTTTTTGTCTAACGTTTGGCGGGACCGGCTGCGCGCCGGACAAATGCACTGGTCCACTAGGTAAGATATATTAACGCAATAAAATTTATTATTATCTCTGCAGTCAAGTCCAGCACCGATAACAGGTTGTTGAGAGGTGTGATAAGGGAAGGTTGCCTGGCAGCAGCTTGGGAAACTGTCCTATCATCAAGATCACTGACCAGTTTAAGAATTCTCTGTAACCCAATTAACCTTAGGCAACTCTGTCCGGTACCTGGACTCCATACCCGGTACTTTACTGTAACCAGTAATTCTTGTAACCGGCAAAAACTGGCAGGTTGGGGTCACCAATGAATTTTGACAGCTACTGGTCTATATTTAGCCAGCTTTCTTCTTTCTTTCTTTTTAATTTATGTAACCAGTTGGGTTGAAGCACTGTACAGTAAGGACTGTGTAGCCAACACCCTGTTAGTAGACTTGTAACCCATAGAATGAAGCAAGTGTACAAGGCTGTGTAGCCAGTACCAGTTGGTACACTCTGTAGCTAGTTGCTGAAGCAAGTGTACAAGGCTGTGTAGCCAGTACCAGCCGGTACACTCTGTAACCAGTTGTTCAAGCCAGTGTACAAGGCTGTGTAGCCGGTACACTGTAACCAGTTGAGGCTACTGTATAAGGCTGTGAAGCCGGTAGCCGGTCGGTACATACTGTAACCAGTTGTTGGAGTGAGTGTACAAGCTGTGTAGCCAGTACCAGCCGGTACACTCTGTAACCAGTTGTTGAAGCCAGTGTACAAGGCTGTGTAGCCAGTACACTGTAACCAGTTGAGGCTACTGTATAAGGCTGTGAAGCCGGTAGCCGGTCAGTACATACTGTAACCAGTTATTGAAGTAACTGTACAAGGCTGTTTAGCCGGTAGTCGGTCGGTACACTCTGTAACCAGTTGTTGAAGTAAGTGTACAAGGCTGTGTAGCCAGTAGGTACACTCTGTAACCAGTTGCTGAATGAAGTTTACAACTACCTTGTGTGGAATTCAGTTTCCTCCATTAATTCCTCTGTAACCAGTTGTTGAAGCAAGTGTACAAGGCTGTATAGCCGGTACACTCTGTAACCAGTTGTTGAAACAAGTTTTACAACTATCTTTGAACGCACGTCTTATTTGTAGATTTTGACAGTTGCTGGGAAAGCCCTTGTGAGCTATATTTAGAAACAAATGTTGGTCGGTGTGTCACGTGACCAGCTTGCTGGTCGGAGGGACAATGTGATTGGCTGATTGGAGATGACGATCAGCTTCGTGAACTGGTCGGAAAATCACGTGACCAACTTCGGGGATACGCCCTCACTAGAGGTGTTCTTCCTTATATCACAGTAAACGTAAGCTTACTGGTCGACTGATGTCTGTAGCAGAGAAGTCTGTACCAGTACGCTGGAGGTGGATTACAGGAACTAAAAAACTGGAATCACAGTAGACGTGAGTGCAAAGAATGTACTTCCGACCTTCTTGTTCGGTGAATCACATGATAAACTTCGTGACTGGTCGGTGAAAACACGTGACCAGCTTCGCGAAGACACGTGATTGGCTGACTGGGTATGACGTCAGAGGTCACGTTCTTTTAGCTGGCCGGTCGGCTGATGCTTTAAAAGCAGAGAAGCCTGGACCAGTGCACTCTGTAGATGAAATTCCTGGCCGGTCTGAAGTCGGTTCTTCTTCTCAGCCGGCTGTACACTCAAACCAGTTTCCTGGCCATCCACTGCCCTTACTACCAACACAAGGGCCGGGTCCATAAGGGTGGGACTGAGAGTGACAAAAGTTCCTTCTATGTAGTAAATACTTGAGAGGTCGGTTGAAGAGATCTGAAGAATTCACCTCTTGCTTCTGATGAAAATACTCGAGCTAGGCTGGTGTGACTGATGCTTTACAGCAGAGAAGTCTGTACCAGTGCGCTCTGATGAAGAATGCACCTTTCATAAGGGAATTCCTTGCAGGGTTCAAAACCACGTAGACTGAAGTTTTCCGTGATTTCCATTTTAGTACTAGAAAGACGTTACTATGGTGACTGTAGCTGGAAGGTTACAGAAGATTCATTCAAAACAAAAGACACGGATAAAAATACCTGTAAATAGAATGTTCATAATTCCTCAATATTGTCGATCTGCCCCTAACAACCCCAAGGTTGAGTGGGAGGAAACTAGTAAAATGGCTGCCTTTATATTTCGCGTCGTAACTGCCCTATCATCAACAATAAATTGAGTCAGCTAGGGAGCGTTTCCAGCAGATTTCTAATGTAAATCCGTGCTTGATCAGTAGATAATACTTCTACACTGAACATAACCATATATATGGTTCAAAATCCGTCATAATGCACACTTTTTCTTAAAATATCTGGAGATTGTTGAAAACACGTTCGCACAGTACACGCGCCAAACGAAAAAGATGCTATGACGTCATGTTGTCTAGACAGGAAGTAAATACCATGCGCCACCTGGCGAATGCACAGTACTTGGACCGGCCAGCCGGTGGAAACACAGGACGTCTTTTTCTGGCGTTTGGCGGGCCGGTCTGCGCCGACCGGTTTAGCAATTGTCCATTGGATAGGATGTATTAACGCAATAAAATACAATTGACCCAGAGTTAATTATATCAGGCATATACCACTTTATTACCGCCTAGTTTGACATATAGCAGGAAGCAGATTTTTTTAGTTTTGTCACTATGAGTGCTCTTTCAACAACTGCTAGTCAAACGGACTTCTGTGATGCCATGTCTAGAGACAATGTCACCCCTGAACCACAAAGTAGTTGTGACGAACCCATCCCTATTAACAAACTAATTGCCACATGAAACCCTTAAGGCACTTAGGAAAAGGGTGTATGAACACAAAACATCAGTCCTAAAGGATGGACAAATCACACCAGTTTCACGTCATTTCAAAAATGATGGACACAACCACAAACATGCAGTTCATTCTGCTAGAGTAATGTTTACCAAAATTTGAATCAACCTGCACTTCCACACGAATGCGCACTGAGTTGTGCTGGATATTCAAATTACATTATCTGGCCCCAATAGGCATCAACCAAGTTGTGTGATTATTTATGGCTATTATTTGGATTATACTGCACTCAATAATCCACCCCCTATTCTTTATTCTAAATTATATGCTTATAAACCAAATTCACAACTTTAATTGATATTATGTGGTAGAAATCTGGAAATATAGCATATTTTACACAAACGTTTCATTTCATGGGTGATAATACAATACACTGTGAGTACTTAAAATGGACTCGAGTCCTAGCAAAGACCGACTCATCCATCAAGGCTCGGGTAACCATTGCCAGCCCTAATTTCATTTTCACTTAACAGAGAAGTAATTTTAAATTCCTCATTGAATTGAAAAATTAGAACCAGGCTTATGTTGCAGTTTGTTTGTGGTAAATTTCAAATAATTTATGTTTGAACAAGAACCATGTTTAGAGTTCTTAGAGTCCAAACAATGTCATGACATCCTTTAAATTAAACATATGGGATGAACCCACGACTTTCAGGCATTATTCTGTTAACAGAATTAGATTAAGTGTTTTACTTTAGAATTATTTCATCCAGTCTACTTGCCACAACTGACTCAACATAATGTGTACATATACAATCTGTAGATTTTTGTACCTTTCTATAAGCTTCAGGGACTGCATTGTTGATGTTTTCCTTTCAAAACTGCTATCCATGAAGCTTTGCAGATTGAACTGAAATTCAAATAAAGATAATTCTACACTCAGTTGAGTGAAATTAAATGCTTCACATCACAATTTTTATCCTTCAGTATTACAGTTTGTAATTTAAAAACTTATTTAAAATACCTCGAGTTCACTAATCTGCCTCTGAAACTCATCAAAGTCATTGTCGAAGTCCACTTTCCTATGGTCCAACACATCGTAGGGCTTCTTTTTGATTGTTCCCAAAATGTGTGTGAATTTGGCAGCCAATGGTTCAATCCCTTCAATCTTACAGTCTTGCAGAACACTGAACTTGCCCACTGTGTTCAACAGTGAAACAATCTGTGAAATAATTTAAATAAATATGCTCTGTTCCATTATTTAGCGGGGCAAATCACCAAGACATAATACTCTACACAAGATAATATCAATATCACAAAAATCTGCACAGAGCACAGTCCCTAAGTCCTATTTTCTGTTTCAGAAAAAAAAACATAATAAGATAGTTTATGTAATATTAAACAACAAAACTGAAATTACAGTTACTTTTTCAAGTAATGCCCCTTTCACACTATAGGCAATATACCTGATTTATAGAAGATTTACTAGGCGGTGGAACAGGCTCCTAAGATCCCTCATATATTCATGGATTTGATGTATGTATGCAGTATGATGCACATGGCCAATGATGGGACACGGTGTGTAACCATCAGGACAGTAGGACAACACTAGTACAAAAACATTAGTCACAGAGGGGCAACCTCCATTAACCTAAACTCACTTTCGGGAGCTGTAAGACAAATACTGTAAGACAAATTTTGAGCACTCCAAAAACTTTCATGAAATGCTCCAGGAATTGGACAGTTGGTCACTGTGTTACAAGTTGAGACAGTAGTTGAAGGACAGGGGCATTTTATCTAACGCCTAAAACCGCAGGTTATACCACCTATTGTGTGAAGGGGGTATAAACAATTTAAGATTTATGAATACCCTACCTACAGGATAAAATTAACTACAACATTAAGAATCATAACAACAAAATACCGGTAGTTATTCCATTGTCACACCATGTATTCATAACATGACCTTGACAATTAATAAAAGAGAAAAGGTACTACAAAGTTTTTCATAATGTAATATTTTAACATTCAATAAAAATCCAAGTCATACATCCTGCTCTCTTAGATAACTGCAAAATTTTGTGACTGTATTTTAAATTCAAACCTTTTCCAATCTTTTGCAAAAGGCATCGAATTTGCCAAAGATATACATCTCAGAGAATTCAAAAGGCCTCTCTCCCTTTGTTTCTTCAATCTTCTGCTTGGTTCTAAAATCATTTGAAAGAAACAACTCCAGTTCTTCACTGATGGATTCATAAACTAAATACAGGCAAGTTTTACATTTGGATATGAAACAGCATGTATCTTGGATAACTCCTGTAATAATCCCAGTTTAACAGTGATCGCAAAGCACCTCTGAAAAATGGAGTCCAATGGACAACATGACCTCAAATCATTTTTTTCGAAGCCTAGTATCTGCTTTAGGGCTATAAAATTTGGGGTACCTGGGGAAATAGTTTTCAACACCATGAGATATAGAAGTAGTGAAACAGTACAAAGATCTGGAACCTTTCAGAGCAGTGTCAGTTATATAAAGCTCCAAATAATGTTTTTTAGTTAGAAAAAATTTCAAATTTAGTAAGTAAATTAAATTTTTATAAGTTAATACCCTATCCAATGGGCAATTGTTAATCCTGTCGGCGCAGACCAGCCCGCCAAACGTCAGAAAAAGACGTCCCGTGTTTCCACCGGCCGGCCGGTCCCTAGTACTAGTGCACTCGCCAGATGGCATGTTGTACTTCCTTCCTGTCTAGACAGCGTAACGTCATAGCATCTTTTTTGTTGTCTAAACCTATTAGACCCCTAGTAAGCTGATAGTGGGGTCGGTGGGAGGGTCTTGTGTGTCCATTGGATAGGGTATTAACTTATAAAAATTTAATTTACTTCTAAGAAAAAAGACATTTGTATCTTAGAAGAGTCCCACCCTGCCTCCCCGCTGTTTACAGCTGAGGGGTAGGTTTTAGAAAATTTCAACGAGAAAGTAGGCCGATTGGTCAGAAGTTATCACGTGACGACAACGAGAGGCTACGGCCAACTACAAATGTCTTTTTTTCTTAGACGTTGGCGATGATGCCTTGTGGCCATCCGAGTACAGCATTGAGTCCCACATGGTAAGCTTGTAGCTTATAAAAGCTACATTTAAGTAATTAAAATTTTCAATTTTATTACGCTACAATAGCTTACCATGTGGGACTCAATGCTGAATCCAACCGCCCAGTGGCGGGATTACAGCTGAGACTGGAAGGAATGTCAATTTTTTCTTAGATTTGAAGCAATAATTATATTAGAATAGTGTTAGAAATACCAGTCTGAGTCCCATTTACAGTGCCCCAATCCCGAAGACTGGGCCTGTAAGGAGCCAAAAACCTATGTAGAATAGAAGACAGTGCTAAAAACTGTCAAGATGTTTTGATTGTAGGACGGAACTTAGAGGTCTAAGGGTACTTAGGGGCCCATCATGAGTGACATACCAGCCCAATGGTTGGAATTCTCATAAAAGGCTTTTCCACCTGAATATGAGATTAATGACAACTTAATAAGTCCTTAATACAAATTACTTTGATAACTAAAAACAAAAATGACCTTACCCGTAACATCTTGAAGGTAAAAGAATACCTAGATCCTGGGAGAGACCCCTGAAGACTTGGTTGTAGCGGATGCGCCACCCCCACCCACCCCCCTTTTTTTATTTCCAAGGACAACTGGTCTGAGGGGAAAGATCTAGGACTTGTTGTGCCGCCACTACGGGTCCCAGATACATATTGTTGTCGTTGTCTGACCAAGTAAGGTCTTTTAGGTAAAAATTTGTAAATGTGTTGTGAGCTTTCCAGTGACAGACTTGCATGATTTGGTCCACCGATCACTCACTCACTCAGTCACTCCCTCCGGAGCACAGGCCGCGCACAACAGTGCGCCAGAGTCCTCTGTCCTGGGCTGTTCTCTCGAGGTGTCCCCAGCTGTAGTCGGTCTTCTTGGTATCAGCCTCAAGGTCACGTCGCCAGGTGTTTCTTGGCCTGCCTCTTTTTCTCTTGCCCTGGGGGTTCCATGTTAATGCCTGCCTGGTGATATTGCTGGACGGTTTCCTCAGGGTGTGTCCGATCCATCTCCATCTTCGGCTCCTGATCTCATCTTCTGCTGGTATCTGATTTGTACTGTGCCAGAGATCTGGGTTACTGATGGTGTCGGGCCAGCGTATTTGGAGGATCCTTCTCAGGCAGCAGTTGATGAAGGATTGTATCTTGCTGGTTGTGGATTTGGTTGTTCTCCATGTTTCTGCACCATACAAGAGAATTGACTTAATATTGGAGTTGAAAAGCCTAATTTTTGTGCTAGTAGACAACACTTTTGAGTTCCATATGTTTTTCAGTTGAAGGTATACTGCCCTAGCCTTGCCAATTCTTGCCCTGACATCTGCGTCTGTTCCACCATTCTTGTCAATTATGCTGCCCAGGTAAGAGAACGCTTGTACCTCTTCCAGCTTGCTTCCTTGCAGAATGATTGGGTCTTCTCTAGTTGTGCTGGCCTTGAGAATCTTGGTCTTGCCTTTGTGAATGTTGAGTCCAACTTGTGCCGAGATGACTGCTAGTTTTGAAGTTTTCTCCTGCATTTGCTGGTGACTGCTAGAGAGTAGAGCCAGGTCATCTACAAAGTCCAAGTCATCTAGCTGCTCAAGTAGTGTCCACTGGATTCCATTTCTATTGCCAGCTGTAGTTGTTTTCACGACCCAATCAATTGCGGGAAGGAATAGGAATGGTGATAGCAGACAGCCCTGTCTGACTCCAGTCTTCACTTCAAAGCTGTTGGAAAGCTGCCCCCTGTGTATCACTTGACATTTCATACCATCATAGGAGTTTTTGATCAGGGTTACTAACTTTGTTGGCACACCATAGTGACGTAGCAATTTCCATAGTGTTTCCCTATCTATGCTGTCAAAGGCTTTTTCGTAGTCAACAAAATTGATATACAGGGATGAGTTCCACTCTAGAGACTGCTCAACAATGATGCGCAAGGTGGTGATCTGGTCTGTGCATGATCTGTCTTGGCAAAATCCAGCTTGCTGGTCATGGAGAATGGGATCGACTCTACCTTTCATTCGTTTGAGCAGGATCCTGTTGAAGACCTTCCCTGGTACTGAGAGAAGTGTTATTCCTCTGTAGTTATTACAATTGTTGAGGTCTCCTTTCTTAGGAAGCTTGATGAGGTAGCCCTCCTTCCAGTTAGTTGGCACTTCTTCCTTTTCCCAGATGTTCTCGAAGAGGGAGTACAATATCTCTACAGTGGTCTTCAGGTCTGCCTTGAGTGCTTCTGCTGGAATGTCGTCTGGCCCCGCTGCCTTGTCATTTTTCAGCAGTTTGATGGCATTAGTGATCTCCTCTCTGGTAGGTTTTTCACGGTTTATGTCCAGGTCTCTATCAGCCAGACTGATATTTAGGGGGTTTTGCGGGGCTGGCCTGTTCAACAGTTCTTCAAAATGCTCTGCCCATCTGTTCAGCTCTCCCTCTATGCCCTGGATCGTGCTTCCATTCTTGTCCTTAACTGGTCGCTCTGGTCAGCTATGCTTACCGGACAGTTTCTTGCTGATGTTGTATAGCGTCTTCAAGCCATTTTTGGCTGCTGCCCTCTCTCCCTCCTCTGTCAGACTGTCAATGAACCTGCGCTTGTCTGCCCTTGCACTTTTTTTTACGTTCCTATTGGCTTCTATATAGCCTTTCTGTGCCTTTGCCTTGCAGCTCTTGTGCGGCTGTCATTCACTGCTGCCTTCCTCCGCTTCCTTTCCTGTACCCTGCGCATTGTTACCGATACCCCACCGTAAAAGGCCTTAGAGGCCGCGAAGGCCCGGATGTCATGCGCTTTGACTTGGACCAAGTCCAAGGCTTGTTGTTCTGCTTGTTTATAACAAAGTAGGATGGTTTGTTTCAACCATGAAGAGAGAGTAGCGGGTCTGATGTCTGAGGTATGTCCTTTCTTGAAGGAGATGAAAAGGAGGGAACAAGACCACCTCAGGTCTTTGGTTCGATCCAAATATTACCTCAGGGCCCGCACCGGACACAGGGTCCTGTCTTCTTTGAATTGTCTATCTACAATGGTAGTCAAAGCAGGAATAGTCACCGGAGACACACTTTGAGAATCTTCTCTTGCTAGTTGGTTTTTGGCTATGAAATCAGAAGAAGGGAACAAGGCGACCTTTTCCCATTTGCCTAGATTAGATACTTTGTTTGCGACCCAGGCATGGATTTCGCTGCGGCGTTTGCCGGAGGCCAAAGCTAGCAACAAAGCAGTTTTAAGGGTAAGATGTTTGAGGTCTGTGTCTTTTATAGGCTCAAAGGGTGCTTTTGTGAGCTCATTGAGAACAACAGAAAGGTTCCACGTAAGAAGATTTCTGGAACTTTTTGGACGATCCCTGTGGATACTGGAGAGTAACCTATGAAGGTCTGCATTGTGTGCAATATGGTGGGCCGTTGGGCCCAAAGTGTCAACGATTGCAGTCCTGTAACCATCAATGGTCGAGGGGCGCCTGTTTAAGTCTTGGTACAGGTACATGAAAAAATCTGAGATTTGTTTCACAGATGGAGTGGAGAAATCCACCGAATTTTCTCTGCACCATTTTTCAAATAGGGCCCACTTTCAGTGTTCGAACTCAACGCCGTCCTGCGGGTCCACGACCGCCAATATTGCAGAAGGACCGCCGAGTTTTAGTACTTACAGGTCCGACGGACTGTCGAAAATCCCCGATTATCGCCCATTGAAAAGCGTTCTGCAAAAGAACTGTAAGGGTTAGATGGATGGTAAATACTTTAAAACAAAATATTTATATTTTAAAATTAAATGGTTTTGATCGACCAAGTTGTTTACGTCCACCATTGTAAAGCGAGATATTTCGTACACTAGCAAATCTACTCAAAACGTTATATATCGAAAGAAAGCCTGATCTCTGCACAGAAACAGTCGAAACAACAAGCCAGAACGGTGAATTTCGTGGGAGACACTATTTTACTAAATCTCAGAAACTCTTGATATTTAACCCCGGAAAGTTGCCCGGAAAATAAAAGCTGTAACATTCGAAAATATTTACAGGTGATGTAACAAAAAAAATATATCTCTGGAACTACCCAATGAATTTTTGTGAAAGAAAAAGCAAGAAAAACTACAAAATTTTGTCTTTCAAACAGTATCAATGCCATATTTGTATCTAAAATAAAATAATCAAACAAAATAAATTTCAATCTAATTGCACTAAAATGAAGTTTGTTGACTGGAGTTCAGCTTTCTCAAACATTTTTAAAATTTATTTATGGACAGATGAATATTATTTATCAGTATAAAGGAAATTAGATAGTGCTTCTATATATTTACATGTATCTGAATTACGGGAGAAAAATTATTACTTTCAGCCAATTTTCATACAGTGGTATGCCTTTTTTGATGAGCCATAAGGTACCCGACAATTCATAACCCTAACACAAACACTGGACTCAGAAAAAAATGATTGGGACTCCATTTTTCGGAGGACATGTGGTCCGTTGGACTCCATATTTTAGAGGTACTTCGCTAACCCTGCTTCCGGTATTGTTTTTGTGCTTTTATTTCATCAAAATTGTACCAAATCACCTGATATATGCTTGGTTCATGAGTAACTGACATGGACAGATACCTGACAAACCAATGCTCCAATCCAAAAAAGCCAAAAATTTTAGGGACAGACCGGCTTCAAAAGCATAGGGACTATGAAAAAAATACCAGGAAAAGGGAATTTCAGGCTTCCTGGGAGAAGTCATACCCCTGGATTCTGTATGATCAAGGCAATAATCCAATGTTTTGTACTACTTATAGAGCCATTTTTGGGCATTTGAGCCACTCAAAAGTTAAATAAATAAACGTAAACAGTAAATAAATAAACTTTGGACTTGTTAGTTTTGGTTTGGACCTTTACATTTTCAGAGTTGAAGGTCCTTCGGACCACCTCCATATTTTCCTTAAACGTGAACACTGCCCACTTTGACTTGTAGATGGTCCTTGTTGATGATCGCTGAGGAGCAGCAATTCTCTTTGCCACCTCCACAGAGAAGCCTTGTTCTTGGAGTTGTCCGCTCCTAGACACCAGGCATGGAGGTTCAGCTGTTGTGGGTTGTTGTGGAACACATACTTGTGGGACTGTTTGAGTAGGGTCGTTGACACTGGGAGTTGTAGTGGGATCTCTGTTGAGAGCTGCACTAGGTCCCAAAACCAGGGCATCCCTGGCCAGCCTGGGGCTATTACGATGATCAGGCAATGGCATTGCTTGATCTTTTGGATCACCTTGTGAAGGAGAGCCGTAGGAGGGTAAGCATAGGCAGTGAGACTCGTCCAGTCTATGTTCAGAGCATCTATGTCCCAAGCCTTTGGGTCTGGGACAGGAGATACGTACAGTGGAAGTTTGTGGTTCAGATGAGTGGCAAATAAGTCTACATGAGGTGTGAACCACTTTTGGCAGATCTGTTTGAACACCTGCGGATGCAGAGACATTCTGTGGACTGCACTTGGTTTGACCTGGACAGAATGTCGGTAATCACATTCAGGCACCCTGGAATGTGCCTGGCTTTCAATGTTATGTGATAATGATGGCACCAGGTCATAATCTTCCACAGAAGAGCACACATCTCTGCTGAGTGAGTTCCTCCTTGTTTGTTGATGTAGGCTACCACTGTTGAGTTGTCCGTAGCAACTAGCACTGTTTGGTTCTGGCACTGGTCCTTGAAGTTTCGAAGGGCCAGTGAGACCGCCTTCAATTCTAGGACGTTTATGTGTAGCCCTTTTTCCCGATCTGACCACAGACCCTTTGTAGAATTTTGATCTAAGTGAGCGCCCCAACCTTCGTTTGAGGCGTTGGTAAAGAGTTGAATACTGTGGTCCTTGGGATGAAGGTCTGCACCTTTCATCACGTTTGAGGGATTTTGCCACCAGTCGAGGTGGGCTGCAATGGCTTCTGTCCAAGGAAGGAGGTTGTCCAGCGACTGAGGATATCTCCAGTGCTCCTTGAGATGAAACTGAAAGGGTCTCATGTGAAGGCGTCCCTCCGGGACCATTTTATCCGTTGAGGCAAGCAACACAATTAGAGGCATCAAACATCTTGCAGTCAAAACACGTTTTGACTTGAGTCTTAGGATGAAATCCTAAAGTTTGAGCCATCTCTCTTGAGTGGGTTTTACAAGGGCTGAATCTAGATGGTATTCGTAGCCCACGAACGAAAACACCTGAGTAGGTTTCAGTTCTGATTTTTCCTGATTTATTATCCAACCCAAGGACTGAGTTAGGTCTACTACCGCCTGAGTGTTCACTTGGGCTTCCTCCTGCGACTGGGACCTGATCAGCCAGTCGTCCAGGTATTGGTGAACTTTGAGTCCTCTGGAGAGGGCCATTAGTTTTACTTCCTTTACAATCATCGTAAAGACCTGGGGGGCTGTGGCTAGTCCGAATGGGAGGGAGGTGAACTGGAACACCTGTGACTTGTAGCAAAACCTTAGGTATTTCCTTGAGTTTGGATGGATGGGGATGTGTAGGTAAGCGTCCGACAGATCTATCGACGATACCCACTCCCCTGGAATCAGAGAGGTCCTGATGGACTCTGGAATTTCCATTTTGAACTTTTCTATGTGTAGAAAAGTGTTGAGCCTGCTTAGGTCTATGACTGGCCTCCACCTTTGGTGAGGCTTTGGTACTAGGAACAGGCGACTGTAAAACCCGAGAGATTTGACATTTTCCACCCTTTCGATTGCGTTCTTTGACAGGACTGGATACAAGAGGCCAGGTCTTGGTCTTTTTGATGGGCTTTGTACTCTGACAGGATCAGAGGGAATCTGGCCAAATTTGGCTTTGAAAGGAATGGCAGTACGTAGCCATTGGTGATAATGTTTAACACGTTCGGAGAACATTTGTTTGTTTGCCAGTCTCTCCTGAAAGAACGGAGGCGACCTCCTACTGGTGGACTGAGTGAGGCTTTGGAGGAGTCATTGAGAAGAGGGGTTTCCACGCCCTCTTCCCCTATTATGGGGTCGAAAATGACCCCTGGAGCCTCTGAAGTTCGGTTTCCCCCTTGCTGAGGAAAACGATTGGTTACTGCTTTGTGAGGAGTTGCCCCCATACGGGCGTTTCCTGTAGGAGCCTCTTCTCTTGTTGTGGGGACCATGAAAGGGCTTATTCTGGTAGGGTGCGAAACCCTGAGAGTCTTTAGAGGTGCCTTTTGTGAGGAGGAAGTCTTCACCTTCCTTCACAAGTTGAGACTCGAACAAGGAAGGGTCCCAAAAGGACGAGTTCCTAAGTTCTTGACGTCTCATTTCCCCAAATGAGGTTTTAAAAGAGTCATTTCGGCTTCGCACCTAAGCAAGCCGGTATTACCCATAGAATATAATTCCCTCTGGAGAATATGGGCTAGGGATTTGCTGAGGCATGTAAGGGCCCTGTGTTGGATAAGAACTGTTTTCTTCCAAAAATCTATGTACTCACAGACTTCCTCATATCCGTGCTTTGCTGCTTTTTCACGATTGGCACCTTTTTGGATCTGAGACTTAATCTTCTTGACAGTTGACTTAATGCTATGTTGACACTTCTCAATCATTGCAAGACGAAGAAGTTTTAGCAAAGGCAGCGGTGAAATTGAGGGTTGAGATATTTTGCCTAGCCTGATGCTCCAACTCTTTTAGAATTGGTAGGGGGACCTTGCCCATAGGGGCCCCAGAGCCATAGTAATTAGTTCCGGGTATTAACTGATAAAAATTCAATTTACTTATTAAATTTGCAATTTTATTGCGTTAATACATCCTATCCAATGAACAATTGCTGAATAACTACCGCTTGGTAGGTGGGTAAGCTGCTAGGGACATACATGAACTCACAAAATAACAACAATTGAAAAGGCCTATTTTGACCTTAGGTCGGATGACCTCAAAGGTCAAGGTCGGCTGAGACTAACCGGTTACCCAGAATTCCAAGGTTGCCCCCCCCCCCCCTTTTGTTTCTCAGGCCTGCTCTGAGAATAGGAAGAGAGGGTTGAGTTCAGTCCCATAAGAAATAAACTTCCCAAAGGAAGCAAGTCACACTTTTTTTTTCTTTCTTTTTTAATACAATTGTACAAGCTATGTACATATATACATGTTTACATATCTACAAATCTCCTCATTTTTTGGCTTGGTGGTGAACCTATTGGGCAGCCACCACTGGCCCTAAATGAAAAAGCTCTGTATCAGCCCAAGCTACATCCTTCAGATAGAACTGTGTGAAGGTGTTATGGGATTTCCAGTGACAGGCTGACAAAATCTGCTCTAAGGAGACCCCAGAGTGGAAGGCCTCAGACGCAACAAAGGCCCTGACATCATGGGCTTTGACCTGATGTAGTGCGAGGGCCTCCTGATCAGAGAGCTCATAACAAAGGATCACAGGTTGTTTGATCCATGAGGAAATGGTGGCAGGTGAGATGTCTTTACCAAAACCTTTCTTGAAGGAGACAAAGACCAACTCCTTGTTCTGCCTAAGATCTGAGGTCCTGTCCAAGTAATACCGAAGGGCTCTGACTGGACACAAAGACCTGTCACCTTTGAGTGACTTATCCAAAGTGGGGGCCAGGGCTGGTATGACCACTGGAGCCACACTATCTGGGCCCTCCTTAGCCAGCTGATTCTTGGATAGAAAGATGGGTGAAGGGTACAAGGACACCTTAGACCAGTCTGACTGGTGTCTGATATTCTTGTGAAGCCAAGCATGGATCTCACTCCTGTGTTTACCAGAACCCAGGGCCAACAGAAAAACAGTATTGAAGGTCAAGTGTTTTAGTGAGGCCTCTTTTAAGGGTTCAAAGGGAGCCTTAGTCAACTGGTGTAATACCAGGGACAGGTTCCAGGAGGGTATACCCCTCCTGCCCTTGGGCCTGTCTCTATGAAAACTATCCAAGAGACGGGTGAGATTCTCATCTTTGCTGACATTAATGGTGGAGTTGCCCAACTTGTCAGCAATGGCTGATCTGTATCCATCAATGGTACTTGGTTGTAACTTCCTGTCCTGAAATAGGTGCAGCAGGAAGTCAGCTATGGCTTTCAGAGGTGGTGCCCTGAAGTCCACCTGATTACTGAGGCATCTCTTTGTAAAAATGGTCCACTTTTCCTCATAGACAGATCTGGTTGATCCTCTCTGAGGAGCCTCAATTCGTGCTGCCACTGCCTCAGAGAATCCCTGCTCCTTGATTGCTGTGGCTCTAGGAGCCAGGCATGTAGGTTCAGGTTTGACAAGTTCCTGTGCAGGGTCTGGTTGAATGGTTGGAACACCAGATTGGGCAGGTTGGGCAGACACAGGGGGATCTGACTGGACATTGCCACTAGATCCCAAAACCAGGGCATGTTGGGCCACCCTGGGGCAATCAGAATAATCCTGTTGCAAGGGTAGTCCTACAACTTCTCCACCACTTTGCCCAAGATGGCTGCTGGTAGAAAGGCGTATGGGTCCAGATTTTCTCATGACAGGCTGAGTGCACCCACTGCCCATGCCTGGGGGTCCGGAACCGGTGATACAAACTATGGTAGTTTGTTGTTGAACCTGGTGGCAAACAGGTCCACCTGTGGCTGGTGCCACCGGGAGCATACAGCTTTGAACACTTCTGGGTGAAGGGACCATTCCGTCTGGATGGTCTGGCCTAGCCTGGATAGCTTGTCTGCTATTACGTTCAGCTGGCCGGGGATGTGATGTGCCTTGAGTTACCTACTTCCTGGTGCACCAGGACAGGATTCTCAACAATAGGGCACACAGGGAGCCCGACTTCATCCCCTCTTCTTTGTTGATATAGGCAACCACTGTTGTGTTGTCTGTGGCTACCAGGACTATGTTGTTGGAACAGAGGCCTTGGAACTTTTTTAAGGCCAGAAAGACCGCCTTTAGCTCCAAGTGATTTATGTGCAACTTGCTTTCTGGAACTGACCAGGTTCCCCTTGCAGTGCGTTCGTTTAAGTGAGCGCCCCACCCTTCTTTTAATGGGTCTGTAAATATCTGCAGAGCATTGCTTTCCTCCAGCCACCACTTTAAGTGTGGGTGGAGCAACCTGGGAACGGGTATCACCTTTTCCAGTGATTCTGGTACCCTCCAGTTGTTTTTCAAGTGCCACGGTATGGGTCTCATGTGAAGTCGACCTAGGTGGACTTGTTTTTCTGTGGCTGTCAGAAGTCCTATAAGGGACATAAACTGTCGGACCAGACACACCTGTCTGACCTTGCCCTCCTTGAGGTCGAACTGGTAACCTACGAAGTTGAAGACCTGTTTTGGGTCCAGTTCTGACTTCTCCTCGTTCACCAGCCACCCTAGTTCTCGACAGAGAGCTACCAAGGTCTGTGTATGCTGGAGACAAGTTTGGGATGTGGCTCTCACCAACCAGTCATCTAGGTACTGGTGGATTCTTATACCCTTCTGTAAGGCCATCAGTTTGACCTCTTTGGCCACCACTGTGAACTCCATAGGTGCTGTGGACAGACCAAAGGGTAGGGCTTTGAACTGGTAGGACTGACCCTGGATGTGAAAACGCATGTACTTCCTGGACTGACTGTGAATTGGTATGTGGAAGTATGCGTCCTTGAAGTCTATGGAAGTGACCCACTCCCCTATCTGAAGGGAGGTCCTTATTGTCTCTGGGGTCTCCATTTTGAACGACTCTGTGTTTAGGAAGGTGTTCAGAGTGCTCAGGTCCAGGATAGGTCTCCACCGGTTGTTGGGTTTGGGTACCAAAAATAGCCGGTTGTAAAAACCCAGTGAATTTTTATTTGCTACCAGTTCAACTGCATTTTTGTTTGTCAGCTGATATAGTGCATCCAGAAGGTGGGACTGTCTTTGTGGGTTGACATAGTTGCTTATGACAGTTGGTGACCTGGTTAGATTGGGTCTGAACCAGAAGGGAAGGGTGTAACCCTCTCTCAGTATTGTGACTACTTTTGGACTCGAACCCAGAGACTCCCATTTCTCCCAAAACTGCTGTAGCCTTGCCCCTACAGGTGGATGTATGACAACATTTGGGACATTTTTGGCAGTATTTGCAGAACTCAAGTGACCTACACAGGAAACATCGTTCACATGCTTTATTTCTGTATGATTGTAACAATAATTGGGATTTACACCTTTCTTTTGTGGCAACCCGGTGACAGAACGAACATTTGCAACAAAAGAGTCTACATGTAAAATTACAGTCTCGCTCTTGCTTGTCACTGGTGAAGGGTTCAAATCTTGCTTCTTCTTTCTTTTTTTTTTTCTATCTTTCTTTTTTTTTTTTTTTTTTTTTTTTTTTTTTTTTTTTTTTTTTTTTTTTTTTTTTTGGGGGGTGGGGGGTGGGGGGGGGGGGGGGGGTGGGGGTCACCAGTGTCTATTGTAAAAGAAACATTAGATTCACAAGGGATACTCTTTACCTTGCATGTAGTCAATCACTCTAGAATCAATTTCCAATTTTTCCATTTTAAGTAAAAAAAGTCCTCTTTGTCTTTTAGTTTTGCCAAGAGCTTTTCTTCTGCATATATGCGCTTAAACTTGTGCATTAGTCTGTCTTGTGCATTAATCTTGCTTCTTGCCGGTTACATGAACAGTTCTTCACTCCGGCCACATTTAAAACACAGTTTCTTGAACCCCTTGGCAGGCTTTTGGGTGAAGTTTGAGGCTTTACCACGACATTTCTGAACAATTTGCTGGTCTCTAATTTGTTTCCAGGCCGATGTAGTGGGCTTCCGGTCCAGTTGTTGTGTGGATCTGCCATTTGAGGAAACATAAGGGTGAAAGCGTCCTGGTTTCCTGTTGGAGCTGCCAGAAGAACGCCTCTCCTCACTACGGGAAATTTTATCTTCAGCCTTGACCAGCAAACTGTCTGGAAACAGAGAGTTAAGATGGACTGGTGCTGTACATAAGGCAGTCAAGGTATCTGGCTTTACTCCATCACGTAAGAATTCTAAATGGCTATCTCGACATGCCAGAGTGAGGTTGGCCATGCTGATAAAAACTCCCTCTGAGAGATCCTGCATTGTACACTTCATAGCTTGTGAAATTGAACGGTTGAAGGTCACCAGATATTCAAGGTCTTCAACTGCTTGCTACGTTCTCTCTGCTGCCTTGCCTTTCCCGGTGTCCACCCTGAGTGACTTCAACTGTGTGACCATGGAGTCCTATACTTTTGTCAAACATCTTGACAGACCAGCAGCCTGGTTGCACGTCACAGACTGTTCCCGGAACGCCCTTTCCCACCTTATTAAGGTATCTTGGCTGAAAGTATGGGAAGCAGGGGCAGAAGGCAAACTACGTCTGGCCACTCTGGTACAGGTGTTGTTAAGTTTGGCCAGTTCCGGCGGATAATATAGGATTACTTTTTCTTTCATTTGATCGGACCAGACGTGCCAACCAGTATAGCAATTGTCCATTGGGTAAGATGTATTAACGCAATAAAATCACTGTTACTCTACTTTGCACACAGATTAATCAAGAACTTTATCCAACACAGAGAAGACTACATCTGTGTTAAAACCTTAATTATGCTATTGATTTCTCATTTAATTTATTATATTTAGTAACTGATGATCATCTAGACAAAATGCTTAAAACTTAGATTTTAACTTAGACTTTTAAATTTTAACTTTGCTAGATGTTATTACTGTTTGAGTGGTAAAAATTTGAGGTTGTAACATTCACACAAATATAAGTTAATAAGAATGCCACAGTTTTGTTCCATCCACCTGTAAAATGCTCCTCTGTAGTTATTGTACAGCTTTATACAGTCCTTAATCTTGACAATGATTTCAGTTCTTGGTTGGTCCCATATCCTACTCATTCCATCTTCTGTGATATAGCTTTTACAAGCTTTCACCATTTGGTTAGTAACCTTTAAAAATAGTAAATACACTTAAAATAAATTCCATATGCCCTGTTCCCACATACTTTGGGTGCTAGCCATTTGCTGTATATTACCATGAGCTGCATAGGAGCTAAACTGAAAATTAAAGTATTAAATTTAATTTTTTTAAGTTAATACCTTACCTAACAGACTTCAGCATATGCCCGGCGCAAGTCGGTCCCGCCAAACACCAGAAAAAGACATTCCGAGTTGAAACTCCCAGTCGGGACCAGTATTGTCTTCCATACACTTGATGGTTAACGCCTCCCTCATTCGCCAGGTGTCCTCTGTGTGACGTCATCTTTTTGTTGGAAGCACCCGAAGGAGTGTAAAAGGAGCAGCCCAGGAAGCGGCCCTGCGGGAAGGCCGGGTGGGACTCACCCATCTGTTAGGTAAGATATTAACTTACAAAAATTAAATTTAATACTTAAATTTTCAGTTTTATTGCGTTAATACATCTTACCTAACAGACTTCAGCAGAATAACTGCCCAAAGGATGGCGGGTAGCTGACTGGGGTGACCACCAATCAGATTTAAACTTATCCACCTTATTTAGGGTTTAGGGAACAGACCGGTGGGTCGGTGTGACCAGACCGGTTGCCGCCCCCCCCCCCCCCTTTCCCACCCTTTTTTTTTCCACCCCTCTCTGGAAGAGGTGGAACAGGGCAATAAGATAAGAAAAAACCTTAGGCTGTATTCACACAACGTGAGGGGAAGGCACAAGCCCCATGGATTCCTCCTCATGAAGGAGCAATGAGACCCAAAGGGCAAGAAAAGAAACAAATAACAGAACAAAGAACCAAAATGAATTATGTACAATATAATACAATAAGGCTCGAACTGAGGTCTACTGGTGAATCTGCTGAGCAGCCACCACAGGACCTAAATGGTATAACTCCGAATCAGCCCAGGCCAAGTCTTTGAGATAGAACTGGGTGAAGGTGTTATGCGACTTCCAATGACAAGCCGACAGGATTTGGTCTAGGGAAACCCCGCCATGAAAAGCCCTGGAAGCCGCAAAAGCCCATACATCATGGGCCTTGACCTGATGCAAATCCAGAGATTCTTGGTCTGAAAGTTGATAACAGAGAATGACAGTTTGCTTGATCCAGGAGGATAGGGTAGCAGGGGGAAATATCCTTGCTGAAACCCTTCTTAAAGGAGACAAAAACCAACTCCTTATTCTGTCAGATTTCCTGGGTTTTGTCCAAGTAATAGCGTAAAGCTCTAACTGGACAGAGGGACCTATCCTCCTTAAGAGATTTGTCCAGGGAAGGGCTTAGCGCAGGAATGACCACAGGAGCTACACTATCTGGGCCATCCCGAGCCAGCTGGTTCTTGGACAAGAAGGAGGAAGACGGGTAAAGGGACACCTTGGACCAATCTGCTTGATGCCTGATGTTTTTGTTGAGCCAGGCGTGCATCTCACTCCTGCGTTTGCCTGAGCCCAAGGCTAACAGGAAAACCGTCTTAAAAGTAAGGTGTTTCAGAGAGGCCTTCTTTACAGGTTCAAACGGGGCCTTAGTGAGTTGATGAAGGATGAGAGAGAGGTTCCAGGCTGGAATACCCTCCGACCTTTGGGTATGTCCATGGAAACTGTCTAGCAGGCGATTAAGGTTTTCATCCTTGCTGATTTTTAAAGATGAATTGCCTAGTTTGTCGGCTACTGCAGATCGATATCCTTCAATGGTACTGGGTTGAAGTCGTTTTTCCTGAGAAGGAACAGGAGGAAATCCGCTACCTGTTTCATAGAAGGTGACTGGAAGTCTACCTGGTTTGACTGTCACCAACAAACAAAAAGGGCCCATTTCGCTTCGTAGATAGCCCTGGTTGACGGTCTTTGAGGAGCCTCAATTCTTGCTGCCACTTGGTCAGAGAATCCCTGTCGTTTGATCGCCTCGACCCTAGGAGCCAGGCATGAAGGTTCAGACCGACCAGATCCCTGTGACTGCTCCCATTGAACGGTTGCACCAGCATGTTTATGTGTAGTTTGCTTTCGGGCAGAGACCAAAAACCCCTTGCAGTATGATCTCCTAAGTGAGCACCCCAGCCTTCTCTTGAGGCATCGGTAAACAGTTGAAGAGCGTGTTGTAAAGGATGTAGGGGCTGCCCTAGGAGGACATTGTCCTTCTGTAGCCACCACTTCAAGTGAGGGTGAAGGGAGGCGGGAATCGGAATGTTTTTCTCGAGAGATTCTGGAATGTGCCAATTCCGTTTGAGGTGCCACTGAATGGGTCTCATGTATAATCTTCCTAACGGCACCTGTTTTTCTGTTGCCGTTAGGAGACCTATGAGGGACATGAACTGTCTTACTGAGCAAGATCGGCTTTCGAGGAGAAAATGGATCTTGTCATTCAAAATCTGCCATCTCTGAGGAGTGGGAAGGACTACTCCTCGGTTCAGGTCATACCGGTAACCCACAAAGTCGAAGACCTGTTTTGGGTCCAATTCGGACTTGTGCAGATTCACGACCCAACCTAGTTCCTGACAAAGAGCCAGAAGGGCCTGTGTCTGGTAAGAGCAGGACTCTTTGGTCTGACTCCGGATTAGCCAGTCGTCTAGATACTGGTGTAACCGGATTCCCTTTGCCTGAGCCATGAGTTTTACCTCCTTGACCACAATGGTGAACTCCATAGGAGCGGTGGAGAGGCCGAATGGCAAGGCTCGAAATTGCAGAGTTTGACCTTCCAGGAAGGTTTTCGGGAAACCTGGTTTAGGGGAATGTGGAAGTAAGCATCGCTGAAGTCGAGCGATGTGACCCATTCCCCTTGCTCAGACAACCTTATGGACTCTGGGGTTTCCATCTTGAAAGTTTTTACATGCAGAAACCGGTTCAGAGCACTGAGATCCAAAATGGGACGCCATCTGTTGTTTGGTTTTGGAACCAAAAAGAGGCGGTTGTAAAACCCTAGGGAGGGCGGGTTGTGTACCCGTTCGACGGCTTGTTTTGCTAAGAGCGACCGAACCGACTCCTGTAAACTGCTCTGTCTGACAGAAGTTGCGTAGTGGCTCAGAATCAAAGGTTCCCGAGCGAGAGGAGGCTTTGTCTGAAAAAGGGAGGGTGTAACCGTTCTTTAAAATGGACACCACCCGTGGACTGGCTCCCATAGAGGCCCAGGTCCGAATCGGGTTGAGAGGTTCTCCTAGCTGATTCAAATTTTGTGATATCATCCTCTGCCTTACGTAAGGCGTCATCTGGGAAAAGGCCATATGAGTGGAGTGAAGCATTCCTCAGGGCGCACCAGTTATCCTGTTTGACACCTGACATCAGGTGGTCGAGGTATGCATCCCGACGTATCAGAGTGAAGTTAGACATGGTGATAAACAGTGAATCCGTCATGTGCTGCATTGACTTCCCTAAACACATGGAAACATTCTGGTTAAACGCACACAAATCCTTAAGGTCATCCACTGCCTTCTTGGATGCCTGTGAACCTTTGCCTTTGGCCAGTTCCTTCTGAAGGATCCTAACGTTCTCCTGAATTTCGTCCTGTAATTTGGTGACACAACGATTGAAACCTGCCGCCTGATTGCAGATATAGGAGGTTTCCCGGGCGGCTTTCTCCCATTTTCTGACCGTCTCCTGGGGAAGGGGTCTACAAGGTGGGTGAACGAAACCGGTTCCCAACGCCTTGGCAACCCTGCTATACAGACTATTTGATTTAGATGCATCACTGGACCAGTAGTGAACAGAACGTCCAGGTCTGGCAGTAGCTGGATCTGGTAAGTTATGAATGTCATACCAGCGTAGTTGGCTTTTAGGGGGCTTCAAGAACTGGTCAGATTGAAAACCTCCAGCTTCCATTGACTTTGAATGATATCCAGAGAGGGTGGTACGGTTCAAATCTTCAAATTTTTTGCAAAGCCATTCTTCAGCAGGGAAAGCAACAGAAACTTTGCCCATTGGTTGAGGATGACCTCCAGCCCAGGGGTTGTCAGAGGAACTTGTAGCAGAAGACTCAAGGTCTGGAATAAAGTCCCACCCCGTGTAAGATCTAACACCTCTTACTGTTTCTCTATAAGACTGGTCTTCAGCTTGAATATTGTCCTGATCCGGTGGAAGTTCTGTATCTGAACCAGTAACCAGCTCTCCCTCACTAATATCATCCCTGTCATCTACTTACGGTCCGGCTGCCGAACCGGAGGAGATTTCATCTGCAAGTCTTGTTAACCTTCCGGGGCCTGATCCGGACCGAACCGGCAAGAAACGGAAGGGTAAAAAAATGGCGTCTTGGAAACAGACGGGGATTTAACCTTGAGAACCAGTGCTTTAACGGGAGAGAAGACGGCATCCGTTTTTGATTTAAGAGTGAGTAATGCTTCAATTCTTGCAAAGCGAGTTGACCATTCATCTTGCAGGTTGTCTAAACGTTTGTCAATGTGACTAGGACTAGAAACCGTAGCAAAACCAACAGAAGTACTGACCGGTGCAGAAGATGGACGAGATTTCAGAGGTGAAATTGCTTTGATGACAGATACGTCCTGTGGATCCACAATATCCGTATCTTTGCAAGCTTCCGCCTTCTTTTCCTTTCTAATTTTATATTTAGAAATAGAAAGTTTAAGTATTTGTTCCGGGGTAAGGACAACACAGTATTTACAAAGCTCCTCACCACGTACACATGGGTCCGATCCAGTTACCTTCTCCCTACATCTAGCACACCATTCATGCGGATCAAAAGATGCCATAGCATGGCCACAAACTCCTCTTTTTTGACCTGAAGCAGACGTCATGTTGTTCTATAACTATTAATCCACACTTTAGCACAAAATATATAATCCAATTGGTTAAATATCCTTGAAAAAACACTAAGTTGTACACTGAGAATATTCGTCTGACAATCAATATGCGCGCCAAACAAAAAGATGCCATCACACGGAGGACACGTGGTGAATGAGGGAGGAGTTAACCATCAAGTGTATGGAAGACAATACTGGTCCCGACCGGGAGTTTCAACTCGGAACGTCTTTTTCTGGCGTTTGGCGGGACCGACTTGTGACGGGCATATGCTGAAGTCTGTTAGGTAAGATGTATTAACGTAATAAAAAGATGTTTTAAAACCAAAAAAAACTACTAACATCTATGTTAATGTAAGTTTTAAATGGCAGATGATCAGCTATTTATAATGCACTACTTCCTTGGATGATAATATGAAGTTAAAATAATAAAGATATAAAAACTAGAAATAGGCCGCCCTGTTGATAGTAGATGCGAATAGAAACAGGATAGCATAGAAGAACACACATTATCATGTGTAATGTCCACCCATGAACCTTTTGCCCAAATTGTACAGTAGTCTTACAAGACCCTGTTTCATTTGTAAAATATATCAATGATGCTTAAATATTTGTTAGTGTAGATGTAAATTATTTCAGCTTCATGCCTTTTTGCATTGGTTGGGTTGAAAATTTTGACGAAATCACTCTATCTTGCACGGTTAAGAAGATAGAAGCAAATTCCTGTTTTTGGCAAAAATTTGAAAATTCAAAATGGCCGCCATTTTTGGGAAAAGGAAATTTTTTTGAAAATTGCCAAGAGTACATTTCTTAGATACCCTATGGGTCGAAAATTTCAACAAAATAACTCTATTTTGCACGGTTAAGGCCAGTTTGTGTTTTTCCATTTTGGGCAAAAATTCGAAAATTCAAAATGGCTGCCATTTTTGGGGAGGGGAAAATTTTTTGAAAATTGCAAAGATTACATTCCTTAGATACCCTGTGGGTTGAAAAATTTCGACGAAATCGCTCTATCTCGCATGGTTAAAGAGATAGAAGCAAATTTGTGTTTTGCCATTTTTGGCAAAAATTTGAAAATTCAAAATGACCGCCATTTTAGGGGAGGGGAAATTTTTTTTTAAATTGCCAAGAATACAATGCTCAAATACCTGTGGGTCGAAAATTTTGACGAAATCGCTCTATCTCGCATGGTTAAGGAGATAGAAGGAAATTTGTGTTTTGCCATTTTTGGCAAAACTTCGAAAATTCAAAATGGCCGCCATTTTTGGGGAGGGGAAAATTTTTTGAAAATTGCAAAGATTGCATTGGTTAGATACCCTGTGCGTCGAAAATTTGAACGAAATCGCTCTATCTCGCACGGTTAAGGAGATAGAAGCAAATTAGTGTTTTGCCATTTTTGGCAAAAATTCGAAAATTCAAAATGGCCGCCATTTTTGGGGAGGGGAAAATTTTTTGAAAATTGCAAATATTACATTCCTTAGATACCCTGTGGGTCGAAAATTTCCACGAAATCGCTCTATCTCGCACGGTTAAGGAGATAGAAGCAAATTAGTGTTTTGCCATTTTTGGCAAAAATTCGAAAATTCAAAATGGCCGCCATTTTTGGGGAGGGGAAAATTTTTTGAAAATTGCAAAGAGTACACTCCTCAGATACCCTGTGGGTCGAAAATTTTGACGAAATTGCTCTATCTTGCACGGTTAAGGAGATAGAAGGAAATTTGTGTTTTGCCATTTTTGGCAAAAATTCGAAAATTCAAAATGGCCGCCATTTTTGGGGGAGGGGAAAATTTTGGGAAAATTGCAAAGATTCCATTCCTTAGATACCCTGTGGGTCGAAAATTTCGACGAAATCACTCTATCTCGCACGGTTAAGGAGATAGAAGCAAATTAGTGTTTTGCCATTTTTGGCAAAAATTCGAAAATTCAAAATGGCCGCCATTTTTGGGGAGGGGAAAATTTTTTGAAAATTGCAAATATTACATTCCTTACATACCCTGTGGGTCGAAAATTTCCACGAAATCGCTCTATCTCGCACGGTTAAGGAGATAGAAGCAAATTTGTGTTTTGCCATTTTTGGCGAAAATTCAAAATGGCCGCCAATTTTGGGGAGGGGAAAATTTTTTGAAAATTGCAAAGATTACATTCCTTAGATACCCTGTGGGTCGAAAATTTCGACGAAATCACTCTATCTCGCACGGTTAAGGAGATAGAAGCAAATTAGTGTTTTGCCATTTTTGGCAAAAATTCGAAAATTCAAAATGGCCGCCATTTTTGGGGAGGGGAAAATTTTTTGAAAATTGCAAATATTACATTCCTTAGATACCCTGTGGGTCGAAAATTTCCACGAAATCGCTCTATCTCGCACGGTTAAGGAGATAGAAGCAAATTAGTGTTTTGCCATTTTTGGCAAAAATTCGAAAATTCAAAATGGCCGCCATTTTTGGGGAGGGGAAAATTTTTTGAAAATTGCAAAGAGTACACTCCTCAGATACCCTGTGGGTCGAAAATTTTGACGAAATCGCTCTATCTCGCACGGTTAAGGAGATAGAAGCAAATTTGTGTTTTGCCATTTTTGGCAAAAATTCGAAAATTTAAAATGGCCGCCATTTTTGGGGAGGGGAAAAGTTTTTGAAAATTATTTGCATTCCTTAGATACCCTGTAGGTCGAAAATTTCGACAAAATCGCTCTATCTCGCACGGTTAAGGAGATAGAAGCAAATTTGTGTTTTGCCATTTTTGGCAAAAATTCGAAAATTCAAAATAGCTGCCATTTTTGGGGAGGGGAAAATTTTTTGAAAATTGCAAAGAGTACACACCTTAGATACCCTGTGGGCTGAAAATTTCGACGAAATCGCTCTATCACACACGGTTAAGGAGATAGAAGCAAATTTGTGTTTTGCCATTTTTGGCAAAAATTCGAAAATTCAAAATGGCCGCCATTTTTGGGGAGGGGAAAATTTTTTGAAAATTGCAAATATTACATTCCTTAGATACCCTGTGGGTCGAAAATTTCCACGAAATCGCTCTATCTCGCACGGTTAAGGAGATAGAAGGAAATTTGTGTTTTGCCATTTTTGGCAAAAATTCGAAAATTCAAAATGGCCGCCATTTTTGGGGAGGGGAAAATTTTTGGAAAATTGCAAAGATTGCATTCCTTAGATACCCTGTAGGTCGAAAATTTCGACGAAATCACTCTATCTCGCACGGTTAAGGAGATAGAAGCAAATTAGTGTTTTGCCATTTTTGGCAAAAATTCGAAAATTTAAAATGGCCGCCATTTTTGGGGAGGGGAAAATTTTTTGAAAATTGCAAATATTACACTAGAAATCGGCCGCCCTGTTGATAGTAGATGCGAATAGAAACAGGATAGCATAGAAGAACACACATTATCATGTGTAATGTCCACCCATGAACCTTTTGCCCAAATTGTACAGTAGTCTTACAAGACCCTGTTTCATTTGTAAAATATATCAATGATGCTTAAATATTTGTTAGTGTAGATGTAAATTATTTCAGCTTCATGCCTTTTTGCATTGGTTGGGTTGAAAATTTTGACGAAATCACTCTATCTGGCACGGTTAAGAAGATAGAAGCAAATTCCTGTTTTTCTATTTTTGGCAAAAATTTGAAAATTCAAAATGGCCGCCATTTTTGGGAAAAGGAAATTTTTTTGAAAATTGCCAAGAGTACATTTTTTAGATACCCTATGGGTCGAAAATTTCAACGAAATAACTCTATTTTGCACGGTTAAGGCCAGTTTGTGTTTTTCCATTTTGGGCAAAAATTCGAAAATTCAAAATGGCTGCCATTTTTGGGGAGGGGAAAATTTTTTGAAAATTGCAAAGATTACATTCCTTAGATACCCTGTGGGTTGAAAATTTCCTCCTATCTCCTTAACCGTGCCAGATAGAGCGATTTCGTCAAAATTTTCGACCCACAGGGTATCTGAGCATTGTGCTCTTGGTAATTTTTACAAAATTTTCCCCTCCCCAAAAATGGCGGCCATTTTGAATTTTCGAATTTTTGCCAAAAATGACAAAACACTAATTTGCTTCTATCTCCTTAACCGTGCGAGATAGAGCGATTTCGTCAAAATTTTCGACCCACAGGGTATCTGAGCATTGTGCTCTTGGTAATTTTCCAAAAATTTTCCCCTCCCCAAAAATGGCGGCCATTTTGAATTTTCGAATTTTTGCCAAAAATGGCAAAACACTAATTTGCTTCTATCTCCTTAACCGTGCGAGATAGAGCGATTTCGTCGAAATTTTCGACCCACAGGGTATCTAAGGAATGCAATCTTTGCAATTTTCCAAAAATTTTCCCCTCCCCAAAAATGGCGGCCATTTTGAATTTTCGAATTTTTGCCAAAAATGGCAAAACACAAATTTGCTTCTATCTCCTTAACCGTGCCAGATAGAGCGATTTCGTCAAAATTTTCGACTCACAGGGTATCTGAGCATTGTACTCTTGGTAATTTAAAAAAAATTTTCCCCTCCCCAAAAATGGCGGCCATTTTGAATTTTCGAATTTTTGCCAAAAATGGCAAAACACAAATTTCCTCCTATCTCCTTAACCGTGCCAGATAGAGCGATTTCGTCGAAATTTTCGACCCACAGGGTATCTAAGGAATGCAATCTTTGCAATTTTCCAAAAATTTTCCCCTCCCCAAAAATGGCGGCCATTTTGAATTTTCGAATTTTTGCCACAGGGTATCTAATCTCGCACGGTTAAGGAGATAGAAGCAGATTGGTGTTTTGCCATTTTTGGCAAAAATTCGAAAATTCAAAATGGCCGCCATTTTTGGGGAGGGGAAAATTTTTTTGAAAATTGCAAAGATTGCATTCCTTAGATACCCTGTGGGTCGAAAATTTCGACGAAATCGCTCTATCTCGCACGGTTAAGGAGATAGAAGCAAATTTGTGTTTTGCCATTTTTGGCAAAAATTCGAAAATTCAAAATGGCCGCCATTTTTGGGGAGGGGAAAATTTTTTGAAAATTGCAAATATTACATTCCTTAAATACCCTGTGGGTCGAAAATTTCGACGAAATCGCTCTATCTCACACGGTTTCTGAGATATTAGCAAATTACTCAAAAGTAGTACTGAAAATACACAATGAAGTACCTAAATGGCTATTACTCATGTACTGACAAAGCTATCAGTCCCAAATGCAATACCAAGCGAGCTATGGACATAACAATCTTGTATTCAAAATTGTAGTAAAATATCTTTAATTATTTTGGCTTAAATGCACGGAAACCAATGGGTACTGAAAATAGCTGTACTTAAGTATTACTCAGTAAGCAAAAGAGGTACAACAGCCAAAAGCAATCCCAAGCAAGCTACTGACCCAATAAGCCTGCATACCAAATTTGGTGACAATAGCTCTAATACTTTTCCTTTAAATGAGCGGAAACCATGCGTGACGCCGGACATCGGACGCCGGACGCCGGACGCCGGACGCCGGACATCGGACATCGGACGGCGAAAAAAGCAAAAATAATATATCCACCCCCCAGGGGGGTGGACATAACTAGAAACAGTAACTTTATGCCCCGGAAAATCATTTGTATTACTTTACATAATCTACAAATACTTTATGTGGAAATAGCAATGTATTCTGATGTTCAAGTAAACTTGATTAGTTTTAGTTTTCTCTGACACCATAAAAAAGTTATAAACTAAAAAATGCTGCTGTAGGAATTAAGGTTATAATAAAATATCTGGCTAAAAGCTATGCAAGAATTTACTTCTCTGACTCGGGGGCCAAACATGAGCAACTAACCTTGATAAACAAGGATGTCATCCTCTCTGAGGTATTGTAGTATCTGGATATGCTGTGGATCATTCGAATGACATTAATTAAGCTGGGTAAGCAGTCAGCCATTCCCACCTGTGAGGGTATTAACTATTTAGTTAGAAGAGATTTTAATAAAGTATTTTAGTAAATTTAGTAAATTAAATTTTTATAAGTTAATACCCTATCCAATGGACGATTGCTAATCTGGTCGACGCAGACCAGCCTGCCAAACAATAGAAAAAGCCGTCCTGTGTTTCCACCAGCCGAGCCGGCCTAGTACTGTGCATTCGCCAGGTGGCGCATCGTACTTCCTTCCTGTCTAGAGAAGATGACGTCATGGCATCTTTTTCTTTGTCTAAACCTATTAGAACCCTAGTAAGCTGATAGCGGGGTCGGTGGAAGGGTCTTGTGTGTCCATTGGATAGGTATTAACTCAAAAATTTAATTTACTTATTAAATTTGCAATTTTATTGCATTAATACATCCTATCCAATGGACAATTGCTGAATAACTACCGTTTGGTCGGCGGGTAAGTTACTAGGGACTAGGAACTCAGAAACAGAACTAACAAAATTCTTCCAGGTCTGGGTTGACTTGGAGTCGGGAAACCCTGTAAAGCCATGGTCGAACACCAGTATCTGGTCAACCAGAGATATACCGACACTGCCCTCCCCCCTTGTTTTAACAGACCGGCTCTGAGGTAGGGGACAGAGAGGGATGAGTTTAGTTCCATAAGAAGAAGAAATAAACCTCCCAAAGGAAGCATGTCATTTTTTTTTTTGCATTATATATATGTACAATTATTTACATATGTACAAGTCTCCTCAATACCATAGGCTACTGGTGGATCTGCTGAGCAGCCACTACATGTCCCAGGTGATAGAGCTGTGAATCAGCCCAAGCCACATCCATCAGGTAGAATTGTGTGAAGGTGTTATGTGATTTCCAATGGCATTCCGACAGAATATGTTCCAAGGAGACTCCTGATTGGAAGACCTTGGAAGCAGCGAATGCCCTCACATCATGGGCTTTAACCTGATGAACAGTCAGAGCCTCTTGGTCAGAGAGCTCATAACATAGGATCACAGTCTGCTTGATCCATGAGGAGATAGTGGCAGGTGAGATGTCCTGGTCAAAAACTTTCTTGAAGGAGACAAAGACCAACTCCTTGTTCTGCCTGAGGTCTGAGGTCCTGTCCAAATTGAAGCACAGTGCTCTGACGGGCACAGGGACCTATCAGACTTTAGTGACTTATCCAGAATAGGGGCCAGGGCTGGTAAAACCACTGGGGCCAAATGTCTGGATCCTCTTTGGTCAGCTGGTTCTTGAAAAGAATGCTGGGTGAGGGGTACAATGATACTTTAGACCAGTCTGCTTGATGTCTGATAGTTTTGTTTTACAAGCATGGCTCTCACTCCTGTGTTTACCAGTCAGATTGGTGTCTAATGTTTCTGTTTTGCCAAGCATGTATCTCACTTCTACACCTGCCTGACCCCAGGGACAAAAGGAAAACAGTCTTGAAGGTTAACGGCTTCAAAGAGGCCTCTTTAAGGGGTTCAAAGGGAGCCTTTGTCAGCTGGTGCAACACCTGGGAAAGGTTCCAGAAGGGGATGCCCCTGACCCAAGCATAGAGATTTAGGTTTGACAGATTCCTGTGAGGAGTTTGATTGAAGGGCTGAGTTAGAAGATTGGGTAGAGTAGGATTTGGCTCGACATGGACACTAAATCCCAGAACCAAGGCATGTTTGGCCACCCTAGAGCAATCAGAATGATTCTCTTGCATGGGCAGTCCTGCAGCTTCTCCAACACTTTGCCCAATATGGCTGCTGGTGGGAGGGCATAGACGTCCAAATCCTCCCATGGCAGGCCGAGTGCATCCACTGCCAAGGCCAGGGAGTCTGGTACTGGTGACACAAACAGAGGTAACTTGTTGTTGAATCTTGTGGCAAATAGGTCTACTTGGGGACGGTCGGGACAGTATGACTAATATTTCTCTTGAAGGGTCTGCCACCGGTCTGGTGTCGGTCGGACTCGGCCACACTGGAGGTCAAACTGGTAACCTACGAAGTCAAGGACTTGTTTGGGATACAGCTCTGATGTTTCCAAATTCAGTAGCCAACCGAGGTTGTGACACTTTTTTACTAGTTCTTGAGTCTGCTGGAGACAAGTTTATCAGTATCTGGCTCTCACTCACCAGTCGTCTAGGTACTGGTGGATTCTTATACCCTTGTGCATGGCCATCAGTTTCACCTCCTTTGCTATCACAGTGAACTCCACTGGAGCTGTGGACAGTCTGAATGGCAGTGCTTTGCAATGATATGACCTGCCCTGGACATGAAATCTCATATATTTCCTGTTTTGGTATGTGGAAGTAGGCGACCTTGAAATCTATTGAGGTAACCCACTCTCCTTGTTGGAGGGAGGTTCTGATGGCTTCCAGTGTCTCCATTTTGAGTTTTTCCCCCCTTGAGGAATTGATTCAGATTGCTCAGGTCTAGTATAGGTCTCCACCGACTGTTGGGCTTTGGTACCAAGAAAAGTCGGTTGAAAAACCCTAGAGATTTTTGGTTTTGAACCAGTTCTACTGCGTTTTTGCTTATAAGCTGATGTAATTCCTCCAACAGGTAAAGGTTCCTGTAAGGATTGACATAGTAGCTTATGATGGTGGGTGACCTTGCCAAGTTTATCTGGATGCGAAAGGGAAGGGTGTAGCCCTGTCTGAGGATTTGAACTACTTTCGGACCGGCACCCAGATTTTCCCAAGTTTTCCAAAAGCTTTGCAGTCTCGCCCCTACTGGTGGATTTAAAGCAACAGCTTGGACATTTGTTACAGATTTGACAAAAGATAATTGAGTGACATAGGAAACATCTTCCACATATTTTAATTTTCTTTGTAACAATTTACAACAACAGGATTTTTATCTTTCCTTTGCGAATGCCTCTTTGCAGAAAAGTCTTTGGTGTGTGACTGTCTTATGTCTTTCTTGGGAGTCTCTGGTGAACAAACACACTTTACAGCTTCCTTGCTCCTAGCCAGCAGTCTTGCCTGTAACTTGTCTATACACTAATTGTCATTTGTACGACTGAAGGCCCTTGGCTGGTTGGGAGGAGTAGTGAGATGACTGACCCTTGGATTTCTTACTCTGACCCTTGCTACCAATGTTTTTCCATGCGGGCTTGTCGGTTCTTTTATCAGACTTTCTCTCCGACCGTTCATATGGGTGGTACCGAGCCTTGCCATGTGAAGAGTGTCCCTTGCTCTCTTAGTTTGCAATATCCTCCTCAGCTCGCTTCAGTATATTGTCTGGAAAGAGAGTAGCTAGTTGCAGGGGAGCAGTTCTCAGTGCTGTCAAAGTATCTGGTTTAACACCGGTCTTCACACATGCGACAGGTAAGAATCTCGCCTGGCCAGTGTTAGATTCCCCATGGAAACAAAGTTGAAGTCTGTAAGGGGTTCCATGGTCTTTGCAAGAGCCTGTGTGATGCTAGTATGAAAGTCCATCAGGAATTGCAGTTCGTCTGTGGCTGTTGCGACTTTTGAAGCACTTTTCCCTTTGCTCTCAGTCTGGATCGCCTTCAACTGGTCCTGCATTCCCTGTTGAACACTAAACAGGCATTTGTTAAAACTAGCAGCCTGATTACAAATCACTGTGGCTTCCCTTGTTTACTTCTCCCATTTTCACAGTGTCTCTTGTGAGATGTAGCGAGATGTAGGTGGGGTTGAAGCTAGTCCGGCCTGTCTGGCGATTCTACTATAACTGCTATTGAGACGGCCCAGACGAAAGGCATCAGTACTCCATGAAGACACAGTAGTGGAGTCGGCTTTCTGGTCCGAATACAGCCCGTACCACTTAGCTTGCGACTTTGCTGGTTGGAGAAATTGGCCTTCAATAGGCCACCAGCTTCTGAACTACAGGAAGGGTATCCTTCAACCAAAGTGATGTTCAATCTACTCAAATTCTTGCATAGCCAGTCATCAGTTGGCATTTGAACCGATACCTTTCCAGGAACTTGTGTCTTCGGACCGGCATAGGAGTCGTCAGAAGCAGCAGCAGATGTCTCCAGATCCGGGATGTGAGACCACCCCATAAATGACCGAATCCCTGTCATAGTCTCTCTGTAAGTCTGTTTTTCAGAGAGGGATAGGTCCAAGTCGGTGAGATGGTCAGTCTGGAAGATGCTTGACTGTAAGACTGTTTTTGTGAAGCAGGAGGGTCAGTATCAGATACTGAAGTCCTTGGTCAGACAGTCTGAGGAAGGTCAGAGTGAGATTTGCCAGTAGACTGGTGCTTGAATTTTCTGGGCAAATCTTCAGAGGTCGGTGTTGTCTGAGTAGATGGTTGGTTGGTCGGTCTGATAAAAGGCTCCGTAGATTTCACTACACCGGCTGGTGGATAGTGAGTGGATGCTACTCTAACTGTTTAGGTGGGCTCTTTATCCATTGTTCTTGCCAACAAAGCCTCAAGGTGATTGAAACGGTTGCACCACTTATGGTCGAGTTCTGCAAACCTAACGTCCGTTGAGGCTTTGGCCGACCTGTTACTGTCTGGGACAGGCTTGGCAGGCTTATCTGAGCACGACTTGGCCTTGGAAGCTGTAGCCTTCTCTTTCTCCACCTTCTTAGCCTTCTTTTCTTCTGGACCACTAAAACCAGGAGACTGCAACGTCCCCTGGCCATCCACTGCCCCTTTTACTGACACTGAAGCCGGGTCCACAAGGGAGGGATTGAGTAAGTCCTTACTGGGAGTGGAAGACACGTCCATCTTCTTTGCTTCACGCTTCTCCTTCTTAATCTTATAACTGGTGGTGGAGAGATGAGCACGTTGATCAGAAAAATGTTACAAAAATAGAGAAAGAAACTACATGTAAAGATTATGTGTAAAACAGGACAATTCAGTTAACTAAAAATTATGAAGCTTTGGGACTTCTCCCATTTTGATATTCATTTGTATGGTCGAATTATGGTTTGCAAGTTTTGAATATTACCCATACATACAGATGTGGCAATACATGCTTTTATGTGGAGTTAGGACAAACCTGTGGCTCACTTGACACAATACCATCTATCATAATGGGAGGTTGCAAGAGTAAAACAGTTAATGAATTCTAATATGACTTTAACAGTGCCTAATCTACATCAAAAGACACCCAAAGGTACAACAACCAATATTCAAGTAAAAGATATAAGAGAGGTATAAGACAGATAAAATAGTATTAGATATCCCTGTAGAGAGATAAAATAGCATCAGATATGCAAGATCAAAGGTCAGATCCAGGTCATACCATGACATTGCACACATATAATACCCGACCAATGTCCCTACCAAATATCAACTTCCAACCACCTTATGGTTTCCGAAATATATCCCAGACAAGGCATTATAGGTCAAGGTCACTAAGGCAAGGTCAAAAGTCTAATCAAGGTCACACCATGATGTTTTACATCTACACACCCTAGCCAATGTCCCTATCAAGTATGTATCAACTTCCTACACCTTACGGTTTTCCAAGATATACCCCAAACAAGATTTTATAGGTCAAGGTCACTACGGCAAGGTCAAATCAAGGTTAGGCCATGATGTTGCACACCTACACCCCCTAACCAATGTCCCTAACAAGTATCAACTTCGTACACCTTATGGTTGCCGAGATATAGCCCGGACAAGATTTTGTAGATCAAGGTCACTATGGCAAGGTCAAAGGTCATATCAAGGTCAGACCATGACGTTGCACACCTACACCTCCTAACCAATGTCCGTACCAATTATCAACTTCCTACACCTTATGGTTTCCGAGATATAGCCCGGACAAGATTTTATAGGTCAAGGTCACTACGACAAGGTCAAAGGTTAAATCAAGGTCAGACCATGACGTTGCACACCCACACCTCTTAACCAATGTCCCTACCAAGTATCAGCTTCCTACACCTTACGGTTTCTGAGATATAGCCCGAACAAGTTTTTATAGATCAAGGTCACTACAGCAAGGTCAAAGGTCAAATCAAGGTCAGACCATGACATTGCACACCTACATCCCCTAACCAATATCCCTACCAAGTATCAACTTCCTACACCTTATGGTTTTTGAGATACAGGCTGGACAAACGTCTTCCCCCCGCCCACCCACCCGAACGCCCCCCCACCCGCCCATCCGGACACCATGGGTGAAAACAATACCCCGACAGCCCTTAAGGGCTGTGGGGTAAAAACTTACAGTCAGTGGTGTCAGGTCTCTCCATGCAGGGGTCCTTGCATTTTCCCTTGTCCCTGTATCTTTGACAAAACGATTGGTTATCGAAACCTGCCATTAAATGGCCACATCCACCACGTGTCTGTCCAGGTGAAGCCTGATGATCTATACTCTGACTGATATCTGTTAGAACAACTAAAACTTAAATTCTAACAACATTCTCAAAAAAATCCACAAAATAATAAAGCTGTCAAAAATCCATCTGCACATTACACGCGCCAAATGAAAAAGATGCCATGATATGCTGTCCTAGACAGGAAGGAAGTATGATGCGCCACCTGGCGAATGCACAGTACTAGACCGGCCCGGGCCGGTAGAAACACAGGATGGCTTTTTCTGTCGTTTGGCAGGCCAGTCTGCGCCGACCGGATTAGCAATTGTCCATTGGATAGGATGTATTACCCCAATAAAAAAATTTCAAATCATAATGAGACACACTTTCTTTCACAATATAAACTTGCAAATTTTATACGCTACAATCTTACCCTTTGGGACTCAGTGCTGTGTGGAAGGCTCACCTCCTGGAAAGCCAAACATTTTGGGTTGCCCAGGAAATCTACCATAGTGGGACGGTTACCAAGATAGTTTATTGTTCTACCTCTTATTTGGCCACAATCTTAGATAAAGATGTGCTGTGTAATCGATTATTTTTTTTCTAAGTGGATATTTAACTTAAATAATATATATTGTTGTGTGTAGAGGTTATAATATGGTGTGGATAAGAATTTCTCATAACCAGGGCAAAAACAAGCTTTAAATGTAACCATCTCTACATAATTTGGGACACACAGTGTCCTGCCCTAATTGCAGGCAAGGGTGATGACCTCTGCATTACTATATCCCCAGACAAAAGACAGGGACGTACTGGATACACCCATGTCGAGCCACCACTGATATACATTTGACTTGTGTGCATGATAACTCAAAAGTGCTTTTACCCTTACTTTCAACAATACAAATTGTATTTAAAATTTTTAGCATGTAGTACTCATTACACCTAAAACAAGTATCATATTTTGAAGATTATGAAGTTGGGCTTATACTGAGTCACACAAGGCCAAATCATTGAATTTTTTTTGTCAAAAGTTGGTTTCAGCATTCACCAGTAAACAATCTGATATAGGGATGGCCAGCAAATTCCCTCAGTAACTCCATTTTACTGATGAATGCCTTCAGACCATAGAACTCAATATATTGCTTGCACACTTCTCCATAGCGTGGGTTGCACAGGCGTGATGTCTTGACACCACTAAAATTACAATACTGCAATATACTCACTGGATCTGATCTGTACAGAGGCTCACAATACTTCTCCAGTGTGTAAAGAAATTTCATGTTGTCCTTGGCCTCATTAGCAGCGTCTGTAATTTTACAATCCTGTTCCTTCCAGCTCTGCAACAAAGTACAAATTCCCTAAATTATTTTCTTATAGTCACATGCAAATGTAAATAGTTTGAACATTATACAAACTATCAGACAATGCATAAACCCAGAGGGGTAGCTTTAGAGCAGTGCTAAATTTTATAATCATAGTGACAACTACTATGAAGAAGAACAAGGAGAAGGAGCATTGTTAAGTATCAACAAAATACAGTCATCCCTATTTGTTTTTATTAAGGCTGTGATAGGTTACCCAGTTCCCTGAAAATGATCTGAATTCCTTAAGAAACAAACTAGCAAAGCGGATAACCGAAAAATATTAAATATAGAGGAAATCAATGAAATACTTGGATAAACCTTAGTATTCTGTCAGATTTCTTCAACTGATATTAGTTTTTCATGTAATTTTCCTTACTTATACAGGTATTTAACATTATTTTTCATAACATTTTGTTTACATCATCCATCATGTTTGCTTCTCTGCTACTTCCACTGGGTGACAACTAAAACACGGTTACCTGAATTCGGATTGTTTTTTTTAGGGAAACACCCGGTGTCGTTTTTCTAATAAAGCCACAGCCTCAGTTTTTATCCTTCCCTCTGTCATATTCAGGGTAATTCATGTTTAGAGAAAAGTTTCACAAGTGAAGTTAAATTCTCTGTTTATTACTGGATGGCATACTGAATATCAAAGTTTAAAATAAAAGTGTATTTATTTTACATATTTTCCAAAACTGTAACTGTCAACCATAATAAAAGTTACTCTATTAATTTACAAAACAAAATGCCCTCCTACCTTTAACACCTTTGATTTTGCAATATGAAGAATGTTGATAATCATCTTACAGGAATGGCCCTTGATTTGCTCCAAAATGGAGTTGAACCTGGATGGAAAAGAAATTTAAACATATTACTCATGTTAGTCATAGTTTCTATAATAAAACATTTCCCATACAGAAATAAACTAACAGGAGACAAATTTAATAACCTCAGCAATGAATCTCTGATAATATTATTTCGCACTAAAACAAACTCTGTTATGAATTTCTGATAATATATGTTACAGGGTATATTACACTAAAGATATTTTATTGTTAAGACTGACAAAAGTGTGCTTTGCAGCTAATATATAAAATAACATTCCAACAGAAACACAAGACACCCAACATTAATATGAATTGATAGCTATTCAATTCAGAACAAGAGAGCAGAATATATGACTTTTAATACCGTGCAGTGAGCTGCCTCCAGTGTTCGAGTTCAGCCATTGGACCAGTGTCATCGGCTTCCTTTCTCATCTGTTCACTTTCTGTCAGCACCTGAATGTCCAAATTTTCACCTCATTACAATCAGGTATTTTACTGCCTTAACTTTTTTTAATGACATCGACTTTTGGTATGCAAGTTTTACCTTGTATTTATCAGTCTGTTAACAAGATAATTCAGATATAATATTTATTAACATGGCCCAAATAATGGATGATTATAAATATTTTAAAAACTAGAAAATTGCAACTTTTAATTAGTGAATTAAATTTTTATTAGTTAATACCTTACCTAACAGACGATAGCTATACTCCGGCGCTAGCCGGTCCCGCCAAATGCCAGAAAAAGACGTCCCGAGTTTCACCTCCGGCAGGACAGGTACACTACAATCCACTCGTCAGGTAGCCTAGTTCTTGCTTCATTCGGCAGAGGGACGTGACGTCATAGCATCTTTTTCGTCCCTAGATTTGAAAACTGAAGCTGAAAGCGGGTAAGGCCGGGTGGGAATCTCCCGTCTGTTAGGAAAGGTATTAACTAATAAAAATTTAATTTACTAATTAAAATTTGCAATTTCATTGCGTTAATACACCTTACCTAACAGACGATAGCTAGAATAACTACCCAGTGGATGGAGGGCAGCTTCTCAGGATAAAAGGGAACTCTATGTCTAGGCTCAGGGGCACTGGCCTGTTTGGCGAAAAGGTCACACCAGGCTCTTAAGGCCCAAGGAGCACACACACACACACACACCCACCCCCCCCCCCCCTTTTCTGCTTTGAGGGGAGGAAGAGAGAAAGTTCGGTCCTAGAGAATCCAGATTCCAGATACACCCAAGAAAGAGTTGAGAACGGTTTTATACCTGGTACTTTAGGCACCCAGGTAAAAAACCTTACAATTAGGGAATAGGTCAATAAAAGGGGAGACCTATACCCAACAAAACTTATAACTGCTATGTACACTATATACAGGATAGAAGCATAGGGGTTTAGTGATGGATCTGTTGCGCAGCCACCACAGGACTTAAATGAAAGAGCTCCGAATCTGCCCAAGCAACATCTTTAAGATAGAATTGAGTAAAGGTGTTGTGGGACTTTCAGTGGTCCAGAGAAATGCCACCTTGAAAAGCTTTGGAAGCCGCAAAGGCTAACATCATGCGCTTTAACCTGATGTAACGTTAGAGCCTCTTGATCTGAAAGTTCATACCAAAGGATAACTGTCTGCTTAATCTAAGATGAGATTGTAGCAGGAGAAATATCCTTAGTAAAACCTTTCTTGAAGGAGACAAAGAATAGCTCTTTGCCTTGTCTGAGGTCTTGTGTTTTGTCCAGATAGTAGCGTAAAGCTCAAACTGGACAGAGTGACCAATCCTCCTTCAGGGATTTATCCAGAGTAGGAGCCAGAGCCGGGATGACCACTGGAGCCACGCACTCTGGACCCTCTTTTGCCAAGTGGTTCTTAGCCAAGAAACTTGGAGACGGGTAAAGGGACACTTTTGACCAGTCAGCTTGGTGTCTAATATTTTTATTCAACCATGCATGTATTTCACTCCTACGCTTTCCAGAACCAAGAGCTAGGAGAAAAACCGTTTTAAAGGTCAGATCTTTAAATGAGGCCTTTCTGAGAGGCTCAAACGGTGGTTTGGTGAGCTGATGCAATACCAAAGAGAGGTTCCACGAAGGAATTCCTCGCCGACCTTTTGGTCTATCTCTATGAAAACTGTCCAAAAGGCGAGTTAAGTTTTCATCTTTGCTGACATTCAAGGAGGAATTGCCTAATTTGTCCGCAATGGCTGATCTTTAACCATCAATGGTACTGGACTGGAGATTCTTCTCCTGGAAAAGATGTAGGAGAAATTCTGCTATTTGTTTGACAGATGGAGACCTGAAGTCCACCTGACTTGTCTCACACCATCTGACAAAAACGGACCATTTTGCCTCATAGACTGTTCTGGTTGAACTTCTTTGAGGAGCCTCAATTCGTGACGCCACTGGACTAGAGAAACCCTGCTCCTTGATTGCCTCAGCTCTAGGAGCCAGGCATGAAGGTTTAGATTGGTCAGATTCCTGTGACGAGCCTTGTTGAATGGCTGTGTCACTAGGTCGGGATGAATGGGTAGGCAAAGAGGAATCTCGGATGACAGTTCCACCAGATCCCAGAACCATGGCATGTTGGGCCAACCCGGGGCTATTAGGATCACTCTCTTGTAAAGATGGTCCGATAGTTTGCTGACCACCTTGCCCAGTAACAACACTGGGGGAAAGGCATACATGTCCAGGTTCTCCCAAGAGACTGTTAGAGCGTCCACTGCCCACGCATTGGGGTCCTGCACTGGAGACATGTATTGGGCTAGTTTGCAATTGTACTTTGTTGCAAACATGTCCACTTGGGGACGGTGCCAGGTCTGGATGAAGGGACCATTCTGTCTGAATGATTTGGCCTTGACGAGACAACTTGTCTGCAATCACATTTAGACAACCAGGGATGTGCCTGGCCTTTAGAACAACCTGTCTCAGATTGCACCAGCACAGGAGTCGCCATAGAAGGGCACAAAGTAAGCCTGACCTCGTACCTCCATCCTTGTTGATGTATGCCACAATTGTGGTGTTGTCTGTGGCAACTAGAACTACTTTTCCTTGTACTAAGTGCTGGAATCTTTTTAAGGCCAGCAAGACAGCTTTTAGTTCCAGGAAGTTTACATGAAGGTGACTTTCTGGAACTGACCAAGTACCGCTTGCTGTGAAGTCGCCTAAGTGAGCACCCCAGCCTTCTTTTGAGGCGTCTGTAAAGGTTTGAATGGCATGACGCAAAGGATGCAGAGGCTGGCCTAGTAGGACATTTGTCTCCTTGGTCCACCATAGAAGGTGCGGGTGAAGGGGCCTTGGAACTGGAATCTCTTTCTCTAGAGATTCTGGGACCCTCCAATGTCTTTTGAGGTGCCACTGACTGGATCGGTCTCATGTGGAGTCTCCCCAGGGGCACCTGTTTTTCTGTTGTTGTAAGCAGGCCTATTAGTGACATGAAGATTTGATATATGATATATTTCTGAGACTTGATATGAAAAATGTGGAAATAGGCATCGCTGAAATCCAGCGATGTCACCCATTCCCCTTGTTGCAAGGAAATCCTAATTGTCTCTGGGGTTTCCATTTTGAATGTTTTACGTTCAAAAATTTGTTTAAAGCACTGAGGTCCAAGATTGGTCGCCATTTTTGGTTTGGCTTTGGAACTATGAAAAGTCTGTTGAAGAAGGATAGAGATGTCCGAACCCTCACCATCTCTACTGCCTCCTTTTGCAGTAGGGCTTGCAAAGCCTCCCTGAGGTAGAGGTTCCTGAGAGGGTTTGCATAACCACTGACTATCAAGGGATCTCTCACCAGAGGAGGTCTGATTTTGAACGGGAGAATGTAACCGTCCTTTAAGATGGACACTATTGGCCCTGGTGTTCAGGCACCAGGGAGGTCAGTCCCTCAGTTCCCTAAGAAAAGGTTAGGATACCAGTCTGATTGTTTACACTTGGGTGGGGGTGCCCATGTCCCTAGCAACTGGGTGTTTAATTATAAAGTCATTGGTGCACCAGTTTTGGTTCACATTATGTAAGGGGATTCCCCTGCAAAGTACACCAGGAAATCCCTGTATTTCTAGGTAACCATGTAAACTTGCAAATTTAAGAAGTAAATTAAATTTTTATAAGTTAATACCTTATCCAATGGACAAATGCTATTCCGGTCGGCACAGACCGGCCCACCAAACGTCAGAAAAAGACATCCTGTGTTTCCACCGGCCAGCCAGTCCCTAGTACTAGTGCACTCGCCAGATGGCGTGTCATACTTCCTTCCTGTATAGACAGTGTGACGTCATAGCATCTTTTTCGTTGTCTAAACCTATTAGACCCCTAGTAAACTGATAGCGGGGTCGGTGGGAGGGTCTTGTGTGTCCATTGGATAGGGTATTAACTTATAAAAATTTAATTTACTTATTAAATTTGAAATTTTATTGCGTTAATACATCCTATCCAATGGACAAATGCTGAATAACTACCGCTTGGTCGGCGGGTAAGTTACTAGGGACTTAGGTGAACTCATAACAGAACTAACAAAATTTCTTTCATGCCCGGGTCGACCTTGAAGTCAGAAACCCTTAAGGCTACAGTAGGTTACCGGAAGCCAGTCAACCGACTATTTCCCCCCCCCCCCCTTTTTTTTTAAACAGACCTGCTCTGAGGTAAGGGAAGAGAGGGGTGAGTTCAGTCCCATAATAAGAAGAAATAAACCTCACAAAGGAAGCAAAGCACAGTTTTTTGTTTTTTTGTTTTTTTTTATATACACATATTTACAGAATCTCCTCTCTCCCTGGGTTATTTGTGGATCTGCTGAGCAGCTACTACAGGTCCCAGGTGGTAGAGCTCGGAGTCAGCCCAAGCCACATCCTTCAAATAAAATTGTGTGAAGGTATTATGTGACTTCCAGTGACAGGCTGACAAGATCTTTTCCAAGGAAATTCCAGACTGGAACGCTTTGGAAGGAGGGAAGGCCCTGACATCATGGGCTTTGACCTGATGCAAGGTGTGGGCGTCCTGGTCTGAGAGCTCATAGCATAGGATCACAGTCTGCTTGATCCATGAGCAGATAGTGGCAGGTGAGATATCCTTGTCGAAACCTTTCTTGAAGGAGACAAAGACCAACTCCTTATTCTGCCTGAGGTCTGAGGTCTTGTCCAAGTAGTAACACAAAGCTCTGACTGGACAGAGTGACGTATTAGACTTGAGGGATCTATCCAGAGTTGGGGCCAGGGCTGGTATCACCACTGGGGCCACACAGTCTGGACCCTCCTTGGCCAGCTGGTTCTTGGAAAGAAAGCTGGGAGATGGGTACAGGGACACCTTTGACCAGTCAGATTGGTGTCTGATATTTCCGTTTTGCCAAGCATGAATTTCACTTCTGCGTTTGCCTGAACCCAGGGCTAATAGGAAAACAGTCTTGAAGGTCAAATACGTTAAGGAAGCCTCCTTGATTGGTTCAAAAGGGGCCTTTGTCAGCTGGTGTAAGACCAGATATAGGTTCCAGGAAGGGATACCCCTTATACCCTTGGGTCTGTCTCTATGGAAACTATCCAAGAGGCGAGTGAGATTTTCATCTTTGCTGATGTTGAGGGTTGAATTTCCCAGTTTATCAGCAATGGCGGACCTGTATCCATCAATGGTGCTGGGCTGTAACTTCCTGTCCTCAAAAAGATACATAAGGAAGTCAGCCACTGACTTTACAGGGGGTGCCCTGAAGTCCACCTGATTAGTGATGCACCACTTTGTAAAAATGGCCCACTTTGCCTCATAAACTGGAAAATTTAATAAGTAAATTAAATTTTTATAAGTTAATATCTTACCTAGTGGACAGATGCATTTGTCCGGCGCACTGCCGGTCCCGCCAAACGTTAGAAAAAAACGCCTCGAGCTGGGCTCTGGCCCGGACCGGTAGTGTCCTGTTTACTCGCCAGGTGGCTGTATAGCCTCCCTGCCGGTGCACTGCGCGTGCGCGCGCATGCGTACTTCCTCCTTTTGTTTGCACCCTGTTTGAGTCCCCTGGGAATGTTTGTTGCGGGGAAGGCAGGGTGGGAATCCCTCTGTCCACTAGGTAAGATATTAACTTATAAAAATTTAATTTACTTATTAAATTTTCCATTTTATTGCGTTAATATATCTTACCTAGTGGACAGATGCAGAATAACTACCCATTGGATGGAGGGCAGCTAAACTCAACAGGGACTCTTGTCAGAACTCTGGGCCTCTGGCCCAAGGGTTAGGGATTCTTCCCATACCCTACACCATAGTTGGTTCCCCCCCTCTTTTTTTGTCTCCCGAGCCACCTGGGCTAGGACTATAGGAGAGAGGAGGTAAGAGTTCAGTCCCAAGGATTCCGGAGGAAGCAGAACAGGATAAAATAGAAATAACCCATACCCCACACCAGCTCTTCCGGTTGAGAACTGCGTGCTGGGGTTTTAAAACATGATAACTAAAAAAGAAGGAGCCAACGAAAACAACAAACTGCTCCTTCTAAACGCTTTACACTATATACAAGTTATCCTTTCAAGGATACCAGTTACTCGCGTATGTGCTGGGCTGCGACCACTGGTCCTAAATGGTACAGGTCAGCATCAGCCCATGCTACATCCTTCAAATAAAATTGGGTGAAGGTATTGTGCGACTTCCAGTGGCAGGCTGAGAGGATCTGGTCCAAAGACACACCTCCTTGAAAAGCCTTAGAAGCTGCAAAGGCCTGCACATCATGGGCTCTGACCTGATGCAATTGTTGTGCATCCTCATTGGACAATTGATAGCACAACAAGATGGTTTGTTTAATCCAAGAAGAAATCGTAGCAGGAGCGATGTCCTTATTGAAGTTCTTCTTGAAAGACACAAAGACCAACTGTTTGCCAGAACGGAGGTCTTTGGTCTTGTCCAGGTAATAACGCAAAGCCCGAACTGGACATAAGGTTCTATCCTCCTTGAGAGACTTATCCAACGTAGGGGCCAAGGCCGGAATAATTACCGGAGCTACTGAAGAAGGACCTTCTTTAGCCAACTGATTCTTGGACAAGAAACAAGGAGAAGGGAATAAAGAAACATTAGCCCAATCTTCCTGATGTCTAATGTTCCTGAATACCCAGGCATGAATCTCACTCCTTCTTTTGCCCGAGCCCAAAGCCAGGAGAAACACCGTTTTGAAGGTAAGATGTTTCAGAGACGCCTTTCGAAGGGGTTCAAAGGGGGACTGGGTTAATTGATGCAAGACCAGAGACAGATTCCAGCTAGGGACTCCTCGAAGACCCTTGGGTTTATCTCTATGGAAACTGTCTAGCAAGCGGGTAAGGTTTTCGTCTTTACCAAAATTAACCTTGTCACACCCGATTTTGTCGGCTATAGCAGTTCTATATCCATCTATGGTGCTAGGTTGGAGATTTTTCTCCTTGAAAAGGAATAGGAGAAATTCCGCTACCTGATTTAAAGAAGGTGACCCGAAGTCCACCTTGTGTGACTCGCACCATCTGACAAATATGGACCACTTCGATTCATAGACGGCTCTGGTTGATTGTCTTTGAGGAGCCTCAATTCTCGTTGCCACTTCATCAGAGAATCCTTGTGCCTGTATGCTAGAGGCTCTAGGAGCCAGGCATGGAGGTTGAGCCCTAGGAGATCTCTGTGGGGACACTGATTGAACGGCTGGGTCAGCAGGTTCTCCACGTTTGGAAGGGAGAGAGGAATCTGAACAGACATGCTGACCAGATCCCAGAACCAAGGCATGTTGGGCCACCCTGGAGCAATCAGGACCAACCTGTGAACTCCCTGATCTAGGATCTTGGATACCACCTTGCCCAAAAGAGACACAGGAGGGAAGGCATAGGCATCCATATTCTCCCAATTCAGGCTGAGAGCATCTACTCTCCATGCCTGTGGATCGGGTACTGGGGACACAAACTTGGGTAGTTTGTGATTGTACCTTGTTGCAAAGAGATTCACTCGAGGAGTGTGCCACCTGGCACATAAGTGGTCGAAGACTTCCTGTAGGAGGGACCATTCTGTCTGAATAACCTGAGTGCTCCTGGACAATTTGTCTGCTATCACATTGAGCCTTCCCGGAATGTGCCTGGCCCTTAGAACTATCTGTCTGTGATTGCACCAGGAAAGCAGTCTCCAGAGGAGGGCACAAAGTGAGCCTGATCTCATACCCCCCTCCTTGTTGATGTATGAGACAACCGTTGTGTTGTCCGTGGCTATCAAAATGATCTGGCCCCAACACTGTTGCTCGAACTTCTTGAGGGCCAGAAGGACCGCTTTTAGCTCGAGAAAGTTTATGTGCAACTGGCTTTCTGAGTCTGACCAAACTCCTTTTGCCGTGTGGTCTCCTAAGTGCGCGCCCCAACCTTCGTTTGAGGCGTCGGTAAACAACTGCAGAGCATGTTGCAGAGGATGAAGAGGTTGGCCGCTGAGTACATTGTCTTCGTCCAGCCACCACTGCAGATGCGGGTATAGAGATCTGGGAAGAGGAATCTCCTTCTCTAGGACCTCTGGTACGTGCCAGTGATTCTTCAAGTGCCACTGAATCGGTCTCATGTGAAGGCGACCCGAAACCACCTGTTTCTCTGTGGCTGTCAACAAACCTATGAGAGACATGAACTCTCGGACCGAACAATGGCCTCTGTTCATTAGCATCTTTATTTTCTGAGTTAGGGTTTGCCACCTCTCCTGAGTCGGCTTCACTAGACCCCTGGAGAGGTCGAAATGATAACCGACAAAGTTGAACTCCTGTTGGGGAACAAGTTCCGACTTTTGCAAATTGACTAACCATCCCAACTGATGACACAGAGCCATCAGGGTCTGGGTTTGGTTCACACAAGTCTCCCGACAGGGAGCTCGAAGCAACCAGTCGTCTAGGTACTGGTGGATCCTTATACCCCTGGACTGGGCCATCAATTTTACTTCCTTCACCACCTTTGTGAATTCCAAAGGAGCCGTCGCTAGGCCGAACGGCAGAGCCCTGAACTGGAAGGTTTGGCCGTGCAGGTGAAACCTGAGATACTTCCTCGACCTTGGGTTGATGGGAATGTGGAAATAGGCATCGCTGAAATCCAGCGATGTGACCCATTCGCCTTTTTGAAGGGATAGCCGGATGGTCTCCGGAGTTTCCATTTTGAAGGTTTCCGAGTAGAGGAAAAGATTGAGTTTGCTTAAATCCAAGATTGGACGCCATTTGTTGTTTGGTTTGGGAACTATGAACAGCCGGTTGTAAAAGGCCAGAGAAGCCCGAACCACTACCTTTTCTACGGCCTGTTTTGTAATCAGGGATTGCAACGCCTCCTTCAAAAACTTGTTTCTGCGAGGATTGGCTTATCCGCTGACTATCAGAGGAAACCTGGTCAATGGGGGCCTCATCTTGAAAGGGAGGTTGTAACCGTCCTTCAAGATGGAGACTACCCGAGGATTTGAACCCAGGCTGAGCCACGTTTCCCAAAACCTGTGCAACCTGCATCCTACAGGAGGATTTTCTGCAACACTGTGGACATTTGGTACATGAGGGACAGAACGACAAGGAGAGACAAAAGAAGCACTTTTGACATGTTTTATTTCTGTCTGACAAAGATCGGGACTTAGGCCTTTCTTTTGCGGCTGCCCGGGACCGACAACAATAGGAACAGGAATTACAGCAGTTCTTGAGTATACAGTCCTTGAGATGGTTTGAGAGCTGATGTTTTGACCCACTATTTTTGGAATTATTTGGTTGCGTGGGTTTGTACAATGATTGTCATTTATAATTTTTGCCACCCCGGGCATACTTGGAAAAGCGGTGGTTAGTAGAACCACGCCCACGGCCACGACCTCGTGACCCAAACTGTCGCCAAGGTTGTTGAGGAGCAGATGACGGCTGAACCATGGTCTTAGCCTCCTTCTTCTCGTAAGGTTTATAGCGATACTTGGCCTTCTGTTGGTGCTGGGGACCAACTCGAGACTGGACCGACACATGTTGCGTCTCAAACTTGTTGATATCTTGTTCCGCGACATTCAAGGCCGCGTCGGGAAATAACCCATATCCAAAAAGAGCAGCATTTCTGAGTTCATTCCAAGTGTCCATCTTCATACCGGGACGAACATGATCTAAATAAGAGTCCCGACGCATCAGAATGAAGTTCCCCAGCTGCACAAAAAGGCTATCAGCCAGGTGCTGTAGAGCTGTCCCAAGAGAGACGGATACATTCTGGTGGAAAGCACATAAATCCCTTAACTCCTTAAGTGCTTCAGACACCTCCTTGGCTGACTTGCCCTTACTGAGATGAGTCTGTAGGAAAGTTATGTGATGTGCCATCTGATCTTGAATCTCGCTAGTGCATCTGCTGAAACCAGCTGCATGGTTCACTGTGTAAGTACCCTCTCGGGCGCACCTTTCCCATCTGCGTAATACTTCTTGTGATACGGGACGAGACACGGGACCTGTTGCGAGATATGCAGCTGGTTTGACAATTCTTGAGAATTGAGCATTTAGTTTCGCCTCAGAACCATGCCAGTTGAACAGCTTTCTACCTGGTCGCTGGGGACCATCTGTCTTTAATTTATGCATGGGATACCATTTATCCTGTGGTTTAGGGGTGCGTATGAATTGGTCAGTACGCAAACCACCTGCTTCTTGACTTCGGGAAGGGTAACCCTCAGCTACCGTCAGATTAATCCTCTCCAGCTTCTGACAGAGCCAATCGTCTGCTGGCATGGCTACTGACACCTTTGAGCTTGTTTTAGGATTTTTTCCACGCCACGGATTGTTGGACTTATCCGGGTCACTGTACTCAAACTCAAAGTCTGGGATAAAGTTCCAGCCCATAAAGGCCCTGATGGAACGAACCGTTTCCCTGTAACTCATTTCTTCATTTTTTTCTGGTTTATCAGTGTCTGATTCAGAAAGTTCACCATCCTTGCTATCCAAAACATCTGGTGATGTATGATCCCTATCCAAAACATCTGTTGATGTATGATCCCCAAAGAGTGGTTCATCTGAAGCCACAGGCAAGACATCTGTTAAGGGGTGTTCAACATTGGACATATCATCTGAGCCACCAGCAGAAGCAAGGTTTCTCATAAACGGCTCCCCAGCCGGTGCAGCCGGAAGATTTATGATGAGAAGACTTGTGCTTCTTCTTTGAATCTTTCTTGCCATCTGATCCTGTACTAGCCTGTACTGCCGGAAACCGCACCGGACCGGTGGTTCGGGCAGAGGCAGGATCTATGAATGGCTGATCAGAAACCGGTGGGTTTGAAACCTGAACCGGTACTTTGGGGGTAGCAAATATATTGCCTCTTGATAAGAGTGCTTCAAAACGAGAGAATTTCTCGTCTAACTGGTCACTTAATTTGTCAAAATCTTTTTTGGAAACAAAATCTGAAGAACTCACATTATCGCTACCCCCAGGGAGGTGCTGCGCATGCGCACTGTCATCTTCGGAAATCGTCTGCTGAGCATGCGCAGTACTAGCTGGCTGTTGAGAAGAATTAACTGGAGACAGCACAGTTACATCTCGTGGTGATACTAGCAAACCTGCTTTTTTGTCCTTGCGAATCTGATATTGTGGAGTGGCCAACATCTCACGTTGAATTGCTGTAAAATTGTCACAAATCTTGCAAATTGCACCTCCCACAATGCAGGGATCTTTACCCAGACCTTTGTCTCGACAACGAGCACACTTTTCATGCATATCAAATCCAGCCATCTTATGGCCGCACGATCCCCGCCTTTGTCCTGGTGAATCCATAGTTATTAAACAACACTTCTACACAAAGAATTTACCAAAATATATCCTGTAACAGATATAAAGTAAAATAAAAGTTTCTCCAAAAAAACAGACGACCTCTCGTCTTCGCGCCAAACAAAAGGAGGAAGTACGCATGCGCGCGCACGCGCAGTGCACCAGCAGGGAGGCTATACAGCCACCTGGCTAGTAAACAGGACACTACCGGTCCGGGCCAGAGCCCAGCTCGAGGCGTTTTTTTCTAACGTTTGGCGGGACCGGCAGCGCGCCGGACAAATGCATCTGTCCACTAGGTAAGATATATTAACGCAATAAAATGATCTGGTTGATCCTCTTTGAGGAGCCTCAATCCTTGTTGCCACTGCTTCAGAGAAGCCCTGCTCCTTGATTGCTGTGGCTCTAGGAGCCATGCATGGAGATTTAGGTTTGTCAGATTTCTGTGAGGAATCTGATTGAAAGGTTGTGTCAACAGGTTGGGCAGGCTCAGTGGGATCTGACTGGACATGGTCACTAGATCCCAAAACCAAGGCATGTTGGGCCACCCCGGAGCAATCAGAATGATTCTCTTGCAAGGTGAGTCCTGTAACTTCTCCACCACTTTGCCCAAGATGGCCGCTGGTGGGAAGGCGTATGCGTCCAGATTCTTCCATGGCATACTGAGTGCATCCACTGCTATTGCCAAGGAGTCTGGTACTGGCGACACAAACTGAGGCAACTTGTTGTTGAACCTCGTGGCAAATAGATCTATCTGAGGGTGGTGCCACCTGCTGCATATAGCTTGGAAAACCTCGGGAAGGAGGGACCATTCTGTTTGAATGGTCTGGCCCAGCCTGGATAGCTCGTCTGCTACCACATTAAGCCGCCCGGGGATATGTTGGGCTTTTAGAGTTACTTGATGTCTGGTACACCAGGTCAAGATTCTCCATAGTAGGGCACAGAGTGTGCCCGACCTCATGCCTCCTTCCTTGTTTATATACATCACTGTAGTGTTGTCGGTTGCCACAAGTACTATCTTGTTTGCACAGAGGTTTTGAAACTCTTTTAAGGCAAGAAACACTGCCTTGAGTTCTAAATAATTTATATGCAGCTTGCTTTCTGGCAGTGACCAAGTCCCTCTGGCAGTGAATTTGTTTAAGTGAGCGCCCCACCCTTCTTTTGATGTGTCTGTAAAGATTTGCAGAGCATGTTTTATTGGGTGTAATGGTTGGCCTGTGAGAACGTTGTCTTCTTGTAGCCACCATTGTAAATGAGGGTGCAGGGAGCTGGGAATTGGAATCACTTTTTCTAGTGACTCTGGTATTCTCCAGTGTTGTTTGAGATGCCACTGTATGGGTCTCATGTGTAGCCGGCCTAGGTGAACTTGCTTTTCTGTGGCTGTTAGCAAACCTATCAGGGACATGAACTGTCGAACCGGACAGTTTGGAAGTGACATTATTTCTAATATTTTGTCCTGAAGGTTCTGCCACCTGTCTGGGGTCGGGTCCGACCGACCTGCCCTGAGGTCGAACTGGTAACCTACAAAATCAAAGATCTGCTTTGGATCCAGCTCTGACTTGTCCAAATTCACCAGCCAGCCTAATTTTTGACATATTTTTAACAGACTTTGAGTATGTTGGAGACAAGCCTGGTGGGACGTGGCCCTCACCAACCAGTCGTCTAGGTACTGGTGGATCCTTATACCCTTGTGAATGGCCATCAGTTTCACCTCCTTTGCTATTACAGTAAACTCTAAGGGTGCTGTGGACAGACCAAAAGGCAGGGCCTTGAACTGGTATGTCTGACCTTGGACATGAAATCTCAGATATTTCCTGGACTGTTCCTGTATTGGTATATGGAAGTAGGCGTCCCTGAAATCTATGGAGGTGACCCACTCCCCTTGTTGAAGGGATGTCCTGATGGTTTCCGGTGTCTCCATTTTGAATTTCTCCGCCTTGAGGAAAAGATTCAGTTTGCTCAGATCTAGAATAGGTTGCCACTTGTTGTTGGGTTTCGGGACTAAAATAGTCTGTTGAAAAACCCCAGAGAAGTTTGGTGTCTTACTAGTTCTACCGCATTTTTGGCTATGAGCTGATGTAATGCCTCCAGCAGGTAGCTGTTCCTGTGGGGATTGACATAGCAGCTGATAACCGTGGGTGACTTTGAGAGCCTTGGCCGGATCCGGAAGGGAAGGGTCTAACCCTCTTTTAGGATCTGAACTACTTTTGGACCTGCTCCCTGATCCAGCCAAGTTTGCCAAAAGTTTTGAAGTCTTGCCCCTACAGGCAGATTTGGTGCAGCATTTTTGACATTTGTTACAGGTTGAACACAAGACAATTGAGTGACACAAGAAACACTTTTCACCGACTTTAATTTGCAATTTTTGTAATGACAACCTGCTGACCCGGGACTTAATTCTCTCTTTTGGGAATGCCCGGGTGCAGAATGAACATGTGATGCAACAGGAAACTTTACATTTAAATTTAACCCAGTGTTTATTGTCTGTGGTATGCTCCCGGCCAGCAGTCGTGTCTGTAAATTGGCTACACAGTAATTGTCATTTATACGACTGTTGGCCCTTGGCTGGTCATGATGAGAAAGTGGTGGTACAACCTCTTCCTCTTCTGAACTGTTTCCTGCCAATGGTTTTCCAGGCGGGTTTCTCTGATCTGGAGTCCCGGTTAACCGACCTCTTATCTTGCCTTTCATAAGGGTGGTACCGACCTTTGTTTTGTGACCCACCAGCATGTCCCTTGGACTCAAGCTGGGCTATATCCTCCTCTGCCCGCTTAATAACTGAGTCTGGAATCAAAGTTGAGATATGAAGGGGGCTGACCTCCATGCTGTGAGAGTATCTGGCTTGATACCAGTTCTAAGGTGGCTCAAGTATGCATCTCGGCGTACTAGGGTTAAGTTACCAATAGTAACAAAAACGAACTCCATGGATTGTTCCATGGATTTTGCAGCCGCCTGTGTAATGCTAGAGTTAAAGTCCATCAAATAGGTCAATTCCTCAGCTGCTGCAGATGCTTTGGACGAGCCCTTCCCTTTGTTTTCCGCCTTCAAAATCTTCAGCTGGTCCTTCATGTTCTGTTGTACCTTGAACAGGCAACGGTTAAAACTGGCAGCTTGGTTACATATAACCGAAGTCTCCCTGACAGATCTCTCCCATCTGCGCAGTGTTTCTTGTGATATCCTGCGAGATGCCGGTGGAGTAGACAACAGCCCAGTGTATTTAGCTATCCGACCATAGCTGCTGTTGAGTTTTGAGGCATCTATATTCCAAGATGAAATCTGTGAAGATTCAGCTTTAGGGTCGGTGTGAAGCCCATACCATTTGGACTGTGTTCTGGCTGGCCTCAGAAAAACATCTTTAGCTAGGCCACCGGCTTCTGATCCACAGGAGGGATAACCCTCGACCAAGGAAACATTCAATTTGGCCAGTTTCCTACATAACCAGTCCTCAGTAGGCATTTTAACCGACACTTTGCCCGGAGTTACAGTCTTGGGCCCTGCAAAAGGGTTATCATCTGAAGTGGAAGCTGTACTGTCCATTTCCGGGATGTGTGACCAGCCCATGAAGGAACAAATACCCTGCATAGTATCCCTATAATTTTGTTCTTCTGACACTGGCTGATCCGGGTATGTTACAGGCTGATCCTGATCCTCAGATAACTCCCCTTCTTCAGTGTATAAATCCAATGATGGGCTATTCGACAACATGCTACCGACCTCAGAAGAAATACTGGAAGTGCTATCTCGCCTTGATCTGTGAAGAGCAGGGGAGCCGGTGTCAGCCGGTTCAGATGACAGTGGCCGGTCGGTAGCAGTAGGTCGGTCAGAGGACTGTCATACAGCCTATGATTTACTTGTCGGCTGATGCTTTGCAGCAGAGGAGCCGGTCCCAGGAGGCTGTGTATATGAAGTTGGTTGGCTGGATTTCGCTTTACTGGTCGGCTGATGCTTTACAGCAGAGAAGCCTGTACCAGAAACCATGGAAGTAGTGGTCGGTCGGTTGATCTCAGTTTGTCTGGCCAGCTGATGCTTTTTAGCAGAGAAGCCAGTACCAGTAAACTCTGTAACAGCAGGAACCGGTCTGATGAAAGGTTCAGTGGTGTGACTTGTAGAAGCTGGTGGAGAATGAGTCGGAGCACAGCAGATGAAAATGTTGGTTCAATAGACCTGGCCAATAAAATGGCTTCCAACCTGTTGAATCTGTCGGACCATTTTTCATCCAGTTGAGCAAGCTTAGAATCCACAACGGAACTGCTGGTAGTAGATTTCACCGACTTAGATGTGGAAGCCTTATCCTTCTTAACTTTCTTCTCAGGAGGGGTGACGGAAGGTGAAGATTTAACAGCACCCTGTTTATCAACAGCCCCTAATACAGTAACAGCAGACGGTTCGACAAGCAATCCGTGTCTTTAGATGGGGTGGATTCAAGCTTCTTAGCTTCTCGTTTGTCCTTCTTTATCTTATATGAAGGCGTAGCTAGTTGTAAACGTTGTTCAGGGGAAAAACTACTACAGATAGTACATTCTTATATAATACCCTTACCCTTTCCTTTATCCCTGCAACGCGCGCATGCCAAGTGACTATCAAAGCTGGCCATAGCATGGCCACACATTCCCCTTCTCTGGCCAGGAGACGACATAATGTTCTATAAAGTCTATAATTCTTGATGATACAATAATTGTTCACAAAAGATTAAATATCCGAAGAAAATAACACTTTTTACAGCTTAATTTATATTCCGTGTGCACTAGTTCGCGCCAAACAAAAAAGATGCTATGACGTCACGCTGTCTATACAGGAAGGAAGTACGACATGCCATCTGGCGAGTGCACTAGTGCTAGGGACCGGCTGGCCAGTGGAAACACAGGACATCTTTTTCTGATGTTTGGCGGGCCGGTCTGCGCCGACAGGAATAGCATTTGTCCATTGGATAGGATGTATTAACGCAATAAAAATGCTGTTTTATTGGCTCCCCACATTGGAAGCCGGGAAATTATACAAATTGCCATCATTCCTACTTGGTTTCTTGAACCAGTAACATGGTAAAAAACTGAAAGCTTTTACTGGACAAGAAATCAGGCGGCATCTTGGAAAACTATTGAACTTTTTGTGTGATTTTATGATTTTAAAGATACAGAGATTTTAGTTTGTTTTTATGCTATTTGGGTTTGAGGGATTTTTTCATATTATGTAAATTTTCATGGGCTATTTTCCTATCTACATCTTAGCCACATATTCTTCCCAAATCATCCCACATGTCTCGAAACTGATTTATATGAAAGTCAGAATATAACTTTATGCACTCCTATAGTAAATTCAATAAAATATTCACTTGAACTAATTTCTAACAGTCGTCAGTGTGACCTTGTGATGACCTTTACCAAATGTATGACCTCAGGTCAGACTGATTGCAGTCTGACCTTTGACCTAATATGACCTCTTGAACTTACTAGGGTCACACTGATGCTGTGTCTAGTATTAAATGTCTGTATCAATTTATTTACTCTATGAACAAATGTACATGAATACTAACTTCATGTGTAATTTTCTGGGATTTGTACAAAATTTTAGTGTTAGTATGTGTATGCTTATTGTACTTGTTATAACTATACACTTGTTACTTGTAATAAACATGAGTACCCTCATCTCTTGTCATTGTGTTGGGGAACTACGGGGGGACTGCTCTCGGATTTGCACCCAGGAGGGACCACTTCTGCCCAAAATTTTGCAGACACCCTCCTACAAGCTGAGCATTGGCAACATTGTGGGCACTTGGAACAGTGGGGGCAAAAACACAATGATCTACAGAAAAAACACTTTTCACAAATTTTATTTCTGTGTTCACATTTAGGGACTTCCATCTTTCTTTTGTGACTGCCCTCTCATATTTAAGACAAAAGGTACAGGGCTAACAACAGGACACAATACAGGTTGTTGTACAGGTACATGAAAGTTCTGTCTTTGAACATCTGACACACAACTTACTTGCCGGGCCATCGGCTCCGGACTTAGCAAACAGTAATTGTCATTTATATCGATTATGTTCTTATGTTGACCACCCCTGCCGCGACGCCTAGCTCTACCTCTGCTGCCAAAGGATTTCCATGCAGGCATATCCTTGCCAGATTGTCCCCCGGACCAGGCAGTGTCCTGTGTTTTCTTCCAGTTAGCAGGGTATGGCTGGAAACGTCCTTGCTGTTGCTGCTTCTTAAAGCCACCAGCGAACCGGGCTGGGAGGTACGTTTGATGTTTTCAAACTGAGTGATTTCGTCCTCAGCTTTCCTTATGATAGCGTCAGGAAAGAGTGCGTATCCATTGAGAGGACAGTTGCGCAAAGCTGAGAAGGTATCAGGTTTAACTCCTGCCTTTAGGTTGTCAAGATATGCGTCCCTGCGTGCCAAATTCAAATTTGTCATTTGTACAAAAATAAAGTCCGACAAATGTTGCAATGATTTCCCCAGGGCAAAACTAGCGTTCTGGTTAAATGAAGCCAAGTAATGTAGCTCATCTAAAGCAGCCTGGGCCTTTGCAGAAGATTTCCCTTTTGATAATTCAGTCTGTAAGGATCTCAAATTATCTTGTACAGTGTCTTGAATTTTTGTGATGCAACGATTAAAGCCGGCTGACTGGTTGCATACATAACTCGTTTCCTTGGCTGCTTTTTCCCCGTTTGCGTAAGGTGTCCTGGGCAATGGGACGGCTAGGTGGATGAGAGTTAGCCACAGCAGGTTTACATATCCTGGGGAAGGCACTGTTGAGTTTGGCCGCATCATTGGGCCAGGAGTTGACAGATTTCCCGGGCCTAAGTGGATCCTTGGGTTCAGCGGGATGTATGCCATACCATCTATTTTGTGACTTAGGTGGCCTCAGAAATTGGTCTACATGAAGTCCTCCGGGCTCACTAGACTTGGAGGGATAATCCTCAATAAGTACTAAGTTCAAAGTTTCCAACTTGCGACACAACCAATCCTCAGGTGGTAGGTCCACTGACACTTTGCCCACTGGCTGAGCACGGTGTCCTTCCCAGGGGTTATCAGTCCTAGACGCAGGGGAATACTCTAAGTCTGGGATGTGAGTCCAGCCCATGAAAGCTCTTACACCCCTTACTGTCTCACGATAGTTCTGTTCCTCACTGATTACTCTGTCAGAATCTCCGGCTTCAACATCCGGTTGCTCTTCCGGGTCTGAAACTTCTCCTTCCTCAGCCGGTTCCGGAGGTAGGTAACTGGCACTGGCGACCGGGAGAGAGTGAGAAACTGAATCCCCATAAGATACCGGACCAGGCTGTGAAAATACCGGTTCGGTAGAGTCAATATCTGGTTCCGGGTACAAATTCTCCAGGAGAGATGTCATGCCCACAGAAGTAGTACAATGTACTTGAAGTAAAGCTAATTCTATCCGGACTGGAGGCCGGACCGGCCTGGCCAGAAGGAACAGCTGAAAGCAAAAAGGGAGCCTGAGATACAGAGCCTGCAGGCGGTGCATGAGAGACCGGTGAGAAAGTAGCATGTTGAGGACGATGTCCCATAGTTATCAATGCCTCGAGCCTAGCCATCCTTAGAGACCATTTCTCATCCAAAACCTGCAAATCTTTCTTAAAAGAAGGCTGAGGTAAGGACAGATCTTCTGAAGTATTTAAAGATGAAGCGCCAACAGACTTGTCCTGATCCACTGAAGATAACACAGTTACAGTACTGGAATCAACTAAAGACTCACGTTCTTGTTTCTTTTCTTTTCTGAGTTTATAAGTCGGGGTTGAAAGTTGTAAAACCTGCTCGGGGTTAGCAACTCACAAAATTCGCAAGGTAGTTTCTTCATGCATGCGTCATCCCAAGGATGTCCTTTGTCCCTGCATCGGGCACATCTTGAGTGCTGGTCAAATGAAGCTATAGTATGGCCGCACGCTCCCTTTCTTTGTCCAGGTGATGCCATGATTAACAATATATCCGCAGAGCACACCAAGACACAACAAAAAACTGAACTTAAGAATAAAATCCAACTTCAAAACTTCCTAATCACGCCAAACGAAAAAGATGCTACGACGTCACGTCCGTCTGGCGAATGAAGCAAGAACTAGGTCACCTGGCGAATGGATTGTAGTGTACCGGTCCTGCCGGAGGTGAAACTCGGGACGTCTTCTTCTGGCGTTTGGCGGGACCGGCTGGCGCCGGAGTATAGCTATTGTCTGTTAGGTAAGGTGTATTAACGCAATGAAATGCATCCTACAGAAGTGCCTTGCACACTATCATCCCCGTTGAAGGCTGTGTCATGCAACAAATATAAATGATATTTCTGGATGCAATTAGAAAGATATATTATCTCACAGTTCGTGAAGAGTATGCTTGTTTAATACCTGTTCAATTTGTTTGCACCAAATCAAAACAACTTCTTCCAGTTTTGACACAGTGTCAGCATTTCCGGCAGCACCAATACAATCTTGGGCCGTACCAATGGTTTTCATGTCCACTTTTTCACAGCCGTGTAAGGTGACTGCTCCTTCAGCACTTATTTTTGCACCTGCAATTATAGCCACTGTCTAGCAGACTGCTTATGCTTAATCTTTGAATCTTGTAACCTCCAACTCTAACTTCGAGTCTATAAGTTAACACCATCGGAGCAGCTTTGATACATTTGTGTTTTGCTATTGCTGGTACAATATAAAATGTTTTCTTTCCAAAACCAAAATTATAGTGGCTTTTCATAACATGAACAAATAAAAAAGGAATTATTAAAAACAAGAAATGGATTAACAAATTCCTCCAATGTTTCCACTGCATGTTTATCCTTAAGACCCCAGTTACACATTGTCGGATGTACCGTCGGATCGCGCCAGTATTCCTTATTTGGAAAATGTTGAGTGATTTACGGATCATCCTTTCCGCCCGTACGGCCATCCGTAACATCTGCAATTTCCTTGTGGCTTCCGATACAGATGCCATGTGTCCGTGGGGACGCCACGGAAAAATCAAACTGCTTGAATTTTCTGTAAAGGCTTTGCGGATCATATCTGTAATTGATATCCGTAGCCCTTCTGTATCTCATCCGTAGCTCTTCCATGACTGTCCTTAGTGTCCGTATACCCATCCTGGATGCCCTTGTGGCATCCCTTACATCCTTGACTCTTCTGCGGCAAAAAATATCCGTAAAAACATTGACGGATCTAAGCGGATCTGCTACGGACTGACACAGAAAGGGTTTGCAGATTAAAAAACAGTCATAAGACCAATCTTTGGGGCGATCTTTTCATCTGTAAACTAGGGCTGCAAGCGAGCCTGAAAATTCACCTTGATTCCTCGTTTTATAAGATTCGACTCAGACTCGGTTAATCGCTTGATTATCGCCCACGAAGTAAACTGCTTCATATTTTGCAATACCACGCCTTATTAAATAGTTACAAACCACACAACAGGAAAGAATTTTGATAATTTATTGAATTTTGGGGAAAAGACGCATTTATAATGCAAAATATAAGAAACTTTAACCATCTTCATATTGTGAGGCGTCTTCGAAATACGTTATATAAAATGCCGTCTTATAAAACGTTGTTACACAAAGAACTAAAGTTTGCAAATACTTAAAATATAAAATACTGAAACGGAAATGCCTTATATTTGTAAAATATATAAATATATTCATATATTTAAAGAGAAAAAAAAGAATTTTGTAGTAGATTTTACGTCTATGTTTAGTTGTTTTCGAAGACCTGGTTCACCTTTCTTGCCTCGAGTATTGAAGTGAATCGTTTCGCTTCCGAGTAACCGAAGAATCATTGCAGCCTTACTGTAAACCTGTCTGTAGCATTCCGTAGGAGATCCTTGGAAGATCCGTGGCAGTTCCGTAAATGTTTTACATGACCACCCCCATCCCTTGTGCATCCCTATCAGTTACCATATATGGAGCTGTGGGGTATATCCGTGGCGTCTCCGGCTATGTGTAACTGGCCCCCCACAATGTTCCTTGCACTTGTCATTTTGTTCTTGCAGAAAAGACTGAATTATACACCAGTATAAACAGCTGCATTTTTCAATTTATCACTTTCAATAATTTCTTCATTATCATATTTACCTCCACCATGGTCATATTACTGGATTATGAGGTTGAAATAAAATGGAAAATTTAATAGTAAATTAAATTTTTATAAGTTAATACCTTACCTAGTGGACAGATGCATTTGTCCGGCGCCTTGCCGGTCTCGCCAAACGTTAGAAAAAAACGTCCTGAGCTGGGCTCTGGCCGGGACCGGTAGTGTCCTGTTCATTCGCCAGGTGGCTGTGTAGCCAACCTGCCGGTGTACTGCGCATGCTCGCGCATGCGCTCTTCCTCTTTTTGTTGTCTACCTTAGAATTCCCCTAGAGCTTAGATTAGCGGGGAAGGTAGGGTGGGAATCCCCTTGTCCACTAGGTAAGGTATTAACTTATAAAAATTTAATTTACTATTAAATTTTCCATTTTATTGCGTTAATACATCTTACCTAGTGGACAGATGCAGAATCACTACCCAATGGATGGAGGGTAGCTTAGAACAGGGGAATTCCAGAGAGCTCTAAACCATATAGGGTGATTCCGGCAATGGTTAAATAAACCAGCCCATAGGAAAAAACACCCCCCCCCCCCCCCCCCTTTGTTTTTGAAAATTCCTTGTACCAACTCAAGGCGAGGGTACAGAGGGAAAGAGAGGGCTGAGCTCGTCACCTAGTGAGGAAGAAGAACAGGAACTGAAGAAACCTAACTACCCCGGGAACCACTTAGGATCACGGCAATCCCGGGGTAAATGCTTTTTTTTTTTTTTTTTTTTTTTTTTTTTTTTTTTTTTTTTATATAACACTATCTACAGCATGTACATAGAATTGGACCTATTTACAATCATCCTGGACCAGCTGAGCAGCCACGATGGGTCCCAAATGGTACAGTTCAGAATCTGCCCAAGCTAGGTCCTTCAGATAGAACTGTGTAAAAGTATTATGGGCCTTCCAATGACAGGCTGAGAGAATTTGATCCAAGGATACTCCTCCTTGAAAAGCCTTGGAAGCCGCAAAGGCCCTGACATCATGTGCCTTGACCTGAAGCAAATTCTGCGTATCCTCATCCGACAGTTGATAACACAGGAGAACTGTCTGTTTAATCCACGAAGAGATAGTGGCAGGGACTATGTCTTTCTGGAAACTCTTCCGAAAGGATACAAATACTAGTTCTTTCCCTTTGCGCAGATCCTTGGTTCTATCCAGATAGTAACGCAAAGCCCTGACCGGGCACAGAGATCGATCCTCTTTAAGGTCTCTGTCCAAAGAAGGGGCCAAGGCCGGGATCACTACCGGAGCCACTGAAGTCGGACCCTCCCTAGCCAACTGGTTTTTGGAAATGAACATGGGAGAGGGGTATAAGGAAACCTGACTCCAGCTTTCCTGATGACGAATATTTCTGAACAGCCAAGCATGCATCTCACTTCTCCGCTTGCCTGATCCCAGGGCCAACAGAAAAACCGTCTTAAAGGTCAGATGTTTAAGTGAAGCCTTTCGCATAGGTTCAAAGGGAGCCTTAGTCAATTGGTGAAGGACCAGGGAGAGGTTCCAGGACGGGAGACCACGCCTGCCCTTAGGTTTATCTCTATGAAAACTGTCTAGCAGACGGGTCAGATTTTCATCCTTACTGATGTTCACCTCCTGGTTTCCCACCATGTCAGCAATAGCTGTCCTATATCCATCAATGGTGCTAGGTTGCAGTTTCCTATCCTTGAAGAGATAGAGGAGAAAATCTGCAATCTGGTTCACAGAGGGCGACCGGAAGTCCACCTTATGTGAGTCGCACCATTTAACAAAAATGGTCCACTTCGATTTATAAACGGCTCTGGTTGAACTTCTCTGAGGAGCCTCAATTCGTGCTGCCACTTCATCAGCGAATCCTTGTTCCTGAATGGTGGAGGCTCGAGGAGCCATGCATGTAGGTTTAGATTGGTGAGATTCCTGTGCAGGAGGCCATTGACAGGTTGAGTTACCAGATCCCTGAGAAGTGGGAGCTGGAAAGGGATTTGTGTGGACAGAGCCACCAGATCCCAAAACCAAGCCATGTTGGGCCAACCTGGTGCAATTAGCACCATTCTGTGACACCCCTGGTCCATGACTTTTGAAACTACTTGATTGAGCAATGCAACTGGGGGAAAGGCGTACACATCCAGATTTTCCCATGATATGCTGAGGGCGTCGACAGCCCACGCTGTCTGATCCGGAACCGGTGACACAAAACTGGGAAGTTTGTGATTGAACCGGGTGGCAAAGAGGTCGAGTTGTGGGAGAGCCCATTTGGAGAACAAGAGACGAAACACCTGTTGAGACAGAGACCATTCTGTCTGGATCACCTGGTTGTGCCTGGACAGTTTGTCCGCTATCACATTTAGGCGACCCGGGATGTGCCTCGCTCGGAGGATTATCCCCTTGGGGTGGCACCACGACAGAAGTCTCCAAAGGAGGGCACAAAGAGAGCCTGATCTCATACCTCCTTCCTTGTTGATGTAGGAGACCACAGTTGTGTTGTCTGTGGCTACTAGGACAATCTGATCCCTGCAGAGATGCTCGAAACTCTTGAGCGCCAGGAAGACTGCTTTTAGTTCCAAGAAGTTTATATGGAGGCGACTTTCCGGTTCTGACCAAACGCCTCTTGCTATGTAGTCCCCTAAGTGAGCGCCCCAACCTTCGTTTGATGCGTCTGTAAAAACTTGAAGAGCGTGACGCATTGGATGTAGTGGTTGGCCGCGGAGTACATTCCTTTCCTCCAACCACCAATCCAGATGAGGGTGGAGGGTAGGGGGGACCGGAATCTCCTTGTCCAAAATCTCCGGTACATGCCAGTGCTTCTTGAGGTGCCATTGGATTGGCCGCATGTGTAGGCGACCTAACCATACTTGTTTCTCTGTCGCTGTCAAGAGACCTATGAGCGACATTAATTGTCTGACGGTGCAACTGTCCTTGTTCTTGATAAAGAGCAGTTTTGCCCTCAGCGTCTCCCAACGCTCCAAGGTGGGTAACACTCGTCCGGTTAGGAGATCGAACCGGTAACCTACGAAATTGAAAATTTGTTGAGGTACCAGCTCGGATTTCTTCATGTTTACCACCCAACCCAACTCGCGGCACAGGTCCAAGAGGGTCTGGGTATTTTGTTGGCAAGTTCCCGGGTCCGGGGCTCTGAGCAACCAGTCGTCTAGGTACTGGTGGATTCGTATACCCCTGGCCTGAGCCATCAATTTCACCTCTTTGACCACCTTGGTAAACTCCAGTGGAGCAGTGGCCAGTCCGAAAGGAAGGGCTGTGAACTGATATGCCTTGCTGTTCAAAAAGAACCTGAGGTATTTTCTGGATCTGGGATGGATGGGGATGTGAAAGTAAGCGTCGCTGAAATCCAGAGACGTGACCCATTCCCCTTTTTGCAATGAGACCCGGATGGTCTCCGGTGTTTCCATCTTGAATGTGTTTGTTTTGAGAAAAAGATTGAGTTGACTGAGATCCAAGATTGGCCGCCACTTGTTGTCGGGTTTTGGGACCAGGAACAGGCGGTTGTAAAAGGATAGGGAGGTTCGCACCACTACCTTTTCTACCACCACCTTTTCTATCAAGGCACCTAGAGCCTGTGAGAGAGCTAGACTTCTTGCCGGATTTGCATAACCACTTTTGATGAGAGGAAATCTGGACAGTGGGGGTCTCATCTTGAACGGAAGTGTGTAGCCTTCCCGCAAGATGGAGACCACCCTTGGATTCGCTCCCAGTGTTTCCCATTTCGGCCAGAACTTTTGAAGTCTGCCCCCTACACCCAACTCTGTGACAACATTGGGGACATTTGGAACAGATTTGGCAGAAAGACAATGATCTACAAAAGAAACACCTTTGACATACTTTATTTCTGTTTTCTCTACATCGGGTCTTACACCTTTCTTTTGTGGAAGCCCTTGTGAAATTGCATATTGAACAGGATTTACAACATGACAAAATACAGTCTGGTTTGAATGTTTCTGAGTAAGATCTACACTTGGCAACTTGACTATCTTTTGGCAACTTAAACTGTCTTGAACTAGATGTTGCACAGTTTGCTCTGGCTTTTCCTCCACTAACATTTGGTAAAGAGGTGGAGGAGCTATGCGATAATTGTCATTTATAGGACTTAAAACCTTTTGAACGAGAGAAACGAGGATTCACCCCTCTACCCCGTCCACGTCCCCTGCCTCTAGACCTGCTAAACTGACGCCATGGCTGGTGCTCTTGGTCCGGAGCAGTAGACCTGTTATCCTTCCTTTCATAAGGACGATACCTGTTGGCTGTTCTCCAACCGGCCTGCTGTGAAGCACCCGGTCCGGGTCTCAGAGCAGTGCCGGCAGCCTCATGTTTAATGATGTCCTGCTCTGCAGTCGCAATGACTGAGTCCGGGAAGAGGCCGTATCCAAACAGAGGAGCGTTCCTGAGGTGTAACCATGTGTCTTGTTTGATGCCCGGCTTAGCATGCTCAAGATAAGCATCACGGCGAATCAGAATAAGGTTGGACAATTGAACAAATAAGCTGTCTGCTAAATGTTGCAATGCTGTTCCCATAGCGACAGAAACATTTTGATGAAAGGCCATCAAGTCCTTTAAATCAGTCAGGGCGCTGGTAACTTCCTTAGGGGCCTTGCCCTTATTGAAGCGGGAGTATAGCATGGACACATTCCCAGACATTTTCTCCTGTAGCTCGCTAGTACACCTATTGAAGCCAGCTGCGCTATTGATTATGTAAGAGTTCTCCCTAGCACACTTTTCCCACCTCCTGAGATATTCTTGTGAAATTGGCCTAGAAGGCGGTCCAGCAGCAGGATAGGCCGAAGCCTTAGTAATCCTGGGAAATTGTGAGTTTAACTTTGCTTCCGTGTTATGCCAACTGAAAAGTTTCTTCCCGGGCCGGTGAGGACCATCCTGTTTGATGGTATACATTTGATACCACCTGGCCTGTGACTTCGGTACTTTAAGGAATTGGTCCCTTTTTAGTCCTGCGGAATCTTGTGCCCTGGACGGGTATCCTTCAGCAACAACAGTGTTCAGTCTCTCCAATTTTTGGCAAAGCCAGTCGTCCGGAGGCATGTCGACGGAGATACGAGTTGGCCTTTTGGGGTTCTTACCCTTCCATGGGTTATTTGATTTATCAGGCTCATTCAAATCACTCTCAAAATCAGGTATGTGTGTCCAGCCCATGAACGACCGGATGGATCTCACAGTTTCACGATAGTTCATTTCTTCTGTCTGATCAGAGCGTTCTACAGTATCTGAAGATATTTCACCTTCATCATAGTCAGAGTGGTCGGATGAGACATCTGAACCGGCAAGAGGGTCATCAAAGTCTACTTCATCCGGTTCCGGTGGTAGGGTGAAACTACCGGTGAAGGAATCTGCAATAACTGAAGATGAAGGTTTAGTCACTACAGTATCATCTGGGGGACCGGCTTGAAGATCTTCCGGTGGAACAGAGACGGAAGAGGCCGGTGGCACAACTTTCCTGGGTACCGGAAACTGCCCTACAGCCTCCGGACCGGAGGCGTTCCCAGTAGGGGCCGGTTTATCGACATGAACCGGTTTATCAGACTTGACCGGTTTTTTCTGCTTCTTGTCTTTGGACTTTTTAACTTTAGTAACAGCTTCCTGCACTGCCGGGGTCTCCACCGGACCGGTGGGCCGGGCAGCCGGAGCGATAAATGGAGAATCTGACACCATCACTTTAGAACTGACAGGATTCACCACCGCTTTGGGGGTAGAAAAGACATTGCCTCTGCTCAACAAGGCCTCAAAGCGTGCAAAGTGCTCAGTCCACTTATCGTTCATTAATGAGAATTGTTCTGCAGTAACAAAATTAGAAGAAGACTGAGATGGAGCAGAGAAAGTAGGTTCAGCAGTGGCAGAATCCACTGGAGCAATAACCTCCACGTCTTTAGGGGAAACTAGAATACCTGCTTTCTTTTCCTTTCTGATCCTATAAGAAGGGGTAGAGATCAGTTCTTTCTGTTCATCCGAAAATGAATCACACACACTACACTGTTTGTCTTTAACACAAGAGTCATCCCCAATGCCTTTATCGCGACAGCGCGCGCATTTCTTATGTAGATCAAAGGCGGCCATTACGTGGCCACATGACCCCCGCCTTTGTCCTTTCTTTTCTCCTGGTGAATCCATGATATATGAAGATAACTACCACTAAATAAATTCAACTAAATATCCAGTATAACACTAGTAAAATTACAAAAAGTTTCTCTTAAACTTCAAGCGTTTTCAAAATGGACGCGCCAAACAAAAAGAGGAAGAGCGCATGCGCGAGCATGCGCAGTACACCGGCAGGTTGGCTACACAGCCACCTGGCGAATGAACAGGACACTACCGGTCCCGGCCAGAGCCCAGCTCAGGACGTTTTTTTCTAACGTTTGGCGAGACCGGCAAGGCGCCGGACAAATGCATCTGTCCACTAGGTAAGATGTATTAACGCAATAAAAATGCAGTATTTGGGTAAAATTACAATATGAGGTTATATGGCTATCCTAGAGGAGGTTTTTGCTCTAAGAGTGCCTTCCAGTTATTTATTTATTCATTTCTTTGCCATTTAATTTTACAAAATGATACATGTGAATCCAAGTGTTATATTTTACATGGCACTCTTATTAAAAAGTATATTCAATATTACAGACACTCTGCTCCATGAAATTGACTAAACCAAATATTATATTACAGCAATATAAAAACTGTTTTGCCTTATAAAATTTGCATAACAGGAAGTTCTACTCATGAGAATAATAACTGTGACAACGCTTCATATTTGCAACTTATTCAATGACCCAAGTCTAAGATATGCTGTAAAAAATGAACTCACTCTCTAGGAAATGGATGAACTGGTCAAAGTTGTCAGTAAAGCTCTTGTAGGTGTTCCTTCCTTGGGGCGTTTTGCCCAGCTCTCCCAAGTTGCCAGTGCGAATGGCTGGCTTATAGACCTTGTCTAGGACAGTGTGCAGAGCACTGAGTATGCTCCTACTGCCGCGCGCATCCAGCACACCAAAGTGTAGAAACTAAAATATGTGACAGAACCAACAAACAATATGTCGTACTTAACATCTGTCAAGTTGTTGAGAGAATATAAAAGAAGAATAAGACATGTAAAAAAAGCATGATACAGTCAAGGGTGGATTAAAGCCATTTAATATCTAATCTGCTGCAGAATTTCAGTAAAGTTTGCTTCTTGCTGCTTATTTCACATTTATGATTCTTAATCAACGTTACCTAACATATTAAGCATGTGTTACATTTTAATAAATGGAAATATTTTTTCAAGTTACTCCAATGCCTGAAAATATTACAACTAGGAATGGCTCAGTAGGCTCAGTGTCTCAGTATCGACAGGATTTTAATGAAATACTGTGATGAGATTTTACAACTGCTACTTCAGTTGCGCAGACATATAATGGAAGGAAAACTTAAAATATTAGAAATATACCCTAAATCTGAAGAAATTATAAGCTTTTATCCCATGTATTTGTGCATTTGCAAACTTTTATAGCCATTTCTTTGAGCAGAACTGCCATGTTTCAGTTACGACAGTTTATAACCTCAATCTCGCTTGTCAACACACATAATGGAAGGAAAACTTAAAATATTAGGTACAAATCTTAAATCTGAAAAAAAAAATGCACATGTTTATCTCATATTTTGTGCATTTTGGGACTTTTATTGTGATAGTGTTAACACAAACGTAAATGTTTGATGTGGTGTACTAAAATATGGAGTTCTGGCGACCTCCTGATGTACACATTTTGGATGTACTAACCCATCCCTAATTATAACTGTTACAGATAAATGTTGCCACTTTAAAAATCAATTCATGACTTTATGTGATGGACATCACCTCCTGCTATAAACTATGGATGTGAAAGTAACAGTGTAACAAAAAAAAAAGAGTAAAGAAGGATGATACTTACTAGTGGTGTGGCGATTAGACGTATTGTCGATTAATCGTCGGTGACAGTGTAGAATCGCGGTCGGTCACTTACGTTTTCTAATGATCGATTATTAAGCTTATATCTTACCTTTCCTGATTTATATCAATATCCACATAATTTTATTTTAAAAATATTTTAGGTATTTTTACTTGATAAACTGACAGTTTTGTCTTGATATTTCAAGTTTGTTTATGTCTACCGCCATATTTACAGGAAGTGGGTGCTTTCGGTAGATTCTAAATGTCGGAATACCGTTATTCTTACCGGATTGACCTATATACTTTATCCCGGAAAGTGTTTCTTAAATAATAAACAACAATGGAGTAAAATAATCGATTATGGGTCGATCATTGCTCGGAAAAATGGACGAATAATCGACCATGCAAATTGGAGGCGATTCCCAGCACTAATACTTACATTGTCCACATTTCGTGCGGTCAGCTCCTGCTCTGGACACACTCTGGTGAAATAGACACATTCACCTTTCAGTGGTTCATCTTTACCATCAGTGATGAACAATCTGGTCATGATAGTGCCCTTGGCATGGCCTGTTATGGACCTTCCAGTGTCTGAAAGTCAAGTCAACATGTATAACTTAACGTAAATTAATTATGTGTTAAATAATGGTTGAAGCCTGACTGATGTCTGTGTGCCATTATGACAGAGGCTTGTTTACATGTTCCATAATTACCCAAAAATTAAAATTTAAGCTTTATATTCTGATGTACAATTTCCCTGATGTTAAACATGGTAAATAGGCTTTTTATGTATTTGGGGTATAGTATAAGTTTTCACACCATGTCTAGATCATATAACAATGAATACTTTTTTTCTAATACAAATACAGTAGGATAAAGCAGTGACTAGCAGATCAAACTGCTACACTAACAGTTTAGCAGGGAACTACCAATTTCCTACTCAATACTAAGACTAAGATTTAAAACATACCCCAGATATGAAAAGCTTCAAACTATGGATGTTAGTAAATAGCCTGGTCTCATTGATCTACTGCTTGTGTTGAATGTTAATGTGATAATATAGCTGTTTTATGAAAGTACTGTTGTACTGCCTGTAAAACTCCTTCACCCCTCCAGCACATATATTTCTTTTTCACAGTTTGTGAAGCTCATGAGAGGTATTTCAAACATTTCAAAAAGCAGTTCCAAGTTGTGCCAAATGCCAATTAAGACATTCTACCCAAACACAATTCCCACCAAAGATATCTTACCCAAATATGAAGAGGATCTAACCTGGTCAAACTAGGAGCCAAAGAAAGTAGATCGACCTATCATTCCAGAAAGGAAAGATGTGAACTAGGTGTAAGTATTTAAAGTAGACTCTAAACAAGCAGAACAAATGTATTTTGGTATTAGATACAAGTGGAACTACTTCTGAATTTAGAGCATCTGGAGATGGCAAGATGCTGTATAATTTTAGGGCTAAGTGGAAGTTTCCATAACTGGAACTAAATCCATTAAATCTCAAGAGATTTTAGTTATACAGAGTCTACTGTATGCAGATCCTGATCATGAAATACTGGGACAGAACACCAGGTGTTACATCTTACCCTCAAGACCTGGCACTTCAGCATCTTGATAAAAAAACATCAGTGTTCTCCTTCCATTTGCAGCAATAAAACTGCTAAACAATTCCATTCCCTACAACAAAGATACAAAGTATATCAATATGGGTCTAATCACTAATGTGTATATATTATGCTTAAAAGTGAATGATTGTCACCCCATTAATTGGAAAATTGAATAGTAAATTAAATTTTTATAAGTTAATACCTTACCTAGTGGACAGATGCATTTGTCCGGCACCTTGCCGGTCTCGCCAAACGTTAGAAAAAAACGTCCTGAGCTGGGCTCTGGCCGGGACCGGTAGTGTCCTGTTCATTCGCCAGGTGGCTGTGTAGCCAACCTGCCGGTATACTGCGCATGCGCTCTTCCTCTTTTTGTTGTCTACCTTAGAATTCCCCTAGAGCTTAGATTAGCGGGGAAGGTAGGGTGGGAATCCCCTTGTCCACTAGGTAAGGTATTAACTTATAAAAATTTAATTTACTATTAAATTTTCCATTTTATTGCGTTAATACATCTTACCTAGTGGACAGATGCAGAATCACTACCCAATGGATGGAGGGTAGCTTAGAACAGGGGAATTCCAGAGCTCTAAAACATATAGGGTGATTCCGGCAATGGTTAAATAAACCAGCCCATAGGAAAAAACACACACACACACACACACACACACACACACACACACACCCCCCCCCCCCCCCTTTCTGTTTTTGAAAATTTCCTTGTACCAACTCAAGGCGAGGGTACAGAGGGAAAGAGAGGGATGAGCTCGTCACCTAGTGAGGAAGAAGAACAGGAACTGAAGAAACCTAACTACCCCGGGAACCACTTAGGATCACGGCAATCCCGGGGTAAATGCTTTTTTTTTTTTTTTTTTTTTTTTTTTTTAATTAACACTATCTACAGCATGTACATAGAATTGGACCTAATTACAATCATCATGGACCTGCTGAGCAGCAACAATGAGTCCCACATGGTACAGTTCAGAATCTGCCCAAGCTAGGTCCTTCAGATGGAACTGTGTAAAAGTATTATGGGCCTTCCAATGACAGGATGAGAGAATTTGATCCAAGGATACTCCTCCTTGAAAAGCCTTGGAAGCCGCAAAGGCCCTGACATCATGTGCCTTGACCTGAAGCAAATTCTGCGTATCCTCATCCGACAGTTGATAACACAGGAGAACTGTCTGTTTAATCCACGAAGAGATAGTGGCAGGGACTATGTCTTTCTGGAAACTCTTCCGAAAGGATACAAATACTAGTTCTTTCCCTTTGCGCAGGTCCTTGGTTCTATCCAGATAGTAACGCAAAGCCCTGACCGGGCACAGAGATCGATCCTCTTTAAGGTCTCTGTCCAAAGAAGGGGCCAAGGCAGGGATCACTACCGGAGCCACTGAAGTCGGACCCTCCCTAGCCAACTGGTTTTTGGAAATGAACATGGGAGAGGGGTATAAGGAAACCTGACTCCAGCTTTCCTGATGGCGAATATTTTTGAACAACCAAGCATGAATCTCACTTCTCCTCTTGCCTGATCCCAGGGCTAACAGAAAGACCGTCTTAAAGGTCAGATGTTTAAGTGAAGCCTTTCTCATAGGCTCAAAGGGAGCCATAGTCAATTGGTGAAGTACCAGGGAGAGATTCCAGGACGGGACACCACGCCTGCCCTTAGGTTTATCTCTATGAAAACTGTCTAACAGACGGGTCAAATTTTCATCCTTACTGATGTTCACCTACTGGTTTCCTACCATGTCAGCAATAGCTGTCCTATATCCATCAATGGTGCTAGGTTGCAGTTTCCTGTCCTTGAAGAGATAGAGGAGAAAATCGGCAATCTGGTTCACAGAGGGCGACCGGAAGTCCACCTTATGTGAGTCACACCATTTGACAAAAATGGTCCACTTCGATTTATAAACGGCTCTGGTTGAACTTCTCTGAGGAGCCTCAATTCTTGCTGCCACTTCATCAGCGAATCCTTGCTCCTGAATGATGGAGGCTTGAGGAGCCATGCATGTAGGTTTAGATTGGTGAGATTCCTGTGTAGGAGGCCACTGACAGGTTGAGTCACCAGATCCTTGAGAAGTGGAAACTGGAAAGGGATTTGTACGGACAGAGTCACCAGATCCCAAAACCAAGCCATATTGGGCCAACCCGGTGCAATTAGCACCATTCTGTGGCACCCCTGGTCCATGACTTTTGAAACCACTTGATTGAGCAATGCAACTGGGGGAAAGGCGTACACATCCAGATTTTCCCATGATATGCTGAGGGCGTCGACAGCCCAGGCTGTCAGATCCGGAACCAGTGACACAAACCTGGGCAGTTTGTGATTGAACCGGGTGGCAAAAAGGTCGAGTTGTGGGAGAGCCCAGTTGGAGAACAAGAGACAAAACACCTGCTGAGACAGGGACCATTCTGTCTGGATCACCTGGTTGTGCCTGGACAGTTTGTCTGCTATCACATTTAGGCGACCCGGAATGTGCCTCGCTCGGAGGATTATCCCCTTGGGGTGGCACCACGACAGAAGTCTCCACAGGAGGGCACAAAGAGAGCCTGATCTCATACCTCCTTCCTTGTTGATGTAGGGGACCACAGTTGTGTTGTCTGTGGCTACTAGGACAATCTGATCCCTGCAGAGATGCTCGAAACTCTTGAGAGCCAGGAATACTGCTTTTAGTTCCAAAAAGTTTATATGGAGGCGACTTTCTGGTTCTGACCAAACGCCTCTTGCTATGTAGTCCCCTAAGTGAGCGCCCCAACCTTCGTTTGATGCATCTGTAAAAACTTGCAGAGTGTGACGCAGAGGATGTAATGGTTGGTCGCGGAGCACATTCTTTTCCTCCAACCACCAATCCAGGTGAGGGTGGAGGGAAGGGGGGGCCGGAATCTCCTTGTCCAAAACCTACATGCCAGTGCCTCTTGAGGTGCCATTGGATCGGTCGCATGTGTAGGCGACCTAACCACACCTGTTTCTCTGTTGCTGTCAATAGACCTATGAGAAACATTAACTGTCTGACGGTGCAACTGTCCTTGTTCTTGATAAAGAGCAGTTTTGCCCTCAACGTCTCCCAACGCTCCACGGTGGGTAACACCCGTCCGGTTAGGAGATCGAACCGGTAACCTACAAAATTGAAATTTTGTTGAGGTACCAGCTCAGATTTCTTCATGTTTACCACCCAACCCAACTCGCGGCACAGGGCCAAAAGGGTCTGGGTATTTTGTTGGCAAGTTCCCGGGTCTGGGGCTCTGAGCAACCAGTCGTCTAGGTACTGGTGGATTCTTATACCCCTGGCCTGAGCCATCAATTTCACCTCTTTGACCACCTTGGTAAATTCCAGTGGAGCAGTGGCCAGTCCGAAAGGAAGGGCTGTGAACTGATATGCCTTGCTGTTCAAAAAGAACCTGAGGTATTTTCTGGATCTGGGATGGATGGGGATATGAAAGTAAGCGTCGCTGAAATCCAGAGACGTGACCCATTCCCCTTTTTGTAAGGAGACCCTGATGGTCTCCGGTGTTTCCATCTTGAATGTGTTTGTTTTGAGAAAAAGATTGAGTTGACTGAGATCCAAGATTGGACGCCACTTGTTGTCGGGCTTTGGGACCAGGAACAGGCGGTTGTAAAAGGATAGGGAGGTCCGCACCACTACCTTTTCTACCACCAACTTTTCTACCAAGGCACCTAGAGCCTGTGAGAGAGCTCGACTTCTTGCCGGATTTGCATAACCACTTGTGATGAGAGGAAATCTGGTCAGTGGGGGTCTCATCTTGAACGGAAGTGTGTAGCCTTCCCGCAAGATGGAGACCACCCTTGGATTCGCTCCCAGTGTTTCCCATTTCGGCCAGAACTTTTGAAGTCTGCCCCCTACACCCAGCTCTGTGACAACATTGGGGACATTTGGAACAGATTTGGCAGAAAGACAATGATTTACAAAAGAAACACCTTTGACATACTTTATTTCTGTTTTTGCTACATCGGGTCTTACACCTTTCTTTTGTGGAAGCCCTTGTGAAATTGCATATTGAACAGGATTTACAACATGACAAAATACAGTCTGGTTTGAATGTTTCTGAGTAAGGTTTACATTTGGCAACTTGACTATCTTCTGACAACTTAAACTGTCTTGAACTAGGTGTTGCACATTTTGATCTGGCTTTTCCTCCACTAACACCCGGCAAAGATCTGGAGGAGTTATGCGATAATTGTCATTTATAGGACTTATAACCTTTTGAACGAGAGAAACGAGGATTCACCCCTCTACCTCGTCCACGTCCTCTGCCTCTAGACCTGCTAAACTGACGCCATGGCTGGTGCTCTTGGTCCATAGCAGTAGATCTGTTATCCTTCCTTTCATAAAGACGATACCTGTTGGCTGGTCTCCAACCGGCCTGCTGTGAAGCACCCGGTCCGGGTCTCAGAGCAGTGCCGGTAGCCTCATGTTTAATGATGTCCTGTTCTGCAGTCGCAATGACTGCGTCAGGGAAGAGGCCGTAGCCAAACATCAGAGCATTCCTGAGGTGTAACCATGTGTCTTGCTTGATGCCTGGCTTAGCATGTTCAAGATAAGCATCACGGCAAATCAAAATGAGGTTTGACAATTGAACAAATAAACTGTCCGCTAAATGTTGCAAAGCAGTTCCCATCGCAACCGAGACATTTTGATGAAAGGCCATCAAGTCCTTCAAATCGTTCAGGGCACTGGTAACTTCCTTAGGGGGCCTTGCCCTTATTGAAGCGTGAGTACAACATGGCCACATTCCCAGACATTTTCTCCTGTAACTCGCTAGTACACCTGTTGAAGCCAGCTGCGCTGTTGATGATGTAGGAGTTCTCCCTAGCGCACTTTTCCCACCTCCTGAGGTATTCTTGTGATATTGGCCTAGAAGGCGGTCCAGCAGCAGGATAGGCCGAAGCCTTAGTAATCCTCGGAAATTGCGAGTTTAACTTTGCTTCTGTGTTATGCCAACTGAAAAGTTTCTTCCCGGGCCGGTGAGGACCATCCTGTTTGATGGTATACATTTGATACCACCTGGCCTGTGACTTCGGTACTTTAAGGAATTGATCTCTTTTTAGTCCTGCGGAATCTTGTGCTCTGGAAGGGTATCCTTCAGCAACAACAGTGTTCAGTCTCTCCAATTTTTGGCAAAGCCAGTCGTCTGGAGGCATGTCCACAGAGATACGAGTTGGCCTTTTGGGGTTCTTACCCTTCCATGGGTTATTTGATTTATCGGACTCATTCAAATCACTCTCAAAATCAGGTATGTGCGTCCAGCCCATGAATGACCGGATGGATCTCACAGTTTCTCGATAGTTCATTTCTTCTGTCTGATCAGAGCGTTCCACAGTATCTGAAGATATTTCACCTTCATCATAGTCAGACTGGTCGGTTGAGACATCTGAACCGGCAAGAGGGTCATCAAAGTCTATTTCATCCGGTTCCGGTGGTAGGTTGAAACTACCGGTGAAGGACTCTGCAATAACTGAAGATGAAGGTTTAGTCACCACATTATCATCCGGGGGACCGGCTTGAAGATCTTCCGGTGGAACAGAGACGGAAGAGGCCGGTGGCACAACTTTCCTGGGTACCGGAAACTGCCCTACACCCTCCGGACCGGAGGAGTTCCCAGCAGGGGCCGGTTTATCAACATGAACCGGTTTATCAGACTTGACCGGTTTTTTCTGCTTCTTGTCTTTGGACTTTTTAACTTTAGTAACAGCTTCCTGCACTGCCGGGGTCTCCACCGGGCCGGTGGGCCGGGCAGCCGGAGCGATGAATGGAGAATCAGACACCATCACTTTAGCGCTTACAGGATTCACCGCCGCTTTGGGGGTAGAAAAGACATTGCCTCTGCCCAACAAGGCCTCAAGGCGTGCAAAGTGCTCAGTCCATTTATCGTTCATTAATGAGAATTGTTCTGCAGTAACAAAATTAGAAGAAGAAGACTGAGGAGGAGCAGAGAAAGTTGGTTCAGCAGTGGCAGAAGAATCCACTGGAGCAATAACCTCCACTTCTTTTGGGGAAACTAAAATACCTGCTTTTCTTTCCTTTCTGATCCTATAAGAAGGGGTAGAAATCAGTTCCCTCTGTTCATCCGAAAATGAATCACACACACTACAGTGTTTGTCTTTAACACAAGAGTCATCCCCAATGCCTTTATCGCGACAGCGCGCATTTCTTGTGTAGATCAAAGGCGGCCATTACGTGGCCACATGACCCCCGCCTTTGTCCTTTCTTTTCTCCTGGTGAATCCATGATATAAGAAGATTAACACCACCAAATAATTTCAACTAAATATCCAGTATATAACTAGTAAAAAATCAAAAAGTTTCTCTTAAACTTCAAGCATTTACAAAATGGACGCGCCAAACAAAAAGAGGAAGAGCGCATGCGCGAGCATGCGCAGTATACCGGCAGGTTGGCTACACAGCCACCTGGCGAATGAACAGGACACTACCGGTCCCGGCCAGAGCCCAGCTCAGGACGTTTTTTTCTAACGTTTGGCGAGACCGGCAAGGTGCCGGACAAATGCATCTGTCCACTAGGTAAGGTATTAACTTATAAAAATTTAATTTACTATTAAATTTTCCAATTAATGGGGTGAGAATCATTCACTTTTAAGCATAAAAAGATGTATTAACGCAATAAAAGAATACTGTCATGCCAGTTGCTAACTTGCCAAGATACAGAGACCTATTACCGGTAATAATATATTTCATTATATTTGTGAATATTTTACCAACATTTGCCACTATATGGAATGTTAGACATACATCTATTTGTTTTTAATTCCTAGAATATCCATAATGCTTACAATAAAGCTACTTTTAATCATTTCTCAAGCCAAACTGAACAGTGTTTATGGTTACTCTGATTGCATGAAAATGTAATTATTTTTAACATGCAAAGGTCCCTTTAAAAGGTATCACCATATGAAACAAAGCCACTGCTACAGCGGTTATCTCCCGCCTCAGAATCAGTAATAATGGAGAACTAAAGGAGATATAAGGCCTTTGTAGTAAGATAACCCCATTTGACATTGAAGAAGGGGTCAAACTTTCCTAGCCATATATATTTTGTGCATATTTGACGAACCTAGCTGCAATATTTCAAGTTTTAGAGCATCTTAATGATTTTTAAATAATTGGCTATGGTGGCCATTTTGTTTTTCAAAATAAGGCCAAAATCTTTCTCAGGCAAAACATTTGAAGGCCAGGAAGTTTGATGTTCTGTCTTTATATTCTGAAGTCATAGCACCAATAATAAGGGTGAAATAAGGACATTTTAGTATGATGACCCCATTTAACCTTGTAGCAGGGTTCAAAGGACAAATTCAACACCTGGAAAAGATTCCCAGGCCATGACATCCTACAAGTTGTTTTCACATTCTGAACCTCTAAGAGCAATATTAGGGGAGATAAAAGGCTTTTTAATAGAATATCCCCATTTAACATTAAACATGTGATCTGGCGGCCATTTTCCTTTTAGAACTAGGTCAAAATTACTATCAGGCTAGCTTTTCTAGCCATATATCTTTTGTGCAAATATGATGAAGCTAGCTGGAATATTTCTAGATTTAGAACAACTTTATGATTTTTAAACAATTGGCTATGGCGGCCATTTTGTTTTCAAAATGAGGCCAAAATTTTGCAGAGACAGGTTTTCGTAGCCATAAACATTCCCTGCAAATTTGATGAAGATATCTTTATAAATGAATGAGATCTAAAGGTTTATATTAACCCTTATAGCGCTGAATGCCTGGTAGCAGGCATGCCTCTCAAACTGACCATTTTGGGGATCACTAGCAAACGCCTGGTACACAATTTTTAATTGTTACATAATATTGTTATTTTTGAAGCAATATACACATATTATATATCAAAATAAACAGAATGGAATACTCTTTCATAATAACAACACTTTATTGGGTTATTTTCAACTTTAGTGTGTGACCATGAAAAAAGAAAAACAAAAATGTTACTATCATTTTCATGAAGCTGACGAACTGCCCCCAGCTGATGAGTACATGTTAAACATACTATGTTAGTTAGAGTAAAAAAATGATAAAAGAGCAAGTAAAAACAGCTCAACAGAGAGTAAGAGACATAACAATAACAGTGGAAAGTTATATAATGTAAAGTAATGTGTAAAAAGTTACTACAAATGTAAAATATATCCGCAATATGAATGCTGATATTCAGTTAACTTTTTGAAAGTGTATTTGTAAAAATGTTACTAATAATGACAAGATTACACCCACAATACTGATGTTGAGAATCATATTCTTTTTACTTCATTCACAGCTAATATTAGGAAAAACAATTCTTAAATTGCAAAATTAGTGAAGTAATGTTTGACAGTAACTGAATAAATAGTAATGGTAAATCAGTGATTGTACTGTATCGTCACAGACATGAACATGGATCCATGGCACCAATCCAATAGTTACTAATCATTACTGTCACCACCCCCTCCTTCTTTTTGCACAATGTAACTTTTATAGGCACCAATGAAATCTTTGTATGAATGATAAATCCTGAAACATGGATCCACACACAAACCAACACCACATGTTGAACATTCATACGATGATTCACGACCAGGCCGATTCACTGGTGGGAGACCGAAGCAAACTGCACATTTCCTACACCGCACTTTCTTTTTTTGAGGGTCATTTGGTGGGACTTTGGATGGAAAATGATGGCCATTTAACCTCCTTGGATGGTCAGGGTCCGTGACTTTGACCTTTCAGTTGGTGTGACCTCCACCTCCTTCACCAATTGTTTGACCAACTCTCTCCTGAACACTCGCTGAAGAACTGGGGTTCGGCCATTGGAGCTGCACCACTCTCTGTATACAATCCAGCTGTTCAGTATGGTTAAGCTGAGCATGTGAAAAAATACTTTTTTCCACCACTTTATGGTTCTTCTTCTGAAGCTGGAGTATGCAACCATTTGATCACTTCGGTCAACTGCCCCCATGAACTGATTATAGAGATGCACAACTTCACAGCGTTTGATCACCCTGTCATTATGATCTCGTTTTCCAGTATTGATCTCTCTAGATTTGTGAACTGTGGACAGCATCTTGACATCTTTTTGGTCCTTTATCTTCATGGCCATCAGAGGACCATTTGACATCACAATTTTGTCACCTCGTACCTTCAGTTTGGCATTAATGACCTCTCTTGGAAAGCCTTTTCTGTGACGAGCTGTGCCTGAAAATAGCAAGGCAAAGGCATGTATACTTTTATAACGCTTAATCTCTGCCAAGAGACAAGGTGCACCATCACAAGCATAAACAAAAAATCATTAGCCTAATCTGTATTCTGTAGCAGTGGTCGACATCAAGGGGAGTGCCATATGAGATGGAAATACTAAGGAGAATAAGCTTTGGAAAATAGGAAGCAAGTAAGTGGCGGACCTTACATCAGCAGGAAGTTTAATCCATATTTATATTCAACAATAAGCTAAGACCACACTGCCTTGTAGATTTGTAAATGGTAGTACTGCACATGTAAGTCAAGAAATACTAGTCGACACGTCGGAACTAATAGCTAGACAACATTGAACTGACAAAAGTCATACTAGTGTCGATCAAGGATTTCAGAAGAAATATATTTTATAAGTTAGCCAATTTTAAATGAAAAATGAATTTTTGCAGTTTGACCCTATCCAAAAAAGTACTGAATCTCAGGAGAATATATATTTGCGGTGAAAAACTGAGGGAAGCAGCCATTGTTGTTTCCACTTGATAACTGTGACAACTTGAACAATGTGATTGTTTTCTTTAAAAATGCTAATCATCATAAGATTTTATTAGGTAGGTAATATTTTGGTGTATTATCAAAGTCTTGATGAAAAATTTATCTTTATGATATATGAACCCACACATCCTAATTTCAACACTCACGACCGACTATGAACAAGTCGAGTCGCACTAGTAAATAGTTTGAATTTTTTGAATAAATTATTTGTTTCATTTTTGAATAAATTATTTGTTTCACAATTTTGGTCAAAATTTTTAATATATTTACCTGTAGCACCAGTTCCCTTGCTGAACAAGTCAAGAAAGAGTTGTGGTGAACTGTAATAGTTGTCGACATATAAAATATGTCCCTTGTTTATGTAGCTTTCCATCAGTTCCATCACCAAGTCATAAGTTTTACCATGAGCAGAAACAGGGGTGTCATCTTTGCCAGTGTATAACTTGAATATGCAACAGTATGCGTTTGACGAGTCACACAGTTCATAAGATTTAAGGCCATACTTGTCGGGCTTGTCGGGAGCGTACACACGCATGTGAACTTTTCCACGAAATGGGATCATCCCTTCGTCGATACATACATGTTGACCTGGATAATACACTGATTTAAACCTGTCCAATATATTTTGGTATACAACTCCCAGTTTTGCCAATGGATTGTATCCATTCTGACCACGAACAACATAATTTGCATTGTCTGAAAGGTGAAAAAATGTCAGAATATTGAAGAAAAAATCCCGGGACATAGTACTAGGGTAGAACGGGGTCAACATTGACAGGATCAGTACTCCAGTAATCCGCAAGATCTTCCTGGACAGTCAGGCCCATGGCTATGGTACAAGCAATGAAACACTTCATGTCACTGACAGTGATACCTTCGGCCGGCCATCTTTTCAGCCTTGAAAATTGACGAAGTGTTGCATTTTCCAAGTATGATTTTGCATATCTGTTAGTTTCGGTTGTTAGTACCTCAAAGTCACTATCATTGAAAAATAATTTCACAAAGTCAATAATCTCAGGATTATCTGGAATTGGGGCTTGTATTCCACTGGAACCAGAAAAATTCAGTTCAGTTGGTACTCTGTCACCAGCAATCCAAGTATCACTACTGGACTCCTCATTGTCACTATCATTGTCATTGATATCAGATAATAAAAGTAAATCCTTCAAATTCCTAATCAGAATCAGCACCCATAAAAATTTCACTGTATATATCTCTCAAATCAGCACTAACACGACGTAATTCCTCATTATTCACCTGGGCCGGTGTTCACGAAGGGTCTTAGACTTAGCCAGGTCTTAGGCTTAAATGTGGTCTTAAAGTTGAGACTTTTGTTTCAGCTAAGTTTTGTCTTAAATCCGTATTCACAAAAAGGGGCTTAGCTAAGTCCAAGATTATCAAATAACCACAGTGGTTTTATGCGTCATGTGACCTTTCTTTTCTATTTCAAACTAAACTATTGGTGATACATATCATTCATTTAATGCATTTTATCAAAGGAAAAGTGCTGTTTTGAAATGGAAAACCTTGTTACCACATATAAACTTCCCAAAGACTGCTTTAGTGAGGTGTTCTGTATAATTATACTTTATTTACAGCCATTTCAAATTTTGGAGTGGAGAAAAGTTTATGGCGGCCATATTTAAGTCCTCTTTACAAAATTTAAGCCCACTACCAACCAGTCTTAAAGTTGAGCCCTTGGCTAAGCCTAAGCCCAGTCTTAAATTCTTTGTGAATACCACTAAGCCTAAGACAAAAGTCTTAGCAGGTTTTGGGCAGAAACTTGAGACAAAAGTCTCAACTTTAAGCCTAAGCCCTGACTAAGACCTTTCGTGAATACGGGCCCTGATCTCCACCACCAGATGCCATGTTGAAAACAGTGTGACATTCAAATTGGTTCAAAGTGGACGATAATATGAGATGTGCGTTTCCGAGTGCATTTTGACTTTAATAATGTGGGAAACACATGTCAAAGTAGTTGAAATGCCATTAAATCTTGTTTTGTACAAACAAAACAAGCAAATATGCTGTAAAACGTTCACATTTTGCAATATATTTCGATATCAAAATATAACGGACAAAAGACGTATATGTCCGGCTTGCGTTTCAGTGGGGTAGTACTAAAAGCCGGACGAATTCGTCTCCCGCACTACGAGGGTTAAAACCTGACAAACAGACGCACGGACGGATGCAAAAACGGACACACGTATGGAAGGCGTTTACAATCTCACGACCACAACCTATGCTTTTCATGGTCTGTCTTTACAATCTGAAGCCATAGCACCAATAATAAAGGAGAAATAAGGACGTTTAATGTGACGACCTCATTGAACCTTGAAGTAGGGGTCAAAGGTCAAATTCAACACCTAGAAAAGATTCCCAGGCCATGACTTCCTACAAGTTGTTGTCACATTCTGAACCTCTAGGAGCAATATTTGAGGTCATATAAACATTCCCTGCAAATTTTGTGAAGATACCTTCATAAATGAATGAGATATTAAGGTTTATGCAAAAACGTGACGGACGGACGGAAGGCGTTTTATAATCTCCCAACAACGGCCTTCGTCCGCAGGCGGGAGATAATAACACGCTAGAAAGTGTAAGGATTGAAATGCAATGTCAAAATCGATATCAAACTCTAATTTCTGTGGTAATCAATATTTAAAATATTCTTTTACTTTCATAAAATTCATTATTTTGCAGCTTATATTCCTTAAGTTATCAAGTATATGAGTGAAATCTAACTTACCAAAAGTTTAACACAAACTGACTAGAACAGCAATTATATTTCATAAAATATCTCAGAATGAATCTTCTTTTTCATGAATATTGAACTTTTTAGATCTGATAAACTACAAAATATTTTGAAAATTCATCCTGCCAATTATTGGACAAAGTTAAAGGGTTGTACATCCTGTTCAGAGTCCAGTAGCCTGGATATACTGTGACAGGTCCTCAGTGCTGCCACTTATTGGAGTGGAACCATGCAGAGGTGACAGCCTGTGCTTAGATGCCATACATGCTAATAACTGGGCCATGGAGGACCTCTCCTGGCAGGTGCTGGATATGATATTGAAATCAGCGTTCAAAATTCCCGCCAACCCGCCGCTCCGAAGCTGACAACTTTACTTGCAGACCTGTAACTCTGGCAAGTAGACGGTCCGTTAGACCGAGCTTCTGTCCCGTCGCCAATTGTTATTGATATGTTGATGGACACAATGGCGAGGGACAGAGCTCGCATGTACTTGTTTTCAGTGTAAATTTTGAACGGCATATTTCTACACATATTACAATAAGTATAAAGTGTTATTTGAATTCTTTAACTTATGTATATGTGCCGTTCACTAATATTTAATGCCAATCAAACTGGTATGTAAGTATTTTAACCTAGCTGTTTTAAAATATAAACAAACCTTCAACATTACATAGTTATCTACAAAAGAAATTCCTGGCTTGTAAAAGCAGTTTAGTTTAACAGCATATGTACTGTAAACCGGATACGGCTATATGTACATAATAATTACTTTTTAAAGTAAATGAAATAATTTCCCATAGTTTGAGATTTACACAGAAAACAAGTACATGTGAACTCTGTCCCTCGCCATTGTGTCCATCAACATATCAATAACAATTGGCGACGGGACAGAAACTCGGTCTAACGGTCCGTTTGTCCAGAAACATTCAAAATAAGACATATTCCCATGTATTTCCCTCGTTTTTCAACATATTTTAGAGGATTTACGTCAGTAGCCATATTGTAAACAGTACTGTCATTGCTTTTCATATCTCTCTTCTGATTCGTCGAGGCCGTTTACCATGGACCAATCAGAAACTAGCTTTCAAAATCTAACACTCAGACAAGAGCAGAATTATAACTAAATATTTCTACAAATGTCTTGGTTATTATCGTTGATAATAATGTTCTGTATGTGTGCATTATGCACTTAAACCCTGTAATATATTCAGACAGTAGTAACCATAATTTGCAAAAAAGCCCTGAAATAAATTAATTTTTCTGAAACAATAAATCAAAGAAATGAACATTTTGCTATCTGAACAAACAACTTATGAGCTTAAGATTATAAGAATAATAAGTGACTGTGTGTAGTCACGATCAGTTACCCTCAGTTACCTGTCTTATATTATCCTAAAATTTGTTTGGCAATATTTAGAAAAATATTTGATTTTTCTCATCAGAGGCTGAAAATTTCATCCCATTTTGCCCTAAGGTTCAAAATTCCTATCCGCCTGAAGCCGCGCAACTAAGCCTCTTTTGGGCAGATTGAGCCTCTTTTAGGAGGCTCAGGGGGATAAAATCAATAATTAAGGTCATAGACCCAAAAATAGCCATTATTATAGTGAAATAATGTTCAAAATAAATAAAACACTCCTACACTCCACTGGGTAGGTACCCCCTACCCAGGAGCCCCCCCCCCCCCCCCCCCCCCCTTTACTTATGAGCTTATGATAATCATAATGATTTCTGCTTTATTTGTTATAAATGTGCTGATCATGACATAGCTATAACTTTCTGTTTACAAATATATATTTTTTTATTTATTATTATTTTTTTTTTTTTTAGGCAGAAATTGTATGACAAGATTTTTTAGTTTTATGTATAACCAGTTATACCTGTTGGTATGTACCTAAACTCCTGTTATATTATGGGCAATGTGTAGTAATACATAGGTATGGCATAAACATTATTAGAAAACCTCCAATTTTAATGCATATGGCCCTGAGTGAACGGAATTGATGGTATGGCAGAATTAAGGGCACCTGTGTACCAGATCTGTAACTTATTAACAGTACTTATTGAATTTATTCTGTTTGGTTCCAAGGTTCACCGTCACAGAAACTCCTCATTTTCCTGTCAATATTCTTGGAACTCTTCTTCAGCCTGCTGACATTATCAAAAACCTAGCTATGTGGTTCGATGCTGACTTTTCATTCTCAGAACACATTCAGAAGACTTGTAAAGCCTGCTTCCTCCAGATGCGTGACCTTGGCCGAAGTAGATAGCATCTTACTCATTAAGTGACTGTCTTTGCTGCAAATGCCTTTGTTAGTGTCATCTGGATTATTGTAACTTTCTGTTTAGAATTAAGTTAGTCAAGCTTCAATCAGCACAAGCTGCAGAGTATTCAGAATACTCTTGCATGTACTGTCACAATCCATAGAACGTATGCTCATGTCACACCCATCCTGCCTGTCTGACATTCAAAGCTGCTTGTTCAAAATCACAACACAGGTTAATAAACTTTTACACAGTGGTTCTCCTTGCTATTTTGGATCACCCTAGACTTTGAGCAGATGTTCCTACAGTACCAGGGATAGTCATCTTGATTGTCAATACCTGACAGCTCCTCCTTTCCACTCCCCACTCTACAAGTCAGTCAAACACTTCAGCCAGGGGGCTCGGTGGTGTAGCAGTTAGAGTTCTCGCCTCCAACCTCTGAGGTCGCCGGTTCAAATCTCGGGCCGGGTGCTTCATGTTGGAAAGTTGGTAGTTACTTGCCGATGCCCGGTGGTTTCCTCCACCTATAAACTACCCATCACAATGTGACCCTGGCTGTTGAACGCGACGTAAAACAACAAATAAATCTAAAATCTAAACACTTCAGCCATAGTTTTCCCTTTGATGCTCCTAAGTTTTCAAGTGATTTTTTCTGATAATGTACACAGTTCAGTATCTATTACCTCCTTCATGAAAAAGTTCCAATCTTACCTGTTCGCAAAAGTCTCTCCACCATAGCCTTCCTGTCATGTCTGTGTCTTGATTAATATGACCTGGCTATGTTATTGAACTTAAGATTATTTACCTTGGTTATGTTCAGTTGTGCTTGATGTTCATTAAGTGCTATAAAAGTCTACATTAGATTGGATTACTTTAAAACATTACCAGTACAAAGCTATCATTTTGTCGGACCAGCAACTTTTCTCACGGATCAGTAACTTTTTGATGTTGCTGGTCCGGTGGACCAGGAACATTTTTCACTTAAGGTCGAACACTGATTGAAATGGACAATTTTTGTATCCAAACTGAAATTCAAAGAGCTAATCATTCCTTTCCTAATATTAGCTAACCCTCTGATTAACAATTAAATACCGATCAAAAGAAATTGAATTGAACTTTCATTAAATTTTGATTACAAAAGTTTAATCAGAAACAATTACAATCTAATTGATTAAATATAGGGCAAAAGAAAGAAAAACGAACAAAATCAAAAAAAGGAAAGCTTAAAATCTGTTAACCCTACATGTTCACTATCAAGAACAAAGTCTTCAACTGCAGAGGGCTCCAACTTCAAGTGGTCACTTGTCTGCATCATGATGTGCTTGTGTACAGGTGTTACAAGAACTCTGCGGGCATCTCTGTGTTCTCTGGCCTTCGCCTAGTCAAAGAAAAAGAGTACAATACAATTAACACAATTCTGAAGAATTACCTGATTTATTACTCTGTGTAGAATTTAGCAAGTATTCCAAACTAAATTTTCCTGGTAAACACCTTTTCACATACTAGATATAGGTAACCAGATTTTGATGATTGCGGAGAATGTCTCCAAAGGATATTCAAATCTCACTTACTTTATTTTCATCATAAAATCAATTGTGCAATACATACAATACATGTACTGATTACTTTAAAAGTTTAAGTGGCCCTTTTTAAATGTATTTTAAATTTTACTTTTATTCTTGTTTTGACACATCTTATTTAAACATCAGAGTAACTGTAACTGTGGAAAACAATGCATTCTAACAACTGTCTGAGTCTTACAACAAAAGGCAAACAATGATGAGTGAAGTAAGCAACCTTTACATATTTTACTCCAAGCAACAAGTAGTAATTGGTTACAATAGAATCTATGGTATCTTAAATACATGTACTATTATTTAAACATTCCACTTTATGAAAAACGGTTCTACTTTCCAAAAGTTACAGCTATTATTCTAGATTAAAAAATTGTTTCTTCTCTATTCCATTCTATATTATATGACCTTATGGTTACCCAATGTTGGCAATCTGATTCATGTGCTCATTGTCTGTGAAAGGTTTAAGTAAAAACTTGCCTTACATTAGCATGGTACACAAATTCCAAGCTGTAGTTAGTATTCAGTGTTTGATAATGTAAGCAGACTATTGAGTGCTTGATAGTCAGAGTAATACCCTCTCGGTATCACACAAAATGGTATGCCTAATGGGGTAAGGCTGTGGAATTTGAAAATTATACTTCCAAAATTGCAAATTTAATAAGTAAATTAAATTTTTATAAGTTAATACCCTATCCAATGGACAATTGCTAATCCGGTCGGTGCAGACCGGCCCGCCAAACGCCAGAAAAAGACGTCCTATGTTTCCACCGGCTGGCCGGTCCTAGTACTGTGCATTCGCCAGGTGGCGCATCATACTTCCTTCCTGTCTAGACAGCGTGACGTCATAGCATCTTTTTCGTTGTCTAAACCTATTAGACCCCTAGTAAGCTGATAGCGGGGTCGGTGGGAGGGTCTTGTGTGTTCATTGGATAGGGCATTAACTTATAAAAATTTAATTTACTTATTAAATTTGCAATTTTATTGCATTAATACTTCCTATCCAATGGACAATTGCTGAATAACTACCGCTTGGTTGGCGGGTAAGTTACTAGGGACTTATGTGAACTCACAAATGATAGAAAATTCTAGCCTATGGTCTAGGCTGACTTTGTCAGGAGACCTATAGGCCCAGGCATGGTTTGACCTTAAGGCCAGGAAACCCTGTAACGCCATGGTCAGTTGCCAGAAGCCGGTTACCCGGGGCTATACCGACATAGCCCCCCCCCCCCTTTTTAGCAGACCTGCTCTGAGGTAGGGGAAGAGAGGGATGAGTTCAGTCCCAGAATGCAAATAAACCTCCCGAAGGAAGCATGTACATGTAGAACTATTTACACTATGTACATAAATTTGCAAATTTAATAAATAAATTAAATTTTTATAAGTTAATACCCTATCCAATGGACAATTGCTAATCCGGTCGGTGCAGACCGGCCCGCCAAACGCCAGAAAAAGACGTCCTATGTTTCCACCGGCTGGCCGGTCCTAGTTCTGTGCATTCGCCAGGTGGCGCATCATACTTCCTTCCTGTCTAGACAGCGTGACGTCATAGCATCTTTTTCGTTGTCTAAACCTATTAGACCCCTAGTAAGCTGATAGCGGGGTCGGTGGGAGGGTCTTGTGTGTTCATTGGATAGGGCATTAACTTATAAAAATTTAATTTACTTATTAAATTTGCAATTTTATTGCATTAATACTTCCTATCCAATGGACAATTGCTGAATAACTACCGCTTGGTTGGCGGGTAAGTTACTAGGGACTTATGTGAACTCACAAATGATAGAAAATTCTAGCCTATGGTCTAGGCTGACTTTGTCAGGAGACCTATAGGCCCAGGCATGGTTTGACCTTAAGGCCAGGAAACCCTGTAACGCCATGGTCAGTTGCCAGAAGCCGGTTACCCGGGGCTATACCGACGTAGCCCCCCCCCCCCCTTTTTAGCAGACCTGCTCTGAGGTAGGGGAAGAGAGGGATGAGTTCAGTCCCAGAATGCAAATAAACCTCCCGAAGGAAGCATGTACATGTAGAACTATTTACACTATGTACATAAATTTGCAAATTTAATAAATAAATTAAATTTTTATAAGTTAATACCCTATCCAATGGACAATAGCTTATCCGGTCGGCGCAGACCGGCCCGCCAAACGTCAGAAAAAGACGTCCTGTGTCTCCACCAGCAGGTCAGTCCGTAGTACCAGTGCACTCGCCAGATGGCGTGTCGTACTTCCTTCCTGTCTAGACAGCGTGACGTCATAGCATCTTTTTCATTGTCTAAACTTATTAGACCCCTAGTAGACTGATAGCGGGGTTGGTGGGAGGGTCTTGTGTGTCCATTGGATAGCGTATTAAGTAAGTTACTAGGGACTTAGATGAACTCATGACAAGAACTAACAAGAAAACTCTTCACGCCTGGGTCGACCTTGAGGTCAGGAAACCCTTAAGGCTATAGTCGGTTAACACAGGCCGGCTCAACGGTCCCAACCGACTTTATCCCCCCCCCCCTTTTTAACAGACCTGCTCTGAGGTCGGGGAAGAGAGGGCTGAGTTCAGTCCCAAGAAGGAAAATAAACCTCCTGAAGGAAGCACGTCTGATTTTTTTTTTTTTTTTTTTTTTATGCTTCTTCAGGTCCCGTTTATTGGTGAATCTGCTGAGCAGCCACTACAGGACCTAAGTGGAAGAGCTCTGAATCAGCCCAGGCCACATCCTTCAAATAGAATTGGGTGAAGGTATTATGAGATTTCCAGTGGCAGGCCGACAAGATCTGCTCTAAGGAGACTCCGGACTGGAAGGCCTTAGAAGCAGCAAAGGCTCTAACATCATGAGCTTTAACCTGATGTAGGGTGTGGGCTTGATGATCAGAGAGCTCGTAGCATAGGATCACAGTTTGCTTGATCCATGAGGAGATAGTGGCATGGGAGATGTCTTTGTCGAAGCCCTTCTTGAAGGAGACAAAGACTAGCTCCTTGTGCTGCCTGAGGTCTGAAGTCCTGTCCAAATAGTAGCGCAAGGCTCTGACTAGACAAAGGGATCTGTCAGACTTGAGGGACTTATCCAGAGTAGGCGCCAGGGCTGGTATGACCACTGGGGCTACACTCTCTGGACCCTCTTTGGCCAGCTGATTCTTGGAAAGAAAGCTGGGAGAAGGAAACAGGGACACCTTAGACCAATCGGATTGGTGTCTGATGTTCTTGTGTTGCCATGCATGGATCTCACTCCTTTTGCCAGAGCCCAGGGCCAAAAGGAAGACAGTTTTGAAGGTCAGATGCTTCAGCGATGCCTCCCTAAGAGGTTCGAAAGGAGCCTTAGTCAACTGATGTAGTACCAGGGAAAGGTTCCAGGAGGGTATTCCCCTCCGCCCTTTGGGTCTATCTCTGTGGAAACTTTCCAAGAGACGAGTGAGATTATCATCTTTGCTGATATTGACTGTTGTATTACGTAGTTTATCAGCAATGGCCGACCTGTATCCATCAATGGTGCTGGGCTGTAACTTCTTGTCCTCAAAGAGGTACAGTAGGAAGTCAGCCACCGACTTTACAGGTGGTGACCTGAAGTCCACCTGATTAGTGATGCACCACTTTGTAAAAATGGTCCACTTTGCCTCATAGACTGATATGGTTGAGCTCCTTTGAGGAGCCTCAATTCTCGCTGCCACTGCCTCAGAGAAGCCCTGTTCTTTGATTGCTGTGGCTCTAGGAGCCATGCATGGAGATTTAGGTTGGTCAGATTTCTGTGAGGGATCTGATTGAAAGGCTGTGTCAACAGATTGGGCAGGTTGGGCAAGCTGAGAGGGACTTGACTGGACATGGTCACCAAGTCCCAAAACCAAGGCACGTTGGGCCAACCCGGGGCAATTAGAATGATTCTCTTGCAAGGGCTGTCCAGTAGCTTCTCCACCACTTTGCCCAATATGGCGGTCGGTGGGAAGGCATATGCATCCAGATCCTCCCATGGTAGAGTAAGTGCGTCCACTGCTACAGCTAGGGAGTCCGGTACTGGAGAGACAAACTGAGGCAACTTGTGGTTGAACCTCGTGGCAAATAGGTCTATCTGAGGCCGGTGCCATTGGCTGCATATCTGATGAAAGACTTCTGGAAGTAGGGACCACTCTGTCTGGATGGTCTGACCCAGCCTGGACAGTTTGTCTGCTATCACATTTAAGCGGCCTGGAATGTGTCGCGCTTTTAGAGTCACTTGTCGCTGGGAGCACCAGGTCAAGATTCTCCACAGTAGGGCACATAGAGGGCCTGACCTCATGCCCCCTTCTTTGTTTATGTAAGCAACCACTGTAGTATTGTCGGTTGCTACTAGAACTATTTTGTCTACACAGAGATTTTGGAACTCCTTGAGGGCCAAAAACACCGCTTTGAACTCTAGATAGTTTATGTGCAGCTTGCTTTCCGGCACCGACCAGGACCCTCTTGCAGTGAACTCGTTTAAGTGAGCGCCCCACCCTTCTTTTGATGCGTCTGTAAATATCTGCAGAGCATGCTTTATGGGGTGTAATGGTTGACCCTGGAGCACATTGCTTTCCTCTAGCCACCATTGTAAGTGTGGATGCAGGGACCTGGGCAGAGGGATGACCTTTTCTAGAGATTCCGGTACCCTCCAATTGTTCTTGAGATGCCACTGAATGGGTCTCATGTGTAATCGGCCTAAGTGAACTTGTTTTTCTGTGGCTGTTAGCAGACCTATCAGGGACATGAACTGCCGGACCGGGCAGGCCGGTAGTAACAAAAGTGCTTGTATCTTTTCTTGAAGACTTTGCCACCGGTCCGGTGTCGGTCTGACCCGGCCGGACCTGAGGTCGAACTGGTAGCCTACAAAGTTGAAGACTTGCTTGGGCTCCAGCTCTGATTTTTCCAAATTCACCAGCCAGCCTAGATCCTGGCATATCTCGACTAGCATTTGGGTATGTCGGAGACAGGTTTGGACGGATCTGGCTCTCACCAACCAGTCGTCTAGGTACTGGTGGATTCTTATACCCTTGTGTATGGCCATCAGTTTCACCTCCGTTGCTGTGAACAGTGAACTCCATGGGCGCTGTGGACAGACCAAATGGCAGAGCTTTGAATTGGTAGGTCCGGCCCTGGACATGAAATCTGAGATATTTCCTGGACTGTTCCTGTATCGGTATATGGAAGTAAGCATCCTTGAAGTCTACCGAGGTAACCCATTCCCCTTGTAGTAGGGAGGTCCTGATAGTTTCCGGTGTTTCCATTTTGAATTTCTATACCTTGAGAAATTGATTCAGATTGCTCAGGTCCAATATCGGTCTCCATTTGTTGTTGGGTTTGGGGACTAAAAAGAGTCGGTTATAAAACCCCAACGAGGTCTGATTGAACACCGGTTCTACAGCATTTTTGTCGATAAGCTGATGCAATGCCTCTAACAGGTAGCTGTTCCTGTGAGGATTGGCATAGCAGCTTATGACTGTGGGAATTCTTGTGAGTTTTGGTCGGATCCGAAAGGGGAGGGTGTAGCCCTCTTGGAGGATTTGAACCACTTTCGGACCGGCACCCAGGTCCAGCCAGGTTTGCCAAAAATTTTGCAGCCTGGCCCCTACAGGCAGATTGAGGGCAACATTTGGTACATTTGAAACAGGATTGACACAAGACAATTGAGTGACACAAGAAACACTTTTCACAGATTTTAATTGAGACTTTTTTAACTGACATTCTGGCACTCCGGGACTTATCCCTTTCCTTTGTGGAAGCCCAGGTGCAGAAAGAACAAATTTGACAACACGAGGCTTTATATTTGAAAATAACAGATTGTTCATTGTCTCTTTTGTGTGAAAGTTCCGGGTCAGCAGCTGACTTGCACCCCTGTTTAAACAATAACTGTCATTTATATTGTTGCTGACCGCGGGCAGGTCGGGAAGAGAAGTTGGAGGCCTTGCCTCTGCCTCGCTTGAAAGGACGCCTGTTGATATTCTTCCAGGCGGGTCTGTCCTGTTTTACCTCTTACCGACTCTCCTGCTTTTTATCCGCCCGTTCATACGGGTGATAACGGTTTTTAACACGTGATGCGGTAGCCGTGGGATGACTCTTGTTATCATACAAGGCAATTTCTTCCTCAGCCTTCTTTACAACCGATTCTGGGAACAAGGTGGCAATATGAAGTGGGCCGGTCCTGAGGGCTGCAAAGGTGTCAGGTTTCACTCCATTCTTTAAGTGGCTGAGGTAAGCGTCTCGACGGGCCAAGGCAAGGTTTCCCATAGTGATAAAGACAAAGTCTGTTAAATGTTTCATTGCCTTGGCCGTCGCCTGTGTGATGCTGGAGTTGAATTCCATAAGGAATTGCAATTCTTCAGAGGCTTCGGGCAGTTTCTTGGAGAATCTACCTTTGTTTTCTACCCGGATAACTTTTAGCTGTGTCTGCATGTCTCCTTGCACTTTGAACAAGCAGCGGTTGAAACTGGCCGTCTGGTTACACACTACTGAGGTGTAGCTGCCAAGGCTGCTTTCCTGGCTATTCTCCCGAAGCTGTTGTTTAGCTTGGCAGGGCCTGTATGCCAACTGGTGACCATGGCTGGATCCAATTGCTGGTCAGAATAAAGACCATACCATTTCGTTTGTGGTTTCGGAGGCCTGAGGAAATGGTCCATAGGAAGGCTACCGGCCTCAGTAGTTCTGGAGGGGTATCCCTCAGTCATATTGAGGTTGAGTTTAGACAATTTTCGTCTGAGCCAATCCTCTGTAGGCATTTGTACTGAGATTTTGCTGGGTGCCGGAGCCTTGGGGCCTGCGAAAGGGTTGTCGTCAGAAGGGTTTGAACTGTCCATATCAGGAACATGCAACCAACCCATAAAGGATCGTATGCCTCTCATGGTTTCCCTGTAGGTTTGTTCTGATGAAGTCGGGAGTTCTTGTTCAAATTCTTGGTCATCGGACAAATCTCCCTCCTCTACAAAAAGTTCCACCGGGGGAGTGTCGGAGAGTTGACTCTGGGTATCCGAGTCCAAACTAGAGATACTGTCTTTCCTGCCCTTCTGAGGGGTCGGTGAAAAGGAGCCGGTTGAACTATAAGGTCGGTCGGAAGGAGGATGGTCGGATGCCTCAGCAGAGAGTTGAAGGTCGGTGAGTGTCGGCACTAGGCTTACCGGTCGACTTTTGCTTCTGAGAAGCGGTGTCTGGATCAGTTTAGTTTAGTTTTCAGCTTACCGGCCGACTTTTGCTGTGAAGCAATATTGTCTGGGCCAGTGCACTTAGAAGAGGAAGATCCTTGTAAGGCAGGGTCTTTGGTCAGCTTACCGGCCGACGGCTGCAAAGCAGCACTAGAGTCTGGGCCAGTGCGCTGAGAAATATCCATAGGTCTATCAGCTGGTTGAAAAAAGGGTTCAGAGTCCCGTGTAACATTTCCTGGAGGGGGATGATCTGGAGCGACCCTGACCTCTAAAGAAAAAGTAGGTTCCATAGATCTAGCTAGGAGTAAGGCTTCTAGCCTGTTGAAGCGATCCGCCCATTTGTCCTCTAGGGCTGTGAACTTGTCTTCCGTAGCAGAAGAGAGAGCTGAAGATGATTTCTTTGGTTTAGTAGAAGGCTTGTCCTTCTTGGGTTTCTTTTCGGGAGGGACAGGTGATTTATCCGCACTAGGACCACTCACAACCCCAATAATTGAGTCACTGGAAGGGTCTACAAGTTCGTCCGTGGGTTGGGTATTATCCACACGCTTTGCCTCCCTTTTCTCCTTCTTGATTTTATACGATGGAGTTGAGATCTGGGCACGCTGCTCAGGGGTGAAGGCATTACACAGAGTACAGTCTGCAGTGTCTTTATTGGCAGTACACGGTTCCTCACCTTTCCCCTTTTCCCTACAACGTGTGCAGAAGGCATGTCCGTCAAAAATCGCCATTGCATGGCCACAGCTCCCTCTCTTCTGGCCAGGTGAAGACTTAGTCCAAAAAATATAGATGTAACTTCAAAATAATAAGATCCAAGACGATTTTCCACTCAAAATACTAACAAAACACAATTTCTGGCAGAGATAAAATTTTCCACTGTGCACTGGTTCGCGCCAAACAAAAAAGATGCTATGACGTCACGCTGTCTAGACAGGAAGGAAGTACGACACGCCATCTGGCGAGTGCACTGGTACTACAGACCGACCTGCCGGTGGAGACACAGGACGTCTTTTTCTGACGTTTGGCGGGCCGGTCTGCGCCGACCGGATAAGCTATTGTCCATTGCATAGGAAGTATTAACGCAATAAAAATACAAATCTCCTCAATCTCCTCACTTGTGGATCTGCAGAGCAGCCACTACCAAGCCCAATTGAAAAGGGCTCTGAATCAGCCCAAACCACACCCTTCAGATAGAACTGTGTGAAGGTATTATGTGACTTCAGTGGCAGACTGACAAGATTGGATCTAAGGAGACTCCCGACTGGAAGACCTTAGAAGCAGCAAAGGCCCTGACATCATGGGCTTTAACCTGATGTAAAGTGTGGGCCTCCTGGTCAGAGAGCTCATAACATAGGATCATAGTTTGCTTGATCCAAGAGGAGATAGTGGCAGGTGAGATGTCTTTGTCGAAACCTTTCTTAAAGGAGACAAAAACCACCTCCTTATTCTGCCTGAGGTCTGAGGTCCTGTCCAAATAGTAGCGCAATGCTCTGACCGGACAGAGGGACCTGTCAGACTTGAGGGAGCTATCCAGAGTTGGGGCCAGGGCTGTTATAACCCCTGGGGCCACACTGTCTGGACCCTCTTTGGCCAGCTGATTCTTGGAGAGAAAGCTGGGTGATGGGTACAGGGACACCTTTGACCAGTCAGATTGGTGTCTAATATTTCTGTTTTGCCAAGCATGTATCTCACTTGTATGCTTGCCCAACCCCAGGGCCAAGAGGAAAACTGTCTTGAAGGTCAAATGCTTCAAGGAGGCCTCTTTAATTGGTTCAAAATGAACCTTGTCAGCTGGTGCAAAACCCAGGGAGAGGTTCCAGGAGGGGATTCCCTTCCGGCCTTTGGGTCTGTCTCAGTGGAAACTATCCAGGAGACAAGTGGGATTTTCATCCTTACTGATATTGATGGGCGAATTTCCCAGTCTATCAGCAATGGCTGACCTGTAACCATCAATGGTGCTGGGCTGCAACTTCCTGTCCTGAAACAGGTACATAAGTCAGCAACTGACTTTACAGGGGGGGTGCCCCGAAGTCCACCTGATGAGTGATACATCACTTGTAAAATGACCCACTTGCCCCATAGACTGATCTGATTGATCCCCTTTGAGGAACCTCAATTCTTGCTACCACTGCCTCAGACAATCCCTGCTCCTCCATTGCTGAGGCTCTATGAGATTAAGATTTGTCAGATTTCTGTGAGGGATCTGATTGAATGGCTGTCAAAAGGTTAGGCAGATTGGGCAGGCTCAGTGGGATTTGGCTTGACATGGCCACTAGATCCCAAAACCAAGGCATGTTGGGCCATCCCGGAGCAATCAGAACTAGAGGATCGCTCGCAAAAAAAAAAAGATAATGCAAAAACAAAGCGTCCCGAAAAGGATATAAAGGTGAGTGCTAAGTATTAAGAAAATGCTTCGTTTCTAGCCTTATGCTGTTGTGGCAACCAAAGTCAGCACAGTCTGCTCTATCTAGCACAGTTTTCAAGATATAAGCATTTTTGTGTTTTGCAAAAAATAAAAAAATTAAAAATGTCCGCTATATTTGGCGAGACAAAAATATTTTGAAAATTGGCATGGCTACTCTGCAGAGATACCCAGCAGGTCCAAAATTTTGTTGAGTTCGCTCCATATAGCACGGTTTTCGAGATATAAGCATTTTTGTGTTTTGCAAAAACTTTGAAAATTCAAAATGGCCACCATTTTTGGGGAGACAAAAATTTTTGTCAAGACCACTGCCATGGTGTGTATCTTCCACCGAGCATTAAAGCAGAAGAAATAGCTTTTCCGAGATATTCACAATTTTTCATTTTCGTGTGTGAAAGGTCTTCCAAAAGTAGGTGAATGAGTTATTTGAGAAAAATTGGCTATCTGCAATACTATTAAGAGATAATTCACATTTACTCATTTTGAGTAGGTGAATAATTATCTATGGGTCTGAAACTTCACCAAGTGAAAGCTCTCCCAAAAGTAGGTGAATGAGTTATTTGAGAAAAATTGGCTATCTGCAATACTTTTAGAGATAATTCGCATTTACTCATTTTGAGTAGGTGAGTAATTAGCTATGGGTCTGAAACTTCACCATGTGAAAGCTCTCCCACAAGTAGATGAATGAGTATTTGATAAAAATTGGGTATCCGCAATACTTTTACAGATAATTAGCATTTACTCATTTTGAGTAGGTGAATAAATAGCTATGGATCTGAAACTTCACAGAGTGAAAGCTCTCCCAAAAGTAGGTGAATGAGTTATTTGAGAAAAATTGGCTATCTGCAATACTTTTAGAGATAATTCGCATTTACTCATTTTGAGTAGACGAGTAATTAGCTATGGGTCCGAAACTTCACCAAGTGAAAGCTCTCCCAAAAGTAGGTGAATGATTAATTTGAGAAAAATTGGCTATCTGCAATACTTTTAGAGATAATTCGCATTTACTCATTTTGAGTAGGTGAGTAATTAGCTATGGGTCTGAAACTTCACCAAGTGAAAGCTCTCCCAAAAGTAGGTGAATGATTAATTTGAGAAAAATTGGCTATCTGCAATACTTTTAGAGATAATTCGCATTTACTCATTTTGAGTAGGTGAGTAATTAGCTATGGGTCTGAAACTTCACCAAGTGAAAGCTCTCCCAAAAGTAGGTGAATGAGTTTTTTGAGAAAAATTGGCTATCTGCAATACTTTTACAGATAATTCGCATTTACTCATTTTGAGTAGGTGAGTAATTAGCTATGGGTCTGAAACTTCACAGAGTGAAAGGTCTCCCATAAGTAGGTGAATGAGTTATTTGAGAAAAATTGGCTATCTGCAATACTTTTACAGATAATTCGCATTTACTCATTTTGAGTAGGTGAGTAATTAGCTATGGGTCTGAAACTTCACCATGTGAAAGCTCTCCCAAAAGTAGGTGAATGAGTTATTTGAGAAAAATTGGCTATCTGCAATACTTTTAGAGATAATTCGCATTTACTCATTTTGAGTAGGTGAGTAATTAGCTATGGGTCTGAAACTTCACCAAGTGAAAGCTCTCCCAAAAGTAGGTGAATGATTAATTTGACAAAAATTGGCTATCTGCAATACTTTTAGAGATAATTCACATTTACTCATTTTGAGTAGGTGAGTAATTAGCTATGGGTCTGAAACTTCACCAAGTGAAAGCTCTCCCAAAAGTAGGTGAATGAGTTATTTGAGAAAAATTGGCTATCTGCAATACTTTTAGAGATAATTCGCATTTACTCATTTTGAGTAGGTGAGTAATTAGCTATGGGTCTGAAACTTCACCAAGTGAAAGCTCTCCCAAAAGTAGGTGAATGAGTTATTTGAGAAAAATTGGCTATCTGCAATACATTTAGAGATAATTCGCATTTACTCATTTTGAGTAGGTGAGTAATTAGCTATGGGTCTGAAACTTCACCATGTGAAAGCTCTCCCACAAGTAGATGAATGAGTTATTTGATAAAAATTGGGTATCCGCAATACTTTTACAGATAATTAGCATTTACTCACTTTGAGTAGGTAAATAATTAGCTATGGGTCTGAAACTTCACCATGTGAAAGCTCTCCCAAAAGTAGGTGAATGAGTTATTTGAGAAAAATTGGCTATCTGCAATACTTTTAGAGATAATTCGCATTTACTCATTTTGAGTAGGTGAGTAATTGGCTATGGGTCTGAAACTTCACCATGTGAAAGCTCTTCCAAAAGTAGGTGAATGAGTTATTTGAGAAAAATTGGCCATCTGCAATACTTTTAGAGGTAATTCGCATTTACTCTTTTTGAGTAGGTGAGCAATTAGCTATGGGTCTGAAACTTCACCAAGTGAAAGCTCTTTGGGATAGCTGCTCTGCACAGATACCCTGAAGATAAAAAATTTCGTCGAAATCGCTCTGTGTAGCACGGTTTTCGAAATATTAGCACTTTTGTGTTTTGCAATTTTTGCGCAAAAATTCGAAAATTCAAAATGGCCGCCATTTTTGGCAAGACAAAAATTTTTTCAAAATTGGGATAACTACTCTGCAGAGATACCCTGCGGGTCAAAAATTTCGTCGAAATCGCTCTATCTAGCACGGTTTTCGAGATATAAGCATTTTTGTGTTTTGCAATTTTTGCGAAAATTTCGAAAATTCAAAATGGCCGCCATTTTTGGCGAGACAAAAATTTTTTGAAACTTGGGAGAAGTACTCCGCAGAGATATCCTGCGGATCAAAAATTTTGTCGAAATTGCTCTATCTAGCACGGTTTTTGAGATATAAGCATTTTTGTGTTTTGCAATTTTTGCGAAAATTTCGAAAATTCAAAATGGCCGCCATTTTGGGCGAGACAAAAATTTTTTGAAAATTGGAAAACTACTCCGCAGAGATACCCTGAGGATCAAAAATTTCGTCAAAATCGCTCTATCTAGCACGGTTTTCGAGATATAAGCATTTTTGTGTTTTCCTTATTTGGAAAATTCGTAATGATTAATTAATCATTAATTACTCGGCCATTTCTTGACCAATCAATGCCAAAATCTAATGATTTCCAGATTTTAATAGAATGAATGTATTTGCCAAGTTTCAGGTGAATTGATAAAATTCCTTTCAAGTTATCATCCGGACAAGCTTCCCCATCGAAAAAAGACATTTTTGGTCATGTGACCTCTCTGATTGGTTGAAATGTCACTGCAGCATATTCAAAAAAATTCCCCAAGGCTACTGCCTAAACCTGCCAAATTTGAAAAGAATCCGCCTAACGGTTACAGAGTTATAAGGAAAACAAAATGCGGAGCCGGCGGAGCCTGAAGCTCTCCCATACACAAACAAGCGTCCCTTGCGGGACGCTTAATGATACTCTTGCATGGGGAGTCCTGCAACTTCTCCACCACTTTGCCCAATATGGCTGATGGTGGGAAGGTGTATGCTTCCAGATCCTACTAGGGGTGAGACGGGGACAATATTTTGACTCCGGTTAATCCGCGGGAAATAACCGGACCGTAACCGGAGATCGTGAACATCCAAAAGCTTAATATTAGATCATTTCCTTGCAGTTTGCTTCGTTTTTTAAGGCAAAAATGATCCTTTTGTCAAAAAAAGCAACACAAAATACAGTTAAACTGGATACTAGCAAAAAAGAGAGTACTTACCTGCAGACAGGAAATGAACTATGGTTGCTATGGAGATACAGTAAAGTCATACAATGTTGCCTGTGACTAGTAGTTGTGATAAAATATGATAGATAATGGAGTTCTAGGGTAAGTAAAACACTTTTTATTGCTATATTTATTTTATTCAACACAATTTGTACCTTTTCTGTAAAGGAAGTAAAGATTTTCGGTTTCCACGAACGTTAAAATATACCCGGTAGTTTCATAGATTGTCACCGTCTTTCGGTGACCGGGCACCCTGTCACACCCCTAGATCCTACCATGGCCGACTGAGCGCATTTACTACTGTGGCCAGGGGATCCGGTACCAGTGACACAGAGGCAACTTGTTGTTGAACCTAGTGGCAAATAAGTCCTCAGTGGCCTAGTGGTTAGCAAGTTTGGCATCTAATCATAGGCTGTCACCTCTGTGGGTTCGAGTCCCACAAGTGGCAATTCTGAGGACCTGTCCCAATATGACCCTGGCTGTTGAACGGGACATAAAACCCCAACTTTGACCTAGTGGCAAATAAGTCTATTTTGGGCCAGTGCCACCTGCTGCATATTGAGTGGAAGACCTCTGGAAGGAGAAACCACTCTGTTTGGATGGTCTGGCCTAGCCTGGATAGCTCGTCTGCTACCACGTTCAGCCGGCCTGGAAAGTGTCGGGCTTTAGAGTCACTTGTTTCCTGGTACACCAGGTCAAGATTCTCCATAGTAGGACACAAAGTGGGCCCAACCTCATGCCTCCTTCCTTATTTATGTATGACACTTCCTTATTTATGTGTTGTCGGTTGCTACAAGTACTATCTTGTTTGAGAAAAGGTCTTGGAACTCTTTTAAAGCCAGAAAGACTCCTTTTAGTTCTAGATAGTTTATATGCAGCTTGCTTCCAGGAAGGGACCAGGTTCCTCTTTCAGTGTGCTCGTCTAAGTGAGCGCCCCACCCTTCTATCAGTGCGTCCGTAAATATTTGCAGAGCATGTTATATTGGGTGTAATGGTACATTGTCCTCCTTCAGCCACCATTGTAAATGGGGGTGCAGGGACCTGGGGATTGGGATCACCTTTTCTAGTGATTCTGGTACCCTCCAGTTGTTTTGAAATGCCACTGAATGGGTCTCATATGAAGTCGGCCTGATGAATTTGCTTTCCTGTAGCTGTTAGTAAACCTATTAAGGACATGAATTCACAGACCGGGCAAGCCGGTAGGGATAACAGTTTCAGCATTTTCTCTTGAAGGTTCTGCCACCGGTCCGGAGTCAGTCGGACCCAACCAGACCTGAGGTCGAACAGGCAGCCTAAAGAATCAAAATCTTGTTGGGGCTCCAGCTCTGATTTCTCTAAGTTCACCAGCCAACCCAGTTGCTGACACATTTTAACTAGTTCCTGTGGATGTTAAAGATAATCCTGGTGGGATCTGGCTCTCACCAACCAGTCGTCTGGGTACTGGTGGATTCTAAAATCCTTGTGTATGGCCATCAGTTTCACCTCCTTTGGTGTCACAGTGAACTCCATGGGTGCTGTGGACAAACCAAAAGGCAGGGCCTTGAACTGGTATGCCCGACCTTTGATGTAAAATCTCAGGTATTTCCTGGATTGTTCCTGTATAGGTATATGGGAGTAAGCGTCCTTGAAATTTATTAAGGTAACCAACCCACTCCCCTTGTTGGAGGGAGGTCCTGATGGTCTCCAAAAGGCTTGGTTTGTTCAGATCTAGAATAGGTCTCCAACGGCTGTGTGGTTGTGGAACCAGGAAAGGTCGGTTGAAGAAGACCAGAGATTTTGAACTGGCTCGACTACATGTTGGTCTATAAGCTGATGTAATACCTCTAACCAATGTAGGTTCCTCTGAGAATGTACATAGCAGCTGATGATATGTGGTGACCTTGTCAAGGTGGTCTTGACTAGAAATGGAGAGTGTAGCCCTCCTTCAACATTTGTACTACCTAGGGTACAGTCCCCAAGGCTTCCAAAGTTCCCAAAAACGGATGTAGTCTGGATACTACAGGAAGATTGTGTGTCCAGACACTGGTCCGGCCTGGTGACAATGATTCAAGTTAACAGTCTTTCTGTTCTTGTTTTGGTGTGGTTTGGTCCAGTGGGGCTGATACAACTTTTGACATTTTATAGACTCTTTGCCCCAGGCCAGACACCTGTAAGGTGAAGCATTTACACAGTAATAGTTATTTTAAAAAATGGCTGATCCCTGGACGGACATGATGAAAACTTGTTTGACTGTAGACCACCTTTTCTCTTGCTGCTGAAAAGACCTATTGGCTTTTTCTGTGTCTGTTCGATTGATTGAAAGGTTGAAATTTATTATCTTCCAGTCAAGTCCAGCACCAATAACAGGCTGGTGAGAGACGTGATAAGGGAAGGTTGCCTGGTAGTAGCTTGGGACATTTTCATATCAAGACCACTGACTGGTCTAAGAAGTCTCTGTAACCAAAAATTGCCTTAGGCAACTTTTGTCCGGTACCAGGTCTCTGTAACCGGTAATTCACTGTAACCAGTAATTCACCACTGGTCTAGATTTAGCTAGCTTTTGTCAATTTGTAAAATTGTAGTTTTCTCTGTAACCAGTAATTCTGTATAACCGGCAAAAACTGGTAGGCTGGAGTCAAAATAAGGGCCATGTAGCCCGGCACCTGGTCGGTAGACTCCATAACCAGTTGGTTGAAGCAATTCTGTGGAGATGCTTCCATATCTACCTGCCCCAGAATCAACAGAGTTGAATGGACTAGGTGGGTAGACTCTGTAACCGGTTTTGGTGAAGCAAGACTGTATAGCCGGTACCTGGTCGGTAGGCTCTGTAACCAGTCATTGAAGTGATCACTCTGTAACCGGTTTTGGTGAAAACAAGGCTGTATAGCCGGTAAACTGGTCTGGTGATTTGAAAACTCTGTAACCGGTCAGTTGAAGCCATATTTGTAGATACTTGCTGTCTGCCTGCCCCAAATTCAACATAGTTGAATGGACTAGGTAGGGAGACTCTGTAACCGGTTGGATGAGGCACTGCTGAGGCGGTGTAGCCGGTAACCGGTCGGTAGACTCTGTAACCAGTTGTTAAAACAATTATACAACTATTTTGTGTTGAATCCAGCCTATAGCAGGTTTCCTGTATTCCTCAAAGGAATTCTCGTAACCACACATCTAATTGTGTAGGTTTGACAGTTGGTGGGAAATTCCTTGTGAGCTATATTTAGAAATTGCTTGTCGGTGTGTCACGTGATCAGTTCGTCAGTTGTCGTCTTCTTTTGTGATACTTAAACAGGCAAATGCGCAGTATTCTGCTCATCCACAAAACCCCATTACCGACAACAAAGGCCGGGTCCATGAGAAAGAGACTGGTATCACAGTAGACGTGAGTTGTGAAGAACGTACTTCCGACTTTCCTGGTCGGTGAAACACGTGATCAGCTTCGTGATCTGGTCGGTGAATCACGTGACCAGCTTCATGGAGATGACGTCAGAGGTCGCGTTCTTTTAAGCTGGCCGGTCGGCTGATGCTTTAAAAGCAGAGAAGCCTGGACCAGTGCGCTCTGAAGATGAAGTCCTGGTCGGTGCCGGTCTGAAGTCGGTTCTTCTCAGCCGACTGTGCAACCAAACCAGTGTCCTGGCCATCCACTGCCCTTATTACCACCACATGTGCCGGGTCCACAAGGGTGGGACTGAGAGTGACTAATTTAGATGAAATTCCTTCTATGTCGTAGATGTGAAGTTCTGATGAAAAACACTAAATACTCGAGCTAGGCTGGTGTGACTGATGCTTTACAGTAGGGCTGTGACGGGTACAAAAAAACGGCATCGAGTACTCGCCCTCTGAAAACCGGCCCGAATTCGAGTAACCGCGAGATTTAGTACCCACCATTAGAAGTCTTCTGTAAACAAATAGTCGATTCCGGAAACAAAACTTTTGAAGAAAAATGTCTCCTATTTAACCAGATATTATAGATTATGGAGTAAATTATAGGTTTTCAAGCGAAAACAACAACTTTAATTGATGTTATGTGACTTAAATGCTGAAATGCAGCATAATATTTTACACAAACGTTTCATTACGTGGGCGATAATACAATACGTCATGAGTAACCGAGTCCTTAAGATGGACTCGAGTACAAGCCAAGATCGCCTCGTACACCCGAGGCTCGAGTACTCGTTCGTAGCCTTACAGCGGTACCAGTGCGCCCTGAAGAAATCTGAAGAATGCATCTCTTGCTTCTGTTGACAGACACTAAATACTTGAGCTGGCTGGTGTGACTGATGCTGTACGGCAGAGAAGTCGATACCAGTGCGCTCTTACGAAATCTGAAGAATGCATCTCTTGTTGGGGAATTCCGCCTATGTTAAATACTGCATAGACTGAAGTTTTCTGTGATTAAATGGGGAACTCCTTCTATAATCACAAATACTAGAAAAGACAGACGTTTCCTTCATGATTTGTCGCAGGAAGGTGACAGAAGGAACAATCACAACAAAGACATGGATAACAATACCTTGTTAGTAGAATATCCAGTATTTTTCTTCATGTTGTTGATCTGCCCCTAATAACACAATTGTTGAATGGGAGGAAACTAGCAAACTGGCTGTCTTTATATTTCTCGTCGATTACTGCCCTATCATCAACACTAAATTGAGTCAACTAGGGAGCGTTTCCAGCAGATTTTTTTTTTTTAATGTATATCGGTTCCGTGCTTGATATGTAGATAACACTTCTACACTAAAATATTTGCAAATAAGATGAAAATCCGCCATAAAGCACACTTTTTCCTTTAAAAACTCTGGAGATGTTGAAAACACTTCTGCACAGTACACACGCCAAACGAAAAAGATGCTATGACGTCACGCTGTCTAGACAGGAAGGAAGTATGATGCGCCACCTGGCGAATGCACAGTACTAGGACCGGCCGGCCGGTGGAAACAGAGGACGTCTTTTTCTGGCGTTTGGCGGGCCGGTCTGCGCCGACCGGATTAGCAATTGTCCATTGGATAGGAAGTATGAACGCAATAAAATATTCAGTATGTCTGAATAACTCTGACATTCGTTGGACTCCATAAATAATATCTATGCAGTATGTCTGTATAACTCCAGTGTTCTTTCAGATACACACAAATTAACAAATAACAATATCCCCGGGTTACCAACAATCCATTTTCTAGAATATCCAGACACTAAATTTAGTTCACTGCAGTTAGAATCAACCACAAAAGCAGTCTATAGACACTCAACATAATGACCACATTTGCCCTCTTCTTACAAGGAGTGTCTGCCGTGGTTAGAATTAAGTGTCACAAATGAACTGCTAAGAGTAGAAGTTTCACCGAAACAAGCAGTGTTCGCTCTCGTCCAAACTCAATGCAAGACAGTCTCCCTTCACTTGAAAAGGTGAGACAACTGTGAAAAAATATGAGACATGCTTTGCATCAAGATATTTTGGAATATTTAGTTCCAATTTGGATTGCATAAAATCTTCTAAATCTAAACAATAAGAAATAGATGCTAAACTAAAAGTTCAAATAAATTAATTAACCCCGTTTTCATTTGTCAATTTTTTTAAAAATTTCACTCCAAAATCACATCTAAGCATTCATTAATGGCTGGGTGCTACTGCTGCTTTTTTTTTTTTGTTTTTTTTTTTGAACAAATATATATTTTGTATCTTCCGATAATATACCAATTTCTTCGGTCAGTAGTTGTTTCGACTGTTTCGCCTGTGAAAGAGTTAAAAATTCAATAAAAAGCACTGAAATCTCGCGGGAATACCCAATTCTCACGTGAATTGCTATTAACTGGATGTATCAAATAAAATAAACTCATTTTCATGTCTATCTCACCCATTTCTATGTGGAGATATGTACGCCGCCGCTTCCGATAATAGACGAATTTCTTTGGTCAGTAGTTGTTTCGACTGTTTCGCCTATCATAATGACACTATACTGTGACGCCTGGTAGCTACAGCGCAGATGCGTTGGTGAGTACACTCATTGTATCATTAGAGTTAAACTTATAAATATGATATTCATAAAATACAAAATATTTTTTAATCTTCTTATAATTATTAATCTTAAAACATGCTAGGGCAAGTGAAATCTGAATGTCACTTGCCCTACCAGCAAGTGCTGAAAAAAGGTACGGTCTAGTCCTGTTAGTCCATGAAATATTTTCAGAATATACTATACACCCCAGTGGCAGTGTGAGCAATGGACATTCTCTCTGCTTCTAATTACAACACATGGAGTAACATATAGAAGCTCTATTGTCCCAAAATATTCCGTTTGTTTTTGTCAATGGAACAGTAAGATAGCAATATAGAAGTTATTTTTGCGTAAAACATTTGGGAAAAATAACATTTTTGAGAGTAAAATTGCCATGACAAACATTAATAATTCATATAGGGGAAGTCCAGACACTAAATTTTCCACAGTATTTAAGAAAGAAGGTGTGGCAAGCCTTGAACACATTAAGAAACATAATCAAGTTTTTGCATCATCTTTCATATCAATTTTTCACAATCTCATCACAAATGAAACACTGCAGACATTTTGGTGAAATTTGAAAAATAAAAGAGTGAAAAAGCAGATTCCAATACAATATGGCACATTTTGCTTAAAGTGTATCTTATTTTATATATGTACTACATTGCATAGAATATTTGTCTAAAAATAGTATCAGAGATGCCCGTACCCCACAGCCTAGGGAAATATTTTGAACACCATGAGATATAGAAGTACTGTATCAGTACAAAGTTCAGGATACTTTCAGAACACTGTCAGTTATATAAAGGTCCAACCCAGTAAACATTACAAACGTTTATAAACGTTTATAAACCTAACTAGCGACGGTTTAGATTAGGTTTAAAATGATGGGTCCCTAAACGTTTGCGTATAAACATTTATAAATGTTTAAGCATAAATGTTTATAAACGTTTATATATAAACGTTTATAAACATTTATACATAAACATTTATAAACGTTTATACACATGTTTAAAATCTGGAGAAATATTTCTGTAAGTATATCTTGCTGTATCACTGTTGTTTGAAGCCATCATTACATTCTAAGTAGATATATAGAAGTATATAATTTTGCAAATTTAATAAGTAAATTAAATTTTTATAAGTTAATACCCTATCCAATGGACAATTGCTTTACCGGTCGACGCGACCGGTCCCGCCAAACGCCAGAAAAAGACGTCCTGTATATAATACCGGCAGGACCGGTCAGTAGTGTGCATTCGCTAGGTGGCGCATCATACTTGCTTCCTGTCCAGACAGAGTGACGTCAGTTCATCTTTTTCATTGTCTAAACAGATTTAGACCCCTAGTAAGCTGGTAGCGGGGTCGGTTGGGAGGGCCTTGCCTGTCCATTGGATAGGGTATTAACTTATAAAAATTTAATTTACTTATTAAATTTGCAATTTTATTGCGTTAATACATCCTATCCAATGGACAATTGCTGAATAACTACCGCTTGGTAGGCGGGTAAGCAGCTAGGGACTTGTGAACTCATAACAAAACAAAATAGTACAGGCCCATTTGACCTAGGGTCAGAGAACCCTGACAGGTCAAGGTCGGCCACCAACTCACTGGTTAACCGGGAGTCTACCGACGTTGCCCCCCCCTTTTTTCTTTCCTTCCAGAGTCGGTTTGAGAAGGGAAAGATAGAGAGAGAGGGGCTGAGTTCAGTCCCAGAAGAAATAAACTTCCCAAGGGAAGCAAACCACAGTTTGTTTGTTTTTTACAATATGTACATATTTACATATATACAACATCCCCTCACTTCTGGGCCTGGTGGTGCACCTGCTGGGCAGCCACTACAGGTCCCAGGTGGAAAAGCTCCGAGTCAGCCCAGGCAACATCCTTCAAATAGAATTGGGTGAAGGTGTTGTGAGATTTCCAGTGGCAGGCTGACAAGATCTGATCTAAGGAAATCCCTGATTGGAAAGCCTTAGAGGCAGCAAAGGCCCTAACATCATGGGCTTTAACCTGATGTAAGGTGAGGGCCTCCTGGTCAGAAAGCTCATAGCACAGAACCACAGTCTGTTTGATCCATGAGGAGATGGTGGCAGGTGAGATGTCTTTATCAAAACCCTTCTTGAAGGAGACAAAGACTAACTCCTTATTCTGCCTGAGGTCTGCAGTCCTGTCCAAGTAGTAGCGCAGGGCTCTAACTGGACATAGGGACCTGTCACCCTTGAGTGACCTATCCAGAGATGGTGCCAGGGCTGGGATGACCACTGGTGCCACACTATCTGGACCTTCCTTAGCCAGCTGGTTCTTGGATAGGAAGCTGGGTGAGGGGTACAAAGACACCTTAGACCAGTCCGACTGGTGTCTGATGTTCTTATGTAACCAAGCATGGATCTCACTCCTGCGTTTACCTGAACCCAAAGCCAGCAAGAAAACAGTCTTGCAAGTTAGATGTTTCAAGGAGGCCTCTTTCAGGGAATCAAAGGGAGCCTTTGTGAGCTGATGTAAAACCAGTGAAAGGTTCCAGGAGGGGATGCCCCTCCTGCCCTTAGGTCTGTCTCTATGGAAACTATCCAGGAGACGAGCGAGATTCTCATCTTTGCTGACATTAATGGTGGAATTGCCCAGTTTGTCAGCAATGGCGGATCTGTAGCCATCAATAGTGCTTGGTTGTAACTTCTTCTCCTGAAACAAGTGCAGGAGGAAGTCGGCAATGGCTTTCAGAGGTGGTACCCTGAAGTCCACCTGATTACTGAGGCACCACTTTGTAAAAATGGTCCACTTTGCCTCATAGACAGATCTGGTTGATCTTCTTTGAGGAGCCTCAATTCGTGCTGCCACTGCCTCAGAGAAGCCTTGCTCCTTGATTGCTGAGGCTCTAGGAGCCAGGCATGTACGTTCAAATTCGACAGGTTCCTGTGAAGGACCTGGTTGAATGGCTGAGACACTAGGTTGGGTATGCTGGGCAGACACAGTGGGATCTGGCTTGACATTGCTACCAGGTCCCAAAACCAGGGCATGTTGGGCCACCCTGGAGCAATCAGAATTATTCTGTTGCAGGGGTAGTCCTGGAGCTTCTCCACCACTTTGCCCAGGATGGCTGCCGGTGGGAAGGCATATGGGTCCAGGTCCTCCCAGGAGAGGCTGAGTGCATCCACTGCCCAAGCCTGGGGGTCTGGTACCGGTGATACAAACTGTGGTAGTTTGTTGTTGAACCTGGTGGCAAACAGGTCCACTTGTGGCTGATGCCACCTTGAACATACAGCTTGGAACACTTCTGGATGAAGTGACCACTCTGTTTGAATGGTCTGGCCAAGCCTGGATAGCTTGTCTGCTATCACGTTCAGCCGGCTGGGGATGTGACGTGCCCTGAGGGTTACTTGCTGCCTGGTGCACCAGGACAGAATTCTCCACAGTAGGGCACACAGAGAGCCCGATTTCATCCGCCCTTCTTTGTTGATATAGGCAACCACTGTTGTGTTGTCTGTAGCTACCAACACTGTCTTGTTGAAGACTAGGGTTTGAAACTCTTTTAGAGCTAGAAATACTGCTTTCAGCTCCAAGAGGTTTATGTGTAACTTGCTCTCTGGTAGGGACCACTGTCCCCTTGCAGTGTGCTCGTCTAAGTGAGCGCCCCACCCTTCTTTTGATGCGTCTGTAAAGATTTGCAGAGCATGTTTTAGAGGGTGTAATGGTTGACCTAGAAGCACATTGCTTTCCTCCAGCCACCACCTTAGATGGGGATGGAGGGATTTGGGGACCGGGATCACCTTTTCCAGTGACTCTGGGACCCTCCAGTTGTTTTTCAAGTGCCACTGTATGGGTCTCATGTGTAGTCGCCCTAAGTGGACTTGCTTTTCTGTTGCTGTGAGTAGACCTATGAGGGACATGAATTGTCGAACCGGGCAAAGCGGATCCGACAATATTGATCTGATCTTGTGTGTCAAGGCCTGCCAACGTTCTTCTGTTGGTCTGACCTTGCCCTCTTTCAGGTCAAACTGGTAACCTACGAAGTTGAAAACCTGTTTGGGAACCAGCTCTGACTTTTCCTTGTTCACCAGCCACCCTAATTCCTGATGCTGGAGACAGGTGTGGTGGGTAGTGCTTCCGCGAGCCGTCAAAATACCAACTCGAGTTTCATGAATCACCGACGAGTCAACTCGATTTGAACTCGAGTCAATAACAATATTTCAAAACACCCAAACCTTAAATATATATGAACTAATATTATTCCTTTCATAATGAAATCTATTTTTAACCCTATTCCAACAAAATTTATCAAATTTTACCTGCAAAATAAAGATCAACATTCTCGTCATGTTGAGAAATAAAACGGACGTTTTGATTGGTTGTTTTTCCAGGTAAGATATATGGAGAGAGATCATTGGCTTTACGTCGTAATAGATATATATGAAGGAAAATATTAAGTAAACAAGTCAAAATATGCTTTTATTGCATCTTTGTAAACTGGCAAGTGGTTTATTTATTTTATTTTTGCAGTATTTTAATGGAACTCGAGTTTGCAATAAGACAAACTCACGTTCACGAGTTAAACAAAAATGATATGAAACTCGAGTTGGCGAGTTATCACGAGAGCACTAGTGGTGGGTAGAGGCTCTCACCAGCTAGTCATCTAGGTACTGGTGGATCCTTATACCCTTCTGAAAAGCCACTAGTTTGACCTCTTTGGCCACCACTGTGAACTCCATGGGCGCTGTGGACAGGCCAAAGGGAAGGGCTTTGAACTGGTAGGACCGACCCTGGAGGTGAAAGAGCATGTACTTCCTGGACTGACTGTGAATTGGTATGTGGAAGTATGCTTCTTTGAAATCTATGGATGTGACCCACTCCCCTGCTTGGAGGGAGGTTCTTATTGTCTCTGGGGTTTCCATCTTGAACGTCCCTGTGTTTAAAAAGGTGTTCAAGGTGCTCAGGTCTAGGATCGGTCTCCACCGGTTGTTGGGTTTGGGTACCAAAAAGCCGGTTGTAAAACCCCAGTGAGTTTTGATTTTCCACCGGTTCGACTGCATTCTTGTTTATCAGCTGATACAGTGCCTCTAAAAGGAAGGACTGTTTGGTTGGATTGTGGCAGTTGCTTATTACAGTCGGTGACCTCATCAAGTGGGGTCTGAACCGGAAGGGGAGAGTGTAACCCTCCCTCAATCTCCAGCCACTGTTTGACCAGCTGGGACCCGAAAGAGTAGGCTGGCTGACTGGTCAGGTAGCTTGACAGGCATTTCACTGGGACCAGTGACTGGTCAAAGAATTCCTCTGTAACCAGTTCCTTAGGCTGTCACCGGTTGGCCTAAACAGCTGTTTTGGCCTTTAAGGAACTTCTGCCGGTCTGTCAGTCAGTCCTGGAGACCTGCCCAGTACCAGGCCTTAAACGGTTATACGTGAGGCAATGCTCTGTAACCGGTTCCTGGTGGCTCCACAGTTCTGCATAAACTCACCGGAGTTGGCAGAACTGGGTGAACTACTTCTTAGCAAGGATAGGCTCATATGAAGTTGCCTTCTTCCTGTCCACAGTGGTGGTTCAGCAGCTTTTCTCTGCAATCAAACAAGCTCTGTAACCGGTCAAACCGGTAGGTTCAGAGAAGGTTAACTGTTGAACCTGTTCTCAGCACTAAATTTGAAGCTGGTTCCTTGCCAGTAAGGATGGGAACAGCAGATTTCTTGTAACCAGCAGCACTGCGGTTCTGGAACCAGCAACACTCCGGAACCGGCAATTCTCTGTAACCGGTAAACCTGTTGTCAGCACTGGATTTGGAGCTGGTTTCTTGCCCTTAAGGATGGGTACAGATGCCTCTGTAACCGGCACACTCCGGAACCAGCAACACTCCAGAACCGGTAATTCTCTGAACCAGTAGCCCTGCTGTATGTCACCAGCAACTCTGTGTAACCGGTAATCCTGTTTAACTGGTAGCCCTTGCTGGATTTCTGTGACCACAACCGGCAGTCTATATAGTATACCTCATCACTGGCTGGCTAGTGACCCTACCGGTAGCCTGAACAGGACCGGTACCGGTCCAAAATTCTGCACAGGGAAGATAAGGGTCTCAATGGTCACCGCAACTTCTGGTAGGTGAACCCTCTGAGCAGCTGCACCGGTGGTCTGAACAAGACTGGAACCGGTACCCCCAACAGTCACACCAGTGGAAAGGCCTCTGGTGGAGGTTCCAGTATCAAAACAGGGCTGATCACTGATAACCACTGAAGGGGGGTTCCTTGACAGCTTCACAGGAACATGACTGGAACCGGTACCCCAACAGTCCCACCAGTGGGGAGGCCTCTGGTGGAGGTTCCAGGATCAAAAAGGGGTGATCACTGGCAACCACTGAAGGGGTTTCTTCACAGGAACAGCACCCACCGGTAGTCTGTACAGACCGGTACCCCCAACAGTCCCACCAGTGGAAAGGCCTCTGGTGAAGGTTCCAGTATCAACACAGGGCTGATCACTGGAACCACTGAAGGGGGGTTCCTTGACAGCTTCACAGGAACATGACTGGAACAGGTACCCCAACAGTCCCACCAGTGGAAAGGCCTCTGGTGGAGGTTCCAGGATCAAAAGGGCTGATCACTGGCAACCACTGAAGGGGTTTCTTTACAGGAACAGCACCCACCGGTAGTCTGTACAGACTGGAACCGGTAAAACTCATCACTAGTGCTCCCCACCGGTAGTCTGACCAGAACTGGTACCGGTAAAAATCATCACTTTTGTCAGCTGAACCAGTCGCGCTTGGGGATTTGCTTGCCGGTAGTTGTGTTGAGATCTGTGAAGTCACATGACCGGCACTGGCAAAAATTCGCAGAGTTCAATGACCATTTGTCATATAACTTCTTCAGGCCAACAGACGAGTTGCTGGATTTCTTCTTGACAGTTAAAAAGTGGGTGTTGAGTAGTAAAAGCTCGTCTTTTCTTCTAAAACTTCTGTTGAAAACACGATTCCTCCACTGTTGAATGTGTATCGCGTGACCAGGTCCCTGTCACGTGATAAGCATAAGCTGGAAGTGATGACGTCAGACGATGCATTCTTCTTTCCTTCTAATTTCTTCTCGTCGACATACACGCAGTGTTACTCGACAATGTAGAATTAAATGGAGGGTGAATCGTGGTAAATACACGCTTCTGAACAGCAGAAGGAATGCTGCATGGAGGACACACGAGCTCTCACCCACGACTTTGTCTCGACGACAAGTACACAGAAATTCTTCAAAACTGGTTATAAAGTGCTGGATAAAGCCTCGTTAATCCTGGAGAGGCCATGATACGTAAGTAACACAATAAATATATTGTCAGATGAAAATAAGCTTTAAATTCGTAGAATAAACCGCGTTTCCTTCAAACTTGGAGATAATTTCAAAACGCGTCTGCACACTACACGCGCCAAACAAAAAAGATGAACTGACGTCACTCTGTCTGGACAGGAAGCAAGTATGATGGGCCACCTAGCGAATGCACACTACTGACCGGTCCTGCCGGTATTATATACAGGACGTCTTTTTCTGGCGTTTGGCGGGACCGGTCGCATCAACCGGTAAAGCAATTGTCCATTGGATAGGATGTATTAACGCAATAAAATGATGATATTATATACTTTTATATCTTTACTTAGAATATGATGGTTTCATGGAACAGTGATACAGCAAGATATAGTAACAGAAATATTTCTCCAGTTTCTCTCAAAATGGCTGTGCTGATGTCATCATCCCAAATGAAAGCGAGGTTAAGATATTCTTCACTCTTTGTAAACGTTTATAAACATTTATGTATAAACATTTATAAACGTACGTTTATGTATAAACGTTTAAAAATGTTTATAAACCAAACTACAGTTAAAAAGTTATAAAAACGTTTATAAACCAAACTAATGTTGCTGAAACGTTTATAAACCCATAATATTGAATAATTGTCAATATTTAGGTTTATATTTGGTTTAAAAAACGTTTATAGGTTTACTAAACGTTTATAAACGTTTGCTATGTTTACTGGGAAACAATGTTTAAATAGAGAAAATAATGTCTAAGAGAAAGATAATGCATGTAAAGATGAAGTTTTAAAACAAGATAATTCAATAACAAGATGACAGCATTAATCAGTAAACTAAAATTACAACACTCTTTATCTACATCTGCATGGCCGAATTATGGTTTAGATGTTTTGAATATTACCATGCATACAGAAGTGGTAATACATTCAATGTATGCTTATGTGTGGTGTTGGAGCAAAATCTGTGGCTCACTTGATGAAATTCCATCTCTTACAATGGGAAGTTATAAAAGTTCTTAATAAATTCTAATATGACTTTAACAGTGCTTAATCTGCATCAAAAGACACACCCAAAGGTGCAACAAGATTTTAAACGTCAAGGTTACTACGACAAGGTCAAAGGTCAAATTAAGGTCACACCATGATAATGTACATTTATAAATCCTAACCAATGTCCCTACCAAGTATCAACTTCCTACACCTTACGGTTTCCGAGATATAGCCCAGACAAGATTTTATAGGTCAAGGTCACTACGGCAAGGTCAAAGGCCAAATCAAGGTCAGACCAGGACGTTGCACACCTACACCCCCTAACCAATGTCCCTAGTAAGTATCAACTTCCTACACCTCACGGTTTCTGAGATATAGCCCAGACAAGATATTATAGGTCAAGGTCACTATGGCAAGGTCAAAAGTCAAATCAAGGTCAGACCATGACGTTGCACACCTACACCCCCTAACCAATGTCCCTAGTAAGTATCAACTTCTTACACCTCACGGTTTCCGAGATATAGTCTAATCTAATCTAATCTACTGCTTTGCAGGCGCAATATCTTCCCCACTAAGGGGAACTCAGTGCGCTGGTTAACAAAAATCATTTCTTATAAGAAGAGTCGAGGGGCGTTCAAGGTCAGTGTACCAGGTTTGTGGGTGGGACCGAGAGGGAAGGAGACCAAGTTGGGAAGCTAGAGTTGAAAAGGTGGGTTTTGAGGTGGTTGGGGGTATGAAGGAACTTGAGTTTAGGGGTACTTCGTCTAGTATTTCTAAAGGAAGTGTAGGGGTGGATTAGTTCTCTAACCTTGGTTGAGGATTTTGTATGTAATGAGGCCTATTTTGAATTGTACCCTATACCTAACTGGAAGCCAATGGAGTTTTTTCAGTTGAGGGGTGATGTGAGAAAATTTTGAGGAACGGGTGACAACCCTGCAGAGTGAGTTTTGCACTAGTTGCAATCTTCTTAGCTCAAAGTCTGTGAGTGATAGAAAGAGGGAATTGCAGTAGTCCAGTCTGCTGCTGACCAAGGCATTGGCTAAAAGAACTGATGTTTTAAGGTCTAGAAGGGGGCGTATTCTGTAGAGGTCTCTTGTATGAGCTCTAGTGGACTTTATGACCTGTGACACATGGTCGGAGAAAGTGAAATTGGAATCAAACACCACTCCGAGGTTCTTGACACTTTGTGCTGGCGAGACCTGATTACCAAGAATATTGATTGGAAAGTGAGGAAGGAGTTGTTTACGGTTGTTTTTCGAACCTATCAAAATGAACTACGTTTTATCAGGGTTGAGTTTTAATTTATTTATGAAGTTTTGAATGTCATTTAGGCAAGCGCGGACAAGCTTTTATAGGTCAAGGTCACTAAGGCAAGGTCAAATCAAGGTCAGACCATGACGTTGCACAACTACACCCCCTAACCAATGTCCCTACCAAGTATCAACTTCCTACGCCTTACGGTTTCCGAGATATAGCCCGGAGAAGATTTTCAAACTCAAAGTCACTACAGCAAGGTCAAATCAAGGTCAGACCATAACGTTGCACACCTACACCCCCTAACCAATGTCCCTACCAAGTATCAACTTCCTACACCTTACGGTTTCTGAGATACAGCCCGGACAAACTTTTTCTCGCCGCCTGCCCACCCCCCCCCATCTGGACACCATGGGTGAAAACAATACCCCGACAGCTGTGGGGTAAAAATTATAATATTTTGGTACCCATGAAATCACAAGCACAATACCTCATCTTCAAGTGTCATGTACTGACAATTTAAATTGATGATAACAAAGGCTATTTATATTGAGCAGTACTTTTTGTACTCAGGATCTCTTTTACCATTTCTCTACTCTCCAATAAGTATTCTTTTCAGTGACTAAAACAATAAAATATATCATTTTTGGAATGAAATTACCTGAAAGGACCTCATTCTTTTTTGAAACTCTGTACTCCCATTAATCCATACCATATTCTTCAACAAGCATTCGAGCTTAGCAGACCTAATAATGGCACAATAAGAAACTATTCCTGTTTACCTGTCTTTCTTTAATACTCTCTGTCACAGCTTGCATACCCAAAACAATACTCCTGCGACGACGGTCCCGTTTTGCCTGCACAGAGCGCTTACCAGGGTCAGACAAGTCTTCATGACTGGTATTACCAGCAGTTTGTGATGGTTTCTCCATCATAAAGAGTCCTGGTGTTGCACCAAGTGCCCTCACTGAATGGAGTTACACCTACAAAACAAGACAAAGAATCTGTCACTCTGCTTAGTTTAGTTACTTTACTTAGATTACGCATTGCAAAATTGGCCGATTAGATAAGACATATAACAGAACACTGACAATTTTAAAGTAACAACTACCGTAGTAACTGGTAATTTTTTTCAATGAAGTATTCTTTTTCAGTTTTGTACTATAACTTCATTGCCCCACAAAAAAAGGTCATAAATTGTCTGTTGCTAGTTTTTGTATATAAATAGGCAGAATTTGCAAGCTTTCTTGTAAAAGTTGCAGGAATTGACTAACCTGAGCCAATATTTGCAAAAGATGACTTTGCAATAGGGGGACGTTTGAACTGATAAACTAAACTCTGGGACAGTCACCTGTATGGGAGGAAATGACATGGAAAAATATCCTATCTGTAAAATAAACCCTCCAGTCATAGCACATTGGAGCAGAAGTGATCATAATAATCACTGATTGTTTCATAAACTAAAATGTGGTGGGATGAAGTTGAGACTGACACAAAAGTGAATTGACAAAGCTGGGACAGCCACAAAACTAGCAGATAATGCAAAAAACTATGAATGACAAACCAGGTTAATTTTCAAATTTAATAAATAAATTAAATTTTTTTCGGTTAATACCCTATCCAATGGACAATTGCTAATCCGGTTGGCGCAGACCGGCCCGCCAAACATCAGAAAAAGACGCCCTGTGTTTCCACCAGCTGGCCGGTCCCTAGTACTAGTGCACGCCTTCATGTCTAGACAGCGTGATATCATAGAATCTTTTTCGTTTGGCGCATGTTCAGTGCACACAGAATATTTCTGAGTTTAAAGTTTTCAGTTTTTTTGTGAGAATATCTACGAATTTGCTTTTCAAAGCTTATTTTCTGATTCTTGGTAGTGTATAGCACATTATGTCGTCTCCTAGTCAGCGACGTGGAGGATGTGGCCACATGATGGCAGGTTTTGATTTGCACAGTGTCTGCGCACGTTGTCGTGACAAGAAAAAGGGTAAAGACCCTTGTGTTGAGAAACCAGGGCCCGTATTCACAAAGATTCTTAGAATTTTTCTTAGAATTACACTTAAGTCTAAGAAAAATTCTATGCTAACAATTTTCTTATTCTTAGAATAAAAACCTATTCACAAAACAATTCTTAGCTAAGAATAATTCTAAGAATAGAGTAAAAGGAAATGTATGCAATTCTTAGAATTTTTCTTAGACTAAGTGTAATTCTAAGAAAAATTCTAAGAATACAGGGCCTGTATTCACAAAGATTCTTAGAATTTTTCTTAGAATTACACTTAAGTCTAAGAAAAACTCTTTGCTAAGAATTTTCTTATTCTTAGAATAAAATCCTATTCACAAAACAATTCTTAGCTACGAATAATTCTAAGAATAATTCTAAGAATAGAAGTAAAAGGAAATGTGTGCACAGGTTAGACTAAGTGTAGTTCAAAGAAAAGTTCTAAGAATCATTGTTAATACAGGCCCAGAAGTGACTTTCTGTATTTGGATGCACTTTTGGTGCCAAGAATAAGAGTTTTGTGCATATAGCAATTTCTTATTCTCAGAAAAATTCTAAGAATAAAAGCCATTCTTAGGAAAATTCTAAGAATAAGCGTAATTCTAAGAATAAGAATCTTTGTGAATAGGAAAATTCATATGTTAGTGTCAAAGTGGGATTCCTTTATATTGAGGAATCCCACTGCCTGTACAGAATAGTTATAATAGATAATCATTTGTTTTTTGGGGATTCTAAACTAAGTTTGCTTTCAGGAATATGCATAAACTAGAAATAGGACGCATTGGCATGCGTAATGTCCACCCAAAGGGAATCATGAGTTTTGCTCTAAAACTTGGACAAAATTGGCAAGAGTAGATTGCTGAGATACCCTGTGGATGGAAAATTTCCGATGAAATTGCTCTATCTCGCACGATTAAGGAGACAGAAGCAAATTTGAGTTTCTGCATTTTGGCAAAAATTCGAAAATTCAAAATGGCCGCCAGTTTTTTGGGAGAGGAAATTTTTTGAAAATTGCAAAAAGTAGTTTGCTGAGATACCTTATGGGTCGAAAATTTAGACGAAATCGCTCTATCTCACACGGTTAAGGAGATAGAAGCAAATTTGTGTTTTTCCATTTTTGGCAAAAATTCGAAAATTCAAAATTGCGACCATTTTTGGGGAGAGGAAAATTTTTTTGGAAAATTGCTAAGGGTACATTGGTTAGATTCCCTTTGGATCAAAAATTGCAACGAAATCGCTCTATCTCGCACGGTTAAGGAGATTGAAGCAAATTTGTGTTTTTCCATTTTTGGCAAAAATTCGAAAATTCAAAATTGCCGCCATTTTTGGGGAGAGGAAAATTTTTTGGAAAATTGCTAAGGGTACATTGGTTAGATACCATGTGGGTCGAAAATTGCGACGAAATCACTCTATCTCGCACGGTTAAGGAGATTGAAGCAAATTTGTGTTTTTCCATTTTTGGCAAAAATTCGAAAATTCAAAATGGCCGCCATTTTTTCGGGAGAGGAATTTTTTTTTTTAAATTGCAAAAAGTAGTTTGCTGAGATAACCTGTGGGTCGAAAGTTTCGATGAAATCGCTGTATCTCGCACAGTTAAGGAGATAGAAGCAAATTTGTGTTTATACAATATGTACAACAAAGAGCTGGAGGAAGGATTACTTGCCCTCCTAAACCTGCTGGGCTGCCACCAAGGGGCCCCAAATGATACAGCTCTGAGTCTCCCCAAGCCAAGTCCTTCAGATAGAACTGGGTAAAAGTATTGTGGGCTTTCCAATGACAGGCAGAGAGGATCTGTTCCAGTGAAACCCCTCCCTGAAAAGCCTGAGTAGCTGCAAAGGCCCGAACATCATGTGCCCTAACCTGATGAAGATCTTGGGCCGCTTGGTCTGAGAGTTGATAACACAACAGCACAGTCTGTTTAATCCAGGAAGAGATAGTAGCGGGGACAATGTCCTTTTGAAAACCCTTCGTGAAGGACACGAACACCAAGTGTTTTCCTTTTCTGAGGTCCTTGGTCCGGTCCAAGTAATATCGTAACGCCCTCACGGGACAGAGGGACTTATCATCCGACAGGGACTTGTCCAGAGTTGGAGCTAAAGCTGGGATGACCACCGGAGCCACCGAGGCCGGACCATCCCGAGCCAGCTGATTTTTGGAGAGAAAACTGGGTGAAGGATAGACTGAAACCTGACTCCAGTTTTCTTGGTGTCTGATGTTTTTGTACAGCCAAGCATGGATTTCGCTTCTTCTCTTGCCAGAACCCAGGGCCAGAAGAAAAACCGTTTTAAAAGCCAAATGCTTCATGGAGGCCTTTCGCAAGGGTTCAAATGGGGCCTTAGTTAACTGGTGAAGAACCAGCGATAGGCTCCACGAAGGCACACCCCGTCTTCCCTTAGGTTTATCTCTATGGAAACTGTCCAGAAGACGAGTGAGATTCTCATCCTTGCTGATGTTAAGCTCAGAATTGCCCACCATATCCGCAATGGCTGTTCTATATCCTTCAATGGTACTGGACTGCAGATTCTTCTGCTTGAAAAGATGCAAAAGGAAATCCGCAATTTGGTTCACAGAGGGCGACCTGAAGTTCACCTCGTGTGACTCACACCACTTAACAAAAATGGACCACTTTGACTTGTACACGGCTCTGGTTTAGACTCTCTGAGGAGCCTCAATTCTTTCTGCCACCTCATCAGAGAACCTTATTTGTGGATGGCAGAGGCTCTAGGAGCCAAGCATGCAGGTTTAGATTGCTGAGGTTCCTGTGAACTAGACCGTTGAACGGCTGAGTCACAAGGTCCTTTACTAGCGGAAGAGTGAAGGGAATCTGAACCGACAAACTTACCAGGTCCCAAAACCAGGGCATGTTTGGCCAACCTGGAGCAATGAGAATCATCCTCCGACAGCCCTGATCTATCATTTTGGCCACCACCTGGGGAACCAGGGAGATTGGTGGAAAGAAATTTTCCCATGGGCGACTGAGGGCGTCCACTGCCCAGGCTGTCGGATCCGGTACCGGTGATACAAACTGAGGAAGCTTGTGATTGAACCGGGTTGCAAACAAGTCTACTTGTGGTTGGGCCCATTTGGAACACAAAAGGTTGAACACCTGCTGAGATAGAGACCACTCTGTTTGGATCACTTGATTGTGTCTGGAAAGCTTGTCCGCTATCACATTCAAGTGACCTGGAATGTGTCTGGCCCTCAGGACAATTCCCCTGGGATGGCATCAGGATAGGAGCCTCCAAAGGAGGGCACACAGAGAGCCTGACTTCATACCTCCCTGCTTGTTGATGTAGGAGACCACTGTTGTATTGTCCGTTGCAACAAGAACAATCTGGTCCCTGCAAAGATGCTCGAATTTCTTCAGGGCCAGGAGGACTGCCTTCAGTTCTAAGAAGTTTATGTGAAGGCGACTTTCTATGGGAGACCAAACGCCTCTTGCAATGGAATCCCCTAAGTGTGCGCCCCAGCCTTTGTTTGAGGCATCTGTAAACAGCTGAAGAGCGTGTTGAAGAGGGTGCAAAGGTTGGCCCCCAGTACATTGCTTTCATCTAACCACCAGTCTAGGTGTGGATGGAGTGAAGAGTAAACCGGAATGACCTTCTCTAGAACTTCTGGGACATGCCAGTGACGTTTCAAATGCCATTGAATCGGCCTCATATGAAGACGCCCCGACAAAACTTGCTTCTCCGTGGCTGTCAGCAGCCCTATCAGGGACATGAACTGTCTGACTGTGCAGCTGCTCCGGTTCTTGATGAAATTTAACTTCTCTTGGAGAGCTATCCACCAGTTCTGAGTGGGGAGGACCCGACCAGATACAAGGTCGAACCGGTAGCCTATGAAGTTGAAAATTTGCTGGGGATCCAACTCTGATTTCCTCATGTTGACTACCCAACCTAACTGTCGGCAAAGGTTCAAGAGGGTCTGGGTATCTTGTAGGCAGGTTTCCTGGGACTGGGCTCTTAGCAACCAGTCATCTAGGTACTGGTGGATCCGGATACCCCTGGCCTGCGCCATCAGTTTCACTTCTTTGACCACCTTTGTAAACTTGAGGGGAGCTGTGGCCAAACCAAAGGGGAGAGCTGTGAATTGGAAAGTCTGTTTGTTCAGGAAGAACCTTAAGTACTTTCTTGACCTCTTGTTGATTGGAATGTGGAAATACACGTCGCTGAAGTCCAGCGAGGTTACCCATTCCCCTGTCTGTAAGGATAACCGGATTGTCTCCGGAGTTTCCATCTTGAAGGAACTGGCCTTCAAATACAGATTTAACTGGCTTAGATCTAAGATTGGCCTCCATTTTCTGTTCGGTTTGGGGACAAGAAAAAGCCAGTTGTAAAAACCCAGAGACGATTTGATAACCACTTTTTCCACTACCCGTTTCCCTATGAGATCTAGCAGAGACTCGGAAGAGGGAACGGCTTTTGGTAGGATTTGCGTAACCACTGTGAACCAAAGGAACCCTTGTCAAGAGGAGCCTCTGATTGAAAGGGAGGGAATAACCATCCTTCAGTACCGAAACCACTCGAGGATTCGCACCCATTTCTTGCCAAATATGCCAAAACTGTTGTAAAAGTCCCCTGACAATCTGTCCGGCGACAGCATTGGGGACATTGGGAACAGGAGGGACAGAAAGACATGGATTTACATAAAAAACACCTTTGACATGCTTTATTTTGCTCAGACAATGACCGGGACTTACTCCTTTCCTTTGTGGAAGCCCGTGTGAATGAACAGTACGAATATGACTTACAACACGACTTACAGGAAAGGGTCTCATCACTCTCATGTGGCTCAGTTGGTAGGGTGTTGGACTTATAATCCAAGGGTCGTGGGTTCGATCCCCAGTGATGCCAACTGTTTCATGTGGGATAACATCCTTGGGCAAGATGTTAACCTGGTCTGTGCCTCTCTCCACCCAGGGGAAATATGGGTACCCAGCTTTAAGGGATACTGGCTTCTGCGCCTTGCATGGCAGCAATAGGTAAGGTTACCAAGGCTAGCTATCCTTGCTGGGGTAATACTGTGTAAAGCGCTTTGAGCTAATAATAGAAAAAGCACTATATAAGAGCCCAGTATTATTATTATTATTATTAACATGACAACACACATCCTCAGGATTTAAAGTTTTTGACATCACTAAACTGTTTATTGTCTGTATACCCAAACTGTCCAGAGTCTTGGCCATAACCTTACTTTGACATTCTGAGTCCAACTGAACTGTTGGGACCACACAATAATTGTCATTTATATGGCTTGTAAGCCTGCGACTTGGAAAAACGAGGGTTGGAGCCCCGTCCGCGTCCTCTGGACCGACTCCTGCTGAACTGTCTCCAAGGCTGATGTTGCTGCTGAGACGCCTGTTCAGATGAAGTTGTGGGTTTCCTATCCTTACGGTCGTAAGGTCTATACCTGTGTGAGCCTCTCCAGCTAGTGTGCTGAGAAGCACCCGGTCCGGGTCCCTGAGCAACACTACTGGTCTCATGTTTTTGAATATCCTGTTCTGCTGACATGATTGCAGCATCCGGAAACAACCCGTATCCAAACATGGGGGCATTCCATAACAAGTTCATGGTATCTTGCTTGACTCCCGGTTTAACAAAGTCCAGATACGAGTCCCTTCTTAACAAAATCATGTTAGACATGTGCACAAATAAACTGTCTGCCAAATGCTGAAGAGACGTGCCCATGGCCACGGAAACCCGTTGGTGAGAGGCCATGAGGTCACGCAGGTCATTCAAAGCATTGGAAACATCTTTGGGTGCCTTTCCCTTGTTAAGGCGGGAGCACAACAGGGCAATGTTCTGCGACATCTTATCCTGCAGTTCAGTCGAGCATCTACTAAAACCGGCTGCATGATTAATAATGTAACTGTCTTCCTTAGCAGCCCTCTCCCAGTGATGTAGAGCTTCTTGAGCGATAGGTCGAGAAGGGGGGCCTGTTGAAGGGTAAGCTGAAGCCCTAGTGATCCTAGGGAACTGAGAGTTCACCTTTGCCTCCAATTAAACACTGAGTAACCTGGACGGTGGGGACCATCAGACTTTAACAGGTGCATCTTGTACCATTTCTCCTGTGACTTCAGCACCTTGATAAACTGGTCACGCTTAAGACCTGCCGAATCTTGGGACCTTGAGGGATAGCCCTCTGCAACAGTCAAATTCAGTCTTTCCAATTTCTGGCACAGCCAGTCATCCGGGGCGTAGCCACAGATATCCTTGTCGGTTTCCTTGGATTTTTGCTCTTCCAGGGATTATTGGATTTGTCAGGCTCAGAATAATCAGTTTCAAAGGCGGGGATGTGATGCCAGCCAATGAAGGATCTAATAGACCGGACTGTTTCCCTATAAGACATATCCTCTGTCTGTTCCAGGGTTTCAGTGGAATCGGACAGCTGTCCATCATCTGAACCAGAAAATTTAACTGAACGTTCATCCTCAGAGACTTGTTCATATGGGTCTACTTCTGTAGCCGGTGGGAAGGCACAGGCACCGGAACCGGTAAAGGTTTGATCTGGATCTTGATCCGGTTGAGAAACCGCTGAGGTTGACCGGAAAAGAGAACCGGTAGTGTTCTTATCATGGCCTGAAGTGGATTTATGTTTGTCCCCTTTAGTAATACCGGACTGATCAGCAGACTCCGGACTGGAGCTGGTATCAGCCGGAGGGGCAGAAGCATGTTCATGTTTTTTAGTCACTGGTCGTGGTGCCGGTGAGGCAGACCGGTCACGCTTTTTCTCTGATGTACTAGAGACACTCTTCTTTCCTGACTTATGGTCAGAGGAAACAACGTTCTGATCAGTCTTGATAGATGTTTCTGAATGTTTTTCCTTCCTAGATTTGTGTGACTTCTTTTCTTTTTGATCCACAGCCTTAGTTTTAACTAACGCATCAACAGCTACCGGATCCTCCACCGGACCGGTGGGACGGGTAGCTGGTGCTAAAAATGGGTTCTGTAAGATGAGAGGTTGAGTATCCACCAGCTTCACTGTCGACACAGGGGTGGAGAAGACATTGCCTCGGGAGAGCAGAGCCTCCATACGTGCAAATTGTTCTGCCCATTTATCAGAGATAGCGGCTAACTGATCTGCAGTAACAAAACTAGCCGACTGAGAAGAAGATGGAGGGGGTGAAGAGGAATGTGCAGAAGGCTGCGTAGATTGGCCACTTGGAGACTGAAACGTCGGTTTATTATCTACTGGCTGTAAAACAGTAACCTCTTTAGGGGATAGAAGCAAACCAGCCTTCTTGTCCTTTCTGATCTTATACGACGGAGTTGCAAGCATTTCTTTCTGTATATCAGAGAATCCGTCACATACTTTACAAGGTTTATCCTTCACACAATCGTCTTCACCAATAAGCTTGTCATGACACCTCGCGCACTTGTTGTGTAAATCAAAAGTCGCCATAACATGGCCACACGAACCCCTCCGTTGACCTTTTTTATCTCCTGGAGATGCCAACAACACACATATGTTAACACATATATAAATTAAATTTTAAAAGTTTCTCTTAAACTTCAAGCGTTCCTTCACGCGCCAAACAAAAAGAGGAAGAGCGCATGCTACACAGCCCCCTGGCGAATGAACAGGACACTACCGGTCCCGGCCAGAGCCCAGCTCAGGACGTTTTTTTCTAACGTTTGACGAGACCGGCCAGGCGCCGGACAATAGCATCTGTCCACTAGGTAAGATGCATTAACGCAATAAAAGGTCAAATTTAAGCATGTGGAAAAATTTTCTCACGCCTAAGATATATATAACTGCCAAATATGGGTAGAAAGCTTCCAATAATACGGGAGATATTCAAGGGAGACCATAATGCGGCGGCGGAACGCTTAATTATATGAAGATTTCATTATATTTTTATTAAATTCCTTTGAAAATAAGCTAAACTTAATGGTTGAATATGTTTGAGATGCATCGCGGATGATCATTATTCCTCGATTACTGTCCATTTCTTTCATCACCGGTGAATCTGAGATATCACCGCTCGTGATGACACCACTAGCTGTATGGGCAATAATAGGTACATGTATAGGTGATTTTCTTTAGTTTAAGACCAGATATTCACTAATATTTGGACAAACCATAAATAATTACCATTTCTTACATTAAACTTAATTCTGGTGTATCAGGATTAGTTACTGGAGAGATCTGGGAAGAGGTTGACAGTTCCAGGTTAGGAAAAAGTAAAAGGTTCACTGAGGAAGCAATTCTGATTGGGAAACTGTGAATATTAGTTTAGAATGTGGTTTGCTACAAAGGTTTTAGTACACAATATTGAACCAGAGCGTTTGAATTGATTATTGTGTTTGCAGGAAGGGTAATGCTTGTAATCCTGAAAGGTTCCACCCCTATTTCAAATATGTACCCTATCTCTAACTCTTCCTGGTGATAACATGATCATCTGGCTGACAGCTTATATAAGCAGTGGCTTTCCAGGGAAGTCAGAATTTTGAACTGAATTCCACGTGTGCAGACTTCAAAGAAAGGTACAAACCCAGATCCTGATCAAGCAGTGGAAATCTACTGGTGATCCAAGAGCAGTCAATGAATAGCCCGCATTGGGAGCTGTCCTTAGGAGTAGCAACTGATTGCTGCTTAATGTTCAGTCTTTGAACTAGCATGTGATCAAGAGCTGAAACTCTCGGGAATTCTTCATATTTAACTTAGCAATGATGCTCACTAGCAACCTCCTTAGACAAGCAAAGAAAATTTCCCTTGCTTCATCAATCACATTAGTGGGACTTGTGTATAGGGGACTGATAACTCCCCTGGTCTGGAGTATCAATGTGCAATGTACATGTAGTTGTGGTGCTGCCAGTAAAATACCATGGGGCTATAGTCAAGAAAACTCCTGTTCATGCATGTCCAGGTGAAGATTATTTTGTGGCACAAGAAATCTGGCATCAGTCATGTCCACGTTGCATGGAGACATTGTGAAATCTATGTGTAGTGATGTCATCTGGATGCAAACCACAAAATGATGGTGTGGAAATGATCACGGAATCAGGAACTGATCTGATGGACAAACCCACTCCCGTATATTCATGTCACAGAATCGAGACCATTTTACTCAAATACTGAAACAAAATATTATCACAAGCATGTCAATTGTCAGCAAATAAAATAGTCAGGAAAATTTCAAATATTGCAAACTCACAATAAACCTGAAGAATTTCTAACCTTTTATCCCACATTTTTGCACATTTTAAGGTTTTATTGCGATTTTGATAAGCAAAATTTTTTTATTAACTTAATTCACTTGCTATGACAGGCTCATTTGACAACACTGAAAAGGCAGTGTTTTTGGTGTCCCAAATTGGGAATCAGTACGGTTTTGTATTGTCAGGACACCAAAAAGGAAAATATTTTACCACTAGGATCCATCACAGTATTGCAAATTTAATAAGTAAATTAAATTTTCATAAGTTAATACCCTATCCAATGGACAATTGCTAATTTGGTCGGCGCAGACCGGCCCGCCAAACGCCAGAAAAAGACGTCCTGTGTTTCCACCGGCTGGCCGGTCCCAGTACTGTGCACTCGCCAGATGGCGCCTCGTACTTCCTTCCTGTCTAGACAACCTGACGTCATAGCATCTTTTTCGTTGTCTAAACCTCTTAGACCCCTAGTAAGCTGATAGCGGGGTCGGTAGGAGGGTCTTGTGTGTCCATTGGATAGGGTATTAACTTATAAAAATTTAATTTACTTATTAAATTTGTAATTTTATTACGTTAATACATCCTATTCAATGGATAATTGCTGAATAACTACCGCTTGGTCGGCGGGTAAGTTACTAGGGACTTATGTGAACTCACAAGTAATAGCAAATTTTAACCTACGGTCTAGGCTGACTTCGTCAGGAGACCTATAGGCCCAGGCCTGGATTGACCTTAAGGTCAGGAAACCCTGTAAGGCCATGGTCGGTTGCCAGCAGCCGGTTACCCGGGGCTATACCGACGCCCCCCCCCCCTTTTTTTAACAGACCTGCTCTGAGGTAGGGGAAGAGAGGGATGAGTTCAGCCCCAGAATGCCAATTAAACCTCCCAAAGGAAGCACGTCACATTTTCTTTTCTTTTTTTTTTTTTTTTTATACTATGTACATGTAGAACTGTTTACACTATGTACACATATATAAATCTCCTCAATCTAAGGGCCACTTGTGGATCTGCTGAGCAGCCAATACCGAGCCCAATTGATAAAGCTCTGAGTTAGCCCAAGCCACACCCTTCAGATAGAACTGTGTGAAGGTATCATGTGACTTCAGTTGCAGGCTGACAGGATTGGATCTAAGGAGACTCCCGACTGGAGCACCTTAGGAGCAGCAAAGGCCCTGACATCATGGGCTTTAACCTGATGTAAAGAGTGGGCCTCCTGGTCAGAGAGCTCATAACATAGGATCACAGTCTGCTTGATCCAAGAGGAGATAGAGGCAGGTGAGATGTCCTTGTCGAAACCTTTCTTAAAGGAGACAAAAACCACCTCCTTATTCTGCCTGAGGTCTGAGGTCCTGTCCAAATAGTAGTGCAATGCTCTAACCGGAAAGAGGGACCTGTCAGACTTGAGGGATCTATCCAGAGTTGGGAGCCAGGGCTGGTATAACCACTGGGGCCACACTGTCTGGACCCACTTTGGCCAGCTGATTCTTGATGGAAACAAGGACACCTTCGATGGAAACAGGGACACCTTCGACCAATCAAATTGGTGTCTAATATTCCTGTTTTGCCAAGCATGAATCTCACTTCTGTGCTTGCCCGACCCAAGGGCTAAGAGGAAAACTATCTTGAAGGTCAAATGCTTCAACGATGACCCCTTGATTGGTTCAAACGGAGCCTTAGTCAGCTGGTGCAAGACCAGTGGGAGGTTCCAGAAGGGGATTCCCCTCCCGCCTTTGGGCCTGTCTCTATGGAAACTATCCAGGAGACGAGTGAGATTTTCCTCCTTGCTGAAGTTGAAGGGTGAATTTCCCAGTTTATGGCTGACCTGTAACCATCAATGGTACAGGGCTGTAGCTTCCTGTCCTCAATAGATACATAAGGAAGTCAGCAAATGACTTTACAGGGGGGTGCCCTGAAGTCCACCTGATTAGTGACACACCACTTTGTAAAAAAGGTCCACTTTGCCTCATAGGGTGATCTGGTTGATCCTCTTTGAGGAGCCTCAATTCTTGCTGCCACTGCTTCAGAGAAGCCCTGCTCCTTGATTGAAGTGGCTCTAGGAGCCATGAATGGAGATTTAGGTTTGTCAGATTTCTGTGAGGGATCTGATTGAAGGGCTGTGTTAACAGGTTGGGCAAGAAGGGCAGGCTCATTGGGATCTGACTGGACATGGTCACTAGATTCCAAAACCAAGGCATGTTGGGCCACCCCGGAGCAATCAGAACGATTCTTTTGCATGGGTAGTCCTGCAACTTCTCCACCACTTTGCCCAAGATGGCTGCTGGTGGGAAGGCATATGCATCCAGATCCTCCCATGGCAGACTTAGTGCATCCACTGCTGTAGCCAGGGAATGTGGTACCGGCGACACAAACAAGGGCAACTTGTTGTTGAACCTCGTGGCAAATAGGTCTATTTGAGGCCGGTGTCACCTGCTGTATATTGTTTGGAAGACCTCCTGAAGGAGAGACCACTCTGTTTGGATGGCCTGGCCTAGCCTGGATAGCTTGTCTGCTACCACATTAGCCGGCTTGGAATGTGTCGGGCTTAGAGAGTTACTAGGGGCCACGGTGGCAGAGTGGTAACACTCGCCTCCCACCACTGAGGCCGGGGTTCGATTCCCGACATGGCCTCAAGTGGGAAAGCTGGTAGTTGCTTGCCGTTGGTCAGCAGTTTACAGTACAGAACCCTAACGAACTGTATGTACTGGTTTCCTCTGCCCTTCCAACTACCCGTCGTGATATGACCTGTACAGTGTTGAAAGCGACGTAAAACCCCAAATAAATAAATAGAGAGCTACTTGATTCCTGGTGCACCAGGTCAAGATTCCCCATAGTAGAGCACAAAGTGGGCCCGACCTCATGCCTCCTTCCTTGTTTATGTATGACACCACTGTGGTGTTGTCCATCGCTACAAGTACTATCTTGTGTATGCATAGGTCTTGGAACTCTTTTAAGGCTAGAAAGACTGCCTTGAGTTCTAGGTAATTGATATGCAACTTGTTTTCTGGAAGGGACCAGGTGCCTCTTGCAGTGTATTCGTTTAGGTGAGCGCCACACCCTTCTTTTGATGCGTCTGTAAAGATTTGCAGAGCATGTTTTATTGGGTGTAATGGTTGGCCTGTAAAGTCACTGTCCTCTTGCAGCCACCATTGTAAATGTGGGTGCAAGGACCTTGGTATTGGAATCACCATTTTCTAGTGACTCTGGTACCCTCCAGTTGTTTTTGAGATGCCACTGTATGGGTCTCATATGAAGTCGGTCTAGGTGAATCTGCTTTTCTGCGACTGTTAGACTGTTAGTAAACCTATCAGAGACATGAACTGCTGGACCGGACAAGCCGGTAGTGACAGTATTTCTAGTATCTTTTCCTGAAGGTTCTGCCAACAGTCTGGTGTCGGTCGGACCCGACCGGCCCTGACATCGAACAGGTAGCCTACAAAATCGAAGATCTGCTTTGGTTCCAGTTCCAACTTTTCCAAATTCACCAGCCAACCTAGTTCTTGGCATATTTTCACCAGATCTTGAGTATGCTGGAGACAAACCTGGTGGGATGCATCTCTCACCAACCAGTCGACTAGGTACTGGTGGATTCTTATACCCTTCTGTATGGCCATCAGTTTTGCCTCCTTGTTATTACAGTGAACTCCAAGGGTGCTGTGGACAGACCGAAAGGCAGAGCTTTGAATTGGTATGTCCGACCCTGGACATGAAATCTCAGATATTTCCTGGACTGTTCCTGTCCTGGTATATGGAAGTAGGCATCCTTGAAAACTATAGAGGTAACCCACTCCCATTGTTGGAGGAAGGTTCTGATGGTTTCCGGTGTCTCCATTCTTTTTTTTTGTCCATAAGCCGATGCAATGTCTGCAACCAGTAGAGGTTCCCGTGGGGATTGACAAAGCAGCTTGTGATGTTCTGGTTCCTTGTACGCCTGGTCTGAACTTGAAAGGGAGGGTGTAGTCCTTCTTCAAAATTGCACTACCTAGGGTCCAGCTCCCAAGGTATCCTAAGTTCCAAAAGGTGATATAGTCTGGCCCCTTCAGGTAAACTTTAGTGCAACGTTTGGGGCATTTAGTAGGCTGAAAGAAACATTTACTGTCTCTCCAGACACTGGTCCGGCCTGGTGACAATGAACAGTTAACAGTCCATCTGTTACTGTTGTGGTCCAGTCCTGTGGGGCTGAAATAACTCTTCACATTTTACCGACTCTTGGCCCCGGGCCAGACGCCTGTAAGGTGGAGCATGTATACATTGTCATTTGTATGATGGCTGACCCCTGACCAGACACAATGAAAACTTGTTTGAGTGGACCACCTTTTCTCTTGCTGTACAAGACCCATTTGTTTTCTCTGTAACCAGCAATTTTGGCCACAGCAATTCGCTGTAGCCTGTGATACTCTGTAACCAGTAAAGCTGGTAGGCTAGGCTGACCAATGAGTTTGGTTATTGGTCTACTAACTAGGTGATCCCCAGGTGGGTCTGCTGGTCGGTCCTCTGACACCGGTATTGAAGCAAGGGGCAAGACAGTAATTGCACCTGATAGCAGGTCGGTAGACTCTGTAACCAGCTGGTGTGAAGCAAAACTGCTCAGTGAAGACTGTATAGCCGGTAGGGGGTAAATCGTTTGGCTTTGTGGGTATCGATATTGAATGTAAAAATATTTCAATATCGGGCGATATGGGGGGGGTTCATATTGTCTACCAAAGAGTCCGAATTCGGGAAACTGAAAACGTTTTATTTTAGAAAAAAGAAAAACTCAACACCTTAATAGATTTTGAATGGCAAGACTCTGTGGCTTTTAAACCTAAATTACGAACATATACATCATATAAAAGTCATATCAGTAAGGAAGAATACTTAGAAATAAACCTTACCAAAATGCAAAGATCCGTCTTGGCAAAGTTACGATCCTGTACTTTACCATTGGCTATAGAAAAGGGAAGGTACAAAAATGAAAAATTTTCAAAACGAATTTGCACTTTATGCAATGAAATGGAAATTGAAGACGAAATTCATTTTGTTATTCAGTGTCCAAGATATCAGAATCAAAGAGAAACGTTCTTTTCATATATTTGTGATAATGTTACAGTTGAGTTTAACAATATAGATGTATTTGATAAATTTATGGTTCTAATGAAACTAAAAGGTGTACATATTCGTCGCTTGGCGAAATTCCTTGTGTCAATTTGGGAATGTAGAAAATCCATATTATATACAACTAATTAATGTTAGTTGATAAAATCCTTTGTCAATTTATAAATGCTGAGAATTCATTAGAAGAGAAATAAGTAATAATTTTCTTTTTTTGTGTATTGGAATCTTAAATTGTAACGTAATTCTTCCTGTCACACGTGCACTTTCTACTAAAGATTTTTGAATTAAACTGACTTGTAAGCCTTTATGGCTGGGTGTTAAGAAATGTATTTAATGTCTGATGTTACTTTATTGTATAACACAACGTCAGTAAAATAAAAAAACTATCTATCTATCTATCTATCTATTTTAGTGTTTCCCGAACCGCTAACAGGAAGCGAAATGAATCAAAACAAAACAATGCAGTTTTCATCAAAAACGCATTGAAAACTTCAAAAATGTGAGATAAAAGTGTACAATGTCTTCAGATTTTTGCTTTATTTCGAGTATTAACAGTGTAAGTTTACAGTTTTACTTAAAATGGCGATATTGAAATACGTGTTTAGATCTCGATATCGGGAGTCCAGTTCCAAAACAATAAATATCGGCAATATCGATAAACAATTTACCCACTAATAGCCGGTAACCGGTTGGTGAGCTCTGTAACCGGTTGAAGCAGTTTCTGAGTAGGAAAAAACCTCCTGTCAGGGACTATACATTATTAGGCCTGTCATCAGTCTTAGGCTGGTGAATAGGCTGCTGATGAAGAGTGGCCAGCTGGTAGAAGACCTTTGGGTTGGTGATTCTTGGTGCTGGTTGGTAATAGGCAGGCTCTGTAACCGGTTAATGTGAAGCAAGCTGTTCAGTGCAGGCTGTGTGGCCGGTCGGTAGACTCTGTAACCAATCGGTTGAAGCTATATCTTGTAGATACTAGCTGCCTACCTGCCCCAGAATCAACAGAGTTGAATAGACTGGGTCAGATGACTCTGTAACCAGGGGGGGGGGGTCGGGTAAGCTGTACCAAGGCTGTGTAGCCGGTACCTGGTTGGTACACTCTGTAACCAGTTGTTGAAACAACTGTACAAGGCTGTGTAGCCGGTACCCGGTCGGTACACTCTGTAACCAGTTGCTGAAGCAAGTTTACAACTATCTTGAGTTGAAATTCAGCTTACTGCGCGTTTCCTTCATTAATTAATGTATTTCTTTTAAACGCACGTCTCATTTGTAGATTTGACAGTTGCTGGGAAAGCCCCTGTGAGCTATTTTTAGAAGCAATTGCTGGTCGGTGTGTCACGTGACCAGCTTGCTGTTCGGAAGGACACACGATTGGCTGATTGAAGATGACATCAGTGGTCGCGTTCTTTGTGTGATACTTAACCGGCAACTTTACAATATTCTGACTATCCACAAAACCCCACTACCGACAACAAGGCTGGGTCTGCAAGGCAGGGACTGGAATCACAGTAGACGTGAGTTCTGTAGAACGCACTTCCGACCTTCCTGGTCAGTGAGTCACGTGATAAACTTCGTGACTTGGTCGGTGAAACCACGTGACCAGCTTCGTAGAGATGTCAGAGGTTGCGTTCTTTAAGCTGGCCGGTCGGCTGATGCTTTAGAAGCAGAGAAGCCTGGACCAGTGCACTCTGTAGATGTGTAGATGAAATTCTTTCTTCCTTTCGTGATAAAACCAGTGAACTGGCCATCCACAACCCCACTACCGACAACAAAGCCGGGTCTGCAAGGGAGGGACTGATATCACCTTCTATTGAGAGGTCGGTTGAACTGAAGCTTGCCGGTCGACTAATGCTTTACAGCAAAGATGTCTGGACCAGTGCGCTCTGAAGATTTCTGAAGAATGCATCTCTTGCTTTTGATGAAAAACACTAAATACTCGAGCTAGGCTGGTGTGACTGATGCTTTACAGCAGAGAAGTCGGTACCAGTGCGCTCTGAAGAAATCTGAAGAATTTATCTCATGCTTCTGATGAAAAAACACTAAATACTCGAGCTGACTGGTGTAGCAGAGAAGTCGGTACCAGTGCGCTCTGAAGAATGCACCTCTTCTAAGGGAATTCCTTTTTAACAGTGTTTGAAGTTGTCCGTGATTTTATTTGTAGTACTAGAAAAGACGTTTCTATGGTGATTAAAACTGGAAGGTTACCGAAGGTACATTCAAACAAAAGACACGGATAAAAATATCTGTAAGTAGTATATCCATTATTTTCCTTAATATTGTCGATCTGCCCCTAACAACACAATGGTTGAATGGGAGGAAACTAGCAAAATGGCTACCTTCATAATTCATATTTCTCGTCTTACTGCCCTATCATCAACACTAAATTGAGTCAGCTAGGGAGCGTTTCCAGAAGATTTCTTAATGTATATCCGTGCTTGATATGTAGGTAACACTTCTACAATAAATTATTTGCAAATAAGGTAGAAAATCTGTCATAATGCACACTTTTCCTTAAAATATCTGGAGATTGTTGAAAACACGTCTGCACAATACACGCGCCAAACGAAAAAGATGCTATGATGTCAGGTTGTCTAGACAGGAAGGAAGTATGAGGCGCCATCTGGGGAGTGCACAGTACTGGGACCGGCCAGCCGGTGGAAACACAGGACGTCTTTTTCTGGCGTTTGGCGGGCCGGTCTGCGCCGACCGGGTTCTTGGGATAGAATGCATTAACGCTAGTGGTGGGATCGCCAGCTTAAATGAAAGATCGAGCATCACTTGTTAGAAGCGAGTTGAACTCGAGTCAAACTCGAGTAATTTTCGGGATAAAGTATTTCGTTTGTTAGCGAAAATATTTTACATAACCGTACATGAGGCAAAACTTTGAACTGGAAATGGTCTTTCGCGATATAATTTAAGTTAAATCTTCATTGATTTAAGCAAGAATAAAGTAAAAATACAATATATTTTTGAAAATTTCAGATATTTCTATTGTTTTGGTGAAATGTCAGCCTTAGATGGTGAAAATATATACGTGTTCAAAAACTCGAGTTTGACTTGCGCAAATCGATGCGACCCCCAATTATCGCCCATCGAGTTGTAACTCGAGTTTCCGTCAACTCGTCCCAGCACTAATTAACGCAATAAAATGATATTTTATAGCTTTATTCTAATGATTTGTGAAATTTACGATTCTACTTTGTTATACAGAAAAACAAAGTAAGTATTTTAGTAAGTCCTGGTCAATAGCTACGTTCATACTAAAACAGTTCCTCAGCATTTGCCACTTGTGGGAGTGCACTCACACACAGGTGAATCCCTGCTTTAAAGGTTTAATTCCCCAGAGTCTTTAACTAGCCCTTATATTTTCAAACCAAAAGACTTGTCTGACTGTCAGTAAATCTTTCACACTTTCAACCTACTAATTTTACCTTTCTTGTGAGCTAAGATTATTTTTGGTCTAGGAAGCACATGATACGTATTGTAGATTATCATAATGTTGATATGCTCATTAAGCCAATCAGTCGGCCTTAACAGTTTTACTGCAAATGTCAAACTTCATTTGAAATTGCTAATAAACAAACATCATTTCCTGAATATATATTTCAAAAAAGTACCCTTGCAATGTGTTCCAAGTAGTTATACTTATATTTTTATATTTTCTGAAATAAACACTGAAATATTACCTCCATACAGAAAAAAAACAAACCAGTCCATTATAATACAACCAATACAAGAGGGTCAAAGATGCCCCAAAAGGCGGGTTGCGCAGGCAGCAATAAGGTTAGTAACTGCTGTAATTACATTTAGAAACAAGGAAACAAATGTTAGGTTACCCAGTTAAGGTAAATGTGTTAGACGTGGTAAGAAATGTAAAACTTGTAATCTAGGTTACATAATAGGATCTATACTATAAACGGACAAACGAAAGGACGGAATTACACGAATTTCGAAAGCAACTTAGCTATGATGGTGATGTATCTCCCTGTCAAGTTTGAATTTGATTGGACAAAGCGTGTTCGAGTTACAGTCCGGAAACGGAAATGTTGACGAACAAACGGACAAACGAACCAACAGAATTACACCAATTTCAAAAGGAACCTAGCTATGATGGTGATCTATCTCCCTGTCAAGTTTGAATTTGATTGGACACACCATCTTCAAGTTAGAGTCCGGAAACGAAAATGTGGACGGACAGACGGATAGACAGACAAACGGACAAACAAATGGACTGAATTACACCAATTTCGAAAGGAACCTAGCTATGATGGTGATCTATCTCCCTGTCAAGTTTGAATTTGATTGGACAAACCGTTTTCGAGTTAGAGTCTGGAAACCAAAATGTGGACGGATGGACAAAAAACGGACAAACGGACAAGCGAACGGACGGAATTACACCAATTTCAAAAGGAACCTAGCTAGTCTAGCTATGATGGTGATCTATATCCCTGTCAAGTATGAATTTGATTGGACAAACCGTTTTTGAGTTAGAGTCCGAAACAAAAATGTGGACAGACGGATGGACAAACGGACAAAAAACGGACAAACAAACGGATGGAATTACACCAATTTCGAAAGGAACCTAGCTATGATGGTGATCTATGTCCCTTTCAAGTTTGAATTCGATTGGACAAACCATTTTTGAGTTAGAGTCCGGAAACGAAAATGTGGACAGACAGACGGATAGACAAACGAACGGACGGAATTACACCAATTTCGAAAGAAACCTAGCTATGATGGTGATCTATCTCCCTGTCAAGTATGAATTCGATTGGAAAAACTGTTTTTGAGTTAGAGTCCGGAAACGAAAATATGGACGAACAGACGGATGGACAAACGGACAAAAAACGGACAAACGAATTACACCAATTTCGAAAGGAACCTAGCTATGATGGTGATCTATGTCCCTGTCAAGTTTGAATTCGATTGGACAAACCGTTTTTTCAAGTTAGAGTCTGGAAACGAAAATGTGGACAAACGGACAAAAAACGGACAAACAAACGGACGGAATTACACCAATTTCGAAAGGAACCTAGCTATGATGGTGATCTATCTCCCTGTCAAGTTTGAATTTGATTGGACACACCGTTTTCGAGTTAGAGTCCGGAAATGAAAAATGTGGACAGACGGACGTCGGACACATCAATCTAATAGGCGGGTTGGTTACACGCAACCCGCCTAATAAAATGATTACGTAAAATCTGTGTTCAAACTTTTTTTCAATAGACAAAATTTATCATCTTATATCAAATCTTTCATATTGTTGATCCCAATGGAAGTGATGGTACTAGGTGATTGACTTAATGATCAATCTTTTAATGACAGTCTTTTTCTGCATTTTCAAACTCAAATTTGCATTTTCTGTTGAAAAAAATCATTGTCTTAGTTTATTTGTCATGTTTTTCTGAATGCTTTAATATTTTGAGGTTGATTTGGACTTTATAAAATGAAAACAATTATTCCTTTTAAGTCTCTTTTGAGTACTGACGTGATCAACATTATGATCATCCACAATACATAAAAATATCATCAGAGATGCCTGTACCCCACAGCCTGGGGAAATATTTATCAACACCATGATAAAAAAAGTAGTGAAACAGTACAAAGATTGGGATACTTTCAGAGCATTGTCAGTTATATAAAGGTGCAAGTAATGTTAAGTAGAGAAAATAGCATCAGAGATGCCCGTACCCCACAGCCTGGGGAAATATTTTTCAACACCATGAGATATAGAAGTAGTGTAACAGTACAAAGTTCAAGATACTTTCAGAGCAGTGTAATTTATATTAAGGTCCAAATAATGCTTAAGTAGAGAAAATAACATCTAAGGAAAAGAAATGTATATAAAGATGAAGTATTAAAACAAGATAATTCAATAATAAAATGACAGCATTTATCAGTAAACCAAAAATGGCCGAATTATGGTTTGGATGTTTTGAATATTACCCATGCATACAGAAGTGGCAATACATTCAATGAATGCTTATGTGTGGTGTTGGAGAAAAGCCTGTGGCTCACTTGATGAAATTCCATCTGTTACAATGGGAACTTGCAAAAGGAAATTCTTAATGAATTCTAATATGACTTTAACAGTGCTTAATCTGCATCAACAGACAGACCCAAAGGTGCAACAAGATTTTAAAGGTTAATACAGCAAGATCAAAGGTCAATCAGTGTTACACCATGACATGGCACACCTAAAACCCTCAACCAATGTCCCTACCAAGTATAAACTTCCTACACCTTACAGTCTCTGAGATATAACCTGGACAAGATTTTATAGGTCAAGGTCGCTACAGCAAGGTCAAAGGTCAAATCAAGGTCACATGACGTACCACACCTACACCCCCTAACCAATGTCCCTAACAAGTATCAACTTCCTACACCTCTTACGGTTTCCAAGATATAGCCCAGACTAGGGATGGGTCGGTATCAAAAATGTGTACATCGGGAGGTTGCCAATGCAAAACCGTACCGATTCCGGGACTCCGCGTTTTAGTACACCCAATCAAACATGGACATTTCCTCTTAACAACATCGCAATTAAAGTCCCCAAATGGACAAAATATGAGAGAAACCTGTATAATTTCTTCAGATTTCTTGTTTGTTCACAATATTTTAAGTTTTCCTTCCATTTTATGTGTTGTCAAGCGAAATTTAGGTTATAAATTCTCGTAACCAAAACATGGCAGTTCTGCTCAACGTGTATAAAAGTCTGCAAATGGACGAAAATATGGGGATAAAAGCTTATAATTTCTTCAGATTTGGGGTATGTTTCTAATATTTTAACTATTCCTTCAATTATATATGTTGGCAAGCGAAGTGGCGGTTGTAAAATCTCATCACGGTATTTCAGTAAAATGCTCTCGATACCGAGATACCGGACCTACCGACCCATCCCTAGCCCAGACCAGGTACTGTAGGTCAAGTTCACTACGGCAAGTACTAAGGTCAAATCAAGGTCACACCATGACGTTACACACCTACTACCCCCAACCAATGTCCTCACCAAGTATCAGCTTCCTACACCTTACAGTTTCCGAAATATAGCTCAGACAAGATTTTATAGGTCAAGGTCACTACGGCAAGGGTCAAAGGTCAAATCAAGGTCACACTATGACGTTGCACATCTACACCCCCTAACCAATGTCCCTACCAAGTATCAACTTCCTACACCTTACGGTTTCCGAGATATAGCCCGGACAAGATTTTATAGGTCAAGGTCACTACAACAAGGTCAAAGGTCAAATCAAGGTCAGACCATGATGTTGCACACCTACACCCCTAACCAATGTCCCTACCAAGTATCAACTTCCTACACCTGACAGTTGCTGAAATAAAGCCCGGACAAGGTTTTATAGGTCAAGGTCACTACGGCAAGGTCAAAGGTCAAATCAAGGTCAAACTATGATGTTGTACACCTACAACTCCTAACCAATGTTCCTACCAAGTATCAACTTCCTACACCTTACGGTTTCCAAGATATAGCCCAGACAAGATTTTATAGGTCAAGGTCACTGCAGCAAGGTCAAAGGTCAAATCAGGGGGGGGGGGGGGGGGTTATAAAAACTGGATATGCAGTGGGATGACACATGATCCTGGGGCCGATTTCACTAAAGAACTTAAACTAAGTCCCTAAATTTATTGGCTAAGTCAGGGACTTAAATCTAAGACTTTGGTCTTAGCTAGGTCTGAGACTTAAAATGGATTTCACAAAGGTGACTTAGCTAAGTCCAAGCTTATCAAATAACCACAGTGGTTTTCTGTGTCAGGTGCTGACTCTGTCCTCCTTTCAGTGCTAAACCCCCTTCTCATGGAAACTACGCACGCCTGAGGAAAACCCAAAGCAGAATAGAAAGAAAATACTTTTATTGTCCATTAGTGTAGAAATGAATTAAAATATAAAAAATAATTATTAAACCTCACTAGGTAGGTATAATAAGCGTAATTTTCTGTGGCTTTCAATGCTGTTTGTTTACTATTTATACCGGTATTTGCGTTCGCTTTTACTGTCCCGTTCGGATGACTGTTACCTGGGGCCGATTTCACAAAGGGACTTAAGTCCAGATTTAGGCTTAAATCTAAGACTTTGGTCTTAAATTTTGTCAAAAAACTTCTAAGTCTGTGGTCTTAGACTTAGCGGATTTCACAAAGCAGCTAAGTCCATGAAATTGCTAAGTCAGTGGACTTAACTTTTAAGTCTGGGAGGTAGTGGGCTTAAATTTTGTAAAGAGGACTTAAATATGGCCGCCATAAACTTTTCTCCACTTCAAAATTTGAAATGGCTGTAAATAAATTTTAATTATGCAGAACACCTTACTAAAGTAGTATTTGGGAAGTTTATATGTGCTAACAAGGTTTTCAATTTCAAAACAGCACTTATCCTTAGATAAAATACATTAAAAGAAGAATATGTGGCATCAATATTATATTTTGAATAGATACAAAAGGTCACATGACACAGAAAACCACTGTGGTTATATGATAAGCCTGGACTTAGCTAAGTCACCTTTGTGAAATCCATTTTTCTAGCTAAGACCAAAGTCTTAGATTTAAGTCCAAGACTTAGCCACAAAAGGGACTTAGTTTAAGTCCTTTAGTGAAATCGGCCCCGGGTGTATACACCCCCGCCCCACCCCCTAATCTCTGGAACCACTTCCTTCTTTAAAAGCTGCAACTCTCCCTCCCAACACACCGAATTTCTGTTTTTATGGTCATCTACTTTGAAGTATGCCTTCTTAACACATAACGCCCCCTTAATAAATTGTTTTTAATATATTCAAGTGTCATATCAGTTGCGTCAAAAAGTCATAAATATTGGATATTAAAATCCAATTTCTTTAATTTTGAGAAATTCATTTCATAAGTAAATAACTCTAAGCAAAATATAAAACAATAAAAATAATTTCCTCACTTTAAGATATCTCAACACCGTCACTTCTTCCTATTTTTCTTCAAAACTAGTCGACATATGGTAACATTTGTCCTACCTGACGTGCGAAGACATCGTATGCACGAAAGCATTCCATTGAAGTAAGTTACTGCGCGTCTAAATTATGTACGAAGATGATAGTTGAAAAAACGTCTAGCAAAGTCAAAGCTAAAACTGAATACATTTGAAATTTCTTAGGTGAAACGATATCGCCAAAACCCACAGCATAAGTTATTATTAAAGTACTATATGACAGCAGTGGTACAACAACTATGTGCGATTCGTCTTATGACGTCATAATTCGTCACAGTTTCAACGTCACATTAACGTAATTTACAAAATGATACCGGATACGGATCGCGGATCAGTGCGTATGGAAATGTACACTAATGGTAAAATTGTTTCATTTACGTACAGTGTGATTTAAAGTAGTCATTTGAAGAAATTTTCCCGGTGCTCAAAAAGTTTAAAAAGACAAGCAGAGTCTGAATTTTAATATATTAAATGTAAATACACATACAATTTTGGACTTTTACAGTAATTTTAATTTACTTTTTACCTACCTTGATTACAAATACACATACTATATACTTATTTTTTTAAATATTGCCAGCTGTGTGTCGCTATCAATTTCAGGTATGTTTTTACTTTTATAACCTACTTGAGAAAATAACATGACATTGGTGTTAAATTTACAGGAATTGCACTCTATTTTTACTAAAAATTAATTTTTTTCCAGGGAGGCATGCCCCCCGACCCCCTTAGTTATAATATGTCTGATGTGAACCCCCACCTTACTCGATGTGAACCCCCACCTTACATAAAAGCTGGATCCGCCCCTGGTCTTGACAAAGATTATTTGAACAACAAAAAAATCATCAAAGATTACATACAAAGAAGTATTCCAATTTGAACTACTGAAGTTTTATTTTTTATTTTGAACATTCATTTTATAAATGATACAGTCACTTTGAAATAGACACCTCTTGTGGCTCATAGGCCAGTCCCATTTCCACTTACCAGCTCCCATATTATCTATGAACCAAGAAAATTTGCGATTTTTTCATGGTTATGGACATCTTAGAAGCCTTCCTAAATCAGCCGTGAGCATGCCAGATGATTCTTTACAATTTTGGCCCCATGCAGCAAAGTTCCCAACTATATGGTGTGACACTTAATATCAAGAACAATACTTGAGCAAATACATTTGTAGCTGATTCGTGGCTGGTATATGTAAGCAGTACAGGAGCTATAAGGGGTTGACAGGGGCACCAGTGAGTACTTTAATGTTCTTTGTCAATCAGCACTAAGCTTGGGCCTCCCACCACTTTTCCCTCCCCAAACTGCTCCAGGACATGTAGAATCATTTTCTGAATGAGGATTACTCCCATATGTGTCAAGTGTCTACCACTGACTAGCCAGGGACATATTGGCCACACCCAAAATTACACTCCTGAATGTCACTGGACCAGTCACATAGGCCCTGAACAGGCACATTCTGTTCCTGAACAGACCCAGAACCTTCCAGGACTGTCTACTCGTAGATGTTGGCGGCCTATATAAACCCCCACATTTCTGTTGAGCCATTCGTTTTCATCTGTACTTATAGGTTAACATCATGTATCACAGAGTTTCACCCAAACAAACCAACCATAGCAGTGAGGCTACTGGCAAGGAGGATACCCAGTGACTGAAGGAGAAGAAGAAGAAGAAAGCTGCTTGCAACCAATCTGATCCACAGGAGAAATAAATGGTAAACGGGCTGAAGGATGAGAACCATAACCTTTTGTATAACAAGAGGTGCAAGATTACAAGGATTATGCCAAGAGGGAGAGGGCATGGCTATGCAAAGGATAGTCTATGTGAAGCTGAGCCACACCAAGTCTGGGCAGGGCAGAAAAGAGATATCTGAGAGGCAGAAGTGGAACATGCACAACTTTGACTTCTTGAAGCAATGTATCAGGAGACATATCAAGAGAGTATTTTATGAAGCACTCCCAGGCCTGTAACACCACCGTCACTGCCACACTAGCCACGCCCTTCCAAATCTTCCACCACCCAGACCCAGATCCAGGCCCAACAGCAGAAGACACTTTAATGATGCCTGATCTGTCATTCTCTCCAACCATATTACAAGTGATCAAGAAGAGATGGATTTCCAGCCAAGCAACATCTGTTGAGCCTTCCTTGCTGCAGAAAGTGACATGGAGATTGGAAAAGTGATAGCTAACAGATCCGGGCCAACAGAAAACCAATGCAGGGCACAGACAGATTGGCTATACCATGAGACTATGAAGATGGATGACACATGTTTTCACCATTTCAAAATGAGACATTAGACCTTGTTAAGAGACTGAGGACAGAGCAGGCAGCTGAAGTGGGCAGACCTATTCCCATAATTTTTTTCATTCACCCCATCACAGCCTGCCAAAGTACTTACATGTTCTAAGTCATGCCACCACAGGTGCATTTCAAGTCAGTGCATCCAAAACAGCAGCCATTTCAGGCAATATTTCTGCCAGTCCAGCTGCTAATGCAGAAGCAGACTCACCAAGTCCTCCAGCCAATGTAGCAGCTGACTCAGCCAGAGCACTAGCCAATGGAGCAGCCGGCTCAGCAAATGCAACAGCCAACTCAGTGGCAGATTCAGCAGATACAACAGCCATTGCAGTGACAGAGTCAGCTAGTACAACAAACGCAAGATGCCTCAAGTCTGATCATTCTATCCCAGAATGTGACATCTCTGGCTAGTTATGGCATCTAAAGATATTTTCCCAAACACAGTCAAAACAGCCACAGGCCCACCCCAGCCTGGTAAATCTTGTGCCACATATCATACTCTACAGCCTGCAACATCGATACTGATGAAGAAACTTAAAACACCTCCTCAGTGTCCTCACTGCTCTAGGATTTTATGGAAAAGTTTGGTGACTGCAGTTTCATATAGACACTCCAGAAAGTTGTCACATCCCGCATGCCACATTTTGAAGAAGACAACAACTCAGGCCTGCCACACTCCAATAAAACCTGTAACACCGGTGCCACCTCAGTAAATATTAATATGCCACCCAACAAAACATGCATCCATGAAAACAGTGCTCAGTATCTCCATAAAAGCCAAGCAAGAGCAGAGAATGCCCATAGTTCAATGGACATTGAAAACAGTTGAAAGAAAAAAAAAGACAGAAAAAGAAGAAAAAATATAACAACTATTCCAAACAATCCAAAATAATGGCACAACTGTTATAATTTGTTTAAAAAGGATGACATGCCCAATTCTAAACAAGTTACTTAATTCCTCATACACTACAACAGCTTAATTATCTTAAGAGCAAGCTCCCCAGAACATGTCTCACTTATTAGAAGTGTAAAACATATTTACATTGTTCTTAGTAGCACCTCATTCAAGTCATAAGTTACTTATGGCTTTCCAAAACCACACCACATAAATTCTGGTCCCTTTAGGTAAGGCTCAAACCCGTGCCCAATTGCTTCTTCATAGCAGAGCAGGGTTTGAACCTTAAGCATTCCCAAGTAAGGTCAAATCTTAGCCGAAAAACTAGGTAATCCCAGGCAGGCCCCTTCAATGTGTACTATGGAACCCAGACCCATAGGGCTCAAACCTATGAATTAAATATCGGAGGTAACGGGAGGTGTGGGTTTGAACTTGGCAAAGGCTTGGCCTTATGGGAAGAATGCTTTGGGTTAGATTCCTGTGCCTGTAATAGGGCCAGTAAAACCACAGCAGTTTTTGGATTGTTGAGATGCTTTCTAGGTCACCTGGGTGCCAAACAAGCCCCAGGTGATCCAAGGTGAACAGCAATGGTCCTGTACATGTCTTAATTCAGGAGCAATACCTGTCTATATGTGAGTCAAATGGGAGCAGTTTGAGACTACTTGCCACCTATGTCAGCTATATGGGAATTATGTCCAGAAAGATTCATCTACATTCTGGTGTATGCATCGATATCCCTGAAACTCGGGGAGAAAAGTCGACTACTGGTCCTTGTTTTACCCTTCATCCGGCAGTGGTCCTGCTTATGAATGGGCTCAGTACTAAAGTAGTGTCTAGCTGTGTGTATGTGACAGCACCAAGAACAGTTGAAAGGGGCTGAAAACAGCACAAAGTTCACAAAATACAGGAGCAAGGTGCCTGGAGCACAACAATTACAACTCTCCCAGTGTCATCGCAATCTCCACCTGGGCTATACTGGCCTTTCAAATTATCAAAAATTTATCCATTATGCTGAATAAGTTTATCTGGCATAAACTGTTTTAATCACATGAAATCACATTTTGAACAGCTTAGAATATAGAGTTGTGATGTCCCAACTTAAAATGATAAAAATATACCATTTTTATGCTACTTTTTGTGTGTCCCATTCAACATGAGAATTTTTCACTCAGATCTGTTTGTCCAGAAGGTGTAAAGTCAAGTAAGGGTAATAAGGAAGTTTGCATCATGTTTGCTTTATCTATAAATAAAAGAATATTTTAATTAATAGTTGGTTATGTTTCAGTTATTGTCAATCAATTGTTGATTTGTTCTTATTTCAGACGTAAATATGTTTTTCATAATGTGATACACTTGACCCTAACCCTTACGAAAATTTTTACTTACATTAGACATCATTGCACTTTAGATTTGAAGATGTGTCATATTTATGCATGCTGTGTTGTATGTGCTGTACATCTGTACCTCTTAATGAAAGATCAACTAAGTTAAGATATTTATCTGGTCATCAAAATCACTTCAGGGATCATCAACCCCTACACTCCATCACAGTTATCCAACAAAATGCCCGGATGTACCTCAGTTTGTAAGCGTTTCTTCGAAGTCCTGGACAGTATCACCACCTGTAACTTTTTTTATCCAAAACAAAAGTTGTTTCACTGACAAAAAGTAACCCTATCCACATAACAAAAATCATAAAGATCATCTCATTAGGAGTACAGAAAGACAAAAAGACAAAAAAACATACCCAGAACATAATCTCTTGGTGGAGTGAAGTTTGGAAATATTCATCAGGGATTGTGATTTTATTGCAGATCCATATAATCATATGAACCGTGTGATAAGTGTGTCTTTGCTGACAGACCAGAGAAGTGTGAGCCAGGCATAAGTGGTAATGATAAGTTGCAACAGAAAACATTTGAGCACATTGTACATCTCTTCAAGACTTATCTTAAAGATAGAGAAATCATATGTTGTGATACTTGTCATGATGTTAATACCTTGTTACAAGTTCAAATGGTTATATGTAAAAGTGTAAACTTGTGTCACACTGAACATCAACATAAATTGATTTAATTAAGTGGTTTAAAATTTGGAATTTTTATAGTTTGTAATATGGGAACAAACTATGATGTTGAAACTGTGGAAAAACATGGCATATCTGAAAAATGTAAGCACTAATTGGTATAGCTATATGGCTAAATATTGCTGCAATATTTTATTATTATTATTATTAGTAGTAGTAGTAGTTATCTGTAGTAATAGTAGTAGTGGTAGTAGTAGTTGTTAATATATTATCACTTAATCATGTATGCCTATTTAATCACAATTACAGAGATTCATAATTTTAATTAGTAAAATATGTGTTAAATTAATGCTTATTATTACTTCAGAAGTGGTCACAAATGGCTGTTTTCAAAGCAAAGTACAGCATCATGGGCTTATATCCATCAAGAAGTCATTTTAAGTCATATGTTTGAGATAAAGCCTCTGAGACCAATTTCCTACTTGGTATTAAAAAGCAGTTGATCCACAGTGACCAAGCGGAAACAAGCTGTACTTGTCTAATACAATTCAAGTTTATCATTCTCTGTGCAGAAAAAACAACAAGATTTTAACATAATGTATCACCACCTCCTCAAAGGATGTTCTGTTTTGGGGGTGTGTTTGACTGTTTTTGTTTTTAAAAAGAAAAGAAAGGTGCCTTGTAAAATTATTTATGTGGATTGGCCTGGCCATCATAAGAAGTGATATTTGGAAAGATCCAGATCACATTCTGGATGCAGAAAATTAACCCCCAAATTTTCAAAGATCCGCTTTCCAAGGTATTTTCAATGACTTAAATTGGCTTTCTGTTGCCATTACTCACAAAGTAATGAATGGACTTTCATGAAGGAAGGCCCTGGACAAAGGCAGAAGTAATAACATTTTGGAAAAATTTGGATCATAATCTGGATAGAAAACAGACAACAAAAATCCTTAATTTTTGGAAACACCCCTGTGCAGAGATTTGCACCCTTTTGAGTGCTTCCAGTTAGTTTATATTTATATGATTAACTTTTCTGTTGTGCATGCAGGAAATTTGTCTAAGAGTGATGCACTTCTGAAACCAAAATATAGATTATAAATTGTTCCAAAAGCTGATGCCTTGTATGCTTAACTATGCTTTAGCAGAAGCTTAATTTTTTTTCAAAATGATTCAGATGATGTATCATTTTTAGACCAGATTTAATGCCTAGTTAACACCTTTCTGTGTTGGAGTCACAAATTACAATTGAACAGGCTTAATTGTATGTACTTCTGATTGTGTTCAGTTGTAGTTCATTAGGATGCATTCAATGAGATTTGCATCTGTGTAGGATGCTTTCGGTGTGATTTGACAAGATTCAGAATGTGTTTTGACCACTTTTTAACACTCGACGATAGGAGAGGGTTATTGTAATCAGTTCATTCCGTCTGTCTTTCTGTCTTTCTCTCCTTTTGTCCTTCTGTCTGTACACCTTTTCACCTTTACAACTCAAAAACTGTAACACCAATCAAGCTAAAATTTGGTGGGCAGATACTTTATGGGGTACAGATGGATTCCTCCAAATTTGGTGAAATTTGATTGACAATTAAAGACAGGGGAGAGTTATTCTTATTTTTAATTGTGTGTGTACAGCGAAGTCTGCTTCTCTTCATCCCATACGTGAAAAATCAATATCTTGACCGGATTTCTTCTCGCGAATTTTTGTCCAATCAGAATTGGACTATCTTGTGATGTAAGCAATGTGTAGTACGTCCTAATTACGTAACTTCATTTTATTATTATTTCTTTGCGGGGATATTTGTCACTACTAGCAATATGTATGTCGTCTGTGGTGTTTTCATGTCATTGGAGTTTTTGTTCATCATATTTTCCGTGGGTTTGCACACAGATTATATTGTAACATTCTAAATTTTTGCTTTGATTAATATTTTGGATGTTTATCAACAATTGATGTTCTAGTGAAAATGTAACTTGAAATCGATTTTACTGAGGATTGTTTCTCAAAACATTGATTTTCAACTGGTAAACTTATGCTTAAACTTAACCAAGATATTATATATGTCTTCCCATGACAGCGTGCAGTCTTAGGATATATGTGTGCATTTTGCACCAAAGTATTTTGGTCACTCTCTTCCTGCAAAGTTAAAATTTATACGACAATATATGGGCAATAATAGGATTCTTTATAACACTATAGTGAGTCTGATCACATCCAGTCGAGCATTCTGCTCTCTCCGAGTGCATCTTGTTAAATGTTTGAAATACTTCTCTCAAGCCTTCATGATAGCAATAGCAAACCAAAAACAGGCCAAATTGCAGAGTTGAAACAAAGCTCTAAGACTTGAGACAACATACTGTATGGTCTCAGACATTTTTTCCAAGTTTCCATATTATTTTTGGCCAGTTAGATGTACAGATGAAACAATCAGCATTATTGTAATGTAAAGTAATACATGCTGCATTATTATGCTGAATAGGTTGTATTTTATTTAAATTCATGTCTTTCAGACAGGTTATTTCCATCAGCAAGAGGATCTGTGGCTTTAGTGTCATTCTTCGGCAGCATCATCATTTATTTGATGAGAATTAACCTCAGTGTAGCTGTGGTGTGTATGACAATTGAGGAGACTGAAGACTGGAATGGCACAACTGAAAGTAGTAGGACCACATACTGGGTAAAACGCCTTACATGAATTACATATAAATGTCATACATCAACATTTCTGAGAAATTGTGATATATTGAGTCCCAGTAAACATTTTTGGGTTTTGCAAACGTTTGAAAGGAAATACTTTGCAAAGGTTAAAAATTATGGGTACGAAAACCATTTATAATAGAAAGTTTTTAAAACGTTTTATGTATACCATTTATTAAACGTATAATGATGCATGTTAGAAAAATATTACAAATGCACATAATAATTTTTGAATAATAATGGGGTTAGAGGTCAAATTCAATATCTTTTTAAGGTTACTCACTAATGAAAATATTATTTTATATCTAAAATTGTAAAATAGTGGCTTAGAAATTGTACCCCATTCAATTCTTACTTTTAGCATGTGGGGCAATTTTTGACTAAGTCTTCTTATGTGGGTGTACCACCACACAACTAAGGCTCCCGATTAAGGATTTTTGAGGGTGGGTTTGAAATATTTGCTTAGTCCCAGACCTTCTGTAAGGGTCGGTTGTGGTCGGTTGAGGCCGTGAGGAAAATAAAACATGTTTGATATTTCTCACGACTCCAACCGATTCATATTTCCCGCCCTCAACAAAGTGTCCAGTCCCAGGCTTCCTCAGGCCTCCTCAGACCCAATTTTACACAGTCGTGTGTTGTCCCAGGCTGCCTGCGACCCTTAGTCCCAGACCTCTGTAGCTTAGTCCCAGGAGGCCAGTTGTTAGTCCCCGACTCATATATGATACATATGAATTTCATGCGTTTGAAAGTGAATCGGTTCCTTAGTCCCCGGAAGCCTCAGACCGTCTGCGGTGTCCTGGGACCCAAAAATCAAGGTCTGGGACTAAGCCCCGACTAAGGGTAACTGACCTTAACTGATCCAAGCCGGCGTCCTCAGGCCGCCTGGGACAACACAAATTTTGTCTGCGACGGTCTGAAGATGCCCCAGGAGGCCTGGTACTAACAACCGATTAAGAACCGACTCTTTTCCACGCGTCGGAAATTAAAACGAGGCAATGAGGAGGTCTGGGACTATATAAGCGACCGCGCACACATTCTCGTTGTTACTGACTGTTTGGCTACTGAGAGACGTGTGTCTCTGTTTTGTAGGGGTTTTCATTTTTTTAAATATCATATAATACTTGAGCTTAAGGCAAATTTTACAGTTAGGAGACACATTTTACTATTTTTTTATTATTTTGTTGACTGGATTATGAGGAAAGAGAAAGGAGGAAAGAGAGGAAGGAAAAAGATGGATGAGAGGGAGAAGGAAAGTGAAGAACAGGAAAGGATTGAAGTTACAGAGGAGAGGGACTGAGAGGAGAGAGGAGGAGGAGATTGAGGAACGTCCAGAAGCTATTGAGGAAGCTGTAGAAGAAGAAGAGAGGTGTGAAGAAGATATAGAATGCCTTTCATCAGCCAAGAGAGCCAGGGTGTGTGCAACTTTTACTGACAGTCAGGAAATTTCCATTGTGGAATTTGTAAAGCAGCACCCAGAACTGCATGACAAGGAACATCCACGGTTCCACGACAGGAACAGAAGAGAGGCCCTCTGGGCAGAAATATCTGCAGAACTGAAGCTCCAGCCCTTTGATGCCAGACGTTGGTTCGAATCCCAGCGAACGCGTTATGGCAAGCTGTCCAAGCTCCAATCTGGCCAAGCCCCGAGGGAGATGACCAAGAGACAGTCCTGGGTCTACCAACAGATGGGTTTCCTTAAAACCCACATCAGACGAAAGGGGGCCAACAGAAGTTCAGGGTTCAAGGCCAGTCCAAATACCAGCAAGCAGGACGAATCGCGTGGGTCTACTACTGACACAGAACACCTTGAGTCCAGTGTCCTGAGGGAGAGGAGTCATTCCATCCTTACATCTACGCCCGTTTCAACAGACTCCAAGATTCTCGAGCACTTTGACCAGATGAGGACATTGCTCTCAGGTTTTCTGCAGCAGAAGTCAGACAGGCAGCCCTTCTTTGACTACGTGGCATCAGAGGCCGAAAAGATGAGCCAAGAAGAATTTGAAAACCTAAAGGGCAGGATATTTAGAGACATTGAAAGTATTAAGAGCAACCGTAGACGTCAGTCACTGCCCAGAAGATCAGCCACTGTTACCACAGAGTCCCAGAGGGTCGGGTTACTGTCAACAACCACTCCACAGGCGTCTAGTTCCACTCAAGCAGCAGCTGGCAGCAGTTTTGTGTACTATACACCAAGTCCCATTGGCTTCGGTAACCCTACATCAGTCCTAACTGTACAGGATGAAGGGAGCAGACACAACCTGAGTGGAATATTAAGCCAGCTCCCAGATCTAACATCAACACAGATCGTCGAGCAGCCTCAGCAGCAGCAACAGCAGCAGCAGCTCTTTACTATCACCACTTTAGCACCGCCTCTACAGCAGCAGCCTCCTCAGTAGCCATCCAGTCAGTGCGGGTCTTTGACCTGCCAGGCCCTTTTCAGGGCCACCAAATCTCCCAAAAACAATTATTCAGCTGCAAGTTATTCCAATTCCCCTCCCAAAACAAAAAAAAAACAGTAGAAATACTTATCACAAGAAAAAAAAAGCCCAACACTTACACCACCCCAAATATAAAATAACCTGTGGTAATACACTTAACAAAAATAAGGCCACATATAAAAAATATTGATAAATGAACTCCAATTATGGCCAATAATATGCCCATTTGTAACTTAAAATCCATGGGATTGTTTTAACTTTGTAAAAAAAAAGTCCAACACTCACACCATCCCTAGAGTTAAAGATTTTTGGCTATCACATAGCCACCAACCCAAAAACAGACAAACCCAATAGTAAACATAACCACCAACCAAGGAACTGACACACAAATTTGGAAACAGAATTATCCCACCCCTGAGCTGGGTCAGGGAAGCCTATCCTGCCATCCTCAATCCTCCTCTTCAGCTGAGAGGCATTAAATATCTGGGCATCTGAGCAAGATCCAGCTGTACCAGCATCCACCCATCTAAACTTGTACTGCCCATCTACCAGGGCCAACATCACAATGGAAAAGAACCCCTTGTAGTTGTGGTACAGGGCTCCAGTGTTCTTGGGTTTCTTCAGGGCCACATGCTTCCCATCCAGGGCTCCCACGGCATGAGGAACATTCCACCTCATCCTGAATTCCCTTTCCAGTTCTTTCCACTCATCTGGAGTAGTAGGACATCTGAGGTACTCTCTGGTGAACTCATCCTGGATGGCCCTGCAGACCTCTGGTAGAAACTTGGAAATGGTGGATCTTCCAACCCTGAACTGACAGGATAGTGATGTGTAGGACTCTCCAGTGGCCAGATATCTGATGGTGAGGGCTAACTTCTCCCCAACACTGATGGGAGCTCTGTAGTTGGTGGCCTGCCTGGCTAGACGTGGTTCCAGTCTGGTCTTTATCATTTCAAAGAATTCTGGGGTCATCCTCATGTAGTTGGTGAATCCTGGAATGTCTGTGGCATACAGATCAGCCATAATGTTGTGGTAGGCTCCCCTCTCCTCTCTCTGCAGTAGCCATGGCCTGACCCACATGTTGTGCCTTCTTCTAGGTCTCTGTATGGCTGGTGGTGGTCGCTGTGGTCGACGTAGAAATAGGAAATACATGATTATTTGTAACTGAATAAAAACCAAAAAAGCCCTAAGTTGTTGTTGAATCTGTCTTCCATTAAAAGGTGGCATCCTGCTGTGTTCCCATAAAAGTAATGATGATTAGATCACAGAATTTATATAAATGTTGGAGCCAAACTTAAGATTTGACATTTTACCAGCACATTTAAATTAAATTTTACAGAAGAAAACTATATGGGAAGCTTTATAAATCTTTTCATTATATTTTGCTTGTACACATAATAAATACGCAATATATTAGTGTATTCAATACAATGTTAATCATGTATGTGCTTTCCATTTACAATCCTTTACAAAGCATACACTATAGTTAATCATATTACAAATCAACATAAAGGGCATGGATTCCTATTGTAAGTCTGATGAGGGCCCAGTGACATAATGTCTAGGTAAATCCAATTAACTAATCATCCTTCTAAAGCAAAAATGATATGTCCACCCCCCAGTGAGGTGGACATAATGGACATAACTCTGACATCAAAAAGAAAAGACCCAACATCAAAGACAATAGAGAGTTTAAAATACACGTACACGTGATGACCTGTACACCAAAACTACAAGTACAGGTACACGTTCCAGTTGAGGGGCTTTTCAGTTAAAATACACGTTTGGCGTGAAGAAGTGAAAACCCTCTTTCATATACCAAGAGTTTTAGGTGTTGATGAGAGTGAAGGGACTAACTATTCACCTTTTTCCTTTTGTGGAATATATTGTTTTGGGTGATACTACTGAGTACTCATTGCTTGTACTTATTTTCTATTTTTAGTTCAGGGTGACTTTCTTTCCTCCATTCATTTACAAAGGATTTAACAGTAACTCGTGTTTCAAATTTGAAAAAAATTAACATTAAAGTTTTAAAGTTTCAGACTCTTCCATGCCCACACCCATACCAATATTAAATAGTTCGTACTTTCATAGGTCATGGTTCTATACAGAAATAGCAAGGTTTTACAAGTTTTTTTTTAAACAGCACTTTTTACCAGGAAAGGTTGTCCTGATTTAATTTTATATATAAATAAGGTTTAAACACATATTAAACTCCCATTTTTCTGCAATATTCATGTATATAGTCTGTTATAAAAGCTAGAAAACCAGTTTTACTTTATTAGTTTTGATGAACTTCAAAACACCTCCTCCACGTTGTAAAACCTCAAGCTAGAAGTTTTACCTGTGAGCTGATGACGTCATTATGACACTTTGCAGTACCAGTCACAACGGGAACGGGTATTTTAAACTCTCTATTAATCACTCCAGTAAACAAAAGTAATAATTCTATGGAGTGATGATTTGTTAATTAGATTTACCAAGGCTTTATGTCCCACGTTAATAGGAAACCATTCCCTTCATGCTGATTAGATACTGGTTAGCTATTCTCTATAATGATGATTAGTTAATTAGGTTTACCCAGGCCTTATTTCCCATGTTAATAGGAAGCCATTCATTTTATGTTGATCGGCTCCTGATAATAACTTGATTGCATTTAACCCCCTGTATATGTCTGATTAGGGCAGAACAATAGCTTACACAACAACACATTAAGCACATTTGTTTCAGTTTTAATACTGCACAGTCTCTCCCCAGTAAAATATTGTAACTGGAAGTGAATACAACATGCACATTCTGTTGAATTAAGCGTCCCGCAATTTTTGTTTGTGTATGGGAGACCTTCAGGCTCCGCCGGCTCTGCCGGCTCTGTATTTTGTTTTCCTTATAACTCTGTAACCGTTAGGCAGATTCTTTTCAAATTTGGCAGGTTTATGCAGTAGCCTTGGGGAATTTTTTTGAATATGCTGCAGTGACATTTCAACCAATCAGAGGGGTCACATGACCAAAAATGTCTTTTTTCGATGGGTAAGCTTGTCCGGATGATAACTTGAAAGGGATTTTATCAATTCACCTGAAACTTGACAAATACATTCATTCTATTAAAATCTGGAAATGATTAGATTTTGGCATTGATTGGTTAAGAAATGGCCGCATAATTAATGATTAATTAATCATTATGAATTTTCCAAATAAGGAAAACACAAAAATGCTTATAACTCGAAAACCGTGCTAGATAGAGCAATTTCGACAAAATTTTTGACCCACATGGTATTTCTGCAGAGTAGCTATCCCAATTTTCAAAAAAAATTTGTCTCGCCAAAAATGGCGGCCATTTTGAATTTTCGAATTTTTCGCAAAAATTGCAAAACATAAAAATGCTTATATCTCAAAAACCGTGATAGATAGAGCGTTTTCGACGAAATTTTTGACCCGCTGGGTATCTCTGGAGAGTAGCCATGCCAATTTTCAAAAAAAATTTCACTCACCAAAAATGGCGGCCATTTTGAATTTTCGAATTTTACGCAAAAATTGCAAAACACAAAAATGCTAATATCTCGAAAACTGTGCTAGATGGCGAATTATCTCTTAAAAGTATTGCAGATGGCCAATTTTTCTCAAATAATTCATTCACCTACTTTTGGAAGAGCTTTCACACCCAGACCCATAGCTAATTACTCACCTAATCAAAATGAGCAAATGCGAATTATCTCTAGAAGTATTGCAGATAGCCAGTTTTTCTCAAATAACTCATTCATCTACTTTTGGGAGTAAATGCGAATTATCTCTTAAAAGTAGTGCAGATAGCCAATTTTTCTCAAATAACTCATTCACCTACTTTTGGGAGAGCTTTCACTTGGTGAAGTTTCAGACCCATAGCTAATTATTCACCTACTCAAAATGAGTAAATGCTAATTATCTCTAAAAGTATTGCGGATACCCAATTTTTATCAAATAACTCATTCATCTACTTTTGGGAGTAAATGCGAATTATCTCTTAAAAGTAGTGCAGATAGCCAATTTTTCTCAAATAACTCATTCACCTACCTTTGGAAGAGCTTTCACACACGAAAATGAAAAATTGTGAATATCTCGGAAAAGCTATTTCTTCTCCTTTAATGCTCGGCGGGAGATACACACCGCAGCAGTGGTCTTGTTTTCAAAAATTTTTGTCTTACCAAAAATGGTGGCGATTTTGAATTTTCGAAGTTTTTACTAAACACAAAAATACTTATATCTCGAAAACTGTGCTAGATGGAGCGAATTCAACAAAATTTTTGACCTGCTGGATATCTCTCCAGACTACCCATGCCAATTTTCAAAATATTTTTGTCTCGCCAAATATAGCGGCCATTTTGAATTTTTTGCAAAAATTGCAAAACACAAAAATGCTTACATCTTAAAAACCGTGCTAGATAGAGCAGACTGCGCTGACTTTGCTTGCCACAACAGTATAAGGCTAGAAACAGAACATTTTCTTAATACATTAGCACTCACCTTTATATCCTTTTCGGGATGCTTTGTTTTTGCCATGCAAAAACATTATCTTTTTTTTGCGAGCGATCCTCTAGTTTACTCAGATGTTGAATGTTAATTACATATGCAAGTAAATATCCAATAATTTCAATTTCATAATTTGAAACTATCTAACACAAATGTTACATCTAGTTCCTCATAGTTGATAAACATTGTGAATTTACCCATCTTAAGATAGGCTGGGACAGGCCAGCCCATTTTAAGATTGGCCGGCCAATCTTAAGATTGTCAGCCAAACTTAGGATCCTAAAATGGACTAGCAACAATCTTAAGATTGGCGAGATCTTAAGTTTGGCTCCAACATATATACCCAGAAAATCCAGCTTTTCTTCAAAACAAGAATCGGCGATCCTGGTCTGGAGAAGACTGAGGAGGCCTGAGGACGCCGGGACTTAATCGCGGGTTAGTTAGCTCTTAGTCCCAGGAGGCCTGAGGCGTCCTGGGACCCAGTCGGTATGTGTACGACAGGATCGTGGTTGAAACCGACCAGAAAACTGGCTTAGTCGGTTCTTAGTCCCAGAACAGTCGGGGACTGTCTGGGGCCGCCTGAGGCATCCTGAGGCTTCCTGAGGACGATCTGTACTTAATCCCAGACATCAATACCGATTCAGTATTCCCGCCCATTTACCTTTTTTTTTCACCGACTGTCCATGGTTAAGGGTCCCAGACAGGATCCGGGCTTAATCCTTTGGTGGAACAGGGGCATAAAATCCCCTATTATTGCTCACTACCATCTTTGTTTGGATATGTTTGAAGGTGAAAGTTTAATAAGCATTCTGAAAATATGGGTTTAAAAACATTTTGGATAGAATGTTTTTAAAATATTTGATCAAAAATGTTGTTAAAACATTTTATGTGTACTGTTTATCAAACATTTCATGATGAATGTTTGACAAAAATTTCCAGCATAACCTTCATTTCTTCAACTATTTTATAAATGTTTAAAAAATGTTTCCAGTCAAACCTAGTGTCTTGAGTTATTCTATAAACATTTAATAAATGTTTTCAGTAAAAACGTTTGTATAGAGAATGCTTATAAAATGTTTTTTAAACAGTAAAGCGTAAACTCTTACTTTGAAACATTTAGAAAACTATAAGATAGGGTTTGAATAGGTTTTAAAAACGTCTTGTAGATGTTTAAACCATTTTAAAACGTTTCTAATGTTTACAGGGTTAGGGTTTAAATGGGCCATGCACCAATGAGATTGTTGTAAAAATGATGAAATCATGATTATGTGGAGTGGTCAAAGTTTTCAAAGTGTAGGCTTGAAAATATTACATTTGTCTTAATTTAGCTATACTGTGGAATTTGTCAATTTACAGCCTATTGTTTTAAAGTAATTTGCAATACATGGTAATACCAGTAAATCAGTATGCCATTACAGAACCACCACTCCAGCTATATGTGGGCTTATGATGAAAACAACTGGCATGCCAGATCTCTCAACTTACCCAATACTGGAGACACTGAACAGTGCCCTGGTGAGGAAGGGGGAGGTGGTGAAGATGATGAGGTAAGCTATATTTTAAACAAGGCCAAAAAGTCTTTCAGTCTACATGCGCAATCTGCAAAGTCATCAGAGACACAAATAGTGCACTAGAATTTATGAAAGTCTGGTGAGAAAAAAAGAAATTCCCAGTCAGATACATCCCGTACTTGGCCTAGAACTCAGATGGTTACCCATCTATACTTCAGTGTTGAATATTGCACTCTACACTACACCACAATGCATTTAAGTCTGATGTCAAAAAAACAATGATAAAAGTGAAAAAAAAAGTAATGTCTGGAAGCACGAACCTTGCTAGAGTTTACGCTTCAAGATAGATACAATCAGTTAACCTACTTATTACTAGTTGCTGTGCTTCTTACTCAAGAGAAAAAAATTGTACCAGCATTGGTTGGGAAGGTGAACCTACAACAGACTTGCATCCAGTTCGGGGTCACTTCATCCCAGAGAGATGTAGAATAAGCACCAGTTATACAAGCCACTAGACTTTAAGAATGAAGTTAATTTTAATAAACAAGGTCATGTAATTTGTTGTTAAAATTTAACAAAATAACTCTCAGACTGTGTGTCTGTCTGTCTGTTTGTCCATGTGCATAATTTAAAGATAGCATCTGAGATACCCGTACCCCACAGCCTGGGGAAATAATTTTCAACACCATGAGATATAGAAGTAGTGAAACAGTATACAGATTGGGATACTTTCAGAGCAGTGTCAGTGTCCATATAATGTTTAAGTAGAGAAAATAATATCTAAAGGAAAGAAACTGCATGTAAAGATTAAGTATTAAAACAAGGCATTTCAGTAATTTAAAACTATAAATTATGAAGCTTTAAGACTTCTCCCATTTTGATTTTCATTTGTATGGTCGAATTATGGTTTGGATGTTTTGAATATTACCCATACATACAGATGTGGCAATACATGCTTTTATGTGGAGTTGGGGCAAAACCTGTGGCTCACTTGATGCACTACCATCTGTTATAAAGGGAAGTTGCAAAAGTAAAACGGTTAATGAATTCTAATATGACTTTAACAGTGCTTAATCTACATCAAAAGACACCCAAAGGTGCAACAACCAAGATTCAAGTAAAAAGATATACTAAGAGAAATATGAGAGATAAAATAGCATCAGATATCCTCGTAGAGACATAAAATAGCATCAGATATGCAAGATTAAAGGTCAAATCCAGGTCACACCATGACGTTGCACACATATAACCCTTGACCAATGTCCCTACCAAATATCAACTTCCTACACCTTATGGTTTCCGAAATATAGCCCAGACAAGGCATTATAGGTCAAGGTCACTACGGCAAGGTCAAAGGTCAAATCAAGGTCACACCATGACGTTTTACATCTACACACCCTAGCCAATGTCCCTACCCAGTATCAACTTCCTACACCTTACAGTTTCCAAGATATACCCCGGACAAGATTTATAGGTCAAGGTCACTACGGCAAGGTCAAAGGTCAAATCAAGGTCACAAGATGGATGTGAAGACAACTTCTAGGAAATCATGTTCCCCGAATCTTTGGCTGGTTTCAGCTTTGACCTTGGACCCCTCCTTCAAGGTCAAATGTGGTTCTTCATACCCATAATGGCCTATATCTCCCTTGTTATTGTTGTAGACGTTTTGCATGTGAAGACAACCTGTAGGAAATCATGTGCCCTAAATCTTTTGGTGGTCTCAGATTTGACCTTAGATCCCTCCTTCAAGGTCGAATGTGGTCCTTGATACCTCTAATGGTCTATATCTCCCTTATTATTGGTCGTAGAGGTTTTGGATGTGAAGATGAATCTTTTGGTGGGGTCACATTTGACATAATATTCTGTAAATTGTTATGCTTCAACCAAGTCCCGTCCGGGGATACACTAAATCGAGACACAATCTTAAGTTAATAATTCTGGTTTCAGTTCTCCTGACAGATGACCCATATCTGAAACCAGTTCGAGTTTTCAAAATCTTTTTCCTTATTTTCACAAATATTTTGTACTTTTTGTGCATAAAAGGTGACAGCACAGAAGACTATATAGAAAGTACAAGGGAGGTGTGTAGCGAGGTCATCGAATGCAAACCAATTAAAGGGATAGAAATGAGAAGACAAGATGATGGTCACAGAGAGAGTCACTTTTTAAAATTTCAAACAACTAGACCATGGATACATTTGTGGCCAGACTGATTCTGTGTTTTTTTTCAGCACTACCCATGAGGGAGGGTTTGTGTGTTTTCAGGCACTGCTTGTATCACAGTGTATCTCAGCCTTCTGTTTCTCCTCAGACAGGTGAATTTTACTGGGACAGGGATCTTAGAGGGACCATCAATAGTTCCTTCTTCTGGGGTTATGTCCTCACCCAGGTCATTGGCGGGATCCTGGCAAGGCGGTACGGAGCCAAGTGGGTCCTGGGTATAGGAGCCTTGTTTCTCATTGGACCAACCATGTTTTCTCCTCCGGCATCACGGTTGAGTCCTTATGCATTGATGGCAATGAGGTTCATTGAGGGGCTTGGCTCAGTAAGTTTTGCCATTTTTTTCTGAAAAAAATTTTTTGAAAAAACATGCTACCCAATGTCAAAAATGTTCTGTGAGTAAATCAAATTATTTGTAGTTGCTATATATTTTCTTAATTTTTGTTAACGAAATTCCTGTATTCTTTTGTGCCCACTATTGATTAATGTCAAAAACAATCAGGAGCTCCCAGGTCATACAATTGATAGCACCAAATACTTGTCAGTTAAATGGTCACTTAAAATGGTTGTAGTCTTGTGGAGAAAGAAATGTGAAATCTGCTACTTTATATGAATGTTGCTACTGGGGAACATACTTTAAAAGTAATGGGCTAAATTATCAAATTTGTGCCAATTTTGCATCAAGGGAGTAAAAAAGCAAGATATTGTTACATGTCGATACTTAAACATTTATATTTGACATCAAACAAGTGAATTTTTAAACATGTATGGTTGGAATTATTTTAAAATATTTTATCAGTATCATTATGCACATTTCCAGGGAGTATTTTTAAACATGTATGGTTGGAATTATTTTCAAATATTTTATCTCTATCTTTATACACATTTCCAGGGAGTATTTTTTCCTTGCATTCACCACCTATTTGCCTTGTGGTCACCAGCCAGTGAGAAAAGTTCCCTGCTGAGTTTTGTTATGTCAGGTGAATGAAAACATTATAGATGATATAAACATTATTAATTCTACATTTTATAGTCTTCTTCACTTGTAAAAGAACCTGAGGCTTTTTTCAGAGTAAATGTGTTGTGATTATCTGCTATTTCAATTCTTAAAATACAAATTGTAAAAGCCTGTGCACAGTGATGAGCAAAACATTAAAAGCTGATATGATTAAAAAATTGGAACTGAGATGACACACTGATGATGATGTGAGGTGAGATGAAACTCATTGTACTTTGAAAAATTCCCCAAATCTTCTTAGATCATAATTAGATGTCATCAGCATCTATTAGTAATCACCAGCTTATTGACTAGAATTTATTGTCTGACTTTGAAAAAAAGTCACCAGTTTCTTAAGTCGAAAGGTGCTCATTGTAAACAATATTGTAGTAAAATGTCTCGGATATGTTTATGTGCCTTTCTGCAAGCAGATCACAGTTAAAATGTATGAATGTTAAAATTGGACAGAACTATATGAGCACAATGTTGTAATGTTCTTTTCCAGGCAATTCACTTGGAAGTGTGCTCAGCTTTGCTTTATCTGGTGTCATCTGTGCTGAGTTTGGATGGGAATGGGTCTTCTGGGTATATGGTAAATCTAAGATACCTATTTTCTGGGCTATAATATGTATCATACAACACATTCAGCTCTTTGATGTCATGTTACTATTCCAATTTTTGTATTTTGTGGTGGCGTGTGTCCATTAGGGAAGTACTGTTTTTGTCAAAATTATTACAGTTAATCATAATACCCTCATTAGATTCACCCTACCTCTGCCTCAGTATTATTGTTGAAAAGCACAAATAACCTTTTCCTCTTTTACTCCCCTTTTAACATTATTACTCGATAATTACGCATCTAAACTGCCCATTTTATCCCTTAATCCCCTTTTATCGCTCACAGTCCCCGTTATCCGGGACTATCACTTTTACAATATACACCCACTGTCCACATAATTCACCAAACTTTATGTCTAATTTTTAGCTCAGAGCCTTCAAAAATGATTTTTCTACATATCTTACTGGCAATCCAGCCAGTCATTGCTGCATACCAGCACCATACTAACTCGAACATTCAATGTCCTGATGTCAGTTTCTGCCCGTTCAGACCCCCCACCACCACCTTCTGTTTACATTTCATCATCAGTATCAATTCCACCAGCTCTACCACATTTTCATTTTTTACCCCACAGCCCTTAAGGACTGTCGGGGTATTGTTTTCACCCATGGTGTCCGGATGGGCGGGCGGGCGGCGGGAAAAAGTTTGTCCGGGCTCTATCTCAGAAACTGTAAGGTGTAGGAAGTTGATACTTGGTAGGGACATTGGTTAGGGGGTGTAGGTGTGCAACGTCATGGTCTGACCTTGATTTGACCTTGCCGTAGTGACCTTGACCTATAAAATCTTGTCCGGGCTATATCTCGGAAACTGTAAAGTGTAGGAAGTTGATACTTGGTAGGGACATTAGTTAGGGGGTGTAGTTGTGTAACGTCATGGTCTGACCTTGATTTGACCTTGCCGTAGTGACCTTGACTTATAAAATCTTGTCCGGGCTATATCTCGGAAACTGTAAGGTGTAGGAAGTTGATACTTGGTAGGGACATCGGTTAGGGGGTGTAGTTGTGTAACATCATGGTCTGACCTTGATTTGACCTTTGACCTTGCCATAGTGACCTTGGCCTATAAAATCTTGTCCGGGCTATATCTCGGAAACCGTAAGGTGTAGGAAGTTGATATTTGGTAGGGACATTGGTTAGGGGTGTAGGTGTGCAACGTCATAGTCTGACCTTGATTTGACCTTTGACCTTGCCGTAGTGACCTTGACCTATAAAATCTTGTCCGGGCTATATCTCGGAAACCGTAAGGTGTAGAAAGTTGATATTTGGTAGGGACATTGGTTAGGGGGTGTAGTTGTGCAACGTCATGGTCTGACCTTAATTTGACCTTTGACCTTGCCGTAGTGACCTTGATCTATAAAATATTGTCTGGGCTATATCTCGGAAACTGTAAGGTGTAGGAAGTTGATATTTGGTAGGGACATTGGTTAGGGGGTGTAGGTGTGCAACGTCATGGTGTGACCTTGATTTGACCTTTGACCTTGCTGTAGTGACCTTGACCTATAAAATCTTGTCCGGGCTGTATCTCGGAAACTGTAAGGTGTAGGAAGTTGATATTTGGTAGGGACATTGGTTAGGGGGTGTAGGTGTGCAGCGTCATGCTCTGACCTTGATTTGACCTTTGACCTTGTCGTGACCTTGACCTATAAAATCTTTTCTGGGCTATATCTCAGAAACTGTAAGATGTAGGAAGTTGATGCTTGGTAGGGACATTGGTTAGGGGTTATAAGTGTGCATTATCATGGTGTTACCTTAATTGGACCTTTGACCTTGTCGTAGTGACCTTGACCTTTAAAATCTTGTTGCACCTTTGGGTCTGTCTTTTAATGCAGATTAAAGTCATATTAGAATTTATCAAGAATTTTACTTTCATAACTTCCCATTGTAAGAGATAGAATTTCATCAAGTGAGTCACAGATTTTGCTCCAACACCACACATAAGCGTTCATTAAATGTATTACCATTTCTTTATGCATGGTAATATTCAAAACATCTAAACCATAATTCGGCCATGCAGATGTAGATAAAGAATGTTGAATTTTAGTTTACTGATTAATGCTGTCATCTTGTTATTGAATTGACTTGTTTTAATACTTCATCTTTACATGCATTATCTTTCTTTTAAACATTATTTTCTGCATTTAAACATTTTTTGGAACTTTATATAACTGACAGTGCTCTGAAAGTATCCTGAACTTTATACTGGTACAGTGCTTCTGTATCTCATGGTGTTGAAAATATTTCCCTAGGCTGTGGGGTACGGGCATCTCTGATGCTATTTTTTTTTATTTTGTTTATTTCTACAATGCAACAGTATTAATACATTTTACAAAGTTGTTACATTTTTACAAAAACGTCTTTGTCCTTTTTCTGTTATTCACTCAATTAATTACAAATATATTCTAGCACCTTTTTACATGCTTCTGTCATAATGGTGTCATTATTTTTAAGACACTTTGCTTGTACTAAATATAATTCATACCACCTACCACTACCACCTTTTCATCTTACTCCTGCTTGCTGGTGACATCAACCCAAACCCAGGTCCATCCAGCTGTCCAAAGGTCACCTACGCCAATATTAGATCAATTCACAACAAATATTCTGCCATCACAAAATTTATTTCAGACAATGACACTGATCTCTTCGCCATGTCGGAGACTTGGATTAGACCTGACACCACCAGTGCCAACCTGTCCGAAATCACCACACCAGGTTACAATCTGTATCAACAGCCACGAGAGGTCCGCCATGGTGGAGGACTGGGGTTTTTCATTAAAGATGGTCTGGATGCATCCGTTGTTCCTACAAGGGCCTGCTGCACTTTCGAAAATTTCTTCATCAAGATATCCCTGAACAAAGAATCTTTTTACTTTCTAAACATATACAGACCACCTTCCTCCAGTACTCCAACCTTTTTTGAACAGTTTCAGTCACTTTTGGAGGATATTCATCACATCACGAAAAAATCTGGTTATCATCGGTGACTTCAATTTTCACCTTGAAACAACATGTTCAAATTCAAAAACTTGTCACTCACTGATCAATTCATTTGACTTAATTCGGAAAGTTAATTTCCCCACCCATATTCATGGACATACTCTTGACCTGGTTTTAACCAAATCAAACAATGATAATATTTCCAATGTCCACACCTCTGATGCTTTTTCCAACTATTTTTCAGTTAGTTTCACCCTAAATTTTTAACCCCTATATCCCAGAATAATGCTACTGTCTCCTTTTGTAAATACCATAAAAATGATAAAGAGAAAATTAAAGCAGATCTCCTTGGTTCTGAACTGATTAATGATCCGTCCAAAGAACCTGATACTCTCTACAAACAATATCGCACCACCGTGTAAACCCTTATTGACAAACATGCTCCTCTACACATCAAACACACCCAGGTGAAGTACATCACGGGATGAGTTAATGAAACCCTAATTGCGGCAAAAGAGACCAAGCATTTGTTTGAAGGCATTTGTCGAAGAAATAACTCCACCTTCAATAGATCCCAGTACGTGCAGAAAGTACACCAGTACAATAGAATTGGCATGCAGACCAAATCTCAATTCCTTAAAGCAAAAATTCAGGATAATCACTACAACCCACAAAAATTATGGCATGTCCTGGATGATGTGTTACACAGACTTCCAGCCAAGATCCGCTCATTGATAAAGCCCCCTTGGCTTTTGGCTAACAGATTTGTGGAGTTCTTCACAGAAAAAATAGAAAAAATACACTCAACATTCTTGGCTTCCACCACTTTTTCTACTGTAACAGAGGATCAAGTTACCAAAATTATTACCAACTCTCCTAGTAAATCATGTTCCCTTGGCCCACTTTCCTTGTTCTTGATTATCTGAATATTCTCATCACCATCACTTCAATCATCAGTGCTTCTCTTGAGCAAGGTAAGTGCCCAAATTTTTTCAAGCAGGCCCATGTTACCCCAATCCTCAAAAAATCATCATTAGACAATGAAGTTTTCAAAAACTATAGGTCTCTAATAGGTCTCTAAACTGTCTCTAATATAACCTTTATCTCAAAGATACTTGAAAGGGTAGTAGCCGTCCAGCTACAAACTCGCCTTGATGAAGCGGGCCTTATGACTGCCTTCCAATCGACTTATAGAAAATACCATTCTAGTGAACGTGCCCTCTTTAATATTCATAACGATATTCTTCTTAATATGGCCAAAGGGTCTGTCACTGCCCTTACCCTTCTGGATCTCTCCGCCCCTTTCGATACCATTGACCACACAATTCTCCTGGACAGACATAATATTTATCATGGAATCAGTGAGCTAGCACTTGGCTGTTTCAAATCATACTTGTCGGGAAGGATGTAGTACACTCTCACATCCAGCAGCGCTCCAGTATGGAGTTCCCCAGGGCTCCGTCCTGGATCCAGTTCTGTGCTCTCTCTACACTAACCCAATCAGCTCAATCATTCATTCCCACAGTAGCATCAACTACCACTTCTACACTGATGACACCCAGTTATACATAACACTCTCACCAGCAAATTTCTCTCACTCCATACAAAAACTAAAGGACTGCCTAAACGACATTCAAAATTTCATGTTTTCAAATAAATTAAAACTTAATCCAGACAAAACTGAGTTTATTCTCATAGACTCCCAAAAAATCATAAACAACTCCTCCCTAACTTCCCTATCAATATTTGGGGAAACCAGGTCTCCCCAGCACAAAGTTTCAGGAACCTCGGAGTGGTGTTCGACTCCAATTTCAATTTCTCAAACCACATGTCACAGCTCATAAAGTTCACTAGAGTTCATTCAAGAGACCTCTACAGAATTCGTCCCCTTCTAGACCTTAATACATCAGTGCTGTTAGCAAATGCTTTGGTGAGCAGCAGATTGGATTATTGCAATTCACTCTTCTTATCGCTCACTGATTATGAGTTAAGGAGATTGCAGCTAGTCCAAAACTCACTCTGCAGGGTTGTCACCCATTCCTCTAAATTCTCTCACATTACCCCTCAACTAAAAAAACTCCATTGGCTACCAGTCAGATACAGGGTACAATTTAAAATTGGCCTTATTATATACAAAATTCTCAACTAAGGTCAACTGGTTTACCTAAGAGAATTAATCCACCCCCCATACCTCTTTCAGAAATACAAGGTGAAGCACCCCCAAACTCAAGTTCCTTCAAACCCCCACTTTCGACTGTAGAGTACACAAATCAAACACTTCTCTAATTCCTTCAGTCACTATGCCCCAGTCCTTTGGAACTCTTTCCCCTTTCATGTAAGAAACAGTCGCTCTGTTGCATCTTTTAGGAAGCACATCAAAACCCACCTCTTCAGCTCTAGTTTCCCAACTTAGTTTTCTTCCCTCCTGGTCACACCCACAATCCTGGATTACTGACCTTGAACGCCCCTCGACTCTCCCTATGATAATGATTTTGTTTAAATAGCACACTGAGTTCCCCTTTGTGGGGAAGATATTGTGCTTGCAAAGCAGTAGATTAGATTAGATTTTAGCTTATTATTACCAATTATTGAATATTTTGTTGATAAATTAAACAATTAGGTAGTATAAGTGTAATTTTATGGATTATGCAAGATTTTGAATTGACATTCCAGGCATACAATAAACCTGAGCTAGTTCAGTTTCAGGAATATAATACATTTTCTGCTTTTATAGTGTTAATTCTTGTTTATTTTACCATATTTTGATAAAAACTAGGCAGTTTCTGTAAACATATGGGTTTTCCATAATTTCCCAACTTGCAAATTCAGATTTGTTTAGCTATTAGGTAATAATGTTCGTAATAGCTGTTATTGAACAAAGTTTTAGCAGTTGTCATATATATCAATGACTTTAATGACATGGCAACAAATTCACTGGTAATAAAAATAGTGTTATATGAGGTGTGTGGTAAAAGATAATGAAACTCAAAGTACATGACTGTACATTATTGATATATATGAACTGCAAAATCCTGTTTCACATTATCCAACTCCTTCATCCGCTAAAACCATAGCAGGTATTTAATTCTATTTCCATGGATTATGCTTCAAACCCACAAGTACAGACAAGTCATCAAATTCTAAATTTGTCAACAATTAGATCACTGAGGCCTCCATATCCTCTGGACCATAGAAAGCATACATAAATTGCAAATCTCTGCCAAGTCAGCCATGTATCTATGGTTTTCCATCTGAATTTTAGAAGGTATTCTGGAAACATTTGAAATTCTGTGTCTTAAATGCATTAAATGATAGCATTGTCAGAGGAAGACTACCATTGTTACTGCACCAGTGTGTTATAATATAATGTTTACCCAACAAGGGGAAAAACCATGATATGATTAAAAATTGGCGCCCACTGTCAATGTTATCAGTTTTGTTTTCCAGGAAGGTACATTGGTGAGTGTACTCATCTTATTACATATGATACAGTGAGTTTCGCTGAAAAAAATGACCTTCCTGGAATGTTAATCCTTATTGACTTTGAAAGGCATTTGACTCTGCTTGATGGGCCTTTATCTACCAAACTTTAGAATTTCTGGGATATGGTGAATCATTTATTAATTGGATAAAATTATTTAACACAGACATCAAAGCTACTATAATTCAATGTGGCTTCTTGTCAAAATTTATTGATATTGAGAGGGGCTGCCGCCAGGGTGACCCCATTTTATCATAATATTGATATTTATTTATTCTTGCTGCCCAAATCCTCACAATACTTTTCTTAAATAATCCAAATGTTTAGGGTATTTTCTGTGGAAGTACAGAGATCAAGCTCAGTCAGTTTGCTGATGACACAACATTGATATTAGATGGAACACCTCAGTCACTACAGGCCGCCTTAAATGTCTTAGAAATCTTTGGGTCAGTCTCAGGTCTTAGAGTCTACACTGAAAAAACCCAAGTAGTGTGGATTGGGAAGACAAAACACTGTAATGAAAAACTGTTGAAATTAAATCTGAAGTGGGACACTACTCCTTATAATATGTTGGGGATATCTTTTTCTGTGGATTTGCTTGATTGTACTGAAATTAATTTTTCTAATCAAATAGTAGAAATTCAAAAAAATTATAAATAATTGGAACAAATGATATTTAACTTCCATAGGCAAAATCACCATTATAAAGACATTCATATTGTCTAAATTAAATCATTTGCTCTTCTTTCAAATATTAATAATATATTGTATAGCTTTCTATGGTCTAACAAACCAGACAAGATTAAAAGAGATGTCAGACTACCACCTTTGGCAGGAGGATTAAAATGATAGATATTGATATATTCATGAAATCTATGAAAATTACATGGATAAGGAGATTGTTTACATCTAGCAATGCCCCATTGGTAAACCTTTTACTAGCTGAAACATCCATATGTCTAAATAAACTGTCAAACTTTGGTCCACAGTATTTGTCTACATTTATATGAATACTAAACTCATTTTGACAGGATGTTTTTGAGTGCTGGAAAACTATGTTAACAATCTCACAAATTCAAAGCATTGAGGACATTCTAAAAGCTCCATTATGGTATAATCCATTAATTTCAACCATTGTACTTTCCTGACTGGTTATGTAAAGGAGTTCTCACAGTCTCAGATGTTATATCCCACAATAAGATTGCCGGTTATGAGGAACTTTGTCACAAGTTTTCGTGTCATTTCAATTATCTTAATTACCTTACCATGAAGTATAAAATAAACATTTTTTTTGATAAAATATGGTTTTACATTTGAAAACATTATCCTTGAAAGGTACTTTGTTCCTTTCAATTTGAGGTCCATTTTGAAAGATAAAAAGGGGGTAAGATCATTTTATTTAGTATTTCTGGACAATCCTCCAAATAACTATAGCATGAAACTCCGATGGAATGAAGAATTTCAAACTCAAATTGACAATAACACTTTGAGAACATTATTCTCTATATATTATGTTTTAATTTGATTTGATTTATTTGGGGTTTTACGTCGCTTTCAACACTGTACAGGTCATATCACGACGGGTAGTTGGAAGGGCAGAGGAAACCAGTACATTAAGTTCGCTAGGGTTCTGTACTGTAAACTACCGACCAACGGCAAGCAGTTACCAGCTTTCCCACTTGAGGCCATGACGGGGATTGAACCCCGGCCTCAGAGGTGGGAGGTGAGAGTGTTACCACTCTACCACCGTGGCCCCCTATATTATGTTTTTAAAAAGTAGTGAATAATCATCTAATATGATTTCGGTTAACATTGATTTATAGAATTTTAAGAACCAATAATTATCTATTTAAACTAGGCATCAAAAATAATCATTATCCCAACTGTCTTTTTTGCCATTAGCCTGAGTCTTTACTCCATATTTTTTATCAATGCCCAAATTCAATACAATTATGGGAAGACATTGAGAAACTATTGGAAGAGAAGATCAGGTTAAGTATAACATTTTCATGCTTTAATGGTGTGTTTGGTAATTTAAATAAAGATCGAAATCATATACCAATAAACAGCTTAATATTTGTCACTAAAAAGTATATATTTGATGCCTCTAGAGATGGCAAGAGACTGATCCTGAGGTTATTGCAACATAGATTAAATAGGCTCTTTAGAGATGAAGAACACCGGGCACATTTATATGGAAAAGAGTCCGGCTTTTCACGGGTCTGGGATAGATGGGCTTCTGTGTTTTGTTTAAGTATATAGTATTACAACAAATGTATTAAAGTGTGTTCAAAGTGAGAGACACCTAATATTTGTATTATGTGATCTTCATTTTCATACTGAAGGTATTTGATATAGATGCTCTATATTTAGAGTTTTGTTGACTGTGTTTTTTATTATTTCTATTTGAGTGACATATGTAAATGTATATTATTTCTCTGTAATACATTTTTGCACTTGTTATGAAAAATGAAATTAAAATATATATATAAAAAAAAGTCAGCCATGTATCCCCATATAGTAATTTGTCCCAAATACTCATTGAAATGCTACTGCTTTTTTTTTTGTATCCAGAGTTTTGTCCACATCTTTCCCCAAATTTAATCACTTCCTCATTTGGTTAAGTCTGATCCACATAAAAAATTTTGCTAAGATCTCTATTCATTAGTTTTGCAATTATGAACAAAAACAGACAATTAGACAAATACATAGTATTTGATTTTTTATAATTTTATATTAAATTATATATTTTTTCACACTAGGTATCACAGGAATTGTGTGGTTTATTCTGTGGATTATATTTGCTTATGACCCTCCTGAAAACCATCCAAGAATTTCCAAAGAAGAGTTGAGTTACATACAAAGCTCAAAAAAGAGTGAGGAAAAAGGAACTGAAGGTGTAAGTTTGGATATTATGTGGTTCAGCCACACAAGCTGTACCAAATTTCAATATAAAGCTTAATTAGTTGAAACATTAATGACATGATTAGTAACTACTGGTTAATGATGACATGGCTTTCAGTCATATGACTACAAAATTTAACCACCTTTATAAACCATAGTTAGTCTATATCTTTTTTCGACTGGGAAACCTGTCAGCACACATTTGACTGTGGTCTGTTATAAATTGACAACATGTAATGGAGTTCAGTTTAACAGTTTGCAGAATAATGACAATGATGTGCATTAATATACTTAAAAACAAGGCCACTGCCGCAGCATGTATCTCCCGCCTGGAATCAGTAATAATGGAGAACTAAATGAGATAAGGGCTTTATAGTAAGATAACCCCACTTGACATTGAAGAATGGGTCAAAGGTAAAAGTCAGCAGTCTCAGGCCTTTACTTCCTTTAAGTTGTTTTCACATTTGAAACCCCTATTAGCAATGATAAGGGAGATATAAGGCCTTTTTAATAGGATAATCCCATTTAACATGTGATAAGACAGCCATTTTGGCTTCGAAACTAGGTCAAATTACTATCAGCTTAACTTTCCTGGCCATATATATTTTGCGCATATTTGATGAACCTAGCTGCAATATTTCACGTTTTAGAGCATCTTAATGAATTTTAAATAATTGAATATGGTGGCCATTTTGTTTTTCAAAATAAGGCCAAAATTTTTTTCAGACAAAACATTTGAAGGCCAAGAGTTTTAATGGTCTGAACCTGTAAGAGCAATATTAGGGGAGATAGAAGGCCTCTTAAAATGTAAATTTGATGAAGCTAGCTGGAATTTTGGACATTTAGAACAACTGTATGATTTTTAAACAATTAGCTATGGCAGCCATTTTGTTTTTCAAAATGAGGCCAAAATTTTGCATAAACATTCCTTGCAAATTTGATGAAGATGTCTTTATAAATGAATAAGATATTAAGGTTTATGCTGAAACCTGACAAACGGATGCACGGACGGATGCACAAACAGATGCACACACGCATGGAAGCTGTTTACAATTTTAGACCACAGCCTTTGCTTTTCATGGTCTGTCTTTACAATCTGAAGCCACAGCACCAATAATATGGGAGAAATAAGGACGTTTTAGTGTGACGACCTTGAAGCAGGGGTCAAAGGTCAAATTCAACACATGGAAAAGATTACCAGGCCATGACTTCGTACAAGTTGTTTTCACATTCCGAACCTCTAGGAGCAATATTTGGGGAGATATAAGGCCTTTTTAATAGGATAATCCCGTTTGACATTAAACATGCGATATGGCGGCCATTTTGTTTTTGAACTAGGTCAAATTTATTATCAGGCTAGCTTTTCTAGCCATATAGCTTTTGTGCAAATTTGATGAAGCTAGCTGGAATATTTGAAGATTTAGAGCACCTTTACGATTTTCAAACAATGAGCTATGGCGGCCATTTTGTTTTTCAAAATGAGGCTAAAATTTTTCAGAGACAGGTTTTCATAGCCATAAACATTCCCTGCAAATTTGGTGAAGATATGCAATATTTGGGGAGATATAAGGCCTTTTTAATAGAATAACCCTGTTTGCCATTAAACATGCGATATGGCGGCCATTTTGTTTTTTGAACTAGGTCAAATTTATTATCAGGCTAGCTTTTCTAGCCATATAGCTTTCGTGCAAATTTGATGAAGCTAGCTGGAATATTTCAAGATTTAGAGCGCCTTTACAATTTTCAAACAATTAGCTATGGCGGCCATTTTGTTTTTCAAAATGGGGCTAAAATTTTTCAGAGACAGGTTTTCATAGCTATAAACATTCCCTGCAAATTTGGTGAAGATATGCAATATTTGGGGAGATATAAGGCTTTTTTAATAGGATAACCCTGTTTGACATTAAACATGCGATATGGCGGCCATTTTGTTTTTTGAACTACGTCAAATTTATTATCAGGCTAGCTTTTCTAGCCATATAGCTTTTGTGCGAATTTGATGAAGCTAGGTGGAATATTTCAAGATTTAGAGCACCTTTAGGATTAGCTATGGCGGCCATTTTGTTTTTCAAAGTGAGGCTAAAATTTTTCAGAGACAGGTTTTTATAGCCATAAACATTCCCTGCAAATTTGGTGAAGATATGTTCATAAATGAATGAGATATTAAGGTTTATGCAAAAACGTGACGAACGGACGGACGGACGGAAGGCGTTTTATAATCTCCCGACCACGGCCTTCGGCCGGCGGGAGATAATTATGTTAAATTAGTGCACTGCTATTCATGAAAAATTTCAATCTCTAACTTACACATAATCTCTATAATTTTCTTGTTAGAATCTTTTATTTTAGTTTTAAACCAAAACTCAAATTTGATTTTCAGCATGTAAGCTGGTAGGGACTGCCACTTGATAATGTAAAATTAGAGTTAAGAATGATTTCAGTTGGTATTCATAAAAAATCTCAGTCACTCAGTGTCAAACCGAAACTGGATATCACATAAGTATAAATTTTAATTTGGTATTGTAAACTAAAATGACTTTAAAAGCAAACATAAAGTTTAAAACCATAAATTATAGGGATATATTTTAGTTGACTTTGACTTTAAATTTTTTATGACTTAGCTCACAATAAAATCGGTTAATTGACTGCATACCAGATCCAAGATAATCAACACGAGACAATATATCCCCATTGGTAACAGAGAAATAACAATTCTGAGCCCTCCATAAAAAGCTTTATGTCACCCAAGGAAAGGCTATCTGATGTTTAATATAGGTGCATGCATATAGGTACAACATTAGAATGAACAAAGTAACAAATGTATAAGTGGAAATTTTAACAAGGCATAATTTTAGCTTGAAATCCCAGTAAAATTTACACTCTTTATTCATGACTTTAGTAGGAACTGACTGTTAATGAAAATTAATTCCAGTGAACTTTTAAATTTAAAAGTTAATGAAATTTTGTTTCAACTGACATTTCCACTCATACAGTAGACCCTTCATTTGAACAAGTGTTTTTCATATGATGCTCCAAATCTTTGGAATGATTTGCCACTTAAAATTCGAACTGCTCCTACACTATCAAGTTTCAAAAGGCGACTTAAAACTTATCTGTTTCAGAAGTTTTTTCCTTCCTAGGTTTTCTTACTACCAATAGTCCCCTGGTGATGACCTTTATTATGTCTTATGATTTATGCATTAGGATTTGGATGGTGTGCCTTGGAATCTGCAAGATCTGAGATTAAGCACTTGGATACCCGACAGCTGATACCTATACAAAAATATAAATTAAATTTTACTCTTTGATCCAGCAAGGATAATTTTTTATGACTTTCCTATAATGCTCCTACTATATTTTGATAATGTCATAATTTTTCTAGAAACATGAAAATGTTAAGAAAACTGTGTTGCCTTTGTCACATTATGAGTTAAAATTTAAAAAATAAGACCATTTTTGTACACTTTCCTTCCATGTTTGATGTGCCAGCTCATTCAATCAGAGAGATTAAAATTCTTTCAAGAGATAAATCTTACATTATTTATCAAATAGTGTTGATTTGATGATAATATCATATTTTAAAGCAAGATATGAAAATCCCTTGGCTGAAGATCTTGACATCACCTACAGTCCTGTGTATCTATCTGGCTCAGTTCTGTAGTGCCTGGGGTGGTTATACAACCCTAACTTCTCTACCACAGTATATGGAAGATGTGCTCAAAATTAACATTAAGCAGGTATTTGAATTTTTCATATTTGCTAACATGCAAAATATTAAGTCTCAAACCTACCTTTTAGTGAGTTCTGCTGTGCAGGGCACATATTCACTGACATTGTTATTTTTAGAAAAATAATTTTGTTAGAACATATGCATTTTCTTGGTAAAAGCTCTGAGAATACAAATGTTTCTAAAAATAATTTTTTTTTTAATTTCTATAAAAAGTAATTTTTTTAAGTACATGTACATGTTTTTATATTATTTTATGTTACTTTTATATTGATTAACTGCTAAAATATTAAAACTATCTGTTTCTTACTGAGCTACTGCATTGAGTATATCATGTTATCTTTAGAAGTCTAAAAATCCCCATGAATTTAAAACACTCTTATTTGCAGAAATGTTTCACATTCTTAGAAATTTCTACAAATGTTTCTTATCCTTAGAAAACTTTTATTCGTAATTTATACTTAGAAAATGATAATTTTCATGGAAAAATTCTAAGAATACGAATAATTCTAATAAGACCTGGGCTAACCCAGTCTGACCATTAGAGTTTCTCTTGGTCAATTGTACCATGAATTATTTCTTTGTTCATTATGGAAATTATAGGAAACTGTTGATCTGTTATAAAATATGTTTATAAAAGTGTAGTATTATTATGCACATCAGATCCTGTGTATTATTCTGTTGAAAGTACAAGAATCGTTTCCTGTGTAAAGCATTGATAGAAATTTAAAACATTTTGCCGTACAATGGTAAAAAGGCCAAATAGATATGGGCACTATTTCCTTCATGTCAGATAACAATTAACAACTTTTGTCATAAAAATGATAAATTAATAAACTATTCAGAGTTGGTTTTGTTTTATTTATATCTGTAAGTATATAATTTTAAAAATGATGAATGAATATTGAAGAAAGTTGGACTCTTTTTTCAAGTGAATGTATGTAACTGTTTATTATTATGCTGTAAAACAACGTGAAAGTGTGAACTTTTACTTTGTATTCCTTGCCCTACTTAAATGCTCGATAGCTTGCAAATTTCAAAGTTATAATTTTTTAATGCCGTTATGTTTTTATGCTGTTATAGAATGGATTCTACAACTCATTGCCACATTTGTTGAAGTTTCTGTTCTCCATTTTATTTGCTATCATAGCTGACATAATTATCAATAAGAAAATCCTTAGCACAGGTTCAACAAGAAGGCTTATGCAGTCTTTAAGTAAGTAACTTACGTAAGATAGAGTTAAAGTTGTGTTCTTTCTGATATGTCATTTACATTTACTACACATAATAACAAATGGCATTACAGTGAAGTTACATGTTTGAATCTTGACCTTGGCTTCTATTGGAACAGTTGACAGTAAAGACATCATCATGATACAAAAATGTCATCGCAATATCCCTAAATTTTCATGCAGATATCACAATATTAGCACTCAGTATTCAGGACTGCATAATGTTCATTTAAGCAATAGAATAACATAATAGTTATGAAATCTAAAGCCTTTTGACTAAATATGCACACAAATTTTACTAACATTTAGTACATTTTGCCAAAGTTTTAAGGGGTTATATATATGTACTGATTCTGAGCAGTGTTTGCCTAAATTGTGGAATATTTGTATATCCATGATATCATAATTTTGAAACTTGTTGCAATAATAGTTGTACTCTTTTCTTGACTGATGCAGTTTTTGAATTTGAGGACAATCACATTTTGCACAGCATTGTTGTTATCCCACATCAAAAGTTGAAGCGGAAATAGGTAGAGTCACAATTCCATGCATGCATTGATAAGGGTATGTTGGCTGTTTAAGGCACCTTGTTGTGACATAAATCCCTGCCTTGTTGCAGGTTTTGTTATCCCAGCAATCTTCCTGTCAGTAGTTGGCTACTTAGACTGCTTCTCTGAAGGCTTGGTGATGTTGTGTCTGATTAGTGCAGAAGGCTTTACAGCAGGAACCAGGGCAGGTTGTCTGAGTAACATACTGGATGTGGCACCCAGGTATAATGTGTTCTATTCAATCTCTTGATAAACATCCCTGTGTTGATAATACTTTATACAGAAAAGCCATTTAAAACAGTTATACATTATAATTTGGACAGAAAGCTATCAACACAGTTTGTTTAGATTTAACAAATGTGCTTGGGATCTAAAAGTAAAAAGGTCTATAGATATAAGTCTTCAACAGTTTATTTTTGATTGATTTTAAAACAATTGTATATTTATATAAGAGCACTCTGAGAGTTTATACCCATGCCAAAGCCCAACACCTCCAATATTGCATACGAATGCAATGATAAAGCATTCCTTTAAAAATTCTTAGATCCAGACAGTGATCCAGATCACCACCAAAATTGAATCATATGTTACTTCTTTCATTGTTGATATTTCCTGCAAATTTCATCAAAAGTCCACCTATAACTTTTGGTGTATTTTACAAACAGACAAACAAACAAATGCCACCAAAACCATTACAACAATTGCACTCACAAGCAATATTGGAAGTATTGGGCTTGGTGCAGATATACACTCTGTGAGTGTTATTGTCACCAATGGGTTCTGTCATTGTACTAACCCCACTTTCATGCCTAGAGTAAATATTATAACAATAAAGGATAAAAAGAAATGTGCAATTTATTTTTATTTTTAGATTTGCAGGGATACTGATGGGTATTGGTAACACTATTGGAAACATTTCTGGAATTTTTGCTCCCATTGTTGCAGCACAGATGACTCCTGATGTGAGACTTTATAGTCTTTATAGTAGTCCTTTTCCTTTCGAATGTGATTTAAGGGGAATTGTTCACATTGAGAACCATTTCATTCAAACATGTGCTGTATCACCTTGACATAAGTATAAGCCCTTTAATTTTATTCCACAAATGCAGATGTGATGGTTGCACCTTGTATTTGTGAGATGATAATTGGGTCTATAAAGTGTTCAGTAGAAGTTTTGCATTCTCACTATAATTTGTTCAGAAAGGCAACGTTCAGTCCTCCACTTTTTCCTGTTCTACATCCCTCTTAACAGCCACTCAATGGTAACTAGAATGACCCATCTCAGGTCAGATGAACTCACAGTCCACACATACATTGTGAACACTGCATAACTAGCCACACCTTGCGAAATATTTATCATGCTCTATGTTCATCAAAGCATCATGTTTTTCTTGCATATGGTGATTCTATCCAGAAATTGTTATCTGATTCATATATCTATTAACATGTTTCTATGATTACAGAACTACATCATCTGTGATGTCAGCTCATGGAAGAGCCATCATGACATAATAAACACCCCATAGTGATGTCTACTTTTGTTTTAAATTCATTAGTCAAATGAGCATTTGTATTTCAGTCACCACATTTTATTGCACTACAATATCTTACCCTTTGGGACAAATTAGTATTTGGGAGGCTCACATCCAAGGTGGCCAAACTTTTCAAACTTTTCAATGTTAAAAATTCTAAGAACCTCAGGTGACCACAGAGGCTGAGTTGGCTCTGAGTATCATGAGATAGCTCAGCTTTAGGCTAAAAGTAGTTGTATTGGCTCAAATAAGTATATCACATATCCATAGTAGCTGGTATTGATTTCATTATAAGTGAGCTGGGCTTGCATTTGTGTGAAATATTTTGGTATTCAGATTATTTTTGCACATCAAAATGCTAATTAAATAAAAACTATCTCAGTCACCTCACCACAAGTGCCATCTGGTGATAGACCTGGTTGGCCAGGTGAAATATAAAATCTTTCTTGAGAAATTTGGTCACCTGGGATGTGAGCCTCATCAATAGCAATGAGTCCTAAAGGGTAAGGCTGTAGCTAATGAAAGCTAAATGTAAACATAAAAGTTACAAATTCAACTCATTTGAAAAATGGTCATACAAAAGCACAGATGTGCCTATGAAGCTTAGGAAATAATTTGTCATGTTTTCAAATCAATCTTCACTGAAATTTTCACATCCAAAACCATTCACAGTAGAATAGTGTAAACTTTCATTTGTTAGTATGCCTTGTTTTAGGGCTCACAAGAGCAGTGGAGGGGAGTGTTCTTTCTCACTGTAGGGATGTATATGTTCGCTTGGGTCATATACATGATCTTCTGCAAGGGAGAGGTACAGGACTGGGCTCTTCCTTCTGGTGACCTGGATATAGAAAAGGTGGGTTGGTGATTTCTACTCGTATATTAACCGTTTATTTAAGTGTACATCAGTTGATTAGTTTTCATATTATTTACACATTTCATGCTTTTTGTTTTAGCGTAATTCCCAACCAGATGATTTTAGCCCCTATGTTACTTTATCCTACAAATTTAACTGTGAATTTGTATTTATTTGTTTGTTAAAATCTGACTAAGAAGTACATGTAATTGGCTTTGTGCATATGTTTGTTTGCAAAATAGCTCCAAAAAAACTGTGGATGCATTTTGATGAAATTTTCAGGAATTGCCAACAAGTAGCACAAGGAACATGAATTTTTATGTAATATGTAATTGAATAAGAATGTAAATGTAACAACACGTTAATTGTAAACTTGTATTATTTTTCACAGTCATACATTGATCTGTTCATAGCATGGAAGTCACATTTAACCATCTCGATTTTATGCTCCTAAATTTGCTTATCACTGATGTCTGGGATAGAGGGGCAATATTACATTCAATATATAGACTTCAGGTACATGAGAATACCGTGTTTTGTTTATAACCTTTGGAGACTTTTTATAAGTTATGTTACAGAAAAAGAGTTGTTTGTAATTCAATGATTTTCTTGTCGTTATAACATGTTCTCTTGCAATTACAGGTAGTGAACAAAGAAGACACTGCAGATTATGAGAAAGATATTAATGCACACACAAACAATGCCTTTCAAATGCAAACATTTTCCTCTGGTGCCAAAGAAAACAGATTTTAATTTACCATGACAGACTATTTTGCCTTTTAGGCAAAAATCAGGCAGTTTCACAGTAGTTATGCTATTTGTGTTGACACTATCAATGGACCTCAATCAATAGGATAAGATTCTATTCTATTCTATTGCAGGAATTGGGTTTACTTTAATGTACATTACAGGTCAAATTGGAAATTAACTGATTTATACTCTAAACTGGGCATGTACACCCAATAATTTGAGTTGAATGGTATAATATCCTAAATCCATATTCTTTGATGCAATGTGGCATAATAAAAATAAGTGAATTAATTATAAAGCTAAATGAATTATCAGTAATTAGTAGGTATGTGAGTGTGTTAAATTGCAGTTAAAATAGTTTAAGTTTTAAGAGTTTAAGTACAGGTCAAAACTGCTATTCAATCTCAGTGATAATTTTCTGTAAGGCTTTTGATGGCGCACCTGTTTATAAGGTTATTTGAATAAATCCTGGATATGGTGCTTGTGGTAAGATTTTGTCAATGCCGGCAATATGTGTTAAGTTCAATATGATAGCAACAGTCAACAGCCATATATCTTCCTTTTGCAAAGCTACCAGAAAGGATCTTTAGTGTTTCCATTGTGTACCACTTGCACTGTCCCGAAAATGTCCCAGAAAACGATGATAGCAGCATGACCCTCGTATTGACCTCATGTTCTCAGAGCAATGATTTTGTTCAGAATCTTAAAGTGAACTAATTTAGACCAAATCTGGCACCTGCTGTAAAAGCATTCTGCTTATTATCTTGTGCCTTGTTGGGAAGGAGATTATAAAATGTGCCTTGTGTGTAACTGTGTCCATGCATTTATGTGTTACACAGATATCTCTAAAATGAGATATCTCCAGCTTAATGGGGGTGTTCCACTGTAGCCGACTGGTCGGTAACTAGGTATTTTTTGAGGGTCAGAAGCAATGTTTACAGAGTTGGTTAGGGTCAGTTATATTTTCCCGGCTTGTTGCGTTGGATCGGAAAAAAAATCAAACATGTTTGATATTTCACCGACCCTCCACGACTATAAATCCGAAATGTGGCTCTGCCCACCTGGAAACTGTCCTGTCGTGGATCTCTACGGCTTGTCAATTACACTCCCCATCTTGTCCTCTACTGTTACCGTCTTGTCTTGAAAAACTTGCCGTCCTGTCCTGGTTGAGTTCCAGGACTCCATTTCCAGACAGGCCGTCTATACTATCTGACCGTACTTGAAAGCAAACAGGCCTGTCGTAAATATAACCGACCTGACTTGGACACTTCCCGTCAAGACAGGAAGTCTTCCAGTCTTCAACTGTAGAGTTAGTCACATCTCTGCAGGACAAGCTGGGAACACATACAGACTAGCCATAAACACAAAACCGACAAGGCAGTTACACAACAGACAAGCCATAAACTGTGTAGGAGAAGCAGGCTTCATTTTTACAACCCACGGCTTGTCTGCTGATGAAATCTGTGACTATATAAGGTGAGTCGGCTTTTGCAATGCATCATTTGGAATCTGGCATATGATGAATTACATCTGGCAGCATTTTAAGAATAGGATTTTTTTCAGAATTATCTAGGGCAGTTTTAAGTTGAAGTTGGCTGACAACATATTTTAGGATTGTGTTTTTTACAAAACCACTGCTCTTTATTATTTGACAATGGGTCCTAAGAAAGGCAGAAGAGTGAGGCAGATAGAAGTTCCAACTGACAGTGTTCCTGAATTTGAACTTGGGAACACAGTGGTGGATATCCAGTGGAGGAGGTTGGAGAGGGAGGCCAGAGAGAGGTAGGAGGCACAATAAAAGCAACAACAGAGGGAGGAGGAGGCCAGATGTGAGGAGGCAAGGGCAGAGCAAACACACTCATAAGAAGGGGGAGTGTTGCAGAAAAAAGGCCCAGAACCGAGAAAAGTGCCACAGAAACAGAGGCTGGAGAAGAGGCGAGACCATCACAGTCACGATACAAGAAAGGGCACATGACCAACATCTACCTCACTGACTCAGACGAGGAGGTTATTGTGGACTTTGTGAAGGACCACGAGGAGTGGTACGACTAGACTAATGCACATTTCAAGGACAAAGCAACAAAGGAGTGTCTCTGGGAGCAGTTTGCCAACAGTCGCAAGCTGTCTGGTTGTCAAGGTGTGCAAGACCCGGTTTGACTCTCAAAGGACACGTTACGGGAAGCTGACGCAATCAAAATCTCGGCAGGCCCTGAAGGAGATCACGGAACATCAGAATTGGATACAGGATAAGTTGGATTCCTGAGGTCGCACATCAGACGCAAGAGACTCAAATCATTAGCCTTCAAGTCCCAGGCCCGAGGAGTCAGTGCTTCAACTACTACAGCACATGACATCTCCAGAGCCTCCACTGACACAGACAGTGTGGAAATCACTATGCGGTCAACAGATACCGCGTTACAGCCTGAAGACATCACAAGCTCCACAGCAGCTTCAGGGCACTCTTAGGTCGAACAGCAGGTCATGGACCAGTTCACAAAGGTGAGAAGCATGCTGTCATCTTCCTGGGGCAAAAGCAGGAGACAACAACATGTACAGCCTTCTGCAATTACTTGGCATCGGAGGTGGAGAGATTAGAAGAGAAAGACTTTCAGACATTTAAAAACGAGGCTGTAAAGCTCCTTAGCAACATTCAAAGCAAGGCAGAAGAATGTGGTAATCAGCTCTAGCAGCCACAGCAACACTTTCATGTAGCTCAAGTGTATAGCTACAGCAGCCAGATCAAGCTGCAAGGGAATATATCTTAACCATCCCAGATACACAGATGCCTCCAAGTCAGGTCATCCAACTCACTCAGCAGAGCCAGGTGGCAAGTAAAGGATAGCAGCAATCCAGACGGCAGCTGACTTCTTCCTAGTCATTAACAACCAACAGCCAGGAGCTTCAAGACCACTTACATCCACAATGACGTCGACAAAGCACTTCAAGCCTTTTTCAATTGCCTCTGCCACTGGTGAAGAAAGTGAACACAACTTATCAGGACTCTTAAGCGTTTTCGGAAACATACCCTCAGTGCTGCGCTACCAGGAGATTGACACATTGCATCCATTTTCACCAGCCGACACACCAACAACAGATGCCTCTCCAACCACCACCGCCTCACAGAAAGAACATCAGAAGCCACCAGCCCAGCCACAGCCTCCGCCTCTTCCGCAGTCAGCCGACGCCAAACAGCAGCCACAGTAGAACATCTGCCAAGACTCTAATTGGTCCTAGGGGGCTACGGTGGCAGAGTGGTAACACTCTCGCCTCCCACCTATGAGGCCGGGGTTTGGTTCCCAGCATGGCCTCAAGTGGGAAAGCTGGTAGTTGCTTGCCCTTGGTCGGCAGTTTACAGTACAGAACCCTGACAAACTGTATGTACTGGTTTCCTCTGCCCCTTCCAACTACCTGTCATGATATGACCTGTACAGTGTTGAAAGTGACGTAAAACCCCAAATAAATCTAATTGGTCCTTTTCAGGACCACTGAGGTAAAAAATTTAAAGGTCCTTTTCAGGACCACCCGAATCTGAATGAATAAAACTTTGTTAAGCATTTTTATAAACACTGCATGGGTTGATTCTGTTTAAAGGAGCTTCTTTGCTAAAACCCATTAATTCATGAGCTAAAAATTTCCATTTAGCATTAATGTTATATAGTAATCATTTAACAAAGGTTATTCTAGCTGTATTAATGATAGCCATTTGTGGATATCATTTTTAAGTCACCCAATGGAACTAGTAAAATCAGTACTTCTTTCGAAACAAAATGCTTTCTATTACTTTAAACAAAATTGAAAATTTTTTCTCCATATGAGCAATAAATTAATCATTTAAGGGAAAAGCAGAAGCTAGCTGCTGCAGATGGGGAACTATCAAGGATTTTAATACAGTTATCTTGCCTTTAATTGTGAGACATCTGCAGCTCCATGAGTTTATGATACTTTGTAGTTTTCATCTTTTCATTAGTATTCAATTGAAACATTTCATCATAATTTATTTAGAAACAAAAACCCAAAGTCTTAAAAGGGCAGTCTATCCATTTGATTCCAAACAAATTATTTGATTTACAATCAGAGGATTGTAATGCAAGAGCTTCTGGGTTTTTTTCTTATTTAATTTTAGACCTGCGTATCTATAAAATTCTTTGAATAGTTCCATAACTACCTTTACTGATTCCAGATTATAAAGAAACATAGTCATATCATCAGCAAACAACATACAGATACAAATTTCTCTTTGGCCAACAATAATACCAGTTAACTCTTCAGAATGATGTAAAATTATAGCTATAACTTCGACTACTAGAAGAAACGCACTAATTGGACAACCCTGTCTTACTCCCTTGGAAAGTTTGTAAAAAAAGACATGACCATTATTTGAGGCACAACTTTCAATTTCTGAATATAAGGTGGCAATCCATTCTGAAAGTTTTCGCCAAATCCATACTTTTTGCAACACATGTTTAAGAAAGATCCAGTTTATGGAATGAAATGCTTTTTCAAAGTCAACTAAAAGTATTATACATGAATGGTTTGTAATTTTACAAAATTCAAATCATAAATCTAAAACAACTTCTGCTACTCATATATCCTATTTGATCAGTATTTATCAATTCAGGTAAAGCAACTTTCAATCTATTGGCTAAAACTTTTGGTAAGATTTTATGATCTCTGTTCAAGATAGACATGGGTCTCCATGATTTTAGCTCAGTAAGGTCTTTATCTTTCTTTGGAATGAGTTTTATAATTCCTTGCCTTTGACTTGTGGTAAGTAGACATTTTTTTAAAGGAATTTCTGTAGGTATTGAGTAGAATGTTCTTGATATCTTCCCAAAATACTCTATATTCTCTACTCTAAATTATCTTTGTATTGTTAGAAATTTGTGGTATGCTAGCTTTATCCAAATATGCCGATAAGTCTTCGTTGCTTATACCCTTTCCCAAATCAGAATATAATGAAGAGTAAAAAATTTTTTGATGTTCCAAAATTTTGGTCTGACTGAAAGTAAGTTTGTTGTTGATTTTCAAAGTCTTGATACTTCTGATATTATTTTTGGCCTTTTCTAGGTTTAAAAAGAACTTTGATGGTTTCTCATTATTCTCAAGCAAATTACATCTTGATCTTATCATAGCACCCTTTACTTTATTTTCATACAACTCTTGTACATTCTTTTGTATATTCTTGCACATTGTTTAAATTTGGAGTACTGGCAACAAGATTTTCTAAGGCTACAAGTTTTGCTGAAAGCACATCTATATTTTATTCTTCTCTTTATATTTAGATATGGAGTATGTTATTGTATCTGTTCTTATTTTACATTTTATGAAATCCCATACAAGATCCTTGTTGATCAAATTTTTTACATCTGTTTTTGCCATTAAATAGTAAGCTTACATTCATTTTCCAAAGTCCCCTGCCTTTCTTTTGACATATGTTGTTTTTTCGTGCCTAGTGAACCTCTTTTTCTGTGGATGCTTTAAACGACATATATCCACGAAGTCAATATCATCTACAAGTTTCTGTAAATAAAATTTGTAATTTGGGACACCTTTAGAGACATTAGATTTCCCTAAAAAATCATCAAGATCTGTATTAAGGTCTCCTGCAAGAATTAGGTTACTTCCAAGATAGTTTTCAAGATTATCTAGCAGATATTTACCAAAGGCCAATTGCTCTTTTGATTTATCACCAGTCTGTGCATAGATATTTACAAGGGTATAATTTTCACAGAATATGTTACATTCAATTAGTAGAAACCTCCCATCAGTGTCTTGTTTGACATTAAAATATCAAATGTTATTTTATCTGAAAACAATATTGCCAACCCCTTGTTATTTGTTTGGCCATGAGAAAAAAGAATCTTCCTACCCCATTCTCTGCACCAAATTTCTTCAGATGATGGGTCACTATGACATTCTTGCAAAAATATGATGGCGTTTCCCTTTGATTTGAGCCAAGAGAAAATGCTTTGCCTTTTTGTCTTGTTAACCCCTTACATTTAAACAATAAAATTTTAAATCATTCTCCATAACTCCATACTCATCAACAAGAGCTTGAATCCTGTGACTCTTGTGACATTGCATACTTGTAATGATCTCTTGTAATGATGCTTGATGAATATGTACAGTCTATACAAAATTATTAAAACCAACACAAAAACTTGATAAACAAACATTAGTTTTTACAAGTGAATATATAAAGAGAGTGAAAAGGAGATAGAGTTGCTGCATAAGAGAGGGGCAAAAAGTACCATTAGAATAAAAGCTAGACAACTGCTAATCCTGCATTTAGTCTGACTAAACTGAGCTATAACTTCATACTGACTTTTTTTATTAACCAAGGTCATTCACAGGGAGAAGATACATTACAGTTTCATCGAAGATATACAACAAGGAATTGTGAGGAAAAAAAGAAACCTTTACACTAAGTCTTAAGCAATCAGTTTTGTGATTTAGTCAAAATGAAGGTAAAAACCCTTTTATGCTACAGTAACAGTCGCAAAGTACCAGTGACTCACTTTTGTACAGACGACAAACCTGGATTTCATAAATACTGTCCATCTACTTGTGAAGCCACAATAAATTGTCAAATACTGTCTTTGTATTGACAAAAAGCACAGACAAAAATAAAAAGGGAAATTCAAAAGTTTAACTATTTACAACTTGATAGTAATAGCTTCCATATGCAGATCAGTTTATGTTTAATATGCTCTAACTTTATAAAAGCTTCTACTGACTTCATAACTACAGGCCAATTCTATATTGAAGCCACAACTAAAGGACAACACCTTACAACTGATACTAGATACCAACTGTACAAGTGTAATAGATACAACAGTAATGCAGGTAGTTGTATCGGTTCATTTACAATAATTCAATAGCCTTTTTTGCCAAAAAATAGCTTTCATGTGAAGACCAACTTAGGTTTAATATATTCTGACTTCATAAAAGCTTCTACTAATTTCATAACTACAGGCTACTTCTATATTGAGGCCACAAAGAATGTTTAAAATTAATAAGTTTTAATTTCATAAATACTAGCCATCTATTTGTCAAGCTACAGCACATTACCAGATATTATCATTGTATTGAGAATACAGACGTACAGAAAGTTGTACTATTTATATTTTGTTAGAAATAGCCTCCATATGTAGAACAGTTTATATTTAATTTGTTCTAACTTTATTAAGACTTCAACTGGTTTCACAACTACAGGCCTTTACTATATTGGGTCCATGACAACAAAACAACACATTTATACTCATAACTATACTGTATAGAAAATTGATAAGACAATATGCAAATGGTCTTATCAGTTCATTTACTGACTACAGTAGATTTTTGTACAGACAAGTAAATTTGATACGCTTTAATTAGATGGATTATCATCTACTTGTGAAACCATGATAGATTGTCAGATGCAATCTTTGTACTGATAAATCACATGAGCCAAAAGAATATACAAAGGTTGTAGTTGTTACACCTTGTTAGCAATAGCTTCCATATATAGACCAGATTATACTTCATATGTTCTGATTTCACAACTACAGGCCCTTACTATATTTGGGCCATAACAACAGGCCAACACATTTATACTGATAACTATATGTACAGAAAATTGATAAGACAATAATGCAAATGGTCTTATCAGTTCATTTACAGCACTGCAGTGGAATTTTGTACAGTCAAGTAAATTTGATGTGCTTTAATTACCTGGATTATAATCTACTTGTGAAACCGCGTCACACGCAATCTTTGTACTGATCAATCAAATGAGCCAAAAGAATATACAAAGGTTGTAGTTGTTACACCTTGTTAGCAATAGATTCCATATACAGACCAGATTATACTTCATATGTTCTGACTTCATAAAAATGTTCAACCACCTTCATTGCTATAGGGCACTTCTATATTGAAGCCGCTACAATAGGACAACACCTTTGTAATAATAATTGTATATATATAGATAATAAATGTAATAGATTACATAAATTGTAGATCTACTTGTAAGGCCATGATAAATTTTCACACAGACCATAGATAAAATGAATATATCATAGGTACAAAGAATATACAAAGGTTTTAGATATTACAACTTGTTAGCAATAGCTTCCATATACAGACCAGTTCATACTTCAAGTTTTACTATTTACACCTTGTTAGCAAAAAAAGACTATTTTATATTGAGTAACTTCTAAATCCAAAAAATCTTCTACTTTATTTATACGTTACTTTATACTCAGGCCCTGGCAATAAGACAACACCTTTCTACTGGTAACAATGAGTATATCTGTACTTAACTTATCTCAAATAAGTTTAACCAGAGAGTTCACAAACTCTCTAAGTAACTACATATAAGTTGCTAATATATTAAACATACCCCAAGAAATACATTGTTATGTACGGTAAGCAGTAACTTCCTCTAAATAACTGGATATAAGTAACTATTACATTAAACATGCCGAAAAACAAATTGTTATGTACAATGTTTTTGACATGTTTTTTTCCTTGGTTTCAAATTATAGTAAATGTTTATATAGAATCTTCTACTGACTTATTGACTGTTTATTTAAGTCATTTTTAACTTTCTGAGTACATCCATTAAAAGTTTGCCCAATATATTTTTACCTCTCCATGCATTAGGATTCCAGACTAGGTCATCTTTGATTGGCCATCCACATGACCACACATTGCATTAGCATTTGCCTCCACTAGATGTTTTTCACCAGTTTTCAAAAGGTACTCTTTTAATGAGTCATCCTGGGAAAATTTAGCGATTAGTCCTTTAAACAGGGTTGATTCCATTTTATCAGTCCAAATCTTTGAGTCAGAACCTTTAATTCTTGATCCTAAGTGTTTCTGTTCTATCGGGTCTGAGGATTCAAGTATTTTCTTGGCCTGCAATACATCATCAAAAGCAATGGCTTTTGAATGCATTTAATATTGTTCAACAGAGTTGTAGTGTTTTCCTTCTATTGTAAAGGTACATGGATGATGGTTGCTTAAAGGTGAGTATTTCGAGTAAAACCCGATAATATTTCCTGTTTTCTGAGTAAACATGTTAACTGGTAGCATGTCACTAGGCAGCTGATAAAGAGTATCTACAGTGTACGTAGTACCATTTATGATAAGTTTGTCATCAAGAAACCTGGATCTGTATCTTCTAGAGGGAGAAGAAATTCTTTTTGACTGCTACATAATAGGGACCAAAATTTTGCGAGCTGCTGCCACCTCTTGTGGTAAATCATCCATAAATGTGATATTATGATTCCCTTTCATGTCCCTTGCATGTTGAAAAAGGCCTTCTTGATTTTGTTATTGATTAACTGTACCAAAATTGGACGCAGTTTGTATGCAGGATGAATTCTATGTACAAAAGTTGAAAATCATTTTCTTACAATATTCAGCAGGACTTTCTTGGAAACTGAAGCCCTTCACATTGCTTCTTCGAGAATACAGCTCAAATTTGTTTAACCTGTTCTTTAAAGCACAATTTTTCCTTTCAAGGAGGTTTAATTTATATTCCAGTTCTTCTTGCTTTGTTTGAACATATTTGATATTTTTATGATGCATTTTATAAGTTTCTAGGTCAATCTGAAGACCCTTATTTGATATTCATAGTTTAAAATGAGATTAAGATTAGCAAATGCCCCAAACCCCAGTAGTTTGTAGTTAAACATGTAGTAAGGAGTGGGTTACCATGGCAGAAGCATTGTGATCTTGGGTTATGTAGGTCTAGACTGCCTCTGATGTCCAGGTGCCATGGCTCTGGATATCCTGCATAGGTACATTAAGATTGAAGGCCAGAGGGGCACCTGAACGGCGGAGGGAGTGAAATGTGTAGCCAAATGAATTTTGAGAATTTTTGACAGAAATGTACACAATCTGGTGTCTGTCAAGGGAACATATTTATCAAAGCATTTTACTTGGAAAAAAGGAAAGTTGTTAGAGCCTGGAGTTATGCGCAAGTTTTTAACAGCTGCCACTGGGCACAAGGGGAATTTACCCAGTTAGGGGACTTTAATGAATTTTTCTTGTCTTTGTTTTGCGGGGTTTTCGACCACTTGATTATAATGTTGATACCAGGAGGGGCAAATATAAGGTCACCTTGTGATAAGTGTTTCAAGGGGTCATAGCTAGAAATTGAATTGAGGGACAAGATTAGAAATACGTTACGTGACCCATGTGGATTCTGTTACATTGATGTGCAATAGACTGAAGTGTTGAAATGTCAATAATAGGTTTTAGGGAAGGATTAAGAGGTCTGTGCCTCATAACTGCTTTATTGTATAACCTAATCCTAGGGTCATTAAAACTTGAGGTGTCTAGACCATACAAAGATAGGGAAGTTTTGACTGCGGAAATGTAATTTGAGAGGCTAGAATAGCTAACTGTGTTAAAGTTAGGAAACTCTAAAAATGTAAGAATTGAGATGGGAGACAAATTTGTTATGTTAAGGGAAGCAAAACAACAGAAGGCAACAAAAATTCGGAACACTTTATAACACTTTGAGGTGGAGTCTGCGAAGGCCAATTTGAGTCTGCTAGTGGCTCTGTCTGTCAAAGCCGAAATCTGAGGTGATGGACCTGAAAAGTTTAAATACACCAATTAATATTCAGTACCTTGCAAAGGGGAGTAACCCACATATGGTTAGGCAGCAACCGATAAATTTTCTCCTAAACAGATCAGATATGGCCCATCTAGATAAGCTATTAGCTATCTCATTGACAACACCCATGATATGCACGGTTTTTAAAAATATGTCAAACTGGGCGACTTCCATGAATATATTGCAAGCAATAGCAGCCAAAGTAAGGTCACATGTTTTGCCAGAATTTAGGACCATGACCACAGCTTGATCATCACAGGCAATGCAAATGGCTTTGCCATGCCACTTGGGGTTCCCATACCCATATGGCCACTAATATATTCAACATTTCCAGATGAACAATTGACATGTTTTCATATCCGAGTTAAATTTGAATACTGTAAACCTGACTGCCCCATCTGGCGCCTAATCCCTGTAATGAGGCATCTAACTCAATTTCTTCAGGGATGGGTTTATGGGCTATAAAAGCTTTACCACTGAACTTAGGAATAAAATCCAGAAACTAGTTCAAATCTCTGTTAAAAGCAGTTGTGAATTCTATTTTTGTTAATTTATCAGAACTTCTTAATAAATCTAGCATACCGGTTGAGAAAGGACCTAGATAGACAAACACATTTGGTTATACAGAGCAGTTTGCCTGACAGGGATTGAAGTTGTCTTTTGGTATGTACTTGTTTATTGGCACATATTGGGCATTCTGCTAAAATTTCTGCAGTTTTTTCATAAGGTATGGAGACTGTGAATTGTACAGTATCTATATCAACACCCAAGCTTGTAACTAAAATTACCCAGTATAGCTGCAGGCTTTACAACTTTCTTCTTGCTGATATCAAAGCCTAGTTCCAGCAAGAGAGCTCTTATAGTTTCAAAAGAATCATGTGATTTACTGATTACAAAGTGCCCAATTATATCATCTATATAATTTGAGACATGAAAAGACCTTCTGGGCCATAATGAAATGCACAGCTTCACTTAAGTGCTGAAACAAAGCTGATCCATGCCGAAACCCGAATGTTAGACAGCTCTCAATATATAGGTCATTAAGTCTCAAGTCTAAAAGATTATAGTCCTTTGGGTCCAGCTTAACATGTCTAAAGGTTATGCTGAGGTCAATTTTGTACACGTAACAGCCTTTTCCTAGTTTCTTGACTTTAATAGTAATATTACCAATGGTAGGTAACATGAGAAGAAATGAAGTACCTAACTAAGTGTCAGATTGGACTCCGGCATTCACCGAGCAACCATGTGGAAAACTGAGATCTACAATTACAAGCCTGTGGGAACCCCCAGGTTTATCTCTAGTTAAGAATGGTGAAACATGTAAGTTATCAATAGGTGCATTTCTAAAATTACCCAGTATAGCTCCACATGCCTTTTCTTCATGTAAGTAAGACTGATCATTTTTATTGTACTGGGTGGCAGAGCTGTGATTTTCATCAACACTTTCTAATGGAGAATAGTAATCAAAGTCTAAGGGGAAACCATATCTAAGTAGTAATATTAACTGGGAGTCCCAAATATTTCTGCCAAACATCTGATTTTAGTTGGGACTGAATTTGAATTTGGGGGTTTATGAAGTTGTGGGTACCTGAACCTTTTACCCGCCTATGTATATCAAAGATTTTCTCTTTGGTTTGTTTTTTGAGTTCAATTGGGGGAAGAGTGATGTAATAAATCCAAATTTGTCATGATTTTGATCATCTCACATTTTGAAAGTGTTGCAATTACTCACAGAAGAAACAATATTCCTATGGCAATGCCTGAATCACAGATCTAGTTCAGTTCAAGGTAATCTTAACATAAACAAGGAGGAAAATTAACCATGAAGTTAATACCTAAGAATAGTTTTGAAGAAAATATATGAGTGCCTTATGGAAGGTGACCCAATGAAAAGACAATAATAACTTAAAATATTTGCAGTATTGACTGAGTACATAATAATTGCAAAATATTTTAAAAATCAATTTTTCAACCATCAAGCTTCAACTGCATAATACTCACATGACTAGATCTAACTAACAATTACTATGCTACTAAGACAGTTACATAATAAATACTTTAAAATACTATAAAGTATTATTGACTGCTCTCTTTACAGTTAACATATAACAATTGGGCCCTTAACTGCCCAGCAACTACTGATATTTTAAATAAGTAGAGCTTGCTATGAGCTTAAACTGATACATGTAGCCATAAACCAGAACCTGACATATTAATAACCTGAGAAGTGATAATTTAATTCTAACCTCCAGCTATATGATGCTAGAACTTATTTTCGAAGCCATTACTTGCAAGATCACAAAATACCAAGCAATAAAATAAAAATTCTCAATATACATATAAAACTATGCACTAGAGTGATCATGTTCTAACTACCAATCACTAAGCATCAGCGTAACACCATTAGAATAACAGAGAGTTACCATACTAAAATAATAAAACCAGACTTAAAGACGACCTTGATAAAAGACTTTGAGAAGAACAAGCAGGATTCTGCAGTGGAAGACTGTGCAGTGAGCAAATATTAACACTAAGAAATATCATAGCTGTGAGTTCAATTGGAAAGTTAACATAAACTTTGTGGATTTTAAGAATGCATTTGACAGCGATCATCGAGAATCAATGTGAAAAATAGCAAAGATCTATGGGATACCAGAAAAGTACATATTCAACATCTTTAAAAATCTGTACTTTAATTCCAGCTCTTGTATAAGAACAAACTCTGGCCACACAGATTATTTTAACATCATGACTGGAGTACAACAGGGCTGTATTATTTCACCGTTGTTGTTTCTCCTCACCATTGACTTTGTCATGAGTCTGGCCACATCTGATTCCCTGGAACACCAGCCATCTTACTGATTTGGATTTTGTAGATGATTTAGCCTTATTGGGTGAAATGCTAAATCTTTACAATCAATGACTGACAATCTGGCAAGTAAAGCAGCCAAAGTAGGTTTGATGATCAATACAGAAAAGACCAAGGTAATGTCAGTGAGGGAGCAACAACCAATGGCTCTTAAAGTAAACCAACAAGAGGCAGAAGAAGTAGAAAATTTTACCTACCTCGGAAGCAGCATCTCGAACCAGGGTGCCAATGAACGGGACATCTTATGCCAACTAGGTAAAGCAGTATCTGTATTTCAGGAACTTAGTTCCATTTGAACATCAAATCACATCTCTTTGAAGCGCAAACTCAGCTTGTACAACTCTCTTGTTATACCAGTGGCTATTTATGCCAGCGAGATATGGAAGAGTAACAATGACCTTGCAAACAAGCTTAATGTATTCTGTCACAGATGCCTACGGAAGCTACACAAAATATCGTGGCGAGATCATGTTACAAATGATGATGATGTGCATGAAAGATCGGAACAATGGAACCTGAGTGAAGTTGTGAAAGAACGTTGTTTGAAAATGCTGGGTCACATCCTAAGAATGGCAGAAAAAAGACTACCAAAAACATCACTAGAATGGACACCAAATGGAGGTAAAAGAGAAAGGGGTAAACCACCTGGAGAAGAACAATACATCAAGACTTGTGAGACATGGGAATAAGTTGGGAAGAGTCCAAGACTATAGCTGCTTACATAACCAAATGGAGAGCTGTTGTTGCCCAGTGTTCCAACTGGAACTGGAGGAACTAAACTAAACTAAACAACAGTTATCCACAGCCCTCCAAACGAATATAACAAGTGATAGTATTCACCCATTAACTGATAGTACCGCTTAAAATTACATCAAATACATATCAAACACCTGTAATCAATTAGTATTACCTGAACATCAATACCATATAATCCAACAAGTATGCAAGTCATGTGATAATAACCTCAGTTTACACAACATGCACTACCATATGAATATAAACAAGGGACAGGTAGCAAACTGAGTGTGAGGAATTCTAAAATTGGAGCCAGTTAAATGAATTGGTTAATTCCTTCTGGATGGATTGCTCCAATATTCAACATCCTCCACCACTCACACTTTTTCTGTGTTCAGGTTTAGGTGTGTTGTACTTGAGAGAACACCATTCCAATACCGAGAAGCACAAATCTTTGACAGAATGCTCCTTGTCAGAGAAATGTTTTGACACAGGTGTTATTCTGTTCTCGCTTGTTTTTTTCACTGAGAGAATATGTTCATACATTCCAGATCCAAATGTACGACCAGTTTCACCTACACAATATTTAGCACACTTTTTCAAGTGATTAGGTATACTATGTCACTCAGTTCACAACTTATGTGTCTGGGCAGTTCAGTGAGATTGAACACTTTGTGCTTGATTTTGCATTTTACTGATGCATCTTTGTGTATAAGTGGGCAGTAGGTGCATTTGCCCAAACTCGTACAGTGTACATACAATCTCTTGAGGGGGATATGACAAGGATGCAGTAGTTAGGATATCCCTTAAGTTAGGTAGCCTCCTAAATCCAATTATGGGTTTGTCACTGAATGTGTGAACAGAGTCATTACTCTGTTCAATAATATTCCAGTTATTTTGTGTAAATCCATGTATGTCTGGATTTGTGGGGTTGTACTTGGTTACCATAACTGGCGTTTTGGTTTACTTTTAACCTCCAGTAATTCACCTTGTGTGAATTTTTCCACTCTGAGCAGATGTTTTTTTTTCAGGTTTTTCAAAGGGTAACCCCTTTTGAGATATTTATTTATTTGGGAGATATTTATTTAGTTGGGGTTTATGTCACTTTCAACACTGTACAGGTCATATCACGGCGGGTAGTTGGAAGGGCAGAGGAAACCAGTTGGTCAAGGTTCTGTACTGTAAACTACCAACCAATGGCAAGCAACTATCAGCTTTTCCACTTGAGGTAGAGCCGTGAACCAAACCCCTGTCTCAGAGGTGGGAGGAGAGAGTGTTACCACTCTGCCACCGTGCCCCCCTTTTGAGATAATGCTCAATCATTTCACCACCATGTTGAATAAATTCCTCATTTTTTGTGCAAATCCTACAAATTCTTAGGAAATGCCCAAATGGTCCTTTGGTGTGGCATGGTTTATGGTGTGCTGATGTATAGTGCAGATACAGGTGTGTATCTGTAGGTTTTTCAAACAGAGTTGTGTACAACTTTCTATTGTTATCAATTTTCACTTTTGTATCCAGATAAATTATTTCTGATTCACTCACTTCATGTGTGAATTTAATTTTTGGGTGAATCACATTTAGGTATGTGATTTATTTAATTCATCTCTTCCTGCTAGGTTTTGGTTTCAAACCTTTTCATAAAAAGGTTTGCATAGTTGGGTGCTATTCCTGTTCCCATAGCAGTCCCACCTACTTACAAGTAATGGTCATCAATAAAGATTAAGTTCATACTCATCAAGTTCATACGCACTAATCTCAGTAACTCCAAAATGTATGGGGTGATGGAGTCTTTGGTTCTGTCTTTTCTGAGATGACTAGCTACAGCAATAAGACCTTCATGGCTGGGTATATTGGTGTTTGGTGACGAGACATCTAGAGTAACCAAGAGTGCCCCTTCAGGGATTTGTCCCATATCCAACAGTTTACTGATGAAGAGTTGAGTATATCTTACATATGATTTAGTTGTAGGAACATAATCTTGACATCTTGTCAAAGGTTCAAAACTGCCCTAAAGGAACTAAAAAATATAGTCCCCAGTCACTCTCAACCTTTAGCTTTGAGCCAGTAAGGATGAGGCCACAAAAACTAACCATTACATGGTGACTAGAGCCAAGCACTGTCTTACATTTAAGCATCAAATGCTTAAGCCCCCAGGTGGAAAACACTAACATACAGCAAGCTTTGCTCCAGGTAGTAGCAGCATGGCCTTGCTCCAACCATACTGTTTCTGCATTACTTAAATTAGAACTCTGATAATACATGAAAGTACACTAAGTACAAAAATCCACAACTAGGGAGGGAATGGTGGGTTCAAATTTCTGATGTATACTGTTGAAATCCGAAAGGTAATCATAGGTTTGTTTTGTGTACACACATGTCAGTTAAAGGTTGTTTGAAACCTTGTTCAATGAGATATTCATGCAACAGTAAGTTCCATATTCTCCCACTTTGTTTCCGGCCATACAAACATTTGTTAAGCTTGTGAACAAGCTTTTTGCCCTTTATTTCCATCCTTTTAAATCCCTGTGGTTGTTCAACATAAAGTTCAAAATCTATTGGCTCATTTAGAAATCCAGTTTTGACATCCATTTGGTGAACTTTTAGATTTTGTTGCATGGCTATCTGTAACAACATGCGAATGGACATAATACGGGCAGTTGGACAGAACGTATCTTTGTAATCAATATTTGGGATCTGGGAATAGCCTCTTGCTACATATCTGGCCTTGTATCTTTCCTCACCATCTGAATCTGTTATGACAGTGTAAACCCATTTTCCACCAATCAACTTTGCTCTGGCAGGTAATTTCATGTATTCAAAAGTTTCATTTTCATCGAGTGCACTAATTTCATCTTTTCATAGAGTTTTCACTCCGAATTGCTTCTTCAAAAGTTTTGGGAGTTTCAAGATCACCCATTTTATATAGATAGTCAATGTTTTGATCAGTGGGGGGCATCAACCATTGTGACATAGTCTTTTAGATAGACTGGTTTAGCAAGCTTTCTGGCTGACTTTCTACAAGTGATACTTGTGTCATCATCAGATATGTTTGGGTCTGCACTGTTTTGGTCATTACCTTGACATGTAAGGTTTTACAATGTTTTGGTCTACATTTTGAACTGGTTCAATGGTACAAGCTTCAGTTTTCTGAACTACATTGTCACAGAATTTCACACATCTTACTCTCTTGATTTGATTTTACTCTTGAAATACACAAGATATGTGGGACTTCACTTATGATAACCAATAAACACACCTTTTTCACAACGTGGCTCTAGCTTTGGTTGATTTTGTATGTACACAAAACAGCTTGTGCCGAAAATTTGCATCTTACTGAGGTTTAGTTTCTTCCCAGTAACTGCTTCAAATGGGGTAATCCCCAGTCTCTGAATGAGACAGTGGTTTCTGATATATACTGATGTATATACTGCCTAAGTCCAAAGAAACTTTGGCAAATTTGTTTCAATCAACATGCATCTTGCCGTATCAAACACCGTCCTCCACCCTCGTTCAACAGTACCTTTTAAGCGGGGGCTGTACGGGGCACTAAACTGATGCCTAACTTTGTTTTGAACCAATACTGACTCAAACCTGCTACATGTGAATTCTGTTCCATTATCCGATCTTAAGGTTTTGATTTGCCCAAAAGGGGCAATATCTGCCAAAAACTTCTTGGTGGCTTCACATGTGTCAGATTTGGCTTTCAGGAAATACACCATAGATACACCCGAGCAATCATGCACAAAGATCAGAATACTTGAAACCTTCACGAGCAACAGGCTCAATTGGGCCTGCTAAATCACAGTGGACTCAAATAATTTTTCTGTCAGGATTTCGATTTCTGTACTGAGGCATCTTCCCCAAAGTACAAGTGTCACAGTTAAAGTCTGACTTATCTGAGACCTTCATACAATCGACGACCTTTTTTAATGCTAGAATGTCTTACACATTGCAATGACTCATAGTTTGATGCCAATCTTTGTTACTACGGGATACCTTTTCAGAGTTCAAATAGTACAACCGACATGATTGACTGATATCAAAAGTTAGTTGAGCGTTGTTTGGGACAAAATTGACATTTGCACCTTTTCTAACAGCAACTTGTACAGACAAGATGTTTTGCTTGTAGGATGGTATATACAAAGCATTTTCAAGTACAATATCATGTTTAACACCATTGTTGTCATGCACTGAAATTGATGCATTAAACTTACCAAGGACTACATTGTCTGATCTACTACCATCAGCTAGTTCAATGATGTGCTTTTCAGTACTCAAGTCTTTCATTGAAAGAAAACATTCTTTACTGGTAATAATATGTGCAGCTGCACCACAATCAACCAAAATAGAGTTACAAACATCAGTTACAACATTGTCAGTATTTTGTACATAGTCTGCTTTAAACACGAATAAGTGATCATCAGCATCCTCTTGGACGGTCTTCACGGTGTCACCATCTCTTTTCTTCTTGTTTTTAACGACACTCACCAGTTGTATGTGTTGAGCTTTTACAGTTATTACACCACTTATGGTTGCTCAGGTTGCCGTTGCTTTGTTCCTTGTTGACGTGACACTGGTAGGACTTGTGATTGGGGTCTCCACAGGTGTACCATGTTATATTTCTTCTTGGGTTGCTTGTTCTTGCCTTTAGTTGCATAATGGTATCTTTTACACACACAATCCCATGTGGTTATAGGTTATAGTAAGTAACTCTGTTTTTAAAACTCCCCCTTAGTACATAATTGTGAGGCCAGACTACTTCCTTTTTGACACAAATTGTTTCTGAACCCCCCTTTGAGACTTAAACTTGCCTTTTTCTATGCCCTGCAGATCCCTGACGCCAGTGTTGACCTGATCTTGAATGGCCCTCGATTGTCGTGGTGTACCAAGTGTGGGCAACAGCAGGTCTGCTTCTGATCCCAAAGCTTTGCAGCTTCTCTGGCTGACTGGTGGTGATTTCTGTGGTGACATACTAGAGGTGTGGCTCTTGGCAGGGGACGATGAGTTAGAACCCAAGGCTTCCATTGTGTCTTCCATTTGTGGCATATGACCATTTAAGCTCTTCAATTCTTTCAATATCTGGGTATTAGTGTCCCTTGGCTCATCCTTGTCCTTTTCAATTTTGCAATTTCTATTAATGGGTCTCGTGTGGTGACCCCCACATTTAATACAATCAAATGTCTTAATCATTCGGAAACACATAAGCAGAAAACACTGCTTTGGATCGTGCTTGAGTTTGGTCAAATTTTGGATGACAAATCTGGGACAATCAAGCCCAAAAATTTGAGATAATGATAATGAATACAGCCCTCAATGAGCACTCCACACATAGAGCAAAATAAAGCACGACTCAAAGCAGAGTCATTAAACTAATCTTCCACAGCATTCGCCCTGAATCAGAGTGTCCACAGGTACTAACTTACAATCAAGTCACTGTAACACACACAGTTAAAAGCTTTTGTAAAATCTCTAAAATCACAAAATCACACAACATAATATGACTGACTATCCAGTTCCAAAAGTGAATTTATAGTGAGGCAAGAGGGAAAATATGCAGAAAAGGCGGGAGAAATTAAGTAACAAAGGTCCTTGACAACCATTCAAGTGCCACTGACTAAGGTAGCACCTGAAATGCTACCTTCCCATTGCTGTCAGGAAGTCTCAGACCTTCTCAGACAACTCACGATCGTTCCTGACTAAGAGGTGGATAAGGCACGATTGTGAGAGGATTTAGCACCGATCCTGTCTGGGACTTTCTCAGATTTCCTGGGACTAATAACAGATTTTCTCAGATTGCAATATCCAATTTCTGTTTTTCTTGGTGGATCGGGGATGGATCTGGGACTAAGTCCCAACCTCCTGGGACTAAAATTAAACCGACCTGGCATTAATAGTAGCATGAAATCTGAGACAACATACGATTGTGTAAATTAGGGTCTGAGGAGGTCTCAGGAAGTCTGAGACTGGAATATTTGTGGGTATGGGGTGATAGTTTATAGGTTACAGTCATGAAAAATATCAAACATGTTTGAATTTTTATATCGACCTCAACAGATCCAAACAGGCTCAAGCAGAATATCTAGGACTCTGAATCCGATTCCCAAAATACCTTAATCGGGAGACTTAGTGGAACGGGGCATTACAAACAAATGCAAGTACTGTCACTGTCATTTGTAAGGTTAGTAGGTGTGAACTTCATTATACTTCTTTTGGCGGAGATTTTTGCCCTAAAGATTTTTCTAGGTGGTTTAAAATTGTGAAACCACCCTGTAAATTCGTTAGGTACTGTGTCCAGTTTGTACAATATATCTAATATGGCCTGGTTAGAATTTGGAGAAACTTTCTGGCAATTAGAAGCACAAGGAGAACTATCATTAACAGCAATACCAACATGCGATTGCAAGTTCTGTCACTGCTTGCTTAAGAGTCTTCCTTGAAGAGATTAGTAGGTGACTGTTGTATGCTTCTTTTGCCAGAGAATTTTGCACTAAAGAGTTTTATTAATGTTTGGAAGTTTAAATGTAACCATAACCAGAATTGGCGTTAAAATATTATTTTTATTTATTATTTAACATTTAGAGTTTTTAAAGCAGCACACTTACTAGCACAGATTTTTAAATTCTCTTTCAACTTTTTAAAGCATATACAGGGAACCAAAAGCTACCAGTGACCTTGAGAAAGGTTAATTACATGTCAAGGTCAAAAAGGGTAAACAAGTTCATAAGAATGACAATGACCTTGAAACCAGTGAAAAGTCAAGAACAATGCATTAAATCAATGACTCCAAAAGGTCCCAAAGTTTTGTAGACATATAAGCCCAATAGGGTGACAAGCCCAAGGTCATAGGTAGCAAGATGTTAATATTACTTCATAAAGGACCGATATGAAATGTAAAACAGCATAAATGTATGAGATTATGAAGAAAAAGGGGGTTTAAAAGAGAAGTTGTAGCACCCGTTCAATTGATGCAAAATGTAAAAAGTGGTTCCCACATAAGTGATACCTACAAACAGAAGACCTGGAACCCCAATGAGAAAGGTCAAAAGAGGAAAAGTAAGGGTCATGACAACCAAAGAGCCAGGGTGCAGTGCTCTAAATTTTATGTGAATTTAAAGAAAAGGGGTTCCACGACCAAGGTTAAATTTAAAACTCCAATTGCTCTTGCAGAACTCTGTTCTGTCACAATCAAGAGGTCATACTAAAAAGGTCAAGGTAAAAGACAAAAAAGAGGGAACACCCCATATAAAATCCACTTGTTCAGCCAAAAGCACAATAGTGTGTTTTGGCGTTAAAAGATATGGGTCATACTAACAGGTCATAATAATATGTGTGCCCATGAATTGCATTATGATAAGGCAGAAAATAAAACACAACAAATAATAAGACTCATCTGACTCATAAAGATGTCCCTGTTCAAACTGTGCATTACAGTTCCTTACATAACACTAACCACTCATAGGTCCTAACATATACACGTTAGCATTGTAAGTCGAACTAATGGATAATATTTAATTTAAGATATATTATCATAAGACTAATATAACTAGTATGAGAGGATAAATAAAATAGTTACCAACTACATGTAAAATACTAATAACTGTAAAAGTAATAATGTTGACATCACAGAAGCATTAGCAATTCATCATACATATGCTCTTTGACTCTAGCAATAAGATCATATAAGGGCACATAATTATAATTAACATATTTGTACACTATACAAAGCTATACATATGTAGTCATGGCAGACTGTACAATATGCAGTGTAATGGCACATTAAAAAATAAATGAAGAAATGTGCTACAATAATATTTTTATCATATAATTATAACCCAGCAAAACGACAAAGCAATAAGCATGATATTGTGTCCATTGCAGGAGCTCACAGGCAGAAGGTAGTTGATCCTCATCACAAACAAACCACCAGAACTTTGTTCTCAATTTTTTGTGATCACATGATCAATTGATCTAGACCCATGTACCTCATATCATGAGCAATCCACTTGGACATTGGGTTATCTTCTTTGCCCATAAGTGGATCAACAATCTGAAAATACAACAACAGGAAGTATCTATGCCCACAAATAAACTTGCATGAAAATATGGATGGGTATTATTAATGGGTGGGCTTTTCAATGTGACCCCTCGTGCTGCCAAAATCGAAGTGGCAGAGGTTTCAGCCTGTGAGTGCAGGGAGGCCACATGTGACCAATCAGAGGCCACAAAACTAGTACACAGAAAAATGCTAAATTTTTTATTGAGTTAGCACTCCAAGAGGAATGAACTCGCTTGCGCCCAAATGCTGGCCCAAACATTCTTCATGGAGAAATAAAATTCAGAATTGGCGTTAAAATATTATTTTTATTTTTGTTATTTAACATTTAGAGTTTTCAAAGCAGCACATTTAATAGCACAGATTTTTTAAGTCTCTTTCAACTTTTTAAAGCATATACAGGGAACCAAAAGCTACCAGTGACCTTGAGAAAGGTTAATTACATGTAAAGGTCAAGAAGGGCAAACAAGGCCGTAAGAATGACAATGACCTTGAAGCCAGCGAAAGGTTAACAACACTGCATTAAAATCTGGGACTCCAAAAGGTCCCAAGGTTTTGTAGACATATAAGCCCCATTGGGCGACAAGCGCAAGGTCAAAGGTAGCAAGATGTTAATATTACTTCATAAAGGATTGATATGAAATGTAAAACAGCATAAATGTATGAGATTATGAAGCAAAAGGGGGTTTAAAAGAGAAGTTGTAGCACCCAAAACCCAAATCAACAAAAAAAGATGTTGCCTACAAGTGGAACAAACAGGAGAGGTAACAGTGGGGGATGCTTTCAGGTATGTCCAAACTGCATCTGATTTCCAAGTACCATGGGCTTTAATATGAACACCATATTGGAAAGCCCAGGTACTGGCAGCTCTCCTGAAAGAGTGGAATATCAAATGAGGATTAAGTTGCAGTGTTTGAGAGATTCTTTTCAGGTGCTTTCTGGCCATGGAATCTGTGAGTATTATAAGGCGCTGTTTGTTGTAAATCATGAAGAGAGAATCATTGTCAGAACCAGAATAGGTGTGCAGAAGTTCTGTAATGGCAGCAATAGGACAGAGTGGAGAACTCCCTAATGTGGGAATGGCAATGGTCTGTATATCTGTCCTGTTTTGAATGGTCTTGGACCATGTAATAATTATAGTGGCCCCTACTTGTGATAAAATGATATTGCCCCGGGGAATATGCCTAGAATAGTCATAATCTTTGATAGAATGGGGCAATATATTGGACATCCTCAAAAATGAGATAAAGGTGAAGACATATGGAGCTTTATACACAATAAAATGTTCAAATGCTTCACAAGTCTTCACAATTTGAAGTAACAAGTCAGTAGCTAATACTGGTGTAATCTTATGGGCAAAGACTTTGTTTATCGTTAGTGATTTGAGAAATAAAGAAATTCTCTCATCTTTCATTGGCAGAGTCGGTAGGCCATGAATTATGTGCAGGGCTCTTAAAGCAGCCATGTTATTATTGATATTAAATTTCCAAAAATTCTAAATACGCTAGCAAAGTAAGTGGAGTCCCCTAATAGGTGAGCAGCCCAGAAGCCACGTGGAAGGCCACACAATCCTTCCACATTCATTTGTATTGCCCAAGTGTGGCTGGTCGGAAGCCAGAAGTCAACCTGGCTGCTGCGGAGGTGGCAAGCAGGACTGCTCCTGGTGGAGTATCTAAAATACAAAGAAAAGGTATACAGTATACAAAGGTATGTAACAGCTAAACAATTATATATTTGTATTTAGTAATGTTAGGTCCAAGTGCATATGGATCCAGGAAGCTTGGGTGCACAATAATTTCTCATAATCACATGATTGACCTGTCCATCTAGATAATAGATCAGCTAAAGAGTTCTTTTTGCCAACTATATGTGTAACATTCAAATGGATATGAAACATGGCACTAATTAGCCAAATATTTCTGGCACACATGGCTAAGACACTGTCTCGGGCTTTACCTGTGTTAAGCACTTCAACTACGGCCATATTGTCACAAAATTTGTAAATTTGCTTATTTTCCCAGGTGTTTGCCCAAAGCTTACATTCCACAACTATGTTAAGTGCTTCTAAGTGTACTATAGAGTATTTTTTATAATCTCTAGGAATAGCAACAGAATAAACCATAGAGTTATAAGCACCGCCAAGATGTGTAAGAGATGCATCTAAATGGACCTGTTTGCCACTTTGCATGTTTTTTTTATATGTGACACCATTATATTGTTGCAAAAATGTGTTAAACCAATTCAAATTTTGAAAAAAAATGCTTGATTCAATGAGATTTTTCTAGAATTGGTATTATCTCTAAGCAATTGTAGCATTCTATTCAAGAAAAATCGGGAAGACGTAACACATTTAGTTATGTACAGCAGAGATCCCAGTAAGGACTGGAGGTCTCTCTTGCTACAATATGTCTTAGTAGTGCATTCCTTACATAATTGCTTAATTTCTTGCAGTTTGTCAGCTAGTATTGAAATGGTTTTGTCTAGTGTGTTTGCTATAATACCTAGTCATATGACTGAGGTAGATGGGGGCACCAGTTTGGCCTGACTGATATTCAAACCCAAGTCCTTCAATAAATGAAAAGAATGGTATATTTCATATGGTAAACCTATATATATTAAATCATCTATATAATTGTGAAAGTGCTTATAACCTCTAGAGTTCATAATATGGCGGATTGTGTCAGGACAGGGCTGAAAAAGAACGGATCCGTGTCAGAATCCGAAAGGTAATGAGCCATTAATAAAGTAGTTCTGATGTTTTAAACCCAATAAATCAATGTCCCTAGGGTCAATGGTCAAGTGCCTGAAGGCCCTACTTATATCTACCTTGTATAAGAGGGCCTGGGGACTAAGATGTTTCAAAGCATCTGTAATGTGATCTAAAGAATGATAGTGTAAAGTAAGAACCTAAGTATTGCTCTCTTTTTACACCATCATCAACAGATAGACCCTTGGGCCAGCTGAGGTTGATAATAGTCCTCTTTTTATCTGAATTCTGTTTAGTCCTAAGCATTAAAGGGGATATGTGTAATTCAATTGGAGGTTCCTTGAATGGACCATACACAGCATTGAATGCACATTCTTCCATAACATAACTTTCAATATGATCTAAATTCTGAAGACCTGAAATATGATTGATTTTTGTAGACTGAAGTTCACAAGTATTGTATTAAATCTACAATTTGCTTATCCCAAAAATATTTAAGGTGAAAATGCCACCTATCAGGTCTAAGTTGTGTACGGATTGGTATACGGGCCCCTAAATAATTAGGTAGACCAGTTTGTTTTATAAGTCTGTGCATCTCAATAATATCTGGTATTTTTCCCAATACTTGGGGCCACCTGTATAAATTGCCAAAGGACTGACTGGTATGAAACCAAAGGTAGTACCATTTTGTTTAATGCATGGCTGAAAGTCTGCACACCTAAACCTGTTAATCCAAATATGATCTGGTATGGTCTTTTTCTGATGAAATGTACTATGAAGGTAATTATTTTCTAACTGACAATCAAATGGAATGCTTATGTTATCAGTGGATGCCTGCAGCTGTTGCATCTTATCTGCTGAGTCATAACAAAATGGTAATGCAAGACTATGTGGAGATCCCTCATCTAAAAACCCAGGTTTGTTTTTATTCCCCTTTTATCCCCCCAAAGGAAATTTGCCTAAATCATCATCATAATGTGTCTTGCTAATAAAACAATGCTGACACACAGGTAATTCTACACAAATTTTTGAACAAGAGGTGGTTTAAGCTACCTCTGTAGACTTTGTAATAGCACCAACACTAGGTCTAGTGGAGTTGTTGGTGTTATCTCAAGAAGTACCTGAGTAAGATGACGAATCATCCTGAGAGGATGCATAATTATCCTCCTGAGAAACCTCAATAAGCGCTGAAAACCTATTGGAAGTTAAAATGCCTTGGTTGGTTCAATATTCATTGTGACTGAACCACCAGCTACACTGCCACACTCGGACACTGAACTCTTGCCAGAAAAATACTTTGATTTTTTGCACATGACAATGTGTTTTGAGCATTACTAGTTTATTATCAAAGGTCTACAAGCCCCTATAGATTTACAAAGCGTTCTAAAGCCTGGATTCAAACCCTCTCTCTTGACCTTGGTATGAAAAAGTGGGGGAAACATGTGTTGAAATGGTTTGTCCAGAGGTGCTGTGGAAGTTGGATTCGAACCCCTTACAAGAACCTGTGTATAGGAAAGGTTAGGAACAATGTGTTGAAAGGCTTTATTATTGTGAAAACATGCAATGGCTGTACTCTTAGGTACTTTCTGCCGCAGGTACATCTGGTTTTCTTGAAGATTTGTGTTATAAAAAACTCTGGAAGAGGCGCAATCACCATGCACTGCCTGGTCATGCATCATAGGACACATGCCCAAACCTACTTGTTTTTTGCACCCTCCCTAAGCTTATTCCTGCAATCTACTTCCAGATGTGGGTAAGTCTTACCGTGAGAAGCAAAGCAAGGAGCACAAATGTGCTTATATAAAGTACCTTTGGTATCATGTGATATCTGATGGACACAAGAACTTTGATTAAAGTACTGGCAAGGCATGGACTTGGTAGGTTTATTTCCATTTTTTCTGGAATTACTCAACGTCTGGGTACTGTACTGACTTTGTGGAGTATGTCTCTGAGCATTAGCCTTCCTAATGCGATAATTTTTTTTCAATTTCTTCATAACTGACAACTTCCCCTTGCTCTTCTACATAAGAGCATAGCATGGCTGGCCTTTGCCGCATCCCAGGAAAAATCATTTGCATCATCCAAAAGTGAAATGAGATACTAAGCATGAATTTTTGATTTTTTGAGTTTTGTTCTTCCCTCAAGATGCGGCAAAAACCAGCCATCCATTGGGTAACAGATAAGTGATCATATGAAATTCTTTCTTTCTGAGAACCAGAAAGAACATACTCATGAGGCCATTTTACTCTATTTGGTACTATAACCTCTACAGGACCCCCTCTGAGTGTCTTTTGTTTGCAATTACCTGTTTTGACAGAATCTGCCAGTTCCTTTAAGCGTTTTTTAACTTGCTTTTGAATATAAACATCTTGCCTAAGTTTATTCAAATGTGGGAGGGTAGTGCTCTGAACCACTGCGTTTGGGAAGACAATAACTGACCATTTAATTGATTCAAACCCGAGCCTTGTACATTTGAAAGAACTGAAGCTGAAATTGGATTGCAAACATTGGAAGCACTGTGACATTTGGCAAGACACCGGATCCGACCTGGCAGCATTTGCCAGTAATTTTTTTGTACCTGTGGGAGTTTGACCAGGGTTTTATGTTTTGTCTTTTTGGAAGTACTTTTGATCTTTGCAGAATCAGTACTCTTTTTGCACTGAGGACTCTCGATTTTTGTCAAACGTTGGCCAATACTCTGCAATTGTGCTAAAATCTGTGCATCAATCGTGTCTTGTAAAACACTGGTACATGTATTTTGTTTATCAGAAGCAACAGAATCAGAATATGAAACATTTGTGTCTGTAACAGTACTTGTTTCACCATCCGATTGTACAAGATCACTACAATTTAAATCTGATGCTGATGAATTAGAATCGGATTCTTGGACTGAATGTTCCTGTTGCTTTAAAAGCTGTGAAATGAACTGTGAATCATCCGAAAACTGGAGCTGGACAGGTACGTGGACCGGATCCATCTTTGATGACCGCAGGTTGTACTGATTCGAAACTTCTGCCATCCCAGTGAACAGACTAACTACCAGTACAGCAAAGTACAGCAATGTACAGTGTACAGACACTAGTTAAGCATAAAAACTAAAACCCCTAACACTAAGAATTCAGATTTAAAATTTTTTCAATGTGACCCCTCAGAAAGATAATAACTTTTTTATTAAGGTAGCACTCCTAGAGGAATGAACTCGCCTGCACCCAAATGCACACCCGAAATACTGAAAGAAGCAAATCCTAAAGCTAGGTTCAGAAAAAAATTCTGATATCCAATTACACATCTTTACTTTATTCATTCACATCAAAGGTTTTAATGTTGAATGAAACTGTTATAGCAGTCCAGTCCGTGTTTGGCCTTCCTAGATGCAGTTCAGAGCAATAAATCATGAAACCTGACACACACAAAATGAGTCTGCTCTGATATGAGTGATCATGCAACTCTTTTTCCACGTTGGTACCTTGATGAGTTATAAGGTTTGTGTTCTGAAAATTTACTGAAAATTTATAAATTAAGTGACTGGTTATCAACACTCCTTATCTCATGTGATCCTGTAGGGACTGGTTATAGTGAGACAGAACAATCATTTATCTGATATGTATGCTGTATATGAGGTATTATTCTTAAGAGGTATACCACTGACGAATGAAACTTGTTCCTATCATATACAAACATATTAAAAAGAGGTACAAAAGGGAGAAATATGTCATTTAAAAGTTGAATGATAACATCTAACAATTTTTCGGAGATCACGTGTTTCCAAATGTATAAGTATGACATATCAGTCATTTTTTTGAACAATAAAAACAACTTATCAGTAGGGTCTATTTAATTAACTGTATTGATGGTGCCTTTTCGGGTATTATCATTATTATTGTTATTATTATTATTATGTTTAATAATACTTCCCCCAAGGAGAGTAGTGAAGGTATTGTTATTGGACCTCTTTGTTGCTGTAGAATTATTCATTGGATCAGGTTTATATTTTTGCACAAGGTATGGTCTACCTGTACTTCAAAGAAGGTCTGAACCCAGATCAGGATTGTGAATCCAGAATTGTTCTTGTAGTTTTTGGAAATACCTGCGGGTGAGGGTGTGTCTGTTCTCAGACGCTGCTTATTCCCTGTGAAATGGGAATTTTGTGTAAAAGATTCTAGGCCTTCACTGAGGGAAGATAAATTCAAGTTTCCTGACTTCCACTAGTCTATGGTAAATGTCTGTCATCCAATATTTGTAAACTGTCCGTTACCTCTTGTGACTTAAAAGAGATTAAGTAAGACAAGGTGCAAACTTACTGCTCATCAAAACACTCATTGCTATTGGTAGAGTCTCTATTTCACACACACAATCTTTCATACTATTTCCAATATTGACCACTGCTTTCCTGAAGAAAAATAAAATAACCCTCTTGGCCTTTCAAACTTGAATATTATCATGCAATGCAGATTATGTGATTAACTCTTTCATAAATCCTTGCTAAAAATAGGGGACATCTGTCTTGAAACTTTTGTGTCTATTTACAGATTTATTATGTCAGAATTAGGGTGTTATTTTCTTATGCTTTTGTTCTAAGAAAGGAGTAACAGTGACTTTGTTTTCATTTTAATTAAAATTGTATTTTTAGGGACTGATGAAGTGGATTTTTAATTTATAAGATAATGTCAGTGTGGATGGTAGAAGGTGCAAAGTATATTGCAAAGAACATTTCAGTGTTCGGTAGGTCCGCAACAGATGCAATTTTCAAAACTGTTAAAAAAGTTAAATAATATCACACAATCTAAGCTTTCTACCCCACAGCTCTTAAAGGATGTCAGGGTATTGTTTTCACCCATGGTGTCCAGATGGGCGGGAATACGGGCGGGTGGCAGGAAAAAGTTTGTCCGGGCTGTATCTCAGAAACCGTAAGGTGTAGAAAGTTCATACTTGATAGCGACATTAGTTAGGGGGTGTGGGTGTGCAATGTCATGGTCTGACCTTGATTTGACCTTTGAACATGCCGCAGAGACCTTGAGTTTAAAAATCTTTTCCAGGCTATATCTCAGAACCGTAAGATGTAGGAAGTTGGTACTTGGTAGAGATATCGGATAGGAGGCGTGGGTGTGCAACATCATGATTTTACCTTGATTTGACTTTTGACCTTGCCGTAGTGACCTTGACCTATAAAATCTTGTCCGGGCTATATCTTGGAAACTGTAAGGTGCAGTAAGTTGATACTTGGTAGGGATATTAGTTAGGGACTGTAGGTATGCAACTTCATTGTGTGACCTTGATTTGACTTTTGACCTTGCCGTAGTAACCTTGACCTATAAAAATCTTGTCCGGGCTATATCTCGGAAACCATAAGGTGTAGGAAGTTGTTATTTGGTAGGGACATTGGTTAGGGGGTGTAGGTGCGCAACGTCATGGTGTGACCTTGATTTGACCTTTGAACTTGCCGTAATTACCTATAAAATCTTGTCTGGTCTATATCTTGGTTTACTGATTAATGCTGTCATCTTGCTATTGAATTGTCTTGTTTTAGTACTTAATCTTTACATACATTTCCTGTCTCTTAGATGTTATTTTCTCTACTTAATGCAGGTGTTCCACTGGAGCCGACAGGCTGGCAACCATGCATTTTTGGAGAGTTGGGACCAATGTTTACATGGTTGGTTAGGGTCGGTTGCAAGTTCCCGGCCTGTCAGGGAGAGTTGATGAAATATCAAACATGTTTGAAATTTCTACGACTGTTACCGACTTTTATATCCGACCCTAATTTCAGCTCCCTAGCACCAGGCCTGTTGGTTAACTCAACGGCCTGTCAGTTACACTTCCCGGCTTGTCGGTTAATCAAACAGGCCTGAATGTAACAAGTATCCGGTTTTTCCCTAATATGGACTTCCAGACTGTACGTGATGACTCACCGACTGTGCGGGAAGTGTTACAGTACAGTTGGTAACTTTAGCCGGCCTGTCTGTAAGTGTTCCCGACAGGCCTGTAAAGTTTTAAGGCCGGTCAGTAACTTTAACTGACTGGGTCCCAGAGTCGGGAAAATTTGTAACCGACAGGCCTTAAACTGAAACAGACAAGCTGCAAACAACAACTGACAGGCCTGTAACACTAACATACAAGCCGGGAACTGTAACCGACAGGCCAGTAATATTTTGCGTCTCTTACGGCCTGTCAGTTTCCAAATCTGTGGGTATAAAAAGGCGAGTCAGTAGACAATCTGTGTATATTTGGGCTTTGACTTGTCGAGAGACAACTGGTGTGCAGCTTTTCTTTTAGGTTTTTATTTTTTGTGACATTAGCTTAAGTTTTGAGCTAGTATGGACTGGTTGGGAGTGAAATCTGTTATGTGAGGTTTCACTTTTTGTTTTTTAAAACAAGCTGTACAATTGATTGATTGATCAACATGCTAAGGGGCAGAAGGAGAAAGATTGAAGTACCAACTGACAATCAACCACAGTTTGAGTTAGGAGATACAGCTGAAGATATAGAGAGGAGGAGGAGGGAGAGAGAGGAGAGGGAGGAGAGAGTGAGGATAGAACAGGAAGAGAGTGACAGAGAGAGGATTGAGAGAGAGAGGAGGGAAGAGAGTCAGGAAAGGGGAGAGAAGAGAGCGCGAACTGACACAGATTCTGATGTAGAATCAACTGAATCCAGACAGGTGAAGGGCCAGATGAAGTCCATTTTCCTGAGTGATTCAGACAAAGAAACCATTGTGGAGTGCGTTAAACAGCACGAGGAACTTTATGACAAGACCAACGACAGTTTCAAAGACAAGCAAAAGAAAGAACAACTTTGGGAGCAGCTAGCAGCTACCAGAAACTTGCCTGTCAAGACAGTGAAGAAGTCAAGACAGTGAAGTCTCAACGTACCAGACATGGCAAGCTCACTCAGACGAAGTCAGGACAAGCAGCTGAGAAGAGCACAGAACAACAGACCTGGCTGAAGGACATTTTCACTTTTCTATGAGGTCACATCAGAAGAAAGGGAGTTTCCAAGTCTTCTGAATTCCAGTCACCCCTGAGGCCTTCTGCAGCCGCAGCTTCAGTTCCAGATACATCCAGAGACACAGAATCTGAGATGGAAATCAGCATTGCATCAGATGTTACTGATCAGCCTTCGAGCACCAGTCCCAAGCGACGACAGCCTCCAGTCGCGACTGCAACCACTTCTGCAGATCCAGTCTTTGATCAGTTTCAGCAGATGAGGTAGATGATTTCCACATTTCTGGGTGCACATCAGGACCCCACTCCAAGTCCAAGACTGTCGTTCTGCAACTATCTCCACTCTGAGATTGAACACCTTGAAGAAAGAGACTTTTTAACCTTCAGGAATGAGACAGTGAAGCTTCTCAGTGAAATACAGTACAAGGCCGAAAAACGCAAGAGACAGGTCACCAAAAGTCAAGAGGTCACCACATATCAACTTCCAGAAGCATCACAGGCCACAGCAGGATGTGAATACATACTCACCATACTGGAAACTCAAGCAGTCTCCATTCCAGTTGTGCAGCCCACACAAACAGCCACAACACAGCCTATTACAGTGATTGCCAAAGTACAGCAACCATCAAGGCCTTCATCAGCATCAGCACAGATAGCTTCTTCCCACCCAAAACAAAAATTTGAGGGAAACCCAAAATCCATACAAGTAAAAGTTGTTTTTTTCCAATCTGTGGAGGGACTGACAGACAAACAAACGGCAAAACCTAACAAAACATTTTAAGAATTTAGTTATGAAATCTCATTTAAATTTTTTTTCCAGTTTCTGCACCAAATGGATCATTAAAATTGTTTCTGTTTTTGATATTTGGGGGCCAGAATTTATTTTAAAATGGGAGCATTTGTGGTTTACTATTTTGCATTTTTTTACAATAAACCCAGGTCATTTTGGTGGTGGATGTGAAATTTGTAAATTGAGGAGCTGGGTTTAAATCTGTATAAGATGATATTTAAATTGGCGAAATGGGCTTGGGATGGATTTCTGTTTGTGATAGGGAATAATTTTGGTGAAATTGAATTGCATTAAATTGTTGGAAATTTGTGTTTCTTTTGTGCAACACTTTGCTAAATAAAAGTTATTGGATTATTTTGGGTAGTTCTGAAAAGGACTGATAGATGACAACATGTTCTCCCCTCAGTCTTCTTAAACTCTGTCCTCCTGCCCAGCTAGCTGCCCCACATGATTGAAATAGTCTTTCAGTAGGTCTCGTTGATGTTTGGCCTCCCTCAATGGATTTCTTAAGTTCTCATGATGTCTCTGTTCCCCCTGGTCCCCCTGTGGTGGTTGTATGTTGTCAGCTGGAGTGGGTGGTCTGTCTGCTCCCCCCTGATGGCTTCTCAGCATGTTATGTAGTACCACACATGTTAACACAATGTCTCTCACAACTTTTGGCCTCTGCTCCATGGTGGTCAACAGCCCCCTGAATCGCTTGACAAGTATACCAAATGAGTTTTCGACCACCCCTCTCCACTGGATATCCTGTAGTTGGCTATTCTGTCTTCTCTGGTCAGTTGACCACCAAGGCATCAGGGCAAAGACATCGTCCCCCAGCAGGAAGTAGTGTAGATCTGGCCCCCCAGGTCCAAGTGGTTCAGGTGGTGGTAGTCCCAAGGTTCCGTTCTCAATTCTTCTTTTCAGTTTGCTGCGGTTGAAAATCTGTGCATCAGATGATGACCCACTGGCCCCCACATTGACCCGTAGGAACTTGTAATCTGCATCGACTAAAGCCAAAAGTACCAGGGAGAAGTAGCCCTTGTAGTTGAAATATTCACTGCCTGACTTCTTGGGCTTCTTGATAGCAATGTGTTTTCCATCTAATGAACCGACTGGATGGGAGACATTCCATCTGTTTCTAAATCTTTCTTCAATTTTCTTCCAGTCTTCAGGATCAGTGGGGCACACCAGATACTCTTGTTGAAATTCTTTCAAAATGGCTTTGCAGACTTGGGGGACAAATTTGCAGATGGTCGTTCATCCAACCCTGCAGTGGTATTGCAGTGAGGTGTAGCTTTCCCCTGTGGATAAGTGTCTGCCAGTTTCAACCCTACTTCCAGTGGCTTCCTGAAGTTGGTGATTGACTTCCTGAGGTGGGGGTGATTCTTTCTTCAATCAAATAAAAAATGCTGGCTCCATCCTGGTGAAATTTCTGTAGCCTGGTATGTCAATAGTGATTAGCTCGTCCAAGAATGTTCTGTAACAACCTCTCTCCTCTCTCCGTAGTATCAAGGGCAGGACCCATGGATTCTGTGGCTTCCTTCTTTTTCTAGGTGGTGGGGTGATGGTGATGCTGGCTGGGTAGGTGCTGGGTTCTGCTGACTTCTGTGCGTTGAAATCACAACATATAAAAATAAATTCAACTCAATAAAAAACAAAAGGACCATCAAGTGATCTATCAGTTGCTCTTGATGTGTTTCTGTCATCTTTGAAGTGTGAAATGAATGGCATATCACAGGAGAGGGGGGTTTATATATTGTGATATGGATCCAGATTCTGGATCCAGACTATAGATACCGACCCACAAAAACAATCAGTCCTGTCGTGAAGGGTCAGGAACATGCTCCCGGCTTATCTGTTTGTCTTTACGGCTTGTCTGTTTGTGATCCAGCTTGTCTGTTAGGGGTTTAGGGCTTGTCATAGTAGTTCTATGACTGGCCGTGCAAAAAACGTCCCCGACCCTACGTCTTGTCAGGATGCTCATCACATCCTGTCTGTACTATACAGACCTGTCGTGGATTTTATAACCGACTCAGCATTTTCACGTGTTTTTTCCCACGACCCTACGACTTTTGTAACTGACCCTAGAGTCGTAGGATCGGTTACAGGGTCGGCTCCAGTGGAACACCTGCATAAACATTATTTGAACCTTTATATAAGTGACACTGCACTGAAAGTATCCTGATCTTTGTACTGTTTCACTTACTTCATGGTGTTGAAAACTATTTCCCCAGGCTGTGGGGTACGAGCATCTCTGATGCTATTTTTAGTCATATTTTTCAGGCTTATTACTTATTACTTTCTATTATAAACCTTCATCTATTTATTGTTTTATGTTATTCTGAATACTTTAAATTGTACAGTAGTCTACTAGTTGATACTGCAGGTATTATCGCCCACACCGGGAGTTACTGGGTGATTTTTGGTTGTGTTTTGTATTTTTAATACTCCTAGCTGTGGTTTGGTTTTATTTTCATTAATTTTGTATAGTATTTGGTGTTTTGTATTTTTACTTCATTATTTCACTAAATTTACATGATACTTGATACCTCATATGTTTTGTATTTTTAATACTCCTTGCTGTAGTTTGGTTTTATTTTCATTCATTTTGTTTAGTATTTGGTGTTCTATATTTTTGCTTCATTATTTCACTAAATTTACATGATACTTGATACCTCATATGTTTTGTATTTTTAATACTCCTTGCTGTAGTTTGCTTTTATTTTCATTAATTTTGTATAGCATTTGGTGTTTTATACTTTTGCTTCATTATTTCACTAAATTTAAATGATACTTGATGCCTCATATTTATTAATTGTCTATTTTTCTGCTGTGAATTTTGGCATGTTTTGTTTTTCTTGTGGTCTCTTGATTTCTGAATGATGCTGATTGTTAGACTCCTTGTTTATAGTATTGGTCACTTTGTGCACTGCCATAAGACTCAACACAAAATTCAAAGGTGTGATATCGGCCTGTATGTATGTAAATATGATGGACGTACTACCAAATCCATCTTGTTCATTTACATCAAGACATACAAATTACATTTCATTTCTGGTTCTGTTGTCGGGTAACATGGCACTCAATCTCGGGCTGCTGAAGCTTGGTTTCGCTAACCGCAGGTCCATTAGGAATAAAGGCCCAATTCTCTGTGAAGAAGTCAAAACTGGCAATGTTGATGTTTTTGGTCTCACTGAGACCCATATTAAAGCTCTAGACACACCCCTCTTTTCTAAATGAATTAACAACTGAAGAGTTTTCTCTTGTTCACACCGGTAGAGTAAACAAATGTGGCGGCAGTGCTGGCTTTTTCATTAAAACAACTCTGGACTTTAAAACCATCCATTCCCCTGAGTTCTCCTCCTTCAAAAATCACACTGTCTTTCTCATGCTCAATTGGCATTGCTTGTTTCTTGGTGCCGTTTATCGACCTCCTGCCTCATCTGTTGTGAAATTTTTAGAAGATTTTCTGCAATATGTGTTTTTTTGTCTTCCCTGTCCTCTTCCTTTGTGATTTGGAGTGATTTCAATATTCATGTCGATGCTATGTCTCCAACAGTCTCTTAATTTAAGTCACTGATTCTTGCTGTATGACTCAATACATTGATTTTCCAACTCACCTTCACAATCATACCGTAGACTTGTTTATGGATCCTTCCAAGTTTTCTGCAATTTCTGATGTAAAAGGTTCAGGCTTTATAAGTGATCATAAAATTATTTCTTGCGTGGTTGACGTTCCATCCTTGGATACTCCAATGCAGAAAGTTGTTACCTTCCACCAGTATCTTAAAATGGGTATTGATAAATTCAGAAGTGACCTTGCTATCACATTTGTAATTTCACCATCTGATGACATTGATGTATTGCATGAACAGTACATGTCTGGTTTGTCTGGCCTTCTAGATATTCATGCACCAGTGAAGACTAAACAGCTCATTAAACCAGTGCCAAGCTGGATAACTGATGGGTACAGAACTGCAAAGTGCATGACAAGGCAAGGCAGTATGAACGTGCATGGAGAAGAGACAAATCCCCTAAAAACCATATCCATCTTCGAAGGCAAATAAATAGATGCAACCATATTCTTAACAAAACAAGGGGCATTTCTACCATGATCTAGTCAGTGAAAATTGTGGTGATGGTTTAAAGTTATGGCAGGCACCGAATAGAATATTGAGTAAATTCTGTCATCAAATCTTGTTTTATTAGCCTGAAGGGCCTTCATTGTATCTGGAGGTTTCTTTTTGTTGATACATCAATTGTGATTGCAAATACTCTGGTCAGCAGTTGATTGGATTATTGCAATTCTCTATTTCATAGTTTTTAATACCATAATACTACCAGGCTCCAATATGTTCAAAAGTCTCTTGTACAGTTTGTCACTGGTGCTTCCAAATTCACTCACATCACATCCAGCTTGAAGACACTTCATTGGCTACCTATCAGACAACAAATTATCTTTAAAACCCTAGTTCTTGTGTACAAGTACCTCACTACTGGCCAGCCTAAGTATTTTGCACCATATCTCTCCTTGTACAAATCTGCCATGAAGACGCTCAAATCCCCCCAAAAAATGTTCCTCCAGGTTCCTCATTATTGTTCTTCTATCCATAAATCAAAGGTCCACTTCAACAACAGTTTCTCACATGATGCCCCAAAGTTATGGAATGATCTTCCACAGGATATACTCAGCGCTCTAAATCTCTCATGATTCAAAAGTCGACTAAAAACCTACTTATTTCAGAAATCATTTCAACCTTAGTTTCTAACTACCAAACACCAGATTGCCTTCTTGGGTGCGACTTGAAATATCTCTAACGTCTTGATGATTTATGCATAACAAATTGGATGTTGTGCCTTAGAATCCGTAGATACGGAGATTAAACACCGGGACAACTGATTGATTGATTGAAAGACAACTTTAACTGCTACATTTAGAATTAAATATGTTTTTTCAGATAGTTTGTAAAAATATCTAAAGTTGAAAATGTTTATTGCAAAAGGAAATTACAGCACAATCAAAATTTAGATTTTTGTTTAGTTAGTTTGCACAAATTTTCAGTATAATTTTTTTCACAAAATAATTGTTCATTGTTTTATTTTACAGATTTGGATGGGGCATCCATATGCACAAACCAGCAGACAAAAATCTGGAAAAACATAACCTTAATCATAGATATATCATCTTTAAATAAATCACAAAAAGACAGAGGTAGGGGTGGGGTGTATTCGGGGAGGGGATTAGACCCCAGATCTGTTGCCAAAGCCAAACTAGCAGTTACTCATCCATGTATAATGCAGGAACCACAAAAGTATCCGGTTTTATTGGAGTGTAATAAAAACTCATACATGTATTGAACAAGACACTGCCTAATTAAACAGGAATGGTAACTGTCTCCACAATGCAAGTGCTTCCACAATAGCCAAGTGTTATTCTTTATAAAAATTTAGTCCATTCAGTGCAGTGCAACCCACACCCTATTGTAAACAGGTCACCAGCTAATCGTTGCTCACACGTCAATGGATTCGGGCTGTCATGAAGAGATGGTGACAAGAGGCTGTTTAGGTGCCATGGAGCGAATCAGATCTGTCATGTTTTGATATTGTTTTCATAAACCAGAAAGATAGTGTCATAACAGATATAGAGCAGAAGATGATTAAAGATATCCAGACTTAATACAAGTGGATTATGTTGCAAATGGAATAAAGATTGTGTTATCCATCATGCACTAAAAATGCATATTCAAAAGATGTGATCTCACACATTTTCTTCACAAATATGTAGTTCAGGTTTTAAAGGATTTTTTGGGCAAAATAAACAATAAAGGAGACATTGACGACATAAATTTTTCATTCTTGTATATGGTAAAAATAGAACTTTTGCCTTCGAATATATTTTCTTTGACTACACAACAGAAATATTAAAAAAACTTTGCTTTGAAATATGCCAAGACTATAGGTGCAGAAAAGTGAGCTATAAAATGATGACCTTCATTTGTACACCAATTATTGAAACATGACAAAAACACCCTGTGTTTTTATATGTTACTAAAATGCTTGCAGAATGTCCTTTTAACCCACTATACTTTACCTGCAAAGTATAAATACATACTTTCTATACATATTGCTCAAAACATAGACCGACAAGTTTTTCTTACAATGATGTTTTAGTTCAATTGACATTCCTCAAATACCTACTACAATGTTATCTTACAAAGAAAATAGCAAATATTTCTGCAATTGCTTCATAAACATTCTGTAGTTTTTGTTGGATTGTACTAACCTTTGAAGGACAATTCCATCAGTTACATCTAATGTGATACAGTGTAACATTTGTAACAAGTTTTGTCATACACTGCGCGATATATTGTTTTACCCAGATACCTAGCAATAAAGACTATAATATTTGCTTATTCCAGGCCCCTTACAATGAATATAATTTACAGATTTTGAAACTAAATATTTTTAAAATACAAATGTATCTACGTTATCAATATGGTCTAAATATAATTCCAAATATATTTTTAACTGTTTTACAGGTCTTTTGTTTAAAATCCATACAGAAATTGTAGAAAATCTGAAGGAAAATTATTTGTCAAGTTTTTATGTTCCACAGGGCCCCTTACTATGTATACGTTTCACGGCTGATTTTCTTTGGCATTTTGAGATGAAAATGGATTTAAATAAAATGTTAATATGCTTATTACTCAAAGTGATGAATAATGATTGTGAAATAATTCTTATGAAGTATATTTCTAAATTTATCTCTCAAAAAGGCATACCACATACAACGTTAAAGTTATGTTTTTATTTTGTAAAAAATTTGAAATATACATCACTTGGCCAATTTGCCTTTGATAATTAACACAGCGTAGCAATGGCACGTTAAATGTTATATATATTTATATATGTTACAGTCAATATATGAAATCAGTAAATATGCATATTTACTGAAATTTTCAGTAAATATGTGTATTTACTGACCAATTCAGTAAATACGTGTATTCTCTAAAATTTTTAGTAAATACACATATTTACTGATTTATGACCTGTGTTATTTCACAAATTTACTGGTTTGACTTTCAGTAAATAAGTGAAACCAAAATTTACATTATATTGGAACATTTTACTCTATTTTGATGACTATTAGTACGTGTACTTCATACTAGTATGATACACATATGTATTGAAATTATCAGGGAATATGCATAATAACTGACCAAATTTTAGTAAATACGCATATTTACTGATTTCACATATTTACTGTAACATATATATATTGAATAACCAGACATATAACAGAATGTTTTGGCACATTTTAATGTTTATTAAGCAATCTTGTAAAATTATCAAATGAAATAATTATTTATCCTATTTGTCTTTGTCCTTTCGCACTGAGCTGCATTTTAAATATATAATAGATTTTTACTGGTATATGATTTTAAAAGTCTATGAAAATGTTATAGATGAAAATATAATTATTCGCCAAATAATGTCACCTTTATGATAATGTAATATGTAGAAAGTCACTTAACAACATCCAATTAAACCTTAGCTGATCTCAGCTCTGCTAAAAAATCGGATACAGAAGTATCTGTGACGTCAGTGGATGTACTTCCAGACTACTACGCATGCGTCATACTCTCTCCCGCCACTGTAACACTGTATATCACAAAAAGCAGACCACCTCTTGCTAAGAACCCGCTTGCACACTGTACAGATAGTATTGCACAAGGAATCTTCCTCATACATCATGGTATACTGGCGTGGATCTCGTCTCCGTGACGAGACTTGGAAACGTGCGGGTTGATCCAAATGTGTGATGTCATTTCTCTTTGTATACACAGAATGTATATTTGCCGGAATTGCAGATTCTGTATGAGTACCATCCAACATTATATTCCTTTCTAATCCACGTATACTGTTGATCAAAGCAAGGATATTTCTGTCAAGAAACCATGAATATTCCCTTTGCATTTCCTTCTCAATTTCAAGCAACAGCATTCTCTCAATTAATGTGTAAAGGTTCAGTACGTCGTGGTCATTATTTAACAATGACATTCTTACTTGGTTATTGTCAACAGACCTGTCTCTGTTGCTTAATGTCAACATAAGCTCCTCCGTCAGTTCTGACTGGTGCTGTTTTAATAATTCATTTTTGTTTGTATTTGCCACATCAAAACACTTGACAAACATACAAGAAAAGATCAACAGTGACTTTTTCACAACATGCATATAGTCACGCCTTTTCATTTCACAATTTTAAAGAAAAATAAATTAAAAAAATCAAATAATGGAAAAAAAAAATCAAGGATTATGATATTCTAGCATAAACTTTATAAGAACGCTGACGATTCTCCAAACCACACAGCGGCTCCTTTAGAATGTTACTAGACAAGGATCTCCTACATAAATTGTACTACTGAGTAACTTCATGCTGATTTGCTCATTTATATAACCCAGCTCATTTACACACCTACAGCTAAATGGCGGCATTTTTATGAGCTATACCACACCCTTCAATTTAGAGTAATGTAGAAAGTACATAAAGTTGAAAGGTCTGGAGCTAGGGGGTAAATAGAAAAAAGAAGTCTCCCACTAATTTTGTCACCATATGTGTATCCTTGGCAGGAAGTTACTGCTTGATGTGTCGTAAAATGAGGAAGGTGGGTCATTCAGATCCGAGACTCAATTTCACAACAAAACTTTAAAAAGAAAATTTGGTTATTTGCAGAAAGAACTGTAGTTTTTTTTACATAATCAAATAAAATCAATTAGGTACATAAGTAATGGTGAAATTTAAACCTAAGAAATTCCAGGAAAAATGAATTTAATTTATTAAAGGATTCATTTTCCAACACAATTAGACTTTAGTCTTTCTTAGCTTTGGACTTTGATAAACTCTCCATAGATAAAACGCCAAAAGGTCATTTTCTAAGGAAAAGACTATGAAGCTCTTAATAGTCTAATGTCAAGAAAACACCTTACTAACTGTAATGATTCTATGCTTAAATACAACTTTTATAGTCTACATAAGGTTCAGGGTTTTGATGGGTTTAAAGGTAACCTTAAGAATTTGAGAATTCACAAATATTTATATTTCCATGCTAAATGAAATATTTCAAAAAAAAAAAAAAACATTGTTTGAAAATAGAATCAAATAGTATTTTATGACATATATGTAAATGTATTTCAACAATAGTTTTATCTAGCTTTTTAAAGGAACATATATAATCCCAAGGGGTTTACAATAGCGGGTGGAAATAATAAACAGTAGGTGAGGTTCCCACAGAGAAGCAATGGAAAAAATGAATCTACTCCAATTAGCAGTTCCAACCTCCACTGTAAAACATTAAGCATGACTGGTGCACGGTGGTGTAGTGGGTGGAATACTCGCCTCCCACTTCTCAGAGTTTATGGTTTCAATTCATGGCCTGACCCCAAGTGGGAAAGTTGGTAGCTGCTTGCTGGTTTTAAGTATTGAATCTTGACAAACTAGTAAATCCCAGTTGGTGGTTGTCACAATAGAAAAACTATCCAATACAAACAAGTATTGGAGAATTAACTCTCCAATACCTGGTGGATATTAGAGGGTTAATTATCGAATTCTTGTTAGTAGTCATTTAAGTAACATTTAAGTAAAAATATATACATTGAGACTTGATTAATTGAGATTGTTATCAAAAGTACTGGTAGCTAACATACAGCTAAAGCAAATGTTATGTTTATAAAAATGATCTTTGAGCATGTAAAAATAATCTATAAATGTGATTGTTTGGTTTAAGGCAGACTCAGCAAACAAAACTGACACATTACGCAAAATACATAAAATTAAAGCTATACCTGGTAATCCCCATGAAATACAAACATTAAGATGTGCTGCATTTAAGTTTTGATTTTATTGTAAATGACACTTTGCCATCACTGCTTTCAAGTGAGGAGGGTATAGATGTGACAGTTTCAATGCTCTTAGCTGTATCTGAAGATGTTCGTTGAATGACATCATTTATATTTTGATGTTTTGTGTCACTGACACATTTATAATTGCAAACAGCGAAAGATCTATGACCAGTAACTTCCGTGATTAACTGTTGCAGTTGTTGCTCATAGGGAGTGATTTGTGCTATAGTTACCAACTTTTCCTTTGCTACAATTAATCTTGACCGTGCTTCCCAGTCTATGCCTCCCTAATGGTTGCCTGCTGTACAATACATTAGATGTAGGTGCAGAGAGTGGCCTCAAGTAAAAACCAGGTAGTTCATCCCAGGGTGTGTAGATACAGCTTTGTAGATACAGCTGCAACATGAGCACCGATGATTTTAAGGTAGCTGGTGGGTATTCTGCTTTATCTGCATGTTGAACCTCTGTTATTAAATGGCAACTACTGTAGTTTAATTCACCTAGTTTTATACGAATGGGACTTATACTCAAGCCAGGGTTGTCGAGAGCTTTTCTGTTGTGATTGGCCAACTAGTCATCAAACAGAGATTTTGCCCATTTTATTTTCTTCTCTATAGTCAGCATATCTAAATATTTTACAATATGCATTCATATTTAAATGTTTTACTTTCAATTTACTTTATTTCTATAATTTAATGACATCATTTTGAAATACCATTTAAGAGGTTAATAAAGTATTCCATGCTCTATAGTCAACATGTAATATCTTTCGCATCTAAATATAGTAATATTTTACATAAAGTTGTTTATGCCAAGTTCAAAATTCTAAATGGTCTTGCGCAATAAAAAGATTAATCTGATACCATGCGTCAGCAGTGTTCATCCAGACAGTATTTGGAAGACTTGGTAGCCATAGTGCCACAAGAATGAATATTTTATACCAAAATATCATAGCCCTTAATGTATCACATAGAAATCTTCACATTACAAAATTTTAATTACCTTTGGACAGCTTCCTTGTTTGTTCTTCACTAACTGGGCTCTTGAACTGGTCTTCTGGCATTATATTTTTATTCTATGTTTTTGAATTGCTTGCAGCGGCTCGTTATCACTAATATCTGAATAGTGGGGATATCCATTTGTATTATCAACTTACAGTTCTTGGTTTGGTAGAGATGTGTGATCAGTTTCTGAGTCAGTGTCATATGACAAGTACTTATCTAAACAAATTTGCTTGTGTGATAAAAAGACTATCACCACTGTCACTATCCATGCTTTTTAATCTGTATGTAGACCCCACCTTCAGGTTGTCACTATTGACTGATATGTCCAATACGAATCAGTACTGGACACTTTCTCTTAGTGACCATTTTTTGGGGATTAATTCATTCCTGTAAAAAGAGAAATTACACAATTTGGGGACAGAGTATCATATATCTTGGAACCAGGCATCAAATAGGATCTAGAGTGGGGTTTACAACAGCCAAACTACTCAAAGTGGCCAATACTAGAAAATATTGAAAATCTTGGCCCTATCGGGCCTCGCTCTCCAATATTTTCTGGTATTGGCCACTTTTTCGGAGTTTAACTGTATTAATATGCAGTGACTTCCTCCATCCCCTGAACACTATTTCCTGATACGAGCTATACAATGTGTTAAATGAGATATTTAAAAATAAATAAATAAATTTAACATTAAATCTTACAAAGGCATTGTACAGGTTTATCATTCTGTTCTCGTATGCAGGTGATATTTTCCTTTTCCAGACATTCACAGGATTTAATTTCTGTGCTAACAGATTCTGAGGGACACAATTCTCCCAAGACCGTTCCAATCAGATCCATTTGAATTTGTAACTAAAGTCACTCTGATTACTTAAAAAACTGTTGAAAATTTAATGACTTAAGTCCTCTAGTTGCCAGTTAGAAAGGGTACAACATCTCACTTTTTATTTCTAAATGATTACTCTAAGAATTGTTTGTAATAATACTTGAAAAAAAATACATAAAGCCGTCAAACACAGAATGAATACACATATTTGTTACAACTTTTTTGTGTGTGTTAAAAAATAGGAAATAGAAATACAATAAAATGGAGACTTGGTATTCAGGCAAAATCATATGCTTAATTAAAGTACAATTCGTTCAAGTATGTAGCTCAAAAACATTTGCTTTATATAATTTTTTTTTAGAAAAATAATAAAATAATTTATATAATTAGGGGAGTGAGACGAGTGTTTAAATGGTGAATATGAAGTGCTGATCGAAGCAAGTCAAATGTTAGGATAAAGTTTTATACTCCCACGTTTTCAGGTGTTTCTTTTAAACTGGAAGACAAAATAAAGACATAAAATATCATTTTGTAAATAATGGTGACAAGCTGATACATTTACTCAGTATCTGATGACAAAGTCGTGTATTGTCTTAATATAAAAACACCCAAATGAGGTCATACAACTGTGGTGTTTTTTTCTTCTTTTTTTTGTATAATTGTAAATTTGTTACTTGGGTACTTCTCACGACGTATAACACCATTCCCGTAAGAAATCATTTGCAAAGAAAACTATCAGAAACCATTGTTCCTGCGGCCCATTGTACACCTGCACACTGGTTTATTTCTTTCCTTGTGTAAATTTTGCAACAAATATAATTAGAACAAACAAAACAATAGATGTTATGTTTATAAAATATTTATTTATACAAATATATCACCAATATCTATATTAAATGGTCTGGTAAAACTGCAAGTTATACAGACAGTACACAAAAGCATCTTTCATATTTGACATTACAGGCATCCCAGGTTAACCTTTTAAAAAGGTTTTAGCCTTTTTTTTACTAAAAAAATTTTTATTTCTTATTTTTTCAAGGAAAACCTTTTTTAAGCTGAAAAATGGCGTGAAAACCTTTTTTAACCTTTTTTCAAGCTGAAACCTTTTTTTTAATAGCAGTCAGATTTGTCGATGAAAATTTATGCATACATTTTAATGTGTATGTATCTATAATTGAGTGTTTCAGACTGTTTGACTTCTGATCAGACCATACAGTGAAATTTACATTGTGATACCAACACAAATATTTGGTCTGAGAGGAGTTAACAGTCTGAAACAAGAGTAATCAGTCTCCAAGAAAGCCCAAAAAGAAGGAAGGTACACATTTGTTAAAGTCACAGCTGAAAGTCTGTAGATACGATGGATTTCGTTTCGTTATGCCAGCGCCGCAGTGTGTACAGAGATTTCACAGTTACCGCTCTAACAAAAAAATGCTATAGCTAGACTTCTTAAATTTGCAGGATATATTCAAAAACCATAAAAGTTTCCATGGGAATATTTTTGGCCTCATTTTGAAAATCAAGATGGCGGCCGAGTGTGTTTTTTAACTTTCCGCAAGGAGTTTTGTTGGTCCTCTAAAGCAAAGGGTATCACAGGTAGAGATCTCAAATTCGCAGGATATGTTCATCATTAAAAAATCTAGACTGGAAATATATTTGGCCTCATTTGAAAACAAGATGGCTGCCACAGGCGTTTCTTTGTCAGTCATGAAATGTGCTTATATCTCCTTCATTATTGAATTATAGAGGTTTGGTATGTAAAGCCAACCTATAGGAAATCATGGGCTTGGAATCTTCTGATGTGGTCAGATTTGACCTTGGGCCCCTCCTTCAAGGTCAAACGGGGATAGGCATATTTAAAAGTGCCTAGAACTTATTATTGGTCCTAGATGTTTGCGATATGAAACCAACCTATAGGAAATTATGGGCTAGTGATCTTCTGATGTGGTCAAATTTGTCCTTTTGTCCCTCCTTCAGGGTCAGATGAGGATTAAAAGTGCATATAACTCACTTATTATTACCAACATACAGGAAATAATGAGCCAGGAATCTTCTAATAAGTTCAAATTTGACCTCGGCCCCTCCTTCAAGGTCAAATGAGGATAGCCAAAATTAAAAGTGCTTATAACTCTCTTACTTTTTGGTCCTAGAGTTTTGCAATGTGAAACCAACCTGTAAGAAATCATGGGCTAGGAATATTCTGATGTTGTCGGATTTTACCTTTGGCCCCTCCTTCAAGGTTAAACAAGGATAGCCCAATTTGAAAGTGCTTATAACTTGCTTATTATTGGTGCTAGAGGTTTGCTATGTTATGCCCCTGTTCCACCAAACCAGTCTATAGGAAATCAGGGGCTGGGAATCTTCTAATATGATCAGATTTAACCTTGGACCCCTTCCTTCAAGGTCAAACGAGGATAGCTAAAGGTTAAATTGCCTATAACTTTCTTATACTTGGTCCTAGAGTTTTGCAATGTTAAACCTACTTACAGGAAATCATGGGCTGGGAATCTTCTGATATGTTCAGATTTGACCTTGGGTTCCTCTTTTAAGGTCAAACGAGGATAGGTCAATTTAAATGTGCTTTTAGATAATTTATTATTGGTCCTAGAGGTTTGTAATATAAAACCAAACTATAGGAAATCATGAGCCAAGAATCTTCTGATGTGTTCAGGTTTGACCCTGGGCCCCTGCTTCAAGGTAAAACTAGACAGCCAAACTTAAAAGTGCCTACAACTTACTTATTATTGAAAAATGCTGTTTATCTTCCAAACCATGCTAGTTGTCCTTTTACGGTGGATACATCTTGCATCTGGCTACAAATGTGTCCTTGGTTTAGTTCAAACTTGGGACACACATGTATTTGGAGATGAACCATATTTTAAGGTGAACTTATACTCCCAAAAATAAAGAGGTTATGGCCACCTTAAGGTCAGAAAATGGACCTTCGGCCACTTAAAGCCCTCTAGGTCACAAACAAGGTGGCTAATATGGGTAAAATTTTATCTGAGAGCACATAAATATATATTCTTCTTACATATGGCAAAAAAATCGAGAATTTATGTGGTTAAAATTGTGTTTAAGGCCCATAATAACCTCACTTATGAATTTGTTGTACATTTTTCAGATATTTTTTCCAGTAATTTTTAAATGGTAATTCTAATGAGTGTTAAAGTGTACTAGGTATAATATTTTTGTGTAATCTTTTTCTGTATAAAATTTGAGGTATGTAGCTTTAATTTAAAGGTCACTTCAAAGTCTCCAAAAATGTCCACAGGAACCCATTTATGAACTTTTTGCCACTCTAAAACTATGTGGTTCATTCACCTAAAATTTCATCTGGGAGTATATTGATATGGTCTTAGAAAATCAAGGCTTTAACTAGACATTTAACTTGTGTATAAGGCCCATAACCACCCACATGGACTCAAACTATTAATCATAGTAAATGTAACTTCTACATGTGATCTTTGTTTTTTGGAAAATGTAAAGTATGTAGTTTTAACTTTAAGGCCACCTTAAGGCAGCAGGGACCAATTTTATGAGCTTTTTTGCACTTTGAGCCCATTAACTTTCAAACTATGTCACTCATCCACCTAATATCTTATCTGATAATATATTTATATGTTCTTCTTCAAATGCCAAACTTAAGGCTTTAAGTTGACTTTGAACCTGTGTAAGATGTTCATAAAGACCCTATCTGGGGGACTTTGTTCTGCGTTTTTTTCACAAATTCTGCTTTCTAATTTTGAAATGCAAAACCCAATAAGCCTCAAACTGTACTAAATAAAACCTATATGTGTGACCTTTGTGGAAAGTTTTAGCTCTGTAGTTTAAATTTTAAGGTCTCCTTAAGGTCTCTGAGACATACCCACCTCGCCCCATTGTATGCACTTTTAGCGACTTTAATACAGTTTAACCAGCCAAAATCTAACATGGAGAAAGTTGTTTCTTTTCATATATGGCCAATTCAGTTAGTGACATTTAGACAATTTTTAAACCCTATAAAGATCCCACCTGGTAGCTTATTTCTTTTGCATTTTTCATAGATCTTGAATGTTTGAAAACTGATTCATTGTCTGTTTGCATTATTATTTTTTTCTTTTTTGTCTTTCTCATAACGTCTAAGCTAACATAAACCAAGCTATTTCGCAAATGAAGTTGCCCAACCACTTTTTATGTAAATCTAAGCTTTTTAGCTGTAATACTTAATGAGTATTGAGGGTATGTACCAGAACTTGACCTGTGTACTGTGACAATATCAGCTTTATTCTATTTTGTCTGCCTTTTCCTTTCAATATCTCCTTTTCCCCCTTGTATGAAATGTATTTTGCCATGCATATTCCTTGGGAATATATTCCTCAATGATTGGTGCTTCTTTATACATAAACAGGGGGGTTTGGGTGGGTGGGTGGTGTTTTTCCTATATATAAGAAAGAAATCCAAAATTTTTGAGATATTAGTCCATCTCCTGAGATCTTATCACAGTATTTTATGATATATCATCTTTCCACTAATATATTAAAGGGATAGAATACCTACAAAAACTTTTGTGCTACTATTTTAGAATACATGTATAAAGAAAACCATTTAAATACTTTGAAAAGCTAAGGTTTGAACCCAGCGGGGTGTAAGTCCAATCCAACACATTGAAAGATCCTGCCTGGAGGTATGGTTTGGCCTTATTGGGGACTGCTGGGGGTTCCAAGACTGGTCTGCTATGAAGGGGCAAGTTGGCTGGTGTTTGCACCATACCAAATTTGGCTAGATGTTTTCTCATCTAGTGTGAGAGGGACATTAGTAAACTGTGACAGAAACGGGGCACTAGGGACATTGTAAATATGTTGTGTATGTCTGACTAGGATTGTAACATATTCTAGAGAGCTTGCTATTTATTACGGAAGTAAGAATTATTGCGTGGAAGGAGATATGTAACTTGTATGAGATGGAACCTTATGATTTTAATACAGTTGTGGGGAGGGGTTATATTATTTTTCTTTTTTTTTATGTATTTTTTCTGTTTTATTTCTCAAAGTCTGTTTAACTGACATTTTAATTTACTCTTATTTTGATTTCTCTTTTGGGTACTCATATTTACTGGGGGATGCTAGGGCTGTTGGAGGTTTATTGGTGCTGTGGTCATCATAGAAAACATGCCTTAGATGATGCCACCGCAAAACTGCTTGGAGTGTTGACTGGAAGCTGCGGTCGCTAAACTTTTTTTCAAAACCCCCTGAGAATCGATGACACTGGCAAGATTTTTAATAAGGTATCTTCAGTTAATGATTTGTTGAAAGAAATGCACCAGGCTGGGTTTTGGCTGTGGCTGTCTTTGCTGCATTTGTAAAATGTCTTTGGAAACCACAACAAGACCCAAAACGGTCACATTCTGGGGTGCACAAACATCGTAAATTACTGGCTTCATCTTGCGGCTCCTGTAAGGGCTGACCCTACTGCTATATAGGGTGTGTACCCTATGCTGGACAGGCCAAGTCTGTTTACTGCACTGGCTGCTGTACTGGCTGCTGCATTTGCCGACTCTGGTGCCGCATTGGTTGTTCTACAGTTTGAGTTTATTGCATCTGCTGCTGCTGTAATGACTGGTGGACTGGGTAAAATATTTCCTGCAGTGGCTACTGAACTGGCTGCTGGACTTGTTGCAGTGGCTATAAAAATACACATGGGGCAGTAATACTTGGGACACATAGCTACCCAGGGTTTGCTGTGATGGGGGAGGGAAAAGGATGCAGGAGTCATCGGGCCCTGTGCCTCTTCCTGCTCTGCCCTCAGTTTTGTAACCAGATCAAATGCCTCATTTTGAAAACAGTGTATATACTCCATCTTCATCGACTCGTGGTATAGCCATTCTGTCCATGGTCTCTGTCTGATTTCTGTGGGGCTGGTGGACCTCTTAGACATCGAGTCCAGCAATAACACAAACTGCTTGGTGATTTCAACCCCCCATCTCTTACTTCAGGAGGAAGGTCTGGAAGCAGGCATGGAAGTCTATATCTTGTTGATGACTTGGGAAGAGGTTGGAGAGGACTCCTAAACAGACAGGTCATGATGCATGATGACACAATCATTGACTGCCGGGCCTATATCTGGATTATCACTCTCATAATCAGAAAGTCAGGAAACCATGTCTGTGGCATAGGTAGACGGGAGTGGCTGGTGTAGCAGCAACTGTGGCTGTGACGATGGTACCATGGGCATTAGAGTGCATGATATGATGCTATAGGAATTTAAAATTGTGCTTGACCCACTGCTACCTCTCTGTCATCTCTTCTCTGCCCATTCCAGACCTGGTGTGGCTCAGCTGGTTCATCACTTATTAGAGATATCTATATGCTGCGATAGGTCTAGCCAGGTCCTCCCCTCTTGGCACTATCCTTGAAATCCTATCCTCTTGTATAAAAGGACATGATCCATGAGCCAGATCACCACTATTTGCTCCTGCTCATTTGAGAGACTGGTGGCAAATTTCTTGCTCTTCTTCTTCTTGAGGTCCTGAGTGTCCTCCTGTGGGTGAGACTGTGACATCGCTGCCATCAGTGTCTCAGTATCCCATTCCACCATTCCACTTGGGTTGTGGTTGCGTTTGTGTCCTTGTCATTTTCTTCCTGTGTCCCCCTGTCTCTGGTAGGGGAGCTTGCCTCCCGTCCCGTTTTTTTTATGAAACTCTCCCCTTTCTTCTTTATCTTCAGTTGTATGTCGAGACTTTTAAAAAATGTTTTCCCCAAAGATTAAACTTGTGCCCTTGGCATCCTCATAAAAATAACTACCTCTGCACAAATGCAGGGGTTTATATAAACCAACCAACATCTGGGACAGGTATGTGATTGAACCGGCAGCATTCAGGAGAAGCAGATGAGTGCCCAGGAGCTACACGAGCTATATGTGACTGGTACTTGGTTGGACTCGGGCTAATTGGCGAAAAGCCGGGGCTGTTCAGGAACAACAGGATTGCTACATGCCTGCTATGGGACTACACTGGGGACATTAATTAGGGAGTAATTAGGGTGTGACCTATGTACCCGTCAGATACGTGACAAGTATGGGAGTAATATTTGTCATCCGGGAATGTACGGACAAGGTTAAAGCTGTTGGAAGTACACCCTGTTTTAGTGGGGGATGACAAAGAGCATTGAAATAGCCAATACATAGTCACCTCGTAACTCCTTTAGTCCCAAAAAGTATGTGTCACAGCAATTATTATGAAGCTTTGCTGGATAGGGCTTACCGACAGAGTCAGGAATAGTCCAGAATCATCCAGGATCAATAAGGAAGACTTCCCAGATGTCCACAATTGGCAAAAACTTACAATTTTTCAGGATTCAGGCATAATATGTGAACTCATAAGTGGAAATGGAATGGGAAGAATGGAATAATATGAATGTTCTAATAATTACTACTGTATAGAAGTCTCAATAATAAATGTATATATAATTGTGTGACCGTGAACTAGTTTTTTGCCAGTGAGTGGGGGCTCTCCAAATAAGTATTAGCGAACATATGGTATTTCAACAAAACTGTTTTGCAAGTTACCAGATTCAGGTTCTAATTGATAGCAGAATGGTATCTGCAATTCAAATATGAAAAGACATCAACCAAAATAAAGCCACAAATAAAACAAAAATTCATGTGACCCTGAAGAGCTATTAATAGATCTGAAACCATACTGCTCCCTACCGTAAACGGGCAAGAGTGAAACACAAATTGCTTATTTCCGATGGCTTTGTGTAAGCTAACTTGAATGTCCTTTGTATTAAATTATGTATTTGCACAAGGATACCTAAGAAAGAGACTTCATACAAAAACATGCCAGCTAATTAATCTTGCGCTCATGTATAATTGGTGATAATGCAAGTTCTACATGAAATCTTTATCATAAATTAGCAGTTTTCCCAAAAGGTCAGAGAGAAATATATTTAGAAACCAATGTTACATACGCCATTGGCAGCATATACATTCATTCTTTCATCAAGGCCCCAGTGGAGAATGAGACAAATGTGTTTATTTTGATTATTGGCGTCACGATTGAGATGATAAACTTCACAACAACTAAAATAACTTGCTTATGTTGTTGAAAATGTTAACAAAAACATTCCCCACAATCTACAAGTAGTTAAGTGACCCAGATCTAACCAAAAGGTTCCTGGGCATAAAACCAATCAGTTTAAAGACAAAAATGGGCAAGTACTAATTCAAATGAGGAATCTCAATGTCACCACTGAGAACAATTTGGAACACTTTAACACCAATAAACATGTGGAGGAAACAGTGTATTAAATTTTTCTAATAAAACATACGAATGACAATATTTGTGTAGTTGATAAGCACATGAAGAAATACTCCCTTAGCCAGTTCATTTTTAATAGTAAGGCCCTACTTACTAAACTTATTGCAATTAGTTAAACACTCTATAAATTTTAATTTCCATGGGGGCCACTATCTTCAAACTAGTTTCACGGCAACCTGAACTTTGGTTGGTCCAAAATATTGTAACATATATTAAACTCTAAGCAATTGCCCCATACAACCCAGGATCTGGACTCTTAAGCTTACATAAGTTTTTTTGATAAAAATGTGTAGAGTGATAATTAAGGTAATCTTTTGGTTAGTAATCCAAGAAGGTTATGCGAAGTGGGAAAACTTGAGTTAAAGAGGTGGGTATTCCAAAATATGTTACTTAGAGACTAGTACTTATATGACAAGGATGAGAATTCCACATAGTTGGAGCATGATGACTAAAAGACCAAGAAAAGTGTTTGTGGGATTTTTCGACTTCATAGGCAAAGAGGAGATTTAAATGAATTTGAATTGCAGTAACTACCTGTGATATTTCTAAACTATATGAAAAGGTGAATTTTCATTGACATATAGTTGTCCATGTTTTATAGAGCCTGATTTTCAACATAATCCCTTGTTTTACTGGGAGCCACCAGTGGAGTTGTTTCTTAACAAGAGAGTTAAAATATTTAAACTCCCTTGTTGTTACCACAGCTTGAGGGCCAGGGGCCGGTTTGAAGAGCATGGCCTGCCAGGGGCCTGCTATGGCAGTTTCTGTCACCTACCTTAATCTTATAATTTTCACCCCTACCTTATTTCAATACTTTTAACCCTATTGCCAGGAATTTAGACCCCTATCGATTCTTGGCCTTAGATTTCCCGCCAATATCCATTGTTTTCATTTGGAATCTAGATTTTGAAGAGGCAACAACTGCATTTTAACTCAAGTTTTAACTTTTATACTGTGATATTTACTCGTCATTATGCCGAAAAGAAGCAAAAAGGCAGATACAGGGAAAAAGAAATCAACTACAAGCAAGACGAAGAATGCTACAGTGTCGAAATCTGCAGATATGGATCTGAATGGCTCGTTTCTAACGCCTTCTGGGGGTACAATTGTAAGTACTGTTTCTTCACCTCAACCCCCACCCCGTTGTGATACAGTACCTGAGGATGGTACAGTGCTAGCTTACCTCCAGAAAATCGACGCTACCAACCAAATGCTACTCAGAAGAGTGGATGAATTAGAAAACCAACGTGCTACTCCGGCTACTATTTCGACTACTAACGCCACCCTAGGGCAGGGACCCACCAATATACCACTAGGGACAGCTAGTACACATGCTACAGGACATCAGTACTCGACAGTGAACAGTACTTCTTCCCAGGCTGGTCCTTCTCAAGCAGCCACTAGCAATACTGGTCTGCCTGGTTCTGTAATTCACCCAGCACACAGCAGTCAATATCACGACGCCGTCATACCCAACGTCAACGCCATCAGAAACAACCCTACCATTTCACAGTCAGTCTCTCACATTCTGTCATCATTAGAGGCTACCTCCAGGGCTGAAGCAATGCAAGGTAAGGCTGTACACAAAAAGTCAGGGAGATTTAACGCCACAGACACTGTTACAGCAATACCTGAGTTAAGATGGCCCAACGAAGGTTACCATGGGGTTGGTGGCCGTAAGCATACCCTATATGACGACCTTACAATTCAGGAATGGGCTGTGGGGCAATTAACCAACATATACCATATTCAAGATCCAGCTTTGGCTAAACAAGTACTTTTGCAGGTGATTTTGTCCCTTAGGGACGCCACATCCCTACCCTGGCAGGCAGTGAGGGGTGCATGGGGTAATTCCATGCACGAAATCGAACAAGGATCTTTACAATGGTCGGATGCTACACAATGGGCACTTAATCGCCTCTCCACTTCCCAAATCGCCATGGCCAATGCCTCACAGATATCATCCCTGCCTACTACCCAAAAGAAAGTGTGTAGATATTACAACGAAGGAGTGTGTTCACACGAGGGGAATCATGGTCAATTTAAACATGTCTGTTCATTTTGTGCTAAGCAAGGGAAAAATTATACACATCCAGAGACTAAATGTCAAGTTAAACTTAGAGGTGCGGACAGGAATCAGAACATTAGCAAATAGGATTTGTCTTCATCACCTGGACTAGTAGGGACCCTTAGGGACATTTGTCAAACAGGGGAGGGGGGGAGGGACATTAGTAATGTAAATAATACTACATATGTTTATAGTTTGACACATAGTACATGTAACTTCAGGGCTGGTGATCAAAGCGTTAACCCCCATATTGACCCTTCTTTTGCCAAACAATACCTTTCTGCACTCAATCAGCTGTTTGTGTACAATACAAATAACGTTGATGTATTCAACCTTAAATTAAATGACATCTCCTACGATGCTGACACTTTTGCTACCATTAATTGTGTTCATTATGGGGGTCACTATGTGGGTGGTCACTTCCAAACCAGTCTAGGTCAAAATGTTAATAATAGTAACCATTATGGACTTAGTATTGATACTAACATCTGTCATCAGCGGAATACAAGTATTGCTGATGCTGTGGTACACCCAGATGCGGGTAATAATGTATTTTTGTGTTGTAAATGTCAATCACCATGTAATGACGGTAATGTTGACACGTGTCAGGTAGTTTTTCTTCATGACCCTAGGGGTCTTAATTCCGGATTCTATCAGATGTATTACAATGACGTTCACGTTGCTTGTCTTGTTACTTGTTTTGACAGAGACCTAGGTCCATTTCAACTCATTGACAGATTTGTAGCCAAGATTGTATTTTGCAGTCATACATTACGCTATGGTTTAGGTTGTGATTTGACAGCTAAACAGGTAGTTGAAGATTATAGAAAGGACTTACTTGTACGTCACAATCATAATATGTCATATACTCAGTACATGGAAACCATTATTGACAGATTATGTGTCCTTATGGACTCTCACTCCCTTGGGGATGACTTACAGCCCTTTGACACCCCAAATGACGCTATGGGCGTCACACACGTCCCCAACAGTATTACTGCTTTGTTAAATGTAGACACAAAAACCAACCCTCAAGTTGATCACGACGCATACATCCCTTCTAAAACAGTGGGATTTCTCAGTCATGAGGACACCGTGTTCAAATTTATAGGTCCTGATAGATCTCCAGTGTCCATTGACAGTGTCGACAAGTGCATTGAGATTGCTAATGTCATTAAATCCACAGGTCTTCCCAATTACAGATTGGCTAGAATTCCTATTATATCAAACTTGAACATTGAAGCCTGGGAGAAAGAACTTAGTGCTTATCCCGATAAACACCTCATTCAATATCTCAAATTCGGCTTCCCTTTATCCTTGGGTAGTCCTCACCTTCTTACAAACAAGGCAGTAGTAAATCACCACTCAGCCCTTCAGTATCCTCATGCCATCGAAAAATACATAAGCAAAGAACAAGGCTTTGGTACCATCTTGGGCCCTGTCAACCACATTCCCTCACCTCATTACCACTGCTCTCCCCTCCTTACTAGACCCAAGGACACCAATGACAGAAGAGTCATTTTGAACTTATCTCACCCCAGGGGTCAGTCTCTTAATGACACCGTTGACAAACTGCATTTTGATACCAGACCTTTTACCCTTAAATTTCCCTCTGTGGATAACATTGTAGAGCGTATACTGGGAATGGAAGATCCACTAATTTTTAAGATCGATGTGGCCAGAGCTTTTAGGAACCTCAGGGTTGACCCTGTTGACGCTATCAAATTTGGTTTGTCATGGCGTGACGCCCTATATATTGACGCAGGCGTCGCATTCGGATGGACCCACGGGTCCGCGGCGTTTCAGATGGTGGCCGATGCCATATCATACGTCATGGCGTCATCTGGTTGCGTCGTTAACCCATACATCGATGATTTTATTGTGGTGGCCCCCAGGGCTGACGCAAGGCGTCATTATGACCGATTATCTGACCTATTGGAGTCACTGGGTCTTCCAATGAATCCCTCCAAGAAGACCCCACCCTGTGAGACCCTTACATGCTTAGGCATTGTGGTTAACATTGTTGATGGTACTTTGAGCATAGCACCAGAGAAGATAGCAAATATATACCAAATGTGCTCTGAGGTAGCCACCAAGAAATTCCTTGCTAAGAAAACTTATCAATCTTTGATTGGCAAACTTATTTATATCCATAAATGTGTCACCCCGGCCAGAACTTTCATTAATAGAATCCTTTGTCTTTTCAGGAAGAATTCCCACAAAGCCAGGATACACCTCACCCAGGACTTCTTCAGGGATATCAAATGGTTCCTCAAGTTCCTCCCTGCTTTCAATGGCGTCACCTTTTTCAGGAAGTCCCCTATCCAGAGTTTGGATTCTTTACACCTTGACGCCTGCCTCTCTGGCCTGGGTGCTATCTGGAACAACAGGGTTTACTCCACTCCTATCATTCCTATACCCAACTTTACCCTCACCATTGTACACCTAGAAATGTGGAACATTGTTATTGCCCTTCGAATGTGGGGTCATTTATGGCGTCATTCCAGTATACAGATATTCTGTGACAACCTTGCTGTTGTCCAGGTGATGAACACCCACAAAACAAGAGATCCATTCTTATCTATATGTGACAGAAATGTGTGGCTTCTGGCTGCATTGTATGATATCCAGTTGCAGGTTCAACACGTGAGAGGCAAGGACAACGCAGAGGCAGACCTCCTTTCTAGGTTACACTCAGGTGTCCCAGTTGATATGGGGCTCCTGGCCCATCTCACCAATACCTGCACCTGGGATAAGGTTCACCCTGATATGTTTAAACTTGACTTTAACATATAATTGTAGGTTCCACAGACAGTTCAGGTCCCCTGCTGCAAGCTGCATTCGACAGATTGGACCAGGCATACAGACCGTCAACTACAGCGTCACATGTACTTCATTTCAGGACCTTCCTGTCCTTCCTGGTCTTCATGAGTCTCCCTGTGGAGATTTCTGTACATAATATTCTTGTTTTTTTGGAATATTTATACACTAACTCATTGTCACCCAAAGTGATCAAAAATTATTTGTCCTCCATCTCATCTATGGCTCGCCAATTGAACTTTGACACTTCCAACTGTTATCATCACATGGTACAAAGATATTTGAGGAGTATATCAATCAACTCTAAATTTGCCCCTACCCCTAGAGGTCTCTTTGACATTCAGACTTTGTACTACATATCATTGTCATGTGACACACTTTCTGACCCCATCCTTTTCAGGTCCATTTTTCTTACTGCATATTTTGGCTTTCTGAGAATGTCAAATTTTGCCCCACACTCTCTGTCAAAATTTCACCCAGACAAACATTTTCTCCGCAGAGACCTTACATTTGCTCCCCCTGGTGTTCATTTGTTAGTCAAATGGACTAAAACCCTACAGGATCACAAATCTCATCATGTCATACAGTTGCCTGAATTAGATAACATGTTTTTATGCCCAGTTAGGGCCCTTAAGGCCCTTCTGGCTTCCAGACCTTTATCCCCATCTGACCCTTTATTTGCTAATAGTTACCCTCCTTACAATCAAGTCAATGATTCACACATTAGATATGCCCTTAAGCAAATTCTTATTCTCAGGAATATCCCCCCTCTTGGCCACGGGTTCCACACATTCCGTCGGTCAGGGGCTACTTATGCTTTTGATCATAATGTGGCCTTACAGAATATTATGGCCCATGGCCTCTGGAGAAGTTCTTCTGTTTGGACTTATCTCCAGAATGCGTCCCAAGCAGCTTCTATCATCCCCCTCACTTTTTCTTCCTCCATTCCCCCCAAATTTTGATCTGGGTTTGGTGCTTTAAAATTTTGTCCATTTATTTTGACAAATTTTAACTATTTTACTAACATGTAAATAAAAACCTCAAACTTGTGTTTCACTGTCTTATGTGTATCTTACTTTTATAATTATTTCACCTTGCTATGGGGTTTGATCCCAGCATCAACCCATGTACTATTATAGCTTGATCTCGCCTTGACCTTCATTTGACCTTCTTCACTGCTTGTTAGCACCATCCACTCTAGTACTATTATAGCCGATCTCGCTTTCACCTTATTTGACCTTCCATTGCTAGTCAGGAAACTGTCATAAAAAGTCTCAGTTTGAGACCAGTTTTGGGCTGAGTCTGGGTCTCAAATCTGAGACTTTTGTCTCGGCTGAGTTTTTGGCTCAAATGGATTTCACAAAAGGTGGATCAGCTGAGACTGGTCTCAAGTCATAGTCTCAACTTTTAAATTTCATTTAAGACACTTCCTTGGTTTGTTTTTTATGCAAGTGCATTTATTTCATGGTCAATATCAATTTAAATTGTATTAACGCTGATAACACATGAAAAAAAATTGATATAATATTATTGGTAACAAGCCAATTGTTTGAGACTCAACTGAGACCGAGTCAAGCTTTGAGTCCCCTCTTGTAACTATTCACTTGACAACGATCAAAAAAGCATGTCAATTCAATTGACTTTTCTTATTATGAATATTGAATATGTAGATGTAATTAGTAAGCAAAATAAAAATATAATATTTCAAGATTCAACAAATTCATTTTCATGCAAATTATATTGCTTTATACACAAGTATTTGGATGACAAACTTTGGACTCAAAATTTGAGACACCTCCTTGGTGGGCTAAAAATTGAGCCCATGACTGAGCCAAATCTCAAGTTGAGCCTGTTTGTGAAATGCTTTGAGTCTGAGTCCACAGACTCAGCAAAATATTTACAACATTTGAGCCCAAAGTCTCAGATTTGAGCCTGAGACCAGACTTAAGTCCTTTCATGAAACCGGCCCCTGGTGTTAACTAGCCATTTCATATGAACCGGCATATCTTTATTGCTTCAAAGCATAAACCACACCCGCAGAAATAGAACAGGCCTATAAACTACAAGGAACTAACTGAAACTGGAGTCATGTAGTGACTAATTGCAAGTACAAGAAAAAAGGTTAATTTTACCAGTGGAATTAGGAAATAAATCCTTTACTCGATCATTTGTGCAAAAAATGCAAAATAGAAAATGCAGGAGAAAAAAAAATAGGATTCAGGAAAAAACAACACACGAACACAAAAACTTGAACAAATAAGGACACTTCTCACACCTTACACTACCTGATAACATTCTCACAGAACGCCTGCTTGTCATTTCTTCAAACTTAACATCCTTAATCAATGAGATTCTTACTCACGGAATTATGGAAATATTAGGATCTTTTTGTTCTCAGCTTTCTATTTTACAAAGAGCAAGAACTGTTTGTCTTTCAGAAGGAGTTGAAATTAAGATAACAAGATATTAGAAATAATTGAATCTAAAGAATGTTCTGTGGAAATATATCGTCTGGGAACTGTTGTCTTTACAATTGTTTTCCATGCTTCTAAGCATAGCTTTCTAAACAATAAGAATATAATATCAGTTGTGATTCAGGCAAGGCTTTATCTTTGGTTCATTTTATATTATTAAAAGATCTTTTGATTTTTATTTTCTTTAATACAAAATCTTGATTATCAGTTTCTTCAATACAAAAAGCTTGGTTTTAAATTTCTCTAAAAACACATCAGAGGCCATTTTAATCATCTTGCATTTGTTTGGTTTGAAAATGGATACAAAGGAGATGAAAAGTACATACTATCTGAATAAAATGATTTTTATACTTTGTACATTATGGCAAGTGGGAAAATATATGTATGTTTTATACGAGAAGTTGTGATTGAATATTCAAAATAGATTGATAAAGAGTTTCACTAAAAATGCTAAATTATGCTAAGCATAAAATTCATGTCTTTCCATTTGCAATATTTATGCAGATGTCTTTGTGCATTGCCCGCAATGGAACTGGGTCCTCCCAGTGCTGACCTCAACCTTGAGGACTAACTGATGACCTTCCTTCTTTTATGTGGGATTTCAAAAAGTTCAATTTGTTGTGCATCCATAAAACACCAAATCATAACTATATTAGCCAAACAACAAAAAAAACATAAACGAAAGCCTATCACAACACTACTTCTTAGCTGTTGATATACAAAATACAATGATGCCTTCAGGGGACCAACTCACCGTTTTTTTTTGTATATACAGACACCACAACTGTCAGGGCGTGAGAGGAAACCATGAAACAGACCTGTCCTATACATTTTATGTCTTATCTTTTGATGCAACTGCCTTGACGGTTTCTTCTAAAATCTTGTCCTGCTATGCTGTAAGTTTGTTGTGCTGAGATTAAACCAAGTCCACAGAACGTCTCTGATACTTCATTGCAGTAAAACACTCCCATTAATTTCAAACATGTTTGATATTTTCTGACCCAGACAGACTCGATCCCAGTCAAGATTGAGTCGGGAATACAGCAGGACAAGACATAAGAAGAAATGGACAAGGTGGTTAGATCAGCTTGGAAGTGCATGGGACAGGTCTGTTTTGTGTCTCCCTCTCGCGTCTTGTCAGTTGTGGGATCTGCACCCATGAAAAGGCGAGTTAGAGCGTAGAATGCATCATTTGGATTTTATACACCAACAGATGACAACTAGCATGGAGATAGGAAATAAAATGAGGATTTAGTGCACAGGTCTAAATTTTGCTGGCTAGCTGATAGCCTCTGTTTTACTTTCCAAAACGCTACAGTAAAGTGCTTTATGATGGTTCCTAAGAAAATAGGAAAATACCATGAAGATAGAAATCCCAAAAGATACTCCGACAGATTTTTAGTTGGGAGATACACAAACTCTCTGTCTATACACAAAGGACTCAATATGGTAAACTCACACAGTCCAAGACCGGGCAGGTTCCAAAGGAACTGAATGAGAGGCAGCACTAGATAAATGACAAGATTAACATCAAAAGGCAGGGCATAAGCAAGTCCTCAGGGTTCAAGTCCCCACATAGAGGACCCAGTGTTAGTGCAGGCTCTGCACACAACATATCCAGTGCTCTACAGTCAAAGACAGCACAGAGACCAGCATTCACTCCGAGGCACACCATCCATTGCCAGCACTGCCAGTACCAATATGGTACCTAAGCCATCATCAGTAGACCAGCAGGTGATAGATCATTTTTTTGCAGATAAAAAAAATTTTAAGTTATTTTGGCTCCAAGGTGGGAGACTACCAGAACAGCTTTCTGTAATTACTACTTGGCCACAGAGGTGGAAAACTTGGAAGAAATGGGTATTGTATATGATAACACTTAAGCAAACCTGAAGGATAAGGAAGTTAATTTCGACTGCCCTATCCTGAAGCTGTACTGTAGGTATACGCAACTCCCTCTTGTGGCCACATGCCTTAATGAAATAGCCAACTTCAAGTTTGGGTTGAGAGGTTCTCTGAAGAACGTTGTTTGTCTCTACAGGTCTGGTGTCAAGCACTGCTCAATCTCACTAAAACTCTGAGGACATCCTTATAATGTGTTTCAGATTTGGCTGATCTTCCCTGTACAATTCAGCAATCAAGTTGTGGTACTGACGCCTTTTCTCATTTGAAGAAATAACGCCTTTATCTCTAGCAGTTCATTTATTGTTCAATCCATCATGGTCACTGTTAAAATGGTCAATGGATTTGACCTCTTCAGTGACCCCTATTTCTAGGGATCCAGGCTGGATAATTAGAAAATTGGGAATGTCACCAAGGGGCATAGGCAAAATGTCATTAAGTGATCTTTTTGATCTTTCATGGTCATATACGTGGTATTTTCCATCATATACCAGATTGGGGCAGTTGTGAACCAGATCCTGGTTATCATATAACTATTGCAGGCATTGTATGTTGATCATATAGAATTTTCAATGTATTGGGATCCAATCACAAAACTAATTGGGAACCTACCATAGAGAACCTAAACCCTAAAATCAAACTGGGAAGGGGATCACAAATGAAAGATTACCTCCCTGTGCCCGATCCAAGGAAAATCTGAATTGGGATGTTGATTAATGATCAAATCGCCAATGTTTATTTATTTGGGGTTTTACGTCACTTTCAACACTGTACAGGTCTTATCGCGACGGGTAGTTGGAAGGGCAGAGGAAACCAGTACATACAGTTCGCCAGGGTTCTGTACTGTAAACATGCTGACCAACGGTAAGCAACTACCAGCTTTCCCACTTGAGGTCAGGCCGGGAACCGAACCCCGTGGCCCCTCAAATCGCCATTGCAACAGCCCTCTAAAAGCCTAGCCAAATGGGGGATAAAGTTACACGATTGTTCCAAAACAAGGTAGATACCGATTTAATCATAACATTCATTATAGAAATTCTGGGTTATTTAAATTTTTGATGGAATTTTCGGCCTTTGAATAGAATCATATTGGTTGCAAGGAAATAACTTAATTGGTGTTCGAGAATTAACTTTGCAGTAAGTTTTTATTATTTACCGCAGGAAATTAAGAGAAAGATTTATTGAACAAAAGTGTTGAATTTTTGCTAAAAAGTGGTTTGTGTGGCAAAATTTGTTTAGAGGAATAGATCTTTAATATGTAAGAAACAATAGAAGAAATGGGTATTGTGTATGATAACACATATGTTTTGAATATTTTGAACATTTCTGTTATTTTATTTGGAATACCAATAACTGGACTAGTATATTCGGGTTAGCAAGCTTATGTTTTCAAGTCAGTAACCTGTATGTTCCAGTTAGTTAACTCATAGGTTCGAGTTATAAACTCTTACATTTGAGTTCTCAACTTGTATAATCAGGTTCAGGTATAAGGTATCAGGTATCAATGTGCTTAATCTCTGAACTGGCAGATTCTTATGCCCCCGTTCCACTGAGCGATTGGCGGGCGACTCAATCTGCGACCCTTATTCCTGTACAATCTTGGACATTCTGGACATTCATTGCTTGTCTTGGGCAGGCCTCATGATTTATCCCAGGCTGCCTGTGGTTGCCTCAGATTGCCACCAATTAACTCAGGACTAGTCTCAGACTGAGCCAAGATTAAGCCTGGAATCATCCACGATTGACAAAGACATGTCGCAAACTTGTCGCAGACAACTGCAGGCTGCCCACGACCAGCGTGCGACCGGACCAATGATTCATCGACGATTGCCCCAAGACAGGTGTAAGACTCCCTCAGACTGTCTGGGGCCATCCCAGGCAGCCTGGGACTAGCCGTAGGATGACCCCAGGTCTCCTCAGGCAGCAACTGCGATTTTTGTCTTGACATTTTGATCAAATTTTGACCTAAATTTTTTATATAAAACCTGCAGTTGAAGCTGTAACAGTTTTACACAGTCTGGACTGAAATAAAGATGCCACCACGTCATTTTCAGATGCAAGTTAGGGCTTTTTTAGTTTTTATTCAGATACAGATCTTGTTTCTATTGCATCTAATCAGGGTTCGATCCCAGCAGCAAGCACCACCAGCACGACCACCTCAACCACCAGCACCAGCAAGGCCCAGAAGGAGGCACACATGTTGGGTCCAGCCTTATATAACACAGCGTGAAGAAAAGGGGGCATATCACAACCTACTTGCAGAATTGTATGACTTTGATGTGCCAGGATTCACAAACTTTATGAGGATGACCCCAGAATATTTTTAAATGATCAAGGCATGAGTACACCCACACCTGGTTAGGCAAGCAACGAACTATAGAGGGCCACTCAGTGTTGGAATGAAATTAGCCATTACTCTACATTTTTTGGCCACTGGAGAGTCATACCAGTCAGTATCATACCAGTTTATGGTTGGCAGGTCCTCAATATCAAAATTTGTAAAGAAGGTGTGTAGGGCTATCCAAGATAAATTTCTATGTGAATATGTGAGATGTCGAACCACCCCAGATGCCTGGAAAGAAGTCGAGAGAGAATTCAGAGTCAGGTGGCACATACCACATGCCATTGGGGCCTTGGATGGGAAACACATAGCCATCAAACCGAAGAATTAAGGGACTCTCTATCATAACTACAAGGACTTCTGAATATAAGTTCAGAAGGGTGGACAGTGGAACAGCCGGATCGTGCTGTGATGCTCAAATTTTTAAAGCCAGGTGGCACATACCACATGCCATTGGGGCCTTGGATGGGAAACACATAGCCATCAAACCGAAGAATTAAGGGACTCTCTATCATAACTACAAGGACTTCTGAATATAAGTTCAGAAGGGTGGACAGTGGAACAGCCGGATCGTGCTGTGATGCTCAAATTTTTAAAGCCTCACAACTGAAGGAAATGATTGAAGATGAGAAGGGATGTCAGTTATTTCATTCTTGCAGATGATGCTTTCGCCTTGAAGAAATGGTTGGTCAAACCCTACAGTAGAAGAAGGCTCACTAGACAGGAAAGGATTGCAAACTACAGAATTTCAAGGGCAAGAAGAGTGGTGGAAAATGCATTTGGGATACTGGCAGCCAGGTTAAAGGTGCTGTTGACTACCATAGAACTTCCACCAGAGACTCTGAGAGATGTTGTCATGACTTGTGTAGTGTTGCACAACATACTGGGGAGCCAGTACCAGAACCATGGTGCACAGCAACCAGGGGACGACGAGGACCCAGACTTTGGTGGTAGACAGCTGGTTGGTGGTGGTAGAAATCCTGGTGCAGAGAGGAATCCATCCAGGGAAGCCAAAAGACAGAGGGGCTACATGAAAGACTACTCAACAATGCTGGTACTGTGCCATGGCAAGACGACCGGATTTGAGTCCAGACAAATTTCAACACACCTACATCAGTCCTTTTCAGGACTACAAATAAGTCCTTTTCAGGACTAACAAATCTTCCAAAAACCATTAATAGCTGATGTTGTTTACCCATTATATCATTAAAAAAAATTAAAGTCCCCCCAAAATGATGCATTTAGTAATCCAAAAGACTTTAGAAGTAATTGAAAGAAAATAACGTAAACTTGAACATAATTAATTTTTAAGAAAGCTCTCCCAAAAAGATAAAAATATCTTTCTATTAATGACATTATCAATTTAAAAAAAACATAAATGCAAATCTGCTTGGAATGTAACCAGTACAACACTTCAGACCCATTTAATTATTGTCCAGGTCACCGGACCAAGAATATCTCTAAAAGGCTGGCTGGCTGGCCTTTTTCACATGCAAATACTGGCAAATAATTTTATTTTAAAGCTTTTGGTGGAAATGAAATGACATTTTTTCATTTACAGGAAAATTGGATAGATTTTATTTGGCTAATCCACCAAAAGAAATCAAACTTGAAATTTTTAGATAATTTTGAAATAGCCAAATATTTATTTCTTCAACATTATTAATTTGGAAGAATTTCAGAAAATTTAGAATAGCCGAAATATAATAGCCAAATATTCATTCAAATTTTGAATATATCTTTATAAAAAGTTTTTTTTTTCTGTTAAAGCTTTAAAGATTTATTTCTCTTTAAAACTTCAACCTTTTTTATTTATCTAGGGGTAATTAAACTAGTATTTCTATGACCATATTTGATAGTGAAAATTACTTTAAGTTATGTATGTGGCCTTTGTTATAAATATCTACTGATACTTTTGTGTATTGAGGGCTCAGTGTGAGTGTTGTACTTTTTTTCCTTTTTTGTAAGTATTTGTACTGAGCTTTGTTTGTTTTTGGGGAGGGATAAGTATTAATAACACAGCTTAATAATTGTTTTTGGAACTATTGGTGGCCCTGGAGCTGGACTTGGAGTTGCAGGTTTCAGGTTGCTGGCAGTAACGTTCTGCAGTGCGTTGAAGACCTGCCCCTTTCAAAGTGTGGTACTGCTCTTGTCTCAACTTGCTCGCCTCTGATGCTACAAAGTCGAAACACAGGGTTCTTTCGCCCACCGGCTTCTCAACAAACTTGGACACCATAGTTTTCATGGCTTCAAAATGTTCAAGTAACTTGGGGCCTGTAGCTAGCCTGTGGATAACGGCGTCGACGTCATAGGTAATCCCTGGCGGCCACTTGTGTCTAGTGATTCAATGTCCGTACTGGAGTGAGTACTGTCGTTGTGCACCTTGGAAGTACTGGCATCTAGCCCTGCTGTTCTGCTTTTTCCCTTCCTGCGGATGTGACAATGGATGAAGGACATGCGGTCATAAACACACTTCTGTCTTGGTGTGTAGCTGGCTGGAGCCTGTCCAGACTTATTCTTCGACACCTTGCCAAAAGTTGTGCTCTTAGATGTATACCAGCATTTCACATCGTTCACGTTTAGCCTCAGTTCTTTTGCAATCTGTACCCATAGAGCTTCCTTGTGATATTTGTCTGCATATAAATGCTGTCACAAGCCTACATCTCTTAGAAATTACAGGTGCTGCACTCTCTTGCTCTTCCTCGTCATCATCAACGGCTTCCTCAGTAGTTGACAGTATCTCATCACTAGGTGGAGAGTGGAGTGCTGAAGGCTGTACAATGGTGTCAGTGTTGGAGTCAGTAGTTGTTTCCTCCCCTGTAGCCTCTTCTCTCCTCTCCTCCTACTGCTTGCTCTTTCTTTTCCTCTTATACATTGTATATCAAAAAAAACTTAAGTAAAACTTGTGTCTATCTGTAAAACTTGCCCTAAGCTCAACTAATATATTCAAATAAAAACTGAAATCCCCTAAATAAAAACCCTGTTAGACACAATCGACGTTCTCATTAGCTAGCCAGTTCCATAAATGAGGTGAAAACAAGCTGGGGTCTCTTTTTATAGTCGCCGACCATGAGACAAACAACTGCGCATCCAAGGTGCGCAGACAAGCCCGCCACAGCAATATTGGGCTTAGTCTGCCTTTGATCTCAGACCGCCCAGACAATCTGCGACATTCCCAGGCACACTTTTCTTTGTCTGTGGTGGCCTGGGGTAGCCAGCTACAGTCTTGAACATGGCACGTGCAAGAATCTTGTGTCAGTCTGGGAATGGTAGGTGACTATTAGCCACCGTCCCAGCTGCCTCAGACAATCTTTTGATGTCCGCGACAGTCTGCGACTAAAGGTTGACGATTAAGAAAGTGTTGGAAAATTATAAGTGTTGGTCGGCTACCAGTGGCAGATTGTCTGGGACAATAATTTTTTAGTCCACGACTAGCAGTCGCAGATTATATATGACTGTCGGAGAGTGCTCAAGATTCTGTCTGAGGCCACCTGCGGCAGTCTGCAGCTGTTGGAGATTCAACCTGATTAAGGTTCACGATTAAGGCAGTTGGTAGCAGTTGTGGAAAATATCAACCATGTTTGATATCGCTCACGACAGCTACCGACTCTAAGCGACGGTCGGAGAATGACCCAAGATTCATTCAAGACTGGCAAAATGCCTTAATCGGGAGGCTTAATCACTTGGTGGAACAGGGGCATAAGGCATACCATCCAAATTGTAATGCACAAATCAGAAAGTCGTAAAACATTGTCTGGTCATCACCAAGGGAACCACCGATGTTCTGTAGTTATAAATTGTATATTCATGTTAATATCACATTCACACCTTTTCTTACAGTCATATCTGTTACTATTTCCTTTCCCTGTTGATGGTCTGGTCCATATGGTCCTTCATATCTGGGTCATAAACTTAAAGAATGTGTCTTCCCAAATATTCATCACATCATACTTAACCCCTCAAGGGCATATATTTCTCCACAGCTAATGAAGCTCATTAGAGGTATTTCAGATATTTAAAAAGCAGTCCCAAATGCAAAACGTTAAAATTCACATTCTTCGAAAGACATAATACCTAAATATGAGGTGTATTGAACCAGAAACAAAAGTAGACAGAGTGACAGACCCATTTGGTTGTAGTCCATGACTCGTGCAAAGATAGGTGTGAACTAGGTATAACTTAACTCATATATTTCAGTAACTTATATATTCAAGTGAGTTAACTCATAAATTTGAGTTACTACATAAAATATTTAACTTAATAACTTGTATGTTTGAGTCATTTAACCGGCATAGATTTATTCTAGTGAGAAAAAAAGATATATATATATCCTTTTGCACTTGTTTATGAAAATAAACACTTGCTTATGAAAAAATGTATCCATAGTACAGGACACCTTAGAATAACAAAACATACCAACCGGTCTTATTTCTAGGGATATTGTTCCAATATAGCATGTGGTGGAAAATATGTCTTACTTTTTCATGACGTAATATCTGTTTCAGGAAAAAGCTAAAAGGCTATCTCTTCATCAGAAAAAAGCTAAAATGGTATCTCTTCATCAGGAAAAAACTAAAACGCTTATGTCTTCATCAGGAAAAAACTAAAACGCTTATGTCTTCATCAGGAAAAAACTAAAACGCTTATGTCTTCATCAGGAAAAAAAGCTAAAACGCTATCTCTTCATCAGGAAAAAAAGCTAAAACGCTATCTCTTCATCAGGAAAAAAGCTAAAATGGTATCTCTTCATCAGGAAAAAACTAAAACGCTTATGTCTTCATCAGGAAAAAAAGCTAAAACGCTATCTCTTCATCAGGAAAAAGCTAAAATGGTATATCTTCAAAAAGGCTTTCCCACTTCAATCTATAAACTACCAACTACCGTCATATTGATTTGTCCATGTCTATGGATTTTTCTGGTTATTGAATTGGTTTCTGGTGTTGTACCTTGGAGTCTGCCTTGTTCAAAGATCAAGCACTATAAAATACTTTTGGCACCATTGTTTCGTCTTCTGTTTACCTTTCATTCCTTATTGAATTCTAAGTGCTTTCTGTTTTGTAAAGAGTGTTGGCTAAAACATTTCATATTTCCAATTCATCTGCTTACCAACATATCAATTAAAATTATCAAGTGTGTTCTCGCCACATACATATTCTACTTGTCTGAGTCAAGGTCAATATTAAAACATCTTGAATCATGACTCGGCTAACTGTGAATTGCGAAGAGGCCTTTCTGCGCTTATTTATACACCAAATGAAAAGTATATTTAAAAAATAAATGATAAAAATGTTTAATTTCTGACATATCAATTGATATCTGATACTTCAAAGCAACATATGCCTCACTGATAATGTTACTTCTTTAATGAGGTAAAAATTCCAACATTTTAAAGGTCATCTTTAATGTCTAAGTAATTTAAAGGGAATAATATGTGCAAGGCAGCTACACCCGAGTTTTACTTGGCCTAGGGTTTTGCCACAAGCCTGTAAATACATGTGTACAACTCGTGGACTGTAATTATTAGTGGGCATAATGTGTAAAATAAAATAATTGCATTTAAACATTGTCCGATGCTATGGATTTATGGGTGGGGGTGTGTACATTTTAATTGTCACTTTCAACTTTAAAAGAAATTTAACGGAATGATATCCAATTAAACATATCTGTAATTTGATATTTCAATTCTCATATTGATTTGTGTGTTATACAAATTGCGTAAAATCTACAAGTTGTACATATATGTAAAAGCTAAATAAGATAGTTTTTAACAATGGAAATACTACTCACAAAATGACATCACACTTTGGATAGAATAGCTCCTCCAGGTTGAAGCCTTCACACAGTACAAAGAGCTTGTCTGCTTGAATCTTGTTCTTATGTTCATGTGATTTCGTCATCACTTCCTCATTTGATTCTATTCTTCTCCATGTTGCTTGCGAAGGGCCTGTTTTCCAGTTTTCAACTCTGATTTATAAGTCATACAGGGTCAAGAGGTGAGATGAGGTCTGAGGTTGCGGTTAAATTTATGAAGTTTTAATTTGGGAATTTATTTTACATGTCAGGTCTATGTACAGATATTAAAATCAATATTTAAAAACAAATGATGTAGATAAATACAAAACACTGTAAATACAGCTATACATGAACACACTAGTTATAATATAACCACAATATAAAGCCATAATCTTTCAGTAACTAGTATATACTAAAATGTCCGGAGTCATACTTCCAGCAACTAGTACGTACTAAAATGTAAGTATTTAAAACAATTACATATATCAACTGATTATTTTTCAAGAACTCTTTCATCTTGTTGCTCCCAATGAAAGTGGTCGTACTAGATGGCCGACTAAATGACTGTTTTTCTGTATTCTCAAAGATTTTAGTGATTTAATTGTTTTGTTTATGTTTTTCAGTGTAACTTATTATTTTGATGCTGATTTGAGCTTTGTGAAGTGAAAACAAAAGCTCCTCTTTCAGTCTCTCTTATGTGATCGAGGGTACGATCATCCACTATACTGCCTGACATGGTAATTTGCCTTATGCCTTAAATTGGAGCAAAAATAAAGTGAAAGATGATGTAGTCCAATCAATCATAATTTCATGTACATTTATGTATTAATTTATTTGGGGTTTTATGTCGCTTTCAACACTGTACAGGTCATATCACGACAGGTAGTTGGAAGGGCAGAGGAAACCAGTACATATGGTTGGTCAAGGTTCTGTACTGTAAACTGCCGACCAACAGCAAGCAACTACCAACTTTTCCACTTGAGGTCAGGTCGGGAACTGAACTCCCATCTCAGAGGTGGGAGGTGAGAGTGTTACCACTCTGCCACCATGCCCCCTAATTCCATGTACATACTGTATCACTTATATAACTCATGCTTATATCAATGTTTGAAAAGGAACCCATCCTAATTTACATACAACAAGAGCACTGGGGGAGTGCTTACCTCCATCAAATTCCAATACCTTGCACTGTTTTGCCACAATTTTCCAAAATTCTTCAAAAGTTATTCTAAAATAGACTTGTTAGTTATATTTAAAAGTAAAAATTGTTACTTAATGGACAAAATCAAACCAATTGCTTATCACATGTGGAGTATCATGTACCTTTACCGTTAGTTTTATATATAAATGACTTATGTAACATAACCAGTGCATTGAAATGTATAATGTTTTATATTCAAATGTCGTATTTGAAGTTATGAATAAGGAGTTACAAACACAATTGCATAATTAGACTTTTACTTAATGTCAAAAAGACAAATGACACCCTATTTTCTAAAAAGAAAATCACGAAATTTAAAGGACAAATAAAAATAGATTCAACAGAAGTAACCAGAGTTGAAAACAGCAAATTCTTAGGTTTTATTCTTGATGAATTATTGAATTGGAAGGAACAGATCTTGAATACAGAAAATAATGTGAGTAAAGGTATTGGGCTCAAGTATAGGAGGAAAGGTTGATTACATAGTAAATCATTACTAATGTTGTACTCAGCACAACCACACTCACACAACTGTGATGAAATATGGGGAAACGCCTACATCTGCAGAACAGATAGATAGAGAAAATTACAGAATCGCGCTATGAGAAAGATTGGAAAAATTTATCAAAACACTAATTACTTTCCAGACAAGTAGATGTCCCACTATTACAGGGGTTAAACTGTGCAATCAAATTCCATCACATATAAGATTATCACCATCTACAGCTTCAAAAAGAGACTGAAAAAAGGAACTCCACACTAAATGTAAAAAAACCCACTTACCTAACAAAGTATGTTATATCAAACTGGAATAACAGATCTGGGGCCGGTTTCATGAAGCCTCCTTTGTTTTTTTCTTTCTTTTTAAGTAAAAGGAAGGGGGGTTTCTAACCTTCTAACCTTTTCCCTTAAATCCTGTTTCACAAAGCCTCCATTTACTCCACCTTACCAAAGATTTTCCCTAAAACAAAGGAATTAAGATTCCCCGTATAACCACACTGCTTGGAATTTCTTCCCCCATAACCTTCACACAATTTATTTTAAATATTAAGAGAGTAAATTGCATTTTAGCATTTTAACTATTTTAAACTTGGAGCATTAGATACATTTTAATTTTCAGATACGTTATTTGCATTTTCATTTCTTTTGGGAGTTGTTTCCAAAACCTATAACCACACCAAGCTTTTTCTTTCACTGTTAGTACTTGTGCACTTATTTTGTACCTAAATGACCTTATGGAGGCAATGTCCTTTTCGTGACACTGTTAAAGAACAGTAAAGTCAGTAAATCTATATTTTACTGTATTTTAATAAATTTTGTAAAATGCAGATTCGTCGTGAGTATATTTTGCAAATACAGTAGGTTACGTGACAATTTTTTGTACCCAAAGTGAGGGAGGGACCCTTTATGTTCAAGGAAACTCCATGGATATGTTTCTCACTTCAAAAGTTTGAACAACAATTTCTCAAGATTTACCCAACCAAATTATATGAAATAAACAGCAAAACATTGTTTATTGATGTAGGTTTGACAATTATGTTTCAAGTTCTACATATTTAGGCGGATTCATCTTAGAGGAAACATCCTTAAAATCTAAGGTACCTCTTGAGTTTCCTGAAAATTTAAGGGTGATTCTTTGGACATTGAGGCCCATACTTTCCGAAGGAGATTTGGTGACACTAAGCTTCCCAAAAAGAAGGGGAAAACCTTGGATTTAAGGAGACCTTTAGCTAAAGGAGGCTTCATGAAACCGGCCCCTGGGCCCGGTTTCACAAAGCCTCCTTTGGAAAGGTCCTGCTGTAGTAAAGGAAGGTCATTTTTATTCCTTTGGGAAGGCCACCTTAAAATTCAGTTTCACAGAGCCTCCATTAACTATCCTTAACAAAGGTCTTCCTTTAAACTTAAGGAGGGAGTATATGTTCTTTAAAGTTGTTAAACATTCCTTGAAGGACACTTCACTAAGGTAGGTCCTTAGCTTCTTTGAAATTTAAGGGAGTTTCCAAGGTACCCTTTAAGGAAGGAGGCTTTGTGAAACTGAGATTTTTAAAGGAGGAAGAAATTCAAGGAAATCCTTAAATTTAAGGTGACCTATATCTTAAGGAGGCTTTGTGAAACTGGCCAAAAATACAATAATGTTAATTCTTCGTTTCTCTCAATTTTTCCCCAAGTATGTTGTCAAGTATGTTAAAACTCAGGGCTGTACTTAAAAAAATTGGATTGACAGACTGACGGTCCAAATTAGCATCTTGTAGATTAAAATTCATAAATAGCATATTTTTGTCATGAATTGAAACCATCTGTTTTATCTGTTGTACTTTTGTCCTTTGTAGTTTTGCTAACATACAATTATAATTCAATGGTGACATAACTTCTACGCTGGAGGTGAAAAGGGCATATATCAATTTAGCCTTCTAGTGGTGAAAAATGACCACATCTACTACTACTACTACTACTACTACTACTGCTACTACTACTACTACTAGTACTACTACTACTACTACTATTACTGGTTAGCGCGTTTTGCATACTTGATCACAGGCTTTTACCTCTGTGGGTTAAACTCCCACAATTGTCAATGCCGAGGGCTTGTCTCAGTATGGCACTAGATGTTGAATAGGATCTAAAATCCTAACTTTTTACTTTGGGCTTTCTATCCTACTTTTTGTTTGAAACTGCATTATCAAGCCACGATCCTCCGAAGATAACATCAGTTAAACTGAAACCATATCCGTATAAAACACAGCATGGTTCCCTAAATTCATTTAGGCTGTATTAAATATATGGATAAAATGTGGCTCCTTTTTTGGAAAACGAAAACCTAATCAATTTTGAAATTGGATATAAGGATGTAATTAGTTGTCCAAGCAGGCACCTTATATTTATTTATTTTTATCAAAGTGTTCTGTTTTTGTGCAAAACTGACTGTGTCATCACTTTATGTAATGAAATATTTACAACTTTTCCCAACATTTCGTGTGATCTAACTAGCCTTCCATTGAGTTGTAAGAGCAGATTCTAAACTGCATTTTCAATTAAATTTTCAAGATTACTTTTTTCTCTCGCAATAAAAAATTGGAAAGACAATCTTTTCATGATTATTTCAGTGTCATGAGATATGTCAGATGTTTCATTAAACTAATGAGTAAAAGTGTCTTATTTCAATTAAAGGATTTCTCCATTCACTTTTTTCTGATACAATTTCAATATATTTTCTTTAATTATGTCTGCGATAAAATCGATAACTCAGCTCCAACTTCATTAAGGTAATTATACATAGTCATTTCAATTGAATGCATTAATTACATCCCTCCTGATTTACATTTAACTATAGCTTTACTTTTCATAGTTCCATATCTTACTTGCAATATATCTGATCAATAACGCACTTTACTTTAAATGGTGTGGTGTGATTTTTTTCATTATCAGATTTCAATTCTAATTGATCCTGGTATAACATTGCATTAGAACTAAGAAATATTCGAAAGTGTGATATTTCTCACATTTGTGCATATCAGGCCATGGATTGTTAACGTGGCAAAATCTTACAGATTTGTCTGTTCTGAATATTCTATTGCATTATTGAATCAAATGTCAACTATTTACACAACAATCTTATCAAAAAGAAATCTATTCCAAATGTTTCTGAGACGTCACTGTAACTATAATATGGGAAAAAGATTATACACTGTGTTTTGTTGGATTTTGCTGACTGAAATTTTGTTTATTATCAGTGTCTTGTTAGTCAGAAGGGATATACACGGTAAAGTGAGATTTCAGAATGTGCATATGGTCAACAAGGGATTCCTACTTTCTGCAAAATCCAAAGGTCTGGTAAACAGATAGTAATTATACTTTTCTGATGTATACTTGAAATCATAGCAGCGCAGTAGCATCTTTTCAAGCCATAATTGAGGCTCAAACTTGTACCAAAATCCTTTTTCAAACATTTTTACCCCACAGCCCTTAAGGGCTGTCGGGGTATTGTTTTCACCCATGGTGTCCAGATAGGCACGCGGTCAGTCGGGCGGGCGGCGGGAAAAAGTTTGTCCGTGCTGTATCTCTATGTCCTTGATTAACGATAACTGCCTTGCTTTATGTTTAGATGCGCCTTAGAGTCCATCAGTGATGGAGATTAAGCGCTATAAAAGTCCACATTAGATTAGATTAGATCTCAGAAACCATAAGGTGTAGGAAGTTGTTACTTGGTAGGGACATTGGTTAGGAGGTGTAGGTATGCAACGTCATGGTCTGACCTTGATTTGACCTTGCCGTAGTGACCTTGAGTTTGAAATTTTTTTCCCGGGCTATATCTCGTAAACCGTAAGGTGTAGGAAGTTCATACTTGGTAGGGACATTGGTTAGGGGGTGTAGGTGTGCAATGTCATGGTGTGACCTTGATTTGACCTTTGACCTTGCCGTAGTGACCTTGACCTCTAAAATCTTGTCCGGGCTATATCTCGGAAACCGTAAGGTGTAAGAAGTTGATACTTGGTAGGGATATTGGTTAGTGGGTGTAGGTGTGCAACGTCATGGTCTGACCTTGATTTGATCTTGCTGTAGTTAACTTGACCTATAAAATCTTGTCCGGGCTATATCTCGGATACTGTAAGGTGTAGGACGTTGATACTTGGTAGGGATATTGGTTAGGGGTTGTAGGTGTGCAACGCCATGGTGTGACCTTGATTTGACCTTTGACCTTGCCGTAGTGACCATGATCTATAAAATCTTGTCCGGGCTATATCTCGGAAACTGTAAGGCGTAGGAAGTTGATACTTGGTAGGGACATTGGTTAGGGGGTGTAGGTGTGCAACGTCATGGTGTGACCTTGATTTGACCTTTGACCTTGCTGTAGTGACCTTGACCTATAAAATTTTGCCCGGGGTATATCTCGGAAACCGTAAGGTGTAGGAAGTTGATACTGAGTAGGGACATATTGGCTAGGGTATGTAGATGTAAAAAGTCATGGTGTGACCTTGATTTGACCTTTGACCTTGTCGTAGTGACCTTGACCTATAATGCCTTGTCTGGGCTATATTTTGGAAACCATAAGGTGTAGGAAGTTGATAATTGGTAGGGACATTGGTCAAGGGTTATATGTGTGCAATGTCATACTGTGACCTGGATTTGACTTTTGATCTTGCATATCTGATGCTATTTTATGTCTCTACGAGGATATCTGATACTATTTATCTCTCTTATATCTCTCTTATATCTTTTTACTTGAATTGTTGCACCTTTGGGTGTCTTTTGGTGTAGATGAAGTTAAAGTCATATTAGAAGTCAGTCACTGTTTTACTGTTGCAACTTCCCATTGTAACAGATGGTATTGCATCAAATGAGTCACAGGTTTTGCCCCAATTCCACTTAAAAGCATGTATTGCTACATCTGTATGTATGGGTAATATTCAAAACATCCAAACCATAATTCGACCATACAAATGAAAATTAAAATGGGAGAAGCCTTAAAACTTCATAATTTTTATGTTACTGAATTGTCTTGTTTTAATACTTATTCTTTACATGCAATTTCTTTCTCTTAGATGTTATTTTCCCTACTTAAACATTATTTAGACACTGACACTGCTCTGAAAGTATCCCAATCTGTGTACTGTTTCACTACTTCTATATCTTATGGTGTTGAAAACTATTTTCCCAGGCTGTGGGGTACGGGCATCTCTGATGCTATTTTCACATACCGGTATCTGTTTGGTAATTATAAAGCACTCGTGTTTGATACTAAATATAAGATCACCAGAAACTGTTATCTGCCCGGCCAGTACACTGATGTCAGCACCAGTATATATGTATATGCAAGAGTACATTATGCAAAACCAAATTTTTCAGAACACAAGAGTATATTTCCACATATGACACAACTCTTTGGACGTTATACATCCAAGCTTGTCCAACCAAAATAACAGACAGTGCTGTGCTTTGAAATTTCACACACACAAGGTATATGAGTCCAAAAATAAAGCACATGATATTGTTAATGTTTGTAAGTTGTACTCAAAAGGAACCTGTAATGTTAAAATCCCACATCGAGGGTTTTAAGTGACGAAAGTGGATCACTTACAAGTCCTCATCTCCTGTGCTATGCACAAAATTAGTTTTCATAAGGGGGTTATTCCATTAGGCTGAATATAGGCCCAAATATATACCTAGCTGTAATTCAGGCTTGTCACTCCTGATCCAGAGGTGAAAGGGGTGGGTGGGGGTGGGTTGTATCGAAAATAAAAGTAATGTGATTGATATCCGATTGCTACCTGAGTGAAACTGGGGGGTTTGTAGCTGATACAATAGCTTTCTGCGCAAATTTGTGATTGGGTCAAGATTTCTGCAAATTTTGATACAATTGCTTTAAATTAGAAATATGTGTTTACAATCACGGCAAATTTCTATATTATTACTACAAGTAAATAAACACTGAAAAATGGGGTTCCCAACTGGAAAGAGTGAAAAGATAAATTTGGGATAGGTTTGCACTCCCCCCTGATGTCTGACCCTATATTTTTAATGACCTGGAATGGATCTTATATAAAGGGTCAAAGATCAAATTCATCGAACAAGTTTAGCATGTTCACTATGATTCACCACTTTCATTCTATCCATGCACTATATCCACGACTCTATACAGTCAGAGAAGATGGAGGACCAGCAGGTAAAAAGCCCGTCCCCAACAGAAACTTTGTAGAGATGTTTCCAGGGCCCCATATCAATAGTAATAAGCTGGACAATCCTCATCAGTTTGTTTACAAACTGGGTCATTCTACTGAAACTGCTTTACTGTCAATTAAAAATGAGGTCCAACTCTCTCTGGCACGAGGTGAACAAACTACTTTAATGTTGCTTGGCTTGTTGGCAGCTTTTGGCACTGTTGATCACAATCCTCTCCTTGGCTATCTCAAATCCTGGTTTTGCTTTGGTGGAACTATCCTAAAGTGGTTTGTCTTCTAACTGAGTAATCATTGTCAGACCATTAAGACAAGTTTTACACTATCGGAATTAAGCTAGGTGATCTATAGAGTCCCCCCAAGGATCAGAGTGGGGACCCTTGTCATTTTCAATCTCTACAACTCCACTAAGCAAAATCATTGGTCTTCATCCAGATATGAAATTTCACTTCTCCGCAGACGACACCCAACTGTATGTCCATCTGTCTTACAGGAATGGGTTCCAAACAAAATGTCTGCCTACAGGAAGTACAACGATGGATGGCTCATGGTAAATTGAAACTCAAGACAATAATAAAACTGAATTTATTGTTTTGGCTCCAAGGCTCAAAGTCAGAAACTCTCCTCTCATTTTCCTGTCAATATTTTCGGAAGTCTTCTCCATCCGGCTGACATTGTCAAAACCTAGGTGCTGAGTTTTCTTTTTTAGATTAGTTTAGTTTAAGAAGACTTGCAAAGTTTCTTCCTCCAGATGCATGACCTTTGTAGAATTAGATGGTATCTTACTCAAGAAGTGGCTATCCTTTCTACAAATGCCATGGTTAGTAGTCATTTGGACTGTTGTTACTCTCTGTTTAGAGGCTTGTCATGTTTCAATCAGCACAAGCTGCAGAGTTTTCTGAATACTCTTGCACATATTGTCACAAATCATAGAACATATGTGCATTTTGCACCCATCCTTTCGCGACTCCGCTGGCTACCTGTCAACTACCGCTGTATGTTCAAAACTGTAACAATGGTTTGCAAATTTTTACACAGTTGCTACAGTACCAGTTGTAGTCACCCTGATCATCAATATCCTCCTTTCCATTCCTCAATCTACAAGACAGTCAAACACTTTAGCCATAGTTTTGCTTTTGATACTCCTAATATTTGGAACAGTCTTCCAAATGATGTATGCAGTGCAACACCTATTGCCTCCTTCAGGAAAAAGCTCAAAACTTCCCTGTTTGCAAAAGCCTATCAGTCATAGCCTCCATGTCACCCCTGTGTCTTAACCTGGCTATGGCATTGGACTTATGATTATTCATACCGGTTTTGTTCAGTTGCACCTTAGAGTCTGTCAATTGATGGATATTAAGCACCATAAACATCCACATTAGATTAGATAAGGTTATACACTGAGTTGACCCCAGCACTGCAGAGAAATGACCTGGTTTTGAGAGCCCCCCCCCCCCCCCCCCTCAGTCCAGGTTTCAAGTTGATCATTAACTAGCGACACCTAACTGCTGGAGAAAGCTACTTCTCCCTCAAGTTCAACTTCAGAGGGGATGGATCAGTCACCATCTCTTCACTGGGTTACTGTTAAACAACGGAATCATCTTCAAAACTCTGGTACTCATACATAAGTACCTCACCACTGGCAAGCCAAAATATTTTGTCCTGTATTTGTCTTTATAAAGACACCTGCTGTTAAAAGAAGACGTAGTAATCCAGAAAAGGTATTTCTCAAAGTATTTCAAGGTATTTCTCCTTTGCATAGCTCTTCAGTTCATAAATCTAAAGTTCATTTCAACAACAGCTTATGATGGTCAATGATCTGACATTGAAAATTCTAACTTCTCCTACACTTTTATGTTTCAAAAGCGACATAAATCTTACCTGTTCCAGAAGTCTTTCCCTCCCTAAATTTTCTAACTTACGAACACCAATTGTCCCCTTGGTGACAACCCTGTTATATGTTACAACTTATGATTTATGTATTATGATTTGGACGGTGTGCCTTAGAATTAACAAGTTTGGAGATTAAGCATAATGGATACCTGATGCGTGATTACCATGTTCATCCCTGAGGTCAATGATGCTATAATAAGGGAAAATCACGAGGAAGTGATGCTCTGTCTCACTAACCCTTATGATCGAAAGGTGAGTGAGGTTGGCCTCAGGGAGTGGTGGTTGTGCCCAATGCATCGGTACCCTTGATGGCAAACACATTGCCATGAGGGTCCCACAGGTGGAGATAGCTGGTACTACAAATTACAAAGAGATTCCACTCTATAGTGTTGCTAACCTTGGTAAATGCAGATTACGTATTAATATGGGTGGATGCCAGGGACAAGATAGAAGACAGGTCCATTAGTTTTCCTTTGGCAGAGTCTCTGGTTGATAATGCCACCAGAAGTACACTATTACTTATGCCGATGATGCCTTTCCTCTAAGCTTATGCCTTATGAAGCTGTTTTCCATACAAACCATGGATATAGATGAGAGGAAGGATTTGTGGCTGAAGGATGGTCAAAGCAGATTCTGAGTCATGCTGTGCACAATGCAACACAAGCCCCCAGTGGTTCCCCGAATTGTGATGGTATCTGTGATACTTAAAAAAATGACACTTTTTGTAGGCCTCATTGTCGATTCGAGTGCTCTGACAAAACTCATCCCACAGGATCCCCATTTTCATGGGATCCTTATAACCCATAAGGCGTTTGTGCAAAACTGATCAAGTATTATGTTCCACAAAAGCCTCAAATTAGTTGAAACATGGATATTGCCTTGTCAAAATCTGTCACGAAATATGGACAAGTTCATAATCCAGTGGGGTTAATTGGGTTTCTTCTATGTGCTTGGAGGCAGCCATTGGGAAGCGCTTGTTCCCAATCCTTTTGATTGTATATTCAAATTTTATCATTTGGGGCAGGCTTCTTTCCAATTGCAGACATTTATTTGCATTCGGATACCCATTTAGACTGGGTGTGCCATTGGACTGATAAGGTACACAACTGGCAAATCAGGAACCTGCTCCCAATTTGCCCATGAATATTCATATCGGTTTAAGACCCAGCTAAGAGAGAAGAGATGGCTTTACCAGTGTCCTGGCCTTGCTAATATACAGATAAACAAGACAAGTGGGGATAATTAATTTTATTCTATATTAGTGTACTATAAAATATTTACATACTTCAACATAGATATATAAAGAGACACAATCACAGATAAGGCCACCTTAACATAAGAATACACATAAACTTTAAGCTGACCCTAAGGTCACCACAAACTGAATTAAAGATTATCAAAAGGTGGCCTTATATTAAAGACTAGAACTTGAAAAGTGACAAGGTCACTTTACATTTAGATTAAGTTAAAGCTTAGATTTGTGATTAAAACCTGACAAGAATTAAACTGAAGTCAATTTACTAGTTACAACTAAGGTGGCCTAGCCACCGCATATTTACTCTTTAATCTGAAATGTTTGTAGATATGAATATTATCATACTATTGATGATTTTAATTTAATATTACAAAGAAAAACTGCCCTATATGTAAGATACAGTATTATAACTGGATAAAATATAAAATATAAAAGACTAAAAATATAAAATACAACAATAAAATTGGGCCCAGAGTGTCTAGCTCAGGTAACAACACCTTACTGGATCGTGCATTACGACCCCCTTAAACCACTCATACAAAAATTCCTTAGGGGACTCTGGTTGACATCCCAATTTCACCAAGATTACTGTATGTAAAGTGATATAGTAAATACTTTAGCTACTTATACACTGCAGAGGCGATGATTTAGGGCATGTGCATTAACACAATTACAATTCTGTGAAGTTAGGATAGTTATAGTAAAATCTACAATCTATCCTAGTTACTACCTGTCTTGCTAACTTACGCATTAACTTAAGTTTGAGCAATTTGGACTTTGCTCAATTGAATATAAGCTGACTATACTGATCAGCTTAAAGTGAAATTACCAAAAATAACCAAAGTTATCAACATTTACAAATTTAACCCTTCAGAGTTCTCACTATGATGACTAAGAGAAACAAATTACAGAGCTATTACTATACAAGTTATTATGTCCTTGAGCCAGATGCAGAGATCACGGCTTCCGCAGATCCCCCTCATCCAAGGAAGCCAAGCAGGAATCCAAGATCTGACAGACAGGGCTGGATAAGAAGGTGAGAACATGAAGGTCATACTTAAATCTTCCACTGATGATGATGGATTCTTGCTGGTATTACAAACTTTATAACTTTGCACAACTTCGCTTGAGATGCTTTTCTTTTACAAGATATGGCACTAAAGGCTGGATCATGCATGAGGACACAAGATTGATTCCAGCCCAACTGATGACTTGACACTGAGGCTTGAACAAGCCGACAGAGCAAACTTGACACCACAACTGCAGAGCAGATACCAGACATCTGTGTTTCCATGTGCCATTGTCATGAAGCTTCTATATCTGAAACTACATAACTAATTGTTAATAGGCTGAAGGGAGGGGCGTGGGAAAGTTTTTATCAGTTAAAATGGCGACTTGCCTCACTGAAAACTGGTTTTAAAGTGAGGCAGGAGGGAAAATTATGTAAAACAGTGGGAAATTAATGTAACAAAGGTCAAAGGTTAGATAAACATGCTATAAGGTAGCTAACAAACAATGCTAGCCACTGACTAAGGTAGCACCTAAAGTGTTACCTCAACACAGTGTCCTGGCCTTGCTAATATACAGATAAACAAGACAAGTGGGGATAATTAATTTTATTCTATATTAGTATACTATAAAATATTTACATACTTCAACATAGATATATAAAGAGACACAATCACAGATAAGGCCACCTTAACATAAGAATACACATAAACTTTAAGCTGACCCTAAGGTCACCACAAACTGAATTAAAGATTATCAAAAGGTGGCCTTATATTAAAGACTAGAACTTGAAAAGTGACAAGGTCACTTTACATTTAGATTAAGTTAAAGCTTAGATTTGTGATTAAAACCTGACAAGAATTAAACTGAAGTCAATTTACTAGTTACAACTAAGGTGGCCCAGCCACCGCATATTTACTCTTTAATCTGAAATGTTTGTAGATATGAATATTATCATACTATTGATGATTTCAATTTAATATTACTGAGAAAAACTGCCCCAAACCCCAGTATTTGTAGTTAGGTTTTCAGTAGGGAGCGAAAAAAATGGGCCACTGTATCAGCAGCATTATGATCTTGGGTGATGTAGGCCCAGACTGCCTCCGACGTCCAGGTGCCATGACTTTGGATATCCTGCATAGGTACATTGAGATTGAACGCCAGGGTGGCACCTGAACGACGGAGGGAGTGAAAGGTGAAGCCATGATGAGTAAGGTGCAGGGCTTTGAGTACCTTAGCCAGAAATTTTCTCAGTCTGGTGTCTGTCAGAGGCACCCATTTGTGGTAGCATTTAATTTGAAACAGAGGTGAGTTGTTCGAACCCGGGGATGATGACAATAGCTTTTTAACAGCTGATACTGGGCACAAGGGGGATTTGCCCAGTGAAGGAACTTTGATGATCTTAACTTTATCTCTATTCTGCAGGGTTTTTTTAACCACTTTACTATAATGTGCATGCCAGGGGAAGCAAATATTAAGTCTGCTCTAGATAAATGTTTTAAATGGTCATATGCGACAATGGAGTGAGGGACCAGATTGGAAATTCGCAGGAAACTAAAAAAGGCAAGCAGTATGGCTGCCTTGCATATGTGACCCATATGCATTCTGTCACATTGCAGGGCAATTGCTTGAAGAGGATCAATATCAATGATGGGCTTAATAGAGGGATTAAGAGGTCTATGCCGCATGATTGCTTTATTATAGAGCTTAATCCTTGGATCCATGAAGCTGGAGACATCTAGGCCATGCAAAGATAAGGAGGTTTTGACTGCGGACAGGTGATTTGCCAGACCTGAAAAGCTGACTTTATTAAATGCAAGAAACTCTAAGAAAGCAAGAATTTGCAATGGAGATATATGTTTTATGTCAATGGTAGCAAAGGAGCAAAATGAGAGAAAAATTCTAAATTTTGAATCATAGCTTCTGGAAGTGGAGTCTGCCAGGGCCAGTTTGAGTCTGTTGGTGGCTCTGTGTTTTAGCACTGCGGTTGGAGATGGATCTGTGGAGATTAAATAGACCAATTTATAGTTAGTACATCATTGGATGGTTTAGCCCACGTATGGTGAGGCATCAAATTGAAAAATTTATTTCTAAAATACTCAGAAATGGTCCACCTTGATAAACTATCAGCAATTTCATTTTTAACCCCCATTATGTGTACTGTTTTTAAAAATATGTCAAACTGGGCAGCAGTCATGAATATATTGTGAGCAATGGCTGCTAGTGTGAGATCTCGAGTTTTGCCAGAGTTAAGTACCATGACTACAGCCTGGTTGTCACATGCAATTCTAATCGCCTTTCCACTCCAACTAGCACCCCATACCCGAATGGCTACCAAAATGTTTAACATTTCCAGATGAACTATTGAGAGATTCTCGTACCCCAGAGGAATTGGAATGGTATATACCTGGGTGCCCCATCTGGCCCCCAGTCCCTGTAATGAGGCATCTAATTCAATTTCTTCACTAATGGAATAATGCGAGATAAAAGCTTTACCATTGAACTTAGGAATAAATTCCAAAAACCAGTTTAAATCTCTTCTAAAGTCAACTGTAACTGAAATTTTTGACATTTTATCTGCACTTTTAAGTACATCCGGCATTCTATTGAGAAAAGGTCTTGAAATTCTAACACATTTCGTAATATATAATAATTTGCCTAGCAAGGACTGCAATTGTCTTTTGGTGCACTCTTCCCTATTAGCCCATGAATTACATTCCTTTAAAATTTCAGTTACTTTTTCTGGAGGTATGGACACTGTGAATTGTTCAGTGTCTATGTCAACCCCTAGGCATGTGACCCTTGTTGCAGGTTGGACTACTTTCTTTTCAGTGATGTCAAAACCTAGTTCTAGGAGGAGAGCTCTTAGAGTTTGAAAAGACTCATTTGATTTACTAATTACTGAGTGCCCAATGATATCATCTATATAATTTGTTACAGAAAAGCCCTTCTGGGCCATAATAAAGCGTACTGCATCGCTGAGGCGCTGAAACAGGGCCGAACCATGTCTAAATCCGAAAGGTAAACAACTGTCAATATATAGGCCATTTAGTCTTAAACCTAAGAGATTATAATCTTTTGGATCTAGTTTGACGTGCCTAAAAGCTCTGCTGAGGTCAATTTTGTATAAGTGGCAACCTTTGCCCAGTTTTTTTACTTTGTTGGTGATATTGTCTATTGTGGGTAGCATTAATAGAAAAGGGGTACCTAGATATGTTTCAGATTGGACACCTGCATTGACCGAATAGCCATGAGGGAAGCTAAGGTCTACAATTACTCTTCTGTGTGCGCCTCCAGGCTTATCCCGAGTTAGAAATGGTGAGACGTGCAAGTTATCAATTGGGGCTTCTTGAAAGGGGCCTAATATTGCACCAAATTCCTTCTCCTCATCTAATTCTAATTCTAATTCTAATTGGACTTTTATAGCGCTTAATCTCCCCAAACAAGAGGACTCTAAGGCGCAACAAAACAAAAAGCAGTCAACAAAATTCTGTGTCCAGGGACATAACAGGGGTCGAACACCACGGAGAACGCCAGGAGGATGATTCAGGCTAGGGTGGATATGCTTTGGTGTACAGGTAGGTCTAAATAAGCTTGTACATCTTGCCAGTACTGGTTAGCCGAGCTATGGTTACTTTCCACACTATTCAAAGGAGTACTGTAGTCAAAATCCAGAGGGAAGCCATATCTTAATAATAATACTAACTGGGAGTCCCAGTAATTAGAAAGATATTTCTGCCACACGTCTGGCTTCAATTGTGATTGGATTTGAACTTGAGTTTCCATATAGTTGTGAGTACCTGAAACTTTAACCCGTCTGTGTATATCAAAAATGTGCTCTTTGTTTTGTTTTTGAAGGTCAATTGGTGGCAAAGTAAGGTCACCTAAAGGTATGAAACCAAATTTTTCTTGTGTTTGGTTATTCCACCTTGTAAATGTATAATTTTCTTTAGCAGAGGCAATTTGATTTCTATGACGAGGCCTAAAGCGTAATTCCAAGTCATACTTATCAGTAACACCACTGACGCTCAGATGACGCCGTCGTTTATCGTTTGATGAAAACGTTTGCAAGACACTTGACTCACCTGCACAACCACTGTTAACTGCAGATTTACTTGACGCTGTCAAGTTTTTACTTGTACTAGTGTTTCCTTGCTGTTTATTTGACTGAGTTTCTAAAACCAAACTGTCAAATGACGCATCCTTAAGTACAACTGCTACATTATCCTTATTCACATTCACGTTACTTTGTTTACATTCACTTGAAACAGCTGGAGATTGAACACATTTGACATTTCCCGTGTAGTGTAACACACAATCAGTATTGTTATCAATACTATTCAACACATCAAACCTATTTCGTGTTGAAATAACATTCTCTGTTGACACCTTTGACACATATTTATTGACATGTGTTGTTTTAGGTAGACTGTGTGATGCTTGGGTTTCACTGTTCCGATCAACAGTGTTGGCACGATGTTTGACAGAACTGTCGTGTATATGACCATAGACACGATTATGAATATTTTTGACATTTTTATTTCTGACAGTTACAGCTGACTGACGAATTTTTTGACTAGCTACCCAAGCATACGACTTATTGTTGAGTTTAGCCCAATCTAGACGCCAATTTCCACTGCCACTATGTTCTTTGTTAGTATTGACAACAACTCTTGTAGCATATATACATTGAAGACTACATTTACTTTGTTTTGGCACTGCATTTCTGCAGTGCCTTACTCATTTTTTGTTTTTCTACATTCCTTAAGGGGATGTGCCACATTTTTCCTTTGAGCATGACAATAGGAACAGATATGTAAGTATAATCTCCCCCCAGATTCGTGGTCACCTTTGTGTGAACAGGAGTTCTTTTGAAAGTATCTACAGGGCATGGAATGATCTTTATTTCCTGATTTTTTGTTACTTTGAGTGTTTTGATGTGAAGATGTGGACCTATGAGCATAAGCTCGCCTAACTCTATCGATTTTGTGGGTTTCATCCCATGTAATTCGACCCTCCTCCATCTTACACAACAACACCGCATGGGAGCCTTTGGCAGCTGCCCACCCAAAGTCATGGGAATCCTCCATGATTTCTGAGAGGTATTCTAACATTTTATTCTTTGTATTCAGGTCTTTCTCGTCCCTTATGATAGTGGCAAATCCTGACACCCATTGACTTACAGTTAATGTATCATAACTAACCCTATTTTTAGAACTACCCCCAGTACATGGTTATGGGGCCAAGCTACTTCTACTATTTCTTAACCCAGACAGTTTCTGAACCGCCCCTTTGAGATTTGAACTTGCCTTTTTCAACACCTTGCAGCTCCTTGATCCGTGAGTCCACTTGTTCTTGTATGGCTCTGGACTGTCGTAAACTGGCAAGTGTGGGCAGCAAAAGGTCCTGTTCTGGGGATTCTATGGCTGGTCTGGATCTTTCGCTGGCTGCCGGTGACCTCTGTGAAGATACACTGGAGATGTGGCTTCTGGCTGGCGACGATGATGTGGAGCCCAGGGTTTCGATCCTGTCCTCCATCTGGGTCATACGACCATTGAGACTTTGCAATTCTTTTAATATCTGCATATTAGTGTCCATTGGTGTGTCCTTGTCTTTTTCAACCTTACAATTTCTATTTATGGGTCTAGTGTGGTGACCCCCACATTTTACACAGTCAAAAGTTTTGACCATTCTGGAAATATATAAGCAGAAACACTGCTTTGAATCATGCTTGAGCTTGCCAAATTTGGATGACAAATAAGGCTAAAACTGCCAAATTTTTGAAATGAAATGGATACAGCCCTCAATGGAAGCTCCACAAAACAGAGCAAAGTCAAGCACGACTCAAGGCAGAGTCATAAAACTCCTCTTCAACAGCATTCGCCCTGAGGCAAAATGTCCAACAGGTACTTATTTACAATCAAGTCCAGTTAAAAACCATTTGTAAAATGTTTAAAAGCACATAAAACTTCGTATAACATGACTATAACACCAGTTTCACAAGTTATTAAAAGTTTTTATCAGTTAAAATGGCGACTTGCCTCACTGAAAACTGGTTTTAAAGTGAGGCAGGAGGGAAAATTATGTAAAACAGCGGGAAAATTAATGTAACAAAGGTCAAAGGTTAGATAAACATGCTATAAGGTAGCTAACAAACAATGCTAGCCACTGACTAAGGTAGCACCTAAAGTGTTACCTCCCCAAAATGTCAAACTTGGTTTCAGATAAAGTTAAGATTGAGTCTCCGAACACAAAATCTGATAATCATCAGTGAAAAATTAGATAAATTTGAGCAGTTTGAAATAATCAGGATCGTAAACTATCAGTGTGTGTGTGTGTGTGTGTGGGGGGGGGGGGGGGGGTATGGATTATAATTGTGCAACAGAGATCTTAGTCTTTCTTTCATTTCCACAGTCCACTTTATGTCTTCATGCTGTGTTACATTTTCAAACCTTTGACAGTTTTGCTGTTAGCTGCCAGTTTTATTTCTGTTTTAGTTAAGTCTTGTATATGTGCCCATTCAGTGGAAAATCTGTCAAGCCTCTGGTGCTCCTGCAGTTATGTCACCATTTATTGCGTCATCAATCTTGATCTGTCGCACTATGTGATGTAAACATTCTACCCCAGGTAGTTGCAAATATATATAAATCCATAGTCTGAATCAGAGATTATCTAGTACTCTCTTCACGAGAGGCAGAATAACCAGGGATTTGTCTTCATTGGAATCTCCTGATTCGTAATTATTCTCATTCTATTCTTCGTCAGTCTCAGACAATCGTAAAACTATCAAAGACGAATATTTCTCCTTCTGTCATGAAATATCAATGTTATCATAGTTACAAAGATCAGCACAAATCACAGCTTTGAGGTGACACAACCACTGAAAGGGAAGAAAGTAGTTACATAACCCAAGGCCAGATAATGAAACCCTAATTTTGAGCCAAACTATGGTCATGCACTTATAACCCTTCATTAATCACCCACCAGACAGTATAATGAGGTCCCTAATGTGGGACCTTGACAGAAGTTTGCACGTTAAAACTTCACACATAGCAATACTATTCATTTTTACTATCCCACAGATGTGGTATTTGACCTACATCTAGGCAAATAGTAGGTTAATAATTTATTTAAAAAACTCAATATTTAAAGATCCAGTTTTCAAATAATTTTCAATGATCTTCTGGTTGACATTACTCAACTCAAGTACTGAGTGTTTTTTATGAAATTTTATGTGGGTAGGCCCTGCAAAGGAAGAAATGGTCATATTTTGGGAAATATATTCTGGAAACTTATTCTGGAAACTAAAAAATCCCATATTTCCATCAATGTACTCTGGTGAAGTTCTGCACTCTACAAGTGCTTTCTAGTAATATATATTTCTAAAACTATGTAACCTACAAATGTATTGCTTAGATTATTTTAAAAGTATTTTTACAGAAAATCAGCTTCCTTTTCAAAATAAATGTCCACGCTAAAATTCACTGATTACATTTGTGAATAGGCTTACTTTATTGCTGGTAATGCCAAAGTAGAGTCTTACATGTGAATAATGAATGCAAAATATCTCTTGCAAAGTGTACTTTACAATTTAAATACTTGAAAACACAAAAACGTCTTTGTCTTTCAGACTCTGTTGGCTTTTTCGAAGTTTTTCACTTTGTGAGACTTTTTGAGGCAATGAATGCATTTTATAACAGTCTGGATTTTACACTCTGACATGTTTTGAGTCTGGACCTGTCAAAATTGATGTAACATTCTTTTGAGATCAGTGTAAAGCATGCACATTTATATTTACAGCTGTACCACATGTACTTACATTTTATAATATATTCTATCAAGTAAAAAGTTTTCTTTTTACTATAATTTGTACTGGCATACAAAATAACTGATTAAAACAGCAAACGAAACCGTTCATGTAAGTTACTAATGTAAATGTTTACTGTTGTTTTTGTTCAAACTCTTAATATATATTCATATATTGTGTTACAAGTTAAATAATATGTCATACTTGGAAATTTTCATTTTGTTTTGAGACTTGTAACTACATATACTCTATTTTATGAAAACTTAAGTCACCCCCTAGGCAGTCTTAGATTTGAGATCAAATCTGAGCCAAATCCCAGCTGAGCAAAAGGTATCAAATCTGAGAAAAATCTAAGATAAATCTTAGATTTGAGACAAAAATCTCAGATTTGAGACTTAAGACCTTTCGTGAATCCGGCCACTGCTCCTCCTTGTCACGACAGACGAGTCCTGAAAGGCACCCTGAATCAGAATGAAGGCTTTCTGTTGGAATCTAGACCATATCTCTGGATGTGTATTTGACATTTTGTTCACCATTCAGTGGCCCCAGGAAGTGGGGTGACAAAACTGGCTCTCTAGGTTGCTCAGGGTGTGGTCTTGTTATTCAGGTTGAAGTTGGACTGGGGCCCTAATATCCTTTGTCTCCCACAAAGGACAAAGCTAGTATCTTTGACCTCAATTTCCCCTTCCTATGTGATGGGGTATGTGGGCTGGATGGCCAATTGCCCCTTGGGGCAAATTTGGCTCACAACTGAAAAATATAATTATATTTCATAAGAATATAAGAATAATTGTCACTGTTTTGGGTTTACTTTTTATTGAACAGCTTTTTACAGAAGTAACTCCATGCAATATGCTTATCCAGCATACTTATTTTGGGGGGTTTCAAGCATCTTTATCTTTATTAGTCCATGCCCCTGCTTTGACTTGGCAAGGGTTAACTTGTTCCAGATTTTCATACCCTTGAACCAGCATTTCATTTATGTGGCTCGAAAAGAAAGCATGGAAATCCTAACACACAAGTACTATGCATATTGCCAAAAGCGTATTTTACTTGATATGAAATAGAAATAATACACTGTTTCTCTTCTTCTTAGTCCTGTGACAGATGGGCCACTTGGATTAACTGGATTTCCACACTCTCTTGGTTCTCCTGGATCTCATCATTGTCCTGTGCATCTATCACCACTGGTGCCAGTCCCAGCCTCTTCTTCTTCACAGCCATTCTGCCTTCAATATTATCTTTTTTCTCAAAACAAAAACGCTTTAAACAAAATATAGAAATATATCAAAATGTGTGTTGTCTCTTCGAAGTGTCGCTAGAAATGACTGGGTGCCTTTCTATACAGAGCCAGTGATTGGTGGGGCACAATTGTATGATCTCAAAGGCCCTGCTCACAGTCCCTGTGATTTATCATAAGTTCGTAGTTAGCATTCATCCCCTCTCCCTTTGTGGTAGGAAGCCACAGACCAGTCTTTAATAGTTCAAAAGATACATGACAGATATTCAAAGGGATTAAGACTAACTGTTAGATCGTCACAGAGATTAGGTATGGGCACACTACAGACTTGATGGAGATAATAGTAAGATTAGGGAAGATATCCTGATAATCAACAACAATTTACTAAACAGGTGATGGATACTTTAAAGTTTTACCCAAAACTCTAGATTACTGACCTAGATCATCCTTTGACTATTCCCACAAATAATACATTTCTTAGTCTAGCACTCTGAGTTCCCCATTGTGGGGGAAGATATTGCACCTGCAAAGTAGTAGGTTAGATGTGATAAAGTTATCCCTGGGGTAGGAGCTGGGCATTAGGAAGGGGCTTGCACTAGATCTAGCATATTTCAACCAAATACTCTAAATGCAATAGTTTTCAAGTTAACAGTGATTTAAGTGCTCGGCCACGCAGCATGTTTTTTCTTTTGTTTATCTTCATTTAATTATTTATTCATTTGTCATTGTGTTGCAAAGGGAATTAAGATGTGTTACTCAATTGTTTTTCCTTGGTTTTTGTAGAACACGTATGAAAAGCTAATTTGCTTGATGTTGTTGATTTTGTATTTTACATGCTTTCTGGTACATGGTTTCTCAGATTATTGTTTTGTATTGAATGGCATACCTATGGAAGATACACTTAACATTTACAGTTTCAACTGTAGAGGTCTTGGCAATAGGATAAAGAGGGCTTCAATTTTTGAGTGGCTCAAGCATTTAAAAGGTGACATATATTTTTTACAAGAAACACATTCCTCATTAGACACAGAAGATAGTTGGCAGCAACAGTGGAATGGAAACTTAATATTTTCCCATGGTGAATTAAATAGTCGTGGGGTAGCAATTTTGACTGGAAAAGATTTGGAGCTTAAAATTAATTTGCAAATTCTTGACAATGAGGGTCGTCTTATTTTACTAGATTGCTGTGTAAAGGAAATTAGCTATATCTTGGTTAACCTATATGCTCCAACTATTGATAAACCATCTGATCAGGCCAACTTTGGCGCCTACATTTGGCACAATTTAAAGATGTATATAGGATGGTGATGATTTCAATAAAAATATAGAATCCCTAAAAAGTATTATAACCAATCCACATGATCATTCATATAATAATTACCTACACAAACTGTGTGACACAACAGATCTTGTAGATATCTGGAAACTACAAAATCCAGAATCTGTTAGATATACACGGCGTGAAAAAACAAAATATGGACTCGCTCAATCACGAATTGACTTTTTTCTTATCTCATCCAATTTGGAATATACAGCAAAATCTTCCGATATACTTCCAGGTCTAAAATCTGATCATAGTTTGCTCCCAATATGTTTACTTCTTGAAGACCAACCTAAACGTGGTAAAGGTCTGTGGAAAATGAACACAAATTTACTTGGAAATGAAGACTTTATTAATCTTATTAAGGCCACAATTAGGGAAGCAAAATTAGATGTTTCAAATCTAAAAGTTCAAGAAATGGCTTGGGACTACATAAAATGTCGAATTTGGACAGAATCAATTTCCTTTTCAATAAAAAATGCAAGGAAAAGTCGTGAACATATTGACTCTTTGAACTCACGCTTAAAAATCCTAGAAGAAAAGATCTCTATTACGCCTACACCACATCTTCTTGAAGAAATTGCTAATATTGAAAAAGAAGTAGAAAATTTTTATGACCAAAAAGGAAAAGGTGCCCTAATTAGATCAAGATGTAAATTTATTGAGGATTATGAACGACCATCAATTTTTTTTCTAAATTTAGAAAAAGCAAAGCAAAAGAAGTGCCAAATAAAAGCACTACACATACACGGCCAATGTATCAGTAATCCAGCTGAAATATTGAAAGCGCAGAAAGAGTTTTATCATAAACTTTTTTCCATCGATTACTTAGATCACAATAAATCACTGTTAGATTGTATGAACTATACAAATGCATATGATATTCCTCGTATATCTGATGCTTCTAAAGAAATTTGTGATGCTGATATCACACTGCAGGAAATAGAAGATGCAGTTAAAGGTTTAGCAAACAACAAGGCTCCTGGCCCAGATGGCCTTCCAGGTGAATTTTACCAAATGTTTTGGAATGATATCTCTAAATTAGTGACAAAAACCTTTTAGGATGCTTTTAAAAAAGGTCAATTATGCCAGTCTCAGAGACAAGGTGTAATTTGTTTGATACCAAAACAGGGCAAGGACTTAACTAAATTAGAGTCTTGGCATCCTTTGTCAATTTTAAACACTGATTATAAGATTATAGCAAAGGTATTAGCAAAAAGGCTCAAAGTTGCACTATATGAAAAATTAATCCTGATCAAATTGGTTATATGCAAAACCGCTTCTGTGGTGAAAATATAAGACTAATCAGTGATATAATTGACTATTGTACATTGCTCAAAAACCCATGTCTTATTTTGCTAGCTGATTTTGAAAAGGCATTTGACAAAATAAGTTGGAACTTTCTACATTGCTGTCTAAAAAGATTTGGTTTTGGCAGTTCGTTTCAAAAGTGGATTTCTATACTTTATAATAACATCGAGAGTTGTGTTTCAAATAACAGGTATCAGTCTGAATACTTTAACATTTCTAGATGTATCAGACAAGGCTGTCCACTCAGTGCTCTCTTGTTCTTGTTGCCGGCTGAAGTTATTGCTATTATAATCCGTAGCCTCGATTCAATAAAGGGAATTTGTGTCAATAACACTTGCATAAAGCTATGTCAACTCGCGGATGACATGACCCTGTTTTTAAGTGACAATCAATCCATTCTGAAAGCATTACAATCTTTTGAAGAATTTTATAAGTATAGTGGGTTAAAGTTGACCAAAGCAAAAACTGAAGCAATAATTGTACAAAATGATGGCTCATTGTATGAAGACACAAATCTTGGAATTAGTTGGATAAGAAATAGTTTCAAAACACTGGGCACTTATTTCACCCTCAACTATAAAGATACTGCTATTTTGAATATAAACCAGAAAGTGCAAGTTATCAAGGACATACTAAATGCTTGGCAAGCTAGGTCTCTATCACTGAAAGGCAAAATCACAGTTGTAAAATCCTTAGTAATACCACATATTCAGGTGCTGGCCTCAACGTTATCGGTAGACTCTAAAACTATAATTGAACTCAATACCTTGTTGTTTAGCTTTATTTGGAACAATGGAAAGCCTTTAATAGCTAAAAACACTCTGATTCAGCCTTTGGATCTGGGTGGTCTCAAATGGTATCGGCATGAGATGTAGTTAAAACAGCACAGATTATGTGGATTAAACGACTTATGAACCCAATCAATGCGAAATGGAAAGTTTTGTTTTTCTACTTGATAGGCATTACCAAGGAACATTTATTTAGGAAATTAAAATTTTCTTCTCTATTGACTTTTCCAAGAAACATACAGTAGAACCTCGCTTATCCGGCCTTCTATTATCCGAATCTCCGGATTAACCAAACCGAAATGATGTCTCCCTACATATAATGCACGGTCAAGCGTGAGCGATAATACAAGATTTAACACAGTCTCTTAAACGATGAATTGTAGTGCTTTGTAAAACATACCATTCACAGAGACGCCTAACTTCTTTCATCTTTATCACCATTGTTACAATAGGGGAGGGATTAATTCAATTACACAACCCCGCTACACAACTTCTTTGATAATGCGCCAATCAATGAAAGTGTGTTCGATTGCGTTTCGCAAATTTATAATCTCCCGGAGTAGGTTCACAGACTGACAAGGTTTAGAAAAGAAAAGACGTCAACAATGCATTACCAATCAAACATGTGTGTCACTGAAGGCGTGTTCGCTTGGGGTTTTACAATAAATAATCTCCCGGAGTTTTTCAATTTCAAATGCGGGACGATGGTAATCTAAAATTACAATGCTAACAATGCAAGTACAAACCGAACACAACCAGCTCAAGTCCGCGTAATATTTTAAATAAAAATAATAATAATATCCATGGATATGGAGCAAATAAACGACAATCGAAGGGTCAGTTATATTATATAACACAAATATATTAAATTATTTTATTAACGAACACCAGCGTCTATGTATATTGCATAAAAACAACAATTCTTCAATTATCGCCTACTCGGTAACCCATAGACCGTGAATTTCGGTTTCCTTCATCTATCTGAACCCCTCGATTATCCGGCCGGATTGTATGTCTCCCATGTGGTTCGGATAATTGAGGTTCTACTGTATTTTATTGTGGTATATTATCAAACTGGCTTGACTTTATCAATGTCAAACCAACAAGTTTTACTGAACTTCTTGCTGAACCATTGTTTTTTAATGATGTATTTCAAATTGGAGGCCAACACATATCCACAGAATATTCTGATTGAATGCAAGCTGGTATTTCAAATGTTTCAGATATTTTACAAAGCAATGGTTCTTTTAGAGGGAAAATAGAACTTGAAAACCAGTTTAACATTGTGATTCCCCACCTAAAATATAATAAAATAGTAAGTTCAATAAAACAAGTATCATCTTCCATAGAAACAATACATGTTAATGCCAGTAGTGTCGAAACCTTTGGCCTGAAAAGGTTAAATGAAATTAGTAGCCAGCAGATTTACTGTCAATTGATTAAGCACTTATATCAGGCTCTCACTAGCCAGAACAAATGGGTGGAATATTATCCTTTCTTAGACACAATTAATTGGAAATCTTTTTATTTACTGCCAGGAAAAATAATTCGTGCCACATATTTATTAAGTCTACAGTATAAAATACTCCATAGAGTTTTTAACTGTAGATACAAACTTTTTCTGTGGAAGATTGTTGAATCTCCAAATTGTCTAGAATGTGGAGAAATAGATAATTTAGAACACTTTTTCTACTATTGTGAATCTTCTAGAAGATTCTGGATTTACTTGGAAAATTGGCTTAGCAATATATTCTCTAAACCTGTAAATCTCACAATCTTAGAAATTTTGTTGGGATGTATCCATGTTGATAAACTACATTTTTATGCCATGAATTATATTATCCTTTATGGTAAATACTTTATTAATAAACAAAAAAGGTCACAGAATGAAATTTACTGGGATCATTTCTGTAGAGCCCTAAAATCTAATTTGGTTACTGACCATCTTTCCCACATAAATCGAGGCAAAGAACAAGTTTTCTTTCAAAAATTTGTCCTTTTTGAAAATTTAAGGGCATTATGATTTGTCATCTACAATGATAGTGTTTGGGAGATTTTGTATGAGTATGCATGACCAGATAATTAATATGCAAATTGTTTTTTCTGTTTTGTCTGTAAACTCTTTTTTTACTGTATTAATGAGTATATCTATATTACTCTTTTTCTGTATATTTGCTTCATGTAACACCTTGACTTGTTTTTGAAAAAAAAATAAACAAATAAAAGATAAAAAAAAGTTTACAGTGATTTACCTAAGTGAAAATTGAAACTAGGCCATGGACACATCTATGGCCAGATGCAAGATGTATCCATCGGGAAAAGACAGCTTACATAGTTTTGAAGATAAACAACATTGTTCATGATTACGAATTAATTAAGAAAATTCTACATTATTATTGAACATTAAAGGAGTAGTCCTTATTACCCAGAGCCAACATTTGCCTGAACTTTGTTACAATTTTTGTGACAAGACATTTTCCATTTCCACCAAATTTCATGATGGAGGCCAAAATTCGGGAAAGTCTAAATTTCCCAGAAGCCCTAGAGGAGTAGCCCTTAGTACCCTGGGAACTCAAAACTTGCTCAAAATCGCTCTATGTGTTATGGTTTTGAGACAAATGACATTTTCCATTTCTGCCAAAATTCAAGATGGCGGTTGAATATCTGAAAAGTCTAAATGTTTCAGAGCTCCTACAGTAGCCCTCAAGTCTCCTGGGGTTCCAAAATTTACCCAAAATTGATCTATCTCTTACGGTTTTCAAAATAAACAACCTTTTCCATTTTCGCCATAATTCAAGATGGTGGCTTAAATTCGGAAATGTCTCAATTTTTCTTACAGAAGTAGTCCTTAGTACCCTTAGGGTACAAAATTGCAACTATTTAAATAAAAAAGTGTAAATTAATGCACTAGTTTTCAAGTCACAGTGAGAACCTGAAAGTAGATATTGCTCAGCTATGCAATGAGCTACAGGTCTACAATTTTACTATGTTGTAGCTGATAGTGAATTAATGCAATAGTTTTCAAGTCACAGTGAGAACCTGAAAGTAGATATTGCTGAGCTATGCAATGAGCTACAGGTCTACAATTTTACTATGTTGTAGCTGATAGTGAATAACATATTTCAACAATATATTTTAAATGCAATAATTTTCAAGTTGTGATTTACTCAACAGCGAGAACCTAAAAGTAGGTATTGCTCAGATGTGCAAGGAGCTACAGGTCTGCAATTTTACTATGTTATAGCTGACCCAAAGGTATGTGAATAAAATATTTCAATAAAATACTCTAAATGTAATAGCTGTGCAGTTACAAGTGATTTACTCACGTGAGAATCTAAAAAATAGCAAGTGCCCATCTATGCAATGAGCTACACGTTTGCAATTTTAATATGATATAGGTGAGCCAAAAGAAGGTGAATAATATATTTAAACAAAATACTCAAAAGGCAGCAGTTTTCAAGGTAATTGTGACTTACTCCAGCGAGAACCTAAAAGTAGGCATTGCTCTGCTGTGCAATGAGCTACAGGTCTGCAATTTTACTATGTTATAGCTGACCCAAAGGTATGTGAATACCTATGCTACATGTGGGAAAAAAACAGTGAGAGGAATGTTTATGGGTTACATCTGACTGGTAAATTAGAAGTGTAAGGTTGATGGTTTACATATAATAACTTAACAAGTGGTGGAAGGTTTATGGTTTACTTTTCACTTTTAAATTAGAACATCTGATTTGTAAGTTAGAAGTCAGAAGAGGGTTTTTGGCTTACTAACTTAGAAATAAGAGGAAAGGTTGTGATTGTTTATTCTATTCTGTATTTTTATTGTGCTTAATCTCTGACAGGCAGACTCCAAGGCACATCACCAGAATCCAATTCAAAACATCATTATTCCATAGCCATTACCAGGTCCAACACAGGAGACACCGGATAGAGTATATGCTCAGTTGGGAAGGACTTTTTGAAAAGATATGAGTTTAACCCTTTCTTAAACAGATGAGAGTTGGGGCAGAATGGACCTCATAAGGTAAATCATTCCAAACCATGGGAGCATCAAACACAAACCAGTGGCCAAAGTGTTTTTTTGGATTTATGTACAGATGGACAGAATTGAAGAACCTAGAAGTACCTTTTATTTGGATGGTTGTATCTTGTACTATATCTTCCACAACAATAGAATCAAAGTAACTGGGATGACTACTGTGCAGAAACTTATAACCTTAAGTGATGCAGCTACATCTCATTTATGGACTGGATCTGGTTATAAAAACATCCTTTATTGTTTCCATTCATTTTATTATAAATTGCAAGAAAATACAACAAGCCATACAGTCGTTATGTTACTATACACTAAGTACAAAGCTTCAATTTTTGTTCTATCACTAACAACACACTGTTGCTACTAAAATTTAAGAAAATAACTACATCCAAATTTATCTGGAACCATAAGTGTACATGGATAAGTACAGTTGTCAAGTTTATAAACAGAAATTTGGAAATTTGAACACCACAGAATCTTCTGGCTGTACATAATCTTGTATTAGATTTCTTTTAGTTGATACAGAGGATGAGTATTCAAATGACAGACACTAAGTTGACTGTAAAACCATAAAATATTGAAAACATAAGGTAACATGCAAAAAGCTAATTTTATCAATTTAGTCTATGTGGCAGGTAATTATATCAAAGGGATAAGATCACTCATCTTTATTGGGTAACTTTTATTTGGTCATACATGATTCTACATTTAAAACAGAGTCAATAACAAATATATAAAGACTGATACTATGTCACAGTTGCTTAGGAATGTAAATTTAATGAACCTTTAAAAGTATATATTTCATGTTACAATGCTCAACAAAGTCACACATTTCTCTCCGGATCACAGATATTCCATCTGAGCAGATATTTCAAATTTCAATCACAGCTTGAGAAACTCCTCCAGTGTCTCTTCTTCTATGGCTGCTTCAAAGGCAGCATAATCCTGAATGAACAGAACAAAAACTAGATGTTGGGTCTTGATGCAGTGTATCCCAGGACGGGACATGGTTGAAAAGTGACATACAGAGTATTATGGTTGACACAAATATACCCCTGTGGGGAGGGGGCCTAAGTGTTTATGGGAGCAACTTGTACTGACACTAAGTAAAAAAAATGTTTGCTTAATGAAAGATACAAATGTAACTAGAAGTAGCGCATTGGAGAACCGATGCAAATTGTATCCACCAGAAAGAAAACTCACCAAAGCCAATCAACTATCATTTAACCTTGAAGGAGCCCAAGGTGAAATCTGACCTCATCAAAAGATTCAAGTTATAAGCACTTTTAATTTTGGCTATCCTCATTTGACCTTGAAAGAGGGGCCAAAGGTCAAATCTGATCACATCAAAAGATTCCCATCCCATGATTTCCTATAAGTGGGTTTCACATTGCAAACCTCTAGAACCAATAATAACTTAATAAGCGAGTTATACACACTTTTAGGTTTTAGGACCAATAATAAGGGAGATATAAGCACTTTTCATGACTGACAAAAAAATGCCCGTGGCGGACATCTTGTTTTACAAAATGAGGCCAAAAATATTTCCAGTCAAGATTTTGTAATGCGGAACATATTCTGCGAATTTGAGATCTCTACCTATAATACCCTTTGCTCTAGAAGTCGAATAAATGTCCCTGGCGACCATCTTGTTTTTCAAAATGAGTCCAAAAATATTCCCAGGCAAGATTTTATGGTTATGAACATGTCCTGCAAATTTGAGAAGGCTAGCTATAACTTTCTTTTGTTAGAGTGGTAACAGCCAATAATAAAGGAGGTATATGGCCTCACAGTCTAAGGTACCATTTTGAGTCATTTTAGCAGGCCTAAGGTGACCTTGAAAACAATAGCCAAGGTCAACAAACTGGATACTGGTACTCCATCATGTACTCAACCTCCAAAGCCATTTTCAATAGTTTCCATGCAATATAATCAGCATTAAGTGTGAAAATATCTCCAAAAAGGCTAAAAATGGCCTCGGTGAGATACTCCGGTGGTTTAATGGAAGACAATCAATGAAGAGCTTCAAGGTTAAATTCCTGCATGCTTACAGAGGACATATATGTATTATATATACTAGCCATAGGATGATCTAACTTCTGTATATGAGAACTGGGTCAAAATGTGAAAAAAATGGCCAAAATCTGACCATTAAGAGGCGTGACACCAGTGACCTTGAAATTGAAGGTCAAGGTCACAAAACAATAGCGTACGTGGCATTGCCCATTTATACCCACATACCAAATTTAAAAGGTCTAACTAACATAATTTTAAGTTATCGCATCCAAAAGGAAATCTTTGCGGTGGCGGCGTGACTGTACTGAATCGTAAGTATCCCTGACTTTCGTCCGGGGATACAAATAGTAAGTTAAAACTGTTAAATGGCTTTAAACAGCTGAAACTTGCTGTTGAAGGGAATGAAAAACCCCAAAGTGAGACCTTTAAACAGCTGGAAAAAATGTAAACTCGTAAACAGCTTTTGTTCTGGGACAAAAATTCCATTAAATTCACTTTTTTTGGTATATTTTGAGTTGTTATCTACAGAAATCAACTGACAAAGCTGGCTGCTGCAGTGTTACAAGTAATCTGTGTGAAAGTGAACTGATCTTTTAACCTTCATAGCCAAAGCAGAATAACTGATTTGATGAGTATATTAATGCTTTAGGACACCTGTAACATCACATTTGGCAGAGGAGTGGCTGTTTTTGAATGTCATTAACGCTTTAACTTTGGGCTCTGTTAGCAAATAAAAATACATATCCCAGGCATCACAAAACAAAGCACCCAATCTTATAAATTTGGGATTTACTAGGATTCATCATTCAACATATACTCATTCATAAGTATTGTTATTAACTATAAGTTACTTCTGCATTTCTTATTTTCCTCACAATAACCACAGGTCCTGATCAATTATCCTGGAACAACCTACAAATCTTTTTAACAAGCCCACCACATTGGTATGACCTCCTGTTGGGTATTAAACACTAAATGATAAACAAATATGAAGTCATATCTCTGAAACATAATATCAACTAGACCGAGGATGCATTTGTGGGCAGATACAAGATGTATTTTTGTCTATTTTCAGAGGCCATTAAAGGATTAGTCCTAGTACCCGGGGGTCCAAAATTTGAACAAGATCTCTTATGGTTTTCAAGATAAACAATATTTTTAATAGCTGCAATTTCAAGATGTCAGCTGAAATTCAGAAAGTTTTAAATTTTGGACAGACCTTAAAGGACTAGTCCACAGTACCCAGGGAGTCCAAAATTTGGTCAAAATTGCTGTATCTCTAATGGTTTTTGAGACAATCGATGTTTTTCATTTCTAGCAAAATTTAAGATGGTGGCTGGAATTAGGAAATAAAGATTTTTCAGAGACAGTATATCCAGGGTCTATAGTACCAAACGGGTCCAAACTTTGCTCACAATCTCTCTATCTGTAATGGTTTTCGAGATAATTGACATTTTCAATTTCTGGCAAAGTTCAAGATGGCAGCCAGAATTTGCAAACTATAAAATTTTTCAGACACATTATACACAAGGTCAATAGAACGCATAGAGTCCAAAATTGCTCTATCTCTAATGGTTTTCAAGTTAATTGACATTTTCCATTTCCGGCAAAATTGAAGATGGCAGACGGAATTTGTAGTACCCACATTGTTGAAAATTTGCTTGAAATCACTATCTGTAATGGTTTTCAAGGCAATCAACACTTTTGATTTCTGCTAACATTCACGATGGTGGCTGGAATTTGAAAATTGGAAGTTTTCAGAGGCATTATATCGAGATGATAGACATTTTCCATTTCCAGCAAATTTTAAGATGGCGGCCAGATTCAGAAAATTAGAAATTTTTCAGAGGCACTATATCCAAGGTCTATGGCAAAAGTCAAGATGGTGGCCAGTAGCGTGAAATTTGGAAAATAAAACATTTTTCAGAGCTACAGGGAAAGTAGCTGAAGAACATATTTTGGAGAAATGCTGTAAATGCAGTCAATTTGGACTTTGGAGTAATATGCAACTTACTTAAAGTAGCTACTAGCCCCATTACTCACTTAGCTATTGACTTAGAACTGCAAAGGAGCAAAAATATGGAGGATACAAGAAACTATGCCAAAATAATTTACCCCAGTCAAAAAAACTGTAAATTTAATAGTGTTGAACTGACAAGTGATTTACTCATTAGCAAATCTTAAGTAGCTACTACTCAGTTAGCTTTGGAGCTACAGCTGTAAAAATGTGCTATTACATAGAACATGTAAAAGTGCCTAAATAACATCTTTGACCAAAGCACTTTAGCTAATAGTTACAAAGAAATAAGCTATATACTCATTTTTGTCACTGTAAAATCCAGAAAATAGGTATTACTCACACTTAGCTATCGAGGTAGACCTCTAAAACAGGTACCATCTCATAGGTATTGAGAGAAATTGCTGAACAACATTTTTTTTGCAAAATGCTCTAAATGCACTGGTTTTGGAGTTAAAAGCAATTTACTCAAAGTGGCTACTAGCCCCATTGCTCACTTAGCTATTGATTACATCTGCAAAGTAGCAAAAAAATTATGGACGGCATAAGAAACTGAACCAATATTATTTAAGCATAAGACCCCACAGCCCTCCACTTAAGAGAAAACTGCCTGACACACACACACACACACCCATGCACTCACACACAAGGGGCAGGTTATAATTTTTCTCCGGCGGGCCAATGGGAAATAATACGTAATAATCAATGGTAATCAGTAAGTCACTTGATAGAAAGAAACCCGGACAAAATATGCACACATTTTCTAATTTGTCGTCCCATTACTGTTCAAATGTGCACCTTTATAAATGTACAAGTGTTAAGGGTTATAGTGCCGTTTAATTATTGCAATCCAATTGTAAACCTATTTCCCAATTGAAAAAAGAAAAACATTCATGATCCATGGGTGTATTTAATGTAGGTTTCCAACATTTTCCTGAGATCTTTTCAACTGACTTTGGGATTAGTTCAAGAAGTCTTCTGATTGACTTTTCAATAGTTTTCTGATCCATCTGATTGGTTTATGAACCTTAAAGATTGACTTAAGATTGAAAAGACAGGTTTGTGATCAGTGTAGGATAAAAAGGATGAGTTTACGAATGATAAGATAGGTTATGATGGATGCCTGATTGCATGATCTGACAAGGATCGAGAGTAGTTTGTGATGAATTCGAAAAGTTTTATATGGTCATAAACTGTTCCCAATGAATTCCCGAATGCATCCAATCAGAAACCCATTGGAAAGTACTGGAACTTCTGTACACAATCGTTCTGACTGTAGTTTGCGATGGTTTTAAAATTGTTGAAATTAAAAGGATTGGCCTCCTGCACAGCAAAACTTAGTGATTATATTCCAATTGGGGACACAATCATAATAAAGGAACAGCCCTCTAAGGCTCTAAACGAACAGCAAAAATCACTATTCAAACATTTGGTAATGGGATTTGACAAATACCTGATGTCTATTTTAAAATTTATATACTGTATAAGTGGTTATTTTCGCGTGGAATTAATTTTCGCTATATTCGCGAGTGACTACAAAACGCGAAAATAACTTCTAGCCAATATTTATATTCAGTAGAACCAGTCTACAGTAGCGTGAGCGATAATACAAGATTATGCAAGATACAATATTTAACACTGTCACGGAAACAATAAATTCCATTGCTTTATCAAATGTACCATTCACAGAAACGCCTAACTTCTTTGATCTTTATCACCAGGGAGGGATTAATTCAATTACACAACCCCGCTACACAACTTCTTTGATAATGCGCCGATCAATGAAAGTGTGTTCGATTGTGTTTCGTAAATTTATAATCTCCCAGAGTAGGTTCACACACTGACAACGTGTATAAAAGAAAAGACGTTAACTATGCATTTCCAATCAAACCAGCAGAAGTCCGCATAATAAGTATTTTAATTTGAACATGTTGTTAGTTTGGGCGATAATTGAATATATTTCACCGCGAAAATAAATTCTCGCGAAGCAGGCCTACAGTGTACATTCGCGAACTTAAGTACCCGCGAAAAAAAACCACTTATACAGTACTGTTACTATTCTGTTCTTAAAAAGTATATGTGGTGTTCCACTACCTGCATATGTCAGAAAACTTGTCACAAAACATAAATATTAAATTAACATACAGTTTTTGTAGCAAAATAAATTGGACCTTAGATTCAAATGTTTTGCAGTAAAAATGTCAAGCAGAGTAAAGCAGCACCTAAGACTTTTTTTCATAGAAGAATTTTGGATTGGATGTAAATATAATGTGTTTCAAACCAAGTTGTGTATCATACATACATGCATTTTACTGGTATTTAAAATGTATTAATATTATTTTGTTTTCAAGTGACATTTGAACAGTACTGCTAGCAAAAAATCAACAAATATCTACTTTTTACCGTTCAATGTTAGGAAAGGGGCCTTTAGGCAAATGTGACAGTTTACTTACACCACAGTAGGTGTCACCATTGCACAGTTGAGGTGGTAAAGCCTTCTCATCTCCCACAATGGCACGCATCTTTGCTTTATCATCCCCGTTTGCAGATATGTCTTTCTTCTCGTAAGGTATCATTTTACTGTCCAAAATCATCTCTATTTTCTGTTGATGCTTCTTAATCTGTTGTTTGGATAGACAGACCATTGCACAAGCAGAACTTTTCAAAGAGTATTAATTTCTGGTAGTTTAAACTTGTAAACTTGTAAAGATATATGATGCACGGTCATATTTATTTATTGATTTTGCTGTGCTTAACATAAAAATAGTTGATTTCAATATCAAATCTTTTACAATTGTTTTGTGGGTTCGAGATATTATTGCATGACCCTTCAGCAGTGAATCACGCCGTTTTGTGAATTTTGGGAAGAGCAAGTATTAAAATTGACAACATTCAGTGAATTTTTGGCAGAATGAATATTGCCGATGAATATATTCAATGAATTTTAGATAGAAAAAGTACATCGTAATTTTGGAAGAACAAATAACAACAATAAATACATGTGTTGAATCTGGGAAGAGTAACTATCAACAATCACTACATCCAGTGATTCTTTTTGTAGAATAAGTCACAACAAGCATCAACAATCAATACACTTAGTGAAGTTTAGTGTGAACAATCAATACACCTGGTGATTTTTTGCCTGTGTACATCTGCTACATTTGCTTTTTACCCCACAGCCCTTAAGGGCTGTCGGGGTATTGTTTTCACCCATGGTGTCCGGATGGGCGGGCGGGCGGGCGGCGGGAAATAGTTTGTCCAGGCTGTATCTCAGAAACTGTAAGGTGTAGGAAGTTGATACTTGGTAGGGACATTGGTTAGGAGGTGTAGGTGTGCAACGTCATGGTCTGACCTTGATTTGACCTTTGACCTTGCCGTAGTGACCTTGAGTTTGAAAATCTTGTCCGGGCTATATCTCGGAAACCGTAAGGTGTAGGAAGTTGATACTTGGTAGGACTATTGGTTAGGGGCTGTAGGTGTGCAACGTCATGGTCTGACCTTGATTTGACCTTTGACCTTGCCGTAGTGACCTTGAGTTTGAAAATCTTGTCCGGGCTATATCTCGGAAACCGTAAGGTGTAGGAAATTGATACTTGGTAGGGACATTGGTTGGGAGCTGTAGGTGTGCAACGTCATGGTCTGACCTTGATTTGACCTTTGACCTTGCTGTAGTGGCCTTGACCTATAAAATCTTGTCCGGGCTATATCTCGGAAACCGTAAGGCGTAGGAAGTTGATACTTGGTAGGACTATTGGTTAGGGGGTGTAGGTGTGCAATGTCATGGTCTGACCTTGATTTGACCTTTGACCTTGCCATAGTGACCTTGACCTATAAAATCTTGTCCGGGCTATATCTCGGAAACTGTAAGGTGTAGGAAGTTGATACTTGGTAGGGATATTGGTTTAGGGGGTGTAGGTGTGCAACGTCATGGTGTGACCTTGATTTGACCTTTGACATTGCCGTAGTGACCTTGACCTATAAAATCTTGTCTGGGCTATATCTCGGAAACTGTAAGGTGTAGGAAGTTGATATTTAGTAGGGACATTGGTTAGGGGGTGTAGGTGTGCAACGTCATGGTGTGACCTTGATTTGACCTTTGACCTTGCCATAGTGACCTTGACCTATAAAATCTTGTCCGGGCTATATCTCAGAAACCGTAAGGTGTAGGAAGTTGATACTGTGTAGGGATATTGGTTAGGGGGGTGTAGGTGTGCAACGCCATAGTCTGACCTTGATTTGACCTTTGACCTTGCCGTAGTGGCCTTGACCTATAAAATCTTGTCCAAGTTATATCTCAGAAACCGTAAGGTGTAGGAAGTTGATACTGTGTAGGGATATTAGTTAGGGGGTGTAGGTGTGCAATGTCATGGTCTGACCTTGATTTGACCTTTGACCTTGCCGTAGTGACCTTGACCTATAAAATGTTGTCCGGGCTATATCTCGGAAACCGTAAGGTGTAGGAAGTTGGTACTTGGTAGGGACATTGGTTAGGGTGTGTAGGTGTGCAACATCATGGTCTGACCAGGATTTGACCTTTGACCTTGCCGTAGTGACCTTGAGTTCGAAAATCTTGTCTGGGCTATATCTCGGAAACCATAAGGTGTAGGAAGTTGATACTTGGTAGGGACATTGGTTAGGGGGTGTAGTTGTGCAACGTCATGATCTGACCTTAATTTGACCTTTGACCTTGCCGTAGTGACCTTGACCTATAAAATCTTGTCCGGGCTATATCTTGGAAACCGTAAGGTTGAGGAAGTTGATACTTGGTAGGGACATTGGTTAGGGGCTATAGGTGTGTATTATCATGGTGTCACCTTAATTTGACCTTTGACCTTGTCGTTGTGACCTTGACCTATAAAATCTTGTTGCACCTTTGGGTCTGTCTTTTGATGCAGATTAAGCACTGTTAAAGTCATATTAGAATTTATTAAGAATTTTACTTTCATAACTTCCCATTGTAAGAGATAGAATTTCATCAAGTGAGCCACAGATTTTGCTCCAACACCACACATAAGGATTCATTAAATGTATTACCACTTCTGTATGCATGGTAATATTCAAACCATCTAAACCATAATTCGGCCATGCAGATGTAGATAAAGAGTGTTGAATTTTAGTTTGCTGATTAATGCTGTCATCTTGTTATTGAATTATCTTGTTTTAATACTTCATCTTTATATGCATGATCTTTATTTTAAACATTATTTCTCCATTTAAACATTGTTTGGACCTTTATATAACTGACAGTGCTCTGAAAGTATCCTGAAGTTTGTACTGGTACAGTACTTCTGTATCTCATGGTGTTGAAAATATTTCCCTAGGCTGTGGGGTACGGGCATCTCTGATGCTATTTTTCCAATTGATTTATCCTAAATATTTATCCTGGGTTTTAATTTCTTTTTCAACTGATAATTGATAAACACAATATATTCTAATCCACCAGTTTCTGATAAGTGAACCACCAGTGAACTGACAGATTTCCCAATACTGGTCTAATCTACTGCTTTGCAGGTGCAATATCTTCCCACAATGGGAACTTAGTGCACTAAATTAACAATTGACAAAACAATTGGCAAAAGTGATCGTTAAGGGATGTTCTAGTTCAATAATTTAGGGTTGTGGATGTGAATGAGAAGAAAATGCTCTGTGGGTAGAGTAGAACTTGAGTAGAAGAGGGGAGTCTTAAGATGCTTCCTAAAATATGTGGGATTAGTTCTAAAATGAAGAGGAAGCGAGTTCCAAACATGAGGTGCATAATGGCTCAAAGACTCACAAATATGTGCAGAGGGAACTTCAAAGGCCTTAAATTGAGGGCAACGGCATCTGGTATTTCTACACAAGGTGTATGCATGGGTTTTCTCTGAGGTATACCAGTTGGCCATGTTTCAGAGCTTTGTATCAGTCCAGACAAATTTTGAACCATACCATGCATTTTAATGGGAATCACTATAGGTTTTTTTTCCTATTATATAATAATATAGGAAAACATATGGAGGATTGAGTGATTACCATACAGAGTGAATTTTGAACATGATTGAGTCTCCTGAACATGAAGTCTGTGGGGAAATAAAGGTCTGGAAAAGATTCAAACTGACAGAAAGAGATGAGACTTGCTCAGATGAGATACAAGTGTCCCTTATACAATATTGAACCAAACCAGATGATCTGGTAACTCATAGGCCATTTGGTGAAGGAGATCATACACACTACACGTAAAATAAAAGGATAATGTTATATTAAATGATGATTCATATAGTTAAACTTACCTCCATGTTGGAAGAAACTGTGGTCATGTACAGCACTATTCCACTCATACTGAAGAACACAAACAGAAATACAGAAATAATAGCCAAACTTGGTACGGGAAGTCATCTTAACATATACGTTTCAAATATACTGAAACGCTACATACAGGACACATCTTTTAGAGCTTTTTGTCAGTTTAACAGAATATTACTTAATGGCAAATATTTGCATGAAGAACCATAAGCCACCAGCCAGCAACAACCATATTCAACACTTCAGAACCTGTCACAAACGGAACCACAGATTCAAGAGACACCTTCTCCCCCATCTATTTAATGGATAAAAAATTAAATATTTTGTCTTATCAAAGTACAATCATTTAAAAGCTCATACTTTTAGACATCTAAATAAATGCTGATGCAAGATGATATGCAATAGCATGATTTTTTTTTGTGTCAAGGATCAAAATTTAGGTTGGCCAGTGTCACACTGGGATCAGCATTGCCACTTGCTTGAGACAAACCCACATAGGAGGGGGCAGCCTCTGATAACATGTCACGCTTCCTAACCACACTGAGGGTTTTATGCAAATTTAGCTACAAAGTTAAGTGTTAAAAAGAACATTAAGTATAGAGTAAGTCACAAGATTTAACAAAATTGTACTTGACACTCTACCATTAAATTGAAGGTACACTAATATTTTCCTTGAATCACAATTTTCATGGAACCACATTTTACTGTTGAGTATGAATGAAAATCCAGGCAGTATTGTGGTATGTACAACTAAAGATCACTTAGTTATGTCCTAGTATAGTAATTACATCTGTATGGCATATTTACGTATTTCAGTATCAGTGGAAACAAAAACACCAAACCAAAACACTGTACTTACTTTATTGGTTTACAATCTTAATCCAGTGAATATATGTGTGATCTGATTGTGTGTAGGCCCTCAGTTGTCATACAGCAGGAAGTTTGATACTGGCTCGAACTACTTGCTATGAAACCACTCAAATATGTATATATTCCCTTGGCTTCTCAACCGGGAAAGGTTTTATTATCTATGCTTGTGTGACTCCTTTTTGTAAGTACTAGATTTATATGACAGACGCCTCTTTACCTTTCACAGCTAGTTTAATACCGGATGGTTTACATTCTTAGAAGAAATGGGAACAGCCAAATATGTAAACATTCGCTAATATGGACATGTTTACGTTAGAAGTACATATGTATTGCCATGGATGTAGATATATTTGCATAAGAATAGTATATTAGTGTGCATGTGCTGTGTCATTATCGCATTGATTTTCTATCTGAAAGAAAGTGGTCAATGAAGACACATATGGTCTACAAAGAGAAATTTCCATATTTGGCCTGTGCCATAAATACGCGATTATTGCAAATTTGCATGTACTCGCAAGTCCTCTTATATTTCTTGATGTTCATGCAGTAGGGATACATTAATAATACAGATTGTATAACCAGCCCCAGAAGAAAAAAATCTTACAATAGCCATCCATATGTTTACAGATCTCAGTACTATATTTCTAATTGGCTTGCATAAACATCATTTCAGATTATGATGGCTGTCCATGACTCGTATCACCAAGTTAACAAATACTCCAAGGCCCGTATTCACGAAAGGTCTTAGCCAGGGCTTAGGCTTAAAGTTGAGACTTTTGTCTTAACTTTCGCAGAAAATTGCCAAGACTTTTGTCTTAGTCTTAGCAGTATTCACAAAGAAGTTAAGACCAGTCTTAGGGTTAAATAAAGGCTTGACTTTAAGACTGGTTGGTAGTGGGCTTAAATTTTGTAAAGAGGACTTAAATATATATGGCTGCCATAAACTTTTCTCCACATCAAAATTTGAACTGGCTGTAAATAAAGTATACTTATGCAGAACACCTCACTAAAGCAGTCTTTGGGAAGTTTATATGTGGTAACAAAGTTTTCCATTTCAAAACAGCACTTTTCTTAGATAAAATGCATTAAATGAAGGATATATGTCACCAATAGTATAGTTTGAGTAGAAAAGAAAGGTCACATGACACAGAAAACCTCTGTGGTTATTTGATAATCTTGGACTTAGCTAAATCACCCTTTGTGAATATGGTTTTAAGACAAAACTTAGCTGAGACAAAAGTCTTAACTTTAAGACTGGATTTAAGCCTAAGACCATTCATGAATACAGGCTTAGATTTTCACCTGGACCCATATTGATGAAGGGTCTTAGACTTAACCAGGTCTTAGGCTTAAATGTGGTCTTAAAGTTGAGACTTTTGTCTCAGCTAAGTTTTGTCTTAAATCCATTTTCACAATAGGGGACTTAGCTGAGACTTTTGTCTTAACTCCTTAACACCACTAATATTAAAGTCACGCCTGCCATCCAATCAAATCTTCACTAACATTGCAGGGCATGATTGTGTGTAAGGTCAAGGCTATGTAAACAAACGCATATCATGTTAATATTTAAGCCTCCCACTTGCCAGTCTTAAAGTTGAGACCTTTGTTAAGCCTAAGACTGGTCTTAAATTCTTTCTTTGTGAATACCACAAAGATTTAGCAGTTTTTGGCAGAAACTTGAGACAAAAGTCTCAACTTTAAGCCTTGGCTCTGGCTAAGACCTTTCGTGAATACGGGCCCAGGAATTAATTCTTGTGATGAATAGTTTTATGTCCTTGGTGACAATTTTCTGGTGCATTTGTCGTAACCTTCGTACAGTTTCTATTAATAAGAGGTAAATACAAGAAAACTAACTTAAACACCTCTCTCACTTGTCCGCTGTGACTCTGAAACCCCCCACCCCCGTTCCCTGCATTGTCACTTTCAGTCAGTTAAAATTTTTAGGTGCTTGAACACTTGGGTGTTAAATTAAAAGCAGTAATTACATTTACCAAATATATATACAGCTACCATTAAAAATACAAGTAAAATAGATAATTAGACAACAAGAAACAATACATAGAAATATAATACTTATACAGTCCACATAAAAAATGAAAAAAAAGTGACAATAGAATAGAATACAAATATGACTATAATACACAATTTACACATATCACAGACAACACTAGAAAACTCCTAATTAATTAACATAAATTAAGACACAAGAAAATAAATAAAATAAAATATGATGTTAATATTTCCATAAAGTAAGTCTTTTTTATAATCTATATTTCTGTAATATTTAAGTCTTGTGTCACGTTAGTCGATACAGTCTAATAATATACATTTGACTGTAACTTTGAGTAACTTACAATTGTATAACTGTTTTAGTATATATACACATACATGTTCATCACAATTGCAATGATGTGTTCATGGTAGTGTAATGTCAGTAAGTTAATGCAATTGTGATTTGCGCAATAACAACTTTTATTGAAACTTTTAAAGTAACATAACTACCCACATAGTACTAATTAGTAATTATTTATGTTAGTGTAGTTTTAACTAATATTTAGTAAATGTTTTAGTGTAACTTGTGCATAGTATATGTGTAGTTTTAACTAATATTTAGTAAATGTTTTAGTGTAACTTGTGCATAGTATATGTGGGTTTTACTAATAAATTAATTGTTTCCAACCTGGCCTTTATTTCTGGCTTGTGTTATAATGGCTGTTAGGGGCCATGCAGCTCAAGCCAGGAAATTGTTTGGCCTCTAATTCAACTAACACTTTAGTGCCAATCTTGGAAGCCAAGTTGTGCCCCACATGTGACGCCAATTGGCGGGAAAGTTGTTTGCACTTGAGATTTGACTGTATTGGGACAATGACATGGAATGCATCAGTTCATATCTTCACCTTTCAATAGATAACTGTAATATAAGTGTGTCCTATATGGGCTCTAATTATTACTACTCGTATTTGCTCCCTACAAGATAGATCCTTGAAAACATAAAAATCTCCAACAGCAGGGTTTGTTTGGAATAGTTTGTTATCAGGACACACATTCCATTAAGCTTTCCACTTTTGTTTAAAAACACTATTTACATTTACCTTCAAGTCTGTGTACGGGATTTTTAAGTCTAAAATGTTAAAAATTCAATGGCTGTTTGGCAAGCCCATCTGCCTTTCATTACCATTTATGCATACGTGACTTGGAACCCCAAAAAACACAACTTTCTTATTCACTGACAATCATTAAAGATTTTTAAAATATCTTATATAAAAGGATGATCACAGTTGTTGCTATCGAGAGCTTGAAGATTAGATAAGGAGTCTCCGTTTCAGTTTTTCACAATATTTAAAGCCATTTTAAGAATCTGTAATTACAGTGTGAATATACTAGCATTACCAGGAAGTCTCACCTAGGTACTGAGACCATCAGATGTAGCAGCTGCAGGAACTCTATTTTCTAATTTGGATCCATCAGTATATATAGCGCTATTGTTAGGATAACAACTTTTTAACTCCGCAAAAAGAATTTGAAAAAGACAATCATCGCAAAGATGTTTCTTCTGATGGGTGAGTTACAAGTCTATGTGAGGTTTCTGTATAGTCCAGGGTGAGTCATCTAGCAAAGACACATTCTGAATTAGACCTACACATTGGAGAACCGATGCAAATTTGTATCCACCAAAAAGACAACTCACCAAAGCCAGTGAACCATCGTTTAACCTTGAAAGGGGCCCAATGTCAAATCTGAAAACATCAGAAAATTCCCAGCCCATGACCTCCTATAAGTTGGTTTCATATTGTAAACCTCTAGGACCAATAATACGTAAGTTATCAGCACTTTTAAGTTTGGCTATCCTCCCTTAACCTTGAAGGAGGGGTACAAGGTCAAATCTGACCACATCAAAAGATTCCCAGCCCATGATTTCCGATAGGTTGGTTTACCATCCCAAACCTCTAGGGCCAAAAATAAGTGAGTTATAAGCACTTTTAAGTTTCGCTATCATCGTTTGACCTTGAAGGAGGGGTCCAAGGTCAAATCTGACCACACCAGAAGATTCCTAGCCCATGATTTCCTATAAGTTGGTTCACCCTCCCAAATCTCTAGGACCAATAATACGCGAGGTATAAACATTTTACGTTTAGCTATCCTCGTTTGACCTTGAAGGAGGGGTCCAAGGTCAAATCTGACCACACCAAAGATTCCCAGCCCATCGTTTCCTATCGGTTGGTTTACCATCCCAAAACTCTAGGAGCAATAATAAGGGAGATATAAGCACTTTTTATGACTGTCAAATAAACGCCCGTGGCGGCCATATTGTTTTTCAAAATGAGGCCAAAAATATTCCCAGTCAAGATTTTATGGTTATGAATATATCCTGCAAATTTGAGAAGGCTAGCTATAATAGTTTTTTTCGTTAGAGCTGTAATGGTGAAATCACTCTACACACTACGGCAGTGGACGCTATCCGGTGGATACAATTAAATCTGACTGAGGACAGACAACAGACAAATCTACCTACGATGCCCAAAATACAGAAGAGTATTAGGACCAAGTAAAAAAAAATTTTTTTTTTCAATTTAGTTAGATAGCATCTCAATTTTTGGAGATAATTATCTCAATTTTTCAAGATATTATGTCAATTTTTGAGATAGTAAGTCAATTTTTCGAGATAGTTATCTTACTTTTTGAGATATCAAGTCAATTGTTTTAGATATTAAGTCAATTTTTTGAGATATTATGTCAATTTTTTGAGATACTAAGTCAGTTTTTGAGATATTATCTCGATTTTTCGACACATTATGTCAATTTTTTGAGATATTTAGTCATTTTATTTGAGATAGTTATCTCAATTTTTTGAGATATTAAGTCAATTTTTCGAGATATTATGTCAATTTTTGGAGATACTAAGTCAATTTTTCGAGATAGTTATCTAATTTTTGGAGATATTATGTCAATTTTTTGAGATACTAAGTCAGTTTTTCGAGATATTATGTCAATTTTTGAGATGCTATGTCAGTTTTTTGAGATAGTTATCTCAATTTTCTGAGATATTAAGTCAATTTTTCGAGACATTATGTCAATGTTTTGAGATATTATGTCAATGTTTTGAGATACTAAGTCAATTTTTCGATATAGTTATCTCAATTTTTGGAGATATTATGTCAATTTTTTGAGATACTAAGTCAGTTTTTCGAGATATTATGTCAAATTTTTTTAGATACTAAGTAAATTTTTTGAGATAGTTAATCTCCATTTTTTCAGATATTAAGTCAATTTTTTGAGATATTAAGTCAGTTTTTCGAGATATTAAGTCAATGTTTTAAGATATTATCTAAATTCTTGAGATACTAAGTTAATTTTTTGAGATAATTATCTCGATTTTTTTACATATTATGCCAATTTTTTGAAGTATTAAGTCAGTTTTTTTGAGATATTATCTCAATTTTACGAGATATTATGTCATTTTATTTTGAGATACTAAGTCAATTTTTGGAGATATTATGTCAATTTTTCTGAGATATTAAATCAATTTTTTGAGATAGTTATTTCAATTATTTGAGATATTATATCAATTTTTTGAGATATTAAGTCAATTTTTTAGATATTCTGTCAATTTTTTTGAGATACTGAGTCAATTTTTTGAGATAATTATTTCAATTTTTTGAGATACTAAGTCGATTTTTTGAGATAATTACAGGATAGTGAGGGTGATGAGTGGGAAGCCATGTGCTTGTAAGAACTGGCATTTGTAATAATACATGTACTTCAAAGACGTGTGACATGCAATCAATCAAAATATATAATAATTTTTGTCAAAAAAGGCAAAAAGGAAAATGGTCCTTTTCCTGTTTGTGTTTTGATTATCCTTTGAAAATTTAAATTTCTCTGCTTTTCAACTCAAATTTTCATGTCAAAGTATAAATAAAACTCCATTGTCTGGTTTGTTAAAAGCCTTTGTATATCTTTCTCCTTTGCTTGCCTTCTTAGATTTAATAATAATAAATCTATTTAATTTTGTTTTTTACAGGTTTAATTTCAAAGTACAAACATAAGTGTAAAGCACACCGCTAAAACAACCCTCAATTTTTTCTATGACATAATCAAGTTAAACATACAACTAGCATGGTTGATAACAATGTATAATATAAAGCAACACTGCATTGTGACATCATCACTATTGTGGTGTCATAGGCCTTTGTATTACATTGTCAATTGACTTAGTATCTCAAAAAATTTGACATAATATCTCTAAAAATCGAGATAACTATCTTCAAAAATTGACTTAGTATCTCAAGAAATTGAGATAATATCTCCAAAAATTGACTTAATTGAAAAATTGACTTACTATCTCAAAAAATTGACATAATATCTCGAAAAATTGAGATAATTATCTAAAAAAATTGAGATACTATCTCACTAAATTGAAATTTTATTCTTGGCCCTATTACTCTTCCATACCAAAAGATAAACCTACACAATCACTTCAAACTTGGCCAGATTACTATGGGCCTCACCGTGTTATGGTATAATTCGGAATAGGGAAGTTTTTGGTCAAGAAAACTGACATATCATATCATTCATCATAACTTCCTACTATAATTACTAAAGAAAACCCCACAGGTAACCACCATAGAAATCACCACTGTTTTCATAAATCCATAAAAATATGGAGATTGCTTTTTACTTTTGACCTAGAAACCCTAGATAAACTTATCGAACTCCGTGAAGTGGCTGGGCTACTCTCATTTTTAACTATATATCTAGGTTTTTAGTGGCAAGAATTATTGGTAATTTTATGTGAAATTAGAAAATATTTAATTATTATGTAATTGTATTTATTTTGTTATGATTGTTAAATCTGATTTAATGCATCATTAAAATCGAATTAAAATAACTACGTTCATTGACAGATTGGCATTTTTACTCCAAACGAAAGTAAATTGAACCAGAATACTCAAAGAGAACACACACCTCCCCTAAAGTATGTCTGATTTAAAAAAGGGCTTAATGATAAGAAATTGTGAAAATCTGGTTCTTTGACGTTTTTGTATCCAGAAAATGATCCAGATCAGTCTTAAAATTTAATGGGATCTAAGTTGCAGGAAGACTTATTTTCTCATTTTTACATGAAGACCCAAACAGTAGTATTTGAGTAATCCTTCTAACAAACAAACGGACAAACGGACAAACCAGACAAATAAATGGTTACAGACTTAATACCTCTTTGGCAGAGTATTTGCCATAAGTTTCATTTGTTGCAAATTGTGCGTTCCTGGTAACTGTATAAATTTCAGGTATAACAGGCAATCTCTTGATAAATCCACTCATCGTTAAGGTATATCTACTGGGCTGACCACTTGTAAGGGTTGGTTGCACACTATACTGCTGGATGAACTGTGACAGATATCTGTGAACTATATTGTCCTCGGGTACAATCCCCATGACCCCACTCAGAATCAAACCTCAGACATTCCATTCAAAAGTCCAAAACCCTTTTCAGTAGTCAAGATAATATATGTTTTAAACAGACTAACATATACATGTATAATACAGCATGCATAGTTGTTTTACAACTTTACAATAATTTCCTGAATTTGTGAAGTGTATATTCCCACAGAGTAGAACACAAAGGGGTACATAATGAGTGTTGTAGAAAAACATCGTATTAAATGGATGAGAAACTATGAATGTAAAGTAGACTCAAAGTTCACTGCCTTGAAATAAACTACTCAACATATTTGTAACATATAGAAAACATAGGTGAATATAGAAATCCATATTTCAGCTCCTATTAGTATAGTTACTTGTATGAAATACAAACACGGATTATTATCTCCTGCCTGTGGCCGAAGGCCGTGGTCGGGAGATTATAAAACGCCTTCCGTACACGCATCCATGCGTCTGTCCGTTCGTCACGTTTTTGCATAAACCTTAAGATCTCATTCACTTATAAAGATATCTTCACCAAATATGCAGGGAATGTTTATGGCTATGAAAACCTGCCTCTGTAAACTTTTAGCCTCATTTTGAAAAACAAAATGGCCGCCATAGCTAATTGTTTAAAATCATAAATGTACTCTAAATCTTGAAATATTCCAGCTAGCTTCATCAAATTTGCACAAAAGCTTTATGGCCAGAAAAGCTAGCCTGATAGTAATTTTGGCCTAGTTCAAAAAACAAAATGGCCGCCATATCACATGTTTAATGTCAAACAGGGTTATCCTATTAAAAAGGCCTTATATCTCCCCAAATATTGCTCCTAAAGGTTCGGAACGTGAGAACAACTTGTAGGAAGTCATGTCCTGAGAATCTTTTCCAGGTGTTAAATTTGACCTTTGACCCCTGCTTCAAGGTTAAATGAGGTCGTCACACTAAAATGTCCTTATTTCTCTCTTATTATTGGTGCTATGGCTTCAGAATATAAAGACAGTCCATCAAAAGTCCTGGCCTTCAAATGTTTTGCCTGAGAAAAATGTTGGCCTTATTTTAAAAAACAAAATGACCGCCATAGCCAATTATTTAAAAATCATTAAGATGCTCTAAAACTTGAAATATTTTTTGCAGCTAGGTTCATCAAATATGCACAAAATATATATGTCTAGGAAAGTTAGCCTGATAGTAATTTAGCCTTGTTTCAAAAACAAAATGGCCGTCATATCACATGTTAAATGCGATTATCCTATTAAAAAGGCCTTATATCTCCCTTATCATTGCTACTAGGAGTTCCAAATGAGAAAACAACTTATACAAAGTCAAGGCCTGAGACTATTTTCCAATTGCTGACTTTTACCTTTGACCCCTTTTTCAATGTCAAGTGGGGTATCTTACTACAAAGGAATTATATCTCCTTTAGTTCTCCATTATTACTGATTCTAAGGCGGGAGATAACCGCTGTGGCAGTGGCCTTGTTTTTAACTAGTTCATTGAGAGCATGTGTCGTGCAATTCTATTTTAATATAATACCACAAGCTGTAACAAAGTATTTCTGATACATGTTGTTTTGAGGACTGAACTCAATTCTCTGTTTGAAGACTATGTTAAAACTTTGATGTGAAATATAGCCTATAAGTGTAAATCTAGCCTGACGTCTGTAAACATTCTTAATTTGGACATTGTTATCTTTGTTAAGGAGGATATGTTTTTGGCGGCTTTGATTTGTTTGTCTTTTTAAGACATGAGCTCTAGCGAGGCTCGTGCTTCTAGATGTCACTTTTTTCACTTTTTTTCTCTCCGGACTTTCATGAATTGTGGCACAGCATAATGAGTATCTGTCTGTTCCCTGAAGTTAAGCAGAAATTGTCTATGTTAGTACTGGGATGGGTAACAGCTTTGATGCACTACTCGTGTCTCTGGTGCTTTTGCAGCTCACGCTAATAGACTGAAACCCCTTTCGGCCTTGTTTCAAAATAACTAAAAAAGTTATGGACAAGGTTTTGAATAAAGTTTCAGGAAAAGTTGATAATGACACAAGGAACATATGGTTTGATTTCGTTGGTAATCCGGTCACTGTCTGGATCATTAATTTTTTTAAAGTATGTTTAAGTACTGTGAGATAGTGGTGGTTTCAGTATATGTGTATATACCTCCATAATTAATAGTTAGATTGTTTGGCAAAAATACAGTACAATCCCACAACAGTGTCTATAATATACCTAACCTTAATCTATATCCTAGTAAAATTCCGGGTACTATAATAAAGAGCAGGAAAAATTAGGGGTGAAAACAAGTTTTCCTAGCAAAGATTTGCAGTCTCCGAATACTTTTCTTGTTACAGCCTTTGAAATGTTCGCAGTAGAAACATAACCTATGAAAATTCAAAAGGAAATGGAAGTTATGTTTCATCAATTTGGCCAGTGGTGTAATGCTTATAATCTTGAAACAGTCACTGTATCCTCACGTCTATGGTTTGGAATAAGATCAAGGCATCATGTAGTGAAAAGTTACAGCTTCTCCCAGTATGAGTTTTGCTGTTAAAGGGAAGAAAAAATTCAACTTTGTTGCTTTGATCAATATATGGTGAGGCAATGTATTGATGTGCACAGTTAGTGTTATTTATCTTTGTCTTTCAGAACAAAACTTATCCTTACCAATGAACTTATCTGTATCACAGATGTTACAGTCATCTGCCAGGGAGCTGATACATTTCCCTCGACTGCATTTTCTGCAAAGTTTTAAGAATCCATGCTTCTGGGGTCCTGATCCGAGGTACGTCTGTGTGAAAGAGTGTCTAAATTTTGCCTGATCCAGAAGCTGTGTGTGCTCATTGAAATCTGCAAATTAAGAGCTTTGTAGGAATTACTTTGTAAAATTTTCAGTAAAAAATGATCTGCTGCATTTGCTGACGAGAGTTGTACCTCAACTTTTAAACAAACAAATGTATTATTTATGCCAGGCTAACACCAAGCTACGTTTCTTACGTATGTGTGCAACGGGAAAATTGGAGCTCCTCCTCCAATATTCAACTTGAGCACCGTCCCTCCCCCCAAAATGGGGCAAACCCATTTTTTCCAAAACCGTCACCACCCACTTCCACACATCTTTGGCCTTTTCTACAAGTGTAACTGCGTCTTAGTAAGTAGGTTCCCATTAAAGTTTCATCCCGACATTCCCTGTCTGTTTCCGTCCCTAAATGTTGCCTTACTTTGCAAGCCGTTCATGCTACACATGACCCTAAGTCTGTCACCACTGTAAGTGTTGAATTCCGTGAACCAATTTTGTATCCTGTGAAAGGCACCATCTATTTTTAAACTTTGCTCACTGTTACAGGAGTTACTGTTGGTGGATGTTTCTCTACATTTACACTCCGTCACTATCTTTTGCTGTCCATCACTTTACGTGACATAAAGTGGTGTCAAGTGTCTAACCTTCTCTACTTTACCATGTCATGCACCTTTTGTATACTCCATGGCATTTGCCTTCATTTTGGGAACCGTGTGTGAAAGCCCTCAATCCAAGTCTGTTACCATTTCAACCGTTGATCAATTTTGCTTCACCCTGACTGCTGTTTCAAGACCTGGGGCCGGTTTCATGAAGCCTCCCTTGGAAAGGACCTCCTTTAGTAAAGGAAGGTGGGTTTTTTTCCTTTGGGAAGGCCACCTTAAAATTCAGTTTCATAAAGCTTCCTTTAATTCTCCTTACCAAAGGTCTTCCTTGAATCTTAAGGAGGGAGCAAATGTCCTTTCTTAAGGTTTAAGGAAGGTGATAGTTGTTTTGAACTGGGAGTAAATATTACAAAGTATTGTGGAAATGGGTTAAAACAGCCATTTCAACTGTGTAATGTTACTTGTTGCTGGCCACAGAAAAAAAGATTGCTAAAAAAGTGTCTGCATCAAAGGGACCAGTCTTAAATATGGCCGCCATGTCATGTTTTCCCCACTTCAAAACTTCATACGACTAAAATTGAGTTTAAAAGACTTACCACATCTCTGTAAAGCATTTTATTTTATGTTTTAAAGTGGTTTGAAGGTTTTAAACTGCAAAACTTATCCCTTTCTGGTCCATTTATTAACAGTAAGTGGACAAGTTTTACAGTGTACATCAACACATATTCAGAGAAATACATGTCCACTAGTTTGTTGTATATAATAAATATTTAACACATATCCACAGAAAAAAAATATATCCACAATGAACACATTAAATAATGTACACATATCCCACTGTCAAAGTTTTACGTGTCACTTTATAAAAGTTTTTTATCTATTTGGTTCCACTACTATTTATATTTTTTTATAACTCAAAATATAAATAAGAGTAAAAATATATTCTTCATAAAAGTTACTAAACTGCACCACGCTATAAGTCATGTAACTTACATAAAATATGTAATATTACTTAAACATGTCTTTTTTCCCCAGAAAAGTTTGTTTACTGACCTTGACATAGTTAGAGATTATTATCACATGATTTGGAGTGTATTGATTTTTTTGTCAAAGTGGCACATGCAGGGTGAAACCAACAGCTCACTTGTGTTTAAATTCCCTGGCATAAACCAATCATATTAACCGAACTCAATGAAGGACAGCATGTCAGTGTTTATGTAATAGTGCAACATACACAAAGGAGATATTAATAGTACATAATTTATTTTCAATGTTTTCCAAAATAGCATATTATATAGATATCTTTGAAAACAGTTCTGAAAACAATGTGCATATGCCTTTCAGTGTTTATAATTATATAAAAGAATGATGACTCTGTGATACAGTTGTAATAACAATGTGGATATTTGTACAATGTTTTTGTAAATAACAAATTATAATTTAATATGGCCAATATGGATACATCAGTTTTAACTGGATATGTTTGTCATTTTTTTCTCTTGTAGAAAAATTTGTTGCACAAAATTGGGAAACCACATTTCTGTGCTTTTAATATTATTGTAGCACTGTAATTTGCTTTTCCTTTTGAAGTGTACCTGATTTTAAATGTTTGCTAAAAATACCTTTATTTGATAGAAAAAAAAATGCATTTGGTGATGAATATGGATAGATTCATATTTTGTGCCTGTAAGGAGACAAGATAATTTGTGAGTATTAATTTTAAATATGTGTAAACACTTCTCATCACTGAACTCCTCCAATGGATTAGTAAGCCTGTCCCTTAATCGTCTCTCTATTCTAACACGTCTTCTCCACAAAAAATTGTTCATAAAAATCACTCCTGCCATGATAATAGGCAAGTATATTTGCAATTAAAAGCTTTTACAATGTTTCTGAAAGTTAATAAACATTCCTTGAAGGACACTTCCTTAAATCTAAGGCTTCCTTGAAATTCAAGGGAGTTTTCAAGGACTCCTTTAAGGAAGGAGGCTTTGTGAAACTGAGATTTTTTAAAGGAGGGAGAAAGTCAAGGAAATCCTAGAATTTAAGGTGACCTTTATCTTAAGGAGCCTTCGTGAAACCGGCCCCGTTCCAATACGTGGAAGAGCTCTCAGGCCCGTGGATTAACGGCTCTGTCCCTTCTGCAAATGGCATGTCACCAGATGTTTCTTTATGTTTGTTGTACGTTGACAGATTTTGCTTTAAGTTCTTTGCCTTTTCGTCCCCTTGTCTCACATTTTTTCCCGTTGGTATAAGCTCCTGTCACTTCACCTGTCTCTCCATTGCTACAATTTGGTGACAGCTGTTATTGTCAAATGACCTGAAAAACACACCATCCCATTACTTTGTAATCCATTGCTTCATTTTTGCCTTCCTAACTCTTCCTTCACATCATTACCCTTCTCTCTACTCATCGACCTTTCTCCCCATGTGGGATCACTTACAGTCCCTTTTAGGTACGTAGCTGTAACTTGCTTCCCGTTGCTTCATCTCACATACTGTGGCCAACCGCCATGTGGCCACCTCTTCATTTTCCTGTTCCTCTCCATTGGTAGACCTTGGTATATATATGAGGCATTTTGGTCAAAAATGGTCATTTTACTTTAAGACATTATCATGGATAGAGCAGTACAACAATTTTTTTAGGCCAGTGCCATTGTCATTGCACCTTTCCCTGTTGACACTGCAGATATTTCATTTTTTCGTCATTGGTGATGATGCCTTTGCTCTGGAAGAATTCCTAATGAAGCCGTATGGTCATTGGAATCTGACGTGTGAGGAGAGAATTTTCAACTATGGACTCTTGCGGGCCAGATGCATTGTTGAAAATGTCATTGTCCCACGGCTGGACTGGATGGGGTAGTTGATATTGCCACCTATGGGTTGCATGAGCTTGACCATTCTTTCCTGCAGTCTTGTGGTGGCCTCTGACCGCTGAATTATACGCTGCCCAATCTGAAGGATGAAGGCCTGGCTGTCCTCTGAATCAGACTTGCTCTTTCGTTTGGCAGCCCAGAGAATCTGCCTTATGGCCTCAGGGGTGGTGGTGGACAGGCACGACAGGTTTGACATCTGAAAGAAAGTACCAACATATTAGACATGTTATACTGATGTTTGGAGATACATACATTGATAACTGCATGTTACTGTTGCCAAAGACACAATATCAGTTACAGTCATAAACCACAATTTACTTTTTAAGAAGAAAAAGACACAATATTAGTTACCCTCAGAAACCACAATTTTCTTTTCAAGAAGACAAAGACACGATATCAGTTACACTCACAAACCACAAGTTTCCAATTTAATACAAGATGTCACTTATCATTATGTTCTCTACAGGAACAAGCCTCTGAGATCGGGGTTCGGTTCCTGGCTGGGAAAGCTGGTAGTTGCTTGCCGTTGGTTGGCAGTTTACAGTACAGAACCTTGACCAACTGTATGTACTGGTTTCCTCTGCCAACAAAACTATCCATCGTGATATGACCTGTACAGTGTTGAAAGCGATGTAAAACCCCAAATAAATAAATAAATTCTGGCACAATTTCAGAATATTGTTTCAGTATACATGGGTTTTTGGGCTTCAGGTGGGACTGCTTTGAAAGTACTCAAAGCAGCTTGCAGCTCCACCTAAAAGGATAAACATTAAAATTAAATGGAGTAGGGCTTTGTGGACAGTGACTGCAGAGAACCCTGACATTTATGGACTCTTTTTTTTGCTGCTGCTGATGGCCCCCTGATGTGTTCCCTGGCAAACTCTATCCGACAAATGATGTCCTGGGTTTTCTCTGTTGGGTTTAAAGGGGCTGCGGAACCACTGCTGGAGTCTTCTGGCTGTTGGACACTTTATCCCTGCAGGACTGCCAGAACTGCTGCAATCTCTCCACTGAAAAAAAAATTTAGTTATTAGATCATTTAACCCATCACAATCTCTAGGGAAGTTGTGTATAGTGGTACTGTAATTGATGTACTATTCCTAGTACTATTCTGACTAATTCTCGTTAAGGATTCTCAGCAAACATTCACATAATAAAAAAATCATAAATATTATACTTTTGTCCATAAATTGTATCAACTGACAAGTGTTATTAATAAACATTAATTATGTGAACATATAGGTACAAATAGCCCTATCGATATTCTTTTGTCCATAGCTTGTTACGTTATGTGAAAAAATAAGACAATCACAATCAACTCCTAGCAATTCCGTATTCATTCATTATCAACATTATTATATGTACTTTCAGGTATACTTTACAGTTATTTCATTTTACCAATCTGATGAAAGTTATACACATAAACTCAGTATCAGTACATAATGGAATTAAAACTGTTAAATATTAACTAAAAAATAAATTTGTACTTACAGCTGAATTCATGAGGATCACTGTCTAGAAACTGTTCTGTGATGTGAAGAATCAGTCTCTACCAGGCCTCCCCCAACTGTTGTTTCTTCTGAAATGCATACTTCATTGGACCAAAGGACTGGGTTTTCCTCCATGAACTGAAAAAAATGCATCCAGCACTTGATCTGGGAACTCAGTATTGGCCATCTTTGGTCCCTCTTCTCATTTTCTTTGGTGGGCTGGGAGGAGGCCTGGGTGGTGGGTGGTGGCATTTCCTGGCTGGCCTCCGGATGCTCCTCAGTGACTTCTGACTCCTCAAAAACTTCAGGGGCCTGTGGCTCATCCTGTGTGGCTGGGATTCTTCAGTCTCCCTCTCATTGCCTTTGCTTTTCCTTGTCTTTGTCATTTTGTATAGAATTATTGTCCTAATAACTGGTATATCTACAAGTATATCCACAATTATATACAGAAGTATATCCAAAAATAAAATGAAACTCTATCAAAGTACATGCACGTCTGTCACATAGATGTTTGATTTAAAAATGCAGCTGTGTTCCATTGAAATCTCCATATATACAGGACGCGACTCCCCAGTAACAAATGAAATTGCTTCTCCCTTGTTAAACATTGATGACACTCAGTGGGAGCAAATGGAGTACGACTGGACGAAACATAGAGGGAGGTAGAAAGAAGTAATCCAATGGGAAGCGACAGGAGAGGTAATGGGAGAAATAATGCCACTTAGCTTGGTGGGAGGAACAAAGTGTAGAGACGGATTGAGGGAGGGACAAGACAGGGAGAGAAAGGACAGCAGCGGGAAGTTAGATGTCCCATCGAGGAAAGTTGGGAGAATTGACATGACAGGATTAAACAGACAGTGACCTCTATATATCTTGCATTATTTTGAATAACTTCACTACCCGCTGACAACCATCTTTCATGCCATATATCACCATTGGCCTCCGTTTTCTATTTTTTTCTTCCCGTCACACATTTCGATAGCCGTTCCTCAGTTCACTTCACGTTTACAACCGTCTCATCCTGTCAAGTGTACTGTTGCCCCCATTTTTACCAATTTTCTCGACAGCAGGCAAAGGGAGCCCGGTGTGTGTCCAGCATTAGTGAATTAAAATGAATAAATTTTAAAATAAACAATAACTAGAATCATTTGTCATATTTTATTTTAGGCTAGTTTGTGACTGAATTGCCAATAAAGTCAGTAGAAGTAGATTATTTAATCAAAGTAATGTTTGTGAAGGCTGATGAAAAATAGTACAAAACCAGTGAAAACAGTGTCAAGATTAATAATAATTAAAAAAGTAAGAATCTATGGAACATAATTTTTACAGGAAAGGCAGACATCTGAAGTGCCTCCCTTATGTTTTTCTGATTGGTTTCTCAAAGTGTGCAACCACTGACCTGTTCTCAAAACTGAAACATCACCAGCACATTGTGCCAGGCTTGTTTAAAGAAATGCCATTTTGGACAGACAGGTAGATTCTATATGAGTCTATATTTTCATGTACAGTTCATGTCCTATCTTTACATAAACTTAACTTCTATGCCACTGAATGGTTACATCAGATTTAGAGCAATATCCTTTTGTATCTCAGTTTTAACGTTTCTGGCAAGCAATGATGGATGAAACAGGCTCAAATACAAATGATGAAAAAAAATCAACCAAATAAAGAAACATTGTGATGTATGCACAAACTATGTAGAAAAGAGTCAATTATTCAATATATTAGACAGAACATTAGACTAGATAGTATACATGTGAGATATCACATATAGATGCAATTGTTTTTTTGTGACAAATGTGTTTTTTTTTTCTCTTATAGAGTAAAAGCCACATCTACAGTTTGTACCTTTGATTGTTGTGAGATGACATGTTGGTCATTCAAATTTCTATTGCACTGTTTATGAATGTATAAACTGGAGAAGCTAAACTAAAATACAGTTTATGTCATTATATGGCAGAATTTCTGAACTGTTGTCACATCTTTTCATTAATATATTTTTTAGTTTCACCTTTATTTTTTCAGACAAGACAACCAACTTTATTTGAGGGACTACATGATGAATTTTATGCCGCTAGCTCGAATCAATGAGTTCTTATTCACATCCTCCAGGGAGTTAGTAGCAAGAAGCTACATACATAAACAGATATTGTCAGGTCAAATCAAGCCAAATAAAACTCTGCTTCCTTCATTTTTGGAGAAAGACTTTTTGAAACATTTGATCACAATAGATGCCACTGTGGCCAATATATTTGAGGCCCACTCTTGGGAAGATGATCCAGTCAACAAAAAACTGTTAGAACCTAAGATATTGGCTCCTCACAGGATTCACCATATCTATGCCGAGGCAAAATTCATTGTGATCATGAGGAATCCAGTAGATAGGACTTTCTCCGATTTTAAGTACCACACTAGGAATAGACTGGGTGCGGATTACTTCCATAAAGCAGTAGTGAAAGGTATACAATGGTGGAAACATTGTGTGGCAAGTTTACCCACATACAGGTACACCACTAAAACACACTAGATTGTAGATATTATCATTAACTGAACACATAAAATCATAGACAAGTTTTAAATTGTATTTAAAAATAATCTCTTTCAAAGTTGTTTCATTGCACAGTCACGCCAACTTTTAGTTTTTTTATTGATAGAAGAAGGAATGATTACTAGTTTAGTATTCAGCTCTATAAACAAACAAATAGTGGCTGAAAACGTACACATCCTCACCCACAGATTGTGCTGTAAAAAATCAAGACTTTCCAAAAAAGTTGGGATTTTCAAGTCAGGTCCTGTTTTGGATCAAGTTTGAAGAGGATCAAGCCGTGTATTGACCCCATCTTGTACAAAGTATCGTCCCAATTCAATTCCCAGTTTTTGAGCTATATGCATGTGCCTGCATTTACGAACAGTCTCAACCAAGCCTTAACTTTTCTGTACAAATATAGCCATCTTAAGGCTGTAATTTGGTGAAGAATATGACACAGGAGCACACCCAAATCATCTTTGAATGGATAAACTGTGAGCCATAGTTATACCCCAGCTTGTGTAAAAATATGACCCAGAATGTTTTGTTTCAGAGTTTTATGCAAACTGCTCCCCGCCGTAGCTTTGCACAACTTGGACACAAACCCTTCTTCTGGCTTTTTAAGTACTGTTACATGGATTTCATTTGATCATAAATTCATTGACTCAAGTGCAAGTTATAAATTTATATTACAGGCATAAAATCAAACCAATAAACCTTTTAGAATCGTTTTACATAGAAAAAAATCTACAGGAAATCTGCGCCCCAACTTTACACGAAGATATTTAATTTGTTGTAGTCGTCACTTCTACTTCCTTATTTGGTATAGGAAACTTAACGAGTTTATATCATATATTCATAGAAATGTTTCGATATGTATATTAATTATGTGACAGTTTTAAGTCAAATGTCAAGATGTTCACTTGAGTATCACATTTAACAGAGTTATTTGTACAGAGTTGGATAGCCTGTTACCCTTCAACTTTGGTTTGTAAGGTTGTGTCCACACGTAGAGTCTGTAATACCCCAGTCACACTACAGGCGGAATGATCTGTGGTAGTACGTGATTGCTGATACATCCCTGTCCTTTGATAATCCCCTATGGTCCATTTATAAACTTGTGAGTCAGTGGTCCACCGTCCCAATCCATGAGTGTCCCATCGAAGCTTAGAAATGTTAAAAATTTCCGCCTCTGAACGCCTCACTGTGAGCATGTGCAGGGGATTTTTTGCTATGGTAACTGAAGGTGTGGTCCACAGTGTATATAAGGCTGTGACTCGGTTGTCTTTCAGTGTAATATGACAACATAAGGCAAGTGGAGATATATGGACGTTTCACTACTTTGTTACAAGCTCACATACAAACCTCACACGGGAGTTAAAGGACAGGGGCATTTCAACAAATGCTTATAAGTCTGAATTATACTGCCTGTAGTGTGTAGGAAACACAATATGAGGCGTCCTTGTAGGCAGTTCAGCCACCGAGTAGATCCTCTAACCGCAGGATGTACCACCTGAAGTGTGACTGGGGCAATACCTTCAGTGTTGGAAGGCATCAGTATTGGGAACTATTTTCTACACTTGACAAGGCTTCCTTGTGTCGAGAGTATACACTGTGTTAATGATGTGGTAGTTTTTCTGAACAAATATCAATCTGCTGCTTTTGTTGAAAATATCTCTTTAAAAAGATGTCATTGTTTCAGGTGTGCTTATGGTTGGAACTACACGGGCACAGTTGTGGAGAATCTGGGTTCTGGTACAACTGACTGGGGAGATGCATCCTCTACTGGAAGAGCAAATGGTGCTGGACGCATGCGCACTAGTATTTATGTCATATACATCAAAAAGTGGCTGGAGGTTTTTCCAAAGCAGAATTTCCTATTTCTGAAAACAGAAGATTACAGTAGAAATACAAAAGGTACTTTATACAATGAAGTATTCTCATTCCTTGACTTAGACAATATATCACATGAAGCACTGAAAAAACTGGAGCAATCAATTAGCAAAGAAAGGAAGAATACCAACATTCATTCTAATGTAGAAATGTTCAGTGAAACAAGACAGTTGCTGGAGAAGTTTTATGAACCTTATAATACTGAACTTTCAGCGTTATTAAAGGATGTTAAATACACGTGGAATGACAGGTAACCAAAGAGAGTGCAGGTAATACAACAATTACTTCAGCCCAAAGGGTCAGCTGTATGTATCAACGATGTCTGTATCTGCAAAAAGTCATGACTAACGCATGTGATATAATGAACAGATCCAGGGTAAACACATTTCTTAGGACAGAAGTAGGAATAGGATCAGATGATGTAGTGCAGTTCTTTGAAGACATAATGATTTTATGAATTTTAGAATCAGTTGCCGGAATTAATTATTTCAACTGACTAGTTGCTGACTCAACTTCATCATAGTTTTCATTTGGATTCACAGTAGCATCAATTCTTCACGTATGTCACTTATTTTGTTGACAAATAGTCTGCCAAAATTATAGCAAATAGGGCTCTAGAAAGCATCTGTGTAGGCATTTTTTGTTAACGCGTGACATCCCTGCCTAAGTTAAGGTTTGAAGTATATGGGACAATGTTAGGTAGGATGTCACTTGATAGAGGTCATTTTAAGGTCACTACAGGGTCAAAGGTCAACTAGGTGCAAAAAGCCTGAAATATACATGGTTATACATATGTAACATTATATAGGGAACCAAAAAGTTGTAAAATGGGGTTTCTTTCAACTCAGTTGTGTTTCTAACATACTAAATGAATGATAGTATACCATTTTATTATACTACAATAAATATTTCATCCAGAAGTATGTTTGTGTATTCAAGAAATGAGGTAAAACCATAATGCATAGTAATTTATTATGTAAATGGGGTAAGAACCCATTTCTTGTTCCTCTTGCACATTGTGACATCTGCACTGTATGCCTGATTGTGCTCAAATTATTTAAATATCATTAGTTGATGGGCAACAACATCCTGCTTCTCTATTATTACATCACAGTACACATAGAGGCATTGGTGATGTAATCATCTGTGATGACATCATAGTATTGATTTATGACATCACAGTTTGTAGCATCTCTGTGTAAGGGACTGGAGTGTTTTTCACACAGGTTATCAATACATAATGTATGTGCTACATTACAGATGCAAAATGTCTTGTGCACAGTTTCATCAGAGTTCAATGACAGAAAGGAGCAAGAGGTCAAAGGTACTAAAGGCAGACAGGAACATTCTACAGCAGTTACTGAATGCTTCAAACTCTGGACAAGATGTACAGATAGCTGGGAGTACTGAAACACAAACTCTCACCTGTTCCTCTGTCCTTAGCAAATTCATCCAGGAAAATAAACAGCACTGCTAAGTCTCAGATACTAAATGTTTTGACAACAGACATGAATGTTGAGACACCTCAACAAATAGCGGTGAGAGACATTGCAACTTGTATCATTATTGATGGTGACACACTGATACAGTCTTCAGGGAAGCCACATGATTGCAAGACCTTCGGGGAGTATGCAAATATATTTACTTATGTTATGTTCAACAACTTTAGCAACCATACAACAATAGTAGATGTTGTTTTGCATTAATACTTGAGGAAGAAATCAATCAAGGCTTCCACATGGTCCAAATGAACAGGAAAACAATGTCCTATACATAAGGTTATCAACATTCTCCATGACCAACTGACATAAAATTGTGGGAACAGTTTATGGTGCTAGATGTGAACAAGATCGACTTAGCTGAGTTTCTATTGCATGAAATGATGTCAAGAACTGAAACACTACCACACAACTGTCATTTGGTAGTTGTTGGTGGTTTCCTGGAACCTGACGGTGCCCAAGCAAACAATTTTGATGCTGAAGATGTATGTTTTGACCATGAAGAGGCAGACATATGACTCATAATACATGCAAAACATGCTATAAATTTACAGTTTGGTTGGGTTGTCTTGAAATATAGGGACACAGATCGCTTATTACTCCTTGTCTATCATGTCGGTTCAATGGATGTTGAAACATTGATGGAATCTGGAACATGAATGGGGCCACAGTGGCAGAGTGGTAACACTCTCGCCTCCCACCTCTGAGGCCAGGGTTCGGTTCCTGGCACAGCCTCAAGTGGGAAAGCTGGTAGTTGCTTGCCGTTGGTCGGGAGTTTACAGTACAGAACCTTGACCAACTGTATGTACAGCTTCCCTCTGCCCTTCCAACTACCCATCGGGATATAACCTGTACAGTGTTGAAAGCGACGTAAACCCACAAATAAATAAATAAATGGAACATCAAAAACAAAGAAATGCTTCCTTGTACATGCCATGGCTATGAAACTGAGAGCTGATGTTATCCACGACCTGCTAGGATTCCATTTGTTCACAGGTTGTGATGTGTTGTCATTTTGCAATATCAGTAAAAAGTCTTGTTGGAAAAAGTACGCCGAATGTCTAGAACTCCCAGAGAGTGTTTTTTAAGTTAGGAATTCTGAGGGCATAGAACAGAATCTATGCAGACTGTATGGGTGTTCCAAAGGAGCTCATGATCCGGAAATTGATGTTTGCAGGTATAGGCACTTCATGAAATCTAGGAAGACACTGGACCTTTTACTGTCTACAAGGGATGCATTACAGCTGCACTTAGTACACTGTAATGATCAGACAAAGATATGGATATCCGCTGATGATCTAGCAGTCCCTGCACAGGATCCTCTAAGGTCTGCTGGATGGAAAAATGATGGGAATTGCCTGAAGCCTATGTGGATGTAACTTTAAGTAGTTCCCTTTCTGTACACAGATGATATAGTGCTAATGTAAAACAAAGTGCAGTATATCCCATTGCAAATGCTTCCATTTGGGCAAAGTTTGAAAGTGCTTGTGAAGCCAGAGACTGTGCTAATCCCACTGGATTAGATGATGTTATTGTGGACGTCTTTCAGAGTGCTATGGTGTAAATACCACTCTATTGCAGTGCATATGTGAACTATAAGTTGCTTTTGACTATGTCACAGTAACAATTACATTGTAAACTCTAAATTGTTACATGTATTGCATTAAGTAAGATTAGATATGGCTATACACCATTTTCCATTGGATGTATAGGCCGGGGTATTAATCAACACAAGTGAATGTGAATATCAGTATAGTTATATTACGAACATTGCTTTTTTTGTGATGGTTGTTGATCAAAACTGAACTGAAGCTTAAACTACAATGACTTTGCCCTGTATGAAAGTGAAGCACCATTTCACCAGGTGAAATGTTTTACCGACGTTTAACATTTGAGCCATGTTTTGTTATGAAACATTGTTGTTACAAGTGTATAAGTGGCTTTATATGTTTTTACTATATTTTACTAATAATCTGCCACATAAAACAACATTTGTAAATGTTTCTTTTCATTTGAATAGAGTTGTAGCCAAGATTTATGCGAAAAAAACACAATTTTCATTGCATCCATTGGCAAATGCACTCATTTGACCTTTGACCTTCCCATGACCTAGAAATGACCTTGACACTGTGACATCGTACCTAGATCAATTCCAAATACCTTGAAGAACATTAAAAACACAAAAGTTGAGCATTAACAGGAAATGCCTACAGGAGTCACAATTTGCCTGACACTTAGGCAGTCTAAAAGAAATTTTTGAAAATTTGAGGCAGGTCTGAGCCCAAGTATCCATCAGGAAGTTTAGACTTGGGTTTGCCATGCTGAAGAGACTGAATAATACTGAAAATTTGTTTTGATCTAGTAGTAATGGGGAGTGTATAGCATCATTTTTTGACACCCCCCCTCACGGGAAAACCAAACCATGGACCATCTGTCATGGTAATCGGCGATCATAGGATTAGGGGAGGGGGAGGGGGGTTATAATGAATGGGCTTAATTAACCGTGATGCTTTTTAAAAGAGTGATATTGTTGAAATGGCCAAGAAGGGTAGCAGAATAATTCAATGGAATACATTTATTCAAACTGAAGAATTTATAGCATTGTAGCTACTATACACACAAATTTATAGAGTCACAACAATTTAAACATGTACAAATTTATAGCATCATAACAAATAAGGGGGGTATTTAAAACACATAAACAACTAAGGGCATTTAAAGGTAAACATCACACTAGAAAACAAGCACTATTGTACACCATTAACGAACCTTTTTTCCTTAAAATATTAAAATACTAAAGAAAAGCCATTTAAATATAACCCATTCTAAATAACCAAACACTGTATGGCTTAGGAAAATACTCAGCTAGACTCTCAGTCTTTTATCCCCAGCATTTTGAAAAAACTGTCCCACAGATGGTCATTACGATTCATTAATCATGAAAGAGTTAACATTCATAATTTTGGGGTTTCTAAATGTATATCACAAATGATTTTGTATGTACAAATTAATTTTTGGTAAAAATATAGTGCATTTCCTGTAAATTTAACACCACTCTCAAGAAATAATTTTGTACTTTGGGTTAAACCCCTTTACATTATTTTTCAAGGAGGGGGGGGGGGTCGAACCCCCTGACCCCCCCCCCCCCCCCCCCCCCCCCTGGATCCGCTAGTGTGAAATAAGTCCATGTGTATTCGTTATACACTGTGAAAATGAATTTTTTTTTGTGTGTACAGATATGGGTGTACAATGAAAGTATTATAAAAAGTATTACATATATACTCCCTGTATACCTCATATTATACAACAAAGACAATTTATAAATGGAATAAACTAAATTGCTCATACAAGGGCTTGCATTCATTTATATCTTCCCACAATGGCTTCTTCAATCCCAACATATTTTATGTGACCCTTTTGAGTTTTAAATCTAAATTTTCAAATTTATCTCTGAATGAAATCTCCCGAGTTTATACCGGTATATATTTGGATAAATGTTGATTAAATAAATTTAATAAATAAATAGATGAGCGCATTATGACTTACATGAGAAATACTTCAACAATTTTCATTAATATAGTTAGATGAGTACATTGTAACTTGAATGTGAGATATGCATCAGTTACCACATTTAATTTCCCTATTATCATATCTTCCAAATGTATATACTGGGCAAATTTGTACCGTGACCAAAAAGACCTAAAGAGGTTTTTGGTCTACTGGCACGAGCTGCAAAGCCATCAGACATACAAGTAGTGCACAGAGGCGGTCACCCATCCAAGTACTAACGTAACCATTGCTGCTTAACTTCATGAGATAGGTACTCCTCATGCTACACAAAAAATTCATGAAAGTCTGGAGACCCAAAAAACGAAAAATGAAAAAGAAAAAAACAACAACGAAAAAAGTGATCTCTAGAAGAGCGAGCCTCGCTAGAGCTTGCACTTAAAAAAGACTGAAGAGTTTGTCAGAGGTAAAAGCTGGATTTTACGTCTCTTTAAAGTGCTAAGGTTATGGCAGGACAGGTACTCGCTGAACCCCACATGCATTTAGAAATTCACACTAAAATATACATACATGTAGTTACTGGATCATTCATTGTACTGGGAGGTTATTTCGATTTTGTAGGACTATCTCAAACTAGAATACATTATGCTATGATGTCACTCCTAAGAATCCCCCCCCCCACCAAAAAAAAAAAAAAAAAAAAAAAAAAATTATACTTCTACTTGATATCCCAAAGACATGTTCTGTATAGTCTATATTCACCATATTTATAAAGCATAACAATAATAAAAAGTACAAAAAGAAAAAAAAAAACAACAAAAACCAGAATTATTGTCCCTTATATCAAAGGCCTAAAAAGTGTATATTCACTTTTGATGGTGTTATAGATTTGCAAAAAGGATTCTGTCTTTGATATCTTACATGTACTAAAACACCAAATATATTGATACATTCTGATAAACCATTGAAATAGCCTTAAACACTTTAAGACTTCTGTTTCTAAAGGCCTTTTGTGAAATGTGACATTTGGATAAAATAAACCATTCATATAGATCACGGAAACTCTCTTATAAAGTAAGTGCTATTGCTGCTGGTTTTAATGGCAACATCCATAAAATTAAGTCCTATGCAACAGATTTCCTAATCATGTATACCATACACTTCACTCAATGGTTTTATCATATTCCAAGAATTTTTCTTGATAATAATGAGAAAATCTTAATGCCATCGTAAGCTTTAGCAAAGTCAAGTAAACAGGAGATGCATTACAAAGTGCAAGATTTTCCATTTGTTTCTGTATAGTTAATGAATAGAAATAAAAAAGATTTCCAAAATACATATCTACTACATGTTGAACATGTAGTTAAACAAATTTGCATTAATGCAATTAATTATAGACACTTAAACAAAACCTTTTCTGTGGAATAATGTTATGTGTCAGTTATGACTTATATGGTGTATGATCCACCTCTATGACCCCAATTACTGACAAGTTTGGTTAATTTTTTTATCTTAGGCAATGATATAAACTGACTTGTGGTAACCTGTATAATAGATCACTGTACCAAAAATCAAACTATAAAAATGTATTAAAATAGAGTAGCACAATTAATATTTTCCCTGTGAATGGTACATTTAAGATTATCACAAGTTACCGGATTTTATAGACATTAATACATTATTCAAATATTTATCCCCCTTGATTTCTTATTAAAACACGGACAATCAGACTTATATTGCATATACTGGTGATTCTGTACCACTTTTATAACAAAAAAGTGAAAGGTGATCCAAGAAGACTTAAGCTGGAGCATTCTGTTTTATCTTTGATGTACACCATAACATCTACGACACGTGATTTATTCACTGACATTTTCTATAGAAATTTGTAATATGAGCCATTGGAAAATGGATTTCACTTTGGATTCAACATCAACTTTTTAATTTGCTGGATCTGTGTAATAATATACTAGTATGAAATAATGAGGGTCTATAGAATGTAACCAGAATGATTTAAGTGTGACAGACAGACAGGATTTCGGTTACAGGTAAGGAATCATACATTTTTGCAAAATTGGAAAAAAAAATTTGAAAAAGTAAATTGGGATAATAAACTTAACAACAAAATTAATAATAATAGTAATAATAATAATATATCCAATTGAGAATAAGAAAAACTATCTCCTGACTTTAATTTTCACTAAAATTTCACCAAATTTGGAGGAATCGATGAATTATCCCAATGAAGTATCTGTCCACCAAATTTAAACTTGCTGGAAGTTACAGTTTTGGTGTTATAAGAGCTAAAATGTGTAAAGACAGAAAGGCAGGACAGAAACACAGTAAGACCGAATGAAACTGATTACAAAAACCGCCTCCTGTTGTTGAATGTTAAACATTAAATTATAAAGAGGAAGAAACAAAATGAACAGGGAACGTAGCAAGGAACATAAGGACATTACAGCATGCTATTATATAGATAATGGTCGTATTAAAATAATTTGATACACTGTAAATTTTATGAACATAACAGTCGATCTTGCTTTTGAAAAAATACTTATTTAGGGTATATATAAAGATTCTATTGCAGCCCCAAAGTGTGAAATATTACATTAATTATTTACATACAATAAAGCAACTACCACACTGACACAAGCTTTAATACCTTGTTGTTACATGGAGCTTTACCAGGGGCTCGGTGGTGGAGTGCTTGCCTTCAACCTCTGAGGTTGCCGATTTGAATCACGGCTCGGGCACTTTGTGTCAGAAAGTTGATCATTACTTGGTGATGCCGGTGGTTTACAGTGCAGAATCTTGACCAACTAGTATGCACTGGTTCCTCCACCTGTAAACTACTCTTCGCAGTATCACCCTGGCTGTTGAAACAAGAAATATATCTAAATCATGGACCTTTATAAACAATTATTCAACCTGTTCTGCAATTGTACATCAATGGGTAGATCTTACGGATGAGAAGTAGGTATTAACTGTGTTCTGGGGGTTAACCTCAAAAATATTCTGACAATTTCGACAAATAATATTTAACATAAAATCTGACAGACTATAGGACCCAGTGTTCCAAAGCACACACCACAAAGAGACCGTCACTATGTCTTAATTTATATTTGACTTCGGAATAAGTATATTTAAATGTAGCACTAATCCTACTTTGTAGCTGCAGGATTGATGGTGTGAACCACCTGTATAGCTATAAGTATAACAGTCAAAGAGTTATCTTTGTTGGTATGGTTAGTGTCAAAGGCAACATTCGTGTCTAATTGTGTAAACACCACGACCTTACAACTTTCAACACAACTTGCAACAGAAACACTTTTGTTTATGTAATTTTTAAGGTCCTTCTGAAAATATAAATTCATACATTATGTCCCTATTAAAACATATATCCCATGCTTATTAATTTTACGTTAAGTGATATACACCCACACAAAAAGATAATGTTATCTTGTTCAGAATTTACGAGTATTTAATATCTAAACTTAAAAATGTATAGTATGTGTAATTTTAACTTATTTAATAACATTACACGAATAATAACATCTAAAAATAAATTTACACTCCAACATTTTCAATATTGTATGACAAAAGACATGTAATATTATGTTAATGATACCAGTACACTGTAACATTGCAGCAATTCTAATTTAATCTGCCACTTATAATATATAGTACAACGTCAGTACATGGACAGCACTATGGCCTGGGAGAGGAGAGCTTATGTACAAGTCATGAAAGTGATTACAACACCCCCTGAGTCACGTGGTCTGGCTGAGCTAGAACAATTAGAGCACTGGTTCCGGCGGAAGTCAAAAGTACTGGGGCAACTGTCAAAAGGTGATTTTTCGAACTGCGTATTTTTATTTTGCTAATATAATAAAGTAAGCTAAGCTCTCAGCATGTAAAGTAAAGATAAATCATCTTTTACCGTACACTTTTGTGTATTATTAATATATTTTATATTTTAATAGTTTTGAAATAGAATGCTAATAAAATAGTAACACTGGGAAGTGTAGTGGGCGCCGTATTTTTGCCCTTTGAAGCAGGGTAGCTTAAGCAATTTTGCCGACCTGAATGTTTTTTGTTCAGTGTCACATTGTGGGTTATGATACATATAATTGAGGGAATGGATGAAAGCCGAGCATACTATTGGGTGATGGATTCTACATTCAAAACCTCTGTGAAGTAACCAGTTTTCTTACTAAAAGATGAGAATTGCACTTACACCATCAGAGGTTGGAGGCGAGTGCATTACCCACAAAACCACAATACCCCTCTAAGTTTGTGTTGAAGATAAATAATTACAATCTGGTTGAGGTTAATGCAGGCGTTCCACTGGAGCTGACCCTGCGACTCTAGAGTCAGCTACAAAAGTCGGGGGGTCGGGGACAAAAATTAACAAAAAAGGGCGGAAAATGCTGGGTCAGTTGCACCTTCCCGACAGGACAGTACACTTGCAGACAGGACGTAGGGTCGGGCACATAGTACTTCTACAACAAGCCCTAAACCACTAACAGACAAGCCGTAGCAGGTCCCGACAAGCCGTACTGACAAGCATACAGGACTGGAGCAATAGACAGAATCACCCCGACCAGACGTGCAGTCGGTATTGCAAGTACGGTTTTTGATGAATTTTTGGGAAAAAAGAGGATCAAGTGTTGACCAACAGACAATTCTTAAACTAGGTCACTAGTAAATATTTGGATCCTATCACGTGACCTAAACGTTCAACTTTACTTTTTTCTAATTTTAATTATAGTTTTCAGGTTTTTGCTTTAATATTTAATGAGAAATAAATCAATGTATGTCTGCTGCGGATTATGAACGAAAAGGCCACTTAAAATATGAAATTTTCATTTAAAATGTTATATCCTGTGCAAACAAGCACTGACAGATGTACTTCCAATAATATCTCACGTGACAATGAAACTCTTTTGCTTGTTGCTGCCTTTTATACTCCAATTTCGAGCTTCTGGGAAATACCCTATTCTCGTGAAGGCAGTAAACTTGCTGTAGTTCTGGTCACGTGATGGGATCCAAATATTTACTGGTGACCTACTTTTAGATTTGTTGATTGGTCGACACTTGATCCTCTTTTTTCCCCCCAAAATGCTTATGGTTTTTTACAGTGAGAAGAAACATCTTGTGATTGGATCCAAATAATTTTTTTTTTTTAAATTGCTCTGGTGAAATATGCCGAGAATTTGTTTATTATGTGACAAAATAAACCCCTTTTAGGTTTCTCAATTAGTTAAAGCATACATGTGGACCTTCACTATCTGTTAACTTCAAAACTATGGTCACTTGCATTGTTTCTTTGTCATTCTTGATGTAATTTTTTATCATATTTTTACCTCCCATCATGCTGGAAATGGACTGAAAATGAGCAATACTTAAGTTACAAAAGACAAGCCAGCTTCATGTTACGACAGGCCTGCAAGTGATAACGACAAGGATGATAAGGACAAGACGTGAAGTGACAAGGACAAGTCGGTTACCAGGGGGGGGGGGGGGGGGCGGAGACTAGATTAGACTAGACAGGCCGGGAACTTACAACCGACCCTAACCGACCATGTAAACATTATGCCCCTGTTCCACCAAAGGATTAAGCCCCGATTGGGTCTGGGACCCTTAATCGTGGACAGTCTTGGAAAAAAATGGAAAAAAATTGACCAATGGACTGCAAAACAGAATCGATATGAAGGTCTGGGATTAAGTACAGATCGTCCTCAGGAAGCCTCAGGACACCTCAGGCGGCCCCAGACAGTCCCTAACTGGTCTGGGACTAAGAACAGACTAAGCCATTTGACTGGTCGGTTTGAACCACGATCCTGTCGTACACAAACCGACTGGGTCCCAGGACGCCTCAGGCCTCCTGGGACTAAGCCCCGACTAACCCAGGATTAAGTCCCGACCCCACAAGGTGTCCTGAGGCGTCCCCAGGCATCCCCAGACCGAGATAGCCGATTTTTGTTTTGCAATGGGACTAAGGGTCGCAGGAAGCCTGGGACTAAGAATAGAGGGTCTGGGACTAAGGGTCGGCGACTAAGGGTCGCAGTCGGCCTGGGACAGCATAGGACTGTGTAAATTTGGTCTGAGGAGGCCTGAGGAAGCCTGGGACTGGACATTTTGTTTATGGTGTTAAAAAATAATCGGTTGGGGTCGGGAGAAATATCAAACATGTTTGATATTTCTCACGGCCCCAACCGACCACAACCGACCCTTACAGGACGCCTGGGACTAAGGAAATTTTTCAAACCGACCCTCAAAAACCCTTAATCGGGAGCCTTAGTCGTGTGGTGGAACACCCACATTAGTCCCAACCCTCCAAAATGCTTAGTTACCGACAGGTTGTCTCAAGTGGAATACCTGCATGACATTCAAATCATTTACTTTTTTTTTGTCTTTCACAAAAGTTAACAGTTTCTTACACAAAATAATTCAACAACTGTTACAGTATCTAAAGCGGAAGAAGAGTAATAATTGGGGTCAGCAAACCCTTAACAAAAAGTGTATTCATGGTTTTTTTAACAATGCTCTTGGTAAAAAGTAAACAGTGGGTCGATGTGTTATAGTTTTCCTGTCAAAGCAGTCAAAACTTTTTGAAATGTTTTAATCAGAAATTCTGAATTATTTTTTGTTGTTATTAAATATAATTCACTTTCTACATTCTTATTTAGGAATCTCATAAATGCTGCTTCTGTTATATCGTATTTCCTGTATTTTGTCAAAAAGATGAACTGCTTTGTCAGTAAAATTAATAGATTTATCACACACTTAACACATTTCTTTTCACAAGGAATTCCTAACATAACCTCCAATACAGTAAAGCTACAAGTTTGATTTAAAATACAATTGCTCAACTGTCTTAAACTTTCCCAAACTAATGCAGATTCCTTGCAGTAGTAAAAATAATGTTCAATGGTATCTATCTCACTGCAATATGGACAAGTAGACATATCCGGGTATTTAGTTTATCAGATAAGAAACAAATGCATAATGCTGCTCAGTGGGGTTGGGGATCTTCTGTAGCTGTCTGTTCAGTAAAAGTGTGGCAGATATTTGATATGATATGATCAAAGCATACATCAGATTTATACTATATCTTCTTTTTTGGCTGTACACAGAAATATGGAAAAAGTGCTCATCTTCTCTGTTTGAGCAGCATGGTGGTGTAAAACCTGGCATATGTAGCACTATCAGTGTCCTGACCTTGAATAACTGAGGCTGGGTCAGTAAAAAGCACACTGGGGATAATATATTTATTAAAAACTACGTACTATAAAATATTTACATACTACACATAATGTTAACATAATATCAGCATATACACAAGTAAGTAAGGCCACCTTAATCTGTATGTTAGAGAGCAAACATGGGGCGACTCCAAGGTCACCTAATTCATATTATCTTACCTAAAGGTGGCCTTAAACTCAGCTTACTGACACTACAGGTGAACAAGCACCTTACACGAGTTTAAGTTGAGACTTTACATTCCTCACTAAGGCCACCTTAAACTATATATTAAAATTTCCTTTGGGGCGACCCTAAGGTCACCTAATCTACATGATATAACCTAAAGGTGGCCTTAAACTAGTTTAATTGCAAAGTAAGGTGATCTTACACCTTAGGCGAGTTCAAGTTTTAACTTATGGTGAAATTATACACTTTAGTTAGCTGCAAGGAGTAATCAATGAAAGTTTAAGTACACCCTGTTTATTTTAGTATAATATTAAACATTCTGATGAGTTACTTATTCTCACCAGGTCACTGGTGTTAAATTCTGTCTTAAAACTAGTACCATAAACCCCTTCAGAGGAGCACAAGTTATAACAACAAAGATAAAACAACTACAAGTAAGGTAAGGTTAAAATTAAGTAAAGATGTAAACGTAAAAGATAAAATAAAGTAAAATGAGGAACCAGAGTATCTAGCTATAAAACCACATAATACCTTACGGGATCGAGCAATACGACCCACCCTAAACCGCTGCACAAGTTAAAACCTTAAGGACCCTGGTTTGACACCCCAATTTACCATTTTGAAATTTGTTAAATAATATGACTGGTAACATGAAAACATGTAGTTAGACTTTGTGGATGTTTTACTGAATTCACATGTGACTTACATATGAACCACATAATTATACGCCTATGTGCACACATTGCCCATTGGTTATATTATGCAATACTTTTTTGACATACATGATTAATATGACCTACAACAAGGCAACTCAGCAATTACTAAGCACCGGACTCATGACAGGACCTCACAGTTCACACAAATTGAGGGAAACAAGCAATTACTAAATAAGACTGATTACTATTATGTCCATTGTGAAGGCAGCAACCCACTGGATCCCAGACAGGAACCCCTTAGACTGCACAGGATCCAGACAGATGATATAGCCGCCCTACTCCTGGGGCTGGTGAGAATGCGTGAAATGTGAAGCCTGAATCAGAGGGCAGGATCTGTAGCTTGATGTGGAAGGATCCAGGGCTAGAGCACCCGGCCGGAGCACATACTTGATTTGCTGTAAACTCTTTTAACTGGGAGGAGCACTAACTTTCACACTAATCTGCAACACTATGACACCAAGGACTATTAGCAGCCACTTAATACTGCTCACTAGCTGTTGAGGCTGACAAGCCGACAGAGGAAGGCTCTATGTGCCCGTCATAGGGTCTTGATCTGTGTGCTCCTTGCAGATATTCTTAGTGCCTCATGATCTGAAACTACACTAGAATTAGTAGGTTCAAGGGAGGGGTGTGGGCAAATTCTTGTTACAGTTATATAAAATGGCGACTTGCCTCACTGGAAACTGGAGTTAAAGTGAGGCAAGAGGGAAAATTTAAGCAAAAGGCGGGAAAAATTAGGTTACAAAGGTCAAAGGTTACATGACATAAATTTAAGGTATTTACAAACAATTAAAGTGCCACTGATTAAGGTAGCACCTGGGATGCGACCTTCCCACAGTGTCCTGACCTTGAATAACTGAGGCTGGGTCAGTAAAAAGCACACTGGGGATAATATATTTATTAAAAACTACGTACTATAAAATATTTACATACTACACATAATGTTAACATAATATCAGCATATACACAAGTAAGTAAGGCCACCTTAATCTGTATGTTAGAGAGCAAACATGGGGCGACTCCAAGGTCACCTAATTCATATTATCTTACCTAAAGGTGGCCTTAAACTCAGCTTACTGACACTACAGGTGAACAAGCACCTTACACGAGTTTAAGTTGAGACTTTACATTCCTCACTAAGGCCACCTTAAACTATATATTAAAATTTCCTTTGGGGCGACCCTAAGGTCACCTAATCTACATGATATAACCTAAAGGTGGCCTTAAACTAGTTTAATTGCAAAGTAAGGTGATCTTACACCTTAGGCGAGTTCAAGTTTTAACTTATGGTGAAATTATACACTTTAGTTAGCTGCAAGGAGTAATCAATGAAAGTTTAAGTACACCCTGTTTATTTTAGTATAATATTAAACATTCTGATGAGTTACTTATTCTCACCAGGTCACTGGTGTTAAATTCTGTCTTAAAACTAGTACCATAACCCCAAACCCCAGTAGTTTGTAGCTAGGTATGAAGCAGGTGTTGAAATGAGGAAGCCACAGAGGAAGAAGCATTGTGATCCTGGGTGATGTAGGTCCAGACTGCCTCCGACGTCCAGGTGCCATGACTCTGGATATCCTGCATGGGAACATTAAGATTGAACGCCAAGGTGGCACCTGAACGGCGGAGGGAGTGAAACGTGACACCTGAAGGTGAACTATGCACTTTAGCCAATATCTGACTGAATGTTTTCCTAAGTCTGGTGTCAGTTAGAGGAACCCACTTGGAATAACACTTAACTTTGAAGAGAGGGGAATTATTTGAACCTGTGGTGATAGAGAGAACTTTCTTTATAGCTGATACAGGGCACAGGGGGGATTTTCCCAGTGCGGGGACTTTAAGGACTTTGATCTTATCTTTGGACTGAAGTGTTTTTGACCATTTTATGATCATATGAATGCCAGGAGGGGCAAATATTATATCACCACGAGACAACTGTTTCAAAGGGTCATAACCAGATATAGCATGAGGAACAAGATTCGAAATTCTAACAAAACTGAAAAATGACAATAAAATTGCAGCTTTAAAAATGGGGCCCATATACATTCGATCTGCTTGCTCTATGATTGCTTTGAGAAGAGAAATGTCGATTATTGGCTTGATAGAGGGATTAAGGGGCCTGTGTCTCATAATAGCCTTGTTATATAACTTAATTCTAGGGTCATTGAAAGCTGACGTGTCAGCCCCTAAGGATGAGAGTGTTGATTTGACAGCTGACAAATAGTTTAGCAAGGCAGAGTGAGAAGTTTTATTGAAGGTAAGAAATTCTAGGAATGTTAATATGGCCAGAGGGGATACTGGTGACATACTAATGGAAGCAAAACAGCAAAAACCTACAAAAATCCTAAATTTTGCTTGATAGGACTTGGCGGTAGAGTCTGCAAATGCCTGTGTGAGTCGACTTTTCGCCTTGACAGTCAGAGCCGACACTCCACCCCTGGGACCTGAAGATGTTATATACACCAGTTAATGGAGGTGGCATTCTCAGGGGTATTTACCCAATAGTGCACAGGAAGGAGGGACCTGAATTTTTGACGGTAATATGGATGTATGGTCCATCTAGAGAGGCTATCAGCTACTTCATTTACTTTTCCCATTATATGTACCGTTTTCAGCATTATATCAGCTTGGGCAGTGTCCATAAATATATTTCGGGCAATAGCTGCAAGGGTCAAGTCCCTGGTTTTGCCAGAGTTAAGGACAGAAACAACAGCCTGGTTATCACAAGCTATTTTGATTGCTTTGCCCCCCCATTGGTGAGACCATGTACGTATTGCCACTAGGATATTCAGCATTTCTAAATGCACTATGGAAAAGTCTTTATAGCCCAGGGGTATGGGTACAGTATACACGTGTTGACCCCACCTGGCTCCCAAGCCTTGGAGGGAGGCGTCCAATTCAATCTCTTCAGTAACTTGCCTATGGGATATGAAAGCCTTGCCATTGAATCTAGGCAAGAATTGCAAGAACCAGTTTAAATCTTGTTTAAATTCTGTGGTCAAGATAATTTTTGTGAATTTATCTGAAGCTCTCAGTAGGTCAAGCATACGGTTGAGAAAGGGTCTAGAAATTCGCACACATTTTGTTATATATAATAACTTTCCTAACAGTGATTGAAGTTGCCTTTTGGTACATTCGACTCAATTAAGCCATAGTTGACACTCTGACAGAATCTGGGACACTTTGTCAGGGGGAATAGAAACCGTAAAATCCACAGTGTCAATATCCACACCTAGACAGGTAACTCTAGTTGCTGGCTCGACTATCTTCTTGTGGCTAATGTCAAAACCTAGGTCTGAGAGCAATGCAGATAAGGCATCAAATGAGGCTTTAGATTTACTGACAACTGAGTGCCCTATGACATCATCAATATAATTTGTCACTGTAAAGCCCTTCTGGGCCATAATAAAGCGTACTGCATCGCTTAGGCGCTGAAACAGGGCCGAACCCGTCCGAAATCCGAACGGCAGGCAACTGTCAATATAGAGGTCATTAAGCTTTAATCCTAACAAATTATAATCACTTGGGTCTAGCTTCACATGTCTAAATGCTCTACTAAGGTCAATTTTGTAGAGATGACAGCCTTTGCCCAATTTTTTTACTTGGTTTGTTATGTTATCAATGGTAGGTAGAGTTAACAAGAAAGGGGTGCCCAGGTAATGGTCAGATTGTACTCCACTGTTAACTGAATGACCATGGGGAAAACTTAAGTCCACTATGACGCGTCTATGTGACGCCCCCGGCTTGTCCCTGGTTAAAAATGGGGATATGTGCAAGTCTTTGATAGGGGGTTCTTTAAATGGCCCTAACATGGCCCCAAAGGCTTGCTCTTCAGTAATATACGCCTGTATGTCTTCAGTAAATTGATTTGCCGAAGTATGATTTTTGTCAACACTTTGCAAAGGGGTGCTGTAATCAAAGTCCAAAGGGAAGCCATATCTGATTAAAAATAACAGCTGGGAGTCCCAATATCCCTGGAGATGACGTTCCCAAGCGTCAGCTTTAAGTTGTGACGAAATCTGAATCTGTGATTTCATAAAGTTAAATGTACCTGATGCTTTGATCCGCCTATGAACATCAAATATTTTTTCTTCTGTTATATTTTTGAGGTTTATGGAAGGCAACATGAGATCACCCAGCGGTATAAACCCAAATTTTTCAGAATTTTGAGCATCCCATTTTTGAAAAGTGACGCAGTCTTGAGCAGTAACAATTTTGTCCCTGTGACGAGGGCGAAATCTTAAATCCAGATCATATTTATCACCCTGACCATCTGTCACAGAACGACGGCGTCGCAATTGGACATTTTCAGTGCTACTTGAATCACATGGACACTCACCTGGAACATCCTGGTTTAAAGTTTGAACACTGTCATGAAAACCTTGAACCTTTTGCTGTGATAACTTAAGTATTTTATCATTGCCATCACTGTTTACTTCATTGTTTGAAGTTACATTAACTTTACTTTCATCAGCGTTAACACAAGCTTGTACACTCCGTTGTTTGCTATGTAAACACACTGTTTTTTGGTCATGATTTGTGCTTTCACATACATTCTCAGGAAATAAAACTGTATTGTTCATTATATTGAACCTATTATATAACGGTATTGAATCACTAGACGCAACACTGCATAGGTTTGTGAGACCCCACTTTGGACCTTTGCTTATGCTGTTGTTTCCACTAACAGGATCTTTGGGTCTACTGTTTTGACATACAGCTTTATTGGTTGTACCTGACATTTTCAGTGACCTAGTAAATGTTCTGGTGGTATAGTTTTGATTTGGAGGAGTAATTTCTGGTTTAGGATTACTCAAGTATTTACCGGACCATTTTGCCCAGTCCCATTTCCAATTTTTACTGCCATGTGGACATTTTTTAGAACTAAAAATGCTTCTGGAACGGACCACTGTAACTAGATTACTGCTGTCATGGTTAGGCACTGCATTTCTGCAGTGCCCCTCTAGTTTTTTGCTTCTCGACAGTCTTTAGATGGGTGGGCAGCCGTTTTGCCCTGGGAGTGACAAATACTGCAAATATGTAAATACATACGTCCATTGGTATCATGGTCATTTTTGTGGGAACAAGAGCTCTTTTGAAAATACCTACAAGGCATACCTGAATCTTTCGTGTTTGCTTTTTTCTTGGGATTAGAATTTTGGCCATGAGAAGTGGATCTATGTGCATATGCTCTTCTAACCCTATCGATTTTGTGGGTTTCCTGCCATGCGATACGACCTTCCTCCATTCTGCAAAGCAGAACTGCATGTGAGGCTTTTGCTGCCGAAAACCCAAAATCATGCGAGTCCTCCATAATCTCTGCCAAATATTCCAGCATTTTATTTTTAGTTTCTAAATCTTGTTCATCTTTGATTATAGTGGCAAAGCCAGATACCCATTGACTAAGGGAGAGGTTGTCATACGTTACCCTACTTTTCGCATTACCACTTAACACAAAATTATGAGGCCATGCAACTTCATTTTTGACCCAAATTGTCTCCGACCCCCCCCTCTGGGACTTAAACTTGCCTTTGTCCTTGTCCACAGCCTGTAGTTCTTTGATACGTGTGTCTACCTGTTCCTGGATACTCCTGGACTGTCTTAGGGTGGCAAGGGTGGGGAGTACCAGATCCTCATCTGAGCTGCTTGCAGAGTCCTTGGGTAGTGGTGTACTGCCTCCCTGGGTACTTGGAGAAGATTTCTGTGAATATGAACTTCTTGCAGGAGACGATGTAGTGGCACTGAAGGTTTCCATCCTGTTTTCCATTACAGACATGCGTCCACTGAGGTTTTTAAGTTCATTTAATATTTGCATATTTGTGTCCTTGGGTTGTTCATTGTCCTTTGTATTTTTACAGTTCCTGTTGATGGGTCTAACGTGATGACCCCCACATTTGTTACAATCAAAAGTTTTACCCATACTGAAAAACACAAAGCAGAATACTGCTTTGAATCGTGCTTATTTCACTAGGGAATTTAGATTACAATTTAGGGCCAAAAGCCCAAAGATTTTGATATAAATAAGATACAGCCCTCAATGAGCGCTCCAACACATAGAGCAAAACAAGCACGACTCAAAGCAGAGTCATAAACTCCTCTTCCACCGCCTCGCCCTGAGGCCAAGTGTCCACAGGTACTTTAACATCACATAAACTTCCAGTTCCAAATTCTTGTTACAGTTATATAAAATGGCGACTTGCCTCACTGGAAACTGGAGTTAAAGTGAGGCAAGAGGGAAAATTTAAGCAAAAGGCGGGAAAAATTAGGTTACAAAGGTCAAAGGTTACATGACATAAATTTAAGGTATTTACAAACAATTCAAGTGCCACTGATTAAGGTAGCACCTGGGATGCGACCTTCCCAATGAACTAAAACTTCAATTTGTTTGCAAGGAACTGAGAAGTGATATTGTCCGATCTTACTGTTTCTTTAATTTACTCTGTAAAAGGCTTAAAAGGATATATTTCAAATTATGAAGGAAAAAGCAAAATTGTGAAGGTATAACCTAATCTTTTGGGATCTAATTACATATTCGTTTCATAATATTTCATCTATCCAATAAGATATTAGAAACAGATAAACTTGTGTGTGGACCTTTGCCCACAAGGATTCTTATCCACTTAAACCACAATTTTGGTAACAGACAATAGAAAAAGTGTGAATTCTTTTTCACGAATCCACACTTTTTCGCTTCAGAATCCACACTTTTTACTTCAGAATTCACACTTTTTAGCTTCAGAATCCACACTTTTAAGGTTGATAATTCACACTTTTTAGTTTAAGAATCAACACATTTTTAGAAAAAAATTCACACTTTTTAAATTGTTTAATTAAATGGCCCTGATTGTAATGTAATCAGGTGAACATAGTCTGACAATTATAATGTTGAATTTTTTAAGAAGTGTGTTTTACAAGACATCAAGGATTTAACACATTTAAACCACAGTTGTACAAAATATATGAAAATTATATTCATGTTACAAAAAAAGTTTGAAACTTGACACTGACTTTAAATAATCTTAATATTCAGAACAAAAATTGCTTTTAACATTATGAGTAATTTTACAATCTCTGAGTGTATTTGTACTGCAAGTGATTAAGTTGTACAACTATCCTGTGAGAACAATATCCAAATGTAAGATGGAGCATCACAAAGCTTCATTGCTAAACAAGCTTCTTGCCGTATCCTGTATGACTGAAGCACAATTTTTCTTTATCCAACAATCCAAAACATTTTGTGAATAAACAGCATGTGACGCACATTCATTTATGCACATTTAAATCATTTCACATTGCTGTATCTGAATTGAGATATGCTGCAAATCCTCAGCGAGAAAATCCTCCTTCCAAAATGAAGCAGTGAATGGAATCCATTTTCTTTAAACCAATAACCGCAGACTCGGTACATAGATTTAAATTAAGATCCTGACCTTTCATTACTCTCTGGTTTGTTGTACCCCCGAGTTCTCAGATAGCTTTGCTATCCAGTCCAGCAAAACTGAAAACAATTTTACACAGTACAATAAACATTATGTGATGCTAAATCAATTTTGGGGAAAATATTTAATGATGGTGTATTTTCTGAGAAATTAGTACAGAATTATGTTTTGTCATTTGATAGTGCAGTCAATAATTTGTATGTTAACATTTATATTAACATTTTGACATATAATTTAAAATTTAATAAAATGTACAAAAAACACGGCAAAATGCAATGAAAAATAGCAAAAAGTGAAATACCTTACCTTTTCACATCACTGTGCACAGCCCATTTCTGTTATGTATGTTTTTCAAAATCCTTTCAACCTATAATCACTGATATTTTTATTTTATTTTGAATAATAAACAGGAACAGGCTTTTTCATATATTCTCACTGAACATGGTTGCAAAGCTGCAAGTTTGACACCATAAATGCTAAGGACAAATGCACCCGCAGAATACAAAAGATTCAATTAAATAAATTGAACATTTTCAGAATCAACACTTTTTTTCAATGTTCAGGTCACCACATTCAATATAATTAGAGATTTAGGCCACGTATATGTAACATTGGTTTTCACATGGCCTTTTTTTGTGGTTTAAGCCAGAGAAACCACTCGAAAGTGTGAATTCGTGAATCAGAAAATTACTCGACCTTCGGCCTCGTATTTTCTGATTCACGAATCCACACTTTCTCGTGATTTCTCCTACACAGAACCTTTGCCCAGAAAGGACTTTGGCCACCACATTTTACAGGGGAGGAACTTTGCACAAAATAATGATATGAAATAGTAACCACAAAATTAACTTTTTAATGTTTTATCGAAGTATAAAGATCAATTCATAAAATCATTGAATTATAAGAATGTAATATTTACAGTACAATAATATCCTCAATGAATGTTGGACTTTCTTGAAACCTTTTTAGGATACATGTATTCTTCATTGCAAAGGTTTTGGCCACCTCTGGTATTTTTTATTATTTCCATTTTGCAATACTATGTAAATCTATCAACAATGAATTAAATGCTAATAAAAAACCAACTCGTGTACTTTATATAGTGCACCTTAGGAAATACAGTTAATGTTTACACTATGTGTCCTGAGTAATTATCTAAGGAGATATTGATTGACTGATTGATTGATAAAAAAATGAAAATGTCTATGTAGTAAGAAAATTTGTATTGTGGGTGGACATCCTACCCTGTAAAGATTGCTGTGGACAAAGTTTCTTGTGGGCAAAGGTCCTGTGGGTAGAGTTGAAATTGGGCAAAGTTCTTGTGGGCAAAGCTCCTGGATTTTCATTCATCATCTGGGGATACAATTCTGCTTTGCAAAATAAAAAATATTTTAGATTGAATCAATCCAGCTCTTATATAAGTGGTTGATTATGTTATCCTCAAAATTATGTCAGACAGAAGATAGATCCCATGGAAAATACCCAGTTATAACGTTGCATGAGTGATGACCTGTCTGGGGATTTGTTGGCCCAATAAAGTAACCCCCAGATATCGATAATTAAAACTGTCTGGATTTTATGTCCTCCACAGTGAAATTGATATATATTACATACTGGAAATACACTGCTCCATGTTGTAACTTGGGCCAATTTGGACACAGAACCTTATTTGTTTATTTTTCTAAGTGTTATACATAATTTTTTTTATTAGGACACGCAAAATTGCATTTTACTTATGTAAAATCAAAATAACTATGTTAGCAGGTATGGCATATGACAGTCTGTCACTCCCACAAGCAACAGAATGTCCCAGTATGACCCTGGCTGTTGAACGGGACTTAAAACCTCACCGTTGACCTTCGATCTTTCACCTTTAAGGATCAATAATACAATTTCAATTAAAATCAACAGCCCATCTTGACAAAATTTTGCATGCAGAAATTCCCAAATATTTGCCACGTTAAGAGCTATAAAAATCAAGTGTAGAATAGAATAGAAAGATAAGCAAATATGACCATTAGGATAGGATATAAACTCAAAAAAGCCAAATTGTCTGATGAGATCAAATGAGATCAATATTAAACTTCAAAAGTCCACACTTGACAAGAGTGTCTCATAGTTAATAAGGATGTTCCCCTGTGGCCACCTTGTTAGTGACTATAGATTTTTTGAGGGTTTGGTACAATGTTCAAGAGGCAGTTGTAGTTTCCTGGCTTGTCGCGGCTTGTTTGATATTTAACTGACCCTCCACGACTCTTAATCCTGACCCTGGCTCTACAAACTTTGAAACATTCTTGTCTTGTCTCTCTATGTCTTGTCGTAGTCACTTCCCGTCTTGTTCAATACTGTTACCGTCTTGTCTCCAAACACTTGCCAGCCTGTCACAGTCTAGTACCTGGACACCACTCCATAACAGGCTATAGATCAATACCGACTGTACTTGAAAGCAAACCAGCCTGTCATAAACAACCTTGACCTGACTTGGTCATTTTCCATCTTGTTTAAGTCTCCAAGTCTTTGGTCGCAGAGTCAGTAGAACACGCCAGGACAAGACATAAAAAGAAACTGACAGGGCAGTTACAGCAACAGACAAGCTGGGAAGTGTGCACACAGGCCAGCTTTATTTTACTGACCCACAGCTTATGAGTTATGCAATCTGTGTTTATAAAAGATGAGCCGGCATGCAGACTGCATCATTTGTGTTTTCAACTCTGATAGATTAAAACTGGCAGTGCACAGATAGGCTTTTGTTTTTACACATTAACTTAGGATCTAGTGTACAGTTATAACTTTGGTTGGTTAGGTGATAGGATTTTGTTTTTAACAAATGCTGCTTTGATTTGATTTATTTTGAGATGGGTCTTTAAAAGTCAAGAAAGAATGTGAGGAAGATAAAAGTCCCCACAGACACACCTATAGAGTTTGAGTAGGGAGATACTGCTACTGACGTACAGAGGAGGAGGAAGGACAAAGAACAGAGAGAGAAAGGCAAGCGGCAGAGAAACACAGACAGGAGAGGGAGTAAGCCAGGAGGGCGGAAATCCCACAGTCACAGACACAGGAGGCAGTGGCTGAAATCTCAATCCCAATAAAGGCACAGGAATAGACATACGACATTTATTTAACAGGCTCAGATAAGGAGGCTATTGTAGACTTTGTCAAGGATCATGATGAGCTTTATGACAAAACCAGTGAACACTTTTAGGACAAGGCCAGGAAGGATTGTCTGTTGGAGAGGTTTGCAAGCAGCTACAACCTGTTATTGAAGGTGTGGAAGACTTTGTTCGAATTCAAAAAGACTTCCTATGGACAAATTTATTTAACTTCTTGAGAATTTCTTCTATGGAAATGAGAAATTTTATTTAACTTCTTGATAACTCACATCAGAAGGAAGGGCCTCAGCAAGTCTTAAGGCTTCAAGTCACCACAGAGAGGACCCAGTGCTAGTGCAGCCTTAGCCTATGATAACTTATGAGGGTTCACAGCAATATGGAGAGCAGCATCCAACTGCAGCACAAGTGTAGTGACCCAATTTTCATCACTCGTACAGCATGTCATGGATCATTTTGCCAAGATGAAGACTTACATCTTTCCATGGGTCCAGGCAGGAGACCACCAGACCAGCCTTCTGCAACTACCGGGCATCTGAAGTTAAAAAGTTGGAGGAAAAAGACTTTTAGACTTTAGAAACGAGACAGTTAAACTTTGAAGGGGGATACAGAGCAGGGTGGAGGAAGGAACACATCAGCCACAGCAACCTATAGTTTCTAGGAGCTCCAGTATCACTTACATATATGTGCCACAGACTTATAAGCAACCAAAACAGCCGGCAGCAACTGCTAGCGAATACATCTTGCATATTCAAGAAACCCAGATGCCAGCAAGCTCTGGTCATAGAACCAGCTCAACAGGTCCAAGTGGTGCCGAGAGGACATCAAAAACCAAGAGGGCCACAAACTTTCTGTGTAGTTATTTACAATAAAGAACCCAGGACGTCAAGACAACTATATTTTACCACCAGCCAGACCAGGTCCTTCAACGCACTGTCAGCATCCTGTGTCACAGGAGAAGAAAATTCAGAAAACATCTCAGGACTCTAGCATTTTTACTAAGTGACCCACATCAACACGCCGCCTCCCCATCCAACCACCCAGCAGCAAGAGCCCCCTCAGTAGGCAGCTCAGCCCCAGCCCCCTTAAAAGAGTCATCTGAGCCCAAGCAGCAGCACCTTTTGAGAAATTTCTCAGATTTGAAAAAAACTGTTGGACCTTTTGTAATTTTTAAGTGTGTTTGATCTTTGAGATTTTTCAACAAATGAAAAAAGACTTTGACTTTTGATAAGCTTTGGCAATTTTTGCAAATGACTTTGAACTTTTCGACCTTTCAATTGCCAGGATTCCAAACACATTCTCAACAACTGTCCTGCCTCTGGTGATGCTATTTTCTCTTCCCTTGTGAGTTGTCTTCTGCTGTAGGCTTTAACAAACCATGTCATCAAGGTGAAAGTGTCATCTTCCATCAAAAAGTAGTGCAAATCTGTCCATCCCTCCCCCAGGGGTTCAAGTGCCAGAAGCCCCAAGGTGCCATCCTTGATCTGCTTCAACTTGCTGCAGTTAAATATTGGGCGTCTGATGAAGATCCACTTGACCCTACATCAAACCAGAGGAATTTGAAGTCTGTGTCGACCAGGGCTAGCAGCACCAGTACTATTGTACAAATTGTACAAATTGTAATAGTCACTCCCAGTGCCCCAAAAGCATGGGAGACATTTCATCTGGTTCTGAACTTCTCCTCTTCAGGAGTGGTCAGGTTAGGTCAAAAACTCTTCCTGGAATTCAGTAAGGGTGGCTTGGCAGACAATAGGTACGAATTTACTTATAGTGGTTCGCCAACCAGCAAGTGATACTGTAAGGATGTGTACATTTCTCCTGTTACCAGGTGTCACAGTGTTATTGCAAGTTTCAATCAACCTTCTAAGGGCTTCCTGAAATTTGTTACTTCCTTCTAGATGTGGCAGTAGATGAGTTCTTGAATGCGGTCAAAAGCTGCAGCTGGCATCCTGACAGAATTCTAGTAACCTGGGATATCATTCTGTATTAAGTTGACCAAGAGGTTCCGAAAGTGTCTTTTTTCTTGTCTATGAAGGATCCAGGGCATGATCCAAGGATTTGGTGGCTTTCTTCTTCTCCTGGGTGATCGGGACCGTGGTGAAGGTGCTGGCTATATGGCAGGTGCTGGTCCTGGGTTCACATTAGTCATATTTTGTCTGCAAATCATAATAAAAATCATAATATTTAACTCAATAAAAAAGGGCCCTAAGCTTCTGTAGAAAGTCTCGCTGATGTATAGCTTTCATCTTTGCAATGATAAATGATGAGTTATAGCAGCCAGAAGGAGTTTCTGTAGTGTTGGTTTGATTCTGACTCACAATCAGTCAGGGTCAGGGTGGATCAGGATACTGTTCCAGTCTTGTCGGTTTGCCACTACGGCTTGTCACGGCCTGATACAGCTTGTTGGTTAGGGGTTTACAGCTTGTCTTGATAGTTTCCCATCTGGTCATGGAGAAAAACACCCTGACCCAAGTCAGATCTGGATTTTGCTCCAGACAAGCCGCAATGAGCTTTGTCCTGTCGGGGAAGTGAAACTGACACAATTTTTTTGGGTGCTTCTTTTCTGGATTTTTGTCCCTGATCTCCAACTCTGCAAACTGACCCTAGAGTTGTAGAGTTGGTTGTAGGGTCAGTCCTAATGGAACATCCCCACAAAGGAAATAGGTTTGTGTGTGGGGGTGGGGTTGGGGGGGTGGCCAAATGGCCATAATTTTGGAATCTTCAATACTGAGAGTATTATGAATTATGTCAATAGTAATTCCAAGGCACGTAAGGGAAGTGCAGGGTGGAATTAATCAGGGTTCATTGGGAGACCCAGTTCTGTCAGAAGATGCACCAAATACTGAAAGGCATAATCTGGCTTGTCCCTGCCTGTCCATGCATCACCAGTATGTAATCGTCAATGTATGGAAACATTTTGTAACCTTGCTGGGCCATGACATAAGCAATTGCATTGGACATCATTTGAAATGCCCGACTGCCATGAACCCAGCCAAATGCCGCCAGTGCGTCGAGATATTGACACCCTTGCCATTGGATTCCAAAGTTCAATACATCACCTGGGTCCACTCTAAGATTTAAGGTGGGGGGGGGGGGGGCTGGGGGGCCATCATATCATTTGGCCTGCCACTTCTTGACATTGGAATCCCATGATATCTGATAAATTTTAGAAACTTTTTCAAGAAATTCATAGTCTATCAAGGTTTTAAATATATTTTGAGATTAACTATTTAAACTATTTTAGCCAGATGAAGCCAACACAACTTAAGTTTATGAAAAAATATAACCTTGAACATATAATATTAAAAAACATGTCCATGTAATTTAAAGTGCAATGAGATACTGATGTAGCCACTGTATGTTTTAAATATGTTGCTAAATTTATGTCACAACCTTTGACTATTGCAAGGGACTTTAAGATGTCATTGCAGTGTGTAGTAGGTAACTGAGCCATAAGAGCATGTGGTGTTGAAAGTGTGTTAGTGTCCCAAATGTAGTCTATATAATATTTAAAAAAACTTGAGTTTTGACAGAAAGGCCTGTCGGACAGCACTATACATCAACTGGAGTGTTTTTGGTTTGTATCCTGAGCAATTTCCTATCTACATTTTCTTTTGCAAAGAGGGATACATTTAATGAAAGTTGTCAATGGTATTTTAATTACATGAAAGAGTTTTTTGAAGGGATGTTATAGATGTGTGAGGGGATTATCTACAACCAAACTGAGGTGTGCATACCTTGGTTACATGTAGTGTCAATTTCTGGGAGATGATTGTAATTAGATCTTTGAAAATTATAATGATGGAAACAAAAATATGATCCATAAAGTCTAATCATGCGGCTGTCTCCGCCACATAGATTTGTTTCAGCATGTAATAACTTAGAAATAATTTTACTTAGAACTTTTAAATTCGGCATGTGGGTAACATAAGAAACATTGAAGGTCAAAATAAAGGTCATCAAAATATAAATGCATTTATATACAACTTTATTCTTGTTTCTTTCTAAGGCTTTGGGCAAGAACCTTATTGCTTGTTATTCAGTTCTATGTCATGATGCAGTGAGTTTGGGTATGTTATGCCTAGTGGTTGTTTTCATGGGATGCCAAATCCAGTCATTCTGTAGCCCAATCACATTAATTGCATTTCGTTGTCCAAGCCACCTAATATGTTTTAACCCAATAACCCATTGACACTATTAATGCTCGACTTAAAACCTAGGTTGACAAATTATTTTTAAAGCACTTTATTCCCATAAATATGTAGTAAGTTTGTATACAACAAAGGTTAAAGTATAGGGTTTTACGTCCCATTCAATAGCCAGAATCATACAGGGATAGGTCCTCAGCATCCCCACATGTGGGATTCGAATTCATTACCTCAGAGATGGCTGCCTATGATTAGATGTCGAATACAACTAAAACAAATTTTTATACAGTTTAGGTTTAACTATTTACAGATTAGTGTGGATCCAGAATTGATATGAGTTTTGAGACCCTATGGCATAATGAAGGTCTTCTTTGAGCAATTTTCTAGTTTCTGAATGCCCTCACCCTCCAATGGCTTCCCGAATTTTGCTTATGTTAACTTGCAAGTTGGAATTTGATCATTTTGTGTTTAATCATACTAGTGTTTTAAGCAAAATTAACCATTGATTTTTTTGTATTTTCTCAATGATACAGTAACTTCTGTTAGTGTAAAAGTTTGTTGTATATTCATGGAAGATTCATTTAAGATTAAAGACAAATTCTTCAAATTATTTTGCAGTGTATGCCCACTTTACCTTTGTTCCACAAAAATGATACTAAAAGTTTGAAATAATAGCTTTAGGACTCAACCCCCCAATTACAAAAATATTTACATTTTAACTTAACATTCCCTTGACTCCTTGAGAATGGTATCACTTCAACCGGTGTCATAATTTAACACAACGGCCGAGTTTAACTTTGGCCCCCCCACTTTTCATATGCTCCCTACGCTACTGATTAGTATCATATACAAATTCTACCAGAGCTGTGTCACTGCAATTACTTACTTTATCTAAATCATCTTGAATCATATATAATTTATCTATGATGCCCTGCATATGATCAGTATAATTTTCATTACAATGCTCCCAACAATACAAATCTTTATAAAAGTCTTCACGCATCAACTTAGGATGCAAATTAATATTAGGAGCCAAATTGTTCAATTTTACTGTATCACCAAAATGAACCATAATATTTACATGCACTCTAATGACATTAAGAGGTAAATCAGGACATGTATAGCACCTAAAAATGCTGGCCTCCGTGTCACTAGTCCTATAAACAAAATAAAAGCCATTGTTCTCTCAGAATTGTACTGATCAATTAGAAATACAATGGGGGCTACGGCCTGAGGACCCAAACATGTCCAATATGTAACTTGAATAGAACAAAAAGAAGCGTTTACCTTATGTCCAGCATTTTCAGTGCCTGTTTCCACACAAGTCACCTTATCAAACTGATCAAAACTAAAGATTCATGAATGACAGAAATATGGCACTCTGGTAAGATCGATGTTAGTAAAGTTGAAAGGTACAAACCCAATCCCACAATGACAATGGTAGATATCAGCCCTTCCCCACCCTGTGGCAAGGCAATCTGTATAGTGATCCAGATTGACACCCTGGTCTGAAAACACATAATCAACAGTAACATGAGGTTGAAAACCATTATTCCAAATGTCAGTATTACTACCAGATCGACTGTTTCCAACATGATTAAATAGAATCTTGTTAAAATCACACATTTCTACTGCCAATTTGGTCACATTACTCATATAAAGATTACAGTTCTTGAAATTTCCACGACATGGCTGATGATCCGGTAGTGCTGCTTGCTGCTAATTACTCTTTGATTTACACTGCCCCCTAAAGTTAAAAGTTTAAAATTACATTTGGATTCAGGATGTGCTAAGTTCCTGCCATATTTCACACAAAAACTACACAGACGGCTGTATGATCCATGGTGACTCTCATGGGAGCAAGAACCCTCATTGTAATAACGAAAAATCTCCCTAGTTGCTTGAGAAGTGGTTTGACGATTTGATAATGCGACCTGGGAAGCCCCTAGCCTGTTAAATGACCACTGGTTAATGTCCTCCTCCTCCCATTCCAACCTGCCTTCTTCAACTACATGCATGGAAACTGCCCAGGCACCACGTACTGTAAGCCAAGATAAGGATGCTGCATCCTTGGTAGCCAGGATCATTTGTAACAGTGCATATCAACGATGGAGGTGTCTTGAAAATTGAAGATGCAGGGATGCAAGGGTGAGAATCAATAACCTTGATTGTGATTGGTTCAAGCCTAATTAACCATGAAACTGAGGCTAGGCGAAGCAAACTTATAAAATTGAGGTACCTCCCAACTGCCGAAGCAGCCCCTATCAGGCCTTGCTGTTAAAAATGAGCATTTCAGTCCAAAGTAAAGCTATCCTGACTTATTTTTACAGTGTTACAACATATTTGTTGCTTCTATATTATATCTTGTTTACTCAGATGTAAAAAAGTAGAGAAGAGATTTTTTTCCAAGAGATTAGTGATGGGAATCCCTTAGCTGTTGCACAAGAGTGGTGGGGCATGTTACTAATTATCTTAAGAAGTCATTGCAATCAGGAGCAGGTGAAAAGGTCAGTGTTTTCAGGCAGGTAACTTGTTGTTTCACTCAGAATGAATCAGTTTGTCACTTTTCCCACAAAGTTTCAGCAGGATCAGCTGTAGCAGCCCCCCCCCACCCCACCCCCCCCCCCCCCCCCCCCCCACACACACACACATCCATTTCAAAATCAGCAAGGTCTTACGGTAACTAGCACAAGTGAAACAGCGGTATGCACAATTTAAAGGAAGTGTGCAGTTTCAAATTAATGACAAAAGTTTCCATAGTTGCTTTATCTGCCTCAAACCTTCTTGTGTTATAGATTTAATTGATGCACTTTTCTGTGTGGTTTCTTTACGTAATAACGCATTTTTTATGATAGACATATGCTTCCATTTAACGTGAAATTAATTAGAAAATATTCATCTACTCTCTTGCCTTATTCAGTATGCCATTTTGAGCTTGAGATATCCATTGGAGATGTGCGAACAGACAACTAGCAATAAATACAACAAATTTATCCAATATATTACCCCAGTTTCACTGTCGTGAGTTGCCCCTTTTACCAAGTCCAGAACATAATCCTATTGCTGTAGTTATTTAATGTAATTCCAGCAATACATGATTGTTGATAACATTCTTGACAACCTTTGCAACAGACCATTTCTGCCCAAGTAGTCCTAATCAATGTTTTGGTTGTGGGACATTTCCAACTGACCTGTCTGGTCTTTATACATCCTAGCAGTTGGGAACATGTCACAAGGCTGTTCTTTTTGGTCGTGCAACTTATATATTTTCACTCTGGAGTCACAGTCTTCTGAATTTAAAATCCCCAAGGTTTAACTAAAACTCATGAAGGTGGAGCAGCAATATCTGTCCAATCACTTTCATTTGCCCTGAGATCTACTGATCGTCCTTGTAAAGAGACATTTACAACTTTTGTCGGAAATTTTGCAAATACTTAACATTTAGGAGTGCCCTATTAATGCCTGTGAAATACATTTCCACATAAAATTACAAGTTGCTCATAAAATAGCAATTCATTATCCATTATCTAAATCAACAAGACAAGAAAATCCATAGGTAATTCACAAAATCTTCAGTATCTTTTGTGTTTCAACAGACGGTCATTTGTACCAGAAGTGGGGAACTTCATTATCTGTTTTGGTGTGGCTGATCCCCACTTTTTTCTAATTAGGTTTTGTTCTATTAAGTGTGTGGTCATTTATTTATCTCAAAACAATTTGGCACCAGAACACATTTCCATCAAAAGTATAGCTTTTCTCTCCTAGTGAGACTTCTTGTTTTATGTCTTTTTGAGGTCAACTTAGAGCTCATATTTTAAGGTTGACTTGTAATAAGTACAAGGAGATTGATTAAAATGATATGCTTCCACTGACTTGAGTATCAGTCACCGCAACATTTAACAGTATAAATTATCACGTCACTAAGATTCTGTGACAAGGCAAAATATACATTAAACGTCAAATATTTAGTCTTAGATGCTCAATAAAAACAATAATTGGACCCAGTCCAACTAATTGCCAACTCATATACAGATCCATATATTCTAAAAGATGTATTACAAGATAATAGGTATGGATTATGATGTGTATTGAAAGTATCATCACTGATTATGAGTGGAAATAATACTGGGGTCATATCTTATACAAAACTATTGGGTGTAACAACACATAGTATTTTTCTACCAAAAACTGTTCATATAATATAAAGTTATTTTAATAATGAGAGTTTATATCACAATTATGGCTTAAAACACATGACAAAGATGGAGTAACCAAGCACACAGAAAAGTGTTATAGCAATCCGGATATGCCTTCAAACAACAAGAAAGATCAAAGATGCTATCACCGGTTGAAGACACTCTTACTACGTCCCTGTGAGAAGAGGATAGCACAGGATGTACAGGATATCTTATCCTGGTTCCAAACTAAGTCAAGACTTTTCAGAGAGTCTTCCAAAGGTATGGTTTATTAAGGTGTCGGGTTTAAGGTTTCAGAAAGTTGCACAAAGATTTAAAGTAGTGTTTGAGGGAGCACATACTCCTGTCCGAATCTGGATTTTGTATGAGAAAGGCATACCCCACCTTGCATGAAAATAAAACCCCATTGTCATTACATTCCCCGGGGTACCCAACACATATAAATAAATCACACTGCTGGGATTAAATATATTTTATTTTACTAATATCAATTTTAAGAAATCACACATATATAAGCAAACATAAAATTTTTAAAGCAATAAGAGCCATATGCTGTGGGGCTAGCAGGCACCATAGGTAATAGTGCCTCTCATAATTACTGATGACCATTATGGTGCCAAAAATGCCCCAGAGGTGAAGCCAGAAGGAAAGTTTTACACAAGAGTTTATAATATGAATTTGACCTACAGATGACCGAAGGTGGCAAGGCCTGACCTCAGTGACCCCTCCAAGGTCAAGCCCTGTCACCAGGTCAAATCTTTGAAAATGAGAAGATGAAATGCCAAACAAGATAAAATGAAGAGCTTCACCAGTGGGGGAATGAACCCAAAGTCGAATATAAGGAATTTTGAAGAATTTTGACAGAAATAGGGTCAATATAAAATGGCCAAAAATTGAAATGGAAATAAGTGAACTACATTCGACCAAAAGGGTTTAAAAATGTCATAGTAAGAGGGAAATATGTCTAAAAATTGACTGTGTCAGCACCCATAGTATAATAAAGGTGATAAAAGTTGCAGTAATACACCCAGTCTGCCCAAGCCATAGAACAGGCGAAGGGGGTGACAGTGTAACTATAAAAGTTATTAACAGGCATGGTATGCAAGCCCCCCGGGGATATGAAAAAATATATGTGAGGGGAGAAAGCCATAAGCAGCAGAAGTGCAATGTCTTCACCATGCCAAGTTAAGAAACTAAAATATGCATTGAATGTTTAATATATGACTAATGCATTCAGGCCTACCATAAATGGCCAATGTCATACCCCGACCTCAGCGGTTTGAACCCAAGATAAAGGCATATACATTGCCTAAGAGTAAAGGTCAGGGTTCTATTTTGGAGTGGCTGCAACTTAGACAGGATTGCATTGTTTAAAAGAAGTATATGCCAGTCCCAGCCATATAATAAGAATCTTACAAGGTAAGATAGCATATAAAAACACCTCACAAGGTCAAAGGTCAGAATCATATAATGTAACTGTATAAGACAATAAAAGAACTTTTGACAAAATGTATATGAGAGACAACATGGGCAGTTTATCTGCCAAAGAATACTTTCAATAATACTTGACATTCTATGCATAGAGTCCAGAGCAACATCACATACAGTGGAGCATGGTGAGATTATAAATAACTATTATGTCCCGATCCAAAGGGCCAAAACACAAGGCACACCAGCAGGCAGGACTACTGCACAACTTCCAAGGGCTGCATGCACACTGGTCCCAACCGCTGGTTAGAAGAAGGCCAGACTCAGATATGGAATATCACCTGAAACTAAAACACCAACATTAGCAAATGTGCCAATACATATCAACAATACAAGTGGGCAACCACAAACAAAATAAGCGGGGGGGGGGGGGGGGGAATCTGTGGGGGGGCAAGTTTCACTGTTACCCCTCGTGGCTCTCAAATGCAAATGGAAGAGTTAAGGGTCAGATTCGACTAATATTGATGAATGGACCAATGACAGTGGCTGTTACAAAACACATGGTCAAATTTGGTAACTAAAGTCCAGAAACCTAGCCTTAAGGTACCCCCAGGAATGAACTAGCTGCAATAGTTTTTTTTTCCAAATTATTAAGCAGATTTTGTTGAAAACTCCCTGAGCAAATTTTGGAATTTCAATCCAGATCCGGATCATCTTAGAGGTGGATAGAGCAATGGGCAGACCCGGCCTTCTGTTCAAATAGATAAACAAACAAAGGGATGCAAATACAATTGCATATCTCTCCCCAAGGGGAAGGGGGGGGGACGAGGATAATAATCACCCTGTTAAAGAACCATATATATTGCAAAGGTTTTTCAGAGGGTCATCCTGGTTACTGTCGAAAATAATTTAGTTATCTAAATGGTAACAATTAATTGCTTCCACAAGTTTTTCAGAGAAACAAGATGCGCTAATTTCAAGATTATGTTAGTAAGCCATCAAACGGTACTAAAGTTACAAATTGTTTTGTACAAAGGTTGTTTATATGGTTATATGAAGAAAAGAATTATCCTGGTGCTGAAAAAAGTCAAATTTCGTCGTACATCAGTTAAAATTGTAGAACCTTCTCATTTTAAACGCATTTTCAAAATGGCTTGACCCACTTATTATTTTAATGGAAGGAAACACCTTATTTATTTGAATATGTTTAACGACATGAGCATACCATTATCCTGGCCGATCCTATGATAGCCTACCCAACCTACCATTCTAAATTGGGCTATAGCCCATCTTGAGATGGGTTGACTCCTAAATCACTTTCATTAGCAAATACATTCAGAGAACCGTGGACAAAATGCATATATCTTACATTTCCAAAGGCATGTCAATGGTGAGGATATCATTCAGACTAATTTAAGGCAGATTCTACATCAGTACCCTTCAGTGGAATGGTATGTTCACAACATTCCCATTGATTTTCCTCACAAATACTTATTATGAAAGTTGATAACTACTCATTTACTTCAATCAGCCAGTGGAAAACCTCCCCGGCAACACCAGAGAAAATATACAAATGAACTACAAAAACTATTTCGCTTATCTATGCAGATGTATTTTAATTTTTAAAGACTTTTTGAGTGTTATTGGGCATAGTATTAAGATAAATGGCACTTTAATTCCTGTAACCAATTATTTCAAAAGGATAGTATAATGACTTTTTATAGCTTAAAAAAGCTTAAAAATTGGTTATATTAATATCTTTGTGATTTTATAAGGCCGGCATTTAGTGTTTTTAATGATTTGATAAGACTGAGATTTTATCCACCCTGCCCCAAAACTGACAGACATTTTGTCCTTCTTTGCAGTTTTGACTGGCATTTTGTCCACCAGCAATTTGTTCATGAGTGTTATAATAATAATTACCTGCCACAGTCATTAATCACGTGACAATGTGGATCAAGAACAAACCAGTTCATGAAACTAATTCATGAGTGTTATAATAATAATTACCTGCCACAGTCATTAATCACGTGACAATGTGGATCAAGAACAAACCAGTTCATGAAACTAATGTTAATAAGGTCTACACAATATAAAACTAGTTTAACTTTCTAAATGTGTCATGGAGACCAGTTGTCCCGAAGTGTTGTGTACTTTATTATGTTTTACTCAGCTGTCTTAACTTATAACCTAGAATTAAAATAAACATAAAAATAAAATTTTACTTGGTCTTTAAGTGTTTTTTTTTGTGTATGAAAATAGCCAATAGCAATATTAATTAAACCCAAACCCATGTGATTTTTATATAACTATGAATTGATTGAAGTACTGACTTCAGATTAAAATATTCACCCATTTAGATATTGATTTAGTAATTTACTTGATTTATATTTCCTAACTCTATTGAATATTAGTAACTTAACTCATAAAAATGACTCGTGTGTCTCCACATTATACCAGTATCTAGCTCAGCTTGCTGGCACTAACCAAATATTACCAAATATTAGTTTTATTTTTAACCATCTCAAGAGTTTTGAACCAAAATGTCCATGCAAAATGTACAATGTCCATTGTATAAATTTCATTATAAGAATATAGTCTTTTCTCCGTTTGTTAATTAAATGTAAACAAAGTGATATATATTTAGACACTTTTATTCCAATATAATCTGTCCTTCATACTACCCTTGCTTTATATAGCCTTTCTCAGAACCCTCTGTTTCCCCTCAGTTTGGTTAGCTTTACATATAAGCTTTACTATGTAAACCACATGTGAACATCCTCTTTGGTACAATGGCAATTATAACTTGATGTAAAGAAATGCAGTGATTGAAATCAGATTCTTTTTTGAAAAAAAAATAGAATTAAAAAAATGGATTATCTCTGTACATTGTGTTTATAATATCATAGTTTAAATTTCAGACAAAGTAATTTAGAAGTTCAGAAGTAAATACAAATTTTGACAATTTTGTAATTTTTTTTTTTAATTTATACAAATTAAATTTGGAAAAATAAATATTTTTTCCCAAACATGTAGTAGAGAGATCAACATACATTTGTTTATTGATATATAACATTTCTGTTTGTTTATAAGTCCTATCAGACCATTAGGCCACATTTAAGCATCAGGAAAGGCTAACACAAAAACCATAATTAAACTGAATGAATGCAGTAACACTAGATCAGTTATATAATAGCTATGTATTTTTCTATAAATCTACATATATATTTAAATAGAAAAATTGACAATAGAACCATTATACCGTGGTCTATGTTTTTCTTTCATCTCAGAGATTATCAAGGCAGTATCTATAGTATCATGTGTCTTTGCAGAACATTATTAGATCCATTAACAATCCAAGATTAAAGGGAAGGCACATAAAAGATGACATAGAAGTTCCTACAATATGTCTCTTGGTACCACAGATCTTCATAGTTGACTAGTAAATAACTGGGTCAAATGATGAACTGTGACCTACATGTGTTATCAAGATTAAAAAAAACCTTTTTGTTCATAAAGCTACTATGATCAAGACCAAGTAGATTAAAGTGAAGTAATATTATAGAAAGAATCTTTAATATTCAGTACTAGGGAGGCTAGATTTATTCATTACATATGTAGTTAGGTGGAAATTCGAATCATTTTTTATGATCTCTGCTGGTGTAACACTTAAGTACTGTGCATTGTTCTTGCTGCATATTTTTTCAAGGAATTCTCAAGTTACATGACTAACAAAAGTGGCAAAACATGTTCATATTTGTTGGGGGTCCTTGACAGGTCTTGTTTTTGTATTCTGTCAATGCAAGGTATAAATCTTTTCTGATGAAGTTCCAATGATTCTGGGTTATCAATTAATCTGTCAAAAACCTCGACCAGCCAACAAGTAGAAAACTTCATTCCAGCAATAAAAGCTCTTATTGTATCCAAGAAGGACATCAATTGTTAGTTCTCTTATGTGAAGTTAAGTCCTTTTGTGACTGACAATGAAAGTAGTAGTTTAGATTGTTGTCATATTGAGGTTGTAAAATAATGGAGACTTTAGGCTATATAAGTGATCATGGATTTGTGTGTGTTGTATAACGTGGTCACAAATATAAAGTTATAACAAATCACATACTTCAATAAAAGTGTGAACATAGAGGTTGGCAGTTCAACTACAATGTCAGCAATTACCTACAACTGGGTTATTGGTGTATTGAAACAAAATAAAGGTCAGAGAAGAGCTGATGATGTGAAGCTACTTGAAAACTGGTTCAGAAGAAAATCTAAAATTTTGGATAATATAAGAACAGGTTTTATTTTATATTTGTTTGTTTTATTTAGTGTGTACTGATTTAAATTCATGTTGGGGGTTTTATCTGGAATATATCTAGCACCATGGATTAATAAAATGTTTAGTACAAAATATGAAGCAATATGTAATGTATTTATGTACAAATAATTCTAAAATATGTGGTTATCAGTATAGCATGACTTGTTAATGTTACTTTCAAGACAATCCATGTGTCATATCACAGCAGGAAGTTGAGGGGTGGAGGAAATAGTGCATACTAGTTGATCAAGGTGATGCACTGAAAACTATTGGTGCTATTAACTTTGCTAGTTCAGATCTGGGCAGGAATTAAGCTCAGTACCTGAGAGGTGGAAGGCCAGTGTGTTACCAACTCTGATACCTTGCCCCGTCATATTTAAAAAATTTTTTTTAGAAATATTGATCAACTGAATGGTAAAATGTTCAAATTGACCATGAAACAATTTAAAAATCTCCACAAAACATTAATTAAATTTAAGCCACCTCTCATCTCGGTGGTAGTGTAAGGTGGGGATTTGCAGTCAAAATTCATGGAAAGAGATGACCTTCATCTCGGAAACATACAACCAAGTTTGGCTTTACCTCAGTTTGAGGCGGTCAGAAGCGATTTTAAATAACTAGATGGAAGTTTTAAACATAACCAAAATTTCCGTGGCAAGGATCGGCAAATGCAAGGAAGGTAGCTAAAGGTAGAAGGAGGAAGTATATTTATTTATTTGGGGTTTTATGTCGCTTTCAATACTGTACAGGTCATATCACGACCAATAGTTGGAAGGGCAGAGGAAACCAGTACATACAGTTGGTCAAGGTTCTGTACTGTAAACTGCCGACCAACGGCAAGCAACTACCAGCTTTCCCACTTGAGGTAGGGCTGGGAACTGAACCCCGACCTCAGAGGTGGGAGGCGAGAGTGTTACCACTCTGCCACCGTGGCCCAACGGCGGTAGTATAAGATTTAAATAAGATGTTAGTAAAGTTGGAAACAACTTTATAACTGTCATTTCTAGCCTATTGAAAACATGTATATAAGAAGGGGCATATAATGGTGAAGGGTTTAAAACAATAGCAAAAAAGAAAGAAGAAAAAAAATCCGCAAAATCTACATATATGTTTTTCCGTCCGTCAAATAACACACAATGTATATCTCTCAGTTGATTATTTTTAAAAATAAAACAACAAGATCAAAAAATTACAAAAGCTTTTTAATAGATCTGACAATAAGATTTTTCTTGTCCTTACTCAGAGACCTTGCTTGACGTCATTCAACACTGTGAGTTTGTGACGAGGCAAACTGGTGACGTCATCATACACCAGGGAGAGAAAGGTCACAGGTCAGTGAACCATTTCAAGACAGTTAATTGGGTTAAAATGAAATGAAAAAAAATAGGAAAATGTTGAATTTTACTGGTATCTCAAATTAACAGTTTCATAGACATTAAGAAATAAGACAGTAAGAAATAAGTCTAAAATACAATTTTAAGCAAGTCACTAATTTTAAAGAGTTAGGTGTCTGTGGGAGTGAGGTCATACTTGTGTTTTGGAACCCCCAATGAACACCCATTTTAACATGTATCTCATCTGTCTTTGTGTCACTGGCATCTTGAACCACACAAAAAGCTGCCTGACCAAGAAATTACTTAAAACTTACTGATTACAGAACCAAATAATATAATAGGAAAGGATTAAAATATTTGATTTGAACACATGTTTCAGGTTTTACATCATTTTGAGGGGATCTGTGGCTGTGTTACACAAGGAATCTCTGGAGGATGTTGACTTGGGAGAAGAAGGGGAGCCCCGCTTTGTGGATACGTCTACACTGGGGAATGAGCTAGTCACATTAGGTAAGCTAGAAGTCCTATAGGTTCACTGCAGAAGATATATTATGTGCAAAGTCACGTGCATGAGAACTTGTACTCACAAGACACCGATATAACTGTCTGTGCCCTATATCCTCCAGGAGAAGGGGTGACATTTGGGGAGATTGCCCTCATCAACCCAGACTGTATCCGCACTGCATCAGTAGTGGCCAATGAAAAGTGTGACCTGGTAGTGATACACAGGGACTTGTACAACAGATCTGTGTCCAAAGTAAGTAGAAAGCAATCTTCATTTATTTATCTATTTTATTTATTCATCTGGGTTTTACGTCGCTTTCAAAACTGCAAACGTCATATCACAATGGATAGTTTTGTGGGCAGAATAAACCAGTACATACAACTGGTCAAGATTTGTTAACGTAAACTGATGACCATTGGTAAGCAACTAGCAACTTTTCAACATAAGGTCTGGGGTTCGAACCACCAACCTCAGAGGTGGGATGAGTGTGTTACCACTGTGGCCCCTAAATATCTTCATAGAAACATGTTGAGAACAATAGTCTCAAATATGAAGATCCTATTTTATGGTGTTATGGTTACATACCCGTCTCTCACGTCCAATGATGTGGGTTCAAAACTATACTCAGGTCTTTAAATAAGTAACTTACTTGTCTTTATGGCTTACAGTACAGAATATTGATAAGCAAGCACTCACTGATTCCTGCCAAAACTTCTCCCATCATGACACGACCATCCCAACATTAAATGCAAGGTAATGAAATAAAAAAAATAAGCACAGATAAATGGAATTTACCTTGGATCAGAATCAATCAAATCATCAAACTTATCTGATTCTGTCAGTATAATTTGACTCTATATATGCCTTACAATTTGCCATAATATAAATACCCACATGTGCTTTCTGAACATGTTTAACATTTTGAGGAGTGTCTGTTATTGGTGTGATAATCGCAATAGGAGAGGTCGTACAACCAATAACATTATGGTCAGGACAACAATATCAGGGTCAAGGGCTAAGCAATGGTATTACACCAGTGTTATGTACACATTAAACTACTTGAACATTAAAACATTTCCTTTTTATGATTTTAAATAAAATTTATCTTGTGTGGTGTGTTATTTAATCAGTACGTACAGTGTCAAGATTTGTATATTAATAGTACACAAAGGAATGCAGAATAAAGCAAGTCATTAACCAATGTTATGTAACATTTTTTTCCCGTACAAATAATTTTTATTGATTTTCCAGACATATAGCATTAACTCTCTGAGCCAAGGCAGAACAAATTAGAATACCATATTTAAGGAGGAGTCATGAAATACTTTATAAAATTATGACAATTAACAAACTAATGCCTGTTTGACACATTGTACATTCATGCTAATTATCTAGCGAGCAACACGGGTGTTACTAGTTTCTATAATTTTTGTATGGTCTACACAATGGCAAATTGTCAGAATTGATAAATCAACTAGGCCTGCTAGCAAAATGATTAATCAAGTTTACATCTTATGTTTATTTACCTGTCAGTTTCAATAAGCTTACTGTGGTGATGAAAAATTGCTTTATACTTCATGGACTCTTATTCACTCCAAAAATGCTATATACGATATGAAATGCTGAAAATAGACATTTATATATCTATCCTAATATGAGACAAGATACAAGTATAACATGTCTTTCTACATAGTAATCGACAATAAATATTATCTGCGCCTTTATTTGAATAAATTGAATAACTCATATTTTAATGTCATATTTATTAGAGGTGCCTTTGGAATATATATATTTTTTTGTTAATTCTCACTTTTCACTAGTTTGGCAAGCATAATTCTGAGAATGGAATCCACGGCAAACATTCAGACTGCAGAAAAAGACTGTGCCAATTTAATACAGCATTTTGTGCATCTGTATGTCATGTTAATGGGGGGAACAAAACTAGATATAACTAGAACAGAGACAAAAGTAACACAGAATGTAGTTAAATGTTGTTTAATTGGTTCAACATGTTTATTGGAGAATAATGTTCAGTTAGTGAATATTCATTATATTCTAACATTCAGTTTTCATTACATTCTGATAAACCATGAGATTTTTTACAAGCAACAGTCATATGACTTAAAAAAATCAGCCTTATACGGCTGTTCCATATTCAAGATACATCGGAGACAACCCCGATTTGGCCAATCCATAATCCTCCCTATAGGTGTCCATGGGTTATCTTGTGCATCCAGCGTCATCTTGGGAGTATTTGACCCATTATTGGCTGTCTGTGGGACAAAATTTGGCCTGGAAAAACGTTTGAACATATTTAGAATTTTCCATGGATGAAAAAAGCCACCTGCTGTTCATTGCAGTCTGGGAGTACTGACACTCACCCGTGGTGCCAATCAAGGGTGACCTTTGAAAGAAAGCCGCCTAGATTTACAATCCAATCAAACAGGCTGATGTCACATTTAACCTAGGCTATTGCTCCTTCTTCTTCTTTTCTTCCATTGTATTGACAAGGACATTGAATAAGGGCTACAAGCCTACCAGACAACTCATATCATCGTAAAGAATAGTTGCACTGGAGAACAACCCAAAACTTTTCTCATGAATACTCGGGGAAACTAAAGCTCAGATTTTCAAACATATTCAATATTTTCATTAGCATTTCTAATTCCTGTAATTATGCTCCTGACAAAAGGTAAGAAATATGAATAGCTAGACCTAGTACATCGGAGAACCGATGCAAATTGTATCCACCAGAAAGACAACTCACCAAAGCCAATCAACCATCGCTTAATCTTAAAGGAGGAGCCCAAGGTCAAATTTGACTACATCAAAAGATTCCTAACCCATGATTTTCTATAGGTTGGTTTCACATTACAAACCTCTAGGACCTAGAATAAACGAGTTATAAGCACTTTTAATTTTGGCTATCTTTGTTTAACATTGAAGGTTGGGCCCAAGGTCAAATCTGACCCATCAAAAGATTCCTAGCCCATGATTTCCTATAGGTTGGTTTCACAATGGAAACCTCTAGGACTAATAATAAGCGAGTTATTACCACTTTTAAGTTTGGCTATCCTCGTTTGACCTGAAAGGAGGGACCCAAAGTCAAATCTGACCACATCACAAGATTCCTAGCACATGATTTCCTATAGGTTGGTTTCAAATTGCAAACTTCTAGGACCAATAATAAGCGAGTTATATGCACTTTTAAGTTTGGCTATCCTCATTTGACCTTGAAGGAGGGGTCCAAGGTCAAGTCTGACCACACCAAAAGATTCTTATCCCATGATATCCTAAAGGTGGGTTTCACATTGCAAACCTCTAGGACCAATAATAAGCGAGTTATAAGCACTTTAAAGTTTGGTGATCCTTGCTTGACCTTTAAGGAGGGGTCCAAGGTCAAATTTGATCAAATCAGAAGATTCCCAGCACATGATTTCCTATAGGTTGGTTTCATATACCAAGCCTCTAGGACCAATAATAAGGGAGATATAAGCACTGTTCATGACTGACAAAAAAAACGCCCATGGCGGCCATCTTGTTTTCAAAATGAGGCCAAACATATTCCCATTTAAGATTATGTAATGAGGAACATATCCTGAGAATTTGAGATCTCTACCTATAATACCCTTTGCTCTAGAGGGCCAACAAAAGTCCTTGCTGAAAGTCGATAAACGTCCTTGGCGGCCATCTTGTTCAAAATGAGGCCAAAAATATTCCCAGGCAAGATTTTATGGTTATGAATATATCCTGCAAATTTGAGAAGACTAGCTGTAATATTTTTTTAGTTAGAGCAGTAACGGTGAAATCTCATTACACACTGCGGCGGTGGCGGCGTAACAAAGTGAAATCCATAGGATCCACCAGATGCTAGCCGTTATTAAGGTTGTTGGGAGGTAAATGTGCGACAGTGAAATGAGCATTGCACTGGGGGATCCATTGCACCAGGGGACAATTTTTTACATTATCCAGTTGTGAAATAATATTGTCCAAAACTAAAACAACATTCTGTGCATATATTTGTCATGTTAATTGGAAACAGAAGTAAAAATTGTCTGTTAGTAATCTAGGACAGGCTAATGTAACACATATGGAAGCTTACTGTTGTTCAGTTGGTTTAATATGTTAGACAGAAGATACTGTTCAGCTGGTAGATATTCATTACATTCACCGAGTGGGTAAGGTATTGTTTCACTGCCTGATTTCTTTTTATGACCATTAGCTGAAACATGTTGAAAACAAATGCCGTTTTGATCCAGGGTATGGTCACATAAAAAGCTGGTTAAAAATTTGAGGCAATAAAAATACTTAAATCAATAGGATGTTATAGCAATCAAATTTCTACTGGAGAAGTATTACATTGCAACAAATAGACAAACTTTTTTGTGTCAATTTTTTCAGAGCGGTTATATTCACAATAATATAAGCATTGTCTTCACAAATGTTCAATCTGTATTCATTGAAATATATCATTAATATACATTTTAAAAGAATTGTGTCACTTAAATATTTTTAATACGTGTTTGTATATATTATTTCTGACAAATGAACTCCGATTTGGTCATTAACCTAAGTAATTTGTCACCTTGGTAAGTTCATGTACCATTCATTCACATTATATACTCTCTATATAAACATCACCAAGTAACCTTAAGATAATAGGAACATACAATACACATTCCATTTGCCATTGAGACAAGTATTCTGCTCTCTTTCAATGGACTGAGAAGCTACGAGTCCATTGGCGCAACCCTGTTTCTATTGTATTTAGATTTATTATCAATAAAATTCTTCATGCTCCTTTTCAGGTCATAGCCAGAGACTATGCAGAGAAGATGACTTTCATTGACTCTATCCCTTTGTTCAACCAATGGTCCCCTAAATTCAAGAAATATCTGGCTGCCTCATTGAAGAAAGAATGTTTTCCATTTGATTGCCCAATAGTGAAACAAGGGGACAAAGCCACAGATATGTACTTTATCGTCAGGTCAGTACTTCAACTCTAATCTGTCTCATTTTAAGCCCTGTGTGAATGCTTTTCAGGTAAACAAACTCTCACAGAAAATATACTACAAATTACAATTTTTTAGCTTTTCTTTATTGGTATATACTTATATTGTTTATATATTTACATATGTTTATTGTAAATATATGCAAGTAAGAATTATTAGCCATTAAAGTTGTAGGTAGGTCTATAACAGGCTCTAAACATTACATTTTCTGAGAAAATTGCTCGGCTTACTCTCATGTTTCATCATTTTCCTGATACTTTCGGGTTTAATGACTACTTATATGTCTACCTCTAGGATAATTAGAATAAAATTGATCTCAGGTGTAGTGGTGACATCACAATTTAAATGATAAAAATATTGCCCATAACCAGCCACATTCCCACTTCATGTGGTATTATTACATGTCCTCAAATAATCCTGTTTGGAAAGTCTAAAAGCCACGTTAAGGTGCTGCAAGATGTTTTGCACTACCATAGACTCCGTCCTATAGAGTCATATCCTAGTGTTCAACAGTTGTTTCATGATGCCACATTTGAATTTTAGTAGCAGGGATATCTATAGACAAAAAAGTCTCACTTGTTTAATGGTTTGGAATTAACACCTGGGTATGGTGTACCCACGTGTATTTTTTACATCACTTCAGTACTAAACATACTGACTGATCCAATGAGTTGCAAAAAAAGATAGTTTTATTTATTTATTTGGGGTTTTACGTCGCTTTCAACACTGTACAGGTCATATCACGACGGGTAGTTGGAAGGGCAGAGGAAAACAGTACATAGAGTTCGTCAGGGATCTGTACTGTAAACTGCCGACCAATGGCAAGCAACTACCAGCTTTCCCACTTGAGGCTGTGCCGGGAACCAAACCCTGGCCTCAGAGGTGGGAGGCGAGAGTGTTACCACTCTGCCACCGTGGCCCTTGCAAAAAAGATAGATATTCTACTGAAATATTTATGATGCTTCCACATTAATTTTCTCTTTCATTTTTTTACTTTAACACTGACTGACACAAGTATCTGTTGAGACAATTTTGTATTCAACTGGTCAGCAAAACCACAGGATAAACAAGTAATCTGAAAATAGAATTGCAGAGGTCACATGATCAACATTATTTCAAACACTTAACTACCACAAAATTAAAGTAGGTACATAAAATACATCAGATAGAGTCTACTATGACAAGACTGTGCACTACATTCTACACCCAAACAAGAGCAAGTGTTGAATGTTGTTCATTGGATTTAAAGAGCACATGTTAAAATATTATAGGATAAACTCTAGAGACAACAGTTACAAACATCATACTCAGTATTATTACAGCTTTACAGTTTTCAATGTTTTCAGTGAACCTAATACCCCTTTCACACTACAATCGGTATACCCCACAGTTAGAAGTTATAATCAGTGCCGGAACTGCCTCTCAGGACGTCTCATTTCTTCAGAGATTTGATGCATCCACCATGAGGTTACTGTCTTGTCACGTTAGAATCTGTGGTTTATAGACAGTAAAAACAAAATTTGACAAGGTGTGTGATTATCATTTGCGGAAATCGATGATCAAGAACGGCAATGCTACACCCTTATGAAAAACGTATCCACAGAAGGTCACAGAAATGGACGAACATAGATGAATACTCATGGACACAGGTACTCTGGTAGGGTGGACAAGGACTGGTGATTGAGGGTGACTGACAGTTAGGGCTTCAGAGAAGGAAATATTGAACATTTCAAAACCAGTTGAAGGACAGGGGCTTTTGTCTAATACCTATAACTGCAGGTTATACAGCATGTAATGTAAAAGGGGTATAACCAATAAAGGTGGTGTGACTCCCTTTCATGACAAAATTTCATAAATGAAGCCACAGTCAATTTATTTTATCGTGTGATGTTACTGTCCTATGTTTTACCGTACCTGGGTGTAGTCATTAAGCTTTCATCTCTGTGTATGTGGGTATAAATCAAACTCATGAAATCATGTGGAATATACTAATGACCTCTCCTCATCTGACCTTTAGTTGTTTAAAGGGACAACTTTCACAGGTGACCTAAACATCAAGTAGTTTCCATAAATAAGCTTACAATGCAAATTTATTAGGATTCAAGAATTGGCTTGATAAAAAAACAGCTTCGCTGAGACATTATATGATAAATATTGAAGTAATTGTCCCTTTTTATGACACCACTTTGTCTGGTACATTGATTCTGTACTGACTGAAGTCTGAGTCCTACAGAAGCTGAAATTAATAATATAAAAAAATTAATGAAGAATGTGTACCGAAGAAATGTCAGCATTTATCCGTGACAATTAAGAAACAACCATTGAGCATTGTGTTCATTGACAAGCTGAATGGTCCTGTCTTTTATAAAAATGCATATATTTCCTGGCTGTAATGGAATAACACACACCCACTTTCTTTCTGATATAACTGCTCAATAATGTTGACATCTCTATGACTTTAAACCTGAATAATCAAAGTATTTATAATATATTAAAGTGTCTTTACATACTGTGTGTATATATAATATTTCTAATTTGAATAGATAATGAATTTTCTATGGCTCAAATTACTTCAAATTAAAAGAAATGTATAACATGGCCATTTACGCATAATAACTGAACTTTATTATATAGATAATGGCCAAGTGGCGCTCCATTATCAAAATCCTGAAAGGGCCGAAGGGTCATTAAGTTTACATAATGGAAGCGCCACGAGGCAATTATCTATTATAAAACCCTGTAAATTAAAACCAATTTATTAATTCAATAATTTAACACCTTGTACCAAATGATCAACCTAGACAATATTTGTAATGTTTCATTTGGTGTGCATACCATATGGGGCTTTCATTAAATTAGTTCTATGGTTGTTGTTTTTTTATTTCAATACACAATCAACATTGTTTCAGCATGAGTACAAGTGGTTTTCCTTTACTTTATGGGAAAATATAATTTTAGATAAAGCTTGAAAAGTTTTAATATAATCTGACTGCCACAAAATTTAACCATGGATAATGATAATTGATAAATATGGATCTGTGACTTACAGAAAGCACTTTCCAGAAAAAAATAGACTGCTTATTTAACAATGCTGTGGATTATTTGTTGTGGTGGGTGTTTCATGTTACTTTATTAATTTGTGCTTATTTTAAGACAGTAAGCTATGATTTTTGTGTTTCAGGCATTGAAAGTGTTAGAAACTGGAGAATTACTTACTTGTTTTATTTTGTGTTGAAGTTTTTGGGTTTCTCAAGATATTTATTTTGTATGCTTCTTTGTCTCTTAATTTGGAATCAAGGAAAATGCCTCCTGGAAAGATTGTCTCCTGGAAAAAAGCCTCATAGAAAGAATGCCTACTCCAAATTTTGTATTTCAAAAATACCATCCAATAAAAATTAATCCACAACATTAAGAACAAAATTCACTTCAACCACAAACAGTGTATCATTTTAGAAGTATATAACAAACTGTAATAAGGTAAATAAAATCTTTGCTTTGAACTTAAAAACATTGAAAATTTAATTTAAATCAAATTTAATCCCAGCAGTAATGCATTTCAGTGCTGCATTTTTGCACTATGTTTTTTTTCTCATTTTACTTGAGTAAATTTTGAGCCACTAAAAACACTCCTTTTAATATAGTATGCTGGGTTAGATTTCACAGTGAGTTTGTTTGAAAGTTACCTGCTTCTTTGATTAAGTTCACAGAAGATTATGCTAAAGTCAGATTGTAAAGAAATGCAAAGAATTAAAAAATATCCAACTTTATAAATTAAATTGCTTGTTTTGTATTTGTCAGGAGGTATTTTTTCAAAGTAGCATTTTTCCATGAGGTATTTTTCTATGAACTCTCAATGTCATTCAGAATTGAAAAGACTTTGTAAATTACGGAAGAGAAGGGCCAACATTACAAATTTTTTTATCTCGATTTATTGACTTAGTAACTCGATAAGTCGACTTAGCTATCTCGATTTATTGACTTACTAAGTCGATAAATCGAGATAATTATCTTGATTTATTGAGTTAGTAAGTCGATAAATCGAGATAATTATCTTGATTTATTGAGTTAGTAAGTCGATAAATCGACTTAGTTATCTCGATTTATTGACTTACTATCTTGATAAATCGAGTTAGCTATCTCGATTTATTGACTTACTACCTCGATTAATCGAGTTAGTTATCTCGATTTATCGACTTAGTAAGTCGATAAATTGACTTAGCTATCTCAATTTATCGACATACTATCTCAATAAATCGACTTAGCTATCTCGATTTATCGACTTACTATCTTGATAAATCGACTTAGGTATCTTGATTTATCGACTTAGCATCTCGATAAATCGAGTTAGTTATCTCGATTTATCAAGATACTAAGTCGATAAATTGACTTATGTATTTCAGTGTTTCAATGTTTCACCTTGAATCGTCAGTGAATAGAAGCCATGACTTTGACCTGAAATGTAATCTAATAGAACCTTTATATCACCTAATCTCCAACAAGGCAATTGTCTTTTTAAGTGTAATCTACCCTGTTGCTAATTATCACTTAAGAAGTAAACTAATATGAATAATTGTCTAAACAAGTGTCTTTATGACATGGGTCAAAGGAATTCATAACAACATCCAAATTGCTTTGATATGTGTAGGTCACACTTTGTCAAACTTTTGAAACAAACAAAACATGATCATATAAATCATTCATCATTATTTGCAAATCAGGAGAACAAGGTTACAATTAAAGGATGCTAACCTGATACAGGTATACCCAATGTACTTTTCATAAATAAATGCTAGCATTAGAGTCTGTCATCTGATGGAGATTAAGCACTATAAAAGTATTCTTATTGCATCATTTTTTCTTGTTTTTTTACTTTGGGAAGAGTTTGCAGTTGCCAAGTTTTAAGTTGGCCATATTGCTGAGAGCTGATTTGACAAAGGGCTAATTTGTCCAACCCCCTGTTAATGGGTTCTTATAATGCCCTGTATCTCCTTTCAGATCTGCAAACTTGTTGGTAATCATGTGGCCTGAATCTTTTGGTGGGTTCACATTTGACCTTGGTCCCCTCTTTCGAGCCCTATTATGCTCCTTTATGTATAATGCCTATGGCACCTTAAAATTGGTATCAGAGGTTTTTGATGTGAAAACATATATCAAACCACATTGCATATATGTCTTAATGGGGTCATGTTTGACCTTGGAGACTACTTTCAAGGTCTAATGTGGTCCTTCATACTTTGAATGCCCTGTACCTCCTTTTTAATTGGTCCTTGAGCTAAGTCGATTTATCAACTTACTAAGTCGATAAATTGAGATAACTAACTTGATTTATCGACTTACTAACTCGATAAATCCAGATAAAAAAAATTATCATGTTGGCCCTTCTACTCTTACATAGTAAATGTACCCACTGAACTGCTTAATATGAAAGAAATTGTGAAAACATTTCAATATTGATGCATTGTGCTGAGGATGACTGGCAAATACTATGTACCCTTTTGTTCTTGTCAGACTGGCCATTGAACTAAACCACAATCCACTGTTAGAAAATAATGTAGTGTTAACTCTACATTATGCAAAAATAATGGAGAGTTGAGGCAATGGAAGGGTCGCCCGTCTGGGTTTTATATTCATCAAATCGTCATTTTGAATGATACATTTAACAGATACAATGTAAACTTGTAGTCTTGTATGTGGTAAGCCTGAAATGAACACAATGTCCTCTTTTATTACAGCCAATAGATTATTTACAAATACCTGAATATGACATTATTGTTTGATAAAAATACAACAGATAATTGAGAGACAGTTGTAAATTAAATAACAGCACGTGTATAACTAGTTATGGTCCATAGTAAGGTTGGGGGTGGATTGAAGCTCAAAAAGTGAGACTAAATAATAAGGTAAAAAAATAAATTACATAAGAAATAACTTTTTTCACATATTTTTATGAATTGCAAGAGACAAGCGAGATGGCTGCTATTCACTCAAGCAAAGGACCATTAAATGTCATACAGCTGACATACCTCGCCCCCTGGATTGTAACTCTATTTAAGTGATGTGATAATTACAGCCAATCAAATGTACAGATTTATCATTGAGGTGTAATGATTGTGTTGTACTTACAGTGGAGAGGTGAAATTAACAGTTGACCCAGAAGCCCAACAACAACAGTTCCAGAGATTCATGGCCAAATACAGAGACAAGGACAGACAAGACAGGTGAGATAACTACATGGAACCCTTCCTTTCTATACAATGGTTCTTTCTGTATTAGGGCCTGCATTCACGAAAAGTCTTAGACTTAGCCAGGTCTTAGGCTTAAATCCAGTCTTAAAGTTAAGACTTTTGTCTCAGCTAAGTTTTGTCTTAAAAGCGTATTCACAAAGGGTGACTTAGCTAAGTCCAAGATTATCAAGTAACCACAGTGGTTTTCTGGCTCATGTGACCTTTCTTTTCTATTCAAACTATACTATTGGTGACATATATCCTTCATTTAATGCATTTTATCTTAGGAAAAGTGCTGTTTTGAAATTGAAAACCTTGTTACCACATATAAACTTCCCAAAGACTGCTTTAGTGAGGTGTTCTGTATAATTATACTTTATTTACAGCCATTTCAAATTTTGATGTGGAGAAAAGTTTATGGCAGCCATATTTAAGTCCCCTTTACAAAATTTAAGCCCACTACCAACCAGTCTTAAAGTTGAGCCCTTAGCTAAGCCTAAGACCAGTATTAAATTTTTTGTGAATACCACCAAGTCTAAGACAAAAGTCGTAGCAGTTTTTGGGCAGAAACTTTAGACAAAAGTCTCAACTTTAAGCCTAAGCCCTGGCTAAGACCTTTTGTGAATACGGCCCCAGAAGTTGCTTTGTATGATTTTTCCCCCTTTTGCTTCATATTTTACTTTCATATCTACGTACATATTTCTACACACCTGTTAACACATATCATACTATTATTTCATGTGTACATACATGTTATATATATATTTTAAGCATCCTTGCTCTGCTGTTTTAATGTGTGTCACAAGTACATAAGCTATTATAAGCTGTACTTTATTTAATTTTAAACTGTACATCATTTAATTTAAATTACAATTCCTGTTCAAGATATTTTTCCTTGGCGATGACCCTAGCTTGGTATACTTTTATATATGTATTTTTCAATGTACCAGCTGTCAGAAGTATGAAGTTCAGTAGATAGAAGTTAACAAACATAAATTTATACCCAAGTATACAAATTATTTCATTTCAGTTTAATTAAATCTTGGTCTTAAATTCAATCCAATGAATGATATTTAGCCATAGGTCACAAACGTTGCTACACTCTGAAAAAAAAGAGAGGCACAATATTTTTAGTTTGTTCATGAAAAATTTGTCCAATATCGTTATGGAAATATTTTTAAAATAATAATTGGTTTCTAATATGCTTTTTATGATACTTTATTGTAAACATGTATATGTGATGTCATTTGTGGTATAGAAGCAAGTTTCATAAATACTTTTTCATATTGTTTTATCATGTTTTATTTCTAAATCAGCATTCCATTTGGTATCAATCCTTGATGTAATATCATTATATTTACACAAGGATTGTTATTTCATTGCTACTTTATAACGGTATTCAAATGAAAACGTATATACAGTGCCATAATAGAAAAACTATCCCCTTGTTGTTTTAAGCAGTGAATTTTTAAGCTAAACTTGGTACAGTAGTACAACATTTATATGAGAACTACAATTTCTTTTTCAAATTCAGAAAGGGCTATACATTGCCATTATTATCAATTATGTCATTTACAAAGTTAATTCCTTTCTTTGAGCAATTTTGAAAATGAATACATTTGTATTTAGGTATTTACTAAACCAAGTAACACTATTGCATATATCACAAATGTCATAAGGCTGACTGAGTATAACACGCCCTCTGGATTATAACTCTATTTACAGTCATGTGCTTATAGTCAATAAGATTACTGCATTATATTACTGCAATGCACATCATTTTTATTTCTCTATCAAAAGTTAGTTTGTATGATTCTTCACTTCACATTGCATTTAGTTAAAATACTCGTATTTTATTCATTGCTTTTACAGAATCGCTTATGTCTCTTCTCATTTTATTTCTGATCGCAATCTTTGTCCAGTATTTTACAGAAAAAAATTCCCATGTTCTTTGTGGCTTGGGTTCATCCACATGACTGTACATTTGTGAATAACTTTCAATACCTCAAATGTTTATTACAGCGAGGAGCGCACTGACAAGGCCTACTTCCCACAGAAGTTACTTCCTCAGATTGAGAAGTACTCAAGAGTCAACAAGATACAACAACGTCAGCATTACCATAGGAACCACAGCAGTGATGTCACTGGTGGTTTGCCACAATCCTGGTCTCCCTCCTCCATCAGACAGATGAATGAAGAGATCAAGTCCAAGAAAGTCACCCTCAACATCTGCTATCTAGGGGACAAGCAATATTTTGGTGAGATATGTTTGTTGAGATTATCACTAGCCTCTGAAAGAATGTTGAGTCAAAAAATTCTGAATGATATCAGGTTGTTATCAGAAGAAAATGTATTATTTCACCTGCCCTGTGTCTTCCGATATCATCCAGCTTTATCAGACTCTCATAGAGGTTTATAAACATTGCAAAATAAATGTACCAGTAGCATTCTATATTACACTAACCTCACCTTGTACGACACCACATCTGTGTTTTACACAAAGACCACTGTCATAGTCCCTCAGTGTATTGATAAACTAGTCACAATGTCATATCTCAACTCACACTACAGTTGTACACTCAATATAAACCACTGTTACAGTACCTCTTTCAGTAGTAATTCCAATAACCGTACATAACATAATCTGTATTGCAGGTGATGTGGAGTTCCTTCTAGACCTTACCTCCCACCATGCTACAGCTGTATGTTCCACAGAGACTACAGTCATGTCTCTTTACAGGTCTCACTTCGACCGACTCTTTAAAAGGCGTAACCCCAGTACACTCTATACCATGGCTCATACACTGGAGCTACAGCTAGCCAGGAGGGTACTCAAACCAGACATTACTTCTAGTGTCCCACTGCTTAAGTGTTTTGTGTACAGATTACAAGAGCAGATCAATCATAGTGGCAAAAAGTTCCATACCAAAGATGATGATCTAGAATATGATATACCAGAAATTACATACGAGGATGTGAGTGAAACAAAAGCCAAATTAAGCACAGACAAACTCAAATCATACACATGGTCTGAAGCAGTGAACAGCAAGGAACTGCCATTGCCTTATAAACCAAAGAGAACTCTGTCTAGCAGTTGTGGGTTCGGTTCTAGACAGTATGAACCAAAGGAAAAGACAGTTAGCAATCGGATACTGAGATCCATAGCAACTGGTGCAGCAAGAGGTTCACAGCATTTTCAAATCAAATCACCTGGAGGAACTCCAGATCGACAGTCCTCAATGAATGGTAAACTGGATAACAGCACAGACAGTCTGAACTGCATCACATCTGAGTCTTTTAGAACTTTTGGTTCTGGCTTCAGAAGTATAAATGGAAAAACCTTGGCATCTTCATTTGAATCTGGATCAACAAAATCTCCAAAGAAGGACCAAGACACAGGGAAAGATTTAGAGCGGTACTTGGTAAAGTGCAAAGGAGAATTCTTATTTCGAACCACATCACAAACCTGATGCCCATCAGTTGGTTGCTGAACTTACATTGTTGTAAAAATGTGTTTATAAAGCACTTACATTGTTGTAAAAATGTGTTTATAAAGGCTCTGTTTTCAATGTGTATTAAGGAGTCTGTAATTTTTACAAGCTGCCAATTGTCAGTGTAACTTCATATATTTTTTCTAATCAAATATAAAATGTTTTGATATCTTATGTTGCTTAATCTAGCAATGACTGGGGCACACATTCGTCTAACTGACAATGATAGTTTGCTACACTCCATTACTCCTGTAGGGTATAATTTGTGTCATAGACCCCGTGCTTATGGCCTTAGTGGTGGGGTGGGATTTTTGTCAATCATAATGTCCAGTTCAAAAATGTTGATAGTCCTACCAATATGTCATTCTGAAATATTGTTATTGCCATTAGGTCATCTTCTAGACCCTTTGTGATAGTATGTGCATATTGACCACCTGGCTTATATTCTGATGCATTATTTGGCCAGGTTTTTAATCTCTTTGAGTACCTGTCTTGAGTTAGTTGCTCATTTTTTATGTGGGATGATTTCAATGTTCATGTTGCTACAACTTCAAATGATAGTGTTGAATTTCAGAATTGTCATGGGGTATTACTCAGCATGGTCACACACCAGCCCACCTTCATGGACACATTCTTGATCTCTTCCTCACTCCCGATGAGCTCAGTGTTGTTTCAAATGTTCGGGTTGGTGGGTTCATCTTGGATCATGCCCTGGTGCACAGTCAGCTCAATTTCACCAAGTCAAACACAGTTACCTTTTAGGGGTATCACAAGATAAAAATGCAGAACCGGGAGGAGTAATCTTGTTAATTGATCATTTGTTACATGTCCTAGCAACACCAAACCAAAGGTGCTGCCGGATTGCTTTCAGATTCCTACTTCCTGGCCAAAGCTGCCAGTTTGAACGGATCTGGTGCAAAGACAAGTCTCCAAAAAATCAAGCTAGACTCTGCAGATTGCCCGGTGCAACTCACTACTCAACAAACATAAATCTAACTATTACTGAAATTTTATCAGTGACAATGCTCAGGATTCAAAGAAACATTGGCAGGTCCTACACTTTGCATTACACAGTATTCCTGAAAAACTACTTCCTTCTCATGACTCTCAGACAGGTCTTGCCAACCACTTTGTGACTTTTTTCAAACATAATAAACAAAATCAGAGACTCATTTTCTAACTATGACTCCTTCACTTTTCCACTTCCCTTAATTTGCCTAAATTCTGAGGATGAAATACGAAAAGCTATAGTCAAATCATCAACAAAATCTTGCTGGCTAGATCCATGTCCCACATTTTTAGTTAAGGAGTGCTGGATGTTGTTCGATCTGGTTTCAAAAAAGCTATTGTCCCTCAATTGATTGATTGTCCCTCTTACCCAATCTCTAAACTTATTGAGCGCGAAATGGCTTCTCAGTTAAATAATGATGTCATTTCCAATGTAAGTCAGCCTATAGGCTTGGTCACTCAACCCAAACTGCATTGCTGTGAATTAAGAACGAAATCCATCTTGCTCTTGCTTGTGGTGAAGCTATTGCTGTTGTTCTCCTGGACCAATCTGCAGCGTTTAACATCATTGATCATAGTATGCTCTTTGACTGTCTTTGGTCCTGGTTTGGTGTTGGTGCTGTGGTTCTAGACTGGTTCAAGTCTTATTTGTCTGACTGCTCTCAGTGCATCAAGATTGACTCTGGTTTATCCTATGATAAAAGGCTGTTGTATGGTGTGTACCAATCCTAGGTATTGAAAATTGTCCTAGCATAAATTTCTACTTTTATGCAGATGACACACATTGAATGTTCATTGTATACACAAGAATGTCGCTCAGACCTTTGATAGTCTGAAAAAACTGCTAATATGACAACAAAAAGTGGCTTTCTGCAAACAAGTTTAAGTTTAATCCTGATTAGACAAAATTTATCATGTTTAGCTCAAGTATTGTTCATGTAATAAGCAACAAATTTTTCCCAGTTAATATTGTTGGTAACTCCTCTCACCTGCTGAGGTAGTTAGAAACCTTGGTGTTTGGTTGGACTCAGATTTTTCTTTCTCTTGCCATGTCAGGAATACATCTTTAATCTTTCCAGGCACCAGTGTGGTCAGAAAGGTCTTGCCAGAATTGTTGCCAATACCACCAAATACTCAAATATCACTCCTGTTAGAAAGACTCTTCTTTGGTTGCCTACCAAACATCACTCTGTTTGCAAGACGGCCCTATTAGTGTACAAATTTCTACATAGATGTCATCCAAAATACTTTGAACCTTACCTTTAACCCAGACATAGTGTGTATAGAACTCGTAGAAGTCATTCTGATGGTGTGCTGCTTGAGATCCCACACTTTACATCACTATATATGTCTAAAAGTATTTTGGCCCCAGCTTTGCATATGATGCCCCAAGGATTTGGAATGATCTGTGTGATGATGTACACTCAGCCAAATCTCTCTCTTCATTCAGGAAGAGGTTGAAAAAAAATCATACCCACCCCGTGGCACCGACCCCTGTAATGTTTATGGCTTAATGATTATGGATCTTTGCTTTGTAGTATTATGTGCCTTAGAGTCTGTCAATAGATGGAGATTAAGCACTATAAAAGTACCATTAGAATTAGGATTTATAGGACTACAAGTTAAGGTTTACTTAATACTACAAACAGTAGACACAGAAATAGATTTGGAGATATATGTGGCAACAGAGCCTATGGAAAACCACATTAAAACAAGAATACAAATTTCTTTCAACGTGAGATAAACATTTATTGAATAAACTATATCTTAACTGATACAAAAATGGACATTAAATTAGTCATTAAATATTTCATACACAACATTGCCATTCCAGTGTGGACTTTCCTCTATCCCCATAGCCCAAGCAATAGTTGGGAGCAGATCCCTGTTCCTGATGTGAGCCTGTATCTCATAATTGGTCTTGACCCCAGGCCCCCGGAACCACATGGGGACAAGCAGGTTACTGTCTCTCCTGAAACCATGAGTTATATTACCTCCATGGTCAGACCCAACCACCAGTAGTACATCCTCACCTTCCACTGAGTCCAGGAGAATCCCTGTGGTGTACAAAGGCTAGATTTTAGATATTTTAGATATTTGTGTTTAATATTGTATTCTCATCTACTTACGTGTGTAGCTTGACGAGTTCCCGTCTGATTACTGAAGTTAAGCAGCCCTGGATGGAGGACCATCTAAGCAATGGCCCAGGTATGGGCAGATACATAGTGACTAGGATAATCACGTAAATGGCGGTCTAGCCACAATATAACTGTACTGAATGAAGATTTTCTTATTGTTACAAGTAATGTTTATTTAATTTTTAATAAATGATAACAGATTTTCAGATGTTATACAAAAGTAATACAGAAAAGTCTATGATAGTCAGTTCTAATATTATTTCACTGTTCAACAACTCAGTGTTACATTAAAATACCACCTCACATAAAACAAAAGTCTAAAATAATTTATCTCTCTTATATTCAATTTCTCATTCTATTATCTACTTCTCTTCCTATTCTCTCTCTTTTTTGGAACTAGTTTACCTCTCTATTTATACCCAGAACTGATGACCATTTTAACATCTGGTGACACTAGTGGATACATGTTTAAAACAGATGTCATGCCTTAATTATTTATAACAACAATAAACCATTATTGGATATGACATCACAACAGGGTGGTCAATGCCTGCCTAAGTGGGACACAAAGTCCCCTGCTCACAGTGAGACACCAAATCTTCTATTCATGGAACATTTCTACCAATGTATTTCTGTCAGAAATTATGGTGAGCTAGCTAACAGCTAGCATTAATTAGACTCCACAGAGTGTACATTTACAACACCTATAAATTATAAGTCACACTGACCACATGTCACCAACATTATTCTGAAGGTTATATAAACAAATAATCAAGTCACAAAGAATCACACTAGTTTATATCAAAGGTAAAAAGTTCATATTTTAATCCTTAGTAACCTACCTTAATAATTCACATTTAAACAACCTATACATTAAATTTTGTATGTAGTTAAATTACTTATAAATTTCCGGTCCTGACATAACCAAAATAAAGTACTATATGTGATGTTAAATAAACCAATGTTAAATATTACATTCAGTGATTGTCATAATGAAGTTTTAAAATGAGTTTTAAAATAGTGCATAGGTAATACAACCCATGCACAGCAATGGCTTAATGGATATCCAATTATAATTGTGTCCTTAGAATCCACTACTTTAGTGATTAAGTACTATAACTGAATAAGTAGATTAGATTAGATGTGACAATGGATGGTTGTAAGGATGGATAAATACAGACTTTGTGTACTAGTTTGTCAAAATTGCACACATTATCTCCTCAGACCATGGATTCTTTCAAAACTATGATCAAACTACACTACCAAAAATAAACCCTACCAATCTGCAGAGTCCACTTTGTTAAGAATAGTTTAGTTTAAACAATGTTTCAGTTATTTATTATATATATTCAGGTTTAATTTTTCATGCCACATTTTATTTAGTTTAACTGAGTTACTTTAACATTTATTTCAATACACTGTATAGACCATGTCACTGACTTCAGATCATGAAGAAATTTGAATTTTGGTTATTTCAACCCTTTGGTTCAACGTTGCTATTAATCTATGTGATGAGTGCAGATTACTTTGAATAATTTGGGCTATAACAGCAATGTCAGTCATTCTGACTAGTTAAATATAATTTAGGTTACTTGAGTTATTTCGGTTTGAGTTATTTCGTACCAAGTCTGTGACTTGACAACGTCAAAGGTTGGATGAGTACATTACTAAGGTGTTATTATAGAAAAGAAAAATTACTCTAAAAATGCTAAACATACACCAGCAGACTTGTTTTTATTACAGTTGCTGCTATGTGATACACAAATCTAGTCCATTGAATTATATACAGGCCCAAAAATAATAACAGAATTAGTGATCATAATAAACAAATAAATCATCAATAGTATTAAATATGATGGTTTCTTTATATTATTTTAATCCAGTCAGTTTGAACGGCAATTTGTTGCTCAGAATTAGATTAAATATCTTTACCTAGCATTTCATCTGCAGCATCCACAGCTTCCATATATTCAGGTGTACACCACCGATGGTCATGACCTTTGCCTCAGTACGAACACAATGGTGAATTAGAACATTACAAATGTTAGTGTATAACCTAAGGTAAAAGCAGATAAATAAATGATGACATGTACGTATGCACAAGGAAACACTATCAAAGACAAACCAAAGTGTGTTAAAAATCAAGGCCTGTGTAGTCTTAACTTGTATTTGCATTTTGGTTGTCCTGGATGTCCCATGAATGGACATCCTATGTTGGTAGTGTATGTTTAAAAATAGGCCACCCCATATGGCCAATCCATACCCCACCTCCACCCCTCCAGTGTGGACATCTTGTCATGAATATGTCCTGCCTAATTATGAATCCCGATAAATATACAGGTATGAAACCTAATGGATGCCAATAAATAGGACACGTATTAAGCCACAAACGGACAACGAGAAGTTAAATATTTTGGCTCGAATGTGGTTCAGGAGACCAGCAGAGAACTGTGTGAACTAGGTATCACAGATATAATCTCCAAATATATGACCTGTAAGACAATCATAGTTTAGCTATCACTCTCATAAGGAAACCCATTATTTGAGTTCTAACAAGTTTTTAACAAAGTTTGACATTTTCCTATATTTAATATAATGAACATACCACTCCCCCAACTTTCACAAATTACAGAAAGACACCACAGATGAGCTACTTGAGTTAATTAATTAATATAAATGAAGAGATAGAGTAGTAATTTCATTGTTCACTAATATTAACAATAACCTACAAATGATATATTTATCTATATGAAATAATACCAGTGTACAGGTTTTAATACCATACATTGTTTGTAACTAATTACATGAAATAAGAGACTTTCTCATTTTATCCAGACAAATGGACTGATTGCCATTGTAAATAGGAAGCAAAAAAGTAAAGTGCTGCAATAGGGAAGAAATTGCCCAAGGAGATATCCCAGTGGTGATAGACTTTCTTACAAGTCTTTCCTTTTTGTGTGTCTTTTTGGAGTTAATGAATGAGTCCTTTTTATAATACTCTGGATTTTACACTCTGCCTGGGGCAATATTCTTGGAGAATCATTATGCACTAAACAAGGACCTTCCACTTGGTCTACAATGGCAATAGAGCGTAGTGTAATCCTCCATATCTCTAGAGGAGGTATTACCCAATAGTTAATACAGGTCAATACGGCAGCTACTGAGCCAATAAAAGTGGCCAAATGCTTTTGCCCTGATAATTGTTAACATTTCAAAGTCAGTTTTTGAGAGAACTGAATCTATCGTGTTTGACACAATTAAAGGTATGTTGATGAATCGAATCGCTTGACCATGTCAAAATCCCCAATTATGTTAACAAATATACTTTAAAATGAAATATATTATGATTGTCAAAACAATATATTTCACATTTGTGTGTTACGCATAGCATAGTTTTTTGGAGTACCACAGACATATGTAATGGGCTTTAGAGCTTAAGTTTGGTTAACAAAAGAAACACAGAGATGTGACACAGATATAAAAGAGGAAGACATTCAATTTGTTATTAACACACTCACTGTCCACTTCATCTATGGAGATGAATGTGTAGGATGTAATTGGAGATTTAATGGCTTCCTGGATGTAGTCTGAGGCATTGAGTACCAGCTCCCAGTCACAGGACAGGCCCACAGGATACTCTCCTACAGGACAAATATGCAAAGATGTTCACTCACATCTTATTCTTTGACAGGACTGTTACTCTTAGAATTTTATAAGAAGTAAACCTTCTTTCCATAAGAGATAAATTCCAAAAATAAGCATTTTTCTTTTTAATTCCTGCGAACATTTTAGGGTTCTACTTGTAATAATGCAATAGCTGTGTGGAATGCATACTGCCTTAGTATTTTATAATTCAGAAAAACCTTATTCCCAGACCTTTTTGTTATTCTTGGAGTTTTTTTTTGCCAGATAATCCCTATTTTCTGAATACATTTTTAGGAGGAGAGTGTTCTTAGAATAACCATATCAGATAATAGGTCCTGGTCTCACTTATCCAGTTGAATGTACATAAATATAAAAATAAACCGTTGGATAAAATAGATGCAGGCAATTGCTAAAATGTCACCAGAAGTTGTAGATTTTAACAATATTTTAATTCGTTAAATCGTGATGAAATATAGTGTTGACATGGTGCTAAGTAGTAAAAAGTAATCACACTTTGGGTTACATCATGTTTGGGATTAATATGTTGTACCAACTGACATGTGAGACAGGGGTTTTTGTGAAATTTGAGTTAAACATTTGAAATTCCGATTTCTGTCACGTCTTAAGATTTATTAAATCAGACTGATAGAAAAAGTAATGTAATCTTGTCAAATATTTCATAAATTTTGCCTAATTTAATATTTTTGAATTCATAAATGAAGATAATGAAACGATTACTCATGGCTCTTTGACAATAACTGCATCGAATATTCTCAAGTTTGACAATGACTATCATCAGGAATGCACCTGACAGATTAATCCTTAAGATAATTTTCTCTTTCAGTGAAGGATCATTGTGCAACATCCAGTGTTCATAACACTAACCGCAAGTTTGATTTCATTTACATACAAGTTTGGTTTTATTCTTACACAAATACTAGACAAATTTATAGACTTTGTATTTATTGGACATATGGCCATCACTCACCCTCACAGAAGTAGTTGAGGTCAGTACTGCCAGGACAACCCCAGCCCGTCAGTGTGTAGAACCAGTCCCAGTTTGTGAAGGAAGCTGTACGTGTATTCCCATCCAGCCCTACAAAAGTCAGTGGTGGGTTCTTATATCCCACAGTTCTATATGGTTGTATCAACACACATTGGAATTTTGCCGCATGACTTTGTCCTTATTGCTCCGTAAATTGAGCTTGTATTTGGGCAGAGCAATGTTTACAAACAAGCCATCCCATATAGCCATTCTACCTCCTTTATCCCTCCACCATGTAAAATTTAGTTTAGCACGTGAGAGCTTTTTAAAAATTTTTTTTGAAAGAGGTCATGTCCTGACAATGCTCTTTGGGTTGTGTCAAAGGTATCCTACCCGACCTTTTGTGTGGCAAATTGAGACTACTAAACACAAAGTTTGATGAGCAGGAAATGACAACAGCCAAGTCAAATATTTCACATTTGTATGTAACTGGTGAGGCCAGCACATGACAGTGTGGTCTGGGTGTGAGGTGTTATCAGAATAGACCCCTCAATCTCTCACCTATATTAACATGAACTGGATTCAAACCTACAACTACAGAGGAGAAAGTCAAGTGATTTAAACATAAAACTTGCCAATGACTAAGTCAGCACTATGGCTCCCCCCAAAAACCGAGGTGCAAACAATATTGGTACATATTTGGACAGGAGTCCGACTAGTCCGTCACAATACCCAGAAGCCTCACACTACCAGGAAGGCCCTAGACATTCAAAAGGCACATAAAAAGAGAAGTGAAACTAGCGCATATACTAGATAGCAAACGTCTACTGTTTGGCAAAACTTATTATGTAACCGTGAACTCGGGTTAATGCGTGGCCTGATAATTATTGTTGCTGGTGAAGGATTCAATTCAAAATATACTAAGGAAGGTGCAAACCTAGAATATCTACACAACGTCTACTACTGTGGGGTATACCGCTTTTAGTTTGAATGGGGTTTTATATTGTTCAACAATACAAATACCCCTGAATGTGTAGTATCATACATAGTATAAGCAGTGAAAACATGGTTTATATCTGATGAGACCTATTTTTTGAAAAAAGAGCTTCAAAATGGATACTATAATTAATGACATTCAAGCTTACAAATCTCTAAGCATCGAGTTCTTAGAAGCATCATACCTTTGAAATAATAAAACACACAAGGCATGGGGTAATTGAGTCCTGTGACAGGAGTTATCCTTGGAATCTGTGTGTATCCCATCCAGGGAGGATTCCAAGTGTTGAAGGAGATCCCTGTCTCTTCATTCCCCATACCACACAGATGTGCTCCCCAGTTTGTGCCAGAATCTGTCCCCAGCTCTGCACGCCCGCGAAAGGTGAAGGACCCTTCTTCAGTCAGTCTGTTGATATTGGGAACACCACTGGAAGCATTCATCCAACAAGTGCTGTGAAGTCCATCAATCCCAAAGTGAACCACATGTTTGATCTGCCTCCGGTCTCTCCTGTCCTTCTTACAGTTTTCTGAATAAAGTAAAAATACTAGCAATATAATTGTACTACATTACATTGTACAGACTGTAGTTGGCATTGATTAACTTTGGTTTAATATTACGTGGAACACATATATAGGATATGCTATGACAGGTTGTTAAAAGGATGGAGAATTGCAGGGCATACCAGTTGGGTCATCATTTTTCTGTAAACACCATTGGCAACTTGCAAGTTAAACGACTTTGTCATTTCAGCGTCTTTGAACTCACAGCCTAATCCCAAATGTGGTTTATGGTTAATAATATTTAATTCTCTTTTGACATGTACATGTTTGGGGTTAGGTTTACCAGTTGCCATGTTTACAAGTTAGCAGTGGACGATTGACGTATTCAGTGTTCCAAACTACATAAATATAAGTATCTCACAAAAGTATTTTCTAATCTTCTGTAGTTTACAGTTTGCAAACAATTTTGTCCAGCATTTATTAGTGATTTTATATCAGTAACTTACATTGGAATTTATCACATTAGTCAGGAAATATAAGCTGGCCAAAATCAATGTTGACAGGACAAATATCACGAGTTTCCTTCAACAAAAGCTCTGAGATACACCAATAACAAAAAATTAGAAAAATACCCTTTTAAGACCAGGGGCCGTATTCTTCAACAATACTTAGACAGTTCCTAACTTGGACTTTTTAAAGTTTTTCCTCAAGCTTTTATGAACTTATATCAAAATGGTATTCATCAACACTCCTAACTCTAAGGCCACCTCAGAACTCTACTTAGATTTCAAGTTATCTGCAGAGGTAGCTGAGATGATAGAATGTTTCTAAAATATGCAATTATTACAGGGAATCTTGTGTTTTATTGATATTAAGCTGTGACACAATATTAAAAACAGCACTTTCCATAAAGAAAATGAGCTTTTTCACCATTTTAACAAAGCAGATGAATCAGTAAAAACCAAAGGACGCCTTACATAAAAATTGTTGTGGAATAAAACTCTTCCTGACTTAGATATACTGGTTTCCAAGTTTACAGTTACAGTACACTTAAGTATAGGGAGTTTTCTTAACTTAAAATCTAAGTAATACTTAACAAAGTAGAGGTTTATGAATACGAAATCAAAGTAATACTTTGGTAAGTGGAAAACCATTCCTAACTTGGACCTAAGGTGACCTTAGTAAAATATTGTTGAAGAATACGTCCCCTGAAAGAACATTATTGAATGTTTTTATGATTGTGATATAATAAGCACCATAATGACTATATATAATTTATAAAGATTCAGATGCTAACCTTCACAATAAGGAATGTCACAATACTCCCATTCGTCCTCCCCAACATAACACCACAATCCTTCTGGTTTAGCATCTGGATTTCTACAGTAATTTTCTGCTGCCTCAACACTCACATCAGGAAAGTGGTCTGGGTTTGTGAGATCATGTGATGCCCAGGATTCACAGGGACGTCCCGTGGATGACGTCATCTCTGTCCCCATGTAGCCAATGCCATCGGCTGACTGTTTACATCCTGAATAAAAGGTTTTCAAAGGCTTTTTCAGACATTCAAGATAGCTGGGGTTCTCTTATGCTCCTGTCACATTGCAGGCAGTATTGGCTATGTTAAAAGGCATTTTGAAGGACACCTCCCAAAACTGTCCTTAATAGCCGACTGCCCTGTCATTTGTGTAAACCCAGCTTTCCCTCCTTAGTTCTCAACTGGTGAACACCAATAGACTCCTTGGTTACTACTTTTATCTTGTTTCATGACTTTTATGTCTTATGTTTGCGATGATATGCCTGAGAATCCACTTGTTTGGAGATTAAGTACTCGGATACATGACACCTGCTATCTGAGTTTTTCTGTTTTAAATGTTTACAGTTATCTTACTGTATCCTTACACTTTTTTATAGTATCTTAACTTGTTACATATATGGGCACTATATAAATGCATTGTTTAATCTAAGCTTTATGTCTATATATTGGCATATAAGGTAGTTGTGTTATTGATTCTTTTATGTGTTATGCAGTACTGATCTATTTATAGACTGGGGAAATTTTTCAAATAACCTCAGTGATTATATTAGTAAATTTGGGGAAACCCAATTACCAGTAGTCTCTAGAACTTATTTGGTGAATCTGGTGACAGGTGTTGCTTTCAAGTTAGTTCTATAACATTCTGTAAGCTTCTGGCCCTTGCTATAACCATATATAAGCACTGTACCCCTGGCCACAGATGAACTTAGTATTCACTGACTATAAGGAAGGCTATTGTGTTTTGGAATATAATATTCAAGTGGATATAAACTGCTTGTGTTGCTGTGAACTTTTGCTGGAGTGAACTTTCTACAGTGTCTGGACAGATTTGCTGTACTTTGGATAATACTGATTGTATACAATATATGATTCTACTAGAGAGTGTATTTACTGTATTTTGGACATTGTCCGTATCTTGAAGCAGACAGTACAGTTGTACAAACTCTCTGAATATTTCTATACAGACGTTTGGTGCAATTGGATATTGAAGTCATCGCAGGATGAGGATATTTTGTGTTATCGGATACTGAACGGATCACAGGATACGGATATCTATGTATTAGTGGACATTGGATGGATCACAGGACACATCACAGGACAGACTGCTGGATACAGCGGACAAACTTAACTGTCAGTTATAGTGGCCAGGTCAGATTGGTTTCATTATTGTATCATTGTATGTATTATTGAGAGCATACCAGTTGACTGTAATCTTTATTTTTAATTGTTAAATAAATTTGTTAAGTTAACTTTTTGTCTTTTCCTGTTGCAACTTAAAAGCAACCAGTAATTGCTACCGCACTTGCCCTGTAACCATAACAAACTGTTCCAGACTGTGGCTGTTACCCGTTCCAATTACAATTCTCTTTTGTGGCCAAACTTTTGGTAGAAGTGTAAAGCTGGGTTTCACTGGAGGTGCAACATCCTTCCTCAGTAGATCATGCCCTCTATAGCTGCTTAAAATACCGCATGTAGTGTGATCAGAGCATATGTTGACATTGAAATAATGTTAGTTTGTTCATTGCCATCAAAATCTGGGTACAAATGATTAAAAAGTTAAAATGAAAGTTTTACATTTTTGTGTGAAAGCAAAATGCTTTTAATTGCCGAAACAATTGTATTAAATATTGGAAACCGTTTCGTTGATGTTTTATTTTATCTTTTCAAACATCATTATCCAGACACGTTTGCATTGACAACTAACTAGACATAAAATATAATTTATATAACAACCAAAAAAACATGGCATTGAATGATATCAAAAGAAAACAGGTTTATAACAGACGAATCCTGTGGATTTTGGTTAAAGACATTTTGAAAATGACAAATTTAGATCTTATCATTGTAACAAATTTGTGTTTATAGTGTAAGTCATTTACCTTGACAGACAGAGATATCACAGTATTCCCATTCCACATCTGGGTCCATGGTGTAACACCATAGCTTACTGCGAGCACCTGCTGGGTTTCTACAGTAACTCTCCGCAGTGCTCACATTGTTGTCTGAAAAAAAATGTGTAAGGATTACATCCCCATCAACAGCAAATGTCTTATCAGGGAAGGACTTGAGTGAATAACACATTTCTGGCTTTCTGTAGTTTTTTTTATATTATTCAAAACAAAGCCCTTTTATGGTTTATAACTGACTATCTAAAGTGGTGTCAAGGCATCACGACTGTCAGTCCCTCCAGCCCAGGACAAGGCCCAAAAGTTTTGTGTTACTTGAAGTGGGGACCAGACTATGCATGGTGGGCCTTGGGTTCTGATGTAAGGGGGCTGTTCATTGGCTGATTCATAAAGTGGTGGGAAACCTAGCATATTTGACTTCAGTTACATAAATTCAGGACAGGAGAAAGGACGTGTTGACAATTTTGTGGACCTGTCCTGTGTTATATAATTATCTGACGTTATATTGAAAATATTTTATCTGATTTTAATTCAATTTTATGTGTGCTGTATTAAATGGACGGTCATTTAGTTTATTATAGCCATTTTAGTGCATGTTATACAAGACATTGATGGTGGACTTGGAAGCTGAACTACATTGATCTACAGTGAACTGTCATCGAGACAACCTCAGGCTTTATTCTGTCTAAGCAAAAGGGATGGTCAACCCTAATTCTTGTTAATTCCTTTCGCAGTTGCATAGCCAAAATTTAGACTGTGGTTGTATTGGCAGTTCCTAAGGTTTGTTGTGCCATTTTTCAGTAGTGTTAATATGGGAAAAACAAAAATAAATGCTGGGCATGCTCACAGAAACATTACCCGCCCACTGGAAAGAATTGTGTGTTTGCAAAGAAGAATCAGGAGACAGATCAGCCAGTAGTAGATATACCGTCAGAAAATGACGCTCGGGACTCTTCATCGAGTAAAGTTGTTAATAGGAAGTCAGTCGCACCAGAGAAGGACTCTGTAGTTAGAAGGGGTTATTCTTCTGGCCATGCCAGTCGTAGCGACACCGAAGAAGAAAGCTCGATGGAAGAGGGTGGTCAGACAGATATGCAGCAGAAGATCTTGTCGGAACTACAGAAGGTCAGCTCAAGGTTGCAAGTGGTGGAATCACAGATGGCGTTAGACCAGGGAAGCAGCAGGAAGAATGCAAAGGGACAAAAGTTAAGTACTGTTCACAAATGTAAAAAACGTAATTGTCACAAGTCATGTTGTAGCAAAACTTCTAGTGAAAGCTCTGATAGTTCTGATGATGACGATGTATTGCCGGATTTGGCTCACATAAGGGCATCAAAAAGTATACAGAAGCAAATAGACAGAAGTATTGCCAAATTGTCCAAGACTCAGTGTGAAGGTAATGAAAATTCTCAAAAATTAAAGTCGAAAAGGGGTGGCCCAGTGGATGTAATAATACAGAAAAAAGTGTCCTGGCCGCATGAACATATTCTAGGTGGTCAAAATAGGCAGAGGTTAACATATGACCAAATAACAATGCCTCAGTTTGTGCAGGGTTTTGTCAAAAATATTTTGGATGAGCAAAATGAGCAAAACAGGGAACATATGTTACAATATTTGGGGGATATTATGGAAGATGCATCCGATTTTTCGTGGCAAAGTGCAAAGGCCAGTCATGCGGTTCTCCTCTGTGAGATGGAGAGGGGTAAGGTTACATGGCAGGACACTGCCAGGATTGATAGGGTGAGAAGGGCTTATGCGCAAAAACATCAAGGTTCGGGCAGACAAAACTGGGGTCAAAAAATTGGGGATAAAAAACCCTGGTTCTGTAAGCAGTACCAAAGTGGCTCATGTACATTTGAAAAGGACCACGAGACTGGGGGGAAATTACATAGGCACATTTGTGCCACTTGTTTGGCACAAGGTAGGCAACTTAGTCACCCGGAACGTGACTGTCACTTTGCAAAAAAGGGGTCAAAAAACGTGCAAATGGCTGCTCATCTGGAGGGGAGGTGAGTGGCGTCAAGATTGCAGTAACTTCACAAGTACAAAGTGTTTTCAGTCAAACTGAAGAAGCGGGTTCAAATGTAATCTCAGATTGTGGTAAAACTGAAAATGTGATGAATGTCAAAGTCCCAGTGAGGACTAGAGTCTTCACAAATTCATTGTATAATAGTAAAAATGTCACTTCACTATTGGCAAAAGGTAATAAAGTTAAAACTTTGAAAAGAATGACCACATGTTATGAAACCTCCAACTTGATACAAGGTGAGTGTAATCATGTCAAAAACGAAATAGCACAAGAGGCAAAACGAAGCCTGGGTAGTGAAAAAGGTGTGAAGGAAAGTGTTACTGAACACATTGTCAGAATTAGTGACACCTCACAAGGTGTCAAGTCTATCAAAGGTAAGGAGGGTGGGGGTTGTAGCCACCCTGTGATTGACCAAGTAAAAACAATGGTCATTCATATTGAGAGTGGGGTAAGTGACACTCCTGGTGAATGTGGTGACATAAATAAAGAAAAAGCACTTTTATATGACACAAATGGCTTAGATGATGACAAATTTGTCAATACTATATTCAATAAAGGTTTGAATGAAGTGGCAAGGCGTCAGGCTGAGCTGCATTGTCATACGTATAGACTATGGAAACAACAAAGCAAATTTGACTTTGGTTTTGTCCCCCTGTCAGATTTTATACAGGTACCGAATCATGAAGGTTTGGAAACAGATATAAAAGACCCTAGTGAATTACACAAGCTTATAAAGGCTAGTGGCACATACAATTTTCTGGGTCTAAAAATACCACTTCACAGTCAGTTGAATGTAGATCAATGGGAAAAACAGCTTGAGGGATATTGGGACAACCAATTGTTGGACCTCATCAAATATGGCTTTCCTATGGATTTTAATAGGCAGTCACCACTGAGGTGGGAGGGAAAAAATCACAACTCTGCTCTGCAGTTCACTCAGGTTGAGGCTTACTTAAAGGAAGAGATCCAATTTGGTGCCATACAAGGTCCCTTTACAAAAAGTCCAATTGAAAATTGCCATTTTTCACCTTTTTTAACTAGAGAGAAGAGCAATGCGTCACATAGACGCGTCATTTTAGATTTATCATGGCCTAAGGACGCCTCTGTCAACCTTGGGGTGGATAAAAATTCGTATCTTGCCTCAGATTTCCAACTCACTTTCCCAACTGTGGATGACATCATTGACGCCATCAATGACGTAGGCAGGGGTGCTTGCTTGTATAAAGTGGATATAAGCCATGCGTTTTGCCATGTAAAAATAGATGACTTGTTGGGCCTCCAGCGGCGTGACGTCACGCTCTTTGATACGTGCCTCCCATTCGGGAGTAGGCACGGGACGCAAATTTTTCAGCGTTTAAGCGACGCTGTGCATCACATGATGCGTCGCGAGGGCTATGACGTCATCAATTATGTCGATGATTTTGTAGGGGTTGACGTTCCGAGTGTCGCGCGACGCTCGTACGACCGCTTGTGTGAACTACTCAGTGACCTGGGTCTGGACGTTAGCGTCAAGAAGCTTGTAGCTCCTTGTACAAAGGTCACATGTCTTGGCGTCGACATTGATACTGTAGAAAAAACCATAGCCATTCCTGAAGACAAGATGCGTCGTATTGAAGCTATGTTACAAGCATGGAAGTCAAAGGCATTTGCGTCGCACCAGCAGCTTCAATCCTTGCTGGGCAATTTACTTTACATTCACAAGTGCGTCAAACTGGCTCGTACCTTCGTTAACCGCATGCTCCAACTGCTCAGAGATAATTATGACAAAAACTCCATATCTTTGACCCATGACTTCAGACGTGACTTTAGGTGGTTTGTCAAGTTTGTCAGATCTTACAATGGGACTTCATATTTTGATCACAGGCCAATTGGAGCCTCCATTGAGTTGGATGCATGTCTGACTGGCTTTGGTGGTTGCTGGGGTAACTGCGTCTATCATGTTCCAATTGAAAAGAAGTACAAAAACTTGGCCATAACTCAGCTTGAAACTCTTAATATTTTCGTGGCTTTGAGGCTATTTGCCCCTTATTGGCACAGAAAAAAGGTTCATGTCAAGTGTGACAATTTGGCAGCTGTACAAGTGCTCACATCGGGTAAAACAAGAGACCCTTTCCTGGCAGCGTGTGCCAGAAATGTCTGGATGGTGGTGGCACATGCAGACATTCAGGTTAAATACTCCCACATACCTGGGAGCAGAAATGAGGTTGCAGATACCTTATCCAGGTGGAATAATACTGAGACACAAGTAAAATTTTTGCATAAAAAATTGAAAGCCCCGTGTGGATGTACATCCCAGAAAACATATTATTCATTGATGATGAAATTTAAAAAATATTACAATGCATAATTACAGATTCTACACTTTGTTTCAGGTGCTGGCCGGTTGAAAGAATTACAAGTCAAAGCTGCTCACAGGGTGGATTTGGCGTTTAGACCCAAAACCAGGAGATGCTATGAACTATTGTTTAGAAATTTCATAGGTTTCTGTATATGTAGTAACATTGTCATTCAGTTTATCTCTTTACAAGAAGTTATGGCATATCTAGAGTTCTTGGTACAAAACAGCGTGTCTGCTAACATGCTGGCTAATAATATTTCTGCATTAAAAGCCAATTTTGTGAAATTTGGTCTAAAATTTAAAGTCTGGGACCATCCTCGGGTCAAGTATTTTTTGAAGTCTGTGAAGATTAACCGTCCTCTCTGCCCCACCCGTAGGAACATTATGTCTTTGGATACCTTGAGAAAACTCATAAAGGCCTGTGATGGCCTGGAGTCACACTTCACATACAGAGCAATTTTTCTTATGGCATTTTTTGGATTTTTGCGAATCTCAAACTTGGCGCCTCATTCTCTGTCTCAGTTTGACCCTTCCAGGCATTTGACCCCATCTGATATAGTTTTTAAAAAATCCACCATGACAGTGGCCCTGAAATGGTCAAAAACCATTCAGACTCGAGATCGAGTCCACACTATTGTTTTACCAAAGTTAGGTTCCTCCATTTTGTGCCCAGTAAATGCATTAAAAAGGGCATTGGCAGTGTACAACCCTGGTCACAATGACCCCTTATTTCAAGTATTCACCAGCAATGGCTTTCAAATGGTAACTGAATCCAGGCTGAGAAAGGTTTTATCTAGGTTAAATGCTAAGTTGGACTTTGATTCTCATCATTTCTCCTTTCACGCCTTCAGGCGCTCAGGAGCCACTTGTGCTTATAATGCACATGTTCCACTGCAGAGTATCAAGTCGCATGGCTCCTGGGCTTCTGAATGCATTTGGACCTATATTCAGCAAGATGAAGCTAGGAGTTCAGAGATTGCTTCTTCATTCACTAAATTGATAAATGCATAAATGTTTGTTTGGGCTTGAGGCTTTATGATAATGTTCATGCAGTCAGACTTCATGGGTGGTAGTACATGGCTTTGACCTTTGACCTCTCTCTGGTTAACGTCCGTCTTTGACCTGTATACAGGGGTGGGCCTTCAGTTGCCCAGGATCTTGTCACTTCAGGGGTAAACATATGAGGGGGGAGGTCAGAGGTCATTGATTGCTGAGATTACATTCAAATGCTAAACAGTAATGATCATTTTATAGTTTACAAGTGTACATTATTTTCAAGTATTGTTACAAAATCTGAAGTATACATTATTTACAAGTATTCTATGAAAGTGTGTGTTCTACTGATGTTAGCGTGTATGTTTTAATCAGCTGTAATATTTTCATGGTGAACTAACTTACATGTCTGTATATCAACTGTAAACTGCATTTACAAGATCTGTAATCTGTACATATGAATAGATGATGAATTGTGTATACATTACTGTAATAAAAATGTCTTATATTCTTAATAAACCCAATGCTCCTCACTTCTTGTTTACTTGTCTTGGGCTGGTTGGGGACTGGTAACGAAAACAAGTACCAAATGTGAGATAGTGTCTATTGCCTAGCATGATATACTGGGTAGTTGTGGCTCATAATAAGAATTTAAAAAATAATCCGAAACCGTATTCACTAATATTACTATTACTGGAAATTACTCATATTGAAGAATTGTATGAAAAAAAAACACAATTCTAAGCATGTTTTTAATTAAATTTTAATAATTAGATGTTTAAAACTTGGAGAATATTTATAAGGCTAAAGGTTATAAAACTGATCACATTCATCGCCTATGTACAAGACAGGAAGCATTATCATGCTCAAACTAATTAGTATGAAAGTGTTATCTGTGGATGATTTTACAAAATTCTAATACTTAAAAATGTATTTTCTAATCCCTGTTTCTGACATAATGAAGGTGAATATGAGCAATTAGTCTTATTATTTTTCATATAGAAATATATATTATTATAAACTTGCAATTTACCAATATTTGGAAATATACTTCAGTGACTTTATGTTTATTTATTTTTGCCTGTTAAAAAAATTCAAAAATGAAATTGGATTTTTACGGGGTTGATGGAATGATCATGTGAGTATACACTGACATACTCAACAGAGCATTGCATTAAATAGACAAATAATCCGTCATTTTGGTGGGTTTAAAATGATTGATCTCGACAGTATCATTACCTCAGAGGGTCGTAAAAATGTAAACCTTTAAATTATATGGGCCTGAATTAGGTGGCGTGGTCTCCAAGACACACAAAATAGGCTAAACTAGAACCTATAATTGTAAGGCACTGGAAAGTGTTGCCATCTGGCACCGTGCTGAGCGTTATCATACTCAAAAACACAGTCCACTGTGGTCATCTTAGTGACCAATACATATCTGTATTTGTATCCCTCATGTTTTCATGAACTCGAATCGAAACCACTGCCACATAGTTGTCAGCTCAATGATTATTTATAAACATACTAAACCACGGATACCCCTCCACAACATAAGTCAAAATATTAATAAATAAAAAACACATGCTAATAACCGATTATATTAAAAATAGTGTCTTAAAACACACAAAAATGCCTGTTCTAAACAGGAACTGAAATTTAAAAAACACACATATTGAAAAAAAATATAGTTTAAGTATTCTCCAGGCCATCACATTACCTGGGAACATTTCTGGCTGAGTGTAGACATGTGGGTGAGGGTACTGAAGCTCCCACCTCTGACAGGGTCTACCAGACACAGTGATACCACGCTTACCAGTGTACTCTGTGCCCAGAGTTGTGGTGGTACAGGTGGCACTGGCTGAAAAAATGTGTCTGTTATTAAGATACTTTAGTCACTTCGGCATTTATTGAGAAACTATTCTAAGGAGAGTTATAATCAGACCTTACAAATTTCTCCAGTCAAGGGCACCACTTGTTAGACTCACAATCAAAACAGGTACCCATTAGAAACAGGTCAGATGTGTCAGATTCAACCCATTAAAGATACAAGCACTTATTTTTTTGGGATCCTCAGGTGGGCACCAAAGAAATGAATTAACAAAATGTTGTGCAATTAACAGTTGAATTAACCAAAAACAAAAGTCTAGTAGTACACTATAAAATACAACAAATTATATAATCTATTTAGTAGTGACATTCTGTAAGACAAACCCTTGGGTCATAAATCCTGGTTACGAGCCATTTAAACACTTGTTAATTATGCTATATGAATACTCACGTTTGCAGAAAGATATCTTTAGTCGTTCATTACCCTCTGCAGCATAGTTGGCTGTACAATCGGGAAGAACTAGAAAACAAACACAGTCACAGTTTCTTTTAAGGTGAGACATGACATGTACTTTTTTAATTTGATCAATGAAGGAACATAACATTGGACATTTATTCTTACTGATATGTTAGACATCAAGAATTGTTAAAAAGTGAAAAAAAATTATTTTCCTTAAAACATAATCTCATTACCTTGTTTAAATGGAACAAAATGATACACAAATGCCATTGATTTTGTAAAAAAACTCGACATGTAATGTACGATACCATACTGTTTGATGAATCATAATGGACTAATGTAGATTACCATCATCGCATATAGAGACATCACATGCTTCTGACGTCACATTGTGGTCAGTTGTAAAACACCACACCGAGGGCTGTAAATCTGGGTTTCTGGACATAGAAAAAAGTAAATGATTGTCATGATATAAATTGATTAACAAATTCATTAATTAAACCTATAGAGCCAGAATTGTAGATCTCTTTTGGTTTTGTGGTGAGACATTTCCCAGTTAGCACACACCATAAACTATTAATTTTTAAGGGTGGACTCTAGAGAGACTCGCACTTCTAGGAATTACTTTTTTTCCATTTGTTTTTTGTCTCCAGACTTTCATGAATTGTGGTGCAGCGTGATGAGTACTTGTCTGTTCACTGAAGTTAAGCAGCAATGGGCTATGTTAGCACTGGGATGGGTGACCGCTTTGGTGCACTACTCGTACTCTCTGATGGCTTTGAGGCTTGTGCTAGAAACTCCTTTTGACCTTGCTTTATTCAGTTAAGCCATCTGTTACCATTTTAGGTTTGAGTCTTCATAGTCTTTCTTAAATGTCTACATATTTGTACACAGAAACATATATTCACTCCAGCAAAAATAAAAAAACTTTAATATTTCCTACAAATATAAAATATAATCCTTTTCTTGAATAATTCTTTAATATTTCAAATAAATACTCACTATTTTCGTAATACACACAAAATTAAAAAAATACACCAGTGGACAAATCCATTATGTGGAAATGACAATGTTGAAAACTGTTGATTCATTACAGGATTTAATTCTATTTAGGGTCTTTTGTTTAAGACTTAAGGCAGGTTGTGCAATCAGTATCAGCGATAGGGTCCAGCAATAAATTTCACATTCATCACTTGTTTGTAAAAAGGAATCTTGTTCTACCACTCTGTCAAGTTTGAAATTGATAGGCAGAAACATCTTTGAGTTACAATACGAAAACAGAATTTCAATATTGCAGGCATGATGCCCATGTTTTTTTTTTCAAAATGGCACCAATTGTGAAAGCAACCTAGCTCAGGTTGTGTCCAACTACTGTGAAATTTCAAATCAATCGACAGAAGTTTCTCTGAGTTTCAATTCAAAAACCACAATGTTGAGGAATATATACACGAGCAGATGTACAAATCAAGTGGCACTAACTTTGAAAGCACCTAGTCCAGGTGGTGTCTTACTACCCTGTCAAATTTTTAATTGATCGGTGGAAACGTCTTTGAGTACAGAAACCAAAATGTTGAGAGACAGATGCACAGACAGATAGCCATACCAACTGGCACCAATTTTTAAAAGGAACTTCGGCCAGATAGTGTCCTACCACCCTGTTAAATTTCAAATAGATAGTTGCAGAAGCAACTTAAAGTTAGAGTCCGGAACCCAACATGTTGACAGATGCATGGACGGACAGACAGATGAACCTTGGACACATTAATCTAACGGGGAGGGGCTGGTTACAAACAACCAGCCCCATAACGTGAACCTGACACAGAGGGGAAGTAAAACTTCCAAATAGTTCAAATATTTATGCATTGCCTTCATATCTGCTTCAGTTTTGGTAAACAATATCTTTAATATGCTTACAACATACACTGAAGCATCTGTTAACAACTTTAAAAATTAGAATTTGTCCAGATCAAAAGTCAAGTTGGGGTTTTATGTCACATTCAACAAGCCAGGGTCATATTGGGACAGGTCCCCAGCTTTTGTCACTTTTTGCAGTCGAACCCACACAAAATTGATGACAGCCTGTGAGTAGATGCTAAACCTGCTAACTAACAAACCACTGAGGACCTCAATCAAATTTGTCTAGATGATATATATTAGTAAATAAACTATGTACAGTGTCAAGTTTACTTGGATATTTTGATTGAAATTTACATTATATTGGGCACTATTTTTGTAAGACTTTGCTAATACAAAATCTTTGGCGACATTTAAGTTCTGCCTTGTATCCCAAATTAAGCTCATCTTTATCTGAGACAAAAGTCACTGACTTAAGTCATAATTTAGGCTTGAGTAAAGTACTTGTATCTTTAATAAATCCGGACCCTGATCTGACACACCACCTGCAGTAGTTGGCTGCTCCAGTGAAATTTCTGTCGGGGAAACTGCGTGGATCATCAAATTCATGTGGATGAGGAGACTGAGAATCCCACCTCTGACACTCTAAGCCACTGACAGTGGTGTGAACTGTGCCCATGTACTCTGAACCCTTCCTGGAACTTCTACATTCTACGGAAAAAAAATATACACTATGTAACATTCAGAAAAAATCATACCTCTCTCCGAACCACACACAGTGGTATGAACTGTGCGCAAGTACCCTGCACCATTCCTATGACTTCAACATTCTACAAAATTTCACACCAGGGCCCATATTCATGAAAGGTCTTAGACTTAGCCAGGTCTTAGGCTTAAATGTGGTCTTGAAGTTGAGACTTTTGTCTCAGTTAAGTTTTGTCTTAAATCCGTATTCACAAAGGGTGACTTAGCTAAGTCCAAGATTATCAAATAACCACAGTGGTTTTCTGTGTCATGTGACCTTTTTTTTTATTCAAACTATACTAATGGTGACAAATATCCTTCATTTAATGCATTTTATCTAAGGAAAAGTGCTGTTTTGAAATGGAAAACCTTGTTACCACATATAAACTTCCAAAGACTGCTTTAGTGAGGTGTTCTGTATAATTATACTTTATTTACAGCCATTTCAAATTTTGAAGTGGAGAAAAGTTTATGGCGGCCATATTTAAGTCCTCTTTACAAAATTTAAGCCCACTACCAAGCAGTCTTAAAGTTGAGCCCTCGGCTAAGCCTAAGACCAGTCTTAAATTCTTTGTGAATACCGCTTAACCTAAGACAAAAGTGTTAGCAGTTTTTGGGCAGAAACTTGAGACAAAAGTCTCAACTTTAAGCCTAAGCCCTGGCTAAGCCCTTTCGTGAATACGGGCCCAGCTGTACATAATCCTCTCACAATGGTGCCACCTGCCTCATACTTTTTCAATCTTTACCTGAATAAAACCACACAGGTATATTGTTTAAGCCTTTCACAATGTTTTCAACTGTAATTTATTCCGAATCTTTGCTAATAAATACCTAGGTTGTGCCTTTCCATGCTGGGGGGGACAAGTTAAAGCTGAACAGACTTGTCTACCTCCGGTTGTGGTTTTATCAGCTCATATTTGGTAGGTCACAGGCAGTGCAATTCAGTGGGGTTCAGTTTTTGATAGGACATATTCCTGGTGATATAGCACAACTTGGAGAGTGATTTGCATGCGGGACCACTTTTTAAGAAATGTTTGAAATACCTCTGATGAGCCTTCACAAGCTGTAGTAAAATAAACAGAGGGAGGTGTGAGGCGGGGTGGATATTCGGAGCATCTCATTATTCACTATGTTCTACCAAGACAAAAGGTCTCTGTTTGGACCCATAAGGATGAGGTAATCATGTGGAAATCAAATATTTACGGGTACGACCTCATGGAAAAGTGTGACCTAGGCCTACCACTAACTAAGTCCTACAGTAAACACATGCCATAGAAATCGTATTAAAAAAGCTAGAACGGACATTCCTTACAAAACTCTATTGTGCGAAATGAGAATTTCGGACACCATATTGGAATGTTATATTATGGTAAACTAGGATAGCGACATGTTAAATTTTAAAAATTTATAAAAATGTTATTTTTGGCTCAATTTTGACAAATAATATACCATTTTAAAGCTTCTGGAATCTATCTAGAGTTCTGATATATATCATTTAAATGAAGAAAGTCTCCAATTTTCCATCACATATTACTTTATAATTTAAAGTTATCCTTTAACCAACTTCTCAAAATGTGACATAATATTATCTAAGTAGTGTCAAAGGCAACATATATGTCAAAATGTTTCCATAAATCACAATTTTGAAAGCTTATTTAAATGTCAGTTCAAAATAGACCATTTCAGACTTTAGAAGCCAACTTAAGATGTTTAGACTAGCATATCCACAAAAATAGTCATCCTCCCCTGGCAGGTGCTAATGTGGGTGTTCCACTGGAGCAGACCCTTTACCAACTCTGCGATTCTAGGGTCGGTTGCTAAAGTTGGGGATCGGGAATGAAAATCCAGAAAAAAATGCGCAAAATTTTTTGGGTCAGTTTCATCTACCCGACAGGTCATAGTACATCCCAGCTTGTCTGGATCTACCTCCTGACCTGACTTGGGATCGGGATGCTTTTCTCCACGACTCAATGGAAAACTAACAGGACAAGCCATAAAACCCCAACCGACAAGCCGCATTAAGCCCCGAAAGGTCATGCTGACAAACCAACAGGCTGGAGCATTTTACCAACCCGCCCTGACTGATTAATTTCTAGAGTTGGGATCAAGAGTCGGGATCAAACCAAAACAATATAAATCCCTTCTGGCTGCTGTAAATCATCATTTGTCACTGCAAAGATGCCAGCTACACATCAGAGAGATTTTCTACAGAAGTTTAGGGTACTTTTGCTTTTTGTTTAATATTTTAATATTTTGATTGTCATAATGATTTGCAGACAGAAAAGGACATATCTGAACCCAGGACCAGCACCTGCCCTACAGCCAGCATTACAGCAACAGCCACCACCCAGGAAAAGAAGAAAACCACCAAACCCCTGGGTCATGCCCTGGATACTTCAAAGACAAGAAAAAGGATGCTACAGCAACCTCCTGGCCAATTTAATAATGACTGATATCCCAGCCTACCAGAATTTTGTCAGGATGCCACTGAACTTTTTGACCTCATCAAAGAATGCATACACCATCGTATCAAGAAGTCAGCACCAAATAAGGAAACCCTTAGAAGTTGGATTGAAACAATAACGGTGAGACATCTGGCAACAGGAGAAACCTACATGTCCTTTTAGTATCACATGCTGGTTGGCCAAACTACCACCTGTAAATTCGCCCCACAGGTCTGCCGAGGCATTCTTGATGAATTCCAGGAGTATTTGTGCTGCCCTACAGACCCTGATGACTGAAAAAAAGGTGGAGGAGAAGTTCAGAACCAGATGGAATGTCCCCCATGATGTAATGACAATAGACAGGAAGCATATCGCAATGAAGAAGCTAAAGAAATCTGGTAGTGATTATTACAACTACACAAGGCTAGAACTAGTCGATGCAAAATACAGATTCCTCTGGCTCAATGTGGGGTCAAGTGGATCTTCATCAGATGCACAGATTTTTAACAGCAGTGATTTCAGGGAGAAGATCAAGGATCGCACCTTGGGGCTTCTGCCACCTGAACCACTAGGGGAGTGAGGGCCAAATTTGCACTATTTCTTGCTGGGGGACAACGCCTTTGCCTTTATGTCATGGATGATGAAACCATACAGCAGAAGACAACTCACAAGGGAAGAGAGAAAAGCAAACTACAAGATCTCCAAAGGCAGGCGGTTCTATTATTGAGCAGATCCAGGGTATTACTGGACACCATGGACAAAGACCAAAGGTTGTCAGAGACATTGTTTTGGCATGTGTGTTGTTGTACAACATGCTGAGGACAGAGCAGACAGGGCACCAACCGTAGCAAGTGATGTAGCGGCCCTACGAAAGGAACAGGTGGTGTATGTGGAATCCTTCTACAGGAATCCTTCTTGTTTGACCGAACATCAGCGAGGCCTACTGAAAGAATACTTCAATTGTGTGGGTGCATTGGTGGGGCAGGAGAGGATCTGAAATGTGTCAACCAAATACCATGGGGCAGAAGAAGCTGGCATCTGTCAGTCCTTTTCAGAACTACCAATTATTCCAAGTACTTTTATTTAAGCTGGTGTTGCTCAAATTTCCAAGATGTATCAAAACTATTTCAAACCAAATTACATGTCCCCTAAGACTGTTGCATTAAAAGTGTATTCATTATCCTTTTTTATTTTTATTTTTGGGCAGGCGAAAGTTTTATTTGCTTAGCCCTATTTTTTTGGCCAAGGCCTTTTTTCAAAGTTCTTCATGCAATTTTTTTTTTCTAAGCTTGAAATCTTTTAAGTCAGGTTTTATAAAATGAAATTTTTTTTAACTTCAAATTTTCATTCACTCACACACCCACTCATTTACTCATTTTTTGTGTTTAGGGGTAAAGTGTTTGGGTATATGGAAGTTTAATTGTGAACTATTAAAACATTCTGAATATATTGATAAAATAAACAAAACTATTATGGACTTCAGATTCAAATATGCTGTCCCTGTATATAACATAGAATACATAAATGAATTAAATGATCAATATTTACAATTCACCATTGATGATGACATACTTCTAGAAATGTTACTATTGGAAATTAGATACGTTACTATTAAATATAGTTCAGCCTTAAAACAGGCTACCAATGCCAAAGAAAATCTTTTGATTAAATCAATAGAAGAATTTGAGACTAGTAACAAAATACAGTCATGGGAATCAATACAAGAAATGAAAAATGAACTACAGGCCATAAGAGAAATCAAATTAAAAGGTCACATGATACGATCAAGGGCACAGTGGTTACAATCGGGGGAGAAACCGACACAGTATTTCTGTGGTCTGGAGCGTAAAAATTTTGTTGACAAAACAATAAAAAAGATCCGACTTGAAAATGGACAAGTTATCACGACACAAGCAGAAATTTTAGAACAAGTAAGACTTTATTATGAAAACCTGTTTAAAAGCAAGGATGGAGATCTACCGGATGTTGATCTTGATTATCTTCTCAGGGGTTATCCCATTAAGAAACTTGAGGAAATAGACATCCCACCCCTTGAAGGCCTATTGACAGCATGTGAATTAGGTGAAGCTTTAAAGAATATGAAACACAATAAAACTCCGGGAATAGATGGATTCCCTGCAGAATTCTTAAAAGTTTTTTGGGGCAAAATTAAATTTCTGATCACAAGGGTACTGAACTATAGCTATAAAAAGGGCAAACTACCTATTTCACTACGACAGTCAATTATAAACTGCCTTCCCAAAGGTGATAAATCAAGAGAGCTCTTAAAAAACTGGCGCCCTATTTCACTACTTAGTGTCCTGTACAAATTAACATTTGCAACATTGGCAAACAGAATGAAAAAAGTTTTGGATAAGTTAATCTCGGATTGTGTGACTAATAATGGACACCTGTCTTCTTTTTTCAAACTAAGCAGAGGTATACGACAGGGATGTCCAATTAGTGCTTTGTTATTTATTTTGGTTGCTGAAGTAGCTGCTGTTTTAATACGCAAGTCAAAAGGTATACATGGTATTTATGTGAATGAACAGGTAATCAATTTATGTCAATTAGCAGATGACACAACACTCTTTCTGTCCGATCCATTATCTGTAAAAACTGCTTTGGACATTTTCGATACTTTTTTTAAATACTCAGGGTTGAAATTAAATAAGTCAAAAACCGTAGCTTTTGTCGTTAACAATGATTGTGTTAAGCAAGATGATAGGTGGGGTATAAAATGGACATCTAAACCTTTTAAAACTCTTGGAATTTGGTTCGCTAATGACCTTGATAAATTGATTTCTCTAAATGTAAATGCTAAAGTGGAGATCATTAACTCTATAATTAATGCTTGGATTCCCAGGAAATTAACTTTGAAAGGGAAAATAACAGTAATTAAATCATTAATTTTACCTCATATACAACAATTAGCCTCTGTCCTTCCATTTAGCAATTCATATATATCGAAACTTGATACAAATTTGTTCAACTTTTTGTGGAGCAACAAGAAGCACCTTGTGTCAAAAGCCTCACTGCTTCTCCCTTTAGAATTAGGTGGCCTTAAAATGATTTCCTCCAGATATGTTTGCAGTACTGCCCATATTATGTTCATTAAACGTCTATGTAATAATATAAATGCCAAATGGAAAACACTTACTGAATTTTTGATGGGATTCAAAATATCTGAACTATTTACTAAAAAAAGTGCACTAAACTTACAACCTAATGTTAAAACCTCATATTATAAATCTATACTATCGACATGGTTTAACTTAATTTTAACAAAACCAATTACTATTAATCAGTTTCTGGCAGAAGATTTGTTTGAAAATCCTTTATTTACAACAGATGATCATATTTTTGGCAAAGAGTACAACAACTGGAAGGAGGCTGGTATTTCTAAAGTTAGTGATGTATTTCATGAGGCACAAAAATGTGTTTTAAATAAAGTGTCACTGGAAATTAAATATAATATTTCCATAAAAGATATGAATTATAACAGACTCTCCAACTGTGTCAATACGAAATTGAAGTCTCTTTCATATTTTCCATGTATTGATAGATTCTCTTTGGTATCATTTGCCAGAAAGTGCCTCAATAATATAGCTGATGTTAAATCTCCAGATGTAAGCACCTACTATGTTATGTTGAATTATAAAACCCCCACCAGCCAGGATAAGTGGATAGAATATTATCCGTTTCTTGAGCATTTTGATTGGTCTGATGTTTACTCATTAGCATCCAAAGTCACACTTGATACATATCTTATAACTTTGCAATTTAAAATTTTGCATAGAATTTACAATTGTAATTACAACTTATACATATGGAAAATTAAAGACAGTTCTCAGTGTGATTTTTGCTCAGGTACTGATAATCTAGAACACTTTTTCTTCTATTGCCCAGTGTCTAATTTATTTTGGATTCAGTTTAGTGATTGGTTAAATACATCCCTACAAGTTTGTAAAAGTATGACAGTGTTAGAGATTTTACTTGGTGTTACTAATGTTCAAGCAGATTGGTTCTACTGGTTAAATTTTGCTGTAATAATTGCAAAATATTTTATAAGTAAATGTAAACAAAAGGCAACAGAACCCTGCTTAGTTGGTTTTATTAAAGTTTTAAAATCGAAAATTGCAATAGAAAAGGTGATATACAAAAATAAAGGCAGAGACCTCATATTTAATACAAGATTTATGTATTTAGATAATGCACTGCATGATTAAATGGTAGTTTATGAGTTATTTGTAAGATCAACCTGCAAATACAAGTATAGAACATACCGATATATTTATATTAATGGTAACTCACCTCTTGTATGTGATACTGCTTCAGGCATTGCAATTGAAACAATAATGACAATAATGAGAATATGTAAAGGTTTCCTTAATAGGTTGTTACATGAATCTTCTCTTAAATTCTTGTTCTGCTAGATCACATTTTTGATATTGTATTTGTTTTTTGTAACCTGTACCCTGTATATATGTTACATTGTTAAAGAAAAATAAACAAAAGATAAAAAAAAAAAAGTTAATCTCGGATTCTCAAACTGGGTTCTTAAAAGGTCGATATATTGGGGAGTCCATACGCCTGGTCTATGACATTATAAACTATTGTAATTTTTCAGATAAGAAGGGCCTACTAATGTTAATTGACTTTGAAAAGGCGTTTGACTCAATTTCATGGAAGTTTATGTACAAGGTGTTAAAATTCTTTAAATTCCCCTCTGGCTATATCAAATGGATAAAGATTTTGAACACATCAACAGTCGCTGCAGTTATTCAATGTGGGGTTAAGTCTGATTTTGTACCAGTAGAACGAGGCTGTAAACAAGGAGACCCCATTGCTCTATATCTGTATATTTTAGGTGGACAAATTATGTGTTATATGATTAATTATAACTTGGAGATTAACGGTATTTATGTATGTCACAAGGAATTTAAGATTACCCAGTTTGCAGATGATACGACCCTTTTCTTAGATGGATCCCAGAATTCACTGCAAGCAGCAATTAACACGATAGAATTATTTGGTTCTTTTTCTGGACTTAAAATGAACACAAACAAAACCAAGGTTATTTGGATTGGACGGAAAAAACACATTATTGAAAAATTAAATGTTAATTGTAAATTGGATTGGAATACTTCCCAATTTAATCTATTAGGAGTAGAACTCTCTACTGATCTAAAAATGGTACCACAGTTAAACTATACAAAAGCAATGACCAATTTGCTGAAAGTCCTAAAACAATGGAAGAAAAGAGAACTAACCCCAATAGGCAAAGTTACAATTATAAAAACTTTTCTGTTGTCCAAATTCAATCATCTTTTTATTTCTATCCCAGCACCAGATGACTGTTTTATTAAGCGACTAAATTCACTACTTTTTAGTTACCTCTGGGGTGATAAACCAGATAAGATAAAACGTAAATACATTACACTAGATTACCTGGAAGGAGGCCTGCGAATGGTTAATCTAAACTATTACATAAAGTCACTCAAACTATCATGGATAGCAAGACTTTTTAAAACTAAGTTATCTGGGTGAATTCAGTTGTTTGAACTGGTAATATCACCTGTTTCAAAAATGACTAAATTTGGCTATGGATGGAGTAAAAAGCTTAGAATATCAACTAAAAACCAATTTTGGAAGGAAGTTTTAGAAGCTTGGATAGAACTATGTGAACTGAAGGATGTTGAAACAAGTGACCAGTTTCTATCATCTCCTATTTGGTATAATCCGAAAATCTCAGCTGAGACTTTGTATTTCCCAAAATGGTTCAAGCATGGGATTGAATTAGTAGGAGACCTGATAGATAAAGACGGAAAGTTTATAAGTGAACTTGAATTAGCCACAAAATTTAACCTGACAGGGCTAAATTTTCTTGAAATTTTAAGGCTTAAAATTTTAATCAATCAATATCTTAGAAAAACAAGAGTAAAATTGGAAAATTTTGTCAGGCCTCATATACCAAGCGAATTGGTAGCCCTCATAACCAGAAGCACAAAGAGAAATTTTTTTTACCACATATTTAATAAACACAACACAGACATGAGCTTTAAACACAAATGGGATGAGGACCTAAACAATCATACTGAACAATTTGAATGGGAAAATATTTTTAGAAAGTGTTTCTACACCATACACGACAATTATCTTATCTGGTTCCAATATAAAATTATTCATAGAATTTTAGGTACCCGTAAATCATTGTACAACATGGGAATAATTCTGTCCCCAACATGTTCCTTTTGTATGGAGTTACCAGAATCCTTAGTTCATCTCTTTGTACACTGTAACAAAGTTAAGGACTTTTGGAAAGAAGTTGAAGAATGGATTATCTGCACAACAAACATACCTATCAAATTTACAGCATCAGATATTTTATTGGGGTACCTAAACCCAGTAAACTCCCATCCAATCAATGCAATTATTCTTTTGACAAAAAGTTATATATTCAAGAAGTCAAGAAATAGTTCAAAATTAATGATAGAAGAGATCAAACAAAAAGCAAAACATGTTTACGAAGAGCAAAGACAAGTATCAAGTGTAGACAAGTGTTTGGTGTAGGGTGATGTAATACTTGTTTTGGGATTTTTTTAAACATGCAGCTGAATAATTGTTTTTGGAAGATTCAGGTGGTCCTGAAAAGGATCATGAAATGTTTTACAGAAGTGTTCCTGAAAAGGACCGATTGTAGGCAAGTGCAGTGGTTCTACTGCTGCTGCTGTTTGGTGTTGGCTGACTGCTTAGGAGGCTGAGGCTGGGCTGGTTGTTGCTCATGTTCTTGCTGCACTGTGGTGGTGGTAGAAGAGGCAGCGTATTGGTGCAGGTCGGGTGGTGAAAATGGTTGCGGTGTGTCGATCTGTTGGTAGACTAGCTAGAGAGTCCTGATATGTTGTGTTGACTTTCTTCACTTGTGGCAGAGGCAACTGACTGTGGGTTGAAGTAATTCATCAGGGTCAATGTAAAAGTATGTGGTATTGAAGGCCCGGGTTGCTGGTCATCAACAACTACAAAGGAAGTTGGTTGTCCTCTGGGTTGCTACTTTCCTTTGGTTGCCACTTGGCTCTGCTGAGTGGGTTGGATGACCTGGCTTACTGGCATATGAGTGTCTGTGATGGTTAAGATGTATCACCTTGCAGCTGGTGCTGGCTGCTGTGGCTGTTGAAATGTCTGTGGCACAAATGTTGAAGTTGCACTGGAGCTCGTAGAAATTGTAGGTTGCTGTGGTTGCTGGGACTGATGGCTCCTTTCCTCTGCCCAGCTGTGGATTCTGCTCAGAAGTTTCCCAGCCTCGATTCTGAATGTTTGAAAGTCTCTATCTTCTAAGGCCTCCACCCCAGATGCCAGGTACTTGTAGAAGGCTGTTCTGGTGGTCTCCTGCCTCCGCCCAAGAAATGATAACAGCAAGGTTTTCATCTGTGTAAACTGGTCCATGACTTGTAGGTCAACTGAAGAACACTGGGAAACTGTGCTGGGGCTTGTAACTGAAGGCTGTATTGTGGTGTCTGATCGCATGCTGATCTCCATACTATCTGTGTTGGTTGAACATGTGGAGATGTTGAGTGCTGAAGCAACAGATGCACTGGCTGAAAATTTGCATCAGTCTGATGTGTATCTTTAAGAGTTAAATTTATCCTGAATCCAGTTCTGCCTCTCTGTCATTTCTTTTGGAGCCTCACCTGACTTGGACTGCATGAGTTTGCCATAGCAAGTCCTTTGGGATTTGAATTAAGTCTTGCACACTTTGACAGATGCTTGCAGCTGTTGGCGAACCTCTCCCAAAGGTATTCCATCCTGGCCTTGTCCTTAAAATGTTCATTGGTCTTGTCATACAACTCCTTGTGGTCCTTCACAAAGTCCACAATAGCCTCCTCATCTGAGTCTGTCAGGTAGATGTTTGTCATGTGTCCCTTCTTGTGCCTTGAGTGTGATTGAGATGTGTCCGCCTCTCCTCCACCCTCTGTGTCACTTCTGTCTGTCCTTGCACATTTTTCAGCTACTTCATCCTCTGCTTGAGGGTGTAGTTTCCTCCTTACTGGCTTCCTCCCTCTGTTTCTGTGCCTCTTCCTCCCTCTCTCTTGTCTCCCTCTCCTCCCTCCTCATCTGTATCCCCAAACTCAAACTCTTTAGGTGTGTCTGTAGGGACTTCTATCTTCCTCAATCTTCTGCCCTTTTTAGATCAGCTGAGCCATTTTCCTTGATTCTGATCTGATCTCGAGCTAATTTTTCGTTTGGCTTGAGACATTTTGAATACAAGCCTTGTAAGTGAATATGAGCATTTATATATATATGATCTTACTTTTTTATTTATCTAACAACATACAAATTATTCTAGCTTATTTTTTTCACATACATATATATTTTTTCTGTAGCTACATTTTATGCACATGCAAAACATTTACATGTATTTTTACAAAATTTACATAAAGTAATTGTTTCTTGTTGTCAGATTTACTAAAAATGGGGTAATTTAAAAAAAAGATTACTGCATTAAATGGCTAGTTTAAGTCACTGCTTTTCTTGATATTAATACGTCAATGAAAAGCTCATTATCTGTTCTTTGCTGTGCTTTTTACAGATTAAAATCGATGGAATATTCACTGAGATAATGGCATTTAAAATTTGCTCATTTTACAGTAATTTTGCTAACAATCGCAAGATTCTGTAATATTCCAATATGGCGGCCTTATTTCCCTGTCCAGAAAACTGTGTCCAGAAAAAGCAGCTATGTTTTTCTCAGCTTGCAGATGATTTTAACTCACTGTTGTAATCATGGTCTCTATTGACTGGCTCACACTATTCAGTGACGTTTTCAACATCCACACAGGCAGTGGCAGTGATAGTGTACGCGTTTCAAATGAATTCTACGTAACTTCAGTTTTTAACAATGCACTAGGTAACCCGTACATTCACATGGTCACACAGCTGATCTAGAACCGTCTAGAACAATGATGTGGCTCCACTCCAATAAGACCTCAATCTTGTCTTCTTTTGTATCAGCATCAAAAATGTGTGAGGGAAACAGAACCAGCATTATACAGAGATACAGATATTGAAACTGTTAAGAAAAATATATTGAGTGTCAGCATCAACCAGAACCTAGATACTGAAATGTGTGTTTTCATTGAAACTGTGCTAAATATCCTGGACAAGCATGATTTAATAAAATTCACAATTGTATGTAATAAACCTAAAGTTTCATGGTTCATTATGAAATTTCAGTTGCTTGTAGAGAGTGACAATGGTGCAAACACCAGTGCCATAAATGTAATGATACATTTCTCAAGTACAAACTGTCCAAACAAAAAGTTAACAAGCTTGTATCAGATACTTAAACAGCATACCTCATCAATTTTATAGATAATTCAAATAAAGACAAAAGAGCTATGTTCAAATTTGTTTGTGATTTACTGTTTCAGAAAGAAATATCTTGGTTGTAAAATGTAGCACATAAGGATCTTGGCAATTATTTCATCTCAAAACTTTCCAACATTAGGAATAAATCATCTTGTGGCGCTAATGATGATTCCCACACCTGGGACAAAAGTACAAATAAACATGGCATATTTGACCCAGCATCACTGAAAGGAATTTTTAAGCATATTGGGGTACCACAATGTAAACAATGTTCACCAGATGTAATTCTAACAAGGCTAACAAAAGTGTGTGCGGAAGAACCATCTTGTATCAGGACCACCATCATAATATCATTCATGCAAGCAAGTTATTCAAAACAGCCACAGGCACGCCTATTATTGATGAAGCCCAGTCTAGATCTTGGCTTGGAAAATCTAAAAAAAATACAAATCTAAATTCACAGAACCAATTTGATTACCTTATTGCGAACATTTAGCACAGAAACTGCATTCATAAAGATCCATAATGACTTTTGGTTAATGACAACGTATTATTCTTTGCATGTTTGATCTCTCTGCAGTGTTTGATCTGGTTGACCATTCTTTTAAATAGATTAAATGCTTCTTTTTGAATTCGAGATAAATGTTTGAAGTGAATGAACATATACATACCTGCTTAACAGATCTCATCATATATTTACAAATAGTGTTTTGTTGTGTGAGAAAGAAAATCCAATGCAATGCCAGTCAGGGACTTTTTAGTGTTAGAATTTGATTAATAAACCAAACTACCAGTACCACAGATTTTAAGTAAGGTTATAAGAGTTGTGTTCCTTCTAAAACTTACAGAGGTGAACAGTCTTTCGAACCGGACTGTCCAGTGGATGTACAGTAAAAACTATTATGTCGATTATGACTGTACTGTCCATAAGACTGTGCACCCCTGGGCTGAGAAAAAAACCGCACAAAAATTATCTCGTTTGGCTCTGGGCAATGCTTAGAGAGTTACTGTTGAACACTTCAAAATTGGTAGCCTTAACGTTAATTAGATTATACACCAATGGTAAACAATAGAGGATACCTCACCATGACCAAACATATGTGTACATATTGAATCTGCCGCATAGTTCCACTTCAGTAATATTATTCAATAATTAGTGGGCTTGCTCTGTTGTAAAAAGATAGAAACACCAAAACTTGACAATATTAAGATATATCCAATGGTTACCAGTTACAGAGGCTAGAATTTGAAATTCTGCTTGTTACTTTCAAACTACTCCGTGGATTGACAGCAGACTAGCTATCTGATCTGATAGCAGTGAAAACCAGGCAGATCACTTAAACAGATTAGGACCTTCTTGCTTCAGGAACTAGCAACCGGGACTAGATTTACTGACAAGTTATTTTTCTGTTGTTGTTCCAAGACTATGGAACCCACCGCCAGATGACATAAAAACTCTTTAGAATGTTGCTTGTTTAAAAAGAATTATAAAAGCATTATCATTTGATAAATAAAATATTTGATAGATGAAACTGAAAAATATTCCTGGTCACAGAGCAATTATGAAAAAAATGACGAGAAATCGCTCTGTAAAACTTACAGCAGAATATATAACTAAGAATAGACTATAAAACTGTCTGTTACATAACATTACGCAATTTTTACGAATGTGTAATTTTTACGGGAAAATATATATAAACTGGAAAAAAATCTCTTGTCCCTATGTACTTCATACCTTTCCCAGGAATTCTACATCCATCACAAAAACATAGAAACAAACTGTAGAATATTAGATTGGTGTGACATGGTAACTTCTCACAAAATATGTATTGCTATAACCTCAGTGCGAGCTACTAATAAATATTTTTGAAGATAACTTTTGTACTTGACTATGTAACTTACCTTTTCTCTCGTATAGTAGTGCAGATACGCATAGTATGTTCACCAAAATTAATGTGTTGACACGAATCATTATTACAACAAATCTTGCAACACTTATATCATCCACAATACAATGTTGTAACATAACAGTATCGTGAGATTTAACACAAGTTAACTTGGACATATTATCACTGATTAGATAAATTAGACTATTGGTCACATATGATTCTTCAGCAATCTAACAACCATAGTATTATTTGCATTAATTATGGTTGCCTAATAACACATGTTAAAGGCCATCACTGTTACCTATTGGCGCAGTTGTCTTTTCATAGTTTACAGATGGTTTGCAAATGCTCTCTTCATTCCCTAAAACCTAGGGTCAGACCTTTCCTTGTTTGTGTCATGAACTACAAACATACAGGCCTGCCTACCTTTGCTTGTGATTTGGACCACCTTGTATTTGGGTAGGACAAATTCGATGGGATTCGCATTTGCGTTGGATTTAGGTTAGGAACCATGTTTTTAAAATGTTTGAAAAAAGCCATTACGTCCTCTCACGAGCTGTATAAAAATACATGCTGCAAGGGTGAAGTGGGGGATTGGAATAGATTTACAGGGTGGCTCAATCTTTAATGTGTACTACCCAGATACAAGGGAATGGATATACAGGGTGGCTCAATCTTCAATGTGTACTACCCAGATACAAGGGAATGGATATACAGGGTGGCTCAATCTTCAATGTGTACTACCCAGATACAAGGGAATGGATATACAGGGTGGCTCAATCTTCAATGTGTACTACCCAGATACAAGAGAATGGATATACAGGGTGGCTCAATCTTCAATGTGTACTACCCAGATACAAGGGAATGGATATACAGGGTGGCTCAATCTTCAATGTGTACTACCCAGATACAAGAGAATGGATATACAGGGTGGTTCAATCTTCAATGTGTACTACCCAGATACAAGGGAATGGATATACAGGGTGGTTCAATCTTCAATGTGTACTACCCAGATACAAGGGAATGGATATACAGGGTGGCTCAATCTTCAATGTGTACTACCCAGATACAAGGGAATGGATATACAGGGTGGTTCAATCTTCAATGTGTACTACCCAGATACAAGGGAATGGATATACAGGGTGGCTCAATCTTCAATGTGTACTACCCAGATACAAGGGAATGGATATACAGGGTGGCTCAATCTTCAATGTGTACTACCCAGATACAAGAGAATGGATATACAGGGTGGCTCAATCTTCAATGTGTACTACCCAGATACAAGAGAATGGATATACAGGGTGGCTCAATCTTCAATGTGTACTACCCAGATACAAGGGAATGGCTATACAGGGTGGTTCAATCTTCAATGTGTACTACCCAGATACAAGGTCTCTTTCAGAACCATAAGGGCGAGCTTGTCAACCGGAAAACAAATACTTACAGATACAACCATAAGGAAAGGTGTGACCTGGGCACTTATGGAATATTATGTACAGAATACAGGTTATTTCGTGGAGTACAAATTCATATTTATTAGTATTCATCTCATGTTATTTATTACATATTGGAATAAAATTTGTATCTTATGACAGACATTATAGCTATGGCTCTTTATAAGTGAGTTAAGCAGTTATACCCATGGGCCAGTGTAGCAATGTTAAACTTCTGAATGTCCTCATTTTATGTGAAGGTAGGGAGCACAATCAAGGCAATCATGGGCAGTGGTCCCATTTTTTAAAAATATGTTTGAAAACATTTACAAATGTTCATTTCTTTTCTGCTTTTCACGACTGATGTTTTTAGTGGTAGGTGCCTATGACTAATGTGTAAGCTACCTCAGCCTCTATTTAGGATTTACAACTTGTATTTATAGTGTTATGATGAATCCAGCACACTCTTCTGTGACATTGCAGGGAACTAATTTTCTCCCATGAAATTTAATCAACTGATACACAAGAGTTATCGGGGATTGGTGCTATGATTTATCGTTTTGAACTGTAACAGAAACGAGTAATAATATTTTCTTTTCAGTCATAAGTGCTTCAAAGTAAAGCAACAAGGTAAAATACAACGAGCTGGTATCATCAAAGACTTTATGCATATGCCTGAAGACATTCTATTAAATACAAAAGACAAATCAAATGTATCTGAAATAATAGAATTTTTGTGCACATCTTAATATTTTTAATCCTTCCCTTTTTCTATTGTTTTTTTTTTGTCAGTTACATTACCTGTTACTATTTGTTTGGGTTTTTTCTTCTTCCTTATTTGTTGAAGAAAAATATTGTTTGTCATTCAACATTCAGTTATAATATTATGTATTTGCATGTGTATGTGCAACATAATGAATAAATAAACTTATTATTATTATAGCACTTATTTTTAAGTGCAATATCTCTACAAGACTTGCGCTTCTAGAGATTACCTTTTTTCCTTAATTTTGTCTCCAGATTTTTATGAATTGTGCACTACTCTAATGCACTACGCATCTTTCTGATTGCTTTGCAGCTCGTGCATGTTGACTGAAAGCCCTGTTTTTATTAGGGCAAATCACGTGGTAATCACTCCTCCCTCCCTTTTCAACAGTATCAGTCAACACTGCCTCCCAAGTTATAAGCCAAAAATGTCTTACGACAAGTTTTTGAACTGGGGTCTAATGTAGTTTTACAGAAATGTTTCATTGATTATGAAACTAGTGGTATGAACTTGATTGATTAACAAATTGATTACCACAGTAACTCTGAATGAACATGCCAAGAATGGCTGTAAAATGGAAACATCCGATGTTATTAAAGGGGTAAAAGAGTTGTATTTTCACTTGACTTGGCTACAGGAATAGATATAAAATACAACACACATGAGTCATTCGTAAGAGGCTTTGCTACAGATATAGGTCAATTTTGATCTGTGGCATAAAAATGGTGGCCTCCTGGGCAATTTTTAGTGTGTACTATGTGCCCCACTGAGTGGAAACTTGCGGTAAAAATTTACTGGTGGCACTCACAGCCTTTGGCTAATGTGAATGGAAAAAATGTTTTACCAATAAAAATATCAGCAACATTAGTAAGTGCTAGTCAATGGATGTGTGGATGTTTTTAACACAAATCAACAGTATCTCAGAAAATATAGCCACTATGTCTCTTTACAGATGTTTTACACATACAGATGAAAAAGTCTTTTATAGTTTCCATATAATGCAGGTAACTACAAAACGAATTAAGCATATTTATATTTGACAACTTTCAGACGATTCTGAGAACATTGAACTTAAGTACTGTTGATGTATTACTTTCAAAAAGTTACTAGTTTTACTGCTGAACAATTTTAATTCTTTTATTTCAATTAAATATTTGAATTTGCATTATTTCTGAGAAAGAATGTTACTTTTGGAAAATGTGCTCATGCAGTTGTAAAGGGTATTTTCAGAGTTTAATTGTTTTTTTTTTTATTTAGTGTTTTATGTCATACCTAATACCATGTTGGTTATATTGTGACAGTTATGGGGATGTTCCAGTGGAACCGACCCAGTAGCCCCCTCTAGGCTCGGTTTTAACAGTCAGGGAATTGGGGACCAAAATCACAAAAAGTGCGCGAAAATGATTGGTCAGTTAAATCTTCCCAGCAGGACGTAGAACATACCAGCTTGTCTGGATCCAGACCCGACCTAACTTGGGTTTGGGATCATTTTCTTCCCAACAAGACAGGAAACTGCCGTGTCAAGCTGTAAACAGACAGGCTGTATCAAGCCCCGACAAGGCATAGAGACAAATAGACAGGACTGGAGCATTTTCCCCACTTTGGCTGACAAAAAACATCATTGCAAAGATACCAGCTACACATCACAGAGACTTCATACATCCGCTTAGGGTACTTTTTTTACTGAGTTTAATATTTTGATTTGCATCTTGATGGGAAGACAGTGAAGGACACATTTGAACCCATCACTATCACCTGCCCTACAGCCACCAGCACAGCCTCAGCCGCAACCAGTCCCAATAGATGGGAAACATATCGCCATGAAGAAGCCAAAGAAATCAGGTAGTGACTATTACAACGACCAGGGCTTCTTTTCCCTGGTTCTCCTGGCCATGGTTGACGCAGAATACAGATTCCTATAAATAGACTGTGGGTCAAGTAGTTCCTGCTCTGATGCACAGATTTTCAACAGAAGTGATTTGAGGGAGAATATCAAGAACAACAGCTTAGGGCTTCCAGCACCTGAACCACAGGGGAAGGGAGCTCCAGACTTACACTACTTCTTCCTGGGTGACGTCACCTTTGCCCTGATGCAATGGATGGTGAAACCCTACAGCTGAAGGCTACTGACAAGGGAAGAAAGAATAGCCAACTACAGGATCTCCAGAGGCAGGAGGGTAGTTAAAAATGCCTTTGGAACGCCAGATCATAAGTCCCCCCTTTAAAAAACTTAAACCAAAATTATGTAAAAATGATCCCCCTTAACTATAAACATTTCAAAACATTTTTAGTTTGAAGTATTTTGTGCAAAATTGCAAGATATTTTAAAATTGAAAATCTGCCAAATCTCTTAGGGCAACCTAAAAAGTTTATCAAAGGATCAAAGGTTTAAATTTAAATCGTTGGGGCGGGCCAAAATTTCAAAGCCTTTGCCAAAAACTTTTTTTTTGCCAAAGTTATTTAAAGTTCGTTATCATTTTTTTAAATTTCTTTTTTCAAAGTTGTTAAAGATTTTTTTTTATTTCTTTTTTCAAAAGTTCATTCATTCATTCATTTTGTTTTGTGTTTGGGACAAAAGTGTTTTGTGTGGGGCAGTGTAATGCTTCTTGTTTGGGAATTTCTTTCAAAAGTAGTTGATGAATTGTTTTTGGAAGATTTGAATGGTCCTGACATGGACCTTGAAATGGTTTACAGTAGTGGTCATAAAAAGGATCAATTGGAGGCTTGGCAGATATTCTGTTGCGTTTGTTTGGCATTGGCTGACTTTGGAGGAGGCGGAGGGTGGGCTGGTGGCTGCTGATCTTCTTGTGGTGAGTCAGTAGTGGTTGGAGGAGAGGTGGCTGGTGCTGGCGAGTTGGCTGGTGAAAATGGCTGTGGTGTGTCAATCTGTTGCTCATCACAGACTCAAGATTTCCGAAGAAGCTTGAAAGTCCTGATATGTTGTGTTTGCTTTCTTCATCTGTAGCAGAGGCATCGGTGTCAATGTGAATTTACGTGGTCTTGAAGGCCCAGCCTGTTGGTTGTCAATAACTAGGAAGGAAGTCGGCTGCCCTCTGGCTTTTTTATTCATATTTTTGGTTGCGTACATTGAATAGTTACACAGTTGGCAACTATAAAGACATTATACAGTTTTTAAACACAGAAAGGAGCAATATCAATTCATTACAGAGAAGGTAGATCATTACTGGTAACACATACAACTTACATTACTACAAGATTATATTACAACATACAGATTAGCATACTTTTGAATTGATGAATTTTTCTATCTTTCCAATTTCCAACTAATATTATATAATTAATTGCCAAAACAGAAATGATTTTCAGTGGTATTTACACCAAGTAATACTTCTAAAACAGTAAACATAATTCATATTTGAAATTTGCAGCAGAACAACCAATTTTCAACTTCCCAGAAGTCCTTTACAAAATGGCAATGGAAAAAATAATATTCAAGATTGTCAGTGTTATAGCATTGACTGCAATCTGGTGAATTTTTAATCTTCCACATATATAATTTATAATTGCAGTTGAAAACTCTATGAATTATTTAAACTGTAAATTTATTAAGTATGAGTTTGAAACCAGTTTAAATGGTAGAAGATAAATTTGTATCCAATTGTTCATTTCTAGTAAAGGGTATCACTCTACCCATTTATGTTGACTTGTTGCAGTACTATAATGCTTTCACATAGTGCATATATACCTGTTTATTATTAACTTTACAAAAGTTTGTAAGGCATAAATTTAGAATTGAATTATCAACTAGGCTGGTTTTGGGGATATCTTTAATCGTATGGTACTATTGAATTTATTATATTTCATATCTGGAATTCGCTTTCAAAGTTTTTCCTCTAAGTTTATTTTATCAATCAAAGTCTTATCACCATAATATTTTTAACTTTTAAAATGCCAAGATCCTTCCACTCCGAATACTCAATGGATAAAGCCTTATTGCCTATTGTGATAAGACTCTTCTAAAAGATCATCAATAGTTTAAAAAAGTTAATAAAATTGCACCAAACAGAGCAGATCAGCATAAAAGGTGTTGAAAGGTTTATCTTTAATATTTTTGTAGATTTTCTTTTGATATATCATGTTATTTTTAATTTTCATTAAGCATTCAGATAATACTTTCCATTTTGCTTTAATGCTATTACAATACCTTCGCATCCACATGATTTTACAAGAATTATATAAAGCAAATACAGATACCAATTTAAGCCACCTAGATCAAAAGGCTGAATTATGAATTCAATCTTGTGGTTTTTTTAACTCCACTCTCTGTGGAGGAGGCGGATTCGACTGGTGAGATGGCAGAGAGTGTGCAGAGCAGAATCCTGACAGAGCTGCAGAAGATGAACGCACGCCTGGACATGGTAGAACATCAAGTGACTGGGACATCTGGGAGCAGCAACCATGGAAGCCAGGACTCTAAGTTAAGTAAAAGGGTTAAAAGCAGAATTTGTCAAAAAAGTGTAAAAAGTAGAACTGTGTCAAGTGAATCAAGTGACTCATCGTCTGATGAAGACGAAATTCCAAGCTTATCAGAGTTAAGGGTGTCAAAGAAAATTCAAAAACAGGTTGATCAAAAAATTGCTCAGCTTGGCAAAAGTCAAATACAAGGTAATGAACAGAATGAAAAACTTAAGTCCCAACGTGGGGGTCCGGTTGATGTGGTCGTCCGCCATAGGGTCTCCTGGCCTCATGAGCACATTCTTGGGGGTCCCACCAGGCAAAGGGTAACCTATGACAATTTGTCTCTCACTCAGTTTGTACAGGGATTTGTAAAAAACGTTTTGGAGGAGCCCAGTCAAAAATCTAGAGAAAAAATGTTACATTACCTGGGAGACCTTATGGAGGACGCCACTGATTTTTCGTGGGCCAATGCAAAAGCAGCACACGCAGTCTTGCTATGCGAGATGGAGAGGGGGGTACTTACATGGGCCGACACATCTCGCATAGAACGCATTCGCAGGGCTCATGCCCAAAAGCATAACATATCCAAACCAAATTGGGGCAAAAATCAAGAAAATAAGAGACCATGGGTCTGTAAACAGTATCAAACGGGTGCCTGTAATTTTTACAAGGATCATGAAGTGTCAGGAAGGTTACATAGACATATATGTGCATTCTGTCTATCACAGGGGCGTCAATTGACACATTCTGAAAAGGATTGTCACTTTGCAAAACGAAATGGTCCAAAAAACGACCAAGGGGCTGCTCAGCAGTAACAAAGTTGGGCAGCAAAAGTGATAATATATTATCGGTCACACGTCAGGTAGATAGTGTTTTTACTGACAACAGTGATAGTAGTGTTGTTGCAAAATGTGGTTTTAGCTCAAATGTAGTTACCAGTGAAATGAATACTCTGAATACTGATAAACAACATGGGGTTTTCTCCAGAGTTTTTTACAATTCTATGCTTAGAAAACAAGATGTACAGTCATTACTGGCAAGGGGCAGCAAAAAGAAGTATTTCACAGGTAGGTCGTCTATAAGGGGGAACCTAAATGATACACGTAGCGAAAAGTGTGACAACACTATCAGTATTCAGGGTATGTGTGACTCCCTCTTAAGTGCCACATATCAAAAACCAACAGCCAACATGGCATTCAAAAAAGTGCAAACCATCGTCATGTGCAAGGTGTGAAAAGTACAATGACCAGTGGTCAACAAAAAGTCGCACCTTTGGGGGGCCACAATAGGTGTGATAATGAAGTGAGCCCCAAGACAATGGCTGTTGGGGGATTGTTTTCATCACCTAGTGTCAACACTAATGAAGTTAAAAGTGTGAAGGGCTGCTTGACCAGTGTTCAAGAGAAAGTCGCACCTCTGGGGTGGAACAATAAAGTCATTGCCTCAGACAATACAAACATTGCAAAACAGGGTTCTTGTTTTACACCAGAGAATGATAATGGAAAACAATGTCAATTGACATCAGAGGTCACACATAAACGCGTGGCTATACAAAGTCCTAGTATTACTCCCTGTGGCAAAAACAACAAACACAAAGGGGATGGTAAAACAAAGGATCTCGCTTTACTTTATGATATAAATGGTCTTGATGATGACAAATTTACAAGTATTGTGGGAAATGTCCTTGGACATCAACAGGCCTTCAAGGTAGACAATGATTATGGCCCATATTTTAGTTTGTGGCATCAACAAAGTCGTTTTGACTTTGGTTTTATACCTCTGTCCAGTTTTATATTGGCAAATCGTACAGATCAAGCTCAACCTATGCAATGCCCAACAAAAATTCACAACTTGGTGAAACAAAGTGGTGTTTACAATTTTCTGGGGTGTAGGATTCCAATTCAAACCCAATTGAATGTTGATGAATGGTCACGGCAACTATGTGGTTATTGGGATACTCAGTTGATAGATTTGATAACTTATGACTTCCCCTTGGACTTCAACAGAAAGTCCCCCTGAAAATGGGAGGATAGAAATCATAAGTCAGCACTAAATCATCCCATAGATGTAGATGCATATTTGTGTGAAGAAATAAAACATGGAGCCATCATGGGCCCATACTCAGTACACCCTATAGATGAAAGTCACTTTTCACCATTTATGACCAGGGAGAAGGCTAATGCTAGTCATAGGCGGGTTATTATTGATCTTTCCTGGCCAAAAGATGCTTCTGTGAATTTAGGTGTGGACAAAAATTCATATTTGGCGACTGACTTCCTTCTTAATCTCCCAACGGTTGATCATATCACAAGTGAACTAAAAAACATAGGCAGGGGAGCTCACCTCTTTAAGGTCGACGTCAGCCGTGCTTTCCGTCACGTCAAGTTAGACCCGTCAGATTATGACGTACTGGGCCTAAAATGGAAGGATTTGACCTACTTTGATACATGTCTCCCATTCGGGAGCAGGCACGGGACGCAGATCTTCCAACGCCTAAGTGACGCTATACGTCATATGATGCGTCGTCTGGGGTTTGACGTCATCAACTACGTAGATGATTTTGTTGGGGTTGGGACGCCGTGCGTCGCACGTCGTTCGTATGACGCCCTCATAGAACTACTTCAAAAATTAGGCCTAGAGGTCAGCAGTAAAAAATTAGTCCCTCCAAGTACCAAAGCAACATGCTTAGGCATAGAAATTAACTCAGAGGAGTGTACAGTAGCCATTCCACCTGACAAGTTACGTCAGATCTGTGACATGGTCGACGCATGGCGTCATGCAAAATTTTGTTCTAAAAACCAGTTACAATCCCTCCTAGGAAATTTGCTCTATGTCCAAAAATGCGTAAAACCAGCCAGGATTTTCCTGAATAGGATGTTGGAACTTCTCAGACAAAATTATGACAAAACTTCCATCACCCTCACTCAAAATTTCAGAAGGGATTTACGTTGGTTCCACAGATTTTTAGCTACATACAATGGTGTCTCATACTTTGACCACAAGAAAGCTGATGAAATACTGGAGTTGGATGCCTGTCTCACTGGCGTTGGTGGCAGGTGGGGTAACAAAGTCTATCATCTCCCCATAGCAAATCAATTCAAAAATCTGGCCATTACACAGTTGGAGATGGTCAACATATTAGTGGCTGTTAAGCTCTTTGCCAGGGACTGGCAAAATAGAAAGATATGTGTAAAATGTGACAATTTGGCTGTAGTTCAAGTCCTATCAAAAGGTAAAACCAAAGACCCTTTCTTAGGCGCATGCGCAAGAAACATCTGGCTGATAGCTGCAACATATGACATAGATCTTTCCTATGTGCACATTCAAGGCAAATTAAATTGTGTAGCAGATTTACTGTCAAGATGGCAGTACACCTATGCCAATTATGCCCACTTACAGAGATACATTGCCAACCCCATTTGGTGTGATGTTACACAGAGTTTCCTAGATATGGATCCTGATATATAAACTATTATTTAACAATGATACCTTCAAATTCTACACTTTGTTTCAGGTCGAGAGGTCCCCTTGGCAGCTTTAATGCAGAGAGCCACCACCAGAGTACAGCAAGCCCTCAGACCAAAAACTGCTCGATGCTATGATCTCTTATTCAGAAACTTTGTGGGTTTCTGTGTATGTAACAAAATAAATATAATCTACATCACTATTGATGAAATCATAGTGTATATGGAGTACCTAGTTGAGAATGGTGTGAGTGTAAATATGGTTGCAAATAACATCTCGGCCATCAGGGCCAAATTTGTTATGTATGGCCTGCCCCATGACCTCCTCCATCATCCTCGTTTACAATACTTCATAAAATCCTTAAAAATCAACAGGCCTCTCACTGTCACCACAAGAAATATCATGTCACTCTCCACCCTTGAAACCTTGGTCCAGTTGTGTGAATCCTTGCCCTCAGGCATATCCTTCAAAGCCATATTTTTGATTGCATTTTTTGGTTTTTTACGCATATCAAATGTAGCCCCTCAGTCCCTCTCTCAGTTTGACCCCTCCAGGCATCTCACCCCAGCTGATGTCAAAATTTCCAAAAAATACATGAAACTGATCATCAAGTGGTCGAAGACCATGCAGACTAGGGATCGAACCCACACTATTACCCTCCCTAAACTGTATCCCTCTCCCTTATGTCCAGTTACAGCCCTTATTTCAGCTATGTCCCAGTATTCACCTGGTCCTCAGGATCCGTTATTTCAAGTAAGAACTCCTGAAGGTTATAAGCCCATCACTGAGAGTCGTTTGAGAAAAGTGTTGTCTAAACTCATAGTCAAAATGGGCCTCCCAAAGGGCCATTTCACCTTCCACACCTTCCGGCGTTCAGGGGCCACTTTGGCTTACAATGCTCATGTTCCCATACAGAGTATTAAGAGTCATGGCTCCTGGACGTCGGACTGTGTTTGGACATACATTCAACAAAATAACAACTTAAGTGCTGATATTGCCTCTTCCTTTGCTAAACTTATAAATGCTTAAATACTACTATTGGGTCTTTGAGGCATTTTGTATTGCATAATAATGTATGTTTCATTGTCCCCTGCTTTCCCCTGGGACAGGTACAGCTTTACCCTGGTGGGGTCACCTCAAGGTCAGATGACCTTGACTGGGGTCAAGCTGGTGACCTTTTACAGCAAAGGTCACAATGGCGTAATTATTTCAGTATTTACAGTAATTTGGTATTTGCTATTTATATAATCCTGTACAGTCATAATTGTAGCTTAATGGTGTGTTATAGTAACTGTAATGAGTGATACATGTAACTAACTGTAATTTAACTATATAACAATGTGATCCTGTTATGACTGTAAATGACTATGGATAGTGATGAACTGTATACTGTATCCTGTATAACCAAGATTACTGCATATCAGTTATGATCTGTAAATATTATTAGATTAGTAATATATATATATATGACTTTTTACATATATGTTATCATGAATAAACTAATTCTCCGCATGTTGTTGTCACTTGACCCAGGGTGGGGGGGGACTGTCATAAGTGGTGTCTGGACATCACGGGTGTCAGTCCCCCACCCTGGGTGAAGTGTGTTACCCCCTTCAGGGGTTTTTCCAAATCAGGTTGGTCTGGGTAAGTGTAGTGTCACCCTAAGAGGTGGCCTGTAATTATGGGCTCCATTATTGGAGGGAAGTGGTTCCCAAGGTTGTGACCTGGGGTCAACTTATCTCATTGGTTAGGGCAAAGAATGTGGGGCTTGGGTTTATGACCAAAGATCAGTTTAAAAAGTGCAGGGCACTAAGACAGTTGGAAAATTTGATTCCCCACCCTCCACTCCCTAGGCATCGGTTTTAATCAGTTTTTATTCTTTTAAGTTTACACATTTTTACAATTTTTAGTCTTATTACTGAGGCATTTTGTATTGCATAATAATGTATGTTTCATTGTCCCCTGCTTTCCCCTGGGACAGGTACAGCTTTACCCTGGTGGGGTCACCTCAAGGTCAGATGACCTTGACTGGAGTCAAGCTGGTGACCTTTTACAGCAAAGGTCACAATGGCGTAATTATTTCAGTATTTACAGTAATTTGGTATTTGCTATTTATATAATCCTGTACAGTCATAATTGTAGCTTAATGGTGTGTTATAGTAACTGTAATGAGTGATACATGTAACTAACTGTAATTTAACTATATAACAATGTGATCCTGTTATGACTGTAAATGACTATGGATAGTGATGAACTGTATACTGTATCCTGTATAACCAAGATTACTGCATATCAGTTATGATCTGTAAATATTATTAGATTAGTAATATATATATATATGACTCTTTACATATATGTTATCATGAATAAACTAATTCTCCGCATGTTGTTGTCACTTGACCCAGGGTGGGGGGGGGACTGTACAATACCTTCGCATCCACATGATTTTACAAGAATTATATAAAGCAAATACAGATACCAATTTAAGCCACCTAGATCAAAAGGCTGAATTATGAATTCAATCTTGTGGTTTTTTTAACTCCACAAGAAAGAAAACACATATCATCTAGTTCAATTAATAGGGCATTGCTAAAATGTAAAACATAGGCTAGTTGTAGAATTTGAGGTGTAATAAGGGATTTTAAAACTATTATCTTTCATTTAAGTATCAGGGATCTAGATTGGCATATATTTAGCATATCTTTTATTATATCTTTTTAGGGCATCCCTGTCTAATTCCCCTATGTAATGTGAAATATGGTGTTTGACAACCATTGTTGGACACACAACTCTGAATATTACAATACATTACATTTATCCATGTCTGAAAGTTGGGACCAAAACCAAAATGCTTAATACAAGATTTAAAAAAATTCCAATTAATAGAATCAAAGGCCTTCTCAAAGTCAGCTAATAAATGAATATTACAATACATTACATTTATCCATGTCTGAAAGTTGGGACCAAAACCAAAATGCTTAATACAAGATTTAAAAAAATTCCAATTAATAGAATCAAAGGCCTTCTCAAAGTCAGCTAATAAAATTATACAAGGCTTTTGGTTAATTTTACAATATACAATAATATCTGTTATTAGTCTGGTATTTTCACCACGAAATCTATTTGTCATATAACCTATCTGATCTCTATTAATTATTTCTGGCAGGATGTCTTTTAGCCTGTTGGTAATAACTTTAAAAGAGAAGGAGGCCGCCAAAATTTAATGTAAGATCCTTTCCTTTTTTTGATATCAGATATATAACACTATGACTTTGACTTTCACAAGGAATCCACTTTTGAAAGCTTCTATATAAGACTATATTATATATATATAGAATATTTTATATAATTCATTTGGTAGACCATCTGGTCCGGGAGTTTTGTTGATTGCCAATTCTTTTATTGCCTTTTTAACTTCCAATAAAGTAAGTTCACTTTCACAAAGTTCATCAGCAGCACAACAGATCTGAGGCAAATCTATCATTTGTAGATAGTTTTCAATATTTTCATGCTTGGTATTTTTATTTGGCTGAGAGTAAAGGCCACAGTAAAATTGCTTTTGTGCATCCAAATATCTTCTTGCTTGCTAGTTCTTTTGCCCTTTACAGCTAAGTATTTTAAGTTATTATTTGCTTTTTTCTAAGTTAAGGAAGTATTTTGTTGGCTTTTCATACTGTTCCATACATTTGCATCTAGACCTAACAATTTTTCCCAGGGCCCTTTCTGTATATATGTCTTCAATTTGTTGTTTTTGGTTCAAGGAAGGGGTACAACTGACCAATTCTTCTAGCTGTGCAAGGCGATCTGTCAGTAATTTCAATTCTTTTGCACTTTTGCTTTGTTCACAAATTGCATATGTTATAGATTCAGTTCTAATCTTGCATTTTACAAAGTCCCAAATCAATGACCTATCAGAGAGATTACAGGCATCACTTTTGGCATTTTGTATTGTTTCTTTTATTAAACTGGTGTACTCAGGATCAGATAGCACGCTAGTATTAAGCTTCCAAATACCTTTTCCTTATTTGGAACATGTTCCAAAATTAAAATCATTTGTAGAAAACTATGATCAGACTTTGTACTTGGTAGGATATCAAAAAGTTGTATATTACACTATAAATGGCAAGAAAGTAGTCCAATCTTGATTGGGAATATCCAACATGTGTCCTTTCTTGCCTTGTGTAATGTAAGATATCTGCATTGTGTGTTTGCCTAATATCAAGTAAATGTAAAGATTCTAAAAGTAGGAGCATGTATTTGCTGTAAATTGAGGGACTAAAGTTGTGTCTTATAGTGTCTAAATTTATGTTTAGGTCACCACCTATTATTGTATTTTATCCAATATAATTCTCAAGATTAGAATGAACATAGCTGCCAAAGTTATTTTGTTGAAGCTTTTTTGTCTGCAGTGGGAGCATAAAGATTTACCAAAATGTATTTTGTATTGCTTATTCTACAATATAATAACAAAAATCTACCCTCAGTATCAATTGTACTAGAGTCTATATTAACATCTAGATCTTTTGAAACTAAGATAGCAGCCCGCCTACAGTTTGTTTCACCATGAGAAAAGAAGATTTCTCCATCCTAATCTTATTTCAAATATGTTTGTGATTAGTATTTTAGTGACACTGTTGAAGTAAAAACATGCACTGCTCTTTTGCCTTTAGCCACAGAAATATTGCTACTTTCTATGTTCTGTTAGCTAGTCCCCTAGCATTGAAACTGAATATATTTATAGAATCATTCATAGAACTACTACAATATTATACATAATGAGGTACTTCAATCTTAACGTAAGCATTATCTTTAATATAATAACACAATGAAGACAATGTAACTATATGTATTATGGAATATATGTAATAGTAAAAATGAAATTAACATTTCACAAACTACAGTTATTAGCTTGGCAAGACTTTATGCAAAAGAATAAATAACAACAAAAAACACAGATGTATTCACAAATACAAAAGACAAAAAACAGACAACATATATTCACAAAAACAAACAATATCACAATTGCAGATACAAAAAACAGACTGAACAAAAAGAAGTGTAACAGAGAAAAGAAAAAGCACAATATTTTATGTGGCTTCACTGAACTATGTCTATTTAATTATGGTACTAAGACTTGCTGATAATTTGATGAGGAGAAATGTAAAAAGACCAAGAAAACTTGGACCTACCTATTACTACTATACTAAAAAAACTGTCAAAAAAGAGTGTAGACTAAGGATACTGTTGTTAACTAATCTAGGTAGTCAACTACCGGTACTTTCTATAATACATCAAGCAAAGGATATTGTTATTATTATGCAAAAAAGTGTTAAGTGCTGATTTTTGGCATAAAGCATAATTAATTAATCATGATACCAACAAACAGAAACAATATCCACCTTTTATGGAAAAATTACTGTTATAAACACAGTCCATTTAGAAAGTAGTTTCATAAATGGTGTCCTGATAGTTTTTAATTGAATTTGTGGTGTAAAAATAAAGACATCAAGCAAACATTCTTTACAATAAAATACTAAAAAATATTATTAATACCTTTGAATGTTGGCATCAAAAAGATAGCAACAAAACACCAATATACAACATTTAAGAAATACTTTTTTATTATAATCAGATTATATATCAAGTATCTTATGTAGGTTTTAGTCTATTAAAGTCTATATTTATGCAGAGTAAAATTCAAACAATACGAAAAACTGCCTATGATTGACATTGGATAATATCAAATTACAGGAAGCTAACACAAAAAGACTTTTTTGTTGCAATAATATAATCACCAGTAGTCCACACACGTTTTGAGAAGACTGTATATATCATATGCCTTCATTTTAAAATTTGTGACTATTTAGACACACTTATTTTAATATTTGGCTTTAAAAAGTAGAAACAAGCTTTCTGAGGTAAATTGTTGGTTTGTTATTTATTCTTTAAACAGTAAACTTATACTAAAGTAACTATTATTTCCTTATTTATTGAGAAATACTTATCTTTTATGGATATAAGCAGTTATAGCCATCCACATGTTATAATGAGTCACAAACAGTCATGAGTGCTTTTCCAAGTCTGTTTTGTCCTGGCCATTCATTCCTGTTGAAGACTCTAAAGTCTTGTAAGCTTAAACCAATTCCATAAACCTTGTCGTTTGGGTTAGCCTCAGCTAGAGTGTTAGTACCTGTTGATTTCAGAAGCTTGCAAAGGTCCTCATTTTGTCCGAGTTTGACTGTTAAACCTTTTGTCAACACTGCTGCTATATCACACATCCAGTCAGATCTTTTATAGTTTTTTATGTTATGTCCATGCTGTTTATTTACCTCTGGTTCATTATTATCCATAATCTTGTTCAATGTTTGAGTGTCTCCAAAAATCCCTGCCTTCTCTTCCATGATGTATTGCTCGATGGTGCTGTACTGAAATCAATCAACCGCAAAATTGCATGTGAATTATTATTATTATTATTATGGCAATCTATGCAGCTCTACCATATTGTAATATTCTCCATTTAGAACAAGTTGACCAGTTTTTAATTTAACATCTTTCACTGTATCATTTTCTGCAGATGACTGCAGATGTTTCAGAGTTTTAAAGACAGGACTGAGCTTTCTCTGTTTTTCAAGATCCTTTGGGAGATCATCGAAAAGTAAGACATTGTGTTGGCCTTTCAAAGATTTCCTCATTTCAAGGATAGAGAGTTTATCCTTATAGTTTGCAAATCTCAAAACTACTGGTTTGGTGTATCCCTTTCTATATGGCCCAAGACGGTGTACTCTCTCTAAAGTGCGACTGTCAATCTGATAAGCTATGGTTAAAAGGCCAGTAAACAATGCTAACACCCTCTTTTTTTTTTTCTAACATTTCTCCTTGAATTTCACTGATTCCTACCAATTTAAGATTATTTTTCCTTTGGAAGGTTTCTAGTTTGTTGAGCTTATTTTTTAAGACATTATTTTTAGCTTCTAATTGTTTACAGTGTTTTTGAAGGGAATCAAACTTTTGGCAATTTTCTTGTTGCCTTTTTGCCAAATTCTTTCTCAGAGCTGATATATATCCTCTTTCACTGGCAATAGATGTTCTTTAAAATTATACACCCAAAGAAAGTATACCACATAGTAAAGACTTATCCATCACAGCTTGTCCTTCTGGAGAAAACAGCATTTTAGAACATGGCCTTTTATTCAGTGGCATACTAGAAGACATTCCTGATTATTAGGGAACACTTTCTTTCATAACCTAGAAATAAATAAAATAAATTTTCAACACTACATTTACTTCTTTTTATGTAAAAATACCATGAAATTGTTTTGATTACTAAGCTCTGATTATTGTCAGTCATGTATTATAAATAGATTGTCACATTTTCTGTTTAAGACAAATTTTATTATCAATAAATTTTATTATCAATAAAACCCAGACCAGTGAATCCTCGTATTGTCATACATGTCCATTACTTTTGCATTATTTTTGCATAATGGAGAGTTAACACTACATTATTTTCTAACAGTGAAATGTGGTTTGGTTCAGTGGGCAGTCTGCCAATAACAAAAGGGTGTTTTTCAGTCATCCTCAGTACAACACATTCAATATTGAATTGTTTTCAGAACTTTTTATATTAATTAGTTCAGTGGGTACATTTATAGTCTTATGAATTCTGCATAAAATTCAAAGTGCATGGAAAAATACCTCATGGAGAAATACTACCTGAAAACATACCTTCTGACAAATAAAAAACAAGTAATTTAATTTATACAGCTAGACTTTTTAAGTCTTTGGATTTTCTTAACATTTTGATTTTACAAAGCCTCTGTGTATGTAAATGCAAGAGCAGCTACCCTTTGAAACATACCCAGGAACAGGTCTCAGTTAATTTTATTTATTTATTTGGGGTTTTACGTTGCTTTCAACACTGTACAGGTCATATCACAGGTTTTTTTGTGGGCAGTGGAAACCAGTATGTACAGTTGGTCAAGGTTCTGTACTGTAAACAGCAGACCATCGGTTACCAACTTTCCAACATAAGGTCTAGGGTTTGAACCGCCGACCTGTGGGAGCTAAGTGTGTTACCACTGTGCCATTGTGGCCCCCTCAGGTCTCAGTTTAAACCATGTGTTGTGATGAGTAGTGATCAATAAAAGACTCAGAATGTACATTTTTTTGTTTAACAATCCAAAATATGTCACATGAAAGAATTGTTTTACTGAAGTAAAATGGAAAACAAAAATGTAGTGCTATAATGTAGTGCTGAAATGTTTTAGTACTGGATTTACATTTGATAAAAACTTAAAATTTTTAAATTCAAAACATGGATTTTAATTAATCTTTTACATTTCTGACATGATAAACTAATTTGTGGTGAAATGAATTTTGTTTTTGAATAATGTGGATTTATTTTTATGAGGCATTTCTCAAATGCCAAATATGAAATTAAAAAGACCACAGAAGTAATTTCATGAAAGCCACATATGATATTCACACCAAAGCAAATCTTGTAAAGATTGTAATGGTTGACCAATTAGTAATAAAAGGTGTCAAAGTAATTAATTGGTTTCAAAGGGTTTGACCATTTAGTTTACAAAATGGAGTGCCACTTGTTGATTATATAATAATATAATACAATAAAAAGTGGATATAATGTCAAAAATGTTAATAATGTAAGTTTAGCAAAACAAACTATATAACCTTTTTCCTGATTCTTATCAAGTGTGACCACCAATACTTATTATCCAAAATGGTGGCTGATACGGTATCATTTTTTATAAAAAAGTGGTAAATATGTATGGAAACCAGACTACCACACAGAAGTAACTACCATACAGAGGTGATCAGATGCCATGCTTGTTCACTGTTAGGACTAGGGATGGGTCGTATCAAGCATGTGTACATCGGGAGGTCACTAATGCAAAACCGTAACGATTCCAGGACTCAGCGTTTTAGTACACCCTAAACAACATGGACGTTTCCTCTTCACGCCATCACAATAAATTTGGCCAAATGCACAAAATATGAGATAAAAGCTTATAATTTCTTCAGATTTCTTGTTTGTTGCTAATATTTTAAGTTTTCCTTCAATTATAAGAGCTGACAAGCGAGATTGAGGTTATGAATTGTTGTAACCAAAACATGGCAGTTCTGCTCAACGTAATCGCTACTGTAGTACTGTATAAATTCTGCAATTGCATGAAAATTCAGAATAAAAGCTTATAATTTCTTCAGATTTTGGGTATGTTTCTGACATTTTAACTATTCCTTCCATTATATGAATTGACAAGCGAAGTGGCGGTTGTGAAATCTCATGACGGTTTTTCAGTAAAATGGTCTTGATACCCAGATACCGGGCCAACCGACCCATCCCTAGTTAGGACACTGTGAACCTTCAAGTCCCCCTTGACATAACTCACCAATTCTATTTTGTGTTCACAGCTGATAGTGCATTGTCATACTGAAAAAAAACACACATGTACATGAATATATCTTTTGTAAGAATATACCTGTAATAAATTGGAAACACATCACTGAAAATGGTCGTAAGAAAAACTTCAGGAATCAGATGCTACATCATAACATTTTGGTAATTGTTATATCCAAATTAAGACAGTTGATATTACTGTGGCTTAATAAACAGCTACAGTTAAATAAACACTTTCACTATCAATTATAGCACTTCCACTCTGACAAAGTTAGCTATTTTTATCAATGTTCTAAATGTAATAATACCTCCAGGAATAGAAAATATTGGGTTTTTTAAGTGAGCCATAAATTTGGTGTGTCCTGAAACTGGGATGTCCTATTACATATTCATGAGTGTGTGTTTTTGGTCATTCAAAGGCAGTTTTTCTGTTCATCAGCAGCATAAACAAGTCAAAAAATGCATTGGATATTTTGTTTTGCTGGCAATAGCCTTCTAACAAGTCTCCAAATGACGGACTAACTTATAAAAAGTACACTCTTTTTTCTTTTAGATAGAAAAAAAAACATGATAGGCATGATTCTTGTTCTGTTGTTCCTTGCAGTAATTTGACACATCGGGAACATGAAGTCATTATTGACATTTCTTTTTAAATACATCAGCTTAATTTATTTGCCAGCACAGCAAATGCCTGTAATATGCATTGACAGTAGTAGTCTAATACATGATCTAATTAGACTTTGAATAAAATAAAGTGACTAGTTAACCTACTAGAGGTTTTTAAGGAGGTTTTTAAACATTGCATGTGGCATGTGAACATTTTCCTTAAAAATCAAACACTTTATTTCCTTTCAGCATTTATTTAAATCATTGTATTATTTCATTGTTATGTAATCTGAATAAAGCTCTATATCTATCCATCTATTTCAGTGTTCCAGACTAGCTAGAGTTTCAATTCATTGCTGGTGCCACATATATATGTGCAAGTTGTCTGCTCAATTTAATAAGCTAAGCAGTAATTTGCAAGAACTGAATTGCTCTACATACCACAAACTATCATTCTGTTGCAGTTACATGAGTTTCCTTACATAAACATTAAAGAATCCTTTGTGAGCATTCACTCTGGTTTCCATTGATGTCCCTGACAGGAACCACATGAGACTAAGTATGTGTTTTCATGTAGACACTCTGAGATCCGTGATAATCTCTCTTCTTTTTAGCACAAATATTTTTATTGTTCTTACATTTTCCTCAATAATAGCTTAACATGAACTTTTCCTTTCTGGATTTTTCTTCTTTCCATCATATGTTCTTTCTATGACTGGTTACCAAGTTCAACATTCAATTGCTAGATCCATATCTCTTTTTTATAAAGTTGAGTTGATATTATTGCAACTTGCGGTATGCACAAAGACCCATTGGTGTTTACCTGCAGTGACCAGACATGAAAAGTCAAGCTACTTGTAAAACCAGATTGGCATCCCTCAAAGTACCAATAAGACTCACTGCTGTTTACCTGCAGTGACCAGACACGGGAAAGTCAAGCTACTTGCAAAACCAGATTGGCATCCCTCAAAGTACCAATAAGAACCACTGCTGTTTACTTCGAGTCACCAGACATGAGAAAGTCAAACTACACCAACAGAATTTTAACATCCTTACTGCATTCAACAGTGGTGGCGCATTAGTGCTCTGGAAAGAATCAGACAAAAGAGTTAACAGAAATTGAACAGATCATTTTTTCCATTTTTTTATATTTGAGCTGATGGTGCGCTGACCTCTTTTGTTAGTAGTAGCAATGGATACAAACATTCTACTCTCAAACGTCAATTGACACAGTTGAAAACATTTTTAGAAAATCTGGTGGTTAAAAAGTGTCAGTGGTTTGGTATTCATCACCATTCAACAAGCATTTTTTGTACTAGAAAATCATTCGCCATTATTTCAATGGATCTTTTCAATTTACAAGGAAAGGTTTTCATTAAAGCCAGAAGTGACTGGTTCTTGATTTAAGTTTAAATGGAGAAATGGTTTAAAATTCATGAATGCTTGTGTTTTCTTTGGTAATTATCTACAAAAAAACCAACAACATGACAAACAAGCGTAAATTGTATGGCATTAGTAAACTAGCCACGAGGTAAACCTTTACTTATGAATAAATAAATACATTAATAATTAATTTATCTATTGAACACTACCATTGCTACATTTGCCACCACTGTTACTGTCAGCACCTCTCTCACTACGACCACAAAAACTGTTACCACAACTACTAGCAGAATTGGGTGAAACACATTCGACTTTCTCCATTAACTAAATAAGTTTTGAATATCTTGATGGACTCAGAAATATTGTGTGAGTTATAACGAATATGTGTATAAAATGAATTGAAAAGTCTATTAGATTAGTTTGGCATTAAAATGTAAAATCATTGGGGTTTTGCATGAACTATGTATAAATTATAATGTTCTTGTGGATTATTTTTTTTTCTTGTTGCTTGTATTTACAAATATGTACTTTCGGTATAAACTACGAAATAAATAATTAAGTTTTTTCCAAGGAACAAATCTGTGATTAATTAGTTTCTCTACTTTTGTTAAATCAGTGAAAAATAGAAAAGAGTATTTGCAAATCCAAAGAGGCCACGGAAACTGTTAACAGAAGTAAGAGTGCCAAGGCAGTAACTTCTAATTAGTGGCTGGTTTTAGTTACATTACTGCACATCATCTGGACAACGCTACCACAGCTTCAAGGTCTTAAACCTCTATTCTTTCATGTCTGACCTCAATAAATCACTTGAGTAAATGAGAAAGTCACTGGACTCTTGTAAGAAGCTAATGAGCACACCAACCCATTCAATAACTCTCATGTCCTGTGCTGCACCCTGGGTTTGTATTCTTCAAAAACATCCACTTAAGTAAATGCTGTGTCTTAACCATCATAGAAATAGCACTATTAAGTATTAGGTTTTGCACACTTCAGCTGGGTTTTCCCTGAAAGAATTAATAATTAGCTTTGATTTCTGTTAAATCTTTCCGTTGTGTTTAAGTGCACCAGTTATATATGCATTCATCTGACTACTAAAATAGCTTAGTTACCAAAAACACACAGCGACAGGATGCTTAAAGACTAAGATATAAGATATATCTTACTTTCCCAATATTTCTCAGTGTATTCATTTATAATAAGAAACTTTATATTCAAACAATAACAGAATAACAGATGTAATTATATTATTTAACTCATTACGATATGTAACAATATAAAGACTTTTGCAATTCTTATTTTCTTTCAAACATTATTTTGTTAAGTCAAAGTATATTGACAAAATACTTATAGCAGCAGTTTAAGTCTTCAACTTAAAACTGTGGTTCAATAATATAGGCACGGGGGTCACATTGAACAAGAATGTGGGTGAAGGTTTGCCCTCAAGTTAGGCATTAAGGCTGATGACTGCAATCAATCTTCCTTCATCAAAGCATTAACTGCAGATTTAGGTTCTCTAGGTCTGGCTCAAGGCTTTTGAGAGAAACCACATGTAGATTGCATTGAATTCCTAAAATGGCTAAGTGTTTATCTTGTGCTATTTCTATGGGAGGAAACAGAATAGTTTAATAGTATATTATTATTAGCCAATATGTGTTGATTTACATGGACTTAACGCCAAAAAGGTACTTTTCTGTTATTGGACAAGTAAGAAGTATAGAAAGTGAAAATCCACCAAGCTTAAAATGTACGTTGTTTTCATAAGGTCTGCATAGTGTTCTTCCATATGATCATATTATATGACTGAATTTCGACCTACTAAGCATTAATTTTGTGGCAAGGCACACTAGTATTTGTAAAATGGAACTTACCTGATGTTTAATTGGCCATTCATATTATTCACACGTAACCAATATAATGTACAGAGGAACTACATCTTTGTTCATGTACCATTTTATTTTTTCCTAAAACACAAATGAAGACCAATTATTAAGTTACACTGAAAGTTGCAGAATGCAACACTGTTGGTTTTGCAAGATCAAGCTTGCTATTTTGAATTTTGTTCGACAATTGATACTTTGCAATAGACTTAGTAAAAATTACCATGTGAGCTTTTTCATTTGATAAATAGGTTAACGAAAGTAATATTACATTAACAACCAGTGGCATCAATAATACAAGACCTTTGTGATAATAAAACCCCGTCAATATATTACAACAGTTTTTCTTCATGAGTCACACATGTGAGTTTATCTGATATATTATCCGTTGCAACCATGTACAAGTATATGCAATTCCAAAGAAACCTATAACAGTGAATTATCTGGTAATTTAATAAGACAATCTGTTGAGACCTTTGTCTATTGCTATTATAAATCATACGGGGGAGGATATGCTACAAGAGGAAAGTTATACTTTTTTCACTTTACAGAAGGAGAGGAAATAAATCATAATGAACTCAATTGCATTTTCTTAGTTAAAGTTTTTTTGTAGCAAGTATAAAGATGCCATATAAACTCAAAGCAATGAAATAAGTATACAGGGGTTTATCATCATCATGACAATCCCATTACATCAACACAATGTTTAAATAACTGATTTTATTTTTTCGCAAAAAACCATGAGAGCTTCTTTTATAAGTTTGTTCCATGAGTGAAAACAGGGAAACTTAAGTGTAAAAAAATGTAGACAAGAAAATGAAATATAAAAAAATAGTTTCATGTAAAGTATTAAATCACATTTATACCAGTGTCATTTATCTGAGACTTAAAAGAAGATTTCTTCTGGGTATAGCTCTATTTCTAGTAATGTCACAAAAACTCTGGTGAAAAGAATGGAAGCCCTGTAGATTTATGGACCATATCACTGTGACTGCTGGAGTGTTTACATCAAACCTAATCAGATAGAAGCAAAGTTGTGTTGACAGGTTTTAATAAACCAAAGTGCTTTACACTTCACAGTCAAGGGTTAATAAAACCTTCTTACCTGTCCAGCATTCTTAAAATAATCTTAAAATTAAATTGCAACAATTTTAACCTTAATACAATGTGTATTTGGCAGTTTTTAGTGAGAAATGCATATCTTGAAACAGATTTAACCTGGTGAATAATTAGAACAGCCTTATTCATGAGAAGAAACAAATAAGGCTTTAGGGTCAGTTTGAGTTAATCTTAAAGTCTTTTCAAATTCATAAATGGTGGCAAAAAGTGACAGTTCATCAAAGGTTTCAAGATAATGAATATATTAAACATGAAAACAAGTAAATGGAGAGATAAAGCTCTATTTATAGCTTTCATTGGATTTCTGATGTTCACGTAATGCAATATAACCAGCCTAATTTTTATTTACGATTGTAGTAATTGTTTTGACAAAAAAGTAAGCACACCATTTCAAGTTATTGTAAAAACCTGATTTCTTACTAAAATCTCTTCAGTTCTTCAGCTTTGATTATTGTTAATGCCATCAGCGCTAATGGAATTTGAAAATTAAAAAGTGTTACAAAAATACCTTGCTGTTATCGATCAAGTAAATGTCATTAAATATTCATAGATGTCTGCTTTAAACCAGTCAAACATGCTAAGAATCCATCCTTGTTTTTACATGGTAACGCTTGCGTGTGAGTTAAGTGAAAGTGGTATATTATCTGATAAACTCCTTAGACAAAATGTATAGTGTATTTATTGTATTTGTAAAACATAAAACAAAAACACGATAATTAGATTATCTGTGACATTACATTACTAAAAACAACTTTCTTTGGCAAGAGATATTCAAGAAAAAGAGTTGAATTGGTAAGCCGTACATTAATAAGGTAAAATAAACTGTTTCTGCTGTGAGTAGGAGATTCAACTCGCATTTATAATTAGGTCACAAGAGGATTCAAACCTGCTTATGTGGGTTGATTTCACATTGACCAACAAGTAATGTTATAAAAAGGGTCATGTGATGTGAAAAAAGGATGTCAATCCAATGCTATTGAATACAGTAAAAGACATGTCAGAAAATTTTATTATGTCAGTTTTAGCAAACTTGACACCATAAAACCTCATTTTATAATTTAAAATGAATATACAAGTTTTAGAACTGAACTTTGGAAAATACAACTTCATACCCGAAGGTCAAATCAGAATAACACAAAGACTGCATTCATAATTCTGGTAAGTTTCTTAAGCTGGCTTTGTAATGCCCAAATGTCATATTATACAAATACATGCAACAAAATTTCATTTAATATGTAAATAACATTTATAATTAGTTATGATGACATCAGACTTTAATCTTAGAGGATATACTAACACATAGTCCAACATGGTTTTGAAATAATCAGTTTACGCACATACCATATGGTACGACTTGCTTGATGACACCCAATTTGCTACTTTGTATAGGTCAAAATGAAAATTCCACCTGTTAAAAGCTGACCTCAGTCCCAAAGGTGAGATCCCAGGTCAAAGGTCAGATTTCAGCATTCACACAGTAAAAACACCCGCCATTGCGGATAAAAATTTTATTATTATTTAAAAATAACTTCTTTAGTACATTAGTAATTTTAGTACACTACTGATTCTAACATTTACTATACCTACATAACCACACACAAGGGTGGCTTGATAAAATCTGACTTGTTTCATTGTTGCTTAAAGTCAAGCCACCCTGCTGTTACATTAATGTTATTCATATGATATATTTGTTATGTTAAACACTGTATAAGGCGTTAATGTTAATCTATATAATTTGTATAACATAAAAGCACTATAAAATACATAAAATTTCTATTAAAACAGCTTTATACACTTGTCAATCAGCTGTCAATACAACATATTTCCTGATAGATGGAGGTGAGCTAAGCACCTGCACTGTTCACCACCTGACACAAACAATCTTTTATTAACATCCATACTTGAGAGTTCACTCTCTACAGCAATATGTTTAAATGTGATAATGGTGGTTTACACTCATAGGTGGAGGAATTCAGTGCTGAAGACTAGTATTATTCACTGTCATACACTTTGTACAAGTCACCAAACACCCAAGTAGTATAGCTAAGTAGCAAGTAGTGATTGAAACGTAGTGGTCACTGACGAAGAATGTAAAGGATCTTCCACAATATAGGCATTTACTGCATCACTGGACCACGTACCTTGTCTTTGAATATGTTGGATACTGACATTATTATTGAAGGCCAGAGTCGCTCCTGACCTACGAAATGTGCGAAATGTGTGGGTCTTGGGATCGAGCCCAATGAAGTGCATTATTTTTACTAAATGTGTCCTGATCTGGGACTGAGTAATAACTCCATGAAAATTAAAGAATAATGGAGCATTTGAAGTAGCAGGATATAAGTGAATCATGGCACATAGGGCTTTAACAGGGCACAGAGGAGAATGACCCAACACAGGGATAGTTATGAAAGTGCCTTTTGTAGATACCTGTAAGGTCTTGGACCACTTTATCAACAGAATAGCTGAATTTTGATGCAAAAAGAAATCTCCTCTGCAAAGATGTTTTGTGATGTCAAAGGAAGACTTGGACGTGGGGGCCACATTGGAAATCCTCAGAAAACCAAAGAAAGATAACAAATAAATAGACTTGAAAATGGAAGGAAACTGAAACGAATCACACGCTTGTATGATTTTTGACAATATTTCAACATCAAACACACCTTTATGCACAGGAATGTCTCTTAATGATGTGTGAATGGCTTTCATATACAATTTAATTTTTGCATGTTCAAAAATAGTTACATCCAAGTGAAACCACACATACTGTGATTTGATGGCTGACAAATAATTGGCGATGGAATTAGGTTTTAACCCATTGAAGGCCAAAAATTCAACAAAGTACAAGACTGTAGCCAAGGCCACTGGATGATCACATACATTACAAAAATCACAAAATGCTAAGAACAACAAAAACATGCTCTTATATGCAGTCCACATTTTTGGTCGATATGCCTGACGTAACCTTTGATTGACCCTGTGAGCTAATACCTCCATGACTGAGGATTGATCTACAACACATAAAATCATGTTTTACATCACACAATACTTATTTAAATGTCATAATCAATCATGAAATGTTCTTGTGTCACCTCACACCAACTGGGATTACATACCAGTTTATCTAACAATTGTTTGTCTGTTTGATTACCTGTCCATCGAGATAACAAATCTGCCGTAACATTTTGTTTGCCTCTAATATGTTCCACCACTAACCGTATGTCCAATGAGGCAGTGATTAACCAAATGTTCCTAATATAAACTGCCAGTTCCATATCTCTCGTGTATCCACTTTTGCAAATATTTACTACAGCCATGTTATCAGTTTTGATTATGACACTCCGACCCCTCCATTCTTGGCCCCACAATCTTAATACAACCACAATATTAACCATTTCATAATGGGTAATGTTCAAGTCACTCTTGCGGCCCAACCCCTGGGGAATCACAGCGGAGTATACCAAATTTTTCCAGACCCCCCCCACCCTTTGCAAACAAGCATCAATCTCTAGTGTGAGGACTTGATCTATGATAACATGATTGAATTTTGCTGTACCATTAAAAATGGGTAAAAATTTGCAAAACCATGTAAAGTCTTTCTTCATCTCTTGAGTTATGGCAATTCTGTCGCCTTTAGCCTCCCGTAACCCCTGTAAAATTCTGTTCACAAAGAATCTGGTTGGGGTAACACACTTATGTATGAACAGAAGGGAACCGATAACTGATTGCAAACCTCTTTTGGTGGTGTTACTTTTGTTTCTAATTTCCTGACATTTTTTGATAACTTCTGCTAACTTTTCAGGGGGTACTGATACTGTGGAGTCTTTTACATTGATTATGATGCCTAAACAATTACATACAGAGTTAGGTCTTCTAAGTTTGGACTTACTAATGGGGAAACCCAAGTCTTCTAATAACTGTAGTAATTCTTTGAAAGACTCATGTATAGTACTGTTCAAACCCACCCCCAATAAATCATCTACGTAGCTGAAGATCACATGGTTGTTTTTGTACATTATGTACCTGAAGAAATCGCTGAGTCGACTACACGACAAACTGCCAAATCGATGGCCAAAAGGACAGAACTTATCAGAATAGTACTTTTCACCCCATTTCAGGCATAATAAGTTGTAATCTGAGGGATCTATAGGCAATTGCCTAAACGCTCTTGACAAATCTACCTTATAAATGAGTGCCTCAGGTCCCAGTTCTCTCAAATAGGCTGTTATATGATCCACTGTGGGATACTGAAGTTTATATGCCGTATTTAAGTATATATTGGGTCTAGTAAAGTGATTTATGGACGCACCCTGGGGCCAACTTAAATCAATAATGACCCTACGTTTCTCACTGTCACTTTTGTCCCTTGTCATGAAAGGAGATATTTGTGTTTTGTCACCATACGGAGGTTGATCATACGGGCCAGCTATGGCTTGATGTCCTATTTCATCCAGTAAATATGTGTCTACATGTTCCCTATGTTGTATAGCAGAACTATGACTTGCTTCAGTGGACTTCAATTTACCCTCTTCATTTTTAGGGAAATCTAAGGGAAAACCAAACTTTAAAAACATTGGTAATTGGTAGTCCCAATACTTTTCAGCTAATTTCTCTAACAGTTCAAAGTTTATATCAGATGGTAGCTGAATCTTAGCTTGTTCGTAATTGTACTTGCCAGTGTCTCTAACTTGGTTATACATCCATACTGGATCAAAGTTTTTGTCAGTTATGATACTGTTTGGTACCAGAGAATACGCCCTCTGCATACGTTTCAAATTCGAGATTGGTAAGAAACCATATGGGTTTCTTTGTTGTTTTATACATTCTTTCAAATCACTACATTTGTCAATAATTTCATTGACATTCAAACTTCTGACACATTCAGGAGCTTTGCCCTGTTGAATATTACGTACTATGTGTGTAGTCATATGCTTTTCATCTGTGACCTGGTTGACCATTTGATTCTTTGTGTTTTGTTTTGAATTTTTGTGTTCACATGTGTTATTGACGCCTTGTATGACGCCTTGTTCTGACAACAACTCTACCCCCCTACTATCTGTTTCAATATCCCCCTGGTGGTCAACCAAATCACACAATGGTTTAAATCTATTTTTTACTATCACACCCTGTACATGGTTTTTTTATGTCACACTTTGATCTTGATTCACACTTACTTGTAATGGATATTACATTACTATTGTTGACCTGTTTGATATTACATGTGCGACTTTTCTTGTCTGTGCTTATAGGATTGTTGGAACTTGCCTTATTTGTGCAACATTTTTTAGCCTTGACCTGGTCACATTTCCTATTTAAACTTGCTCTTACAAAATTTGGTACCTGTTGATTATATACAACCCTAGTTCTGACTGTATTGACAGCTGTACTTAGTTTTTTGACATGTCTTTGCCGGCTTTCCAACAATCCTTTCTAGCATGACTTTCTACTTTATTATGAGTGTGACAAAACTGACACATGTGTCTCAATAATAAGTTTTTCCATTCATGATCCCCTAACTTATTACATGACCCTTTGTTAAACTGTACACATGGGACTACCTTCAGATTTTTAGCTTTGTCCGACACCCCTTGAGTGGAGTGAGTTTGTGCATACCTAGTTCTAAGTTTATGTATCTCTGCAATATCTGACCATGTGATGACACTGTCACCCATGCGATGCATGAGCACTGCATGTGCTCCCTTGGCGGCCTCCCAAGAAAAATCACATGCATCTTGAGTGAGTTCTGTGAGATAATCAATCATGTGTTCCCTAATCACTGGGTCTTGTTCCTCTTGTCGAATACGTAAAAAGCCCAACAACCACTGCATGAAATTAAGTTGATCATAAGTAGGCCTTTTTCTTTGAGTTCCAATAAAGGCCAAGTCTTGAGGCCACTCGACTTTAATCTTTTCTTGTTTTGAAACATGCTTATGAAGTGACTCCAAGAAACTGTTAAAGTTACCTTGCTGTCCTACAGCCACAGCCTCCTCCAGTTCTGCATATCGTTGATTCACTCTTGAGTGTATATCAGCTGAGTTCTTCAATGCCTGTATCGATGGAATCACAGGCTCTTCTCTCGTCTCCAAACCGGCCACTGTTTCCTGACTGCGTCCTCTTGCTCTCACAGTCCCTGTAACACCACTCTGTTGCAGTCCTCCTACCCCATGCTGTCCCGTCATAGACGTGGCTGAAAAGACAGAAGAAAGGTGACTTGGCTGTGTGACGTTATGTGCTATGTAAGATGCTGCGTGAGGTGTTGCTTTGTTGGACGTGTGTGTATGCATTTGATCCCAGAACGCCCTTGCCTGGCTAGCTTGTTGTATGCCATTCCCGTTTATTGATGCATTCATTGCCTGTGATTCAGTGGAGGTGTTACCTCTTGTGACACTTCTATTGAATATGTGCTGATGAATAGGCGTGTGATTTAAGGTTGTGGTAGTGGGATTTGCAATGTGTGAAGAAAAAACACATGTGGGAGGTGTAGTGTAATGTGTGTTGACTTGGATGTTACTGTGACAACTACCAACATTACTGTTTCTTTCAATACCAACATTTCCATGTGTACTTTCACTGTTCTGGGAAAATTTCACTGACCTGTTCTGTAAACTGGAGTTCTCTTCCACCTGGGCCACATTACTTGTCGATAAGATTTTGTCCATGGTTTGCCCCTGCTTATTAAACCCCACTACCAAACCTGACAATACTTGACGATCCTCAGCTGCTTGCTCTTCTAGCTTGCCGAATCTGTCTGACATTTTCTTAAGTTCTTGTAAAATTAAATTCTGAGGAGACTGGGTGATCTCTACATTGACAGGAACTTGACTAGGTGACAATACTTGCTCTGCTGTGCTACGGGCCTGATCCTCGTTAACATTACAGTCACTGAACAAACTCATACTAGCCTGTTGTGAGTCCACATTGTTTGCCCCTGACGTGCCCATCTCTCCTTGATGTACCAGTTGACATTTCTTGCCAGTTGTGCCCTCATGTGAAGTCCTACACTGTGAACAGAAGTGTGCTCCTCCCATCCTTGTATTGACTGAATTTTCACTTAGGAAAAACAACTGTAAGACACATTTAAAACTTATAAAAAACTAAAAACTTTGAACGATAAAAGCATTTTTCCATTTGCATGTGCCTGTCCTTTGTTAACACTGAAGGCCCGCCAAGTTAGTGTTGGGATTTAAATACCAGGCGTAAGAATAGCTAAGATATAGTTCTTAAGATGAAACTGAGGTTGAGGGGGGATACTTGAACATGAATAAGACAAGGGAGGTCACCCCTGGGACTGAGCAACATTCCCGTAACCTGTCACTTTCCCAACCTTAGTTTTCTTTTTCCCCTGGCGTCTCCGTAGTTGCTGACCTCCTAGATGGAATCAGTTAATAAACTTGACACTTGAATAAACTTGAATATTATAGGTTACTGAGGCCAGCTCAAGGCTTCAAACTGATGTTATGTGGCAAAGGTTTATTATGGCAACAGAATGTAAATATAGTTCTGAAACCTGTGAGTTCAGTAAATATAACAGAGGTTATATGGCATGTTACCTTTGATGTTTTATTTCAAGTTTCCTGTGTGACAAACACTGTCTCCCATATTTAGCATTTCATAGAGTACCAAGAAGTTAAGGCGATGAGTCATCCAATTGTTCGCCAACACATTGGTTCATTAAACATAGCCTAATCAAGACGTAGTCATTAATGCAGCAGTAAACTGATCTTTCATCAGCGAGCCCCAGAGATTGGACAACTCAGAATGACCCCCAAGGGCAAAAGGTCAAACACGCAATGCGGGTTATGATATTTATTCACTAATAACGCTATACTACTTTTATTTACATTCCATAGAATCAAATTTAGACTGGCATAAGGTCACCTTAAAGGAAGGCAAATTTAAGGTAACCTTAAAGAAAGTAGGTGAAACCCTGCTGAATTTAAAGAGAATATAAGGGTACGCAATGAAAGGTGAACCACACACAGTCTGACCTCCAGATGCCATGTTTTTAAATATTTTGTGAACTGATCTTTCACATAAAACACAGACAGAGCTACATGGGTTTCACCATCTGTGGTCATAGGTGGTATGGTCTCTAAACATTGGATGTTAACGTATGCTAACTTTATTGAGATCAATAAATACCGTTGGTCATATATATTATTTAACAAGGACGTAATTTACAAAGTCAGTTGCAACTTCTGCTAAAATGAATATAAATTCCGAAATAATTTGTTTATTTGGGTTCTAGTTTGAACACTCTGATTAGAAACTGAGTCCTACAGACTGAAAGGCTAATATTATCAGAACAGAAGCTGTTTAATTAGGTCACAAAGGTGTTAAAAGGAATTTTGTTGTTGGATTCTTTGAAATAAGATCAGCCAACAACATATACTCTATAAGTAGATTATTTAGCAGTAAGATAATTTCACCAATTTTCAATTTTACTGGGCATTAATATTCACAACCTAGGCTCATTAGCTAAAATAGGTTAATTTCTGCTAAGTGATAATTCCATACATGCAGTTTGATTAAATATATGAAATTTAAACCTGGAAAGATGATACATACGCGTCTGTTGAAATCTGAATGCATAATAACAAGCAGGCATTTGCGATTTCATAGTGACTTAAATTATTCATAACTCCATTGCACTTAATATTTTGCAATGCTAGAAATTAAGTGAAATATAAAGCTTTGCTAGTGTGGAAAGGGTAGAGTCCTGAGACCTTTTTGTCCTACACCCAATGGCGTTCCATGACATTTTGAAATTAAGTGTTTTCTAAATTCAATAAACCAAACATTGTATGTAATGGGCAATCAGAATTACTAATAAATCAACCAGAAGGTGCCTGTTGAGCCCAGAATGTATCAGTCAACAGCAGATGTATGGAGTGAGTGTCCAAAATACAGCAGATAACAACAGATGTATGTAGTGCGTGTATAAAATACAGCAGATTCCAACAGAAGTATCGGAAGTGTCCATCAGATGTAAGTGTATAGTTTATGTCTAGTAAGACAAAGTTGTTGTTTTTTACTTCCCGTTCAACAGCAAGAGCCATATTGGGAGAGGTCCTCAGCATTGTCACTTGTGGGATTCAAACCACACAGAGGTGACAGCCTGTGATTAGTTGCCAAACTTACTAACCACTAGGCCACCGAGGACCTACCTCTAGCAAGAGTTGTTATATCAAATAATGTAGAAAATAACGAACTGCATTGAATTAAAAGTAAATAAACTCAATCAATGTCAGGATCATCTTGTCAAAATGTGCATTGGACAAAATCATTCAGATTATATAAAACACCAGGATCAGGTTGTCTTTAAACCAGTGATGTACTTGCTTTATTCCAAGTTCATTAAATAAATAAAAACTTGTGCATTGATTGTATATTGGATTCTCCTGCACCCCATTCAGAGACAGAGCTTTTCAGAGCTCAGACTAACTAATCATTCCAGTCAATGCGTGTTAAATCCTCGTGAAAAATCTGACATGAGATGTACACAAAGGTCATGTGTGATTACCACTTCCTTTGATCTCTGTGCAAGGTACAGATGGGTTGTTATTGCCCTGTGCTTGCTAGTGGGTACACACTAATTCCATCATGAATGACTTCAAATTGACCAATTTGGGGCTAATTACTGTCAGCTTTAGTATAGGTCCCCAGCTTCTCCACATATATGACCCAAATGACAATCCTACACCAAAATTTCCTGTACACTACTTTGCCAAATCTATCCAAGCAAAACCACTACATCATGCAGTGGACAGTCTCGATGCTACATGACAACGACAAATAATATATGGAGACTTTTTAGGTAAAATGATTTACGTCACCCTCTCGCGAGATATCGTTTTAGTTAAAGATTACCTCAAGCCAATGCATATCTATATATGCAAAATTTTTGTTAAAAGAAATACACAGATAACAGTTATTATAAGTGCATATATTATATATATGTGTGTGTGTGTATATTATCAAAATACACATTCTTAATGTAATAACTGTGATGCGCAATTCTTGGTTAATTCCCAGAATTCCTAACGGTTTCTGTGAAGGTTTTGTTGTTGATACCCACTTGAGGAAAGACTTATGTACCAGAATTCATAAGTTTATTAAAATAATTAGTCGCTCAGGGCTATTTCTTCACCGGATGTCATGTTATTATTCTATTTTTTACAGCCAATCATCTTTTAGAAGTGCATTAGTTGCAAGTTTATTATTGTTCTAAAATGACACATCACAGAAAAAGTATTATTTACATAAATCCTGATTTAAGAACAGGTATTGATATGAAGAAATGGAGCAATTATGGTAGTTCATCAATACATAGGCTACCTGATTCTTCATATTTAAAAAGAACAATAACTTTACTGTTAACTGATCTGGTAAATGTCTCCTCAAATAAGGTGTACAGGTACCACATTATCTATACCTTGTGTGAAATATGCAAATAACTGAATAGTTGAGCAATTGCTGGAAGTGATGTCCAAGAGAATAGAATAGAAGAGCCAATAGAAGACCAATGTGGGCATGGACAGACTGGCTGTACCATGTGACAAAAAAGATGGATGACACACGATATCACCATTTTCTAATCAAGACATTGACCTTGTTAAGAGATTGACCACAAAGCAGACAGATGCACTCTGAGCAGATTATCTGCCACTGTGGCCTAGTGGTTAACACACTTGTCTAGGAACACAGAGGACGTGGGTTCAATCCCAGGTACAGGCAGATATATAGTGGCTCGGATGACCACTTAAAATGGCGGTCCTCTGTCATTGGGTCCTATCCCCAGTGGCAGGTTAAAGAACCTCAAGGACGTTGATAAATGGTCATCCTTGAGCCTCTGTCTTTCAGTTAGGGGAATGTAGATATTGTGCTGAGTATAAATACAAATACAAAGACTCAGTAGCAACACTACAGCAGCAGCAACAAATGGAACAATCTCAGCAGACACAACAGCCTCAAGATGCCCAGCAACAAAGTCTGATCATTCCACTCCAGAATATAACACTTCTGGCTCCAGTTGTGGCATCCAAAGACATTTCACAAACACAGTGAAGACAGAAACAACCCATGCGTGGGACATCAGCTTCTACATATCAACCACTACAGTCTGAAATGCCCAACAAACTGGAAGAGACATTAAACACTCTGTCAGTGTCCTCACGTCATAGGGTTTGGAGGGAAAGTTTGGTGACTGCAGTTTCCAGATAGACACCAAGATGTTTCGTGGTTGCATCCCCATGCCACATATTGAAGAGGACAACAACTTAGGCCTGTCACACCATAGCACCAGGGCCTCCCCAGTAAATCCAGCAGAATGTGCACCCTGTATATCAGTACTTAGTGATTTAGCGAAAAGCCATTAAAGAAGATAATGTTGTAATATTGGTTAACGAGAAGTCAGAATAAAAAGAGAAAAAGACTGAAGCAGAAGAACTAAATATGAACTAGTTATGAACTCTTTATTTTGGATTAATAAGTTTAGACAGTCCAGCCAGGAGTTCTTTGAACTCTGTTTATCTTCTACTGGGTGCTGACCTCTGCTGGTAGTGTCTAGGTTGGGCTTTCCTTCTTTTGTAAGGAGGTGGGTTGTTCTCCTTGGCTGTGAGCTTTTTCGACACCTTGGTTTTGGCTGCATTTTTGTATTTGCTGTCCAAACTATTCTTGATCTCAGTGAACTGCTCTAAGCTGAGAATCTTCTGAAGTTCTGCCATTTCAGCCTGTAAGCTGGTTTTGACCATGGAGTACTTGTGGTTAAGTTGGTCCACCCAAAGGAGACTCAATTCTCTCTTGCAGCTACTAACAATCTTAGTCCACTTGGTCTTAAACTCTTGACTTTCAGACTGGGGTGGTGTACACCTAAAGTTGCAAATACTAGCGAAGTTCCCCTCCTTGAGTTGGTTCTTCACATGGTGGAGGCTAGTGGCTGTCCCCAACTTTTTTCTGTAAAGCTTCTTCGCCTTGAAGTAGTGACTCTTGGCAGCTGGGGGATATCTGTCGCTACTGGTGCTCTCTCTGTCTGTGGAGGGGGAGCCAGTTCTCTTCCTTTTGGCAGATCTACTAGCAGTCTTGTTCTCCTTCCTTAGTCGGTTGGCGACTTCATCCAGGAGGTTGACTGTCTCACTGCTCAGAGTGTTTGCAGGTATAGGAGTACCTGAGGCTGGGGTGTTAAAGGCTGTTCCAGACTGTACATCTAGATTCTTCATGGCAGTGTTGAGGCCTGATTCACTTATAATAACCCAAGTAAAAAATCAATAAGTGAATGTGTAAGGGAATAATTGACTCCTAGCCTTATAATCTCTCTCCTATGATCGATTATTTTGAATCTCTTATGTTTAGTATTCTCATCAGAGGCAATCAATTTGTGAGCCAATTTTCGGCTCCGCCAGGCTCCTCCAGATAGGAGGAGCCACTCCTGTGCTGCTGCGGAGCAAAGGAGCATTTTGGGGATCTGTGTGATTTTTAAAAACCCAAATTGTTGAAGGTGAAAATAGCTCTTCTGAAAATATTTGGGTGCAACAAGGAGCAAATATTTCTCCTTAAGCAAGATTATCCTTTTGAGGAGTAATCCTGGCTAAAGAGTCCAAAGTGTGTCAAAGTCATGGTAAGTGATAAATCTTGAAATTTTACGTGAGATTTTATAAATGGGTTTAACTAATATGAAAACCTCATAAATATTTATAATTTGTGAATGAAATATTTAAAACGCACTAAAGAGTGTTTTAGTATTGGACAATAGTCTTTCTGCCAATGAATCGATTGGAAGCATTATACAGTCAACAATCAATAAGTATGAATTCAAAAGTCCCATTTATGGGTATAGTACTTTGAAGATAGTGTGATTGCTAGATTTTGAAGTGAAGTGAATATTAATGTTCTTAAATAACACAAACAGTGGGGGTTTGGATTGGCTCCCTACAAGTTCAACAAAATGTTGTAACAGTCCATCCAAGTAAGGTGAATGGAGGCTACAGATGAGTTTGATTCCACATGTGTGTGGAAATCACTGACTCTGTCTGTAATAAGAGTAACCCGACACACACAAACTTTGCACTACAGAAGGCTATTGTGAAATCCTATGCAGATTCCATCAAGACTTGATAAAAGTTTAAATACAATAAAACAATATTAATAGATTATAATAGAATATTTAATAGTGTTAAACATGGTTAACATTTGAAAGAAAGAGTGAATACACAGCTATTAGGTACGAATTCGGATCTAGATTTTCACCAATTTTTGTTTTGGGAAAAACCAGTTTTTTAGTCTGATAATTAAATAGACCATCAACCTGGTGGGTAAGATCAGAAATTGTCTTGCCATTTTATAAACAAGAAAATTAGGGATATTTCTTACTTTATATAGTAAAAAATTCGGATTTGCCAGAGATAGGTAAAATAGGAATTACCAATTTAAAGTGTTCCATTTAGTGTCCAGGTATTATTAATGACACAAACCTAGTTATGCAAAACATACGTAGTTTATTTGTATATACACAAAATTTAGAGTTGACAGTCACAATTTGCCCCAGAATCCTTCATCAGGGGGTGGAATTGGGTCCTCTGGGGACCAAGCAGGAGAGGTCTCAGGTGGTTCTATCCCTCCACTTAGTTTTAGAAAGATACTCCTATATTCAGAAGTGTAGTAGCATTGAATGGCATACACTATTATGAAATGAGTGCATGTTTATGGTATATACCTGATAAGTCTACATCTCCCGGATCAATGCGAAAGTGGCGAAAGGCCCTACTGATATCTACCTTATATAAGAGTGCACCAGGACCAAGTTATTTCATTTGCTGTAAGATGGTATCTATGGAGGGGTATTGCAAATGGAAATATGTATCTAAATATTTACATTTGTGTATAACATCATTAACAGCAGCCCCTTGGGCCAACTAAGGTCCATTATTGTATGCCTAGTGTCTGAATTCTGTTTTTCCTGGGTCATTAAAGGAGAGATATGTATCTATCTAATCTAATCTAATCTAATGTGGACTTTTATAGCACTTAATCTCCATCACTGATGGACTCTAAGGCGCATCTAAACATAAAGCAAGGCAGTTAGCGTTAATCAAGGGACATAGCCAGGTCGTACCAAGGAGACACAGATGTGACGGGGGAGGCTATGGTGGGTAGGCTTTTGCAAACAGGTATGTTTTAAGCTTCTTTCTGAAGGAGGCAACTGATGTTGCACTGCGAACATCTTCAGGGAGGTCATTCCAGATCTTAGGAGCATCAAAGGCAAAACTATGGCCAAAATGTTTGGCTGACTTAAAGACTGATGAATGGAAAGGAGGAACTGTAAGGTATTGACGATCTGGGTGACTGTGCCTAGTACTATAGGGACAACTACTAAAAGACAAGAAATCTGAAGGAGAACCACTATGCAAAAATTTATACACAAGTGTTGCGGTTTTGAAAATACAACGATACTTAACAGGCAACCAGTGGAGTTTCTGTAGAATGGGTGTAACATGAGCATACTTTCTATGATTTGTAACAATACGAGCAAGGGTGTTCTGAATACTTTGCAATTTGTGCTGATTGAAACCGGACAAACCTCTGAACAGAGAGTTACAATAGTCCAGACGACTACTAACCAAGGCATTTGCAGCAAGGACTGCCACTTCAGAAGTGAGATACTTCCTAATTCTACGGAGGTCACGCATCTGAAGGAAGCACGCTTTGCAAGTCCTCTTGATATGCTCAGAGAATGAAAAATCTGCATCAAACCACACACCTACATTTCTGACAGAATCAACTGGGTGAAGGAGGCTACCAAGAATGCTAACAGGAAAGTGAGAGGAAATCTTCTGATGTTGAGCCTTGGAACCAAAGACAATAAACTCAGTTTTTTCAGGGTTAAGCTTCAATTTACTGAGAGACATCCACTCTTGGACATCACGAAGGCAGGCATTTAGCTTGGCGAGAGCCGAAGAAGCATTCTTGTGGGAGAGATGGATGTATAACTGAGTATCATCCGCATAAAAATGGAATTTAATATGTGGGTGGAGGCGAATAATTTTACTAAGTGGTGTTGTATAGAGTGAAAACAGTAACGGACCCAGAACAGAACCTTGTGGGACTCCATAGATGAGATTGCTTAATTCAGATAGTGTGGAGCCTATCTTAATGGCCTGGCAATGATTTCTTAAGTAGGAAGCAAACCACCTTAGAGCTGTTCCACCAAGACCAAACCAGGATTTAAGGTAACCAAGGAGAATATTATGGTCTATAGTGTCAAATGCGGCTGATAAGTCAAGAAGTACTAGAGCTGTGGGTTCACTGAGTGCCAGAGAGAGATGAACCTCGTTTTTTATAGACAATAAAGCAGTTTCCGTGGAATGTCCTGGCTTATATGCTGACTGATGAGGATTGTACAGTTTGTTGTTATTAATGTGTGACGTTAGCTGCCTGGCAACGACTCGCTCAACCAACTTTGACAGGAAACAAAGACCAGACGCTGGGTGATAATTCTTAAGGTCGTCTCTGGGAAGGGAAACCTTTTTTATGAGGGGGGTGACAACCGCCTTTTTGAAAGAATTTGGGAAAGATCCTTCAATGAGAGAATAATTTACCAACTTGGTAATGGAAGAGAGGAGGATATCAAGACAATCCTTAAGGAGGAATGTTGGTATAGGGTCTAGTGAGCAAGATTTAGTGGGGGATTCACTAATACACTTATAGACCTCGTCTTCAGTGACAGGCATAAAGGCATTGAAAGCAGGAGGCACCGAATCCGGTGCATCATTGAAAGAGCCAGAAGTAGAAAAGGGGTCCCTGATTTTGCTTATTTTATTGGAGAAAAAAGAAGCAAACATGTCCGCGAGGCTTTTGTCTGAGCTATGAGCAGGCAGGACAGTCTCAGAGGTGTGATGCAACACCTTTCTCAATGACTGCCATAGCTTCTTGGGGTCACGACTATTTGCAGTTATGAGATTTGTATAGTATGAACCCTTGTCTTTATTGGCCAGTCGATTACACCAGGCAATTTGCCTGCAGAGTCTTGACCTATTCAACTCTGACTTATGTTTTCTCCACCTTCGTTCAAATTGCCGCCAAATTGCCGATCGAGCCATGCGATACGAATCAGACAACCACTCATCAGACTGCTGTTTAGCCTTGCGTGAAATGATAGGAGCATGCTGGTCAAGTACCTGTGTAACACCAGTTATGTACTGATCATAAAGTTCTGCAGCAGTACCTTCAAGGGACCGTACAAACGGTATATTATTAAGGTCATTTCTGAACTGGTCGATATCAATCCTGTGGTACCGTCGATAAGAGACCCATTTGTCGATGCTGGTTGATGGGTGGGAGAAATCCAGTTGGCATCTTATGGCAGCATGGTCAGAAATGAAATCTCCAACACTAACATTGCGGACAAAATCTGAGTCACAAGGAGATATCAAAACATCCAGAGTGTGACCCAGTAAATGAGTCGGGCCACTGACACTTTGAACCAAACCACAACACTGAAGGATGTCGTTAAACCTGGACCTATCACCACACTCAATATCCAGATGGACATTTATATCGCCACAAATGATGAAACTGGAACCAGTCAAAGACAGAAAGCCAGAAAGAGCCAGAAAATCTTCCAGAAACTGAGTAGTACATGAACCAGGAGGACGGTACACACAAGCCGCAACAAAGCTATTATAATCAGACTTGAACGAAAGTATGATAATTTCAAATGACCTGAAAACTGGTGAAGAGACAATACTGGGAGAAAAGATTTTTCTACACAGAAAACCAACACCACCTCCCCGACCAGTACACCTTGGTTTTTGGATGAAATTGTAATCAGCCGGTGTAAGAGAACTCAGGAGGCCATCAGTATCATTTGGTCTAATATGAGTCTCAACTAGACCCAGGATATCTAGGTCACCACATTTTATCAGGTCATGCAGGAGAGGGCCTTTATTGCGAATGGATCTACAATTGACAAATCCAAAATTGGTGGGGCCAGGGTTTGAAGCAACATCGCCACAGAACAAAAGGAGTAGTAGTAGGTTTTTAAGTTTCAGTTGTGGAGGAACCTGTTTTGTATCGCTAGTGTAACAATATTTACGGACCAAGACAGAAAGCCGAAAAATAGAAGGGATACTCCTGTCAATCTTTTCGCAGTTCTGACTCCTGTCAGCATTCAGCCAGTTACACAAGAAACCAACCTGAACCCATGTACCGGGAATGGGGGGTTATCAAAAGGGCCATATAAAGCATTATGTTGCAATTCTCCTTGTATGTATGCATCTACATATTTTTTATATTTAAGGGCAGAAGTATGAATTTCAAACGTAGATTGCAATGCAAATTCCCTATTAAAATCTAAAGGAAACCCAAATGGTTTTTGGTCCAATAACTGTGAATCCCAATAGTCTGCCAGATGAAAACACCACCTATCAGGCCTTAACTGTGATAAGACTGGTATCCGACATTTTAACAAATTTGGCACCCCACTATTACGAATGAGTGCATGTGCTTCAACTATATTCGGAATTGTGTCCCAATGAACAGGAGGTCCCTGATATTATTTCAAATCTGTTAAAGGGATATACCCAAAGACCCCACCATTTTACTGAACACAAGCCACATGATCCCTGTAATTTTCTTTATTATTCCACACATATAAAGGTATTTGTTCTTCTTGTTTATATTCCCCATTAGCAATGGTATTGTCAATGGTACCTAAAGAATGCATCTCATGTTCAGTATGTAACTTCCTACCCAAGAACCCACCTGTTGTTGCAAAGCTTCAAATAGCTGGGTTTTTAACTCGCTGGAAATTGCTGGCATTCATTGGATCCTGTGTTTGCATTGTGGGGAAGTTCTATGAGAACTAGCACATGGGATACTGTATACTGTGTTTTGTCTTTGTTTGGTATTATTTCCTGACTCAATCTTTGGCTGTACAATGCACCTAACAGTGCTGCCCCTATCCCTCTCATCTGTCCTCTGAGCCTGAGTGTGATCCTGTACAGGAACTTCATCTACCTGATTTCCCAAAATATGAAATCGATTTTGAAGATTTAACGAAAATGGTGTTTCAAAATCTTTTACATTTTTATTAGCCTGGTCAGACACTTTGACATAGTGGGCTCTGTTTTGGGTAGGGGCAGCACTGTTACATATACCAACCTTGGAAGAGGTAACGAATTTGGCATTTGCAATTCAACATCTAGTGACGATTCGAGCACCCATTTCATTATATTCTGGGTTGTGTTTATCCATTGCCCTTTCAGGATGTTTTTCTGTAAGGACCTGGGCGTAGGATCTGCCATCTCACTTGCTATGGAATGCTTTAGATGTATAAAACCAATGTAAATACAACTCCTTCTTAGCTTTGAACTCTAAATGCCTATCTTTGTTACAACAGTTTGACCAAACATATCTATCAGCATAGCAAGGAGGTGAATGGCCCCCGCCCAGGTCTATTCATTTTTTGCATTTTTATTTTTATTTCTACACTCCTTTTTAGGATGTGGGAAAGATTTGTTGAGTTGTGAGAAGCAAAAACTAGAAACATGCTTGTATGACACACCTTTTGTATCATGGCTGGATGTGTGGACACATGTGTTTTGGTTAAAAAATTGACATGGCATAGATCTCTGAGCACCTGATTTTTTGGGACCAGTCTTCAGTTGTTGAGAGTTTTGGACGTGATGCCTCTGCGCATGTGCACGCCTAATCCGGTCAATACTGTCTACTTGTGTGTAATCTTTAATTTCACCCTTTTCCATACGACAGAGTAGGACGGCATGTCAAGCTTTTGCTGCTACCCAAGAGAAGTCGTTCAAATCGTCTAGTAAAGCAATCAAATAATTTAACATGGCATCCTTACAATTTTGATCTTGCTCTTCTCTCATAGCCCTGCAAAAGCCTGCCATCCATTATCCCATCATGAGTTGGTCGTAGGTAACCCTTTCTTTGGTGTTTCCTGAAAGGACGTATTCGTGAGGCTATTTTACACTATGTTTACAAGAACTTCAATCGAACCGCCTCTTTGTGATTTTAATTTTGAAGGCATACCTGTACAATTCAGTTGCTGTAATTCTAGTATTCTATCTTCTACCGACTGCTGAATGAGTGCATTCTGTTGCAAATTCTCAAGGTTTGGCAGTATCCGGTTGCAAATTCTCGAAGTATGCAGTATCCGGTACTGTAGTTCGTGTACTAGCTTTCATGGAAGTCACAGATGACCGATCACAGGCTTGTGAATTCTGTTTTTGCTTACCACTACTTTTTACGTGTATACTTCTAGTAGTACTCTTAACTTTGGTTTTGTCATTTGTTTTCTTTCATTGGATTTTTCTTAAGTATCTAGCCTACTACCGATAACTTGAAGTTGATCCAGAATTTTTTGAGTAATCAAATTTTCTGAAGACAAAGCCGCAGGAGGTTGAGCAAAAGTACTGGGACTATCCGGATGTAAGCGGTGAAACGAATGCGTTTGGGTGCCCACATCATCACTATCTGTATGCTCTACAATCCCACTACAGTTCAGGTCGCTTCCCGATGAAGCACTGTCAGATTCTTCCTGTGTTCCTAACAAATTGTTGGAACCCAGCAAGTTTGTCATCAAACCGTTATCAGAGAACTGTAATTGAACTGGTATTTGCAAATCATCATTTCTTCGAGAGCGCAAGTTGTATTTCTTCTTCTCCATATGTGCAAATGTAACATAAAATAGCTTGTAAAATAACAAAGTAAAATAAAGTAAAATAAACAAATGCACAATACAGAAAAAGAAATTCAACTATAATAATGCGGTGAATATTTTCCCTGTGTTACCCCTTCCAAGTGTGAATTGCAAATGAAAGAATTGTCATAAAGAGCTACGCCACGAGGCAGATCATGGCCAATGAAATTACAGATTACAAATCACCCCATGGTGTATTACAAAGCTAAATTACAAATTAAGGTCCCTCCAGGAATGAACTGCCTGCAAACATGTTACTTATTACTTGTTACTTAAGAGCCCCTACTCCCTAGAATATGTAAATATAAAAGATATTTAGAATGACTCTAGTGCACCCTTTATGTAACAACTTACTCATGACCCTCCCACAATACAACACAAAAATGACCCACCTAAGTAAGGCTTAAACTCAAGCCCAGTTGCCCCTTCATAGAAGAGCAGTGTTCAAGCCCCAAGTAATCCCCAGTAAGGTCGGTCACAAACCCTAGGTAATTATAGGCAGGACTCTCCAATGCATAGGGTTGAACCAAGACCCCACAGTGTTCAAACCTTGGGTTTGAATGTGCTTCCTTGAGATATCTTGAGGCATGGGTTTGAGCCTTAAGGTTCGGCATTATGGGGGAATGCTTGGGATTAGAACCCTGCTTCAGCTATGCTGATAGAAATGAATCCTGAGACGTCGAGATGCATCCTGGATCATCTGGAAACCACATAAGCCCAAGATAATCCAAGATAGATAGCAATACCTGTCTATATCTGAATGAAAGAACACTTTTGAAGGTACCTGTCGCCTACATAGGTGGTACAAGGACACATTCGGGGATATTTAGCTGCATCTGGGTATATATGTGGACATTTGTGGATATCCAGAAGCAAAGCTGTATTCGGACCCTGATTTTTGCCCTTCATATGGCAGTTGTCCTAAGTCAGGACATGCTCAGTACTAGATCAGTACATAGCTGTTCATACATGATAGCAGCAAGAACAAATCAATAAGGGCTGAAAATAGGACAAAATCCATTAAATCCACTGTTTCTGGACCACAACAATTAGCTCTCTCCCTGTGCGGTCCTGATCTCCAACCAGACTATTCTTGGAAGTGAAACTGGTTGGGGTCAAGCACATTGAAATGTACTTAAGTACAAGTACTATGTTAATTTTCAAGTAAAAGTACAAGTCCTTTTTCATCAAAGTACTTAAATACACCTACAAGTACTTTTCAAAGTACTTAAGTACAAGTAGTTTTAATACGTGAATTACAAAGCAAATTAAAAAAACACACCACCAGGTTTATTCAAACAGTTAAAACAGGAACATAACCACACTTACATAGAGTTATCTACAAAGTAGCAGTTTTAAAAGTTTTTACATCTGGCATTACACCTCACAAACATCAAATCATCAAATGTCTTGTCCTTCAGTAAACACTTGTCTGGTCAAAACACCTTTCTTGCAGGGAAGCACAGATATTTGTCAGCAAGGATTGTAAGGCGTTATAAGTCACTTTAGGTTAGAAATTAATTAAGTGTTGTGATGATGGAAACTTTTACAGAACATGATATTAACTGACAAATAAGTAAATACATGTAGCCAGTTAACCTAATACAGTAATACTATATATAATAAGTTTTATGTTAACTAGGTTTTGTAAATTGAAGTATCAGAGAGAAAGCAGAAAGTTGCTGTGTATTACATTCTTCTTTATAAAATATATGTCTTTCTTTGGGATACAATGTTATCACTCAAAATTTGCTATTCAATAAAAGTGACAAGGAAACAATGAACTTATCCCCATAGCCAAATGTTTGACAAAATGTGAAGTGACTTTCGTGTTGTCTGCTATGACCTGAGTACAATGTTTATACTCTGCTCTGACACTCCATTCAGTATTAGCTGGAATCTCAAAATGTTTTTAACAGCAGCCATTGTGGTAACACAATGTGAATACCATAAAAATGAGTGGTTTGTCAATCCCGCTGTCCCAGTATTTATAGTGGTCAGACAAGATCATGGCCAGTGAAAGAAATAATCTTTTTTTCTGTAATCAACAGTCTTACCCACTCCAACAATCTTTTGATCTCTATTCATGTGTTAAAAAAACCCATTCCTGAGCAATTACATCACAGAGACTGTGTTTATCTGGTCCTTGTGAGTAACTTGACCTTTTGTAAAATCTTAAATGCCCAGGTGAAATTTACCAACAATACTCATACCTGGGTAGATATTATTAACTGAGATCAGGCAAGTTCAAAGTAGACAGTTATAATAGGATTAAAAAGGAGGAGTAATATGCAATCTTGGAACAATTGTCCCTCTTTTTAAGATATGATTGGCTCATTGAATTGAAGCTATAATAATTTGATTCATTGTTATTATCAATTATACTTAACTTTTAAAAAAAACAGTGTTATCAAATTGAATCAGAAATATTAGTGAAACTTTTATGAAAATTTAATCTAAATGAATGTTTATCAATAAAGATATGGAAAAAGCTTAATTCAATTGTAATGATTATATAATCATAGTATAAAGTGTTATGATCAGACAAACTTTTGAAAAATTAGTAAAAATTTGCTTATAACTAAAAGGACTTAAAAAGGACTTAAATGTACATGTAAGTACATCCAATTTAAAATGTACTTAAGTACAATTCAAGTACATGTACTTGAAATTTAAAAATGTACTTAGGTACATTTTAGTACTTTCCAAAAAATGTACTTAAGTACAATTGTACTTAAGTACAAAGTACATTGACCCCAACCCTGCCCCATATGGATTATAAAACAGGACAAAACTTGAAAAAAATTTTATCTCAACTGAAAAGAAAAATTTTAAAGTAGTGGCAATCATTGTAGTGTTGTGGTAACACAAGCAATTCCCAACTTTGATATTGTGTTTTGAATCTTCACACATTCAATAAATGGACTGTTGTTTGACGGTACTGTTGCAGTGCTCTGATGTGTTAAAACTACAGAAATGCTAAAAAATATTTTAAGCAAATGTAGTGATAAATTGTAGATCTCAGAGTAATGCTCAAGATTCAAACACTGACTTTAGAGGTAGAAGGTATGTGTTACAGCTGTACAACTGAGACTGTAAGCCAGCTCTGGTAACAGACCTAGTATGAGCACAAATCCTACTAGAACAGCAGCCACAGGTTGAAGCAGACAGCAGACTGGATACAACCCCTGCGGTGAAACGTTAGGCTAATGACTGCAATCATTCATGCTTCTACAAAAGATGAACTGAGGCCCAGACAATGAGACTACACTCCCATTGTACTGGGGCACAGTCTGTGGCTTAATAACGACAGTTGGCAGTAAATCAAATAACAGATTCATACAGATGAGAATTGCATTTTTCACTGCATAAGATTAATATTTCAAATCCACAAAAAAGGAGAAATATTTAAACCTGCAACAAAGGAACTGGGTCAGGGGTGATGGTTGATTACCTCAACAACATGGTTAATTTGTTAATGATATAAAAACAACATTCTAACAACATTCCTATTTTGATAACATTTTATAAATTTGTTATGTGGTTAACTTTTGCATCCAGCTATGTTTCCAAAACAAATCTGGCTTTTAAATGAATGCAAAGAAGATTGAAGCCCAGGGCTGTTTTGGTATGTGATCAGATCATGTCTTTGTGGATATATGTACCAAAGCCCATATTTCAAATGTATATATTTGTGCTGTAAAATAATTCACCTCAAACCTGAAAAATTATTATCAAGTTGCAGTACAAAACATCAAAACAAATCAATATTATATAACTCTACTAGAAAAATCAACATATTTCTACTCAGACATCTGTCAGCATTAAACGTTGCCTCCATAGCCTTCTACTAGTTTGAACCTCTACAAAAAGATCAGCCTTCCACTGACACCACATTTGTTCCACCCCTGGGTGTTTTATCATCATATTTTGATGTTGTTTTGCACTGTTCCCTCTGGAATGGGTCCAAAGTCTGTGTGATATCAGAAGATTTTCCCTTGCTGCCAGGGTATCTCAATCTGACCTGTCATCCATCATACTCAAAGATGTCTAACAAAAAGCACTAATCCCACCTTTTTTTCTAATATGAAAGACTTCCTTGTATGGAGTAACAACTATCAATATAAAACTGTTGTGTTTTCTGTCACACAGGGCAATGTTTCATAAAGAGATGGAAGATCCCGGCATGAGTTATTCTTGATGCTGATTTTTCTAATTTCTAAATATTCAGAGCCAGATATCAGAGTGAATCTCTTTGTTTTTGTAATTTATAAAATGTTTTAAGTTGCTTTACTTAATTTTTTCCTGATCATAATTTCTGACAATAAAAAATAATAATGAAAATGTCAATTACATCAAATGTTGTAAAAATTGGAAGTTCTCGCAAAACTTTGTACACAGATAAATCTTTGAAACTCCAACGAGATTAAGTATACCACTGGTAAAGAAGTCTTTGCATCATGTTTCATGCAAATAGTTATTCATAGGATTAGATATCAAAGAAACAGTTTCAACTTAATTTTGATAATCTTTCATAATGCTGTGTACTTTGAATGAGATAGATAATCTGGTAATCCAGTGTCTAATACCCCATTCACAGGCGGTAAAACCCGCAGTGACCCGCGTTTGATGAAACATCCCTGTCCTTGGATTACTGCCTGCCATCTGTTTGAGTCAGTGCGAGTCACTGGTGGACCGTCCACTACCTTGTGAGTCCAATAGAAGTTTTAAACTGTTGAGCATGCCCAGACAATTTTGCACATGCGTGTATGAATTTCTAACTATGGTAACTGAAGGTGTGGTTCACAGTGTACATAAGGTTGTGATTCAGTCGTCTTTCGGTGTATTACAGTGAGTTAAGATATTGGATGTTTCACTGAAGGTGAGTTAAGGTAAATGGAGGTCACTTCAGGGTTACTAACATTTTTAGTACTGTCATCCGACTGTTATTGATGGTTAAAACACTGTGTCCAATCATTGGCTATCCGCCTGTAGTGTGAACAACTCAGACAAAATAGGGCGACCTGGGAGGTGGTTCTGCCTCCGAGAAAACCTCTGTATCTGAGAAATATGTTATTTGTATTTCAATCTGAATGATCTCTATCCTGAATAACACAGAAAATGATTTTATTTTGGGTCTGGTTCCATTGAAGCATTGAAAGCATATTTAACACAACTATTAATCGGATTTATGTGTTTGGGCCATATTAAAAATTATTGTGTTCAAATGTGTACATCAGTTTCGATTGATTTTCCCATTATAATCAAGTTATACTGTCACATCTCCACTACATTTAAACACATTTCAGAGAATCTATTAGACAGCTGGTGTCAGTTCTCAACACTTCTGTCTTTATTCTCCATTGCCATAGCTGTATGTTTGCAGATAGGTAGCAATACATCAAGTTGCAGCATCCTGTCCCACATAAAAAGTGTGGTGGATATAAGTGCTAGAATAGACAGAGGGACCCATTGAACAAATACACAACACTTCATGGTGTGTCAGGAATATATCTATTTCCATTTTGTCACAACCACACCACCTATTTATGGGCACTTCAATATTAACTGGCTCAAACATAGCCACAAAAGACAAGCCATGCAATTAATTAGCTAGAAACATTAAAACTCCACTGTGAAAGTGCTGTATTTGGAAACTGCCAAAATCAAATATTCATTAGTTTTTACTTTGTGCAGACACATTAACAACGGGCCGTTGGGTAATGTATTTCAATGTAATGTAGCCCTTGTTTCATGGAGTATTAAAGTTACATTGGATGTTCACCACGAGTTCGGGATTACGCCCTATACATTTACCTAAGCTAAGCTTAACCTAAGTTGTATTCAGGTCATTACGCTTCCCTGAGCCTTTTGAACTCAAAATCCCCGACCTCAAATTTACTGACAAAGACAAACATCAACGTCAAATCAACAACATTGCACCTCTGCACGACGTTTATCATATACACTACAGTTTTAATTCTTGAAGTCTGTGTTAAAATCCCTTTGCAAATTGCACAGTTGAAATTGGGATGCATAAACTCTAGTTCTATATGCCACACATGTAGACTGAGTTTGAGTAGCAGTTTTCAGGGTGGAATCTGGTTTATTCTCCTCACTAACTACTAGTGTTATGCAGTCTACCCTCCTCAGCTGCTCCCGCATCAGACAACAAAACTAGCCTTTATCCATACTTTTACACTAAACATGGATTTGCTTTAAAGAGTTGGATTGTGTGTCAATCTCAACACAGAGGAGAAAATCAGTGCAACATAAAAACACAGTAAAACCTTTGAGTCTGGCAAGCAATTACCAAATGTCCCATTTCAGTCTGGGTTCAAGATTCAACTTCGGTCACTTTTAGTAAATTATACAGAGTGCCAGAACGTGTATTGTATATTAGTTGGTCAAGATTTTGCATTGTGAACCTCCAGACATCTGCCATCTTTGTTTTAATTTAGGCCAACGCCTATTTCAAACACTCTATCTCATAAGTTGGACACCAATGTTTTCAAAAAGGTAACTATAATTTGAATATAATGTTAGCTTACATTCCAGAGTAGTTAACTTTTTACAAATCATCAGTGTGTGTTAGTGAATGGATGAAAGACCATCCACTCTTAAATCCATCACCTTAACCACTCGGACACTTGAGAAGTCTATTGTATTGGCTTTGATATTATGGCAGGAACATATTAGAAAGCTTGTATATTGTCCACATCAAGATTTAATTATTTCAGTAAGACTTTTTCATGAAGCCTTAAATCAGCTAGGACACCAGACACCTTGTGGCCATATTCTGTTTAGAACCTCAGTAAATAGTGTCGTGGAGATGTAAATTCAGTAAATCTGTCACATAGCTTTAACTTCCAGTGATGTAATAGAGTTAATAGACATTACATTTTGTTATAATTACTGATACATTACCATGCTTTCAACCGTGGATGTATGGTTAGACTTTTCATACAGTTCTAGCTTGGCTTTGTGGGAGAAACACTAGAAATATTTGTAGATTAAATTCGAATCATAATGCAGTATTTGAAAGTCAGTTAGATGCAGAAACCTTACAAAATTTATTTTACGGGAGGCTTCGGAAGATTATGACTTTCTTCTAAAATGTGAAATATGAAGAATGCTGTTGGGCATTTTGCAGCATTGCATAACAATCTCAGTTTGCTATCGCATTTAGTTTTGCGAAATATGACCACAAAAAGGCTAAACTATTACTTTCCTCTCAAATGTTATTTGCTGAAAGGCTGACACTCCAATCCAGGTCGGTTTTCATAGCATTTATTTTAGAAGATTTATATGCTTCTTGTTACAATAAAGAGTGTTGGTAACAGTCAAAACACTGCAGCAATACCCTTTCTGCTATGTCGAGAGATTTAATGTATTTCAGTTTTACCTGGATTTCAACAAAATAGAGAGATTTTTAACCAGTATTTGGATTTTGCAATATTCAATTGTAACATGTATCAAATTGACTTATCTTACCACGAGGACCAGTTATGGTAAGATTTCCAGAGTTTCAGATATTCTTATGCTTCTCACTTATTATGTCATGCTCAGCACTTACAATGTCATGCACACCCCTCACTATGTTATGGTCAGCACTTATAGTGTCATGCACACCCCTCACTATGTCATGCTCAGCACTTATAGTGCCATGCACACCCCTCACTATGTTATGCTCAGCACTTATAGTGTCATGCACACCACTTGATCTTGTGAGCACAAGATATTCTTTTGATCGCCAAATAACACAATAAGTGGTCAGTGTAATATAATAGGTGGTGAGCATAAGATCATTTGGTGCACACCACTTATTTTCCCATGATCATGATTTGCGAAATGTATTGATGGGGGAAATGTCAAATTTCTTTCTTTTGAAACACATCACATATGCATTTTTCTCACCATTTTCTGCCGGTTGTATTCCATTGACCTAGTCTGGTTCCTGTACCTCTTCTCTCTGCAGACAATGGTTCGGTGTTGGCTGCCATTGGAGATCATTCGAGCTGCTAGTTACACTTAGAGGAGAACAGAAAAAAAATCTAATATAATAGTTTTTGCTCAATTTGTATTTTGCACAATTTGATATCAGTTCTCTCTTATTTGGTCCAATATTATGACATGTTAGTTCAACTAAATTTGTTTTAAATGGAAATTGTATGTCGGATTAAAGGTTTAAAATCATTCATTTCTGAATCACCAAATAAGGTTTCCTTTTAATAAATTACAAATTCAATATTTACTTCATTATCAATATTTCAAGTTATAATTACCAGTATATCTAATGACTTTAACCTTTCAGAATATAGATACATTACTTTTAAAGTTCCTGATTTACGATAATCAGATCCACAATGCAGTGTAGTTCAGACAGACTAGGTAAATGTCACCTCATGGGATATCAGTCCCTTCCTTGGACAGTGGACTGGTTCCCAGACTATGATATTCCCAAACTGGGTGTGGTCATACTGCTCCCAAATTAAAACTTAGCACAGCTTGGAATATAAATTCCTTGTTTCTGGTTGTTTATGTGTGCTTTTGTGGATTTTCTTTTATTAAAATGTGCTTCGGAAGAATCACAAGTTTAAAATGTACTTTATCAACAGAACGTCTAATCCAATAATATTTTGAGTATTTTAAGGGCCGATAATACATTTTCTGCAAAAAATCAACACCCCTAAATTGGCACCAGAAAGTAGGAATTTGCATTTGGATATTCCCCATAATATGTAAATTATTTCTGTTATCAATTTGGCTACCTTATTTTGCATGTTACATTCCTTGATACATGTTCCTAAGCGTACTAGTTTGGCTAATGACAACCAGCTGTCGATTAGTTTTCTTATTTTGCCTTCTGCCAAATTGTGGTTGTATCCAATTACGTATAAAGTATTTAGGCTCACAGAATTTACATCTTCTCGGAAAAACTACTGCATTGGTGAAATCAGAAAGTAAAAGATGAGAAACAGACGATTATAGTAGTTGGCCAAAATTCTGGACTGTGAACTACCAGGGTTCAGCACCCAGCTACTGATGTTCCCATTTCAAGGTCACAGCCAAGATTTGAACACGGAACCTTAGAGGCATAAAGACAATGTACCACCAGTACATGAACTTGTGCCCCTATACCTGATGGAATACTGCTGATATTGGTGATTTTTTTTGTAGCGAATCTGATTAAAAACGACAATGGGATATATTTACTAAGCCTCTGGAAGACTAGCAATCCCCATGTGCTCAAGTCATAAAAATGGAATCCTCGTCTGAGGCACAAGTTGTATGGAGAGAATGTCTGGTTTTTTCAGAGGGGGGTTTACAGAATGAAACTCTCAATGTTACTCAAGTGTTAGGTGCCAGAAAACAGGGCTTGTAGTGGGTGGTGATTAAATATGCCTCTGCAAATCATATTTACTTATGCTAGTTATCTGGAATAACAATTGTTAAAGTGAGGATTGGATTTATCTCTGGGAACCTTAACAGTAATGTGACCAAAAAGTTAGAAAGACTTATACATGTCAAATATACATCTTTTGAAAGATTTATTTTGTTATTCTAAAGCAAAGAACGGATATACAAGCTCATTGACCTGTGTCAGATTTCAAGTATTATTGATAAGGAGAATGACAATGCAAAATATTTTTATGTATATTATAACATATCTGTGTCTGTTTTCATGAGAGAATGGTTTAGATGGATAATATGTGTTCTTGAAATGCTAGAAGTTAATATATGATGCTGAAATATACCAGTAACAGAGGTTTATATGTGTGGTGTAGTGTCTAAAGCTTTCTTGATATTATAGAACATGTACTGCTTTGAAATTCAAAAAAAAAAAAAACAAAAAAAAACAGAAATAATAAAGGGTCAATTGGAGAAAACCTTCACGCCTCCCTGGCTCTTTTGAGGAGATAATCAATGTGTTTATTTCTGGATATGGAAAAACAATGATAAAAATTATCTGAAAACATCAACCTGCTAAGCCATTGGGGTGCAATCATCTTTATTGATTTATGTGCAAAATCTCCTGCAGTAATCTCTATTGGCAAACACTAATACCTGGAAGAGCAATAGCAAGTTGAAAGAGTACAAAGATTAATCTGATAACTATTAACATAATCAGCAATACCTGACTCCACATTTTACACCACAGATGTTTGAAATACACTCATTTAACTGATTAAACTCTGGGCACACGAGTCTTGTTCATTTCGAAAATGGTCTGCTCAACCGCGTGGAAAATAAGCTTCCATTATCGCCCAGGCTTTTACCCATTGTTCAGGGTTTTTTCTTCAGGTGCATACTAATTTAATCACTGAAGCAAAGAAATGAAACTGTGCATATATGGCATGTGATTTTGACTCGCAAAATTGGTGTTCTAGTGGCTGAATTAGCAAAAAAAGTTCTGGGAACAAATATTGGAAAACACCTTATATAAAGACATTTAGAGCAGGGAAATAAATGATATGACGTAATGTAAATGGGCAAAGTACATCCATTTGTACATTTTATATGGAGGTACGCTATGAAAAGACGTCAGGCAATAGTGTAATTAAGTCATAAGCGCTTTTGTGGACATCAAAAAGGGAGCTTGTCACATAGGTTCTATAAAAGCTCTGTTTGGCTTGTTACTTCAAAAGAGAGGGATGCTTTGCATTGACAGAAGCATTTTATTTATAGCCACTCCTTTGGGTTCAGAAGGAAGAAACAGCATTGCCCCATTATTCACACGACAGGGACAGAATTAAGGTTGTGATCAAACATTATACTGTCAGGAGGTAATACAAAGAAAAAAAAAATAGAAAAATTTGCAGATTTGTGTCATACTTATATGCACATTGGGTTATATCAAGTCATTTGTTGTGCAAGACGTTAAGTCCTTTTCCGGATATGCGCCAGTGCAAAATGACAATAAAGTAACCGACTTAAAAGTGGCTGAGATTTAAGAAAATAACTCTTTGAATAGGTAGTGGTGTGTGTCTTGGTTTACATGTCAAAGGATGATCATTTGGATTCGTATTACTTCTCAACATAAACATAAGTGGACCAATAAAGTGAAGATTTAGGTGTCTTATATGTAATATTTTTTATTTGCCTTTAAACTAGTTTCAGATGAGATATTAATCCCCCTGGAATTTGGATTACACAACTATAAACTGATAACAGGAGCTTGGATTTATAGAAACAAACAAAAGAAACTGTGTGTGATATTGAAAAGATACCTATACTTAAAACCACTGTGGCCTTCTGTTGCTTTGTTGGATTACTTTCTTTGAAGTAGATATATTCCAGTCACACATTTATACACTAGCCACTGTGAAACATATAGTTGCTCTGGACTCTGTAAGAAAACCCATTTGTCTCCGTTCTTGATGGGATTCTGTGATTCTATGGATAAGGATACTGAAGATGATGCAGACATTAAGTGTTTAGGAGACATTGACCACATTGCGACACCCAGCGGAGCAAACCAGCATCAGGTCAAGGAGGTGACTGCAATTTTCAGAGAGAAATGTAAGTGTACAGAGACATCCCTTTAAGGCCACAATGCTTAGCAAGGTTATTGGTCAGATGATGTACAGCTTTAAGGGTACAGTATACTCTTACTCATTACCCCTGTAAAGGGGTATTTATTTATTTGGGTTTTAATGTCGCCTTCAACAGTGCACAGGTCATATCAGGAAGGGTAGTTGTATGGTCAGAGAAAACCAGTACATACAGTTGGTCAAGGTTCTGTAAACTGCCGACTATCGGTAAGAAACTACCAATTTTCCCACATAGGCTTTGTTGGTTTGAACCGCCGACCTCAGAGGTGGGAGGTGAGTGTGTTATCACAGAACCACTGTGCCCCCCCCCCCCCCCCCCCCCCCCCGCAATGGGTAAAAGAGGCCACACATACCAGCCAAGCTTGTAAATCACCATGTATCACAAGCAGTTCACAATTTCCATTTTATCACAGATAAGATTCGAACACATGACGTCAGGTGACTACTCCATTTCATATTGAAGATTCAGTGACCAAAGCATTATGATAAGCTTGCCTAGACTTCTGTTAACAAAGTGCACATAGTTGCTGTGCTGAAAATTTTAGGTGACAGACACATACCTGTTTCGGTGATGTTCTTTCTTTCCATTAACAGATTCCTTAAGAAATATAAATACATTATACCTTTCTGTTAAGGCATGCATAGTTTCTTACCCAGTGGGTGTCTTTATATTTATGAGTAGGGGTGTTGCGGTAATACCGGTATTGTCAGTACGGTAAATAAAAAATTGCAAACCGCCATAAAGTTCAGCTGCCAGTTTTCTGCTTACACTTCAATGTAAAGTAACTTTACTAACCTTTCATACAAAATAAATGTCATAATCCACTTTTATTTGCAGAGATGATTGTTTTTGAGATGTTTTTTTTACCACGGAAATTTACTTCCTGTTTTACAGTGTAGAAAACTATTTGGTTCTCATTTTTTTTATGACGGTCAACCGGTAACCAACCGAGAAGTAGAAGACCTGAAACTGGAAGGAAAAAATTGCTACCGCAACACTCCTATTTTATGACCCATGCTATGCCCATGGATCAAAAACCTTCGAAATGGCCTTTGGAATTTTTTCCTTTGAATTTGTCTCCTTATGGCAATTGGGCACTATCACGGTTTAGAATAGGACAGAAACTTAATGTCCAAAAAGCTATACAGGTCCACTACTAAAGATGCAATTTATATGTATGATATGGAAGCATTCAGTCGTAAAACTTCAGAGGTTTGATAATGTATGGGGAGATTGTAAAGAAGATCATTTGAACAGACTAGTGTCCAATGAATTTTCATTACAAAGATGAATTCAATACCGCTAGTAAACAAAGGCCAACACATTCTTTATTAAGTTAACAAATTTGTATTTGACTACATTAAAAGCATACTTTGTCATACTTGTTCTGCATTATTACCCTTCCAACCTTTTGAGTACATATCTACATAATGAGAGGGTATAACGGAATAGCCTTAACATGTGTTTGTCTTTAGTAAAGAAAATTAACATAATTGCCCAAACCCTCTTTGATATTAATAAAAAACGGTCTTGCAGAGAAAATATTACAACATGTTTGCCTTCTGCATAGATTCCACATGTTAAACTTGGTGTGTGCTCAGGTTTAGGGCCTCGGGCAGGCTAATGCTGTACTCATTCATGCAGAAACATTCTATTGCTTTGTTCAATTATTCATGAATGTTTTAACACGGAAGAAGTCTCTCAGCAAAAATGCACTGCACTCATTAACCTTTCAGGTACCTTTACAGAAAGAGAGGATATAATTACTACATGTACACACACATATGTACACCCATATACACTGCCTTTTTTCCAACTTGAGGATATATGTTAGTGTAATGCAACAAGTTGCAACCACTTCTGTCAGAAGTTAGTGCACTGTTCCTATAATTAGTCATCTTACTTCTGGCTCTGATGTCTGAGAAAACAATTGATCCATCTCTGTCCACTCACCTTAATCTTTAAATAGAATTTAATATGTGTAACTACATAAGTATCTTTGTTAAAGCCATTATCAAACAACTATCAGAGGGAAAGCAAGAGTATGTGTGTATCACAAGTGAAATAAATGCATAGTTGTGAGAACCTGTAGAGTTCAAGTGATCAGTATTGTCTTCTCAATGTGGATTCTACACTTATGATTGCTTTGTCATACTTTACAGAATTGTATACTTAACTGTATGTTACAGAAATTATCACATTGTTAGTAATATTGCAGTTTTCCTCTTTTCTTGGTGTTTCTTGTGTTAACTGTATTGTTTAAAGTTGCTTTACTTATTTCAACACATTTTCAAACATGATTTCACCTGGTGATGTATATTATCTAAAAATAGTGTAAGTGGAAGTGAATTAGTCACTGACTTCCACTCCAGGGATGTCTAGACCATGACTTTGCGCATAACTTCATGACAAAAGTGCATTACAAAAATAATGTCCACCTTTAATACTAAGGTGGCATTACATATATACTTTAAATTACTCTCATTTACATAAAATAGACTTAAAATCTCATAATAAAGGAAATTTATTAGACCAAATTGCCATATGACTACTGAAACATTCCCACTCACTGTGAGAGAGGAATTAAAATATGTTATGGGGGGATGGGAGGGGAAAAGGGCAGGGTTTTTTTCCTCTCTTTTTTCATATATTAATAAAATCCAGCTTGGATGGTCACAGAGGAATGTGTGAAGTACAATACCCTTTATTTATTTTAAGTTAACTCTGTATGCCAATGTACCCGCCATCTGTGTATGGCTGATTTTTGTAAGCTCCTGATGGGGGGTTGTCCACCCTCACCCCCCAGGGTAAGGCAAAAACCTGTGCAAAAAGGGTGAATAAAAATGAATTATGCTGGGGAAAAAATCTTATGTCTCTCCACAGTTTGAGTAATCCAATGAGAGTTTGTTTCACAAAGTAGTTGTTGATTTATCCTCTGGTCCCAAGTGATTTTGTTCTCATTTCTTTGGGAAGTTTTCAGAGAGCATCGATCGTGTAATAGTAAAGTCAGCATAGTGTCATCTAATATATATTGTATCCACCAGTTTATAATAATCCCCAATCTTCGCACTGTCATATTCTAACTTATAAATACATGTAAGTATAGAAACAGTATTCAGTGATCAATATTTGACAGGCAAGATCAAAGCTGACGATTTTAAGACTCACAACACACATGAATAATGATGTAAGAACTGATAATATTTAGTGTTAGTCAAATCAGTAAATTACGGAGCCCCTAATAGGACATGGTAAAATCTGGTGATAATGAGATCATCTTGTGATATCAAGAAAACAAGTGGTGCTAATGAGATCATCTCATTATCACAAGAAAATAACTTCTGATAACGAAATGATCTTGTTATCACAAGATGATCTTGATATCACTAGATGATCTCATTATCACCAGATTGTCTTGATATCATGAGATGATCTTGTTATCATGACTTATTATCTCATTATAATGAGATCATCTCATTATCACGACTTATTTTCTCGTTATCACGAGATCATCTTGTGCACACGACTTAATACATGGTGCAATTTTTATTTTACCATGTCCTATTAGGGGCTCCATAGTAAATATATTAATTAGGATTCTTTTTAATTTTCTGCATGAAGGTTTCACTTCTGGCAAAGTTTGGCACTCTCAGAGTTATGTGGTCTATTCTTGGCAAATTTGAGTATTCTAATATACAAATTTACTTTCTTGCATCCTGGTGGGCAAAAGATGGCCCATATTTTTTCAGTACTGCAGTAGCCTAGTAACGTAACATCTGCAGCAGATAATTGTATCCATGCTACATGATGGAATTACAAACACTTATTTTTGTTACTCAACAACTGGGATATTAACAAATTGATCTTATCAATAGCATCTAAAATCATTAAAAGCAAAAAAAAAACACACATGAAAAGGTAATGTTATCAAGTTAATGGTCTAGCAATTATTTTCCATTTAACAACTTTATTCAAAACCCCTTGTTAAGAGCCAAATTACTGCTGCAAGTCCTGGATAGATGTTATCAGGCAAACCTGAAAGCTGTTGCATCACAATTATTGCATGTAACTAGCCTTGCAAAAGCGTTAATCTGTAATGTCATCCTGTGTTAATCCAGAGTTGGTATCAAGACCATTTCAAAGACATACTGTTATGACTCCTTACAACCTCCATCTTGATTGTCAACATTGATTGTTACTGTGAGAAAACATAAAGTATCGGAAACTTACCCTAAATCTGAAAAAAATTATCAACTTTTATCCCATCCCATTTTTTAGGATTTTAAGACGTTTAGTTTGATTTGTGCAAGCCGAACTATTATGTTTTATTTTCATGAGCTTAACTTCCGGTTTGGGAGCCTATTCAATTGATGCGCTAAAACACAATTTCTTTTTTGGAATCCCAGAACGTTTTTGCTTTAGTAGGAGACCAAAATGGAAAACATGCTACCGCCTCATTACTAATCTTATCAGTCTCTTATTGTGCCCAATCTCTGTACTGGCAGATACTAAGGCACGTCAAACAAAACCATTATTCAGAAATAGAAAAACCCACAAAATATGCTTGGGTCAATACAACACTTGGGGTAATGTAGAGGTACATATATTATTTCATTAAAAATGATGTTTTAAAATTTTATTTGTATGACTCAATTTTTTATGCATTTTACAAATCCTATCTTACAAGATTCCTATCCTATCTTACAAGATCCTATCTTACAAGATTACTGAATACTACTCTGAAAATAAGTGGACAGCAGTGCCATATTCAAAAAGCAGTTACAGCTTCTTAGAATTGGTCTTATGTTAAATCAAAAAAATATTATAATATAAAATAGTTCTTTAAACTGATGAGTAAGCCAGTAATCTTTTTAATACTAAACTGTGAATCAGAAATAAGGCTAATTCTCCAGGTTCCTGCGCTCAGTTTCCTCAACAGCTGTGTATACCTTTCTGCATGGATTATCAGATCAAACATCAACATGAACAAACATTGCCCCAACCAAAGCATTGATTTCTTGTCCCAACAGAAATAACTCTGTAATGCTTCATTACCTGTTGCATTAAGTCATGTAGATAGATATTTTATTTGACTTTTACCTTGTACACAGACCAATTTTTTCAAACATATAACAGACCTGTAAAGTCATCTGATATTGGCGAATAAAAGAATAAAATATGCATAAATTATAAACACACAAAACATGACTTGTTACATGCCAGCGGTTACAGTTGAATCTCTTAATTCCAAACTAGTTGCAATTTTGGGAGTTTGAGTGGACTTGAATGTGTAATAAGATTAGTTTCATGGTTTGGCAATTGAGTATATAACAGTAGGGAACTTCCATTTGGGGACAATGGAATCAGTTTGTAGAACTAAATATTGGCATAAAAGATGTTTTGTTACTTGCATGTTGGATACTTGAAAAGGTGCCTTTAAAAATTGATTGCACAGAAGGCTTTGTAATAGAAGTGTGAACAATTCTTGTCATATGACTTATTTCACACAAGCAGTTTTAATTAGCTTGCCCAAATAATGGAAAATAATGCACATAAACTCAATAACCTGCAATCTCCTGTTATAAAGTGTAACACGACTTTGGTGACAAATCTAACTTAATTTTTATAAATTATGAATGTTAACCTTTTTATAGAGTGGAGCAGTTTGTCTCAACATAAATATATTGTGAGGTTACTAGTTGATTATGTTTGAACCTGATATCATGGAAAAAGGTGAATTGGAACTTCAAAGTCGAAACAATCTTATTTGAATGTTGTTTTTTTTAATGATGGATAGGCCTTTAACACAGGATCTACTGAACTAAGGGATGGGCTGTTGCATGAATTTCTAATTATTGGTATTTCCCTGGTTTGGGGGCAGATCAAAGAAGTTCTACTAATACACGTACTACTAATTTGCCTTCATTAACTGAGTTACCTTAATTTGTCTTCATTAAATGAATTGAATCAGCACTTGTAACACTGCCATTCCCTTAAACCCCTAGTTCTAGCTCAGATAATCAGAGATGGTCACCGATTTTTGATGTTGGTTATATGCACTTTGGGGTTGGGGGATGTATTCTCACAAATCTGGATGTTGGTGCATGGCTCTATAGTGAGGTTTTACACGGATCTTTTTGTGATATTCGTGATGAATGCTTTCAATGGGTGAATAAAAAAAACTTAGTTTTATCCGAAAACTCCATTATTAGCTATCACTTTGCCAAATATTTTGAGTCAGCATTGCTGCAAGACAAGAATATCCTGCATAGGATTTAGATCTCATTCTGCTGATAAATCAAGATCTGATTTGTTTCAAATACACACCAAAACTTAAGCTGTCATCCATTAATAGTCTTAGGCGAAGAGAGTTAGATGTTCTGATCTGCCCAAGAGTCTAGTCAGGTTGGCAGGAGAGAGATTTGAAGTGGTAGTGGAAAGCTGGTAGCTGTTCGCCATTAGTTGGTGGTTTGCAGTACAGAACTTGGACCAAGTGGGTGTTCTGGTTTCTTCTGCCCTTCCAAGTACCCAAGACCGTATAAACAATATAAAGGTATTGGACATGATATAAAACACCAAATAAACAAATAAATAAAGTATCAGAAGCCAAATAAACCAGGAAACTTTTGATTTTGTTCTGGCGCAATTTATTGTGTGAATACACAAACCATTTAAAAGCAATCTCAGACTGAATATTTTTCATACTCTGCAAATAGAGTGGTCATCACGTACACAGACAATTTACTGTCTGAAAAAACTACCATGCTCATCGGAAAAATTAAAATTCGGAAATCATCAGATTCTTTCCAGGAAATGCGCAGATATGACGCATCTTTTGAAAAACACTTGCAATTAGAAAGAAAAGGCTGAGCCACAAATGTCCTTTTTACTCTTGGCATTATAACTGTAGAGAAAAGAAATATAAAGTATATCTCTGTGGTAACCTCACCCTCTTTTTGACTAAAATAAAATCTTGATTTTAACATGATTGTACACCATTTGTTTAATCTGCTGAAGCATTTGGCTGATTTTTTTTCTAATTAATTCTGATAATTTGTGTCAGTGGTGAATTTTGTACAATATCGTGTTAATATGTCTGACTTTGATGGGTTTTTTTCTTTGTAAAAATAAACGATGTTTTGAAATCTCTCTGAAGAGGTTTCCTTTTCTTGGATAAATGAAAGTTGAGGTTTATGACCCCTACACAGATAGCATTATATATCAGGACTTGTCCTTGACAAGTAAGTAAGTAAGCGAGTAAGTAAGCAAGAAGCGTTTATAAAGTGCTGAAATTGATGTAAACATCCTCTAAGGTGCTAATGTCCAAAAAGGATAGTCCAGATCCAAAAAGGAGGTCAGTATCCATATTAGCATCTGATAAGTGAGATAGGCTTTGGTGGAGGATAGGCTAATCTGAAAAGATACGTTTTCAGCTGTTTTCTGAATCCAGAGATCTTTCCACAGTTCTTATGGCTTGAGGGAACTTGTTCCACTCTGTGGGAGCAGCTACTGCAAAACTGCACAACCCTGAGCATTTATTTGGTTTATATGAGGAAATTGATAGGCGATTAATTAGAGAGGAGAGAAATGGAGGTTGGCTAAAATTTATGGCTTTATAAGTAAGGAGGTTGTATTTCAATAATATACGGTAATGAATGGGGAGCCAGTGTGGTTTATGTGACGGAAGGGTGTGACGTGACTAAATTTATTTAGTTTGTACACAGTATGACATAAGGCATTTTGAAATCTTTGTAGTCTGACAGAATATGCCTTTTTTGTGTGATAAAGCAGTGAATTACAGTAATCCAGGTGACTGCTTACCAAGGCATTTACCAACTTCACACCTGTTCCTTGATTTAGATACCTGTGAACCCTTCCTAGTTCCTGGAAATGATAATAACATGTGTGACATAGATTAGACACGTGTCTTTGCATTGACTTGTAAGCATCCAGGATGACACCAAGGTTTTTGAGCGATTCAGCTGGTTCCATGATATTGCCAAGAAAACTTACTGGGAATGATGACTTCAGAGAGCTTCTGATTTTATCTTCACCAATCACTATGAATTCTGTCTTGTCAGGATTTAATTTAAGTTTGTTATTTCCTATCTACGCCTTGATGGCCTCAAGGCAATTTGCCAGTTCAGTGGTACTAGAATCAAAGTTCTTAGAGTTAAGTTCCAAGTAAATTTGCATATCGTCTGCATATAACAAAACCCACTTCATCTGGTATTGAACTCACCACCATAATTTGTAAAATACCAAATTAGTCAGCTAAGGCTTTCTTTTATTTTCTTACAAATTAATTGGCATATTTAAACTCCAGGGTCTGTTTGTCTACTGTATGTCAAATACTAAAGTCAGGTTACATTCTAACGTAACGGTAGCTCAATCCTCCGCATAGATGGTCTTGATCTGGCTTTGTATCACCAATTCAGAATTGTGTTTGTATTTTTGGGGCATTATGTACATGTATTACTCAAAATCTATTCATTGAATTTCGTTGTATTTTCACATACAAGATGGGATCTACAAACTTGAGCTAAACCCTAATAAAACAGAATTCATCGTTTTTGGTGCCAAAGACAGATACAAATCGCTCAGTGACTCATTTCCAGTCAATATCCTGGGTAATTGTCTTTCTCCCACAGATGTTGCACGCAATCTGGGTGTTCTGTTTGATGCAAAGTTCTGTTTCACCAATCACGTAAATTCTGTCATCAAATCTTGTATTATTAGCCTCAGGGACCTTCATCATATCAGGAGGTTTCTTTCCGTTGATACATCAGTGGAGATTGCAAATGCTCTGGTCAGTAGTCGTTTGGATTATAGCAATTCTCTATTGCGTAGTTTGTTATCCTGTAATGCTACCAAGATTCAATATGTTCAAAATGCTCTTGCACGGTGTGTCACCAGTGCTTCTAAGTTCACTTGCATCACATCCAGCTTGAAGATACTTCATTGGCTACCTGTCAAACACTGAATCCTCTTTAAAACCCTAGTTCTTGTGTACAAGTACCTCACTACAGGCCAGCCTAAGTATTTTGCACCATATCTCTCCTTGTACAAATCAGCAGTGAACAAAAGGCGCTCTAACCCCCAAAATTTGTTCCTCCAGGTTCCTCATTATTGTTCTTCCATCCATAAATCAAAGGTCCACTTCAACAACAGTTTTTTATATGATGCCCCAAAGTTATGGAATGATCTTCCACATGATATACGCAGTGCTCCAAATCTCTCATGTTTCAAAAGTCAACTAAAAACCTACTTATTTCAGAAATCATTTCCACCTTAGTTTCTAACTACTGAACACCGGATTGCCTCCCTGGGTGCGACTTGGAATATGTCTAACGTCTTGATGATTTATGCCTAACAAACAGGATGGTGTGCCTTAGAATCCCCAGACATGGAGATTAAGCACTTGGACAACTGATTGATTGATTGATCTACGCAAGGCTTGGTCCTCTTCAGAGTGAATCTGAATCAGGATTATTGATTGAATTGAATATCCAGGGGGTTTTTGTGTTGTTTCAACACTATCTGTGGGTGAGGATTTTTGCAATCTCAATCAATGTTCTATCACTGTTATCAGATTGTAAACCAGTATTGTAACACAGCAAAGACAGTGGATATTCATGTTAAATGCTTCCAGTTTTTAAGACTATATTTACGACAACTAATTTTAATTTTTTTCTATCAGACAAAAACAAAATATACCAAATACTTTATCCACAGGTATGGGGTCAGGGTTCTTGTTACACAGAAACTGGCTTTACTAATAAGGTTTGCTGGACCTTCTATTTATAAATTCAGACGTTGATATAGGTATTGACAGAAATACTATCAATGGGTGTCATAGCTTCTCTAAAATTTCATCCAACATTCTCGCAAAATAATGCAAAACACCAGCTGTTTTTGCTGAAAAAGCTATGAGCTGAAAGCAGGAAGAGGAAATAAAAAATCAGATGTGTTGGCTGTTGAGAGATCTGGACATAAGCCTACTTCTGTCTGTCATATCAACAGGGCTGAACAACTACAGTCATCGATTACAAGAGATAATTGATGAAACTATCTTTACCTTTCCATGTTCTGTGTTAAATAGTATTTTGCTGCAACTTAATTATTTAAACGCATTTAGATTTTACATTGCTTTCAAGATGCAACAGTTATTGAGTGCAATCATAAAAAAAATTCCTTTACAAATTCAGACAGTTATCTGGATCAACACTAAAACTTAATTCTCTGTTTCTTGTGCCATTATTGACATATCTTAAAATTTCATCATTATCCGTCCACAACTTTTTGAGTTATTTTGCAAACCGACAAGCAAACGTTACCAAGTACATGTACCTCCTTGTTTGAGGTTAGTAACCACAATCAGCATGAATTCAGGGAATGACTTTGACTTCCTTTGAAATACACTGAAGGATTATATTCCAGCCATAATCATATTAAAGATAATACTAGTGGCATTACGACTTTAATCATTCTGTGACTCCAGACCTCTGCCCAACAGCTCGCTTACACCCCTATTTTTTCTTGCTCTGGATTTTAGTATACAGGATTTTGCTAGGATCTGGATCTAACTAAGGTATATTGTAGACACCATTATGGAAGTGTCCAGTGTTTGCCAAGCAATCTGAGTATTTTTGAAGGTATATACACATCTACTGAAAATGGTCCTATTCCACAATGATAAATGATCCTTTAAACAATCTCTGGATTAAGGTGTCATCTATTCTTTGTGCCATAGTCAACATTTCCTAAAAATTTAACCAAAGACCGTGCATATCTTTTGGAGTTATTTTGCAAACAGACAAACACTGCCAAAACATATCTTACTTGACGGATGTAACTATCTCCAGATGTCCACAAGGTATGTATGCGTTTGTGACATCTTTTTGGATTCTCCATGGCTGATTATGTTTATATTTGGTATGGTAGTGTATTTAAGCCTCAGGAAGATGTTCACTTTCTTGTAGCCTTAAAGACCCAAAGTTAACTTTATTATAACGACTTAAGGTTATCAGTCTAATAGCTAATATTAAAAAAAAACTACATTGTGAAATTCATGTATATTTCCTATGACAGTGTATTTTGGCATAACTTTGTGGTAGCCTAGAAGTCCTAAATATCACGTAAATATAACAATGTTATGGTTATTGCTCTGATGACTAGTGTGTGAAATTGACTACATGGATTTTATTTGTGTTTGGGACGTGGATGTATCAATACCACGGGAGTGTACTAAGGCTCCGGAAGATGTCTGCTTTACACTAACAATGGTAGTCTTAAAGTCCCAATGATAACTTTATTGTAATAACTAATAAGTAATATTCCAAAACTAAACCACATGATTGATATATACTTCCTCCGGATTCAAACTAGAAGAATACCTGGCAAGGGATAACTGCTCTCAGCAGACGTCTTTTTATAAAATCATTCTATCACAAGTGGACATGATGTTTCAACCTGAGAATTATACACTCTGTGACAATCTGAATCATGGTCTGATATTGTACACAATAGTCTTGTGATAAATCAAATGTTTAGTTTTGAATTCATTTGATCAACATCGTGCACTGAAAACCATGAAGCTCCGCCAAGCAACTACCATTGCTCCCTCTTTAGGCCAGGCCAGGAATTGATCCTTGGACCTTAGTGGTTGGAGGCGAGTGTGCCTATTTTTACTAGGTGATTCTAGGTTATGATCATTTTCAGATATCATGATAGGGCTTCTTTTAGCTGTAATTGTATGTAACATGAGTCTATGGGAAGGCTATATGACATATTGGGAACATGAATATCCATTAACAGTAAGCAGTTATTTTTTCATGACTCACTTTAACATGTTCTGTCACATCACTGCGCATGTACTGGTGTGGTCGTCCATGTGTATGTGTATCTGTTTGCCTACATGTGTGTGTCTCAATTAACAATGCTTGTTCAGCAAAGGGCTCAACTGGGTGTGCCAAGAGGAAATGGCTCCAAGACCATTGTTTTCATGATGGAACAAAAAATGAAAAAAAGTTCATTCTTGTCATGAGAATGGATAGCCTTGCTCAGCAAAAAAAGACCAGAATTTTTTTTACAATGATCCACCCATACTTAAAAGCTTACTGAAACTGTTGACTCTATGCAATATTAAAGAACATTATTTGTTTTCAGTGAACTAATTAACTCTTGTTTCCTGTGATTTTTTTCAGTTCCATGTCATTATTGCCTGACATCCCTTGTGTTCGTAAATCTGTTTTTTTTTTTAGTTTTATAGAATTTTTAATGAGAGCTGAAATGCCAGACTCCCTTGATGATGTTAATGGGTGTTTTTGTACAACAAATTGACATTTGGAAGTAACTACAGCCAATGATCACAAATTCTGAAAATGCAAGTCTTTACAAGTAGGTTTTACCCAGAAATGTACCACTGAGTGCTCAGGTCTTCCGGTTGCCAGTTATTGACCTCCCTGTGACACGACCTTTAGGTGCAAACCCTGACACTTGACAGATAAATGAACAGATCCATTCATGGCAAGGGGTGGAATATTTTTAGAGTGCAAATGTAAAAAAAAAAAACAATCTACAATACTCACAAAGAAAAGTGTCAAGAGTGAGGGCAAGCACTTGATATATGGCAGGGATATTACTTCACTGAGCTTCCGAATTAGCCTTTTGTAGTCTTAAATTTGTGCTTTCGATACACTAAACGTTGGAGATTCTATATCTCTCTTAAAAGCTAGTGGATGCATTAAATAAGGTTGTTTGTAGATCAAAGTCTCTCTGTAGGCTGTGGTAGTCAATCTTCATGAAATCTTGAGATTAATTAAGTAAATATGTTTCAATGTGAGTGTGGTTGCAATCATACACAAAGTTGTCAGCTATAAACCATTAGTAGCAATTCCAATTCCAATTCAACTTTTATAGCGCTTAATCTCTGCCAGAGTGACAGACTCTAAGGCGCAACATCATAGGTATAGTCACAAAAATCATCGTCCTTATCCATAGCAATGGTCGACATCACGGAGAACGCCATATGAGGTGGAAAATACTAAGGAGGATAAGCTTGGCAGAACAGGTATGCCTTAAGTTTTTTTCTGAGGGAAGCAATGGAAGTGGCAGATCGTACATCATCAGGGAGTTCATTCAATATTTTGGGAGCATCATATGCAAAGCTTAAACTTAAACTGCTTTGTGGATGTGTAAATAGATGGTTGGTATTGAGGAACATGTAGAATTATACCATCAGATTGACTCAACCGGGTATTACAGGCACAATGTCTAACTTTGAGAAATGGGCTGAAATATTTAGGACAGTTAGTATGTGGGTATTTGTATACCAACAAGGCAGTCTTGAAGATGCAACGGTGCCTTATGGGTAGCCAATGAAGGGCTTTTCTTAGTGGAGTGGTGTGAGAAAGACATGTGGCTCTACAAACAGTTCTGGCCAGACTGTTTGAATGCATTGTAGCTTGCGTAGGTTGGCAACAGATAGACCCCTAAACAAGGAGTTACAGTAGTCAAGCCTGCTCCCCACAAGTGCATTTGCAGCCATAAGAGCAGCATCACGAGTCAAATACTGTCAAATCCAGATCCCTCATCTGGATGAAACAGAGTTTACATACATTTTTAACATGTTTGGTGAAGGAAAAGTCTGAGTCAAATCAGACACCCAAATTCTCAACGGCATCAAAAGGTATCAGTGATTCACCCAATATATTTACTGGAAAGAATGGGTTTAACTTTTTTTGTTGAGACTTGGAGCCAAATATAATAAAGTCGGTCTTATCAGCATTCAGCTTTAGTTTATTTGCACACAACCACAGTTTGACATCTTCGAGGCACTTTCCTAGCCGATCGAAGGCAATTTATGCGTTTTTGTGTGTCAGGTGAATAAACAGCTGAGTATCGTCCGCATAGAGGTGAAATTTGACATCTGGATGTTTAGAGATTACTTTGCTCAAAGGTGTGGTATACAATGAAAAAAGAATAGGACCAAGAACTGAACCTTGTGGAACTCCAAACTTAAGCTTTCTAGCCTCAGAACAGAGCCAATCTTGATGCACTGGGTACGATCAGAAAGGTATGACTTGAACCAGTCAAGGCATCTACCCCCGACACCGAACCTTACATGCATTTTCTACAAAAGACCTAAATATCTAGACTCCCTTTTATAGTTAGAATAGTTAGTACCTATTATATAACAAATTTTATGCTATAACATATCCGTTGGCTATAAGGCGATTTCTATATATCAGTGATATTTTAATTGTGAGAGTTAAAAGAAAATATAATATAAATACAATTAGAAAAAGATTTTATTGTTTAAAAACAGGAGACTTTTACTTCAGCAGTTGTATTTACAGACACTGGCTTGTGTTCAAAGCTCTAATTGACACTACTCCTGCTGTGTCTTCACTGGCTGAGTGTTCCAGTCTTGTTGTTTTAGAGCAATATACTAACAAAATTCTTTTTTTTCTGGATCTTGAATAAAACCATCCATCCTTATTCGTGTTTAATTTAATTGGAATGTGAGACATATTATTATCTCAAAAGACATATTATTATCTCAAAAGACAACAAATGAATAAGTAAACAAATACAAAATATTATTTAAAAACTAAACAATTCGTCATTTTGACAGTGAAATACTCTTTACATTAAATATTGCAAAGCTGGAAATATAAGCTGTTGCAATTTTTTAATGTTGAAGGTTTTGGCTTGTAATTATATTAAATTCAGAGACACTTGAAGCAGACATGGTGATCATTTTTTGTTTGTATTTTCTGTTGAAAGATCACTGAGCAGTCGGAGTCTCACTGAATAATTCATGAGCAGAATGTCACTTAAGATAATGGTAATAAGTGTCACAAAGTAAGTGGGTTAGATGTTCCACTGTAATCACATTCAATGGCATTGGACATGACACCCAATGCTAATGATTTCTACTAACCTCAACAATTAATTAAAGGTTTTACAGAAAAAAATATCATTACCCTTACATGATATCTCATAGAGCGGCAAATCATGTTTCAATATAACACCACTAAAAGGTGGTCGCTGTGACCTTGTGGTTAGGGTGCTGGACTTCAGAGCAAAAGGTCTGGGGTCTGATCCTTGGTTGGGTCATGGAAATTTTTCCCTTGAACAAGGTACTGTACACAGATGTATACCTCTCTATCCACGAGTACAAATAGGTAGTGTCACTAGGAGGCAAACCTGTGATAGGCCAGTACCCTTGTCAAGAGGAGTAGAAATATTGTGAGTCACTTCATGCTGCAGTAACCGGAAATAAGCACCGACCTGATTGCACAGCCAGAAAAATGACTTTACCCTTTACATTCATCATATCAAGCCTCTATGGAAATACATATATCATATAGACATAAACTTATTTGTCTGCAATTTGAAAGTGTATGACCTCACCAAATATCAGAATGGGACAGAAGCAGTAATTCTCTGTATAAGTTGATGGGTTAATAATTGAAACCCACATATCCGGTGAGCAGGTAACAAATCAAGTAGAATGAAGGGGTTTTATTTGTTGTGACTTGATAATGAAATGTAACACTAGTTCGATGTTGATATCTACAGATACTTTTTTATTGTTAGTGATGGAAACAGCTGCTCCCACCTTCTGTCATAGCAACCACAAACATGTCACACCACCAAAAATAAAAGCTCTCATCTTTATGTATATTTTAACGATAAGATCTCATGTATGGTATAGCCAATAATGCCACAATGAAAATTCTGAACAAAGTTTTTGAACACATGTTTGAATTAACTTTAGTATCTCTTTCAACACATGTGTCGGTCATATCATTAACTTTAGTGTAAAGGATGGGGTAAGATTCTGCACTGAAAATAATCATGGACGAACAACCACTACATGTGTACCAGCTTCCCAAACTCAAGTCAAACCAGCAATCCAACCCAGAGCCTGAACGATTGAAAATGATTGTCTTTCCACTCTGCCTTCCCATTATTTGTGTTTAAACTATGATCCCTTGGTTCTTTAAACACACAGTAAAGTTAGCCACAGATTATTCTAATTGTGTCTTATTTTAGAACAATCAGTTAAACAAGAATAAGGGGCGACAGTGGCAGAGTAGTAACACTCTCGCCTCCCACCTCTGAGATCAGGGTTCAGATCCCAGCCCCACCTCAAGTGGGAAAGCTGGTAGTTGCTTGCTGTTGGTCGGCAGTTTACAGTACAGAACCTTGACCAACTGTATGTACTGGTTTCCTCTTCCCTCCCAACTACCCGTCATGATATGACCTGTACAGTGTTGAAAGTGACATAAAACCCCAAATAAATACATGAATTAAACAAGAATACCCCAAATCCAACTTTACCAGTTCTAGATTCAGTCTACCAACATGATAAAGAACTGTTCACTTGTATTCCGGTCAGGTCCATCTCATCAAATGTAGACCACTCTCACATTCATGCAGCACAATATACACATTTTTCTGACTTTATATAATATTCAGATGTTTTAATCAATTTTAGGTCAGTTCAGACTCTGTTTCTTAGATGTTGGTGTTTGTGGAGAAATGTTTTGCCAGAATATGTAACAATACTTTCTCAACTAATTATATGAAGACTATTCTACACAGTCTACAGTGTAATGTGATGCAGACATCAACAGGATACTGACAGCTTGTTGACAATACCTAAAACTGTTCCTCGAGACTTAACAGTATTTGAGAAGAATATATAAGCTTAATCATTACATAGAATGAGCAAGTGTTCCCCATAACACAATGTTTTATGTGTATTTAAGTACAGATCTCTACATTTGTAAATCAGTTCCTTCTCAGAGTATGGATTTAGATTAATTATCTTCGTGCCATTCGGAGTAGTTATTTGTCATATGACAATGCAGTGGTAATACAATGCTTGTGCTGTGCTCTTTATTCTGCTGGCAAAAAAATGCGTCCATATACCAGAGACAGAAATCAGAGGAGGTGATATTGGCATTGTGCTTCAGTGTTTGCCATCTTTTTATGACAGTGACAGTACAATTACAGCCATGATTGGATTCTCTTTTACATTGTGACCTGTATTTGATTTGAATCCCTTCTCAACAGATTGTATCTCCATAGCAAATTGTCCCTCGTCACAGGGGGGTACAGATAGGTAACAATATATTGGAAAAGTAACAGTCTGGCCTGTTGTGTTTTATGAAAACTTGTGAGCTCTGATACTCGTTTTATTACACATAAACCTTTATTATATACATCATGTGCAGCATATATTGTTACATACACTACGTGTGCTACTAAAGTCACAAAATTTGATTACCTTTTACTGTTTCAAAGTAACTAAATGATAAGATAAATCAACTGTCAAAATATACTCAAATATTTCATAAAATGTCTTGTGATTTCTCATGCAAAATATAGGATCAATACATTTTCTTTCTTGGCAACAGAAGTAATATATACCTTCCTCTACCTTTACCCTTTGCCAACCCAGATGTTTATAAGCTCTCTGTTATCAACTTACAAAAATGCTGGGATCCTTGCCACGTTGGAAGGTCGTAGTGATTAGTATGAAGAGGCCATGTTTTTGTCAATACCCCATAAAGGCGGGATGGGTAATAGTGTTGATATTGTTTCTGTCTATGCACAAAGCTAAAAAAATGCATCAGACTGGGCTCATGTTTTTACACAAGGTGCGGTCTACTCGTGACTCAGTCCTTCTGAAAAATGATCCACATCTGGATAACAGATCCAGAATTGTTTTTGTGAATTATCAGTGATATCCATATGCACAACTGGAAAGCTAGTCATTGGATTGAAGTCATACTTTCACACACAAGGCGGAGTCTACCTGTATCTCACTTCTCAAATTTGATCCTGATTCAGTTCTTGTTGAAACATCCAGATGTTTTTAGGACTATCTGTGGGTGAGGGTTAGTACGTTCTCAGGTACTAGTTGTTTTCAGATTGGGAAAATATGAAGAGCCCATCAAATCCATAGCATATGAGCATCACGTGAGCAAAAAAAATTTGCTTGTGAACCAATGGTATAGCATAGCATCTGATGATGTCCTGCCTCCTATGGTTGGTGTTGAACAAAACCCCTATCACAAATAAAATAAAAATCTTAATCTACACAATCAAATCAATCAGAACTGAAAGTTACAGTTATCACACAATAGTAATTCAAAATATATAAACCTATATGTGGATGTTAGATGTAGATTAAATATAGTTCTTGTTGATTAAGTAAGCCTTGTGAGGTCCAGCATTTCCAATTAGGTGTAGTTACAATGTGAAGACCGGAAGTCACACCAACATCAGACTGATTGTGGGTGGTCGTCTGACTGTTCTTTCCCTTGATAATATGAAGTTATTATTCAGCATGTGGGACTTGACAGGGCTAGCATTTTCCAAGTAATATTTACAATGTGAAGACAGAATGACACAACACTATCAGGGTGATAGTGGGTAATCACCTGACTGCTAGACCGGATGTAGATATTTGTTTCCTCTTGTCAAACCATCTGATATGGCTGCATAATAAAAGTGATGCACAGCTCCAAGTTGATTATTTTACTTGCCTCAATAGCCTTACCTTATAGGTCAAATGGTTGGAAAAGGACAAGAAGACTCTTGACTTTTATTGGCTTAAAGAACAAAGTTGAAGTGTTACAGCAAATTCATTCGCTTCTTTGTCAGATATAAATTGGCTGACTGTTTAAATGCTGTTGAGCCTTAGAGTCCCCTCTGAAAAGGGGAGATTAAGCGCTGTAAAAGTCCAACTAGAATTAGAATATTATGCTAAAGTAAACATCAACAGGGTGGATGTCATATAATAAATATGCATATCAAATCAATAATACTGTTGTTAAAAGGATGACTGATAGGATTTCACACACATAATATAGAACACCTGATCAGCCAATAGGATTTGTTGTGTCTTGTAAATAACACACCAAGGAAAGTGGAACTTTTTTCTCGAACTTTCTCTGAGACATTATTCTAAAAGCTGTATTGAATGAATTGGATGCAGTTATCCTAATAACAATACTTGATTTTATTTCTGCTTAAATGTATGGTAACCATAACTTCCGGGGCAGTTTATGAGGTTCATACATCCTATTATTATCTTATTTATTAATATTTATAAGTGTTTCTAGTGGTCACAAAAATATCTCCCAGTGGGAGTTAGTGTATTTAATACCAAGTTCACAGTGTTCCGTACTGGCCTCATGAACTAAATTCCAGTGTAATTTTTTTTTAATTATTCATGATTTGTAAAGAAAATACTGTTTAAATTTGGCTGTTAAAGATATATTAAACAGTTGCCACATTCTCTCACAAGCTGTATTAAAATATACTGTATTAATAATAATGATAATAATAATAATAATATAGTGGGAATTTTACAATAGTATATAAGTACAGAGATCTATCACCTGTGCTGGTTTTCTTGTTTTGGGTTTCCATACTTTTTGAGGCAGTGTATGCAGTAGTTGGCACGATCTGTTGGTGGCTGTGATTTCAATCTTTCCTCAGATCATAGGTCTGCTTGTTTTTATGTGGTAATGGTCCCTGAGCACTGGTAACCCTGGTAACCCTTCACACACAACCTCCTTTCTCTTTTATCGCCTCCCAAATCCACTGGGCAAGAGCTTTATGTGTTGATACAAGTTACTTGACTTGAGTAAGTTTACACAATAAGACAGGGGAAGTGCATTTTTAACAATTAGAAAGTTTGACAATATAACATAAAATCAATTTATGACATTTAATTGAATACCACCAATACAGTATAAAATCTAACATACTTAGATCACAATACACTGTTCTTATCAGCATTCTTTTCTTTTGAAACTCAGATACAAATGGAGAATAGTTATTGAAATACTATATCTTATTAAAACTACTTCCATGTAGATTATCCTTACCCAAGAAGCTACTTATGACTACTCTCAGAAGATGGGGGACGTGGGTTAGCCCGAAGTAGTGACTTTCCCTGTATTAATGATTAATTTTGAATGGTCTACTCATGTTTTCTACCTTAGAGTTAACATGTTTGGGGTTAGCAGTGCTGTATACTTCCAATTAAATATTATTAACTCATTTTAGTGATGTGCTTCAGAAACAGAATTCTTCAACTTACGAATTCCTTTTGTTTCAACATTAAATAAACTTGTTCCTGTTGTCTTCTGTATGAGCGCTTCATGAAAGGTTATTTGTATAGGGCCATTTGTGGGATTATGGTGGGGTCGTTCTCATGCAACTATCAAAGATTTGATACAAGTGTAACATACAATAATTGATGGGGCTTACAATACTTAGAAAATCTTCTATTTTTTCATTTGATATATCACATTTTCTGTTCTTGTGTGAAACAATAAAATTACAACATATTCTCTTAAGAAATTCCATTTACTACTATCAAATGTCTTACTACTATCTACTATCTATTACTACTATCAGATCGGTACCAAACTCCTTTAGAAGAGAATTACAAGAAATCCTAGTATTTCCTAAAATAAATAATGCCAAAACTCACTTGTAAATGTTCTCTACTTCCAGTGTTACAGAGGGGTGCAGAAGACCTGAAACTACTAAAGGAAAATTACCAGAAACATATACAGAGTGAGTATCAGTTTTCATATTTATTATGAGATAAATCCAATTTCTTCCTACCTTCCTTGGGTTTGAGTTGTATTTATTAACGCTTACGGGTATAATGACAGACAGGTTTAATGATTAGGAAAAGTCTGATGTGGCACTAAAAACTAGCCTAAATGAGTGCGTCACACAAATGGTTAACCTGAAAGTATACATTTGGACTCGTTAATATGTCCTCAGTGATGAAAGGTAAACATTTCTTTATCAAATGTAATTACTCGCCCACTGTATCAGTCACTACATCAAAATTACTGGTTTAATTCATTCTTAAGCATGTAACATAACTAAACTAACATAACTAAACCATAACTTGGCAGGTACACAAACTACAATTTCCGTTCAGATGGCTTATAAACTACAATTATTCATCTTATTTCATTATCTTTTGAGAGTTCACCGGATAAAGCTATTTATTTATATTAAATTTCATTATACTAATAAACGAAATCCTGTACTTATGTTGCAGCCTTATCAGAACAGCTCATTATTTTACTACAAGAAAGACTTGAAATGAAGGAAGAAGTGGACATGCGTAAGATCTCATTGGAACAGTTTATAAGGATACACCAGTTTTCACCATATGACATAGAAACTATTCTGGGCAGCCATTGCATGAAACAACCAACAGAAGAAAACTGTGTCACTGAACAGACTTGTTATGAGTATGTCCTTCAATTATCACACACTGAATGTTCCAATAAAACGTCACCAGGTCTTACTACATTGGCTCAAATTCACAACACAAATACTGATGACGTAATATACACTGACCATGTACACCAGGGGAACACAAATAGTGATGACGTCATACACAGAGACCACGCACACCAGGGGAACACTAATAGTGATGACGTCATACATAGAACACAGACACACCAGGAATTCCCTTCTCCAGGAAATAGTCAATATTTCTCCAGAAACAGGTGCCGGTCTGTCTCAGTAACAAGGTTATGTGACAATGATGTGTTCAAGATGGATAAAAGAACAAAACGATACAGCCTCCGTGAATTGCCATGTTCTGTCACAGACCGGACATTTTTCCAAACACAAATCACATGACCTGTGTGCTGTACAGTCAGTGAATGTCCTTTTATATAGAGCAGTATATTTTGTTTGAAAAATGTCATATTCTATCATTATGGCCCGCACTTGAATCTCAATAAGATGTACTGAAATATGTCTAAGCAACCTGTATTACAATTTCCCCTTTCATCAAGGACTAGTATAAATGAGTACAATGTGCCATAACACCTGTGTAATTAATATAATTTAAACTTAACTAGAGCAATGGAGTGATAATTTGTTTATGGCTTTAAGTTTTATGTTATATATAAGGATCACTTTTTCTTAATTTGAAGTCCTTTTTCAAATGCATTTTAACTTGTCTTGAAATTAGACACCTACAATAAATATAAATTTTGCTTTATCTTTTGCATTTCATATTTATAACATATTCCTGCCAATAAAGTAGTTTTATTTGATGCATTAAATTGATAAAATCAATGCACTGCGAAACTGAACCTTTGTTTTGAAATAAACTAATTTCAAACTTGTCTGAGACTTTTATGTTCCACTGTAAACCGAGAAAACTCATTACAAGTATTTTCTTATAGAAGCTGTAACACACATTTTAAAACATTTTCTTTCTTAACCAATATTAAAATACTAGTATTTCCTAGATGCTATATCACATTTTAATGCAATGTACAGGTAATCTCATGATGGCCAGTTAACCAAATGTTATGGGGGTGTTCCACTAATACCGTCTTGTCAGTAACTATGGATTTTTTGAGGGTTGGGATCAATGTTTACAGAGTCATTTAGAATTTGTTGTAGTTGTCTGGCTTGTTGTGGTGGGTCGGCAAAATATCAAACATGTTTAATATTTCACTAACCTCATCTGACTCTTGATCCCAACCATGGCTTAGTAGTTGCTTAGTATACTGTTACCGTCTTGTCCAGAAACACTTGCTGGCCTGTCGTCAAATATCTGGATATCATTCCATGACAGGCCATATTACAATAAATAATGACTGCACTTGAAAGGAAACCGGTCTGTCATAAACAACCATGACCTGACTTGGTTGCTTCCCATCAAGACGGGAAGTCTCCAAGTGTTTGGTCCCAATGTCAGTTACATAATAGCAGGACAAGTTGAGAACACAGCAAGACAAAATGTAAAAGGAAACCTAAAGAGTAGTAACAGCAACAGACAAGCCAGGAAGTGTGTAGGATAGGCCGGTTTCATTTAACCAACTCACAGCTTGTCAATTATGCAATGTTTTATATTAGGCAAGTCAGTGCTGGTTTTGTAAATTAACTTAGAATTTAGTGTACAAATGTAACTTTTGCTGGCTAAGCTGATTGGCTTTTGTTTGTAAAAAATACTGCTATATTTGATTTATAAGATGGATCCTAAAAGGGCAAGAAAGAATATGAGGAAGGTAGAAGTCCCCAAAGACCCACCTAAGAGTTTGACTTGGGAGATACAGCTGCTGACATACAGAGGTGGGGGAGAGGGATTAAGCCAGGAGGTTGAAAACTCCACAGTCACAGATGGAGGAAACAGTGGTAAAAACAGACCAAGAACCAAGAGGAGTGAAAGTGAGATGGACACAGAGGGTGGAGGAGAGGCCAGTGCATCTATTGAGTGCCAATTCAGGCACAAGAAAGGACACATGTCAAACATTTATTTAACAGACTTAGATGAGGAGGCTATTGCAGACTTTGTCAAGGATCTTGAGGTGCTTTACGACAAAACCAACGGTTTCCCCAAGGTTTACCTCTGGGGAAGATTCACAACCAGCCACAAACTTTCAGTGAAAGTGTGCAAAACTTGGTTTGAATCCAAAAGGATTCACTATGAAAAAATTAACCGAATCGAAGTCTGGCCAGGATTCCAAGGAAATGACAGAGAGGTAGAAAAGGATTCAGGGCAAATTTTAATTTTTGGAGACCCACATCAGGAGCAAAGAAGAGCCTCAGCAAATCTTCAGGCTTAAGTCACCAGAGAGAGGAACTCAGCCCACAACATTTCTTGAGGGTCCACATATACTGAAAGTATGGAGACCAGAAACCACGCTGAGACAACACACCAGCCATCAATTTGCAGGACTACAAGTACAAGTGCAGTGTCCCTGCCTTGATCAGTCAATCAGCAGGTCATGGATCAGTTTGCCCAGATGAAGACTACGCTCACATCTTTCCTTGGGTCCAGATAAGAGTCCATCAGAATAGCCTTTCCGCAAGTACCAGGCATCTGAAGTTGAAAAAGTAAAGATCAGTTACGTGTGAGACATGTACCCTAGATGCAATAGTTTTCAAGTTATAACTGATTTACTCAACAGTGAGAACCACAGGGTAGCTATTACTCAGCTATGTTATGCTGACTCAAAAATTGGCAAAAAACTTCTAACGTGAACTTAAAAAGTTTTGAACTTCAAAAACACTTGGAAATTTTTTAAAAACATTTTGACCTTTGAGACATTTGTCAGATTTCCCCAAAAAATTGATGTTTCAACAATTTTGACCAATTTGAAGCGGATTTGAAATTAGAGAAATTTCTAAAAGTGGAAAAAGACTGACTTTTGAGAAAACTTTGACAATTTTCAAACGAATTTGACCATTGGATTTCACGTTTGACCTTGGAAAAACTTTGAAGGTTATAAAAAGATTTTTGCACTTGAGAAAGTTTTATAGAAATATTTTTAAACTTTCAAAGAAAAAATTGAAATTGTAAAACTTTCTAACTTAAATGCATTTTGGAAGATGAATAGAGATCCTGTAGTTTGCTATTCTTTCTTCCCTTGTGAGTTGTCTGCTGCTGTAGAGTTTAATAAGCCATGGCACCAAGGTGAAGGCATCATCACCCAGCAAAAAATGATGCAAATCTGGCCCTCCCTCGTCCAGACGTTCAGGTGCCGGAACAGCCAAGGTGCCATTCTCTGTCTTTTTATGTCAGCTGACAGGGAGATTCTCCTGTGTCAGTATAAGATCTGGATCTTTCTTAATTATTTTTAATGAATTCTTTAAATTATTTTAATGCATTAAAATTCATGAAATCATGCACAAAATCACTTATAACTTGAAAAGTATTGCATTTCGAGCATTTTGTTAAAACATGTTTTTCAGCAACTTTTTTAATAGTTGCAACATGATGAGCAACTTGGGGTCTATCCCCGTAACTAAATGAGTAATAGCTACTTTCTAAATTTCAGTAACTTCCATAATGAATACATTCAGTAGTAATCTTTGCATTGAGAGAATTTTGTTATAACATATAAATCAGTTATAACTTGAAAATTATTGCATCTAGAGTACTATGTTTAAATATGTTATTCATTTACTTATGGCACAGCTATATGATAGGGAAATTGCAGACCTGTAGCTAATTGCAAAGATGCGCAATAGCTTAGTTGAGGTCCTCACTGTTGAGTAAATTACTTGAAACCTAAAAATTATTCCATTTACAGTATTTTGTTTAAATATGTTATTCAGCTACTTTTGGGTCAGCTATAACACAGTAAAATTGCAGACCTGTAGCTCTTTTCGTAGCTTAATATTTACTTTGAGGTTCTCATTGTTCAGTAAATCAGTTATAACTTGAAAACTATTGTATTTAGAGTATTTTGTTTAAATATGTTATTCACCTACTTTTGAGTCAACTATAATATAATGAAATTGCAGACCTATAGCTCATTGCTTAGCTGGCTGAACAATAGCTTCTTTCATTTCCTTACTGTTGAGTAAGGACTTTGAAAAACCTTGAAAGCTGTTGCATTTACAGTAATTTTTTTAAATATGTTATTTACCTACTTTTCAGTCCTGTATGACATAGTGAATTGTAGACCTGTAACTCATTGCATAGCTGAGCAATAGCTACTTTCAGGTTTCACTGTTGAGTAAATCAGTTGTAACTTGAAAACTATTGCGTATTTTTTTGTTTAATTATGTTATTCACCTACCTTTGGGTCAGCTATAGCACAGTAAAATTGCAGATCTGTAACTCATTTCATGGCTGAGCAACAGCTACTTTCAGGTTTTCACTGCTGAGTAAATTAATTATAACTCTAGAACTATTGCATTTAGTTTTTTTTTTGTTTAAATATATTATTCACCTACTTTTGGGTCAGCTATACCATAGTAAAATTGTAGACCTGTAGCTCATTGCACAGCTGAGGAAAAGCTGCTCTGAGATTCCCACTGTTGAGTAAATCAGTTGTAGCTCAAAAACTATTGCATTTAATACAATTCGTTTAAATATGTTTTCCACCTACTTTTTGCACCTTAATAGTTAACTTTGTACTTTACTTCTGAATACCATTTGCAGGACACAACTTTTGTGTCCTTTTCTTTTTTCACTTCTACTCTGAAACTCAAAACACACAGCTGACACAGAGCCTGTTTACGGGCACTGATTGGTTGTTTTCAACTTGCTGCAGTTAAACATTTGTGCATGTGATGAAGATCCACTTGACCCAACATCTACCCGGAGGGAACTGCAGCCTGTGTCGACCAGGACTATCAGCACCAAAAAAAAAAGATTTGTTTATTTGGGGTTTTACGTCGCTTTCAACACTGTACAGGTCATATCACGACGGGTAGTTTGAAGGGCAGAGGAAACCTTGTAATTGTAAAATTCACTCCACAGTTCCTTTGGCTTCTTCATGATGATATGCCCAAAGAGTGTGGGGGCATTCCATCTGGCTCTAAAGTTCTCCTCAATATGTTTCCAGCCTTAAAGAGTGCTTTTGCAGGTCAAATACTCATCCTGGAGTTCAGCAAGGATGGTCCAGCAGACAATAGCAATGAATTTACATATCGTGGTTTGACCAACCAGCCAGTGATATTGTAAGGACTTCTGTGTTTCTCCTGTTTTAAGGTGTTTTAGTGTTATTGCTAGTTTCAATCCAACTTCTAAGGGCTTCATTCAAATGGTGACTTAATTCTTGATTTGGTGGTGTATGCGTTCTTCAATGAGGTCAAAAACCGAAGTCAGCTGGCATCCTGACAAAATTCTGGTAACCTGGGATATCAGTTTGTATTAAGTTGGCCAGGAGGTTGCTATAGCATCTGTTTTCTTCTCTTTGAAGGATTCATGGCATAACCCAGGGGTTTGGTGGCTTCCGTCTTGCTCTTGGTGATGGTGGGGGCTGCGGTGAAGGTGCTGGCTTTATGGCAGGTGCTGGTTCTGGGTTTAGAGGAGTCCTTTTTTGTGTCTGCAAATCAGAATGAAAATCAAAATATTTAACTCAGTAAGAAACAATGGGTCGACTCCAGTAGAACACCCCCATTGATTAGAAAACAGTGCCAGTACAAAAATCCTGTCTGGTAAAATATCTAATCTAATGTGGACTTTTATAGCGCTTAATCTCCATCACTGATGAACTCTAAGGCGCATCTAAACATAAAGCAAGGCAGTTAGCGTTAATCAAGGGACATAGCCAGGTCGTACCAAGGAGACACAGATGTGACGGGGGAATATCAGAAAACAACTCACCAATCCCTCCATAAGACTAGAGCCACATTTCAAAAACCACAACACCAGTGGTCGGAGATAAGCGTTATAGCTTAGTACAGTATAAATAATTTCTTATATGGCTTACTCAACTGTATCAATAGGATTTTAATGTCAGAATAAAGATGATTTCAAAGCTACTAAAATCCAAAACATTGAAATATTGTTTTTATGGAGATTACTAAGCTTTTCCAAATATCTTTAATAAGTTACCTGAGATGGATTTCGATGGCAAGTGCTTTAAGTTTTATACATATTTTATTTGTAATCAATCCAGAAATAAGGGATTTACAATAACAAATAAACATACAAAAGAAACAACAACATATTAATACCCAATGTCCTTTCGTTGTTGCTACAACATGTCTCATATATAACTGATGTTTATTGTTCCACAGCTGGACCATAAGGCTTCAACAATCGCATACTGTTCAATTTTCTTAATTCATTCAGAATTCAGGTCATTTAATGTAATTTGTTTTGGTATATTGAAATATTATATTCAGAGCCACAGTGAATTTATTTATTTTGCGTTTTATGCCTTTGTATCTGTTCCATTGTGACGGATCCTTAGAAGGGTGGGAGAAACCAGTACTTACCATTGATCAAAATAAATTGTCTGCTGGAAACAACTACCAGCTTTCCCATGTGAGGATTCAAACTCTGCTCTCCTCGGTGAGAGGTGAATGTGTTGCAAAAATAAAACATTTTAAAAGGCTTGCAAAATACACCAGCTACCTAAAAATAGGTTAAAATATATTTCCCAAAGCTACTGGTTCACAATGGTGATTATATACTGATTCCCTTTTCTTGAATAATCATTGCATTGACATGACAAATACAATGTTTACGTATCAGATGTTTAATGTGGTTATACTTGATATGTTTCTTAGTATTTTCATACCACCTGTTCAGTTTCTCATATAATCCGGTGAAAATTCAATCAATACATTGTTATACATGTTATGTACAAATTTTCTAACTGTGATGGTAATCTAATAACATAGTTATTATCTTATATTATTGTCATTATCCCAGACAGGCATGGAGGATACAAACATGATCTTGTATATATTAAAAAGTATCGCACTATACTCTCTAGGAATGTACACCTTTACTTCAGCCCAGGAAAATCTACTCCAAAATCCTGGATTTGAAGGCCCAGTGACAGGAAATGACTGGTTCTGTAACGGAGGCTGTCATTTGGACAGGGTTACTGATGCACAAACTCAACACTTTGCTCTCAAAGCCAGTCAAAGGTAAGAACCTGGTGGTATAATAAGATCTGGTGGATTGGAAGTAGGGTGGTGTTGTTAAGACTCGATAGATTGGATTTGGGCCAATGTTACATCTGATGGATTGGAACGAGGGTTGTGTTATAAAACCTAGTGGATTGGAACTGGGGTGGTGCTATAAGTTACAAGATTTGATGTACTGTAACAGGAGTGGTGCTATAACTTAAAAGATTTGGTGGATAGGAACTGGGTGGTGTTATAACTTAAAAGATTTGATGGATTGGAACTGGGGTGGTGCTATAACTTACAAGATTTGATGTACTGTAACTGGAGTGGTGGTATAACTTAAAAGATTTGGTGGATAGGAACTGGGTGTTGTTATAACTTAAAAGATTTGATGGATTGGAAATGGGGTGGTGCTATAACTTACAACATTTGATGGACTGTAACTGGAGTGGTGCTATAACTTAAAAGATTTGGTGGATAGGAACTGGGTGGTGTTGTAACTTAAAAGATTTGATGGATTGGAAATGGGGTGGTGCTATAACTTACATGATTTAATGGATTGGACCTCGGGTGGTTCGCTCACTTATAAGATATGATGGATTGGAACTGATTTTTATTTGGGGTTTTACGTCGCTTTCAACACTGTACAGGTCATATCACGACGGGTAGTTGGAAGGGCAGAGGAAACCAGTACATAGAGTTCGCTAGGGTTGTGTACTGTAAACTGCCGACCAACGGCAAGCAACTACCAGCTTTCCCACTTGAGCCCGTGCGGGGATCGAACCCCGGCCTCAGAGGTGGGAGGCGAGAGTGTTACCACTCTGCCACCGTGGCCCCCTAGGATTGGAACTGGGGAGGTGCTATAACTTACATGGCGTAATAGATTGGAACTAGGGTGGTTCTCTCACTTATAAGATATGATGGATTGGAACTGGGGAGGTGCTATAACTTATAAGATTGATGAGGTGATTTTTTTAAATTTTTGACACAAGCTAAATGTTCATCGATCCTATTTCTAATAGGTCTCCCCATTTCTCCATTATACTGTTAATTGCTTTTAGTACAATGTATGAGATAAATTACATTGTAAATTTCGCATGTGAGTCTGGATGTGACTGGTAGGTTTTTGCATGGATGTGTTTTGTGTGGGGGTGCTAATAACGTATCTTATTTTGTACAGCCTGGGACAAAAATTATATTTTCTGATGGCAAATGTTTGTTATGAGCAGCTTAAGTCTTTTTGGGGGACATTTATTTTATTGGATTTTAGTAAGTCACTGAGTTAGTCATTGGGTAGTCTCCCAGATTCTATTAGTTTTTTAGTGAAAATTTTCTGTAATTCTTCAGTATTGTCAATGATATACGAATCATCCTTTATTAATTTAGTGATATTGGGATTCATTGGATTGTAGATTGTAATCAAAAATTGTAGTGTTCTAATCGTTTTAGTTTTTCTCATAATAGGTCGTTTTGTGAGAGCCTTGCTGCCCCTTTGTAGTGTTGTTTTAGAGGGCATCCTTTCTCTTGGCAAAATTGAATTAGGAGTTGTCTATGATGCTGGAAGTCTCTGTCCAGTGTGCAAATTGTCCTAATTCTGAGAATTCGGCCATAAGGTCCTTTAGATGTCACACTGTATTGGTGTGCTGAAGTGCAAGTACAAGTGTGCGTCTGTTGATTTGTAAAACAGGGTGGTGTATAAACATCTGAAGGGCTATATTTTGACAGTGGTGTCAAGAAAGTTAACTTTATGGGTATTAGATTCATGAGTGAACTTGATGATGGGATGGATGTTATTCAGTTATTCAACAACTTTTTGTAGCTGATCCTCAACTATGTGTCCAAATTATAAAAAGAATGTCATCTATGAACCTTAGATGAGAGGTTTGTGAGGATAGTTTTTTAGAGCACTGGTTTAAAATTTATCCGTGATTATGTTGGCACAACTGGGGACCAGTGCCGTGCCCGTGGGAGTAGCAACCTACTTGTAGAAAATTATCTCCATTAAATTCAAAGTAAATGTTGTGGAGTACGAGTTTTAATAAAGGAAATCTGCATTCTTGGCTAAGTATATTAGTGTATTAATACAGTTAAACTCCAAAAAAGTGGCCAATACCAGAAAATATTGGAGAGCGAGGCCCGATAGGGCCGACATTTTCAATATTTTCTGGTATTGGCCACTTTTGAGGGGTTTGGCTGTTGTAAACCCCACTCTATATCCTATTTGATGCCTGGTTCCAAGATATATGATACTCTGTCCCCAACTTCTGTAACTTCTCTTTTTAAAGGAATAAATTAATTCCCCAAAAATGGTCACTGAAAGAAAGTGTCCAGTACTGATTAGTATTGGACATATCAGTCAATAGTGAAAACCTGCAAGTGGGGTTTACAATGACCTAACCTCAAGTATGACTAAGATTGCACCTTCTGGAATGGGTCCTACTGTTTTAATTTACTTCATTGAGTCCTGTGTATCTCTAATGTATGATTGAGTTTTGGGTACATAGTGTTCGGTGTTCATCCACAAATTTGCTAATGTTTGCAGTAGGGTGAATGACTGAGTGAGGGTGAATGACACATGGGTTGACCAGGTATGTTTTTCTTGTAGATTTTTGGGAGTAATTTGAAATATCCTTTTGTGGCCTTTTTAGGTGCCAAGTATTCTAAATTGTCCTCACTGATAAACCCTTTATTTTTCATGGTAAGTAATGTTTGTGTGATCTTAATCTTATTCAGAGTTTAGACCCAGTCTTTGTTCTTTCATGAGGTTATTGGTGGGATTTTGTTTGATTTGCGTTTGAAAGCCTGTTTAAAGACATTCGGAGAAATCTGTGTATTGACAGGTTTCGATGTGCCTTTATTTCTGAATGGTGAGTGGATGGTTTTGAAAGGATTATGTTTATCATCAACATTTTCTGATAGAAATTGAACCAATTTTTGGTCTTGAGTAAAGTAATCGGTTGTCATTGAAAACAATGGTTTAAGAACTAGACTTCTACAGAAATCTTTAAAACCAGACCATATGGTTGATTTGTCAGGGGATCCTGGTGTTGGAGCAAGTCCTTTCGGCAGGTTTTCAATTTGTGGCATGGTAAGGTAAGTTTCTGATATATTAATTACTATGTGAAATAGACTACAAATTTCAGTGCCAACTAATTAGTTAAAAATAAACTAAATAAACATTTTAAGTACTGCTTGGATTTTAAGCAGCAAATTATGAAAGCATATTTACGAACATTCCAAGCATTCCCTCACATAGATCTAAGGTGACCTTATCCAAGCATTGTTCATGAATCTGATCCACTTCTGCATGACAGTCACTTACCAGTGGAGTTCACTTTTAAGAATTATGTACTCACCATTCCTTTACTGTACTCCACAGGACAGAACATTGGCATGCTATTAGCCAGACTTTGGATGTGGAAGCGGACTCAAATTACTACTTCAGTGCTTGGGTGAAACTGTCCAATCAACTGCCTGGATTCATGTGGCATAATGTACAGCTCATGATAGCACTGGACTATGTGAATGGATGTAAGTCTGTCTTAGCAAAACGAAAAAAATAATAAACTAAATGTAGTATATGATTATTGGTTTCATAAAATAATTTTGAACAAAAAAGTGATGGACTGTAGAATTATATCACTGTTGGTGGTATATCTATGTCCACCATAGTGTCTGCTTAGTACCATGATGTTACAGCTAACTCACATGAGTTACAGATACAATGTAGCTGTACATTAAATTAGTGGTTGTCTGCATATTTATAATATCTGACAAACTAATGATAAAAATAAAGACATTGTGGTATTCAATTGATGGAAATCAACATCTAATTACTCAACTGCAAGTAAACACCAATGACGCTTTATTTTCAATTAAATGTTATTTTATTATATTGCTGCAAATGCCTTGGTTACTAGTCGTCTAGACCATTGTAACTTCCTGTTTAGAGATTCGTATGTTTCAATAAGCACAAGCTGCAGAGTATTAAGGGTATAATTGAATTGTCACAAACCACAGAACGTATGCTCATGTTACACCCATAATAAAGCAACTCGACTGGCTGCCTGTCAGTTACTGCTGTTTGTTCAAAACTGCAACATTGGTTTATAAAGTTTTATGCAGTGGTTGTCCTAACTATTTTGACTATCCTTGTCTCTTAGCAATTGCTCCTACAGTACCAGGCATAGTCAGCCTGATCGTCAATACCAGACAGTATCTCTTGTCCACTCCTCACTCTACAAGTCAGTCAAACACTTTATCCATAGTTTTGTTTTTGATGCTCCCAAGATTTTGAATGATCTTCCTAATAATGTAGGCAGTGCAACATATGTTACCTCCTTCAGGAAAAAGCTCAAAACTTACCAATTTGCAAAAGCCTATCAACCACAGCCTCCCTGTCACCCCTGTGTCTTCTTTGGTATGACCTGGCTAGGTTATTGGACTTACGATTTTTCACATTGTTTTTGTCCACATTAGGTTAGATGAATTTAACTATACAATTGATATTAATTTATAAAATATGCAATGTTTTGTGGTTGAAAACTTTTAGCTGAGACAGATTACAAGCTGGTTGCTTCACTCCCACACATGACCACGTCTTTGGGATGGCAGAAGGCGAGTGGGGATGTGATTTTGGATTCTAGAGGTCTGCACACAATATTATACATGTATTATAGAATATAACTCCAATAATGTGCAATAATGGTGGCTGTAGTGATAAATGGTGGAAATGTTTAGTATTAATGGGAATGTTTTCGATTGTAGTGTGCAGACATCACATCTGTCAGTCTCAGTGAGTAGAGTGGCACCTTAAGTGCTCCAGTGTTTAGATTTTTTTGTTTATTTGGGATATTTTGAGAATCCCAACAAATATTTCCAGCTACATGCACATCTTGGATAAGAAATATTATACGAAAAGAAGCTATTCTTAGCTCAGGAAAGTAAATAGACATGCACACAGGTTGGACTTTTCCCTAGTAATTCTAAGAAAATTCTAATAATATCTGTGAATACAGTCCTGGTGTGGGTTAACAGAAAGTGGGAAATTAAAAAAACCCAGAATAATATAAAGAAGTTGCATTTCACTATAGCATATACAATGGACAGCTAAGTATGCAACACCCTGTTCCAGATGTCCATGTGCAATCAGCTGCTTCACTGTAACCACCACAACAGCCATTTTTCTTAAATTTAGCGTGTTATGTGCCAGTCTTCAATTTATATCATATTCTTAAAATATTCTAAGAATAAGTGTTTTGTGAATGACAAGGTTCTAAGAAAAAGCATAATTCTTAGAAAAATTCTAAGAACAAGTGTGATTTTTAACATAAACTTTGGTGAATAGGAACATTATTATTCTTAGATTGTTTCTAAGAAAAACAACAATTCTTAGAAAAATACTAAGAGAATAAGAATAATTCTAAGAATAAAAATCTTTGCGAATACAGGCCCTAATTCATTCACAATGCAATTATATCAATCAATAGTACTCTCATTTGGGCAGTAATTATATTCTCAGTATACTGATTCAAAGGTTATGTACTGGCTGTATTAAAAACTCTTATCGCATATTAAAAATTTTATCGCATAAAGGATTCTGATCTGTTTAAGTTTTCTTTTTTTTCAAATATCATTTTGTAAAATGAATTTGAATATGATAACAGAGGTATCTAGTGCCAGGCTGTTCATCCAAGTAGGAGACTATGGTGTGGATTACCTAGTGGATTCTACATCCTTTGTTCTGTTACCACGTGATACTGACTGGAAGACCAAGGCTGAGGCAAATATAGAGATATACAGGAAAGACAACATCACCATCAAGTATTAAGTTCACTTGTACTTTTATTATTTGTGGCAGCTCATAAGAAACTAACCAAAGTTTACTATTGTCTCACAGGCTATCAATTAACGAAATATGTTTCCATCAGTTCTTCCAGTTCAGACCAATGTGGAATAAACCAAGTGACCTCCAGGGTCAAAGTTAAAGATGCATTGCGGGTTAATATACACTTATTTATATTTTTAAAGCAATAAAGTCACATAACTGAGTATTTACGATTCATAAAGTCTTCTAAGACTGACACAGGGTCACCTTAAGTTAAGTTTAGGGTAGCCTTACCTAAAGGAGATAAAATAACCTCCTACAGATTGTGAGAAAATATGATTACATAATGAAGATGAGACTGTGCCTGCAATAAATGAATTATTTAAAATGTTAAAGTGATGACATGGTAATTTATAGTTTTTCAGAAAGAAATTTAACCAGCCAAACCCCAAAAGTAGGAGTATGAGTCAAGCAGTAGACAATTTAATTTTAAACATTTGAGCTACTTGATTCCCAACATTAACATCATCAGTGATATACCTCCACACACAGTCCAAAGTCCAGGTGCCATGCCTCTGAATGTTCTGCAGTGCAACATTGTTTTTGAAAGCAAAAGTGGCACCTGAACGCTGGAAGGTGTGCAAAGGAAAACCAGTTCCATCCAAATCTAACCTTGACAAGATTAAAGAAGGGTGCCTCCTAACTTTAGTATCAGTGAGAGGAATCCAATTAGAATTCTGTTTAAATTGAAACAAAATTAGGTTTGAACCCTGGGAGTTAATGCTAAGAGGTTGAAAATGGCACGGACTGGACACAATGGTGAACCAGTAAATTCTAGGTACAGAAATGAGTTTGACTTGATTGTTATTCTGTATGGTCTTAAATCATTTCACAAGTACAACGAGTTTACATGGTTTGAAAATTACCCCCCAGCCAAATGCTTAAGTGGGAAATAAAAACTACATGAATGGCGGACAAGGTTGGATAGTCGCAAAAATGATAAAAAACTGAGCAAATACACACCTTTAAAAATCTGACCTAGGTATGTAAGGTCACATTGTGCTACAATTTTATTAAGAAACTCAATATCAATAATCAATAATCCAGACCAAATATAAGAAATTTAGACTTGATGGCTGATAAATAGTTGGCCATCTGAGAATGCTTAACCCCATTGTAATGCAAACACTCCAAAAAGCAAAGGAGGTTCAACACAGTCACCTGGGATAACTCCCAGCTCATGAATACTGCAAAAGCCAGGAAGGTGGAAAACAGGGTAGCATAAGCCCTCTTGGTAGAATATGCGAAGGCATTTGACAGTCTGGAGGTAGCAAGCTTGGTAAGATCTCTGGGCAGTGGTAAAGCATAAATGCCTAGACACACCACCTGGGTGCTAGGAGGGACTAACTTCTTAGTGCTAATGGTGAGACCTAGCTCTGCTAGGAGAGATTGTAATCTATTGTAAGACTGGTTCAATTTATCATGGTAAGGAGACATACAAAAAACATCTATATGATTCCAGATTTTATGACCTTCCTGGGTCATAATAAAGCAAACCTAGTCAGATATACACTGAAAAATGGCACACCCATATAGTAGTCATTCCAGTGTTGACCTAAAAGGTCCAGATCATCTGGATCTATAGGAATATGACGAAAAGCCCTACTGATATCTACCTTAAATATTTCACATCCTCTCCAAGTTTAAGAACTTTATCAGTTATATTGTCTATCGATGGGAATTTATTTATTTATTTATTTATTTATTTATTTATTTGGGGTTTTACGTCGCTTTCAACACTGTACAGGTCATATCACGACGAGTAGTTGGAAGGGCAGAGGAAACCAGTACATAGAAATCGCTAGGGTTGTGTACTGTAAACTGCCGACCAACGGCAAGCAACTACCAGCTTTCCCACTTAAGGCCGTCACAGGGATCGAACCCCCGACCTCAGAGGTGGGAGGCGAGAGTGTTACCACTCTGCCACCGTGGCCCCTGTCTATCGATGGGAAAGTAAGAAAGAAATCTACATTCAAATAGTTATCACAGTCAACAACAGAGTTCACAGACTGACCTTTAGGTCAGCTGAAATCAATAATGACCCTTCTTTTGTCAGAACTGGGCTTAGCCCGGGTCATAAATGGGCTAATGCATAAATCATGAATTGGTGGTTCTTTAAATGGCTCCAATATCGCCCCATGTTCCATTTCATCATCAAGCCAAGTATCCACGTGAGAGGTGTACTGTAAGGCACTTTTATGATTAATTTGATCCGTATGGATAGTACTATGACGCTTATAATCAGGGGAAATCCATATTTGATTAACAATGAAAGTTGCCAATCCCAATAGTCTTGGAGATAGGACTTACATTTTTGAAAATTCAACTGGCAATGAATAGGTATTTGTAAGCCCTTATAGTTATATCTACCATGCTCACATAATAATCTATGTAGATCCAGTATATGTGTACATACGGAATTAGTATTTGCATCATGTACCTGGCCTTCTAACCAATAAATGGGGATAAAGCTGAAAACGGTTTATTTTGTGCCATGTGAATTTTATTTCCTGTGGCCCTTTTATTCAACCGCAAGTGATCACTTTTGAAGTAGTTTCCATCTCCAGAGAGTATTTATCAACGAGCAATGCACCAGAAACAACATTATCACCTACAGTGTCCTCAATTAGGACCCTGCTGAAAATGGTGCAAGCAATAGTTTCTTTTGGACTAACTCGTGTTTTGAAGCAACTCTGACTGTTAATATCCGGATATTTTTGTTCCGAGTCATGAAGCTGAGCCAGCAAGGCCCCTTCCGTGAATAAATAAACTGTATTCTTACCTTTATTCACAATTTGTTTCCTGTTTTTGACATTCACAGTGTTACTGATATAACGTTGACTGTCACCCTTCAAATCTATCATAACACTGAGATCACACTAATTATAAGAACAACAATCTTCTACAGACAGAACTTCAAAACGATTTTGGGGATAAATACTATCAATACTATCACAATACTGTTCACTAAGTGCATTATTCACACTTGACTGAATCCTAGAATCACAAGAACGTGGTTTTCTATTCATGGTATTCTTGAACACTCACACACCTGTTTTTATCATGTTATTACCATACCACTGTGCACCTGTGCTCCTAAAAGCTTTGGCTTCTGGCTACAGAATCATGGGTTTGAACTTCAGACTGCTTAGTCTTTTTGACAACATCAGAAAATAGTACATTTGGTTTAGTGAATCTACACATTGAAATTAATTTCTGGACATTTTAACATTCAACAAGTGAGTATCATGAAAACTTGAGTTATACACACATCCATCATTCTGTACAAGTTTCTTAATCTTTTTTTAACCACTGCATTGTTGCGCTGGCTTATCTAGTTTTGTTGCCATTTTTGTGTCATATGTGTACCATTGCAGTTCTCACAAATAGGCCTATAAAACTGGCCTTCTGTTTTATGGTGAGTGGAAAACTTGCTAGTACCCTCCTGAAAGTACTTGCAGATCATGGTACCTTTGGTATAAGAACTTTTTTTTGGTGACAGAGCTTGTGGTAGATGTTTGTGTTCCAGTGACATGCTGGGCATGAGCCCTACAAAATATGTCAATCTTATCAGTCTCAATCGATGACACCCTACCTGCTTCCATATTTGTCAGTAGAATAGCATGGCATGTTTTCGCCGATTTCCATGAAAAGTCTGATGCATCTTCCATTAGATTGCCCAAATAATCGAGCATGGCAGACCAACTTTGTTTGGATTTCCCCTCCTGTATAACAAGAAATGAATCCTGATATCCATCGGGTGATACTCAAATCGTCATAAGTGGGACTAGTTTTTTGGGCACCTGTCAGAATAAAATTTTGAGACCAATCAACAGACTTTTTGGCAAATATGTCCCCCACATTGAAACTTCACCCTACCTTTGGAAGCTGTTTCATTGAGATTCCTTAGCTCTGCCAAATGCTTTTCAACTTCACATTGTATAGACTCATTACTCCTCAAAAATTCAATTGAGGGGACCACACTCTGATCAACGCTAGTTTCCATAGCAGTACTGTTAAAAAACGGTATTATGAACGGGTTGGCTTTGAGAAATGAAAGGAAGTGGATTGTGTGAACTACCCTGTTCCAGTGCAGCCTTGGTATGCTGCAGCCTCCTGTCCATCAGACCCATTTTTTCACCTATCTGGCGTAACTGAAGTAAGATCTGATCCGAAACTGTACTATTACCGGATAAAGAGTGGGGTGCAACAACCTCACTAGCACTGGAAAAGGACTCACCTGCCAACTTCAACTGACATTTCTTCCCAACTGGTGCTCATCTTGACATTTAGAACAGTAAAAAAATCTTTGGCATTTTGATTTGAACTTAGCAAACAAGTAAAAACAGAAAATAAAAAGTAAAATAGTTATAAATTCAAAGCTCAGTTCAAAATCATGTGACCTATTCAAATTTTAAATGAGTGTGATGCCAATATTAAACAAAGGCTGGCTTTTATAGTGAAATTAACTACGCATGACCACCCACAATGCAATATTCTGGTCTGGTACCAGAACTGAGAGCTCTGAGCCGTGCCTGGTCTCAGATTCAATACAGCAGTTAAAAAAATAACTTAGCCTGGACTCGGGGCAAGGTTAGGGGTTTTGTCTTAGATTTAAGGCTAAAGCTGTTTTTGGCTAAGTCTTGGGCTTAAAGTTTAGTATACCTAACAGTGTGCTTAAGTTTTGAAACAAAGAAATGTGTCCACCAAAATTTTTCTGCTTGAAACACCTCCCCACAAATCGTAATGTGGTTATAAGGTTTTCCATTGCGAATCAGTAATTTTGCAAAGATAAAATATGTCAAACAAATGATATATGTCACCAGTGGTATATCTTGAGTGGAAATAAAGAGTCATATGTCACACAAAACCACTGTGGTTATTAGATAAATTAGCCTAAGCTAAGTCAATCACTTAAGTCTAAGATAGGCCAAGTCTAAGTCCGTGATGAAGCTCACCCCTGGACACATTGTATTTGATATAGTGCAGCTTGGATTGTTTCAAATGCACTCATATTTCAAATTAAAGCACAGAGTTTCCCTCAAAACAATCTTCAAACAGTGTAAAACTCATGCTTTGAAATTAAAGTTATCTCCACTTAAAGTACAGTTTTTTCAGGTTTGAACAAAGTCAGGTAAATTGTTCCATAATCATGGATCAGAACTATTGGATGAAAGAATATTTTTGTTCCAGTTTAAAATTGGGAATCAGTGTGGATAGTAATATAATATACCATAATATTTAAGTGTGTGAATGAATATGAATGAATATTTGTCCACAAATTTTATAACCATAACGCAATGAAGTGTTGGTTTGAGTAAATTCATTTTAAACCGTCCAATGATTGATTTCATGGGAGAGATTTTTGTGGGTTTTTAACATTTGTGAAATGATTACTTCTGTTTATTCTTTTTAGTGTGGCGATATCAGAAGGCATTTCTCCTGGTGACATTGAGCTAGAAGTAAGTACAAGACACATAGAATGGTTCTTGGGTAAGAGTGATAAAATCCATTGAAGTTTTTTTTTCAGATTTGTCTGACCAGCTACAAAGCTAGAAATAATAATTGTACTGTGTGGATGAAATGTTGACATATATCAGGGTGAACCTGTTTAAAACGTCACCAAATAATCAAAGCAACAAATGGAAATCTATTCTAAAATTGCTTTAAAATATTTTCAACGGCCAGGTGCACATGTTGGATGTTTGACCATATCAAATAAAATATATCTGATAATATGATTATTGGTTATTTTTCTGTACCATGTTAATAGAGTCTTTAGAAGTAGGTTAAGTGTTATAAAAGTTCTATTAGAATTAGAATGCTAGAAAACTGTGATCATTACATCATGTCATAAAATCACATTGTGAAAAGCCATTTATATGGAGCCCCTATCAGAGCTTTAAAACATATATAGTTTTATTTACTTTGGGGAATCATAATCGCTAGATGGTGTGGAGATAATAAGGTCATCTGGTAATCATTTGGTTCTAACGACTTGTTTTCTTATGATCACCAGATGATCTGGTGCTCACCACATTATCTAGTTATCACATCATTTTGTCATCACTAAAGAATAAGTGGTGATCATATGATTTATTGATCACTACATAATAATCAGTGGTGCTCATGAGATTATCTGAGGATCACCACATAAAAAGCTGTGTTCACAGGATCTCTTCATGATCATGACTTATACATGTTAAAATGCACAACGCCTTAATATCGGCTCCATACAGTTAAATACAGCCGTTTTTCTTAATTATTATTTTATTTCAGATTTCTCAAGTAAACCACCACTTTGCTTTTGGTACTGCGGTCAAAGATCACCAAGTAAGCCCAATCCTTAATTTCTGTCGGTATTCTTGATTTAAAAATATACATAATTGATGATTTTGGTGTAAAATAAAAACACTTTTACCACAATATCACTTACATCCAGATCTAAGGATTTTTAAGATTTCCCTTTGATACAGATTACTGTTTGCTCATCTTGAATATCTGTATCCTATTAATGCACTATTATTCAGCATGAATTCACATTCAGAGTTTGAATTATATGTCCCTTTTGACAGCTTGGCTCATATTAGAACGGGCTATCAGCATTGGTAATGCGCTAGATTTGAATCCACACCAGCAGAGTTTGTCAAATTCGATTACAACCTGTGGCAACCTCACTTTCAAATCATCAGGGGATATTTATCATTAAACGTCTTGGACGTTTCTCCTACATCTTCGGATTGAGGACACTGGTCAGGCTGATTGTCTGTTATGTATGTAGAACTGTTTAACAGGATATTTGTCCTAAATCTTCGGATTGAGGACACTGGCCAGGCTGATTGTTTGTTATGTATGTAGAACTGTTTAACAGGGTATTTGTCCTAAATCTTCGGATTGAGGATACTGATCAGGCTGATTGTTATATGTGTAGAGCTGTATAACATCATGTCTCTTCCAAAAAATGGCTTTGATTTTGCTGAAATTCCTACTCTGCAGATAGTGGACACTGATGAAGATGCCTTGAAATATCAGACTTGTTTCTATGACAACTTTGAATGGAGTGTACTTGAAAATGCACTCAAATGGAGAAAGATGGAGGAGGAACGGGTAACAGGGAATGTGAAATAATTACACATTTAAACATTAAACAGTTTACTTTGTACAGACACATGTGTACTTTGTACACACAAACACTCACTAGTAATATAAGACGAGCTTACAGACAGTACAAAATAATTCCGCAAGATAAATATAAAGATATAAAAATGTAGACACATATATGGAAACTCTGTGATATCATAAACAAGACATTGTTGATTTTTTCCAATACTAAGTAGTACTTGTGAGATTCTAAGTCACAACAACGATATAATCTTTTGTTAATCATTTTGAAAATGTTTTCTTGTATAAGAATGAGAAAATAACTCTCCATTCTGAGATAATAACTTTCAATAACCTCCCTGTTGACCCTTTTATAAAAAAAACCCCATTACATCTTATTTCTTCATTATATCTTCATACTTTCGAAAAAAGTATAACTTTTGCTTTCTTATCATATTTCACAGTCGTTATATTAATATATATCTTTTGATCATTTAAATTTCCAATGAATCAAATATACACTCAATCTCTTTTGTGATATTTTAATGTATATTTGTTGAAAAATGCATACAACCTAGAGTATAAAGCAAACTGATGTGTATGTGTACAATGGGCCATAGACATACTTTTTCTAAAACAGTTTCCTATGGAAACAATTTCTTTCGAGAGAATATCAACACTATGGAGGCTGTTAAGCATCCAGATTTTGAATGTGGGGATTTTGTATGGACATATACCAGTATATGAAATAGAATGGCATGTCTTTGTGTAAAATATCTTTTTTTCCTTATTTCCCAGGATGTGATTTTGTACCCTGATGAAGTCATAGACATTCTCCATAGCAACAAGTAAGATTCGGGGTTTTCAGGATTAAGGTGTATCCCTTCCTAGTAACCTTCTTTTCAAACTAATTACGGACAAATTTGGAAAGCTTTTACACACATATAAATGTAGTATATTCTCAAAACAAGATATGTTAGCATAATCAATGATTTTTATTCCGTGTGTGTTTGCAATTACTCCAAAACTACTGAATGGATATATATTTTTTTTCATATAGGTAGGGCCTGACACAGAAAGATGTGATTATATTTTGGGAAAGATCTATATCGTTTTCTAGACACAAAAAAAAAAACAATGAAATTTTCAAACATCTCATTTCAATGTATTTTCAATGAGTTTGGCTTTCTGGTTAACATTAGTCCAAAAATAATATGAGGATTTTCGGTAAATTTCTCATATGGGTATGGTCAAAGGAATAAGTGATTATATTTTGGGAAAAGATCTGTATCATATTCTGGATACAAAACATATCTCAAAGTTTTGGAAAAACTGCCCCTAGTGGAGGCCTACTCTCTGAGAGTGTTTTCTAGCTGGTGTGTATATTTGTGGGAAAAGTACAACAAAACATTAAAATTATTTCCATTCTCTAATAATTTATGCTTAGACATATCAGTGATCAATTTAAACCCATTAGACTGGTTTAAACTGGTTTAATGCATTGAGACTCTCTGAAAAGGGCCCAGATTTGAAGTCTGCTTAAATATGAATCTTGTGTCAAATGTCACTATCAAGATATTATCAGCAAAAAGGTCTCAAACAACCACGCTAATATAACCCACAGATGCTTTCATGAATCACTAAACTTTCTCAGTGACTGGTGTTGTAAAAATAGTTAAAGTACCAAGAATTCTTGTAGTAGAAATATCCATGAACTATAATATAAACACAAAATGTCACCCATACATTGATACAGGGTCTATGCATAGTGACTTGAACAAATGATCACTTGATTCCTTCCTTGTCACGGGTTTGAACCCACCTTACAATTACATGTGGGGAAAACCTCGAAATACTGGTGGCCTCTCCGAATATGACCCTAGGCATTAAAAAGGACATAAAAACATAATCTTAATTTGACAGTGTCCCAATTAGAGGTCACACCGTATTCTGGGGGAAGCCTGAGTTCAACCCTGATTGGTTGGTTACACTGAGCAGAGATGAAATACAACAGGAGATGACCAAACGCATGGACTACCTGATACCTAGATATCAGGGAAAGTAGGTATTGCAGACAGAACATGTAGTGTATACCATTGTGAAAACCAGTCTCACTTATTACCTTGGATTTGTAGGGTTAATCTTTAGCACAACCTGTTTGTTTTGCAACAGGTTAGTGTGTTCATTGAATGGAAGGGATTTACTCCAGCAGATCCCAGTTTTCCATGGTGACGTTTCTCTAGATCCCTTTAGTCAAAACTTTAGTTTCTTGTATCAACATTGGGGTATGTAAAAAGTAGTAATCTTGTGTATACTCATGCCAACAATAACTTGTACTTGTGAGGGGGATATCTTTAACTTAACTTTTAAAGTCAATTGTTTATTTCGTAGATTAAATCCACTATTTATTTTCTAGTTAAACAGAATCTTTCTCATATTTACACATCCAATTCCAAGTTTTGTATGCATGATGTGATTCTTCAACATACCAAGCTATAGCGAACAAAGTGAGTTTAGTTGGCATGATGTTGTGATATTGAACCTGTTGACATGAATCATACAAATGGAAGCATGTGGAATTCTTAACACATCAGTCCCCGTAATAAGTTGGATTTGGAATTCTCTCTTAAGTTTAACTTAGTAAGACGTCAGATTTTTGTATTTGGTCCCTGTTTGTCATATAGTAAGCAACCAGGCACTACCAATTTGTGGCTTGGGTTGAAATTTCAACCCATTACCTCAAAGTTGGGAGTCCAGTGTGTTTTCTTTGTATCACTCATCTGGCTCTGTAACATAATATGGTCTGTGATGTCAACAATAAGCTGTTACACAATAACTTGTATGATTTTATTATCTTACTGGGGTATAAACAGTGATCTGCTGAATTGCTTCTTCTCTGTATTATCATGTTTATTATGTCAAGCTCAAACACCAGGATATCGACGATGAACTCCTATCTAATGACTTGTACTTTATTATCTTTAGGCTAGAACACTGGAATATCAATGGTGACATCCTGCGAGGATAGTTCAATGTTTTATTATCTTTAGGCCAGAACACAAACATATCAACCATGAACTGCTGCACCGGGAAGTCTGTTTTATTATCTTTAGGCAATAGCACAGGCATGTCAACAAAGAACTGCAGCTTAATGACTTATATGCGTTTATTAGAATAAGCTAGAACACTGGTATATCAGTAATGAATTGTTATAGAGTGACTTGTATATTTTTATTCTGTTAGGCTAATACACTGGGATGTCAACAATGAACTGCTACATGGTGACTTCTATGAGAACTCCACAGAGGACGCCTTCATGACTCACTGGATGTTTGAACAAGTACGGCAGAGAGACCAGAATGTCACTCTCTTCCTCAATGAATATGCCATTATGAGTCAGGGAACAATGACTCAGGTGAGTGACCATGTGATATCATGTGTTACTATGACCTTAACCTATGATGCTTGTCAAAGATAGATATGGGTTATGGTGAGAGAAATATTGCAGTGTGTAACATTTATTGCAGATTGGACACATAATCTAATCTGTAGTACACAAAACGTCTTGAAATGTGATTGACTTGCAAGTTTAAATTTACTCTTAACCGATCAGGCAAGCATGATTGAATTAAAAAAGATATGTTATTGTACTATGTCTCACTCTTCCTTAATGATTGTGCCATTGGCATACATCTATGGCCCGTATAGATACAAAAGATTCGGAATTTGCATTTAAGATATGAAAAAATTACGATTTGTATTTAACATTTGTATTTACAAAATCTGGATTTGTATCTGTTTTTCAAATTCAGAGGTTGATATTGCATTCTTAGCTCATGCCCTTGAGAATGTGGAAGCTATTGATACTATATGGCTTAAATATGACATAAATATGTGCAAATTTCTATGTAAGAAACAAAGGTAACAGAAGAACCACCCTTTTAAACATTACAGTAAACGTAAGTAAATTAGTTATGTGATTTGTCTACCGTGTTGTATTTGCATTTCTATAGCAACATATGTGATGCTGTTATTTCTTAGAGAAGGTATCATCTTAATAAAATATCAGTTGCCTTTGTGGCAATGAGTTTTTCTAGCTTCCTGTGGTAATTATAGATTTGAATCATATTTCAATTACAGTTTGCTAATAACATATCTTAATCAAATGCCATCTTCCTTGCCTGCAAAAAAATTATGCTAACTCGTTCTGGTAAAATAACATATTTGTTGCACGAATCTATAATATCTTTTTCTGGTGCTGGCATATTTTTAGCAAATTTCAACTGACTCGTTTGAACCAGGCTATACTACTTTTGATCTGGTACATATTAATCAGATATCAACTTCTTTTGTTAAAAGAGGCGATTAGTAGCTAATCCTGCTAATAGTGCATATCAAGCGAGCATATTTTGTGTGTTACACCAGGTTATAGTATTTCAATCAGTGAGTTATAGTGAAACCTTTATTAATTAACATCCTTCTCTTCAATAATCTAGAGCAGTTTGCTCTCGTGATATAACATGTTAATCAAGTATCAACTCTCCATATTGTAATAGGCTATTTTAGTTGAGTCCGGTAATGTAGCATATTAATGGATGGACCAAACGTCTTTGTTTCACCAGGCTCTAGTTAACACAGCCTCACAGCTGAGGTCACTGGATGCAGATGTTGGAGCTTTGGGACTTCAGTGTCATTTCAAGGGAGTGCAAGATCTGTCTAAAATCACTGCATTTCAGGTATGAACTGACAGGGTAGCTCTAGTTTAGTGAAAATTAATATCACTATTAGGGGATTTAAACTATAAATTATTTACAATAAGAATATATCTTCTTTTAATCAATATACATATGTCCAACCTTGTCTATAATTTTCACAAAAATCATGTGAAAAATGTATGACAATTATAATACTTCAAATTGGTATCATATTACTTTCAGGTTCTTTCTTACTAATGTGATACACACATGATTGTACTGTTAGATAGAATTTACTTTGTCTCCTGCCATTCCTATTCGAGTTCATCATAGCATGCAGTTATTTTATCACACATATTACTTCTCACTGTAGGTCTTAAAAAGCTAATTTTTATTATGGAAAAATATTGTATGCTGTACAAAAATATGGGCGATTTAGCTTTTTTGCTATAAAAATAATATTAAGCAAGTGTTTGTTGTTACCTATGAAAAATTATAAAACATTGACCAATCTTACAATATATCTGCAACTTTTATGATTGATCAATATTTATATATGTAAAACAAGCAAACACAAAAGGTGTTAATCCTTTATATTTTTCTCAAAAATATAAAACAATCAGCTCAGACTTGACACAGCAGCAACATCTGGCCTGCCTCTTTGGGTGACAGAGCTGGATATAGATGAAGTCTTAGATGCTAGTCAGCTGGCTGAATCCTATGAGAATGTCTGGACCTTGTTCTTCAGTCACCCTCAGGTGGAAGGCATCTTACTCTGGGGATTCCATGATGCCAACCACCCAAGACCAGATGCTGCTTTGTTTGAGGGTCCAGATTATGAGGTCGGGGTGATCTGTATTATAAGCTAACAGCGGTTCCAATTATAACGGTCCTTAGAAAAGACAAATTAGTTTGAACTTGATATTAATAAAGAAGATATGTGTATTAAAACTTGTATGAAAAAAATATGTGTTTAACATAATGATTAATATTTATTGATTTGTTGATTATTGAGAGTTACTTCCACTGTTATATCTGATAAGTTCCAAATCAAAATTATTGCAGATACATTATAAGAATAAATATTACGAGTAACTTCGATATTTGCTGCAATATTGCTAGCTAAAAGCAGTTAAGATTAAACATACGTAAACTGAAAGAAAAATTGTAATGATGCAATGCCTTGCGTGTTGTACATAATAATAGATTCACCTCCCAACTCTGATGTTGTAGGGTCCAATATCAGGCCTGACCAAAAGTGTTGGTGTTTGCATATTAAATTTGAGTGGTTTACAGTGCAAAATTTTGAACAATTAGTAAGCAATTCTTTCCTCCATCTTTATAGTTCTCCATTATAACCTATAGAATGTGTTAAAGATGATGTTGAATTAAAATAAATGAGATTACATGTTGAAAAAACTCAATCTGTTCTTAAGCCCAATGAGTCAGGGTTGCGGTGGCAGGACCTTGTATTCAGCAGATGGCGTACACCAAACACTGTGTTTTCACCGTCACAATCAGAGCAGTCTTTTGTTATCAGGGGATTCCATGGTCTACACCGAATACTGGTAAGATGTGGTGGTTTAGCTAAAAGAAGAAATGAGTGGTTCTAGTTACTGTGATAAAATGGCCATCCAGTTAAGTTGCTGCTTTGCATTTTTTTTTGTAATTTTATTGGTTTATTTATATTCTGATATAACAAACAAAACATGCAACAAATGAGAAGATACAGATAGAATGAAATGCACAAGAATTCATTTTCAGACAGAATTTTTGCAGAATATTCACAAAATTATTAAGATAGGTTACAGTGGACAACAAAGCAATAATTGTAAATAAATTTTTTCTGTTCTTTTTCAATGACATTTACATAATGTATAAGGTTAAGCAAAAAATATAGTTAGCATTTGTGTCTTTGCACTTGCCATAAAACAATAAATTGTACTGTTAACAGTTATCTGTATTATACATTGTTGTAAGCATTTCAGTACTTGATTCTTTATATTTGTAAATACTTGTATGTAGAATGATGAATAAATAAAACTAACTAAATAAATCAAAATAGCTCAGAAACTGCAGCTGTAATGTCTGTGTATTTTCACAGGTCAGGCAGACTGGTGACACTGTACAGACCAAAGACTTCTATCTATATCCTGGCCAACCCATCAGCATCGACATTATCATTGATTGAATTAATTTATAAAAGTAAAAGACATCTTTCTGCCATGTGAAATAGTTATGGTTTTCAATATCGAAACTCTGACATAGTGTTAAGCAGTTTCATTGCTCGTCTAAATCTTTAAGAAGTTAATGACTAAATGAATTAAAATTATAGAAAGTAAAAATAAAATAATGTACATGTGATGAGTTCACTCCCCCACCCCAAGTAAATGGCAATACTATAAAGAATCTCAGGGAAGAGAGCTCTGCGAAGATTCAAACCCAAGACTACAGAGTTAGATATGACTACATTAATGCAGGGATCAAAGTCAAATCCCAAATTCAACTGATGTGAGGTAAAGTTAAGGCAAATAATTGCAAATTTGCAAATTTGACCTAAAGGTGAAAACAAGGTCAAGAAAGGTCACATAGGTAACCTGACACACCAAAGGGACTTTTACGCAATAAAAACCTGAGAGAAGTGCCAGAGCAGATCCAATCGATTTGCAATCTGGGTTCAGTCAAATCTGAACTTAAGGTAAAAACAAGGTCAAAGAAGGTCACAAAACTCACCCCACACGCCAAGGGTAGTCACAAGAACAAGAAGAGAAACCTGCAGTGGGTTTTATATTTTTTATTAATCTTTTACATTAACACCTATGAAACTTAAATTTTGTTTTGCAGTTCATATAATTATTAGTAATTAGCAATAATACATCAATGACTAGATATAATAGCAATTATAAGTTTTCAATCCATAATGTACCCATACAGTGTGGTAGCAGGCAGGGCTGACCCTAGCCTTAAAGTATTATAAAATAAATTTCATAAAATGTTAAGAGAGAACTGCCACACATATTATGCAATAATAACCCGCCCCAGCAGATTACCATAAATGTATTAATATAAGAACTTGAGTTACTATCAGTACAGACCCCAAGCAATGGGTTATTCCCAAATAATGGACAAATCTCACCCAAACCACCCATCAAGAGAGTAGAGTAGTCAGAAAGCTTGGGTAAGAGGAGAAGTGGAGGGATTAGTTTTCTGTATGTACCTCTAAACACAGTCAGAGGACCAAGTACCCTGCTGTTTGATTACTTCAATTGGGACCCCATGTTGAAAAGCCCAAGAGACTCCAGACCTCCTAAAGGTATGGAATGTGAAATTGTGATGTTGCAATTGTAATAAAAGCAAAACCCTCTTCAAATGCTTTCTAACCATGCTATCTGTAAGAGGAGGTGCAACATGTTAAATAGTGCTGTGACTGGGCACAATTTGGAACCTGGAAGTTTTGGAATGACCACATGAGCAACCTTATTTCGAGACTGGATGGTTTTAGACCATTTTACTAGAACAATAGCCTCATTATCAGAAAAAAATGATATCACCTCGAGCTAAATGGTGAGAGGGGTCAAAGCCATTTTTTGCATGTGGAACCATATTTGACAATCTCAAAAATAAAAAGAATGCCAGAATGTATACTGAAAGAAAAATTTCTGAGAACTCTAGTGTCTCTGTTGCAGCAATGATGTCCAGCAGCATTTGTTCACTGAATATGGAGTTTGTCTTGACCACAAGTGGCCTATTTATTCTTACAGATTTAACAAACATTTGGATTTTGTCATCCCTGAAGGGTGAGTGGGAAGGTTATGTATTATAAACATGGTCCTGAGGCCTGCCAGATAATTGTAAAAATATTTGCAACAAATAATGAATTATCTACCAGATATTCAAGAAAAGCCAAAATAATATCCACATTTACCCGGCAGGGGGCTAGCCCAGTGACCACCAGAAAAGCCAAAAAATCAGCAAACATCCTGCTATAGGTTCTTTGAGTTGCAGGTCTGAGTGAATCCCAGAGCCAGGCATACATTCTGGTGGTCAGCTGGGCTGAGGCATTTAAGCATGTTAGATCAATATGAATGGGGACCCATGACACATTATGGACATACGTTGCAAGCAATTCATAAGACTGTTGGTCAAATTTAAACCTAGAAAGTAGATCAGCAATCACATTTGATTTACCAGAAATATTGAACAGGGCAGATAACAACCAAATGTTACGAGCACATATACCCAATATGCCATCTTTTGTCTTACCCGAGGTGAGAACCTCCACAACTGCCATGTTATCGCATTTGACCCTAATTTTCTTATCTTTCCACTGATAAGCCCATATTTTTAAGGCCACCAAAATATTGATCATTTCAAGGTGAACAAGAGTAGTTTTGAAAATTGTTTGGAATTGGCAAAGCATAACACTGGTTGTCAAAAATTCCCCCATACCAGTAAGGGAATCATCTAAATGTAATTCTGCCTGAACGGGCTTAATGTCACAGTACACCACCCCATTGAACTGACTCAAAAAAGTGTGAATCCAATTTAAATCTTTAAAAAATTCTCTATTCAGAAAGATAGTATCTTTTTCAAAATTTTCCCTCAAAAGCATGAGCATACGATTAAGAAACGTACATGCAGGTTTTACACATTTTGAGCACCAAGGGGCCTAATAATGACTGTAATTGCCTTTTTGAGCAGAACTTTTTGCTTTGCCATTGACTACACATGTCAATGATACTGTCAAGCTTGTCTGGAGGGACAGACATGGTTCTGGTTTCAGTGTTAATAAGAATTCCCAAACAAATTAAAGAGGTAGATGGAGCCACTAACTTTTTGGGGTTGATGGTGAGACCCAACTGGGTCAAAAGCTCTAACAAGTTCTCAAAAGATTGATGAATATTAGATGGAAATCCACAGTATATTAAATTATCCACATAATTGTACAGATGTGGAAAACCCTGTTGTCTCATAAAATATCTAATGCTATCTGTCACTTTTTCAAAGAAAACTGACCCATGTCTGTACCCAAATGGGACCGATTGATCAATAAAATAGGACTGGTGCTTAAAGCCCAAGAGATCCAAGTCACCTGGATCCACTTTAAGCTGCCTAAAAGCTCGGCTGATGTCCACTTTATATAGCAAGGAGCCAGGACCCAACTCAACAATTTTCTTAACAATGTCATCAACAGATGGGTAATTTAAAACAAAACTTGACCCCAAATATTTGTCCTTAATAACCCCAGCATTAACTGAAAAAATTTTTGGCCAGCTCAAATCTAAAATAGTACGTCTGACCTCAGAATCCGGCTTCTCCCTGATCATGAAGGGGGATATGTGCAAAGGTATTGGTTTTTGGTCAAAAGGTCCTAACATGGTCCCATGTTTCAGTTGCTCTTGAATGTAACATTCTATATCATATGCATGATCTTGCCCAGAGGCATGGTTCTCTTCAGGAGACTGTAGTTCAAAGTTTCTGTCGAAATCGAGAGGGAAGCCGAATTCCAGTAAGTCTACAAGTTGTTTGTCCCGATAATCAGCCAAATAATATTTCCAGTTTTTAATTTTCAATTTTGAAGACACTGGAATCTTGATACCCATATAATTTTTACAATTAGAATCTTTCACAGCCTTATGTAAGGTCAGAATGTCTGATGTAGAAGCATTACTGGTTTTTGGACCTTGATAAAGCATTAAAGGTGACAGTGGAATGACATCAAACGCATTGCCCATTTGTTGTTTGCAAGCCACTTATTCCGAACACGACCTAGCCTGTTGAACCAGTTTCTGGTTTACTCTTTTTTTTAACAATAAATTTTCAAAATCATTATGATTTGTAACATTTACAGTGTTTTCTGAGTTCAGTTCCAGGATACCAAGGTCACCCTCAAGGTCAGAGATTACAAACAATATCATTCAATGTGTCATGGACACTAGTTTCTTTGAAATCTTCGACTTCATACAGAGGAGAAAATCTATTAGATACAGCTACTGGTCTTTGCAATTGATCAGGTGCAACCTTAGTATTTACCTTGGCAATATTTTTATAAGTGGGCTGTCCGAACTGATACTTAAATTCTTGGTGGGAGCAAGGTACCCCCATCCATCAAGCTTGCCTAGTGGGCGCCCATGCTGGGTGGCCACCCCATTTTTAGCACGACTATGCATGCATTGAAACTGTGGATCAGTCTTCAAGACCTCAGCATAAGACTTACCAGGTATGCGAGGTTTACAACTATCACTCGCTGCTAGACATTCCTTCCAAGTAGCTCTAGTAGCTGACTAGAGTATTGATTATTTACAATGTTTGCAGAAGCACTATATACAACTGTAGGGTCACTTTTAGAGGAGTTGAGAAAATCTTCCTGGACATGATCAGGCTGTAACTGAGCCAGGGTTAATCGTTTTTTACAGATTGTTTTGTATTCACTGGCACTATGAGTACTGACCTTGCCATCCTGTGCAAAACAAGAACCGCAGATATGCCTATACAACACCCCTTTTGTTTCACGGTGTTTGCTAAAATTACAATAGTTGTCATTGAAATATACGCATGGCATTAATTTGGCACTTTTCTGATAAGTCTAACCTTTTTTTAAATTTTTGGCCACCAGTGTTGACAAGGGATCCAGATGTATGTCTTTGTGCATTTGCTCTTTGGATCGGATCAAGTTTCTCAGCTTCAGCCCAGGTAGCAATTTCCCCTTGCTCCATTCGACATAAGAGTACTGCATGGCTTGCTTTCGCTGCTTGCCACGAAAAATCATTGGAATCGTCCAGTAAAGTAATAAGGTAATCAAGCATATGACCTTTTGTTTGTAAATTTTCTTCATCTCTCATGATCTGACAAAATCCGGCCATCCACTGTGTGATGTTTAGTTGGTTATAATTTAACCTATCTTTGGAAGTTCTTGCTAGTACGAATTCATGTGGCCATTTGTCTCTTTGATTCACATATACATCAACCACTCCTCCCCTGGGTGACAGTGAAATTTGATCTCACAGCTACAGGTTTACACACAGATTTCCTAACCTTAGAGCAAGATTTAGGCAAAGATTTACTCTCAATGACATTCAAACGCTTACCGTCAAGCTGAGACAAAATCTTTGCATTAATCAAAGCTTGATCCGAACTTGTCAGACATTTGTTCAACATGTGGTGCTCTTTCAGATTTTCTAACATCCAATCTGTGTTTTAAAGCAACGGAATTGTGATCTGAATCACTACTGCTGCCATTAACAAGTGCATCAATATCACTATCAATATCACTCTCAATATCAGTATCAGATTTTGAACCGGATTGACCCGGAGTTGGTTGTGAAGAAAATTCATTCAAAAATCATCTTGAACCTGCAATTCAATTGGAATCTCAACTTTTCTACACAAATTGTAGGTTTACCTGCCATTCTGTGCTTCTGATGAGTTGCCATCTGTTGAATATAGTGTGTAACCAGAGGCAAGACTGCATTACTTCAAGATAAAACTAATACAAAACTAATAAAAATAAAATAAATTTTGTAAAAATATTTAGTCTTGTCATGTCGAGTGCCAGTTCAGATCTGACCATTGGTCAAGCTGCTGACCAATCAGAACTACCCAACCAAATAATCAGTAACTTTACAAGAATGTATGGATAAATCGATTTAAGTGGGGTGCAGGAGTGATTAAGGTTGACACCTAAATGTCAACCCCAAAAAAACATTTTGGTTTTGTGTCACTTATAAGATCAGTAGAGAAATTTTAAAGCATTGAATTTATTAATTTATTAATGAAATTTGTAAGTTAATTGGGAGTTTTTTTCATCTTTACTTCATATGAAAATATCACAATGTATTTGATATGATACTGAACTGGACAAGTTGATATCAGTGGACCATTCCGATGACTGTCACTGAGAATAACAAATTATCCCTATGTCTGATCTTACAGTCAATATTCAAAAGTTTACAGATATTTGGCCATTAAAGTACTGTCCCTTTTATAAAGTAACATTTATTCACAAACCTTTTCACATGTCTTTGAATATATATTAGTTCTAACAGAACGCTTATCTGAAAAAACAAGGCCAAAAGGTGTTGTGGTCCCTAGCAAATCACCTAGCAAAGCCATTAGAGACAGGAGTAGTGCACTAGAATTTACAAAAGTCTTGTGACAGAAAGAAACTTCAACTTAGATGCATCCCACAGCTGATCCCGAACTGAGACGGTCACCCATCCAAGTACTAACATTGCCCATTGCCGCTTAACTTCAGTGAGCAGACAAATAGTCATCACTCTGTGCCATAATTCATGAAAGTCCAATGCAAGGAGGACATATGTGTGGGAAAAAGCCAAAAGGACATGTGTTCTTTTAGCTATTGGAGAGAAATAGAGGGAAATTCAGAATCCACAGGTGTTGTCAGTTTCATCAAAGTCTGGAGACAAAATAAAAATGATCTGTAGAAGCATGAGCTCTAGCGAGGCTCGAGCTTAAAACCTGGTAAGAACAATGTTAAAGGATGTCACCAAAATGTGGAACAACAGAAAAGTTATACCTGTTTATATAAGGGAAAATGTTGATAATAAATACCCTCATAATCCCAGAACTTACACCCACTGAAATTATGATCTGTCTTTTTTCTTGTGTTGAAAAACAAATCTAACCATAAGAAATACTGTTACTGCAATATGTTGGAGAGGGGGACTACATCTGGTTAACATTTTTGGAAATGACAAAACCCTAAAAACGGTTTGAATCCCGAAGTTTTTAGATTAATACAATAAATGCCATGTCATTATTGATCCTTATTTGGTCAAATAAGGAAAAAACTAAATCTTAATTAAAGTCTTTGGTGCAATGGGTATTTTAAAGTCAAAGAAATAACTTTATTCTTTAAAACTGAATCAAAAGTAGTTTATATATGCCAAAGATCTGCCAATGGATTTTGGCAGCTTGAAACTATCACTAATTAATTTATTGGATGACATAATTTATATCATATAGATACATTATCAGGACATGTTTACATATAAAGATGTATCTGCCAATAGGTACATTCAAGAAATACTTATTGTTAGATCAACCTTCACCACAATATGAAAAACATTACTGATGGCTTTTGCATGACATTACTGATGGCTTTTGCAATTAGAATATATTTTACAAAATATTAAGAGATTAAAAAAAATCAATCTCCCCTCCCAGAGAGACAACAAAGAACAAAATAAACACAGATGAGGAGAAAATTAAAATTTATTAAAACTGCAATGCTAATTACATACATAACATTACATGTCCCAGGACCAACTTACCAGGCCCTGAAGCAGGATAACAACGCCCTAATATACAATAACACACATGACGAGTAAAAACCCACACCACAGTACAACAGCTACTAAGAAAGAGGGCCTATACCCAGTCTGTAACATCACCCATAAACACCCAATTAACATTTTGATATGCTGCCACAGAATTTGTTTTGCTTCCTTTGAGTTTTTAGGAATTCTAAGAAATGCTTAATATTTTGATTGTTTTACAAACATTTGGGGATTTTTTGACTAAGGCAATGTGCTAAACACACTGCAAAGGGGTAGAATTGGGATAGGTTAATGCAGTCTGGGGCTACAAAGGGCATTTAGCTTGAATATACTCACATACCAGGAGCTGTACGTATTGGGAACTTGTCCAGGTTATTGGAAAATCAGGATTATGAAACACATTCAGTTGTGTAGTTGCAACAAGCCTATGCCTGTTTGATTGCTGCCTAAAGACCATGCATGACTGCTTCACATCTAGCAGTTTAAACTGTCTCTTGCATTCATTCCTTCTGTTTATTTGAATAGTATATAATCATTTTGGAATTTTTGACCCAGAATGGATTGAAATATGTATCGCATCAGTATCACGCCATTACTTCAAATTGTGTGATATAGGCATAATGCCACTGAATCACAGGAAAGTTCAGCTCTTTGTGAAGTGGACATAAGTGTTGTATACAAACCTAGACACTGTCATTCCCATGTAAAAATTAGTAAAAAAATAAAATAAAAAAAAATAAAATTAAAATTAGTAGAAACATCTTTTGCTTCCACCCCCACCCAAGCTTCTCTCTTAACATACTTTCTTCTTTTATTATGTGCAATTGGATGTGATGAAAGCCTTTTCTAACTAAACTATGAACTCTGGAATTTCAAACTAGATTTTATTTGATTTTATTTTAGTGTTTACTGTTTTCAATTCCAAAATCAACATAGACTGTTAGTGTGGCACAGTGTACAGGGTTTGGAATAAGACATTCTCAACCAGTAGGGGCAAGGTGTAAAAGAAATCTCTCTTTACTTACAGAAACATATGATGAGGATGTGGTGTTTTACAGCAAGTCATATTCCTAGGAACATGACAGACAACATCTTGATTCATGTTTAGCTTTGAATGCAAAACGCGACTTCATATTATGGGGGTGTTCCACTGGAACTGACCCTACAACCTACTCTACAACTCTAGCGTCAGTTGCAAAAGTCGGGAGTTGGGAACGAAAATGAAGAAAAAAACCATGAAAAATTTGGGTTGGTACTCACTGACAGAAGGTAGGGCATCCCAGCTTGTCTGGATCAAGATGCTGACCTGCCTGCTTTTCTCCACGACAAGACAGGAAACTACAAGGACAAGCCATATAAATTTGTCACTGTTGTCTGCCAAGCCATCCTTGCTGAATTCCAGGAAGAATGTTTGACATGCCCTACTAACCCTGAATACTACAAAAGGGTTAGGAGAAGGTCAGAACCAGATGGAATGTCCCCCACACTTCTGTGACACTAGATGGGAAATATTTCACCATGAAGAAGCCCAAGAAATCTGGGAATCAATGTTAAAATTACAAGGGCTTCCTTTGCTGCTAGCCCTGGTCCGCTCAGAATACAGATTTCTCTGGGTAGATGTTGGGTCAAGTGGATCATCATTAGATGCACAGATTTTTAACTGAAACAAGTTGAGGAAGACAATCGAGGAGTGGAGGGCTAGATGTACAGTATGCCTTGGTGCCATGGATGGCAAAACTGTACAGCAGAAGACAACTCACAAGGAAAGAGAGAATAGCAAACTACAGGATCTCCAGTGGCAGGAAGGTAGTAGAGAATGCATTTAGAGTATTAGTGAAAAAATTCAGGGTACTACTGGCAAAATGGGGCAAAGGCCGAAGGTTTTCAGAGACACTGTTTTGACATGACATTGTGTGGTCTTGCACAACATGCTGAGGACAGAGCAGGGTTGAGCAGAAAAGACACCCACTCCAGCAAATGATATAGTGGCCCTACAAAATGAACATCTTGGTGCATTGGCTGGGCAGGACAGGATCTGAGAAGGGAGCTTCCCTGGGCACAGAAGAAGCTGGTTTCTATCAGTTTTTAGGACTACTCAATTATTCCAAAGAACTTTTATTTAAGCTGGAGTTGCTTCCAAAAAATTTCCAAAAAATGTAATACATTTCCAAAAAGTTTCCAAACTATTTCCAAGAAAATCACAAGTCTTGTAATACTGTTGAATAACTTCAGCACAGGTTATGTTCAGCATTGAAGCTCAAATTTGTAAACCTGAAAACAATTTATTTTTTAAATTGTATTTTTTTTGTCTTGCAAATTGGCAAATTTTTTATATAAGCCTTATGGATCAAAATCTTTTGAGAACTTTAAAATTTTTTCAAACGTCAAAAGGTCAGATCCAAAGGTCAAGATCGTCCCAAAAAATGTCAAAGATTCTTAAAAGTCAAAGTGTTTACGAATTTTTGAGCCAAAGTTTAATTTTGGGTTTTTGGCCAAAGTTTCATTTTTTGGACAATTTTTATTTGGCCAAAGTCTCTTTTTTGAAGTTGTTGTTAAAATTTTCTTATTTTTTTAAATCCTTTAAATAATTTGAAGTATTTTTAACTTAAAATTTTCAATCACTGATTCACTCATTTTGTTTTTTTGTGTGTATGTTTGGGGGTCATGCATTTGGTGTGGGGAGGTGTAATGCTTCTTGTTTGGGGATTTTTGTTAATTGTTTTGGAAGATTTTGGTGGTCCTGAGAAGGACCTATAAATTTTACAGCAGTGGTCCTGAAAAGAACCGATTGTAGCCAAGTGCAGTAGGTCTACTGCTGTTGCTACTTATGGTTGGATGACTGCTGGGAAGGCTGGTGCTGAGACTTATTATGCAGTGGTGATTGAAGGAGAGGTGGTGTGTTGATGCGGGTCACTTGGTGAAAACGGTTGAAGTGTATCCAAGATTTATTTTTGTCGGAAGCGCCAAAAGGTCTGAGGGTTCTTTCTTATGTGAAATTTACTCAGGAATCTGAAAATCCATTTCTTATGATCATACAGGTAGACCTAAGACATGAAATTTCACTTCAAAGTGGGGTACCCCCATAGCAAAAATGGTCAATTTCTGGGACCAAAAGTGTGCATGGGTACCAAGCATTATCTGCTGCTATACAACATAGTAATACTATATATACCATCAGAAAGTGCAGGCACTGAGCTCTACTTCATATGGGGCTTTCATTTGATATATTTGTTGTGTTTGTACCTCAAATGGAAACTAGTTTAAAAGTTTCTTTTTACAAGTACACCCATATCAGTTTGACTCTATGAGACCAATATTTTGCACACTACATGGACATATCAAACACATTACTCTTAGATAGCATAACAATTAGAGATTTACAAATAACTAGAAAATTTAGATATAGGTAAATAAAATTTTTATTGGTTAATATCTTACCTAACATACTTTAGCCATGGGTCTGAAGCAAGCCTCAGAAAAGATGTCCTGAATCTCCTCCAGCAGGACTGGCAATGCACTCATCACTTGCTAGAGGGCTAATGCTTCCTGTACTCACTAGATAGCCATGCTCTCACATCCTCTTTTTTATTTTTAAAAACCCTATCCTAAAGTAAGATTAGAAAGAGTGGTGGGTCGGTCGGGGAGTGTGGGTGGGTGGGCGTAAGATATTAACTAATAAAAATTTGGTTTACCTCTTAAATTGTCTATTTCACTACAGACTACTGCCAGAATAACTACCGAGTGGAAGGAGGGTAGTTGTCTGGGGGACTGAAAAGAACTGTAAGAGAAAAGTTAATCCCATTATAGGGTCCCAAGGTGTTCCTGGTTATACCAGATATGGACCGGATACCCCACCCCTTCTTTTTCTCCCCTGATAGGGGAGAAAGAGTTATGTTCCAGAGTATTCCAAGAGAAACTAGCCAGGAAGGCAAAAGAACCCATTATCGAAACTCCATGTGCCAGGATAAGGGAATCAATCAAGATTAAGCACCTACTTCGAAAGGAGACACCAGCTTCTATCAAGGTCAAAAGAACAATGAAGGCACTGCGCAAAAATTCCTGGATTGCAGGTAAATAGGACTTGATGTGAAGTGAAGTGGCTCTAACAACATTCACTTAGACCTAGTGATTCTTGGTCAGAAAGCTGGTAACACAGAATTTTTTTTTTTTGCTTGATCCAAGAAGAAATGCTGGCACTGGAGATATCTCTGTTGAAATTTTTCATGAAGCCTGAACTGGACAAAGTGACGTATCCTCAAGAGATCAGTAAAAAGTGGGAGATAAGGCTGGGATCACCACCGGGGCCACATTCTGTTTGCCATTTCTCCCCAGCTGGTTCATAGAAAGCTCGGGAAAGGATACAAAGGAGAACTTCGACCAGTCTGATTGGTGTCATATGTTCAAGTTTAGCCAGGTGACAAGGTGATTATTTTACTATGGCATTTGCCCAAACCCAGGGTCAGCAGTAAAATGTCTCGAAGGTAAGATGTTTCAAGACAGCATGCTTAATCAGTTGTTGAAGCACTAAGGACAGGTTTCAGGAGAAAATGCCGCAGCGCCCTTTGGGTCTGTCGCTCTGCCCGGTGAGATTCTCATCTTTGCTGATATTGAGAGATATTTACCTTTAATAATAGCAGTCTTACAGCCATTTATGGTGCTGGGCTGCAAATTCCTCTCTGGGACTTACTCGAACGACACCACTGAACAAAAACTGTCCACTTTGCTAAGTTTGCTTTATAGAGAGCTCTGGATGAGCATCTCTGTGGATCTTCAATTCTCTCTGCCATCTGGTCAGAGATGTGCTGTCTCTTATAGCCGAGTCTCTAGGAGCCAGGCTTGAAAAATCAAATTCAGCGGGTTTCTGTGAAGGTTGCCTTTAAAGGGCTGGGACAACAAGTTGGGCAGGTTAGGTAGACACAATTATATCTGGAACCAGAACCAGGGCATGTTGGGTCACTCCATGGCTATGATGATCACTCTCTGAGACAGTGATTGAGAATCTTGTTTATCATGCTGGTCAGTAGAGAAATGTTGGATTAGACATCCAGACCTTTTCAGTATAAACTGCCCAGGCTTTGGCATCTGGAACTGGGGATAATGTGGTAACTTATTGCATCTGGTAGCGAATAGTTCTATATGTGAATGGGGACACCAGAGGCAAATTTGTTTGAAATCTCCTGAAGCATTGACCATTCCGTCTGAATGACCTGCTAGTAATGAGAGACCTTGTTGGCTATCATGTTTAAATAGCCTGATATGTGGCAAGCCTTCTGGCAAATATGCCTAAGGTTGCACCAGGACAAGAGTCTCCAAAGGAGGGCAAAGAGAGACACTGATTTCATACCCCTTCTTTGTTTATGTAAGCCACCACTGTTGTATGTGCTGGTGGCCACAAGGACAACTTGTCCTTTGCACAAGGCTTTTATTCCTTTAGGGCCAAAAGGACCACTTTTAGTATCAGGAAGTTTATGTGCAGCTTGCTTTCTTGAATGGACCTAGCCCCTTTTATGGTGCAGTCTCCTAAATGTGCACCCCATCCTTCGTTTGATGCATCTGTAAAGAACTGAATGGCCCCAGAGTATATTTTCCTCCTACAACCACCAAAGAAGATATGGATGGAGATTGGGATTCTGGAATATACCATATTATTCTTTAGGTGCTATTGTATGGGTCTCATGTGAAGGGGACCTGATGGCATCTGTTTATTTTTTTCTGTCAGCAGACCTATCAGGGACATGAAATGCCTGACTGAGCAAATGAATTTTACCAAAAGGGAGTTGATTTAGGAATGCAATGCCTGTCACTCTCTGTAGTGGGTCTGACCACTCCCTGAGCCCAGCTGTACTGGTATCCTACAAAGTCCTACTCTGTCTTTTGCCCTGATCAACCAGTCATCTAGGTACTGGTGGTTTCTTATATTCCTTGCCTGAGCCATGAGCCTGACCTCTTTGTGCACTACGGTGAATTCCATTGTCGCTATGGATAGGCCAAAGGGAAGAGTTGGAAAGAAGAAACTTTGGTTCTGGTAATGTAATAGGAGATACTTTCATCTGAGATGTGAAAGTAGGCATTGCTTAAGTCTAGTGAAGTAACCCACTTTTCTTTTGATGGGACAGCCTGATTAATTTTGTGGTTCCATTTTGAAAGTTTTGATCTTTAAGAACCAATTTAAAGCACTGAGGTCCAAGATGGGCCCTCACTTTTGGTTGGGTATGGGAACAAGAAACAGTCAGTTGTAAAACACCAGAGAATGGATTTTGACCTTTTCCACAGTTTGTCTTTGGAGGAGGGAATGCAATGACTCCTTCAGGTAGCTGTTGTATGTGCACCTGGATTGCCATGTGCACCCCTTATTAGAGGTTTCCTAGTGAGAGAAGGTTTGATCTTTAATTTTAGGCAGTATCTCTCCTTCAGTATCAAAACATCCCTAGGACTCAAACCCTTTGCTGCCAAGACTTGCCAAAAACTTGGCTGTCTGGCCCCTACAGGAATACACTCTACAACACTGAGGACATTTGTCACAGGACATGCAGAAAGAGACAGATCTAAAAAAAGAAGCATCTTGCACAGGCTTTATTTAGACTTTTTCTGTATCTGGACTGACATCTTTCCTTTGTGACTGCATTGTTAAAAAGCACAAAAGTTGCAGGAGTCACAACAAAAATGAAAGTTGCATCTATCAAAACATGAACATTTAACCCAAGAAGCACATTTAGAATCCTGAGAACAAAGAGAACACTCTAACACACATAAATCTTTCAAACACATGCTGGTGTTGGTCAGGTCAAAGAAGCAGACATGCAAGGCAGTCCTCTATTCCCAACACACATGGGTCATTTTTGGACCTCTTATCATAACAATGAGGACAATTTATATGAGTGTAAAAATTCGCCATTATTTGCCCACACCCTCCTTTCTTCTGTCCAGATGAGAGGGGCCATGGTGGCAGAGTGGTAACACTCTCGCCTCCCACCTCTGAGTCCGGGGTTTGATCCCCGCACGGGCTAAAGTGGGAAAGCTGGTAGTTGCTTGCCGTTGGTCGGCAGTTTACAGTACACAACCCTAGCGAACTCTATGTACTGGTTTCCTCTGCCCTTCCAACTACCCGTCGTGATATGACCTGTACAGTGTTGAAAGTGACGTAAAACCCCAAATAAATAAATAAACAAAATCTGTCCAGATGAGGTCTGTGATGATATCCATGATGCCGAAATCTGACACACAAATCCATGCAACCAAGCACTTAAATTAGTTATAAAAATATAAAATTTGTTGATTTATTTAGCCATGGAAAGGGCAGAGGAAACTAGTACATACAGTTGGTCATGCTTTATTGAGCTTGAGAAGAACTCCTAATCATTTTCATGCTAAACAAAAAAGATGATGCAATGTCATGGCCACCTAGCAAATGCAGGAAGCATCAACACTCTAGCAAGTGATGAGGGCATTGCCGGTATGGCCAGAAGAGACATCTTTTTCGGATGTTTGGTGGGACTGGCTTGCATCGGACCAATGGCAGTAGTCTGTTAGCTAAGATATTAGCCAATAAAAATTTAATTTACCAATATATACATTTTCTAGTTATTTGTAAAGATCTGATTGTTGATCTGATTGCTATCTATTAGTAAATGTTTAATGTATTCTGGTAGTGTGCAAAATATTGGTCTCATAGAGTCAAACTTGTATGTGTGTGTATTCGTAAAAAGAAACTTTTAAACTAGTTTCTGTTTGAGGTACAAACACATCAAACATATCAAGTTAAAGCACACAACTCCCTCATTTTGAAGATAAGTTTTATATCCAGCATTCATGAAGATGTTACTCCTTCAAATAAAGTTTTGAATAAGAAATTAAAATTTCTATCAGAAATAATAATGATTTTGGTGTCAAAACCGGCATTGAATTGTAGTTTATTCAGCTTATATGCCACTCAGACAGTGGTATTTGACATGAAAGTAGAGCTCAATGCCTGCATTTTCTGGTGGTATGTATAGTATTTTATGTTTTATATTTAAGATTGTACAGGAGCAGATAATACTTGGTACCCATGCACGCTTTCGGCCCCAGAAAATGACCCTTTTAATATGGGTGTACCCCACTTTGAAGTGAAATTTCATGTCTTAGGTCTACCTGTATGATCATAACCCTCAGACCTTTTAGCGCTTCTGACAAAAATAAATCTTACCTAGCTCTTGGACTAGGTTCACAGTGCCAAGTCATACACAGTATGACATCACAACAATTTAATTTCGAAAACACTTTTTCTTTAACATATGTTCTCCAGTTCTTAAGAAATTGCATTGGCCGCCTATTAAACATCACTCATATTTTAAGGGGGTCATGGTGGAGCAGTGGTAACACACTTGTTTCCCACTTCTGAGGTTTAAACCATGGACCCTATGTGGGAAAGTCAGAAGTTTCTTACCAATTGTCAGCATAAATATATACAGGATCATCTACCCCTCTGTATGTGAGTACAGCTGTTATATTATTTGTACAAATATAAAAAAAGATGTTCTAATTGAACAATTTTAAAGGTAAAGTAATCATACTGTTCATAAATTAAGTGTTATGTTTTAATACATGTAATTCTGGTTCTAAATATTTCAGTAACTATATTGAATAAATGATGACATTGCCAAAAGTTGTTCTACCATTTAGGGGTAGGGATAACATTGTCTGATAGAGTGAGGTGAATATAGTTTTTACTGATTATATAATCAGTTATTTGAATTACTAAATAGATTCTGCATAAATCCAGTGTGATATTATATGTCATACAGTTATGTAAGCATTTGAAACATTTCTAAAGTAATCAACCAACACTTTTATCAAAAACAAAAGAATTTATTTCTGATGGAAGTCAGGCATGCACTATAATTGCCACCAATAACATGGTTTTCAATGTAAAATATAAAACATTTTTTGATGACTAGCTTTCAACTTTATCATCATTGTGGAAAATTATAATGTTGAAGGACCAATTTTGACCAAATTCCAATAAGATCTGAGTATGTGTACATTATATTCATACCTTATTTTACGAAACATTCATATTTGGAGAGAAGTATAAAATGCATGATAGCATACATAAAGCTACTACTGATACACTGCTATAATGTATTTTCTAACTCTATAGATGGATACCTTGCCAAAAATTACCATGAGCATTATTCCCTAATTTGGTACCAACCAACCATGCTTGCTCATAGACTAAGAGGCCATCTACATTTTTTGGTCCGTAATTGTGAGAAGAATTAGAATATAAATAGAATAGAATAAAATATAAACATTTATATAGCGCAAAATTGACGTAGCATTCTCTAATGCACTTGAGGCAAGAAAGGAAAAGTTGAGGGACATGCTGGGTCAAAATCCAAATTTAGCGCCCGCAAGGGGAGATACTATGGTGGGGGGTACGCAAGTCTAAACAAGTAGGTTTTAACTGGCTTCAAAACCCTATTATTGTGTTCTGTGATCAGACTGATTGTGGGAGTCTGTTCCATTCAGTGGAAGAAGCCATTGCAAAACCCACTTACCAATGGCCTTCTTGGGATGAACTGAAGAAAGAGAAAGCCGATTTCCACAAGTAAGGCTACTGGTTTTGATTAAGGATGATAGGTATGTGGGTTGGGAGAATTTAATAGAAACAAAACATCTCATTTTTATATTTTACAGGCTGTTTTATCCAAACTGTTAACTTTTGTGGATATTGAGTACAGTTGTTAATACAGGGAAAGCAAAATTAGAGCACTTTTAAAACAAATGAAAATACATACACCTTTAAGCTGGTATACATCACAAAATACAGAATAAAATACATCTGAAAAACATGGCGCTAGTAGTGACAGTTCTTCATTAAACATGGCTAGACAGTACACAATCAGTAGCTCATAACATTTTAATGGAAAATCACTGCAAACCTGTATATAAAGGTTTATTTCTTGTTTAATCCTTATGTACACCCATAATATTAAGACCAGTAACAGGAATGTTTACGTTGATATTAACATGATAATGAAGGCCTAAATACATCCACCCCCACCCCCCGCAAGTAAGTGAATAAATTATTGAAATGTTTCTGTTAAACAGTGTTTATCTAGAAAGTATCACATTTAGATGGACACATATTTATTATATCCTTTTGCAAATACACAGTACACTTTAATCTGATGCAATGTCCAACAGCCCCAAACACAAAATTCCCCAATAAGTTTCTCTCCACTTTACTTAATATGCATAGGCTTCAAATTATCTTTCCCTGTGTTCGATGTCCTTTGTAGCACTGCACACTCTTATATTCTAGGTGTAAGCCCCAAATTATACCCCCTTTATTCTATACACAGGTAGATTCTGGGAGGGCCCAACATTTACCCAGGGGTAGATTCCAAAGTATACCCTGGGGGTAGATTATGGACCGCACCAGAATCTACCCCCTCCTCCCAGAATGTACCCTCCTTGTGATTAGTAATGTAGAGTTACAGAATATATATACTTACTTTCTGACAGAGGAAAGAGGTGTTTTTGGCAGTAGCAAATAAACAGATTTCTATGTGGATATACTGTACATCTGGATAAAATAATTATTACATTTTAAAGAAAAAATATAGTAGATTTGATTGTGACTTAAAATATGTTGCTTTTTGATCAGGATTATTTAATAATTTATGTTTTAAATGTTGGTGCATACTGGATTAATATTGTGGAGTTTAAATTAACACAACACTCTGTACATGTTTCACCTATTGGGACCAAACTCTTGATTTCATTAATTATTTATTGAAAGGTGTATTTCTAGTGAACTACTTGACCCCCATGCATGTAAACAGTGGGAATTTAGGCAGGAGTATCACCTTCTGTTGACAAGCTATTAATGAATTGATTTGTTGCTGTGGTCTTTCCACAATACTTTGTTTCTATGTACTTTATGACTTTTTGCTGTTACTTGTGATGTGCAAACACCCAAAGGGGAAAAATGAAAAACAAGAGGTTTCAGTTCCTCAAGTAACTCACCAAGTCCATACAATTATAAGAAGTGTAGAAGTGTAAAAAATATAACAGATTTAGTCCATTAGGTGACCACTTAGACAGTCCTGAACTAGAAATGGAGTCTAAAAATACAACAGATGTTATGTCCAATGTTTGAGTCAATTGTCGCTTGGGGCGTTTGGGCGACCCAGGTGTCAGTCCTCCTCCAAGGCAGGGTGTTGTGTTGGCTATGGTCAGGACTGGGCTGGGTACCAGACTATCTCCATGTTTTAGCACAGAAAACCCTGAAGTGGGGTTTTCTGTGGTTGGCATTAGAAACGCTATAACAAATGTATTTCATTGGTTGGGCAGTTGGAAACCCACATTGTGGCTTCAGCCATTGTCACATTGAAAGTATTGCTTGAAGGGCGAACATGAATTTTTTTGGAAGATTGTTTTATGTGTTTTTATGCTTTTAGAATTTTAAAGTGTTAATATGTACAAACAGGACGGTCATTTATGAATCAACAAGTTCTTTTATTTATGTTTTAAAGGACTAGTGGAGTGTGACTGAACGTTAATATGCCAGGACTTCATGCTGTGTGATTCTAAGATTTTGTAGTCTACTTGTCAGCGTCAGGCTTTATGTGATCAACCATTGAGGGACGGTCTACCCTATATTATTATTTTTATATTATATGGCATGCCATGTCATTGCCAATTGGTCGGATTTAAAGCCTGATTCTGATAATTGGAACACCTAATCTTAGCGCCTAGGGCGTCTGTGTATTTCATTTCAGTAACGTTGACAATAAATATCAATATCAATCAATCGATCATGCCTGATCACAAACAATTGTGTAAAATGCTGCCGTTGCAGGTAGTATACCTGCTTCCCAGAGCAATGAGGGAGACGGACAGCTGCTGCAGCAGGAGATTTTACAACAACTGCAGAAGGTATCACAGAGGCTGGAACAGGTGGAGGAGCGGATGTCGATGGCTGAGAGAACTTCTACTCCCCAGAGGCGAAAGTTAAGTACAGACAGTTGTTGTGAAAGTGTTAGACAAAGTAAAAGTTGTATTGAAAGTGTTAAACAAAGTAAAAGCAAGAGGTCAGAGTATATATCTAGTAGTTCGTCCTCGGACGAAAGTGATGAGCCCTCTTTGTCATTGTTGAAATCAGAGTATGTACAAAGAAAAGTGGACAAAAGAATCAGGGAATTAAACCAGAATTCACGTAGCTCAGGTAAATTGAAGTACAAATCACTCAGGGGAGGGGACGTTGAGGTACAAGTGAAACATAAGGTGCATTGGCCCCATGAGGCGATACTTAGTGGTGTAACACGCCAAAGAGTTCCATATGATCAGTTGTCCCTAACCCAGTGGGTTAATGGTTTCTGTAGGAATATCCTAGAAGAAAAGTCCGAATCTCGAAAAGATATAATGATTTCATACTTAGGGGACCTCATGGAGGACGCAACAGACTTCTCCTGGCAGGGGGCGAAGGCGGCTCACGCTGTCCTATTATGCGAAATGGAGAGGGGGTCCCTAAAGTGGGAGGATACAGACAGAGTAGATAGGGTCAGGCGGGCACATGCCCAAAAACACATACCTTCAGGAAAACAAAATTGGGTTAGGGCTGATAAAAAGCCCTGGTTTTGCAAGAATTACCAAACAAACTCCTGTCATTACCAAAAAGATCATAAGGTCAATGGTAGGTTGAACAGGCACATTTGTGCCTTTTGTCTAACTCTGGGCAAACAGCTTGGTCATTCAGAAAAAAATTGTAATAACAAGACCAATAACCCAAAAAACGACCAGCCAGCTGCTCATCGATAGGATGGAGCAGCTGGGGCAATGGTGCTTCCAGCTGTGAAGCAGTCATTCCAGAAAAGGTCACTAGTGGTTCACACAATACTGACAATTATGTCACTGCCATCTCAGATAGAGACAAAATTAGCATTATTGACAATAATGTTAGGAGAACTAGGTTTATATATAACTCAAATGTCAATCACAAATGTGTTGAATCTCTCATGGCCAGACAGCCCACCAGGGGCTGGGCCAGGGGTAATGATAAAAAATTCATTCACAGTCGCATAGTTGTACCTAGTGGTAATGCTTTGTGCATCAGTAGATTGAGTAGGGGCTATGTGAAGCAAAATGTGAAACCAGTTAATGTAACAAGTACTGATGTGAAGCGCGAATCTGTCACTGGCAGAGTTGCAAATACTGGTAGTTTAAATGAGGGTTATGTGAGGCCTAATGTGAATCCACCTGTGCTCAATGCTTCACGTACTAATGTGAAGACATTGCTTGCTGGTGATGGTTATGTGAAGCAGGATTTGCCTGCAAATGTGACACACAGTGAAGAAAACAATACTGGTGCAGGTATTAGATTGCAGGACTGTGCTGGGGGTATTGTCGTTGCATCGGATGGGAGGGCTGTTGCCAATTATAATCCAGATAAAAACCGGGTCAGGTCTGCCCCTGATGTGTCGGATCCGACAGCTAAGGTCATATCACCAGTTCGGTCAAGTGTTGACATAACAAAAGCATATGGCAGGCAGAACCAAGCAGCTAAGGTCATATCTGCGGCTGAACTTGACAGTAAAGGTTCGAACCAAAATAGTTCTGAATGTGACCTTGTCCCATTATTTGATATTAATCATATGGGGGTGGAAGACAAGTTTGCAAATTCCATATTGCATGTCCATCGGCTTTTACATAATGAACAGCTTGAAGGTGCCAATAGTGAGACTTACAATGCATGGCGTCGTCAGTCGGATTTTGATTTTGGCTTTGTGCCTTTGAGTGATCAAATGGTATCAAATGTGTCAACCATCAATCATGCTGAGGATAAGTCACCTCTGCAAATACATGACCTAGTTAGAGCAACCAATAAACCTAACTTCATGCAGGCTAGAATCCCGGTTCAATCCCTGCTCAATGTTAGGGGATGGAAAAAGTATCTTGCCAACTATTGGGACAGACAACTTACTGAACTGATAGAATTCGGATTTCCTCTGGATTTTAACAGATCTAGCCCTCTTATTCATGAGCAAGGTAATCATAAGTCGGCAGTAGAATTCCCTGCAGATATAGAAGCTTACATTGAGGAAGAAAAAGAGTATGGTGCCCTATTGGGCCCCTTTGACAATCACCCAATACCTTCAGGTCATTGTTCGCCCTTTATGACCAGGGCCAAACCAAACTCAGATAGACGTCGCGTCATAATTGACTTGAGTTGGCCCATTGGGGCTTCAGTAAACGCTGGCATTGACAAGACTTCTTATCTAGGTGGCGTTTTTTCTTTGACGTTTCCCACTGTGGATGATATTACCAGCCAACTAAAGCGTTTAGGTCGTGGGGCCCTTCTATACAAGATTGACGTCAACAGGGCGTTCCGTCACGTCAAGGTCGACCCTGGAGATTATGATCTGCTTGGTCTTGACTGGCAGGGCACGTACGTGGACACGTGCGTGCCGTTCGAGACACGGCACGGCAGCCAGATCTTCCAACGCTTAAGTGACGCCGTCAGGTATATCATGCATCAAAAAGGTTACACAATGATCGATTACATTGACGATTACGTTGGCATGGGCGTTCCTAGCGTCGCCTGGTCATCTTATGACGCCTTGACGCATCTCATGCGAGAACCATCAGCACTAAAAAGCTGGTTCCTCCCGCGACGCAAGTGATGTGCTTAGGGGTCCTAATAGACACTGTTAGGGGTACTATCGCCATTCCTCCAGAAAAACTTGCAGATATAAGTCAGGCAGTACACCAATGGCTCAGTAAAGATGTGGCGTCGAAGCATCAACTGCAATCCATCTTAGGTCTCTTGCTTTACGTCCATAAATGCGTCAAACCTGCTAGGGTTTTCCTGAACAGGATGTTGGAGCTTTTAAGATTTGCCCAGGACCGTCAGAAAATTTTGTTGACGCCTGAATTCAAGAGGGACCTAAGATGGTTTGCAAAGTTTCTTCCCACATATAATGGAGTGTCGTTGTATGATCACAGAAAGGTTGACGCCACCTTGGAGCTGGACGCTTGCTTAACAGGGTTTGGAGGCTGTTGTGGGAATCTGGTTTACCATTTGCCCATACAAAGAGGCTTTATGAACTGGACAATTGTCCATTTGGAAATGGTCAACATCTTGATAGCAGTGAGGCTTTTTAAGCACCAGTGGGCGTCACATAAAGTACTCATACGTTGTGACAATCAGGCAGTGGTCTCAGTATTAAGATCTGGTAAAACCAGGGACCCATACCTGGCAGCATGCGCACGCAACATATGGTATGCGTCGGTGACATACGACATTGACCTGCAATATGCACACATCAGGGGTACTGACAATAAGATAGCTGATGTGCTATCCAGGTGGCAGGTGTCCCTGCAGGAAGTTCAGTGGTTACACTCTCATGTCATGAATCCTATATGGCTTCATGTGTCTTATGATTTGCTGGAGTTGGATCCAGATTTGTAATGTATTATTACTTTTAGTATTTGTATAGTGCATTTCTAGGCTGTTGTCTTGTGTTACATTACTTGCTATTATGTAATGTGTTTAAGTTAACCCACCCCTGTACAAGGGGCTAATGTTATTATATATGGTACCTAAGGTGCTACACTTTGTATTTTAGACAATGAAGCTCTGACGTCACTATCAACCAAGGCTTCTGACAGATTACAGTTGGCCTTTCGACCCAAGACTCGCAGAGCCTATGTCACAATGTTTAGAACTTTCATTGCATTCTGTATTGTCACTAAGTCATGTATTGCAAATGTAAATGTCAAAATGGTGTTGTCTTTTCTTGAGTGTTTGGTGTCAAATGCATGTTCTTATTGTATGATAGCCAACTATGTCTCGGCTCTGAAGGCTAACTTTGTACTGTATGACCTTCCATTTGACCTATTAGATCATCCCAAGGTGAAATATTTTGTCAAGGCTTTGAGAATTAATAGGCCTTTGTCTATTACTTCTCATAATGTCATAACTATCCCTGCCTTAATTCAAATATCTCAGTCCTGTGAGGCGCTGGAATCTGGCTTTGTATATAGGACAGCCATCTTATTGGGATTCTTTGCCTTTATGAGGCTTTCAAACCTGGCTCCTCATGCCATTGGATCCTTTGATGCCACCAGACATTTGACTGGCGAGGATATTGTTTTCACCAGCAAGCATGCTAAGGTCATCATAAAATGGAGCAAAACCATGCAATCCAGGGATAAGATCCAGTGTATCACTGTTCCTAAACTGCAAAACAGGGTAATCTGCCCCTATAGGGCTTTAAAATATTTGTTCAAAAACTATCCAATGTCACCTCAAGCTTCTTTGTTTCAAATTCCTACTAAGCTGGGTTTGAGTCCCCTTACAGATTCCAAAGTTAGAAAAGCATTTAAACGTATAAACATTTCACTGGGCTATGGCCCTAGCCACTTTACATTTCATGACCTTAGAAGGTCAGGGGCGACATATGCCTTCAAAGCCCATGTGCCCATTCAAGACATCAAGAGGCATGGTACATGGTCCTCTGACTGTGTATGGCAGTACATCCAATCGGATCATTCCTCTGGTGAAAATTTGGCAAATGCTCTAGCCCAATCTATAAATACTATGTAATGCATATACCCCTACGTTGGGGTTTGAGGGTTGTTTTTGCCTTGCTTTTATGTTATATCAAAGTTCTTATCTATTATTTTACTGTAACTTTGTAAACTCTGGGGGTTCACTTTTTCCCTTGGGGGCTTTGTCTTTCCATCCTTCTTCTAAAAACAATTTTGTCTTGTTTTAACAATTCCTTCCCAAGTAATGATCTCAAAGCCTCCCCTTCTGCTAGGGGTCAAAGGTCACCTCAGAGGATTGTGACCTTAACCTTTTATAATTTTTACATGTAAACTTATGAACTGTGAACTAGAATCTAACTTGTAAACTATGAACTCTATCATGAACTATGAACTCTAACTTAAAGCTATATGATTCACAGTTCTTTACTTATGGCTGCTTTGTAAATGATATTAATTCTTGCAGCCTCTTTTCATTTATGCTAACTTTTATACAAACTCAGATTTTATGTAACTTTATGGATTTGTATATATACATTAGCTCTAGTCTATGTTATTGTATACATAATAAACAGTACCCGCAGTCTTGTCTCTCTCTGTCTTGGGGTTGGGGACTGCAAGCACTGACTGCATCTGTTGATCTTTTAGTTGAAGGACAATCCTCAATGAACAAAAAGTTAGATTCTCTGAGCAATAGAGTAGATGCTATAGAACAGTCTACAAAATCCAATGCTGGAGAAATAAGTAAAATAAAGGATGATTATAACAAATTTGTTGAGGTGACCAATGAAATCTCTGGTCCAAGCTAAAACTCAATCGCAAGTACAGAAGTTAGAAGATGCAACAAAGCCCATCCCAGGAGTAGAGGCAGGGATTGTAATATATGGGCTACACATTACCAAGAGGATATCTATGTTAAGGTCCATGATATGCTTCAGCGTATGCAGAAGGATTATACAAAGCTTACAGAAACAGTAAGGCTAAAAAGTCGTGTGTATGGAAAACAAGGAGTAGTGAAAGCCAGCTTCAGGTCTGTAGCAGATAAAGTGGACATTCTGAGAGCAAAGCCGAGGTTGAAAGGCACACAATATGGAAAGGTGTTTATACGATTCTGTAGGATTCTGTTGTGTTGCTTCTATTAACATTATAACTATAACCCCCTTGGCCATTGTAACAATCTTAAAATTTCTCACATTCAATAACACCACTTTCTCGGGTCTTTCCAACTGTCAGCAGTCAAATCAATCTTGGCTTCCTTTGGGGTGGATACCTCAGCCTTTAGTGATCCCAGGATTAAGCTGTATAACAAAGCAATCATAAGACACAGGCCGTTAAATCCTTACATCAAACCAATTATAGATATATCTACCCTTCAGTTGATTGTACAAGCTATAGATAGTATGTATATGGGCCATATTTTTAAAGCTGCAATCCTACTTTCATTTTTCAGTTTTGTAAGAATCTCTAACTTGGTCCCTCATTCTATATCTTCTTATGATCTCTGGGACATAATAATTAAATGGTCCAAAACCTTGAAAAAACAAAGACAAAACAAGATCAAAGTACTCAAAGTACCTTTATTAGGCACTTCACCCCTCTGCCCTGTTTCAGCACTAAGGAAAGTATTGTCCACCACCTCTGGTTCAAGTAACTCTCCCTTGTTCCAAGTCAAATATTTTGCTAAATGGATCCCCCTAAGCGACACAAGACTCAGAAAGACTTTCACAAGTATCCCTCAAAAACTGAATTTAGGTGCAACAGGGATCACCTTTCACTCCCTCCGCTGTTCAGGTGCCACCCTTTGCATTCAATCTCAATGTACCTATGCAAGATATTCAAAGTCATGGCTCCTGGACATCAGAGGCAGTGTGGATCTATATTACAGACCACAATGCTTCTGCATCTGTGGCTAACTCCTTCCAAAACCTACTTCTTACCTAACTACTGGGGCTTGGGGTTCTTGTACTTTGCTTAATTTAGAATTTAAAAGCAGTAACACAGTTTCATAAAGAATTTTAGAATTATATAACACATATATTCAAATTAATGCGGTGGCTAGTCCACGTTCTAAATTATGGTATTTAAATACCTAATGAGTGTAACTTAGTAATTTTACTAAGTTTCAACTTAAACTCAATACTTATTTCGGTGAAATTATTGAAGTGCTTTTGCTAAGTTTTAACTTAAACTCATCTGAGGTGACCTTGTCACCCTTATCTGTCAATAAGTGTAGTTTAAGGCCACCTCAAAGTAGTATGTCTAATGTTGGTGACCGTAAGGTCATCTGAAAGTTATTTCATGTAAAATCAAGTAAAGGTGGCCTTAATGTTGCCATGACTTATGTGGAACAGTATGTATATATTATGTAGTGTATTTTAACAAATATAATAAAATTTAATTTCCCCAGTGTGGCTTTCACTGACTCCATATTCAAGGTCAGGACACTGAAAATCGCCAAACCCGAAGAAGTAGGGATAGACATAGTTGAGCATACATTGAAAAGCTGAAGCCATCTGGCTACGTATGAAGGGGTTATTTTCCAAATATATCCACACAGCATCTTTCAATGACCATGACTTTTAATGTAGTCCAAAGGGACATTATTAGGAAACGCCAAAACGCTCTGCTGCAATGGAATGCATGAAATCTTGTGTATTTAAACCCAATTTTCTTACCAACCTATGTAAAGTAGTACGTACCACAGTGGCTGTAAGTGGCATTTTAATTTCCTCTTTTACCATGCCAAACAGTGGATCAGTAAGTTGCGAGTCCAATGTTTTAATCATGGTTTGTATGGCTTTAACAGGACATTAGAAATGCCTAGCAATACATGGAATTTGCAAATTGGGGGCAGTGTATAGGCATTGGCCCAGTCAATCCTACTCCAACCCCAGTAAACATAGCAAACGTTTATAAACGTTTAGTAAACGTATAAACGTTTTTAAAACCAAATATAAACCTAAATATTGACAATTATTCAATATTATGGGTTTATAAACGTTTCAGCAACATTAATTTGGTTTATAAACGTTTAATAAATGTTTTTAAACGTTTACAAAGAGTGAAGAATATCTTAACCTCGCTTTCATTTTGGATGATGCTAGCAGAACAGCCATTTTGGGAGAAACTGGAGAAATACTTCTGCTACTATATCTTGCTGTATCACTGTTGTTTAAAGCCATCATTAAATTATAAGTGGATATATAAAAGTACATTATATCATAGAATGCACTGTACAAGGTTAAATTAATGTAAACAGGGAAATTATTCATAAAATGAAGTTTGTTTACATTCTCCCTTGAATCATGCTGGATACTTGAACATTTATAAATGTTTATACATAAATGTTTATAACGTTTATGCTTAAATGTTGACAAACGTTTATAGGCAAATATTTAGGAGCCCATTATTTTAAACCTTAAATAAACCGCTCATAGTTAGGTTTATAAACATTTATAAACGTTTGTAATGTTTACTGGGACCTTAAGTTGACAGTATAGGGTACCAGACTAATGTTTTCAATGCTAATATGGGTCATCTGGGGTCCATGCCTCTAAGGCAGGGAGGATTTTGAATTCATTGGGTGATGGGCACTTTTCCTCGCATTTCCCTCCAAAATTCTAGGGACAGAGTCATTATGTGAGAAGAATCTGAGGAGCCAAGAAAGATTTTTTGTTTTTGACTTTTATGTGGTCGTTAGTGTAGCCACATCACTTTTTTTTAATCTCCATGAACGGACAATGTAAACTACAAGACAGTAAACTACAAGACAAGACAGTGACAAGTTTATAAATTTAATCATTTTCAATGATCAAGACCGCCTGGTTAGCCCAACCCAATGCATTGCATATGACTTATGGTGTCAGCAGTCAAAAGTCAAGTTTGGGGTCATACCACTTACTGATCCCTTTATGCCAAATACTGATCACGTCTTGAACAAAGAATTTGAAAATCTTATAGAATTACATGAGGAGGTTAAAATACCATCAACAAACGGAATGTTTGAAGTTAGGCTTTCCTTTGGGATGCAACCAATTGTGTCCTTTCAAACGTGACAAGGAAGATCATAAGTCAGCAGTAGAATTCCCAGAGCATGTCACTAAATATATAGAGTATTCACTACACGCCGTTTATTACTAGGCACAAGCCAAATTCAGATAATAGAAGAGTAATTTTCGACTTGAGATGGCCTAGGGGGAGTCTGTGAACGCTGGAGTCAGAAAGAATGGGTACATGGGGCAGACTTTAAGTTGACCTTCCCAACTATTGATGATCTGACGCAGTTGGTCAAGATAGGAATATGGGCACATATCTTTAAAGTAGACTTATGCAGGGCCTTCAGGCACCTGAACCTTGACCCTTGTGATTATCTCCTGTTAGGCGTCAATTGGGGTGCAAGGTTCATCAATACAAGAATTACGTTTGGCGTTCCCCACGGATGTCATTTTTTTCATAGAACAAGCGACGCTGTGCATTACATCATGCATCAGCGTGACGTCAATTTCGCAAACTATATAGATGATTTTTTGGGTTACAGCGCACAGAGCATCATGAGAAGATCTTTTGAAGCACTTGACATTACTTGACGCAATGACGCAATTAGGTATAACACTCAGTGAGAAAATTTTTTGGTGGAGCCCACCACCAGGGCAGTATGCCTTGGTATATTGATTGATACCGTGCAGGTTACTATAGCAATTCCACCAGAAAAGTTTTATAGACATCAAGAATATGGTTAAGGACTGGAAAGGCAAAACATTTTGTACTAAACGCCAGCTTCAATCATTGCTAGGTACTTTACATACACAAGTGTGTTAAATAGGATGCTTGAGACATTACATAATATAAATAATCCCACTAGGATACACTTGACAGATGACTTTCAATGAGACTTAAAATATTTTGATAAGTTCTTGCCCATGTACAATGGCATTTCTATATATGCTCATAAGAAATCAAACTCCATTCTAGAACTTGATGCATGTTTGATGGGTCTGGGGGTAGATGGAATGATTTTGAGATCTGAAGATACTGTCGTAGAACTACGCCTTGCTTGTCCTAGGTTGAAGAGTTATTTATATCCTCTGATCTGCTCTCCTGGCCAACTATTATCTATGTGTATCTGAAAATAAAGGCTTTACAGGCAGTATTGAAGCACCCACGAGGAAGTCAAGCTGCCTATATATCAAAATCTGGTATCATATTGTAAGGGTCAGGTTTTTCCCAAATACATCTTTTTTTAATATTCTTACTGAGGTTGTACACATGTTTGAATAATGGGACCACCTTGAAAAGATATCAGCATAAACATTTTGTATCCCCTTAACATGCTTGACACTTAATTTGGTAGTATATACGGCACAATAAAACCAAACCGTACGCTCACATGCCATAAGGAATGTATCTCTAATTTTAAACAAATTAAACAAATTTACAACCGCTTAACTGTTTCTGAAGTTAGGCAACACTGTCTTTGCTGGCCCACTAGTCTAATCGAAATACAGTCATTCACTAAATGCATGTACAAGGCAGTTTAGACAATGGTGTGTTGTATATTGTCTAGTTCAATTGTATTTTGATTCGTTTTATTTTAAATTTGATTCGAAACCCAACAGGCAGATAGAAGACATTTAGCCCATAAAGTATCCATGTTACACTCTAAACATCTAAACAAATTGTTATTTATTTGGGCCATGATGCAAGATCCTTCCTTATGACTCGCTTTACTTGTACAACAGCCAACATTGAGCAGTGACATATTTAAATATATCTTTTTACTCGTTAAAGCATGTACAAATTTATTTACCATCAGGCATGCAACTTTGAAATCAGGTTGAATCCAATGGTGAAGTCATGTTGAAATTCATATAGAATTTGTAAACAACTGTTAGTTGGATCCAACGGGTCAAATCATGTTGATTTCATGGGGACCTTGACCCTTTACTCTGCAATAAAGGATCAGGTATCCACCACCATTTTGGACACTTGGTGTTTAAAGCTACACCTAGCAATAACAAAGAAAAAGAATCCACACTTGGATCTTATGGCCAAGCAACTACCTCAACCAGAGTTGGGCTTAAGCATTAATAAAATTACAGAAGGAGAATAACCCAGATTTACAACCTTAATTTTATAATAGACATAAACACATAGCATAATAGAAAAACAATGTGTGTAACTGTTATAATTCTTTATCAGACACAACAACATCAAGCAAGATAATCAGTGAATCCTAATAAGTGAAAATGAAAAGAGTCATTTTATTGTCAGTATATAGGAGTAACTGAGTAGAACGTTTCAGTTTAATTTTGTTATACTTGTATGAGCTGTAATATTAAAAAAAAAACATGTTGCAATATACTTGGTTATGATATTATCATAAACTTTCCTATATAATTTGTATTTCATATGCAGCTCGTCTCAAAGGGTACCTATCACATTATATGTGCACTTTTATGATAATTTCATAGCCAAATATACTGTAGATATAGAGTTAACTTACTAACTAATAAAAAAATAATTATTGAGGTAAAACACACAAATTAGAAAAGACAATGTAATAACTGAGAAGGATGAATCAAACTTATTTAGCTATATCAGAAATATTTTTTGAAAATCTCACCGCTCACAGAGAAGGTGGTCAATACACTTTTTCCATATTAAACATGTTTTTGTTCAAAAATACAACCACTCTTTCCTGTCAGAAATCAAACTTAGATTTACTCTTGAAAAGTGTACATCAATTTTATGATAAATGTTTAAAACCAGATCACCAAGAGTTCTAGTGTAAAACATAACTACACTTTAATATTAGAAATCTGGACATGATATAGTGTTGATCATTCTTGTGAAACATGACTACCTTTTGCTGGAACCTAACTTAGAATTGGTGTTGAAATTACGTCAGGATCAATTTTCAGCACTAAATCACCAGAATTTCTTCTTTAATATATGATTACCTTTTCATGTAGGAAAACTTAGTTTTGGAAAAGTGTACATCAACGTCAGGATAGATTTTCATCACTAAATCAATGTGTTTTCAAAGATCTGTGTCTGGGTCTTTTGCACAAATCTGTGTTTTGTAGGGGATCATGGTCTCTCTTTTTTGGATATAAAAACACAAGAATATAAAATAACTGCTTTTTTGGTGAATTTGAAGTCTAGAAACATTTAACATTTTTTCAAGGTTATACACAGGCTATTTCCGAACAGGGGGCATGCAACTTTGAAATCAGGTTGAAATTAATGATGAAATTTGGATGAAACTCGTAGATTTTGAAAACCAGTTTTTATTTAGATGAAACCAGGGAAATCATGTTGAAACCAATGGGTGAAATCTGGTTGAATACAACAGGTGAAATATGTTTATTTTTGGCAAAAAAATTTGCTTGAATCCAATATGAATCAGGTTGAATTCAATGGGTGAAACAGGTTGAAATATATAGATTTTGCAAACTGTTTTTAGTAGGATCAAACCGGTACAAGATAACTTCTTGAAAATATTTTAATACAATATAAATATTAAATATTTGTAAAATGTATCGTGATCTCTATGCCTAATTATTTTATCCAGCAAAATTCCAAATAAAACCACTATGCTTGCTTGTTTCTGTCTTTAAAAATACAACATTTTAATAAAGTGTGAAAAAAAAACTCAAAAAAAGCTCAATATGTATAAGTTCACCTTGATCACTGCCCCAGCTCAATAAGTTTTTAGCTCTGACCACAAAAGAGTGGACATAGACAAGCCCATATACGATGCAAATGAGAAAGAATAGATAATTCCCTGTGTGTGCTCGTGCCTTGTGATATCCTCCAGAGGCACACAGAAAAGTCAGTTTTCATTTTTAGCTGCAAGGGTCTATAATGACCTGTCAAAAATAGATATAATTCTAAAGTTATATTTTTTATTGTGGTAAGGTAATATATGTAAATATGAGCAGATATAACAGCAGCAAAGGGAGAAATAGTGTTCTACATGTGGATAAAACATGTGAGAAAATCAAAATGGGAGCATTTTTGAGACATTTGGAGCAAGCCTTCTGGTATTTAGCCATAGCACCGGTGAAGTTTCGGTCACATTTTACAAAGTTGCCATGTTTTTATCAATTTTGTCAAAAATCAATAGGGTTCCTCTTATAAGTAAAATCATTGACTGTACAAAGTTTGAAGACAGTCAGTCAAAGTTAATCAGTAACCAGGCAGACCTTGGCTCCCCCTCTCAGATTAGACATTTTCGAATTTTCAAACTTTTGACCTCTAAATTTGATCCGGTCAGAGGAGAAGATTCGGATCCTTTGCTACTGATGTTCCCTTAGCCTGGCATACTAAGGTCTTCGGATGATGTAATCCAGTAGTTCAGTTGCCCTCTCTAGCCCTGACCCCTTCTGACTGTCCCACCTTAAGGGAGGTCTCCCTCGCGATTGACGTAGACTTCAGAGTATTTTGTTGGGATAGGCTGGACCAGGCGGACCCTGGCTCCCCCTCTCTGAGTTGTCACTTTCGCCCAGATGTTATTTTTCGTACTACTCTCATATAGTTCCCTTTTTGCTGTGATATGTATGGGTACCCTGGAGTATTGTGTTTTTATTATATGTATGGTGGTTTTACAAATTTTCATGTTTTACATAAAAATTTTTTAAATACCTTTTATTGTATATAGTATATGCTACTAACATGTAAATAAAATCCGCAAACCATATCCTACATTGTCCTCAATCAGTGACCTTCACCTGACTTTGACATTGACCTTTACCTGACCTTAAGCTGATTTGACCTTCAACTGATACATCTTCTTATATTTAGCATGTTTGCTTTTCTAGTTTGAAAAAATACTACTTTTTATGTCAGAAATAACACTTCTAGTTGTGAAAATAAACACTCCAATGTCAAGATCAATTTTAAAAACTAAATCACCATGATTTCTTATCTGAAATACAATACTACTTTTCTATATCAGAACACTAACTTAAATTTAATGTTGAAAATGTGTACATCAAAGTGATATCAATTTTAATACCCCATTCACGCTACAGGTAGTACACCCGGCGGTAGTAGACATTGTCTAAAATGCCTTCAAACATCGCCTGACGTCCATTTGCAAACTTGTGAGACAGTTGTCTACCATCCCAATCCTTGAACGCTCCACAGAAGTTTAAATTGCTTAAAATTCCGCCTCTGAAAATCTCAACATCAGTCACCGTCATTCTCTGTCTTTTGTCAGTACTATCACCGTGCCTGCCAGTCCCTGTCAAAAGCTAAGCATAGGTATATTTAGGTGAAATAATGTACGACTCGGATGGCTACTGTTGAGACATGGGGACTGAAGCTTACATACTTTCAATTGCATTTTTTATGGTGGGGCACTGTCGAGCTTCTCAGTTGGTACTGTTTTCTGAAGCTGACCAAAGGCTATGCATTATGAAAATTGTGGAGGAACTTTGGAGCAACAATGATATTTTATTTTTTAGATAATAGGGACTTTTATTTAATGATTGAACTCTTGTAAGTATGTTTGTAATAAATAAAAATAATAATAATAGAAGCATTTATATATCGCAAAATTGATGAACATCCTCTAATACGCTGAAAAACAAAAAAGTACAGTCGTTAACCACAGCAAAGTTGTAACCCAGCCAGAGCCCACCAGGGGAGGGTGGGTAAGCTAGTCTAAATAGATAAGTCTTAAGTTGGGTTGTATACTTGAAATAGTCTGTTGTGATTTGACACTAAATGGGAGCCTGTTCCATTCCACCAGCACAGCAATGGTAAAACCACATCTGCCTATAGCATTTCTGGGATGGACTGAGGAATCTGATAATCACAATTCCCATGTGAGACTACTAGAATTGACCAGGGATGACAAATAGTGGGGTTGGGAGGGTTTTCTGGATTTGAAACTGAAGGGGTTGTATTTGAACAGAATACGATATGAAATGAGAAGCCAGTGGAGTTTTTCAAGGTAAGGTTTGACATAACTCTTTTTGTCCAATCTGAAAACAAAACGGCAGAATGGTCTGTTGTGATCTGAAACTAAGCAGGAGCCTGGTCCATACCACCGGAACAGCAGTGGCAAAACCACCTCTGCCTATAGCCTTCCTTGGACGGACTGAGGAAACTGATAATCTGTTTCCACATGTGAGACTACTAGACTTGATCTAGATGGCAAATAGTAGGGTTGGGAGAGTTTTCTGGCTTTGAAACTGAGGAGCTCGTATTTGAATAGAATACAATATGAAATAGGAAGCCAGTGGAGTTTTTCTAGGTAAGGTTTGACATGACTCATTTTGTCCAGTCTGAAAATAAAACAGCAGAGCACATTTTGAACTTTCTGAAGTTTAGCAACACTGCTTTTGCTGGCCCCATACAGTGGGGAATTACAATAGTCTAAGCAACTACTGATCATAGTATTTGCCAGAAGAACTGCAGTCAGGGTTCGAAGAAGTCCATGACCAACAGAAATGCTTGACTTTAACAGTGCTTAATCTGGGACTGGGACTCTTTTGGGACTTTTTTGGAGGTCATGTAGCCCCATGGACTCCCCTTTGAGAGGTGCTTTGCAATCACTGTAACATACATCTAGGGATCATTTTCACTTCCTTTCTAGCATTTCATAGGTTAAAGACGTGAAAAAAGTGTTTACAAAAATCATATTTGCAGCCTAACACTTTTACAAATAATCTTCCATGAAAGTTGTTAATAAAAATATTGTCATAGATGTACTTTGCTTTAATTTAAATATCATCACTTACAGTGTGTGATAATTACTGCCCTGTATAATGTATTTTTTAAAGCCGTCTAGCAATTTTCTCATGTTTGCATATCAAACTGCTAAACTTTCTAACGGACCAGTAACTTCGGAAAGTTGTCAGTCCTGTGGTCCTGAAACTATTTTGGCTTAATTTCCTACCCTGACTGCAGTGTCAACAGTTAAGAATTTACAGATGTGTCACAAATCCCTAAGGTGATAATAGCAGGCATAGCAGACTGTCAGAGGTGTCTTCTGAGTCAAAAGTAACACCTAGGTTTTTTATTTCTTCTGCTGTCGTTATAGAGCTTTCAAGGAATTTTTAGGAAATTTTGGTAAAAGTTATTCTATGGTATAATTATCGCCGATGATAAAGAATTCAGTCTTGTCAGGATTAAGCTTCTATTTCACACAATCCATCCATTCCTGAACAGCAACAAGGCACTCAGTCAACTCTACATACTGGAGTAAAATTCCTAGATTCTATTGCCAAGTATATGTGGGAGTCATCAACGTTCAGATGGTGTGTGACCTTAAAACTTGAAAACATGACTAAGGGGAGTAGTATAAAGAGTAAAAAGAAGGGGACCTAGAACTGAACCTACGGGGACCTGAAAAGGGAGTTGGAAAGCCTCAGAAAACTTAACTCCTTATTCAATTTTCTACTTGCAATTGTTAAGGTAAGAATGCATCCATGTCATCACAGTACCATCAACACCATACCAGCCTTTTAGACAATTATGTAAGATGGAGTGATCAATTGTGTCGAAAGCTGCAGGCAGATCTAACAATGCCAGAGCAACTGTTTTCCCTGAAGCCACATATGCAGATATATCATTTTTGATCTTGAGGAGTGTTGTCTCAGTTGAGAGTGTTGTGTGGTGGACATTGTAGATTTCCTCCTGGCTAATGGCTCCATGCCATTTAGCTGTTTAGCCACAACTTTCTGAATAAATTTTGATATAAAACTGAGAAAAATCAAAACATGAATAAAACATGAATGTTGTTGTCCATGCTTGGTTTTTTGAGAAGGGGAGTAACATAAGCAGTTTTAAAGCAATTCAGAAGCTGTCCTCCTTGAGCGAGTAATTTATGATGTTATTAATAATCATTTTGAGTACATCAGCACATTCCTTAACCAATGAGGTTGGAATAGCATCAATGTCACATGTTTTAGTTTTAGAGGACGAAAGAATTTAAGCACAGCATCCTCAGACATGGACATAAAGGAAGACAGATATTTTTTATATGACTGGGTCTGATGACTGAGATTAGAGATGATGATTTCACTGAAAAAATGTCCAAACATATTTGCCAAGTCGACAAGATTTGTAGGGTCTGGTAATATTGCATCCGAAGACTAATGCAGGATGATTTGGAAACTCTTCCACGTTGACTTCGGTTTTCCAACAATTCAGTCACGATTCATGAAAAATGATTGCTCCTGGCCTGTACAAGGAGGAAATTGTAACAATTTACAGCCACATGATACTATGATTCCTGGCTGAGTCTTCAAGCCACCTTGCTCTCTCACATTTGCTCTTGAAATGTTTGACAGCAAGGATGTCAAAATTCATGATGCCAGTTTGAGTGTGCTTTGGTATGTCCTTCTTTTTCACTGGAGTATGCTTATCAAGAAGGTTGCGCAAAGTTGTGAAATGTTGATGCCTGAGAAGACTTGCTGTTTTATGAGGACAGCAGATAAGAACTGAATGTAAAACGTCTTTCCTAAACTCTTGGACATTAATTTTTATGAATTTTACAAATTCTGACAAATCTAAATTTACAAGGCTCCTTAACAGCTGCTTTCACAGAAAAAATCACTATGAAATGGCCATTAACCCCTACCAGCTTGTCTCAGTACTCTTTGACCGATGTTGGGAATACCTTCTTCAACCTTTTTAGAGCTGCTTAAGGAAATTAAAGACCCAGAACACTGTGAATTATGGGACCATGTTTAGAGTTATAGGCGATGACACTGAATTGATGTAAACCTTTTATTTTAAATCAGGTCTTTTTTACACTTGGTTTCATGTTGATATGACTTACTAAATATTTTTTGATTTTCTGTATCAACACTGAACATCAACACCAATTATCTTTCACCAAATATAATGGAAACAAAGTAAACTCAAAAAGTATTTGAAAGGAATGAATGTATTTTGCGATTTTTTTAGCTTCACCTTCACCAGCTTTGCTATCTGATGAAGAAGTTAGGCCATAGTTCACATACTTCTTCAGTTCACTTTGTTTATATTATGTTTTGGGCAGATATTTTGTTGGTTTGAATGCCTATAACTCTAACCTTGTAACCACAACTAACAGTGTTTTGTGTCTTCAACATTTGTCATTTATTCTCGTTTTGACTTTTATTATTGGTCTGACTGTAAATATGTTAAAGACAATGCTGAGGTGCACTGCCTCAGACTGACCTCTTAAGTGGACTTTTGGTAAGCATGACAAGTTTTGCAAAGTGACACTTGGTCCAACCCCGTGGTTTCAGAAATTTTCATTTTTATCTGAAATTTGTGACCTATTATTAGATGTGACCTTTGATTTGACCTCTTCAGTGAATTTTATTTATATACATTGAACAGTGAAAGAAATAAGAAAAGATAAACTTTTATCACTTCAAAAAAATCACTTCAAAGCACTTAATACAAAATGAGACTTGCTTTATAAATTAGAATTACTTTATACAGTTAACGGAAGTAAACAGTCAAACAACACAGTTCATGAGAGTCCATAACAGAACTAGATCATATTGTTTTGCCATGGAACAGCCCCAATATGGTTATGTGATGATGTTTAAAGTAAAGTCTCTGTCTCTTGATTGCCACAGTAGCATCCCAATAAACATGAGAAACGTTTTAATATGGGTTAAACATTTACACAACATTTTTAAAACCTGTTCAAACCCTATCTTATGGTTTTCTAAACATTTCTAAGTAAATGTTCATACTGTATTTAAAAAACGTTTTATAAACATTCACTTTACAAATATTTTTACTGAAAACATTTATTAAACATTTATAAAATAACTCTGATGCAGAAGCTAGTTTTGACTGGCAACATTTTAAACAATTATAAAATAGCTGAAGAAATGAAGGTTATGCTGGAAATGTTTTTCAAACATTCATCATGAAATGGTTTATAAACATTACACATAAAATGTTTCAACAACATTGTTGATCAAATGTTTTAAAAACATTCCTTCAAAAAGGTTTTTTAAACCCATATTTTCAGAATGCTTATTAAACCTTCAAATTTAAACATGTCCAAACACAGATGGTGGTGAGCAATAATAGGTGATTTTAGAGGACTTCGTCAAAAATTGCCCCACGTGTAATCTGTAAAAGTAAGAATTCAAGGGGGCAGAATTTTTAAGCCACTATCTTACAATTTTAACAATAAAAATAATATTTTCGTTAGTGAGTAATCTTAGAAAGATATTGAATTTGACTTCTGACCCCATTATTTGGACATTATTATGTTCATTTACAATGTTTTTCTAACATTTATTAATAAACGTTTAATAAACGGTACACATAAAATGTTTTTAAAACATTCTATTATAAATGGTTTTTGTACTGATCATTTTTTAACCCAAAAATATTTACTGGGATTATTGCCCCATTCTGCACCATGGAGGTCAGCCAGAATTTGTCCTGGGATGTCCCTATGATCTTTGGCCTCCTCGTCTTCTAGTCCATGGTGGTCTGCCCTGTAACATGTCTGTATGGTGTTGTGCAAAGTCACACAAGCCAGATGATGTTACATTGTGTGGCTCTTGTGCCATTGTGTTCAGTATGCATCTGAAATGATTGGCCAGGATCCCCAAAGCATTCTCAGCCATCCTTCTTGCTCTTGACTGTCTGTAATTGAAGATACATCCTCATTGTTGAGATTCCTCCCTGAGAAAAGCTTCATGAGCCCAGTCCTCAATGAAAATGCATCATCAGCCACAATAAAGTATGGTGTGTCCCTGTCATCTCTGGGCAATGGATCTGGATCTGGAAATGCTAAGACCTTATCAACAATGCTCTGCTTCAGGTTAAACTTGTCGAAGACTTAGGCATCAGAACATAACTGATTACTCCCCACATCTGGCCAGAGAAATCTGTAGTCAGCATCTGTGAGAGCTAACATCCACCACTAAGTAGAAGCCCTTGTTGTTGTAATATCTGAACTCTGACTGCTTTGGACATCTTATGGCCACATGTTTCAAAACTGCTCTGCCTTCTCACGCCATTCTTATGAGGTGGTTGGACAATTAATCTATTCCTCCTTGTAAAGTTGGTATATTGCCTCACACACCTCTGGCAGGAAGAATTAGATGGTGTTAAAAGACACCCTAAAGCCATACATCAGGGTCTTATAGGAGTCTCCTGTGGCCAAGTATCTCAGAGTGATGGTTATCTTTAACACAGTTGGAAGGGGCTCACAAAATCTGGTATTCTCTTTCTGAATTATTGGTTCAACTCTTTCAACCAGCTCTTTCAACAGTTCTGGAGACAATCTGACAAAGTTTTTGAAGCCATATAAGTCAGAGTTTTATAGCTGATCCATCTGAACTTTAAATTTCCCAAAGAGTGGCCTCTCAAATATCCAGTTTCTAACACAACACTGTCTCAGGCACCTGTGTCTTCTACAATAGGCAAATCAAGACAAACTACAACCTTTTTGAACAAGTCATCATTCTCTAATTGTAGTCGTAATCGATCAGCTAGCTTGATATTCATAATGAACTTTGTCAGTTGAACTCACCTGAAGAAATAATGGTGGTCCAATGTGATGCATGGTTTTATAGACATTGGGCAACATACTAAAGCTGATACACGACTGTCATGAACAGTAGTATGATGTTACAAACATATATCATTGAGAGGAAACCGCCATTAACATTCAATCACCTTACGTGGCCATGGGAGTAGCACGTGATACCAAAACCAAAATGTATCATGATTGTGAACAGGCGTAGCACCACAGTAACTTACCATCACTCATTGATGTAAATTCCCTTACACTATGAACAAACCACAGACCACCACGACACAACAGTAGCAGAACCATGGGAGAATATACCACTGGAAAAATTAGTGGTGTTCTAGGAGGCAGGGCATACAGTCTGTAGTGTGAATGGGGCATAAACACTAAATTAATGTGTTTTCGAAGATCTGTGCCTTTAGGGATATCATTGATTTTAATTAATAAATATCCACAAGAATCAAATTAATAGAATTGCCATACCCAATCATAGTTATAAACCACCTCACCACTACTCACTCAAATATTCTAAAAGGTAAATAGCCATTTTAAACATGAATTTCTTGGAGCAAATAATGTTTTAGGAATACAATATCACCTAGCATGAAAACAAGATATGAATCTTTAAAAAAATACTTTACTTAAGAAATTAGTATGAAGACTTGTGACAAAAATTAATCTAGCATTTTGGTAATTTTTGCAGGATGATCTTCAAACCTATCTTTTCACTCTCCCCAGTCTTGTGATTATCAGTTTTGGAAAATGATCTCATGTTTAATATCTGTGGTCATGGATTCGAATTTTGCTCTTGGCAACATGTGAGTAATACTAACTTTCTGTCTCAATATGATCCTGGTTTTTGAAATGTAAACTTTGAAATTAAAGAATAAACAATACAGAAATTGACTTGTGTAGGGTTATCATATCACAAGTTATTTTCTTCCTGTGAAGGAGTTGGTCTTGAAAATCAATACTTTAGATAATGCTTAAATGAGTAGTAATGCTGCTTAAAATTCAAAATTATATTCTGCATAAATATTTTAAAGATTTCATCACCTGTTTTTCTGAGTAACTAACAGTAAAAGTGCTTTTTTCTCAAATAACCCTTTACTTTCATTAAAATGGTACCTTTTGGGGAATATATACCACACTAACTTTGTTGAAAATTATTAAAACAAATTTATCTAAAAAAATAAGATGGTTTATTAAACATTATATATTGAACATGGTTTTGACAATGTAAGGAAAGGGGGATTTTGGTCGTTCTCTTATAATCAGTTGATATACATAATCATAGACTTTGTTGAGGCCAGTTAAAAATTTTCAGTATGCCTATTTTTCCTTTAGCCTTGCATGAACCATATATTTCAAGATTGTTTTCAGGTTGAGTGGATTTCCAACCAATCAAGCTGGCAGTTGTCACTGGAAAAGGTGCTGATTTTGTAGGTGCTTGTATTGGAGGTAACTTTAGGCCTTTTTCTGGTTCTGGAGACAATCTCTTTGCTTGGATTCCTTTGAAAGACTTGTTGTTTTCCAATGGACTAACACTGGTGGACATTAATGATGTAGGGGTACTTCTAATATCTCTATCTGGAGTAGTTGGGTATCCATCAAGTTCTCTGTACATACTCTTGTATTCCTGAAAAATTAAATATATTATTATAATCTCTCAAGTAAGAAAAAACAATTATAGACAATGAAACTAAGACAAGGGTCAATGAAAAGTCTATGAATAATTTATTTACACTAGATTTATAATAGCTATCTATAATATTAAATCTGACAAAATGTCCATCTTCATAAGGAATTCAAATAAACACTTATCATCTTACATAAAAATTTGTATCCCCCCACCCCCACAAAAAATCTAAGTTACATCATTTCCATTTTCATAACACAGGGAAGACAATCCAACAGGCACTCAACTTTGAAATCTGGTTGAATCCAACGTAGAAATCTGGTTGAAATATGTGTAGATTTTGCAAACCATTTTTGGTTTTGGTTTTTCGGTGAAATCATACTGAAACCAATGTTGAAATCAGGTCGAATTCAATAGGTGAAATCTGGTTGAAATCGAGTAGATTTTCCAAACTGTTTTTGGTTGGATCCAACTGGTGAAATCATATTGAAACCAACATTTTTGATATCAGGTTGAATTCAATGGGTGAAATCTGGTTGAAGTATGTGTAGATTTTGCAACCATTTTTGGTTTGATCAAACCAGTGATATCATGTTGAAAGCAATGTTGAAATCAGGTTGAATTGAATGGGTGAAATTTGGTTTGATATACGTGTAGAATTTGCAAACTGTTTTTGAATCCAATGTATGAAATAGGGTTGAATTCAATGGGTGAAACCAGGTTTTTTGCACTGTCTTCTTTATTTGAATCATTGTAGCTTGTGTGTCATAATTGTAGCTTCTTAATAATATTATACAATAACTATCCATACACATATTTTGCAATTTGGATACAACTTCAAAGTAATTAATTCTTTCCAAAATGACATGTTTTCATGAATCATTAAATATTCAATATTGTATTTCTGATGACATTGTAATGACACATAATTTTGCATCAGCTTTCAAATATAATTTCTCAAGATATGTAAATCCATATTTTCTAGCTAGATATCCATTTTTATGTTATTAATAGAACTGGTATTATTCAATGTTTTCAACTGAAAGTCTTTTGTGAAATTTCAAAATAAATTTAAACTTTTTCCTTTGTAAAAACAAACAATTGTGACATTATTTATATCTTCAGTATTTTATCCAATCAGTTCTTTTCAATGTTTTATCAAGTTGGCTATAATTATATTGTAAATATAAAGAAGCTATAATCATGTAGCAAAGCCACAATGCTGAGTTCAGATGCTTGTGTAAATGTCTCCTACAACTTTGTCATATAAACTGAAAAAAAAACAGACCTAAAGAAGTAAACACCATGCATGCAATTGAACAAGGGTAAACTCCCACCTCCACCCCTGCTGTGTTATCTAATTACTTTTAGTCACAGGCCTAAGGTTCTGTGTAGCAGGGCACAGATAAGAAAAACCAGGAACCCCCATGACCTCACTGCTGTGTGACAAAATGTTATAGCTTAGGTTTTCTGTATAGAGAAGTTTTTAGTTTAAACTTGTAAACTGAAAACTAGTTATTTGAGCATGGGAGCATTTGAACAAATTCAAATTACTATGTTTTGATGAATTAGTAATAAGTTTGAATTTATCTTTTTTGATTTAAGACAAGCTTGACTTCAAAATGTTTTTTTTTAATTATCAGGAATTGTATTAATCAGAATATAATTACAAATTATAAAAATTATATTTGGGTGCATCAATTTTGTTGTTGCTATAAATTAATAAGGAGAATACATAAAAATGTACAAGTACATGCACACATAATCTTTATCATCTTTATAATCTTAAGTTTAAAAATTAGCCTTTGCTTTACAAATACCTATAAATTCAAAAACTATTGCAATAATATTTCTTTCAAAAAGTTAGACTTAATCACTATATCTCCCTCTAGAAAAAGATTTTTCAATCATTGATCACTAGTCATTCATTTCCCAACATTCAGCCTGTTTTCTGTTCAATAACATGACTAAGATTTCATGTCGGAAAACCTAACTTGATTTAGTGTTGATTTTTTATGAAGTATCACTACTTTTTCCAGTCAAAAATCCAGCTTTGAAATAGTGTTTAAATTGTGTCAGTGTCAATTTTTCAACCAAAATTCACCATGATTTCTGGTCAAAATGTCACTACTTTTCATGTCAGAAAACTAACTTAGCTTTAGTAGTTGATAATGTGGATTTGAACGTCAGGACCTGTTTTCAACTCTAAATCAATGACAGTTCAAAGTGTGTGCCTGCTGGGAAGTATTTTCAGAAAGATGAGAATGCTGCCTGTTGTATTTATTTTACAATAAACATAAAAACTCCTCTCATCTTCTGTCAACCTTTATACCTCATATTTATAAGTAAACCAATATGGTATCATACACTACCCAGAATACACTACCCAGAATTCAACCAGATTTCAACAGTTGGTTTCAACATGATTTCACCGGTTGGATCAATCTAAAAACAGTTTGCAAAATCTACACATATTTCAACCAGATTTCACCGTTGGATTCAACCTGATGTCAAAGTTGTGAGCCTGCTGGGTATGCACATTAAAATGTGTATAGACACTATTTACACTTTACAGTTTAAATATTTGAATGAAAGAAATCCTTTACATCAATCAGAAAATGCCATTTCTGTGGCCATTTGTATGCAACAGAGTGCATCTCTCTGTGAACATGATCCTTCCATATTTCATCATTATGAACAAAGTTGAGATGTTTCCCCATTTCTGTGAACACAAAATAATGAAAAGTATTATACACGTATACCATTGATTTACATCTATTCATGACTTTCAAACAAACATAAATTAAAATATTTTATCTCCAAAAGCAAAAAATATATGTACACATAATCAGCATGAGTCAAAGCATAAGTGATGATTTCATAAGGAAGGAAATATCTGACCTGTAAACCTAAGGCTTTAACAAGTAATCACATTCTCATGATAATATATTACATACATGTATAAAACATTTTAATTTTCATTTTAATTGAATCTACTGACAACAAAACTGAAATACATAATATAATTTTACGTCAATAAAAATCGTGACATAATACACCAGTATACTTACTGCTGCCTTATTTGATATGTATTCTGTTTACATTCCAGCAAGATTAGCGAGCAAGGTTGCTGCGGAGGAAATTTCTGTGACGTCATAAATACCGCTTTCACCTAGCGATTATTGCATACACTAAAATATCGTCATTCATTCTCTGCGTGAAACCGGATGTTTTCTATGACAACGTTTAAAAATGGCTACGGTGGTGCAGAATTATGGTGTTTCTAAAGAGAAAATGTGTTTTAGCGACTCACCAGAAGAGGAAATTGCTTATGCTAAAGCTTTTTGGCAATCTGTACAATTGTTACCGCCCATGGAGTCACGACTTGTTTCCAAAGATATAAATCAAAGGCTTAAAGCCGCCCCACCAGGCTATCAAAGTATGATAATTTTTCAGGGCTGCACGATCCATTTTTTCGGTTCCTTACTGCTTAGCCAGTGAAGTCAACTGTATTTTATGTCAAAAAGCTAAGAGTTTTTACTGTTAACTTTCAGTATATATGTATACCTAATTGCTGCTGAAAGAAGCTATTTTATTTATTTAGTGGTTTTCTGTGAATTGTTTATTTGGGGTTTTACGTCGCTTTCAACACTGTACAGGTCATATCACGACGGGTAGTTGGAAGGGCAGAGGAAACCAGTACATAGAGTTCGCTAGGGTTGTGTACTGTAAACTGCCGACCAACGGTAAGCAACTACCAGCTTTCCCACTTAAGGCCGTTACGGGGATCGAACCCCCGACCTCAGAGGTGGGAGGCGAGAGTGTTACCACTCTGCCACCGTGGCCCCCTTTTCTGTGAAAGTTCAGTTCCAAATGATACTGCATGTACAGTACTGTATAGAAGTTACTATTTCGAAACAACTCGCCCCTGCTGACAATTCGCCTCCGTTTTTTCCAGATGATTTGCCCCTGGTTTTTAAGAAAATCCCCTCTCATTTTTTAAAGATGATTTGCTCCTTTTTATGGAAAATTTTTGGTGATTTTTGATAAATGGATATATATAGCCTATTTCCATTCTGTAAACAATATAGTAATGCGGAAGAAACAAACTTTTTAGTAGTAATTCTTGTTTTGTTAGTTATGAGATCACCCAGATCCAGATATTAAAGGATCTTTGTAATTTAATACAAAACAATTAAACACAATGTAGCTGTGTCATGTGATCAGATATTTTTGCATATTCATTAGTAGGAAGTACACATACAATTGTTACAGAAGCATGAGTCACTCAGTGTTACTATAAATTGGGATATCACAACATCCCCTTTGTTTTAAATGAATCCTTTACACAAGTATGAAATCATTTAACTGTCATTTGTACATAATGAAATATATATTAAATATAGAGTCACATAATGTGAGTTTCATTACTATACTAGGAATTGACATCTAGTGTTCAGTTATGCAGTTTCCTCAATAAGAAGATACAATAATACAATACAGAATTTAAACATGCTGGTATCTTTCTGGCTTTCATACATTAAAGTTGGACTTTAACAATCAAACCATAATACCAATTCTTAAACACTGTCAGTATTTGTGCACATCTGTAGATAATGTCTAAATTGTTTGATCTCTAAAAGCGTACACTCATTTAAAGAATACTATTTTTGAAATTGACATAGATGTTTCAAATGTCAGTCCATCCATTTCTGTGTTTTAATTTATGTATTTACAAAATTGTCTTTATATTACATTTCTTCAATGAGTCTTTTTGGTGCTCGGATGATTCTGGCACTCTGATGCAGTTCAGCCCTAACTGGTGTGTGTATGATTTTGGTGATGTCTCCATGATCACTATCTTTATTTTGCACACTACTTTTGTCTTGATGAGTGTCTGAAGGTGAACTAATTCTACAGTGTTCCTGGTTTTCTGTACTGACACTCACAGGCACTTTTTTAATATGCTGCCGGTTTCTCCTAACTGAAACACCATTGTCCATTTGAATGTTGTAACTTCTCGGTGTTGTTTCCTTTACAACATGTCCTGGTGTATCCCATAGTTTATTGTTGAAGTTATATAGAACAACATTGTCACCTGGTTTCAAGCTAGACAGGTTTCTGGCAGTAACATTGTAACTCCTGTCTTGCCCTGCTTTATGTTGAATTATCTTCTCTTGAAAATCATCAATTGTAGAGTATAACAGGTTTGGTCGAATTGGTAGGGTAGCTTTTATCCTTCTGTTGAACAGCATTTGCGCTGGTGATACACCATGCCACAGTGGTGTAGCTCGATAGGCCTGTAAAGCCAGTTGAAAATCTTCTTTACTGTCCATTGACTTTTTCAGCAATTTCTTGATTGTTTTAACTGCTGCTTCAGCAAGTCCATCAGCTGTTCCATGTCTGGCAAAAGCTGCCTTGATCTTGCTGATGACTGTTGTGGAAGTAATATTTCTCAGCTGAAATACTTCTGGGTACAACGAAAAGTAGTCGCATATTATGAGGTATTCCTTAGCACCATATGTTCCAAGATCTGCCCCAACTTTCTGCCACGGTCTGTTTGGTACCTCATGGTGTTGTAGGGGTTGTTTGTTGTTATGGTCACTGAATCTGATGCACGTGTTGCACTTTCGAACCATTGTTTCTATTTCTTGATTGATTCCAGGCCAGTACACGACCTCTCGTGCCCTTCGTCTGCACTTTTCTATGCCCATGTGACCAACATGGATTTGACTTAAAATTTCTCCTCTCAGTGTTTGAGGAATCACCAGTTTGGACCCTTTTAAGATAAGGTCATCTGCCACTGAGAGTTCTGCTCTTATGTTCCAGAAACAAGCTGTTTCTTTTGAACACATCTCTCTGTTGCTAGGCCATCCTTGTAGGATATGCCGTTTAAGATCTGCCATCACAGGGTCTTCCTGTGTATGTTTCTTTATTTGTTCCAACCTCTTGTCATTCAGGGGCAAAGTTTCTATCACTGTATCTACTGCAGCCTCTATTTCATCCTGCAGTCGCTGATCACAATCACTTGTTCCTGATTTTGTGTCAACTGCTCTTGACAAGGCATCTGGACCGGGTAGCCATTTCCCTGGTATATATTGTACTTTAAGATCGTATTTCTGTAGTCGGAGCAAGAGCCTTTGAATCCTTGCTGGACATTCTGTCAGTGATTTCTTGAAGAGATTTACCAGAGGACGGTGGTCAGTTTCAACCAAGGTAGTACCTCCATATATAAACTGATGAAACCTCTCACATGCAAACACTATTCCCAGTAATTCACGCTCGATATTCGCATAGTTTTTTTCTGCTTGTGATACACTGCGTGAAGCATAAGAAACTGGACACCATTTGTCCCCGTAGTGTTGCAATAATATGGCACCTAGCCCATTCATGGAACTGTCGGCTGAGATCTTGGTCTCCCTTGCTGGATCATAGTACTTGAGCACTGGTGCATTCATCAGTAGCTCTTTCAACTGACTGAATGCTGCATCAATTTCTGGACTCCATATCCAAGGCACTTCCTGTTTAGTCAGCTCTCTTAGCAGTGCCGTCTTTTCTGACCAGTTTGGAATCCACTTGGCCAAATAGGTAACCATACCCAAAAACCTCTGTAAGTCTTTGGAATCCTGAGGCACTTTCATATTCCTTATGGCTGATACCTTTCTATCATCTGGTACAACTCCTTGACTGGTGAGCCTATCACCCAGGAATGTCAATTCTTTGACTGCTATTTCACACTTATCTTTATTTAGCTTTAAGTTATTTTCATTTGCTATCTTCAGAACTTGCTTCAGGCTGTTGAAATGAGCTGTGTGTGAATCACCCCAAACAATGATATCATCCATTGATGTATCCACATTAGGAATCCCTTGAAACATCTCATTGATCTGTTGATGGTAGGCTTCTGGTGCTGAGGATATCCCAAATGGCATACGCAAATATCTATAATGCCCAAATGGAGTTATAAATGTTGTGAGGTAGCTACTTTCTTCAGATAGTTTTATCTGATAGAAGCCTTGGGATGCATCAAGCTTGGAAAACACCTTTGCTCCAGCAAAGTTAGCCATGATTTCTTCTCTGGTTGGCAATTTGTAATGCTGTCTCTTAATAGCTCTGTTTAAGTCCTGAGGAGCAAGACAGATTCTTATATCACCATTCTTCTTTGGTGCTATGGCAAATGAGCTTATCCAGTCTGTAGGCTCCTCCACTTTGCTGATTATCCCTTGCTTGACCATCATATCAAGTTTCTGTTTCAACTGTTCCCTCAGCTTAACTGGCACATTTCTACAATTCTTTTTAACTGGAGTCACATTTTTATCTATCCTGATTGTGTGCTCTCCTCTCAGTTTACCTAGGCCTTGAAAAACACATACATTTTCTGTCAACAGTTTTTTATATTCAGTGTCCCAGTTTTTGAACTCCCCATCAGTACTGCCTATCTTTATCCCTTTCACTCCATCTGTGTCTCTCACTTGTACTGGTGCAAGCAATTTTATCAAGCTTAGCCTGGTACAGGCCTCCCGACTAAGCAGTGCTTGTGAATTTCCCTTCACTATGTGAAACAACAACTTCACTGTTCTGTTTTTGTACTGCACATTCAGCACACACTTCCCCAGTACTTCTATTTTATTGTTTCCATAGGCTCTTAACTGCACGTTTGTGGAGTGAAGCTTTGGTTTTCTTGACAGTGAGTGATAAGTATTTTCACCCATTGTACAAACCTGTGCACCAGTGTCTAGTTTTATAGGCACTATTGATCCATTTACAGAGAATGGCAACACCCAGTCTCTGTGTACACTGTGCACTTGTACACTGTCTGTGAATAGTTCAACACAGTCACTCTCTTCTAGCACAGAACTGTCTGACTGATCAACAGCATGTTGCTTTTTTGTTTTACAGCATTTCCTGAAGTGACCTTGTAATCCACATTTGAGACACTTTTTACCAAATGCTGGGCATTTCCCGTAATCATGATTAGATCCACATCTGTTGCATTTTTTCTTTGGTTCACATGTCTGTGCTTGTGTCTTTACTTTGCTGGGTACATATTTCCTACCCTTTTTCGTGCTCACTGCATTGACACCAGTAGATTCCCCTGCACTGAAACTAGTAATTTGTTGTGCTTGGACTTTTACTGTCTCTGCTGCTTTACAGTAGTCTACACAGGTTTTCAGATCTAGCTCTTTTGTTCTGAGAAGTCGTTCACGAGTTACATTGTCACTTATTCCACAAATTATCCTGTCCCTTATCAGTGAATCTCTAAGTTCATCATACTCACAGTTGAGGCTAAGTTGTTTCAACTTCGTCACATAATGGTCTATGGTTTCACCTGGGCCTTGGTTACATTGATTGAAGTGAAATCTTTCCAGAGTAACATTTTTCTTTGGGTTACAGTACTCCTCAAATTTATCTAAAACATTTTTAAGGTCATACTTGGATCACTGTCCTCATTTGCAGCTGGAAAACTGAAAGTGTTGTAGATATCTAATCCTTCCTCACCTATTATGTGAAGTAGTAGTGATGTCTTCACTTTATCATTCTCACCTGCTTTTCCACTAGCATCCAGGTACAGTTCAAACCTTTGGCGGAATTTTTTCCAGTTTGCTGCCACAGCACCACTAAACTCCATTGAAGGAGGCTGAGACAAAGAAGTAGCCATATTTTTTTTTCACATACACATGTGGTTAGCTCCAGAAAAGTTTATCCTTCTGATATATGATACTTTTTATCACTGTGTTTTATACACTAACAGACAAATCACTGTTCATTAATAAACTTCTGACACCATGTTTTGTTAGTTATGAGATCACCCAGATCCAGATATTAAAGGATCTTTGTAATTTAATACAAAACAATTAAACACAATGTAGCTGTGTCATGTGATCAGATATTTTTGCATATTCATTAGTAGGAAGTACACATACAGTTGTTACAGAAGCATGAGTCACTCAGTGTTACTATAAACTGGGATATCACAACAATTCTAATATTGAATTATATGTTTTATGGACAACTCGGCCCATTTTAAAGTCAGCCCATTTCAAAGTCGGCCCCCTGCAAAGTGAACATGAGAATAACTCAATAATATTCACATTTATGTATAAAATATGAAATCACAGTATTCTTTACGATTTTCTAACAATATGTTATAGAAATGCTGCTGGGAGATCAAGTATGTTACCTGGAAACTTGTACTTAGCTGACGAATTAATATTTCAATTTCGTGGACTTACACAATTCAATTATATTCATTTATACATAAAAATATAGGGTCACAGAATTCCGTGGGGTTTCCTGATTATGAGTCAGCATTTAAAAATTCACCTTTATTTAAAACATTTAAAGAAAAATCTTAAATTTAGCAAAGTTTAATGTCCTGTATCAACAACCCTTCATGTTAATGTAACTTTGTAAACAGTACCTGACGGACCAGCTAGTGCTAGTCAATGCGCAATTTTGGAGTTAATACAATGCATATTTATAATACAAGTAATTATGTTATCTTTTATTCTGTGTACAGTTGATTAACTAAAAATGATTAAATAGCATATTTGTAGAATATTGTTACAATTTCATGACATAATTTTTGTGCAAGCATTGTCGCTTGCAACTTCACAAAGATGGCGAACATATGGGAAAAAACACATATTATTCATTTTATTGCATATTGTGACGGATCCGAGCGGCATAAATATCTCATACCCTGGCTCCCAACTGGACGCTCCATCCAGTCCATAAATTCTCTAATTTCCCCCCTGTACAGGAATTTTCCAGACTCACTACTGAGTCTCAAACAAGGCTTACTCAAGCCTTCAGAATCACCAGCACCTCCAGGACGTCTCCAAGTACTGGAACAGATTCTTTGTCAGACACCTCCAGGAGATCCAAATGTCAGAAACAGATTCTCCATTGAACCACCGGACATCTCCAGGATCCCCAAGTGTCTTAAAACAGATTCACTGCTGAATCTTGTGATACCTTCCAGGACAACCCCATGTCAGAAACAGATTCCTGCAGAGAATCACCGGACATCTCAAGGATTTCCAAGTATCATTTAACAGGTTCACTGCTGAACCTCATAGGACATCCAAATGTCAGAAACAGATTCCTGTGGAGAATCACCGGACATCTCTAGGATTCCCAAGTATCTTTAAACAGGTTCACTACTGAACCTCATTATACCTCACAGGATATACAGTTGTGGGAACTGCATGATCCTGGTTGTAAATGTGAGTGCAAATCTTCATCTGCAACAAGAAAAGTTACATAACAGGAGGCAAGCAAGCAAAATCAAGGGATATATAGGGCTATTCCCATTTATTAACAGGCAATCAAATAATATATATATATATATATAAATCATTATCATTGAATTAAAATTATCAGGTAACTATTATAAGTTACCATCAACCAGAATGTTTTGATCAATATAATTAGCACAACTACAAGATAAGATTATGAATACTAGTGCTGTAAGTCGTCAAGAAATACTAGAGTCGACGCGTTGGAACTAATAGACAACGGTGAACCGACGAAAGTCGCACTTGTGTTGATCAAGGACTTCAGAAGAAATATATTTTATTAATTAGCCGGTTTTAAATAAAAAACGAATTTTTGTAGTTTGATCTTTGACCCTATCCAATAAAATACTGCATCTCGTGAAAATTTATATTTGCGGTTAAAAAAATGAGGGAAGCAGCCATTGTTGTTTCCACTTGAAAGCTGTGACAACTTGAAAATGTAACTGTTTTCTTAAAAACGCTAATTATCATAAGGTTTTATTAGGCAAGTAATATTTTGCAGTATTATGAAAGTTTTGATGAAAAATCGATCTTTATAATGCATGAACCGACGAGTCGTAATTTCAACACTCACGACCGACTATGAACAAGTCGAGCCGCATCGTTACTGCACTAATGAATACCATCTAGGACAAATAGATAACTAATAATAACCATAACATGGCTACTGACACTATTGCCGACTACTAAGGACTATGTCTGGCTTTAAGAACTGGCATTCTACTGCTCGGTGATAAGGGATATTAGTTAGTATTGCCAGCTACTATTGGTGGCTACTGGTGGCTATAAATGGCTACTGGCATCCCACATGGATTAATAGGGTTTAAGGGGCTATTGGCGGCTATATTGGCGGCTATAGGTGGCTACTGGCATCCCACATGGATGGATGGGTTTAAGGGGTTATTTGGCGGCTATATTGGCGGCTACTGACGACTATAGATGGCTACTGGTGATTATATATGGCTGGTCATGTTATAGTGAATATATGTGGCTACTGGCGGCTATATTGACGGCTACTGGCGGCTATAGGTGGCTACTGGCATCCCACATGGATGGATGGGTTTAAGGGGGTATTGGCGGCTATATTGGCGGCTACTGGCGACTATAGATGGCTACTGGTGACTATATATGGCTGGTCATGTTATAGTGAATATATGTGGCTACTGGCGGCTATATTGACGGCTACTGGCGTCTATAGGCTACTGGCATCCCACATGGATGGATGGGTTTAAGGGGGTATTGGCGGCTATATTGGCGGCTATAGATGGCTACTGGCATCCCACATGGATGGATGGGGTTTAAGGGTTATTTGGCAGCTATATTGGCGGCTATAGATGGCTACTGGTGACTATATATAGCTGGTCATGTTATAGTTGAATATATGTGGCTATTGGCGGCTATAGGTGGACACCCTCTGGCTGAAACCAGTATTCACTGCTGAATACATGGCTTCTCCCCTACTGCACACCTTGAGGCTGGTGGTAGTAGCTGGTGGCGGCTCTCCCTTCTCTTCTGTCTTCTCAGCTCTTCTTGGTATTGATGGTGGAATTCACTACTGAATTCTGACGAATCCGGCAATCTGCGGCTCTTATATTTACTTTGCGAGAGGTCACATGACCAGTGGGACGATACTGAGAATGAACTGGAGGGGTGATAGCTTTTAAACTTAAAGCCAGCATTCACGTAAATTATGTCTACTATTATGCAACATTACCTAAATTAATAGTTTAACATCATATTCACACACATATAAAATAAATATTACAAACTCCATGCATAAAGTCAAATACTTTACTTACTCCAATTATTTTAAAAAGCTTTAACCCCCGGCTGAAGTTTATATGACGTCACAAATCTCCTCAATCACAGATGATTCATTGATTCATACAAATATAACCTAAATGCCGCAGAAAACGCCAAATATCATGAGGTTAAAATAAAATAAGATGAATTTAAGCTTTAATACGCTGTTTTTCGCAAGTTCTAGAGTTAAATAGAAGGTAAGATTGATAAAATCCCCTATTTTCGCCCATTGGTACCGGTGACGGCCGTCGGACCGTCACACTATTATCTAATAGAAATTATTACCAATTAAGTGCTACTGTGTCAGTGACAAATTTTTTAAGGACAAATTGTCTCCAGTAAAAAGCAAAACAAAAGTCCTTGCCTATCAATGTTTAGATATTATTTGGAATTAATTATGATAAAGAATATAATATCCAGTAAACATTAGAAACATTTTAAAATGGTTTAAATGTTTACAAAACATTTTTAAAACCAACTTAAACCCTATCTTATGGTTTTATAAACCTTTCAAAGTAAACATTTATGCTGTAATGTTTAAAATACATTTTATAAATATTCCATATACAAATGTTTTTACTAAAACATTTATTAAACGTTTATAAAATAACTCAAGAAGTTAGGTTTAACTGGAAACATTTTTTAAACATTTATAAAATAGCTAAAGAAATGAAGCTTATGCTGGAAATGTTTTTTGAACATTCATCATGATATGGTTTATAAACAGTACACATAACATGTTTAAAAAACATTGTTGATCAAATGTTTTAAAAACGTTCTATCAAAAACAGTTTTTAAACCCATATTTTCAGAATGCTTATTAAAGCTTCATCTCAAAACATGTTCAAACAAAGATGGCGGTGAGCAATAATAGGGGATTTTGGAGGACTTTCTCAAAATTTGCCCCACATGCAATGACTAAAAGTAAGAATTGAATGGGGGCACAATTTTTAAGCCAATATCTTACAATTTTAGACATAAAAATAATATTTTCATCTGTGAGCAACCTTAAAAAGATATTGAATTTGACCTCTGACCCCATTATTATTCAGACATTAATATGTTTATATGTAACATTTTTCTAACATTTATCATTAAACGTTTAATAAACTGTATATGTCACAGTGGAAACTCCAATCCAGTGCCATTTCTAATTCCTCCAATTGGAACTACCACTAGTGCCATTTCTAATCATTTGCTGATAAACAACAATTAGAAGTAGCACTAGTGCTAGTTCCAATTGGAACTACCACTAGGGGAATTAGAAATGGCACTAGTGGTAGTTCCAATTAGAACTACCACTAGGGGAATTAGAAATGGCCCTGACTCTTGATTTGACTTCTCATGAAGAAGTTCATCATTGATCACAAACTGTTTATTTACATACAGTAAATGATAATACATACAGTATTTACATACAGTAAATGACAGTACATACAATACACAATATGTGGTCATTTCACAAGTTTTAATGTTTTATATCACTTGAGGAACCACTGGATTGGAAGTCTTCAGACAGTATAGCACATTTCTGGCACTAAGTTTTTGTACTTTAAAGTTTTTTGAAACCCAGTACTTAAAGAAGCTACAACTTGGTCATATTTGTCTTGTGATATAGAGAAAGTACTTCTACTCTTTTCCACTAGTCCATCAATATGCTTTTCAAGCTGTCTCACAAACTCAGACTTCTGTTCATCCATACTTATTAGTGTATGTGAAACTTTAGTTAATAACTATTCACTGTTGTTTCCAAAAGTTAAACTGACCATTGCCTAGATGGGCTGGTCTTATATAGACACAGTAGCACAGTTAATTACAGAAATGTATTCCTTTGATGGGCCCCTTTTATGTGTTCTAAAGAAAGATAGATCAAAATGATGACATGGATTACCTGCATAACTATAATCTAGAATATTAAAGCAAATTGCTGCTCTGGTGAGAGCTGCTCATCTGAGCAGATATCACAATTAAAGGGACAAAATGGGGTAATTGCAATTCAGATTAGAAATTAGTGTTGTCACAAAAATGTTGATTGATGATATTAGAAATTACACCTTTCAAAGGTTTAGTGCCATTTCTAATTCCCCTAGTGGTAGTTCCAATTGGAACTACCACTAGTGCTATTTCTAACTCCCCTAGTGCTGCTTCCAATTAGACGTACAACTAGTGGTAGTTCCAATTGGAAGCAGCACTAGGGGAATTAGAAATGGCACTAGTGGTAGTTCCAATTGGAAGTAGCACTAGTGGTAGTTCCAATTGGAAGTACCACTAGGGGAATTAGAAATGGCACTGGATTGGAGTTTCCACTGTGACATATACATAAAACATTTTAAAAACATTCCTTTATAAATAGTTTTTGTACCCATCATTTTTTAACTTTTGCCAAACGTTTCCTATGTAAAACCCAAAAATGTTTACTGGGTACTAGACAGTTAAACAAATTTTATGTAACATTCTCTAGAACAGTATTAAAATCGAGGAGTTTATCTATATATAGAGTGAAAATGTGCAACAATTCAGTTGCTAAAAAATGTCTTTTATTTTTGTCCTTTTAAATTAGAAATAGTTAAAAAGTCCATTAAATGTGCATAGTGTAATTTCATGTACATAATATTTCAGATCTATGTCAGTTGGGTTCTGCAGTATATAAATGTATACATGTACATATTTTACAGACAATAACTTTTAAAATATACAGATAATGTTAACTAGAATTTGGATTTGCATGAGTGTTAAATGACAAGCCCATTGTGAGCTTGAAGCCCCCCATTAAATGTTCCCTTTGTGTCTTATAGTTACACTGATCACTGCATAACTGACCAACAGTTACAGTTACACAGTTATTTAAAAAATAAATTACAACTACAATTACACAAAAATTATAATTAATTACACACATTAATCAAGTACTTGTGTCATCAACTCCAATGGGTCCAACAAATTCATAATAAAATATATTGCTGATAGCTTTAAATGTAACATTGATTCAGTTATTGACTTTCAATCTGATATTAGTAAAAATATGTATTATAGCACAACTGTATTTATCTTTATATGTATTATCAATGATTTATAATACTACACATGTTTAATGTGAATTTGGAAATAAACTCTATCTGTTTAATTTAAATATAAATATTGACTGTATTTGAGTTTTCTATGGCTCGCCTCCCACCTCTGCGGCCAGGGAGTGGGAAAGCTGGTAGTTGCTTGCCGTTGGTCGGCAGTTTACAGTACAGAACCCTAGCGAACTATATGTACTGGTTTCCTCTGCCCTTCCAACTACCAGTCGTGATATGACCTGTACAGTGTTGAAAGCGACGTAAAACCCCAAATAAACAAAATAAACAAATCCATGGCAGGTTATGAACTTCCGAAAACCATACCTGCCTGTGGCCTTTCTGGGACGGTTTGAAAAATCTGATATTATAAAACGGAGAGCTGCGCAGTCAACAAAAACGCATCTCTGCGCATTTCGTGACAGTCCATTATAGAGGCATAAATGTACGCTGTTCCATTCAGCAAACATGGTTACGCAACATAATCTCGAAAATAAATTTGAAAACAAACAAAATCAGGAAACATTGGATAAAATATTAATAATCATTTTATAATAGAAATAAACTACTTTTGCTTGGACTTTATTGGCGATTCAATCACAAAAATAACCTCTAAATAAAGGACTCGGGCCTTCGGCCCTCGTCCTTTATTTGAGGTTATTTTTGTGATTGAATCGATAATAAAGTCCGCGCATACGTAGTTTATTTCTACAGTCTATTTCCACATTTCAGACTACTAGACTTGATCAGAGATGACAAATAGGGGGGTGGTAACTATATAACTGATGGTTTTGCCATGGCTGCATCAATGGAATGCAACAGGCTCCTATTTAGTGTCAGATTACAACCGATCACTTCAAGATTTAGAAGCCAACTCAAGACTTACCTATTCAGACAAGCTTATCCACCACCTTAATCATCCTCCCCTGGCGAGCGCTTACTGGGTTACAACTTTGCTTGGTTTAATACCCCCTTCACACTACAGGCAGCATACCCCACAGTTATGGACATTGGACAAAATACCTCAAGTCCATATGCAAACTTGTGACAGAGTAGCTCACCGTCCCATTACTTGAGCACCCCATGAAAATTTTAAATGGTCAAAATTTCTGCCTCTGAAGGTCTAAATTTTAAATGTTCAAATTTTCTGCCTCTGAAGGTCTAACTCTCAGTCACTGTCAATCACCATGCTTTGTCAGCCCTTTGCAAAACAAGAAAAAGGGAACATTATTCCAGAAAACATAAGTCAGACTCATCAAAAGACATATTAGATCTACTAGGTGATTCAGATATGGAGGACATTTTCTCAGGATCTCATGAAGATCATGAACAACTGCTCAGCAGTTATACTCATCTCCCTCTTGGACCCAACACTTAGGTTTGGAGGTGTTGTCAATAAAATTACCCCAACAAGTTCCACCAACTCCGGGTACAGTCCTCCAAAAGAAGATTGAAAAGTCGTTGGGTTTGCAATTACACCTAGAACTTCAACAACAATTGGGGGTCTTTCAAACTTCCATAATGGAAACCCTAAATAAGCTGGCAGATTAACAACAATCTTTGAGAGATGAGATCAAATCTGTAGCAAAACCCCCTTCTGAGGCAGTGGTGGATCAGACCTCCACCTCAGATCCTAAACCTGGCACAAACCAACAATCTGACTTGCAAATCCCACTGAGCTCTAAAGCCCTTCGACACACCTATGGAGACAAAGTTTCCTTACCACCCAAATTATCCAAAGATTTGAATCCGAGGTTCCCTTGGAGGGCAATTCAGAACAATCCAAGGTGATATCGCCCCAAAACCCAAGAAACACTCAGACAAAAGAAAACATAAGTCTCGGGCTAAATATGTTACTTACTCAGAAGAAACTGAATTTTCTGTGCAAGTTAAAAAGTCCTCGAAATCCAAGGGGAATTCTGATGAACAAAATCAACCTAACCTTGACCCAGACCCAGACCCTCTAGTTTACAGGGAATTAGATACGTCTGACTTGCCCTCACAGTACACTGAGGACATTGAGACTTTCAGGCAGATTTTGAAACTCCCTGACCCCAGGGGCAACATGCCTATGTCCTCTATCACAGTGTGGGATCTAAATGACGTAGCCAGTCAACAGGAGCTTAGGCCAAAGGGCCCTTCAGCTATGCTGCCAATCAGTCCTCCTTCCAGACTGCTAATTTACCTTAGGGTATATTCATAACCCACCCCCCACCCTCTTCCACTTCCAAGTGGTATAAATTGGATCAACCTTGTTTCGAGGACAAGTTACAAGAATTAAACACAGATTTTGCAAAAATCAGTATCTCTGCTAAACCATCTGGGGCTCCTATGGGCAAAGTTTGAGCATCAGGCCAGGCAAAATCTCTGTACCCTTAATTTTTCAGCTGTTTTTACCGAGGTCGCGTCTGAATGCAACCTAACCATGGAAAAATGCCAAGACAGTATCAAGGCTACTGTCAAAAGGATCAAAAGTCAGATTCTAAAGGGTGCCAATCCTGAAAAAGCAGTCAGAAATGGTTATGAAAAGACCTGTGACTATCTAGATATCCTGAATAAGAGGATTCTTATTCATCAGAGGGCCTTCGCCTGTCAAAGTAAGGCCTTAGCCCACATTTTCCAGAGGCTTTTGTATACTATGGGAAATTCAGTTCATATTAGATGTGAGGCTGAAATGACCTATCTTCAACCTCATTTCTGAGATACCAGACCTCAGGAACTTTTGTCCCACTCCTTTGTTCCATTCTCAATTGGTCAAGGAGGGAGAAGATCCTCCTTTAAAAAACACCCCTAAAACACTCAGGGTTTTGGACCCCTATCAAAACCAGCCCTTTTGTGGTCCCCACCACAATAAGAAAAGAGGCTCCTACAGGAAACGTCCCTATTGGGGTCAATCCACTTCAAGCAGTAACCAATCGTTATCCTCAGGCAGGGGGAAATCGAGTAACAGAGGCTCCAGAGGTCATTTCCGACATCACAAAAGTTGACGAATGCATGGAAACCCTTTTCCCCAATGACTCCATAGCCTCACCCAGTCTACTAGTAGGTCACCTCCATTCTGTCAGAAGAGACTGGCAAACACAAAAAAAGGGTGGACAATAAATCAAGAGAAGTTTGAACTCGAACCCACACAGGTGTTTTCATTTGTGGGCTATGAATACCACCTAGATTCAGCCCTTGTAAAACCCACTCAAGAGAGATGGCTCAAACTTCAGGATTTGATCCTACGACTCAAGTCAAAACATGTTTTCACTGCAAGAAGTTTGATATCACTAATTGGATAACATGCCTCAACAGAGAAGATGGTCCTGGAGGGACGCCTTCGCATGAGGCCCTTTCAGTTTCACCTTAAGGAGCACTGGAGATATCCTCAGTCGTTGGACAGCCTCCTTCCTTGGTCAGAGACCATTTCAGCTCACCTAGAGTGGTGGCAAAACCCTGTAAACGTGATGAATGGTGCAGACCTTCAACCCAAAAACCACAATATCCAAATCTTCACAGATGCCTCAAATGAAGTTTGGGGCGCTCACTTAGAGCAAGTCTCTACAAAAGGTCTGTGGTCAGACAGGGAAAAAGGAGTTGAAATCGGATTCTCTGGCCCAGAAGAGGTTCAAGGACCAGTGTCAATATCAAACAGTGTTGGTTGCTACGGACAACTCAACAGTAAGAGCCTACATAAACAAGCAAGGAGGAACCCACTCAGCAGAGATGTGTGCTCTCCTGTGGAAAATCATGACCTGGTGCCATCAATACCAGATAACCATAAGAACCAGGCACATTCCAGGGTGATTGATTGTAATGGATGACCTACTGTCCCGGTCGAACAAAGCCCAATCAACGGAATGATCACTGCATCCGCAGCTGTTCAAACAGATCTGTCAAAAGTGGTTCACCCTTCATGTAGATCTAGTTGCCACTCATCTGAACCACAAAGTTCCATTGTACATATCTCCAGTCCCAGACCAACATGCTTGGGACATAGATGCTCTGAACATAAACTGGTTGGGTTTCACTAATGCTTACCATCCCATGGATCTCATTCATGGGGTGATCCAAAAAATCAGGCAAAGCAATTGCCTCGTCATTCTAATATGCGCATCACTAGATGGCCAGGGATGCCCTGGTTTTGGGACCTAGTGCAGCTCTCAACAGAGATCCCACTCTAGTTACTAGTGTCAACAACACTTCTCAAACAGTCCCACAACCAAATATTTCACAACAATCCACAACATCTGAACCTCCACATGTTGTGTCTAGGAGTGGACAGCTTCAAGAGCAAGGCTTCTCTGTGGAAGTGACAAAGAGAATTGCTGCCCAAAGGTCATCTACAAGGACCATCTACAAGTCAAAGTGGGCCCTAGTTGAAGAATTGTGCAGAGAAAATTCGGAGGGTTTCTCCACTCCCTCTGTGAAAGATGTCTCAGACTTTTTCATGCATCTGTAGTTCTGTAACAAGATCTAAACACGCATCCTTCAACCATTGATGGTTATATGATGGCCATTGTTGACATCTTGGGCCCAGCGGGGTGCCATATTTCTCAAATCATTGACCTTAACAGATTACTTTCTAGCTTTCACAGAGATTGTTCCAAAAGTTCCAGGAATCTGAGGCCATCCAAAATAGCATTCAGTTGCACATGGTAAGCTTGTAGCTTATAAAAGCTACATTTAAAAAAATTAAAATTTTCATATTAATAAATTTTACAGCTTCATAATTACCCCACATCCCTTAAGGGCTGTCGGGGAATTGTTTTCACCCATGGTGTCTGGATGAGCGGGCGGCGGGAAAAGTTTGTCCGGGCTGTATCTCAGAAACCTTAAGGTGCTAGGAAGTTGGTACTTAGTAGTGACACTGGTTAGGAGATGTAAGTGTGCAATGTCATGGTGTGAGCTTGATTTGACTTTTGACCTTGCCATAGTGACCTTGACCTTGGTTCGGGCAATATCTCTGAAACTGTAAAGTGTAGGAAGTTGTGCTTGGTAGGGACATTGCTTAGGGGCTGTAGGTGTGCAACATCATGGTTTCATCTTGATTTGATCTTTGACCTTGTCGTAGTGACCAGGAGTTTTTTTTTACACCACAGCCCTTAAGGGCTTTTGGGGTATTGTTTTCACCCATGGTGTCTGGATGGGTGGGCAGGCGGCGGGAAAAAGTTTTTCCTGGCTGTATCTCAGTAAGGTCCCGTAAGGTGTAGGAAGTTGGTAGGGGACATTGATGTTGGGGTGTAGGTGTGCAGCATCATGGTGTGATTTTGATTTGACCATGTCGTATTGACCATTAGTTTTTAAATATTATCCGGGCTCTTGAATTCTGTTAGGTGTAGAAGGTTGACACTTGTTAGGGACATTGGTTAGGGGGGTGTAGGTGTGCATCATGGTGTGACCTTCAGCTTTGGCTCTGCCAAGGTGTGTTCACCTGCCATACTTGAAAGATGATTCTCTTACATAATTATAGCCTTTTTTTTACAGTTGCCCTCCTGGAATAAGAACATGACTTGCAACAAGTGTGTTTACATTTAAACTGTTCACAAATGTCTGTTTTTTGCCGGTCACATTTAATACAGTCTCCTTGACACCAGCCATATTCACTAAACCCTTGTGGGTTAACTCAGTAATTGTCATTTATCAGAATTCTGCCACTTGGCTGGTTGCTCTTGCCCAGTAAACATTAAAAATGTTTTAAAATGGTTTAAACATTTTTAAAACCTATTTAAACCCTATCTAATGGTTTACTAAACATTTTCAAGTAACTAATCACACTGTAATGTCTGATAAACATTTTATAAACATTCTCTACACAGAAGTTTTTGTTGCAAACATTTATTAAACCTGAAAAAATAGCTAAAGAAATTAGGTTTGATTGGAAAATTTTTTTAAACATTTATAAAACAGCTTAAGAAATGTTTATCAAACATTCATCATGAAATATTTGATAAACAGAACACATACAATATTTAAACAGCATTTGTTGCCAATGTTTTGTAAATGTTTGATCTGAAAATGTTTTACAAATATTTAATAGCAACTGGTTTTCAGTAGGGGTGTTGCGGTAGTACCCGTATCATCGGTAAATAGATTATTGCAAACCACCATAAAGTTAAGCTATCGGTTTTCCACTTACACTTCAATGTAAAGCAACTTTACTAACCTTGGATACAAAATAAATGTCAACCGGTAACCAACCAGGAAGTACAAGACGTGAAACCAGAAGGAAAAAAATCGCTACCGCAACACCCCTAGTTTTCAGACACATAATTTTAAACATTTTTGAAAAATTTTCTATCAAATGTTTTAAAAATAGCTTCAGAGATGCCTGTACACTATAGCCTGGGTAATTTGTCAATCTTGAATCTTCATGCCTGCCTGGAGCAGAGTCTCGGCCAGATCAGTCTATGAGGCACTCCACAGTAATCAGGTGGACTTGAGGGCACCACCTATAAAGATCAATTCTGTGCATTTCAGTTATCTTTGGGAGGTAAACCTGACAAAGTAAATTGTTCCTATGTGACCTTAGACTACTGTAATGGTGGTTTCCAAATGATTGACCTTTGTTCACACATTCAATCTGCTAAATTAATGTGGATGACCAGATTACTGCAAGGGAGACCTACTTCCTGGTAGCTGCTTCTTGAATATAACATATCACCAATGTTCAAAATAAGCAAATTTGGATACGGCTGGTGCATGTGTATTCTAAAAACTATCAATTTTTGGAAAGACGTATTCAACCCTGGGTGGGTTTGTGTGAAAATTTATCTATTGAAACAAGTGAGCAACTCCATCATCTCCAATTTGGTATAATCCTAGAATTTCATTAACTACCCTGTATTTTCCCAAATGGTTCAGGCATGGAATTGAATTGATAGGAGATGATGTAGACAACAATGGCATTCTAATAACTGAAAATGAGCTAAAAATAAACTCAACCTTCCTAGTGTTGAATTTTTGGAAATGACGAGACTAATTTTGCTTATTAAAAAATATCTTCAACAATTCAATATCACACTACAGGACTTCAGGAGACCAAATATACCAAGAGAAATGGAGATTGTTATTAGTCACATTAAAACTAGGGTTTTTTAACAAACTTATAAATACCAGATACCCAGAGATTGGAATTAAGCATAAATGGAATGAAGATTTGAATTTATTTATACAGCCAAATGATTGGAAAAATATCTTTAAAATTTTCTTCAAAACGGTAAAGGACAATTATCCGATATGGTTTCAATATCGTATATTATACAGATTCTAGGTACACATAAATTACTATATAATATGAACAAAAGTCCTTCCCCAAACTGCTTATTCTGTGATGATACCCCTGAAACTCTAATTCATTTATTTTGTCAATTAATGTCCAAAAGTAGTAAACTTTTGGACTGAAGTTGAAGATTGGGTTGCAAATCAAAAAAATTCTTCTTACTAATTTTACCCCTTCTGAAATTATCCTTGGATACCTAAAAGATGAAAAGTTCCTTCTAATCGATGTAATTATAATTTTGACAAAGAACTATATATACGACAAAAACTACTACTCCATTGATTCTTAGAGAACTGAAGAAAACTGTCCAAATTGTGTTTGAAGAACAAAGTACCTAGCCAATCTACAGCTTAAGAAAGAATATTTTAATAAGAATTGAGCACTATTCAGAGATATCCCTGCAGCATAATTATTGTATTCTTCCACTTTTTGTTATAAAAATACTATATTCTGTTAATATATGAATACATCTTTTGTGTTGGTATAGTTCAACGAAATGTAAAGGTGACTCCATCTAATTTTACCTTTTTGTAACCGTGCATTAGAATGTGCAAATTGACCCTGGGTCACCTTTTGCCAGCGTGAGTTTACCCCCAGGATGTGTAATGGCATCTATTTCTCATTTTATTTAAATAAAAATATATATCGTGGGGGGAAAAGTCCATAGCCGACTTCCTGCTGTATCTGTCTTGGAAGTCATAGCCAAGTACTATTGATGGCTACAGATCAGCCATTGGAAATTGCCCACAAATGGTAACAAGATGAGAAGCTGAACTCCTCTCTTGGATAGCTTCCACAGAGACAGACCTAAGGGTTGGAGGGGCATTCCCTCCTGGAACCTTTCCCTGGTGCTGCACCAGCTCACAAAGGCTCCCTTTAAACCCGTTCAAGTTTCCTCATTGAAGCATTTGACCTTTAAGACTGTCTTTCTCTTAGCTTTGACTTCAGGCAAATGCAGGAGTGTGACCCATGCTTGCCTATGTAAGAACATTAGATACCAGTCAGACTTGTCCAAGGTGTCTCTTTAACCTCATCCAGCTTTTTTTCCAAGAATCAGCTGGCCAAAGAGGGTCCAGACATTGTGGCCCAAGTGGTGATTCCAGCCCTGTCGCCAACCCTGGATAAGTCACTCAAGTCTGATAGGTCCATTTGCCCATCCAGAGCCTTGTGCTACAATCAGACCTCAGGCAGAAGAAGGAACTAGCCTTGTCTCCTTCAAGAAAGGTTTCGACAAAGATATCTCCCCTGCCACTATCTCCTCATAGATCAAGCAAATTGTGATCCTATGTTATGAGCTCTCTGATCAGGTAGGTATCCCTCACCCTACATCAGGTCAAAGCAAATGATGTGAGGGCCTTTGCTGCCTCTAAGGCCTTCCATTCAGGAGTCTCCTTAGAACAGTTGGTGACACGCTTCCTTCAGGAGATTTATTTCAGGGGACTGAACTCGTACCTGTCTTTCCCTACCTCAAAGTAGGTTTGTTAAAAACGTGGGCCACGTCAATATACTGCCGGCAGCTGGGACACTGGTAACCCGACCTTGCTATCTTTCAATATGCATATTTTTGTTTTATTTGTTTACAGCTGTGAATAGACTGTATCCACAGAGAGAAGAAGATCCACCAGGTAAAGCCATTTGTGTTTTTCTGTTAGATTATATAATTATTAAACTCTTATAGTTTCCAATTAATACAGGAAAAAATTCTGTTTGAAGAATTTACTTTACTCTTTGTAGCAGTTATTAAATTTTTAAAGAAAAAAAAATTGGCAGCTATATATACATATCATTTATGACTGAAACCTCTTCATTGGTGAAGGTCATTTATGTTAATCAATCTGTAATACATTTGGTAATATTCTGATAGTATTGAAAATGTATATGATTTGTATGTATTACTTAATTGCACCAAATTTTTTTTTCAATAGTATTGAAGAAATTTTTGCAAAATGCAAGAGCTCAAGAAATGCAAGCAGAGAGAAGGAAAATCGACAGACTAGCAAACTTCAGAGCCCATGACAGACAACTTCTGGAGAAACATAGACAAGAAAGAATAAAGGTATATATGCATTCCCCTGGGTTATTCACACATACATGTTAAGATGCATATATATTTAGGCAGAATTTGCCATTGCTTGAGAAAAAGAGATGATGTTTGTCTTGTCTAATAAGGTTGAGCTATATTTTGCAGATATTCGGTTGTAATGGTTTTAACAGGGCCTAAGCTGTTTAGAACAAAAATCTCACCTCAAATATCTTCTTTCAATTACTTTTAATTATCTTCTAATTAATTACCAAGTAAATACTTTGATGAATATGGTTACATCTGAGAGCATAGAAATACAGTCACAAAACAATTATCAAAAGAAACCAGATCATAAAGTAAAGAGAGAAACAACAACAGTTTACGTAGCAAAAATATCTGGCCAAGGGGAAATAGATATTTCTGGTTTGTATTAAATTGTACTCTTAACCATGCAGATTTCATTTGCCAGAGGTTTCAGATGTCCTTAGATAACCAGGATTCTGGGTTAAATGTTATTAATTATATCCCCAGACAAAAGTCGGGGATATACTGGTCTCACCTCTGTCACATCGCCACTGCCGTATGTTTTGACTTGTGTTCGCGATAACTCAAAAACACTTTCACGAATTTTATTCAAATGTGACACACATGTATTTGGGCCAGGACAGGAACCCTATTTTAAGGAGACAGTAAACTTCCAATAATAAAGAACTTGTGGCCACCTTAAGGTCAGAAATTTCACCTTTGGTCACTTAATGCCCTCTAACTCAAAGATTGTGTGGCTCATCTATCTCAAATTTTCCATGGGAACACATTAATATATTCTTCAATATGCCCAAAATCAAGATTTTATGGTGAGGTGCAAATTGTGTTTGAGGTCCATAAAGAGCCCACTTAGACTTTTTTCACATATTTTGCCTGTAACTTGGAATGGTACATATGACAAGTCCCAAACTATATTAGATATATATTTTATATGTGATCTTAGTCTGTGGAAAATTTAAAGTCAGTAGCTTTAATTTTAAGGTTACCTTAAGGTCTCTAAAATACTCACATACCCAATTTATGGACTTTTTGCCACTTTTAAGCCCTATAGCGGTCAAACTATGTGACTGATAGAGCTAAAATCACATCTGGGAATATATTTATATGTTCTTTTTAATGTGTTAAAAATTAAGGGTTTAAGTAGACATTTGACCTGTGTATGAGGACCATAAACACCCACCTGAGTCACCCTTTTCGACATTTTCACATATTTTGCCCTGTACCTTTGCAATGGTAAGTCTGACAAGTCTCAAACTGTATTATACAATTATAATGTCTATGTGTAATCTTTGTGGAAAATTTGTAGTCTGTAGCTTTAATTTTAAATTCACCTTAAGGTCTCTCAAATGTCCACAGACCCAATTTATGGACTTTTTGCCACTTTTAAGCCCTGTAGCCGTCAAGCTATGTGACTGATAGAGCTGAAATTTCGTCTGGGAATATATTAATATGTTCTTTTTACATGTGCCTAAACTCAAGGCCTTAAGTATCCTTCTTATTTTAATGTAAGTCATATGCAAATCATTTTAATGTAAGTCATATGCAAATCGTTTTAATGTAAGTCAAAAGCAAATCTACTCTCTTTAGCTGTAATACTAATAATAATGTGATAATGTAGTGTCATCAATCAGGAGCAATGAATAAATAAAAAGACAATATAACATTTTAAATGGTATTGTATTGGGATTTTCTAGGCCCCACCTTTTTTCTACGGGTTTGCAAATATCTGGGGTTTTTCATATACGATCCCTATTACCATTTTAACCAGAACTTGACCTGTGTAATGTGACAAATATAAGCATTTGTCTGTCTTTTCCTTCAGTATCTCTTTATCCCCCCATTTTAGCATGCATATGCACCCAGGCATATTCCCTTTGGGATCTCTCAATGGTGGGCACAATGAATGGACCTTCTGCTTGCATAAGCAGTAGGTGCTTTTGATAAGTTTGGCATTTATGGATGATTAATCTGAATATGTGTGCTTATATGGGGGTGTGCCTGGGTGTGTAGGTTTTTTTTCCATACAAAGGAAAGAAATCCAAAATTCCTGAGATATAAGTGAATCTGCTAAGCTCTAATCACAGTATTTTATGATTTCATCTCTCCACTAATATGTTAAAGGCTTACAAGCCCTACAAAAGTTTATGCTACTGTTTCAGAAAGTACTGAGAACCATTTATATATTTTAAAAAAGGATTAATCTTATCATTGCAGGAAGATTGACCAAAAAATTGGTATATAATAATTGTGGATCTCAAAAATGGGTGCTGCAAAAATAACCGATGAAAGCCTGTGGCGTGAGAGATGGCCTGTCTGGGGATATGTCGTAGTCAAGTTGGCACAACCTAGTATTGTAATAAGTTTATGTGTTGACTAAAGATGTTTAAACTGTAATTTCTGAATTATGGATAATCTGTATTTCTACAGAAAGAGGAGATCTCTGGTCACATTGGACTAAAAGACCCCTCTCCACCGCCACCAATGCCTGTGGATGATCCAGAGCATTTCCGTGAAATAGAAGTGGACATTAAAACTGCGACAATGCAGCAAATAGACGATTTTGAAAAGCAAAAAGGTTTACAGGAATCGCAGGACCTTGAACAAAACTAGCTAAATTTATAATAACCATCATTCAGTCATAACAGTATTATGTAAAGTTACTCCCAAGTTAGCATAAAGTTTCTGTGGGTCATGTGCACTACAATTTTGTAAAAAGGAAATTTCCAATGTCTGCAGGATTGGGTCATACCATTCGTATATTTCAGTTTATGACTGCAGAAGATAGATTTTTCAGACATTGGGACTTGATATGCCAGTGGTGACAGAAGCCCACTGCAGCAATTTTATTTATAAAACAAGTGAGAGTAAGTTGGGTGGTTAGTCAGCCAACACAAATTTACAGGTACATATGGTTTTATGAGAATATGTAAAGCCATGGTTTTATGGCCATTCATTTATGATATAAGACAGTTGCATGTATAACATTGTATAATGGAGTGAATGTTCCACTATAATGGTTGTCGGTGTTTCTGATAGAATTAGTTATTGATATACCATTATTCTTGGTTGTTTTATGATCTGGTCGGACTTGTCCTGTAGTTATTCTTTTCCTTGATGCTGAATTATAAGAAGTGTAAAATAAAAGTTAATTACAGTATGGCAATGAAATCAGCCTGTTCAATACATTTGTATTTTTATTACCAAAACTTCTGCACAATTGGTAATGTGCTTTTGAATAATATGAAATTTACCTTATCTATTTGTAGTCATCTCAGGCCTACTAATTCTGAACTCTGTCCCAGATTTTATTGCAGGCAGTACCACAAGACGATTGGTCTTCATTTGAAGTTGGGATGGGGCAATAGTTTTCAGTATGTGAGGTATAAAAAATTATGGTACTGAAAATCAAATTCAAATGTTACATACGACATTTCATTGTGAGTCCATAAAATTGCAGCATAACTTAATTAACCAGAAAGTGAGAATATTTCCAAAGAATAAACAACCTTTTATCCAGTATTTCTTCAGATTTTTAAACATATGTAGCAATTGTAATTTGTAAAATATACGTGTTTTTGTTTGATTAAATTCTTTAAGAGACTTTATTCAGTTGTTGAAAGACTGAAACAAAATTCTTATCAGTAACTCTTCTTTTTTACATGATGTAAATAAAGTTAAATCGAAAAGATGTGTTCTGTTGCTGGAGGCTGCTGTGAAGTGATACTATTTAACAAAGAGAATCTCAAAATTTGCACATAAAATGTTACAAAGTTTAACTGTATAACAAGGTTTTCTTTGATTATTAGTCGGACATATTCTTGAAATAACATGTCTTAACTCTACATAAAAATGTTAACCTAGTTTGTGTTTTAACCACTTTTCACAGACCTTTGTGGTGGTGATGTACAAACTACAGTTAAAATGTATTAGAATCTTTCTGATATTTCATTGAAGACTTCTGGTATGAGATACAGTTTTATACAATATATTCTACAGTCGAGTAGAGAGCAGGGTGGATTAGTTGGTGATACACTTGCCTCTAACCTCTGTGCCTGTGGGTTCAAGTCTTGGTTCATAACTTGGAAAGACAGCAGTTGCTTGCCAGTGGTTAACACTAGAATCCCGACCAACTAGTCTTCATAGCTGTCCTCCGTCCCCTTAACTGTCTACGGTCTTCTGGCCAATTCAATGTAATAAACCCAATTTGATTCAGCATAAACTTTGGTTTTGAGATGGACAGCCACCATTGCTGCAGAAAATTCTTTTTGGGCACAATAAATGGAATAATACTTGAGCCAAAGCTTTTACAAGTTGGGTGTGTTTTTGGATGTGTGAAAGTAGTACTCCCAAAAATTCATAGTTTTTGTAATACACATTTTGGCTGTTTCTCAGTGACTTGTATCATTTTGTCAGTATTGTGTTGATTATGTACACCTTGTCACCTACACTGTCCTCTTCCATCCCTGTGCACTGTTAGGCAAAGAGTTTTAGATGAACGCGTTGCATAAACTAGCATACTGAACATAAAGCACCAAATACCCAAGATGCATTTTAGCAATGTTTTTGCCTTGAAGGTTTAGAATTGCATATAAACCTGTTAAACCTCAACATTGAAGCTCATTCTCTAAGGGCATTACAGTGCACTGAACTACCAAAGCAAGGCAGTTTTGACTGTGATTTTGCATACATTTGCTTGTGGTCCAGGCCATACCGGTCATTCACATTTGTTGTGGAGGAATTGTTAATACCCAGTATCTTGGTCTTCGGGAGGCTATATTTCAACTTTGACCCTCTTTCAAGGTACATACATACACCCCAAACCCTCAGTATCTCCCAGAGTAATGTTTGTAGGGTTTGGAATGCAATATATTAATTTGCAGGCAATAATAGGCTGCAAATGTTTTGGATATACATTTTTATGCCTTTCGATTTGGTTCTTGATGTGATCATTGTATGGTTATTACTGATATTCAAGACATTGATATCTCATTTGCCAAAAACATGAAAAAACTTTCTCCATGATAAACTACAAGCTTACCATGTGGGACTCAATGCTGTACTCGAATGGCCAAAAGGCATCATGGCCAACGTCTAAGAAAAATAGACATTTATAGTTGGCCGTAGCCTCTCGTCATCACGTGACAACTTCTGACCAATCGCCCTACTTTCTCATTGAAATTTTCTAAAACCTACCCCTCAGCTGTAAACAGCGGGGAGGCAGGTTGGGACTCTTCTGAGTCCGACATGGTAAGCTTGTAGCTTATAAAAGCTACATTTAAGTAATTAAAATTTTCAATTTTATTACGCTACAATAGCTTACCATGTGGGACTCAATGCTGAATCCACCCGCCCAGTGGCGGGATTACAGCTGAGACTGGAAGGAATGTCAATTTTTCTTAGATTTGAAGCAATAATTATATTAGAATAGTGTTAGAAATACCAGTCTGAGTCCCATTTACAGTGCCCCAATCCCGAAGACTGGGCCTGAAAGGAGCCAAAAACCTATATAGAATAGAAGACAATGCTAAAACTGTCAAGATGTTTTGATCGTAGGACGGAAGTCCAGCAGTGCTCACTTAGAGGTCTAAGGGTCCCTAGGGGCCCGTCACGAGTGACATACCAGCCCAATGGTTGGAATTCTCATAAAATTTTTGCCACCTGAATATGAGATTAATGACAACTTAATAAGTCCTTAATACAAATTACTTTGATAAACTAAAAACAAAAATGACCTTACCCGTAACATCCTGAAGGTAAAAGAATACCTAGATCCTGGGATAGACTCCTGAAGACTTGGTTGTAGCAGATGTGCCCCCCCCCCCCCCCCCCCCCCCCTTTTTTTTTCTTTCCGAGGACTACTGGTCTGAGGTGAAAGATCTAGGACTTGTTGTGCCGCCACTACAGGTCCCAGATACATATTGTTGTCGTTGTCTGACCAAGTAAGGTCTTTTAGGTAAAAATTTGTAAATGTGTTGTGACCTTTCCAGTGACAGGCTTGCATGATTTGGTCCACCGATACCCCACCGTAAAAGGCCTTAGAGGCCGCGAAGGCCCGGATGTCATGCGCTTTAACTTGGACCAAGTCCAAGGCTTGTTGGTCTGCTTGTTTATAACAAAGTAGGATGGTTTGTTTCAACCATGAAGAGAGAGTAGCAGGTTTGATGTCTGAGGTATGTCCTTTCTTGAAGGAGATGAAAAGGAAGGAACGAGACCCCCTCAGGTCTTTGGTTCGATCCAAATAGTACCTCAGGGCCCGCACCGGACACAGGGTCCTGTCTTCTTTGAATTGTCTATCTACAATGGTAGTCAAAGCAGGAATAGTCACTGGAGACACACTTTGAGAACCTTCTCTTGCTAGTTGGTTTTTGGCTATGAAATCAGAAGAAGGGAACAAGGCGACCTTTTCCCATTGGCCTAGATTAGATACTTTGTTTGCGACCCAGGCATGGATTTCACTGCGGCGTTTGCCGGAGGCCAAAGCTAGCAAGAAAGCAGTTTTGAGGGTAAGATGTTTGAGGTCTGTGTCTTTCATGGGCTCAAAGGGTGTTTTTGTGAGCTCATTGAGAACAACAGAATGGTTCCACTTAGGAAGATTTCTGGAACTTTTTGGACGATCCCTGTGGAAACTGGAGAGTAACCTATGAAGGTCTACATTGTGTGCAATATGGTGGACCGTTGGGTCCAAAGTGTCAACGATTGCAGTCCTGTAACCATCAATGGTCGAGGGGCACCTGTTTAGGTCTTGGTACAGGTACATGAAAAAATCCCGAGATTTGTTTCACAGATGGAGTGGAGAAATCCACCAAATTTTCTCTGCACCATTTTTCAAATAGGGCCCTCTTTGACTTGTAGATGGTCCTTGTTGATGACCGCTGAGGAGCAGCAATTCTCTCTGCCACCTCCACAGAGAAGCCTTGTTCTTGGAGTTGTCCGCTCCTAGACACCAGGCGTGGAGGTTCAGCTGTTGTGGGTTGTTGTGGAACACATACTTGTGGGACTGTTTGAGTAGGGTCGTTGACACTGGGAGTTGTAGTGGGATCTCTGTTGAGAGCTGCACTAGGTCCCAAAACCAGGGCATCCCTGGCCAGCCTGGGGCTATTACGATGATCAGGCAATGGCATTTCTTGATCTTTTGGATCACCTTGTGAAGGAGAGCCGTAGGAGGGTAAGCCAGTTTATGTTCAGAGCATCTATGTCCCAAGCCTTTGGGTCTGGGACAGGAGATACGTACAGTGGAAGTTTGTGGTTCAGATGAGTGGCAAATAAGTCTACATGAGGTGTGAACCACTTTTGGCAGATCTGTTTGAACACCTGTGGATGCAGAGACCATTCTGTTGACTGCACTTGGTTGGACCTGGACAGAAGGTCGGCCATCACATTCAGGCACCCTGGAATGTGCCTGGCTTTCAATGTTATGTCATAGTGATGGCACTAGGTCATAATCTTCCACAGGAGAGCACACATCTCTGCTGAGTGTGTTCCTCCTTGTTTGTTGATGTATGCTACCACTGTTGAGTTGTCCATAGCAACTAGCACTATTTGGTTCTGGCACTGGTCCTTGAAGTCTTGAAGGGCCAGTGAGACCGCCTTCAGTTCTAGGACGTTTATGTGTAGACTTTTTTCTCGATCTGACCACAGGCCCTTTGTAGAATTTTGATCTAAGTAAGCGCCCCAACCTTCGTTTGGGGTGTCGGTAAAGAGTTGAATACTGTGGTCCTTGGGATGAAGGTCTGCACCTTTCATCACGTTGGAGGGATTTTGCCACCAGTCTAGGTGGGCTGCAATGGCTTCTGTCCAAGGAAGGAGGCTGTCCAGCGACTGAAGATATCTCCAGTGCTCCTTGAGATGAAACTGAAAAGGTGTCATGTGAAGGCCTCCCTCCGGGACCATTTTCTCCGATGAGGCAAGCAACCCAATTAGCGACATCAAACATCTTGCAGTCAAAACATGTTTTGACTTGAGTCGTAGGATCAAATCCTGAAGTTTGAGCCATGTCTCTTGAGTAGGTTTTACAAGGGCTGAATCTAGATGGTATTCGTAGCCCACGAACGAAAACAGTAGGTTTCAGTTCTGATTTTTCCTGATTTATTATCCAACCCAAGGACTGAGTTAGGTCTACCACCGCCCGAGTGTTCACTTGGGCTTCCTCCTGAGACTGGGACCTGATCAGCCAGTCGTCCAGGTATTGGTGAACTCTGAGTCCTCTGGAGAGGGCCATTAGTTTCACTTCCTTTACGATCATTGTAAAGACCTGGGGGGCTGTGGCTAGTCCGAATGGGAGGGAGGTGAACTGGAACACCTGTGACTTGTAGCAAAACCTTAGGTATTTCCTTGAGTTTGGATGGATGGGGATGTGTAGGTAAGCGTCCGACAGATCTATCGACGATACCCACTCCCCTGGAATCAGGGAGGTCCTGATGGACTCTGGGCCCGTATTCACTAAACCTCCTATATTTTTAAGGTCCCTTTATAAAAGGAAGGTGAAAAATCTCCTTTGGTAAGGTGACCTTTAAATTGCTATTCACTAAACCTCCTTTATGGTTTCCTTACCAAAGGAGACCTTAAATAAAGGATACTTTATTAAAGGAGTGAATCAAGTCATCTGATTGGTTAAAAACGTTTGTTCATAAAGGCTCCTTTATCTTTCCCTTACTATTGTATTTTCTTCTTTCCATGTTTATTAGTAGTATAAGATTATTGTCATGATGTGTTTTCTTTTGCCGTTTAAGATGATATTTCATATTTTAAGAAATAAATATCTCACTTTTAAATATTTTTGTATTGCAGATTAAAGATTGCAGTTTTTATATTCACTGGTGCCCATGCTTTGTGACATGCTTTTTCACATCTTCTCATTAAATATTCATACAATTTAACCCATAAATCGTACAAAATGGTGGGTAATAAAAGTAAAAGATGCACAGAAAAGATATGTATCACTCATGAAGATAAACAATATAATAGTCATTCGGGAAGTTTTCCTATTGTGGTAATAGCCACTTTTCATGCAGATACTGTGACACACGTCAAATACATTTTCATTGGGTTTGACCGCATATTAACTGAATATCCCAAAAATTTCAAAGAAAGATGTATGGTGATATAAATGATGTAGTATGGACAAAAAAGGTGCAAATGTCATTACATTTCACCAATTACCTCAATTTTTACGTAAAAAGTCAAACCACCAAAACTCCCCTTTATCATAAAGGTAGTCACACACTTACCTTGAAAATTAAGGGAAAAAACCAAGGATTCCTCAGTAAAGGAAGGTTAGTGAATATCAAAATTCAAGATTCCCTTGAAAGTTAAGGATTTCCTAGATTTTTAAGGTTTCCTTGAAAGTCAAGGAAAGAAAGTTAGGCTCCTTTGTTTGAGGGAAGTTTAATGAATACAAAAACAAAGGAAGGGGCAAGAAATAAAGGAAATCCTTACTTTTTAAGGGTTCCTTGGAATAAAGGAGGTTTAGTGAATACGGGCCCTGGAGTTTCCATTTTGAACTTTTCTACATGTAGAAAAGTGTTGAGCCTGCTTAGGTCTATGACTTGGGTACTAGGAACAGGCGACTGTAAAACCCGAGAGATTTTACATTTTCCACCCTTTCGATTGCGTTCTTTGACAGAAGAGACTGGATACAAGAGGCCAGGGCTTGGTCTTTTTGATGGGCCTTGTACTCTGACAGGATCAGAGGAAATCTGACCAAATCTGGCTTTGAAAGGAATGGCAGTACGTAGCCATTGGTGATAATGTTTAACACGTTTGGAGAACATTTGTTTGTTTGCCAGTCTCTCCTGAAAGAACGGAGACGACCTCCTACTGGTGGACTGAGTGAGGCTTTGTAGGAGTCATTGGGAAGAGGGGTTTCCATGCCCTCTTCCCCTATTATGGGGCAGAAAACGACCCCTGGAGCCTCTGAAGTTCGGTTTCCCCCTTCCTGAGGAAAACGATTGGTTACTGCTTTGTGAGGAGTTGCCCCCATAGGGGCGTTTCCTGTAGGAGCCTCTTTTCTTGTGGGGACCACGAAAGGTCTTATTCTGGTAGGGTGTGAAACCCTGAGAGTCTTTAGAGGTGCCTTTTCTAGAAGGAAGTCTTCCCCTTCCTTCACAAGTTGAGACTCGAACAAGGACGGGTCCCAAAAGGACGAGTTCCTAAGTTCTTGGCATCTCGTTTCCCCCAAATGTGGCTGTAAGAGGGTCATCTCGGCTTCGCGCCTAAGCAAGCCGGTATTAGCCATAGAATATAACTCCCTCTGGAGAATATGGGCTAGGGATTTGCTGAGGCATGTGAGGGCCCTGTGTTGAATAAGAACTGTCTTATTCCAAAACTCCATGTACTCAGCGACTTCCTCATATCCGCGCTTTGCTGCTTTCTCAGGATTGGCACCTTTTTGAATCTGAGACTTGATCTTCTTGACAGTTGACTTGATGCTATGTTGACACTTCTCAAGGGAAGCATTGCAAGAAGAAGAAGTTTTAGCAAAGGCAGCGGTGAAATTGAGGGTTGAGATATTTTGTCTAGCCTGATGCTCCAACTCCTTGAGAATTGGAAGGGGGACCTTGCCCATAGGGGCCCCAGAGAGTTTAGGAGTAATACAGATTTTGGCAAAATCTGTATTCAACTCCTGAATTTTGTCCTGAAAACAGGGCTGTCCCACCCTGCACCACTTAGAAGTGGAAGGAGGCGGCTTGACGTATTTACCCTCGGGTAAATTAGCAGCCTTAAAGTCATGTTGAAATTTATCAAAGGCGTCCTTGATAACTGAGCTGAGGGGCAGAATAGAGGAAGGACCTCTAGGTCTGAGCTCTTGACAGCCTTTTCCATCATCCAGACCCATCACTGAAGTTGAAGACCTAGGCATAGACTCCCTGGGGTCAGGGAGGGAAAGAATGCGCCTAAAAGTGTCGACCTCTTCAGCGTACTGTGAGGGAATATCAGACAGAGCTACTTCCCTATAATAAGGGGGGGTTGTATCATGTTGAGGGAGGTCCTGATCAGAAACAGCCCCAGAGGGCTGAGCCCCAGAGGGCTTAGAAGACCTGTGTCTGGCTACAGGGGAGTGATCCTCCCCCGAGGAAGAGGACACCTATCTGGACCTTGATTTGTGTTTACTCTTATCAGAGTGCTTTTTAGGTTTGGTACAAGGGATCCGAGGTTCATCAGATTCCTCATTAGATTGATCCGAGGCAGACCTGGATTCAATTTCATGCCTACTGCGAGAGTGGCTATGCTTTTTGGGTTTGTCCGAGACCTTTTTCGGAGTTAGTTCAGATGTAGCAACGTACTGATCCGAGGTATCATGCTGCTCAAGTACGAGACGAGGAGGGAGTGCTGGACCGTAGTCCACATCCATATCCTTGGTTTGAATGTTCGTTCTAGGTCTCGGAGGGGGTAGGTCCAGATTAACAGCAGTACTGGATGTACCAGGTTTGGAAGCAGGAAACGAGGTCTGATCCACCTCGGTTTGCTTTTTAGCAGTCAACTCCTCTCGGAGCGACTGAAAAGCTTCCAACATGGATGCCTGGAAGGAACCCATTTGTTGCTGTAAATGAATATTTAAAGAATTGCCCAGGGATTTTTCAAGATTTGTTTCAATTTTTTGTTGCAAGGCAGTACCTGGGGTGGGTGGGACAGATTTGGCTGGTGTTTTAAGTGATAAAGAACTGAAAAGAAGGGGCTGAGGACGGGGTGGGTGGGGGTGGGGGGGGGGGTGAGAGGTAAAAAGATTGTCAGCAGCACTCTCGAGGTTTGCATTTGAGCCAGTGAAGGAATCCCCATCGCCTTTGCCCAAGAGATCAAGTTCATCATCTTTTGTACTAGTTTCCGCCTTTTGTTTTTTAAGATAGCGTTTCCTGTGCTGAATTTTCTTCATCTGGTCATCTGTAAAAGATGCACAGATATCACAGGGCATTTCAAAGGTGATACAGGGGTCATCACCCTTGCCAGCCTCCCTACAGGTAGGGCAATAGTTGTGTAAATCAAAACTAAAACAAAAATGGCGGCATTTCTGAGCTCTCGGTTTGTCTTGATTCGTTTGGTGGATGGACATTTTAAACGCAATAAAAGACGTACAATATAAAGGGCCTGAACCGAGGAAAACTCAAAACACGCGAAAACAAGAAATATACTTATCCTGTCAAAATAAAAATTTTACAGAATGATCTATGTTATATAATAAAAGAAATATCCAAAAAAGAACCTCCAACAATAAGTAAAAGCTGAGAAATAAATGAAAATGTCTGCATATTTACAAACAGCTACCAGTTCGTGGCCAACAAGAAAGTAGGGCGACTGGTCAGAAGTTATCACGGGACGACAACGAGAGGCTACGGCCAACTATACATAGTGAATGTCTATTTTTCTTAGACGTTGGCCATGATGCCTTGTGGCCATCCGAGTACAGCTTTGAGTCCCACATGGTAAGCTATTGTAGCATAATAAAATATGATATATTACATTGAAAGAGAACCAAGTTGCAGTTTAACGTTTTTTTCTCAGAAAAACCATTAGAGGAAATAAAATCAAGTTTATTTCTGAAATTATCAGTTCAGCTTGTGAACGGTTATTTTCGTGGCAGTATCGTATGTACTACTGAACATATATATTTACTGTAAATCTCTCTTAACATAGCATGCAGGTTTCAAATAACATCTGCTTTAAAAACAAACTATAAGGAATTTTTTTAGTTAGAACTTTCATCAGTATATTCTTGCACATAGATTTAGTTCATGTCAATTAAATTGACATGTCGTCAGTTTGATATTTAAAACTGATGTCCTGTTCATATTTGATTAAAAATAATGTATCAAAATACAGTGTTCTCTAAGTTTTCTTACTTGCTCAAAGTGCTTCTGGAAAGTTAGGTAACTTATCTCCAATTGTTTATATCAACTACTGTAAAACGAGAAATGATCGCAGCTATTAAAGTTCGTGGTTTTCCCTTTAAAATGATATTGGCACTATTAAAGTTCGTCAGACAATTCCCATTTTTTGAGCGATAATTCTCGTATATGGGTGTATACTAGTACTAAATTTTGGGCGATTTATTTTCGTGCTTTTCCCACGATCGCGAAATTCGCCAAATAAATCGTCGGCAAACATTTATCCTTTTACAGTAACAACAGAATATATTGCACCTTGTAGAATGACCCACAGATGATTTAAAACCCATACAAAATATATACCATGCTGTAGTCATGGAAATAGGACACAAGATAAGGTCCAGACAATGATCTAATGATAGCAACATTCCAGAATCATTTTGTTGAATGATATACAATCTGGATACTTGGAAATATGACGACTAACAGAAACTGATTATTGTAGAGACATATTTTTTTCCAATGAGAAATTTCATCTAATGTTTTAGGACTTGCATAATCTTTCAAAAACCTCCTGGCATTATATCAAGACTTGATTGAAGTTAAATTTCTGATTTGCAGTAGGAGCATTCCAAAAGAAGTATGCAAAATAATTTAAGACTCTTTAAGTACAATCAGAATTGGACCAAATTACAGTGTTATGTGGGCAAGAAAATCTGTACAAAACAAGACACTCATTTCATGGGAGAGTTTAAGCACATTTAAAATTTATGTAAAAGTAAATATCATATTTTATCATGTAATCCCAAAGTATAAGTATCTTGGGATAATCTTTGACGAAAATCTAAATTTTACTGAATGTGCAACAACACTTGCTGATTCTGCTGGAAGAGCTCTTGGAAGTATAATTTCTAAATTTACTTCGTTCAAAAATATTATGTTCAATACATTTACAAAACTCTATGAAACAACTGTCTGGCCAATTTTAGACTATTGTTCAAGTGTTTGGAGCTATAAGAAGCATCACTACTCTACCAAAATACAAAACAGAGCCTCTAGATACTTTCTCGGAGTACATAAAAATGCACCAGATTTGGCTGTGCAAGGTGACATGGGTTGGTTACTTGTGGAGTTCAAGTACTATATGTCCATGTTGAGATTATGGAATAAATTAGTAAAATTAGAACCAACTCGAATTACACGCTGCATCTTTGAATGGGATTTGCAAAACTTTAACCCCAATAGCTGGTGCGGAAAGATTTGGAATGTTTTTGAACTATTAAACATGTACAACGTATTTGAGAATGGGGAAGAAATAAACTTAATTGAAGCCAGAAATAAATTAAGTGTTGTTATGCATAGTATTTGGTGTGAAAAATTAGCATATAAACCAAAGCTCAGAACATATGCTCATATTAAAAATAGTATAGAAACTGAACACTATCTTAAAGGAAAAATAAACAAGTTTCAACGCTCACTTTTAACACAATTAAGAATTGGAATTTTGCCGTTAGCAGTTGAAACTGGAAGATATTATCGCGTGCCTTTTGAAAGTCGTACCTGTCAAATTTGTAAAGGAAACCATATTGAAGATGAAATTCATTTTGTTTGTGAATGTAAATGTTTTTACTCTATTAGACACAGATTCTATGAAAAATTTAGGGAATATTTCAGTATTAATGAAATGGATATATATGATCAATTTTGTAACATTTTAAAAGTCCAAAATGTCAGATTATTAGCAGATTATATTAATGAACTGTGGAATACCAGGAAGAGTATACTGTATCAGTTTCCTTAGCAATTGCCTATCATAAAATTGTTGTTATATTTGTAGTGACTTATAAGCCCTTAAAGTGGCTGGGTATATTGTATTTTGTTTTACATGATGTACTTATGCTGATATACAATGTCACTATAATAAATAAACTATATATATATATATATAATCCCAGTAAGCAGAAGAATTTTTCAGGTCCCTTACAATGATACTGCACATGCTTTTAATGTCTCTTTTTAAGGATACTAATCGTTATTTACAATTGCCCTGCTTTGTGGTAAGGTAGCCCAGTAATAAGCAGGTTTTTTTTCTTCTATTTTTCTCCACGAGATTTAAGGCTAAAGTTAAGAAAGAAAACAGCCCATCTAAATGTAAAATATTTTATTGATAAATACAGCTGGCGGGACTAAAAAATATATTTATGATCAGTTACAAAATATGATGTGCAATATACAGGTATAAAGCATTACATATATATATGTACAATATTTACAGGGGTAAACAGAAATAATTGCCAGTGTTATATAGGGAGTCTTCTCTACATCACTACTGAAGAAAAATACATGTGCATCAAATTAAGTTCAAATAAATATACTTCACTGACATTGTAATGAACTACACAGGTAACTGGAAACCAGAAACAGGTGCTCATTTTCACTTAAAATTCAACAATGTTATCATATGTTTTATAGAACTTAACTTGCCAGAATATTCTCTGAATGTGAAAACTAAACTATACCTTACAATGTATCAACTTGCCAATTTTATTTCTCACAAAACTATAAAGTGAAAATCATAAGAACTTGTCAATTCAATCAAAAGTGTGTAACAGCAACAAATGGGCAAGTCTTCAGTGAGCCTACTTTGTTACCTCACTGTTAAACACATTAACTATGAGACCACATACATTAATCCCTTGTTTCACTTCATGTGCTATGTGATTCAATCAAATTACCATTTAAACAATCACATTCAAATAAAGTTTCCAACATTAAAGGTCAAATTATACTGAAATGCAATGTTTATTTTTGGGCATTATTCCAGTTACTTTTTCTTTAAACAGAGATTGAAACTCAGCTGTTCCATTTTAACATTTCTGTTGAACGTTATGAGAAAACTTAAAATTGTTTTCCATACTATAAGTAACACTAAATAAAAGACACCGGCAAACTTAACTGTGCCACAAAGGACAAACATTTGATTGCGAGGATTTGATTAGTTTGAATGGCCACATAAAGAGTCCTATTTAGCTTGTCTGAAATGTAGAACACCAATACAGTTGTTTTTAACATTACTGCTGCAAATAGTTAAATAAATACATGAAGGATATGTGTACACCATCCCTTATTTCTCAACATTTGACCAAAAGTTTAGAATTGTTTGTGATTACATAAAGACACCCAGATAGCAAGACTCTGTAGGGCCACCGCTGGCCCACTGGCGGCATAGCTGTCGGTCCGACGTTGGCTGCAGGTGGTGGCCAGCCGTTGGCGTGACTGGCTGATAGGCAGTGGTCCACCGTTGGTAGCCGACAATAAGGTTTTCTGATGGTCCTTCAGTGGCCCACTGTCGGCAGCCAATGATAAGCTTTTCTATTGGCCCACCAGTGGCCCACCTTCAGTAGCCGACAAGGTTGACTGGTGGTCCACCAGTGGCCCACTGTTGGGTGCCATCAAAGGTGGTTCTCTGGTGGCGTGACCAGCTGATAGACAGTGGCCCACTGTTGGCAGCCAACAATAAGGTTTACTGGTGGCCCATCAGTGGTGGTTCTCTGGTGGCATGACCAGCTGATAGACAGTGGTCCACTGTTGGCAGCCAACAATAAGGTTTACTAGTGGCCCATCAGTGGCCCACTGGCTTTTTGGCCGGTGGATGTGTCGGTCTGACATTGGCAAGTCACTGGTAAAATTTTACTACCACTATAATATAGCATCAGCCAATCAGATTGCAGCATGAAGTTATGTGGCCATTGTTTAACAGAAAGCAAATAATTGACAGATTGTGGATGGATTTTAGTTAAGGGAATCCCTGATAAGTCACATGACCAAACATAAACAATGGTGGAACAGTATCTTAAGATGATATGTTCCATAGTCAAATAATAAAATTATAATGTTCAGAAACAACTTTTCTTACTATGAATTTCTAATGAGAATGTTATTTTTATGTCTAAAATTGTTAAATAGTTAGTTAAAAATTGTGGGCCCACTGAAATATGATTTTTAGACATACCATAATAATTAATTTTTTACTAAGTGTCTCAATATCCCCTATTATTGCTCGTCGCCATCTTGAATAAAAAGCCACCATTGGCCCACCGTTGGCCCAACCTTGGCAGCCTGAGTTTTGGTTGGCAAGCCTTCATTGGGCCAGCGTTGGCATGGGTAATTCGGCCACTGATTGGAATATATTTCATGTTTAATTATTCCTTTCAACTTAAGAAACTTTATATTTTATCGGACACATACATATTGCAGCTAGTGGACCAAGGGTCGTCCAATGGTGGCTACACCTCAACCCCAATTAATAGGGTTTTGATTTAATATCATATTTTTCTCCTGTACATGTTTTATGGTTTGTTTACAGGGGAAACTTTCACTTCTGTTAACTTTTCTGTCTAATTATCAGATGATTTTATTGATTAGATCTAAAATCCGGGTGGAAATTAGAAAATTCCCATCAGTGGCCCATCGATCATAGCTTATATACCACTGATATAGTTGGTGGGCTGCCAGTGGTAAATCTTGGAAGAAATTTGTGGCCCAAGAATGGGAAGAAAAGAAATATATATTAAGGCAGAGATGTGACATCTGTTATTTAAAAATGTTGGTGTCTCGGTGATATACACACACATACATAAAGTATCCAATTACTTTGCGTCTGTGGGCCACCGGTGGGCCAACAGTATGTGTACCATGCAGGCAGAAGGTGGACCACTGATGGACCACCAGTGGCAAATCTTACAATTTTTTTATGTAATAAAATTCAGAACAGCTACTTTTGGAAAGTAATTCACTTGAAACAAATGAATTTAAGCCAAGACAGCCTCTCTTCAAGATCTGTCAAAACAGATGCCGTTCAGCAGAGCTTGAGGTGTAGCCACCAGAGGACCACCATTGGTCCACCAACTAAGTATAGCTCTTACAGATGATAGTTGCATGTGTCAGACAAAAACAAATTCTGCGATAGTTTTAGGTTTCATCAAAAAACAAATTTATATCAAAAGGAAAAAATGAAAATATCTTTCTTTAACCTTCACTAAAAAAATATATATATATATGTGCCACCAGTGGCCCACTGGCTGCCCATCATGGGTCATGTACTACTTATGTAGTGGGTGGACCATTGATGGACCACCTGTGGCAAATATATAAGCAAGTAATATATAAAGTAATAAAGTGGAGAAAAGACTGACTGAGCAAAATGAAGGAATACAGAATAAGTTTGTTAAAAAATGACATTAACTTATGTTAAGTGAAGGAAAACACACATTTTATCTAATTTTTCCCAGGATTTTACACCAGTGGGTGTAGGCTGGTACCTGAGCTACAGCCACTGACTCTGGTAGTTGGTGGGCCAACAGTGGGCCCCGCAATGTATTTATATTTTGAAATAATGTGTTTTTAACATTGAATATTGTTAAATAATATGTCAGAAAACAGTATTTGAGGTTGCTTTTGAAGTTGTTTATAATGCTTTAAAATTTTGAAAAAAAATGCAGTCAGTGGGCCACCAGTGGCTCAGTGGTGGCCCACAAGCTATATTTTGCCACCCATAGCCAACGGTGGCCCACTAGCGTCTTGCTATCTGGGCAATAGCACAAATCATGATGGCTAAAAGCAAAGGCTGACACAGGCTTCTATTCTGAACACTTTTAGCTCCAGTTTATACAACAAATACACTAAAATGCTGCCAAACAACACAAGTCTAAATAAATACTCCAGTAGTTTTACTGAAAATACTGACTACCGATAAAACATTCCAAATGAGACATAAATGAGACCTTACACAAACCAATTGCATCTAGAAAAGTACAGAATTTAAAGCGTTACACTGTCATAATCTCACAATAAAACACTAGTGGAAGTAAATGTTGCCAGCAACTATAATAACTAGAGGATCGCTCGCAAAAAAAAGATAATGTTTTTGCACAGCAAAAACAAAGTGTCCAGAAAAGGATATAAAGGTGAGTGCTGGAGTATGAAGAAAATGCTCTGCTTCTAGCCTTATACTGCTGTGGCAACCAAAATCAGCGTAGTCTGCTCTATCCAGCACGGTTTTCGAGATATAAGCATTTTTGTGTTTTGCAATTTTTGCAAAATATTCGAAAATTCAAAATGGCCGCCATTTTTGGCGAAACAAAATTTTTTTGTAAATTGGCATGGGTACTCTCTAGAGATACCCTGTGGTTCAAAAATTTCGTCGAAATCGCTCTATCTAGCACGGTTTTCGAGATACAAGCATTTTGTGTTTTGCAATTTTTGCGAAAAATTCGATAATTCAAAATGGCCGCCATATTTGGCGAAACAAAATTTTTTTGAAAATTGGCATGGCTACTCTGCAGAGATACCCTGTGGGTCAAAAAATTTAGTCAAAATTGCTCTATCGAGCACGGTTTTCAAGATATAAGCATTTTTTTGTTTTCCTTATTTGGAAAAATTAATTATTCGCCCATTTCTTAACCAATCAATGCCAAAATCTAATGATTTCCAGATTTTAATAGAATGAATGTATTTGCCAAGTTTCAGGTGAATTGATAAAATCCCTTTCAAGTTATCATCCGGACAAGCTTACCCATTGAAAAAAGACATTTTTGGTCATGTGACCTCTCTAATTGGTCGAAATGTCACTGCAGCATATTCAAAAAAAATCCCCAAGGCTACTGCAGACACCTGCAAAATTTGAAAAGAATCCGCCCAGCGGTGACAGAGTTATGAGGAAAACAAGAGGAGAGTGCCCGTGAACGGGCACTGTGTCAGCTGACTGAATGTTTTTGATTTGTGATGGTGATAATGAGAGGAAAGCATAATTATCAGGGAAAGGGCTGTACAGAAATACAGTAAATGGTAACTGAACAGCATGTTCGAAAGATATTCCGAAGCTGACAGAAGAAAAGGACAAAAAAGTTGTGCCCTGCAAATGGTATTATGAAATAAAGTAACAAGGTAATTGTTTAAGTGTAAAAAGTAGGTTAAAAATATTTAAAGAAATACTATAAATGCAATATCCTCGTTCGACCATGAAGAAGGGATCCAAAGGTCAAATCTGACCATACCAAAAGATTCCCAGCCAAAGAATTTAGGATGGTTTACCATCCCAAACCTCTCGGACCAATAATAAGTGAGTCATAGGCACTTTTTAAGTTTGGCTATCCTTGTTTGACCTTGACGGAGGGGTCTAAGGTCAAATACGAGCACACAAAAAAATTCCCAGCCCATGATTTCCTGTAGCTTGTTTACCATCCCAAACCTGTAGGACCAATAATAAGCGAGTTATAAGCAATTGTAAGTTTGGCTATCCTCAATTGACCTTGAAGGAGGGGTCCCAGGTCAAATCTGACCACACCAAAAGAATCCCAGCCCATGATTTCCTATATGTTGGTTTACCATCCCAAACCTCCAAGACCAATAATACGCGAGTTATAAGCACTTTAAGTTTGGCTATCTTCGTTTGACCTGGAAGGGGGGTCTAAGGTGAAATCCGACCACACCAAAAGATTCCCAGCCCATGATTTTCTATAGGTTGGTTTTCCATTCCAAAACTCTAGGACCAATAATAAGCAACTTATAAGCACTTTTAAGTTTGGCTATCCTCATTTGACCTTGAAGGAGGGGTCCAAGGTGAAATCCAACCACACCAAAAAATTCCCAGCTCATGATTTTCTATAGGTTGGTTTTCATTCCAAACCTCTAGGACCAATAATAAGCGAGTTATAAGCACTTTTATGTTTGGCTATCCTCATTTGACCTCGAAGGAGGGTTCCAAGGTCAAATCGGACCATATTAACAGATTCCCAGCCCATGATTTCCTACAGGTTGGATACAATGATTTACTCAACAGTGAGAACCTGAAAGAAGCTATTGCTCAGCTATGCCATGACATAGAGGTCTGCAATTTCACTATGTTATAGCTGACCAAAACGTCTGTGAATAACATATTTAACAAAATACTCTAAATGTAATAGTTTTCAAGTTACAACTGATTTACTCAAGAGTGAGAACCTCAAAGTAACTATTACTCAGCTATGCAATGAGCTACATGTCTGAATTTTTGCTCTGTTATAGCTGACCTAAAAGTAGGTGAACAACATATTTAAGCAAAATACTGTAAATGCAATAGTTTTCAAGTTACAACTGATTTACTCAATAGTGAGAACCTGAAAATAGCTATTGCTCCGCTATGCCATGAGCTATAGGTCTGTAATTTCACTATGTTATAGCTAACCCAAAAGTAGGTGAACAATATATTTTAACAAAATACTCCAAATGCAATATTTTTCAAGTTATAGCCGATTTACTCAACAGTCAGTGCCTGAGAATAGCTATTGCTCAGTTGTGCCATGAGCTACAGGTCTGTAATTTCTCTATGTTATAGCTGACCCAAAAGTAGCTGAATAACATATTTGCACAAATTTCTGTAAAGGCAATAGTTTTCCAATTACAACTGATTTACTCAACAGTGAGAACTTCAAAGTAGCTATTACTCAGCTATGCAATGAGCCACAGGTCTGGAACTTCACTATGTTATAGCTGACCCCAAAATAGGTGAATAACATATTGAAACAAAATACTCTAAATGCAATAATTTCCAAGTTATAAGCGATTTACTCAACAGTGATAACCTCAAAGTAGCTATTACTCAGCTATGCCATGAGCTACAGGTCTGAAATTTTACTATGTTATAGCTGACCCAAAAGTAGGTGAACAACATATTTAAGCAAAATACTGTACATGCAATAGTTTTCAAGTTACAACTGATTTACTCAATAGTGATGACCTAAAAGTAGCTATTACTCAGCTATGCCATGAGCTACAGGTCTGAAATTTTACTATGTTATAACTGACCCAAAAGTAGCTGAATAACATATTTATACTAAATTCTGTAAATGCAATAGTTTTGCAATTACAACTGATTTACTCAATAGTGAGAACCTCAAAGTAGTTATTACTCAGCTATGCAATGAGCTACAGGTCTGAAATTTTACTATGTTATAGCTGACCCAAAAGTAGGTGAACAACATATTTAAGCAAAATACTGTAAATGCAATAGTTTTCAAGTTACAACTGATTTACTCAATAGTGATGACCTAAAAGTAGCTATTACTCAGCTATGCCATGAGCTACAGGTCTGAAATTTTACTATGTTATAGCTGACCCAAAAGTAGCTGAATAACATATTTATACAAAATTCTCTAAATGCAATAGTTTTCCAATTACAACTGATTTACTCAATAGTGAGAACTTTAAAGTAGCTATTACTCAGCTATGCCATGACCTACAGATCTGAAATTTCACTATGTTATAGCTGGCCCAAAAGTAGCTGAATAACATATTTATACAAAATTCTCTAAATGCAATAGGTTTTAAGTTACAAGTGATTTACTCAATAGTGAGAACTTCAAAGTAGCTATTACTCAGCTATGCAATGAGCCACAGATCTGAAACTTCACTATGTTATAGCTGATCCCAAAATAGGAGAATAACATATTGAAACAAAATACTGTAAATGCAATAGTTTCCAAGTTATAAGCGATTTACTCAACAGTGATAACCTAAAAGTAGCTATTACTCAGCTATGCCATGAGCTACAGGTCTGAAATTTTACTATGTTATAGCTGACCCAAAAGTAGCTGAATAACATATTTATACAAAATTCTCTAAATGCAATAGTTTTGAAGTTATAAGCGATTTACTCAACAGTGATAACCTAAAAGTAGCTATTACTCAGCTATGCCATGAGCTACAGGTCTAAAATTTTACTATGTTATAGCTGACCCAAAAGTAGCTGAATAACACATTTATACGAAATTCTCTAAATGCAATAGTTTTTAAGTTACAAGTGATTTTACTCATGATGGAAGTTACTGAAAAGCCCAAAAGTAGCTATTACTCACTTAGCTATTGAGACAGGCACCCAACTTACTCACCATATTCTAGCTATGAAAAAAGTAGCTGAATAACATATTTTAACAAAATGCTCTAAATGCAACACTTTTCAAGTTATAAATGATTTTGTGCATGATTTCATGAATTTTAATGCATTAAAAATTATTAAAAAAATTTATTAAAAAAAAAGTAAGAAAGATCCAGGTCTCATACTCACACAAGAGAATCTACCTGTGGCCTAGTACATATATGAGACAAATCCCTGCAATAGTCACTGAGAAAATTGTGATTAAGTGTTGAAATTTTCACACTTTTGGTGGGGGTACCCCCCTTGTAATGTCTCTAGCAAACAGACGAACAGACAGATTTGCATGCCTTGAACAATTTTTCATCCTCGATAGATAAGGTATCTTTTAAAAAAAACAGCACGTCTCTAGGCCTTGTAGTTTTGGAGGAGAAGTTGTTCACGCGTACGCGTACGCGTATGCCCACGCCGCAGAGTGACGACATAATGTCAGCTGACTGACAAGTCAGCTGACATAATAAAATGCGGAGCCGCAGGAGCCAGATATCCTCCCATACACAAACAAGCGTCTCTTGCGGGACGCTTAATAAAAGAAGACTGACATTAACTGTCAATATCCTAGGTCTACAATCCCAAGCTTTTATCTGTTACATATCTTACAAATCTGCAATAAAATGTATAAAACATTTTCTACTTTAAACATGACTGTCACACAGAGAGAGTGTAGACTTGTTCCATCTGTTTTTGGACATTCTCATTTAACATGGTTGGGTTACTTACACAAACTTCAACAGGATCACCAGCCATGAGTACAGCTTAGTTTGGACTGTAGCATATTTTATTATACCACACAACACTTTGACTGACTCACTCATGCACTTGTTTACAAGTGCTTTATCCCTTTTTACGTGTCAACTCTTCTAGACTTATTCCAATACTTATGGGATTGTTTTATTCAATCAGCAAACTTTAAGCAAAACAAAATGAAGAAAAAAATATTTCACAGAAATTCACTTATTTAATCTAGGCAACAAAATCTATTAAGCTGATAACTTGCCATAATATTAAGAATGGGCCGATATCTATACTTAGAATAGATAATTCTCCTGATATTCTTTGAACCAGTACTCCCGCACCTCTAAAAATGTCACCCTGTTTCAGCCCTGCCTGTGAATAAACTGGTCAAAATGAACAAAATATCATTGGACTTGGGCATAAAAAGGATGACTATACCGGTCCAGAGTATACCTTACAACTAACTTTGACACATGTACAGTACTGTATTACATGCGTCTTAATACAAATCGTGCAAAAGTTTGCTAAATATAAAACATGTAAATAGCATTAAAACATACAGGTCATATTTACAATTTCGCATCTTATCAGCATTAAACTTGCAGTAAGCATTCTCACTGGAGCCCTCGGACCATTATTTATAGAGAAGTTCTTCATACAGACTTGATTTCAACTGGACAAATTTTGACAAGTTTCAAAAGTAGGTGGTCCCTTTTATGAACTTGGGTCTTCTTATGAGGATGTTTACTGTAATATATTCTGCACAGCCTGTCAGATAGGTGTCCTTGTTTCATGGGCTTATCATTTCTTCAATGCAGTTTGTTTTGGAAAATGTCACAAACTGACAAAGAATGCAGTAGTTTTTTTTTAACAAAACCAGTACAAATCATTTCTTAAATATGAAAATTTTGACTTCTAATCACAAGTATTTTTGTTTGAATCCCTATGACAGTAAAACTTTGAAATGTTTACAGGTGATTCAGAAGAAATATAGTAAAATGTGAAAAAGTACACTAAAATGATATCAAGATTTCACAATTTTTCACAAAAGGACAAAGCTTTAAAAACATAAATTCAAACAACCACCATAATGACAAGTTTGAAAGCTCATGTTTCTATAGATATCTACAAGCCAGAGAGATCCTTTTCTGTGATTTACATAATATCATTAACTTTTCCTTGCACACATACCCCTAAAGCTGCACTAAGTTACAACTGTAAGAGAAAATAAGAGTGAAAAAGGTTTGGAAAATGATCCGTCAACACTTCGCCATCATCACACAATGACTAGGACCTGTGTAAACAATTTGGAAAAATGTTCTGACATGAAAATAACCCACCAATAATACTGAAATGTTAAAACTTCCTGCACAATTTTTTCCAGTTTCACTGACAGATATCTGAAATTTACAGCAAATGAGTGACAGAGTAGACAGTACAATTAGAACCACTGTAAGAAGTACACAGGTATAAATATAACCTACTTATGAATGCCAACATCAGAAATCACATATTTTTGTAGTTATCGGTGGAAGCTAACCATAAGTAGGAATTAAATCCTGTGAATATTGGAGTTAACTTATCTATCTAATGTGGATTTTTATAGTACTGAACTCCATCAATTGACAGACTCTAAGGCGCAAGTGAACAATAACAATGTGAATAATCTTAACTTCAATAACACAGCCAGGTCATACCAAGAAGACACAGGGGTGACAGGGAGACTATGGCAGATAGGCTTTTGCATACAGGGAAGTTTTAAGCCTTTTCCTGAAGGAGGCAATAGATGTTGCACTGCATACAATTCAGATCATTTCAAATATTACGAGCATCAAAAGCAAAACTAAGGCCGAAGTGTTTGACTGACTTGTAGAGTGAGGAGTGGAAAGGAGAAAATGTCAGGTATTTACGATCAGGGCGACTACATCTGGGTACTATACGAGCAACTGAGAAGGACGGAGAACTACTGTGTAAAAATGTATAAACCAATGTTGCAGTTTTGAACATTCAGCGTTAATTGACAGGAAAAGTCCTGTGGATGTTGGAGTTATACTTATAGTTAATCACATATAGTTTTAACTTTCTTTAAAAATGACAGAATTTTATGTCACACCCCAAATGTTTATACATCACAACCATTACAATAAGGCCCAATTGCTTTGTCCACATCTTACCAACAGCAGATAAAAGACACATAAAGCTTTCAATCTCAAAATCACAGGAGGTTAAAAAAAATATTGCACGAAGTGAAACACTTGGGGCTTTACTTGGTCCAAGGTATTTAACACAAAGTAAGTTATCAAAACTTAACATTACAATATAATATGCATCCTTTACATATATTTATAAAAGTTACAAAATCTTTGAATAAAATATATAATTGAACTCTAGAATCCTTGCAAGAGAAACCAATGATTGGTTTTCAGAAGGCCTTCTCAACTGAAATTTTCCCTGCTATCTGCAGTTTCTGGTCCAATCGAGGTGCATCTGGTCCCTCTAAAACTTTACTTCACAGGGTTAAACTAAAGCATGCTGCATTATATTCTCAATCATAATGAAAGGCAATGAAAAAATACTACAATGAAAGGCAATGAAATGAAAATATTCTTAGTTTTAAAACTGTTTCATCTCAATGGATTACACAACAAAATTCTTAATAAAATGCTGTTTAGGGATATGAATGTGAAAAAACTATGGACGAAAAAAATGACCACAACATAAATCATTTTGCTAGTGGTAAACAAGTTGAAAAACTCAAAAAAGTAATCATGAGGAATAAAATGCATGAAATAATGGCATTTAATATGCCTATAACAAAGATAAAATCAATATAAAGTCATTATAAATATCATTAGACGGAAAAATGTTACTTTATATTTGCATTTATTGAGCATTGCATTTTAGTTTCTGTCTCAGTGCACAGCTTGAAACATAAAATCTTATTCTGTCATTCTATCAAAACATTTGAATAATAAAACAATGATAACAGAAAAGTAGATGAAAAAAGAAGTAGTACTAGCATTGGGAAGCATCTTACACAATCAAACAAACAACCCCTATTTATAACTGGATAACTCACCACAGAAAATGACAAAACTGTCGTTCTTAAGTGGTAACACTTTATTTAAATAACTATATTTTAAATTTTAATTCCTGTGGAAGGTGAAATATAACATGTTGAACCATAATAAAATATTTTGTTGCAGAGATCTCTTTCATAGGGCAGGGTCGGTATTATGTTTTTCATTTCAGTATCCTGCCAACACAAAACCGTTCCCACTCCAGCATACACGAAAATAAATTGCATTCTAGCATATCCCCAATCAATAGGCTCACTTATAGGAAATGAATTAATATAAACAACCAGCTCAGGATGTTTTTTCTAACTTTTGGTGAGACTGGCAGGGTGCCGGACATGTGCATTTGTCCAATAGGTAAGCTGTATTAACACACAAAAAAGAGAGTTTGTTTTTCATACAGTATTTTAGATTTGCCCATAGTAATATGTGATGACATCTGAGAGGCCGGTTGTGAAGTGTCATCACAGTATTCAAGTAAAATGGTCTCAATACCAAGATGCCAGCGTTACTGACCATGTCCTACTTTTTGATAGGTTAGTCTGCCAGCCACTTAAGATACGGTATACACCATGTACTACTTTACACCATTAAGCAGTTTTTTGAAAGAAAAAGAATTTCAACTACCTCAAAAAAATTCCTAAATGTGACACAATGATCTCATAAAATATATGAACAGTATATAAAATTATAAACAGAACCTCATTTAGTTACATTCACACTTGATTGGATTAAAACACATTCTTCTGTACATATAAATACTGTTCAGTATTTACAAAAATACAACCTAATTGCTCTTTTTCTTTTCAACACAATAATGTTTCAACAGAGAGTAACTTACATTTGCAGAGATTATGAGAGAACTAACACTACTTTTACATGCAAAAGTCCAAGCTTCCAGCATCTGACAGCAATGGTATCTGCTTTGCAATTTAAAAACACACATGACTGATACCAATACTGGTAAGCTTATACAGCACAGCAGTGTTTTACATTTATTCTAAAGTTACAGAACTAAACTGAAAAACTAATGTGACAGGACTGTTGATCAGGTCTTGAAGAAACTTATTTTTCAAATGTCAAACATATCAATTTGTCATCTGTCAAAATGCTACCAGAGGAAGACTGAAGATGATCATTTTGCTAAACGACATAACATCAGTCTCACTTTTGAGAGAGCAGTAAATATTAAATTATATACCTATAATTTTGAGTTATTTCGATGCATTTGAACATTTTAAAGATTCTACCTTATTCTATCTTATACAATAATTTTTAAATGTCTTATAAGATAGCTTTGAACCTATAGAAAGTCCTGCATATTGTAGTATATTCACACACACTGAGCACCAATAGACTGCTTACAATCCATGCCAATCCCATCAACGAAAGAGATCAGTGGGATTTACTCTCCTCTGCCATCACTTCCAATGTGGGTGTAAGACATCCACAGGATTATTATTGACATCTCTCTCACATACCACATGTATATGTGTCACAGATCCTGTCTTCTGTCTTTATTTGGCCTGGTAGTTTCTTTTATTGATGAGAAAAAAGTTTACGACACTCTGGAGAGAGTGCCACCCTGATCTGCCCGTTTGATTTCTGCATATTCTGTAGGCTCATACACCTGAATGGGTTTACGACTACGCGGTGTATCGTCTAATGCTAAATCCGCATAGACAAGTCCCTCCGCATTCCTTTGCCTTGGCTGGAAAAAAAAGTGGACAGATAAAAATATATCTTCATCAGTCAGTCAATGAGAGAGAACATATAAGAGTGCTCAGGTAATGTGTGATTGATCTATATACACATACACACAAAGGACTATCCACAGACTATGCAACAAAGTCATTGGGTTCATACACTTGAACAGGTTTCCGACTTCGTGGGGTGTCGTCGAAAGCGAAATCCCCATACATCATCTGACCATCAGGGTTATTCTGTCGAGGCTAAAAATACACAAGAGCATGCATCTGAAACTTAGAACATGTGTGTTAATATTTTACATTTAGTTTTTTTATGCACAAACTTTTGAAGATATTTTCAGTGAGGATAAACAATGCAAAACATTTGTATGTGTGGATTGTGCATTTAAACAACCTAATAGCATACTACTTAAGGTGTGTAAGACATTATCACAAGAACCAATGAGCCCTACACATTCAACAGGATTTGAGATGATTCTTTGCCAGTATGTTATTGTGAATGTTAGTATTTGGAAACAAGTGCAGAAATGAATATTTGTGAAAACCAAATACAAAAATTATATGCAGCAAATATGAAGTTACATAATTCTGTGAGGTTCCTGATCAATATTTAATTTGTAGATCAAAATTCTTTTATATTAATGAGGTCACAGAATTCTGTCAGGATTTCCTAACATTATTTTAACCAAAAGGCTGCTTGCACATTTATCACTATGGAACAGCCACAATGGTTTTGGATTTAATTTGCTCAAGATTTACTAGTACATCTTATTTTTATCAAAACATTAATGTAACTGTAACCAAAGTGTTTATTTTGATCAAAACATTAATGTAACTTAAGTTTTTTTTAACACACATTTGTGTAATACTAAATTTTAGTGTAATTTTTAATTCAAAAATAAATCTTGCAGTTGCAAAATTAGTACTCTCAAAGTTAAAAGGTTATATACATAAAAGAAAATACTGCATTTGCATTAAAGAGGTCCAAGATATTTAAACAACGCACCCACTGGAAAAATATAAAACAACGGTAGGGATGTGGTAAAAGTAGTTTGATCTGAACCAAGCCCACATTTATCTTGACGCAGTGTATCCCAGGACGGGACATGGTTGAAGCATGACATACAGAGTATTATCGTTGACACAAATATACCCCTGTGGGGAGGGGGCCTATGTGTTTATGGGAGCAACTTGTACTGACACAAAGTAAACAAAATGTTTGCTTAATGAAAGATACAAATGTAGCTAGATGTAGCGCATTGGAGAACCGATGCAAATTATATCCACCAAAAAGAAAACTCACCAAAGCCAATCAACCATCACTTAACCTTGAAGGAGGAGAACAAAATAAAATCTGACCACATCAAAAGATTCTTAGCCCATGATTTCCAATAGGTTGGTTTGACATTGCAAACCTCAAGGAACATGAATAAGCGCATTATAAGCACTTTTAATTTTGGCTATCCTCATTTGACCTTGAAAGAGGGGCCAAAGCTCAAATCTGATTCCTAGCGCATGATTTCCTATAGGATGGTTTCACATTACAAACCTCTAGGACCAAGAAAAAGCGATTTATAAGCACTTTTAGATTTTGCTATCCTCGTTTGACCTCGAAGGAAGGGCCCAAGGTCAAATCTGACCACATCAAAAGATTCCCAGCCCACGATTTCCTTTGGGTTGGTTTCACATTGCATACCTCTAGGACCAATAATAAGTGAGATAAAATCACTTTTAAATTTGGGTATCCTTGTTTGACCTTGAAGGAGGGGTCCAAAGTCAAATCTGATCACATAAAAAGATTCCCGGCCCATGATTTCCTATAAGTTGGTTTACCATCCTAAACCTGTACGACCAATAATAAGCAAGTTATGGCCACTTTAAGTTTGGCTATACTCGTTTGACCTTGAAAGATGGTTCCAAGGTCAAATCTGACCATACCAAAAGATTCCCAGCCCATGATTTCCTATAGATTGGTTTACCATCCCAAACCTCTAGGACCAATAATAAGGGAGATATAAGCACTTTTCATGACTGACAAAAACGCCTGTGGCAGCAATCTTGTTTTTCAAAATGAGGCCAAAAATATTTCCAGTCAAGATTTTGTACTACGGAACATATTCTGCGAATTTGAGATCTCTACCTATAATACCCTTTGCTCTAGAGGGCCAACAAAAGTCCTTGCTGAAAGTCAAATAAACGTCCGTGGCGGCCATCTTGTTTTTCAAAATGAGGACAAAAATATTCCCAGGCAAGATTTTATGGTTATGAATATATCCTGCAAATTTGAGAAGGCTAGCTATAATATTGTTTTTGTTAGAGCGGTAACAGCCAATAATAAAGGAGGTATATTGCCTCACAGTCTAAGGTACCATTTTGAGTCATTTTAGCAGGCCTAAGGAGACCTTGAAAACAATAGTCAAGGTCAACAAACTGGATGCTGGTACTCCATCATGTACTCAATCTCCAAAGCCATTTTCAATAATTTCCATGCACTAGAGTCAGCATTAAGTGTGAACATATCTCCAAAAAGGCCAAAAATAGCCTCGGTGAGGTACTTTGGCGGTCTGTGGATGACCTTCTATGAAGAGCTTCAAGGTCAATTTTCTGCATGCTTACAGAGGGCATATATATATGTATTACATATACCAGCCATAGGATGATCTAACTTTCTGTATATGAGAACTGGGCCAAAATGTGAAAAAATGGCCAAAACCTGACCTTTAAGAGTCCACCAGTGACCTTGAAATTGAAGGTCAAGGTCACAAAACAATAGCGTTCGTGGCATTGCCCATATATACCTACATACCAAATTTGAATGGTCTAACTAAAATATTTTTTAAGTTATCATGTCCGAAAGGAAATCTCTGCGGCGGCAGCGGCGTGACGGTGACTGAATCCTAAGTACCCTGACTTTCGTCCAGGGATACAATAATTAACCCTGGGTCCTATCTTTTGAAAAATACATTAGCATGACAAAAGTGAAGCAACACAGGTACACACACAAACAAAAGCTTGCAGAATCAATGAAAATAGAAAATACATTTATCAGCTTATCACTAAATAAAAGTAGTGTCAATCAGATAGTGTCTACTAAATGAACCTGCAAAGGAATGAGAGAGTAAAATTAATTCAAACTAAAATATACACTGATTTTTACCAAAGCATCTACAAAAGCAACATGAACTGGCTGTTAAATTAAAAATTAACAGTGTAAAGCTGTGTTGTCGAAACAGTAATCTGATGAGGAAAAAGTAAAAACTTCAAAATTTGAAGACACTAAATATTGATACAATATATCATCAATGAGATTAATTCATTGCATAATTTTGATTAATGGGATGCAGATAGGAGCTGAATAAGGCACTTTACTGTACTGTAGCTGTTGAAATACACAATGTACCCCAACTGTGCAAACAAACAAGGCTGAAAGGGGTTTTGGTTTACTAGCGCGAGCTGCAAAGCCATCAGAGACACAAGTAGTGCACTGATGCGGTCACCCATCCCAGTACTAACTAAGGCTGCAATAGGTTACCCGGTTACCTGAAAACGGTTCAAAGTCTGTAAGAAACCGAATACAAACTGACGAAACGGGTAACCGAAAATATATTAAATATACTGTAAAACAACGAAAAATTTGGGTAAACCTCAATATTTTGTCAGATTTCTCTAACTAGTTTTTCACGTAATTTTCCTTATTTATACAGATATTTAACATTATTAACGTTTTGTTTACATCATCCGCCATGTTTGCTTCTCTTCTACTTCCACTGGGTGACAACTAAAAGACGGTTACCCGAATTCGGATCGGTTCTTGCGAGACGAATACCCGGTGTCGTTTTTCTTACGAAGTCACAGCCTTACTAACGTAGCCCATTGCTGCTTAACTTCAGTGAACAGACAGATACTCATCACACTGCTCCACAATTTTCCTAGAAGCGCGAGCCTCACTAGAGCTCACACTTAAAAAACCAAGTCAAGTTCTAATGCAAAACATTGCTTATAAAGTCTAAATAACAATGTATGCATGTGAATAAGCTTTGCAGTTCTGAAAAAAATGCCAAATCTTAGGCAAAAATATTTCACTTAAGATGATTTATAGAGATCAACACACTTTGAAAATTTTATAAGAATATGTGAAGTGGGTTGGTCTGTAGTAAATAAAACATTGAAAAAGAGCAGAAAATGCAAATAATTTAAAAGTATAATGGTTACCATGGCAGCAACATGGCGAAATTTTATGGAAACGGCAAAAGACTAAAGTTCCATCATGGTCAACATATTCTGAAAGTTTGACAGAAAAAAAGGCTTCAGGTTTGATGTCAGGAGCATTACGCACTGAAAATCTCTAAAACTGCCAAAGATAAATAGTTGCCATTGCAACATTTTCTGCTAAATCTTGGCAAAAATGTTTGACGTACAATTTTTCAATGGGATATACATCCCATGAAAATTTGGCAAGGATTGGTGAAGAATTGTTGATGTGAGAGGACACTGATTTTGGACCGAAAGATGGACAGAGACCCTAACTATTCCAATATCTACCTTTTACTTTTGTCGACGGCGGATCAAAATGGTTATGGACCAAGTATGAAAACATTGACAATTTATAAAAGCAATATGCGACATGCAGGGTTTTTTACATGCAAAAGGAAGCAAAAAATACTTAGAATGAAGCATGTGGCACTGTATAAAGTATATCATAATAAATACATGTGATTAAGAAATACTAATAAATCTCTGATAATACTGTCAAACATTGTGTTTTAATTATTTGGCAAGAAAAGGGTAAAAAAATCTCACTAAGCAGTTTGGCGCTTATGCCCAGGTCCCACAGTAGGGAGGTTGCTACGATGATCTCAGCAAATATAGAACACTAGAGGGGACTTCAAATTCACCAAAACATTTTCAAGATTTCCACTAATGTAAAATGATAACAATGCTTCAAAATACACAATTTCGAGTTCTGCTATCAATTGTTGTGAATGAACTAGTATACCGGTAGTACTACACTGGTCATGTGATTTACTTTCTATTCCACAAAGAAAACTAACATGTTATTTGTATACGACATTCTAAACTTGCATATTGTTAGCTGGTTGATAAAGTGATGATACTAATGGAGAATGCTAATGATGACAAAACAGCTATTTCTTTTTGTTATTTAACATGTTCCAGTTTCAGGTAAATTGCAAGTGTAATAGACTGAGGACTTCTCTGTTATTTAAACAGGCACTGCCATTGACCACTCAAAATTTGATACACAATATGTAGAGCTAAACCTAGGGCATACACAGCAGTATACTGTGTATTATATACATAGCTGTATGTAAAGTAGCATGTATTACAGACATAGCTTTATGTATAGCACTGTCTATTATATACATAAGTTTAATCGCAATATATCTGTGTAACCCCTTATCATGGTTCTGGCATGACAACACTCAAAAGACAGTGCCTCAATAAGTTTCATTTCCAGGCTATTCTTTAAATGCACAAAGGAAATATGCATGTGTCTGGTGTTTTAAGAGTTGAGCTCTAGCGAGGCTCATGCTTCTAGAAAGCACTTTCTTGTCTTATTTTTTGTCTACGCACTTTCATGAATTGTCATGTAGCGTGATGAGTACCTGTCTCTTCACTGGACTTAAGCAGCAATGGGCTACGTTAGTATTTGGATGGGTGATCGCTTCAGTGCACTACTCGTGTCTCTGATGGTTTTGCAGCTCGTGCTAGTTGATTAAAACCCTTTCGGCCTTGTTGTTTCATTGGATGAAAGGAAAAAATTGAGCAGTTCAAGGTATTATTTGCAATGGTGTACACTGAAACATTACTGAGGTTTAATTTCATTATAACACTCAAGAAAAATAAAGGACTGCACACTGTTGATATACATAAACAGTTTACAGTAGTATTTAAGCTTTTTGTGTATGTCTATGAAAGTTCGGGGCATTTATATGTATTATACGAGGATAAACAAGGTTACAAAGCTCATATTCAGCAAGTGAATACATAAAGCTGGGTGAAGTACCTCAATGTCACCATAAGCTATATCCAGCTGTGAAAATAAAGAACCAAAATACAACGGTAAACTTATGATAACAAATAACCCATCCTTCTGTAGTTGCTTCTGTCAATCTTCATGATTTAATTTATTTGGTTTTAATGTTGCCTTCAACACACTGCACTGGGTCATATCATGACCAGTAGTTGTATGGTTGAAGGACAGTGGTCACACAGGGTTTTTTACTGTGCCTCACCACGCAATGGTAAGAAAGAAGCAACATTTCCAGTTGAAAACAGAGCTACATATCAAATTGTAAACCCCAGAGGTGGGAGGGGAGTCTGATACCACTACCCCAATACACCCCAAAACCTTTTGTGATGATATTATTGTATCGGGCACCAGCGCCGGGTCGTAATGGCTCACTGCGCCGTTTCAACACCACGGTTAATTTACGTTGTTTTATACAGGCCTGAGTAGGTAGATGGGATAAACATATAAGAGGCTTTCAAACACTAGCTTATCACTACACTTTAAGTTATGATATGGTAAATACATATATGTATGGTAAATATATATGACAGCCTGGTGAAACTTCTGAAGGGAGTCTTTGTGTTTGGATGTTATACTGAGAGATTTTTTTTGAGAAATAAACCTGCCTTTCGTGAAAAACATAAAGGTATAGATAAACCTTTTGTTATGTGCCATTTGCCTTCAAATGACCTCTAAGTTGAGCATATATCGATTGGTGTTGAAACGCGCGTGCCACTTTCACCAAGAAAAGGTGTTGAAACGGGGCACATATTGAGTGCACCAGGTCAAAACGGCGCATGGAGCTGAAACGGCCCGTAACATTATGATAAACTGACTGTCTGATAGTGAGATGTGAACAAAAGTAGGTTACAAAAGATTAGACCATTGAGACTTCACTGGAATACGAGCTGTATTCATGGCATGTACAGTAAATGCAGAAAATACAGAAACACGTCAAAATAAATACAACAGAACTGAACAGCAAGCATTTCACAGCAACTGAAAATATGTTACAAATCTAAACTACCATAACAGGCAAAGACATGCGTGTTTTGGTTATAAGTGACACCTACAAAGCATCAGTAGAAAAAGTACAACACAAGCCACACAAGAAGCTTTTCTAGCTTCTGTGGGTTAAGTTATAAGTAGCTGATTTGTAAAAAGTCAAACCATATTAAGTGGAACTTTTTACACAGATTAAAGTAATGGATCCAGTTTAATGGTCAGCACTTGTTGCAATTTCCAGCCATGTGGAATTTCGTGGTAAACAGAAGTACCTTCCTACTGGCATTCTACTTCACAGGGTTCAGCTGTTTTTTATTGAATAAGTATATAAATAACTATTTTAACTAAAACTACTTAGTACACACATTGTTAAATTGTAAGCAATCACCCATTGTTTCAGAAATAATACACAGGTTTTGTAATTTTATGTTTAATGCAAAAGAATGTATCACAACATCATTAAAATGGGGACAACGTACAAATCATGTCATCCTTGAGAACCAGGGACCTTATGATAAGCGACTCACTTGAACCTTAAACCAATATCCCGTTGCATAGTTGTATTCATTTCAAAGCAATCACAAAAGTATTGAAAATAGATTTTGAGTTAACAAGCTTGCAGACTTTATGCTGGGTTTAGGGATCAATTTATATGTTAAACTATATTTCCAAACAGGAGATTACTGGGTATCAGACTGGAACAGTAAGGCAGAGGTTTAATCCACAGCCACTTAGACAAAAGGCAAACTAAGATCATTGTAAGACTAGTTAGTAACAGTAGAACATGGATATTTTCTACCATAATACTTGGATGGTAGTCACACAGTTGATATAACCCATGGTTTGACTAATGATAGTAGCCATTATAAGAAACACACCCACGAGGTGTCAAACTGAGAAGTATACAAAATAGACAAGATCTTTATACACTTGGTTTTGATACTTACATCGACATAACCCATGTCCTGACTATCGTAGGAGTAGTCCCCATTGTATGGTGGAGGACCCTGGCGGTCTATGGTAGACACATTGGACTGAGGGGGCTTGTCTAAGCTGTTACTATTGTAGGATGGATGACGCACTTTGTCTGCTTGAAATGCAGATTTCCTGTAATACAGTAGAAAAGTCAATGTTGTAAAGTTCTGTTGTTACATCCCTATTAATAGTTTGGGTTCATAATGTGACAGACCATCCCTATATTCTATGCATTGGCATTGACTGAATTTGAACCCATGACCACAGAGCTGAACACCACATCTGATAACCGCCAGCCTAACGTGGCACCAGTCCCCTGAGGTCTCAATCTGTAACAGAGAATACAACGGAGATCTCTACCCATACTCCCAGTAATTTTGGATAATACAGACTCTATCATACTTGATCTAATAAAAGGCCAAAATAAACAAAATTAACAGAAACATGACAATTTATTCTTACTTTAGTTTTTTGATTGTTTGTATTAGAGTTGTGATAAGTATGGCTTCTGTTAATTTCATGAATTTTTCAAAATAAAATAAAACTATAAAATTGGTTAAATTCGCTCACTCATAATATTTTCTATGTTAACTTTTAAATGAGACATTCTGAGATGGAGTACATATGTTCCGAGTACAAAAGTAAACTGCTAATCCACTGTAAAAAAGTTAAGAAAAAGTATTCTTTTTCGACATATCAGCAGTTTTGCATTGCCAAGTCTTCTCATAAATGTGACCTACACTTAAACCTTTTCCATAGATTTTAACAGAAAATCAACCATTTTCTGATTATATTTACATATAAAGAGTTCTCGTTAAATACTGGAGTAGTGGAAACAAGTACTGATGCACAAATATTCAAGTCCTAAACAAAAACAACAGTCTACTTACGGTGGCTTTGTAGCCTCCAGATCTTTCTCTTTGTTGCTCTTACGTTGTAAACAGAAAACAATGATGATGATTACAATGATAAGGACCACCACTCCAGCTACAATACCCCCAATGGCACCCCCACTAAGGCCCTCATCATCTGAAAAAAGCACAAAGATGGAATTTAAACAAATTCTACTACCCAGCCTCATCAACGTACTGAAAATATTGTCAAGACTTGAGAATAAATTTAGTGTATTATGGATTACAAACTGAATAAGTTCTGCACACTACAAAGTACAAACTTTGTGATGCTGCATACTACTGAATAAAAACTCATATTGAGTACAAACTTAGTAAATACAGTACACTAAAAGTACAGATTTGATAAATACAGCATCCTCCTGAGTAAAAGCTGTACACCACTGAATAAAAACTGTGAATAATTATAACTAGATTGGGCCAACTCGGCGCCAACATATCCCCAGACAGGTCATCACTCACGCCACAGGTTTTGATCGGGAATTTTTTAAAACATAATTACCCATTATTATATGAACTTCAGCACATCAATCTACTCTGTTTATATCTCCCCAAGGAAGATGGTGTATCCCCAGACGCCGAATACATAACTCAAATTATATTTTCAATCTTCCTGCAATGATAACTCTAAACCTATTTTCAAAGTATTTAAATGATTGATGATTGAATGTCCATTCTAAAATAATAATCCCAAAAGAGCATATCTGTTTCTATATTTGTTGACAAATAAAATATTATTTTTAACTCAACTCATCATATTTTTCAATCTTCCTTCAAAGTATTTAAATGATTGATGATTCAATGTCCATTCTAAAATTCATAATCCCAAAAGCGCATATCTGTTTCAGTCTATATTTGTTCACAAATAAAATATTACTTAAAAAAAAATATTTATATTATTATTTTATTATATTATTTTTAGAATTTGCAAATTGTTTTCAGTTATTCATTTCCTCTATACCTATATATGTGGTCCATATATATGCAACCTAAATATGTGACACAATCTCAGTTCTGACTCCCCTTTGTGTTATATGTAATGAAGCCCACCACCTCCCACCCCCACCCCTCTCCCCTTCTCCACACCTCTCTCACTATTACACAAGATCTGCAACCCCATTGAGTTCTTTGTTTCTCATCTGATATCATTAAATACCTTTGTTTATTTAGTGTCACTCAATATAGCTGGAGGTCCCAGAGGTGGGTGGGGGGAATCCGGGAGGGGGATGTGGGTTGAGCATAAATGGTAAACAAACAATCTATATAAAAGGGGTACTCAAATACAAAAAGAATTGAGAATTTTAAGTATGTGATTATCAACTGAAATGAGTTCATAACTGTAGGAGCTGTGCCAAAATTAACTGAGGCAAGTTGAATAAAACTGGGCTAGTGGAGGGTTAAAAATCCCCTAGTTTTACTACATAAGGATATAATTTCATTAATATTGGGACTTAAAGCTCACTTAAAGTGTCCATTTTGTCTACTTGAATATGTTTAACCAGTTTCATTTTAAAAAGTGAAAAACTCAGCAAGCAGAGGTATAACACACAAAAATAAGTTCTTAAAAGACTAAGATAGCCATAACATTATTAATATTCAAAATTTAAATAGACAGGCATTTCCTTTTAAAAATTCAAAGATTTCAGCTCTATAACCCACATAGTTTGACAGTTACTGGGCTTTAAAGTGGCATAATGTCCATAAATTGGGTTTCTGTGGGCATTTTACAATTGTTAAAGAGACCTTAGCAATTAAACTACAGATCTGAAACTTTTTGGGGGACATACATAACAAACAAAAATTATATATAACACAGTTTAAGACTTGTCACACTAAGCATTTCCAAATAACAGGGCAAAATACGGAAAAAATGTCAAAAAAGGCACTTGGGCGAGTGTCTATGGCCCTCATACACAGGTTAAATGTCTACTAAAAACCTTGATTTTCGGCATATGTAAAAAGGACATAATAATGCATTCCCAGATGGGATTTCAGCTCCATCAATCACATAGTTTAACAGTCACAGGGCTTAAAGGTGGTAAAAAGTCCAAATATTGGGTCTCTGTGGGCCTTTTAGAGATCTCGATGTGGCTTTGAAATTAAAGCTTCAGACTTAAAATTTGTTACATACTAAGATTACACATAGAATATGTATCTAATAAAGTTTGAAACTTCTCAGACTTACCATTTCCAAGTTACAGAGCAAAATATGTGAAAAATGTCTTAAAAGGGTCACTCAGGTGGGTGTTTAAGGTCCTCATACACAGGTTAAATGTCTACTTGAAGCCTTGATTTTTGGCACATGTAAAAAGAACATAATAATGTATTCCCAGATGAGATTTCAGCTCTATCAGTCACATAGTTTAACAGTTACAGGCCTTAAAATTGGCAAAAAGTCCAAATACTGGGTCTTTATGGGGCCTTCTAGAGACCTAAATGTGGCCTTCAAATTAAAGCTTCAGACTTAAAATTTGTCACATACTAAGATTACACATAGAATATGCATCTAATACAGTTTGAAACTTCTTAGACTTACCATTTCCAAGTTACAGGGAAAAATATGTGAAAAATGTCTAAAAATGGTCACTCGGGTGGGGATTTATGGTCCTCATACACAGGTTAAATGTCTTCTTAAAGCCTTAATTTTTGGCACATATAAAAATAACATACTAATATCTTCCCAGATAGGATTTGAGCTCTATCAGTCACATAGTTTGACAGTCACAGGGCTTAAAAGTAGCAAAAAGTCCAAATATTGGGTCTTTGGGAGCCTTTTAGAGACCTCAATTTGACCTTCAAAATTAAAGCTTCAGACTTAAAATCTGTTACATACTAAGATTACACACAGAATATATATCTAATACAGTTTGAAACTTCTCCGACTTACCATTTCCAAGTTACAGGGAAAAAGATGTGAAAAATGTCTTATAAGGGTCACTCGGGTGGGTGTTTATGGTCCTGATTCACAGGTTAACTGTCTATTAAAGGCCTAAATGTTGGGGCACATATAAGAAAACACATAGATATATTCCCAGATGATATTTAACTTAGATGAGAGACATAATTTGAAAGCTACAGTGCTTGAAAGTGGCAAAAAGTGCATAAATTGGGTCTCTGTGGGCACTTTTGAGACCTTAAGTCGACCCCTTTGGGTAAACCTACAGCCCTAAAATTTTCTACAGACAAGGATTACATATCAAAGTTATACCTAGCGCAGTTTGAGACTCATCAGAATTATCACTTCCAAATTATAGGGCAAAATATGTGTAAAGTATAGCAAAAAATCCCTAAGTGGGGGTATTTATGGGCCTCAAACACAATTTTCTCAACTTAAAGTCATGATTTTCGGCACATGTACTAAGAACATATTAATGTGTTGTCAGGTAAAATTTCAGCCAGCTGAGCATCATAGTTTGTGACCTACAGGGCTCTAAGTGGCCAAAAGTGCAATTTCTGACCTTAAGGTGGCCATAAGTTCTTTTTTACTGGGAGTTTAAGGTCACCTTAAAATAGGGATCTTCCTTTGGGCACCCTTAACATGTGTACCAAGTTTGAAAAAAAAAATATTAATTTGTTTTTGAGTTATCGCGTCCACAAGGAAATTTCTACGGCGGCGGCGGCGCGACGGACCTGAATCCAATATATCCCCGACTTTCGTCTGGGGATATAATAATTGGTAAAGATAGATATGAAAAATTGTACACATATAAGGGACTTTTGTGCAACTCAATGCAGTTGAAAATACAAAGACAGTGTTGATTAAAAGTGTCAATTAATGTCTGTCAGCTGATTTCTCCACAATTTCCCAATTTAATTGGTGTCAAAAGTTTGAAGCAAAAGGAATTCCAATGTGTATACAAATAGCAAAAGTCTATTTTTTTAGTTATCAAGTGATTTTTACCCTGTATTTCCCTGTCTTTTAGTTAATGAAAATGGGACAAAAATGACAGACATCTAACTTAATGACTTTTTGAAACATTATGACCAAACTTTATTTCCTGTTTATCAGCATTACTTCATACAGCTTTGACTTTAAAACCCTAAACAAAGTATTATATAGTGTCAAACATTACACACATAAAACAGCGTGAAATGTAAATGGTTCAGTCACACAGGTGAGATTGGATTAACCTTGTCACACGTTTAATACATTCACCACAATGAAACACTATGTAGAATATCACTCTACATGTTCCTGATACACAATACATACATGAAAGCATGATGGAGCACACTATAGCTGAAAGCATTAGATAAAATTGTGATAGAACAGAGATTTATCTAGCATAGAGTTGAAAAGTTAATGAAAATATCAAGATTGTTAATAAGGATGTTACACAAGAGATAACAAAAGGAATGAAGTCACATCTGTGACTCCTTAAAATACAGGAACAGATAGCGAGAAAATAATGTCATCAAGATGTGTTAGCGAAAGTGATCGTTATTTCAATTCACCTAAAAAAAGATTTTGCATCATATAATTTCAATTCAAAAAATTGTGCATCTACATTGAATAATGTTAATATGATCACCCTCCCCCATGGCCTTACAGGCTATGAGAGACTTCAAATTACAGCCATTTAAAGTGCCCTGGAAAATGAGTGTCTTCTCGTATCTCAACATGCATCTTTATATGGTGAATAATGTCAGGACTCTTTGAGACTCATTTCAACCACAATATATACAGTAAGCTCTAAAAATTTTACAAACCTTTAGACCACGGTGTCATGTATTGAAATGAAAAAAAATAGTGTGGCACTTAATGGTTAAAACTGTTGATAAGTTTGAAGTTTATACTTGTACAAGTTGAAAGTTTTAAAATTATAAACATGGTTTAACATACATTTTTAGAAATTACACATATATCAAAACTTAAATATATTGACAGAAAGTTTTAAAATTATAAACATGGTTTAACATACATTTTTAGAAATTACACATATATCAAAACTTAACTAGATTGGGCCAACTCGGCGCCAACATATCCCCAGACAGGTCATCATTCACGCCACAGGTTTTGATCGGGAATTTTTTAAAACATAATTACCCATTATTATATGAACTTCAGCACATCAATCTACTCTGTTTATATCTTCCAAGGAAGATGGTGTATCCCCAGACGCCGAATACATAACTCAAATTATATTTTCAATCTTCCTGCAATGATAACTCTAAACCTATTTTCAAAGTATTTAAATGATTGATGATTGAATGTCCATTCTAAAATAATAATCCCAAAAGAGCATATCTGTTTCTATATTTGTTGACAAATAAAATATTATTTTTAACTCAACTCATCATACTTTTCAATCTTCCTTCAAAGTATTTAAATGATTGATGATTCAATGTCCATTCTAAAATTCATAATCCCAAAAGCGCATATCTGTTTCTATATTTGTTCACAAATAAAATATTATTTAAAAAAAAATTATTTATATTATTATTTTATTATATTATTTTTAGAATTTGTAAATTGTTTTCAGTTATTCATTTTCTCTATACCTATATATGTGGTCCATATATATGCAACCTAAATATGTGACACAATCTCAGTTCTGACACCCCTTTGTGTTATATGTAATGAAGCCCACCACCTCCCACCCCCACCCCTCTCCCCTTCTCCACACCTCTCTCACTATTACACAAGATCTGCAACCCCATTGAGTTCTTTGTTTCTCATCTGATATCATTAAATACCTTTGTTTATTTAGTGTCACTCAATATAGCTGGAGGTCCCAGAGGTGGGTGGGGGGAATCCGGGTGGGGGATGCATAAATGGTAAACAAACAATCTATATAAAAGGGGTACTCAAATACAAAAAGAATTGAGAATTTTAAGTATGTGATTATCAACTGAAATGAGTTCATAACTGTAGGAGCTGTGTCAAAATTAACTGAGGCAAGTTGAATAAAACTGGGCTAGTTGAGGGTTAAAAATCCCCTAGTTTTACTACATAAGGATATAATTTCATTAATATTGGGACTTAAAGCTCACTTAAAGTGTCCATTTTGTCTACTTGAATATGTTTAACCAGTTTCATTTTAAAAAGTTAAAAACTCAGCAAGCAGAGGTATAACACACAAAAATAAGTTCTTAAAAGACTAAGATAGCCATAACATTATTAATATTCAAAATTTAAATAGACAGGCATTTCCTTTTAAAAATTCAAAGATTTCAGCTCTATAACCCACATAGTTTGACAGTTACTGGGCTTTAAAGTGGCATAATGTCCATAAATTGGGTTTCTGTGGGCATTTTACAATTGTTAAAGAGACCTTAGCAATTAAACAACAGATCTGAAACTTTTTGGGGGACATACATAACAAACAAAAATTATATATAACACAGTTTAAGACTTGTCACACTAAGCATTTCCAAATAACAGGGCAAAATACGGAAAAAATGTCCAAAAAGGCACTTGGGCGAGTGTCTATGGCCCTCATACACAGGTTAAATGTCTACTAAAAACCTTGATTTTCGGCATATGTAAAAAGGACATAATAATGCATTCCCAGATGGGATTTCAGCTCCATCAATCACATAGTTTAACAGTCACAGGGCTTAAAGGTGGTAAAAAGTCCAAATATTGGGTCTCTGTGGGCCTTTTAGAGATCTCGATGTGGCTTTGAAATTAAAGCTTCAGACTTAAAATTTGTTACATACTAAGATTACACATAGAATATGTATCTAATAAAGTTTGAAACTTCTCAGACTTACCATTTCCAAGTTACAGAGCAAAATATGTGAAAAATGTCTTAAAAGGGTCACTCAGGTGGGTGTTTAAGGTCCTCATACACAGGTTAAATGTCTACTTGAAGCCTTGATTTTTGGCACATGTAAAAAGAACATAATAATGTATTCCCAGATGAGATTTCAGCTCTATCAGTCACATAGTTTAACAGTCACAGGCCTTAAAATTGGCAAAAAGTCCAAATACTGGGTCTTTATGGGCCTTCTAGAGACCTAAATGTGGCCTTCAAATTAAAGCTTCAGACTTAAAATTTGTCACATACTAAGATTACACATAGAATATGCATCTAATACAGTTTGAAACTTCTTAGACTTACCATTTCCAAGTTACAGGGCAAAATATGTGAAAAATGTCTAAAAATGGTCACTCGGGTGGGGATTTATGGTCCTCATACACAGGTTAAATGTCTTCTTAAAGCCTTAATTTTTGGCACATATATAAATAACATACTAATATCTTCCCAGATAGGATTTGAGCTCTATCAGTCACATAGTTTGACAGTCACAGGGCTTAAAAGTAGCAAAAAGTCCAAATATTGGGTCTTTGGGAGCCTTTTAGAGACCTCAATTTGACCTTCAAAATTAAAGCTTCAGACTTAAAATCTGTTACATACTAAGATTACACACAGAATATATATCTAATACAGTTTGAAACTTCTCAGACTTACCATTTCCAAGTTACAGGGAAAAAGATGTGAAAAATGTCTTATAAGGGTCACTCGGGTGGGTGTTTATGGTCCTGATACACAGGTTAACTGTCTATTAAAGGCCTAAATGTTGGGGCACATATAAGAAAACACATAGATATATTCCCAGATGATATTTAACTTAGATGAGAGACATAGTTTGAAAGCTACAGTGCTTGAAAGTGGCAAAAAGTGCATAAATTGGGTCTCTGTGGGCACTTTTGAGACCTTAAGTCGACCCCTTTGGGTAAACCTACAGCCCTAAAATTTTCTACAGACAAGGATTACATATCAAAGTTATACCTAGCGCAGTCTGAGACTCATCAGAATTACCACTTCCAAATTATAGGGCAAAATATGTGAAAAGTATAGCAAAAAATCCCCAAGTGGGGGTATTTATGGGCCTCAAACACAATTTTCTCCTCAACTTAAAGTCGTGATTTTCGGCACATGTACTAAGAACATATTAATGTGTTGTCAGGTAAAATTTCAGCCAGCTGAGCATCATAGTTTGTGACCTACAGGGCTCTAAGTGGCCAAAAGTGCAATTTCTGACCTTAAGGTGGCCATAAGTTCTTTTTTACTGGGAGTTTAAGGTCACCTTAAAATAGGGATCTTCCTTTGGGCACCCTTAACATGTGTACCAAGTTTGAAAAAAAAATATTAATTTGTTTTTGAGTTATCGCGTCCACAAGGAAATTTCTACGGCGGCGGCGGCGGCGGCGGCGGCGGCGCGACGGACCTGAATCCAATATATCCCCGACTTTCGTCTGGGGATATAAATATATTGACAGAAGCAAGGAATATCAACACTACCAATAGTCTCTTGTTTACAAAAAACTCCAAAGAGGGAAGAGTCCACTTGTCTGTCAAATTACCGACTGTTTTGTACACACAAGCCTCTCCAAACAATAAGACTGGATGCATCATGTAAAATGCATATACAAATCTTGGCTTTCTGACAAGAAGGCAAGTGACACCTGGATTCTATCAAAATAATATTCTGTATTCTCAAATTTTTAGTTAAAAATGCATGATTACAATGTCTATCCCACAAAGCTTTAGAATTATGATTTGGAATTAAATTAAACTTTACCTTTTTGCTTAACAAATGCTTGAATATGCTCGGCGAAAATTTTATTTGGTAAATTTTTAAAAATTTAACAAAGAAACAAAGCTCAAAGCTGGGGTTTGGTATCCCTTTCATGAGTAAATAGTGAAAAAACAAGGACTTGCATTTAATAGCATTAAAATGATTAATGCAAAAAATTGCACATTAAAATGTATTGCACAGTTTTTTTCAGCTGTTTCAGTAACTAATCAGACTTTATCTCAGTTTTCTCTGGCTGAAAACTGAGGCAAGCCACAAGCCAAATATTACACTGTCTAGCTAAAAAACACACTGAATATTATTATGACTTTAAACACCATGTTTTTGCTTCAGGTGTTGCATAAACCTTCAGGTCCTGGGCTGGATTTACAGTAAGACATGTGAAATTTGCCACAGTTAACATTCACTAACCAGGACAACAACTTGTATTACCTTGAACTATGAGACAATCTTAAGTCGTTGCACAAACTACTGTGTTGCTTTCTGTTGCAACATTTGGATTTGGATGATACTCTGGCCAATTTCATACACTGTGACACAACTTTGTACTTCTTTAGCCTAAGCTTGTAAAATACTGTGTTTACTGAACCAGAAACCATATCGACTTTACATAATTTTTTTCTACTGATATAAGTCATGTAAGAAACGGACTGAGGTTGCAAAGTTAAATTAAATGTTTAATAGCACAACTTTTCTCAGTATTTTTATGACCTTACTTAATTAAAAGGAAAGTGTACATCAGCACAAATTGAGAGAAAGTAAAATTCTGATATAAATAATTTTAAAGTGACAAGTGCTTGTTTTGAATAAGTCATGCATCACTTAAAATATTAGGTGAAATGTGTTTAAATGCCTTTTATAACCAATACACAATTTACAATCAATGAGCGAGAATGACCATCACATGTACAGAGATATATAATTTGAATATAACATACACCTTTTAAATTAATATAGATATTTGCCTGAAGCCTTATAAGTAACACTAAAAAGACATCCTTTAGATCTATGTCCCCAAACGTATTGTGTCCAAAAAGGCCAGCAAGAATAGATATTTATGTGGATGAATATTTATTATGTTTTGACCTGGGGGTGATAAATGACTTTCAACCTGTTTACAGAAGTGAGAAAGATATCATTATCTTCAATATTTCTTGACCTGATATGATATTCTTAAACAATTTTTGCTAAAAAGTGGCACATTAAGAATTATACGTTCAACTGACTACGAAGGAAAACCAAATAATGTTAATGCAATGAATTTTCACCAGTTTCCCAAATTAAAATCACACAGAAACTACAATTTTTTGTGGAAACTCTGAATATTATCACAGTGTAAAATTTAGTATTTTAGGAGTTAGATGCATTTTAAGGATACCCCCTAGTTTTTCAGTTAAAATGTCTTATTTGTGATGGTACTTCTTTGGATATGTGTGTTTTCTTTGTAGTTTGTGTTCATTTGAAATTGCTTGTAAATTTATGTCTTTTATGATGTAATGTCTATTGTAAAGCATCTGTTATTATGTCCTGTATATTCTTCTCATTTTGTATCCTCCTGTTATCTGGAATCTGGAATCACAGAGATCCAGTTGTTGTATAATGTCTATTGTAGCTGCAGGAGGTCATTATTAGTGGGTGTATTTGAAGTTGTGTGATGATGTGAGAATGACTGTATAATTATGTAGTGATGTGGTTTGTGTTCTTGTGATGTTGTATTGTATATTGTACTATAAATGGTTATTGTTCTTTTATGTCATGTCATTGGTCACTCATTTTATTATCTAGTGTTTTGTGTTGTCTTGTGTTTCTGTAATGTGATTGGCCAATGTCATAATTGTAACATCTTTGCACTGAGAACTCTGTCTATAAATTGTGAGGTGAATCCCACCTAAGGAGAATTAGAATTGAGATGAGAACAGATATAGAAAATCAGTATTGAAGTTTGAATCAAACTTAAAGAAGGAAAATGAGAATTGAGATTGAGAATAAAATGAGAAATAAATGAGAGAAGTAAAATGAGAGTGTGCAGATAGAGTCAAAAGGAGAAGTAATTATTTGAACTGAGTGTTAAAATGAAAATAGAATGAGAAGTGATATTAATAGATTTAAAAGGAGAATTGAATGATAGTGAATTTCAAACAGGAAGTCATACACTGATATTTGACAATTGGATTATGTAATTTTATTAATAATTAGTTAAATGTTAAATGGTTTATAAATTGAATATTGTAACTGTTATTGTTTATTGTTAATTTGAGCTACATCCCAAAAGAGAAAGTAATAAAGTAAAGGAAAAGAGCACTAAAGTGACTTTCAGTTTACTCAATAGAACTTTTAGTTTAAACTTAATCACACACTAAAACAACATTTTTCTCTGTGTGATAATATCAGGAGTATATGGTCATACTTTAATTAAATATATCACCACATAGCCTGCTGAATCCTGTATTCATGGGTGTCAAAGGCTAAAATTGTGTATACCTCATTTTCATGAGAGGTTTCTAGGCAAATACAAAGTTCCGGTCCTCCCCCATTTCTCTTTCATTTGATCAATATTTGTGTCTCAGGTTTACCTTTCAGGTTCAATAATTTTCTTATAAATTTATAACTAGAGGATCGCTCGCAAAAAAAAAAGATAATGTTTTTGCATAGCAAAAACAAAGCGTCCCGAAAAGGATATAAAGACAAAAAAAGAGACAAAAATATTTTGAAAATTGGCATGGCTACTCTGCAGAGATACCAAGCAGGTCCAAAATTTTGTTGAGTTCACTCCATATAGCACGGTTTTCGAGATATAAGCATTTTTGTGTTTTGCAAAAACTTTGAAATTTCAAAATGGCCACCATTTTTGGGGAGACAAAAATTTTTGTCAAGACCACTGCCGTGGTGTGTATCTCCCGCCGAGCATTAAAGCAGAAGAAATAGCTTTTCTGAGATATTCACAATTTTTCATTTTCGTGTGTGAAAGGTCTTCCAAAAGTAGGTGAATGAGTTATTTGAGAAAAATTGGCTATCTGCAATACTATTAAGAGATAATTCACATTTACTCATTTTGAGTAGGTGAATAATTATCTATGGGTCTGAAACTTCACCAAGTGAAAGCTCTCCCAAAAGTAGGTGAATGAGTTATTTGAGAAAAATTGGCTATCTGCAATACTTTTAGAGATAATTCGCATTTACTCATTTTGAGTAGGTGAGTAATTAGCTATGGGTCTGAAACTTCACCATGTGAAAGCTCTCCCACAAGTAGATGAATGAGTATTTGATAAAAATTGGGTATCCGCAATACTTTTACAGATAATTAGCATTTACTCATTTTGAGTAGGTGAATAAATAGCTATGGGTCTGAAACTTCACAGAGTGAAAGCTCTCCCAAAAGTAGGTGAATGAGTTATTTGAGAAAAATTGGCTATCTGCAATACTTTTACAGATAATTCGCATTTACTCATTTTGAGTAGGTGAGTAATTAGCTATGGGTCTGAAACTTCACCAAGTGAAAGCTCTCCCAAAAGTAGGTGAATGATTAATTTGAGAAAAACTGGCTATCTGCAATACTTTTAGAGATAATTCGCATTTACTCATTTTGAGTAGGTGAGTAATTTGCTATGGGTCTGAAACTTCACCAAGTGAAAGCTCTCCCAAAAGTAGGTGAATGAGTTATTTGAGAAAAATTGGCTATCTGCAATACTTTTAGAGATAATTCGCATTTACTCATTATGAGTAGACGAGTAATTAGCTATGGGTCTGAAACTTCACCAAGTGAAAGCTCTCCCAAAAGTAGGTGAATGATTAATTTGAGAAAAATTGGCTATCTGCAATACTTTTAGAGATAATTCACATTTACTCATTTTGAGTAGGTGAGTAATTAGCTATGGGTCTGAAACTTCACCAAGTGAAAGCTCTCCCAAAAGTAGGTGAATGATTAATTTGAGAAAAATTGGCTATCTGCAATACTTTTAGAGATAATTCGCATTTACTCATTTTGAGTAGGTGAGTAATTAGCTATGGGTCTGAAACTTCACCAAGTGAAAGCTCTCCCAAAAGTAGGTGAATGAGTTATTTGAGAAAAATTGGCTATCTGCAATACTTTTAGAGATAATTCGCATTTACTCATTTTGAGTAGGTGAGTAATTAGCTATGGGTCTGAAACTTCACCAAGTGAAAGCTCTCCCAAAAGTAGGTGAATTATTAATTTGAGAAAAATTGGCTATCTGCAATACTTTTAGAGATAATTCGCATTTACTCATTTTGAGTAGGTGAGTAATTAGCTATGGGTCTGAAACTTCACCAAGTGAAAGCTCTCCCAAAAGTAGGTGAATGAGTTATTTGAGAAAAATTGGCTATCTGCAATACTTTTACAGATAATTCACATTTACTCATTTTGAGTAGGTGAATAATTAGCTATGGGTCTGAAACTTCACCAAGTGAAAGCTCTCCCAAAAGTAGGTGAATGATTAATTTGAGAAAAATTGGCTATCTGCAATACTTTTAAGAGATAATTCGCATTTACTCATTTTGAGTAGGTGAGTAATTAGCTATGGGTCTGAAACTTCACCAAGTGAAAGCTCTCCCAAAAGTAGGTGAATGAGTTGTTTGAGAAAAATTGGCTATCTGCAATACTTTTAGAGATAATTCGCATTTACTCATTTCGAGTAGGTGAGTAATTAGCTATGGGTCTGAAACTTCACCAAGTGAAAGCTCTCCAAAAAGTAGGTGAATGAGTTATTTGAGAAAAATTGGCTATCTGCAATACTTTTACAGATAATTCGCATTTACTCATTTTGAGTAGACGAGTAATTAGCTATGGGTCTGAAACTTCTCAGAGTGAAAGCTCTCCCAAAAGTAGGTGAATGATTAATTTGACAAAAATTGGCTATCTGCAATACTTTTAGAGATAATTCGCATTTACTCATTTTGAGTAGGTGAGTAATTAGCTATGGGTCTGAAACTTCACCAAGTGAAAGCTCTCCCAAAAGTAGGTGAATGAGTTATTTGAGGAAAATTGGCTATCTGCAATACTTTTAGAGATAATTCGCATTTACTCATTTTGAGTAGGTGAGTAATTAGCTATGGGTCTGAAACTTCACCAAGTGAAAGCTCTCCCAAAGGTAGGTGAATGATTAATTTGAGAAAAACTGGCTATCTGCAATACTTTTAGAGATAATTCGCATTTACTCATTTTGAGTAGGTGAGTAATTTGCTATGGGTCTGAAACTTCACCAAGTGAAAGCTCTCCCAAAGGTAGGTGAATGATTAATTTGAGAAAAACTGGCTATCTGCAATACTTTTAGAGATAATTCGCATTTACTCATTTTGAGTAGGTGAGTAATTAGCTATGGGTCTGAAACTTCACCAAGTGAAAGCTCTCCCAAAAGTAGGTGAATGAGTTATTTGAGAAAAATTGGCTATCTGCAATACTTTTAGAGATAATTCGCATTTACTCATTATGAGTAGACGAGTAATTAGCTATGGGTCTGAAACTTCACCAAGTGAAAGCTCTCCCAAAAGTAGGTGAATGATTAATTTGAGAAAAATTGGCTATCTGCAATACTTTTAGAGATAATTCACATTTACTCATTTTGATAAGGTCAGTAATTAGCTATGGGTCTGAAACTTCACCAAGTGAAAGCTCTCCCAAAAGTAGGTGAATGAGTTATTTGAGAAAAATTGGCTATCTGCAATACTTTTACAGATAATTCGCATTTACTCATTTTGAGTAGGTAAGTAATTAGCTATGGGTCTGAAACTTCACCAAGTGAAAGCTCTCCAAAAAGTAGGTGAATGAGTTATTTGAGAAAAATTGGCTATCTGCAATACTTTTAGAGATAATTCACATTTACTCATTTTCAGTAGGTGAGTAATTAGCTATGGGTCTGAAACTTCACCAAGTGAAAGCTCTGCCAAAAGTAGGTGAATGAGTTATTTGAGAAAAATTGGCTATCTGCAATACTTTTACAGATAATTCGCATTTACTCATTTTGAGTAGGTGAGTAATTAGCTATGGGTCTGAAACTTCACCAAGTGAAAGCTCTCCCAAAAGTAGGTGAATGAGTTATTTGAGAGAAATTGGCTATCTGCAATACTTTTACAGATAATTCGCATTTACTCATTTTGAGTAGGTGAGTAATTAGCTATGGGTCTGAAACTTCACAGAGTGAAAGCTCTCCCAAAAGTAGGTGAATGAGTTATTTGAGAAAAATTGGCTATCTGCAATACTTTTACAGATAATTCGCATTTACTCATTTTGAGTAGGTGAGTAATTAGCTATGGGTCTGAAACTTCACCAAGTGAAAGCTCTCCCAAAAGTAGGTGAATGATTAATTTGAGAAAAACTGGCTATCTGCAATACTTTTAGAGATAATTCGCATTTACTCATTTTGAGTAGGTGAGTAATTTGCTATGGGTCTGAAACTTCACCAAGTGAAAGCTCTCCCAAAAGTAGGTGAATGAGTTATTTGAGAAAAATTGGCTATCTGCAATACTTTTAGAGATAATTCGCATTTACTCATTACGAGTAGACGAGTAATTAGCTATGGGTCTGAAACTTCACCAAGTGAAAGCTCTCCCAAAAGTAGGTAAATGATTAATTTGACAAAAATTGGCTATCTGCAATACTTTTAGAGATAATTTGCATTTACTCATTTTGAGTAGGTGAGTAATTAGCTATGGGTCTGAAACTTCACCAAGTGAAAGCTCTCCCAAAAGTAGGTGAATGATTAATTTGAGAAAAATTGGCTATCTGCAATACTTTTAGAGATAATTCGCATTTACTCATTTTGAGTAGGTGAGTAATTAGCTATGGGTCTGAAACTTCACCAAGTGAAAGCTCTCCCAAAAGTAGGTGAATGAGTTATTTGAGAAAAATTGGCTATCTGCAATACTTTTAGAGATAATTCGCATTTACTCATTTTGAGTAGGTGAGTAATTAGCTATGGGTCTGAAACTTCACCAAGTGAAAGCTCTCCCAAAAGTAGGTGAATTATTAATTTGAGAAAAATTGGCTATCTGCAATACTTTTAGAGATAATTCGCATTTACTCATTTTGAGTAGGTGAGTAATTAGCTATGGGTCTGAAACTTCACCAAGTGAAAGCTCTCCCAAAAGTAGGTGAATGAGTTATTTGAGAAAAATTGGCTATCTGCAATACTTTTACAGATAATTCGCATTTACTCATTTTGAGTAGGTGAATAATTAGCTATGGGTCTGAAACTTCACCAAGTGAAAGCTCTCCCAAAAGTAGGTGAATGATTAATTTGAGAAAAATTGGCTATCTGCAATACTTTTAGAGATAATTCGCATTTACTCATTTTGAGTAGGTGAGTAATTAGCTATGGGTCTGAAACTTCACCAAGTGAAAGCTCTCCCAAAAGTAGGTGAATGAGTTGTTTGAGAAAAATTGGCTATCTGCAATACTTTTAGAGATAATTCGCATTTACTCATTTCGAGTAGGTGAGTAATTAGCTATGGGTCTGAAACTTCACCAAGTGAAAGCTCTCCAAAAAGTAGGTGAATGAGTTATTTGAGAAAAATTGGCTATCTGCAATACTTTTACAGATAATTCGCATTTACTCATTTTGAGTAGACGAGTAATTAGCTATGGGTCTGAAACTTCACCAAGTGAAAGCTCTCCCAAAGGTAGGTGAATGATTAATTTGAGAAAAACTGGCTATCTGCAATACTTTTAGAGATAATTCGCATTTACTCATTTTGAGTAGGTGAGTAATTTGCTATGGGTCTGAAACTTCACCAAGTGAAAGCTCTCCCAAAGGTAGGTGAATGATTAATTTGAGAAAAACTGGCTATCTGCAATACTTTTAGAGATAATTCGCATTTACTCATTTTGAGTAGGTGAGTAATTTGCTATGGGTCTGAAACTTCACCAAGTGAAAGCTCTCCCAAAAGTAGGTGAATGAGTTATTTGAGAAAAATTGGCTATCTGCAATACTTTTAGAGATAATTCGCATTTACTCATTATGAGTAGACGAGTAATTAGCTATGGGTCTGAAACTTCACCAAGTGAAAGCTCTCCCAAAAGTAGGTGAATGATTAATTTGAGAAAAATTGGCTATCTGCAATACTTTTAGAGATAATTCACATTTACTCATTTTGAGTAGGTCAGTAATTAGCTATGGGTCTGAAACTTCACCAAGTGAAAGCTCTCCCAAAAGTAGGTGAATGAGTTATTTGAGAAAAATTGGCTATCTGCAATACTTTTACAGATAATTCGCATTTACTCATTTTGAGTAGGTGAGTAATTAGCTATGGGTCTGAAACTTCACCAAGTGAAAGCTCTCCAAAAAGTAGGTGAATGAGTTATTTGAGAAAAATTGGGTATCTGCAATACTTTTAGAGATAATTCACATTTACTCATTTTCAGTAGGTGAGTAATTAGCTATGGGTCTGAAACTTCACCAAGTGAAAGCTCTGCCAAAAGTAGGTGAATGAGTTATTTGAGAAAAATTGGCTATCTGCAATACTTTTACAGATAATTCGCATTTACTCATTTTGAGTAGGTGAGTAATTAGCTATGGGTCTGAAACTTCACCAAGTGAAAGCTCTCCCAAAAGTAGGTGAATGAGTTATTTGAGAAAAATTGGCTATCTGCAATACTTTTACAGATAATTCGCATTTACTCATTTTGAGTAGGTGAGTAATTAGCTATGGGTCTGAAACTTCACAGAGTGAAAGCTCTCCCAAAAGTAGGTGAATGATTAATTTGACAAAAATTGGCTATCTGCAATACTTTTAGAGATAATTCGCATTTACTCATTTTGAGTAGGTGAGTAATTAGCTATGGGTCTGAAACTTCACCAAGTGAAAGCTCTCCCAAAAGTAGGTGAATGAGTTATTTGAGGAAAATTGGCTATCTGCAATACTTTTAGAGATAATTCGCATTTACTCATTTTGAGTAGGTGAGTAATTAGCTATGGGTCTGAAACTTCACCAAGTGAAAGCTCTCCCAAAAGTAGGTGAATGAGTTATTTGATAAAAATTGGGTATCCGCAATACTTTTACAGATAATTAGCATTTACTCATTTTGAGTAGGTAAATAAATAGCTATGGGTCTGAAACTTCACCATGTGAAAGCTCTCCCAAAAGTAGGTGAATGAGTTATTTGAGAAAAATTGGGTATCCGCAATACTTTTACAGATAATTAGCATTTACTCATTTTGAGTAGGTAAATAATTAGCTATGGGTCTGAAACTTCACCATGTGAAAGCTCTCCCAAAAGTAGGTGAATGAGTTATTTGAGAAAAATTGGCTATCTGCAATACTTTTAGAGATAATTCGCATTTACTCATTTTGAGTAGGTGAGTCATTGGCTATGGGTCTGAAACTTCACCATGTGAAAGCTCTTCCAAAAGTAGGTGAATGAGTTATTTGAGAAAAATTGGCCATCTGCAATACTTTTAGAGGTAATTCGCATTTACTCTTTTTGAGTAGGTGAGCAATTAGCTATGGGTCTGAAACTTCACCAAGTGAAAGTTCTTTGGGATAGCTGCTCTGCAGAGATACCCTGAAGATAAAAAATTTCGTCGAAATCGCTCTATGTACCACGGTTTTCGAAATATTAGCATTTTTGTGTTTTGCAATTTTTGCGCAAAAATTCGAAAATTCAAAATGGCCGCCATTTTTGGCAAGACAAAATTTTTTTGAAAATTGGCATGGCTACTCTGCAGAGATACCCAGTGGGTCAAAAATTTCATCGAAATCGCTCTATCTAGCACGGTTTTCGAGATATAAGCATTTTTGTGTTTTGCAATTTTGCGAAAAATTCGAAAATTCAAAATGGCCGCCATTTTTTACGAGAAATTTTTTGTTTGAAAATTGGCATGGCTACTCTGCAGAGATACCCTGCGGGTCAAAAATTTCGTCGAAATCGCTCTATCTAGCAGGGTTTTCGAGATATAAGCAGTTTTATGTTTTGCAATTTTTGCGAAAAATTCGAAAATTCAAAATGGCCGCCATTTTTGGCGAGACAAAATTTTTTTGAAAATTGGGAAAAGTACTCCGCAGAGATACCCTGCGGGTCAAAAATTTCGTCGAAATCGCTCTATCTAGCACGGTTTTCGAGATATAAGCATTTTTGTGTTTTCCTTATTTGGAAAATCCGTAATGATTAATTAATCATTAATTACTCGGCCATTTCTTGACCAATCAATGCCAAAATCTAATGATTTCCAGATTTTAATAGAATGAATGTATTTGCCAAGTTTCAGGTGAATTGATAAAATTCCTTTCAAGTTATCATCCGGACAAGCTTCCCCATCGAAAAAAGACATTTTTGGTCATGTGACCTCTCTGATTGGTTGAAATGTCACTGCAGCATATTCAAAAAAATTCCCCAAGGCTACTGCCTAAACCTGCCAAATTTGAAAAGAATCCGCCTAACGGTTACAGAGTTATAAGGAAAACAAAATGCGGAGCCGGCGGAGCCGGCGGAGCCGGCGGAGCCGCCGGAGCCGGCAGAGCCGGCGGAGCAAGAAGCTCTCCCATACACAAACAAGCGTCCCTTGCGGGACGCTTAATTACATCTAAAAATATGAAGAATTATATATTTTTTGTAAAAACTAAGCCAAGTTAAACCATAGAGGATTAAAACATTAAATCAAGGATCCAATGTTACTAATGGCAGGTCTTGGCTTAAAAGTAATTGTTGTGTTGAGTCACACTGAATAATGCATGACTCACGCTGATCATGATTATATATATGTCCTATATATAGGACAACAAGGGAGAAGTATTAAATAACAGGTTTTTATTTGCAACAACTGATCAAGTAGAGTTGTTGATAACTTCACTTTGTAGAAAGTACATTGCAACACAAACTGACAAATAGTCATTTGTCGATATTAAGTGGTATACCAGTACTGTTATATATATTGGTGGCTTTATGTTGTCAAGCTTATTCTAACTATTTCTTACTCTATGTATAATGACTTTATCTCCATAAATATTAGCAATAACAAAGTTCTTTCATATAATAGGTACATTCTGGTTAATTTGACCATGAATATGTCAACAAACTCAATACCCATAATATCAGTACTTTTTCACTGGTGAACTTTACACAAAATAAGCCTTCATGATGATGTTATATATTTCTGTGCCCATACATTTCTAAAGCAGATTTGAGCATTAAGGTAAGAGTATCATATCTCAAAATGAGCCTTTCCACTGCTGTAACTACAATTGCAATTTACATGCACATAAATATACTGAACTGTCTCCCGGAAATTTTTTGACTCATAGCAGAGGAATATGGCCATCCGGTAAAAAAAATAAATATCAGAATGAGAAGTTTGGAGAGATAAGATCAAGTCACAGAAATATATGCCATAACCTTCCCATATCTGGTATTTACCTCAGAAAACAGACTTTTCCAGTGCATTACACTGTGTAATAGTAAAATATTGTGCGTGGGGTGTCAAATGCATCATGCAAACACAAAGAAATATATAAATTTCCTGTCTTTGTCACCACAGACCTGACAACCTTTGGCATATACTTTATCTAGCCTTGCCAATGATCACAGCAACAATAAAGATGTGTAATACAACTTATTGTCACTTAAAGCCCAAATATACATTTTTAAGTGATAAAATATAGATTGAATAGTCAGTAGGAACAAACTATGTGTATCAAACTGGTTTATACAGAGCAAAAGATTGTAAATCAACCAAGTTATTACATGTATTATTATCACTGTCAAAAGTAACTCCTTGTTCATAACTTCATATACTACACTACAATTGTAAAAATGAAGATTGTTTTATTTCGATTCATTTTCAAGTGCCATTCATGAAAACATTAACATATCGCCAATCATTTGGCTACAAATTCACAAGGAACTGAGTCTACCTTAAAAGGTAGGCTTTCTGTCAGTTCATGCAAAACAAGATCAATAGTATGCACAGGAAAGTCTGTTTGGCCTTTACAAATAGTCCTCTTGTGTTCTGTAGTTTTATCAAGAAGTCTTGGTGAGTTTTGTTTGAATAACTTGGCAATTCTTATACAGAAAGCAAGATATAAAAGGCCTGTGGGCATTTTAAACTTGAAATGACTAATGTTTCTATTTGATCACTTTGTTCTCAACTGCATGGTATGAGCTTGGTATGATTATTCAATTTGTATTATTATCGCAGTTTCTACTCCACTTAACCCATTATGAGAACACAGCTGCTACATTAAAAGCTGGAAAAACCTTCTGACGACTCACTGAATATACAGATCTTTGCAGCGTTTGTTTTTAACTTAACCTTATAAATTGACAAACATCAGTAAAACCCAACACTTAATCTATTGAGGAATCAGGCATTCCATCAGGCTCAATAGTTTGAAAAGATGGTTTGTCTTTTACATATTTGTTTGTTTTTTTTTGTACTCTAAGACTGATTATACCTTTAGCCTGCTGAAAGTAAGCTTTTAAATGTACACTTGGTTAGAAACAGTGTTTTCACACAGTGTTAAAGGCAAACATGCTTCACACTAGGTTAGAAATCCACTGTGGTTTTAGCACACTAGAAACAACAGACCATGACTCAATACTGTTCTGTGAACCAATTGCAAAAAATACAGGAACCATTTCTCAATATTTTCCTTACCTTAACATTTTAACATGAAGTAAAATTATGTTATTCATCAGACTTCACATACTTGAACACAAATTTACACAAATGGTCATGTTAAGTGTTAACAGATTTTGGGGGATCTTTTATGTTTGAGCTATTTGTTTTCAAATTTAAAACTGCCATCAAATAATTGCGTTATTTTACTGAAAATTTGTTTCCAAAATCAATAGTGGGAAAATTGAAACAGTATTTTTAGGAAGTTTAAATACATTATATTACTGAAACTTTGTTTCCAAAAGCAATTTTAGGGAAGTTCCGACAGTCTTTTTAGGAAGTTTAAATACAGTATTATAGACAAGCTTTATAAAAAGAGTACAACAAATGCAGAAACTGCTGAATGACTTGATGGTTAAACAGAAAAGCATTTTCTTAGAAAAACAGAGAACAGCAAAGAAAATGACGAAATGTGTTTCACTGTAGAAATTACCTGTACTGGTTCCTGGGTCTAAAGCAAAGAATATCAAATAAGTAATGCATCTAGAAATAGAATGGTTTTCCCATTTTAATTTTCTCAAGTAGTATGTGTATTTATATGAATAATTCTTGCAATGATAAACATCATATTAAAATGCAAAAAAAGTCAAACATACTGGTAGCTATAGTCGATAAATAGACCAAGAAACAAAAATACCAAGTCAAACAAGCTTTTGAGATTTGGATAATGGAAACTATCAAAACTTTGCTACAAGAACAATACCTACAACAAACTGAATCTGTTTTGTCAGACTGATAATCATGCTGATTGGAGTATACTAAAACACATAGTGTCATAAAATGTAATGACTTTAATAATTCAACATGTGTTGTGAAAAAAAACATGAAACAGTTACTGCAAAAACAGATATACATACTAACATCTACAGATATTATTATTAGTATCTACAAGCAACTTAAACTGACCAGTCAAGTGAAAATCTTTAAGAAAAGTGTGGTTTGCAAGATGACAGTTTATAGTTGATCTGTCCGTCCATCATTCTGAAACTCCTAGCCAATGAAATCCTGACATTTAGATGTGTGCCCTCCACTAGAGCTAGCTTAAAATGCCACATAGAGTGTATAAAGTGGCACTTAGCTCAGGATGGCAGACCTCAAAACATTGTTCCTTTTTCTTAGAGTAGAGACAATGACGCATTTTAGTTAAATGCAACTTCTATTCAGAATCCTGTTAATTTTACAGCCTGCACGAAAGCAGTGCACAAAAGTTTATTGGAAAACTTTCCAGGTTTACTGGATTTGGAAATCTTATGGTACAGATTTGTAGCAAATGTGGCCAGTCCATGCGTCAATGTAGGTTCAACCAATACCGAGTTTCAAAATCGACCAACTAGCAAGTGCTTAAGAATAAATGGGTTAATATTATTTTGTATACTAGTAACAATGTAAAAAAACAAACAAAACTCTTACCAATTTTGACAGTTAAAAAGAAGATATATGAATAGTTATCTTCAGTAAGAGAAAATGTGGACCTGTAACTCTAGAAAGATACAGGTCCATGATAGTAGTTACACAAGTCTCAGACAGGGGGACAGGTGTTAATTTTGTATATTACAAGAAAGACAGAGTGAAAGTGATAATACAACAGTTAGAAAAATCCCCTTTAACTTTTTTCAGTTCTACAGCTGAACAAATGTAACTTGTAAATATTGTACATTCAGGTGCCCACAGGTATAGTTATCTTTCAAAATTGCATCCAATGTTCCAAATAGCTGGAATGTTGTCCCAGCAACAAATGTACCATATTTACCATACAAATGCCCCCTCCCTATTAAATCCCCCCTCCTCCTCTCTACCTTTGTAAAGGTCAAATTGGGGGTTTCACATCCCTCTCAACAGCCAGCACCTTAAAACTATCCATTATCACCCACTACCAATGGACTCGAGGATTGTTTTTTGTATGTAATAATCACCCCTTAATAAAAATGCATCACCCCCACGGCATTTATACAAATACAGTATCATATCTGATGGAGGCAGGGGAAAATAGTGCTGCCTACATCAGCAGACCTCAACAGTATACTTCACATCCAACCCAAAATGATATAGAAGCCAGATGCCTGATGTTTTGGCAAGAATTTGTGATATTAGTAGACACTGGTGTTAGTTGAAAGTAAAATACTAAAGGAACAAATGAGAAAAGCATTAGTAAACAATCAACATCAACAAAACCTTCCTACCTATTCTCGCTCCAGTGCCACCTGCTACAGAAAAAACAGGACAAATGGATTCTGTTAATAACTACAATATCATATTATTTACAGTGATATCAGGTAACTTCATTTCACATGCTTTAATCACAATAGCCTATTGGTGTGTATTACGTAGAAGATAGAACCAATTTTGCGAATGGATAAGAACAACGACTAAGCAAATAACTGTTTACAAGTGTACTTTTTTACACAGAACACAATAAAAATTAATAACTTCCACAACCAGTTTTTATAGATACACAGTTTTTCCCAACAATACAACATTCTAATGATTGAAAGGACTTCAATTCAAATTTTGCAGAAAAAAAAATATCTTTGAAATGAAGTGTCCAATACAAAGCTAGCTCAAGAATTGAAAATAAAAATACCATAAAATTCCACACCAATGACAGGTCTTAAAATAATCACTCGATGTATTAAGTAATTCAGGTAAATACATTGAGTTTAGCTCTTGTCAAACAAGAGCTATGCATGATCAGAAAACCAGCACTCTGGGCCACAAAATAAACATGTCTGATTATTTTCACTTGCTTAAGATGTCCTGGAATAAGCTTACACATTAAATTCCCAACATCTGCCCTGGGTTTATTTCTTTTCTGTCAGATTTATTACATCCACTATGTGCCACTAAATTACTTCATACAATTAACATGTTCTGGATATTTATGACAACTGAGTCAGAAATCAGTATTTACTATTCAAGTCATGCAGTAGTAAATCTCAGTTTATCAATGTCAACACTGTTCAGAGGGATAAAAAACATGCAAAGAGGAACCAGACTACGTCCAACCCATGCATGATGAACATTTAACATAATAATCAATGGTACATTAATGTTTGTGGGTACTTTGATATCACAGACTAACTATTGACAAGTCTACAATTGTATAATCATGATAATATAAATTCATAATTTGAATTAATGACGATAATAAGTTTTAACAGTTTCCATGTTGTTTTTCACACATTATCCTAGCCATGTACATTTGTCTTGGAATGTTTCACCTCAAAAACTTAACCAGCAAACCTTTTTGATCAGTTCAAAAAAGTTTCTGAAAGTTGTAAAAATTCATAAAGATATTGCTTCAAGTTATATGTCATTCATATTATAGTAACTGTTTCAGTAATCAATATTACATGGTGTTAATCGATTACATTTCTTACAGATGTCAAGCCAAACAGAAAAAGTGTGCTTTGTTTAATTATAATATGATGAATTTCCTGGTCAACTCCCATCACAACAACACTGAATATACACAATACATGACTCAACATTAGCTATGACCAACAATAATGTTTCTGCCTTTCAAAGTCTCCAAATAAGCAAATTAAAAACACATTTCTTTGACAAGTGGAACTCTGACATGAAAATATGTAGTCAGTACTAAAAACTTCAAACTATCTCATAGAACTGTGGTACACAACAACTCACACATTTACAATTATGTCAGTCGGATTTTCCTAGAACAGTCAATCATGAATTTCCATTACCTGATTACATACTGGATAATCAGGTCTAAAACACAAGTGTACTGAACATATTACGTCATCCAAAAATATTAGCAGACCTGAGGCATCAAGTGTAAATTCTCTACTGATCAGAGTTATGCACAGTTTTCTACTCTGTGGACTCAGGGTTTTATTTATTTTTTCTGTCTTTTTGGAACAAAATTCTTCTGTTCGAGTTCCACTTGACCCTCATTACCTGGCTCTCACAACACACTAGTATGGCAAGAAATGTAAATTTCACCAGAGTATGTGAAGTCAGTCACCAAGGAAACTAATTTTTCTTGTTACCAAGGGAAAGTATTCTCATATTTGTGACTTTTATGACAATTTGAGGTCATGTATCTTATGTGTCACAAATCCTCTGCACTTTGTTTCTTCTACTCATTAATATCAAAAGGGGTGTGTCGTCCTTGGTGAACTTTAGACACACACTGTGGGGACCTTTACAGTTCTTACTGTATAAATAAATAAGTAAGAAGTGCATACTTGGCTGTGTGGTGATATCTGGCGGGGCAGTGGTGGACACAGTGGTAGTTGAAGTAGTGGATGGAGTGGTGGTGGCTGAAAAACACAGACTCTAGTGCACAAAAAAAATCTAGTTAAATCTTGTTATATCTTACTTTAAGGCCATGTTTCTATATACATGATTCTAAATTGGCAAACACAAAATGTGATATGTAGTCAGGTATTCACTTTTAAAGAAAAAATGTTCAAAATTGTGTATTCTTATGAGAATTTTTGATTATTTCACTAAGCAAGCGAAATATATATAGTTCCTTTCACTATAAAAACACAGGAAAAAAATTTTTATAGTCACATGTGAATCTTATAGTTGGAAACACATCATAAAACTTCTATCTGCCATAGAATGATATACTATGCAAAAGCAAAAAGTTTAGATGCAAGAAAATTTATAAATTTATGAAATTTTTAAGAAACTCAGTACATCAATTTTCACTCATGAAGTTATGATCTAAAGCCCTCTGATTAAAGCAAGGAGAAATTCACCAAGCCTCCCACCCCAATTGGCGAATTTCATATAGTCTCATATTCCTCACTGTACCAAAAAAATTTATAGTTCTTTAATATATATTCAAAGTTTTACCATGAAGTCCAAACTCAATAGTTAAAATGGCTAAAATTAATGCCCAATAAATATATTTACAATCACACAAAAATATGGCAGACTCAATATTGGAAAAAATGCATCACCTCACAAAGGTATCTCATGTCATAAGAACCACTACTTTTTTTCATTTATATAAAAAAACATTCATGTCATTTCATCTTATCTTTAATGATTATCAATAAAATGTTAAGACATTTTAGCATTATCAAAATTGAAGTTTATGTTTCAATAAAACAGCTCAGATTAGAGTTAGGACACAAAACATTTAGTAAATTCTTTGACTTTGTCATATAATACGTACCCTTTTGTATGAAAATCTATCTACATTACCTCATTTAGTGTTTTGAGATAAATACTATTGTAGTATTCCAATATCAAATAGAAACCTCAACAAACTTTTGAAATTATAGAAATTCAATTTTCAAAAGACAAACAGAACCAGGTTTGACCTTTAAATGAACAAATTCACTCATTGTGGGCATATTAAGGCACAAACTTTAGGAGTATTTTGCACAAAGGACAGGAGGAGTACTAGACCAAGACTGAAAATACATTTGTATTCAGAATTAGCTCAAACCTTAGAATTAAATATACTCAAAAAAAGTCAGAAACTTTCCAGCTGGAAAACAATAATTTTGCCATCTTTTCAAAGGTAATTACATCAAATACAGACATGACCTTTTAAATTCCATTAAAGCATTGACTGGTTTATTAGCCTTTAAATCTGTCCTCTTTTATTATGTTTCAGTGTATATTCTAGTTCAGTGAAGCGTTCCTTGCCATTTAACTCAATTTTGAACTATAATGGCCATTATATTGAACCTCTTTATGGAAAAATTATCCTATGATGCAAGATTTCCAATGCATTACAAAGGAGTATGTTAAAATACTGGTAAGATGGCACCCTTGATTCTGCATAATTAGTCAGGAAATAGGAGTTGCATTTTGCACACATAAAATTATTTGATTTGTTTCCTTTGCCAATATATTACAGAACAACTGCACAATTACATATTGATTTGTTTCCTTTGCCAATATATTACAGAACAACTGCACAATTACATATTGATTTGTTTCCTTTGCCAATATATTACAGAACAACTGCACAATTACATACTTGTATCAGGGACAGCCTGGGATCAAATTCTTTAAGGATTTGGATTTCAAGGATTTCAATTCCTTTTTTAAGGACTTAAAAGATATCAATTCCTTTTTTGAAAAATAGGATTAGTATTACATTTAAATCCTTTTCTTTCTGCTAAAAATATTTTCGAAAATTCTCAAAATATTTTCCACACAAATTTAGCAATTGTTTTTAAATTATCTTTCTTTCTTCATTTCTCCATTATCACAGATTTGCAGAATTAAAATAGCTTTGATACAAAGTACTATGTGTAAAGTTAATATTTGTAGTTATATGTGTACTAAGCAATCTTGTTTTAATGTATGTAATACACATTTTAATGAAGGCGTTTTTCAATTACATAATAAAGTTATAAATTAACTTTAAAAGGATTTTAATTCCTTTTTCAGAAAGGATATGGATTTAAATCTTTTTTATAAAAATAAAGATTTTTTATATTTGTTTACGATTTGAAAAATTTCAATGAACTTGGATTTAAATCCTTTAAGAATTTGATCTCAAGCATAAAAATCTTTAAACACAAGCCTTGTTTTGCAAATGTTCAATATTTTTCAAGAATTTCCGTAAACTTAAACTCAGGGGTCAGTGGTGGGGAAGGTGTTATTTGTACATTTATTAACATAAACTGTAATGTAATATAACTATAACTCATAGTGTGGATAATTTTACTTGTGTCACTCCTTTAAATTGCAATCAGTGCTTCATGTCTAGGTCAAAATTGGGATTTTACATCCCGTTCAAAAGCCAGGGTCATTTTGGGACAAGTCTTTGGCATTGTCACTTGTGGGATTAAAACCGCACAGAGGTGACTGCCTCTGATTAGATGCCAAATTTGTGAACAACTAGGCCACTGTGGACCTTACATTTATAGATTAATGACATGTAATATAATCAGGCACTCTCAGCAGTTATGTGTTCACTGTATTGGGAGACTTTGGGGGAAGAGCTGTAATGTTCCATATTTTTCAGACACTCCAGTGTGTGTGTCTTGTGTTTTTTGTGTTTTTTTTTAAACTGGCTACTTTATTTCTTGTGTGAAACCTGTGGAGTCCAGCTGATATGTTTTTGATTATAGTTTACATTGTAATGAAATGCAGAAATATAAATCCCATTATCCAATATTATTAGCTATTGACTTTTGAATAGATAATGAACACACATGAAATTTTATATTTAAAAGCCGTTGAAAACCAAATAGTGAATTTTGACTTGTGAAAAATACAATTACTGTAACTAACTGCAAGTAGTTCAGAAACTTTCAAGCACAGTCCATTCTCCTACATATATTCTTTCCTGTGGCTTCACACCAAATCTTCTATTTCACATACCTCCTATTATCAGAACTAAATATCACTCTCTGAGGACGTTTGCAAAATAGAGGTTTTGCCACACTTATTTTATGACATGTCAGCTGAGACTTTACTTTTGAATCAGGTTTGCACAATTTTCTACATTTCGATCAAAGTTTTTTACATATGCATACTGATACAGGCCATGAAATTGTTATAATTTTCAGCAATATAATTAACCCTAAACAAGTGTTATAAATGCAATGAATATGCAACCAGTGAGTACATGTACATATGGTTAATTTTGTCTTATGTAAAACATGTTATTTTAAATGAAATGTATTTACAAAATACATGTAGTTTCATAGCTAACATTAGACAATACAAAGTACTTACCACAAATGCTATCGATTGTTATAAAAATTATTAATACATTAGCAGTATTTTTATATTTTCATAAAATCACAAAAGAGACTACATCACAATTTAAGCCAATGAGAAAACACTGTCAGTGTGACAATTGAGTTGTGTTGTCTGAATGAGTTGGTTGGATGGATTGTGCAAAAGAAGCTTATGCACACTGAAAGCTCTTCATACATGGAATCAATGTTTGCTACACCAAGGTTTCGCAGATTGATTAATAATTTCAGCCACCACACACTCCAGTACACTAGTAATTATAAAACTGGTAAAGGGGATGATTAATACTTTAACTGATATGTATAAACATCTATCAATATCAAGTACACACAGCATTTAGAATAGTGTGAAAAGCAAAAAAAAAAATAAAAAAAAACAAAAACTAGAGGATCGTTGCAAAAAAAACTAGAGGATCGCTCGCAAAAAAAAAAGATAATGTTTTTGCATAGCAAAAACAAAGCGTCCCGAAAAGGATATAAAGGTGAGTGCTAAAGTATTAAGAAAATGCTTCGTTTCTAGCCTTATACTGTTGTGGCATTTTTGTGTTTTGCAAACAATTAAAAAATTCAAAATGTCCGCTATATTTGGCGAGACAAAAATATTTTGAAAATTGGCATGGCTACTCTGCAGAGATACCCAGCAGGTCCAAAATTTTGTTGAGTTCGCTCCATATAGCACGGTTTTCGAGATATAAGCATTTTTGTGTTTTGCAAAAACTTTGAAAATTCAAAATGGCCACCATTTTTGGGGAGACAAAAATTTTTGTCAAGACCACTGCCGTGGTGTGTATCTCCTGCCGAGCATTAAAGCAGAAGAAATAGCTTTTCTGAGATATTCACAATTTTTCATTTTCGTGTGTGAAAGGTCTTCCAAAAGTAGGTGAATGAGTTATTTGAGAAAAATTGGCTATCTGCAATACTATTAAGAGATAATTCACATTTACTCATTTTGAGTAGGTGAATAATTATCTATGGGTCTGAAACTTCACCAAGTGAAAGCTCTCCCAAAAGTAGGTGAATGAGTTATTTGAGAAAAATTGGCTATCTGCAATACTTTTAGAGATAATTCGCATTTACTCATTTTGAGTAGGTGAGTAATTAGCTATGGGTCTGAAACTTCACCATGTGAAAGCTCTCCCACAAGTAGATGAATGAGTATTTGATAAAAATTGGATATCCGCAATACTTTTACAGATAATTAGCATTTACTCATTTTGAGTAGGTGAATAAATAGCTATGGGTCTGAAACTTCACCAAGTGAAAGCTCTGCCAAAAGTAGGTGAATGAGTTATTTGACAAAAATTGGCTATCTGCAATACTTTTAGAGATAATTCACATTTACTCATTTTGAGTAGGTGAATAATTAGCTATGGGTCTGAAACTTCACCAAGTGAAAGCTCTGCCAAAAGTAGGTGAATGAGTTATTTGAGAAAAATTGGCTATCTGCAATACTTTTAGAGATAATTCGCATTTACTCATTTTGAGTAGGTGAGTAATTAGCTATGGGTCTGAAACTTCACCAAGTGAAAGCTCTCCCAAAAGTAGGTGAATGAGTTATTTGAGAAAAATTGGCTATCTGCAATACTTTTAGAGATAATTAGCATTTACTCATTTTGAGTAGACGAGTAATTAGCTATGGGTCTGAAACTTCACCAAGTGAAAGCTCTCCCAAAAGTAGGTGAATGAGTTATTTGAGAAAAATTGGCTATCTGCAATACTTTTAGAGATAATTCACATTTACTCATTTTAAGTAGGTGAATAATTAGCTATGGGTCTGAAACTTCACCAAGTGAAAGCTCTGCCAAAAGTAGGTGAATGAGTTATTTGAGAAAAATTGGCTATCTGCAATACTTTTAGAGATAATTCGCATTTACTCATTTTGAGTAGGTGAGTAATTAGCTATGGGTCTGAAACTTCACCAAGTGAAAGCTCTCCCAAAAGTAGGTGAATGAGTTATTTGAGAAAAATTGGCTATCTGCAATACTTTTAGAGATAATTCGCATTTACTCATTTTGAGTAGACGAGTAATTAGCTATGGGTCTGAAACTTCACCAAGTGAAAGCTCTCCCAAAAGTAGGTGAATGAGTTATTTGAGAAAAATTGGCTATCTGCAATACTTTTAGAGATAATTCGCATTTACTCATTTTGAGTAGACGAGTAATTAGCTATGGGTCTGAAACTTCACCAAGTGAAAGCTCTCCCAAAAGTAGGTGAAAGATTAATTTGAGAAAAATTGGCTATCTGCAATACTTTTAGAGATAATTCGCATTTACTCATTTTGAGTAGGTGAGTAATTAGCTATGGGTCTGAAACTTCACCATGTGAAAGCTCTCCCACAAGTAGATGAATGAGTTATTTGATAAAAATTGGGTATCCGCAATACTTTTAGAGATAATTCGCATTTACTCATTTTGAGTAGGTGAGTAATTAGCTATGGGTCTGAAACTTCACCAAGTGAAAGCTCTCCCAAAAGTAGGTGAATGATTAATTTGAGAAAAATTGGCTATCTGCAATACTTTTAGAGATAATTCGCATTTACTCATTTTGAGTAGGTGAGTAATTAGCTATGGGTCTGAAACTTCACCAAGTGAAAGCTCTCCCAAAAGTAGGTGAATGAGTTATTTGAGAAAAATTGGCTATCTGCAATACTTTTAGAGATAATTCGCATTTACTCATTTTGAGTAGGTGAGTAATTAGCTATGGGTCTGAAACTTCACCAAGTGAAAGCTCTCCCAAAAGTAGGTGAATGAGTTATTTGAGAAAAATTGGCTATCTGCAATAAATTTTAGAGATAATTCGCATTTACTCATTTTGAGCAGGTGAGTAATTAACTATGGGTCTGAAACTTCACCAAGTGAAAGCTCTCCCAAAAGTAGGTGAATGAGTTATTTGAGAAAAATTGGCTATCTGCAATACTTTTAGAGATAATTCGCATTTACTCATTTTGAGTAGGTGAGTAATTAGCTATGGGTCTGAAACTTCACAGAGTGAAAGCTCTCCCAAAAGTAGGTGAATGAGTTATTTGAGGAAAATTGGCTATCTGCAATACTTTTAGAGATAATTCGCATTTACTCATTTTGAGTAGGCGAGTAATTAGCTATGGGTCTGAAACTTCACCAAGTGAAAGCTCTCCCAAAAGTAGGTGAATGAGTTATTTGACAAAAATTGGCTATCTGCAATACTTTTAGAGATAATTCGCATTTACTCATTTTGAGTAGGTGAGTAATTAGCTATGGGTCTGAAACTTCACCAAGTGAAAGCTCTCCCAAAAGTAGGTGAATGAGTTATTTGAGAAAAATTGGCTATCTGCAATACTTTTAGAGATAATTCGCATTTACTCATTTTGAGTAGGTGAGTAATTAGCTATGGGTCTGAAACTTCACCAAGTGAAAGCTCTCCCAAAAGTAGGTGAATGAGTTATTTGAGAAAAATTGGCTATCTGCAATACTTTTAGAGATAATTCGCATTTACTCATTTTGAGTAGGTGAGTAATTAGCTATGGGTCTGAAACTTCACCATGTGAAAGCTCTCCCACAAGTAGATGAATGAGTTATTTGATAAAAATTGGGTATCCGCAATACTTTTACAGATAATTAGCATTTACTCATTCTGAGTGGGTAAATAATTAGCTATGGGTCTGAAACTTCACCATGTGAAAGCTCTCCCAAAAGTAGGTGAATGAGTTATTTGAGAAAAATTGGCTATCTGCAATACTTTTAGAGATAATTCGCATTTACTCATTTTGAGTAGGTGAGTAATTGGCCATAGGTCTGAAACTTCACCATGTGAAAGCTCTTCCAAAAGTAGGTGAATGAGTTATTTGAGAAAAATTGGCCATCTGCAATACTTTTAGAGGTAATTCGCATTTACTCTTTTTGAGTAGGTGAGCAATTAGCTATGGGTCTGAAACTTCACCAAGTGAAAGCTCTTTGGGATAGCTGCTCTGCAGAGATACCCTGAAGATAAAAAATTTTGTCGAAATCGCTCTATGTAGCACGGTTTTCGAAATATTAGCATTTTTGTGTTTTGCAATTTTTGCGCAAAAATTCGAAAATTCAAAATGGCCGCCATTTTTGGCAAGACAAAATTTTTTTGAAAATTGGCATGGCTACTCTGCAGAGATACCCTGTGGGTCAAAAATTTCGTCGAAATCGCTCTATCTAGCACGGTTTTCGAGATATAAGCATTTTTATGTTTTGCAATTTTTGCGAAAAATTCGAAAATTCAAAATGGCCGCCATTTTTGGCGAGACAAAAATTTTTTCAAAATTGGGATAACTACTCAGCAGAGATACCCTGCGGATCAAAAATTTCGTCGAAATCGCTCTATCTGGCACGGTTTTCGAGATATAAGCATTTTTGTGTTTTGCAATTTTTGCGAAAATTTCGAAAATTCAAAATGGCCGCCATTTTTGGCGAGACAAAAATTTTTTGAAAATTGGGAAAAGTACTCTGCAGAGATACCCTGTGGGTCAAAAATTTTGTCGAAATTGCTCTATCTAGCACGGTTTTTGAGATATAAGCATTTTTATGTTTTGCAATTTTTGCGAAAATTTCGAAAATTCAAAATGGCCGCCATTTTGGGCGAGACAAAAATTTTTTGAAAATTGGGAAAACTACTCCGCAGAGATACCCTGCGGGTCAAAAATTTTGTCGAAATCGCTCTATCTAGCACAGTTTTCGAGATATAAGCATTTTTGTGTTTTCCTTATTTGGAAAATTCGTAATGATTAATTAATCATTAATTACTCGGCCATTTCTTGACCAATCAATGCCAAAATCTAATGATTTCCAGATTTTAATAGAATGAATGTATTTGCCAAGTTTCAGGTGAATTGATAAAATTCCTTTCAAGTTATCATCCGGACAAGCTTCCCCATCGAAAAAAGACATTTTTGGTCATGTGACCTCTCTGATTGGTTGAAATGTCACTGCAGCATATTCAAAAAAATTCCCCAAGGCTACTGCCTAAACCTGCCAAATTTGAAAAGAATCCGCCTAACGGTTACAGAGTTATAAGGAAAACAAAATGCGGAGCCGGCGGAGCCGCAGGAGCCGGCGGAGCCGCCGGAGCCGGCGGAGCCAGATGCTCTCCCATACACAAACAAGCGTCCCTTGCGGGACGCTTAATAATATTTTTTTGTTTTTCACAGCAAAAACAAAGCGTCCCAAAAAGGATATAAAGGTGAGTGCTAAAGTATTAAGAAAATGCTCTGCTTCTAGCAGAATACTGTTGCAGCTACCAAAGTCTGCATAGTCTGCTCTATCTAGTACGGTTTTCGAGATACAAGCATGTTTTGTTTTGCAATTTTTGCGAAAAATTCGAAATTCAAAATGGCAGCCATTTTTGGCGAGACAAAATTTTTTTGAAAATTGGGATGGTTACTCTGAAATCGCACTATCTAGCGCAGTTTTCAAGATCTAAGCATTTTAGTGCTTTGCAATTTTTGCGAAAAATTCGAAAATTCAAAATGGCCGCCATTTTTGGCGAGACAAAAATTGTTTGAAAATTCGGATGGCTACTCTGCAGAGATAGGCTGTGGATTTTTTCAAAAAAATTGAAAATTCAAAATGGCTGCCATTTTTGGCGAGACAAAGATGTTTGAAAAATTGGGATAGCTACTCTGCAGTGATACCCTGGGGGTCAAAACTTTTGTCGAAATCGCTCTATCTCACACGGTTTTTGAGATATAAGCATTTTTGTGTTTTCCTTATTTGGAAAATTTGTAATGATTAATTAATCATTAATTACTCAGCCATTTCTTAACCAATCAATGCCCGAATCTAATGATTTCCAGATTTTAATAGAATGAATGTGTGCCAAATTTCAGGTGAACTGATAAAATCCCTTTCAAGTTATCATCCGGACAAGCTTACCCATCGAAAAAAGACATTTTGTGACCTCTGTGATTGGTCGAAATGTCACTGCAGCATATCCCAAAAAATTCCCCAGGGCTACTGCATACACCTGCCAAATTTGACAGGAATCAGCCGAATGGTCACAGAGTTATGAGGAAAAGATAACGCGGAGCTCAAGGAGCCGACAGAGCTGGCGCAGCCAGATATTTTCCCATATACAAACAAGCGTCCCGCAAAAAGGAGTAAGTAGTTATTTATAAGATTATATTGGTAAAAAGTAATGATTTTTACAACTGACAAATGCTTGATACCGGAAGAAAGTACTCTTAAAAGTCCTGCAATATTTGTAGAATCTATGCAAAATGCGGTATTTTTCTAAAATACTATAACTTGATGATTGCAGTAAATTACCCAAACCAAATAGTTAATGCTTATGCATGTATTTACTGCAATATAGTGCTGTAAAATTACCTTATTCATTTTGTAAATTATATTATAACCTGCTTTTAGATTCCTAATGTATAGCACTTTGACAATTCTTGTTTTTGCACAAATGCACAAACTGAGTTATATTTTAAGTATTATTTGTATCTGGTTATTTAGAAGCACTTTGTCATTTGTTAAAGTTTTTAGGTTACCAACTATAAAATGTTAACAAAAATAATGAAAACGATTGAAATCAGAAAATATGTATTGGATCTATGCAGCAAAATGTATGGTCAGAAAAATAATTGGTTTCAAATCAGGGTTAATTAGAAAACACTCGGAGAATGCAGACCTCTGCCAGGCAGGATTTTTGATAAAATCTGGGTTATTTCTGTACCCAGAACACTATCTAGTTCTTTCCAAAATGTTTTCAATTCTTCTTTCTGCTTCACATAAAAATTTCATGAAGATGCATTAATTTCTTAGGAATTACTGTCAACGAGAATGCCAATTAACTGAAACGACACTGAAAATGGGACCCGTGAAATTTCAGAATATTTTTCAGTTCAGGATAAGATCAGGATCTTTCCCAAAACAAAATCCCTTCTTAGTATTGTAGCTCTACCTGCATAAAAAATATCACAAAGATCACTTAATTACCTGTGGAGTAATCACAAACACAATAAACACATGCACCAAAAAGCATAACCTCTTCGCAAAGATAACATAAAATTTATTATGTGTGTCAAGAGTGAATAAAGTATATTAAGATTCTGTGACACCCACCACTGTCTGTTGTTTGTACACTCGTTTCAGGAGGTCTGGCTGTCACAAACAATAAAGCACACACTAAGACTGCTACAAAACCTCTGTTATCTGAACTTGCAATGCCTGAACATACCAGTGCCGTGCTCTTTATCGCCCACGATTTTACTTGCGCATCCCTCCAATCTCAAGTTATCACTCATAAATTGCTAATATACCGTTGTGAGGTAAATTATCTCTGTGATCATTTTGAATCCCATTTTCAACAAAATTTTGCTTATTTTGGCAATTATTTCACTTTTATTTTGGAGATTTGTTTACATCAACCACACTTAACTTCCTGTTGATGTGCAATGAAACATGGGTACCCAGATTCTTGTCACTGTTTCTCAAACATCTGTCTTATTTTCATTGTCGTAAACGCCCATCTCCAACTTTTGGATGTATTTCATCACATGGTTCATGCGGTGTTATAGGCAGCGTTGCCGGTTTAATTGGTCTTTGAATTTAGCCTGATTCACCAAAATGTCTGTTACAAAAACTGTATTGTTTGACATGCTGAAATAAAATCTTTGCATTACATTCAGATGACAAAGGTTCTGCTAAATGTACTATACAAAGCTAACACTGCAGGAAAAACAATGCATGGGATTACAATTTACAACTTTAAATATTTCCTTTTGATGTCTGGATCTAACAAATGCCTTTTCATGGGGTTTTAAATTTATTTAATATATTCAAGCAATTATTTGAAGACAATACCTTATTTTGAATATTCTGGTTAAAATTATAGAAAAATCAAGCAACAAGACAGTTCGAACTATGCAGTTCCTTTTGGTAGAATGGCATAATCATCCATTTACACTGCATACTATTTTCTCCCAACTAGAATATTCTATCAAAGTAAATGGATAATATTTGTTTTAAAAAACAGTCACTTGAGACGTTGTGCCTCTTATAAAATCAATTGCAAGTGATTCAGTATTGTCCATCTCAAAGACTGAAAAATTAGTAAAAATACCCAATTCCTTTTAGTTTCTGTACGATACTGTAATTTATATTCTTTAAATTTAGCCAAAAATCACTGTTTCCTTCAAAAAAAAAAATAATGTGAAGCAAGAATAAAATCATTAATCCAAATTTTACCTGTCCCATCTACTAAAGAACTTGGTTACTGCTTAAATCATTAAAATTAATTCACTAACATCAATCAGTTAATTATCTTTATTAAATTATTGCACATGCAAATTATTTACAGCTGCAAATGATCATCAGTGAAAGATTAATACTGTAAAACAATGAAATTTAGAAATGTACACGCTGCCCACTTTCACTAAAATCTGGATCAAAGTTGGGAGCATATTGGCATATGAAGAGACAATACACTCTCAACAGTGGAAAAAAAATAACAGGAATAATTTTAAGGTCTTTGATCAGGTAATTCAAATCATAATTTGTCCTGATAGATAAAATCTGCTGGTGTGTTTTAAATGAACATCTTTTTCCAATGATCAGTTCGCAATTTGTATTAATAAAACTAACACCAAAACTAACACAGACAAATGTTAAGGACAATTAACTGATGACAGTTATTTCTTTTCTGTGAAAACATTTTAAAACAATATCAATGAATGGACAAGAGTAACCTAATTGCATACATTTTTTTATATTATATTGAGATTTTACATAAATTTCAAAGCATGTCTGTGTGAGCACATTACTAATTGATGTAGAAATGTATGTATTGAATGTATAAATAATACACGATAGAATGATTTCATCAATAAAAGTCTAGTTCCCCAACTGAACAAATTTTCCTATTAAATTAATTCAAAATAAGGTGACATTACAGAAATACACAAATCACCTGTACAAAGTGCTCCCTTTTAATGTATATAAAAATCAAATGCTAGACTTACTATACACATTAAATGACACCTTGGCAGAATCTTCCCCTGTGACATCCCCATTTTCCCCCATTTCATTCTTCACAATACACTCCAGTGTCACATCACCAAGCCAGTCTTCATGCACTGCCACAGACTCTGTGTCTCCCACACTTTCTGTATTGTTGTCTCTGGTCAACATCCAAATGTACACACTGATCCCTGGGTTACTATCGGAGTTACAATACAGCATTTCACCAGGGTAAATTTGTGGCTCCAAAGGTTGTCCATTTTCATCCACTATAACTGTGTTTCTTGGTGAATCTGTGGAGAAACAAATATTTACTGAATAAGTTTTACACAGATAACTCTGTAGGCTAGTTGAAAATGAAAGGTGATTTTTCACTGGTTCAGAAGAATTTATACTGGAAATATGATTTAAAGTTAAAGTCATCTTTGACACATTACTTCTTCCTTCCTGTGAGGCGTGAGACCGTGGCGGGTATTGTTTTCAACGATCCGCCCACATTCCCCGTTATCGTGGTAGTATTTATTCAACCGCTTGTTGATGTGATTCACATTCCCCGTTATCAACTGATATGTCCCAGTGATTTTTCTATGGTTTTTAATGTCCCAGTGTCTATTTTGTGCTTTTTAATGGTTTTTATGTTAACAATATACTAGTACATGGTGTTTCTAATCTTGTTTGAGTGATTGTAATTCATGAGTCTCTCTGCTTTTATGGTTTGTTAACCCACAGGCTTTTGTGATCTTTTCCCATTTCTGTTTCTTGTTATAGTTTATTTTTGCACAGTCCTTGTTTTCTTTTTGTTTTGTTTTTTTTGTTTTTTTTTCGGATCCAGTAGTGTGTTCTTGGCCATATTAGTTGTAAAAGCAACTCCATTGATATGTTTCCTGTGTGTTGGTTTCTCCAGGCACTGGTTTAATGCTGACAAGGGTCAGAATTGTGTTAAAGTTGACAGGAGCATCCCATCTATTTTTCGGCTCCCTGTTGTGTTCCGTAAATATTGCTACCTCGGCAACTCAAAACAGGTTCCTCTACAATTGAAACTAAAAAACCTACTCCTACTCCTCTTGTGTGGCGATGTTGCTGTAAACCCTGGCCCAACCAATTTTGGATTCGTCAACTGTAGATCCATTCACAATAAAGGCCCTCCTGCATGACCTTATACAATACAGTGACTTGGGTATCCTGGGTCTGGTTGAGACTCATATCAGACCAACCGACACTGATGTTCTCCTAAACTCCCTTACACCAATAAATTATAACTTAATCCAAAAACCTAGGTGTACTGGATTGGGTGGTGGTGTTGGCTTTCTGTGTAGAAAATCCTTCTCTCCTAGTATTGTCTCTTCACCGGTTTTTAGATCATTTGAAATCATTGTACTATCTTTCAGGTCCGACTACAATAGCTTTGTTGTTGCTTGTGTGTATCATCCTCCCGGTTCTTGTACTACACAATTTCTGGAAGATTTTCTGGCTCCTTCTGGCTTTCTGTCTTCAATTGGTTCCAATTTCATCATTTGTGGTGACATAAATGTTCATCTGGATGTTGAGTGTGGTGATAGGTCTAGGTTTAACGACATCCTTCACTACTGCAGTTTGAATCAATGTGTCAGTGGCCCGACTCACTTACTGGGTCACACTCTGGATGTTTTGATATCTCCTTGTGACTCTGATTTTGTCTGAAATGTTCAAGTTGGAGACTTTATCTCAGACCATATACAATGCCAACTCGACTTTTCCCACCCAACAACCTGCATTGAAAAAATGGTCTCTTATCGTAGGTATCATAGAATTGATATCGACCAGTTCCACAATGACCTGAGTAATATACCATTTGTACTGTCCCCTGGAGGAACTGCGGCAGAACTGTATGATCAGTATATGGTTGGTGTTACCCAGATACTTGACAAGCATGCTCCTACCATATCACGCATGGCAAAGCGGCAGTCAGATGAGTGGCTGTCTGATTCATATTGCATGGCTCGCTCTCTAAGGCGGCAATCTGAACGAATGTGGAGGAAACACAAGACACAGTTGAACAGGCCAAGGCTCCGCAAGCAAATTGCCTGGTGCAATCGACTGGCAAATAAAGACAAGGGTTCCTACTATACCAGTCTTATAACTGCGAATAGTGATGACCCCAAGAAGCTCTGGCAGTCATTGAGGAAGGTATTGCATCGCACCTCTGAAACTGTTCTGCCGGCTCATTCCTCAGAAAAACCCTTCCCGATACATTTGTTTCTTTCTTCACCAATAAAATCAGCAAAATCAGGAACACTTTCCCTACTTCTGGTTCGTTCAATGATGCACCTGAATCAGTGCCCCCTGCTTTCAATACCTTTAAGTCTGTAACTGAAGATGAGGTCAGTAAGTGCATCAATGAGTCTCCTACTAAATCTTGCCCATTGGACCCCATACCAACATTCCTCCTTAAGGATTGTCTTCATATATTCCTTTCATCTATTACCAAGTTGGTAAATTACTCTCTCATTGATGGCTCTTTCCCAAGTGCTTTCAAAAGAGCGGTCATCACCCCCTCATTAAAAAGGCTTCTCTGCCCAGAAACGACCTTAAGAACTATCGCCCTGTGTCTGGTTTTTGTTTCCTGTCAAAGTTGGTGGAGGGAGTTGTTGCTAAACAACTTACGTCACACATCAATAATAACAAACTGGACAATCCACATCAGTCAGCTTATAAGCCAGGACACTCCACTGAAACAGCTTTATTGTCAATAAAAAACTAGAGGATCGCTCGCAAAAAAAAAGATAATGTTTTTGCATAGCAAAAACAAAGCGTCCCGAAAAGGATATAAAGGTGAGTGCTAAAGTATTAAGAAAATGCTTCGTTTCTAGCCTTATACTGTTGTGGCAACCAAAGTCAGCGCAGTCTGCTCTATCTAGCACGGTTTTCAAGATATAAGCATTTTTGTGTTTTGCAAAAAATTAAAAATGTCCGCTATATTTGGCGAGACAAAAATATTTTGAAAATTGGCATGGTTACTCTGCAGAGATACCCAGCGGGTCAAAAATTTTGTTGAGTTCGCTCCATATAGCACGGTTTTTGAGATATAAGCATTTTTGTGTTTTGCAAAAACTTTGAAAATTCAAAATGCCACCATTTTTGGGGAGACAAAAATTTTTGTCAAGACCACTGCCGCGGTGTGTATCTCCCGCCGAGCATTAAAGCAGAAGAAATAGCTTTTCCGAGATATTCACAATTTTTCATTTTCATGTGTGAAAGCTCTTCCAAAAGTAGGTGAAGGAGTTATTTGAGAAAAATTGGCTGTCTGCAATACTATTAAGAGATAATTCGCATTTACTCATTTTGAGTAGGTGAGTAATTAGCTATGGGTCTGAAACTTCACCATGTGAAAGCTCTCCCAAAAGTAGATGAATGAGTATTTGATAAAAATTGGGTATCCGCAATACTTTTACAGATAATTAGCATTTACTCATTTGAGTAGGTGAATAAATAGCTATGGGTGTGAAACTTCACAGAGTGAAAGCTCTCCCAAAAGTAGGTGAATGAGTTATTTGAGAAAAATTGGCTATCTGCAATACTTTTAGAGATAATTCACATTTACTCATTTTGAGTAGGTGAATAATTAGCTATGGGTCTGAAACTTCACCAAGTGAAAGCTCTGCCAAAAGTAGGTGAATGAGTTATTTGAGAAAAATTGGCTGTCTGCAATACTTTTAGAGATAATTCGCATTTACTCATTTTGAGTAGGTGAGTAATTAGCTATGGGTCTGAAACTTCACCAAGTGAAAGCTCTCCCAAAAGTAGGTGAATGATTTATTTCAGAAAAATTGGCTATCTGCAATACTTTTAGAGATAATACGCATTTACTCATTTTGAGTAGGTGAGTAATTAGCTATGGGTCTGAATCTTCACACAGTGAAAGCTCTCCCAAAAGTAGGTGAATGAGTTATTTGAGAAAAATTGGCTATCTGCAATACTTTTAGAGATAATTCACATTTACTCATTTTGAGTAGGTGAATAATTAGCTATGGGTCTGAAACTTCACCAAGTGAAAGCTCTGCCAAAAGTAGGTGAATGAGTTATTTGAGAAAAATTGGCTCTCTGCAATACTTTTAGAGATAATTCACATTTACTCATTTTGAGTAGGTGAGTAATTAGCTATGGGTCTGAAACTTCACAGAGTGAAAGCTCTCCCAAAAGTAGGTGAATGAGTTATTTGAGAAAAATTGGCTATCTGCAATACTTTTAGAGATAATTCGCATTTACTCATTTTGAGTAGGTGAGTAATTAGCTATGGGTCTGAAACTTCACCAAGCGAAAGCTCTCCCAAAAGTAGGTGAATGATATATTTGAGAAAAATTGGCTATCTGCAATACTTTTAGAGATAATTCGCATTTACTCATTTTGAGTAGGTGAGTAATTAGCTATGGGTCTGAAATTTCACAGAGTGAAAGCTCTCCCAAAAGTAGGTGAATCAGTTATTTGAGAAAAATTGGCTATCTGCAATGCTTTTAGAGATAATTCGCATTTACTCATTTTGAGTAGGTGAGTAATTAGCTATGGGTCTGAAATTTCACCAAGTAAAAGCTCTCCCAAAAGTAGGTGAATGATTTATTTGAGAAAAATTGGCTATCTGCAATACTTTTAGAGATAATTCGCATTTACTCATTTTGAGTAGGTGAATAATTAGCTATGGGTCTGAAACTTCACCAAGTGAAAGCTCTGCCAAAAGTAGGTGAATGAGTTATTTGAGAAAAATTGGCTGTCTGCAATACTTTTAGAGATAATTCGCATTTACTCATTTTGAGTAGGTGAGTAATTAGCTATGGGTCTGAAACTTCACCATGTGAAAGCTCTCCCAAAAGTAGGTGAATGAGTTATTTGAGAAAAATTGGCTATCTGCAACACTTTTAGAGATAATTCGCATTTACTCATTTTGAGTAGGTGAGTAATTAGCTATGGGTCTGAAACCTCACAGAGTGAAAGCTCTCCCAAAAGTAGGTGAATGAGTTATTTGGGAAAAATTGGCTATCTGCAATAGTTTTAGAGATAATTCACATTTACTCATTTTGAGTAGGTGAATAATTAGCTATGGGTCTGAAACTTCACCAGGTGAAAGCTCTGCCAAAAGTAGGTGAATGAGTTATTTGAGAAAAATTGGCTATCTGCAATACTTTTAGAGATAATTTTTCACATTTACTCATTTTGAGTAGGTGAGTAATTAGCTATGGGTCTGAAACTTCACAGAGTGAAAGCTCTCCCAAAAGTAGGTGAATGAGTTATTTGAGAAAAATTGGCTATCTACAATACTTTTAGAGATAATTCGCATTTGCTCATTTTGAGTAGGTGAGTAATTAGCTATGGGTCTGAAACTTCACCAAGTGAAAGCTCTCCCAAAAGTAGGTGAATGATTTATTTGAGAAAAATTGGCTATCTGCAATACTTTTAGAGATAATTCGCATTTACTCATTTTGAGTAGGTGAGTAATTTGCTATGGGTCTGAAACTTCACAGAGTGAAAGCTCTCCCAAAAGTAGGTGAATGAGTTATTTGAGAAAAATTGGCTATCTGCAATACTTTTAGAGATAATTCGCATTTACTCATTTTGAGTAGGTGAGTAATTAGCTATGGGTCTGAAACTTCACCAAGTAAAAGCTCTCCCAAAAGTAGGTGAATGAGTTATTTGAGAAGAATTGGCTATCTGCAATACTTTTAGAGATAATTCGCATTTACTCATTTTGAGTAGGTGAGTAATTAGCTATGGGTCTGAAACTTCACCAAGTGAAAGCTTTCCCACAAGTAGATGAATGAGTTATTTGATAAAAACTGGGTATCCGCAATACTTTTACAGATAATTAGCATTTACTCATTTTGAGTAGGTGAGTAATTAGCTATGGGTCTGAAACTTCACAGAGTGAAAGCTCTCCCGAAAGTAGGTGAATGAGTTATTTGAGAAAAATTGGCTATCTGCAATACTTTTACAGATAATTCGCATTTACTTATTTTGAGTAGGTGAGTAATTAGCTATGGGTCTGAAACTTCACCATGTGAAAGCTCTTCCAAAAGTAGGTGAATGAGTTATTTGAGAAAAATTGGCTATCTGCAATACTTTTAAGAGATAATTTGCATTTACTCATTTTGAGTAGGTGAGTAATCATCTACGGGTCTGAAACTTCACCATGTGAAAGCTCTCCCAAAAGTACATGAATGAGTTATTTGATAAAAATTGGGTATCCGCAATAGTTTTTGAGATAATTAGCATTTACTCATTTTGAGTAGGTGAGTAATTAGCTATGGGTCTGAAACTTCACCAAGTGAAAGCTCTCCCAAAAGTAGGTGAATGAGTTATTTGAGAAAAATTGGCTATCTGCAATACTTTTACAGGTAATTTGCATTTACTCATTTTGAGTAGGTGAGCAATTAGCTATGGGTCTGAAACTTCACCAAGTGAAAGCTCTATGGGATAGCTGCTCTGCAGAGATACCCTGAAGATCAAAAATTTTTGCGAGACAAAATTTTTTTGAAAATAGGCATGGCTACTCTGCAGAGATACCCTGTGGGTCAAAAATTTCGTCGAAATCGCTCTATCTAGCAGGGTTTTCGAGATATAAGCATTTTTATGTTTTGCAATTTTTGCGAAAAATTCGAAAATTGAAAATGGCCGCCATTTTTGGCGAGACAAAAATTTTTTCAAAATTGGGGTAACTGCTCTGCAGAGATACGGGGTAACTGCTCTGCAGAGATACCCTGTGGGTCAAAAATTTCGTCGAAATCGCTCTATCTAGCATGGTTTTCGAGATATAAGCACTTTTGTGTTTTGCAATTTTTGCGAAAATTTCGAAAATTCAAAATGGCCGCCATTTTTGGCGAGACAAAAATTTTTTGAAAATTGGGAAAACTACTCCGCAGAGATATCCTGTGGGTCAAACATTTCGTCGAAATCGCTCTATCTAGCACGGTTTTCGAGATATAAGCACTTTTGTGTTTTGCAATTTTTGCGAAAATTTCGAAAATTCAAAATGGCCGCCATTTTTGGCGAGACAAAAATTTTTTGAAAATTGGGAAAACTACTCCGCAGAGATATCCTGTGGGTCAAAAATTTCGTTGAAATTGCTCTATCTAGCACGGTTTTTGAGATATAAGCATTTTTGTGTTTTGCAAATTTTGCGAAAATTTCGAAAATTCAAAATGGCCGCCATTTTGGGCGAGACAAAATTTTTTTGAAAATTGGGAAAACTACTCCGCAGAGATACCCTGTGGGTGAAAAATTTCGTCGAAATCGCTCTATCTAGCACGGTTTTCAAGATATAAGCATTTTTGTGTTTTCCTTATTTGGAAAATTCGTAATGATTAATTAATCATTAATTACTCGGCCATTTCTTGACCAATCAATGCCAAAATCTAATGATTTCCAGATTTTAATAGAATGAATGTATTTGCCAAGTTTCAGGTGAATTGATAAAATTCCTTTCAAGTTATCATCCGGACAAGCTTCCCCATCGAAAAAAGACATTTTTGGTCATGTGACCTCTCTGATTGGTTGAAATGTCACTGAAAGGCTACTGCCTAAACCTGCCAAATTTGAAAAGAATCCGCCTAACGGTTACAGAGTTATAAGGAAAACAAAATGCGGAGCCCCTGCGGGTCAAAAATTTCGTCGAAATCGCTCTATCTAGCACGATTTTCGAGATATAAGCATTTTTGTGTTTTCCTTATTTGGAAAATTCGTAATGATTAATTAATCATTAATTACTCGGCCATTTCTTGACCAATCAATGCCAAAATCTAATGATTTCCAGATTTTAATAGAATGAATGTATTTGCCAAGTTTCAGGTGAATTGATAAAATTCCTTTCAAGTTATCATCCGGACAAGCTTCCCCATCGAAAAAAGACATTTTTGGTCATGTGACCTCTCTGATTGGTTGAAATGTCACTGCAAGGCTACTGCCTAAACCTGCCAAATTTGAAAAGAATCCGCCTAACGGTTACAGAGTTATAAGGAAAACAAAATGCGGAGCCGGCGGAGCCTGAAGGTCTCCCATACACAAACAAGCGTCCCTTGTGGGACGCTTAATGAGGTCCATCCCTCTCTGGCATGCGGCGAACCTACAGCTCTAGTTCTTCTTGATTTATCAGCCATAGGTCATAATATTCTCCTCGGTTACCTGAAATCCTGGTTTGATCTTGGTGGAACTGTTCTAAAGTGGTTTGCTTCCTACTTGAGTGATCGATGCCAGACCATCAAGATAGGCTCCGCACTCTCTGAATTAAGCAAGATCATCAATGGCGTTCCCCAAGGTTCTGTTCTGGGTCCGTTGCTGTTTTCACTTTATACTACACCACTTAGCAAAATCATCCGCCTTCATCCGCATATTAAATTCCACTTCTATGTGGACGACACACAGCTATATAAAAGCCATCAGAGAGTCGCTTGCACGAAATTTCCCTGTTCCACTCCTCCAAAACAATATCTCTCCATCAGTGGAAATAAAGAATCTGGGTGTTATCTTCGACTCAGACAACTCCTTTCACAATCATGTTGCCGTGCATGTTACTATCATATTCGTGATTTGCGACAAATTCGAAAATTTTCATATTTTTAAATGTAAAATGCATTTTTATGAATAAAAATGTATATACTTACCATATGAAAACACTTGGGTAGGCGTGGCTTGGCGTTCGGTGACCGACACATACACCGTACATAGAATTTAAATATATGAGGGGAGACCCTCTTTAAACCTATATACTTGCTACCTTTGACCCCTGGTGACCTAATTCACTCTGCGCAATACTACAGAAATAGTTCATTCTTTTTGTGAATCAACATAAATGCTGGAAAAAGGTCTTAAAAAGCGGGGCAGGCGGGAGGGTGATTTGCTGTTTAGAAGATCCCAAAAAGAATGAGTGACAGAAATTAAGAATCTGGCCTCATGAAGGAACTTCTAAGCCTGGGAAAAGTGGTTGACTTTGAGAAAAATAAGACTGATCAAAAGGAAAGAGCAGTCAAATTTATTCCCTAATTCTGTTGGACAGGAAGGTTGAAAATCTTCTGTGGAGAAGACTAAAGGATGAAGTCCTAAGCACCCATATAGTCCAACAGACTGGCACCAAAAAGTTGGAATAGGGTTTCTGAAGTCTCCCTAAAGGTTAACTGTAGACAGAGGAACCCCCCAACATACCCAAAAGGGAGATGTGCCCATTGATCGTCAGCAGCATGCTCACTCGGAAGTGGTAAAGTTAAGTCCCTGGGACTCAATAGACTTGAAAAAAATGAGTCCTATGTTTCATTTTTGGAGTCCCAATATTTTATTCAATTCCTTGAACGTAAATTACTTAAACCGTAAATTAACGTAAATTACTTAAACCTTTGATAATCTTGGCAACCCTGGGTAAAAATGTTGCTTTTCCCTGCTTTTTGACATACAGAACAAAACATTTTTGGATCTGAACTACAAGCAGAAGCACTGGCCTCAGCTCCACCCTGTGACTGATTTCCAACAAATAACCAGGATTTAAAAGTTGAATCATTCAACCAAGATGGGTTATAATGTCTAATTTTTTTTTCTTGAGAGCTGGCGATTCTGACATAATTACAGTATTGCAGGAGACTGCAGAGAAAAATGTATGTTTTACACTGGAAAATGTATGATTAACGAGGTAAAATGTATGGTTCACGCAGACAAATGTATGATTCACGTATATACTGTGTCAAACTAGCATAAAATCGCGGTAAAACAGAGAGGAATGAGGTCTCGCGATTGAACGAGATCTCGCGGTTAGTTTTTTACTCGCGATTAGCAGTGGGCGATATTAAAGGAATTTCAAATTGGACGAAATCCGCAAGTTTTCTTATTTTAATTATATAAAAGTACAGGAATATTCGTCGTTTCGTCCCCGGGACGTAGTCGCCCTTGTTTTCTTTCGTCCGCATCTACAATCACGCGTCCTTAACAACTCAGGGACGACGTAAACGAGTTCACTGATCGTCAGATCTAAAAAATGGTGAAAACGCAATAGAAAGGTACAGATGTATGTTCAAAACTGCAACACTAGTTTATAAATTTTTACATAGTGGTTCTCCTTCCTATTTTCAAACATTCTTGTCACTCAGCAGTTGTTCCTATAGTACCAGGTGTAGTCACCCAGATCATCAATACCTTACTGTTGCTCCTTTCCGCTCATTAGTCTTCAAGTAAGTCAAACATTTTGATCACAGCTTTGCCTTTGATGCTCCTAAGATCTGGAATGAACTCCCTCATGATGTGCGCAGTGCAGCATCAGTTGCCTCCTTCCTTGCCTCCTGTTTGTAAAAGCATATCCCCATAGCCTCTCTTGGCTAGGTTGAACTCCCTCATGATGTGCGCAGTACAGCATCAGTTGCCTCCTTCAGAAAGAAGCTTAAAACTTACCTGTTTGCAAAAGCGTATCCCCTATAGCCTCTCCTGTCACCCTGTTTCTCCTTGGTATGACCTGGCTATGTCCTCGGATTAATGTTAACCGCCTTGCTTTATGTTCAGTTGCGCCTTAGAGTCCATCAGTGATGGAGATTAAGCGTTATAAAAGTCCACATTAGATTAGATTAGATGTGTAGTAACTCACTCCATAGCATTTTTAAATAGCATAATAGCAACATTTATAAATTTAATGTTTATTATATATGTTAATATATAACTTTTCCAATCCTAAATTAAATAACAAATATGGACCTTAAACAACTCAAGAAAATTTCTAGGTAAATAAATATAATCATCCAAACTTACAGTGTACACTGATAGCTGGCCACTCTTCAGTGCTACTGTATGTTATTGCGTTTGTAGCTTCATCATTTCCTGGCTCAGGATTGAGGGGTCCAAAGTTTGTCAAGCAGGAAAATACTTCCCCATTATTCTGAATTTCTGCTGTCACTTGTATTTTTGATATAGTAACAGTTTCAGTACTCCCCGTAGTATCTCCAGCTATGGCTCCTTGTATAGACCCCTCCCAGGTCATCTGAGGTGACCAGACACCTTGGAATTCTATCATACACTCATAGGTTAATGTTTCACCCTCAAGAGCTATAGAACTAGATGGTCCTGTACACACAGGGTCAGAATCTGAAAGAGAAAAGGGTTGCACTACAGAAAATATAAATGGATTAGTTTTGCTTAAAAGTAATGAATAACTAGACCAAGGACGCATCTGTCGCCAGATGCAAGATGTACCCATCGGAAAAGGACAACTAACAGTTTCGAAGATAAACAGCATTTTTCAACTAGACCTATCACATCGGAGAACCGATGCAAATTGTATCCACCCAAAAGAAAACTCACCAAAGTCATTCAAACATCTCTTAACCTTGAAGGAGAAGCCCAAGGTGAAATCTGACCATATCAAATGATTCTTAGCCCATGATTTCCTATAGGTTGGTGTGACACTGCAAAAGTCTAGGAATACGAATAAGCGAGAAATAAACACTGTTAGTTTTGGCTATCCTCATTTGACCTTAAAAGAGGGGGCCAAAGGTCAAATCTGATCACACCAAAAGATTGCCAGCCCATGATTTCCTATAGGTGGGTGTACCATCCCAAACCTCTAGGACCAATAATAAGCGAGTTATAAGCACTTTTAAGTTTGGCTATGCTTGTGTGACCTTGAAGGAGGGGTCCAAGGTCAAATCGGACTACACCAAAAGATTCACAGCCCATGATTTCCTATAGGTTGGTTTACCATCGCAAACCTCTACGACCAATAATAAGTGAGTTATAAGCACTTTTAAGTTTGACTATCCTCGTTTGACCTTGAATGAGGGGTCCAAGGTCAAATCTGACCACACCAAAAGATTGCCAGCCCATGATTTCCTATAGGCTGGTTTCCCATTCCAAACCTCTATGACCAATAATAAGCGAGTTATAAGCACTTTTAAGTTTGGCTATCCTTGTTTGACCTAGGTCAAATCCATCCACACCAAAAGATTCCCAGCCCAAGACTTCCCATATGTTGGTTTACCATCCCAAACCTCTAGGACCAATAATGAACAAGTTATAGGCACTTTTAAGTTTGGCTATCCTCGTTATCAAAAGATTTCCGGCCCATGATTTCCTACAAGTTGGTTTCACATTGCAAACCTCTAGGACCAATAATAAGCAAGTTATCAGCACTTTTAGGTTTGGCTATCCTTGTTTGACCTTGAAGGAGGGGCCCAAGGTCAAATCGGCCACACCACAAGATTCCCACCCCATGATTTTCGGTTGGTTTACCATCCCAAACCTCTAGGACCAATAATAAGCGAGTTAAAAGCACTTTTGAGCCACATTGTTTGAGAGATACAGGGCTTAAAGTAGCAAAAACGTTTAAAAAATAGGTCTGTGTGGGTATTTTCGGAGACCTTAAGGTGATCTTTGAATTAAAACTACTGACCTCAAGTTTTCAAAAAAGATCACACAGATATTATTTGTAGTACATTTTGAGACTGGTAACTTACAATTTACAAAATAAAGAACAAAACTAGTCAAATGTCTTTGCTGTCAAAAACAAAGCGTCCCTGGAGGTTAGATGCAATATAGTATAAAGTAGAACAAGGTTTTTGAAAATAAAAACATACAGCGCTGAGAGAAGAACTGAAAGTTAAGCCGACAGTGTAGAGGTTTATGTGTTAACATGAAAGAAAATGTAACCTGTATTTTATTTTCTATGATCATAAATTGTGAAAAGCTAATTTAATAAATGTAACAGTTCATAAGAAGAGTAGTTTTAAAGAAGATATAAGGCAAAAACAGAAAATCTGCTATTTTATGACCGCAGTTTGACCCATAAGAGGGTTATGGGGTAAACCTGACTGGCTTTATAGACTCTCCATATATAAAATCCATTCTAAAGCTGAAAAACAATAATAAAGGAGATATAAGGCAAAAAGAAAAAATCTGCTTTTTGAGGCCAGTTTGACCCATAAGGTGGGGTGGGGAGGCAAGGAGTTCATATGGCTGGCTGTGTAGACTGTATATGCTTCCCTATTTCCTCTCCATACATTCTAAAGCTGTAAAAGCAATAATAAAGGAGATATAAGCCAAAAGGGCCAAATCTGCTATTTTTTCCCCCAGTTTGACCCATGGGGGGGGGGGGGGTCAGGGGGTAAGTCTGACCAGCTAAATAGACTCTCCAACTATGGTTTTCCAATACCTCTTAATACATTCTAAAGCTGTAAAAGCAATAATAAAGGAAATGTAAAGCAAAAACACAAAATAAGACTATTTTCTGACCCCAGTGTGCCCCATAAGGGAGGCTCAGGGGGTAATTCTGACCAGCTATATAAACTCATCACATATGGTTTCACAACACCTCGTAATATATTCTAAAGCTATAAAAGCATTAATAAAGGAGATATAAGGCAAAAACACAAAATTGGCTATTTTATGACCGCAGTTTGACCCATAATGGGGGATCTGACCGGCTATCTAGAGTCTTCACATAAGGTTTCCCAATACCTCTTAATACATTCTTAATGGGGAAAGTTTTCGACGTGGGACGAAAATCTCCTCAAGTTCATACATTTGAAGTCTTTATAAACAAATATCAACAAACACCACAGCTTACTGGGATATAACATATCACCTTTTGACAGCACTGATAAACTCTTCCTTACAGACTAAAAGGGCAGAAGTCCTCAAGGAATTTTGTTACTTGATGCAGTTTTTACACTGTTTTAAAGTACAAAGAATTTATTTCAATTTTCAACAGCAGAGTCCTACATAAGCCCCTCTGTACCTAGCAGTTGTTAATTATCTGAGATAGGTGTACATTACAATACACTTGCCATACAACATTAGTTTGCTTACTTTAGCATCATCACATTTGACAGAGGAATGAAGGTTCTTAAATGCTCTCTGACCCCTCGACTTTGGGCTTTAAGCTCTAAAAGCAATAATAAAGTGGATAAAAGGCAAACTGTCAAAATCGCCTATTTTATCACCCCCGTTTGACCCTTACGGGGGGGGGGGGGGGGGGATATTTGACTTGCTTAAAAGGGGATTCACATGAATTTTAAGCTCTTTGGTTGGTACCTGTGAGAAAATCGCTCATAAATCGATCAAGCGGAGTCTTTATGGGTTTCAAAACAACTTAAAATCTTGACATTTGACACATGTGAGAACATATTAATGGGTTCTCTGGTGAAATTTGAGTTGGAAGACACACATAGCTTGTGACACCTTAAAATCGAGTTCCTCTCCTGGCACAAATACATGCGAGTGCGAAGTCTGAATAAAATTTTTGAAAGCATTTTTGAGCCACTGAATATACAAGCAAAACTAGACTAAGGACGTATCTGTGGCCAGATGCTGGATGTATCCACCAACAAAGGCCAAGTAACATAGTTTAGAAGATAAACAGCATTTTTCGTTAATAAGCAAGCTGAAAGCACTTTTAAGTTTGGCTACCCTTATTTGACCCTGTAGCAGGGGCCCAAGGTGAAGTCTGACCACATCAAAAGATTCGCAGCCCATGATTTCCTATAAGTCGTTTTCACATTGCAAACCTCTAGGACCAATAATAAGCAGGAGGGGCCCAAGGTCAAATCTGACCACATGAAAAGATTTGCAGCCCATGACTTCCTATAAGTTGTTTTCATATTAATGAGTTATTTGAGAAATACTGGCTATCTGCAATACTTCTAGAGATAATTTGCATTTACTCATTTTGAGTAGGTGAATAATTAGCTACGGGTCTGAAACTTCACCAAGTGAAAGTTCTCTCAAAAGTAGGAGAATGAGTTATTTGAGAAAAATTGGCTATCTACAATACTTTTAGGGATAATTCGAATTTACTCATTTTCAGTAGGTGAGTAATTACTTACGGGTCTGGAACTTCACCATGTGAAAGCTCTCCCAAAAGTAGATGAATGAGTTATTTGATAAGAATTTGATATCTGCAATACTTTTAGAGATAATTTGCATTTACTCATTTTGAGTAGGTGAATAATTAGCTACAGGTCTGAAACTTCACCAAGTGAAAGGTCTCCCAAAAGTAGGTGAAGGAGTTATTTGACAAAAATTGGCTATCTGCAATACTTTTAGAGATAATTTGCATTTACTCATTTTGAGTAGGTGAGTAATTACCTACGGGTCTGAAACTTCACCAAGTGAAAGCTCTCCCAAAAGTAGGTGAATGAGTTATTTGATAAGAATTGGATATCTGCAATACTTTTAGAGATAATTAGCATTTACTCATTTTAAGTAGGTGAATAATTAGCTACAGGTCTGAAACTTCACCAAGTGAAAGGTCTCCCAAAAGTAGGTGAAGGAGTTATTTGACAAAAATTGGCTATCGGGAATACTTTTAGAGATAATTTGCATATACTCATTTTCAGTAGGCGAGTAATTACCTACGGGTCTGAAACTTCACCAAGTGCAAGGTCTCCCAAAAGTAGGTGAAGGAGTTATTTGACAAAAATTGGCTATCTGCAATACTTTTAGAGATAATTTGCATTTACTCATTTTGAGTAGGTGAGTCTGGAACTTCAGCATGTGAAAGCTCTCCCAAAAGTAGGTGAATGAGTTATTTCAGAAAAATTTGCTATCTTCAATACTTTTAGAGAAAATGCAGAATTACTCATTTTTAGTAGACAAGTAATTTAGCCACAGGCCCAATTTAGACATAAAGCCTACCAATAGAATACTGTGGTGCACCCTCTAATATACCTTGCAAACTTGAGAAGACTAGCTATAATATTTTTTTTCGTTAGAGCGGTAATGGTGAAATCTCTCTACACACTGCGGCTATCCAGTGGATACAATGATTTACTCAACAGTGAGAACCTGAAAGTAGATATTGGTAAGCTATGCCATGACATAGAGGTCTGCAATTTCACTCTGTTATAGCTGACCCAAAATTAGGTGAATAACATATTTAAGCAAAATACTGTAAATGCAATAGTTTTCAAGTTACAACTGATTTACTCAATAGTGAGAACCTGAAAATAGCTATTGCTCAGTTGTGCCATGAGCTACAGGTCTGTAATTTCACTATGTTATAGCTGACCCAAAAGTAGCTGAATAACATATTTACACAAATTTCTGTAAATGCAATAGTTTTCCAATTACAACTGATTTACTCAACAGTGTGAACTTCAAAGTAGCTATTACTCAGCTATGCAATGAGCCACAGGTCTGGAACTTCACTATGTTATAGCTGACTCCGAAATAGGTGAATAACATATTGAAACAAAATACTCTAAATGTAATACTTTTGAAGTTATAAGTAATTTACTCAACAGGGATAACCTAAAAGTAGCTATTACTCAGCTATGCCATGAGCTACAGGTCTGAAATTTTACTATGTTATAGCTGACCCAAAAGTAGCTGAATAACATATTTATACAAAATTCTGTAAATGCAATAGTTTTCAGTTACAAGTCATTTTACTCATGATGGAAGTTACTGAAAAGCCCAAAAGTAGCTATTACTCACTTAGCTATTGAGACAGACACCAAAGTTACTCACCATGTTGTAGCTATGAAAAAAGTAGCTGAATAACATATTTTAACAAAATGCTCTAAATGCAACACTTTTCAAGTTATAAGTGATTTAGTGCATGATTTCATGACTTTTAATGTATTTTAGACATTTTTGTCTACCACAGGCCTAATTTAGACATAAAGCCTACCAAAAAGATAGGGTGGCGAGTCCTCTAGCATACCAAGCCACCTGCCAAATATGAAAGAAATCTGGAAAGAAATGTGGACTGTAGGTCGCTAACAAGAAATCTCTGCGGACACGGACGAGGATGACAACGATGATGAGTCCATAGTACCCCTGCTTCGCGTCGGGGATACAATAATCTTGTAACAGTGGCAACAAGCGAGAGGGGTGAATCCACAAAAAAAGTTGAAAAATTTAGAAAAGGTCTCCAAGGTCTCCAGTTAGTTTTGCGCAAGTAACATCACAAAAAATTTTGTTGTATTATTCTAAACTCTTTCTACAATTTTGAAATAAAGTACAACCTGACTACACATTCACAATTATCATACATACTCTGGAGCATAAGCTATGCACTGGGTTTATCCAATCACAACTACAGATATAAATTGATTATCCACTTACACAATACCCACATAATTTTATCCAATCACAACTACAGATATAAACTGATTAACCACTAACACAATACCTACATAAATTTGCAAGACCTACAAACCTTGCCATTCTAACTAAATTGAAGACTGGCACTTACTGAGGACAATAAGCTGTGCACTGAAATGAGCACCATCAACAGCTTCATCACATTTGTACATGTGTCCATTGTCTAGTGAAGCCGATATTAGTTTGAGGTTGCTTCCATCTTCTATTTCAAATGTGCCGTTATAAGCACTCTGTATCTCACCATTCACCGAAATTGATGATTCTGCACCATCTTCTACTGCTCTCCAAATATGAATAACTGTTACACCCTCTGGTTCAGTAATTGTACAGTCAAATGTCACTGATTCATTCACTTTTGCATAGGCATTTGCAGGTTTCACTGAAATATCCTGGGCTTTGAGGACTGTTGCTGTAAAATTATGAAACAACCAGTTTTAATCGGAGGCGATGAAAATCGGGTTATATTCTGCAAAACAAGATACCAGGTACAATTGCTACAAGGGTAATCTGTTATACTTTTGCAAACTGTCCAACTCTTCAACATTATGGATGCAATACAATTAACAATACAGAGTTCAAAAATACAATTTTGTGACCATAGCCTTTCCCAATGTAAATGAAATTTTAAAATGCTCAATTGTCAATGTTGGTTATCTTCACAATTACACAAGGCTTTGTTGACTTGCATCCTAGCTACCATTTTGGTGGCTTCTGTCTTGGTTCCTCAACAAGCAATCAGTGCCCATGAATGGGCTCTGTGTCAGCTGACTGTGTGCTTGGAGTTTCAGAGTGGAAGTGAAAGAAAGAAGAAAAGGACACAAAAGTTGTGCAGTGTAAATGGCATCCAGAGGTAAAGTTCAAAGTTAGTTGTTAATGTGTAAAAAGTCAATGTAAAACATATTTAAACAAAATACTGTAAATGCAATAGTTTTCAAGTTACAACTGATCTTCTCAACAGTGAGAACCTCAAAGTAGCTATTGCCCATCCATGCAATGAGCTACATGTCAGCAATTTTACTTTGTTATAGCTGAACCCAAAGTAAGTGAATAACATATTTAAACGAAATTGTCTAAGTGCAATAGTTTTCAAGTTGCAATTGACATACTGAACAGTCAAAACCTGAAAGTAGCTATTGCTCATCTGTGCAGTGAGCTGCGGGTCTGCAATTTTACTACCGTAAATGACCTGTTTAGCGCAAAGGAAAGACTATTTTTATTCAATATTTGTTGGGAAAAAGTTCCCCTTTTAGCGCACCCATCATGAAACACTTTCCTGGATAAAGTATAGATCAATCCGGTAAGAATAACAGTGTTTCAACATTTAGAATCTACCGAAAGCACCCACTTCGTGTAAATATGGCGGTAGATAGAAACAAACACGAAATTCATGGCAAAAATGTCAATTTATTAAGTAAAAATACATACAATATATAAAAACTAGACCAAGGACGCATCTGTGGCCAGATGCAAAATGTATCCATCGGCAAAGGCAAAAGTAGCTATTATTCAGCTATGCCACGAGCTAGAGGTCTGAAATTTTACTATGTTATAGCGGACGCAAAAGTAGGTGAATAACATATTTGGACAAAATTCTCTCAATGCAATAGTTTTCAAGTTACAAGTGATTTTACTCATGATGGAAGTTAGTGAAAAGTCCAAAAGTAGCTATTACTCACTTAGCTATTGAAATAGACACTCAAGTTACTCACCATGTTGTTGCTATGGAAAAAGTAGGTGAATAACATACTTTAACAAGATGCTCTAAATGCAATACTTTTCAAGTTATAAATGATTTAGTGTTGAGTAAGAACTTCAAAGTAGCTATTACTCAGCTATGCAATGAGTCATAGGTCTGGAATTTTACTATGTTATAGCTGCCTCAAAATAGGTGAATAACATATTGAAACTAAATAATCTAAATGCAACAGTTTTCAAGTTATAAGTGATTTACCCAACAGTGATAACCTAAAAGTGAAGATCTTAAAGTAGCTATTACGCAGCTATGCCATGAGCTAGAGGTCTGTAATTTTATTATGTTATAGCTGACCCAAAAGAAGATGAATAACATATTGCACAAAATTCTGTAAATGCACTAGTTTTCAAGTTACAAGTGATTTTACCCATGATGGAAATTAGTGAAAAATCCAAAGGTAGCTATTACTCACTTAGTTATTGAGATAGACACACAAGTTACTCACCATGTTGTAGCTATGGAAAAAGTAGCTGAATAACATATTATAACAAAGTGCTCTAAATGCAATACTTTTCAAGTTATAATTGATTTAGTGCATGATTTCATTAATTTTAATGCATTAAAAATTATTTAAAAATACTTTTAGTGATAATAGGTATTTACTTATTTTGCGTAGGTGAGTTATTAGCTACAGGTCTGAAATTTCACCAAGTGAAAGCTCTCCCAAAAGTAGACTTAATGAGTTATTTGAGAAAAATTGGCTATCTGCAATACTTTTAGAGATAATTAGCATTTACTCATTTGAGTAGGTCAATAATTAGCTATGGGTCTGAAACTTCACCAAGTGAAAGCTCTCCCGAAAGTAGGTGAATGAGTTATTTGAGAAAAATTGACTATCTGCAATACTTTTAGAGATAATACGCATTTACTCATTTTGAGTAGGTGAATAATTAGCTACGGGTCTGAAACTTCACCATGTGAAAGCTCTTCCAAAAGTAGGTGAATGAGTTATTTGAGAAAAATTGGCTATCTGCAATACTTTTAGAGATAATTAGCATTTACTCATTTTGAGTAGGTGAATAATTAGCTGCGGGTCTGAAACCTCACCACGGTAAAGCTCTCCCAAAAGTAGGTGAATGAGTTATTTGACAAAAATTGACTATCTGCAATAGTTTTAGAGATCATTCGTATTTACTCATTTTGAGTAGGTGAATAATTAGCTACGGGTCTGAAACTTCACCAAGTGAAAGCTCTCCCAAAAGTAGGTGAATGAGTTATTTGAGAAAAATTGACTATCTGCAATACTTTTAGAGATAATTCGCATTTACTCATTTTGAGTAGGTGCGTAATTAGCTACGGGTCTGAAACTTCACCATGTGAAAGCTCTTCCAAAGGAAGGTGATTGAGTTATTTGCGAAAAATTGGCTATATGTAATACTTTTAAGAGATAATTCGCATTTACTCATTTTGAGTAGGCGAGTAATTATCTACGGGTCTGAAACTTCACCATGAGAAAGCTCTCCCCAAAAGTAGATGAATGAGTTATTTGAGAAAAATTGGCTATCCGCAATACTTTTAGAGATAATTAGCATTTACTCATTTTGAGTAGGTGAATAACTAGAAGAATGTTTTTGCTGACAAAAACGAAGCGGCCCTGGTAAAAAAGAAGTTACCCATAAAAGATGTCAACATATGCATCATAAGCAATAGAAACTGTGAACTTTATTGCATTGTGTATGTTACTTGTCCCTATTTTCATCTTTAATGAGTGCACACAATTAAAGTGAGGTCAGCTGAACAATACAATAGCTGGAGATTAAAAACTCCATAATTTCACTGCAAGATGGCCATAACTTCATTCATATGGGGACTTTAAGGTGACCATAAAATAAGAATGTCCCTTTTCTCATCCTTTATAAGTGCATAAAGTTTAGCTCAGGTCAGTTGAACAATAAGATGGCTGGAGACTGAAACTTCCTTTTTCACTGTAACGTCACCATAACTTCATTCATATTGCGACTTTAAGGTGACCATAATATGAGAATGTCCCTTCAATATCAATATATGTTAGATATGGAAAAAGAAAGGAGCCAGATGGCTTTATTCAAATGTTATGACTTTAGGGGGGCCAAAATTATATTAACAGTTTAAGGTCACCTTAAAGTCAGGATAACCCTTTGGTTTGCCATCCTTTATAAGTGTGTAAAGTTTAACTGAGGTCAGTCAAACAATAAGATACTTGGAGGCTGAAAACCCCCTTATTTCACTTTAAGGTGGCTACAACTCCATTCATACTGAGAGTTTAAGGTGACCATAAGTATTATTTTATCTAGTTTAATACCAGTGATAATTTCAATATAAAACAAGAGGGTCAGAGGTGCCCCAAAAGGCGGGTTGCGCACGCAGGAAACAGGGTTAGCAACTGCTCTCATTAAATTTAGGAACAAGGAAAGAAATGTTAGGTTACCCACTTAAGGTAAATGTGTTCGACGTGCTAAGAAATGTAATACTTCTAATCTAAAAACGAACAAATGGACAGAAAAACAAGACAAATGAACGGACGGATTTACACCAATTTCGAAAGGAACCTAGCTATGATGGTGATGTATGTCCCTGTGAAGTTTGAATTAGATTGGAGTAACCGTTTTCGAGTTAGAGTCCGGAAACAAAAATGTGGACGGACAGATGGATGGACAGAAAAACGGACAAAAACGAAGAAACGGACGGAAAAACGGACAAACAAACAGACGGAATTTCACCAATTTCGAAAGGAACCTAGCTATGATGGTGATCTATCTCCCTGTGAAGTTTGAATTTGATTGGTCAAACCGTTTTAAAGTTAGAGTCCGCAAACGAAAATGTGGACAAACAGATGGATGGACAGACAAACAGACGAAAAACGGACAAACGAACACACGGAATTTCACCAATTTCGAAAGGAACCTAGCTATGATGGTGATCTATCTCCCTGTGAAGTTTGAATTTGATTGGTCAAACCGTTTTAAAGTTAGAGTCCGGAAACGAAAAATGTGGACGGACAGACGGACGGACAGACAGACGGACAGACGGACGTCGGACACATCAATCTAATAGGCGGGTTGGTTACACGCAACCCGCCTAAAAATGGAAAAAGAAAGGAGCCAGAGCATTTTATTCCAATTTGATGACTTTAAGCAGGCCATATATCCATTAACATTTTGAGTTTAAGGTCACCATAAAGTCAGGACATTCCTTTGGCAAATCTTAATATATATGCCAAGTTTGGTTGAAAAAAGTGAAAAACTAAGTGAACTGGAGGGCTAAACCCCAATTTTTGACATTAAGGTGACCTTAAAATTGCAGATACAGGGCTAAAACTTCGGCATGTGAAAGATTATCAAAAAGTAGCTGAATAAGTTATTCCAACAAAATGCCGAAATCCTGACCGTTTTTGAGATACAGACCAAGTACCCATTTTTTAAGAATTTACGAAAATAAAACGCCTCCCATTCAGGCATCTATGGTCCGATTGATGAGAAATTCCTTTCCGACCTTGGAAATTTGGTCTAGAATGTATCTGATAAATTTTATAGCACAGGTGTGTGGTTTTTTCCGAAACGCGATGACGAGGTGTTTTGGACTTATGCTTAACCCTTTCGCTACTGAAGGATCTTTATTCTGGGGGACTGTAGCCATATGACGTCATATCACGTCAGAAACGCCAATAAAGTAAAACATTAACTCCCTACCTTATACACTTCATTTGCGGTATTTTTCGGCATATTTCATTAGGAATTGATGAAAGTCGAATGGGGAAATTCGTGGGAATTCCCCAAATAAATATAACCACAAGTAAACAATATGCAGTTATATGCGGTAAATACGGCAATATTTACAGAAACCAGTTAAAATAGCTAAAAATGGCGATTTTTGTTTAAAATATGGCATAACATACATATATTTTACTTAAGCAATCGTTTTAATACTGATAAACCAAAGAAAACGTATTGCAGTATACTGAAGGGAAAGAAGAAATCAATATTATTGCCGTCGACCCTGTGTCGACAGACATGGTACCTGGTAATACACATAAGCGTCGATTGCTTGACGTCATAGATGGTAGCGAAAGGGTTAAGGTTACCTTAAGTAAAGCTAAAGGTCTGCGCAAAGTATCCCAAAAATTTTGGCTATCTACAATACTTTTACAGATAATTCGCATTTACTCATTATGAGTAGGTGAGTAATTAGCTATGGGTCTGAAACTTCACCAAGTGAAAGCTCTTCCAAAAGTAGGTGAATGAGTTATTTGAGAAAAATTGGCTATCTGCAATACTTTTAGAGATAATTCGCATTTACTCATTTTGAGTAGGTGAGTAATTAGCTATGGGTCCGAAACTTGACCATGTGAAATTGAAAACTTCACGGGTCCAAAATTCGCTCGAAATCGCTCTCTCTCTGACAGTTTCAGAGATATTCAAGATGGCCGCCAAAAGTTGTAAAATTTGAAATTTTTCATATTACAATCGAATACTCCTGTACTACCCTGTGGGTCAAAAATTCACTCGAAATTGCTCCATCTCTTACGGTTTTCGAGATATTTCCACTTTTTGTATTTTGTAAAAAAACGGTCAAAGAAACACCCACGGCGGCCATCTTGTTTTTGTCCAGATATCCAGAATAATTCCCAAGCAAGCTTTGACCATGATGAACATATCCTGCAAATTTGGAAAGTGTACAATGCATGCCCTTTGATATACTGGGGCAGCAAAAGTCCCTAAAAATTTGAATAAAACGGCCATTGCGGCCATCTTGTTTTTGGAAACGAGGCCAAAAAAACTCAGAGGCAAGCTTTTGTACCATTGAACCTATCCTGCAAATTTGAGGCCTCTAATGCTAATAGTTTTGGCTGCAGAGGGTAACGAGAAATCATCTACACACTGCGGTGGTGTACCCCCGCGAAAACCATAGTATCCACCGGATGCATCCGGTGGATACAACTAAAAATAGGACGTCCTGTTGATAGTAGCTGCGACATACGAATACAAACCTTTTGCCAAAATTGTACAGTAGTCTTACAAGACCCCGTTACAAGACCGCAATATTCATGTAAAATATAAGAAGGATGCTTAAACATTTATAAGTATACATGTAAATTATTTCAGCTTCATTCCTTTTTGCATTGGTTGGATCAAAAATTTCGACGAAATCTTTCTATTTCGCACAGTTAAGGAGATAGAAGCAAATTTTTGTTTTTTGATTTTATTCGAAAATTCAAAATGGCCACCACTTTTGGGAAGAGTAAATTTTTGAAAATTGTGCATTGCTTAGATATCCTGTGGGTTGAAAATTTCGACGAAATCGCTCTATCTTGCATGGTTGAGGAGATAGAAGCAAATTTGTGTTTTTCCATTTTTTTGGCAAAAATTCGAAAATTCAAAATGGCCGCCATTTTTGGGGAGGGGAAAATTTTTTTGACAATTGCCAAGAGTACATTGCTCAGCACCCTGTGGGTTGAAAATTTCGACGAAATCGCTCTATCTCGCACGGTTAAGGAGATAGAAGCAAATTTGTGTTTTGCCATTTTTGGCAAAAATTGGAAAATTCAAAATGGCCGCCATTTTTGGGGAGGGAAATATTTTTTGAAAATTGCCAAGAGTACATTGCTCAGATACCCTGTTGGTCGAAAATTTTGACGAAATCGCTCTATCTCGCAGAGTTAAGTAGACCTATTGCATCGGAGAACCGATGCAAATTGTATCCACCGGAAAGAAAACTCACCAAAGCCATTCAAACATCGCTTAACCTTGAAGGAGAAGTACAAGGTGAAATCTGACCATATCAAAAGATTCTTAGCCCATGATTTCCTATAGGTTGGTGTGACACTGCAAACCTCGAGTAACACGAATAAGCGAGATATAAGCACTGCTAATTATGGCTATCCTCATTTGACCTTGAAAGAGGGGCCAAAGGTCAAATCTGATAACATCAAAAGATTCCTAGCCCATGATTTCAAATAGGTTGATTTGACATTGCAAACCTCTAGAACCAATAATAAGTGAGTTATAAGAACTTTTAAGTTTGGGTATGCTCGTTTGATCTTGAAAGAGGGGTCCACGGCCATATCCGATCACACCAAAAGATTCCTAGCCCATGATTTCCTATAGGTTGGTTTACCATCCCAAACCTCTAGGACCAATAATAATTTAGTTATAAGCACTTTTAAGTTTGGCTATTCTTGTTTGACCGTGATAGAGGGGTCCAAGGTCAAATCCGACCACACCAATAGATTCCCAGCCCATAATTTCCTATAGGTTGCTTTACCATCCCAAACCTCTAGGACCAATAATAAACCGAGTTATAAGCACTTTTAACTTTGTCTATCCTCATTTGACCTTGAAGGAGGGGTCCAAGGTCAAATCCGACCACACCAAAAGATTCCCAGCCCATGATTTCCTATAGGTTGGTTTGCCATCCCAAACCTCTAGAACCAATGATAAGCGAGTTATAAGCACTTTTAAGTTTGCCTATCCTCCTTTGGCCTTGAAGGAGGGGTCCAAGGTCAAATCCGACCACATCAAGAGATTCCCAGCCCATGATATCCTACAAGTTGGTTTACCATCCCAAACCTCTAGGACCAATAATAAGCGATTTATAAGCACTTTTAACTTTGGCTATCCTCGTTTGACCTTGAAGGAGGGGTCCCAGGTCAAATCCGACCACACCAAAAGATTCCCAGCCCATGATGTCCTATAGGTTGGTTTACCATCCCAAACCTCTAGGACCAATAATAAGCGAGTTATAAGCACTTTTAAGTTTGGCTAGCCTCATTTGACCTTGAAGGAGGGGTCCAAGGTCAAATCCAACCACACCAAAAGATTGCCAGCCCACGATTTCCTATAGGCTGGTTTACCATCACAAACCTCTAGAACCAATAATAAGGGAGTTATAAGCACTTTTAAGTTTGCCTATCCTCGTTTGACCTTGAAGGAGGGGACCAAGGTCAAATCCGACCACACCAATAGATTCCCAGCCCATAATTTCATATAGGTTGGTTTACCACCCCAAAGCTCTAGGACCAATAATAAGCGACTTATAAGCACTTTTAAGTTTGGCTATGCAAGTTTGACCTTGAAGGAGGGGTCCAAGGTCAAATCCGACCACAACAAAAGATTCCCAGCCCATGATTTCCTCGAGGTTGGTTTACCATCCCAAACCTCTAGGACCAATAATAAGCGAGTTATAAGCACTTTACGTTTGGCTAGCCTCATTTCATCGTGAAGGAGGGGTCCAAGGTCAAATCCGACCACACCAAAAGAATCCCAGCCCATGATTTCCTATAGGCTGGTTTACCATCACAAACCTCTAGAACCAATAATAAGGGAGTTATAAGCACTTTTAAGTTTGCCTATCCTTGTTTGACCTTGAAGGAGGGGTCCAAGGTCAAATCCGACCACACCAAAAGATTCCCAGCCCATGATATCCTATAGGTTGGTTTATCATCCCAAACCTCTAGGACCAATAATAAGTGAGTTATAAGCACTTTTAAGTATGACTATCCTTGTTTCACCTTGAAGGAGGGGTCCAAGGTCAAATCCGACCACACCAAAAGATTCCCAGCCCATGATTTGCAATAGTTAGGTTACCATCCCAAACCTCTAGGACCAATAATAAGAGAGTTATAAGCACTTTTAAGTTTGGCTAGCCTCGTTTGACCTTGAAGGAGGGTCCAAAGTCAAATCTGACCACACCAAATGATTCCCAGCCCATGATTTCGTATATGTTGGTTTACCATCCCAAACCTCTAGGACCAATAATAAGCGAGTTATAAGCACTTTTAAGTTTGGCTATCCTCGTGTGACCTTGAAGGAGGGGTCCAAGGTCAAATCAGACCACATCAAAAGATCCCGTGCCCATGATTTCCTAGAGGTTGGTTTACCATCCCAAACCTCTAGGACCAATAATAAGCCAGTTATATGCACTTTTAAGTTTGGCTATCCTCGTTTGACCTTGAAGGAGGGGTTCAAGGTCAAATCCGACCACACCAAAACAATGACAGCCCATGATTTCCTATATGTTGGTTTACCATCCCAAACCTCTAGGACCAATAATAAGGGAGTTATAAGCACTTTTAAGTTTACCTATCCTCGTTTGACCTTGAGGGAGGGGTCCAAGGTCAAATCCGACCACACCAAAAGAATCCCAACCCATGATTTCTTATATGTTGGTTCACCATCCCAAACCTCTAGGACCAATAATAAGTGAGTTATAAGCACTTTTAAGTATGACTATCCTCGTTTGACCTTGAAGGAGGGGTCCAAGGTCAAATCTGACCACACTAAAAGATTCCTAGCCCAAGATTTCCTATAGGTTGGTTTACCATCCCAAACCTTAGAACCAATAATAAGGGAGATATAAGCACTTTTCATGACTGACAAAGAAACGCCTGTGGCGGCCATCTTGTTTTTCAAAATGAGGCCAAAAATATTCCCAGTCAAGATGTTATAATGAGGAACATATCCTGCGAATCTGAGAGCTCTACCAATAATACCCTTTGCTTTAGAGGGCCAACAAAAGTCCTTGTTTTAAAGTCGAATAAACGTCCCTGGCGGCCATCTTGTTTTTCAAAATGAGGCCAAAAAATATTCCCAGGCAAGATTTTATGGTTATGAATATATCCTGCAAATTTGAGAAGGCTAGCTATAATATTTTTTTAGTTAGAGCGGTAACGCTATCCGGTGGATACAATGAGACAGAAGCAAATTTGTGTTTTGCCATTTTTGGCAAAAATTCGAAAAATCAAAATGGCCGCCATTTTTTTTTTTTTGGGGGGGGGGGAATTTCTTTTTGAAAATTGCCATGAGTACATTGCTCAAATACCCTGTGGGTCGAAAATTTCGACGAAATCGCTCTATCTGGTACGTTTAAGGAGATAGAAGCAAATTTGTGTTTTGCCATTTTGGCAAAAAATTGAAAATTCAAAATGGCCGCCATTTTTGGGAGTGGAAAATCTTTTGAAAATTGCCAAGACTACATTGCTCAGATACCCTGTGGGTGGGAACTTTTGACGAAATCGCTGTATCTCGCACGGTTAAGGAGATAGAAGCAAATTTGTGTTTTGTCATTTTTGGCAAAAATTGGAAAATTCAAAATGGCCGCCATTTTTGGAGAGGGGAAATTTTTTGAAAATTGCCAAGAGTACATTGCTCAGATACCCTGTGGGTCGAAAATTTCGATGAAATCGCTCTATCTCGCACGGTTAAGGAGATAGAAGCAAATTTGTGTTTTGCCATTTTTGGCAAAAATTCGAAAAATCAAAATGGCCGCCATTTTTGGGGAGGGGAAAATTTTTTGAAAATTGCCAAGAGTACATTGCAAATTTGCGTTTTGGTAGTTTTGGCAAAGTAGCTAAGTAGCTATTACTCAGTTATATAGCTATTATCACTAAAAGCAATCCCTAGCCAGCTATAGACCTAACTATTGCTCATACCAAATTTGGTAAAGATATATCATATATTTTTCCTTAAAATGCCCGGAAACAAAAGAAGTACACAAAAGTAGCAAAGTAGCTATTACTCAGTGAGCTATAGAGCTATCATCACCAAAAGCAATCCCATACAAGCTATTAACCCAATAAACCTGCATGCCAAATTGGGGTAAAGAGAGGATACGAACTGGTGCCTAAAATGTCTGGAAACCAAGTGGGATGCCAAAGTAGCGAAGTAGCTATTACTCAGTTAGCTATAGAGCTATCATCACCAAAAGCAATCCCATACAAGCTATTAACCCAATAAACCTGCATGCCAAATTTGGTAAAGATAGGATAAGAACTGGTGCCTAAAATGTCTGGAAACCAAGTGGGACGCCAAAGTAGCGAAGTAGCTATTACTCAGTTAGCTATAGAGCTATCATCACCAAAAGCAATCCCATACAAGCTATTAACCCAATAAACCTGCATGCCAAATTTGGTAAAGATAGGATAAGAACTGGTGCCTAAAATGTCTGGAAACCAAGTGGAACGCCAAAGTAGCGAAGTAGCTATTACTCGGTTAGCTATAGAGCTATCATCACCAAAAGCAATCCCATACAAGCTATTAACCCAATAAACCTGCATGCCAAATTTGGTAAAGATAAGAACTGGTGCCTAAAATGTCTGGAAACCAAGTGGGACGCCGGACGGCAGATGGCGGAAAAAGCAAAAATAATATGTCCACCCCCATTACTTTTACATTACATTGTCATTACTTCTTTCATGAATATTTTAACTTGATCAGTATGTTCTTTTTGACTGAAGCCAGAGTTGTCACTTACTGTCAGTTCCTATTTGTTCTACCACAGGGGAAAATACTTAAAGATTATTCAGTAATATTTACATATGACCTTTTGTTGTTATTAGTGCATAAATAATAAATTCTAGTAATAATAAGTCTTTCTTATGATACACAATCTGTATTGGTGGGTCACTGGGTGACAAGTGTCAATTGCACTTAGGATTTGGGTTAAGGTATAAGAAACTATGATCAATAGAATATGAAAAAAAACAATGCAGTTACTCCTTTTGATGCAAACTACATACAAGTTAACAATCTCCCTGAATAAACATATCTACTCAGGCTGCCTTTTCATATTAATCCTACTAGGGAATTGTGAGTACAAATGAAAAGCCTACAATTTTATATAAAGGCTGCATTCAGATGTCACTTGTCATTCTAATATTCACAATTGTGTGACAGTGTGAGTTATATTAAGTATCACTTGTCAGTCTTTTGAAATGGCAAATGTTAAAACAAAGCAAAGTGTATCCAATCATTTTCGCTTGCCAGCAGAAACTGATAGTAAACTTAAAGCTCAATGCAAGCACTGCTGTTCAGAGACTTCTGATTCAAAGAAAATAAATCCAAACTTTTTACACACTTAAATGTAACACATACCTTTTTATTATCATTTCTAGTGAGTCTCTAAACATTATAAAATTTATGGATGTAAAAAAGCAAGTATTATTTACATATAGAAAAACGGTATACGAGCATCTCGTGACCACGGCAGCTCGTGACCAACAACTCGTACCCACAACTCGTACACAAAATTTTCTTTTTAAAATGTTATTTTATTTTAAAATATTGAAGTGAACTCCACGAACTTCTGTCTCCCCACGTTTTTTTCTAATTTGCATAATTTATTTTAAAATAATTGCAGGAAAATCCACGGACTTCTGTCTGCTCACGTTTTTTCCCCAATTTGCATATTTTATTTTAAAATATTGAAGTAAACTCCACGAACTTCTGTCTCCTAATGTTTTTTTTTTCTAATTTGCATAATTTATTTTATAATAGTTCTAGGAAGCCCTCGGGAATTCCGTGACCTCATGTTTTCTAATTTGCATATTTTATTTTATAATATTGCTAGGCAACCCCCACAGAAGTACGATAATTTGAAGTATTTGATCTCTAACTGAACAGACATTCTTACATAAAATACTGCTCTTCAAGCAGCGTTTCTATTTATTATATGTAAAATATTGTTAGAAAACCCCGCGTAATTGGGAGAGCTGCATATACAAGTACAAGAATACAAGAAACAATGTAGGTGTACGAGTTGTGGGTACCAGTTGTTGGTCACGAGATGCCGTGGTCACGAGTTGCACGTAAATCAGAAAAACATTAGTAAATAATCTTAACATCTTGGTTCAAGATTCTTGAATTCTTTCTGCAGAAACTACATTGGAATTCTTGTACATATTGGCATTTTTTGTACTCACAACTTTATGAAACATGAAATTAAAAATAAGTAATGTAAGCTGTTTTCCATACAGGATAATATCTGCTTTATTATACGTTCTAGTAAATGTTTCAATGTTGTGGACTAATTTTGTTTGCTTGGAATTTGTGAAAACTAATGTGTAATGTACGTAATGCATTACATTTGAAAAGTAATGTAATGCATTACATTTGAAAAGTAATGTAATGCATTACATTTGAATGTAATTGACCCCAGGCCTGGTACTAGGGAAGTGCTGTAGATCACAGGAAGTTTCAATAAAGATCAATTAAATAATTTAAAGAGTACCAACTCATTAATATTCATGAGAAGATATGAGGTCACAGATTTCCCTTGGGGTTTGTAGCAATACTTTATAAAACGGCAAGGTTATGTCCCGGGACGTCCCGATATATAACATACTGGTTATATGTCGGGAAGTGGTAAATAGTGAAAACTTGGAAGTGCTTCATGTACAGCAAGGGCTATATATCACGGGATGCCTTGTTTTAGGATTGTAGCAATATTTTACAAAATGAAAACCTCCAAAAAGATCAAATACTTTCTCTCAGAACTCACGGCAGTAGCACCAAGGCATTAATATTCATGAGAAGATATGAGGTCGTGGATTTTCTGGGTTTTTCTTATGATATTTTATAAAATGGAAGCTTCAATGAAGATCAAACACCTTAAACTCAAGAACTCACGGCAGTAGCACCAACTAATTAATATTCATGAGAAGATATGAGATAGTGGATTTCCCAGGTTTTTCTAACAATATTTTATAAAATGGAGGCTTCAATGAAGATCAAATACCTTAAACTTGAGAATTCACGGCAGTAGCATGAACTCATTAATATTCGTGAGAAGATATGAGGTCACAGCTTTCTCGGAAAACTAACCATAAAAAATCAACCAATGAAATTACTTCCCGACATATAGCCAGTATGTTATATATCGGGATGTCCCGTGATTTAACCACTGCGTTTATAAAATGGAAGCCTCAAAGAAGGTCAGATACTTTAAACTTGAGAACTCATGGTTATAGCACCAACTCATTAATATTCATAAGAAGATAAAAGGTCACAGATTTCCCGGGTTTTCTAACAATATAAAAAACAAACAATAAAAAACGCTACTGCCTTGCTACCATTTATCGCCGGGAACCAATTATCGCCATCAATTTATATTTCAGTAACGGCCACATATTTTGAAAGTTTTTTGCTGTGTATTCATTCTATTAACTTTGGAAATAGTTTTGCCTTATACGCTAGACTCTGGATGCTTATTGTGGTCAATTTATAACTATTTGAATTCTGTCTGGCAATAATTGGTACCCGGCGATAATTGGTAGCAAGGCAGTAAAAAATCAACCAATAAAATTATTTCCCGACATTTAGCCAGTAAATTACGTACCGGGATGTCTCGTGATTTAACCACTGCAAACTTAATTTGATTATCACTTTTATGTTTTAAATACAAATTTCAGAATTACCTGACAAAACTATGATCCCAATGTATTGCCATAAGGAAGCCATTTTTCACACCTGGATGACTATAGATCTATTGTTTGAGACTTTTTTTCAAGATATCCAAATGATTTAATCCTTTACAGTTTGGGGATGTATCGAATGGAACCAAGGCTCTGTGCCACTTCCTGTTTTTGTAATTTCTTGTAACACTTGATGAGTGAGTCAAAGTGGGTTAACTTAATTATATCCTGGTATACAGTGACGCTTTAACTTTAGCAGATCAAAACATTGAAGTGTGGCATAATAAAATTACAATCTTGCTTAAATCTATACTGTATAAGTATTTTACAAAGAAAACAACTACAAAATCCTTGTACTACTAACAATACACCTCAATATTGCTCTTTTAAACTCCTTATCATTTATATCCACCTGGCGAGTAATTCGGGAACGTTAACAGGTGCGACAGGTAAAGGGAGCATAGAGAATTTTCATACGGTATCAAGATGTTTCGACCCACCGGACGTTTCGACCATGTTTTGTTCAGACATTTCGATCTACTTTTATTCCTGGGATTTCCTTGCAGTACTTAATAAAATGGACGCATAGACGAAGATCAAATACTTCAAACTCGAGAACTCATGGCCATAACACACAGGTCATTAATATTCATGAGAAGATATGAGGACACGAACTTTCACTGGCATTTTCTTGCAATATTTTATAAAATAGAAACATGAATGATGCTGAGTAATCAAATACTTTTAACTACAGAACTCACGGTCATAGCACCCAAGTAATTAATATTCATGAGAAGATATGAGGACACATATTTACCCTGGGGTTTCCTTGCAATATTCTATAAAATAGAAGCATCCATGAAGATTTAGGTTTTAAGTATTTGATCTTCGTCTATGCTTCCAAATTTGGTCGAATCGTCCTGCAAAAGTAGGTCGAAATGTCTGGGAAAAAGCAGGTCAAAACGTCCAGAGGGTCGAAAGGTCTGGTAATCTTTTCATACTACACGTTTTGTAGGTTACCAAAATACTTATAGAAAAGAATATTATAGCCAATAAATGAATTACTTAGATCTAATAATGACAAATTGTGCACGATTACAGCATGGAACACAATTAGAAACTGATATCTTATCTGATGATAGGCCTGAAATAGTATTTTACGTTTTGTTGAAATTAATATACAGGCAACATTTTACAATAATGGTATTCTTAATTATTTTCAAGTAATGGAGAGAAAATCAAGTTATATAGTTTGTTTACTTTTACTAGTGCTATTCTGAAGTACAAGTCTGTGGTTTTCTTATGAATGAATTATGTATGGATTTCATAGTTGGTAGGTTATTTAAAATTAACTGAGCTACAGCTATTTTAGATTGTAAAGGTATATTATCGAATGGAATGCAGAACCAATATATGCATGTTATATCTGAACAGATGTTCCAACACACATAAGACTGATATAGCAAAAAGTTATTTGGAGATTTAAAATATTCACAAGCATCTAAGGAGTTTGAGCAGTGATCTTAAAATTTATGTTTTAGATGAAGATACACATCAAAGAACTCTTTCATGCAATAATTTACAAACAGCATGCACGTTGGTTTATTTATTCAGCAAACTGATAAAAATTGCAAGAGCTGTGTTTATCTTTAGTATTTAAATCATTCAAAATTCATTTTAAAGTATATAATAAATTTTGAACGATATAGATCTTAATTCATTCTCTGCAGAACTCTCTAGGGTACTGTGTGAACTCATTCAAACTATAGCATACCATAAGTGGCTATAAATAACCATGTATATAATATATTTTACACATGAGTGGAGAATTAAAGTAGATCAACACTTCATCTTGATATAAACTCAATGTTGCACCAAACAAGAATCAGGCCAAAAATTGATACACATACTAGTATTTATTATGCAATTAAAAATGAAATGATCTATTTGATATATAACTACACAAAAATTATCATACATTTGATATATCTCTACTTAAATATGTATAGATTTTCAACAATTTCAATTGAACATATGATGATTTTACCTCTAACATCTTGCTTTATTACATATACATTTAATAACTACATATGTTTTGACCATATTACATGTTTTCATGATGATACAATTTTATGTAATAACCCAGATAGCATTCCGCCGTTGGACCGACGTTGGCTGTTGGTCGCATGGTCGGCAGATTTTGCCAATGTTGGGCCGACGTTGGCTTGCCAACCACTACTCAGGTTAGATGTCTCTATATTTTGCTGACGTTGGGCCAACGGCAGATTTTTATTCAAAATGGCGGCGAGCAATAATAGGGGATTTGGGGAAACTTAGAAAAAAAAAATTTATTATGGTATGTATAAAAATCATATTTCAGTGAGCCCATAGATTTTATCTGACCATTTAACAATTTTACACATAAAATTAATATTCTCATTATAAATTCACACTATTTGAAATTTGTGGGCTCTCTGAAATATGATTTTAAACATACCATAATAAATAATTTTTTTGTAAGTTTCCCAAAATCCCCTATTATTGCTCCCGCCATCTTGAATAAAAATCCGCCGTTGGCCCAAGGTTGACCGAACGACGGCAAAAGATAGAGACAGCTAACCTGAGTAGTGGTTGGCAAGCCACCGTCTGCTGATGATGCGACCAATAGCTAATGTTGGGCCAACGTTGGCTAAATTTGCCGACCGTGCAGCCAACAGCCAATGTCGGTCCGATGGTGGAATGCTATTTGGGTTACAGTATATCTGTTGCTGTGGTTGCTGAAGATTCAGCAACTGTTATTTAGTGTTATATATACCAAGGTTGCACGAAGGTATTCCAGGGGCCACGGTGGCAGAGTGGTAACACTCTCGCCTCCCACCTCTGAGGTCGGGGGTTCGATCCCCGTAACGGCCTTAAGTGGGAAAGCTGGTAGTTGCTTACCGTTGGTCGGCAGTTTACAGTACACAACCCTAGCGAACTCTATGTACTGGTTTCCTCTGCCCTTCCAACTACCCGTCGTGATATGACCTGTACAGTGTTGAAAGCGACGTAAAACCCCAAATAAACAAATAAACAAATAAACACGAAGGTATTCTGCTGAGTAGGAGGCTGTGGCTCTCAGATATTATGTTAAGTGCATTTCCCAGCTTCCTATGTGAGGAGGGTGGGTATGTAAAATATCTCTCCCTCAGGCTGCTTTGTAATTTACATATATTTTAAAAGTTTCTGCCTTGAATTATTCTGCTGCGGCATTTAGTATACCATCTGACAAAATAGTATAATAGCTATCGCTACATAACTGGGGCTTACTCTTTCAAAGATTGCCTACAAAGCCTGCATGCAATCATTGTCTTATTGCATCAAAATCTGTTATGGGCTTTTTAAGTCCCTTCTTTGGCTTTGCAAACAGTTTTACCCACACATGGCTGCATGGAGACACTATATAACTTGGGTCTCTATACTGTCACTTTTTACCCTCTGTGCAACTGCATGGATCTTAAGTAACTCTGCACCTATGTCACAGATTTTCCATGATGCCTGATGTACAGGAAGCTCATCTTCTGCAGTAGCCCGGCTACTAAGACTGTGTGGATTTCTTGGTCTTATCCTCTGACTTTGGCTGAGTTACGCATTCATATACCTAGTTCTCATGTTGAACCACATCTTAGGAGCCATGGTGGCAGAGTGGTAACACTCTTACCTCCCATGTCTGAGATCAGAGTTTGATTCCAGGCCCGACCTCAAGTGAGAAATCTGGTAGTTGCTTACCATTGGTCAGCAGTTTACAGTACAGAACCTTGGCCGACTGTATGTACTGGCTTCTACTGCCCATAAAACTACCTGTCGTGGTATGACCTATACAATGTGTTGAAAGTGACATTAAACCCAAATAAATAAATAAAATCAACCACATCTTATAATTACACTGTACTGTTCAGATACATTTTGCGTCTCTATAAACTCTACCCCTGCAGAGTCTTGCTTGTTAATCTTTGTCATTCTTGATTCACCTTTCAAGATTTATTCCACTTATATAACAAGTTCTAATCCTTTATACAGTGTAATAAGTTTTGCTTAACTGAAAGGGTGGAGTTGACCACAGCAGTAAGGGCTATCAATAAAACCTGGAAACATTCAAGATCATCCTCATCCATATCCTCCTGAGATTCCTGGGTTAATGACCATGCAGTTATTTCTGCTTGTATTCCTGCTAGGTATATTGTGTAGATCCTCAGCAGCTGAGCCTGTGTCCTCTTTGAATATTTAAGATTATAACTGAAGTCATACTCATTTGATATGATTCTCAGCCTCAAGAGCCTCAAGTGTACAATCTTTTTGTGCTTTGCCCTTTTGAGTCCAGTTTTAAATTGGAAGTATAAAATGCAAATGAGGTCTAATTCCATACTTTAATTTAAACCTATTGTTAAAATGATAATGTGACAATAAAGCTATTGCTGTATATACTTAACCACTGGTCCACAAACTTATAACATTTCTAGCGACCCATCATATTGAAAAAAGTTTGGTTGCTGATCAAAAAGTCTCCTCATTATGCTGTATGATCTGTCTTTGGTGTAATGCAGCTTATCACTTGTATCAGATGGCATATGCCATCTATTGGATTAGTTTTATCACAAGCAAAACCTGACGAACAAATTTAAGTGGGCTAAAGATGCTTACAGAAATGTTCAATAGTAAAAGGCACACAGACTATTGCCAAAGCATAATGTACTGTCACCAACAAAAATCACAAGATTTACATACAATGGCTACAAGTGGGATAGGGTGTGCTAGAAAATAACAGGTCTTTTCACCTTTGAGGCCAATTTTTTAATATTGGCGATTCTAAAGACAATTCAGTGATATGTGGGCTCACTTTAGAGATATCAAAATATTACATATTACGACAATCCAGTATGAAAACGGACAGTATACCACCCCAACCGCCAAATTTGAATGGTGATTGGCCCTGTAGGGGATCGTGTAGCCACTCACTATTAAAAATCGCCGATGGAACGTGGGTTTTACACCTGTATCATCCATTATTTCATGTTACGTTTGTTGATAAACATGTTTTAAATATTTCGGCAGCATACATTGCATTTATCACTCTTAAATAATAAAGAAAGTGAGATGATTTGTATTATTTTGGTTGCAGGGCATGGAACTCAACTTGAAAATGAGATTAAAGTCAGTTGACGTGTTTTATTTCATAGCGTACATGAAAAAATACAGAAATCCATATTATCGCTCAGTAATGTATTAGTGGTGATGGACCAATTCACGCCCGTGTACCTATTCACGCCCACCCCTAAATTTATCCAATTCAATCACAGTATAACAATAAAGTACAAATGGATATGATCAATTTGATGATTATCTATGAAGTGGTAAACATCTTCTCTGTGAAAACTTGTTAATCTTCAAGAAAATTGAGGGTGGGGCGTGAATAGGTACACAGGCGTGAATTAGTCCACCACCACTATGTGTTTTAAGAGGTAAATTTGCATGGAAATGGTTTATACTGCTTCTAGGCATAAGTTGGCCGCTTGATCTTCTTCTTGATCTTCCTGATACTGTCCAACTTCTTTGGGTAAAAGACTTGACAAGAGGAACGGTGTTGAACAAATAGTGTGCAGTAATAGGTGAAAAATTTCACTTGGTGAATTGTATCAACTTCATTACTTACATATTTGCAATGAATGGATGTTGGTAGATTAGAAAACTGGCATACGTGGGATGGTGCTGTAATCCAACATCCCAATCCCAGTGCGGAAATTGCCAATACTTGTACAGTGAACAAGTGCGGCTGGTAAACAGTTCCATTCACATATTGTACGTGGGAAGAATGCATATTTCCCGTAACTGGCTGTGGTAGGTAGGGTAAAGAATGCAACGTCATGTGTGTACGCTGACACTCGTGTCTTTAAGATGAGGTCATTTGCAGGTACTGTGATCAGTTGATGGTACACTTTATACAGCATGCAAAGTCTGTTATCCCTCCTCCTGTCCTGCAGACTGCGCCAGTTCATTTGTTGGATCATTTCTGAGACACTGGAGGTGTTATGGTATCTATTTTTAACATAACGGGCAGCTCTTCTTTGGACCATTTCAATTTGACGAATCTGGGTTTTGGTATAAGGGTCCCATACTGGGCATGCATATTCTACAACTGGTCTGACCAAGGTCCTGTAAGCGTGTTGTTTTAGCTGCGGGTTGCTGACTTGTACATTGCGCCTTAAGAATCGCTGTCATAAGTTGGCCGCCACTAATTTAATTGGACCTACAGACAAATTATTAAGTCTTTGTACAGTGTTTAAAACGAATAAAAAGCCTAACAATAATGGACCATTTACGATTGCAATCAGCTTTTAAATTTGTAGTGTAGCGACCCGAGCTAAATTATATATCAAGGCACAATAACACAATTAATTAAAACCCATTTTAAACAAATGACTTTTATTATGCCAAACAGATAAACAAACTGGAACAGAAATTATTGCGTCAACATATTAATTCAACAAAAAGAAAATCATATTGTAATATTTTACATTAATAGAGAGTCCATTTACTAGTTTAAAACACTTTATTTGGAACTTAATCAATGTAACACACAAATGTCTACGAACACGTTTAAACTTCGTCCATCTTTTTGTCTCTCGTAAAATTATCCCTCAATATGAGATCCGCTAACTACGACATCTCCTCCTTCCTTTAGTTTACATGTTAATCATATAGCAGTTGAAAAGTCAAGGTAAAACATTTTCATAGCAAGCCCTAAACCAAAAAAAAAACAAAAAAAAAAAACAAAAAAAAAACAAAAAAAAAAAAAAAACTTATGTCAATAAACAAATTAACAAAAACTGTCTATCCTAACTAGGGATGAGAGGTTGCCAGCACATCAATCCCTTAGAGCTGGGTCTTTACCACCCAGTTCCCTATGCTCATTTTGTTTAGAGTCAAATTTCCTCAATGAGTCTTTTTGGTGCAGAAATTACACGTTCTGATCGTCTTGGGGTAGCATAATCTGTATCCCTCACATCTCCCCCCATGCTCTCTTCAAGTGCCTTATTGGGATGTGAGACATTCAAGGGTGGGTCAACATCATCAGTAGGAGGTGGGTCTTGTGAGTCGGGCACAGCAGTGTCTGGATGAACCCTTTTAAAAAAGGAAGCATTTCTAGTGATTCTCCTTTGCGCATTCTCAGCAGTGATCATTGAATGTCTCTTGTCAGTTACGGTAAGAGGAACAGCTGAATATGGTGTGCTGAATTTGTTCATCTTTCTCTGGCGAATAAACACACTGTCACCTATCTCAATATTGTTCTTGGTCACCTTACGGCGAAGATCAGCATATGACTTCATTAATGCTTTATTTTTTGTGTCCTTTTGTCTCATTATTTCGGTTCCATCCCTTTCATGAAAATCGGGAATACCCACTTGGGGAAGTTTGCTTCTGAATCCTCTCTTGAAGAAGGCAATAGCCGGGGATACACCAGTGGTGCAATGTGGTGTGGATCGATAATTTCTCATAAAAGTTGGTAGCATGGCCTTCCAATCATCCTGACCAGCAGTGTGGAGCAGTCGTTTTAGGGTCCTCATGAACCTTTCAGCTTCCCCGTTTGCCTCTGGCCAGAGAGGTGTCACTTTTCTGTGTTTGAACCCTAAAGTCGCTGCAAACGTCTTAAAGTCTTTACTGCCAAATGGAGGGCCATTGTCAGATTTTAATGACTCTGGTATACCAAACGTGGCAAACAGTTTATCAAGTCTGGGAATTACTACGTTGGCAGAAGTGGAATGGATCACTTCAGTTATTGGGAACCGTGAATAATCATCAATGAGCACCATGATATATTTTCCTCCTACCTCTGCAAAATCAATGTTAACAGACTCCCAGGGACCAGAAGGAAGTGCAGTCATCTGAAGAGGGTCCCGGGGTTTTATTTCAGTGGCAATCTGGCATTTGAAGCACTTCCTGACAGTCTCCTCACATAACTTGTCTAGGTTAGGAAACCAAACTTTGCTCCTCAACAATGATTTGGTTTTGCATATACCTTGATGTCCCTCATGCGCAAGGTTAATCACTCTGGCTTGAAGCGAACCCGGGATTACAAGACGACCACCTCTAAGAACAATTTGATCTTCTGTCACAGAGAGTTCATCTTTGACCTTCACGAGCTTGGTGAAATTATCCTTCATGCATTCACCATGTAAGATGTCTGGAGTTGACCAATTTCCTGAACCTAAGGACTTGATCACTGCCTGTAATACTGAATCCTGGCAGGTAGCTTCTTTGATTTCTAACATGGATAGTGCCTTGGGCACATTGCCCTGTACCATGCAACATATGACATCTTCACAACTCTCAGAAATATGACAGTTACCACAGTCTTTGTGAAGCACGTACCTAGATATGAAATTAGCAGGATTATCTGAGCCCTGGCGAAAATGAACCTTGAAATCAAATCGTTGCAAGCATAGCCGCCAATTCTCAATTCGTGCAGAAGCCTTTGAATTCGTATTGTTGAAAATTGCAAGAAGTGGCTTGTGATCTGTCACAACAGAGAATTGTTTGCCCAATAGATACATCCTAAAATGGTGACAAGCCCATGAAATTGCCAGAGCTTCCACTCTATCTGGGAATAGCGGCATTCTGTGGGAGAAAGCATCTTGCTTGCATAGGCAATAACCTTTCCGTCCTGGGTCAACATAGCCCCCAAACCAGTCGGACTTGCATCAACATGTACACAGGTGTCTTTGTTGGGGTCAAAATACGACACTACATCAGTCGACAATAGCTTTGCTTTCAACAAATGAAAAGCTTCTTCTTGAGATTCTCCCCAGTTAAATAAACAATCTTTTTTTGTCAGATCACATAGGGGCCTTACTATATTGGAATATCCTGGAATCATTCGAGACACATAATTGGTCATGCCAAGAAAACTACGGCATTCTGACACATTTCCTGGAGATTTTGTGTTCAAGATGGCTTGTACTTTGGCAGGATCTGGCTTTATGCCCTCTGAGCTGAATACCCATCCAAAGAATGTGACACATGGCAAATGAAACTGGCATTTCTCCTTGTTTAGTGTCAAACCGAGATTCTGTAACCTAAGAAGTAACTTGCGGAGGGCAACATCATGCTCTTGCCTGTTCTTTCCATAAATGATGATGTCATCACTAATATTCTTGCAGTTTGGGAGGTCACTGATTGCTGTTTGGATCACTTGCTGAAACTTTTCTGCTGCTGCATTGATACCAAAACTCAACCTTTTGTAGCGATACAGTCCCATGTGAGTTGAAAAAGTTGTGATATTTCTCGAGTCCTCTGATAAAACTAGCTGGTGATACCCACACTTGAGATCGACCTTGGAAAATATTGTTGCCCCATTTAGATCCATGATGACTTCATCAAGCGTAGGCATCACGTGTCTTTCACGTTTTATGGCTTTGTTGGCCATCCTCATGTCAATGCAAAGTCGAACGCCACCTTGTTTCTTTGGTACAAGTACGACCAGATTTATCCAAGCAGTTGGTCCATCTGCTGGTTCAATAATGTCTTTTTTTTATTCTTTTTTTTATTTGTAATTTTTATTCACATTTAAACATATAAAAGACAAATATTACAGTAAACAATACGATAGCAATAACAAAAAAGACCCGATACAACTTACATATACATGTATATATGTGTGCTATTTCTACAATATTTTTGATATCATATTTTAGTTATAATTGTTATCTATTCATTTTTTTAACTTTGTTTTCAATTAGAGTGGAGAAGTCACAGTTACATACAATGCACACAAACAAAATACAAAACACATTACAATGGTACAATTTCTTATCAATTGTTATTCAAACTGGATACCAGCTATTCCATTTAAACATACAATGAAATTCACATATTTGTGATAAGCACTGATTATGAACACTATAAAATAATGAAGAAATTAGTTACATACCTACAAATATTTTACTAAGGCTCTGCCACTGTTTTAGGAAAACATCATGTTTTTCGTCCAGCCTGGCCACATATTCATGTTCTAGGTATATTTTCTTTAAATAATTGATAAAATTGTGCAAGAATAGTTGACTATTATGCTTTGAATTTTGAAATATGTAAGTTTTTGCTGCAAAATATATAGTATTAAGAGCAATGTTTGAACTATTTTCTATTGACCCAAAGATAATATCTTTTTCATTTACTCGAAAGTCAGCTTCAGCATTTACCTTAATAAAAGTTTGAATTTCCCCCCAAAAAGTTTTAACTTTTTCACAGTCAACAAACAAATGTTTAATTGTTTCAACATGATTGCCACAAATACCACAAGTTCTGTCAGTAGTTATCTTGACAGTAGCCAGATAGTCCTTTGTTCCCAAGATTCTATATAAAATGCGATATTGAGTCCATACAAGGAAATTGTCTTTCACAGTTTTGAAGCATATGTTAAAGATTTTATGCCAGTCAGAGCTTGACATGGTTGTCCTAAAACATTCATCCCGGAAGGAATAAATTGGCTTATTGTCTTGATTGTTAAAATCAGTAAGTACTTTATAAAAGTCCCTACTACCCTTTTTAGACTTTTTGAGCAGTCTTATATTATTTGGATAAATTGGTTTCACACTTACTGTGCATTTCAATCTTAGCTTTGCTAGTGTACCTTTGATACAGGTAATTACTCTATGGTATTCTAGGAAGTTTGTTTTAATGCCGAACATGCTTTGCAACAAATTCTGGGTCACAAAGACACCCTCATTGCTTATCATATCCCGAAGACATATTATTCCCTTTTTATACCAGTGCGGTAAGTATAAATGGGCTTTTGATATTTCCGGATTATACCACAAAGGACTGTAAAGTGCATTATTATTGCTATTCATTTGAATCCTGCTCTGTAGTTTACCCCATGCATTCAAGACTTGTGACCAAAATTTGTTTGTGCATTTCCTTGCAACAGATTTGGCATATTCTGATCCCAACATGATCAGATTTGTAGGAGACTGAATGTATGGTTTTGCTGAATATACCCAATTTGCATCATGGTTTACGTACATTCTTCGAATCCATGTACATTTCAATGCGGCTATAAAATTATTGAGATCAATCATATTTAGGCCACCATTTAGATAGTTTTTTTTTAAAGTTGATCTTTTGATCTTGTCTGGTTTATTGTCCCAAATAAATTTGAAGAAGGCATTTTCTAAGGTTTTTACCACATCCACCTCTGGGGATGGGAGGCAGAGAAATAAGTGACTTAATTTTGATAAGGCTAGTGTTTTTATGATTGTTATCTTGCCAATTGGGGTCAAATGTCTTTGGGTCCAAGTACAGATCATTTTTTTAATGCTCGCAATTACAAGCGTATAGTTTAGTTTTGTCATCTCCTCCAAGTTAACAGAAAAATTTATCCCTAAGAGATCAAAAGAAGTAGCTCCCCATTTCAGAGTTTGGTCTGTGTCTAATTTTTCGGAAGAATAGCTTTTCTTACCTATCCATATTATTTTGGTTTTATCAGCATTTATAGTTAGACCTGAAAAAGACCCAAACATTACGAGTGTGTTAAGTGCAGCATTTAGAGACTTTTTAGTGCCATTTAAAATTAGAGTTGTATCATCAGCAAATTGGTAAGTTTGTACTCCCTCCCATCAATAAAAATTCCTTTGATATCTTTGTTGTTAACTATCATTAAGTATAATACCTGTGCGCAAAGTAGAAATAAGTAGGGCGACAGTGGGTCTCCCTGCCTACATCCTCGTTCTATATCAAATAAACCAGATAGCACTCCACACTGCATTACACTTGCTTGAATATTGGTGTTCATAATTTTTATCCATCTTTGAAAACTATCTTTAAATCCAAAAAAATTCAATATTGAATCTAAAAATTTCCAAGAGACAGAATCAAAGGCCTTTTGGAAGTCAATGAGCATTAAAAGACCAGGTATATTTTCCTTTTTTGTGTAGTGCATGATGTCATAAATTAACCTTATATTTTCACCAATAAAGCGGTTTGCAACAAACCCAGACTGTGTTGGGGAGATAATTTTTTCAAGTACAGATTTCAGCCTTGCAGATAATGCTGATGAAGCAATTTTATAAATGACCGATAGAAGTGAAACTGGTCTCCAGTTTTTGAGTAAGTGTCTTGGCTTGTCTCCCTTTGGGAGGCAGGAGATAATACATTGCCTTAATGATATGGACAACTGTCCACTGATATAACTTTCATTTAATGCCCTCAGAACAAAATATTTCAATTTTCCCCAGAAGACCTTGAAAAATTCAGATGGAAAACCATCGATACCAGGACACTTGTTGTTTTTCATTTGTTTTAGAGAATTACTTATTTCATTAACAGTTAGTAAACCTTCAAGAGATTCTGCATCAGTTACTGATAGCTTATGTAAACTTGACAGAGATTCCAGATCCTTCAAATAGGATTCAGGTTCAGAACACTCTCTTCTTTTGAACAGGTTTTGGTAAAAAGTTTTTACTTCCTCAAGGATTTTAGTTTGATCATGTATAACCTTTCCATCATCAGTAACCAATTTCCTTATAGTTTTCTCCATATATAAATGTTTCTCTAAAGCACAGAAATATCTAGAGGGCTTCTCGCCTTCAGAAAGCCATTTTGCCCGGGACCGTATCATATTACCTTTTAGTTTTTCGGCGCGGATGCTTTCCAAGTCTTTTTTTTTATCTGCAAGTTCTGATAAATTACCTATATTAACTTTGCTCTCCAAAAGCTCAATTTCTTTAACCAATGTACTCTCTTTTTGGCAAGATGTTTTTTTAAGCATGGCAGAAAATTTTACTGTTTCACCTCTTATTTGAAGAAGTAAGACCTCAAGGAACTGACTGTCAGTGATAGTAAAATTAATGCATTCATCAGACAAACTACTGACGGAAATTGGGTTATTCACTGGTACTGCATAGTTCATTTTTTCTTTGTCTATTATGTTATTGATATAAATTAAGTAATCTTTATTTTTTAACAAAGAACAATTAAATTTCCATAAACCCCTACCTTTCACAAATTTACACATCAGCATGTCGAGCTGGATGATAGAATGATCTGATCGATATCCAGGTTTTATTGAGCAAGAGTTAATCCAATCTTTTAGATTGTCTGAAATTATAAAATAGTCAAGGCGGGCCTGTCTAAAAGGATTCTTTCGGCGCCATGTGTATCTTACTAAATCATTGTTTTCATATCGAAATGCATCAAAAAACCCAAGAGTATTCATTATTTCGAGGACAGTATTTCTTGCCCTGGGGTTATTAAGATGTCTATAATTACAGCTATCTTTTAAGCGGTCAAGTATCAAATTGAAATCACCACACATTATGCAATGGTCATGCTCAGACAATTCAATTTATTGTTTGACAAATTCAAAAAAATCAGGAGAGTCTGAATTTGGTGCATAGATATTAATCAAACGAAACCTTAAATCATTGATCAATAATGTCTTGTCGTAAGAGTGTTTGCAGACAATCTTCCAAATCCTTCCTTTGATGGAACGGGATGCGTCGGTGACTTTGACTTACAGGAACCACACTGCTGTCAATGTGTAACTTCACTTCAGTGTCCTTCATTTTTCCTATGCCTTGAAATAATTGTGGGTATTGGTTGCAGATCACATCACTCTCCTGTACAGAAAAAATAAATTTCAAAACTCCCAGATCACAAGCTGTTGCATAACTGATGATTGAACAACAGCTTCCTTCCACCACAACAAAGTCACACTTGACATTCCTGTGTTTATACCTCAACTGGGCAGTGAACTTGCCACATGCAGTAAGTGGCTTCTCACTGTTGAATGTAAATAACCTAGTTGAGCATTGCTGTACCTTCACAGCAATCTGACTTGCTACTTCAGCATTGACAATGTTTACAGTGGCCCCTGTGTCCACTAGAAATTTGAATCCTTTCCCATTGACCTTGGCGTAGATCTCGGGTCTGTCTCTGTTCACTGGTTGAGTTGACACTGTAAATGTGTATTCATCATCTGATGAGCCAGAATCTCTAGATTTAATTGCATCTCGTTGATAATCTTTTTCATCAATGCTTAGGACTTTCTGTTTATTGGGTTTCTGTGAGCGACAACATTTGCTAAAATGGCCAACCTTTCCACAGTTATGGCATGACTTGTCGCTTGCGGGACATGCACGACTGTGTGGCCATCGACCACCGCAACTGTAACAAGAATTCTGATTACCTTTGATATACTTGGACCTGAGGTTTGAAAGCTTTCTGTGATCCTTTGATCCTTGTTGGTTACTGATACTGTTGACGGTATTGACTTCTATTCCACTTGCCTGAACTTCACTTATTTCAAGGGCTCGGGCATCATCCAGTAGCTGTTCAAGGGAGATATCAGCAGTTTTTAGTCCCTTTCTCCTCAATCTCGAAGACACGCAACACTGAATCATCTGTGATTTGATCTCTCCATCAACATCATGGAATTCACAGTTCCTTGATAACTGACGTAAACGTGTGTGATATTCATCTACGGTTTCATCATCATTCTGTCTAGCCTGTCTGAATTTGTATATCTCATATTCTTTATTTTTCTTTGGTTCAAAATACTTGCCAAATTTGTCTTTGAGTGTTTTAAAATCCTCACCTGTCTCAGGTAAAGTTTCATATATTTCATAGAGACTCTCACCTCTGTAATGTAATAGAAGTGCCCTTTGTCTTTTGACATCTTTTACATCAGCTGCAATGAACAGATTCTCAAGACGAGATATCCACTTGCGCCAGCAGATTGCAGTGTTCCCATCACAATGGATGTCAAACGGTTCAAAAACTGGGAGAGCTGAAGCCATTATGCATATAATAATCTGGATTGCACAGATGTTTGACACAGTGATAGTCCTTGGAGGTGTACTGTACAATGTTAATATCCGTTTATAGTGTAATGTCACAACAGTAATGTATTGTATGTTTAGAGCATCCTCGTCGTCAGTGTAATATTTTACATTAATAGAGAGTCCATTTACTAGTTTAAAACACTTTATTTGGAACTTAATCAATGTAACACACAAATGTCTACGAACACGTTTAAACTTCGTCCATCTTTTTGTCTCTCGTAAAATTATCCCTCAATATGAGATCCGCTAACTACGACACATATAACCCAATTCCCCAAACCTGACTCCCCAGGAATATTCCCCACCAACCAAGTTAATCCCCACCTAATACACCCCCTTATATAGCCAAAAAGTGAACTACTCAAGTCTTTGGTGTCAGCACCTTTGACCCACATCCTTGAACCTAATACCAGTTCCCTGATTTGTCCATAAAAATAGACCCAAAATACCAGGATAGTAAACAAGGTCAAACATGGCTACCAAAACATGTGAGTTCTCCAAATATAAATAAAGACCAAATTCCCACAATACCCACAGGTTAGTAAAACAAATATAAAATACCATTAAACAACAACTAAACCCCAAGAAACCCTTTAATTATAACAAAAACCCTTTATATCGCCATAATGGTCGTCGTTACAGTAGCAATTTCAAGATTTGGTGATGGCAGCCAACTTATAACCGCGGCCAACTTATGCCTAGAAGCAGTAGAAGGTAGTATTTTACAAGTGATGGCTACATTATTAAAGCTGTTACCAATGGATTTGATAAAACATTTTTATTGCGTTAATACATCCTATCCAATGGACAATTGCTTTACCGGTCGGCGCGACCGGTCCCGCCAAACGTCAGAAGAAGACGTCCTGTATATAATACCAGCAGGACTGGTCAGGAGAGCGCATTCGCCAGGTGGCGCATTGTACTTCCTCTTCCTGTCTAGACAACGTGACGTCATAGCATCTTTTTCATTTGGCGCGTGGAGAGTGAAGACGTGTTTTCACGACAAGCGAACTTTTTGTTCAACACCGAACTCAACCATTTTTTTCAACTGTAAAGTATTTAGAAAGTATTATCTACAACTATGTCGTCTCCAGGACAGAGAAGAGGTTCCTGCGGGCACGCTATGGCTGGGTTTGATTACCCCTGTGTCCTGAAGAAAGATTGTGATATCTGTAGAGGGTTTACCCCTGAACAGATTCTTCAATTGTCTACCCCAACTTACAGAGACAGAAAAGACAAGAGGGCGACTGCGTCCTCTTCCACTCCCATTCTTGTGGATCCTGCACACGTGAGTGTGTTGGGTAAAGTGGAAAAGGTCAAGGCTGCACAGTCAACCCCTACTACTGCTAAGAAGACAAAGCGTAGTGACTCACCCAAGCCTTCTGCCAGCAAGAAGAAATCTTCCAGCGGTAGACCATCAGCTGAAGATTTGAAACAACTAGATGACATATGCGCAGAGAGGTTCTCCCGACTTGAGGCAATGCTGTTGGCCAAAACCTTCACAGTACCGGTTGAACCGGTTGTGAAGCCAGCTTCAGATGTGACTGTCACAATTTTCTCAGTGACTATTGCAGGGATTTCTCTCATATCTTGCATATATGTACTAGGCCAGAGGTAGATTCTCTTGTGTGAGTATGAGACCTGGATCTGTCTTATTTTTTTTTAATAAATTTTTTTAATAATTTTTAATGCATTAAAATTCATGAAATCATGCACTAAATCACTTATAACTTGAAAAGTGTTACATTTAGAGCATTTTGTTAAAATATGTTATTCAGCTACTTTTTTCATAGCTACAACATGGTGAATAACTTGGGTGTCTGTCTCAATAGCTAAGTGAGTAATAGCAACTTTTGGGCTTTTCAGTAACTTCCATCATGAGTAAAATCACTTGTAACTTGAAAACTATTGCATTTAGAGAATTTTGTATGAATATGTTATTCAGCTACTTTTGGGTCAGCTATAACATACTAAAATTTCAGACCTGTAGCTCGTGGTATAGCTGAGTAATAGCTACTTTTAGGTTATCACTATTGAGTAAATCACTTATAACTTGAAAACTATTGCATTTAGAGTATTTTGTTTCAATATGTTATTCACCTATTTTGGGGTTAGCTATAACATAGTGAAGTTCCAGACCTGTGGCTCATTGCATAGCTGAGTAATAGCTACTTTGAAGTTCTCACTGTTGGGTAAATCAGTTGTAATGGGAAAATTATTGCATTTACAGAAATTTGTGCAAATATATTATTCAGCTACTTTTGGGTCAGCTATAACATAGTGAAATTACAGACCTGTAGCTCATGGCACAACTGAGCAATAGCTATTTTCAGGTAGTGACTGTTGAGTAAATCAGCTGTAACTTGAAAAATATTGCATTTGGAGTATTTTGTTTCATATGTTATTCACCTATTTTGGGGTCAGCTATAACATAGTGAAGTTCCAGAGCCGTGGCTCATTGCATAGCTGAGTAATAGTTACTTTGATGTTCTCACTGTTGAGTAAATCAGTTGTAATTGGAAAACTATTACATTTAGAGAATTTTATATAAATATGTTATTCAGCTACTTTTGGGTCAGCTATAACATAGTAAAATTTCAGACCTGTAGCACATGGCATAGCTGAGTAATAGCTACTTTTAGGTTATCACTGTTGAGTAAATCACTTATAACTTGAAAGCTATTGCATTTAGAGTATTTAGTTTCAGTATGTTATTCACCTATTTTGGGGTCAGCTATAACATAGTGAAGTTCCAGAGCTGTGGCTCATTGCATAGCTGAGTAATAGCTACTTTGATGTTCTCACTGTTGAGTAAATCAGTTGTAATTGGAAAACTATTGCATTTACAGAAATTTGTGTAAATATGTTATTCAGCTACTTTTGGTTTAGCTATAACATAGTGAAATTACAGACCTGTAGCTCATGGCACAACTGAGCAATAGCTATTTTCAGGTAGTGACTGTTGAGTAAATCAGCTGTAACTTGAAAAATATTGCATTTGGAGTATTTTGTTAAAATATGTTGTTCACCTACTTTTGGGTCAGCTATAATATAGTGAAATTACAGACCTATAGCTCATGGCATAGCTGAGCAATAGCTATTTTCAGGTTCTCACTATTGAGTAAGTCAGTTGTAACTTGAAAACTATTGCATTTACAGTGTTTTGCTTAAATATGTTGTTCACCTACTTTTGGGTCAGCTATAACATAGTCAAAATTCAGACATGTAGCTCATTGCATAGCTGAGTAATAGCTACTTTGAGGTTATCACTGTTGAGTAAATCAGTTGTAACTTGAAAACTATTACATTTAGAGTATTTTGTTTAAATATGTTATTCACATAATTTTTGGTCAGCTATAACATAGTGACATTGCAGACCAGTGGCTCATTGCATAGCTGAGTAATAGCTACTTTGAAGTTCTCACTGTTGAGTAAATCAGTTGTAATTGGAAAACTATTACATTTAGAGAAATTTGTATAAATATGTTATTCAGCTACTTTTGGGTCAGCTATAACATAGTAAAATTTCAGACCTGTGGCTCATGGCATAGCCGAGTAATAGCTACTTTTAGGTTATTACTGTTGAATAAATCACTTATAACTTGAAAACTATTGCATTTAGAGTATTTAGTTTCAGTATGTTATTTACCTATTTTGGGGTCAGCTATAACATAGTGAAGTTCCAGAGCTGTGGCTCATTGCATAGCTGAGTAATAGCTACTTTGATGTTCTCTCTGTTGAGTAAATCAGTTGTAATTGGAAAACTATTGCATTTAGAGAATTTTATATAAATATGTTATTCAGCTACTTTTGGGTCAGCTATAACATAGTAAAATTTCAGACCTGTAGCACATGGCATAGCTGAGTAATAGCTACTTTTAGGTTATCACTGTTGAGTAAATCACTTATAACTTGAAAACTATTGCATTTGGAGTATTTAGTTTCAGTGTGTTATTCACCTATTTTGGGGTCAGCTATAACATAGTGAAGTTCCAGAGCTGTGGCTCATTGCATAGCTGAGTAATAGCTACTTTGATGTTCTCACTGTTGAGTAAATCAGTTGTAATTGGAAAACTATTGCATTTACAGAAATTTGTGTAAATATGTTATTCAGCTACTTTTGGGTCAGCTATAACATAGTGAAATTACAGACCTGTAGCTCATGGCACAACTGAGCAATAGCTATTTTCAGGTAGTGACTGTTGAGTAAATCAGCTGTAACTTGAAAAATATTGCATTTGGAGTATTTTGTTAAAATATGTTGTTCACCTACTTCTGGGTCAGCTGTAACATAGTGAAATTACAGACCTATAGCTCATGGCATAGCTGAGCAATAGCTATTTTCAGGTTCTCACTATTGAGTAAGTCAGTTGTAACTTGAAAACTATTGCATTTACAGTAATTTGCTTAAATATGTTGTTCACCTACTTTTGGGTCAGCTATAACATAGTCAAAATTCAGACATGTAGCTCATTGCATAGCTGAGTAATAGCTACTTTGAGGTTATCACTGTTGAGTAAATCAGTTGTAACTTGAAAACTATTACATTTAGAGTATTTTGTTTAAATATGTTATTCACATAATTTTTGGTCAGCTATAACATAGTGACATTGCAGACCTGTGGCTCATTGCATAGCTGAGTAATAGCTACTTTGAAGTTCTCACTGTTGAGTAAATCATTGTATCCACTGGATAGCCACAGTGTGTAGAGAGATTTCACCATTACCGCTCTGACGAAAAAATATTATAGCTAGCCTTCTTATGTTTGCAGGATATATTAATAACCATAAAATGTTGCCTGGGAATATTTTTGGCCTCATTTTGAAAAACAAGATGGCCGCCAGGGACGTTTATTCGACTTTAAACAAGGACTTTTGTTGGCCCCCTAGAGCAAAGGGTATTATAGGTAGAGATCTCAAATTCGCAGGATATGTTCCTCATTATAAAATCTTGACTGGGAAAATTTTTGGCCTCATTTTGAAAAACAAGATGGCCGCCACAGGTGTTTCTTTGTCAGTCATGAAAAGTGCTTATATCTCCCTTGTTATTGGTCCTAGAGGTTTGGGATGGTAAACCAACCTGTAGGAAATCATGGGCTGCGAATCTTTTGGTGTGGTCCTTCAAGGTCAAACAAGAATAGCCAAACTTAAAAGTGCTTATAACCCGCGTATTATTGGTTCTAGAGGTTTGGGATGGTAAACAGACATATAGGAAATCATGGGCTGGGAATCTGGTGATGTGGTTCGATTTGACCTTGGACCCCTCCTTCAAGGTCAAACGAAGATAGCCAAACTTAAAGTGCTTATAACTCACGTATTATTGGTCTTAGAAGTTTGGGATGATAAACCAACATATAGGAAATCATGGGCTGGGATTCTTTTGGTGTGGTCAGATTTGACTTTGGACCCCTCCTTCAAGGTCAGTTGAGGATAGCCAAACTTAAAATTGCTTATAACTAGTGATCTCAATGGGTATCCGGATATCCGGGTACCCGAACCCTGAATACTTACCCGAATCCGAAATGACATACCCGAGTACCCGAATCTAATATTTCTGTCATTATCGCCCACGTTGGCTGGCCGAGTACAGACGTATCTGAACTTAATTATTTCATTTAAAAATAAAACTGTTTAATTAAAATGCACAAGAATATTGTTTTCTCACCCTTGTACACCATGTAAAGTATTTTACTTGTCTTTTACTTTGGTTGTTTATATATTATCAAACACCGGAACCCTTTGAAAATCGTCAGTATATTAACACAGTTACTTAATTCCGAGTCCATAAAACGCTGTATATTGGCTATATAGTGACATGCATTCCTTAAATAAATAAGAGTACAATGTTTTCACACAGTATTTTATAATTTCACGTTAATAAAATTCACTTATGAACCTGAAATAAAGATAATGTTTCAATTCCGAAACTATCTTCGAGCAGTAGTTAATGCTTTTGTGATAGGTCATGTGACTCCATTTTTATATAAACAACCGTGTTTTGAATGTACAGAAGTCTTTTTTATTTAACATTTCTTCCATGTAATATTATTTTCTTCCATGCAAAAACGTGGCCGACAAGAAATAAAGCAAATGGTTGGATCCCATTATTTCTGTAGGTTTTAAGTCTGTAAATATGGACATTTTTGTAGTTTCAGCTATTATCGCCCATCGGCGCGGATACCCGGGTACCCGCCCTTTGAAACCACCACCTACCCGGTCCTACTAAAAAGGGTTTATTGAGAACACTACTTATAACTTACTTATTATTGATCCTACAGGTTTTAGATGGTAACCAACCTACAGGAAATCATGGGCTGGGAATCTTTTGGTGTTGTCGGTTTTGACCTTGGGCCCTTCCTTCAAGGTCACACAAGGATAGCGAAACTTAAAAGTGCCTATAATTCGCTTATTATTGGTCCTAGAGGTTTGGGATGGTAAACCATCCTATAAGAAATCATGGGCTGGGAATCTTTTGATGTGGTCAGATTTGAACTTTGGACCCCTCCTTCAAGGTCAAATGAGAACAGCCAAACTTGAAAGTGCTTATAATGCGCTTATTCGTGTTCCTTGAGGTTTGCAATGTCACACCAGCCTATTGGAAATCATGGGCTAAGAATCTCTTGATGTGGTTGGATTTGACCTTGGACCCCTTCAAGGTCGAATGAGGTTATTGCTTTTGCAGTATTTCTTTAAATATGTTTTACCCTACTTTTTACACTTAAACAATTGCCTTGTTACTTTCCTTCATAATACCATTTGCAGGGAACAACTTTTTTTGTCCTTTTCTTCTGTCAGCTTCGGAATTTCTTTTGAATATGCTGGTCAATTACCATTTACTGTATTTCTGTACAGCACTTTCCCTGATAATTATGCTTTCCTCTCATTATCACCTTCACAAATCAAAAAACTCAGTCAGCTGACAGAGTGCCCGTTGACGGGCACTCTCGTCTTGTTTGATCCTGGTGCCACCACCAGCAGTCTGGCTGTAGAGAAGACTGGTCCCTGCCTTGATCAGGCCACCGGTGAAGCTGTAGATGAGATGCAGACTGCCACCCAGCCCTTTGGGGCTCCCGGTGCCGGGATAGCAACCCAGCCTGTTCAGGCCCCCGGTTCGTTCCCTGAGGTTCAGCCCACCGGTGAGGGAGACATGAGTGCAGCCTCTGATAGTGAAGCTGACCAGCTCAGTGATACCGGTTCCCTGGATGATGAGACCCACCGGGACCGGTCAGCAGACAGAGATGTCTCTAGAGATGACCCTGATAGTGAACCTACAGAGGAGGCCAACTACAGGGAGACTATGAGGGGTGTGAGAAGCTTCATGAACTGGCACAAGGTTCCTGAGTTTGAAACTGTGTCGTCTACTGCAGATGACAACCCCTTTGCCGGTGCACGTGTCCAGCCAACCGGGAAAGTATCTGTGAAACTCCCGGTGGACGACTGGTTGTGTAGGAAGATGTCCAGTCGCAACCTCACAATCACAGAAGGGTACCCCACCAGAAACACAGACAACACTGGCCTCCTCAGAGATCAGTTCATCAAAACCCCCAGATCTTGCAGATGGTACGGGATGCATGCTGAGAAGAGCAGTGTGAGTTCAACATGTACGCACCTGGTCACCGGACCCTGCCAAACTCAACCATTCCTTCAGCAGGGTTGCACGAAGAAACCTTCCTACTGCCCCGCCCTCCCGGGCCCTCAGTCAAGATCTACTCAGGCGTTGGGAGAGAGCAGCATGTGAACAGACAATAATGTGCAACCAGGCTGCTGGTTTGTCAAGATGCTTGACTAGGGTTCAAGACTCTATGGCCACTCAGCTAAAAACCCTACGCCTGGACAGTAAAGGAAAGTCATCAGAGAAAATAAAGCAAGCTGTGAGTGAACTTAAATACTTGACCACTTTCAAGCGGTCAATCTCCCAAGCCATGGCCAGAACTATGCAGGACTCATCTGAAGGGGTCTTCATTAACATGGCTAACTTCACTCTGGCTCGCAGGGATAGTTACCTAGACTATCTACAAGCTGGAGTGAAGCAAGATACTGTGAACGCCTTAAGAACGTCTCCAGTTCATCTCAGTGCACTGTTTCCAGACCAGCTAATCTCCAAGGCTGAAGAAGAAATCAGTAAGAGTGAGGAGAGGCGTTTGTCCGGTACATCACACCGACACCAAGGTCGCTTCCACCCCTATGCTGCAAGTGACAAGTCGACTGGCCATCACGACAAGAAGAACGTCCCTGCTTGGAAACAGATCACAGACAGGCAGCAAGCAAGGAGAGGTCGTGGCAAAGCCTCCACTTTCTCCCAGAAGCCGGCTAAGGGGTCCAAGTCGCATAAATGACAATTACTGTGTAAATTATGTGACCGGTGAGAAGAACTCTGTATGTGTTACCGGTCAGGCAGACTTGGACCCAGCACCAGTGGTAGCCGGGAACAGCAAAGTGACTTTAAATTTGACTGTAAACTCTGGTGTTGCAAATGCTCATATTGTCACCGGGTTGCCACAAAGGAAAGGCGTAAATCCCAATGCATGTCAAATGTACACAGAAATAAAATATGTGAAAGATGTTTCTTGTGTTGGTCACTTGTGTTCTGTAAATCTTGTTGCCAATGCCCCACATGCTGTTATAGATCCTCCTGTAGGGGCAAGGTTACACCAGTGTTGGGAGAAATGGGAAGCCCTGGGTTCAAGTCCAAAAGTAGTCACCACACTGAGGGATGGTTACACTCTCCCCTTCCGGTTCAGACACAACTTGACAAGGTCACCGACTGTAATAACCAACTACCACAATCCAGCCAAACAGTCCTTCCTTTTAGAAGCACTGTATCAGCTGATAAACAAAAATGCAGTCGAACCGGTAGAAAATCAAAACTCACTGGGTTTTTACAACCGGCTATTTTTGGTACCCAAGCCCAACAACCGTTGGAGACCGGTCCTGGACCTGAGCACCTTGAACACCTTTTAAAACACAGAGTCGTTCAAGATGGAGACCCCAAAGACAATAAGAACCTCCCTACAGGCAGGGGAGTGGGTCACATCCATAGATTTCAAAGACACATACTTCCACATACCAATCCACAGTCAGTCCAGGAAGTACATGCGTTTTCACCTCCAGGGTCGGTCCTACCAGTTCAAAGCCCTACCCTTTGGTCTATCCACAGCTCCCATGGAGTTCACAGTGGTGGCCAAAGAGGTCAAACTCATGGCACTTCAGAAGGGTATAAGGATCCACCAGTACCTAGACGACTGGCTGGTGAGAGCCTCTACCCACAACACCTGTCTCCAGCATACTCAAACCCTGGTCACACTCTGTCAGGAACTAGGGTGGCTGGTGAACAAGGAGAAGTCAGAGCTGGTTCCCAAACATGTCTTCAACTTTGTAGGTTACTAGTTCGACCTGAAGGAGGGCAAGGTCAGACCAACAGAAGAACGTTGGCAAACTTTGACAGACAAAATCAGATCAATACTGTCGGATCTGGTTTGCCTGGTCCGACAATTCATGTCCCTCATAGGTCTACTCACAGCAACAGAAAAACAAGTCCACTTAGGGCGACTACACATGAGACCCATACAGTGGCACTTGAAAAACAACTGGAGGGTCCCAGAGTCACTGGAAAAGGTGATTCCGGTCCCCAAGTCCCTCCACCCCCATCTAAGGTGGTGGCTGGAGGAAAGCAATGTGCTGCTAGGTCAACCATTACACCCTCTAAAACATGCTCTGCAGATTTTTACAGACGCATCAAAAGAAGGGTGGGGCGCTCACTTAGACGAGCACACTGCAAGGGGAACTTGGTCCCTTCCAGAGAGCAAGCTGCACATAAACCACTTAGAGCTAAAAGCAGTGTTTCTAGCTCTAAAAGAGTTTCGAACCCTCTGCTGCAACAAGACAGTACTGATAGCTACAGACAACACAACAGTGGTTGCCTATATCAACAAAGAGGGGGGGATGAAATCGGGCTCCCTGTGTGCCCTACTGTGGAGAATCCTGTCCTGGTGTACCAGACAACAGGTAACCCTCAAGGCACGTCACATCCCCGGCCGGCTGAACGTGATAGCAGACAAGCTATCCAGACTTGGCCAGACAATTCAAACAGAGTGGTCACTTCATCCAGTAGTGTTCCAAGCTATATGCTCCCGGTGGCACCAGCCCCAAGTGGACCTGTTTGCCACCAGGTTCAACAACAAACTACCACAATTTGTCTCTCCGGTCCCAGACCCCCAGGCATGGGCAGTGGATGCACTCAGCCTCTCCTGGGAGGACCTGGACCCATACGCCTTCCCACCAGCAGCCATCTTGGGCAAAGTGGTGGAGAAGCTACAGGACTACCCCTGCAACAGAATAATTCTGATTGCCCCGGGGTGTCCAAACATGCCCTAGTTTTGGAATCTAGTGACAATGTCCAGTCAAATCCCACTGTGTCTGCCCAACATACCCAACTTAGTGTCTCAGCCATTCAACCAGGTCCTTCACAGGAACCTGTCAAATCTGAACCTGCATGCCTGGCTCCTAGGGCCTCAGCAATCAAGGAGCAAGGTTTCTCTGAGGCAGTGGCAGCACAAATTGAGGCTCCTCAAAGAGGATCAACCAGATCTGTCTATGAGGCAAAGTGGACCATTTTTACAAAGTGGTGCCTCAGTAATCAGGTGGACTTCAGGGCACCACCTCTGAAAGCCATTGCTGACTTCCTCCTGCACTTGTTTCAGAACAAGAAGTTACAACCAGGCACTATTGATAGCTACAGATCAGCCATTGCTGACAAACTGGGCAATTCCACCATTAATGTCAGCAAAGATGAGAATCTCACTCGTCTCCTGGACAGTTTCCATAGAGACAGACCCAAGGGCAGGAGGGGCATCCCTTCCTGGAACCTTTCCCTGGTGCTACACCAGCTGACAAAGGCTCCCTTTGAACCCCTAAAAGAGGCCTCCTTGAAACATCTGACTTTCAAGACTGTTTTCGTACTGGCCTTAGGTTCTGGTAAGCGCAGGAGTGAGATCCATGCTTGGTTACATAAGAACATCAGACACCAGTCAGACTGGTCTAAGGTGACTTGTATCCCTCACCCAGCTTCCTATCCAAGAATCAGCTGGCTAAGGAGGGTCCAGACAGTGTGGCACCAGTGGTCATCCCAGCACTGGCATCATCTCTGGATAGGTCACTCAAGGGTGACAGGTCCCTATGTCCAGTTAGAGCCTTACGCTACTACTTGGACAGGACTTTAGATCTTAGGCAGAATAAGGAGTTGGTCTTTGTCTCCTTCAAGAAGGGTTTTGACAAGGACATCTCACCTGCCACCACCTCCTCATGGATCAAACAGACTGTGATTCTGTGCTATGAGCTCTCTGACCAGGAGGCCCTCTCCTTACATCAGGTTAAAGCCCATGATATTGGGGCCTTTGCTGCCTCTAAGGCTTTCCAATCAGGGATCTCCTTAGATCAGATCTTGTCAGCCTGCCACCGTCACTCAGTTTTATTTGAAGGATGTTGCCTGGGCTGACTCGGAGCTTTTCCACCTGGGACCTGTAGTGGCTGCCCAACAGGTACATCACCAGGCCCAGAAGTGAGGAGATATTGTATATATATGTAAATATGTACATATTGTAAATATTTTAAATATATACATAATGTAAATATGTTGAATGTACATATGTTTCTGAAAAAAAAACAACAAAAACTGGGACTTGCTTCCCTTGGGAAGTTTATTCTTCTGGGACTGAACTCGGCCCCTCTCTCTCTTTCTCTCTTTCCCTTCTCAGATCAACCCTGGGAGGGAAAGAAAAAAGGGGGGGGCAACGTCGGTAGACTCCCGGTTAACCGGTTAGTTGGTAGCCGACCTTGACCTCTCAGGGTTCTCTGACCCCAGGTCAAATGGGCCTTCTCAGTTTTGTTTTGTTTTGAGTTCACTTAAGTCCCTAGCTGCTTACCCGCCTACCAAGCGGTAGTTATTCAGCAATTGTCCATTGGCTAGGATGTATTAACGCAATAAAATTGCAAATTTAATAAGTAAATTAAATTTTTATAAGTTAATACCCTATCCAATGGACAGGCAAGGCCCACCCAACCGGCCCCGCTATCAGCTTACCAGGGGTCTTACTAGGACTAGACACGAAAAAAATGCTATGACGTCACGTTGTCTAGACAGGAAGAGGAAGTATGATGCGCCACCTGGCGAATGCGCTCTCCTGACCGGTCCTGCCGGTATTATGTACAGGACGTCTTTTTCTGACGTTTGGTGGGACGGGTCGCGCCGACCGGTAAAGCAATTGTCCATTGGATAGGGTATTAACTTATAAAAATTTAATTTCCTTATTAAATTTGCAATTTTGTATATATTACTCTAATTGTATTAACCTGTTTCACCACTGCAGTCCGTCTCATGCACTGGATGCACTTCTCAGCCATTGAAGTTTTTCACCTGCATTTCGTGGCAATATAAGCTTTATTGGAGTTCCATTTGTGGAAAATGTATGTGGATAAACAAATCTATGTAGATCTAAACCAGGAAATGATTTAAACATGATAAAAATGCAAAACTATACATATTTCCTTGAATATCAGACACCATGCTTGATTTTTTAAAAAACTATACATATGGATGCACAAAATCATCATTTTTCAATGCTAAAATATATTTTTACCCCACAGCCCTTAAGGGCTGTCGGGGTATTGTTTTCACCCATGGTGTCCGGATGGGCGGGCGTCCGGGCGGGCGGGCGGCGGGAAATAGTTTGTCCGGCCTGTATCTCAGAAACCGTAAGGTGTAGGAAGTTGATACTTGGTAGGGACATTGGTTAGGGGGTGTAGGTGTGCAACGTCATGGTCTGACCTTGATTTGACCTTTGACCTTGCCGTAGTGACCTTGAGTTTGAAAATCTTGTCCGGGCTATATCTCGGAAACCGTAAGGTGTAGGAAGTTGATACTTGGTAGGGACATTGGTTAGGGGGTGTAGTTGTGCAACGTCATGGTCTGACCTTGATTTGACCTTTGACCTTGCAGTAGTGACCTTGACCTATAACATCTTGTCCGGGCTATATCTCGGAAACCGTAAGGTATAGGAAGTTGATACTTGGTAGGGATATTGGTTAGGGGATGTAGGTGTGCAACATCATGGTCTGACCTTGATTTGACCTTTGACCTTGCCGTAGTGACCTTGACCTATAAAATCTTGTCCGGGCTATATCTCGGAAACTGTAAGGTGTAGGAAGTTGATACTTGGTACGGATATTGGTTAGGGGGTGTAGGTGTGCAACGTCATGGTCTGACCTTGATTTGACCTTTGACCTTGCCGTAGTGACCTTGACCTATAAAATCTTGTCCAGCTATATCTCGGAAACCGTAATGTGTAGGAAGTTGATATTTGGTAGGGATATTGGTTAGGGGGTGTAGGTGTGCAATGTCATGGTCTGACCTTGATTTGACCTTTGACCTTGCCGTAGTGACTTTGACCTATAAAATGTTGTCCGGGCTATATCTCGGAAACCGTAAGGTGTAGGAAGTTGGTACTTGGTAGGGACATTGGTTAGGATGTGTAGGTGTGCAACGTCATGGTCTGACCAGGATTTGACCTTTGACCTTGCCGTAGTGACCTTGAGTTCAAAAATCTTGTCCGGGCTATATCTCGGAAACCGTAAGGTGTAGGAAGTTGATACTTGGTAGGGACATTGGTTAGGGGATGTAGTTGTGCAACGTCATGATCTGACCTTGATTTGACCTTTGACCTTGGCGTAGTGACCTTGACCTATAAAATCTTGTCCGGGCTATATCTTGGAAACCGTAAGGTTGAGGAAGTTGATACTTGGTAGGGACATTGGTTAGGGGCTATAGGTGTGTATTATCATGGTGTCACCTTAATTTGACCTTTGACCTTGTCGTAGTGACCTTGACCTATAAAATCTTGTTGCACCTTTGGGTCTCTCTTTTGATGCAGATTAAGCACTATTAAAGTCATGTTAGAATTTATTAAGAATTTTACTTTCAGAACTTCCCATTGTAAGAGATAGAATTTCATCAAGTGAGCCACAGATTTTGCTCAAACACCACACATAAGCATTCATTAAATGTATTACCACTTCTGTATGCATGGTAATATTCAAACCATCTAAACCATAATTCGGGCCTTGCAGATGTAGATAAAGAGGGTTGAATTTTAGTTTGCTGATTAATGCTGTCATCTTGTTATTGAAGTATCTTGTTTTAATACTTCATCTTTATATGCATGATCTTTCTTTTAAACATTATTTCTCCATTTAAACATTGTTTGGACCTTTATATAACTGACAGTGCTCTGAAAGTATACTGAAGTTTGTACTGATACAGTACTTCTGTATCTCATGGTGTTGAAAATATTTCCCTAGGCTGTGGGGTACGGGCATCTCTGATGCTATTTTGAGCTATTGTTTTTAGTCTGTAAAGGTGGGTGGTATTTTTGACTCAATTTTTTTATTTCTTTAAAGAATTATTTTGACCTTTTGAAAGGAAATCATTTCAATTTGTGTTGCTTTTAATTATGTTAGCTGACATTATGGCATCACTCTACGGCTTCTGCGTACACATACTCCCACCCACAAAGTGTTATAATTTCAACACTTTATCACAAGTTTCTCATTGACTATTGAAGGAATTTCTCATTTATCTTGCATATATCTGCTAGGCCACAGGTAGATTCCCTTGTGTGAGTATAGGACATGGATCCAGCATTCAAAATGGCTGGTGGGCCAAGGCAACAAACTCTCGCGACGGGCCTACATCTGGGAGGACTTCTTGGCCCGGTTTGCCAGTAAAATAACAAAATTTAATTATGTCCACCCACTAGGGGTGGACATATTATTTTTGCTTTTTCCGCCATCCGCCGTCCGGCGTCCCACTTGGTTTCCAGACATTTTAGGCTCCAGTTTTTATCCTATCTTAACCAAATTTGGCATGCAGGTTTATTAGGTTAATAGCTTGTATGGGAATGCTTTTGGTGATGACAGCTCTATAGCTAACTGAGTAATAGCTACTTTGCTACTTTTGAATATCTCTTTGGTTTCCAGACATTTTAAGGAATGCTATTAAGCCTATCTTTCTGAAATATGGTATCGAGGTTCATTGGGTTAATAGCTTGTATGGGATTGCTTTTGGGGGGAATTGCTTCATAGATCAGTGAGTAATTAATTAAGTGAGTAATTGGCTATTTTGAGTATAGAAAAAGGCAAATGTGCTCATATCTCCTAAACCGTGAAAGATAGAGCAAAGGGTATCTAAGAAATCCTCTATGACCAATTTTCAAAAAATTTCTTTTCCTAAAAAATGGCGGCCATTTTGAATTTTCGATTTTTTCGCAAAATTCGAAAATTGCAAAAATAGTTCTATCTCTTAAACCGTGCCAGATAGAGCAATTTCGGCGAAAGAAATCCACTATGGCCAATTTTCAAAAAAATTTCCTCTCCTCAAAACTAGCGGCCATTTTGAATTTTCGAATTTTTCCCAAAAATGGCAAAACACAAATTTGCTTCTATCTCCTGGGGGTGGACATATTATTTTTGTTTTTTTCTGCTGTCTGTCGTCCGCCGTCTGGACACTTGGTTTCCGCTCATTTAAAGGAAAAGTATTTATGCTATCTTTACCAAATTTGGTATGGGTGTTTATTAGGTTTATAGCTTGCATGTTTCATCGAAATTTTCAACCCACAGAGTATCTGAGCAAATTTCCCCTCCCCAAATATGGCGGCCATTTTGAATTTTCGAATTTTTCCCAAAAATGGCAAAACACAAATTTGTTTCTATCTCCTTAACCGTGCCAGATCGAGCGATTTCGTCGAAATTTTCAACCCACAGGGTATCTGAGAAATGTACTCTTTGCAATTTTCAAAAAAATTTCCCCTCCCAAAAAATGGCGGCCATTTTGAATTTTCGAATTTTTGCCAAAAATGGTAAAACACAAATTTGCTTCTATCTCCTTAGCCGTGCCAGATAGAGCGATTTTGTCGAAATTTTCGACCCACAGGGTATCTAAGCAATGTACTCTTGGCAATTTTCAAAAAGTTTTCCTCTTCCCAAAAATGGCGGGCATTTTGAATTTTCGAATTTTTACCAAAAATTGAAAAACACAAATTTGCTTCTATCTCCTTAACCGTGCCAGATAGAGCGATTTCGTCAAAATTTTCAATCCACAGGGTATCTAAGCAATGTACTCTTGGCAATTTTCAAAAAAAATTTCCTCTTCCCGAAAATGGCAGCCATTTTGAATTTTCGAATTTTTGCCAAAAATAGAAAAACAGAAATTTGCTTCTATCTCCTTAACTGTGTGAGATAGAGTGATTTTGTCAAAATTTTCGACCCAACCAACGCGAAAAGGCATGAAGCTGAAATAATTTACATGTACAGTAATAAATATTTAAGCATCCTTGATATATTTTACATATGAAACAGGATCTACTGTACAATTTTTGCAAAAGGTTCATGGGGTGGACATTACACATGATAATGTGTGTTCTTCTGTGCTATTCTGTTTCTATTCATAAGTCGCAGCTACTATCAACAGGGCGTCCTATTTCTAGTTTAATTCTTTCTTTAATTTTACAGAAACTAAAACAAAAACTTGCCTTTTCTGTCCAGATTTCATCTCATGTTGGTAGCTTCTATTATCAATCATCACAACAGCCATTCAAAATGTTTCCGCTGTTTAATAATATTAGCCGTCTAAATCAAAACAAACTTTCATTTGAGACTCACAATTTTGGCATTTTTTAGGGCCATTGTGATTCATTTTGGTGTGTTTTCAGCTTTTGACTGATTTTCGTTTGCCCTTAGTACAATTTGAGAATATGTCTAATAAATTTGTGATAAAAAAGTAAAAGTGTTTTGCAGAGACCTTTATGGCCCAATAGGAGAAGTGGCAACCAGGAACATAAAAATTGGAAGTAGTTCCATAAAGTACTTCCATTTATGTTTTTACTTTTTGTGTTATCTTCAGCGATTTCAGTTAAGTTTTATTATCATTAATAAGATGCTTTAAAAGTGCTATGATACAAACACTAAAGTAATCAGAAATGCATGTAATTGTAACAAGCTTTAAATGTATACTAACATTAAACCTACAAGGTAGGGGCCTCAGTGGCGCTGTGTACAGCCTGGACCCTAAGGGGAAAAGTTGCTAGTTGCTTACCGATGGTCACCTGTTTACAGTACAGAACCTTGACCAATAATACCAATAAAACTACCTGTGGTGATATGACATATACAAAGTTGAAAGCGAAGTTAAAACCCAAACAAATAAATTAAACTACAAGGTAAAACTCGAGTGAAACACCATACTGACTGATAGGCTGGTGGCTTGTTTCAACCTATTTTTTGACAAATTTTTTCATTTTCATTATGTGGGATAAAGTGGTACTAAGTTTAGCCTTAAATTTCTGAATATTTGTAAATTGTGTTGAACTAAGCTTTTTGATTTTCATTTTTGCAATGTCTTTATCTTTGAAAACTGGGCCAGTAACTTTTCCACTGGGCCATTAACTTTTGAAGTTACTGGCCTGGTTGGCCAGCAACTATTCTGTACGAGTCATGAACACTGCCTGGATCTTTCTTAATTATTGTATCCCCGGACGAAAGTCGGGGATACTTAGGATTCAGTACGGTCATGCCGCCGCCGCCGCAGAGATTTCCTTTTGGACGCGATAACTTAAAAAATATTTTAGTTAGAACTTTCAAATTTGGTATGTGGGTATATATGGGCAATGCCACGAACGCTATTGTTTTGTGACCTTGACCTTCAATCTCAAGGTCACTGTTGGCCACTTAAAGGTCAGATTTTGGCCATTTTTTCACATTTTGGCCCAGTTCTCATATACAGAAAGTTAGATCATCCTATGGCTGGTATATATAATACATATATATGTCCTCTGTAAGCATGCAGAAATTTGACCTTGAAGCTCTTCATTGAAGGTCATCCACTGACCGCCAAAGTACCTGACCGAGGGTCATTTTTGGCCTTTTTCGAGATATTTTCACACTTAACGCTGATTATATTGCATGGAAACTATTGAAAATGGCTTTGGAGGTTGACTACATGATGGACTTCTACCATTCAGGCTTACTGGTTACAGATCTTCATTTGATGTCATCCACTGACCGCCGAAGTACCTGACCAAGGGTCATTTTTGGCATATTTGGAGATATTTTCACACTTAATGCTGACTACATTGCATGGAAACTATTGAAAATGGCTTTGGAGGTTGAGTACATGATGGAGTACCAGCATCCAGGCTTACCGGTTATAGATCTTCATTGAAGGTCATCCACTGACCGCCAAAGTACCTGACCGAGGGTCATTTTTGGCCCTCTATTTGTTTATCCAGGCTGCCAGATGTGTTTGTGTACAAGATAAATCAAAAACTTATGGACGGATTTTGATGAAATTTTCAGGATATGTCTGAAAAGGTAAAAGGATGAAATGATTGAATTTTGGAAGTGATCCAGATCACTATATGGATCTTCTGGATCCATGAAATGTAATTTTAAAGACAGATACCTCAAAAAGTTATGGATGGATTGTTTCAGCAAATGGCCTAAATGGTACAAGGAACAAGTGATTAGAATTTTGGAGTGATCTGGATCACTGTCTGGATCATCTGGATCCAGACTGCCACATAATCTTGGGATGGATTTTGATATTTTTAGGATATGTTAGAAATGGTAAAAGGAAGAAGTGGTAAAATGAAGAAATGATTCAATTTTGCGAGTGATCTGGACCACTATCTGGATCTTCTGATCCATGAATGTAATTTTTAAAGACAAATAGCTCAGAAAGTCGTGAATGGATTTTTATGAAATTTTCAGGAAATGTCTTCAATGGGACAAAGAACAAGTGATTAGTTTTTGGGAGTAATCTGGATCACTGTCTGGATCATGTGGATCCAGGCTGCCAGATTTGTCTGTGTACAAGATAACTCAAAAACTTATGGACGGATTATGATGAAATTTTTAGAATATGTCTGGAAAGGTAAAAGGATGAAATGATTGAATTTTGGAAGTGATCCGGATTACTATATGGATCTTCTGGATCCATGAAATGTAATTTTTAAAGACAGATATAAGTGAAACAACTAGTGATTAGCTTTTGGAAGTAATCTGGTACTATGGAGAATCCTGACCTGGTGCTCCAGGAAACAAGCTCAAGCCCGACACCTTCACGCCTTAACTATGTCCCGTCCGGGGATACACTGCATTGAGATGCAATGTCTAGTTTTTTTATGAATCTTTAAAATAATTTTTAATGCATTAAAATTCATGAATCATGCACTAAGTACCTATCACTTGAAAAAGTATTGCATATAGAGCATTTTGTTAAAATATGTTATTCAGCTACTTTTTTCATTGCTGCAACATGGTGAGTGACTTGGGCATCTATCCCCATAGCTAAGTGAGAATTAGCTACTTTCTGACTTTTCAGTATCTTCTGTAATGAGTAAAATCACTTGTAATTTGTATAAATATGTTAATCAGCTACTTTTGGGTCAACTATAACATAGTAAAATTGCAGGCCTGTAGCTCATTGCATAGTTGAGTAATAGCTACTTTGAGATTATCAGTGTTGAATAAATCAATTATATCTTGAAAACTTGTATTTTCAGTATTTTGTTTAAATATGTTATTTACCTACTTTTTATTTACCTACCTTTGGGTCAGCTATAAAAAAGTGAAATTGCAGACCTATTTTTTATTTACCCACTTTTGGGTCAATTTTTGGGTCAGCTATAAAATAGTGAAATTGCAGACCTGTAGCTCATTGCATAGCTGAGCAATAGCTACTTTGAGGTTCTCACTATTGAGTTAATCAATTGTAACTTGAAAAGTATTACATTTATAGCATTTTGTTTAAATATGCTATTTACCTACTTTGGGTCAGCTATACCATAGTGAAATTGCAGACCTGTAGTCAGGGATATATTGGATTCAGGTCAGTCGCTCCGCCGCTGCCACCACTGCTGTAGAAATTTCCTTGTGTACGCGATAACTAAAAAACGGGTCAGTATTTTTTTCAAACTTGGTAAACAAGTAAAGGGTGGCCAAAGGAACATGCCTATTTTAAGGTGATCTTAAACTCTTAATAATAAAGAACTTATGGTCACCTTAAGTCTGAAATGGACCTATGGCCACTTAAATCCCTCTAGGTCACAAACTATGAGGCTAATCTGGCTAAAATTTTACCTGCAAACACATCAAGACTTTAAGTTGATGATAAAATCCATAGACCCCACTCAGGGATTTTTTGCTACATTTTTCACATAATATAAAAGTGGTAATTCTGATGAGTCCCATAATGTACTATGTATAACTTTCATATGTAATCCTTCTCTGTGAAAATTTAAGGGCTGTAGGTTTAACTATAAGGTCACCTTAACGTCTCAAAATTGCCCATACAGACCCAAATTATGGACTTTTTGCCATTTTCAAGCCCTTTAGCTTTCAAACTATGTCTCTCATCTTGGTGAAATATCATCTGGGACTATATTGGTGTGTTCTTTACATGTGCCAAACATCTAGGGCTTTAATAGACATTTAATCTGTGTGTAAGGACCTTCAACACCCCAATCAAGTGATGTTTTTCCACAGTTTTTACATATTTTGCCTTGTAACTTAGAAATGGTAAGCCAGAAATTGTAAGCCTGAAAAGTCTCAAACTGTGGTAGATATAATTTTTATGTGTAATCTCTCTCTGTAGAAAATTTAAAGGCTGTAGTTATAAGTTTAAGGTCACTTTAAGGTCTCTGAATGCTTTATTTTTATGTCAGCTGACTTGTCAGTCAGCTGACATTATGTCGTTACTCTGCGGCGTGGGCGTACGCACACGCGTACGCGGACGCGGACGCGTACGCGTCCACGTGAACAACTTCTCCTCCAAAACTACAAGGCCTAGAGACGTGCTGTTTTTTTTAAAAGATACCTTATCTATCGAGGATGAAAAATTGTTCAAGGCATGCAAATCTGTCTGTTCGTCTGTTTGCTAGAGACATTACAAGGGGGGTACCCCCACCAAAAGTGTGAAAATTTCAACACTTAATCACAATTTTCTCAGTGACTATTGCAGGGATTTCTCTCATATCTTGCATATATGTACTAGGCCAGAGGTAGATTCTCTTGTGTGAGTATGAGACCTGGATCTGTCTTACTTTATTTTTAATAAATTTTTTTAATAATTTTTATTGCATTAAAATTCATGAAATCATGCATAAAATCATTTATAACTTGAAAAGTGTTGCATTTAGAGCATTTTGTTAAAATATGTTATTCAGCTACTTTTTTCATAGCTACAATATGGTGAGTAAGTTGGGTGCCTGTCTCAATAGCTAAGTGAGTAATAGCTACTTTTGGGCTTTTCAGTAACTTCCATCATGAGTAGAATCACTTGTAACTTAAAAACTATTGCATTTAGAGAATTTCGTATAAATATGTTATTCAGCTACTTTTGGGTCAGCTATAACATAGTAAGATTTCAGACCTGTAGCTCATGGCATAGCTGAGTAATAGCTACTTTTAGGTTATCACTGTTGAGTAAATCGCTTATAACTTGGAAATTATTGCATTTAGAGTATTTTGTTGCAATATGTTATTCACCTATTTTGGGGTCAGCTATAACATAGTGAAGTTCCAGACCTGTGACTCATTGCATAGCTGAGTAATAGCTACTTTGAAGTTCTCAATGTTGAGTAAATCACTTGTAATTTGAAAACTATTGCATTTAGAGAATTTAGTATAAATATGTTATTCAGCTTCTTTTGGGTCAGCCTGTAGCTCATGGCATAGTTGAGTAATAGCTACTTTTAGGTTATCACTGTTGAGTAAATCACTTATAACTTGAAAACTATTGCATTTAGAGTATTTTGTTGCAATATGTTATTCACCTATTTTGGGGTCAGCTATAATATAGTGAAGTTCCAGACCTGTGGCTCATTGCATAGCTGAGTAATAGCTACTTTGAAGTTCTCACTGTTGAGTAAATCAGTTGTAATTGGAAAACTATTGCCTTTACAGAAATTTGTGCAAATATGTTATTCAGCTACTTTTGGGTCAGCTATAACATAGTGAAATTACAGACCTGTAGCTCATGGCACAACTGAGCAATAGCTATTCTCAGGCACTGACTGTTGAGTAAATCAGCTATAACTTGAAAAATATTGCATTTGGAGTATTTTGTTAAAATATATTGTTCACCTACTTTTGGGTTAGCTATAACATAGTGAAATTACAGACCTATAGCTCATGGCATAGCGGAGCAATAGCTATTTTCAGGTTCTCACTATTGAGTAAATCAGTTGTAACTTGAAAACTATTGCATTTACAGTATTTTGCTTAAATATGTTGTTCACCTACTTTTAGGTCAGCTATAACAGAGCAAAAATTCAGACATGTAGCTCATTGCATAGCTGAGTAATAGTTACTTTGAGGTTCTCACTCTTGAGTAAACCAGTTGTAACTTGAAAACTATTACATTTAGAGTATTTTGTTAAATATGTTATTCACAGACGTTTTGGTCAGCTATAACATATTGAAATTGCAGACCTCTATGTCATGGCATAGCTGAGCAATAGCTTCTTTCAGGTTCTCACTGTTGAGTAAATCATTGTATCCAACCTGTAGGAAATCATGGGCTGGGAATCTGTTAATATGGTCCGATTTGACCTTGGAACCCTCCTTCAAGGTCAAATGAGGATAGCCAAACATAAAAGTGCTTATAACTCACTTATTATTGGTCTTAGAGGTTGGAATGAAAACCAACCTATAGAAAATCATGAGCTGGGAATTTTTTGGTGTGGTCGGATTTCACCTTGGACCCCTCCTTCAAGGTCAAATGAGGATAGCCAAACTTAAAATGCTTATAACTCGCTTATTATTGGTCCTAGAGGTTTCGAATGGAAAACCAGCCTATAGAAAATCATGGGCTGGGAATCTTTTGGTGTGGTCGGATTTGACCTGGGACCCCTCCTTCAAGGTCAATTGAGGATAGCCAAACTTACAATTGCTTAGAACTCGCTTATTATTGGTCCTACAAGTTTGGGATGGTAAACAAGCTACAGGAAATCATGGGCTGGGAATTTTTTTGTGTGGTCGGATTTGACCTTGGACCCCTCCTTCAAGGTCAAACAAGGATAGCCAAACTTAAAAAGTGCCTATGACTCACTTATTATTGGTCCGAGAGGTTTGAGATGGTAAACCATCCTAAATTCTTTGGCTGGGAATCTTTTGGTATGGTCAGATTTGACCTTTGGACCCCTTCTTCATGGTCGAACGAGGATATTGCATTTATAGTATTTCTTTAAATATTTTTAACCTACTTTTTACACTTAAACAATTACCTTGTTACTTTATTTCATAATACCATTTGCAGGGCACAACTTTTTTGTCCTTTTCTTCTGTCAGCTTCGGAATATCTTTCGAACATGCTGTTCAGTTACCATTTACTGTATTTCTGTACAGCCCTTTCCCTGATAATTATGCTTTCCTCTCATTATCACCATCACAAATCAAAAACATTCAGTCAGCTGACACAGTGCCCGTTCACGGGCACTCTCCTCTTGTTTATTTGGGGTTTTACGTCGCTTTCAACACTGTACAGGTCATATCACGACGGGTAGGTGGAAGGGCAGAGGAAACCAGTACATACAGTTCGCTAGGGTTGTGTACTGTAAACTGCCGACCAACGGCAAGCAACTATCGGCTTTCCCACTTGAGTCCGTGCGGGGATCGAACCCCGGCCTCAGAGGTGGGAGGCGAGAGTGTTACAACTCTGCCACCGGTCTCTGAATGCCAACAGTGACCCAATTTATAGACTTTTTTCCACTTTTAAGCCCTGTAGCTGTTGATATCTCATATGGGAATATATTAATATGTTCTTTTTACATGTGCTTAAAATCAACGCTTTAAATAGACATTTAACCTGCATATGAGGACCCTAAACACCAACCTGAGTGACCCTTTTTTGCGATTTTTCATATTGTATTAAATATATTTTCTATATGCATTATTTGTTTGTGAAAAATTTAAAGTCTTGTAGCTTCGATTTAAGGCCACCTTGAGATCTCTAAAATGTGTACAGTGACCCAGTTTATAGACTTTTGGCTCTTTTAAGCCCTGTAGCTGTCAAACTATATGACTGATAAAGCTGAAATCTCAACTGGGAATGTATTAATATGTTCCTTTTAATTTATCAGTGACATTGAAATTTTTCAAAGGAAGACCTGCTAACTTAAAATTTGAATATTAATAATGTTATGGCTATATTAAGCTTTAAGAAATTGTGTTTTTATTCCTCTGCTCAAGAGTTTTTAATTTTTTAAAAGCAAACTGCTTACATATATTAAAACAGGCTAAAGGGACGTTTTTATTATCTGGTGAGCTTTTAAGTGCTAATCTAAATGACATTATGTCCTGCGTAAAGTGGAAAAGGGGGTTTTCAGCCCTTAACGAGTCCAGTACAATTTAACTTACCTCAGTTAATTTTGTTACAGCTCATGTAGTCATTGACATACTTCAGTTGATAATCACACATATATAAACACAAATTTTCAGTACATTTTACAACACTTATTTCATGTGCCTTAGTAATTTATAAATCTTGATTATACAAGTTTTCTGTTGGGCACCCCTTATTGATATGTTTGATTTTTTATTGCTAATATTAGATGAACCAAGCCTTTTGGGGGCAAGTTTGTAAAATGGATACTGACTTTACCATTGATTATTTCTGAGTATGTTTTACCCCTCCCACATATATTAGAGTGGTTAGTAGGGGGACTTCATTGGTAGTCATGAATTTATTTCAGTTGATAATCACACCTTTATAAACCCCAATTTTAAGTACATTATCCCTTATCCAACACTTTGTTATTATGTGCACCCCACTGGGGGGTGGACATATTATTTTTGTTTTTTCCGGCGTCCGGCGTCCCACTTGGTTTCCAGAAATTTTAGGCAACAGTTCTTATCCTATCTTTACCAAATTTGGCATGCAGGTTTATTGGCTTAATAGCTTGTATGGGATTGCTTTTGGTGATGATAGCTCTATAGCTAACTGAGTAATAGCTACTTTGCTACTTTTGAGTATCTTTTTGGTTTTCAGACATTTTAAGGAATGCTATTAAGCCTAGCTTTCTGAAATTTGGTATGGAGGTTCATTGGGTTAATAGCTTGTATGGGATTGCTTTTGGGGGGAATTGCTTCATAGATGAGTGAGTAATTAATTAAATAAATGAGTAATTGGCTATTTTGAATACTGAAAAAACCAAATGTACTCATATCTCCTAAACCGTGCGAGATAGAGTGATTTCGTCGAAATTTTCGACCCACAGGGTATCTAAGGAATGTACTCTTTGGAATTTTCCAAAAATTTTCCCCTCCCCAAAAATGGCGGTAATTTTGAATTTTCGAATTTTTGCCAAAAATGGCAAAACACAAATTTGCTTCTATCTCCTTAACCGTGCGAGATTGAGCGATTTCGCCGAAATTTTCGACCCACAGGGTATCTAAGCAATGTAATCTTTACAATTTTCAAAAAATTTTCCCCTCCCCAAAAATGGCGGCCACTTTGAATTTTCGAATTTTTGCCAAAAATGGTAAAACACAAATTTGCTTCTATCTCCTTAACCGTGCCAGATAGAGCGATTTCGTCGAAATTTTCGACCCACAAGGTATCTGAGCATTGTACTCTTGGCAATTTTCAAAAAATTTTCCCCTCCCTAAAAATGGCGGCCATTTTGAATTTTCGAATTTTTGCCAAATTTTGACACAGAGCGATTTCGTCAAAATTTTCGACCCACAGGGTATCTGAGCATTGTACTCCTGGCAATTTAAAAAAAATTTTCCCCTCCCCAAAAATGGCGGCCATTTTGAATTTTCGAATTTTTGCCAAAAATGGCAAAACACAAATTTGCTTCTATCTCCTTAACCGTGCGAGATAGAGTGATTTCGTCGAAATTTTCGACCCACAGAGTATCTAAGGAATGTAATCTTTACAATTTTCAAAAAATTTTCCATTCCCCAAAAATGGCAGCCATTTTGAATTTTCGAATTTTCCCCAAAAATGGCAAAACACAAAATCGCTTCTATCTCCTTAACCGTGCGAGATCGAGCGATTTCGTCGAAATTTTCGACCCACAGAGTATCTAAGGAATGTAATCTTTACAATTTTCAAAAAAATTTTCCCCTCCCCAAAAATGGCGGCCAATTTGAATTTTCGAATTTTTCTCAAAAATGACAAAACACAAAATTGCTTCTATCTCCTTAACCGTGCGATATAGAGCGATTTCGTCGAAATTAGCAAGCAACAGGGTATCTGACCAATGTACTGTTGGCAATTTTCAAAAAATTTTCCCCTCCCCAAAAATGGCAGCCATTTTGAATTTTCGAATTTTTTCCAAAAATGGCAAAACACGAATTTGCTTGTTGTATCCCCTTAACTGTGCGAGATAGAGCGATTTCGTCGAAATTTTCGACCCACAGGGTATCTAAGAAATGTACTCTTTGCAATTTTCAAAAAAAATTTCCCCTCCCCACATATGGCGGCCATTTTGAATTTTCGAATTTTTGCCCGAAATGGAAAAACACATATTTGCCTTAAACCGTGCAAAATAGAGTTATTTCGTTGAAATTTTCGACCCATAGGGTATCTAAGAAATGTACTCTTGGCAATTTTCAAAAAATTTTCCTTTTCCCAAAAATGGCGGCCATTTTGAATTTTCAAATTTTTGCCAAAAATAAAAAAACAGAAATTTGCTTCTATCTTCTTAACCGTGCAAGATAGAGTGATTTCGTCAAAAGTTTCGACCCAACCAATGCAAAAAGGCATGAGGCTGAAATAATTTACATGTACACTAATAAATATTTAAGCATCATTGATATACTTTACAAATGAAACAGGGTCTTGTAAGACTACTGTACAATTTTGGCAAAAGGTTCATGGGGTGGACATTACACATGATAATGTGTGTTCTTCTATGCTATCCTGTTTCTATTCATATGTCGCAGCTACTATCAACAGGGCGTCCTATTTCTAGTTGTGACTTAATAATTTATAAGTCTGGATATATAATTTTCCTGTTGGGAATTCCTCATTGATATTTGATTTTTTTATTGCTTTAGCCTTATAAATTGACATTAATATTGAAATCCTTCAAAGGAAAGCCCTATCTACATTCAATATAAATATTAATGGTGTTTTGTACCTGGTGTTTTGTACCTATGCTGACTGAGATTTTAAACATTTTAAAATCAAACTTGTTACACATATTTAAATTGCCAAAAGGAACACTATTAATTTGTGGTGACCTTGAAGTCCCATTAGAACTTATTTCACTTCAGTCACTTAATAATCACACATTGTTAAATTCCCAATTATACAATATAATGTAACACTTTTTCTGATTTTCATAAACATATCTTTGTGGATAAGGTGTGTTAATTTCATAGACTGGAGCATTGAGACAGGTACTGAAGAAAAACACCCACTGAGTATAGTATTGTTCAATTGTTATCCATATTTATTGTCACAGTGTCAGAAACATTTGTGGGGGAGGGGAGGGGGACTTCATGACCTGGTAAGACAAAGGGGAGTGTGGACTGAGATTGTGTCACATATTTAGGTTACATATATATCAACCACTTATATAGGTAATGAGGAACTAAGTAACTGAAAAACACTGCAAGTTCTAAAAATAACATAATAAAATAATAATATAAATAATATTTTTTTTAAATATTATTTTGTCTACAATACAGAAACAGATATGGTCTTTTGGAATTATTAATTTAGAATAGAAATTCAATCATCAATCATTTAAATACTTTGAAAATAGGTTCAGAGTTATCATTGCAGGGAGATTGAAAATATATATGTTGGTGCCCAGCTGGCCCAGTCTAGTTGCAAAGTGGAGCAATAGCTACTTTGAGGTTCTCACTGTTGAGTAAATCAGTTGTAACTCGAAAAGTATTGCATATACAGTATTTTGTTTAAATATGTTTTCCAACCTACTTTTTACACCTTAACAGTTAACTTGGTACTTTACTTCTGAATACCATTTCAGGGCACAACTTTTGTGTCCTTTTCTTCTTTCACTTCTACTCTGAAACTCAAAAGACAGGGTCAGATGACACAGAGCCTGTTCACTTGGCACTGATTGCTTGTCTTCCATGTCCTAGTGTTTTGGATACGTAGACGGGTGAGGCATCAAGGAGTATTATCCTAATATCCAGAACTGAGTCATATGTTAAATAATAAAGGTGGCAGATAAGAAATAAAGCAAATGGTTGGATTCCATAATTATATGAGTTTTAAGCTTTTAAATGTTGAGATTTTTGTAGCATCACCTGTTATCGCCTATAGGTGAGATTTCCAAGGTACCCCCCTCTTCCACTTCTACCTTCAACATCTGTAGGCTCCTCCTCTGTTCCTTTTACTTGTTAGACAAAGATAGATCATAAGAGTCCCAAGACGCATTTCCTTCTCTCATTTGACTGATCATTATGCCCAGTATCCTCCAATTAGTGAGCAACCCACTGGTATTTTCCTCCTTTGATATGCCCACTTCCACTCTCAATGTGATCTCCCATCCTAGCTCCATATCTACTCACAGACTCATAATATGGATCCCTGTGATCATGATCCCTCTCAAAACCTTGCTGCCTGTAACTCTGAGCATACCCCCTGAAATCACAGTGCCTGTTGAAACCCGACACCCTGTAACACTGAGTATAATTATAACCCTGATACTCCCTCTAATCGCAATCCCTCTTGAAACATGTTTCCCTATAGCGTGGAGCATAATCATGACCATGGTACCCTGCCTGTTTTCTTGACTTTCATAAGGAGGCATATCCCTGAACTTGAGCCATTAATCTAGCTGTGAAAGTCTCATCTACACTCACGACCCTCTCATCCTTCATGACTCCCATCTCTCACTAGTTGCCCTGAAGACACTGGATATCGATGTTCTCATCTAACCAGTTCTCCAGTATATCTATCAGTTCTAGGCTCATCGCAATTCCTAGACCCCACACTACCACCTCATATGTGATCTTCCATAATCCTCGATACCTGTGAAGATGTAGGTTACTCCACTTCTGGTACCAGTGTAATAGATTTACCTTCCTTTTGTCTGTTCTGTTTGGTTTCTGCATTCTAACTCCCATTGAGCCATTTAAATCCTCTTCTTGTTTGTCTGTGAACTCTTGTGACCTCTGGAGAAATGTTGGTGGTGAGATTTCTGTTATTGTTTACAATCACTAGTTCTCAATAACACAACATTACTATTGCAGTTGTTTCATTTGATTAAGAATAAATGTTGATTGTCATTGACACTTTAAAGGGCAGGGAACAAATTGTTATTATGACCAGTATATTCACACAAAAACTCAAACTTATTGCATGTACGGCCATGGCACGATCCCAAACAAAATTGAAGACTAAAACTTAATGAATGGTTGAATTTGGTTTTAGGTGGTTACATAGCAATTAATCTAGAGACACAAATGATAGATATATAAGCTATGTCATATAATCTTAACAATAACAGTAAATTTTCAATTTATTCAGAATGATCTTAACAAATCAGTTAAAATGGGGGATTGTTTTTTATTTTGACTAAATTAATGTTTGAAATTGTGGGGAATATAATAAAATAGTTGTGGGAAAACATGGTTTTTCACCTTTGTACATGATATGTGTGTTTCAAGTTAATCTCTAGCTCTAAATGGTTCGTACTACAATTCTACATGCCAGAATTGTAGAGCAGGGATAACCATGTCCAATAAAACTAATTACGTACTTCAAAAATACATGTATTATATTTAAATGTACACATGCCTGTATGTGTAAAAAACTCCAAAAGAAGGTATATAATAATTAAACAAGTATGTAGAAAAAGGAGATTTGTCAGAAAATGCATATTTGTTGTTGTGGCTTTTCACTTGAAAGTATCAATTGTAATGGAAAAATCGGGAAAAATCTTGTCCGGGCTGTATCTCAGAAACCGTAAGGTGTAGGAAGTTGATACTTGGTAGGGACATTGGTTAGGGGGTGTACGTCTGCAACGTCATGGTGTGACCTTGATTTGACCTTTGACCTTGCCGTAGTGACCTTGACCTATAAAATCTTGTCCGGGCTATATCTTGGAAACCATAAGGTGTAGGAAGTTGATACTTGGTAGGGACATTGGTTGGGGGAAGTAGTTGTGCAGCGTCATGGTGTGACCTTGATTTGACCTTTGACATTTCCGTAGTGACCTTGACCTATAAAATCTTGTAGGGGCTGTATCTCGGAAACCGTAAGATGTAGAAAGTTGGTGTGCAGCATTATGGTCTGACCAGGATTTGATCTTTGACCTTGTCGTAGTGACCCTGACCTATAAAATTTTGTCTGGGCTATATCTCGGAAAATGTGAGGTGTACGAAGTTGATACGTACTAGGAACATTGGTTAGGAGGTGTAGGTGTGCATTGTCATAGTCTGACCTTGATTTAATCTTTGACCTTGCTGTAGTGACCTTGACCTATAAAATCTTGTCCGGGCTATAATTCGGAAACCGTAAGGTGTAGGAAGTTGATACTTGGTAGGGACATTGGTTAGGGGTTGTAGGTGTGCAGGATCATGGTGTGACCTTGATTTGACCTTTGACCTTGTCGTAGTGACCTTGACCCTTGAAATCTTGCTGCACCTTTGGGTCTGTCTTTTGATGCAGATTAATCACTGTTAAAGTCATATTAGAATTCATTAACAATTTTACTTTTACAACTTCCGATTGTAATAGATGGAATTTCATCAAGTGAGCCACAGATTTTGTTCCAACACCACACATAAGCATTCATTGAATGTATTACCACTTCTGTATGCATGGTTAAATATTCAAAACAGCTAAACCGTAATTTCGGTCATACCAGATGTATGTCACCATATAGATATTGGTCATGATGCATATAAGATGGTAAATCAAAGGAGAGAAGACTTGATGTTATGTTAATTTTATTCCATTTTGTTGCTGTTCACAAATTATACATGTTGTTACAATGATGGTGACTTCTCCTTTCTGCCCAATCCAACCAAACCTGCCTTGAGCTAGCCATGACCTTTGCAGAACAGCTTGTTATGAGAAGTAAGGTAAGGGCAGGTTAAAACTCAGAAGGTAAGAGTTGGTTACATGTAGATAAAGTACATGCATTATCTTTCTCTTAGACATTATTTTCTCTATTTAAACATTGTTTGGTCCTTTATATAACTGGAGAAGTGCGACTTTTTGAATTGGTTTGATTTTTTGAAGAAAGTATAGAATTATGTCTGATAGAGAATCTTCAGATTTTCATGATCAAACTAGGAAGATGGATCCAGCAAATGAAAGTATCAGTAAAGCTCTTCAGGATTTGAAGGGAGTTGCCAAGATAGAAGAGTATCAGAAAGCACTGAAAAACATGAAGGAGATGGTCGCTCAGAGCAGTTTGCTCAAGGATATTGAAGAAGATGTGAATTTGCCAATCTTTTCCGATATGAAATCACATACAGTGAAGCTCGTTTTTCCGTATGCAGGAAAACCCTATCTCAGGAATGAGGTTCTGGAGGCGTTATTCGATGCTGCAGTGAGTCCATTTGATCTTTTGGCAGTGGGACCAACTGGCGATAATAGAAAATGCCTTGTTACTTTAACTTCCAAAGATGCTGTGGTTGACATTCTCAAGACATCCCCAGTGATCCATGATCATACAGCCAGAGTTTTCTCTTTGACAACTTCTCTGGTGCAGTGCCGGGTGCATTGGTTGCCACCTTATATACCTCAGTCCCATGTGGCAGTTTTTATGTCCCGTTACGGGAAGGTCCATTCAGTCAAGTGGACAAGACGAAAATTGAAGGATACTCACATGTGAGGACTTCTATTAGGAATTTGGTCATTGAACTGTACTCTACAGAGGTTCTCCCTTCCAAAGGACACATATTTTTCGAGAATGAGATGCATAGTGCCCTCATTACGATGCCAGGGAGAGGGCCGATTTGCTTTCGCTGCAGTAAGATTGGACACACTAGAAGTGTGTGTACTGCGGTGTATTGCCGCCATTGCTCAAAGTATGATGACCATTCTTCTGAGGAATGTACTGTTAGCAGATCATATGCTGCTCGAGCCAGTGCTGGTAACCAGCAGAATGAGGACAGAGAAGCAATGCAGCAAGATATCCCTGAGGAAGAATCCACGGTTGCCTCCCACTCTAATATTCCAAATTCAGTGGTTGATCAGGAGAGAGGTGAGAATTTGGTGGCTAATAGTCCAAAACGAGGTTCATCAACAGTTACTAAGTCAGTGGAGAATGTGGACACTAACCAGACAATCACTGATGATGAGATGACACATGACTTGAAGAGTGATGATGACGGTTTTACTTCTCAACAGACTTTGTTACAGTTGACTAAGGAACAGGATCCGGATCTTTTTGTGTCGGCGGATGATGCTGATATTTCCGCGGATTCTACGCTTTCACTGGATGTCCACCTTAATAAGAGGTCGAAGCTTGGTGATGGGACTTAGACTTTAGGTGTGGATGTTGATTTTGCTATGTGTTATGGATTTGTTTATGGACTATGGCAAGGACACTGTTTTGATGGAATTTTGGATCTGGATCTGGACAATGGACTACGATTTATGGATTATGACTTGGACTATGTCGGTATTTTTATATTTTCCTTTAGTGAATATCATGTTTTTGGTTCTTTATAGTTTATTTTGTTTAGTATACATACTTGTCTATTAATTAGGTTTCTTTCTTTATAAGATTGATTGCATATTTGTTTTTACATACTAATATATGAATACTTTAAAAGTGGGGAGTTTAAATGTAGGAGGATTTCGGGATTTACATAAAAGACAACAAGTATTTAATATGTTCAGTTTAGAAGGTTGGGATGTTTTATTTATTCAAGAAACACATTGCACTAATATTAAAGAAGCTAAATCTTGGGGACAAAATTTCAATGGTAAATTGTTTTGGTCTTTTGGTAGTAAACATTCTAGGGGGGTTGGGATAATTTTAAGTCCACATCTTAATTTTGAATTGGGTAATTTTGATTTTGAAGGTAGGTTTTTGATTTTGGACTTAACTATTAATGATATTGATTTTCGTTTTATTAATGTTTATGCACCAAATAATGGTGTTGAAAGGAAAACTTTTATTAATAATTTGGCAAAATATTTAGTTACAAAAAGGAATTTAGTTTTAGGTGGTGATTTTAATTTTGTTGACAGTATTTCTTTAGATAAAAAGGGGGGAGACACAAAGGCTGGGGATATTGGTCATGCAGAAATGAAAGCTTTGTGTACTGATTTTTCTTTAATTGATTCTTTCAGGGTGTTATATGAAAACAAAAGGGAGTTTACATGGGATGGGTTATCTGAAAGGGGAAAGGTTTTATGTAGGCTTGATCGTTTTTATATTGACTCTAATATTAAAACTTGTTTGACTAGTGTAAAGCATGGCTTTGTTTCTAGTGGTATTTCAGATCACTGTTGTGTAAATATAAATTTAGATCTGTCAAAGCTTTCTTCAAAATTGGGTGGGTTTTTTTGGAAATGTAACACATAAAAAAATTATGGGCTATGGATTTGGAGGGGTTGGGGGAGATTTCAGGAGAAGTTTGGGATCAATTCAAAGTGAATAGTAAAGAAATTATCAAATTTCATTCCAAAAGGCTTTATATTATAAAAAGACAAAAATATAAAAGTTTACAATATGAATATAGAAAATATAAAATGCTAAATCAAAATTCCGGTTTGCATGATGATAAATTACAAGAACTTGATAGTCAAATAAAAGAGTGTGTAGATAATTTTATTGAGGGATCGAAAATTAGGTCGAAAGTTAATATTTTGAATTTTGATGAAAAACCTTCTAGATATTTTTTAAATAGAGAAAAAACGGAAAGCTAACAAAAAGACTATTAAAAATTTGGAGGTGAGTTCTGGTGAAAGAGTTTCTGATATAAAAAGTATTTTAAAACATGTGAAAGATTTTTATGCTCAGTTATTTCAAAAAGAAGAAGTTGAGTTTAATTGATTACTTTGAGTTTAATTGATTACTTTTTTAAAGATTTAAAGTCTCTTACTGAAGACCAAGTAAGTTATGCGAGGGTATTTTATCAAAAACTGAATGTCAAAAAGCGCTTTTCGATATGAAAAATGCTAAGTCACCGGGAATTGATGGTCTCCCAAAGGAATTTTATTGTATTTTTTGGAATTTTTTAGGTGATAGTTTTGTTAATATGGCCAATACTTGTTTTAATAATAATTCACTGTCTGCTTCTCAGAAGCTTGGTGTTATTTCTTTGATATGTAAAAATCAAGAAAAAGCACACTTACTTAATTATTGGAGGCCGGTCACTTTATTATGTGTAGACTACAAAATAATAAGTAAAAGTTTAACTAATCGTTTAAAGAAAGTAATGGGAAACTTAATAAATATTGACCAAACAGCTGCTGTCCCTGGTCGGTCCATTTTGGATAATGTTCATTTGTTAAGAAATGTTTCGGATTACTCATCGCAAAAGCAATTAAAATGCATTTTATTGTCTTTAGATCAGTCTAAAGCCTTTGATTGCGTTGATCATTCTTTTATGTTTGGTCTTTTGTCTCGTTATGGTTTTGGTAATGACTTCATTCAGTGGGTCAAATTATTATATTTTGACATTAAAAGTGTTGCTCTTGTTAACGGTTTCCTTACAGATATTATCCATGTTAATAGAAGTGTCTGTCAAGGTTGTAGCTTATCACCGCTTTTATATGTCCTTTGCATTGAACCTTTTGCTAATATTATCCGGCTAGATACTCATATTTCAGGTTTCAAGACTCCTGGTTATGGTAATGAAATTCGAATTTCTCAATATGCGGATGATTGTACTTTTGTTGTTTTGAATACTTTGTCTATATCTAAAATTTTGAATATTTGTGAATTATATGGTTTGGCATTGGAGCAAAATTAAATAAAGAAAAATCAAGGGGAGTTTGGATTGGAAATTGGGGCAACAAGGGAAGTAATCTTTTTGGCATACAATGGACTTTTAATAATTTAAAGATTTGTGGCATCCAATTAGGTAATGGAAATTTCATAAAAGAAACCTGGGAGAAAATTTTAACAAAATTTGAAAAAGTTATTAATTTAAATAAATTGCGAAATTTGAGGTTGTATGGTAAGTCAGTTTTGTTAATTTCTTTGGGAATAAGTAAATTATGGTATGCTGGTTCTGTTTTGCCTTTGCCTACTGGGTTTTTACAAAAATTTCAAAGTAGAGCCTTTAAATTTATATGGTCTGATAAAACGGAATATCTTAAGCGTGAAGTTTTGTACAATGCTTGTCAAGAAGGTGGACTTAATCTTACTGATATTAACTCAAAAATTAAAGCTTTTTCTATTTTCCATTTGATTGATTTTCTGTTTGGGTCTTACAGAAAATGGATGGATTTTACAATGTATTGGCTTCGTCTTGACTTAAGATCATATTTAAGTAATCATAGAGTTGATAATAGGTTTCCTACAAGTTTAGAAAGACCGATGTTTTATAAGATAGCGTTAAATAATTTTAAAGAATTTCTTAAATTAAATCCAAATGCCGATTTGAAAAATCTAAAAGTTAAAAACGTTTATAATCTTTTATTAGAAAAAGTTGTCTTACCTCCTAGAGTATGTAGAGTGTATCCTCTTTTGGATTTCTCAGAAGCTTTTCACAATAACTCTATAAGTCACCTGTCCCCTGAAAGTAGAAATATAACTTTTAAGATAATTCACGGAATATTGCCGGTAAATGAGTACTTGTATCGTTTGAATATTGCCAAAAACTTAAAGTGTACTTTGTGTAATATTGGTGTTGAAAGTTTGCATCACCCCTTTGTAAATGTGCTGTTGTTAATCCCATTTGGGATTTTATTCAGTTGGATTTTATTTAAAATATCAAAGGTTACAGTTGAAATTACAGCTAAAAATATTTTATTTAATATATTTCAGAAATCTAATGTGACTGATTATAATATCATTTTCATTATTCTTTTGGCAGAGGCAAGATGGTCTATTTGGCTTTGTAGGAATAAACATAGATTCAAAGAAGCTACAGTTAACTACAATTATATTAAAAATGTTTTTGTACATAACATTCGGTTGAGAATCAAAGCTGATTTCAAACGTCTTCCTTTAGTTAGGTTTGAGCGCCTTTGGGCTAATACTAGTTTTTTTTGTACAGTTAATTCAAATTCACTTAATTTGGTTTTTTGAGTTTTTTTTAAATATTCAAACCCTAAGTACCAGAAATGGTCTGTCTTGATTTCATATATGTCAGTGGATAACTATTTAATCCTTGTGTTTTGAGTTCTCTCATTTTGTTTTGTTTTTGACTTTTATATTGCTTAAAATAATGTTTATTGTATGTTATACTTTAATTAATAGCTGATACCCTCTTTATTTTGCTATATACTTACATGATTGTTTACTTATCTGTGCATTTTCTTCAAAAACACCTATATTTATTCAAACTTTAACACCCATATTTTGGTGTGTTGTGAAACATATATACCTTTCTGATATCTGGTTTCAATATTAGTATATCTCTCTCCCATAAACAAGGGTGAAGTCATTTTTGATGTGAAGTCCTTTGTAAATATTGCAAATCCTCTTTGTCATGCTCTTATCCCTTCCTTTTCTTTTTCTATAACCAATAGTGAAATCCTTTATAAATAATGTAATTTTACCATTTCCTTTTATGTATCGCTGTGTCCGGTTGATTCGACATTCTGGTGGATTCGACGATTCTTACTAAAAGTCGGAAAACTGCAGTTTTTTATCTCAAAAATTCGCGAAAATATATTTTAAAGTGAAAATAGGTAGGTTATATATTTTCTAAGATATCTGAAGAATTGTTTAGAGCACCAAAGAAAAGGAAGTAGTTGTAAAAATATACTCAACTTTTAATAATATTTTGTAACTTGTTTTAGTGTGGATATTAATAAAATTTAAACAAACAGACACACTGTTAAAATAATTTTCCAGTTATATACTAGTATTAGATATTTGTTGGTAAAGTAGTTTTTACCCCACAGCCCTTAAGGGCTGTCGGGGTATTGTTTTCACCCATGGTGTCCGGATGGGCGGGCGGGTGGGCGGGCGGCGGGAAATAGTTTGTCCGGGCTGTATCTTAGAAACCGTAAGGTGTAGGAAGTTGATATTTGGTAGGGACATTGGTTAGGCTGTGTAGGTATGCAACGTCGTGATCTGACCAGGATTTGACCTTTGACCTTGCCGTAGTGACCTTGACCTATAAAATCTTGTCCGGGCTATATCTCGGAAACCGTAAGGTGTAGGAAGTTGATACTTGGTAGGGACATTCGTTAGGGGGTGTAGGTGTGCAACGTCATGATCTGACCTTGATTTGACCTTGCCGTAGTGACCTTGACCTATAAAATCTTGTCCGGGCTATATCTCGGAAACTGTAAGCTGTAGGAAGTTGATATTTGGTAGAGACATTGGTTAGGGGGTGTAGGTGTGCAGCATCATGGTGTGACCTTGATTTGACCTTTGACCTTGCCATAGTGACCTTGGCCTATAAAATCTTGTCAGGGCTATATCTCGGAAACCGTAAGGTGTAGAAAGTTGATACTTGGTAGGGACATTGGTTAGGGGCTATAGGTGTGTATTATCATGGTGTGACCTTAATTTGACCTTTTACCTTGTCGTAGTGACCTTGACCTTTAAAATCTTCATGGACCTTTGGGTCTGTCTTTTGATGCAGATTAAGCAAAAGTCATATTAGAATTTATTAAGAATTTATTACTTTCATAACTTCCCATTGTAAGAGATAGAATTTCATCAAGTGAGCCACAGATTTTGCTCCAACACCACAATAAGCATTCATTAAATGTATTACCACTTCTGTATGCATGGTAATATTCAAACCATCTAAACCATAATTCGGCCATGCAGATGTAGATAAAGAGTGTTGAATTTTAGTTTACTGATTAATGCTGTCATCTTGTTATTGAATTATCTTGTTTTAATACTTCATGTTTATACGCATTATCTTTCTTTTAAACATTATTTCTCCATTTAAACATTGTTTGGACCTTTATATAACTGACAGTGCTCTGAAAGTATCCTGAAGTTTGTACTGGTACAGTACTTCTATATCTCATGGTGTTGAAAATATTTCCCTAGGCTGTGGGGTACGGGCATCTCTGATGCTATTTTTTGAAATAGTCACATAAGATGAGCAATTCTTGGAATCCTCCATCTTGTTTTTTTCAAAATCTAAATTCTGGAAAAGTGAGGGGTATCACAAATGCATAATATTTAATATTATTTACAATCATTAATGGTCCACACTGTTTTAAGAATTCTTGCCTAGTATTTTTGTACCTTAAAACCTCTTTTTCCTATTTTAGCATACCCCATTAATCACCATAGCAACAATAAATCTGATTGGTCGAACCCACCGGACATTTTCTTCTGGACGTAAACAAAACCACATTGAGATTTAATCAGTAAAATATCAATAAATGCCCTGAAATTTCATAGTTTCTTTGTTAAATTGATTGAAAATGTATTTTTTCTGAATAATTATATCATTTTTAGCGCAAATTATATGCGATATATAACACATTTCTTAATTTAAATATTAGATCGTCGACTCAACCGTACGCGAGGATATATAAGATTCCATAATATTCCTGTTTTTTCTAAATTAATGTTTGCTTTGTCAAAGCTTTACTTTTCCTTTAGTCACAGGGTTTAACAACTCCAGGTTCTTTTTGTCTTCTCTTGTTTTTTGCTTTGTAAAACTATTTTAACTTGCATATATTTAAATTAATTTTCGGAAAATTAAATTACTGATGTAAATATCAAATCCCTCTTTTCTAAAGCGTTTATTTTATTGAATATGTAAGTAACATACTATTTTTGTTGGGTTTTTGTAAGCTTTGTGGTTTTTTCTTTCATGGGGTTTTAGAAACCCCAGGTTAATTTTTGGTTATTTTTTGTTGCTTTTGTCACATTTAAATTTTAAAAATTGTATATATCTGTAAATAAATTTATGAAAATTGTATATAACTGACAGTTCTCTGAAAGTATCCTGAACTTTGTACTGATATAGTACTTCTATGTCTCATGGTGTTAAAAATATTTCCCTAGGCTGTGGGGTACGGGCATCTCTGATGCTATTTTTTCTTGAAATATGTTGTTCAGCTACTTTGTCCTTAGCTATAAGATGGTACATAGTTTGGGGTTCTGTTGCATGCCATAAGTGAGTAATAGCTATTTTCTTATTTGTAGCTAAATAACAGAAGAAGTAAATGTCAAATATCTTCAAAAGTATTAAAGTTAGGGAAATCTTTTCCAATATGTTATCCATCTACTTTTTGGTAAGCTATCACATAGTAAAGTTTCAGACCTGTTGCACCTTGGATAGCTGAGTAATAGCTACTTTGAAATTCTAACTGTTGAGGAAAGCCATTGTAACTCCAAAACTATTGCAATTAGAATATTTTCCTAAAATATGTTGTTCGGTTACTTTGTCCTTAGCTATAAGATGGTACTTAGTTTGGGGTTCTGTTGCATGCCATAAGTGAGTAATAGCTATTTTCTTATTTGTAGCAAAATAATGAAAGAAGTAAATGTCAAATGTCTTCAAAAGTATTAAAGTTAGGGAAATCTTTTCCAATATGTTATCCATCTACTTTTTGGTAAGCTATCACATAGTAAAGTTTCAGACCTGTTGCACGTTGGATAGCTGAGTAATAGCTACTTTGAAATTCTTATTGTTGAGTAAAGCCATTGTAACTCCAAAACTATTGCAGTTACAGTGTTTTCCTAAAATATGTTGTTCAGCTACTTTGTCCTTAACTATAAGATGACATAAAGTTTGGAGTTTCATAGCATGCCTTAAGTGAGTAATAGCTATTTTGTTATTTGTAGCAAAATAATGACAGAGGTAAATGTGAAATATCTTAAGAAGTGTTAAAGTTAGGTTAATCTTTTCAACTATGTTGTTCATCTAGTTTTTGGTAAGCTATCACATGGTAAGTTTCAGAGCTGTCCCACATTGTATAGCTGAGAAATAGCTACTTTGAAATTCTTACCATTGAGTAGTGATTCAATTTTGGGAGTGATCCCTAACACTCTCTGGATCTTCTGGATCCAGGAAATGTAATTTGTAAAGACAGGTAACTCGAAAACTTATGGACGGATTTGGATGAAATGTGCAGGATATGTTTGGAAAGGTGTAACTCCAAAACTCTTGCTGTTAGAGTATTTTCCTAAAATATGTTGTTCAGCTACTTTGTCCTTAGCTATAACATGGTACATAGTTTGGGGTTCTATTGCATTGTAATAGCTATTTTGTTATTTGTAGCAAAATAATGACAGAGGTAAATGTGAAATATCTTAAAAAGTATTAAAGTCAGGCTAATCTTTTCAAATATGTTGTTCGTATATCTGAAAAGGTAAAAGGAAGAAATGATTCAATTTTTGGAGTGTTCCGGATCACTATGCGGATCTTCTGGATCAATGAAATGTAATATTTAAAGAGACATAACGTAAAAACTTATGGACGGATTTCAATGAAATTTTCAGGATATGTCTGAAAAGGTAAAAGTAAGAAATTATACAATTTTGGGATTGCTCCAGATCATGATCTGGATCTTCTCGATCCATGAAATCTAATTTTTAAAGACAGATAACTCAAAAACTTATGGACAAATTTCGATGAAATTTTCAGGATATGTCTGGAAAGGTGAAAGGAAGAAATGATTTAATTATGGGAGTGATCCAGATCATTATCTGGATCTTCTGGATCCATAAAATGTAATTTTTAAAGACAGATAACTCAAAAACCTACAGACGGATTTTGATGAAATTTTGAAGATATGTCTGAAAAGGTAAAAGGAAGAAATGATTCAATTTTTAGAGTGATTTGGATCACTATCTGGATCTTCTGGATCCATGAAATGTAATTTTTAAAGACAAGTAACTCAAAAATTTATTGACGGATTTCGATGAAATTTTCAGGATATGTCTGAAAAGGTGAAAGGAAGAAATGATTCAATTTTGGGAGTGATCCGGAACACTCTCTGGATCTTCTGGATCCATGAAATGTAATTTTTAAAGACAGGTAACTCAAAAACTTATTGACGGATTTCGATGAAATTTTCAGGATATGTTTGGAAAGGTGAAAGGAAGAAATGATTCAATTTTGGGAGTAATCCAGATCACTATCTGGATCTTCTGCATCAATGAAATGTAATTTTTAAAGACACATAGCTCAAAAACTTATGAACGCATTTTGAGGAAATTTTCAGGATATGTAAGATAGAGTAATTTCAGTGATAAGTAAGTCATTCACCTACTATTGGGTGATGTACCACATGGTGAAGCAGATCTATAGTTTTTTGAATAGCTGAGTCATAGCTACTAAAATGGATAAACGTCTTTTATCTCTAAAGTGTTGCTGATACGTTATTTCTTCAAAATAAGTCAGTCACCGGCCTTGTGCTTGTTGTCACTTCTACATGTGCCTCCATCTCACAAGAAAATTTATATTCCACTATCTTTAGTACATCTAATTAATATGGCGGGAGATAATTGCATGCATCAGAATGCTTGTTACAAATAATTAAGCGTCCCTGAAAGGGTGCTTATTTGTTTTTGCGTCAGTTTCCTTGCCGCCGCATTATGGCCTCCCTTCAATATCTCCCTTTTTAGTGGAAGCTTTTTAACCATATTTGGCAGTTATATACCTTAGGAGTGGGAAAATTATTCTACATGCTTAAATTTGACCTTTGATCTTTATCAAGGTCATATGATAAAAAAAATATTTTTTGGGGGGTACACCCGCCCTTTATCGCCGCTCAGCAAAATCTACTAACCGCTGAAGCTTGTAATTATACACACATGTTTATACTATCAAACCGCGATCTGATTAAATTTTGGGAGAGATCTGATGAAAATGACTGATTGATGAGAGAGTTTCTCACAGATATCAACCAGAAAGCTTAAAATTCACGTGAACCACCCTATTATTTTCTTAAGGATTGCATTTAGAGCCATAAAGTGTATTGGGAGGTATTGGGAAACCTTATGTGAAGAGTCTAGATAGCCGGTCAGATTTACCCCCGACCCCCCCTTATGGGTCAAACTGGAGTCATCAAATAGCCAAGTTTGACATTTTTCCTTATATCTACATTATTCTTGCTTCTAGAGCTTTAGAATGTATTAAGAGGTATTGGGAAACCTTATGTGAAGAGTCTAGGTAGCCGGTCAGATTTACACCCTGACACACACACACACACACCCCCCCCCATGGGTCAAAGTGGGGTCATAAAATAGCCGATTCTGTGTTGCCTTATATCTGTTTTATTCTTGCTTTGATAGCTGGTCAGATCTACCCCCTCACCCGCCCTTATGGGTCAAACTATAGTCATAAAATAGCTGATTTCAGTTTTTGCCTCATATCTTCTTTATTATTGGTTTTACAGCTTTACAATGTTTTAAGAGGTAGTGGGAAACCATATGTGGAGAGTCTTAATAGTTTGTCACAGTGGAGTCATAGATTGCAATTTCTACTTTTAATTAGTATTTCAGTATTAATGATGACATTGTCTATGTTATTTTCATATCATAGTGCAAAGGGTGTAATAGAATTGCACTCACGACTTATACCTACTATTAAAGCAGGCAAAATACATTCCTATTTTGTTGTCATCAACTAAAATTATGAAATGCATCAAATTATGATTGTTTTATTGTAAAAAACTGGGTCCAAATATTTACAAACTTATTTTAGTGCAGCAGTTTGATAATGACACATTTATAAATTCCCATTTTCAGCTCATTGTCACTACTTCTGACTTCCATACTTCTGCAGTAAACAAATAACTCAGTAATGCAAACATATTCTTTACTGGATTCACTCTTTACTATATTCCTTATTTATACATAAAATCTACATATCACCGACACTTTCAACAGAGCATAGATAAAGATAACATATTACTCCTTATATAAGCATTTCTTCATATATAGACAAAAAGAGGAGAGAGAGTGTTGGGGGAGACACATTAACTATTGATTTTATCCCTTATCAGCAATATACCCAGTCATCAAGGACTGGAAGTTAAAAAGAAATAGAATTATTATTTATATTTCATTAACAATTGATGAAATCAGTCAGGCATTAAAAAAGATGAAAAACTTTAAATGTCCTGGCATTGATGGATTTCCATCAGAATTTTTAAAAGTTTTTTGGGTAAAATTAAAATTCTTTGTACTAAGGTCACTAAATGAAGGCTTTTTGGCAGAAAAATTTTTCATTTCCCTAAGACAATGCATAATCTCTTGTCTGCCAAAAGGTGACAAGCCAAGGCATTTCTTGAAAAACTGGCGACTTGTTTCATTATTGTCAGTTGTGTACAAAATCGCTTCATTTGCTCTTGCAATAAGACTTCAAAAAATCTTACATAAACTTATTTCAAGCACTCAGTCAGGCTTCATGAGTAACCGATTCATTGGTGAAGGGACAAGACTGATTTATGACATTATGCATTATACAGAGTACAATGAAATTCCAGGCCTGCTAATGTTAATTGACTTCCAAAAAGCCTTTGATTCTGTGTCTTGGAAATTTCTTTATACCATGATGACTTACCTCTTTTTGGCTTCAAAGAAGATTTTTGTAAATGGATCAAGATACTAAATACAAATGTGAAAGCAGCTGTTTTACGATCTGCTATTTTGTCTGACTTCTTTGACATACAACGGGGCAATATCGGCTTACTTATTTTTACTTTGTGCTCAAGTGATGTTTTTATTAATTATGAATGAGCCAACTTTAAAAGGTATAAAAATCAATGGAACTGAATTCAAGATCACACAGTTTGCCGATGATACAACTTTAATATTAGATGGAAGTAAACAATCTTTACTTGCTGCATTAAATGTTTTAGAGATTTTTGGATCTGTATCTGGCGTGAAGATAAATACAGACAAAACTAACTTAGTCTGGATAGGAAAGAAAAGATACTCCTAATGTGAATTGGATGTTGGGAGGAAATTAAAATGGGGACCAACAATTTTTACTCTTTTAGGAATCACGTTCTCCATAGAACTTGATACTATGATAGAGTTGAACTACAATCCTGTGATGGAACAATTGGAGAAATTGTTTTTTATGTGGTACCAGAGATATTTGATACCTATAGGAAAGGTTACTGTCATCAAAACTCTTGCCTTATCAAAATTGAATCATCTTTTCCTTGCTCTACCAAACCCCAAGAAAGAACTTCTGAAAAAAATTGAAAACATGTTTCACAAATTTATTTGGAATGGAAAACCTGACAAAATCAGAAGACAGATTTTGACAAATTTGTATTTAGAGGGTGGAATGAACATGATTGATATAACACATTTTATTTCTGCATTGAAAATAACATGGGGTGTGAAGGTTGTATGTAAATGCAGAGACACCATGGGCCTCACTGGCAAAACACTACCTTGGAATGATTAATAAAATGGTGTTACTTGGGAGTAACTATGCTGAAAGTCATGTTAAGCAATCAAATAATACATTTTGGGCTGATGTAGGGCATAGTTGGAGTAATCTTTCAAAGAATATTCAAATCAAGAATAGCACGAATGCAATGTCCAAACCAATATGGCATAATCCGAAAAAATCTAAAGCAGCACTATACTTTCCAGCATGGTTCAGGAGTGGTATAATTTCAGTTGCAGATATGTTTACTGCAAACAGGGAGCTTTTATCACAAAAAGATTTGGATGAAAGTCTTGCATGAAAGTTTACCTATCCAAACTAAAACTGGATTTAATATACCAGCAGAAACCAGTTTACCCTAACCAGATAAAAGTACGGTGCAATTCAAATAAGGGTAGCCAGGACTTTTATCGGCTTTTAAATTATCAGTGCCTCGATAAGAATGCACCTTTTCTGTCCTGGAAAAACTCCCTTAATTTAACCATTGCAGAAAATACATGGAGACACATATTCCAAATTTGTTTTAAAACTGTGAAGGACAATGACCTGATATGGCTACAGCTTAGAGTACTATATAAGATTCTGGGAACAAATGATCTCCTATTAAAAATTAATAAACCTGGCAGTGGAAAGTGTAACTTTTATGAGGAACAACCTGAACCTATTGTACATCTGTGGAATGCAAAATTGTCAAACAGTTTTGGTTCGTACTCAAAGCCAGAATTGAATTGGTACTACAGACCAATTTTAATGTCAATCCATCTTGTATAATTCTGGGCTCTCTGGCAACAAACAACTTGAGTACTCCACTTAACACAATTTATTTAACAGCAAAAATGTACATTTTTAAAACTTCAAGTAAAAATGGAAATTTATTATTAGATGGTTTTTGTAACTACTTGAAATCAGTATACCAAGAGCAGGAATATGTTGCCAAACTTAATTTCAGGCAGGATAAGTTTAACAAAGCATGGGGGAATTTTTATAATTTATTTTTTGGCTGAACACAATACCTTCACTACAATGTAACAAAAACATAGATGTAAAACCTTGTGTTTCTTTGTGTTGCGTGTGTTTTTTTTTTGTCCATTGTGTAATTGTGTTGTTATACATGTAATTGTACAAAAATAAATGAAAAAAAAAAAAATATATATATATATATATATATATATATATATATATATATATATATATATATATATATATAAATAGAAATGAGCATTATTCATAAGATATTAATAGGCTTGTGGGAACATTGACCTTTTATTGTATCAACCATCCTATAGAAAATCATGGACTGGGAATCTTTTGGTGTGGTCAGATTTGACCTTGGACCCCTCCTTCAACGTCAAACAAGGATAGCCAAACTTAAAAGTGCTTATAACTCGCTTATTATTGGTCCTAGAGGTTTGTAATGTGAAACCAACCTATAGGAAATCATGGGCTAGGAATCTTTTGGTGTGGTAAGATTTGACCTTGGGCCTCTCCTTCAAGGTCAAACGACAATAGCCAAACTTTAAAATGCTGATAACTTGTTTATTATTGGTCCTAGAGGTTTGCAATATGAAACCAACTTATAGGAGGTCATGGGCTGGGAATCTTCAAATGTTTTCTGATTTGACCTTGGGCCCCTCCTTCAAGGTCAAACGATGGTTCACTGGCTTTGGTGATACAAATTTGCATCGGTTCTCCGATGTATAAGTATAGTTTTCTCATTGGGATAGATGTGTTCCGAGCATTGTTTCATAAACTTCTTGTCTTTCTAAAGGATCAATTTTTACTACGCCTTTTTCTAAAATGTAAATAGATATATGGCATTTATAAAGCACTGTTACTCTTTAATTAAGTAGTTTTATGGTGTAATTTTCAACCTATTACAAGTATTGATGCTTTATGCATTCTGAGCCTGAGGATTTATTCAATTAATTTTTTGCAATTTCTGACCATAGAAAGCAAAATAAAGCTTCAATTTTTCTTTCATGTTAATGCATAAACTTCCACACTATCTGCTTAACTTTCACTTCTCTCAGCGCTGCATGTTTTTATTTTAAAAAACCTTTTTTATACTTTATATTATATTGCATTTAACCTTTTGGTGACACTTTGTTATTGTTAGCAAAAAATTTTTCTAGTTATAAATAAGGGTGGTGCTCACACTGGTAGGCAGTGGTTCAGTGGTAGATTGGTTGCAAAAATAAAGCTCAAAATGTTTCATTAAGATGAAGTTGAACCTTATTAAATTGAGCAAGTAAAATTTAATAACCTTATGATAATTTTGTGCAGGAAAATCCAAGGTATGAACACCTTACTGGTATTCCCAAGGCCTTGCTACCTGGTGTAAGAGGAAAGAAGCTATTGGATTTCTGGTGGGAAGCTATCAAAATGTAAAGAAACTAAAATATTTCTATTTGTAATATGTTTGAAGTAACATGGATCATAGTTTTTACCCCACAGCCCTTAAGGGCTGTTGGGGTATTGTTTTCACCCTTGGTGTCCGGATGGGCGGGCGGTGGGAAAAAGTTTATCGGAGCTGTATCTCAGAAACCGTAAGGTGTAGGAACTTGATACTTGGTAGAGACATTGGTTAGGGGGTGTAGGTGTGCAACGTCATGGTGTGACCTTGATTTGACCTTGCCCTAGTGACCTTGACCTATAAAATCTTGTCCGGGCTATATCTTGGAAACTGTAAGGTGTAGGAAGTTAATACTTGGTAGGGACATTGGTTAGGGGGTATAGGTGTGCATCGTCATGGTGTGACCTTGATTTGACCTTTGACCTTGCTGTAGTGACCTTAACCTATAAAATCTTGTCCGGGCTATATCTTGGAAACCGTAAGGTGTAGGAAGTTAATACTTGGTAGGGACATTGGTTAGGGGGTATAGGTGTGCATCGTCATGGTGTGACCTTGATTTGACCTTTGACCTTGCTGTAGTGACCTTGACCTATAAAATCTTGTCCGGGCTATATTTTGGAAACCGTAAGGTGTAGGAAGTTGATACTTGGTAGGGACATTGGTTAGGGGATGTAGGTGTGTATCGTCATGGTTTGACCTTGATTTGACCTTTGACCTTGCTGTAGTGACCTTGACCTATAAAATCTTGTCTGGGCTATATCTCGGAAACTGTAAGGTGTAGAAAGTTGATACTTGGTAGGGACATTGGTTAGGGGGTGTAGGTGTGCAACGTCATGGTTTGACTTTGATTTGGCCTTTGACCCTGCTGTACTAATCTTGACCTATAAAATCTTGTCTGGGCTATATCTCGGAAACTGCAAGATATAGGAAGTTGATACTTGGTAAGGACATTGGTTAGGGGGTGTAGGTGTGCATCGTCATGTCTTGACCTTGATTTGACCTTTGACCTTGCTGTAGTGACCTTGACCTATAAAATCTTATCTGGGCTATTTCTCAGAAACCATAAGGTGTAGGAAGTTGATGCTTGGTAGGGACATTGATTAGGGGTTGTAGGTGTGCAGCATCATGGTGTGACCTTAATTAAGCGTCCCGCAAGGGACGCTTGTTTGTGTATGGGAGACCTTCAGGCTCCGGCGGCTCCGCATTTTGTTTTCCTTATAACTCTGTAACCGTTAGGCGGATTCTTTTCAAATTTGGCAGGTTTAGGCAGTAGCCTTGGGGAATTTTTTTGAATATGCTGCAGTGACATTTCAACCAATCAGAGAGGTCACATGACCAAAAATGTCTTTTTTCGATGGGGAAGCTTGTCCGGATGATAACTTGAAAGGAATTTTATCAATTCACCTGAAACTTGGCAAATACATTAATTAATCATTGTGAATTTTCCAAATAAGGAAAACACAAAAATGCTTATATCTCGAAAACCGTGCTAGATAGAGCGATTTCGATGAAATTTTTGACCCACAGGGTATCTCTGTGGAGTAGCTATCCCAATTTTCAAAAAATTTTTATCTCGCCAAAACTGGCGGCCATTTTGAATTTTCGAATTTTTCGCAAAAATTGCAAAACATAAAAATGCCTATATCTCGAAAACTGTACTAGATAGAGCGATTTCAACGAAATTTTTGTCCCACAGGGTATCTCTGCAGAGTAGCCATGCCTATTTTGAAAAAAAAATTTTCTCGCCAGAAATGGTGGCCATTTTGAATTTTCGAATTTTTCGCAAAATTGCAAAACATAAAAATGCTTATATCTCGAAAACCGTGCTACATAGAGCGATTTCGACGAAATTTTTGATCTACAGGGTATCTCTGCAAAATAGCCATGCCTATTTTCAAAAAAATTTTATCTTGCAAAAAATGGCGGCCATTTTGAATTTTCGAATTTTTCGCAAAAATTGCAAAACACAAAAATGCTAATATCTCGAAAACTGTGCTACATAGAACGATTTCGACGAAATTTTTTATCTTCAGGGTATCTCTGTAGAGCAGCTATCCCAAAGAGCTTTCACTCGGTGAAGTTTCAGACCCGTAGCTAATTATTCACCTACTCAAAATGAGTAAATGCTAATTATTATGTCAGCTGACTTGTCAGTCAGCTGGCATTATGTCGTCACTCTGCGGCGTGGGCGTACGCGTACGCGTCCGCGTCCGCGTGAACAACTTCTCCTCCAAAACTACAAGGCCTAGAGACGTGCTGTTTTTTTTAAAAGATACCTTATCTATCGAGGATGAAAAATTGTTCAAGGCATGCAAATCTGTCTGTTCGTCTGTTTGCTAGAGACATTACAAGGGGGGTACCCCCACCAAAAGTGTGAAAATTTCAACTTTTTATCACAATTTTCTCAGTGACTATTGCAGGGATTTCTCTCATATCTTGCATATATGTACTAGGCCAGAGGTAGATTCTCTTGTGTGAGTATGAGACCTGGATCTCTCTTACTTTTTTTTTAATAAATTTTTTTAATAATTTTTAATGCATTAACATTCATGAAATCATGCACAAAATCATTTATAACTTGAAAACTGTTGCATCTAGAGCATTTTGTTAAAATATGTTATTCAGCTACTTTTTTCATAGCTACAATATGGTGAGTAAGTTGGGTGCCTGTCTCAATAGCTAAGTGAGTAATAGCTACTTTTGGGCTTTTCAGTAACTTCCATCATGAGTAGAATCACTTGTAACTTAAAAACTATTGCATTTAGAGAATTTCGTATAAATATGTTATTCAGCTACTTTTGGGTCAGCTATAACATAGTAAAATTTTAGACCTGTAGCTCATGGCATAGCTGAGTAATAGCTACTTTTACGTTATCACTGTTGAGTAAATTGCTTATAACTTCAAAACTATTGCATTTAGAGAATTTCGTATAAATATGTTATTCAGCTACTTTTGGGTCAGCTATAACATAGTAAAATTTCAGACCTGTAGCTCATGGCATAGCTGAGTAATAGCTACTTTTAGGTTATCACTGTTGAGTAAATCGCTTATAACTTGGAAACTATTGCATTTACAGTATTTTGTTTCAATATGTTATTCACCTATTTTGGGATCAGCTATAACATAGTGAACTTTCAGATCTGTGGCTCATTGCATAGCTGAGTAATAGCTACTTTGAAGTTCTCACTATTGAGTAAATCAGTTGTAATTGGAAAACTATTGCATTTAGAGAATTTCGTATAAATATGTTATTCAGCTACTTTTGGGTCAGCTATAACATAGTAAAATTTCAGACCTGTAGCTCATGGCATAGCTGAGTAATAGCTACTTTTAGGTCATCACTATTGAGTAAATCAGTTGTAACTTGAAAACTATTGCATTTACAGTATTTTGCTTAAATATGTTGTTCACCTACTTTTGGGTCAGCTATAACATAGTAAAATTTCAGACCTGTAGCTCATGGCATAGCTGAGTAATAGCTACTTTTAGGTCATCACTATTGAGTAAATCAGTTGTAACTTGAAAACTATTGCATTTACAGCATTTTGCTTTAATATGTTGTTCACCTACTTTTGGGTCAGCTATAACATAGTGAAATTTCAGACCTGTAGCTCATTGCATAGCTGAGTAATAACTACTTTGAGGTTCTCACTATTGAGTAAATCAGTTGTAATTGGAAAAGTATTGCATTTAGAGAATTTAGTATAAATATGTTATTCAGCTACTTTTGGGTCAACTATAACATAGTAAAATTTCAGACCTGTAGCTCATGGCATAGCTGAGTAATAGCTACTTTTAGGTCATCACTATTGAGTAAATCAGTTGTAACTTGAAAACTATTGCATTTACAGTATTTTGTTTCAATATGTTATTCACCTATTTTGGGATCAGCTATAACATAGTGAACTTTCAGATCTGTGGCTCATTGCATAGCTGAGTAATGGCTACTTTTACGTTATCACTGTTGAGTAAATTGCTTATAACTTCAAAACTATTGCATTTAGAGAATTTCGTATAAATATGTTATTCAGCTACTTTTGGGTCAGCTATAACATAGTAAAATTTCAGACCTGTAGCTCATGGCATAGCTGAGTAATAGCTACTTTTAGGTTATCACTGTTGAGTAAATCGCTTATAACTTGGAAACTATTGCATTTACAGTATTTTGTTTCAATATGTTATTCACCTATTTTGGGATCAGCTATAACATAGTGAACTTTCAGATCTGTGGCTCATTGCATAGCTGAGTAATAGCTACTTTGAAGTTCTCACTATTGAGTAAATCAGTTGTAATTGGAAAACTATTGCATTTAGAGAATTTAGTATAAATATGTTATTCAGCTACTTTTGGGTCAGCTATAACATAGTAAAATTTCAGACCTGTAGCTCATGGCATAGCTGAGTAATAGCTACTTTTAGGTCATCACTATTGAGTAAATCAGTTGTAACTTGAAAACTATTGCATTTACAGTATTTTGCTTAAATATGTTGTTCACCTACTTTTGGGTCAGCTATAACATAGTAAAATTTCAGACCTGTAGCTCATGGCATAGCTGAGTAATAGCTACTTTTAGGTTATCACTGTTGAGTAAATCGCTTATAGCTTGGAAATTATTGCATTTAGAGTATTTTGTTTCAATATGTTATTCACCTATTTTGGGGTCAGCTATAACATAGTGAAGTTCCAGACCCGTGACTCATTGCATAGCTGAGTAATAGCTACTTTTAGGTTATCACTGTTGAGTAAATCGCTTATAACTTGGAAATTATTGCATTTAGAGTATTTTGTTTCAATATGTTATTCACCTATTTTGGGGTCAGCTATAACATAGTGAAGTTCCAGACCCGTGACTCATTGCATAGCTGAGTAATAGCTACTTTTAGGTTATCACTGTTGAGTAAATCGCTTATAACTTGGAAACTATTGCATTTAGAGTATTTTGTTTCAATATGTTATTCACCTATTTTGGGATCAGCTATAACATAGTGAAGTTTCAGATCTGTGGCTCATTGCATAGCTGAGTAATAGCTACTTTGAAGTTCTCACTATTGAGTAAATCAGTTGTAATTGGAAAACTATTGCATTTAGAGAATTTAGTATAAATATGTTATTCAGCTACTTTTGGGTCAGCTATAACATAGTAAAATTTCAGACCTGTAGCTCATGGCATAGCTGAGTAATAGCTACTTTTAGGTCATCACTATTGAGTAAATCAGTTGTAACTTGAAAACTATTGCATTTACAGTATTTTGCTTAAATATGTTGTTCACCTACTTTTGGGTCAGCTATAACATAGTAAAATTTCAGACCTGTAGCTCATGGCATAGCTGAGTAATAGCTACTTTTAGGTTATCACTGTTGAGTAAATCGCTTATAGCTTGGAAATTATTGCATTTAGAGTATTTTGTTTCAATATGTTATTCACCTATTTTGGGGTCAGCTATAACATAGTGAAGTTCCAGACCCGTGACTCATTGCATAGCTGAGTAATAGCTACTTTTAGGTTATCACTGTTGAGTAAATCGCTTATAACTTGGAAATTATTGCATTTAGAGTATTTTGTTTCAATATGTTATTCACCTATTTTGGGGTCAGCTATAACATAGTGAAGTTCCAGACCCGTGACTCATTGCATAGCTGAGTAATAGCTACTTTTAGGTTATCACTGTTGAGTAAATCGCTTATAACTTGGAAACTATTGCATTTAGAGTATTTTGTTTCAATATGTTATTCACCTATTTTGGGATCAGCTATAACATAGTGAAGTTTCAGATCTGTGGCTCATTGCATAGCTGAGTAATAGCTACTTTGAAGTTCTCACTATTGAGTAAATCAGTTGTAATTGGAAAACTATTGCATTTAGAGAATTTCGTATAAATATGTTATTCAGCTACTTTTGGGTCAGCTATAACATAGTAAAATTTCAGACCTGTAGCTCATGGCATAGCTGAGTAATAGCTACTTTTAGGTCATCACTATTGAGTAAATCAGTTGTAACTTGAAAACTATTGCATTTACAGTATTTTGCTTAAATATGTTGTTCACCTACTTTTGGGTCAGCTATAACATAGTAAAATTTCAGACCTGTAGCTCATGGCATAGCTGAGTAATAGCTACTTTTAGGTCATCACTATTGAGTAAATCAGTTGTAACTTGAAAATTATTGCATTTACAGTATTTTGCTTAAATATGTTGTTCACCTACTTTTGGGTCAGCTATAACATAGTAAAATTTCAGACCTGTAGCTCATGGCATAGCTGAGTAATAGCTACTTTTACGTTATCACTGTTGAGTAAATCGCTTATAACTTGGAAATTATTGCATTTAGAGTATTTTGTTTCAATATGTTATTCACCTATTTTGGGGTCAGCTATAACATAGTGAAGTTCCAGACCCGTGACTCATTGCATAGCTGAGTAATAGCTACTTTTAGGTTATCACTGTTGAGTAAATCGCTTATAACTTGGAAACTATTGCATTTACAGTATTTTGTTTCAATATGTTATTCACCTATTTTGGGATCAGCTATAACATAGTGAAGTTTCAGATCTGTGGCTCATTGCATAGCTGAGTAATAGCTACTTTGAAGTTCTCACTATTGAGTAAATCAGTTGTAATTGGAAAACTATTGCATTTAGAGAATTTCGTATAAATATGTTATTCAGCTACTTTTGGGTCGGCTATAACATAGTAAAATTTCAGACCTGTAGCTCATGGCATAGCTGAGTAATAGCTACTTTTAGGTCATCACTATTGAGTAAATCAGTTGTAACTTGAAAACTATTGCATTTACAGTATTTTCTTAAATATGTTATTCAGCTACTTTTGGGTCAGCTATAACATAGTAAAATTTTAGACCTGTAGCTCATGGCATAGCTGAGTAATAGCTACTTTTACGTTATCACTGTTGAGTAAATTGCTTATAACTTCAAAACTATTGCATTTAGAGAATTTCGTATAAATATGTTATTCAGCTACTTTTGGGTCAGCTATAACATAGTAAAATTTCAGACCTGTAGCTCATGGCATAGCTGAGTAATAGCTACTTTTAGGTCATCACTGTTGAGTAAATCAGTTGTAACTTGAAAACTATTGCATTTACAGTATTTTGCTTAAATATGTTGTTCACCTACTTTTGGGTCAGCTATAACATAGTAAAATTTCAGACCTGTAGCTCATGGCATAGCTGAGTAATAGCTACTTTTAGGTCATCACTATTGAGTAAATCAGTTGTAACTTGAAAATTATTGCATTTACAGTATTTTGCTTAAATATGTTGTTCACCTACTTTTGGGTCAGCTATAACATAGTAAAATTTCAGACCTGTAGCTCATGGCATAGCTGAGTAATAGCTACTTTTACGTTATCACTGTTGAGTAAATCGCTTATAACTTGGAAATTATTGCATTTAGAGTATTTTGTTTCAATATGTTATTCACCTATTTTGGGGTCAGCTATAACATAGTGAAGTTCCAGACCCGTGACTCATTGCATAGCTGAGTAATAGCTACTTTTAGGTTATCACTGTTGAGTAAATCGCTTATAACTTGGAAACTATTGCATTTACAGTATTTTGTTTCAATATGTTATTCACCTATTTTGGGATCAGCTATAACATAGTGAAGTTTCAGATCTGTGGCTCATTGCATAGCTGAGTAATAGCTACTTTGAAGTTCTCACTATTGAGTAAATCAGTTGTAATTGGAAAACTATTGCATTTAGAGAATTTCGTATAAATATGTTATTCAGCTACTTTTGGGTCGGCTATAACATAGTAAAATTTCAGACCTGTAGCTCATGGCATAGCTGAGTAATAGCTACTTTTAGGTCATCACTATTGAGTAAATCAGTTGTAACTTGAAAACTATTGCATTTACAGTATTTTGCTTAAATATGTTGTTCACCTACTTTTGGGTCAGCTATAACATAGTAAAATTTCAGACCTGTAGCTCATGGCATAGCTGAGTAATAGCTACTTTTAGGTCATCACTTTTGAGTAAATCAGTTGTAACTTGAAAACTATTGCATTTACAGTATTTTGCTTTAATATGTTGTTCACCTACTTTTGGGTCAGCTATAACATAGTGAAATTTCAGACCTGTAGCTCATTGCATAGCTTAGTAATAACTACTTTGAGGTTCTCACTATTGAGTAAATCAGTTGTAATTGGAAAACTATTGCATTTAGAGAATTTAGTATAAATATGTTATTCAGCTACTTTTGGGTCAACTATAACATAGTAAAATTTCAGACCTGTAGCTCATGGCATAGCTGAGTAATAGCTACTTTTAGGTCATCACTATTGAGTAAATCAGTTGTAACTTGAAAACTATTTCATTTACAGTATTTTGCTTAAATATGTTGTTCACCTACTTTTGGGTCAGCTATAACATAGTAAAATTTCAGACCTGTAGCTCATGGCATAGCTGAGTAATAGCTACTTTTAGGTCATCACTATTGAGTAAATCAGTTGTAACTTGAAAATTATTGCATTTACAGTATTTTGTTTAAATATGTTGTTCACCTACTTTTGGGTCAGCTATAACATAGTAAAATTTCAGACCTGTAGCTCATGGCATAGCTGAGTAATAGCTACTTTTACGTTATCACTGTTGAGTAAATCGCTTATAACTTGGAAATTATTGCATTTAGAGTATTTTGTTTCAATATGTTATTCACCTATTTTGGGGTCAGCTATAACATAGTGAAGTTCCAGACCCGTGACTCATTGCATAGCTGAGTAATAGCTACTTTTAGGTTATCACTGTTGAGTAAATCGCTTATAACTTGGAAACTATTGCATTTACAGTATTTTGTTTCAATATGTTATTCACCTATTTTGGGATCAGCTATAACATAGTGAAGTTTCAGATCTGTGGCTCATTGCATAGCTGAGTAATAGCTACTTTGAAGTTCTCACTATTGAGTAAATCAGTTGTAATTGGAAAACTATTGCATTTAGAGAATTTCGTATAAATATGTTATTCAGCTACTTTTGGGTCGGCTATAACATAGTAAAATTTCAGACCTGTAGCTCATGGCATAGCTGAGTAATAGCTACTTTTAGGTCATCACTATTGAGTAAATCAGTTATAACTTGAAAACTATTGCATTTACAGTATTTTGCTTAAATATGTTGTTCACCTACTTTTGGGTCAGCTATAACATAGTAAAATTTCAGACCTGTAGCTCATGGCATAGCTGAGTAATAGCTACTTTTAGGTCATCACTATTGAGTAAATCAGTTGTAACTTGAAAACTATTGCATTTACAGTATTTTGCTTTAATATGTTGTTCACCTACTTTTGGGTCAGCTATAACATAGTGAAATTTCAGACCTGTAGCTCATTGCATAGCTTAGTAATAACTGCTTTGAGGTTCTCACTATTGAGTAAATCAGTTGTAATTGGAAAACTATTGCATTTAGAGAATTTAGTATAAATATGTTATTGAGCTACTTTTGGGTCAACTATAACATAGTAAAATTTCAGACCTGTAGCTCATGGCATAGCTGAGTAATAGCTACTTTTAGGTCATCACTATTGAGTAACTCAGTTGTAACTTGAAAACTATTGCATTTACAGTATTTTGCTTAAATATGTTGTTCACCTACTTTTGGGTCAGCTATAACATAGTAAAATTTCAGACCTGTAGCTCATGGCATAGCTGAGTAATAGCTACTTTTAGGTTATCACTGTTGAGTAAATCGCTTATAACTTGGAAATTATTGCATTTAGAGTATTTTGTTTCAATATGTTATTCACCTATTTTGGGGTCAGCTATAACATAGTGAAGTTCCAGACCCGTGACTCATTGCATAGCTGAGTAATAGCTACTTTTAGGTTATCACTGTTGAGTAAATCGCTTATAACTTGGAAACTATTGCATTTACAGTATTTTGTTTCATATGTTATTCACCTATTTTGGGATCAGCTATAACATAGTGAAGTTTCAGATCTGTGGCTCATTGCATAGCTGAGTAATAGCTACTTTGAAGTTCTGACTATTGAGTAAATCAGTTGTAATTGGAAAACTATTGCATTTAGAGAATTTCGTATAAATATGTTATTCAGCTACTTTTGGGTCAGCTATAACATAGTAAAATTTCAGACCTGTAGCTCATGGCATAGCCGAGTAATAGCTACTTTTAGGTCATCACTATTGAGTAAATCAGTTGTAACTTGAAAACTATTGCATTTACAGTATTTTGGTTAAATATGTTGTTCACCTACTTTTGGGTCAGCTATAACATAGTAAAATTTCAGACCTGTAGCTCATGGCATAGCTGAGTAATAGCTACTTTTAGGTCATCACTATTGAGTAAATCAGTTGTAACTTGAAAAGTATTGCATTTACAGTATTTTGCTTTAATATGTTGTTCACCTACTTTTGGGTCAGCTATAACATAGTGAAATTTCAGACCTGTAGCTCATTGCATAGCTGAGTAATAACTACTTTGAGGTTCTCACTATTGAGTAAATCAGTTGTAATTGGAAAACTATTGCATTTAGAGAATTTAGTATAAATATGTTATTGAGCTACTTTTGGGTCAACTATAACATAGTAAAAATTCAGACCTGTAGCTCATGGCATAGCTGAGTAATAGCTACTTTTAGGTCATCACTATTGAGTAACTCAGTTGTAACTTGAAAACTATTGCATTTACAGTATTTTGCTTAAATATGTTGTTCACCTACTTTTGGGTCAGCTATAACATAGTAAAATTTCAGACCTGTAGCTCATGGCATAGCTGAGTAATAGCTACTTTTAGGTTATCACTGTTGAGTAAATCGCTTATAACTTGGAAATTATTGCACTTAGAGTATTTTGTTTCAATATGTTATTCACCTATTTTGGGGTCAGCTATAACATAGTGAAGTTCCAGACCCATGACTCATTGCATAGCTGAGTAATAGCTACTTTTAAGTTCTCAATGTTGAGTAAATCACTTGTAATTTGAAAACTATTGCATTTAGAGAATTTAGTATAAATATGTTATTCAGCTACTTTTGGGTCAGCTATAACATAGTAAAATTTCAGACCTGTAGCTCATGGCATAGCTGAGTATTAGCTACTTTTAGGTTATCACTGTTGAGTAAATCACTTATAACTTGAAAACTATTGCATTTAGAGTATTTTGTTGCAATATGTTATTCACCTATTTTGGGGTCAGCTATAACATAGTGAAATTGCAGACCTCTATGTCATGGGATAGCTGAGCAATAGCTTCTTTCAGGTTCTCACTGTTGAGTAAATCATTGTATCCAACCTGTAGGAAATCATGGGCTGGGAATCTGTTAATATGGTCCGATTTGACCTTGGAACCCTCCTTCAAGGTCAAATGAGGATAGCCAAAAATAAAAGTGCTTATAACTCGCTTATTATTGGTCCCAGAGGTTGGAATGAAAACCAACCTATAGAAAATCATGAGCTGGGAATTTTTTGGTGTGGTCGGATTTCACCTTGGACCCCTCCTTCAAGGTCAAATGAGGATAGCCAAACTTAAAAGTGCTTGAAATAACTTGAAAAATATTGCATTTGGAGTATTTTGTTAAAATATATTGTTCACCTACTTTTGGGTTAGCTATAACATAGTGAAATTACAGACCTATAGCTCATGGCATAGCGGAGCAATAGCTATTTTCTGGTTCGCACTATTGAGTAAATCAGTTGTAACTTGAAAACTATTGCATTTACAGTATTTTGCTTAAATATGTTGTTCAGCTACTTTTAGGTCAGCTATAACAGAGCAAAAATTCAGACATGTAGCTCATTGCATAGCTGAGTAATAGTTACTTTGAGGTTCTCACTCCTGAGTAAATCAGTTGTAACTTGAAAATTATTACATTTAGAGTATTTTGTTAAATATGTTATTCAGAGACGTTTTGGTCAGCTATAACATAGTGAAATTGCAGACCTCTATGTCATGGGATAGCTGAGCAATAGCTTCTTTCAGGTTCTCACTGTTGAGTAAATCATTGTATCCAACCTGTAGGAAATCATGGGCTGGGAATCTGTTAATATGGTCCGATTTGACCTTGGAACCCTCCTTCAAGGTCAAATGAGGATAGCCAAACATAAAAGTGCTTATAACTCGCTTATTATTGGTCCCAGAGGTTGGAATGAAAACCAACCTATAGAAAATCATGAGCTGGGAATTTTTTGGTGTGGTCGGATTTCACCTTGGACCCCTCCTTCAAGGTCAAATGAGGATAGCCAAACTTAAAAGTGCTTATAACTCATTTATTATTGGTCCTAGAGGTTTCGAATGGAAAACCAACCTATAGAAAATCATGGGCTGGGAATCTTTTGGTGTGGTCGGATTTGACCTGGGACCCCTCCTTCAAGGGCAGTTGAGGATAGCCAAACTTACAATTGCTTAGAACTCGCTTATTATTGGTCCTACAAGTTTGGGATGGTAAACAAGCTACAGGAAATCATGGGCTGGGAATTTTTTTGTGTGGTCGGATTTGACCTTGGACCCCCTCCTTCAAGGTCAAACAAGGATAGCCAAACTTAAAAAGTGCCTATAACTCACTTATTATTGGTCCGAGAGGTTTGGGATGGTAAACCATCCTAAATTCTTTGGCTGGGAATCTTTTGGTATGGTCAGATTTGACCTTTGGACCCCTTCTTCATGGTGGAACGAGGATATTGCATTTATAGTATTTCTTTAAATATTTTAACCTACTTTTTACCCTTAAACAATTACCTTGTTACTTTATTTCATAATACCATTTGCAGGGCACAACTTTTTTGTCGTTTTCTTCTGTCAGCTTCGGAATATCTTTCGAACATGCTGTTCAGTTACCATTTACTGTATTTCTGTACAGCCCTTTCCCTGATAATTATGCTTTCCTCTCATTATCACCATCACAAATCAAAAACATTCAGTCAGCTGACACAGTGCCCGTTCACGGGCACTCTCCTCTTGTCTCTAAAACTATTGCGGATACCCAATTTTTATCAAATAACTCATTCATCTACTTTTGGGAGAGCTTTTATATGGTGAAGTTTCAGACCCGTAGATAATTACTCACCTACTCAAAATGAGTAAGTGCGAATTATCTCTTAAAAGTATTGCAGATAGCCAATTTTTCTCAAATAACTCATTCATCTACTTTTGGAAGAGCTTTCACATGGTGAAGTTTCAGACCCATAGCTAATTACTCACCTACTCAAAATGAGTAAATGCGAATTATCTCTTAAAAGTAGTGCAGATAGCCAATTTTTCTCAAATAATTCATTCACCTACTTTTGGAAGAGCTTTCACATGGTGAAGTTTCAGACCCATAGCTAATTACTCACCTGCTCAAAATGAGTAAATGCAAATTATCTCTAAAAGTATTGCAGGTAGCCAATTTTTCTCAAATAACTCATTCACCTACTTTTGGAAGAGCTTTCACTCCGTGAAGTTTCAGACCCATAGCTAATTATTCACCTACTCAAAATGAATAAATGCTAATTATCTGTAAAAGTATTGCGGATACCCAATTTTTATCAAATAACTCATTCATCTACTTGTGGCAGAGCTTTCACATGGTGAAGTTTCAGACCCATAGCTAATTACTCACCTACTCAAAATGAGTAAATGCGAATTATCTCTAAAAGTATTGCAGATAGCCAATTTTTCTCAAAGAACTCATTCACCTACTTTTGGAAGAGCTTTCACATGGTGACGTTTCAGACCCGTAGCTAATTACTCACCTACTCAAAATGAGTAAATGCGAATTATTTCTTAAAAGTATTGCAGATAGCCAGTTTTTCTCAAATAATTCATTCACCTACTTGTGGGAGAGCTTTCACATGGTGAAGTTTCAGACCCATAGCTAATTACTCACCTACTCAAAATGAGTAAATGCGAATTATCTCTTAAAAGTATTGCAGATAGCCAATTTTTCTCAAATAACTCATTCACCTACTTTTGGAAGAGCTTTCACATGGTGAAGTTTCAGTCCCGTAGCTAATTACTCACCTACTCCAAATGAGTAAATGCGAATTATCTGAAAAACTATTGCAGATACCCAATTTTTATCAAATAACTCATTCATGTACTTTTGGGAGAGCTTTCACATGGTGAAATTTCAGACCCTTCGATAATTACTCACCTACTCAAAATGAGTAAATGCGAATTATTTCTTAAAAGTATTGCAGATAGCCAATTTTTCTCAAATAACTCATTCACCTACTTTTGGAAGAGCTTTCACTCCGTGAAGTTTCAGACCCATAGCTAATTATTCACCTACTCAAAATGAGTAAATGCTAATTATCTGTAAAAGTATTGCGGATACCCAATTTTTATCAAATAACTCATTCATCTACTTGTGGGAGAGCTTTCACATGGTGAAGTTTCAGACCCATAGCTAATTACTCACCTACTCAAAAGGAGTAAATGCGAATTATTTCTAAAAGTATTGCAGATAGCCAATTTTTCTCAAATAAATCATTCACCTACTTTTGGGAGAGCTTTCACTTGGTGAAGTTTCAGACCCATAGCTAATTACTCACCTACTCGAAATGAGTAAATGCGAATTATCTCTAAAAATATTGCAGATAGCCAATTTTTATCAAATAACTCATTCACCTACTTTTGGGAGAGCTTTCACTCCGTGAGGTTTCAGACCCATAGCTAATTATTCACCTACTCAAAATGAGTAAATGTGAATTATCTGTAAAAGTATTGCAGATAGCCAATTTTTCTCAAATAACTCATTCACCTACTTTTGGGAGAGCTTTCACTTGGTGAAGTTTCAGACCCATATCTAATTATTCACCTACTCAAAATGAGTAAATGCGAATTATCTCTAAAAGTATTGCGGATACCCAATTTTTCTCAAATAACTCATTCATCTACTTTTGGGAGAACTTTCACTTGGTGAAGTTCCAGACCCGTAGGTAATTACTCACCTACTCAAAAGGAGTAAATGTGAATTATGTCTTAATAGTATTGCAGATAGCCAATTTTTCTCAAATAACTCATTTTACCTACTTTTGGAAGAGCTTTCACACACGAAAATGAAAAATTGTGAATATCTCGGAAAAGCTATTTCTTCTCCTTTAATGCTCGGTGGGAGATGCACACCGCGGCAGTGGTCTTGTAAAAAATTTTTGTCTCCCCAAAAATGGTGGCCATTTTGAATTTACAAAGTTTTTGCAAAACACAAAAATGCTTATATCTCGAAAACCGTGCTAGATGGAGTGAACTCAACAAAATTTTTGACCTGCTGGATATCTCTGCAGAGTAGCCATGCCAATTTTCAAAATATTTTTGTCTCACCAAATATAGCGGACATTTTCGAATTTTTTGCAAAACACAAAAATGCTTATATCTTGAAAATCGTGCTAGTTAGAGCAGACTGCGCTGACTTTGGTTGCCACAGAAACGAAGCATTTTCTTAATACTTTAGCACTCACCTTTATATCCCCTTCGGCACGCTTTGTTTTTGCTATGCAAAAACATTATCTTTTTTTTGCGAGCGATCCTCTAGTTTGACCTTTGATCTTGCCGTAGTGACCTTGGCCTTTAAAATCTTGTTGCACCTTTGGGTCGGTCTTTTGATGCAGATTAAGCACTGTTAAAGTCACATTAGAATTAATTAAGAATTTTACTTTCACAACTTCCAATTGTATCAGATGGAATTTCATCAAGCTCAGCCACAGAGTTTGCTCCAACACCACACATAAGCATTCATTGAATGTATTAACACTTCTGTATGCATGGTAATATTCAAAACATTCAAACCATAATTCGACCATGCCAGATGTAGATAAAGAGTGTCGTAATGTTTAGTTTACTGATTAATGCTGTTACCTTGTTATTGAATTGTCTTGTTTTAATACTTCATCTTTACATGCATTATCTTTCTCTCAGGCATTATTTTCTCTATTTAAACATTATTTGGACCTTTATATAACTGACCACGCTCTGAAAGTATCCTGAACTTTGTACTGATACAGTACTTCTATATCTCATGGTGTTAAAAATATTTCCTTAGGCTGTGGGGTACGGGCATCTCTGATGCTATTTTATAAAATTTTGTCTCTTTCTTAATATGTGATGACATAATTTCTGTAAGACATTGTGAATTGATGTTATTTTGTACTCCAGAAAGGTGCATAGTATTTGTATACCATTTTCTGTATAAATGTAATTTCAAGTTCTTGATATTAATTCACTGTAAATTCTATATGAAGAGATAATGTGCATTTTTTCTTTTGAGGTATGCACAGGTGCTTAATCACAATTTTCAGATGCATTTTGAACAATTCCAACTACACAATCTTTTGATGTCTTTGTCATTCTTCTGTCATTTAAAAAAAAGCTTTTGGACCAGTTTTTCTTACTGACATACATACTTAGCTTTCAAAATTGGTCTTTCATTGTATGAGCGATGTTGAGGTTTTTCCAATATTATGATGTAATTACTCATTGGAGTTTCTAATTCAAACTTCATACTTCCTTGTATATTTCAAATACTGAAAAAAATATTTTACCAGCAGAGACATATTATATATCATTGAAAAGACAGTGAAACAGTGCTTCTACTCATTTTATTGCATTAAAAGCCAATAACAAACCAGGGTGAAAATTATTCCAAAACTCTTAGTGTAGAACTGCACCTTTGCACTGCTTCAGAAAATGCATCAACTCTTCACAAATTTTCGTCCAGTCAAATCGCTCCAAAGATATTCTGATAGAATGGCTACATACAGCCATCAAAAGCAGGAAGGACTATCGCAAAAAGTTGTGAAATATATTTCTGGATACTAGTGTAATTATGTACTTGTCATCAAATACTTTCTTCTGGTTTCTCCTCAAGTTAAAAAAAAAAGATCAAAAGGAATATTTTGTTACCAGAACAATATCACAACACTGAAATTACTTCACTTTTCAGATATGAATTGTATAGTCTTATAATCATGAACATTTAGTATTTCTGTAATGTTATGTTTGGGGGATGATGACTTTTGGAGTAAAATGTGTTTAAAAATGTTAACAAATTGGTGTACATTCTGCTCAATGGAAACTTTGTTTCTGTTTTTTATCAGGAGACAACTGTTCAGTGCAGTGTACCTGGTCACAAATGCAGACAAGTAAGTTGTAAACACACAGAGCAAAAAAAATATAGAATTCATCACATCATGTGAAACTTGCTGATTGCGACACACCACTTAAAGTGAAGTAAAATAATTACATTTCACTAGGGCTGTGAAAGGGTACTGGAGTATTCATAAAAGAGCGGAGTAATAGATCATATGGAGTAATGCTGGGACGAGTTGTCATAATTCGGTGGGCAATATGCAGAAATCACATCAATCTACACACTTTCTTTTCATCACCTTATTATAAATTATCTTTTTGTGAAAAATTGATACTTTCAGTCGTAAAAATCACTGAACTGGCTGTAAATGCAAAAATATAATGAAAATATCATGGTGTTTTCCCACAGATGTCAAGGTAATCACAAAAGCAGCCAGTGACAAACCTGCACACATAAAATACACTATGGGCAAAAAGGTTTTTAGGTTATATTTTGGTTACATCTGTGTATATGTTACAGGTAAACTGTGTAATCAGGCATTTCGCGAAATGCCTAGAAATTGCAAGCATTTCACGAAATCCCTGATTCACTTAGACATTTCGTGAAATCCCTAAAATTTCCAGGCTTTTCGCGAAATGCCTGGAATTTGTCCTTCTTTATTACACAACTTGCCTTGTATGTCATTTAAATTATCAGTTAAAGTTTTGTGCAAGTTATATTTTATGTAATATCAAGTTATATCAAAGAAGCTTAACTTGTATAACTGACTTGCAAGTTTAACACCACATAATTTTTAAGCTTAAAAAACTGAAGACAGTCTGTACAAATATTCTGCAGCAAATTTTTATGAAAATCTCAGTCAAGTTAATATGTGGTACACACTTATATTGGAACAAACATGTCAGGAAATAAAAATAAACTTAAAAAGATAGGCTATGAAATAAAAATGAGTAGCATGAAGATAGAATAAATAGATTACATCTATATGACAAGCTATTAAAATATGTGCACAAATATAAACATTCAAGGAACATTTAACTTCAACAGCACACCAGTGTATTGTGATGAATGAGGGAGTGATGGTATTACTGACATTTTGAATTTTTATTGGTATCATCTTTTACATATTTTCACCTTTACCACCACAACCTATATGATCTTCAGACAAATAAAAATCCAATTCACTGGTAAACAGGTAGCATTCATGTAATTGCAATTGCCTAGCATTGGACTGGGTGGGGTGGGAGACAGAGCTTTATGTAGTCTTTGTTTAATTCTAATTCTAATTCGACTTTTATAGCACTTAATCTCTACTGAGAAGTGGACTCTAAGGTGCCACAAGACAATAGCAATATGCAAATTCAAAGTCCAGGGACAGAAATAGGTCAGCACCACGGAGAAGCCATAAGAGAAAATAAGCTAAGGAGGATATGCCTTTGCATAGAGATAGGTTTTGAGCTTCTTTCTAAAAGAGGCAATAGTGGGTGATGCACGTATGTCTTCAGGAAGCAAATTCCAAACAGTGGGAGCATCAAAAGCAAAACTGAAGCCAAACTGCTTAGTGGACTTGTAAATTGTAGGTTGAAATTTTGGTACATTGAGGAAGTTGGCAACACTCTGACTATGTCTAGTATTGTAAGTAGTGCGGTATAAGGATAGATATGGAGCAATATATTTAGGGAAACCAGTATGAAAAAACTTGTACACCAGGGTAGCCAGTTTGAACTCTGAGCGAAACTGAATAGGGAGCCAATGGAGTTTCCTGAGTACTGGAGTTGTCTGAGTGAATTTATTCGAATTTGTAACGGGTCTAGCTGCACTATTTTGGATTGACTGTAATCTATGAAGATTGAATTTGGAGAGACTCCTTAAAAGTGAGTTACAGTAGTCCAAACGACTACTAACCAAAGCATTGACAACCGACACAGCTGCATCCTGAGTCAGGAACTGCCTGATATTTGTAAAATCCCTCAGTTGAATAAAGCAGACTTTACAAACATTCTGGATGTGTTTAGAGAAGGAAAAAATCAGAGTCAAACCACATACCCAGGTTCCTGACTGACTCGGTGGGGTGAAGGGGCTTGCCCAAGATGTCGATTGGGAAACATGCTTTTAACCTCTCTCTCTGTTTGTTGGAGCCAAAAAGTATAAACTCAGTTTTGTCAGGATTTAGTTTAAGTTTGCCAGCCGACATCGACTCTTTGACATCTTGAAGGCATCTGTTCAACTTATCAAAAGCAGCTGAGGCATTCATGTGTGACAGATGGACATAAAGTTGTGTGTCGTCGGCATAGAAATGGAAGTTTATGCCTTTGGGTTTACCAATCAATGTACTAAGGGGAGATGTGTACAGAGAGAATAGCACAGGACCCAAAACAGAACCCTGAGGCACACCAAACAGCAGTTTTTGTAAATCAGACAAAGTAGAGCCAATCTTAACAGACTGAAAACGTTCTGTCAGATAAGAAGAGAACCATTTGAGAATGGAGCCACCAACACCGAACCAATCCAGAAGACAGCTGAGGAGAGTGGAATGATCAGTAGTATCAAAGGCAGCCGAGAGATCAAGAAGTACCAAGGCAGTAGCTTCACCCTGAGATAGTAACAAATGAATATCATTTCTGATGGAAAACAGAGCCGTCTACGTTGAGTGGCCTGACTTATACGCTAACTTGTATGAGCTATCCAAACCATGTCAATGAATATGATCAACCAGCTGTTTAGCAACTACACATTCCACCAGTTTAGAAATGAAGCTAAGTCCATATACTGGGAAGTAGAGGAAGAGAGGCCTTCATAATAAGTGGAGTGACCACAGCCTTTTTGAAATCATTCTGGAACCAGTCCCTCACGGAGTGAACAATTTACCAATTTGGTTATAGATGGTAGAAGGATGTCAATGCATTCGTTAATGAGGAATGTGGGCAATGGGTCGAACAGGCATGATTTGGTGGGTGATTTACTGATTATTTTACCGATTTCATCTTGAGTGACTTGAGTAAAGACTTAATTTAGGAGGATCAAAGGGGGGATGTACCAGGTTATAGGACTCAAATGTGGAGAAACTCTCACTAATTTTCATGATTTTATTTGAGAAGAATGAAGCAAAATGATCAGCCAGTGACTTTGAGGATTCATAAGTGGGCAGAGTAGTGCCATGGGATCTATGTAGGACTTTGGGTAACACCCGCCATAGTTTCTGAGAATCATGGCTGTTGTCAGGGATAAGTTTCCTGTAATAGACAGTCTTGTCCCTGTTCGTGAGACGATTACACCAGGCAATTTGACGTCAAAGACGACTCCTGTTGTATTGACTTTTATCTTTACACCAAGCACGTTCAAATTGATGTCTGAGTAACTTAGCAAGCTGATAGATCTCAGACAACCAGTCAGCACACTGTTTCTTCTTCACACTGGACACAAGAGGAGCATGCCTGTCAAGAATGTGACTCTAGTCATGTACATACTGATCGTAGAGCTGTGAGACAGAATTTATTGGACATTTCATGAAAGGCAGTTCTAAGAGGTCAGACCGAAAGTCCGGCGTCCCTCTTGGTTTCCAGACATTTTAGGCACCAGTTCTTATCCTATCTTTAACAAATTTGGCATGCAGGTTTATTGGGTTAATAGCTTGTATGGGATTGCTTTTGGTGATGATAGCTCTATAACTAACTGAGTAATAGCTACTTTGCTACTTTTGAGTATCTCTTTGGTTTCCAGACATTTTAAGGAATGCTATTAAGCCTATCTTTCTGAAATTTGGTATGGAGGTTCATTAGTGGTGTCATCGTCTGGGTATACGAGGTCTCGATGCCGTGAAGAAAACAGTGAGCGATATCGCAGTACCATCGTTTCACAAATTAAACCTACATTTGCTTTCTAAATAGATGTGCATTGACAACAAATACTGATATAAAATAGATTTTATGTTTTATTTGTGCTGACAGTTGTTAAAATTGTGAATATTTGAAGCAATAAAAAGTAAACAAAACTTACGTTTTTTCACTTCCTGTAGGAAGTGGAAAGGGTCATCACCATAGTTACATCACAAACCAAAACAAAACTGCATAAAAGTAGAAATTAGATGAATCTTTCACCGTATTTTTATGAAATCCCCTCAAAAATAAGCTAAAGTTAATGGATGAATATGTTTATGAGATACATCGCGGATGATAATTAATCCTCGATAAACGTCCATTTTTTTCATCACCGGTGAATCTGCGATATCGCCGCTCGTGATGACACCACTAAGGTTCATTGGGTTAATAGCTTGTATGGGATTGCTTTTGGGGGGAATTGCTTCATAGATCAGTGAGTAATTAATTAAATAAATGAGTAATTGGCTATTTTGAGTACTGAAAAAGGCAAATGTACTCATATCTCCTAAACCGTGTGAGATAGAGCGATTTTGTCAAAATTTTTGACCCAAAGGGTATCTGAGCAATGTACTCTTGGCAATTTTTAAAAAATTTTCCCCTCCCAAAAAATGGCGGCCATTTTGAATTTTCAAATTTTTGCCAAAAATGGCAAAACACAAATTTGCTTCTATCTGACCTTAACCATCCGAGATAGAGCGATTTCGTCAAAATTTTCGGTCCACAGGGTGTCTAAGAAATGTACTCTTTGCCATTTTCCAAAAATTTTCCCCTCCCCAAAACTGGCGGCAATTTTGAATTTTCGAATTTTTTGCCAAAAATGGCAAAACACAAATTTGCTTCTATCTCCTTAACCATGCTAGATAGAGCGATTTCGTCGAAATTTTCAACCCACAGGGTATCTGAAAAATATATTTTTGCCAATTTTCAAAAAATTTCCCCTCCCCAAAAATGGCGGCCACTTTGAATTTTCGAATTTTTGCCAAAAATGGCAAAACACGAATTTGCTTCTATCTCCTTAACCGTGTGAGATAGAGCAATTTCGTCAAAATTTTCGACCCACAGGGTATCTGAGCAATATACTCTTGGCAATTTCAAAAAATTTTCCCCTCCCCAAAAATGGCGGCCATTTTGAATTTTTGCCAAAACTGGCAAAACACATATTTGCTTCTATCTCCTTAACCGTGCGTGATAGAGCGATTTTGTCGAAATTTTCAGCCCACAGGGTATCTAAAGAATGTACTCTTTGCAATTTCAAAAAATTTTCCCCTCCTCAAAAATGGCGGCCATTTTGAATTTTCGAATTTTTGCCCAAAATGGCAAAACACAAATTTGCTTCTATCTCCTTAACCATGCGAGCTAAAGTGATTTCGTCAAAATTTTCAACCCACAGGGTATCTGAGTATTGTACTCTTGGCAATTTTCAAAAAATTCCCCCCCCATATGGTGGCCATTTTGAATTTTCGAATTTTTGCCCAAAATGGCAAAACACAAAATTGCTTCTATCTTCTCCTTAACCGTGCAAAATAGAGTGATTTCATTGAAATTTTCGACCCATAGGGTATCTAAGAAATGTACTCTTGGCAATTTTCAAAAAATTTTCCTCTTCCCAAAAATGGCGGCCATTTTGAATTTACGAATTTTTGCCAAAAATAGAAAAACAGAAGTTTGCTTCTATCTTCTTAACCGTGCAAGATAGAGTGATTTCGTTAAAATTTTCGACCCAACCAATGCAAAAAGGCATGAAGCTGAAATAATTTACATGTATACTAATAAATATTTAAGCATCATTGATATATTTTACAAATGAAACAGGGTCTTGTAAGACTACTGTACAATTTTGGCAAAAGGTTCATGGGGTGGACTTTACACATGATAATATGTGTTCTTCTAGGCTATCCTGTTTATATATTCATATGTCGCAGCTACTATCAACAGGGCATCCTATTTCTAGTTCCGGATTGACCTTGCATTTACTGCACCAAACATAACCGGTCCAGGATTCATGGCAACATCACCACACATAAGAAGCAATAGCATAAGCCCACTCTGTTTTATGGTATCAAGAAATACGTGGCAGGAGGAGATATAGGATTAATTTTTAGCAATCCTCTATGTGGATGTAATGAGGAATCCACTTCCAGTAAAATTTTGTGAGACACTCCTGAGATGAGTGGCAAAACTCAACATGGTGCAGAAGAGTAAAATGCGCATAGCAAATATCTTGGTTTGTTTGGTCAAATGAAAATGCCCTAGGATCAAAATCACCTGTGGGTGGCCTAACCTTTATGGCCTTAAGGACTAACCCTTGAAACTTCATCCCGTGGGCGATTCGTGGGCACCCTAGCAACCCACACTAACTCCAACCTTATGAAACTCAAAACCAACCACAAACCAAAAGAGGAATTTAATACTGAATACCAAAGAAACTGAAAAAAAGAAGCAACAAGTCAATGAAAAACATCTCTGAGAGTGATTAACCAAATATAACAAAAGAATTAGCAAGAATAGACAATGGGGATGACCAGATTGAAAACAGTTACCGGTAATTCCCGGCTAGGTGGGTGATAATACCTGATATATTGTAAAGTCACAAAAAGAGTTTTCAGAGAAAAGAATCCAATTAATGTCAGGTAAATCATAAAATAAACCTAAAATACTGTAGCATAAAATCAAAATGTACTGTATATTCGCCGTGATATGTAACTTTTCACAACAGTTTTAAATGGGACACGTTCTACGTGGTGCGTACTAAAAGCTATTGTCCAATGTACAATGAGGGTTTATTATTTAATCTTTTAAACCAGAGAAGCCATGTACACTTTCAAATAAGCTTGTCTGTGATGAAAATCAAAGCATCTGTTCTAAATAAAATAATCTCCTGTTCTATGTACTAGAGAATTTGTGTTTACATGTCAGGTATATTGAATAAATAACTTTTGAATTAACAAGAACAAGAAATGTTGTTGATACATTAGATTAAGGTGTTGGAAAATCTGTAATAAGTGTTTACATGTTGTCAAGTTTGTTGATTAAAAAGTTTTGTATCATCAACAATAAACTATTGGTGAAATAAATTTGTCTTCTTACACTAGACCGATTAATCTGTCTGTCAGCCAATATTTAAAAGATGGATGTATTGACAAGAGACAGATGGCATAAGTATGCAAAAAAAACATAAACTTCCTGAAGGGCAACAAATGGCACACATCCTGACATTAAACATGTACTAGGCTACCACCTTGAATATCAAGGATGTGCCCCGCATTAAAAGAAATAAACTTTATGCATAGATAATGGATATATTTACCAAAATTTATTTCACTTGCAAAATTTCATCATTGTTGGTACAAACAGGAAGTGCAGAAAAAGTGTCTATATTACTGCAAACACAGAAAATTGTGTTCCTGCATCTAAATACTTTGTACTGTTAATACATTTAAGTGGATATTTTAAAGTTTAAAGTGACAGTAATTTTCAGATATTGAAGTTTTTTGTGTGGCATATTTTGGGACAGAACCAAATGATCACACAGAAAAATCTGATAAAAATAAAACTGACTGGAGAATCATATTTAGGCATTTCATGAAATGCCTAGAGCTCAAAACCAGACATTTCGCGAAATGCCTAAGTGAATCAGGGATTTCGGGAAATGCCTGGAATTTTTAGGCATTTTGCAAAATGCCTGATTACACAGTTTGCCTGTAACATATATACAGGGTACTTTTATGAAGATGGTGGCAAATGCTACTGCAGTAATACTTGGGACATTATTGTATTTTTAATTTAATTTCCTTCATTGACTCAAGTTGTTTTTACCAGGTAATGCTCGATCTACAGAAATAGCTAACAATCCCAGCACTAATGTGGAGTTTTAAAACAAGAAAATAGTACTCTTCTTTGCTTAATATTGACTCTTTTTGAAGTATTTACATATAAATTGTTTTAAAATAGATTTATTTTTAAGGAAAAATTTCTCATTGAAGAGTGAAAGTCCAAAGACAAGAAAAAGAAAAAAAGTGATCTCTAGAAGAGCGAGCCTCGCTAAAGCTCGCGCTTAAAAATTACTCATGGCAGCCCTAATTTCAACCCATAAATTTTGCCTCAGGAAAGTGGAATAAATGGTCATCCAGACTTGCAACATATTGGTATTTGCTCAGTGCCACATGTTCCAAACTTTGGTAACTCTCTGGTTTCTTACTGTATCATAGAAGAGTGAAATTTTGATGGGATAATAGTGGCCCAGTAGATAAAAGAGATACTTTAGTTTTAAAAAGTAGGAAATAAACAATTCAAGAGTTGTAGAAGTTTGTTCATATGTTGACATATAAATTTACCACATCTTTTATCAAAGAATCTCCACATAATAATCAAATTACTTACATTTTTTCAGCATTGCAGAATTATGTATCTGAATCTTGATTACAATCTGTTAAAATTATTTTGAGTGAAGGTGTTGTTTTCTAAATTTAATTCTTGATATGATGGTTGGGTGTAAAATTCTGTGTACTGTGAAGGCTATGATTATAATTTCCTCATCTGGTTTCCAGTTATGAAGCAACAGGTTTTTAAACTGTTTAGAGTCATCTCCTCTACCAAAATGTTTCAGCAAATTTTCAGGATGTGTTTAGCCCAAAAGGTTCTAGAGCTAATTAGGTTTTGGGGAGTATCTGCCATTGCTATGACAATGATATCACGAGTTTTAGATTTTAAATGTTGTGGGTGTTCTACAGTCTAAACCCACGTATGGATTTTCACCAAACTTCGAGGATGTCTCAAGCCCGAGAGTGTCTAGAGCTGATTAGGTTTTGGGGAACATCTGGCAATAGGTGTAGCGATGGCTAGACTTTCAAGAGTTTTGAGTGTTAAATTTGTGGGTGTTTCACAGCCTAAACCGATGCATGGATATTTACCAAATTTTCAGGATATTTTTATTGCATAAAAACGTACTTACATAATCCCAACAAATGCTTACGTGACCTACCATTCGGTCAAGGACACAGACAATGTGTCTCGCCATTTTTTTTCTACTGAAAGTACACACGTAAACCCCAGTGGGCACCTGCTGGAGGTTATAGATGCTCTGTAAGTTGCCATTCTTATTTTGACCGCCGTCAAGTGCACACGCGTTGTTTTTGGCGATTCAAAGGATATTTACAATAGGCGCAGTTTTATTCTTCTGTTATGCTACCTTGGGATGTTACCAAGCTTGCATTAAAGGCAGGAAGGAGGGAAGAGAAAAAAAAATTAATGTATTTCTGGTAAGAACTAACATTGCTCTATGGGTGCGGGCTCCCTGAATTTTTCCACAAGAGAAATCCTCTCTTCAGCAATTTATTACCACCATGAGGAGTCAGTTGGCATCTCTGACTTCCCATTTGGAGGAGTCGAAGCAAAGTATAAACCTTTCTTAGCAGGGTATGTGTGCCCCTGCCTCTCAGATAAGACCTGATTCATCAGAAGGTGAATTTTTGATTCATCTTTTCACAGGAACAGGGTATGTGTGCCCCTGTCATTCAGACAAGACCTGAGTCATCATAAGGTGAATTTTTTGATGATTCATACTTACCTTCCAGGCAACACTGTAGGTCTAGGTCTCCTCAGGGTGAGGCAGACTTGCATCAACAAAAATTGCCCCCTCCGATGTGGAGATGTTAAAGGCCATTACAGGGCTGCTGCATCTACAAGTTCCACAAGTTGAGTGCCTTGTGGCTCCTATTTTTTCATAAAACCTTCTGAACATGTTGTCAGGAAGCAGAATTTACCCTTATCTCCTGGTCAGGATATGGGTTCACGGATTTAGAAGGCTTTACAAACTACATTGCAGGACAAATCTAGCTCAGAATCCTTGTTCCCATGGTCAGTTTCTTGCCTTTGAGAGGCCAGATATGATCTTACACAACTTCTCAAGATGCTCCTTTGAAGGCTCATAGTTGCCAGATTCTCATCTCCTTTCTTTGTTTCATCAAGTAGCACATTATACAGGAGTCAGTCTGTAGAGAGAATGTGCAGTTTTTAGCCCATGTTAGGTGGTTAAGATGGCCATTGATAACTTGAATATCAGGATTCAGGAACTAGCCAATGAAATCAGGAGTTCAGGAGATCTGAAAACTGTATAGTAGTTGGCAGATCTCATGGACAAGTACTCACAACTCCAGACATCTGTTACTTCATCTGAAGATTGCTTGGTACACTGACTTATAGTAGAATATGGCCCTTGCTTGCAACATGTTCCTAGCCAGGGAAGTTTGTAGTTCGAACCTGGGACCTAAGGATCTGCCTACGCTGCATATAAGCCACTTTGATTAGCAGGGTTTTTTTTTCATCTACACATTTTGTCTCAAGTGGAGGACAACATGTTAAAAGACTCTACATTATCAAATCTGACACCAAGTCATACAGAGATACTACCAGGAATTTTGATTTCGGGAGGTCATCTCTCTCTAAAATGCCTCGGGAAGATAACAAGTCTTTTCGTGACAAACGAACACAGCCAAACACCGGCTGTGCGCGCATCACAAAATGGCAGCGAAGAGAAAGAGGAAATGAATGGACAAGATTACAGGTTTTTTGCCAGGTATAGTTAAAATACCGACCTCAGCCCAAATTAGTAGGTTTACTACAACATGGCTATCGTCTGCATTTCATAATTCTTCCAAAGTTGTCGAAAATTCTGCTCATTTTGAGTGAATTTCACAACAAAAACAAACATGGCGCCCTCCACGAAGCAGTTCAGACCATGCTTACAAAAAAAAAAAAAGAAAAAAAAAAAAAGGGCGATAACTCATGTCAGAAAACCCACTACTCTGGGATATTACTGCAGACTGTTTCTGGTACCCAAACCCATGAAATGGTGGCGACCAGTGATACATTTATGTATGTTGAACACCCTTTTACATGTTCCAACTTTCAAAATGGAAACAGCCGAATCTATCAGGAAGTCGATTCGAAAAGGGGAGTGGGTCACCTCGATAGACCTCACAGACGCTTATTTTCATGTTCCAATACATCCACAATCTCAAAAATATCTGAGATTTCAGACCAAAAAAGGGGTTTTCCATTTTCAGGCTCTCCCTTTTGGTGTAGCAACAGCTCCCCTAGAGTTTACTCGTATTGGAAAAGAAGTAAAACTCATAGCTCAAGCCAGGAACCTCAGAATCCATCAATATCTGGACGACTGGCTTCTTTGGTCACCAACAAAGGAACAATGTCTCAAAGATTCAGAAATTTAGTGAAATTGGTCCAACAACTAGGCTGGCTTATCAATTTTCAAAAGTCGGAATTGGTTCCCACACAAAAACTAGATTTTCTGGGCTATCACTTCGATCTTCAGAGGGCTCTGGTCTTTCCAACCCAAAAGAAATTCGATCGGTTAGAAGTTCAGACTGTTTCCATCAGAAGGTCATTAGTCTTGACTCCAACAAAGCTCATGTCACTCATAGGGACATTAGCTTCCTTAGGAAAAACAGTACCTCTGGGAAGGTTACACATGAGACCTTTTCAGTGGTACCTAAAGTCACACTGCAATTTTCCCCAGTCACTGGAAAAAAGGATCCCAGTAACAGGGATTTTTCTGAATCATCTCAAATGGTGGGAAAATCTTCAGAATCTTATGGTAGGTGCTCCTATACATCCTCATATTCACAACACACTGCCATTCACAGATGCCTCCCAAAAAGGCTGGGGAGCTCACTTGAACGAAATAGTTCTCAGTGGCCTCTGGTCAAACAAGGAGGCTCAGCTTCACATCAATGTATTAGAGCTAAAAGCTGTTCTCCTAGCCCTAAAGGGGTTTCAGGAGCACTTGCAAGGTCAAAGAGTGCTCATCTGTTCAGACAACAGTACAGTAGTATCTTATCTGAACAAAGAAGGAGGCACACATTCCATTGAAATGTGTGCTCTTATCTGAAGAATTCTGTCATTCGCAAATTCCAGAAGGATCCAGATAAGAGCAAGACATGTACCTGGATCCCTAAATGTGATAGCAGACTCCCTATCACGAAGGGACAGGGTCATACAAACAGAGTGGTCCCTTCACCAACAGATATTCAACCAAATTTGCAGAGTTTGGCACACACCAATGGTAGACCTGTTGGCAACTCATCTAAATTACAACTTCCAATTTATGTATCTCCTGTCCCAGACAAAAAGGCTTGGAAAATAGATGCATTGAATATCTGTTGGGAAGGCTTAGATGGCTATGTCTTATGTCCAGTAGCCATCCTGCCACAAGTAATTCAAAAATAATCACATACCCATGCAGGATGATATTACTGGCACCAGGGTGGCCAGGGATGCCATGGTTTTGGGATCTGGTGGATCTCTCGACCAGGGTACCCCTACAGCTCCCTCATTGGAAGACACTACTGAAACAGCCACATTCCAACAGGTTCCACAACAACGTGGAGTACCTGAACCTACATGTGTGGCTTCTGGATTCCAGGAATCCAATTCTGGAAGATTCTCACCTGAGGTGGCAGAAAGAATTAAGGCACCTCAGAGGGAATCCTCAAGAAAAGTCTATCAATCAAGGTGGGCCATTTATGGGCAATGGTGCTCACACAATAAGGTGGACATCACCTCAACAACTGTTCTCCAGGTAGCAGAATTTTTAAACTACCTGTTCACAGTCAAAAATCTCAAACCAGCTACAATTACTGGTTACAGAACAGCAATAGCTGATGCTTTGGGTTCTCAGGGTGAACTCATCTCAAAAAGTCTAGAACTGAATAGACTTATTGCCAGCTTCACCAGGGATAAACCTAAACCAAATAGGTCCATACTTACATGGGACCTCTCCTTGGTCCTCTTAGGTTTGACAAAACCTCCTTTTGAGCCTTTATCTGAGGCTCCTTTGAAGTGGCTAACTTACAAGACAGTGTTCCTGTTAGCTTTAGCCTCAGGGAAAAGAAGGAGTGAGATACATGCTTGGACTCACTCTTCTGTCTCTTCAAGGAGAAATTGGTCAGAGGTCACTGTTTTCTCCTTCTCCAGCATTCCTGGCCAAAAACCAATTGGCTTCGGATGGCCCTGATTCCATTAAACCAGTAGTGATTCCAGCTCTTACTACCATGTTGGATAGTTCACTGGTGGAGGACAAGTCACTTTGTCCAGTTAGGGCCCTCAAAGTCTACTTAGACAAGACCAAATCAATGAGAAAGGGCAAGGCCCTTCTCTTTGTATCACTTAGGGAGGGTTATTCTAAGGATATCACAAGAATAACCATTTCTCAGTGGATCAAACTGACCATTCATACTTGCTATCAGTCTTCAGATATGACTGATCAACAGGTCACTCAGGTTACAGCTCATGATGTCAGAGCTATGGCTGCATCACTTGCGTTCAAAGGAGGTATCTCCTTAGAGCAGGTCTTGAGCTCCTGTTATTGGAGGTCCCACAATACCTTCACAAACTTTTATTTCAAGGATATTTGCTGGGAAAATGATAATTAGTTAGGTCCCATTGTATCTGCACAGCATGTAGTGAACAATTGAGACTTAATAAGAGGTTCAACTTTTATTTTTAGGATGTGTGGAGTTGGACTGCACTGGATTAAGACTATGATTTTGGACATGATTTGGATATGACTACATAGTTCATACGGATGGCTTGAGGGACAGCTGCACTCTGACTGTTGGAGTTATATTCAACTGGGTGCAACTGACCTTTGACCCCTGCACAACTGTACAGACAGGGTGACGGGATTTAAAAATATCATGTTTATGTATGGTACAGCATGCTGCTTTCATAAGTGGGTGAGTACCTTTCAGTTACTTTATTACAACTACTTTATCACTTTATCAGTACTTGTAATAATTTAATAATAATAATAATAATAATTTTAACTATATGTAATATATTACAGTTGTTTGTAGTATAACGTATTGTTTCTATACATTTTTTTGTATCTGTATTAGCTCAAGAACTCTCCTATAGCACTTGACAGTCCTCAGAAGTCTACCCACCATGGACCTCAGGGCTGCATTCAAGAATTTGTTGGGATTATGTAAGTACGTTTTTATGCAATAAAATTGGTTAATTTTATTGTAATTGGAATTTTTATAAATAAAAATACTTACATAATCCCAACAAGGAGAGTCCCACCCTCCTCCCCTCTACCATCTTCTGAGGGGTAGGGTCAAAATTTTAAGAATGGCAACTTACAGAGCATCTATAACCTCCAGCAGGTGCCCGCTGGGGTTTACGTGTGTACTTTCAGTAGAAAAAAATGGCGAGACACATTGTCTGTGTCCTTGACCGAACGGTAGGTCACGTAAGCATTTGTTGGGATTATGTAAGTATTTTTATTTATAAAAATTCCAATTACAATAAAATTAACCAAGTTTAACCTAAGAGGATCTAGAGCTGAATAGGTTTTGCGGAGTATGGCTCAACAGCTGTTGCCATGGTAACACTTTTAATATGTTTTGATGTTATACTTTGTGTATGTTCTATAGCATAAAACCATGCATGTATTTTCAACAAATTTCCAGGACATATGTAACCCAAGAGGATCTAGAGGTGAGTAGGTTTTGGAGAGTATCTCTGGGTTATGACTCTCTAGGTTTAAGGATTTCCACTTTTTGGATTTCAACACATTACAGGATCTTTATCAATTTTGTGCTAACCAGGCAACTTCTGTTGCCAAGGCAACACTTTTAAGACTTTTTGGTCTTAAAGTTATCAATTAAAAATGGGACACTTACACTCGTGTTACTAGAGTTGCAGTTTTGTATGTGTATCAATGCCAGAGAAACTGTTGCTTCATAATAGGCTTCCACTTTAAGTGACACATGCCTTCATGTCATTGAAAGAAATCCTCACATCATGAATGAATAAAGTCTTAAGTTGTCCCCCTTCATCATCTTACATGAAAGTTCTTACATCTGACAGCATCTTTTGGGTTCTGTATGCTTCTTACAGTTGAAGTTGTTCTTTATATTTTCCCAAATTGCAATGTTGTTGCCCAGTTAGATGTAGTGGACATAGTTTAGTTTATTTACAGGTATAAACACTATGAAAGGTGGGCCACAGCTAGTGATTTTCCCGTGGAAAATATTATCAATGATGGAACTACAACTCACAGTAACAGGTGAAGAACAATTTATTCTTGAATGCTTGTAGTTGTAAATATATGATACATTTCTTGTTCTCTTAAATACTGCTTAACATTTAGAAAATGGCTTTCTGACCAGTTTAATAAATAGAGGCGTTTTTCCTTGAAGCCACAAAATAGGTATGTAGCAGTTTTGTGAGCTGAGCTAGAAGAAAATGTAAATGTACCTAAATGTATTCTGGCTAAAACTCTTTTGTGAAGTAAAAAGCAGCATTATCCAGTTACATACATGTACTTTACTCTTTTCAGTTTTTTTAACTTCTCAATACAGTGTTTGTTTGAAGTGCTGTAATAACAATTTCATGTTAACTTTTTAAATTTATTTAAGAAATATATTCTCCTTCATGGAAACTTAACTATGTACTTTCACTGTCCCTAAATCAACAGTAACTGTGTTTGTAATTGAAGATCGTGCAGAATATAAATAATAAATTTCAAATTTCTGTTGAAGCAAAAACGTTTGTAGGAACTTTTAATTTAGTCGAGTTTTAGAAGAATGAAAAGAAGGTATCACATTTTTGAAAATCCCAGATTATCATGTATTTAAACCTCACCTTCTCTACACTTCAGCTAATTGTTAGTATAATGGCGGATGCTGAACTTTTATATTGACTAGCGGTTCATGGCTATAGGAAGGAGATATCCCTCTTTTTTGTTACTACTCTTGTAGCTATGGTATGATGTTGCATTCTTCTTTCACAGGTTAGGAAGTGTTGCTGACTTTGATTTAGTACTGAGAACTAAGGATGTGAAAGATGATGTCATGGTGGTAGGTCTATGTGTTTTTTCTTTGGAGCCATTAATTTTGTTGTGGTTTTCACCCCACAGCTGTTCACCCATGGCATCTGGCTGGGGAGGGAGATAGCAGAAAAATATCTTGTCTGGGTTATATCTCAAAAACCATGAGGTGCAGAAAGTTTCTACTTGGTAAAGACATCGGCTGGGGGTGTGGGTGTGCAAAATCATGGTGTGACTTTGATTTGACCTTTGACCTTGTAGTGAGTCCAATGATCTTGACCCTTAAAGTTTTGTCTAGGGTATGTCTCGAAAACTGTAAGGTATAGGAAGTGATACTTGGTCGAGACATAAGTTGCAGTGGTGTAGTTGTGTAATGTTATGGTGTGACTTGATTTACCATTGCCATAGTGACAAGAATATCCTGTTTAGACTACATTTTGAAAGTTAATACTTGGAAGGGCCATTGATTGTTGAGTGTAGGTATGCAATTTCATGTTGTGACCTAGGTTTGACTTTTAACCTTGGTTCTCTCAGAATCTTTTCTATAGCTCTGTTGGAGACATATAACACAAAGCTATATGCATTGCTTTAACCAGTTATTATATATACTTTTACCAAATTTTGCTATGTCGAGTAACAGCTGTGCCTCAATGGGAAACATTACTTTTTCTTAACTTTTAGTTTTCTAAGTAATGCTGTCCTCTTTCTTTCAAATGGTGTTGTTCTGATACTTTACCTTCACATTCTTTTTGTCTCTTTTAGATATTATTTTGTCTTACACCTTTACAAAAATTATACTGTCTTGTGAAAGTCTGCTGATCTTTGCACTGTTTCACCTCTTCTCTATTTTCTGTGTCATCAATGCTATTTCCACAGACTGCTTGCTACGGGCATCTTTAATGCTACTTTTTGGCAAGCTCTGTCCTCCCACGTTACATATATTCAATAAAGCAGATCTACCATTAGTAGGCTGAACTGTTCTGTAGGCTTGTGTTACAGTTTTGCAAATGCAAAGAGTTCAGGATACACTTTTTTCTTAGATCTAGCTTACCCATCAGGTAATGCCCACTTTTTGAAATTAATCACCGAAATAATTAAAATCAACAGGATATTTTGTGTGATTCATTTGTAGAGTTAGAGCCTCAATCTTTACATAGTTTCAAATATTTATAAAATTTTTAAGTGGTTGTATCAAAAAGATGACTGAAAATTAAGTATCAACCCACAACTTGAATTCTCTGGTTATTTGTACTTTTCACCATCTGACACAGTATAAATTGTTGAGATTGTTCATAAATTGATAATAAAAGTATTTTAAAATATTTTATGAATTTTAAAAAAGAAGCAGAATCAGGAAAATAAAATTTTAAAGTGGTTTTATGAGGAAGATGTGTGAAAATAAAATATTTTATCATATTTTTTCACTAAACTAGGTGATTCAAGTATTTTGAATTTCATAAAATGCATGTTTACTGTCATATATTGAAAGAAATATGATAAAAGATGTGGCAGTAATAAAATTTTCCTGAAGTTAATAAAATGTCTTAAACATTTTCTTAGACACAGCCAGCTTGTCCAGCAAGATTATTAGCAAAGTGGAGTAACTGGATGTGTGTGCTATTTCCTTTCTATTTTAATTGAACATTCATAGTGCAATACTACCAAAATAGTCTGACCAGAATCTATGTGTATATTTACAAATTTTGTTACTTTTTGTGACTCAGTTTCAGTCTGCTTTTTACCCCGAAACCAACGGCTGTCGGGGTATTGTTTTCACCCATGGTGTCCGGATGGGTGTTTGGGTGGGCGGGTATTCGGGCGGGGGGAAAAAGTTTGTCCGGGCTGTATTTCAGAAACCGTAAGGTGTAGGAAGTTGATTTGGGGGTGTAGGTGTGCAACGTCATGGTGTGGCATTGATTTGACCTTTAACATTGCCGTAGTGACCTTGACCTATAAAATCTTGTCCAGGTTATATTGCGGAAACCTTAAAGTGTAGGAAGTTGATACTTAGTAGGGACATTGGTTATGGGAGTAGGTGCACAACATCATGGTTTGACCATGATTTGACCTATGACCTTGCCGTAGTGACCTTGACCTATAAAATCTTGTCCGGGCTATATCTCGGCAACCGTAAGGTGTAGGAAGTTGATACTTGGTAGGGAGACTGGTTAGGGGCAGTAGGTGTGCAACATCATGGTGTGACCTTGATTTGACCTTTGACCTTGCCGTAGTGAGCTTGATGTATAAACTGTTGTCCAGGCTATATCTCGGAAACCATAAGGTGTAGGAAGTTGATGCTTGGTAGGGACATTGGTTACGGGGTGTAGGTGTTCAACATTACAGTGTGACCTTGATTTGACCTTTAACCTTGTCATAGTGACCTTGACCTGTAAAATCTTGTCTTGGCTATATCTCGGAAACCGTAAGGTGTAGGAATTTGATACTTGGTAGGGACATTGGTTAGGGAATATAGGTGTGCAATGTCATGGTGTTACCGTGATTTGACCTATGACCTTGCCGTAATGACCTTGACCTACAAAATCTTGTGCAGGCTATATCTCGGAAACCATAAGGTGTAAGGAGTTGACATTGGTTAAGGGGTGTAGGTGTGCAACTTCATGGTGTGACCTTGATTTGACCTTTGACCTTGTCATAGTGACCATGAGTTTTAAAATCTTATCTGGGCTATTTCTTTGATTGCATAAGGTGTAGACGGTTGACACTTGGTAGGGACATTAGGGGGGTTGTAGGGGTGCATCATGGTTTGACCTTTTTGCTCTGCCAAAGTGTGTGCACCTGCCATATTTGAGACATCTTTCTCTTATGACAAAGATATATGGATTGCTGCAACTGATTGGTATATGCACTTTTACATAATTGTGCTATTTCCATTGACAGCTATTCTCCAATAAATTTTACAGCTTTAGATTTTTTAGTTTGCTGATAAATGCTGTCATCTTGCTATGGAATTGCCTTGTTTTAGTACTTTATCTTTTCATACATTTTCTTTCTCTGAGATGTTATATTCTCTACTTTAAAATTATTTGGAGCTTTTTACAATTGACACTGCTCTGAAAGTATTCAGATCTTTTACTGTTTCACCACTTCTATATCTCATGGTGTTGAAAACTTTTTCCCCAGGCTGTGGGGTACAGGCATCTTTGATGCTGATTTTCCTGTTTAAAGTGCCTGGTAATGATTGGTCTTTCATATTTGAAGTTTGAAGGATGGAAATGTAATTGAAAACTCCTTTTCCAATATAATATCTCTACTAGCCACCCAGCTTGCATGGTAAGAGCACAGAAAACAGATAAAGCTATTTAAATAAGGGGGAAAAATATAAAAAAAAATGTTGGAAGGCTCAAAATGAATTCATGGACTTGCAAAAAAATTTTCTGAAAATTGGTTTAGTCATTCATTGTTTTCAAACAGCAGTAGCCCAGGCATTAACTGGAGACAGGTGTCAATCCAGTGCGTGAGGCCATGGCGGGTATTGTGTTTTCAAACGGTCCGATTTCAAATTACATGAATTATGCTACATACTGGTTTATAAGGTCCATCATTGCCGTTTTTTACCACATACACAGTTCCCTTTAACAAATTTTTGGTTTAATCTCCTTCATATTTCCTGAATTACTTAAATATCTTGTATACCCCATTATCGCCCACATTCCCCGTTAATGTGGTAGTAATTCTCCAACCCATTTGTTGTTGTAATTCACATGCCCCCTTATCAACTGACATGTCCCAGTGATTATTTTATGGTTTTCTGTCCCAGTGATCATTTTATTGTTTTTTTATGCTGAATTACCAAGTTGTGGTGGTTTTAACTCTGGCTTTTGAATGATGGTAATTATGGGTTCCTCTGCTTTGTCAATTGTAGATCCTTTCGCAATAAAGGCCCTCTCCTGCAGGACCTCATAAAATGCAGTGACCTGGATATCCTGGGTCTAGTTGAGACTCATATTAGACCAAATGATACTGATGGCCTCCTGAATTCTCTCACTCCGGCTGATTACAATTTCATCCAAAAACCAAGGTATACTGGTTTGGGCGGTGGTGTTGGTTTTCTGTGTAGAAAAACCTTTTCTCCCAGTATAGTCTCTTCACCAGTTTTTAGGTCATTTGAAATTATCATACTTTCTTTCAAGTCCGATCACAATAGCTTTGTTGCTGCTTGTGTGTACCATCCTCCAGGTTCTTGTACTACTCAGTTTCTGGAAGATTTTCTGGCTCTTTCTGGTTTTCTGTCTTCGACTGGTTCCAGTTTCATCATTTGTGGTGACATAAATGTCCATCTGGATATTGAGTGTGGTGATAGGTCCAGGTTTAACGACATCCTTCAGTGTTGTGGTTTGGTTCAAAGTGTCAGTGGCCCGACTCATTTACTGGGTCACACTCTGGATGTTTTGATATCTCTTTGTGACTCTGATTTTGTCCACAATGTTAGTGTTGGAGATTTCATTTCTGACCATGCTGCCATAAGATGCGAACTTGATTTCTCCCACCCATCAACCAGTATCGACAAATGGGTCTCTTATCGTCGGTATCACAGGATCGATATCGACCAGTTCCGCAATGACCTCAATAATATACCGTTTGTACGGTCCCCTAAAGGTACTGCTGCAGAACTGTATGATCAGTACATAACTGGTGTAACACAGGTACTTGACAAGCATGCTCCTATCATCTCACGCAAGGCAAAACAGCAGTCAGATGAGTGGTTGTCTGATTCGTATCGCATGGCTCGATCTCTTTGGCGGCAATTTGAACGAAGGTGGAGAAAACATAAGTCAGAGTTGAACAGGTCAAGGCTCCGCAGGCAAATTGCCTGGTGCAATCGAGTGGCCAATAAAGACAAGGGTTCATACTATACTAATCTCATAACTGCAAACAGTGGTGACCCCAAGAAGCTATGGCAGTCATTAAGGAAGGTATTGCATTGCACTTCTGAGACTGTCCTGCCTGCTCATAGCTCAGACAAAAGCCTTGCAGACATGTTTGCTTCTTTTTTCTCCAATAAAATAAGCAAAATCAGGGACACCTTTCCTACTTCTGGCTCTTTCAATGATGCACCTGATTCAGTGCCTCCTGCTTTCAATGCCTTTATGCCTGTCACTGAAGACGAGGTCCATAAGTGTATCAGTGAATCCCCAACTAAATCTTGCTCACTAGACCCTATACCAACATTCCTCCTTAAGGATTGTCTTGATATCCTCCTCTCTTCTATTACCAAGTTGGTAAATTATTCTCTCATTGTAGGATCTTTCCCAAATTCTTTCGAAAAGGCGGTTGTCACCCCCCTCATAAAAAAGGCTTCCCTTCCCAGAGATGACCTTAAGAATTATCGCCCAGTGTCTGGTCTTTGTTTCTTGTCAAAGTTGGTTGAGCGAGTCGTTGCCAGGCAGTTGACGTCACACATCAATAACAACAAACTGGAAAGTCCTTATCAGTCAGCATATAAGCCAGGTCATTCCACAGAAACTGCTTTATTGTCGATAAAAAACGAGGTTATCTCTCTCTGGCACGTGGTGAACCCACAGCTCTAGTACTTCTTGACTTATCAGCCGCACTTGACACTATAGACCATAATATTCCCCTTGGTTACTTTAAATCCTGGTTTGGTCTTGGTGGAACAGTTCTAAAGTGGTTTGCTTCCTACTTAAGAAATCGTTGCCAGGCCATCAAGATAGGCTCCACACTATCTGAATTAAGCAATCTCATCTATGGCGTTCCACAAGGTTCTGTCCTGGGTCCGTTTGCTGTTTTCACTCTATACAACACCACTTAGTAAAATTATTCGCCTCCACCCGCATATTAAATTTTTTAAATTCCATTTTTATGCAGATGATACTTAGTTATACATCCATCTCTCCCATAAGAATGCTTCTTCGACTCTCGCCAAGCTAAATGCCTGCCTTCACGATGTCCAAGAGTGGATGTCGCTCAGTAAATTGAAGCTCAACCCTAAAAAAACTGAATTTATTGTCTTTGGTTACAAGGCTCAACGTCAGAAGATTTCCTCTCACTTTCCTGTTAGCATTCTTGGTAGCCTTCTTATCCGGTTGATTCTGTCAGAAATCTAGTTGTGTGGTTTGATGCAGATTTTTCATTCTCTGAGCATATCAGCAGAACTTGCAAAGCGTGCTTTCTTCAGATGCGTGACCTCCATAGAATTAGAAAGTATCTTACTCCTGAAGTGGCAGTCCTTGCTGCAAATGCCTTGGTTAGTAGTCGTCTGGACTATTGTAACTCTCTGTTCAGACGTTTGTCAGACTTCAATCGGCACAAATTGCAAAGTATTCAGAACACCCTTGCTCGTATTGTTACAAATTATAGAAAGTCATAATGCTCATGTTACACCCATTCTAAAGAAACTCCACTGGTTGCCTGTTAAGTACCGATGTATTTTCAAAACTGCAACACTTGTGTATAAATTTTTGCATAGTGGTTCTCCTTCCTATTTTGAACCGTTCTTGTCCTTTAGTAATTGTCCCTATAGTACTAGGCGTAGTCATCCAGATCATCAATACCTTACAGTTCCTCCTTTTCATTCATCAGTCTTTAAGTCAACCAAACATTTTGGCCTTAGTTTTGCCTTTGATGCTCCTAAGATCTGAAATGAACTCCCTCAAGATATCCGCAGTGCAACATCAGTTGCCTCCTTCAGAAAGAAGCTTAAAACATACCTGTTTGCAAAAACCTACCCACCATAGCCTCCCCCATCACATCTGTGTCTCCTTGGTATGACCTGGCTATGTCCCTTGATTAACGCTAACTGCCTTGCTCTATGTTTAGATGCGCCTTAGAGTCCATCAGTGATGGAGATTAAGTGCTATAAAAATCCACATTAGATTAGATTAGATTATCTGAAATAATGTATTGTGTAACAATTGCATTTAAGGCATTCTACAACATTCTGCTGCATTTGAGCCAGGCAAGTTTGCTACACAAGCGATATTATTAACCATACATCATTTCACCTTTCTTCCTCTTTCTGTTTCTTCTTCTGCACAAGGTTGCGGGTGACATGCTGTTTCAAGACCACAAGTTTGATGTATCACAAGTGGTTAAGTACTTCAAGCTAAAGGAGAGTGCTGGTGACCTGGCTATTTACTATGAAATGGAGCCAGAGGAGACCACCTTGTCTCGTGGAATTGTAGAGGTTAACCAAACTACCCATAGGTGAGCATATCAGTATTACAGTATTTTTGCTGGCGTTGTGGTAAGTAGCATATCTTGTAACCCTGTGGTGGAAGTAGTTACTGTTGGATACTACAAAAATAATATTGGGAATAATTGCTGTTTCAGTAGTTAAAATTCTTGTCAGGGTATTGTTCAAGTGACCCCATATGCACCCAATACACTGTGCACAAGTGAGTACCACAATGGGATTCTTTTTAAAGGTAGACTGTGGCCTATTTTTATGCATGGGCCTAAGGCATGATAAAAGTAAAATGTATTGTTAACTGGTAAAAATCAATGCGTAAAGGTGAGCCTGATTGAGGCACTTTTATCTGAAAAAGTAATGTTTTTAATAGATATACAGATTCAGAAACTTGCAGTTAAGGCTGTGAAACACTGTAAAAACATACACAGTCAAGTGTTTTTATGTATTTTTAATACTTTACACTTTGTTTTATGATTATAATTTAGTTTGTGAAAATCTGTGTTTTGTGATACAGATTTTATTGTGCTACAATAGCTTACCAATATGTGGAACTGAATGCTTTCTCGGGAGGCTGCAGGCATCTGGACAATGTCCAAGAAAGATAGATGTTTAGTATTGGCCAAATCCCGTGCTGAGAGTGTACCATAACATTGGAATCCCACAATCCCTCAGGATATACATATTGTTGGATGTTGCCATTCAGCCATTTGTTTTGTTTTAAATCATAGCTTATTCTGATCAACTTTGAAGTGTGCAGGATAAGTAATTTTTTAAATATTTCATTGTTGTGAGAGTTCCGGTTCGTACTTCTCGGATTTATTGCTGTAAAAATGTCCTCCTACCAAACAAGTTCTAAGAAGCCCAGATTAACCAAATGCAGACATTTCTGCTTCATGTTTGATACTCCTAACTACTGTCCTACATGCAGAGAAGCTGGCAAAGGGATGACCCTTGTGACTTACCACTGAAAAGCCGTGCAATGTTTGCTCTGGTTTTTCTGAAGAACAGCTTATAAAAATCAAGCACAGACTTAGATATGTTAGAAAGCAAAAAGTGTCTGATACATGTAATACTTCTAAAGATGATGATCTGGACTTGTTGGCAGATGATGTGGAGGCTTTTTCTGGAACTCAAGCAGACCTTGAGGGTGCTGCAGAAAACTTATTTTCATCTCCTTCATGCACTGAACCCTTACATTTTTAGTCTTTGTCTTTAAGGACACCTTAAACTGTCCTACCCACCCCAGGTACAGCTTTACGAAATAAGATAGAAAGTAAACTAGAAAAATCCCTGGGTAATCATTTCAACATCCAACTCCAACGGCAAATGAGGATTTTTCAAGCGTCCGTGCTGGAGGTTATGAAATCTCATAGAGAGGAAATGCAGTCTACGAAAAAAGCCTCCAAAGCGGAGGTAGATTAAACCTCCGCTTCAACACCTAGTAGTAATCCAGAAAAAATGTTCCTCAATGTACCCTTTTACAGTTCCTCAGTTCACAAGTCCAAGGTTCATTTCAATAAGTCATTTTCATATGATGCTCCAAAACTCTGGAATGATTTGCCTCTGGAAATTCGAACTGCACCAACGCTATCATGTTTCAAAAGGCGACTTAAAACCTACTTGTTTCAGAAGTCTTTCCCTCCTTAGCTTTCTCTCGCTACCGAACACCGATGATCCCCTGGTGACGACATTGCTATGGTTTTCGACATATGATTCTTACATTATGATTGGATGGTGTGCCTTAGAATCCGCGAGCATCGGAGATTAAGCACATGGATACCTGATACCTAGTAAACAGTCTGTTGAATTGCCTGATCTGAACACCCATTCAAACCCTTGGACGTTTAATCACTCAGATGCTCAACCTATGGAAATGGACTTCTGTGGTCCTTCTCTTCCACCACAGTTTGGTCAAAGTGTACAGTCTGATCATGGCTCCAAACACTTGGATCTTCATTCTGAACACTCAGATCCTCAGTCCAATCACTCGGAACAACCTCAAAGGGTGTGTTCTTCTAGAGCCAAGAAACACTCAGACAAAAAGAAACACAAGGTTCAGACAAAATACTATTCACAGTCTTTATCTTCAGAGGAGGATCAGTCCTCTGTCCCTGTTAAAAAGTCTGCTAAGCCTCAACAGGCTCCTTCTGAGAAAGACCAACTACAAGATAACCCAGACCCAGATTTTTACAGGAAGGTAGATATGTCTAACCTCCCTTCACAGTACGCAGAGGAAGTTGAGACTTTTAGGCACATACTTGATCTCCCTGACCCTAGGGAAACCATGTATAGGTCCTCTACCACTATGCTGGGCCTGGACAATAAAAAAGGCCAACAGAAGCTCAGGCCAAGAGGCCCTTCAGCTATGCTCCCTTTAAGTCCATATCTCAAAGATGCCTTTGATAAATGTAAGCAGGACTTCCTGGCCTCTAATTTACCTGAGGGTAAATATATAAAACCCCCTGCTTCAACAGCAAAATATTACAAGGTGGGACAGCCTTGTTTTGAGGACAAACTACAGGAGCTTAATTCAAATTTTGCCAAGGTCTGTATTTCTTCTAAACCCTCTGGGGCTCCTAGGGACAAGGTTCCCCTACAAGTTCTCAAGAAACTTGAGCACCAAGCTAGGCAGAATCTCTCTACCATCAACTTTACAGCTACTTTTGCAAAGACTGCTTCTGCTTGTAACACTACTATGGAGAAGTGTCAGCACAGTCTTAAGGCTACCTTTAAAAGGGTCAAAAGCTAGATTCAGAAGGGTGCTGATCCTGACAAAGCTGCCAGGCGTGGCTACGAACACGCCTGTGAATATTTTGAAATATGGAGTAAGAAGATCCTTATTCAACAGAGAGCCTCAGCCTGCCTAAGCAAATCCATAGCCCATATTCTCCTGAGGGAGCTGTATACCATGGGCAACTCTGGCCTGCTAAGACGTGAGGTAGAGATGATCCTCCTTCAACCACATCTAAGGGATTCTAGATGTCAAGAACTCAGGAATTTGCCTTTCTGGCCTACTCCTCTGTTCAAATTGCAATTAGTCAAGGATGGAGAAGAAAAGGCACCCCTAAAGATTCACAGGGTTTTGGACCCTATCAAAATAAACCCTTTCGTAGTCCTCAGCACAATAAGAAAAGAGGCTCCTACAGGTTACAAGGCCTTCAAAAAGAAAAAGCTCTGGCCTCTTGTATCCAGTCTCTTCTGTCAAAGAATGCAATAGAAAGGGTGTAAAATGTAAAATCTCTCGGGTTTTACCGTCGCCGGTTTCTAGTCCCCAAGCCTCACCAAAGCCTACTTGTAGAAAGGTTAAAAATGGAAACACCAGAGTCCATCAGGGCCTCTCTGATTCCAAGGGAATGGGTGTTGTCAATAGACTTATCAGATGCCTACCCTCACATTCCCATCCACCCAAACTCAAGGAAATGCCTGAGGTTTTGCCACAAGTCACAGGTGTTCCAGTTCACCTCCCTTCCCTTCGAGCTAGCCACGGCCCTGCAGGTCTTTACAATGATTGTAAAAGAAGTGAAGCTGATGGCCCTGACAAGGGGAATCAAACTTCACCAGTACCTGGACGACTGGCTTATCAGGGCGTAGTCTCAGGAAGAAGCACAAGTGAACATTCAGACAGTGGTAGACCTGACTCAGTCCTTAGAGTGGATAATAAATTGGGAGAAATTCGAACTAAAACCTGCTCAAGTGTTTTCATCTAGATTCAGTCCTTGTAAAACTCACTCAAGAGAGATGGCTCAAACTTCAGGATTTCACCCTTTCTATCCTGGCCAGGGAGGCTCTGGTTTTCGGACCTAGTGCTGCGCTCAGCAGAGATCCCACTTCAACTACCAGTGTCAAGAACTCTCCTCAAACAGTCCCACAACTATGTGTTTCACAGTAATCCACAACATCTCAACCTCCATGCCTGGTGTCTAGGAGTGGACAGCTCCAAGAACAAGGCTTCTCTGTGGAGGTGGCAGAGAGAATTGCCGCCCCTTAGAGGTCATCAACAAGGACCATCTACATGTCAAAATGGGCCCTATTTGAGAAATGGTGTAGAGAAAATTCGGTGGATTTCTCCACTCCCTCTGTGAAGCAAGTCTCAGACTTCTTCATGTACCTGTACCAAGACCTAAACAGATGCCCTTCGACCATTGATGGTTATAGGATGGCCATTGTTGACACCTTTGGCCCAGCGGGGCTCCATATCTCCCAAAGTTCAGACCTTAACAGGTTACTCTCAAGTTTTCACAGGGATCATCCCAAATGTTCCAGGAATCTTCATAAGTGGAACCTTTCTTGTTGTACTTAATGAGCTCACAAAAACACCCTTTGAGCCTATGAAAGACACAGACCTCAAACAACTTACCCTCAAAACTGCTTTCTTGCTAGCGTTGGCCTCCGGCAAGCGCTGCAGTGAAATTCATGCCTGGGTCGCAAACAAAGTATCTAATCTAGGCCAATGAGAAAAGGTTGCTTTGTTCCCTTCTTCAGATTTCATAGCCAAAAGCCAACTAGCAAGAGAAGGTTCTCAAAGTGTGTCTGCGTTGACTATTCCTGTTCTAACTACCATTGTAGATAGACAATTCAAAGAAGACAGGACCTTGTGTCCGGTGCTGGCCTTGAGGTACTATTTGGATCGAACCAAAGACCTAAGAGGTTCTTGATCCCTTCTCTTTATCTTCTTTAAGAGAAGACATACCTCAGACATCAGACCCACTACACTCTCTTCTTGGCTAAAACATCCTAGTTTGTTACAAACAAGCAGATCAACAAGCCTTGGACCTGGTCCAAGTCAAAGCGCATGACATTAGGGCTTTTGTGGCCTGTGAGGCCTTGTACGGTGGGGTATTGCTGGACCAAATCATACAAGCGTGTCACTGGAAAGCTCACAACCCATTTCCAATTTTTACCTAAAAGACCTTACTTGGTTAGACAATGACAACAATATGTATCTGGGACCAGTAGTAACGGCACAACAATTAGTAGACCCTTCCCCTCAGACTACTCATCCCCAGAAAGAAAGGGGGGGGGGGGGGGGGGGCACACCAGCCAAGTCTTCAGGAGTCTAATCCCAGGGTCTAGGTACTTGGTTACCTCCTCAGGATGTTAGGGTAAGGTCTTTTATCTATCATTGCTGTATTTATTAACTGTATAATGTATTAAGTTTTACTCATTGTACCACAATCTCATATTTAGGGTGGCAAGTTAATGAGATTTCAAGCCCAGGGCTTGTATTCATCACAGTGAACCTTTTGGGACTATACCCGCATAAGTGAGCACGGCTGCACTTAATCCTTCTATCAAAACATCCAGACAATATCGGTACTATCATTAATCTTCTGGTTTTTGGCTTCTTACAGGTCCGATTTTCAGAATTGGGGCTGTGAATATATTTACTAATTCAAATCCAAGAAAAATTGACTATTCTTCTAGTCTCAGCTGAAATCCCTCCACCGGACGGTTGGATTCAGCATTCAGTTCCACATGGTAAGCTATTGTAGAACAATAAAATTGAAAATTTTAATTACTTAAATGCGGCTTTCATAAGTTACAAGCTTACCATGTGGAACTGAAGAGAGTCCCACCCTGCCTCCCCGCTGTATTACAGCTGAGAGGGTATGGTCTAAATTTACAATGAGAGAAGGAGGGTGAATCGCGGGATTACACTGTTATGGTACACTCTCAGCACAGGATTTGGCCAATACTAAATGTCTATTTTTCTTGGACGTTGGCCGGATGCCTGTCGTCTCCCAAGAAAGCATTCAGTTCCACATAGTAAACTTGTAGCTTATAAAAGCTACATATAAGTAATTAAAATTTTTAAGTTAGTCCATTTATGTGAAAACCTAAACCAGATAAGACAACATCCTTGTATTAAATTGGTTTATGACATACATATGAGTATATTTTGTTTTATTTTTCACATCACAGAATTAGTCGTTTCCTGGAGAAACCTTTACCATGTGATACTACTTCACGACTTGCCAGTATTGTGTTCTACTGTTTCTGCAAAAACACATTTCAGTCAGTGAGAAAATACCTTGCCAGCCACCAGGATGTGGACAGCAGGAACTTTGGCAAGTTTCTGGTAGGCTACAATTAAAGTCATCTCAGTAACCTACAAACAGTAATTTTGTACTTAATACACTATTGTTCATCCGTTACCTAAAACCACAGTCAAATCAATGAGAAAATACTGCTGCAACCAACATCAAGAAGAAATCAGAAATGTAGGCAACTTTCTTGGCTGTGAATACATCCTCACGCAAACCGTCACAGAAACCCCAAGGAATTCTGAGAATTTACCACACCTATGTTTTATAGTTGTTATATAAACATGTATATGTAAGTTATTCATTTATTCAAAATTAGGTGTGTATATACACAACAGGACATATCATCTGGTCCAAACTGCTCAAACTTGATTTAAGGACATCCCAACCAGTTTTGTGGTTTCACTTTCCTTTGATAGGAGCCACTCTGAGCCATGTTATTTTTTTATCCTTCTCATAATCCTCTTTCTCCATTAAGTGTCCTTTGGTATACCTGAGTGGCATCTTTTATTGATTCTGTGGACATGCCCAATTTAACCACATTGTAGATTTCATTAGTATTATAATTCATATTACAATTGATATAATGTAGATGTCATCATAACTAATAATATAAAAAATTAATGTTTGGTGTAAGGTTTTGAAAAAAAAAATTATTCAATCTTTGTTAAAATATTGAAGCTTATCTCAAGTTTAAATAATGGTAGAAGGTGTATATGTTACAGTGACTTTGTGTAATCAGGGAATTCGCGAATTCTCTGAATGTTTTATGGAATTCACGAAATCTCTAAATGGACCAGGGAATTCACAAACTCCCTAAATTTTCTAGGGGATTTGTGAATTCTCTCATTCCACAAGTTCACTGTAACATATTTATCTCTTTTTATGACACAGGAGTGGCACATAAATGAAGAGAAGCATTCTGTGTTTGGAATGAAGTTACCCACAGGATTCCAGCTGATTGGTGATGTGGTAAGTATATTTTATAGCGAAATACCCTTACCATTTCCTAACAGTAGCTATTTGTTGGTGCCATCCAACCCGAATGGGCAATGCAGAGATGTGATTTTAAGGTTATGTATCAACCTTAACCAAGCCATTGTTTTACAGTAGTCCGTCCTCTTGACCATGACACATGACCACATTGTTTACCTCATTATTTTTGTTGGCCATCAACAGTAGAGACGTGTTTTGGAAATCTTCTGGAAATTGGTTGGAGTTTTCAGGGTTTTGAATCATGGCAAATAATAAAGATTCATCAGATTCTAAAACAAAGTGGCAAACAAACTTTTGTGGGCATTTGATGCCGAGCTTTGATACTCATAGATATTGCTTCAAATGTAGAGAATCTGGCAAGGGCGATGACCTTTGTACACATAAGAAAGGTTGTCTTCTATGTGTTATGTTTTCTGAAGATCAAAAACGTAAACTCGCTGAGAAGCTTTCAAAGGGTAAGAAATCTGGTAAAGAAACCGCTTTGCAAAAGGAAAAGGACAAGATAGACGACTCCATATTGGATGAGGAAGATAGTTCGATTGGAGTGTCTTCTCATTCTGTGGTCGCTGGCCAGTCATCGGGTTCAAATAACCAGGCGTTGGCAGCGATCCTCCCACAACTTACAACTCTTTTGAATAGAATTGCTGCAATAGAAAGCAAGGATTCCCCTACAGAGGCGGACATCTTGGTTTCTAGGGAAGCTGCAGGAAGGACGAGTTCCCAATGCAAAAAGAGATCTACGCCCAGTGTAGGTTTTTCCGAAGATGTACATTCAAAACAACCGGCGGAGGAAAACCCCTCTACATCTGCGGCTGTAGCTAGTCGAGTATCCATATCTACAAAAAGAGTGTGGGTAGATTTGTCAGATGACGGGGAATATGATTCCTCTCAAGAAGACAAGCAACCTATTCCTTCTTACTCAGACACCCTTTTTACCAGTAAAAAATGGTTGGACATTGCTATAACTGAGACTGATACAATTATTGCCCCTTCAGTGTTTTCTCAAGCTTCTAAGTTAAAGAAGTCTGCAGAGGTCTCCTTGGTTTTACCTCCTGCTGAAAAAATGGTTAGTCTGTGGAATTTCAAGGAATATGAGGCTTCAGGTGTTTCAAAGGAACATGATTCCTTGAAAACCAAGTCTTCCAGAAGGAATCCTTTGCCTAAAGGTCTGTTTTTGAGTTTTGACAGACCACCCATGAAGTGGTATAATATCTCACCTCAACTCCATGCAGCCCCCAAGTTGCAAGATGCCTTCAGAAACATAACATCATCTCAGTTTCCAATGCCTTCTGCCATTTCAACTCCATGGAAGCAGTTCACTCTCTGGGAAACAGTGAATAGAGAGAACATTAATGTCTTGAACCACATTTTTTGGTTCAATTCAGCCAATTGCAAAGCCACAGAGGAGATTGAAAGACAGTTTGCTATCATTAAGTCTGCTGAAAATGAGACTGACTTTAACAATGCCCTTGAATATGTTCAGGAGTGCCTTCAGTTACAGGCTTCAGTTAACCAGTCTTTGGGAAAGGCCTTGGATTCTCTTCTTGGCAGTTCAATGACTATGGCAGCAAATATGTTATTGAGTAGGAGAGACAATTACCTGAAAAGTTGCTCAAAGGATGTGACTGAAGATGATATCAGCAAGCTAAGGAATGCTCCTTTCACTTCCAATGAGGTGTTTCCTGTTGACACTCTCTCTGAAGTTCAAAGGAACTTCATTCAGTGGTCTCATGTTAATAGGGATTCCAAAAGTAGGGACTCAAGGAAGGAACACACACCAAGACATGAGGAAAAGAGGGATAATAGGTCTCAAAATAGGTCTTTTCATCCTTACCATGACAATTCCTCATCAGGCTCAACAAAAAGCAGTGCCCCCTCTTCAGCTGGAAATAGAGGGAGAGGTTCCTACTCCTCTAGGCCTTTTAGAGGCAAGGGTGGCAGGAGGAAGTGACTGCCTGTGCCCAGGAAGTCGTCTGTCCACTTTTTGGCAGGTATGGGAAACCAAGAATGCTCATCCAAGGGTTGTGACCATTTTGAAGGAGGGTTATTGTCTGAATTTCAGAAATTAACCTCCATTGATAAATTATCCTGCAATAAGGAGCAAGTATTTGAACCGGGAGAAACAAGAATTTTTGATAAAGGCGGTTTATCAAATGATTGAGTAAAAAGCAATAACTCCAGTTCAAAAGGTCACTTCCCTGGGATTTTACAGTCAGTTGTTTCTTGTCCCCAAACCAGGAAAGAAATGGTGACCAGTGATAGATCCGAGTGTGGTAAACAAATATATGCATGTTCCTACCTTCAAGATGGGAACTGCCGAAAATATTCAAGATTCGCTTCAACAAGGCGAGTGGGTAACCTCACTCGACCTCACAGATGCATATTTTCACATACCGATTCACCTACGGTATCAAAAGTATCTTCGCTTCAATGTAGGCGACAGATCCTACCAGTTCACTGTCTTACCCTTCGGAATCGCTACGGCTTCACTCGAGTTCACCATGGTAGAAAAAGAGGTAAAGCTGATGGTTCTTGCAGAAGGCATCAGAATTCACCAGTATATAGACGATTGGCTAATGAGAGCAAGAACAAAACAACAATGTCAAGAGAATACCCACAGGTTAATTCATCTTGTGCAAATCTTCGGTTGGATCATAAATTTCGAAAAATCAGATTTAATTCCAGCTCAAGAAATCGAATTTTTGGGTTACAAATTCGACCTCAGGATAGGGCTAGTCTTGCCAACTCAAAAGAAAATCTATCGTCTTCTGGAAAAAACAGTTTCCACATTGGAATCTCTTCACACATCTCCAAAGAAGCTCATGTGACTGATTGGAAGCATGGCTTCAATGGAGAAGACTATACCATTGGGTCGTCTGCATATGAGGCCACTCCAATGGTACCTAAAGACACACTGGAGGTACCCTCAATCTCTGGATATCCCAGTACCTGTGTCCCAGGTTCTCAAACAGCATCTTCAGTGGTGGACCAATCTTTCGAGCCTGAAGAGGGGTTCCCCACTTCATCAGAAGGAGTACAATCTCCTTCTGTTCACAGATGCTTCCCTAAAGGGCTGGGGTGCTCATTTAAAGCATCACATAGCCAGTGGTCTGTGGAATCGGGTGGAGTCAAGGCTTCACATAAACATTCTAGAGCTAAAAGCAGTCTTTCTAGCTTTAAAATCATTCGAAAATCAGCTTCTCAATCAAAATCTACTGATTTCCACAGACAATTCGTCAGTGGTTGCCTATCTCAACAAGCAGGGAGGTACCCACTCTCAGGAAATGTGTGCCCTAATATGGAGGATCATGGCTTGGGCAAATGCCTTGGGAATCCAGATTCGGGCAAAACATATTCCAGTGAATCTCAATGTGCTAGCAGATTCTCTGTCAAGAAAGAACAAGGTGATTCAGACTGAATGGGCATTGAATCATCAAGTGTTCAATCAAATTTGTCTTTGTTGGCATCAACCAATGATAGATTTGTTTGCAACAAGGTTGAATCACAAGCTTCCAATGTATGTGTCTCCCGTCCCCGACAGTCAGGCTTGGGAAACGGATGCATTGAACATCTCTTGGGAGGGTCTGGACGCCTATGTGGTTTGTCCAGTGGCTCTCATTCCTCAGGTGATCCAAAAGATGATCACTTACAGGTGCAGAATCATCATGATTGCACCAGGGTGGCCAGGGATGTCTTGGTTTTGGGATCTGGTGGTTCTGTCTACAAAGTTCCCTCTAAGACTTCCCTTATGGGTGAATCTGTTGACTCAACCTTTCAGCAACAGACTTCACAACAATCTAGCTTACCTGAATCTTCATGCTTGGCATCTGGAGTCAGTCATAAACATTCAGAAAGATTCTCAGAGGAGGTGGCAAAGCGAATTAAGGAGGCTCAGAGACACTCCTCAAGGAGAATCTATGAATCAAGCTGGTCCATTTTTGGAAAGTGGTGTGAAGAGAGCCAGGTGGATGTCTCCAATCCCACTATTCCAGATGTAGCAAATTTTCTTAACTGTTTGTTTAAGGAAAGAAATCTCAAGCCATCTACCATTGCTGGTTACAGAACAGCAATTGCAGATGGGCTGGGGTGAGCAGTTCTCTAAAAGTGTTGAGCTGAATAGATTATTGGCAAGCTTTTATAGAGACAAACCAGTAGCTAATAGGTCTATACCATCTTGGGATCTGGCTTTGGTACTCCATGCACTTACCAAACAACCTTTTGAACCTTTGGGGAAAGCTTCTTTGAAGTTACTAACTTTTAAGACAGTTTTTCTTTTGACTTTGGCATTGGGCAAAAGGAGAAGTGAAGTTCATGCTTGGGCTTATTCATCTCTGAGTTATAAGAAGAATTTGTCACAAGTAACTCAGGCCCCATCATCTGCTTTTCTTGCTAGGAACCAGTTGGCTTCAGATGGGCCTGCTGCAATTAAGCCAGTGGTCATTCCGGCACTGAAACCTCAGTTGGACAGCAGTTTGACTCAAGATAGATCTCTTTGTCCTGTGAGAGCTTTGAAGTACTACTTGGACAGGACAAAAGATTTAAGGAAGAATAAGGATCTTTTGGTTGTAGCTATTAAGGAGAGCTTTACCAGAGATATTTCCAGGGCAACTATCTCATCTTGGTAAAAACAGACTATCCTTTTGGCTTATGAGAGGTCAGACTCTGAGTCTCAACAGCTATATCAGGTGAAAGCTCATGATGTCCATTCAATGGCTGCATCTTTGGCTTTTAAAGGAGGGGTCTCCTTGAATGAAATCCTTGAGGCTTGCTTTTGGAAGTCTCATAATACTTTCACCAATTTCTATCTGAAGGACCTCTGTTGGCATAATGGTCAGATTTTGAAATTGGGCCCTATAGTGTCTGCTCAGCTGCTCAGCTGATATTGTTGCCAAGTGGGGTTTGACCTGTTATTCCTTTGAAGTTTGAAGTTGAAGTTTCAAGTTGTATAGTGATGATACTTACTACTGTTTGCACTTGTATTGGATGGAATTGAACATTGTGAGATCAACCACATTCTGCCTTTATTTTGAAGGTATGTTGAATGTTATGTGGTGGGAAGTTGACGTTTATGAACACATAATCATGTTAAATGCACTGTTAAATGTTGGAGTTTATGTGTTCATGTTGCATGTAAAACTCACCTTGTTGTTATGTTACAGTTTCTCTCAGTGTTTTCTTGTTGTGGAGGTAGGGCAGGTGATGGAAGTTGCAAAAAGTAATTCCCTCCATCCTACAAGGCTGAATTCAGCTACTGTTAGGAAATGGTAAGGGTATTTCGCTATAAAATTGGAAAATTTTATAGTAATTTGAATTTTTATTAGAAATACTTACCATTTCCTAAGACTCAAATTTCTCTCCCGCCTGCCCGCAAGTCATTCTTTTTACTTGCAACAAAAATAATGAGGTAAACAATGTGGTCATGTGACATATTTGGCGGGAGGATGGACTACTGTAACCCAATGGCTTGGTTAAGGTTGTTACATAACCTTAAAATCGCACCTCTGCGTTGGCCATTGGGTTGGATGGCACCAGCAAATAGCTACTGTTAGGAAATGGTAAGTATTTCTAATAAAAATTCAAATTACTATAAAATTTTCCAAATTTATCTCTATTCAGTTGTATCTGAATCAGACTAGCCAAATACAATGTACTGATAACATATCAGGAACTGCAAATAATGAAGTTTGAATGGCAAATTTGTAGTTACATAAACACTCCAGCATTAAAATTAAATACACTCCTTGTGTTTTCCATCACAGTTTATACTTACAATAATGCGATTTAAGTATTGTCCATGGTCATACCAGCATGCATGGAACATATTCAGCAAAATTTGTGTTATTATCTCCTGCCGGGCTTTAGCCCGGGAGAGAGATTATGAAATGATGCCTGTGTGTGCGTGCGTGTGTGTGTGCGTGCGTGCGTTAGTCACGCAGATTTCTCCAAAACTACTACAGCTACAGATTTTTTGTAAATTAATTGTCCCAATGAATTTTCACGCCCTTGAAAATTTTTTTGGTTTTATGGACTTAGGCGTAAAGATAAGTGAGTAATAGCAATCTTAGCTACTTGGAGTAAAGGGCTCATAACTCAAAAACTATTGCAGTTACAACTTTTTCTTCAAATATGTTGTTCAGCTACTTTGTGCTTAGCTATAAGATGGTACATAGTTTGGGGTCCCATTGCATGCCATAAGTGAGTAATAGCTATTTTCTTATTTGTAGCAAAATAACAACATAAGTAAATGTCAAATATCTTCAAAAGTATTAAAGTTAGGGAATTCTTTTCAAATATGTTATTCATCTACTTTTTGATAAGCTATCACATAGTAAAGTTTCAGATCTGTTGCACTTTGGATAGCTGAGTAATAGCTACTTTGAAATTCTACAGTTGAGTAAATCCATTGTAACTCCAAAACTAGTGCAGTTAGAGTATTTTCCTAAAATATGTTGTTCAGCTGCTTTGTCCTTAACTATAAGATGGCATATAGTTTGTGGTTCTATTGCATGCCATAAGTGAGTAAAAGCTATTTTCTTATTTATAGCAAAATAATGACATAAGTAAATGTCAAATATCTTCAAAAGTATTAAAGTTAGGGAATTCTTTTTAAATATGTTATTCATCTAGTTGTTGGTAAGCTACCACATAGTAAAGTTTCAGACCTGTTGCACATTGGATAGCTGAGTAATAGCTACTTTAAAATTGTGACTGTTGAGTAAATCCATTGTAACTCCAAAACTATTGCAGTTAGAGTATTTTCCTAAAATAAGTTATTCAGCTACTTTGTCCTTAACTATAAGATTGCATACAGTTTGGGATTCTATTGCATGCCACAGGTGAGTAATAGCTATTTCCTTATTCGAAGCAAAATAACAACATGAGTAAATGTCAAATATCTTCAAAAGTATTAAAATTAGGGAATTCTTTTCAAATATGTTATTCATCTACTTTTTGATAAGCCATCACATAGTAAAGTTTCAGACCTGTTGCACATTGGATAGCTGAGTTATAGCTACTTTGAAATTATGACTGTTGAGTAAATCCATTGTAACTCCAAAACTATTGCAGTTAGAGTATTTTCCTAAAACATGTTATTCAGATACTTTTTCCTTAACTATAAGATGGCATATAGTTTGGGGTTCTGTTGCATGCCACAGGTGAGTAATAGCTATTTTCTTATTTGTAGCAAAATAACAACATAAGTAAATTTCAAATATCTTCAAAAGTATTCAAGTCAGGGAAATATTTTCAAATATGTTATTCATCTAGTTTTTCATGAGCTATCAGATAGTTGCAAACCTGTTGCACACTGGACAGCTGAGTAATAGCTACTTTGAAATTGTGACTGTTGAGTAAATCCATTGTAACTCAAAAACTACTGTAGTTACAGTATTTTCCTAAAATAATTTGTTCAGCTACTTTTTCCTTAACTATAAGATGGCATGTCGTTTGGGGTTCCATTGCATGTCATAAGTGAGCAATAGTATTTTCTTATTTGTAGCAAAACTATGATAGAAATAAATACTAAAGTTAGCCAAATCTTTTCATTTGTTATTCATCTAGTTTTTCATAAGCTTACGTTCCTGTGTCCTTTATATTTTTGTTGCTTGTGCAAATGTAGGTCAATAGCTAAGTGAGTAGATAGCTGAGCAAGAGCTACTAAAATGAGTAAATGTCTTTTATCTGTAAAAGTATTATAGGTAGGCAATTTCTTCTAAATAAGTCATTCACCTACTTTTGGGTGATCTACCACATAGTGAAGTTGCAGAACTGTAGCTCTTTGGATAGCTGAGTAATAGCTACTAATATGAGTAAATGTTTTTTATCTCTAAAAGTATTACAGGTAGGTAATTTCTTCTAAATAACTCATTCACCTACTTTTGGGTGATTTACCACATAGTGAAGTTGCAGAACTGTAGCGCTTTGGATAACAGAGTAATAGCTACCAAAATGAGTAAATGTCTTTTATCTCTAAAAGTAATACTGGAAGGTAATTTGTTCTAAATAACTCATTCACCTGCTTTTGGGTGATCTACCACATAGTGAAGTTGCAGAACTGTAGCTCTTTGGATAGCTGAGTAATAGCTACTAATATGAGTAAATGACTTTTATCTCTAAAAGTATTACAGGTAGGCAATTTCTTCTAAATAAGTCATTCACCTACTTTTGGGTGATCTACCACATAGTGAAGTTGCAGAACTGTAACACTTTGGATAACTGAGTAATAGCTACTAAAATGAGCAAATGTCTTTTTTCTCTAAAAGTATTACAGGTAGGCAATTTCTTTTAAATAAGTCATTCACCTACTTTTGGGTGATCTACAACATAGTGAGGTTGCAGAACTGTAGCTCTTTGGATAGCTGAGTAATAGCTACTAAAATACCGTATTTATTGGAATAAACGCCCCGGGGCGATGCATTTTTCAAAAGGGGGGGCGACTATTACAGATAAATAAAATCAAATCTCGAGTCCAGTGGCAATGGGCGATAATGGGCACTTGCTGCCTTGATCTCGCTTGTTAGCATGTATAATGGCGAGACAGCTTAAAATATTGGAAACAAACCTTAAATCTGAAGAAATTATATAGTTTTGTCTCGTATTTTTGCAGATTTCAATGCATCTGTGACCAAAACTGCCATGTTTTGTTTTTATTTTCTTTATTGCTCGTAAGCGATATTCGCTTGGGAAGTACTAAAACGCATCATTTTTCGGAATCCCGGAATCGCAAAGGTGTTGGCTGTTGAGAGGGATGTAAATCCCCGAAATATGAACTTTGCAAAGGTAGAGAAGAGGGGGGGTGATTAATAGGGAGGGGGCGTTTATTCCAATAAATACGGTAAGTAAATGTCTTTTATCTCTAAAGGTATTACAGGTAGGCAATTTCTTCTAAATAAGTCATCCACCTACTTTTGGGTGATCTATCACATAGTGAAGTTGCAGAACTGTAGCTCTTTGGATAACTGAGTAATAACTACCAAAATGAGTAAATGTCTTTTATCTCTAAAAATATTACAGGTAGGCAATTTCTTCTAAATAAGTCATTCACCTACTTTTGGGTGATCTATCACATAGTGAAGTTGCAGAACTGTAGCTCTTTGGATAACTGAGTAATAACTACCAAAATGAGTAAATGTCTTTTATCTCTAAAAATATTACAGGTAGGCAATTTCTTCTAAATAAGTCATTCACCTACTTTTGGGTGATCTACCACATAGTGAAGTTGCAGAACTGTAGCTCTTTGGATAGCTGAGTAATAGCTACTAATATGAGTAAATGTTTTTTATCTCTAAAAGTATTACAGGTAGGTAATTTCTTCTAAATAACTCATTCACCTACTTTTAGGTGATTTACCACATAGTGAAGTTGCAGAACTGTAGCGCTTTGGATAACTGAGTAATAGCTACCAAAATGAGTAAATGTCTTTTATCTCTAAAAGTATTACAGGTAGGCAATTTCTTCTAAATAAGTCATTCACTTACTTTTGGGTGATCTACCACATAGTGAAGTTGCAGAACTGTAGCTCTTTGGATAACTGAGTAATAACTACCAAAATGAGTAAATGTTTTTTATCTCTAAATGTATTACAGGTAGGTAATTTCTTCTAAATAACTCATTCACCTACTTTTGGGTGATCTACCACATAGTGAAGTTGCAGAACTGTAGCTCTTTGGATAGTTGAGTAATAGCTACTAATATGAGTAAATGTCTTTTATCTCTAAAAGTATTACAGGTAGGCAATTTCTTCTAAATAAGTCATTCACCTACTTTTGGGTGATCTACCACATAGTGAAGTTGCAGAACTGTAGCTCTTTGGATAACTGAGTAATAGCTACTAAAATGAGTAAATGTCTTTTATCTCTAAAAGTATTACAGGTAGGCAATTTCTTCTAAATAAGTCATTCACCTACTTTTGGGTGATCTACCACATAGTGAAGTTGCAGAACTGTAGCTCTTTGGATAACTGAGTAATAGCTACTAAAATGAGTAAATGTCTTTTATCTCTAAAAGTATTACAGATAGGCAATTTCTTCTAAATAAGTAAATTCACCTACTTTTGGGTGATCTACCACATAGTGAAGTTGCAGAACTGTAGCTCTTTGGATAACTGAGTAATAGCTACTAAAATGAGTAAATGTCTTTTATCTCTAAAAGTATTACAGGTAGTCAATTTCTTCTAAATAAGTCATTCACCTACTTTTGGGTGATCTACCACATAGTGAAGTTGCCAAACTGTAGCTCTTTGGATAGCAGAGTAATAGCCACTAAAATAAGTAAATGTCTTTTATCTCTAAAAGTGTTACAGACATGGTTGGGGTCAAATCCTTTGAGGATTTGGATTTGAAGGATTTAAATCCTTTTTATAAAGGATTTGAAAGGATTTGAAATCCTTTTGCCAAAAAAAGGATTTTGGATTTGGAATTGATTTAAATCCTTTTGTTTTGGGGCAAAATCCTTCTGCTTTTTAAAATCCTTTAGATTTTAATAGTGTAGTGTGTGTCTATTTTTAATATGTAATGTATTAATGCTTCTTTGTCCTTTTTATAAAATATGTTAGCAAATTCTAGTAATCTTGTGCAGGCTGCAAAAGTATACAAACAAAATACAATTGTTGCTTTACATGTAATATTATCTTTGTAGTTTACAGTGAGTAGGAAAGAGAGTACAGTTGAAAGAAGCCTCAGCACTTTGATGAAATAGCACTTAGCTTTCATAAACTTAACAAACATAAATAAACTTCATAAACAGGATAGAAATCCACATTCAGCAGCAATGAGAGCATAGTTGAAAGAGGCCATGGAAATGCAATTAACTTGTCTGTTTGTCTGTAAAATATGCCTCATTTTTTTTAATCCCATTCATTCCAAAAACACATTGACATCCCCCAGGGTGTGAATCGGAATTTCAAAGTCAAGTGCAGACATTACACAGCTATTATTTCTGCTTTAACAAAAGCCTCTTCAAACCTGCTAAGACATCTATTGGTGTGTATATTCAACGTTTGTCTAAAGAAAACCTGACAGAGTTATATAAGTTATATAGTTCTGCTTGTTTTCTATAATAAGCCCCTGTTATACATGCTTGTGGTCAGTAATATGACTTTTGATATATACATTTGTTTGAAATTTGAACAAATATAAACAGGAACATTGTGACACAAAATTTTAATTAGATTAACATTTCATTTAATAGCAAATTATTTACAGTATTTGTTACTAATTAATAAATTTGTTACTTCTGTTATAGTACAGTAGATATTATAGTACACATCCATCATAGTTTATTCAAGCATGTTTTTCAAAAGGATTTTAATTCCTTTTTCAAAAAGGATTTGGATTTGGATTTAAATCCTTTTGAAAAAGAAAGGATTTGGATTTGATTTGGATTTGAAAAAAATTCAAAGAATTTGGATTTTGATTTAAATCCTTTTTCAAGGATTTGACCCCAACCCTGTAACTTACAGATAGGCAATTTCTTTTAAATACGTCCTTACCTACTTTGCATTGATCTACTGTATTAATAAAGTTGCAGAACTGTAGCTCTTTGGATGGCAGAGTAATCGCTACTAAAATGAGTAAGTGCCTTTTGTCTTTAAAAGTATTGTAATCAAACATTAAACTTGTTGTCACTTCTACATGTGCCTCCATCTCACAAGAAAATTTATATTCCACTATCTTTAGTACATCTAATTTATACGGTGGGAGATAAATGCATGTGTCAGAATGCTTGTATTCCTTATGAACTAAATAAGAATTAACCCCGAGAGATTTTACAAACACACTTAGAAATTTTTAAATATTTAATAACACTAAATACCAAGCCTAAGCCTCTCATGAGTCTCTCAGATGAAACTGTGCACCTTTCATTTGCGTATATAATGTTGTACATCCATCATATTGTGTGTATTTAAGCCCACTCGTATATACATACATGTACAAAAAATTGTGGTGTCCAAATGTTTATGTTCTCATAGCATTGTGACATCATGGTGATCTCAATTACTACGTTGTCTTGTGACAAGCAAAATGTAACTGCTCACAAACAAGGGACATTTACATCACTTAAAGAATAGTCAGCATAGATGTGCAGTGAAATTAGAATTAAGATACTTATTTCTACTTGACAGGGAGTTATTCACCACAGAGTTTAAGTTAAAGACATTTTAGATAATGGTCTCACTGCCAAAACAATCCTTTGTAGATTATCACAGTTCATTAATATATTAGTTCCCTTCATGGGTCACAATTCAATGATTTTAGAAAAAAGGCTAACTTGTACTTGTAGGCTTCCACCTAATATGTTGTCAAAGGTATATACTATTTTGACGTAATTTTTGAAAATTCACAGTTACTTACCAATTTTAAATGGTTTACAATTTTTTTTAGAAATTTTATCAACTGGAAGTTTGTTTCTGCCCATCATGGTTGCACACTGTACAACTTGTCAAGAGTAATGCAAAATTCAAGTAAATCAAATCATATTAAGATTATGCACATTTTTGATAAAGCTCTTTTATTGACATTGCTATGTGATTTATGGTTAAATTTTCTGCACAAATTTTATTACTTCTTATTGACTATTGCTACAGTGGATGTAATCTATACACAGGGTGTTGCAGACTATGAGAGGTGGTTGACTTATTTCTCATTGCGTGAAAACCAGGAAACCAAACAGAATTCCATTGTGAAAAGAGCATATGCCAGGTACATTTGCTATGTCCATATCAGTATGCATGTAAACTGCCTTCAGTTACTGCAATTGTGTGGTACAGTTTACGGTGATAGTTGGTGATTAAAGTACATAGCTTCATTTTGAAAGCAAGTTTAATGATTTGGACATATTTATGTGCAGTAACTGTTTCAATATTGTTTAAAAAATACTCAGGGAATGCAGTGTGCATTAACTTGTATGAATATGGTTAAAAAAATCCCAGCATGGCTTGGGTAAAAAAAAATTGAAAGAAAATTTTCAGTATGTGTTGTATAACTAGTTTTTACTCAAAACCCTTAAAGGCATTGCAGGAATTATTTTCATCCCACAATCTAAAATGTGTATGACATACATACTTGATGGGAATACTGGTTGTGGGCTATATATGTATCACATCACAGTGTGACCTTTACTTTACCTTTGACTTTCTCATAGTGACCCTGACCTGTAAAATCTTGCCCAGGCCATATCATGGAAACCATAAAGCATAGAAGGGATATTGGTAAGAGGTTTAAACTTTGTAACATAATGGTATGACCTTGATTCAAGCTTTAACCTTACCTTCAATATCTTATCCAGGCTGTTTCGTGGAAACTTGTATGACGGTTATGGTTTACAGGGATATTGTTTAGGAGTTGTAGGTTTACAGCATTGTGGTGTTTCCTTAGTTTGACCTTGCCTTTAGATCTTGTCCAGTTCATATCTTGGAAACTGCAAGACATGGGAAGTTCATACATGACAAGGACATTTTTGGGCTTTGTACTAAGATGTACTTTGGAGAAAAATATGGTTTTAGGCCTAACTAGACCTCAAATAATGGGTTATTATAGAAAATTTATATCAATATTAGTTATATACATAGTCAAATTAAATTTTCATACATTTGATATTATTCTGGTATTGCGTTTAAATATTTGTCCTTGTATTAAATTGCTATAATTTGGTTTTTGTTACAGAGTTGGTATTATGGGAAATCCTTCTGATGGCTTTCATGGTAAAACAATTTCAATGTCAATTGCAAACTTCTGGGCAGAAGTAACAATACATGACAGTGAAAAGCTGGTGAGAACTCTTGGAATAGTAGTACTGTGATAATTATTACTGTTACAGTTTTCTGATAAACCATGTAACTTTGCAAAGATAAAAACTTACAACTTTCAACAGTACTTGCATCAAAGAACTTTGAGCTGATATTGATGTCCTTGATCAATGATCAGTATTTGTGGTGTCAGCTAAATGTGTCTCCGTTGTTTGTTGCACTCCTGCTGCAGTTATCCTTTCAGTGTGACATTTCAAAATGTGTTGTGACTATTTCTGAAAAATGACCAAGGAAAATGGTGGGCACGTTAATGTGAAATTTTGTAACTTGTTCATGTTTTGACTTTGTGGGATTGTTCTATGGTTGATATAAAATACATGTACATGCCCTCCATCAATCTTTAGCAACCTTTAACCTTAATACTCTTTAATATCTCAGAAACATTGTGACATAGAGCAATATTCAATGAAATCTTTGGCCTGCAGGGAATAAGCAGTCATGTGGCACTTTTTGGCAAAAATTGTTTTCCCACCATATTTGGTGGCCATCTTAAAATTCAAAAAGACATTTACCTCAGAAATGGTGTGACAGAGTGATTTGGATGAAATTTTTGACCCCCAGGGTATGTGCAGAGTTGTGTATCACTTCTTGCCAAAAATTGTTTTCTCGCCGTTTCAGGCGCCCATCTTGAAGTTATACGGAAATACAAAAACAAATATATCTTGGAAATGGTGCAAGATAGAGCAATTTCAACGAAATTTTGGGTCCCCAGTTTATATATAGTATCATCTACCACTTTTTGCCAAAGTGAAAAATGCATTTATCTCAAACAGTGAGAGATAGAGTAATTTAGATGAAATTTGGGGCACTCAGGTTGTAAGCAGCCACTTGGCACTTTTTGCCAAAGTGTTTTTTTTTTTTTTTTTTTTTTTTTTTTTTTTTTTTTTTTTTTTGCGGCCATCTAGTATTTTGTGTAAATATGCATTTATCTTGGAAACATAACAGACTACCAGTCAGTTGCATTGTATCAGCTACATGTTTACCCAGTCAAAGCCATTAAACTGTTACACCAAAGATTGGGGAAATCCCACCTTGATCACATGATCATATAGCTAAAATGATGCACTTTTATTAAAGTTTAAGAAGGTAAAATTAATGTATCAGACCTTTTTGTCATAAAAGTGATTATTTGAAGCCATAGAACCATACATCTCTTAGAGTATTGGTACCAGAAGTTTGGGGAGTGAAGATGACTTGAAAAGACTGGGTGACTAGACCTGTGTGTTGATTCGTGTGTTTGTGTGCCCTGCAGGTGCTGATACCTCATCCATTGAATGATCCCACTGAGTTTGGAAGTCTGGGAGATCTGCATGGAATCTCAAGGAAAGAGGGGCAAGTAACTACACTTGGGTACTCTAGCCTTGCAGTACAACAACAGAAACTTACAAATAAAGGTTTTAAAGATCTGGGGCCGTATTCATAAAGAGATCTTAAGTCTGAGACAAAAAATAGTCTCAGCTTTGAGATTTGGTCTCAGCTGAGACCAAGTCTCAACTTTGTATTCACAAATAGGTTCTCAGCTGAGACCAAGCTGAGACCAGTCTCAAGTTTTTCCAATGTAAACAAACCATAAACTTGCAAATACATCCAATATTTTTTAAAAGATCAATAGTTTTTGTGTGTTTTAATTCTTAACAAAAATCATACTGTCTATAAAAATAAAAAATAAATTGAAAATTGTGTCAACTGTTTTTATGTCAGCTGACTTGTCAGTCAGCTGACATTATGTCATCACTCTGCGGCGTGGGCGTACGCGTCCGCGTGAACAACTTCTTCTCCAAAACTACAAGGCCTAGAGACATGCTGTTTTTTTTTAAAAGATACCTTATCTATCGAGGATGAAAAATTGTTCAAGGCATGCAAATCTGTCTGTTCGTCTGTTTGCTAGAGACATTACAAGGGGGGTACCCCCACCAAAAGTGTGAAAATTTCAACTTTTTATCACAATTTTCTCAGTGACTATTGCAGGGATTTCTCTCATATCTTGCATATATGTACTAGGCCAGAGGTAGATTCTCTTGTGTGAGTATGAGACCTGGATCTGTCTTACTTTTTTTTAAATAAATTTTTTTAATAATTTTTAATGCATTAAAATTCATGAAATCATGCACTAAATCACTTATAACTTCAAAAGTGTTGCATTTACAGCATTTTGTGAAAATATGCTGTTCAGCTACTTTTTTCATAGCTACAATATGGTGAGTAAGTTGGGTGTCTGTCTCAATAGCTAAGTGAGTAATAGCTGGTTTTGGGCTTTTCAGTAACTTCCATTATGAGTAAAATCACTTGTAGCTTAAAAACTATTGCATTTAGAGAATTTCGTATAAATATGTTATTCAGCTACTTTTGGGCCAGCTATAACATAGTGAAATTTCAGACCTGTAGCTCATGGCATAGCTGAGTAATAGCTACTTTTAGGTTATCACTGTTGAGTAAATCACTTATAACTTGAAAACTATTGCATTTAGAGAATTTCGTATAAATATGTTATTCAGCTACTTTTGGGTCAGCTATAACATAGTAAAATTTCAGCCCTGTAGCTCATGGCATAGCTGAGTAATAGCTACTTTTAGGTTATCACTGTTGAGTAAATCACTTATAACTTGAAAAGTGTTGCATTTAGAGCATTTTGTTAAAATATGTTATTCAGCTACTTTTTTCATAGCTACAATATGGTGAGTAAGTTGGGTGTCTGTCTCAATAGCTAAGTGAGTAATAGCTACTTTTGGGCTTTTCAGTAACTTCCATCATGAGTAAAATCACTTGTAACTTAAAAACTATTGCATTTAGAGAATTTTGTATAAATATGTTATTCAGCTACTTTTGGGCCAGCTATAACATAGTAAAATTTCAGACCTGTAGCTCATGGCATAGCTGAGTAATAGCTACTTTTAGGTTATCACTGTTGAGTAAATCACTTATAACTTGAAAACTATTGCATTTAGAGTATTTTGTTTCAATATGTTATTCACCTATTTTGGGGTCAGCTATAACATAGTGAAGTTTCAGACCTGTGGCTCATTTCATAGCTGAGTAATAGCTACTTTGAAGTTCTCACTGTTGAGTAAATCAGTTATAATTGGAAAACTATTGCATTTACAGAAATTTGTGCAAATATGTTATTCAGCTACTTTTGGGTCAGCTATAACATAGTGAAATTATAGACCTATAGCTCATGGCACAACTGAGCAATAGCTATTCTCAGGTACTGACTGTTGAGTAAATCAGCTATAACTTGAAAAATATTGCATTTGGAGTATTTTGTTAAAATATATTGTTCACCTACTTTTGGGTCAGCTATAACATAGTGAAATTACAGACCTATAGCTCATGGCATAGCGGAGCAATAGCTATTTTCAGGTTCTCACTATTGAGTAAATCAGTTGTAGCTTGAAAACTATTGCATTTACAGTAGTTTGCTTAAATATGTTGTTCACCTACTTTTGGGTTAGCTATAACATAGTAAAATTTCAGACATGTAGCTCATTGCATAGCTGAGTAATAGTTTCTTTGAGGTTCTCACTGTTGAGTAAATCAGTTGTAACTTGAAAACTATTACATTTAGAATAATTTGTTAAATATGTTATTCACAGAATTTTTGGTCAGCTATAACATAGTGAAATTGCAGACCTCTATGTCATGGCATAGCTGAGCAATAGCTACTTTCAGGTTCTCACTGTTGAGTAAATCATTGTATCCACTGGATAGCCGCAGTGTGTAGAGAGAGATTTCACCATTACTGCTCTGATGAAAAAAATATTATAGCTAGCTTTCTTAAGTTTGCAGTATATATTAATAACCATAAAATGTTGTCTGGGAATATTTTTGGCCTCATTTTGAGAAACAAGATGGCCGCCACAGGTGTTTTTTGTCAGTCATGAAAAGTGCTTATATCTCCCTTATTATTGATCCTAGAGGTTTGGGATGATAAACCAACCTGTAGGAAATCATGGGGTGGGAATCTTTTGGTGTGGTCAGATTTGACCTTCAATGACCCCTCCTTCAAGGTCAAACAAGGATAGCCAAGCTTAAAAGTGCTTATAACTCGCTTATTATTGGTCCCAGAGGTTTGGGATGGTAAACAGACAGGAAATCATGGGCTGTGAATCTGTTGATATGGTCCGATTTGACCTTGGAACCCTCCTTCAAGGTCAAATGAGGATAGCGAAAATTGAAAGTGCCTACAACTCGCTTATTATTGGTGACACAGATTTGGGATGGTTTAGGAAATCATTGGCCCGGAATCTTTTGGTATGGTCAGATTTGACCTTTGGACCCCTCCTTCAAGGTCAAATGAGGACAGCCAAGCTTAAAAGTGCTTATAACTCATTTATAATTGGTCCTAGAGGTTTGGAATGGTAAACCATAGGAAATCATGGGCTGGGAATGTATTTGTGTGGTTAGATTTGACCTTGGACCCCTTCTTCAAGGTCGAACGAGGATATTGCATTTGTAGTATTTCTTTAAATATGTCTTAACCTATTTTTTGCACTTAAACAATTGCCTTGTTATTTTCCTTCATAATACCATTTACAGGGCACAACTTTTTTATCCTTTTCTTCTGTCAGCTTCGGAATTTCTTTCGAACTTGCTGTTCAGTTACCATTTACTGTATTTCTGTACAGCCCTTTTCCTGATAATTATTCTGTCCTCTAATCACCTTCACAAATCAAAAACACTCAGTCAGCTGACACAGTGCCCGTTCACGGGCACTCTCCTCTTGTTTATTTTTCATTTCACATGATCTACTTCTTTGTTGCTATGTAGTCCGAAAACACTGTTAAAAAGTGTCTCAAAGTGAGGTACTTTTGAAACCAAAGTTTGGGCTATCCGTTGTTACAAAAGTTTAGGCTAAGTATTATATATGTTGTAAATTATTTCTACTTTACATTAAGCCATAAAAAGTAAAAACATGAATCTCAGTTAAGGTGAAATAATGCTTGAGACTTTTACCAAAATATTTGAGACAATTATGTACTAGTCTTAAGTTTGAGACCAAATCTGAGACTAAATTTGGTCTCAACTATTTTGTGAATAGCAACAAGTCTGAGACCAAAACCAGTCTCAGATTTGAGACCAAAACTTGAGACTTGAGACAAAATTTGGTCTCAGCAAGTTTTATGAATACTGGCCCAGGGTCCTTAAAATCTGGGTCCCTATTCAAAAATATTCATATTCTTAGAATTACTAATAGTCTCAAGATTGTCTAAGAATAAAAATTTCTCGATTCCCGAGAATTTTTTTTTAAATAGTAAAGAAAATAATGATAAACTTGATATAAAAGCTGTATAGAAAACAGGTAGCAGCATTATCGTTCTACTTGATAATAATTAAGAAGGCATTTTTTGTTGAAAGCCTGGATCTAAAGTACACATTTGTGATAATTTTGAAAAATTCTTGGAATAATTTCTGAGAAAGTTCCTGTAATGGGGGTATTCGAAGAATATGATTGTTTGTAAATATTAGGTCTAGTCTATTAGTGTTAAATAGATACATAATTGAAATCACCAGTAACTAGCCTTTTTTACTAGTGTTTAATAGGTAAGATAATTGGAATCACCAGTAACTAGCTTTTTACCGTACAGCCCTTAAGGGCTGTTGGGGTATTGTTTTCACCCATGGTGTCCGGATGGGCAGGCGGGTGGGCGGGTGGCGGGAAATAGTTTGTCCGGGCTGTATCTCAGAAACCGTAAGGTGTAGGAAGTTGATACTTGGTAGGGACATTGGTTAGGGGGTGTAGGTGTGCAACGTCATGGTCTGACCTTGATTTGACCTTTGACCTTGCCGTAGTGACCTTGAGTTTGAAAATCTTGTCTGGGCTATATCTTGGAAACTGTAAGGTGTAGGAAGTTGATACTTGGTAGGGACATTGGTTAGGGGGTGTAGTTGTGCAACGTCATAGTTTGACCTTGATTTGACCTTTGACCTTGCCGTAGTGACCTTGACCTATAAAATCTTGTCCGGGCTATATCTCGGAAACCGTAAGGTGTAGGAAGTTGATACTTGGTAGGGATATTGGTTAGGGGGTGTAGGTGTGCAACGTCATGGTCTGACCTTGATTTGACCTTGCCGTAGTGACCTTGACCTATAAAATGTTGTCCGGGCAATATCTCGGAAACTGTAAGGTGTGGGAAGTTGATATTTGGTAGGGACATTGGTTAGGGGGTATAGGTGTGGAGCGTCATGGTGTGACCTTGATTTGACCTTTGACCTTGCCATAGTGACCTCGACCTATAAAATCTTGTCCGGGCTATATCTCGGAAACCATATGGTGTAGGAAGTTGATATTTGGTAGGGACATTTGTTAGGAGGTGTAGGTGTGCAACGTCATAGCCTGACCTTGATTTGACCTTTGACCTTGCCGTAGTGGCCTTGACCTATAAAATCTTGTCCAGGCTATATCTCAGAAACCATAAGGTGTAGGAAGTTGATACTTGGTAGGGATATTGGTTAGGGGGTTGTAGGTGTGCAACGTCATAATCTGACCTTGATTTGACCTTGCCGTAGTGACCTTGACCTATAAAATGTTGTCCGGGCAATATCTCGGAAACTGTAAGGTGTGGGAAGTTGATATTTGGTAGGGACATTGGTTAGGGGGTATAGGTGTGCAACGTCATGGTGTGACCTTGATTTGACCTTTGACCTTGCCGTAGTGACCTTGACCTATAAAATCTTGTCCGGGCTATATCTCGGAAACCATACGGTGTAGGAAGTTGATATTTGGTAGGGACATTTGTTAGGAGGTGTAGGTGTGCAACGTCATAGCCTGACCTTGATTTGACCTTTGACCTTGCCGTAGTGGCCTTGACCTATAAAATCTTGTCCAGGCTATATCTCAGAAACCATACGGTGTAGGAAGTTGATACTTGGTAGGGATATTGGTTAGGGGGTGTAGGTGTGCAACGTCATGGTCTGACCTTGATTTGACCTTGCCATAGTGACCTTGACCTATAAAATGTTGTCCAGGCTATATCTCGGAAACTGTAAGGTGTGGGAAGTTGATATTTGGTAGGGACATTGGTTAGGGGGTATAGGTGTGCAGCGTCATGGTGTGACCTTGATTTGACCTTTGACCTTGCCGTAGTGACCTTGACCTATAAAATCTTGTCCGGGCTATATCTCGGAAACCATACGGTGTAGGAAGTTGATATTTGGTAGGGACATTTGTTAGGAGGTGTAGGTGTGCAATGTCATAGCCTGACCTTGATTTGACCTTTGACCTTGCCGTATTGGCCTTAACCTTTAAAATCTTGTCCAGGCTATATCTCAGAAACCATAAGGTGTAGGAAGTTGATACTTGGTAGGGATATTGGTTAGAGGGTTGTAGGTGTGCAATGTCATAATCTGACCTTGATTTGACCTTTGACCTTGCCGTAGTGACCTTGACCTATAAAATCTTGTCTGGGCTATATCTCGGAAACTGTAAGGTGTAGGAAGTTGATATTTGGTAGAGACATTGGTTAGGGGGTGTAGGTGTGCGGCATCATGGTGTGACCTTGATTTGACCTTTGACCTTTCCATAGTGACCTTGACCTATAAAATCGCCAGGGCTATATCTTGGAAACCGTAAGGTGTAGGAAGTTGATACTTGGTAGGGACATTGGTTAGGGGCTATAGGTGTGTATTATCATGGTGTGACCTTAATTTGACCTTTTACCTTGTCGTAGTGACCTTGACCTTTAAAATCTTGTTGGACCTTTGGGTCTGTCTTTTGATGCAGATTAAGCAAAAGTCATATTAGAATTTATTAAGAATTTTACACTCATAACTTCCCATTGTAAGAGATAGAATTTCATCAAGTGAGCTACAGATTTTGCTCCAACACCACACATAAGCATTCATTAAATGTATTACCACTTCTGTATGCATGGTAATATTCAAACCATCTAAACCATAATTCGGCCATGCAGATGTATATAAAGAGTGTTGAATTTTAGTTTACTGATTAATGCTGTCATCTTGTTATTGAATTATCTTGTTTTAATACTTCATCTTTATACGCATTATCTTTCTTTTAAACATTATTTCTCCATTTAAACATTGTTTGGACCTTTATATAACTGACAGTGCTCTGAAAGTATCCTGAAGTTTGTACTGGTACAGTACTTCTATATCTCATGGTGTTGAAAATATTTCCCTAGGCTGTGGGGTACAGGCATCTCTGATGCTATTTTTGTAATTACACTCGAAAAAATACAGACCTTTAAGTGAGTTTTATGAGAGTAATTTTTGGTGGTATACTAGACGATCACTCAGCAAACTGTGCTCTGAATCAATGGTACATGCATATGAATCCAACATCAGTATATTTTCACTTAAACCACAGAACTAATCTGATTAATAATTGGGATTTATCTTGTGATGTTTTATTACACGAAACTGTTGAAAGAACACAATAAATGTTTCATACTTGCACTTTTTTGCAGATATCTTGGAGGTTTACGGCTCCTACAGGCAACTTGTAAGAAATTCTACCAATACTGCTCTGAAAAGGGGTAAGATTTTCTTTGATCAAAATGTAAAAATAAATAATATATAATCATGCAGAAATCTTTTAAGTTGAATGCAGACTTATTTTACTCCTTTATCCTTTACATGTTATTGTAGTATTGTAATTTGTTAAAAAAAGAAAGGTGTTTCTGTCTGTGTGTCAGTCAAAATCAGTGATATGCAGAAAATATCAAGCAGTCTAAAATGAAAAAGACCTATACAAGGTCATTAATATAATATCTTTTTCATTTTGGTCAGTTGGAATTACAAGAAAACTTGTGAACACCGATGATTTTATGCTTACCAGACCAACTCATGCACATGCACAGTAAGTGTTGAACATGTTGTAGTAAGAGGTGAGCATGACATGTTAAGTAGTTGGCAAAACACAGTGAGAAGTGAGTACATCACAGTAACTAGTGAAAATAAGATTGGTGCTCACAAAATCATCTGGTGCTCATGAGATCTTCTCATGCTCTCAGATAATAAGCAAGGCTCACAAGAAACTAAGATGTGATACTAGAAAAGAAGGCTTCATCATGAGAACGTAAGTCCAGATGAAGATCTCCTCCTCATCATGACTTGGCTTATGCTAAAAATAAGAACACTCGGAGAGTGCACACCTCCAACAAGGCCCAACACCTCCAATATTACTTATGAGTGAAATGATACAAAATCCTCTAAAACTTTCTTGCATCCAGACAGAGATTTAGATCACCACCAAACTCTAACCATCTCTTACTTGAGCCATTGTTGACATTTCCTGAAAATTTAATTAAAATCAGGCCATAAGTTTTCGAGTTGTTTTGCAAAGAAATAGAAAAGAAATTGAAAAAAAGACAAACACACATCACCAAAATATAACCTCCTTGCTAGAGGTAATAAACATAATAATGTCCAAATGCATTCTCTGAACAATAGCTTTCTTTTGAACGTTTCTTGCACAGGTGGAAACAAGATCAACAGCGTTTAATTTAAAGTTATCAGTGTGGTAAATAGCAGGACCTCATCCTGAGTTACGCTTCAGTTTGTGTTAACTTGGGCTTAAATGAGGAATTGACTTTTGAGAAAATAGTTTAGAATTAGTTATAAAAACACACTTTCATATTTAATGTAGTCATCCAAGGGTAACAATAAACTGTAAAATAACCTCCTCACAGCCCTAACCATAATAGCTACTACTAACAGTGGTAATCTTGTATTATTTATGCAGATTTATGCCTGCCTAAGTTAGTCTTTATTGATTTTTGTATTCCGTGAGTATAAAAACAAATGAAAGTAAACTTGTTAAGCGGCCCGTCAGGGACGCTTATTTATTTTCACCGAAGTTCGACTGATCGCCGCCGCCGCAGGATTATGGTCTCCCTTGAATAACTTCTTAGCCTTTCAAATTTTTCTTTCCTTCTTATCTTTCTTTAAAACTATAGGGACGGGAAAAATTTTTGGGATACTTTGCGCAGACCTTAAGCTTTACTTAAGGTAACCTTAAGCATAACTCCAAAACACCCCGTCATCGTGTTTCAGAAAAAACCACACACACCTGTGCTATAAAATTTGTCAGGTACATTCTAGACCAAATTTCCAAGGTTGGAAAGGATTTTCTCATCAATCGGACCATAGATGCCTGAATGGGAGGCGTTTTATTTTCGTAAATTTTTTAAAAATGGGTACTTGGTCTGTATCTCAAAAACGGTCAGGATTTCAACGTTTTGTTGGGATAACTTATTGAGCTACTTTTTGATAATCTTTCACATGCCGAAGTTTTAGCCCTGTATCTGCAATCTTAAGGTCACCTTAATGTCAAAAAAGGGGGTTTTAGCCCTCCAGTTCACTTAGTTTTTCACTTTTTTCAACCAAACTTGGCACATATATTAAGATTTGCCAAAGGAATATCCTGACTTTATGGTGACCTTTAACTCAAAATGTTAATGGACATATGGCCTGCTTAAAGTCATCAAATTGGAATAAAAGCCTCTGGCTCCTTTCTTTTTCCATTTTTTTTATGTTGAAATTATCACTGGTATTAAACTAGATAAAAATAATACTTATGGTCACCTTAAACTCTCAGTCTGAATGGAGTTGTAGCCACCTTAAAGTGAAATGAGGGGGTTTTCAGCCTCCAAGTATCTTATTGTTCGACTGACCTCAGTTAAACTTTGCACACCTATAACCCTTTGCAAACCAAAGGGTTATCATGACTTTAAGGTGACCTTAAACTGCTAATATAATTTTGGCCCCCCCTAAAGTCATAGCATTTGAATAAAGCCATGTGGCTCCTTTCTTTTTCCATATCTAACATATATTGATATTGAAGGGACATTCTCATATTATGGTCACCTTAAAGTCGCAATATGAATGAAGTTATGGTCACCTTACAGTGAAAAAGGAAGTTTCAGCCTCCAGCTATCTTATTGTTCAACTGACCTGAGCTAAACTTTATGCACTTATAAAGGATGAGAAAAAGGACATTCTTATTTTATGGTCACCTTAAAGTCCCAATATGAATGAAGTTATGGCCATCTTTCAGTGAAATGATGGAGTTTTTAATCTCCAGCTATTGTATTGTTCAGCTGACCTCACTTTAATTGTGCACACTTATTAAAGATGAAAATAGGGACAAGTAACATACACAATGCAATAAAGTTCACAGTTTCTATTGCTTATGATGCATAAGTTGACATCTTTTATGGGTGACTTCTTTTTCATCAGGGCCGCTTCGTTTTTGTTAGCAAAAACATTCTTCTAGTTCAACTTTATTTTGTAGAATTGCTCTGGCCAAAAGGAATTTCACATTGAAGTATGATACTAATATTCCAAGACAAGTGGTAAGTAGGAAATGATTCTTACATTGTCAAACAATTATCTGCTTGTACAAGCAAACCAGTAAGTTGCTGCCGAGATGAAAATGTATTGTCTTGCATTATAATGTTGCCAAACTTTATTTATCTTCATACAAATGCAATTTGTATTTGATTTCCAGTCAAAAAGAGTGTATTAGGAATCTATAAGAAACTGTCTGTGAGGTATTTATTCCATAAATTGAATATTAAGTGTTATTGCATTTTAGATTGTTTTAAAGTTACAGTAGACCCTCAATTATCTGGCCCTCTGTAATCTGAATCTCCAGATTAATCGAGCTGAAATCTTGTCTCCCTACTGGCAGTGCATATACTGAACAGTCTAGCGTGAGCGATATTACAGGTTTTACACATTCTCGGAAACCATTAATTCTAGTGCTTTATAAAATATACCGTCCACTGAAAACACCTATCTTCTTTGATCTTTATCACATTGTATCAATAGGGGAGGGATTAATTCATTTACACGACCCCACTACACAACGTCTTTGATAAAGCACCGATCACTGATTGTGTGTTCGATTGCATTTTGCAATTTATAATCTCCCGGAGTAGGTCCATTCACAGACTGGCGTGTATTAAAAGGAAAATATCAACAATGCATTACCAACCAAATATACATCCACTGAAGACGCGTTCGATTAGGTTTTTGCAATAAATAATATCCGGAGTTTTTCAGTTGAAAAATTGCATTGCAACGTTCATCTGAAAATTAAATGTCAATGCATCTGCAAAACAAACACAATTACCTCAAGTCTGCGTAATATTTTAAATAAAAATGCATGATAATATCCATAGATACAGAGCAAATAAGTCAAAATTAGAGGGTCTGATATATTATATAAGACAAATTTATTAATGTACTTCATCAATGACCACCCTCGTCTGTCTTAAGTACATAAAAACGATTTTTTCTTCACTTATTGCCCACTTGGTAACCCATAGACGGTGAATTTCGGTTTCCTTCATCTATCTGAACCTCTTGATTATCCAACCCCGTTGTATGTGTCCCACTAGGTTTGGATAATTGAGGTTCTACTGTATTTTGTACCAGCACATATGATCAGTTGGAAAGTTCCCCATGGTACATACATTTGTTTAAAAGTGTTGTATGTGCCAGCTTTTGGCATCTTCCAATTGTCATAGCTGGACACCAGATCCACACTGTAATGAAACATCTGTGGTTCTCTTTTCACAGCCAGCTGATTCAAGATATGAGTTTTACTCAGAGGCTGTTCTGATATAATCTAATCTGTTGAAACTGAAGTAAAACCCAAATGTTGACTCACTGTGAAGAAATTAGTTGTTGATGAGTTAGATGGTATACCTTAAAAGAGTTTACTTGAATAGATGTGTTATAAAGAAACTACAGTCACACCCTTAACAGTTACAAATGTGTTGATTAGAATTAAGTAATTTGGATCCTCCTAGCGGAGTTTTTTATTGAAATTTTCCATTCTGAGGAATTCCTTGTGAAATAAAAGTGTTTTTCTGGTCCAGGCTCTTTAATTCCTTCGCCTTTGCACTGTATAATCAGTGAGTAGTCTGAAGCTGTGTCACAGCGAAGTCTCAAGAACTTGTAAAAAACAACCGATTTTGTTTTGTAATATTGTACCCATGTCTCTTTGTCCTAGGGTCTGGCAGGAAGTAGTGCCATTGTGACCGCAACCTTGAAGTGCCTGATGCAGTTTTATAATCTTACTGACAGTGTGAGTTACTCACCAGTTTCTGCCTTATCTATAAATTCGCTGAAATATAATAGTGAGAGTTTGGCATTGGTAGGATTGATTATAAAACAAGTTGTCATAGAATAGAAACAATAAAAAACTACGAACGTAAATGAACGAATTATAGATTTATTGAGAAAAAAAAATGGCCACGTCAGCTATTGTCTAGAAATTAGTTTCTGACAAGCTCACTTTGCAGTGAAAACATGTGTAGTTTGAATGAGAGTGTGAAATTGCATATGTTTTAACTTTTTAAGGTATTTTCATGCAGATTTTGTTAACTTCCCTTGATAATAATAGTAGGTTGTCAATAATTCAAACTTCTGTTGTCAAAGTACTTTTGCAATTTTATGAACTCAACAAAATCATTTCTACTTTTCCTGACAGTATAGTATGTTTATACAGTTTATTTAAAAGGAACTTTTGAATATTTTAAAGCTTCTATTATACTGTAAAATCTTGCTTTCCCAATCATATTTGGATTACAAAGGTTTCCCCCAGATTTCTTCAGATCTCTTTACACTTATATGCCAAAATAACACTTGGAAATAACGGAAGTAGAAATCTGTAGTTTGGTCAAAGATTAGGCGTTGATACATTGGAATGAGATCAGTGAACATGTTTTTTCAGGACATGGCAAAAGAGCTTCAGCCTGCATTTATACTGGAGGTGGAAAAACAAGAGCTGTTTATACAGGCCGGCTTACAGGATAGAGTGATACAGGTGAGATGGCACTTACATAGCTGTACTATGTATTGGATCAATAAATTATAACAAAACCTCTAGTTTGTATGTCACATCCTGGCTTACCCTGTATAAATAAGATTAAATCCACATTCAAATTTACAATTGAAGTTATAAATGTAGTTTTATGTGTTAACTTGCAATCTGTACAGTAGACTCTGTGTAAGTACAACCAGTGTTAGGCAATTGTAGGTACAAGTGGGAGAAATTTTGAGGTCCCTGTACCTCCAAAAAGACACTACTATTGTTGATATAAGTAGAAACTAGCTGGTATAATTAAAACAAATTCTGTGGATATTTCAGGTTCTAGTTGGAAAGAGTCTACTGTATTTTTACTTAAAATTCTTCTGTTGGAACTTGTGCATCTGCTGGCATTTTAATTACATCTGAAATTGGAAAGTAGTGTCAGGAATCGGTCAGAAAAATCAGAATCGATTAATCGGTAATTGTTAGCGATTGATTATCGATTATAATCGTTTTTCTGCTTGTTTTTCAAGAAAAACAAAAAAAATGTTTTCATTTTCAAAAATCGTAATACAGCACTTTCTATAGGTCAGTCATAAATTATGTTATTTGGTTAGAGTTTGCGGTAAGGTAAGGTATGTTAGGAAACCAATAGGTTGAAAGACTCAAGAAGTATGTTTAATGTAATAATTTATTAAGGTATCCTTAACAGTTACAAATTTATATTTATTTTCATCAACCCTTTTCAACACATAAATCTTTTATGGTGTTTGAGTGTAACTTCAGCAGATTAAGCAATGAAAATATATATGCTAAAAATAAACATTATTTGAATCAGTTTTGTTCAGCGTCACTCCATGTTACTGTTTTTATAACACATAGCCATATCTTCTTCTTTCAGTCTTAAATTTTATTTCAGACTGCAAATATCTCCAACTAGCTTCAAACAGAGTGAGACCCCTGAACTCTTTTTATGTCAGCTGACTTGTCAGTCAGCTGACATTATGTCGTCACTGTGCGGCGTTGGCATACGCGCCCGCGTGAACAACTTCTCCTCAAAAACTACAAAGCCTAGAGACATGCTGTTTTTTTAAAAGGTACCTTATCTATCGAGGATGAAAAATTGTTCAAGGCATGCAAATCTGTATGTTTGTCTGTGTGCTAGAGCCATTACAAGAGAGGTACCCCCACCCAAAGTTTGAAAAATTCAACACTTTATCACAATTTTCTCAGTGACTATTGCAGGGATTTCTCTCATATCTTGCATATATGTACTAGGCCACAGGTAGATTCCCTTGTGTGAGTGTCAGACCTGGATCTTTCTTTATTTTTTTTATGAATTTTTTAAGTAATTTTTAATGCGTTAAAATTAATGAAATCATGCACTAAGTCCATTATAACTTGAAAAGTATTGCATTTAGAACATTTTGTTAAAATATGTTATTCAGCTACATTTTCCATAGCTACAACATGGTGAGTAACTTGGGTGTCTATCTCAATAGCTAAGTGAGTAATAGCTACTTTTTGACTGTTCAGTAACTTCCATCATGAGTTAAATCACTTGTAACTTGAAAAGTATTGCATTTAGAGAATTTTGTGTAAATATGTTATTCAGCTACTTTTGGATCAGCTATAACATAGTAAAATTTCAGACCTGTAGCTCATGGCATAGCTGAGTAATAGCTACTTTTAGGTTATCACTGTTGAGTAAATCACTTATAACTTGAAAGGTATTGCATTTAGAGTATTTAGTTTCAATATGTTATTCACCTATTTTGGGGTCAGCTATAACATAGTAAAGTTCCAGACCTGTGGCTCATTGCATAGCTGAGTAATAGCTACTTGGAGATTCTTACTCAGCACTAAATCATTTATAACTTGAAAAGTATTTCATTTAGAGCATTTTGTGTAAATATCTTATTCAGCTACTTTTGGGTTTGCTATAACATAGTAAAATTTCAGACCTGTGGCTCATTGCATAGCTGAGTAATAGCTACTTTGAGGTTCTTACTCAACACTAAATCATTTATAACTTGAAAAGTATTGCATTTACAGCATTTTGTGTAAACATGTTATTCAGCTACTTATGGGTCAGCTATAACATAGTAAAATTTCAGACCTGTAGCTCATGGCATAGCTGAGTAATAGCTACTTTTAGGTTATCACTGTTGAGTAAATCACTTATAACTTCAAAAGTATTGCATTTAGAGTATTTAGTTTCACATGTTATTCACCTATTTTGGGGTGAGCTATAACATAGTAAAATTCCAGACCTGTGGCTCATTGCATAGCTGAGTAATAGCTACTTTGAGGTTCTTACTCAACACTAAATCATTTATAACTTGAAAAGTATTGCATTTAGAGCATTTTGTTAAAATATGTTATTCAGCCACTTTTTCCATAGCTACAACATGGTGAGTAATTACGGTGTCTATCTCAATAGCTAAGTGAGTAATAGCTACTTTGGACTTTTCAGTAACTTCCATCATGAGTAAAATCACTTGTAACTTGAAAAGTATTGCATTTAGAGAATTTTGTGTAAATATGTTATTCAGCTACTTTTGTGTCAGCTATAACATAGTAAAATTTCAGACCTGTAGCTCATGGCATAGCTGAGTAATAGCTACTTTTAGGTTACCACTGTTCAGTAAATCACTTATAACTTGAAAACTATTGTATTTAGATTATTTAGTTTTATCCAACAGATAGCAGCATATATTCCTCATTATAAAATCTTGACTGGAAATATTTTTGGCCTCATTTTGAAAAAAAACAAGATGGCCACCACAGGCGTTTCTTTGTCAGTCATGAAAAGTGCTTATAACTCACTTATTATTGGTCCTAGAGGTTTGGGGTGGTAAACCAACCTATAGGAAATCATGGGCTAGGGATCTTTTGGTGTGGTCAGATTTGACCTTGAACCCCTCCTTCAAGGTTAAACAAGGATAGCCAAACTTAAAAGTGCTTATAACTCGCTTATTATTGGTCCTAGAAGTTTGCGATAGTAAACCAACTGATAGGAAATCATGGGCCTGGATTCTTATGCTGTGGCCGGATTTGACCTTGGACCCCTCTTTCAAGGTCAGACGAGGATAGCCAAACTTAATAGTGCTTATAATTCGCTTATTATTGGTCCTACAGGTTTGGGATGGTAAACCAACCTATGGGAAATCATGGGCTGCGAATCTTCTGGTGTGGTCGGATTTGACCTTGGACCCCTTCTTCAAGGTCAAACGAGGATAGCCAAACTTAAAAGTGCTTATAACTCCCTTATTGGTCCTAGAGGTTTGAGATGGTAAAGCAACCTATAGGAAGTCATGGGATGGGAATCTTTTGGTGTGGTCGGATTTGACCTTGGACCCCTCCTTCAAGGTCAAACGAAGGTAGCCAAACTTAAAAGTGGTTATAACTTGCTTATTATTGGTCCTAGAGGTTTGGGATAGTAAACCAACCTATAGGAAATCATGGGCTGGGAATCTTTTGATGTGGTCAGATTTGACCTTGGACCCCTCCTTCAAGGTCAAACGAGGATAGCCAAACTTAAAAGTGCTTATAGCTCGCTTATTATTGGTCCTAGAGGTATGGGATGGTAAACCAACCTATAGGAAATCATGGGCTGGGAATCTTTTGGTGTGGTCAGATTTGACCTTGGACCCCTCCTTCAAGGTCAAACGAGGATAGCCAAACTTAAAAGTGCTTTTAGCTCGCTTATTATTGGTCGTAGAGGTTTGGGATGGTAAACCAACCTATAGGAAATCATGGGATGGGAATCTTTTGGTGTGGACCCCTCCTTCAAGGTCAAACAAGGGTAGCCAAACTTAAAAGTGCCTATAACTCGCTTATAACTCACTTATTATTGGTTTGCAATGTCAAATCAACCTATAGGAAATCAGGAGCTAGGAATTTTTTTGATGTGATCAGATTTGACCTTTGGCCCCTCTTTCAAGGTCAAATGAGGATAGCCAAAATTAACAGTGTTTAGATCTCGCTTATTTATGTTCCTAGAGGTTTGCAATGTCACACCAACCTATAGGAATCATGGGCTAAAAATCTTTTGATATGGTCAGATTTCACCTTGGGCTTCTCCAAGGTTAAGCATGTTTTAATGGCTTTGGTGAGTTTTCTTTCTGGTGGATACAATTTGCATTGGTTCTCCAATGCGATAGGTCTAGTTTCAGTATGTTATTCACCTATTTTGGGGTCAGCTATAATATAGTAAAATTAAAATTATTGCATTTGCAATATTTTCTTTAAATATGTTTTTCACTTACTTTTTAAACCCTAACAGTTACCTTCTTACTTTCCTTCTGAACACCATTTCCAGGGCACAACTTTTGTGTCCTTTTCTTCTGTCACTTCTACTCTGAAACTCTAAACACACAGTCAGCTGACACAGAGCCCGTTCACGGGCACTGATTGCTTGTTTTGTGTATATGTTACTGTAAAATGTTTTCCTATTATTCTGTTAAATTCCTCACATCCTGAAAAAAATATTCCATGAATTTCCCTTTTTAAGTAGATCTATATGATCAATTAATTTCATAAAATTATAGTTTATTAAATACTGTACAATTCTAAGTGTGATAATGTAGTGAGCATTTAATTTTTATTATTCAACAAAATTTGTCAGAAAAAAACGTACATATATTTTGTGTTTTAGTTGTAACCAACAGGAAGTATCACTGAAAGAAACATGGCAGATAATGTAAACAAATATTATGAAAATAAAATGTTGAATATCTCTACAATAAGGGAAAATTAGGTGGCTTTTAAATGTTATTTTCGATTCATAATCAATTCTTAACATGAGAATTGATTTTCTACATCGAAAGTTTTAAATAGACGTCGAATCGATTTTCCGTCGAATCGTAGCACCACTATTGGAAAGCCTGAAATATATTTGACTGTGATTAAAGCAGGAACCTCTTTTCTGTAGAAAAGTCTTTAGCCCATGAAACTTCCTGTCCGTTAATTCTGTTGTAATCTGATTAGTGATTATTAAGTATTATTGAATATAGATTTGCTTCTGCTTTATGTGTGCAGTTAACACAAGAATTCGGTTTACAACAGTTAAACTTTCTTTTGTACCATTTTTCATCTGCCAACAGTACATAGTATCAGGGGTGTTGGAAATTTTATTAGCTCTCTGTTCTACTTTCTACAGATCTATGAAGGTTTGGTGTATATGGACTTTGCCAAAGAATTGTTTCATACCCAGGGTTTTGGTACGTACTAATTTAATTCAAATATTTAAGTTTGTTGTGGATCAGTGATTTTGCACAGTCATGTTACTAATCCAGTTTCCCTGTGGACTAGTCTTGCCGTACAATGGGACATATAAATATTAGTGTTCACAAAATATAGAGCTATCTCTATGAAAAGAGAACTTGAAAACTGTTAGCCAATAATGGGAGCCTGTTTAGTTGAATGTCAGTGGCCCAAGGAATGTTTCTACTTCACTTAAACTTTCCTTTTTAGTCGAATCTTTGATTCGAGTTATGTACTGAGTTGTCGCCACGATTTTAAATTGGCCGTTTAAGCCCTTAAATATCAAATTCTGCATAATATTTGTTCACATGTCGGTAGATTAAGGTGTATAGTATACACTCTGCCATTTTGAAGATTGTTAATGCTTTTATTCAGTTATATTTTATAAAGTAAAAAGCTTGTCTAGTACTACGTCTGGCTTTCTGTAAAGTCCCGGATGTCCTAGAAACTATTGTGTTTGCTATTGTGATGGCCTACTCGAACGAGTCTTTTTTAACGGTTTCGTCTGCAGGTTTCTAGACGTGAAACCCCAATTAATTTATTTGTCTGCTGGTTTATCACGCAGTCACTGTTAATGTAAAATTGTTGTCTGCGCATCTACGTGACTTTATTCATTGAAGCTTGCAATTAATTTTAAAAGTATTTATGAACCAATCACATCGCTTGACAGATACTATTTGTGTTAAAAATATGTAGTCGCAGCCTATTACTCATTTGTCAAACAAATAAACCGCAAAGAAATTAATGAATGAAGTGACGTCACAGTAGTACTAGACATTTTTCGTTTAGCCAATCAGAATCGAGGACACATCTGGCAGAGACAATGAAAATGTGCACAACCCTGTAGTTCTACATTCTAACATGACACGGATGTGTCCTCGATTCTGATTGGCTAAACGACGAAATCCTTCATCGGTAAAATACAGCATAACCTGTGTGTCCCTATTATCGCTCATTATGGCTATCGCACGAATATTTTATTAAAATACTTACAATTTTCTTCTGTAAAATATCCATATATTAACACTTTAATTATGTCTTCCATATTGTTTTATATTTACAAAATAAACCAGTTCGCTAATCTTATTTTATGTGTACGTACACTTCAAACATAAATACTACGTCTTCTCCCTTCGAAATCAATATCCAAACTGCGCAGTTACAGCCTTTATGACCCTTTATATTTATAAACCATTTCTGTCACATTTCTGATCAGTACAAATACCCAACACATCTCGCTACAGCAGATCTGTAACCATCTTTGCAAGTGGTTTGCAAATGCGGGCGATAATAGACCGATAACAGATTTCAACACCCAGTGACACCCCCCCCCCCCCCCCTTTGCTATCCTAAGATTCGACTCCGTGGTTGGCAGAAAGCTACCCACTGCACCCTTGTTTTGTCTAGGGTATTATATGAGGACTGAATAACTTTTTTACCAGAATTTGGGGCTGACAAATGTATTATATGAGGACTGAATAACTTTTTTTACCAGAATTTGGGGCTGACAAATGTATTATATGAGGACTGAATAACTTTTTTACCAGTATTTGGGCTGACAAATTGGTATTTCATCAGACAGTAGGTTTCCCACTCATCAGGTGGATTCATAATGATTCCATGTATATCAGATTTGGTGGAATGAGTAATACAAAGACTTTGAGCAAGTCTATACTTCACAAAAGAGTTTCAGGTAGTGATAAATTGCTGTACATGAGATCTCCAGACACGTTATATTATATGAGAAATTATCCACAACACAAAGTGCCACTACAGTGGGTTCTTAATGTACTTCCATGTATATTTACACAAAAAAAATAATAAAATTGTAAATTTTATTTTAAATGTAGCTTTTATAAGCTACAATACCTACCTATTGTAACAATATGCTTTACCAGTGGTTTACCACTGGAAGCTTCCAACCGGAGTAAAAGTTGAAAACTTTACCCGTGATTATAAAAGTTAACTGGTCACATGTATGCCGGTATATTACCGGTATATTGCTGGTATAGTACCGGTGCGGGTAAGGAGCACCTGTCTGGTCATGTGACCTAGGGAACCTATCAGATGCTAGCAATAGCTCTTCCTCATTTTTTGTTGGAACCAAAGCCCCATCTTCCAGTGGAAAGTCTGGAACGCGGGGAGGACCAGGGAGGGCCTGTACTTGTTACAATAGGTAGGTATTGTAGCTTATAAAAGAAGCTACATTTAAAATAAAATTTACAATTTTATTACGCTACAATGTACCTACCTATTGTAACAATATGCTGAATCCCAGCATGTTGGAAGGCTGGGAAGACTGGACACTGGCTAAGAACCTGGTGGAAGAACAACAATTCAGGAAGAACATCCGGAGTCCAGGGAGGAGGAAGGAGCCTGAATGCGGTAGAGGAACGGCACATCAAGGCTAAGGGGTAAACTCCAGTTCTCCTGAGGTTGAGGTGCCACACCAAGGGAAGGAAGACCGTCTTGGCAAGCACAGCCAGCGCAGGCACTCCAATGCAGAATCTACAAAATAAAGTACACAAAGTACGGTGAAAAGGATGAAAAAGGGAACATGATACGACATAAGAAAAATCTTAAGAAAGCAAAACTAAGATTACCGAAAAGTAAAACTTAACCTTACATTCCCAAGATAATTGGGATAAGAATATACTCCTGGTAACAGAACGCAGGAAAGGAAACAGCTGGAAAAGAGTTAGTAACATAAGAATAGTTACCTTAAAGGATTGAGGAACCCGCTCTATGGTGTCAGAGGATTCTGACACGCCCTGTCTAGGTGGTTCCCGAAGTAGTGCCCCCTCACTTGTTTTCTTCCCTGGAGTTGGCTGGAAGGAGGCATGACCTGCTGAGCTGCAACAAAGGATCCTAGATGATAGGAGCCTTCTTTTTGGTCTTGACCTGTAAGGTCCTTGAGATAAAATTTGTTGAAGGTATTGTGAGATTTCCAATGACACGCTTGCATAATCTGATCCATTGATGTTCCCCCGTAGAAGGCTTTTGAGGCTGTGAAGGCTCTGACGTCATGGGCCTTTACCCCTGTGAGGACCATGTCCGCTGATTCCACCTTGGAATAACAGAATTGAATTGTGTGTTTTATCCAAGACGAGATGGTGGAGGATTGAATATCCTTTGAGTGGCCCAGTTTATAAGAGATAAAAAGCAGGTGTCTACCTGTTCTGGACTCTTTAGTTCTATCCAGATAACCTTTGAGGGCCCTGACAGGGCAAAGGAGAATATCCATGTCCTGAGAGTCTTGGTCACGTTTCAAGGCTGGAATGATAACCGGGGAAACGATGTGGGGGCCCTCCTTAGCTAATTGGTTCTTGGCTATGAAGGAGGGTGAGGGAGTGAGTTGAATCTGCCGTCGTAGGTCCAGGCGTGGATTTCGCTGTGCCTCTTTCCTGAAGCTAGAGCTAAGAGGAAAACTGTCTTCCGTGTGAGCAGTTTTAGGGTACATTCTTCCTGTGGTTCAAAAGGAGGTTGTGTGAGTTTGTGAAGTACCAAGGAAAGATTCCAGTTTGGGAGTGATATACTTTTTTGGTTTGTCTCTATAGAAGCTGGCAATAAGTCTGGCTATATCGGTATTGGAGCTGATGTGAAGGTTAGAGTCCCCGAGGGTATCTGCAATAGCGGTCCTGTACCCTTCAATGGTGGAAGGACATCTGTTTAGGTCGTGAAAGAGATACCAGAAAAAATTGCAGATGTCCCCTATAGAGGGACTCCGAAGTCCACCTGTTGTTCCATGCACCATCTTTGGAAAACAGACCACTTTGAGGTGTAGATGGCTCTTGTTGAGAGTCTCTGAGGAGCAGCAATTCTCTCTGCCACCTCTGCAGTGAACCCTCGTTGTTGCAATGCTGTGCTCCTAGATACCAAACATGGAGGTTGAGGGAGGCCGGGTTGGAGTGGAAAAGGTTGTTCATTGGTTGTTTGAGTAAGGTTCGAATTTGGGGTAGCCGTCGAGGTACGTCCAGTGACATTTCCACTAGGTCCCAAAACCACGGTTTTGATGGCCAGCCTGGGGCGATCAGAAGAAGCCTGCACATTTGTGACTGGAGTTTCTGTACAACCTTGGGCAGGAGGGCGGTTGGGGGAAAAGCGTATGCAACCAGGTTTTCCCATGGGATGTTCAGGGCGTCTACAGCCCAGGCTTGGGGATCCGGGATCGGAGAGACATATAAGGGGAGTTTTGTGTTCAGCCTGGTTGCGAAAAGGTCCACTTGAGGACTCTCCCATATCTTGAAGATTTGTTTGAAGACTTGTGGAGACAGGGACCACTCTGTGCTTTGGATCTGATTCCTCCTTGAGAGGCCGTCCGCTATCACATTGAGGGACCCGGGTACGTGTCTTGCTCTGAGTGTGACATTGTTAAGGTTGCACCATGTCAGAATTCTCCACATTAGAGCGCAAAGTTCTGCGGATCTTGTACCACCCTGTTTGTTTATGTAAGACACCACGGAGGTGTTGTCTGAGGCAATGAGTACGCGATTGTTTTTGCAAGTGGTTTTGAAGAACTGTAGAGCCAGGAAAACTGCCTTCATTTCTAAAAGGTTAATGTGAAGTTCCTTTCCGTGTGAGACCAGACCCCTCCGGTTGAATCGTGATCTAAGTGTGTGCCCCAACCTGCGTTTGAGGCGTCTGTAAAGATCAGTTTTTCGTGTTCCCTTGGGTGGAGAAACTCTCCTTGTAGCACGTTTTTGGGGTCTAACCACCATTCCCCGTGTCGTATCATCTTCTGATTCCAGGGGATTGGAGTATCCAGAGGCATCGGAAATTTCCTGTGAGTTTTGAGATGCCATTGAAAAGGTCTCATACGCATCCTGCCCAGTTTGACTGTCTTCTCCGTTGATGCAAGTAATCCAATGGTGGACATAAGAGTCCTTGCACTGATAACAGATTTCGACGAGAGGCGACGGAACATATCCTGAAGCTTCGTCCACCTGTCTTGAGTGGGTTTGACAAGCGCCAAATCTAGTAAAAAATGGTACCCTAGAAAATCGAACCTCTGGGAAGGTACCAGTTCTGACTTCTTGAATTTCACCACAAACCCCAAATCCCGAATTAGGTTTAACATCTTTTGGGTCTGTTTGTGGCACTCCTCCTTGGAGGGGGCGCGAATCAGCCAGTCGTCTAGGTATTGATGAATGCGTATTCCCTGTTGTAAGGGCTAAAAGTCTGACCTTGACTACACTGGTGAAGATCAAGGGGGCTGTAGCTAGACCAAAAGGGAGGCTGGTGAACTGGTAAGAGACGCCTTTGTAGTGGAACCAGAGGTACTTTTGCGACTGAGGGTGAATGGGTATGTGAAGGTAGGTGTCTGTGAGGTCGATAGAGGTGACCCATTCGTTCTTTCTGAGAGAAGCTCGTATGGACTCTGGGTCTCCATCTTGAACTTTCATATGGTCAGAAACTTGTTGAGGCAACTTAGGTCTATTACTGGCCTCCAGTGGTTGCCTGGTTTTGGGACCAGGAATAGGCGACTGTAGAAACCTAGACTGTCTGGTTTTTGAATGATGTCGATTGCGCCTTTGAGAAGTAAGTCTTGAATAGCAGTCGACAAGGCACTTTGTTTGTTGAAGTCTGCGAAGCCGCTGGTTATGCAAGGAATCCTGGGCAATTTTGGGCACTCCCTGAAGGGTAGCTTGTATCCTTCTGCAATCAGGTTTAGAATTGAACGGTGTGCGCCTAAGGTTTTCCACGCTGGCAGGAAAGATTTTAGCCTGCTTCCCACTGTTAGGTTCTTCTTCTTTTGAACTTGATCTTGGATAAATACAATATGAGACTGTACACAAGGAGTCTTTACCCCCCTCCTGTGGGGTGTGGGAACAAGGAGTCTTTACCCCCTTTTGTGGGGTGTGGGAACAAGGAGTCTTTTCCCCCTCCTGTGGGGTGTGGAAACAAGGAGTCTTTTCCCCCTCCTGTGGGGTTTGAATACACGGAGTCCTTACCCCCTCCGGTGGGGTGTGAAAACAAGGAGTCCTTTCCCTCTCCTGTAGGGTTGTCGCACTTAGAGACTTTATCCCTTCTGGAGGGACATACTGGGGAGGGTAATCCAAGAGAACGTCTGAAGTTATTGTAGGTCTTTGTCCAGGAGCTTGTGGGGGTAACGTTGTTTGAAAAATGTCATTGAGGAGGCTGTTGTTGTTGCTTGCCAGGGTGAGAGTTACTCTCACGGCTGCGTCCCCTGCGGCCACCTCGGCCTCCTCTTCGCCCACCTTGGTGAGGATGGGGGAAGAAAGGTTGCTGAACCATGTACTGGGGTACCGGCATTGGTTGATAGAACAGGCCCTGGGGTGGTTGACGCTGTCCACCTCTGCCTTTCTTGTGTTTCTTGTACGGGTGGAAGCGGTCTTTCTTGGAGACTGGTTTTACCCCCAGCCCGATGAGGTGCTGTTCGTATTCTTGCATAAGGGTTCTGTCGAACAAGTCACCTCCTGAGATGGTTGCTGAGCGTAGATTGCGCAGTCTGAAAGCATCTAAGTTTGGATGGGCGTGGCAGAGGTAAGCATCCCTTCTTAGCAAGACAAGGTTTGTAAGGGAAGAGATGAAATTTGCAACCAGATCCGCGTAGGCTTTTGACATGCTCCTGCTAATGTCAAGCATGAATTGTATCTGGGCGGCTTCTTGCTGAGTAATTTGATAAAGTTGGAGCAAGATTTGTTCCCGCGTTGGTGCATCTTGGGTGGTCCTAAGTCGGTCAAACAGCTTTTCCTGTTGATCTCTGGATACTCTGAGATTTTACGAGTTCTTTCTGCTGTACTGTAGCTGGAGGACCACTTCTATATCCAGGTTTGGCAATATTTGAAAAAGCCTGGGGCACAACCTGTGGAGTCTGCGAGTACTTTTCATCCACGACGTTGTACCAGCTACCTTTATCGGGGGGGGGGGGGGGGGGGGGGGGGGGGGGGATAGCTGGAAATTTACCAATATCCAAGGTGGAGGAAGTGCTGGGTTTCACTGCTTCATCCTGGGCTGTCTGGAGGCGCGAGAGGTCAGACACCATGGGTAGCTTAATAGATGGTGGTCAGTCTGCTTTCTCTTGTAAAAGGAGAAGAGAGTCGCGTCCCAGCGCCGAACCCGGTTTATAATGTTCCTCTCCCGCTGGGTCTGGGATGGAGAGAAACTCCCTAACCTTTTGCACAAGTTCTCGGAAGGGAAGGTTAGGTGGAGCTGCTTGTTCACCAGTATCGGTGGGTTCTTCCGACCGTGGAGTGGCGAAGGAAGAAGCTGATGAATCTGCGCCATATTCCTCCTGTTCTAGCACTTGCAAGGGAGACTGAAGTTTTGCAGTGGTAGATGAAATGTTAGGGGGAGCTACCATAGGTTGTGCAGAGGGTGGAACGGTAGTAGGTTGAGTAGGAGCAGATGGTACTTGAGAGGCCACTGCCTGAAGAGACTGGGGGGCAATGGCTGAGGAACCTTTTACATTGGCTAATCCCTTCTTAATAGCCGGTGGAGGTTGCGATGGAGTCGCATCCATGGGTTCCTCTGATTTTGAAGCAGCTGGGACCGCAGACAAAGGAGTAATAGAGACAATGTGCGGTTGTGCAGTGGAAGCTTGAGGAGCAGGATTTGCCGGAGCCAAATGGCTAAACATACTCTCCATGGATTGCTGGAGAAATGCTTGGAGAACTGTCTGAAGTTGAGTTGAGATATCCCTCATTTGTTCCTCGTTTTTCCTTTGCAGTTTATGCATTTATTCAAAGTTTTGTTGTTCCAGGTGACTTTTAAGTAATTGTGTCCTGGGAGTTTGAGGGATATCGATGGATGGTGCAGTCCTCTGAAGTTGTGGCATTGAACAACTTGTCATTCTATCAGATATATGTCTGCTTGGTGTATGTGAAATAGTGTCCTGGGTTAATACCGGATCCGGCGCCCTGAAAAGGGCTGAAGATGAATCAGAAGATTGTTGTACCAGTCCGGTGCTTGCCGGGAAACTCATCACCGGTAGAGAAGCAGAAGATGGGTTATTGAGAGGACTGATGCCGGTGACCGGTGCCATACTTCCGGTCTGTTCCGGTTCCAAATCTAACAGTGTATCATCCACTTGGCTGAGTTCTTCACCGGTAAATACTGGTTCTTTATCAGTTTCCGGTTCTATATTGTCATCTTGAGAGCCGGAACGATTACGATATGAAGATCTCTTTGCAAAACTTTCACGCAAATGAGTCCACTGTTCTTCAGAAAGTGCAGAGCAAGCTGCACACTGATTTACTTTCGCCCCTTGAGCACAGGGGTCTTGTCCTTTACACTTGGCCCTACAGCCAAAACAGGACAGGTGAGAGTCAAATTGGGGCATAAAATGGCCACATTTGCCCCGTTTTTGGTAAGGTGGAGTCTTCACCATGATACCAAAAGAATCTATACACTATGTGATATAAAATGTCTAAAAATATACTGTATACCCACAGTAGAAATATAGTAACTGACCAAAAAAGTAGAGTTACAGGAAAGCCAGCTATACAAGATGGCTTCCAACAAAAAGTGAGGAAGAGCTATTGCTAGTATCTGATAGGTTCCCCAGGTCACATGACCAGACAGGTGCTCCTTACCCGCACCGGTACTATACCGGCAATATACCGGTAATATACCGGCATACATGTGACCAGTTAACTCACGGGTAAAGTTTTCAACTTTTACTCCGGTTGGAAGCTTCCCGTGGTAAACCACCGGTAAAGCATATTGTTACAATAGGTAGGTACATTGTAGCGTAATAAAAGTGGTTTAATCTGATGGAACAGGATGTAGTTTAAATGTTAAACAAATAAATAAGATATGATGTAGTCAATTTATAAATTTTGATATTGATATCTAGCATCTGTTTGGCTCTCCATGTAAACTGTAAAATATAATTGTTTCTCTACATAGACTGCATCAGTTAACAAGTGAACTTATGTCTTGAGGTGATTTTTATGTGTGTGTTCTAAACTCATCACAACTTTCATAAATTATTGCCTTTCAAAACATTGAATTAAATCTAAAAAAACCATGAAAGCTATACATCAAGGATTTTTATTGTTTAGTAGTGATATATTACAGAACTTTGTTGCTCCTTAATTTGCTGGAAATTTATATTAAAATTAATATTGATATATTAATAGTTGACACTGATATATCAGTAGTTGACACCAACATTAATATCTGTTGAGTTAAACCCTTTTAAGTCAGATTTCACTGGAGCAGAAAGATACTTCCACTTAACCAAGAGTTCCAGATAACAGGGTGAATGTTCCATAGACCTGATAGGTGTTTCTGTCTAATGGAGAATTCGACGTAGCAAATTTCTATTTGAAAGGGTTAAACAATTATCATCTGGATGCAAGGATTGATATTTACCAACATTTTCATAAAACAGTCTTTTTTTCCTGAAAAAAGAACAGTCCTGAATGCATGAGTATTGATCAACCGCTGAGTATTGACCAAATGACACTGGTCTGGAATTGATTTGCTGTTGAATGAGTTTATTCCAGATAGTGCATGTCTTCTAGTATGTTGTCTGAATAAGCTTTTATATTTTATGTTTGGCAATGTATTAGATTGAATGAGACATTCACTTTTGTCATATATAACAAGGCCTAAAAGTGTTTCAGTCTACATGAGACATGCTTAGTGCACTAGAATTATAAAAGTCTGGAGACAAAAGCAAATTCTGAATCGGATACATCCCATACCTGGCCTAGAACTCACATGATCACCCATCCAAGTACTAACGTAGCCCATTGCTGCTTAACTTCAGTGATCAGACAGGTACTCATCAAGCTGTGCCACAAGTTATAAAAGTCTGGTGACAAAAAAAAAATGGAGGAAAAACACTAATTTCTAGAACCTCAAACCTTACTAGACCACTCACTTAAAAATCATTGTAAATTTTAGTTTTAGTGTATTGACACAACTTGCTGCTAAGTCATATAGTCGTGCTGTATGGTGTATCATCTGTGAGACAGGAAAATCCTCTGTAAACCCTTATTTTCACACCTTTGTGTTGCAGATTTGATATGTTTATAAATTCTGACACTGGCAATAGATATATTAACATTTTACTTTGGCCTCTCATCTTTGGGCTACAAGTACTGCAGAAGTATTTAATTTTGCTATTATGTTTCAAAGAATTGTTACTCTCATAAATTAGCACTAAGCGATAAAATCTTCTCATTAAACTTTGTTCGGTATCTTTTCACCTGTAGTCATGCAAATTTCAATCAAAGCAGTTTCACTTTAGTAGTGATTTATTTAAACAAATAATGTATGTAAATATGTATACATGCGAATGAATAAGTTAATGAGTATTATCATTGTGATATGACACAAATGTAATTGTTGAGTCTTTTCATATTCTGATCCTCTATGATCTAATTAAATGGCAGAAACCTTGGGAAATTCCCAGGTTTCCGCTTTCCATGGTGTGACTGGAGTTTCGATACTGTTATATGTCTATTAATCTGATTCTTTGACAGACGTAGCCACAGGTCTAATACATTCAAACAAAAGAAATTGTTTGAATCTAAAAATTTTTGACAGTTTCATTAAATATTGTTAGTTTAGGCAGAAATCATTTTCATGTCATTTTATATTGATTTTATAATGCCTACAAAGGCAGTGAGCAGCATATTTTCATGTCGACGTGTATGTGTCATTTCTGTCTGAAACTCTCATCAGTTGTTCCCATACTTTCAATGGATAAATCTTGGATGCTTGTCAAACAAATAATCCTGATTTTCACCTTCAATGAAGTATATCATTAAACTTAGATATTCTCACTTTATGAGCTAATAAAGGTAGTGTCAAGAGGAGTTTAAATGAGGGCATGAAGTCAAATTCTTCCATTCCATGCTTTAACTCAAAGTACATTTTTTATTGCGTTAATACATCCTATCCAATGGACAATTGCTAACCCGGTCCCTAGTTCCAGTGCACTCGCCAGATGGCGTGTCGTACTTCCTTCCTGTCTAGACAGAGTGATGTCATAGCATCTTTTTCGTTTGGCGCATGTTCAAGTGTACACAAATATTTTTCTGAGAGTAAATTTCAGTTTTTTTGCCAGAATACTTAATATTTTGTCGTGAATTTATATACCCCTGTGTTGAGAAGCCTATTTTATTACGCTACAATAGCTTACCATGTGGGACTTAATGCTGATCTCGGGTTGCCACACCCGGGGCCAACGTCTTAGAAAAAAAGATCGTTCTTGTTAGCCACCGGATATACTGGTAGTTGTCGTCACGTGATAACTTCTGACCAATCGTCCTACTTTCTCGTTGGCCACGATTGACTGGTAGCAGTTTGTAAATATACAGACATTTTCATTTATTTCTCAGACTTTACTTATTGTTGGAGGCTAATATTTGCATATTTCTTGTAATATATATCATAGATCATTCTGTAAAATTTTAATTTTCACAGGATAAGTATTTTGTTTTCTGTCGCGTGTTTTCAGTTTTCCTCGGTTCAGGCAAGTACATTGTACGTCTTTTATTGCGTATAAAATGTCGTCTCATCAAGCAAATAAAGACAAACCGAGAGCGCAGAAATGTCGCCATTTCTGCTTTAGTTTTGATACACATAATTTCTGCCCTACCTGTAGGGAGGCTGGCAAGGGAGATGACCCCTGTGTCACCTTTGAAACCCCTTGTGAAATTTGCACGTCTTTCACAGATGAGCAACTACAGAAAATCCAAAACCGGAAACGGTATTTGAAAAAGCAGAAAGCGACAACTAGTTCCAAAGATGAACTAGATCTTTTGGGTGAAGGCGACGGGGACTCCTTCACTGGGTCCAATGCAGACCTCGAGTGTGCTGCTGATAGCCTTTTTACCTCACCCCCCCCATCCACAACCTCTTGCCTTCAGTTCCCTGTCCTTGAAAACGCCAGCCAAGACTATTCCACCCACCCCTGGTACGGCTTTGCAAAATAAAATCCAGAAAAACCTAGAGAAATCACTCGGTGATTCCTTAAATATACATTTACAGCAGCAAATGGGTACCTTCCAGGCATCCATGTTGGAAGCTTTTCAGTCACTCCGAGAGGAGTTGGCTGCAAAACAGAAAGTCGAGGTAGAGTCCTCTCTTCTTGCTTCAAAACCTGGCTTGTCCAGTAGTACTGCTGCCCCTCTGGATTTGCCCCCTCCGAGATCTGGTACTAACATCCCAAGCGAGGATATGGATGTGGACTTCGGTCCAGCACTTCCTCCGCGTTTAGTATCTACTCAACCTTCCTCGGATCAGTACGTTGCCCCCTCTGAAGGTCATCCCGAAGAGGTCTCGTACTCTCACAAAAAGCAAAGCCATAGGCAGCCAGTTGACCCGAGCTCTGCCTCGGACCAACTAAATGAGGATTCCGATGAACCTCGGATCCCTTCTTCTAGATCCAAAAAACACTCTGACAAGAGCAAACATAAATCAAGATCTAGATACGTGTCATTTACCTCAGAGGAGGAGCACTCCCCTGAAACCAGACACAGGTCTTCTAAGCCCTCTAGGGCTCAGCCCTCAGGAGTAGCTTCTGATCAAGACCTCCCACAACATGATCCAGACCCCCCTTATTATAGGGAAGTAGCTTTGTCTGACATGCCCTCACAATACTCTGAAGAAGTGGACACCTTCAGGCGTATTTTGTCTCTCCCTGACCCCAGGGAATCTATGCCCAGGTCGTCCACCTCAGTGTTGGGTCTGGATGATGAAAAAGGCCGTCAAGAGCTCAGACCTAGAGGTCCCTCCTCTATTCTTCCACTTAGCTCAGTTATCAAGGACGCCTTTGATAAATTCCAACATGACTTTAAGGCTGCCAACTTATCTGAGGGAAAATATGTCAGGCCTCCTCCCTCAACTTCAAAGTGGTACAAGGTGGGACAACCAACTTTTCAGGACAAAATTCAGGAGTTGAATACGGACTTTGCTAAGATCTGTATTACTCCTAGACCTTCTGTGCCCCCAGTAGCCAGAGTTCCCCTGCCAGTTCTCAAGGAGCTAGAACTTCAGGCTAGACAAAACATCTCTACCCTCAACTTCACCGCTGCATTTGCCAAAACCTCCTCTTCTTGCAATGCTTCATTGGAAAAATGCCAACATAGCATCAAGTCTACGGTCAAGAAGATAAAGTCTCAGATTCAGAAAGGTGCCAATCCTGAGAAAGCGGCAAAGCGCGGATATGAGGAAGTAGCTGACTACTTAGATTTTTGGAACAAGACAGTACTTGTTCAACACAGGGCCCTCACTTGTCTCAGCAAATCTCTAGCCCATATTTTGCAGAGGGAATTATACTCTATGGCTAATACCGGCTTGCTCAGGCGCGAAGCCGAAATGACTCTATTACATCCACAATTAGGAGAAACGAGACGTCAGGAACTCAGGAACTCGTCCTTTTGGGGCCCTTCCTTGTTCGAGTCTCAATTAGTGAAGGAAGGTGAGGAATTCCTTCTCAAAAAAGGCACCTCAAAAGATTCTCAGGGTTTTGCACCCTACCAGAATAAGCCCTTTCGTGGTCCCCACAAGAAAAGAGGCTCCTACAGGAAACGCCCCTATGGGGGCAATACCTCTCAAAGCAGTAACCAGTCCTTTCCCTCGGGAAGAGGAAAATCCAACTTCAGAGGCTTCAGGGGTCGTTTTCGACCCCACAATAGAGGAAGGGGGCGTGGAAACCCCCCTCCCCAATGACTCCTCCAAAGCCTCACTCAGTCCACCAGTAGGAGGTCGCCTCCGTTCTTTCAGGAGAGACTGGCTCACAAACAAATGTTCTCAAAACGTGTTAAACATTATCACCAATGGCTACGTTCTGCCATTCCGTTCAAAGCCAAACTTGATCAGATTTCCTCTGATTCTGTCAGAGTACAAGGCCCAACAAAAAGACCAAGCCTTGGCTACTTGTATCCAGTCTCTCCTGTCAAAGAACGCTATCGAAAGGGTAGACAATGTAAAATCTCTCGGGTTTTACAGTCGCCTGTTCCTAGTACCCAAGCCTCACCAAAGGTGGAGGCCAGTCATAGACTTAAGCAGGCTCAACACTTTTCTACACGTAGAAAAGTTCAAAATGGAAACTCCAGAGTCCATCAGGACCTCCCTGATTCCAGGGGAGTGGGTAGCGTCGATAGACCTGTCGGACGCCTACCTGCATATCCCCATCCACCCAAGCTCAAGGAAATACCTAAGGTTTTGCTACAAGGCTCAGGTGTTCCAGTTCACCTCCCTCCCGTTCGGACTAGCCACAGCCCCCCAGGTCTTTACCATGATCGTAAAGGAGGTGAAACTAATGGCCCTCTCAAGAGGACTCAGAATTCACCAATACCTGGACGACTGGCTGATCAGGTCCCAGTCTCAGGAGGAAGCCCAAGTGAACACTCAGGCAGTAGTAGAACTGACTCAGTCCTTGGGGTGGATAATAAATCAGGAAAAATCAGAACTGAAACCTACACAGGTGTTCTCGTTCGTGGGCTACGAATACCACCTAGATTCAGCCCTTGTAAATCCCACTCAAGAGAGATGGCTCAAACTTCAGGATTTGATCCTACAACTCAAGTCAAAACGTGTTTTGACTGCAAGATGTCTCTAATTGGGTTGCTAGCCTCAACGGAGAAAATGGTCCCGGAGGGACGCCTTCACATGAGGCCCTTTCAGTTTCACCTCAAGGAGCACTGGAGATATCCTCAGTCGCTGGACAACCTCCTTCCCTGGACAGAAGCCATTGCAGCCCACCTAGATTGGTGGCAAAACCCCTCCAATGTGATGAAAGGTGCAGACCTTCATCCCAAAGACCACAGTATCCAACTCTTTACCGACGCCTCAAACGAAGGTTGGGGCGCTCACTTAGACCAAAATTCTACAAAGGGTCTGTGGTCAGATCGGGAAAAAAGGCTTCACATAAATGTCCTAGAATTGAAGGCGGTCTCCCTGGCCCTTCGAGACTTCAAGGACCAGTGCCAGAATCAAACAGTGTTGCTTGCGACGGACAACTCAACAGTGGTAGCCTACATCAACAAACAAGGAGGAACACACTCGGCAGAGATGTGTGCTCTCCTGTGGAAGATCATGACCTGGTGCCATCACTATCACATAACATTGAAAGCCAGGCTCATTCCAGGGTGCCTGAATGTGATGGCCGACCTGCTATCCAGGTCCAACCAAGTGCAGTCAACCGAATGGTCTCTGCACCCACAGGTCTTCAAACAGATCTGCCAGAAGTGGTTCACACCTCATGTAGACTTATTTGCCACTCACCTGAACCACAAACTCCCTCTATACGTGTCTCCTATCCCAGACCCAAGGGCCTGGGACATAGATGCTCTGAACATAAACTGGACCAACCTCACAGCATATGCGTACCCTCCTACGGCTCTCCTTCACAAGGTGATCCAAAAGATCAGGCAATGCCAGTGCCTGATCATCGTGATAGCCCCAGGCTGGCCAGGGATGCCCTGGTTTTGGGACCTAGTGCAGCTCTCAACAGAGATCCCACTGCAACTCCCAGTGTCAACAACCCTACTCAAACAGTCCCACAAGCTGGTGTTCCACAACAACCCCCAGCACCTGAACCTCCACGCCTGGTGTCTAGGAGCGGACAACTCCAAGAACAAGGCTTCTCTGTGGAGGTGGCAGAGAGAATTGCTGCCCCTCAGCGGTCATCAACAAGGACCATCTACAAGTCAAAGTGGGCCCTATTTGAAAAATGGTGCAGAGAAAATTCGGTGGATTTCTCCACTCCATCTGTGAAACAAATCTCAGATTTCTTCATGTACCTGTACCAAGACCTAAACAGGCGCCCCTCGACCATTGATGGTTACAGGACTGCAATCGTTGACACTTTGGGCCCAACGGCCCAACATATTGCACACAATGCAGACCTTCATAGGTTACTCTCCAGTTTTCACAGGGATCGTCCTAAAAGTTCCAGAAACTTACCCAAGTGGAACCTTTCTGTTGTCCTTAACGAGCTCACCAAAGCACCTTTTGAGCCCATGAAAGACACAGACCTCAAACATCTCACTTTAAAAACTGCTTTCTTGCTAGCCTTGGCCTCCGGCAAGCGCCGCAGCGAAATCCATGCCTGGGTCGCTAACAAAGTATCTAATCTAGGCCAATGGGAAAAGGTTGCCTTGTTCCCTTCTTCTGACTTCATAGCCAAAAACCAACTAGCAAGAGAAGGTTCTCAAAGTGTGTCTCCGGTGACTATCCCTGCTCTGACTACCATTGTAGATAGACAGTTTAAAGAAGACAGGACCCTGTGTCCCGTGCGGGCCCTGAGGTTTTATTTGGACCGAACTAAAGACCTCAGAGGGTCTCGTTCTCTCCTTTTCATCTCCTTTAAGAAAGGACATACCTCAGACATCAGACCCGCTACACTCTCTTCATGGTTAAAACAAACCATTTTACTTTGTTATAAAACAAGCAGATCAACAAGCCTTGGACTTGGTCCAAGTCAAAGCGCATGACATCCGGGCCTTCGCGGCCTCTAAGGCCTTTTACGGTGGGGTATCGGTGGACCAAATCATGCAAGCCTGTCACTGGAAAGCTCACAACACATTTACAAATTTTTACCTAAAGGACCTTACTTGGTCGGACACCGACAACAATTTGTACCTGGGACCCGTAGTGGCTGCACAACAAGTCCTAGATCCTTCCCCTCAGACCAGTTGTCCTTGGAAAGAAAAAAGGGGGGGGGGGCACATCCGCTACAACCAAGTCTTCAGGAGTCTTTCCCAGGATCTAGGTATTCCTTTACCTTCAAGATGTTACGGGTAAGGTCATTTTATCCTTTAATTATCAAGTAATTTCTATTAAGGACTTATTTAGTTGTCATTAATCTCATTTTCAGGTTGTAAAAAATTTTATGAGATGCCCAACCACTGGGTTGGTCAGTCATACGTGAAGGGCCCTTTTGGACCCTCAGACCTCGGAGTGAGCACCGCTGCACTTCCGTCCTACAATAAAACATCTAGACAGTTTTAGCACTGTCTCTCATTTTCTTAGGTTTTTGGCTCGTTACAGGCCCGGCCTTCGGGATCGGGGCACTGTAAATGGGACTCAGACTGGTATTTCTGGCACTATTCTATACATATTAATTCAAAATCTTAGAAAAAATGACATACCTTCCAGTCTCAGCTGTAATCTCGCCACCGGGCGGTTGAATTCAGCATTAAGTCCCACATGGTAAGCTATTGTAGCGTAATAAAATTGTAAATTTTAATTACTTAAATGTAGCTTTTATAAGCTACAAGCTTACCATGTGGGACTTAGAAGAGTCCCACCCTGCCTCCCCGCTGTTTACAGCTGAGGGGTAGGTTTAAAAAATTTCAACGAGAAAGTAGGACGATTGGTCAGAAGTTATCACGTGACGACAACTACCAGTATATCCGGTGGCTAACAAGAATGATCTTTTTTTCTAAGACGTTGGCCCCGGGTGTGGCAACCCGAGATCAGCATTAAGTCCCACATGGTAAGCTTGTAGCTTATAAAAGCTACATTTAAGTAATTAAAATTTACAAATTTGAAGCTCTCCTACTAGCAAAGACTTTAGACCGACCTCAGCAGGAACCGACATTCAGCACAGTGAAGGTGATCCCCACCCACTCACCACCAGCTAATGTCACCAGGTCGGAGCCATTCATCAACCCTACCGACCAACCAGTTCCTCAGACTTCTGACCAACTGACCATGTCTTCAGACCGACCTACTGTGGGTGCTGCTACCGACCCACCGGCTTCATCTAAGAAATCTGACCGGCCTTCAACCTCTGACAAACCTTCCAGTGCCTTTCAGCCGACTAGAAGGGACACCAGTGAGTCGGAGTCGGATAGTGAGCAGTCAGACCGACCTCCTCTGGACATTTTTGTAGAGGAAGGCGAGTTGTCAGATGATTTAGATGCTACTACCAACGATCCTGAACAGTCATTGTCGGAAGAACAGTCCTACAGGGAGACAATGAGGGGCATTAGAAGCTACATGGGGTGGACTCACATCCCGGATATTGAATCTGCTGCCGGCTCCTCAGATGATAATCCCTTTGCCGGCCCTAAGATGCAAAACCAGGGCAAGGTTTCAGTACAGCTACCTATAGATGAGTGGCTTTGCCGGAAAATCTCTAAGCTGAACCTTACACTTACTGATGGATATCCATCCCGTGGGGCAGAAGCCGGTGGTTTGCACAGAGATCAATTCCTGAAGCCCCCTAGATCTCAGGCTAAGTGGTACGGGTCCCATCCCCAGCCTAAGAGTGACACTGCTGAGACTGTGACATCCTAGAGTTCAGATGCAGCTAAATTGAACAGTGGTTACCTGAGGATAGCAAGACAGGCTGGAATCGCCACCAGCCCTCCCCAGTCGCGGCCAATCTCTCAAGATTCTCTGAGGAAGTGAGAAAAAAATGCCCAGGAGTCATCGGTTGTCTGCAATCAGGCTGCAGGTTTCAACCGCTGTTTAGTTAAAGTGCAGCAGGATATGCAGTCACAGTTTAAGGCAAACAGATCAGAACAGAAAGGGAAGTCAGCATCCAAGGTGACAGAAGCCCTATTGGACTTTAATTCCAGTATCTGCCAAGCCATGGCCAAGTCCATGGAGCATTTAACAGACTTTGTTTTTGTCACCATGGCCAACACCACCTTACTTAGGAGAGACTCGTACTTAGTGTACTTAAAGGCCGGAATTAAAGCGGATACAATGGCTGCCCTCAGAACTGCCCCTCTACACCTCTCCACCCTGTTTCTGGACAGTGTGTTAAAACAGGCAGAGGAAGACAGTAGTACCTTTGACAAGGGTCGGTCCGGTTCTACCTACAAGAAAGGTCGCTTCCACCCTTATGAGAGACCGGAAACCAAGCCAGACACCAGGATAGACCGGCTTGGAAGAACCTCTCCCGTGGACACAACAAGAGGAGTAAAGGCAAGCGTCAGTACTCATCGCGACCTGCCAAGGGTCAACAGCCTTATAAATGACAATTACTGTGTAAATCTGTTACCGGACAGGCTGTTGACCCGGACCAGTGTAGTGTAAGGAAAGACAATAAACTGTTTAAGTTTAAATGTAAATTGTCCTGTTGCAACACATGTTCATTCTGCGCCCGGGCACTCCCAAAAGAGAGAGTTAAGTCCCGGGTCAGCAGTTTGTTATCAGTCAAAGAACAAATTAAAATATGTCAAAGGTGCTTCTTCTGTCATTCAATTGCCTTGTGTTCAATCTGTAGCAAATGTCCAAAATGTTGCCTCAAATCTGCCTGTAGGGGCCAGACTTCAACACTATTGGAAAACTTGACTGGATCTGGGTGCCGGTCCGAAAGTAATTCAAATTTTGAAAGAGGGTTACACCCTCCCCTTTCAGACCCGACCAAAACTCACAAGATCTCCCACAGTCGTAAGCTGCTATGTCAATCCCCACAGGAACAGCTACCTGATGGAGGCATTACATCAGCTTATAGGCAAAAATGCAGTAGAGGTTGTCCACAATCAAACATCCCTGGGGTTTTTCAACCGGCTTTTTCTGGTCCCCAAACCCAACAACAAATGGAGACCTATCTTAGATCTGAGCAAACTAAACCTCTTTCTCAAGGTGGAGAAATTCAAAATGGAAATGCCGGAAACCATCAGGACGTCCCTCCAATCAGGGGAGTGGGTCACCTCAATAGATTTCAAGGACGCCTACTTCCACATCCCAATACAGGAACAGTCCAGGAAATACCTCAGATTTCATGTCCAGGGTCAGACATACCAATTCAAAGCACTGCCCTTTGGCCTGTCCACAGCACCCTTGGAGTTTACGGTAATAGCCAAAGAAGTAAAACTGATGGCTACACACAAGGGTATAAGAATCCACCAGTACCTAGACAACTGGTTGGTGAGAGCCAGATCCCACCGGGTTTGTCTCCAACATACACAGGAACTAGTGAAAATTTGCCAGAACTTGGGGTGGCTGGTCAATCTAGAGAAATCAGAACTGGAACCCAAACAGATCTTCAATTTCGTAGGTTATCAGTTCGACCTCCAGTCCGGTCGGGTCCGACCTACTTCGGACCGGTGGCAAAGCCTTCAAGACAAAATACTCCACCTTCTATCTCTACCGACCTGTCCGTTCAGAGATTTCATGTCCTTGATAGGCCTGTTAACAGCCACAGAAAAGCAAGTTCACCTAGGCCGGCTCCACATGAGGCCAATTCAATGGCATTTGAAAAACAATTGGAGAGTACCGGAATCACTAGAAAAGAGGATCCCAGTTCCCAGGTCCTTGCATCCACATTTACAGTGGTGGCTAGACGAAAAGAATGTTCTCACAGGCCAACCACTACACCCAATGCAACATGCTCTGCAAATATTTACAGACGCATCAAAAGAAGGTTGGGGTGCTCACTTAAACGAGCACACTGCAAGAGGAACTTGGTCACTGCCGGAAAGCAGACTGCATATAAACTATCTAGAACTCAAGGCAGTTTTCCTAGCCTTAAAAGAATTCAAAAATATCTGCTCAGACAAAACAGTACTGGTGGCAACAAACAACACTACAGTGGTGTCTTACATAAACAAAGAAGGAGGCATGAGGTCGGGCACGCTTTGTGCCCTCCTCTGAAGAATCTTGACATGGTGTACCAGAAACCAAGTGACTCTAAAAGCCCGACATTCCTGGCCGGTTAAATGTGGTAGCAGACAAGCCATCCAGATTGGGCCAGACCATTCAAACAGAGTGGTCTCTCCTTCCAGCAGTCTTCCAAGCAATATGCAACAGATGGCACCAGCCTCAGATAGACCTATTTGCCACCAGATTCAACAACAAGTTGCCTCAGTTTGTATCCCCAGTTCCAGATACCATGGCCACTGCAGTGCATGCACTCAGTCTGTCATGGGAGGATCTGGACGCCTATGCCTTCCCACCGGCAGCCATATTGGGCAAAGTTGTGGAGAAGTTGCAGGACACCCCATACACGAGATTCATTCTGGTTGCTCCAGGGTGGCCCAACATGCCTTGGTTCTGGGACCTGGTAGCAATGTCCAGCCAGATCCCCCTGAGTCTGCCACTTCTACCCAATCTACTGACTCAGCCCTTCAATCACATCCCTCACAGAAATCTAGCAAATCTGAATCTCCATGCATGGCTCCTAGAGCCTCAGCAATCAAGGAGCAAGGGTTCTCTAAGGATGTGGCAACAAGAATTGAGGCACCTCAGAGGGGATCAACGAGATCAGTCTATGAGGCAAAGTGGTCCATTTTTACAAAGGGGTGCATCTCTAATCAGGTGGACTTCGGGGCACCCCCTGTGAAGTCTATAGCTGACTTCCTTCTGTATCTTTTTCAAGATAGGAAATTACAGCCCAGCACCATTGATGGTTACAGATCTGCCATTGCTGATAAACTGGGAAACTCAACCATTAACATCATCAAAGACGAGAACCTCACACGTCTCCTGGATAGTTTCCATAGAGACAGGCCCAAAGGAAGGAGGGGAATACCTTCTTGGAACCTCTCCCTAGTTTTGCACCAGCTGACAAAGCCCCCCTTTGAACCAATTAAGGAGGCTTCCTTGAAGCATTTGACCTTCAAAACAGTCTTCCTTCTTGCCCTTGGCTCAGGCAAACGTAGAAGTGAGATTCATGCTTGGCAGAACAAGAACAACATCAGACACCAAACTGACTGGTCCAAGGTGTCCCTGTACCCTTCCCCCAGTTTCTTATCCAAAAATCAGCTGGCTAAAGAGGGTCCAGAGAGTGTGGCCCCAGTAGTCATACCAGCTTTAGCTCCAACTCTGGATAGATCCCTCAAGTCTGACAGGTCCCTCTGTCCGGTCAGAGCGTTACGCTACTATCTGGACAGGACCTCAGGCAGAATAAGGAATTGGTCTTTGTTTCCTTCAAGAAAGGCTTCGACAAGGACATTTCACCTGCCACTGTCTCCTCATGGATCAAACAGACTGTGATCCTATGTTATGAGCTCTCTGATCAGGAGTCCCACACTTTACATCAGGTTAAAGCCCATGATGTAAGGGCCGTTGCTGCTTCCAAAGCCTTCCAGTCGGGAGTCTCCTTGGAACAGATTTTATCAGCCTGCCACTGGAAGTCACATAATACATTCACACAATTTTATCTGAAGGATGTGGCTTGTACTGACTCAGAGCTTTATCATTTAGGGCCTGTAGTGGCTGCTCAGCAGATCAACCAGTAACCTAAAACCTAGAAGAGATTTGTACATACAGTAGAACCTCCATTATCCGCCCCTCTTGGGAGAGTAACAATTAAGTCAGATAATAGAAAGGTCGGATAATGGAAAGCCTAAAATAACAGGTTTAAATGGAGTTGGGAGAGTGGATTGGAGGTTGGATAATTAAGCGTCCCGCAAGGGACGCTTGTTTGTGTATGGGAGAGCTTCAGGCTCCGCCGGCTCCGCCGGCTCCGCATTTTGTTTTCCTTATAACTCTGTAACTGTTAGGCAGATTCTTTTCAAATTTGGCAGGTTTAGGCAGTAGCCTTGGGGAATTTTTTTGAATATGCTGCAGTGACATTTCAACCAATCAGAGAGGTCACATGACCAAAAATGTCTTTTTTCGATGGGGAAGCTTGTCCGGATGATAACTTGAAAGGAATTTTATCAATTCACCTGAAACTTGGCAAATACATTCATTCTATTAAAATCTGGAAATCATTAGATTTTGGCATTGATTGGTCAAGAAATGGCCGAGTAATTAATGATTAATTAATCATTACGAATTTTCCAAATAAGGAAAACACAAAAATGCTTATATCTCGAAAACCGTGCTAGATAGAGTGATTTCGACGAAATTTTTGACCCGCAGGGTATCTCTGCGGAGTAGTTTTCCCAATTTTCAAAAAATTTTTGTCTCGCCAAAAATGGCGGCCATTTTGAATTTTCGAAATTTTCGCAAAAATTGCAAAACACAAAAATGCTTATATCTCAAAAACCGTGCTAGATAGAGCAATTTCGCCAAAAATGGTGGCCATTTTGAATTTTCGAAATTTTCGCAAAAATTGCAAAACACAAAAATGCTTATATCTCGAAAACCGTGCTAGATAGAGCGATTTCGACGAAATTTTTGACCCACAGGGTATATCTGCAGAGTAGCCATGCCAATTTTCAAAAAAATTTTGTCTCGCCAAAAATGGCGGTCATTTTGAAATTTTTGACCCGCAGGGTATCTCTGCAGAATAGTTGTCCCAATTTTGAAAAAAATTTTATCTCGCCAAAAATGGCGGCCATTTTGAATTTTCGAATTTTTCGCAAAAATTGCAAAACATAAAAATGCTTATATCTCGAAAACCCTGCAAGATAGAGCAATTTCGACGAAATTTTTGACCCACAGGGTATATCTGCAGAGTAGCCATGCCAATTTTCAAAAAAATTTTGTCTCGCCAAAAATGGCGGTCATTTTGAATTTTCGAATTTTTCACAAAAATTGCAAAACATAAAAATGCGTATATCTCGAAAACCCTGCTAGATAGAGCGATTTCGACGAAATTTTTGACCCGTAGGGTATCTCTGCAGAGTAGCCATGCCAATTTTCAAACAAAAAATTTCTCGCAAAAAATGGTGGCCATTTTGAATTTTCGAATTTTTCGCAAAATTGCAAAACACAAAAAAAAATGCTTATATCTCGAAAACTGTGCTAGATAAAGCGATTTCGACGAAATTTTTGACCCACAGGGTATCTCTGCAGAGTAGCCATGCCAATTTTCAAAAAAATTTTGTCTTGCCAAAAATGGCGTCCATTTTGAATTTTCGAATTTTTGCGCAAAAATTGCAAAACACAAAAATGCTAATATTTCGAAAACCGTGCTACATAGAGCGATTTTGACGAAATTTTTTATCTTCAAGGTATCTCTGCAGAGCAGCTATCCCAAAGAACTTTCACTTGGTGAAGTTTCAGACCCATAGCTAATTGCTCACCTACTCAAAAAGAGTAAATGCGAATTACCTCTAAAAGTATTGCAGATGGCCAATTTTTCTCAAATAACTCATTCACCTACTTTTGGAAGAGCTTTCACTTGGTGAAGTTTCAGACCCGTAGCTAATTACTCACCTACTCAAAATGAGTAAATGCTAATTATCTCAAAAACTATTGCAGATACCCAATTTTTATCAAATAACTCATTCATGTACTTTTGGGAGAGCTTTCACATGGTGAAGTTTCAGACCCGTAGATGATTACTCACCTACTCAAAATGAGTAAATGCGAATTATCTCTTAAAAGTATTGCAGATAGCCAATTTTTCTCAAATAACTCATTCACCTACTTTTGGGAGAGCTTTCACATGGTGAAGTTTCAGACCCATAGCTAATTACTCACCTACTCAAAATGAGTAAATGCGAATTATCTCTAAAAGTATTGCAGATAGCCAATTTTTCTCAAATAACTCATTCACCTACTTTTGGGAGAGCTTTCACATGGTGAAGTTTCAGACCAATAGCTAATTATTTACCTACTCAAAATGAGTAAATGCTAATTATCTGTAAAAGTATTGCGGATGCCCAATTTTTATCAAATAACTCATTCATCTACTTGTGGGAGAGCTTTCACACGGTGAAGTTTCAGACCCATAGCTAATTACTCACCTACTGAAAATGAGTAAATGCGAATTATCTCTAAAAGTATTGCAGATAGCCGATTTTTCTCAAATAAATCATTCACCTACTTTTGGGAGAGCTTTCACTTGGTGAAGTTTCAGACCCATAGCTAATTACTCACCTACTCAAAATGAGTAAATGCGAATTATCTCTAAAAGTATTGCAGACAGCCAATTTTTCTCAAATAACTCATTCACCTACTTTTGGGAGAGCTTTCACTTGGTGAAGTTTCAGACCCATAGCTAATTACTCACCTACTCAAAATGAGTAAATGCGAATTATCTCTAAAAGTATTGCAGATAGCTAATTTTTGTCAAATTAATCATTCACCTACTTTTGGGAGAGCTTTCACTTGGTGAAGTTTCAGACCCATAGCTAATTACTCACCTACTCAAAATGAGTAAATGCGAATTATCTCTAAAAGTATTGCAGATAGCCAATTTTTCTCAAATAACTCATTCACCTACTTTTGGGAGAGCTTTCACTCTGTGAAGTTTCAGACCCATAGCTAATTACTCACCTACTCAAAATGAGTAAATGCGAATTATCTCTAAAAGTATTGCAGATAGCCAATTCTTCTCAAATAACTCATTCACCTACTTTTGGCAGAGCTTTCACTTGGTGAAGTTTCAGACCCATAGCTAATTACTCGCCTACTGAAAATGAGTAAATGTGAATTATCTCTAAAAGTATTGCAGATAGCCAATTTTTCTCAAATTAATCATTCACCTATTTTTGGGAGAGCTTTCACTTGGTGAAGTTTCAGACCCATAGCTAATTACTCACCTACTCAAAATGAGTAAATGCGAATTATCTCTAAAAGTATTGCAGATAGCCAATTTTTCTCAAATTAATCATTCACCTATTTTTGGGAGAGCTTTCACTTGGTGAAGTTTCAGACCCATAGCTAATTACTCACCTACTCAAAATGAGTAAATGCGAATTATCTCTAAAAGTATTGCAGATAGCCAATTTTTCTCAAATAACTCATTCACCTACTTTTGTGAGAGCTTTCACTTGGTGAAGTTTCAGACCCATAGCTAATTACTCACCTACTCAAAATGAGTAAATGCGAATTATCTCTAAAAGTATTGCAGATAACCAATTTTTCTGAAATTAATCATTCACCTACTTTTGGGAGAGCTTTCACTTGGTGAAGTTTCAGACCCATAGCTAATTACTCACCTACTCAAAATGAGTAAATGGGAATTATCTCTAAAAGTTTTGCAGATAGCCAATTTTTCTCAAATAACTCATTCACCTACTTTTGGGAGAGCTTTCACTCTGTGAAGTTTCAGACCCATAGCTAATTACTCACCTACTCAAAATGAGTAAATGCGAATTATCTCTAAAAGTATTGCAGATAGCCAATTCTTCTCAAATAACTCATTCACCTACTTTTGGCAGAGCTTTCACTTGGTGAAGTTTCAGACCCATAGCTAATTACTCGCCTACTGAAAATGAGTAAATGTAAATTATCTCTAAAAGTATTGCAGATAGCCAATTTTTCTCAAATAACTCATTCACCTACTTTTGGGAGAGCTTTCACTTGGTGAAGTTTCAGACCCATAGCTAATTACTCACCTACTCAAAATGAGTAAATGCGAATTATCTCTAAAAGTATTGCAGATAGCCAATTTTTCTCAAATAACTCATTCACCTACTTTTGGGAGAGTTTTCACTCTGTGAAGTTTCAGACCCATAGCTAATTACTCACCTACTCAAAATGAGTAAATGCGAATTATCTCTAAAAGTATTGCAGATAGCCAATTTTTCTCAAATTAATCATTCACCTACTTTTGAGAGAGCTTTCACTTGGTGAAGTTTCAGACCCATAGCTAATTACTCACCTACTCAAAATGAGTAAATGCGAATTATCTCTAAAAGTATTGCAGATAGCCAATTTTTCTCAAATAACTCATTCACCTACTTTTGGGAGAGCTTTCACTCTGTGAAGTTTCACACCCATAGCTAATTACTCACCTACTCAAAATGAGTAAATGCGAATTATCTCTAAAAGTATTGCAGACAGCCAATTTTTCTCAAATAACTCATTCACCTACTTTTGGAAGAGCTTTCACATGGTGAAGTTTCAGACCCATAGCTAATTACTCAACTACTCAAAATGAGTAAATGCGAATTATCTGTAAAAGTATTGCAGATAGCCAATTTTTCTCAAATAACTCATTCACCTACTTTTGGAAGAGCTTTCACACATGAAAATGAAAAATTGTGAATATCTCGGAAAAGCTATTTCTTCTGCTTTAATGCTCGGCGGGAGATACACACCGCGGCAGTGGTCTTAACAAAAATTTTTGTCTCCCCAAAAATGGTGGCCATTTTGAATTTTCAAAGTTTTTGCAAAACACAAAAATGCTTATATCTCGAAAACCGTGCTATATGGAGCGAACTCAACAAAATGTTGGACCTGCTGGGTATCTCTGCAGAGTAGCCATGCCAATTTTCAAAATATTTTTGTCTCGCCAAATATAGCGGACATTTTCAATTTTTTTATTTTTTGCAAAACACAAAAATGCTTATATCTTGAAAACCGTGCTAGATAGAGCAGACTGCGCTGACTTTGGTTGCCACAACAGTATAAGGCTAGAAACGAAGCATTTTCTTAATACTTTAGCACTCACCTTTATAGCCTTTTCGGGACGCTTTGTTTTTGCTATGCAAAAACATTATCTTTTTTTTTGCGAGCGATCCTCTAGTTGAAAATTCGGATAATAGAGGATCGGATAATAGAGGTTTCACTGTATGTGAATAGTTGTACATATGTAAATATTTGTACATATATTTAAGACGCAAAAAAAAAAAAAAAAAAAAAAAAAAATGGGAAGTTTATTTTACTTCTTATGGGACTGAACTCATCCCTCTCTTCCCCCACCTCAGAGCAGGTCTGTTAAAAAAGGGGGGGGCAACGTCGGTATATCCCCGGATAACCATCTACTGTTAACCGGTCATAGCGTTAAGAGTGCTTGACCCTAAGGTTCACCCAGGCTTGGAGAAAAATTGTTAGTTTCTGTTCACGAGTTCTCTTTAGTCCCTAGTAACTTACCCACCGACCAAGCGGTAGTTATTCAGCAATTGTCCATTGGATAGGATGTATTAACGCAATAAAATTGCAAATTTAATAAGTAAATTAAATTTTTATAAGTTAGTACCCTATCCAATGGACACACAAGACCCTCCCACCGACCCCGCTATCAGCTTACTAGGGGTCTAATAGGTTTAGACAACGAAAAAGATGCTATGACGTCACTCTGTCTAGACAGGAAGGAAGTACGACACGCCATCTGGCGAGTGCACTGGAACTAGGGACCGGCCGGACGGTGGAGACACAGGACGTCTTTTTCTGACGTTTGGCGGGCCGGTCTGCGCCGACCGGGTTAGCAATTGTCCATTGGATAGGGTATTAACTTATAAAAATTTAATTTACTTATTAAATTTGCAAATTTGTGGGATCCATTAAGCGTCTCAATATAAATTCTTCAGAACCAAGCAATGTAACTCGGCGTTCATTGCACTTAATCTCTGCACTAGCAGACACTAAAGCCCAAAGAACAGAACCAATAAGCAGAACTTGATTTACCATGATATAACAAGTGTAAGCAGTTAACTGAAGAAACACCCGGAGATGAAGGAGAATTTGGTGTAATTACTCCCTCTGAATAAATAGGTTTAAGCAGTGTTTGATACTGCTGACAGCCCGCAAGCAATTTGCTGTTAAATTTAAGGAAGGGCTCTTATATTTTCGTCGATGCAAGCCCAGATGCTTATAACATATCTGAAGCGATATGTTTTCATTACCCCACAGCCCTTAAGAGCTGTCAGGGTATTGTTTTCACCCATGGTGTCCGGATGGGCGGGAGGTCGGGCGGGCAGTGGGAAGTAGTTTGTCCGGCCTGTATCTCAGAAACCGTAAGGTGTAAGAAGTTGATGCTTGGTAGGGACATTGGTTAGGGGGTGTAGGTGTGCAACGTCATGGTGTGATCTTGATTTGACCTTTGACCTTGCTGTAGTGACCTTGAGTTTGAAAATCTTGTCCAGGCTATATCTCGGAAACTGTAAGGTGTAAGAAGTTGATAGGTGGTAGGGACATTGGTTAGGGGGCAGGGTTTGTGATTACGCCGTCCGAGTATGTTAAACACGTGGTATTTCAGATTTGGACACAAATTTCAGTTGTCAGTGCATCCATAGGGACACGATTTTTATGAAGAAAATGTTTCTGCTTTAGAAGCGAATTTCAGTTGGCAGGAAGCATAGATATGCAAGCAATATAATTATATAACACTGAAGATAAGCTTTATATTTTAAAATTAAATTGTTTTGAGTGATTTCCTGGCAAGTTGTTTACATCCACCATACAAAGCGAGATTTCATGCGTGACGAGATCTTTCCAAAACAGCCAGTGAGTGCTGGTGTCGTACACTAGCAAATCTACTCAAAACGTTATATATCGAAAGAAAGCCTGATCTCTGCATGGAAACAGTCAAAACAACAAGCCAGAACGGTGAATTTCGTGGGAGACAAACTATTTTACTAAATCTCGGAAACTCTTGATGTTTAACCCCGGAAAATGAAAGCTGTAACGTTTGAAAATATTTACAGGGGATGTAACAAAGAAACACTTATCTATAAAAAAAATCACTTATACCTAATGATTTTTTGTCAAACAAAAAGCAAGAAAAACAACAAATTTTTGTCTTTCAAACACTATCAATGCCATATTTGTAGCTTAAATAAAATAATCATACAAAATAAATTTCATTCTAATTGCACTAAAATGAAGTTTGTTGACTGGGGTTCAGTTTTTTTTAAAATATTTTTAAAATTTATTTATGGACAGATGCATATTATTTATCAGTATAATTTGTAGCTTAAATAAAATAATCATACAAAATAAATTTCATTAGGGGACATTGGTTAGGGACTGTAGGTGTGCAACATCATGGTCTGACCTTGATTTGACCTTTGACCTTGCAGCAGTGACCTTGGTCGGGGGTTATATGTGTGCAACGTCATGGTGTGACTTGGATTTAACCTTTGATCTTGTATATCTGATGCTATTTTATCTCTCTACAGGGATATTTAATACTATTTTATCTCTCTTATATCTCTTGATACTTGAATCGTGGTTGTTGCACCTTTGAGTGTCTTTTGATGTAGATTAAACACTGTTAAAGTCATATTATAATTCATTAACCGTTTTACCTTTGCAACTTCCCATTGTAACAAGGTACAATGGTATTGCATCAAGTGAGCCACAGGTTTTGCCTCAACTCCACATGAAAGCATGTGTTGCCATATCTGTATATATGGGTAATATTCAAAACTTGCGAACCATAATTCGATCATACAAATGAATATGAAAATGGGTGAAGTCTTAAAGCTTCATAATTTGTAGCTTACTGTATTGTCTTGTTTTAATACTTAATCTTTACATGCAGTTTCTTTCTCTTAGATTATATTTTCTCTAGTTAAACATTATTTGGACACTGACACTGCTCTGAAAGTATCCCAATCTGTGTACTGTTTCATTGCTTCTATATCTCATGGTGTTGAAAACTATTTCCCCAGGCAGTGGGGTACGGGCATCTCTGATGCTATATTAAATTAAGGGTTAATAGAGGAATAATTATACGTTTTGTCTTGTTTTCATCAGTAACCATATTGCTTTTGTGTCAAGCCATCTGGATGAAAATTTGTGAAGCAGAAATGCCACCTAGCGGCAATATCAAAAACTAATTTTTAGTTACACAATTACAATACATGTGCACGGAATCATTGAATATTTAAGGGAATATATTTGTTGGGCTTTGTCACCCAAAATGAATCTGATCGATTTGATTGACTTAAGTTTTCCCTGATTTGTGAATAGCTATTTGATCCCCTGGCTCACTTTAAACTTCTTTCTCAAATCTGGTCTGATCTTAATCTGATCTTAATCTATGTTAGTGAATACCACCTCCAAGTCCCCAAGCCTCAGGTTTCTTTGTTCCAAATATTGAAGGTGTTGGTCACCCTTTAAAAGGAAAATAAAATCTTCAAAATTTGGGCCAATTTTCACTGGGGAAGATCAGAGGCCCTTATGTAGTTACAAAAATAACAGTATTTGAAACAAATCAAGGAAAGGGGAGAGGGCTTCCCCACCAGTTTATTTTCACATACTGTGACAAATCTTGGGACCTGGGTGGGGGTTGGGATGGCGGGGGGGGGGGGGGGGGGGTTGTTTAATTTTTAATTGCTTTCCAGAACTACATTCTTGGGTTTGCATCCATGTGGAAAAATTTGGCATGGAACTTAATTTGAAAATATTTCACATCAAAATATTGAATCAGAATGTATAAAGTAACTTTTGACAATAAATAACTTAATCAAGAGTTATGGTTTTTTTCAACTGGACTTTAACCTATTGTCAAAATAAATCAATACAACTTGTGACTTTTTATTTTTTCATTTTTTTTCAGTCTTAGAAAATATCCAATTCTAATAAAACATGCCACTTTTGTCTTGGGCTTCAAACTTTCCAAGGTTACAAGCCCATCAGCCATTAAATTTTTTGCACGAGTTTCGAACACTGGGTTTTAGTCTTTGAAGCCAGAGAGATGCAGACTGAATATTGGTACAAAGCTCTTTCTTGGACATAGGAACAAAATGGTCAGGGAGACTTTTTCCCTAATAGATGTATACACGTATACAATAATCTAAAGTCTAAAAGAGTTAAACTTAATTTTCTTTATTACTGTTTTTTGAGCCTTAACATAATATGAATCATTTGGGTAAAATCTTAAAATTCAGTCAGTAAAATGATATTTTTTACTGCTGGCAGACTATGCCTCAGTCATTACCCCACTGTCTTTACAGGCTGTGTGGTATTGTTTTCACCAATGCCATCCAGCTGGGCAGGTTGGCCATTGGGTGGTATCTCAGAAACTATAAGATGAAGGAAGTTGATACATATACTTGGGTGAGACATTCTTGGGGGTGTATATGTGCAACGTCATGGTGTGATAATGATTTGACCTTGCTGTAGTGGCCTTGATCTTTTAAATCTTGTCCAGGCTATAATGCAATGGCTACAAGGTGTAGGAAGTTGATACTTGGTAGAGACAGCGATTGGGGGTGAAGGTGTACAGCATCAGGATGTGACCTTGATTTGGCTTTGACCTTTCTGTAGTGACCTTGGCCTTTAAAAATTTTATCCGGACTACAACTCAGAAACTGTGAGGTGTAGGAAGTTACCACTGTATGTTCAAAACCGCAACACTGGTATATAAGTTTTTACACAGTGGTTCTCCAAGCAATTTTGGATCATGCTTTTCTCTTAGCACCTGCTCCTACAGTACCAGGTGTAGTCACTCTGATCAGTAATATCTGAAAGTTCCTCCCTTCCACTATCCACTCACTGTACAAGTCAAGCACTTTGGCCATAGTTTACTTTTGATGCTCCCATAGATTTGAAATTATCTTCCTAATGATGTACACAGTGCAACATCTATTACCTCCTTCTGGAAAAACTTTAAAATTTACCCATTGGGAAAAGCATATCTGCCATAGCCTCCTTGTCACCCTTGTGTCTCCTTAGGTATGACCTAGCTATGCTATTGGACTTAAGGTTATTCACATTGTTTTTGCTCAGTTATACCTTAGAGTCTGTCAGGTGATGCAGATTAAGCACTATAAAAGTCCACATTATATTAGATTAGATTCCTGCTTCAAGGTCCAACATTTGAATGGAAGTCATAGGCTGTGAATCATTCAGCAAGGTGAGATTTGACCTTTTTTTAATGCTTCAAGATCAAACAGCATGGACTTACAAAAGGGCTTTAATAATCCTCTCTAATGAATTGTCCCACGGGTTTGGGATGTGAAAATGTTTCTAGAAAATCATTTGCTGCAAATATTTATAAGATCAGATTTGACCTTTGAGTCAACTTCAATGAAAAACATCTTCTGCATACCAGAAATCCCATTTACCTCAGACTGTTATTATTTGCCTTTGTGAATTGGAATGAAATCAATTCAGATTTGGCATGTGGTTGTAACTAGTTTTGAAGATGCACCCTATTTTAAGGTGACCTTAAACTCCCATGTATAAAAAACTTATGTCTAGTTTACATTTTTTCTTTATCCATGGAGTATACTGGAAATAACATGAAAAATTTCATTCAACTTTTGCATGTATATGTAACTGGCCATAGGTAAGTGCCATACAATAAGGTGACCTTAAACTCCCAGTAATAATGGAATTATATTCACTTAAGTTTGATAAGTTTTGCACAGTGTTTCAAATATTGTACAAATCTAGGAATGTTTCAGTTGTGGATGTAACAAACCCTGAACTGAACCTTCAGGAAAAGATTACCTTAAACTCGCTACAATATACAGCAGTGTAAACAAACTTTGAGTTTAATGTTGGGACAATATTTTTGGTGTTTGGAAGATATTTTGTATGCTAATCAGGACTTTTTACATTGATATTAATCATGTATATATATCTCCACCAAAAATGGTCTCTTTTGTAAGGTTATAGTAAATTTCTGATATTTTATAAACTAATGAGTTTAAGGTTGCATAAGTTTGTGTCGCTAGCAATTATGATGGAAGACATACATGGTCGGTGTCATCTTCACACTTACTTTCCAGACGGTATCTCAAAAATGCCTTGATGAATTAAATTCAAATTTGGCATGTTGATGTAACTATTCCTCTGGGTGTGCCCTATTTATGGTGACCTTAAACTCACAGTAGTAAGATACTTATATTGAGTTAAAGGTTTTCATTTCAGTATCTTAAAATGGGTTGACGGATTCAATTCAAATTTGGCATGTGGTTGTGACTGGTTTTTTCAAGGTGTGCCCTATTTTAAGGTGACCTTAAATTCCCAGTAATAGGAGAATTATATTCACTTTAAGTTTGGCAATTTTTCAACAGCATCTTTCAAGTTTTGGATGTAACAAACTGTGAACAAAACCTACAGGAAAAGATTACCTTCAACTCCCTCACAGCTGCAAACTAACTTTGAGTTTAAGATTGAGACAATTTTTAGGTGTTTGAAAGATATTTAAGACTTTATTCTTCGATATTCATCATGTGCATCTGTCTGCACCAAAAAAGCTTTTGTAAGGTCATAGTAAATTGGTGATAGGAATTTACTATGACCTGTTGTGGATGAAACAAACCTTGAACAGAACCTTCAGGAAAAGATTACATTGAACTCCTTACTTAAACTAACATGAACTAACATGGAGATTTTTTCCATCGATATTCATCATGTACATATATTTAGACAAAAAAACGAAAAGCTTTTTTTTTGTAAGGTTGCAATAAATTGCTGATATGTTAGAAACTTATGAGTTTAAGATTGTAAAAGTTTGATGTCACTCACCAGAGCCACTTTGACGAAATTTTTGACCCACAGGGTATCTCTGCAGATTAGCCATCCCAATTTGAATTTTTTGCAAAAATTGCAAAACACAAAAATGCTTATATCTCGAAAACCGTGCTAGATAGAGCGATTTCAACGAAAAATGCTTATATCTAGAAAACCGTGCTAGATAGAGCGATTTCCACGAAATTTTTGACCCGCAGGATATCTCTGCAGAGCAGCTATCCCAATTTTCAAAAAATTTTGTCTTGCCCAAAATGGCGGCCATTTTGAATTTTTTGCAAAAATTGCAAAACATAAAAATGCTTATATCTCGAAAACCGTGCTAGATTTGAGACGAGCGATTTGGACGAAATTTTTGATCCACAGGGTATCTGCAGAGTAGCCATCCAAATTTCCCAAAAATTTTTGTCTCGCCCAAAATGGCGGCCATTTTTAATTTTCGAATTTTTCACTAAAATTACAAAACGCAAAAATGCTTATATCTCGAAAACCATGCTAGATAGAGCGGTTTCCACAAACTTTTTGACCCACAGGGTATCTCTGCAGATTAGATATCCCAATTTTAAAAAAAAAATTTATCTCGCCAAAAATAGCGGCCATTTTGAATTTTCGAATTTTTCACCAAAAAATGCAAAACTCAAAAATGCTTGTATCTCAAAAATCATGCTAGGTAGAGTAATTAAGTGTCCCTGAAAGGGCGCTTATTTGTTTTTGCATCAGTTTCCTCGCCGCCGCCACATTATCGTCTCCCTTGAATATCTCCCTTATTATTAGAAGGTTTCAAACCATATTTGGCAGTTATATACCTTAAGCGTGGGAAATTTTTTCTGCATGCTTAAGTTTGACCTTTGACCTTTATGAAGGTCAGATGATCAAAAAACAATTTTTTGAAGTACACCCCCCTGTCATCGCAGTTCAGGAAAAACTACTTACTACACAGCCTTATAATTTGACACACCTGTTCATACTAAAGCGCGAGCTGATTAGATTTTGGGAGCAATCCCTTGAAAAATGTCTCATTTATGAGTGATTTTCTGACACCTTCCAATCTGAAAGCCTTAAATTTAGGTCAACCCCCCTCTTCTTAAGTATTGCATTTAGAGCCATAAAATATACTGGGAGGTAATAGAAAACCATATGTGGGGAGTCTAAATAGCCGGTCAGTTTTACCCCATGCCCCCCCCCCCCCCCCCCCCCCTTATGGGTCAAATTGGGGTCATAAAATAGCTGATTTTGAGTTTTTGCCTTATATCTCCTTTATTGTTGCTTTTATAGCTTCAGAATGTATTAAGAGGTACTGGGAAAACATATGTGGAGAGTCTAAATAGCCGGTCAGTTTTACCCCACGGCCCCCCTTATGGGTCCAACTGGGGTCATAAAATAGCTGATTTTGAGTTTTTGCCTTATTATCTCCCGACGGCCGGGCGGGAGATTATAAAACGCATTCCGTGTGTGCGTGTGGGGGTGAGTGCGTGTGTTCGTGTGTTATTGAGTGTGTCACGCTTTTATAAAGGGCTGTACATCACACTGGTTGTTTCTCCTTGGCCTTTTCAATGTTTTTGATGACCTTATTGCTTATGTCCTTTCATTTGATGCTGTTATTTCACACCTAGGACCATAGCTAAGTGAGTAATAGCAATGGTGGCTACTTTGAGTAAAGTGCTCATAACTCCAAAACGACTGCATTTAGAGTGTTTCTGTAAAATACATTGTTCAGCTACTTTCTCCATGCCTACAAGATGGTACCATTTTTAGGGTTCTATCTTCATAGCTAAGTGAGTAATAGCTATTTTCTGTTATTAACAATGAGTAAAATGAGTAAATTGATTTTGTCTTTGTAACTATTACTTACAATATTGGCCTGAAATATGTTGTTCAACAACTCCTTCATGTACTATATCATGGTGAGGTGTCCAAGGTGTAGCACCATAGCTAACTGAGTAATAGCTATACTAAGTTTAACATTTGACCATTGAGCAAGTCACTTATAACTCAAAAACTATTGAATATAGAGGATTTTTGTCGAATATGTTGTTCACCTATCTTTTGGATATACTGTATTGTGAATTTTCACAGCTGTAACTCCATAGCTAACTGAGTAATAGCTACTTTGATGATAACCATAATGAGTAAATGGCTTATATCTTCAAAAGTATTGCAGCTACACAATTTTGTTCCAATATGTTGTTCAGCTACTATCTCTACAGCTACAACATGGTCACTAGTTTGGAAGTGTATCTCCATAGCTAAGTGAGTAATAGCTTCTTTGTCAATTTTTAATGATAACCGTAATGAGTAAATGCCTTATATCTTCAAAAGTATTGCAGGTACACAATTTCTCTCAAATAAGTTGTTCATCTACTTTTTTGTGAACTGTAACATATTTAAGTTTCACAACTGTTGCTCAATGTACAAGTGAGTAATGGCTACTTTATTGCTACTTTTGGTGAAAATGTGAAAAATGACAAATATCTCGCAATCCGTAATAGCTACTTTGTCAATTTTTAATGATAACCATAATGAGTAAATGCCTTATATCTTCAAAAGTATTGCAGCTACACAATTTCTCTCAAACAAGTTGTTCATCTACTTTTTAAGTCATTCATCTACTTTTGGGAGAGCTTTCACATGCTGAAGTTTCAGACTCGTAGCTAATTACTCACCTACTGAAAATGAGTAAATGCAAATTATCTCTAAAAGTATTGCAGATAGCCAATTTTTCTCAATTAACTCATTCACCTACTTTTGGGAGAGCTTTCACTTGGTGAGGTTTCAGACCCATAGCTAATTACTCACCTACTGAAAATGAGTAAATGCGAATTATCGCTAAAAGTATTGCAGATAGCCAATTTTTCTCAAATAACTCATTCACCTACTTTTGGGAGAGCTTTCACTTGGTGAAGTTTCAGACCCATAGCTAATTACTCACCTACTCAAATTGAGTAAATGCGAATTATCTCTAAAAGTATTGCAGATAGCCAATTTTTCTCAAATAACTCATTCATCTACTTTTGGGAGAGCTTTCACTTGGTGAAGTTTCACACCCGTAGCTAATTACTCACCTACTCAAAATGAGTAAATGCGAAGTATCGCTAAAACTATTGCAGATAGCCAATTTTTCTCAAATAACTCATTCACCTACTTTTGGGAGAGCTTTCACTTGATGAAGTTTCAGACCCATAGCTAATTACTCACCTACTCAAAATGAGTAAATGCGAATTATCTGTAAAAGTATTGCAGATAGCCAATTTTTCTCAAATAACTCGTTCACCAACTTTTGGGAGAGCTTTCACATGGTGAAGTTTCAGACCCATAGCTAATTACTCAGCTACTGAAAATGAGTAAATGCGAATTATCTCTAAAACTATTGCAGATGGCCAATTTTTCTCAAATAACTCATTCACCTACTTTTGAGAGAACTTTCACTTGGTGAAGTTTCACACCCATAGCTAATTACTCACCTACTCAAAATGAGTAAATGCGAATTATCGCTAAAAGTATTGCAGGTAGCCAATTTTTCTCAAGTAACTCATTCACCTACTTTTGGGAGAACTTTCACTTGGTGAAGTTTCACACCCATAGCTAATTACTCACCTACTCAAAATGAGTAAATGCGAATTATCTCTAAAAGTATTGCAGATAGCCAAATTTTCTCAAATAACTCATTCACCTACTTTTGGGAGAGCTTTCACTTGGTGAAGTTTCAGACCCATAGCTAATTACTCACCTACTCAAAATGAGTAAATGCGAATTATCTCTAAAAGTATTGCAGATAGCCAATTTTTTCTCAAATAACTCATTCATCTACTTTTGGAAGAGCTTTCACATGGTGAAGTTTCAGACCCGTAGATAATTACTCACCTACTCAAAATGAGTAAATGCGAATTATCTCTTAAAAGTATTGTACTTAGCCAATTTTTCTCAAATAACTCATTCACCTACTTTTGGGAGACCTTTCACATGGTGAAGTTTCAGACCCATAGCTAATTACTCACCTACTGAAAATGAGTAAATGCGAATTATCACTAAAAGTATTGCAGATAGCCAATTTTTCTGAAATAACTCATTCACCTACTTTTGGAAGAGCTTTCACATGGTGAAGTTTCACACCCATAGCTAATTACTCACCTACTCAAAATGAGTAAATGCGAATTATCTCTAAAAGTATTGCAGATAGCCAATTTTTCTCAAATAACTCATTCACCTACTTTTGGGAGACCTTTCACTTGGTGAAGTTTCACACTCATAGCTAATTACTCACCTGCTCAAAATGAGTAAATGCGAATTATCGCTAAAAGTATTGCAGATAGCCAATTTTTCTCAAATAACTCATTCACCTACTTTTGGGAGAGCTTTCACTTGGTGAAGTTTCACACCCATAGCTAATTACTCACCTACTCAAAATGAGTAAATGCGAATTATCTCTGAAAAGTATTGCAGATAGCCAATTTTTTCTCAAATAACTCATTCACCTACTTTTGCAAGGGCCTTCACATAGTGAAGTTTCAGACCCATAGCTAATTACTCGCCTATTGAAAATGAGTATATGCGAATTATCTCTAGAAGTATTGCAGATGGCCAATTTTTCTCAAATAACTCATTCACCTACTTTTGGGAGAGCTTCAAACCAACCTGTGGAAAAGCACAGGGTAAGGGTAAGACCTTGGGCCCCTTCTTTGAGGTGGAATGAAGATATCCAAACCTTTTTAGTGCATATCTTACATGTACATAACTGCGGAATATGTACATTCAGTGGCTCTAACTCTGGAATGTGGCCATTCGATGGCCAAACTCAGTAATAGCTACTTTGACTTTTTTGATTTAAATAATTTATAACAGCAAAACTATTCAATTTAAAGGAGTTTTGTCAAATATGTTGTTGACCTACTTTTTGATGTAGTGCGGCGGGAGATCATACCACGGCAGTGGTCTTGTATCTCCTTTATTGTTGCTTTTATAGCTTCAGAATGTATTATGAGGTATTGGGAAAGTGTATGTGGAGAGTCTAAATAGCTGGTCAGTTTTATCCCCCAGCCCTCCCTCATGGGTCAAACTGGGGTCATAAAATAGCTAATTTTGAGTTTTTGCCTTGTATCTCCTTTATTGTTGCTTTTATAGCTTCAGAATGTATTAAGAGGTATTGGGAAAACATATGTGGAGAATCTAAATAGCCGGTCAGTTTTATCCCCCAACCCCCCATTGTGGGTCAAACTGGGGTCATAAATAGCTGCTTTGGAGTTTTTGCCTTATATCTCCTTTATTGTTGCTTTTATAGCTTCAGAATGTATTAAGAGGTATTGGGAAAGCATATGTGGAGAGTCTAAATAGCTGGTCAGTTTTATCCCCCAGCCCCTCCTCATGGGTCAAACTGGGGTCATAAAATAGCTGATTTTGAGTTTTTGCCTTGTATCTCCTTTATTGGTGCTTTTATAGCTTCAGAATGTATTAAGAGGTATTGGGAAAGCATATGTTGAGAGTCTAAGTAGCCAGTCAGTTTTACCACCCGACCCCCCCCCCCCCTTATGGGTGAAACTGGGGTAAAAAAAATAGCTGTTTTGGAGTTTTTACCTGATATCTCCTTTATTGCTGCTTTTATAGCTTCGGAATATATTAAGAGGTATTTGGAAACCATATCTGGACAGTCTAAATAGCTGGTTAGTTTTACCTCCTAACTTCATTTCCATTTTACAAAAAATCATAAATAACTTTATTTCGCCTGAAATGGCTTCTTCAATAAGATATTTTAAGTTTTGCCAATATTTTTAATCTTTCAACAATTCAGAAGTACATTTCCAGTAGTCACAACCTCTTTTTCCAAAATTATGTTGTAAATAACCTGTCTCTGGTTTATGGTCTGATGATGTATGCACTGATCTTTTCAACATGCAATTACTTCCAAATGATATATAACAAACCATAAACGGGGAGTCTGAGGAGTTCATAACATTTCCTCATCCCTTCACGCACAAACAAGTGCGATAAAATACAAATTTTTACACTACCTACTCTCTTCTTTTTCTTTGCTTTTACCTTTTGCTGTACGGTTCAGCTTTGTGCATTCTTAGCTTTACAGCATGCTTATTAACACCACAAAGTATTTTAAACTTTCTGGGACACTTCGCTTTTGTTAGCAAAAGCATTCATCTAGTTTAGATGAAAATTTTGACCCACAGGGTATCTCTGCAGAGTAGCAATTCCAATTTTCAAAAAATGGTGGCCATTTTGAATTTTCGAATTTTTCGCAAAATTGCAAAACACAGAAATGCTTATATCTCGCAATACTGACACTGTGCTAGATAGAGTAATTTCAACAAAATTTTTGCCCCACAGGGTATCTCTGCCGAGTAGCCATCTCAATTTTCAAAACATTTTTGTCTCACCCAAAATGGCGGCCATTTTGAATTTTCTAATTTTTCGCAAAAAATGCAAAACACAAAAATGCTTATATCTCGAAAACCGTGCTAGACAGAGCGATTTTGACGAAATTTTTGACCTACAAGATATCTCTGCAGAGTAGCCATCCCTATTTTCAAACAATTTTTGTCTCGCCCAAAATTGCAGCCATTTTGAATTTTCAAATTTTTCACAAAAATTGCTAAACACAAAAATGCTTATATCTTGAAAATCGTGCTAGATAGAGCGATTTCGACAAAATTTTTACCCACAGGGTATCTCTGCAGAGTAGCCATCCCAATTTTCAAAAATGTTTTGTCTCACCCAAAATGGCAGCCATTTTGAATTTTCTAATTTTTTGTAAAAAATGCAACACAAAAAAATGCTTATATCTCAAAAACCATGCTAGATAGAGCAGACTACGCAGGCTTTGGTTGCCACAACAGTATAAGGCTAGAAGCAGAGTATTTTCTTAATACTTTAGCACTCACCATTATATCCTTTTCGGGACGCGTTGTTTTTGCTGTGCAAAAACGTTGAATTTCTATTTTTTTTGGCAAGCGATCCTCTAGTTTGTAATTACTTTCTTGGCAATATCTGGCAACAAGTATTGCCATGTCAACACTTTTTCATGTTTCTTGGGCTTAAAAATCTTTTTTGGGGGTTCTTTGCATTCCAAAACCCTGCATTGATTGGAGCTTATTAGCTTAACAACAATAACTGGCAATACTTTGCCATGGCAACACTTTTTTTCTGTTTCTTGGACTTATGAATATTTTTATGGGTTCTTTGCTTTTCATACCTCTGCACAGATTGGAGCTGATTTGTTTTTCGGCAACACCTGGCAACAAGTGTTGCCATGGCAACATTTATTCCTGTTTCTTGGACTGAAAAGTCTTTCTCATGGATTGTAGCTGATTAGCTTTTCAATGATACCTGGCAATAAGTGTTGCCATGGCAACACTTTTTTCTGGTGTTTGGACTCATGAATATTTTTATGGGTTCTTTGCTTTCCATACCCCTGCACAGACTGCAGCTGATTAGCTTTTCGGCAACACCTGACAACAAGTGTTGCCATGGCAACACTTTTTTTGTTTCTTGGACTTACAAATATTTTTATTGGTTTTTTGCTGTTCATGCCCCTTCACAGATTCAAGCTGATTAGTTTTTTGGCACCACCTGACAACAAGTGTTGCCATGGCAACACTTTATGTTTCTTGGGCTTAAAAATCTTTCTCGGGGTTCTTTAAATTCCAAACCCCTGCACACATTGGAGCTGATTAGCTTTTAGGCAATACATAGCTACAAGTGTTGCAGTGGCAACACTTTTTTTTGTTTCTTGGACTTATATTTCCTTGCATTCCAAACCCCTGCATGAATAGGAGCTGGTTTGCTTTTCAGCAATATCTGGCAGCAAGTGTCGCCACGGCAACACTTTTTTCAGTTTCTAGGTTGTGGATATAAAAAGTCCTGGAGAAGACCTGTATGGTAAAGTGACCTAACACTCCACAATATTAGACAATGGTTTTGCTCGTTTGATGTCTCACAAAATGGTGGACAAATATATGTCCTTCTTTCCTCCATGAAGAGAGGAGGTGAAAAAGTATACATCCTTCTTTCCTCAATGAAGAGAGGAGGCAAACAAGACAGGACCCATCTTGCACAATGCATTAACTTGTATGCTTCATCATGGCTCAATCCTTCTGAAAGATGGTCTTGATCTGCAAAATTACTGCCAGTCAGCCAAATATTTTTGTCTATCCAGCATAATTTTTGTCCTTTCTAATTTTATCCACTTCAGTCTTTAACCAAAGCTGGTGACACAGTACAATTCTACTGAATTCTTGTTAATCTGCATACCATTGATGCTTTGCCATTAGATGTATTGTGTAACATTGCAGGAAATTATACAAATTTGCCATTGGAGGATGACTTGCCAGGGTTCTGGCTGGCTTATCTTGGTGACCCCAGTGATTCAGGGAAAATACACAGTGATGTCTACACCAGGTATATGAATGGTGAGTCAATTGTCCCTGCATGTTAAAAACATCAGAAACAGAAACTCATTCCATTGTTAGGTCTCTCAGCAATAGTGCATTGGTAAATATAATCATACTTATTTCACTCAGGAGAACTGGTATATGGAACACCAATGATATTTATACCAGGCTTGCCTCCCACATGCAAAATTATGAGTTTAGATCTTTGTCCTTAAATGGGAAAGTTGACTGTTGCAGTTAAATCAGTCAACTCAGATAAACAGACAAATAAGTAACCAACAAATATGTATTTATGATTTACCATATATTGTTATTATTTATAAAATGCAGCATGAGTGTGAGCCTGAGTGTGTGCATGTGTTGTCTCTTTCTTTGATGCAGACCAATACCACAAGTTTGATTTCTTATTTTAATAGGGGAAGTGGATTGTCATTTATTTATGCCAAGGATGATTTGCACTTTATGGTAACCCTAAAACAAAAACTTCTAAAACATGGCTAACCAGCATACCTCAGTGATTAAATCCATCCATACACTTTAACCAGACATACTAGTCATAGCAGCTCAAAATGTAAGTCCCTTCACAATTGGAAAATTATATTGGCCATAATATAATAATTGGAGGGGACTTAAATATTTCACTCGATCACATTGAACACAAAATAAGTTCTGTTCCATGTTATAGTGATCAGTTACTACTCTTGCAACAAATGCTTGATGTAATAGATATCTGGAGAATCTTAAATCCGAACAAGTTAAGATATACTAGACGACAAAGGGCCAGATCAGGTTTTTCTTAGTCTAGATTTGATTACTTCTTAATATCGTGTCATCTACAATATAGCGTGAAAAATATTGATATTCTCCCTAGTATTAAATCTGACCATAGTCTAATTCAGCTAGTTTTAATTATAATTGACGAACCCGCAAGAGGAAAAGGACTGTGGAAACTAAACTCTAGTCACTTACTACAGTCAGATTTTATAACATTGATCAGCAAAACAATAGAAAATGCAAAAATAGATGCACAAAATTTGAAAAACAAATCTTTGACTTGGGATTTTATTAAATGCAGAATACGCACCGAGTCAATATCTTATGCAATAAAAGTAAAGAAAAGAAATTCTATTAAAGTAAAAGAATTGAATGACAGACTTACAGTATTAGAGGAAACAGTTAGCAATACTCCTGCTATAGACCACCTTGAGGAAATGACAATAATTAAGAAACAGTTAGAGGACATCTTTTTAGAAAGGGCTCGAGGGACTATTATTAGGTCAAGATGTAAACATGTACTTGAATTTGAAAAGCCATCAAAATATTTCCTAAACCTTGAAAAAGTTAACAACAATCTCAAAAATATTAGGTCACTTGTTTTCAATGGGGAAAAGATCCATGATCCTGTAAAAATTTTAGAAGCACAACAACATTTCTATTCAGAACTATATACTGAATCAAAAGGTGCACTCAAACACGACTGCAATGAAACATATTTAAGCAAATTAGATTTACCTCAAATTTCAAGAGAGAATTGTGAGAAACCCATTACGCTTGCTGAAATAAAAGCAGCTATTAAATCCCTACCCTTAAATAAATCTCCTGGACCAGATGGTCTGCCTATTGAATTTTACACAAAATTCTGGAATGACATTACTGACATTGTTTTTGATAGCTATTGTGACTCTTTCAAATCGGGCATATTAACAATAACTCAAAGGCAGGGCATCATATGCTTAATCCATAAAAAGGGAAAAGACTTGACAGATTTAAAATCATGGCGCCCTCTCTCCATTCTCAACACCGACTACAAAATGCTGACAAAAGTTCTTTCGAATAGATTGAAGATTGCACTTTCAGAAATTATAAACCCAGACCAAGTTGGATGCATGGAAAATAGATTTTGTGGAGAAAATACAAGACTTATTGCAGACATAATAGATTATACAACCTTATACAAATGCCCTTGCATAATTCTCCTAGCCGATTTTGAGAAGGCTTTTGATAGCATTCGCCGGAACTTCTTGAGTAGTTGTCTAAAATCGTATGGATTTGGTCCAAATTTTCGAAAATGGATCTCTACTATCTACAATAATACTGAAAGTTGTGTTACTAACAATGGCTATCAATCGAAGTTCTTTAAGCTTTCACGAGGCATAAGGCAAGGGTGTCCCCTAAGTGCTCTTTTGTTTCTTCTACCTGCAGAAGTTATTGCTACTGTGATACGCAATTCTAATCAGGTGAAAGATATCTCACTAAACAATACTAACTTTAAACTCTGTCAACTGGCAGATGACATGACCTTATTTCTAAATAGTATCACATCAGTAAAATATGCATTCCAACTATTTGAGGAATTTTATCGCTATGCAGGATTAAAGTTGAATAAAAAAAAAACAGAACCCTTCATAGTCTATAATAATGGTTCTATCATCTTAGAAGATGACTTAGGTATTTCATGGATCAATAAACCATTTAAAGCCCTTATAATATGGTTTGCGTCAAATCAAGAGGAAATGATAAAGCTGAATATTGCTGACAAAGTAGACAAGATTAAAAGCATATTAAATTTGTGGCAGGGCAGAGTCCTAACTTTGACAGGCAAGATAACCATTTTGAAATCCCTTGTTCTACCTCACATTTTACACCTTGCATATGTCCTTCCTCTATGTGAAACACTACTAATGGATCTAGACAAATTGTTCTTCGACTTTGTATGGAATAAGAGAAAGCATCTGGTCTCAAAGCAAACTCTGTTACAGTCCTATTATATGGGTGGACTAAAAATTTTATCTATAACTGACATGGTAAAAACTGCCAAAATAATGTGGGTTCAGTGTTTCCTGAGCCTCTTTTTTCTGGAGGTCAGTTGACCCCCTCCTTTGAAAACCGGGGGTCAATCAAAATTTTTGAGGGTCAGTTAGGCTTGACCCCCTTCTACTTAAACTGCCGGTTAGAAAAATAATGGACAAACAATACCTAAAATACCTTAAAAAGACAGTGTGTGTGTTAGAGTTACGAAATGTGGGGTACCATGTACCCATGGGCCATCGAATATGGGGTACAAGTGATATTCTGCCAGATTTTCCTCAAAAAACAATGTTTAGATACACCCAGTTACTAAAAAGCAATAAATCAGATTTAAATTTATTTATGACTTTGAAAATAAATTATAGTACACTGTACATTGTTGTACATTCATAAAAATATCTGAAGGTATATCAGGGTAAAGAAAACAGTCAAAAAATATATTTGAATTTTTCCTCTTATTTTTGGATGATTTTTAAGGTAGCAAAAATGAACAGAAGCACTAATGAACTACTGAATATAGTATATGTTGATAGTTTCTAAAAAATTATTTTATTTACACTACAAATATGATATCTATACTGTTTGAAAGACAAATTATTGTAGTTTAAGTTGCTTTTTATTTGACAAAAATCCATTGAGTGGTTCCAAAGTTACAGTGATTTTGCTACAACCCCTGTAAATATTTTTGAATTTCAGAGGTAATATTTTCCGGGGTTAAATATTCAAGAATTTCCGAGATTTAGTAGAACGTATCCCCCCTGCACAAGGTATTTGTCATCGTTCGGAAACGTTGTTTCCAATGGTGTCCTGGCACAGATCACCTTTTCTTTCGATATGTAACGTTTCGAATAAGATTTGCAAGGGTACATTATAACACTGGCCGTCGAAGATGGATCTGCGTAGCTCTCATCTCACATGAAATTTTAAAATATATAGCTTATCTTCAGTGCTGTTTTTATTGCATGTGCATCTATCTTTCATTAAAAAATAAATCTCGAGTCCTTTCTTGACTAACACGAATGCGCATGCGTGACCTCGTGAACTCTTCACCTCTCGACCTTTTGATCCCACGCATGCGCATTGACAGGTAAACAAACAGGAAATCGGCCATTTTTGTTTTGAAATTGGAATAAATAAAGAATTGCTGCATATATTGACGAAATATCAGTATTTCTTTTTACAAATACTTCTGCGTCGGTCTGACGCTCAGTTAAATATTATGTGCGTAAATCGCTTGATGTCGACGTAAATTTACGCACGTTTGTGCGTAAACGGAAACACTGGGGTTAAAAGGTTTTCTAATGAAATAAATGCAAAATGGAAAGTTCTCTCTGAAAATCTAATGGGTTTAAACAGGGAACAACTGTTTTACAAAAGTATGTTCAAAAGTATTAAGCTTAAACCACAAACTGCTTTTTACTCTGATCTTCTGTCCATCTGGTTCCACTTTGTTACTGTTGAACCAATGACATTCAAAGAACTTTTAGAAGAAAAAAAAACTGTAAGTCCCTTCATGTCCCTTCGTTTGCCTATAAGTTCACAAATCACATTAATTTTTTTCAATTCCTCCTGCCATGATGAATCAACCCTATGTAACTCTCTTCCCTTACACATAGGAAATAACCCCTCAGTCACATTCTAAAGAAAATGACTCCGTACTCACTTTTTCAACTCCAACTAGTGACTTAGTTTAACTTTCTAATAGCTAATATTCCAACACTACATAATTTAGGTTTCTGGATTTGAACCACAGTGGTGATTCCACGTGCAATAGTTTATGTCTCTCAGATTGAAACATTGTAACTATAATTAGCTAACTTTTTTAATCAGTTACAGCAAAATATAAGGGATCTTTTGCATCATACTATCAATAAATTTATGCGAGAAATAATTCTGTAAAATTGCCTTAATGAGTTTTGAGTTTTCTATGAAATCTGTTCTTTATTTTGTGTGGTGTAGGTGATAAAGAAGTGATTGAAGCCATGGCTAAATTCAGAGATCTCACTGAAGAAGCAAGGTCAGTATTGCATTGAACTTTTATCCAACACCCTTTAAGGGCTATGGAGGTATTGTTACCACCCATGGCATCCGGATGGGTGGGTGGTCGGATGGGAGGCAGGCAAAAGCTTGTCTGAGTTGTATCTCAGAAATCATGAGGTGTAAGATGTTGATACTTGGTAGGGACATTGGTTTTTCTGTTTCTGGGGGTGCGCAACATCTTGTTTTGACATTAATTTGACCATTGACCTTGCCATAGTGACCTTGATTTTTAAAATCTTGTTCATGCTACATCTCAGAATTTATCTTTATTGTATCCCTGGCGCAAAGCGGGGATACTATGGATTCATCATTGTTGTCGTCCGCGTCCGCAGAGATTTCTTGTTAGCGACAGTCCACATTTCTTTCCAGATTTCTTTCATATTTGGCAGGTGGCTCGATATGGTAGAGGACTTGCCACCCTATCTTTTTCGTAGGGTTTATGTCTAAATTAGGCCTATGGTAGACAAAAATGTCTAAAATGTGGAATATTGCTTGTTAGCGACCTACAGTCCACATTTCTTTCCAGATTTCTTTCATATTTGGCATGTGGCTTGGTATGCTAGAGGACTCGCCACCCTATCTTTTTGGTAGGGTTTATGTCTAAATTAGGCCTGTGGCAGACCAAAATGTCTAAAATCACCTACTCAAAATGAGTAATGCGAATTATCTCTAAAAGTATTGCAGATAGCCAATTTTTCTCAAATAACTCATTCACCTACTTTTGGTAGAGCTTTCACATGGTGAAGTTTCAGACCCATAGCTAATTGCTCACCTACTCAAAATGAGTAAATGCGAATTATCTCGAAAAGTATTGCAGATAGTCAATTTCTCTCAAATAACTCATTCATCTACTTTTGGGAGAGCTTTCACTTGGTGAAGTTTCAGACCCGTAGGTAATTGCTCACCTACTCAAAATAAGTAAATGCGAATTATCTCTAAAAGTATTGCAGATAGCCAATTTTTCTCAAATAACTCATTCACCTACTTTTGGGAGAGCTTTCACATGGTGAAGTTTCAGACCCGTAGCTAATTATTCACCTACTCAAAATGAGTAAATGCGAAGTATCGCTAAAACTATTGCAGATAGCCAATTTTTCTCAAATAACTCATTCACCTACTTTTGGGAGAGCTTTCACTTGATGAAGTTTCAGACCCATAGCTAATTACTCACCTACTCAAAATGAGTAAATGCGAATTATCTCTTAACAGTATTGCAGATAGCCAAATTTTCTCAAATAACTCATGCACCTACTTTTGCGAGAGCTTTCACATGCTAAAGTTTTTTTATGAATTTTTAAAATATTTTTAATGCATTAAAATTAATGAAATCATGCACTAAATCAATTATAACTTGAAAAGTATTGCATTTAGAGTACTTTGTTAAAATATGTTATTCAGCTATTTTTTCCATAGCTACAACATGGTGAGTAACTTGGGTGTCTATCTCAATAGCTAAGTGAGTAATAGCTACTTTTGGATTTTTCACTAACTTCCATCATGAGTAAAATCACTTGTAACTTGAAAACTATTGCATTTAGAGAATTTTATTCATCTACTTTTCGGTCAGCTATTGCATAATAAAATTTCAGACCTGTAGCTCATGGCATAGCTGAGTAAGAGCTACTTCTAGGTTATCACTGTTGAGTAAGTCACTTATAACTTGAAAACTGTTGCATTTAGATTATTTAGTTTCAATATGTTATTCACATATTTTGAGGCAGCTATAACATAGTAAACTTCCAGACCTGTGGCTCATTACATAGCTGAGTAATAGCTACTTTGAGGTTCTTACTCAACACTAAATCATTTATAACTTGAAAAGTATTGCATTTACAGCATTTACTTAAAATATGTTATTCGGCTACTTTTTTCATAGCTACAACATGGTGAGTAACTTGGGTGTCGATCTCAATAGCTAAGTGAGTAATAGCTACTTTTGGACTTTTCACTAACTTCCATCATGAGTAAAATCACTTGTAACTTGAAAACTATTGCACTTAGAGAATTTTGTGCAGATATGTTATTCACCTACTTTTGGGTCAGGCTAACATAGTAAAATTTCAGACCTCTAGCTCGTGGCATAGCTGAGTAATAGCTACTTTTGCCTTTGCCGGTGGATACATTCTGCATCTGGCCACAGATGCGTCCTTGGTCTAGTTATGTCCACCCCACTGGGGGGTGGACATATTATTTTTGCTTTTTCCGCCGTCCGCCGTCCCACTTGGTTTCCAGACATTTTAGGCAACAGTTCTTTTCCTATCTTTACCAAATTTGGCATGCAGGTTTAATGGGTTAATAGCTTGTATGGGATTGCTTTTGGTGATGATAGCTCTATAGCTAACTGAGTAATAGCTACTTTGCTACTTTTGAGTAGCTCTTTGGTTTCCAGACATTTTAAGGAATGCTATTAAGCCTAGCTTTCTGAAATTTGGTATGGAGGTTCATTGGGTTAATAGCTTGTATGGGATTGCTTTTGGGGGGAATTGCTTCATAGATGAGTGAGTAATTAATTAAATAAATGAGTAATTGGCTATTTTGAATACTGAAAAAGGCAAATGTGCTCATATCTCCTAAACCGTGCGAGATAGAGCGATTTCGTTGAAATTTTCGACCCACAGGGTATCTAAGGATTGTACTCTTTGCAATTTTCAAAAAAATTTCCCCTCCCCAAAAATGGCGGCCATTTTGAATTTTCGAATTTTTGCCAAAAATGGCAAAACACAAATTTGCTTCTATCTCCTTAACCGTGCGAGATAGAGCGATTTCGTCGAAATTTTCGACCCACAGGGTATCTAAGGAATGTACTTTTTGCAATTTTCAAAAAATTTTCCCCTCCCGAAAAAATGGCGGCCATTTTGAATTTTCGAATTTTTGCCAAAAATGGCAAAACACAAATTTGCTTCTATCTCCTTAACCGTGCGAGATTGAGCGATTTAGTAGAAATTTTCAACCCACAGGGTATCTAAGGAATGTACTCTTTGCAATTTTCAAAAAAAATTTCCCCTCCCCAAAAATGGCGGCCATTTTGAATTTTCGAATTTTTGCCAAAAGTGGCAAAACACAAATTTGCTTCTATCTCCTTAACCGTGCGGGATAGAGCGATTTCGTCAAAATTTTCAACCCACAGTGTATATGAGCTATGTACTCTTTGCAATTTTCAAAAAATTTTCCCCTCCTTAAAAATGGCGGCCATTTTGAATTTTTGAATTTTTGCCAAAAATGGCAAAACACGAATTTGCTTCTATCTCCTTAACCGTGCGAGATAGAGCGATTTCGTCGAAATTTTCAACCCACAGGGTATCTAAGAAATGTACTCTGCAATTTTCAAAAAATTTTCCCCTCCCCACATATGAATTTTCGAATTTTTGCCCAAAATGGAAAAACACAAATTGGCCTTAACCGTACAAAATAGAGTTATTTCGTTGAAATTTTCGACCCATAGGGTATCTAAGAAATGTACTCTTGGCAATTTTCAAAAAATTTTCCTTTTCCCAAAAATGGCGGCCATTTTGAATTTTCAAATTTTTACCAAAAATAGAAAAACAGGAATTTGCTTCTACCTTCTTAACCGTGCAAGATAGAGTGATATCGTCAAAATTTTCGACCCAACCAATGCAAAAAGGCATGAAGCTGAAATAATTTACATTTACACTAATAAATATTTAAGCATCATTGATATATTTTACATATGAAACGGGGTCTTGTAAGACTACTGTACAATTTTGGCAAAAGGTTCATGGGGTGGACGTTACACATGATAATGTGTGTTCTTCTATGCTATCCTGTTTCTATTCGCACCTACTATCAACAGGGCGTCCTATTTCTAGTTTATGTTTTAATGTCACTTTCAATACTGTACAGGTCATATCACGATGGATGGTTTTAAGGACAGAGGAAACAAGGACATACTGTTAGTCAAGGTTCGGTACTGTAAATTGCCGACCATCAGTAAACAACTACCAACTTTCAAACATAAGGTTTGGTGTTTGAACTGCCAACCTCAGAGGTGGGTGTCGAGTATGTTACCATTGCCACCATGGCCCCCTACATCTCAGAAGGTGTAGGAAGTTGATACTTAGTAGTAACATTGGTTACGGGATGTAGGCATCAGTGTTATAGTGTAACCTTGATTTGACCTTTGATCTAGCTGTAGTAACCTTGACATTTAAAATCTTGTCCAGTCTATATCTAGGAAACTGTAAGGTGTAGAAACTTGGGAGAGACATTAGTTAGGGGGTGTAGGTGTGCAACATCATATTGTGACCTTGATTTGACCTTTGACCTTACTGTGGTGGCCTTGACATTTAAATGTTGTCCGGGCTATATCTCATTACCACTGTGCCACCATGGCCCCCTACATCTCAGAAGGTATAGGAAGATGATACTTGGCAGGGACTTAGGCTACGGGTTGTAGGTGTGCAATATCATGGTGTGACCATGATTTGATTTTTGACCTTGCTGTAGTGACCTTGACATTAAAATTTTTTTCCAGGGTATATAAATTTAATGCATAGGAAGTTGATATTTTGCAGAATCATTGGTTAGAGAGTGAAGGTGTGACCTTGATTTGACCTTTGATCTAGTTGTAGTAACCTTGTTCAGTCTATATCTTGGAAACTGTAAGGTGTAGAAGGTTGAAACTTGGGAGGGACATTAGTTGGGGGGTGTAGGTGTGCAATGTCATAGTGTGACCTTGATTTTACCTTTGAACTTGCTGTAGTGACCTTGAGTTTAAAATTTTTCCAGGATATATCTTGGAAACTGTAATGCATAGAAAGTTAATATTGGTTAGGGCAGGACATTGGTTAAGGGGGTGAAGGTATGTAACATCAAGGAGTGACCTTGATTTGATCTTTGACCTTATTGTATATACCTTGACATTTAAAATCTTGTCCGGGTTATATCAGAAAGTTTAAGGTTTTGAAGGTTGAAACTATGTAGGGATGTCATGATGTGACCTTAACTTGACCTTAGACTTTGCTGTAGTGACCTTGACTTTAAAATATATATATCTCATAAACTGTAAGATGTATGAAGTTGAAAGTTGGCAGGGACATTAGTTTGGAGTTGTAGTTGAGCAACGTCATGAAGTGGTTATGAGTTGACCTTTGACCTTGTTGTAGTGACCTTGAACTTTAAAATCATTTTCTGGCTATATCTCAAAAAGCGTAAACTGTAGGAACTTGATACTTGGTAGGGATATTGGTTAGAGGGTGTAGATGTCTGACATCATGTCACACTGTTTGCTCTGAAAGTCTCCTGATATTTGAAATTTGTAACAGGATGTGAGGTATTCACATATCCGATGCAGTTTATATCCTGTAAGACAGTCTTACATTTTTCATTGTGATTCTGCAAATGTCAACTAGTGCTGATTCAGGGATATCAAAAACATTTAAGTTTATTGTCTTTATGTCTCATGGTGTCTTATAACAGGGAGTAAAATGTATCAAAACTTACATTATTTCTGTTGTAATGTTTAATACTCTGCATAAAGACAGGATAAAATTATATTTTCAGTTATAAATATTGTTTCTGTTAATGGAATTTATGATCAAGTCAAGATTTTACGAAGTCTCCATGACTCTTTCCTTCTTAACTCTTTGAACACAAAACTTGCGATGAATATATGTTTCAGTTTTATGTGAAAATCAAAAAGAGAGATGCAAATTGTGAAATATTTCACTTTTACAAGATAAGTCAAACAAAATTTGATACGTTCTTGTATATGGCCCTGTGTGGACTTTTTCCTGTTGAAAGAAGTTGACTGTGTTTAGGTACTAGGCTCTGGGTGAAGGAACTAAATTTCAAAACATTTAAGTCATTGTTGGTAAAAATATATAGAATCTTCATAATAAAACTGCTTCTAGTCTAAGCCATGAGTTTGCTATTTACTTGTGAAGCTATAATGTTCTCTATCTCTGATCTTGTGTCAACAATGAATTTTGCCAATTCATTAGTACTCCTTGTAGGAAGATATTGTGCCTTGAATTAGATTAGATGATACTGTGCTCGTACTTGTTTCACATTTGCCCTTTCTTGTTGTATCTCCTCATACACCTGTTTTGCCAGTTCACTGAGTTCTTTTACAAAGTGTTTGTACATTGTCAGTTTCTCTTCTGGTTTATCCCCACAAAATACTGGAGCATACTTGTCCATAACTTCAGCAGATATGTCACCATTAGTCTTGAACACATTTCTGGACATTCTGTCAACTGCCATTTCTTGTATGTCCAATATATTGATCTCCCTGCCCTGATTTCTCTCAAACTCTGGGTGATGTGGCTCTGTTTCAAAGTGACGGTCATATTCAAGCTGGCGTTCTCCGTCAAATTCCTCATTGTTTATGTGGAAGTGGTGTACTCCGGCTAGGATGAAGAACATGTAGTAGTCTTTGCTCCAGTCATGACAGCGGTATAAGCCAATCCTCTGCAGTACACGATTCACATGTTGCTGATGGATACATTCACCTTCAAATACCTTCAGAAGACCTGAAAAACAATGGTACAGATGGTTCACTTGTGTTTGTTTTTATTGCGAAAAATACACTTACCATTTCCTGACCATTGCTATATGTTGGTGCCATCCAACTCACTGGCCAACGTTGAGAAACGTTTTAAGAAACCTTAAGAGGCCAGTGAGTGAGTGTGAACTAGCATGTCCCCCTAGTGGTCATGTGACCACGCTAGTAAACAACCTTCATTATTTTTGTTGGCCATCCTAGAGTGTGGATGTTTATTTTCTTTTCGGATTTTTATTAAGTATTTGGACTTTTTGTGGATTTGAGTTCTGTTATAAGACGTCTGTGTTGACTATGTCTTCTCAGGACAAAATTAAGAGGAAAAGCACAGAGGAAAAGTGCTTTTGTAGACTTTTCTTCACGGATTGTTTACCACTTTTTGTAAAATGGCGACAGGGATGTTTGTCGCTGGATGAAGATCTTCTGCTGCTCAGAATGCCTGTTTTTCTTCATAACTCTCGTATTACATCATATGGGAGTTCTTTTTTATGCAGTTTTGAAGATTTACTTCATTTATTAACACTGAAACTGTCGGCAGTCATACTAGCTCCGGCAGGGACAGTTTACATGTTGCTAGGCGACAAAGGAATGGAGACAATTCGATTGTTACAAAGCTTATCACTCGTCGGGTTCGTATAGCCAGGCGTTTGGTAGCAAAGATCTCACCACTGCATGTTCTGCCGAATAGATCTCTGGTTGGAATCCCCTATGGGGGCAGACATCATAGTTTCTGTTGGAGGCTGCATCGTGGATAAGTTTCGAATGCAGAATTGCTCTCTAACCATTTAATTCTTCCGGTGGGTTTCAGTCGGAACTTTTCACGGAGGAAAATACCTGCATGACGTCATCCGAAGACAATCGAGTTTCCATACCTCCCAAAAGGTCTGGAATCGGGTTGTCAGATGACCGGAGTTGTGTTTCATCTCAGAAATTACTTTTTCTTTCTGTGGTGTTATGCAGGGTTTCTGCTGGAAACCGGCACCGGTCCATAAAACCTGGTTGTACACATTGTCAGATTTTGTTCAAGAATACAGGTTCTCTGTGTTTTCTTGCAGCATAATCATGTTAAATCTTACACTACAATTTTTGGATTTATTTAGCAGGACCTCTGTCAGGAGGTCTTCAAGAATTTAAGGATTATCAGAAATCTCCTAGAATATCCAGTACTACCTTGGACTGTGTACAGTAATTTCTATTACAGTCTTCAATGATCCTGGATGTTTTGTGGGCAGTGTGTTGACCAGCTCTTCAACTTGTTACTCGTCAGGAGTGTTACAAGTCTTATTTTTCTCTATCTTATCTCTTAGATGATTTTGGTAGAATGAAAAATTGCATTTTTCACTCTTAATGAGGTTTTCTCCTGCTGAACTTTTGGTCAGATGTCCAGGAAAACTTCATTTTGTGATCTCGGGTGTATAGTGTTTCTTCTGTCTGGGAAGGAGCAAACTCCTACACATGGCTAGAAAGAGGATTAGTGCCCCAGGGCAGTTTTTGCTTCCCTTTATGATACTTAATCCTCCAACTCTGTTACAAAACTCTCCTTCTCTGTAAGATTTAGAGGGATTAGGAGTAATCTTTGGGAGTAGTGTTTGTCCACTAGTGCAGATATACTACACCTTACATCTCAACATAGTAAGAGGATAATCTTCAACCATTCTTTACCTTTCACAGAGGCAACAGTACTTATTCATGTTCCTAAAGCAGTTGTGGACATGTGTTTTAAGAATAAATGAATAAAATGCGGGAGACATCAGTTTGCATAAAAGCTGTGTATGAAATGATCGACAAAAGGGCGATAACACCAGTAAGATGGTGATATCGCTACAATTTTACAGTTTATCGGTTGTGATAAGCTGGGAAGAGATGGCTACCACTAATAGTTGAGGTAAATAAGCCTAATTAAGTACCTTATTTTCATATTGTTGGGTTTTCGCGAGTTGTTACTTGTAAGTGAATGGGTGTGTTAACGCGTTTCCTTACAGTTGCATTCTTCCATAGCCAGATTCACGCGAATTGTTATCTTCACTTCCCTGTTGATGACAGTTCACACCGGTTCACTATGTTAGTCCATGGTGAGGTTGTGGGATCTATAAGAACGCATCATGCTTTACCAGTATATAGACCATTTCATTGCTTTGCTCTTGGAAATGGTTTATTTTCAACTTTACTATTGTATTAACGGATAGTGAACCTGATGGCTGCAGTAGAAGGCATTGGGTTTCACCAGCTTATATAAAAAAAAAAAAAAAAAAAAAAACTTCTTGGCTAATACACCAGGATTTTTAGTTTGGATTGCAGATTACACCTTAGGGTACATCTTTACTCATAGCAAAGCATCTTCTCTGGCTAATGGTTTCTAAGGAAGCCATTTCTTTGGTGGCGGTATGGCTTCATAGGAGAAAACAGTGCCATTGGGTTATTTGTTTATCAGGTAACCCCAAGGCTATCTGCTAATGTACCACAGATACCACACATAATACACAGATAATGTACCAGTTTTTCTGTTCTCAGGTTCCATCTTCAGTGGTGGAACGACTTTTCAATTTGCAGGAGCTTCCATTACTTCATCAGAAGGAGCACAATCTCCTTCTGTTATTAGATGCTTTCTTTAAGGGTTGGGATGCACAATTATGGCATCAAACAGCCAGTGGTCTGTTGTATCATGAGGGGTCAAGACTCCACATTAACAGGGCTACTACCTTTAGAATCATTTGGAGGTCTGATTCGGATTCTGAATCTGTTGATTTCCCCAGATATTTCTTCAGTGGTTTCCTATCTGAACAGGTAGGGAGGTACCCACTTTCAGGAATTTGTTTCCTTATCTGAAGAATCATTCCTTGGACGAATGCCATGGGTTCAGATTCAGGCATATCACTTCCCAGGGTATACAAATATTCCAACAAATTCTTTGTTCATGAAAGTCAAGATGATTCAAATTGAATGTGTTTTGGATGACTTTTGAATCTTCTATTCTGATTCAGGTGTTCAATCAAATCTGTCTTTGATTACAATCACCAATGATGGGTTTGTTTTGCAACTAGTTTGAACCACAAGCTTGTCTTTTTCAACTTTTCTTGGGATGGACTGGACAGTTTGTTTGGTCCTTTGACCTTGATTCTTCAGGTGATGCAGGTGAATCATTTGGCTTCTAAGGCTTCTTTGGTTTGCAACCTGTAGTCATTCCTGCTTTGGAACCTTCTTTAGATCTTGCTTTGGTCAAGATAGGTTTCTTTGTCCAGGGAGAGCCTTGAGAGGTTATCTGGATAAGTCAAAGATCTCAGGAAAGGCAAGAAAATTCTTTTTGTACCTAGTAAGAAGGGCTACTCCAAGATTTAGGTGCAGAATCCTCTGGATGGCATCAGAGTGGCTAGGGATGTCTTGTCTTTGGGATCTGGTGGATCTATTCCACAAAGGTTCCTTTTAAGGCTTCCCTTGCTGGTGAGTTCAATCATTATGCCATTGGTATCCAACAACCTGAATCTTAAGCTTCCAGTGTATGTGTTTCCTTTCTTAGACTGTGGGGCTTGGGGAACAGGTCCATTCTCATTTCTTGGGAGGATCTGGACAGCTTTGTGTTTGTTCCAGTGGCTCTCATTCCTCAGGTGACTCAAGATGATCACCTACAGGTGCAGAATCATCATGATTGCACCAGGATAGCCAAGATTCTTCAGGTGATTTAGAAGATGACCACCTTCAGTTGCAGATTCATCATGTTTGAATCATGATGGTCATGGTGGATGTTCTTGGTTGTGGGACCTGGTAAATCTATGCACATCTGAGGCTTCTTGGTGGTGAACTTCTCAGATACTACTTTTCTAGATGTAGCAAATTTCCTTAATTATTTCTTTAAGGAAAGGAATCTTAAGCCATCTACTATTGCTGGTTACAGAATAACAATGGTAGATTGCTTTCCTTGAAGGGGAATAAGTCTCTAGAACTCTTCAGCTGTATAGATTGTTGACATATTTCTATAGAGACAATCCAGTAGCCAATAGGTTAAGCCTTCTTTTCCTTTTGTCTCTGGTCTTGTTTGGTCTCACCAGACAGCCTTTTGAGCCTTTGGGGAAGATTTCTTGGAGGTTATTAACTTTCAAGACAGTCTTTCTTTTGACTTTGGCATTAGGCAAAGGAAGAAGGGTATTCTCGTTGGCTTTGTCTTCCCTTACTTTGAATAAGTATTGCTCACAAGTGGCTCTGGCCATTTATTAGCCAAGATTCAGTTGGCTTCGGATGGGCCTACTTCAGTTAAGCCGGTCGATATGCCAGCTCTCAATCACTGGGACAGCAGTTTTATTCAAGATAGATCTCTTTGTCTTGTGAGGTTTTGAAATACTTTTACTTGGGACTAAGGATTCAATGAGGAATTATTATGTCTTGTCTGTGCCTAGTTAAGAAGGCTTTACAGCAGATATTTTCAGGTCAACTATCTTTTCTTGCTGTAGGCAGACTAGCATTTTGACTGAGGAGAAGTCAAATTCTGACTCTCAACAGCAGCGAGTCAAAGCAAGAATCTTTGGGTTTTAGGATAGTGTTTCTGTATATGAATTTTCAGATGCCAGTTACTGGAAACCATAACTTTTTCACCAATTTTCAGTCTCACCTGCTTGGTTTGCTTGTGGTCAGACTTTGATATTGTGTCCTACAGTTTGTTATCTTATAAGTATATGTGTGATACTTATTTTGATACTTTAGTATACATTTGCATCTGTATGTCTGTCATACTATCTGTCTTTTTATTAGGCAGAATTGTTGACTTCATTCAGGCTTGGAATTACACAATATGCTGATGACACTTCCAATATTTGTGTCACCTGTGTGGGTGTTGGATGTTTGTCTAGATACAGCATTCAACTGTGACAGTGACTGTCAGTTTGTGAGAACTTCAACTACATACTATGATTTAGGGGATCTGTATGGTATGTGGTGACTGTTGGAAGTTTATATGTTGTGGTATGCATGTAAATTTCAATGTAAACTTCTCATAATGTTTTAGTTGTAGGCTAGGTAGTGAGTCTCTGTTATGATTACTTCCTTCCTACAACAGCAACAACAACAGCAACAAGGCTGTGTTGTTTTGTAGTGCTCAACAGTTCCACTGCCTCATCTGGGAGGTTAGTTTGGATCTGAATGCCTATAGGTTTGTGCTGTGTATGATAGCTGTGCAGGGTGGTGTACTGGGTCTTTAAATTCTAGTACTGCCCTCCTTCCATGAAGGCTGCATTCAGCAATGGTCAGGAAATGGTAAGTGTATTTTTCGCAATAAAATTGAAAAATTTTGTTGTAATTTTAATTTTTATTAGATAAATACTTACCATTTCCTGACCAGGATAGTCCCCCCCTGCCTCCCCGCAGATTCAGTACTAGGGGAGTATTTTCTGCAACAAAAATAATGAAGGTTGTTTACTAGCGTGGTCACATGACCACTAGGGGGACATGCTAGTTCACACTCACTCACTGGCCTCTTAAGGTTTCTTAAAACGTTTCTCAACGTTGGCCAGTGAGTTGGATGGCACCAACATATAGCAATGGTCAGGAAATGGTAAGTATTTATCTAATAAAAATTAAAATTACAACAAAATTTTTCAATTTTGTATGGTACAAACACATCAAAAGTCAAACTTGTGGCTTTACGTCCCGTTCAACAGCCAGGGTCATATTGGGATAGGTCTTAAGTATTGCCACTTGTGGGACTCAAACCCACAGAGGTGACAGCCTATGATTAGATGCCAAAGTTGCTAACTACTAGGTCACCTAGGACCTCTAAAAAACACATCAAGGAACCACCAGTATACAGTCACTGAAACAGGTCACTAATCTGCAGTTTAAGTTGATTAATTTTAGTCATTCCATCCAAGGATGCGTTAGATTTTTGCTAGGGTGCGTCACTGTTTTGCAAAATATAGCTGCCATATTTTAACCCTATTAGTCCTTGTATTGTTTGTATATAAATTTGGTTTCCAAATACTGACTCCTTCTGTGAAGTTATGCTTTCCTCTTCTGATTAGCACACAAGCAAAATAAATTGTTGAGCTGAAGTGGATTCTCTAGAATTAAAGTGTTTGTCACACCATCATACATAAGCGTATTAAAATCTAAAGTAACTTGTATATTGAAAAGCTTTATTATCAACTCTGTCAAGTCACATAAATGTGACCTCATAAACTTAGGCCTGTAAATACAGACTCAGCCCCTTTATGATACAAACTCAGCCTTGCAATGTTACATACTTGAAGGAAAAACAGAAACTGGTTTAGAACAAATACTGAAAAAAATAATTGAAATAAGTAATAAAACAACCCTTGAATAGGGAATGCTTATTTCAAGTTAACATTTTTAAGCCCAGTTAAGACTAGTAAGCCCTGTATGTGGCTTGAATATTTCCCTTTTTATAAAGCCTATCAAAATAATTTTTGGTAGTGATCATCAAGGAGAGGGAAGAAAAATTTTGACAGGTATGAACTTTTGACCTGTATCATGATCAGATGATAGAAAACAATTCTTTTTGGATTTCTTTTTTCCCAAAATATTTCAAGAAAGTACAACATAAAGGTAAACTGATTTTGACAAACACTTTCTTGACATCAAAAACTAGACATCAGTCAACTTTTAAACGAATTGGGTTGTAATTGACCAATTGACGGGGGATTGGTTTTGGTTAGGTAACAAAACTCGCTTGAATTGATTATTTCAGACACATGTGTGTATCTAGTGTAATTTAGGAGTGAACATAGATATTGTATGTCATTGAAGTATAAAAATTGGCCGTAAAATGTCTAAAGAGGTATCCTCACGTATAGGCTAACTTCAAGCCAGCCAATCGGGTGCCATTGGTATGCTGTAAATAAGCAGAAGAAATTATAAAAATTTCAATTATATTCTTTTTGGTTTTTGAATTTAGAGCTTTGGAATGTTTTTGGAAGGTCATATGACGTCATGGCTTTGGATTCCTTAAACCCCATTAAATTTGACCCTGATTTCCCTGTCAAGGTCAAACGGGGTCGTAAAATTATTTTCTTGTATTTTGTAATATATCTGGAAAAATATTGCCTGGAATTCCACAAAACTTTATTGAATTATTCTTCAGGATTTCACAAAAGTCTCAGCTCAGTCACATGCTAAACATGTAACTTTTATCTCAAATTTTTAGAACATTTTTGTTGAACCCAAGGGCTCAGATTTTATGGATTTCAAAAATGGCCCCAAGTTTCGGATTTGGCTGAGCTACAGGCTTAACTGCTGAGACTGGTTAGTAGTGGGCTTAAAGTTTGCAAACAAAAGAACAAATACAGCCTCCATAAAGCTTTCTCTGCATCAAAATTTGAAATGGTTGAAAAATAAGATACAAATGTATAAAACATCCCTACTCGAGTAATCTTGGGAAGTTGTATGCTGTTAAAGGTTTATCATTGCAAAATAGCATTTTACCAGAGATGAAATGTGTCAAACAAGGATTTTTATCAGTAGAATGTTTTCAGTAGAAATAAGGGTCAAATGACACAGAAAACCAATATGGTTATTTGATAAACTTTGTCTCAGCTGTGACCCTTTGTTTCTGAAAACCGTTTGAGAGAGAACTCCAGCTGAGCCATATGGCTCAGATTTAAGACTGTAGCCGAGCCCAAGTCCGGGCTAAGTCTAAGACCGTTCATGAAATCAAACCGGAATTTAACTCAGTGTTGCACTGTAGTGTAAAACTGGATTGAATGTGCTATTTCCCTAATTTTTAAAGTTACACAAAAACTGTGAGTGTACTGTGAGACAGATGAATTTTATTTATCACCTTTTTCATATGATGACATTTGTTCTTCTGACTTCATTTGAAGACCATGAAATTTTACTAGCAGTGTGGAGTTTCTCTCAGCTCTAGTTGTCATGGATTTCAGTGCATGCCACTCCTGTAAATATACAGCCTGATCTTGCTCCATTTTATTGGTTACCAATGTCTGAATCTCAGCCATAGGCCCTCCAGAGTTGCTGTAAATAAAGTCCAGAGAAACTAAAATAATGTAGTGAGGAAAAAAAACAAGCAGAAAATCTGAAATAACGTAGTGGTTCTGAAAAACTCAAGTATTGTAAAGAGGTTCTGAGACTCTGGAAACAACTAAGGTCCAGACATGTAATGTTTTAAAAGTGGTTTAGACATTGAACTGATAGTTATAATTTTGTAAATGATAGAGTTACTTCAGATTTGTATGTATTCAAGCATTTGGAATTGTACTTTCATTTAAGATTCAGGGGATCTCTTCCAGCATTTTCAACATGTTATCATTAGCTAACCTTCAGCTCACCTTAATCTAGAGATCTTGGCTGATATGTGTTAGATTATAAACATGCCATACTAAAAATATAGTATAGTTTGGAGTATATATGCATACTTTGACAGAACAGGCTCACAATTTGGATATGGATTATTGTGTTAGATTATAAACATGCCATACTAAAATATAGTATAGTTTGGAGTATATATGCATACTTTGACAGAACAGGCTCACAATTTGGATATGAATTAAAAAAAATCAAGGCAGGGCTTCACCAAGTTTTACAAGTTTTAGGCTTTTCAATTTTGTATATAAATTTAACAGAGTTAAGCCTTGGCTATGACCTTTCATAAATATGGCCAAAGATCTGAACAGAATCCCCTTAATTGTTCAGCTTTTTATACTAAAAGCAACAGGATTTTCTTTCAAGATTTTCTTCTTCAAAGTTTGGGTAAAATCTAGGGCAGGGTCGTTAAGACTTTTTAACTTTATTCTTGCATCAGCTGTATGAAAATCTCATAATATATTGATAAGCTAAAAACCAAATTCAGATTTAAGCCAAAACTGAGCTAAGTCATGTCCAGTTTCATGAAAGGGCTTAAAGCCTGGGGCCAGATTCATGAACAATACTTAGATAAGGTGACCTTAGATCTAAGTAAGGGAAGGTCTTTCACTTGACTGAGTGTTTCTTAGAATCGGTATTCTTAGAATCACAAAACAATACTTGGATAAGGTCACCTTAGATTTTAAGTAAGGAAAAAGCCTCTTCTATCTCTTTAGTTGCAGTTGTGTCAGTGAATCTTATTGGCCGAGATCTATGGCAAAATACAGTGTGTACAGTTGGCTGTTTGTGATAAAAACCCTCTGCAAAAAATATTAGATGTAAAAGCCTTGTTTTATTGTGACATTTTTAACAGTAATTTGTGTTAAAACGTATCTCATGCTCACAAAAATGGAAAATTATTCCAGAAAATTTACAAATTTTACCTCTGTTACTTCACATACAAAAAGTTAATTGGCAGTTATTTCCTGTTGGGACATGCACAAAAATAATGTAGAAGTTGAAATCTTTGCTAGGCATTAATTTTAACTATTTATAGCTGATGAGCTTGTGTAGTGAAAATTAATGCCGAGTGAAAATTTAAATGTGTGTTAATATCTCAAGTAGAATCTAGTCTGTCCATAAGTGAAAGTCAACTCTAGTGAATTTTGGTAAAAAAATGAAGAATTAATGAAATTTTCTTCTTGCTAATATTTCGACTTGTACAGTAACCATTTGGATAAATAACCTCCCCATTCAAAAACAACACCATTATTGCCCAATCTTTGCAAACTAAAGGATTGCAATATCAACTTTTTGTCCTGTCAAGGTAGCATCCCACCCAACTTAAAATTTAAGTACAAGGTCTGAGGTCACTTTAGAGGTATGAATGTTTGTGAATGTTTTGTAATTTTTTACTTGAAGTCTAAGTAATACTTAAAATCTAAGTTAGGAGTGGTATAAGTATTGTTCGTGAATCCGGCCCCAGGTGTCAGAACTCAAATTTGAGACTCTTGGTTGACTCATGGGTTCAAGTTTACATCTACCAAATAGGTGGTTCAAGTTCTGAGCCCAGAGTGTCAAAGTTGACATTCTATTCAACAGCCAGGGTCGTATTGGGACAGGTCATCAGCTTTGTCACTTGTAGGTGTCGAACTCGCAGGTGACCGCCAGTGATAAGATACCAGACTTGCTAACCACTAGGCTGAGGGCCTCTCAGAGGGCCTCCCGAGGGCCTCTCAGAGTCTCCAGCTTTGTTTACAACATTTGAAACAATAAATATGTATAGAATTATACTTTTTTATAATTTCCAAAGTTTTTATCCCACAGCCCTTGAGGGTTGTCGGGGTATTGTTTTCACCCATGGTGTCCGGATGGGCGGGCGGTCGGGTGGGATGGCAGGCAGTGGGAAAAGTTTGTGTGGGCTGTATTTCAGAAACCGTAAGGTTTACTATGGTTTACAAAGTTCATACTTGGTAGGGACATTGGTTGGGGGTGTAGGTGTGCAACATCATGCTGTGACCTTGATTTGAACTTTGACCTTGCTGTAGTGACCTTGACCTATAAAATCTTGTCCGGGCTATATCGCAGAAACTCTAAGGTGTAGGAAGTTGATACTTGGTAGGGACATTGGTTGGGGTTTGTAGGTGTGCATTGTCATGGTGTAGTCTTGATTTGACCTATGACATAGTCGTAGTGACTATGAGTTTGAAAATCTTGTCTGGGCTATTTATTGGATTGGGTAAGGTGTAGAAGGATGACACTTAGTAGGGACATTGGTTAGGGGGTGTAGGTGTGCATCATGGTGTTCACCAGCAAGGTTTGAGACATGTTTCTCTTATGACAAAGATATATAGATTGCTGCAACTGAAATATCAATATATAGGTACTTCATATATTTCTCAAAGTGAGTATTACTAAAAGTTGCCATAAGTAGAAGTAAATAGCTGACATTTTGCAACTATAACTTAGACCAAATCCACTGTAGATGGATGTGTTAAAAACAAACTAAATTGACAGAATTTATTTAATTTTATAGCTGAGCCTTTTGGCTCAGACCAGCCTTAGTTGAGACAGCCATTGTAAAATAGATTTGAGCTGAAAACTCAGCTGGGACTAAAAGCTCAGATTTGAGCTAGTGGTTGAGCCTGAGACTGGGCTAAGCCTCAAACCTATTGTGAAAACAGCCCCAGAGTTTCAGCTAATTTTTTTCAACCTTCTGTAATTTCTAGCAGCTTGTGCTTATTTGTACCTGCCTGTGAAAATTAACATAATTAGAATAATTTGTTTGAAAATTTTGTCCAATTTTATTAAATATAATGAATTTAGTGTACTTATTAAAACAAATCTAGTGAGAGTATTTTGAGAGGCTTGAACCAATCGCAAGTGTCATAAAACCACTCCTGTAAAGCGATAAACTGTAAAAAAATCTGTTACAAGTACCTACAATGCAAAACTACACATATTTTGATTTATGGATTTGTCTGAGAAGTTGATTACATATGTATAATGTATTGTCATGTGTCATATGCCACACAGCAGATAAGTTTTCCAAACCTTCCACAGTATTATTATTACTGGCTTCTTTGTACCTCAAAATAATGAGGTTACTCAGGGCAGAAAACAAACTAAACTGTGAAATATAAAACTATATATACAACAACATAGCATAAATTAGCCCATTTCATTAAACTTGACTAAGCTGACACCGTACCTGATAAAGTTATATGGTAGGCAGGTTTGTCACAATGATGCATAAACTAAGAAATTTTTTATCTTTGAATAAAAATTGTGTGCAAAGAATATTATTGTTTATATAAAACTTGAAAATGAATGATGAATTTTGTGATAAGTTGATTAGAAAATATGGCTGTTTATACAGAAAATTCAAGCATGCAATTGACTCACATTGCGTAGCCTATAACAGTGCACTCTTTAGAAACTGAAACTTTCAATAATTACCACAGTTTCTGTGTCTCCTAATAGGAATGCTAACATACCAGGCTACTTAAACTGACAAAGCAAACTGCATATATTATTCATCTTACACAAAACAGAATCCCATGGAAACTAGTAATCACCATTTTTCAAAGTCAGGCCTTTTATTTGAATAAATAATCTGAAAGTTGGTGTATGTTTTGTTTTTCCAGTAGACTTTTGTAAAATATGCTCCATATCCTCACAAGCCTTAGGTGTCTCTTGAAAAGGGCACTTATGCAGTTTATTTGCTTTGATTATGGTTTTTCTCTGCTGAACACAATATAAAATACCCAATTAATGCCTGTGGCCTGAGAGATGGCCCATCTGAGGGTATGTTGGTATGACTTAGCACTATCCAGGCTTTATCTGGAGTCACTTTTGCAATAAATTTGGAAACAGAAAGGCTCATTGCAGGAAGTTTAAATACTTCATGAAAGTTGATATATTTTGCCAAAAATATGCCTGATTTGACAACAGTTACAGAAAGAAAATTACAGTGAAGCTCAGTATGTTAACCAGTAGAACCCACTGCCTAACAACTGGTTGTTCTGCAGAATATAATGCATGTATTTATATTTTCCCTTTTTGACAGAATAGATGCCTTTGGTAATGTGGTAACTTCAGGTTCTGTATTGTTAGGTTTTCAATTTGCATAATGTTCTTATAGATAGTCTTTAAAGTGGGTTTAGTTGTACTAAGCTATATTTGGCCTCGCTGGGCCCCAATTGCTGAGCTTTGATAATGAGTACTGCTGGACCCCAGTGCCAGGCTTTCTGGGTTCCTGATACTGGGCCCGTCTGGGCTTCTGATGCGGGCACGTCCGGATTCTCCATACTGGGCACTTGCGGGTCCTAATGTCATGCACTTCTAGGGCTCCCAGTGACAAGCACTTCCAAGTGCCAGGAAATTTCAGGCCTCTGATACCACATATTTCCCAGCTCCTAGTCCCAGGCCTCCTCCAAGTTCGCAGGGGTGGTGTAGAATATCAGTGCGTGGCAACCCAAGTCATCGATTGTGTGCCTGGCTTCCACAAGTGAAGGGACATACAATGTATAAGTCAGTGGCCTGTTACCAGGGTTCGAAATTAGTGCCGCTCCACCAGTCTGCGACTGACAGAAATCCTTCTGAGTCAAAAAGATTTAGACCCTGTCAGTCCCTTTGACTTGCACATGGCCAAATTATGGGTTTGGATGTTTTGAATATTGTCTGAACAAACCAAAGTGACCACACACGGGCATTTTGAGTACAACCTCCACCAGTTCACTTATAAATATCTTGCATGGTCAAAGTATGGTTTGGATGTTTTGAATATTACCCATACATACAGAAATGGTAATACAGTCAATGAATGCTTATGTGTGGTGTGTGGTGTTGGGGCAAACCCAGTGGCTCACTTGATGAAATGCTATCTGTCACAAAGGGAAGTTGCAAAAGTAAAATCCTTAATGAATTGTAATATGACTTTAACAGTGCTCATTCTGCATCAAAAGACACCCAAAGGTGCAACAACCAAAATTCAAGTAAAAATAATTAAGAGAGATATAAAAATCACAAGTTTGTTTTCAGACAAAGCAATAAGCAATACAGTGATACAGTAATACACTATAAATAGAATAATATAATACAGTAGAACCTCTATTATCTGACCCTATTGGGGAGTAACAATTAGGTCAGATAATGGAAGGGTTGGATAATAGAAGAGCTAAAACAAGTAAAATAACAGATTTAAATGGAGTTGGGAGATTGGGTCTCAGGTTGGAGAATTGAAAATTCTGATAATAGAACGTAGGATAATAGAGGCTCGAATATACTTAATATCAGTGATGCTTCTAGAGCGCGGGATACGCGATATCTCGCGAGTTTTAGTACTAGCCCGCAATTCGGTATATTCGGCGCGTTCGGTAGAAGACGCGATCCCGCATGTTTACAAAATGGAGGGGCACCAATCGTTTCGGCAGAATCCTTTAATTTTATCATCATGAAGGCTATATTTCCTCGTTTTTTCAGTGAAAAATGTTATTTCATATGAAAACAAAATGGATACTATAGTTTGGAAGTGGATGATGCAAACGTCAGATACTAACAATAATACTGTTGAACCAGTTCATACAGCATGTGTGCTACCTCATATCTTCTCATGAATATTAATGAGTTGGGAGCTATGGCCGTGAGTTCTCAAGTTTAAAGTGTTAGATCTTTGTTGAGGGTTCCATTTTATAAAATATTGCTAGAAAACCCCAATGGAAATCGGAAATCTATGACCTCATATCATCTCATGAATATTAATGACTTGGGTGCTATGGCTATGAGTTCCCCAGTTTAAAGCATTTGGTCTTTCATCTATTTTAAAAAATATTGCTAGAAACATATTGTAGAATATGGCCCCAGGTCTTTAATATTTTTTTTATCCAAGCAGTGATCCAGATAATAAAAATTAATGTGATCAGTTTCCATCTTCAATTTTTTTCGCGAAGATCCATACAGTAGCATTTGTGTATTCCCGCCCATTTTACCATTTTCTTCACCGACTGTCCACGATTAAGGGTCGCAGACAGGATCAGGGCTTAGTCCTTTGGTGGAACAGGGGCGTAACAAACATACGGACAGACAGATGCTTCCGAAATTAACCCCTCTTTGGCGGATGTAAAAGTTCCCATTTTTATTGACCAAGCCCCCACATTTTTCAGACATGGGGGGGAACTGCCCCCACATTTCAAAATTTCTAGAATCAACACTGAATATGCCAGAATCTTGCAATCTGTAACATAGCTAGGACTCTTAAAAAAAATTACTGGGACTCCATTTTTTGTAGGTCATGTAGTCCTATGGACTCTAGCTTTAGATGTGCTTCGCAATCACTGTAACATACATCTAGGGCTCATATTCACTTCCTTTCTTGCATTTTATAGGTTACAGACATGTATAGTGTTTACAAACATCAGACTTGCAGCCTAGCACTTGTACAAATAATCTTCCATGAAAGTTTCTATATTGACCTGATGTTGTCACTAAATATATTTTGTCATAGATGGTGCTTTAATTTAAATATCACTTACAGTGTGTGATAATTGCTGCCCTGTATAATGTATTTTTTATAGCGGTCTAGCAATTTTTATTTCTCAGAAATGTTTGCATATCGGACTGATAAACTTTCTGATGGACCAGTAACTTCGGCAACTTGTCAGTCCAGTTGTCCCGAAACTATTTTGGCTTAATTTTGTACCCGTTCGATATTATGTACGGATGAATATTTAATATTTTTTGCATGCATCAGATTAGGCATATATTTTTAGTTTTAGTTATAGTAACCTTAAGAGTTTAGAGAGTCTTGGAGAGAAACCTGAGATCATACATAATTTTTATAACATATATTTACTGTATAAATTGCTGTTTACATAGACTGAATATACCCGTACTTATATCATTGGAAGTTGTTTTCACAGAAATTCTGCCAAAGCTTAAATCAACCACATATATAGAAGAAAGAGGTAGATAAATAACTGAACAATATCCCTCCCCTCATTAAATGCTGAACCCGTCCCAATGTTAAGTGATATAGTTGTACAAGAGGAAGAGGTTTTGGACCAAATTAAGATCTTAGATTGCAACAAGTCATATGGGCCAGATAGCATTTCACCAAGATTTATTAAAATGGCAGGTTTCTCTCTCGTTAAACCACTAACATTGTTGTTCAACACTTCTCTTAGCAATGGAATATTTCCATCCAATTGGAAAAAAGCAAATGTACTGCCTTTGCACAAGAAATCTTCAAAACAATATGCTGATAACTATCGGCCAGTTTCTCTACTTTGTATTTTGGGCAAGATATTTGAGCGAATTATATTCAAACATGTTTATAATCACTTTTGGGAGAATTCGCTTATTAGTCGATGGCAATCTGGCTTTTTGCCAGGATTTTCAACTGTGACGCAGTTATTAGAAATGTATCACCAATTTTATAATGCAATCAATGAAGGCAAGGATGTAAGGATTGTTTATCTTGACATATCGAAAGCATTCGATCGGGTTTGGCATAAAGGGTTACTATTTAAGCTAAACAAATTTGGTATTGGTGGTAAACTGTTGAAGTGGTTTTCAGATTATCTGTCAAATCGCTATCAGAGAGAAATTATTAACGGCCAATGTTCTGATTGGTTAAAAGTTACTGCAGGGGTTCCTCAAGGCTCTGTGTTGGGTCCGTTGCTTTTTCTTGTATTTATCAATGACATTACCTCGGTTGTTAAGTACTGTTGCATTAGATTATTTGCCGATGACACCTGTCTTTTCCTAAAAGTAATAAATCCTGCAATAGCAACTACATGTATAAACAAAGATTTACTAAACATTGAAAAATGGGCCAATCAATGGTTGATAAAATTTAGTCCTTCAAAAACTGAGTCCTCCGTCATATCCTTAAAGCAAAACTCACGAAATAACTACAAAAAACTCGTCTTCTACAACACTCCCATTGCTAATGTACCCTCACACAAACATGTGGGGTTGTGGATTACACATAATCTAAAGTGGGACCACCACATTAATAATTCTGTTCAAAAATGTTCTACTCTTCTTGGATTACTTAAACCATTAAAGTTCAAACTAAATAGACCAGTTCTTGAAAAGATTTTTTTGTCTTACATTAGGCCTATAATGGAATACGCAGACATAGTTTGGTCCGGAGCACCTTTCAGTCTACTTGCCAAGTTTGATCACGTAATTGTCGAAGCAATGAGACTAATAACAGGTGCTCCTGCAAGATCTAATATAGCTAACCTGTATAAAGAAACAGGTTGGCAGCTGTTATCAAAAAGACGTGAAATTCATATTTCAAAGATGATATACAAAATTACAAATAACCTCGCTCCACAATATCTGTCTGATATTCTCCCACCTCAGATTAAAGAGATCCCCCCTAACCTGAAAAGATTAAGACAAGGTATTAATTCAAGACTTTCAATTGGAGATTATCCGATTCCAATAGTGAGGACAAAATTGAGTGAGCTCTCCTTTCCTGTAGTAGGTTCCAAACTTTGGAACTCTCTCCCTACTGAAGTAAGAACTAAACCAACACTGGGATCTTTCTCAAAAGCACTAAACAAGATATTTCCAAGTGACTTACTTCAAAAAGAAACAAAAAAACTTTATAATTTTGGGGAGCCGATTGGTTAATATTCAGCATACCTGCTTACGGTTAGGTTGTAGTAAGCTTAATCACCATTTAAAAGAGAACCTGCATGTAACTGATGACTCCTCTTGCGCCTGCAATTACCCAAATGAAGACACATCACACTTTTTCCTTTTTTGCCCCCTATATACAAATATCAGAGATGAACTGTTGCAATCATTACCCCCGTCTGATAACTCAGTCATTCTTGACCAGATTCTCTTTGGAAACCAAAACTTATGTTTTGAGGATAATATTAAAATATTTGAAGCAGTCCATAGATATATTGTCAAGTCTAAACGCTTTTGATTCTTTAATTGCCAGCAGTGACCCTTTTGTGCTGCCTCATCTTCACATCATCTGTAAATACTTCACCCTGCAAGGGGGCTTAATATAATTGTATCTTTTACGATTGTTGCCTAATTGCTAATAAAATATGTTTAAATCAACTGAACAATATCTTTGTTGAAGCCTTGTTTAATATATTGGAATGTCCAAACATTTCTCTTCCCTATTGTCCTGTGACAAGATATTTTCCTCACCTTGTGTATCCATACATGGATTTTAATAATAAATCACAAGAATTCAAATGTATAGAAAGCCTTGATATGAAAACTTTACTAAAGTATAAGTGTTTATTTTAAATATGATAACCAAGAATTGTTGAAATTATATCCAAAACAAAACAACAACACAGTAATAATCCAGCTGAAAAATGTACACATACACAGAGAAAGAAGAAAACACAACTTGACTGGTCAACAACTAATCCAACACTGACTGGTTATCAACACTCCTTATCTCATGTGATCCTGTAGGGACTGGTTATAGTGAGACAGAATGAAAATTTTAAAACCATTAATCAGAGCAATCTTGTCCAGATTGATTTTACATGCTATAGTTAATATTTGTTGTAATTCATTGTAAATGCAGTAAAAGCCTGTGGATATGAAATTACTTCTAGTTATAGGTTTTAATAGCAATTTTGCAAATTTAATATAAAAATAACAAAGAAGCTTGCTCTCAGAACAAATTTGAAGCCCAAAGTTGGAAGTTAAAGAGCATTCAGAATAATTCATTCTTCTGTTAAAATGTAATTCTTCAAAAGAAGTAAAAACATATACATGGTGTCAGTACCACACATTTATCCATGTACATAGAAAAGAAGTACTCCTGATATGAATATAATGGGTTTAGCAGACAACAGGCAGGTTTAACATATTGATTCTTGAAGATAAGAACTGTATTTGTACTATGACTGAAATATATGATTTTTCTTCTGACAGTGACCACTCACTTTTGCTTGCAATGTATAAATCTAGGTTTCAGCTACACCAACCGCACCCCCGCCCCGCCCCAACACACACGCACACACACCCACACTTGTGTATCAGTGAATGAACTTCTATATATTTAACTGTCAAGGTATTACAAACCAAGTAGTGTTTAGTGTGTATCCAATTATGTACACCAAAGTATCCAATTCCTGTCAACAATTTAATACACAGCATAGTCAACATTTTTATCAGCCATAGTTGTGTAGAAATAATTGGACAACAGATATTATATAATCCCAGTACAGTAAGGGTGCACATACAAGTTTAATATCCAAATAACATGAAAGATCTATATCCAAAAACAAAACACATAAAAGTTCTATATTAAAAATAAATCACACTAACAAACACTACAGTTTTTTATGTTCTTGGAAAAGTTTTTTAATTTCTTAACACAAGTGTGAACACCAAGAAAGCAGGATGTAAAGTGAAGCCAGTTAGTAGAATGTTATCTCATGAAATTCCAGAGTGACAGATTGATGTGAGTTAGAATACACAGCAAAAGCAGTTCTCAGTCAGATGATAGCCTTATCAAACATGCAGGTCTTTTCAATGCTTGCCAGCTCAGATTTAATCCCAAAACACCAATTTATGTGTACTGGCTGAAGTGTCAATTTGTGTATCCGTGTGTGGTACTACAATATTAACTGTCATTGATATTTTTTTTGAAGAACACTTATATGGATAACCTGGTATCTTGCATTTTAATTTGTTCAAAGTTTGTATTTGTTAATTCAGCAGATAACTCACAGGACTAACTTACAATGGATGTTCTGTTATCTGAACATGTTGATAGAGTAAGATTTGATTGGATAATATAAAGTTCATAAGCCATAGCAAAGAAACTTTAGTATAAAACAGCAGGTCAGAGTCAGCTGGGGTTTTACCCTTAACAGCCAGGGTCATACTGGGACAGGTCCTCAACATTACCACTTGCGGGAGTTGAACCCACAGAGGTGACAGCCTGTGATTAGATACCAAATTTGCTAACCACTAGGCCACCATAAATCTCTATAAAACAGCAGGAAGCAATACAACTGTTTTCATAAAGCAAAAAAGTTGGATAATAGTAAGAACTTAAACAATAAAAGTCATTATAATGCTGCCGAAACTGCAGGGTTATAAAAATTATATATAATGTGCTAGTACTTTGCTTTTATTTTTTGTTTTATACTTTTCAACTTCAACTTATACTTTTTTATATTTAATCAATAAATCTATATCAATGAATAACAAAGTTTATGTGCATTGCGGCATTTAAAATTCTTTTTCAAATGCCACACAAGTCCCCCAGAAATTAATCTAATATTGGATAGAAACTCTGTTTTGTCTATTTATTTCATGCTTTGTTTTGGGACTTGAGGGTTGAGTGGCTGACGCTGCCCTTCTCACTCTGATGGTCTGGGTTTACCAATATCTAATTTTGCTTTGAGTGGGAATGGGGGGGGGCAGTACTAGTTATTTACTAACACTCACTAGGTGTATTTCACAACCATAATCCATTAAATCTAGATTCAGATTTGGATTCTTTGGATTAGCTAGATTTGTGAAATACAATTTTCTCTAAACCTGAATCCAAAATGAAAAACATAACGTAAACCAATGTAAAAATCATAAAAATATCCCAAATCTTAAAATTTGCAATCACATTTTGCCTCCATTATTTTACAAAGGATTATGGGTAATCCAACGAATCTGAATCCGTTGATCTACCTTTTGAGGTAGATCAATGGATTCATAATCCAGATTCAGATTCTAGTCACAACACAAGCGAATCCATTAATCTGAGGAATCTAGATTCGAAGGATTATGGTTGTGAAATGCGCCTACTGGTTTATAGTGCAGTATCTCAACTCTGTACTGCATGCACTGCTTCACCATCAAAACCTGGCCATTGTGACACAATATATGGCCAGTACAGTGTTCTATGGCAATATGTTACCCAAATAAATTCAAATCATTGCTTTCTTGGTATTGTGGGATTGTTTGTTTATAATGAAGAATGAACAGTGGTTCAACTGGAAGATCAGTAGCGATTGATTAGCTTGTGTACTTAGTTTTGAAATATTCTATTTTCAGGTAGAACAAAGCTTTCTCAAAAAACATGGATGTAAATACAAGTCATTTATAAGCAAGCAGGATAAAAAATAACAGTAACAATGTTTTCATGTTGTATTTTTTCGAGCAAAAAAAATAATAATAAAAAAATAACAAAAAACAATAAAAATATCACATGAAAAAGATTAACAGGAATAATTAATCTGCAGTGTATGTATAAAGTTCAGCAAAATGAATATTTTTCCAGTATTTTCCATGCTATTAAGTGCATGTTGATTCGCAGATACTTAGTGGTGGTGGACCATTTCATGCCCGTGTATCTATTGACGCCCACCCTAAAATTTATCCAAAACAATCAAAGTTAAACAATAAATTACAAATGTATATGATCAATTTGATAATTATCTATGATGTAGTAAACATCTTCTCTGTGAAAAATAATAAAGCTTTAAGAAACTTGAGGGTGGGTGTGAATAGGTACACGGGTGTGAATCGGTCCACCACCACTATATATATATATTACATTTATATACAGTATATGTTGTGAAAGTCTAAAAAGAAGTTGAAACCTCTTCTGCCAACTTGAACTACAGTATATAAATGTCAGAATTATTTAGAATCATTACCTTGTGTTTAATATGAGGTAGAAACTATAACACTTAAAATTAATACAAAAATGCAAAGTGAAGTATTAATTAAACATGCCAGTGCAAGTGAAGATGTCTTTAATCTTATTAACGTAGAATATTGTATGAATCCTCTGCAAACAGAACAACCTTCCCACTTATTAGCTGTGTAATGCAGTGTCTTGGGTGTTTTTTTCTAAATTTCTAACATAAGTTTATCCAAATTCATGGAAGCATGTATCACATTATTGGCTTAGTTTTGATGAATATTTGAGTTTAAACCTGAACAAGACATCCAGTACTACATATATTCTAATGTTATAGCTCAAATAATAGCTGTCAAGGTGGTAACTCTTCTATGAACAAATGATTTGATGGTGATATTGACCACATTATGTAGAATTTGTCACTACAAAAAATACTTTGTTCTGAAATCTTCAGATTTCTATGATAATGTTATGTTGTTTATCTAAAGTACTGGAATAATTTCTGCAAATTTGCTTCTTCATATTAATTCTAATTCAATTATCAAAGTGGTAAATTTCATAACCCAAGACAAATTTCACATTTTCTGTATATTATAATGTCTACCAAGATGTAGCATTTTCAATCTTGTCTCAAAACTATTTTAATAGAACTTTTATGTTTTCTAGTGCCACATTTTAGTTCATATACAGCGAGTGAGGGATGTCACTCCAGTTGACCCTTCACAGGAGTTGTTAAAATGTGAATTGCCTGTTTTATATTTTAAGTGCTTGACAAAGTATGATCCAGGGCAGACATTTCCTCCAGCAATTCCTTGCATGTACCAACTTTCATGGCCTGGTTGTAGATATTTATCATAAAGTCTTTCAGTTTGTCAACACACAGCTTATACTTGACCAGATTGGCTTTTGCATTCCGCCCGTGAAATACAGGTAAGAACCTAGTCATCTGCTCCATGTTTATGCGACCATCATTTTTCCACAGGTTACGAGACAGTCGATCTACTGCCATCTCCTGGATGTCCAGATTAGTAATTGTCCCATTATTGATCTCATACTCTGGGTGATGGGCTTCTAGATTGTAATGCCTGGAGATTTCATCCTTGAACCACTTTTCATAGGCCTCTCCAGGTATGTGAAACTGAAACTTCCCGGCCAGTGTAAATACATAGCGATAGTCCTTGCTCCAGTCGTGTCGCCGTTCATTCCCAAGCTGCCGTAGTGCCCGGTTAACAATTTCTTGGTGATCCCATTCCTCTATGTACAGCTCCCAGAGTTTCTGCTCATATTCCAAGAGATTTCCTGGCTCAACTATTCTCTTCCACTGAATGGCATCCAGCTTCTTTACCAGTATCAGGTTTTGGCTGTCTCGATCTGAGACCTGCTTGAGCGCATGCCAGTCTGCCAGGAAGAGGCTTTGAGTATCAGAGAGAGGCTGCTGTACAGACATTGTGAAGGGTTTAGGTACTGCACTCTTTGGGCCTTCTGTAAGGATTTAAAAATTGTGCATTAATTCACATCAATTATTATTCATAAACAACCATGTAATACCTTGACATTAGTATTGTAAAAGTAATGACAAAGTGCTGTGATACATTGGCATTCAGTATTAAAATGTGATATAAATAAAGTGAAGATGATGTCATTTTCATTAATAACTTAATATAGGAAAATGCTTCCAAACATAATGGTTTCTAAAGATCTTTTGTTTGGGATAAAATGTTTCCAGAATGCAGCAATAAAGACCAGAGTGAAATTACTGTATTTCATATTTATAGGAGTTGTAAAACATATGCGTAAACACATATATAGGTAAACCTAGTCAAGTGGGATATGTGGTGAAGGGTATATGTGTATTACAAAAATTTGGTGCAGTGTCTACTTATATCTTTAACGAAAGATATTTGTTTTAAAGAGATTCAATGCATGCAAAGAAAGGAATATGAAGAGACAAAGTGTAAGCAAAGAAATGAAGATAGTTGATTCTTAACAAATCATAATCCAAGACATGTGGAATTAACCCTATCACTAACCATGTCTGTCGACCACAGTCAACAGCAATTAGTATTCCCCTGTACCATGCCTGTCAACGATTTTTAAATATCTTTTATAATTCCTTCAGTCTTGCATTATACACATTTGCAAGTCTGTGACAACTGTATTGCAAGTGATTTTCATTTTCCTCGGTCAGTGGCTATTAAAAGCTCTGGTAGTGAAAGGGTTAAGACACACAGACAGGGGTGCAAACAGTACTGAGTACTTGGGAAATAATGAAAAAATGAATTATTGTGGTAAAACTAACAATAAGAGTACCTTTTTCCTGTTTAGCATTGACAATTTTGAAAATAATCTCATGAAATTGTTCAAACTTAATTATTTATGCGTAAAAGCAAGAAAATGACAAACTTTAAGGTAAAATTAATTCTAGTAAATTTCTCAAAAATTTCCAAAGTAATCTAAAAAACTTCCATGTAAACTCTCAGCATCCATAGTATTTATTTGTTTGAATACTCTGAGTGAGCCTGAGTGTAACAATACTTGAACTGTTTATGATACAGTCTGTAATAAGTACAAGATGATGGCCCATATATTGCCCCTTATATCCCTTACTTTGTTGACTGATGGGGAAATTGCTTTCCATAAAATAACATAATTAAGTAAATGTGTACACACCAAACATTGGTATGTGTACTGCAAGTACATGTATAAGAAACATTACTTCAAATTAAAGGCATTAATTCACAAGCATTTTTTTATCTATTGTTAGCTTAAATAACTTTTTTAGCTTTAATATTCTTACATTTATTATAAAGAATATTTATTTAAGGAATTTTCATTATTTTTAAAGATTTTTTTTTTAAATTTATGACAGCACAAGTTACAAAGTTTTAGTAGTAACAGTCACTTCTTTAACTTAATCTCATTTAAATAGCTATTTGTTTAACAATTAAACAATTTTATGGTTAAAGTAACTCCTTTATTAAATAAAGACTATTTTTAACATAAATATAATTCTTTAAAGCATTCTAGTAAAATACATTCTGTGAATACGGCCTCTTGTTTTCCTGTATTCTAGAATTACATGTGAAACCCTGGCCATATTTGTGATAACAAATGAATTACTTCTTCATGTAAACCTTTGTTCCAATATTTAGCTTATTTAAATAATGAACTTATGCTCTTCTTTAGGCATAGATATAAGAAAGTTAATTTAACAAAATTACACATTACAAAAGATGCTTTACTTACAAATTAAATTAAAGCCACCTGCACACACTTCCAGCAAGATGCAAAGCCTGTTTTTGACAAGTTGATTCCACTTAAAGAAACTGCAAATCCAGTTTAAAAAATTGTAACAAGCTGTTTAACTATTGGTTGCCTGTGATAAAGTTAATTATTTAGATATGTTGTGCACAAATCTATTTAATATATGTCTTGTTGTCCATTGATTTTTGCCCCCACAGCAGTTGATAAAGACTTCTCTGCATGGATATAAGCTAAATCCAATTCTGCTAGTGCAGACTATTTAAACCAATCATATATGAAACTTGTGCTAAAAATAGCTTGGGGATACCCGTAAGTGTCAGTGTTTGGGTTACCTCTGACACAACATTGCACACACTGAAATATCTCTGGTTTATAGTGCACACCCTTTTTGTGCCTGGACTTGTTTATTTACAGGCCAGAGTTTGTTAATTGTTTGGTTCAAACAGGTCTGCAGTTACATTGATTATGCTCAGAACATGGTTATTGGTTTGACTAAAAACACATTATTAAAAACACAAACTGTTATCTTTGAAACAAATGTAGAGATTGCAGTATAAAGAAGAATGTAACATTACGTTTAATGGCAAATAAACAATTCCAGAGTGATGTTGTTTCCATGCTGATAAAATAAATTACAAAATTGCTTTCCTCTTATATTTGCAAATTGATGCATTTTCTGGTAACACCATTGCACAGTTGATTAAATATTGTTTTTGATGATGACTGTTGAATCAGCTGTTGACGTGTCTCTGTAGATTGAAGAGAAAAGCAAGGATGTCAGTGGCCTTTGTGATCATCAAGTGGTACAAATGATCACTCAGCTTCCCCGTGTGTGGGTGTGGTGTATAATCCAGCCTATAACAACACATGGAATATGCTAGTGTTAAGCTTCTCTTACATCCCATCGTATATGTATACACACGTAAGTGTGCTACAAATATTGGTGAAAAATAGGAGCGTAGCCTGGTATTGGGGTAGTAGAGATTTGCATGTGCAAACAAGATATATTCTCCCAACAACAGTGTCACTTTTTGATTATCCAAGAACATACTGCAACTGGCTACAGGCCGCACAGGGGGTGTATATGTTACAGGCAAACTGTGTAATCAGGCATTTCGTGAAATGCCTGGAATTTTTAGGCATTTCACGAAATCCCTGATTCACTTAGGCATTTCGTGAAGTGCCTAAAATTTCCAGGCATTTCACGAAATGCCTGGTTTTGAGCTCCAGGCATTTCGTGAAATGCCTAAATATGATTCTCCACTCTATTTTATTTTTATCAAATTTTTCTGTTTGATCATTTGGTTTAAGAAGAAAATTTATTTCACCAATAGTTTGTTGTTGATGATACAAAACTTATTTATTCAACAAACTTTACAACATGTAAACACTAATTACAGATTTACCAACACCTTCATCTAATGTATCAATAACATTTCTTGTTCTTGTTAATTCAGAAGTTATTGATTCAATATACTTGACAACATGTAAACACAAATTACATAATATATCAAAAATATTATTTAATTGGTTGATATAAAAGCTATGTCTTTAACTAAGTTGCACAGATACAAAAAAATTGTGGATTTACTTAAACACCAATATTTAATGTGGCATCATCAGTTACTTCATATATTTGCTTTAGGATCATATCATAATAACAAAAAGTTAAACATTTTTATACAATGACATAATAAGCATAATGCAAATCACCTAGCTAACAAGAAACCCTCAGGTGAAAATATGTAAATTCATTCCCATTCATCATAATACACTGATGTGCTGTTGAAGTTAAATGTTCCTTGAATGTTTATATTTGTGCACATATTTTAATAGCTTGTCATATAGATGTAATCTATTTATTCTATTTTCATGCAACTCATTTTTATTTTATATCCTATCTTTTTAAGTTTATTTTTACTTCCTGACATGTTTCTTCCAATATAAGTGTGTACCACCTATTAATTTGACCAAGATTTTCATGAAATTTTGTGGCGGAACATTTGTACAGACTTTTTAAGCTTAAAAAATTACATGGTGTTAAACTTGTCAAGTCAGTTATACATGTTAAGCTTCTCTGATATAACTTGATATTTACAGAATAAAACATGTCATTCTGGGCAATATTGTGATTTATGAAGCCCTTGGACAAGTGGTATCTTGGGCAATATCACTTGTCCCTTTTGCCCAAGATACCACTTGTCCATTTACCTGAAATGCCTGATTACACAATTTGCATGTAACATATATACGAGGTACGCATGAATGTGTCTTACAGCACGTGCACACCCTCTAAGTAAGAGGCAATCCAAGGCAATGTCTGTAATAAACCTGAATATCTGAACAACACTTTGTTTACATAAGTGATATTATTGCTGGAACATCTTTTAATATTTGCATGTATTTTTAAATGTGAAGAAACATTGAAATTCCCTTGTTTGGCCTTGTATGTGAGGAACTCCTTGTATGTCAGAAATGATGTCACATACCAATCGAAACCAATACCTTTCACAGTCAATTAAACTTATCACTAACTTCTTGTTTCCATTAGTAAAAACCACATGTATCACAACTTTTATATGCTGCAGATAAAAAGTAGAATAAAACAACTAACCTGAAGTCTAATACAAAGGAATATGGATTGAAAGTGATTAAGCAATTTGTTTTGATACTGCATTCATGGGATATCCTCTTGATTCAGAGGTGACATTTCGTCAGAGATTAAGTATTGACTCACAGGAAATTGTTTCACTCACTTTGTGGGTACAATTTGTAGGTACCGTAAATGACCTGTTTAGCGCATCCGCCCTTGTAACTGCACCCTCTCTCTTTTTTCGTCAGTGACAGTGCACAATATCCACATATTTTTTATATATTGTACGTATTTTTACTTAATAAATAGACATTTTTGCCATGAATTTCGAGTTTGCCCCAACACCACACACCACACATAAGCATTCATTGACTGTATTACCATTTCTGTATGTATGGGTAATATTCAAAACATCCAAACCATAATTTGACCATGCAAGATATTTATAAGTGGACTGGTGGAGGTTGTACTCAAAATGTCCGTGTGTGGTCACTTTAGTACCGTACATGACCTATTTGGCGCATCCGCCCTTGTAACCGCACCCTGCCTCTTTTTCCCAGCAATATCGTCGGTGACAGTGCACAATATCCACATAATTTTTATATATTGTACGTATTTTTACTTAATAATTAAATTGACATTTTTGTCATGACTTGCGAGTTTGTTTTTATCTACCGCCATATTTACAGAAAGTGGGTATTTTTAGTAGATTCTAAATGTCGGAACACCGTTATTCTTACCGGATTGACCTATACTTCATCCCGGAAAGTGTTTCATGATGGGTGCGCTAAAAGGGGAACTTTTCCCTTCAAAATATTGAATAAAAATAGTCTTTCCTTAGCGCACTGTGCGCTAAATAGGTCATTTACGGTAAGTGTGGAAGGAAGACTTTTTAGTGAGCAAACTGAGCAATACATACCTGGAAGCTAACTACAAGCTTTAAAAGATTGATATTCTGAGTGGTTATGTGTAGTATATGTCTTTACCAGTATTCAGTGTGAAGGAGTTGTCATTCTTTTTGATATTTTATTTCAGTACTATAGGTTGAGGTTGGAGAGTCTATTGCCATCTTAGCATAATATCACCTTTTACTCAGGAGAACAGCCTGTGGTTTCAGTTTACATTAGCCATTGAAACCATAACCCATGGCATAAGACTTAAAGCTATTTGTAAGTTTCACTCCCTAAGAAAAATGAGTCAAATTTGTTTCACATTTCATTATTTTTGTCTTGGGAAATAAAAAAGGAACAATTGATTAACAGGTTAAAAGTAAAAGAATTTTAAGTTACTGCATTACTTATTGAAAAGTTTTGTCATGAAACTAAAGTCCACAGCTTTTTATGACTGGTCAGTCAGCTGACATTATGGCATCACTCTGCAGCATCCGCGTTTGCGTCCACGTGAACAACTTCACCTCCAAAAGTACAAGCCCCAGAGACATGCTGTTTTTTTTTCAAGGATACCTTATTTATTGACGATGAAAAATTGTTCAAGGCATGCAGATCTGTTCCTTCATCTGTTCCTCAGAGCTTTCGAAGTGAGGTATCCCCACCCTCAGTGTGAATATTTCAACATTTTATTACGCCACAGCCCTTAAGGGCTGTCAGAGTATTGTTTTCACCCATGATGTCCGGATCGCAGGCAGCGGGAAAAAGTTGGTCCGGGCTGTATCTCAGAAACTGTAAGGTGTAGGAAGTTGATACTTGATAGGGACATTGGTTAGAGGCAGTAGGTGCCCAACATCATGGTGTGACCTTGATTTGACCTTGCCGCAGTGACCTTGAGTTTGAAAATCTTGTCCGGGCTATATCTCACCAACCACAAGGTGTAAGAAGTTGATAGTTGGTAGGGACATGAGTTAGGGGTTGTAGGTGTACAATGTCATGGTGTGACCTTGATTTGACCTTTGACCCTGCTGTAGTGACCTTGACCTATAAAGCTTATCCAAGCTATATCTTGGCAACTGTAAGATGTAGGAAGTTGATACTTATATTTTTTCCATTGACAGCTATTCTCCAATTAATAAATTGTACAGCTTCATAATTTATAGTGTGCTGATTAATGCTGTCATCTTGCTATTGAATTGTCTTGTTTTAATGCTTTATCTTTGCATACATTTTCTTTCTCTTAGATATTATTTTCTCTACTTAAACATTATTTGGAGCTTTAGATAACTGACACTACTCTGACACTGAAAGTATCCCGATCTTTGTACTGTTTCACCACTTCTATATCTCATGGTTTTGAAAACTATTTCCCCAGGATGTGGGGTACGGGCATCTCTGATACTATTTTCACAATTTTCTCATTGACTGTTGTAGGAATTTCTCTCTTATCTAGCAGAAATGTACAAAACCACAAGTAGATTCCTTTGTGTATGTATCAGGCCTGGATCTTTCTTAATTATTTTTTTATGAATTTTTGAAATAATTTTTTTAAGCGTTAAAATTAATAAAATCATACACTAAATCGCTTATAACTTGAAAAGTATTGCTTTTATTGCACTAGAATAGCTGTCCATGTAGAACTGAATGCTATCTCAGATGGCCACAGCATCTGGCCAAACTCCAAGAAAAATAGACGTATAATACTGGCCGATGCTCTATTGCTGGGGCTAGGTGATCCAGATAGTGATGCGTGTACTTCCTTCTTCTCGCTGGCCACCATATTGCTCGGAAGCGTCTGAATATCGTTGTCGAATATTATTTTCTACACTGGATATACGTATTGTTGGATGTTAAAATTTATGCATTTTCTTTATTTTGTAACATAGAGTCTTAATTTTGTGACGATTCACAGAACAGATAAGTATATTTAACATATTTTACAACTTAAATCCACTTTCGGGTTCATGTTGTGAAATAAAGAGTGGAGAGTGGACAACCAGAACTTGTGTATGTAGCTTATATACAGGACTTACGCTTGTCAAAATAATAAATAAAATATATTTTTGGGTTTAATCCCTATTTGCTACATTCTTTGACTATTTAAACGGTTAAAATATGAAATAAGGTACAACACCAAGTCCTTGTTGAAGGGAATCCTCGGGAAACCCTTTGCTTACGTCATCGCCCCTTTTTGTGCATTTTATAAAAGATTAAATATATTTTTGATATACACATGAAAATTAAAATATTTTGAATTTTTTACTTACAAGGTCTTGGTAAAATAAGCAAATTTTAATGCACACTTGCAAGTCAGTTGGCAAAACTTCTGAAGCGGGGGTGGATCAGATCTCCACTTCGGATCCAAAGCCTGGTCCGAGCCAACAACCTGACTTGAAATTCACCTGAGTACTACTCATCCGAGTACTAAACATTCAGACGAAACCCATGGAGACGGAGTTTGTTGGTCCTCCTTACTATCACAGTTTGTCCAGATGTTTGAGTCCAAGAACTCCAAGCAATCCTAGTCTTTTGCTGCTGCAAAACTGAAGAAACACTCAGATAAAAGGAAACATAAATCTCAGGCTAAATATGTCATTTCATCTTCCCCCTTGGAGGAATCTGGGGCTTCTGTGGAAGTCAAAAAGTCCTCTAAGCCCAAAGGGGCTTCTTCTGAACAAGGCAAACAAAAATCAGACCCAGACCCTGTACCTTATCAGGAAGTAGATATGGATAACTTGCCCTCACAATATACTGAGGACATTGAAACTTTAGGCAGATTTCTGACCTCAGGGACAGTGTGCCTAGGTCCTCTAACACAGTCTGGGCTCTGAATGATGTAGCAGGCCAACAGGAGCTTAGGCAAAGGGGCCCTTCAGCTATGCTCACACTCAGTCCTCAGCTGAAAGATGGTTTTGTTACATTTGAACAGGACTTTCAGGCTGCTAATTTACCCGAAGGTAAATATATAAAACCCCTGCTTCCACTTCTAAGTGGTACAAATTGGGACAACCTTGTTTTGAGGACAACTTACAAGAATCTGTATCTCCCCTTTGGGCTAGGCAAGTTTGAGCATCAGGCAAGGCAAAATCTCTGTATCTTTAATATTTCGACTGCCTTCACCAAGACTGCATCTGAGTGCAATCTTACCATAAGGACAGTATCAAGACTACTGTCAAAAGAATTAAATGCCAAATGCAAAAGCGTGGCAATCCTGAAAAAGCTGCCAGACATGGTTATGAAAACCTATGACTATCTAGATATCCTGAATAAGAGGATTCTCATTCAGCCGAGAGCCTTAGCCTTTCAAAGTAAGGTCTTATCCCATAATCTCCAGAAGGAGTTGTACACCATTCGTAATTCGAACCTTCTCAGACGTGAGGCTGAAGTGACCCATCTTCAACCCCATTAGGGGGATTCTAGACGTCAGGAACTTAGGAGCTGCCTTTTTGGCCCACTCCTTTTTTCTGGTCTCAATTGATCAAGGACGGAGAAGAGTTCCTCCTTAAAAAAGGCACTCCTAAAAACAGAGTTCCCCTGATTAACTCAGGATACAAGGCCCATCAAAAAGATGTTGCTCTGGCCTCTTGTATCCAGTCTCTTCTGTCAAAGAACCCTATAGAAAGGGTGAAAAATGTAAAACCTCTCGGGTTTTACAGTCGCCTGTTTCTAGTTCCCAAACCTCACCAAAATTAGAGGCCAGTGATAGACCTAAGCAGGCTAAACACCTTCCTACTTGTAGAAAGGTTCAAAATGGAAACACCAGAGTCCATCAGGGCCTTTCTGATTCCAGGGAAATGGGTGTTGCCCATCGACCTGTCGGACACCTACCTTCATATCCCCATCCACCCAAACTCAAGGAAATACCTACGTTTTTGCCACAATTCTCAGGTGTTCCAGTTCACCTCTCTCCCTTTCGGCCTAGCCACGGCCCCACAAGTCTTTTCAATGATTGTAATGGAAGTGAAGCTGATGACCCTCACAAGGGGAGTCAGACTTCACCAATACCTGGACGACTAGCTGATCGGGGCCCCATCCCAGGAGGAGGCACAAGTGAACATTCAGACAGTGGTAGACCTGACACAGTCTTTAGGGTGGATAATCAAACAAGAGAAGTCCGACATCAAACCCACTCCGTGTTTTCGTTCATGGGCTACGAATACCACCTAGATTCAGCTCTTGTAAAACCCACTCGAGAGAGATGGTTCAAACTTCAGGATTTGATCCTACACTTGAAGTCAAAACATGTTTTGACTGCAAGATGTTTGATGTCACTAATTGGGTTGCTCGCCACAACAGAGAAGATGGTCATGGAGAGACGCCTTCACATGAGGCCCTCTCAGTTTTATATCAAGGAGCATTGGAGATATTCTCAGTTGTTGGACAGCCTCCTTCCTTGGTCAGAGGCGATTTCAGCTTACCTAGCACAAGGCTTCTCTGTGAAAGTGGCAGAGAGAATTTCTGGCCCTCAAAGGTCATCAACAAGGACAATCTACAAGTCAAAGTGTCCCCTATTTGAGAGATGGTGCAGAGAGAATTCGTTGGGTTTCTCCACTCCCTCTGTGAAACAAGTCTCACACTTTTTTCATGTACCTGTACTAATATCTAAACAGACACCCGTCGACCATTGGTGGTTATAGTACAGCCATTGTTGACACCTTGGGCCCAGCAGGGTGCTATATATCTCTAATCACTGACCTTAACCTATCTCTACGCAAAGGCATATCCTCCTTAGCTCATTTTCTCTTATGGCTTCCCCGTGGTGCTGACCTATTTCTGTCCCTGGACTTTGAATATTGCTATTGTCTTGACTCTGAAACTCAAAACACACAATCAGCTGACACAGAGCCCATTCACGGCTACTGATTGCTTGTTTGTTTTTGCAAACACAATGTCCAATAGAGTCACCATTTATTAAATTGGGCTGCCAGAATTTATATGAGATGTGTCAACAGCACACATTTAACATATTTTCATAACAGAGTGAAAGTGTACACAATTATGTTCAGGGTCCAAGTTTTAAAAGTTTAGCCTCATGCAAACTTTTGCATGTGACCACAAGCTTTACAAGTGATTTAGAAAACAACTCTCAAAAAATGTGCGTATAAAGGGTGGGGGGAGGGGGGCTCAGCTTTTTCAATGTATGAAGTGGATGAACTTATGACAGTGAGTGCATTAAGAAGAGATATAAACGAAAAATGTATATGTCACACTTAAAAAGTTTTTAGCAAACAGCCTTTAAAGGGTATGCGAGTATTGTTTCCACTGATGTCATCTGGCAGGGCAGGTGGGAAATTATAAAGGCCATAAAGCGTAGGCGGTTGATACTTGGTAGGGACATTGGATGGGGGTGTAGGTGTACAATTTTTTGGTGTGACCTTGATGTGACTTTTGACCTTGTAGTAATAACCTTGAGTTTAAAAAGCATGTCTGGGCTGTATCTGGGCTATTTTATTGTAATATTGTTTTGCCCTTTGTGACATGTGGAGTTGTTATGCTGAACTTATGATCTAGCAACCAGAGATACTGATTTATTTTGCTTTGCAGAAAATAACTGAACAAATTCTATCCTGTGGTCTGCAGTCTCAGACTACTACATGGGCTGGGCTTGTGTAGCTGGGTTGACTCAAATTGTACTTTGAGTCCTGCAATGAAGGAAATATTGCATCTAGGATCAGTATAGAATACATTATCATACAACATAATCATGATTAATTTATGTTCCCATGTTGTTGTTATTTTTTTTATTTTAGGACTGCAATAGAAACCAGGAAATGGGATGATCTGGCAAGTCTAATGAACCAGAATTTTGATTTGAGAAGGTACACTGCGACTTTGTCAAATATTCATAGGAGTTCCTTGTTACCTAGAATAAAATACCTAGTCTTCTGATAATTTACTCTTTCATCTGGAAAATCTGCTCAATTAAATGTAGTTTTATATGTTAGTTTCTATTGTGAGGATCATATACACACAGTTGTATCAAAGTTCTAACACTCTTAACTTTTGCTGCTTTTGTTTTGATAGACACCGAACAGTGCAATATCTCAAAACAGTGATACATATTGCAGTTCTGAGCTTATTTTTAAGCCACAGAGAGCCTCAACTGGTTGTAAAATAGGCGATATATCAAAGTAGCAAAATGGAATAACATTTTGACAGTGAAATTAAATTTATTATCTCCCGCCGGGCTTTTGCCCGGGAGGGAGATTATGAAATGATGCCTGGGTGTGAGTGCGTGCGTCCGTTAGTTAGTCACGCAGATTTCTCCAAAACTACTACAGCTACAGATTTTTTGTAAATTAATTGTCCCAATGAATTTTCACGCCCTTGAAATTTTTTTTTGTTTTATGGACTTAGGCCTAAAGATAAATGAGTAATAGCAATCTTAGCTACTTGGAGTAAAGGGCTCATAACTCAAAACTGTTGCAATTACAGCTTTTTCTTCAAATGTGTTGTTCAGCTACTTTGTCCTTAGCTATAAGATGGTACATAGTTTGGGGTCTCATTCCATGTCATAAGTGAGTAATAGCTATTTTCTTATTTGTAGCAAAATAATGACATAAGTAAATGTCAAATATCTTCAAAAGTATTAAAGTTAGGGAATTCTTTTCAAATGTGTTATTCATCTACTTTTTGGTAAGCTATCACATAGTAAAGTTTCAGACCTGTTGCACATTGGATAGCTGAGTAATAGCTACTTTGAAATTCTACCGTTGAGTAAATCCATTGTAACTCCAAAACTATTGCAGTTACAGTATTTTCCTAAAATATGTTATTCAGCTACTTTGTCCTTTACTATAAGATGGTTTGGGGTTCTATTGCATGCCAGAAGTGAGTAATAGCTATTTCCTTATTTGAAGCAAATAACGACATAAGTAAATGTCAAATATCTTCAAAAGTATTAAAATTAGGGAATTCTTTTCAAATATGTTATTCATATAACTAAAGATAATTCAAGACCTAAAGATAAGTGAGTAATAGCAATCTTAGCTACTTGGAGTAAAGTTCAGCTACTTTGTCCTTAGCTATAAGATGGTACATAGTTTGGGGTCCCATTGCATGCCATAAGTGAGTAATAGCTATTTTCTTATTTGTAGCAAAATAGTGACATAAGTAAATGTCAAATATCTTCAAAAGTATTAAAGTTAGGGAATTCTTTTCAAATATGTTATTCATCTACTTTTTGATAAGCTATCACATAGTAAAGTTTCAGACCTGTTGCACATTGGATAGCTGAGTAATACCTACTTTGAAATTCAACAGTTGAGTAAATCCATTGTAACTCCAAAACTATTGCAGTTAGAGTATTTTCCTAAAATATGTTGTTCAGCTACTTTTTCCTTAACTATAAGATGGCATATAGTTTGGGGTTCTATTGCATGCCATAAGTGAGTAATAGCTATTTTCTTATTTGTAGCAAAATAATGACAGAAGTAAATGTCAAATATCTTCAAAAGTATTAAAGTTAGGGAATTCTTTTCAGATATGTTATTCATCTAGGTTTTGGTAAGCTATCACATAGTAAAGTTTCAGACCTGTTGCACATTGCATAGCTGAGTAATAGCTACTTTGAAATTGTGACTGTTGAGTAAATCCATTGTAACTCCAAAACTATTGCAGTTAGAGTATTTTCCTAAAATATGTTGTTCAGCTACTTTTTCCTTAACTATAAGATGGCATATAGTTTGGGGTTCTATTGCATGCCATAAGTGAGTAATAGCTATTTTCTTATTTGTAGCAAAATAACAACATAAGTAAATGTGAAATATCTTCAAAAGTATTAAAGTTAGGGAAATATTTTCAAATATGTTATTAAGCGTCCCGCGAGGGACGCTTGTTTGCATATGGGAGGAATTCTCGCGGAAGGGTCCACTGGCTCCGCCATATCCGCCGGCTCTGCAAGTTTGCCTACCTATAGCGTCTTTACTAGTTGATGGAATTTCTTCTAACTTGGCACATATATTTAGTAGCCCTGAGAAAATTTTCTTAATTTGGTGCCATGACATTTCAACCAATCAGAGAAGTCACATGACCAAAAACAGGATTTGGGTTGTCCGGATGATAACTTAAGAAGCGTTTTAAATATTCGCCTGAAATTTGATATATGGATGCATGGTATAAAGATCTGCAAATGATTAGATTTTGGTAGACTTCCATTAAAAAATGGCTAATTAATTAAGCATTAAAATTTTTATTAACAAGGAAAATACAAATCCCTTAATAACTTCAAAACCATGTGAGATAGAGCGATTTCGACGAAATTTTGGACCCACAGGGTATCTCTGCTAAGTCCTCTGCTCAATTCCAAAAAAATTTCCTCTCTCCGAAAATGGCGGCCATTTTGAATTTTGTAATTTTTGACAAAAATGGCAAAAATTTAAAGGTCTGCACTCTGATTTGTGGGAACACAATGCACTCATGTAGTGTTCACAAATAATTCACAAATAATTCAGAATTCTCTGATGAATGGGAACACAAAGCACTGATGTAGTGTTCATCAAAAATAATTCACAGAGAACTCAGAATTAATTAATTCATAATGTGCTTGTATATTTGTTACAGGTAAGCATTATAAAATTGCACAACACAAAATTGCTTGTATCTCCTAAACCATGCGAGATAGAGCAATTTCAACGAAATTTTTGAGCCACAAGGTACCTAAGAGTGATACTCTGCCCAATTTTCAAAAAGTTTTCCTCTTTCCAAAAATGGCAGCCATTTTGAATTTTTGACAAAAATGGTAAAACTTAAAATTGCTTGTATCTCCTAAACCGTGCGATATAGAGCAATTTTAGCAAAATTTTTGGCCCACAGGGTACCTAAGCAAGATACTCTGCACATTTTGCAAAAAAAAATTTCCTCTTTCTAAAAATGGCCTCTTTTGACAAAAATGGTAAAACTTAAAATTGCTTGTATCTCCTAAACCGTGTGAGATAGAGCAATTTCGGCAAAAGTTTTGGCCCGCAGGGTATATATGAAAGATACTCTGCTCAATTCTCAAAAATTTTTCCTCTTTCCAAAAATGGCGGCCATTTTGAATTTTCGAATTTTTGAGACAAAGATGGTAAAACTTAAAATGGCTTGTATCTCTTAAACTGTGCGAGATAGAGCAATTTCGGCGAATTTTTTGGCCCACAGGGTATATCTTGAAGATACTCTGCTCAATTTTCAAAAATATTTCCTCTTTCCAAAAATGGCGGCCATTTTGAATTTTCGAATTTTTGACAAAAATGGTAAAACTTAAAATTGTTTGTATCGCCTAAACCGTGTGAGATAAAGTGATTTCGGTGAAATTTTTGGTCCACAGGGTATATGTGCAAGTTACGCTGCTCAATTCTCAAAAATTTTTCCTCTTTTCAAAAGTGGCGGCCATTTTGAATTTTTGACAAAAATGGTAAAACTTAAAATTGCTTGTATCTCCTAAACCGTGCGATATAGAGCAATTTCGGCAAAATTTTTGGCCCACAGGGTACCTAAGCAAGATACTCTGCACATTTTGCAAAAAAAATTTTCCTCTTTCTCAAAATGGCCTCTTTTGACAAAAATGGTAAAACTTAAAATTGCTTGTATCTCCTAAACCGTGTGAGATAGAGCAATTTCGGCAAAAGTTTTGGCCCGCAGGGTATATATGAAAGATACTCTGCTCAATTCTCAAAAATTTTTCCTCTTTCCAAAAATGGCGGCCATTTTGAATTTTCGAATTTTTGAGACAAAGATGGTAAAACTTAAAATGGCTTGTATCTCTTAAACTGTGCGAGATAGAGCAATTTCGGCGAATTTTTTGGCCCACAGGGTATATCTTGAAGATACTCTGCTCAATTTTCAAAAATATTTCCTCTTTCCAAAAATGGCGGCCATTTTGAATTTTCGAATTTTTGACAAAAATGGTAAAACTTAAAATTGTTTGTATCGCCTAAACCGTGTGAGATAAAGTGATTTCGGTGAAATTTTTGGTCCACAGGGTATATGTGCAAGTTACGCTGCTCAATTCTCAAAAATTTTTCCTCTTGTATCTCCTAAACCGTGCGATATAGAGCAATTTCGGCAAAATTTTTGGCCCACAGGGTACCTAAGCAAGATACTCTGCACATTTTGCAAAAAAAATTTTCCTCTTTCTCAAAATGGCCTCTTTTGACAAAAATGGTAAAACTTAAAATTGCTTGTATCTCCTAAACCGTGCGATATAGAGCAATTTCGGCAAAATTTTTGGCCCACAGGGTACCTAAGCAAGATACTCTGCACATTTTGCAAAAAAAATTTCCTCTTTCTCAAAATGGCCTCTTTTGACAAAAATGGTAAAACTTAAAATTGCTTGTATCTCCTAAACCGTGTGAGATAGAGCAATTTCGGCAAAAGTTTTGGCCCGCAGGGTATATATGAAAGATACTCTGCTCAATTGGCAAAAATTTTTCCTCTTTCCAAAAATGGCGGCCATTTTGAATTTTCGAATTTTTAAGACAAAGATGGTAAAACTTAAAATGGCTTGTATCTCTTAAACTGTGCGAGATAGAGCAATTTCGGCGAATTTTTTGGCCCACAGGGTATATCTTGAAGATACTCTGCTCAATTTTCAAAAATATTTCCTCTTTCCAAAAATGGCGGCCATTTTGAATTTTCGAATTTTTGACAAAAATGGTAAAACTTAAAATTGTTTGTATCGCCTAAACCGTGTGAGATAAAGTGATTTCGGTGAAATTTTTGGTCCACAGGGTATATGTGCAAGTTACGCTGCTCAATTCTCAAAAATTTTTCCTCTTTTCAAAAGTGGCGGCCATTTTGAATTTTTGACAAAAATGGTAAAACTTAAAATTGCTTGTATCTCCTAAACCATGCGAGATAGAGCGATTTCGGCGAAATTTTTGGCCCACAGCATATGTATGCAAGATACTATGCTCATTTCTCACAAATTTTTTCTCTTTCCAAAAATGGTGGCCATTTTGAATTTTCAAATTTTGGACAAAAATGGTAAAACTTAAAATTGTTTGTATCGCCTAAACCGTGTGAGATAAAGTGATTTCGGTGAAATTTTTGGTCCACAGGGTATATGTGCAAGTTACACTGCTCAATTCTCAAAAATTTTTCCTCTTTTCAAAAGTGGCGGCCATTTTGAATTTTTGACAAAAATGGTAAAACTTAAAATTGCTTGTATCTCCTAAACCATGCGAGACAGAGCGATTTCGGCGAAATTTTTGGCCCACAGCATATGTATGCAAGATACTCTGCTCATTTCTCACAAATTTTTTCTCTTTCCAAAAATGGTGGCCATTTTGAATTTTCGAATTTTGGACAAAATTAGTAAAACACAAAATTGCTTGTATCTCCTAAACCGTGCGAGATAGAGCGATTTCGGCGACATTTTTGGCCCACAGGGTATATTTGCAAGATACTCTGCTGAATTCTCAAAAAAATTTTCCTCTTTCCAAAAATGGCGGCCATTTTGAATTTTCGCATTTTGGACAAAAATGGTAAAACTTAAAATTACTTGTATCTCCTAAACCGTGCGAGATAGAGCGATTTCGGCGAAATTTTTGGCCCATAGGGTATATATGCAAGATACTCTGCTCAATTTTCAAAAAAATTTCCTCTTTCCAAAAATGGCGGCAGTTTTTTCTAAATAAGTTATTCACCTACTTTTGGCTAATCTACCACACCATAAAGTTTCAGATCTATAGCTCTTTGCATAGCTCAGTCATAGCTACTAAAATGAGTAAATGTCTTTTATCTCTAAAAGTATTGCATACATGCAATTTCTTCTAAATAAGTCATTCACCTACTTTTGGGTGATCTACCTAATAGTGAAGTTTCAGATCTATAGCTCTTTGCATAACTCAGTCAGCTACTAAAATGAGTAAATGTCTTGTATCTGTAAAAGTATTAAATATACGCAATTTCTTCTAAATAAGTCATTCACCTACTTGTGGGTGATCTACCACATAGTGAAGTTGCAGAACTGTAGCTCTTTGGATAGCTGAGTAATAACTACTAAAATGAGCAAATATCTTTTATCTCTAAAAGTATTACAGGTAGGCAGTTTCTTCTAAATAAGTTATTCACCTACTTTTGGGTGATCTACCACACCGTAAAGTTTCATATCTATAGCTCTTTGCATGGCTCAGTCATAGCCACTAAAATGAGCAAATGTCTTTTACCCCTAAAAGTATTACAGATAGGCAATTTCTTCTAAGTAAGTCATTCACCTAATTTTACCTTATCTACCACATAGTGAAGTTGCAGATCGATAGCTTTTGGCATAGCACACTCATAGATACTAAAATGAGTAAATGTCTTTTGTCTCTAAAAGTATTACAGGTAGACAGTTTGTTCTAAATAAGTCATTCACCTACTTTTGGCTTTTGGCACCGTAAAGTTTCAGATCTATAGCTTTTTGCATGGCTCAGTCATAGCTACTAAAATGAGTAAATGTCTTTTATCTCTAAAAGTATTGCATACACGCAATTTCTTCAAAATAAGTCATTCACCTACTTTTGGGTGATCTACCTAATAGTAAAGTTGCAGAACTGTAGCTCTTTGGATAGCTGAGTAATAGCTACTAAAATGAGCAAATGTCTTTTATCTCTAAAAGTATTACAGATAGGCAATTTCTTCTAAATAAGACATTCACCTACTTTTGACTGATCTACCACATAGTAAAGTTGCAGAACTGTAGCTTTTTGGTTAGCTGAGTAATAGTTACTAAAATGAGCAAATGTCTTTTATCTCTAAAAGTATTACAGATAGGCAATTTCTTCTAAATAAGTCATTCACCTACTTTTGGCTGATCTACCACACAGTGAAGTTTCAGATCTATAGCTCTTTGCATAGCTCAGTCATAGCTACTAAAATGAGTAAATGTCTTTTTTTTATTTCATAAAAATGTAAATATACTATACCATATGAAAACACTTGGGTAAGCTTTGCTTGGCATTCGGTGACCGCCACGTACACCGTACATAGAATTTAAACTATGAGGGGAGACCCTCTTTAAACCTATATACTTGCTACCCTTTGACCCCTGGTGACCTAGTTCACTCTGCCATGCGCATTAATGCAGAAATAGTTCATTCTTTTTGTGGCGGTTGAACTCTCAACTCGGCATTTTTGCTGCCCAAATTTTTAAGACCTGCAGGTGTTGTGGTGCTCTGTAAGTACGTTTATGCTGTTTTTAATCACTTTTCCTTCATTCTTATTCGATTTTATCGATTTCTGGTGTTTTTTATTGCTTGTTTTTGCAATATTTCTTGTCTTCTTCGTAACTTAGCTCATGTGGTCACGTGGTACGGATGTGGGTTTCCCTTCGGAAATAGTCATTTCCTTGGTGGTTTGCATTAGATTTTTAGTTCTAAATGTTTATTTTCACCTATTCAGGGTATTCCTTCATTCATTCTTCGAAATTCTTCGAATCACCGCAATTTTCACATTTATTTAGCTTTTGTACGAAAACTTCACCAGATCACGTGACTGTGACGTCACATCCAAAATGGAGGTTAATCGTGAACTTTCTGAAGAATAGTCATTCTTTCAGTGAGTACAGCATATTTACTTACTCATTTGCTTTATTATACATCTTTATATTGTGTACTTTGTTTTCAGAGCAATACTTTTTCTCAAGTGTCACAAAATTCAAATATTTTTGTTTTTTCACAACTACCTACCATACTCGGTTCCTTATGGATCCTCCCCGAACTACCGGTACTTCAGTTTCTTCTGGCTCGTGTTTTTCCACCTTGCCTTCGGGCTTACTGCCTAGTATGACTTCTTTAGAAGCATGCACTAGTTGGCTTTTGGGGGTTACTCAATCCCCACCGGTGGATTCACGTCCAGTTACTGGTGTGCCTTTACCCCCTCAATCCTGTGTTATGTCATCTTGGTCTGTGAATTCTTCGAATTCTTTGGGTAGACCAATTTCCCAGCAACCGGGTTCTGTGGGTAACTTTCCCTCAGCTCAGCCTATTCAGGCTGTACCGGTGCCGGCAGGCTACCCTGGTTATGACCAATCTTTTCACAGGCCCCCTTATCAGCCTCAGGCTGATTTCTTCAACTCTTTCTCATCTCTCATGTCTTCCATGTTAGATAGGGTACAGGGTATTGCCAACCCTGCTGTTACTCAACAGCCAATGGCCAGTCAGGATCTGTCACAACCTTCGGGTGCGACTTTTAATGATTCCCAGGACTCATTTCAGACTCAGTCTCAGGTTAATCTTGAGGCTGAGCTGCAGGTCGTAGATTCAATGCCAAACATCCCTTACGTCCAGTCGGTCAATAGGGACTACAGGGAGGCTTTAGACTCTGTCTTTGAAGTCTTATCAGATAAGATTTCCAGGCCTTCTGTTCAGAATCACGATCCCGAGGATTGCTCGGACCTCTACCCCGACCAATCAAAATCCTCACCCATGAGTCTCCCCATCAGCTCTAGACTGAGGAGTTCCTTTAAGATGGCTGATGCGTATCTATCTGATTTGCATTCACGCTCTTCTAATTCGGGAGCTTCCCAAACTAAGTTGAGGAAGTTGGGAATTTTCCCTAACAAACCCTCAAAACTTAGCTTTGCCAGGTACAGACCCATGGCTTCTGATGTCTGGACTGATCTTTTGAAGGATCCGGATCAGGGGTCAGGTTTGCCATCTCCTAAAAAGGAGATTTACTTGTCCAGAAGTACAGCTCATGCCCTTGAGAAGAGTCTTAGGTCAGATTTAATGATTCTGAATTCCCTAGACTTCTATCGAGAGGCTTTAGCGGTCAATCATACCAACTTAGTGAAGTTGGTTGACCAAACTGAGTCTAATCTTTCTCTGGACATTCAGCAGGCCTTGGACGTCGATTCTTTGCTGATCAATCAGGTGAAGTTTCACTTAATTGATTTGTTGGCTTCCATCACCCATTCTATCTCTACTGTGACCTTGGCAAGGAGGGATTCCTTCCTTTGCTCAGTCCCTAAACATGTGCCAGATCATATTGTTAGGGACCTTAGGTCTCATCCTATCTATGGTCCTTCCCTCTTTGGTGAATTTGCCCTGAAGGCTCTTTCTTCTCACACTAAAGAGTATAAGCAGGAACAGTTCCAGACTGTCTTGACTAAGGGAGTGTCCAAACAACTTTCTGCTTCTGCATCCAGGGGCAAGTCTTTCAAAAGACTACAATCCCAAGATAGGGATTCTCAAGATAGGAAATTTCAGAAGGGTTCTACTTCTGGTTCTGGTTCCTTTCGAGGTTCCAAGAAACCACGTGGTGGAAAGTCTTCCAGGGGTAGGGGCAAAAAGCCCCAACCTCAATCCCAACAATGATGTCCTACAGGAGGTAAGAGTGACCTTGGAACTCTCCAAGGTCCCACTCATACCTCCAGACCCCACCACTTTGCCAGTGGGAGGTCGACTGGGTTATTTCCATCTCAATTGGAAGTTCCTAGGGGCCCATCCTTCTGTTATCAAGACCCTGGAATTTGGACTTCAGCTTCCAATAGGTTCAGTTCGAATTCCGTTATCCAGGGTCCCTTTGATAAACAGTCACTATTCTTCCCTAGAGAAGAATCTAGTTCTTTGCCAAGCTGTTGTGGATATGCTGCTCAAAGGAGCAATCCAGGAGGTCAGGGATTCCTCATCCCTGGCTTTCTACAGCAGACTTTTCCTTGTGGCAAAGAAGACTGGAGGATGGAGGCCAGTAATAGATTTGAGTCATTTAAATCTTTATCTGGACTTCCCCACTTTCAGGATGGAAACTACTCAGTCCATCAGAAACTCCCTTCAAGTTGGCCAGTGGACAACTTCTCTGGACCTCAAGGATGCATACTTCCACGTTCCCATGGCTCCTACGGTTCACAAACTGCTCAGATTTCAAGTCTTGGGCAAAGTGTACCAGTTTGTGGCTATGCCTTTTGGCCTAGCCACAGCTCCCAGGGAATTCACTACCTTAGTCAAGGAAGTGAAAAGGATGGCCTTGAGGTTGGGCATCTCAGTTCACATGTACCTAGACGATTGGCTTATCAAAGCCAACAGTTGTCAAGAGGCTCATTCTGCAACTCTAACTTTGTTGGAGTTGACTCACAAACTGGGGTGGATTGTAAACAGGGAGAAGTCAGATTTGCTTCCAAAGCAAGTTTTCACCTTCCTGGGCCAGGTTTTCGACCTGTCCAAGGGGGTTTGTTATCCAACAGAGGCCAGGTTCCTGTCCATTCAGGAGGCTATTCATCCTCTGCTTTTCAACCCCCTTACTACTCCACGCCAGGCTATGCACCTTTTGGGTCTACTAGCTTCCACAGAGAAGTTAGTACCTCAGGGTCGCCTTCATATGCGACACCTTCAATTTCATCTCAGGAGAAATTACAATTGCCACCTAAAAGGTGCCCTGGATTCTCCATTCACCTTGGACCCTTCAGTGAAGGTTCATCTAAGGTGGTGGTTACTGAGGAACAATGTCATGGCGCAAGCTCCACTGCACCCACCCAAGTATGTAACATCCATTTACACGGATGCCTCAGCTCAGGGTTGGGGAGCTCATTGTGCTCACATGATTGCCCAAGGTCATTGGTCGACTCAGCAGTCCAAACTGCACATCAATGTTCTGGAGCTCAAAGCTGTGCTCCTGGCTCTCAAGACTTTTGTACCTCAGTTATCCCCTCATCAAAGGATTATTCAGGTAGCCTCAGACAACACCACTGTCTGTGCTTACATAAACAAACTAGGGGGCACCCGCTCCTGGGACCTGTTTGCCCTGACTTGGCATCTGTTTGCCTTCTGTCGCAAGAACAAGGTTGTTCTTACAGCAAGACATGTTCCAGGGGTCATGAATCTTGTGGCAGACCAACTCTCCAGGTCTCAACAGACCCTTCATACAGAGTGGTCCCTCAATCCCAAGATCTTCAGGTGGCTGTCACAAATAGACTTCCAACCTCAAATAGATCTTTTTGCAACAAGATTCAATCACAAGCTTCCCCAGTATGTTTCTCCAGTGCCAGATCCCAAGGCTCTGGCAGTAGATGCCCTGGAGATGAATTGGTCCGAACTTCATCTCTACTCCTTCCCTCCTACAGCTCTTTGTCCACTTGTGGTCAAGAAGTTAATCAACTCTCAGAGCTGCAGGATGCTTCTTGTGGCCCCTCTCTGGGAAACCAAAGAGTGGCTTCAAGATCTATTGGCACTGTCAATAAGAAGACCAATCGCTCTTCCTCTAAAAGAAAATCTCTTAAAGCAACCTCATCTCGAGGTGTTTCATCAAAATCTAAGGAGTCTAAACCTTCATGCCTTTTGGCTGAAGTCTCCTTAGAGAAAAAAGGGTTTTCTCAGGAAGTGACTTCTAGGATTTTGAGTCCTATTAGAAAGTCTTCTAAATCAGTGTATGAAGCAAAGTGGAACGGCTTCTGCACTTGGTGTGAGGAACATGGCTTCTCTGCCATGCACCCTACTGTCCCCATCATAGCTGAGTTTTTCCTGTTTCTTTTCTCTGAAAAGAAATTACTTCCTCAGACTATAGAGGGATATAGGTCAGCTCTCTCCATGAAGCTTGATGCAGATTTGGAGTTGGGTTCTAATAAGGAGCTCAAAAGACTCATTCAGAGCTTTTACAAGTCCAGGCCTAAGACTTCTCGTCACATTCCTTCCTGGGACTTGACCTTGGTTTTGCAGGCTCTTACCAAGGCTCCTTTTGAACCTTTGTCTCTTGCTGAGCCAAAGTTCCTCACTTGGAAGACGGTCTTTCTTATTGCCCTTGCATCTGGAAGGAGAAGGAGTGAGATTCATGCCTTTACTTTTAAGGGTTGTTCTCACTCTAAAGGATGGTCAAAGGTCATCCTTAAAACAGATCCTGCTTTTCTGGCAAAGAACCAGTTAGCTTCAGAGGGTGCTTCAATTTTTTCGGAAATTGAAATTCCTGCTTTGACTAAGTGCCTTGGTCAACAGGATTCTGAAGATAGGTCTCTGTGTCCTGTCAGAGCCCTTAGACATTATTTGTCTAGGACTTCTGACCTCAGGCAGGGTAGATCTCTTCTCTTTGTTTCACTCTTGAAGTCAAAACAGGGTGATATCGCTGCCCAGACGATTTCTAATTGGATTAAAGACTTAATCCATTTCACCCTTAAGAACTGTTCCACTGAGAATGCATCTCTTCATGGTGTCAAGGCTCATGATGTAAGGGCACAGGCTGCGTCCTGGTCCTTTAAGGGTGGAATTCCACTCCTTGATATCATGAGATCCTGCACGTGGAAGAGCCATTCCACCTTTACATCCTTCTACTTTAGGAATGTGGCTCTCAAGAATCTTGAGGATACCTATAGATTGGGAGATATTGTGGCTGCACAACGTGTAGTCTCCCTTTCTACTTGATCTTCCTTTTTCTTGATCCTTTCTGGGGCTTCTTAGCCTCAGAAAAGGGGGGGGGGGGTATTCCTTTTTTGGGGACTTCCTTTTTGGGGGACTGTGCTTGGTAGTGTACTTTTGGCACATCTTCTGGGTTTTGACACTTTAGTGCTTATCCTCTCAGAGCTGACCTCTTGGGTATAGACAGCAGTGCTGAAGGTAATAAGTAGTTAACTACTTCACACTTAGTCAAGTTGCACCTTCATCACAGGGGTTTCGGTTATGCACCAGGAATTTTCCTTTTTTAGTGCACTTTAACCATGGGTGGTTTCCTCCTTAGTCTGTCTTTTTTCCCACCATCCTTCCATGTGGGCATTCAACCCAAGTGTTTTCATATGGTATAGTATATTTACATTTTTATGAAATAAAATTTCATATTTTTAAATGTAAAATCCATTTTTATGAATAAAAATGTATATACTTACCATATGAAAACAGCAAATCACCCTCCCGCCTGCCCCGCTTTTAGGCCTTTTTCCAGCATCTAGGTTTATTCACAAAAAGAATGAACTATTTCTGCATTAATGCGCATGGCAGAGTGAACTAGGTCACCAGGGGTCAAAGGGTAGCAAGTATATAGGTTTAAAGAGGGTCTCCCCTCATAGTTTAAATTCTATGTACGGTGTACGTGGCGGTCACCGAATGCCAAGCAAAGCTTACCCAAGTGTTTTCATATGGTAAGTATATACATTTTTATTCATAAAAATGGATTTTACATTTAAAAATATGAAAATCTCTAAAAGTATTGTATACACGCAGTTTCTTCTAAATAAGTCATTCACCTACTTTTGGGTGATCTACCTAATAGTGAAGTTTCAGATCTATAGCTTTTTTCATAGCTCAGTCATAGCCACTAAAATGAGTAAATGTCTTATATCTGTAAAAGTATTGAATATACGCAATTTCTTCTAAATAAGTCATTCACCTAATTTTGGGTGATCTACCACATAGTGAAGTTGCAGAACTGTAGCTCTTTCCATAGCTGAGTAACAGAGTAATAGCCACTAAAATGAGTAAATGTCTTTTATCTCTGAAAGTGTTACAGATAGGCAATTTCTTCTAAATATGTCCTTCACCTACTTTGGGTTGATAATTCTAATAACTACATAATAAAGTTGCAGAACTGTAGCCCTTTGGATGGCAGAGTAATAGCTACTAAAATTAGTAAATGCCTTTTGTCTTTAAAAGTATTGCAATCAAACATTAAAGTGCCTCTTGCTTGTTGTCATTTCTACATGTGCCTCCATCTCACAAGAAAATATATATTCCACTATCTTTAGTACATCTAATTTATACGGCGGGAGATAAATGCATGCGTCAGAATGCTTGTTATATTCAATATGCAGACCTTAGAAATTCTAAAGGTACCTATTTTGACATTTACATTATAGATCTATATATGGAGATCCAGCACTTGGCACAGCCAACTTGCAGATGATAGACATTGCAAGAAGGCATGGGAGTGCAGCCAAATTCCCTGGAAGTGGAGGAGCAGTCATAGGACTATGTCTGAATCATGACAAAATGGTAAAATTATATCAGCTTTTACTAAAACTCTTTTCATAACACGGTTGTGTTTGATTAAGGACCAAATAATTGAGTGGTTGTTACTTTTATTATATTCTAAGATCAGAGTCTGAATCCCAGCCTTTACCGCAAGTGGGAAAGCGGGTAAGTGCTTGCTGTTGGTCAGCAGTCCAGAACCTTGACCAACTGTATGTACTGGTTTCTTCTGCCCATAAAACTACCCATTATGACATGAAACATACATTGTTGAAAGCGACGTGAAAACTCATTAATAAAGAAATATATAAAGATACTAATATATTCAACTGATCTCACCCCTGTCATTCCACTGCCGTACATTATTTTGACTTGCATGAATGACAACACTAAAATGCTTTCCTGGATTGCATTCAAATCTGGCACACATGTATATTTGTTTGTTTGTTTTTTTTCAGAGTAACCATTATTTAGGGTGACCTTTCATTTCCAGTATTAAAGAAAATATGACCAATTGTTTATAAATGGCTGTTTGGCCACTTTAAGCAGTACAGCTCTAAACTTTCACCTAAGAACACATTAATGTGCTCTTCCACCTGTCCCAAAAATCAAGGATTAAAGTAAATACATTTTATTGCACTACAATAGCTTACCATGTGGGACTGAATGCTTTACTGGTAGCCGTGAGGCACTACGACCAACGTCTAAGAAAAAAAGACATTTATTCTTGGCCGTAGCCTCAGGTTGTCGTCACGTGATCTGCCCCCTTTGTAAGCACTTTTCTCGTTGGTCGCCGCCATCTTACAATCTTTGGGAAGTATTTACTGCCTTTTCACCCATGGTGTCCGGATGTGCGGGCGTGTGGGCGGGCGGCGGGAAATAGTTTGTCCGGGCTGTATCTCAGAAACCGTAAGGTGTAGGAAGTTGGTACTTGGTAGGGATATTGGTTAGGGGGTGTAGGTGTGCAACGTCATGGTCTGACCTTGATTTGACCTTTGACCTTGCCGTAGTGACCTTGACCTATAAAATCTTGTCCAGGCTATATCTCGGAAACTGTAAGGTGTAGGAAGTTGATATTTGGCAGGGACATTGGTTAGGGGGTGTAGGTGTGCAACGTCATGGTGTGACCTTGATTTAACCTTTGACCTTGCCGTAGTGACCTTGACCTATAAAATCTTGTCCGGACTATATCTCAGAAACCGTAAGGCGTAGGAAGTTGATACTTGGTAGGGATATTGGTTAGGGGGTGTGGTGTGCAACGTCATGGTCTGACCTTGATTTGACCTTTGACCTTGCCATAGTGGCCTTGACCTATAAAATCTTGTCCGGGCTATATCTCGGAAACCGTAAGGTGTAGGAAGTTGGTACTTGGTAGGGATATTGGTTAGGGGGTGTAGGTGTGCAACGTCATGGTCTGACCTTGATTTGACCTTTGACGTTGCCGTAGTGACCTTGACCTATAAAATCTTGTCCGGGCTATATCTCAGAAACTGTAAGGTGTAGGAAGTTGATAATTGGTAGGGATATTGGTTAGGGGGTGTAGGTGTGCAATGTCATGGTCTGACCTTGATTTGACCTTTGACCTTGCCGTAGTGACCTTGACCTATAAAATGTTGTCCGGGCTATATCTCGGAAACCGTAAGGTGTAGGAAGTTGGTCCTTGGTAGGGACATTGGTTAGGATGCGTAGGTGTGCAACGTCATGGTCTGACCAGGATTTGACCTTTGACCTTGCCGTAGTGACCTTGAGTTCAAAAATCTTGTCCGGGCTATATCTCGGAAACCGTAAGGTGTCGGAAGTTGATACTTGGTAGGGACATTGGTTAGGGGATGTAGTTGTGCAACGTCATGATCTGACCTTGATTTGACCTTGACCTATAAAATCTTGTCCGGGCTATATCTTGGAAACCGTAAGGTTGAGGAAGTTGATACTTGCTAGGGACATTGGTTAGGGCTATAGGTGTGTATTATCATGGTGTCACCTTAATTTGACCTTTGACCGTGTCGTAGTGACCTTGACCTATAAAATCTTGTTGCACCTTTGGGTCTCTCTTTTGATGCAGATTAAGCACTGTTAAAGTCATATTAGAATTTATTAAGAATTTTACTTTCATAACTTCCCATTGTAAGAGATAGAATTTCATCAAGTGAGCCACAGATTTTGCTCCAACACCACACATAAGCATTCATTAAATGTATTACCACTTCTGTATGCATGGTAATATTCAAACCATCTAAACCATAATTCGGGCCTTGCAGATGTAGATAAAGAGGGTTGAATTTTAGTTTGCTGATTAATGCTGTCATCTTGTTATTGAATTCTCTTGTTTTAATACTTCATCTTTATATGCATGATCTTTCTTTTAAACATTATTTCTCCATTTAAACATTGTTTGGACCTTTATATAACTGACAGTGCTCTGAAAGTATCCTGAAGTTTGTACTGATACAGTACTTCTGTATCTCATGGTTTTGAAAATATTTCCCTAGGCTGTGGGGTACGGGCATCTCTGATGCTATTTTTAAACATTATTTCTCCATTTAAACATTGTTTGGACCTTTATATAACTGACAGTGCTCTGAAAGTATCCTGAAGTTTGTACTGATACAGTACTTCTGTATCTCATGGTTTTGAAAATATTTCCCTAGGCTGTGGGGTACGGGCATCTCTGATGCTATTTTTTCTTTCTATATCTCTGTGCAGTGTTATTGTTAAATGTTCCCGTTTATGTATTTCATTTATTACTGTATAAAGCCCATTCTGGCCAATTTTCAGCACTTCCGCTTTTGTAAATTGTCCTTATTTTAATTTTTTGTGAACTCGCCTCGACTGGCTTTTCTTCTGCGAGTTGTTGACTCGAGGTCTACTCGCGTTTGTTTTATTGCGTTAAAGCATGTCTTCTCACCAAGTAGTAAAATACCTACAGCAAATGCATTTATGTCTTTCCTACCTGCAGAGAAGCAGGTAAGGTCGACGATCCGTGTGTCACAACTAATCTGAAGAAATCTTTGTCTTCTCGCGTCGACATACATATATTGGAGGCGTTCAATAATTTTCCTGAAGATTTTCAGAAATCTTACAAAGCAAAGGGAGGTGGATCAGACCTTTTCTTCTGCTCACAAAACGAACGCACCCTCCAAAGATCTGGACAACCCTCGAATCCAGTAGTGCTCGAGTCACTGGAGGTGGAGTTCGCCCCAATTTCTCGCCTCGACTCGTATTCTAGTCGCCTCGTAGACGACTCGTGTCAAGGTCGTAGTTCGGCCGAGGATCCCTCGCAGATTGCCTCGACCAGTCCAAACAATATTCTCACTCTTCTAGGCAATATGCTGTAGATACGAGCTCCCTCGGACCTCTACTTGGACTATTCTATGACCCTCAACCAGCCCGTAGGATAAGCCCACACAAGTCGAGGGCCAGATTCGTACCCTCATCTTCAGAGGAGGATCAGTCCCCTGAACATGTGCATAGGTTCCCTAAGCCCTCCAGGAAGTCATACCCTGATCAGGACCACTTAATTCACAGTTGGTGAAGTAAACCCCTACATGATCCCTACCCTCCTTTTTATAGGGAAGTAGCATTGTCTGACATCCCGTTCCAATATGCTGAGGAGGTGGATACGTTTCGACGCATCCTCAAGTTGCCTGACCCTAGGGAATTCTTCCCTAGATCTTCAACTGCGGTCATGTACCTTGATAATAAGAAAGGCAGGCAAAACTTAGACCAAGAGGTCCTTCCTCCATGTTGCCTCTCAATTCAATTATTAAGAATGCCTTTGATAAATTTGATCAGGACTTCCAAACAGCAAATTTACCTGAGGGTAAGTACATCCAACCACCTACTTCCACTGTCAAGTGGTACCAGCTAGGCCAGTCGTGTTATTAGGACAAAATACAAGAGCTGAATACAGACTTTGCCAAGATTTGTATTTCTCCTAAGTCATCTGGGCTCCTATGGTCAAGGTTCCTCTTCCAATTCTTAAAGAATTTGAACATCAGGCAAGACAGAAATTTTTTCCACTCTCACTTTTGCTATTACCTTTGCCAAGACTTCCTCTTTCTGTCATGTCACTTTGCAGAAGTGTCAATATAGCCTGAAACACTTTTCAGACAGGTCAAGTTTCAGATCAAAAAGGTGCCGACCCTGATAAAGTAGCGAAACGTGGTTATGAGGAAGCCTGTGAATCTCTGGATCTGTGGAATAAGACCATCCTGATCCAACACAGGACCTTGACTTGCCTTAGTAGTCCTTGTCCCATATTCTCCAGAGAAAATTATACTCAATGGGCAATACTGGCTTGCTTAGGCTCGAAGCCAAAATGACCCTATTACAACCACACTTAGGAGAAACCAGGCGCCAAGAACTAATTGGTGAAGGAAGACGAGGACCTCCTTCTTAAAAAAGGCACCTCAAAAGGTTCTAAGGGTTTCGGACCCTACCAGAATAAACCCTTTAAGAACTCCGGAAGGCGTCCTTCTGGCCGCCTTCCTTGTTTAAATCATAGTTGGTGAAGGAAGGCAAGGACTTCCCTCCTAAAAAGGCACCTCAAAGATTCTCAGGGTTTTGGACCCTACCAGAATAAGCCCTTTCATGCTCACCACAAGAAAAGAGCCTCCTACAGGAAACGCCCCTATGGGGGCAATTCCTCACAAAGCAGTAACCAGTCGTTTTTCTTCCAACAGGGGAAAACAGAACTTCAGAGGCTCCAAGGGTCGTTTTTTCGACCCCACAACAGGGGAAGAGGGCATGGATCCCTCTTCCCAATGACTCCTTTAAAGCCTCAAGCAGTCCACCAGTAGGAGGTTGCCTCCGTTCTTTCAGCAGAGACTGGCCTTATCACCAATGGCTACGTTCTGCCATTCCTCTCAAAGCCCAACTTGGTCAGTTTTCTCTGATAATATCAGAATACAAGGCCCTCCCAAAGGACCAAGCCTTGCCCCATGGCATCCAGTCTCTACTGTCAAAGAACATTATCGAAAGGGTGGAAAATGTAAAATCTCTCGGGTTTTACAATCGCCTGTTTTCTAGTACCCATGCCTCACCAAGGTGGAGGCCACTTATAAGCTTAAGCAGGCTCAACACTTTTCTACATGTAGAAAGGTTCAAGATGAAAACTCCAGAGTCCATCAGGACCTCCCTGATTCCAGGGGAATGGGTATCGTCAATAGGTCTATCGAACGCCTACCTTCACATCCCCATCCGTCCCCACTCAAGGAAGTACCTAAGATTTTGCCACAGGTCTCAGGTGTTCCAGTTCTCCTCCCTACCTTTCGGACTGTCCACAGTCCCCCAGGTCTTTACCATGGTCGTAAAGGAGGTGAAGCTCACGGCCCTCTCCAGAGGTCTCAGACTCCACCAATACCTGGACAACTGGCTGATTAGGTCTCAGTCGCGGGAGGAAGCCCTAGTGAACACTCAGGCAGTGGTAGATCTAACCCAGCCCTTGGGATGGATCATAAATCAGGAAAAATCAGAACTGAATCCCACTCAGATGTTTTTCGTTCGTGGGTTACGAATACCACTGGGATTCAGCCCTTGTAAAACCCACTCAAGAGAGATGGCTCAAACCAGGATTTTATCCTATACCTCAAGTCAAAACATGTTTTGACTGCAAGATGTTTGATGTCTCCAATTGGGTTGCTAGCCTCAACAGAGAAATTGGTCCCATAGGGACGACTTCACATGAGGCCCCTTCAGTTTCACATCAAGGAGCACTGGAAATTTCCTCAACCACTGGACAGCCTCCTTCCTTGGACAGAAGCCATCTCTGCACACCTGGATTGGTCGCAGAATCCTGCAAACTTGATGAAAGGCGCAGACCTTCATCCCAAAGACCACAGTATCCAACTCTTTCAGACGCCTCAAACGAAGGTTGGGGCTCTCATTTAGAACAAAATTCTACTCAAGGTCTGTGGTCACCCCAGGAAAAAGGGCTACACATAAACGTCCTAGAATTGAAAGCTGTCTTTCTGGCCCTGAGACACTTCAAAGACCAGTGTCAGGACCAAAACAGTGCTAGTTGCGATGGACAACTCAACTGTGGTAGCTTACATAAACAAACAAGGAGGAACACACTCAGTGGAGATGGGCGCACTCCTGTGGAGAATCATGACCTGGTGCCATCACTTTCACATAACATTGAAAGCCAGGCACATTCCAGGGTGCCTGAATGTGATGGCCGACCTGCTGTCCAGGTCGAATCAGGTCCAGTCGACGGAATGGTCACTACATCCACAGGTGTTCAAACAGATATGCCAACAGTGGCTCACTCCCCACTGTGACCTGTTTACCACTCATCTGAACCACAAGCTTCCACTGTACGTGTCTCCTATCCCAGACCCCAAGGCCTGGGACATAGATGCTCTAAACATAAACTGGACGGATCTCACTGCCTATGCTTCCCCTCCAACGGCTCTCCTTCACAAGGTGATCCAAAATCAGGCAATGCCATTGCCTAATCATAGTAATAGCCCCAGGCTGGCCAGGGATGCCCTGGTTTTGGGACCTAGTGCAGCTCTCAACAGAGATCCCACTGCAGCTCCCTGTGTCGACAACACCCCTCAAGCAGTCCCACAACTACGTGTTCCACAGCAACCCGCAGCATCTCAACCTCCCCGCCTGGTGTCTAGGAGTGGACAACTCCAAGAACAAACCTTCTCTGTGGAGGTGACAGAGAGAATTGCTGCACCTCAGCGGTCATCAACAAGGACCATCCACCAATCAAGTGGCCCCTATTTGAAAAATGGTGCAGAGAAAATCCATCTGTGAGACAAACCTCAGATTTCTTCATGTACAGCGAAAATTCGGTGGATTTCTCCACCCCATCTGTGAAACAAATCTCAGATTTCTTCATGTATCTGTACCAAGACCTTAACAAGTGCCCCTCCACCATTGATGGTTACAGGACTGCCATTGTTGACAACTTGGGCCCATCGGGCCAACATATTGCTCATAATGAGGACCTTCATAGGTTGCTCTCCAATTTACACAGGGATCTCCCCATAAGTTCCAGAAATCTCCCCAAGTGGAACCTTTCTGTTGTTCTCAATGAGCTCACAAAAGCACCCTTTGAGCCTATGAAAGACACAGACCTCAAACATCTCACTCTCAAAACTGCTTTCTTGCTAGCTTTGGCCTCCTGCAAGCGCCGCAGCGAAATGCATGCCTGGGTTGCAAACAAAGTATCTAATCAAGGCCACTGGGAAAAGGTCTCCTTGTTCCCTTCTTCTGACTTCATAGCCAAAAACCAACTAGCAAGAGAAGATTCTCAAAGTGTGTCTCCGGTGACTATCCCTGCTTTGACTACCATTGTGGATAGACAGTTCAAGAAGACAGGACCCTGTGTCCGGTGCGGGCCCTGAGGTACTATCTCGACCGAACCAAGGACCTAAGAGGTTCCCAGTTCCTCCTTTTTATTTCCTTCAAGAAAGGACATACATCAGTCATCAGACCCGCTACTCTCTCTTCTTGGTTGAAACAAACCATCCTACTTTGTTATAAACAAGCAGACCAGCAAGCCTTGGATTTAGTCCAAGTCAAGGCGCATGACATTCGGGCCTTCTCAGCCTCTAAGGCGTTTTCCTCGGAAAGAAAGGAAGGGGGGGGGGGGGGGGGGGGGGGGGGGGGCACATGCGCTACAACCAAGTCTTCAGGAGTCTAAGCCCAGGGTCTAGGTATACGTCTCCCTCATCAGGGTGTATCCGGTAAGGTCTATCTAATGTTTAAATCATTATAATTGTACATTGTATTAAGGACCTTAAGGTTGTCATTTTAGTCAGTACCCGAGCCTTAAGCTCAGGTTCTTCCGTGATCGTCCTTGGGACTGACCCTGTCTGTGTATCTAGGGTACACATCTCCTTCTCGTCAAACACCCTGACAGTGTTAATTCAGGTTTTTGGCTTCTACAGGCCCGGTCTTCGGGATTGGGGCCCGGTAGACGGGACTCAGACTGGTACTTTCGATCTTCGACAAACTTATCTGCCAGTCTCAGCTGTAATCCCTCCTCTGGACGGTTGGATTCAGCATTCAGTCCCACATGGTAAGCTATTGTAGCGCAATAAAATTGAAAATTTTAATTACTTAAATGTAGCTTTTATAAGCTACAAGCTTACCATGTGGGACTGAGGAGAGTCCCACCCTGCCTCCCCGCTGTATTACAGCTGAGGGGTATGGGTTTAAATCTCAATGAGAAAAGTGCTTACAAAGGGCAGATCACGTGACGACAACCTGAGGCTACGGCCAAGAATAAATGTCTTTTTTTCTTAGACGTTGGTCGTAGTGCCTCGCGGCTACCAGTAAAGCATTCAGTCCCACATGGTAAGCTTGTAGCTTATAAAGCTACATTTAAGTAATTAAAATTTTCAATTTAATTTGTGTATGATCCCCATAATGACCCAACCTTGGGATTTTTTTTTGCATATTATTCCCATATTTTGCTCTTAATGAAGACTTTCACCAAGTCCTTTTGTCTTTTGTGTAATATATGGGTACTGTATGTCTTTTGGAGAAACAACCAGATCTACAATGTTTCTTCAGAGACAATCTCCCTTACTCTAGAATGCTTGTAGTGTAATGAACTCCTGTAAGTTTCCAATTTATAATTTAACTGTTCATGTTACTGATGGATACAAATACAAAGTCTTGGAGCAAGTCTACTCTTAATGTGGAAATAGTATGTTTGTCTAGTCTCAAACTGTGAGAAACTGTGAAAACTTTTTTTGTGCAACAATTGCTTACTCATTGGAACTAAGTGCTAATTTGGTAGGTTGCCACGCCAGGTGGCCAAACATCTGGAGAAAAGAACACATTTTTAGGTAGTAAATTCCAATTCCAATTCAACTTTTATAGCGCTTAATCTCTGCCAAAGTGACAGACTCTAAGGCGCAACATCATAAGCATAGTCACAAAAAATAAAAAAAATCCTTATCCATAGCAATGGTCGACATCACGGAGAACGCCATATGGGGTGGAAAATACTAAGGAGGATAAGCTTGACAGAATAGGTATGCCTTAAGTTTTTTTCTGAAGGAAGCAATAGAAGTGGCAGATCGTACATCATCCACGAGTTCATTCCATATATTGGGAGCATCATATGCAAAGCATAGACCAAACTGCTTTGTGGATTTGTAAATAGATGGTTGGTATTGAGGAACATGTAGATTTATACCATCAGATTGACTCAACCGAGTATTATAGGCACATTGTCTAACTTTGAGGAATGGGCTGAAATATTTTGGACAGTTAGTATGTAGGTATTTGTACACCAGCAAGGCAGTCTTGAAGATGCAACGGTGCCTTATGGGTAGCCAATGAAGGGCTTTTCTTAGTGGAGTGGTATGAGAAAGACAAGTGGCTCTACAAACAATTCTGGCCAGACTGTTTTGAATGCATTGTAGCTTGCGTAGGTTAGAAACAGATAGACCCCTAAACAAGGAGTTACAGTAGTCAAGTCTACTCCCCACAAGTGCATTTGCAGCCATAAGAGCAGCATCACGAGTCAAGTACTGTCGAATTTGTCTAAGATCCCTCATCTGAATGAAACAAAGTTTACATACACTTTTAACATGTTTGGTGAAGGAAAAGTCTGAGTCAAACCAGACACCCAAATTCTTAACAGCATCTGAAGGTATCAGTGATTCACCCAATATGTTTACTGGAAAGAATGGGTTTAACTTATCTTGTTGAGACTTGGAGCCAAATATAATGAAGTCGGTCTTATCGACATTCAGCTTTAGTTTATTTGCGCACAACCACAGTTTGACATCTTTGAGACACTTTCCTAGCCAATCGAAGGCAATTTTTCATTTTTGTGTGTCAGGTGAATAAACAGTACTCGCTTCTTGTTGTTTCTTGTCCTCTTTTTCATTTTGCTGCCATAAGTCCCAGAAAACCTCTCTCAAGGAGGAGAGGGGGAATCCGATGACCAAAATTCGGAAATCAAGTGAAAATAACCAAAATGCTTAAATTCACCCAAACCCCTCCAACTCAAAACATGTTGAGGACCCCCTCCAAAGACCCTCAAACTGTCTGCCAGGAAACCCCATGTAGTAGATTAAGTAACCTTGAAAAAAATTGATATCAAGATCGATAGTATGAGATCTGAATTGATTGAAATGGTACAACAGTCCAGTTGCAAACCTTTACACAAGGGGTTTTCCTCCTCAAAAAGTCTTTTACCACAGTTTCCCAGCCCTGACAATATCAGGAATCAATGGACATTGTCTTGTTGTTGGTCACTCAAAACCACTAAAGCGAGTCTAACAGACCCTGCCCTGCCACTCAGACTTCAAAAAAGTCTGGATCAGGACGCGGGAGTAAAACAAGACTCCAGACTGTGGAGCGGGTGTAAGATGTCCTACCCCTGCCACCCAGACTCTAAAATAGTTCAGGCTCCTCTACCTCCTCAGAAGAAGGTGAAAAGGTAAAATGACTCAAATTAAAGAAAAGACTTCATTTTATTACGCTACAATAGCTTACCATGTGGGACTTAATGCTGTTCTCTGGTTGCCACACCCGGGGCCAACGTCTTAGAAAAAAAGATCGTACTGGTAGTTGTCGTCATGTGATAACTTCTGACCAATCGCCCTACTTTCTCGTTGGCCATGATTGACTGGTAGCAGTTTGTAAATATACAGACATTTTCATTTATTTCTCAGACTTTACTTATTGTTGGAGGCTAATATTTGCATATTTCTTGTAATATATATCATAGATCATTCTGTAAAATTTTAATTTTCACAGGATAAGTATTTTTCTTGCTTTCGCGTGTTTTGAGCTTTCCTCGGTTCACCCAATTTCATAACGTCTTTTTATTGCGTATAAAATGTCTCTTCATCAAGCAAATAAAGACAAACCGAGAGCCCTCAAATGCCGCCACTTTTGCTTCAGCTTTGACTTACACAACTACTGTCCTACCTGTAGGGAGGCTGGCAAGGGAGATGACCCCTGTGTCACCTTTGAAACTCCCTATCAAGTGTGTACGTCTTTTTCTGATGAACAATTAAAGAAAATTCAAAATAGGAAACGTTACCTAAAGAAGCAAAAAGCGGAAACTAGCTCTAAAGATGATGAACTAGATCTTTTGGGTGAAGGCGACGGGGACTCCTTCACTGGTTCTAATGCAGACCTCGAGAGTGCTGCTGATAACCTTTTTCCCTCACCCCCACCCCCACACCCACCCCCGTCCTCAACCTCTCGCCTTCAGTTCATTGTCTTTAAAGACCCCAGCCAAGTCTGTTCCACCCACCCCAGGTACAGCTTTGCAAAATAAAATCCAGAAAAACCTTGAGAAATCCCTGGGTGATTCCTTACATATACATTTACAGCAGCAAATGGGTACCTTCCAGGCATCCATGTTGGAAACGTTTCAGTCGCTCCGAGAGGAGTTGGCTACACAAAAGAAAGTCGAGGTAGAATCCTCGCTTCCTGCTTCCAAACCTGGCTCGTCCAGTAACAATGCTGCCCCTCTGGATTTCCCCCTCCGAGATCCAGCACTAACATTCAGAGCGAGGCAATGGATGTAGACTACGGTCCAGCACTCCCTCCTCGCCTAGTGCTCAACAAAGACACCTCGGAGCAGTACGTTGCCCCCTCTGAGGGTCATTCCGAAGAGGTCTCGTACTCTCACAAAAAGCAAAGCCACAAGCAGCCAGTTGATCCGAGCTCTGCCTCGGACCAACTACATGAGGATTCCGACCAACCTCGGATCCCTTCTTCTAGACCTAAGAAACACTCTGACAAGAGCAAGCATAATTCAAGGTCTAGATATGTGTCCTTTTCTTCAGAGGAAGATCAGTCCCCTGTAGCTAGACACAGGTCTTCTAAGCCCTCTAGGGCTCAGCCCTCAGGAGCAGCTTCTGATCAAGACCTCCCACAACATGATCCAGACCCACCTTATTATAGGGAAGTAGCTCTGTCTGACATTCCCTCACAATACTCTGAAGAAGTAGACACCTTCAGGCGTATTCTCTCCCTCCCTGACCCCAGGGAATCTAGGTCTTCTACCTCAGTATTGGGTCTAGATGATGAAAAAGGCCGTCAAGAGCTCAGACCTAGAGGTCCTTCCTCTATTCTACCCCTTAGCTCAGTTATCAAGGACGCCTTTGACAAATTTCAACATGACTTTAAGGCTGCCAATTTATCTGAGGGAAAATATGTCAAGCCTCCTCCTTCCACTTCTAAGTGGTACAAGGTGGGACAGCCCACATTTCAGGATAAAATTCAGGAGTTGAATACAGACTTTGCTAAGATCTGTATTACTCCTAGACCTGCTGGGGCCCCAGTAGCCAAAGTTCCCCTGCCAGTCCTCAAGGAGCTGGAACACCAGGCTAGACAAAATATCTCAACCCTCAATTTCACCGCTGCATTTGCCAAAACCTCCTCTTCTTGCAATGCTTCCTTGGAAAAATGCCAACATAGCATTAAATCAACAGTCAAGAAGATTAAATCTCAGATTCAGAAAGGTGCCAATCCTGAGAAAGCAGCAAAGCACGGTTATGAGGAAGTAGCTGACTACATGGATTTTTGGAACAAGACAGTTCTTGTTCAACACAGGGCCCTCACATGTCTCAGCAAGTCTCTAGCCCATATTCTCCAGAGGGAGCTATACTCTATGGCTAATACCGGCTTGCTTAGGCGCGAAGCCAAGATGACTCTATTACATCAACAGTTAGGAGAAATGAGACGTCAAGAACTTAGGAACTCGTCCTTTTGGGACTCTTCCTTGTTCGAGTCTCAACTTGTGAAGGAAGGTGAGGACTTCCTTCTCAAAAAAGGCACCTCAAAAGATTCTCAGGGTTTCGCACCCTACCAGAATAAGCCCTTTCGTGGTCCCCACAAGAAAAGAGGCTCCTACAGGAAACGCCCCTATGGGGGCAATACCTCTCAAAGCAGTAACCAATCCTTTCCCTCGGGAAGAGGAAAACCCAACTTCAGAGGCTCCAGGGGTCGTTTTCGACCCCACAATAGGGGAAGGGGGTGTGGAAACCCCCCTTCCCAATGACTCCTCCAAAGCCTCACTCAGTCCACCAGTAGGAGGTCGCCTCCGTTCTTTCAGGAGAGACTGGCTAACAAACAAATGTTCTCAAAATGTGTTAAACATTATCACCAATGGCTACGTTCTGCCATTCCGTTCAAAGCCAAACTTGATCAGATTTCCTCTGATTCTATCAGAGTACAAGGCCCAACAAAAAGACCAAGCCTTGGCCACTTGTATCCAGTCTCTCCTGTCAAAGAACGCCATCGAAAGGGTGGAAAATGTAAAATCTCTCGGGTTTTACAGTCGCCTGTTCCTAGTACCCAAGCCTCACCAAAGGTGGAGGCCAGTCATAGACTTAAGCAGGCTCAACACTTTTCTACACGTAGAAAAGTTCAAAATGGAAACTCCAGAGTCCATCAGGACCTCCCTGATTCCAGGGGAGTGGGTATCGTCGATAGATCTGTCGGACGCTTACCTGCACATCCCCATCCACACAAACTCAAGGAAATACCTAAGGTTTTGCTACAAGGCTCAGGTGTTCCAGTTCACCTCCCTCCCGTTCGGGCTGGCCACAGCCCCCCAGGTCTTTACAATGATCGTAAAGGAAGTGAAACTAATGGCCCTCTCAAGAGGACTCAGAATTCACCAATACCTGGACGACTGGCTGATCAGGTCCCAGTCTCAGGAGGAAGCCCAAGTGAACACACAGGCAGTGGTAGACCTAACCCAGTCCTTGGGATGGATAATAAATCAGGAAAAATCAGAACTGAAACTTACTCAGGTGTTTTCGTTCGTGGGCTACGAATACCACCTAGATTCAGCCCTTGTAAAACCCACTCAAGAGAGATGGCTCAAACTTCAGGATTTGATCCTACGACTCAAGTCAAAACGTGTTTTGACTGCAAGATGTTTGATGTCTCTAATTGGGTTGCTAGCCTCAACGGAGAAAATGGTCCCGGAGGGACGCCTTCACATGAGGCCCTTTCAGTTTCATCTCAAGGAGCACTGGAGATATCCTCAGCCTCCTTCCCTGGACAGAAGCCATTCCAGCCCACCTAGATTGGTGGCAAAATCCCTCCAACGTGATGAAAGGTGCAGACCTTCATCCCAAAGACCACAGTATCCAACTCTTTACCGACGCCTCAAACGAAGGTTGGGGCGCTCACTTAGACCAAAATTCTACAAAGGGTCTGTGGTCAGATCGGGAAAAAAGGCTACACATAAATGTCCTAGAATTGAAGGCGGTCTCCCTGGCCCTTCGAGACTTCAAGGACCAGTGCCAAAATCAAACAGTGTTAGTTGCGACGGACAACTCAACAGTGGTAGCCTACATCAACAAACAAGGAGGAACACACTCAGCAGAGATGTGCACTCTCCTGTGGAAGATCATGACCTGGTGCCATCACTACCACATAACATTGAAAGCCAGGCACATTCCAGGGTGCCTGAATGTGATGGCCGACCTACTGTCCAGGTCCAACCAAGTGCAGTTAACAGAATGGTCTCTGCACCCACAGGTGTTCAAACAGATCTGCCAGAAGTGGTTCACACCTCATGTAGACTTATTTGCCACTCACCTGAACCACAAACTCCCACTGTACGTGTCTCCTATCCCAGACCCAAGGGCCTGGGACATAGATGCTCTAAACATAAACTGGACCAACCTCACGGCCTATGCGTACCCTCCTACGGCCCTCCTTCACAAGGTGATCCAAAAGATCAGGCAATGTCATTGCCTGATCATTGTAATAGCCCCAGGCTGGCCAGGGATGCCCTGGTTTTGGGACCTAGTGCAGCTCTCAACAGAGATCCCACTACAACTCCCAGTGTCAACGACCCTACTCAAACAGTCCCACAAGTTTGTGTTCCACAACAACCCCCAGCACCTGAACCTCCACGCCTGGTGTCTAGGAGCGGACAACTCCAAGAACAAGGCTTCTCTGTGGAGGTGGCAGAGAGAATTGCTGCCCCTCAGCTGTCATCAACAAGGACCATCTACAAGTCAAAGTGGGCCCTATTTGAAAAATGGTGCAGAGAAAATTCGGTGGATTTCTCCACTCCATCTGTGAAACAAATCTCAGATTTTTTCATGTATCTGTACCAAGACCTAAACAGGCGCCCCTCGACCATTGATGGTTACAGGACTGCAATCGTTGACACTTTGGGCCCAACGGCCCAACATATTGCACACAATGCAGACCTTCATAGGTTACTCTCCAGTTTTCACAGGGATCGTCCTAAAAGTTCCAGAAATTTGCCCAAGTGGAACCTTTCTGTTGTCCTTAACGAGCTCACCAAAGCACCATTTGAGCCCATGAAAGACACAGACCTCAAACATCTTACTCTCAAAACTGCTTTCTTGCTAGCCTTGGCCTCCGGCAAGCGCCGCAGCGAAATCCATGCCTGGGTCGCAAACAAAGTATCTAATCTAGGCTAATGGGAAAAGGTTGCCTTGTTCTCTTCTTCTGATTTCATAGCCAAAAACCAACTAGCAAGAGAAGGTTCTCAAAGTGTGTCGCCAGTGACTATCCCTGCTTTGACTACCATTGTAGATAGACAGTTTAAAGAAGACAGGACCCTGTGTCCCGTGCGGGCCCTGAGGTTTTATTTGGACCGAACAAAAGACCTGAGAGGGTCTCGTTCTCTCCTTTTCATCTCCTTTAAGAAAGGACATACCTCAGACATCAGACCCGCTACTCTCTCTTCATGGTTGAAACAAACCATCCTACTTTGTTACAAACAAGCAGATCAACAAGCCTTGGACTTGGTCCAAGTTAAAGCGCATGACATCTGGGCCTTCGCGGCCTCTAAGGCCTTTTACGGTGGGGTATCGGTGGACCAAATCATGCAAGCCTGTCACTGGAAAGCTCACAACACATTTACAAATTTTTACCTAAAAGACCTTACTTGGTCAGACACCGACAACAATATGTATCTGGTACCCGTGGTGGCGGCACAACAAGTCCTAGATCCTTCCCCTCAGACCAGTTGTCCTCGGAAAGAAAAAAAAAGGGGGGGGGGGGCACATCCGCTACAACCAAGTCTTCAGGAGTCTTTCCCAGGATCTAGGTATTCCTTTACCTTCAAGATGTTACGGGTAAGGTCATTTTATTCTTTAGTTATCAAGTAATTTCTATTAAGGACTTATTTAGTTGTCATTAATCTCATATTCAGGGTTAAAAATTTATGAGATACCCAACCACTGGGTTGGTCAGTCACACGTGAAGGGCCCTTAGGGACCCTTAGACCTCGAAGTGAGCACTGCTGCGCTTCCGTCCTACAATCAAACATCTAGACAGTTTTTAGCACTGTCTCTCATTTACTTAGGTTTTGGCTCGTTACAGGCCCGGTCTTCAGGATCGGGGCACTGTAAATGGGACTCAGACTGGTATTTCTGGCACTATTCTATACATATTAATTCAAATCTTAGAAAAAAATCACATATCTTCCAGTCTCAGCTGTAACCCCGCCACCGGGCGGTTGAATTCAGCATTAAGTCCCACATGGTAAGCTATTGTAGCGTAATAAAATTGAAAATTTTAATTACTTAAGCTACAAGCTTACCATGTGGGACTTAGGAGAGTCCCACCCTGCCTCCCCGCTGTTTACAGCTGAGGGGTAGGTTTAAAAAATTTCAACGAGAAAGTAGGGCAATTGGTCAGAAGTTATCACGTGACGACAACTACCAGTATATCCGGTGGCTAACAAGAACGATCTTTTTTTCTAAGACGTTGGCCCCGGGTGTGGCAACCCGAGAACAGCATTAAGTCCCACATGGTAAGCTTGTAGCTTATAAAAGCTACATTTAAGTAATTAAAATTTTCAAACTTAACCCCCCCCCCCCCCCCCCCCCCCCCCCCCCTTCTTCTATACAGGGAGAGGTAAAGGGACCATCATCATGATAGATTACATATTGACAGAGATTTTTCTGTGTTGGGAAGAAAGTGGCCTCATTGTTGTTCCTCAAGCTTTGACTCTTCCACACAAAATTTTCCACACAAGGAAGGCAATACTCATGCCAAAATGCCAACATCAGGCCTTCCTAGGTCCTGGCAAGCTGGAAGAAGACCTGAACAAATGCATGATACTTTATTCAATATGTCCTGGACATGGACCTCAAAAGGCATGTCCGTAAGCTTCCTGATCGGAAGCAGATATTCCTCAGGAGGAATGCCATACTATGGGTCCCTCATCCTTGCTCCATATGAATAAGGTCCTCCTTAATATTTTTAAGAAATTTGAGGAGGACTTCACGCAAAGCAACCTTTCTGATGGAAAGTTGGTTAAACCAGCCCCACAATCCCACAAGTAGTACAAACTAGTGTTCTAAATGGGTATCTGACCATTAGGTACCCAATCGTTGAATACATGTATCTACCCGACATATGCAAGTTTCATAAACTCACCTCAAAATTAAACCAATCAGTTAAACTGTACAACAATATTGTTTTCTCACCTTTATACACTATTTATAGTATTATTTTTTTTGCCTAAAATACCCTTACCTTATCCCCACTAATGCTTACGTGTTGGCTGGAGCAAACACGACATACCCTTAATTTTATTTCAAAGATAGTTGAGAGGGTAGTAGCAGCTGTCTGGCTGCGGGCCCGCCTTGGTGGAACCGGCCTTGTGGCCATGTTTCAATCAGCTTATAGAAAACATCAGTCTACTGAAAGTGCCCTCCTTAATATTCAGAATGATCTTCTTCTCAACATGGCTGGGGGGTCTGTCACGGCCCTCGCCCTCTTGGATCTCTCTGCCGCTTTTGATACCATTGACCACACCATTCTCTTTGACAGACTTAATACTTACTACAGAATCGGCAAACTAGCACTCGGCTGGTTCAAATCATACCTGTCGGGAAGGACACACTCGGGTGAAGGTAGGTAGCACTCTGTTACATCCTGCTGTGTTCCAGTTGGGGTGCCCCAGGGCTCTGTCCTTGGTCCAATTCTTTTTCCCTCTATACAAACCCAATCAGCCCAATCATTCACTCTCACAGTAGTATTAATAACCACTTTTACACAGATGATACCCAGTTATACATAACACTCTGCCTAAACGACATTCAAAATTTCAGGTTCACAAATAAATTAACTATTTAAGGTCACATCTTTTTCTCAAGCATCCAACATATTTAGATCTAGGGACAGGTACAACAACCATAGCCATTGTGTTCTAGCACTGTCCAGTGGAAGGAATTACTTCTCACTGGTTGGAACTCGACACCAGTGGCTAGATACCCTGCTATTCATAACCATGGAGACTTTAAAACACAAGCATTTTCAAATGCTGGGGTTTGTCAGCCTTTTCATAGAACTCCTGACCTGTATTCGTCAACATGGAAGAGTAATTGCAGTTTCTTTAGATCAAGTGGACAAATACTTCAATGAAGACATTGAAGATCTTCTCAATTACATTCAAATCCAGTTTCTATCACTTCATTTTTAAAAAAAGCATCAGAAACTATAACAATGGCTTCAGTCACAAGGATTTGCAACATGGAACTGGCCATTCTCAAATTCTGCCACATCTAGACAGACAATAAAGGCATCACAATCCACCATAGGGGGTTGCTGACTATTGACAATTAACTAAACACCACAACTTTCCTGAACAATGAAAATAAAAAACCTTTAATATCTCTGAAATGGTGTGAGATAGAGGGATTTCAATGAAATTTTTGACCCCCAGAATCATCTTCCAGTATTTGCAAAAAAATTGTTTTCCCACCATTTTTGGTGGCCATCTTAAATTTCTGTGTAAAACGCAAGAAACGCATCTATCTTGGAAACAGTGTGAGATAGAGCGTCATCTGCCACTTTTCACCAAAACTTGTTTTCCTGCCATTTTTGGCAGCCATTTTGAATTTCTGCATTAAATGCAAAAATGCATTTTTGTAGGAAACTGTGCAAGTTAGAGTGATTTCCACAAAGTTTTTGGTTCACATTGTATCTGCAGAGTCATTTGCCAATTTGTGCCAAAAATCATTTTCCGACCTTTTTTGGTGGCCATCTTCAATTTCTGCGTAAAATGCATTTATCTCGGAAACAGTGCGAGATACAGAGATTTTGACCAAATTTTTCTCCCTCAGGGTATCCACTGCGTCATCTGGCAATATTTGCCAAAACTTGTTTTCTCGCCAGTGTGATGGCCATCTTGCATAAAATGCAAAAATGCATTTATCTCAGAAACAGTGTGAGATGGAGTGATTTCGACAAAGTTTTTATTCACAGGGTATCAGGGTATCTGCGGAGTATTCTGGTGATTGTTGTGAAAAATTGTTTTCCCGCAATTTTGGCGGCCATCTTGAGTTTCTGCATAAAACGAGCAAGATAGAGTGATTTTGTGAAAAATCTTTTTCCCACCATTTTTGGCGGCTATATTGAATTACTGCGTAAAATGCATTTATCTCAGAAATGGTGGGAGATAGAGTGATTTCAGCAAAATTATTTACCCTGGGGTTTCCCCAGTATCATCTGGTAATTCTTGCCAAAATTTGTTTTGCAAAAATGCATTCATCTTGTAAACGGTGCAAGATAGAGTAATTTTTGGAGGAAGTTTTGCTCCCCAAGGTATAAGCAGAGTCCATCTGCCAGTTTTTGCCAAATTTCATTTTCCTGTCATTTTTGGTGGCCTTCTTGAAATTCTGCGTAAAACGCATTTATCTTGGAAACAGTGCAAGAAATTTTGACAAAATTTTTGACTTCCAGGGTGCAGTCAGTTCATCTTCCACTTTTTGCCAGAAATCGTTTTCCTGCCATTTTGGTGGCTATTGTTGCAGGCAGGTTGAATTTTTACATAAATGGAAAAATATATTAAACAGAGGAAAATAGTTATTTCGACAAAATTAATGCTCATTGGGACGCTTTGTGAAAACAATTTCTTTTTCTCTTGCCAAGCATTACTCTAGTTCTCTTTAGTTTTTTGTGTTTCTGTTTTTCCAAGAACAAGGCCCTGTTGATAATTTATGTTTATGTTTTCCCTTAGTATCAAAAACCTTGATAGTCTTAAGTACCTACTCACTATTTTCCTGTAATCAAGTCAACAAGCTGATGCTAACATATGTCTTTATGTCTTTTTCCTGAGAACCAAAACCCTCTTTGACAGGCCTAACTACCTACTCACTATTTTCTTTTTATTCAAGTCATTTAGCCAATGTTATCTTTTATGTGTATGTTTTTCCTGTGTAGTAAAACCCTCTTTGACAGGCTTAACTACCTACAGTAACATACTATTTTCAACCCAATTAGCTCATGTACTTTAGATACTTGATCATGTAATAAATAAATGTGGTAAATTAAGTTGTGTTTTAAATAAACAGTTGTGTATTATTATAAAAACTTTACTTAAACATTCCTTTTATCCATAATAGTTGCAATCCCTCAATAAAAACAGCAGGATTGGACTTCCTGATGGATTAGCCTTTCTGATTCATGGGGATCAGAAACTCCAAGCTATCCAAATTTCAAATCTTGATATCAGAACTTAAAAAATCATACCTCAGAGCAATCTCATAATAACGGAAGAACAGAATTTTACATTCTGATGGATTAGACTTCCTGATACAGGACTTTCATATATATGCTGCAATGTCCTACTAGGGGCTACATAATTACACCTTCTAAATCATGCCATATGCAGAATTTTACTCTGGTTAAATGCAAACCATGCTAAGATTCTTCATATACCATTGGATGTTGGGTGTTACTCCTGTAATAATGTGTTGCCATTATTGGGGTTTATTTTGCTTTTATAATTATGTTATACACTATACTAAATTTGTGTTTCAGAAAGAATTAAAGGCAGCTCTCCAGTCTGAAGGATTTGTAGTGTGCGAACTTATACCATTTAAAGGTGGACAGAATCACAATTTAACCAATTCAGCTACAACTTTGTGACAAGGATGACAAGAGGCCATTATGACATCACATAATGAACCCCTAATTGTGTACATTATAATGTAACTGTGCAAGTGAACATTTAAGGATTCCTCCTAAACACAATTAACATGTTAAAGATTAGTTAATTTCTTTGTAAATTTAACATATTTTTGTCAGTTCTGGTGATGCATTGACTGTAATATAGAAAATATTAATTTATAATCTGCAGTGTGTTGTTTTTTGTCACCGCAAGGACATTCTACATTGGTTTAGGTTTCTTGATTTGTCTTGGTTTGGTGGCGTAATGGGGAACATACTATCACTCAGGTAATTCCTGGCCTTGACCTGAAGTTTGAAAGTTGGTAGTCCAATGCTTTTCAGTGTAGAATCTTGACCAAGAAGCATGAACATCTTTCCTTGGTCCCCTCAACTGATCTATACAATGTGCTTCAAGAACAGTAAACCCAAATCAACCAAGTATATTGTGTATCTGTGTGGACAAGACAGTGAGCAATTTATTCAGATCTGTTTCCCCATTTTACCACGTATTTACACCAGAGTTTACTATGCTCTGTGCCCAGACAAGAATGTTTGATAAATGTATGGATCGTGTTGTGCCAGTGTTAGAACCAGAACACGGAAACTTTCCAGACTTTCCTAGGGCCAAACTGATACTTTGCCCATTTTATATTTTCTTCTTTTACAAACTACACATTTCAAGAAATGGGGCCTCCATGGTGAAGTGGTTTTTAAGTTTTGGAAAAAATTACTACTTAAATCTGGTCTTTGATTTAAATCTAGAGCATGGTAACATTGGGAAATAGAAAAGATCTCTCCCAATATAATACCAACTGTTAAAAGGGAATTAAAACTCCAAGTCTGACTTTGTTTCAGTAATTAAGGATTCAAAATGAATTAATTTATCATTAACCACTTTTATAAGCTGGCAAATCCAAAGTAATAACTTGGAAATTTCACTGTTTTATACATTTTTCTTGGGGTATTTTGCCCACTGGGTTTAACTGGTGTCTGACAAATAGTCATCTATAATTAAAGTGGCCAGATAACATCCAACAGGCTATACAGATTTTGACCAAATTTTCAGGATATATTCATTGGGAAACAGGTGGTGCCCATGAAGTTTGTGGGTACTCTGCAGTCTAAATCCCTGCCCGATTTTGACTGAATTTTCAGGGTATGTATTGCAGAGAATTAGGAACTGTGTAACAAGTGCCACAAATGTCAACTTTTTTTGGACTTGTAATTGTTTGGGTGCTCTGAAGTCCAAACTGTGTGGATTTTTGCCAAATTTACAATGGCTGTTTCCCAACTGTCTCTGGTCAGTAGTGCTTTCCAATATCATCTGCAGGCTTAGGGTTCCCGTCTGCCAAGGCAGGCTATTTTTTTAGTTTCATTTCAAGATAAATTAACTTGTAATTTTTTTCCTTTTAAAAATGTTACAAATAACCACAAAAAATGTATGCCTTGGAGATTTATTTGATTCTGTTACAAGATGGTTTGTCAGAAATACTGAATCAAAGTGCCCAGATTAAGCATAGGGCATTCTGGTCAAAGTTAAATAAACAAAACTTTTTAAGAAATTACCTGGACGTACATATAAAAATATATAAAAGTCCATGGTCTTTGTGTACCTCGAACACAGTTTAAATGTCCAATTAAAGCCTGGATTTTTGGTCTCTGTAAAAATAACATATTAATATATTCTCAGTTAAGATATTTGGTGGATGAGCCAATATAGTTTGTAAGATACATGGCTTAAAGTGTCAAAAAAGTGCATACAACTGGTCCTTGTTGACATTCTTGTAGACCTGAAGGTGACATTAGATCACACCAGATCACACACACAAGTTATTTTTGATACAGTTTGATAGTAGTCAGACTTTACATTTCCAACCTACTAGGTAAAATTTGTGAAAAAAGCAGAAAAAAGACCTTCAGTTGGGGTTTTATCATGATAGACACAGAATGTTGATTTTTTATTGCGTTAATACATCCTATCCAATGGACAATAGCTTATCCGGTCGGCGCGGACCGGCCCGCCAAACGTCAGAAAAAGACGTCCTGTGTCTCCACCGGCCAGGCCGGCCCAGTACTGTGCACTCGCCAGATGGCGTGTCGTACTTCCTTCCTGTCTAGACAGAGTGACGTCATAGCATCTTTTTCGTTTGGCGCGTGTACTGTGCGGACGTGTTTTTTCATCATCTCCAGAGTTGGAAGGAAAGTGTGCATTATGACGGATTTTCAACCTTATTTGCAAATATTTTAGAGTAGAAGGAATATCTACATATCAAGCACGGATATACATTAAGAAATCTGCTGGAAACGCTCCCTAGTTGACTCAATTTAGTGTTGATGATAGGGCAGTAATCTACGAGAAATATGTAGGCAGCCATTTTCTAGTTGTGTTGTTATTTGTGTTGTTAGGGGCAGATCAACAATATCTAGAAATATAATGGATATACTACTTACAAGGTATTTTTATCCGTGTTTTTTGTTTGAATGTACCTGCTGTAACCTTCCAGCTACAATCACCATAGTAACGTCTTTTCTAGTACTACAAATAGAAATCACGGGAAACTTCAGTCTACGTAGTTTTGAACACTGTAAAGAAGGAATTCCCCTAGCAAGAGATGCATTCTTCATCTTCAGAGCGCACTGGTACCGACTTCTCTGCTGTATAGCATCAGTCACACCAGCCTAGCTCGAGTATTTAGTGTTTTTTCATCAGAAGCAAGAGATGAATTCTTCAGTTTTCTTCAGAGTTAAGTCACTCTCAGTCCCACCCTTGTGGACCCGGCACTTGTGTCGGTAGTAAGGGCAGTGGATGGCCAGGACACTGGTTTGAGTGCACAGCCGGCTGAGCAACCGACTTCAGACCGGCATCGACCAGGACTTTCATCTTCAGAGGGCACTGGTCCAGGCTTCTCTGCTTTTAAGCATCAGCCGACCGACCAGCTCAAAAGAACGCGACCTCTGACATCATATCCAGTCAGCCAATCGCGTGTCCTTCCGACTAATCATGAAGCAGGTCACGTGTTTTCACCGACAAGGAAGATCGGAAGTGCGTTCTTTCAGAACTCACATCTACTGTGATTCCAGTCCCTGCTTTGCAGACCCGACCTGATTGTCGGTAGTGGGGTTTGGTGGACTGTAAAGTTGCCGGTAAGGCATCACACAAAGAACGCGAATACTGACGTTTGAGTGCACAGCCGGCTGAGCAACCGACTTCAGACCGGCATCGACCAGGACTTTCATCTTCAGAGGGCACTGGTCCAGGCTTCTCTGCTTTTAAGCATCAGCCGACCGACCAGCTCAAAAGAACGCGACCTCTGACGTCATATCCAGTCAGCCAATCGCGTGTCCTTCCGAACAATCACGAAGCAGGTCACGTGTTTTCACCGACCAGGAAGGTCGGAAGTGCGTTCTTTAGAACTCACGTCTACTGTGATTCCAGTCCCTGCCTTGCAGACCCGGCTTCGTTGTCGGTAGTGGGGTTTATGGATGAGCAGAATACTACGCATTTGCATGTTTAAGAATCACAAAAGAACGCCACAACTGACGAGTTCCAATCAGCCAATCACGTGTCTTTCTGACCAGCAAGCTGGTCACGTGACACACCGAACAACAAGTGCTTCTAAAAATAGCTCACAAGGGCTTTCCCAGCAACTGTCAAATCTACGAGTAAGACGTGGGATTAAAGAAATAAAGCTGAATTCAACACAAAAGATAGTTGTAAAATTACTTTAGCAACTATTTACAGCCTTGTACACTTGCTTCAACAACTGGTTACAGAGTGTACCGACCAGGTACCGGCTACACAACCTTGGTACAGCTTACCCGACCCCAACTGGTTACAGAGTCATCCGACCCAGTCCATTCAACTCTGTGTTGATTCTGGGGCAGGTAGACAGCAAGTATCTACAAATATGGCTTCAACTGACTGGTTACAGAGTCTTCAAATCACCAGACCAGTTTACCGGCTATACAGCCTTATTTTCAGCAAAACCGGTTGCAGAGTGACCACCTCAACCATTGGTTACAGAGCCTGTCGACAAGGTACCGGCTATACAACCTTGCTTCACTAAAACCGGTTACAGAGTCTACCCAACTAGCTAAATATAGACCAGTAGCTGTCTAAATTCAGGGGTGACTCCAGCCTACCAGTTTGCCGGTTACAGAGAATTACTGGTTACAGGAAATTACCGGTTTCTTCTGTCACTCAATTGTCTTGTGTCCAACCTGTGGTCAATGTTCCTCTTGTTGCAAAAACTCTGCCTGCAGGGTCCAGGCTTCAAAAGTTTGGCAAAATTGGCTGGATCTAGGGGCCAGTCCGAAAATAGTTCAAATCTTGAGAGAGGGTTGCACCCTTCCTTTCCGGACCCGGCCAACTCTTACAAGGTCTCCAACTGTCGTAAGCCGTTATGTCAATCCCCACAGGAACAGCTACCTGTTGGAGGCATTACATCAGCTTATAGACAAAAATGCAGTGGAACTGGTCCACAATCAAACATCTCTGGGTTTCTTCAATCGACTATTTCTAGTCCCAAAGCCCAACAACAAATGGAGGCCAATACTGGACCTAAGCAACCTAAACTTTTCCTCGAGGTGGAAAAATTTAAAATGGAGACACCGGAAACCATCAGAACATCCCTCCAACAAGGGGAGTGGGTCACCTCAGTAGATTTCAAAGATGCCTACTTCCACATACCAATACAGGAACAATCCAGGAAATATCTAAGATTCCTTGTCCAGGGCCGGACTTGTCAATTTAAGGCACTGCCCTTTGGTCTGTCCACAGCGCCCATGGAGTTCACTGTATTAGCAAAGGAGGTGAAACTGATGGCCATACACAGGGGTATAAGGATCCACCAGTACCTAGATGACTGGTTGGTGAGAGCCAGATCCCAGCACATTTGTCTCCAACACACCCAAATCCTGGTCAAAATGTGCCAGGACCTAGGTTGGCTGGTGAATTTAGAGAAATCAGAACTGGAACCCAAACAAGTATTCGACTTTGTAGGTTACCAGTTCGACCTCAGGTCCGGCCGGGTCAGACCGACTCCAGACCGGTGGCAAAGCCTTCAGGACAAGATACAAGCACTTTTATTACTACCGGCCTGTCCGGTCCAGCAGTTCATGTCCTTAATAGGTCTTCTAACAGCCACAGAAAAGCAGGTTCACCTCGGCCGACTACACATGAGACCCATGCAGTGGCATCTCAAAAACAATTGGAGGGTACCAGAATCTCTAGAGAAGGTTATCCCTCTACCAAGGTCCCTGCACCCTCACTTACAATGGTGGCTAGAGGAAGACAATGTACTTCAAGGCCAACCATTACACCCAGTAAAACATGCTCTGCAAATTTTTACAGACGTATCAAAAGAAGGGTGGGGCGCTCACTTAAACGAGTTCACTGCAAGAGGGTCCTGGTCGGTGCCGGAAAGCAAGCTGCACATAAACTATCTGGAACTAAAAGCAGTGTTCCTAGCCTTAAAAGAGTTTCAAAGTCTCTGTGTAGGCAAAATAGTTCTGGTAGCAACCGACAATACTACAGTAGTAGCTTAGATAAACAAGGAAGGAGGAATGAGGTCGGGCCCACTGTGTGCCCTACTGTGGAGAATCTTGACCTGGTGTTCCCAGCGACAAGTGACTCTAAAAGCTCGACACATCTCAGGTCGTTTAAATGTGATAGCAGACAAGCTACCCAGGCTGGGTCAGACCATCCAAACAGAGTGGTCCCTCCTTCCGGAAGTTTTTCAACAAATATGCAACCAATGGCACCTGCCTCAAATAGATCTATTTGCCATGAGGTTCAACCACAAGTTACCTCAGTTTGTCTCTCCAGTACCGGACTCCCTGGCTGTAGCAGTGGACGCACTTACTCTGCCATGAGAGGATCTGGATGCATACGCCTTCCCACCGACCGCCGTATATTGGGCAAAGTGGTGGAGAAGCTATTGGGCTCCCCGTGCAAAAGGATCATTATGATTGCCCCGGGGTGGCCCAACATGCCTTGGTTTTGGGACTTGGTGACCATGTCCAGTCAGGCCCCTCTCAGCCTGCCCAACCTGCCCAATGTGCTGACACAGCCCTTCAATCAGATCCCTCACAGAAATCTGACAAATCTAAATCTCCATGCCTGGCTCCTAGAGCCACAAAAAAAGAACAGGGCTTCTCTGAGACAGTGGCAGCAAGAATTGAGGCTCCTCAAAGAAGATCTACCAGATCAGTCTATGAGGCAAAGTGGGCCATTTTTACAAAGTGGTGCGTCACAAATCAGGTGGACTTCAGGTCACAACCTGTAAAGTCGGTGGCTGACTTCCTAATGTACAGCCCAGCACCATTGATGGATACAGGTCTGCCATTGCTGATAAACTAGGTAATACAACAGTCAATATCAGCAAAGATGATAATCTCACTCGTCTCTTGGAAAGTTTCCACAGAGATAGACCCAGAGGGCGGAGGGGAATAACCTCCTGGAACCTTACCCTGGTATTACACCAGCTGACAAGGGCTCCTTTCGAACCTCTTAGGGAGGCATCTCTGAAGCATCTGACCTTCAAAACTGTCTTCCTTTTGGCCCTGGGCTCTGGCAAAAGAAGGAGTGAGATCCATGCATGGCAGCACAAGAACATCAGACACCAATCCGATTGGTCTAAGGTGTCCCTGTTTCCATCTCCCAGCTTTCTTTCCAAGAATCAGCTGGCCAAAGAGGGTCCAGAGAGTGTAGCCCCAGTGGTCATACCAGCCCTGGCTCCTACTCTAGATAAATCCCTCAAGTCTGACAGATCCCTGTGTCCAGTCAGAGCTTTGCACTACTATTTGGACAGGACTTCAGACCTGAGGCAGCACAAGGAGTTAGTCTTTGTCTCCTTCAAGAAAGGCTTCGACAAAGACATCTCCCCTGCCACTATCTCCTCATGGATCAAGCAGACTGTGATCCTATGCTATGAGCTCTCTGATCATCAAGCCCACACCCTGCATCAAGTTAAAGCTCATGATGTCAGGGCCTTTGCTGCCTCTAAGGCCGTCCAGTCGGGAGTTTCCTTAGAGCAGATCTTGTCAGCTTGCCACTGGAAATCCCATAATACCTTCACACAGTTTTATCTGAAGGACGTGGCCTGGGCTGATTCAGAGCTCTACCATTTAGGTCCTGTAGTGGCTGCTCAGCAGATCCACCAAACAACTAGGACCTAGAGGAGATTTGTAAATAGTGTACATACAGTATAAAAAAAATTTTTTTTAAAAACGTGCTTCCTTCGGGAGGTTTATTTCTTCTCAGGGGACTGAACTCGGCCCTCTCTTCCCCTACCTCAGAGCAGGTCTGTCAAAAAGGGGGGGGTAAGTCGGTTGGACCGGTTAACCGGTATCTGTTGACCGACTATAGCCTTAAGGGTTTCCTGACCTCAGGGTCAACCCAGGCCTGACAAGTTGTTAGTTTATTTTATGAGTTCAGCTAAATCCCTAGTAACTTACCCGCCGACCAAGCGGTAGTTATTCAGCTATTGTCCATTGGATAGGATGTATTAACGCAATAAAATTGCAAATTTAATAAGTAAATTAAATTTTTATAAGTTAATACCCTATCCAATGGACACACAAGACCCTCCCGACCCCGCTATCAGTCTACTAGGGGTCTAATTGGTTTAGACAACGAAAAAGATGCTATGACGTCACTCTGTCTAGACAGGAAGGAAGTACGACACGCCATCTGGCGAGTGCACAGTACTGGGCCGGCCTGGCCAGTGGAGACACAGGACGTTTTTTTCTGACGTTTGGCGGGCCGGTCCGCGCCGACTGGATAAGCTATTGTCCATTGGATAGGGTATTAACTTATAAAAATTTAATTTACTTGTTAAATTTGCAATTTTGAAGCTTTGATTTTTTTGATTTTTTTTTTGCCTATTGAAAAAGAACATATTAATCTATTATCAGAAAAGATACTGCTTGGATGTTGGACCCAGTGTGAAAGCTATAGGGTTAAAAGTGTGGAAAAAGGTCATAAAAATGGTCACTGTGGTCATTTTTAGAAACCTTAAGGTGACCTTAAATTAAAACTACAGATCTCAAACTTTCCACAAAGATCACACATAAAAAATTATATCTACTATAATTTGAGTGATCAGACATGCCATTTTTAAGTTACAAGGCAAAATATATAAATATGCAAAAAAAACGTCCTCTGGCTGGGGTGGTTAGGGGCCTCATAGACAAGTTTTTTGGCACATACAAAAAGGACATATTTACATACATCCAGATGAGCTTTTAGGTGAATGAACCACATAGTTTTAGAGCTATAGGACTTAAAAGTCACAAAATGTCCATAAATTGGGTCTCTGTGGGCATTTTAGAGATCTTAAGGTGACCTTAAAATTAAAGCTACAAACCTCAAATTTTCCACAGACAAAGATTACATATGAAAGCTATATCTAATACAGCTTGACACTCATCAGAATCTTGTCCTGGCTATATCTAAGAAACCATAAGATGATGGAAGTTCATACTTGGTAGGGACATTGGTTGGGGGTGTAGGTGTGCAACATAATGGTGCGACCTTGATGTAGTGACTTTGACCTTTAAAATCTTGCCTGGTCCAAATTTCGGAAACTGTAAGGTGCAGGAAGTTAGGGGTGTAGGTATGCTAAATCATGGTGTGACCTTTAACCTTGGCTCTGCCAAAGTGTGCTATTAGCATTGACAGTTATACTTCAACTAGATTGGGCCATCTCGATGCCAACTTATCCTTGGACAGGTCATCACGCAACATGTTTTGACTAGGTATGTTCCATGGGACCCATCTTCTGTGTGACAAAATTTTGAGGAAAACATAATCAACCACTTACATAAGAACTTGACTAATTATGTCCACCCCAGTGGGGGGTGGACATATTATTTTTGCTTTTTCCGGCGTCCGGACGCTTGGTTTCCGCTTATTTGAAGGAAAGTATTTATCCTATCTTTACCAAATTTGGCATGGGTTATTGGGTTAATAGCTTGCATGGGATTGCTTTTGGTGAAGATAGGTCTATAGCTAACTGAGTAATAGCTACTTAGCTACTTTTGTGTACTTCTTTTGTTTCCGGGCATTTTAAGGAAAAATATTTGACATATCTTTACCAAATTTAGTATGAGCATTACTTAGGTTGATAGCTTGCTTGGGATTGGTTTTAGTGATAATAGCTATATAACTGACTGAGTAATAGCTACTTAGCTACTTTGCCAAAAATGGAAAACACAAATTTGCTTTTATCTCCTTAACCGTGCGAGATAGAGCGATTTCGTCGAAATTTTTGACCCACAGGGTATCTGAGAAACATACTCTTTGCAATTTTCAAAAAATTTTCCCCTCCCCAAAAATGGCGGCCATTTTGTATTTTCGAATTTTTGCCAAAAAATGGAAAAACACAAATTTGCTACTATCTCCTTAACCATGCGAGATAGAGCAATTTGGTCGAAATTTTCGATCCACAGGGTATCTGAGAAATGTACTCGTGGCAATTTTCAAAAAAATTTTCCTCTTCCCACATATGGCGGCCATTTTGAATTTTTCTCAAAAATGGGAAAAAAACAAATTTTCTACTATCTCCCTAACAGTGTGAGATAGAACGATTTCGTCGAAATTTTCGACCCACAGGATATCTAAGCAATGTACTCTTGGCAATTTAAAAAAAATTTTCCTCTTCCCAAAAATGGCGGCCATTTTGAATTTTCGAATTTTGGCCAAAAATTGAAAAACAGAAATTTGCTTCTATCTCGTTAACCGTGCAAGATAGAGCGATTTTGTCGAAATTTTTGACCCAACCAATGCAAAAAGGCATGAAGCTGAAATAATTTATATGTATACTAATAAATATTTAAGCATCATTGATATATTTTACATATGAAACAGGGTCTTGTAAGACTACTGTACAATTTTTGCAAAAGGTTCATGGGGTGGACATTACACATGATAATATGTGTTCTATGCTATCCTGTTTCTATTCATATGTCGCAGCTACTATCAACAGGGCGTCCTATTTCTAGTTCAATCTAAATTTTTTTTATTTTGCAAAATAAAATTGTATCCCCCAGACGAGGGATGTGTAGCCAGGAACTTTGCCCTCAGGAACTTTGCCCAGTGAAAACTCTACCCACAGGACCTTTACCAACAAAATATTTTGCCCACAATAATCTTTACAGGGATGTCCACCCACAATACAAATTTTTCTTACTACACAGACATTTTCTTTTTTTTTCATCAATCAGTCTATCAATCAATATTCCTCTTAGATAACTACTCAAGACATATAATGAATATAATGATTAATGAAGTCCTGCTAAAAACCAAAATGCCCGTACAAAATCATTTTATTACTACATGTATTATTATTAGATGACTGTCATTACTATTATTATTATTATCATTATTATCATTATAAAATATGTATCTAAAATATGCAACTTTTAAAAGCTGATTTCTCTTTGAATATTTTGCCCATTTTCATCCCGTAAAAAGTGGATTAATTTAAAGGAAATAAACATTTTCGTAGAATGAAAATGAGGAACTCTTCTATGGTCTAACATTTGTATATTTCGCTCTATTTAAAACCTACATTACGTAAAAACCTTTATTTTTCATTTTTTCTTAAAGTTCAATGCTCCATATCTCAGCAATATGCTAATGTAATTTTGTACACAGTAGCAGATAGGTCAATACTTGACCTTTTATGTATACAATTTTGAAATCAGTATGACGCATTCTTATTTTATGATTAATTATTAAAATAAGGTATTTCTTCCCATATGTCCTGTCTACTTTGCACGTGGATGTTAATTCAAGCGTGAAGTTTTGCCATACAAATTATATTGTGACATAAGATACAAAAGGTCAATATGTTCCTGCAAAGTTTCCATAAATAATTCCATTGTTATATCAGCTGACTTGTCAGTCAGCTGACATTGTGGCATCACTCTGCGGCGTCTGCGTTGGCGTCTGCGTGAACAACTTCTTCTCCAAAAGTGCAATTCTCAGAAACATGCTGTTTTTTTAAAAGATACCTTATCTATCAAGGATGAAAAATTGTTCAATGCATGCAGATCTGTTTGTTCGTTTGTTCCCCAGAGCCATTACAAGTGAGGTACCCCCACCCTAAGTGTGAAAACACTATCCCAATTTTTTCTTTGATTATTGCAGCGATTTCTCTCTTATCTTGCATACATGTACAATCCCACTAGTAGATTCCTTTCTGTGAGTATCAGGCCTGGATCTCTCTTGATTTTTTTTATGAATTTTTTAAATAATTTTTATACATTAACATTCATGAAATCATGCACTAAATCACTTATAATTTGAAAAGTATTGCATTTAGAACATTTTCTTAAAATATGTTATTCAGCTACTTTTTCCATAGCTGCAACATGGTGAATAACATGGGAGTCTATCCCAATAGCTAAGTGAGTAATAGCTACTTTTTTACTTTTTAGTAACTTCCATGATGATTAAAATCACTTGTAACTTGAAAACTATTGCATTTAGAGAATTCTGTATAAATATGTTATTTAGCTACTTTTGGGTCAGCTATAACTTAGTAAAATTGCAGACCTGTATCTCACTGCATATCTGAGTAATAGCTACTTTGAGTTTATCACTATTGAGTAAACCAGTTAGAACTTGAAAACTATTGCATTTAGAGTATTATCTATAAATATGTTATTTACCTACTTTTGGATCAGCTATAACATAGTGTAATTACAGACCTGTAGCTTACTTCATAGCTGAGCAATAGCTCTTTTGGGGTTCTCATTGTTGAGTAAATCAGTTGTAACTTGAAAACTATTGCATTTAGAGTATTTTCTTTCAATATGTTATTCAGCTACTTTGGGGTCTGCTATAACACAGTAAAATTGCAGACCTGTAGCTTATGGCAGAGCTGAGCAATAGCTACCTACTTTGAGGTTGTCACTGTTGAGTAAATCAGTTGTAACTTGAAAACTATTGTATTTAGAGAATTTTGTATAAATATGTTTTTTATTGCGTAAAATACCCTTACCTTATCCTCACTATTGCTATGTGTTGGCGAGAGCAAACATCCACGACCAACTCGAATATTTTTAAAAGAAATATTCTTGTTAGTGCACTGCACATATGCGAGTATTTTATTTGGTCGTCGGAGAGTAAACATCGACTAGAAACCATTTGCCGTTTTGTTTATTGTATCCCCGACGCGAAGCGGGGATCCTATGGATTCATCATCGTTGTCGTCCTCGTCCGCGTCCGCAGAGATTTCTTGTTAGCGACCTACAGTCCACATTTCTTTCCGGATTTCATTCATATTTGGCCGGTGGCTTGATATGGTAGAGGACTCGCCACCCTATCTTTTTGGTAGGCTTTATGTCTAAATTAGGCCTGTGGTAGACAAAAATGTCTAAAATGTGGAATATTGCTTGTTAGCGACCTACAGTCCACATTTCTTTCCAGATTTCTTTCATATTTGGCAGGTGGCTTGGTATGCTAGAGGACTCGCCACCCTATCTTTTTGGTAGGCTTTATGTCTAAATTAGGCCTGTGGTAGACAAAAATGTCTAAAATGCATTAAAAGTCATGAAATCATGCACTAAATCACTTATAGCTTGAAAAGTGTTGCATTTAGAGCATTTTGTTAAAATATGTTATTCAGCTACTTTTTTCATAGCTACAACATGGTGAGTAACTTGGGTGTCTGTCTCAATAGCTAAGTTAGTAATAGCTACTTTTGGGCTTTTCAGTAACTTCCATCATGAGTAAAATCACTTGTAACTTGAAAACTATTGCATTTACACAATTTTGTATAAATATGTTATTCAGCTACTTTTGGGTCAGCTATAACATAGTAAAATTTCAGACCTGTAGCTCATGGCATAGCTCAGTAATAGCTACTTTTAGGTTATCACTGTTGAGTAAATTACTTATAACTTCAAAAGTATTACATTTAGAGTATTTTGTTTCAATATGTTATTCACCTATTTCGAAGTCAGCTATAACATAATGAAGTTCCAGACCTGTGGCTCATTGCATAGCTGAGTAATAGCTACTTTGAAGTTCACACTGTTGAGTAAATCAGTTGTAATTGGAAAACTATTGCATTTACAGAAATTTGTGTAAATATATTATTCAGCTACTTTTTGGTCAGCTATAACATAGTGAAATTACAGACCTGTAGCTCATGGCACAACTGAGCAATAGCTATTTTCAGGTACTGACTGTTGAGTAAATGACTTGTAACTTGAAAAATATTGCATTTGGAGTATTTTGTTAAAATATGTTGTTCACCTACTTTTGGGTCAGCTATAACATCGTGAAATTACAGACTTATAGCTCATAGCATAGCTGAGCAATAGCTATTTTCAGGTTCTCACTATTGAGTAAATCAGTTGTAACTTGAAAACTATTGCATTTACAGTATTTTGCTTAAATATGTTGTTCACCTAATTTTGGGTCAGCTATAACATAGAAAAAATTCAGACATGTAGCTCATTGCATAGCTGAGTAATAGCTACTTTGAGGTTATCACTGTTGAGTAAATCAGTTATAACGTGAAAAGTATTACATTTACAGTATTTTTTTTAAATGTGTTATTCACATAATTTTTGGTCAGCTATAACAGAGTGAAATTGCAGACCTCTATGTCATGGCATAGCTTACCAATATCTACTTTCAGGTTCTCACTGTTGAGTAAATCATTGTATCCACTGGATAGCCGCAGTGTGTAGAGAGATTTCACCATTACCGCTCTAACGAAAAAAAATATTATAGCTAGCCTTCTCAAGTTTGCAAGGTATATTAGAGGGTGCACCACAGTATTCTATTGGTAGGCTTTATGTCTAAATTAGGCCTGTGGCTAAATTACTTGCCTACTAAAAATGAGTAATTCTGCATTTTCTCTAAAAGTATTGCAGATAGCAATTTTTTCTTAAATAACTCATTCACCTACTTTTGGGAGAGCTTTCACATGATGAAGTTCCAGACCTGTAGGTAATTACTCACCTACTGAAAATGAGTAAATGCGAATTATCTCTAAAAGTATTGCAGATAGCCAATTTTTCTCAAATAACTCATTCACCTACTTTTGGGAGAGCTTTCACTTGGTGAAGTTTCAGACCCGTAGGTAATTACTCACCTACTGAAAATGAGTAAATGCAAATTATCTCTAAAAGTATTGCAGATAGCCAATTTTTGTCAAATAACTCCTTCACCTACTTTTGGGAGACCTTTCACTTGGGGAAGTTTCAGACCTGTAGCTAATTATTCACCTACTCAAAATGAGTAAATGCTAATCATCTCTAAAAGTATTGCAGATATCCAATTCTTATCAAATAACTCATTCATCTACTTTTGGGAGAGCTTTCACATGGTGAAGTTACAGACCCGTAGGTAATTACTCACCTACTGAAAATGAGTAAATTCGAATTATCTCTAAAAGTATTGTAGATAGCCAATTTTTCTCAAATAACTCATTCGCCTACTTTTGAGAGAGCTTTCACTTGGTGAAGTTTCAGACCTGTAGCTAATTATTCACCTACTCAAAATGAGTAAATGCGAATTATCTCTAGAAGTATTGCAGATAGCCAGTATTTCTCAAATAACTCATTAATATGAAAACAACTTATAGGAAGTCATGGGCTGCAAAATTTTTTCATGTGGTCAGATTTGACCTTGGGCCCCTCCTGCTTATTATTGGTCCTAGAGGTTTGCAATGTGAAAACGACTTATAGGAAATCATGGGCTGCGAATCTTTTGATGTGGTCAGACTTCACCTTGGGCCCCTGCTACAGGGTCAAATAAGGGTAGCCAAACTTAAAAGTGCTTTCAGCTTGCTTATTAACGAAAAATGCTGTTTATCTTCTAAACTATGTTAGTTGGCCTTTGTCGGTGGATACATCCAGCATCTGGCCACAGATGCGTCCGTAGTCTAGTTTCAAAATGGCGGAAATATTTCTCTACGGAATACATTCTTTTCATGGATTTTTCTGAAGGTCTTCATCTTTTCATCTTTCCCAGCATATTATAATATTTACAATTCAGCTGCTTTTGGGTTAGCTATAACACAGTAGAATTGCAGACCTGTATCGTTTTCATAGCAGAGTAATAGCTACTTTGACGTTATCCCTGTTGAGTAAATCAGTTAGAATTTGAAAACTATTGCATTTATAGTATTTTTATCTCCCGCCCGGCTCGCCGGTGGGAGATTATAATTTGCACCATGTGTGTGCATGCGTGCGTGTGTGCGTGAGTGTGTCATGCAGTTTTCTCTAAAACTACTACAGTTACACATTTTTATGTCAGCTGACTTGTCAGTCAGCTGACATTTTGTCATCACTCTGCGGCGTGGGCGTACGCGTCCGCGTGAACAACTTCTCCTCCAAAACTACAAGGCCTAGAGACATGCTGTTTTTTTTAAAAGATACCTTATCTATCAAGGATGAAAAATTGTTCAAGGCATGCAAATCTGTCTGTTCGTCTGTTTGCTAGAGACATTACAAGGGGGGTACCCCCACCAAAAGTGTGAAAATTTCAACACTGTATCACAATTTTCTCAGTGACTATTGCAGGGATTTCTCTCATATCTTGCATATATGTACTAGGCCAGAGGTAGATTCTCTTGTGCGAGTATGAGACCTGGATCTGTCTTAATTTTTTTAATAAATTTTTTAAATTATTTTTAATGCATTAAAATTCATGAAATCATGCACTAAATCACTTATAACTTGAAAAGTATTGCATTTAGAGCATTTTGTTAAAATATGTTATTCAGCTACTTTTTTCATAGCTACAACATGGTGAGTAACTTGGGTGTCTGTCTCAATAGCTAAGTGAGTAATAGCTACTTTTGGGCTTTTCAGTAACTTCCATCATGAGTAAAATCACTTATAACTTGAAAACTATTGCATTTAGAGAATTTCATATAAATATGTTATTCAGCTACTTTTGGGTCAGCTATAACATAGTAAAATTTCAGACCTGTAGCTCATGGCATAGCTGAGTAATAGCTACTTTTAGGTTATCACTGTTGAGTAAATCACTGATAACTTGAAAACTATTGCATTTAGAGTATTTTGTTTAAATATGTTATTCACGTATTTTGGAGTCAGCTATAACATAGTGAAGTTCCAGACCTGTGGCTCCTTGCATTGCTGAGTAATAGCTACTTTGAAGTTCTCACTATTGAGTAAATCAGTTGTAATTGGAAAACTATTGCATTTAGAGAATTTCATATAAATATGTTATTCAGCTACTTTGGGGTCAGCTATAACATAGTAAAATTTCAGACCTGTAGCTCATGGCATAGCTGAGTAATAGCTACTTTTAGGTTATCACTGTTGAGTAAATCACTGATAACTTGAAAACTATTGCATTTAGAGTATTTTGTTTAAATATGTTATTCACGTAATTTGGGGTCAGCTATAACATAGTGAAGTTCCAGACCTGTGGCTCATTGCATAGCTGAGTAACAGCTACTTTGAAGTTCTCACTGTTGAGTAAATCCGTTGTAATTTGAAAACTATTGCATTTACAGAAATTTGTGTAAATATGTTATTCAGCTACTTTTGGGTCAGCTATAACATAGTAAAATTTCAGACCTGTAGCTCATGGCATAGCTGAGTAATAGCTACTTTTAGGTTATCACTGTTGAGTAAATCACTTATAACTTGAAAACTATTGCATTTAGAATATTTTGTTTAAATATGTTATTCACTTATTTTGGGGTCAGCTATAACATAGTGAAGTTCCAGACCTGTGGCTCCTTGCATAGCTGAGTAATAGCTACTTTGAAGTTCTCACTATTGAGTAAATCAGTTGTAATTGGAAAACTATTGCATTTAGAGAATTTCATATAAATATGTTATTCAGCTACTTTTGGGTCAGCTATAACATAGTAAAATTTCAGACCTGTAGCTCATGGCATAGCTGAGTAATAGCTACTTTTAGGTTATCACTGTTGAGTAAATCACTGATAACTTGAAAACTATTGCATTTAGAATATTTTGTTTAAATATGTTATTCACCTATTTTGGGGTCAGCAATAACATAGTGAAGTTCCAGACCTGTGGCTCCTTGCATAGCTGAGTAATAGCTACTTTGAAGTTCTCACTATTGAGTAAATCAGTTGTAATTGGAAAACTATTGCATTTAGAGAATTTCATATAAATATGTTATTCAGCTACTTTTGGGTCAGCTATAACATAGTAAAATTTCAGACCTGTAGCTCATGGCATAGCTGAGTAATAGCTACTTTTAGGTTATCACTGTTGAGTAAATCACTGATAACTTGAAAACTATTGCATTTAGAGTATTTTGTTTAAATATGTTATTCACGTATTTTGGGGTCAGCTATAACATAGTGAAGTTCCAGACCTGTGGCTCATTGCATAGCTGAGTAACAGCTACTTTGAAGTTCTCACTGTTGAGTAAATCCGTTGTAATTTGAAAACTATTGCATTTACAGAAATTTGTGTAAATATGTTATTCAGCTACTTTTGGGTCAGCTATAACATAGTAAAATTTCAGACCTGTAGCTCATGGCATAGCTGAGTAATAGCTACTTTTAGGTTATCACTGTTGAGTAAATCACTTATAACTTGAAAACTATTGCATTTAGAGTATTTTGTTTAAATATGTTATTCACGTATTTTGGGGTCAGCTATAACATAGTGAAGTTCCAGACCTGTGGCTCCTTGCATAGCTGAGTAATAGCTACTTTGAAGTTCTCACTATTGAGTAAATCAGTTGTAATTGGAAAACTATTGCATTTAGAGAATTTCATATAAATATGTTATTCAGCTACTTTTGGGTCAGCTATAACATAGTAAAATTTCAGACCTGTAGCTCATGGCATAGCTGAGTAATAGCTACTTTTAGGTTATCACTGTTGAGTAAATCACTGATAACTTGAAAACTATTGCATTTAGAGTATTTTGTTTAAATATGTTATTCACCTATTTTGGGGTCAGCTATAACATAGTAAAGTTCCAGACCTGTGGCTCATTGCATAGCTGAGTAACAGGTACTTTGAAGTTCTCACTGTTGCGTAAATCCGTTGTAATTTTAAAACTATTGCATTTACAGAAATTTGTGTAAATATGTTATTCAGCTACTTTGGGGTCAGCTATAACATAGTAAAATTTCAGACCTGTAGGTCATGGCATAGCTGAGTTATAACTACTTTTAGGTTATCACTGTTGAGTAAATCACTTATAACTTGAAAACTATTGCATTTAGAGTATTTTGTTTAAATATGTTATTCACCTATTTTGGGGTCAGCTATAACATAGTGAAGTTCCAGATCTGTGGCTCCTTGCATAGCTGAGTAATAGCTACTTTGAAGTTCTCACTGTTGAGTAAATCAGTTGTAATTGGAAAACTATTGCATTTAGAGAATTTCATATAAATATGTTATTCAGCTACTTTTGGGTCAGCTATAACATAGTTAAATTTCAAACCTGTAGCTCATGGCATAGCTGAGTAATAGCTACGTTTAGGTTATCACTGTTGAGTAAATCACTTATAACTTGAAAACTATTGCATTTAGAGTATTTTGTTTCATTATGTTATTCACGTATTTTGGGGTCAGCTATAACATAGTGAAGTTCCAGACTTTTGTGTAATTTGTGAAATTTGTGTAAATATGTTATTCAGCTACTTTTGGGTCGGCTATAACATAGTAAAATTACAGACCTGTAGCTCATGGCACAACTGAGCAATAGCTATTTTCAGGTACTGACTGTTGAGTAAATTAGCTGTAACTTGATAAATATTGCATTTGGAGTATTTTGTTAAAATATGTTGTTCACCTACTTTTGGATCAGCTATAACATAGTGAAATTACAGACCTATAGCTCATTGCATAGCTGAGCAATAGCTATTTTCAGGTTCTCACTATTGAGTAAATCAGTTGTAACTTGAAAACTATTGCATTTACAGTAATTTGCTTAAATATGTTGTTCACCTATTTATTGGTCAGCTATAACATAGTGAAATTACAGACCTATAGCTCATTGCATAGCTGAGTGATAGCTACTTTGAGGTTGTCACTGTTGAGTAAATCAGTTGTAACTTGAAAACTATTACATTTAGAGTATTTTGTTTACATATGTTATTCACATAATTTTTGGTCATCTATAACATAGTGAAATTGCAGACCTCTATGTCATGGCTTAGCTGAGCAATAGCTACTTTCAGGTTCTCACTGTTGAGTAAATCATTGTATCCACTTGATAGCCGCAGTGTGTAGAGAGATTTCACCATTACCGCTCTAACGAAAAAAATATTATAGCTAGCCTTCTTAAGTTTGCAGGATATATTAATAACCATGAAATATTGCCTGGGAATATTTTTGGCCTCATTTTGAAAAACAAGATGGCCGCCACAGGCGTTTCTTTGTCAATCATGAAAAGTGCTTATATCTCCCTTATTATTGATTCTAGAGGTTTGGGATGGTAAACCAACCTGTGAGAAATCATGGGCTGGGAATCTGTTGATGTGGTCCGATTGGACCTTAGACCCCCTCCTTCAAGGTCAAATGAGGATAGCCAAACTTAAAAGTGCTTATAACTCGCGTATTATTGGTCCTAGAGGTTTGGAATGGAAACCAACCTGTAGAAAATCATTGGCTGGGAATCTTTTGGTGTGGTCGGATTTGACCTTGGACACTGCCTTCAAGGTCAAATGAAGATAGCCAAACTTAAAAGTGCTTATAACTCGCTTATTAATGGTCCTAGAAGTTTGGGATTTTAAACCAACCTATAGGAAATCATTGGCTGGAAATTTATTGGTGTGGTCAGATTTGACCTTGGACCCCTCCTTTGAGGTCAAACGAAGATAGCCAAACTTAAAATTGATTATAACTCGCTTATTATTGGTCCTAGAGGTTTGGGATGGTAACCAACCTACAGGAAATCATGGGCTGGGAATCTTTTAGTGCTGTCGGATTTGACCTTGGACCCCTCCTTCAAGGTCAAACAAGGATAGCGAAACTTAAAAGTGTCTATAACTTGCTTATTATTGGTCCTAGAGGTTAGGGATGGTAAACCATCCTATAGGAAATCATGGGATGTGAATTTTTTGGTGTGGTCAGATTTGACCTTTGGACCCCTCCTTTAAGGTCAAATGAGGACAGCCAAACTTAAAAGTGCTTATAACTCGCTTATTATTGGTCCTAGAGGTTTGGGATGGTAAACCAACCTACAGGAAATCATTGGCTGTGAATGTTTTTGTGTGGTTGGATTTGATATTGGACCCCTTCTTCAAGGTCGAGCGAGGGTATTGTATTTGCAGTATTTCTTTAAATATGTTTTAACCTACTTTTTACACTTAAACAATTACCTTGTTACTTTCCTTCATAATACCATTTGCAGGGCACAACTTTTTTGTCCTTTTCTTCTGTCAGCTTCGGAATTTCTTTCGAACATGCTGTTCAATTACCATTTACTGTATTTCTGTACTGCACTTTCCCTCATAATTATGCTTTCCTCTCATTATCACCTTCACAAATCAAAAACACTCATTCAGCTGACACAGTGCCCGTTCACGGGCACTCTCCTCTTGTTGGTAAATTACTTGTCCTGATGAATTTTTACGCTCTTCAGTATTTTGGGGGGTTTGGTGAACTTTGGCCTACTTTTGAGTGAGTAATAGCACTTTTACCTAATATAATTACTGGTATATGACTTATAACTCTCTAACTATTGCATTTAGAGTATTTAGTTCCAATATGTTGTTCAGGTACTTTCTCCACAGCTACAACATGGTCAGTAGTTTGGAAGTGTATCTACATAGCTAATTGAGTAATAGCTACTTTGTCATTTTTTAATGGTAACCATAATGAGTAAATGGCTTATATCTTCAAAAGTATTGCAGCTACACAATTTCTCTCAGATATGTTCATCTACTTTTTTGTGAACTGTGACATATTTAAGTTTCACACCTGTTGCTCAATGTACAAGTGAGCAATGGCTACTTTATTGCTTCTTTTATTGAAAATGTGAAAAAATCACAAATATCTCGAAATGTGTAAGAGATAGAGGCTTCAGTTTTGCCTTTGATGCTCCCACTGTTTGGAATTCACTTCCTGAAGACATCCGTGCATCACCCACTATTGCCTCTTTTAGAAAGAAGCTCAAAACCTATCTCTGCGCAAAGGCATATCCTCCTTAGCTCATTCTCTCTTATGGCTTCTCCATGGTGCCGACCTGTTTTTGTCCCTGGACTTTGAATTTTGCATATTGCTATTGTTTTGTTGCACCTTAGAGTCCACTACTCAGTGGAGATTAAGCGCTATAAAAGTCAAATTAGAATTAGAGCGATTTCGAGCAAATTCTTGACCCACAGGGTAGTACAAGAGTATCCTATGCAGAGGGGAAAAATTTCAATTTTGGCGGCCATCTTGGATTTTAGTGGAAAATGAAAAAGTGTGAATATCTTGAAAACTGTAAGAGATAGAGTGATTTTGAGAGAAATTTTGACCCACAGGGTAGCACAAGAGTATCCTATGCAAAGGGGAAAAATTTCAATTTTCGCCACTTTTGGCGGCCATCTTGGATTTTAGCTGAAAATAAAACATTAAAAATATCTTGGAAATGGTAAGAGAGTGATTTCGAGCGAATATTTGACCCACAGGGTAGTACAAGAGTATCCTGTGCCTAGGGGAAAAATTTCAGTTTTGGAGGCCATCTTGGATTTTAGCGGACAATAAAACATTGAAAATATCTCATAAACGGTAAGAGATAGAGCGATTTTGAGCGAATTTTCGACCCACTAGGTAGGGAGTATCCTGTGCCTAGGGTAAAAATTTCAATTTTCGCCATTTTTGGCGGCCATTGTGGATTTTATAAGGATAAAGGGTGGTATCTGGAGAAAAAATACCAGTAAGAGGGACTATATTAGACATACTGATTGATGCCAGTTGGTGCAATAGTGGAGACATCACAAATGTATTTGAGTTCTAGCTTTCTACGGTTACTCATACATTCTGGTCCTGTCTGATTACCCAACCATTGCACTACACTAAATCTCATATCTTTATGAGAATGATTGGCAGCAGTGAAATGCCTTGATACTGGTGTTGATAAGGCTTTCTTAGGATTCTTAACACTTGATATGTTCATAAATCCTATTTCTAAATGGTCTCCCTGTTTCACCTATGTATTAATTGTTTGTTGCATTTTGTGCACTGAATCAGGTAAATTATATTGTAAATTTCACATGTGATTCGGTGTCTTTGTGGTAGGTTTCTACATTTGTGGGTTGTTTTTGTGTGTGTACTGGCAAATGTGATTTTATGTACTTTTGGGCAGTAGGTGCATTTTGCTAGTCTAGTACATACAGGTAGGAGGGTGCACCCACCCATGCACACAAAAAACATACAGACACTGACTGGGTCTCATTATCTCCCGCCGGGCTTTAGCCCGGGAGGCAGATAATAAAATGCATCCTGTGCGTGCATGCGTGCGTGTGTGCGTTAGTGTGTCACGCAGATTTCTCCAAAACTGCTACAGCTACAGATTTTTTGTAAATTAATTGTCCTAATGAATTTTCATGCCCTTGAAAATTTTTTTGGTTTTGTGGACTTATGCCTAAAGATAAGTGAGTAATAGCAATTTTAGCTACTTTGAGTACAGGACTCATAACTCAAAAAGTATTGCGGTTAGAGTTTTTTTCTTGAAATATGTTGTTCAGCTACTTTGTCCTTAGCTATAAAATGGTACATAGTTTGGGGTTCTATTGCATGCCATAAGTGAGTAATAGCTATTTTCTCATTTGTAGCTAAATAACAAAAGAAGTAAATGTCAAATATCTTCAAAAGTATTAAACTTAGGGAAATCTTTTCAAATATGTTGTCCATCTACTTTTTGGTAAGCTATCACATAGTAAAGTTTCAGACCTGTTGTACCTTGGATAGCTGAGTAATAGCTACTTTGAAATTCTGACTGTTGAGTAAAGCCATTGTAACTCCAAAACTATTGCAGTTAGAGTGTTTTCCTAACATATGTTGTTCAGCTACTTTGTCCTTAGCTATAAGATGGTACATAGTTTGGGGTTCTATTGCATGCCATAAGTGACTAATAGCTATTTTCTCATTTGTAGCTAAATAACAAAAGAAGTAAATATCAAATATCTTCAAAAGTATTAAAGTTAGGGAAATCTTTTCAAATATGTTGTCCATCTACTTTTTGGTAAGCTATCACATAGTAAAGTTTCAGACCTGTTGCAACTTGGATAGCTGAGTAATAGCTACTTTGAAATTCTGACTGTTGAGTAAAGCCATTGTAACTCTAAAACTATTGCAGTTGTTCAGCTACTTTGTCCTTAACTATAAGAAGACATAGAGTTTGGAGTTCCATAGCATGCCATAAGTGAGTAATAGCTATTTTGTTATTTGTAGCAAAATAATGACAGAGGTAAATGTGAAGTGAAATATCTTAAGAAGTATTAAAGTTAGGCTAATCTTTTCAAATATGGTGTTCATCTAGTTTTGGGTAAGCTATCACATGGTAAAGTTTCAGAGCTGTCCCACATTGTACAGCTGAGAAATAGCTACTTTAAAATTCTTACCATTGAGTAAACCATTTGTAACTCCAAAACTCTTGCAGTTACAGTATTTTCCTAAAATATGTTGTTCAGCTACTTTGTCCTTAACTATAAGATGACATATAGTTTGGAGTTTCATAGTATGCCATAAGTGAGTAATAGCTATTTTAGCTATTTTGTTATTTGTAGCAAAATAATGACAGAGGTAAATGTGAAGTGAAATATCTTAAAAAGTATTAAAGTTAGGCTAGTCTTTTCAAATATGTTGTTCATATGTCTCAGAAGGTAAAAGGAAGAAATGATTCAATTTTTGGTGTGTTCCGGATCACTATCTGGATCTTCTGGATCAATGAAATGTAATATTTAAAGACAGATAACTCAAAAACTTATGGACGGATTTCAATGAAATTTTCAGAATATGTCTGAAAAGGTAAAAGTAAGAAATTATACAGTTTTGGGATTGATCCGGATCATGATCTGGATCTTCTGGATCAATGAAATGTAATTTTTAAAGACAGATAACTCAAAAACTTATGGACGAATTTCGGTGAAATTTTCAGGATATGTCTGGAAAGGTGAAAGGAAGAAATGATTCAATTTTGGGAGTGATCTGGATCACTATTTGGATCTTCTGGATCCATAAAATGTAATTTTTAAAGACAGATAACCCAAAAACCTACGGACGGATTTCGATGAAATTTTCAGGATATGTATGAAATGGTAAAGGAAGAAATGGTTCAATTTTGGGAGTGATCCAGATCACTATCTGGATCTTCTGGATCCATCAAATGTTATTTTTAAAGACATAACTCAAAAACTGAGTACGGACAGATTTCAATGAAATTTTCAAGATATGTCTGAAATGGTAAAAGGATGAAATTTTCAATTTTGGGAGTGATCCGGATCACTATCTGGATCTTCTGGATCCATGAAATGTAATTTTTAAAGACAGGTAACTCAAAACTTATGGATGGATTTCAATGAAATTTTCAGGATATGTCTGAAAAGGTAAAAGGAAGAAATGATTCAATTTTTGGAGTGATCCGGAACACTATCTGGATCTTCTGGATCCATGAAATGTAATTTTTAAAGACAGGTAACTCAAAAACTTATGGACGGATTTCGATGAAATTTTCAGGATATGTCTTGAAAGGTGAAAGGAAGAAATGATTCAATTTTGGGAGTGATCCGGATCACTATCTGGATCCTCTGGATCAATGAAATGTATTTTTTAAAGACAGATAACTCAAAAACTTATGGACGGGTTTCAATGACATTTTCAGTATATGTCTGAAAAGGTAAAAGGAAAAAATGATTCAATTTTTGGAGTGATCCGGATGACTGTCTGGATCCATGAAATGTGATTTTTAAAGACAGATAACTCAAAAACTTATGGATGGATTTCGATGAAATTTTCAGGATATGTCTGGAAAGGTAAAAGGAAGAAATGGTTCAATTTTTGGAGTGATCCTTATCACTATCTGGATCTTCTGGATCCATGAAATGTAATTTTTAAACACAGATAGCTTAAAAACTTATGGACGGATTTTGAGGAAATTTTTAGGATATGCAAGATAGAACAATTTCAGTGATAATTAAGTCATTCACCTACTATTGGGTGATGTACCACATGGCGAAGCAGATCTATAGCTTTTTGAATAGCTGAGATCTCACAAGAAAATTTATATTCCACTATCTTTAGTACATCTAATTAATACGGCGGGAGATAATTGCATGCGTCAGAATGCTTGTTGCTCAATGAAGCATACAATCCATTTTTAAAGACATAACTCAAAAACTGAGTACGGACAGATTTCAATGAAATTTTCAAGATATGTCTGAAATGGCCAGAATTGATCAACATTGATGAAGCTGAAACCCCAACATCACCACCATCATCATCAGATGACAAGGCCATTACTTTGGATAAAGATTTCCAAAATGGACTCATTGATTTATTTGGGGAGATCTCCAGTTCTGATGAAGACTAATTAAAAGACACACAATATGGTTGCGTTATTTATTCTTTAAATGCAATATCTATTAAATAACTCTATAAATAAGTAAAGAATTATTTCAATAAAATGTTTTATTAATCAATAAATACATGGTTGTTTATTCACAATAACTTGTTTTCTCCTTTTAGCAATTATCATAATAGTCTTACCAAGACTGATGAAATTATAATAGCAATCTTGACCAAGACACCAATTTTGGAAAAACTTTGGTAATCACCTAACCTCCTTAAGTCGCTAAGGGGCAATGGGATAGAGCTAATGCAAGTATTACCATAGTAACCAACCTGATTTAACCGGATTTATTAAGTACTTACCATCAAGGCTCCAATTAAACTGATTAAATGGAGCCTTAGTACCAATTTCACCATAATTGGCTTATCTAATTCCGGAGCCACCGGCCAAAAACCAGAGCCAAATATAGTACTTCAGGAGGTCAAGAATTAAAACCCACCAAGCCTCTGATGAGACCATTCCTACAAGGAAAGTCGAAATATAAGCTAAAAGTATTAAGCTATATATCAGGCTAACTTACCCACTCAGCACACCAACAACCCCTCCTTCATTTTGGATTTTAGCGGAAAATGAAAAAGTGTGAATATCATGAAACCCATAAGAGATAGAGCGATTTTGAGCCAAATTTGACCCACAGGGTATAAAACATTTCTACTATTTATACTATTCAAAGGAAAAAAATTTCAATTTTCACCACTTTTGGCGGCCATCTTGGATTTTAGCAGAAAATAAAACATTGAAAATATCTCGGAAACGGTAAGAGAGAGAGAGCTATTTCGAGTGAATTTTTTATCCGCAGGGTGGTACAGAAGTGTCCTGTGGCTAGGGGAAAAATTTCAATTTTTGCCACTTTTGGCGTCCATCTTGGATTTTAGCAGAAATGAAAAGTGTGAATATCTCAAAAACTGTGAGAGATAGAGTGATTTCGAGCGAATTTTTGACCCACAGGGTAGTACAAGAGTATTCTATGCAAAGGGAAAAAATTGCAATTTTCGCCAATTTTGGCGTCCATCTTTGATTTTAGCGGAAAATAAAACATTGAAAATATCTTGGAAATGGTAAGAGATAGAGCAATTTCGAGCAAATTTTTGACCCACAGGGTAGTACAAGAGTACTCTGTGCCTAGGGGAAAAATTTCAGTTTTCGCCACTTGGATTGCATCTTGGATTTTAACGGAAAATGAAAAATTATGAATATCTCAGAAAAGGTATTTCTTCCCCTTTAATGCTCGGCGGGAGATACACACCGCGGCAGTGGTCTTGTCTTTAAATATGTTATTCACCTACTTTTGGATCAGCTATAACATAGTGTAATTCCAGACCTGTAGCTAAATTCATAGGTGGGCAATAGCTACTTAAATTGAGGTTCTCACTGTTGAGTAATCAGTTATAACTTGAAAACTATTGCATTTAGAGTATTTTGTTGGAATATGTTATTCAGCTACTTTTGTGTCAGCTACAACATAGTTAAATTGTAGACCTGTAGCTGATCGCATAACTGTGCAATAACTAATTTTACCTTTTTACTGTTATGTAATTGAGTTGTAACTTGAAAACTATTTCTCTTAGAGAATTTTGTTTATGTTATTCACCTATTTTGGGTCAGCTGTACCATAGTAAAATTGCAGACCTGTAGCTCATTCCATAGCTGAGCAAAAGCTGCTTTGAGATTCTCACTGTTGAGTAAATTAATTGTAACTCAAAAAAAAATTGCATTTACAGTATTTTCTTCTTTCGCTTCTACTCTGAAACTCAAAACACACAGTCAGCTGTCACAGAACCTGTTCACGGGCACTGATTGCTTGTTTTCATATATATTTTCAAAATTATTTTAACTTATATATTTCATGTATCATTAGGAACACTGCTTCTCGTTTTTGTTTGAACAAAATCCATGCAGAATAAGGGCGATATTGTAAGTTGAAATTTTCAAGTGAGAGTAAAATATCGGTTAACAAATGCTTGATGATGTCAGAGGCGAGCCATAAATAGTTCAGCACTCTCATTAACGGCCCGCCAATCAATCGTACATTATACTGTTTTACTCTTCCTGTAAAATACTGTTAATGAGCTAGTATTGCACACCTATCAAATAATAAAAAATACCAGAGGTGGCCAAAAACCTTTGCAATGGAGAATGCATGTATACTGAATAGGTTTTCAAAAAAGTACCACATTCATTGAGAATATTATTATGTTATAAACATTACATACTTATAATTCAATAATATAATAATAAGTTGACCTTTAACATGGTAGATATTGTACATAAAATATAATCAAACATTAAAAAGTTAATTTTGTGGATATTATTTAATATCATTAGTTCCTCCCCTGTTAAAATGTGGTGGGCAAAGACTTTTGTGGGCAAAGGTCCCATGGGCAAGAGTCCTTGTGGGGAAAATGTCCATGCACAACTTTATTTATTTCTATGTTTTTAATATATTAGTCGATAGATAAAATATCATAAACCAAATATGTGATTATATCACAACAGATAGTTATACTTTTATAACTTTATTTTTGTTTTCTTCATAATTTAACATGTATATTTCCAAGCCTTTTACAAAGTAAATTAAAGTTGGTTTCACAGTTTTATTTATAATAAATACCCGGTAAGAAACACTAAGGTCTGACAATATGACTTCTCAGTTCCTTGCAAACAAAATGAAGTTTTAGTTTATATAGTACTACTTATGCCAGGTTTTACACCACCATACTGCTTAAACAAAGAGGATGAGTGCTTTTTTCATATATCAGTGCACAGCCCCCCAAAAACAGAAAAAGAAAGATATAATATAAATCTGATGTATGATTTGTATATCTAATTAAATGTCTGACACACTATTACTGAAGAGACAGCTACAGAAGATCCCCAACCCTACTGGGCAACATAGTTCATTTGTTTCTTATCTGATACCATTTCTATACTTCTATTTACTTTGTGTCACTGAGACAGCTGGGGTGGGGAGGGGACTTTATTACCTAATAAGATAAAATAGGTGAGGCATGTAAATCAGTGTAATGTTACCGGCATGAGCTAATTAGGTACAAGATGAATGCGTTTTTGCATTTTACACAGAAATTCAAGATGGCTGCCAAAAACTGCAGGAATATGATTTTTGGCAAAAATTGGCAAATGACTCTGCGAATACCCTTGGGGGTCAAAAATTTCATTGAAATGGCTCTATTTTATTGCGCTACAATAGCTTACCATGTGGGACTGAATGCTGTTCTCAGATAGCCTCAGGTTGTCCTCTCGTGGTACACTACGAGATCTCTTCCTACTTTCTCGTTGGCCGCGTGGATTGGTAGCTTCTGTCACTTTACAGATATTTTCATCTATTTCTCAGCACATACGTATTGTTGGATGTTGATTTTTGGTCATTTCATTTAAAATATATCATAGATTATTCTGTGAAAGTTTCGTTTTGACAGGATAAGTATTTTTTCATATATTCGTGGTTTTGAGTTTTCCTCGGTTCAGGCTTTTCATCTACATTTTTTATTGTGTTTCAAGATGTCTGCCCACCAAACGAATAAAGACAAACCGAGGTCTAGTAAGTGTCGTCACTTTTGCATTGCGTTTGACTCACATAATTACTGCCCTACCTGTAGGGAATCTGGCAAGGGTGATGATCCCTGTGTCACTTTTGATTCACCCTGTGAAATTTGTGCTTCTTTCACAGAAGAACAATTAATCAAAATAACACACAGGAAACACTATGTCAAAAAGCAAAAGAAAGGCACTACTAGTTCCAAAGACAATGAACTAGATCTAGGGTACGAGGATGTGGATTCTTTTACTGGTTCTCACGCAGACCTTGAGAGTGCTGCAGATAACTTATTTACCTCACCCCCGCATCCTCAGCCCCTACCCTTCAGTTCATTGTCTCTCAAAACCCCAGCAAAAACTGTCCCACCCACCCCAGGTACTGCCTTACAGCAGAAGATTGAATCAAATTTAGAAAAATCCCTGGGTAACACACTTAACATCCATGTACAGCAGAAAATGGGTTCTTTCCAGGCATATATGTTGGAAGCTTTCCAGTTTCTCCAAGACGAATTGACAACTAAAAAACAAACAGAGGTGGATCAGACCTCGACTTCAGCTTCTAAGCCTGGACCCTCTAGTAGTGCTGTAAATCTGGACCTACCCCCTCCAAGACCTCGTCCTATCTCAAATGTTGAAAAAATGGAAGTGGACTATGGTCCTGCTCTTCCTCCACGTCTCAGTGCTGATCATCATAATGCATCGCATCAGCTTTCTAGTCCATCCAAGGAGCCTTCTAAGAAGGCTTCGGATAGACCTAAAAAACACTCTCACTCTCATTAAAGGCATGAGGTTGAACCAAGGTCCGCCTCGGATCAACACTATGATGAATCCGATGAACCTCGGATTTCATCCTCTAAATCCAAAAAAAACATGCTGACAAGAGTAAACATAAGGTGAGGTCCAGATACGGGTCATCTTCTTCAGAGGAGGATCAGTCCTCTGTAGCTCAGCCCTCAGGGGCTATCTCTGACCAAGACCAACCTCAACATGATCCATACCCTCCTTATTATAGGGAAGTAGCTCTGTCTGTCATTCCCTCCCAGTACGCTGAAGAAGTGGACACCTTCAGGCGCATTCTTTCCCTCCCTGACCCCAGGGAGTCAATGCCTAGGTCCTCAACTTCAGTCATGGGTCTGGACGATGAGAAAGGCCGTCAGGAGCTCAGACCTCGAGGTCCTTCCTCTATGCTCCAACTCAGCTCAGTTATCAAAGATGCCTTTGATAAGTTTAAGCATGATTTCCAGGCCATCAAATCTCCTTCCACTGCCAAGTGGTACAAGGTGGGACAGCCCTGTTATGAGGAGAAAATACAAGAGTTGAATACAGATTTTGCCAAAATCTGTATTACTCCTAAACCTCCTGGGGCTCCTATGGGCCAGGTTCCCCTACCAATCCTTAAGGAATTGGAACACCAAGCTGGGCAAAACATTTCCACTCTGAACTTTACTGCTGCCTTTGCCAAGACTTCATCTTCTTGCAATGCCACTCTTGAGAAGTGCCAGTATAGCCTGAAGTCAACCTTTCAGAAGGTTAAGTCTCAAATTCAAAAAGGTGCCAATCTTGAGAGAGCAGCCAAACATGGATATGAACAAGCCTGTGAATACTTAGACATATGGAATAAGACTGTTCTTATTCAACACAGAGCTCTTACATGCCTCAGCAAATCCTTAGCCCATATACTCCAAAGGGAGCTCTATACCATGGGTAACACCGGCTTGCTAAGGCGCGAAGCCGAAATTACCCTTTTGCAACCACATCTAGGGGAAACAAGATGCCAAGAACTCAGGAACTCACCTTTCTGGCATTCCTCCTTGTTCAAGTCTCAACTTATGAAGGAGGGAGAAGACTTCCTCCTCAAAAAGGCACCTCTAAAGACTCTCAGGGTTTCGGACCCTATCAAAACAGTCCCACAATTATGTGTTCCACAGCAATCCACAACATCTCAACCTCCACGCCTGGTGTCTACGAGTGGACAGCTCCAAGAACAAGGCTTCTCTGTGGAGGTGGCAGAGAGAATTGCTGCCCCTCAGAGATCGTCAACAAGGACCATCTATAAGTCAAAGTGGGCCCTATTTGAAAAATGGTGCAGAGAAAATTCAGTGGATTTCTCCACTCCCTCTGTGAAACAAGTCTCAGACTTTTTCATGTATCTGTACCAAGATCTAAACAGACGCCCCTCGACCATTGATGGTTACAGGACTGCCATTGTTGACACTTTGGGCCCAGCGGGGCACTATATTTCTCAAAGCTCAGACCTTCACAGGTTACTCTCCAGTTTTCACAGGGATCCTCCAAAAAGTTCCAGGAATCTTCCAAAATGGAATCCTTTCGTTGTTCTCAATGAGCTCACAAAAGCGCCCTTTCAGCCTATGAAAGACACCGACCTCAAACATCTTACTCTCAAAACTGCTTTCACAGTTTCTAGCTAGTGTTTTTTTCTCAACTGACCTTTTAAATGTTTTGTATATATTTTGTTGTTTTGTTTCTTCAACCTTAAAACCACTTACATTGTATTTCAAGAATTGCTGTCCTGTTCATTATGTACTGATCAACCTAGAGGTATTCTGAAGTATGTTGTTTTAATACGGAACACTTCTGAAAAAAATTCAGTGTGGCTGTCTTTGGGAACTCAAACCAAAATATAATGTCCAATTTAGTGTCTAGCATTAAAGTGTTGTCTGCGAACTGTCAAGGTTTACGTAATCAAGAAAAAAGAACTGATGTTCTTTCATATTTCAAAGAATCTGGTGCTTCAATAGTCTGCCTTCAGGACACTCACTTGACTCAAAATGACACTGCTTCTGTACGACAGATTTGGCCTGATTGTTATGTACATGGTACCACTTCTAATTCACGTGGTGTAGCCATTCTCCTAAATGATAATTTTGAATACAAAGTACTTTGCTGCAAATTTGATAACATTGGAAACTACCTCCAACTAATTATTATGGTTAACTCATTAAAGATAAATCTTATTACTCTATATGCACCTAATCAAGATGATCCAAACTTTTTTAATGAAATTGATAAATTAGTAAATGAAGAGGAATCAGACTATGTAATTTTGTGTGGAGACTTTAATTTGGTTTTAGACTCTGGAAAGGATTGTCGCAACTATGTAAATATAAACAATCCCAAAGCCAGAGACAGGGTATCTCAAGTAATTAGCGATCTAGAACTCGCTGATATATTTCGTGTAACTTTTCCTAATTCTAGACGCTATACCTGGAGACGAAAAAACCCGTTGAAACAGGCAAGATTAGACTATTTTTTAATTTCAAATTCAATGAGAGATATTATAACGAAATGTTCAATTAATCCTAGCTATAGATCTGACCACTCGATTATAGAAATCCAATTTGCATTTCACAATTTCCAGAAGGGACGAGGCATTTGGAAATTTAACAATAGTCTTTTAAAACAAAATGATTATCTAAAATTGATAAATAGAATTATTAATGAAGAAAAAGTTAAATATAGCATTCCTGTCTATGACATGAAATATTTAGAGAGTAATGATGAAGATATACAATTTGTGATCAGCCCAGATTTATTTTTTGAAACCTTATTAATGAGAATAAGAGGAGAAACAATTAAATATGCATCTGTTTTGAAAAAGTCAAATAACAGAAAAGAAATTTCTTTGATAAAAGATATTGAGAATTTGGAATCAATGGAAGAAAGTGGTTGGAACAATACAAATCTGCTAGAGTCAAAGAAACAAGAGCTTCAAGATCTGCGCAAAAATAAAATAAGTGGACAAGCCCTTAGGGCAAAGGCTCAATGGTTAAACAATGGCGAAAAACCATCTAAATTCTTTTGCATGTTAGAAAATAAAAATTTTGTAGATAAAACAATAAGAAAATTAAAATTGGATGATGGCTCTGAAATAACAGAACAAAGTAAAATTTTGACTGCGGTAAAAGATTTTTACCACAATTTATTTGAGAATAAGGATCAAAATTTTGAAGCGCAAAAATTTGAAAAATTACTGAACCTAGAGAATATTAGGAAGATTTCAGTATCAGACTTAGGTAAGAAAATTACAGCTTCTGAATTAGGAAATAGCTTAAATAAAATGAAAAATGACAAATCACCAGGGATAGATGGTTTTACAGCAGAATTTTTCAAAGTCTTTTGGAAAAAATTAAAGTTTTTTGTAATGAACGCTATTAACTTTTGTTATGCAAAAGGTCAAATGCCCCTCTCCTGGCGACAAAGTATCATAACTTGTTTACCAAAAGGGACAAAAGATAGGACTTTTTTGAAAAACTGGAGGCCTATTTCGCTTCTTTGTGTTCCATATAAAATTATTTCTGGTGTTATAGCAGAAAGAATTAAACCCTATCTTGACCAAATTATTTCACAGAGTCAAAGTGGATATATAAAAGGTCGAAATATGGCAGAAAATACTCGTTTGATTTATGACTTGATGCATTATACAGAAAAATCAAAAATTCCAGGCCTTATAATGCTCATCGATTTTGAGAAAGCCTTTGATTCAGTTTCATGGAAATTTCTATATTTTTGCTTAGAATCATTTGGCTTTGATCAAAATTTTATTAACTGGATTAAACTATTCAATAGTGATATAAATTCTTACATTCTGCAGTGTGGTGTCCTTTCAAGTCAGATAAATATAAAAAGAGGATGCAGGCAAGGCGATCCATTATCACCATACCTGTTCTTATTGGTTGTAGAAATTCTTAGCTTGATTATTGAAAACGATACTAGCATTAAAGGAATTACTATTGGATCTCAGACTTATAAACTAACACAGTTCGCAGATGACACTACAATTTTGCTTGATGGAAATACCAGTTCCCTAGGGGCAGCTCTGAATATTTTAGAAGTATTTGGTTCGTTATCAGGATTGATAGTGAATGCAGAAAAAACAAAAATGGTTTGGATTGGGAGTAAAAGATTCAGTAAAGATCAACTTAATGTTCCAGCTAAACTAAAATGGGGTAATTCAAACTTTACCTTACTTGGCATTGAATTTTCTACAAATATGCAAGACATCCCAAATATAAATTACAGTAAAGCAATGACTAGTGCAAATCAAGTTTTAAGTTCTTGGAAATACAGAAGTTTAACTCCTTTTGGCAAAATAACCGTTCTCAAAACACTTGTATTATCAAAATTTAATCACCTTTTTGCCTCCATAATAAGTCCTCAAAATTTTTTGAATGAACTAAATAAAATGGTTTTCAGATACTTGTGGGATGGAAAGCCTGAAAAAATTAATCGGAAAAGGGTCTGTCAAGACTACCTACATGGTGGTATGAGAATGGTTGATATATTTAATTTTGAGAAATCATTGAAACTAAGCTGGCTTAAGCAATTAAATATTGATAACAAAAAACCTTGGCTTCTGCTCCTTCAAGAATCAATACACTCATTTCAAAAATTATATACTTTGGGGCCAGAATGGAGTTTAAATTTCATTCCGAATTTAAATCCTTTCTGGCAAACAATATTCAAATACTGGGTGGAATTTTGCAGAAACAATCATGCATACTCATTTGAAGATATTCTTCAGAGTAGCATTTGGTATAATAAAGAGATGGCAACAGAAAACCTATTTTATCCAACTTGGTATAAAAGAGGAATCCATATTGTAGGTGATTTGGTAGATGAAAACTACAAAATTTTAAGCTTTGAAAATTTAAAAGTTAAATACAATCTGAATGCAAATATTCTGAATTATTATACTATCAGGAGGTTACTGACAAAATTTATACCTAAGGCAAACCAATCTGTATATTCAACAGTAAGAAGGCCCCACATACCCTTTCACATAAGTCCTTTGATTAATGCTGAAAGAGGCAACAAAGTTTTCTACAATATCTTGACAAGCCCTAGTCTTGACCAAATGAAGGACAAACATGAAGTCAAATGGTCTTTTGTTTTCAAATATAGATTGAGTGAGAACATTTGGAGAAACATATATAAATCCTGTTTTAAAGCAATTAGTGATAACTTTTTTATATGGTTCCAATATCGAACCATTTACAGAATTCTTGGAACAAATGGCTATTTAAAAAAACTAAATATAAAAAAATCATCTCTTTGTGGGATATGTACCGAGGAAACTGAAACTATTATCCATTTGTTTGTAAGTTGTGGACAAGTTGATGAGCTATGGCAAAATATAATCATATGGATTGAGCAAAAGCTGAAGCTAAAAGTGAAGCTTGATGACGAATCAAAAATTCTGGGGTATTATGTAAAAGATCAGTTTTGGTGGCCAATGAACTTGATATTAATTGTTACAAGAGAATATATTTTTCAATGTTCAAAAAATAATCAAAAGCTTAACATATACTATCTTCAAACCAGAATAAAAGAAATATTCCTGGAACAGCAAAATCTATTTAGAGTGAGATCTTCTGAAAATGTTTTCCGTAAAAGATGGTGTGGATGGGAACAGCTATTTTATGAAATATAATGAACCTGTAAAACTGTAATGTGAAACTTATTTACTCTGAACTGTAGTTTCGTTTTCTTTGTTTATCTCTTCATGTATATATGTTATCAAAAAATGCAAGACATTAAAAGTATTGTTATTTTTCTCTCCTGTATACTACCTTTGTTTTTTGTGTTTGTATATTGTGCAAATTAATGTAAGTGGAAAAATAAAAATAAATAAAAAAAAAACTGCTTTCTTGCTTTTCTTTCAAGCGCCGCAGCAAAATCCATGCCTGGGTCTCAAACAAAGTATCTAATCTAGGCCAATGGGAAAAGGTTGCCTTGTTCCCCTCTTCAGATTTCATAGCCAAAAACCAACTAGCAAGAGAAGGTTCTCAAAGTGTGTCTCCGGTGACTATTCCTGCTTTGACTACCATTGTAGACAGACAATTCAAAGAAGACAGGACCTTGTGTCCGGTGCGGGCCTTGAGGTACTATTTGGATCGAACCAAAGACCTGAGAGGGTCTCGATCCCTCCTTTTCATTTCCTTCAAGAAAGGACACACCTCAGACATCAGGCCCGCTACTCTTTCCTCTTGGTTGAAACAAACCATTCTACTTTGTTATAAACAAGCAGACCAACAAGCCTTGGACTTGGTCCAAGTTAAAACGCATGACATTAGGGCCTTTGTGGCCTCTAAGGCCTTTTATGGTGGGGTATCGGTGGACCAAATCATGCAAGCTTGTCACTGGAAAGCTCACAACACATTTACAAATTTTTACCTAAAAGACCTTACTTGGTCAGACAATGACAATATGTATCTGGGACCAGTGGTGGCGCCACAACAAGTCCTAGACCCTTCCCCTCAGACCAGTTATCCTCGGAAAGAAAAGAAGGGGGGGGGGGCACATCCGCTACAACCAAGTCTTCAGGAGTCTAAATCCCAGGGTTTAGATATAGCTTTACCTCTCAAGATGTTAATGGTAAGGTCATTTTTTATTTTTAGTTTATCAAGCATAATATGTATTAAGGATTTATCAAGGTTGTTATTAATCTCATGTTTAGGTGGCAAAAAATTTATGAGAATTCCAACCATAGGGCTGGTTTTTCACTCGTGGATGGGTCCTAAGGGCCCTTACACTCCTTAAGTGAGCACGGCTGCACTTCGCTCCTATAATCAAAACATCTTGACAGTTTTTAGCACTGTCATTCATTCTATTCAGGTTTTTGGCTCTTTATAGGCCCGGTCTTCGGGATTGGGACACTGTAAACAGGACTTAGACTGGTATTTCAAACATTCATTCTGATCTATTACTTTAAAATCTAACAAAAAATTTACATATCTTCTAGTTTCGGCTGTAATCCCTCCACTGTGCGGTTGGATTCAGCATTCAGTCCCACATGGTAAGCTAGTGTAGCGCAATAAAATTTAAAATTTTAATTACTTAAATGTAGCTTTTATAAGCTACAAGCTTACCATGTGGGACTGAGAAGAGTCCCACCCTGCCTCCCCACTGTATTACAGCTGAGGGGTAAGGTTTAAAAATTGCAACGAGAAAGTAGGAAGAGATCTCGTAGTGTACCACAAGAGGACAACCTGAGGCTATGGCCAGGCATAAATGTCTTTTTTTCCTAGACGATGGCCGTAGGCCTGCGGCCATCCGAGAACAGCATTCAGTCCCACATGGTAAGCTTGTTACTAAGCTTATAAAAGATACATTTAAGTAATTAAAATTTTCAATCTCCTGCTTTTTTGAGACAAATGCATTTTGGCTTTTTACGCAGAAATTCAGTGTGGCGGAAAAGGATTTTTGGAAAAAAGTGGCGGATGAATCTCCAGATATCCTGGGGATCAGAAATTTTGTCAAAATTGCTCTATCTTGCACCGTTACTGAAATAAATTCATTTTTGTGTTTTACGCACAAATTCAAGATAGCCGCCAAAAATAGCGGCGAAAATGATTTTTGGAACAAAATGCCGCACGACACTGGCATGACCTGGGGTCCAAAATTTCATCGAAATCACTCTTTCTCACACTGTTTCTCAGATTAATGCGTTTTTGCGTTTTACGCTGAATTTCAAGATAGTTGCCAAAAATGGTGGGAAAACAACTTTTTAAGGAAAACGACAGATATCTGCGAATACTCTGGGATCAAAACTTTCTTCAAAATCACTCCATCTTGCACTGTTTCCGAGATTAATACGTTTTATGCAGAAATTCAAGATGGCAGCCAAAAATGGAAGAAATGATTTCTGGAGAAAAGTGGCAGATGACTGGGGATGACCTGGGGTCAAAATTTTCATCAAAATCGGTCTATCAGTGTGATTCAAGTTATCATCCAGACAAGCACACCCCTTTGAAAAATGTTTTTGGTCATGTTACTTCTCCGATTGGTTGAAACGGCACAATATTCAGAAAATTTTTCCAGGGCTACTGCATACACGTGCTAAATTTGAAGAGAATCTACCCAGTGATTACGGAACTATAAGTGGGAGCTGCAGGACGCTTAATTGTGACAAACCCAAAGGACATCTGATTTTCATCGAATACCTTTAAAATAGCATCAGAGATACTCATACTCCACAGCCTGGAGAAAAAGTGTTCGAACATTATGAGATATATAGAAGAGGTGAAACAGGACAAAGATCAACAGACTTTAGGACTGATGTAAGTTATGCACAAGTGCAGGAGAAATAATGCTTAAAGCCCTTTGTATATATGAGTGACGTGGCACAAATTTTTTGGGGGGGAATGTAGTGTTGGTTTTAGCTTACCTTTCACATTGTAGCGGTTTCCCACGTGGCTTTTTGCCATATGTCATGGTAGAAACTCCAATCTGGTAGAATTTGAAATTCTGCTGGTAGAAACTCCAATTGGACTTTCTACTAAGTTCAGCTTGATAGAAACCCCAATTTAACTTTCTACCACCCTAGTAAAATTTCAAATTTGGTTGAATTTGTAAATCTGCAGATAGGACTCAAAATTTTCGCAATCATGAATAAAGTGTTATTGAGAGTATAATTATATTATAGCAATATTTAATGTTGAAATATTAAGTTAGTACATAGTATGTGACTTTTGGTTCAATAATTCGTCATTATGGGTAAATTATGTGTGTCCACTTCTTTGTAAATTCTCTAGGACAAGTTTCAAAGAGCTGGTGCAAAATAGAAAACATTCCAGAGAAGTTTTCAAAATGCTTCACAAGAAAACACAAATATATTGTCTAGAAACTGACTTTTGCTTCTTTAAAGAGATTAAGTACTCAAGTTTAGTGGTTTAGGTAAACCAAACTAAACCTACGCATCGGAGAACCGATGCAAATCTGTATCCACCGGAAAGACAACCAAAGCCAGTGAACCATCGTTTGACCTTGAAGGAGGGGCCAAAGGTCAAATCGGACATCAGAAGATTTCCAGCCCACCATATCCTGCAAGTTGGTTTCACATTGCAAACCTCTAGGATCAATAATAAACGAGTTATAAACCCTTTTAAGTTTGGCTGTTCTCATTTGACCTTGAAGGAGGGGCTCAAGGACAAATCTGACCACATCAGAAGATTCCCAGCCCATGATTTCCTATAAGGTGGTTTCACATTGCAAACCTCTAGGACCAATAATAAGCAAGTTATAACCAATTTTAAGTTTGACTATCCTTGTATGACCTTGAAGGAGGGGTCCAAGGTCAAATCTGACCACATCAAAAGATTCCCAGCCCATGATTTCCTATAAGTTGGTTTACCATCCCAAACCTCTAGGACCAATGATAAGCGAGTTATAAGCACTTTTAAGTTTGGCTATCCTCGTTTGACCTTGAAGGAGGGGCCCAAGGTCAAATCCAACCACACAAGAAGATTCCCAGCTTATGATTTCCTATAGCTTGGTTTACCTTCCCAAACGTCTTGAACCAATAATAAGCGAGTTATAAGCACTTTTAAGTTTGGCTATCCTCATTTGACCTTGAAGGAGGGGCCCAAGGTCAAATCCAACCACACCATAAGATTCCCAGTTCATGATTTCCTATAAGTTGGTTTACCATCCCAAGTGTCTTGGAACAATATTAAGCGAGTTATAAGCACTTTTAAGTTTGTCTATCCTCGTTTGACCTTGAAGGAGGGGTTCAAGGTCAAATCCGACCATACCAGAAGATTCCCAGTTCATGATTTCCTATAGGTTGGTTTACCAAGTGTCTTGAACCAATAATAAGCAAGTTATAAGCACTTTTAAGTTTGGCTATCCTCGTTTGACCTTGAAGGAGGGGCCCAAGGTCAAATCCGACCACACCAGAAGATTCCCAGTTCATGATTTCCTATAGGTTGGTTTACCAAGTGTCCAAGTGTCTTGAACCAATAATAAGCGAGTTATAACCACTTTTAAGTTTGGCTATCCTCATTTGACCTTGAAGGAGGGGCCCAAGGTCAAATCCAACCACACCACAAGATTCCCAGTTCATGATTTCCTATAGGTTGGTTTACCAAGTGTCCAAGTGTCTTGAACCAATAATAAGCAAGTTATAAGCACTTTTAAGTTTGGCTATCCTCGTTTGACCTTGAAGGAGGGGCCCAAGGTCAAATCCAACCACACCACAAGATTCCCAGTTCATGATTTCCTATAGGTTGGTTTACCATCCCAAACCTCTTGGACCAATAATAAGCGAGTTATAAGCACTTTTAACTTTGGCTATCCTCATTTGACCTTGAAGGAGGGGCCCAAGGTCAAATCCAACCACACCACAAGATTCCCAGTTCATGATTTCCTATAGGTTGGTTTACCAAGTGTCCAAGTGTCTTGAACCAATAATAAGCAAGTTATAAGCACTTTTAAGTTTGGCTATCCTCGTTTGACCTTGAAGAAGGGGCCCAAGGTCAAATCCGACCACACCAGAAGATTTCCAGCCCATGATTTCCTATAGGTTGGTTTACCATCCCAAACCTCTGGGACCAATAATAAGCGAGTTATAAGCACTTTAAGTTTGGCTATCCTCGTTTGACCTTGAAGGAGGGGTCCAAAGTCAAATCTGAGCACTTCAAAAGATTCGCAGGACATGATTTCCTATAGGTTGGTTTCACATTGCAAACCTCTAGGACCAATAATAAGAGAGATATAAGCACTTTTAAAGTCCGCTATGTGGGTTACTTTGGCACTCCGTGGATTACCTTGAATTAAGAGCTTCAAGGTCAAATGTCTGCAAGTTGTAAAGGACATATATATCTGTTATAGATATCACCTATGAAGACATTCAACCTTCTACCTATGAGAAACAGCCATTAGAAAAATGTAGATAATTTTCACACACGGTGGCCATCTTGTTTTTCAGAATGAGGCTAATTTCCTTCCCAGAGAAGCTTACCCCCTCAAAAAGATATCCTGCAAATTTGGTGAACCTAGCTGATGTAGTTTTCCTCTTACAGCGTTAACGCCGAAAATCTCTCTACGCGGCGGCGTAGCGAACGCTAAACCAAAGTATCCACTGGATGCCTCTGGTGGACACAATAATTGCAATTTCAAAAATAGCATCAGAGATGCCTGTACCCCACAGCCTGAGGAAATAGTTTCAACACCATGAGATGTAGAAGTAGTGAAACAGTACAAAGATCAGCTCAAACTAGAAATAGGAAGCACTATAAAAAGAGTAATAAAATATTGAATAGGCGAATTGCATACAGAAAACACATTATCATGTGTAATGTCCACCCATGAGACTTTGGAAAGGCTTTGGGAGAAAAGCCCTCAAATTTGTCCCAGGAAAAAAACCCTCACAAAATGAGCCTTGTGGAGAAAACCCCTCAGGAGAAAACCCCTCTTAGATCAGATCAATGGATTATCAATTGCAATACATGAGGTCTCCAGTAATAACTAATTGCTCTTAAAACAATTAACCTCAAAGTCCATGTCATTTACCCCTTTTGTGACAAATGTCATCAAAATACTTACATTAAAAATACCTATGAAAAGTAAATTCTTCAAATTTCTTTAAATTATTTACTATAGTTACATGCCAATATAATGTTTTTGAAATTGAGTTTTCATTGTTTTACCAAGTTAGTTTCCTATGAAATTTGTAACATTTTGAAACATAATTTAATAATCTTCTTTTATTAATTCTATTATTATTATCATTTTTATTTATATGCATCTGTAGCTTTTTAAAATAAATGTACTTTTATGATTTTGAACTCTGAAGAAAAATCATTGTTGGAAAAAAGGTTGGTAAAATAGAATGGTAGATATTTGAATATAAACAGGAACAGGTTATTTGTTTCCAATATTTTGATTTTTGTATAAATCAAATCCGGGAAAATTGGCCTCCCAGAAAATTCCGGGGAACAGACAAAAGCCCCTCCTGACAAAAGCCCCCCTGACATAACCCCCCCTTTTTTTAAATGGTAGGACACAAGCCCCCCCTTAAATATAAGGGAGGAGGGCAAAAGCCCCCCCCCCCCCCTATTTTCAGAGGGGTAGGGCAAAAGCCCCCTTTATACTTAACAGTTTTTGGAAATTTTATTTTTTCATTTAATAATTTAAATCCTAGATTTCCAAAAAAATATCTTTGGAGAGACCTGAAAAATTTAGATGAAAAAAAACTGTTTATAATCATTACATGATGATTAAACAAGTACATCAAAAGCCCCCCTTCTATTTTTTACATCTTCTATTTCCAGACATGTCATTTGGGAGAGTTTAATAAATTAGATGCCAAAAACATTACAATTTTTACACATATGTATATATAAGTAATTCATCACGTGTAAAAACATCAAAGGGGGAAATCAATGACAGAAAGGTATTCTTTGTCTTTACAAAAGTCATTTGAAGATCCAATCTTGAAAACTAATTGCAATCAGGTAAACCCAAGCATTAACTGTGGCTTCTTGTAACAGAACCCTTTGAGTTTCAGAAAAAAAAACATCATGGCTTCTTTTAGCATAAACAGATTATTGTTTCTATTATATTTAGGGATTATAAACAACACATGGTGGTGGGGTTCTAAGAGATCAAAGGTATATGTATACTAACAAGAAGATTTGAAAGGGCCAACTGATTTAGGTTGGATTTTAATAAAATCAATCAAAATGTTGACCCTAAAAGTCTATAAAATGTATAATGTTGGTTTTTGTTGAAATATATACTTTTAAATAAATAAATAAATTTAGATGTAAAGTTTATATTTATTTTATGGGAAGGGGGGCTTTGGTCCAATCAAGGGGGGGGGGGGGGGGCTTTTGTCCTACATAGGGGGGGGCTTTGGTCAGGGGGGGCTTTTGCCCTCCCCAGGAAGACCAGGGGGCCTTTGTCAGGGGGGGGGGCTTATGTCCTACACTCCGGGGGTATAAAATTGGCCTCCCAATTTTTGTGGACAAGGAAAAATGCCCATGTATTGAAATGAAAAGAAAACAGATATTACAAGGCATAACAAACCTCCAATTCCTGAATAAAAGCCCATTTGAAAAGAAGCCCATCACCCAAAAAGCCCATCAGGAAAAAAGCTCATCAGGAAAAAAGCCCATCAGCTGAAGTGATGGGGTGGAAAAACGCCATCAATCTTTTAAAAAATTGCTATTCAACACATACTGAATTATTAATGATCAAAATCATACAAAAGAAGACCAAAATAGTTAATGATTTCAAGTGTTTTTAATTGGGACACTAAACTGACTTAAATTTTTAAAGCATTAAAATTTGTGTTAAACAGCAATTTTTTTAAACATTGATGGGCTTTTTTCACACCCCATGACTTTGGCTGATAGGCTTTGGGGGTGATCGGATTCTGTCCTGAAGGGCTTTTTCCGTACATGTGAAAGAATCCCATCAGGAAAAAAACCCACCAAGTTTCGTTTTCTGCAAAACTGCAAGACGGGCGACAAAGGAAAGAGATAAAAGTTGAAATTTTTCAATGTGACATACTATACATTTCTATGAACCTGTGGGTCAAAAATTTTGTCAAAAGTGCTCTATCTCTTGCGGTTTCTGAGATACAAATATTTTGGGTTTTCCACCAAAAGTTGCAAAAATTGAAATTTTTTAATTTCACATAGAATACTTATCTACTACCCTGTGGGTCAAAAATTCTGTCGAAAACGCTCTGATGGTTTCTGAGATATTAACATTTTTGGTTTTCCGTAAAAATCCAAGATGGTCTACAAAAGTGGCGAAAATTGAAATTTTTTAAATTCACATATAATACTCTGTTAATAGCCTGTGGATCAAAAATTCTGTCGAAATCGCTCTATCTGTTACGCTTTCCGAGATATTAACCTATTTTTATTTTCCGCAAAACTCCAAGATGACTGCCAAAAGTGGCGAAAAATTCACATAGAATACTCCTCTACTACCATATGGGTTAAAAATTCAGTCAAAATCGCTCTATCTCTTACGGTTTCCGAGATATTAACATTTTTGGGTTTTCCGCAAAAATCCAAGATGGCCGCCAAAAGTGGTGAAAAAAATTGAAATTTTTCAATTTTGTATAGGATACTTTGCTATCACCCTACGGGTCAAAAATTCTGTAAAAATCACTCTATCTCTTACGGTTTCCATGATATTAACATTTTCAGTTTTCCGCAAAAATCCAAGATGGCCACCAAAAGTGGCGAAATTGAAATTTTTTAATTTCACATAGAATACTCTCTCCATACCCTGTGGGTCAAAAATTCTGTCGAAATCGCTCTATCTCTTACGGTTTCCGAGATATTAACATTTTTTGTTTTTCCGCAAAAATTCAAGATGGCCGCCAAAAGTGGCGAAAATTGAAATTTTTCAATTTTGTATAGAATACTCTGCTATTACCCTATGGGTCAAAAATTCTGTCGAAATCGCTCTATCTCTTACGGTGTCTGAGATATTAATATTTTTTGTTTTTCGCAAAAATTCAAGATGGCTGCCAAAAGTGGCGAAAATTGAATTTTTTCAATTTCACATAGAATACTCTGCTACAACCCTATGGGTCAAAAATTCTGTCGAAATCGCTCTATCTCTTACGGTTTCCAAGATATTAACATTTTTTGTTTTTCCGCAAAAATTCAAGATGGCCGCCAAAAGTGGCGAAAATTGAAATTTTTCAATTTTGTATAGAATACTTTCCTACTTCCCTATGGGTCAAAAATTCTGTCGAAATCGCTCTATCTCTTACGGTTTCCGAGATATTAACATTTTTTGTTTTTCCGCAAAAATTCAAGATGGCCGCCAAAAGTGGCGAAAATTGAAATTTTTCAATTTTGTATAGAATACTTTCCTACTACCCTACGGGTCAAAAATTCTGTCCAAATCGCTCTATCTCTTACGGTTTCTGAGATATTAAGATTTTTTCGTTTTTCGCAAAAATTCAAGATGGCCGCCAAAAGTGGCGAAAATTGAAATTTTTCAATTTTGTATAGAATACTCTGCTATTACCCTATGGGTCAAAAATTCTGTCGAAATCGCTCTATCTCTTACGGTGTCTGAGATATTAATATTTTTTGTTTTTCGCAAAAATTCAAGATGGCCGCCAAAAGTGGCGAAAATTGAATTTTTTCAATTTTGTATAGAATACTTTCCTACTACCCTACGGGTCAAAAATTCTGTCCAAATCGCTCTATCTCTTACGGTTTCTGAGATATTAAGATTTTTTCGTTTTTCGCAAAAATTCAAGATGGCCGCCAAAAGTGGCGAAAATTGAAATTTTTCAATTTTGTATAGAATACTCTGCTATTACCCTATGGGTCAAAAATTCTGTCGAAATCGCTCTATCTCTTACGGTGTCTGAGATATTAATATTTTTTGTTTTTCGCAAAAATTCAAGATGGCCGCCAAAAGTGGCGAAAATTGAATTTTTTCAATTTCACATAGAATACTCTGCTACAACCCTATGGGTCAAAAATTCTGTCGAAATCGCTCTATCTCTTACGGTTTCCAAGATATTAACATTTTTTTGTTTTTCCGCAAAAATTCAAGATGGCCGCCAAAAGTGGCGAAAATTGAAATTTTTCAATTTTGTATAGAATACTTTCCTACTTCCCTACGGATCAAAAATTCTGTCCAAATCGCTCTATCTCTTACGGTTTCTGAGATATTAAGATTTTTTCGCTTTTCACAAAAATTCAAGATGGCCGCCAAAAGTGGCGAAAATTGAAACTTTTCAATTTTGTATAGAATACTTTCCTACTAACCTATGGGTCAAAAATTCTGTTCAAATCGCTCTATCTCTTACGGTTTCTGAGATATTAAGATTTTTTTGTTTTTCGCAAAAATTCAAGATGGCCGCCAAAAGTGGCGAAAATTGAAATTTTTAAATTTTGTACAGAATACTTTTCTACTACCCTGTGAGTCAAAAATTCTGTCCAAATCGCTCTCTTACGGTTTCTGAGATATTAAGATTTTTTCGTTTTTCACAAAAATTCAAGATGGCCGCCAAAAGTGGCGAAAATTGAAAATTTTCAATTTTGTACAGAAACTCTTCTACTACCCTGTGAGTCAAAAATTGTGTCGAAATCGCTCTATCTGTTACGGTTTCCGAGATATTAAGATTCTTTCATTTTTCGCAAAAAATTAAGATGGCCGCCAAAAGTGGCGAAAATTGAAATTTTTTAAAATTTTGTATAGAATACTTTTCTACTACCCTGTGGGTCAAAAATTCTGTCGAAATCGCTCTATCTCTTACGGTTTCTGAGATATTAGCAAATTACTCAAAAGTAGTACTGAAAAAACACAATGAAGTACCTAAATGGCTATTACTCATGTACTGACAAAGCTATCAGTCCCAAATGCAATACCAAGCGAGCTATGGACATAACAATCTTGTATTCAAAATTGTGGTAAAATATCTTTAACTATTTTGGCTTAAATGCACGGAAACCAATGGGTACTGAAAATAGCTGTACTTAAGTATTACTCAGTAAGCAAAAGAGGTACAACAGCCAAAAGCAATCCCAAGCAAGCTACTGACCCAATAAGCCTGCATACCAAATTTGGTGACAATAGCTCGAATACTTTTCCTTTAAATGAGCGGAAACCATGCGTGGCGCTGGACATCGGACGGCGGACATCGGACGGCGAAAAAAGCAAAAATAATATATCCACCCCCCAGGGGGGTGGACATAATAATCCAAATAATGTTTATGTAGAGAAAACAACATCTTAGGGGAAAAAAATGTATGTAAAGATAAATTATTAAAACAAGACAATTAGTACAAGACAATTCAATAGCAAGATGACAGCATTAATCAGTAACTAAAAACTAAAGGAATGCTTTTGCTAACAAAAGCTAAGCATCCCTGAAAGCTTAAAATGCTTTGTGGTTTTAATAAGCATGCTGTAAAGCTAAGAATGCACAAAGCTGCGCCGTATGCTTTCCCAATACCTCTTAATATATTCTGAAGCTATAAAAGCAACGATAAAGGAGATATAAGACAAAAACTCCAAAGCAGCTATTTATGACCCCAGTTTGGCCCATAAAGGGGGGTCGGGGGTAAAACTGACCGGCTATTTAGACTCTCCACATATGCTTTCCCAATACCTCTTAATACATTCTGAAGGTATAAAAGCAACAATAAAGGAGATATAAGGCAAAACTCCAAAGCAACTATTTTATGACCCCAGTTTGACCCATAAGGGGGGGGTCGGGGGATAAAACTGACTGGCTATTTAGATTCTCCACATATGCTTTCCTAATACCTCTTAATACATTCTGAAGCTATAAAAGCAACGATAAAGGAGATATAAGGCAAAAACTCCAAAGCAGCTATTTATGACCCCAGTTTGGCCCATAAGGGGGGGGGGGGGGGGTCGGCGGGTAAAACTGACTGGCTATTTAGACTCCCCACATATGCTTTCCCAATACCTCTTAATACATTCTGAAGGTATAAAAGCAACAATAAAGGAGATATAAGGCAAAAACTCAAAATCAGCTATTTTATGACCCCAGTTTGAACCATAAGGGGGGCCGGGGGTAAAACTGACCGGCTATTTAGACTCTCCACATATGCTTTCCCAATACCTCTTAATACATTCTGAAGGTATAAAAATAATAAATAATAAAGGAGATATAAGGCAAAACTCCAAAGCAACTATTTTATGACTCCAGTTTGAGCCATAAGGGGGGTCGGGGGATAAAACTGACCGGCTATTTAGATTCTCCACATATGCTTTCCCAATACCTCTTAATACATTCTGAAGCTATAAAAGCAACGATAAAGGAGATACAAGGCAAAAACTCCAAAGCAGCTATTTATGACTCCAGTTTGGCCCATAAGGGGGGTCGGGGGGTAAAACTGACCTGCTATTTAGACTCTCCACATATGGTTTCCTATTACCTCCCAGTACATTTTATGGCTCTAAATGCAATACTTAAGAAGATAATAGGGGGGTTGACCTAAATTTAAGGCTTTCAGATTGGAAGGTGTCAGAAAATCACTCATAAATGAGACATTTTTCAAGGGATTGCTCCCAAAATCTAATCAGCTCGCGTTTTCGATAGTATGAACAGGTGTGTCAAATTATAAGGCTGTGTAGCAAGTAGTTTTTCCTGAACTGTGATGACGGGGGGTGTACTTAAAAAAAAATTGTTTTTGATCATATGACCTTCATAAGGTCAAATTTAAGCATGCAGAAAAATTTTCCCACACCTAAGGTATATAACTGGTAAATATGGTTTGAAACCTTCTAATAATAAGGGAAATATTAAAGGGAGACCATCATGCGGAGGCGGCGAGGAAACGGAGGCGAAAACAAATAAGCGCCCTTTCAGGGACGCTTAATTATGAAGCTGTAAAATTTATTATTTGGAGAACAGCTCTCAATGGAAATTGCACAATTATGTAAAAGTGCATATAATGCAGTTTCATAGCAGGGGCTCCCACAGAGTGGAACAAGCTTCCTCAAGCCATCAGAACCATAGAAAGCATTTCTGGTTTCAGGAGTTGAAAACATACCTTTTTAGATTGGCTTATCCTCCACCATAGCCTATCTCCCCTATCGGACGCTAATATGGAAACGGACATCTTTCTGGAACTGGACTATCCCTTTTTGCACATAAGCGCCTTAGAGGATGTTTACATCAAATTCGGCGCTATATAAGTGTTTCTTACTTACTTACTTATATAATAATCAGTTGCAGCAATAATCCATATATCTTTGTCATAAGTGAAAGAAATCTCAAATATGGAAGGTGACCACACTTTGACACTTAAAGGTCACAACATGTTGCACACATACACCCCCAACCAATGTCCCTACCAAGTAACAACTTCCTACACCTTATGGTTCCGAGATATAGCCCGGACAAGATTTTATAGGTGAAGGTCACACCACGATGTTGCACACCTACACTCCCTAACCAGTGTCCCTACCAAGTATCAACTCCCTACACCTTATGGTTTTGGAGATATAGTCCAGGCAAGATTTTATAGGTCAAGGTTACTGCAGTGAGGTCAAAGGTCAAATCAAGGTCACACCATGACATTGCACACCAAGCCCTAACTAATGTACCTACCAAGTATCAACTTCCTTCACCTCATGGTCGTCGAGATACAGCCCGAAGACTTTAAAGGGCAAGGTCAAATCAAGGTTGCACACCTACACCCCCTGACCAATGTCCCTACTAAGTATCAACTTTCTACACCTTATGGTTTTTGAGATACAGCCCTTTTTCCCGCCGCCCGAATGCCTGCCCATCCAGACACCATGGGTGAAAACAATACCCTGACAGCCGTTTAGGGCTGTGGGGTAAAAATTGTATTTGAAAGACAAATGGGACTATACTTTAGATCATAGGTTGTTAATCAGCAAGAGTAACCCCTTAAATAGCAATCAGTTTGATAACACGGCTAATGCATGGTTTAGCCATTCATATAATGGGGTTCAGAGATCATTAGTCTTTCTGCATTCATTATAGATCAGAAATGAATGTGAAAACCTTAAATGTATGTTACAAACTATGTTATTAACCTGTGTTATAATATTCTTCATTTGATTTTTATGACTTGATGACTATGTTTCCCCATCTCCTGCAACTTCAACTGAAACAAGGGCCAAGTTTGCTTGGTAGAAACTTCCAATTGGACTTTCAACCAAGTTTAGCCTGAATTTGAAATTCTACCGGTACAAAATCTAGTTGGAGTTTCTACCAAGCAAACTACTGGTAGAGAGTTGCATTGGAGTTTCTAGCGTTAGAATTTCACTAAATGTTATTAATCGGTGAAACTTTTTTATTGAAGTATAGCGGTCAGGTGGGATGCACTATTAGGTAAAAATTCTAACTAGAGGATCGCTCGCAAAAAAAAAGATAATGTTTTTGCATAGCAAAAACAAAGCGTCCTGAAAAGGATATAAAGGTGAGTGCTAAAGTATTAAGAAAATGCTTCGTTTCTAGCCTTATACTGTTGTGGCAACCAAAGTCAGCGCAGTCTGCTCTATCTAGCACGGTTTTCAAGATATAAGCATTTTTGTGTTTTGCAAAACATTAAAAAATTCAAAATGTCCGCTATATTTGGTGAGACAAAAATATTTTGAAAATTGGCATGGCTACTCTGCAGAGATACCCAGCAGGTAAAAAATTTTGTTGAGTTCGCTCCATATAGGACAGTTTTCGAGATATAAGCATTTTTGTGTTTAGCAAAAACTTTGAAAATTCAAAATGGCCACCATTTATGGGGAGACAAAAATTTTTGTCAAGACCACTGCCGCGGTGTGTATCTCCCGCCGAGCATTAAAGCAGAAGAAATAGCTTTTCCGAGATATTCACAATTTTTCATTTTCGTGTGTGAAAGCTCTTCCAAAAGTAGGTGAATGAGTTATTTGAGAAAAATTGGCTATCTGCAATACTTTTAGAGATAATTCGCATTTACTCATTTTGAGTAGGTGAGTAATTAGCTATGGGTCTGAAACTTCACCATGTGAAAGCTCTCCCACAAGTAGATGAATGAGTATTTGATAAAAATTGGGTATCCGCAATACTTTTACAGATAATTCGCATTTACTCATTTTGAGTAGGTGAGCAATTAGCTATGGGTCTGAAACTTCACCAAGTGAAAGCTCTTTGGGATAGCTGCTCTGCAGAGATACCCTGAAGATCAAAAATTTCGTCGAAATCGCTCTATGTAGCACGGTTTTCGAAATATTAGCATTTTTGTGTTTTGCAATTTTTGCGCAAAAATTCGAAAATGGCCGCCATTTTTGGAAAGATAAAATTTTTTTGAAAATTGGCATGGCTACTCTGCAGAGATACCCTGTGGATCAAAAATTTCGTCGAAATCACTCTATCTAGCAGGGTTTTCGAGATATAAGCAGTTTTATGTTTTGCAATTTTGCGAAAAATTCGAAAATTCAAAATGGCCGCCATTTTTGGCGAGAAATTTTTTTTTTGAAAATTGGCATGGGTACTCTGCAGAGATACCCTATGGGTCAAAAATTTCGTAGAAATCGCTCTATCTAGCACGGTTATCTATCTATCTATCGAAAATTCAAAATGGCCGCCATTTTTGGCGAGACAAAAATTTTTGAAAATTGGGAAAACTACTTCGCAGGGATACCCTGTGGGTCAAAAATTTCGTCGAAATCGCTCTATCTAGCACGGTTTTCGAGATATAAGCATTTTTGTGTTTTCCTTATTTGGAAAATTCGTAATGATTAATTAATCATTAATTACTCGGCCATTTCTTGACCAATCAATGCCAAAATCTAATGATTTCCAGATTTTAATAGAATGAATGTATTTGCCAAGTTTCAGGTGAATTGATAAAATTCCTTTCAAGTTATCATCCGGACAAGCTTCCCCATCGAAAAGACATTTTTGGTCATGTGACCTCTCTGATTGGTTGAAATGTCACTGCAGCATATTCAAAAAAATTCCCCAAGGCTACTGCCTAAACCTGCCAAATTTGAAAAGAATCCGCCTAACGGTTACAGAGTTATAAGGAAAACAAAATGCGGAGCCGCCGGAGCCTGGTCTCCCATACACAAACAAGCGTCCCTTGTGGGACGCTTAATAATCAGTTGCAACAATACATATATCGTACAGGAGAAATATGTCTCAAATAAGGCAGGTCAAAGGTCACACAAAGATCTTCCCATGTTGCACACATACTCTCCAATCAATACCTTACCATCAACTTCCTACACCTTACCATTGCCAAGATGTAGCCAGGTCAAGATTTTATAGGGCATGGTAACCGAGATTACAGATCAACATTCCAAACCAATAACCCAACTATCCACTTTCTGCACCTCAGTTTCTGAGATATGGCCCAAACAATATTTTTAAGGTCAGGGTCACTACAAAAAGGTCAAAGGTCCTACCACGACATTGCACATATACACCCCTCACCCATGTTCCTACCAAGTATCAACATCCTACATCTTGCAGTTTCTAAGATCTTACAACGCAAGGTCAAATTCAGGTCACATCACAATATTTTACACCTACACCCCCAAACTAATGTCCCTATCAAGCATCCACTTCCTACACCTTATGGTTTTTAATAAACAACCCAGACAAGAATTTTTCCCCACCACCTGCCTAGCTGGATGCTTGGGTGAAAACAATACTCGCACAGCTTTTAAAGGCTGTGAGTGTGTTGGGGGGGTAATTGGTCTCGCAAAACCTCATTCAATTCATTGTTATATTATTGTTGACTGGTGAACAACACTTAAATTCAGTTGCTGATGCTTCAGTTTGCTTCCCTTGCTTAGTGTCAATACTGTCCAAATGCTTGTAAAGTTCATGGTAAAATACTATTCTAACCATTTTTATGGCCAGATAGTATTGCGCCCAACTAGAGTATACTAGAATTACAGGAACCTCTCTAATTAAACTATAGACTTCTTAACAAGGAATATTTCCAATTGCTTGGGAAAAATCATACCTACTGCCATTGCACAAAAATTGTTATTTGGAGGCTCTGCAACTTGCTCATTTGTGTAAACAATAAAACAAAAAAGTTAAAATAAAAACTTTCTGTCATCATCCTTTATTCTCTGTACTTCTGTGGTACATGCAACAAAAACAGTGGTATACAACTATTATTAATATCGACAGTATGCACAATGTATTATTAAATAAACCTGATAAATAAGCAAGACAAACACACAACACTAAAATAGAAGAAGCGGGCTCATTGGTAAGATGCACTCAGTACACCTGTCGATACAGCTTTCTCAAATCTATTCTGCCATTGCAATGATACAGCACAATTAGTAACCTTTCAACACTAGAACTTGTTCATTAAAAAATGCATTTCCTCTGATGAACTGATCACATATTCATTCAATACTTCTAAAACACAATAATACCTTGTATTTACACTAAGACACTTTACAACTGGAATATCACAAACTTAATACTATACACAACAGAAAAGACTTAAACAAGAAAAAGGATGGGAGAATGACTACCAACGTAGAACGTTTCAAGACATTAATATTTTACAATTTACAAACTTCACAAGACTGGATAAAATTGATGGAAAAAATGATCACTTAACAGATGTACTTTGATGTTTCAGTCTTAACAGTCTACTTTAAGTTTCTTAAACCACTTGATTTTATGTCAGATATAATTGCTTAATTTTGAGGCCAATAACAGATTTCAAGTACAATGAAAGTAACTGCATGCCATCTTCCACTCTGTAAAGATTTACCACAAAAAAACTGAAGATATAAACTGGACATTCACTAAACTGTCACTAAATCGGGTCATGAAGAAAAATTTATCACTGTAAAATGAAAACTTTATAATTTCATCTTTGTTGAATAACTTGACTTTTATAAAGATATATTTGTACTGGCAGATCAAATGCTTTATAAGCAACACTGGCAAATTATTTTAAATTATACAGATTTCAATTTTTAAAGTTTCAGTGTATTTTTAAAAACTGAGAAACTTCTTATTCCGAAACAATCAGGAATCATGACTGTACACTGCCTATATTAATTCTAAAATACATACTTAATCACTTGTAATAAAATGCAGTGAAACAATTACATTATCAAGCATACAAAACCGGGATATCTCATAGTTTTGTGCAAGACATTCCAAACTGCAATGAATGCAGCCCTGAAAACATGCAAATTACAAGTAATATGAAGAAATCTGTACACGTTCCTGAGACTTCCCTATTATCAACAGGCAGAACTTGTTCTGCACAAACACTCTCCCACTAAAACACCTTTCCAGAGCACCAGCTAGAAAAAGAAATAGATTATACACTCAAGAAAACCTTGCAAACTAGCATTAAAATACACATGCAACAACTATCAAGCTTCCAGGGTAACTTCGGCACTTCTTGTGGACTACTTTCTTGTTAATCTAATGCATACCAATGTTTATTTTTTCACAAAAGAATCTGATTTCACAGCATATAACAATTATGGACAATTTGAAATACTACGCCACTAAAGCAATAGAACAAAGCTCTTCAAAGTATAAGTTGAAACACACACATTCAAGCCAGTGTCTCTTCCAGAAAACTATGCACATATCTGTATATCTGTCTGTTGGTTCAATGATTTTGGTACCACACAAAAGGCTAACCTTAGAAAGCCTACTCAAACAATGAGATCCTCCATGTTATATATCGACTAACAAACATGACTTGGTGGCCACACTACTAGCAAACACACACAGCACAAAATATAGCAAAAATAAGACTCAGTTGTTCCCATTATCTTTATAACCTGCATTATACAGAAATTGTTCAAGCATCAACAGTTCTCAAGCATCAAGCAATACTTTTATATGTTGCACAAGTTGGGTGTAAACCCATAACAAACTGACCTGTGCAGCAAGTAACAGTTTAATACTTGTGGAATGATGTACACATTATTTTGTCTGAGTTTTTACTATGAAAACGTTTCAGTCACTGTTTCACTAGCAATAAAATGGCTCTTGATTTTGGTAGATAATGTTACACTGTCTTTTTCAAAATACATTATTCATACATTATACTTTACAAAACTTTTCCTTGCAAATGAAATAAAGTTATGATTTTTTCCACACTTTTAAGCATCTAATTCTGGTTAATTTATAGCCACTATTTGGAGTTTTGTTACCAAACTTAAATGGTATTTTTAGTTAAGACACATATGTAGGAAGTCTAAACTTTTTTGAGATCCAGTAGATACTTAAGTCAAATAAATTTTATAGTTAAGGTGATTCACCATTTTTGGTACAGAAAACCAAATGCAAGCAATGAACGAGAATAATAAAACCTCAATGGAGATCATCAAACAATTTGTGCAACACATTAAAAAGGGCCTTTTATTAGAAAAATAAACAACTTTAAACGCTGCCATTAATATAAATGTATATGACACAAGATTATGTAACTATTACATACTAACAACAAATTATACATAATTTGTGAAATCAATACCCTTGTGATGATAAACCCTCATATTTAAAATGGTTAAATATGAGCAAATGCATTCATTTTTTGTGGAGATCACAGTACCTCAGTGTTATCTATAATAATATTCAGTATACAAAGTATGTATTAGATACACAAGTGAAAGCAACAACAAGAAGTGATCATGTGCTGTCATACTAGATGCTACATAACATACACCGCAAAACAAGTCTGAAACTTTTGAATTTACACAAGTTTTAACACTTTCCTTACACCTTTAATAATTATTCATGTTACTCCTTTTGACATTTTTTATTAATGTTAATTATTTTTTTAATATTTTGAACTTTTATGGGGATGGGATTGGTGCTGTTGATTTGTTTTATGTATTTTTTTAGGCTGTACAAAGTGGGTGTGAGGGGCGGCATATCTCCACTTTGGCTGGTTTCTGTTTATTGGTGGTTTTCTTTTCAAAAGAAAATAGCTCTTAATTACAAAATAACATTTCCATAATCATTATTACAAAGCAGAATGGTACGATGTTATTTTCTATTGTTTCACAAATATGCAAACACAGAATAAAACTATAATTTTTAGGGGATAGATGAGCGAGTGAAAAAGGCCAAGATTAACTGTTATTGTAAATTATACCTGCATTGAGTACCCGTTGTTTAAAAGGAAATGCTTTAAACTTGAACTTCACCGAAAAAAAAAAAAAAATATTGTTTCATTGCCTATAAATGACATCAACTTATATCGATGTCTTTTATTACAGCTGTTCATGTTGTATCCAAGACAAGAATTCTTTGAAAAAGGTCAGTATATTAATAACCATTTCCAAATGGCCAAAAATGATGCATAAGGTCTCAATTATGACACATTCACCGCATATAAATATAACTACAATTAATTTGCACAGTATTTTACATTTTAAAACAATTTAATTAATTTTAAGGACTGGACAAAAAAGTTGTAATTCCGAAACTACATCCAGCAAAACTTTCACTCCTGCTAGGTCATGTGAGTATGGACTGGGATGTCAAAATGCCGAAAAAAATATGGCTACTAGAGGAGTAACTGCACTCTTTCAAACCCACTAACCGTTTTCTCTATTGAGGCTCGAGTAACCGTTCCCACCCCTATTAAAAATGAAGATAATTAAAAATTTAATTCAAACCACTGTCAGAAACAAAACTGAATTAGATTCATTCCATCATTAGTAAATATGTACTCACTTTGATATCATTGCTGCAAAACTATGTACAGTCTCAGCACTTGTAATGTTATGTACACAACTAGCTTACTCTGTAAGTTGTCAATATTATATACAGTCTAATTCACTAAGTCTACCAACAGTTCCTGGAGTAAAAAGCACTAGCTATATGTACTGCAAAAAACACTGGATTTATTAGCAAAAGTACTTATTGCACAAAGCCTTGTGGTTAACTGTCACAATATGTTACAACTGTCAAAAAGGCAAAATCCAAGCCCACACCAAATTTGAGGACAAAATATTGAAGCGTCATTTTATTCCATTCAAAAGGAAAATCTACAATGAAGAAAATTAATTTATTACAAAAACTCTGCTGAGAGTATTTTTTTTCCCAAAATTAACACCATCAATAATCACAATAGGAAGGCAGAGGGTTTACTTTTCCAGTATACATTAAAACCCTGATTTAAAGACATGGCAAACTTTCTGGAATGTTCTCAACAAACATATGACAAAGATGTTAAGACAATCTAAACATCACAATTGATACACTTGAAAATTGATGCAACTAATTATTGAATCTACACCTCTTGCAATTTTGTTTGCAGTTTTTCTTTCAAGTCTCTTATTTAATCAATCCAATTGTGTGGAATTAATTGCAGATATTTTTGTTTCTACAAATTTAACAATATATAATAAAGCCCAAAGCTTAAACAGCTATCTTTAGTTCATTTTTGTAATAAAAATCACATTGATTAAATTATACAGTCAACTCAGTTTGCAAATGTACAACTTCCTGGTGATTGTAGCAAAATAATTATCCAAAAGACAACTTTCAAGCATCAACAGAAAAAAGATTCTGCATTTCAAGTAATAATCCTATTTATCTGAGGCTTTACAAAAATTCAGTGATAGTTAAATATACAGTAAATTTTGTCCACTATGTAAATGATGTTGAATAATGCACTAGTAAATGGATTCTTCCTAAATTTCCCAATCTTGGTGGAATTTAACCTGTTTCCAATGATAATTATTACAAAAAAAAAAAAAAAAAAAGGTCATGGACTCGTGGTCACTATGAATTTTTAAAATACCCCTGAAAGCAATGACATGTACATGGATATTAAAAACAGTTTTAATAATTTACAATCTTAAGAATAAATCAATAAATAACTTACTAAATGTAATATTACAACTGTGCACTAAGAAATTCAATTTCAAGTCAAGAAATAAAAACTTGTGGATCGACCATTACATTATTCATAAAACCTTAAAAAGTTAAAAACATGAACTTCTACAGAAGAAAACAAAGAATAAAACACAAGACAACCAAATAACTAAAACAGAGCTGCCCTTCAAAGTTGTCCCCATGATAAGATGCTTTTATGGCAGTGCAATGTATTACTTATCAGATTGAACATTTTTATACACAGAAAATATAACAATCCAGACTATGCCTTGACAGGCTCTGCACCCTTGACCCATCTATAGCGGTCAGGCTTGTTGTTTTGGGCTGCAGTTGACGACGGTTGGCTGATATGACTCGAATGTCCAGTCTTCATGTTGACTGGTGCGGGTGAAGAAACATGGATGGAGTGCTGCTGTGTGGTGGTGGGGTTGTTGTTGCTACTGCTTGAGATCACAACTTTACTAGTGTTGTTGCTGAGGGTACAGTCTGTGCTGGCCGTGGCTGTATAGTCAGCAGCTTGGAACAGAGTAGTAGCACCACCCTGGTAGCTATTGCTTTCCTCATCAGAGCTGCTGTGCTGCTGGTGTCCGTAGATGTCGCCCTGATGGTGGAATATATGCAGTCCATTGAACACCTTGCTGCGGCCATTCATGCCGTTGCTGTATGTGTGGTGCTGCTGATGTGGGTGTTTCCACTTGTTACTATGGTGATGGTGATGGTGATGATGTTGAGGTGGGAGGTGGTTATGTTGGAAATTCATGTTCCCTTGAAACGGCTGCAGTCCCTTGTAGTAACCACCCACACCAGGAATAGTGACAGGGGACCTCTTGCCTGTGAACTCCCGTAATTTGTCAAGCTCCTCCTGCCTCTTCTTATTGTAGTCTTCAATCATCTCCTCCAGGTCAAGAGTCAGTGCCTGATTGTCTACCTGCTCCTCCTTGAAAGAAGCCACTGTACAAAATGTGCTCTTGGTCTCACCAAATCTGAAGCAAAGAAAGGACTTGCATGATGGACACACAATATAGGGATATGTTTCTTATTAACAAATTAAGAGAGGTGTTCATGACCGATCACATAAATACAAGTAGGGCTGGCACAGAGTCCAGGTTATGAAAAAAGGTCATTTTGGTTTAAAAATGAGTCCAAACTGGATACCCATTAAACTCTTAAAACAAGACCACTACAACATCTCCCGCCGTGGATTAAACACCAAATGATATGAAGCTATAGTTATGAAACTCTGCCATGACACAGAACATCAACTAGACCAGGGGCCAGACATTAGATGAATTTTTCTCTTTTGTCAGAGGCCATTAAAGCCGTAGTCCTGTGTAGTACCCAGTGCATCCAAAATTTGACCGAAATTGCTCTATTTCAGTTTTTGAGATAAACAACATTTTCCACTTTCCATATTTCGAGATGGCGGCTGAAATTCCGAAAATTCTCATTTTTCAAAGGCCATAAGGGAGTGGTCCTTAGTACCCAGTTCTGTCCAAGATTTACACTAAATTGCCGTCTCTTACAGTCATCAAAAACAAGCAATCAGTGCCCGTGAATGGGCTATATGTCAGCTGACTGCGTGTTTTGGGTTTCAGAGTGACAGAAGAAAAGGACACAAAAGTTGTCTCCTGCAGGAAAGTAACAAGGTAACTGTTGAGGTGTAAAAAGTAGGGTAAAAGTAGGGCTGCAAGCGAGCCCGAAAATGCGCCTCGATTCCTCATTTTAGAAGAATCAACTCGGACTCGGTTAATCGCTTGATTATCGCCCACGAAATAAACTGCTTCATATTTTGACATATCACGCCTTATAAAATGGTTACAAACCACACAACAGGAAAGAATGTTCATAATTTATTGAATTTTGGGAAAAAGACGCATTTATAATGCAAAATATAAGAAACTTTAACCATCTTTATATTGCGAGATTTGAGGTGTCTTCGAAATACGTTATAATAAAATGCCATCTTATAAAACATTGTTACACAAAGAATTAAAGTTTGCAAATACTTAAAATATAAAATGCTGAAATGGAAATGCCTTATATTAGTAAAATATATAAATATATTCAAATATTTAAAGAAAAAATAGAATTTTGTAGTAGATTTTAGGTCTATGTTCAGTTGTTTTCGAAGACCGGGTTCACTTTCCTTGCCTCGAGTATTGTACTGAATCATTTCGTTTCCGAGTAACCGAAGAATCGTTGCAGCCCTAGGTAAAAGCATACTTAAACAAAATACTGCAAATTTGAAAATTTTAATTACTTAAATGTAGCTTTTATAAGCTACAAGCTTACCATGTGGGACTTAATGCTGATCTCGGGTTGCCACACCCGGGGCCAACGTCTTAGAAAAAAAGACAGTTCTTGTTAGCCACCGGATATACTGGTAGTTGTCGTCACGTGATAACTTCTGACCAATCGTCCTACTTTCTCGTTGAAATTTTTTAAACCTACCCCTCAGCTGTAAACAGCGGGGAGGCAGGGTGGGACTCTTCTAAGTCCCACATGGTAAGCTTGTAGCTTATAAAAGCTACATTTAAGTAATTAAAATTTTCAATTTTATTACGCTACAATAGCTTACCATGTGGGACTTAATGCTGAATTCAACCGCCCGGTGGCGGGATTACAGCTGAGACTGGAAGGAATGTCATTTTTTCTAAGATTTTGAGTTAATATGTATAGAATAGTGCCAGAAATACCAGTCTGAGTCCCATTTACAGTGCCCCGATCCCGAAGGCCGGGCCTGTAACGAGCCAAAAACCTAAGTAAATGAGAGACAGTGCTAAAAACTGTCTAGATGTTTTATTGAAGGACGGGAGTGCAGCAGTGCTCACTCCGAGGTCTAAGGGTCCAAAAGGGGCCCTTCACGTGTGACTGACCAACCCAGAGGTTGGGAATCTCATAAAATTTTTACAACCTGAATATGAGATTAATGACAACAAAATAAGTCCTTAATAGAAAATACTTGATAATTAAAGGATAAAATGACCTTACCCGTAACATCTTGAAGGTAGAGGAATACCTAGATCCTGGGAAAGACTCCTGAAGACTTGGTTGTAGCGGATGTGCCCCCCCCCCCCCTTTTTTCTTTCCGAGGACAACTGGTCTGAGGGGAAGGATCTAGGACTTGTTGTGCAGCCACTACGGGTCCCAGGTACAAATTGTTGTCGGTGTCCGACCAAGTAAGGTCTTTTAGGTAAAAATTTGTAAATGTGTTGTGAGCTTTCCAGTGACAGGCTTGCATGATTTGGTCCACCGATACCCCACCGTAAAAGGCCTTAGAGGCCGCGAAGGCCCGGATGTCATGCGCTTTGACTTGGACCAAGTCCAAGGCTTGTTGATCTGCTTGTTTGTAACAAAGTAAAATGGTTTGTTTCAACCATGAAGAGAGTGTAGCGGGTCTGATGTCGGAGGTATGTCCTTTCTTAAAGGAGATGAAAAGGAGAGAACGAGACCCTCTCAGGTCTTTAGTTCGATCCAAATAAAACCTCAGGGCCCGTACGGGACACAGGGTCCTGTCTTCTTTAAACTGTCTATCCACAATGGTAGTCAGAGCAGGGATAGTCACCGGAGACACACTTTGAGAACCTTCTCTTGCTAGTTGGTTTTTGGCTATGAAATCAGAAGAAGGGAACAAGGCAACCTTTTCCCATTGGCCTAAATTAGCTACTTTGTTAGCGACCCAGGCATGGATTTCGCTGCGGTGCTTGCCGGAGGCCAAGGCTAGCAAGAAAGCAGTTTTTAAAGTGAGATGTTTGAGGTCTGAGTCTTTCATGGGCTCAAAAGGTGCTTTGGTGAGCTCGTTAAGGACAACAGAAAGGTTCCACTTGGGTAAGTTTCTGGAACTTTTAGGACGATCCCTGTGAAAACTGGAGAGTAACCTATGAAGGTCTGCATTGTGTGCAATATGTTGGGCCGTTGGGCCCAAAGTGTCAACGATTGCAGTCCTGTAACCATCAATGGTCGAGGGGCGCCTGTTTAGGTCTTGGTACAGGTACATGAAGAAATCTGAGATTTGTTTCACAGATGGAGTGGAGAAATCCACCGAATTTTCTCTGCACCATTTTTCAAAAAGGGCCCACTTTGACTTGTAGATGGTCCTTGTTGATGACCGCTGAGGGGCAGCAATTCTCTCTGCCACCTCCACAGAGAAGCCTTGTTCTTGGAGTTGTCCGCTCCTAGACACCAGGCGTGGAGGTTCAGGTGCTGGGGGTTGTTGTGGAACACCAGCTTGTGGGACTGTTTGAGTAGGGTTGTTGACACTGGGAGTTGCAGTGGGATCTCTGTTGAGAGCTGCACTAGGTCCCAAAACCAGGGCATCCCTGGCCAGCCTGGGGCTATTATGATGATCAGGCACTGGCATTGCCTGATCTTTTGGATCACCTTGTGAAGGAGAGCCGTAGGAGGGTACGCATATGCTGTGAGGTTGGTCCAGTTTATGTTCAGAGCATCTATGTCCCAGGCCTTTGGGTCTGGGATAGGAGACACGTATAGAGGGAGCTTGTGGTTCAGGTGAGTGGCAAACAAGTCTACATGAGGGGTGAACCACTTCTGGCAGATCTGTTTGAAGACCTGTGGGTGCAGAGACCATTCGGTTGACTGCACTTGGTTGGACCTGGATAGCAGGTCGGCCATCACATTCAGGCACCCTGGAATGTGCCTGGCTTTAAATGTTATGTGATAGTAATGGCACCAGGTCATGATCTTCCACAGGAGAGCACACATCTCTGCCGAGTGTGTTCCTCCTTGTTTGTTGATGTAGGCTACCACTGTTGAGTTGTCCGTCGCGACCAACACTGTTTGATTCTGGCACTGGTCCTTGAAGTCTCGAAGGGCCAGGGAGACCGCCTTCAATTCTAGGACATTTATGTGAAGCCTTTTTTCCCGATCTGACCACAGACCCTTGGTAAAGTTTTGGTCTAAGTGAGCGCCCCAACCTTCGTTTGAGGCGTCGGTAAAGAGTTGGATACTGTGGTCTTTGGGATGAAGGTCTGCACCTTTCATCACCTTGGAGGGATTTTGCCACCAATCTAGGTGGGCTGCAATGGCTTCTGTCCAGGGAAGGAGGTTGTCCAGCGACTGAGGATATCTCCAGTGCTCCTTGAGATGAAACTGAAAGGACCTCATGTGAAGGCGTCCCTCCGGGACCATTTTCTCCGTTGAGGCTAGCAACCCAATTGGAGACATCAAACATCTTGCAGTCAAAACACGTTTTGACTTGAGTCGTAGGATCAAATCCTGAAGTTTGAGCCATCTCTCTTGAGTGGGTTTTACAAGGGCTGAATCGAGGTGGTATTCGTAGCGCACGAACGAAAACACCTGTGTAGGTTTCAGTTCTGATTTTTCCTGATTTATTATCCATCCCAAGGACTGAGTCAGGTCTACTACTGCCTGAGTGTTCACTTGTGCTTCCTCCTGAGACTGGGACCTGATCAGCCAGTCGTCCAGGTATTGGTGAATTCTGAGTCCTCTTGAGAGGGCCATTAGTTTCACTTCCTTTACGATCATTGTAAAGACCTGGGGGGCTGTAGCTAGTCCGAACGGGAGGGAGGTGAATTGGAACACCTGAGCCTTGTAGCAAAACCTTAGGTATTTCCTTGAGCTTGGGTGGATGGGGATATGCAGGTAGGCGTCCGACAGATCTATCGACGATACCCACTCCCCTGGAATCAGGGAGGTCCTGATGGACTCTGGAGTTTCCATTTTGAACTTTTCTACGTGTAGAAAAGTATTGAGCCTGCTTAAGTCTATGACTGGCCTCCACCTTTGGTGAGGCTTGGGTACTAGGAACAGGCGACTGTAAAACCCGAGAGATTTTACATTGTCTACCCTTTCGATAGCGTTCTTTGACAGGAGAGACTGGATACAAGTAGCCAAGGCTTGGTCTTTTTGTTGGGCCTTGTACTCTGACAGAATCAGAGGAAATCTGATCAAGTTTGGCTTTGAACGGAATGGCAGAACGTAGCCATTGGTGATAATGTTTAACACGTTTTGAGAACATTTGTTTGTGAGCCAGTCTCTCCTGAAAGAACGGAGGCGACCTCCTACTGGTGGACTGAGTGAGGCTTTGGAGGAGTCATTGGGGAGGGGGGTTTCCACGCCCCCTTCCTCTATTGTGGGGTCGAAAACGACCCCTGGAGCCTCTGAAGTTGGATTTTCCTCTTCCCGAAGGAAAGGACTGGTTACTGCTTTGAGAGGTATTGCCCCCATAGGGGCGTTTCCTGTAGGAGCCTCTTTTCCTGTGGGGACCACGAAAGGGCTTATTCTGGTAGGGTGCAAAACCCTGAGAATCTTTTGAGGTGCCTTTTTTGAGAAGGAAGTCCTCACCTTCCTTCACTAATTGAGACTCGAACAAGGAAGAGTCCCAAAAGGACGAGTTCCTGAGTTCTTGACGTCTCGTTTCTCCTAATTGTGGATGTAATAGAGTCATCTCGGCTTCTTGCCTGAGCAAGCCGGTATTAGCCATAGAGTATAATTCCCTCTGCAAAATATGGGCTAGAGATTTGCTGAGACAAGTGAGGGCCCTGTGTTGAACAAGTACTGTCTTGTTCCAAAAATCTAAGTAGTCAGCTACTTCCTCATATCCGCGCTTTGCCGCTTTCTCAGGATTGGCACCTTTCTGAATCTGAGATTTAATCTTCTTGACGGTAGACTTAATGCTATGTTGGCATTTTTCCAATGAAGCATTGCAAGAAGATGAGGTTTTGGCAAATGCAGCGGTGAAGTTGAGGGTAGAGATGTTTTGTCTAGCCTGAAGTTCTAGCTCCTTGAGAACTGGCAGGGGAACTCTGGCTACTGGGGGCCCAGAAGGTCTAGGAGTAATACAGATCTTAGCAAAGTCTGTATTCAACTCCTGAATTTTGTCCTGAAAAGTTGGTTGTCCCACCTTGTACCACTTGGAAGTTGAGGGAGGAGGCTTGACATATTTTCCCTCAGATAAGTTGGCAGCCTTAAAGTCATGTTGGAATTTATCAAAGGCGTCCTTGATAACTGAGCTAAGTGGAAGAATAGAGGAGGGACCTCTAGGTCTGAGCTCTTGACGGCCTTTTTCATCATCCAGACCCAACACTGAGGTGGAAGACCTGGGCATAGATTCCCTGGGGTCAGGGAGAGACAAAATACGCCTGAAGGTATCCACTTCCTCAGAGTATTGTGAGGGCATGTCAGACAAAGCTACTGCTCTATAATAAGGGGGGTCTGGATCATGTTGTGGGAGGTCTTGGTCAGAAGCTATTCCTGAGGGTTGAGCCCTAGAGGGCTTAGAAGACCTGTGTCTGGCTACAGGGGAGTGATCCTCCTCTGAGGAAAATGACACATATCTAGATCTTGATTTATGTTTGCTCTTGTCAGAGTGCTTTTTGGATCTAGAAGAAGGGATCCGAGGTTCATCGGAATCTTCATTTAGTTGGTCCGAGGCAGAGCTCGGGTCAACTGGCTGCTTATGGCTTTGCTTTTTGTGAGAGTACGAGACCTCTTCGGGATGACCTTCAGAGGGGGCAACGTACTGATCCAAGGAAGGTTGAGTAGATACTAGACGAGGAGGAAGAGCTGGACCGTAGTCCATATCCTCGCTTGGAATGTTAGTACCAGATCTCGGAGGGGGCAAATCCAGAGGGGCAGCAGAAGTACTGGACAAGCCAGGTTTTGAAGCAAGAGTCGAGGACTGTGTCTCGACTTTCTGTTTTACAGCCAACTCCTCTCGGAGTGACTGAAAAGCTTCCAACATGGATGCCTGGAAGGAACCCATTTGCTGCTGTAAGTGTATATTTAAGGAATCACCGAGTGATTTCTCTAAATTTTTCTGGATTTTATTTTGCAAAGCTGTACCAGGGGTGGGTGGGACGGTTTTTGCTGGCGTTTTTAAGGACAGGGAACTGAAGGCAAGAGGTTGTGGACGGGGGGGTGAGGTAAAGAGGCTATCAGCAGCACACTCGAGGTCTGCATTGGACCCAGTGAAAGAGTCCCCGTCGCCTTCACCCAAAAGATCTAGTTCATCTTTGGAACTAGTTGTCGCTTTCTGCTTTTTCAAATACCGTTTCCGGTTTTGGATTTTCTGTAGTTGCTCATCTGTAAAAGACGTGCAAATTTCGCAAGGGGTTTCAAAGGTGACACAGGGGTCATCTCCCTTGCCAGCCTCCCTACAGGTAGGGCAGAAATTATGTGTATCAAAACTAAAGCAGAAATGGCGGCATTTCTGCGCTCTCGGTTTGTCTTTATTTGCTTGATGTGTAGACATTTTGTACGCAATAAAAGATGTAGAATGTATTAGCCTGAACCGAGGAAAACTCAAAACACGCGACTGCAATAAAAATACTTATCCTGTGAAAATGAAACTTTTACAGAATGATCTATAATATATATTACAAGAAATATGCAAATATTAGCCTCCAACAATAAGTAAAGTCTGAGAAATAAATGAAAATGTCTGTATATTTACAAACTGCTACCAGTCAATCGTGGCCAACGAGAAAGTAGGACGATTGGTCAGAAGTTATCACGTGACGACAACTACCAGTATATCCGGTGGCTAACAAGAACTGTCTTTTTTTCTAAGACGTTGGCCCCGGGTGTGGCAACCCGAGATCAGCATTAAGTCCCACATGGTAAGCTATTGTAGCGTAATAAAAGCAATAGTTTTTAAGTTACATCTGATTTACTCAACAGTGAGAATCACAAAGTAGCTTTTGCTCAGCTATGCAATCAGTTAAAGGGCGGCAATTTTAAGTAGGTAAATAACATATTTAAAGAAATGCTGTAAATGAAATAGTTTCACGTTACAACTGATTTACTCAACACTGAGAACCTTAAAGTAGCTATTACTCAGCTATGCAAGGAGCTACATGTCCGTGATTTTATTATTTTATGGCTGACCCAAAAGTAGGTTAATAACTTATTTAAAGAAAATACTGTAAATCCAGTACTTTTCAAGTTACAACCGATTAACTGAACAGTGAAAATGTAAAAGTAGCTATTGCTGAGCTATGCTATGAGTTACAGGTCTACAATTTCACTATGTAAAAGCTGACCCATAAGTATATGAACAACATATTTAAACAGAATACTTGAAATGCAATAGTTTTCCAGTTACATCTGATTTACTCAACAGTTATAACCTGAAAGTAGCTCTTGCTCAGCTATGCCATAACATACATGTCTGCAATTTAACTGTGTTATAGCTGACCAAAAGTAGATGAACAACATATTTATGGAAAATACTTTAAATGCAATAGTTTTCAAGTTACAACTGATTTATCCAACAGTGAGAACGTGAGAATAGCTATTGCTTAGCTATGTCATAAGCAACACAACGGCAATTTTACAATATTATAACTAATTCAAAAGTAGATGAATAACATTTGCCCAAAATTCTCTGAATGCAATGGTTTTCAAGTAACAACTGATTTACTCAACACTGAGAACCTTAAAGTAGCTATTACTCAGCTATGCAAGGAGCTACATGTCCGTGATTTTATTTTTTTATGGCTGACCCAAAAGTAGGTTAATAACCTATTTAAAGAAAATACTGTAAATCCAGTAGTTTTCAAGTTACAACCGATTAACTGAACAGTGAAAAAGTAAAAGTAGCTATTGCTCAGCTATGCAATGAGCTACTTGTCTGCAACTTTACTATGTTACAGCTGACACAAAAGTAGGTGAATGACATATGTAAAGAAAATACTCTCAATGCAACAGTTTTCAAGTTACAAATGATTTACTCATCAGTGAGAACCTGAAAGTAGCTATTACTCAGCTATGCCAGGACATACAGGTCTGCAATTTCACTATGTTACAGCTGACCCAAAAGTACGCGAACAACATATTTAATCAAAATACTCTAAATGCAATAGTTTTCAAGTTACAACTGATTTACTTAACAGTGAGTAGATATTGCTCAGCTTTGCCATGAGCTACTGGTCTGAAATTTTACAATGTTATAGCTGACCCAAAAGTACATGAAAAACATATAAAACAAAATACTCTAAATGCAACAGTTTTGAAGATACAAGCAATTTACTCAATAGTGATAACCTCAAAGTAGCTATTACTTGGCTATGCAATGAGCTACACTTCTGCAATTTTACTATGTTATAGCTGACCCAAAGGTAGCTGAATAACATATTTATACAAAATTCTGTAAATGCAATAGTTTTCCAGTTACAAGTGATTTTACTCATTATGAAAGGTACTGCAAAATCAGAAAGTAGCTATTACTCACTTAGCTATTGGAATAGACACCCAAGTTACTCAAAAAGTTGTAGCTATGGAAAAAGTAGCTGAATAACATATTTTAACAAAATGCTCTAAATGCAATACTTTATTATAGGTGATTTAGTGCATGATTTCACAGAGTTCGCGAAGTACCTCTAAAATATGGAGTCCAACGGACTACATGACCTCCAAAAAATGGAGTCCCAATCATTTTTTTCTGAGTCCAGTGTTTGTGTTAGGGTTATGAAATGTTGGATACCTTGTACCATATGGCACATCAAAAATGAGGTACCACTGTGTGAAAATGGAGTGCAAATAATATTTTTTACCCTTATTTCTGGATACATTTAAAAATATAGAAGCACTGTTTAATTTTCTTTCTACTGATAAATAATATGACTGTATCTGTCGATAAATCAATTTTAAAAATATTTTTAAAAGCTGAACTCCAGTCAACAAACCTCATTTTAGTGCAATTTGAGTGAAATTTTTTTTGTATGACTATTTTATTTAAGTTAAAAATATGGTATTTATTAGTGCTGCGAACAAGTACTCTAGCCTCGGTAGACGAGTCGATCTTGGCTAGTACTCGAGTCCATTTTAAGTACTCAGTTACTCGCGCTGTATTGTATTATCGCCCACGTAATGAAACGTTTGTGTAAAATATGCTGCATTTCAGCATTTCCGTCACATAACATCAATTAAAGTTGTTGTTTTCGCTTGAAAACCTATAATTTACTCCATAATCTATAATATCTGGGTTTTTTTTTAAACGTTTCGTTTCCGGAATCGACTATTTGTTTACAGAAGACTTCTAATGGTGGGAACTTAATCTCGCGGTTACTCGAATTCAGGCCGGTTGTCAGAGGGCAAGTACTCGATGCCGTTTTTTTGTACCCGTCACAGCCCTAGTATTTATACTGTTTGAAAGAAAAATATTTATACTTTCCTTTGCTTTTTGTTTGATAAAACTTTATTGGGTGGTTCCAGAGATATAGTTCTTTGGTTACATTCCCTGTTTAATATTTGTTACAGCTTTTATCTTCCGAGAGACTTTCCGGGGTTAAATATCAAGAGTATCCGAGATTTAGTGTAGTTCATCTCCCACGAAAGTTCACTGTCCTGGTTTGTTGTTTCGATTATTTCCGTGCAGAAATCAGGCTTTTTTCGATATAAAACGTTTTGATTAGATTTGCTAGTGTATGACACCAGCACTGACTGGCTGTTTTGGGAGAATCTCGTCACGCATGAAATCTCGCTTACTACAATGGTGGACGTAAACAATTTACCAGGAAATCGCTTGAAACCATTTAATTTTAAAATATAAAGCTTATCTTCAGTGTTATATATATTGTGTACATATCTATGCTTCCTGCCCACCGAAATTCGCTTCTAAAGCAGAAATATTTTGTTCATAAAAATCGCATCCCGGTGAACTCACAGACAACCGAAATTTGCGTCCAAATCTGAAATACCGCGTGTTTAACAACTCGGACGGCGTAATTGCGAAACCTGATTTCATGAATTTTAATGCATTAAAAATTATTTAAAAAATTCATTAAAAAACTAGAGCTACGCATCAGAGAACCGATGCAAATTTGTATCCACTAGAAAGACAACTCACCAAAGCCAGTGAACCATCGTTTGACCTTGAGGGAGGGGCCAAAGGTCAAATCTAACAACATCAGAAGATTCCCAGACCATGATTTCCTATGGATTGGTTTCACATTGCAAACCTCTAGGATCAATAATAAGTGAGTTATAAGCACTTTTAAGTTTGGCTATCCTCATTTGACCTTGAAGGAGGGTCCCAAAGTCAAATCCGACCACACCAGAAGATTCCCAGTCCATGATTTCCTATAGGTTGGTTTACCATCCCAAACCTCTAGGACCAATAAGCGAGTTATGAGCACTTTTAAGTTTGGCTATCCTCATTTGACCTTGATGGACGGACCCAATAATAAGCAAGTTATAAGCACTTTTAAGTTTGACTGTCCTCGTTTTACCTTGAAGGGGGCCCAAGGTCAAATCTGACAACACCAAAAGATTCTCAGCCCATGATTTCCTTTAGTATGGATTATCATCCCAAACCTCTACGACCAATAATAAGCGAGTGATAAGCTATCCTCGTTTGACCTTGAAGAAGGGGCCCAAGGTCAAATTTGAGAAGATTCCTAAACCCATGATATCCTACAGGTTGGTTTCACATTTCAAACCTCTAGGACCAATAATAAGCAAGTTATAAGCATTTTTGCAATAGTGTTCAAGTTACAACTGATTTACTCAACAGTGAGAACCTCAAAGTAGCCATTACCGGGCTGTGCAATGAGCTACAGGTCTGCAATTTTACCATGTTATAGCTGACCCAAAAGTAGCTGAATAGCATAATCATACAAAATTCTCTAAATGCAAAACTTTTGAAGTCACAAGTCAAAATTTTTGATGTTTTTGACTCCCCAGAGCATAATTTTGACTCCTGGGTTTAAAATAGCTATTACTCACTTGATTTTGACCCCAGGCCTTTAAAAAAGATAGGGTGGCGAGACATCATACCCACCAATTCATGCACTAAATATGAAATAATCTGAAAGAAATTGTGCCCTAGAGCTTCAACACAAGCAATAGTCAAAATATTAGACGTTTTTGACTTCCCAGAGCATAATTTTGACTCCTGGGCTACCACAAGAATAGGGTGGCCATGTCTCTGCCATAGCAAGCCACTTGCAAAGTTTATAAGAAATCCCAAAAGAAATGTGGCTTGTAGGTTGAACACAAGAAAATCTCTGCGTACATGGACAATAACCGTGCATGATCCATAGTATCCCCGCATTTTGGGGATACAATAAGTGAGTTATAAGCACTTTTACGTTGGCCTTGAAGGAGGGAAAGGAGGGACCCTGAAATATTTTTGTGCTGTCTTTTAATCACCATGATGATAACTTTTTTAGATGGAAAAGATATGGAACGGTGGAAAACCTGAAGCAGAAAAGATGCTTAGTGTACGTTCTGTTATTAATGTTGTTCATTTCTCTATGATGCATGAAATTATGATGAATGATCTAATGTATATATAAAATACACATATATTTTATATATTTTAACTAGATGCTTAATAGTGCTGTAACGAGTTCACCGAAACTTGAGTCGTAACTTGGTGGGCGATATTTGGGGAACACATCGATTTATGCAATTTAAACTCGAGTTTATAAGAAATAAATTATGACATACTAATGTTGTTATAAAACGAGCACTTTTGCAATTAATCTAACCATAAAGACAATGAGCAATGGTCATTTTTTTTTTATTTCCCTTATTTACGTGGCTGTTCCATAAAGTGCTCATATATATCTGCACAATTTAAGTGGCAACAAAATATATTTCCTTGCAATAAAATGGTACGAAAGACGTTAATGGCGGATCCCTTGATGACAATATTTGGACATTGTTATTTTATTTATATTTGTGTCATTTACTCGAGTTCAACTCGCATCTAACAGACGAGCAGCGATCTACAAAAATCGCTAATGATAACAGCTCTAATGCTTAATTAAAAATATGCAAACCAAAACAAATGTTTGAAAAAAATTATGGGGAGAGAAATATTTTCAGGTAAGGGTATTATTTACTTCCCATAACCAAAAACAACTGGTTACCACTAGGGCTGTGAACGAGTACTCGAGCCTCGACAGACGAGTCGATCTTTGTCAGTACTCGAGTCCACGTATTATCGCCCACGTAATGAAACGCTTGTGTAAAATATGCCACATTTCAGCATTTCCATCAACTAATATCAATTAAAGTTGTTATTTTCGCTTGAAAACGTATAATTTACTCCATATCCTATAATATATAGTTAAATAGAAGACGTTTTTCTTCATAAGTTTCGTTTCCGGAACAGACTATCTGTTTACAGAAGATTTCTAATGGTAGATATTAGAGATGGGTCGGTAGTTCCGGTTTCTCGGTATCGAGACCATTTTGCTGAAATACCGTAATGAGATTTTACAACCGCCACTTCGCTTTTCAGCACATATAATGGAAGCAAGAGTTAAAATATTAGAAACATACCCTAAATCTGAAGAAATTATGAGCTTTTATTTCATATTTTCGTCCATTTAGACTTTTATAGCGATACGTTGAGCAGAACTGCCATGTTTTGGTTACGACACTTTATAACCTCATTTTCGCTTGTCAACTAATATAAATGAAGGGAAACTTAAAATGGTGGACAGAAACCAGAAATATGAAGATATTTTATCTTTTTATTGCATATTTCGTGCATTTGGGAGCTTTTATTGCGACATTGTTATCCTAAACGTCCATGTTTGTTTGGGGAGAACTAAAACGCGGAGTCCCGAATTCGGTACGGTTTTGCATTGGCGACCTCCCGATGTACATATTTTTCATACCGACCCATCCCTAGTAGATACCAAATCTCGCGGTTACTCGAATTCGGGCCGGTTGTGAGAGGGCGAGTACTCGATGCCGATTTTCAGCACCCGTCCCAGCCCTAGTTACCACTAGTGGGTGGACGACGTGTGCTTGATTAATCATCGGTGACAGTGCACAATCGCGGTCGGTTACAAACGTTTTCTAATAGTTGATTATTAAGCTTAATGCAGGTGTTCCAACTCCCCGACAGGACGTGAAACATACAGGCTTGTCTGGATCTAGAGACCGACCTGTCGTGGGGTCGGGAGGTTTTGTACAGACTGGTCTGGAAACTACCAGGACAAGCCTTAGCCCTAACAGACAAGCCGTAGCAGGTTCCGACAAGCCGTACTGACAAACAGACAGGCCTGGAGAAACGTACAGAACCCCACGACCAGACTTGCAGTCGGTATTGTCATTACACTTTTTAATAAATTTGGGGGAAAAAAAAAAAAGAGGATCAAGTGTCGACCAATAAACAAATCCGAAACTAGGTCACTAGTAGGGTTGCGACGGTACCAGATTTTTTAGTCCGGGATTCCGTGAATGCAAAACCGTCCCAATTCCGGGATACCGAAAACATTTGAGTTTCAGCATTTCCCCAATCGAATAGCCCTACAATCAGGAAGTGATTTTCCGTAATCCAAAACATGGCAGTTTTTCTCAAAGAAATCGCTATAAATGCATTAAAATCTTATGAAATATGAGGTAATAGTTTATAATTTCTTCAGATACAGGCTTGGCATTTAATATTTTATGTTTCTCAATAATTATATAAGCTGACATTCGAGATTCCGGTTATTAAAAGCAGTCACAGTATTTTAGTAAACATGTCTCAATACCGGTATACCGCCACTACCGACTCACCCCTAGTCACTAGTAAATATTTGGATCCCATCACGTGACCTAAACATCCAAATTTACTTTTTTGCTATTATAATTATAATTTCCAGGTTTCTGCTTTGATATTACATAAGAAATAAATCAATGTATGTCTGCTTCAGATTAATGAACGAAAAAGCCACTTAAAATAGAAAATTTTCATTAAAAATGGTACCATCTTTTCAAACAAGCGGAGGAAGATGTGTTTCTAACAATAGCTCACGTGACAATGAAATCTCTCTCACTTGTTGCTGATTTTTATACTCCAAATTCGAGCTTCTGGGAAGGACCCCTTCATAATTCCGTCCCTCTGAGCAATTTTCCTACACATTTATATCAAACAAGTAGTGGTCGGACTGTTTATAGAAATCAAAACCGGTTACCAGGGGCTTAGAAACGAACAAAATCCGGTATTTCGTATGCTTGCTAGTGTGAGGTAAAATTATTCTCACAGCGTACATGAGGCAGAACTTGTAACCGGAAATGGCTTTCACGAGAAATTATTAAGTACGTAAACATGATTTTTGCTCAATATTAAGTAAAAATGTGATATATTTCACAAAATATGTATATTTTTGGTCGTTTTGATGAAGTATCAGCTATTAGGTGACCTAAAATGATAACGTTTTCAATAACCGGTTCCCAAATATTCTTTGCGAATTTCGCTATTTTTGTCAGAAACGAACGAAAAACCCCATACCGGTTTATTGTTCACAACACTACAAACATTTTGACGCATGCATTTATCTCCCGCCGTATAAATTAGATGTACTAAAGATAGTGGAATATAAATTTTCTTGTGAGATGGAGGCACATGTAGAAGTGACAACAAGCAAGAGGCACTTTAATGTTTAATTGCAATACTTTTAAGAGACAAAAGGCATTTACTAATTTTAGTAGCTATTATTCTGCCATCCAAAGAGCTACAGTTCTGCAACTTTATTATGCAGTAGATCAACCCAAAGTAGGTGAAGGACATATTTAGAAGAAATTGCCTATCTGTAACACTTTCAGAGATAAAAGGCATTTACTCATTTTAGTGGCTATTACTCTGCCATCCAAAGAGCTACAGTTCTGCAACTTCATTATGTGGTAGATCGCCCAAAAGTAGGTGAAGGACTTACTTAGAAGAAATTGTCTATGTCCAATACTTGTAAAGATAAAAGACATTTACTCATTTAAGTACCTGTTACTCAAGTATGCAAAGAGCTACAGTTGTGCAACTTCACTATGTGGTAGATCACCCAATAGTAGGTGAACAACTTATTTACAAGAAATTGCCTATCTGCAATATTTTAAGAGATAAAACACATTTACTCATTTTAGCAGGTATATGACTCAGCTATGGAAAGAGCTATAGATGTGTAACTTCACTATGTGGTAGATCACCCACAAGGTGAATCAGTAATTCAGAAGAATTTGCCTTTTCATAACACTTTTAGAGATAAAAGACATTTAATCATTTTAGTAGCTGTTACTCAGCTATGGAAAGAACTACAGTTCTGCAACTTCACTATGTGGAAAATCACCCAAAAGTAGGTGAATGACTTATTTAGAAGAAATTGCCTACCTGTAATACTTTTAGAGATAAAAGACATTTGCTCATTTTAGTAGCTATTGCTCAGCTATCCAAAGAGCTACAGTTCTGCAACTTCACTATGTGGTAGATCACCCAAAAGTACGAGAATGACTTATTGAGAAGAAATTGCCTATCTGTAATACTTTTAAAGATAAAGGGTATTGACTCATTTTAGTAGCTATTAGTCAATTATGCAAAGAGCTACAGTTCTGCAACTTCACTATGTGGTAGATCACCCAAAAGTAGGTGAAGGACTTATTTAGAAGAAATTGTGTGTATGCAATACTTTTACAGATAAAAGATATTTACTCATTTTAGTAGCTATGACCAAGCTATGCAAAGAGCTATAGCTCTGAAATTTCACTGTGTGGTAGATCAGCCAAAAGTAGGTGAATGACTTATTAGAGAGTTTGCGAACAACGTTTCACAAACGCCCCTTGCAAAAATACGCAACATAATTAATCAATAGGGGGGAGAAAGCCATTAGGGGGGAGTTTTGTTTGCGAACAGCGTTTGAACCATGAATTTTACAAGTATTTCTTTTAAATATATTGGGAGTTACACAAGTCAATAGAGATAAATACACTGGTTTTAATCATCTACAGTACTGAATGAACTGGGTACTGATATATATTACCAGCTGTATTGACCCAATAGCCAATAAACTCACAAGTTTAATAGCTTGTAAAACAAACGTACATAAAACTTTGGAGGATTGTGTGCATTACTTCAAAAAAATTTATGACAGGGGATGAAAAAAGGCTGGTCGTTGTACACTTGGGTTTTTCAAAAATTGACAAAGTTGCTAAAAATAATCTACAGTCTCTCAAGAACTCTGTACTGACATGTATAACACACTTTATTGCTCCAGTAATTAATAAAGCCACAAGGGAAATAGATTACGTGGCAAAGCCATTTGCCACGTAAAAAACGTAACCTTGTGCAGTTAAAACCTTATGAAATGACATCACACACAGAAATCAATGACGTGTAGCGTAGCGGAAAGTAGATACGGGCATGAAAAACGTTGTTCGCAAACTCTCTATTTAGAAGAAATTGCCTACCTGTAATACTTTTAGAGACAAAAGACATTTGCTCATTTTAGTAGCTTTTACTCAGCTATCCAAAGGGCTACAGTTCTGCAACTTCACTATGTGGTAGATCAGCCAAAAGTAGGTGAATGACTTATTTAGAAGAAATTGCCTACCTGTAATACTTTTACAGATAAAAGACATTCACTCATTTTAGTAGCTATGAGTGTGCTATGCAAAGAGCTATAGATCTGCAACTTCACTATGTGGTAGATCAGCCAAAAGTAGGTGAACCACTTATTTAGAAGAAATTGCCTACCTGTAATACTTATAGAGATAAAAGACATTTCCTCATTTTAGTAGCTATTACTCAGCTATCCAAACAGCTATAGTTCTGCAACTTCACTATGTGGTAGATCACCCAAAAGTAGGTGAATGACTTATTAGAAGAAATTGTGTGTATGCAATACTTTTAAAGATGAAAGGCATTTACTCATTTTAGTAGCTATGACTGAGCCATGCAAAGAGTTAATTATATGAAACTTCACTATGTGGTAGATCAGCCAAAAGTAGGTGAATGACTTATTATAAGAAAACGGCCTATCTGTAATACTTTTAGACATAAAAGACATTTGCTCATTTTAGTAGCTATTACTCAGCCATCCAAAGAGCTACAGTTCTGCAACTTCACTATGTGGTAGATCACCCAAAAGTAGGTGAATGACTTATTTAGAAGAAATTGCGTGTATACAATACTTTTACTGATAAAAGGCATTTACTCATTTTAGTAGCTATGAGTGTGCTATGCAAAAAGCTATAGATCTCCAACTTCACTATGTGGTAGATCACCCAAAAGTAGGTGAATGACCAATTTAGAAAAAATTGCCTACCTATAATACTTTTAGAGATAAAAGACATTTACTCATTTTGGTAGCTATTACTCAGCTATCTACTCACTTAGCTATTGACCTAGATCTGCAAAAGCAACAAAAATATAAAGGACACAGGAAAGTAAGCTCATCAAAAACTAGATGAATAACAAATGAAAAGATTTGCCTAACTTTAATACTTGTGAAGGTATTTGACATTTATTTCCATCATTATTTTGCTACAAATAAGAAAATAGCTATTACTCACTTATGGCATGCAATAGAACCCCAAACTAAATGCCATCTTATAGTTAAGGACAAATAGTTAAGGACAAAGTAGCTGACAGGGTTGGGGTCAAGTACATTGAAATGTACTTAAGTACAAGTACAACTAGAGGATCGCTCGCAAAAAAAAAAGATAATGTTTTTGCATAGCAAAAACAAAGCGTCCCGAAAAGGATATAAAGGTGAGTGCTAAAGTATTAAAAAAATGCTTTGTTTCTAGCCTTATACTGTTGTGGCAACCAAAGTCAGCGCAGTCTGCTCTATCTAGCACGGTTTTCAAGATATAAGCATTTTTGTGTTTTGCAAAAAATAAAAAAATTAAAAATGTCCGCTGTATTTGGCGAGACAAAAATATTTTGAAAATTGGCATGGCTATTCTGCAGAGATACCCAGCAGGTCCAAAATTTTGTTGAGTTCACTCCATATAGCACGGTTTTCGAGATATAAGCATTTTTGTGTATTGCAAAAACTTTGAAAATTCAAAATGGCCACCATTTTGGGGAGACAAAAATTTTTGTCAAGACCACTGCCGTGGTGTGTATCTCCCGCCGAGCATTAAAGCAGAATAAATAGCTTTTCCGAGATATTCACAATTTTTCATTTTCGTGTGCGAAAGGTCTTCCAAAAGTAGGTGAATGAGTTATTTGAGAAAACTTGGCTATCTACAATACTATTAAGAGATAATTCACATTTACTCATTTTGAGTAGGTGAATAATTATCTATGGGTCTGAAACTTCACCAAGTGAAAGCTCTCCCAAAAGTAGGTGAATGAGTTATTTGAGAAAAATTGGCTATCTGCAATACTTTTAGAGATAATTCGCATTTACTCATTTTGAGTAGGCGAGTAATTTGCTATGGGTCTGAAATTTCACCATGTGAAAGCTCTCCCACAAGTAGATGAATGAGTATTTGATAAAAATTGGGTATCCGCAATACTTTTACAGATAATTAGCATTTACTCATTTTGAGTAGGTGACTAAATAGCTATGGGTCTGAAACTTCACAGAGTGAAAGCTCTCCCAAAAGTAGGTGAATGAGTTATTTGAGAAAAATTGGCTATCTGCAATAATTTTAGAGATAATTCACATTTACTCATTTTGAGTAGGTGAATAATTAGCTATGGGTCTGAAACTTCAAGTGAAAGCTCTGCCAAAAGTAGGTGAATGAGTTATTTGAGAAAAATTGGCTATCTGCAATACTTTTAGAGATAATTCGCATTTACTCATTTTGAGTAGGCGAGTAATTTGCTATGGGTCTGAAACTTCACCAAGTGAAAGCTCTCCCAAAAGTAGGTGAATGAGTTATTTGAGAAAAATTGGCTATCTGCAATACTTTTAGAGATAATTCGCATTTACTCATTTTGAGTAGACGAGTAATTAGCTATGGGTCTGAAACTTCAAGTGAAAGCTCTCCCAAAAGTAGGTGAATGATTAATTTGACAAAAATTGGCTATCTGCAATACTTTTAGAGATAATTCGCATTTACTCATTTTGAGTAGGTGAGTAATTAGCTATGAGTCTGAAACTTCACCAAGTGAAAGCTCTCCCAAAAATAGGTGAATGAGTTATTTGAGAAAAATTGGCTATCTGCAATACTTTTAGAGATAATTCGCATTTACTCATTTTGAGTAGGTGAGTAATTAGCTATGGGTCTGAAACTTCACCATGTGAAAGCTCTCCCACAAGTAGCTGAATGAGTTATTTGATAAAAATTGGGTATCCGCAATACTTTTACAGATAATTAGCATTTACTCATTTTGAGTAGGTAAATAATTAGCTATGGGTCTGAAACTTCACCATGTGAAAGCTCTCCCAAAAGTAGGTGAATGAGTTATTTGAGAAAAATTGGCTATCTGCAATACTTTTAGAGATAATTCGCATTTACTCATTTTGAGTAGGTGAGTAATTGGCTATGGGTCTGAAACTTCACCATGTGAAAGCTCTTCCAAAAGTAGGTGAATGAGTTATTTGAGAAAAATTGGCTATCTGCAATACTTTTAGAGGTAATTCGCATTTACTCTTTTTGAGTAGGTGAGCAATTAGCTATGGGTCTGAAACTTCACCAAGTGAAAGCTCTTTGGGATAGCTGCTCTGCAGAGATACCCTGAAGATAAAAAATTTCGTCGAAATCGCTCTATGTAGCACGGTTTTCGAAATATTAGAATTTTTGTGCTTTGCAATTTTTGCGCAAAAATTCGAAAATTCAAAATGGCCGCCATTTTTGGCAAGATAAAGTTTTTTTGAAAATTGGCATGGCTACTCTGCAGAGATACCCAGTGGGTCAAAAATTTCGTCGAAATCGCTCTATCTAGCACGGTTTTCGAGATATAGGCATTTTTGTGTTTTGCAATTTTGCGAAAAATTCGAAAATTCAAAATGGCCGCCATTTTTGCGAGAAATTTTTTGTTTGAAAATTGGCATGGCTACTCTGCAGAGATACCCTGTGGGTCAAAAATTTCGTCGAAATCGCTCTATCTAGCAGGGTTTTTGAGATATAAGCATTTTTATGTTTTGCAATTTTTGCGAAAAATTCGAAAATTCAAAATGGCCGCCATTTTTGGCGAGACAAAATTTTTTTGAAAATTGGCATGGCTACTCTGCAGATATACCTGGTGGGTCAAAAATTTCGTCGAAATCGCTCTATCTAGCAGGGTTTTCGAGATATAAGCATTTTTATGTTTTGCAATTTTTGCGAAAAATTCGAAAATTCAAAATGGCCGCCATTTTTGGCGAGACAAAATTTTTTTCAAAATTGAGATACCCTGCGGGTCAAAAATTTCGTCGAAATCGCTCTATCTAGCACGGTTTTCGATATATAAGCATTTTTGTGTTTTGCAATTTTTGCGAAAATTTCGAAAATTCAAAATGGCCGCCATTTTTGGCGAGACAAAAATTTTTTGAAAATTGGGAAAAGTACTCTGCAGAGATATCCTGCGGGTCAAAAATTTTGTCGAAATCGCTCTATCTAGCACGGTTTTTGAGATATAAGCATTTTTGTGTTTTGCAATTTTTGCGAAAATTTCGAAAATTCAAAATGGCCGCCATTTTGGGCGAGACAAAACTTTTTTGAAAATTGGGAAAACTACTCCGCAGAGATACCCTGCGGGTCAAAAATTTCGTCGAAATCGCTCTATCTAGCACGGTTTTCGAGATATAAGCATTTTTGTGTTTTCCTTATTTGGAAAATTCGTAATGATTAATTAATCATTAATTACTCGGCCATTTCTTGACCAATCAATGCCAAAATCTAATGATTTCCAGATTTTAATAGAATGAATGTATTTGCCAAGTTTCAGGTGAATTGATAAAATTCCTTTCAAGTTATCATCCGGACAAGCTTCCCCATCGAAAAAAGACATTTTTGGTCATGTGACCTCTCTGATTGGTTGAAATGTCACTGCAGCATATTCAAAAAAATTCCCCAAGGCTACTGCCTAAACCTGCCAAATTTGAAAAGAATCCGCCTAATGGTTACAGAGTTATAAGGAAAACAAAATGCGGAGCCGGCGGAGCCGCAGGAGCCGGAAGCTCTCCCATACACAAACAAGCGTCCCTTGCGGGACGCTTAATAAACTTTTAAAAAGAAAGAGTGTTATCAAATTGAATCAGAAATATCAGTGAAACTTTAATGAAAATTTAATCTACATGAATGTTTGTCAATAAAGATGTGGAAAAAGCTTAATTCGATTATAATGATTATATAATCATATTATAAAGTGTTATAATCACACAAACTTTTGAAAAATTAGTGAAAATTTGCTTAAAACTAAAAGTACTTAAAAAGGACTTAAATGTACTTGTAAGTACATCAAATTGAAAATGTACTTAAGTACAATTCAAGTACATGTACTTGAAATTTGAAAATGTACTTAAGTACATTTTAGTACTTTAAAAAATGTACTTAAGTACATATGTACTTAAGTACAAAGTACATTGACCTCATCCCTGGTAGCTGAACAACATATTTGAGGAAAATACTTGAACTGTAATAGTTTTGGAGTTACAATGGATTCACTCAACTGTAGAATTTCAAAGTAGCTATTACTCAGCTATCCAATGTGCAACAGGACTGAAACTTTACTATGTGATAGCTTATCAAAAAGTAGATGAATAACATATTTGAAAAGAATTCCCTAACTTTACTTTTGAAGATGTTTGACATTTACTTATGTCATTATTTTGCTACAAATAAGAAAATAGCTATTACTCACTTATGGCATGCAATGGGACCCCAAACTATGTACCATCTTATAGCTAAGGACAAAGTAGCTGCACAACATATTTGAAGAAAAAGCTGTAACTGCAATAGTTTTTGAGTTATGAGCCCTTTACTCCAAGTAGTAGTGGTCGGACCGGTTATGAAAATAAAAACCGATTTTCGGAGCTTTGAAACCGAACGAAATCCGGGATTTCGAAAGTGTACCGATATATGATAAAAAGTTTTACTCGAGCGTACATGAGCTACATTATTAATTGGAAATATGGATTCGCGAGACATTTTGAAGTTTGTAAACTTCATTTACCATGAATATAAAGCGAAAATGTACGTTTTTCCTCAAATGTATATGCTCTTTATTGTTTTGCGAAATATAAACCAGTAGAAAGCCTAATAAGGCTAATATGATGAGGTTTTCAATAACCGGTACTTAAATATTCTTTGCGGTTTTCGTCATTTCTACCTAAACGAAACAAAATGCGGTATACCAGTTTACCGTTCACACCACTACCACGTAGCTAAGATTGTTATTACTCACTTATCTTTAGGCCTGAGTCCATAAAACCAAAAAAATTTTCAAGGATGTGAAAATTCATTGGGACAATTAATTTAAGAAAAATCTGCAGCTGTAGTAGTTTTGGAGAAATCTGCATGACTAACGCATGCACACACAGGCATCATTTCATAATCTCCCTCCCCGGCTAAAGCCCGGCGGGAGATAATAATTTCGAGCTTCTGAGAAAGCACATTTTTCCAGATGTGAAGGTAAACACCCTGTAGTTCTGGTAGGGGCGTCACGACTACCCGACTAATCGACAATGGTTAGAATAGTACCATTTACCGGACCACATTTTAAAGTCGGAATAATCGCTCAATGTAATGTAAAAGATGGCAGAAGGTCTGAATCCATAAAATATGCCCATATTGTCACATAAAAAATAAGCTAAAATCCAAAAACAGCCACGTTTTTTGCATTGTCTATGCATTCACGTAAAACTGGAAGTACCATACCTCTTTTATCGCCCACTTCCTGTCTGAAATAAACGAAGCAGAAGTTGCAGGAAAACGGCAAACTTTACAGATTATATGCAAATATTTTTATTTTACTTCACAAATTTATCATTTTCAATGCTTTTTATAATATGAAACTTAAGATATTTGGTTGTTTTATAAATTCGTCGGTTATTTAGTGTCGACATGAATAGTATCAAGCGATTAGCCGACATGAAATATCTTAAGTCGTGACGTCCCTAAGTTCTGGTCATGTGATGGGATCCAAATATTTACTATTGACCTAGTTTTAAATTTGTTGATTGGTCGACACTTAATCCTCTTTTTGCCCAAAAATTTATTTCCTGGAAGCTGGAATTTTATTTTTACTTAACCAAACAAGAGGAGAGTGCCCGTGAACGGGCACTGTGTCAGCTGACTGAATGTTTTTGATTTGTGATGGTGATATGAGAGGAGAGCATAATTATCGGGGAAAGGGCTGTACAGAAATACAGTAAATGGTAACTGAACAGCATGTTCGAAAGATATTCCGAAGCTGACAGAAGAAAAGGACAAAAAAGTTGTGCCCTGCAAATGGTATTATGAAATAAAGTAAGAAGGTAATTGTTTAAGTGTAAAAAGTAGGTTAAAAATATTTAAAGAAATACTATAAATGCAATATCCTCGTTCGACCATGAAGAAGGGGTCCAAAGGTCAAATCTGACCATACCAAAAGATTCCCAGCCAAAGAATTTAGGATGGTTTACCATCCCAAACCTCTCGGACCAATAATAAGTGAGTCATAGGCACTTTTTAAGTTTGGCTATCCTTGTTTGACCTTGAAGGAGGGGGTCCAAGGTCAAATCCGACCACACAAAAAAATTCCCAGCCCATGATTTCCTGTAGCTTGTTTACCATCCCAAACTTGTAGGACCAATAATAATTGTAAGTTTGGCTATCCTCAATTGACCTTGAAGGAGGGGTCCCAGGTCAAATCTGACCACACCAAAAGAATCCCAGCCCATGATTTCCTATATGTTGGTTTACCATCCCAAACCTCCAAGACCAATAATACGCGAGTTATAAGCACTTTAAGTTTGGCTATCTTCGTTTGACCTGGAAGGAGGGGTCTAAGGTCAAATCCGACCACACCAAAAGATTCCCAGCCCATGATTTTCTATAGGTTGGTTTTCCATTCGAAACCTCTAGGACCAATAATAAGTGAGTTATAAGCACTATTAAGTTTGGCTATCCTCATTTGACCTTGAAGGAGGGGTCCAAGGTGAAATCCCACCACACCAAAAAATTCCCAGCTCAAGATTTTCTATAGGTTGGTTTTCATTCCAACCTCTAGGACCAATAATAAGCGAGTTATAAGCACTTTTATGTTTGGCTATCCTCATTTGACCTTGAAGGAGGGTTCCAAGGTCAAATCGGACCATATTAATAGATTCCCAGCCCATGATTTCCTACAGGTTGGATACAATGATTTACTCAACAGGGAGAACCTGAAAGAAGCTATTGCTCAGCTATGCCATGACATAGAGGTCTGCAATTTCACTATGTCATAGCTGACCAAAAATTATGTGAATAACATATTTAAACAAAATACTCTAAATGTAATAATTTTCAAGTTACAACTGATTTACTCAAGAGTGAGAACCTCAAAGTAACTATTACTCAGCTATGCAATGAGCTACATGTCTGAATTTTTGCACTGTTATAGCTGACCTAAAAGTAGGTGAACAACATATTTAAGCAAAATACTGTAAATGCAATAGTTTTCAAGTTACAACTGATTTACTCAATAGTGAGAACCTGAAAATAGCTATTGCTCCACTATGCCATGAGCTATAGGTCTGTAATTTCACTATGTTATAGCTAACCCCAAAGTAGGTGAACAATGTATTTTAACAAAATACTCCAAATGCAATATTTTTCAAGTTATAGCTGATTTACTCAACAGTCAGTGCCTGAGAATAGCTATTGCTCAGTTGTGCCATGAGCTACAGGTCTGTAATTTCACTATGTTATAGCTGACCCAAAAGTAGCTGAATAACATATTTGCACAAATTTCTGTAAAGGCAATAGTTTTCCAATTACAACTGATTTACTCAACAGTGAGAACTTCAAAGTAGCTATTACTCAGCTATGCCATGAGCTACAGGTCTGAAATTTTACTATGTTATAGCTGACCCAAAAGTAGCTGAATAACATATTTATACTAAATTCTCTAAATGCAATAGTTTTCAAATTACAAGTGATTTACTCAACATTGACAACTTCAAAGTAGCTATTACTCAGCTATGCAATGAGTCACAGGTCTGGAACTTCACTATGTTATAGCTGACCTCAAAATAGGTGAATAACATATTGAAACAAAATACTCTAAATGCAATAATTTCCAAGTTATAAGCAATTTACTCAACAGTGATAACCTAAAAGTAGCTATTACTCAGCTATGCCATGAGCTACAGGTCTGAAATTTTACTATGTTATAGCTGACCCAAAAGTAGGTGAACAACATATTTAAGCAAAATACTGTAAATGCAATAGTTTTCAAGTTACAACTGATTTACTCAATAGTGATGACCTAAAAGTAGCTATTACTCAGCTATGCCATGAGCTACAGGTCTGAAATTTTACTATGTTATAGCTGACCCAAAAGTAGCTGAATAACATATTTATACTAAATTCTCTAAATGCAATAGTTTTGCAATTACAACTGATTTACTCAATAGTGAGAACCTCAAAGTAGTTATTACTCAGCTATGCAATGAGCTACAGGTCTGAAATTTTACTATGTTATAGCTGACCCAAAAGTAGCTGAATAACATATTTATACGAAATTCTCTAAATGCAATAGTTTTGAAGTTATAAGCGATTTACTCAACAGTGATAACCTAAAAGTAGCTATTACTCAGCTATGCCATGAGCTACAGGTCTGAAATTTTACTATGTTATAGCTGACCCAAAAGTAGCTGAATAACATATTTATACGAATTTCTCTAAATGCAATAGTTTTGAAGTTATAAGCGATTTACTCAACAGTGATAACCTAAAAGTAGCTATTACTCAGCTATGCCATGAGCTACAGGTCTGAAATTTTACTATGTTATAGCTGACCCAAAAGTAGCTGAATAACATATTTATACGAAATTCTCTAAATGCAATAGTTTTTAAGTTACAAGTGATTCTACTCATGATGGAAGTTACTGAAAAGCCCAAAAGTAGCTATTACTCACTTAGCTATTGAGACAGGCACCCAACTTACTCACCATATTGTAGCTATGAAAAAAGTAGCTGAATAACATATTTTAACAAAATGCTCTAGATGCAATAGTTTTCAAGTTATAAATGATTTTGTGCATGATTTCATGAATTTTAATGCATTAAAAATTATTAAAAAAATTTATTAAAAAAAAAGTAAGACAGATCCAGGTCTCATACTCACACAAGAGAATCTACCTCTGGCCTAGCACATATATGCAAGATATAAGAGAAATCCCTGCAATAGTCACTGAGAAAATTGTGATTAAGTGTTGAAATTTTCACACTTTTGGTGGGGGTACCCCCCTTGTAATGTCTCTAGCAAACAGACGAACAGACAGATTTGCATGCCTTGAACACTTTTTCATCCTCGATAGATAAGGTACCTTTTAAAAAAAACAGCACGTCTCTAGGCCTTGTAGTTTTGGAGGAGAAGTTGTTCACGCGTACGCGTACGCCCACGCCGCAGAGTGACGACATAATTAAAACACTTTTTTCAGGTTTCTTAATTAATTATAGCATATATGTGGAACTTCACCTGAAAATTATGATCACTAGCAAGAATTGTCATTCTTGACATAATTTTTTATCATATTTTTACCTCACATCATGCTGGAAATTCACTGCAAATGAGCAAAAGACAAGCCGGCTTCATGTTATGACAGGCCTGCAAGTGATAACGACAAGCCTGGAAGTGTAACCGACAGGCCCTTAAGTTAACCGACAGGCCTGTTGCTAGGTGGATGAATTTAGGGTCAGATACAAGGGTCGGCATGTTTGATATTTCACCGACTCTCCCCGACAGGCTGGGAACTTGCAACCGACCATGTAAACATTGGTCCCAACTCTCCAAAAATGCATAGTTACCAGCCTGTCGGCTCCAGTGGAACACCTACATAAATCTTACTTTTTAAAATTTTTCTCAATATCCACATATTTTTTATATATTTTACAAATTTTTACCTAATAAATTGACAGTTTGGTCATGAATTTCGAGTTTCTTTATATCTACCGCCATATTTACAGGAAGTGGGTATTTTACGTAGATTCTAAATGTCACCATTATTCTTACTGGATTGACCTATAATTTATCCCGGAAAGTGTTTCTGAATTAAGAACCAACAACGGAGTAAAATAATAGATTGTGGGTCGATCATCGGTCGGAAAAATGGACAAATAATCGACCCTGAAAGTTGGAGGTGAGTCCTAACACTAGTTACTAGGGACGTCACGACTACAAATATTTCATGTCGGCTAATCGTCAAGTACTATCCGTGTCGAGACCAAATAACCGTCGAATTTCTAAAACTACCACAAATCTTAAGTTTCATATTATAAAAAGCAATGAAAACGATAAATATGTGAAATAAATGAAAATATATGTATAGAATTTGTAAACTTTAATAAATTTGCCGTTTTCCTGCAACTTCTGCTTCTTTTATTTCAGACAGGAAGTGGGCGATATAAGAAGTATATGGTACTTCCGGCTTTACGTGACTGCATAAACAGCACAAAAAACGTGGCTGACGTTGGATTTTAACATATTTTATGTGACAATATGGATATACTTGATGGAATCAGACCTTCTGCCATCTTTTACTACATTGAGCGATTATTCACACTTGAAAATATGAACCGGTTAATAATGCTATTCTAACCGTTGTTGACTAGTCGTGCCGCCCCTACTAGTACCACAGTATTATTCATCAGATAATTATTATCCTTAGGTGGGGGGGGGGGGGGGGGGGGGAATTCTAAGGTGAGGTTATTATTTCCCATTTGTGGGGGGGGGGGGGGGGGGGGGGGGATTTAACTTTACAGTTTTGGTTGTACGAGTAGTCAATGAATAAGACTGTACCTGCAGCAAACTTCTGTTGGATCTATCCAAAGAGTAAGTTCACATGGCAGCCTGAGGTCACTGAACACTAAACCACTCTCTGAGGCTGCTTGGCTAAGAATAGGGTCTACAGGCTCAAACTCATTAATACGAATACACCTGTAAAAACAAGATGAGCCTCAAATAAAACTAAGTAAACAATTAAATAAAAATTTCTTTGTGTGTTTTATCATTTTTTTTGGACCAGACAACTTAACCATTATTTTGATCAATATTTTGCCTCTGTGACAAAAATTGTGCAGGAGATGCAGATAAGTATCATAACTGAAACACTGATATGTTTTACTTAAAATTTATTTGAATTGAGTCTCCTTTTGGCTTTTTTCCTGTTAAATCAAAATAAACTAAGTTTTGAATCAAAATCAAATATCCAATAATTCCTAAAATGAGTAAAGATTGTTAAAGTAAGTATTTTCTTCAACATTAACAGTAAAGACAAATGTGAACCTCAATTTACAGAAAAGTAGTTTTACACTACTGTACCTGTAAGCTTGTCCTTTGTGAGGGCGCTCTGTATGCCAATGGTTTTTAAATTTTTCAACCATAAGAGTTGTAAGTTTATCCGAGAATCTTTCATACTGTTGTTTTGAAAGCTTTTTATTCCTTTTCACAAGCCGTGTCAAAAACACCACTGCAGCTGCTACTTCGTCCTTCATAGTTTACAATTTTACAAAAAAATTTTCACAACTATTTTTCATTTGAGGTCTTTTTTTTTCAATTTTTTTAGCCTATATATGTTCCACAAATATCCAATATGGTTATCAGTTCATCAATGAAGAATGTCTAGAAAAAAATATATATATAAAACTGTTATCAGTTCATTAATGAAAAATGTCTAAAAAAAAAAATAAGAAAGCAATCACAAACAGTAAGCATACAAATTACAAAACATAATATAGACTGACTCTGACCTAACACCAGATCCCTGTGATGTAAAGAAAATATAGTTAATCCCCCCCTTCCAAATGTAACATGTTATCTTCTTATTTAAAGCATATAAAATGCTAACATAAATTACTGCATTAAACTTTAGATATTTCAAATGCCCAATAACATAAAAAATGTAGAAATTGTAATAGTAAGTCAGTGAGTATTAATCACTGAAATGCACATTGAATACCAATAGGGAATATCATGTTATATTTGAATGTGTCTGAACAGGCTACGTCTTGGGGAGTTTTTATTCATTCACATACAATCACTTGAAATTTATAAATTATGTCCAACATAACTTTACAAAATAGATTTTATATAAAATTGAAAGTAGCGATGGAATGGTATCAAAAATGTGTAGATTAGTATTGTTAACGTAATACCAGTATACCGCATTTCATTTTGCTTGGGACTAAAATAGTAACAACTGCTATCAAGTGATGAAAACCAGTATATATAAATCTATTTATCCACAATGCATGGCTCCCTCACTGTGTATGCCAGCAATGATATTAATCTTGGTTGAACAACCATCAGGAACATAAGAGTTCACTGGCTTGGGTATAGGGTAGCTGGATATGCTAGTTCTGTACACAGCTGTTGGGTATGCCAGCGGTGTCTGGAGGTTTCACCCCATTATAAGGAAGATTTTGATCCAAAGATGAAAGGTTTTCCATGTTACTTTTTCGCCACTTGTCATTTATTCAACAAACATTGAATTTCACCATTATTTGGAATGCTGTTTGCAGATAAATATTTTAGATCTATGTTGAAGCATCTGTTTAGTTAAATGTCAAATACGTCATATTCATGCACTTGTACAACTTATTAATATTCATGTATGCATATAACCTATGAGGTCATGGATTTCTAAGGGCTTTCCTGGCTACTTTTTTTATAAATAGAAATGCTGTTGGAAGATGAAGTACATTACATAAAACGTCCATTTAGTTGAAGATCAAATACTCCAAAAGAGAAATATAGTGAGCGAAACCTCCCACATAATGGAGGGAAACCTCCTTGGAGCGAAACCTCCTGAATTTATGCAAACAGTGACATAAATCGCAGTGTGATATCATTTGGTTACACAGCCATTGGGTATGCTTGCATTTCATTCTTGCATATACAGCTGTTGGTGTACACTAACAATGATATAAATCTAGGGTGCCTAACTGTTGGGGAAAAAAGTGCTTATATAGTGCCCTAATTGGTTACAGGATAGTTGTGTATGCCAGTAGTGTATGTACAAAGCCATTGTGTACGCTAGCAGTGATACTGATCTAGTGTACACAGCCATTGGGTAAATATCCTCTACGGGTATGGTTGATGCTCTAGTTTTTGTGCTAGCACTAGTTTTCGTGTGTTTGCAACATATTTAACAAATCTCAGTCATTACGAAACAAAAAATTTTCCAATGAAAACTATCAAAATCTACCTATCTATTTGTCTTCTTTAAACGAAGTGATTATCCGTCGGGTCCGACCCTTTAATTGGGGATTCGTTTATTTATCGGGTCGTGCAAACTATAAAGAAAAAACATTCTGTGTGACTTTATATGTGCTAAATACTTTTTCTTTTCCAAGGTTGTTGTATTTTTTGTGAATTATTATAAATGCCGTTTTATTTATTTGAGATAAAACAATAAATGAACGCAAATTAATAGGCTGGTGTCACAGACCCGTGACCTCATATCTTCTCATGTATATTAATGAGTTGATGCTACTGCCGTGAATTTTCGAGTGTGAGGTATTTGATCTTCTTCTGAAGCTTCCATTTTACAAAATGTTGTTAGAAAACCCCGGGAAATCATTTCTTGCCTCAGGTAAGAACCTGGCGTGGAAGTTAAAAACTAAAAACGGGTCCGACCCGACGAATAATATACAGCCTCAACATCGAGTGGAACCCAACGAATAATCCTTTGCTTCTTTAAAATGACACATTTGTCATTTCTGCTAAATCTGTTACTTGACTTTTACTTACCAAACTCTTTTCGTCCTTATTTTGGTTTCAAAAAAAAAAAAACTTTCCTTGCCAATATTCGTGAAATGTGAAATTTTGTTAATCTTTAATTGCTTGTAAATCTGTCGGAATCTGGTCATCTCAGCCCATTTCAAAGTCAGCCCCCTACAAACTATAGGCCTAGTTGAGGTAGTTGGGTTAAACAAAGTTTCACGTGAAATGTGTGAATTTTAAGCAATATTGCTATTAATAAAATGTTGTTAGGAAACCCCACGGAATTCTGTGACCTCATATTTTTCTGCTTATACATGAATATATATGTATAAGTCCACAAATTGAAATGTGATACGAAGTGGTTAGAAACCGGGAAACTGTAAAATAATGTCCACGATAGAGAACGGGTCACCAAAAACTAAAGCAAAACAGGCTCTCATAAATATTAATGAGTTGGTGCTACTGCGTGAGTTTAAAGTACATGTTCTTCTTTCAGGCTTCCATTTCATATAATATTGTTAGAAAACCCTGGGAAATCTGTGTCCTCCTATCTTCTCATGAATATTAATGAGTTGGTGCTACTGCCGTGAGTTTAAGGTATTTGTTCTTCTTTGGGGCTTCCATTTTATAAAATATTGTTAGAAACCCTGGGAAATCCATGGCCTCATATCTTTTCATGAATATTAATGAGTTGGTGCTTCTGCCGTGAGTTCTTGCGTTTGAACTATTCAATCTTCTTTGAGGCTTTCATTTTATAAAATATTGTTAGAAAACCCTGGGAAATCCATGGCCTCATATTTTCTCATGAATATTAATGAGTTAGTGCAAATAAAATAGTTTGCAGGGCAGCAACGTTATTTTCCAGTGACCCAAAACATAACCACTTGCAATGTTAAATCTTCAGCTACGTACACGTTTTCAGGTAAAATACTTGATCTTCAAGCAGCATTTATGTAACATATATTGTTAGGGAATCCAAAGAATATTGTGATTTCATCTTATACATAAATATGAATATTAATGAGTTGTTTTCATATCCACTTTGTAGGGGGGCAGACTTTGAAACGGGCCGAGTTGTCCATAAAACAATCTGTCAATAAGCAATTTTTTACAACTAAAACATCACTGAAATGGTCCGAAACGTATCGTTTACAGTACCGTATACAGTGCAAATAATTATAAATCATTTTCGTCAATTTTTCTTCTTTTAAGGATGCCGCAGAACGATTTTATTTCTTCACCACTGACATAGATACTGCAGCTGTAGCCAGAGTTTCTGTCCCGTCGCCAGTTGCTGTTGATATTTCTGATGGTACGCAATGGCGAGGGACAGAGCTCACATGTACTTGTTTTCTGTGTAAATCTTGAACGGCATATTTATACACATATTGGTACAAATACAGTGTTATTTTCATTCTTTGAGGTACATATATGTGCCGTTCACTAATATTTAACCTCTTCGCCACCAAGGGAGCAGTATTCTACTATACTGAAGGAAAATCCGGGATGAAGAGCCGACAGTTTAGGTTGCTAAAACACACACCACAAGTGATTTACGTTGTCCATAACGTCCTCGTACATAATATTTTAAATAGCGTATTTCAGTATACCAAGACGTTTAATTCTACAGTGCTGAAGGAAAGCTGGCATATCATATGGGGGTGTCGACTGCTAGCCGACAGACATGGTACTGTAGAATACACATTGCTGTCGACTGCCAGTCGACAGATAAGGTCTTTAAGGGGTTAATGCCTATCCAGCTACCATGAATAAATTTCTACATATTTATGAAATGTAAACTCGCTTCACCAACCTTTTCTGGTGCCATAAATGTATGTTATAGTAATGTCTGAAATGTTTTCTAAATATGTTTATATTTTAATTTTTTTCACCTACAACTAATTCAAAGGAACAAGAATAATTGGCCACTAGAACAGAAATATGTACTTCAAGATTTACACAGAAAACAAGTACATGTGAGCTCTGTCCCTCGCCATTGCGTCCATCAGCATTTCAATAGCAATTGGCGATGGGACAGAAACTCGGTCTACTGCAGCTGGAGAAACGGGGGAGAAACCGGAAAAAAGATGAAACTCACTTTTCGCATCGTAAAGGGGACTGAATGTACCACCATTTGTCAATGAAACCTATTACTGACCCAAGGTGGGTGTGAATGCACAATAAAGTAAATTATAACGAATCCACACCCTAAATACCTTGTTTATTGTGGAAGAAATTTTTCACAAAATGGCCGACTCCTAAACAAAGCAACATAGTTCAATGGCTCTATATTTGTCATTACATTCCAGCAAAGTATCTTGAGGAATATCCTTTGTCTACCAATGCAATGTTTAAAATTTGGTCGAATATATATGATAAAAAGCGACTAATGTTGTGCACATTTACACAATAAACAGGATTTCTAACCGATATTGTTTCAGTCAGGCTTGGCTTCTCTGTCAATTTTTCAGAAGGAATGCAAATGGCGAACCTCGAATCGTATGCAAATTGCAACCAAGTGACCAATCAGAATTGCTTGCGATTGAGTTATCCAATGAAATGTCTCACTTGGACCTCGGCATTCTTCGACTGACTTCTGACGTCATTCATGCGGGGGGGGGGGGGGGGGATTTTGTTTGTAAACACTGGTTTTTCCTAAAAGTCGGACTCAGACCGGACCTGAAACGCTTCCCAGGGCAGAGCTGTACTCTACTGCATATAAATTAAGCGTCCCTGAAAGGGCGCTTATTTGTTTTCGCCTCAGTTTCCTCGCAGACAGCAACTCGCAGACAGCAACTCGCCGACAAAACTCGCCGACAATCTTATAAAATATACGAACTTTGTTATACTTTTTTATACTTTGAGTATACTTTTACTATCGAAAACGCGAGCTGATTAGATCTTGGGAACAATCCCTTGAAAAATGTCTCATTTATGAGTGATTTTCTGACACCTTCCAATCTGAAAGCCTTAAATTTAGGCCAACCCCCCTATTATCTTCTTAAGTATTGCATTTAGAGCTATAAAATGTACTGGGAGGTAATAGGAAACCATATGTGGAGAGTCTAAATAGCCGGTCAGTTTTACCCCACGGCCCCCCCTTATGGGTCAAACTGGGGTCATAAAATAGCCGATTTTGAGTTTTTGCCTTATATCTCCTTTATTGTTGCTTTTATAGCTTCAGAATGTATTAAGAGGTATTGGGAAAGCATATATGGAGAGTCTAAATAGCTGGTCAGTTTTACCCCCCGACCCCCCCTTATGGGTCAAATGGGGGTCATAAAATAGCCGATTTTGAGTTTTTGCCTTATATCTCCTTTATCGTTGCTTTTATAGCTTCAGAATATATTAAGAGGTATTGGGAAAGCATATGTGGAGAGTCTAAATAACCGGTCAGTTTTACCCCCAACCCCCCCTTATGGGCTAAACTGGGGTCATAAATAGCTGCTTTGGAGTTTTTGCCTTATATCTCCTTTATTGTTGCTTTTATAGCTTCAGAATGTATTAAGAGGTATTGGGAAAGCATATATGGAGAGTATAAATAGCCGGTCAGTTTTACCCCCCGACCCCCCCTTATGGGTCAAACTGGGGTCATAAAATAGCCGATTTTGAGTTTTTGCCTTATATCTCCTTTATCGTTGCTTTTATAGCTTCAGAATATATTAAGAGGTATTGGGAAAGTATATGTGGAGAGTCTAAATAGCCGGTCAGTTTTACCCGCCGACTCCCCCTTATGGGCCAAACTGGGGTCATAAATAGCTGCTTTGGAGTTTTTGCCTTATATCTCCTTTATTGTTGCTTTTATAGCTTCAGAATGTATTAAGAGGTATTGGGAAAGCATATGTGGAGAATCTAAATAGCCGGTCAGTTTTATCCCCCAACCCCCCCTTATGGGTCAAACTGGGGTCATAAAATAGTTGCTTTGGAGTTTTTGCCTTATATCTCCTTTATTGTTGCTTTTATAGCTTCAGAATGTATTAAGAGGTATTGGGAAAGCATATGTGGAGAGTCTAAATAGCCGGTCAATTTTACCCCCCGGCCCCCCCTTATGGGTCAAACTGGGGTCATAAAATAGCTGATTTTGAGTTTTTGCCTTATATCTCCTTTAGTGGAACCCTCGAGTGGAACCCAACGAATAATCCTTTGCTTCTTTAAAATGACACATTTGTCATTTCTGCTAAATCTGTTACTTGACTTTTACTTACCAAACTCTTTTCGTCCTTATTTTGGTTTTTATCCCCCAACCCCCCCTTATGGGTCAAACTGGGGTCATAAAATAGTTGCTTTGGAGTTTTTGCCTTATATCTAGTTTATTGTTGCTTTTATACCTTCGAATTCAGAATGTATTAAGAGGTATTGGGAAAGCATACGTGGAGAGTCTAAATAGCCGGTCAGTTTCCCCCCCGGCCCCCCCTTATGGGTCAAACTGGGGTCATAAAATAGCTGATTTTGAGTTTTTGCCTTATATCTCCTTTATTGTTGCTTTTATAGCTTCAGAATGTATTAAGAGGTATTGGGAAAGAATATGTGTAGAGTCCAAATAGCCAGTCAGTTTTACCCCCCGACCCCCCCACCCCCCACCCTTATGGGTCAAACTGGGGTCATAAATAGCTGCTTTGGAGTTTTTGCCTTATATCTCCTTTATCGTTGCTTTTATAGCTTCAGAATGTATTAAGAGGTATTGGGAAAGCATATGTGGAGAATCTAAATAGCCAGTCAGTTTTATCCCCCGACCCCCCTTTATGGGTCAAACTGGGGTCATAAAATAGTTGCTTTGGAGTTTTGCCTTATATCTCCTTTATCGTTGCTTTTATAGCTTCAGAATGTATTAAGAGGTATTGGGAAAGTATACAGTGCAGCTTTGTGCATTCTTAGCTTTACAGCATGCTTATTAAAACCACAAAGCATTTTAAACTTTAAGGGACGCTTCGCTTTTGTTAGCAAAAGCATTCCTCTAGTTTGTTCTGTTAATCACTACTTCTTGAGGTAGCTTATGAATTGTGTTAGGCTAGCGTGAGATTACTACACGGGTGGTCAGAATTGTGTCCGGGTCATAATTGTATCCTTTAATTTTTTACAAAACGTGAAGGTTCTCTGTATGGGGGTTTGGTTCAATTTTTAAAACTTTCATGATATAAAATCGATTTCAAAGGGAATCATATGAATAAAAATACTCAAAATTCAGGTTGCAACATTTAAAAAATAAACTATGATAAAAAAATAAGACATTATTATGAACCAGACAGAATTGTGACCGTCAGTGTAACCATAATACTGCTGTCAGTTATGCTTAGGATAATAAGTTTTGCTGCCAATCTTCAGATAGATCTAAGTTGGCTGACATTAAGTTTGACTTGGTCATACCAGCTAATTTCAAGCAGATTTATAGCAACACCTTTGCAATGAAACTTACAGTTATTGTTGGCTTCTGAAGTGGAATTTATGAAGATGCTCATACTAGTGATGGGGTTGATTACAGGCAATCTATTGTAACTTGCCAAAGGGTTCAGTTGGAAATAAAGACCTTGTTAAACAGGGAAAACATTTATTTAGTTTAGCAAAATAAATAATGGAAAAGATTAAGCATTTACATTATAAATCCTTTACCGTTTGCCTGAACTGGTATAAAGTTGAAACAATATTAAATTTGTATTAGCAAAAAAAAACTACTTTAGTCTAACATTTCTATTTCTATTAATATTAATACTATCAGTATTTAATGATACAATATTTACATTTCACTTTCAAATCTTGGATCAGCTGATAACAAGTAGCTTGAATATTTATCTGGTTTTGGTAAAAAGTCTTTATACACTGGTCTTGATGGTTCTGGTAGATCCAAATGAATTAACTTCCACTCTAGCGATGGTTGAGTCGGCGATGAAGGAACCCAGGTAATCGGAGACATCCCTCTATCCATACTGGTGGACCCGGCAACAACCTCAGTGATAATCCTAGGTGGTGTCGCGGAAACAGTATCCTCCTCAGGAGGTGACTCTGGGTTTTGAAAACCCAACAGATTCTTAGGAGGGGACTCCAGGTTTTCCAAACCCAATGGATCATGTAAGTAAATCAATAGCTCCTCCTCAGAAAAGGAACGGCCTGGAGTCTTAGGAGGACTATTCTGGTTCTCATAACTGGCCATTTCTCTGAGAGGGGAACGTGACCTCTCCAATTGTTAAGACAAAAATTCCACTGAAATTCCTCCCATTATTATAAGCATTCTTTTGAGATTCTTTCACTATAAGCAAATAAGGGGGGGGGGGGGGGGGGGGGGGGCACATTCCATTGGCACATTCCATTAGGGGGTCAAAAATTCTCAAAATTACATAACATTCCAAGAATCCCAGTACACACATTCCAGAAATGACATAGCATTCCTGAAATGCCAGCATTCAGTATAAAACCTCTGAATTGGTAAGAAATAGGGAGTTGTGTTGGGAGGCACACAGAGAAGATAGGGATAAGTTTATGCAGGGGCAGACTTATTGGATAAATGCCAACTTGCTGTAAGTGTTGTTTTATTTTTGGTGAATAAATATTGTCTGTGGATATAACTTGTTTCTTTTCTGTGGACATGATCACTCCTCTGAAATAAAAAGATCCCGGAAGTTATGAGGTTACAGTGACCACAAGGGTCAAGACTGACCACTGGGCAAAAACCTCATAACAATTTTGCTGGAGAACGCCGGGTATTTCATGAGGAGTGGAGACAGGAAAAGGAATGACAGAAATAGGAGTAGGTACTGTGAGTTCTACTAGCTATCCCTATGAGTATCAGGATATTCTCAGATCTACACCAACAGGAATTGGGGCCCTTCTACTTGCCAGATCAAGGCTCACAACAACATCCTGGATATATGGATGCCCTTACTGTGGATTTAAAAGAGTTACAACAAAGTCAGTAACCAAGCATATTCGGAGAGTACATGCAGACCAACCAACTGCAGTGGAAGTAAGCTTAGAGTGAAAGTAATAACTTGTCAACCTGGAAACACCAGCCAATTCCCAGCAAGTCACCAGCTATTATAAACTCAGGACGAGAATGGCCAATCTTGATGTTATGGCTCAAAATATAGACGAGTTAAGAGATCAACTCCATCGACTTGTAACCCAGGGGGATGTGAACGGAGGTATCCAAGATGAGCTTCAACAGCGACTAGCAGACCAGAGAACCCGACAGGAAGCCTACCACCAAGAGATACAGGAAGCCATCCAGCAGCGTGGGCCATTCCCAGAAGCAAATGCCCTGTGCCCATCTGCCTTCCGAGGAACTGCTAGTAAAGATGCCAACAGGTGGTTAAAAAGGTTTATTAGCTATGCAGAGTACTGTAATATGAACGAACAGAGAAAAGTTAGAATGTTCCCCCTATTATTGGAAGGTGCAGCAGAAGTTTGGTATGCCAGCTTACCAGACGATGTTCAGCAGGACTGGGAGGAATTACAGGAGAGTTTCAATGAGAAATTCATCAATGCTAACAATCTTAATTGGGTCAAGGAGCAAGGGCTTTTCTCACAGGTACAGGCCTCTTTGGAGCCAGTTGAAAACTATATCACTGATATCAGGCAGAGGTGCAACCAACTCCAGAAAGGGGAGGCCAAAACCAGGAGTATCATCTTGAGAGGATTGCTGACAAATATCAAGGCTTTTGTCATAGGCCACCAACCAGAAACTCTGGATGATCTCGAAAGTAAGGCAAGGCTGGCTGAAAGTGTTGAAAAGCTCAAGCCAAGAGAGCCCCAGGTTGACAGGATTAATATGTTACAGGAGAACCACCTGAAGCGGTTGGAAGACCTTGCTAAGATTATAGAACAACTCCAGGGAACCATGAATCAGCAAAGAAGAGACATAGCTTTTGTAAAATCTAGTTTGTCAAGAGGTAGGCCCAACCAAGGCAACAATCCAGGAGGTGAAAGTTTTCGGCCATTCTGTAGCAGGTGCAAAATTTATGGTCACACCCTTGGGAACTGTGTTAGAAGACCCCAACCAGGAGACCTAGTGTGCTTCAGATGCAACCAAAGGGGGCACATCAAGAGGGAATGTCCTCAACTCAAGAGGAATTATGCAGGTTCCCAATCACAAGATGTACATTTAAACTCACAGAGTGCACCTCAGGTGGGGTCTGGGGTGCCCGAGAGAAGATTTTAACTACTGACTTCCCCACTGGTCCAAGCATTGCAGGTATACATAAAAACAATGGTTTAACATTTCTTAGGTTGCAAAAGGACAATATTGATGTTTATGCCTTGATTGATCCAGGAGTTACCACTTCCTTGGCAGAACCACAACTTTTGCAAATGCTTCCTAATTTAGAGGTGCAACCTTATTTTGGACAAGCCACTACTTTATCTGGAGAGATTATAAACTTTGGCCGAGACATTCTCAAAGATTCACTAGATGTTGCAGCTATTGCACTAACAGAAACACTGGGAGTTGAAAGGCAATGTGCTCTTACTACTATTAAGCCTCAGAATCCCCTAGTACCTGTCATGCTGAGGAATTCCAGCAGTTCTCCTGTCTGTTTAACAAAGGGTGATTGTGTAGCACACTTGGAAATTCTTGGAGAAGAGGAGTATGTTGAACCCCTTGGATCGGATATTGAGGGTAGTATGTCACAGCAAGCAGACAGCAGCCCAGATATTTCAAGGACAGAATTTGAGGGGTTATTTCTATGGGACAATTGTTCTTTGTTAGAGTCAGAAGAAGAGCAACTCAAGGAAGTTCTGTGGGAGTATAGACACCTGTTTATACTCATGTTCTGGAACATAAGATCACCCTGAAGGCTGATGACTAACCATTCAGATCAGCGCCATACCGCAGCAACCCCAGGATCAGAGAAGATATATCTAAACAAGTGAAAGATATGAGTAAAACAGGGATAATGCAACCTTCATGTAGCCCCTATGTATCACACATAGTCATGGTTCACAAGTCTGATGATACTTGGAGGTTCTGTGTTGACTATAGGACACTGAACTAATATACTGTGCCTGTTAGTCACCCAATTTCTCATGTGGATGATTCCTTAGAATCACTTGGGAGTTCAAAAGCTACATACTTCTCTACCCTTGACCTCCAGAGCGGATACAGGCAGATAGCCATGGAAGAAAAGTCTAAACTACTTACTGCATTTGTTACCCATGATGGACTTTATGAGTTCGAAAGAATGCCATTTGGATTGCGAAATGCACCCTCAACATTTGCAAGACTGATGACAAGTGTATTACAGGGTTTAGTGTGGAAAATTTGTTTGATTTATTTGGACGACATAATTGTTTTTTCTAAGGACTTTGATGATCACATTGCTAGGCTAAAAATGGTGTTTGACAGACTGAAGGCTGCCAACCTGAAGCTCAAGCCCAAGAAGTGTGTCTTTGGATGCAAGAAGGTGAGGTTCCTAGGTCACTTGGTGAGTGCTGATGGAGTTGAGCCACTGCCCGATACCTGCCAGGTTATACAAGAATTCCCAGTCCCTACGAATTTGAGGGAATTGAGAAGTTTCCTGGGAATCACTGGGTATTACCATTGCTTTGTCAAGAAATATTCAGAGAGGGCCTTACTTTTGACAGAACTTACAAAATTGGATGTACCTTTTGTCTGGGGTCAAGCCCAACAGGAATCTTTCCAGGACTTGAAAAATGCATTGGTCAACCCTCCCATACTGGCTTATGCCAGGTACCAAGACCCTTATATACTATATACAGATGCCAGTGGAGAGGCAGCAGGAATGATACTCAGCCAAGTGCAGGAGGGTAAAGAAAGAGTGATCGCTTATGCTGCAAATAAATTCACTGATGCATAGAAGAAATATAGCATATCTGAGCTGGAGGCTCTAGCATGCATACTAGGAGTAAAACATTTTGAACAATACTTGAAGAGAAACAGGTTTAAAACAGTAACAGACCATATTGCACTAAAGTGGCTCTTTGACCAGAAGAAAACAACAGGCAGAATTGTTAGGTGGGTTGCCTATCTTCAGCAGTTTGAGTTCACCATTGAGCACAGATCGGGGAAGAAACTAAGTAATGTGGATGGACTGAGTCGTCAGAAATTTGCCTTGCCCAGGCAGGAACAAGATCTTGAGGTTATAGAGGAAGTTATTCTCCCTCCATTGTGGGACAATGATGAATCCATTAACCAAGGAGAGTCTTGCCAAACAGATAACCTATACACAAAGGAGCAAGAAATATGCAGTAGTTTAGACAGGCTAATACAACAAGAAACTCTACTCTTCACAAACATGAGACAGGAGGAAAGTGATGATTGTGGAAATGATGGCATTTTGGATGTACAAGAGAAACCCAAGGAAAACCAGCCAACAGAACAACTAATGACTGAAACTAAACCTATGTTGGCAAAGACCAAGAAACCATGGGTGAATCGCCCAAAGGCTCCAGGAGATGTAAAGCCTGACCTTACAGCATCTGAATTGAGGAAATTACAGTTAGCTGATCCATATATTAATTCAATATTCCAGTATCTTGAAGAGAATATTTTATCATCTAACAGTAGGGAGGCACATAGACTTGCTATAACCAGCCAGAATTATGAAATCATTGAGGGGGTGTTGTACCATATCTGGTACCCTGATGGGCTAGGAACAGATGGAAGGCTCGTATTGCAAATGCTGATACCACAGAGTCTTGTCTATGATGTGTTGACATCATCCCAGAGATGTTTCTGCAGGACATTATGCAATACGGAAAACATATCATACCCTAAAACTCTTATTTTTGGAGGGGCATGATGAGAGATGTCATAAACTGGATTCAATCCTGTCACCTGTGCAATGCAACAAACAAGCCAACGAAGCCATTTTGTTCAGGCCTTCAACCACTTCCATGTTTCCGTCCGGGTGATTGTTGGGCAATGGATATTGTAGGTCCTCTAAAAGAGACCTATTCAGGTTCAAAGTATATATTGGTGTTTCTCGATTATGCCACAAAGTGGGTGGAAGCTTTCCCTATCCATGAAACTAAAGCACATGTTATTGCCAGGATCTTTGTGGATGAGATAGTATTCCGTTTCTCGGCACCAAAGAAATGAATCTCCAATATGGGAAGTAATGTGGTGTCTCAAGTAGTCAATGAGGCAGCCCAGCTAGTGGGCACAAGTAGGCTGGTAACCTCTCCATACCATCCACAAATGGATGGGGCAGTTGAACGATTCAACTACACCTTAGTGAAGCAGTTGACTACTCTTGTGGATGCTAAGGACCGAGATTGGGATAGCTTCATGAAAGTTACCTGTTACTCATACAACACAACAGTTTGCACTGATACAACCCATTATCAGCCTTTCTATCTGATGTTTGGAAGAGAACCATATAGTCCCATCTCAACCCTGCCTAGAGTGGTAGACTTCCCAAATCCAGATGACACGACCTTCATCAAACAACTTGTCCAGGGACTAGCTATTGCCCATGAAATAGCCCAGGATAATATGAGGCATCATAAAGAGAAAATGAAGATACAATATGATAAGAAAATTAATCCAGTTGAGTATGAAGTAGGACAAAGAGTTTGGGTCTACTTTCCTTCCCGTTATAAGGTGGGAGAAATTAAGAAATTCCACAGGAAGTACGATGGACCCTTTATAATTACTCATCGTGTACATGAAAAGAACTATAAGCTGGTTAGAGCTTATAACTTGAAGCCATTGAAAAACATGGTGCATGTGGATAGGTTGAAGCCATATGTGTCCAGGGATGTCAAACCACCCATTGATGAAGAACTGGAAGAAGCACTAGGGGCAGGACATGATGATGATGACAATTTAAGTGACCTGGATGACTTGGCAGAGGATATAGTAGATGTCGAAACATATATCCTGGATACACAACCATCCCAGGAAGCGGAAGAAACTGCAAATGACCAACCTGGACATCCCAAAGATCCAACTCAAGAGGCCAGCCAAGGTGAGGCTGAAGGACAAGTTGAGGTGGAATCTTCATCAGAAGGGAGCCCCGCTGATAGGGGACAGACAAGCATGGGACTTTCAGAACCACCCAATGACCAAACAGTGAACCTCAGACGATCAAAACACTTGAAAGAGCATAGATTAAGAACAATTAATTACAATGAAGATGATAGTGAATCAGAATCAGATAGTGAAAAAGAGTATGACGTGAATCGCAGGTGAATTGGATGCTAAGGAGATGAATTGGAAGGGTTTCCCTCCAGAAGCCAGAACATTTGAACGCTATCACAATCTCAACCACATTGCCAAAGAATATATTGCCATCCATAATGTACCTGTTAGTGGCTCAAAGCCTCAGTAAAGTACTAAAACACTACTTATTACACCAGTACTAAGATGGTTTCCTTGTATTTGCAGTGCACAAGTCAAGCTGGAGTGAAAGGTGATGAGAATGGGAGACCACAGGTTGCCGATTTTGGTGGCTACTCTGCTGTTTGCTTCACTCACACTGAGTGAAGTGTGGTGTGATGAAGATGTTATTGTTAGAGAAGACTGGGAGTTGTCTACCAGAGAGTAACCAGTGTTGAAAATTTTGCATCTTCATGGAGTCACACTGTTGTAAAGTTTCCAGAAGTAGAACAGCTCAAGGTCCAAACTCCATTCTGTCAAAGAAATTGGAGGGTAGAACAACAAAACTTTATATCCGGACTTTGTGAGATGTATTCTCCAAATTTTGATATATATAATGATATAAGAAACCTCCTGGCCATAGGTATCGATCAGAAGATGGTATCAATGTACATTCCTGTGAAAAGGGAATTTAAAAGGTCAAATAGCCAGATCACCTTTTGACTTCATAGGAAGTATATCTAAAAGTTTGTTTGGCACTGCAACTTCAGGAGATATTGAACAATTGAAGAAACACATATTAGCTCTGGAAGAAAATCCAGAGAGTTTTAAAGGATTCAAGAGGTTTGCTGCTGAACTTTCTTCTTTGCAGATGTCTTCAAATAAGAACTTTATAATGATTCAAGAAGGAATAAATTCCAACCATATTCTGATAAATCAAACCTTTCAGGGGTTAAAGGACTTCAAGAATTCACTGACAGATGTTCTTGATGGTGTCAAAGCCCACACAGAACTATTGGGACAGGTTATGGCAATTATGCACGGCATAAATTCGAGGGAGATAAACACAATGCTTTTAGTTACTTCGGAGTTGGAAAAGTTCATATCCGGATGTGACATTTTGCTACGTGGATATGTGCCAGTACAGATTGTCCCTCCACACACAGTGGTTTTAAAGCAAGTAATTCCTGTGTTTTAGTTGGATTGTGTTATTTGGCCTACATAAGATGGCTAACACTTACACAACAGCAGTTTACAACACACACATGCACACACTCCACACATACAAATTTTATCGTGGAAGAAAAGCTGACAAACTTGGGATCTCTTTTTATAATCAACTTTTAAAAATACTTATTCCCAAAATTTTTAAGCAAAACCTATATGTATTAAAAGCTAAGAACATACTTATTTTGACTAAATAAAAAAATATCTTTCTTTTAAAATTAACCACCAACAAAAAAGATGACATTCCATTCATCCCTAGAACTAAACATAAGAGAATTGAGTTTCCAATGAACAATTATTTCAACTCTTTTAAACCTGTAAGTTTTAGTGTTTCCTCATTTTTGTTCAAGGTAAAATTTATATCAGAATACAGCCCAGATCCTGTGCTTTCTGATGCACCAAGGTACTTTTCTGTTTATTTTTGTTTAATCATTTTAATAGGCCCATTTATCACACTACACACAGAGTATTGTGCATATACTTGAAGTTGCGTGTTTGTTATGCATATGATAAAAACATAGGTCCTTTTAGCTGCTGAAGCAATAGGCATTGCAGACACTGCAATGTTTTTCATGGTATACAATTTTTAAGAATGGTTTGTAAAATGACATCTTATAAATATGTCTGTTTGGTTATTCTTTTCATAGAATAAAATATACTCTTGACATAATCTTGAAAGATTATTTGTTTAAATCGTTAAATGTAATTTGTGTCTAGCTCAAATTTTAATCTATGTACATGTAGATTAATGAATATTGGAGAATAACTCTGATCACTTTGTATACTTCTTAATATTTATAATTTTGCCTAAGAAATATGGCAAAAAAATAGACCAAATGAATCAATGACAATGGAATATCACTTCAAGTGTCTCGATAATATGTGCAGGATCTGTAGTAACAGAGTCCTGACTCGTCTACAGAAAGACAAAAGGCAGGTGCCAAGACTTTGTGTCAATAGCAAAGATGAAATTTTCATTTTCTATGGAATAAATGTTACATCAGACACTGAAATACATCCTCAGAAAATCTGCACCCATTGTTTTTTCAAGATGAAAAATGCTAAAGTTCTCTGTGAAAGTTCAAAACTGGATAATGAAAAATATCTAGGTGTTAAAGAAAGAGCAAAAATCATTTCAGACATGTGGCAGTGCCACAAGCGATTTGATTGTAAAGTGTGCAAACAATACGATTCTCAATCTGGCAAAGGACGTAAAAAAACAACATCAAAAGGGAAGACCAAGAAGTAAAACCTCTTGCCAATCAGCTCAACAAAACATTTTAAAGAAGCTTTTCGATCATGACACAAATATATCACATTTGGAAGTCCACATTGATCATACAAAAGTGCCAGTTGAACATGCAGAAACATACAAGTGTCCTATTTGTCAAGATCTATATTCATTAGCAACAGTAAAAACCAAGTGTGATCATTACTTTTGCTGTGAATGCTTATCAAACTATATTCACAGTGAAAAAAGTGACCCTGTTCTGTGTCCAGTATGTTCTGATTTTGTTTCAACTAGTGATGTTAAAAGCGCTGATGAAAGATTTCACAAGCAACTAACAAAGCTCCCTGTGAAGTGTGGAAAATGTGAAAAGACAATGTCTTATGACCTTATGTCCCATCATAACTGTGATATCAACTCTCCTCTAAGTATACAATCCACCAGTGAGTCATTTAATGTTATAATTAAAACTCCAGGTCACGAGCAGGCACATAGTACTCCAAAACCCAATAAATCTCATGTTGAAATGCAAATTCAAAAATCATCGATTTTTGGAACTTTCACTCAAGAAGAATCACCTGATAGTACATTCAATAAAGCAGTTTCTAGATCAATCACCTCACCACTTGACAAGGATGAGGAAAGGTTACATACATATTTAACAAAACGAAAACTGAACTTTGCTAAAGAAAATATCATAGCTTGCAAGACTGGTGGTCAACCATTACTTTTGAAAAGAATAGTGAAACCAAGAAAGGAAAGTGCCAATGTTTCGTCTCCATTAAAAAGAAGAAGAGCACGTCAAATTGCCTCGTATCGTGTTGCTGTAGCAGGAAAAAGTAAGGATTCACACAGTGTCCAGCAGTCATCTGAGCTTAAAGTGCTTTCGAAAAACTCAAAACTTAAAATATGTTCCAATGCTGGGGTAAAACAAAAATCTTTCCTATCCAAGAGAGTTGCTTTAGCTATGAAAACTTCTCTCGGTTTGTCATGGAATCAGCACAGGCGACAGAAACGCTATCTGACAAGAATACATGGAGTGCATTGTGAAAGTGAGAAAAAGGAAAGACTTGAAAGATCAAAGATTCTGTCAAATTATTTAGAAACAAAGCAAATAACAGTTATTGAACGAAATGACAAAAGTCACGATATTAAAGGAGGATTAACAGAAACATCTGCACCAGTAGTCCATGTGAAGAACCTCCAAAAGTTTGTGAAGGACTTACTTGATGGCTACAAGCAAAATGGCAAGCTTCTATGGAGAGATGGAATGCCAAAGGATGAGATATGGGTAAAAATAGGTGGAGATCATGGAGGCAATTCTTTTAAATTGTGCCTCCAAGTGTGCAATTTAGACAAGCCAAATTCGAAGGAGAACACAATAGTATATGCCTGTATGCCTGCCAAAGATATTTATGAAAATATGAGCAAGATATGCTCCATTCATGAGAGCCAAATAAACCAGCTTAAAGAGGAGTATTGGGAAAACAAAAGGATAAGGTTGTTTGTTAATGGAGATTATGCCTTTCTGGCTAGTCTATATGGTCTCTCAGGTGCAAGAGGCAAACATTTTTGTCTCTGGTGCAATATTTGCTATGGTGATCTACAAATTCCACTTGATTGTCGAGGTTTGATCAGGGCTAGAAAACTTGGAAGAATGATAAAAGACTATGAGAACTTCAAGAAGGATGGCAAACAAAATCTGTCACTTGCCTCCAGTTTCAACAATGTGATACATAGGCCCATGTGGGATGTCAAAGTAAAACATGTTTGCCCTCCATACCTTCATATGCTGCTGGGGATTGTGAAAAAACACCATGACCTTCTGGAAAATGAGCTTCACCAAATTGATCTTCAAATTGCTGAAGACATCACTTTCAAAGGTAAAACTAGATAACTCATTATTTCACCAGTACATTAAAGGGTTGAGGGAAAAGAGGAAATTGCTGAATTCACTTGGCTTTCTCAGGGATGAAAGAGACGAAGAAAACAGCAACTTGACTGAGAAGGAGGCTAAGAAACTGCAAACCCACATAGATTCAATAGAATTGAAACTTGTAAAATGTAAACCATCATTACAAGTCCAGTCTGGTCCTGTTGTATCAGCAGTGCAGATTACACTAAAGCATCACAATATTGTTTAACAGGCTTATCATTCCAAGTCATTTGTAGGGAATCACTGGTCAAAGTATTTAAAGTCAAATATCCAGGATGACATATGGTGTACCATTCTAGAAAAAGTTTGTGAGCTGAGTGGAAAGCCTGACATAAATGATAGGGCAAAACAAACTGCATCTAAATTTTTTAAACTTAACCAATATTTCTCTGACATTCACACTAAAGTTGGACACATGGATAAAATATCACAAGATATGCTTCCAGATATCAAAATTTCCATTGAAAATTACTTGAAATATTACAGACAGTACTTTCCAAATTTCCTCATCCCTAAGCATCATTTTCTGGAAGATCATGTCATAGACTGGATTAGTAAGTGGGGTTTTGGAATGGGTCTCCATGGAGAACAAGGAGGAGAGTCCATCCATAGAGAGTTCAACAGGATTCAGTGAAATATGTGTCATGTCACAAATACTACACAGAGATTGCTATTCATAATGAGAGAGCACCACACACTCACTAATCCCTCAATACAAAGCCTAATTATTAAACCAATTATTAAACCAAGAAGTAAAGCAACACTGTTAAAACTTAAAACCTGGCACCATTCAAACTGTGATATTTCATTGAGACAGTAATTATTTCTTCTGTACATAAACTGATTATTTAAAACTATTTATTTTGTATATAATATGCCTAATTATTAACATCTCAGAGCAATGTATATACCATGTGGATAGTTTAGCTGTAATTGGATATGACAGGAAGTTTAACAAGGTGAAATAGGTAACTTTTTCATTTTTCAATGATACTTATAGAATACACTTATAGTCCTATCTATGTTTTATGCGATCTTTCTCTTTATTTTAGCATTTAATTTCCTATTTTACAACAAATATGCGGCTTTTTTTCAGGGAATTGTGTCTTTATATAAAAATAAACAACAATGAATTTGATACCATTGAATTTCCCTGACATTTTGGGAAAAAGTACATATAACATATATACTTATCAAAAATGAGCAACATTAATTAATCATTGATTAAAAGTTTATGATATTTTCCAGAAACTCTGATTATTTCACAACACATTTTGTTCTGTTTACATATGCACATGGGATGGAATGTGTAATATTTCAGCTTGGTTTTTAAAAAGAATTACTAGAATATATATACTAATGCATTAAACAAAGATAGTGCTTTTAATACATATAATTTGTTTTTTCATGTGCACTGAAAAAAACAAAAACAAAATAAAGAACCTTTTTTTCACAGACATTTCTCCCGCATAAAATCATACAAGTGAGAGCACAAGCTGTGCTCTGTTTACACCACCAACAACACACACAAGTCTTCTCTGAGTGTGTGTGTGTTTATGTGTACCATTTTAAACTAAAGTTACAGCAGAAAAATCACTGTGCACAGCAACTACTGGAAATAATCGGAATATATCTGACTATTTGCAACTAAACCAACCAAATTATAAGGTGGTGTACAAACAACCAGCAAGTTACTATCAAATGCCAGGAATAGTTACATACACTACAACTGAGAATCATTTATTTATCAAAATTAAGATCCCTTTGAGTACTAGTTCTGTCGTCTTTGAAATATTTCGAGTAAGGAGCGTCTTACTAAGGAAAAGGGAGACAAGTCTTTTACTGAAGTGACAGGGTTGCCAGATTATTTGGGGATTGGTCGAGATAAAAAAATTGTTTACTGAACTTGATCAAATCACCTTTGATAATTGCAAGGGTGTTACTCTTAGGCGGTGTGAGGTCTCCTTAAATTTGCACAGCAGGGATGAACTCACATGTTCAAGTGCCATATATTTGAAGGATAAGAATGGCATCCAAAGTAAATGTAAGGTTGCCCTCTACCCAAATATTTCCAGTACCGAAACCCATGTAATTGATTTGGACCATGAGAGAGTTTTTGTTAGCACCAATGACTTTAGATGGATAAAGAGTTGTGCTAGACAGCCACCACAGGTCATACAGGGATGCACAAATTGTATTGTTAGGCGCCAGTGTGACTGCTCTATCAAGGGGCATTCTCTCTCTTTTGGTCCAAGTATTCAGGCATACTCAAATAATTTAACTAGCACCTTTCAACTAGTTCCAAATTATATGGCTGCACTTACTTATCTCAAACCCAGACAGCAAGACTCTGTAGGGCCACCGCTGGCCCACTGGCGGCATAGCTGTCGGTCCAACGTTGGCTGCAGGCGGTGGCCAGCCGTTGGCGTGACCGGCTGATAGGCAGTGGTCCACTGTTGGTAGCCGACAATAAGGTTTTCTGATGGACCTTCAGTGGCCCACTGTCGGCAGCCAATGATAAGCTTTTCTATTGGCCCACCAGTGGCCCACCTTCAGTAGCCGACAAGGTTGACTGGTGGTCCACCAGTGGCCCACTGTTGGGTGCCATCAAAGGTGGTTCTCTGGTGGCATGACCAGCTGATAGACAGTGGCCCACTGTTGGCAGCCAACAATAAGGTTTACTGGTGGCCCATCAGTGGCCCACTGTTGAGTGCCATCACTGGTGGTTCTCTGGTGGCATGACCAGCTGATAGACAGTGGTCCACTGTTGGCAGCCAACAATAAGGTTTACTAGTGGCCCATGAGTGGCCCACTGGCTTTTTGGCCGGTGGATGTGTCAGTCTGACATTGGCAAGCCACTGGTAAAATTTTACTACCACTATAATATAGCATCAGCCAATCAGATTGCAGCATGAAGTTATGTGGCCATTGTTTAACAGAAAGCAAATAATTGACAGATTGTGGGTGGATTTTAGTTAAGGGAATCCCTGATAAGTCACATGACCAAACATAAACAATGGTGGAACAGTATCTTAGGATGATATGTTCCAAAGTCAAATAATAAAATTATAATGTTCAAAAACAACTTTTCTTTACTGTGAATGAGAATGTTATTTTTATGTCTAAAATTGTTAAATAGTTAGTTAAAAATTGTGGGCCCACTGAAATATGATTTTTAGACATACCATAATAAATAATTTTTTACCAAGTGTCTCAATATCCCCTATTATTGCTCGCCGCCATCTTGAATAAAAAGCCACCATTGGCCCACCGTTGGCCCAACCTTGGCAGCCTGAGTTTTGGTTGGCAAGCCTTCATTGGACCAGCGTTGGCATGGGTAATTCGGCCACTGATTGGAATATATTTCATGGGTAATTATTCCTTTCAACTTAAGAAACTTTATATTTTATCGGACACATACATATTGCAGCTAGTGGACCAAGGGTCATCCAGTGGTGGCTACACCTCAACCCCAATTAATAGGATTTAATATCATATTTTTCTCCTGTACATGTTTTATGGTTTGTTTACAGGGGAAACTTTCACTTCTGTTAACTTTTCTGTGTAATTATCAGATGATTTTATTGATTAGATCTAAAATCCGGGTGGAAATTAGTAAATTCATATCAGTGGCCCATCGATCATAGCTTATATACCACTGATATAGTTCGTGGGCTGCCAGTGGTAAATCTTGGAAGAAATTTGTGGCCCAAGAATGGGAAGAAAAGAAATATATATTAAGGCAGAGATGTGACATCTGTTATTTAAAAATGTTGGTGTCTCGGTGATATACAAACACATACATAAAGTATCCAATTACTTTGCCGTCTGTGGGCCACCGGTGGGCCAACAGTATGTGTACCATGCAGGCAGAAGGTGGACCACTGATGGACCACCAGTGGCAAATCTTACAATTTTTTTATGTAATAAAATTCAGAACAGCTACTTTTGGAAAGTAATTCACTTGAAACAAATGAATTTAAGCCAAGACAGCCTCTCTTCAAGATCTGTCAAAACAAATGCCGTTCAGCAGAGCTTGAGGTGTAGCCACCAGAGGACCACCATTGGTCCACCAACTAAGTATAACTCCTTCAGATAATAGTTGCATGTGTCAGACAAAAACAAATTCTGCGATAGTTTTAGGTTTCATCAAAAAAAACAAATTTATGTCAAAAGGAAAATATCTTTCTTTAACCTTCACTAAAAATATATATATATATATGTGCCACCAGTGGCCCACTGGCTGCCCATCATGGGTCATGTACTACTTATGTAGTGGGTGGACCATTGATGGACCACCTGTGGCAAATATGTAAGCAAGTAATATATAAAGTAACAAAGTGGAGAAAAGACTGACTGAGCAAAATGAAGGAATACAGAATAAGTTTGTTAAAAAATGACATTAACTTATGTTAAGTGAAAGAAAACACATATTTTATCTAATTTTTCCCAGGATTTTACACCAGTGGTTGTAGGCTGGTACCTGAGCTACAGCCACTGACTCTGGTAGTTGGTGGGCCAACAGTGGGCCACGCAATGTATTTATATTTTGAAATAATGTGTTTTTAACATTGAATATTGTTAAATAATATGTCAAAAAACAGTATTTGAGGTTGCTTTTGAAGTTCTTTATAATGCTTTAAAATTTTGAAAAAAATGCAGTCAGTGGGCCACCAGTGGCTCAGTGGTGGCCCACAAGCTATATTTTGCCACCCATAGCCAACGGTGGCCCACTAGCGTCTTGCTATCTGGGAAGTAGTAGACCCAAAATTATTAATGGATGCAAACAGTTCATTTCTTAGGAATGTATTGTCTTTGAGATTTGAGTTACCTGATATTAAATTCTCCAAAAGCTCGTGGATAAAAACAAACATTGACCCTACAGAACCAACATCTTGCTCTGGACTTTCAAAATACTCTCTCAGCAGTAAAAGAAAACTGTACTCTATTGCTAGATCCTTTGGATGCCTGGTTAAGTGAATTACCCGAGCCCATCTCCCCTCCTGATAAATTAGTCAATTTTCATCTCATTGCCACTGCTATACTGGCCTTGGCTGTATTGAGCAGTCTACTATTAAACCTCAGGTTAAGGGGACGACTATTGATTATTGAGAGAACATTCCATCATCACATACCAGAGATTCTAGCCCTCAGTATAGGAATTCCTAGAATTACAACTCAGGGTCACCTCTCAGATGAGGGGGACAAAGATATGTACATTATGGGCTTGCTAACAATATGTGCCATATTTCTGACACTTTCTGATCAAATACTTAAATGCACTTTGTACATGCTAAGAAGGGTTTCTGCTAGGAACAAAAACATCTCTAATTTGCTAGAAACACAGAGAACTGTAGTACAAATAGTAATCACTGATCTCCAGCAATCATTAACAAAGACTATTCTGGACATCCCTTCCCCAATTACTGATATACTCTATTCAAACCCCTGGCCTGCTAACCATATAATTGCTGGATTTCCACATTTGCAAATAGACTGGAATTCATTAATACTTACATCTAAGATTACTGGACAACAAATTTCCTTGCCAACAGAAATCACACTTGGCATTTGGGATTATTACAAGTATAGTAAATTAAAAATAACCATCCCATTTGAGTGTTATTTTGATCAGCCCTCTAAAGTGTGTAACAGTAATGAGATAGGAAATAAACCCCCTGATAGAAATTGACAGTACACCACAGGAAAGAGTGGATCCAATTAATGATCCAGCCACTGAACTGCAATGTGAGGCCACTGTGTAGTAAATGTTCCACTGTGATTGAATAAAGGTTTTTGGCATTTTTGCTTTAACCTGTTTTTCCCCCCTGAGATTAGAAAGGACACTCTTAAGTAAATGCAAGAATGTTTGGAATGGAACCGCAAAATTCTCTAGTGTATTAATCTGATAAAGTGATCAACTTTAGTGCTGTCCTATTGCCTTGAATAATTCCTTGGTAATAGCCTAGAAATAGTCAACCCCACACAAATTGCCCCAGAAAAATTAGTTTTGGTATGCCCCATTAGTAGAAGGGGGAGTGACATTGACATACCCACCCCCTCAGAGCATTCGTATTAGAATCCCTAATAATTGTAAGAACAATGTGAGGAATGTGGAAATTTACATCGGCATGCTAAGGTTCCCGGAAAATCACAAACAGAATTAAAGATGAACCAGAAGTATCCCAAGTTGCTGGGTGGAATGTAAGGCAACTATGAAAGGCATAACAGTGTCATGACTTTCATTGACAAAAATTCCGAAGTTTTTATATGGCAAACCCAATGCAAGGAACTTCTGTAGCCCCTTTGTAAAATCTAGTAGCCTCAGAAGGTTGTCCCTCCACATACCTGACTGAATGAGTAGAACAAAGTTAACATTCCATACTTAACTTAGTAAGTTATTTGGCATCCCAATAATGCCATAGCTATCTAAATATTAAGGCTTTAATTTTATTGTAGGCTCATCATTATTCAGCCAAATTTGAAGATCTTTGATAATTCAAACTGCCTTGTTAGAGAAATGAAAAGGGCAATTGAATATATGACAGGAGTGACAATAATGATAATAATAATGATAATAATAATGTTAATAATAATAATAATAATGTTTTTCTTATTATTATGACAATAATAATTATACTAACAGTAATAACTGCATTAGTAGAATTGTGGTACAATTCAGTGAAAAAAACAACAACAAAAAAACAAATTGCACAGATCTAAAAGTGGAATAAGACAGATTCCTGTTACACTCAGAATTTCTCAATTAATTCTCTTGGACACAGCGGTATGCGGAAGCAAATGGACTTGCCTTGAAGTGGGGCAGTGCCCAATTATGGCAAATAGCACAAATGCCTAAAGCCCTAAATAGATTTACCAAATATGCAGCAGTTAATCAAATAAATTCTTGTCAGGCAGGGATTAATTGAAGTATTCAACTTGAGACATTCCGGAATGTAAAGAACATTAACAACATTTCCATTCATATAGGGTGTCACTGATGGTCACCTTCGTCCACATTCCAAGAATTTCTCAAATGATGGGTCCTTTTGTTATAACATATTTGCTGACACATTCTGGGCAATCACAGACAATCACAGTCACAAGCAAACAGAATCCATTTACAACTAAAGTAATTTAGCCAATTCACAATTCCAGCACATGGCTGAACTAATTGTCAGGCATCCTCATTTAAGAGATAAAAATGCCAAGGATGCATTAAGGTACTTCAGTGAATTAACAAGCGGACAGGAAAATACTGGCACGTGTAGCACTAGAATTCCTAGCACTAGAATTCCTAGGGGCCCTTCACGAGTGACAGACCAGCCCAATGGTTGGAATTCTCATAAAATTTTTGCCACCTGGATATGAGATTAATGACAACTTAATAAGTCCTTAATACAAATTACTTTGATAAACTAAAAAACAAAATGACCTTACCCGTAACATCTTGAAGGTAAAAGAATACCTAGATCCTGGGATTAGACTCCTGAAGACTTGGTTGTAGCGGATGTGCCCCCCCCTTTTTTCTTTCCGAGGACAACTGGTCTGAGGGGAAGGATCTAGGAGTTGTGCCACCACCACGGGTCCCAGATACATATTGTTGTCAATGTCTGACCAAGTAAGGTCTTTTAGGTAAAAATTTGTAAATGTGTTGTGAGCTTTCCAGTGACAGGCTTGCATGATTTGGTCCACCGATACCCCACCGTAAAAGGCCTTAGAGGCCGCGAAGGCCCAGATGTCATGCGCTTTAACTTGGACCAAGTCCAAGGCTTGTTGATCTGCTTGTTTGTAACAAAGTAGGATGGTTTGTTTCAACCAGGAAGAGAGAGTAGCGGGTTTGATGTCTGAGGTATGTCCTTTCTTGAAGGAGATGAAAAGGAGGGACCGAGACCCTCTCAGGTATTTGGTTCGATCCAAATAGTACCTCAGGGCCCGCACCGGACTCAGGGTCCTGTCTTCTTTGAATTGTCTATCTACAATGGTAGTCAAAGCAGGAATAGTCACCGGAGACACACTTTGAGAACCTTCTCTTGCTAGTTGGTTTTTGGCTATGAAATCAGAAGAAGGGAACAAGGCGACCTTTTCCCATTGACCTAGATTAGATACTTTGTTTGCGACCCAGGCATGGATTTAGCTGCGGCGTTTGCCGGAGGCCAAAGCTAGCAAAAAAGCAGTTTTGAGGGTAAGATGTTTGAGGTCTGTGTCTTTCATAGGCTCAAATGGTGCTTTTGTGAGCTCATTGAGAACAACAGAAAGGTTCCACTTAGGAAGATTTCTGGAACTTTTTAGATGATCCCTGTGGAAACTGGAGAGTAACCTATGAAGGTCTGCATTGTGTGCAATATGGTGGGCCGTTGGGCCAAAAGTGTCAACGATTGCAGTCCTGTAACCATCAATGGTCGAGTGACGCCTGTTTAGATTTGTTTCACAGATGGAGTGGAGAAATCCACCAAATTTTTTCTGCACCATTTTTCAAATAGGGCCCACTTTGACTTGTAGATGGTCCTTGTTGATGACCGCTGAGGAGCAGCAATTCTCTCTGCCACCTCCACAGAGAAGCCTTGTTCTTGGAGTTGTCCGCTCCTAGACACCAGGCGTGGAGGTTCAGCTGTTGTGGGTTGTTGTGGAACACATACTTGTGGGACTGTGAGTAGGGTCATTGACACTGGGAGTTGTAGTGGGATCTCTGTTGAGAGCTGCACTAGGTCCCAAAACCAGGGCATCCCTGGCCAGCCTGGGGCTATTACGATGATCAGGCAATGACATTGCCTGATCTTTTGGATCACCTTGTGAAGGAGGGCCGTAGGAGGGTACGCATAGGCCGTGAGGTTGGTCCAGTTTATGTTTAGAGCATCTATGTCCCAGGCCCTTGGGTCTGGGATAGGAGACACGTACAGTGGGAGCTTGTGGTTCAGATGAGTGGCAAATAAGTCTACATGAGGTGTGAACCACTTTTGGCAGATCTGTTTGAACACCTTCGGATGCAGTGACCATTCTGTTGACTGCACTTGGTTTGACCTGGACAGAAGGTCGGCCATCACATTCAGGCACCCTGGAATGTGCCTGGCTTTCAATGTTATGTGGTAGTGATGGCACCAGGTCATAATCTTCCACAGGAGAGCACACATCTCTGCTGAGTGAGTTCCTCCTTGTTTGTTGATGTAGGCTACCACTGTTGAGTTGTCCGTTGCAACTAGCACTGTTTGGTTCTGGCACTGGTCCTTGAAGTCTCGAAGGGCCAGTGAGACCCCCTTCAATTCTAGGACGTTTATGTGTAGCCTTTTTTCCGATCTGACCACAGACACTTTGTAGAATTTTGATCTAAGTGAGCGCCCCAACCTTCGTTTGAGGCGTCGGTAAAGAGTTGGATACTGTGGTCTTTGGGATGAAGGTCTGCACCTTTCACCACGTTTGAGGGATTTTGCCACCAGTCTAGGTGAGCTGCAATGGCTTCTGTCCAAGGAAGGAGGCTGTCCAGTGACTGAGGATATCTCCAGTGCTCCTTGAGATGAAACTGAATGGGTCTCATGTGAAGGCGTCCCTCCGGGACCATTTTCTCCGTTGAGGCAAGCAACCCAATTAGCGACATCAAACATCTTGCAGTCAAAACATGTTTTGACTTGAGTCTTAGGATCAAATCCTGAAGTTTGAGCCATCTCTCTTGAGTGGGTTTTACAAGGGCTGAATCCAGATGGTATTCGTAGCCAACGAACGAAAACACCTGAGTAGGTTTCAGTTCTGCTTTTTCCTGATTTATTATCCAACCCAAGGACTGAGTTAGGTATTTCCTTGAGTTTGAATGGATGGGGATGTGTAGGTAAGTGTCCGACAGATCTATCGACGATACCCACTCCCCTGGAATCAGGGAGGTCCTGATGGACTCTGGAGTTTCCATTTTGAACTTTTTACGTGTAGAAAAATGTTGAGCCTGCTTAGGTCTATGACTGGCCTCCACCTTCGGTGAGGCTTGGGTACTAGGAACAGGCGACTGTAAAACCCGAGAGATTTTACATTTTCCACCCTTTCGATTGCGTTCTTTGACAGAAGAGACTGGATACAAGTGGTCAGGGCTTGGTCTTTTTGATGGGCCTTGTACTCTGACAGGATCAGAGGGAATCTGACCAAATTTGGCTTTGAAAGGAATGGCAGTACGTAGCCATTGGTGATAATGTTTAACATGTTTGGAAAACATTTGTTTGTTTGCCAGTCTCTTCTGAAAGAACGGAGACGATCTCCTACTGGTGGACTGAGTGAGGCTTTGGAGGAGTCATTGGGAAGAGGGGTTTCCACGCCCTCTTCCCCTATTATGGGGTTGAAAACGACCCCTGGAGCCTCTGAAGTTTGGTTTCCCTCTTCCTGAGGAAAACGATTGGTTACTGCTTTGTGAGGAGTTGCCCCCATAGGGACGTTTCCTGTAGGAGCCTCTTGTCTTGTTGTGGGGACCACGAAAGGGCTTATTTTGATAGGGTGCGAAACCCTGAGAGTCTTTAGAGGTGCCTTTTTTGAGGAGGAAGTCTTCACCTTTCTTCACAAGTTGAGACTGGAACAAGGAAGGGTCCCAAAAGGACGAGTTCCTGAGTTCTTGGCGTCTCGTTTCCCCCAATTGTGGTTGTAAGAGGATCATTTCAGCTTCGCGCCTAAGCAAGCCAGTATTAGCCATAGAATATAATTCCCTGTGGAGTATATGGGCTAGGGATTTGCTGAGGCATGTAAGGGCCCTTTGTTGAATAAGAACTGTCTTATTCCAAAAATCCATGTACTCACAGACTTCCTCATATCCACGCTTTGCTGCTTTTTCAGAATTGGCACCTTTTTGGATCTGTGTCTTAATCTTCTTGACAGTTGACTTAATGCTATGTTGACACTTCTCAAGGGAAGCATTGCAAGAAGAAGAAGTTTTAGCAAAGGCAGCAGTGAAATTGAGGGTTGAGATATTTTGCTTAGCCTGATGCTCCAATTCTTTAAGAATTGGTAGGGGGACCTTGGCCATAAGGGCCCCAGAGGGTTTAGGATTAATACAGATTTTGGCGAAATCCGTATTCAAGTCCTGATATTTGTCCTGATAACAGGGCTGTCCCACCCTGTACCACTTAGAAGTGGATGGAGGAGGCTTGACGTATTTACCCTCGGGTAAATTAGCAGCCTTAAAGTCATGTTGAAATTTATCAAAGGCGTCTTTGATAACTGAGCTAAGTGGAAGAATAGAGGAAAGACCTCTAGGTCTGAGCTCTTGACGGCCTTTCTCATCGTCCAGACCCATGACTGAAGTTGAGGACCTAGGCATAGACTCCCTGGGGTCAGGGAGGGAAAGAATGCGCCTAAAAGTGTCGACCTCTTCAGCGTACTGTGAGGGAATGTCAGACAGAGCTACTTCCCTATAATAAGGGGGGTCTGGATCATGTTGATCAGAAACAGCCCCTGAGGGCTGAGCCCCAGAGGGCTTAGAAGACCTGTGTCTGGCTACAGGGGACTGATCCTCCCCTGAGGAAGATGACACATATCTGGACCTTGATTTGTGTTTACTCTTATCAGAGTGTTTTTTAGGTTTAGTAGATTGGATCAGAGGTTCATCGGATTCCTCATTAGATTGATCCGAGGCAGTCCTGGATTCCATTTCGTGCCTATTGCGAGAGTGGCTATGCTTTTTGGGTTTATCCGAGACCTTCTTCGGAGGTAACTCAGATGTAGCAACATACTGATCCAATGTATCATGAGGGTCAAGTACGAGACGAGGCGGGAGTGCTGGACCGTAGTCCACATCCATATCCTCGGTTTGTATGTTAGTTCTATGTCTCGGAGGGGGTAGGTCCAGATTGACAGCAGTACTGGATGTACCAGGTTTGGAAGCAGGAAACGAGGTCTGATCCACCTCTGTTTGCTTTTTAGCAGTCAGCTCCTCTCGGAGCGACTGAAAAGCTTCCAACATGGATGCCTGGAAGGAACCTATTTGTTGCTGTAAATGAATATTTAAAGAATTTCCCAGGGATTTTTCTAGATTTGTTTCAATGTTTTGTTGCAAGGCAGTACCTGGGGTGGGTGGGACAGATTTGGCTGGTGTTTTAAGTGATAAAGAACTGAAGGGTAGGGTCTGAGGATGGGGGGGGTGAGGTAAAAAGACTGTCAGCAGCACTCTCAAGGTCGGCATTTGAACCAGTGAAAGAATCCCTGTCGCCTTCGCCCAAGAGATCAAGTTCATCATCTTTTGTATTAGTGTCCGCCTTTTGTTTCTTTAGGTAGCGTTTCCTGTGCTGAATTTTTTTCATTCGGTCATCTGTAAAAGATGCACAGATATCACAGGGCACTTCAAAGGTGACACAGGGGTCATCACCCTTGCCAGCCTCCCTACAAGTAGGGCAATAGTTGTGTAAATCAAAGGAGAAACAAAAATGGCGGCATTTTTGTTCTCTCGGTTTGTCTTTATTCGTTTGATGGATGGACATTTTAAATGCAATAAAAGATGTAGAAAATAAGGACCTGAACCGAGGAAAACTCAAAACACGCGAAAATAAGAAATATATTTATCTTGTCAAAATAAAAATTTTACAGAATGATCCATGTTATATAATAAAAGAAATAGTCAAAAAAGAACCTCCAACAATACGTAAAAGCTGAGAAATAAATGAAAATGTCTGTATATTTACAAACAGCTACCAGTTCAACGTGGCCAACGAGAAAGTAGGGCGATTGGTCAGAAGTTATCATGTGACGACGAGAGGCTACGGCCAACTATAAATGTCTATTTTTCTTAGACGTTGGCCATGATGCCCTGTGGCCATCCGAGAACAGCATTGAGTCCCACATGGTAAGCTATTGTAGCATAGTAAAATGCTCACGCTCCATAGGCAAATCAAATTCTGTCATTGATTAGGGTAATTGTAGTACAATGACAAAAATGTATGATTGCTGTTTTGAAAAGAGTATTTATTCACTGACTTATTTATTTCACTATTGATACAAATGTTTAGATATACTAGTAAATTATAATCACGTAAATACAAATGTTGTCTTATTCAATGTACATGCATTATTTAAATGGTTGTATTTATTGGGTTATATATATATCCATGTGTATTTTATACCCTCAGTCAGCTGAGGAGATGGGTTAAATATTTATATATAAATAAATACAACTATTTTCAATGTCACATAAGCAAAGCTCTCTATTATGAAGAAATATTGGTTTGATGTTGTGATATATTCAGTCTTATGTATTCAGTCATATCCATTTGAGTAAAATGTTAATATTGATTTAAGTTGTGTTTCAAAATTTGCGGTCCCCATCTTGTGTCAGAATAATACACAGGTGACATGCTATTAAGTAAAGGGAGGTAGTCTACCCTCAACTTTACACATTTGGCATAATTATACTAATTTCAGATTAATGTTTATCACTGAAAATTTACAGTTTATAATTCAGTATTTTATTTAAGTATACTGTAGTTTGTGAGTTTTGTTAATAATCACTAAATAATTGTGATGTAAAGCTATAAAATTCCTCCAAGTTAAAATGAGTTAATGAATATGTGTTATAACTGTTGTCTTAATTGGGAGATAAAAGTATTAATGACATTTACCCACTAAGCCACAGAAGCACAAGTATCTGCTGTTCGTTAAGAGTAGGGGCATGGACCTTGGCCATGCTTGTCCTTCTGTTTAACAATGAATTGTGTGGACACAATTTTGTCGGGGGATAATTGTTAAGACAAAAATTCCATTGAAATTCCTCCCATTATTATAAGCATTCTTTTGAGATTCTTTCACTATAAGCAAATAGGGGGGCCACATTCCATTGGCACATTCCATTGGGGGGGTTACAAATTCTCAAAATTACATAACATTCTAAGAATCCCAGTACACACATTCCAGAAATTACATAGCATTCCTGAAATGCCAGCATTCAGTATAAAATCTCTGAACTGGTAACAAATAGGGAGTTGTGTGTTCGGAGGCACACAGAGACGATAGGGATAACTTTATACAGGGATAGTCTTATTGGATAAATGCCAACTTGCTGTAAGTGTTGTTTTATTTTTGGTGAATAAATATTGTCTGTGGATATAACTTGTTTCTTTTCTGTGGACATGATCACTCCTCTGGAATAAAAAGATCCCGGAAGTTATGAGGTTACAGTGACCATAAGGGTCAAGACTGACCACTGGGAAAAAACATCATAACACTCCCTCATAGGAGGGTTGGTGGTATCAGATTTGCCATCACAAGGAGTTCTGTCTAAGATTGGTTCTCAGTGAGGCAATCCTTTGACATCTCTTATGATGATCTCTCGGAAGGTACTTCCTCCTTGTAGGAAAAATAAAGCTACAACCAAAGCCACATCTAACCATCTGGTCATGTAGTTCACCCCCATGTCTATCTAGCCACTTTAGATGAGTGTAAGAGCAATATCTACAGCAAAACCTATCTCTGAAGCACAAGATAAGAAAAACACAACCCTTACTAATTGATGTGGAAATCAGAATACTTCTTTTGAAGCTTTACATTTCTACCTGTTCTGGTTGTTACAGAAGGAACCCCTGTGGACACATTCCCAGTGTCATTTCCCTCAACTGTGTTATCATCAGAGTGGTCTGATTTACTATTTCCCCTGACAAATTATCTTCGACCTTACTATTCTGATTTTGCACTTGTACATTTCCATAACAAGATTTAAGTCTGTCATGATGTATGACCTTAACCTTATTTGTGAAATTCAGCCTATACAACAAATCAGAAAACTTTTCAACCACTTCAAATGGAACTGACCATGGTATTTGACCTAATATCATATTGACATTTCTGATGGTCACTAGCCTCTTGCAGTTTTTCCCTAGCTAACTCATGAATCTTGGCCAGGTTCTTCTCAAACTATGTATATAAGAAACACATATGTAATCTTTTTTTTTCTGTCTGTATATCACTTGGCCCTAAAAGTAAATCTTCTGGTAATGTTGTTTCATGACCAAACATCATAAGATAAGGACTTTGACCAGTTGATTCATGAATTGAGGATCTGTATGCAAGCATCAGAAGGGGAAGATTAGAATCCCAATGCCTTTGCTCTGAATGCTATAAACTTACTCAACATGTCCTCAAGTGTAAGATTGAATCGTTCTACTAATCCATCACTTTGTGGACGATATGGTGTAGTTCTTATGTTATCAAGGTTCAATAATTCACAAAGCTGCTGAAACAACAGACTTAAATTTGGCCCCTGAATGAATGGATAATGGTATCCCAAGTCTACTGAAGAATTTGTCAACCAGTTCCTTGGCTATGGTTTCAGCCTCTTGTTTGGCATTGGGAAGGCTTCTACCCATTTTGTAAAATAATCACTGACAATGCAAATTAACTTATTTCCCAAATTACTCTCAGCCAGTGGGCCTAATATATCAACAGCTACATGTTCCATTGGAGCTCCAACTAGATACTGCCTCATTGGATACTGAGCCTTCTTATTGGGAGATTTACGTTTTTGGCACCATGGACAGTTCTGACACCAATTAGTAATATCAGACACCAATTAGTTATATCCAACTCAATATCCTCTTCTCAATTCTCATCCTACCTATGGTTCTAATACCAAAATGTTCAGACCATTTCTCGCTATGAATTTGAGAAAACAATTCCTCACTCATTGGAGAGGGAATCACTAATAGCCATAATGGTTCCTTCATTCTGGAATCAACCCACCTTCTATACAGAAAGTTATCTCTGAGTTCTAACCTATCCCATTGTGCCAAATAACTCTTTAAAATAGTAGAATACTTGGCAATGTCTTGCCATGAAGGCCTACTTCGTTGATTTTTCCATTCAACAATTTTTTTCAAATCCTCATCCTGGGATAATGCCTTCAAATAATCATTTGAAGATATTGGCTAGCTTGAGCCAACCTTCACCCAGTTCATTGAAACTACTATCATTTCCTACCAAAGTATCAACATCTGTATTTGATCTATCAGAGATACTGACTGTGCCTTGATTGTCATGCTTCATTACTCGGGAAGCTGTACAATTCAGAACACTTCCAACATCTGCTAGATTCAAATTTTGATCTCACCATCTGTACTTTGTTCTTGACTTAAAGATATGCAGTTACACTCACCTGTCTGGTCCAATAAGCTCCCTCCCTACTTTCTATCTTATCACAATACTTGCAAACCTGGCATGGTCGTTACTATGTAATTTACCAGCACGATGTTCAATGGTATAGTTGTAGGTGGCCAATAACTCAGCCCAATGACATAACTGGCCCTCTAGATTTTTGAAGTTCAGCAACCACCTCAATGAACCATGATCAGTTCTGATGGTAAATTTTACCCCATAGAGATAAGTGTGAAAATATTTTATAGCTTCAACAATAGCCAAAAGTTCTCGCCTTGTGACAGTAATTCCTCTCTGATTTTGACAAAACCTTACTAAAATAAGCGATGACCTTTTCTTGACCATCTTGCTTCTGGGACAAGATAGCTCCTATACCTACACCACTGGCATCTATGTCTAAAATGAAGTCTTGTTCTATATCAGGATAAGTCAAAATTGGTGCAGAAACAAGGCGTGGCTTAAGCTCAGTGAAAGCATCATTACACTCACTTGTCCAAGAAAATTTGATGTGTGTTTTTCTATCAGTCTGGTTAGGGGTTTAGCTATGATTGAGAAATTCCCAATGAACTTTTAGAAACAATAATAGAAACATAGTCCCAAGAAACTCCTAACTTGCTTAATTTTTAACAGGCCATGTTTTTACTGCCTCAACTTTTTCACTCGAGACAATGTGCCCCAAGAATGCTACTTTGTGTTTGAACAGATTGCATCTCTTTGGAGACAATTTCAAATTTGCCTGTCTCAATCTCTCAAAAACTTGTTTCAAATGTAGAATTTGTTTTTTTCAAATGTGTCACTTTTAACAATAATGTCATCAAGGTATAGCAGACAAATGTCATATTGCAACCCAGATAGAACTTTTTCCATTAATCTTTCAAATGAACTTAATTGGTGCATTTTTAATCCAAAAGGCATTACATTAAAGTCATATAAACCACTTCGGGTGGTGAAAGCAGTCTTCGATTTGTCCTCTGGGTGCATTTCCATCTACCAGTAACCACTCGTTAGATCTAGTGTACTAAACCATTTTGACCCATTTATAATAATAATAGTTGGCTCTTATATAGCACAATTCTAGTCACTGATTGGCTAATCACTGCGCTACTCCAACAAAAGCACTCTTAAATAGAAAGTCTTTTCTTGAAGTCATTTAAATCCAGTTCGATGTTGCAGACATCATCAGGGAGGCTATTCCAGGAGCGTGGTGCTGCAACATGGAAAGATCGGTTTCCCTTGCTTTTCAGTTTCCATTGAGGCTCTTTCAATTTATACATTTTGTCACCCGAATGTAGTGGTCTTGCTAGGTGGTTTATGGAAAGCAAGGATTGAATATATCACCTTTTAATGCCTTGAACACAAGGACGTTCAGTTTGTAGATAATGCACTGTCTTATGTGTAGCCAGTGCAGTTTCATCAGATAAGGTGTTACAGAGTTGTACTTCATGAAAAAATCAGGACAATACTAGCAGCAGCATTTTGTACACTGTGTAACTTTGTGATCAGAAAATCTGGGATGTTGACAAAGAGAGAGTTGCAGTAATCTAATTTTGCAGAGATAACTGAATGCACAATGGGTTTAGCTGATGATGTGGTCAAATATGGCCGAACTGTTCAAATATTCCTGAGATGATAGCAGGACTTGCAGATGTAAGTTATGTGATTATTTAATGTAAGTTCCTCATCAATGATAACACCGAGGTTTTTAACATAGGGACTAGGTGGAAAAATTGTTCCACTTACGCTGAGTCAAACAACACTTTTGCATGCTGTCGAGATGTTCCAGCTATCAGGAATTCAGTCTTATCTTCATTAATTTTTAACTTGTTCCTATTCATCCAGTCCCTTATCTCAGATATACAATTTTGAAGTTGCATTACAGCAGTCAGTTGGTCTTCCTCAATATCTGGTGATATTGACTTATACAATTGAGAATCATCTGCATACACATGGAATGAAATCAGAAAATTTCTCATAATAGTCCCTAGAGGTATTGTATAATCACAATATAGCTGTGGGCCCAAAACAGAACCTTGAGGGACACGGCATTTTAAAACTCTCTTTGGACATCATGCTGCCTATCTTGATAGACTGTGTCCTACCAGTTAGATATGAGGCAAACCAGGAAAGTGCATCTCCACTGACACCAAACATGGATTGAAGTCTCGACAGTAGCATGCTGTGATCAACAGTATTGAGGTGAACCTCATAGATTATCGCGGATTTTTATAACAGAAATTTGCAATCGTGAGTTGCTTGGTGTAGACGGTAAACTCACCCTATTATCGCTCACGATAGAAGATGTTTTTAAGATGGTGTAAAGCGATTTTACAATAAAATATCAAGAGGATCTGCATCGCTGACGTGAGTAACAAAAGCAATGTACATAACCGGGGACGTCCCCCACTACGGACAGGGAGAATCAATTATTTGCAAATACATATATAGTGTGTTCACAGTACGAATGGGCTATGATACTAAATCTCGGAAAACGTCCCCCACTGGGTACATGGCAGAGATCCTCCTCTCCTCCCTCATCCCCTACTGGGTACATCAGCCACTGAGTGTCCCCCACTGCATATATGGCAGAGATCCTCCTCTCCTCCCCCACCCCCCACTGGGTACATCAGCCACAGAGTGTCCCCCACTGCGTACATGGCAGAGATCCTCCTCTCCTCCCCATCCCCCACTGGGTACATGTGTCAGTGAGTGTCCCCCACTGGGTACATGGCAGAGATCCTCCCCTCCTCCCCCATCCCCCACTGGGTACATCAGCCACTGAGTGTCCCCCACTGCGTACATGGCAGAGATCCTCCTCTCCTCCCCATCCCCCACTGGGTACATGTGTCAGTGAGTGTCCCCCACTGGGTACATGGCAGAGATCCTCCTCTCCTCTCCCATCCCCCACTGGGTACATGTGTCACTGAGCATCCCCCACTGCGTACATGGCAGAGATCCTCCTTTCCTCTCCCATCCCCCACTGGGTACATGTGTCACTGAGCATCCCCCACTGCGTACATGGCAGAGATCCTCCTCTCCTCTCCCATCCCCCATTGGGTACATCAGCCACTGAGCGCCCCCCACTGCGTACATGGCAGAGATCCTCCTTTCCTCTCCCATCCCCCACTGGGTACATGTGTCACTGAGCATCCCCCACTGCGTACATGGCAGAGATCCTCCTTTCCTCTCCCATCCCCCACTGGGTACATGTGTCACTGAGCATCCCCCACTGCGTACATGGCAGAGATCCTCCTCTCCTCTCCCATCCCCCATTGGGTACATCAGCCACTGAGCGCCCCCCACTGCGTACATGGCAGAGATCCTCCTTTCCTCTCCCATCCCCCACTGGGTACATGTGTCACTGAGCATCCCCCACTGCGTACATGGCAGAGATCCTCCTTTCCTCTCCCATCCCCCACTGGGTACATGTGTCACTGAGCATCCCCCACTGCGTACATGGCAGAGATCCTCCTCTCCTCTCCCATCCCCTACTGGGTACATGTGTCACTGAGCATCCCCCACTGGGTACATGGCAGAGATCCTCCTCTCCTCCCCATCCCCCACTGGGTACATGTGTCAGTGAGTGTCCCCCACTGGGTACATGGCAGAGATCCTCCTCTCCTCCCCCATCCCCCACTGGGTACATCAGCCACTGAGTGTCCCCACTGCGTACATGGCAGAGATCCTCCTCTCCTCCCCATCCCCCACTGGGTACATGTGTCAGTGAGTGTCCCCCACTGGGTACATGGCAGAGATCCTCCTCTCCTCCCCATCCCCCACTGGGTACATGTGTCAGTGAGTGTCCCCCACTGGGTACATGGCAGAGATCCTCCCCTCCTCCCCCATCCCCCACTGGGTACATCAGCCACTGAGTGTCCCCCACTGCGTACATGGCAGAGATCCTCCTCTCCTCCCCATCCCCCACTGGGTACATGTGTCAGTGAGTGTCCCCCACTGGGTACATGGCAGAGATCCTCCTCTCCTCTCCCATCCCCCACTGGGTACATGTGTCACTGAGCATCCCCCACTGCGTACATGGCAGAGATCCTCCTTTCCTCTCCCATCCCCCACTGGGTACATGTGTCACTGAGCATCCCCCACTGCGTACATGGCAGAGATCCTCCTCTCCTCTCCCATCCCCCATTGGGTACATCAGCCACTGAGCGCCCCCCACTGCGTACATGGCAGAGATCCTCCTTTCCTCTCCCATCCCCCACTGGGTACATGTGTCACTGAGCATCCCCCACTGCGTACATGGCAGAGATCCTCCTTTCCTCTCCCATCCCCCACTGGGTACATGTGTCACTGAGCATCCCCCACTGCGTACATGGCAGAGATCCTCCTCTCCTCTCCCATCCCCCATTGGGTACATCAGCCACTGAGCGCCCCCCACTGCGTACATGGCAGAGATCCTCCTTTCCTCTCCCATCCCCCACTGGGTACATGTGTCACTGAGCATCCCCCACTGCGTACATGGCAGAGATCCTCCTTTCCTCTCCCATCCCCCACTGGGTACATGTGTCACTGAGCATCCCCCACTGCGTACATGGCAGAGATCCTCCTCTCCTCTCCCATCCCCTACTGGGTACATGTGTCACTGAGCATCCCCCACTGGGTACATGGCAGAGATCCTCCTCTCCTCCCCATCCCCCACTGGGTACATGTGTCAGTGAGTGTCCCCCACTGGGTACATGGCAGAGATCCTCCTCTCCTCCCCCATCCCCCACTGGGTACATCAGCCACTGAGTGTCCCCACTGCGTACATGGCAGAGATCCTCCTCTCCTCCCCATCCCCCACTGGGTACATGTGTCAGTGAGTGTCCCCCACTGGGTACATGGCAGAGATCCTCCTCTCCTCCCCCATCCCCCACTGGGTACATCAGCCACTGAGTGTCCCCCACTGCGTACATGGCAGAGATCCTCCTTTCCTCTCCCATCCCCCACTGGGTACATGTGTCACTGAGCATCCCCCACTGGGTACATGGCAGAGATCCTCCTCTCCTCCCCCATCCCCCACTGGGTACATCAGCCACTGAGCGTCCCCCACTGCGTACATGGCAGAGATCCTCCTTTCCTCTCCCATTCCCCACTGGGGACATATGTGAGTGAGTGTCCCCCACTGCGTACATGGCAGAGATCTTCCTTTCCTCTCCCATCCCCCACTGGGGACATATGTGAGTGAGTGTCCCCCACTGTGTACATGACACAGATCCTCCTGTCCTCCCCCATCCCCCACTGGGTACATCAGCCACTGAGTGTCCCCCACTGCGTACATGGCAGAGATCCTCCTCTCCTCTCCCATCCCCCACTGGGTACATCAGCCACTGAGCGTCCCCCACTGCGTACATGGCAGAGCTCCTCTTCTCCTCCCCCATCCCCCACTGGGGACATATGTGAGTGAGCAGTCCCCCACTGCATACATGGCAGAGATCCTCCTCTCCCATCTCCCACTGGGGACATGTGTTACTAAGCGTCCCCCACTGTGTATATGGCAGAGATCCTCACCTCCCCTAGTTCCTGTTTGGGATATTTATCAGAGTGTCCCCCACTGAATACAGGGCACAGATCCTCCTCTTCTCTCCCATCACCCACTAAGGATATGTAATATTAAGCATCCAACACTGCATACATTACTGGAATCCTCCTCCTCCCAAGGTTTTTCATTTCTGCACAGTATCCTCAAAATAGCCTTAGAGATACCCATAAGGACAAAGTCCCTATGAGAAGGTCAAAGGTCAATCAAGGTTCCACACCTACACCTTCTAACCAAATTCCTACAAGTTGTGGTTCCTGAGACGTAGCCGAGACAAGATGTTATAGGTCGAGGTTACTACAGAAAGGTCCAAGGTCAAATCTAGGTCATACCATGACATTGCACAACTACACCCCCTAACCAATGTCCCTACAAAGTATCAACTTCCTACACCATACAGTTTCTGAGATATAGCCCAGACAAGATTTTATAGGTCAAGGTTACTATGGCAAGGTCAAAGGTCAAATCAAGGTCAGACCATGACATTGCACACCTGCAACCCCTAACCAATATCCCTACCAAATATCAACTTCCTACACCTTACAGTTTCCGAGATATAGCCCGGACAAGATTTCATAGGTCAAGGTCACTACAGCAAGGTCAAAGGTCAAATTAAGGTCAGACCATGACGTTGCCCACCTACACCCCTTAACCAATATCCGTACGAAGTATCAACTTCCTACACCTTACGGTTTCTGAGATATAGCCTGGACAAGATTTTATAGGTCAAGGTCACTACGCAAGGTCAAAGGTCAAATCAAGGTCAGACCATGATGTTGCACAACTACACCCCCTGAGCAATGTCCCTACCAAGTATCAACTTACTACCCCTTACGGTTTCTGAGATACAGCCCGGACAAACTTTTTCCTGCCACCCGTCCGCCCGCCCGTACTTTCTGCAGAACTGAAGATCAAGCCCTTTGATATCAGAAGATGGTTCGAATCACAGAGAACGTGTTATGGCAAACTCTCCAAGCTACAATCTGGCCAAGCACCAAGGGAGATGACCAAGAGACAGTTCTGGGTCTACCAGCAGATGGGTTTCCTTAAAACCCACATCAGACACAAGGGTGCCAGCAGAAGTTCTGGGTTCGAGGCCAGTCCCAACACCAGTAAGCAGGAGGAATCGCGTCTATCTACTACTGATACAGAACACCTTGAGTCCAGTGTCCTGAGGGAGAGTAGGAATCAACCTATGTTCACATCTACACCAGTTTCAACAGACTCCAAGATACTCAAGCACTTTGACCAGATGAGGACACTCATCTCAGGTTTCCTGCAGCAGAAGTCAGACAGGCAGCCCTTCTTTGACTATGTGGCATCGGAGGCTGAAAAGATGACCCAGGAGGAGTTTGAGGACCTCAAGGGCAGAATTTTTAGAGACATTGAAACCATTAAAAGCAAGCGTAGACATCAACCACTACGAAGAAGATCAGCCACTTTTACCACAGAGTCCCAGAGGGTCGACATACTGCCAACAATCACTCAACAAGCATCTAGGTCCACTAAAGCCGCAGCTAGCAGCAGTTATGTCTACTACACACCCAGCCCCATTGGCTTTGGAAACCATACATCAGTTCTAACAGTACAGGATGAGGGCAGTAGACACAACCTAAGTGGAATACTAAGTCAACTATCAGATCTGACATCAACACAGATCATTGACCAGCCTCAGCAGCAGCAGCAGCAGCAGCTGCAACTCTTCACTATCACCACTACAGCACCGCCTCAACAGCAGCAGCCTCCTCAGTAGCCATCCAGTCAGGGTGGGTCTTTGACCTGCCGTCGGCCCTTTTCAGGGCCACCCAAATATTCAAAAAACAACTAGAAGAATGTTTTTGCTGACAAAAACGAAGCGGCCCTGATGAAAAAGAAGTCACCCATAAAAGATGTCAACTTATGCATCATAAGCAATAGAAACTGTGAACTTTATTGCATTGTGTATGTTACTTGTCCCTATTTTCATCTTTAATAAGTGTGCACAATTAAAGTGAGGTCAGCTGAACAATACAATAGCTGGAGATTAAAAACTCCATAATTTCACTGCAAGATGGCCATAACTTCATTCATATTGGGACTTTAAGGTGACCATAAAATAAGAATGTCCCTTTTCTCATCCTTTATAAGTGCATAAAGTTTAGCTCAGGTCAGTTGAACAATAAGATAGCTGGAGGCTGAAACTTCCTTTTTCACTGTAAGGTGACCATAACTTCATTCATATTTCGACTTTAAGGTGACCATAATATGAGAATGTCCCTTCAATATCAATATATGTTAGATATGGAAAAAGAAAGGAGCCAGATGGCTTTATTCAAATGTTATGACTTTGGGGGGCCAAAATTATATTAACAGTTTAAGGTCACCTTAAAGTCAGGATAACCCTTTGGTTTGCCATCTTTTATAGGTGTGCAAAGTTTAACTGAGGTCAGTCGAACAATAAGATACTTGGAGGCTGAAAACCCCCTCATTTCACTTTAAGGTGGCTACAACTCCATTCATACTGAGAGTTTAAGGTGACCATAAGTATTCTTTTTATCTAGTTTAATACCAGTGATAATTTCGATATAAAAAATGGAAAAAGAAAGGAGCCAGAGGATTTTATTCCAATTTGATGACTTTAAGCAGGCCATATGTCCATTAACATTTTGAGTTTAAGGTCACCATAAAGTCAGGACATTCCTTTGGCAAATCTTAATATATGTGCCAAGTTTGGTTGAAAAAAGTGAAAAACTAAGTGAACTGGAGGGATAAAACCCCCTTTTTTACATTAAGGTGACCTTAAGATTGCAGATACAGGGCTAAAACTTCGGCATATGAAAGATTATCAACAAGAGGAGAGTGTCAGCTGACTGAGTGTTTTTGATTTGCGAAGGTGATTAGAGGACAGAATAATTATCAGGAAAAGGGCTGTACAGAAATACAGTAAATGGTAACTGAACAGCAAGTTTGAAAGAAATTCCGAACCTGACAGAAGAAAAGGATAAAAAAGTTGTGCCCTGTAAATGGTATTATGAAGGAAAATAACAAGGTAATTGTTTAAGTGTAAAAAATAGGTTAAAACATATTTAAAGAAATACTACAAATGCAATATCCTCATTCGACCTTGAAGAAGGGGTCCAAGGTCAAATCTAACCACACAAATACATTCCCAGCCCATGATTTCCTATGGTTTACCATTCCAAACCTCTAGGACCAATTATAAATGAGTTATAAGCACTTTTAAGCTTGACTGTCCTCATTTGACCTTGAAGGAGGGGTCCAAAGGTCAAATCTGACCATACCAAAAGATTCCGAACCAATGATTTCCTATGGGATGGTTTACCATCCCAAATCTCTGTCACCAATAATAAGCGAATTGTAGGCACTTTAAATCTTCGCTATCCTCATTTGACCTTGAAGGCGGGTTCCAAGGTCAAATCGGACCATTTCAACAGATTCACAGCCCATGATTTCCTGTCTGTTTACCATCCCAAACCTCTGGGACCAATAATAAGCGAGTTATAAGCACTTTTAAGTTTGGCTATCCTTGTTTGACCTTGAAGGAGGGGTCATTGAAGGTCAAATCTGACCACACCAAAAGATTCCCACCCCATGATTTCCTACAGGTTGGTTTATCATCCCAAACCTCTAGGATCAATAATAAGGGAGATATAAGCACTTTTCATGACTGACAAAAAACACCTGTGGCGGCCATCTTGTTTCTCAAAATGAGGCCAAAAATATTCCCAGACAACATTTTATGGTTATTAATATATACTGCAAACTTAAGAAAGCTAGCTATAATATTTTTTTTCATCAGAGCAGTAATGGTGAAATCTCTCTCTACACACTGCGGCTATCCAGTGGATACAATGATTTACTCAACAGTGAGAACCTGAAAGTAGCTATTGCTCAGCTATGCCATGACATAGAGGTCTGGAATTTCACTATGTTATAGCTGACCAAAAATTCTGTGAATAACATATTTAACAAATTACTCTAAATGTAATAGTTTTCAAGTTACAACTGATTTATTCAACAGTGAGAACCTCAAAGGAACTATTACTCAGCTATGCAATGAGCTACATGTCTGAAATTTTACTATGTTATAGCTAACCCTAAAGTAGGTGAACAACATATTTAAGCAAACTACTGTAAATGCAATAGTTTTCAAGCTACAACTGATTTACTCAATAGTGAGAACCTGAAAATAGCTATTGCTCCGCTATGCCATGAGCTATAGGTCTGTAATTTCACTATGTTATAGCTGACCCAAAAGTAGGTGAACAATATATTTTAACAAAATACTCCAAATGCAATATTTTTCAAGTTATAGCTAATTTACTCAACAGTCAGTACCTGAGAATAGCTATTGCTCAGTTGTGCTATGAGCTATAGGTCTATAATTTCACTATGTTATAGCTGACCCAAAAGTAGCTGAATAACATATTTGCACAAATTTCTGTAAATGCAATAGTTTTCCAATTATAACTGATTTACTCAACAGTGAGAACTTCAAAGTAGCTGTTACTCAGCTATGAAATGAGCCACAGGTCTGAAACTTCACTATGTTATAGCTGACCCCAAAATAGGTGAATAACATATTGAAACAAAATACTCTAAATGCAATAGTTTTCAAGTTATAAGTGATTTACTCAACAGTGATAACCTAAAAGTAGCTATTACTCAGCTATGCCATGAGCTACAGGTCTGAAATTTTACTATGTTATAGCTGGCCCAAAAGTAGCTGAATAACATATTTATACGAAATTCTCTAAATGCAATAGTTTTTAAGTTACAAGTGATTTTACTCATGATGGAAGTTAATGAAAAGCCCAAAAGTAGCTATTACTCACTTAGCTATTGAGACAGACACCCAACTTACTCACCATATTGTAGCTATGAAAAAAGTAGCTGAATAACATATTTTAACAAAATGCTCTAAATGCAACACTTTTCAAGTTATAAGTGATTTACTCAACAGTGATAACCTAAAAGTAGCTATTACTCAGCTATGCCATGAGCTACAGGTCTGAAATTTTACTATGTTATAGCTGACCCAAAAGTAGCTGAATAACATATTTATACGAAATTCTCTAAATGCAACAGTTTTCAAGTTATAAGTGATTTACTCAACAGTGATAACCTAAAAGTAGCTATTACTCAGCTATGCCATGAGCTACAGGTCTGAAATTTCACTATGTTATAGCTGGCCCAAAAGTAGCTGAATAACATATTTATACGAAATTCTCTAAATGCAATAGTTTTTAAGTTACAAGTGATTTTACTCATAATGGAAGTTACTGAAAAGCCCAAAACTAGCTATTACTCACTTAGCTATTGAGACAGACACCCAACTTACTCACCATATTGTAGCTATGAAAAAAGTAGCTGAACAACATATTTTCACAAAATGCTGTAAATGCAACACTTTTGAAGTTATAAGTGATTTAGTGCATGATTTCATGAATTTTAATGCATTAAAAATTATTAAAAAAATTTATTTAAAAAAAAGTAAGACAGATCCAGGTCTCATACTCACACAAGAGAATCTACCTCTGGCCTAGTACATATATGCAAGATATGAGAGAAATCTCTGCAATAGTCACTGAGAAAATTGTGATAAAAAGTTGAAATTTTCACACTTTTGGTGGGGGTACCCCCCTTGTAATGTCTCTAGCAAACAGACGAACAGATTTGCATGCCTTGAACACTTTTTCATCCTCGATAGATAAGGTATCTTTTAAAAAAAACAGCATGTCTCTAGGCCTTGTAGTTTTGGAGAAGAAGTTGTTCACGCGGACGCGGACGCCCATGCCGCAGAGTGATGACATAATGTCAGCTGACTGACAAGTCAGCTGACATAAAAAGTAGCTGATTAAGTTATTCCAACAAAACGCCGAAATCCGGACCGTTTTTGAGATACAGACCAAGTACCCATTTTAAAAAAAATTTACGAAAATAAAATGCCTCCCATTCAGGCATCTATGGTCCGATTGATGAGAAAATCCTTTCCGACCTTGGAAATTTGGTCTAGAATGTACCTGATAAATTTTATAGCACAGGTGAGTGTTTTTTTTTCCGAAACGCAATGACGGGGTGTTTGGGAGTTATGCTTAAGGTTACCTTAAGTAAAGTTTAAGGTCTGCGCAAAGTATCCCAAAATTTTATCCCGCCCCTATAGTTTTAAAGAAAGAAAAGAAGGAAAGAAATATTTGAAAGGCTAAGAAGTTATTCAAGGGAGACCATCATCCTGCGGCGGCGGCGGTGATCAGTCGAACTTCGGTGAAAACAAATAAGCATCCCTGACAGGCCACTTAATTATTAAGCTGTATTCTATTAAAAATCCCCTCCCAAAACATAACAGTTCAGTACAAATACTTATCACAAGAAAAAAAAAGTCCAACACCCACACCACCCCCAAACATGAAACAAATAACCCCCCACTAAGAAACACACAAACCCAGCACCAAATCCAACCCCCAACTTACAATCACATAAACCCAATAGCCAACATAACCCCCCAACCAAGAAACAGACAAACTCAAAATCAAACAGAACCCAAAACAAAGAACTGAAAACTATTTTGCAAACATAACCCACCATTATTGTAAAAGGAACCACTTTGGTGGTTATATTTTCCAAACAATCTTGAAGTGGAGTAAAAAGAAAAAAAAAATTAAGATATTCAGTAAAGGAAATAATTTCAGTGAAATGTAAGTCTACATTGCATACCATTTAGCAAGTTATGTTTGCCATTGGGTTTTTTTAAGGAGAATTATGTTTAGGATTGGGTTTGTCTGTTTTTCAGTGGTTTGATTTTTGTTGTGCATTGTGTTTGTCTGTTCGTCAGTGGGGTGACTTCTGTAAGGTGTTGTGTTTGTCTGTTTGTCAGTGGTTTGAATTTTGTTGTGCATTGTGTTTGTCTGTTCGTCAGTGGAGTGACTTCTGTAAGGTGTTGGGTTTGTCTGTTTGTCAGTGAGATGAGTTCTGTCGTGCATTGTGTTTGTCTGTTCGTCAGTGGGGTGACTTCTGTAAGGCGTTGGGTTTGTCTGTTTTTCAGTGGTTTGATTTTTGTTGTGCATTGTGTTTGTCTGTTCGTCAGTGGGGTGACTTCTGTAAGGCGTTGGGTTTGTCTGTTTGTCAGTGGTTTGAATTTTGTTGTGCATTGTGTTTGTCTGTTCGTCAGTGGGGTGACTTCTGTAAGGCGTTGTGTTAGTCTGTTTGTCAGTGGGATGAGTTCTGTCGTGCATTGTGTTTGTCTGTTCGTCAGTGGGGTGGCTTCTGTAAGGCTTTGGGTTTGTCTGTTTTTCAGTGGTTTGAATTTTGTTGTGCATTGTGTTTGTCTGTTCGTCAGTGGGGTGACTTCTGTAAGGCGTTGGGTTTGTCTGTTTTTCAGTGGTTTGAATTTTGTTGTGCATTGTGTTTGTCTGTTCGTCAGTGGGGTGACTTCTGTAAGGCGTTGGGTTTGTCTGTTTGTCAGTGGGATGAGTTCTGTCGTGCATTGTGTTTGTCTGTTCGTCAGTGGGGTGACTTCTGTAAGGCGTTGGGTTTGTTTGTTTGTCAGTGGGATGAGTTCTGTCGTGCATTGTGTTTGTCTGTTCGTCAGTGGGGTGACTTCTGTAAGGTGTTGGGTTTGTCTGTTTTTCAGTGGTTTGAATTTTGTTGTGCATTGTGTTTGTCTGTTCGTCAGTGGGGTGACTTCTGTAAGGCGTTGGGTTTGTCTGTTTGTCAGTGGGATGAGTTCTGTCGTGCATTGTGTTTGTCTGTTCGTCAGTGGGGTGACTTCTGTAAGGTGTTGGGTTTGTCTGTTTTTCAGTGGTTTGAATTTTGTTGTGCATTGTGTTTGTCTGTTCGTCAGTGGGGTGACTTCTGTAAGGTGTTGGGTTTGTCTGTTTGTTGGATGGGTGACTAGTGTTAGGAAATGGTTGTGATATTTGGAAGAAGCACAGCTGATTAATTGTTTTTGGAATATTTGGTAGTCCTTAAAGGACTGGTTATTAGTCCTGAAAAGGACTGATTACTGCAGCAGGAGTTATATTCTGCCATCTTGCCAGGCCACTGCTCCCTCATTATTGAAGTAGTCCTTGATGTAGTCCCTCTGTCTTTTGGCTTCTCTAGCAGGGTTTCTGTCTGGACCACCACCAGCAGCACCACAAATCAATCAACAATCACCAGGCACATCATCATCATCATCATCATCATCATCAGGCTCTTGACCACCATGTTGACCTTGATACTGGCTTCTCAGTATGTTGTGCAGAACCACACAGGTAAATACCACTTCTCTGACTGTTTCTGGGGGAAGTTCAATGGTGGTCCTCATCACTCTGAATCTTGAGACCAGGATGCCAAAAGCGTTTTCAACAACTCTCCTGCCCCTTGATATTCTGTAGTTGGCAATCCTTTCCTTTCTGGTTAACATCCTTCTACCATAGGGTTTCATGAGCCAGGTCTTCACTGCAAAGGCATCATCTGCCAGAATGAAGTAGGGGACATCTTGACCACCCTGGGTTATAGGTGCTGGGTCAGGGAAGCCTATCCTGCCATCCTCAATCCTCCTCTTAAGCTGAGAGGCATTAAATATCTGGGCATCTGAGCAAGATCCAGCTGTACCAGCATCCACCCATCTAAACTTATACTGGCCATCTACCAGGGCCAACATTACAATGGAAAAGAACCCCTTGTAGTTGTGGAACAGGGTTCCAGTGTTATTGGGTTTCTTCACGGCCACATGTTTTCCATCAAGGGCTCCCAGGGCATGTGGAATATTCCATCTGATCCTGAATTCCCTCTCCAGTTCTTTCCACTCATCTGGAGTAGTGGGACATCTGAGGTGCTCCCTGCTGAACTCATCCTGGATGGCCCTGCAGACCTCTAGAAACTTGGAGATGGTGGATCTGCCAACCCTGAACTGACAGGATAATGATGTGTAGGACTCTCTAGTGGCCAGATATCTGAGGATGAGGGCTAACTTCTCGACAACACTGATTTGGAGCTCTGTAGTTGGTGGCCTACCTAGCTAGACGTGGTTTCAGTCTTGTCTTGGCATATAATTCAGCCATAATGTTGTGGTCGGCCCCCCTCTCCTCTCTCTGTAGTAGCCATGGCCTGACCCACCTGTTGTGCCTTCTTCTATGGTCTCTGTATGGGTGCGAGTGGTGGTGGTATTTGAGGTGCTGGTGGTGGTGGTTGCTGTGGTCAACGTAGAAATAGGAAATACATCATTATTTGTAACTGAATAACACATGTCCCCAGTGGGGGATGGGAGAGGAGAGGAGGATCTGTGTCATGTACGCAGTGGGGGATGCTCAGTGACACATGTCCCTAGTGGGGGATGGTGGAGGAGAGGAGGATCTGTGTCATTTACGCAGTGGGGGAAACACACTCACATATGTCCCAGTGGGGGATGGGGGAGGAGAGGAGGAGCTCTGGCATGTACGCAGTGGGGGACGCTCAGTGACACATGTCCCTAGTGGGAGACGGGGGAGGAGAGGAGGATCTCTGCCATGTACCCAGTGGGGGACGCTCAGTGGCTTATGTACCCCGTGGGGGATGGGGGAGGAGAGGAGTATCTCTGCCATGTACCCAGTGGGGGACGCTCAGTGGCTTATGTACCCAGTGGGGGACGGGGGAGGAGAGGAGGATCTCTGCCATGTACCCAGTGGGGGATGCTCAGTGGCTTATGTACCCAGTAGGGGACGGGGGAGGAGAGAAGGATCTCTGCCATGTACGCAGTGGGGGACACTCAGTGACACATGTCCCTAGTGGGAGACGGGGGAGGAGAGGAGGATCTCTGCCATGTACCCAGTGTGAGACGCTCAGTGACACATGTCCCTAGTGGGGGATAAGGGAGGAGAGGAGAATCACTGCCATGTACCCAGTGGGGGACATTCAGGGACACATGTCCCTAGTGGGAGACGGGGGAGGAGAGGAGGATCTCTGCCATGTACCCAGTGGGAGACGCTCAGTGACACATGTCCCTAGTGGGGGATAAGGGAGGAGAGGAGGATCTCTGCCATGTACCCAGTGGGGGACACTCAGTGACACATGTCCCTAGTGGGAGACGGGGAGGAGAGGAGGATCTCTGCCATGTACCCAGTGGGGGACACTCAGTGACACATGTCCCTAGTGGGAGACAGGGAGGAGAGGAGGATCTCTGCCATGTACCCAGTGGGGGACGCTCAGTGGCTTATGTACCCAGTGGGGGACAGGGGAGGAGAGGAGGATCTCTGCCATGTACGCAGTGGGGGACACTCAGTGACACATGTCCCTAGTGGGGGATAAGGGAGGAGAGGAGAATCACTGCCATGTACCCAGTGGGGGACACTCAGTGACACGTGTCCCTAGTGGGAGACAGGGAGGAGAGGAGTATCTCTGCCATGTACCCAGTGGGGGACACTCAGTGACACATGTCCCTAGTGGGAGACAGGGAGGAGAGGAGTGTCTCTGCCATGTACCCAGCTGGGGACGCTCAGTGGCTTATGTACTCAGTGGGGGATGGGGGAGGAGAGGAGAATCATTGCCATGTACCCAGTGGGGGACACTCAGTGACACATGTCCCTAGTGGGAGACAGGGAGGAGAGGAGTATCTCTGCCATGTACCCAGTGGGGGACGCTCAGTGGCTTATGTACCCAGTGGGGGACGGGGGAGGAGAGGAGGATCTCTGCCATGTACCCAGTGGGAGACGCTCAGTGACACATGTCCCTAGTGGGGGATAAGGGAGGAGAGGAGGATATCTGCCATGTACCCAGTGGGGGACACTCAGTGACACATGTCCCTAGTGGGAGACGGGGAGGAGAGGAGGATCTCTGCCATGTACCCAGTGGGGGACACTCAGTGACACATGTCCCTAGTGGGAGACAGGGAGGAGAGGAGTATCTCTGCCATGTACCCAGTGGGGGACGCTCAGTGGCTTATGTACCCAGTGGGGGACAGGGGAGGAGAGGAGGATCTCTGCCATGTACGCAGTGGGGGACAGTCAGTGACACATGTCCCTAGTGGGGGATAAGGGAGGAGAGGAGAATCACTGCCATGTACCCAGTGGGGGACACTCAGTGACACATGTCCCTAGTGGGAGACAGGGAGGAGAGGAGTGTCTCTGCCATGTACCCAGTGGGGGACGCTCAGTGGCTTATGTACCCAGTGGGGGATGGGGGAGGAGAGGAGAATCACTGCCATGTACCCAGTGGGGGACACTCAGTGACACATGTCCCTAGTGGGGGATAAGGGAGGAGAGGAGGATCTCTGCCATGTACCCAGTGGGGGACGCTCAGTGACACATGTCCCTAGTGGGAGACGGGGAGGAGAGGAGGATCTCTGCCATGTACCCAGTGGGGGACGCTCAGTGACACATGTCCCTAGTGGGAGACAGGGAGGAGAGGAGGATCTCTGCCATGTAGCCAGTGGGGGACGCTCAGTGGCTTATGTACCCAGTGGGGGACGGGGGAGGAGAGGAGGATCTCTGTCATGTACCCAGTGGGAGACGCTCAGTGACACATGTCCCTAGTGGGGGATAAGGGAGGAGAGGAGGATCTCTGCCATGTACCCAGTGGGGGACACTCAGTGACACATGTCCCTAGTGGGAGACGGGGAGGAGAGGAGGACCTCTGCCATGTGCCCAGTGGGGGACGCTCAGTGGCTTATGTACCCAGTGGGGGACGGGGGAGGAGAGGAGGATCTCTGCCATGTACCCAGTGGGGGACACTCAGTGACACATGTCCCTAGTGGGAGACAGGGAGGAGAGGAGTATCTCTACCATGTACGCAGTGGGAGACACTCAGTGACACATGTCCCTAGTGGGGGATAAGGGAGGAGAGGAGAATCACTGCCATGTACCCAGTGGGGGACACTCAGTGACACATGTCCCTAGTGGGAGACAGGGAGGAGAGGAGTGTCTCTGCCATGTACCCAGTGGGGGACGCTCAGTGGCTTATGTACCCAGTGGGGGATGGGGGGAGGAGAGGGGGACCAAATCTGTTACTATCTTTTCTGAATCAATAGTTTGTGTTCCTTAATGTTATACTCGTATTGTGTGATAAATAAAAGCTAACATTTCATTGATTCTATTTTTTCTCATCAAATAATGATTTCTCTTTGAGGCGTCTCCCATTACGGACATAACGTGGTGGGGGACGTCCCCCGTTACGTACATACCGTCCCCCATCACGCGCACTCACTTCAGCACTGAGGATCCCCCTCTAAAATATTGCAGAATATTGGGTTAAGATGGTTGGAAACAAGTGTATTTGTCTTTTTATTTTATTCTCGTGAGATTCACGTTATGTAGCAAGGTTTTGAAATATATTTACTTTATAATAAGTACCAGTTGATTTTCGGCAAATGTTATTGATTTTGAAGTGGCCTTCATCTCATCATGCCTTATTTGGTCATCTTACCACTTGATTGTTGATTTGTGAAATTGAGAAGTAGTTCATTTGTACTGAATGATTATGGGGATTTAGAGTTATATTTTTAATTTATTATTAATTGGAATACATGTTTTAGGCTATTTGGCTCAAGATATTTAACTGAATGAGTAGAACTGTAGGATTGTATAATATTGTGGTAACTGCTGGTTAAACCAATTTTTATATTGGTCGGAGTGACATGTCAAAAGCATTTGACTGTATAAATCGTGATTTCTTGTTTAAAAAACTGCTTAAGAATAACATTGGTGGCAAAATTTATTATGCAATCCAGGAGCTGTAGAAAGAAACAGTATCGTGTGTGCAGCTTAGCAATATGAATACTGAATGGTTTCAAACTCTGTACGGAGTTCGACAAGGGGATAATTTATCTCCCACTCTATTCAATATTTATATTAATGACCTTGCAGAAGAATTGAAAAGTATGAATCTTGGTATTAAAATGGGAGACTTACACATTTGTATTCTGCTATACGCAGATGATATTGTTTTGGTAAGTGAGCATGAACAAAATTTGCAACGTATGCTTAGTCATGTGCACAAATGGTGTTGCAAGTGGCAAATGAAGGTAAACATTGAAAAAACAAAAATTGTACATTTTCGAAATAACCGAAGAAGAAAAACAAAATTTGAATTCAAAATAGACAATTGTACTCTTGATATAGATAACAGTTATCGTTATCTCGGTGTTATTTTTGATGAGCATCTTGATTTTGATAAATGCGCAAAAACTTTATCAGATGCTGCTGGCAGGGCTCTGGGTTCTATAATCAGTAAATTCAAACAGTTTAAGAATGTTGGTTACAAAACATTTACTAAGTTATATAACAGTGGAGTTAGTAGCATCCTGGACTATGGTGCAAGTGTTTGGGGTTACGGCAATCATAAATATGGGCAGCAAGTCCAAAATAGAGCAATTAAATACTTTCTAGGTGTTCACAAGAATGCACCAAACCTTGCTGTTCAATCTGAAATGGGGTGGCTTAATGTTCAATATCATTTTTATACATGTGCCTTCAGGTATTGGAATAGGCTTCTTAAATTGAATCAAGATCGCTTGACTAAAAGGGTTGTTGAATATCAATTAATAAATTTTAATGAACATTCTTGGTGTGGAGGTTTATGTAATATGTTGGAAGAATTACACAAAGTTGAGTTTATAATTGATGGTAAATTGTTAAATCTGGAAAATATCAAAGAAGATCTATTTGATTTAATGCATGTTCACCGGTCCAATAATATAGGGTTTAAGCCTAAGCTGAGAAACTACACTAAATTTAAACAAGATATCAATGTTGAAGATTATTTAGTAAAATCGACTAGATCCCAGAGATCACTTCTTGCACAACTGAGAATAGGAATCTTACCCTTGCAAATTGAAGTTGGAAGATATTATCGAGAAACAATTGAATGAAAGACTGTTTAATTTGTTCTGATAATGTAATTGAAGATGAATGTCATTTTTTGTGTTACTGTAGTGGATACAAAATTGAGCGTGAAAAATTTCTTCTTGATATAAAATTTAATGTATCAAATCTGAAATTATTATCACCAAATGAATTATTTATTGCATTTATGACCAGTGAATCTGCATTTCTTTTAAAATTTGTTGAATGTATTTGGATCAAAAGAAAAACTTTTCTAGAGAATTAATCATGTTACTTTGCCTGCTTACATGTGTCTTCTTGTTTATTCTGCTCTATATAATGTTCTGTAAATTTTCCATCTTCACAACATTTTAGTTTACTGATAGTTTCAAAGTGACTTATAAGCCCAATAGAGGGCTGGGTATTTTTTATATTTGTTGTATTTACTGTGTATGTAAAATATATACATGTCACTATGATAAAATAAATAAATAAAAAATAATAATAAAGTTCATTTGTACTGAATGATTATGGGGATTTAGAGTTATATTTTTAATTTATTATTAATTGGAATACATGTTTTAGGCTATTTGGCTCAAGATATTTAACTGAATGAGTAGAACTGTAGGATTGTATAATATTGTGGTAACTGCTGGTTCAACCAATTTTTATATTGGTCTGAGTGAACTGGTGTATTTTATTATAAAATATAATCTGACCAATTTTAATATTGGTGTGTCTTATTTATTAAATAAATTATTTTGTTGATTTAATTATTTCTCTGTATTAGTTGTTGAAACTTATCAATACTAAATTGATATAGGAGTAAGTTTGATCCCAAGCCTCATTGTTAGTGGCTCTTATTTTGAAGCCTTTTGAGCCTGGTTCACGTTTTTGAATTTTTGAACACGAGACTTATACATTTGTTTGATCTGGCCATACAATCTGACCCAGCGACCTGACTGAAAGGTCGCCACAGTATCAAAGGGTGCAGATAAATCAAGAAAAGCCATCAATGCAAATGGCTGATTATCAGCAACCATCAATAAATCATTATTTTCAACAGTGCAGTTTCTGTGCTATGCTGTCTTCTATATGCAGACTGATATTGTTCATTTAAGTTACTGGCAGTGACATGTTGAGTTAACTGCAGTGATATAACCTTTTCAATGAATGGATAAGAAGGGTAATCCAGACACAGGGCGAAAATTTTTGTAAATAAGCTCCAAATCCTTCTTTTTGAGGAGCAGAGTAATAACAGCATGTTTAAAGTCCTTTGGCATCTCACCAGTTTCAGTGGACAGGTTAACTATTTTAGTAATAATTGGCATCAATTCAGACTGACATTTTTTCAGTAGTGAGGTGGGTATAGGAACATACATGATTTGGATGGTGACTTCAAAACAATTTTTTTTGGATTTCCTCAACAGACACTGGTATGAAATGTGACAGCTTGGGTATAACAAAATCTCTAGTATAATATTTATCAAAGCCTTTGGATGTTCCAAAATTATCTCTAATTTTGTCTATTTTTTCCACAAAAAACTGCCCAAAATTCTTTGCTAATTTTTCCTTGGAGTCATGTTCAGGTAATAGTGATTCCTTAAATGATCTGCACAAACCTTTTGCAACTTTAAATAACTGTCTCTGGTCATTTTCATTTTCTTTTATTATGAAATTGAAATGATCAACTTTAGCTTTCCTTGGTATCTTCATGTAATTTGATCTTTTTGCAGAAAATAACATATAGTCATCAACATGCCTTGATTTCCTCCATTTTCGCTCGGAAATTCTCATTTTCAGTTTACTGGTTTGCACATTTTTATATCAAGGCTGTGATTCTCTCATTCTAAGCTTGCAGGTTTTTAGAGGTGCATGTTTATCCAAGATGTCTGACAGGGTATCATTGTACTGTTTTAGTAAGCCTCCTAGGTCCTCAGTAGGATTCTGCACTATATCGGATTCTATAATATCCATCTTGAATGATGACAGATCAATATCTTTTATCTTCCTATAGCAGAACTCAGTGGGCTCCAGTTTAGGTTTGAAAGATCTAAGGTGGCATATGATTACTGCATGGTCTGAAATAAAGTCCTTAGCCTTTGGATTTGCAAGCAAAATGTCATCAGAGCTTCTGGTCATGACCAAATCAAGAGCGTTGAAGGACTTGCAAGTTGGTGATGTGACATGCTGCTGTAAAGAAAATTTTTCTAGTAATTTACCAAACTTGATTACATTGGGATCATTGTTTTTGTTTATGTGAAAGTTAAAATCACCAAGTAATAGTAATCTTTTTTGTCAACAAGTATTTCAAATAATTCAGCAATTTCATCAAAAAATGTTCCACATGATATTCCATCAATAAAGGGGGGTCTGGAAACTACACATACCTGCATGTTCAGTGTTTGCAGGACTAATGAGATATGTTCAAAACAGGTATAAACTGGGAATTGATCCAGCTTAGCCTTGAACGTGGTCTTAAACAACACTGCAATGCCGCCACCTATCTTTCCTTTTCTATCATGATGTAATATATCAAAGCCTTTGGGTGTTAACTGCTTGATGAGCAATACATCATTCTCCCTCAGCCAAGTTTCAACAAAACAACATAAGTCAATTGAAGACAATTATTTAGGTTTGGAAGGCTACACAAATCTTTTATGATGACATCATTTAACTTACGATAATCAATACAAAATCAACAGGATCCATCTTTTTTAATCACCAATGCCATGGGTGATAACCATGGACTGTTTGATGGTGTAGTGATATCATTTTCCAGCATTTTTGCAATTTCTTCCCATTCAACCTAATGTTCTGAAATGGGTATCCTTCTAGGCCTTTGTTTAATTGGTGGAACAGTTCCTGTGTTGATTCCATGCTGGAAAAAAGAAGTTTTCCCTAAGTCTGCCTTTGACCGTGCAAAACCATCAGAATATTCAATCAAGTTTTTAACCTGTATTTGCTCAGTTAAGCTGGTCATTTTTGCATTCATTCCATGCTTTTATATGGTCAGGCAATAACCCATATCTTGCAATCTTAGTCCCAACACTTCAAACTTTAATATTGACCACCTCAGTCTTTTTTATCTGACGACCCAGACCAAAAATCATTTCCCTGTATAACCTCTTTGGCTGATCGGAAGGATTCAAAACCCTGACAGGAATTTTATGTGAATCAAGGTTCACCAATGATCTTGCCACAAACACTCATTCGCATAAAAAATTATTTAAAAAATTCACAAAAAAATGCAGAAAAATCCAGGTCTGATACTCACACAAGGGAATCTACTTGTAGCCTAGTACATATGTGCAAGATATGAGAGAAATCCCTGCAATAGTCAATGAGAAAATTGTGATAAAGTGATGAAATTTTCATACTTAGGGTGGGGGGTACTTTACTTATAATGGCTCTAGCAAAGAGACAAACAAACAGATCTGCATGCCTAGAACAATTTTTCATCTTCAATAGATGGGCTATTTTTTAAAAACAACAACCACGTCTCTGGGCCTTACAGTTTTGAAGAAGAAGTTGTTCACGCGGATGTGTACGCCCACACCGCCGAGTGACGACATAAAAAAACACATGTCTCTGGGCCTTGCACTTTTGGAGGAGTTCACGCAGACGCCACAGAGTGATGCCATAATGTCAGCTGAAGTCAGCTGACATAAAAAATTGCTTTTGATAAAGGTCAAATTTATGGCTGTCAAAATTTTCTTACACCTATAGAAGATAACTAATATCATTTTGACAAACCTAATATCAAGGGAGATATTCAAGCAAGATGATAATGCGGTGGCGGCTGTCTGAAAACTGGAAAATATATAAAAACTTCCCAGTGGGGTCTTTATAGGTTTCAAACACAGTTATGATTTCATTTTAAAGTCTCCACTTCGACAAAAATAACATAATAATGTGTTGCCTGGTAAAATTTCAACTGGATGAGCCACATAGTGTGACCTAGAAGTCTTTAAGTGACCAAAGGTCAATTTATGACCGTACTTCTTTAAAATGGAGGGTTTAAGGTCACATGAAAATAGGGATCTTCCTTAGGCCAGCTTTACATGTGTAACAACTTTGAAAAGAAATCGTTGATGCGTTTTTGAGTTATTGCATACACAAGGAAATTTCTACAGTGGCAGCAGCACAATGGACCTTAACCCAATATACCCCCACACTCTTTCCAGGGATATAGTTACTATCTAATTACATAAGCTTCTGTACAATACCTTTATTTTTCTTTAAATAAAATTACATTTAACAAAGCAAGCACTGATACGGTGAAATTCATGAATAATGTCAAAATAGATAATTTTAGGACTTATTTTTGTCCCAAATCATAATCATCTGTGTGGTATAATTCACTAAGTAATCTATACACATAGGAGGGAGCATTTCCACCAATATTTGAAATGTATAATGTCACTAATTCTGGCGGCACATAATCAAACACTGGATTTAATATTTGCACTTTTGACACAATATCCCCTTCAGAAAAATTCAGCACAGCTTCAGGACTCACAAATCTGTTAAAACCATCCTGATCATATGAGCTGAGATACTGTGGTGAGAGCTTATACATTGCTGCACAAACTATTAAAGGTACCGAGTGGTGCTTTGCAGCCAGTGCTACTGCATGGGCACCATTATTTGCCTTCAGTCCTCCATTGGCCATCACTACAGGGGTACCGATAATTAGTTTATTCACTCTTGACATGATCGCAAAGACAGCCGAGTCTGTTATCACGGTTGTTTCAATACCAGATGTTGCTAGGCTTTTGGCCAAAGCATGTCCTTCATAGAACGGGGCACACTCCACTACAATGACTTGAAATTTCCTCTTCCCAGCTGCTCTTTTCAAGAAGGCTTCTACTGTTTCACAGCGTCCCATGGTCATAATGACCTCATTAGCATGAATGTGTTCAAGAGCCTGGGCGGCAATGGAATCTCTGCTGGTTTCAATTTCAGAGATGAGTTCAGAGATTGAATCCATGATATTAGTTTTGAGGTTTGGAAAATTTGTAGTGAGATCATCCTGAAAATAATTCACCCAAGAATAAAACATTTCATCTGATATTTCAGTAGATAAAGTACAAGGGTTCCTTGATACATTATCATTTGACCTTACACGAGACGTTACAGCTCAAATATGATATCACCAAAAGACTTGCAGCCCATGATTTAATGCTAGTTGTTTCACATTATGAACCCTTTGGGTTGACTACAAATGGGAGATACCTTCATAGTAATTCCACCATGTTTAACAATGAAACAGGGGTCAAATGTTAAATCTGATACCACCAACTGATTTGCAATACATGATCCCCCAAAGGTTGTTTTCAGAACCAGAACAAAAGAACCAACAATCTTGTTGTCAAATGTCAGATGAACAAAAGAACTCAAGGCACAGGATATCAAGGTTTCATGATTTTCTGAAGCTCAGTTACAAATGTGAAGAGCTTCCAATTTGTATGTCCACACGAAAAAAAATATGCCAAAAAGATGGCAAAAATGGTCGCCAGGCAAATTTTGTGCTCTCTTGGTGGCCCTAAATAAAGTTCAATTTTTGCAACGTTGATGAGGTAATATACATGTATACTTTTTATAAATCAATGAATGAGAATCTGGTCAAAATATGAAAATAGTGGTCAAAAATTGACCATCACAAGGCCATCATTGACCTTGACATTGTAGATGAAGGTCACCAAGAAACAGGCATTTTCCTTTTGGCAATTTATACCTACATACAAAGTCTGAAAGCTCTAAATCAATCAGTTTTTTTTGAGCAATCATGTTTCAAAAGAAATCTCTGCAATGGCGGTGTTATAAACTTGAATACAATATACCACAAGCTTTCAAAATTTGCTTCCCAATGACAACTATGAATAATTATATCAAAAAATCAAATTTACTGAACAAAGAAAAAGCAAAATCAGTATCTGCATCCAATACCTGGTCACCTGCTGCCATCAAAAGTTTTTGCAGAGATTCCTGTGGATCTTCTTCCTCTGCCTTTCCTCGAGCTGCACGTGCATATTCTTCCCGAACTATTTTTAAAATCCTCTTTACCTGCAAAAAGAAAAACACACTGTTTCTGTCATTTCCTGATTTCAATTAATTTGAAAACAATTGAAAAGGATTGAAGTAGTTGATATTTGTGTTTTCATCAGGTCGAAAAACAAGACCCCCCTGACAGCTCATGTTCTCACTGGGTCAATAAACTTGAAAGAGCTCCAAGATCGAGCAATCACTTCATACAAGTATCACATTAGTTTGCAATCTACCAATCTACAAGAGAAGGTAATACCAACTTACTCTTTGGAAAACCCATATGGAGATATTTCTCATCTCCTAAAGTAGATCTACCACAGCAGCTCTCCTCTAGTGTGTACATCAGTTTCTGTTAGTTTTTTGGTATTAAAAAGCTTGTCAGGTGCTTTGGTCCATTATGCTATTCAAGACTTCCTTTTTATCCCACAATAAAGTTGAACTCAGTTGAAAATCAAAAAAAGCCAAAATATATTAAATAGAATTGTGACTGATTCAGGCTTTATCAAATGTTTGTGCATAGAATGTCATTCTAAAACAAGCATTCTAACGCATGCATTTATCTCCCGCCATATAAATTAGATGTACTAAAGATAACATATTTTAACAAGGTGCTCTAAATGTAATACTTTTCAACTTATAATTGATTTAGTGCATGATTTCATGAATTTTAATGCATTAAAAATTATTTTAAAAATTCATTAAAAAAATTTAGCATGTGAAAGCTCTCCAAAATGTAGGTGAATGAGTTATTTGAGAAATACTGGCTATCTGCAATACTTGTAGAGATAATTCGCATTTACTCATTTTGAGTAGGTGAATAATTAACTACGGGTGTGAAACTTCACCAAGTGAAAGCTCTCCCAAAAGTAGGTGAATGAGTTATTTGAGAAAAATTGGCTATCTGCAATACCTTTACAGATAATTCACATTTACTCATTTTGAGTATGTGAGTAATTAGCTACGGGTCTGAAAATTCACTAATTGAAAGCTCTCCAAAATGTATGTGAATGAGTTATTTCAGAAATACTGGCTATCTGCAATACTTGTAGAGATAATTCGCATTTACTCATTTTGAGTAGGTGAATAATTAACTACGGGTGTGAAACTTCACCAAGTGAAAGCTCTCCCAAAAGTAGGTGAATGAGTTATTTGAGAAAAATTGGCTATCTGCAATACCTTTACAGATAATTCACATTTACTCATTTTGAGTATGTGAGTAATTAGCTACGGGTCTGGAACTTCACCATGTGAAAGCTCTCCCAAAAGTAGATGAACGAGTAATTTGATAAAAATTGGATACCCACAATACTTTTAGAGATAAATAGGATTTACTCATTTTGAGTATGTGAATAATTAGCTACGGCTCTGAAAATTCACCAAGTGAAAGCTCTCCCAAAAGTAGGTGAATGACTTATTTGAGAAAAATTGGCTATCTGCAATACCTTTACAGATAATTCACATTTACTCATTTTGAGTATGTGAGTAATTAGCTACGGGTCTGGAACTTCACCATGTGAAAGCTCTCCCAAAAGTAGATGAACGAGTAATTTGATAAAAATTGGATACCCACAATACTTTTAGAGATAAATAGGATTTACTCATTTTGAGTATGTGAATAATTAGCTACGGCTCTGAAAATTCACCAAGTGAAAGCTCTCCCAAAAGTAGGTGAATGAGTTATTTGATAAAAATTGGCTATCTGCAATACTTTTAGAGATAATTCACATTTACTCATTTTCAGTAGGTGAGTAATTAGCTACGGGTCTGGAACTTCACCATGTGAAAGCCCTCCCAAAAGTAGATGAATGAGTTATTTGATAAAAATTGGATATCCGCAATACTTTTAGAGATAATTCACATTTACTCATTTTGAGTAGGTGAATAATTAGCTACGGGTCTGAAACCTCACCAAGTAAAAGCTCTCCCAAAAGTAGGTGAATCAGTTATTTGAGAAAAATTGGATATCTGCAATACTTTTACAGATAATGAACATTTACTCATTTTGAGTAGGTGAGGAATTAGCTACGGGTCTGGAACTTCACCATGTGAAAGCTCTCCCAAAAGTAGATGAACGAGTAATTTGATAAAAATTGGATATCCACAATACTTTTAGAGATGATTAGCATTTACTCATTTTGAGTAGGTGAATAATTAGCTACGGGTGTGAAACTTCACCAAGTGAAAGCTCTTCCAAAAGTAGGTGAATGAGTTATTTAAGAAAAATTGGATATCCCCAATACTTTTAGGGATAATTCACATTTACTCATTTTGAGTAGGTGAGTAATTAGCTACGGGTCTGGAACTTCACCATCTGAAAGCTCTCCCAAAAGTAGATGAATGAGTTATTTGAGAAAAATTGAATATCCGCAACACTTTTAGCTGTAACTGCAAAAGTTTTGGAGTTAAAATGGATTTACTCAACAGTCACAATTTCAAAGTAGCTATTACTTAGCTATGCAATGTGCAACACGTCTGAAACTTTACTATGTGATAGCTTACAAAAAAGTAGATGAATGACATATTTGAAAAGAATTCCGTAACTTTAATACTTCTGAAGATATTTGACATTTACTTATGTCATTATTTTGCTACTAATAAGAAAATAGCTATTACTCACTTATGGCATGCAATAGAACCCCAAACTACATGCCAGCTTATAGCTAAGAACAAAGTAGCTGAACAACATATTTTAGGAAAATACTCCAACTGCAATAGTTTTGTAGTTACAATGGCTTTACTCAACAGTCAGAATTTCAAAGTAGCTATTACTCAGCTATCCAAGGTGCAACAGGTCTGAAACTTTACTATGTCATAGCTTACCAAAAAGTAGATGGACAACATATTTGAAAAGATTTCCCTAACTTTAATACTTTTGAAGATATTTGACATTTACTTCTTCTGTTATTTAGCTACAAATGAGGAAATAGCTATTACTCACTTATGGCAAGCAATAGAACCCGAAACTATGTACCATCTTATAGCTAAGAACAAAGTAGCTGAACAACATATTTTAGGAAAACACTGTAACTGCAATACTTTTTAGTTACAATAGCTTTACTCAACAGTCAGAATTTCAAAGTAGCTATTACTCAGCTATCCAAGGTGCAACAGGTCTGAAACTTTACTATGTCATAGCTTACCAAAAAGTAGATGGACAACATATTTGAAAAGATTTCCCTAACTTTAATACTTTTGAAGATATTTGACATTTACTTCTTCTGTTATTTAGCTACAAATGAGAAAATAGCTATTACTCACTTATGGCCTGCAACAGAACCCCAAACTATGTACCATCTTATAGCTAAGAACAAAGTAGCTGAACAACACATTTTAGGAAAACACTCTAAGTGCAATAGTTTTGGAGTTACAATGGCTTTACTCAATAGTCAGAATTTCAAAGTAGCTATTACTCAGCTATCCAAGGTGCAACAGGTCTGAAACTTTACTATGTCATAGCTTACCAAAAAGTAGATGGACAACATATTTGAAAAGATTTCCCCAACTTTAATACTTTTGAAGATATTTGACATTTACTTCTTATGTTATTTAGCTACAAATGAGAAAATAGCTATTACTCACTTATGGCATGCAATAGAACCCCAAACTATGTACCATCTTATAGCTAAGGACAAAGTAGCTGAACAACATACTTTAGGAAAATACTCTAACTGCAATAGTTTTGGAGTTACAATCGCTTTACTCACCAGTCAGAATTTCAAAGTAGCTATTACTCAGCTATCCAAGGTGCAACAGGTCTGAAACTTTAGTATGTGATAGCTTACCAAAAAGAAGATGGACAACATATTTGAAAAGATTTCCCCAACTTCAATACTTTTGAAGATATTTGACATTTACTTCTTCTGTTATTTAGCTACAAATGAGAAAATAGCTATTACTCACTTATGGCATGCAATGGGACCCCAAACTATGTACCATCTTATAGCTAAGGACAAAGTAGCTGAACAACATGTTTGAAGAAAAAGTTGTTACTGCAATAGTTTTTGAGTTATGAGCCCTTTACTCAAAGTAGCTAAGATTGCTATTACTCACTTATCTTTAGGCCTAAGTCAATAAAACCAAAAAAATTTTCAAGGGCATGAAAATTCATTGGGACAATTAATTTACAAAAAATCTGTAGCTGTAGTAGTTTTGGAGAAATCTGCGTGACTAACTAACGCACGCACACACGCATGCACACACAGACATCATTTCATAATCTCCCTCCCGGGCTAAAGCCCGGCGGGAGATAACAAGCCCTGTGTACAAAAGCTGGGACTCTGAACATGGGAGCTGACTCACTACATGTAACCTCATTAAAAAATTGGCAACTCACCATATTGGCCACAGTATTTTCAGCGGGGTCTGCATCCATCAATTTTTGCCCAACATCCCTCAGAATACCAAGCACTTCTTTGGCATTTGCCCATCTGGATTGCGATATTACCTTCCTTAACAACTGCACTGTTGTATATGCTATGTTGTAGGCACCTATTGTTTGTGGAAAAAATTGTTTATTCTGTGTAATATATATGATGTAGTCTGTTTCATCTTAATATTGGTAAAATCCAATTCTAAAAAATATTTCGGCACTTCAATTTCATTTTTAAGTAGTTTTCAATTTTAACATTTTATGAGGCACAGAGCATTGGAAAACTGTCACTTTGGATTAATGATATGCTTTTATCACATCTATTTAAATACTGTTTACCTTCAATTCTGCCTTGTTTCAATTCACCTGTAAAGGTATCCACCTTTTCACACATTGATTCTGTTAGAGGCATTTCCTGCAAATGGCAGTCAATAAGAAGATAAAAACAGCAAAAATAGCATCAGAGATTCCCATACCCAACAGCCTGGGCAAAAAGTTTTCAACACCATGACATATACAAGTAATGAAACAATACAAAGACTGGGATACTTTCAGCGCAGTGTCCTTTATATAAAGGTACAAATAATGTTTAAGTAGAGAAAATAATATCTAAGAAAAAGAAAATGTATGTAAAGACAAAGTACTAAAACAAGACAATTCAATAGCAAGCTTTAATCAGTAAACTAAAAATATGAGGCTGTAAAATTTATTAATTGGAGAACAGCGGTCAATGGAAATAGCAGGCAGGTGAACACGCTTTGGCAGATCAAAAAGGTGAAACCATGATGTGCACCTACACCCCCTAACCAATCTCCCGACTAAGTGTCGACCTTCTACACCTTATGGAATCAAAGAAATAGCCCAGACAAGATTTTAAAACTCATGGTCACTGTGACAAGGTCAAAGGTCACACCATGATGTTGCATACCTACACCCCCTAACCAATGTCCCTACCAAGTATCAACTTCTTACACAGTTACCAAGATATAGCCCAGACAAGAATTTATAGGTCAAGGTCACTACGGCAAGATCAAAGGTCAAATCAAGGTCACACCATGACGTTGCACATCTAAACCCCCTAACCAATGTCCCTACTAAATATCAACTTCCTACACCTTACAGTTTCCAAGACATAGCCCAGACAAGATTTTATAGGTCAAGGTCACTACAGCAAGGTTAAAGGTCAAATCAAGGTCAGACCATGATGTTGCAGACCTACACCCCCTAACCAATGTCCCCACTAAGTATCAACTTCCTACACATTACAGTTTCCAAGATATAACCCAGACAAGATTTTAAAGGTCAAGGTCACTACGGCAAGGTCAAAGGTCAAATCAAGGTCACACCATGATGCTGCACACCTATAACTCAACACCAATGTCCCTACTAAGTATGAACTTCCTACAACTTACAGTTTCTGAGATATGACCTGGACAAGATTTTATAGATCAAGCTCATTACGGCAAGGTCAAAGGTCAAATCAAGGTCACACCATGACACTGCACACCTACAACCTCCTAACCAATGTCTCTACCAAGTATCAATTTCCTACACCTTACTGTTTCTGAGATATAGCCCGGACAAGATTTTATAGGTCAAGGTCACTACAGCAAGGTCAAATCAAGGTCACACCATGACACTGCACACTTATACCCCCTAACCAATGTCCCTACCAAGTATCAACTTCCTACACCTTACAGTTTCCGAGATTCCAATTCCAATTCAACTTTTATAGCGCTTAATCTCTGCCAGAGTGACAGACTCTAAGGCACAACATCATAGGTATAGTACCATGTAGGCATGGAGAAAGTAGCTGAACAACGTATTTTACAGAAATGCTCTAAATGTAGCCACCATTGCTATTACTCACTTAGCTATGGACCTAGGCATAAGCAATAAGGTCATAAAACATTGAAAAGGCAAAGGAGAAACAACCAGTGTGATGTACAGCCCTTTTTAAAAACGTGACACACACACTCACGCACACACGCACGGAATGTGTTTTATAGTCTCCCCCCCCCCCCCCCCCCGGTGGGAGATAAAAAGTCAAAAACTAAGTGAACTGGAGGGATAAAACCCCCATTTTGACATTAAGGTGACCTTAAGATTGCAGATACAGGGCTAAAACTTCGGACTGTGAAAGATTATCAAAAAGTAGCTGAATAAGTTATCCAACAAAACGCCGAAATCCTGACCGTTTTTGAGATACAGACTAAGTACCCCTGTTAAAAAAATTTACAAAAATAAAACGCCTCCCATTAAGGCACCTATGGTCCCATTGATAAGAAAATACTTTCCGACCTGCAGAAATAGGTCTAGAATGTACCTGATAAATTTTATAGCACAGGTGTGCAGGTTTCCGAAACACGATCACGGGATGTTTTCGAAAAATGCTTAAGGTCTCCACAAAGTATCCCAAAAACTTTCCCCACCACTATAGTTTTAAAGAAAGATAAGAAGGAAAGAAAAATGTGAAAGCCCAAGATGTTATTGAAGGGAGACCACAATCCTGCGGCGGCGGCGGTGATCAGTCGAACTTACATGAAAACAAATAAGTGCCCCTGACGGGCCGCTTAATTACAAGGGAGGAAATGATCAACTGATAAGTTTCCATCCTGATAGTCTGGAAAACCATTAAAAGATCTAAATCTAATGCTGGTTTCCAGTCTTCTATGTCTATGTCAAGGATCTGAGAAAATCAGGAAAACAGGAACTCGGGTACTTGAACTGCTCATATGAACAGCAAGTGTGAGACTGAATGACAAAGAACAGCATTCTTCTGAGGAGAAGAAAAGCTGAAGAAGAAGGAATCAGGAAAGTGGAATCTGAGAGACCACTGGAAGATGAACCAAATTCTAGAATTCTGGGAAAAAAAGGCTGCACCCAAACATTTCAAATGAAATGGAAGAAATCAGTTGACCTCCCACTGGCAAGTGGAGGGATCTGGAAGTAAGAGCCAGTTTGAATGATACAAACAACTTGTATCTCCTGAAGGACATCATAAAAGAGGTGGAGGCTGAGGCTCTTGCCCCAGCCTCTGAAGGCATTCCACCATCAGAATGTTGGAACCTGGAAAGGAACCACATCCCTTTTGCACTAAGTTAGAGAGAAGACTCCCTAATTGGGAGGAGAGAGACCTATATTGGTTTTCCCCAAGCTTATACTTGTTATATGCGAGAAAGAAGTCCCTCTAGAGAGACACCACAAAAACAGTATAAGACCAAAAAGGGCTCAATTTACCCTCCAAAGTGACTTGGCATAAGTAAAGGAAATGGCAAAAGAAATCTCTCAAAACAAAGTGCAAAGAGCACTAATGGCTGGAAAAGGCCATAGCTCAACCAGCTAAAATGGAGCTGGAAGATCCATTGGAAAGATGTTCAAAGCATTGTGGATGAAAAAGACCACTGAGAAAAACTGTCTGGTCAATCAACTTGACTAAGTGATCAATCAAACAGGACTCAAGGAAAAATCCTAGAGTATTAAGGACCTTAAGGTCCATCTCAGATCTCTCCTAATACCAAAGGATATCTGTCTAGGAAAGAGAAGGTCTTAAGAACCCCACCAAGCTAGATCCCAGGTCCAGAAACCTGAGCAAGTCAACCCAAAAACCCCCTGAAAAGGGTCTGTACCTGGCAAAACTAAGTTTTAGAAGGTAAATTTGGGTAATTACCAAACCTATAAAACTTAGAATGAGAAGATCCTCAAATGAATGAGTGACAGAATACCAGAATCTGGCCTCAAGAAGGAACTTTCTGAGCCTGGGAATAGTGGTTGACTCATAGAAAAATAAGACTGATCAAAAGGAAAGAGCAGTCAAAATTTATTCCCTAATTCTGTTGGACAGGAGGCCTTGAAAATCTTCTGTGGAGAAGATTGAAGGACAAAGTCCAAAGCGTCCATATAGTCCAACAGACTGACACAACAAATGTTGGAATAAGGTCCCTGTAGTCTTACAGAAGGTTAACAAAAGACAGAGGGACCACAACATACCCAAAAGGGAGATGTGCCAATTGGAAGTCAGATCTAAAAAATAGCATCAGAGATGCCCGTACCCCACAGCCTAGGGAAATATTTTTAGCACCATGAGATATAGAAATACTGTATCAGTACAAAGTTCAGGATACTTTCAGAGCACTGTCAGTTACATAAAGGTCCAAACAATGTTTAAATAGAGAAAATACTGTCTAAGAGAAAGATAATGCATGTACTTTATCTACGTCTGGCATGGCCAAATTATGGTTTAGATGTTTTGAATATTACCATGTATACAGAAGTGGTAATACATTCAATGAATGCTTATGTGTGGTGTTGGAGCAAAATTTGTGGCTCACTTGATGAAATACCATCTGTTACAAGTAAAATTCTTAATGAATTCTAATATGATTTTAACAGTGCTTAATTTGCATCAAAGACAGACCCAAAGGTGCAACAAGATCAAGGTCACTACGACAAGGTCAAAGGTCAAATCAAGGTCACACCATGACGTTGCACACCTACACCCCCTAACCAATCTCCCTAGTAAGTTATCAACTTCCTACACCTCACGGTTTGCGAGATACAGCCCGGACAAGATTTTATAGGTCAAGGTCACTATGGCAAGGTCAAAGGTCAAATCCTGGTCAGACCATGACGTTGCACACCTACACCTCCTAACCATTGTCCCTACAAAGTATCAACTTCCTACACCTTACGGTTTCCGAGATATAGCCCGGGCAAGATTTTATAGGTCAAGGTCACTATGGCTAGGTCAAAGGACAAATCAAGTTCAGACGATGACGTTGCACACCTACACCCCCGAACCAATGTCCCTACCACGTATCAACTTCCTACACCTCACGGTTTCCGAGATATAGCCCAGACAAGATTTTATACGTCAAGGTCACTACGGCAAGGTCAAAGGTCAAATCAAGGTCAGACCATGATGTTGCACAACTACACCCCCTAACCAATGTCCCTACCAAGTATCAACTTCCTACACCTTACGGTTTCCGAGATATAGCCCGGACAAGATTTTGACATTCAAGGTCACTACGGCAAGGTCAAATCAAGGTCAGATGATGACGTTGCACACCTACACCCCCTAACCAATGTTAACGGTTTCCGAGATATAGCCCGGACAAGATTTTGACATTCAAGGTCACTACGGCAAGGTCAAAGGTCAAATCAAGGTCAGACCATGACGTTGCAGACCTACACCCCCTAACCAATGTCCCTACCACGTATCAACTTCCTACACCTTACGGTTTCCGAGATATAGCCTGGACAAGATTTTGACATTCAAGGTCACTACGGCAAGGTCAAAGGTCAAATCAAGATCAGACCATGACGTTGCACACCTACACATCCTAACCAATGTCCCTACCAAGTATCAACTTCCTACACCTTACGGTTTCTGAGATACAGCCCGGACAAACTTTTTCCCGCCGCACTCCCGCCCATCCGGACACCATGGGTGAAGACAATACCCCGAAAACCCTTAAGGGCTGTGGGGTAAAAAGCTGTTGAGTAACAGTAGATTTTCACTAAGCCCCAAACAAATTTTTCTAAATTTAGAAAATGAATGGCGCTGTGTTTTAAACAAGAGGAGAGTGCCCGTGAATGGGCACTGTGTCAGCTGACTGAGTGTTTTTGATTTGTGAAGGTGATTAGAGGACAGAATAATTATCAGGAAAAGGGCTGTACAGAAATACAGTAAATGGTAACTGAACAGCAAGTTCGAAAGAAATTCCGAAGCTGACAGAAGAAAAGGATAAAAAAGTTGTGCCCTGTAAATGGTATTATGAAGGAAAATAACAAGGTAATTGTTTAAGTGTAAAAAATAGGTTAAAACATATTTAAAGAAATACTACAAATGCAATATCCTCATTCGACCTTGAAGAAGGGGTACAAGGTCAAATCTAACCACACAAATACATTCCCAGCCCATGATTTCCTATGGTTTACCATTCCAAACCTCTAGGACCAATTATAAATGAGTTATAAGCACTTTTAAGCTTGGCTGTCCTCATTTGACCTTGAAGGAGGGGTCCAAAGGTCAAATCTGACCATACCCAAAGATTCCGAGCCAATGATTTCCTATGGGATGGTTTACCATCCCAAATCTCTGTCACCAATAATAAGCGAGTTGTAGGCACTTTCAATTTTCGCTATCCTCATTTGACCTTGAAGGAGGGTTCCAAGGTCAAATCGGACCATATCAACAGATTCACAGCCCATGATTTCCTGTCTGTTTACCATCCCAAACCTCTGGGACCAATAATAAGCGAGTTATAAGCACTTTTAAGTTTGGCTATCCTTGTTTGACCTTGAAGGAGGGGTCATTGAAGGTCAAATCTGACCACACCAAAAGATTCCCACCCCATGATTTCCTACAGGTTGGTTTATCATCCCAAACCTCTAGGATCAATAATAAGGGAGATATAAGCACTTTTCATGACTGACAAAAAACACCTGTGGCGGCCATCTTGTTTCTCAAAATGAGGCCAAAAATATTCCCAGACAACATTTTATGGTTATTAATATATACTGCAAACTTAAGAAAGCTAGCAATAATATTTTTTTTCATCAGAGCAGTAATGGTGAAATCTCTCTCTACACACTGCGGCTATCCAGTTGATACAATGATTTACTCAACAGTGAGAACCTGAAAGTAGCTATTGCTCAGCTATGCCATGACATAGAGGTCTGGAATTTCACTATGTTATAGCTGACCAAAAATTCTGTGAATAACATATTTAACAAATTACTCTAAATGTAATAGTTTTCAAGTTACAACTGATTTACTCAACAGTGAGACCTCAAAGGAACTATTACTCAGCTAGGCAATGAGCTACATGTCTGAAATTTTACTATGTTATAGCTAACCCAAAAGTAGGTGAACAACATATTTAAGCAAACTACTGTAAATGCAATAGTTTTCAAGCTACAACTGATTTACTCAATAGTGAGAACCTGAAAATAGCTATTGCTCCGCTATGCCATGAGCTATAGGTCTGTAATGTCACTATGTTATAGCTGACCCAAAAGTAGGTGAACAATATAGTTTAACAAAATACTCCAAATGCAATATTTTTCAAGTTATAGCTGATTTATTCAACAGTCAGTACCTGAGAATAGCTATTGCTCAGTTGTGCCATGAGCTATAGGTCTATAATTTCACTATGTTATAGCTGACCCAAAAGTAGCTGAATAACATATTTGCACAAATTTCTGTAAATGCAATAGTTTTCCAATTATAACTGATTTACTCAACAGTGAGAACTTCAAAGTAGCTATTACTCAGCTATGAAATGAGCCACAGGTCTGAAACTTCACTATGTTATAGCTGACCCCAAAATAGGTGAATAACATATTGAAACAAAATACTCTAAATGCAATAGTTTTCAAGTTATAAGTGATTTACTCAACAGTGATAACCTAAAAGTAGCTATTACTCAGCTATGCCATGAGCTACAGGTCTGAAATTTTACTATGTTATAGCTGGCCCAAAAGTAGCTGAATAACATATTTATACGAAATTCTCTAAATGCAATAGTTTTTAAGTTACAAGTGATTTTACTCATGATGGAAGTTACTGAAAAGCCCAAAAGTAGCTATTACTCACTTAGCTATTGAGACAGACACCCAACTTACTCACCATATTGTAGCTATGAAAAAAGTAGCTGAATAAGATATTTTAACAAAATGCTCTAAATGCAACACTTTTCAAGTTATAAGTGATTTACTCAACAGTGATAACCTAAAAGTAGCTATTACTCAGCTATGCCATGAGCTACAGGTCTGAAATTTTACTATGTTATAGCTGACCCAAAAGTAGCTGAATAACATATTTATACGAAATTCTCTAAATGCAATAGTTTTCAAGTTATAAGCGATTTACTCAACAGTGATAACCTAAAAGTAGCTATTACTCAGCTATGCCATGAGCTACAGGTCTGAAATTTCACTATGTTATAGCTGGCCCAAAAGTAGCTGAATAACATATTTATACGAAATTCTCTAAATGCAATAGTTCTTAAGTTACAAGTGATTTTACTCATAATGGAAGTTACTGAAAAGCCCAAAAGTAGCTATTACTCACTTAGCTATTGAGACAGACACCCAACTTACTCACCATATTGTAGCTATGAAAAAAGTAGCTGAACAACATATTTTCACAAAATGCTGTAAATGCAACACTTTTGAAGTTATAAGTGATTTAGTGCATGATTTCATGAATTTTAATGCATTAAAAATTATTAAAAAAATTTATTAAAAAAAAAGTAAGACAGATCCAGGTCTCATACTCACACAAGAGAATCTACCTCTGGCCTAGTACATATATGCAAGATATGAGAGAAATCCCTGCAATAGTCACTGAGAAAATTGTGATAAAAAGTTGAAATTTTCACACTTTTGGTGGGGGTACCCCCCTTGTAATGTCTCTAGCAAACAGACGAACAGACAGATTTGCATGCCTTGAACAAATTTTCATCCTCGATAGATAAGGTATCTTTTAAAAACAAGAGGAGAGTGCCCGTGAACGGGCACTGTGTCAGCTGACTGAGTGTTTTTGATTTGTGAAGGTGATTAGAGGACAGAATAATTATCAGGAAAAGGGCTGTACAGAAATACAGTAAATGGTAACTGAACAGCAAGTTCGAAAGAAATCCCGAAGCTGACAGAAGAAAAGGATAACAAGAGGAGAGTGCCCGTGAACGGGCACTGTGTCAGCTGACTGAGTGTTTTTGATTTGTGAAGGTAATAATGAGAGGAAAGCATAATTATCAGGGAAAGTGCTGTACAGAAGTACAGTAAATGGTAATTGAACAGCATGTTCAAAAGAAATTCTGAACCTGACAGAAGAAAAGGACAAAAAAGTTGTTCCCTGCAAATGGTATTATGAAGGAAAGTAACAAGGCAACTGTTTAAGTGTAAAGAGTAGGTTAAAACATATTGAAACAAATACTCCAAATGCAATAATTTTCAAGTTATCAGTGATTTACTCAACAGTGATAACCTAAAAGTAGCTATTACTCAGCTATGCCATGACCTACAGGTCTGAAATTTGACTATGTTATAGCTGACCCAAAAGTAGCTGAATAACATATTTATACGAAATTCTCTAAATGCAATAGTTTTCAAGTTACAAGTGATTTTACTCAAGATGGTAGTTACTGAAAAGCCCAAAAGTAGCTATTACTCACTTAGCTATTGAGACAGACACCCAAGTTACTCACCATGTTGTAGCTATGAAAAAAGTAGCTGAATAACATATTTTAACAAAATGCTCTACATGTAACACTTTTCAACAAAATGCTCTACATGTAACACTTTTCAAGTTATAAGTGATTTAGTGCATGATTTCATGAATTTTAATGCATTAAAAATTATTAAAAAAATTTATTAAAAAAAAACTAAGAAAGATCCAGGTCTCATACTCACACAAGAGAATCTATCTCTGGCCTAGTACATATATGCAAGATATGAGAGAAATCCCTGCAATAGTCACTGAGAAAATTGTGATAAAGTGTTGAAATTTTCACACTTTTGGTGGGGGTACCTCCCTTGTAATGTCTCTAGCAAACAGACGAAAACAGACAGATTTGCATGCCTTGAACAATTTTTCATCCTCGATAGATAAGGTATCTTTTAAAAAAAACAGCATGTCTCTAGGCCTTGTACTTTTGGAGAAGAAGTTGTTCACGCATACGCGGACGCCCACGCCGCAGAGTGACGACATAATGTCAGCTGACTGACAAGTCAGCTGACATAAAAACAGCATGTCTCTAGGCCTTGTAGTTTTGGAGAAGAAGTTGTTCACGCGGACGCGTACGCCCACGCCGCAGAGTGATGACATAATGTCAGCTGACTGACAAGTCAGCTGACATAAAAAGCAATATCAGTTGGATTCAACTGATAAGAACATCTTCTTAAGAAGGGGCCCTGAACAAAAATGGTCTTGAAAAGGTAATCCCAGAACCAAACAAGACTACTGCCATGGTGTGTATCACCCGCCGAGCATTAAAGGGGAAGAAATACCTTTTCCGAGATATTCACAATTTTTTATTTTCCGCTAAAATCCAAGATGGCCGTCAGATGTGGCGAAAACTGAAATTTTTCCCCTAGGCACAGAATACTGTTGTACTACCCTGCGTGTCAAAAATTCGCTCAAAATCGCTCATCTCTTACCATTTGGAAGATAATTTCAATATTTCATTTTCCGCTAAAAGCCAAGATGGCCGCCAAAGTGGCGAAAACTGAAATTTTTCCCCTTGGCATAGGATACTCTTGTACTACCTTGCGGTTCAAAAATTCGCTCGAAATCGCTCTAGTACGGTTTTCGAGATATTCACACTTTTTCATTTTCCACTAAAATTTAAGATGGCCACCAAAAGTGGCGAAAATTGAAATTTTTCCCCTTTGCATAGGATAATCTTGTACCACCCTGCAGGTCAAAAATTCGCTCGAAATCGCTCTATCTCATACGGTTTTTGAGATATTCACACTTTTTCATTTTCCATTAAAATCCAAGATGGCCGCCAAAAGTGGCAAAAATTGAAATTTTTCCCCTTTGCATAGGATACTCTTGTACTACCTTGCGGGTCAAAAATTTGTTTGAAATCGCACTATCTCGTACGGTTTTTGAGATATTTGTGATTTTTCACATTTTCACTAAAAGTAGCAATAAAGTAGCCATTACTCACTTGTACATTGAGCAACAGTTGTGAAACTTAAATATGTCACAGTTCACAAAAAAGTAGATGAACAACATATTCGAGAGAAATTGTGTAGCTGCAATACTTTTGAAGATATAAGCCATTTACTCATTATGGTTATCATTAAAAATGGACAAAGTAGCTATTACTCACTTAGCTATGGAAATACACTTCCAAACTACTGACCATGTTGTAGCTGTGGAGAAAGTAGCTGAACAACATATTGGAACAAAATACTCTAAATGCAATAGTTTGAGAGTTATAAGTCATATAATTACATTAGGTAAAAGTGCTATTACTCACTCAAAAGTAGGACAAAGTTCACCAAACCCAAAAAATATTGAAGAGCGTAAAAATTCATTAGGACAAGTAATTTACCAAAAATGTCTAACTGTAGTAGTTTCAGAGAAAACTGCATGACCCATGCACGCACGCACACACATGGTGCAAATTATAATCTCCCGCCAGCGAGCCGGGCGGGAGATCAAAACAGCCTGATTAGGCTGAGCCTTGGGCACAATAGAGGCCAAAGGACTAAAAATGGACTGAGAAACCAAAAGACCAAAATGACATAAAAGTAGAATGTAGGAAACCAGTAACAGTGACGTGGGTCTCCAAAGGGGAAGAGCAAGTCAACCCCATGAGCTGTTTACCACCTTGCTCCAGACTTAAAGGTGGGGAAAGGCTGAAAGTGGAGACCGTAGGCTCAGAATTGAACCCAAAACACTGAAACTAGGATCCGTATCCCAGAAATGTCAAATGAAAGGGCCTGTACAAGCAATGAACTGTGAATGGATTAAGCGCTATAAAAGTCTAATTAGAATTAGAATGGTCGGTATGTTAAGTACCATAAATATACGCTAAAATTATGGGTAAAAAATAGCATCCGAGATGTCCGTACCCCACAGCCTGGGGAAATATTTTTCAACACCATGAGATATAGAAGTAGTGAAACAGTACACAGATTGGGATACTTTCAGAGCACTGCATGTAAAGATTAAGTATTAAAACAAGACAATTCAGTAAACTAAATAGTTATGAGGCTGTAACACTTCTGGAAAAATAGCTGTTAATGAAAATATCACAATTATGTATGGTCAAATTATGGTTTGAATGTTTTGAATATTACCCATACATACAGATGTGGCAATACATGCTTATATGAGGAGTTGGGGCAAAACCTGTAACTCACTTGATGCAATACCATCTGTTACAATGGGAAGTTGCAAAAGTAAAACCCTTAATGAATTCTAATATGACTTTAATGGTGCTTAATCTACATCAAGAGATGCCCAAAGGTGCAACAACCAAGAGTTAACCAAATAGTATCACATATCCCTGTAGAGAGATAAAATAGCATCAAATATGCAAGATCAAAGGTCAAATCCAGGTCACACCATGATGTTGCACACCTATAACCCCCGATCAATGTCCCTACCAAATATCAACTTCCAGACCTTATGATTTCCGAAATATAGTCCGGACAAGGCATTATAGGTCAAGGTCACTACGGCAAGGTCAAATCAAGATCACACCATGACATTTTATATCTCCACACCCTAGCCAATGTCCCTACCAAGTATCAACTTCATACACACTACGGTTTCCGAGGTATAGCCAGGACAAGATTTTATAGGTCAAAGTCACTACGGCAAGGTCAAAGGTCAAATCCAGGTCACACCATGACGTTGCAACCTACACCGCTAACCAATGTCCTTACCACGTATCAACTTCCTACACCTTATGGTTGCTGAGATATAGCCCGGACAAGATTTTAAAGGTCAAGGTCACTCCGGCAAGGTTAAAGGTCAAATCAAGATCATACCATGACGTTTTACATCTCCACATCCTAGCCAATGTCCCTACCAAGTATCAACTTCCTACACCTTACAGTTTCCGAGGTATAGCCAGGACAAGATTTTATAGGTCAAAGTCACTACGGCAAGGTCAAAGGTCAAATCAAGGTCACACCATGATGTTGCACACCTACACTGCCTAACCAATGTCCCTACCACGTATCAACTTCCTACACCTTACGGTTTCTGAGATACAGGCCGGACATTGTCAAGTTTAACTTTTTCTGCAGTATGCCTGCCCGGACATCCGGACACCATGGGTGAAAACAAAAAGGAATGCATACAGAAACCTGGAAATTAGGGGTGGGACGAGTACAAATAATTCGGGTCGATTACTCGCAGATAAAAACTCGACTCGACATCGAGCCCTCGCGACATTTAGTATCCACCATAACAGGAAACGACATCCAATATGGCGGCTCCCGTAAACGAAAAAAATATAAAGATAAAAGCTTTGAATCGCTTGAATTAGCTATTGTCAGCACATAATATCATTAATTTTATGTTACAAATGGTGGATTATGCGATTTAATGAAAGTAAGGTATGTTATTTATGTTTTATTAACTAAAAAACGTAACCGGTTCTATAGGTTGTTATATATACACGAGTAATCGACCCTAAGGATTGGGGTCGAATTTTCATGAAATTCGCCTCGCTCGGCGAGTGTCGACTGCTCGGTCACACCCCTACTGGAAATGCTGTAATCACTGAGAAAATGAATGTTTTCAAACAACCAATCGGTTGATCTCCATTTTGGATGTGACGCCATCGTCACGTGACCTACTGAATTATTTGTAAAAAGCCCCAAAACTACAGTCAAAATATGCGGTGAAACGAAGAATTTCATGGAAAGAATGAAGGAAAACCGTAAATTGGTAATTATAATGCCTGTAGAAGTGCATAAACGATTTAATTCACCGAGGAAATGAATATTTCCAAAGGCAATCCGACATTCTGACACCACGTGATCAGATGAGCAATAATACGAATTTTGAAAATACATACAAACAATGTACAAAGTAGACAAAAAATTCACCAGAAATTGAAAATGTTCTTTTATTATAAAAGCTGTGTAAAACTAGATTGGGCCAACTCCGCGCCAACATATCCCCAGACAGGTCATCACTCATGCCACAGGTTTTGATCGGGAATTTTTTATGTAAGCCATTTGTTGTATGCCATAAATCTTGGGAAAAGTTATATGAACTTCAGCACATCAATCTACTAAGTTTATATCTTCCCAAGGAAGATGGTGTATCCCCAGACGCTGAATACATAACTCAACAGAGCATATTTTCAATCTTCCTGCAATGATAACTCTGAACCTATTTTCAAAGTATTTAAATGATTGATGATTGAATGTCCATTCCAAATTAATAATCCCAAAAGAGCATATCTGTTTCTATATTTGTTGACAAATAAAATATTATTTCTAACTCAACTCATCATACTTTTCAATCTTCCTGCAAAGGGTGACTCTGAACCTATTTTCAAAGTATTTAAATGATTCATAATCCCAAAAGCGCATATCTGTTTCTATATTTGTTCACAAATAAAATATTATTTAAAAATTATATATTATTTATATTATTATTTTATTATATTATTTTTAGAATTTGCATTGTTTTTCAGTTATTCATTTCCTCAATTCCTATATATGTGCTCCATATATATGCAACCTAAATATGTGACACAATCTCAGTTCTGACTCCCCTTTGTCTTATTAGATAATGAAGCAAACCCCATCTCCCAACCCCACCCCACCCCTTCTCTCACTGTTACAGAAGATCTGCAACCCCACTGAAAAGTCTGGTTCTTTGTTTCTCATTTGATATCATTCAATACCTTTGTTTATTTAGTGTCACTCAATAGCTGGAGGTCCCAGAGGTGGATGGGGGGTGGGACTAAATACAGCACAAATGGTAAACAAACAAAAGGGGTAATCAAATACAAAAAGCTCAGTTAATCTTATCACTAGAATAAAATAAAATATATAAATAAGGAATGTCCAACAGGAAAATTATATACCTCCAGAATTAAATATAAATTATCAAACCACAAGAACAGATTTATAATAATAAGTCAGAATTGAGAATTTTAAGAATGTGATTATCAACTGAAATGAGTTAGTAACTGTAGGAACTTTGTCAAAATTAACTGAGGCAAACTGAATAAAACTGGGCTAGTTGAGGGTTAAAAATCCCCTATTTTTACTACATAAGGGTATAATTTCATTAATATTGGACTTATAGCTCACCAGAAAATAACAGTGTCCATTTTGCCTACTTGAATATGTTTAACCAGTTTCATTTTAAAAAGTTAAAAACTCAGCAAGCAGAGAGATAACACACAAAAATAAGTACTTAAAAGCCTAAGATAGCCATAACATTATTAATAAAAATTTAAATAGACAGACACTTCCTTTGAAAAATTCAAAGATTTCAGCTCTATGACCCACATAGTTCAACAGTTACAGGGCTTTAAAGTGGTATAATATCCATAAACTGGGTCTCTGTGGGCATTTTACAATTGTTAAAGAGACCTTAGTAATTAAACTACAGAGCTGAAACTTTTTGGGGGACAAACATAACAAAAAAAAATTATATATAATACAGTTTAAGACCTGTCACACTAAGCATTTCCAAATAACAGGGCAAAATACGGAAAAAATTCAAAAAAGGTCACTCGGGTGAGTGTTTATGGCCCTCACACACAGGTTAAATGTCTACTAAAAGCCTTGATTTTCGGCACATGTAGAAAGGACATAATAATGCATTCCCAGATGGGATTTCAGCTCCATCAATCACATAGTTTAACAGTCACAGGGCTTAAAGGTGGCAAAAAGTCCAAATATTGGGTCTCTGTGGGCCTTTTAGAGATCTCGATGTGGCCTTCAAATTAAAGCTTCAGATTTATAATCTGTCACATAGTAAGATTATACATAGAATATATATCTAATAAAGTTTGAAACTTCTCAGACTTACCATTTCCAAGTTACAGAGCAAAATATGTGAAAAATGTCTTAAAAGGGTCACTCGGGTGGGTGTTTATGGTCCTCATACACAGTTTAAATGTCTACTTGAAGCCATGATTTTTGGCACATGTAAAAAGAACATAATAATGTATTCCCAGATGAGATTTCAGCCCTATCAGTCACATAGTTTAACAGTCACAGGGCTTAAAGGTGGCAAAAAGTCCAAATACTGGGTCTTTGGGAGCCCGTCAGAGACCTCAATGTGGCCTTCAAATTAAAGCTTCAGACTTAAAATTTGTCACATACTAAGATTACACATAGAATATGTATCTAATACAGTTTGAAACTTCTCAGACTTACCATTTCCAAGTTACAGAGCAAAATATGTGAAAAATGTCTAAAAAGGGTCACTCGGGTGGGGATTTATGGTCCTCATACATGGGTTAAATGTCTATTAAAGGCCTAAATTTTGGAGTACATACAAGAAAAACATATTAATATATTCTCAGATGATATTTCACTTAGATGAGAGACATTGTTTGAAAGCTACAGTGCTTGAAGGTGGCAAAAAGTCCATAAATTGGGTCTCTGTGGGCAATTTTGAGACCTCAAGTCGGCCTAACAGGTAAACCTACAGCCTTTAAATTTTTCACAGACAAGGATTACATATAAGAGTTACACCTAGAGCAGTTTGAGACTCATCAGAATTACCACTTCCAAATTATAGGGCAAAATATGTTAAAAATCTAGGAAAAAAGTCCTAAGTGGGGTCTTTATGGGCCCCAAACACAATTTTCTCCTCAACTTAAAGTCTTAATTTTCGGCACATGTACTAAGAATATATTAATGTGTTCTCAGGTAAAATTTAAGCCAGATACGCCTCATAGTTTGTGACCTAGAGGGCTCTAAGTGGTCAAAAGTGCAATTTCTGACCTTAAGGTGGCCATAAGTTCTTTATTATTTGGAGTTTAAGGTCACCTTAAAATAGGGATCTTCCTTTGGGCATCCTTAACATGTGTACCAAGTTTGAAAAAAAAATATTAATTGGTTTTTGAGTTATCGCGTCCACAAGGAAATTTCTACGGCGGCGGCGGCGCGACGGACCTGAATCCAATATATCCCCGACTTTCGTCTGGGGATATAATAACACTTATTTTATACACATGCTATATTTATTGTGTCCTAGGCTTAATATTAATTGTTTTTAGCTACACTATACAATTTCCAGTCATTTCATCCAGTTTTATTCAACAGAAAATGATTTTATGCAAATCTCCAGTTCTATGTGGGGTCGTGCCACGGCTCTACATGCAAGTGAAGTAGAGCCGAGGTAATCAGGTCTAGGAAGAATCAGTCTGTACCTCATGAAATATCTGCCCACCAAATTTGTGCCCGATTGATATTATAGTTTTTGAGTTATAACGGCAAAGCGGTGCACAGATAGAAAGACAGACAAAAACTGATCACAATAACCCTTTTTCGTCGAGCGTTAAAAAACAATAAAAGGAAACAAAAAACAAAGTGACTCCTGTCACAGCATCATGGTTTTAAATTTTCGTCTAAAGTCACGACATCGCAAATTCAGCCATAATACCATAGATTCGCACAAATAAAATATGTTGGGGAAACCTTACAGAATACAGTGACATCATGAATATTAATGAGTAGTCCACAAATTTTGAACTTCAAGTGAAATATTAAGAAATCCCATGGAATCATCAAATAATTCCTACACATACAGAAATATTCATGAGCTGTATAGTCCATCGAGCATTTGATCTTGAAGCAGAAAATACAGGAAGGACCCCCCCCCCCCCCCCCCCCCCCCCCCATGGAAATCTGTGACCTCATAGCATTACCACCTCATGTCATGGATATCTATGAATTGTCTGCGAATTTTGATCTTTAAGTGAAATATTATCTACCCATACATTGTTGGGAAACCCACAGAATTCTATGCGATTGTCAAGCAAATATATGCTAGTAAATTAACTGAGTTATCGAGACTTTGATATTTAGTGGGATGCCGTGACTTTAGATGAAAACCACGATACTGTACTGCTTCTGGGTATAACTTGGCTGTGGACATAAGTTGGCCGCCATCATCATTCTTTGAAATTTCTATAAATCTAAAGGACCAGTTTGAAGTTAGCCCAATATTTGGCCAGCAAACCCTCTATCGTACTTTGGCCCTCTAGTACTCACAAACCCACAAGGCTTGTGTAGGCTATTCGGAGCCATTTAGTCTAGGGTGGCACAAAGCCTTGTTTGTGAGTAATAGAGGGCCAAAGTATGTCAGGTACAGTATATCTAGAAGCAAAGTTCGAGGTAAGGCATGTTACTGCAAAATTACTGTGCCCCTGAGGCATGTTGTGTCTATAGGGTTGATTAGGGGCCTGTTAGGGCTATTCAGAGCCACTTAGTCTAGGGTGGCACAAAGCCTTGTTTGTGAGTACTGGAGGGCCAAAGTTCGCCAGGTAGGGTATACCTAGAAGCAAAGTTGGAGTTGAGGCATGTTACTGCAAAATTACTGTGCCCCTGAGGCATGTTGTCTCTGTAGGGCTATTCAGGGCCACTGAGTCTAGGGTGGCATAAAGCCTTGTTTGTGAGTAATAGAGGGCCAAAGTATGTCAGGTAGAGTATATCTAGAAGCAAAGTTGGAGGTAAGGCATGTTACTGCAAAATTACTGTTTATAGGGCTGATTAGGGGCCTGTTAGGGCGATTCAGAGCAACTGAGTTTAGGGTGGCATAAAGTCTTGTTTGTGAGTACTAGAGGGCCAAAGTTCGCCAGGTAGGGTAGACCGAGTTTTCTGTCCCAAAGTATGCCTACATCCATCTTTTAAATATTGGCTGAGAGACAGATTAATCGGTCTAAGGTAGGGTGTACCTAGAAGCAAAGTTGGACTTGAGGCATGTTACTGCAACATTACTGGGCCCATGAGGCATGTTGAGTCTATAGGGCTAATTATGGCCATGTGTGGGCTATTCAGGGCCACTGAGTCTAGGGTGGCACAAAGCCTTGTTTGTGAATAATAGAGGACAAAAGTACGTCAGGTAGTGTATATCTCGAAATATAGTTGGAGTTGAGGCGTGTCACTGCAAAATTACTGTGCCCCTGAGGCATGTTGTCTCTAGAGGGCTTATTAGGGTCATGGTTGCATTATTCAGAACCACTAAGTCCAGGGTGGCACAAAGCCTTGTTTGTGAGTACTACTGTACTAGAGGACCAAAGTATGTCAGGTAGGGTATATCTAAAAGCAAAGTTGGAGGTAAGGCATATTATTGCAAAATTACTGTGCCCCTGAGGCATGTTGTGTCTAAAGGGCTAATTAGGGCCATGCGTGGGATATTTAGGGCCACAGGGTCTACACTTGGATGTTAAGTTCCCTTTGGGAGTAATATTATTTTATTTAGACTATATATATTAATGGCTGAATATTCTGCTAGCCAAATATTGGGCTGGCACGACATTCGCGAATATCAGGCTAGCCGAATATTGGGCTAAGTTCACACCTAAAGGCCTGTATCACTCTTTAATGGTCTATTATAATAAGATTTATGATAAATGAATGGCGGCCAACTTATGCCTAGAAGCAGTACCGTGATGTAGGGACTACACCTGTCCTTTTTTCATCACCCATATCCGTGTCCGTTATTGCCCGTACCCGTGTTACCCTAGATCTTTTGGTATAAAACAGTGTACACAGGTGGTCGCAAAGATAAACAGTCACAGAGATAAACGGTCTTCAAATCTTTCATATTTGTAGCGACGACCGTTATTGTGGTATTTTGAGTTATGATGAATATCGGGAGTTTACGGGAGTTACGGGCGATATTCAGGGGTTTTTGGATATAATTCAATGGTTTCTTGGGGTTTGGTTGTGTAATGGTATTAAATATTTGTTTTACTAACCTGTGGGTATTGTGGGAATTTGGTCTTTATTTATATTTGGGGAACTCACATGTTTTGGTAGCCATGTTTGACCTTGTTTACTATCCTGGTATTTTGGGTCTATTTTTTATAAACAAATCAGGGAACTGGTATTTGGTTCAAGGATGTGGGTCAAAGGTGCTGACACCAAAGACTTGAGTAGTTCACTTTTTGACTATAAAAGGGGGTGCATTTCCCACATTCTGGGCTGACCTTTCATTGAACACACTGTTCTTGCCACTAAGCCTTAAAGCTTTGTCAGTCATGGAGAGGTAACTGAACAACTATGTTCTGTTTTAGGTTTCGTTAAGTTACCACATTTTTTAGTAATTTTAGTCCTTGGGGGTTAGCATTTTAGATGGCATTTTTGTACTTTGGGTGAATATTAAAGATGTATTGGGTGGGGATTAGCATAGTTGGTTAGGAATATTCTTGGGGAGTCAGGTTTGGGGAATTGGGCTATATGATTTTCTTCTTGTTGAATTAAAATGTTGACATAATTTCTGTTCCAGTTTGTTTATTTGTTTGGCATAATAAAAATCATTTGTTGAGAATAGGTTTTTATTAACTGTGTTATTGTGCCTTGACACATAATTTAGCTCGGGTCGCTACAAATTTGGTGGCAGTGGTGGGATTGATTAATAAAAATCAGTTGGGATTAATAAAGCAGAAATTAAATAGGAGGATAAAATACAGAAAACAGCCAGGGAAAAAAATTATGAAATAAAAAAAATGTAGACTGGTGTAATTTTATAGAATTGTAGGTGGTAGTAAATAATATTGGACAGGGGAATTTAATTGAAAGTTAGAGAGATTAATTGATACATTTAATTTTGTGTGGTAGTGTACATTTTGTGGGGTATATGGAAGTAATTTGGGTATTTGGTAGATATATTTAATATTGTGTATGATAAAGAATTAGTTTGAAAGTGTAGTATTATACATAGTTTAATTTGTGTAGTTTTGTTTAATTGTAGTTATGTAGATAAATGAATTTGAATAGGTTAGTTTGAATGCATACTTGATTTTGTGTAGTTTAGTTTCATTGTATGCAGTGTTAGTTCCTTTCTGTTTTAAATGGAAAGTAGTGATTCAGGTGATAATTCACTTCAGATTTTTATGGAGTTCCTTGATAAGGTTGACATTATGGAGGGGCAGTATGTTGAACAGAACTTCAGGAATCCAAGGGGAGGAGGGTGTCCTGTTAGTGATAAGCCTGTTAGAGTTGACACTCCCTTACAATCCACTCCTAGGCAAGGCGAAGAATTTCCTATTGAAAACAATGCTGTTGCCTATGTTGAAAATGGTTCTAACCCACAGACTGGTAAACCATGTATGGTAGGGCCTCAAGACTATGTGGGGGTTAGACATGAGTCTTATCCAAAGGATTATGGAGGGTTCAGACAAGCATTTTGTCCAACTGTTGGTCACTTTGTGAGGGCTGGTAACACTGTCCAAGGAAGGGTACAAACTCCAAGGCGCAATTTCCAAGAGGAGGGAGTGGTCTTTGACAGGGATGGTGGTTATATCTCACATGAAAGACAGGGATATTTGAATCCAAACACTGAGGTTCATAGTGGGCCATACCCTAGACAAGTCCCCAGGTATAATTTTCAAGAGGAGGGAGTGGCCTTGGACGGGGTTGGTGATCATATCACACATGAAAGGCAGGGTTATTTGAATCCAACAGAGGCTCAAAGGAGGCAATACCCTAGACATATTGTCCAAGATGGAGGAATGATCTTGGGTGGGGATTGTGGTCACATTATGCATGGAAGGCAGGGTTATACTACTTCAAATATAGACAGTCATAGTGCCCCACAACATCCTTCACATGTGTCTATGAATAGGTTGCCCTTGAATAGGACATTTTCACCCAAGCAAACAGTGACTGGTTCTAAGCATAAGAAGCCACCACCTTTTGATGGTACAGGGAGTGTGAGAGACTTCTTAATTCAGTTTGAAATGATATCTCAGATATGTCAGTGGGATCAGGCTATGATGGCTTTAGAATTGGCGGCATGCTTAAGGGGTTCAGCTCTTGAAGTGCTGGGGGATTTAGAGCCCAGGGAGAGAAGTAATTACAGCACCCTTGTCTCTGCACTCTTAGCTAGGTTTGAACCCGAGAACCAAACAACTCTACAAGGCTCAGCTGAGGGGTAGGGTTAGGAAGACCAATGAATCTCTGCCAGATTTAGCACATGACATCAAACGTTTGGTCCGTAAGGCATACCCTGAACTACCAAATGAGATGAGAGATGTTATTGCAAAAGATGTTTTTCTGGAGGCCCTTAATAATAAGGAAATGGAGTTAGTTGTCTTTCAGAGTCAAATTGGATCTTTGCAGCAGGCTTTAGGTGTAGCAGTGGAGTATGAGGCATTCCAACTGAGTAGGCAACGTAGGGTTCCTAATTATATCAGGGAATGTGTCACTGAAACAGAATTGTCAGCAAATCATGATAACCTAGCTTTGAGACTTGGTCAGTTGGAGGAAAACATTGACAAGATACTGAAAATAACTATAGATGAAACAAAAATTTCAGAAAAGACTCCCAAGGCTGGTAAAAAATGTTTCTCATGTGGGGAAGAAGGGCATTTTAAAGCTAATTGTCCCAATGCTAGGCAATCCTCGAAACAATGTTACCTGTGTGGGAAATTTGGCCATGTTATGTCCCAGTGTAAGATGCAAAAAGATGCAAGTAGGATAAGCATGGCTTTGTGTCTGCTTTGTGGAAGTACTAGCCACTTCATGGTTGATTATGAGGTTTTCAAACGAATGAACAAAAGTTCTGATCAGGAGGGTTTAAACACCAAGTAGCTGATGTTGTGGGTCGTACATCAGCTAAGGAATCTGAATGTGATGGGCCCATTGTTGCAGTGAGTAATTGTGTGGATGGGTTGTATCTAGAGTCAAGTTTGTGCGGCCTGAAGATAAGTTGTTTGGTAGATACAGGGGCAAATAAGTCAATCCTTCATCCAAAGAAGTACTTTGCCATATCAGCAGGGGTTAGACCTCCATTGGTGCCCTCAGGAAGTCATATTAGAATTGCTAATGGTGACAAGATACCAGCATTAGGACAGACTCAATTGACTTTAGATTTTCCAGGTATAGGTGCCATAAGTCATCCAGTAATAGTGGCAGATACTGAGGAATCATTGATCTTGATTTTCTCATGCAAAATAAGTGTGTAATCAACATAGCTGAGAGAAAGATATTGTTTGATGGGAAACCTGTTGAATGCTCATTGCAAAACAAACTGTCTTCATTGTTTAGAGTTAGGGTCTCTGAGAGTGTTGTTATACCCGCAAACAGTGAGATGATCGTACCGGGCTATATATGTAGAGGGGATGATGAGGTTCTCCCTAGGTTAGCCATTGTGGAATCTACAGAAGGGGTTGGTGATAAGGGTTTGCTCTTGGCAAGGTCAGTTGTTGCACCCAATTCACAGATGATACCCCTACGTATGTTGAACTTGGATGAGAAAGCTAAGAAGCTGTATAAGAGTACTGTGGTAAGAACATGTGACCCTGTACTGGAAGTTTTTGATAGTGTTTCTCCAGACCATGAAACTTCTGCAGCAAGGGTAGGGAAAGTTGAGCATTTTGATAACAGTAGCTCTAACCTGCCAGATCATTTGAAAGTTATTGCGTAAAAAACTTAGATACATATCAGCAAGCTGCTGTAGAAAGTTTAGTGAGGAAATATAGTGATATTTTTGCAGTAAACAAGACTGATAGGGGAAGAACTGATTTGGTACAGCACCGAATTAATACTGGTAATCACCCACCCTTTAAGCAAAGACCTAGACATTTGCCTATTTCTCAGAGGGAAGTGGAAAGGGAGGAGATTGAGAAAATGTTGTCTTCTGGGGTTATAGAGCCTTCAGAAAGCCCTTGGGCGTCTCCAATTGTCCTTGTAAGGAAGAAGGATGGCTCAATACGATAATGTATTGATTATAGGCAATTAAATGATCTTACCATTAAGGACTCATATCCACTGCCTCGTACCCAGGATTGCTTAGATGAACTTTTGGGTTCTGTGTGGTTTTCTACACTTGATTTGCAAAGTGGGTATTGGCAAATTGGGTTTCACCCAGAGGATAGGCCAAAGACAGCATTTGTCAGTAGGAGTGGGCTGTATCAATTTAATGTGATGCCCTTTGGGTTAACTAATGCCCCGGGGACATTTGAGAGACTGATGGAGAAGGTTTCGAAGGGTTTACAGTATGAAACATGTCTGGTTTACCTTGATGATATCATTGTTAAAGGACGAACATTTGAGGAGCATTTGAAAAATCTTAGTCAAGTTTTTGATAGATTCAGAGCTGCTGGCTTAAAGCTTTCCCCCAAAAAGTGTACAATCTTTCAGAAAAGTGTTACTTTCCTTGGTCATGTAGTTTCAGAATTTGGCATTTCCACAGATTCAGCAAAGGTTGTGGCAGTTAAAAATTGGCCAAGACCCGGTTGTGTCAAAGAGGTGAGAAGCTTCCTAGGGTTTTGTTCATATTACCGGAAGTTCATAAGAAATTTTGCAACTATAGCCAAGCCCTTAGTGAAACTTACTGAGAAGAATGTGAAATTTGGTTGGACAGATGAGTGTGAGGGCTCTTTTAATAGACTGAAAGGTGTCATGACTGAAGCACCTGTCTTGGCATATCCAGATATGACAAAAAAGTTTATCCTAGACACTGATGCCAGTGGTGTGGGAGTAGGGGCAGTTTTGTCGCAGGTGTATGATGGGAATGAGTGATTGGTTATTTTAGTAAATTGCTTTCAAAAACAGAGCGAAGGTACTGTGTTACAAGACGTGAGCTTTTAGCTGTGGTAGAAGCTGTGAAACATTTCCATCATTATCTGTATGGTGTTCCCTTTGAGATAAGATCTGATCATGGTTCACTTCGATGACTTCTTAATTTCAAAAATTTGGAAGGTCAGTTAGGCAGGTGGAGTGAGCTCCTTGGAACGTATAATTTCACTCTTACTTATAGGGCTGGCAGACAGCACACCAATGCAGACTTTCTATCCCGTCCCCCATGTGTAAGTTGCCAGTATTGTGAGAGGGTAGTGTCAAAGCATTGTGAGACTATAGAAGAGTGTCATCATGGTGAGGAGAGGAATGTCTTGAGAAATATTGTTTCGCGAGATAATGCCTTTGATAGGATAGACAGTTGGCTTGAGGGTAAGACGAGTAGTGCCTTGCATAAGCTCCAAGAGGAAGATCCAAGTCTAAGTGTCCTTGTCAAGAAGAAAGTGGCAGGAGAAGATAGACCAAAGTGGGAGGAATTGTCTTCTTTAGATCGGGATCTAAAGCATTATTGGTCTCAGTGGGATAGGTTGCTTGTGAAGGATAATCTCCTGTATAGACAATGGTTTGGTTCATCTCAAACTCAACCAATTTTACAGCTGGTGTTGCCAATGTGTCTTAGAAAAGAGGTTCTATCACTCTTGCATGAACAAAAGTGTTCTGGCCATTTTGGAAACAGGAGAACTATTGGTAGACTTCGGAGACGGTTTTATTGGGTAGGATACAAGCAGGATGTCAGAGATTGGTGCATGAAATGTGAAAAGTGTCAGAAAAGAAATTTTCCCTCGAAACGTCCTAGGGCACCACTGAAGCAATATCCAGTTGGGGTACCTTTTGAAAGAGTGGGAATAGATATATTAGGCCCACTTCCTGAGTCTAAAAGAGGTAACAAATACATAGTTGTGATTGGCGATTACTTTACAAAGTGGATAGAAGCTTTTGGGGTTCCTGATATGGAAGCAGAAACAGTTGCTAGAGTTTTGATGGAGGGGTTCATTGCCAGGTTTGGCTTGCCAAAACAAATCCATTCTGACCAGGGTAGCCAATTTGAGTCCAAACTTTTTCAATCACTGTGCAAATTGCTGGGAATTGACAAAACACGTACTACCGCTTACCATCCCCAGAGCAATGGCTTCATTGAGAGGTATAATAGGACTCTTGAGAATATATTAAGCAAGTTGATTGACAATGAACAGAGGAGTTGGGATGATGCTTTACCTTATGCAATGATGGCATATAGATCATCAGTCCATGAATCGACTAATCAGTCACCTGCAAAGATGCTTTTAGGAAGAGAAATTCAGTTACCCGTAGATTTGTTACTGGGTTGTCCTCCAGATTCAGTTGTTTTTGAGGGTGATGTAGCTTCATATGTAGAAGGATTGAGAGATGTACTTAGGAATGTCCATGAATATGCTAGGGAATATATGGTTGAGGCTAGTGAAAAGCAGAAGAGAGGTTATGATCATAGGACTAACTATAAGAGCTATAAGGCTGGTGACAGTGTTTTCTTATTTGAGCCAATTAGGAAAAAGGGTATATGTCCAAAGTTTGAAAGTCTGTGGACTGGACCTTGGGTCATACTTGAGAAAGTTTCTGATTTGATCTACAAGATTCGTAAGACAGCTGGATCCCATCCAAGATATGTACATCATGATAGGTTAAAACCTTGCTATACCCCAACTGAGACACAGGCCACAGAAATTAGGGAAGCCCAACAGCCCTTAGTTTGTCCTGAAACAGTTCAAGAGGTTGATCAGGGAATGGGATTGGAGAGTGAAATAGCTGACATTGGTCCCTCTAATCTTGGAAATGAGGTAGGAGGTGAGGGTCAAAAACAAAGTTCAGGGGTTGTTACTAGGAGTGGGCGTAAGGTGAAGACACTCCGTTATTTGAGTGATTATGCTTAAGGCTTGTTTTTGTATGTTTTGTTTCAGAAGTTAGACATGCAGTAGGTGTATTTTTACTACCAAGCACCAAGAAACTCTGGACAGACATTGGGGGAGAGTGCACGGCATTAAGCGAAGGTGTGGCTGGGGATGTCAGTTTGTGTTCCCTGAAGTGGATACCAGCAGGTATAATAAGCACATTCAAAAGCGTCATGCTGGTCAGCCGTATAGAGAGGGTGTAGTGGTTGGCAAGGGGAAAAGGGCTCCTAGATCTATGACGGAGAAGGTGCCAGTAAGGAAGGCTGATAGCCCAGTTAACATCCCTGAGTGTTTTGGCTCCGCTGATCCATTACATTTGGACTCCTCATGGGAAGAAGAACCAGAGGGTGGTTTTATAGAACTCATGGAGGAAGTTGGTGTCACCAATATCCCACTTAGCCCATTAAGATCGGCGACATGCGACCAGGATTTGTTTATTTGGGGTTTTACGTCGCTTTCAACACTGTACAGGTCATATCACGACGGGTAGTTGGAAGGGCAGAGGAAACCAGTACATATAGTTCGCTAGGGTTCTGTACTGTAAACTGCCGACCAACGGCAAGCAACTACCAGCTTTCCCACTTACGGCCATGACGGGGATCGAACCCCGGCCGCAGAGGTGGGAGGCGAGAGTGTTACCACTCTGCCACCGTGGCCCCTCGACATGCGACCAGGAAGCTCCAGTTATAAATGGAATAGTAGACAAGAGGGTCCCTTGGAAGTTGATTCCAATTGACATTACTACGAAGGATAGAAAATTGAGAGACCCTCGTATTAAAAAAATGTAAAACGTTAAAAGGAGAAAATAAAATGATATAGGAGATATTTTTTTTGTTTTTGGTTGTTTTTTTTTTGTTCTGTTTGTCATGAACTTTAGTTCTGAAGTTCCTGAGCTTAGTTTCATGAACTGTCATATTATATAAACATATAAATGGACAAATGGTATGAACTAATGTTCTACAGGTGGCGTATGAACTAATGTTCTACAAGTAGCTGATGAACTGATGTTCTAAAATACTTTGATTTATTTATTTTTGGGGTGGGGGTTTTCAGTAAAAGCTCATTGCAGAAATTTGCAGAGTGTTGCTGTGTTACGAAATGGATCCATGCTGTTGATAAACATTATGTTTTGAATGATTTTCAGTTTCAGGTATGAACTCTTGTTCTAGTCCCTGAGTTGCAGCGACGAGTCCATGATGTTAATAAACATTATGTTTTAAATGACTTTCAGTTTCAAGTTCCTTGGTATGAACTCTTGTTCTAGTTCCAGAGTTGTGGCAGATCATGAATTGCAGGAAACTTTAAAAGTTATGTGCAAAGTGACTGTCCGGCATGGAATGTGGGACAGGATGATTTGCCAGGGAAGATCACTTTTTGCTGATGTATATAGTGTAATATAAATTCATTACCTGTATGAAGATGTGGTTAGCCAGGAGGGGATTCCTGGGGAGGGATGAGTCAGGCACAGGTTTCCTGAGGATGGAGGATCCGGTCAAGGAGTTCCTGATGTGTCTGGAGGCTGTTGGACATGACAGTGGACATTTTGTTAAAAAGACTGTAGATAACTTTTGTAATTATCATGGATTGCATAGTATATGATGTGTTTTTTTTTTTCAGGTATTGTATTTCGACTGTATGATTATTTCAGCTTGTATTCTTTTTCAGATGTTGTATAATGATTTTTGTTGTATAATTATAGACTGGTAAATATAGTGAATCTTGGTTCAGGGACGAACCAATATTTTTGGGAGATGGGGGGAAATGTAACGACGACCGTTGTTGTGGTATGTTGAGTTATGATGAATATCGGGAGTTTACGGGAGTTACGGGCGATATTCAGGGGTTTTTGGATATAATTAAATGGTTTCTTGGGGTTTGGTTGTGTAATGGTATTAAATATTTGTTTTACTAACCTGTGGGTATTGTGGGAATTTGGTCTTTATTTATATTTGGGGAACTCACATGTTTTGGTAGCCATGTTTGACCTTGTTTACTATCCTGGTATTTTGGGTCTATTTTTTATAAACAAATCAGGGAACTGGTATTTGGTTCAAGGATGTGGGTCAAAGGTGCTGACACCAAAGACTTGAGTAGTTCACTTTTTGACTATAAAAGGGGGTGCATTTCCCACATTCTGGGCTGACCTTTCATTGAACACACTGTTCTTGCCACTAAGCCTTAAAGCTTTGTCAGTCATGGAGAGGTAACTGAACAACTATGTTCTGTTTTAGGTTTAGTTAAGTTACCACATTTTTTAATAATTTTAGTCCTTGGGGGTTAGCATTTTAGATGGCATTTTTGTAATTTGGGTGAATATTAAAGATGTATTGGGTGGGGATTAGCTTAGTTGGTTAGGAATATTCTTGGGGAGTCAGGTTTGGGGAATTGGGCTATATGATTTTCTTCTTGTTGAATTAAAATGTTGACATAATTTCTGTTCCAGTTTGTTTATTTGTTTGGCATAATAAAAATCATTTGTTGAGAATAGGTTTTTATTAACTGTGTTATTGTGCCTTGACACATAATTTAGCTCGGGTCGCTACATATTTGAACAGTGTAAAAAACAAAATTGCAAAAACTAAATAACAAAATAAACTTAAACAATGCTTATCATGACATTTGGTTGTTTTAGATTATTGTTAAACCCTTTTAACCATTTTTAATGTGATCATTTCTGAAGACCGTTTATCTCTATGACCGTTTATCTTTGTGACCACCTGTGTAGTCGTCCGTGTCCGTGACTTGGAAGGAAAAAATTTGAACGTTCTTCTCGGACACGGACAGCTAGTAGACTACAGTACACCGTTTTATACCAAAAGATCTAGGGTATCACGGATACGGGCAATAATGGACACGGGTGAAGAAAAAAGGACAGGTGTAGTTCCTCATTTCGGGGGAAAAAAATAAAAACACCGCAGGTTGAAGTAGGAACTTCACCTGTCTTTTTTCTTCACCCATATCCATGTCCGTTATTGCCCGTACCCGTGATACCCTAGATCTTTTGGTATAAAACAGTTTAGTCAAGGAAAAAATTCGTTCTTCACGGACAGCTACTACACTGTTTTATACCAAAAGATCTAGGGTATCACGGATACGGGCAATAACGGACACGGATACGGGTGAAGAAAAAAGGACAGGTGTAGTTCCTACTTAACGCAGATACAGTAGCACGATGGTAAGTGGGCGATAATACACTAACCCCAACACTATGCATAATGGACATGGGAAAACCAACAAACCTAGTCTCTGTGAAGTAAGATAAAAACAAAACAATATTTTGTTTTGGTCAAGAGATTCACTGACAACAAACAATGACGAAACCTTCCCACCCAAGGAAATCAGGGACAAGAGTAAACCCCCTCAAGTAAACGGGTAAACTCCCGAGCATGAACGGCACCGAACTCTGAAGTTTAGTTTGAATCTTCTTACAAAATAAGTTGCATTTCTGTTCAGTCAATAAATTTATTTAAAGTGTATGTATGTTACTTTAATATTTAAATTGATCACCCTCATATATGTTTGTGTATATATCACCAGGTGTTACATAAATTGCAACAAATGATTGAGGTCATATGAAGACATGCCCAGTTTCTATCAACTAAATTGAATTCATAAGTAAGATCTAAGTGATACATTGCCTATATAACAACCGCTGAATGACTGGAGCCCTGGAGTCTCAAAGACATATTTCAAGGAATGCTCATAATTCTAAAGCCTTACAGCAACATAATTTACAATGATAAATGTGTCAAGAACAAAATTTCTAAAACTAAGTACAATCAGAAATTTAAATTGAAACCCCAAATTTGGCCTTTCTTGAAAACAAATTTGATCTGCAATGGCCAGTTTCACTGAAATAATTTAAAGTTGAGACTAAAGTCTTTGACTTGAATGTAGCAAATTAATAAAACCCATACTTGTACTTAAAACTTTTGTCTTAATTTTGTCATCACATAAACAACAGCTCACATACTCTACCTAATAATAACAGATTCACCAGACTTGAGAATGAATTATTGAGAAGATGAAACTATTTGTGATACATTTCACAATATGATCTTCTGAGAAACAGTTTTATCTCAATTCAAAAGATGCATCATACCAAAGAGAAGTGTGACATTAAAATAGGGGTGATTTTATGGGTCTAAAGAATGTGTTAGAACATGTGCCATATCATGCCTCTTCTTCTTTATACACTGGTGACTAGTCCGAAAGCTTGACAGAACAATTTCTCAAACAGCTAAAAATTTATACCTCACAGAATTATCACAATAAGACCAAAGGATAAACCTTTTATGACAGTATAAATATGTGCATTACTTTATGAAACAAAAAAAAAAACGAAAAGACTATGCAAACTATGAGGGTGTACTAAAAGACCTGAACATTACATGCCATTTAGTGAATGTCATAGAAAGGTTAAGTAGGCAATCAAACCGTCTAAAGGAACATTTCCATGATATTTACATTGAAAAGCTTATTGACCAGATCTGACATACATAAAGTGTTATTAGCGTGTGTTTAAAAAAATTAATTATAATGATAAAACTCCAAATTGAATATTTGTATTGAACATCTAACATTGAACAAAGGGTGAAGTGTTTAACAAACTTCTTTTTTTTTTGAAAAATCGAAACTCCAACATAAAAATAATTTGCTATAGCTAAATGAAATTTGTAGAGAACTATATGTACACTTCATCATGACAATGATGTAGACATCATAAGGAAAAATAAATAAAATATTACAATCACTAAATGTCTTCAAGACAAATGGTCTCGACAATGGTTTAAGTCAGTGTATCAACTATTTCATAAATCCATGTTCAGTGGTAGGGTTGCAATCTGTTGGAAACAAGCAAATGTAGAAGTTTTTAGCAAAGGAAGAAATAATAGGCGAGACATAAAAGAACAGCTATCGACCAATCTCAGTATTCCCAAACATAAGGAAGATATTAGAATGAGTGGTCTTTAAATATTTATACCAATAATGTGTTGATAACAAAATACATAACTGGCAAAAATCTGGTTTTTAGCCTCTGGCTTCTATGATTAATCAACTTATTGCTATAATTGACAAAATCTATAAAATATTGGAAATGGAAAAGAATGCATTTTTTTTGGTATCTTTTTGGTGCATTTCATTGTCTGTGAAATTGTGATCTACTTCACAAACTGATAAATATTGGAATTGGTAGTACATTGCTCCAGTGGTCGTCTGATTATTGGAAAAATCAGAAGCAAAGGTTCATAATTGGGGACAAAGAGCTCAAGCTGTATCGACATAAACTCAATGATCTTTTCTTGGACCCAATTATCTTAACATATTTCAATGATATCATAGATGATCTTGATTCTGACTGCTTTCTGTGTGCGGATGACACATCCCAGTGTAGACCATTATTATTATTCTTACCAAAGATCTTGATCGTCTAAACAAATGGGGACAAAAGTGGTTAGTCAATATTTATCCTGCAAAAACAAAGTACATGATATTCTCAAAGAAGAGGTAAACAGTAATCGTGACAGTCTGTATCTTGGTGAAAACACTTAATAGAATAAAATATAAATATTTATATAGCGCAAAAATGATACAACATCCTTTCATGCGCTTGAGGCAAAAAAGGAAAAGTTGAGGGACATGCCAGGTCAAGATCCAAATTTAGTGCCCGCAAGGGGAAATATACTATGCTGGATGGTATACAAGTCTAAAGGTTTTTATTTGTCTTCGAAACCCTATTGTGTTCTATGATCGAACCAATTGTTGGACTCTGTTACAGTCAGTGGGAGAAACCATTGCAAAACCTTGCCTACCAATGGTCTTCTTGGGATGAACTGAAGAAAGAAAAAGCCCATTTCAACAAGTAAGCCTACTGGTTTTGATTAAGGATGATAAGTATGTGGGTTAGGAGAATTTGGTAGCCTTGAATGTAATAAGATTATATTTGAACAGGATACGGTATGAAATGGGAAGCCAGTTTAGCTTTTGCAGATAGGACATAACATGACTTGTTTTATCAAGTCTGAAAACAATTCTACAAAGGGCATTTTGAATCTTTTGGAGTTTAGCCACATTATATTTATTCACACAATAAAGTAGGGAATTGCAGTCAGGCCTGGGACGTATACTTTCAAAAGTATTCGAATACGAATACTTTTCATTTCCATGAATACGAATATGAATACGAATACATCAGTTTCAAAAGTATTCGAATACGAATGCTTTTTGAAAAGTATTCGAATACATTTACGAATACATTTATGAATACATTTTAACTAAACCCCAATTCATACAATCATTTTTAATAAATTTTAATAATATTACCTTTCTGAATAAAATATACAAACATGAAAGCACAATTCAGTAAATGATGGTTCAGATTCACATCATATTTGACAAGAATTAATTTTTGCTCCAAGATCTGAATATTCAGTCTAATAAACATGAGCTACTCAAAAGAGGTTTTTTTTTTCCATTTTTTATCTCCCGCCGGCCGATAGGCCCGGTACGGGAGATTATAAAATGCCCTCTGTCCATGCGTGCGTGCGTGCGTGCGTCTGTTCATCACGTTTTTACAAAAGCCTTTCTATCTCTAAAACTATTATAGCTAGAGCTTCCAAATTTGCAGGATATATTTATCATTGGAAAAACTTGCCAGGGAATCTTTTTCTCAAGATTCTGAAAAACAAGATGGCTGCTACGGGTGTTAACAAGATGGGTGCCGTGGATTTGTTTTCTACTTTGAGTAAAGGACTCATAGCTCAAAATTATAGCTAGAGCTTCCAAATTTGCAGGATACATTCATCATTGGAAAAACTTGCCAGGGAATCTTTTTCTCCTGATTCTGAAAAACAAGATGGCTGCCACGGGTGTTAACAAGATGGCTGCCATGGATTTTTTTTCTACTTTGAGTAAAGGACTCATAGCTCAAAAAGTATTGCGGTTACAGTTTTTTCGTGAAATATGTTGTTCAGCTACTTTGTCCTTAGCTATAAGATGGTACATAGTTTGGGGTTCTATTGCATGCCATAAGTGAGTAATAGCTATTTTCTCATTTGTAGCTAAATAACAGAAGAAGTAAATGTCAAATATCTTCAAAAGTATTAAAATTGGAGAAATCTTTTCAAATATGTTATTCATCTACTTTTTGGTAAGCTATCACATAGTAAAGTTTCAGACCTGTTGCACCTTGGATAGCTGAGTAATAGCTACTTTGAAATTCTGACTGTTGAGTAAATCCATTGTAACTCCAAAACTATTGCAGTTACAGTATTTTTCTAAAATATGTTGTTCAGCTACTTTGTCCTTAGCTATAACATGGTACATAGTTTAGGGTTCTATTGCATGCCATAAGTGAGTAATAGCCATTTTGTTATTTGTAGCAAAATAATGAAAGAGGTAAAATGTGAAATATCTTCAAAAGTGTTAAAGTTAGGTCCCTTTAATGCTCGGCGGGAGATACACACCGCGGCAGTGGTCTTGTTTTTTTTTGAAAATGACATCATAGTGCCCTAAACATCTTGTATTTAACTGAGATAGCCATTGTTTTGGAAATCTTTATGATGGGATTACTATTACAACAAGACTGTCACAATAGGTGTCACATAAGTTTGCCTAAGAATTACCCATATATGACCAATGACACTGGTATTGAAACACATACAAGTTAATCCGCTATTGTAGCAAAGGCAAACACAGTTGTCATTTTAAGGTAGGTAGCTTGGTGTTTATAATTTCATGAATTTTATAATAACATAACACTACATTATGAAAACCAATGTGGATTAAAACACACATGATGTCATTTATCAATATAAAAGTTAAACACAGACTGATTGCATTTATGAGATGTAAGAGTAAAAGCTATAATCCTCACTATTTTGTTCCAACATGACACTGTCATTATTATGTTATATAATATTTACTGACTAAAAGTATTTATTAAATATGTCTTGTTAGTTTTCTTAGGCACATAATGATAGACAGCCAAATTTCATATTTATATCTAAAACTTGTCAGTAGAGGGTGAAAAAAATCAACAAAAACTGAAAAATATTAAATGTATTCATAAAAGTATTCATGAATACGAATACTTTTGAAATATATTTGAATACGAATACGAATACTTTGCATTTTTTACAAAAGTATTTGAATACGAATATGAATACTTTAAAAAATGTATTCAAATACTTATGAATACGAATACGAATACATTTTGCCCAGGCCTGATTGCAGTAGTCAATTCGACTATTGATCATTGAGTTTCACAGCAGGGCTGCAGTCTCCACACTGAGGAATTTATAAATGTAGCTGAAATCTTTGAGATGGTAGTAGCTGGCACAACAAACTTTGGCTATATGATTGCATGCAAAGGTGTTTCCAGAATCAAAAGTAACACCTAAGTTCTTTACTTCATTAATAGGGGAGATTGAATTTCCAGAAAACTGGCTGGGAAATAGTTTATGACCCATCTTGGTGTAACATTGAATTCACATATTGGGACAGATTCAAGCGACTCAGTATCTCACACTCTCACTTCCAGGTGGACGGTCTGTCCAGCATATAGAATTCTTGTCAGACTCACTACTGAGTCTCAAGTAAGGCTTACTCAAGCTTTCAGAATCACCAGCACTTCCAGGACATCTCCTAGTACTGAAACAGATTATTCATCAAACACCTCCAGGACATCTAAATGCCTGCAACAGATTCATTACTGAATCAGGACTCGGGTATCTTCAGGACCTCCAGGCATCTCAATACCAGATTCACCTTGCAGGATATGTCCAAATGTCACAAACACATCCCTGACAGCTTTAGGTACTCATTCAGTTAAAACAATTGTGCTTCAAGCTTCCATGCCTGAAAAAAGACAACTGTACTTGAGCCATGCGCACCCATTCCTTGAATAAATATATACCTTCAAAACCTTGAAAAAAACTTAATGCAGTGATGGAAAGCTATAATTGAGAAAAGCTGAAAATATCCATGCAGTCAGTTCTATGTAAGAAATATTATTATAGATCGTTCTATCCATCAGCAATAACATCTTGGAACAATCTTGATTGTAAATTGAGAGAAGTTTGTTTTTTTGGACTTTCGAATTTAAGTTGAAATCAAAATATCAAGTACACTAAACAAAGCATATCTATGATACTTAGGGAACTCAGCGGTACACCACAGAAACCTGAGAATGGGTCTCAGTGCATTGAATTTCATTTAGAAGAATTACTATTCCATAGCCGATGATTCTTGTCCTACATGTAACTCTGGAAGAGAAAAAGTAACTCATTATATTTCTTTAATGTTCTGCCTATGCTGCTGCTAGAAATGAATTGGTACAGAATATAAAACCGCTCTACCTTACATAAATCTTTATATGCCAACTGATGTAATTGTCCTCCTACCTTTGAAATTACTTATCCACCTATTCTTGATTTCCTTTGAAAATTTTGCATTGATGTATCTGTATCATTTTCTGTATCATCAATCTTGGTCACACCCATAACTCTGGATTACTGACCTTGAACGCCCCCTCGACTCTCCTTATGATAATGATTTTTTGTTAAGTTAGCGCACTGAGTTCCCCTTTGTGGGAAGATATTGCGCCTGCAAAGCAGTAGATTAGATTAGATTTTGTTTGGCCCTCATTTCCAATCATTATAATGTAGGAGTATGATTAAGTGCATTAAAGGTGGAAGTATAACTTCTGTATGAAAACCATAAATATATGTCAGTTATAGGTCTTCAACAAAGGTTTTAACAAAAGCAAATGCATCATTAGTTAATTTATCATTTCAATTACAAACAATGAAGGCCCATTTTTATATCCACAGAATCTGGTATCAAGTGTCCAGATCAGGCATCAGGATGTGGGATCCGGTATTTGGTTGTGGTGTTATGTAACAGAATTTTCAGTGTGACTGAATTTCAAATTCTGCCAACAGAACTTCCAATCCTTGTGTTTCTTTAGTTTAGAGGGATTTAAAGTTCTGTCAACAGAACTTCTAATCCTGTTAATAACATTGAGGGTATTGCTCTGCGGTCCAGATTTTAGGTTATTTTGAAAAAGTTATTTTACACCTCTTTTTTTTAATTCACATGCTCATTCACTTCTTTTAATCAAGGTAGTTATAGCAGTTAACCTATCATCCTTTATTTTTAAATTTTCCTGAGTATCCCTTTTATAGGATTAAATACCTTGTCATCAGTATTATTCTAAAAAAATATATTAATTTATTACCTGTACTTCTTGTGCCTAGGTGCCCCTGATAACCCCTTACACCTTAATAATCTTTATATAAGAACATTTTAACATACCCTGGAAATTAACTTAACAGGAACCATCTTTTGAAATTGCAATGTCATTTGTGAACAAAAAATTGATACAATGCAAAAAAAAAAAAAGCAAAGCACATGTAATTAAAAGGATTTTTTCAAGTAAGGTTGCCATCTCCAATTGGAACTTCTGTTGGATTTCAAATTCTAGTCAAAATATGTTGACACAACTGCCAATTGGAAGATCTGTCAAAAGAAATTAATTTTCAAGATCTGTAATGGTATATATCATATACCTAAATGATTAGGTAGGGCCTTGGTGGTGCAGTGGTAATAGACTCACCTCCCACCTGTGATCGGAGGTTCAAACCCTGGACCTTATGTAGGAAAGTTGGTAGTTGCTTACCTATGGTCAGAAGTTTACAGTACAGAACTTTGACCAACTATATGTGCTGGTTTCCTCTGTACAGTGTTGAAAGTTACATAAAACCCCAGATAAATAAATAAATGATTAGGTTACATTTCTGTTCAGAAAAAATGGTACTGTTCAGCTGTTTCCTATGGATCGTAATAAATTTGGAAATTTGTCTCTGAACAGTAGACAAATAGAGCAAATGTTTCCACTTTCAAAGCAAAGGAGCTGTTAAAAGGTTTGATACAAGCTACAGTCTGGTTGTATAAATAGTATCTCTGTATCCTGACTTGAAACATCATACAGAAACCCATTACTATTTTCTTCTTCAATAAGCAGCTCTGTGCTGTTATTTTTGTGTTTTCTGTATTCCCAAGAAATACCGCATGTGGAGTAACAGCAAAAACATGATTTTGATAATAGCATGGGGTATTTATATTCAAAGAACCCAATTCCTGAGGGGTCGTGCATGACAGATAAGTACTTTTCCTGCAAAGGTAAAATGTTTACACAGAAACAAAATTAAAATAGCCACATAATGTATTCCACTCACCACATTTCGAATTCTGTATGTAAGAAATGGGCCTGCATATGGGCCACTTCACACAGTCAACATTTTTTTTGCAAAATAATCACACCAAAGCATATTAACATTGAAAAGGTTGTGTTATTTTTAACAAACATTAACCATGAAGTTAAAAATTTAAATATTCTATTTAAAATTTTATCATGGGTGATGAAACCATTTGCACTAGTTGCGATATATCGAGGATGTTTAGTTGTTCTTTTAGTTTTGACCCAAATATCGGGTGCCTTATAAAACCCGGACTACCGGAGGTGCTATGGAGGGTTGCGACGAGGTGCGATGGGGTGCGATGAACAGCCATAGCACCCAAGTCATTAATATTCATGAGATGATATGAGGACACATATCTCCCCTGTAGTTTCCTAACAATATTTTATAAAATAGAAGCATAGACGAAGATCAAATACTTTGAACTACAGAACTCACGGCAATAGCACCCAAGTCATTAATATTAATGAGGAGATATGAGGACACAGATTTCCCCTGTAGTTTCCTAACAATATTTATAAAATAGAAGCATAGACGAAGATCAAATACTTTGAACTACAGAACTCACGGCAATAGCACCCAAGTCATTAATATTCATGAGGAGATATGAGGACACATATCTCCCCTGTAGTTTCCTAACAATATTTATAAAATAGAAGCATAGACGAAGATCAAATACTTTAAACTACAGAACTCACGGCCATAGCACCCAAGTCATTAATATTCATGAGGAGATATGAGGACACATATCTCCCCTGTAGTTTCTTAACAGTATTTTATAGATTTTCCCTGAGATTTCCTTGCAATATTTTATATGTTAAATATGTCACAGGTTTCTATAGCTATACTACAGTAAACTTATACAGTGACAGTTGAGCTGTTAGTTGAGTTAATTTTCTTTTAATGAATTGACTGTTGAGCTCTAAGGTCAAAGCACCCAAGTCATTCATAGAGTCATTATGCACTCATCCAAGTCCCGGATCACTTGGGGTGCTACAGAACCACTGGTGCTACAGAGGTCTAAGTGAATGCTATTAATTATTACATATATCTTAAATATGTTCTAGGTATCTACAGTTACACTACAGTAAACTTACACAGATTCAGTTAAGCTATTAGTTAATTTTCTTTTAATGAACTGACTGTTGAACTCTAAGGTCATAGCACCCAAGTCATTTATAGAGTCTTTATGCACTCATCCAGGTCCCGGATCACTTGTGGTGCTACAAAACCACTGGTGCTACAGAGGTCTAGGTGAATGCTATTAATGATTACATACATATTAAATATGTTTTAGGTTTCTATAGTTACACTACAGTAAACTTACACAGATTCAGTTAAGCTGTTAGTTGAGTTAATTTTCTTTTAATGAACTGACTGTTGAACTCTAAGGTCATAGCACCTAAGTCATTTATAGAGTCTTTATGCACTCATCTAAGTCCCGGATTTCTTGGGGTGCTACAGAACTATTGGTGCTGCAGAGGTCTAAGTGAATACTATTAATTATTACATACACATTAAATATGTCCCAGGTTGCTATAGTTACACAGTAAACTTATACAGATACAGTTAAGCTGTTAGTTGAGTTAATTTTCTTTTAATGAATTGACTGTTGAACTCTGAGGTCATAGCACCCAAGTCATTTACAGAGTCATTATGCGTTCATCCAAGTCCCGGATCACTTGTGGTGCTACAGAGGTCTAGGTGAATGCTATTAATTATTACATACATATTAAATATGTTCTAGGTTTCTATAGTTGAGTTTAGTGTTACAGTGGCCTAGACGTTGTAATGTTTTGACGTATTGCTATATTTTGTGGCAAAAAAAATTAGAAAAAAAGGTGTTTTTTTTGGGGGGGGGGGAGGGGGGGAGTGGACAAATGTCATGTTTAAACACACACTGGTAAACAAAAAAGGTTTATAAACAAAGTTATTCATAAAAGATGTAATCCCCAGTCTGTTTGAAGCTGAAACCTAACATAGTACACAAACAAAAGAACCTAATCCCCTTTGATATTGGGGATTCGCCCCTCCACACACCCCCCCACCCCCACCAGATCTGCCTGGGTGCCATGAGTTCTGCATTTTACAGTACTTTTTCTCCTTCTATGCTTCTGTTTTATAAAGTAATGCAAGGAAATACCAGGGATAATCTGTGTCCTCATATCTCCTCATGAATATTAATGACTTGGGTGCTATGGCTGTGAGTTCTGTAATTTCAACCATTTGATCTTCGTCTCTGCTCTATTTTATAAAATATTGCTAGGAAACTAAAGGGCCAATCTGTGTCTTCATATCGTCTCATGAATATTAATGACTTGGGTGCTGTTGCCGTGAGTTCTGTAATTTCAACCATTTGATCTTTGTCTAGACGTCCATTTCATAAAAGTTTGAAAACTACAGGGGGAAACCGTGACCTCATATCTTCTCATTAATATTAAGGACTTGGGTGCTATGGTTGTGAGTTCTGTAGTTTAAGGTATTCGATCTTCATGTATGCTTCTATTTTATAAAATATTGTTAGGAAACTACAGGGGAAATCTGTGTCCTCATATCTCCTCATTAATATTAATGACTTGGGTGCTATTGCCGTGAGTTAGGAAATCTGTGTACTTGTTTAAAGTATTGGATCTTCATCTAGACATCTAGTGGTGCGATAAAGAGGTGCGATGAGAGGTGCGATCCGGGAAAAAATCCGGTTCCGAATCCGGTTCCGAGTTTTATAAACTACCCAAATATCGGAAGTTTGTTTGTTTATATGTCGTGTGTATCTTTGAGTAAACAACATATTTTCCCCATTATTTAGGTGATAAGCGTTCAACAAGTGTCTGGTGTTCGATATTCACTATGTCTTCAGCAGCATGTACCATTTTAGGTTGGTAAAATATTCTTGTGTTTATGAAGCGTGCTGTTTCTTCATAGGCGATGCAGTACGTACAGTATGTGGCGAGGTTTCAAACCGGGAAGTCCCGCAGTACTGTACTGCTACCCTGCATAAGTTGGCCGCGGGTCGTAAGTTGGCCACCACTCATTTAAATGTATCAAACAGACAAATGTGTGGTTGCACAGGTTTTAAAAGTGGTAGTTATAATAAATCTTATTATAATAGACCATTCAAGAATGATACAGGCCTTTAGAGTTATAGAAATTTCAAAATATGATGATGGCTGCCAACTTATGACCCGCGGCCAACTTATGCAGGGAAGCAGTACACGGGTGGTCATGAAGATAAACGGTCATAGAGATAAACGGTCTTCAGAATTGTTCAAATCTAAGTGGTATAAACAACAAAATCACACAAACTAAATAAGAAAATACAATCAAAGAAAGCTTATCAAGACATCTAGTATTTGGTTTGTGTTGTGCTGCTCTTTAGACTATATTTGAAGAATTCTGAAAACCGTTTATCTCTATGACCATTTATCTTTGTGACCACCCGTGTACAGTACGTAGTGGTGGTGGACCAATTCACGTCCGTGTACCTATTCACGCCCACCCTCGCCCGTTTTGATGGAAAAGATATTTACCACATCATAGATAATTATCAAATTGATAATATAGTGGTGGGTATCATTAGTCTGGTTCCTGTTTTGCTGTTCTCTACAGAAAAGTCAGCTGAACTGGTTCCTGGGTTATTTGATCACTATTTCCTGTATTTTGTAGCCAGATGTCTGTAAAATACTTAAATTATTTAAAAAAATTGGTAGTTAGTTACAATTTCTGTTTTGTTGCCATGAAGTTCTGAACAAATATTTTAATTATGGTTATCCAAAGTTTTTTTTTTATGTCATTGGAGTAGAACTCGACACTGCTAAATTTAAAATAGCTTTTCAATTAATTGAAAGTTCATGTTTTAGTTTCAATTTCGAATTACAATAGCTTTTTAGTCAGACATTATTCACACTTTCTTTGAAAATAATACATGTGTCATTCAATAAATAAATAAAAATATTTTTTGGTGTGACCAAAAGGTTATTATTTTAATTTTCAAAACCTACCAAGTTCTTTTGCAATTTAGAGAAGGCTAAATGCATTGATAAGACCATTAAAAAAAATTACCATGAAAAATGGAGAAATTGTAAATACCCAAAAAGATATTCTTAACCAAGTTAAGCAGTTTTATGCGGATTTATTTTCTTGCAAAAATATCAATGAAGACCTTATGATTGATCTAGATAACCTACTATCAAACTCAAAGAAACTTTCTCCTGAAGAATCAAATAGCTTAAATAGTCCTTTGACTATTACAGAATTAAGTAATGTACTAAAAACAATGAAACACAATAAAACACCTGGATTAGATGAATTTATAAAATGTTTTGGAAAGACTTACAAAGTGTTATACTAAGGGCATTTAATGAGTTACCAGGAAGGAACTTTACCTCCAAGTCTCCGTCAGTGATCAGCTGTTTGCCAAAAAAGAAATAAGCCAAGGGATGATTTGAAAAATTGGAGACCAATTTCATTAACAAGTGTATTATATAAGATGGTTACAAGTGTAATTGCTACCCGACTCAAAAAGGTTCTCCCTGAGTTAATCTCCGACTGTCAAACTGGATTCATAAGAGGAAGATTTATAGGTGAAAGCACAAGACTAGTGTATGATATTATGAATTACACAGAAAAAAAGCAGAAAAATGGATTACTTATGTTAATTGATTTCGAAAAGGCTTTCGACTCGATCTCATGGAAATTTATGTATACAGTCCTAAAACATTACAATTTTAGTAATGAATTTATAAAATGGATTAACATATTTAATTCCGATATATCGGCTGCAATATTGCAAGTGGGTGTATTATCAGACTTCTTCCCAATTAAAAGAGGCTGTAAGCAGGGTGATCCAATTGCTCCATACCTGTTTATCATATGTGCACAAGTACTGTGTGAAATGATATTAACAAATAAAAACATTAACGGGATCAAAATTGGATCAGACGAATTTAAAATCTCTCAGTTTGCCAATGACACAACATTGTTTATGGATGGTTCAGAGAGCTCCTTGCAATATACCATGAATGTACTAGAAGTTTTTGGATCATTATCAGGGTTAAAAATGAATTTATCTAAAACTAAGGTGATTTGGATTGGTAAAAAAAAGTTTTGTAAAGAGAAACTAGACTGTGGTAAATCACTGAACTGGGATAGTAGCAATTTTTCATTATTAGGAATAACTTTTGATCTAAACTTATCTAATATACCACAGATCAATTATGGCAATGCTATTCTAAAAATCGAAAAAACCATAGGAACTTGGAAGAAAAGATACTTAACTCCATTAGGCAAAATCACAGTTATTAAATCCTTATTACTATCTCAGCTTAATCATCTATTTATGTCAATTCCACTGCCCGGAAAAGATTTTTGTGAAAACCTTAGTAAAAAACTATATAAATTTGTTTGGGATGACAAACCTGAAACCATGAGTAATGTTGTTTGAATCATCTTATTGTTCCTCAAGGGAGTTGATAGAATATGGTCCCTATTGGGGGACTAAGGATAAAGATAAAATTTCTAATGACTTTTGGAAAGAAATTTTTTACATATGGAACAATGTTTATAAGTCGTGTCAATGAAAAACTGAATCTGACATTTTCAATACTCCTCTCTGGTTCAATAGTAAACTGGCAAATAGTAACCTATTCAAAAAGCATTGGAATTCCAATGGAATTTCGGTTATTGGGCATATTCTTAAATCAGATTTTCAGATTCTAAAAGAAGAGGAACAGGAGAGCAAATATAATTTTTGTATCAATAATTTTTTAGATTACTTCCAAATTCATTCAACTGTGAAAAGATTTTTAATGAATAATGCCTTTTTGATAACCAAAAAGTCCTCCTTTTCACGACCTTTTATTCCTCATCACATTTCTATGTTACTTAACTGTAAACAGGGTTGCAAGAATATTTATAATATGATTAACACACATAAAGTAGAATGCAAATATAAAGTTAAATGGAACAAAGATCTTACTTTAAATATTGATAACTTAACTTGGAAAAATGTCTTTAGGCAGATATTTTTTAATGTCCAAGACAATTGGTTGATAGGGTTGCCGTATAGACTGATTCATAGAATACTTGGCACCAAGGATATATTATGCAAAATGTCAATAGAAGATTCTAACACCTGTAGAATATGTCAGTGTGAGCCAGAAACACTCATGCACCTTTTTGTCTACTGTACACATATAGTAAATTTATGGAAATCATTGGAGCTATGGATACACTCATGTACAAATAAAAGAATAACCTTTTCACCAAAAGAGATCATTATAGGCTATTTATACAATGACAATAATTATTATCCAATTAATATGATTATAACTGTAACAAAGAGTTATATCTTCTCAAGTGCAGTACATGAGTCTATCCCAAATATTAATGGTCTGAAAAATAAGCTCCAGAAACAATATGAAGATCAGTATCATCTAAATATTGAGGTAAACAAGGTTGACAAGTTTACTTATCAATGGCGTCCTTATAGAAACTTATTCTGTCCCTGATAGTCAAACGGTGTATTTTTTTTTATGAGTTAAATACTCTATAATTGATGTGATTTGGGTAAAAAAGGGCAGCTCAGTTTTCATAGTAAATTAAATATTATGTAGTTGTATCCACAGGATAGCATCTATGGATTTGACTTTGTTACGCCTACGCTGCCGCCGCCGCAGTGTGTAGAGAGATTTCACCGTTACCGCTCTAACGAAAAAAAATATTATAGCTAGCCTTCTCAAATTTGCAGGATATATTCATAGCCATAAAATCTTGCCTGGGAATATTTTTGGCCTCATTTTGAAAAACAAGATGGCCGCCACGGGCGTTTTTCGACTTTAAACAAGGACTTTTGGTGGACCTCTAGAGCAAAGGGTATTATAGGTAGAGATCTCAAATTCGCAGGATATGTTCCTCATTATAAAATCTTGACTGGGAATATTTTTGGCCTCATTTTGAAAAACAAGATGGCCGCCACAGGTGTTTCTTTGCAGTCATGAAAAGTGCTTATATCTCCCTTATTATTGGTCCTAGAGGTTTGGGATGGTAAACCAACCTATAGGAAATCATGGGCTGGAAATCTTTTGGTGTGGTCAGATTTGACCTTGGACCCCTCCTTCAAGGTCAAACGAGGATAGCCAAACTTAAAAGTGCTTGTAACTCGCTTATTATTGGTCCTAGAGGTTTGGGATAGTAAACCAACATATAGGAAATCATGGCCTGGTAATCTTTTGGTGTGGTCGGATTTGACCTTGGACCCCTCCTTCAAGGTCAAACGAGGATAGCCAAACTTAAAAGTGCTTATAACTCGCTTATTATTGGTCCTAGAAGTTTGGGATGGTAAACCAACCTATTGGAAATCATGGGCTGGGAATCTTTTGGTGTGGTCAGATTTGACCTTGGACCCCTCCTTCAAGATCAAACGAGGATAGCCAAACTTAAAAGTGCTTATAACTCGCTTATTATTGGTCCTAGAAGTTTGGGATGGTAAACCAACCTATTGGAAATCATGGGCTGGGAATCTTTTGGTGTGGTGGGATTTGACCTTGGACCCCTCCTTCAAGGTCAAATGAGGATAGCCAAACTTAAAAGTGCTTATAACTCGCTTATTATTGGTCGTAGAGGTTTAGGATGGTAAACCAACCTACAGGAAATCATGGGCTGGGAGTCTTTTGGTGTGGTTGGATTTGGCGTTGGACTCCTCCTTCAAGGTTAAATGAGGATAGCCAAACTTAAAAGTGCTTATAACTCGCTTATTATTGGTCCTAGAGGTTTGGGATAGTAAACCAAAATCTAGGAAATCATGGCCTGGTAATCTTTTGGTGTGGTCGGATTTGACCTTGGACCCCTCCTTCAAGGTCAAACGAGGATAGCCAAACTTAAAAGTGCTTATAACTTGCTTATTATTGGTCCTAGAAGTTTGGGATGGTAAACGAACCTATTGGAAATCATGGGCTGGGAATCTTTTGGTGTGGTCGGATTTGACCTTGGACCCTCCTTCAAGGTCAAACGAGCATAGCCAAACTTAAAAGTGCTTATAACTCGCTTATTATTGGTCCTAGAGGTTTGGGATGGTAAACCAACCTATAGGAAATCATGGGCTGGGAATCTTTTGGTGTGGTCGGATTTGACCTTGGACCCCTCCTTCAAGGTCAAACGAGCATAGCCAAACTTAAAAGTGCTTATAACTCGCTTATTATTGGTCGTAGAGGTTTAGGATGGTAAACCAACCTATAGGAAATCTTCGGCTGAGAATCTTTTGGTGTGGTCAGATTTGACCTTGGACCCCTCCTTCAAGGTCAAACGAGGATAGCCAAACTTAAAAGTGCTTATAACTCGCTTATTATTGGTCGTAGAGGTTTAGGATGGTAAACCAACCTACAGGAAATCATGGGCTGGGAGTCTTATGGTGGGGTTGGATTTGGCGTTGGACTCCTCCTTCAAGGTTAAATGAGGATAGCCAAACTTAAAAGTGCTTATAACTCGCTTATTATTGGTCCTAGGGGTTTGAGATGGTAAACCAACCTATAGGAAATCATGGGCTGGGAGTCTTTTTGGTGTGGTCGGATTTGACCTTGGACCCCTCCTTCAAGGTCAAACGAGCACAGCCAAACTTAAATGTGCTTATAGCGCGCTTATTATTGGTCCTAGAGGTTTAGGATGGTAAACCAACCTATAGGAAATCATGGGCTCAGAATCTATTGCTGTGGTCGGATTTGACCTTGGACCCCTCCTTCAAGGTCAAACGAGGATAGTACACAAAATCATGTGCTGGGAATTTATTGCTGTGGACGGATTTGACCTTGGACCCTCCATCAAGGTCAAACGAGGATAGCCAAACTTAAAAGTGCTTATAACTCGCTTATTATTGGTCCTAGAGCTTTGGAATGGTAAACCAAAATCTAGGAAATCATGGGCTGGGAATCTTTTGGTGTGATCTGATTTAACCTTTGGCCCCTCTTTCAAGGTCAAATGAGGATTGCCAAAATTAGTGTTTATATCTTGCTTATTCGTATTCCTAGAGGTTTGCAGTGTCACACCAACCTATAGGAAATCATGGGCTAAGAATCTTTTGATATGGTCAGATTTCACCTTGGGCTTCTCCTTCAAGGTTAAGCGATGTTAGAATGGCTTTGGTGAGTTTTCTTCTGGTGGATACAATTTGCATCGGTTCTCCGATGCGATAGGTCTAGTTTTAGTCTGGTTATATAACATATTGAACATGTGGAATGTATGTACTGATATTATGTATTATTGTGACCATTGAAAATAATAAAAAAAAAAATTTCATGCATAATTAATATGTTGTTTTTTTTTAAATCCCACTGGTGATTTTTTTTGGAATATTAAACACATATGAAAAAAATTCTTTCATACAAAACTGAAATATCTTTCAATCAAAATATGCATCAGACATATTACATTAAAATTAATTTGCATAATTTTTCAAACTTAAAATGTGATACAAATGTAAACGCTACATTACAAAAACACTATTGAATGCGGTATACTGTGCGATATTCATAGTACAGTAGAAACTCTATTATCCAACACTCAATTTTCCGATTTTTCAATTATCCAACCTCCAATTCACTCTCCCAACTCCATTTAAACCTGTTATTTTAGGCTTTCTATTATCCAACCTTTCTATTATCCGACCTAATTGTTACTCTCCCAAGAGGGTCGGATAATAGAGGTTCTACTGTACTACCTTAATATTTTAGGTATATTAGTACCCCCACGAAAACAGGAACATGCAGAAAACTCTTGCGTCGACACACTTGGCACAACCCCACATAAAACTGGAGATTACCTCGAAATACCCAATATCTACAAATGTGTTCACCCAAAAATTAAACAACTGTTTTGTTATATTCCCCTTTGACATGTAAACAATTGAGTGATAATAAATGGTATTTACTAGTGAAGGGGCGATTAGACCAACGTTCGATTAATCGTCGGCGTTATGGTACAATCACATTCGGTCACTGACAACTTCTAGAAATCGATTAAATCTTACCCTTCCTTATGTGTCTCAATATCCACGTTTTTTGTATATTTTAAGCAATTTCCTTAACTTTCCTTTGATAAATAATGACATTTGTCACGAATTTGGGTTTGTTTATGTCTCCCGCCATATTTACCGTAAGTGAGTGCTTTTGGTAGGTTCTAAATGTCGGAAACACTGTTATTCTTACTGGATTGACAAATACTTCATCCCGGAAAGTGTTTCATGATATATTTTCTTACAGTGGAGTAAAAAAGTCGATTATGGGTCGATCATCGGAAAATTGGACGAATAATCGACCACGAAAATTGAGGCGATTCCACTCACTAGTATTTACCCATTTTTAAGATTTCTTTGAAGATTTTTTGAAAAAAATTGAAAATGTTTTTTTATTGTTAAAATTGTGTGAAATGACTCATTTATCATAATCTCGGTATCTTACATCAAAATCAGTTGTTTTAGCTGCATAAATCACATTTAACCAAATATCTACATAAATTCAATAGGAAAGTCTTTTATGCAAATCTCTAGTTTTATGTGGAGTCATGCTATGGCTCTACACACAAGTAGAACCAAGGTAACCACATCTAGGGCATTTGACACATTGGTTAAATGTCAGGAAATCGGAAAGTATTTGGTAAGTTTTTTGTGAAAATATGGTTTATATCCTTGTCTTGCTGGCTTTCAATGATCTTACATATTTTAATCCATTTTGGTTTGTTTTATTGGTCCCTAATGTATTTTAAACTTAAAGGGCCAGTGCAACCATACTACACATTTCAACTATAAATTCATTCATACATTAGAAATGATATGAACCAAAACTAAAACCACAGAAGTGTGTAATGTTCAAAATCTTCACTTGAGACTTGGATAGGGAGAGTGTGCCTCATTTGAGTATTTGACCCCAGATTAAGTTTAGTTTGTGTAAGCAGTTGAGGTCTTTTTTATATCAGCTGACTTGTCTGTCAGCTGACATTATGGCATCACTCTGTGGCGTCCGCATATGCATCCACATTGGCGTCTGCATGAACAACTTGGTAGGGTGTGTCATGGTGTGACCTTGATTTGACCTTTGACATTGCTGTAGTGACCTTGACCTATAAAATCTTGCCCGGGCTATATCTCGGAAACCGTGAGGTGTAGGAAGTTGATACTTGGTCGGGACATTGGTTAGGGGTTGTAGGTGTGCAGTATCATGGTGTGACCTTGATTTGACCTTTCACCTTGTCATAGTGACATTGACCTTTAAAATCTTGTTGCACATTTGGGTCTGTGTTTTGATGCAGATTAAGCACTGTTAAAGTCATATTAGAATTCATTAAGAATTTTACTTTTACAACTTCCCATTGTAACTGATGGAATTTCATCAAGTGAGCCACAGATTTTGCTCCAACACCACACATAAGCATTCATTGAATGTATTACTACTCCTGTATGCATGGTAATATTCAAAACATCCAAACCATAATTCGGCCATGCCAAATGTAGATAAAGTAAAGACTGTCATAATGTTTAGTTTAGTGATTAATGCTGTCATCTTGTTATTGTCTTGTTTTAATACTTCATCTTTACATTCATTATCTTATCTCTTCTCTTATTTTGTCTATTTAAACATTGTTTGGGCCTTTATATAACTGACAGTGCTCTGAAAGTATCCTGAACTTTGTACTGATACAGTACTTCTATATCTCATGGTGTTAAAAATATTTCCCTAGGCTGTGGGGTACGGGCATCTCTGATGCTATTTTTTTAAAGATACCTTATCTATCGAGGATAAGAAATTGTTCAAGGTATGCGTATCTGTTTGTTTGTCTGTTCCAGGGTTGGCCGGTCAATTGAAGGGGTGGTTTTAACTGGTTAAAACCACCCTGGTCAATACTCTAAAAGTGGTCAATACTGGTCAATTGACTATTAGCTTTTAATTTTTGCTTAAAACAAACAAAACATGTCAAAATCACAGAAACCTAACCTATTAAGTCAGATAATGCAGTGCCTGATATACATACAATTTGATATAAATATTTTATTTTATACAAATTTTCATCTCATTTTATACATTTTTAGCTTACTGGCCAACGGCCGTAAGCTAATGGCATGGCCTGGCGTCGTCTTCGTTGTTGTTGTTGTTGTCGGCGGCGTCAACAATTTTTTTTCCAGCCTCTTCTCCTCAGAAACTACTGCACCGATTTCTTTGAAATTTGGTATGGAGCTTCCTTGGGTGGAGGACTATCATTTTTCCTCATTGCATGTTTTTCCACCAATCAGAAAAGTCACATGACCAAAAACATGTTTTTCAAGAGGGTGTGCTTGTCTGGATGATAACTTAAAAAGCGCTTCACCTATTCACATGAAATTTTGCAAGTAGGTTCGTTATATACATGTCTGGAAATCAATAACTTTTCGAAACGATCCAATACAAAATGGCCGACTTATTAATGATTTACTAAATGTCACGATTTTTCTTAACGCTGAAAAAACAAAAACGCGTTTATCTCAGAAACGGTGCGAGATAGAGCGATTTCGTCGAAATTTTCGACCCACAGGGTATAAGAGGAATGTAGTATTGTTAATTTTCAAAAAATTTTCCCCTCCCCAAAAATGGCGGCCATTTTGAATTTTCGAATTTTCGCCAAAAATGGAAAAACACAAAATTGCTTCTATCTCCTTAACCGTGCGAGATAGAGCGATTTCGTCAAAATTTTCGACCCATAGGGTATAAGAGGAATGTAGTATTGTTAATTTTCAAAAAATTTTCCCCTCCCCAAAAATGGCGGCCATTTTGAATTTTCGAATTTTCGCCAAAAATGGAAAAACACAAAATTGCTTGTATCTCCTTAACCGTGCCAGATAGAGCGATTTCGTCGAAATTTTCGACCCACAGGGTATAAGAGGAATGTAGTATTGTTAATTTTCAAAAAATTTTCCCCTCCCCAAAAAAGGCAGCCATTTTGAATTTTCGAATTTTCGCCAAAAATGGAAAAACACAAAATTGCTTCTATCTCCTTAACCGTGCGAGATAGAGCGATTTCGTCGAAATTTTCGACCCGCAGGGTATAAGAGGAATGTACTATTGTTAATTTTCAAAAAATTTCCCCTCCCCAAAAATGGCGGCCATTTTGAATTTTCGAAATTTTCGCCAAAAATGGAAAAACACAAAATTGCTTCTATCTCCTTAACCGTGCGAGATAGAGCAATTTCGTCGAAATTTTCGACCCACAGGGTATAAGAGGAATGTACTATTGGCAATTTTCAAAAAATTTTCCCCTCCCCAAAAATGGCGGCCATTTTGAATTTTCGAATTTTCGCCAAAAATGGAAAAAACACAAAATTGCTTCTATCTCCTTAACCGTGCGAGATAGAGCGACTTCGTCGAAATTTTCGACCCACAGGGCATAAGAGGAATGTACTATTGTTAATTTTCAAAAAATTTTCCCCTCCCCAACAAAAATGGCGGCCATTTTGAATTTTCGAATTTTCGCCAAAAATGGAAAAACACAAAATTGCTTGTATCTCCTTAACCGTGCGAGATAGAGCGATTTCGTTGAAATTTTCGACCCACAGGGCATAAGAGGAATGTACTATTGGCAATTTTCAAAAAAATTTCCCCTCCCCAAAAATGGCGGCCATTTTGAATTTTCGAATTTTCGCCAAAAATGGAAAAACAAAATTGCTTCTATCTCCTTAACCGTGCGAGATAGAGCGATTTCGTCGAAATTTTCGACCCACAGGGTATAAGAGGAGTGTAGTATTGGTAATTTTCAAAAAATTTTTCCCTCCCCAAAAATGGCGGCCATTTTGAATTTTCGAATTTTCGCCAAAAATGGAAAAACACAACAACATGCGGGTCGCCAGTAAGCAGCAGGCCTTGGCCTATTTTTTTATTTTATATTTTTTCTACTGGTCAGTATTGCTAGATGAGGTTTAAACCAGGGTTGTTTGATGTAAATCAATCAATTAAAATCATTGATTTAAATTTTATTCTAACTTTTAACTATGATCATCATACATCAATTATTTGGTACATGACTTCTTTTCATTGAATCTACATACCGTATTTATTGTAATAAATGCCCCGGGGCGATGCATTTTTCAAAAGGGGTGGGCGACTATATCAGATAAACAAAATTATATCTCGAGTCCCGTGGCAATGGGCGATAATGGACACTTGCTGCCTTGATCTCGCTTGCTGGCGTGTATAATGGCAAGACAGCTTAAAATATTTAAAACAAACCTTAAATCTGAAGAAATTATGTAGTTTTATCTTGTATTTTTGCAGATTTCAATGCATCTGTGACCAATACTACCATGTTTTGTTTTTATTTTCTTTATTTCTCGTAAGCGATATTCGCTTGGGAAGTACTAAAATGCACCATTTTTCGGAATCCCGGAAACGCAAAGGTGTTGACTGTTGACAGGGATGTAAAACCCCGAAAGGGGGGGGGGGGCGATTAATAGGGAGGGGGCGTTTATTGCAATAAATACGGTAGCTATTATCTGTCACTCAATATTTGCATTCTATACAAACCTTCAACAGGATCTTAAAACTCCCATGTTTTTAATCCCATACAAAAAGTCACTAGACTTGTTCCTCACACCTTTACCAAAGCCATTTAAGCTGATCAAGAGTATCTTGACAGCCCTGTACAACTAGAGTATATTCTTTTTTCTATTGACATTACAAGTTATAACTATCACTCTGCTGTTTGCACACTAGACACTATCCGGGACAATTGGCCGGTGGACATTTGGCCGGTGGACATTTGGCCGGTGACTTTTTTGAGGGGTAGGACAACTGGCCGGTGACTTTTTAGATGTTGTTTTAATATTATGCCAAATTGTATTAAATGTAATGCTCATAAAAGAACCAAAAGCCCTTTGATTCCTACTCGGAATTTCTAATTGCTGCTAAGTTTAGTCTGATAACTGCTCAGGATTGCCACATTTAATGCAAAAGGCTTTAGGATTAACATGTTCATAAAAGAACTAAAGGCCCTATTATTTGTTTATTTTATTATAGTGCTTATGATAATGTAATATTATGATGTATTGCTATATTATGTTTTGTGTCAATAAAATTAAAAAAAAAAGTGTCAGTATACATCTCAATTAATGACAGTGCTTATGATGATGTAATGTTTTGATGTATTGCTATATTATGTTTTGTGTCAAAAAAAGTGTCATTATACATTCAATTGTTCTACCGCTCAAAAAAGTCACAGGCCAAATGTCCATCGGCCAACTGTCCACCGGCTAATTGTCCACTGGCCAATTGTCCGCACACAGGTTGTAAATCCTCTGATAGTAACTAAGGTGAGGCTTTGTTAATCCCCTCACAATAAATGATGAGGCATTGGTCAAGGAATATATTTGTATGTATAAGGAGGAGATTCTAATTGTCAGAAACTCATTTTTCCATTTTTCTTGAGATATTTTATACTTTTTCATCCACTGAATGACATCTGATGAACATTTTAAGTGCATCACAAATGTATGGCTGTATTTCAATGAAATATACCGGTATATATCAATGTGAATTTATGTGAGTGTAGTTTTTGTCACTAAAAAAATACTGAAAATTTAAACACTTACAGGTATATTCCATTAACATTTCACTTAAAATAGGCAAAAATATATTGTACGTGGTATATCTTTATTTTCCACGTTTTCAGTTGACCTGTATTGACCATATGAAGTTTGAATACAACAAAATCTATAAATCCAGTCCCTGTAAGTAATAGAATTTTGCAATTTGAAACATGTATTGATATATTGTAACAACAATAATTCATTTAAAATAGGCTAACTGTAGCTACTCAACAGTATGGTATGTTCTTGTTCAATTTTTATTTCAACTGACCAGTACTAACCAGATGAGGTTCAAACATGAACACTTCCTATAAATTCAATCTCTTTCACCAACAGAATTGAGTAAATTGAAACAGGTATTGGTATTTTATCTCCCGCCTGCGGCCGAAGGCCATGGCATGCGTTCGTCCATTTGTCATGTTTTTGTATAAACCTTAATATCTCATTCATTTATAAAGATATCTTCACTAAATTTACAGGGAATGTTTATCGTCTCTGCAAAATTTTAGTCTCATTTTGAAAAACATACTAGCTAATTGTTTGAAAATCATAAAGGTGCTCTTAATCTTAAAATATTTCAGCTAGCTTAATTAAATTTGCACAAAAGCTATATGGCTATAAAAGCTAGCGTGATAGTATTTTTGACCTAGTTCTAAAAAGAAAATGTCCGCCATATCTCATGTTTAATGTTAAATGGGAATATTCGATTAAAAAGGCCTTATATCTCCCCTAATATTGCTCTTAGAGGTTCAGAATGTGAAAACAACTTGTAGGAAGTCATGGCCTGGCAATCTTTTCCAGGTGTTGAATTTGACATCTCATCAAGGTTAAATGGGATCATCACACTAAAATGTCCTTATTTCATCCTTATTAGTGGTGCTATGGCTTCAGAATATAAAGACAGACCGTCAAAAGTCCTGGCCTTTAAATATTTTGCCTGAGAAAAATTTTAGCCTTATTTTGAAATATAGCCAATTATTTAAAAATCATCAAGGTGCTCTAAAACTTGAAATATTGCAGCTAGGTTGATCAAATATGAGCAAAATATATATGGCTAGGAAAGTTAGCGTGATAGTAATTTGGCCTAGTTTCAAAAGCAAAATGGCCGTCATATCACATGTTAAATGACATTATCCTATTAAAAAGGCCTTATATCTCCCTTATCATTACCACTAGGGGTTCCAAATGTGAAAACAACTTAAAGGAAGTCAAGGCCTGAGACTCTTTTCCAATTGCTGTCTTTTATCTTTGACCCCTTCTTCAATGTCAAGTGCGGTTATGTTACTACAAAGGCCTTATATCTCCTTTAGTTCTACATTATTACTGATTCTAAGGTGGGAGATAACTGCTGCGGCATGTCGCCTTGTTACAACAACAATCATTCAAGTCTAAAAGGGAACCAATATTCAGTTTTATATTATTACCCCACAGCCCTTAAGGGATGTCGGGGTATTGTTTTCACCCATGGTGTCCTGATGGGAGGATGGGCGGGCGGCGGGAAAAAGTTTGTCAGGGCTGTATATCAGAAACCGTAAGGTGTAGGAAGATGATACTTGGTAGGGGCATTGGTTAGGAGGTGTAGGTGTGCAACGTCATGGTCTGACCTTGATTTGACCTTTGACCTTGCCGTAGTGACTTTGAGTTTGAAAATCTTGTCCGGGCTATATCTCGGAAACCGTAAGGTGTAGGAAGTTGATACTTGGTAGGGACATTGGTTAGGGGGTGTAGGTGTGCAACGTCATGGTGTGACCTTGATTTGACCTTTGACCTTGCTGTAGTGACCTTGACCTCTAAAATCTTGTCCGGGCTATATCTCGGAAACCGTAAGGTGTAGGAAGTTGATACTTGGTAGGGACATTGGTTAGGGGGTGTAGGTGTGCAACGTCATGGCGTGACCTTGATTTGACCTTTGACCTTGCTGTAGTGACCTTAACCTATAAAATCTTGTCCGGTCTATATCTCGGAAACCGTAAGGTGTAGGAAGTTGATATTTGGTAGGGAGATTGGTTAGGGGGTGTAGGTGTGCAACATCATGCTGTGACCTTGATTTGATCTTGCCGTAGTGACCTTGACCTATAATTCCTTGTCTGGGCTATATGTTAGAAACCATAAGGTGTAGGAAGTTGATATTTGGTAGGGACTTGGTCAAGGGTTATATGTGTGCAACATCATGGTGTGACCTGGATTTGACCTTTGATCTTGCATATCTGATGCTATTTTATGTCTCTATGAGGATATCTGATACTATTTATCTCTCTTGTATCTCTCTTATATCTTTTTACTTGAATCTTGGTTGTTACACCTTTGGGTGTCTTTTGGTGTAGATTAAGCACTGTTAAAGTCATATTAGAAATCATTAACTATTTTACTTTTGCAACTTCCCATTGTAACAGATAGTATTGCATCAAGTGAGCCACAGATTTTGCCCCTATTCCACATAAAAGCATGTATTGCTGCATCTGTATGTATGGGTAATATGCAAAACATCCAAACCATAATTCGACCATACAAATGAAAATCAAAATGGGAGAAGTCTTAAAGCTTCATAATTTTTAGTTTACTGAATTGTCTTGCTTTAATACTTATTCTTTACATGCAATTTCTTTCTCTTAGATGTTATTTTCTCTGCTTAAACATTATTTGGACACTGACACTGCTCTGAAAGTATCCCAATCTGTGTACTGTTTCACTACTTCTATATCTCATGGTGTTGAAAACTATTTTCCCAGGCTGTGGGGTACGGGCATCTCTGATGCTATTTTGTTCTTACTTGCTGTTATTTCATTATTTTTCAATCGACCAGTATTGACCACTATTGACCAGTAAAAGGCGGTTTTAACCGCCGCTCTGGTCAATATTCATATTGACCGTTTTTTTGCCAACCCTGGTCTGTTCCCCAGAGTCATTACAAGTGAGGTACCCCCACCCTAAATGACAAAATTTCAAAACTGTATCACAATGTTCTCATTCACTATTGTAGGGATTTCTCTATTATTTTGCATATATGTATACGGCCAGAAATAGATTCCCTTGTGTGAGAATCAGGCCTGGATCTTTCTTAATTAAAGTTTTATGAATTTTTGAAATAATTTTTAATGTATTAAAATTCATGAAATCATGCACTAAATCACTTATAACTTGAAAAGTATTGTATTTAGAGCAGTGCACGGACAAAATGCCGGTCAAATTTGCATAGGACAAAATGTCAGCCGGTTTCTGGACAGAGTGGACAAAATGCCGGTTTCATCAAATCATATTTGAATGAAAAAATAATGCTGAATAAACATTTACCAGAAACACTTTAACACAGAAATACATTTTCAAGTACTATTGGCACAGTATATTTGAAAAAGTGAGCATTCAACATTGATACATTTAACGCTTATATCAGCATTCAACATTGATACATTTAACGCGTATATCACATGTCTTCAATTGAGATGGTTTGGTCTGACTTCTGCACACACAGGTTGAAAAGTTTTTCTTGAAGATCTGTTGTACATTTTCTCAGTCTTTTCGTATAATTAACTGCCAGAGTAGCTTTCAAAGAATTGTGCTCATTTAAACTTTACCCGAGTACTTTCTTTAATGAAGCAAATTACAGAGAATGGATTGTAACTGGTGAATATTCCTTAGTCACCTTATTGCATTTTATACAAAGTAGTAACACCTGTAGTTGCTCCTGAGTAGGTTTCAAAGAAGTATCATTCTTAATTTTCTTATGATCAAGTTTCAGAGCACTTTTCAAAGGACCATGATCATTTCTGCTTTATTTTCAAGTGCTCAATTAGGTTAAATAATATTAATAGTACTTGAAAGGAACTATTCTGTGTAAAACTTAGTTGCATGTATAACTATACAAACAAGAAGATATGAAGTAATATTTATATCAAAATACTTCATTTTTTAGATTGAAACATATTAAAATATTGGGATTTACTATGAAACTGAATTAATTAAAATATTTTTTAGAGATCGGCATTCTGTCCACCCTGCCCCAAAACCGGCCGGCAGTTTGTCCACCTGTGCAATTTTGACCGGCATTTTGTCCACTGGCATTATGTCCACCGGCATTTTGTCCTGTTAAAATATGTTATTCAGCTACTTTTTTGTATAGCCACAACATGGTGAGTAACTTGTGAGTCTATCCCAAGTGAGCTAAGTGAGTAATAGCTACTTTTTGACTTTTCAGTAACTTACAGAATGAAATAACTTGTAACTTGAAAACTATTGCATTTAAACAGATATTTTCAGATTTTAAAAGTGCTCTAATTTTATTTCCCCTGCATTGATAAATCTATGTGATAGTCACAGGAGTAAAAAGTTGGGGGGGGGGGGGGGGGGGGGGGGCTGTTAACATATACAAAAACAGATGTTATGTTTCACTTCTTCCCAAGATTCTGGCAAATAAATGGTGATGGCTCTTGTGAGGTTTTGCTTTTGTTTTATCAAGATTACATGTATTACACTTTTTGATTAAAAAAAATATCAATTTTGGTAAATGGCCTTATAACAAGGCTAACAACAGGCATTCAGGCAAAGGAGTGGGGAGGGTAGTTTGGGTGGGATTAAATTTAGCAAGAATGAGGAAAATAGTCCCAGTTACCTTTATCACTCTTAACATACTGCATACACAACATGTCTATTACTGAGAAGTCAGTAGTTTCTTAAGCGCGAGCCTCGTTAGAGCTCGCGCTTCTACAGATCACTTTTTTTTTTTTGTCTCCGGACTTTGGTGAAATTTACCTGTGCATTCTGAATTTCCCTCTCTTGCTCTCCAATAGCTAAAAGGACACGTCCCATGTTGGAATTTCTTTCTGTCACAAGACTTTCATAAATTCTAGTGCACTACTCGTGTCTCTGATGGCTTTGCGCGTGCGCTAGGGGACCAAAACACCTTTTGACCTTGTTTTTTCTTAAATTCTCCCCCAAGAATGTAAAGCTGAAGTAGTGTTGTGTTGTGGTAAGATTTTATAAGAAAACCAAAATTTGTTTATATTCCAAATCATCTATCATATGTTCTTGATAGTTGTCAGTGAAAAAACAATGTTTCTGCTGCAAAGAAATACAGTGTTATTTGTCATTAAATTTCATAATGATTTTTGTGTATTACATCATAGTGGAAGGTCGCAAATGTCATGAGATATGAGGATACTTGAACAACAAAAACAAAACACATGTGCGGAGCAGTTTAGTTAAAAGTGTTTATAAAATTTTTGGACGGTAAAAATATTGTGAATATTTTGTTTATGTACAGTCCTAACATTCTGAGTGAACTTTGACATTTGACCAAAAATAAATTCTGAATATACACCTTTAAAGAATTTTGTATAAATACGTTATTCAACTACGTTTTGGTCAGCTATAACATAGTAAAATTGTAGACCTGTACCTCATTGCATAGCTGAGTAATAGCTACTTTGAGGTTATCACTGTTGACTAAATCAGTATATATATATAACTTGAAAGCTATTGCATTTAGAATATTTCTTTTCATATGTTATTCATACACTTTTGGATCAGCTATAATATAGGGAAATTGCAGACTTATAGCTCATTGCATAGCTGAGCAATAGCTACTTTGAGGTTATCACTGTTTTATTAAATCAGTTATAACTTGAAAAGTATTGCACTCAGAATATTTTCTTTAAATATGTTATTCACCTACTTTTCAGTCAGCTATAACAAAGTAAAATTGCAGACCTGTAGCTCATTGCATAGCTGAGCAATAGCTACTTTCAGGTTCTCACTGTTGAGTAAATCAATTATAACTTGAAAACTATTGCATTTACAGTATTTTCCTCACATATTCATTATTTTAACACAAGTTTACCAAAATATTCAACTACAACAAATATTTTACAATATTTTGTAATATCCTATCAATATATCAGACATTTTATCCTCAAAAGTCTTCAAAAAGCACATTCAGGTTCATTATTTGTATGCAAGTTATACCTCATGTATGCGTGTATTTCAAACCTATGTCTTTATGTTTACTAAATCACACACACCCGGTTTTTTGCCAAAATTCCGCTTTCGGTAACCGTTTTTAAAATTCGCATTCAACCACAACACTATTTTGTTTATGTTATTCATCTACTTTTGGGTCAGCTATGAAATAGTAAAATTGCCAACCTGTAGCTCATTGCATAGATGTGCAATAGCTACTTTGAGGTTCTAACTGTTGAGTAAATCACTTGTAACTTGAAAACTATTGCATTTACAGTATTTTGTTTTTAAATATGATTTCCACCTACATTTTACACCTGATCAGTTAACTTGGTACTTTACTTCTGAATACCATTTCCAGGCTTCAGCTTTTGTGTCCTTTTCTTCTTTCACTTCTACTCTGAAACGTAAAACACAAAGTCATCTGACACAGAGCCTGTTAACGGGCACTGATAGCTTGTTTTTAAAACTGATCCCCCACCCCCACCCCACCCCCCCCCCACCCCCACCCCCCCAAAAAAAGAAAAAATGGTTTGACCAGAAAAGGAAATAAATAAAAATAAATGAAAAGTAAATTATAATAATTGTGAATCACATCACATGTTTGCCAGAACAATACCCAGTGAATGCCTGTGGCACAAGAGATGGGCTGTCTGGGAATATATTGGCATAGAGTTTTCCTACCACTGTGTTTTTTAATAGGTGTGGTATTTATGGGTGACCACTTCAGTGCTCTACTTGTGTCTCTGATGGCTTTGCAGCTCACGCTTTAGATTGAAACCCCTTTCGGCCTTGTTGTCCACATTAACCTAAACTTAGTCATTTAGGAAGTGTTATTCAATATGAATATTTTCAGCAGGTCTCAGGTTGTGAGAAGTCATGACTGCTTTTATTCAGGTGAAAATAGTATATTTAGAATTATTTACAATAAGCTATTTGAAAAGATTCTACTTCATGGCTGGTATTGGATAGGGGCCTTGTCGGTTTGGGACATTTTCTTTTAAATTGCATGTATATATTATCAAAGCATGAATTTGATGAAGTAATTCTGTTAAAGCTTTCCTTATTGGAATAAACTATTTTTAGATCTACTGGCTGTCTAACATCAAACGTCTGTGTACTGGCAAGCATTAACCTTACATTTGTATCCACCGGATAGTATCCGGTGGATACTATTGATTTGACTTCGTTACGCCTACGCCACCGCCGCCGCAGTGTGTAGAGAGATTTCACCGTTACCGCTCTAACAAAAAAATATTATAGCTAGCCTTCTCAAATTTGCAGGATATATTCATAGCCATAAAATCTTGCCTGGGAATATTTTTGGCCTCATTTTGAAAAACAAGATGGCCGCCACGGCGTTTTTCGACTTTAAACAAGGACTTTTGGTGGCCCTCTAGAGCAAAGGGTATTATAGGTAGAGATCTCAAATTCGCAGGATATGTTCCTCATTATAAAATCTTGACTGGGAATATTTTTGGCCTCATTTTGAAAAACAAGATTGCCACCACAGGCGTTTCTTTGCAGTCATGAAAAGTGCTTATATCTCCCTTATTATTGGTCCTAGAGGTTTGGGATGGTAAACCAACCTATAGGAAATCATGGGCTGGGAATCTTTTGGTGTTTTCAGATTGACCTTGGACCCCTCCTTCAAGGTCAAACGAGGATAGCCAAACTTAAAAGTGCTTATAACTCGCTTATTATTGGTCCTAGAGGTTTGGGATGGTAAACCAACCTATAGGAAATCATGGGCTGGGAATCTTTTGGTGTGGTCGGATTTGACCTTGGACCCCTCCTTCAAGGACAAACGAGGATAGCCAAACTTAAAAGTGCTTATAACTCGCTTATTATTGGTCCTAGAGTTTTGGGATGGTAAACCAACCTATAGGAAATCATGGGCCGGGAATCTTTTGGTGTGGTCGGATTTGACCTTGGACCCCTCCTTCAAGGTCAAACGAGGATAGCCAAACTTAAAAGTGCTTATAACTCACTTATTATTGGTCCTAGAGGTTTGGGATGGTAAACCAACCTGTAGGAAATCATGGGCCGGGAATCTTTTGGTGTGGTCGGATTTGACCTTGGACCCCTCCTTCAAGGTCAAACGAGGATAGCCAAACTTAAAAGTGCTTATAACTCGCTTATTATTGGTCCTAGAAGTTTGGGATGGTAAACCAACCTATAGGAAATCATGGGCCGGGAATCTTTTGGTGTGGTCGGATTTGACCTTGGACCCCTCCTTCAAGGTCAAACGAGGATAGCCAAACTTAAAAGTGCTTATAACTCGCTTATTATTGGTCCTAGAGGTTTGGGATGGTAAACCAACCGATAGGAAATCATGGGCCGGGAATCTTTTGGTGTGGTCGGATTTGACCTTGGACCCCTCCTTCAAGGTCAAACGGGGATAGCCAAACTTAAAAGTGCTTATAACTCGCTTATTATTGGTCCTAGAGGTTTGGGATGGTAAACCAACCTACAGGAAATCATGGGCTGTGAGTCTTTTGGTGTGGTCGGATTTGACCTTGGACCCCTCCTTCAAGGTCAAACGAGCACAGCCAAACTTAAATGTGCTTATAGCGCGCTTATTATTGGTCCTAGAGGTTTAGGATGGTAAACCAACCTATTGGAAATCATGGGCTGGGAATCTTTTGGTGTGGTCGGATTTGACCTTGGACCCCTCTTTCAAGGTCAAAAGAGCATAGCCAAACTTAAAAGTGCTTATAACTCGCTTGTTATTGGTCCTAGAGGTTTGGGATGGTAAACCAACCTATAGGAAATCATGGGCTGGGAATCTTTTGGTGTGATCGGATTTGACCTTGGACCCCTCCTTCAAGGTCAAACAGGGATAGCCAAACTTAAAAGTGCTTATAACTCGCTTATTATTGGTCCTAGAGGTTTGGGATGGTAAACCAACCTATAGGAAATCATGGGCTGGGAATCTTTTGGTGTGATCGGATTTGACCTTGGACCCCTCCTTCAAGGTCAAACAGGGATAGCCAAACTTAAAAGTGCTTATAACTCGCTTACTATTGGTCCTAGAGGTTTGGGATGGTAAACCAACCTATAGGAAATCATGGGCCGGGAATCTTTTGGTGTGGTCGGATTTGACCTTGGACCCCTCCTTTAAGGTCAAACGGGGATAGCCAAACTTAAAAGTGCTTATAACTTGCTTATTATTGGTCCTAGAGGTTTGGGATGGTAAACCAACCTATAGGAAATCATGGCCTGGGAATCTTTTGGTGTGGTCGGATTTGACCTTGGACCCCTCCTTCAAGGTCAAATGAGGATAGTACACAAAATCATGTGAAGGGAATCTATTGCTGTGGTCGGATTTGACCTTGGACCCTGCATCAAGGTCAAACGAGGATAGCCGAACTTAAAAGTGCTTATAACTCACTTATTATTGGTCCTAGAGCTTTGGAATGGTAAACCAAAATCTAGGAAATCATGGGCTGGGAATCTTTTGGTGTGATCGGATTTGACCTTTGGCCCCTCTTTCAAGGTCAAATGAGGATTGCCAAAATTAGTGTTTATATCTTGCTTATTCATATTCCTAGAGGTTTGCAGTGTCACACCAACCTACAGGAAATCATGGGCTAAGAATCTTTTGATATGGTCAGATTTCACCTTGGGCTTCTCCTTCAAGGTTAAGCGATGTTAGAATGGCTTTGGTGAGTTTTCTTCTGGTGGATACAATTTGCATCGGTTCTCCGATGCGCTAGGTCTAGTTTTTTGTTACAACTGACATACAAATGCAGCATTTGTGCTTCTGTATGACTACATAGTGGATGGTCACTGGTATTTCTAGTTTCCCGTAAAAACCTCCGATGATATATTTGTCGAAATATAGCGCTTCCAGAGAAATGTTACAAGGTATATTCCCAAGTATTAATTGTATCTCATTAAGGAGAACACAAATTTATAGCTGCTGATGTAATTTAAATTCAAAATATTAACATGGACATTTACATTTAGAATACAAGTATGGACAGGCTATTTTGGAGTGATTTATCTAATAGTCCCATTCTGTTACGATTCCAATAGAAAAACAATCCTGTAATTGTTCGAATCCTGTACTATCCAGATTCAATAATATGAGCAAATGAGGAATGCAAACTTGGTAACATTAAAGCAATTAATCAAAACACATTATAACTTTGCTGTGCACTAATATTCTCAAGAATAGATTCAATAATATGAAAAATTGACCAATAATCTAATTCTGTGACCAAATATCACTTATCTATGTACATTTGCATAAAATCACATCTCTCCAATTGTAAAAATGAAAGTTATGCAGTAGTCTTCAAAGGAAGCCTTCAAAATGGAAGAAAAATGCTTACAGTCAATAAATATCTTTAGCATATATCTCAATTTTTCCATGAGAAAGTATGCAAAAATTGATGCTTCTTCAACCTAGAAATTGCTCACTGGGGTGAGACCTAAATATGCTGAAAATATTGCGAATTTGGAAACATTTTTTCCTGATCTGTGTTTCTATCAGAGCATTTGGTTTTACTTCATCTCCATTACAAAATTTTGTCTTTAAAATGTCCTTGTGTTTCAGGTACAGCAGTGCTGACACTTCTACTGGCGGGATATTTAGCACAGAAATATTTACCACCGCCTCCTCCAAAACTAGTGGGCATTGATTTAGGTAAATTTCTTTTCTACACAGAATATATATCCTGTATATTTACATGTCCATTTTGGGCTAGCTAGATATTACCTTTCCTTGTTCGTTAATTTAAATTAAAGCACACTTGTAATGTTATTCTATTAAAAGTGTGCAATATTTTTAGGTAATGTTCTTTTTTGTTCTAATTTACAGACTGTTATGCATTTTTAGAGTAGAAATTCTACAGAATAGAAAACTAATATTAACACATGGGCGATTATACAAAGGCCAATATATAAATAACCACTAATCAAATATATTAGATTTAGGGTAACTGGTTTGTCAAGAGTTTTTGACATAATTTCATAACAATGTGTTATTTTTGGGGGGTTGTATCTCAAACTTTGTGAGCTTGAAGTTCTGTAAAGTGTTCAAATGTGTGCCTCACTGGAAAAATAATGCGTACTATTAATCAATCCCTTCGAGGTCTTGAAAAGTGTGCATTATTGTCCCAGTAAGGCACACTTTTTTCATACTTTACCTATCACATACAGGATCATTGTTTAATTTGTTTTATATACTATTCAGGTTATCTTTTAAAAGTAATTTGCTTGACCAAGACAGTGTTTTGGAAAGTTGTTGCATTTCGAATTTTTAAGGCACAACATTTTCCTGTGTTGGAGTATACCATGCTGTTAGTGGAGATGTGGAAATCCTACAGAATAAGCAAGGGAAAAAGTGCATTCCAAGCATTGTGGCATTTAGGTCAGTGTTTAAGGTTACATTTGATATGTCATAAAGTACTAAGTATAAAGAATGTCCCTAGTTGTGATACCAATAGGTAAGAGATAACTTGCTATCATAGTAACTTGTGAAATCTGTTATGTTATTGTCACAGTTTCCTACTAAATAAAAACAAGTGTGCTGTGTAATAACTTGTTATGTAGAAGGAGCCAGATATTGTTTTAGATGTTATGATGTTTTTAAAAGTGTAAAATGTGACACTCCTGACGATTTTTAGGTATAGTTGATATAACACACAAATATTAAATTGAGAGAAAACAAGCTTATCCCATGTGAGCATTTAAAGTTCACAAAATAATGTAAAACAGAATTTCAAGTGATTAAGATTTCTGGATGTTACATTTATTATTTCAGCGAAGAAGATATAGTGGTTGGGTTTCCTGCTGTCGACCAGGCAGAACATAACCCACAGAACACGATCTATGATGCCAAGCGTTTCATTGGAAAGCACTTTGACAAACAAGAGCTTGAAGTGGAGAGAGCAAGATATCCATTCAAGGTATTGCAATACTTTTGCAACATTGTTGCTTCCCATATTATTTCTAATGAGAATGTATGATTCACTACTTAAGAAAGAAGAATATAAATAAAAGCAAGTAGAAGACATTATATTACATGAGTGACAACACTGGTAAAAACCTCCAACAGCCTTGTATATTATTCAAGTGAGTAGTTATAATCCAGATCCACTTCTTGTTTAGTAACCCCCAAAATAAACATCAGCCTTACCACTTGTTTCTGACCTCACGTTTCAGAGCCCACAGTACTTCTTACAGAGTTCATGGTCCTTATTACAGATATCATGCTAGTTAATTCAGAGTTTATGGTGCATGTTTTCAGAGTCCATGGTACTTGTTTCTGAACCTTTGTTTGATTATTCATCTAACTTGATTGAGCACCAACATAACTTTTTCCAGACTCCATGATCCTTGTGATCTGTGTCTTAGACCTCATGGCACTGGTTCCTGAAGAGAGCACATGGGTGCTGAAACAAGCACCAATAACCATAAAACTTGGGCTATGAATCAGAACCACTAACCTGAAAACATGTACAATAGACGCTGAAACAAGGATCATGGTCCTTCTTTCAGATTTCATGCTACTGTTTTCTCGCCCATGTTTTACAGTTCTTGGTGCTTGTTTTAGCATCCATGTCCGACAATACATGTTTCAGACTCTTATGATCTGTGGTTTAAAGCTCATAAGACTTGTTACAGAGTTCGTGAACCTTTTTCAGATTATGTGTTTCTTGTTTTCATAGTCCATCAAACTTGAAAGTGTATGGTGCATGTTCCAGTGTTTATGGTACTTGGTTTCAGAGCCTTTGATTTAGAGTTCATAATGCAAAACATACTTGTTTTTCCATGACCGTTGTTGCAGAGCCTATTATACTTGTTTTAGAGTTTATGGGTTCATGAGGTCAAAGTTCATGTGTCAGTGCTTTTGTTTTTAAGAGCCGAGTTCATGAGTTTCATGAGTTCCATGGTCCTTGTATAAGAGTTCCTGGTACATGTGTCTTGAGTCCATGGTACTTGTTTCAGATTTCACACTGGTTTTGTCAGTGTCCATGTTTTAGAGTTTATGATACTTGTTCCATAGTTCATAGCACGTTATATAGTCTGTGTTATTTATTTTAGATTGTTGCTGATGAGGGAGGTATGATCCGCTACGCAGTACAGAGAGGTTCAAACCACACTCTGGTTAGCCCTGAGTACATCGGTGCCCAGGTGCTACACACACTAAAGGAGACAGCCATCCACAACCTGAGTTTGCCAGTCACCAAAGCAGTCATCTCTGTGCCAGCAGAATTCAGTGAAGAACAGAGGAACTACACACGCAGGGCTGCCAAACTTGCAGGTTCATACATAAACTGCCATTGACATGTGTAATGTGAATAATCTAAATAAACTTCTCCCCCATTGTGGCAGAGATTTTATATACACTAAAAAAGTAAGATTCATTGGGTAGACTTTTGCCATCCTTCAAAACAAAGACAGTCAGGTGACTGTGTACATGTATGTGTGCATTATTTGCCGTCACACCTTGCCCTATTTCTTGCATTGAAAGAGAACTTTTAGATCTACTTTCTTTTATCCTACATTTCATATCAAATACTGGTAAACACTCGCATGGTCAATTATGATATTTAATGAAAGAGAAAACAACAACCTTTGCATCCCAGTGCCCCATATGTATTTATGTATTTGAATAAATAATATAAAATTCACTCGTGTAGCAAAGGGGTTTTACAGATAAGATTTCTAAAGTGACATGCAATGTATGTTACCAAAAATACCAGTTAATTTAAGCTAAATCTTAAGTGAAACAGTAACTTTTTATTCTCCATCAAGGAAAGTTGAAGGATGATATAGGAATACTCTGTTCCATGCGTCTGTCCTGCCTATCTTCATCGCACTCTGAAGATCAAACCCCTGAATGGATTCATTTGCCATATTTCAGGAAATGTTTGTACCAATAAAAGCCCAACCTGCAAAGTTTTGGAGACTTTATGGCAAAAACTATTGTTATTTTGTGGGTGTCTGCTGACCAAACCGCTCAACAGATCTGTTTAAATTTCCAGGATATGTTGATCCTGGACTACATCCACATGCAACTGTCACCATGCTGTTTTCTCAAAATTTGTCAAATTTTTCACTTCAGGGCCCTTTACCAACCAAACGGCTAAACAGTTTTTTTTTCAATTTTCAGGATGTGTGTCTTTGTGAGACGTTTTGCTCAGAAGTCTTTAGTCAACTTCTGGCTAAAACGGTTGCCATGTTAACATGTCAATTCTTTCAATTTTTCAAAAGTTTTGATGATTGGCTCTACAGATCAAACCCCTGAAGATTTTCACCAAATTTTCAGGACATGTTTGTCTCCATGAGAACTTGTGGTAATACGTTTTTGGTCTACATTAGAAAGCAACTGTTGCCATGGCAACCATTTTGTTTTAATTTTTTTCGGATTTTTCACTTCATAGGTCACTGAACCTGAACTTGTCTTGGCAACTAATAACTCTTTAAATTTTTCAACATTATCAATGTGTGGCTCTCTGTAGACCAAACCCCTCTTCTTATTTTCACAAAATTTCAGGATATCTTTGTCTCTGAGAGAACTTGCACTGACAAGTTTTTGACGTACATTAGACAACAACTGTTAGCATGGTAACCATTTTTCTTTAAGTCTTTCGAATTTTTCACTTCGAGGTCTCTACAAACTAAACCGCTGAACAAAATTTTGCAATTTTTTCAGGTATTTGTCTTCATGAGCTTCTGCTGGTAAGTGTTCAGTCAACTTCTTGCCAAAAACTGTTGCCAAGGTAACAGTTTATTCTTTCAACTTTCCTCAATTTTCAGTATATGGCTCTCTAAACACCAAACTGTTCATCACATTTTCACAAAATTTTCAGGATATGTTGCATGTGTTGACAGGAGATATGTGGACTTTTTAAGTCACCTTGTTACTTTTATAACTTTTCTTATTTTCCGGGAATGTTTTGTGTATTTAGCAAGCTTTCTAATTTGAGAAATTGCTTTTGGAGTTTCCATAAAGATTTGACACTGAACGTCCTGTGGCCATCGGTCATTGCAACTTCTGTAGATATTTTATTTTTTGCCATGTACTTAATTGTGTGCAGGTCTGGAAGTGTGGAGAATTATCAATGAGCCCACAGCTGCAGCTCTGGCTTATGGACTACATAAGAAGGAAGGCCTGTTTAATGTACTAGTGGTGGACCTGGGAGGAGGGACCCTGGATGTATCACTACTCAACATACAGGGGGGCATGTTCCTCACTCAGGCCATGGCAGGTAAGGGTAAATAACAGGTACATGAAAAATCCTCTTTGTTTTTCTGACTTATGGCCCAGGATTTATCAACTTATTTCTAAAAACACCAACCATGAATTTGCTAAAAATTGTGCTAAAATTCCACTTATATTATTTGAAATCAGTAGCTTGAACTGTGAAGTGGACAGTAAAACAAACCGTATTTCAATTGGAATTATTTCATAAATTAAATTACATAAGTTGGTCTTTGCATGTTTGCTCTTATATGGTATGTCCTAACATATTTTAAAAAGTTGGTTTTCTGTAAAAGGAAATTACAAACAAAATTAACATTGGAGTTGATTTAAATTAAGCGCATCATTCCACTTTGACAATTTTCTTCTTCTTTTTTCAATTGCAGTACATCCATGATCCAGTCAATGTATTTACAAAGCCAATTGTCCCTGTACAAAATAAACACCTTGATGGATCATTCCTGTTGAGTCACATTTCAATACAGTCATTGTCTATGAAATAGTCTCATATTTAAAACCAGCATGTCACAGAATGTTGTCATCAAGATGGGGCTTTACAATTATGGGTGTTTGTTGTTGGATTATATATTCTCTCAAGTCTCATTTTGATGTTTTCTTCAGTTTGCCACTTCACATATGTTTCAGGTTGTTATAAATTACCACTAAATTGAAGGGAATAGATTTATAATTCAATGATTAATTTCCTTGACCTTCATATGTTGTTTTTCTGTATCATTTCCTAAGTTTTGTCTTATTTTGAAAACGATTAGATCTACAATGCAGGGTACATTGTATTTGAATTCAGTTATTATCTCCCGCCCGGCTCGCCAGCGGGAGATTATAATTTGCACCATGTGTGTGCGTACGTGCATGCGTGCGTCACGCAGTTTTCTCTGTACTACAGTTACACATTTTTGGTAAATTACTTGTCCTAATGAATTTTTACACTCTTCAAAATTTTTTTGGTTTAGTGAACTTTGGCCTACTTTTGAGTGAGTAATAGCACTTTTACCTAATATAATTATATGGCTTATAACTCTCAAACTATTGCATTTACAGTATTTTGTTGAAATATGTTGTTCAGCTACTTTCTCCACAGCTACAACATGGTCAGTAGTTTGGAAGTGTATCTCCATAGCTAAGTGAGTAATAGCGACTTTGTCAATTTTTAATGATAACCATAATGAGTAAATGGCTTATATCTTCAAAAGTATTGCAGCTACACAATTTCTCTCAAGTATGTTGTTCATCTACTTTTTTATGAACTGTAACATATTGAAGTTTCACAACTGTTGCTCAATGTACAAGTGAGTAATGGCTACTTTATTGCTACTTTTAGTGAAAATGTGAAAAATCATAAATATCTCACAAACCATAAGAGCAAAATGAGTAAATGCTAATTATCTGTAAAAGTATTGCGGATACCCAATTTTTATCAAATAACTCATTCATCTACTTTTAGGAGAGCTTTCACATGGTGAAGTTTCAGACCCGTAGGTAATTACTCGCCTACTCAAAATGAGTAAATGCGAATTATCTCTTAAAAGTATTTCAGATAGCCAATTTTTGTCAAATAACTCATTCACCTACTTTTGGGAGAGCTTTCACTTGGTGAAGTTTCAGACCCGTAGCTAATTATATATGCTACGTTTAGTGAAAATGTGAAAAATCACAAATATCTCACAAACCATAAGAGATACAGCAATTTAGAGTGAATTTTTGAGCCACAGGGTAGTACAACGGTATCCTATGCTGTTGGGTTTGGTGAACTTTGGCCTACTTTTGACTGAGTAATAGCACTTTTACCTAATATAACTATATGGCTTATAACTTCCACACCATTACATTTACAGTATTTTGTTGCAATATGTTCTTCAACTACTTTCTCCACAGCTACAACATGGTCAGTAATTTGGAAGTGTATCTCCATAGCTAAGTCGGTAATAGCTACTTTGTCAATTTTAATGATAACCGTAATGAGTAAATGTCTTATATCTTCAAAAGTATTGCGGCTACACAATTTCTCTCAAATATGTTGTTCATCTACTTTTTTATCTCCCGCCGGGCTTTAGCCCGGGAGGGAGATTATGAAATGATGCCTGTGTGTGCGTGCGTGCATGCGTGCGTGTGTGCGTGCGTTAGTTAGTCACGCAGATTCCTCCAAAACTACTACAGCTACAGATTTTTTGTAAATTAATTGTCCCAATGAATTTTCACGCCCTCGAAAATTTTTTTGGTTTTATGGACTAAGGCCTAAAGATAACTGAGTAATAGCTATCTTAGCTACTTGGAGTAAAGGGCTCATAACTCAAAAACTATTGCAGTTACAACTTTTTCTTCAAATATGTTGTTCAGCTACTTTGTCCTTAGCTATAAGATGGTACATAGTTTGGGGTTCTATTGCATGCCATAAGTGAGTAATAGCTATTTTCTCATTTGTAGCTAAATAACAAAAGAAGTAAATGCCAAGTATCTTCAAAAGTATTACAGTTACAGAAATCTTTTCAAATATGTTATTCATCTACTTTTGGGTAAGCTATCACATAATAAAGTTTCAGACCTGTTGCACCGTGGATAGCTGAGTAATAGCTACTTTCAAATTCCGACTGTTGAGTAAAGCCATTGTAACTCCAAAACTATTGCAGTTAGAGTGTTTTCCTAAAATATGTTGTTCAGCTACTTTGTCCTTAGCTATAAGATGGTACATAGTTTGGGGTTCTATTGCATGCCATAAGTGAGTAATAGCTATTTTCTCATTTGTAGCTAAATAACAAAAGAAGTAAATGCCAAATATCTTCAAAAGTATTAGAGTTACAGAAATCTTTTCAAATATGTTATTCATCTACTTTTGGGTAAGCTATCACATAGTTAAGTTTCAGACCTGTTGCACCATGGATAGCTGAGTAATAGCTACTTTCAAATTCCGACTGTTGAGTAAAGCCATTGTATCTCCAAAACTATTGCAGTTACAGTGTTTTCCTAAAATATGTTGTTCAGCTACTTTGTCCTTAGCTATAAGATGGTACATAGTTTGGGGTTCTATTGCATGCCATAAGTGAGTAATAGCTATTTTCTCATTTGTAGCTAAATAACAAAAGAAGTAAATGTCAAATATCTTCAAAAGTATTAAAGTTAGGGAAATCTTTTCAAATATGTTGTCCATCTACTTTTTGGTAAGCTATCACATAGTAAAGTTTCAGACCTGTTGAATCTTTGATAACTGAGTAATAGCTACTTTGAAATTCTGACTGTTGAGTAAAGCCATTGTAACTCCAAAACTATTGCAGTTAGAGTGTTTGCCTAAAATATGTTGTTCAGCTACTTTGTTCTTAGCTATAAGATGGTACATAGTTTGGGGTTCTATTGCATGCCATAAGTGAGTAATAGCTATTTTCTCATTTGTAGCTAATTGAGAGCTTTCACTTGGTGAAGTTTCAGACCCTTAGCTAATTACTCACCTACTCAAAATGAGTAAATGCGAATTATCTCTAAAAGTATTGCAGATAGCCAATTTTTCTCAACTCATTCACCTACTTTTGGAAGAGCTTTCACATGGTCAAGTTTCAGACCCGTAGCTAATTACTCAAAATGAGTAAATGCTAATTATCTCTAAAAGTATTGCAGATAGCCAATTTTTCTCAAATAACTCATTCACCTACTTTTGGGAGAGCTTTCACTTGGTCAAGTTTCAGGCCCGTAACTAATTACTCACCTACTCAAAATGAGTAAATGCGAATTATCTCTAAAAGTATTGCAGATAGCCAATTTTTCTCAAATAACTCATTCACCTACTTTTGAAAGAGCTTTCACTTGGTGAAGTTTCAGACCTGTAGCTAATTATTTACCTACTCAAAATGAGTAAATGCAAATTATCTGTAAAAGTATTGCAGATAGCCAAGTTTTCTCAAATAACTCATTCACCTACTTTTGGAAGAGCTTTCACTTGGTGAAGTTTCAGACCCGTAGCTAATTACTCACCTGCTCAAAATGAGTAAATGCGAATCATCTCTAAAAGTATTGCAGATAGCCAATTTTTCTCAAATAACTCATTCACCTACTTTTGAGAGAGCTTTCACTTGGTGAAGTTTCAGACCTGTAGCTAATTATTCACCTACTCAAAATGAGTAAATGCTAATTATCTCTAAAAGTATTGGAGATAGCCAATTTTTCTCAAATAACTCATTCACCTACTTTTGAAAGAGCTTTCACTTGGTGAAGTTTCAGACCCGTAGCTAATTATTCACATGCTGAAAATGAGTAAATGCTAATTATCTCTAAAAGTATTGCAGGTAGCCAATTTTTCTCAAATAACTCCTTCAGGTACTTTTGGAAGAGCTTTCACATGGTGAAGTTTCAGATCCGTAGCTAATTACTCACCTACTCAAAATGAGTAAATGCTAATTATCTCTAAAATTATTGCAGATAGACAATTTTTCTCAAATAACTCGTTCATCTACTTTTGGGAGAGCTTTCACTTGGTAAAGTTTCAGACCCGTAGCTAATTATTCACCTACTGAAAATGAGTAAATGCTAATTATCTCTAAAAGTATTGCAGGTAGCCAATTTTTCTCAAATAACTCCTTCACATACTTTTGGAAGAGCTTTCACATGGTCAAGTTTCAGATCCGTAGCTAATTACTCACCTACTCAAAATGAGTAAATACGAATTATCTCTAAAAGTATTGCAGATAGCCAATTTTCTCAGATAACTCATTCACCTACTTTTGGGAGAGCTTTCACATGGTGAAATTTCAGACCCATAGCTAATTACTCACCTACTCAAAATGAGTAAATGCTAATTATCTCTAAAAGTATTGCAGATAGCCAATTTTTCTCAAATAACTCATTCACCTACTATTGGGAGAGCTTTCACTTGGTGAAGTTTCAGACCCGTAGCTAATTGTTCACCTACTCAAAATGAGTAAATGCTAATTATCTCTAAAAGTATTGCGGATAGCCAATTTTTCTCATATAACTCATTCACCTTCTTTTAGGAGAGCTTTCACTTGGTGAAGTTTCACACCTGTAGCTAATTACTCACCTACTCAAAATGAGTAAATGCTAATTATCTCTAAAAGGATTGCAGATAGCCATTTTTTGTCAAATAACTCATTCACCTACTTTTAGGAGAGCTTTCACTTGGTAAAGTTTCAGACCCATAGCTAATTACTCACCTGCTCAAAATGAGTAAATGCTAATTATCTCTAAAAGTATTGCAGATAGCCAATTTTTCTCAAATAACTCATTCACCTACTTTTGGGAGAGCTTTCACATGGTGAACTTTCAGCCCCATAGCTAATTACTCACCTGCTCAAAATGAGTAAATGCTAATTATCTCTAAAAGTATTGCAGATAGCCAATTTTTTCTCAAATAACTCATTCATCTACTATTGGGAGAGCCATCACTTGGTGAAGTTTCAGACCCGTAGCTAATTATTCACCTACTCAAAATGAGTAAATGCTAATTATCCCTAGAAGTATTGCGGATAGCCTTCACATGGTGAAGTTCCAGACCCGTAGGTAATTACTCACCTACTCAAAATGAGTAAATGCTAATTATCTCTAAAAGTATTGCAGATAGCCAATTTTTCTCAAATAAGTCATTCACCTACTTTTGGGACAGCTTTCACTTGGTGAAGTTTCAGACCTGTAGCTAATTACTCACCTACTCAAAATAAGTAAATGCCTATTATCACTAAAAGTATTGCAGATAGCTAGTATTTCTCAAATAACTCATTCACCTACATTTTGGAGAAGTTTCACATGCTTAAGTTTTTTTATGAATTAAAATACATTAAAATTAATTAAATCATGCACTAAATCAATTATAACTTGAAAAGTACTGCATTTAGAGCACTTTGTGCAAATATGTTATGCAGCTACTTTTGGGTCAGCTATAACATAGTAAAATTTCAGACCTGTAGCTCATGGCATAGCTGAATAATAACTACTTTTAGGTTATCACTGTTGGGTAAATCACTTATAACTTGAAAACTTTTGCATTTACATTATTTAGTTTCAGTATGTTATTCACCTATTTTGAGGCAGCTATAACATAGTAAAATTCCAGACCTGTGGCTCATTGCATAGCGGAGTAATAGCTACTTTGAAGTTCTTACTCAACACTAAATCATTTATAACTTGAAAAGTATTACATTTAGAGCATTTTGTTAAAATATGTCATTCACCTACTTTTTCCATAGCAACAACATGGTGAGTAACTTAGGTGTCTATCTGAATAGCTAAGTGAGTAATAGCTACTTTTGGGCTTTTCACTAACTTCCATCATGAGTAAAATCACTTGTAACTTGAAAACTATTGCATTTAGAGAATCCTCCATCTCGCAGGAAAATTTATATTCCACTATCTTTAGGACATCTAATTTATACAGCGGGAGATAAATGCATGCGTCAGAATGCTTGTTGTGAACTGTAACATGTTTAAGTTTCAAAACTGTTGCTCAATATACAAGTGAGTAATAGCTACTTTACTGCTACTTCTAGTGAAAATGTGAAAAATCACAAATATCTCGCAAACCGTAAGAGATAGACCAATCTCGAGCGAATTTTTTGACCCACAGGGCAGTACAAGAGTATTCTATTGTACTAGATTTGGTGACCTTTGGCCTACATTTGAGTGAGTAATAGCACTTTACCTAATATAATTATATGACTTATAACTTCCAGACTATTACATTTAGAGTATTTTGTTCCAATATGTTGTGCAGCTACTTTCTCCACAGCTACAACATGGTCAGTAGTTTGTAAGTGTATCTCCATAGCTAAGTGAGTAAGAGCTACTTTTCCTGGCAGGCGGCAGGAAAAAGTTTGTCCAGACTGTATCTCACAAACCGTAAGATGTAGGTAGTTGGTACTTGGTAGGGACATTCGTTAGGATGTGTAGGTGTGCAACGTCATGGTCTGACCCTGATTTGACCTTTGACCTTGCCGCAGAGACCTTGTGTTTGAAGATCTTGTCCAAGCTATATCTCGGAAACCGTAAGGTGTAGGAATTTGATACTTGGTAGGAACATTGGTTAGGGGATGTAGGTGTGCAACGTCATGGTTTGACCTTGATTTGACCCTTGACCTGGCCGTAGTGACCTGGACCTATAAAATCTTGTCTGGGCTATATCTCGGAAACCGTAAGGTGTAGGAAGTTGATACTTGGCAGGGACATTGGTTAGTGGGTGTAGGTGTGCAACGTCATGGTCTGACCTTCATTTGATCTTTGACCTTGCTGTAGCGACCTTGACCTAAAAAATCTTGTTCGGGCTATATCTCGGAAACTGTAAGGTGTAGGAAGTTGATACTTGGTAGGGACATTGGTTAGGGGGTGAAGTTGTGCGACGTCGTGGTCTGACCTTGATTTGACCTTTGACCTTGCTGTAGTGACCTCGGCCTATAAAATCTTGTCCGGGCTATATCTCGGAAACTGTAAGGTGTAGGAAGTTGATACTTGGTAGGGACATTGGTTAGGGGGTGTAGGTGTGCGACATCATGGTCTGACCTTGATTTGACCATTGCCCTTGCTGTAGTGAGCTTGACCTATAAAATCGTTGTGAATATTTCAGAAAAGGTATTTCTTCCCCTTTAATGCTCGGCGGGAGATACACACCGCGGCAGTGGTCTTGTTTATTTTCTGATCCTTTACATATTACGTTCATTTTAATTGTGTCCCCCGAAAGGTGGGGATACTATGGATCATGCAAGGTCATTGTACGAATACACATTTGCGTCCACAGAGATTTCTTGTGTTCAGCCTACAAGCCGCATTTCTTTTGGGATTTCTTCGCCCTATTCTACAGCCCAGTAGTCAAAATTATGCTCTGGGGAGTCAAAAATGTCAAAAATTTTGACTATTGCTTGTGTTAAAGCTATAGGGCACAGTTTTTCAGATTTATTTTATATTTAGTGCATTAATTGGTCGGTATGATGTCTCACCACCCTATCTTTTTATGTCAGCTGACTTGTCAGTCAGCTGACTTATGTCGTCACTCTGCGGTGTCTGCATACGCGTCCGCGTGAACAACTTCTCCAAAACTACAAGGCTTAGAGACATGCTGGTGTTTTTAAAAGATACCTTATCTGTCGAGGATGAAAATTTGTTCAAGGCATGCAAATCTGTTTGTTCGTCTGTTTGCTAGAGGCATTACAAGTTAGATACCCCCACCAAAAGTGTGGAAATTTCAACACTTTATAACAATTTTCTCAGTGACTATTGCAGGGATTTCTCTCATTTCTTGCATATATGTACTAGGTAACAGGTAGATTTCCTTGTGTGAGTATCAGACCTGGATCTTTCTTAATTCTTTTTTTATGATTTTTTTTAATAATTTTTATTGCATTAAAATTCATGAAATAATATACTGAATCACATATTTTCTCATTGACTATTGCAGGGATTTCTCTCTGATCATGCTTATATGTACTAGGCCACTAGTAGATTCCCAGGTGTGAGTATCAGGCTGGATCTTTTAAAAATTTTTTTATGAATTTTTAAAATAATTTTTAATGCATTAAAATTCATGAAATCATGCACAAAATCACCTATAACTTGAAAAATATTGCATTTAGAGCATTTTGTTAAAATACGTTATTCAGCTACTTTTTCCATAGCTACAACATGGTGAGTAACCTGGGTGTCTATTCCAATAGCTAAGTGAGTAATAGCTACTTTCTGATTTTTAGTACCATTCATTATGAGTAAAATCACTTGTAACTCAAAAACTATTGCAATTACAGAATTTTGTATAAATATGTTATTCAGCTACTTTTGGGTCATCTATAAAATAGTAAAATTGCAGACCTGTAGCTCATTGCATAGCCAAGTAATAGCTACTTTGAGGTTATCACTGTTGAGTAAATTGCTTGTAGCTTCAAAACTGTTGCATTTTGTTTCATATGTTTTTCATGTACTTTTAGATCAGCTATAACATTGTAAAATTGCAGATCTGTAGCTTGTGGCATAGCTGAGCAATAGCTATTTTCAGGTTCTCACTGTTGAGTAAATCAGTTGTAACTTGAAAACTATTGCATGTAGAGTATTTTGTTTAAATATGTTGTTCTCCTACTTTTGGGTCAGCTATAACATAGTTAAAATGCAGACCTGTATGTCATGGCATAGCTGAGTTATAGCTACTTTTCAGGTTCTCACTGTTGAGTAAATCAGTTGTAACTTGAAAACTATTGCTTTTATTAAGCTACAATAGCTTACCACGTGGGACTTAATGCTGTCTCTCGGGTTGCCACACCCGGGGCCAACGTCTTAGAAAAAGAGACAGTTCTTGTTAGCCACCGGATATACTGCTAGTTGTCGTCACGTGATAACTTCTGACCAATCACCCTACTTTCTCGTTGGCCACTCGAATACAGCAATGCCTTATTTTACAAGGAATACTATTTCATTTTTACAAGGATATACTTGTCGTTGGATAGGGAAACTACATCAGTTTCTTTATTTTATTACATAGAATCACAATTCGATGTCTTTTCATAGTTCAGATAAGTATTTTTAGCATATTTTACAACTGAAGTCCATTTCCGGGTTCACGTTGTAAAGCAATAGCGACTCGTTCATGTGGTTTCTAATACAGGATAAATATATATATATGCCTTTCAATAAAATAAAATAAAATATTTAACCCCTATCTGCTTCATTATTTGACCATTTTTAGGGTTTAAAAGTGTATAAATGTAACACAAACGAGTCCTTGTCGAGTGAAATAATCGAAACCACTTCCGTTTTTTTATCGAGACAGCACTTCTTGCAATTTGCACGTCTCGTGTAGGTAGTTTATATACAGGAATATATGCCTGTTGAAATCAAATAAAATAAATTTTGCAAGGGTTTATCCCCGTTCTTCTACTCTATTGGTCCATTTTAAGGGTTAAAATATGATATAAAGCACGATTCTAACTGGGGGAATCCTCGGGGAAACCCCTGTGATGACGTCACGTCTAGACCGCATGTGCTGAGAGACGCGGGTTTCTTACAGTACGTTTATAAATATAAATAAAATAAAATTAAATAATATATTTTATCCCTTCTTTCCTGTATTATTGACCATTTATAAGGTTAATACTTAAATAAACAGGAATAGAATTCTTCATTAATCGTCTAGACATTACGTGTCTCTTTAGACTATAAGGTAACCTTGGTTACCCATTATTTTAATTATATTTTAATTCATCCAGTTTTAAATTATAATTACTTGTTTTTTAGATTCTATGTTATTTAATCAAATTCTGTGTAATTACTGCTTTCCTTATCTCACAACTAGCCCTACCTGCAGTGAGGCGGGTGGGGCAGGTGACCTTGTGTCACAGTTGATTTACATACGTAAATTTAGTTGTGTAATTCCTTCAAAGAAGGAAAGGCAAAGCTTACATGGAAGCTTACCTTAAGGAAAGCTTACATACAAATTATAATATCCAACTTCTTTCTCCAGGGTGGATCAGATCCCTGCTTAAATTCAGATAAGATCTTAGTTCATCCGAGATTTTTAATGCATCCGAGAATCGGATGCAGTATTCCCAACTTATATTCACCCAAGTATGATTTGATACTCGGTTTTCATTGCATCTCTCGGATCATCTGAAATCTAATGCTTGGTGGATTGTATGTAGATCTGATCCTCGGATGATCGGATCATCTAATCTGATGTTTGGATGTTGATTCCAGATCAGAACACTAACAATCCTCACACACACACAAAAAAAAAAAAACAAAAAAAAAAAACCTTGGACTAATAGTTCACCAGCCTGGCAGTAAATATGACCTATTGGAGGCTTGGGTCCAAGTTCAACTCCAAGTCCTCAAGCCCAAGAGGCCTTCTAAACAAGGTCCTTCATTCAGTCCTGGCTCTGTATTTTTAGGGAAGTAGGTTGCCTGACTTCACCCTAACCAATTTTTGAGGACATTGAAACTTAGGCAGTTTTTGAACCTCCCTGCCCCCAGGGAATTTATGCCTAGATCCTCCACAGTCTGGACTCTGAATGATTTACTAGGCCAACAGGAACTTGGGCCGTTTAATTTCCCTTAAAATGGAACAAGTTTTCAAATTTGTATCTCCTTAGGGGCCTCCTTGGGTAAGCCCCTCCTCCCCTTCAGGCTGCTCTTCACTAGGTTTTTTCTGAATACAACCTGGTTATATATATATGTTAAGACAGTAGCAAGGCTACTACCAGACAGGTCAAACTCAATTACAGGTGCATATAAGTAGTCAGAAGGGGTATGGTGAATTCAGGTGAGATACTGGATCTTTAGATCTTAAAGTTCCCCAGTCACAACTACTTTAGGAGGGACAGGAGTCCCTCATCAAGGCACCTGTAATAACACTTAGGGTTTAGGCCCTATTAATCGACCCTTTCCAATTCCCCACATCTAGAGGCTCCTACAGGAACCACCCCAATGGGGGTCATTCCATCCCTAGCAGGATCCATCGTTTTCCCCAGGTAGGGGGAATTCAAGTAGCCGAGGCTCCAAGGTCTTTTCGACCCACTACAGGGGACGAGGGCATGAAAACTCTTCCCCCCCAATGACTCCTCCAGCCTCACCCAGTCCACCAGTAGGAGGTCGCCTCCGTTCTTTCAGATAAGACTGGCAACAAATCCTGTCATTCTTTTCAAATCCAGCCAGACTCCTGACCCGGTCAGAATACAAGGCCCTTCTAAGACCAAGTCCTGGCCTTTGTATCCAGTCTCTTCTGTCAAAGAACGCAATAGAAAGGGTGGAAAATGTAAAATCTCTCGGGTTTTACAGTCGCCTGTTCCTAGTACCAAGCCTCACCTAAGGTGGAGGCCAGTCATAGACCTAAACAGGCTCAACACTTTTCTATACGTAGAAAAGTTCAAAATGGAAACCCCAGAGTCCATCAGGACCTCCCTCATTCCAGGGCAATGGGTATCGTCGATAGACTTGTCGGACGCTTACCTACACATCCTCACACATCCAACTCAAGGAAATACCTAAGGTTTTGCTACAAGGCTCAGGTGTTCCAGTTCACCTCCCTCCCATTCGGACTAGCCACAGCCCCAGGTCTTTACAATGATTGTAAAGGAAGTGAAACTAATGGCCCTCTCAAGAGGACTCAGAATTCACCAATACCTGGACGACTGGCTGATCAGGTCCCAGTCTCAGGAGGAAGCCCAAGTGAACACTCAGGCGGTGGTAGACCTAACCCAGTCCTTGGGGTGGATAATAAATCAGGAAAAATCAGAACTGAAACCTACTCAGGTGTTTTCGTTCGTGCGCTACGAGTACCATCTAGATTCAGCCCTTGTAAAACCCACTCAAGAGAGATGGTTCAAACTCCAGGATTTGATCCTACATCTCAAGTCAAAACGTGTTTTGACTGCAAGATGTTTGATGTCTTTAATTGGGTTGCTAACCTCAACGGAGGAAATGGTCCCGGAGGGACGCCTTCACATGAGGCCCTTTCAGTTTCATCTCAAGGAGCACTGGAGATATCCTCAGTCGCTGGACAACCTCCTTCCTTGGACAGAAGCTGTTTTCAGCTCACCTAGATTGGTGGCAAAATCCCTCAAACGTGATGAAAGGTGCAGACCTTCATCCCAAAGACCACAGTATCCAACTCTTTACCGATGCCTCATATGAAGGTTGGGGCGCTCACTTAGACCAAAATTCTACAAAGGGTCTGTGGTCAGATTGGGAAAAAAGGCTACACATAAATGTCCTAGAATTGAAGGCGGTCTCCCTGGCCCTTCGAGACTTCAAGGACCAGTGCCAGAACCAAACAGTGTTAGTTGCTACAGACAACAGTGGTAGCCTACATCAACAAACAAGGAGGAACTCACTCATCAGAGATGTGTGCTCTCCTGTGGAAAATCATGACCTGGTGCCATCACTACCACATAACATTGAAAGCCAGGCACATTCCAGGGTGCCTGAATGTGATGGCCGACTTACTGTCCAGGTCCAACCAAGTGCAGTCAACAGAATGGTCTCTGCACCCACAGGTGTTCAAACAGATCTGCCAGAAGTGTTTCACACCTCGCGTAGACTTATTTGCCACTCATCTGAACCACAAGCTCCCACTGTACGCGTCTCCTATCCCAGACCCAAGGGCCTGGGACATAGATGCTCTAAACATGAACTGGACCAACCTCACGACCTATGCTTACCCTCCTACGGCTCTCCTTCACAAGGTGATCCAAAAGATCAAGCAATGTCATTGCCTGATCATCGTGATAGCCCCAGGCTGGCCAGGGATGCCCTGGTTTTGGGACCTAGTGCAGCTCTCAACAAAGATCCACTACAACTCCCAGTGTCAACGACCCTACTCAAACAGTCCCACAAGTATGTGTTCCACAACAACCTCCAGCAGCTGAACCTCCACGCCTGGTGTCTAGGAGCAGACAACTCCAAGAACAAGGCTTCTCTGTGGAGGTGGCAGAGAGAATTGCTCCCCCTCAGAGGTCATCAACAAGGACCATCTACAAGTCAAGTGGGCCCTATTTGAAAAATGGTGCAGAGAAAATTCGGTGGATTTCTCCACTCCATCTGTGAAACAAATCTCAGATTTTTTCATGTACCTGTACCAAGACCTAAACAGGCGCCCCTCGACCATTGATGGTTACAGGACTGCAATTGTTCACACGGCCCAACATATTGCACACAATGCAGACCTTCATAGGTTACTCTCCAGTTTTCACAGGGATCGTCCTAAAAGTTCCAGAAATCTCCCCAAGTGGAACCTTTCTGTTGTTCCCAATGAGCTCACAAAAGCACCCTTTGAGCCCATGAAAGACACAGACCTCAAACATCTCACTCTCAAAACTGCTTTCTTGCTAGCTTTGGCCTCCGGCAAGCGCCGCAGCGAAATCCCTGCCTGGGTCGCAAACAAAGTATCTAATCTAGGCCAATGGGAAAAGGTCGCCTTGTTCCCTTCTTATGCTTTCATAGCCAAAAACCAACTAGCAAGAGAAGGTTCTCAAAGTGTGTCTCCGGTGACTATTCCTGCTTTGACTACCATTGTAGATAGACAATTTAAAGAAGACAGCACCCTGTGTCCCTTGGACTTGGTCCAAGTTAAAGCGCATGACATCCGGCCTTTCGCGGCCTCTAAGGCCTTTTACGGTGGGGTATCGGTGGACCAAATCATGCAAGCCTGTCACTGGAAACATCACAACACATTTACAAATTTTTACCTCAAAGACCTTACTTGGTCGGACACCGACAACAATATGTATCTGGGACCCGTAGTGGCGGTACAACAAGTCCTAGATCCTTCCCCTCAGACCAGTTGTCCTCGGAAAGAAAAAAGGGGGGGGGGGGGGGGGGGGGCACATCCGCTACAACCAAGTCTTCAGGAGTCTCTCCCAGGATCTAGGTATTCCTTTACCTTCAAGATGTTACGGGTAAGGTCATTTTGTTTTTTTTAGTTATAAAGTAATTTCTATTAAGGACTTATTTAGTTGTCATTAATCTCATATTCAGGTTGCAAAAAATTTATGGGATATCCAACCATAGGTTGGTCAGTCACCAGTGAAGGGCCCTCAGGGACCCTTAGACCTCGAAGTGAGCTCTGCTGCACGTCCGTCCTACAATCAAACATCTAGACAGTTTCAGCACTGTCTCTCATTTTATTTAGGTTTTTGGCTCGTTACAGGCCCGGTCTTCGGGATCGGGGCACTGTCAATGGGACTCAGACTGGTATTTCTGGCACTATTCTATACATATTAATTCAAAATCTTAGAAAAAATGACATATCTTCCAGTCTCAGCTGTAATCCCGCCACCGGGCAGTTGAATTCAGCATTAAGTCCCACATGGTAAGCTATTGTAGCGTAATAAAATTGAAAATTTTATTTACTTAAATGTAGCTTTTATAAGCTACAAGCTTACCATGTGGGACTTAAAAGAGTCCCACCCTGCCTCCCCGCTGTTTACAGCTGAGGGGTAGGTTTTAGAAAATTTCAACGAGAAAGTAGGGTGATTGGTCAGAAGTTATCACGTGACGACAACTAGCAGTATATCTGGTGGCTAACAAGAACTGTCTTTTTTCTAAGACGTTGGCCCCGGGTGTGGCAACCCGAAAACAGCATTAAGTCCCACATGGTAAGCTTGTAGCTTATAAAAGCTACATTTAAGTAATTAAAATTTTCAAATTTAGAGTATTTTCTTTGAATACATTGTTCACCTACATTTTTTGGTCAGCTATAACATAGTGAATTTGCAGTTCTAATTTTAGAACTGTATGTCATGGCATAGATGAGCAATAGCTACGTTCAGGTTCTCACTGTTGAGTAAATCATTTGTAACTTGAAAACTATTGCATTCAGAGTATTTTCTTTAAATATGTCATTCACCTAATTTTGGGTCAGCTATAACATAGTAAAATTGCAGACAAGAGCTCATTGCATAGCTGAGCAGTAGCTACTTTGAGGTTTTCTCTGTTGAGTAAATTAGTTATGTCCAGCCCCCCTGGGGGGTGGATATATTATTTTTGCTTTTTCCGCCGTCCGATGTCCGTTGTCCGATGTCTGGCGTCCGATGTCCGGCGTCCGATGTCCGGCGTCACGCATAGTTTCCGCTCATTTAAAGGAAAAGTATTAGAGCTATTGTCACCAAATTTGGTATGCAGGCTTATTGGGTCAGTAGCTTGCTTGGGATTGCTTTTGGCTGTTGTACCTCTTTTGCTTACTGAGTAATACTTAAGTACAGCTATTTTCAGTACCCATTGGTTTCCGTGCATTTAAGCCAAAATAATTAAAGATATTTTACTACAATTTTGAATACAAGATTGTTATGTCCATAGCTCGCTTGGTATTGCATTTGGGACTGATAGCTTTGTCAGTACATGAGTAATAGCCATTTAGGTACTTCATTGTGTATTTTCAGTACTACTTTTGAGTAATTTGCTAATATCTCAGAAACCGTAAGAGATAGAGCGATTTTGACAGAATTTTTGACCCACAGGGTATCTAAGGAATGCAATCTATGCAATTTTCCAAAAATTTTCCCCTCCCCAAAAATGGCGGCCATTTTGAATTTTCGAATTTTTGCCAAAAATGGCAAAACACTAATTTGCTTCTATCTCCTTAACCGTGCGAGATAGAGCGATTTCATCAAAATTTTCGACCCACAGGGTATCTGAGCATTGTACTGTTGGTAATTTTTAAAAAATTTTCCCCTCCCCAAAAATGGCGGCCATTTTGAATTTTCGAATTTTTGCCAAAAATGGCAAAACACAAATTTGCTTCTATCTCCTTAACTGTGTGAGATAGAGCGATTTCGTCGAAATTTTCAACCCACAGGGTATCTAAGGAGTGTACTCTTTGCAATTTTCCAAAAATTTTCCCCTCCCCAAAAATGGCGGCCATTTCGAATTTTTGGCAAAAATGGCAAAACACAAATTTGCTTCTATCTCCTTAACCGTGCGAGCTAGTGCGATTTCGTCGAAATTTTCGACCCACAGGGTATCTAAGCAATGCAATCTTTGCAATTTTCCAAAAATTTTCCCCTCCCCAAAAATGGCGGCCATTTTGAATTTTCGAATTTTTGCCAAAAATGCAAAACACAAATTTGCTTCTATCTCCTTAACCGTGCGAGATAGAGCGATTTCATCGAAATTTTCGACCCACAGGGTATCTGAGGAATGCAATCTTTGCAATTTTCCAAAAATTTTCCCCTCCCCAAAAATGGCGGCCATTTTGAATTTTCGAATTTTTGCCAAAAATGGGAAAACAAAAATTTGCTTCTATCTCCTTAACCGTGCGAGATAGAGCGATTTCGTCGAAATTTTCGACCCACAGGGTATCTAAGGAATGCAATCTTTGCTATTTTCCAAAAATTTTCCCCTCCCCAAAAATGGCGGCCATTTTGAATTTTCGAATTTTTGCCAAAAATGCAAAACACAAATTTGCTTCTATCTCCTTAACCGTGCGAGATAGAGCGATTTCGTCGAAATTTTCAACCCACAGGGTATCTAAGGAATGTAATCTTTGCAATTTTCAAAAAATTTTCCCCTCCCCAAAAATGGCGGCCATTTTGAATTTTCGAATTTTTGCCAACAATGGCAAAACACAAATTTGCTTCTATCTCCTTAACCATGTGAGATAGAGCGATTTCGTCGAAATTTTTGACCCACAGGGTATCTAAGGAATGTAATCTTTGCAATTTTCCAAAAATTTTCCCCTCCCCAAAAATGGCAGCCATTTTGAATTTTCGAATTTTTACCAACAATGGCAAAACACAAATTTGCTTCTATCTCCTTAACCGTGCGAGATAGAGCGATTTCGTCGAAATTTTTGACCCAAGGGGTATGTAAGAAATGTACTCTTTGCAATTTTCAAAAAATTTTCCCCTCCCCACATATGGCGGCCATTTTGAATTTTCGAATTTTTGCCCAAAATGGAAAAACACAAACTGGCCTTAACCGTGCAAAATAGAGTTATTTCGTTGAAATTTTCGACCCATAGGGTATCTAAGAAATGTACTCTTGGCAATTTTCAAAAAAATTTCCTTTTCCCAAAAATGGCGGCCATTTTGAATTTTCAAATTTTTGCCAAAAATAGAAAAACAGGAATTTGCTTCTATCTTCTTAACCGTGCAAGATAGAGTGATTTCGTCAAAATTTTCAACCCAACCAATGCAAAAAGGCATGAAGCTGAAATCATTTACATCTACACTAATAAATATTTAAGCATCATTGATATATTTTACAAATGAAACAGGGTCTTGTAACACTACTGTACAATTTGGGCAAGGTTCATGGGGTGGACATTACATATGATAATGTGTGTTCTTCTATGCTATCCTGTTTCTATTCGCATCTACTATCAACAGGGCGTCCTATTTCTAGTTGTTACTTGAAAACCATTGAATTCAGAGAATTTTGTTTAAATATGTTATTCATCTACTTTGGAATTAGCTATAACAGTGTAAAGTTACCCTTGTGTAGCTCATGGCATCGCTATGTAATAGCTATTCTGACAATGACATTGTAAAATTGGAGAGATGTAGCTCATGGCATAGCTGTGTAATAACTATTCTCAGGTTCTCACTGTTGAGTCAATCAGTTGTAACTTGAAAACTATTGCATTTAGAGTATTTTCTTTGAATACATTGTTCATCTACATTTTTTGGTCAGCTATAACATAGTGAATTTGCAGTTCTAATTTTAGAACTATATGTCATGGCATAGATGAGCAATAGCTACTTTCAGGTTCTCACTGTTGGGTAAATTATTTGTAACTTGAAAACTATTGCATTCAGAGTATTTTCTTTAAATATGTCATTCACCTAATTTGGGGTCAGCTATAACATAATAAAATTGCAGACAAGAGCTCATTGCATAGCTGAGCAGTAGCTACTTTGAGGTTTTCTCTGTTGAGTAAATTAGTTGTTACTTGAAAACCATTGAATTCAGAGAATTTTGTTTAAATATGTTATTCATGTACTTTTGAATTAGCTATAACAGTGTAAAGTTACCCTTGTGTAGCTCATGACATCGCTATGTAATAGCTATTCTGAGGTTGTCACTGTTGGAGAAATCAGTTGTAACTTGAAAACTATAGCATTTAAAGTATTTTCTATAAATATGTTGTTCATCTACTTTTGGGTCAGCTATAACATAGTTAAATTGCAGACATGTATATAATGGCATTGCTTAGCAAGACCTACTTTCAGGTTCTCACTGTTGAGTAAATCAGATGTAGCTGGAAAACTATTGCATTTAGAGTATTCTGTTTAAGCATGTTGTTCACATACTTATGGGTCGGCTATAACATAGTGAAATTGTAGACCTATAGCTCATGGCATAGCTGAGCAATAGCTACTTTTTAGATTTTCTCTGTTCAGTTAATTGGTTGTAACTTGAAAACCATTGCATTTACAGTTTTTGGTTTAAATAAGTTATTAACCTACTTTTGGGTCAGCTATATAATAGTAAAATCATGGACCTGTAGCTCCTTGCATAGCTGAGTAATAGCTACTTTCAAGTTCTCACTGTTGAGTAAATCAGTTGTAACTTGAAAACTATTTCATTTACAACATTTCTTTAAATGTTTTATTTACCTACTTAAAATTGCAGCCCTTTAACTGATTGCATAGCTGAGCAAGGGCTACTTTGAGATTCTCACTGTTGAGTAAATCGGTTGTAACTCAAAAACTATTGCATTTGCAGTATTTTCTCTAAATATGTTTTTAAGCTACTTTTTATACCTTGACAGTTACCTTATTACTTTCCTTCTGAATACCATTTGCAGGGCACAACTTTTATGTCCTTTTCTTATGTCACTCTGAAACTCAAAACACACAGTCAGCTGACACAGCGCCCGTTCATGGGCACTGATTGCTTGTTTGTAGGTCTAGAGTCAAAATCAAGTGAGCAATAGCCATTTTAAGCTCAGGAGTCAAAATAATGTTCTGGGGAAAATCAAGCGAGCAATAGCCATTTTAAAGGTCATAGGAAGCATTTTCAGATCATTCATTAATAATTACATATACATATGAAAGTTCAATTTCTGTAAAAATAAGATGTGTCTGGACAAGGTTACATGGTATATTCAGTCACTTTCTGTCTGTTTTTTCAAGATTTTCACAACTGTCACCATTATTTTTCACTCGACAACTCCCGTAAAAAGTACTAGCCTTGACGTCACAGGTTCATGACAATGTAAACAAGCTATCATTTTCGTAAGCCTTTTAATACATACATATATATTTAAAGATTGCATTTTCTGTTTTTATGAAGTTTATTTGTATATAAGACACCAGTCTGCCATAGTAAATTTCTGAAATAGCCTTGAGAACATATTTTGTATTTGTTTCAGATAAAACATTATTTAGAGAGGTATTAAGCAAGTTGGATAAAAATCACAAATCATCCAGTCAACCAGGTTCAACTCTGGGATGAATTTTGATAGTTATTTTTTCAATTTTGAAAACTAATTATTGCTAGGAGATGAAATAAATACAACATAAATATCTTTAGAACTGTGCCTCAAGGAAGAATAATCATACATGTTCCCCAAATTAGTTCAGAACTTTCCCACCCAAACTGTAAACAATGGCTTCATAATATACATAATGCGTCTAGCCATCTACTGTGTATACTGTTGGTAACATTTTCTTGTCTTTGTTGAGACTGATTACAGTTTCTCCAAACACATTTCCTTTTTCTTGGTCTCAACAAAGGCTTAAATTGAGAAGAAAATGTTACCAACTAATTTCCAGAACTTAAAATGATCCAAACTTAAGTTCAAGAAGTACTGAAATACTATCTCAAGGAAAACCCATTATATACTGAATTAAAAGTTAGAACTTTAAGGATTCTTTCAGATTAAATTCAATAAATTTGACTACAACAACATGCTTTTATAACTGATTTATGCAAATGAAATCAAATTTCATATTTAAGCGTCCCACAAGGGACGCTTGTTTGTGTATGGGAGAGCTTCAGGCTCCGCCGGCTCCGCATTTTGTTTTCCTTATAACTCTGTAACCGTTAGGCAGATTCTTTTCAAATTTGGCAGGTTTAAGCAGTAGCCTTGGGGAATCTTTTTGAATTTGCTGCAGTGACATTTCAACCAATCAGAGAGGTCACATGACCAAAAATGTCTTTTTTCGGTGGGGAAGCTTGTCCGGATGATAACTTGAAAGGAATTTTATCAATTCACCTGAAACTTGGCAAATACATTCATTCTATTAAAATCTAGAAATCATTAGATTTTGGCATTGATTGGTCAAGAAATGGCCTAGTAATTAATGATTAATTAATCATTACGAATTTTCCAAATAAGGAAAACACAAAAATGCTTATATCTCGAAAACCGTGCTAGATAGAGCGATTTCGACGAAATTTTTGACCCAAAGGGTATCTCTGCAGAGTAGTTATCCCAATTTTGAAAAAAATTTTGTCTCGCCAAAAATGGCGGCCATTTTGAATTTTCGAATTTTTCGCAAAAATTGCAAAACATAAAAATGCTTATATCTCGAAAACCGTGCTAGATAGAGCGATTTCGACGAAATTTTTGACCCACAGGGTATCTCTCCAGAGTAGCCATGCCAATTTTCAAAAAAAATTTGTCTCGCCAAAAATGGCGGCCATTTTGAATTTTCGAATTTTTGCGCAAAAATTGCAAAACACAAAAATGCTTATATCTCGAAAACCGTGCTACATAGAGCGATTTCGACGAAATTTTTTATCTTCAGGGTATCTCTGCAGAGCAGCTATCCCAAAGAGCTTTCACTTGCTGAAGTTTCAGACCCATAGCTAATTGCTCACCTACTCAAAAAGAGTAAATGCGAATTACCTCTAAAAGTATTGCAGATGGCCAATTTTTCTCAAATAACTCATTCACCTACTTTTGGAAGAGCTTTCACTTGGTAAAGTTTCAGACCCATAGCTAATTATTCATCTACTCAAAATGAGTAAATGCTAATTATCTCAAAAACTATTGCGGATACCCAATTTTTATCAAATAACTCATTCATGTACTTTTGGGAGAGCTTTCACATGGTGAAGTTTCAGACCCGTAGATGATTACTCACCTACTCAAAATGAGTAAATGCGAATTATCTCTTAAAAGTATTGCAGATAGCCAATTTTTTTCAAATAACTCATTCACCTACTTTTGGAAGAGCTTTCACATGGTGAAGTTTCAGACCCATAGCTAATTACTCACCTACTCAAAATGAGTAAATGCGAATTATCTCTAAAAGTATTGCAGATAGCCAATTTTTCTCAAATAACTCATTCACCTACTTTTGGGAGAGCTTTCACATGGTGAAGTTTCAGACCCATAGCTAATTATTTACCTACTCAAAATGAGTAAATGCTAATTATCTGTAAAAGTATTGCGGATACCCAATTTTTATCAAATAACTCATTCATCTACTTGTGGGAGAGCTTTCACATGGTGAAGTTTCAGACCCATAGCTAATTACTCACCTACTCAAAATGAGTAAATGCGAATTATCTCTAAAAGTATTGCAGATAGCCAATTTTTCTCAAATAAATCATTCACCTACTTTTGGGAGAGCTTTCACTTGGTGAAGTTTCAGACCCATAGTTAATTACTCACCTACTCAAAATGAGTAAATGCGAATTATCTCTAAAAGTATTGCAGATAGCCAATTTTTCTCAAATAACTCATTCACCTACTTTTGGGAGAGCTTTCACTTGGTGAAGTTTCAGACCCATAGCTAATTATTCACCTACTCAAAATGAGTAAATGCGAATTATCTCTAAAAGTATTGCAGATAGCCAATTTTTGTCAAAATTAATCATTCACCTACTTTTGGGAGAGCTTTCACTTGCTGAAGTTTCAGACCCATAGCTAATTACTCACCTACTCAAAATGAGTAAATGCGAATTATCTCTTAAAAGTATTGCAGATAGCCAATTTTTCTCAAATAACTCATTCACCTACTTTGGTGAGAGCTTTCACTTGGTGAAGTTTCAGACCCATAGCTAATTACTCACCTACTCAAAATGAGTAAATGCAAATTATCTCTAAAAGTATTGCAGATAGCCAATTTTTCTCAAATTAATGATTCACCTACTTTTGGGAGAGCTTTCACTTGGTGAAGTTTCAGACCCATAGCTAATTACTCACCTACTCAAAATGAGTAAATGCGAATTATCTCTAAAAGTATTGCAGATAGCCAATTTTTCTCAAATAACTCATTCACCTACTTTTGGGAGAGCTTTCACTTGGTGAAGTTTCAGACCCATAGCTAATTACTCACCTACTCAAAATGAGTAAATGCGAATTATCTCTAAAAGTATTGCAGATAGCCAATTTTTCTCAAATAACTCATTCACCTACTTTTGGCAGAGCTTTCACTTGCTGAAGTTTCAGACCCATAGCTAATTACTCACCTACTCAAAATGAGTAAATGCAAATTATCTCTAAAAGTATTGCAGATAGCCAATTTTTCTCAAATAACTCATTCACCTACTTTTGGGAGAGCTTTCACTTGGTGAAGTTTCAGACCCATAGCTAATTATTCACCTACTCAAAATGAGTAAATGTGAATTATCTCTTAATAGTATTGCAGATAGCCAATTTTTCTCAAATAACTCATTCACCTACTTTTGGCAGAGCTTTCACACACGAAAATGAAAAATTGTGAATATCTCGGAAAAGCTATTTCTTTTGCTTTAATGCTCGGCGGGAGATACACACCGTGGCAGTGGTTTTGACAAAAAATTTTGTCTCCCCAAAAATGGTGGCCATTTTGAATTTTCAAAGTTTTTGCAAAACACAAAAATGCTTATATCTCGAGAACCGTGCTATATGGAGCGAACTCAACAAAATTTTGGACCTGCTGGGTATCTCTGCAGAGTAGCCATGCCAATTTTCAAAATATTTTTGTCTCGCCAAATATAGCGGACATTTTTAATTTTTTTATTTTTTGCAAAACACAAAAATGCTTATATCTTGAAAACCGTGCTACATAGAGCAGACTGCGCTGACTTTGGTTGCCACAACAGTATAAGGCTAGAAACGAAGCATTTTCTTAATACTTTAGCACTCACCTTTATATCCTTTTCGGGACGCTTTGTTTTTGCTATGCAAAAACATTATCTTTTTTTTTTGCGAGCGATCCTCTAGTTTGATTTCACTTTACATCGTACCTTATCTTGATAGAAGTACCGGTGATTAAAGGCAAAAAAAAAAAAAAAAAGAGTATCCAGTACATTTTAAGGACAACTTTTGAATTTGTCAACAGATTCTTAGTTTTTTGTAAATATCTAACTTGTGAAAGGCTACTTTAACATCACAGTTTAAAAACCTTGAAAAAATGGGAGGAGGCAATATCTCTCACTGATGTTTAGACTTTCTGCATTCCAAGACAAGTCTACTTATAGTATTTCTCCTGTGTTTGTTAGAACTGTTAGTGGTTAAAAATTAGGTAGAACTTGAGGGAAAAAACAGCATATGGAAAAAATTAAAGGCTAGTTTATTTGTTTATTTCTATTGATCTAAATTGGGACGAAAAAGATGCTATGATGTCACGTCCCTCTGGCGAATAAAGCAGGAACTAGGCCACCTGGCGAGTGGATTGGAGTGTACCGGTCCGGCCGGAGGTGAAACTCAGGACGTCTTTTTCTGGCGTTTGGCGAGCTTTTTTTCTGGCAAAGAAACATGTTATCTTCCTTCAGTTTGTAAATATATACATTATATTTCCAACTAAACAGAACTTCGTTATGAACTTGTGACGTCATCAATCATCTACTACGAGAAAAACAATATGTCGGCTTTTTACTCCACTTTGTGATATTTATTTTTTCTGATGCTATTTATGGCTCTTGTACCATATATTTCTAAAAATAAACCACATTTTCATTTTTATAGGTTGTTTGTCTATTGAATTAAGTTAACTTCACAATTTTTGTGAAAAATGCTTCCTATGACCTTTAAGCTCAGGAGTCAAAATTATGTTCTGGGGAGTCAAAAACCTCAAAAATTTTGACTTGTAACTTGAAAACTATTGCATTTATTGAATTTTGTTTAAATATGTTTTTCAGCTACTTTTGAGTCAGCTATAACATAGTAAAATTGCAGACCTGTACCTCATTGCATAGCCGAGTAATAGCTACGTTGAGGTTCTTATTGTTGAGTAAATCAGTTGTAACTTGAAAACTATTGTATTTAGAGTATTTTCTTTAAATATGTTATTCACCTACTTTTCAGTCAGCTATATAATTTATTAAATGTTTCACTGTTTATAATGTTACAGGAAACAACCACCTTGGTGGACAAGACTTTAACCAGCGGTTGATGACCTACCTTCTACAGGTTGTGGAGAAAACGTTTGGTACTGCCTTATCAGACCCAGAAGATCTCCAGTCAGTACGTTCAGCAGTGGAGGCTACCAAGCTACACCTCACAGACCAACAGACTGTGACTCTGAATGTGACTCTACTCTCAATCAAAAACAAAGCTAGTATTACCAAACCGGTTGTATTCGAGTACGCAGTGACTCGGTCATTGTTTGAAGATCTGAATTCAGACCTCTTCCAGAAAGTCTTAGAGCCCATTGATCGTATTTTGGAGGCCACAGAACTAGTGAAAGATGATATAGATGAAATTGTGCTTGTTGGTGGGTCTACACGTATTCCAAAAGTACGCTCTATGATTAGAGATTATTTCAACAAGGAGCCCAATACAAGTATTGACCCCGAGTTAGCAGTGGTCAGTGGTGTGTCCATACAAGCTGGAATTCTGAGTGGAGCTTGGCCACTACAAGTCAGTGCCATAGAGGTGCCTACTGCTGTGAAGAAAATACATCTACACTGAGTTGTGTTAACACTAGAACCTCTATTATCTGAACATTGAAATTTCTGAAAGCATTCTATGTCATAGATTCAATCAACCTCTCAATCTAGTGTATGTTTCTTACTGTTTTAAACTGAAAATGCCGTGCATGTCTTATGGACATTCAAATGTTCAAATCAGATTGCCCTCTTTTAGAATATGTTAAGTTAATAAAGGTTCTACTGTTTTTAAGGTTTAGAAAATAAAATTTTTAACTGAAGTTACATTTAGTAGGTTAATTCTGTTGAGCGAGTTTCTGAAGATGTGCAATATTATTTGGATATTTATTTTTATCTTGTTTCGATTTTTATTGTTTGTTTATGAAAGCATAAAAAAGACTTTAGTAATGAGTTTGTTAGGATTGCAGTTTGTGTTCATTATTACTACAAACTCAGGCAGTGTTAGTTAGTACAGTACAAGTGTATTGTTTTGTTACAGAGTAGCTAGATTCTAAAAATTATTTTCTGTCTCTATAAAGATGCATATAAAACATAAACAAAACAAGACCACTGACACAGTGTTTATCTTCCCCCGGATATTGAGGAAAAATGGAGGCAGTCTGACCACAAAAAAGGGTTCAAAGTCCACTTAGCAATAATAAGGAAGATAAAAGGCCTTGTCAATATGATGACCCAACTGAACCTTGAAGCGGGGCTCAAAGATCAAATCTGACACTTGCAAAACATTCATAAGACATGATTTCCTCTAGGTTGTTTTCACATCTGAAATTTTAGAACCAACTAGAATTGCATAAATTTGACGCAGTGCATCCCCGGATGGGACATGGTATAATCTAACATATAAAGAATTCATCAACTCGTAAACGAGACATTTTTGATTTTTGCCAAAATTCGAGATGGCGGTTAGAATTTGGAAAAGTAAACGTTTCTCAGAGGTCCTAGTACACAAAAGATCCAAAAAAATCACTCCATCTCTTAACATGTTTTGAAAACAGTGAGCCATCTTTTGAACACGGTGGGGGTGATACAGTGTAGGTTTTCCGAAATAAAGTCCTCAACATTATATTGTATTTCACAAAACATGAATACAGTATGTGAATGTCCCATCACATGTATTGGGAGTAAACTAAACTGTCGCCCCCTACCACACAGTCTCAACACAATGTTTTTTTCTCAAACAAATATTTTACAAATGAGAAAAGAAAATAACTTGCATAAAATAAGACCCTGTCAAGGCAAATTACAAGGGTCTAGAGTAGTACGGTATGGTTGAAATCAGAATTCCCAGATAATGTGATAAATTTAGATGAAAAATGCCCTGTGGAGCCTCCACAGATCTACTTTATATAAGGGGATAAATTGAATATGTTACGGTAACGTTGTGTCAACAGTAGTCTCCAAACATTCCTGAATGTGTTAGGGATTATAGATGAAAATTTTAGTATATGAAACAAATATTCTTATAAGCCTAGTGTTAGATTTATTTTCTTTCAGAAATAAGTATCCTTGGTTTGACATAGTTCTAATTCTAATTGAATTTTGATGGCACTTAATCTTTGCAGACTACAGATTCTAAGGTGCAACATATCCATAAACCAGAGTCCTAAATCAGATTTTGGGGGACACAGAAGAAGTCAGCAACCATAAAATGACACACAAAGTGTCTATATCCAGATGTTCAGAGTGTCTGCACTACTAAGCTGTCCACGTCGAAATGTGAACAATATCCAAAATACAGCAAATCCACTCTGGTAGATCCACACACTATGTCCAATTCACTCCATTAAAAGGTCACATAAAGTGTGTATGTTACAGGCAATCTGTGTAACCAGGCATTATGCGTAATGACTAAACATTTCAGTCATTTTGCGAAATGCCTAAACAGTTTAGCCATTTTACGAAATGCATTTCATGTAATTACTAAAATATAAGGTTCAGTGTTACACAGGTTGCCTAAATCAGTATTTGAGATTTCAGGCAATCTGTGTAATCATCTTGTTAAAGTATATATTTTTGATAGAGTATGATTATTTCTTACTATAAGCAATTCAAGATGTAGTTGTTACTGTGACAATAAATGAAGCTATATTTTGACATATCTCATGCATTTTTGCAAAAGTAAGTAAATAAACAGTTTACTACATCATCATTAATAATGATATGCCTAGGCATTTCGCATAATGCCTGAACTGTTTAGGCATTTGGCGAAATGACTGAAATGACCAGTCATTACGCGTAATGCCAGGTTACACAGATTGCCTGTAACATATATAAGTAGTTTGTATCCACTTGACACAAATCAATTAGTCCAAAGTTTAGCAGTTTCAAACATCTCTTTCCATGCAGCACACCAACTGGAAACTGACAGCACCCAGGTCTTCCACTCTGTACATATAAGCACTGGCTTGTAGAATGTTCTAGAAAAATGTATACAGATACCATGAGGTTCTAGAAAGAAATGTAAACGTATTGACACACTTCCAAAAAAGAACTACATTCAAGGTTCTAGAAGCTTAATCCATAAATAGATCACTCTAGCAGAGAACAAAAAATACTAACTAGACTAGTACTGCACTGATGTACAACAATGTCCTGTTTGAAAGACAATGTGGCAGAGTGCCATTATATGTAACAAGCGTGGTATGTGTAAATGAGTATACTGTATTATTGAGATCACTTTTGTAAATTTTACACTTGATACTGGGGTGATGTGGAATTTGCATACATGTTTGAAGACAGACGGTAGATCTCTACTTTTACTGCTAAAATTAGAAAACAGTGTAACTCAATTATCAATAAGTTGGTGGTAGCATACTCTTGCTAGTTGCCTTTTCTGAGAAGGTCAATTTCCTAGTTGATATTGAAAAAACTTCTAATAGAAAATAATATTCCAATTCCACTTTTATAGCGCTTCATCTCTGCCAAAGTGACAGACTCTAAGGCGCAACATCATAAGCATAGTCACAAAAATCATTGTTCTTGTCCATAGCTATGGTCGACATCACGGAGAACGCCATATGAGGTGGAAAATACTAAGGAGGATAAGCTTGGCAGAATAGGTATAACTGTATGCTTTAAGTTTTTTTCTGAAGGAAGCAATAGAAGTGGCAGATCGTACATCATCTGGGAGTTCATTCCATATTTTGGGAGCATCATATGCAAAGCTTAGACCAAACTGCTTTGTGGATTTGTAAATAGATGGTTGGAATTGAGGAACATGTAGAATTATACCATCAGATTGACTCAACCGAGTATTATAGGCACATTGTCTAACTTTGAGAAATGGGCTGAAATATTTTGGACAGTTAGTATGTAGGTATTTGTATACCAGCAAGGCAGTCTTGAAGATGCAACAGTGCCTTATGGGTAGCCAATGAAGGGCTTTTCTTAGTGGAGTGGTATGAAAAAGACATGTGGCTCTACAAACAATTCTGGCCAGACTGTTTTGAATGCATTGTAGCTTGCGTAGGTTAGAAACAGATAGACCCCTAAACAAGGAGTTACAGTAGTCAAGTCTACTCCCCACAAGTGCGTTTGCAGCCATAAGAGCAGCATCACGAGTCAAGTACTGTCGAATTTGTCTAAGATCCCTCATCTGGATGAAACAAAGTTTACATACATTTTTAACATGTTTGGTGAAGGAAAAGTCTGAGTCAAACCAGACACCCAAATTCTTAACGGCATCTGAAGGTATCAGTGATTCACCCAATATGTTTACTGGAAAGAATGGGTTTAACTTTTCTTGTTGAGACTTGGAGCCAAATATAATAAAGTCGGTCTTATCGACATTTAGCTTTAGTTTATTTGCACACAACCACAGTTTGACATCTTCGAGACACTTTCCTAGCCGATCGAAGGCAATTTTTGCATTTTTGTGTGTCAGGTGAATAAACAGCTGGGTATCATCGGCATAGAAGTGAATCTGGATGTTTAGAGATTACTTTGCTCAAAGGTGTGGTATACAACGAAAAAAGAAAAGGACCCTAAGAACTGAACCTTGAGGAACACCAAACTTAAGCTTTCTAGTCTCAGAGAGAACAGAGCCAATAAACATACCACTATTTTCCCAACTGCATAACTGATAATTTTGAAGTTTAATGTGAAAACTAATTGTTTCATGTTCAAAGCGATATTGTTGCTTTTATTAGTCGAATCTTTGATTCGAGTTATGTACTGAGTCGCGGCCACGATTTTAAATTCGCCGTTTAAGCCCTTAAATACCAAATTCTGCATAATATTTCTTCACATATCTGTACATTAAGGTGTATATTATACACTCTGCCATTTTGAAGATTTTTAATGCCTTTATTAAGTTCTATTTTATGAAGTAAAAAGCATGTCTAGCACTTCGTCTGGCTTTCCCCAAGAACCCGTATGTCCTAGAAACTATTGTGTTTCCCATTGTGATGGTCTACTCGAGTCTTTTTTAACGGTTTCGTCTGGTGGTTTCTAGAGGCCAAACCCCAATTAATTTATTCGTCTGCAGGATTTACCACGCAGTCACTGTTAATGTAAAATTGCTGTCTGCGTATCTACGTGTACTCAATTATTTGTCAAACAAATAAACCGCAAAGAAATTAATGAATGAAGTGACGTCACAGTAGTACTATACATTTTTGTTTAGCCAATCAAAATCGAGGACACCTCTGGCAGAGACAATGAAAATATTCAAACTCCGTAGTTCTACATTCAACCACTCGAAGGCGCTTTTGCATGTCCCAGAAGTTAGCACGTGATTTCATTTTTCTGTCAATCCGTTTCTTATTTTGGAAGAAGTTGTCTTCCAAATTGTTTTACAGTATATTTACAAAATAAACCAGTTCGCTAATCTTATTTCCTGACAATATTTTATAAAATGGACGTTTCGACAAAGATCAAATACTGTGTCCTCGATTTTGATTCTGATTGGCTAAACGACGAAATACTTCATCGGTAAAATACAGCATAATCTATGGCTCCCTATTATCGCTCATTGTAGCTATCGTAATATTGTAGAAACAACACACAAATATTTGATTTAAATACTTACAATTTGCTTCTGTAAAATATCCATATACAGCACTATATATCCACGCTTCAAAATTGAAATATGTCTTCTCGTTTCAAAATCAAATTTCAAACTGCAAGTCCGTGAACAGGAAATATGTTGGTAGTTTTCATCTTAAACCAGCCTTGTAAAATATATTGTGAGGAAACCCTCCTCAAAGAACTGCCGTGTCTGCGCATGTTTGCTGATTAATATTAATGAGGCAAGTCCGTGGACAGGAAATATGCTGGTGGTTTTCATCTTAAACCAGCCTTGTAAAACTGCGCATCTACAGACCGTTTATATTTGTAAACCTTTCACATCACGTCACTACAAATATCCATCTCGCGACACAAATCTGAAAACTTCCGTGGAAGCGGTTTCCAAATGCGGGCGATAATACAGAGTTTACAGATTTCAACACCCAGTGCTGTCCTAAGATTCGACTCTGTGGTTGGGTGAAAGCTAACCACGTCACCCTTGTTTATATTTTTAAAGTTATTAACATTATTTCACTGGTGCCAGCCTATAATAATGGTCCAAGTGAGTATCTTTAGCAGTATGTCCATTACAATTCACCAAAGAATACATGAGGTTTTGTGCAAATATTTTGGTTTTTCCATTTTGATGATCTGTCAGTAGTAATTGTGTTTATATGAGGAGGATTATGTTTGACACTTGAGTGAGATGGAATGGTCAGTTGCAGTTTTAGTAATTGTTCCTATTAGGTCAAGGGCAGAACATGACTATCAGCTGTTTACTTTTTCTTAGTAGAAATTAGTGTTATTTAGAAATCAGACAAATTTGCATTAACTTTGAAATCAAACAGTACAGTATGTCTATCTTCATGTCAAACCCAAAACAAATAAGCCTTTACTTTGAGTGAATTTATTACATCTTTTATATTCTTCTTCCTTTGTAGTTGCCAAATCAAAATGTAAGTATTATTCTGCTTTTGTCACATGTTCAGTTTCATCTTTCTTGACGTCTTACATGCTAAAAATTGCATAGTTTACAGTGTCTGCAATATACTTACACAGATAATATTATACAGTGATAATTGTGAGAAAATATGTGGATTAAACATTGTTCATATAGTAACACTAATTGCAGATTTTTGTTATTGTAAGAGAAATGTCAAGCTGTTGTTAAATAAAGGTAATGATCAGATGAGAGATGTTGTTTTATGACTGTCTGAACTTGCCATGGATGAGGGCTATCTCTTGGACATTAAGAGAGAAAGTAATATTTAACACTTTGTCCTCGGGGGATCGTTCATGTCATAACATCACTTGAAAACCTGAAAGGAAAATACTTTCTTCCAAGGTTGTATATTCTGGTTTTATTTTCATTGACCCAATTGTGAAACAAACCAACACAACTGATGTGACCAGTCAGTGAGAAGTGAATCTTTATCGCATAATGGGGCATCCTCCAGTATTGCTTTTCAAATAACATTTGCAAATCCAGAAAACCATAAACAGCAGAAATTATTGTAAAATTTCTTTCTCTTTAAAACTTATTTCAACTCAAACCATTTTCCCCTTTTATTACCAGGGGGATATCAGAATTGTCTTGTTTCATCTTTTCTGTCCCAATTCTACCCACTCTATAGAAGAAACCACTGGACAAATTTTCACCAAATTTCAAGATATCTTCATCCAAAGAGGAACTAAATATTGCATCTCAAGCAGTGAATCCCAGCATGGCATATGATGGAATCTGTAACAGAGAATTCGGCTATTCTGAAAATGACAGTTGATGCAGCCAAGATATCTTTGTGTGCCAAACCCCTGGGTCCAATAATAAAGAAGGTATCGGGCATTTTAACTGTAAACCCTGTAGAGATCAAAGGTAAAAGAAAAAAGCCATTTACTCACTTTGCTTGGTTTCCTATTATTTCCCAATACATGACAGAGCTGTAAATCCAAAAATAATAGATATTTGACAGTTTATATATCTCTTCTCCCTGTATGTAATTTGAGGGATTAACTTTCAGATCAAGGTAGATCTTTTAATCAGCCACTACAGAGACAGAGGAACTAATGGTTCTGTGCATAACATTGGAATTTTTGGTGCATTGTTCAGTGATCACTTCTTTTTCCCTTCCTGACCAGTTATTATTCCTCACTGCTTTGGTGTATTTGGATGATACTATAAGGCTGTTTTCATCCATAATTTTTCAAAAAAAGAAATCCAAAAATTGATCAATAGATGAAACTTTGGCAGAAACTCTTCACATCTTGCATATTACTGCAAATTTATGGCATGATTTGAAAAAAACTGATCAAATATTTTTTTCAGTTCAAGTGATCCCTGCTTTGTGAATAGCTATTTGATCCACTGGCACACTTGAAACTTTTTTCTAAAATTGATCTGATCTTGATCTGATCTGAATCCGTGACAGAGAATACTGCCCCTGATTTGACTATTTCAATTAACTTTAACATGAGGATGTACATTTTGAAGTCAGCCCAATTTTCATACTTCAAAAACCTATTGAACCTGTCTAAAGTACTTATGTGAGTGAATATACACCATTTGTGCCCAGAAGGGTCAATTTTATTGCGCTACAATAGCTTACCATGTGCGACATAATGCTAACTCGGGAGGCCGTAGGGCTCCGGCCAACGACCAAGAGAAATGGATGTTTGGATTTGACCGAGTCCGTGTTTTAGTGTGTACCATAGCAGTGTAGTTTGGGGATTCGTCCTTCTCTCGTTGGCCGCCATATTGGAAAGCGTTTGAAATATCTCTCAATATTTTTACTGTTTTCTCAGAATATACATACTGTTGGATGTTAAGTTTCAACTATTTCTTTTTATTATATAGATTATTCCGATATACTTTTGTACAACACAGGATAAGTATTTCTTAATATTTGTGTTTTGTGGGTTTTCTGCGTTTTCGACTCGGGATTGTTTTATTGCAGTAAAAATGTCTTCCCACCAAAAACTAGTGTTAAGGCCAGATCATATAAATGCCATCACTTCTGTTTCCTCTTCGATACACACAATTATTGCCCCACATGCAGGGAATCTGGCAAGGGAGACGACCCCTGTGTCACTAATCAGTCTCCATGCAATATTTGTTCAAGTTTCTCCGAGGAACAGTAAATTAAGATTAAACATAGACGTCGGTATGTCAGGAAACAGAAGGCATCGGATCCTTGTAATACTAGCCAGGAAGATGATCTGGACCTACTGGGTGACGATGTGGAGGCGTTTTCTGGCTCTCAAGCAGACCTTGAGGGTGCTGCTGAAAATTTATTTTCTTCACCTCCCCGTCCCCAACCCCTACGTTTCGAATCTTTATCATTAAAGACTCCACAAACTGTCCCACCCACCCCAGGTACTGCATTGCAGACCAAAATAGAGAGTAGACTAGAAAAATCCCTGGGTACTCAATTTAACATCCAACTTCAACAAATGGGGGTTTTTCAGGCGTCCATGCTGGAGGTAATGAAGTCTCTCAGAGAAGAAATGTACTCCATGAAAAAAGCCTCCAAGTCGGATGTAGTTCAGACGTCCGACTCTTTACCTAAAGCTGGACCCCATAAACAGCCCGACCCCATTACGACTCGGACTTCAATTTCCACGACTCGGGCATCCGACCACTTAGATGATCAACCAATGGACACAGACCATTATGGACCTCCACTTCCTCCAAAATCCACTCAAAGTTCCAGTCCGAGCATGCTTCCAGGCACTCAGATCTTGAATCCGGCCATTCGGATCATCATTCCGAGTTGGAACAATCTAAAAGGGTGTGTTCAAAAGCCAAAAAACATTCTGACAAAAGGAAGCATAAGGTATTGGCAAAGTATTATTCTCAGTCGTCTTCTTCAGAGGAAGATGAGTCCTCTGTCCCAACTAGAAATAGGACGCCCTGTTGACAGTAGCTGCGACATATGAATAGAAACAGGATAGCATAGAAGAACACACATTATCATGTGTAATGTCCACCCCATGAACCTTTTGCCAAAATTGTGCAGTAGTGTTACAAGACCCTGTTTCATTTGTGAAATATATCAATGATGGTTAAATATTTATTAGTGTAGATGTAAATGATTTCAGCTTCATGCCTTTTTGCATTGGTTGGGTCGCAAATTTTGACGAAATCACTCTATCTTGCACGGTTAAGAAGATAGAAGCAAATTTCTGTTTTTATTGCGTTAATACATCCTATCCAATGGACAATTGCTTTACCGGTCGGCGCGACCGGTCCCGCCAAACGTCAGAAAAAGACGTCCTGTATATACTACCGACAGGACCGGTCACAGAGTGTGCATTCACCAGGTGGCGCATCGTACTTCATTTCCTGTTTACCTATTGACGTCATAGCATCTTTTTCGTTTGGCGCGAAAGAGTGTGCAGACAATTTTCATCAGAGATACGTTTTGTGTTTTATACAACGAACTCATCCCAGTTACGTGTTTTTTTATTAGTGCTGTATACTTCTACTACGTTTCTGATCATAATGTCATCTCCTGGACAGAAGCGAGGTTCTTGCGGGCACGTTATGGCCCTTTTCGACAACCACAAGAAATGCGCGCGTTGTCGTGACAAGGGGGTGGGAGACGACCCCTGTGTGAAGAAGTTGGATTGTAGTATCTGTAAGGCGTTTACGCCTGCTCAGATCCACCAGTTAGCAACCCCGACCTACAAGGAACGGAAAGAACGCTCTAGCCAGAAGAAATCTGAAGATTTGACAAGTACGTCTCCCAAGCTTGTTGATCCGTCGGAGGTTTCACTGCTGGGTCCTGTTAATTCAGGAAAGCAGTCTCCTGTTGATTCTACACCCAAGCAGAAGAAGAAGCGTTCTGATGGCTCCCCAAGGTCTAGTAAACGGAAGCACAGCAGTAAGCCCACTTCAGACGACCTCAAGTCCCTTGATGACAAGTGGAGTGAGAGATTTTCCCGTCTGGAAGCAATGCTGATTAACCAGTCCTTTGCTGTTCCTGTGAGACCGGTGAATTCTGCTTCTGTGGTGCCCAGAGAACACCCCTTCTTTGATCCGGGTGCTTCTACAAGTGTTATGTTTTCTGAGGGCACTGGTGACGTTGCTACGCAGTTGACGGCTACCCAACCTCCGCTGGGGGTTCCCGGTACACAAGCTGTGAAGGAAGTGAATGAGAGTGCTACCCACCCTGTTCAGGGCCCCGGTACCTCTGAGACTGTTGCCACCCAACCTTTACTGGTTCCCGGTGCAGGGACTGCCACCCAGCCTACACAGGCTCCCGGTGCGGGTCCTGAGGTTCTGCCTTCCGGTTATGAAACTACGCTGTCAAACCAGTCGCCTCCCATTGGCCAGAATACTGAGGTTGCTAGGGAATCTGACAGTGAGGCTGAGTTGGATGCGGAACCGGCTTCACCGGCTAGTGTTCACTACCAGGGTGATGTACCGGAAACAAACACTGACCAGGACCTCTCTGAAGATGCAAATTACCGGGAAACCTTAAGAGGGGTGAGGAGTTTCATGGGCTGGCATCAAATCGCGGATTATGACACCTCAGCTGCATCTATGGATGACAATCCCTTTGCCGGTTCCAGAGTGAAGACTACCGGTAAAGTGTCAGTTAAATTGCCGGTGGATGAATGGCTCTGTAAAAAGCTGGAAACTAAATGTAACTATTGCTGAAGGTTATCCTTCCAGGAATACAGAAACCAGTGGACTGCTGCGTGATCAATTTGTGAAGACACCCCGTACTTCAAAGTGGTACGACATGCAAGCTGTTAGGAAGGATACGTCTACCCAGGCTGTTGGTGACTGGTCTCCGGAACCGGCAAAACTGAACAGTATGTTTTCCAGAGTTGCAAGGCGCAGCTTACCTTCTGCTCCAGCTTCCCGTACTTTCAGCCAGGACACCCTTAGAAGGTGGGAGAGGTCCTTCCGAGAGCAATCAGTGATGTGTAATCATGCTGCTGGCCTATCCAGATGCCTCACGAAAGTACAGGACTCCATGGTCACCCAGTTGAAGTCCCTCAGGTTCGATTCCTCAAAGGGCAAAAGTGCTGAGAAACAACAACAGGCTGTTGAGGAACTGGAGTATCTGGTTACATTCAACCGGTCAATTTCACAGGCTATGCAGCGTACCATGCAGGATCTCTCAGAGGGAGTGTTTATCAGCATGGCTAATCTCACCCTGGCCCGTCGGGGCAGTTATTTAGAGTTCATACGAAGTGGAGTTAAACCTGACACCTTGTCTGCCTTACGCACGTCTCCAGTCCACCAACTCTCACTCTTCCCGGACATCTTACTGGTCAAGGCTGAAGAGGAGATCTCACGTAGTGAAGAGAGGTGTTCTGCTGGTAACACACAGAGGAAACCTGGACGTTTTCATCCATACGTCCCCTCCAATCGAACCCCTCACCAGCCGGACCGGAAGCCCACTACACCGGCATGGAAGCAGATTAGAGACCGGCAAACTGCTCAGAAAGGTGGTGGTAAAGCCTCAAACTTCAGCCAGAAGCCGGCCAGGGGATTTAAAAAGCATAAATGACAATTACTGTGTTTCAAATGTGGTCGGATTGGTGAACTCTGTAAATGTATCCGACAAGATGAAGGGTTTGAACCCACCACCACCAGTGACAAGCAAGAGCGAGACTGTGTTATCACATGTAAACTCTTTTGTTGCAAGTGTTCCTTTTGTCAGCGGGTCACCGCAAAAGAAAGGTGTAAATCCCGTTTATTGTCAATCTATCAGAGAAATAAACCATGTGAACGATGTTTCCTGTGTAGATCACTTGAGTTCTGTAAAGATTGTCACAAATGTCCCAACTGTTGTCACAAATCTTCCTGTAGGGGCAAGGCTTCAGCAGTTTTGGGAGAAGTGGGAAACTCTGGGTTCGAGTCCAAAAGTAATCAGAATACTGAGAGAGGGCTACACCCTTCCCTTCCAGTTCAGACCCAACCTAACCAGGTCACCAATGGTCACCAGCAAGTATGTAAACCCCCAAAGACAGTCCCTCCTTTTGGAGGCACTGGCTCAGCTAACAAACAAAAATGCAGTGGAACCGGTAACAAACCAGACCTCCCTAGGGTTTTACAACCGGCTATTTTTGGTTCCCAAACCCAACAACCGGTGGAGACCTATCCTGGACCTGAGCACTTTGAACATCTTTTTAAACACAGAGTCGTTCAAAATGGAGACTCCAGAAACCATAAGAAGCTCCCTACAGGTAGGGGAGTGGGTCACCTCAATAGACTTCAAAGACGCATACTTCCACATTCCAATTCACAGTCAGTCCAGGAAGTACATGCGTTTTCACATTCAAGGCCAATCCTACCAGTTCAAGGCCCTGCCTTTTGGTCTTTCCACAGCACCCATGGAGTTCACAGTGGTGGCCAAAGAGGTCAAGCTCATGGCCTTACGACAGGGTATAAGAATCCACCAGTACCTAGACGACTGGCTGGTGAGAGCCTCTACCCACCACACCTGTCTCCAGCATACTCAAACCCTGGTCACACTTTGTCAGGAGCTAGGGTGGCTGGTGAACAAGGAAAAGTCAGAACTGGCACCCAAACAGGTCTTCAACTTCGTAGGTTACCAGTTCGACCTGAAAGAGGGCAAGGTCAGACCAACAGAAGAACGTTGGCAGGCCTTGACAGACAAGATCAGATCAATGATGTCGGATCCGGTATGTCCGGTCTGGAAATTCATGTCCCTCATAGGTCTCCTCACAGCAACAGAAAAACAAGTCCACTTAGGGCGACTCCACATGAGACCCATACAGTGGCACTTGAAAAACAATTGGAGGGTCCCAGAGTCACTGGAAAAGGTGATCCCGGTCCCCAAGTCCCTCCACCCTCATCTAAGGTGGTGGCTGGAGGAAAGCAATGTGCTACTAGGTCAACCATTACACCCTCTAAAACATGCTCTGCAGATCTTTACAGATGCATCAAACGAAGGGTGGGGCGCTCACTTGGACGACCACACTGCAAGGGGAACTTGGTCCCTTCCAGAAAACAAGTTGCACATAAACCACTTAGAGCTAAAAGCAGTTTTTCTACCTCTAAAGGAGTTTCGAACCCTGGTCTGCAACAAGACTGTGTTGATAGCTACAGACAACACAACAGTGGTTGCCTATATCAACAAAGAAGGGGGGATGAAGTCAGGGTCACTGTGTGCCCTACTGTGGAGAATCCTGTCCTGGTGCACCAGACAGCAGGTAACCCTCAGGGCACGTCACATCCCCGGCCGGCTGAACGTGATAGCAGACAAGCTATCCAGACTTGGCCAGACCATTCAAACAGAGTGGTCACTTCATCCAGCAGTATTCCAAGCTGTATGCGCAAGGTGGCACCAGCCACAAGTGGACCTGTTTGCCACCAGGTTCAACAACAAACTGCCTCAGTTTGTGTCACCGGTGCCAGACCCCCAGGCTTGGGCAGTGGATGCACTCAGTCTCTCCTGGGAGGACCTGGACCCATACGCCTTCCCACCGGCAGCCATCTTGGGCAAAGTGGTGGAGAAGCTCCAGGACTACCCCTGCAACAGAATAATCCTGATTGCCCCAGGGTGGCCCAACATGCCCTGGTTTTGGGACCTGGTAGCAATGTCAAGCCAGATCCCACTGTGTCTGCCCAACCTACCCAACCTAGTGTCTCAGCCATTCAACCAGGTCCTTCACAGGAACCTGTCGAATCTGAACCTACATGCCTGGCTCCTAGAGCCTCAGCAATCAAGGAGCAAGGCTTCTCTGAGGCAGTGGCAGCACGAATTGAGGCTCCTCAAAGAAGATCAACCAGATCTGTCTATGAGGCAAAGTGGACCATTTTTACAAAGTGGTGCCTCAGTAATCAGGTGGACTTCAGGGAACCACCTCTGAAAGCCATTGCTGACTTCCTCCTGCACTTGTTTCAGGACAAGAAGTTACAACCAGGCACTATTGATGGCTACAGATCCGCCATTGCTGACAAACTGGGCAATTCCACCATTAATGTCAGCAAAGATGAGAATCTCACTCGTATCCTGGATAGTTTCCATAGAGACAGACCTAAAGGCAGGAGGGGCATCCCCTCCTGGAACCTTTCACTGGTTTTACATCAGCTCACAAAGGCTCCTTTTGAACCCCTGAAAGAGTCCTCCTTGAAACATTTGACTTTCAAGACTGTTTTCTTGCTGGCTTTGGGTTCAGGTAAACGCAGGAGTGAGATCCATGCTTGGTTACATAAGAACATCAGACACCAGTCAGACTGGTCTAAGGTGTCTTTGTACCCCTCACCCAGCTTCCTATCCAAGAACCAGCTGGCTAAGGAAGGTCCAGATAGTGTGGCGCCAGTGGTCATCCCAGCCCTGGCACCATCTCTGGATAGGTCACTCAAGGGTGACAGGTCCCTATGTCCAGTTAGAGCCCTGCGCTACTACTTGGACAGGACTGCAGGCAGAATAAGGAGTTAGTCTTTGTCTCCTTCAAGAAGGGTTTTGATAAAGACATCTCACCTGCCACCATCTCCTCATGGATCAAACAGACTGTGGTTCTGTGCTATGAGCTCTCTGACCAGGAGGCCCTCACCTTACATCAGGTTAAAGCCCATGATGTTAGGGCCTTTGCTACTTCTAAGGCCTTCCAATCAGGGATCTCCTTAGACCAGATCTTGTCAGCCTGCCACTGGAAATCTCACAACACCTTCACCCAATTCTATTTGAAGGATGTTGCCTGGGCTGACTCAGAGCTTTTCCACCTGGGACCTGTAGTGGCTGCCCAGCAGGTGCACCACCAGGCCCAGAAGTGAGGGGATGTTGTATATATGTAAATATGTACATATTGTAAATATGTTAGATATGTACATAATGTAAATATGTTGAGTGTACATATATTTTCAAAAAAAAAACAAAAAAACAAACAAACTGTGACTTGCTTCCTTTGGGAAGTTTATTTCTTCTGAGACTGAACTCAGCCCCTCTCTCTCTCTGTCTTTCCCTTCTCAGACCATCTCTGGAAGGATAGAAAAAGGGGGGGGCAACGTCGGTAGGCTCCCGGTTAACCGGTGAGTTAGTGGCCGACCCTGACCTTTCAGGGTTCTCTGACCCTAGGTCAAATGGGCCTGTTCAAATTTGTTGTTATGAGTTCACATAAGTCCCTAGCTGCTTACCCGCCTACCAAGCGGTAGTTATTCAGCAATTGTCCATTGGATAGGATGTATTAACGCAATAAAATTGCAAATTTAATAAGTAAATTAAATTTTTATAAGTTAATACCCTATCCAATGGACAGGCAAGGCCCACCCAACCGGCCCCACTATCAGCTTACTAGGGGTCTTACTAGGATTAGACACGAAAAAGATGCTATGACGTCAATAGGTAAACAGGAAATGAAGTACGATGCGCCACCTGGCGAATGCACACTCTGTGACCGGTCCTGCCGGTAGTATATACAGGACGTCTTTTTCTGACGTTTGGCGGGACCGGTCGCGCCGACCGGTAAAGCAATTGTCCATTGGATAGGGTATTAACTTATAAAAATTTAATTTAGTTATTAAATTTGCAATTTTCTATTTTTGGCAAAAATTTGAAAATTCAAAATGGCCGCCATTTTTGGGAAGAGGAAAATTTTTTGAAAATTGCTGAGAGTACATTTCTGAGATAGCCAGTGGGTCGAAAATTTCAACGAAATCGCTCTATCTCACACGGTTAAGGAGATAGAAGCAATTTTGTGTTTTGCCATTTTTGGCAAAAATTCGAAAATTTAAAATGGTGGCCATTTTTGGGGAGGGGAAAATTTTTTAAAAATTCCCAAGAGTACAATGCTCAGATACCCTGTGGGTAGAAAATTTTGACAAAATCGCTCTATCTCGCATGGTTAAGGAGATAGAAGCAAATTTGTGTTTTGCCATTTTTGGGAAAAATTCGAAAATTCAAAATGGCCGCCATTTTTGAGAAGGGGAAAATTTTTTTGAAAATTGCAAAGAGTACATTCCTTAGATACCCTGTGGGTCGAAAATTTCAACGAAATCGCTATATCTCGCACGGTTAAGGAGGTAGAAGCAAATTTGTGTTTTGCCATTTTTGGGAAAAATTCGAAAATTCAAAATGGCCGCCATTTTTTGGGAGGGGAAATTTTTTTGAAAATTGCAAAGATTACATTCCTTAGATACCCTGTGGGTCGAAAATTTTGCCGAAATCGCTCTATCTCACACGGTTAAGGAGATAGAAGAAGTTTTGTGTTTTGCCATTTTTGGGAAAAATTCGAAAATTCAAAATGGCCACCATTTTTGGGGAGGGGAAAATTTTTTGAAATTGCAAAGAGTACATTGCTCGGATACCCTGTGGGTCGAAAATTTCGACGAAATCACTCTGTGTCACACGGTTAAGGAGATAGAAGCAAATTCGTGTTTTGCCATTTTTGGCGAAAATTCAAAATGGCCGGCATTTTTGGGGAGGGGAAAATTTATTGAAAATTGCCAAGAGTACATTTCTCAGATACCCTGTGGGTTGAAAATTTGGACGAAATAGCTCTATCTTGCACGGTTAAGGAGATAGAAGCAAATTTGTGTTTTGCCATTTTTGGCAAAAATTCGAAAATTCAAAATGGCCGCTATTTTGCAAGAGTACATGCCTGTGGGTCGAAAATTTTGAAGAAATCGCTCTATCTCGCACGGTTTAGGAGATATGAGCACATTTGCCTTTTTCAGTATTCAAAATAGCCAATTACTCATTTATTTAATTAATTACTCACTCATCTATGAAGCAATTACCCCCAAAAGCAATCCCATACAAGCTATTAACCCAATGAACCTCCATACCAAATTTCAGAAAGCTAGGCTTAATAGCATTCCTTAAAATGTCTGGAAACCAAAGAGATACTCAAAAGTAGCAAAGTAGCTATTACTCAGTTAGCTATAGAGCTATCATCACCAAAAGCAATCCCATACAAGCTATTAACCCAATAAACCTGCATGCCAAATTTGGTAAAGATAGGATAAGAACTGTAGACTAAAATGTCTGGAAACCAAGTGGGATGCCGGACGGCGGGACGCCGGACGGCGGAAAAAGCAAAAATAATATGTCCACCCCCCCAGTGGGTGAACATAATTAAAAAGTCTACAAAACCTCAACAAAAGGTTCCTCCCGAGCCTGAACATCAGGATAGCACAGAACCAGTCTTCTAAAGGGAGGTAGACAGGTCTGACCTCCCTTCACAATATGCTGAGGAAGTGGAAACTTTTAGGCAAATTCTGGATCACCCTGATCCCAGGGACACCTTGCCTAGGTCCTCTACCACTGTGCTAGGCCTGCACGACGAGAAAGGCCAACAGGAGCTTAGGCCAAGAGGCCATTCTGCTATGTTCCCTTTAAACCCCATTCTCAAAGATGCTTTTGTGAAGTGTGAACAAGATTTCTTGGCCTCTAATTTAATGTAACACTGTTATGGAGAAGTGTCGGCACAGTATCAAGGCTACCTTCAAAAGGGTCAAGAGCCAAATTCAAAAGGGTGCTGATCCCGAAAGAGCTGTCAGACGTGGTTATGACATGATTATTTTGAAATCATGAATAAGATAATTCTTATTCAAGAGAGAGCCTTAGCCTGCCTCAGCGAATTTGTAGCCCACATACTCCAGAGGGAGCTCTATACTATGGGCAATACTGGCCTTTTGAGACGAGAGGCCGAAATGACCCTTCTTCAACGACATCTAGGGGACTCGAGACGTCAGGAACTGAGGAACTCGCCCTTCTGGCCTTCTCCTCTCTTCAAGTCTCAGTTGGTGAAGGATGGAGAAGACTTCCTCCTCAAAAAAGGCACCCCTAAAGACTCTCAGGGTTTTGGACCCTACCAAAACAAGCCCTTTCGTGGTCCCCACCACAATAAGAAAAGAGACTCGTACAGGAAACGCCCCTATGGGGGCAATTCCTTTCAAAGCAGTAACCAATCTTTTTCCTCAGGTAGGGGGAAACCAAACTTAAGAGGCTTCAGGGGTCCTTTTCGACCCCACTCAAGGGGATGAGGGCGTGGAAACCCCTCCTCCCAATGACTCCTTTCAAGCCTCCCTCAGTCCACCAGTAGAAGGTCGCCTCGTTCTTTCAGAAGAGACTAGCTCACAAACAAATGTTCAAATGTGTTAAACATTATCATCAATGGTTACGTTCTTCCATGCATCTCAAAACCAAATTTAGTCAGAGCCCCACCGATTCGATCAAGTTAAAAGGCCTTTCAAAAAGAACTAGCTCTGACCTCTTGTATCCAAACTCTTCTGTCAAAGAACGCAATAGAAAGGGTGGAAAATGTAAAATCTCTCGGGTTTTACAGTCGCCTGTTTCCTGTACCCAAGCCTCACCAAAGGTGGAGGCCAGTAATAGACCTAAGCAGGCTCAACACCTTCCTACTTGTAGAAAAGTTCAAAATGGAAACACCAGAGTCCATCCGGGCCTCTCTGATTCCAGGGGAATGGGTGTCGTCAATAGACCTATCAGACGCCTACCTTCACATCCCCATCCACCCAAACTCAAGGACGTACCTAAGGTTTTGCCACAGGTTGCAAGTGTTTCAGTTCATGTCCTTCCCTTTGGACCAGCCACAGCCCCTCAGGTCTTTACAATGATTGTAAAAGAGGTAAAGCTGATGGCCCTGTCAAGGGGAATCAGACTACACCAGTGCCTGGATGACTGGCTGATCAGGGCCCAGTCAGGAAGGAGCACAAGTAAACACTCAGTGGTAGACCTGACTCGGTCCTTAGGGTGGATAATAAATCAGGAGAAATCCTAACTAAAACCTGCTCAAGTGTTTTCGTTCGTGGGCTACAAATACCATCTAGATTCAGCCCTTGTAAAACCCACTCAAGAGAGATGGCTCAAACTTCAGGATTTGATCCTACGACTCAAGTCAAAACATGTTTTGACTGCAAGATGTTTGATGTCACAAATTGGGTTGCGACCCTCAACGGAGAAAATGGTCCCGGAGGGATGCCTTCACATGAGTCCCTTTCAGTTTCACCTCAAGGAGCACTGGAGATTTCCTCAGTCGCTGGACAGCCTCCTTCCTTGGACAGAAACCATTTCAGCACACCTAGAATGGTGGCAGAATCCCACAAACGTGATGAAAGGTGCAGACCTTCATCCCAAAAACCACAGTATCCAACTCTTTTCAGATGCCTCAAACGAAGGCTGGGGCGCTCACTTAGAGCAAACCTCTACAAAAGGTCTGTGGTCAGGCAGGGAAAAAAGACTACACATAAATGTTCTAGAGCTGAAGGCGGTTTCTCTGGTCCTTCAAAGGTTCAAGGACCAGTGCCAAAACCAGTGTTGGTTGCTACAGACAACAGTAGTAGCCTACATAAACAAACTAGAGGAATGCTTTTGCTAACAAAAGCGAAGCATCCCTTAAAGTTTAAAATGCTTTGTGGTTTTAATAAGCATGCTGTAAAGCTAAGAATGCACAAAGCTGCACCGTATGCTTTCCCAATACCTGTTAATACATTCTGAAGCTATAAAAGCAACAATAAAGGAGATATAAGCCAAAAACTCCAAAGCAGCTATTTATGACCCCAGTTTGGCCCATAAGGGAGGGTCGGGGGGTAAAACTGACCGGCTATTTAGACTCTCCACATATGCTTTCTCAATACCTCTTAATACATTCTGAAGGTCTAAAAGCAACAATAAAGGAGATATAAGGCAAAACTCCAAAGCAACTATTTTATGACCCCAGTTTGACCCATAAAGGGGGGTCGGGGGATAAAACTGACCGGCTATTTAGATTCTCCACATACGCTTTCACAATACCTCTTAATACATTCTGAAGCTATAAAAGCAACGATAAAGGAGATATAAGGGTAAACCTCCAAAGCAACTATTTTATTACCCCAGTTTGACCCATAAGGGGGGGTTGGGGGATAAAACTGACCGGCTATTTAGATTCTTCACATATGCTTTCCCAATACCTGTTAATACATTCTGAAGCTATAAAAGCAACAATAAAGGAGATATAAGGCAAAAACTCCAAAGCAGCTATTTATGACCCCAGTTTGGCCCATAAGGGGGGGGGTCGGTGGGTAAAACTGACCGGCTATTTAGACTCTCCACATATGCTTTCCCAATACCTGTTAATATATTCTGAAGCTATAAAAGCAACAATAAAGGAGATAAAGGCAAAAACTCCAAATCGGCTATTTTATGACCCCAGTTTGACCCATAAGGGGGGGTCAGGGGGTAAAACTGACCGGTTATTTGTACTCTCCATATATGCTTTCTCAATACCTCTTAATACATTCTGAAGCTATAAAAGCAACAATAAAGGAGATATAAGCCAAAAACTCAAAATCAGCTATTTCATGACCCCAGTTTGACCCATAAGGGGGGGGGCCAGGGGGTAAAACTGACCGGCTATTTAGACTCTCCACATATGCTTTCCCAATACCTCTTAATATATTCTGAAGCTATAAAAGCAACAATAAAGGAGATAAAGGCAAAAACTCAAAATCGGCTATTTTATGACCCCAGTTTGACCCATAAGGGGGGGTCGGGGGGTAAAACTGACCGGCTATTTAGACTCTCCACATATGCTTTCCCAATACCTGTTAATATATTCTGAAGCTATAAAAGCAACAATAAAGGAGATAAAGGCAAAAACTCCAAATCGGCTATTTTATGACCCCAGTTTGACCCATAAGGGGGGGTCAGGGGGTAAAACTGACCGGTTATTTGTACTCTCCATATATGCTTTCCCAATACCTCTTAATACATTCTGAAGCTATAAAAGCAACAATAAAGGAGATATAAGGCAAAAACTCAAAATCGGCTATTTTATGACCCCAGTTTGACCCATCAGGGGGGCCGTGGGGTAAAACTGACCGGCTATTTAGACTCTCCACATATGGTTTCCTATTACCTCCCAGTACATTTTATAGCTCTAAATGCAATACTTAAGAAGATAATAGGGGGGTTGGCCTAAATTTAAGGCTTTCAGAGACATTTTTCAAGGGATTGCTCCCAAAATCTAATCAGCTCGCGTTTTCAATAGTTTGAACAGGTAGGTAAAGGTCAAATTTAAGCATGCAGAAAAATTTTCCCACGCCTAAGGTATATAACTGCCAAATATGGTTTGAACTTCTAATAATAAGGGAGATATTCAAGGGAGACCATAATGCGGTGGCGGCGGCGAGGAAACTGAGGCGAAAACAAATAAGCGCCCTTTCAGGGACGCTTAACAAGGAGAAACCCACTCGGTGGAGATGTGCGCTCTCCTGTGGAAGATCATGACCTGGTGTGATCATTACCAGATAACATTAAAAGCCAGACACATTCCAGGGTGTCTGAATGTGATGGCCGACCTTCTATCCAGTGAACAGAATGGTCACTACATCCGCAGGTGTTCAAACAGATCTGTCTTCACTCCTCATGTAGATCTTTTTCCCACTCGCCTGAACCACAAAGTTCCACTATACATGTCTCCAGTCCCAGACCAAAATGCTTGGGACATAGATGCTCTGAACATAAACTGGTCAGGTCTCACTGCTTATGCTTACCCTCCCACGGCTCTCCTTCACAGAGTGATCCAAATAAAAGAGGAGAGTGCCCGTGAACGGGCACTGTGTCAGCTGACTGAGTGTTTTTGATTTGTGAAGGTAATAATGAGAGGAAAGCATAATGATCAGGGAAAGTGCTGTACAGAAGTACAGTAAATGGTAATTGAACAGCATGTTCAAAAGAAACTAGATTGGGCCAACTCGGCGCCAACATATCCCCAGACAGGTCATCACTCACGCCACAGGTTTTGATCGGGAATTTTTTAAAACATAATTACCCATTATTATATGAACTTCAGCACATCAACCTACTCTGTTTATATCTTCCCAAGGAAGATGGTGTATCCCCAGACGCCGAATACATAACTCAAATTATATTTTCAATCTTCCTGCAATGATAACTCTAAACCTATTTTCAAAGTATTTAAATGATTGATGATTGAATGTCCATTCTAAAATAATAATCCCAAAAGAGCATATCTGTTTCTATATTTGTTGACAAATAAAATATTATTTTTAACTCAACTCATCATACTTTTCAATCTTCCTTCAAAGTATTTAAATGATTGATGATTCAATGTCCATTCTAAAATTCATAATCCCAAAAGCGCATATCTGTTTCTATATTTGTTCACAAATAAAATATTATTTAAAAAAAAATTATTTATATTATTATTTTATTATATTATTTTTAGAATTTGCAAATTGTTTTCAGTTATTCATTTCCTCTATACCTATATATGTGGTCCATATATATGCAACCTAAATATGTGACACAATCTCAGTTCTGACTCCCCTTTGTGTTATATGTAATGAAGCCCACCACCTCCCACCCCCACCCCTCTCCCCTTCTCCACACCTCTCTCACTATTACACAAGATCTGTAACCCCATTGAGTTCTTTGTTTCTCATCTGATATCATTAAATACCTTTGTTTATTTAGTGTCACTCAATATAGCTCAAAGAGATGGAGTGCTACAGCATAAATGGTAAACAAACAATCTATATAAAAGGGGTACTCAAATACAAAAAAGAATTGAGAATTTTAAGTATGTGATTATCAACTGAAATGAGTTCATAACTGTAGGAGCTGTGTCAAAATTAACTGATGCAAGTTGAATAAAACTGGGCTAGTTGAGGGTTAAAAATCCCCTAGTTTTACTACACAAGGATATAATTTCATTAATATTGGGACTTAAAGCTCACTTAAAGTGTCCATTTTGTCTACTTGAATATGTTTAACCAGTTTCATTTTAAAAAGTTAAAAACTCAGCAAGCAGAGGTATAACACACAAAAATAAGTTCTTAAAAGACTAAGATAGCCATAAGATTATTAATATTCAAAATTTAAATACACAGGCATTTCCTTTTAAAAATTCAAAGATTTCAGCTCTATAACCCACATAGTTTGACAGTTACTGGGCTTTAAAGTGGCATAATGTCCATAAATTGGGTTTCTGTGGGCATTTTACAATTGTTAAAGAGACCTTAGCAATTAAACTACAGATGTGAAACTTTTTGGGGGACATACATAACAAACAAAAATTATATATAATACAGTTTAAGACTTGTCACACTAAGCATTTCCAAATAACAGGGCAAAATACGGAAAAAATGTCCAAAAAGGCACTTGGGCGAGTGTCTATGGCCCTCATACACAGGTTAAATGTCTACTAAAAACCTTGATTTTCGGCATATGTAAAAAGGACATAATAATGCATTCCCAGATGGGATTTCAGCTCCATCAATCACATAGTTTAACAGTCACCGGGCTTAAAGGTGGTAAAAAGTCCAAATATTGGGTCTCTGTGGGCCTTTTAGAGATCTCGATGTGGCTTTCAAATTAAAGCTTCAGACTTAAAATTTGTTACGTACTAAGATTACACATAGAATATGTATCTAATAAAGTTTGAAACTTCTCAGACTTACCATTTCCAAGTTACAGAGCAAAATATGTGAAAAATGTCTTAAAAGGGTCACTCAGGTGGGTGTTTAAGGTCCTCATACACAGGTTAAATGTCTACTTGAAGCCTTGATTTTTGGCACATGTAAAAAGAACATAATAATGTATTCCCAGATGAGATTTCAGCTCTATCAGTCACATAGTTTAACAGTCACAGGCCTTAAAATTGGCAAAAAGTCCAAATACTGGGTCTTTATGGGGCCTTCTAGAGACCTAAATGTGGCCTTCAAATTAAAGCTTCAGACTTAAAATTTGTCACATACTAAGATTACACATAGCTGCGTCATCAATAATGGTATGTTTTCAGATTTTTTTGAATTAGAGAGAGGGTGCCGTCAAGGCGACCCTTTGAGTCCTTATATTTTTATCTTGGCCATAGAACCTTTAGCAAGGGCAATCATAAAAGAAGACAACATAACTGGAGTGCTACTATGGGACAAGATGTTTAAGATAGGGCAATATGCTGATGATACTTTTCTATTCCTTGACGGGTCTGAAAAGTCATTAAGAACAAGCCTAGATATTTTTAATAGTTTCTACCTATGCTCTGGTTTGAAATTAAATTTTGACAAAACCTCTGCAGTTTGGCTTGGGTCAATGAAAAGGTCAACAGAAATTCTCTGTCCTAAACTCAACATTTCTTGGCCAAATACATTCAAACTTTTGGGAATTAACTTCCATATAGACCTTGAAAATATGATCGAGTTAAATTACAATCCAAAGCTTATAGCAATTGAAAAAGTCCTTCAGAGTTACTCAAAGCGAAGGCTATCACTGATTGGAAAAATCACAGTTATTAAAACACTAGCTGTTCCCAAACTGGTTTATGTAATGAAAGTTCTACCTTCACCAAGTAAAGATATTTTCGATAGACTTACTAGACTCTTTAAAGCTTTTATTTGGAACAAAAATAAACCAAGGATTATACTTTCACAATTGGAGCAGGATATATCAAAAGGGGGACTGAGATTAACAAACATAAGTATTTTGAATAAGGCCCTCAAAATATCATGGATACCGGATATAATAAAAGGAGTTGGAAACCTAGGGAACATGTTTCAAAATATTGTCAATTACAACAAGAATTACATCTGGTTTATGGATACTTGTTCTTTGCAAACTTTTTGTTCAAAAATTAAAAATGTTTTCTGGAAAGATGTATTTAAAGCATGGCAATCTTATAAGACGAGTTTTGAAAAAGAGATAAACATTAGGACATATCCCTTATGGGACACATACTTTCTGACCAATACTAATATAATTAACAGGAAAGAGGAATTCCAAAGTAAAGGAATCAACATAATAAATGATTTATTGCATGTATCTGGTAGACTGATGGGCCTTGATGACTTTAAATTAGCTTATGACATAAATATCAATTTTGTAGATTTTTACTCACTGACACACTGTCTACCGAGATCTTGGAGGGAAAATTTCATTACGGATTCAGTTAAGTTGAAAGAGAGTGAAGTTGTCCAGCCAGTAATAACAGACTTACTGCAAATGTCAAAAGCTTGTAAGGATACATATTGGAAACTAGTTAAAACAGTTGAGCTCAAGCGAAATCACAGACTTAAATGGTCAGAAAGCCTTCAAATCCCTATATCAGAAGAGGATATGTCAGAATACTATTCAATAAATTTCCAAAGCACCGTTGAGAGCAAACTAAGAAGTTTCCAGTTTAAATTATTACAACGAATTTTGACAACAAACAAATTCCTAAATATTTGTAAAATAAATGAGGACCAATGCTATTTCTGTAGTTTGGAAACAGAAACGCTTGAACACTTATTCTGGCTGTGTCCAGTAATAAATAATTTTTGGAAAGAGGTAACCACTGTCCTAAAACCGTACATTGACTTAGATGGGCTACTTAGCACTACGTCAGTGCTCCTGGGTATCAGATCGGATAGATATTCAAGACTCTTGAATCATTTAATAAACCTGATCAAAAGTTACATATATTCAACTAAATGTTTGGGACAGAAATTGTCAATTTCAGGCATGATTGGAAAGATAAGGAATACTTACAGAATAGAAAAAAACATTGTCATACAATTTGAAAAAAGTAGGGAAATAATGGAATGTAAATGGAAACAAATGGTACCACTATTAGATTAATTTTAAATATTTAAAATAGCTGGAATTTTTCACTATGCAACACTGGGTTTTTTTGTTTTTGTTTGTTTTTGTTGTTTTTTTTTCTAAAGAATAAAACTTGCACTTTCAATATTCTTCATTTTTTTTTGTTTTTGTTGTGTTAAAAAAATGCAGCTTTCAATTGAAAAGAATTCATTAATTACAGTGTAGTTTGTGTAAAATATTAAAATAAAGGTAGTTTTTGAGACTTATTTTATTATGCTGTGCTATTTTGTACTTTTGTGAACTTGTAGAATAATCATACTGCGTTATGATTGAGATTGTAAGAGTACAACCCTGATGGGGGGTTTGCCACCCTCGCCCCTCCAGGAGAGGAGTTTAGTTTGTTTTGTAAAAAAAAAAGGGTGAATAAAAATTTCTTGAAACTGTTAAAAAAAAAAAAAAAAAAAAAAAAAAAAAAAAATGATTACACATAGAATATGCATCTAATACAGTTTGAAACTTCTTAGACTTACCATTTCCAAGTTACAGGGCAAAATATGTGAAAAATGTCTAAAAATGGTCACTCGGGTGGGGATTTATGGTCCTCATACACAGGTTAAATGTCTTCTTAAAGCCTTAATTTTTGGCACATATATAAATAACATACTAATATCTTCCCAGATAGGATTTGAGCTCTATCAGTCACATAGTTTGACAGTTACAGGGCTTAAAAGTAGCAAAAAGTCCAAATATTGGGTCTTTGGGAGCCTTTTAGAGACCTCAATTTGACCTTGAAAATTAAAGCTTCAGACTTAAAATCTGTTACATACTAAGATTACACACAGAATATATATCTAATACAGTTTGAAACTTCTCAGACTTACCATTTCCAAGTTACAGGGAAAAAGATGTGAAAAATGTCTTATAAGGGTCACTCGGGTGGGTGTTTATGGTCCTGATACACAGGTTAACTGTCTATTAAAGGCCTAAATGTTGGGGCACATATAAGAAAACACATAGATATATTCCCAGATGATATTTAACTTAGATGAGAGACATAGTTTGAAAGCTACAGTGCTTGAAAGTGGCAAAAAGTGCATAAATTGGGCCTCTGTGGGCACTTTTGAGACCTTAAGTCGACCCCTTTGGTTAAACCTACAGCCCTAAAATTTTCTACAGACAAGGATTACATATCAAAGTTATACCTAGCGCAGTTTGAGACTCATCAGAATTACCACTTCCAAATTATAGGGCAAAATATGTGAAAAGTATAGCAAAAAATCCCTAGGTGGGGGTATTTATGGGCCTCAAACACAATTTTCTCCTCAACTTAAAGTCGTGATTTTCGGCACATGTACTAAGAACATATTAATGTGTTGTCAGGTAAAATTTCAGCCAGCTGAGCATCATAGTTTGTGACCTACAGGGCTCTAAGTGGCCAAAAGTCCAATTTCTGACCTTAAGGTGGCCATAAGTTCTTTTTTACTGGGAGTTTAAGGTCACCTTAAAATAGGGATCTTCCTTTGGGCACCCTTAACATGTGTACCAATTTTGAAAAAAAAATATTAATTTGTTTTTGAGTTATCGCGTCCACAAGGAAATTTCTACGGCGGCGGCGGCGCGACGGACCTGAATCCAATATATCCCCGACTTTCGTCTGGGGATATAATTCTGAACCTGACAGAAGAAAAGGACAAAAAAGTTGTGCCCTGCAAATGGTATTATGAAGGAAAGTAACAAGGTAACTGTTTAAGTGTAAAGAGTAGGTTAAAACATATTTAAAGAAATACTGCAAATGCATATGACCTTGAAGAAGGGGTCCACGGTCAAATCCAACCACACAAAAATATTCCCAGCCCATGATTTCCTATAGGTTGGTTTACCATCCCAAACCTCTAGGACAAATAATAAGCGAGTTATAAGCACTTTTAAGTTTGGCTGTCCTTATTTGACCTTGAAGGAGGGGTCCAAAGGTCAAATCTGACCACACCAAAAGATTCCCAGCCCATGATTTCCTATAGGATGGTTTACCATCCCAAACCTCTAGAACCAATAATAAGCGATTTATAGGCACTTTTAAGTTTTGCTATCTTTGTTTGACCTTGAAGGAGGGGTCCAAGGTCAAATCCGACCACACCAAATGATTCCCAGCCCATGATTTCCTGTAGGTTGGTTTACCATCCCAAACCTGTAGGACCAATAACAAGTGAGTTATAAGCAATTTTAAGTTTGGCTATCCTCAACTGACCTTGAAGGAGGGGTCCAAGGTCAAATCTGACCACACCAAAAGAATCCCAGCCCATGATTTCCTATATGTTGTTTTACCATCCCAAACTTCTAAGACCAATAATAAGCGAGTTATAAGCACTTTTAAGTTTGGCTATCCTCGTTTGACCTTGAAGAAGAGGTCCACGGTCAAATCGGACCACATCAACAGATTCCCAGCCCATGATTTCCTATATGTCTGTTTACCATCCCAAACCTGTAGGACCAATAATAAGTGAGTTATAAGCAAAGTAGCTATTACTCAGCTATGCAATGAGCTACATGTCTGAATTTTTACTATAAAATAGCTGACCCAAAAGTAGGTGAACAACATATTTAAGCAAAATATTGTAAATGCAATAGTTTTCAAGTTACAACTGATTTACTCAATAGTGAGAACCTGAAAATAGCTATTGCTCAGCTATGCCATGAGCTATAGGTCTGAAATTTTACGATGTTATAGCTGACCCAAAAGTAGGTGAACAACATATTTAAGCAAAATACTGTAAATGCAATATTTTTCAAGTTACAATTGATTTACTCAACAGTCAGTACCTGAAAATAGCTATTGCTCAGTTGTACCATGAGCTACAGGTCTGTAATTTCACTATGTTATAGCTGACCCAAAAGTAGCTGAATAACATATTTACACAAATTTCTGTAAATGCAATAGTTTTCAAGTTATAAATGATTTACTCAACAGTGATAACCTGAAAATAGCTATTACTCAGCTATGCCATGAGCTACAGGTCTGAAATTTTACTATCTTATAGCTGACCCAAAAGTAGCTGAATAACGTATTTACACAAATTTCTGTAAATGCAATAGTTTTCAAGTTATAAGTGATTTACTGAACAGTGATGACCTAAAAGTAGCTATTACTGAGCTATGCCATGAGCTACAGGTCTGAAATTTTACTATGTTATAGCTGACCCCAAAATAGGTGAATAACATATTGAAACAAAATACTCTAAATGCAATAGTTTTCAAGTTATAAGTGATTTACTCAACAGTGATAACCTAAAAGTAGCTATTACTCAGCTATGCCATGAGTTACATGTCTGAAATTTTACGATGTTATAGCTGACCCAAAAATAGGTGAACAACATATTTAAGCAAACTACTGTAAATGCAATATTTTTCAAGTTACAATTGATTTACTCAACAGTCAGTACCTGAAAATAGCTATTGCTCAGTTGAGCCATGAGCTACAGGTCTGTAATTTCACTATGTTATAGCTGACCCAAAAGTAGCTGAATAACGTATTTACACAAATTTCTGTAAATGCAATAGTTTTCAAGTTATAAATGATTTACTCGAACAGTGATAACCTCAAAGTAGCTATTACTCAGCTATGCCATGAGCTACCGGTCTGAAATTTTACTATGTTATAGTTGACCACAAAACAGGTGAATAACATATTGAAACAAAATACTCTAAATGCAATAGTTTTCAAGTTATAAGTGATGTACTCAACAGTGATAACCTAGAAGTAGCTATTACTGAGCTATGCCATGAGCTACAGGTCTGAAATTTTACTATGTTATAGCTGACCCCAAAATAGGTGAATAACATATTGAAACAAAATACTCTAAATGCAATAGTTTTCAAGTTATAAGTGATTTACTCAACAGTGATAACCTAAAAGTAGCCATTACTCAGCTATGCCATGACCTATAGGTCTGTAATTTCACTATGTTATAGCTGACCCAAAAGTAGGTGAACAACATATTTTAAGAAAATACTCCAAATGCAATATTTTTCAACTTACAACTGATTTACTCAACATACAGTACCTGAAAATAGCTATTGCTCAGCTGTGCCATGAGCTACAGGTCTGTAATTTCACTATGTTATAGCTGACCCAAAAGTAGCTGAATAACGTATTTACACAAATTTCTGTGCATGCAATTGTTTTCAAGTTATAAGTGATTTACTCAACAGTGATAACCTAAAAGTAGCTATTACTCAGCTATGCCATGAGCTACATGTCTGAAATTTTACTATGTTATAGCTGACCCAAAAGTAGCTGAACAACATACTTAAGCAAAATACTGTAAATGCAATAGTTTTCAAGTTACAACTGATTTACTCAATAGTGAGAACCTGAAAATAGCTATTGCTCAGCTATGCCATGAGCTATAGGTCTGTAATTTCACTATGTTATAGCTGACCCAAAAGCAGGTGAACAACATATTTTAACAAAATACTCCAAATGCAATATTTTTCAAGTTACAACTGATTTACTTAACATACAGTACCTGAAAATAGCTATTGCTCAGTTGTGCCATGAGCTACAGGTCTGTAATTTTACTATGTTATAGCTGACCCAAAAGTAGCTGAATAACATGTTTACACAAATTTCTGTAAATGCAATAGTTTTCAAGTTATAAGTGATTTACTCAACAGTGATAACCTCAAAGTAGCTATTACTGAGCTAAGCCATGAGCTACAGGTCTGAAATTTTACTATGTTATAGCTGACCCCAAAATAGGTGAATAACATATTGAAACAAAATACTCCAAATGCAATAGTTTTCAAGTTATCAGTGATTTACTCAACAGTGATAACCTAAAAGTGGCTATTACTCAGCTATGCCATGAGCTACAGGTCTGAAATTTGACTATGTTATAGCTGACCCAAAAGTAGCTGAATAACATATTTATACGAAATTCTCTAAATGCAATAGTTTTCAAGTTACAAGTGATTTTACTCAAGATGGTAGTAACTGAAAAGCCCAAAAGTAGCTATTACTCACTTAGCTATTGAGACAGACACCCAAGTTACTCACCATGTTGTAGCTATGAAAAAAGTAGCTGAATAACATATTTTAACAAAGTGCTCTAAATGCAACACTTTTCAAGTTATAAGTGATTTAGTGCATGATTTCATGAATTTTAATGCATTAAAAACAAGCATTCTGACGCATGCATTTATCTCCCGCCGTATAAATTAGATGTCCTAAAGATAGTGGAATATAAATTTTCCTGCGAGATGGAGGCACATGTAGAAGTGACAAGTTTAATGTTTGATTGCAATACTTTTAAAGACAAAAGGCATTTACTCATTTTAGTAGCTATTACTTTGCCATCCAAAGAGCTACAGTTCTGCCACTTCATTATGCAGATCAACTCAAAGTAGGGAAGCACGTCTTTAGAAGAAATAGCCTATCTGTACTACTTTTAGAGATACAAGACATTTACTTATTTTAGTGGCTATTACTCTGCCATCTAAAGAGCTACAGTTCTGCAACTTCACTATGTGGTAGATCACCCAAAAGTAGGTGAATGACTTATTTAGAAGAAATTGCCCACCTGTAATACTTTTAGAGACTAGACCAAGGATGCATCTGTGGCCAGATGCAAAATGTATCCACCGGCAAAGGCAAAAGTAGCTATTACTCAGCTATGGCACGAGCTAGAGGTCTGAAATTTTAGTATGTTATAGCTGACCCCAAAGTAGGTGAATAACATATTTGCACAAAATTCTCTAAATGCAATAGTTTTCAAGTTACAAGTGATTTTACTCATGATGGAAGTTAGTGAAAAGCCCAAAAGTAGTTATTACTCACTTAGCTATTCAGATAAACACCCAAGTTACCCACCATGTTGTTGCTATGGAAAAAGTAGGTGAATGACATATTTTAACAAAATGCTCTAAATGTAATACTTTTCAAGTTATAAATGATTTAGTGTTGAGTAAGAACTTCAAAGTAGCTATTACTCCGCTATGCAATGAGCCACAGGTCTGGAATTTTACTATGTTATAGCTGCCTCAAAATAGGTGAATAACATACTGAAACTAAATAATGTAAATGCAAAAGTTTTCAAGTTATAAGTGATTTACCCAACAGTGATAACCTAAAAGTAGTTATTATTCAGCTATGCCATGAGCTACAGGTCTGAAATTTTACTATGTTATAGCTGACCCAAAAGTAGCTGCATAACATATTTGCACAAAGTGCTCTAAATGCAGTACTTTTCAAGTTATAATTGATTTAGTGCATGATTTAATTAATTTTAATGTATTAAAATTTATTTTAAAAATTCATAAAAAAACTTAAGCATGTGAAACTTCTCCAAAATGTAGGTGAATGAGTTATTTGAGAAATACTGGCTATCCGCAATACTTTTAGTGATAATAGGCATTTACTTATTTTGAGTAGGTGAGTAATTAGCTACAGGTCTGAAACTTCACCAAGTGAAAGCTGTCCCAAAAGTAGGTGAATGACTTATTTGAGAAAAATTGGCTATCTGCAATACTTTTAGAGATAATTAGCATTTACTCATTTTAAGTAGGTGAGTAATTACCTACGGGTCTGGAACTTCACCATGTGAAGGCTATCCGCAATACTTCTAGGGATAATTAGCATTTACTCATTTTGAGTAGCTGAATAATTAGCTACGGGTCTGAAACTTCACCAAGTGATGGCTCTCCCAATAGTAGATGAATGAGTTATTTGAGAAAAATTGGCTATCTGCAATACTTTTAGAGATAATTAGCATTTACTCATTTTGAGCAGGTGAGTAATTAGCTATGGGGCTGAAACTTCACCATGTGAAAGCTCTCCCAAAAGTAGGTGAATGAGTTATTTGAGAAAAACTGGTTATCTGCAATACTTTTAGAGATAATTAGCATTTACTCATTTTGAGCAGGTGAGTAATTAGCTATGGGGCTGAAACTTCACCATGTGAAAGCTCTCCCAAAAGTAGGTGAATGAGTTATTTGAGAAAAACTGGTTATCTGCAATACTTTTAGAGATAATTAGCATTTACTCATTTTGAGCAGGTGAGTAATTAGCTATGGGTCTGAAACTTCACCAAGTGAAAGCTCTCCTAAAAGTAGGTGAATGAGTTATTTCACAAAAAAATGGCTATCTGCAATCCTTTTAGAGATAATTAGCATTTACTCATTTTGAGTAGGTGAGTAATTAGCTACAGGTCTGAAACTTCACCAAGTGAAAGCTCTCCCAAAAGTAGGTGAATGAGTTATATGAGAAAAATTGGCTATCCGCAATACTTTTAGAGATAATTAGCATTTACTCATTTTGAGTAGGTGAGTAATTAGCTATGGGTCTGAAATTTCACCATGTGAAAGCTCTCCCAAAAGTAGGCGAATGAGTTATCTGAGAAAATTGGCTATCTGCAATACTTTTAGAGATAATTCGTATTTACTCATTTTGAGTAGGTGAGTAATTAGCTACGGATCTGAAACTTGACCATGTGAAAGCTCTTCCAAAAGTATGTGAAGGAGTTATTTGAGAAAAATTGGCTACCTGCAATACTTTTAGAGATAATTAGCATTTACTCAATTTCAGCAGGTGAATAATTAGCTACAGGTCTGAAACTTTACCAAGTGAAAGCTCTCCCAAAAGTAGATGAACGAGTTATTTGAGAAAACTTGTCTATCTGCAATAATTTTAGAGATAATTAGCATTTACTCATTTTGAGTAGGTGAGTAATTAGCTACGGATCTGAAACTTCACCATGTGAAAGCTCTTCCAAAAGTACCTGAAGGAGTTATTTGAGAAAAATTGGCTACCTGCAATTCTTTTAGAGATAATTAGCATTTACTCATTTTCAGCAGGTGAATAATTAGCTACGGGTCTGAAACTTGACGAAGTGAAAGCTCTTTCAAAAGTAGGTGAATGAGTTATTTGAGAAAAATTGGCTATCTGCAATACTTTTAGAGATAATTAGCATTTACTCATTTTGAGTAGGTGAATAATTAGCTACAGGTCTGAAACTTCACCAAGTGAAAGCTCTCTCAAAAGTAGGTGAATGAGTTATTTGAGAAAAATTGGCTATCTGCAATACTTTTAGAGATGATTCGCATTTACTCATTTTGAGCAGGTGAGTAATTAGCTACGGGTCTGAAACTTCACCAAGTGAAAGCTCTTCCAAAAGTAGGTGAATGAGTTATTTGAGAAAAATTGGCTATCTGCAATACTTTTACAGATAATTTGCATTTACTCATTTTGAGTAGGTGAATAATTAGCTACAGGTCTGAAACTTCACCAAGTGAAAGCTCTCTCAAAAGTAGGTGAATGAGTTATTTGAGAAAAATTGGCTATCTGCAATACTTTTAGAGATAATTCGCATTTACTCATTTTGAGTAGGTGAATAATTAGCTACAGGTCTGAAACTTGACCAAGTGAAAGCTCTCCCAAAAGTAGGTGAATGAGTTATTTGAGAAAAATTGGCTATCTGCAATACTTTTAGAGATAATTAGCATTTACTCATTTTGAGTAATTAGCTACGGGTCTGAAACTTGACCATGTGAAAGCTCTTCCAAAAGTAGGTGAATGAGTTGAGAAAAATTGGCTATCTGCAATACTTTTAGAGATAATTCGCATTTACTCATTTTGAGTAGGTGAGTAATTAGCTAAGAGTCTGAAACTTCACCAAGTGAAAGCTCTCAATTAGCTACAAATGAGAAAATAGCTATTACTCACTTATGGCATGCAATAGAACTCCAAACTATGTACCATCTTATAGCTAAGGACAAAGTAGCTGAACAACATATTTTAGGCAAACACTCTAACTGCAATAGTTTTGGAGTTACAATGGCTTTACTCAACAGTCAGAATTTCAAAGTAGCTATTACTCAGCTATCAAAGATTCAACAGGTCTGAAACTTTACTATGTGATAGCTTACCAAAAAGTAGATGGACAACATATTTGAAAAGATTTCCCTAACTTTAATACTTTTGAAGATATTTGACATTTACTTCTTTTGTTATTTAGCTACAAATGAGAAAATAGCTATTACTCACTTATGGCATGCAATAGAACCCCAAACTATGTACCATCTTATAGCTAAGGACAAAGTAGCTGAACAACATATTTTAGGAAAACACTCTAACTGCAATAGTTTTGGAGTTACAATGGCTTTACTCAACCGTCGGAATTTGAAAGTAGCTATTACTCAGCTATCAAAGGTTCAACAGGTCTGAAACTTTACTATGTGATAGCTTACCAAAAAGTAGATGGACAACATATTTGAAAAGATTTCACTAACTTTAATACTTTTGAAGATATTTGACATTTACTTCTTTTGTTATTTAACTACAAATGAGAAAATAGCTATTACTCACTTATGGCATGCAATAGAACCCCAAACTATGTACCATCTTATAGCTAAGGACAAAGTAGCTGAACAACATATTTTAGGAAAACACTGTAACTGCAATAGTTTTGGAGATACAATGGCTTTACTCAACAGTCAGAATTTGAAAGTAGCTATTAATCAGCTATCCATGGTGCAACAGGTCTGAAACTTAACTATGTGATAGCTTACCCAAAAGTAGATGAATAACATATTTGAAAAGATTTCTGTAACTCTAATACTTTTGAAGATATTTGGCATTTACTTCTTTTGTTATTTAGCTACAAATGAGAAAATAGCTATTACTCACTTATGGCATGCAATAGAACCCCAAACTATGTACCATCTTATAGCTAAGGACAAAGTAGCTGAACAACATATTTTAGGAAAACACTCTAACTGCAATAGTTTTGGAGATACAATGGCTTTACTGAACAGTCGGAATTTGAAAGTAGCTATTACTCAGCTATCCACGGTGCAACAGGTCTGAAACTTTATTATGTGATAGCTTACCCAAAAGTAGATGAATAACATATTTGAAAAGATTTCTGTAACTGTAATACTTTTGAAGATACTTGGCATTTACTTCTTTTGTTATTTAGCTACAAATGAGAAAATAGCTATTACTCACTTATGGCATGCAATAGAACCCCAAACTATGTACCATCTTATAGCTAAGGACAAAGTAGCTGAACAACATATTTTAGGAAAACACTCTAACTGCAATAGTTTTGGAGTTACAATGGCTTTACTCAACAGTCAGAATTTCAAAGTAGCTATTACTCAGCTATCCAAGGTGCAACAGGTCTGAAACTTTAATATGTGATAGCTTACCAAAAAGTAGATGAACAACATATTTGAAAAGATTTCTGTAACTCTAATACTTTTGAAGATATTTGACATTTACTCCTTTTGTTATTTAGCTACAAATGAGAAAATAGCTATTACTCACTTATGGCATGCAATGGGACCCCAAACTATGTACCATCTTATAGCTAAGGACAAAGTAGCTGAACAACATATTTGAAGAAAAAGTTGTAACTGCAATAGTTTTTGAGTTATGAGCCCTTTACTCCAAGTAGCTAAGATAGCTATTACTCAGTTATCTTTAGGCCTAAGTCCATAAAACCAAAAAAATTTTCGAGGGCGTGAAAATTCATTGGGACAATTAATTTACAAAAAATCTGTAGCTGTAGTAGTTTTGGAGGAATCTGCGTGACTAACTAACGCACGCACACACGCACGCACGCACGCACGCATGCACACACAGGCATCATTTCATAATCTCCCTCCCGGGCTAAAGCCCGGCGGGAGATAATTATTAAAAAATTTATTTAAAGAAAACTAAGACAGATCCAGGTCTCATACTCACACAAGAGAATCTACCTCTGGCCTAGTACATATATGCAAGATATGAGAGAAATCCCTGCAATAGTCACTGAGAAAATTGTGATAAAGTGTTGAAATTTTCACACTTTTGGTGGGGGTACCTCCCTTGTAATGTCTCTAGCAAACAGACGAACAGACAGATTTGCATGCCTTGAACAATTTTTCATCCTCGATAGATAAAGTATCTTTTAAAAAAAACAGCATGTCTCTAGGCCTTGTAGTTTTGGAGAAGAAGTTGTTCACGCGTACGCCCACGCCACAGAGTGACAACATAAAAATCAGACAATCCAGTTGCCTGATCATTGTAATAGCCCCCAGGTTGGCCAGGGATGCCCTGGATTTGGGACCTAGTGCAGCTCTCAACAGAGATCCCACTTCAACTTCTAGTGTCAAGATCTCTTCTCAAACAGTCACACAACTAGAAATAGGACGCCCTGTTGATAGTAGGTGCGAATAGAAACAGGATAGCATAGAAGAACACACATTATCTTGTGTAATGTCCACCCCATGAACCTTTTGCCAAAATTGTACAGTAGTCTTACAAGACCCTGTTTCATTTGTAAAATATATCAATGATGCTTAAATATTTATTAGTGTAGATGTAAATTATTTCAGCTTCATGCCTATTTGCATTGGTTGGGTCGAAAATTTTGACGAAATCACTCTATCTTGCACGGTTAAGAAGATAGAAGGAAATTCCTGTTTTTCTATTTTTGGCAAAAATTTGAAAATTCAAAATGGCTGCCATTTTTGGGAAAAGGAAATTTTTTGAAAATTGCCAAGAGTACATTTCTTAGATACCCTATGGGTCGAAAATTTCAACGAAATAACTCTATTTTGCACGGTTAAGGCCAATTTGTGTTTTTCCCTTTTGGGCAAAAATTTGAAAATTCAAAATGGCCGCCATATGTGGGGAGGGGAAAATTTTTTGAAAATTGCAAAGAGTACATTTCTTAGATACCCTATGGGTCGAAAATTTCGACGAAATCGCTCTATCTCGCATGGTTAAGGAGATAGAAGCAATTTTGTGTTTTGCCATTTTTGGCAAAAATTCGAAAAATCAAAATGGCCGCCATTTTTGGGGAGGGGAAAATTTTTTGTAAATTGCAAAGACTACATTCCTTAGATACCCTGTGGGTCGAAAATTTCGACGAAATCGCTCTATCTCACACTGTTAAGGAGATAGAAGCAAATTCATGTTTTGCCATTTTTGGCAAAAATTCGAAAATTCAAAATGGCCGCCATTTTAGGGGAGGGGAAATTTTTTAAAAATTGCCAAGAGTAAAATGCTCAGATACCCTGTGGGTCGAAAATTTCGACGAAATCGCTCTATCTCGCACGGTTAAGGAGATAGAAGCAAATTTGTGTTTTGCCATTTTTGGCAAAAATTCAAAATGGCCGCCATTTTTGGGGAGGGGAAAATTTTTGGAAAATTGCAAAGAGTACATTCCTTAGATACCCTGTGGGTCGAAAATTTCGACGAAATTGCTCTATCTCGCACGGTTTAGGAGATATGAGCACATTTGCCTTTTTCAGTATTCAAAATAGCCAATTACTCATTTATTTAATTAATTACTCACTCATCTATGAAGCAATTCCCCCCAAAATCCCATACAAGCTATTAACCCAATGAACCTCCATACCAAATTTCAGAAAGCTAGGCTTAATAGCATTCCTTAAAATGTCTGGAAACCAGACGCCGGAGGGCGGACGGCGGAAAAAGCAAAAATAATATGTCCACCCCCCCAGTGGGGTGGACATAATTATGTGTTCCACAGCAATCCACAGCATCTCAACCTCCATGCCTGGTGTCTAGGAGTGGACAGCTCCAAGAATAAGGCTTCTCTGTGGAGATGGCAGAGAGAATTGCTGCCCCTCAGATATCGTCAACAAGGACCATCTACAAATCAAAGTGGGCCCTATTTGAAAAATAGTGCAGAGAAAATTTGGTGGATTTCTCCACTCCCTCTGTAAAGCAAGTCTCTGACTTCTTTATGTACCTGTACCAAGATCTAAACAGGCGCCCTTCGACCATTGATGGTTATAGGACGGCCATTATTGACACTTTGGGCCCAACAGGGCTCCATATCTCTCAAAGTTCAGACCTGAACAGGTTACTCTCCAGTTTGCACAGGGATCGTCCCAAAAGTTCCAGGAATCTTCCCAAGTGGAAGCTTTCTGTCGTTCTCAATGAGCTCAGAAAAGCACCTTTTGAGCCTATGAAAGACACAGACCTCCAACATCTTACTCTCAAAACTGCTTTCTTGCTAGCTTTGGCCTCCGGCAAGCGCCGCAATGAAATCCATGCCTGGGTTGCAAACAAAGTATCTAATCTAGGCCAATGGGAAAAGGTTGCTTTGTTCCCCTCTTTAGATTTCATAGCCAAAAACCAACTAGCAAGAGAAGGTTCTCAAAGTGTGTCTCCGGTGACTATTCCTGCTCTAACTACCATTGTAGATAGACAATTCAAAAAGGACAGGACCTTGTGTCCGGTATGGGCCTTGAGGTACTATTTGGATCGAACCAAAGACCTAAGAGGGTCTCGATCCCTTCTCTTTATCTCCCTTAAGAAAGGACATACCTCAGACCCGCTACACTCTATTCTTGGCTAAAACAAACTATCCTACTTTGTTATAAACAAACAGATCAACAAGCCTTGGACCTGGTCCAAGTCAAAGCGCATGACATTAGGGCCTTTGCGGCCTCTAAGGCCTTCTACGGTGGGGTATCGGTGGAGCAAATCATGCAACCGTGTCACTGGAAAGCTCACAACACATTTACAAATTTTTACCTAAAAGACCTTACTTGGTCAGACGACAACAATATGTATCTGGGACCAGTAGTAGCAGCACAAGTCCTAGACCCTTCCCCTCAGCATTCTCATCTTCGGAAAGAAAAGAAGGGGGGGGGGGGGGGGGGGGGGGGGGCACACCCGCTGCAGCCAAGTCTTCAGGAGTCTAATCCCAGGGTCTAGATATTGGTTACCTCTTCAGGATGTGTTACGGTAAGGTCTCTTCTCTATTTTTATGTTTATGTTCTTGTTGGCCACGGTTTTGCATTCAAAACAATATTGCACGGAAGAAAGGTTAAATAAAATAAGACTTCTGTACATTCAAAACACGGTTGTTTATATAAAAATGGAGTCACATGACCTATCACAAAAGCATTACACTACTGCTCGAATGTAGTTTCGGAATTGAAACTTTATTGGTTGGTACGTTAATTTTATTAACGTAAAATTATTAACTACTGTGTGAAAATATTGTACTCTTATTTATTTAAGGAGTGCATGTCACTATATATAGCCAATATAGAGCGTTATATGGACTCGGAATTAAGAAACTGTGTTGATATACTGACGATTTTCAAAGGGTTCCGGTATTTGACAATGTATAAACAACTAAAATAAAAGACAAATAAAATACTATAAACGGTGTACAAGGGTGAGAAAACAATATTATTATGCATTTTAATTGAATAGTTTCATTTTAAAGTGAATTAATGAAGTCCAGATACATCTGTACTTGGTCAGCCAATGTGGGCGATATTGACAGAAATAAGCTTAGATTCGGGTACTCGGGTATGAGATTTCAGATTCGGGTAAGTATTCAGGGTTCGGGTACCCGTTGAGATCACTAGTTTTTACCTGTATAATGTATTTAGTGTTTATCAGTGTACCATAATCTCATACTTAAGGTGGCAAACTGATGAGATTCAAGCCTAGGGCTGGTATTCATGGCAGTGATGCCCTTGGGGGCTACTATCTTGAGTGAGCACAGGTGCATTCTCTTCTCTCAAAACATCCCGACAGTACCCGTACTGTCATTCATTAAAATTTTGGTTTTTGGCTACTTACAGGCCCGACCTTTAGAACTGGGGCTCTGTAACCAGGACTCAGACTGGTGATTTGGCAATACTTTGAAAAAATGGACAAAATGCTTCCAGTCTCAGGTGTAATCCCGCCACCAGGAGGTTGCATTCAGCATTCAGTCCCACATGGTAAGCTATTGTAGCGCAATAAAATTGAAAACTTTAATTACTTAAATGTAGCTTTTATAAGCTGTAAGCTTACGACGTGGGACTGAAGAAACTCCCACCCAGCCTCCCCGCTGTATTCCAGCTGAAGGCTATGGGTTAAATTTACAATGAGAGAAGGACGAATCACCAAACGACACTGCTATGGTACACACTAAAAGGCAGACTTGGTCAAATCCAAACGTCCATTTTTCTTGGTCGTTGGCCGGGGTCCTGCGGCCTCCTAAGTTAGCATTCAGTCCCACACGGTAAGCTTGTACCTTATAAAAGCTACATTTAAGTAATTAAAATTTTCAAGTTTAGGACTTTTTTTTTGTTTTTTTTTTTACTAAACAATAATCAATTTGCCCCCCTCCTGGTCAATTACAGCCCAATTGATCTGAAATTCAGCTGGTGCCTAGATTTTTATGTGAGGAAAGCCCTTGCTAAATGTGGTTAATCTATATGTTGTCTATTCTGAAAATGTCTGGTGAAAAGGTAGTACAAGAGATAAGAAAGTTTTTGATCATGTGACTTTGTGAGCTCATCTTCACTTCCTTCAAAGCTGACATCACACAACAACTTTTCTACACCACTAAATAGATAACCACATGACAGCCTAAGCACTCTTGCCAGTAACCTCTTGTTCCTTAATACAATAAAATATGTTGATTATAAGTCTGAAATAACCTTTTTCTTTTATCACTGTTTCATTTCTCAATCCCATTATGTAATTTATGTTGCTATGTAAGGTGGCTTAAACAAACCGGTTATTTTGCAAATTTAATAAGTAAACTAGAAATAGGCCGCCCTGTTGATAGTAGATGCGAATAGAAACAGGATAGCATAGAAGAACACACATTATCATGTGTAATGTCCACCCATGAACCTTTTGCCCAAATTGTACAGTAGTCTTACAAGACCCTGTTTCATTTGTAAAATATATCAATGATGCTTAAATATTTGATAGTGTAGATGTAATTTATTTCAGCTTCATGCCTTTTTGCATTGGTTGGGTTGAAAATTTTGACGAAATCACTCTATCTTGCACGGTTAAGAAGATAGAAGCCAATTCCTGTTTTTCTATTTTTGGCAAAAATTTGAAAATTCAAAATGGCCGCCATTATTGGGAAAAGGAAATTTTTTGGAAAATTGCCAAGAGTACATTTCTTAGATACCCTATGGGTCGAAAATTTCAACAAAATAACTCTATTTTGCACGGTTAAGGCCAGTTTGTGTTTTTCCATTTTGGGCAAAAATTCGAAAATTCAAAATGGCTGCCATTTTTGGGGAGGGGAAAATTTTTTGAAAATTGCAAAGATTACATTCCTTAGATACCCTGTGGGTCGAAAATTTCGACGAAATCGCTCTATCTCGCATGGTTAAGGAGATAGAAGCAAATTTGTGTTTTGCCATTTTTGGCAAAAATTTGAAAATTCAAAATGGCCGCCATTTTAGGGGAGGGGAAAATTTTTTAGAAATTACCAAGAGTACAATGCTCAGATACCCTGTGGGTCGAAAATTTTGACGAAATCACTCTATCTGGCACGGTTAAGGAGATAGAAGCAAATTTGTGTTTTGCCATTTTTGGCAAAAATTCGAAAATTCAAAATGGCCGCCATTTTTGGGGAGGGGAAAATTTTTGGAAAATTGCAAATATTAGATTCCTTAGATACCCTGTGGGTCGAAAATTTCGATGAAATCGCTCTATCTCGCACGGTTAAGGAGATAGAAGCAAATTTGTGTTTTGCCATTTTTGGCAAAAATTCGAAAATTCAAAATGGCCGCCATTTTTGGGGAGGGGAAAATTTTTGGAAAATTGCAAAGATTGCATTCCTTAGATACCCTGTGGGTCGAAAATTTCGACGAAATCGCTCTATCTCGCACGGTTAAGGAGATAGAAGCAAATTTGTGTTTTGCAATTTTTGGCAAAAATTCGAAAATTCAAAATGGCCGCCATTTTTGGGGAGGGGAAAATTTTTTGAAAATTGCAAAGATTACATTCCTTAGATACCCTGTGGGTCGAAAATTTCGACGAAATCGCTCTATCTCGCACGGTTAAGGAGATAGAAGCAAATTTGTGTTTTGCCATTTTTGGCAAAAATTCGAAAATTCAAAATGGCCGCCATTTTTGGGGAGGGGAAAATATTTTGAAAATTGCAAAGATTGCATTGCTTAGATACCCTGTGCGTCGAAAATTTTGCCGAAATCGCTCTATCTCGCACGGTTAAGGAGATAGAAGCAAATTAGTGTTTTGCCATTTTTGGCAAAAATTCGAAAATTCAAAATGGCCGCCATTTTTGGGGAGGGGAAAATTTTTGGAAAATTGCAAAGATTGCATTCCTTAGATCCCCTGTGGGTCGAAAATTTTGCCGAAATCGCTCTATCTCGCACGGTTAAGGAGATAGAAGCAAATTTGTGTTTTGCCATTTTTGGCAAAAATTCGAAAATTCAAAATGGCCGCCATTTTTGGGGAGGGGAAATTTTTTTGAAAATTGCAAATATTACATTCCTTAGATACCCTGTGGGTCGAAAATTTCGACGAAATCGCTCTATCTCGCACGGTTAAGGAGATAGAAGCAAATTTGTGTTTTGCCATTTTTGGCAAAAATTCGAAAATTCAAAATGGCCGCCATTTTTGGGGAGGGGAAAATTTTTGGAAAATTGCAAAGATTGCATTCCTTAGATACCCTGTGGGTCGAAAATTTCGACGAAATCGCTCTATCTCGCACGGTTAAGGAGATAGAAGCAAATTTGTGTTTTGCCATTTTTGGCAAAAATTCGAAAATTCAAAATGGCCGCCATTTTTGGGGAGGGGAAAATTTTTTGAAAATTGCAAATATTACATTCCTTAGATACCCTGTGGGTCGAAAATTTCGACGAAATCGCTCTATCTCGCACGGTTAAGGAGATAGAAGCAAATTTGTGTTTTGCCATTTTTGGCAAAAATTCAAAATGGCCGCCATTTTTGGGGAGGGGAAAATATTTTGAAAATTGCAAAGATTGCATTGGGCAGATACCCTGTGTGTCGAAAATTTTGCCGAAATCGCTCTATCTCGCACGGTTAAGGAGATAGAAGCAAATTTGTGTTTTGCCATTTTTGGCAAAAATTCGAAAATTCAAAATGGCCGCCATTTTTGGGGAGGGGAAATTTTTTTGAAAATTGCAAATATTACATTCCTTAGATACCCTGTGGGTCGAAAATTTCGATGAAATCGCTCTATCTCGCACGGTTAAGGAGATAGAAGCAAATTTGTGTTTTGCCATTTTTGGCAAAAATTCGAAAATTCAAAATGGCCGCCATTTTTGGGGAGGGGAAATTTTTTTGAAAATTGCAAATATTACATTCCTTAGATACCCTGTGGGTCGAAAATTTCGACGAAATCGCTCTATCTCGCACGGTTAAGGAGATAGAAGCAAATTTGTGTTTTGCCATTTTTGGCAAAAATTCGAAAATTCAAAATGGCCGCCATTTTTGGGGAGGGGAAAATTTTTGGAAAATTGCAAAGATTGCATTCCTTAGATACCCTGTGGGTCGAAAATTTCGACGAAATCGCTCTATCTCGCACGGTTAAGGAGATAGAAGCAAATTTGTGTTTTGCCATTTTTGGCAAAAATTCGAAAATTCAAAATGGCCGCCATTTTTGGGGAGGGGAAAATTTTTTGAAAATTGCAAATATTACATTCCTTAGATACCCTGTGGGTCGAAAATTTCGACGAAATCGCTCTATCTCGCACGGTTAAGGAGATAGAAGCAAATTTGTGTTTTGCCATTTTTGGCAAAAATTCAAAATGGCCGCCATTTTTGGGGAGGGGAAAATATTTTGAAAATTGCAAAGATTGCATTGCTTAGATACCCTGTGTGTCAAAAATTTTGCCGAAATCGCTCTATCTCGCACGGTTAAGGAGATAGAAGCAAATTAGTGTTTTGCCATTTTTGGCAAAAATTCGAAAATTCAAAATGGCCGCCATTTTTGGGGAGGGGAAAATTTTTGGAAAATTGCAAAGATTGCATTCCTTAGATCCCCTGTGGGTCGAAAATTTTGCCGAAATCGCTCTATCTCGCACGGTTAAGGAGATAGAAGGAAATTTGTGTTTTGCCATTTTTGGCAAAAATTCGAAAATTCAAAATGGCCGCCATTTTTGGGGAGGGGAAATTTTTTTGAAAATTGCAAATATTACATTCCTTAGATACCCTGTGGGTCGAAAATTTCGACGAAATCGCTCTATCTCGCACGGTTAAGGAGATAGAAGCAAATTTGTGTTTTGCCATTTTTGGCAAAAATTCGAAAATTCAAAATGGCCGCCATTTTTGGGGAGGGGAAAATTTTTGGAAAATTGCAAATATTACATTCCTTAGATACCCTGTGGGTCGAAAATTTCGACGAAATCGCTCTATCTCGCACGGTTAAGGAGATAGAAGCAAATTTGTGTTTTGCCATTTTTGGCAAAAATTCGAAAATTCAAAATGGCCGCCATTTTTGGGGAGGGGAAAATTTTTTGAAAATTGCAAAGAGCACACTCCTCAGATACCCTGCGGGTCGAAAATTTTGCCGAAATCGCTCTATCTCGCACGGTTAAGGAGATAGAAGCAAATTACTCAAAAGTAGTACTGAAAATACACAATGAAGTACCTAAATGGCTATTACTCATGTACTGACAAAGCTATCAGTCCCAAATGCAATACCAAGCGAGCTATGGACATAACAATCTTGTATTCAAAATTGTAGTAAAATATCTTTAATTATTTTGGCTTAAATGCACGGAAACCAATGGGTACTGAAAATAGCTGTACTTAAGTATTACTCAGTAAGCAAAAGAGGTACAACAGCCAAAAGCAATCCCAAGCAAGCTACTGACCCAATAAGCCTGCATACCAAATTTGGTGACAATAGCTCTAATACTTTTCCTTTAAATGAACGGAAACCATGCGTGACGCCGGACATCGGACGCCGGACGCCGGACATCGGACATCGGACATCGGACAACGGACATCGGACATCGGACGGCGAAAAAAGCAAAAATAATATATCCACCCCCCAGGGGGGTGGACATAATCATAGTGAGGCCATGATATTTAAGTAACACAACACATATTTTCAGATGAAAATAATCTTTAAAATCATAGCTACATCCAACTTTTCTTCAAACTTCGAGATCACTTCAAAAACAAGTCTACACACTACTCAACCAGTCCTGCCGGTGGATAACACTGGACATCTTTTTCTGGCATTTGGCGGGACCGGTTGGAGCGGACCAGTAAACCAATTGTCCATTGGATAGGATGTATTAACGCAATAAAGTTATTATTTACAAATTTTAACTGCACTTAATTTCGCTGTGCATCAAATTCTAAGGTATGCTAAAATATATGGGTAGAAACAAACTCAGAAAAGTTGGTATCAGAAAGCATTTGTGCAACCAGAGAGGATGTTATGAAGGCTAGGCTTCATGAAACAGGGGTACCTTCTGGATTTATGTCCACCAAGCTATAACAATGTTGGCAGTGGTTGTTACTCTTTAAATTCACCCAACAACATCACTGCTCTAGACTATTACGTTAACATTTCCTTTACTGTGACTTCAGGCAGTAACTATTTCTCTGTCAACTGGAGATATCCTGGCATTCTAATCCAGTTTCTTTTAGAGAATTGGTTATACATTGAAACACAGTCTGCTTTTTCATTATATTTTATTTCAGAAAACACTCTTCAACAAACATGTATCTTGATATTCCAGTAACACACTCTGTATCGTCCATGTTTTCATAAGTGTCCCCCACAATCCTACATTATCACCCATAAATAGCTAATATGGCAATCCAATTATTTTCAATAAAAACCCAATTATTGGTTAATTTTTTTTAAATTTTATATCAACTTTCACCAAACTTTTCCTTATTTTAACAGGTATTTCACTTTTTATTGCACAGAGATTTGTTTACATCAACTGCCCTTCCAATTGTGTACAGAAAAACGCAAGTACCTAGATTTACGTCATTTTTACCAGAACTCCTGGCTGGTTTTCACGGTCTTAAACACCCATTGCAACTGTGACATATTAAGTCGAATCAACCATGGGCGTTACAGAGTATGTTGCCTGTAAATAACAACTGATGACAACTGGTGTAACTACCACGACTACACACTTTTGACAAATGACCAAACTGACAAGGAACTTAATCATGATGTGCAGCACACATAACCAGTGGGGTAAGGGGACAGATAAAGTTCATGCGCTTAACCTTCAACCGTCCTTGGGTCACTGCCTTCTTATATTTTAAGATGCAACATGCTTATGTGTCGGAAACAGAAGAATGTGAACCAAAAACACAAGCATACTTAACAGAATAATGCTTAATGAGGTTTCCTTGTATTTAACCTTTCAGTATTCAGTAATATGAAGTTGTAGGTTTCACAATATTAATAAGTAGTTAAATGTAACAATTGCTGCAATTATGATTGTCGAACACTATGATCATGGAGATGCTAAACTTACCCTAATTTCAAACAAATATAACAAAATTTCACATGGTATCTTACAAAACTAAAATCCATAATAAAAGTGTGAATGTGTTAGATGTGAAAGCATGATATTTACAGGCTATAATAATCCAACTTTTCTTGGGTATTTGTCACAATAAGATGCTCTTTCCTAAAGTAAATCTATATTTACACAATAAATAGTCTAATAAAATATATGTTCAAAGTACCATTTCTGCTAGTTACCAATATGTATGAAAACACTAAGTTAAATAAAACATGTAAATGCACAAATTACATAAAATGAGCTCCACATATGTCAGATGGGTGAATCATTTTAAATTTAATTGAAAAAAATAGCATCAGAGATGCCCGTACCCCACAGCTCGGGGAAATAGTTTTCAACACCATGAGATACAGAAGAGCAAACACTGGTTTCCGAGATGTAGCCCAGTCGAATATTTAAACTCAAGGTCACTACAGTAAGGTCAAAGGTCAAATCAAAGTTGTACTATGATGTTGCACACCTACTCCCCCATCCGATGTCTCTACCAAGTACCAACCTTCTATACTTTACAGTTTCCGAGATATAGCCCAGACAAAATTTTAAATATCAAGGTTAATATGACAAGGTCAAATCAAGGTTACACCATGACATTGGATACCTACACCCCCTAACCAATGTCCCTACCAAGTATCAACTTCCTACACCTTAGCCCCAAAACAAATGAAACTAGAGGATCGCTCGCAAAAAAAAAGATAATGTTTTTGCATAGCAAAAACAAAGCGTCACGAAAAGGATATAAAGGTGAGTGCTAAAGTATTAAGAAAATGCTTTGTTTTCTAGCCTTATACTGTTGTGGCAACCAAAGACAGTGCAGTCTGCCCATTCTAGCACGGTTTTCAAGATATAAGCATTTTTGTGTTTTGCAAAAAATTCGAAAATTCAAAATGTCCGCTATATTTGGCGAGACAAAAATATTTTGAAAATTGGCATGGCTACTCTGCAGAGATACCCAGCAGATCAAAAATTTTGTTGAGTTCGCTCCATGTAGCACGGTTTTCGAGATATAAGCATTTTTGTGTTTTGCAAAAACTTTGAAAATTCAAAATGGCCACCATTTTTGGGGAGACAAAAATTTTTCACAAGACCACTGCCGCAGTGTGTATCTCCCACCGAGCATTAAAGGAGAAGAAATAGCTTTTCCGAAATATTCACAATTTTTCATTTTCGTGTGTGAAAGCTCTTCCAAAAGTAGGTGAATGAGTTATTTGAGAAAAATTGGCTATCTGGAATACTATTAAGAGATAATTCACATTTACTCCTTCTGAGTAGGTGAGTAATTACCTACGGGTCTGGAACTTCACCAAGTGAAAGTTCTCCCAAAAGGAGATGAATGAGTTATTTGATAAAAATTGGGTATCTGCAATACTTTTAGAGATAATTCACATTTACTCATTTTGAGTAGGTGAATAATTAGGTATGAGTCTGAAATTTCACCAGGTGAAAGCTCTCCCAAAAGTAGGTGAATGAGTTATTTGAGAAAAATTGGCTATCTGCAATACTTTTAGAGATAATGCGCATTTAATCATTTTTTGTAGGCGAGTAATTAGCTATGGGTCTGAAACTTCACCATGTGAAAGCTCTCCCACAAGTAGATGAATGAGTATTTGATAAAAATTGGGTATCCGCAATACTTTTACAGATAATTAGCATTTGCTCATTCTGAGTAGGTGAATAATTAGCTACAGGTCTGAAACTTCACCGAGTGAAAGCTCTTTGGGATAGCTGCTCTGCAGAGATACCCCTGAAGATAAAAAATTTCGTCGAAATCGCTCTATGTAGCACAGTTTTCGAGATATTAGCATTTTTGCGTTTTGCAATTTTTGCGCAAAAATTCGAAAATTGAAAATGGCCGCCATTTTTGGCAAGACAAATTTTTTTTTTAAATTGGCATGGCTACTCTGCAGAGATACCCTGTGGGTCAAAAATTTCGTCGAAATCGCTCTATCTGGCACGGTTTTCGAGATATAAGCATTTTTATGTTTTGCAATTTTGCGAAAAATTAGAAAATTCAAAATGGCCGCCATTTTTTGCGAGAAATTTTTTTTTGAAAATTGGCATGGCTACTCTGCAGAGATACCCTGGGGGTCGAAAATTTTGTTGAAATTGCTCTATCTAGCAGCGTTTTCGAGATAGAAGCATTTTTATGTTTTGCAATTTTTGCGAAAAATTCGAAAATTCAAAATGGCCGCCATTTTTGGCGAGACAAACATTTTTTGAAAATTGGGATAACTACTCTGCAGAGATACCCTGTGGGTAAAAAATTTTGTCGAAATCGCTCTATCTAGCACGGTTTTCGAGATATAAGCATTTTTGTGTTTTCCTTATTTGGAAAATTCATAATGATTAATTAATCATTAATTACTCGGCCATTTCTTAACCAATCAATGCCAAAATCTAATGATTTCCAGATTTTAATAGACTGAATGTATTTGCCAAGTTTTTAAAATCCCTTTCAAGTTATCATCCGGACAAGCCTCCCCATCGAAAAAAGACATTTTTGGTCATGTGACCTCTCTGATTGGTTGAAATGTCACTGCAGCATATTCAAAAAAATTCCCCAAGGCTACTGCCTAAACCTGCCAAATTTGAAACGTTACAGAGTTATAAGGAAAACAAAATGCTGAGCCGCCGGAACCAGCGGAGCCTGAAGGTCTCCCATACACAAACAAGCGTCCCTTGCGGGACGCTTAATTCCTATACTTTATAGTTTCTGAGATACAGCACTGACAAGATTATTTACGCTGCTAAATATCCCACCTACGCAGCTGGATACCATGGGTGAAAACAATACCCACACAGTATTTAAACTTAAAGGCTGTGGAGTAAAATATAAAGATAAATCTGAAGTTGAAATGACTGAGTAGTATGAATCATATGTATTAAAACACTTGTATAAGCAGATATGTCACATTTTAAATGTAGACACAACTAACTTTTAGTTTAATCAAATCAATGTCACAAATGTGAAAAATAGAAAAACAATGTACATGGTGAATGTATTACAAAACTAGATTGCACCGACTCGACGCTAACATATCCCCAGACAGGCCATCTCTCATGCCACAGACATTCATTGGGTACTTTTTATAGCACCCACTTTGTAAGATTCACAATTGGTATACACTTTGAATGAAATCATGAAAGTGTTTTTGAGTTATTGCGCACACAAGCCAAAATGTACGGCGGCAGCGTGACAGATGTGAAACCAGTATATCCCTAACTTTCATCTTGGGATATAATAATTAAGTGATGCTACCTCCATAGTATTAACTAATACCACTCAACCTGATGAACTTTATGTCTGAAAATAAGAAAGGTGAAATGCTTGATAGTAGGTCCCTGGAATCACTACTAACTATCATTGTGCTGCATATTACACTTCCTATATTGTACGTAACTGTATTCTCACCTAGGAAACTTTCACCAAGCATAAATCATAGTTTTACCAAATGACCTTGTGTACTGAAATTTTAATCCCCCAAAACTTTAAAATTCTTGATCTTTAAGGTAAAAACAATTCTGGCAAATTTCTTAAAAATTGAACAATGGTGAAAATTTTCTTTCAGCTAAAATTTCCAATAATATACAAAATCTTAAATTAATCAAACTTCAGAGATGCCCATACCCCACAGCTTGGGGAAATATGTTTCAACACCATGAGATATAGAAGTAGTGAAACAGTACACAGATTGGGATACTTTCAGAGCACTGCATGTAAAGATTGAGTATTAAAACAATACAATTCAGTAAACTAAAAGTTACGAAGCTGTAAAATTTCTTAACTGGAGAATATTATGTATGGGCGAATTATGGTTTGAATGTTTTGAATATTACCCATACATACAGATGTGGCAATACATGCTTATATGTGGAGCTGGGGCAAAACCTGTGGCTCACTTGATGCAATACCATCTGTTACACACAATGGAAAGTTGCAAAAGTAAAACCCTTAATGAATTCTAATATGACTTTAACAGTGCTTAATCTATATCAAAAGAGAGATACAATAGTATCACATATCCCTGCAGAGATATAAAATAGCATCAAATATGCAAGATCAAAGGTCAAATGACGATGCACACCTATAACCCCCAACCAATGTCCCTACCAAATATCAACGTCCTGCACCTTATGGTTTCCAAAACATAGCCTGGATAAGGCATTATAGGACAAGGTCACTACAGCAAGGTCAAAGGTCAAATCAAGGTCACACTGACATTTTACATCTACACACCCTAGCCAATGTCCCTACCAAGTATCAACTTCCTACACCTTACGGTTTCCGAGATATAGCCAGGACCAGATTTTATAGGTCAAGGTCACTACAGCAAGGTCAAATTAAGGTCACACCATGACGTTGCACACCTACACCCCCTAACCAACATCCCTACCAACTATCAACTTCCTACACCTTATGGTTTCTGAGATACAGCCGGACAGACTTTTTCCCGCCTCCTGCCCGCCCATCCGGACACCATGGCTGAAAACAATACCCTGACAGCCCTTAAGGGCTGTGGGGTAAAAGCCTCATATTTAAGTGGTTCCACAAGAAAAATTTGAGACCTTTTTAAGATAAAAGACTTAAGGTGTCATAAATAATGAACAACTTGCCAAAAAAATATATATATATATTTAAACAGAATTTTAAACATACTGATTTAAAATCAATGCTACTTTCTCAACAGTGTTATTTGACCTCAGTGAGGAATGTTCCCATTTAATGGCACAATTGCCATGTGACCTTCTTCTGCCCTTGAAAAATGCCCTTGAACTTTTATGGGTGTATTTAATTTCAAAAGAGATGTTTAATTCGACCTGTCAGCACAGTACACAAGCAATATCACCTATTATTTGGACCGTTCCAACGCAAACACAATGGATCGATTGTTCTTAGTTCTCCTTTTCTGTTTGATTGCTTTTCCAAGAATTCATCAATCAAATCCTGAAATACACACAAATTGTAAAAATTTTATTGTAATTTAACTTTTTCAAAGTTTAATGCCTACCTTATCCTCACTATTGCCATGTGTTGGTGGGAATAAACATAAACGACCAAACAAGAACATTTTTTAAAGAAAAATTCTTGTAGGTACTACTGCACATATGGTGAATGTGCATGTACCTAGTCCCAGAAAACCCTGATTCACTTCACTTTAATTTTGGTTGCAGGAGAGCAAACTTTTTTTCTTTTTTTTTTTTGATAAAGGTGGTAAAAGACATACATACTCACTCATTTTACAGATTCCTCCCAGCTAGTCTCAAAATTCCATGCTTGCAAAGATTTACTGCATTCCAGTTATGAATATAATTGAACATCTCTTTTGTTAAATGGTTTCTACTAAGTGATAAACAGTAAGCAAAAAGCACCAACACGGATGCAATGCATTTTCAGATGCAAAGATACATTAGATTCTTCTGACATATAACTTGCACAATATCCATTATATATTCCAAAACTCAACTTTGTAATTCTATTCATATCTAGTTATCTAAACCCGGACTATGTTTTCAAGGCTGCACATATTTCAGGTGTTAGAGCTTGTACAAAACTTTTATGTCCACAGATATGCAATTCTTGACCATAAAGAGTATGAAATGTGGAAGTATGAGGAAAATCTCTCATTTTAATCAATAAATTATGGGACATTATTATATACAATTGTAATTTCTGTCACAATCTGAAGTCATTTTGCTAATCTTTTAGAGAATTCCACATAATTTTGCTTCTGGTTGAGTAATTTGAAGAGAATGGCCTGGTAAGGATTTCAAGTAATGTGATGAATTTCATATTTCTTTTTCTAAAGCAATAGCCGTTACCTGTCTCTTGAGCACAAGATGTTTACCCTTCCAGTATTTGAGCATCCCTAGTGACTGCAGAGTACTCACAATGTCATTGGCATTAATAGCAGTCTCTGTGCTTAAATCTGCAAGCATATGATCGGAAGGCACTTGTATGATAATAGCTAAGTTTTTAACACTCTCAACTGCAATAAAGTTAGAGGCCGGTAGTATATGTATTTTAGTATCAAGCCAATTTGAGTTCAATATTTCTTAGAGTACTAGGTAACTCACTAAAGGATGGAGTGATGACTACTGTTGAGTATAAGAATAAGAAAAGAGCATTTCAATAATTTTTAATCAATAATCATCTGCAGAGGTTGTAAAAAGATTATATTGAAGTATCTAGTGAAGCATCTTTTAATATTTTACCATTAAAAAAACTACTTGTTTGGGAAGAGAGTACACGTGAAAAAGAAGTCAAGTCGATACAATTTAATAAGTACTAACATTTCTATTGTACAAGGGCTGACCAACTTATTTGAACGAGACACTACCACTGAAGAAACTATATTATTTTAAATATTATCTATCCTAAATATCACATTATTTTTTTTTCAAAGATTTTCTTTTGTAGAAACAGGGGTGTTTTTTTACGATAAGCTTTACTTCAAGTTAGGTTGGTATACTTTAGATTGTGAAACTATGGGTGTTTTCAAAAACAGTGAGATAAAAGGATCGATCTAGATGCCACAACTAATGTTTTGTGTCATGTTTATAATCAAACAAACTAATTAGCGTCTTTAAATGCCATGTAATTTAGGAGCAAACGTCTGTGTGTACTTGGCCACCAAGTGTCACAATGTAATAGTAATGTCACCAACTAAGTCAGCTGTCAAAACAAGGAACTGATTACTCACCCTTTATACAGAGTTCCTTTGCTTTATGACTGGTGAGGTAATTTAAAAGAACATCTTTCCAGTAACTTCTGTAGGTTAACAGGCCCAAGTCAGACAAAGGCTTTTCTGGGGATCCAATTTTTTTCTCAACCTTACTCAGAAGGTAACCTGAAAAAGGAAAGTGGTTTTGATCAAATATCCAATATTTGCAGGAGTTGTGACAATGCTTTAATATTATACATTTCTCTGTTTATATATGTCCAATTTTGTAGGCTTCAGTTTCAAATTACAACAGCCAATTTAATTCCAGGATTTGTTTTGCACATTGGGACACTGGGCATGCCCATGCTTGTGCACACTAAGTAGTTACCTATCTCAAAATATTCCCTTCAGACACTGCAGAGGTTTTTGTTGTTTTTTTTTGCTTAATGCTATGCATAGTTTACAACCTTGCAATGCTAGCAAGAGTGTATGCTTGAACTGCATTAATTATTTTACCACCGCCTGCCACAATAACAAAATCATTGACTGCATCTCTTTTAAACTTACAACATCATAATAAGTTTCTTTTTACAAGCCAAGGAAATTATCAATTGTCTGATACATCAACACAAAAATAGGTTATTTTTATTCATTGGGAATGCCTATAAAATTGTGCAGAAGATTAAAGACTCTGAAAACCCTAGTGCATTTTACCAGAATGTCAAGAACAGCACAAGGAAAATGGCGAGAGACCAATGGCGTAGATAAAATATTCCAGCTTACTCACTGAAATCTATCAGCATTTTGCCAAATCCCTTCCTCATGGATGGTGGTAATGTTAATATGCAGGAAACATTATAGTTGAGGAAAGACTGTTTTTCCTGAAAAACATTTTTGCCATAAAGTTATAATGACTAACTTCAACAAAAATGAAATTTCCCATAAAAAAACTCTAATATAGGATGTTTTTTTGTTAAATTCATGAATTTTGTGATAATTTTGATCTATTAGTTGAATCAATTGAAGAGTTTTCATGTATTTTACTTCTCTTAGTTTTTAAGAGTCTCTCGATGTCAAATATTACATATTGTCAATCTCATTTTTCTAATAAAATAAATTTATTTTATTCAAAAGATAACAAACATGAGAATGCAAATTCATAATCTCTAAAGAAGAATGCATCTACGTCCTCAATATATGTTCAGTCACGATATGGAAACCCTTGCTTTTTTCACTTTAGGAACTTATTTTTAAATATCAATCACGCTGTATACTTTGGAGCAATAGACGATTAATGGGGACCTACTTGAAACGTAATATAGAAGCGCTACTTTTTTTACTAAATTACTAGCACAGTTTCAAATAACAGGCAGCCCATTACATACCTTGGAGAAGTAACCAACCATGTGACAGCCCAGGTTGTCGACTTCAGTCATGATGTAGAAGAGGAAGGGCTCCACATCATAGTACAGGGTCTTGTGGTCCAGGAAGAGCTTGGCCAGTAAGCACAAGTTCTGACAGTAGATCTGCAAACAACAACTCATGAATGTGCTGACGGACACTTTATTGACTGAAGTTTACTGATTTGGGTTTAACATCACTTTTACCACATTGAACAAGCTGTAAAATGATGGTATATAATGACAAGTACTCCACAAATGGGTATTAGAATTACATATGGTACAATGAGCCATAACAAAATATTTTAGAATTAGTACTCCTCAATTTCTATGCAATAAAACAATTGTAACACCTTATTTTTCTTGCCGTCCACTTCAAACACAGAAATGGTGCCTTTTCTGTAGATCTCGTCTCCCGGTGGATGTCTCCACACACACTTTGCCTGGAACACACACACAAACTACTCTTGAGCCCTTTCGTGTAGAACTCAGCTATGCAGAAATAAATATCAACTACCTCAGATGACTTTCTTGATTAAAAACATACAATTATACCACAAGTGTGTTTCCGGTCACCAACACGACACAATGGTTTAACCTTTTCCAAATTCACAGCTCGGGTTGACCTTGGAAATGCCATGGGTGTAACATATTTCTTTTCTTTTGTCAAAGGATCTCAATCCATTCATATAATACCATTATATTGACAATCTCTACTTATATTAACGATGCACCAGAACATGATATTATCTTCTCTTTTTAATTAAAAAAGGGCTGTGTCGGGACTTGTTTGTCAAAAAATGCTTTCAACAATCACAAGCAGTTCCAAACTTTGTTCTATAAACTGAAGGAGAGAAATAGGTACACGGCTTATATCTAAATTCATCACTAGTTTATTTCATTAACTTCCATTGGAAATTAATGGCGATGAGCTGTCAATGAAAAAATCCGCAATCACTTAAAGTATCAGTTTCCCTAGAAATATAAATGTGCACTGAAGATGTCAGTTAAAAGACCAAACCCCAAACTCACCGCATGCCTGCGTGCAATGGTGCTGGTCTTCATGTACTTGAGGCAGAACTCGCAGATGTAGATTTTAGGCAGACATGCATACTCCTCTGGGTATGGGGAAGCATACCATGTGGTCATCTCATACTTCCCCATCTCTATGTTTTTCACCCTGTACTCGTGGTTATCACTCAGCTGGTAATGCATATTCAGCTCGTAGCCCTGACAATAGCATAAACAGTCAGCTAGGTTGCAGAGTATTATAAATATTTTTATTTATATTACTACATTCAATTATCAGTGAGCCACAAAGCCTCATTTTCATTAAATAATTTTGATTAACAGGAAAATCCCAAGACAAATGATTCGTATATATACTTTTGATAAGAACATGAATAAATTGATGAATAGTTAGCTTTACACATTTAGTAGTTTGATTTTGTGAGAATTGTTTAGCGTAAATCATTTTGGTCGCGACTTGCTTTCATAATTTTACATGGAAATTACATTTTAAGTGTCATCCTAGATCTCCTCAGATCCTTCACCCTCAAAAGTCAGAGATTTGTCAGTGTAATGAAAGTTACTTTTCATAAATGATGTGATTGTCTTTTTTTTTTTTTTATATTTATTTATTTTTATTACACTCCAAAAATATACATACATCAGTATACAATATAAAGGTTATTGCTTTATTCCAACATTTATATTATTCCGTTTACTCAGATTAGCATATTATATACTCTTATTATAATAAAAGGTTATTGTCATCTGGTACGAGTGCTGCCTTGCCAACAACTTCCTTACTATATGTCCTCAAATAAAGGTTCCCATGTTAACCAGTTTTTTAGTGACACATTTTTTTCAATTTGTTTTAGTTTCAAGAGTGTGATCTGTTCAGCAAAGGCTAACTTGTACTTTTTTTGAAAATTGTAAATATTCAAGATTTTATTATTTTTTGCGCATTGGAAAATGTACCACTTTGCACAAAGAATTAACAAATTTATTTGGTCACCGTTTCTATCATTAGACAGGTACCCAAACATAACTTGCTCCTCGTCAAAAAACCACGGCAGTTTAAGTTTAATTCTCATCCAGTTGGAAATATTTTCCCAGAAGTCTTTAGTTTTGATACAGTTATAAAAAAGATGTAAAATGGTTTCTTCATTGTTTGTGCAAAGTCTGCATATGCTAAATTCTTCAATTTTTGTTAATTTTAAATACTTTCTCACTCCTATAATCCTAAAAAGAATTCTATATTGAAACCATGTAAGTGAGGCATCACTTTTAAATTTGAAACAGACTTTAAAAATCTGTCTCCATTTACTCTCCTCAATATCCTGACCTAATTCAATTGACCACTTAAGCTTCATCTTTGGTTGGAAATCAGTTTTGTTTAATACTTTATACATATCAGAAGCGCCGCTCTTCCTCTTCAATAGAATATTCAAATGGGCTGATCTGCCTGGACCTATTGGTTTGGCCAGATTGGAACAGCCACATTTGTTTATAAATGTCTGTACAAATTTTTTTATTTTATAATACTCCAGTATATTTACAGAATCCAACTTGAAATTTTTTTTAAGTTCATTGAATGTGCAAAAATTGCCTTTTGTATCCAGAAGATCTCCAACAAAAAGAATACCTTTTTTGTACCACTTTGGGTAGTACAATGCCGGTTGTCCTATTTTGTTATTAAACCAGAGGGGAGTGTAAAGGATATCCAGGGTATGTTTCTCGAATTTTGTTTCTGTAATGTTTTTCCAAGCTGTTAGAACATCAAGCCAAAAAGGATTTTTCACCTTTAGTGGTAATGTGTTGTACCAACAGGGACCAAAATTAGTAATGTAGTTCAAAGGACCCAAAATATATGCAGCAAGGTGAACCCATGGTGCATTTTGATCAACTAGTAGACGCCTGATCCAAGTTGATTTAATGGCCAAGATAAAATTTTGAAGATCTATCATTTTAAGCCCTCCTTCTATGTGTTCTTTGCATATTTGCTTTCTCGCAATTTTATCTGTCTTGCTACCCCATACAAATTTGTATAGGATATTAGATATCTCCTTAATTGTAGTTGGGGCTGGACTAGGCAGTGATATAAAGAGATGGTTAAACTTAGAAATCACAAATGTTTTGATTATTGTAATCTTGCCGAATGGTGTTAGATACCTATTTTCCCATCTATTGAGTAAATGTTTCGACCGCAAGATTGCAATATCATAATTTATTTTTGGCATTTTGTCTAATTCGACATTGAATTCTATACCCAACATATTAAAGTCAGTGATGCCCCATTCTAGTCTCGGATTAACATTTAATTTTTCCTTACTATATCTTTTCCTACCAATCCAGATGATTTTTGTTTTTGAAGTGTTCATTTTCAAGCCAGACATGGAACCAAACATTTCAATTGTATTTAAAGCTGCTTCCAAGGAGTCTCGGGACCCATCCATTATTATTGTGGTGTCGTCGGCGAACTGAGTAATCTTATATTCTTTTGAGCCAAGAACAATACCTTTAATAGCTTTTTTATTTGTAACGAGGATTGATAAAATTTGGCCACAGAGAAGAAATAAGAAAGGTGCACACGGGTCACCCTGCCTACAACCTCGTTTTATGTCGAAAAAACTTGAGAGAAAGCCACATTGTAGAACTGTTGCTTTAATGTTAGTGTTAAACAATTGATTGTCTTTTTTAAGCAAAATACATGTATATAATTTGCCAAAACCTATCCTAAGTGACTACCAAACAGTAGTTACAATGCAAATGCTTAATATAATCTTGCAGTCTTTTGATTTTTACTTCAACAATCAATCAATCAAGAAAAGAATATCAAATGTACACTCAATTCATTATGTCTTTACATAAAATGCCTGACACTTAAAATCATGTCATTTTGTGAAATATCTGTACACTTTAGTTTTTCTATAAACACAACCAAATAAATAAAGTCCTGTCCAGAACCAATCAGAGTCAAACTCACCAGTTTCTCGCATGCTCTGGCCTGTGCCTCTCTGAAGAGCCTCAGATCATACTCTGTAGTAATGCCAGTCAGTAGAGGCTCCCTGGTTTTCAAGTATTTCTTCTGATGCACCTGTAGACGTTCTTTCACTTCCTGTGTCACCTCAGGTTTCTGGCCACGTCTCGTTAACACCTTCTTTTTGAAATCTTTTTGCTCCTGAGTTGCACTCTGAATTAAGAGGCATTTAGATTATTTACTGGTTAAGAATTACCAGTTGTTTTTGAAAACAAATCAATAATATTTGTGACAGGTGAGAGACTGAAAATCAATCATCCATCTTATTTTATTCGCGAAATGGCCGCATAACCAAAAATACTTCAAGAGTTTAACTCTCACAAAACAGATTAGGAAATATTACAAGGAACTAGATATTGCGTCTCAACGCAGTGTATCCCCAGACGGGACATGGTTGAAGCGTGACATACAGATTATTGCCAAATTATAAGGTGGAACCAATAATAAGGGAGATATAGGTCATTATAAGTATCAAGGATCACGTTCGACCTTAAGGGAGGGGTCGAAGGTCAAATCTGAACCAACCCAAAAATTTGGGGCACATGATTTCCCATAAGTCATCTTCACATCCAAACCTCTACGACCAATAATAAGGGAGATACACACCATTATAGGTATCAAGGACCACATTCGAACTTCAAGGAGGGCTGCACATGATTTCCTATCAGTTGTCTTCACATCCAAAACCTCTACGGCAAATAATAAGGGAGATATAGGCTCCTTTAAGTTTGGTCACCTCAGATTTTCAAATTCGTTGCCATAGCAACCAACCCAATTGAACAAACTGGAAGAAAATGTTAGCCAGGCAAGATTTCATAGCAGGGAAGATATCCTGAAACCTTGGTAAGGATAAGTCATCATAGGTATGAAGAACCACATTTGACCTTAAAGGAGGGGTCCAAGGTCAAATCTGAAACCAGCAAAAGATTCAGGGCACATGATTTTCCATAAGTCGTCTTTACCGCCAAAACCTCCGCGACCAATAATAAGGGAGATATAGGCCGTTATAAGTATCAGGGCCCACATTCAACCTTGAAGGAGGGAGCTAAGGTCAAATCTGACCCCACCAAAAGATTTGGGGCACATGATTTCCTATAAGTTGTTTTCACATCCTAAACCTCTACGACCAATAATAGGGGAGATATAGTCCACCATAGGTATCAAGTACCACAATCGACCTTGAAGGAGGAATCTAAGGTCAAATCTGACCCCACCAAAAGATTCGGGGCACATGATTTCCTACAAGTTGTCTTCACATCCAAAACCTCTACGACCAATAATTAGGGAGATATAGGCTCCTTTAAGTTTGGTCACCTCAGATTTTCAAATTCGTTGCCAGAGCAACCCAACTGAACAAACTGGACCAAATGTTAGCCAGGCAAGATTTCATAGCAGGGAAGATATCTTGAAACCTTGGTAAGAATAGGTGCAACAGATTTCCAGCTGTAAGTGATTTACTCAATGGTGAAGTGTCAAAGTAGCTATTACTCAGTTAGCTATGGACCTACAGCTCTGAAGATTTGCCATGACAGAGTACATTTAAAAGTACATGAACAAAATATTTGACAAAAAACCTCTAAATTTTATTGCGCTACAATAGCTTACCATGTGGAACTGAATGATCTTGGGAGGCCGCAGGCATCCAGCCAATGTCCAAGAAAAATAGATGTTTAGTGTTGGCCGTAGCCACAGTTGTATTCTTGTGGAACTCTTCTCAATTCATCCTCCTTTTCTCGTTGGCTGCGTGATTTGGAAGCGTTTGCTTTTCACATTCATATTTTACACTATTTCCCAGTTTTTACGTATTGTTGTATGTTATCACTTGGCTATTTTGCTTAATTAATGTTATAGATTATTCTGTGAAAGTTACGTTTTGACAGGATAAGTATTTCTATACTTTTTTTGTGATTTGTGAGTTTTCTCAGTTCAGGCTTGCTGGTTTACATGTTTTTATTGCAGTAAAAATGTCCTCCCATACCCAAAGAACAAGCAAAGATAAACCTAGATCTCTGAAGTGTGGGCATTTCTGTCTTCCGTTTGATAATCACAATTTTTGTCCTTCCTGTAGAGAGGCAAATAAAGGGATGACCTGTGTTACCCTTGAATCTCCATGCGACATTTGCTCTGGGTTCTCGGAAGAACAAATGCTTAAAATCAAAAACAGGAAGTGTTATGTTAGGAAACAGAAAGCAGACACTTCAAAAGACGATGAGCTTGATTTGCTAGGGGACGAGGACATGGAGTCCTTTACTGGATCTCAGGCAGACCTTGAGGGTGCTGCTGACAATTTATTTGCTTCTCCACCATGTCCTAAGCCCCTGCGTTTCAAGTCATTGTCTCTTAAAACTCCAGCTAAAACTGTCCCGCCTACCCCAGGTACAGGTTTACAACAGAAAATAGAGTCCAAACTCGAGAAATCCCTGGGTTCTCAGTTTAATATCCAATTGTAACAGCAAATGGGGGTTTTCCAAGGTTTCTATGCTTGAGGCCATGAAGTCTCTCAGAGACAAATTTCAGTCTTTCAAAAAGACATCTAAAGAAGTGGAGGTGGATCAGACCTCCACTTCTGCATCTAAGCCTGGTACCAGTAAACAAACTGAGAATCTGGACCCAACCCCTCCTCCGAGAACTCAACCATCCTCTCATACGGATGAGGCTATGGAGGTGGACTTGTATGGTCCGCCCCTTCCACTTTGTCTCGGAGATAACCAATCTATGCTTGACTCTGAACCGAGACATGTCTCGGATCAACATGTCTTGTCATGAAATGTTCATTCCAAATTGGTTTGAAAAGGGCATAACTGCAGTATCCGATGTTCTTAACTTAGATGGTTCAATTAAAACCTTAGACGAAGTTAAACAAGAATATTCTATTAACTCTATTAACCCTTTGCACTATTTGAGGGTCCAGCAAAATGTGAAGAAATTTCTTAAAAAATATAAGCCAGTAGTTGATTTTAATGTGCAGAGGCCCTTTATTCCGTTTTACATATTACCTATTTGGAAAAATAATTAGGGAGTAGGAGCCTTTTATAAATTACTGTTGCAAAAAGAAAAGAATAATCATAATATGAAACAAAAATGGCAATTTGAGCTGGATATAAATATTGATGACAAAATGTGGATGTCAATATTTAATGTGTGTTTTAACAGTTTAGATAACAACAGCTTGCAGTGGTTTCAGTTAAAACTCATTTATAGAATACTCCCTACAAAGGCATATTTAAGGAAAACTAGATGAATGCTTTTGCTAACAAAAGCGAAGCGTCCCTTAAAGTTTAAAATGCTTTGTGGTTTTAATAAGCATGCTGTAAAGCTAAGAATGCACAAAGCTGCACCGTATGCTTTCCCAATATACTTAATACATTCTGAAGCTATAAAAGCAACAATAAAGGAGATATAAGGCAAAAACTCCAAAGCAGCTATTTATGACCCCAGTTTGGCCCATAAGGGAGGGTCGGGGGGGTAAAACTGACCGGCTATTTAGACTCTCCACATATGCTTTCTCAATACCTCTTAATACATTCTGAAGCTATAAAAGCAACAATAAAGGAGATATAAGGCAAAAACTCAAAATCAGCTATTTTATGACCCCAGTTTGCCCCATAAGGGTGGGGCCGGTAAAACTGACCGGCTATTTAGATTCTCCACATATGCTTTCCCAATACCTCTTAATACATTCTGAAGCTATAAAAGCAACAATACAGGAGATATAAGGCAAAAACTCCAAAGCAGCTATTTATGACCCCAGTTTGGCCCATAAGGGGGGGTCGGGGGGTAAAACTGACCGGCTATTTAGACTCTCCACATAGGATTTCCTAATACCTCTTAATATATTCTGAAGCTATAAAAGCAACAATAAAGGAGATATAAGGCAAAAACTCAAAATCGGCTATTTTATGACCCCAGTTTGACCCATAAGGGGGGGTCGGGGGGTAAAACTGACCGGCTATTTAGACTCTCCACATATGCTTTCCCAATACCTCTTAATACATTCTGAAGCTATAAAGGCAACAATAAAGGAGATATAAGGCAAAAACTCAAAATCAGCTATTTTATGACCCCAGTTTGACCCATAAGGGGGGGGCCAGGGGGTAAAACTGACCGGTTATTTAGACTCTCCACATATGCTTTCCCAATACCTCTTAATATATTCTGAAGCTATAAAAGCAACAATAAAGGAGATATAAGGCAAAAACTCAAAATCAGCTATTTTATGACCCCAGTTTGACCCATAAGGGGGGGCTGTGGGGTAAAACTGACCGGCTATTTAGACTCTCCACATATGCTTTCCCAATACCTCTTAATATATTCTGAAGCTATAAAAGCAACAATAAAGGAGATATAAGGCAAAAACTCAAAATCAGCTATTTTATGACCCCAGTTTGACCCATAAGGGGGGGCCAGGGGGTAAAACTGACCGGCTATTTAGACTCTCCACATATGCTTTCCCAATACCTCTTAATATATTCTGAAGCTATAAAAGCAACAATAAAGGAGATATAAGGCAAAAACTCAAAATCAGCTATTTTATGACCCCAGTTTGACCCATAGGGGGGCCAGGGGGTAAAACTGACCGGCTATTTAGACTCTCCACATATGCTTTCCCAATACCTCTTAATACATTCTGAAGCTATAAAAGCAACAATACAGGAGATATAAGGCAAAAACTCCAAAGCGGCTATTTTATGACCCCAGTTTGGCCCATAAGGGGGGGTCGGGGGGTAAAACTGACCGGCTATTTAGACTCTCCACATAGGATTTCCTAATACCTCTTAATATATTCTGAAGCTATAAAAGCAACAATAAAGGAGATATAAGGCAAAAACTCAAAATCGGCTATTTTATGACCCCAGTTTGACCCATAAGGGGGGGTCGGGGGGTAAAACTGACCGGCTATTTAGACTCTCCACATATGCTTTCCCAATACCTCTTAATACATTCTGAAGCTATAAAGGCAACAATAAAGGAGATATAAGGCAAAAACTCAAAATCAGCTATTTTATGACCCCAGTTTGACCCATAAGGGGGGGGCCAGGGGGTAAAACTGACCGGTTATTTAGACTCTCCACATATGCTTTCCCAATACCTCTTAATATATTCTGAAGCTATAAAAGCAACAATAAAGGAGATATAAGGCAAAAACTCAAAATCAGCTATTTTATGACCCCAGTTTGACCCATAAGGGGGGGCTGTGGGGTAAAACTGACCGGCTATTTAGACTCTCCACATATGCTTTCCCAATACCTCTTAATATATTCTGAAGCTATAAAAGCAACAATAAAGGAGATATAAGGCAAAAACTCAAAATCAGCTATTTTATGACCCCAGTTTGACCCATAAGGGGGGGCCAGGGGGTAAAACTGACCGGCTATTTAGACTCTCCACATATGCTTTCCCAATACCTCTTAATATATTCTGAAGCTATAAAAGCAACAATAAAGGAGATATAAGGCAAAAACTCAAAATCAGCTATTTTATGACCCCAGTTTGACCCATAGGGGGGCCAGGGGGTAAAACTGACCGGCTATTTAGACTCTCCACATATGCTTTCCCAATACCTCTTAATATATTCTGAAGCTATAAAAGCAACAATAAAGGAGATAAAGGCAAAAACTCAAAATCGGCTATTTTATGACCCCAGTTTGACCCATAAGGGGGGGGCGGGGGGTAAAACTGACCGGCTATTTAGACTCTTCATATATGCTTTCCCAATACCTCTTAATACATTCTGAAGCTATAAAAGCAACAATAAAGGAGATACAAGGCAAAAACTCAAAATCGGCTATTTTATGACCCCAGTTTGACCCATAAGGGGGGGCTGTGGGGTAAAACTGACCGGCTATTTAGACTCTCCACATATGGTTTCCTATTACCTCCCAGTACATTTTATAGCTCTAAATGCAATACTTAAGAAGATAATAGGGGGGTTGGCCTAAATTTAAGGCTTTCAGATTGGAAGGTGTCAGAAAATCACTTATAAATGAGACATTTTTCAAGGGATTGCTCCCAAAATCTAATCAGCTCGCATTTTCGATAGTATGATCAGGTGTGTCAAATTATAAGGCTCTGTAGCAAGTAGTTTTTCCTGAACTGTGATGACGGGGGTGGGGGTGGGTGGGGGGGTGTACTTCAAAAAATAGTTTTTGATCATGTGACCTTCATAAAGGTCAAAGGTCAAATTTAAGCATGCAGAAAAATTTTCCCACGCCTAAGGTATATAATGCCAAATATGGTTTGAAACCTTCTAATAATAAGGGAGATATTCAAGGGAGACCATAATGCGGCGGTGGCGGCGGCGGTGGCGAGGAAACTGAGGCGAAAACAAATAAGCGCCCTTTCAGGGACGCTTAATTAATATCGTGGACACTGCAGAATGTAGTTATTGTCAAGAAAGTGAAACTATTTTGCATATGTTTGTTGAATGTAATAGAATTGTAGAGTTTTGGAATGAAATAGAAGAACTGATATGTCAAATCATTGGTTTTCAGATTAAACTTTCAGCTTTCGATAAAATGTTTGGCTATCAGAATAGAGACCGAAACAAAATCCCTTTAAATTTGATATTACTTGTTACAAAAAAATATATTTTAGACACAAACGCTACAAATGGCATTCTCAACTTAAATGTATTGAAATGTAGATATCACCAAACATATGCCGATGAAAAATACCTTGCTGCTCTCTCAGGTAAACAAGATAATTTTAATAGAATCTGGGATAAATGGGGTACAGCCCTGGAAGAAATGGCAAGTAATTGATCTATCAGTTACTTACTAAAGTAGCCACAGACTACCTGGTCAGGTCTTGATGTTTATTTATGTATTTTTTTTTATCTTTTGGTTTCCTAATTTTTGTTATATAACAATTTTTGCTTTTATGTAAAAGAATTTTGAAACATGTAATATGCAGAAAAATTTAAAAAAAAAAACACATTCAGGTCAGTCCGAGGAACCCTCTCGGGTGGTCTCGGCTAGACCAAAAAAACATCCAGATAAAAGAAAGCATAAGGTTATGTCCAGATATTTGTCTCAGTCATCATCTTCAGAGGAAAATCAGTCCTCTGTACCTATGCAAAGGTCTTCCAAGCCCTCTAGGGCCCCTTCTGATCAAGACCAACCTCAACATGATCCAGACCCACTTTTTTATAGGGAAGTAGCCATGGCTGACTTACCCTCTCAATATGCTGACCCCAGGGAAACCATGCCCAGGTCTTCCACTTCTGTTCTGGGCCTGGACAACCCAAAAGCCAACAGGAGCTTAGACCAAGAGGCCCTTCTTCTATGCTCCCCCTTAGCTCTCACATCAAAAATGCCTTTGATAAGTTTGAGCATGATTTTCTAGCCTCTAATTTACCTGAGGGTAAATATATTAAACCCCCTCCCTCCACTGTAAAGTGGTGCAAGGTGGGACAGCCTTGTTATGAGGACAAAATCCAGAGTTGAATACAGACTTTTTGAAGATCTGTATCTCTCCCAAACCCTCTGGGGGCCTTATGGGCAAGGTTCCCCTACCAGTTCTTAAGGAACTGGAACATCAAGCTAGGCAGAACCTCTCCACTATCAACTTCAAGACTTCTTCCTGTAACTCCACTTTAGAAAAGTGTCAACACAGTCTGAAGTCTTCCTTCAAAAAGGTTAAAACTCAGATCCAGGAAGGTGCCAATCCTGAAAAAGCGGCCAGGCGTGGTTACGAAGAGGCCTGTGAATATTTGGAGATTTGGAATAAGACTACTCTTATCTAGCAAAGAGCACTTGCCTGCCTAAGCAAATCTCTGGCCCATATACTCCAGAGGGACCTTTACACCATGGGTAACACTGGCCTGGTAAGGTGCGAGGCCGAGATGACCATACATCAACCACATTTAGGGGATACAAGACACCAAGAACTCAGGAATTCGCCCTTTTGGCCTTCCTCATTGTTCAAGTCTCAGTTAGTCAAGGAGGGAGAAGAATTCTCCTCAAAAAAGGCACCTCTAAAGATGCTCAGGGTTTTGGACCCTATCAAAATAAGCCCTTTCTTGGTCCCCACAATAAGAAAAGAGGCTCCTACAGGAAACGCCCCTATGGGGGCAACTCCTCACAAAGCAGTAACCAATCGTTTTCCTCAGGTAGGGAAAACCGAATTTCAGGGGCTCCAAGGCTCATTGTTCGACCCCACTCTAGGGGACGAGGGCATGGAAACCCCTCCCCCCAATGACTCCTCAAAAGCCTCCCTCAGTCCACCAGTAGGAGGTCGCCTTCAGCTGCCTATGTTCAAACAACATTATCACCAATGGATATGTTCTGACATTCACTTCAAAACCAAATCTTGCCAGGGTTCCTCTGATTCAGTCAGGATACAAGTCCCTTCCAAAAGAACAAGCTCTGGCCACTTGTGACCAGTCTCTCCTGTCAAAGAATGCAATAGAAAGTGTGGAAAATGCAAAATCTCTTGGGTTTTACAGTCGCCTGTTCCTAGTCCTCAAGCCTCACCAAAGGTGGAGGCCAGTAATAGACTTAAGCAGGCTCAACACTTTTCTACTTGTAGAAAAGTTCAAAATGGAAACTCCAGAGTCCATCAGGACCTCCCTGATTCCAAGGGAATGGGTATCATCGATAGACCTATCAGACGCTTACCTTCACATCCCCATCCACCCAAACTCAAGGAAATACCTAAGGTTTCGCCAGAGGTGTTCCAGTTCACCTCTTTTCCATTCAGCCTGGCCACAGCCCCTCAGGTCTTTACAATGATTACAAAGGAAGTGAAGCTAATAGCCCTCACGTGAGGACTCAGACTTCACCAATACCTGGACGACTGACTGATCAGGTCCCAGTCTCAGGAGGAAGCCCAAGTGAACACTCAGACAGTGGTAGACCTAACGCAGTCCTTGGGGTGGATAATAAATCAGGAGAAGTCCGAACTAAAACCAAGTCAGGTGTTTTTGTTTGTGGGCTACGAATACCATCTAGATTCAGCCCTTGTAAAATCCACTCAAGAGAGATGGCTCAAACTTCAGGATTTGATCCTCAAGTCAAAACATGCTTTGACTGCAAGATGTTTAATGTCGCTAATTGGGTTGCTTGCCTCAATGGACAAAATGGTCCTGGAGGGACGCCTTCACATGAGGCCCTTTCAGTTTTACCTCAAGGAGCACTGGAGATATCCTCAGTCGCTGGACAGCCTCCTTCCTTGGACAGAAACCATTTCAGCACACCTAGAGTGGTGGCTGAATCCCACAAACGTGATGAAAGGTGCAGACCTTCATCCCAAAGACCACAGTATCCAACTCTTTACAGATGCCTCAAACGAAGGCTGGGGTGCTACTTAGAGCAAACCTCTACAAAGGGTCTGTGTTTAGACAGGGAAAAAAGGCTACACATAAATGTTCTAGAGTTGAAGGCGGTTTCTCTAGCCCTTCAAAGTTTCAAGGACCAGTGTCAAAACCAAACAGTTGTTGGCTGCAACGGACAACACAACCATAGTGGCCTACATAAACAAACAAGGAGGAACTCACTCAGCAGAGATGTGCGCTCTCCTGTGGAAAATCATGACCTGGTGCCATCATTACCAGATAACCTTAAAAGCCAGACACATTCCAGGGTGTCTGAATGTGATGGCCGACCTTCTCTCCAGGTCGAACCAAGTGCAGTCAACAGAATGGTCACTGCATCCACAGGTGTTCAAACAGATCTGTCAAAAGTGGTTCACCCCTCATGTAGATCTATTTGCCACTCATCTGAACCACAAACTTCCACTGTATGTGTCTCCAATCCCAGACCCAAATGCTTGAGACATAGATGCTCTAAACATAAACTGGTCGGGTCTCACTGCCTATGCTTACCCTCCAACGGCTCTCCTTCACAGGGTGAACCAAAAAATCAGGGAATGCAATTGCCTGATCATCGTAATAGCCCCAGGCTGGCCAGGGATGCCCTGGTTTTGGGACTTACTGCAGCTCTAAACAGAGATCCCACTTCAGCTACCAACTCTTCTCAAACAGCCCCACAATTACGAGTTTCACAGCAATCCACAACATCTCAACCTCCACACCTGGTGTCTAGGAGTGGACAGCTCCAAGAACAAGGCTTCTCTGTGGAGGTGGCAGAGAGAATTGCTGCCCCTCAAAGGGCATCAACAAGGACCATCTACAAATCAAAGTGGGCCCTATATGAGAAATGGTGCAGAGAAAATTCGGTGGATTTCTCCACTCCCTCTGTGAAACAAGTCTCAGACTTTTTCATGCACCTGTACCAAGATCTAAACAGGCGCCCCTCGACCATTGATGGTTACAGGACGGCCATTGCTGACACCTTGGGCCCAACTGGGCACCATATTTCCCAAAGCTCAGACCTTAACAGGTTGCTCTCTAGTTTTCATAGGGATTGTCCCAAAAGTTCCAGGAACCTCCCGAAATGGAACCTTTCTGTTGTTCTTAATGAGCTCACCAAAGCACCCTTTGAGCCTATGAAAAACAGAGACCTCAAATATCTTACTCTTAATTTCTTAAAACTGCTTTCTTGCTAGCTTTGGCCTCCAGCAAGCACCGCAGCAAAATTCATGCCTGGGTTGCTAACAAAGTATCTAATCTAGGCCAATGGGAAAAGGTTGCCTTGTTCCCTTCTTCTGATTTCATAGGCAAAAACCAACTAGCAAGAGAAGGTTCTCAAAATGTGTCTCCGGTGACTATTCCTGCTTTGACTACCATTGTAGATGGACAATTCAAAGAAGACAGGACCATGTCTACTTGGATCGAACCAAAGACCTGAGAGGGTCTCGATCCCTACTTTTCATTTCCTTCAAGAAAGGACACATCTCAGACATCAGACCCGCTACACTCTCTTCTTGGATAAAACAAACCATCCTACTTTGTTATAAACAAGCGGACCAACAAGCCTTGGACTTGGTCCAAGTTAAAGCGCATGACATTAGGGCCTTCGCGGCCTCTAAGGCCTTTTACGGTGGGGTATCAGTGGACCAAATCATGCAAGCCTGTCACTGGAAAGCTCACAACACATTTACAAATTTTTACCTAAATTACCTTACTTGGTCAGACAATGACTACAATATGTATTTGGGCCCAGTAGTGGAGGCACAACAAGTCCTAGACCCTTCCCCTCAGACCAGTTATCTTCGGAAAGAAAAGAAGGGGGGGGGAGGCACATCCGCTACAACCAAGTCTTAAGGAGTCTAAATCCCAGGGTCTAGGTATAGGTTTACCTCATCAGGATGTTTGGGTAAGGTCTTTTTATTTTTTCAGTATATATTGTATAATGTATTAAGGACTTATTAAGGTTGTCATTAATCTCATTTTAGGATGGCAGAACTTATGAGATTCCCAAGCCCAGGGCTTGTTTTCATCGTGGCTTAGCCCTAGGGGCTTTAATCTTCATAAGTGAGCATAGGCTGCACTTCTCTAGCCCAATCAAAACATCCAGACAGTTTTTTTGGCACTGTCATTCATTGAATTCAGGTTTTTGGCTCTCTACAGACCCAGTCTTCGGGACTTGGGCACTGTAAATGGGACTCAGACTGGTATTTCTATACATTCATTCTAATCTACTTCATAATCCAAGAAAAAAAATGACTACTTCTTCCAGTCTCAGCAGTAATCCCTCCACTGAGCGGTTGGATTCAGCATTCAGTTCCACATGGTAAGCTATTGTAGCGCAATAAAATAAAAAATGTTAATTACTTAAATGTAACTTTTATAAGCTACAAACCTTACCATGTGGAACTGAAGAGAGTCCCACCCTGCCGCCCCGCTGTATTACAGCTGAGGGGTATGGTTCAAAATTGCAATGAGAAAAGGAGGACAAATTGAGAAGAGTTCCATGAGAGTACATCCTGAGGTCATGGTTAAAAACTGAATATAGTTATTACTCACGTAGCTATTGAGACTGACCTGAAAAATATCATCAGAGATGCCCTTACCCCGCAGTCTGGGGAAATGGTTTTCAACACCATGAGATATAGCAGTAGTGATGCACACCTACAACCCCTAACCAATGTCCCTACCAAGTGTCAACCTTCTACACCTTATGGAATATAAGAAATAGCCCAGACAAGATTTTAAAACTCATGGTTATTATGACAAGGTCAAAGGTCAGATCAAGATCACACCATGACGTTGCACACCTACAACCCCTAACCAATGTCCCTACCAAGTATCAACTTCCTACACCTTACAGTTTCGGAGATATAGCCAAGACAAGATTTTATAGGTCAAGGTCACTACAGAGAGGTCAAAGGTCAAATCAAGGCCACACCATGACATTGCACACCTACACCCCCAACCAATATCCCTACCAAGTATTAACTTCGTACACCTTATCATTTCCGAGATATAGCCCAGATATTATTTATATGTCAAGGTCACTAGAGCAAGGTCAAAGGTCAAATCAAGGCCACACCATGATGTTGCACACCTACAGCCCCTAACCAATGTCCCTACCATGTAACAACTTCCTACACCTTACGGTTTCCGAGATATAGCCCGGAAAAGATTTTATACGTTAAGGTCACTACAGCACGGCCAAAGGTCAAATCAAAGTCACACCATGATGTTGCACACCTACAACCCCTAACCAATGCCCCTACCAAGTATCAACTTCCTACACCTTACGGTTTACGAGATATAGCCAAGACAAGATTTTATAGGTCGATGTCACTATGGCGAGGTCAAATGTCAAATCAAGGTCACACCATGACGTTGCACACCTACACCCACTAATCAATGCCCCTACCAAATATCAACTTCCTACACCTTACAGTTTACAAGATATAGCCCGGACAACATTTTATAGGTCAAGGTCACAACAGCAAGGTCAAATCAAGGTCACACCATAATGTTGCACACCTACAGCCCCTAACCAATGTCTCTACCACATATCAACTTTGTACGCCTTACGGTTTCTGAGATATAGCCCGGACAAGATTTTATAGGTCAAGGTCACTACAGCAAGGTCAAAGGTCAAATCAAGGTCACACCTACACCCCCTAACCAATGTCCCTACCAAATATCAACTTCCTACACCTTACAGTTTCTGAGATACAGCCTGGACAAACTTTTTCCCGCAGCCCACCCACCCATCTGGACACCATGGGTGAAAACAATACCCCGACAGCCCTTAAGGGCTGTGGGGTAAAAAGTTACCACCTTGAAGGCATGGAGAAAGTAGCTGAACAACATATTTTACCAAAATGTTATAAATGTAGTAATTTTTGAGTTATAAGCTCTTTACTCAAAATAGCTACCAGTGCTATTACTCACTTAGCTATGGACCTATACCATACATAATCTCCTGTCCAGCGGGCCATCTAGAGATAATCAACATGAGCCAGTAAGTTATACAGCCAATAATAAAGGAGGTATATGGCCTCACAGTCTTATATCAGCATATATATGCAGTAGAAGGTACCATTTTGAGTCATTTTAGCAGGCCTAAGGTGACCTTGAAAACAATAGCCAAGGTCAACAAACTGGATGCTGGTACTCCATCATGTACTCAACCTCCAAAGCCATTTTCAATAGTTTCCATGCAATATAGTCAGCATTAAATATAAAAATATCTCCAAAAAGGCAAAAAATGGCCTCAGTGAGGTAGTTTGGCGGTCTGTGGATGACCTTCAATGAAGAGCTTCAAGGTCAAATTTCTGCATGCTTACGGACGACATATATATGTATTATATATACCACCCATAGGATGATCTAACCTTCTGTATATGAGAACTGGGCCAAAATGTGAAAAAATGGCCAAAATCTGTCCTTAAAGAGGCCACCAGTGACCTTGAAATCGAAGGTCAAGGTCACAAAACAACAGCATTCGTGGCATTGCCCATATATACCCACATACCAAATTTGAAAGGTCTAACTAAAATATTTTTTAAGTTATCGCGTCCGAAAGGAAATCTCTGTGGCGGCGGCGGTATGACCATACTGAATCCTAAGTATCCCCGACTTTCGTCCGGGGATACAATGATTTTAAGGATGTAAAATATTACTATTTCAACAATACATCATAGGGTCCATTTATTGTGACAAAGTGTCATGTAAATGTTTCTCTGTTAATAACTTAATACTCTCTGTTTTATTGGTATTATTACTTTTTTAGTACTTCTTGACATTTAAAAATATAACCCTTATTCCCTCTGTTATTCATACTCACTGTTTTTCGTAAATCTTTCTTGATATTTGAATATATAGCTCTAGTTCTTGCTGTTTCATTGGCCTGTTTCTCCTCGTATCTTCTCTGTGTAGTAAAATAAACTAGAATATTGCTTTGCAAGAGAAAACAAAGTGTCTTATGTGAGCATTGCTGATTTTGCTGAAACGACTATTTTGCTCTGTGTAATATATTTTCCATTTATGCAAAAATTCAACAGCAAAAAATGCTAGGAGCATGCTTTCTTCAAAGAGTGCCAGATGACTCTGTGTATACCCTGTGGGCCAAAAATTTCATTCAAATTGCACTGCTTCCAAGAAAAATGCCTTTTTGCATTTCACATAGACATTCAAGATGGCTGCTAAAACGGCGGGAAAACAATTATTAACAAAAAATGCCAGATGACTGCATATACATTTTGGGAACCAAAAGTTTTGCTGATATCGCTCTATATCACCGTTTCTAAGAAAAATACATTTTTTGTGCTTTACACAGAAATTCAAGATGGCCTACAAAAATGGCGGGAAAGCGATTTTTGGCAAAAAGTGGCAGATTACTCTGTGTATGCCCTGAGGGTCAAGAATTTGGTCCAAATTTCTCTATCTCAAACCGTTTCTGTGATATAAAAGATTTTTTCATTTTCATCATTAAGAAAAATTGTGGCATTCTGGTAATTGTTAGTAAGTCAGCCTTTCTCCCCAAATTTCATGTGAATAGGTGAAGTTCATTTTAAGTTACCTGGGCAAGCACACACCCCTTTTAAAAAACATGTTTTTGGTCACATGATTTCTCTGATTCATCAAAATATCATGACACCATATTATAATAATAATAAATAATAGTAGGATTTATATAGCGCAAAATTGATACAAATCCTCTAATGCGCTTGAGTCCAAGAAGGGAGAGTCCAGGGACAGGCATGGGTCGACATCTAAAAAGCGCCCGCCAGGGTATAGTTAAGGTGGGGGGTATGCCAGCCTAAACAAGTAGGTCTTTAGCTGGCTTCTGAAATCATCTATTGTTTGCTGAGATCTGACAGTCTGTGGCAGCTTGTTCCATTCGGCTGGTGCAGCTACTGCAAAGCCACGCCTTCCTATGTGCTTATTGGGGCGGGTTGAGGAGATAGATAGCCTGTTGCCACGAGTGAGACTGCTCGATCTTATTAAAGCTGAAAGATACGGGGCTGTGAAAGATTAATAGCCTTGAATACCAAAAGGTTGTACTTAAACAGGATGCGATGTTGAATTGGGAGCCAGTGGAGTTTTTTCAAAAAGGGTGTAACATGACTCATTTTGTCAAGTCTGAAAATGATGCGGCAAAGAGCATTCTGGACTCTCTGTAGTTTGGCTATGTTGGACTTGCTTACCCCATAGAGTAAAGAGTTACAGTAGTCTAAACGACTACTGACCATAGCATTTGCCAGAAGTATTGCTGTCTCAACTCCAAGGAATTTGCGAATTCATCGCAAATCACGAAGATGATAGTAACATGCTCTGCAAACCTTGGCAACATGATTGTCAAAGGAGTTGTCTGAGTCAAAAATAACACCCAGATTTTTTACTTCCACCGACGGAGAGATATTGTTTTGGAGGAGTGGAACAGGGAAATTTGGTGCAAGCGAATCTCTGATGGCTTTTTGACCTATAATGATAAATTCGGTTTTTTCTGGGTTTAGTTTTAGTTTGACACCATCCATCCATTCTTGTACAGACTTGAGACACTCGGTCAGCTCTTCCATGCTAGAGTCAAAATTCCTGGAGTCAACTGCTAGGTAGATCTGGGTGTCATCGGCATACAGGTGATGAGTAACATTGAATTTTGAAATAACTTGACTGAGGGGACTAGTGTAGAGGGTGAAAAGGAGAGGACCCAGTACAGAACCTTGGGGGACTCCGAAAGGGAGAATTACCGCCTCAGAAAAACTATCACCTATTTTAATTTTCACCTATTCAGACAAGAGGGTCAGAAATGCCCAAAAAGGCGGGTTGTGCAGACAGCAATAAGGTTAGCGACTGTTGTAATTAAATTTAGAAACAAGGAAAGAAATGTTAGGTTACCCAGTTAAGGTGAATATGTTAGACATGCTAAGAAATGTACAACTAGTAATCGAAGTTACATAATTGTATCTATGCTATAAAAGGACAAACGAACAGACGGAATTACACCAATTTCGAAAGGAACCTAGCTATGATAGTGATCTATCTCCCTGTCAAGTTTGAATTTGATTGGACAAAATGTTTTCGAGTTAGAGTCCGGAAACAAAAATGTTGACAGACAAATGGACAAAAAACGGACAAATGAACGGACGGAATTACACCAATTTCGAAAGGAACGTAGCTGTGATGGTGATCTATCTCCCTGTCAAGTTTGAATTCGATTGGACAAAGCGTTTTCGAGTTAGAGTCCACAAACGAGAATGTGGACAAACAGACAGACGTCGGACACATCAATCTAATAGGCAGGTTGGTTACATGCAACCCGCCTAAAAATTTTCCAAGGCTACTGTATACATGTACCAAATTTGAAGAGAATCTACCCAGTGGTTGCCAAGCTATAAGCAACAGAAAATGCAGGAGCCAGTGGAGCTGTTGGCCCTTTCTGTGTAAATTTCTCCTGTATATAAACAATCGTCAATTGCAGGACACTTAATTCATATACTATTACAAAAGATCTAAGGTCTTGAAAGTTCGTCCCCAGTTAATTCTTTTCTCCCGTGTTTATGGACTGTACCATGAACCATATCATAGCTAATACATGAAAGCTCGCAAAGCCTTGTTCTTTGAACAAAGAAAAGGCATCACAAAGAAAGTCAAAATCTACAGAATCCAACTACATATATCCTTGAGTAATAAAGTATCTTATCTTCAAACATATATTATGTTACTTAGGTGGCAATTTTAAATCATTTAGGCATGAAAACATACACATTTCTCATAGATCATCTTTGACAAAAGACATTCAATCAACAAGACACTGCATTTAATAAACACTGCCGCACCCATTACTGGTAACTGATGCACACATTCTCCTTTTACGCTTGGAACCAGTCCTTATACTCACCTTACACTCTTCTGCTGACATGTTGTGATACAGGGGACAAGCTGTTAATGTTCTGTGTGTTTCATGTCGACCAGATATGTGACCTAAACATGAAAAAAAAACATACTCCATTTGTGTGAGAATATAACTAGATTGCTTTTCAGTACTTTCTAAAATAGTATTACAGGATGAGCTTAGATTTAACAGTATATCCTCCAACATAGTATATCTCCTCTGGTTGGCAATAAATTGGACCTCAACCTGACATGTCCCCAGACCTTCCTGTTTTGACCTCAAGTGCATAAGAGGATGTTGTATCAATTATTTGCTTTTTAAATGGTTCTTTTTTATCCTATCCTATTTTATGATTCACACTGAAATGTGGGATAACTCAGTTTATGTTAATTTCAAAGTAATGAACAAGATAAGACAAAAGTAGGAATATTTTTATATAAACAGATAATCAATCACTTTCCAAAAAATCAATTATCACATGACTGATCTTAATACTGACTGGGATGAGTTAGAGACAGAGTCATGTTATATAGTTTCTGCAAAGAAGTGGTCCAAAAGGTATAAACTGAAACCTTTAAATGAAAGCTACAGACTTCAAATTCTCCACAGACAAAAATAACAATTTGAGGTTATATATAATACAGTTTCGATTCTTATCAGACTAAGCATTTCCAAGTTACAGGGCAAAATGTGTGAAAACTGTTGAAAAAAGGGTCACTCGGTGGGTGTTTATGGTTCTCATATACAGGTTATGACTATTTAAAGTCTTGATTTTTGGCACTTCTAAAAAGAACATATTAATATGTTCCATATGAGATTTCAGCTCTATCAGTGACATAGTTTGACAGCTTTAGTGTTTAAAAATGGAAAAAAGTCCATAAATTGGGATGTGAAAAATATGTACCTTTTGATTCACAACCAGGGAATGGGCACTTGAAGTTGTCAGCGGAATATTTACAGCTATCCTCTGCAACTATACGGGCTGCTCTTTTGTTTAATGTGATATCAACTGGTACGTCTTGCATGTTGTCTTTTTTGTCTTTGGCCTTTGGTGATGCATTTCCATTAGATTTGTCTTTGAATCTTGCTTTACCTGAAAATCATAAGAATTATAAAAGAAACAAATGTTCATATAACATCCTTACAACGTTTTCCTTATGTTTTTTTCTCCTTTTACTTATACTCATTTCAAATTTCAAAAATTTTAACTTTGTACTAAAAATCATAAAACATACACCCACTATAAAAGTTGTACAAAGTTCTATATTTTCAAGTTATATTGTGTCTGGGGATGAGATGATAATGCCTGTTTACAGTATCAAGAACATTCTACTGAAATATGGAACCAAAATATTGTAACAGGCCCTGGAAATCCTTTCCATTTTCCAAACATTCACTGATAGTAATACATGACTTTTGAATGTTTTCAACAATGATAAGTTGAAATATAAGATTTAGACGTAAAACTCATGAGGTTATGGGAATGACCTCTTCTTCAACTCCTAAATCATTTCAGAAGGGAAAGAGAAACAGTTGTATTTTATCATGTGTCCTTATGAATGTGTATCTACATTAGATGTACATCTATGTACATGTATAATAGTTTTAAACAAGACCACTGCCGTGGTATGTATCTCCCGCCGAGCATTACAGGGGAAGAAATACCTTTTCCAGAGATATTCACACTTTTTCATTTTCCGCTAAATTCCAAGATGGCCACCAAAAGTGGCGAAAATTAAAATTTTCCAATTTGCATAGAATACTCTTGTACTACCCTGTGGGTCAAAAATTCGCTCTAAATCGCTCTATCTCATACGGTTTTCGAGATATTCACACTTTTTCATTTTCCGCTAAAGTCCAAGATGGCCACCAAAAGTAGCGAAAATTGAAATTTTTCCCCTTAGCATAGGATACTCTTGTACTACCCTGTGGGTCAAATATTCGCTCGAAATTGCTCTATCTCTTATGGTTTGCGAGATATTTGTGATTTTTCACATTTTCACTAAAAGTAGCAATAAAGTAGCCATTATTCACTTGTACATTGAGCAACAGTTGTGAAACTTAAATATGTTAAAAGTTTACAAAAAAGTAGATGAACAACATATTTGAGAGAAATTGTGTAGCTGCAATACTTTTGAAGATATAAGCCATTTACTCATTATGGTTATCATTAAAAATTGACAAAGTAGCTATTACTCCCTTAGCTATTGAGATACACTTCCGAACTACTGACCATGTTGTAGCTGTAAAGAAAGTAGCTGAACAACATATTGGAACAAAATACTCTAAATGCAATAGTTTCAGAGTTATAAGTCATGTAATTATATTAGGTATAAGTGCTATTACTCACTCAAAAGTAGGCCAAAGTTCACCAAACCCCAAAAATATTGAAGAGCATAAAAATTCATTAGCACAAGTAATTTACCAAAAATGTGTAACAGTAGTAGTTTCAGAGAAAACTGCGTGACACACTCATGCACACACATACACACACACATGGTGCAAATTATAATCTCCCGCCGGCAAGCCGCTCAGGAGATAATATCACTTGTTACATGTTTAATGGTTCTGAAAATAGGAAAAAAAAAACTCTTTAGTAATTAACAATATAGAACAGGGTGGGTTGGGGGGAGAGGACTTTCTCCTGCACTTCCACATCCATTTTTCACAACTAATCTGGTGGGAAAACTTACAATGTTACATACAATAAATATTTTTGCTCAGAATAAGTTTCTTTTGTCACTTGCATCAAGAACATTAAGAGTAAAATGCAGTCAAATTTCTAAAAGTAACAAGGCCAAAAGGTGTTTTGGTCCCCTAGCGCGAGCGCAAAGCCATCAAAGACACGCGAGTAGTGCACTAGAATTTATTAAAGTCTCGTGACAGAAAGAAATTCCAAATTAGATACATCCCACAGCTGGTCCGGAACTGAGATGGTCACCTATCCAAGTACTAAGGTAGTCCACTGCCACTTAACTTCAGTGAGCAGACAAATAGTCATCACTCTGTGCCACAATTTCTGAAAGTCCGATGGAAGAAGGACATATGTATGGCAAAAAGGCAGAAGGACATGTGTCCTTTTAGCTATTGGAGAGCAAGAGAGGGAAATTCAGAATGCACAGGTATTGTCAATGTCATCAAGTCTGGAGACAAAAGGACATACGTATGGGCAAAAGCCGAAAGGACATGTGTCCTTTTAGCTATTGAAGTGTTGTCAATGTCATCAAAGTCCGGAGAGAAAAGGACATATGTATGGCCAAAAGGACATGTGTCCCTTTAGCTATTGGAGAGCAAGAGAGCGAAATTCAAACTGCACAGGTAAATTTCAACAAAGTCCGGAGACAAAAAAAAAAGAAAAACTAGAAATAGGACGCCCTGTTGATAGTAGCTGCAACATATGAATAGAAACAGGATAGCATAGAAGAACACACATTATCATGTGTAATGTCCACCCGATGAACCTTTTGCAAAAATTGTACAGTAGTCTTACAAGGCCCTGTTTCATTTATAAAATATATCAATGATGCTTAAATATTTATTAGTATACATGTAAATTATTTCAGCTTCATGCCTTTTTGCATTGGTTGGGTGAAAAATTTCGACGAAATCGCTCTATCTTGCACGGTTAAGGAGATAGTAGCAAATTTGTGTTTTTCCATTTTTTGGCAAAAATTCGAAAATATAAAATGGCCGCCATTTTTGGGGAGGGGAAATTTTTTGAAAATTGCCAAGAGTACATTGCTCATATACCCCGTGGGTTGAAAATTTCGACGAAATCGCTCTATCTCACACGGTTAAGGACATAGAAGCAAATTTGTGTTTTGCCATTTTTGGCCAAAATTTGAAAATTCAAAATGGCCGCCATTTTTGAGGAGGGGAAAATTTTTTGAAAATTACCAAGAGTACATTTCTCAGATACCCTTTGGGTCGAAAATTTCGACGAAATCGCTCTATCCCGCACGGTTAAGGAGATAGAAGCAAATTTGTGTTTTTCCATTTTTTGGCAAAAATTTGAAAATACAAAATGGCCGCCATTTTGGGGGAGGGGAATTTTTTTTGAAAATTGGAAAAAGTACATTCCTCAGATACCCTGTGGGTCGAAAATTTCGACGAAATCGCTCTATCTCGCACGGTTAAGGAGATAGAAGCAAATTTGTGTTTTGCCATTTTTGGCCAAAATTCGAAAATTCAAAATGGCCGCCATATTTGGGGAGGGGAAAATTTTTGAAAATTGCCAAGAGTACATTGCTGAGATACCCTGTGGGTCGAAAATTTCGACGAAATAGCTCTATCCCGCACGGTTAAGGAGATAGTAGCAAATTTGTGCTTTCCATTTTTTGGCAAAAATTCGAAAATTCAAAATGACCGCCATATTTGGGGAGGGGAAAATTTTTGAAAATTGCCTAGAGTACATTGCTGAGATACCCTGTGGGTCGAAAATTTCGACGAAATAGCTCTATCCCGCACGGTTAAGGAGATAGTAGCAAATTTGTGCTTTCCATTTTTTGGCAAAAATTCGAAAATACAAAATGGCCGCCATTTTTTGAGAGGGGAAATTTTTTTGAAAATTGGCAAAAGTACATTGCTGAGATACCCTGTGGGTCGAAAATTTCAACGATCTCTCTATCTCGCACGGTTAAGGAGATAGAAGCAAATTTGTGTTTTGCCATTTTGGGCAAAAATTCGAAAATTCAAAATGGCCGCCATTTTGGGGGAGGGAAAATTTTTGAAAATTGCCAAGAGTATATTGCTCAAATACCCTGTGGGTCGAAAATTTCGACGAAATCGCTCTATCTCGCACGGTTAAAGAGATAGAAGCAAATTTGTGTTTTCCATTTTTGGCAAAGTAGCTAAGTAGCTATTACTCAGTCAGTTATATAGCTATTATCACTAAAACCAATCCCAAGCAAGCTATCGACCTAAGTAATGCTCATACTACATTTGGTAAAGATATGTAAAATATTTTACCTTAAAATGCCCGGAAACAAAAGAAGTACACAAAAGTAGCTATTACTCAGTTAGCTATAGACCTATCTTCACCAAAAGCAATCCCATGCAAGCTATTCACCCAATAAACACCCATACCAAATTTGGTAAAGACAGGATAAATACTTTTCCTTCAAATGAGCGGAAACCAAGCATCCAGACAGCGGACGCCGGAAAAAGCAAAAATAATATGTCCACCCCCACATAACTAGAGGATCGCTTGCAAAAAAAAGATAATGTTTTTGCACAGCAAAAACAAAGCATCCCGAAAATGATATAAACGTGAGTGCTAAAGTATTAAGAAAATGCTTTGCTTCTAGCCTTATACTGTTGTGGCAACCAAAGTTAGCATAGTCTGCTCTATCTAGCACAGTTTTCAAGATATAAGCATTTTTGTGTTTTTGCCAAAAAATTCGAAAATTCAAAATGGCCGTCATTTTTGGCGAGACAAAATCTTTTTGAAAATTGGGATGACTTCTCTGAAGATATACCCTATAGATCAAAAATTTCATCGAAATCCCTCTATCTAGCACGGTTTTCGACATATAAGCATCTTTGTGTTTTGCAATTTTTGCGAAAAATTCTAAAATTCAAAATGGCCGCCTTATTTGGCGAGACAAAAATTTTTGGAAAATTGGCATGGCTACTCTGCTGAGATACCCTGTGGATCAAAAATTTCATCGAAATTACTCCATCTAGCACGGTTTTCGAGATATAAGTATTTTTGTGTTTTGAAATTTTTTGCGAAGAAATCGAAAATTTAAAATGGCTGCCATTTTTGGTGAGACAAACTTTTTTTTGAAAATTGAGTTAGCTACTCTGCAGGGATACCTTGTGGGTCAAATATTTCGTCAAAATTGCTCTATCTAGCACGGTTTTCGAGATATAAGCATTTTTGTGTTTTCCTTATTTGGAAAATTCGTAATGATTAATTAATCATTAATTACCCAGCCATTCCTTAACCAATCAATACCAAAATCTGATGATTTCCAGATTTCAATAGAGTGAATGTATTTGCCAAGTTTCAGGTGAATTGATAAAATCCCTTTCAAGTTACCATCCGGACAAGCTTACACATCGGAAAAAAACACACTTTCGGTCATGTGACCTCTCTGATTGGTCAAAATGTCACTACAGCATATTCCAAAAAATAGCATCAGAGATGCCCGTACCCCACAGCCTGGGGAAATATTTTTCAACACCATGAGATATAGAAGTAGTATAACAGTACAAAGTTCAAGATACTTTCAGAGCAGTGTCAGTTATAATAAGGTCCAAATAATGCTTAAGTGGAGAAAATAATATCTAAGGAAAAGAAATATATGTAAAGATGAAGTATTAAAACAATTCAATAATAAAATGACAGCACTTATCAGTAAACCAAAAATGACCGAATTATGGTTTGGATGTTTTGAATATTACCCATGCATACAGAAGTGGCAATACATTTAATGAATGCTTATGTGTGGTATTAGAGAAAAGCCTGTGGCTCACTTGATGAAATCCATCTGTTACAATAGGAACTTGCAAAAGGAAATTCTTAATGAATTCTAATATGACTTTAACAGTGCTTAATCTGCATCAACAGACAGACCCAAAGGTGCAACAAGATTTTAAAGGTCAATACAGCAAGGTCAAAGGTCAATCAGTGTCACACCATGACGTGGCACACCTAAAACCCTCAACCAATGTCTACACCTTACAGTCTCTGAGATATAGCCTGGACAAGATTTTATAGGTCAAGGTCACTACAGCAAGGTCAAAGGTCAAATCAAGGTCACACTATGACGTAGCACACCTACACCCCCTAACCAATGTCCCTACCAAGTATCAACTTCCTACACCTTACGGTTTCCAAGATATAGCCCAGACCAGGTTTTATAGGTCAAGTTCACTATGGCAAGGTCAAAGGTCAAATCAAGGTCACACCATGATGTTGCACACCTACTACCCCCAACCAATGTCCTCACCAAGTATCAGCTTCCTACACCTTACAGTTTCTGAAATATAGCCCGGACAAGATTTTATACGTCAAGGTCACTACGGCAAAGGTCAAATCAAGGTCACACTATGACGTTGCACATCTACACCCCCTAACCAATGTCCATACCAAGTATCAACTTCCTACACCTTACAGTTGCTGAGATATAGCCCAGACAAGGTTTTATAGGTCAAGGTCACTACGGCAAGGTCAAAGGTCAAATCAAGGTCAGATCATGATGTTGCACACCTACAACTCCTAGCCAATGTTCCTACCAAGTATCAACTTCCTACACCTCACGGTTTCCGAGATATAGCCCGGACAAGATTTTATAGGTCAAGGTCACTACGGCAAGGTCAAAGGTCAAATCAAGGTCAGATCATGATGTTGCACACCTACACCCCCTAACCAATGTCCCTACCAAGTATCAACTTCCTACAACTTACGGTTTCCGAGATATAGCCCGGACAAGATTTTATAGGTCAAGGTCACTACGGCAAGGTCAAAGGTCAAATCAAGGTCACACCATGACGTTGCACACCTACAACCCCTAACTAATGTCCCTGCCAAGTATCAACTTCCTACACCTTATGGTTGCCGAGATATAGCCCGGACAAGATTTTCAAACTCAAGGTCACTACGGCAAGGTCAAAGGTCAAATCAAGGTCAGACCATGACGTTGCACAGCTACACCCCCCAACCAATGTCCCTGCCAAGTATGAACTTCCTACACCTTACGGTTTCTGAGATACAGCCCGGACAAACTATTTCCCGCCGCCCGCCCACCTGTCCGCCCATCCGGACACCATGGGTGAAAACAATACCCGTGGGGTAAAAATTCCCCAGGGCTACTGCATACACCTGCCAAATTTGAAAAGAATCCGCCAAACGGTCACAGAGTTATAAGGAAAACAAAATGCGGAGCTCACGGAGTCGGCGGAGCCTGATTTCCTCCTATACACAAACAAGCGTCCCTACAGGGACGCTTAAAAAGTGATCTGTAGAAGCGCGAGCTCTAGCGAGGCTCACACTTAAAAACCCAAAAAGATAATTGTGCAACACCATACTTCTGTCTACCTTTCCCATTTTCCAACTTGTCATGTCTATCTGCAATCTTTGGTGTACCTCCAGACCTCTTACTTTCTTTGTGGTCAGTTTTATTGTCATCTGATTCTATTTTTTGTCGCTTTGTAGGAGGTTTTGTGACTGGAGTTTTGTCAAAGCTCTCACCTACAACAGAAAATAGGTAGCCCTCTGACGCTCTGCATTAACATTTTTAACAACATTGGATTATCCATTTTAAAACTCTCAGAGGTTACATGTGTGAGAAATATGTGACATTAAGTTAAACTCATATAAGTGATACAATTCACACTTTTATTCCTTGGCCACAAGTTGAGATAGGTGTCAGACATCAGTAATTTTTCATAGCAACTCGCCCAAATATGGGGCTTATTCTGCTCATTCCCATAAACAAGTTTCAATGCACATTAGTTTGTTGCAGAAAACACACCCACACAAAAAAAAAAATGCTTCCTGTGCATATTACCAAAGGTGAAACCAAATTAAACCAACCTGTAAAAGGGTGACTTCTCAATTAAACTTTTCCAAACTAAATTGAAATGCCTTTTAAAAAGAGCTCTCTTTATTGATTATATACAGAAATTTCTCCGATATTGATTGATTTAGTTCATAGTTCATACCAATGCCACTGAGTCTGGTTGATCGTCTGGTACTTCGCTTATCATCCACTTCAGTGTCACTGGACTGAGTTTCTCCAGATTTGTCATCTTCTTGTTCTTTTTCAGCTCTCTGAAATTCATGTGTAGAAAAATGTTTTTGCTAACAAAAATAAAGTGTCAGAAAAAAGTCAGATGCTTTATGCTATAAAGAGAAAATGTTTTTGAAAAGAAAAACATGCAGCGCTGAGAGAAGAAGTTAAAGTTAAGCAGACAGTGTGGAAGTTTATGCATTAACATGAAAGAAAAATGTAAGCTTTATTTGTTTTCCTATGGTCATAAATTGTGTACAGTTAATTTAATAAATGCTATAGTTTGTAAGAAGAGTAGTTTTAAAGTAGATATAAGGCAAAACAAGAAAATCTGCTATTTTATGACCCCAGTTTGAACACAAGAAGGGATCGGGGGGGGGGGGGGGGGGGTAAACCTGACTGACAAAATAGATTCTCCATATATGGGGTAGCATGACCACAAAATCTGGGTTGATACCCCAAGAAGCAATAATGAGAGGGATAAAAGACCACTTCCATATGATAAACTCAACTCTGAAGCAATTTTACTAAGCAGCAGATGTAAAATTTGCTAAAATCACTGTATGTTTTACAGTTAAATAAATGACACTTTCCATTTCCACAAAAATTCAAGACACCTGTCAGAATTTTGAAAATTCAAATTTTTTTCCAGAAGAGTCCTTACTACTAGGGATGCAAGGAATCATAAAATTGTGAACTGAATCAATTTGCAAATCAACTTTTGTGAACCAGATCAATTCATGAATCAATTTGGTTTAAAAAAACTTTTTCAATCTGGATGCTAAATATTGTGTCAGTATGAATATCAATGCCTTACTAATATATCAGGCATTTAAAGGAAAATTTGCTAAGGTGGAAGTTGCAACTCAATAAAAACCTTTCTCAGATTCTAGCACCTTTTTTTGATGTTTTTACAATCAAAGCTACTAAGTGTAGTTCCTTTCATTTGGGAGGCCTTTATGACAAGTATCCACCTAGCTCAAACAGGCTCAGACTGAGTGACTTGGACAGCAAAAGAGGTTGGGAAGTTCTAATTGCAGTTAAATTTGTTTCAATAAAAATAGTATTAATTCAATTACTTCTGCATCATCATTCCCCTGAAATAGACTAATGTCTGTCAGATAACTCTGTCAAGAAAATATAAAGTCAATTTTTATTTTTTATTTTTTTTTTGCCTTTTTGCAGTTGTTTGTTTCTTTCTTTTATTGTTAATAAATTATTTCACCAACACATAGAAAAAGGTATAACCAAGTCTGCTTTCAAAAATATTTGCAAATACATGGATGTCAGATCTTAAGATATTTTTTACATGTCTCTAGATAAAAGATTGTAATGCTTTAAACACACATATTTATAACCTAAGAAACAATTTAGTCATAGTTTGGCCTGTGATGCCTACTCTCTGGAATGAACTGCCTGGGGATGTGTATTATCCTTTAGAAAATTTAACCAGTGAAATTTTTATGAAGGACCATTTTATATTTTATGGACTGTGGTAGAGGGAGAGGTCTATCCAAATAATTTAAATGGGAAGAGTGTGGTAGAAGCCTGAGATAGTTATATATTTGAGTGGACCTCTACCACATTTTACGGGGTGTGGTAGAGGTAGAGGTCTATCCCAGTAATTTAAATGGGAAGACCGTGGTAGGGTAGTGGTAGAGGTAAGACACAGCTATATATTTGAGTGAACCTTTACCACATTTTAGGGGCATGGTAGAGTTCTATCACAGTAATTTGTATTGGAAGGACGTGGTAGAGGTGTGAAAGAAATGTGGTAGAACAGTGATAGTTATGTATTTGAGTGGACCTCTAGGCTCTACCACATTTTAGGGGGTGTGGTAGAGGTAAAGATCTATCCCAGTAATTTAAATAGGAACAGCATGGTGGAGGTGTGGGAGAGATCTGTTATAGCTATATATTTGAGTGGACCTCAACCATATTTTAGGGGGCATTGTGGAGGTCTTTCCCAGTAACTTGTATTGTAAGGACATGGTAGATGTGTGGTTGAGATATGGTAGAGGTCTGATATAGCTATATATTTGAGTGGACCTCTACCACAGTTTAGGGGGCGTGGTAGAGGCAGAGATCTAGAAGAGTAGGCAAACATGTGGCAGAGGTCTGACATATTTATACATTTGAGAGGACTTTTACCACATTTTAAGGGTGGGATAGAGGTAGAGGTCTATCCCAGTAATTTGTATTGGAAGGATGGGGTAGAGATCTCAAATAGGTATATGTTTGAGGGACTTCCACCACATTCAGAGAAGTGGCAGAGGTTTGATATAGTTATATGTTTGATTGGACCTTGTGGTAGAGGCAGAAGTTTATCCAAGTAATTTGTATTGGAAGGACGTGGTAGAGAAGTGGAAGAGGTCTGATATAGTTACATGTTTGAGTGGTAGAGGTTTATCCCAGTAATTTAAATATGAAAAGCGTTGTAGAATCGTTTTCGTTGAAATGGCTCTATCTTGTGCCATTTGAGATAAATGCTTTTGCATTTTATGCAGAAATTCAAGATTGCCGCCAAAAATATCCGGAAATGATTTTTGGCAAAAACTGTCAGAAGATTCTGCATACACACTGCAGGTCAAAAATTTCGTTTTGAGCAAAATTTCAAGATGGCCACAAAAAAATGGCAGGAAAAATGAGTTTTGGGAAAGCTGCCAAATGATTTTATGGATACTCTAGGGTTCAAACATTTCGCCGAAATCACTCTATCTGGCCCCGTTTCTAAGATATATGTGTTTTTGTGGTTTATGCAGAAATTCAAGATGACATCCAAAAATGGCGGGAAAACGTTTCTTGGGGAAAATCACAAGATCACTCTGCAGATTATAAAAATTTAGTTGAAATCGCTCTATCTCACACTGTTTCTAAGATAAATGCGTTTTTGCATTTTGTGCAGAAATTCAAGATGGCAACCAAAAATGGCGGAAAAATCACCATACCACTCCGTGGATTTTAAAAATTTAGTCCAAATCGCTCTATCTCACACCGTTTCTAAGATACTTAAGATTTTTCATTTTTTAGTCAATTGTTAATAAGTCAGACATTTTGTATCGAATCACAGACATCTTTTCAACAAACCTACTTGCCAAATTTCATGTGAATAGGTGAAGCGCTTTTGAAGTCATCATCTGGACAAGCACAACCCTTTGAAAAATGTGTTTTTGGTCATGTGATTTCTCTGATTGATTGAAATGTCATGATACCATATTCAGAAACTTTTTCCTAGGGCTACTGCATAAATGTGCTACATGTAAATCTGAAGAGAATCCGCCCAGTGGTTACTGAGCAATAGAAAATGCAGGAGCCGGTAGAGCCGGCGGACCCTCTCTCTCTCCCCAATCCCCTGAATACAAACAAGCATCCCGCAGGAGACACTTAATTCAAACTAGAAATAGGATGCCCTGTTGATAGTAGCTGCGACATATGAATAGAAACAGGATAGCATAGAAGAACACACATTATAATGTGTAATGTCCACCCCATGAACCTTTTGCAAAAATTGTACAGTAGTCTTACAAGACCCTGTTTCATTTGTAAAATATATCAATGATGCTTAAATATTTATTAGTATACATGTAAATTATTTCAGCTTAATGCCTTTCTACATTGGTTGGGTCGAAAATTTCGACGAAATCGCTCTATCTTGCACGGTTAAAGAGATAGAAGCAAATTTCTGTTTTTCAATTTTTGGCAAAAATTCGAAAATTCAAAATGGCCGCCATTTTTGGGAAGAGGAAAATTTATTGAAAATTGTCAAGAGTACATTGCTTAGATACCCTGTGTAGTGCTGGTATCGAATAATAATATCGATATCGATATCAAACTATATTTTTGCTTTGTGCATCGATCGATATTGAAATATCGGGTCATAGATGTTTTCGGAGAGAGACCTTCCAAACTTTCTCACAAGTTTTAGTAGTTTCCCTGAAACGTAAACAAATATGGTATTTCCGCTTTAGCGGTAAGTGAAAGTTGACGAAAATATATAATAACTAATATATTCTTTAAATTTTGTACTTTATTTGAATGGAAAACAGCTTAATTTCATCTATTAAATCCCATATTCCAATATTGATATTGTACCCTGCATTATCGATATCAGTATACTTGGCGCGAATTGATAAATATTTCAATATCGATAAACAATACCATGACTAACCCTGTGGGTCGAAAATTTTGACAAAATCGCTCTATCTCGCACGGTTAAGGACATAGAAGCAAATTTGTGTTTTGCCATTTTTGGCAAAAATTCGAAAATTCAAAATGGCCGGCAATTTTGGGGAGGGGAAAATTTTTTGAAAATTGCCACGAGTACATTTCTTAGATACCCTGTGGGTAAAAAATTTCGACGAAATTGCTCTATGTCGCACGGTTAAGGAGATAGTAGCAAATTTGTGTTTTTCCATTTTTTGGCAAAAATTCGAAAATCCAAAATGGCCGCCATTTTGGGGAGGGGGAATTTTTTTTGAAAATTGCCAAGAGTACATTGTTCACAAACCCTCTGGGTCGAAAATTTCGACGAAATCGCTCTATCTCGCACGGTTAAGGAGATAGAAGCAAATTTGTGTTTTTCCATTTTTGGCAAAGTAGCTAAGTAGCTATTACTCAGTCAGTTATATAGCTATTATCACTAAAAGCAATCCTAAGCAAGCTATCGACCTAAGTAATGCTCATACTAAATTTGGTAAAGATATGTCAAATATTTTTCCTTAAAATGCCCGGAAACAAAAGAAGTACACAAAAGTAGCTCAGTAGTTATTACTCAGTTAGCTATAGACCTATCTTCACCAAAGCAAGCAAATAAATTTTTGTGAAGATAGAAAACATTGTTTCATTAAAATGTCAAGAAAAAAAGTCAACTCAAAATAGCATAACAGCTGTATAGCACAGTAGATATTACTCAGTTAGCTATAAAGGTATTATCACCAAAAGCAATCCCCAAGCAAGCTACTGATCCCATAATCTTCATTCCCATATTTTGTCTACATAGGTGAAATACTTTTCCTTTAAAATGCTTAAAATAAACAAGAGGAGAGTGCCCGTGAATGGGCACTGTGTCAGCTGACTGAGTGTTTTTGATTTGTGAAGATAATAATGAGAGGAAAGCATAATTATCAGGGAAAGTGCTGTACAGAAGTACAGTAAATGGTAATTGAACAGCATGTTCAAAAGAAATTCTGAAGCTGACAGAAGAAAAGGACAAAAAAGTTGTGCCCTGCAAATGGTATTATGAAGGAAAGTAACAAGGTAACTGTTTAAGTGTAAAAAGTAGGTTAAAACATATTTAAAGAAATACTGCAAATGCAGTATCCTCGTACGACCTTGAAGAAGGGGTCCAAGGTCAAATCCAACCACACAAAAACATTCCCAGCCCATGATTTCCTATAGGTTGGTTTACCATCCCAAACCTCTAGGACCAATAATAAGCGAGTTATAAGCACTTTTAAGTTTGGCTGTCCTTATTTGACCTTGAAGGAGGGGTCCAAAGGTCAAATCTGACCACACCAAAAGATTCCCAGCCCATGATTTCCTATAGGATGGTTTACCGTCCCAAACCTCTAGAACCAATAATAAGCGAGTTATAGGCACTTTTAAGTATCGCTATCTTTGTTTGACCTTGAAGGAGGGGTCCAAGGTCAAATCGGACCACACCAAATGATTCCCAGCCCATGATTTCCTGTAGGTTGGTTTACCATCCCAAACCTGTAGGACCAATAATAAGCGAGTTATAAGCACTTAAGTTTGGCTATCCTCGTCTGACCTTGAAGGAGGGGTCCAAGGTCAAATCGGACCACATCAAAAGAATCCCAGCCCATGATTTCCAATATGTTGGTTTACCATCCCAAACCTCTAAGACCAATAATAAGCGAGTTATAAGCACTTTTAAGTTTGGCTATCCTCGTCTGACCTTGAAGGAGGGGTCCAAGGTCAAATCGGACCACATCAAAAGAATCCCAGCCCATGATTTCCAATATGTTGGTTTACCATCCCAAACCTCTAAGACCAATAATAAGCGAGTTATAAGCACTTTTAAGTTTGGCTATCCTCGTTTGACCTTGAAGAAGGGGTCCAAGGTCAAATCGGAACACATCAACGGATTCCAAGCCCATGATTTCCTATATGTCTGTTTACCATCCCAAACCTCTAGGACCAATAATAAGTGAGTTATAAGCACTTTTAAGTTTGGCTATCCTCGTTTGACCTTGAAGGAGGGGTCAAAGGTCAAATCTGACCAAACCAAAAGATTCCCAGCCCATGATTTCCTACAGGTTGGTTTACCATCCCAAACCTCTAGGACCAATACTAAGGGAGATATAAGCACTTTTCATGACTGACAAAGAAACGCCTGTGGCGGCCATCTTGGTTTTCAAAATGAGGCCAAATATTCCCAGTCAAGATTTTATAATGAGGAACATATCCTGTGAATTTGAGATCTCTACCTATAATACCCTTTGCTCTAGAGGTCCAACAAAAGTCCTTGTTTAAAGTCGAATAAACGTCCCTGGCGGCCATCTTGTTTTTCAAACTGAGGCCAAAAATATTCCCAGGCAACATTTTATGGTTATTATTATTATATCCTGCAAACTTGAGAAGGCTAGCTATAATATTTTTTCCATTAGAGCGGTAATGGTGAAATCTCTCTACACACTGCGGCTATCCAGTGGATACAATGATTTACTCAACAGTGAGAACCTGAAAGTAGCTATTGCTCAGCTATGCCATGACATAGAGGTCTGCAATTTCACTATGTTATAACTGACCAAAAATTATGTGAATAACATATTAAAACAAATACTCTAAATGTAATAGTTTTCAAGTTACAACTGATTTACTCAACAGTGATAACCTCAAAGTAGCTATTACTCAGCTATGCAATGAGCTACAAGTCTGAATTTTTACTATATTATAGCTGACCCAAAAGTAGGTGAACAACATATTTAAGCAAAATACTGTAAATGCAATAGTTTTCAAGTTACAACTGATTTACTCAATAGTGAGAACCTGAAAATAGCTATTACTCAGCTATGCCATGAGCTATAGGTCTGTAATTTCACTATGTTATAGCTGACCCAAAAGTAGGTGAACAACATATTTTAACAAAATACTCCAAATGCAATATTTTTCAAGTTACACCTGATTTACTCAACAGTCAGTACCTGAAAATAGCTATTGCTCCGTTGTGCCATGAGTTACAGGTCTGTAACTTCACTATGTTATAGCTGACCCAACAGTAGCTGAATAACGTATTAACACAAATTTCTGTAAATGCAATAGTTTTCAAGTTATAAGTGATTTACTCAACAGTGATAACCTAAAAGTAGCTATTACTCAGCTATGCCATGAGCTATAGGTCTGAAATTTTACGGTGAACAACATATTTAAGCAAAATACTGTAAATGCAATAGTTTTCAAGTTACAACTGATTTACTCAATAGTGAGAACCTGAAAATAGCTATTCCTCAGCTATGCCATGAGCAATAGGTCTGTAATTTCACTATGTTATAGCTGACCCAAAAGTAGGTGAACAACATATTTTAACAAAATACTACAAATGCAATATTTTTCAAGTTACAACTGATTTACTCAACATACAGTACCTGAAAATAGCTATTGCTCAGTTGTGCCATGAGCTACAGGTCTGTGACTTCACTATGTTATAGCTGACCCAAAAGTAGCTGAATAACATATTTACACAAATATCTGTAAACACAATAGTTTTCAAGTTATAAGTGATTTACTCAACAGTGATAACCTAAAAGTAGCTATTACTCAGCTATCCCATGAGCTACAGGTCTGAAATTTTACTATGTTATAGCTGACCCAAAAGTAGCTGAATAACATATTTATACAAAATTCTCTAAATGCAATAGTTTTCATGTTACAAGTGATTTTACTCATGATGGAAGTTATTGAAAAGCCCAAAAGTAGCTATTACTCACTTAGCTATTGAGACAGACACCCAAGTTACTCACCATGTTGTAGCTCTGAAAAAAGTAGCTGAATAACATATTTTAACAAAATGCTCTAAATGCAACACTTTTCAAGGTATAAGTGATTTAGTGCATGATTTCATGAATTTTAATGCATTAAAAATTATGAAAAAAATTTATTAAAAAAAATAAGACAGATCCAGGTCTCATACTCACACAAGAGAATCTACCTCTGGCCTAGTACATATATGCAAGATATGAGAGAAATCCCTGCAATGGTCACTGAGAAAATTGTGATAAAGTGTTGAAATTTTCACACTTTTGGTGGGGGTACCTCCCTTGTAATGTCTCTAGCAAACAGAGGAACAGACAGATTTGCATGCCTTGAACAATTTTTCATCCTCGATAGATAAGGTATCTTTTAAAAAAACAGCATGTCTCTAGGCCTTGTAGTTTTGAAGGAGAAGTTGTTCACGCGGACGCGTACGCCCACGCCGCAGAGTGACGACATAGTGTCACCTGACTGACAAGTCAGCTGACATAAAAAGTTACTCACTCAAAACTGCTAATTAAGCAGCTAAATGGCTATTACTCACTTAGCTATACAGCAATGACTCACAAAAACAATACTAAGCAAACTATTAACCTAATAATGTTCCATACCACATTAGGTTAGAATATCTTGAATGATTTAAATGCATGGAAACCAAAGAGGTACTAAAAATAGCTAATTAGCTATTACTCAGTTAGCTTCACAGCTAAAGTTACAAAAATTTTAATTTTTCCTTTTTACCAGAATAATCTTCTGTTACCCTTTGGGTCGAAAATTTGCTCAAAATCGCTCTATCTGTTACGGTTTCTGAGATATAAGCAAATTACTCAAAAGTAGTATTGAAAATAGACAATAAAGTACCTAAATGGCTATTACTCACTAACTTACAGAGCTATCAGTCCCAAATGCAATACCAAGCGGCATATAGATATAACAATCTTGTATTCCTAATTTTAGTAAAGTATCTTGAATCATTTCCCTTAAATGCACGGAAACCAATAGGTACTGAAAATAGCTATACTTAGGTATTACTCAGTAAGCCAAAGAGCTACAACAGCTGATCTTGCTCCTTTTCCGAGATAAACAAGTTTTTCCGTTTAACACAGAAATTCAAGATGGCTGCCAAAAGTCAGATACCCTGTGAGTCCAAAATTTCGTCAAAGTCGCTCTATCTTGCTCCGTTTCGGAGATAAACACGTCTTTGTGTTTAACGCAGAAATTCATGAAGGCCACCAAAAGTGGCGGTAAAATGAATTTTGCGAAATGTCGCCAATAGACTCTGCAGATATCCTGTGTGTCAAAAATTTCGTCGAAATCGTTCTGTTTCCGACATAAACAGGTTTTTGTGTTTAACACAGAAATTCAAGATAGCCTTCAAAAGTGGCAGGAAAACGATTTTTTGGAAAATCGCCAGTAGACTCTGCAGATACCCTTCGGGTCAAAAATTTCGTCAAAATCGCTCTATCTCGCTCTGTTTCCAAGATAAACAGGTTTTTGTGTTTAACACAGAAATTCAAGATGGCCGACAAAAGTGGCAGGAAAATGATTTTTGGGAAAAGTCGGCAGTAGACTCTGTAGCTACCCTGTGGGTCAAAAATACCGTCGAAATCGCTCTATCTCGCTCCATTTCCGAAATAAGCGGGTTTTTGCGTTTAACGCAGAAATTCAAGATGGCCACCAAAAGTGGCAGGAAAACGATTTTCTATCGTTCTATCGTGGGATTTTTGCCAGTAGACTCTGTAGATACCCTGTGGGTCAAAAATTGCTTCTATCTCGCTCTGTTTCCGAGATAACGCGGTATTGCATTTTACGTAGAAATTCAAGACGGCCACCAAAAGTGGCCTGGAAAGAGTTTTTTTGGTAAAAGTCGCCAGTAGACTTGCCACATACCCAGCGGGTCAAAAATTTCCTCGAAATCGCTCTATCTCACTCCGTTTCCGAGATAAACAGGTTTTTGCATTTAACGCAGAATTTCAAGATGGCCACCAAAAGTGGCAGGAAAACGAGTTTTGCAAAAAGTCGCCAGTAGACTCCACAGATACCCTGTGGGTCAAAAATTTTGTCAAAATCGCTCTATCTCGCCCCTTTATCTAGATAAATGTGTTTTTGCGTTTAACACAGACATTCAAGATGGTCGCCAAAAGTGGCGGGAAAATGATTTTTGCAAAAAGTCGCCAGTAGACACCACAGATACCCTGTGGATCAAAAATTTTGTCGAAATCGCTCTATCTCGCTCCGTTTCTGAGATAAACACATTTTTGCATTTAACGCAGAAATTCAAGATGGCCGCCAAAAGTGGCGGGAAAATATTTTTTGATAAAGTCGCCAGTAGACTCTGCAGCTACCCCATGGGTCAAAAATTTTGTCGCAATCACTCTATCTCGCTCCGTTTCTGAAATAAGCGGGTTTTTGTATTTAACGCAGAAATTCAAGATGGCCGCCAAAAGTGGCAGGAAAATGAGTTTTACAAAAGTCGTCAGTTGACTTTGCAGATACCCATCAGGTCAAAAATTTCATAGAAATCGCTCTATCTTGCTCCATTTCCGAGATAAAGTTGTTTTTGCGTTTAACGCAGAAATTCAAGATGGCCGCCAAAAATGGCGGAAAAACAACTTTTGCAAAAAGTTGAAAGTAGACTCTGCAGACACCCTACAGTTCAAAAATTTCATCTAAATCGCTCTATCTTGCTCCGTTTCCAAGATAAAGTCGTTTTTGTGTTTTGACGCAGAAATTCGAGATGGCCACCAAAAAATGGCGGGAAAATGACTTTTGCGAAAAGTTGAAAGTACACTCTGCAGACACCCTACGAGTCAAAATTCTTCTCGAAATTGCTCTATCTCGCTCTGTTTCTGAGATAAATGCGTTTTTGCGTTTTCAGCATTATGAAAAATTGTGACATTTAGTAAATCGTTAATAAATCGGCCATTTTGTATTGGATCACTTCCAAAAGTTAATGATTTCCAGACATCTATATAACAAACCTACTTGCCATATTGTATGTGAATAGGTGACGTGCTTTTTAAGTTATCATCCGGACAAGCACACCCTTTTGAAAAACATGTTTTTGGTCACGTGACTTCTCTGATTGGTTGAAATGTCATGACATCATATTCAGAAATTTTTCCCAGGGCTACTGCATACACCTGCCAAATATGAAGAGAATCCGACTTATGGCTGCAAAGCTATTGCAAAAAGAAAATGCGGATCCGGCGGAGTCGCTTCTCCCGTATACAAACAAGCGTCCCTCGTGGGATGCTTAATGAGTTGGTGCTATGGCCGTGAGTTCTCAAGTTTAAAGTATTTGATTTTCATTGAAGCTTCCATTTTATAAAATATTGTTAGAAAAACCCAGGAAATCTGTGATCTAATATCTTCTTATGAATATTAATGAGTTTGTGCTATGGCTGTGAGTTCTCAAGTTCAAAGTATTTGATTGAATAATAACAAACCTAAAGCAAGGCTTCCCGGGATATAAAGCACTTCTCTAGATGAAGCACTTCCCGGTTCTTTCGATTTAGCACTTCCCAACATATAACCAATATGTTACATATCGGGACATTCCGGCACATAACCTTGCCGTTTTAAAAAAAAACTGATGTAAAACGACATATCCTTCATGAACCAGAATCCGGTACATTCCACATTCCGGTGTAATGGTTGTAGTATCAGATTTATGCATGTTTTTGTGGAAACATACTTAGAGAGCTCTATATTCTTGTTGTTGGTTATACACATGATTTTGTGGGACAAGAAAACTGCACGACATGTTTCAAATGTTACAGCTGAAAAAGACTGTATTTTTTGTACTAGACTGGAAATAGGCACAACCATACAGTCTGCATCACGCAAACAACATTTAAAAACAGTAGTAAAATTTTGGTGGCATATACTGCTTCCCGCCGTAAATTGGCACAACTTGGCCACAAAAGCCTTATTTGTGCTTGTGAAAGTTCCGCGGATTTCTTTTTGTTAAAATATTTGACAAAAAAAAGCGCAAGTTATTAAAGCATTTTATCAACGAAAAATCAAAAGAATTAACCTTTTATACTCGCTTTTATAATTTCTGCATGACATCTGCGCCCCAACTTGACAAAATTTGCCTACGGAAAGTACCAAAGTTATTTATTGCTGTCATCACTTCTACTTCCTTATTTTGTATGCAAAATGCACAAGCTTTACCGATGACAATCAAAGGGCACGACTGTAGAATCCCCCTGACGGAAGTGAAAATACGATAATTAGGAAGTTTATAGGAAAAGATAAATAATAATTCTTAAAATTATGCTAATTAGGTAATATTATGAAATAGATAGGGTAGATATGGTCGACAACACAATTTCCAATGAATCCCTGGGCCGGTATTCATAAAACCTGCTGAGACCAAATTTTGTCTCAAGTCTTAAGTTTTGGTCTCAAGTCTGAGACCACTTTTGGTCTCAGACTTGTTAGCTATTCATAAAACAGTTGAGACCAAATTTAGTCTCAGATTTGGTCTCAAACTTAAGACTGGTACATAGTTGTCTTAAATATTTTGTTCAAAGTCTCAAGCATTATTTCATCTTAACTGAGATTCATATTTTTATTTTTTATGGCTTAATGTAAAGTAGAAATAATTTACAACATATATACTACTTGGCCTAAATTTTTGTAACAACTGATAGCACAAATTTTTGCTTCAAGAGTACCTTACTTTGAGACAATTTTCAACAGAGTTTTCTGACTGCATAGCAACAAAGAAGTGGATCATGTGACATGAAAAATAAAAAACAGTTGACACAATTTTCTATTTATTTTTTATTTAAATGGACAGTATAATTTTTATTAAGAATTAAAACACAAAAAGTATTGATCTTTTAAAAAAATGTTGGATATACTTGCAAGTTTATGGTTTGTTTACATTGGAAAGACTTGAGACTGGTCTCAGCTTGGTCTCAGCTGAGAACCTGTTTGTGAATACAAAGTTGAGACTTGGTCTCAACTGAGACCAAATCTCAAGCTGAGACTATTTTTTGTCTCAGACTTAAGATCTCTTTATGAATACGGCCCCTGGTCTCCAAGGTCGACAAACAGATACACACACATATACATATCAGTAATTGGTCGACAGGTCGACAAAATTCTGTAAATATTAAGATACTTGAAAGCTTTACACAAACACACACACCAAATTATATACATATGTATATCAGTTTATGGTCGACAGGTCGACAAAATGCTGTAAATATTAAGAAATATATGAAAGCTTGTCAACCTAATTTATACTGTCGACTTTGTAGACCTTGTCGACCAAATGTAGTGCATGAGTGTTCCTTGGTGAGTGTAATTTATATTCAACACTTCATATAGTGGTGGTGGACCAATTCACGCCCGTGTACCAATTCACGCCCACCCCTAAATTTATCCAAAACAATCACATTTAAACAATAAATTACAAATGTAAATGATCCATTTAATGATTATTATTTTACACAAAATTACCATATTTCTACTTCCGTCAGGGGGATTCTGCAGTTCAGCCAATCAAAGGTTAATAAATATTCCAACTTCCGATTTGTGCCATTCTGAGGTTTGTACCATGATAAGGCGCCAAGCAGTACAGACACAAAGTGGAGGGGGGCAGGTGTTTTGTGTGAAATATAGCGGACACCTTAACAAAACAACTTTGGTGTGAATACTGTGCATTTCTTTTGATTTGCGAATCATGAATAAAAGTCAACCGGCTCATTCACTTGCGTTTTATAACTACATACCTTTCGTTTGGTCATTTTAGGTAAAATATTATTTATTTATTTTCAAACGGAAGCTGCGGGGATAGATGTCCTTGACCGTATATGTACATCCAACTCGCCATAGTGCCAACTCGTCATCAACCAAGGCCAAACGGGTGGCGATTGCTTCGGCCTACCCGGGGGCTAAAAAAAATGTAGTTAAAAATGAAGATATAGCACATTTTATGTTTAATCAAAATGTAAAACCCCACAAAACTAGTTTATTATTATATGATAATATAGGGGTATATGAGCAAATCGCCGACAAGACAACTCGCAGACATTAACTCGCCGACAAGTTTTAAATAAATTAATGACACATTATTACCCCATTTTTTTGTCATTTTTTCACTGAAAAGACGTTACAATATTCAAATAATCATTTATACATGTTTTCAAAGCAGGCAAATCACGTTTTTAGTGTCCAAAAGATGTACTCCTCTGTCATTTTATTGTAAATTGTCCGTTAAGTTACACACATACTTAAACTTGAGAAGTTTCATCACATTTTCGTAATATAACATGTTCTAATGAAGGGAAATGAATGATTGCAGCTATATAATACATTTTAAAACAATTTATGGCAATATTTTACCCAGCTTTCAAATCTGGTTGAATCTAATGTAGAAATCTGGTTGAAATACGTATAGATATTGCAAACCATTTTTAGTTGGATCCAGGTTGAATTCAATCGGTAAAATTAGGTTGAATTTAGTTGATGAAATCTGGTTGAAAAACGTTTAGATTTTGCAAACCGTTTTTGGTTGGATCCAACCAGTGAACTCATGGTAAATACAATGGGTAAAATCTGGTTGAATTATGTGTAGATTTTGCAAACTGTTTTCGGTTGAATCCAGTGTATGAAATAGGGTTGAATTCAATGGGTGAAATCAGGTTGTTCACACTGTCTTTTTTATTTGAATCATTGTAGCTTGTATGTCATAATTATAGCTTCTTAATAATATTATACAATAACTATCCACTTGCACATTTTACAATTTGGATACATCTTCAAAGTAATTAATTCTTTCCAAGATGCCATGTGTAACATTGCATTTTGTTGATTTTTAGTGATGAAGTTGTTTGCCTGTTGGAAGGCTAGGTTGTATTAATTGTTGTGTATATTTGTTGAGAGTCAATAGAAAGGCTAATTTTGTACTAAATAGGTAATGGTCAAATGTGTCACCTTAGGTGATGTTTGCTGAGTACTGGAATACTTTACCTTGAAAACTTTGGTTAGTTTGATGGATTTGGAGGGAATTTTGAAGTTTGAATTTGGTCAGTGGGTGTTTAGTGTTAGAAGTGTTTGGATGTGGAATTAAGCTGTTTAATACTTGGATTTGGAAACTGTGTTTGGTAAGTGAATTTCAACTATTGTGTGTGTTATATTCAAATGAATTTTAATGTAAATATATGTATTCTAGTTTTATAATTGTTGATGCTGTAAGCAGAGTAAATTTAATTCTTATGATAGAAACAAGCATTATATGAGTATTAATAGACAGTGTGTACATGTAGGGGTGATTTGGAAGGTACATATTTGCTGTACTTTGTAATACAGGGTATTTGTCTGGAGTTGAGTTTTAATACTATCTTTAGTATCAAATGTATTTAGATCTGGTATATCTTATGTGCTTAATTGCAGTAAGTTGTTTCCATGTGTGCAAGTGCAATTGTTTGAGCAATTCTTAATTGGTTGTTGTGTGGTTATTACAGATGATTGTTCGGTTCAGTGCAGTTTGCCATCCATTGAGACCACATACACAACACATGTATTTGAAGGATTCATAGTCGGTGTTTTGTATGGGGTAATTTGAACATTGATTGTCTATATTTTTTATTTATTTATTTGGGGTTTTACATCGCTTTCAACACTATACAGGTCACATTACGACGGGTAGTTGGAAGGGCAGAGGAAACCAGTACATAGAGTTCGCTAGGGTTGTGTACTGTAAACTGCCGACCAACGGCAAGCAACTACCAGCTTTCCCACTTACGGCCATGACGGGGATCGAACCCCGGCCGCAGAGGTGGGAGGCGAGAGTGTTACCACTCTGCCACCGTGGCCCCTTTGATTGTCTATAATATTATACTTTCAAATGTTTGAGACAGATATTATTGGTTAGTAAATTTAGAGTGCATGCAATTAAAATGGATTGATTTGGTAGATTGTTGAATGGTTAGATTATATCATTAATAAGGAAGTATGATATGAACATGTAAATAATCATATGGAGTATGTAGTTATATAATGTAAATATGGATTGCTTTTATTATTGTCATAATATTTTATGCGATACAATATTAATAATAGTAATACAATACCAATACACTACACTAATGACAGTGTTGTATCTTATGTTAAGGGTTTTCTTACTTTGTAAGAATAAAGAAGATTACTGAGACTGGACATTTACTGTGTGTTTCCATCCCACTACACATGTTTTCATGAATCATTGTATATTCAATGTTCTATTTCTGATGACATTGTAATTACACACAATTTTGCATCAGCTTTCAAATATAATTGCTCAAGATATGTAAATCCATATTTTCCAACATAGATATCCATTTTTATGTTATTAATAGGACCGGTATTATTCAGTGCCTTCAATTGAAATTCTTTTTGTGAAATTTTAAAATAATTTTTTTTTTTTGTAAATAACAAACAATTGTGGCATTATTTATATCTTCAGTATTTTATCCAATCAGTTTCTTTTAAATGTTTTATTAAGTTGGCTATAATTATATGGTAATTATAAAGAAACTATAATCATGTAGCAAAGCCACAATGCTCAGTTCAGATGCTTGTGTCACATACAACTTTGGCATATAAACTGAGAAAAAAAAAACACAAGAAGAGCCACATTATTAAAACTCCACCCATTACTCCCCACCTTAATTAGTTGTCAGTTCTGACCACAAAAAACAGACCTAAAGAAGTAAACACCATGCATGCAATTGAGCAAGGGTAAACCCCCACCTCCACCCTTGCAGTGTTATCTAATTACTTTAGTCACAGGCCTAATGTTCTCTGTAGCAGGGTACAGATAAGAAAAACCAGGAACCCCCAACCTCACTGTTGTGTGATAAAATGTTATAGCTTAGGTTATCTGTATAGAGAAGTTCTCAGTGTAAACTTGCAAACTGAAAACTAGTTATTTGTGTATGGGAGAATTTGAGAAAGAAATTCAAATTATTAAGTTTTGATGAATAAGTTTGAATTTATCTTTTTTATTTAAGATAAGTTTGACTTCAAAATGTTTTTTTTTAATTATCAGAAATTGCATTAATCAAAATATAATTATAAAAGTTATATTTGGGTGCATCAATTTTGTTGTTTCTATAAATTATTAAGGAGAATGGATAAAAAATGTACAAGTATATGCACAAATAATCTTTATCATCTTTATCATCCTTAAAAATTAGTCTTTGCTTTACAAATACCTACAAATTCAAAAACTATTGCAATAATAGTTCTTTCAAAAAGTTAGGCTTAATGACTATATCATACTCTGGAAAAAGAATTTTCAATCAATGATCACTAGCATTCATTCATTTCCCAATATTCAACCTGTTTTCTGTTCAATAATATGACTAAGATTTCATGTCGAAAACCTAGCTATATTTGGTGGTGATTTTTTATGAAGTATCACTACTTTTTCCAGTCAGAAATCCAGCTTTGAAATAGTGTTGAAATTGTGTCAGTGTCAATTTTTCAACCCAAAATCACCATGATTTCTGGTCAAAATATCACTACTTTTTCATGTCAGAAAACTAACTTAGATTTATTAGTTGTTAATGCGCATTTCAATGTCAGGACCTGTTTTCAACTCTAAATCAATGACATTTCAAGGCGTGTGCCTGCTGGGTAGTGTCATAAAAGCTGCAAGGGTAATGTTTGTATTTAAATAATCTGTTGGCAAGTTACTGTCAGCGAGTTGACTTATCGGCAACTTGCAGGTAATTCTAATATGGGATAACTGAAAGTTATCAGTCTGTAAAAATGGTTCTCCTTTCCTTGATCTTTGTGAACTCTTGCATAGAGTTTCCTAATTTTCTGTTTTCTGTGTAATACTAATATATACCGATATAACTCCTGTTCTGAAGAAATTGGATTGGCTGTCTGTTGAACATCGCTCAGTGTTTAAGACAGGTGCACTTTTCACAAGTTTCTTGGTTTTTCCAAGTATTTTACTCCATATTTTTTCTTATATAGTAGTTCTTATCAAACCAGGCACAGTTAGAGTTTTGTACCAAAATTTTATTTATCTATTCAAAAGTCTGCCAAACAGTTTAAATTGTTATACATTTGCTTTTGATGCGCCCACTGTTTGGAATGCTCTTCCAGATAAGATTTGTGCATCCCCTCTATTGTCTCTTCCAGAAAGACACTTGAATCTTACCTCTGCAGCAAGGCCAGCATATATACACACCTTAATCTTAATACCTCCATAGCTTACTCCATGGTGCTTGACCCCTTTTCTGTGCCTAGATACTGAAATTGTTGCTGGATTTGGTGCTTTTGCACTTTAGATCCTCTTTAAAGGGTGAGATTAATTACTATAAAGTTGAATTATATAGATTTAAAAATTAGAATGCATATCCATGCATAAATAAATCAACATAAACCTGATATTTTTATAAAAAGACACAGATTTCTCTTATTGAAATTTTAAAAAATGAGTGAAGGCTGACATATTATGCTTGTTTCCTGTTCCACTCTTTCACAAGTGAAATGAAATTACATCAGTTAATTTCTTTTACCAAGTAAGTTACGTTTTTTGGGGCCTTTTTGCTTATCTGTGTTCGTGATATAATCTTATATAATTACCCTGATTCAGGGGGAAGAATAGTCTATAGTTGCAATAATATCATAAGATAACGAAAAACCAATAGAGTTTAATTGACATATTGATATTAACTTTCTTGCAAACAGTTTTCATGAACTGAAAAATATACTAAACCAAAGTATATTTTCATATTATATTGATTTGAATAAAGGAAATGTATTTTACAGCCTAGTTATGCATATTATTATCTATTTGGGTATAACCATTGCTTTCATCACTGTATAAGAGATATCACGATGGGTAGTTTTATGGTCAAGGTTCTGTACTGTAAATTGCTGAGCATCAGAAAGCAACTACCAACTTTCCGACCCAGATTCTGGTGTTTGAACTGCAGAAGTCAGAGGTGGAAGGCGAGTGTATTAAACACTGCTTTATACCCTGGCTCCCGAAGTTATAATTATATAGTTTATACAATGTTAGTGCTATTACTTTTCCCACATGTCAGAGAAATATTGTGTTTCTATATATTTAATTTTTACATAGCAGTAATCAAAAAGGTTAAAATTCAACATACTTCATACTGACCCGTGGTATGAAAAAAATTACTCAGCTACCACAGTTGCTAGAGAGTCAGACAAGACAGACCAATATTACCATGACCAACCCCAACAATAACAATTAGAGAGGAATGTTATTGAATTTATCTTAGTGACTTAGACTTTATCATTAAAAAAATAAGTCCCTGCATGGAAATTTAAAAATAGGAATAGGTATTTGGTCCTAAGGTCATTTCTTTGCCTCATCTTTAAGAGGGAAAATTTGCAAATGAATGCTGATGCTTGATGCTATATCATGACTGACTAGTGTGCACTGATTTTCTTTTACCCAAAACTGTCGGTTGTGATATGAGCTTATACAATATCTGGAAAGAAATGGGACAACTATTGAGTAAATAAATAAGTCAGAAACGAAACAGATCAATATTTAACAAGTTTTGTAATAAAAAAATAATGAAAATAAAACAAATTCATGCTGCAGTATTTCTATTTGTAATAAATTTCATAGTTAACCTGATGTAATTTGCAAGTTGTCGCTATTAGTTGAAAAATTAATACTAGTATTTTGATGGCATATTTAGAACAGCTTAACTTAATAAACCTGAACAAATAGTGTAAATACACAGCAAAGAATAATAGAATATCTGTTTATCCTTATCATATGAGAAGAGCAGTGACAGCCTAGCTTTCACAGAAAATTATCCTGTGTAAAATGCCTCCTTGTCAACTAAACAACAACAAATATATCCCTGGGATTTTTATTCTGTTTTTAACTCTGGACACTTTTAAAAGATATGCTATTTCCTTAAATCAAAGGTAAAAGTGATTTTTATTATATCCTGTGCTTATAGATGTTTTTTCTACATATAATACTTCATGCAAAACAAAACATTATACAAATAAACAAGGATATACATTGTGCCTAATGGACATTCATTTCAGCAATGTCATTGTATATCTGTTCTGGCTGACATCTTAAAGTGACACTCTATCATCACAGGAATAATATGGTAAAAATTATTCAAAAAATATATTATTTTGGTAGGGTTATGACAAATACACTTATACTTATTTTTATGAAGTTTTTAACACTTTTGTGTACAGGTGTCCTGTCTTCCAGGCATCATATTCTGTGCAGGGGCGGATTTCATGAAAGGTCTCAGACTTAGCCCAGTTTCAGGCTGAGCCATTGGCTCAAATCTGAGCCTTCTGGCTCAGCTAAGTCTTTTGTCTCATACGGTTTTCACAGAAGGGGTCTCAGTTGAGACCAAGCTTGTCAAATAACCACAGTGGTTTTCTGTGTCATGTGACCATATTTTGTAGTAAAAATATTCTACTGATGACATATATCTTCCTTGTTTGACAGATAATATCTCTGGTCAAATACCAATTTGCAATGGGAAGCCTTGTAAACATGTAAAAACACCCAAAGACTACTTCAGGAGGTTGTTGTATATAATTGTACCTTATTTTCAGCCATTTCAAATTTTGAAGTGGGGTAAGAATTACGGCAGCCATATTTGAGCCTTTGTTCACAAAGCTTAAGCCCACTTTGTACCAGTCTCAACATTTGAGCCAGTGGCTCAGCCAAAGCTGAGACTGAGACCTTTTGTGAAATCCATTAAGGCTGAGCCCATGGGCTCAAGTAAAATGTTCCAATAATTTGAGACAGAAGTCTCAAGTTTGAGCCTGAGACCGGAGCTAAGACCTTTCGTGAAATGCGCCCCAGGGCCTGTATTCACTAAAGGTCTTAGCCAGGGCTTAGGCTTAAAGTTGAGACTTTTGTCTCAAGTTTCTTCCCAAAAACTGCTAAGACTTTTGTCTTAGGCTTAGTGGTATTCACAAAGAATTTAAGACCGGTCTTAGGCTTAGCCAAGGGCTCAACTTTAAGACTGGTTGGTAGTGGGCTTAAATTTTCTAAAGAGGATTTAAATATGGCCGCCATAATCTTTTCTCCACTTTAAAATTTGAAATGGCTGTAAATAAAGTATAATTATACAGAACACCTCGCTAAAGCATTCTTTGGAAATTTTATAGTGGTAACCAGGTTTTCCATTTCAAAACAGCACTTTTCCTTAGATAAAATGCATTAAATGAAGGATATATGTCACCAATAGTATAGTCTGAATGGAAAAGAAAGGTCACATGACATAGAAACCACTGTGGTTATTTGATAATCTTGGACTTAGTTAAGGCACCTTTTGTGAATACGGTTTTAAGACAAAACTTAGCTGAGACAAAAGTCTTAACTTTAAGACTGGATTTAAGCCTAAGACCTTGCTAAGTCTAAGCCCTTTCGTCAATACGAGCCCTGGGCCGGGATTCACAAAAGGTCTTAAGCAAAAAAATGTCATAACTTTAGGAGAAAAGTCTTAACTCTGCAAGAATTTTGTCATAAAGTTAAGACTTTTTTTTTGCTTAGACAAAATGGGATTCACAAAAGGTCTTAGACAAAAATTTGTCTTAGATTTTGTCATAACTTTAAGACCACTGCAGGGCAGACTTAAGACAATTTTAAAATATTCCATTGCATGTATTTACATTTTACCCTTTGTTATGCCAACAAAATATATACTATGGGGATCTATACTTCCTATAAAAGTAATTTCTGTGGATTGTAATAAAAATTTACATCATTTAATTACCTCTAAATTTCCATATTTTACCTTCTTGTAGTAAAAATATTGTCATAAAAATGGCTGACTCACAACGAAACACAAATACTACTATTTTTACATAATTTTACAAAGAAAAAGTAACAAATCTGTTTTATAATTTTAAAGAGCATGTTTGGTGTATTTATTGATGAAAAATATTTTTGTTTTACTAAGATTAGTTCATTATAATTCAAAATAGTTAAGACTTTTTGCACAAATTTTGTCTCAGCTAAGATTTTGCTAAGCACTTTTTGTGAATCCCACTTTAAGAGAAATCTTAGCTAAGACAAAAGTCATAACTTTAAGATTTGTCTAAGCAAAAAAATTGCCTAAACTTAAGACCTTTTGTGAATCCCAGCCCAGGTTTTCAAAGCAATATGCACGGAGTAAAAGCCACATCTTTCGATGGGTATTGTGAAAAGAATGATCTATCATTTGTTAGTTAGTTATGTACTGAGTTAGCAACACAAGAATGGTGAATGTTAGTATTACATGTACTGTATTAATATTAACAGTTTTCTAAAAGTTATACTACGGTAAACCTATACAGATACAGAGTGTACTTTTACAGGCAGTTTACCTGGTGTGCTAAATTCTACCTGAATTTCCGAAATTTGATACTTTAGTATGTATCAAAAATGGCTCTGAAGTTTGTTATGATTTTGAGTCGTTTTCAGCGCAGAACTGTAGGGTGTCAGTTAGCCACTGGAAAGCTGCGTTACAGAATGGCATCTAGCCAGTCTTCACCACATACAGATGATATTAAATTTTTGAATCGAGGAGACAACAAAGTGCTTGCATACAAAAGCAGAGTGGGTTCAGATCCTCTTCTTCCAGGCATCATATTCTGTGCTGGTTTTCAAAGCAATATGCATGGAGTAAAAGCCACATCTTTGGAAGGGTATTGTGAAAAGAATGATCTATCATTTGTTAGGTAGTTATGACTGTCTTGAATGTCGACCTTCCTTTTGGTTCTATGTTGATCCATTTGTTTATGAATCATTTACAAAGTGGTTACTACATGTCCTTAACCGTTTTTAATGCAGGTGACGAACTTGGGTAGGCGACGAACTTGGGTAGGTGAGCAGTACAGATTTAATATTTCATGGAACTCCATGTATTGTAGATCTGATTGTTCTGCAATTCTGTCATTTATTCTACAGATATTTATGACACGTATCTTCAAATTCATGTTAAGTGCTTTCTACAAGTGTACTTCCTTTCTACCAATTATCGCCAGGTACCAATTATCGCTACCATTATATAAAATGTTTATAATTGTCACAAATTGTGAACCCTTTTTCGTCATGCATTTGTTCTGTTCACTTTGGAAATAGTTCCACCTTATTTACTAGACTTAGAATGTACTTTTGGCCAAGTTATGTCTGTTTGAATTCTGTCCGGCGATAATTAGTACCCGGCGATAATTGGTGGCAAGGTAGTATCCATATTTGGTTCGTTATAAAAGCCAAACTTCCAGAGGTGCGATCAGAGAGGTACAATGGGGTGCGATGCATGGCCATAGGTCCCAAGTCATTAATATCCATGAGAAGATATGAGGTCACAGATTTCTGCAGGGTTTTCCAGCAATATTTTATGAAATGGAAGCCTAAACAAAAATCAAATGCTTTGAACTCAAGAACTCGCGTAAATTTCCCCCAACTTATGGAGTCATTATACACTCATCCAAGTCCAGGATCTCTTTTGGTGCTACAAAATCACTGGTGCTACAGAGGGTTAGGTGAATGTTATTACTACATGTACTGTATTAATATTAACAGCTTTCTGAAAGTTATACTACGGTAAACCTATACAGATACAGAGAGTACTTATACAGGCAGTTTTAATGAATTTACTTAAAAGGAATAGATAGGGGCTAATTGTATCCACTGGACAGATTTGTTGACCCTCTAGTTCTCAGATTTGCAGTGGTGCTATGAAAGTCTGTCATAATACAACCATCATAAAATTAATTTTTTTCTGCTTCTTTGTTTTTAATGGATATAGCTGATGTTCGTATTTTTGTTTTATACTTAAATCTGATATAATATATGAACTTCGAGTTTGCAATAAAATCTGCCTCTCCATCTGTATCTCATACACACTCTCTTAGCACCACTGCAATCCAAGATTTGTATGAGTGCATTATGAAAAATCTTGGTTAAAAAAATCTGGAAAAAATTGAGATTTGTATGAGTACATAATGCAAAATATGTGTATCCAGTAAACAGTGTCATCATGCACCCATACAATTCTTTGATATGCAGTGGTGCTACAGAAGCGTGTGATCATGCACCCACACAGTTTTCAGATTTGGAGTGGTGTTGTAAAAGTAGTTTGTATTAGCTGTTTTGAAAATATGAGTGTTTGATTTAAACATATTTTATTAGCAATTAGGCAACAATCGTAAAAAATACAATTATATTAAGCCCTTTTTTGTGGGTGATTATTCTTGTTTTGACTCCTGAAGTGGATGCAGTGATTTATATACTTATGTGGTCACACCTCAAATCTTATGTAGCCTTGACTTTTTTATGTATAGAGCTTCATAAGGCATTTGACCTCACTGTCACTAGTATGAACACAATATTTTAGCTAGGATATTACACAATCATCTTCCGATGACATTTTAACTCATGCATGATCAAGTCTATTGGCTGGGAATTGTATGGTTGCATGAAATATAATGTCTGAATTTTAGGCTAAGTATATTTACTGGGTTAGTTACAAATGCTTACCACTTTCCAATAGAATAGATTTCAATTGTCATTCAATAATTACATTTACTGGGTTATTCATGAAATCTAACCATATTTAGCAGTTATATACCTTAGGCATATGAAAAATGTCACATGATGAAAAAAGAGTTTTTTTACCCCACAGCCCTTAAGTATTGTTTTCACCCATGGTGTCTGCATGGGCATTCGGGCATGCGGGCGGGCGGCAGGAAAAAGTTTGTCTGGGCTGTATCTCAGAAACCATAAGGCATAGGAAGTTGATACTTGGTTGGGACATTCGTTAGGGGGTGTAGGTTAGCAACGTCATAGTGTGACCTTGATTTGACCTTTGACCTTGGTGCAGTGACCTTGAGTTTGAAAATCTTGTTCGGGCTATATCTTGGCAACCGTAAGGTGTAGGAAGTTGATACTTGGTAGGGACATTAGCTAGGGGTTGTAGGTGTGCAATGTCATGGTGTGACTTTGATTTGACCTTTGACCTTACCGTAGTGACCTTGACCTATAAAATATTGTCCGGGCTATATCTCGGAAACCGTAAGGTGTAGGAAGTTGTTACTTGGTAGGGGCATTGGTTAGGGGGTGTAGGTGTGCAATGTCATGGTGCGACCTTGATTTGACCTTTGACCATGCTGTAGTGACCTTGACCTATAAAATCTTGTCCGGGCTATATCTCGGATATCGTAAGGTGTAGGAAGTTGATACTTGGTAGGGACATTGGTTTGGGGCAGTAGGTGTTCAACGTTATCATGTGACCTTGATTTGACCTTTGACCTTGTCATAGTAACCTTGACCTATAAAATCTTGTCTGGGCTATATCTCGGAACCCATAAGGTGTAGGAAGTTGATACTTGGTAGGGACATTCGTTAGGGAGTGTAGTTGTGCAACGTCTCAGTGTGAACTTGATTTGACCTTTGACCTTGACCTATAAAATCTTGTTCGGGCTATATGTCGGAACCCATAAGGTGTAGGAAGTTGATACTTGATAGGGACATTCGTTAGGGGGTGTAGTTGTGCAACGTCTTAGTGTGAACTTGATTTGACCTTTGTCCTTGCTGTAGTGACCTTGACATATAAAATCTTGTCCGGGCTATATCTCGGAAACCATAAGGTGTAGGAAGTTGTTACTTAGTGGGGACATTGGTTAGGGGCAGTAGGTGTGCCATGTCATGGTGTGACCTTGATTTGACCTTTGACCTTGCTGTAGTGACCTTGACCCATAAAATCTTGTCCGGGCTATATCTTGGGAATCGTAAGGTGTAGGAAGTTGATACTTGGTAGGGACATTGGTTAAGGGGTGTAGGTGTGCAACATCATGGTGTAACCTTAATTTGATCTTTGACCATATCATAGTGACCTTGACCTATAAAATCTTGTCTGGGCTATATATTGGAAACCGTAAGGTGAAGGAAGTTGCTACTTGGTAGGGACATTGGTGGGGGGTTGTAGGTGTGCAACATCATGGTGTGACCTTGATTTGACCTTTGACATCACTGTAGTGACCTTGACCTTTAAAATCTGTCTTGGGTATATCTCGGAAATTGTAAGGTGTAGGAAGTTAATAGTTGGCAGGGACATTGGTTGGCAGTTCTTGGTGTGCAATGTCATGATGTGACCTTGATTTGACTTTTGACCTTGACTTTTAAAATTTTGTGTGGGCAATATCTCTGAAACCATTAAGTGTAGGAGGCTGATCCTCGGTAGGGACATTTCTTAGAAGTTGTAGGTGTGACAGGTCATGCTGCAATCTTGATTAGAACTTTGACTTTGTCATAGTGACCATGAGTTTGAAAATCTGGTGTGGGCTATTTATTGGAGTCTGTAAGATGTAGAACATTGACACTTGGTAGGGACATTGGTTAGGTTCTATATCTCATGGTGCTGAAAACTATTTCTCCAGGCTGTTGCGTACGGGCATCTCCAATACTATTTTTCTACTTGATGTTATGCATCAAAGAAGTTAATACTTTTCTAACTTAATTCAAAGGCCTTGATGATTATGCACAGTTCTCTCTGACTTGTGTTGTATTGTTGTATTGTATTTATATTTTATACTCGGCGCAATATCTCCATGTACTACAGGACTCAAAGCGCTAGATGACCCATCTGACTGCACAAGTACAGCCCAACTCTCAAGTTTACTGACATTCAACTGAAAGACAGAGGCTCAAGGATGACCATTTATCAACATCCTTGAGGGTTCTTTAGTCTGCCACTGGGGATAGGACCCAATGACAGAGGACCACCATTTTAAGTGGTCATCCGAGCCGCTATGTATTTGCCTGTACCTGGGTTTGAACTCACATCCTCTGTGTTCCTAGGCGAGTGTGTTTTCCACTATTATCCTATTAAAAAAGGCCTTATATCTCCCTTATCATTGCCACTAGGGGTTCGGAACATGAAAACAACATAGAGAAAGTCATTGCGTGGGAAACTTTTCTTATTGCAGACATTAGCCTTTGACCCCTTCTTCAGTGTCAAGTGGAGTCATCTTACAACTCCCTTAGTTCTCCATTATTACTGATCCTAAGGTGGGAGATATAACCGTGGTGGCAGTAGTCTTGTTTCTCAGACTGGTATAGCTGGCATCAAATACTGGTGCAGATCTGAAGATAACATTTGATTTTGTTTTTCTTTTTTTGGTGTGTGGGTGTGTTTACTTGCCATTTTATGTATTAAATGTTTCATTTTATGCTGTTATACATTAGGCAATAGAGTTTTATCAAGAATGTTGGAAATTCTAACATTGCAACTGTAATTGCGTCCAATTATTTATTTAAGTGGTATATACATGTACCTGGTAATCTATATTGCTCAGTCAGTGAAGTTTGTCAACTTATTTCAAGTTTGTCACCTGCATTTTATGACAATGTTAACACTTCTCCACATTAACTGTTTATGTATGGTAACTGCAGTTCTACCAATAAATTCCCATGCTGTAGTTAATATTTTGAAGTTAAATGTTATTAACAGCTTTTGATTATATTCCTCTTGGACTAAATTGTCAAATGATTTGTACTATAATTTTATCCCCAGACGAAAGTCGGGGATATATTGGATTCAGGTCCGTCGCGCCGCCGCCGCCGTAGAAATTTCCTTGTGGACGCGATAACTCAAAAACAAATTAATATTTTTTTTTCAAACTTGGTACACATGTTAAGGGTGCCCAAAGGAAGATCCCTATTTTAAGGTGACCTTAAACTCCCAGTAAAAAAGAACTTATGGCCACCTTAAGGTCAGAAATTGCACTTTTGGCCACTTAGAGCCCTGTAGGTCACAAACTATGATGCTCAGCTGGCTGAAATTTTACCTGACAACACATTAATATGTTCTTAGTACATGTGCCGAAAATCATGACTTTAAGTTGAGGAGAAAATTGTGTTTGAGGCCCATAAATACCCCCACTTAGGGATTTTTTGCTATACTTTTCACATATTTTGCCCTATAATTTGGAAGTGATAATTCTGATGAGTCTCAAACTGCGCTAGGTATAACTTTGATATGTAATCCTTGTCTGTAGAAAATTTTAGGGCTGTAGGTTTACCCAAAGGGGTCAACTTAAGGTCTCAAAAGTGCCCACAGAGACCCAATTTATGCACTTTTTGCCACTTTCAAGCACTGTAGCTTTCAAACTATGTCTCTCATCTAAGTTAAATATCATCTGGGAATATATATATGTGTTTTCTTATATGTGCCCCAACATTTAGGCCTTTAATAGACAGTTAACCTGTGTATCAGGACCATAAACACCCACCCGAGTGACCCTTATAAGACATTTTTCACATCTTTTTCCCTGTAACTTGGAAATGGTAAGTCTGAGAAGTTTCAAACTGTATTAGATATATATTCTGTGTGTAATCTTAGTATGTAACAGATTTTAAGTCTGAAGCTTTAATTTTGAAGGTCAAATTGAGGTCTCTAAAAGGCTCCCAAAGACCCAATATTTGGACTTTTTGCTACTTTTAAGCCCTGTGACTGTCAAACTATGTGACTGATAGAGCTCAAATCCTATCTGAGAAGATATTAGTATGTTATTTTTATATGTGCCAAAAATTAAGGCTTTAAGAAGACATTTAACCTGTGTATGAGGACCATAAATCCCCACCCGAGTGACCATTTTTAGACATTTTTCACATATTTTTCCCTGTAACTTGGAAATGGTAAGTCTAAGAAGTTTCAAACTGTATTAGATCCATATTCTATGTGTAATCTTAGTATGTGACAAATTTTAAGTCTGAAGCTTTAATTTGAAGGCCACATTTAGGTCTCTAGAAGGCCCCATAAAGACCCAGTATTTGGACTTTTTGCCAATTTTAAGGCCTGTGACTGTTAAACTATGTGACTGATAGAGCTGAAATCTCATCTGGGAATACATTATTATGTTCTTTTTATATGTGCCAAAAATCAAGGCTTCAAGTAGACATTTAACCTGTGTATGAGGACCTTAAACACCCACCTGAGTGACCCTTTTAAGACATTTTTCACATATTTTGCTCTGTAACTTGGAAATGGTAAGTCTGAGAAGTTTCAAACTTTATTAGATACATATTCTATGTGTAATCTTAGTATGTAACAAATTTTAAGTCTGAAGCTTTAATTTGAAAGCCACATCGAGATCTCTAAAAGGCCCACAATGACCCAATATTTGGACTTTTTACCACCTTTAAGCCCTGTAACTGTTAAACTATGTGATTGATGGAGCTGAAATCCCATCTGGGAATGCATTATTATGTCCTTTTTACATATGCCGAAAATTAAGGTTTTTAGTAGACATTTAACCTGTGTATGAGGGCCATAGACACTCGCCCAAGTGCCTTTTTTGACATTTTTTCCGTATTTTGCCCTGTTATTTGGAAATGCTTAGTGTGACAAGTCTTAAACTGTATTATATATAATTTTTGTTTGTTATGTATGTCCCCCAAAAAGTTTCAGATCTGTAGTTTAATTGCTAAGGTCTCTTTAACAATTGTAAAATGCCTACAGAAACCCAATTTATGGATATTATGCCACTTTAAAGCCCAGTAACTGTCAAACTATGTGGGTTATAGAGCTGAAATCTTTGAATTTTTAAAAGGAAATGCCTGTCTATTTAAATTTTGAATATTAATAATGTTATGGCTATCTTAGTCTTTTAAGAACTTATTTTTGTGTGTTATACCTCTGCTTGCTGAGTTTTTCACTTTTTAAAATGAAACTGGTTAAACATATTCAAGTAGACAAAATGGACACTTTAAGTGAGCTTTAAGTCCCAATATTAATGAAATTATATCCTTATGTAGTAAAACTAGGGGATTTTTAACCCTCAACTAGCCCAGTTTTATTCAACTTGCCTCAGTTAATTTTGGCACAGCTCCTACAGTTATGAACTCATTTCAGTTGATAATCACATACTTAAAATTCTCAATTCTTTTTGTATTTGAGTACCCCTTTTATATAGATTGTTTGTTTACCATTTATGCTCAACCCACATCCCCCACCCGGATTCCCCCCACCCACCTCTGGGACCTCCAGCTATATTGAGTGACACTAAATAAACAAAGGTATTTAATGATATCAGATGAGAAACAAAGAACTCAATGGGGTTGCAGATCTTGTGTAATAGTGAGAGAGGTGTGGAGAAGGGGAGAGGGGTGGGGGTGGGAGGTGGTGGGCTTCATTACATATAACACAAAGGGGAGTCAGAACTGAGATTGTGTCACATATTTAGGTTGCATATATATGGACCACATATATAGGTATAGAGGAAATGAATAACTGAAAACAATTTGCAAATTCTAAAAATAATATAATAAAATAATAATATAAATAATTTTTTTTTAAGTAATATTTTATTTGTGAACAAATATAGAAACAGATATGCGCTTTTGGGATTATGAATTTTAGAATGGACATTGAATCATCAATCATTTAAATACTTTGAAGGAAGATTGAAAAATATGATGAGTTGAGTTAAAAATAATATTTTATTTGTCAACAAATATAGAAACAGATATGCTCTTTTGGGATTATTATTTTAGAATGGACATTCAATCATCAATCATTTAAATACTTTGAAAATAGGTTTAGAGTTATCATTGCAGGAAGATTGAAAATATAATTTGACTTATGTATTCGGCGTCTGGGGATACACCATCTTCCTTGGGGAGATATAAACGGAGTAGATTGATGTGCTGAAGTTCATATAATAATGGGTAATTATGTTTTAAAAAATTCCCGATCAAAACCTGTGGCGTGAGTGATGACCTGTCTGGGGATATGTTGGCGCCGAGTTGGCCCAATCTAGTTAATAATTGAGTCTGTTGTAGACATGGTTAGCTCTACTATACTTACATTTGAAGCAATGCAAGTAGAGCCATGGCGCTAACCCACTTAGAATAGGATATTTGCTTATAAGACACACTGAAAATGGGTAAATTTCATTTATTTTTATGTCAGCTGACTCATCAGTCAGCTGACATTATGGCATCACTCTGCGGCATATACGTACGCATACATGTGAGCGACTTCTCCTCCGAAACTACAAGACCCAGAGACATGCTGTTTGTTTTAAAAGATAGCTTATCTACCTAGCATGAAAAATTGTTCAAGGCATGCAGATCTGTTTGTTCGTCTGTTTGCTAGAGCCATTATAAGCGAGGTACCTTCCACCCTAAGTATGAAAATTTTAACACTTTATCACAATTTTATCAGTGACTATTTCAGGGATTTCTCTAATATCTTGCACATATGTACTAGGTCACAAGTAGATTCCCTTTTGTGAGTGTCAGACCTGGATCTTTCTTAACTATTTTTTTATGAATTTTTGAAATAATTTTTAATGCATTAAAATTAATGAAATCATGCACTAAATCAATTATAACTGCATTGCATTGTATTGCATTTAGAGCATTTTGTTCAGATATGTTATTCACCTACTTTTTCCATAGCTACAACTACTAAATCAATTATACCTGCATTGCATTGTATTGCATTTAGAGCATTTTGTTCAAATATGTTATTCAGCTACTTTTTCCTTAGCTACAACATGGTGAGTAACTTGGGTGTCTATTTCAATAGCTAAGTGAGTAATAACTACTTTTGGACTTTTCAGTAACTTCCATCATGAGTAAAATCACTTGTAACTTGAAAACTATTGCATTTAGAGAATTTTGTGTAAATTTGTTATTCAGATACTTTTGGGTCAGTTATAACATAGTAAAATTTCAGACCTGTAGCTCATGGCATACCTGAGTAATAGCTACTTTTAGGTTATCACTGTTGAGAAAATCACTTAGAACTTGAAAAGTATTGTATTTAGTTTCAATATGTTATTCACCTATTTTGGGGTTAGCTATAACATAGTAAAATTCCAGACCTGTGGCTCATTGCATAGCTGAGTAATAGCTACTTTGAGGTTCTTACTCAGTTACCTTCTTACTTTCCTTCTGAACACCATTTCCAGGGCACAACTTTTGTGTCATTTTCTTCTTTCACTTCTACTCTGAAGCTCAAAACACGCAGTCAGCTGACACAGAGCCCGTTCCCGGGCACTGATTGCTTGTTACTCAATTATGTTGGCATCTTGAAAGGATTATAAAAATAGTTGAGGGAATGTTAAGGGCGTACACATTTGTTATGTATTTGTGTGTCAGTCAAATGTCCAGTTCTAGGTGGGGTCATACCATAACTCTACACACAAGTAAAATAGAGCTAAGGTAACAATGTCTAGCTTTGTAGCATTTCTTAAAGTGGCATATTTCAACAAATTGTCTCTATTATCAATTATGACTTGTCAGTCAGCTGACATTATGGGATCACTCTGCGGTGTGTGCGTTCACATCCATGTGGACAACTTCTCCGCAAAAATTAAAGGTGGTTATAAAGGTTGCCAGAAGGGATATTCTGATTTTATGGTCACCTTAAAGTCCCAATATCAATGAAGTTAGGGTCACCTTACAATGAAAAAAGAAAGTTTTCAGCCTTCAGCTATCTTATTGTTCAACTGACCTCAGCTAAACTTTGTCCACTTATAAAGGATGACAAAAGGGACATTCTTCTTTTATGGTCACCATCAAGTCCCAATATGAATGAAGTTATGGCCACCTTGCAGTGAAATTATGGAGTTTTTGACCTCCAGCTATCGTATTGTTCAGCTGACCGCAGTTAAATTTTGCACACTTATTAAAGATGACAATAGGGACATTCTAATTTTCTTTCCACCTTGGAGTTCCAATACAAGTACAGCCATGGCCATCTTGACATAAAAATGAGTGTTTTCAACCGCCAACTGACTTACGGTTCAAAAACATCAGTTTAACTTGACACATTGATTAAGCTTAAGGAAGATTTTCATGTTCTTTTTACTTAAAATTCTTGTATTTCAGAGACTTTGGCCATCTTAACAGTAAATATATAGTTCTTGCTCCCACCTCATTTTTATGTCAACTGACTGACAAGTCAGCTGACATTATGGCATCACTCTGCAAACAGCTTCTCCTCCAAAACCACAAGACCCAGAGACATGCTGTTACTTTTAAAAGACACCTTATCTATCGAGGATGAAAAAGTGTTCAAAGCATGCAAATCTGTGTGTTCGTCTGTTTGCTAGAGCCGTTAGAAGAGAGGTACCCCCACCCTAAGTATGAACATTTCAACACTTTATCACAATTTTCTCATTGACTATTGCAGAGATCTCTCTCTCTCTTATCTTACATATATGTACTAGGCCATAAGTAAATTCCCTTGTGTGAGTATCAGGCCTGGATCTTTCCTAATTATTTTCTATGAATTTTTTAAATAATTTTTTCAGGCATTAAAACCCATGACTTCATACAGTAAATCACTTATAACTTGAAAAGTATTGCATTTAGAACATTTTGTCAAATATGTTTTTCGGTGATCATGTTTTTCACCTATATTTACAGTGGGGAAGATTTACAGTAGACCTTTTCAACATCTCTTCAGGTGACTGAACTTAGGTAAACACTCACTCCTGCATACACAGATTTACTGCAGTGCACACACAAACAATCTTTGTTTTTCTCTTAGTGTATATTATTGAGGCACAAATATCACTTAAATTCTATGATATTTAATACTTTGAGTTATTTTGTGTTGCAAGTTAACTTTAAAAATATTTAACTTAGAATTATAAAACCACTTTACAACACTGTTCTATATTCACATTGTCCCAGGTGTTTAATGGAGAGGGATTGCAAACTACATGTACTTGAATATTTTGACAAATTACCCAGAAAAAATGTTTCTTTAAGTTAAAAACAAAGCTTGTTATGGTCAACCTTACTTTGTGGAAAGTCGAAATGAATGCATTAGCAAAGAAAATCCATAAAGATTTCTTATTACATGCACAATTTGTACATGATCAATGAAGAGTATTTTAAATTCATATTTTTACATGTTCAGAAATATTACCTTATACTAATATCTGTTCTCATTACTACCATAAGGAGGTTATGTTTTGGATGTGTTTGTCTGTATCTCTGTTTGTTAATACTCAAAAAGACATGAACAGATCTTTTTTTATGTACATAGGGCCTGACTGAAGGAAATTAAATTAAATTTTGTGAAAAATCCAGATCATATTCTGGATACAAAAACCCTGAATTTTCAAATGTCAAATTTTAATGTATTTTTTCAAATGGTTTTGGTTTATTATGGTATCACTCTGCGGTGTCTTGTCTCTATTGAGGGAATGGAAAAAGCCTTAAATTAAATATCTCCAGGAAACAATTTACGATTCCACATTTACAGCTACAGTTTCTCTTCAGCGAACCGCTAGCAAAAATGATTCATAAAATATTAGTGTTGTGAACACTGAACAGTAAACCGGTATGCGGTTTTTTGTTCGTTTCTGGCAAAAATAACGAAATTCGCAAAGAATATTTGGGAATCGGTAATTGAAAACATCATCATTTTAGACCACCTAATGGCTGATACTTCTTCAAAACGACAAAAAATATACATATTTTGAAAAATTTGTCACATTTTTAATTTTATTGAGCAAATATAATCTTTACGTACTTAATAATTTCTCGCGAAAGCCATTTCCAAGTGCAAGTTCTATCTCATGTACGCTGTGCAGATAATTTTACTGCACATTATAAGGCATACAAAATAAAGGATTTCGTTTGTTTCAAAGCCCCGGTAACCGGTTCTGATTTCTACAAACGGTCCGACCACTATAAGATGTACTGCTTTACGAAACACAATAAAGCTCACATTCGGCTTGCATTTTAATACTGCAACTGCTACAGTTTTTAAATAATCCACTTTGCGATCAGATACAAAACACAGTAAAGCTTACATTCTGCTTACAGTCTCATACTGCAACTACTACAGCTCTCGATCCGGGCCGCTCGTTTTGGTTAGCAAAAATCTTTTTGTAGTTTTTAGAATTTTTAGATTGATGTGTCTGATGTCCGTCTGTCCGCCCGTCCATCAACATTTTCGTTTCTGTTGCCATATTCACGAAAGGTCTTAGCCAAGTTTTTGGACTCTAACTCGAAAACACTTCATCCAATCGAATTCAAACTTGACAGGGAGATAGATTACCATCATAGCTAGGGTGTTTTCAAAATTGGTGTAATTCCGTCGGTTCATTTGTCCGTTTGTCAACATTTCCTTTTCCTCACTCTAACTCGAAAATGCTTTGTCTAATCAAATTAAAACTTAACAGGGAGATAGAGGACCATCATAGCTAAGTTGCCTTTGAAATTGGTGTAATTTTGTCTGTTCATTTGTCCGTTTGTCTGTCAACATTTCCGTTTCCGGACTCTAACTCAAAATCGAATTCAAACATGACAGGGAGATAGACCACCATCATAAGTAAGTTGCTTTTGAAATTGGTGTAATAGCCACTAGCCAATGTTCATGACCACTATCACTGCCTTCTTCTGCATACATCAATCCTGTAGATATGGTACTATGTCTTACTTTAATAAATTATCTTTTGTGATTAGGTGCCATGCAATATTATATTATGGTACATTAATTCTCTACACTTACTTAATTACAGTCCTATATTTAGTATAGCATAGATACAATAATGTAACCTAAATTACAAGTTTTAATTTCTTAGCATGTCTAGCACATTTACCTTAACTGGGTGACCTAACATTTCTTTCCTTGTTTCTAAATTTAATTACAGCAGTTGCTAACCTTATTGCTGCCTGCGCAACCCGCCTTTTGGGGCATTTCTGGCCCTCTTGTTGAATAATGTTTAATGCATTAAAATCAGGTTTTCACTGTTGAGTAAATCAGTTGTAACTTGAAAATTATTGCATTTAGAGTACTTTGTTGAAATATGTTATTCACCTACATTTGGGACAGCTATAGCATAGTAAAATTGCAGAACTGTAGTTCATTGCATAGCTGAGCAATAGCTCCTTTCAGGTTTTCACTTTTGAGTAAACCAGTTGTAACTTGAAAACTATTGCATGTAGAGTATTTTGTTTAAATATGTTGTTCACTTACTTTTTGGTCAGCTATAACATAGTAAAATTGAAAACCTGTATGTCATGGCATAGCTGAGTAATAGCTACTTTCAGGTTCTCACTGTTGAGTAAATCAGTTGTAACTTGAAAACTATTGCATTTAGAGAATTTTGTTTAAATACGTTATTCATCTACTTTTGGGTTAGTTATAACATTGTAAAATTGGAGACCTATAGCTCATGGCATAGCTGTGTAATAGCTTTTTTCAGGTTCTTACTGTTGAGTAAATCAGATGTAACTTGAAAAATATTGCATTTAAAGTATTTTCTATAATATGTTGCTCACCTACTTTTGGGTCAGCCATCACGTAGTGAATTTGCAGACCTGTATGTCATGGCATAGTTGAGCAATGGCTATTTGTATCCCCGGACGAAAGTCGGGGATACTTAGGAGTCAGTACGGTCACGCCGCCGCCGCCGCAGAGATTTCCTTTTGGACGCGATAATTAAAAAATATTTGGTATGTGGGTATATATGGGCAATGCCACGAACGCTATTGTTTTGTGACTTTGACCTTCAATCTCAAGGTCACTGGTGGCTTCTTAAAGGTCAGATTTTGGCCATTTTTTCACTTTTTGGCCCAGTTCTCCTATACAGAAAGTCAGATCATCCTATGGTTGGTATACATAATACATATATATGTCCTCTGTAAGCATGCAGAAACTTCCTTGAAGCTATTCATTGAAGGTCATCCACTGACCGCCAAAGTACCTGACCGAGGGTCATTTTTGGCATTTTTGGAGATATTTTCACACTTAATGCTGACTATATTGCATGGAAACTATTGAAAATGGCTTTGGAGGTTGAGTACATGATGGACTTCTACCATCCAGGCTTACTGGTTACAGATCTTCATTTAAGGTCATCCACTGACCGACAAAGTACCTGACCAAGGGTCATTTTTGGCCCTCTATTTGTTTGTTTGTGAACAAGATAACTCAAAAACTGACGGATGGATTTTGATATGTCCATGGATATGTTTCAGGATATGTCCAAAATGGTAAAAGGAAGATATGATTAAATTTTGGGAGTGATCTGGATCACTGTCTGGATCTTCTGGATCCATGAAATTTAATTTTTAAAGACAGATAACTTATAGGTGCATTTTGATGAAATTTTCAGGAAATATCCTTAATGGGACGAGGAACAAGTGATTAGATTTTGGGAGTGATCTGGATCACTGTCTGGATCATCCGGATCCAGGCTGCCAGATGTGTTTGTGTACAATATAGCTCAAAAACTTATGGATGGATTTTGATGAAATTTTCAGGATATGTCTGAAAAGGTAAAAGGATGAAATGGGTGAATTTTGGAAGTGATCCGGATCACTATATGGATCTTATGGATCCATGAAATGTAATTTTTAAAGACAGATACCTCAAAAAGTTATGGATGGATTGTGAAGACATTTTCAGCAAATGACCTAAATGGTACAAGGAACAAGTGATTACATTTTTGGAGTGATCTGGATCACTGTCTGGATCATCTGGATCCAGGTTGCAACATAATTTTAGGATGAATTTTGATGATGTTTTTAGGATATGTTACAAATGGTAAAAGGAAAAAGTGGTAAAAGGAAGAAATGGTTCAATTTTGTGAGTGATCTGGACCACTATCTGGATCTTTTGGATCCATGAAATATAATTTTTAAACACAAATAGCTCAAAAAGTTATGGGTGGATTTTGATGAAATTTTCAGGAAATGTCCTAAATGGGACAAGGAACAAGTGATTAGATTTTGGGAGTGATCTGGATCATCTGGATCCAGGCTGCCAGATGTGTTTGTGTGCAAGATAAATCAAAAACTTATCGACGGATTTTGATGAAATTTTCAGGATATGTCTGAAAAGGTAAAAGGATGACATGATTGAATTTTGGAAGTGATCCGGATCACTATATGGATCTTCTGGATCCATGAAATGTAATTTTTAAAGACAGATACCTCAAAAAGTTATGGATGGATTGTGATGACATTTTCAGCAAATGACCTAAATGGTGCAAGGAACAAGTGGTTAGATTTTGGGAGTGATCTTGATCACTGTCTGGATCATCTGGATCCAGGCTGCCAGATGTGTTTGTGTACAATGTAGCTGAAAAACTTATGGATGGATTTTGATGAAATTTTCGTGATATGTCTGAAAAGGTAAAGGGATGAAATGGCTGAATTTTATAAGTGATCCGGATCACTATATGGATCTTCTGGATCCATGAAATGTAATTTTTAAAGACAGATACCTCAAAAAGTTATGGATGGATTGTGAAGACATTTTCAACAAATGACCTAAATGGTACAAGGAACAAGTGATTACATTTTTGGAATGATCTGGATCATCTGGATCCAGGCTGCAACAGAATTTTAGGATGAATTTTGATGATATTTTTAGGATATGTTAGAAATGGTAAAAGGAAGAAGTGGTAAAAGGAAGAAATGATTCAATTTTGCGAGTGATCTGGACCACTATCTGGATCTTCTGGATCCATGAAATATAATTTTAAAGACAAATAGCTCAAAAAGTCATGGGTGGATTTTGATGAAATTTTCAGGAAATGTCCTAAATGGGACAAGGTACAAGTGATTAGATTTTGGGAGTTTTCTGGATCATCTGGATCCAGGCTGCCAGATGTGTTTATGTACAAGATAAATCAAAAACTTGGACGCATTTTGATGATATTATCAGGATATGTCTGAAAAGGTAAAAAGACGAAATGATTGAATTTTGGAAGTGATCCGGATCACTATATGGATCTTCTGGATCCATGAAATGTAATTTTTAAAGACAGATACCGCAAAAAGTTATGGATGGATTGCTTCAGCAAATGGCCTAAATGGTACAAGGAACAAGTGATTAAGCGTCCCGCAAGGGACACTTGTTTGTGTATGGGAGAGCTTCAGGCTCCGCCGGCTCCGCATTTTGTTTTCCTTATAACTCTGTAACCGTTAGGCGGATTCTTTTCAAATTTGGCAGGTTAAGGCAGTAGCCTTGGGGAATTTTTTTGAATATGCTGCAGTGACATTTCAACCAATCAGAGAGGTCACATGACCAAAAATATCTTTTTTCGGTGGGGAAGCTTGTCCGGATGATAACTTGAAAGGAATTTTATCAATTCACCTGAAACTTGGCAAATACATTCATTCTATTAAAATCTGGAAATCATTAGATTTTGGCATTGATTGGTCAAGAAATGGCCGAGTAATTAATGATTAATTAATCATTACAAATTTTCCAAATAAGGAAAACACAAAAATGCTTATATCTCGAAAACCGTGCTAGATAGAGCAATTTCGACGAAATTTTTGACCCACAGGGTATCTCTGCGGAGTAGTTTTCCCAATTTTTAAAAAATTTTTGTTTCGCCCAAAATGGCGGCCATTTTGAATTTTCGAAATTTTCGCAAAAATTGCAAAACACAAAAATGCTTATAATTTATCTCAAAAACCGTGCTAGATAGAGCAATTTCGACAAAATTTTTGAACCGCAGGATATCTCTGCGGAGTACTTTTCCCAATTTTCAAAAAATTTTTGTCTCGCCAAAAATGGCGGCCATTTTGAATTTTCGAAATTTTCGCAAAAATTGCAAAACACAAAAATGCTTATATCTCGAAAACCGTGCTAGATAGAGCGATTTCGACGAAATTTTTGACCCGCAGGGTATCTCTGCAGAGTAGCCATGCCAATTTTCAAAAAAATTTTGTCTCTCCAAAAATGGCAACCATTTTGAATTTTCGAAATTTTCGCAAAAATTGCAAAACACAAAAATGCTTATATCTCAAAAACCGTGCTAGATAGAGCAATTTCGACAAAATTTTTGAACCGCAGGATATCTCTGTGGAGTACTTTTCCCAATTTTCAAAAAATTTTTGTCTCGCCAAAAATGGCGGCCATTTTGAATTTTCGAAATTTTCGCAAAAATTGCAAAACACAAAAATGCTTATATCTCGAAAACCGTGCTAGATAGAGCGATTTCGACGAAATTTTTGAGCCGCAGGGTATATCTGCAGAGTAGGCATGCCAATTTTCAAAAAAATTTTGTCTCTCCAAAAATGGCGGCCATTTTGAATTTTCGAATTTTTCGCAAAAATTGCAAAACATAAAAATGCTTATATCTCGAAAACCCTGCTAGATAGAGCGATTCGACAAAATTTTTGAACCGCAGGATATCTCTGCGGAGTACTTTTCCCAATTTTCAAAAAATTTTTGTCTCACCAAAAATGGCGGCCATTTTGAATTTTCGAAATTTTGGCAAAAATTGCAAAACACAAAAATGCTTATATCTCGAAAACCGTGCTAGATAGAGCGATTTCGACGAAATTTTTGACCCACAGGGTATCTCTGCAGAGTAGCCATGCCACTTTTCAAAAAAAATTTCTCTTGCCAAAAATGGCGGCCATTTTGAATTTTCGAATTTTTGCGCAAAAATTGCAAAACACAAAAATGCTAATATTTCGAAAACCGTGCTACATAGAGCGATTTCGACGAAATTTTTGATCTTCAGGGTATCTCTGCAGAGCAGCTATCCCAAAGAGCTTTCACTTGGTGAAGTTTCAGACCCATAGCTAATTGCTCACCTACTCAAAAAGGGTAAATGCGAATTACCTCTAAAAGTATTGCAGATGGCCAATTTTTCTCAAATAACTCATTCACCTACTTTTGGAAGAGCTTTCACTTGGTGAAGTTTCAGACCCATAGCTAATTACTCACCTACTCAAAATGAGTAAATGCTAATTATCTCAAAAACTATTGCGGATACCCAATTTTTATCAAATAACTCATTCATGTACTTTTGGGAGAGCTTTCACATGGTGAAGTTTCAGACCCGTAGATGATTACTCACCTACTCAAAATGAGTAAATGCGAATGATCTCTTAAAAGTATTGCAGATAGCCAATTTTTCTCAAATAACTCATTCACCTACTTTTGGAAGAGCTTTCACATGGTGAAGTTTCAGACCCATAGCTAATTACTCACCTACTCAAAATGAGTAAATGTGAATTATCTCTAAAAGTATTGCAGATATCCAATTTTTCTCAAATAACTCATTCACCTACTTTTGGGAGAGCTTTCACATGGTGAAGTTTCAGACCCATAGCTAATTATTTACCTACTCAAAATGAGTAAATGCTAATTATCTGTAAAAGTATTGCGGATACCCAATTTTTATCAAATAACTCATTCATCTACTTGTGGGAGAGCTTTCACATGGTGAAGTTTCAGACCCATAGCTAATTACTCACCTACTCAAAATGAGTAAATGCGAATTATCTCTAAAAGTATTGCAGATAGCCAATTTTTCTCAAATAAATCATTCACCTACTTTTGGGAGAGCTTTCACTTGGTGAAGTTTCAGACCCATAGCTAATTACTCACCTACTCCAAATGAGTAAATGCTAATTATCTCTAAAAGTATTGCAGATAGCCAATTTTTCTCAAATAACTCATTCACCTACTTTTGGGAGAGCTTTCACTTGGTGAAGTTTAAGACCCATAGCTAATTACTCACCTACTGAAAATGAGTAAATGCGAATTATCTCTAAAAGTATTGCAGATAGCCAATTTTTCTCAAATTAATCATTCACCTACTTTTGGGAGAGCTTTCACTTGGTGAAGTTTCAGACCCATAGCTAATTACTCACCTACTCAAAATGAGTAAATGCAAATTATCTCTAAAAGTATTGCAGATAGCCAGTTTTTCTCAAATAACTCATTCACCTACTTTTGGCAGAGCTTTCACTTGGTGAAGTTTCAGACCCATAGCTAATTACTCACCTACTCAAAATGAGTAAATGCGAATTATCTCTAAAAGTATTGCAGATAGCCAATTTTTCTCAAATAACTCATTCACCTACTTTTGGGAGAGCTTTCACTTGGTGAAGTTTCAGACCCATAGCTAGTTACTCACCTACTGAAAATGAGTAAATGCGAATTATCTCTAAAAGTATTGCAGATAGCCAATTTTTCTCAAATAACTCATTCACCTACTTTTGGCAGAGCTTTCACTTGGTGAAGTTTCAGACCCATAGCTAATTATTCACCTACTCAAAATGAGTAAATGTGAATTATCTCTAAAAGTATTGCAGATAGCCATTTTTTCTCAAATAACTCATTCACCTACTTTTGGGAGAGCTTTCACTCTGTGAAGTTTCAGACCCATAGCTATTTATTCACCTACTCAAAATGAGTAAATGCTAATTATCTCTAAAAGTATTGCGGATACCCAATTTTTATCAAATACTCATTCATCTACTTGTTGGAGAGCTTTCACATGGTGAAGTTTCAGACCTGTAGCTAATTACTCACCTACTCAAAATGAGTAAATGCGAATTATCTCTAAAAGTATTGCAGATAGCCAATTTTTCTCAAATAAATCATTCACCTACTTTTGGGAGAGCTTTCACTTGGTGAAGTTTCAGACCCATAGATAATTATTCACCTACTCAAAATGAGTAAATGTGAATTATCTCTTAATAGTATTGCAGATAGCCAATTTTTCTCAAATAACTCATTCACCTACTTTTGGAAGAGCTTTCACACACGAAAATGAAAAATTGTGAATATCTCGGAAAAGCTATTTCTTCTGCTTTAATGCTTGGCGGGAGATACACACCGCGGCAGTGGTCTTGACAAAAATTTTTGTCTCCCCCAAAATGGTGGCCATTTTGAATTTTCAAAGTTTTTGCAAAACACAATAATGCTTATATCTCGAAAACCATGCTATATGGAGCGAACTCAACAAAATTTTGGACCTGCTGGGTATCTCTGCAGAGTAGCCATGCCAATTTTCAAAATATTTTTGTCTCGCCAAATATAGCGGACATTTTTAATTTTTTTATTTTTTGCAAAACACAAAAATGCTTATATCTTGAAAACCGTGCTAGATAGAGCAGACTGCGTTGACTTTGGTTGCCACAACAGTATAAGGCTAGAAACGAAGCATTTTCTTAATACTTTAGCACTCATCTTTATATCCTTTTCGGGACGCTTTGTTTGTGCTATGCAAAAACATTATCTTTTTTTTTGCGAGCGATCCTCTAGTTAAATTTTTGGAGTGATCTGGATCCAGGCTGCCACATAATCTTGGGATGGACTTTGATATTTTTAGCATATGTTACAAATGGTAAAAGGAAGAAGTGGTAAAAGGAAGAAATGATTCAATTTTGCGAGTGATCTGGACCACTATCTGGATCTTCTGGATCCAAGAAATGTAATTTTTAAAGACAAATAGCTCAAAAAGTCATGGATGGATTTTTATGAAATTTTCAGGAAATGTCTTAAATGGGACAAAGAACAAGTGATTAGTTTTTGGGAGTAATCTGGATCACTGTCTGGATCATGTGGATCCAGGCTGCCAGATGTGTTTGTGTACAAGATAACTAAAAAACTTATGGACGGATTTTGATGAAATTTTTAGAATATGTCTGAAAAGGTAAAAGGATGAAATATTTGAATTTTGGAAGTGATCCGGATCACTATATGGACCTTCTGGACCCATGAAATGTAATTTTTAAAGACAGATATAAGTGAAAGAACTAGTGATTAGCTTTTGGGAGTAATCTGGTACTATGGAGAATCCTGACCTGGTGCTCCAGGAAACAGGCTCAAGACCGACATATTCACGCCTTAACTATGTCCCGTCCGGGGATACACTGCGTCGAGACGCAATCTCTAGTTTCAGGTTCTCACTGTTGAGTAAATCATTTGTAACTTGAAAACTATTGCACTCAGAGTATTTTCTTTAAATATGTCATTGACCTACTTTTGGGTCAGCTATAACATAGTGAAATTGCAGACCTGTATGTCATGGCATGGCTGAGTAATAGCTACTTTCAGGTTCTCACTGTTGAGTAAATCAGTTGTAACTTGAAAACTTTTGCATTTAGAGTATTTTCTTTAAATATGTTATTCACCTACTTTTGCGTCAGCTATAACATAGTAAAGTTGCAGACCAGTAGCTCATGGCATAGCTGAGCAATAGCTACTTTGAGGTTCTCAATGTTGAGTAAATTGCTTATAACTTGAAAACTATTGCATTTAAAGTATTTAAAGTAAATATGTTGTTCATCTACATTTGGGCCAGCTATAACATAGTTAAATTGCAGACATGTATGTCATGGCATAGCTGAGCAAAAGCTACTTTCAGGTTCTCACTGTTGAGTAAATCAGATGTAACTGGAAAACTATTGCATTTAGAGTATTCTGTTTAAATAGGTTGTTCACATACTTATAGGTCAGCTATAACATAATGAAATTGTAGACCTGTAGCTCATGGCATAGCTGAGCAATAGCTACTTTAAGATCTTCACTGTTCAGTTAATCAATTGTAACTTGAAAACTATTGCATTTACAGTATTTTGTTTAAATAAGTTATTTACCTACTTTTGGGTCAGCTATAAACTAGTAAAATCGTGGACCTGTAGCTCCTTGCATAGCTGAGTAATAGCTACTTTCAGGTTCTCACTGTTGAGTAAATCAGTTGTAACTTGAAAACTATTTCATTTACAGCATTTCTTTAAATATGTTGTTTACCTACTTAAAATTGCAGCCCTTTAACTGATTCTATAGCTGAGCAAAAGCTGCTTTGAGATTCTCACTGTTGAGTAACTCAGTTGTAACTAAAAGACTATTGTATTTGCAGTATTTTCTTCAAATATGTTTTTAACTACTTTTTACACCTCGACAGTTACCTTGTTACATTCCTTCTGAATACCATTTGCAGGGCACAACTTTTGTGTCCTTTTCTTCTGTCACTCTGAAACTCAAAACATACATTCAGCTGACACAGAGCCCGTTCACGGGTACTGATTGCTTGTTTAAAAGTTTTTCTTCTCCCTAAAACTTCCAGCCATTTTGAATTTTCGGCAAAAATGGAAAAACACAAATTGGCTTCTATCTCCTTAACCGTGTGAGATGTTGATGAAATTTTCGACCCCCAGGGTGTCCAGAGTCTATTGGTGGCTTTTCACAAAAATCACTTTCCCGCCACTTTTGGCGGCTATCTTGAATTTCTGCGTAAAATGCAAAAGGGCATTTATATCAGAAATGGTGCGAGATAGAGCGATTTCGACAAAATTTTTGACCCACAGGGTATATGCAGAGTCTACTGGCAACTTTTTGAAAAAAATCACTTTCCCGCCACTTTTAGCGGCCATCTTGAATTTCGGTGTAAAACGCAAAAGCGGATTTATCTTGGAAACGGTGTGAGATAGAGCGATTTTGATGAAATTTTGGATGTCTTTTTGCAAAAATCGCTTTCCTGCCACTTTTGGCAGCCATCTTGAATTTCTGCGTAAAGTGCAAAAGCGCATTTATCTTGGAAACAGTGCGAGATAGAGCGATTTTGACAAAATTTTGGACCCGCAGGGTATTTGCAGAGTGTACTGGCAACATTTTTCAAAAATCACTTTCCCACCATTTTTTGGTGGCCATGTTGAATTTCTGCGTAAAACGCAAAACACATTTATCTGGAAACCGTTCTGCGTAAAATGATAAACTGCATTTATCTTGGAAACGGTTTGAGATAGAGCGATTTTGATGAAAGTTTTAACCCGCAGGGTATCTGGAGAGTGTACTGGCAACATTTCACTCATATCGCTTTGCCACCATTTTTGGCGGCCATCTTGAATTTCTGTGTAAAATGCAAAAACGCATTTATCTTGGGAACGAGATTTTGGCTGCCATATTGAATTTTGGCGGAAATTGAAAATGTCATTTTATTGTGTTAATACATCCTATCCAATAGACAATTGCTAATCCGGTCGGCGCAGACTGGCCAGCCAAACGTCAGAAAAAGACGTCCAGTGTTTCCACCAGCTGGCTGGTCCCTAGTACTAGTGCACTCGCCAGATGGCGTGTCGTACTTCCTTCCTGTCTAGATAGCGTGACATCATAGCATCTTTTTTGTTTGGCCCATGAAAAGTGCACACAGTTTTATTCTGAGTTTAATGTTTTCAGTTTTTTTGTGAGATAAGATACTTATTTGCCTTTTAAGGTATATCTACAGATTCTTGGTAGTTTATAGACCATTATGTCTTCTCCCAGTCAGCGACGTGGAGGGTGTGGCCACATGATGGCTGGCTTTGACTTACATAGTTTCTGCGCACATTGTCGTGAAAAGAAGAAGGGTAAGGACCCTTGTGTTGAAAAGCCAGACTCTGATAGCCAGCATTGTAAAGTATTGACGCCTGAGCAAGTTGTACAGCTCTCCACCCCTTCCTACAAACTTAGGAAGGAGAAGCAGGATAAATCTGATACTACCCTTCTAAAAATCTATCTTCATCTTCAGTCACTCTCAGTCCCACCCTTGTGGACCCGGCACGAGTGTCGGTAATAAGGGTAGTGGATGGCCAGGACACTGGTTTGTGTGCACAGCCGGCTGAAAAGAAGAAGGTGGAGGAAAAGAAGAAGTCAGCTAAACCCAAGTCTTCAGCTTCCTATAGCCAACCGGCTACAACTTCTACTGACCTTCAGGCCTTCAGCACAGTCAAGGTGGTCCCAGCTCATCCTCCACCGGCTAATGTGACCAGGTCGGAACCCTTCATCAAGCCAACCGACCAGTCATCAACCTTCTGTGGCTGCATCTACCGACCCACCGGCTCTTAAGCCTCAGGTTGACCGACCCCAGGCCATAGACCGACAACCTCTGAAAGGCCTTCCACTAGTGTTTCTAGTGCCTTCCAGCCGACCAGAAAGGATACCTCTAGTGAATCAGACTCCGACAGTGTCTTATCCGACCGACCCCCTGTGGATATATCTGTAGAGGAGGGCGAATTGTTGGATGAACTAGATGCTACTACAACTGACCCTGACCAGTCCCTCTCTGAGGAACAATCTTATAGAGAAACAATGAGAGGGATCCGGTCGTATATGGGATGGACCCATATTCCAGACATTGATTCAGTTACTGGTTCCTCAAATGACAACCCCTTTGCTGGACCCAAGCTGCAAACACCAGGCAAGGTATCAGTTCAAGTACCCACAGATGAGTGGCTCTGCTGGAAGAACTTGACTCTTACTGATGGATATCCATCCCGCAGTGCTGAGGCTGGTGGATTGCAAAGGGATCAGTTTTTAAAGCCACCTAGATCACAAGCGAAGTGGTACGGTTCCCCAGCAGAAAAGTGACACTACAGAGACTGTTACCTCCTGGAGTTCCGACTCTTCAAAACTGAATAGTGCCTATCTTAGTATAGCAAGACAAGTAGGAATCGCCTCTACCCCTCCTCAGTCCCGCCCCATCTCACAGGACACCTTGAGGAAGTGGGAGAAAACAGCAAGAGAGTCGTCAGTTATCTGTAACCAGACTGCAGGTATTAATCGATGTCTGGTGAAAGTTCAACAGGAGATACAGTCTCAACTGAGGGCTATTAAGTTGGAACACAAAGGGAAGTCAGCAGCCATGGTAGATCTACAGTTTCTTATAGACTTCAGTTCCAGCATCTGCCAGGCCATGGCCAAGTCATGGCCGAATATTTGACTGACTTTGTGTTTGTTAACATGGCCAACGTCACACTTCTCAGGAGGGACTCGTATTTAGCTTACTTAAAGGCTGGAATCAAGGCAGATACACTGGCTGCTCTCAGAACTGCCCCTCTACACCTCCCCACTCTATTTCCAAACAGTGTAATAAAGCAGGCGGAGGAGGATATTGCTAGCTATGATAAAGGTCGGTCAGAGTCAGTCTATAAGAAGGGTCGCTACCACCCTTATGAACGACCAGAAAGCAAGCCGGATAACAGAAAACAAGACAGGCCGGCTTGGAAGAATTTTTCACGTGGTCACAACAAGAGGAGTAAAGAGAAGCACCAGTACTCATCCCGACCTGCCAAGGGCCAGCAGCCTTATGACAATTACTGTATAACCATGTTACCAGGAAGGCTGCTGGCTGGGAGCTCTTCAGTGTCAAAACAGTGTCAATGAACTTTTTAAATTTAAATGTAAATTGTCATGTTGTAAATCATGTTCATACTGCACCCGGGCCCTCCCAGAAGAAAGAGTTAAGTCCCGGGTTAGCAGGTTGTTATCTGAAAGAAAACTAATTAAAATATGTCAAAAGTGCTTTCTGTGTCACTCAATTGCCTTGTGTAAAACCTGTAACAAATGTCAAAAATGTTGCCTCAAATCTGCCTGTAGGGGCCAGACTTCAAAACTTTTGGCAAACTTGGTTGGATCTGGGTGCCGGTCTGAAAGTAGTTCAAATCCTGAAAGAGGGTTACACCCTCCCCTTTCCTACCCGGCCAAAACTCACAAGGTCTCCCACAGTCATAAGCTGTTCTGTCAATCCCCACAGGAACCTCTACCTGCTGGAAGCATTACATCAGCTTATATACAAAAATGCAGTGGAACTAGTACAAATACCAGACATCTCTGGGATTTTTCAACCAACTATTTTTAATCCCAAAGCCCAACAAGTGGAGACCTATATTAGATCTGAGCAATCTGAATCTTTTCCTCAAGGTGGAGAAATTCAAGATGGAGACACCGGAAACCATCAGGACATCCCTCCAACCAGGGGAGTGGGTCAATGGTGGCTGGAGGAGGGCAATGTACTCACAGGTCAACCATTACACCCAATAAAACATGCTCTGCAAATATTTACAGACGCATCAAAAGAATGGTGGGGCGTTCACTTAAATGAACACACTGCAAGAGGGTCCTGGTCACTGCCAGAAAGCAAGCTGCACATAAACTGTCTGGAACTAAAAGCAGTCTTTCTAGCTTTAAAAGAGTTCCAATTCTAATTCTAATTCTAATAGCACTTTTATAGCGCTTAATCTCTGTCAAAAGACAGACTCTAAGGCGCATCACACAAAAACATTGTTCAATATTCAATATTCCAAGACCTCTGCTCAGACAAGATAGTACTTGTGGCAACCGACAACACTACAGTAGTGTCATACATAAACAAGGAAGGAGGCATGAGGTCGGGACCACTTTGTGCCCTAAATTTTGAACAGGTGTACCAGGAAACAAGTAACACTCAAGGCCCGACACATTCCAGGCCGACTGAACGTGGTAGCAGACAAGCTATCCAGGCTAGGCCAGACCATTCAGACAGAGTGGTCTCTCCTTCCAGAGGTCTTCTAAGAAATATACAGCAGGTGGCACTGGCCTCAAATAGACCTATTCACCACCAGATTCAACAACAAGTTGCCTCTTTTTGTATCACCGGTACCGGATCCCCTGGCCACAGCAGTGGATGCACTGTCTGCCATGGGAGGAGCTGGACACATATGCCTTTCCACCAGCAGCCATGTTGGGCAAAGTAGTGGAAAAGTTGCAGCACTCCCCATGCAAGAGAATCATCCTTATTGCTCCGGGGTGGCCCAACATGCCTTGGTTTTGGGACCTAGTGACCATGTCCAGCCAAATGCCACTGAGTCTGCCCAATCTGCCCAACCTGCTTACTCAACCCTTCAATCAGATCCCTCACAGAAATCTGACAAACCTAAATCTCCATGTATGGCTCCTAGAGCCACAGCAATCAAGGAGCAGGGCTTCTCTGAGGCAGTGGCAGCAAAGATTGAGGCTCTTCAAAGAGGATCAACCAGATCAGTCTACGAGGCAAATTGGACCATTTTTACAAAGTGGTGCATCTCTAATCAGGTGGACTTCAGGGCACCCCCTGTAAAGTCAGTTACTGACTTCCCTATGTACCTTTTCCAGGACAGGAAGCTACAGCCCAGCACCATTGATGGTTACAGGTCAGCCATTGCTGATAAACTGGGAAACTCACCCTTCAACATCAGCAAGGACGAAAATCTCACTCATATCCTGGATAGCTTCCATAGAGACAGACCCAAAGGCACGAGAGGTATCCCCTCCTGGAACCTCTCACTGGTCTTACACCAGCTGACTAAGGCTCCCTTTGAACCAATCAAGGAGGCCTCCTTGAAGTATTTAACCTTCAAGACTGTTTTCCTCTTGGCCCTTGGGTCGGTCAAATGCAGAAGTGAGATTCATGCTTGGCAAAACAGAAATATTAGACACCAATCTGATTGGTCAAAGGTGTCCCTGTATCCATCATCCAGCTTTCTATCCAAGAATCAGCTGGCCAAGGAGGGTCCAGACAGTGTGGCCCCAGTGGTTATACCAGCCCTGGCCCCAACTCTGGATAGATCCCTCAAGTCTGACAGGTCCCTCTGTCCGGTCAGAGCTTTGCGCTACTATTTGGCAACCTCGGACATCAGGCAGAATAAGGAGTTAGTTTTTGTCTCCTTCAAGAAAGGTTTTGACAAAGACATCTCACCTGCCACCATCTCCTCATGGATCAAGCAAACTGTGATCCTATATTACGAGCTCTCAGACCAGGAAGCCCTCACCCTACATCAGGTTAAAGCCCATGATGTCAGGGCCTTTGCTGCTTCCAAGGCTTTCCAGTCAGGAGTCTCACTGGAACAGATATTATCAGCCTGCCATTGGAAGTCTCACAACACCTTCACCCAACAGCAGATCCACCAGTAACCTTAGGTTTGAGGAGATACGTATATATGTAAATAGCTTGTACATAGTTAAATAACAAAAAAACTCAGATGTGCTTCCTTCGGGAGGTTTATTTCCTTCTTATGGGACTGAACTCAGCCCTCTCTTCCCTTACCTCAGAGCAGGTCTGTCAAAAGTGGGGGGGGGGGGGGGGGGGGGGGGCAAAGTTGGTGTAGCCCGGGTAACTGGCCGCTGCTTTCCGATTATGGCCTTATAAGGGTCTCCTGACCTCAAGGTCAACCCAGGCCTGGAAAATTTTGTTAGTATGTTGATAAGTTCATTTAAGTCCCTAGTAACTTACCCGCCAACCAAGCGGTAGTTATTCAGCAATTGTCCATTGGATAGGATATATTAACGCAATAAAATTGCAAATTTAATAAGTAAATTAAATTTTTATAAGTTAATACCCTATCCAATGGACACACAAGACCCTCCCACTGACCCCGCTATCAGCTCACTAGGGGTCTAATAGGTTTAGACAGCGAAAAAGATGCTATGACGTCATGCTGTCTAGAGAGGAAGGAAGTACGACACGCCATCTGGCGAGTGCACTAGTACTAGGGACCGGTCAGCTGGTGGAAACACAAGATGTCTTTTTCTGACGTTTGGCAGGCTGGTCTGTGCCGACCGGATTAGCAATTGTCCATTGGATAGGGTATTAACTTTATTTAATTTACTTATTAAATTTACAATTTATCTCAAAAACCCTTAGAGATAAAGTGATTTCGAGCAATGTTTGGACCTTTTGGGTACTAGAGACCTTAGATATTGTGCCTGTGAAAAAAGTTGAATTTCCAGAATTTTGTCAGCCATCTTGAATTTTGGCGGAAATTGAAAATGTCGTTTATCTCGAAAACCGTAAGGGATAGAGCCATTTCAAGCTAATGTTTTACCATTTGGATATTAGAGATCTTTTGTATGTTGCCTCTGAAAAATTCACATTTCTCAAATTTCACCCACCATCTTCAATTTCATCAGCAATCGAAAATTGTTGGTTTTCTCAAAAACAGAGTCATTTTGAGCAAATTTTGAACCACTGCAAAAAGGCATGAAGCTGAAATAATTTACATTTATACTAATAAATGTTTAAGCATTGATATATTTTACAAATGAATCAGTGTCTTGTAAGACTACTGTACAATTGTTGTAAAAACATTCATGGGGGTGGACATTACACATGATAATGTATGTTCTTCTATGCTATCCTGTTTCTTTTCATATGTTGCAGCTACTATCAACAGGGCGTCTTATTTCTAGTTATTGTATAAATGTTTTTCAAGTATCCTTTTCAATACTATGATGTTCTGTTTTAAACTTCACTTGTATCAAATAATTTTGTATCTATCTATAATAGTTATTGTTTTTATGTCGTCACTCTGCGGCATACGCGTACGCGTACGCGTGCACAACTTCTCCAAAACTACAAGGCCTAGAGACATGCTGTTTTTTTTTAAAAGATACCTTATCTATCGAGGATGAAAAATTGTTCAAGGCATGCAAATCTGTCTGTTTGCTAGAGACATTACAAGGGAGGTACCCCCACCAAAAGTGTGAAAATTTCAACACTTTATCCCAATTTTCTCAGTGACTATTGCAGGAATTTCTCTCATATCTTGCATATATGTACTAGGCCAGAAGTAGATTCTCTCGTCTGAGTGTGAGACCTGGATCTGTCTTAATTTTTTTTTAAATTTTTTTAATAATTTTTAATGCATTAAAATTCATGAAATCATGTACTAAATCACTATTTTCTCATTGACTATTGCAGGGATTTCTCTCGTGTGTTGTTTATATATACTAGGCCACTAGTAGGTTCCCTTATGTGAGTGTCAGGCCTGTATCTTTGTAAATTATTTTTTTTATGATTTTTAAAATAATTTTTAATGCATTAAAATTCATGAAACCATGGACTAAATCACCAATAACTTGAAAAGTATTGCATTTAGAGCATTTTGTTAAAATATGTTATTCAACTACTATTTCCATAGCTACAACATGGTGAGTAACTTGGGTGTCTATTCCAATAGCTATGTGAGTAACAGCTACTTTCTGATTTTTCACTACCTTTCATAATGAGTAAAATCACTTCTAACTAAAAAACTATTGCATTTAGAGAATTTTGAATAGATATGTTATTCAGCTACTTTTGGGTCAGCTAAAACATAGTAAAATTTCAGACCCATAGCTCATTGCATAGCTGAGTAATAGCTAATTTGAGGTTGTCACTGATTAGTATATTGCTTGTATCTTCAAAACTATTGCAGTTAGAGTATTTTGTTTTAATATGTTGTTCACCTACTTTTGGGTCAGCTATAACATAGTGAAATTGCAGACCTGTATGTCATGGCATAGTTGAGTAATAGCTACTTTCAGGTTCTCACTGTTGAGTAAAGCAGTTGTAACTTGAAAACTATTGCATTTAGAGTATTTTGTTCAAATATGTCGTTCACCTACTTTTGGGTCAGCTATAACATAGTAAAGTTGCAGACCTGTAGCTCATTGCATAGCTGAGCAACAGCTACTTTGAGGTTTTCTCTGTTGAGTAAATCAGTCATGAGCTAAGAATCTTTTGATGTGGTCAGATTTTACCTTGGGCTACTCCTTCAAGGTTAAGTGATGGTTGATTGGTGAGTTTTCTTTCTGGTGGATACAATTTGCATCAGTTCTCCAATGTGCTATGTCTAGTTACATTTGTTTACTTAGTGTCAGTACAAGTTGCTCCCACAAACACTTATGCCCCCTCCCCACAGGGGTATATTTGTGTCATCCATAATACTCTGTATGTCACGCTTCAACCCTGTCCCATCCGGGGATACACTGCGTCAAGACGCAATCTCTAGTTCAACTAGCTCCAAAGAGCGTATTGGATGTCCTCATGTGCTAATTGAGTGCAACAGTGGATATATCCACCACAGTACCTCAGAAAATAATGTAAATCGATATTTTTCTGTAATTTTTTAAATTTGTCATAAGTTCGATGGGTGTTTGCCACATCACACCCATTAGTCAAAATCATGTTGATAACAAACTCCAATTTTTACTTTTTATGTCCACCCCCCTGGGGGGTGGATATATTATTTTTGCTTTTTTCGCCGTCCGATGTCCGTTGTCCGATGTCCGATGTCCGACGTCCGATGTCCGACGTCCGATGTCCGGCGTCACGCATGGTTTCCGCTCATTTAAAGGAAAAGTATTAGAGCTATTGTCACCAAATTTGGTATGCAGGCTTATTGGGTCAGTAGCTTGCTTGGGATTGCTTTTGGCTGTTGTACCTCTTTTGCTTACTGAGTAATACTTAAGTACAGCTATTTTCAGTACCCATTGGTTTCCGTGCATTTAAGCCAAAATAATTAAAGATATTTGACTACAATTTTGAATGCAAGATTGTTATGTCCATAGCTTGCTTGGTATTGCATTTGGGACTGATAGCTTTGTCAGTACATGAGTAATAGCCATTTAGGTACTTCATTGTGTATTTTCAGTACTACTTTTGAGTAATTTGCTTCTATCTCCTTAACCGTGCGAGATAGAGCGATTTCGGCAAAATTTTCGACCCGTAGGGTATCTGAGGAGTGTACTCTTTGCAATTTTCAAAAAATTTTCCCCTCCCCAAAAATGGCGGCCATTTTGAATTTTCGAATTTTTGCCAAAAATGGCAAAACACTAATTTGCTTCTATCTCCTTAACCGTGCGAGATAGAGCGATTTCGGCAAAATTTTCGACCCACAGGGTATCTGAGGAGTGTACTCTTTGCAATTTTCAAACAATTTTCCCCTCCCCAAAAATGGCGGCCATTTTGAATTTTCGAATTTTTGCCAAAAATGGCAAAACACAAATTTCCTTCTATCTCCTTAACCGTGTGAGATAGAGCGATTTCGTCGAAATTTTCAACCCACAGGGTATCTAAGGAGTGTACTCTTTGCCAAAAAATTTTCCCCTCCCCAAAAATGGCGGTCATTTTAAATTTTCGAATTTTTGCCAAAAATGGCAAAACACAAATTTGCTTCTATCTCCTTAACCGTGCGAGATAGAGCGATTTCGTCAAAATTTTCGACCCACAGGGTATCTGATAAGTGTACTCTTTGCAATTTTCAAAAAATTTTCCCCTCCCCAAAAATGGCGGCCATTTTGAATTTTCGAATTTTTGCCAAAAATGGCAAAACACTAATTTGCTTCTATCTCCTTAACCGTGCCAGATAGAGCGATTTCGGCAAAATTTTCGACCCACAGGGTATCTAAGGAGTGTACTCTTTGCAATTTTCAAAAAATTTTCCCCTCCCCAAAAATGGCGGCCATTTTGAATTTTCGAATTTTTGCCAAAAATGGCAAAACACAAATTTGCTTCTATCTCCTTAACCATGCGAGATAGAGCGATTTCGTCAAAATTTTCGACCCACAGGTATTTGAGCATTGTATTCTTGGCAATTTAAAAAAAAATTTCCCCTCCCCTAAAATGGCGGCTATTTTGAATTTTCAAATTTTTGCCAAAAATGGCAAAACACTAATTTGCTTCTATCTCCTTAACCATGCGAGATAGAGCGATTTCGTCGAAATTTTTCAACCCACAGGGTATCTAAGGAATGTAATCTTTGCAATTTTCAAAAAATTTTCCCCTCCCCCAAAATGGCAGCCATTTTGAATTTTCGAATTTTTGCCCAAAATGGAAAAACACAAACTGGCCTTAACCGTGCAAAATAGAGTTATTTTGTTGAAATTTTCGACCCATAGGGTATCTAAGAAATGTACTCTTGGCAATTTTCAAAAAAATTTCCTTTTCCCAAAAATGGCGGCCATTTTGAATTTTCAAATTTTTGCCAAAAACAGGAATTTCCTTCTATCTTCTTAACCGTGCAAGATAGAGTGATTTCGTCAAAATTTTCAACCCAACCAATGCAAAAAGGCATGAAGCTGAAATAATTTACATCTACACTAACAAATATTTAAGCATCATTGATATATTTTACAAATGAAACAGGGTCTTGTAAGACTACTGTACAATTTGGGCAAAAGGTTCATGGGTGGACATTACACATGATAATGTGTGTTCTTCTATGCTATCCTGTTTCTATTCGCATCTACTATCAACAGGGCGGCCTATTTCTAGTTTATAATACTATGAAGGAGCTTTCAGATGATACCTTACTTGTCATGATTGGTCATAGATAGTAGGTGAAAATATAATTTGAAATATGCTTATATTTATGAGCAACGTTAGTTGCAAATTGGCTCAAAATAGGGTATACTGCTAAATATGGCCAGAACACCCTGTGTATCCCAGTTTATTTCATGTTACCTCTCCATTTCATTATCCATATATGATAAGGGTTCAGAAAAATATAGTGAAGTCAAGTTGTTTTTTGGGGGAGGGGGGGGGGGGGGGGGTGCATGTGGGTCATACCTAGCCTGCGAACTATAAGGATCAATTAGAGAAATAGCAAAATATATAAAGTGTAAATCTGGCACCTTCACAATCGGTTAGAATGTAGTGATTTACCTTGTTCTTACTTTGTTTTGAAAGATTTGACTATCAAGGAGTTGGTGATTCATCAGGTGACCTCAGAGAAGCTACAATCACAGATTGGCTCAGTGATCTCTTGACAGTTTTAGATCAGCTCACAGCTGGGCCACAGGTAGCATTTAAATATCTGAAGTTTTAAAAGAAAACCTTTTTATTTTTGTTAATATATTATTTTTGGTTTCATTTTTATATCAGCTGACTTGTCATTTTTATGTCAGCTGACATTATGTCACCACTCTGTGGCGTGGGTGTCCGCGTCAACAACTTCTCCTAAACTACAATACCCAGAGACATGCTGTTTTTTACCCCACAGCCCTTAAGGGCTGTCAGGGTATTGTTTTCACCCATGTTGTCCGGATGGGTGGGCGGGTGGGTGGGCGGTGGGAAATAGTTTGTCCGGGCTGTGTCTCAGAAACCGTAAGGTGTAGGAAGTTCATACTTGGCAGGGACATTGGTTGGGGGGTGTAGGTATGCAACGTCATGGTTTGACCTTGATTTGACCTTTGACCTTGCCGTAGTGACCTTGAGTTTGAAAATCTTGTCCGGGCTATATCTCGGAAACCATAAGGTGTAGGAAGTTGATACTTGGCAGGGACATTAGTTGGGAGTTGTAGGTGTGCAACGTCATGGTATGACCTTGATTTGACCTTTGACCTTGCCGTAGTGACCTTGACCTTTAAAATCTTGTCCGGGCTATATCCCGGAAACCGTAAGGTGTAGGAAGTTGATACTTGGTAGGGACATTGGTTAGGGGGTGCAGGTGTGCAACGTCATGGTCTGACCTTGATTTGACCTTTGGCCTTGCCGTAGTGACCTTGACCTATAAAATCTTGTCCGGGCTATATCTTGGAAACCGTAAGGTGTAGGAAGTTGATACTTGGTGGGGACATTGGTTAGGGGGTGTAGGTGTGCAATGTCATGGTCTGACCTTGATTTGACCTTTGACCTTGCTGTAGTGACCTTGACCTATAAAATCTTGTCCGGGCTATATCTCAGAAACCGTAAGTTGTAGGAAGTTGATACGTGGTAGGAACATTGGCTAGGAGTTGTAGGTGTGCAACATCATGGTCTGACCTTTATTTGACCTTTGACCTTGTCGTAGTGACCTTGACCTATAAAACCTTGTCCGGGCTATATCTCAGCTACTGTAAGATGTAGGAAGTGGATACTTGGTAGGGACATTGGTTAGGGGATGTAGATGTGCAACGTCATAGTGTGACCTTGATTTGACCTTTGCCGTAGTGACCTTGACCTGTAAAATCTTGTCCGGGCTATATTTCGGAAACTGTAAGGTGTAGGAAGCTGATACTTGGTGAGGACATTGGTTGGGGGTATTAGGTGTGCAACGTCATGGTGTGACCTTGATTTGACCTTTGACCTTGCTGTAGTGAACTTGACCTATAAAATTTTGTCCAGGCTATATCTCAGAGATTGTAAGGTGTAGGAAGTTCATACTTGGTAGGGAGATTACTTGAGGGTTTTAGGTGTGCCACGTCATGGTGTGACATTGATTGACCTTTGACCTTGCTGTATTGACCTTTAAAATCTTGTTGCACCTTTGGGTCTGTCTGTTGATGCAGATTAAGCACTGTTAAAAGTCATATTAGAATTCATTAAGAATTTCCTTTTGCAAGTTCCCGTTGTAACAGATTGAATTTCATCAAGTGAGCCACAGGCTTTTCTCCAACACCACACATAAGCATTCATTGAACGTATTGTCACTTCTGTATGCATGGGTAATATTCAAAACATCCAAACCATAATTCGGCCATTTTTGGTTTACTGATAAATGCTGTCACTTTATTATTGAATTATCTTGTTTTAATACTTCACCTTTACATACATTTCTTTTCCTTATTTTCTCTACTTAAGCATTATTTGGACCTTAATATAACTGACACTGCTCTGAAAGTATCTTGAACTTTGTACTGTTACACTACTTCAATATCTCATGGTGTTGAAAAATATTTTCCCAGGCTGTGGGGTACGGGCATCTCTGATGCTATTTTTTAAAAGATACCTTAAGTATCGAGGATGAAAAATTGTTCAGGCCATGCAGATCTGTTCATTCATCTGTTCCCCAGAGTCATTACAAGTCAGGTACCCCCACCCAAAGTGTGAAAATTTCAACCCTTTATCCCAATTTTCTCATTCACTATTGCAGGGATTTTTCTCATATCTTGTATATATGTACTAACTAGGCTACTAGTAGATTACCTTGTGTGAGAATTCCCAGATAGCAAGACTCTGTAGGGCCACCACTGGCCCACCAGCGGCATAGCAGTCGGTCCGATATTGGCTGTAGCTGGTGGCTAGCCATTGGCGTGACCAGCTGATAAACCAAATGAGTTTAAGTAAAGGCATTATTTTTTCAAGGTTTGTCAAAACAAATGTTGTTCAGCAGACATTGGCCCACCAATTAAGTATAGCTCTTTTTTATCATAGTTGCATGTGTCAGATAAAAAAAATTTGGGATAATTTTAGGTTTCAATAAACACAAAATTATATCAAATGGAAAAAATGAAGATATCTTTCTCAGAGTTGCTTCTAGGATGCGTTTTCTGCGATATCTCGCATTAATTTGCTTTTGCTCGCGGATTTCATCGAAGTATGCGGGGACAAAATTGTAAAAGAACGCATTCAGCACAAGGCAATGCGGGATATATATACGAAGCGAAAAGACGAGAGATCAAAGAAATCGAAACGATGCGTGGAGCGAGAGTTTGTCGAGGTTTTGATTTTTCCGTCGAAACGTTCTTCGAATAATGCCTGTAGACGATTTTGGTTTCTTGATCGTTTACAAACTCAAATATATTATGAGGTACAGACAGTATTTGGACATATTATACCCAAAAATATAAAATTAAGCTGAAAGTGGATGATTATATAAAAAATGGCTGCAAGAAAAACGAAACTTACAGTAGACTGGATTGTTACCACAACAGGCCATGGCAGTGAAGCCGATGGTGACCCTATTGTTGTAGTGGCTTTCTACCAGTAAACGCCCGTGTTTAAGATAACATTTAGCATTTATCTTATATTTGGAGGTTTATCCAATTATCCAATGACATTCAAGATAATTAATGATTTAAATATGCTGGGGAACATTTCTTTGAAAGTGATGTAATTTGACAATATATCTCTATTATCGACCGTGTTTACCGCTAACTGGAAATACCAGTGAACGCCCAATTTGTTTGCAAATAGAAGCATTTGTCCTTGACCTCTAATAAAGATATATAAGGCGGGCGTTCACTGGTAGGCGGGCGTTCACTGGTAGAAAGCTACTATGTATCTGTCGGAATTCCCTAGAAAAATATTTTACTGGATCAAAATTCACGGACAACTCATTAATATTAATGAGGTCACAGATTTTCGTGGTGGTTTTAATTCTTAATATTTTCTGATTTAAGATCAAATACTAGAAGGACTACAGAGCTCATGTATGCGTAAAAAATATTTGATGATTCCATTGGATTTTTTAGCAATATTTTACTTGAAGAATTTGTGGACTACTCATTACTATTCATGAGGTCATGGTATTCTGTGGGGTTTTCCAACATATTTGTATGAATTGATGGTTTAATGACCGAATTTGTGATGCCATGACTTCAGATAAAAACTTAAAACCATAATGCCATGACAGGAGCCACTTTGATGTAAATAACCATTTTCAGTATTTTTTTTAAATTCTATCACTAGCCTTGAAGTTTATTTTTATTGGGCAAGACAATAAAAATTGACCACTAATTAATAGAAGTCCACTGCTAAAAATGCCTAAATAAACTGAAAATGTATTTTTTATTAGTTTAAACTTATCATAAAGTCGTCCCCCAGAATTTTTAGCCCCTCCCCCACATTTTGTGTAGTGGTGGGGGATCGCCCCCACTTTTTGAAATTCCTAGAATCAACACTGATTTCTTTAATGTTCACTAAAAATAAAATATATGCCACCAGTGGCCCATTTATGTAGTGGATGGGCCATTGATGGACCAATGTGGCAAATATATATAATCAAGCAATATATAAAGTAATAAAGTGGAGGAAAGACTGAGCAAAATGAAGGAGTACAGAATAGGTTTGTTTATATAAATGACACTTATGTTCAGTGAAAGAAAATGTACATTTTATCTAATTTTTCCCAGAATTTTACACCAGTGGGCGTAGGCTGGTCCCTGAGCTACAGTCACTGACTTTGATAGTTGTTGGGCCAACAGTGGGCCATGCAATATATTTATATTTTGAAATAATATGTTTTTAACATTGAATATTGTTAAATAATATGTCAGAAAACAGTAATTGAGGTTGCTTTTGAAGTTGTTTACAATGCTTTAAAAATTTTGAAAAAAATGCAGTCAGTGGTCCAGCAGAGGCCCACTAGCTATATTTTGCCACCCATGGCCAACGGTGGCCCACTAGGGTCTTGCTATCTGGGTTAGACCTGGATCTTTCTTAATTTTTTTTTATTATGTCCACCCCCCTGGGGGGTGGATATATTATTTTTGCTTTTTTCGCCGTCCGATGTCCGATGTCCGTTGTCCGATGTCCGATGTCCGGCGTCCGGCGTCCGATGTCCGGCGTCACGCATGGTTTCCGCTCATTTAAAGGAAAAGTATTAGAGCTATTGTCACCAAATTTGGTATGCAGGCTTATTGGGTCAGTAACTTGCTTGGGATTGCTTTTGGCTGTTGTACCTCTTTTGCTTACTGAGTAATACTTAAGTACAGCTATTTTCAGTACCCATTGGTTTCCGTGCATTTAAGCCAAAATAATTAAAGATATTTTACTACAATTTTGAATACAAGATTGTTATGTCCATAGCTCGCTTGGTATTGCATTTGGGACTGATAGCTTTGTCAGTACATGAGTAATAGCCATTTAGGTACTTCATTGTGTATTTTCAGTACTACTTTTGAGTAATTTGCTTCTATCTCCTTAACCGTGCGAGATAGAGCGATTTCGGCAAAATTTTCGACCCACAGGGTATCTGAGGAGTGTACTCTTTGCAATTTTCAAAAAATTTTCCCCTCCCCAAAAATGGCGGCCATTTTGAATTTTCGCCAAAAATGGCAAAACACTAATTTGCTTCTATCTCCTTAACCGTGCGAGATAGAGCGATTTCGTCGAAATTTTCGACCCACAGGGTATCTGAGGAGTGTACTCTTTGCAATTTTCAAAAAATTTTCCCCTCCCCAAAAATGGCGGCCATTTTGAATTTTCGAATTTTTGCCAAAAATGGCAAAACACAAATTTGCTTCTATCTCCTTAACCGTGCGAGATAGAGCGATTTCGTGGAAATTTTCGACCCACAGGGTATCTAAGGAATGTAATATTTGCAATTTTCAAAAAATTTTCCCCTCCCCAAAAATGGCGGCCATTTTAAATTTTCGAATTTTTGCCAAAAATGGCAAAACACAAATTTGCTTCTATCTCCTTAACCGTGCGAGATAGAGCGATTTCGTCAAAATTTTCGACCCACAGGGTATCTGACAAGTGTACTCTTTGCAATTTTCAAAAAATTTTCCCCTCCCCAAAAATGGCGGCCATTTTGAATTTTCGAATTTTTGCCAAAAATGGCAAAACACTAATTTGCTTCTATCTCCTTAACCGTGCGAGATAGAGCGATTTCGGCAAAATTTTCGACCCGCAGGGTATCTGAGGAGTGTACTCTTTGCAATTTTCAAAAAATATTCCCCTCCCCAAAAATGGCGGCCATTTTGAATTTTCGAATTTTTGCCAAAAATGGCAAAACACAAATTTGCTTCTATCTCCTTAACCGTGCGAGATAGAGCGATTTCGTCGAAATTTTCGACCCACAGGGTATCTAAGGAATGTAATATTTGCAATTTTCAAAAAATTTTCCCCTCCCCAAAAATGGCGGCCATTTTAAATTTTCGAATTTTTGCCAAAAATGGCAAAACACAAATTTGCTTCTATCTCCTTAACCGTGCGAGATAGAGTGATTTCGTCGAAATTTTCGACCTACAGGGTATCTAAGGAATGCAATCTTTACAATTTTCAAAAAATTTTCCCCTCCTCAAAAATGGCGGCCATTTTGAATTTTAGAATTTTTACCAAAAATGGCAAAACACAAATTTGCTTCTATCTCCTTAACCGTGCGAGATAGAGCGATTTCGTGGAAATTTTCGACCCACAGGGTATCTAAGGAATGTAATATTTGCAATTTTCAAAAAATTTTCCCCTCCCCAAAAATGGCGGCCATTTTGAATTTTCGAATTTTTGCCAAAAATGGCAAAACACAAATTTCCTTCTATCTCCTTAACCGTGTGAGTTAGAGCGATTTCGTCGAAATTTTCAACCCACAGGGTATCTAAGGAGTGTATTCTTTGCAATTTTCAAAAAATTTTCCCCTCCCCAAAAATGGCGGCCATTTTGAATTTTCGAATTTTTGCCAAAAATGGCAAAACACAAATTTGCTTCTATCTCCTTAACCGTGCGAGATAGAGCGATTTCGTCAAAATTTTCGACCCACAGGGTATCTTAAGAGTGTACTCTTTGCAATTTTCAAAAAATTTTCCCCTCCCCAAAAATGGCGGCCATTTTGAATTTTCGAATTTTTGCCAAAAATGGCAAAACACTAATTTGCTTCTATCTCCTTAACCGTGCGAGATAGAGCGATTTCGTGGAAATTTTCGACCCACAGGGTATCTAAGGAATGTAATATTTGCAATTTTCAAAAAATTTTCCCCTCCCCAAAAATGGCGGCCATTTTGAATTTTCGAATTTTTGCCAAAAATGGCAAAACACTAATTTGCTTCTATCTCCTTAACCGTGCGAGATAGAGCGATTTCGTCAAAATTTTCGACCCACAGGGTATCTGACAAGTGTACTCTTTGCAATTTTCAAAAAATTTTCCCCTCCCCAAAAATGGCGGCCATTTTGAATTTTCGAATTTTTGCCAAAAATGGCAAAACACTAATTTGCTTCTATCTCCTTAACCGTGCGAGATAGAGCGATTTCGGCAAAATTTTCGACCCGCAGGGTATCTGAGGAGTGTACTCTTTGCACTTTTCAAAAAATATTCCCCTCCCCAAAAATGGCGGCCATTTTGAATTTTCGAATTTTTGCCAAAAATGGCAAAACACTAATTTGCTTCTATCTCCTTAACCGTGTGAGATAGAGCGATTTCGTCGAAATTTTCGACCCACAGGGTATCTAAGGAGTGTACTCTTTGCAATTTTCAAAAAATTTTCCCCTCCCCAAAAATGGCGGCCATTTTGAATTTTCGAATTTTTGCCAAAAATGGCAAAACACAAATTTGCTTCTATCTCCTTAACCGTGCGAGATAGAGCAATTTCGTCGAAATTTTCGACCCACAGGGTATCTAAGGAATGTAATATTTGCAATTTTCAAAAAATTTTCCCCTCCCCAAAAATGGCGGCCATTTTAAATTTTCGAATTTTTGCCAAAAATGGCAAAACACAAATTTGCTTCTATCTCCTTAACCGTGCGAGATAGAGTGATTTCGTCGAAATTTTCGACCTACAGGGTATCTAAGGAATGCAATCTTTACAATTTTCAAAAAATTTTCCCCTCCCCAAAAATGGCGGCCATTTTGAATTTTCGAATTTTTGCCAAAAATGGCAAAACACAAATTTGCTTCTATCTCCTTAACCGTGCGAGATAGAGCGATTTCGTGGAAATTTTCGACCCACAGGGTATCTAAGGAATGTAATATTTGCAATTTTCAAAAAATTTTCCCCTCCCCAAAAATGGCGGCCATTTTGAATTTTCGAATTTTTGCCAAAAATGGCAAAACACAAATTTCCTTCTATCTCCTTAACCGTGTGAGTTAGAGCGATTTCGTCGAAATTTTCAACCCACAGGGTATCTAAGGAGTGTACTCTTTGCAATTTTCAAAAAATTTTCCCCTCCCCAAAAATGGCGGCCATTTTGAATTTTCGAATTTTTGCCAAAAATGGCAAAACACAAATTTGCTTCTATCTCCTTAACCGTGCGAGATAGAGCGATTTCGTCAAAATTTTCGACCCACAGGGTATCTGACAAGTGTACTCTTTGCAATTTTCAAAAAATTTTCCCCTCCCCAAAAATGGCAGCCATTTTGAATTTTCGAATTTTTGCCAAAAATGGCAAAACACTAATTTGCTTCTATCTCCTTAACCGTGCGAGATAGAGCGATTTCGTGGAAATTTTCGACCCACAGGGTATCTAAGGAATGTAATATTTGCAATTTTCAAAAAATTTTCCCCTCCCCAAAAATGGCGGCCATTTTGAATTTTCGAATTTTTGCCAAAAATGGCAAAACACAAATTTGCTTCTATCTCCTTAACCGTGCGAGATAGAGCGATTTCGTCGAAATTTTCGACCCACAGGGTATCTAAGGAATGCAATCTTTGCAATTTTCAAAAAATTTTCCCCTCCCCAAAAATGGCGGCCATTTTGAATTTTCGAATTTTTGCCAAAAATGGCAAAACACAAATTTGCTTCTATCTCCTTAACCGTGCGAGATAGAGCGATTTCGTCAAAATTTTCGACCCACAGGGTATCTGAGCATTGTACTCTTGGTAATTAAAAAAAAATTTTCCCCTCCCCAAAAATGGCGGCCATTTTGAATTTTCGAATTTTTGCCAAAAATGGCAAAACACTAATTTGCTTCTATCTCCTTAACCGTGCGAGATAGAGCGATTTCGTCAAAATTTTCGACCTACAGGGTATCTAAGCAATGCAATCTTTGCAATTTTCAAAAAATTTTCCCCTCCCCAAAAATGGCGGCCATTTTGAATTTTCGAAGTTTTGCCAAAAATGGCAAAACACAAATTTCCTTCTATCTCCGTAACCATGCGAGATAGAGCGATTTCGTCAAAATTTTCGACCCACAGGTATTTGAGCATTGTATTCTTGGCAATTTAAAAAAAAATTTCCCCTCCCCTAAAATGGCGGCCATTTTGAATTTTCAAATTTTTGCCAAAAATGGCAAAACACAAATTTGCTTCTATCTCCTTAACCATGCGAGATAGAGCGATTTCGTCGAAATTTTTCAACCCACGGGGTATCTAAGGAATGTAATCTTTGCAATTTTCAAAAAATTTTCCCCTCCCCAAAAATGGCAGCCATTTTGAATTTTCGAATTTTTGCCCAAAATGGAAAAACACAAACTGGCCTTAACCGTGCAAAATAGAGTTATTTTGTTGAAATTTTCGACCCATAGGGTATCTAAGAAATGTACTCTTGGCAATTTTCAAAAAAATTTCCTTTTCCCAAAAATGGCGGCCATTTTGAATTTTCAAATTTTTGCCAAAAATAGAAAAACAGGAATTTGCTTCTATCTTCTTAACCGTGCAAGATAGAGTGATTTCGTCAAAATTTTCAACCCAACCAATGCAAAAAGGCATGAAGCTGAAATAATTTACATCTACACTAACAAATATTTAAGCATCATTGATATATTTTACAAATGAAACAGGGTCTTGTAAGACTACTGTACAATTTGGGCAAAAGGTTCATGGGTGGACATTACACATGATAATGTGTGTTCTTCTATGCTATCCTGTTTCTATTCGCATCTACTATCAACAGGGCGGCCTATTTCTAGTTAATTTTTAAAATAATTTTTAATGCAATAAAATTCATGAAATCATGCACTAAAACACTTAAAACTTGAAAAGTATTGCAGTTAGAGCATTTTGTTAAAATATGTTATTCAACTACTTTTTTCATAGCTACAACATGGTGAGTAACTTGAGTGTCTATCCCAATAGCTAATCGAGTAATAGCTACTTTCTGATTTTTCAGTACCTCCCACAATGAGTAAAATCATTTGTAACTTGAAAACTATTGCATATACAGAATTTTGTATAAATATGTTATTCAGCTACTTTTGGGTCAGCTACAGCATAGTAAAAATTTCAGACCTGTAGCTCATTGCATAGCTGAGTAATAGCTACTTTGAGGTTATCACTGTTGAGTAAATCAGTTCTAACTTGAAAACTATTGCATTTAGATTATTTGTTTAAATATGTTATTCACCTAATTTTTGGTCAGCTATAACATAGTGAAATTACAGACCTGTAGCTCATTACATAGCTGAGCAATAGCTATTTTCAGGTTCTTACTGTTGAGTAAATCAGTTATAACTTGAAAACTATTCCATTTACAGTATTTTGTTTAAATATGTTGTTCACCTACTTTTGGGTTAGCTATAACATAGTGAAATTACAGACCTGTAGCTCATGGCACAGCTGAGCAATAGCTATTTTCAGGTACTGACTGTTGAGTAAATCAGTTGTAACTTGAAAAATATTGCATTTGGAGTATTTTGTTAAAATATGTTTTTCACCTACTTTTGGGTTAGCTATAACATAGTGAAATTACAGACCTGTAGCTCATGGCACAGCTGAGCAATAGCTATTTTCAGGTACTGACTGTTGAGTAAATCAGTTGTAACTTGAAAAATATTGCATTTGGAGTATTTTGTTAAAATATGTTTTTCACCCACTTTTGGGTCAGCTATAACATAGTGAAATTACAGACCTATAGCTCATGGCATAGCTGAGCAATAGCTATTTTCAGATTCTCACTATTGAGTAAATCACTTGTAACTTAAAAACTACTGCATTTACAGTATTTTGCTTAAATATGTTGTTTACCTACTTTTGGGTCAGCTATAACATAGTAAAAATTCAGACATGTAGCTCATTGCATAGCTGAGTAATAGTTACTCTGAGGTTATCACTGTTGAGTAAATCAGTTGTAACTTGAAAACTATTGCATTTAGAGTATTTTGTTTAAATATGTTATTCACGTAATTTTTGGTCAGCTATAACATAGTGAAATTGCAGACCTCTACGTCATGGCATAGCCAAGCAATAGCTACTTCCAGGTTCTCACTTGAGTAAATCATTGTATCCACTGGATAGCCGCAGTCGGTAGAGAGATTTCACCATTACTGCTCTAACGAAAAAAATATTATAGCTAGCCTTTTCAAGTTTGCAGGATATATTAATAACCATAAAATGTTGCCTGGGAATATTTTTGGCCTCATTTTGAAAAACAAGATGGCCGCCAGGGACGTTTATTCGACTTTAAACAAGGACTTTTGTTGGCCCTAAAGAGCAAAGGGTATTATAGTCGAGATCTCAAATTCGCAGGATATGTTCCTCATTATAAAATCTTGACTGTGAATATTTTTGGCCTCATTTTGAAAAACAAGCTGGCCGCCACAGGTGTTTTTTTGTCACTCATGAAAAGTGCTTATATCTCCCTTATTATTGGTCCTAGAGGTTTGGGATGGTAAACCAACCTATAGGAAATCATGGGCTGTGAATCTTTTGGTGTGGTCAGATTTGACCTTTGACCCCTCCTTCAAGGTCAAACAAGGATAGCCAAACTTAAAAGTGCTTATTACTCGCTTATTATTGGTCCTAGAGGTTTGAGATGGTAAACAGACATATAGGAAATCATGGGCTGGGAATCTGTTGATGTGGTCCGATTTGACCTTGGACCCCTCCTTCAAAGTTAAACGAGGATACCCAAACTAAAAAGTGCTTATTATTATTGGTCCTAGAGGTTTGGAATGGTAAACCAACCTACAGGAAATCATGTACTGGGAATCTTTTGGTGTGGTCGGATTTGACCTTGGACCCCTCCTTCAAGGTAAAGCAAGGATAACAAAACTTAAAAGTGCCTATAACTCGCTTATTATTGGTCCTAGAGGTTTGGGATGGTAAACCATCCTATAGGAAATCCTGGGCTGGGAATCTTTTGGTGTGGTCGGATTTGACCTTGAACCCTGCCTTCAAGGTCAAATGAGGATAGCCAAACTTAAAAGTGCTTATAACTCGCTTATTAATGGTCCTAGAAGTTTGGGATGGTAAACCAACATATAGGAAATCATGGGCTGGGATTCTTTTCGTGTGGTCAGATTTGACGTTTGGACCCCTCCTTCTAGGTCAAATGAGGACAGCCAAACTTAAAAGTGCTTATAACTCGCTTATTATTGGTCCTAGAGGTTTGGGATGGTAAACCAACCTATAGGAAATCATGGGCAGGGAATCTTTTGGTGTGGTTGGATTTGACCTTGGACCCCTTCTTCAAGGTGGAACGAGGATATTGCATTTGCAGTATTTCTTTAAATATGTTTTAACCTACTTTTTACACTTAAACAGTTACCTTGTTACTTTCCTTCATAATACCATTTGCAGGGCACAACTTTTTTGTCCTTTTCTTCTGTCAGCTTCGGAATTACCATTTACTGTACTTCTGTATAGCACTTTCCCTGATAATTATGCTTTCCTCTCATTATCACCTTCACAAATCAAAAACACACAGTCAGCTGACACAGTGCCCATTCACGGGCACTCTCCTCTTGTTTTATAAAACAGCAATTTTATTCTTGTCTAGGTTATCTGGAAAAAAATGTAGCATTTAGCACAGTAGGTTGTTAAGAGGCAATAGCCTACCCAGTTTAACTTTTCGGCTTCGTAAAGGAACTGTCTTATATATTATCTTTGTTTTCAAATCTCGTTTCCATTTTGTGCAGACCATTCCTTGTGTAACTAGGAATCAGATTTGGAATGAATATTGGTGGGACGAATAAGTGTGTACCAATGTAAAACCACAACCTTATCAGTTAACAGTGTTGTGTGGGTATGTGACATATGGTATATGTCTAATTGTCCATGTTCCACAGGTTATATTTTCGCCTGGGCTTGTTTGTGGGTTTGTTTGTGATTTTGTTTGTGAACAAGATAACTCAAAAACTTATGGACGGATTTTGATGAAATTTTCAAGATATGTCTGAAAAGGTAAAAGGAAGAAATGATTCAGTTTTGGGAGTGATCCGGATCACTATCTGAATCTTCTGGATCCATGAAATGTAATTTTTAAAGACAGATAACTCAAAAAGTTATGGATGGATTTTGATGAAATTTTCAGGATATGTGCTCCCTTGGCGGAGATCTGCGCTCTCCGAGTGCTCTTGTTGTTTTATCAATTTCCATTATGTGTGCACAATGTACATGTGAGCATAATTAAGCGTCCCTGAAAAGGTCGCTTATTTGGTTTCGCGTCAGTTTCTTTTTGGGGAAAAGTGGGAAAATTTTTTCACATGCTTAAATTTGACCTTTGATCTTTATCAAGGTCACATGGTCAAAAAATAGTTTTTTTGGGTACACCCGCCCATCATCGCCACTCAGCAAAATCTATTGACCGCAGAGGCTTGTAATTATACACACATGTTCATACTATCAAAAACGTGAGCTGATTAGATTTTGGGAGCGATCCGATGAAAAATGACTGATTTATGAGTGATTTTCTCACACCTACCAACCAGAAAGCTTAAAAGTCATGTGAACCCCCCTATTATCTTCTTAAGTATTGCATTTAGAGCCATGAAATGTATTGGGAGGTAGCAGGAAACCATATGTGGAGAGTCTAGAAAGCAAGTCAAATTTTCCCCCAGACCCCCTTGTAGGGATCAAACTGGGGTCATAAAATAGCCAATTTTGACATTTTTCCTTATATCTCTTTAATAATTGGTTTTAGAGCTTTAGAATGTGTTAAGAGGTATTGGAAAACCATATGTGAAGAGTCTAGATAGCCGGTCAGATTTACCCCTGACCCCCCTATGGGTTAAACTGGGGTCAAAAATAGCCAATTTTATGTTTTTGCCATATATCTCCGTTATTCTTGCTTTTAGAGCCTTAGATTATATTAAGAGGTATTGGGAAAGCATATGTGAATAGTCTATATGGCTGGTCAGATTTACCCCCTGACCCCCCCTTATGGTCAAACTGGGGTCATAAAATAGCTGATTTTGTGTTTTTGATTTATATATCCTTTATTCTTGCTTTTAGAGTTTTAGAATGTATTAAGAGGTATTGGAAAACCATATGTGAAGAGTCAAGATAGCCGGTCAGATTTACCCCCTGACCCTGCCTTATGGGTCAAACTGGGGTCATAAAATAGCTGATTTTGTGATTTTGCCTCTTATGTCCTTTGCATTTTTGCTTCTACAGCTTTAGAATGTATTAACAGGTAGTTGGAATTCGTGGAGAGTTTAGGTAGCTGGTCAAATTAGCTCTCTGACCCCCTCTTATGAGTCAAACTGGGGTCATAAAATATCATTTTATTGCGTTAATACATCCTATCCAATGGACAATTGCTAAACCGGTCGGCGCAGACCGGCCCGCCAAACGCCAGAAAAAGACGTCCTGTGTTTCCACCGGCTGGCCGGTCCCAGCACTGTGCATTCGCAAGGTGGCGCATGGTATTTACTTCCTGTCTAGACAACATGACGTCATAGCATCTTTTTCGTTTGGCGCGTGTACTGTGCAGACGTGTTTTCAACATCTCCAGTTTTTTAAAGGAAAAGTGTGCTTTATGACGGAATTTCAACCTTATATGTGGATATTTTCAGTGTAGAAGTTTTGTCTACTGTTCAAGCACGGATATACATTTAAAATCTGCTGGAAACGCTCCCTAGCTGACTCAATTTAGTGTTGATGATAGGGCAGTACGTAATCGGCGGGAAATATGAAGGCAGCCATTTTGCTAGTTTCCTCCCATTCAACCATTGTGTTGTTAGGGGCAGATCGATTTTATTGAGGAATTATGGATATTCTACTTACAGGTATTTTTATCCGTGTCCTTTGTTTTGAATGTACCATCCATAACCTTCCACCTACAGTCGCCATAGAAACGTCTTAGAAATCACGGAAACCTCAGTCTACGTAGTTTTGAGCACTGTTAACCAAAGGGGATTCCTCATGGAAGGTGCATTCTTCATCAGAGCGCACTGGTACAGACTTCTCTGCTGTAAGGCATCAGTCACACCAGCCAGCTCGAGTATATAGTGTTTTTTCATCAGAAGCATGAGATGAATTCTTCAGATTTCTTCAGAGCGCACTGGTACCAACTTCTCTGCTGTAAAGCATCAGTCACACCAGCCTAGCTCCAGTATTATTTCATCAGAAGCAAGAGATGAACTCTGCAGATTTCTTCAGAACACTCTCAGTCCCACCCTTATGGACCCGGCACTTGTGTCGGTAGTAAGGGCAGTGGATGGCCAGGAAACTGGTTTGAGTGTACAGCCGGCTGAGAAGATGAACGACTTCAGACCAGCCAGGAATATCATCTTCAGAGTGCACTGGCCCAGGCTTCTCTGCTTTTAAAGCAACAGCCGGCCGGCCAGCTAAAAGAACGCGACCTCTGACATCATATCCAGTCAGCCAATCGCGTGTCTTCACGAAACTGGTCAGGTGTTTTCACCGACCAGTCACGAAGTTTATCACGGAATTCACCGAACAAGAAGGTCGGTAGTACGTTCTTTGCACTCACGTCTACTGTGATTCCAGTTTTAGTTCCTGTAATCCACCTCCAGCGTACTGGTACAGACTTCTCTGCTACAGACATCAGTAGACCAGTAAGCTTACGTTTACTATGATATAAGGAAAGAACACCTCTAGTGAGGGCGTATCCCCGAAGTTGGTCACGTGATTTTCCGACCAGTTCACGAAGCTGATCGTCATCTCCAACCAGCCAATCACGTTGTCCCTCCGACCAGCAAGCTGGTCACGTGACACACCGACCAACATTTATTTCTAAATATAGCTCACAAGGGCTTTCCCAGCAACTGTCAAAATCTACAAATAAGACGTGCGTTCAAAGATAGTTGTAAAATTTTCAATTTTCAACAACTGGTTACAGAGTGTATCGACCAGTACCGGCTATACAGCCTTGTACACTTGTTTTCAACAACTGGTTACAGAGTGTACCGGCTATACAGCCTTGTACACTTGCTTCAACAACCGGTTACAGAGGAATTAATGGAGGAAACTGAATTCAACACAAGATAGTTGTAACTTCATTCAGCAACTGGTTACAGGGTGTACCTACTGGCTACACAGCCTTGTACACTTACTTCAACAACTGGTTACAGAGTGTACCGACTGACTACCGGCTAAACAGCCTTGTACAGTTACTTCAATAACTGGTTACAGTATGTACCGACCGGCTACCGGCTTCACAGCCTTATACAGTAGCCTCAACTGGTTACAGTGTACCGGCTACACAGTCTTGTACACTGTCTTCAACAACTGGTTACAGAGTGTACCGGCTGGTACTGGCTACACAGCTTGTACACTCACTCCAACAACTGGTTACAGTATGTACCGACCGGCTACCGGCTTCACAGCCTTATACAGTAGCCTCAACTGGTTACAGTGTACCGGCTACACAGCCTTGTACACTGGCTTCAACAACTGGTTACAGAGTGTACCGGCTGGTACTGGCTACACAGCCTTGTACACTTCAGCAACTAGCTACAGAGTGTACCGACTGGTACTGGCTGCACAGCCTTGTACACTTGCTTCATTCTATGGGTTACAAGTCTACTAACAGGGTGTTGGCTACACAGTCCTTACTGTAGTGCTTCAACCCAACTGGTTAAAAAAAAAAAAAAAAAAAAAGCTGGCTAAATATAGACCAGTAGCTGTCGAAATTCGTTGGTGACCCCAACCTCCCAGTTTTTGCCGGTTACAAGAATTACTGGTTACAGTAAAGTACCGGGTACGGAGTCCGGGTACCGGACAGAGTTGCCTAAGGTTAATTGGGTTACAGAGAATTCTTAAACTGGTCAGTGATCTTGATGATAGGACAGTTTCCCAAGCTACTGCCAGGCAACCTTCCCTTATCACACCTCTCAACAACCTGTTATCGGTGCTGGACTTGACTGCAGAGATAATAATCAATTTTGTCATCAGGTCCGGCCAGGGGTACTGACATCTCACATATTACAATTGCTCTGTAAATGCTGCACCTTGCAGGCTGCTGGCCCGGGGCAAAGAATTTATTAATGTGAAAATAAGACCACAATAAAAACAGAGAGACTGTTAACCTGGATCATTGTCACCAGACCGGACCAGTGTCCTGAGGGACAGAAAATATTGTCAGAATACCAAATGTCCCAAATGTGGCACACAGTCTGCCTATAAGGTCCAGACTAAGCCCTTTTTTTGGGAAGTTAGGAAGCCTTGGGGACTGGACTTTAGGTAGTACAACTGTTGAAGGAGGGATACCTACGTCCATATACCTATACAAGAACAATCCAGGAAATGCCTGAGATTTCACATCCAAGGTCGGGCATACCAACTCAAGGCCCTGCCATTCAGGTTGTCCACAGCACCTTTTGAGTTCACCGTGATACCAAAGCAGGTGAAGTTGATGGCCATACACAAGGATTTAAGAAGCCACCAGTACCTAGACGGCTGGTTGGTGAGAGCCAGATCCCACCAGGCTTGTCTCCAAAATACACAGGAACTAGTAAATAATGTGTCAGCAACTGGGTTGGCGAATGAACTTAGAGAAATCAGAGCTGGAGCCCAATCAAGACTTTGATTTTGTAGGCTACCAGTTTCGACTTTGATCGGTTCCGACCGACCCTGGACTGGGTACAGAACCTTCAAGAGACTGTTAAAACTGCTATCCCTACCGGCTTGCCCGGTCCGGGAATTCATGTCCTTGATAGGTTACTAACATCTACAGAAAAGCATGTTAATCTAGGCAGACTTCATATGAGACCCATACAGTGGCATCTCAAAAACAGCTGGAGGGTACCAGAATCACTGGAAAAGGTGATCCAAGTCCCCAGGTCCCTGCACCCCCTTTTACAATGGTGGCTGAAGGAAGACAATGCACTTACAGGCCAACCATTACACCCAATAAAACATGCTCTGCAAATATTTACAGACGCATCAATAGAAGGGTGGGGCGCTCACTTAGATGAGCACTTGGCAGGAGCAACCCGGTCCCCTCCGGGAAGCAAGTTGTATATATAAACTATCTAGAACTTTAAGCAGTTTTTTCTGACTTTAAAGAGTTCTAAGACCTCAGTGGATGTGCTCAGTCGGCCATGGTAGGATCTAAAAGCATACACCTCACCATCAGCCATATTGGGCAAAGTGGTGAAGTTGCAAGACTCCCCATGTAAGAGAATCATTCTGATTGCTCCGGGGTGGCCCAACATGCCTTGGTTTTGGGATCTAGTGGCCATGTCCAGCCACATCCCTCTGAGCCTGCCCAATCTGTCCAGCCTGTTCACAGCCATTCGATCAGATCCCTCACAGAAATCTGACAAATCTTAATCTCCATGCAGGGCTCCTAGAGCCTCAGCAATCGAGGAGCAGGACTTGTTTGAGGCAGTGGCAGCAAGAATTGAGGCTCCTCAAAAGGGTGGTCAATCAGATCAGTCTATGAGGCAAATGGGTCATTTTTACCAAGTGATGTATCATTCATCAGGTGGACTTCGGGCACCACCTGTAAAGTCAGTTGTTTACTTCCTTAGGTACCTGTTTCAGGACAGGAAGTTGCAGCCCAGTACCATTGATGGTTACAGGTCAGCCATTGCTGATGGTCTAGAAATTTGCCCATCAATTTTAGTAAGGATGAAAATCTCACTCGTCTCCTGGATAGCTTCCACTGAGACAGACCCAAAGGCCGGAGGGTAACCCCTTCCTGGAACCTTTCCCTGGTTTTTGCACCAGCTGACAAGGTTCATTTTGAACCAATTAAAGGCCTCCTTGAAGCATTTGACCTTCAAGTCAGTTTTCCTCTTGGCCCTGGGTTCGGGCAAGCGTAGAAGTGAGATACATGCTTGGCAAACAGCCCAACACCATTGATGGTTATAGGTCACTCATTGTTGATAAACTGGAAATTCACCCTTTAACATCAGTAAGGACGAAAATCTTGCTCATCTCCTGGATAGTTTTCCTGAGAGACAGACCCAGAGGCAGGAGTGGCATACCCTCCTGGAACTTCTCACTGGCCGTGCACCAGCTGAGACTCCTTTTGATCCAATCAAGGAGGCCCCCTTGAAGCATTTGACCTTCAAGACGGTATTCCTCTTGGCCCTTGGGTCGGGCAAGTGCAAAAGTGAGATTCATGCCTGGCAAAACTGATATATTGGACACCAATCCGATTGGTCAAAGGTGTCCCTGTATCCATCACCCAGCTTTCAATCCTAGAATCAGCTGGCCATAGAGTGTCCAGTGTGGCCCCTGGGGTTATAACAGCCCTGGCCTCGACTCTGGATAGATCCCTCAAGTCTGACAGGTCCCTCTGTCCGGTCAGAGCATTATGCTACTATTTGGACAGGACCTCAGACATCAGGCAGAATAAGGAGGTGGTTTTTGTCTCATTTAAGAAAGGTTTCAACAAAGACATCTCACCTGCCACTATCTCCTCTTGGATCAAGCAGACTGTGATCCTATGTTATGAGCTCTCTGACCAGGAGGCCCACATTTAACATCAGGTTAAAGCCCATGATGTCAGGGCCTTTGCTGCTTCTAAGGCCTTCCAGTCGGGAGTCTCCTTAGATCCAATCTTGTCAGCCTGCCACTGAAGTCACAATACCTTCACACAGTTCTATATGAAGGGCGGGGCTTGGGCTGATTCAGAGCTTTACCAATTGGGCTCGGTAGTGGCTGCTCAGCAGATCCACAAGTGGCCCGTAGATTGAGGAGATTTGTATATATGTATAAACAGTTTCTTCATGTACATAAGAATTAAGTGTGGCGTGCTTCCTTTGGGAGGTTTATTTGCATTCTGGGACTGAACTCATCCCTCTCTTCCCCTACCTCAGAGCAGGTCTGCAAAAAGGGGGGGGGGGCGACGGCGGTATAGCCCCGGGTAACCGGCTGCTGGCAACCGAGCATGGCCTTGCAGGGTTTCCTGACCTTAAAGTCAACCCAGGCCTGGACCTATAGGTCTCCTGACGAAGTCAGCCTAGACCGTAGGTTAAAATTTGCTATTACTTGTGAGTTCACATAAGTCCCTAGTAACTTACCCGCCGACCAAGCGGTAGTTATTCAGCAATTGTCCATTGGATAGGATGTATTAACGCAATAAAATTGCAAATTTAATAAGTAAATTAAATTTTTATAAGTTAATACCCTATCCAATGGACACACAAGACCCTCCCACCGACCCCGCTATCAGCTTACTAGGGGTCTAATAGTTTTAGACAACGAAAAAGATGCTATGACGTCATGTTGTTTAGACAGGAAGTAAATACCATGCGCCACCTTGCGAATGCACAGTGCTGGGACCGGCCAGCCGGTGGAAACACAGGACGTCTTTTTCTGGCGTTTGGCGGGCCGGTCTGCGCCGACCGGTTTAGCAATTGTCCATTGGATAGGGTATTAACTTATAAAAATTTAATTTACTTATTAAATTTGCAAATTTTTCTGTTGTTGCCTCATATCTTCTTTATTATTGGTTTTACAGCTTTACAAGTTTTAAGAGGTAGTGGGAAACCATATATGGAGAGTCTTAAGAGCTGGTCACAGTGGGGTCATAGAATGCAATTTCTACTTTAATATTTCAACATTAATGATGTAATTGTATCCCCGACGCGAAGCGGGGATACTATGGATTCATCATCGTTGTCGTCCGCGTCTGCGTCCGCGCCCTCGTCCGCGTCCGCAGAGATTTCTTGTTAGCGACCTACAGTCCACATTTCTTTCCGGATTTCTTTCATATTTGGCAGGTGGCTTGATATGGTAGAGGACTCGCCACCCTATCTTTTTGGTAGGCTTTATGTCTAAATTAGGCCTGTGGTAGACAAAAATGTCTAAAATGTGGAATATTGCTTGTTAGCGACCTACAGTCCACATTTCTTTCCAGATTTCTTTCATATTTGGCAGGTGGCTTGGTATGCTAGAGGACTCGCCACCCTATCTTTTTGGTAGGCTTTATGTCTAAATTAGGCCTCTGGTAGACAAAAATGTCTAAAAAGCATTAAAAGTCATGAAATCATGCACTAAATCACTTATAACTTGAAAAGTGTTGCATTTAGAGCATTTTGTTAAAATATGTTATTCAGCTACTTTTTTCATAGCTACAACATGGTGAGTAACTTGGGTGTCTGTCTCAATAGCTAAGTGAGTAATAGCTACTTTTGGGCTTTTCAGTAACTTCCATCGTGACTAAAATCACTTGTAACTTGAAAACTATTGCATTTACACAATTTTGTATAAATATGTTATTCAGCTACTTTTGGGTCAGCTATAACATAGTAAAATTTCAGACCTGTAGCTCATGGCATAGCTGAGTAATAGCTACTTTTAGGTTATCACTGTTGAGTAAATTACTTATAACTTCAAAAGTATTACATTTAGAGTATTAAGCGTCCCGCAAGGGACGCTTGTTTGTGTATGGGAGAGCTTCCGGCTCCGCCAGCTCCGCCGGCTCCTGCGGCTCCGCCGGCTCCGCATTTTGTTTTCCTTATAACTCTGTAACCGTTAGGCGGATTCTTTTCAAATTTGGCAGGTTTAGGCAGTAGCCTTGGGGAATTTTTTTGAATATGCTGCAGTGACATTTCAACCAATCAGAGAGGTCACATGACCAAAAATGTCTTTTTTCGATGGGGAAGCTTGTCCGGATGATAACTTGAAAGGAATTTTATCAATTCACCTGAAACTTGGCAAATACATTCATTCTATTAAAATCTGGAAATCATTAGATTTTGGCATTGATTGGTCAAGAAATGGCCGAGTAATTAATGATTAATTAATCATTACGAATTTTCCAAATAAGGAAAACACAAAAATGCTTATATCTCGCAAACCGTGCTAGATAGAGCGATTTCGACGAAATTTTTGACCCGCAGGGTATCTCTGCGGAGAAAATGAGTAAATGCGAATTATCTCTAAAAGTATTGCAGATAGCCAATTTTTCTCAAATAACTCATTCACCTACTTTTGGGAGAGCTTTCACATGGTGAAGTTTCAGACCCATAGCTAATTATTGACCTACTCAAAATAAGTGAATGCTAATTACCTGTAAAAGTATTGCGGATACCCAATTTTTATCAAATAACTCATTCATCTACTTGTGGGAGAGCTTTCACATGGTGAAGTTTCAGACCCATAGCTAATTACTCACCTACTCAAAATGAGTAAATGCGAATTATCTCTAAAAGTATTGCAGATAGCCAATTTTTCTCAAATAACTCATTCACCTACTTTTGGGAGAGCTTTCACTTGGTGAAGTTTCAGACCCATAGCTAATTACTCACCTACTCAAAATGAGTAAATGTGAATTATCTCTAAAAGTATTGCAGATAGCCAATTTTTCTCAAATAACTCATTCACCTACTTTTGGGAGAGCTTTCACTTGGTGAAGTTTCAGACCCATAGCAAATTACTCACCTACTCAAAATGAGTAAATGCGAATTATCTCTAAAAGTATTGCAGATAGCCAATTTTTCTCAAATAACTCATTCACCTACTTTTGGGAGAGCTTTCACTTGGTGAAGTTTCAGACCCATAGCTAATTACTCACCTACTCAAAATGAGTAAATGCGAATTATCTCTAAAAGTATTGCAGATAGCCAGTTTTTCTCAAATAACTCATTCACCTACTTTTGGCAGAGCTTTCACTTGAAGTTTCAGACCCATAGCTAATTACTCACCTACTGAAAATGAGTAAATGTGAATTATCTCTAAAAGTATTGCAGATAGCCAATTTTTCTCAAATAACTCATTCACCTACTTTTGGGAGAGCTTTCACTTGGTGAAGTTTCAGACCCATAGCTAATTACTCACCTACTCAAAATGAGTAAATGCGAATTATCTCTAAAAGTATTGCAGATAGCCAATTTTTCTCAAATAACTCATTCACCTACTTTTGGGAGAGCTTTCACTTGGTGAAGTTTCAGACCCATAGCTAATTACTCACCTACTCAAAATGAGTAAATGCGAATTATCTCTAAAAGTATTGCAGATAGCCAATTTTTCTCAAATAAATCATTCACCTACTTTTGGGAGAGCTTTCACTTGGTGAAGTTTCAGACCCATAGCTAATTACTCACCTACTCAAAATGAGTAAATGCGAATTATCTCTAAAAGTATTGCAGATAGCCAATTTTTCTCAAATTAATCATTCACCTACTTTTGGGAGAGCTTTCACTTGGTGAAGTTTCAGACCCATAGCTAATTACTCACCTACTCAAAATGAGTAAATGCGAATTATCTCTAAAAGTATTGCAGATAGCCAATTTTTCTCAAATTAATCATTCACCTACTTTTGGGAGCTTTCACTTGGTGAAGTTTCAGACCCATAGCTAATTACTCACCTACTCAAAATGAGTAAATGCGAATTATCTCTAAAAGTATTGCAGATAGCCAATTTTTCTCAAATAAATCATTCACCTACTTTTGGGAGAGCTTTCACTTGGTGAAGTTTCAGACCCATAGCTAATTACTCACCTACTCAAAATGAGTAAATGCGAATTATCTCTAAAAGTATTGCAGATAGCCAATTTTTCTCAAATTAATCATTCACCTACTTTTGGGAGAGCTTTCACTTGGTGAAGTTTCAGACCCATAGCTAATTACTCACCTACTCAAAATGAGTAAATGCGAATTATCTCTAAAAGTATTGCAGATAGCCAATTTTTCTCAAATTAATCATTCACCTACTTTTGGGAGAGCTTTCACTTGGTGAAGTTTCAGACCCATAGCTAATTACTCACCTACTCAAAATGAGTAAATGCGAATTATCTCTAAAAGTATTGCAGATAGCCAATTTTTCTCAAATTAATCATTCACCTACTTTTGGGAGAGCTTTCACTTGGTGAAGTTTCAGACCCATAGCTAATTACTCGTCTACTCAAAATGAGTAAATGCGAATTATCTCTAAAAGTATTGCAGATAGCCAATTTTTCTCAAATAACTCATTCACCTACTTTTGGGAGAGCTTTCACTTGGTGAAGTTTCAGACCCATAGCAAATTACTCACCTACTCAAAATGAGTAAATGCGAATTATCTCTAAAAGTATTGCAGATAGCCAATTTTTCTCAAATAACTCATTCACCTACTTTTGGCAGAGCTTTCACTTGGTGAAGTTTCAGACCCATAGCTAATTATTCACCTACTGAAAATGAGTAAATGCGAATTATCTCTTAATAGTATTGCAGATAGCCAATTTTTCTCAAATAACTCATTCACCTACTTTTGGAAGAGCTTTCACACACGAAAATGAAAAATTGTGAATATCTCGGAAAAGCTATTTCTTCTGCTTTAATGCTCGGCGGGAGATACACACCACGGCAGTGGTCTTGACAAAAATTTTTGTCTCCCCACAAATGGTGGCCATTTTGAATTTTCAAAGTTTTTGCAAAACACAAAAATGCTTATATCTCGAAAACCGTGCTATATGGAGTGAACTCAACAAAATTTTGGACCTGCTGGGTATCTCTGCAGAGTAGCCATGCCAATTTTCAAAATATTTTTGTCTCGCCAAATATAGCGGACATTTTTAATTTTTTTATTTTTTGCAAAACACAAAAATGCTTAGATCTTGAAAACCGTGCTAGATAGAGCAGACTGCGCTGACTTTGGTTGCCACAACAGTATAAGGCTAGAAACGAAGCATTTTCTTAATACTTTAGCACTCACCTTTATATCCTTTTCGGGACGCTTTGTTTTTGCTATGCAAAAACATTATCTTTTTTTTTTGCGAGCGATCCTCTAGTTTTGTTTCAATATGTTATTCACCTATTTCGGAGTCAGCTATAACATAGTAAAGTTCCAGACCTGTGGCTCATTGCATAGCTGAGTAATAGCTACTTTGAAGTTCACACTGTTGAGTAAATCAGTTGTAATTGGAAAACTATTGCATTTACAGAAATTTGTGTAAATATGTTATTCAGCTACTTTTGGGTAAGCTATAACATAGTGAAATTATAGACCTGTAGCTCATGGCACAACTGAGCAATAGCTATTTTCAGGTACTGACTGTTGAGTAAATGACTTGTAACTTGAAAAATATTGCATTTGGAGTATTTTGTTAAAATATGTTGTTCACCTACTTTTGGGTCAGCTATAACATCGTGAAATTACAGACTTATAGCTCATGGCATAGCTGAGCAATAGCTATTTTCAGGTTCTCACTATTGAGTAAATCAGTTGTAACTTGAAAACTATTGCATTTACAGTATTTTGCTTAAATATGTTGTTCACCTAATTTTGGGTCAGCTATAACATAGAAAAAATTCAGACATGTAGCTCATTGCATAGCTGAGTAATAGCTACTTTGAGGTTATCACTGTTGAGTAAATCAGTTATAACGTGAAAACTATTACATTTACAGTATTTTGTTTAAATATGTTATTCACATAATTTTTGGTCAGCTATAACATAGTGAAATTGCAGACCTCTATGTCATGGCATAGCTTACCAATATCTACTTTCAGGTCTCACTGTTGAGTAAATCATTGTATCCACTGGATAGCCGCAGTGTGTAGAGAGATTTCACCATTACCGCTCTAACGAAAAAAAATATTATAGCTAGCCTTCTCAAGTTTGCAAGGTATATTAGAGGGTGCACCACAGTATTCTATTGGTAGGCTTTATGTCTAAATTAGGCCTCTGGCTAAATTACTTGCCTACTAAAAATGAGTAATTCTGCATTTTCTCTAAAAGTATTGCAGATAGCAAATTTTTCTTAAATAACTCATTCACCTACTTTTGGGAGAGCTTTCACATGCTGAAGTTCCAGACCTGTAGGTAATTACTCACTTACTCAAAATGAGTAAATGCGAATTATCTCTAAAAGTATTGCAGATAGCCAATTTCTTTCAAATAACTCATTCACCTACTTTTGGGAGAGCTTTCACTTGGTGAAGTTTCAGACCCGTAGGTAATTACTCACCTACTGAAAAATGAGTAAATGCAAATTATCTCTAAAAGTATTGCAGATAGCCAATTTTTGTCAAATAACTCCTTCACCTACTTTTGGGAGAGCTTTCACTTGGTGAAGTTTCAGACCCGTAGGTAATTACTCACCTACTGAAAATGAGTAAATGCAAATTATCTCTAAAAGTATTGCAGATAGCCAATTTTTGTCAAATAACTCCTTCACCTACTTTTGGGAGACCTTTCACTTGGTCAAGTTTCAGACCTGTAGCTAATTATTCACCTACTCAAAATGAGTAAATGCTAATTATCTCTAAAAGTATTGCAGATATCCAATTCTTATCAAATAACTCATTCATCTACTTTTGGGAGAGCTTTCACATGGTGAAGTTCCAGACCCGTAGGTAATTACTCACCTACTGAAAATGAGTAAATTCGAGTTATCTCTAGAATTATTGCAGATAGCCAATATTTCTCAAATAACTCATTAATATGAAAACAACTTAGAGGAAGTCATGGGCTGCAAATCTTTTCATGTGGTCAGATTTCACCTTGGGCCCCTCCTGCTTATTATTGGTCCTAGAGGTTTGCAATGTGAAAACGACTTATAGGAAATCATGGGCTGCGAATCTTTTGATGTGGTCAGACTTCACCTTGGGCCCCTGCTACAGGGTCAGTTAAGGGTAGCCAAACTTAAAAGTGCTTTCAGCTTGCTTATTAACGAAAAATGCTGTTTATCTTCTAAACTATGTTAGTTGGCCTTTGTCGGTGGATACATCCAGCATCTGGCCACAGATGCGTCCTTAGTCTAGTTATCTTAATGTTATTTTCATATCTTCGTGCAAAGAGTGTAACTTTTCGAAATTGCACTCACGACTTATACATACTATTAAAGCAAGCAAAATACATTCCTATTTTGTTGTCATCATCTAAAATTATGATATGCAACAAATTGTGCTTGTTTTATTGTAAAAAACTGGGTCCAAATATTTACAAACTTATTTTGGTGCAGCAGTTTGATAATGACACATTTATAAATACCCATTTTCAGCTCATTATCACTTCTGACTTCCATTCTTCTGCAGTAAACTAATAACTCAGCAATGCAAACACATTCTTTACTGGATTCCCTACTATGAATACTAAACTGCTCTGCAGGAGCAGTTTTAATGACCTGAGGAGGGGTAGTCTCCTCTTTTGTCAGGCTTGTGTTTTCTTTCTGGGTGGAAATTATGTCTCGACCAGGGCGGTGGGGGTTCAGGAAGGTACTTAGTTTTGTTGTTGACACATTCTTTACTGGATTCCCTCTTTACTATGTCTCTTATATATACATAATATCTACATATCACTGACACTTTCAACAGAGCAGATACAGATAACACCTTAACTCCTTATATGAGCATTTCTTCATGCATAGACTACAACAGGAGGTGGAATGTTGGGGAGACACACACTAACTTGATTTTATTCCTTATCAGCATATACCCAGTGGACTAATTCTCTGGGGACTCATCAAAGACTGGCAATTATATATTCATAGGATATAAATATGCTTGTGGGAACATTGACCTTTTATTTACTCATTGGGATAGATGTGTTGAAAGCGTTGTGTCATAAACTTCTTGCCTTTCTAAAGGCTCAAATTTTACTATAGCTTTTTCTAAAATGTAAGTAGATATATGACATTTATAAAGCACTGTTACTCTTTAATTAAGTAGCTTTATGGTGTATTCTGAGCCTGAGCATTTATTCAATTATACTTTTCACAATTTATGACCATAGAAAACAAAATAAAGCCTAAATTTTTCTTTCATATTGATGCATAAACTTCCACACTGTCTGCTTGACTTTCACTTCTTATCTCAGTGCTGCATGTTTTTATTTTTAAAAACCTTTTTACCCCACAGCCCTTAAGGGCTGTTGGGGTATTGTTTTCACCCATGGTGTACGGATGGATGGGCGGGCGGCCGGAAATAGTTTGTCCGGGCTGTATCTCAGAAACCGTAAGGTGTAGGAAGTTGATACTTAATAGGGACATTGGTTAGGGGGTGTAGCTGTGCAACGTCATGGTCTGACCTTGATTTGACCTTTGACCTTGCTGTAGTGACCTTGAGTTTGAAAATCTTGTCCGGGCTATATCTCGGAAACTGTAAGGTGTAGGAAGTTGATACTTGGTAGGGACATTGGTTAGGGGGTGTAGTTGTGCAACGTCATAGTCTGACCTTGATTTGACCTTTGACCTTGCCGTAGTGACCTTGATCTATAAAATCTTGTCCGGGCTATATCTCGGAAACCGTAAGGTGTAGGAAGTTGATACTTGGTAGGGACATTGGTTAGGGGGTGTAGGTGTGCAACGTCATGGTGTGACCTTGATTTGACCTTTGACCTTGCCGTAGTGACCTTGGCCTATAAAATGTTGTCCGGGCTATATCTCAGAAACTGTAAGGTTTAGGAAGTTGATACGTGGTACGGATATTGGTTAGGGGGTGTAGGTGTGCAACGTCATGGTGTGACCTTGATTTGACCTTTGACCTTGCCGTAGTGGCCTTGACCTATAAAATCTTGTCCAGGCTATATCTCAGAAACCGTAAGGTGTAGGAAGTTGATACTTGGTAGCGATATTGCTTAGGGGGTGTAGGTGTGCAGCGTCATGGTCTGACCTTGATTTGACCTTTGACCTTGCCGTAGTGACCTTGACCTATAAAATATTGTCCGGGCTTTATCTCGGAAACTGTTAGGTGCAGGAAGTTGATATTTGGTAGAGACATTGGCTAGGGGGTGTAGGTGTGCAGCATCATGGTCTGACCTTGATTTGGCCTTTGACCTTGCCATAGTGACCTTGACCTATAAAATCGTCCGGGCTGTATCTCGGAAACCGTAAGGTGTAGGAAGTTGATACTTGGTAGGGACATTGGTTATTGGCTATAGGTGTGTACTATCATGGTGTGACCTTAATTTGACCTTTTACCTTGCCGTAGTGACCTTGACCTTTAAAATCTTGTTGCACCTTTGGGTCTGTCTTTTGATGCAGATTAAGCAAAAGTCATATTAGAATTTATTAAGAATTTTACTTTCATAACTTCCCATTGTAAGAGATAGAATTTCATCAAGTGAGCCGCAGATTTTACTCCCAACACCACACATAAGCATTCATTAAATGTATTACCACTTCTGTATGCATGGTAATATTCAAACCATCTGAACCATAATTCGGAAATGCAGATGTATATAAAGAGTGTTGAATTTTACTTTACTGATTAATGCTGTCATCTTGTCATTGAATTATCTTGTTTTAATACTTCATGTTTATACGCATTATCTTTCTTTTAAACATTATTTCTCCATTTAAACATTGTTTGGACCTTTATATAACTGACAGTGCTCTGAAAGTATCCTGAAGTTTGTACTGGTACAGTACTTCTATATCTCATGGTGTTGAAAATATTTCCCAGGGCTGTGGGGTACGGGCATCTCTGATGCTATTTTTCTGCTATATACCGAAATCTTCCGTCCAACGGCTCATGAGTCACGTAACCGCCCATCCCTAAAATTCGCGAATATCCATTTTTTCAGTCATTTTTGTTTAAAACTCACCAAGACTAACAGTATTTTTTAGTTAAAATGATCTTTTTTGTTGATTAAACAGGCATTCTTGGCCGTTTTTTGCTCAGTAATTACCGTACGTTTACCCTGCATCAGGTATTGATCTAAAAGAGAAATCGATAAATTAACCGGAAATAACAAAAAATTTCGTCATACTTTTTGTGGCGTCTGTACTTGGCGTCTGTTTGTCTCTTCAGAGTTGCCTAATATTTTTGTGAAAAAAATGCCTAAACAAAATTCCTATACAGTTAAACATAAGCTAGAAGCTGTGCAATGGTACAGGGATAATGGTAATTCTATCAGGAAAACAGCTAGATATTTTAAAGTTGATAGGAAAAGGATAAGGGAATGGATAAACAAAGAAGATGAGTTGAGGGCCCATAGTTATGGATCTGATGCAAAAAAACGAAGAATTAACTGTGGTGGGGAGATTATCAGTAGGGATGTGGAAGAAGGGGTGCTAGAATTTTTGATTGACCAAAGGGCTAGAGGTATGGCTGTTTCAAATATAAATCTCAAGGAAAAAGCGCTAGAGATTGCCAAAGACATGGTTGACATTGACGGCAAGCTTGCTAATTTCAAAGCTAGTGATGGTTGGTTAAAACGCTGGAAAAAAAGGAATAATGTAGCCATATTGAGGGGGACCAGTGAGGCACAGAAAATACCTGCAGACTATGGGCAGAAGATAAAAGAATTTTTGGAACTGATCAAGGCCAAACGAAGGCAAAATGATTACACTTTATACAACATTGGAAATATGGACCAAACAATGTGTCGTTTTGATATGGCCCCGACAGCAACCAATAGCCTGAAAAATGAAAGATCTGTCAGGATTGCCACTACCGGTGGATCAAAGAGAGGTTTTACAGTGGCACTTTGTGGCTTGGCAACAGGGGACAAGAAACCAGCATATATATGTTTCAAGGAAAGAAATGGCACTATTCCTCCAAGGGTTTTTGCCAATCTCCGTATTCCTGATAATGTAATGGTTACAGCTAGCCTGAATGGGTGGATGACCGGAGACAAAATGAAACATTGGGTTAACAGAGTTTGGGGCCAGAATGTGGATGATGTCAGGCGCCTGATTATATTAGACAGGGCTAGAATACACACCATGCTTGCTACCGTGGAGGAATTGTCACAGAGAGACACAGATGTTGTGTTTGTGCCTGGCGGATGTACCCCAATAGCCCAACCTGCAGATGTTGCTTGGAACCTGCCATTCAAGACTGCCCTGCGAAAAGAATGGAAGGCTTGGAGAGAACAGGACATTAGGACTCCCCAAAATAATTTAAAAATGGCTACACGTCAAGATGTCATTAACTGGGTGTCAAAAGCTTGGAGAGCAGTTAAGGAGGAAACTGTAAAGAAATCCTTCAAGTATTGCGGTATCAGTAACAAGTTGGATGGGACAGAGGATGTGTTGTTGTCTGACAACATGATGGACGCCATTGATGAAGCAGGCAGACTGGAAGAGCTACGAGATGAGGCAGCCCAACTGCTATTCATGTCTGACTCGGACACAGATAGTGAATTCTCGGGCTTTTCTGAGTCAGATCTTACTGATGATTGACTTTTAAAATAAATTTTGAAATAATTAAGATGGATATCATTTTCACAAAAAAATTACTTCTTAAGATAATCACAATGACTTTGGGACATTTGGGACTTTGTTTGATGTTTGTTTTTCTGTTGTTGTTCACAAGCTTGGAAGTTGATGTAAAATAAAGTGAAAAATATAATTATTAAGCTGGTACAATCTTTAAATGTTCCCTCTTAAAATGCTTATTTCATGGTATTTCAGTGAGAAAGCATGCTTTAAGAAACCGGGTCTGACTGCACCACTTTCATCAAGGATAAAATTTAGGGTACCAGTCTACTATATTACAGGTGAAAAAATGCCGGTTAAATTATTGAAGGTAAATAGTTGCAGGTACACCAAAATGGAAACAAGTCTAAATAAACGGAATAAAGCCTGGTAAAGTGTACTAAATACATGGATTATCTCAGGTATGTTGCTTAAACACATTCTATAATTACGACGTAATCGCGTAACCGCCCATCCCCAACTTTTGAAGAATTTCTCGTATTATCGCCCATGTGCAGTTACGCGGAAGATTTCGGTATTATATTGCATTGAACCTTTTTGGGACGCTTAGTTTTTGTTAGCAAAAACATTTTTCTAGTTTATTCAGTGACATTGGCTTTCATTGTGTTGCAGCAACATAACTGGTGTAGATTATTTTTGGGCCAGACTATGGAGGGAAGTGCTGCTTGTACTTTGGCATTGTCCATTATGTTTGTAATGTGACTGGGGTTGGGATGTCCAGATATTTGATGAGTTACACTGTACAAACATTGTTTGCCACAAAAAAATGTTTGAGATTCATTTCCTTCTAGAACATCCTAATACATATAATGGTGTCACAGTGCTAACATTACAACATTTGAATAGAATTTAATTTCTTCTTTTTAACCTGTCTTTATTATGTATATTCTTAGATTTTAGTAGGTTCAAGTTTAGGAGGTTTATTGATGTTACATACATATATGCAAAGACCACACAGGGTAAAAGCTCTTATTGGGGTGTCCACTGCTGCAGATTTACCTGAGAGATTCCAAGCGTATTGGGGAACGGAGGTATGACTTTTGATGATGTAAAGATCTTGGCACTATTGCCACATCAAGGAAACATCTTAAAATGAATCTGTGATGAAGTAATTTTCAAAATATTTGTCATCATATTCTTCTTTGATTGAGTTTATATTTAAAGAAAAAAACACCACATCCTCCTTGTTTAGTATATGGTGATGGATAAAAATAAATAATAAAAATAATTGAAAAAAAAAATCCAGAATTTTCTGATAAACTTCACCTTTGAAGCCTCCATAAAGATCCTGTTTTCAAAAATTAAATTTTTGTTTTGGTTTGCAGAAAATGAAGTGTTCTTATTTTCTGTGTCTGTATGTAAAATTATACAACTCATTTTTTATAAGCAGATCCATGAGAGACTTCAAAAAGAAAATGAAGTTCTTTTGGATACAGAAGACCACAATACTTACATTATAACCAGAAAGTTTATAGAGGATGCAAAGAAGCACAGTATCTTAACCAAAGACACCATTCCAATAAATTGTCCTGTCAGGTAATTCCAGCTCTTCTATTGAATTTCCTGGATTGCTAAATTGTATAAACATAACTGTTGTTCTTTTCATACTTAAAATTAGGGCAGGATACCCTTTTATTTCAAAAACTGACCGACTGTGGTGACAAACTGAATGCAAATCAGCCAGGAATATGTAAAACTATTTAAATATTGTGTATTTCCCAGAACAAACATGGTTTAAACCTAATTACCAGTCACATCTGTCAACCTAATATTGTTGTCAATGTTCCTTATTATCAGATATTTCAATTCTGTTTTCAACAAATCTTCTTACGTTGATGTATCATACTTGTCTTGTTGATACTTGCAGATGGTTCAGTAAAACATGAGGACCTAGGTTTGGGTTGCCTTTCACAATATAGAAAACCAGTTTATTTAGGCCCTCACCCGTGTCCCACATTAAAATGGAACCCAAACCACTTCAAAGTTTGTGAAATAATTTTAGTTTTTAGTGTTCATTCCTACTTTTTTATGTCAACTGACCTGTCAGTCAGCTGACCTTATGGCATCACTCTGCGGTGTCTGCATCCGTGTCCATGCGAAAATATTCTCCAAAAATACAAGGCCCGGAGACATGCTGTTAGTTACTTTTAAAAGATATCTTATCTAGCGAGGATAAATTGTAAAAGGCATGCAGATCTGTTTGTTTGTCTGTTCCCCAGAGCCGTTAGAAGTGAGGTACCACCATCCAAAATGTGAAAATTTCAACACTCTTTCACAATTTTTTCATTGACTTTGAAAGGGATTTCTATCTTACCTTGCATCTATATACTAGGCCACAGGTAGATACCCTTGTGTTAGTATCAGACCTGGATCTTTCTTAATTGTATCCCCGGCGCGAAGCGGGGATACTATGGATTCATCATCGTCCGCGCCCTCGTCCGCGTCCGCAGAGATTTCTTGTTAGCGACCTACACTCCATATTTCTTTCCGGATTTCTTTCATATTTGGCAGATGGCTTGATATGGTAGAGGACTCGCCACCCTATCTTTTTGGTAGGCTTTATGTCTAAATTAGGCCTGTGGTAGACAAAAATGTCTAAAATGTGGAATATTGCTTGTTAGCGACCTACAGTCCACATTTCTTTCCAGATTTCTTTCATATTTGGCAGGTGGCTTGGTATGCTAGAGGACTCGCCACCCTATCTTTTTGGTAGGCTTTATGTCTAAATTAGGCCTCTGGTAGACAAAAATGTCTAAAATGCATTAAAATTCATGAAATCATGCACTAAATCACTTATAACTTGAAAAGTGTTGCATTTAGAGCATTTTGTTAAAATATGTTATTCAGATACTTTTTTCATAGCTACAACATGGTGAGTAACTTGGGTGTCTGTCTCAATAGCTAAGTGAGTAATAGCTACTTTTGGGCTTTTCAGTAACTTCCATCATCAGTAAAATCACTTGTAACTTGAAAACTATTGCATTTAGAGTATTTTGTTTCAATATGTTATTCAGCTATTTTTGGGTCAGCTATAACATAGTAAAATTTCAGACCTGTAGCTCATGGCATAGCTGAGTAATAGCTACTTTTAGGTTATCACTGTTGAGTAAATTACTTATAACTTCAAAAGTATTACATTTAGAGTATTTTGTTTCAATATGTTATTCACCTATTTCGGAGTCAGCTATAACATAGTGAAGTTCCAGACCTGTGGCTCATTGCATAGCTGAGTAATAGCTACTTTGAAGTTCACACTGTTGAGTAAATCAGTTGTAGTTGGAAAACTATTGCATTTACAGAAATTTGTGTAAATATGTTATTCAGCTACTTTTGGGTCAGCTATAACATAGTGAAATTACAGACCTGTAGCTCATGGCACAACTGAGCAATAGCTATTTGCAGGTACTGACTGTTGAGTAAATGACTTGTAACTTGAAAAATAGTGCATTTGGAGTATTTTGTTAAAATATGTTTTCACCTACTTTTGGGTCAGCTATAACGTCGTGAAATTACAGACTTATAGCTCATGGCATAGCTGAGCAATAGCTATTTTCAGGTTCTCACTATTGAGTAAATCAGTTGTAACTTGAAAACTATTGCATTTAGAGTATTTTGCTTAAATATGTTGTTCACCTAATTTTGGGTCAGCTATAACATAGAAAAAATTCAGACATGTAGCTCATTGCATAGCTGAGTAATAGCTACTTTGAGGTTATCACTGTTGAGTAAATCAGTTATAACGTGAAAACTATTACATTTACAGTATTTTGTTTAAATATGTTATTCACATAATTTTGGGTCAGCTATAACAGAGTAAAATTGCAGACCTCTATGTCATGGCATAGCTTACCAATATCTACTTTCAGGTTCTCACTGTTGAGTAAATCATTGTATCCAGTGGATAGCTGCAGTGTGTAGAGAGATTTCACCATTACCGCTCTAACGAAAAAAATATTATAGCTAGCCTTCTCAAGTTTGCAAGGTATATTAGAGGGTGCACCACAGTATTCTATTGGTAGGCTTTATGTCTAAATTAGGCCTGTGGCTAAATTACTTGCCTACTAAAAATGAGTAATTCTGCATTTTCTCTAAAAGTATTGCAGATAGCAAATTTTTCTTAAATAACTCATTCACCTACTTTTGGGAGAGCTTTCACATGCTGAAGTTCCAGACCTGTAGGTAATTACTCAGCTACTCAAAATGAGTAAGTGCGAATTATCTCTAAAAGTATTGCAGATAGCCAATTTTTTCTCAAATAACTCATTCACCTACTTCTGGGAGAGCTTTCACATGGTGAAGTTTCAGACCCATAGCTAATTATTCACCTACTGAAAATGAGTAAATGCAAATTATCTCTAAAAGTATTCCAGATAGCCAATTTTTGTCAAATAACTCCTTCACCTACTTTTGGGAGACCTTTCACTTGGTGAAGTTTCAGACCTGTAGCTAATTATTCACCTACTCAAAATGAGTAAATGCGAATTATCTCTAAAAGTATTGCAGATAGCCAATTTTTCTCAAATAACTCATTCACCTACTTTTGGGAGAGCTTTCACTTGGTGAAGTTTCAGACTCGTAGGTAATTACTCACCTACTGAAAATGAGTAAATGCAAATTATCTCTAAAAGTATTGCAGATAGCCAATTTTTGTCAAATAACTCCTTCACCTACTTTTGGGAGACCTTTCACTTGGTGAAGTTTCAGACCTGTAGCTAATTATTCACCTACTCAAAATGAGTAAATACTAATTATCTCTAAAAGTATTGCAGATATCCAATTTTTATCAAATAACTCATTCATCTACTTTTGGGACAGCTTTCACATGGTGAAGTTCCAGACCCATAGGTAATTACTCACCTACTGAAAATGAGTAAATTCGAATTATCTCTAAAAGTATTGTAGGTAGCCAATTTTTCTCAAATAACTCATTCGCCTACTTTTGAGAGACCTTTCACTTGGTGAAGTTTCACACCCGTAGCTAATTATTCACCTACTCAAAATGAGTAAATGCGAATTATCTCTAGAAGTATTGCAGATAGCCAGTATTTCTCAAATAACTCATTAATATGAAAACAACTTATAGGAAGTCATGGGCTGCAAATCTTTTCATGTGGTCAGATTTGACCTTGGGCCCCTCCTGCTTATTATTGGTCCTAGAGGTTTGCAATGTGAAAACGACTTATAGGAAATCATGGGCTGCGAATCTTTTGATCGGGTCAGACTTCACCTTGGGCCCCTGCTACAGGGTCAAATAAGGGTAACCAAACTTAAAAGTGCTTTCAGCTTGTTGTTTATTTGTCTATTTGTCTGGGTTTTTTTTTTGTGTGTGTGTGCGTGTGTGTTTAGATTACTCCAGAACTAATGAACAGATCTTTATTTAAAAATTTGTGGGTAGGACCTGACTGAAGGAAGAAGTTACTAAAAGAAAGATCTGGATATTATTTTGGATACAAAAAAAACGTGATTTTTCAGAGGTCTCATTTCAATGTATTTTTAATAACTTTGGCTTTCTACTTAAATTATTTCTATGAAGATTAATTTACATGTTTGGTTTTATTTCATTGTCTTCCTTACAATACTTTATATCACTTGAGAGACTGGTCACATGGAGTCGAGCGTTTTGCTCTCTCTGAGTGCATCTTGTTATTACTCATATAGGTTTAGAATGTTGATATAACTTATAGGAAACCCTGGCCTTCAGATCTTCTGATGTGGTTAGATTTCAACTTCTGGCCCTCCTTCAAGGTCAAACAGTAAAACTGAATTTTCAAAGGCCTTTATTTCAGTTGGTTCTTGCTGGTAGAGGTTTGGGATGTTCATATACCTGACAGGAAACCTAGGCTGCACTTATTATGATCTCACACAAGGTTCAGACTTTGTATGTGACTAAGGCCTCTAATCAGCGAATATTTATATGTGCACACGGTAAATTTTACCGACTCACTATCGAGTAAATCACATGAAACTGAAAACTATTGCTTCAAGAGGTTTCTTATGTAATACCCTATGGAAAAACATTAACTGTGCATCTATCGATGGAATCACAGTTGACTTTTGACCCTTTTTCAAGGTCAAACGATGGTAATCTAACCTTATGGTACGTCTATCTTGCATATTTTTGCTTCCATAGGTTTCATTTGTAAAACCAGCCTATATGAAATAATAAGCTGTGGATCTTTTTAAGATCTCAGATTTCACCATGGACTCATCCTTAAAGGTGAAATAATATTGGTAAAACTCTTCATTTCCTCGATATCTTTTATTATTGCTTCTTTAGGTTTGCTATGTTTGGGGATACAAAGCTGGCTCACAATAAAGTGAGCGGCATATTTCTAGTTATTTTTATGAATTTTTAAAAAATATGTAATGCATTAAAATTAATGATTTCATGCAGCACTTTTGACTTGAAAAGTATTGCATTTAGAGCATTTTGTTAAAATATGTTGTTCAGTTGCTTTTTCTGCAGCCTCAACATGGTGAATAACTTGGGAGTCTATCCCAATAGCTAAGTGAGTAATAGCTACTTTCTGACTTTTCAGTACCTTCCATAATGAGTAAAATCACCTGTAACTTGAACACTATTACATTTAGAGTATTTTGTTGAAATTTGCAAATTTAATAAGTAAATTAAATTTTTATAAGTTAATACCCTATCCAATGGACAATTGCTTTACCGGTCGGCGCGACCAGTCCCGCCAAACGCCAGAAAAAGACGTCCTGTATATAATACCGGCAGGACCGGTCACGGAGTGTGCATTCGCTAGGTGGTGCATCATACTTCCTTCCTGTCTAGACAGCGGGACGTCATAGCATCTTTTTCGTTGTCTAAACATATTAAGACCCCTAGTAAGCTGATAGCGGGGCCGGATGGGTGGGCCTTGCCTGTCCATTGGATAGGGTATTAACTTATAAAAATTAAATTTACTTATTAAATTTGCAATTTTATTGCGTTAATACATCCTATCCAATGGACAATTGCTGAATAACTACCGCTTGAAAGGTGGGTAAGCTGCTAGGGACATAACTGAACTCATAACAGAACAAAAACTGAGAAGGCCCATTTTGACCTAGGGTCAGAGAACCCTGTGAGGTCAAGGTCGGATACCAACTAACCGGTTACCCGGAAGTCAACCGACATTGCCCCCCCCCCTTTTTTTCTTTTCCAGATCTGCTCTGAGGAAGAAGAGAGGGGTTGAGTTCAGTCCCAAGAAATAAACTTCCCAAAGGAAGTAAGTCACAGTTTTTATTGTTTTTTTTATTTATTTACAGGCTATGTACATATATACATATTTACATATCTCCTCATTTTGGGGCTTGGTGGTGGACCTGTTGGGCAGCCACCACTGGCCCTAAATGAAAAAGCTCTGTATCTGCCCAAGCCACATCCTTCAAATAAGATTGAGTGAAGGTGTTATGGGATTTCCAGTGGCAGGCTGAGAGGATCTGCTCTAAGGAGACCCCCGACTGGAAGGCCTTAGAAGCAGCAAAGGCCCTGACATCACGGGATTGACCTGATGCAGTGTGAGGGCCTCCTGGTCAGAGAGCTCATAACAAAGGATCACAGTCTGCTTGATCCATGAGGAGATGGTGGCAGGTGAGATGTCCTTATCAAAACCTTTCTTGAAGGAGACAAAGACCAACTCCTTGTTCTGCCTAAGATCTGAGGTCCTATCCAAGTAATAGCGAAGGGCTCTAACTTGAGCGACTTATCCAGAGTGGGAGCCAGGGATGGAATGGCCACTGGAGCCACACTATCTAGACCCTCCTTAGCCAGCTGATTCTTGGAAAGAAAGCTGGGTGAGGGGTACAAAGACACCTTAGACCAGTCTGACTGGTGTCTGATGTTCTTATGTAGCCAAGCATGGATCTCACTCCTGCGTTTACCAGAACCCAGGGCCAGCAGAAAACAGTCTTGAAGGTCAAGTGTTTTAGTGAGGCCTCTTTAAAGGTTCAAAGGGAGCCTTAGTCAGCTGGTGCAAGGCCAAGGACAGTTTCCAGGAGGGTATACCCCTCCTGCCCTTGGGCCTGTCTCTATGGAAACTATCCAGGAGATGGGTGAGATTCTCATCTTTGCTGACATTAATGGTACAGTTGCCCAATTTGTCAGCAATGGCTGATCTGTATCCATCAATGGTACCAGGTTGCAACTTCCTGTCCTGAAACAGGTGCAACAGGAAATCAGCTATGGCTTTTAGAGGTTGTGCCCTGAAGTCCACCTGATTACTGAGGCACCACTATGTAAAAATGATCCACTTTGCCTCATAGATGGATCTGGTTGATCCTCTTTGAGGAGCCTCAATTCATGCTCCCACTGCTCCTTGATTGCTGTGGCTCTAGGAGCCAGGCATGTAGGTTCAGGTTTGACAGTTCCTGTGCAGGGTCTGGTTGAATGGTTGAGATACCAGATTGGGCAGGTTGGACAGACACAGAGGGATCTGACTGGACATTGCCACCAGATCCCAAAACCAGGGCATGTTGGGCCACCCTGGGGCGATCAGAATGATCTTGTTGCAGGGGTAGTCCTGTAGTTTCTCCACCACTTTGCCCAAGATGGCTGCAGGTGGGAAGGCATATGGGTCCAGATTTTCCCACGACAGGCTGAGTGCATCCACTGCCCAAGCCTGGGGGGTCTGGAACCGGTGACACAAACTGTGGGAGTTTGTTGTTGAATCTGGTGGCAAACAAGTCCACTTGAGGCTGGTGCCACCGGGAGCATATAGCTTGAAACACTTCTGGGTGAAGGGACCACTCTGTTTGAATGGTCTGGCCAAGTCTGGATAGCTTGTCTGCTATCACGTTCAGCCGGCCGGGGATGTGAAGTGCCTTAAGAGTTACCTGTTTCCTGGTGCATCAGGACAGGATTCTCCAAAGTAGGGCACACAGGAAGCCCGACTTCATCCCCCCCTGCCTCTTTGTTGATATAGGCAACCACTGTTGTGTTGTCTGTGGCTACCAGGACTATGTTGTTTGAGCAGAGGTCTTGGAACTCTTTTAGGGCCAGAAAGACCGCCTTTAGTTCCAAGTGATTTATGTGCAGCGTGCTTTCTGGAAGGGACCAAGTTCCCCTTGCAGTGCGTTCGTTTAAGTGGGCGCCCCACCCTTCTTTTGATGCGTCTGTAAATATCTACAGAGCATGTTTTAGAGGGTGTAATGGTTGACCTGAAAGCACATTGCTTTCCTCCAGCCACCACCTTAAGTGGGGGTGGAGCGACCTGGGGACGGGTATCACCTTTTCCAGTGATTCTCGTACCCTCCAGTTGTTCTTCAAGTGTCACTGTATGGATCTCATATGAAGTCGACCTAGGTGGACTTGCTTTTCTGTGGCTGTTAGAAGACCTATGAGGGACATGAACTGCCGGACTGGGCATACCGGACCGGACAGGATTGACAATATCTTGTCAGTTAAGGTCTGCCAACGCTCTGGTATGGGTCTGACCTTGCCCTGACCGTGAAAACCTGTTTTGGGTCCAGTTCTGACTTCTCCTTGTTCACCAGCCAACCTAGTTCTCGAGAGAGAGAGAGTTACCAAGGTCTGTGTATTCTGGAGACAAGTTTCGTGGGATGTGTCTCTCACCAACCAGTCGTTTAGGTACTGTTGGATTCTCATACCCCTCTGTAAGGCCATCAGTTTGACCTCCTTGGCCACCACTGTGAACTCCATGGGTGCTGTGGACAGGCCAAAGGGTAGGGCTTTGAACTGTTAGGACTGACCCTGGATGTGAAAACGCATGTACTTCCTGGACTGACTGTGAATTGGTATATGGAAGTATGCGTCCTTGAAGTCTATGGAGGTGACCCACTCCCCTACCTGTAGGGAGGTTCATATTGTCTCTGGGGTCTCCATTTTGAACGACTCTGTGTTTGGAAAGGTGTTCAAGGTGCTCAGGTCCAGGATTGTTGGGTTTGGGTACCAAAAATAGCCGGTTGTAAAACCCCAGTGAGTTTTGGTTTGCTACCAGTTCTACTGCATTCTTGTTCACCAGCTGATACAGTGCCTCCAAAAGGTGCGACTGTCTTTGTGGGTTGGCATATTTGCTTATGACAGTTGGTGACCTGGTTAGGTTCGGTCTGAACCGGAAAGGGAGGGTGTAACCCTCTCTCAGTATTGTGACTACTTTGGACTCGAACACAGAGCTTCCCATTTCTCTCAAAACTGATGTAGCCTTGCTCTTACAGGTGGATTTATGGCAACAGTTGGGACATTTGTGACAATATTTGCAGAACTCAAGTGACCTACACAGGAAACATCTTTTACATATTTTATTTCTGTGTAATGACAATAATTGGGATTTACGCCTTTCTTTTGTGGCAACCCAGTGCCAGAATGAACATTTGCAACACAAGAGTTTACATGTAACAATACAGTCTCGCTCTTCTTGGTCACTGGTGAAGGGTTCAAATCTTTCTTCTTGCCGGATACATGTACAGAGTCCTTCACTCCGGCTACATTTAAAACACAGTAATTGTCATTTATTCTTCTTTGAACCCTTGGCCGGCTTCTGGATGAAGTTTGAGGCTTTGCTGCAACCTTTCTGTCCTAGTTGCCGGTCTCTAAATTGCTTCCAGGTCGGTGCAGTGGACTTCCGGTCCAGTAGCTGTGTTGATCTGCCACTTGAGGAAGCATATGGGTGAAAACGACTGGGCTTCCTATGTGAACTGCCAGAAGAACGCCTCTCCTCACTACGAGAGATTTCATCTTCAGCCTTGATCAGTAAACTGTTTGGAAACAGTGAATGAAGATGAACTGGTACTGTACGTAAGGCAGTTAAGGTATCTGGCTTCACTCTACCACGTAAGAACTCCAGGTCACTGTCTCTACATGCCAGAGTGAGGTTGGCCATGCTGATAAAAACTACCTCGGATAAGTCCTGCATAGTACGTTGCATGGCTTGAGAGATTGACCGGTTGCAGTTCACCAAATATTCAAGTCCTTCCACTGCCTGCTGTGTTCTTTCTGCTGCCTTGCCTTTGTCCACACGTAGTGTCTTTAAATGTGTAACCATGGAGTCCTGTACTTTCGTCAAATATCTTGACAGACCAGCAGTCTGGTTACATAACACAGACTGTTCCCAGAACGCTGTCTCCCAACGCCTTAGGGTTTCCTGGCTGAGGCTGGAGCAGAGGGCAAACTACGTCTGGCCACTCTACTGAAGGTGCTGTTCAACTTGGCCGGTTCCGGAGACCAGTTACACTCAGTAGTTGAGGCAGATTCTTTCTTGTCTGTGTGCATGTCGTACCACTTTGATGACCTGGGTGGCTTGACAAACTGGTCATGCAGCAGTCCACCAGTCTCAGAGTTTCTAGAAGGGTAACCTTCAGCAACAGTCAGGTTCAGTCTTAAATTTTCGACACAGCCACTCATCCACCGGCAATTTGACAGACACTTTGCCGGTTGGTTTGACTCGGGAACCGGGAATTATCATCCAGGGAGGAAGAGGCACTGTCGAAGTCAGGTATTTGAAGGATGAAGGATCTAACCCCTCTGATTGTCTCTCTGTAGTTGGCTTCTTCAGAGAGGTCCTGGTCAGTAGAATCTTCAGGCAGTTCACCCTGGGCGTTGGCACTAGCTGGTGAAGCCGGTTCCCTCTCCATCTCTGCCTCACTGTCAGATTCACCGGCAATCTCATCAGTTCGTACACCGGGAAGTGACTGGTCTAACTGCGTAGTATCATAACCGGTTGGCAGCACTTCAGGACCTGCACCGGGAGCCTGTGGAGGCTGGGTGGCTGTCCCTGCACTGGGAGCCTGTAAAGGCTGGGTGGCTATCTCTGCACCAGGAGCCTGTAAAGGCTGGGTGGCTACATCACAGGTACCAGGACCCTGAATAGGGCGGGTAGCACTCTTACATACATCCTGCACAGCATTTGTACCGGGAACCCCCAGTGGCGGTTGGGTAGCAGACAACTTGGCAGCCTTACCGGTGGTCTGAACAAGACTGGGACCGGTACCCTCAGTGACCAAACCAGCAGACATCACACTGGAAGATGCACCCGGATCAAAGAGGTCACCACAGAAGAGGGCTTCACAGGTTTCACCGGCACAGTAAACGACTTGTTAAGAAGCAAAGCTTCAAGTCATGAAAACCTCTCACTCCACTTGTCATCCAAGCTTTTCAAGTCATCAGAAGTAGGTTTACTGCTGTGCCTTCTCTTGCTGGATTTAGGAGAGCCATCAGAACGCTTCTTCTTAGTAGGTGTAGATTCAACAGACGATGGCTTGTCTGCATTTACCCGTCCCAACAGAGTGACCTCTGAAGGGTCCATGAGAGTGGGGGTAACATCACTTTCAGTCGTAGATTTCTTCTGCTCTCCACGTTCTTTCCTGGACTTGTAGGTCGGGGTGGCCAGCTGTTGTACTTGAGAATGCATAAACGTCTTACAAATCTGGCATTCAAGCTTCTTAACACAGGGATCATCTCCCACCCCTTCTCCCTACATCTGGCACATTTCTTGTGACTGTCGAACAGGGCCATAATGTGCCCGCAAGTTCCTCTTTTCTGTCCAGGGGAAGACATAATGATGATAGAACTCGTAGAAGTAAGTAAATAAACTTAAAAGTTCATAAAAAGGTGAAATTCGTTGATAAACTTCAAAAACATCTCTCTGCAGAAAACACGTCTGCACACTCCACATGCCAAACGAAAAAGATGCTATGACGTCACGCTGCCTAGACAGGAAGGAAGTATGATGTGCCACCTTGCGAATGCACACTCCGTGACTGGTCCTGCCGGTATTATATACAGGATGTCTTTTTCTGGCATTTGGCGGGACCGGTCGCGCCGACCTGTAAAGCAATTGTCCATTGGATAGGATGCAATAAAAATGTTTTTCACATACTTTTTGGTCAGCTGTAACATACTAAAATTTGCATACCTGTAGCTCATTGCATAGCTGAGCAATAGCTACTTTGAGGTTCTCTCTGTTGAGTAAATCAGTTGTAACTTCAAAACTATTGCATTTACAGTATTTTGTTGTAATATGTCATTTGCATTTGGATCAGCTGTAATAGAAATATGTCGAGAATTTTTGGATCAGCTATAACATCCCCCCCCCCCCCCCCCCCCCCGTCATCACAGCCTTAAGCTTTGACACACCTGTTCATACTATCGAAAACGCGAGCTGATTAGATTTTGGGAGCAATCCCTTGAAAAATGTCTCATTTATGGGTGATTTCCTCACACCTTCCAATCTGAGAGCCTTAAATTTAGGTCAACCCCCCTATTATCTTCTTAAGTATTGCATTTAGAGCCATAAAATGTATTGGGAGGTAATAGGAAACCATATGTGGAGAGTCTAAATAGCCGGTCAGTTTTACCCCACGGCCCCCCCTTATGGGTCAAACTGGGGTCATAAAATAGCTGATTTTGAGTTTTTGCCTTATATCTCCTTTATTGTTGCTTTTATAGCTTCAGAATGTATTAAGAGGTATTGGGAAAGCATATGTGGAGAGTCTAAATATCCGGTCAGTTTTACCCCCCAACCCCCCCCTTATGGGTCAAACTGGGGTCATAAAATAGCTGATTTTGAGTTTTTGCCTTATATCTCCTTTATTGTTGCTTTTATAGCTTCAGAATGTATTAAGAGGTATTGGGAAAGCATATGTGGAGAGTCTAAATAGCCGGTCAGTTTTACCCCCCGACCCCCCCCCCCCCCCCTTATGGGCCAAACTGGGGTCATAAATAGCTGCTTTGGAGTTTTTGCCTTATATCTCCTTTATCGTTGCTTTTATGGCTTCAGAATGTATTAAGAGGTATTGGGAAAGCATATGTGGAGAGTCTTAATAGCCGGTCAGTTTTACCCCACGGCCCCCCCTTATGGGTCAAACTGGGGTCATAAAATAGCTGATTTTGAGTTTTTGCCTTATATCTCCTTTATTGTTGCTTTTATAGCTTCAGAATGTATTAAGAGGTATTGGGAAAGCATATGTGGAGAGTCTAAATAGCCAGTCAGTTTTACCCCCCAACCCCCCCTTATGGGTCAAACTGGGGTAAAAAATAGCTGTTTTGGAGTTTTTAACCTGATATCTCCTTCATTGTTGCTATTATAGCTTCGGAATGTATTAAGAGGTATTGGGAAACCATATGTGGACAGTCTAAATAGCCGGTTAGTTTTACCTCCTGACCCCCATGTATGAGTCAAACTGGGGTCATGAAATAGCTTTTGCCTTTATTGTTGCTTTTATGCTTTCACAATGTATTAAAACCTATTGCAAAACCCTGTGGACAATCTAAATAGCAATACATACTTGCACACATGATTATATGATTATATTATATGATTATATGAAGTTATCAATACTCGTTACTGAAATGCTTTGTAGCATTTACACAAAATTTACTAAAAGTTACATCCAATGTTGTACATCCAATGTACAACACTTTCTCCAGCTTGTCTATGTCTACAACGCTTGTTTATGTTAATTAAAGAAGACCTTTGTAGGATTTTCCCTGTCATGATATCACTAAGGGGGTTGCTTTATGTAACAGTACGGTACAGCTTTGTGCATTCTTAGCTTTACAGCATGCTTATTAAAACCACAAGGCATTTTAAACTCTCAGGGATGCTTTGCTTTTGTTAGCAAAAGCGTTCATCTAGTTGTAGATCTGAAGTTCATTCCATAGCTGAGCAATAGCTACTTGGCAGTTCTCACTGTTGATGAAATCGCTTGTAATGTTACAACTATTGCATTTACAGTATTTTGTTGAAACATGTTGTTCACCTGCTTTTGGATCAGCTATGAAATAGTAAAAGCTCCTTCCCTAGCTTAGCAATAGCTACTTTGAGGTTCTCACTGTTGAGTAAATTGCTTGTAACTTTAAAACTGTTGCATTTACAGTATTTCGTTGAAATAAGTTATTCACCTACTTTTAGGTCAGGTGTAACATAGCAAAATTACAAACTTGTAGCTCATTGCATAGCTGAGCAATAGCTTTGTTGAAGTTTTCACTGTTGAGTAAAGCACTTGTAACTGTTGCATTTTGAGCATTTTGTTGACATATATTATTCACCTACTTTTGGGTCAGCTGTAACATAGTAAAATTGCAGACCTGTAGCTGATTATTGCATAGCAGAGCAAAAGCTACTTTGAGGTTCTCACTGTTGAGTTAATTATTTGTAACTCAAATATTATTGCAGTTAGAATATTTTATCAACTATGTTATTCTCCGACTTTTGGGTCAGCTATAACAGTAAAATTGCAGACCAGTACATTGTTGCATAGCTGAGCAATGGCTATTTTGAGATACAGGCTTTTCTGCTTAAAATTGTACTCTGAAGCTCATTACACAAAGTCAGCTGACACAGACCCCATTCACGGGCACTGATTTCTTGCTTATTTTAGTACCATTTCCAAATGCTTAATGCTTTTGTATTTTATGTTTGTATTAAAGTTCAGATGTCCTCAAAAATAGTTAAAAGTAAACTTTTTTTAAACATTTTGCCGAGTTTGAATTTCAGACACTTGAGCTGAACCTTGTTTTCAGGGCAGTCAACAAATTAACTTTCAAACTTCTGCAAACATTATTGCAGCACGTGATCAGCATCTTTACAGTGAAACACATACAGAAATGCTGATTTTATAGTCTGACTACATATTAACACTGCATTAAGACTTGTTCATCAGATCCAGATCTATCAGATTGCATCAGCAATTTGGAGTGCGGTTGCCCTACTTTTCCTCTTGAGAATTTGATTAATTTGGGACTATTTGCTCCCTACCTATTGTAGTAGGTTGTCAGATGAATTGTTTATATTGTAATTTGATTCCCATATATATGTTTCCCTTTAGAAAACTTCACATTGCACATTAAATTTTCAAATTTTTCAGACTTCTGCATGGAATGCGTGATGACGTTGTGCCTTTCCAAGTCTCCTTAGATCTTGCCAGCAAGTTAAGTGGGCTCAATGTGAACCTTTTGTTTCGTAAGAATGGTGACCACCGCTTCTCTCAACCTGAGGATGTGACTTTCTTGTTTGAGGTGCTGAACTGTTTTGTACATGGGACCAAGCAAGTTAGAGATTTGGCGCTTTCTTCCTGGCAAGCCTTTTCTGTCTATTCTCGGCCTAGTGAGGAGGAAATGGCAGATGCACAGTAGATTATACTGATACACTCACGTTAAACAAAAATTAGATATTATGTCAACATATTCTTACTTATTTCTCAAACTCTATAGGACACAAATGATCTTGGAAAATTTTTCTAGCCAACGATTTGTTTGATTAAGATGTTTGAAAAACCTTGTAACACCCCTTTAGTGCTGGTATTGTTTATCGATGTTGAAATATGTAAGGTACAATATCAATATTGGAACACATGACTTAATAAATGGTACTAAAAAAAGAATAAAATTTGAAGACTATTTTGTTTTTCAGATCATTTTTACCCCACAGCCCTTAAGGGCTGTCGGGGTATTGTTTTCACCCATGGTGTCCGGGCAGGTGGGCGGGTGGCAGGAAAAAGTTTGTCCGGGCTGTATCTCAGAAACCGTAAGGTGTAGGAAGTTGATACTTGGTAGGTACTTTGGTTAGGAGGTGTAGGTGTGTAACGTCATGGTGTGACCTTGATTTGACCTTTGACCTTGCCGTAGTGACCTTGAGTTTGAAAATCTTGTCCGGGCTATATCTCGGAAACCGTAAGGTGTAGGATGTGTAGGAAGTTGATACTTGGTCAGGACATTGGTTACGGGGTGTAGGTGTGCAATGTCATGGCGTGACCTTGATTTGACCTTTGACCTTGCCGTATTGACCTTGACCTATAAAATCTTGTCCGAGGTATATCTCGGAAAGCGTAGGGTGTAGGAAGTTGATACTCAGTAGGGACATTACTTAGGGTGTGTAGATGTTAAACGTCATGGTGTGACCTTGATTTGACCTTTGACCTTGCTGTAGTGACCTTGACCTATAATGCCTTGTCTGGGCTATATTTTGGAAACCATAATATGTAGGAAGTTGATATTTGGTAGGGACATTGGTCAAGGGTTATATGTGTGCAACGTCATGGTGTGACCTGGATTTGACCTTTGATCTTGCATATCTGATTCTATTTTATGTCTCTACGGGGATATCTGATACTATTTATCTCTCTTATATCTCTCATATCTTTTTACTTGAATCTTGGTTGTTGGTGTAGATTAAGCACTGTTAAAGTCATATTAGAAGTCATTAACTGTTTTACTTTTGCAACTTCCCATTGTAACAGATGGTATTGCATCAAGTGAGCCACAGGTTTTGCCCCAATTCCACATAAAAGCATGTATTGCTACATCTGTATGTATGGGTAATGTTCAAAACATCCAAAAGATAATTCGACCATACAAATGAAAATCAAATGGGAGAAGTCTTAAAGCTTCATAATTTTTAGTTTACTGAATTGTCTTGTTTTAATACTTAATCTTTACTTGAAATTTCTTTTTCTTAGATGTTATTTTCTCTACCTAAACATTATTTGGACACTGACACTGCTCTGAAAGTATCCCAATCTGTGTACTGTTTCACTACTTCTATATCTCATGGTGTTGAAAACTATTTTCCCAGGCTGTGGGGTACGGGCATCTCTGATGCTATTTTTTGGAACTATTTCTTATTGCGAAAAAGGAACTGCATATTTTTTCATTTCAGGATACCACTAAAACATCCAAAAGAGTTTGGAAGGTCTCCACAGAAAAGCCTCTCATTCTTTGATATTTTGATATTGATCAATGCAGAAGGTTTCAGTATGGTTTGTTATCGATATACATGTTATGTACAAATTGAAATTTTTCTTTCAGTATTTTTAGGCGGGTTGCGTGTAACCAACCCGCCTATTAGATTGATGTGTCCGACGTCTGTCCGTCCACATTTTCGTTTCCGGACTCTAACTCAAAAAGGCCTTGTCCAATCAAATTCAAACTTGACAGGGACATAGATCACCATCACAGCTAGGTTCCTTTTGAAATTGGTGTAATTCCGTCTGTTCGTTTGTCCGTTTTTTGTCCCTTTGTCCGTCAAAATTTCCGTTTCTGGACTCTAACTCAAAAACTGTTTGTCCAACCGAATTCAAACTCGGCAGGGAGATAGATCACCGTTCCAGCTAGGCTCCTTTCGAAATTAGTGTAATTCCGTCTGTTCGTTTGTTTGTTTTTTGTCCGTTTGTCTGTCCGTCAAAATTTCCGTTTCCGGACTCTAAGTCGAAAGCGGTTTGCCCAATCGAATTCAAACTTGACAGGGAGATAGATCACCATCATAGCTAGGTTCCTTTCGAAATTGGTGTAATTCCGGCCGTTCGCTTGTCCGTCAACATTTCCATTTCTGGACTCTAACTGGAAAACGATTTGTCCAATCGAATTTAAACTTGACAGGGAGATACATCACCATCATAGCTAAGTTGCTTTCGAAATTGGTGTAAGTCCATCCTTTCGTTTGTCCGTTTATAGCATAGATACAATTATGTAACCTAGATTACAAGTTTCACATTTCTTAGCACGTCTAACACATTCACCTTAACTGGGTAACCTAACATTTCTTTCCTTGTTTCTAAATGTAATTACAGCAGTCGCTAACCTTATTGCTGCCTGCGCAACCTGCCTTTTGGGGCATCTTTGATCCTCTTGTTACAGTTTTGTGTGACCGAAAAGGCCAAATCTTGAATGACAACAAAGATATTTTTCATTAATTGGTTACATTTCTCTGAAAAGGGCTTTCAAAGAACAGATTTGCTTTACAAGCGAATTGTTTGACCCTTGATATTATCAACTAATATATACAAAAATGCTGCAATCTTATTGTACAAAATGGATCAGTTGGCAGAGAAACCTCAGAGTTTTTGTCTTCCTAATATCTTAATTATATCGACGAAAGTCGGGGATTTACTGGATTCAGGTCCGTCGTGCCGCCGCCGTAGAGAAATTTCCTTGTGTACACGATAACTCAAAAACAGATCAGTATTTTTTTTCAAACTTGGTACACATGTTAAGAGTGCCCAAAGGAAGATCCCTATTTTAAGGTGACCTTAAAGTCCCAATAATAAAGAACTTATGGCCACCTTAAGGTCAGAAATTTGACTTTTGGCCACTTAGAGCCCTCTAGGTCACAAACTATGAGGCTCATCTGGCTAAAATTTTACCTGAGAACACATTAATATATTCTTAGTACATGTGCCGAAAATCATGACTTAAAGTTGAGGAGAAAATTGTGTTTGAGGCCCATAAAAACTCTGAGGTTTAGGGATTTTTTGCTTCATTATCTCCCGCTCGGCTCGCCGGTGGGAGATTATAATTTGCACCGTGCGTGCATGCATGCGTGCGTGGGTCACGCAGTTTTCTCTGAAACTACTACAGTTACACATTTTTGGTAAATTACTTGTCTAATGAATTTTTACGCTCTTCAATATTTTTTGGGTTTGGTGAACTTTGGCCTACTTTTGAGTGAGTAATAGCACTTTTACCTAATATAATTATATCCCCAGACGAAAGTCGGGGATATATTGGATTCAGGTCCGTCGCGCCGCCGCCGCCGCCGCCGCCGTAGAAATTTCCTTGTGGACGCGATAACTCAAAAACAAATTAATATTTTTTTTTCAAACTTGGTACACATGTTAAGGGTGTCCAAAGGAAGATCCCTATTTTAAGGTGACCTTAAACTCCCAATAAAAGAGAACTTATGGCCACCTTAAGGTCAGAAATTGCACTTTTGGCCACTAAGAGCCCTCTAGGTCACAAACTATGATGCTCAGCTGGCTGAAATTTCACCTGAGAACACATTAATATGTTCTTAGTACATGTGCCGAAAATCACGACTTTAAGTTGAGGAGAAAATTGTGTTTGAGGCCCATAAAGACCCCCACTTAGGGATTTTTTGCTATATTTTTCACATATTTTGCCCTATAATTTGGAAGTGGTAACTCTGATGAGTCTCAAACTGCACTAGGTATAACTTTAATATGTAATCCTTGTCTGTAGAAAATTTTAGGGCTGTAGGTTTACCCAAAGGGGTCGACTTAAGGTCTCAAAAGTGCCCACAGAGACCCAATTTATGCACTTTTTGCCACTTTCGAGCACTGTAGCTTTCAAACTATGTCTCTCATCTAAGTTAAATATCATCTGAGAATATATCTATGTGTTTTCTTATATCTGCCCCAAAATTTAGGCCTTTAATAGACATTTAACCTGTGTGTGAGGACCATAAACACCCACCCGAGTGACCCTTATAAGACATTTTTCACATATTTTTCCCTGTAACTTGGAAATGGTAAGTCTGAGAAGTTTCAAACTGTATTAGATATACATTCTATGTGTAACCTTTGAATGTGAAAGATTTTTAGTCTGAAGCTTTGATTTGAAGGTCACATTGAGGTCTCTAAAAGGCCCACAGAGACCCGATATTTTGCCTTTTTGCCACTTTTAAGCCCTGTGACTGTTAAACTATGTTACTGATAGAGCTGAAATCTCACCTGGGAATATATCATTATGTCATTTTTACATGTGCCAGAAATAAAGGCTTTAAGTAGACATTTAACCTGTGTGTGAGGACCATAACACCCACCCGAGTGACCCTTTTTAGACATTTTTCACATATTTTTCCCTGTAACTTGGAAATGGTAAGTCTTGAGAAGTTTCAAACTGTATTAGATATACATTCTATGTGTAACCTTTGATTGTGAAAGATTTTAAATCTGAAGCTTTGATTTAAAGTTCACATTGAGGTCTCTAAAAGGCCCACAGAGACCCAATATTTGGACTTTTTGCCACTTTTAAGCCCTGTGACTGTTAAACTATGTGACTGATAGAGCTGAAATCTCATCTGGGAATATATTATTATGTTCTTTTTACATGTGCTGAACATCAAGGCCTTTAGTAGATATTTAACCTGTGTATGACGACCATAGATACTCACCCGAGTGACCCTTTTTAGACATTTTTTACATATTTTGCCTTGTAACTTGGAATGGTAAGTCTGAGAAGTTTCAAACTATATTAGATATACATTCTATGTATAATCTCTGATTGTAAAAGATTTTAAGTCTGAAGCTTCAATTTGAAGGTCACATTGAGGTCTCTAAAAGGCCCACAGAGACCCAATATTTGGACTTTTTGCCACTTTTCAGCCCTGTGACTGTTAAACTATGTGACTGACAGGGCTGAAATCTCAACTAGGAATACATTATTAAGCGTCTTCTTTTTCCATGTACCGAACATCAAGGCCTGTAGTAGACATTGAACCTGTGTATGACGACCATAGACACTCATCCAAGTGACCTTTTTTGACATTTTCTACTGTATTTTGCCCTGTAATTTGGAAATGCTTAGTGTGACAAGTCTTAAAACTGTATTATATCTAATTTTTGTTTGTTATGTATGTCCCCCAAAAAGTTTCAGATCTGTAGTTTAATTGCTAAGGTCTCTTTAACAATTGTAAAATGCCCACAGAAACCCAATTTATGGACATTATGCCACTTTAAAGCCCTGTAACTGTCAAACTATGTGGGTCATAGAGCTGAAATCTTTGAATTTTTAAAAGGAAGTGCCTGTCTCTTTAAATTTTGAATATTAATGATGTTATGGCTATCTTAGTCTTTTAAGAACTTATTTTTGTGTGTTGTACCTCTGCTTGCTGAGTTTTTAACTCTTTAAAATGAAACTGGTTAAACATATTCAAGTAGGCAAAATGGACACTGTTATTTTCTGGTGAGCTTTAAGTCCCAATATTAATACAAGTATATCCTTATGTAGTAAAACTAGGGGATTTTTAACCCTCAACTAGCCCAGTTTTATTCAACTTGCCTCAGTTAATTTTGACACAGCTCCTACAGTTATGAACTCATTTCAGTTGATAATCACATACTTAAAATTCTCAATTCTTTTTGTATTTGATTACCCCTTTGATATATATCAGATTGTTTGTTTACCATTTATGCTGTAGTCCCAACCCACATCCCCCACCCACCTCTGGGACCTCCAGCTATATTGAGTGACACTAAATAAACAAAGGTATTTAGTGATATCAAATGAGAAACAAAGAACTCAATGGGGTTGCAGATCTTGTGTAATAGTGAGAGAGGTGTGGAGAAGGGGAGAGGGGTGGGGTAGGAGGTGGTGGGCTTCATCAAAGACAAAACACAAAGGGGAGTCAGAACTGAGATTGTGTCACATATTTAGGTTGCATATATATGGACCACATATATAGGAATAGAGGAAATGAATAACTGAAAACAATTTACAAATTCTATAAATAATATAATAAAATAATAATATAAATAATTTTTTTTTAAATAATATTTTATTTGTGAACAAATATAGAAACAGATATGCGCTTTTGGGATTATGAATTTTAGAATGGACATTCAATCATCAATCATTTAAATACTTTGAAATTAGGTTAAGAGTTATCATTGCAGGAAGATTGAAAAGTATGATGTTGAGTTAAAAATAATATTTTATTTGTCAACAAATATAGAGATATGCTCTTTTGGGATTATTATTTTAGAATGGACATTCAATCATCAATCATTTATTAATAAATACTTTGAAAATAGGTTTAGAGTTATCATTGCAGGAAGATTGAAAATATAATTTGAGTTATGTATTCGGCGTCTGGGGATACACCATCTTCTTGGGAAGATACAAACAGAGTAGATTGATGTGCTGAAGTTCATATAATAATGGGTAATTATGCTTTAAAAAATTCCCGATCAAAACCTGTGGCGTGAGTGATGACCTGTCTGGGGATATGTTGGCGCCGAGTTGGCCCAATCTAGTTATATCACTTATAACTCCCAAACTATTGCATTTAGAGTATTTTGTTGGAATAGGTTGTTCAGCTATTTTCTCCACAGCTAAACATGGTCAGTAGTTTGGAATTTATCTCCATAGCTAAGTGAGTAGTAGCTACTTTGTCAATTTTTAATGATAACCATGATGAGTAAATGGCTTATATCTTCAAAAGTATTGCAGCTACACAATTTCTCTCAAATATGTTGTTCATCTACTTTTTTGTGAACTGTAACATATTTAAGTTTCACAACTGTTGCTCAATGTACAAGTGATAGAGTGAAGAGATAGAGCAATTTTGAGTGAATTTTTGACCCGCAGGGTAGTACAAGAGTATCCCATGCCAAGGGGAAAAATTTCAATTTTCGCCACTTTTGGCAGCCATCTTGGATTTTAGCGGAAAATAAAAAAAATTGTGAATATCTCGAAAACCGTACAAGATAGAGCGATTTGGAGCGAATTTTTTGACCCACAGGGTAGTACAAGAGTGTCCTATGCAAAGGGGAAAAATTTCAGTTTTCGCCACTTTTGGCGGCCATCTTGGATTTTAGCGGAATATAAAACATTGAAAATATCTTTTGAAATTGTAAGAGATATAGTGGTTTCGAACGAATTTTTGACCCACAGGGTAGTACAACAGTATTCTGTGCCTAGGGGAAAAATTTCAGTTTTCGCCACTTTTGGCGGCCATCTTGGATTTTAGCGAAAAATTAAAAATTGTAAATATTTCGGAAAAGGTATTTCTTCCCCTTTAGTGCTCGGCGGGAGATACATACCGCGGCAGTGGTCTTGTTTTTTCACATATTTTGCCCTATAATTTAGAAATGGTGATTCTGATGAGTCTCTCTGTACTAGGTATAACTTGTATATGTAATCCTTGTCTGTGGAAAATTTAAGGGCTGTAGGTTGAACTATATGGTCAATTTAAGGTCTCAAATTGCCCAAAGAGACTCAATTTGTGGACTTTTTGCCACTTTCAAGCCCTGTACCTTTCAAACTATGTCTCTCATCTAGGTGAAATATCATCTGGGAATATATCATATGTTTTTCTTGTATGTGCCCAAAAATCTAGGCCTTTAATAGACATTTAACCTGTGTATGGGGACCATAAACACCCACCAAAGTGACCCTTTTTCAAAATTTTTCACATATTTTGCTCAGTAACTTGGAAATGGTAAGTCTGAGAAGTTTTAAACTGTATTAGATATAAATTGTATGTGTAACATATGCATGTGACAGATTTAAAGGCTGAAGCTTTAATTTGAAGGTCACATTGAGGTCGCAGAATAATGGACAGAGACCCTATATTTGGACTTTTTGGCACTTTTAAGCCCTGTGGCTATTAAAGTATGTAACTAACCCTTATACATGAGCCAAAATAAAAGTTTTAAGTAGACATTTAACCTGTGTATGAGGACCATAGACGCTCATCAGTGACCTTTTTTGACATTTTTCATGTCTATATGTTGGCGCCAAATTTGCCCAATCTAGTTTTACTGCTTTAATAATATACAGTGAAGTAATCTCAGTTGTATAGCTTTCTACTCTGCATTTTCTAGTTTATTATCATTTTCATAGTGTGTTTTTGCTGTTGTGTAATACAGTATTAACTATTTTCTGTACCCTAACTCTATACTCTGTTATTTTGTGTTTTATCTTTGCTCTACATACATTCATGATGCCTTTTGTATTTATGTAAAGTGAAAGCTGTTGCTGAAATGATTTTGTTTTGTGGCCAATAAATAAAACAAGAGGAGAGTGCCCGTGAACGGGCACTGTGTCAGCTGACTGAGTGTTTTTGATTTGTGAAGGTGATTAGAGGACAGAATAATTATCAGGAAAAGGGCTGTACAGAAATACAGTAAATGGTAACTGAACAGCAAGTTCGAAAGAAATTCCGAAGCTGACAGAAGAAAAGGATAAAAAAGTTGTGCCCTGTAAATGGTATTATGAAGGAAAATAACAAGGTAATTGTTTAAGTGTAAAAAATAGGTTAAAACATATTTAAAGAAATACTACAAATGCAATATCCTCGTTCGACCTTGAAGAAGGGGTCCAAGGTCAAATCTAACCACACAAATACATTCCCAGCCCATGATTTCCTATGGTTTACCATTCCAAACCTCTAGGACCAATTATAAATGAGTTATAAGCACTTTTAAGCTTGGCTGTCCTCATTTGATCTTGAAGGAGGGGTCCAAAGGTCAAATCTGACCATACCAAAAGATTCCGAACCAATGATTTCCTATGGGATGGTTTACCATCCCAAATCTCTGTCACCAATAATAAGCGAGTTGTAGGCACTTTCAATTTTCGCTATCCTCATTTGACCTTGAAGGAGGGTTCCAAGGTCAAATCGGACCATATCAACAGATTCACAGCCCATGATTTCCTGTCTGTTTACCATCCCAAACCTCTGGGACCAATAATAAGCGAGTTATAAGCACTTTTAAGTTTGGCTATCCTTGTTTGACCTTGAAGGAGGGGTCATTGAAGGTCAAATCTGACCACACCAAAAGATTCCCACCCCATGATTTCCTACAGGTTGGTTTATCATCCCAAACCTCTAGGATCAATAATAAGGGAGATATAAGCACTTTTCATGACTGACAAAAAACACCTGTGGCGGCCATCTTGTTTTTCAAAATGAGGCCAAAAATATTCCCAGACAACATTTTATGGTTATTAATATATACTGCAAACTTAAGAAAGCTAGCTATAATATTTTTTTTCATCAGAGCAGTAATGGTGAAATCTCTCTCTACACACTGCGGCTATCCAGTGGATACAATGATTTACTCAACAGTGAGAACCTGAAAGTAGTTATTGCTCAGCTATGCCATGACATAGAGGTCTGCAATTTCACTATGTTATAGCTGACCAAAAATTCTGTGAATAACATATTTAACAAATTACTCTAAATGTAATAGTTTTCAAGTTACAACTGATTTACTCAACAGTGAGAACCTCAAAGGAACTATTACTCAGCTATGCAATGAGCTACATGTCTGAAATTTTACTATGTTATAGCTAACCCAAAAGTAGGTGAACAACATATTTAAGCAAACTACTGTAAATGCAATAGTTTTCAAGCTACAACTGATTTACTCAATAGTGAGAACCTGAAAATAGCTATTGCTCCGCTATGCCATGAGCTATAGGTCTGTAATTTCACTATGTTATAGCTGACCTAAAAGTAGGTGAACAATATATTTTAACAAAATACTCCAAATGCAATATTTTTCAAGTTATAGCTGATTTACTCAACAGTCAGTACCTGAGAATAGCTATTGCTCAGTTGTGCCATGAGCTATAGGTCTATAATTTCACTATGTTATAGCTGACCCAAAAGTAGCTGAATAACATATTTGCACAAATTTCTGTAAATGCAATAGTTTTCCAATTATAACTGATTTACTCAACAGTGAGAACTTCAAAGTAGCTATTACTCAGCTATGAAATGAGCCACAGGTCTGAAACTTCACTATGTTATAGCTGACCCCAAAATAGGTGAATAACATATTGAAACAAAATACTCTAAATGCAATAGTTGTCAAGTTATAAGTGATTTACTCAACAGTGATAACCTAAAAGTAGCTATTACTCAGCTATGCCATGAGCTACAGGTCTGAAATTTTACTATGTTATAGCTGGCCCAAAAGTAGCTGAATAACATATTTATACGAAATTCTCTAAATGCAATAGTTTTTAAGTTACAAGTGATTTTACTCATGATGGAAGTTAATGAAAAGCCCAAAAGTAGCTATTACTCACTTAGCTATTGAGACAGACACCCAACTTACTCACCATATTGTAGCTATGAAAAAAGTAGCTGAATAACATATTTTAACAAAATGCTCTAAATACAACACTTTTCAAGTTATAAGTGATTTACTCAACAGTGATAACCTAAAAGTAGCTATTACTCAGCTATGCCATGAGCTACAGGTCTGAAATTTTACTATGTTATAGCTGACCCAAAAGTAGCTGAATAACCTATTTATACGAAATTCTCTAAATGCAATAGTTTTCAAGTTATAAGCGATTTACTCAACAGTGATAACCTAAAAGTAGCTATTACTCAGCAATGCCATGAGCTACAGGTCTGAAATTTCACTATGTTATAGCTGGCCCAAAAGTAGCTGAATAACATATTTATACGAAATTCTCTAAATGCAATAGTTTTTAAGTTACAAGTGATTTTACTCATAATGGAAGTTACTGAAAAGCCCAAAAGTAGCTATTACTCACTTAGCTATTGAGACAGACACCCAACTTACTCACCATATTGTAGCTATGAAAAAAAGTAGCTGAACAACATATTTTCACAAAATGCTGTAAATGCAACACTTTTGAAGTTATAAGTGATTTAGTGCATGATTTCATGAATTTTAATGCATTAAAAATTATTAAAAAAAAAGTAAGACAGATCCAGGTCTCATACTCACACAAGAGAATCTACCTCTGGCCTAGTACATATATGCAAGATATGAGAGAAATCCCTGCAATAGTCACTGAGAAAATTGTGATAAAAAGTTGAAATTTTCACACTTTTGGTGAGGGTACCCCCCTTGTAATGTCTCTAGCAAACAGACGAACAGACAGATTTGCATGCCTTGAACAATTTTTCATCCTCGATAGATAAGGTATCTTTTAAAAAAAACAGCATGTCTCTAGGCCTTGTAGTTTTGGAGAAGAAGTTGTTCACGCGGACGCCCACGCCGCAGAGTGATGACATAAAAATAGCCAGCCTCGGCCGGCAAGAACCCCAGCCTGCAGGTAGATAAATTTTTTCACCTGAAAATTTGGTGAAAATCCGTGCAGGCGTTCAGTCTGTGGAACACCCACAAATTTTAAGACCCAAAAATCTTAAAAGTGTTGCCATGGCAACAGTTGTTACCAGATACCCCAAAAAATCTAATCAGCTCTAGATCCTTTTGGGGTAAACATACCCTGAAAATTTGGTGAAAATCCGTACAGGGGTTCAGTCTGTGGAACACCCACAAAGTTTAAAACCCGAAAATCTTATAAGTGTTGCCATGGCAACAGTTCTTACCAGATACCTCCCAAAATCTAATCAGCTCTAGATCCTCTTGGGGTAAACATCTGAAAATTTGGTGAAAATCCGTGCAGGGGTTTAGGCTGTGGAATGCCCACAAGCTTTATGCCCGGCGCCGCCACTCAGACGGCGCAGGGGATGACTGTAACCCCAGCCTTTATGGGCTGGGGTTAATAAAAAGCATGGTAGCGCAATAAAATTGAAAATTTTAATTACTTAAATGTAGCTTTTATAAGCTACAAGCTTATCATGTGGGACTGAGAAGAGTCCCACCCTGCCTCCCCGCTGTACTACAGCGGAGGGGCAAGGTTTTTAAAATTTCAACGAGAAAGTAGGACAAGATCTCTGTGTACCACGAGAGGACAACTTGAGGCTATGGCCAACTATAAATGTCTATAAATATATATAAATGTCTTGCGGCCATCCGAGATCAGCATTCAGTCCCACATGGTAAGCTTGTAGTTTATAAAAGCTACATTTAAGTAATTAAAATTTTCAATTGAAGGAGTTTCTCATTTCACATAAATGTTAGAGGACAGACTTTAAAATGATCAAATCAGAACGTTTGGTTTGTGTATATAATTATAAAGAAATTTTTCTCTGTGTGGGGAGGCATAGCTTCAGTACTCCCAAAACAAACATTAAATGTTGCAGAACTGTATTATTTTAAATATACTATATATTTTGTTTTGATATTTTAATATACACATACTGTGTTTGCAGAAGTGCAATGTGATACTGTTGTGTATTAGGAAAAATAAAGGTTGGGTTTCGGTTTATCATTGTTTTCTGTGTTCTAAATACTTCTGAGATACTATTAAATACATTGGCATACAACTAAACATGGATCTCAGTTGAATTTTGGCAAAAAGGTCTTTTTGAACCAATCTTTATTAAAGTGATATGGTGTAAGTCTTCTGTTGCCAGAGTATCTAAAATAGGAGTAAGCATTGTCCTTTGTGTTTTGGGAATGACAATAGCTAGCTTTCAGGTGTATGGCTTGGGTTGCAGTAAATGTCACTGCATTTTGTGCGAAGGTAACCTAAAACACTCTACATCTTCAGTAAAAATGTCATCATAAAAGCAAAGGAAAGTGTAAAAAATGTATTTCAAAGGTAATATTCGACATATTTTGTAGTCTAAAGTGGACATTGGTTTCACTTCTTTATTACTGGACACCAACAATGAAAACAAGATGTAGAAAGATTTTTATGGACAATATTCCCTTTCATAATGCCTCAACAAAACATTTAAATCAATGGTTATTTTATGTACAGTCCCTGACATAAGTACTAATACTAAACAGAAAACATGCACAAAATTGCACCCAGAATGCTATGCATGCTTATTAAGCCCATTGCAAAAGCTTCAGAACAGAATTTGCACAAGCAACATACTATTAAGCTCCAGATGTCATTTAAACATGTCACTTTTATATTATCTCGGCTTTGTTAGTACTGTGTAATAGAATTTATGGTACTTCTAAACCGTATGTGGGAAAGATGGTAGTTTCTTACCGATGGCCAACAGTTTACAGAACCTTGACCAACTGTGTGTACTGGTTTCCTCTGACCATAAATCTACCCTTCATGATATGGTCTAGAGTGTTGAAAGCGACGTTAAAACCCAAATAAATAAATACATCTGTCAAATCAATTTAAAAAAAAATAGTGTCAGAGATGCCCGTACCCCACAACCTGGGGAAATAGTTTTCAACACCATGAGATATAGAAGTAGTGAAACAGTACACAGATTTGGATACTTTCAGAGCAGTGTCAGTGTCCAAATAATGTTTCAGTAAAGAAAATAACATCTAAGAGAAAGAAAGTGCATGTAAAGATTAAGTATTAAAACAAGACAATTCAGTAAACTAAAATTATGAAGCTTTAAGACCCATTATGATATTCATTTGTATGGTCGAATTATGGTTTGAATGTTTTGAATATTGCCCATACATGCAGATGTGGCAATATATGCTTTTGTGTGGAGTTAGGGCAAAACCTGTGACTCATTTGATGCAATACCATCTGTTACAATGGGAAGTTGCAAAAGTAAAATGGTTAATAAATTCTAATATACCTTTAACAGTGCTTAATCTACATCAAAAGACACTGGAGGGTGCAATAACTAAGATTCAAATAAAAAGATACAAGACAGATAAAATAGTATCGGATATCCCTGTATAGAGATAAAATAGCATCAGATATGCAAGATCAAAGGTCAAACCCAGGTCACACCATGACGTTGCACACCTATAACTCTCGACCAATGTCCCTACCAAATATCAACTTCCTACACCTTATGGTTTCCAAAATATAGCCCAGATAAGGCATTATAGGTCAAGGTTAAATCAAGGTCATACCACGACGTTTTACATCTACACACCCTAGCCAATGTCCCTACATAGTATCAACTTTCTACACCTTACGGTTTCAGAGATATAGCCCAGATAAGGCATTATAGGTCAAGGTCAAAGGTTAAATCAAGGTCACACCATGACCTTTTACATCTACACACCCCAGCCAATGTCCCTACCAAGTATCAACTTCCTATACCTTACGGTTTCCAAGAAACAGGCCAGACAAACTTCTTCCCGCCGCCTGCCCACCTTCCTGTCCTCCCATCCAGACACCATGAATGAAAACAATACCCTGACAGCCCTTAAGGGTTGTGGGATAACTAGACCTACACATCCGAGAACCAATGCAAATTTGTATCCGCCGGAAAGACAACTCGCCAAAGCCAGTGAACCATCATTTGACCAAGAAGGAGGGGACCAAGGTCAAATCTGTCCACATCATTAGATTCCCAGCCCATGATTTCCTATAGGACCAATAATATGCAAGTTCTATGCACTTTTAAGTGTGACTGTCCTCGTTTGACCTTAAAGGAGGGGTCTAAGATCAATCTGATGGCAGATTCCCAGCCCATGATTTACTCTACGTTGGTTTCACTTCCCAAACCTCTAGGACCAATAATAAGTGAGTTATAAGCACTTTTAAGTTTGGCTATCCTCTTTTGACCTTGAAGGAGAGACCCAAGGTCAAATCTGACCACATCAAAAGATTTCCAGGCCATGATTTCCTATAAGTTGGGTTCACATTGCAAACCTCCAGCACCAATAAAACGCAAGTTTCACTATACTCATTTGACCTTGAACAAGGAGCCCAAGACCAAATCTGAGCACTTCAGAAGATTCCCAGCCCATCATTTCCTATAAGTAGGTTTCGGATTGAAAACCTCTAGAATGAATAATAAGCGAATTATAAGCACTTTAAGTTTGGCTGTCCTCGTTTGACCATGCTACATGCTCTAGGACCAATAATAAGGGAAATATAGGCACTTTTAAAGTCCGCTACATGGGGCGCTTTGGCACTCAATGGATAACCTTGAATTAAGAGAATCTACGTCAAATGTCAGCAAGGTTGTAGAGGACATGTATATCTGTGATACATATCGCTTACGAAGAGATTCAACCTTCTACCTATGAGAAACAGCCAGTAGAAAAAGATAGATAATTTTCAAAGAAATGCCCGCTGCAGCTATCTTTTTTTTTCAGAATGAGGCTAATTTCAGTCCCAGAGAAGCTTACTTCCAAATGAAGATATCCTGCAAATTTGGTGAACCTAGTAGGTGTATGTTTCCTCTGATAGCGTTAAACTCTCTACGCGTGGCAGCGGCGGCGTAGCGAATGCTTAACCAAAGTATCCACCCAGATGCCTCTGGTGGATACAATTACCCTCTTTTTGGGAATACCTGACAGTGTATTTTGGTTGGTCTTGAAATTTCATTTTACAGGATTCAACTATAATTTGATTATAATTATAATTTTAGAAGTTGCTGCTCCATTACTGTGTTTCTGTAAGCTTTTCTTGAACATTCAAGTCCAATGCAAGTCACACTTTAATGGAATCACAAAGGAACCATGCGATACCATGGCACAGTTTTAGTGTCACCATAAATACGAAAATAAAGCAAAGAAAACTGATTTTTATATACTTTAATATCTATAAATGAGGTATTTTATTTCCTTTGTGTTAAAACAGATTCTATACCTTCCATTTGATAAGGTTGTATTTACAAAGTCATGCATAAAAAGGGGGAGGGGATACATTGAAAACAGAAACCTTTATAAGAGACAGCCACTGCCATCAAAATACTGAAATCTGGGGTACAGCCTGCCAAAAGATGAAAAACTTGTTCACAAAATATCACTGCTACAGTAATAAATGCATTGCAGAAACAAACATTAAAGTTTCTGAAAGATGTAATTACACAGTTGACATAATTTTCCAACTATAACATACAATTGTATTGCCATGGCATCAACTTACTAAACAAACTAAAACATCTTTTAACAATGCTGACCCACAGTCTATTGCCCTGAGATGATTTTTAAGCATTTTGGAAGAACTTAAATTTTTTTGTTGTTTAAATAAACTGATCCAATGTGTAAAAATTAAAAAACACACAAAAAACGTGGACTTTTTGACTCATTAAAACTCTAACATGCTACTGATGTAGTTCTTTTTTCTGACCATTACTGTATACATGCTTAATGATACAAAAAATCTTAAAATACAGTTGTTTGGATTTCTGGCAACACCAACTTGATGGGAATGAAGCAGTAGTAACAAGGTAGAGAGCGGTAAAAAGTGTGAAATTCACCACAACATATCATCTTCCATTCCCCTTTCTACCATAGTACTGTGAATTCTTTCCCACAGTACTGTGAATTCTTCTCAGATTTGTAATTTTGTTTTGACAATTTCATGCCATTCCAATCTGTGCCAGAGTCTATGAAAGTTGGAAATGTAGTTTAATTGAAAGGATGATGATTTTCATGCACTGTAGTGAAGTTAGCACTTCTTATTCCTCCGCTGGTTTGCATGTAAGCTGCCGACACATTGACAAAAGTATTTCAATTCTTCTCAATAAAGTTTGCTACAACTGCAACATTTAAAAGTTAACTTTTTCATGTGTATTTTGTTGACCGCTATAAGATACAAATTTATATTTCTATAAACCTTATTCTGAAAAACAAAAGTAATTCCATTTAATTAATTTTGCAGTAATTTGGTGACATGTTTAAAAGGAATTTGGGCACAAAAACACTTTATGTAACTATTAAAATGAGGTGTAATATGAGACGGTTAAATACCAGATAAATATTCCTTACACAATCACATTTGCACAAGCAAAGGAGTAAAAACTATAAAAAAAGAATTTGCATTTGATGCATTTATGCATTCAAAATACACTTAACATGTGCACATTTCTTGCATTATTTTCAGTGCTGATATAATTGACTGGACTAGATAAATAGATGCAAAGAAACTGTTACTCAATCATAATGTGTGAACCATTCTCATTGCTACACAAGAAATCATGAATTTATTTAAAAAAAAACACAAAAACAATATTCTCGAATAAGGTTATATAAAAATACACTCTAACTTTCACTTTTGGGCCAGTTCTAATAGCTACAAAGACAAGCAAAAAAAGAATGAACAGCACATTTTAAATAAAAATAAAATAAAAATAATACAAATTACATGCATCTCCACACGTTCCAAATTGACATGAAACAAGACAAAAGCCAAACTAACAAATTTTAACAGACACATTTTACATCAAAACATCCCCTTTCAGATTCTCTTTAATCTGTAGAATAGAAGTCCTTGACACTGAAATTACTTATGAAGATGAAATTAATATCTCCATTTGACATATATTGATAAGTAAAAGACATTTTTGGTATACAATTGACAATTTTTCAAAATATTTGTGAAAAAAAATTTCTACATGAAACTATCTTTGCAAATTAACAATTTGTTTTCAAAATATTTGTGAAAAGAAATTTTTACATGAAATGATCTTTACAAAAATGAACTTGTATTACTGACAATTTGCAAGGAATTTAACCCAGGTTCACATTTACAGCAATTACAAAATATCTTGAAAATAACTTCATACCACTTTGTACTTCAAATGGAGGTCCAGACACATCCCTTGGAAAAATAAATATGGCAACACGCTGAAATACCCAACTACTTCATCAGCGTATAGCAGAGGACTGATTTTATATACAGTAGACTGCAAAATTAGTATCTTCAATATCCACATCATTCAGTGGTGGTTATGGCTAATTTCACCCTATACATAGAAAATTACAGCATTTTCTGATCTTAGGAAACTTAAAACTGGTTTCACTTTCAGCTTCATTCAACTTTTTTTCTATTATAGAATCTACTGTACAATGTTTACATTTATCAGAAGAGTGAAACATTCTCAATAAAAGATATATGTATGTGTCGTGTACAAGTTGGGATTTTGTTAGTTATAACTTGTACAAAATCTTGTACAAGTTATAACTTGTACGGCTGAGTTGTACAAGTTATGACTTGTACAAAATCTTTTTCAAATTTTGTACAAGTTATAACTGGTACAGATTTTGTGCTTCTAAAAAGCTTAAGTTGTACAACTTAGTCGTACAAGTTAGGCCAATACACTTTGCATTAGTTTTTGAGCTGTAGAACTGACTTGCAAAAGTGAAGCTATTTAGAAGCACAAAAGTTCAATAAATAAATATGAATTTAAATTCTTTAAATCTAAACAAGGTACAAGGACAATGTAAAATTTATTTAAAATACATGAAACAATTGAATAAAGTAGTAGTGCAGGGTAACACAAGTAATATATAATAAGGAAATGAAAAAGTTAGGTCCACAAAGAACTCAGTTTCATTACAGATAAGCTATTAAACACTTTTGCACCAACTTCTAATCATTTATTATATCCCCAGACAAAAGTGTGTGTGATAACTCAAAAACACTTTCACAGATTTCATTTAAACTTGGCAAACACATTTGGGTCAGGAGTGGAACAAGACTAAGGAAACCCTCTTTTGATTAACATATTTTTAATAGTTGGGATAAATAGTGAGGGTTAATTTTTAACATGATTGTAATTGACTGACAATAGGGACTTCTTGAGGTTGCCATGATTTTATAATCACTATCAAAGCAATAGAGGCAGTAAGGGTTAATGTAATTGCCTTACAATAGGGGCTTCTTGAGCCTGCCAGACTTTTCATAATCAGTATCAATCAAAGCAGCAAGAACACCTTCAATAACAGAAATGACATGTGGCTTCCTTTGGCTTGGGATCCTATCTATTCATCCTCAAATGACATTTAACATTTTAGCTTAGATCAAAGAAATCAAAATTAAAAGCCTTACCCTTTCATGTTAATATTCCGCTATTGGTGCACTGTGATAAACAACTTAAACACATTATCAGTATCAATTAATATTTGAAAAATTTATTCAATTGATGACTTTGGATAATTCATACTTATAAAGTTTTTAAAGTTTTTGTTAGGTTCAATGGAATGCCCATATAAAAGCCTACTATAATATCTACAAAAATACATTTCCTTATATGGAATATCAATATCAATAGCCATTTCCTTATATGGAATATCAATATCAATAGCCTACTGTTATTTCAAAAGTTCAAAGCAAAATTATCTTACCAGACATCAATGATTATAACTTGTACAAGCACAATTTCCCAACTTGTACATGACATATATATATATATATATATACGAACCGTCAAAATAAAGCAAATACCTCACAGACATTAACAAACAATATGACTGTAATTTGCATAAAAAGCTCCCACCTTTTAACCACTTAAAATGAATGAGACTTTCCTCAAGTTAATCAACTTTCATTAAAACAGAACTTTTATGATTTAAAACTCAATAACTTCTGTTGCGGTAAAGAAGTATATAAATATGTCGCAAGTGAGGAGAGTAACAGGCATGAACAAGGGTACTGTTTCCATAGAAACACTGGCCATATTAAGTGAAGCAGGTCTGATGAGTATAATGTGTGTGCAAGTGACATGTTTCTGTGTCAGGAACGGAGTCTGTCCCTATATATACTGACGTTTAACTTGATAGTTTTCACACTTTATCTCTCTGGAATTTTTTGTCAAATGTCGCTCTGTAATTATTTGTGGTTAAGTTTCAATACAATGGATAGGTACTGTATAAAACAGAATTTACTGTGCCAAAGTTTCATACTAGAAAATTATCAGTATATATGATATGATTTAGATTATTTATTAACAAGATTTCTTTTTCACATTTAGATGGGAATATATATTAGCTGTACAAATATTACTAACTGATGTGCTGAGATGTGAAAGATATTTGTCTTCAAAACAATGTTGTGTACAAACTTTGATACTTATTATAAGATGTATCTGTATAACCCCAATGCAAATTGCACACACAATAATCACAAAGATATTGCTGACAATAAGTGAAATTCTTTTCAAAGTAAAAAATTAAAAGTTATCATCTACAGTTTACCACAAATTCGTACAGGGAACCCATTTGTTTTAATCCGAATTGTAGGGCATAAAATTTGTAAAAGTTTTTCAATCTATTACAGAATTTTAGTGAATTTTGCCAATTCAAAAAGGGAAAAGCTAATGGTTTAGGGGTCATCTGGTTGACTTGTTTAAAAATCTGATCAAACCAGTAGTTATGGCCTGTAATCATCAAAAGATGATGAACGAAGATGCCTGACGCCACAGTATTATTCACCAGTACTTGCTCCGTCAAACATAGCCCAAGATGGTATCTATAATGAATAAACAAACACATTCACTCGATTAACAAAATAAAGTTAAAACCCCCACACAAAAGAAGTTTTTGTCAAAAGTAAAAGTTGAACCATAATGGCGTTAATTAAAACTGTTTCATACACAATTACAGTTTATATATTCTATTTACTTTGTTAAAAAAATAAACGCAGATACATAAAATGGAGATGAATGTGCGTCTGGTCAGTTCCCGACCATTGAGAATAATGATACAATGAAATTGAAAACAGCCTATACAAATAAATACGTGTTGGTTTACATTCAACAACGGCTATACAAACTAATGTATAATAATAATAATATATATACACAGAAAGTTACACACATACTAGTTTTCACATAGCATTCAATGTCTATGTACATATGTCACAAATCTACACTACAATGGTGATTCTATTTACAGTAAAAAGCCATTTGTGTCTTTTTGTGATTTTTTTTTTTGGTATGCTAAGTATACACAGCTATGGACAGACTCATTATGTTTTTTTTAAATTTATAAGTACACAAAAATATAACGAGGAGAAACAGAGAATTGCATCTCGCCATTATAAAAGAGAATATACAAGTACTATTTATACATTGATAGCTGAAGATGGAAAATTCCAAAGATATGGTTCTGGGCAAACGACCAACCATGCATTAATTTTTATATTCTTTTTTTTTTTTGTCATTTTTATCAAAAGATGTCACTACATCATACAGAAAAACCAAATCATTTTGTGCACAAAGAAATCACGTAGATATATTTGAAGAAAAGCTCAAGTGATAAAACCTACAATCAACTCTGAAATGACACTTAATGGGATTTTTTAATGAGAAAAAGTATCACTGAACACTTTTTATAATATCCTTTGTAATCCATTAAATTGAAAAACATAGACTTTTTTGAATGACAGACAATTCATGTTTGAGATAGTATCAGAAAACTTTGATTTTATGGTACTTTTAAAGTCTGTTGCAACTCTAATGCTTGACTTCACAAACTCTATTATCTCACTATAGCACACATTTCCAGCTTTATATTGAAAGTTCAGTGTTTTATATGGCTTTCACCACATGGTAGATAAAATCAACTGCAATATACTGCTCCGCTGAACAAGTGCAGAAAATTAATTTACAGCTTGGACTCTTTATAATTGTTTGCCAAACAATATGTGAAGTCAGTGAAGTTGGTGGATACAGATCACACAAGTCCACCTCTATAGTAACTTACACAGTTAGTGTTGGTATCATACCTCCTGGCCATAAATATAGCATATTTTTAGTGTATTAATTAATGGTCCACACCTAATGAACCCATGGAATAAAAATAAATGCTTGTAGTTGATGGTACTATGTAAAGATACAAAGACCTTTAAGTTATTTTCACTTCAACATTTCTTTGTGCATGTCCAATACTATTACAAATGACATAATTTGAATAAAAATTTACAAGTGCAAAGGTTTTATGGCTTTACATGTGCACCCATGCTATTTTTCAACTTAATTTATGGCTTTACATGTGCACCCATGCTATTTTTCAACTTAATTTATGGTTTTACATGTGCACCCATGCTATTTTTCAACTTAATTTATGGCTTTACATGTGCACCATGCTATTGTTTAACTGAAAGTTTAAGAGCATCTACCCTCTTGTTGGTTTCATTAGCACAAGAATGGACAAATTAAGAAATAACATAGATTCTATACCTTGAACATTTCTTGGCAACTAGTGCCCTTGTTGAATGTTCCACATTGTAAGGATCGGTGAGAAGACTTATCCCCTCCTGTAAATATTCCTTTGTAAGTAAATGCCCAAACACTATAGATTTTATAATATGACTATTTTTCTGTAAAGACTAAATAAGCTTTAAGGAGCTCCCATTTGAATAACCCCTATTTATCTCAAAGTCCAATCAGGCTGTGCTGTATATATTATACAAATCAGTAAAAAAACAGGAAGTGACTATGGCACAACTGACTTAGAATGACACACATGCACACATATATAATATGGGCAATACACATAATATGCCGAATCTTCAAACATTAGACACAAAATCAGTGAACACATCCCATACAGTCATGAGATGACCTACCATAAGATCAAATATAAAATCAACATTCTTACAATTTTTTTCTATTCTATGAAATCTGGTAGATTCAACATTAGTTATTAAAAACCTTACACTCAATAATTAACATGCTCATTTTAGGTATACTAAAAAGTTTTGAAAATACCCACATTTTTATATTTATGTAACAGTGTGATATTGTCAGATAACAAATCTCAATACATTAAATACACTTTGCATCTTGCCTCATTGATGGACAGACAAAAATTAACTGCTCCCTGTGCTGCTTTTCTGCGGGTGGAGTATTTGTGAGTAATCTACATCGGTGAAGTTGACGCTGGACGTGTCTAATGCAGCCAGGTTGGTGTCCGAGTCTCTATTGTTGTTGTGGTGGTTGTTGTCCAAATCTACAGAGCCCACTAAACCTACATCCACGCCCTCAGCATTGTCCCCAGAACCATCCTTATGCTGAAATATACACAGAATTAACCAATAAAATAAACCATAAAATAACATTAGAAAAAACTTGGCCTGGCTTCAGTGAACTGTTTACTTGTTCATTTGAGTTTGACTGGATTTACAATTGCATTTTTCAATAGAGCTCAAGATTATACCAGTTTCACTGCTGGACTTCCCATTGAATGTATTTTGATTAAGGTTCAACACAAAGAAGTCACAAGATGGAGGATACTGGAGGGTTGCAGGGAAGTCATGTATTCTAATTGGTCTAGATTGTACATTCCACGAGACCATACGAAGCTACCATGAACTTTACCATTTAAGATAATGCGGGAGATTTCAATCCATGGTTTCAGAGGTATGGAGTATGTGTTCCCACCATGCCCCCTTTTACTATTGTAAAATAACTATCAATTTAGCCAATGATCAAGCTTTTACTATCACTGAAGACTAGCAAGTAATTGTAGACATTTCATTTCACTACAATAGCCTAAATTCAACGACAATATAATAACCGACACACAATTGGGTGAAGTTTTTGTACTTATGCCCTTTCAACATTCATAACATCTTGCTTTGTTAAACTTACCTCTTCTAGAATATGTCTGCACAAGTATTTCTCTTACATTGTGCACAATATTTTCAAATTTTGTTAAAGACATATAGAACTTATTTTATTCGCAGGAGAGCACTCATGATAGAATATATAGGGTGCAAACAATGAGATTTATGAATTGGAGTGAAAATGAAGAATATTTAGAAATTAAGAGACTCTGTAGAGAATGTACAGAATGGAGTTTTAATGGTAGCTGTTTATAATTTATGAAAGCTCTAAAAAAAAAACAACAACAACAAAAAAAAACTACAGAAGCAGTTTAAACCAACAGAAAGCAGAAAATATGGTTATATTCAGACAGTGTTGATAGGTATTTACATACATTAATTTACATAATACTGAACATAAAAAGAGGAGTGAAAACAAGATAGTGTATATTCACTTTGCATTAATATATTTCTAACAGTGAAATAAATCATGTTAAATTACACAAAGCAATAAAAAAGGTATACATACTCTTTGGAGGAAAAGCAACAGGAAGCGATCCAGGAACCCATTGCTTGGGAAAAAGGAATGGAAGCTTTCTCAATGATAATTTAATGATAATATATACTGCTAAGGCACCATATATGTCAACTTTGTATGTTCTATTTGTATTTTGTGTCTATAACTCTTCCAAGATGGTGTTAGAATGGTTTTGAATTCCACTCTTTTAACAAAAGGGCATGTTAGAGAACTGGGAGTTAAACTACAAGTATATTGAGGTCATGAAGAGGTTAATGTTGAAATATCTTATGTGGAACTCTTTTTCTTTTAAACTGCATTCACAGTCTTATTTCTCTGAAACCTTTCAATATGACAGCAATTTATTAAGAAACGGATCCCTACGCTGAACAAATACATCTAACATAATTAGAAGAGATTCAATAAAAAAGACTTCACAATATTTAGAAATCAAGATCACTTCCCTACTATGATGCCGGCATAAATTAACATCTGATTTAAAGAACACATGGGACAGAACGTAATCACCTCACTTGCTATTTCAAATCAATGTTTCCAGGAAATTTCTTTGTTAGAAGACATATTTTAACCGAGTTCCACTTAAGGATCAACTGAGTGTTAATTTCAATTTAGTCAGTGTAGCACAGGATTTAGGGTTTAAGCATAGGGTTTAGAGTTTCTGCAAATATTCTGTGATTTTTCTAAATCAGGGTCCTGGGTTTATATGAAGCACACAAGTGAACTGCATGGGTTAGGCTTTCGTGCGTCAATCTGGACACATGGGGGTAAGGAAAGCAGTGATACAGAAGTGTATTATGTTCCAGCTTATAGTCAGACAAACCTAACTTTGTAGACATCAATTATTAAGGTTGGTGTATTAACAGAGAGCTTCTGAATTTTAATTCAGGGACCACACTGGAAAATTAGAAGTGCTATAATTTTACTACACGTATTGAGAACTTGTGTATTAATGCATTTATAAGCATCAAATCTCACCAAACTTTTTATAAAATGATCTTAAAAGTCAAATGACATTTAGCCATTGCATGCAAGTTGTAAAATAGTGAACAACTATTTATTTCAGATTTATATTTTTGTGTAGGAAAACTTCAGAGAAAAAATCTTAACACATCCAAATAATTTGAACTTGTTTCACACTTTGGCCAAACTTGTAAGTAAAAAACTTGCCAATTTTTTGTCATGGTGTCACTAAAACAGTTCTATGCAATTAGATGCACAAGTTTGAAAAACAAATTCTGTTATAATTTAGAAGAAAAGTGTAATTAACAAGAAAACTGTAAAGAGACCATGCAAAAATGCATCATAACACTATGTAGTTATACATTATACTACTACAAGAAACGAAGTGTAAAGGGTTTACTCAACACAAAGCTGAGAGGGACCTCTTAGGTAATTGAAGCAGAGTTAACAGTCTTGTTAGTTTACATGAAGCACTGAAGTTTTAAAAGGTAAAGATACACAACTATTGTGCAATGTGGCCCACAGGAGGTTAAAGAAAATAACTTGTTATCATTGAGAAAAATGGTCGCTATCATATTTGTACCGAACAGTTTGTTATTGAACAAATCGGAGATAAATTCTCTAACATTTAAAGTGATATTTAAACTTTCCTACGGATATAACATCCTATACATAGATCATTGTTATTGCCATACAGCATATTTTCTACATTTGAAGGCAATGGTGAATTTTTGTGAGATATTTGTTGAGGGTACAAGACAAAATAAGTGTTTTAATTATTTAAATTAAACACATTTCTTGTACTTTATGGTTTGAATAATCCAAAAGCGTATATTGCACAAAAAATATGGCAAAAAAAAAAAGTTAACCCCTGTTGCACTGATCTGGTTCATATAAAGAATAATCTCAAAATAGCAGTCTAAATTAATTTTTTGCACTTTTTCCTAACCCAGTCAGAGACATTTTATGATTGTCTCCTAGTCTCTATTTAAAAAGGTCATCTGTCACCACAAAGTCAGTTAACTTCACCTATCCATGTATTTCTTTTTATTTCTATCCACAACCATGTATATCCCCGACGCCAAGCATTCTTTGTGTAAAACAGTGTGGCTATCAGTACCTATGATAAAGATGTCTGACCATTCTTAGACTGCTTCAAAGTTTTAAACCCACCAACTATCAGCAAAATAGATGCACACAGTAGTACTGGGTACGGACACAGGAAACAAGAACAAAAGATAGAGGACATCCCCTAAATGTCATCTCCCCAGCAAGTCCTAAATATTGTATTTCAATACAAACTCCACATTCAAATACAAAGGGTTGTAACAAATGGAAAGTTTGAACACTGGTTTTGGAGGAAGTGATACTGAATGCTGTATAATGCTTCTGATACAAACAATGACGGTGTATGATATGTATAGTGTTTTTGTGCCCTACTTTACATAAATGGTGCCAAAGCTATATAATGCATAAAAAAGTACTGTACATCTTCATAGCATGGTGGTGAGAAACTGGATGATATAGATAAAAAAAAACAGGTCATTTCTAAAAGAAAAGACCTGTGTGACGTATATATATTTACAAGGCCTTTTTTGATGAAGAGGCCTTAGTTTGCCCCTTTGCTTACATAAAACACCCCTTCAATAGGAATTGCCCCATTAGATGGGGGTGGAAAAGGGTGGGTTTGTTGGTAACGTCCGTGCTTTTCCGCCTCCGAGTATGCCAGGGAAGAGTTCCACACACCTTTACCATCTTCCATTCTCTTCATGTCATCTTCTCTGAAAATACAGAAAAACATGAGATTTTAAAAAAAACATATCTATAATACGTTAATATTAAAAAAAAACACCCAAAAACTTCAATGACGAATTGCCTATGAATTGAATCGGTTTTAAAATCTAAAATTGAACCCTATTATGTGGAATATTGAGGAAGATACATAAAGTTCTATTCAACCAAGGTTTCAGATAACGGTACAAGTTTTCTAGGGACCTGATGTTTAATTCTACTTTAAAAGAAAGTCTTATTACTTCTTAATGGTGTGCAACCATTTACTTATGTGTTTATTTACTGCTTTAAAAAAGATCAAAATGCTTAAAACTGACTGAAGACATATCCATCTGGCTCTTTTAGTTTAGAAATGAAAGAAAGGATGCAATTTGGAATGATAGGAGACCTAAGTAGTTAGAAAATTAATGAAAAGTTTAATTGTTTATAATAGAGAAGATAAATAATTTAGGAAATTACTATAGTTTAAACTGTTATTCTGGAGTAGTTGAAATGATGGATTTGATCTGTTATGTATTCAAGTGAGGAAGTTTTTATCAATGTTATGCAGTAAAATATACAAATAATAATCAATTACAGTTAACAAAGATTGCTGGCTTTAATTTATAAATACATGACTGTAACAAATACATGGCCATAAACAACTAAAATGGCCAACAAAAATTAAAAGCAAGCTCAACACCAGAACTAGGTAGGAATGTGAAGTTCACCATGGGATGCAAATCTGTCATATCTGTTTATTTTACCAAAACGTGTGAAAGATTTTTGCCTAAAATGCGATTTTTGTGACAATTTTAAATCTGTGGTGGACGTTTTTCATGTTTCATTCTAAAGCATAGCTCCAGTTATGAGTTTCATATAGCCTGGCAAACTCCATATTCCTGCTCTAGGAGCAAATATATTAAATAAACACAGCTATTATACTATAAACAGTTAAGCATTCTTTAAGTACAGATGTATTTTCAAGAAATATTAACTATTCAAATGATGGTAACCTTACTGCAAGTTATGTTTATGTTTTTGTACATCTGTCATATTATTTATACCTCTTAAAATGAGCACACCTTTGACACAGTATACAGAAATCACACACTGTAATATGACATCTGATTGGTGGATGAATTTTACAAGCAGCCAATAAACTTACACCAGAAGCTTCAAAAGGTTAACACAATTGTAGAAAATATATTAATGCATCATATCTTTTTTGATAGAAGAAATAATTGCAATAGTGTGCAATGTCAAGAGCACAAAGAAAAAAACATTTAATTGATATGTAAAGCACAATTTCTTTGACATTTACAATTCAAAGTGCAGTTGTCTGTTTAAAGTCTTTACACCCAAATTCCACTGATACAACCTATCTTATAGCATACTTGATTTTGAACTCAGACATATGCTGAGAATTCTCTCAATTAAAATGAGCATAAAAATATAAATTTTCAATATAAAATTAATAATTCTTTACAAAGGACATTCATTGTTTTGAAAGACTGTCTCTGTATGAACTGAATGATACTTTAGCTGTAAATGTATTCAAATGATGAAAAGTTGCTCTTTTTCAGTCAATTTGTTAAAAATCTGAAAAATGATAGTTACAAAGCTGTAAGTTGTACTAAAACAATTAATTTCTTGGCATGTGTGTGTGACATGGAGATTAATGGCAATATTCATGAACAACAAACCAAGGCAGAACTCAGCTGACATGAATGTAATGTGGAAGACATTCCAATTGACCTGCATTGAAATCAGTTATATTCCCAATAATTCATACCATAAAATTGGCATGTTCTATGGTCATGAATTACTAGTTTTAACATACAGCTAATATACCCCCCATTTCTCGTTCAAGCTGATTATTGAAAAACTTCTGTTAATCTCATCCTCTCTAACATCTTCTTCATTTCTATCATTTTGGCTTTCAGAAACATAATAATGCAAGCAGAGCTATATTTACCCCTGAATGCAAAACTTTCTGAGTTCTGTCTTTCAAATGTGTCCATGACAACAGAGCGGGGAAAATTAGCAATCACAAGCATGAAGCAACCAACAGCACATGTTATATTGTACCCATCCAACTGCAGGTTTCTGTATTTTAAAATTTAATTAACCTTAAAACAGAAATTTACATCTTTCTCACAAATTTGGGTTGTGGTACATACAAAAAGACTTTAGAGAAGTCAGTATTTTGTCACTTATTCATGATTGCTTTGCATAAAATTTTTTAAAAAATCGTAAAATGCAAATACAGAAATTGATGTTGGATGCGTGAGCGATTAGACTAAATGTACAAGTTATAAAAGGACTTTAGTCTGGTTCAGTTCTTGCCACCTTTCATTCTGGATTTTGGGAGGTCTACAGGATAACGTACCATTGAGAAAAAATAAAACACTGTTTTCAAGAACTATGTTTTGATCACCCCACCTTAAACAAATTAATGCAGTTGATAGCTGGGGACCTGGTTTATTTAATACATTACATCTTCCCTGAAAGTATAGAAGCAGAACACAGTTACTGAGAAGAGGCAAAACTTCACACAGGTGCCACACACACACATTTAGTGTTGTTCTTTTTTAACATGAATGAAAAGCAATTGCAGTGTCTTTCAGGCCCGTTACTTTTATGAAAAAGAGTGTCATACTCAAACTCAGATTCAACTGAAAATACGGCCTTACAACAAAGCGAAATAATGAAGAGAGCAAGGTCTGATCACATGACCAGGTTTTTAAATCCTTCTCTGATGTGCCAGACTTTCTATGTATTGAACTGCAGAACACTAATTGTTGGAAACATATCTCCAATATAAAAACTAACGGCAACAATTTTCTTTATTTTCCTTGATGAAGATTTTGTAAACTAATTTTTGCATGCCAAAAAAAATAATGAAATAATAACAAAACAAAAACTAATCAAACATTTTTATCGACATAAAAAGTTTGAGTGTAAAAGGGTTTTCTCTTCAATATGATTTTAGTAATGATACCATTTGAACAAGACTAAATGAGCGTTGTTAGTTGAATCCAATTTGAGTCTGAACCTTTGTATTATGAAGACGAATGCTACTGTTTAGCAGTTCTCTACTTCTGTTCACTCTTAGCTGTTGGTTATCTATATTGACTACCATGATTACCTGTGGACTATCTGATTTAGTATATTTACAACTCCCTGACCTGTCTGTATGACAGGAAGTCACTACAAAGTAGAAAGCACCAACATGTCAAACCAAGACAAGACAAACATAACATGTTCTACCAGTACTGCTCATGCATAGGAAATGAAAGCCATTTACTATTATTATTGTTATACTACAATACAGATAATAAATGCAAAAGGTACATAATGAATGAAATACATTAAAACATATCTAAAGTCTAACAGCTGAATGTTCATAATCTGACATGTAAGACTCAAAATAGTACCAACTGAAAGTTTTATCATTTGATTCAGTGGCAGTGAGGGTTATAGAACCAAGTAAAAATAATTTCAATTTGTCACATATTTATACTAATCCTGACACAACAGGCACTGGATAACTTTATTGAAGGTTATTTTTGAAGAAGCAAACCTGTGATGGATATATGTAATATTAATTGAAACATTTGATACATGCCACATTGACCATCCTCTATGGCACTGACGTTCGAAAAGGCAGTAACAATCGTACAGGCCAAAGTCATCCTCATAAAGGGAGCATCAACAAGGGGATGGCTGTGACATGGAATAGGCTAATCTAAAGAGGAATATCTTAAGTTTGCTTCTAAATCCAACAACAGTCTGTAGGTCACGGATAGTCTGGGAGAGTGCACTCCATTAACATGGGACGAGTGAAACTGTACCTGCCAACATTTTACTTGGATTTACAGGAGGGTATGGTAAGTTGTTTTCCATGAGTGAAATTACTTGGTTTTATTAAGGATGATAAGTAGAGGGGTTCATTGACGTTGTACTAACTTGTAGACCAAACGGCTGCATTTGAACTGGACTCTGTTTTATGGGGAGCCAGTGTAGTTTCTCTAAGTATAGAGAGATATGCGAGAACATTTTTTGGCTTTAACCATGCGGCATAGGGTCTTCTATAACTTTTTGAGCTTCTGTATGTTTACATGACTGACTACAAGATAATAGTGAACTGAATCATTGCTGAAAATAATCCACACTCCTTTTGTCTTTTTTATTGGTTCAATAAAATTAACATTTCTGTTTAGAAAATCTTTTAAAAAAAAATAGCATCAGAGATGCCCGTACAAAGATCAGAATACTTTTAGAGCAGTGTCAGTTATATTAAGGTCCACATGATGTTTAAGTAGAGAAAATAGCATCTAAGAGAAACAAAATGTATGTAAAGATAAAGTATTAAAACAAGACAATTGAATAGCAAGATGACAGCATTTATCAGTACACTAAAAACCATGATGCACACCTACAACCCCTAAGTAATGTCCCTACCACCTATCAACTTCCTACACTTTACAGTTTCTGAAATATTGCCTGGACAAAATTTTAAAGGTCAAGGTCACTACGGCAAGGTCAAATGTCAAATCAAGGTCACACCATGATGTTGCATACCTACAACCCCCAATCAATGTCCCTACCAAGTATCAACTTCCTACAATTTATGGTTTCCGAGATATAGCCCAGACAAGATTTTCAAACTCAAGGTCACTGCGGCAAGGTCAAAGGTAAAATCAAGGTAACACCATGACGTTGCACACCTACACCCCCTAACCAATGTCCCTACCAAGTATCAACTTCCTACCACCATAAAGTTTCTGAGATACAGGCCACACAATTTTTCCCGCCCGTCCATCCAAACACCATGGGTGAAAACAATACCCCAACAGCCCTTAAGGGCTATGGGGTAAAAATGTATTCTACAACAACAACAAAATTTTGGCACATCTAAGTTATTACATTGACAAGAATCAGCAATTTTATTTCTTGCAAAAGAAACATGCAAGACAGTCATACATGTATTGAAAAGAAGACGCGACAGTGTGATCCCATTACAGTCACAAAAGAACAACCACACCAAACACTTCTACACACAAAGCTACTCACACCAGTAACAAACTAGATATAGCTAAAATTGATTCTAGTGACCTTCAGTACCAGGATCACTTTCTTTGTCACAAAAGCCCTGGGGATTTTTTTCCAATTAAAGACCCAATGCAATTAGATAGGGGCAAAAGTTGCATTTTGTTGCCCATCAAGGCTACTGGCTGATGACTTGTCAATTGATAAAGAAGCAGAATATTCTATGCTTTTGTAATGTCCCAGTTAATACTGATCCAGTGTGTGACTGAACAGTTGGCAGGGAGAAGTATCAGTAAATAAGCTCAATAGTGCAAGGAATGACACTTCAATCATAAGCATATCTTTGTATTAAACATGCAGCTTGATGTTTGTTAGCAATTCCTATTTCAAATTCAATGGACATGTTAGAATGCATCATAAAGGAATGACATATACATAGTATGACACTAATCTATCAATACCAAGTAAGTAGTATTCAACCTGACTAGAGGAACTTCCTGCCTTGAAGAGTTTGCAGACAATGTAAGTTGACAAAGTTCACGCTACCAAGTGTTCCTTGTAATTTATAATGTCCTCATACACAATTTTTAGATGAAATTTCCAATAAACCGTAATTAATGACTCAGTACTGAGGAGAGTGAATAAGCCATACACATACCTACAGCACTAATGATTATACATTGCTGATCATTGCTAGTCCACAGACAATGTCTGTACTACATTATATCATTATATTATATTCAGTACAAAATGCACAAAACTTACAGGGATGTCAATATAATGTACAGATTATTCAAAGGCTTTTCTTTTGGTCAAGTATGTAAATAATTAGACCTTGTGCAAGGTCCTTGATTAGTGTACTATGATTCCCTGAGAGCATTTCCCTATAGGAGGATGTCTACTTCCAGTGAGAGTGTAAAATCCAGACTGTTATAAAATACAATCATTCAATGTCTCCAAAAAAAACCCCAAAGACTTGTGAGCAAGTCTAGTAAATAATAAACATTTGGTTTGAGGCTACCATAACTCCTGATCTGTGGGAAAATTCTGAGGAAAGTTGCTACCTTGCAACAAGTAGAAATAAAAATTATCTATGTTTTCCACGTGTATTTAAAAATTTCTTCCCATAAATTTGGTGAAACCATTAACTCTATCGATATAAGGTATCAAATTACCAATTACAAGTACCATTTGTGCATGCCACAGTTACAGCGTAAGTTTAACTACAGGAATAAAACCCATGTTTCCCTTTACTCAAAATTAACAAATGTTCAAATGACTGCAGGTTTATATCCCAGAAGTACCAGGTAAAGATATCCCAGTGACATAATGAACAAGGACTGGGTTTCAGGCCTTGTTTTGAATATTTTTCCAAACCTTCTTAGGTTTAAAGAGGGTCCTTATCTGAACATACCATTTTAGATATTATGGGTTGATTTGGTGTGCATATGCCTCAAGCTTTATATCATTAAATGTACTTAACTAGTTACCTATGCCAAGGAGGTATTAAAATCATGACCATTATTGGTCTGTTTGTTCATTAGCAGGACTACACAAATACTACTGGTCCAATCTTCATGAAAAAAAAAATTGAGAAGGTGGGTCACAGTAAGATAAAGCATTATGACCTACAACATAAGAAGTTCAATGTAAAGTCCCAATACATGTATCTAATAAATTTCCCCAAAAGAAGACACGGTGGTATTAGATTCTTCAGTCCTCAAAATTGACAACCTAGTGACTATACAGTAATTATAATCATACAGGGATTTGGCTTCATGTAGACTTGCTCCAAGTCTTTGTATTTGTATCCATCAGTAACCAGAAGAGTTAAATTTAATTGGAAACTTACAGGAGGTCATTATACCACAAGCAATCTGGATTAAGGTGGGTAGTCACTGAAAAAAACAGTTGATTTGTCAGGACTGGCTGTTTCTTTAAAAGTTATACAGTACCCATATATTTCACAAAAGACAAAAGGACTTGGTGAAAATCTAGGCTTCATCTGATATTTCAAATAATCTTAAATATCCACAACAACACACAGCAATGTAACTCCAAAACCATTTCAACTAAAGCCAGCGGTGGTAATCAATTGAATGAGAAATTTGCTGTAACTGATAATGGAGAAGATTATCCAAACACACTAGTAACTGCTGCACAAACAGGGAAAAACTTTCAGGCACATGCTGACAATAACTAAGAGGAAGGGTCATTATTTCTCCAGGTATCTTGAATCTGGGACATGAAAATGTACCATAACATCTTCACTTCCAAACCATGACAACCAATTTCATCACTATTCTTTTACTGTTTCTGCTGTTTCTAAGCCAGTTTGTATGTTCATTTGGACTGTTAGGGAGTCATTTGCTTTGTAAACATGTAAACTTATTACCACTTCAAAAATATTACGATCATTTTCCTAAAAAGCTGCAACAATTACTGGTATTATGGTACTATTTCCTGCAAGTATACCTGGTTTAATTTAGACTGAGATCCTAAAGTCTCCTTTCTAGACAAAAGTCATCTAACAACATTCAAGCTCTGAACACTATTTTTTTCATCCCCAATGAAAAAAATATAACAAAGAAAGCACCTCTTTCTATCAATTTGCCATTTTACCAACTGTTTCAATCACTTGTATTTCCCCAGCAAATCTTCAGCTCAGAATTGAACCAATCCTTTGGAATTTTGTGAAGACTCTTTTTCAATAAGTTGAAGGCTTTAAAGATCTTCCCATTACATTTTTTCCATTATTTTAATGCGACAACCATCACATATTGCAGTTGAGGCCATCAGTCAAATTGAAATGCTATTTTTAACCTTTTCTTTATTTTTGGATCAGTATTTGTCACAAATATATATATGGTTTGTCCAAGATTACTAGTTAAAACACTGACATCGCTAATACATTAACAAAAGTTATCTTAACGTAAAAACACATTGTCTGATGTTTTAACTTGTTTATCTTTCCCCCTAAATCCCACATAAAAAATTTTTTTTAGAACTATCTGTTATTGATATATTAATTGAGAGTACAAGAGAATTCAATTTGTAACACATTCTTATGGGAAACTAAAAACCAGTTAAAGTGAAGATGAGTCAGTGGTCTCTGTAAATATAAGCAAAATCTTCTCACACTGTCTTATATGAGGACACTGTTAAACCATGGAGTCATCCATGTAAAGATATATTGGCTGTTTTTGATGATTTCTAGATACAGTATCCTTTTTTCAAAGTACACGTAATCTCCCTTAACACTAAAAGATGAGGAGAGAACCTTGTAGCAAGCCATTCCTATTTTTATAACTATTATACTTTTCCTATACATTTAGAAAACTAATAAAGATAAAAATTCATGAAATTCTCCTTGCTATTATGGAAGTACACAAACTGACCAAAAATGGCATTCCATCAGTGATCACTCAATTTGTATTTCACATCACCAATATCTTGACCAACTGCTTTAGAGTTTTTTTATGGAAAAGAATAATAATTGGCAAAGAAATCAGCCTAATAAAGAAGACAAGTCATATTCATTAGTGGGTCATTGCTCTTGAACTCCCAACCCATCCACGTGCACGCACACCACCCACAACCCCCACCCCCCGCCCCTCCTGAAATTAACCAAAAATTCTCATTATTTGATAATTACAGTTTCTTCTGCACACACACACGCGTACTAAAGACCCAATAATACAATAACATCTCAAATTTTCATTCTGACAGAGGATATTTTGAATGATATAGTGAATCTTTGTAAATGTTTGTAAATATCACTTTAGAATATGCTGCCAATAACATGTATGTAAAGTAGAAAAAGAACCCAAACCTGGGAGGTTTAAAGGCTCTTCTACTTTTCAATGAGCCCATCAAAAAGCAGAATAAATAGCTTGTAGCTCTTATTGATGATTTTAGGGAGAATTCTGATGTCAAAGTAATCTCCCTAAAACTCCCATAAGCTCAGTACTAACCCCATGGCAAGGCCATTCATATTTATAACTGCCTGATCTCTTAAAGCCTGGACACTATTTCACCAGCTTTCATCAGGAACATCCCTATTACCATTTAGGATTGTTACTCAGAGCTGTCCACTTGAATCAAAATCACAGACACAAAATAAAGTGGGAATGCTACAGTCATTGCTTCTGTCATGACAGCCTTCAAATGTTAACACAAGTTAGTATTACAATTCCGAATTATGTCACAAATTAAAGGCAGTTGGTTAACACTGGTTGTTAATTAAATCACAGCAATAATTTCTTATAACTTTAATGTTACAAAATATGAAAAAAGTGAAAGGGGACTATGTTAAATTTATGCTATTTAGAGTTAATTTCCATTGTGCATTACTTCATAGTCCAAAAATCTTTGATAAATTCAAGTAATCTTCTTGGTCCCTCAGGATTTAACTGATCAGGGCTTAACTGTATGACTCCAAGTGGTCAGTCTTTACAGGGCTTAACTGACTTGGTTAACTATTGATTATCTTCATTGCTGGACACAAAGAAATCTGGCACATTGGTTGTGGGAATTTTATTAATGAAGGCGCTAATACCATCAGATCCTGACTGAATGTTTGAACAGCTTAGCTCTGAGTGAGATTGTCACCATTCCATCATAAATGGGTGGACAAACAGAATGGCTAACTCCCTAGCCTTGACCAAGGCTTTAAAATATTTATATTTCTTCTGAACTTCAAAACTAAGCTTAATACAATGTACTCCTGTCATGGTGCACACTCCTAGTTTGTGGGAATTGCTTAGTTTCAGCTTCGAGCTTTGAAATAATTTGGCCATGTTTCTATTCTGAATTAATTTCTTAGATTTATTTTCAATTAGTTTAATGCACAGCAAGTCATGTCATCAGGGACGTCGATACTTGGTGCCAGATGCAATGTGCCAAAATGCACTGGGCCATTAGTGCTTCATCAAATGCTCCACAGTAACAATGTACTCGCATACATACTACAGTGGATAAATAACTGAAATATTATTAAAACTGATATCAGTCTTGCACAGGCTGCTTTATTACCCAAACTTTGTCCACTTTTGATTATATTATATGCCTAGCTCTTGGCCAGTTTTCACTTTTTTCTGCACTACCCAGCAAATTGGGCGGAACACGGCTATTGATCAGTAAACACTACTTTGGGACCTGAATTGGATCTCTCATGGGGTTTGCATTAATGACATTAATGGCAAATTGTGCTAGCCACAATCATGTCCCCAATTGTGACATGCTTAGCCTTTGTCCCTATTTATTATTTATTGATATTTTTGACAATTTATATCTGCATAAAAGTAACTCTTCAGACCATGCCCAGAAAATTGTCATTTTACAGCTGATCCTATATAATCTACAGGATGAGATTCCTTTCGTGGGTAAATTTGGCAACAAAAAAGGCATTTTCCAATGGTTGGACCCCATTAATGTTCAAATTATCCTTACACTGGTTAACAACGGTTATACTTAAAGAGACTATTGTTTAATGTTTGTGCAAAGATAATCAACTTCTCATTGATCCAAGCTTTTGTTTTTCATCTGGTCAGTATGGTCACACTTGTACTACAATAACATGCTAGTATCTGTGGTACTTTGCACTGATAACTCCCAGACTAACCGGCAGTACTCAAGTCAAATTAATCAAATACTCTTCAACCCTCGCTGAAAAATCTGTCAGACATGCCACCTCTTACCAATTGTCTTTGCTTTATTTAAAAAGAATCAGTAAATGGATCAATATGTAAGAACAGAAGTGTCTTCAGAGGAAGTATTGAGATTTTGCTGCCTTAACTTTGCGTTCATTGAAAAAACATCAGAGATAAATCATGTATCACATATTCTGAACAATACAGGTATCAATATCTTCAAATCAGTTGCAAAGCTACTATCAATTCTGCTACTTCATCTTGCATTACACTGATAAGATTACTGTAAATGACCTATTTAGGGCACTCGTCCTTGTAACCGCACCCTATCTCTTTTCCTGGCAATATAATACCGTGACTGCATCCATCATACAGAAGATCAATTATTCAGCTTAAATCTTACCTTTCTTAATTTTTCTCAATATCCACCTATTTTTATATATATATATTACGAATTTAACTTAATAAATTAACATTTTTGCCATGAATTTCGAGTTTCTTTATCTCTTTCCCGCCATATTTACTGGAAGTGGGTATTTTTAGTGGATTCTAAATGTCGGAACACCGTCATTCTTACTGGCTTGACCTATACTTCATCCCGGAAAGTGTTTCATGATGGGGTGCGCTAAAGGGGGAACTTTAATGGGGAAAATTTAAGGGGAAAATAGTCTTTCCTTAGCACACTGTGCGCTAAATAGGTCATTTACGGTATGTAAACACTTAAAAATAGTCAACACAGGTCAAGATAGCCTACAAAATAGGTTACTGATTACAATAACAGGTCACCCTTAATTGTAACAAATACTGTAGAGACTTGATCATCCCAGCATGTACTATAATGAGTACTATTATAGCACTTAATCTGTACCATGGGAGCTCCAGCCATAAGAGAGGTCAAAAGACATAGCAGCCCAACACCAGAGATGCCAGAGACAGGCGAGCTATGGAGATCCAGCTTTACTGAAGAGGTATATCTTCAATCTGTGTCTGAATAGACTTTCACCAAGTCCTTTGGTCTTTTGTGTAATATATGGGTACTGTATGACTTTTGGAGAAACAACCAGCCCTGTTTTTCAGAGACTATCCCCCATACTCCAGATTGCTTGTGGTATAACGAACTCCTGTAAGTTTCCAATTTAAATTTAACTGTTCTGGTTACTGATGGATACACATACAAAGACTTGGAGCAAGTCTAGTGTCTGAAAGACGACAGAGAAACTGCTGTATGAATGTTAGTTGGGAGTTCAATTCCACAAAGTTTAGGCATCAAAAGCATAGCTGTGGCTAAAGTCCCTTTTGATTTTTTTGGTTTGACTATTGCACTGAAGACATGGTGAAAAATTGAGGTTTTTTTAAAAGATAATAGAAGTTTCATAATATATGAGGTATTATTTCAAAGAAATAGATTTTAAAGAATACTGTACCTTGTTTTAAAACTCACTTTGCATGTTAAATTATAATACACATTGCATAACAAAAAGCTTTTTAAACATAAAAAACATGGGGAACTCATGAATATCCTGTTAGACTGATAACCTGATATTCAAAAGTAACTGGTGTATAAATTAAATTTTATATGATTATTATGAAAATGATACACTCTGCAATCAAGTGTAATATATATGTACACAAAATATCACCAACAAAAAGGAAACATGTACTGTGAAGTACACTTCATATATATATATATATATTGTTAAGAATAGATAGACAAAGGAGTTGTGGCTGCTTTATTTTTTTTTTTTCTCTTTACAAAATTTCAAAGGCATGCTAAACTTCTATTCAGGTGGATTTAACTTTAAATTAAGCATTGGGGAGGGGTGCTCTGCCATCAAACCACTTGTTATTACACCTTGGAAGCAGACATGAATGCTACTTTGATAGCACACTGTGTTTCTTTTCTAACCTGCTTAACCTTATTTGAATCATGTGTTCTAAAAAAGACAAAAACATCAGCTTTGAAAGGGGTTTTTAAATAAGTTGATATTTTTTCACACCAGAAGTGTTTTCATATATACATGCATTTAACATGGGTGTGTTAGTTAAAAGTATTTATGTTGTAGAAAATTTGCACTTCCTTCTGATGTTTGTTGTTGTAAATATATTTTTAAGGTACCAGAATATTTATCTTAAAGTTAGGTTAGTTACAAAGTTCTTTCTGTCCAAACATTGTACATAATTATGGAGTTATCATGTGAATGGATTATCTTTTTATTTCTATTCACATACTGAATTTCGTAAGCCATGTGAAAACAAGGAGCTTTAACAAAACATATGCCAGTTTCAAGAGACAAGTGCAACAATGGAGTTTTAGTTCAAAGTAATTTTTATCTCTAATAAGGCATGTATGACTGTACATTTTATTCAATGTTTGCTTATATTTTTGCTTGTGCAGAATTAAGAAAAAACAATCTAAACTGATTGTGACAAAATATTCAAGGATATGAAATCTGATTTACTGAGGCCTTGATTAAGTTTTGGTGACAACCATAATTTTAATATGATTTCAATAGTATTAGCAGGCCACTGGTGCTACTTCTATCGCTCCTTTATATAGCCATTGACTGTGCAACCCCAAACACAGCTGTGCTTTCTGTAACTGTTGCCAGTAAAAACCACTGAATATTACTGGAAAACCATTATAACTGATTATCATTTTATGATTTATCATTAGCATTTGCGATTTAATCAAAGAAACTTTCTGCTCTGGTGTGACGGAAGTGACAAAGAAAAATGTTTTGCACAGAATTGTAAAGAATTTGACAGACACGATAAAAGTCATTTTATTCCCCCCAAATATAGACACATATCTATGAGTTCTACACACACTCTGTCACATTTGTTAATGCCACAGTCAAATATGAATGTTGATGACAAACTGTGTAACCACTGACTGTTGTTAGCTTTGTCATTTCGTATAGTTTTTTTTTTTTTTTTTTTGGTTTTTTTTTTGAGATATCCATTAGCAAAGGTCTGTGTTCCCTCAGTGCTCTTGCATAAATTACTTTTTAAAATGTTATATAAACCCACAAAAAGATATCTAATTTTCACCAAAAGTGACTTCCCTGGCCTGTCTCCCAATATACACATGACCTCTGTGTGCCCAATAATAAGCTGTAATCTTGAAGTCAACCATCTTATTTACTCAGCTGTGCTTTCTGACAGAACACAATTGTCAGTAAGTAACCCATTCCAACAGATGTTTACTCTTTCACTACATAACTTGTCAATGCCTCCTCAGTTTCTCAATTTTTCTTTATTTACAGGAGGAAATACTTTTGACCAGAGCAAATACAAGTGCACTCTACGTCAACACTAAAACTACACATTGTATCAAACTAAACAGTGTGTCATTACATGAACATGGCACATACCCCCCTTGTGTTGTATTATTTAGAGTTTTTGTATCCATTCACAGATAGAAGTCCATTTTCATTTAAACAGTATAAAATAACCAAATTTAGGCTTTGAAACATAATAGTACAGTGTTGAAACTGAGGAAAATAGGATACAATATTCACTCTAGACTGATCAAAGAGATAATACTTCTGGCCAATTACACATGTATAGTACTTACAGTACAGTTGATAAGCTTGTTCAATAAACTGCACCAAATTACCAGCCATTCACACAAGCCATGATCATTTAGCAACCAAACATTTGGAACACTGCGAACTCATGTCTCCCTCCCCATCCCCCCATACCAAAGGAATGAAAAAGAGAAGCTTCCAATGTAGTAAAGCAAGCGACATGCTCCTTCTGAAGTGTAGCAGACCTCAGTTCAATCCTGCACAGAGACCAAAATAACCTGGATTTTGCACCATTATGTGTATAGTGAATCAGTCAGGGGATTTAAGTAGGACAAGACAGTAGATTGTGGGGGAACAGAAAGTTGTACACATAGAACAACCATAATTCGCAGGATCTGTTTGCTGTTCTAGTTGCTGTGGCTCACTTTCACATGCAATGACAAAAAATACCATTTTCTGATTTGGCAGCTCAAAGCATTTTCTCCCATTTATAAATTTAACTAGAGATTGCGTCTCAACGCAGTGTATTCCCGGACGGGACATGGTTGAAGCGTGATATACAGAATATTATGTCAAATGTGACTACACCAAAAGATTCGTCTTTACATCCAAAACCTCTACGACCAATAATAAGGGAGATACAGACCATTAGAGGACCACATTCGACATTGAAGGAGGGATCTAAGGTCAAATCTGAGACCACCAAAAGATTTGGGGCACATGATTTCCTATAGGTTGTCTTCACATCCAAAACCTGTACGACCAATAATAAGGGAGATATAGGCCACTATAGGTATGAAGAATCACATTTGACCTTGAAGGAGGGGTCCAAGGTCAAATCTGAAACCAGCAAAAGACTCGGGGCACATGATTTCCTAGAAGTTGTCTTCACATCCAAAACCTCTACGACCAATAATTAGGGAGATATAGGCTCCTTTAGGTTTTGTCACCTCAGATTTTCAAATTCGTTGCCATAGCAACTAACCAAATTGAACAAACTGGACCAAATGTTAGCCAGGCAAGTTTTCATGGCGGGGAAGATATCTTGAAACCTTGGCACAGATAGGTGCAACAGATTTCCAGCTATAAGTGATTTACTCAATGGTGAAGTGTCAAAGTAGCTATTACTCAGTTAGCTATGGACCTACAGATCTGAGAATTTGCCATGACAGAGTACACTTAAACGTACATGAACAACATATTTGACAAAAAACCTCTAAATTTATTAGGTGTGCAGATATAAGTGATTTACTCAATGGTGAACTGTCAAGGTAGCTATTACTCAGTCAGCTATGGACCTACAGTTCTGGAAATTTGCCATGACACTGTGCATCAAAAAGTAGCTAAACAACATATTTGACAAATTATTTTAACTCTAACAGTTATGAAGAAAAATATCATTTACTCATTTTGGTCATGGTTAAAAATAGCCAGCCTTGGCAGGCAAGAACCCCAGCCCGCAGGTACAGCTAAATGGCCAACAACTTCTGTTGTAAGAAGTAGAGAACGCATGAGATGTTCTACAAAAGATTCACAGGCCATGATTTTTTACAAGTAGTTTTCATATTTTGAAGTCAAAGAAACAATTATAACGGAGATATAAGGCCTTTTTGATATGATGACATTCCTATTTGGCATTAAAGATGTGATGTGGCAGCCATTTTGTTTCCAAAACAAGGACACAATTACTCTTGAGCAAGCTTTCCTATCCATTTACAGTTTGTGCTAATCTGATGAAGCTAGCTGAAATATTTTAGGTTACAGAAAACATTAAAAATTTTAGAACAAACTTTAAGACCCCAAAATTTTAAAAGTGCTACCATGGCAACAGTTGCCGCTGGATACCCCCCAAACCTAATTAGCTTTAGGTCTTCTTGGGGTAAACATATCCTGAAAATTTGGTGAAAATCCATACAGGGGTTTAGGCTGTGGAACAAATTTATGCATGCTTACAGAGGACATATATATGTATTATATATACCAACCATAGGATGATCTAACTTTCTGTATATGAGAACTGGGCCAAAATGTGAAAAAATTGCCAAAATGTGACCTTTAAGAGGCCACCAGTGACCTTAAAATTGAAGGTCAAGGTCATACAAAAAACTAGCATTCGTAGCATTGCCCATATATACCCACATACCAAATTTGAAAGGTGTAACTAAAATATTTTTTAAATTATCGTGTCCTAAAGGAAATCTCTGCGGCAGCAACATAACCGTATTGAATCCTACGTATCCCTGACTTTCGTCCGGGGATACAACTAAAACTGGTTTCATTTACAGTATTAACTGGTACATGGAGAACCTGGAGGACAATACCTCCAAGGACAACACCCAGGAAAAATATGGCTACTAGGACAAAATCCCAGACATAATTTCCAACGGGTGGAAAAAAACTCTTGAGTCTTTATTCTAGAAAAATTAATTTCCAGGGACAACCCTGGAAATTAGCTCCAGGGTGTTACCCTAGTAGCCATACTTTTTCCTGGGGATTGTGTCCTCTGGGGTATTGTTTGGTATTTATATATCTCAGATGCTCTTTATAATGTACGAGTCTACATACAACTATATTTTACCGTACTATAGGAATAAGACATATTGGAGTGCTTCGGGCTTCGTGGCTTTAATATTCAGCCAATCGATAGTTTAAAACCATCATAAAGCACGAGAATTTGTTTTTTATTCCTATTCTAAAATGGTTACATTGATATTTTGTTCAAATAAGGGGTAAATCTTGCGCAAAAATCAAAACAAATCCAATGTCATGTTGGCTGTCCCATTAACTAAACATGTATAGTGATGGATGTGCAAACAGCCTTTTGGTTAAAATATTGTTAGGAAATCCCCTACAGAATTCCGTGATCTCATAAATATTAATGAGCAGTGGATCTTTAAATGAAATATTGATAAAAATCCCCACTGAATTATTTGACTTCATATTTGCTGCATATAATTTATGTTTTATTTTACTGCTAGTTGTTTACATTTGTACGCAAAGGGATGATGCACGCAGAATTCAACAGCATTGTTTTATTTACCGTTCTATATTCGCGATTCCAGCATTGCGCAAAAGACGTGTCCAAGGTCACTGCGCAGCATACCATTTTAGAATACAGTTCTTTTTGACAAAAATAGTGTGACTTTATAGACTGATGCAGCCAGTACAATCTAAAATATCTTTAAACTATGAGATGAACAACTGAAATTCATATTTCTATTCAATATGCAATGAAAAAAGGTTTAATGATGAACTGGAAATATCACTAATGATATCACCAGAGTTTTCAAAAGCTTTACCAACATAGTTCTGTCAAGTATGTTACATGTGTAATAAATTCAAGTGAAGATAAAGCAGAGCTCTCTGTTTATTATGTTCATAGACAGAAAGAAAAACTTACAGGATGAAACTCCAGTGGAAGCATTAACACCAAATTGTTCTGATGATAACTTTGTGATATAAACTCAAGAGCTAGGTAATAAATTAAAACACACAGTTGACACACATACACTAAGCCTTGCCATTGACATATACTTGCACAGAACTAACAGTTTCCCTTATCTCAGCTATCAGATTCTCAATTTCACAGGTTGTTTCCACTCTGCTGCATTTCACCCTTGAGACATGGTTCTACCTGGTGTTTCTAAACATTACTTTTAACAGAGATGGGATCACGTTAGGACGGTCCATTAGCAGTTCTCCCCCACATGTATTGTGCTGGGCTTGAACCAAGGACCATAGGGGTGTGAAACCAGTGAACATTTGCCAAACTTCATAACCTTTACATTAATGTACAGCCCCTTACACTGACCGGTGGCTGCCAAGCAACCACACAACAGTGTTAAGGGTGTCAAGACAACAGAAACTTGGTCTAATCCTTTGCTACGAAATCGATACTATTGTTACATGTAAACAGATCTAGTAAATATTATCAGACTGAAGCTACTACAGATAATGGAAGAATTACAAGTACTCAAATCTCAAGTTTTGTAAAACAAAAATACTGTTAAGATTAATTGCTACTGAAAACTGGAAAATCCTTCATAAAAATTCATAATCTGTAAGTGCTGAAGTTTCAACCTTTCCAGAAATGAAAGCCTTCCCATGAGGCTAATAAAAGCATCAACTAGCCACATATAAAACACAATGACCTTGGCTTAAGTGCTGACACACTCAGAAAGCCACTTCATAATTTGAACTTTATTTTAAACTGTTGATGTATACAGTGAATACGAATCAGAGGCTATATGTAAATGACTAATGGACACAAGAGATGAATCTTGGCAAAATAATGAAAATGGATCAACTTGCCTGAGACATTTCCTTTCCATAACCAGTGATTGTTCAAACTCTTTATAACTTATAATGACCATTACATGGCACCTCCATACAGAAATCCCCTCAACCCCACTAAGATGAAATCTCCCAGGACTCAAGAGGAAACAGAGTGTACAATTACAGTGGGAATCAGCCCACAATGGTCAATAGAGTGATGATAAAAATATATTTTCTCAATAAATAGACAATAAAGATCCTAAATATGGTTGCATGGAACAAGAAAGATTACTAGTAGTTATGACACACCACATTAAAGAAATCTGCTGAAAGCCTTAAAGAATTACTGAATAAAGCAGGAAATAGGTTCAGGGATGTGGCACTGAGGGGCTTTTTGCACACTTTCTCTATTTAAAAGCAAACTTACTGATGATGCTAGACAAGTGTAAGGCTTAAATCTATTGGAAAAAGCTTACATATAGTCTTTGATTCTTTAACGGAAACAAGCACCCCCAAAACATCCCAACATAGCCTATAACAATTTCAAAGTTACCTCACCATTCACACAATTGTGACCCATTTCTCAAATAGAGGAAAGTTGTATCAATTAGCACCATACAATGTCCATTCTATGAGATCGGATACCATATGACCTTGTCTTCAAAGGGCTAATATGGCCTCCACAGATGGGAGACTTCCAAATATACCACAATTCATTTCTTAATGTACTATACTTAAGCTCAAATTTCTCCCAAACATTACTTAACATGCGAACATATGGTATGCAGTGTTGTCCCTATAAATTTCAACTAAGTTTATTTAAAATATTAATCAAAGCGTGTATTAGAAGACATATTTTGGTGGAGGACAAGACTATTACAAAGCACCCAACGGTAAGTGGATATTCCATCTCTCAACACATGTGTCACTGTGCCATTTAAATGACAAATTTTCAGACAAGAATTAAACAAGGGGGGTTTAAAGAAGACCAAAGTGTAGGCTTTTATGTCCCTTTCCAATACATATGAATAGCTACACCAATGGTTCAAAGGTGATACTAGACAAGGGTGAAAGGGGTTGAGAATGCATTGCTAAACTGTCCCACCAAGGGCCACATGCTCATAGTCTCACAGGAGTTTCCTGCCATGAAGGAAAAAAGCTTGACCCAGTGGGTAAAGACTACTAAAGAGAGGACCAACATCATTGGAACAGGCTTTTTAAAAGACCTCAACATAGAGTTAATAAGAGAGTGAGGAATGCCAATCTGTCAACCAAACATCTGTGTATCTGCACATGGGAACAACTAGGTCAATTAGCTGGCTAAATGACAGTTAATTGGTGGGTCAACTCAACTTGTGAAAGGCATCTAATTCAAGTGCAGGTTATACAAGTAAAGCTAACCTTGCAGTACTGTTATGTCATGTGTATTTTCCACGTTTCCACTGTTGTGGAATAAGTCCCTAAAGGCTTTCATTATATGGCATTTAAGAACAATTTGATGGTTTATTGTACCATTCAAAATGTATTTTGTTGCTGATACTGTTTGAAGATATCTGAAAGACCAACAAGATTCATTTATACTATTATATTTACACCATATTAAAAGCATATGAGGTACAACTATGAGTATTTGATGTGTCTATAAATCGTATCTTATACACATGTCCACAATAAACACAATCTTTTCTCCATATATCAAACTATGCCTTGAAACCTTGACATAAGTTGTCAAAGGCTGGAAGGGTTCCAAAAAATGATGAATACATAAGGCACAATGTTCATATGACAGAGGCAAAGGTTGCTGTCTAATTGCCAGCAATATTAAAACTTTTAAACAAATTGATGATCATGTCAAAAATCCCACTGCAGAAGAGATTTAGAAGAGAGGTTTGTGATTGAAGCCTCTCTTTTGCCCTGAGCATTGCAATGTCTAGAACATCTGTTACAGTGATAAGCAGTCATTAGAATCTTGAACTCAACCCCAAGTTCAGCAAACCAGAAGGACCTTATGGCAAATATTAAAATGTGTGTGTATAAAGAAATATGAAAGGCACTGGGACTTGACAACACTTGCCACTTGAAAGGCGTGTACCCTTTAAGACCAGTCTTTGTTGTACAATGCAGCACTCTAAAACTTGTGGGGTAATTTGTCCTTAATTATAGCTTTAAGCTTTAAAAATTCTCCATTTCAAATGTGTTTCTGCCTGTAAATGACCTGGTACTATTTTATCAGAATAGGCTTTAGAAAATTACCCCTATTGGTGAACTATAAATTATGCACATTATTTCCTTAAATGAAGGGATGAATAATATTTGCTTAAAAATCCTGATTATATTTTTTAGGTAACATATCATTTAACTACAGCAGGCTGAATAGTGGATGCCACATCACATTATATATTTCTGATGCTCTTCAAATATTGATAATATTCCTTCAATCTTTAACATCATAAACAATGATTTAATTACACACTTCTCCTGCGAGTGAACATTTATTTCAACCTCAATTTTATTGGAATAATGAACAAAAGTTTAAATTAATTATTAAAACCGGTAACACAGTGAAAAACAATCTGACACAAACTAGAACCTGAATAGAGGCAGGGTGTGTATTTGGGTTGACTCTGTGATTATAGATTATCCTAGATGAGAGACAAGTTGGGCTACTATCTTGGGAAGAGATCAGGGGGGCAACCATGGTAAATAAGTCTCCAAGGAGCCATTTTGTACCAGGGGGCAGTGGTAAGCATGTGAGTGGGAAGTACTGGCAACAAGGAAACCCAGAAAACCCACTAATCACCCATAGAAACCCCCTCTGTAGTTTTTTACAAAAGGTTTCACCATCAGTAATCATGGGGCAGAATGATAATCAGCTGGTCACTTGTACAGACAAAAGCATCCATTTCACCCTTGAATGGACCTTACAACTACAGACATCATCCTAATTTTGACATTATGCTCTATTTATTGAACGGTCTTACTCAAGGCAAATTACACAAATTCATGAAACAAAAACCTGATCTGATTTCAGCCACTATTCTGAAGTGAATATGTTTAGATTGACAAAACAGTTTTAAAAATCAACCTATTAAGTTGTATTTAAACTTTCTAAATTAGTAAAAAGTACTGTTCTAAATGTTAATTAGTAATATGAGAGGTATGCTTCTGAAAAAAGCTCCACCATTTTTTTCAGAATTAGAATTCTAAGTCACCTTTTATGGTGTTTAATCTCCATGAACTGCAGATTCTAAGGCACGACATTTCCATACACCAGAGTTCTGAATCAGATATTGGGGGACATAAAGAGGTAACCCACCATGGACACACCGGGAAAAGAAAACTAAGGTGAATAAGCTTGAAGAACGGGTAGGAGTTTAATTTTGATCTGCAGAGGTAACATATCGGATGTCACCAGGAAAATCATTTCATAGAAATTTAGAAAAAAAAGACCCCAGGAATGCAACACTTGCCTGCAAAACTTCCAAATAAAATTGTGATAGGGTAGTCTTTGTGTAGATGGCAAATATATTTGTATAAGCTTGTGAAAGTCAAGCTTTAATTTGCTATTTCTTTAATTATCTGTATTTTTATACAATAAACACTGTAATTTTTAACTTGCGATTTCTCCGTCATTTCTGCATGGATTTTTATGCAATAACAATGAGCAGAAACACAGAAATAATACCTTTGTAAAGATATAAAAAACTATTACTTATAGGTTACATGGTTTCCGAATTATTAATAGAAAATCAGCATTCACGCTATATTCCTTTGACAAATAGTAGTATCTCTGCCATAAATGAATGAAGTGACATGTTTAGTTGTACATATTTCTGACATCACAAGTGTGAGGAATTTGATTGGATGAAAATTAGTAAATAAGAAATTTAGACGTGATGTTGACCTCCATACATGATAAAGAGACGCAGATTTCTTTGAAACAGCCCAACTAAAATAAGAAAAACTGTCTTCTGACTTTAATTTTCACTCAAATTTTCACGAAATTTGGAGGAATCTGTGTGTACCCCATGAAGTATCTTTCCATCAAATTTCAACTTGATTAATATGGTAGTTTTTTAGTTATAAGGTCAAGAAGATGTACAGACACAAGGACAAAAAGACAGACAGAAAAACGGAACAAAAAGAGTACAATAACCCTCTCCTATTGTTGAGTGTTAGTAAGTGAAGGAACAGAAAGTTTTTCACTCAATAAATTATGTAAAATGGTTGTGGAATTCTTGATGCAATAAGTATTAATATCCTAAACACATTTACTGTACATACAAAAAGTGTATGCTGCAGAGAGAGAGAGAACAGAAGTAACAGAAACAGTAATTCTTCCAACTATCCAACCAACAATTTAGCTGTAACAGCTCTGAGCAAAATACTGCAGTCTTCTGTATTTCTTCGCCATATAGTACTTATAAAAAGAAAAGTTTCCATATTTCTCTCTTTTTGTATGACAGCTCCTAAGTGTTAGAAGATGGCCCACAGTCTTGGTGAGGATAGAAAAATAATACAACCCCCAACAAGCAAAGTCAGGAAATACTGGGACGGTTAATGCAGCAATAACCAACAATCATTATGTCAAATTTCTGCAATGGGTGACATAAAACAAACGCCTTTATCCTACAACATCAAATTGTTCCAGACAGCTTAAAAAGCTTTCCAGTCACCAATGTATGGGTTTAAAATATTTGCAAACAGAAGATGGGAGTTGGTTGCAAGTCCCCAAAATAATAAAAATATTTTCTAATTTTTCTTACAAGAATATATTTCATGTTAATGGTGTTTAGGAGTAGTATTTATATACAGTAGAACCTTGATTATCCAAACTCACTGGGGGGATAATCAGATCAGATAAATGAGGGGTTCGTATACCCTAAATTCAACATCTATAGGGTTACCAAGTGAGTAATAATTGAAGAAAGATCATTTTTAGGTATTAAATATGTATGTAGGGTGGCCATTGATGAAGCAGTTTACTATATTTATGTGATAGAATATAAAGGACCCTCTAATTGCTTCATTTTTGTTTTGTCATTTTAGTTTAAAATATTATACGGACTTGAGATGGGTGTGTTTGGTTGGTACTGACATTATCGAAGTTTCATTTTTGAGAAATGTCGTCAAGCATTTTGTCAACTGATAAATTGCAGTAGATTATCAGTTGCAAAAACCTAATTGAACAGACTTTCAGTGATTGGGTATGTTTGGTTGGTGATGCACTGTTACATTGTGACATTATTCTTTTAATACATGTCATCAGTCTGTGAATCGAGGTTATAAATTGCAAACGTAATCCAACACGCTTTCAGTGATTGGCGCATTATCAAAGAAGTTGTGTCGTGGGGTTGTGCAAATGAATTAATCCCTCCCCAAGTGATGTTTTATAAAGCACTAGATTTAATTGTTATCAAGAATGTGTAAAATCACGTACTATCGTTCATGCTAGTCCGTGCATTATATATTAGGGAGACAAGGTTTCAGATTGGTTAAACTAGAGATTTGACATACACAGGGCTGGATAATCGAGGTTCTACTGTATTATATATTTACAATATTTTCTGAATTTGTAAAAGCAACATCTGCTTTTCTAATATACACACAGTAAAAGATCATTCAGTGACTACCTGTATTTCCTATTCTCACATTAAACCTAATTTCTTCAATCAATTTTGCTCAAGTTCAATCCAACAGAAAAAGTTGAAGTTCAACTAGTATTTCCAAAAGGACAGTTTATGACTCCTGCTAATACAACATTTCTGTACATAGTGCTAATGAAGCCACTGGGTCTGACCTGAACAGAACAAATATGTTGACATGTTATTTCTCATAACACTTTCCATGCATACTTTTTTCTACATATCAGCTATACAGTATCCACTTAATTTGCTTGAATCAATCACCGAAAATTACTCTCACTTTGGCAAACAGTTTTTAGCAATGAGAACTATCAGGAACGCCTTTATATATTTTAGATAATGTATATATTGGGAGAAATGAAGTCATTATACATGTGGCCAATGCTTGTCATGAAGCATCATATATCTTTTGATTTATTTCCAATTTTGGAATGTAAGGCTGATACATTATGCAAGCACTGTGGATTGTGTATAAAAAATCTAAACAAAGACATTTACATTTCTTTTTTTTATTCTGCTTTATTTTTGTTCTGCCTTCCCCATTTTATATATTAAGAAAGAAGATAACTATTTACAAATTTATAAGATGCACCAATTTGGGCTTGTAAGTATGTCTATTTCAATAAACCTGTGCCGTGCTCTGTATTGCCCATATTTTCATAAGCGCTTTCCAACAATCTTACGTTATCGCCCATTAACATATGTCGTTCCGAGGTAAATTATCTCCACTTAAACCTAGTAATAGGTTGATTTGATTACTTATTATTCAATAAAATTTTCCTTATTTCAGCAGTTATTTCACATTTTAGTGTGGAGAGATTTGTTCAGATCAACTGTATTTTACTTTCAGTTGGTGTGTGCTAAAACATGAGTACCCAGAATCAGGTTATAATTTTTTTTTGGAACACTCGGCTGGTTTTCATTGTTGTAAATGTTCAGCCCCAGCTTTTGGACATAATTACTCACATGGGCCATGGGCAGGGACAAGAAATTTGAGTGAATTTGACAATTTTTAAGAACCTAATGACAGGCGAGTAGAACTACTTCTGCTAAAGTAGGATTAATTGATAAAAAATATTTTTCGACTCAATATTCTCCTTATTATAGAGGTCCTTCCAAACAGACTCAACTGATGACACAAATGCTAACAGAAAAAATTCAGATGGATTATTATATTTTGAACATTGACTAGTCCCTGACAGTATCAAGTTTATGTTTCCTTCTCAGACTTTTGGATTAATAGCTGTAATAGTACAAAACAAGATCAATTTTCAAGAGGAATTATAGCGGTACCCACTCTGTATTGCACTTCAAGCACTTGATGCTAGTTAATACTCTTTATTGTGACATTATCTGATCAATTTGTCGAGTGATTCACAGAAACTACTTGACTCTAGTGCACAAGGTTTTAGCATAATATAACTCTGTATTGATTTCTCAACAACTTACAACAACAGCCATTTTTCCAAAGAAAGAAAAAATAATTGGAAGTCGATCTTTATCAGATTTTCAGAAATTCTCTGCAATTTGACTTGCATAGCTTGTCAAGACCTTCACTACTGTTTAATCAAATGCATTCCTTACTCAATAACAAACTAGACCCAGAGTATTGGAGAACTGCAAACACAACTGACCGAAGCCAGTGAACGTTTCAACCATCATTTGACCTCGAAGGAGGAGCCCCGAGGCAGAATCTGTCTACATCAGAAGATTCTCAGCCCATGATTTCCAATAGGTTGGTTTCACATTCCAAAACTGTAGGAGCAATAATAAGTTAGTCCTTGGTAGTTTTAAGTTTGGCTACCCTTGTTCGACCTTAAAGGAGGGGGCCCAAGGTCAAATCTGACCACATCAAAAGATTAACAGCCCATGATTTCCAAACGGCTGGTTTAACATCCTAAACCTCTAGAACCAATAATAAGTGAGTTATAAGCACTTGTAAGTTTGGCTATCCTTGTGTGACCTTGAAAGATGGGCCCTAGGTCAAATCTGAACATATCGGATGATTCCTAGCCAGATTTCATCCAGTGGTTATAATAAGCAGAACTCTAGTTCATAAAATTATCCCTTGAAAAGAATGAACAATTTATTCCATAGAATGACACCACCATTTATTTACCACATTCACAGGAAATTATGGCCTCTCCTGATTTGACAGCATTAAATACAAATTAGTAAATAAGGAACACCATACCATAAAATACAATATTAAGAATATAAATGAACCATTATGACCTGTTCCATGGGAAATGTTCCACAACAAACCAGTTTAGACTACTTGAGATTAGATTCCAACAAATGTCTCCTCATGACCAGAGATGGGACAATTCTCAATCTTTTGTCTTGTTGTAGATTTAAATTTAAAACTAAATGGTTAATATAGGGTATGATTCAGATCAATAATGCATTTTAACATGATTTCCTGGACACCGCTAAATATAGGGTAACTGTCTGACAATAAATGCATTCATAAATGATTCTAAAAGTACATTTAAAGGCATCTGTTTATGACAAGCCCAAATATATACACACTGTGTGTGATTACATCATCAGAGGAAACTATACTGTGATTTAATGGAGTAGATTATATACTGATTAAATGGCAGATCTAATAGCATATTGTCATGCTGAACACTTGAGAACATTCAAGATTAGTTCCGGGAAAATATGAAACCTGTATCAGTATCAATGTGTATACAGTGGGTGGCCTTTACAGTACAAGTAATGATGTATATGGAATGGCCCAGAGAAAATGACTTCAATTACATTGCATATAAGCTTCTGTTCCAAGTGAGAAACAAGATAACCTCATACATCTATCCTGTGGTAAAGTGAAACTGACCGAGATAATAAGTAATGGTGTTTTATTAATGAGATTCATTGTCACATTCTTTTCTGAAGGATAAATTAGCTTTATGCTTTTAACAATTAACATTTAGACCTTGACACAGAGTGTAATATCCATGCATAGGTAAAGAAAGATGCCCAACAAATTGACCTAAATGCAATCTAAATGAAGCAAACCATTCGTATCATGACCATGCCTGTTTCACAATTGCATGCAATCTTTGTACAAAAAAAATCACATCTACTCACAGAGCTTAAAAAAACCTGAACTCTGGTCTAGATTTAGTAAATTCTAGGGTGACCTTGATCAATTGTCTGACAACATTTTATGTGTAAATTTCCCCAACAGCTATATTTATATTCCCTGTCAACATATCATTCACCTCTACATATATATTTTTGTTTATTAAAATGTGAATTATTTATGTCACAGACCAATAACCTTTTTAAACTATTAATGTTGCTGGGAGTCAAACCAGTCAATATGTGGCAATAATGGCACAAGAACACTGAATGGATTAAGTTTGAAGATAAGATCTGGGTGTATTTTCTAACATTTTGGAATAAAGCTGTTTGCTATTGACAAGTCTTTATAATGAGGATTGGGAGCTGACAAGCTCTTGACAATGACAACAAGGGTCCTTGTACTATTTGTAAGGAAATGAAATGTGCTGGTCCTATGACAGCTAAATGACTACCCCTTTGTGTTAACCTAAGCTTCTCCTGGCTCTTTTTGTCCATACACTTTACTCAATCTAAGTGCAACTAAGGGCTACTCAGAAGATTTGACTCCCCTTGACTCCCTTACATCATACATCATCAGGACAGGTATTTCAGTGGAAGAGCAAAGTAGTGCAAACTAGATGGGTCATTTAATTTCGCTTCCCAATTGGTGTTGCCATTGCCTTAGGATCTCTTCCGATAAGTTTACAATAGGTTCTCGATCCATCCCATTGGTATCCAATTGGTTTAAGGACTTAAGATGAAACAGATAGGCTTGCGATCACTGTAAGATGGAAAAGATTGTTATATGAGTGTAAGATACCGTAAATGACCTATTTAGCGTATCCGCCCTTGTAACCGCACCCTATCTCTTTGTCCCGGCAATATCGTCCGTGACAGTGCACAATATCCACATATTTTTTATATATTGTACGTATTTTTATTAAATAAATTGACATTTTTGCCGTGAATTTCGAGTTTGTTTATACCTACCGCCATATTTATAGGAAGTGGGTATTTTTAGTAGATACTAAATGTCGGAACACCGTTATTCTTACCGGATTGACTTAAACTTCATCCCGGAAAGTGTTTCATGATGGGTGCGCTAAAAGGGGAACTTTTCCCCACCAAATATTGAATAAAAATAGTCTTTCCTTAGCGCACTCTGCGCTAAATAGGTCATTTACGGTAGGTTTAAGATCGCTGTAACATTAAACAGATGACAATACGATTGGTTCATGACGTTATACATCTGGTAAGAATTGGGAAAGGTTTGCAACAATTTCAAAAAGTTTGAACTTCTCGTAAACTGTTCCAGATGCACCCCCGAGTACTGTACTCGTAAACCTATCAGGAAATTCCGTATTTTCCGTACAGGATCTCTGTACCATGGCCTTAAGATCAAAGATGTATGATATTCAGTTCCCAATTCCTGAAAATTGACAATCGGGTGCAGGGTTTATGATATATATATATCAGAACTGAAACAGGCCTCTAAATATTTTTGCATTTTATACTGATCTACAACAAACATACTTCACATATTTTCTCAGAAACAGACCCAGCTTTAATTTTAATATTACCTTATATTTTTGTTTACCAAAACTAAAACACTAAGGGAAATTTTTGTAATTCACTGGTTAATAAACTAAACAGTTTGACTTCCCCTATTCAGGACTGCCACACAAACTCACCAGGTCTGATACAAAAAGCAATTGCCTTTACTTACTCAATATAATACCTTTTTGAAAACATTTTTAACGCCTACAACAGGGCCAATTTTGGCTAACAAAGGTAGGTCCAGTGGCTAAACCATATTATGGCAGAAACTTGATACCTCTCTCCTAAATCTGTTTTGTGCAATATTTGTTTGAACTTGTATTTACAGCAATCAAAGGATTAACCATTCACCAGGGAGTCTTTTTATCCTCATTTTTCCTAACTTTCTTTTATAAATTCAAAGCTATATCAATATTAAATAACGGATGTTTTAGATCCTCAACAACAAAGGAGACATTTTGAAAAAACAATGCTTAAAACATTTGATAAAATTCAAGAATTTTTTTTGTTATTGTTTGCACCCCTTTACCACCTGGTAAAATCGGGCCTGGATTTTTATGGGCAAAACGCAAACAGCGAAGCAACCACACCAGAAAACCTGAAACACACTTAAGCCACCAATAACTGGGAACTAAGATACAGTTTTAAAATAGATATTCATTGTATTGCCTTTACAAGGGATGAAACTAGCTCAGTCACCTTTTTAAATATCTCTTTGTTCAATTTTGCCAATGTAAAAAGCAGAATGAGTGAAGAGAAGTGAAGAACACATTTTTCTGTAATAAGAACAACACAAAGCCAATAAACTACTGGATCTATTCATACATGTAAGTATTGTGCTACAGAAAAATGGTGTGAAAGTGAAGAAATTATGTTGTGATTGCTACACTGAATACATTCCTCTGACTTATCTTCTGAACTGAAGATTGTAAAGCCTCTTCTATATTATGTGTTGTCTTACCTTCTCAAACGATCACTTTTTATATGGAGTCTGTACACAAAGTAAGCTTTTAACAAAAATTTTAAACCAAAACTCTTGTCTATACTGAAGTATCCCAATGTGCAAGCGTAAATTTCCGCCTCTCAAAATAGCCCAGGAGTAACCCTGATTTTAGACAGCCCGGATCATCCCTGTAGGTGCCCACGGCCTATCTTCTACATGTAGCATCATCTAGGATATATTTTGGGTCATCCAATGCAAACATCAGCGTCCGGGAAGGTTTTAGACTTATTTAGAATCAGCCCCAGTTCTGCAAAAAATGTCACCTGCTGTTCCCAGCAGCAGGTGTTGATCTGGACACAGTGGGAGGGGGGATCTCCATGGAAAGTAGACCCGGAGCTGCTCCTGAATGGTCCTTGAATGTGCAATAGCTCTATCAGTTATTTTCCAGAAGTTATTTAGTATTACTACAGATCCATTTTTACAACACCAAATACATCCTTCCAGGCACTTTAGTCACACCAAAGAAGGAACTTTGTGACATAGGTCTTCACCATAGATTATTGTCAGCTTGCTAAGATATATTAGCCCCGAAGCCAGATTGCACACTTCAGCAAAAGGAGCGACAATTTTAACAATTCGATAAAACACTAAAATAGCAGTATGCACATAATATCTGAGGTTAGTTTCTACTGGACAGGTAGTTTCATTTGGAAAATTTTCAAATTTTCTGTTGCCTGTAGAGCACTTTTCTTCACATAAAAGTAACATATCTTTTTATATAGAAAATATCAAAGCAGTCAGTTACATGTATCTCACTTGAGTGTAAAAGTCCACACACATATCACCTCACTAAACTTTGTATTGGATAAACTTGTCTAGCTCTACAAAGCCCTTTAGAGTTGAACTGTAGACCGTAGAGAATTGGTTAAACCCTTGAACCACCACTTTACTGGGTCATGGACTCATGGAAAGTATTCGCGGATGGCTTGATGTAATATTAATTGGATTCCAATAAAATTTGAGGAATAGTTGGGATAGCATGTGGGGATATTTAGTGCAGTAAAAGTACTTGACAACAAGCATTCTGCCGAATGCATTTATCTCCCGCCATATAATGAGATGTACTAAAGATAACATATTTTAACAAGGTGCTCTAAATGTAATACTTTTCAAGTTATAATTGATTTAGTGCATGATTTCATGAATTTTAATCCATTAAAAATTATTTAAAAAATTCATTAAAAAAATTTAGCATGTGAAAGCTCTCCAAGATGTATCTGCAATACTTTTAGTGATAATAGGCAGTTACTCATTTTGAGTAGGTGAGTAATTAGCTACGGATCTGAAAATTCACTAATTGAAAGCTCTCCAAAATGTATGTGAATGAGTTATTTCAGAAATACTGGCTATCTGCAATACTTGTAGAGATAATTCGCATTTACTCATTTTGAGTAGGTGAATAATTAACTACAGGTGTGAAACTTCACCAAGTGAAAGCTCTCCCAAAAGTAGGTGAATGAGTTATTTGAGAAAAATTGGCTATCTGCAATACTTTTACAGATAATTCACATTTACTCATTTTGATTAGGTGAGTAATTAGCTATGGGTCTGGAACTTCACCATGTGAAAGCTCTCCCAAAAGTAGATGAACGAGTAATTTGATAAAAATTGGATACCCGCAATACTTTTAGAGATAATTAGCATTTACTCATTTTGAGGAGGTGAATAATGATTAGCTACGGCTCTGAAAATTCACCAAGTGAAAGCTCTCCCAAAAGTAGGTGAATGAGTTATTTCATAAAAATTGGCTATCTGCAATACTTTTAGAGATAATTCACATTTACTCATTTTCAGTAGGTGAGTAATTATCTACGGGTCTGGAACTTCACCAAGTAAAAGCCCTCCCAAAAGTAGATGAATGAGTTATTTGATAAAAATTGGATATCCGCAATACTTTTAGAGATAATTCACATTTACTCATTTTGAGTAGGTGAGTAATTAGCTACGGGTCTGGAACTTCACCATGTGAAAGCTCTCCCAAAAGTAGATGAACGAGTAATTTGATAAAAATTGGATATCCGCAATACTTTTAGAGATAATTAGCATTTACTCATTTTGAGTAGGTGAATAATTAGCTACGGGTCTGAAACTTCACCAAGTGAAAGCTCTTCCAAAAGTAGGTGAATGAGTTATTTAAGAAAAATTGGATATCCCCAATACTTTTAGGGATAATTCACATTTAGTCATTTTGAGTAGGTGAGTAATTAGCTACGGGTCTGGAACTTCACCATGTGAAAGCTCTCCCAAAAGTAGATGAATGAGTTATTTGATAAAAATTGGATATCCGCAATACTTTTAGAGATAATTATCATTTACTCATTTTGAGTAGGTGAATAATTAGCTACGGGTCTGAAACTTCACCATGTGAAAGCTCTCCCAAAAGTAGATGAAGCAGTTATTTGAGAAAAATTATGTCATTATTTTGCCACAAATAAGAAAATAGCTATTACTCACTTATGGCATGCAATAGAACCCCAAACTATATGCATTTACCCTACAGTCACAATTTCAAAGTAGGTATTACTTGGCTATCCAATGTGCAACAGGTGTGAAACTTTACTATGTGATAGGTTATCAAAAACTAGATGAATAACATATTTGAAAATATTTCCCTAACTTTAATACTTTTGAAGATATTTGACATTTACTTATGTTGTTATTTTGCTACAAATAAGAAAATAGCTATTACTCACTTATGGCATGCAATACAACCCCAAAATATATACCATCTTATAGTTAAGGACAAAGTAGCTGAACAACATATTTGAAGAAAAAGCTGTAACTGCAATAGTTTTGGAGTTACAATGGATTTACTCAACAGTCACAATTTCAAAGTAGCTATTACTTAGCTATGCAATGTGCAACAGGTCTGAAACTTTACTATGTGATAGCTTACAAAAAAGTAGATGAATGACATATTTGAAAAGAATTCCGTAACTTTAATACTTCTGAAGATATTTGACATTTACTTATGTCATTATTTTGCTACTAATAAGAAAATAGCTATTACTCACTTATGGCATGCAATAGAACCCCAAACTACATGCCAGCTTATAGCTAAGGACAAAGTAGGTGAACAACATATTTTACGAAAATATTGTAACTGCAATAGTTTTGGAGTTAAAATGGATTTACTCAACTGTAGAATTTCAAAGTAGCTATTACTCAGCTATCCAATTTGCAACAGATCTGAAACTTTACTATGTGATAGCTTATGAAAAAGTAGATGGACAACATATTTGAAAAGAATTCCCTAACTTTAATACTTTTGAAGATATTTGACATTTACTTATGTCATGATTTTGCTACAAATAACAAAATAGCTATTACTCACTTATGGCATGCAATAGAACCCCAAACTATGTACCATCTTATAGCTAAGGACAAAGTAGCTGAACAACATATTTTAGGAAAATACTCTAACTGCAATAGTTTTGGAGTTACAATGGCTTTACTCAACAGTCAGAATTTCAAAGTAGCTATAACTCAGCTATCCAAGGTGCAACAGGTCTGAAACTTTACTATGTTATAGCTTACCAAAAAGTAGATGGACAACATATTTCAAAAGATTTGCCTAACTTCAATACTTTTGAAGATATTTGACATTTACTTCTTCTGTTATTTAGCTACAAATGAGAAAATAGCTATTACTCACTTATGGCAAGCAATAGAACCCCAAACTATGTACCATCTTATAGCTAAGAACAAAGTAGCTGAACAACATATTTTAGGAAAATACTCCAACTGCAATAGTTTTGGAGTTACAATGGCTTTACTCAACAGTCAGAATTTCAAAGTAGCTATTACTCAGCTATCCAAGGTGCAACAGGTCTGAAACTTTACTATGTCATAGCTTACCAAAAAGTAGATGGACAACATATTTGAAAATATTTCCCTAACTTTAATACGTTTGAAGATATTTGACATTTACTTCTTCTGTTATTTAGCTACAAATGTGGAAATAGCTATTACTCACTTATGGCAAGCAATGGAACCCCAAACTATGTAACATCTTATAGCTAAGAACAAAGTCGCTGAACAACATATTTTAGGAAAACACTCTAACTGCAATACTTTTTAGTTACAATAGCTTTACTCAACAGTCAGAATTTCAAAGTAGCTATTACTCAGCTATCCAAGGTGCAACAGGTCTGAAACTGTACTATGTCATAGCTTACCAAAAAGTAGATGGACAACATATTTGAAAATATTTCCCTAACTTTAATACGTTTGAAGATATTTGACATTTACTTCTTCTGTTATTTAGCTACAAATGTGGAAATAGCTATTACTCACTTATGGCAAGCAACAGAACCCCAAACTATGTAACATCTTATAGCTAAGAACAAAGTCGCTGAACAACATATTTTAGGAAAACACTCTAACTGCAATACTTTTTTAGTTACAATAGCTTTACTCAACAGTCAGAATTTCAAAGTAGCTATTACTCAGCTATCCAAGGTGCAACAGGTCTGAAACTGTACTATGTCATAGCTTACCAAAAAGTAGATGGACAACATATTTGAAAATATTTCCCTAACTTCAATACTTTTGAAGATATTTGACATTTACTTCTTCTGTTATTTAGCTACAAATGAGAAAATAGCTATTACTCACTTATGGCATGCAACAGAACCCCAAACTATGTACCATCTTATAGCTAAGAACAAAGTAGCTGAACAACACATTTTAGGAAAACACTCTAAGTGCAATAGTTTTGGAGTTACAATGGCTTTACTCAACAGTCAGAATTTCAAAGTAGCTATTACTCAGCTATCCAAGGTGCAACAGGTCTGAAACTTTACTATGTCATAGCTTACCAAAAAGTACATGGACAACATATTTGAAAAGATTTCCCTAACTTCAATACTTTTGAAGATATTTGACATTTACTTCTTCTGTTATTTAGCTACAAATGAGAAAATAGCTATTACTCACTTATGGCATGCAACAGAACCCCAAACTATGTACCATCTTATAGCTAAGAACAAAGTAGCTGAACAACACATTTTAGGAAAACACTCTAAGTGCAATAGTTTTGGAGTTACAATGGCTTTACTCAACAGTCAGAATTTCAAAGTAGCTATTACTCAGCTATCCAAGGTGCAACAGGTCTGAAACTTTACTATGTCATAGCTTACCAAAAAGTACATGGACAACATATTTGAAAAGATTTCCCCAACTTTAATACTTTTGAAGATATTTGACATTTACTTCTTCTGTTATTTAGCTACAAATGAGAAAATAGCTATTACTCACTTATGGCATGCAATAGAACCCCAAACTATGTACCATCTTATAGCTAAGGACAAAGTAGCTGAACAACATATTTTAGGAAAATACTCTAACTGCAATAGTTTTGGAGTTACAATCGCTTTACTCACCAGTCAGAATTTCAAAGTAGCTATTACTCAGCTATCCAAGGTGCAACAGGTCTGAAACTTTAGTATGTGATAGCTTACCAAAAAGAAGATGGACAATATATTTGAAAAGATTTCCCTAACTTCAATACTTTTGAAGATATTTGACATTTACTTCTTCTGTTATTTAGCTACAAATGAGAAAATAGCTATTACTCACTTATGGCATGCAATGGGACCCCAAACTATGTACCATCTTATAGCTAAGGACAAAGTAGCTGAACAACATATTTGAAGAAAAAGTTGTTACTGCAATAGTTTTTGAGTTATGAGCCCTTTACTCAAAGTAGCTAAGATTGCTATTACTCACTTATCTTTAGGCCTAAGTCAATAAAACCAAAAAAATTTTCAAGGGCATGAAAATTCATTGGGACAATTAATTTACAAAATATGTGTAGCTGTAGTAGTTTTGGAGAAATTTGCGTGACTAACTAACGCACGCACACACGCACGCACGCACACACAGACATCATTTCATAATCTCCCTCCCGGGCTAAAGCCCGGCGGGAGATAAAAAGAAAATTGTACATTGAGACTACACAAAGGGATGCATGCAGGGTGACACAACACTGGAAAGATGCAGTCCTCAGGTAGGGGAACAATGTAGTACCAGTAGCCCTATGAACTTCTTCAGGTCAAAGTCTTTTACTGCAAACATACTCAATACTAATCCATAAACTTTCATAATTTTATAATATCAGCCAACAGGCCATGTTTGGCATGAAGAATAGACAGTAAAAAGTTAAAAGTATTCTTTAAACTAACAACACTTTATAATTACAATTTACAACACATGGGAGTCACTCCTATTTATAACTATGTAAAAGAAAATTTATGTCAGTGACCAATGTCCTACACAGGTTCCCTACCATATTATATAGGTTAATTGCTATAAAATAATACACATCAATTAAATCTAGGACACAAAAGATCACCCTATGACAAAAAGCAACTCCGCAGAAGTAGACAATGTAAAAACATGTGAAATCCACTGAAGTATATGAAGTTTGCCCCATATTTTATTTCTAAGTTTCAAGATAATCTCATTAATACTGGTGATTTTAGTCATTTTTATATTTTTGGAATCATTTTATGTCAGTACAGTCTGTTACTGAATCTAAGTTTCTCTTCTTGGTATTTAATTATAGGCAAGAATCAATGTGGAAAAATTTATACCCATGGTGTATCTCACATTTCTTACTTGACACAAGATCAAAACCGGAGCTGTTTTAAGTTTCCTTTTTGTCATCTTCAACATCAATTCCACTTAAAGAAAAGCTACTTCATTTCCTTACACACTTTACATTATTCTTGCATGATATTTTGAATAATAAGGGACATTAAGGAAAAATATGTTTCATGAAAACTTCTTAAATGGTAAATAATGTGGATTTAATACTCACTTTGTTGGAACTGGCTTTGCACCTACAAAACAGGAAAAAAATTACATTTTAAAACGGTTTGTATATTTAGCTATATTAAGTACATAATTTACAGGTATTAATTGTTAACAAGTTGACTCTTTTACTTAATCCTATTTAAATTTGTATAATTTTTTTTTTTTTGATTGTGTGAAAGTTAAAGTTAAATTTAGATTTCATTTACTCGTATAGCTTTTTGTAACTGTACAACTAACGTAATCTACAGCATGAATTTTACAACTGAATAGACATAGAATCAATCCTATCTGAACAGAATTTTTCCATAAAAAGATTAATTGCATCAATATATTTACAATATATAATGCTTCATACAGAAATAGCTACGCAACTAAAGCTAAAATATTTTTCAATGGTATCGAACAAACTCATAAGCATCAAACAAATAAATGTTTCACCAATTGATATTAAAACATAGAGATCAAAAAGTAATAAAGTTGTTTCTAAAAGCTTCTTCTACAGCATCTTGCTATGGTATATAACAATATAATTTGCTCAGTGTACACAACAAATGATTCCATGTTAAGACTACAAAAATATATAATATTAATATACAAAATAATAATACTAGGACAAATACTTTCATCAACAGTTAACATGATCTTGTACACTTGATTTTCTTCTTGTTTGATGTTCATTACATGTTTCTTATGGGATACATATTTCTTTTTGGGTTAGGTAAACACTGATAGGGGCTGATTTCATAAATAACAAAGATTCAATAAGACAGCTATTTTCATACCATACCTATCGTTAATTATACCATGTCAACGGATGCATTCGAGTGATTAACTCACATTAATAAGGTCTGTTTTCATATCTACCTGTTTTGCACGAGTATACTTTAATTCACAAGGACTTGTTAATAATAGGTGTACAGCATTTGATTCAATTGTAATATCCTGAAACTCAATATAAACCACAAGTTATCTTACAATATATTAATAAGAGTTTTAGTAAAAATGGTCAAAAAAAAGTGCATTTATCTGATTGGTCCCCTTGTAGGAGACTCTTAATTATACGGTGATAGCTAGAAGTGACAGTATTCGGTCTATTTGAATTTTCTCACATCATAACACTCTGCTTCAACAGTTTGAGTCAGCTACTATCCTACAAAGCTGCAAAGGGTGAATGATCTTACTAGCAAGGGGTCATTAAGGTCATACCAAAGTCAAAATAGTTTTTTTTTATGTCCTCTTCAACAGCATGGCTCATATTGAGACAGGTTCACAGACAAAAGTCACAGTTTGAGTTTTACCTCCTGTTCAGCAGCAAAATTCATATTGGGACAAGCCCTCAGCATTACCACTTGTGGGAGTCGAATCCACACAGAGGTGACCACCTTTGACTAGATGCCAAACATACTAACCACTAGGTCAATCAGGACCTTTCAAGGTCATGCCAACATTACAATTGTTTGTCTATTAATCTGTATCTACTTCACATTTTGTTTGGTACAGTTGTAGGAGCTGGATTGGGACACTATGCTTTTACACCCTTACTAACAAGTGACTGGATGGTTCAAGAAACACAGCACAGCAATCATCTTCTTGGGTATCAAAAGACTTCAATCAGCAGCAATAATTGATTAAGTATCAAGAGTTATCACAAACCAAACTTCCCTTCTATTTTTTTCTGATGTAATCCATAGTTCTTGTTATATTCATTTGCCAGATGCATATACAGTAGAACCTCGGTTATCCGGCCTTCTATTATCCGAATCTCCGGATTAACCGAACCGAAATCATGTCTCCCTACATATAAAACACGGTCAAGCGTGAGCGATAATACAAGATTTTACACAGTCTCGGAAACGATGAATTCCAGTGCTTTATAAAACGTACGTACCATTCACAGAGACGCCTAACTTCTTTCATCTTTATCACCATTGTTACAATAGGGAGGGATTAATTCAATTACACGACCCCGCTACACAACTTCTTTGATCAATGAAAGTGTGTTCGATTGGATTTCGCAATTTATAATCTCCCGGAGTAGGTCCACAGAGAAAAGAAAAGACGTCAACAATGCATTACCAATCAAATGCGTATCACTGAAGGCATGTTCGCTTGGGGTTTTACAATAAATAATCTCCCGGAGTTTTTTAATTGACAATATGCGGGATGATGTTAATCTAAAATTAAAACATTAACAATGCAAGTACCAACCGAACACAACCAGCTCAAGTCCGTTGTTAAATAAAAAAAATAATAATATCCATGGATATTGAGCAAATAAACGACAACTGAAGGGTCACTTATATTATATGACACAAAAATATTAAATTGTTTTATTAAGGACCACCAACGTCTATGTTTATTGCATAAAAACGACAATTCTTCAATTATCGCCCACTCGGTAACCCATAGACCATGAATTATGGTTTCCTTCATCTATCCGAACCCCTCGATTATCCGGCCGGATTGTACGTCTCCCATGGGGTTCGGATAAGTGAGGTTCTACTGTACATGTATTTTTGGATAATTTCTAGTACTTTATGTTTTGTTAATGTTATTGCCAGGAATGTGATACTAAATGTCAAATGTTAAAAAACAACCTAACTGACCAAATATTTCGTGAATCAATATGTATTTCACCCCAGAAATTGTGTTACGTTATTAACCAATACATCAAAATACAAAATATAAAAGATGGCGGAGGAATGATCGGGTTGGAAAATGGACTGATTAATATTAATTCAGAAATTTGGGGCATATCCAGACACTATTGCTAACTACCAGTGGAAGTCAGCTTTGCCATCAGACCATACTTGGGGAATTGGACTGGAGAGGTTTATTTGGCCTCAGCACCCTAGAACAGTCCAGTAATAATTGTGTAATAAATAAACAGCGCTCTTGCATGTGGGTAAACTTCTATGAACAGTCTGAGTCCTTATCAGGTCACTTCAACTTGACCTATGGGCACATAAAACATCCTTAGGAGTGTTACCCGTCCATCAAGTGACACAGTTTAATGGAAAAAGGGCCAATGAGTTGATAGCTATACTTGTGACAGTTAAGGCTGTGTTGTATTTGTCTTTGTCCCATCTGAAGTGTTCCATTGGTACAAATCAGGCCCTTCATTGCATTAACAAAACTTTTCTGAACTATAACAAAGGCATAAATCATTTTTAAATTCCCAAAGAGAAGCAATGAACTAACTTTTTAGCTCAAGTGTAGTATATTAATCTGCACCATAAAGTTTAGATAACTGGTTATTTTTTTAATGCAGCAAAATTTTATAATTTTTAGGTACTTCTATCGCCCTAGTTCTGGAAACTACAATTCTATCCTATCACTGAAGTAGTAAAGGAGCATGCACTTGTAAAACTGGCTCACAAATATTAAAAACATGCACACTTATTAACTGCAGGGTTGTACAGTTTTGGTTACAAAACAAAATTTATATAATGTTGCATACAGAACTAAAAATATGTACCTAAAAGCAGGAATACAAGCATATGTTGAACTTGAATATTAAAATCTTTTAATATTTTACAAGCAGAATTACTTATTCAGGATATCCTATCTGGAAAACACTGAACTATAAATATTTCCACTTATAATTTTAGCTTTCAGATAAAAAAAACCTAATGGCCTCAAAATTACCTCGTTTAAAAAAAGGCCAAATAATAACTAGACCTACGCATTGGAGAACCGATGCAAATCTGTATCCACCGGAAAGACAACTCACCAAAGCCAGTGAACCATCGTTTGACCTTGAAGGAGGGGCCAAAGGTCAAATCTGACATCAGAAGATTCCCAGCCCACAATATCCTGCAAGTTGGTTTCACATTGCAAACCTCTAGGATCAATAATAAACGAGTTATCAACCCTTTCAAGTTTGGCTGTCCTCATTTGACCTTGAAGGACGGGCTGAAGGTCAAATCTGACCACATCAGTAGATTCCAAGCCCATGATTTCCTATAAGGTGGTTTTACATTGCAAAACTCTAGGACCAATAATAAGCAACTTATAAGCACTTTTAAGTTGGGCTATCCTCGTATGACCTTAAAGGAGGGGTCCAAGGTCAAATCTGACCACATCAAAAGATTCCCAGCCCATGATTTCCTATAAGTTGCTTTACCATCCCAAACCTCTAGGACTAATAATAAGCGAGTTATAAGCACTTTTAATTTTGGCTATCCTCGTTTGATCTTGAAGGAGGGGTCCAAGGTCAAATCTGACCACATGAAAAGATTTGAAGCACATGATTTCCTATAGGTCAGTTTCACATTGCAAACCTACTGGACCAATAATAAGGGCGATACTAGCACTTTAAAAGTTCGCTATGTGGGTTACTTTGGCACTCCGTGGATGACCTTGAATTAAGAGCTTCAAGGCCAAATGTCTGCAAGGTTGTAGAGGACATATATATATGTTATACATATCACCTATGAAGACATTCAACGTTCTACCTATGAGAAACAGCCAGTAGAAAAATGTAGATAATTTTCAAAGAAATGCCTGCGGCGGCCATCTTGCTTTTCAGAATAAGGCTAATTTCCTTCCCAGAGAAGCTTACCCCCAATGAAGATATCCTGTAAATTTAGTGAACTTAGCTGATGTAGTTTTCCTCTTAGAGCGTTAACGCCGAAAATCTCTAAACGCACAGTGGCGGCATAGCGAACGCTTAACCAAAGTATCTACCGGATGCTCCCGGTGGATACAAATATAGGAATTTTTTTGGTGAAAAACTAATATTGACTAAAGTCAATTTGAAGTCCCTTCCACTTGTACATATTGTGTCAGTGATATAGCCCTTTATCTTTTAAATTCTACACTCCATGAGATCATATCGATGCCTCAATGATGTTAACATTTGCTGGAACATGTAAACACATACTTTACACAGGAGATTTCTGTTGTCCAAAAATGTAATGGTCAACGAGTCATTTCCTAGTAAATGGATGCATTGTGTTCATGGAGGCAAGCACTAAGTACAGTTCATTCCACAGACACCGATATATATCTGACAGTAAATACTAATAGTTCATACTTTTCATGTAAAGAAGTTACACATTGGCAGCTAGAAATAACAATAGATAAAATACATGTGTAAACGACATTTTGATTATTTCTAAAATGTGTACAAATTTCATGGAAATCATTTAGCAGGTTTCCGGCAATACTTGCACATAATAGGTTATCAATGACATATTATCAAAAGTAAGATAAATACTGGCATACCAATGGCCAAAGAAGGGGTTTGCATCTGGTTAGTACAGATATATATGAATATAAATGGCACTACACTGACTGCTGAATGAATTAATAAAGATAATTCATTTGCAATAAAGATGAGACTCATGCCAAATTATAAAGAAAAAGGATTATTTTGCCTTTGCTGCCGATATCTGCAAAATACTCAGACCTAATATGTTTAGAAGCTTATGGGTTCCCATCAAAACTTTGCCAAGTTGAATTAATGGGGTTTCCCTCTGCAAAAATAATACACAGAAAGCATGAGAAACCAACAGAATGCAACCTCTGTTAATGAAAATTTGCAGAATATACATATGCAGAGTTTTTCAAACACAGTTCTATGAGCTTGTTATGGCTACATATTAACCCACATCTCATACCAACAATGGCTAGAATTTGATATCACATCTACAGTTGAACCCCTTTATACTTTTGTTTGGTTAAATAGAATTTCATTTAAAACAGAAGTAAATCTGTAAATGCCTAGTCCTCCTATGCATTTTACTATCAAAATTTAACCTGTTACATAGAAAGTGCAGATAATTTTTAAGTTTTTATTTCAGCTATTTAAGGTTCACCTTAAAAGAGTTCAACTGTTTAAGACACATTTCTCAGATGCATAATACAAACTCCTACTCTTTTTCCAAACAAAAAACATTCAAAGCTTAATATTAACTATACATGTATATATATATATATATATGTGCAAATGCATTTTTATCCAGGACATTTTATCTTCAATATACCTCACACAAACCACATTTCACAGATTGTCTGAAAGTTAAATTTTATTGATAAATAATAATTTTTGACAAAGTTTTATGATATATGGGATAATTTATGGCAGTATCACCCATTTACACGACAGCAAAACAGCATCCAAAATATGGCCAGGAACAAGTCTTTTGAGAAGTTTTTACACTCCCATAACTATTATATTAAAATCAATTCAAACCAAAACTCGTACACCTAGTTTTGTGTAAAACTGTAAATATATTAATAAACCTTTAGAACAAGCAAGAAAACATGCAAACTTTAATACAGAACAACCTTAGTGCAGATTATTGGGTCATACAGATGTAACTAGAGTGAGCAATAATGATTTTGATAAAAATACTATTTTGTTCTAATTAATATGCTTTTCCAATTATACAACCAGCCTGCAAGAAATGGCAAGAAAATGTTTTCTTGAAAGAGTGCCAGATGACTTTGTGTATACCCTATGGGTCAAAAATTTTGTCAAAATAGTTTTATTTCGCACTGTTTCAGAGATAAATGTATTTTTGCGTTTTAAGCAGAAATTCGAGATGGTCGCCAAAAATGGCAAGAAAATAATTTTGGGCAAAAAGTGCCAGATGAGTCCAAATACCCTGGCGGCCAAAAAATTCAACGAAATCATTCTATCTTACACCGCTTCTGAGATGAATGCGTCTGAGTTTTATGTAAAAATTCAAGATGGCCACCAAAAGTAGCGGGAGAATGATTTTTGCAAAAAGTGCCACTCTATCTCACACTGTTTCCGAGATAATTGCATTATGAGATATACACAGAAATTCAAGATTGTCACCAAAATGGCAGTAAAACGATTTTTGGCAAAAAGTAGCTGATGACTAAAATTACCCTGGGGGGTCAAAAATTTTGTTGAAATCACTCTATCTTATACCATTTCCAAGATAAATGCATTTTTGAGTTTTATGTGGGATAACAATATTTGTCGAAAATTGACAGATGACTCTGTATACACCCTGTTTTTTGATCATGTGACTTCTCTGCTTGGTCGAAATGTCACGAAACCAACTTCAAGAAATTTCCCCAGGGCTATTGCTTACATGTGCCACATTTGAAGAGAATCTGATCAGTGTGTGCGGAGCTGTAAGCAATAGAAAAAGCTGGATCCGGTGGCCCGTTCCCCATAAATTTCTCCTGTATACAAGCAAGCGTCCCTTGTGGACGCTTAAATATGTCAACCTTGTTTACATATTGTGTTAAAGCAAGACTCAAAAATGCCCCCCTTTTGTTAAAACAACATTTACATGTCTCTCAGAAACAGGTTTTTGTGAATCAGATGTTTATAGAATTACTGAGGGTTATACTAATACAACACACAGTGTTTTCTGGGGCTCATATCAGTAAATAAACAAATGTTCAAACAATCTTTTTGAGCATTTTTATACTACAAATTTTATTAAAGACCCTCTGCAATGTAGAAACAGGAACAGGAAGAGATATTTCAATCTAAGATGGGCCAACAATCACTAGTATACGATTATTACAGTTTTGAATTAGTGTCATATCACAGCTAAATAAAATGTATATGATATAATTGTCATTAAAGTTTTTGAGAATAAAAAGATGCATACCGATAATTCTTTTCTGTTGTATTGACTTTCAAAATTAAATATGAAGACTGGATTTAAGTACAAGTAAAATTTAGCAAAGGGCAAGTCTGAAATATTTAGGGATATTCTAAAAATTGTTTATCATTAACATATTAAATGCTAGTCAAAGTAAAGTTGTTTTGTAATGATAACCTTACACATAACTGAGCTTAGAGAAAGAAATATGAACTAACAAAATAATTGAAATTTGTGCCAATTTTACACCACAACAGAACAGACGTCCACTGATGAGAATGTGTGAAAGATTTCCCACAAGCCAAGGAAATAGAAGCAGCTTTCCTCACTGGCGAATTTCATATACTTTCCTTATGAATGCCATGAAAAAGCCATTGGATACAGCCTAGCAGTTGTTTAACCTATAGTAGTTTAGATTTAATGGTGGACAAACAACTTTTTTCCCAATGTACTGAAGTGCCTCCCAAAATATACTTGACAGTAGAAGCTTTTTTATCAATATTAATTTTGTCATAATACCATCAGTAAGAAATAGGAGCTCTTAATATCCCAGAGTCTGGTGACTGTTAGCTCTTCATATCAAGGTGGCACTGAACTATCTCTCCTGAAGAGATGTTTGACCAGAAGACCTCAAACTGTCTCTTCAATATGACACTTCTTTTTCATTATTTTCAAAGGGTAAAGTGAACTGTCTATCCAGACCATTCACTTGTGAAAACAAATTTAAATGTCCCAAGGTGTGAAGGATGTTTTTTTCACCATATAGTTTTAGATTGTAGATATCAGGTTAACTTATCTTACCAATGGTGGTAAAACTACCACCATGTAACACAAACAGCATTCTTTTATATGTAATATCTTTGAATACAGACTTGTTGAAGTAAGGTACAGAAATGTTTTTTAGAGACATAAAAAATTTTAGCCACATAAAATTTACCAAAATAGAGCTACATTCAAAATATTATCATTTAAATGTTAATTTTGTTATGCTAAAAATGCTGAGGTATGTTCAAGTGTTCAACATGCTAATGTCACTGATAAAAATATTAAACTAAACCAGTATGAGTATGAAGATTTTGTGAGACTTTCTGTATTTATTTTGGACTAGTTTGACCCTGTTGATCCCTTGTTTAATAATGTAAAAACAACTGTTATAACCATTAAGATCTTGACAAAGACATATTATTATAAAGGAAATTTAAATGTACATCAACTGTATACATCAAAAATTTATTCAATATAGTTTTTTAATGTTTATGTTTCCTTTTAAATTTTAGGCAGTAACTGTTGAATATTAATAAACGTTTGAATAATGAATAGTGTTATATTTAAATACACTTACAAACATACTAAAAGAGAGCAAAAGACAGCAGATACAAAAAATGTGTCTATTATATCCATGCACGTACTTTGCTTATATTAACAGTGCCATGAATGCTTCTGCAAACTTAAATTACAGAAAATGCTTTAAGACAATATACCTTGTGTGATTTGGGCTTTAAAGAAGACAAACAAGGGTTAGTTAGGGGTTAATAGTTTTTTGACACAACATTACAAGAAAATAATGTCAACAAACCAATACCTATGAAACAAAATGTTACTCAGAATGTAGGACTTTTCAGGATATCAATTAGGTTTTTATTTCATCAATTACATTTAAATAGCACATTATTAATCTATGAATAAATAGAATTACAAAGGAAATTTGTTAATTCCTTCAGATTTCCACATAAACAGTGACAGTTTAGTATAAATTACTTTTTAGGAATTAGAACTTTATGTTTACCTTTAAAAATTTAATGCAGAATTGTAAGCTTAACTACAGTAACTTAGTAAGAAATGAAATGCAGAAGAAACTTCACCACCTGAAAATTCTTTGGCTATTATGGCAGTCTTAAGAAGCTTGCAGGTTTTAAGGCTGTGATAAAAGACACCTTTACCCTCTTATTAACAGCTATCGCATGTGGATAATCAAGACAGCTTGGTATTAATATCTAAAACTAGTGAAAATCAAACATCAACTAACAACTACCCACCACCTCACACACAGAAATAGCCAATATTGTGTGATGAGTATGTATAATCAAATCCCTCACCTTTATGTTTCTTGGAACTTTTCCTTAATATACACGCTACAGCAATGACTATCACTACGATTACTAAGGCTGCAATTATAACTCCAGCTACGATGCCCACTATATTGCCTCCTGAAAAATAAAAAAAACACAAATATATCTACAGAGTATACTCTGTGACTAGAATGTTTAATATCCACAAGATTTGGTTCTAATTATAGCTATCATCAACTCAGACACACAAAAATACAGTATTTTTGGTTGTTGGGACCTCAAAGTTGGTCCCACAACAAACAATTGTTTGCAGCTTCTGGTGTTGCAGCCTCTGGTGTTGGTATTACAATTAAGCCAAAGTAAGATTTGCCTTTGAATTATCAATACGAAAACTGCTTTTTAATGCCAATGATGCAGACAAAATTTACAAACACCTTTATACAAGCATCCACTCAATATTTCGCTCTCAATAATATGTATGTATTGAGTGACTGATCACTATACTCCTTCTGCTTTAGATACACAGTTGTAAATAATAATACAATGTACTAGATTATCACATTATAATAAATCACTAAGTGACTCTGATAATTATTGGGGCATTGCTCTAAGCAGGTAAGCTGTTTGATATTATATTACTCAAGAACAATAAGGAGTTATTTAATACTAGTGAACTTCAATTTGGGTTTAAACCCAATCATTCCACACACCATTGTACATTTGTATTGAATGAAATTGTGCAATACTATGTTAATAATAACTCAAATGTGTATGTCATGTTGTTAGACTGTAGCAAGACATTTGATAGAGTTAACTATGTTAAGTTATTTTTTTTGTTATTGGACAAGGGTCTGTGTCCTTTAGTCGCTAGATTTCTTATTATTTCTTATTACATCTCAAAAAGTTAGAGTTAAATGGTCTAACTGCCTATCAAAACAAGTTGATGTCTCAAATGGTGTGAAGCAAGGAGGGACTCTTTCCCCAATATTGTTCATTGTTTATATGGATGTATTATTGACAAGGCTGAAAAAATCTGGAATTGGCTGCCATATAGGTAATACTTTCTGCGGTGCTATTGGTTATGCTGACGATGTGTCTCTACTGTGTCCTTCTCTCTCGAGTTTAAGAATGTTACTGAATATTACAGATGTGTTTGGGAGAGAATTCAATGTTGACTTTAATCCTAACAAGTATCAGTTATTAGTTTACAGAAATAATGATGAGTCAGTACATGGTATTTACCACAATAACAGCTTTGTTAGAGCTCAGCAGTATGGAAATCACTTAGGTAATATCATAGGTCCTAATGTTGGAACCAAAGATGTCTCACATGTTGTAGATAACCTATGTATTGCATGTAATGCATTATTGAATACATTTCCAATGTTATCAGGCAAAGCTAAATACAAACTTTTTAAAACATATTGTATGCCATTGTATGGATCAATCCACTGGGACTTATCTAGTATTCATACACAAGGGTTTTTACTCAGTGGAGGAAATGTGTTAGAAAGATCTTCAATATCCCATATCAGACACATTCAAATCTATTGCCGGGCATATGTGAGGATTTACCAGTTGAAAATCAAATCTGGAGAAGAGCTATTAAATTTATGGGAATGCTTTTTACAGTACCAAATCATTAGTGGAAATTGTGTACAAAGCTTGTTGTAAATGGTAACCTTTCTAATAGTGCTGGTATTGTTTATCGATATTGAAATATTTATCGATCCATGCTAAATATACTGATATCGATACCGTAGGGTACAATATCAATATCGGAACATACTACTACAGTGTTCATTTTACTACGCGTTTCCGCATCTTTTGTCGCTATACTGGGGCGAAAAGACGCGTACACGTTATGATCCCGAGTCGCGGTGACGCATAAATCTTGCATTATCGCCCGCGTTTTCGCTGTAAATATTGGGAAAATTAGACGAATTTTGTTTTAAAATCAAATAAAAGGACACATATATTGTCTTTTTAACCCAATTGCTCCATGTTTCCTTGCTTCTAAATGCCTTAATTTGATTGGTTGAGCGGAAACGGCACTGTCCAATCATACTTCGTTTAACAAAAATTCAGTATTTATCAACAGAAAACATGTTTATAGTAAGTGATTTAAACTCACCAGTAGCTGTAAATTTCCACTTTTTTCATAGTTTTGTTAAATATATAGAAATAAATATCTATTGCACAACAAGATTTTATTATCCAGCTTTTTAATATTTTCACTTTTTAAAGTTTATTTTTGCATAATGCACTCTTACAAGTGACTTCAAAGACAATTGTTAACGGGTAACAACAAACATTTTAAACTACTGTGGGACAAACTTGAAAAGTTGCATCTATGTTAATAACAAATTTTCGGCTGGAAAAAAGTTAAATAATAATTTAACTTAAACTTTACATGGTATGTTATTGCTTTAAAACCAGTTTTTTCTTTTTTTTTTTTTCAAAAAGTGGCGAATTTATATCCATTTACATAAATAAATGTCCGGAGTTTTTTTTGTATGAAATAAAAACAACTCCCTGAGTGTACCTATGTCAAGGTGAGTTAATTTTTTTTTCTAGTTTTAGATAGAGCAGGGTTGGACCATATTGATTGAAACAAAAAAAAATGAAAAAAAAAATCAGTAAAAAATACTTTAATTATTGCAAATCATGTACATCATAGGAAATCTTGTACATCATGCTGACTACAAATATGTCTTGAATTGAAATAAAGTTTTTTTCACAGTGAGTAGACTTGAATTTGATTTAGTACTGCAAATTCACTTTGAAGATAGACTAATAGTACTTTTTTTCTCCTCTCTCCTATTTAAGTCAATTTGCTCAACTGTAAGGTTAATTTTTGTCATTTGACTCATCGCATTTACTGAATGTCCCACCAAAATTTAGTAAAGGAGTCATTTGACTCGAGTAGCTCCAACTCTAGAATGAACACTGACTACTAAATAGACGCAATTAAGCTGTTTTCCATGTAAATAAATCATAAAACTTGAGAAATATATTGGTTTTCCTATCATTTTTTGTCAAATTTCACTTACCGCTAAACTGGAAACGCCATATTTGTTTACGTTTCGGGAAATACTAAACCTCGCAAAAGAGTTTGGAAGGTCTCTCCCAAGAAAGCATCTAATACCCCGATATTTCAATATCAATCGATACGCAAGGCAAAAATATGGTTTGATATCGATGTGCATATTATCATTCCATACCAGCACTACTTTCTAAGGCCAGTAATACACTTGGGTATATAGCATTCAAGCATAATACTAACAAACTGGAACTATTGAACTGTTTTGAGCATTACAAAATGTTATCTAATAAAACAATTATATCAGAAGACTGTCAACAAAATGTGGGAAATATATTAGATTTACTGAAGCTCAAACACCACAATTGTACAGCTTTTTCTTATGAAGAAATTCAGTGCATGTTAACTGATTTATGTACTTCGTAATATACAGCTACTATATATTTGTATAAAGTGTAAAACTTGGGTCTTAATTTTTGTGTCAGTGTTTGTGTTCATCTGTTTGAATGTTTAGTTTACAAACTTGATTGTACTCTGTGTACGTAAATGATTGAATAAATAAATAAATAGACATCAACTGCCGAATATAGCTGTCAATTTAATTACCTTCACCAAGGAGGGAGTTTTTTTGTTTTTTGTTTTGTTTTTTTTTGTGAACAGGATTATGCAAATACTACTAGTAGGATCTTCTTCAAAAAAGTTGGTAGATAGGTCTTAGTCCAACTTAGATCACATTAGATGTTGAGTGATCTGGATACGAAAAATCCAAATGCCTTGGTGGAGGTATGCTCTTTCCAAGTGCTCTTGTTTTAGTTATATATGTGGATTTATGGCTGATGCAGAGAATTAAAACTTTGATAACTATGATTAAATTACAATGTCTTTAAAACTAAAATCAACTTATTTAAATAAGTTAAATTGGACAATATCCGACCAACAGAATGGGTTTATAAGTGTAAGTGTAATGGAACTGGCTCTCTAATAGACTTCTATATACTGAATAAGAAGTTATATTTTATGTTCAGTACAAAAAACTACACACACATAAAAATGATAAAATAGAAGTTGACAGACTTCTTGTGTGGGAAAATAGAAGACATTCAGTATAGCGTGTATATAAAGTTATTTTGTACTCTACTGCAAAAACATTTACCTAGTTCTTGTGAAAATCTCTAACTTGAACCTATACCTACTTGTGTACTTTATTTGTCCTATTTAAATATATTTAAAAGCTATGCAACATATTGAAAGAGGGCTTCAGTCAGTTACTTAAGACAAACTTTGTAATTTTACTTGTTAACTGTGAAAACAGAAACTTGTTTTGGTTTGGGTGACAACGGAGAGCCCACTCAGAAGTAATCCACCCATATTAACTCATTTCAGTCCCAAAGCAAATACTCTGCATACTATGCTTTTATATAATTAGTTTGATCAATGTTTACCTGTATATATGAACATCCCACAGTTTGTTCTGTGCATTTTCCACTCTATTTTTTTACTGTACCCCTTTTTGTTCAATACTGTATACATATCTTTTAGCAAACAGGAAATTGAATTTTGAAGAAAGATTACTTGAACACTTAACCTCCTAAATGATGTTTGCATATTTAGAAAGGTTGTATTCTGTAACAGGCATGCCATTTTGTCAACTTTACCTTTTCATTCACCAAAGACTTTGCTCCGAAATTCTAAACAACTGATGCATGTATGTATTTTCTTTGAAACCACAGGAAAATAAGTTCAAGTACTAAATCTCCAAGATCTATACACTGACTGTAAGAACAAAATGGGGTGACTAAGCCACATTTTATACTGTGGAATAAGAGGTCATATAAGTGAAACCAAAAAATTGACAAAAGGTCATGCTGAATAAGTATATTTTAATTGTTTTGAATTACTTAAAATTTGCTAGTGAGTCTAATTTGAAAACATTTTATCTGTAAAGTTATAACCACTGACCACACACTGTAAAAAAAAGATACACCAGAAAATTGTCATAGTCTTTATCATACAATCTTTCCCAGGTAGTATCTGTATTCTGTAAAAGAGAGTACTTCCAAATACCATATAGATCTACCAACCTATTTCTGCAAATAAAACTAAATTCAATGATCCCATCCATGAATGCAAATGGTATCTTCTTTTACTAATAATTTACTTGATGGTTGGTTGGTAAACATATCCAAAACAACAAAGTCATAAGAGCAACCTGTTTTACATCATGAGTTTTAATTTGAAATTGTACAGTAAATATAAGATGGTACTCTCAACAGGTTCTAGACAAAGGACAGCTTAAAGTATTTCAGTACACACTGGAGGAAATTGTGGCAATTTCAATTAAAATTATTGGCAAGTAATAAGATGAACCTCTACCATCCATTCACATTGTGACAGTGAAATTCTCACTGGATAACAGAAGAGGTATTTTCATCTTACACGGAGGGAAACATTGAATTTGAACTGAAACTTAAACTGAATTCTAAGATTCAAATATTTGGATAACAGTAAGTTGTAATATTTTTTGTGACATTTACCTCCACTCTTTGGTCCAAGGTCTTTTTCATCAGTTTCTGCTCCTGCTTTCGGCGTCACTGGTGCTGAAATCACAGACACAAGTCAGCTACTGGACTATTTTGTTGCCCGTTTATGAAATCCATTACAAAGGTCAAGGTTATTATATTATGTACTGTTTAACAGGTAGCTAAACTGTTGCTAAACATCAACTAGTTTTGCTTTGGCTTGCTTTACCTTAAAACAGTTTGTATTTTACCATAAATGCTCAGTAACTGGTAATAGACAGAGGGTACACTCAGAACTCAGTGTACGCAACTCTATCTGGTCAACATAGTTCACATTTTTAACACTGATCAGAGTAATCAATGGGCCAAAATGGTCAATTAAGATAAGGCCAATGGGTTTTTTTTGGCCAGGTCTAATGGAATTGTACAATGATAAGTAGTCTGTGTGTTACAAGGCATGGAAAGTGTGAAACAGACTTCTAACGGAGCACCATTTGTAACACACTGATAAGTAACTTCCTTAACATTGAATTGCTATATGAAAAACAGAGTAGACATACCTAAGTACATAATTAATAACCAGAGGACAAACGGAGACGTTTCCTTTTTCAGAGACCATATAACCATGACCACACGCTATTAGATCCCTCTAGAGACAAACCAAGCCCATATAATTAAGTGACCAGTATTTGCTTAGTTTCAAGCACATGCAATAAAATATTCACTTTATTTACGGGATTTTTATATGCTTTTTATCACATTATAGGATATCAATCTATATTTTTATAGAAATCTCACACTTTTATAGAAATTTTCCAATCTACAGTCTCAGTCTTAACTTTCCTAGCACCCTGTAGAGTACTAGTGATATTAATTTCTCAGCTTCTGAGAATCCATGGCACACACATATTCAATGGTGTCAATTTAGGGCTACAGTGGGACAGTGACAAGGCCTCAATTCGGACCGGTGAATTAAAAATTCAACCTTTTTTCTGAAAATTGTTCACTTAACCCCTGGGATGAGTGTTATTTATTTTACAAATGTATTTAAATCTTTTTCAAATCTTTTTATTAATCTTTTCAGCATCTACCATATAGAAGGTTTCATTTGAAACTGCTGGCTAAAAGTTACCAATCACCATGAATGTTCTACTCTTCCCTTTCCTGAGTGAAATGTCGATTACCAGACGTTTCGACCCTCCGGACGTTTCGATCAACTTTTTCCCAGACATTTCGACCTACTTGTGCCTGACGATTCGACCCAATTTTAAGGTGGTTTAAAATATAGTATAAGAAGATACAAGGTCAAATGACAGATATTTATTTTAGCATATTTTTATTTCAACTAACTGCCATAGCACCCAAGTCATTAATATTCATGAGAAGATATGAGGCCACAGATTTCCACCGTAGTTTTCTTGCAATATTTATAAAATACAAGCATAGACGAAGATCAAATACTTTAATCTACAACACTCACTGCCATAGCACCCAAGATATGAGGACTCAGAATTCCACAGATAAAAGTAGGTCAAAAAGTCTGAAAAAAACATGGGTCAAAACGTCCGGTGGGTACATCTTGATACCGAAATGTCTATGCAAGCAATGGATGATGGGTAAATTATTAAGCACTAAGCTTGCCCTGTAATCCAGGCAGTGTCTATCACAACATGATATTCAACTGGATGTTTTCTGGTAAAGTTACCAAGGACAAGGATGGGCAGTGAATCATATGGACCACCATGTCCTTATCCTGATAAGGAGAATGGCCTGGCTACAATAACCCATGCTAGAGAACTGGCAGTTTAATTTTCCACCTGAGATTATCACAGAGTTCTGTCTTGTGTTAAAAAACTGGTATCCAGCCTTCCTGTGATGGTTCCAAATTTGTTTTAAATGTGTTTATAATAGGCTTACATATCCTGACCACACTGGAAGCCAGGTAAAGATGTTTACACAGGTTATAGAGTTTTACTGACTCTGACATAAGGGACTGATAAAATACTGAGGTCAACTGAGTTTATATCATTGTCACTTCATTAAAAACTACCTGGTAGATTATAAAAACTTGAGGGAAACCTACCTGGTAGATTATAAAAACTTGAGGGAAACCTTTAATTGGCACCTGTTAAACATATGAAGTGCACAAAAAAACATTTCCTGGAGACAGAGAAAGAATGTTCCCATTGTAAAAACCACAGTGTACATGCTGGAAAACAGGAAACACTATTCATAACCATTCAGCTTATAAAATATTACCCCTATTCATAACTGTCAAACAGGCAAAAATTACATGCTATTTTTTTACTAAATGCCGAGTGTTTACAAAACCAAATCTGAAGCAATTTGTTGTTGACTACTGTAAATTACACAAACACAGCATAATATATACATTATTCTGACTAATTTTTATCAGTAACCTAAAGAACCTGTCTGCATGTGTTCTTTATTTCAAAAGTCCCACCCCTGTTTTGAACCATGCAACTTGTATTTAGTTTAAGTAAAAAAAGAAGAAAAACTGTAACAATACAAAAAAACCCATAAATTTTCACACTGAGATAGGTACTTTTCAGCTTTAGTTCGACAAAAATATCTACAATTTAAAATTGCTCTTAAAAATAACAAACATGGAAATGTCATTTGCAAAGAAAGTGAATGCTGTGACCTTTAGATTAAGACAATGCCAGGTGAAGAAACAGTAGATATTCTTAAATACAAGCAAGTGCTGCTATCTACAGGTAAGTACAGGTTAGAACGTGGCTAGCCTAGTATACAGGCTCATCTTAAACTATTCATCAATATTCGAAGGTATTGTAAGTTATCGTAACAATGTTAAAGTTCTTGTTGTAAAACAAAGCAGGATTACTTTGGTTTGAACCAAAGGACCATATTAAATTTATAATAGCTGCAGCCATGCTGGGAAAGAGCATTGGTAATTTCTAAAAATGTTGTGATAATGGGCTGTATTTGTAGCAAATGCTGACATCAATAGTACTACTCACAACAATAAGCTACATTTGGATTTGTGTTTTACCTGTGATTTTTTATGACTACATTAGACCTCGGAGTCTGCCTTTCCCCCGCCCCTTCTCCCGATGCAAAAATTGACACCAATTTTGACTATTTTGTCTCACTTGTTTTATTTCTAAAAGCAGACTCCTACTGGTGACTTTCACAGTTCTCACTCCATAGTAAAGTTTCTTATCATTTCAATACAACATTTGCTGGACAAGACACAGAGCAAAGCCTTTGAGTGGCTAGAGTGGTGTCTGAGCAAGTAACCAGTCTCATGGTACTATAGCAGTGAACCAGATGTTTTATTTCAGAATCTCCTTCACTTGACAAGTTAACAGTTAAGAGGAACCATGGCTTTTAAGTCTGAAAACCCGCTCCCCTCCTCCCACTTCTCTGCTATTTGCTTAAACAAGTCATTAGGATGAAACATCAAAGAGATCTGTTTATATCAAAATATTTTCACAATCATCCACCATGAACTGGAGGGGATCTTTGTAAATATGAAAGTCTGAACTCCTTTAAAGCAGGAACCAATAACTGTAATTCAAAAACAGTTAATCACATTGGTCTTATATCCACTTTTCTATGGCTTAACCTTAAATTCAGTTGAGGTAGCCTTGCCATTGTAGTTTACTACAGTGATTCTTCATTATCACATGACTTTGTAAACTCAAGAATGACACTATCTGCAAGCTGACTGTTGGTCTGCAGGTTTTGTCTATATTGTACTTATGTCTCAAGTACTTTACATAAAATGTAAGGGTGTTTTTTTCTAATTGTACACCAATATGTTTTTGAAGAGGGAATAAAGTAGGAGGAATTTACATCTACTATACATCAGAGTTGTAATTTCTGGAAGGTTCCTTGTTGTTTCAGTAAATCATCTCTAACCTGCTCAAAGGCAAATGTCCAGACATGAAGACTGCTTTTGTTGCTCCTTAATAGAGTAAAAAATGTGATATTTACCACAGTATGTCAAATTTGGCAATACAATGGAACTTCCTTTATTTAGGTATAATGGAAGATTGTTATAAAATTTATGATTTTTGTAAAACATTTAGTCTTCTTATCTAATATGTTGTAAAATTTCAGTGAATTTGATAGAAATATTTTTCAGTCAAGATTTTGTAATGAAAACATATCCTGCGAATTTGAGATCTCTACCCTTTGTTGTAGAGGGCTAACAAAACTCCTTGCTGAAAGTCAAAAAATGCCCATGGCGGCCATCTTGTTTTTTAAAATGAGGCCAAAAATATTCCCAGGCAAGATTTTATGGTAATGAATATATCCTGAAAGTCTACCTATAATACCCTGGCCTCTAGAGGGGTAATGAGAAAATCTCTACACACTGCGGCGGCAGCGTACTCTTTCGTAATCCATAGTATCCGGTGGATACAATAATAAACTTATTATCCATCACACTGTTTTGGGGCTTCTCATAGTTTCACAATTTGTCATTTGTGACAACCAAGCTGTTGAACAAGTTGTTAAACCCTTACTTTGGCCCCTGACTTTTTAAAACACTGTCTCATGAGTGAAAGATGGATTAACAGAAGTCAAAGGTTGAAAAATTAAACACTTTATAAAATAACAGATACATCTGATATCATCAAATACTTATCTGTATCTATCCACATTTTCTGAGTTTTTAATTTGGGCAAAAAGAGCAGCTGAACTTTTGCTGCAACGAATATTCATAATTGTAAAGACATTATTTTTTTTAAATTGCAAACCTTTCACATATGATCAATACCTCTAACCATTTAATATGTGGTACAGTACTATAACTTTCTTGAAAAAATCACAACATACAAAACATCAGCTTGACAGGAATGAAATCAATTTTGAATTGGAATGAAAAAAGGTACAAAAGTTTCAACTAAAAAAAAACTTCTTATACAAAGGAACATTAGTTTGCAGGGGTTTCCTTTTCCTAAAAAAAAAAAATTTGATATCCAGTTGCAGTACAAGAAGATTGGTTGCTCATCACTTTAGTGTCAGGGTGCACACATTGACTGGCAGGCCAAGACATAGCAAGTACAAATAACCTCTCCACAGCTAAAGTAAACTCCCAGGTGTGATAAGCTGCTGAAATACTGCTATAGTCTGCTAAGATTTCAATCAACACCTGGTAGGAAACAATTTCAAGTTTTACAATTGCTTTAGAATTTCAACTGAACATTAGAGTGTACTTGGTGTTTGATAATACACTAGTCTGAGACACAAGAAGTTCACAGTATTTTAATACCCTCTGACACAACTATTTTGTACCGTTATCAGAGTTTTTTTTGTTCATTCTAAAATTAATTTCAATTTCATCAGTTTTTCATGGAGAGGGATAAATTGTCCATGTATGACAGACAATCCTGTGAACATCAATGTAAGTTGGGCTTTAGAAGTACATGTAGTCCTTTTCACAAAATACTACCCTGTAAGATCCCACATTATTACTTCTACTACTTGGGGAGAATGTTAAAACTCATAAAAGAATTATGCATGCACAAGTACATTTCTAAGTATCTAAATGTCTTTTGGATTACGGTAAAACCAAAATTATTGGTTCTGACATGAAAATATGTTGCAAACACTTTTATTGAAGAAGTAGTGGCTATGTATTTACATTCCCTGGATATTATCCATTTATGTTCAAGTTTATTGGTCATTTTTTTATTCTATTTAGATTTTTCAATGTTTGCATTGCCTCTTTGTGCATGAAGTATCACCAACAAAGGCTTGAATGCATAAATTGTAAATGACAGTACTGGCTTTGGTTTTATTTATAACATCTCAGTCCTTGAAACTCCATTACAGAAGATAAACTTTGATACCTTTGAAGGCAATATTCGTCACTCAGTGTTAATGTAATAACTCCTTTTGGTGAAGTCTTTGGATCAACATGACGATTTATGGAAGAACACACTATTAACTTTACCCTGGTTACTTTTAAGACCTGTATGTAGCAAACGGATCACAAACTCTCACAGGAAAAGTGCTGGAAAAGTTTCAATAGTGAACCATAATAAAGTTGTGTTATGCATGTAGTAAAGTTCTTGTCATTCTAACTGAAGTTCTACTGTGTATGCTGACCAGACACTAACTTCTGATCAAATAAAACATAGAGAATTTCTCAAAATACAAACCTCTTTGTATCATCTTGTATTGTATGCTTGTCAGTACATGATGAGGTAGGTTTGTCACACCAATTATCACACTATTCTCAGACTGTATTGGCTGGTGTGGTTGATGATGTATACAGGCCTTTTAGAACGGCATTGAAAACTGCCAATATCCACTAATTATTACGTAACCTACACAGTTAGGTTAATCATTTGTAAACTATATTCTATGAAGCAACTGAGGTTTTATTACATGAATATAACAGGCTTATTAAATATATCTTTCTGTATGTGTAGTATTTTGCCTGAAGCAAAACAAGTACTAGTGCTACCAGACCAGTATGGCTTTAAAATGATACATTCTTTGGCATAAAGAAACATTTTTCATAGTTAAATATTTGCAACATGTATCTGAATAATGTACAGGTCAGCTATAACCTTGACTGGGCTTTTAATCTTTTACACATTTGTAACATTTGGATATTTATCATCTGCTTAAAAAACAAGCAACAAATTTAATTTTAACTATTTGAAATAAACCTAAAAACATACAGTTTCTAGAGTTGATGCTAAAGTATTTTGTTTCAGGATTTGGGTTTTGCCGACTTCTAACTTGTTTTTAATTTATGGGCTATTTCATGTGAAAAGTTAACATGAATTGATTAATCAGGCTTATTATGAACCCTATTTACATCAATGGCCTTGTATTTACCATTGACCTCAAGCTTCTCCAATATGGAACTGTAAAGGTCTTTCAGTCTATCTTTCCAAAACCAACTTTTTTATCTTCACGTGCCAAATTTTTCATTTAATTTCGGGGTTTAGCTGCCTTTTTGGGATGAGAAATAAATTTATCACCCAACACATTTTTGCTATCAAATCTCTTGATGTCATTATGCTGGATTTTACATACATTGTTGGTCACTTCAGATAAATCAATAATTACATTAATTACTGACCCTTGGACAGACTAGTGAATGTTCTGTGTGGTGAAGAATACAGTTGGCTAAGTCCCCACTGCCCACCTGATATCAAATGTTTCACTGTGACATTGCAGTGGGTAAGATGTGATCAATTAATCACATCAATTGCACAGCCTTGGAAAGACTAATAAGTGCTCTGTCTGGTCAGGTACACAGTCAAAAGTAGCCCCAGGACCTCCCTTCATCATATCAAAAGCGTTATTTTACTGGCGTAGGTATAAACTAACACATATCAAAGCTCTCTAAACCACTTATCTCATGGAGATTAAATTCCATCCTGCTGTACTAAGCATTTAGAGAGCATGCATTGGGTTTTTTCAACTGGCCAGAGATAATGCGATAAAAAGGTATAACAACTGAGCTGTTGGAAACAACATTTATCTTCTAATAAAAATTAACAATTCCACAATATGCATAACTATGTACCCAGCACACTTTGTACAAAACATGAGGTTTAACTATTATATTAGTGTCGACCATTCATTCTATCGGCATATCATACTTCATTCTCAAAAAATACACTCCCTCTAAAGAGCTAGAGAAATTAACACTTGACAGAGTCTTTTTTTTTTAAATTTTCAAAACTCTTATTAATTGTTGACTTTCACTTTCATTGTGAGTTCCATTTATTATTAAAGATGGGGACATATTGGTCCCTCTGCCACTAAGATTTAGTTAACATGGGCAATGGGAACCCACAAAGATCAGAATATTTCACAAGACATGGGCTGAATTAAAACATCAACTTACAGTTATTCATCAATGCAATGAATTCATGTTATTCTATCAGAATCACTATGAACAACAACATTTATACCTATTTTAATGACGACTAAATCCAATATAAGGAAGCTAAAATACAGCAAATGTTTAGGTTGTGCAATCACGGTAGTTATACAGTTATGATTAAACTTATTAATTGGATCAACTGAAGTGGAAATATTAAAATATGAGCAGTTGTGCAAATATTTCAAATAAGATACCCCCACCCCCAATTTCCAAAATATTACTCCTGTTTTCAGTAAACTTTAATCAACTTTGATTGAAGAATTTCAGAACAATTAAATCAATAAATATCTGTCATTTTTGTTATGCACAAAAATAAAAATATTGCAAAAGCAGTTATCCCTATACAGCTGACGGCAAGAGCAGCTTATGAGATAACACTAACTGCTATATAATAAAAAAAGTTAGATGTTTAGTTATGTATTATAAAGACTGGAAGTGCACAGTGAACGAAAACCTGTCTGTGCACATAGAATCAGCAGGGAGTAAAACATGCGATAACCGCCCGCTGAAAAATGGAAGTGCTGTTTCGATTGCTCGATTGTATGTTGGTAGTAAAATCGTCTGCTTTTACGAGAGCGATCATGCATTCAAAATAATATGGCGGCGTCCTTGTTTGTGTCACCTCATAAAAATAAAGGGATAGTTCTTGAAACCAGGTAGGCCTGACGGCGCTCTGGCCTTGTTTGGAATTTCTGCCGGGCGCCTGTAACAAACGCCCTTACAATCGGTATTTATTACTACATTTACAATACAAATTACAACGGTAAAGAATGGAGTTATAATGTTCAATAGCAAACAAATCACAAGAATGAGATGTACATGGATTACATGGTTATATTTCTATAATAAGATTTTAATTATGTCACTCTTACAATGCTTGAAAACAAAAGATTGCTCATCATCTTTTTTTTCAACATAAGAATTTACACTCAGGTGTTAATTATATAGAATGATGAGAGGTAGGTACGGCTCATTCATGGATGATACAGTGCACTCAGAAAAATAATCTCCAACAACACTCTCACTGAAACTTGTGATATTTTTTTAAAGTACCACCAGGTATTAAAACTGACACAAGATTCAATACTTGGTCAGATTTCAAGAAAATATTGTTACTTAGAATACAATTTGGAGATATCTTCAAACATCATTAGAGTGTTATGATTAATTATATAGCAAATGTCTGTTGCTTTAGAACTTTTTCTGGAAATTGTGTCCTCTGTTTCGCCAAAGTCTAGATAATATTGTCGGCATTAAATAAAGAAAAATTTATTGAAGTTGAATTTACATTTCACCAGAAATTATGTCTCGAAAGAATTTTTTGTAATTATATTGTCTCAAATGCCGATATGCATCTAGCACACATAAACTTCAAAATGCTTTAGCCAAAAAAGAGCATCGTAGTGTCCCAAAATCATTCCAATGCAACATGACCAATTTCTTATTATTTAAAATGATCAAATATGATTAAAAAAAAAAGGTTTGGCAATGCATATAACAAAGCAGTCAAAAACAACTGCAAAAATGTAAGTTGCATGATTACAGATATTAGTAAACTGCATGAACAAAGCATATATGGGCAGTCTGGTAACATCATCCCTTGACATTTTTGTGCCATGAAGTCACAATGTCTGAAGCATGGCCACTGTCTGAATGAAAATACAAAACAGCAATCACAAGAATCATCCCTGTTAACCACCATGGCCTCACAGAGATGATTCACCAAAGTTCATCAGAAAGTTAAGAGAGAAATGTTAGAAGAATTAATTAACAACAACAGAAGTTATAGCGTGTCAACAAAGCAGGGAAGATTAGAAATGTTTGATCAGCAACAGCTTTCACAAATATAAGTATCACCAGGATTGTCATTGCAAAGATAGCCAGTCTCTCAACAGGGTGGTCCTTACAAATAGGCCTAATTTTGTTATTATTTTAAATAACTTGTATTTATTTTATTTTTAAACTGGTCTTGTTCCAAAACATGAAAGTAAATCTCACCTATAAGGTGTTTCATTGCATTCACCTTTCATATCACTACAGACAATACTGGTAATAAACAGATAAGAACCTCCCTTAAATGAGAAGCTATAATACGAACTTTTGCTATTTTTAATACAAAATCACTAAGATTTTGAATAACAGAAACAAATTCTATTGTCCAAAATGTCTTCTCAATGATGTGTCAAATTAAATGAAGTACATGTATTGATTCACTCATTCTAAAGCAGACCCTAAAGTTTGTGTAAAGGAGGTTCATATTTGTGTGGGATTAAATATTATTAAAGCTTTCTAACAACATCTAGAAGTACAGCAGAACCTCATGACACCAGCAGCTCAAACATGGTAGAGAATGAACTGGAATATCCATACTGTATTTACTCAAATAGAAGCATCTGCCTTCATTGAAAGCTTAACCTTTCAATTTGAACCACCCCAATATCAAAATTTTACATTATTTCTTCACATATTGTACAAGGATTTAATACACTGATTGAACATATTGTTTCACAAAGACAGTAACTATAGATTTTACGCGATTGTGGAAACTATAACTAGTTTGAGTTAAGACCTTAAAGGGTGTCAAATTAAAGCATTTTACCTGTATTTTATTTTTAAGTATCAAAATATTATATTATTAGCTAATCACCCAACAATCTGGTGAAGTTTTTGTTTTTCTAGCATTTCACGATCTGTCAGTTAGTCGACGGTTAATGCAAGTGACTACCCGGCTAGCAAATTTTGCTAATCGTTTCAGGCTTAGTCCCAATGTGCATTAACAATTTTGCTGAAATGATTATTTTGCTTTGTTTAATATGTTTTGCCATTTATGCAAAAATTCAACCAGCATGCAAAAATGGTAGGAAAATGCTTTCCTGAAAGAGTGCCAGATGACTGTGTATACCCCGTGGGCAAAAAAATTTCATCAAAATCTCGCAATGTTTCCAAGATAAATGCATTTTGGCATTTTATGCAAAAATTCAAGATGGCAGCTAGAAAATGTTAGGCAAACAACTGTTGACAAAAAGTGCTAGATGACTGTGTATACCCCGGGAGCCAAAAATTTTGCCAAAACTGCTCTAACTCCCACCGTTTTTGAGATAAATATCTTTATGAGTTTTATGCAGAAATTCAAGATGGCTGTTAAAAATGGGAGGGACTGATTTTTGGCAAAATGTGATAGATGACAGCTTATAGGCTGGGGGCCCAAAACTTTATTGAAACCGCTCCATCTTACAACGTTTCTGAGATAACTGCATCTTTTTTTTTTCTTTTTTTTGGGGGGCGCGCAGAAATTCTAGATCACCGCCAAAACTGCCATGACTATGCTTATACCCTATGGGCCAAAAATTGTCGCTGAAATTGTTCTATCTTACACCGGCCCCATTCGTGTGAATTTCTCCTGTATACAAACATTATTTATGAGATATACTGATACAACCTTTTGAGATATACTTGTCCAAATTATATTTGAACTATTTACAGATAATCCATGTATCTATAAATCTGATAAATTGAAACTTAGCTTTTGAAACAAGTTGCGAGAAAACCAGTGTATAAAACTGTGTATATAGCACTACACAGCTGTCAACCCTCCCTTTGAAGACAATTACTTGCCAGCCCTGAGATTTTATTTGAATTAATACAGTATACATATGTGGAGAGAGATTGTAGATTATTGCATATTGCTATCCCTGCGGCCTGTGCTTTACCTATCTTCTCTGTGGGCTGTGGTTTGGGTGGTTCTTTGGTTTCTTCTTGCTTGGGGTCTATTTTTATGGTTGTTGTACTCTCAGTAGTAGTGGTGGTGGAGGTAGTAGTGGTTGTAGGGGGTGCTGCAATCAAAATCACATGATAATTTTAAACACATTTGTATGCAAAAACAAAGGCGGGGTTATACGTCCTGTTCAACCACTAGGGTCATATTGGGACATGTCCTTGATATTGTCACTTGTGGGGAGTTGAACCCACACAGGTGACAGCCTGTGATTAAATGCCAAACTTGCTAACCACTAGGCCACTGAGCACTGTTCTATAGAACCTCAGTATATATATTTATATGACATGTCCAATGTAACATATAGTAACAAATAAAAACATGTCAGATGTCATGTGGTTGAACCTGTTTAAATAAAACTTAAAGTCGGATTTCATTCAAAGGAAACTGTAACAATCAGGTTCCCTGGCTTAGTCCATTAAAATTAATGCTGTCAACAGAATACAGTACTTTTACTACACCTCAAATGATGGGGTTCAAATTCAGAGTTGTAGCTATGAAAAGTACAGTCCTAAAAATGCAATATATTTTTTATAAATAATGTTATAATTGTACAGCAGGTACTAAAATAACAATAAATCACAACAGTTTATCACTCCCAAAGATCTACCTACACATCACATGACTTGTCAAAACATGTCAACCCTCGGAAGTGTTAATTACATACATAGATCTGAAAAAATTGCATAAAAAAAGAGAGATTTACTGAACAAATATAGTTTACTGCAGACAACAATGTAGGCAATTGGATTATCATGATTATGTTAACAGATGCACATGAAAGAAAATAAGTGATAGAAATGCACCAACACATTGCAATTTTTGCATTACAATAAATAACCCATATAATAACAGAATGCTCACACTAATATTCACCTGTTGCTAATTGGTAACTGATAACTTATCACAAGCAAACTACAAGGGAAAACTCCTCCATTTACTGGCTACTGTTTTATAAGTATTGGCTGGGTTTTTGCCAACAAAATATCAACATAAATTACTGGTATTTCTAAAAAACAGTAAACTGTGTTTGTATCTACTTGAAATATTAATACAAGGTGAAAGTTTATAATGTTTTGCAACAGGTTTATTGCAGGTGTTAATCTCACCCAGGACACTTTTTTCACATTTACTACAACATAGGCTGCTTGCAGTTTCCTTGTAATACCTGGTCACTTCTTTTTTATCACCACTAAGAACAAGTAGCAAACAGCAAAAAATCTGCTACACCAAAAAGGGGAAATGAGTAAATCTCTGATAAGCCTTATCAATGGTGAATAATCAGAGATGTTTAAACTTTCTCCCCAACAGAAATCTTCTGGAAATGCCAGCAGGCTGTAGCTGGAGATATTTTCACCAAGAAAACCAGTGTGTATGCATTCATGTACTCTTTATTTACCTTATCACAGATAAGATGAATAATAGAGAGAACTGATATAATTTTCATCTCAACTCAGCAACCAAATCTGACAAAAATTGCTGTACCTGCACAAAGGTATGAAAATGATTTGCATTGGGGTAAATTAAATATGTCAAAATGCCTACCTCTGTCATTGAGTAGTATTTCTCACACCTTTAAACTTGTCAAAGCAACTTTCAAGATACCAAAATTGTCTACGATACTGCTTTTGTCCATATCACTCACACCCCAAAACATGTACATTATGTGTAAATGCATGTTGAGAATGTGGTGAAATTTATACAAAATATCTGTGGATGATGTTTCTTTTTAAACATAGTTAAAACATTTGCTGTACTTTGTCTCAATTTTGAAAGCATAATTTGAATGATCGAACCAGATTAAAGTTTGCTAGTCCATATAGATACCAGACATTGAACCCAAAATTCTAAACAGTCTTCACAGCATTAGTAATGATCAGATTAAATCATTGTTTGTGTACAGAGGCCCTTCTGACAGCAAAGAGAATTCTCAAGAATCCTTTATTTCCATTCAAATGTTTCCCAAAGTGGTCAGTAAGCAGGCAGATAATTGCCACCCTTTACAACACCTGGCACATTATTAATAGTCCAGTGTTTTCCCTGTGCTGTGACCCATCTAATTATGCCCAATTATCCCTCCTATTTATATTATTCAGTCACTTCTATAATGGACTAAAACATTTACGGCTACTGTGACATTATAACTTTCATGACACAAAATGAAGATGATAGTGTCTTTAAATATCTTTTTAGGTAATTATCACCCAGTCAATTGAGTTGAAGAAGGATGCTTTTAAAAAGCTTGGTCTATTTGGAGAGGCTGTGATTTGTGTTCTTTAAAAGATTCTTTTCCTTTGGGAATGTAATCACAGACTTATTTGAAATCCCATCACTGAACATTAGTTAGAATGATCATTGCTGTCCATTTGAACTGAATCGACTAATACACAAAACCATTGGTATATTTGTTATACCTACATATACCACAGAAATATGTACATCAATATTGGTTGCTGTTAAAAAATATCAAGCCATCAATAGGCAGTAAAGAGAAAAATATGCAAGTTATAACCTGAAATATGAAGAAGTTAAAATATGCATATACATGAAACACACTCAATTTACAAGTTGTGGAAGAGTTGTTTTTCTGAAACAGTTAAGATCAGATTTTAATTGCTCTGTTGACTTCACTACTGATTGTGAAGTAGTAAAATCTAAAGTGAACTCATTCATAACATGAGAATTGTAATGTGGGTTAATTAAAAAAAATAATATTATAGAATTTACGGATTCTCTAAACAAATTCTTTCAAAGTGCATATTTGTCCATGCAGCTGTGAAAACACCCACACTGTTCCACCTGTACACATGTGTGTGTACATTTTACAAATAAATACACCCCCTCCAACACACGACTTTTTTATTCTGTGATCTACAATGAATGGAATAAATTTTTCAACTTTTAATCTGAAGACTTTCTAAGCAATGATGGACATCCAGAGAACATAAAATCTTACACACAAAAAATAAATAAAATAAAATTTTCTTACATCTTCTAAGTTTCTGGCATCAGTTTCTTTTTACAAGAAAGTCAAAGTGTACTTGAGAAACAAAAATATTAACAGTCTCACATAGGGTGAGGCACTGTGGGATTTCTATTATCTAAACACATGAGGTGAAAGAGATATCTGAACACAGATGCTCAACAACATTAACCAGACAGAATACATTTACTTCAGTTTATAAACTGTCAGTTTATACCCAGAGTAGTGATTCTTGTAGTGAATATATCTGCTCACATTACACATTTGGACAATTTTTAATGAAAAAGTATTAGTAAAGTCACATAAACAAATGCTGGAAACATTAACATCTTGAAACAAGCCAGTAATATTTAAAACTAATAATATCATAATATGCTACATAATCTATTTAAAGACTCAATTGACATTGTGGTGTTTATATTAAACATTTATCTGAGATTACACAGGAGACAACCAAAAGAAAAAATAAGCAAAACAGAAGCCCTGGAAGTTGGGAGGTAATCTGCAAGTCAATATCATCTCCCTGGAGACACTGTGCCTCACAAAATATGCAAAGCCAATACCCTACAAAAGTAAAATATCTGAAACTTGCCATCGAAAAAAAATCTGTTATTTCATCTTGAATAATGTAATATTCTGAACAAATCAGTGGTATTTGTGGAAGTTTAGGATTATCTATTCAATCAGTTGCAGCATATCAGTATATCGGTGTAATTCCCGAGGTGAATTGCTTTAAAAATGGGCAGTGAACTGCACAAGGCAATGAAGAATAATTCTCATCATGGAAAGAATCTTTGATATATTGTCATTCCAGATTATATCAAATTATGACATATTCTATTTCCTTAATATACCAGTCTGATTTAGCATGATTGTTACATGGTGATTACAAAGTGCAGCAAATAGGTCATTTTTCACATTTTTCTTAGGTGGAGGTGTACTTGGCAAACCAAAAAACTGAAATAGACCATATTTTTGGCTTTTATCTCACAACCTGTTCTTGTTGCCGAACTCTGGAAAAAATAACCATTCTGAAAGGAGGATATATATATATATATATATATATATATAAATATATAGACTTTCAGGTGCCACGGTAACTCTAGCTTCCATTATCATCTCTAAAGTGATTCTGCAGAAATAAAACCAATGAATGTTGCACAATAATTTTTGGGCTACGGGTTTCACTGCTAGAACTGAGCCAGACACCTGGGATATATCATTGCAAAAGGCAGATAGGATTCTGGTTTTAGGTTTTAGTATGTTCCAACTTTCATTGGGTTTCACTATGTGTATATTTATATTACATATTTTGACTTGTACTTTTTTGCCATTAACCATGAAACAGAGTGTCAATCAGTGGTAAACTAATCTTCTCTTCACAAAGGTGTGGTATTAACAAAATACCTCCAAAATGCAAGTCCTGTGTATTTTGTTTCAGTCAATTGTCTTACAAATAATCATTTTAAATTGGTTTATAGATAGGAGCGCTTCTTGTTACAGCCAACAGATTAAGTTTGAACTTAGATAATTGGACTAATTTACTATTTCGTTTCCTGGTTTTTCATGAATTTTAGTGAGAAAAGTCAAATTTTCCACAAGGCCAAGCTGTTCACACTTTCAAAATGAGCACAAAGAAGTAAATGCTCCTGTAAATAATCAATATGTTACAGAATATGCCAAAATAAGCTCAAATCGTTACAAAAATCATACAATTGGTCACTATGGCCAAATTCACAATACCTTTGTTTGTACCACACAGAAAGTCTTCCCCTTATTTCATGACTTTTGTTGGTCCCTACGAATCTTTTTTTTACCCTTTCTTTCCACAAATTTTACTAGTACAGCTGCAGAAACTCATTATTTGTATCAAAACTGCAACAAAGTACCATTTTTGGACAAAACCAATAAAGAAGTAATTTTCAATATTATGTTTTACATAGAGCAAGTGTTTAATAAAACACAAAATTCCACTAAAATGAAAGTGAACATTGACTCTCCAAATAATTTTAATTTTGAAACTGTTTATGTATTTCATCCCAAAATATTTCAGGCAACATTGTAGTAGCACACTGTATGAAACACTCCGCCTAACTTATTACCAGAGAACTGACAGATTTATACACCTCAGGAAATGAAAACTTCAAGGACATATATCTCTGCTACTACTGCACAAATTAATACAACTGCAATAAATTCACTTATAATGCGATCTGTTTGTTACAACAGATCTTCATTACTCAGGAGGCACTGGAATTTTTATCTAAACTGAAAGCAACTGCTTTCAAATGTACCCACTCGGTGGATAAACTAAATCTTTCCCTGGGTTGCAATCAGGTTCTACATTCAGATACTGGATCCAACCGTTTCTATGTCTTGGACAGGCTGGGTGGGTAATCATGGTAATGGAGAGTGATGTTAAAGAGGTGGTCCTGGAACTTTGAGATGGGTACACCTGTAGAGGCTGAAGGCCAGTGTTCAGATCATGTCTCTATTATCAGTCTCAAGGCCAGCGCAGTGGAACCTGTGATACACCTCAGAGATATCAAAACAAGATTATCTCTCTAAAACATTACTGGTCCCTCCATGCAGGGGAATGGCATGGTATTTCGAATTTTTTTCCTGACTTTGAAGTGACCAGCAAGCCAGAAACCTCTATGCAATCCACGTACCAAATCTGAAATTGAAACTTTGGGAAATTTATTTTAATATTAATTTGTGGTACCAGCAGCATTTTACTGCAATTTGCTGAAAGGTTTCTCTTCCAGGAAAAGGTGCAAGTTCCACCTAAAACTGAGATAACAACACCGATACATGCATACCACTGCAGTGGTGTTCAATGTTGTACAACAAATCCTGCCCAATGAAAACAAGATCATCCAGTATGTGTACACAAACAACATGATTGATTTGTCCATACACTTTAACACATGTTCAGTGTACTTCATCACTGTCATTTCTCTCCATATCTCCACTCAATTTGTTTTTGTTCTGCATTTTTTTTCTGAATCTTTAGACCAACATTCATAAAAAAGCACACATCTATCTATCATAGCTGCTGCATGTATATTTATTATTATTATGGTTATGTTGATAGAAAAAAAAACTTTTATCTGTTGGAACATAATGTAAAATTTTAATTCAAGGTCATTGTGTAATTTGTGCTGAAATACAATTAGCCTGTGTTTCCATTTAGTCGATGACCAACATTTATTTATTCATCGGCAGAAGAGTGCCAAATTCATTCACTGTCACAACTGAAAGAAAAACCATCTCTTTGTATTTACACAGAAGTTAGAAAATTAGCTAAATCCGCAAGATCCATGGTTGTTTTGGTCCGAAAATTGGCCAGAAAATTGGAAGATAAAAAAATACACAAACTCGGTACACTCTGTCCACTTCAAACAGTGAAAGAATCTGTTTCAATTAGAAAAACTTAACTGAATGAAAATTTAAAAATTTGGTGAAATATATTTTCATGTTAAAGTATCTTCAAGAGTAAGAAATAAGTTGATCTGGGGATTCTACATTCAGTAACCTTTCAAAAGTATCACATGTTCAGCAATATGTGAAAAACTACAATTTATAGAAAGTTGATAAGATTGCTTGTATTTGATATGGATATTTGGTTTCAAATCACACCTGGTTATATTATAGCCTGATCTCTATGAAAATAATGCCCAGCCCAATTTTTGGACAGTCTATGGTACCTTACATCAAAATGTAATAAAAAAGTTACAAACAGTAGCAGGAGAGAGGTGGGGGGGGGAGTAATTGCTGAGAGGCTCTGCTACTGTACAAGAGCTCAATGAACAGAAGTACATTGAGATGATAAGCCAGGAATGTGGAGAGCAGAGCCTTGCATACTGGCTAAATGAGTGGCCCCAGCCTGGTCCAAAGGCCCCAAAATCATAGACTAAAGCTTCTTTCAACAAGAGTGTCACTACTTGAACATTCAAGAACAGACTGTGACCAGCTACAGGTCCCACAGTGGGTTTATATCTACATGCAAGGTATACGCGACTGTATGATAGGACACGTCCAAACAATGAAAGTACCGGTAAATAGGAAAAAACCTACAATACTAGCAAGGAGAATGCATGTGCCTAATTCTCTCTTAAATTACCCTTGAGACATGGATGCATTTGTAGCCATACTGTGTGCACGCAGAGCATTATGTGCAAGCCAATTTTCATTGTGGGGCATCTGGGACCTTGCAATTCTGTTATAAAATCTCTTGTGTAGCTTAAGTGATTTTTCTCTGTCACCTGGATGTACGTGCGTGTGCGATGGGATATAAGAGAGGCTTAAATAGATGTAATGTTGCAGTGGTTAATGCAAGCAAAATGATTAGCCCTGAACTATATTTTCAGATGTCATATAGGTAGGTGGGGTTTTACTATCGCCTTTATGGCAAGTTTTATCAGTATCATCAGTGCCTCCCACATATCTTGAGGTGGATTCAAACCCATGACCACGGAGTTAAGAGTCAAGCCATTTGCCAAACTTGATACACACTGAATCACTGATCCTGAAGATCATATTGGGACAAACCCCTAGAATTTGTACTATGGCAGATTAAATCACACTGTGTACCACTATGTAGCAAAAACCCGCCTTCATGAGGCTAAGGTATCCCTACCAGGGCCAGATTAATCAACCATGCCACTATTAACTCACATCTGAGTTATGTGATTCTACAAACGGCTGCCAACAAGTTTCATAACTTTCAGGGTTACAAATTACTTTAATTGTGCCACAAGCTGTCCAGAAACTATAAGGAGGGAACCAGAAAACATTTGTAGCCACAAGAATTTTTATATGTTTTTATGTTTATTCTTATGCTACCAAGAAGTTTAGAACTGCGTAAGATCCATTAGGATGCAATTGAATGCTTGTATTTAGTGTACACCTTACTGTCGTCATTCACTGAATCTCAGTAACAATTTGTTTATGTGTGAGATTTTTTTTTTCTTTTCAAATGTCTACTTCAAACAGATGAGGAGTGAGCAGGAGAGTGTATAAACCAGTACTGGGCAAAACGTTCCCCAGTTAAAAGCCTGTAAAGAGCCCAGCAAAGAAAAAGTCAAGTACTTTCCCAGCAGTATTTGATTTTAGGGAGTCGGCTTCATTATCACAACCAGATAAGCCTTTTGCTCCTTCTATTACTACTCAAATCCAGACCACATTTTTGTCTCTCCCTTTCATGTGAAGCCAACAAACCTAAAAATAACTGCTATGGTCTGCCTCTCGAAACTTCATTAAAGTGGAACTTTATCATTTATGTATATACAAGGTTGTGCGCAAAGAAACATTCGGTGAATACAGTGTCTAGGTTATTATATTAATGAACACATAAATGTACACACAAGACTTGCCACTGGATTGATATAATTATAATGACAACACCAAGAATAGACACAAAATTCTATAATTGGCCCCAAGGATTAACAAGGAAATTCTTTTGAAAAATATCTGCTCTGGCCCGAAGCCATTTCATAGGAATTTTCTATTACAAATATGACAAGAAAAAAATGTATGTAACTACAAAATACCAGCCTCTCATTTTTAACAGGGCATGAACAAACATTGAGTTCTTCTTTGTTGGTTTTATTAATGGACAAAACGCTGCAAAAACACTTCTGTTTTGCTCTTTCACACAATTAAAAGCACAAGGTCATTCAATATTGATATAACAGCCTCTGGTAGAAAAATGATAAACAAAGGAAATATGATCTCTTTTTTTGGCTTTAGTAAAAATTAAATTTTTCACCTTATTTATTTTCATTACACAATTAGTTTATTGCCCATGCACCTTCACTAAAAGGTTATCAAAACAGAACAAAGATCCTTCATGTGTTTAAATCCTTCTGAGAGCACAGGGAATCTTGCATAATTCAATTCAAATGGATGTCATTACACATCTTATGGAGGCTAATAAAGCAGTACTGATGTCAATTCTTTGATGCTAACTCAACAGTGACTTTACTTGCACTGCTTTCTGTCCTATAAATAATATATCACTGAGAGCAATCAATGCATTTCTAAGTACTTCATGATTTTTCTGGAACTCTAGCTTTCTCTCAACCTGCTGAGCTTGAACTATAGTAGAACCTCTATTATCCGACCCACTTTGGTGAGCAACAATTATGTCAGATAGTAGAAAGGCCTGATACTGGAAAGCCTAAAATAACAGGTTTAAATGGAGTTGGGAGAGTGGGTTTGAGGTTGGATAACTGAAAATTTGGATACTAGAGGGTCAGATAATAGAGGTTCTACAATACTTGTGGAATCTGTCACTTGCTGTTGTTTCCTTTCTACCTGTCAAGTACTAACATGAACACTTGGAGCTTGTCCAAGTCTATACATCAATGACTGACTCAGCAAACAAACACTTTAATTCATTTAATTATGCATCATGTGGAAATATTATCTCAGGTAATACTGTGACTTCAAACAGGCGGATAATTACACCTCAGAGATGAAAGGCTTTCTGATGTAATGTTAAACTGACCAGCATAATGCTAAACAACATGCATTATGTATTCATTTTACTGAAATGATCCCAGTAAGCACATTATGGCCTTTTTAAGAACATTCCTTGATAAGCAATAAACTTGACAAACACCTTCAACATATAAAATACCTGATGTTTAATTTATCTGAAGAAACAAAATAATTACAAACTCGGAAAACAAACAGCTACTACTTAGTGAAAGCAAGATCTCTTAGAATTATATTTTCGACAATTCACAATTTACCAGAACAAAAGTTGACAGAGAAATCTTTTCAACATAAAGGCTTATACAGTGACTTTGAAAATATGCCTTCTGATTTGTGAATATCTTCCCTCACATGTCTGAGACTAGGACCAAATCATGTACAAGCGACTGTCTTATTGACAGTGTGTTACGTTATGTATACAATGTATATATATATATATATATACATGCATGACCTTGACATTGGAAATACTCACCTTCTACATTGTAGGTCATTGTATTCTCCAAAAGCTTAACTTGGCCATCTAATTCATTGCTACCTTCACACTTCACGGTCACCTGTGTGAAATACACACACAAAAAAGAATTATAATAACCTGGGCTATTTCAGCATTACTTCTATTATTCATAATTTATTATATACAGCAATATGTTAATATTATACCCTCCTTCATGTATCTGGCCAAACTTTATCATGTTATAGAGATGAACCAGACAGGTCTCTGATAGATTTCTGAGAGATTTTACCATTTGGTCTACTAACCTTCCAACTGGTTCCCCAAAATGTTGCAAATATTTTTGATTCATTTCATTGGATTCTAAAAAAACATTCCATTCAGCTCCCAATTCTTCCTAAATGGGTAACAAACCTTATGAAGGCCTATGATGTACTAGGTTCAAATTATGATAGAAAAGACTGTTATACTATTAAGGTAACTTTAAGATAGGAATTGGAAATATCAGATCTAAAAAGGATTGGTGATGTTTTACGATAATTTAAAACAGTCTGCATCACTCAAGAACACAAACAATTCACTCCTGAAATTCCAAATAAAAAGATTGACAGTGGACAGGGTTGCAAACCTATCAAGGAGTATAATCATGGATTTGAATAGCCCTCTTTTATTTTGTAAACTAGGTTACTTGATTCTGTTTTTATATGGAATGTCTAATGTTCACAAGATTTGCTGGTTTTGACTAATGTTCTAACTGCATGTTTGATGCATTTTCAGAAATTGACACAAAAATTTCATGTCAGTTTTCACCCCTTTGGCTTCAATATAATACTTCCTTCCAAAATATCAACTGCATTTTATCAATCTGCAAGACACTGCACAATGACAGGCCAAAAAGAATACATTTATCTCTGCCACACACTTTTTTCAAGGAAATGAAAATTGTAAATGAGAAGAGTTTGCTTTATCAAAAAGAGAAATGGATCTGTTCTCCAATTTATGTATATTCCGATCTGGTGAATCAGCTCAGGTCATAAATAATGTCCTTTCAGGGACATAGGTCACCAGTCACATGATCCAGACACACTGCATTAAAACACCATATCCAAGAGCAGCTTTCAATCAGCACAAGCTGATAACGGCAACCCAATCAAGGCTGGTTGGTACCACATTTGGAGTTACCAATCTGCCAAGAGCACTAAAACTCCCATCTGTGCATTTCAAATACAGGATTTGGGAACAAGAAAAAGCTACAACAAAATGTACTTTGCTGGATAAACCAGATCTATACATCAATTGTCAGATATCACATTGTACGTTTCTTACTGGATAAAACAGGTGTGGCCACAGATGTTTTTCTATACTTTATCATTCTTTTAAATGAGTTTCTGAAGGTTTTTCAACATATATTCAAAATATGGAGCCACCCAAATTGTTAATATCTGGACTCTAACCACAAAGCACAGTCATCAATCTTATTGTAATCACTCAAAAATACTTTTCAAATTGTTCATAGGGACAGTTCACATCAATCAGCTGTAATATTTATTTGATAAACAAATTGTTTACCAAACTGCACTTGCCTCAAACACTTAAGTAAACAGAGAATTCTAAAAATGCTTAAAATGACAACTATGTGTTGATTATAGACGTTCCTTCAGTTAAAAATGGAGGTACAAAAACTAGGTAGGACAAGTAGGGTACTACAGACCCCAAGTTGCTTTGAATTTTTTAGTAAGAAATATCTCAGTCATTTCTATTTCCAAATTATAGTCAAACCTTGAAATGTTATGTTGTACAAACCATGACAACACCATGTAAAAACCTGGTTACAGTTGAATATGCCAAAAGAACTTTATGAAAACAAGGAAGTAACACCTGACTGTATCACATTCTGGCAGATCTGACTAGCAGGTAATGGAGAGACATGCTAAGTAAATGCTCTGATGGGCACCCAAGTTGGTTGGTAGGTTTCTTTTGGAGCAATCAAAGCAGATAAAAGTCGTAACAACCAGGTAGAAAACATGGACAAAATAACAAGGCCACTGCCGCAGCAGTTATCTCCGGCCTTAAGGCCTTTGCACACATACGCGGTGTGGTGCGGTACGATTTTTGTTACCTACTAAGCACATGAATTTTCTTTAACTTGCACATTTGGCTGATTTTTACTAGCGGTTTTCAATATAAATTTACAAAAATATTGAACTCAGTGAAATTGAAAAGAATAGTCCAAGTAATTACATGTGATTGAAGATCTAATGCCCCACAGTACATTTCCACACCCTCCTACCCTTATATGCACTTAACCTCTCACCACAATGAAGAGCCTTGACCAGTGTCCCTTTTATAAAATTAGTGATTACACCCCTTTCAATTGATTAACTACTGGCTGTGTTTTGTCTACATATATTGTCACACACCTAACTTGATCTCCCTTTCTCCATTAATAGTACTTAATCCCTCTGCAAACAAGACCCTTGTCCAATGTGTCCCTTTTAGAATTACTGGTACACATAATTGCAATCCTCATTCAGTTACACCCTTTTTGTGTGAATATATGTTGACACACACCATATTTTGTCATCTCTCTCCTATTAGTTAATCCCTTCACAATGAGCCTGTCTGCTTTTTTGTTTTCCATTAATATATTTCTGTATAGTTTTGTGATATACTACCACTTTAAACATTTGGGATATCCAAATATCTATGAAAACTATGGGAAAACAGTAAAAAAAAGCCACGCGGTTTTTGAAAAAAATTAGAAAATTTTCTAAATAGCAAAATCTGCGTCGTACCGCTAGCTGCCGCGCCAAACATATGTATAAGCAGTGAACTATTTCCTTCATTTCTATTTTATTTAGCCGGCATGACTTTCTTTAAGTTGTTTTCACATTTGGAACCCCTAATAGCAATGATAAGAGAGAGATAAGGCCTATTTAATGGGATAATTACATTTTACATGTGATATGAAGGACATTTTGTTTTCGAAACTAGGCCAAATTACTATCAGGCCAACTTTCCTAGCCTTATATCTTTTGTGCAAATTTGATTAACCTAGCTGCAATATTTCAAGTTTTAGAGCATCTTAATGATTTTTAAACAATTCGCTATGGTGGCCATTTTGTTTTTCTAAATAAGGCCAAAATTTTTCTCAGAAAACATTTGAAGGCCAGGACTTTTCATGGTCTATCTTTACATTCTAAAGCCATAGCATCAATAACTAGACCTAGCGCATCGGAGAACCGATACAAATTGTATCCACCGTAAAGACAATGCACCAAAACCTCTAGGACCAATAATAAGCGAGTTATAAGCACTTTTCAGTTTGGTTATCCTCATTTGACCTTGAAGGAGGGGCCCAAGGTCAAATCCGACCACACGAGAAGATTCCCAGCGCATGATTTCCTATATGTTGGTTTACCATCCCAAACATCTAGGACCAATAATAAGCGAGTTATAAGCACTTTTTAGTTTGGCTGTCCTCATTTGACCTTGACCGTGGGGACCAAGGTCAAATTCAACCACACCAGAAGATTCCCAGCCCATGATTTCCAATGTGTTGGTTTACCATCCCAAACCTCTAGGACCAATAATAAGCGAGTTATAAGCACTTTTAAGTTTGGCTATCCTCATTTGACCTTGAAGGAGGGGCCCAAGGTCGAATCCGACCACACCAGAAGATTCCCATCACATGATTTTCTATATGCTGGTTTACCATGACAAACCTCTAGGACCAATAATAAGCGAGTTATAAGCACTTTTAGTTTGGCTGCCCTCACTTGACCTTGAATGAGGGGCCCAAGGTCAAATACGACAACACCAGAAGATTCCCAGCAGATGATTTCCTATATGTTGGTTTACCATCCCAAACCTCTAGGACCAATACTAAGCGAGTTACAGGCACTTTTACCTTTGGCTATCCCGGTTTGACCTCGAAGGAGGGTCCCAAGGTCAAATCTGATCATGCTAGAAGATTCCCAGCCCATGATTTCCTATAGGTTGGTTTACCATCCCAAACCTCTAGGACCAATAATAAGCGAGTTATAAGGACTTTTAAGTTTGGCTGTCCTCATTTGACCTTGAAGGAGGGGCCCAAAGTCAAATCCGACCACACCAGAAGATTCCCAGCCCATGATTTCCTATATGTTGGTTTACCATCCCAAACCTCTATGACCAATAATAAGCGAGTTATAGGCACTTTTACCTTTGGCTATTCTCGTTTGACCTTGAAGGAGGGGCCCAAGGTCAAATCCGACCACACCAGAAGATTCCCAGCCCATGATTTTCTATATGTTGGTTTACCATCCCAAACCTCTAGGATCAATAATAAGCGAGTTATAAGCACTTTTAAGTTTGGCTATCCTCGTTTGACCTTGAAGGAGGGGCCCAAGGTCAAATCCGACCACACCAGAAGATTTCCAGCACATGATTTGCTATATGCTGGTTTACCATGACAAACCTCTAGAACCAATAATAAGAGAGTTATAAGCACTTTTAAGTTTGGCTGCCCTCATTTGACCTTGAATGAGGGGCCCAAGGTCAAATCCGACCACACCAAAAGATTTCCAGCCCATGATTTCCTATATGTTGGTTTACCATCCCAAACCTCTAGGACCAATAAGCGAGTTATAAGCACTTTTTAGTTTGGCTATCCTTGTTTGACCTTGAAGGGGGGGGGGGGGGGGGGGGCCAAGGTCAAATCCGACCACACCAAAAGATTCCCAACCCATGATTTCTTATAGGTTGGTTTACCATCCCAAAACTCTAGGACCAATAATAAGCAAGTTATAAGCACTTTTAAGTTTGGCTATCCTCATTTGACCTTGAAGGAGGGGCCCAAAGTCAAATCCGACCACACCAGAAGATTCCCAGCCCATGATTTCCTATATGTTGGTTTACCATCCCAAACCTCTATGACCAATAATAAGCGAGTTATAGGCACTTTTACCTTTGGCTATTCTCGTTTGACCTTGAAGGAGGGGCCCAAGGTCAAATCCGACCACACCAGAAGATTCCCAGCCCATGATTTTCTATATGTTGGTTTACCATCCCAAACCTCTAGGACCAATAATAAGCGAGTTATAAGCACTTTTAAGTTTGGCTATCCTCGTTTGACCTTGAAGGAGGCGCCCAAGGTCAAATCCGACCACACCAGAAGATTTCCAGCACATGATTTTCTATATGCTGGTTTACCATGACAAACCTCTAGGACCAATAGAAGAGAGTTATAAGCACTTTTAAGTTTGGCTGCCCTCATTTGACCGTGAATGAGGGGCCCAAGGTCAAATCCGACCACACCAAAAGATTTCCAGCCCATGATTTCCTATATGTTGGTTTACCATCCCAAACCTCTAGGACCAATAAGCGAGTTATAAGCACTTTTTAGTTTGGCTATCCTTGTTTGACCTTGAAGGGGGGGGGGGGGGGGGGCCAAGGTTAAATCCGACCACACCAAAAGATTCCCAACCCATGATTTCTTATAGGTTGGTTTACCATCCCAAAACTCTAGGACCAATAATAAGCAAGTTATAAGCACTTTTAAGTTTGGCTATCCTCGTTTGACCTTGAAGGAGGGGTCCAAGATCAAATCTGAACACACCAAAAGATTTCCAGCCCATGATTTCCTATATGTTGGTTTACCATCCCAAACCTGTACGACCAATAATAAGCGAGTTATAAGCACTTTTAAGTTTGGCTCTCCTCGTTTGACAAATCTGACCACACCAAAAGATTCCCAGCTCATGATTTCCTATGGGTTGCCTCATAACTGGAATCAAGACTCTGTTCTCCAAAACAGTAAATTTGCCAAAATTTCTTACACCTTACAATTTAGTACCACAGAGAACAAGAGCACTCTTGACAGTGCAGACCTCTGCCAACGCCCAACACCTCCAACATTACCTGTGAGTGTAATGAAAAAAAATAGCATCAGAGATGCCCGTACCCCACAGCCTAGGGAAATATTTTCAACACCATGAGATACAGAAGTACTGTATCAGTATAAACTTTAGGATACTTTCAGAGCACTGTCAGTTATATAAAGGTCCAAATAATGTTTAAAAGAAAGATCATGCATATAAAGATGAAGTATCAAAACAAGATAATTCAATAACAGGATGACAGCATTAATCAACAACTAAAATTCAACCCTCTTTATCTACATCTGCATGGCCAAATTATGGTTTAGATGGTTTGAATATTACCATGCATATAGAAGTGGTAATACATTTAATGAATGCTTATGTGTGGTGTTGGAGCAAAATCTGTGGCTCACTTGATAAGATAAGATAAGATAAGATAACATTTATTTCATCTCTGTTAATGCAACTATAATTCTGTATATATACAAAGTAGTATATAATAAATAAATTAGTAAATAAATTAGTAAATGTACATAATTTCAATACCACAGAGAAACATGAAAAGGAAACAGCTGAAGCAAAAGCTTATCAAGGCTGTTCCCACAACTATCCAGTACCAATTTTAATACATTACAGGATTGTAATAACCTATTTAATAAGCAATGACATATAAATTATTTGTATAAATAAATTTCACAGATTTCTACAGTTAACTACAAAATAGATTTCATGTCGAGTAAATATAATGAAATTCTATCTCTTACAATGGGAAGTTATGAAAGTAAAATTCTTAATAAATTCTAATATGACTTTGGCTTAATCTGCATCAAAAGACAGACCCAAAGGTGCAACAAGATTTTATAGGTCAAGGTCACTAGGACAAGGTCAAAGGTCAAATTAAGGTGACACCATGATAATACACACCTACAGCCCCTAACCAATGTCCCTACCAAGTATCAACTTCCTCAACCCTACGGTTTCCAAGATATAGCCCGGACAAGATTTTATAGGTCAAGGTCACTACGCCAAGGTCAAATCAAGGTCAGACCATGACGTTGCACAACTATATCCCCTAACCAATGTCCCTACCAAGTATCAACTTCCTACACCTTACGGTTTCCGAGATATAGCCCAGACAAGATTTTTAAACTCAAGGTCACTATGGCAAGGTCAAAGGTCAAATCCTGGTCAGACCATGACGTTGCACAACTACACCCCCTAACCAATGTCCCTACCAAGTATCAACTTCCTACACCTTACGGTTTCCGAGATACAGCCCGGACAAGATTTTCAAACTCAAGGTCACTACGGCAAGGTCAAAGGTCAAATCAAGGTCAGACCATGACGTTGCACACCTACACTCCCTAACCAATATCCCTACCAAGTATCAACTTCCTACACCTTACGGTTTCCGAGATATAGCCCGGACAAGATTTTATAGGTCAAGGTCACTACGGCAAGGTCAAAGGTCAAATCAAGGTCACACCATGACGTTGCACACCTACACCCCCTAACCAATGTCCCTACCAAATATCAACTTCCTATACCTTACAGTTTCCGAGATATAGCCTGGACAAGAATTTATAGGTCAAGGTCACTACGGCAAGGTCAAAGGTCAAATCAAGGTCAGACCATGACGTTGCACAACTACACCCCCTAACCAATGTCCCTACCAAATATCAACTTCCTATACCTTACGGTTTCCGAGATATAGCCTGGACAAGAATTTATAGGTCAAGGTCACTACGGCAAGGTCAAAGGTCAAATCAAGGTCAGACCATGACGTTGCACAACTACACCCCCTAACCAATGTCCCTACCAAGTATCAACTTCCTACACCTTACGGTTTCCGAGATATAGCCCGGACAAGATTTTATAGGTCAAGGTCACTACGGCAAGGTCAAAGGTCAAATCAAGATCACACCATGACGTTGCACACCTACACCCCCTAACCAATGTCCCTACCAAATATCAACTTCCTATACCTTACAGTTTCCGAGATATAGCCTGGACAAGAATTTATAGGTCAAGGTCACTACGGCAAGGTCAAAGGTCAAATCAAGGTCAGACCATGACGTTGCACAACTACACCCCCTAACCAATGTCCCTACCAAGTATCAACTTCCTATACCTTACAGTTTCCGAGATATAGCCTGGACAAGAATTTATAGGTCAAGGTCACTACGGCAAGGTCAAAGGTCAAATCAAGGTCAGACTATGACGTTGCACAACTACACCCCCAACCAATGTCCCTACCAAGTATCAACTTCCTACACCTTACGGTTTCCGAGATATAGCCCGGACAAGATTTTATAGGTCAAGGTCACTACGGCAAGGTCAAATCAAGGTCACACCATGACGTTGCACACCTACACCCCCTAACCAATGTCCCTACCAAATATCAACTTCCTATACCTTACAGTTTCCGAGATATAGCCTGGACAAGAATTTATAGGTCAAGGTCACTACGGCAAGGTCAAAGGTCAAATCAAGGTCAGACCATGACATTGCACACCTACACCCCCTAACCAATATCCCTACCAAGTATCAACTTCCTACACCTTACGGTTTCCGAGATATAGCCCGGACAAGATTTTATAGGTCAAGGTCACTACGGCAAGGTCAAAGGTCAAATCAAGGTCACACCATGACGTTGCACACCTACACCCCCTAACCAATGTCCCTACCAAATATCAACTTCCTATACCTTACAGTTTCCGAGATATAGCCTGGACAAGAATTTATAGGTCAAGGTCACTACGGCAAGGTCAAAGGTCAAATCAAGGTCAGACCATGACGTTGCACAACTACACCCCCAACCAATGTCCCTACCAAGTATCAACTTCCTACACCTTACGGTTTCCGAGATATAGCCCGGACAAGATTTTATAGGTCAAGGTCACTACGGCAAGGTCAAAGGTCAAATCAAGGTCACACCATGACGTTGCACACCTACACCCCCTAACCAATGTCCCTACCAAATATCAACTTCCTATACCTTACAGTTTCCGAGATATAGCCTGGACAAGAATTTATAGGTCAAGGTCACTACGGCAAGGTCAAAGGTCAAATCAAGGTCAGACCATGACGTTGCACACCTACACCCCCTAACCAATGTCCCTACCAAGTATCAACTTCCTACACCTTACGGTTTCTGAGATACAGCCCGGACAAACTATTTCCCGCCGCCCGCCCGCCCGGACGCCCGCCCGCCCGCCCGCCCGCCCATCCGGACACCATGGGTGAAAACAATACCCCGACAGCCCTTAAGGGCTGTGGGGTAAAAACATGTTGAAAAAAACCTGGATTCAGAGGCTCTTTTGGCATTGTTGACATTTCTAAAAATTCCATCAAAGTCCATCCATCCATCAAGCTATTTTGCAAAGAGACACACCAACGGAAACTTGCATGTTGCCAATTACATGATCTTCTAGGTGGTGGTAAGTATTACTGGAAGCTTTAGGAACAGATTAGAACCTCAACCAACAAAATCAAATCAAAAATTCAACTGGAATGACCCATAATGACCAGAGTAAATGTTAGAATTTTAACTCTATAATTGATTAAAAGCCACCACATTTGCCAACCACGCTGGGACTACAACACAATTTCAATATCAACATCAATACCCCATTTAGTGAAATACTGGACACAATACAAAAATTGACACATTCAGTTTCCATTGTGAAATTCAGGGAGCTTTATATCGATCAGTCCCTCAAATTTAACAAACCAGGATCAAATTCCTAGTGTGGCAGATAAGATCGCTTTCTTAAATTGGAAATTTTCACTCTCCAACAGATCACAAACTAGGAACCTACCTCCTTTCCCTCCCATTCCTTTGGGATGTTGAATGTCACATACTTGTTCCCCTCTACAGTCTCGGACACCTCTGCTCCTGAGAAGACCATCTTCACCTTGGAGCTGGGGTTGCCATTAGCTTCACACTTCACCTGCTCACCGGCGCGCACCTCTTCACTGGTTGGCATGATGTCCACCTTATTCACAGAGTCTGAAAGCAGACAAAGATCAGTCTCACTCAAACGTCCATGTCACATTCATTTTGTCAGTAAATGTTCAATGTTTTACATCGCTTTGGCACAATATTGCTCACAAGTTGTTGTGAGCTCAAGTACAAGACCAAAATGACAGGGGTGAGAGCTGAGTCATCATTGTCCTTATTTGTCATTACCTGGATCACATCCAGGCCATTAAAGTCATTTCACTAAAAGCAGATGATTTTTTCTAAATCTTTTCATAAATTTAAAATCATAAATTTTGACATAATATATGAAAGTCAAATTTCAAAAGTTATTTGTCAATTTTACAGTAAATCTCTTAATATGGCAATGAAATGAAAAGGATTCGTTTATCACAATATGTCAATTAATAGGAATTTTCATTAGTAGTGCTGGGAGATCGCCATGACTTTACCTGTCGATGTTCGTATCGGAAATTTGTGAGCAAACTTCGAACATTTCCGATCATGGAGTTGAAATTGTAAACCAGACATAAAAATCAAATATTAAATAGTAACAAGTAAAATACACACAAATTACCACAAGTATAACCAAAATATAATCTCAAAGCCATTCACAGACGTATCCCTCACTAACCAACCATGCTTGATGTATCTCCACTTGTGATTGGCTAATTTTATGATTACCTTGACAACAGTGGGAAAACCCCAAGGTGTTTCTATTTACGTTATATTTATTGCATTCATGACCAGTTTTGTCATTTTAACTGATGAATATTTCAGATTTTAAAAAATATTAATACGGTTGGTGTTTTATTGTGAACAAAAGGCTACAAAGAAATGAATTTAGCAAACATCGGTTGTACTTAAATTTTACCGGTCATTAATCAGCAGTGAGCCAGCGAGCAATAATACCGAAGTTTGCAAACATCGTCCCAGCACTATTCACTAGTGTACTTTTCCGCACACAAAGCCATGAATAGCCTTGTGCATTTGACCAAGAAAATCATGCAGTTACTATATAACCTATCTTACAATAAAGGATTTACTAAATATTTTAGAAAACATGTAGTGACTAATTAACTTGGTTAAAAGTTCTCTTGAAAATCGTTATCACACTGGATCTGAACAAAGTAGCCCATCACCTCATACATGAAACCAAACTTCACAAACACATTTTATAATTTCACGATCTAATTGGGAAGCAAGTAGCCTCAGTAGGGAAAATAGCATTGGTAATAAAGCACAAACTAGCATTGGTAATAAAGCACAAACTAATTTATCCAGTTCAAATAGTGACAAAAACTAAGCCACTGTGATATCTGATTAAAGCTCCCCAAATGGCCTTGGGTGTGAAATATTCATGATAAAACTGCTGTCTTTTTATTCAATCATGGGCCTGGGGGATAACTGCACCAAGGTCAACATACTGGGTGAAAGGGTGGAGTGATAGCAGATGTATTTAAAGTAGCTCGACTGGTTGTGAAAGGTGAGATTACAGGGAAATAGCGTTACGATCGAAAGTAAATATAGAAACCGGGTAACGAAAACAAAAATTCAGTGAAAACCGGTTTCATTTGAATTAGTATAAATACTATAAACCAAATTGTAGTCAAACTGTAAAAATTTTCTGTGCGTGTACATGAACAATTACTTCAACTAAAATGTGGTTTATCTGATGATAAAATCAGACATTTTGGATATTATTTCATTGTATATTGGCAGAATATTACAGAAGTAAATATTTTTAAGAATTTCTGTGCAATATTTTATACATTTTGATGTGAAGTATGTGACATTTCGGAACCGGTTCTTGGACTTTTGTCACCGGATTTTGTTTACGCTTATATAAATCGAATAGAAACCAACTATCTGGTTTGCCGTCTTTACCACTACATGGAAAAGAGCACTCAGAGAGCACAAACCTCCACAGACAGCAGTCTCTGGACATTTGATATTTCAATGGTTTTATTCCTAATAACAAAACATATAAAGTCAGTTGTGCCTTGAGCTGTAATACATATACAGGAAGGTGAGTGCCTGCAACTGAACAAACCTCTACTAAGAGATAGTTATTTCTGTGAAAACAAATGATAAAGTGGAATCTACATGTTTTACACATTTATAGAGCGATGGCCAATAAAGTAGTCCGTTCTTCTAGAGCTATTTTCTAAACCTGTTCATATTTATCAAAATCTCTAAGAACATTTTTGTGCGTCTTCCGGCTGCCTGACAAATATGCTAGCAGAGATAAAAAATATTTAATGAGTGACCTAAAAATTTGTTTCATTCACTGACAATGTTAACTAGCTTTACAGTAACAAATAGCTTAACACAATAGGTTTCGTATGCACTTGCTGCACAAAGGGAGTTTAAGGAATACATGATAAACCAACTACTTGGATTGTCTAATTCTAGAAAACAATAGGTGTCAGTAACTTCTGTACTTCTAATTGCACTCAACAATGGCATGTAATAAAACACAATTTTGACAAAAAATTCATATATATATCAATAGACCTTGTTTTCACCATCTGAGAATCACAGCACTGCAATTCTTTTTAACAATTTCACCCACTCCATAGTCTTTACTAGATAGTTTTTTCCTATTTGACGTAAAACTTTCTGCTGCTATAAAATTTTCTTTATATAATCTACAAACAGCAGCATACCAAATGGTTACCATGGAAACTAAGGATACCTGGATAGCCAGACTGATAAATCCAATACAACTACAGTGAACAAAGGTGCTTTTTGTTCTTTTCACTTCATTTTGGGCTTGAATTATTTTTTAAATTGTGCTCATGGAAAAAGATAGAATATTGATAAACTTCCAAATAGGCTAGATGGTCATGTTCTAATAAACAGATGGGGGCCACGGTGGCAGAGTGGTAACACTCTCACCTCCCACCTCTGAGGCCGGGGTTCGATCCCCGCACAGGCTCAAGTGGGAAAGCTGGTAGTTGCTTGCCGTTGGTCGGCAGTTTACAGTACACAACCCTAGCGAACTCTATGTACTGGTTTCCTCTGCCCTTCCAACTACCCGTCGTGATATGACCTGTACAGTGTTGAAAGCGACGTTAAACCCCAAATAAAGTTAAAGTCTAATAAACAGATTTCACAAATGTTGGCACCAGCACTTATTCTAGTTTTGTGATAAACTTCAATCTTTGGGTAAAAGGCTAAAGTTGGGATTTTATGCTCTTTTCAACAACTACCGGTGCCGCGCTCTGTAACGCCCATGGGCAAAAGTTGGGGATGGGCGTTTACGACAATGAAAACCAGCCGGGCGTTTCGAAAAAAATAATCCGAATTTGGGGAAACCGTGTTTTAGCACACACCGAATGGAAGTAAAATATGCGGTTGGTAAGCAAATCTTGTTGCAATAACAGGTGACATAAATGCTAAAATAAGGAAAATTTCGTTGAAAATGGATATAAATTAATCATATTTCACTGATTATTGGGTTTATATGGAGACAGTTTACCTCAAAACGACATATTAGTAATTTATGAGCGATAACGTAAGATTGTGGATGGGCGTTTTCAAAAGCATGAGCGTTACAGAGCGCGGCTACGGTAATTCCATCTTAATACGTAAGTATACCAATATATCAAATTGCATAGTCTTGTGTTTTAATTGAAAGCTGTTTCAATCCGCGCAGAAGGTTACCAAACAACTGAAGTAAACACATTTCACAGCCGAACGATAGCATTGTAGGATGATCACAAGATCTTTATTGTTCCGGTTAACCATTTTTCTTTTAGTATGAGGAAAAAGTTCATTGCTTAAATCAATATCCTAGAAAGTCTATCAAAAATAACAAAGCAGAAAATACCATTTTAAATGAAGGATAAAAAACACACAAAAAAAATGTACTGCAACAATGAAAGGGAAAAATTAGAAAAGTAACATTTAATTATCATTCTTCCTGTACTGTGCAGCTATATAAAACATTTACATTGTCTATTGTGCTATTTTACTATAACTAAAGGCCAGACCAAAATGACCACTGAGAAAAAACTACAAGTCAATTTTGTCTTGTTTTACTTGTGGAAAAACTTGTATGGTCATCCAACATGCAAAGATAATAGAAACATGTCAAATGGATGGTCTACAAATAACAATCCAGAATTACAGTCAACTCTAAACTTGTTTCACTCATTGTTTTACTTTTTCCCCCCAAATAAACCCTTGAGAATAGGCTGAGTTGTTTTCCTAGCAGTCCTAGGGAGTACTTATCACTGTATAATGTGTTTGTCTTTGCATCACAGACCTTCAGATCCTGTTATTACAGAGTACAGAGAAGTACAGCCACATTACACTTTTACACACTTACATACACAGCCACTCATTTATTATTACAATGTTTGCAGCTCAAGGTATATTTACTCTGGTGACTTTTCTTCAGAAAATGGGGGAAAAATCACTTAAATCAGTAATATTTTGACCTGAAAAAGTCACCCAGTGTTGTTTCTGATATTGCACTGCAGCTGGAAGGAATATCTTATTATATTTGCTCAGATTAATTAAGTGTACTGTAAAGTAATGAATAACTTATACTCCACTGAAACCCCTTGGTGGTGTGTTATTTAAACCAATTATTTCAAATATTAAGGTGTACACTGAATTACTCCCCTAAAAAGTACTTCAAACAAATACTGGTGTATGTGGGTATCTGTGTTAGGTTTTGTACACTTTATATAATAAGCTCTTTCGTGATACCTTAGATGTTGTCTAAAAGATTACCATTTAATTGATGACTTCCATATGAATTAATATTATACATTTTTTGAGAAAATTCTTGGGAATGAGAATTTCCCTTGAGAACAAAAGGGTTCTTTTAATTACTCTCTATTCCCCATAATGTCTTCTTCTGAGACAACTCTATGTTGTCAGTTACCGTTGAAATCTTTTACACCAACAATTCTTGACAACAAAATCAAGCACCAACAACTATATAGATCCCAGGGAATTATGAAACATGTTAGTCTAATTAATATAATCATGATTAACATCATGGAATACAGATAAAATAGGTCAAATGTACATGTAAATACAGCTGATATGAGAATGGTTGACTTTTTAATTAAAAGATGTAAATCTCTTGCCACATTCCATTAATGTCTATACATAGGAATAGAATAATATTAGCTTTTATTCTATGTAATAAAATTATACTTTCACATTTTCAAGCTCTATCTATACTCTCCCCATTAAATGTGAATGAAATATAAATAATCCAATTCGCAGTGCCCACAATATGCCAAAATTGATGCTATCTGAAATTCATCTGGTGAGGCGTTTATACTAGTCATAACCCCAAATACTCATCTCATATGTCTGTGAACCCAAATGGGTAAGTTGTCATTATAATATTTGACCTATTTTATTTATGATTACCTGAAAAAAGTTGAACTGTAATAAATAAAATGTGTCCCTTTAAGTCACAAGGAAATTATGTCTAAAAGTAAAGACATAGAAAGATCCACAATTGCTGATAACAGGCATATGGTTAAGATCTAGAGGTCCTGATGGTTAATTAGACATGTCAAGTGCGATTAATGAACTTAGACTGACCCCACTCATATATAAACACACAAACCAGCTGACATGCTTACAGTATGTGTTGTATCTGTTGGTGTCAAACTAAAAATCCACCTATCTATGTCAGAAATCAGGTGTTTGTTTTAGAAGCAACATCTTCATGTTTTTTCAGAATGAAAGTAACTGGGGAAATGATAGCATCTTCACTTTTCACTTTTCTGACAGATAATATTGTAATTAAATTTAATAACATAAAGAATCAAGTTATGAAGTTGATATTTAATTGTACTTGCAATTTATAAATTTAAAAATTTGAATAAAGTGACAATAGTTGTTTCAAGCCAAAGATAGATAATGGTAAAATTTGAAATATCTTGCAAAAAAAATTTAACACAAATATGTTAACTCCAGCTGTGAATAATGATTGGTTCAAAATAAAGACCAGATGCAAAATAGATAAATTATATAGTTGATATAATCATATAACTGTAGTTTTGAGCTGCACTACTTCTCATGCTATTTGTCTACCATCATTTACAAATAATTAAAGCCCTGGGCCTGTATTCACAAAGATTCTTAGAATGTTTCTTAGAATTACACTTAAGTTTAAAACAAATTCTAAGAATAAGACTAATTCTAAGAATAAGAATCTTTGTGAATACGGGCCCTGGCCACAATTCCAAAATGTTGAGAAACAGTAGAAGTAAAGGTTTCAATAGTGTAAAGTGGATACTATTTGAGACATGGTAGGGTTGACCCCTGGCCATGAGAAACTTTCCAGAAGTGAATGCTTATCTCTTGCTTATGCAAGGATAAAACTGCAGCTACATTTGGGGAGAATCTTATCAGCCTACCCAATGGCACTATTTGATTGGCCAGTCAAGATAACCTCTCCCTCATTATCACACAATGTTCTCAAGACTGCTACCAGGGCAAATGGCATTAAAAATAGAAATGATCAAATTTTTTAAGTGAAACTTATGTAAAAATAAAGCAAGATTATCCAGGTGAGATGGTATCAGATTTCCTACAGACTGCATAAATTGCAACTGCAATTTAGCAAAAATAACCTTCCCAGACATGCTGTAAAACAAATGACCACCTAAAGCTATTAGCCTCAGTGTTTCACAATCAAATATAAAATATGCTGTAAGGAAGCACAGTAGTAATGAACAATCAAGATCTGATATTTATTTTCAAACTTAGTACTTTTGTGTGTGCTTTTTCCTGTTTTTATTATCTTCTGCTGGCCAACTTTGGCCAGTTAGGATATTATAAAATGCTTTCCATGTATAGTGCATGCATATGTCTGTTCATGTTTTTACATAGACCTTCATATCTCATTCAGATTCCTTGAACAGTGTACAAACACAGTTGGTAACTGAAGTTTTCTAACGATTGATTATTCAGCTTAAATCTTACCTTTCCTAAATTATTTCATTCAATATCAATATATATTTTTTAAATATTTTAGATATTCTGACTGACAGTTTTGTCTTGAATTTCAAGTTTGTGTTTGTATTCACTGTTTCCTTTTGTTATGGTGTCCCCATCCATAAGAAGACACTGCACTCTCCATTGGGAAGCAGATGCCTAGACATCGGAACACCGTTCAATTAATCGACCTTGGAAATAGAAGGGGGAGGGGGGGGGGGGAACGACTCCCAGCACTAGGTTTTACTGTACCCAGACTTTGGAAAATTCTCACTCCAGATTATACTCTGTAGTGTGGACACTCAACTCAGTCTGAAATGAATCTGGTTCAATCTGCTTCAACCCTTAATCCTTGTTCACTCGGATTGGAGTGGGAACAGGGTATTAGTCTCAACCCCCCCCCCCCCCCCTCAATTTTCAACAATTTAACAGGGATATCGCTTACAACATTCCACCTCATAAAAATTACTTTTATGAAAATAATACCAGCAACACTGATCAGCTAAGTTACTAAATTTAAAATCCCTTAATATAAAACAATCGTCCTCCATTCACATAACAGAGTAATGTGCATAGAAGGTTCACACATTAGCTTATCTCTGTTGTAAGCATTGATAGAAATAGTTGTCTCTAACAACTTTGGAGTGTATTATCTCACTGACCCAAGAGCTGCTGCATTGTTGCCATGTTTCTCAGCAATAACTTACTAAAAGGTCAATTGCTATATTCCTTTACTGTTTACTTTACCATCCTAACAAAGTCTGATGTAAATAAAAATACAGACTGCCCTCAAAGTAAAAACTGCTAAATGGTAAGCAATAGGCATAAAATAGTCTTTTGTTGTGCTATCTAAACTCAAGAGTCACATCTTAAAATCTATGCATGTACCCAAGGAAAACGGGGATAAAATAAAAGTGGAATATATATTTCATTGTTATTAAACAATTGCAGTATTGAAATATTTTAAATTCATCCTCAACAGAACCTACTTACGAGAAATTGAGTTGTTCTTGTTGTTGTTGATATATAAAACAAATACAGAGCAGTGTTATGTTTGTATTATGTAAAGACAGTAATTACTTCTACAGGCCAAATAGGCTCTAGTGGTCAAACAATGGTCTGGTTAAGTGCCTGTTTAGATAAAATGGTCCAGTTAAGTACAACTACTACTCAAATTCTTTATCTATAGCTGGTGCTACTTACAAGGAACAATCTGTAAACTTAGAAAATCCCTAGACTTGGAATCTTTTTCAACCATTCACACATAAAAAAACAAATTCTGAAAACATATAATGACCAATTTTTTTATTGATATTAATTGGTATTAAGTGTATTGTATATCTAAAGTAGTCAGAGACTACATGATTAAAATGGTTTACTGGATTGGTTAAGCATTACTTGAAGATTCTCAGTGTCTATAAACTTGAAATTTCAATCTGACAAAACTTCACTCAAAGTTATCAAAATCTTACACTACAACCAAACACTATCACTGATATTTTTTATCCTAAATTTAATTGTGAAATTGAGTTCTATCTTAAAGGTTACACTGAGATCCCACATAGATTCTGATGATTTTTTATCAGTTTTACAATTCCAAAGAGTGACTTAGGGTTGTCTTACCTTTTAGACTATTAACTAGTGTAATATGTGACAATGGCCAGTATAGGGAAACTAGAGGCTACTTTGGGAAAGACCTTTACCTATTTACTACAACATTAAAGCTGGAGTAGTTGATAGCAAGAACCTCGTGATGCCTGGGCAGTGCTTCATGTTGCACCGATAAATCTATACAAATTGCACATTACAATATGCCAACATAGGGATGAGGCGACTTTGATTAGATACTAAAATTTAATATAATACAAAAAAGGACCAAGGTCAAGATTGGGGTTTTATATGCCTTTTAACAGCTCATATTTGGACAGGGGTTCAATTTTTCTCAGATGTTGGCATCTGCTGGATTTAAACCCATGACTACAGAGGTGAGATCTGAGTGATGAAATGCCAACTTGCAAATCACCTGGTCACACCTGGAATCGATTTACAAAGTACATAGGAAGACAAGACTCTACTGATCTGTACAGGACACCAGAAATATGAAACTGTGGGGCAGAAAAACACTGAGACCTTGACTCACAACACAGTGCATGCATTTGTAACATTTCACAGAGAGTGACTTCACTAACACGAGGGAGAAACTGACATTTTAGGGCCATAAATCCAGCTAGTCAATCTATTCTATCCATGGATATAAATCTCTCTCAGGACTGAAGTTTCCCAAAGCTTAAACTTTCCTAAACAATCATTACAACAATGATTGATATTATAAAGGTTATGGGGGCAAAATGTAACAGAAGCTTCCATGGGTAAACAAAAGCCGGTACCATAGTGATACACTGAAAAGTACACAGAACTACAGGCAATACTAATTGGAAAGATTGCTACAATAATAGTAGTTCCACAGCCTTGTATTGCAGAACTTACAATACACAGAGCAACACACAATAACACAAAATATGCATTAGAATGTAATTATCATGGTTCCAAACCACAGAAAACAACAAACAGGTCTGATATGTAGGTTTCATAGTGAAGAAATACCAAGAATACAAAACCTCAACATCCACAATTATGAATAGATGAATAGTTTGGAGTCTTTTCACAAGGTTTATGCTTAAAAACACATCAATAGCATGGAGGGAGAACTAATTAGCAAAAGTGAGAAAAATAAAGTTTTGAAGCAAGATTTTACTTTAAATTAAACTGAAAGTGAAAAGAAAGTTGCAATAATTATGTAACAAGGAATGTATGTTACTTTTGACTTTCTACACATGCCTTACAGTTTATTGGTACAGTAAATTCAAAAGTCTCACAGTAATTTATAACACATGGAAAGAAAAACTTTCACCCATTTGCCAAAGAATTTTCAAATGAAAACAGGTATGAAAAAGAATTCAAAATAAGTTCAGGACTGTCACAACTCAATTATGATTTGTTTGAATTGTAAAAGCTAAATAAAAAGACATAAGTTTGAAAACACAATAAAGACATGTATACAATAAGTAATAGTTGAAGATTTAACTCAAAATTCAACATCGATTGATTAGAATAATTAATAATCAGAAGTACAGTATCAAAATGATCATTGGCCACATCCAACAGAGAATTTCCAATTTGTAATAAAGACACTTTACCTGCGGCTAAATATGTATTGAAAGATTGAAAATAGGTTCAAATGACAAATACATGAATACATAGTTAGGGCAAGAATTGCTGTATCATAAAGAGGCAGTCTCACTAAAATTAGACTTATACATGGCCACAGTTCATTGTTAATTATGTTGCACTACCCTTAAAGGTAAGTTTATAACCTCATCAATTTATGTCTGGTTGTAACTTTTAACACCTGTTTTCTCTTGTGCTGAAAATTCTGAAAAAAGGCCAATAAAAGATATTACCTTTTTGTGATGATTTTTCAGTCTTTATCACAATATTAGCACATTTTTCTAAATTACCTCTTTCTTACCATTTTTCCATATTTATCAAAATATTAAAAACATAAATCAGTGTTGTTTATAACAGTTTTAACAGCTAAGATCAAGTAATGACTGCCAAGTAGTTGACTACAATAGCACTCATCAGTGGTTACGATAATATCAAGAAGGAATTGGCAATTTTCCTGGAAATGTGGTTCTGATTAGAACCAGAGATATGACACTTCACAACTGAGAGAGCTTCATATTCTTAATGCTATTGTATCATAGCTATTTAACTGAAATTGTGATCTTGCCACATTCAGTAACAGAAATATAGAAATTGTTATACGACATCTGAAAGATCTCATTGTTTATCTAAGGTTATGCAAAGACAGGACCTCAGGGAATTCCACAGGTTGCCAGTTCAAACCTATGACCACAGAAGTGTGAGCCAAAAAATACAGTATTCAGTTACAGAAGTAGATAGCTTTACTTTAATGAATCAGAACTGACAATCGGTACAAATACACAGCTGACACTCGACAGTCACTAGAACTCTACAGTCACAGCAATAGATAAACCCATTCCAATATATCTGATATCACAAAATACAAAACACAAAATATGCTACTTACATTTGACAGTGACTGGGATATTGCATTCATCCGTTACTTTTCCAAACTCCATCTTGCAGGTCATTGTTTTGTCATCGTACAGGTCAGAGGCAGACTCTATGGTGTAGTCCTGCTTGGCCTTGCCAATTTCACTCATGTCATCGCTGTCGATGAGCTTTCCATCTAGGTACCAGCCTAGGTTGGGCACATCAGACCCAGAGAATGGGGTCATGCAGTTAAATACCGCAGTTTCACCTTCGACAAGGTCACCATTTCCAGAACATTCTGGTAAGCCTGCAATAGATTTTACATTGAACAGGGCTAACACTAAAGACTTCAGAAAATCCCGTGCGTTCAACCTCTTTTTTTTTTTTGTATTTAGGAGGACATTTACATATTCATTGGAAGCAAGTGTATCTCAATATCCCAAAGGGTCCGGCAAAGTTCTTTCTTTTCCAGCTTGTGTTTATTATGTACACCACATTTATAAGTCATGTTGTACAAGACATTTTCACAATATTATGCACCACATTTATTAGATATGTTGTATAAGACATTTTACTAAAGTCTCAATACAGTTTAACTTTTACCTGCAATGTTAAGCTGGAAGCTCTTTTCCTCTGTTTTATCACCCTGGATACTCATGCAGATATATTCTCCCGAGTCTCCGCTGTCACCAAACTTCAGATTTTGGATGGTCAGGTTGTACTCCTCATCCACCACCATTCTCTCTTTATTTGGGTGGCTGTCATCTATGTCTCTGAACAAAGAATTAAAGATAACACATTTCACGTTTTTTAAATAATGGCTGCTGTGGGTAAAAATGTGGTAAAATCCTATACTGTGTGATTAGTACTGATGGGCGCTCAATAAAAGGCACGAAAATTAAGTTTTTTGAAACACAATTTCAGTTCAACTCTAACAGATATGTTTTGTGCGAGAATTGTAGGAGTGTGACAAGAACAAAAACTTCAGGCCGATTGGTCGCGTATAAAAATTCTACTCAACATCGAGCCCTCACAAAGATTAATATCCACAATGATAGGAAACAACACCCAATATGTCAGTTCCCATACACACAAAAATATCAAGAAAAAAAACAAATAAAATATTTAATATTAAGTTGAAAATGGTGCATTATGTGATTTAATGCAAGTAAGGTATTATTTATGTTTTATTACATAAAAAACATAACCGATTCAGTTGGTTGTTATTGGTGCTGTCGAAACATTTGCTACTTTCGATACTATCGTTTGTTATGTCCATTTTGAGCGATAATCAGATGCATTTTTCCAAATCCAACTAGACTAATGCATAGGAGAACCGATGCAAATTTGTATCCACCAGAAAGACAACTCACCGAAGCCAGTGAACCATTGTTTCACTTTGAAGGAGGAGCCCAAGGTCAAATCTGACCACATCTGAACATTCCCAGCCCATGATTTCCTAGGTTGGATTCACATTGCAAAACAATAATACGCGGGTTATAAGCACTTTTAAGTTTGGCTGTCCTCAATTGACCTTCAAGAAGGGTGCAAGGTCAAATCTGACCACATCAGAAGATTCCCAGCCCATGATTTCCTATAAGTTGGTTTCACATTGCAAACCTCTATGACTAGTGCTGTAAGTGGTCAAGAAATACTTGAGTTGACGCGTTGCGAACTAATAGTACAATAATGTAATTTTATAGGGCAATATGCTGTAGAAATGGACCGCCATCAATGATTATCGGCCTGACACATCCATTAGTGCTCGAGGCTTGCCGAGGGCACTAATGGATGTGAAAGGCCGATAATCATTGATGAAGGTCCATTTCTACAGCATATTGCCCGTAAAAATTACATTATTACTATTATTATTAGCTGAATTTTATATTTGGTTGTCTGTGATATTTTTTGTGTCATTAGAGTTTTCGAGCTATATATATAGTGATTACATCAACTGTACTTAGGGTTAAGGCTCTAAATTACTCATATATTATCGTTTGGGTGAAAAAATACATTTATAAGTAATTTAGAATTAATATACCGGTATAAATGATAATTTCAAACAAGACTTGTTTTATAAATGATATTTTTCTTTACCAAACAAAGAAAGTTTTTCAGTGTGAACCAACGTTGTATTTTTGGTATATATTATATATATATTATACATTTAAACATTTTAAGAGAAAATTGATCTGTAACATTATCAGAAGTCATAGTTAATGTTTTAATACATGAAAACCCCATGGATCATCATAATGGGACGCTGTGCTAATCAAAAAATATATTGTTGTGACATCATACAAGTAGAGACTAATAAAAATACGTCATTTTGATATTTTTGTTTTGAAATGGTTTTTGGCTGGGTTATTTTTTCCGTAAACAATTACTGTTATTTTCAAAATAAGCAGTTAACCTACAAAAACATTCTTATAGCAATGAAAAGATATCTTTACACTGCTTTTACTAGTTTTTGTTTGGTTAAAATCCGTACAGTAATAAATTAGATATTGCAAGTTAAAAATTTGAAGTGAGAGTACAATATTGTAAACAAATACTCGGTGACGTCAGAACCCAGTCAATAATACTCATTATTGGACCGCGGACCAGCAATCAATAAAATACTGTGTTTTCAAAGACTCGATTTTGCACTAATAATCTACTGGTAACGCACGCTCAGCTAGTAATAATAGACAACGGTGAACCAACGATAGTCGCACCAGTGTTGGTCAAGGACTTCGGATGAAATATATTTTATTACCGCTAATTAGCCAGTTTTAAATTTAAAAAAAAAATTTTTGTAGTTTGATCTTTACCCTATCTGATAAAGTACTGATTCTTGTGAGAATTTATATATGCCGTTAAAAAATTGAGGGAAGCAGCCATTGTTGTTTCCACTTGAAAGCTTTGACAACTAAAAAATGTAATTGTTTTCTTTAAAAATGCTAATTATCATAATATTTTATTAGGTAAATAATATTTTGGTGTATTATAAAAGTTTTCATGAAAAATCAATCTTTATAATATATGAACCGACGCGACGTATTTTTAACACTCATGACCGACTGAGCAAATCGAGCCGCATCGTTACTGCACTATCTAAGACCAATAATAAGAGAATTATAAGCACTTTTAAGTTTGGCTGTCCTTGTTTGACCTTGCAAATCTGACCACATCAGAAGATTCCCATCCAATGATTTCTTAGGTTTCCTAAGTTTCCATACCAATAATAAAGGAGATGCAGGCACTTTTAAAGTCCACTTTGTCAAAAAAATGCCTGTAGCAGCCAGGGACATCATGACTCCAAATATTTCACATCAGCTATATGCTAAATACTATTCATGTCGACACCGACTAACCGTCGAATATTTAAAACTACAAAAAAAAACAAAGTTTCATATTGTAAAAAGCAGTGAAAATGACAAATATGTGAAATAAAATGAAAATATATGTCATAATCTGTAAAATTCATTAAGTTTGCCATTTTCTGTGACTTCTGATGCATTTTTCTCATACACAAAGTGGGCAATATAAGAGGTTAGTGCTGTCGAGACACTCGCTACTTCCGATACTATCGTTTGCTAGGTCTACAATGAGCGATAATCAGATGCGTTTTTTCTAATCTGATTACAAAGATATTAGCATATTTATATAATAAAGCTAGAATATCCTTTATAAGTGAAGGATTATTCAGCATTTTAAAATATATTTTCGGCATTTTGACAACCCAGTCCATATAAATCTAGACACATGACCTATCAGGAAAGCATTAAAACCATTGCTGGAATGTAGTTTCGGAATTGCATCTTTATTTTTTTTCGCATTTGGTAAGTCAGTTTAATTGAAGTAAATCTTTCAAATAAAATCTTTAAAAACACTGTAGTTCTATTTATTTGAGGCATACATGATACAATATAGCCATTATGCATCACTTATAAAGTCAGAATTAGATAATTATTAAATATACTGATGGTTCTCACAGTGTACCAACGTTTGACAATGCATAAACAACTGAAATAAAAAGACAAGTATGGCCCTAAAATGGTGTATTCAGGTGAGAAAACAATATTACTTTACATTTTAATTGAATAGTTTCATTTTCAAGTGAGTTTATGAAGTCGACATATGTCAGTACTCGTCAGCCAACATGGGCAATATTCTATGTTAATTTGCAGCAGTGAATGACAGCACTATAAGAGGTATATAGTACTTCCAGTTTTACGTGAATGCATGAACAGTAGTGTTGGGACTCGCCTCCAACTTTTAGGGTCGATTATTCGTCCATTTTACTGACCAATGATCGACCCCCAATCGATTATTTTACTCCATTGTTGATCATTAATTAAGAAACACTTTCCGCGATAAAGTATAGGTCAATCCGGTAAGAATAACGGTGTTCTGACATTTAGAATCTACCAAAAGTACCCACTTCCTGTAAATATGGTGGTAGATATAAACAAACTCGAAATTCGAGATAAAACTGACAGTTTATTAAGTAAAAATACCTAAAATTTGTTAAAAATACGTGGACACTGAAGCACAGTAGGAAAGGTAAGATTTAAGCTGAAAAATCGATTATTAGAAACAACAATGACCAACTGTCTTTGCACACTGTAGACAATATGGATATATTTGACCGATTCAGACCTTTTGCCATCTTTAACTCAATGAACGATTATTGATACTTAGTAAATAGCATTATTCTAACCGTTGTCGATTAGTCGGCCAGTCGTAACGGCCCTAGTGGCAGCCATCTTGGTTTTTTTTTTCAAAATGAGACCCAAAAATATTCTCAGACAAGATTTTGCTGTGAACATATCCTGCAAATTTAAAATATCTACCTATAATACCCTTTGCTCTAGAGAGCCAACCAAAATCCTTGCTGAAAGTAAAAAAACACCCATGGTAGCAAAAACAAAGCGTCCCAATGAGTATTAATGATTGTAGAAATGACCATCTTCCTGTGTTTAATATGTTTTTTCCATTTATCCCAAAATACAAGGTTTCGTAGATGAATGTGTAAAGTTTTTTTTTGTTTGTTTTTGCTTTTTATGCAGAAATTCAAGATGGCCAACAAAAGTGGCGGGAAAACAAATTTGGCGAAAACTTGCCAGTAGACTCTGCAGATACCCTGCGGGTCAAAAAAGACTATGCAGATAACTTGCGGGTCAAAAATTTCGTCAAAATTGCTCTAGCTCACTCTATTTCTGAGATAAACGCATTTTGCGTTTTACACAAAAATTCGATATGGCTGCCAAAAGTGGTGGGAAAACGATTTTGGCAACAACTTGCGAGTAGACTCTGCAGATACCTTTTGGGTCAAAACTTTTGTCGAAATCGCTCTAGCTCGCTCCGTTTCCGAGATAAATGTGTTATTGCGTTTTGCAAAGAAATTCAAGATGGCCGCCAAAAGTGGCGGGAAACGATTTTGGTGGGAACTTGCCAGTAGACTCTACAGATACCCTGGGGATAAAACATTTCGTCGAAATCGCTCTAGCTCTCACTGTTTTTGAAAAAGGTGTTTTTGCGTTTTACACAGAAATTCAAGATGGCCGCCAAAAGTGGCAGGAAAACGATTTTGGCGGAAACTTGCCATTAGACTCTGCAGATACCCTGTGGGTCAAAAATTTTGTCGAAATCGCTCTAGCTCTCACTTTTTTGGAGATAAACGTGTTTTTACGTTTTAAGCAGAAATTCAAGATGGCAGCCCAAAGTGGCAGGAAAACGCTTTTGGCGAAAAACTTGCCAGTAGACTCCACAGATACCCTGTGGGTCAAAACTTTCCTTGAAATCGCTCTAGCTCGCACCGTTTCCGAGATAAACACGTTTTTGCGCTTAATTACATAATGTTAGATGGTAGATTCAAATACTCAACCACAGAGCAGATGAGCGCAAAGTGATTAGCCCCCAAACTTGATAAAAATTCTTCAATAGAGTATTTTGAATCTGCATTACCTGTTAGCATTGTTTTCACTATCAAAGATTCCCTGTGGTTCTCTGCCAGAGTTGTGGATCCAGTCCACCCATTTGATGTGAGCGGGGTCTGCACGGGGAAGGTCACACTCTAAGGTCACGCTCTTACCCACAACTGATGCTATCTGTTGCACAGCACTGGACACATGTGCTGAAAACATAGACAGGGAGATGAAAATACTGAAACAGTCTAAACCATTGAACAGAACAAGGCACACTTCTGCTCAGTGAAGCCCAACACTGCATTGAACTCGATTCAAACTCACAAGCACAGTAGTGAGATATAAAAATTAATACATTTATATCAGTTAAGCAGCAATTATACCTAGATCAGACCTTTTCCTGCAATGGTCACGAGTTACAACTGAACAGGTTCCTCTACCTCTGATTGTGGTTCAACCACTTTCAGCCCATCTTGCATTTGGGAGGGACGTGTTCAAGGTAATTTGGAGGGTTTCGCTTTTGGGTAGGATGCATTCAGGGTGATTTAACACTAGTGTTGAAGACAGTAAACCAAAAACCTATTTGCCGACTGAAAGACTGATCCGGTTATGTTTTGTTTTCTTTTAACCAAAACCAGTTTCGTCACAGTCATTAATTTAGCTTAAGTTCACCAAAATATTTAACTACAACAAATATTCACAGTATTTTATAATATTCTTACAATATATCACCATTTTGTCCTCAAAAGTCTTCAAAAAGCCCATCGTGGTTCTTATTTATGTGCGTGTTATAGCTCATAAACAAATTTGAAAACTTATTTCTTCGAGATTAATAAATCAAACACACCTGGTTTTTCTTCAAATTTCCGCTTTCGGAAACGGGTTCTAAAATTCTCATTCAACCACAACACTATTTGACACAGCTCAGAAAGTGATTTGTGTTCAGGATTGCTGTTTCAAAATGCTTGAAAAACCTTACACGATCTCTCATGAGTTATATTAAACTCTACAAACTGGATGGGCAGGGTAGATACATATGGTACCTCGTTCTTCAACGTGCACTAATCAGATATGAGGTTTCTTTTCAGAGTCATAAGGGCAGGGTTGTACAGTGCATACCAATACATACAGAAAGGTATGAACGGAAAGATGTGTCCTAGGCATTAACATGCACTTCTGACTGCCTGTTTCTACATGCTTGAATTATGTACTTGTTCACCACACAGTGACATTCAATACACATGTCTGGATGCATACAAATATGACAGTTGTCTCTAGAACTTTTTTCACCCTTAATATGTCTGCAATATTTGATTATTATCATATTATCATACCAGATTCACACAGCATAAAGAAGAGACCTTGTGTGATTTTTATGAAACGTTACCCATCTTTTCAGTGTAGTTTGTAACCCCCCAATATCATTTATCATCATTAGTGTACAATTAGCAGTAGAGCAGTTTAGACACAGGTGTTTTCATATCTCCTTCTTTTGCCTTTTGCTGGCCTGGTACACACCCATCCTGTCTGTCACATAAATACCATTGTTCTTCTCACAGACTTGTGACACAACACAAAGGGAATTTCACTCTTAGTTTAACCAGCTTATGCCACAGAACACCATCACTTATCATAACAAATTTAGTGTCAGAAAAACAATGGCAAAAAACCTACATCTAGTGGAGACCTCTGAATTTATGGTTCAGAAAAAAAGTTTAATAAACTTTAACCCCATACCAAGTCTCAAAGTACATCAGTTTATATTTATATCAATGCACTTCTCATCCATAAATTTCTCTAATATTAATATATTCTGACAGACTTTCAGTAAATTGCTGAAAGTTCAAGATGTTAATATCTTCAAGAGAACCAAATCAATAAAACATTAAACCAAATTAAGTCAAAAACTATCTGCAGAAAAGTCACTGAAACAACTATAGATATACCAAGTATTTCTGTTTAAGTATAGGTTAATGGCCAAGTAAGTGTCCAATATTGGAAAATAATGGATTGTTTACGAGGTCCCGAAGGGACCGAGTCAACAGTCCATTATTTTCTAATATTGGACACTTACGAGGCTATTAACCTATTTAAATTACACCTTTTCCTTAATTTATAATTTTTAAGATGTTGTTTAACATCATTACTTTTCATTTCCATATTCCTGATCATTTTAGTTGAAATAAATGTAAAAGGGTTTCTTTGAATCTGTGCCAAAAAGACTTCTATATATGGTCAGAATCACAAAGTGACCAATAGTGAAAGATAATGGACACTTTTAACAAAGGAAAAACTCTCAGGTGTAATTTAAAAAAGGAATAAAAAGATTTCTTCTTGAAGAGGCCAAAATATATAACAAATTTAACACATTCATCAATACAATAAATTACTACCACTACAAAATAATATTTAATTTTCCATGGAATTATCACTAAATATTATCGTTTTAGTATTTAACAGAACAACCAAAGCCTTAAAGAGCACCCAACCCAGACTCAAACTAATCTGAAAAGCACTGTCTGACCAATTAGCACAAAGACCAGGAGTAAATTCAAAGGATGAATGTGTGACCTTACAGTGAGTAAGAAACAACAGAAATAGCAGGCATACATAAACATCCAGACAAGTTCATTAAAATTAACAGCCAAAGCAAACGGCATTGCTTTACAAGAATAATATACACAGGGATAAGAGAACCAGCCAGAATGCATATAAACATTCCCAATGACCACCTAAGCCTGATCAATCCTCCCCAGTATCCATCAAGGTACCACAGAAAGATATATGAAATTTACAAGAGTGTTAATAATGCAACTTGAGGCTACCTTTTATGCTTTGTTTTTTTCAATGTTATTTTTTTTTAAGAAAAAGAAGTAAAATTCACTTAAATTCTGTGATAGATAATATAAACTATCCACAAACTGCCCCAAAACATCATAACTGTGGTAAGAATGACTTATAATTCACAGAGGATTGCATCAGTAGCAAGTGATTCAAGCTGCAGTAATCTTTCTCATTTTGCAGCACTGGCTTTCAAGATGGATATGTAGTTGGGGAGAAAATGGCTGAAATTGCCATGAAAGTCTCTGTTTCACACATTTGTGGTTTTAAAGTGATGCTATGCTCATAGTTTTGAGGTCACCATCAAATAGTTAAAGAAATAAAAAGTTAAAAACTTTTTTTTTTACTTTATTTGTAAAATAGCAGTTAAATAAATAAACTGACATATACCATAAATGACCTATTTAGCACACAGTGCGCTAAGGAAAGTCTATTTTTATTCAATATTTGGTGGAAAAAAGTTCCCTTTTTAGCGCACCCATCATGAAACACTTCCCGGGATGAAGTATAGGTCAATCCGGTAAGAATAACGGTGTTTCGACATTTAGTATCTACTAAAAATACCCACTTCCTGTAAATATGGCGGTAGACATAAACAAACTCGAAATTCATGGCAAAAATGTCAATTTATTAAGTAAAAATACGTACAATATATAAAAAATGTGTGGATATTGAGAAAAATTAAGAAAGGTAAGATTTAAGCTGAATAATTGATCATCAGAAAGCTTTTGTAACCAACCGCGATTGTGTACTGTCACTGTCTAATCGTCCATCCACTAGAAGTTGGCAAGTATATTGCCTTGAAAAGAGATAGGGTGCGGTTACAAGGGCGGATGCGCTAAATAGGTCATTTACGGTATACAGATTACAAAAATATGTGGAAGAGACCACATTACAGAGTAATTGAGTTAAATCATTGAAACAGAACAAAAAAAAAAGACCTGGGTTTTCACTATTTACATTCTATGTCTACGACAATCAATATTCGGAATCAATCTCCAGGTCATTAAATCTTTGGAAGTTATGACAATGGGGGGTTTCGACTGAACTCTGAATTGTAGAAATGCTGAATTTTTAGCACAGAGAAACTTGAAAGGCTTGCAGTGTTGGGGGTAGTACATAGAAACCAGATGGCCAGATCATCCATGCAAGGAGGAGGAATAGGGCAGGGAGATTTACTAAACTAGACCTAATTACTGCCAAGTCCTGCCAACCCAATGGAGACCTGTTCTGTTTCACTTCACACAGAAAATCTAGTCCTAGAAGATCCAGGCAAAGTCTCAAGGGATAAATACTAATATTGCTTTTGCTGTGTGCAGAAACTTGATATAAATAAAGCAGAATGAAAATATAATCAAAGTTATTGAACCCTATTGACTAAACTGTAGATTTTTCTAAGATAAATGCATTCCTCAGGTCAGCTGAACGTGTTCTCACACAGTTCTGAAAATCAAGCATGGCTGTACTTCAAGCAGAATTTTAATTGCTAATTAATTTGTAATATAATTCAATAAATATCTTTACAGAGGAATATTCCTTTATTCTTTTCATGTACTTTTATCTAGAATCAGGGCTCATCCACCTGAAATTTCTTGAAGTCATCACAATCCATCCGGTAACACAGCACAGGTCAAGCTAAAATTCATGTAACTTGTAAATTCTGGAGATTCTATTTCAAAACTAATCAGTATAAAATTTTATCCTTACCTGGACACCATAAAAGGTAGATAAATCACCTGGACACCTGCTTGTACCCCTGACCTATTTCCAATAAATTACATATAATATGCTATCACACCACAGGTCTGGCAATATTCCAATCACAGGAACAGACTTGAACACACAGGTTCTGTCTAATAACCGCCTGATCACCTCGTTAGTCTACCACATCACTAACTCAAATACTTTCCAGTGAACTATGAAATGATCTTCCATATAACTAATAATTCATCAAAAAGGCTGCAGATGAGTAAATAAGTGTGAATAATTTATCAGCTGTTCCTGTTAGGAGTATTTTGTTTCTGTCAAGGACAAGCTTGCTTTTCAACATACTGGTTTACCATGAAACTCAAGCCCAAGCACAAAGTAGTTTACAACATCAAAAACTGAAGGAACAGAACATGCTGTGAAACATTTCATTTCAGACTTGCCTCTGATCAGTGTCTGACTGGGGTGGAGGAAAATCTCTTATATTTCTATATTAGATGGCTAGTGAATTACTGAGGTTTTTGTTAAATAAGTTTGTTTTGCTAAAGCAACAATATAGTGGGCTGTTTTTTTTCAAAGCCCAAAGTCCAGGGGTCAAAGAGCATTAACCGAGAGTCCTTTTATACGCAATGGCAGATACGTATGCGTATCCGTGTACACATGCGTATACGTAAAAAAAATCCCTCCCATTGTTTTAAGTTTATATGACTCCATATATCTGTGTACTTACATCCAGATGCGTATGCGTAAACAAAAATACGGATGCAATCCCTTTCTGAGCGATTTTTTACGCATACGGATCATAAACGCATGCATTTGTCATTTAAATTTTACTACTTTGCTAATATACAAATGGTGAAAAGGTGTATAAAACAAAGCATTTTAAAACAAATTTGATTTTTTCCCCGATGGGCTAAACATGTACACAGTTATTTTTCAGAGAAAGCTACCAGTCAGACTGACAACTTCAAGTAGTATAAGTGTAGGCAAACATATATTCCTTTCCTAAAAAATTAGCCTATTAGAAGACGTTAAAGAAAATTTGGAAATAACTTTTTTTTCTGATACTAGTCAGATGGATCATTTGTAGCAGTTATATTTTGTTGACCAGCTACAAAGAATTTACTTATTTCTAAAATGCAACACCATTAGATTCAATGAAAGTATATGCCATATGATAACTGGTTATGTTCTGGATTTTAAATATTTTTGTACACTCAGAGAAGTCTTTGTAAGGTTAGGTGAAAGTTGACTTGTCCATGTGTGAGGTTCTCGCTTTTATAATCATCCCTCCATACATTTGATTAATGTACATGCTGTTCTCTCTACTGCTGAATTTTTTTTGTAAAGACAAATGTCTGTGATGACTCTAAATGTTATTTATAATTTTGCTTCATAACATTATTTTTTGCTGAGATATTCAGGTATTTTTATATAACCAGAAGACTTTCAACTGCATGAGCTCTTTACTTTACTTCCTTATTTATATATGCAGTGGAAAATATGGATGTAAATTTACATGTAAATGGAGCCACAAAAAACGTACACGTATGACGGATGGGATATACGCATACGCTTACGCATACGCCATTGCGTATTAAAGGATTCTCAGCTTTAAGAACCTTCATTCCTCTGTCAATTGTGATGCTAAAATAAACAAACTAATGTTGCAAGGCAAGTGCATTGTTATGTACACCTATCTCAGATAATTAACAACTGCTGTGTACAGAAGGACTTATGTGGGAATCTGCTGTGGAAAATTTTAATAAATTTTGTGTACTTTAAAACAGTAAAAAAACTGCATCAAGTAACAAAATTCCTTAAGAAGTTATGCCCTTTTAGTCTGGAAGGAAGAATTTATCAATGCTGTCAAAGGTGATATGTTATATCCCAGCAAGCTGTGGTGTTTGTTGATATTTGCATATAAAGACTTCAAATGTATGATCTTTGTAATTTGAGGCGATTTTCTTCCAGGGTCAAAACTTTCCCCGCCACAATTTCAACTGAACTTAATTATAGAACAGTCATGTTTAGTTCTAAAATAAATCCATGCTATGTGGCTATGGAGCATTATAAAACACACAGCAACTGTGTCCAAATACCTGATAAGCTGTTAAATTAATAGACAAAGGACAATGAATCCAGAATCCTTGGCAATCACTGGTCCCAAATAAAGTTCTATAAGTAGTAGTTACATTTTAAATAAAACTTGGCAAAAAAAAACACTGCCACACAAAATTGGCAGCAACTTTTGCAAATATAATGCAGTACATTAGTACAAAGACAAAGAAAACTCTCGGCAAGTGACAGTGATTTTAATAACTGCCAGAATAACTTGATGCGCAATTTCCAGGAGAAAGGCCTGCAGTCCATAATGATAGTTAAGCACCAAATCAAATCATCACATTTGAGAAGATGCAAGGACACAGACCTTTATGATCAATGCAAAAAAAAGAAACCCAAAAGATAAGTTACCCCTTAAACCTCAATACAACTTGAACATAATTTTACCTGAACATTATCAAAGAGGATTTTCATAATACTTTAGATTAATCTTCAATGTTGAACCTGGTCATTTACTGGTATAATCTTATTTCAAAGTTTGAAGAGGGGGTTCTGAATCTTGACCATTGCACAGAAAGAGACCTGTGTGTAAAATGAGAGCAAAAGCTTTAGATGCTTTTTAATGACAAATCCCTTGCCAAATCCCATCCCCTGTGACTTGACAAAAGAGAACCTTGGTATCACTCCGGTACAAACTTTTCACTGCATTTACCACCAAACCATATTAACAGCATCAGTGCAAAATTAACTATGTTTGTGTGTTTAGTTGACATCTATAGGCACTTAAACAATTTATGGAATAATATGAATGAAGTGAAAACCCCAAAACACCAACATGTAGATTTAAACCGAACCCTGGAGATGTTACGGAATTGAATCCCAAATACAAAACGTGATGAATATATCAATGTACAATTTCAACTAGAGGATCGCTCGCAAAAAAAAAAGATAATGTTTTTGCATAGCAAAAACAAAGCGTCCCGAAAAGGATATAAAGGTGAGTGCTAAAGTATTAAGAAAATGCTTCGTTTCTAGCCTTATACTGTTGTGGCAACCAAAGTCAGCGCAGTCTGCTCTATCTAGCACGGTTTTCAAGATATAAGCATTTTTGTGTTTTGCAAAAACTAAAAAAATTAAAAATGTCCGCTATATTTGGCGAGACAAAAATATTTTGAAAATTGGCATGGCTACTCTGCAGAGATACCCAGCAGGTCCAAAATTTTGTTGAGTTCACTCCATATAGCACGGTTTTCGAGATATAAGCATTTTTGTGTTTTGCAAAAACTTTGAAAATTCAAAATGGCCACCATTTGTGGGGAGACAAAAAATTTTGTCAAGACCACTGCCGTGGTGTGTATCTCCCGCCGAGCATTAAAGCAGAAGAAATAGCTTTTCCGAGATATTCACAATTTTTCATTTTCGTGTGTGAAAGGTCTTCCAAAAGTAGGTGAATGAGTTATTTGAGAAAAATTGGCTATCTGCAATACTATTAAGAGATAATTCACATTTACTCATTTTGAGTAGGTGAATAATTATCTATGGGTCTGAAACTTCACCAAGTGAAAGCTCTCCCAAAAGTAGGTGAATGAGTTATTTGAGAAAAATTGGCTATCTGCAATACTTTTAGAGATAATTCGCATTTACTCATTTTGAGTAGGTGAGTAATTAGCTATGGGTCTGAAACTTCACCATGTGAAAGCTCTCCCACAAGTAGATGAATGAGTATTTGATAAAAATTGGGTATCCGCAATACTTTTACAGATAATTAGCATTTACTCATTTTGAGTAGGTGAATAAATAGCTATGGGTCTGAAACTTCACAGAGCGAAAGCTCTCCCAAAAGTAGGTGAATGAGTTATTTGAAAAAAATTGGCTATCTGCAATACTTTTAGAGATAATTCACATTTACTCATTTTGAGTAGGTGAATAATTAGCTATGGGTCTGAAACTTCACCAAGTGAAAGCTCTGCCAAAAGTAGGTGAATGAGTTATTTGAGAAAAATTGGCTATCTGCAATACTTTTAGAGATAATTCGCATTTACTCATTTTGAGTAGGTGAGTAATTTGCTATGGGTCTGAAACTTCACCAAGTGAAAGCTCTGCCAAAAGTAGGTGAATGAGTTATTTGAGAAAAATTGGCTATCTGCAATACTTTTAGAGATAATTCGCATTTACTCATTTTGAGTAGACGAGTAATTAGCTATGGGTCTGAAACTTCACCAAGTGAAAGCTCTCCCAAAAGTAGGTGAATGATTAATTTGAGAAAAATTGGCTATCTGCAATACTTTTAGAGATAATTCGCATTTACTCATTTTGAGTAGGTGAGTAATTAGCTATGGGTCTGAAACTTCACCAAGTGAAAGCTCTCCCAAAAGTAGGTGAATGATTAATTTGAGAAAAATTGGCTATCTGCAATACTTTTAGAGATAATTCGCATTTACTCATTTTGAGTAGGTGAGTAATTAGCTATGGGTCTGAAACTTCACCAAGTGAAAGCTCTCCCAAAAGTAGGTGAATGAGTTATTTGAGAAAAATTGGCTATCTGCAATACTTTTAGAGATAATTCGCATTTACTCATTTTGAGTAGGTGAGTAATTTGCTATGGGTCTGAAACTTCACCAAGTGAAAGCTCTCCCAAAAGTAGGTGAATGAGTTATTTGAGAAAAATTGGCTATCTGCAATAATTTTAGAGATAATTCACATTTACTCATTTTCAGTAGGTGAGTAATTAGCTATGGGTCTGAAACTTCACCAAGTGAAAGCTCTGCCAAAAGTAGGTGAATGAGTTATTTGAGAAAAATTGGCTATCTGCAATACTTTTAGAGATAATTCGCATTTACTCATTTTGAGTAGGTGAGTAATTAGTTATGGGTCTGAAACTTCACAGAGTGAAAGCTCTCCCAAAAGTAGGTGAATGAGTTATTTGAGAAAAATTGGCTATCTGCAATACTTTTAGAGATAATTCGCATTTACTCATTTTGAGTAGGTGAGTAATTAGCTATGGGTCTGAAACTTCACCAAGTGAAAGCTCTGCCAAAAGTAGGTGAATGAGTTATTTGAGAAAAATTGGCTATCTGCAATACTTTTAGAGATAATTCGCATTTACTCATTTTGAGTAGGTGAGTAATTAGTTATGGGTCTGAAACTTCACAGAGTGAAAGCTCTCCCAAAAGTAGGTGAATGAGTTATTTGAGAAAAATTGGCTATCTGCAATACTTTTAGAGATAATTCGCATTTACTCATTTTGAGTAGGTGAGTAATTAGCTATGGGTCTGAAACTTCACCAAGTGAAAGCTCTCCCAAAAGTAGGTGAATGAGTTATTTGAGAAAAATTGGCTATCTGCAATACTTTTAGAGATAATTCGCATTTACTCATTTTGAGTAGGTGAGTAATTAGCTATGGGTCTGAAACTTCACCAAGTGAAAGCTCTCCCAAAAGTAGGTGAATGAGTTATTTGAGAAAAATTGGCTATCTGCAATACTTTTAGAGATAATTCGCATTTACTCATTTTGAGTAGGTGAGTAATTAGCTATGGGTCTGAAACTTCACCATGTGAAAGCTCTCCCACAAGTAGATGAATGAGTTATTTGATAAAAATTGGGTATCCGCAATACTTTTACAGATAATTAGCATTTACTCATTTTGAGTAGGTAAATAATTAGCTATGGGTCTGAAACTTCACCATGTGAAAGCTCTCCCAAAAGTAGGTGAATGAGTTATTTGAGAAAAATTGGCTATCTGCAATACTTTTAGAGATAATTCACATTTACTCATTTTGAGTAGGTGAGTAATTGGCTATGGGTCTGAAACTTCACCATGTGAAAGCTCTTCCAAAAGTAGGTGAATGAGTTATTTGAGAAAAATTGGCCATCTGCAATACTTTTAGAGGTAATTCGCATTTACTCTTTTTGAGTAGGTGAGCAATTAGCTATGGGTCTGAAACTTCACCAAGTGAAAGCTCTTTGGGATAGCTGCTCTGCAGAGATACCCAGTGGGTCAAAAGTTTCGTCGAAATCGCTCTATGTAGCACGGTTTTCGAAATATTAGCATTTTTGTGTTTTGCAATTTTTGCGCAAAACTTCGAAAATTCAAAATGGCCGCCATTTTTGGCAAGATAAATTTTTTTTGAAAATTGGCATGGCTACTCTGCAGAGATACCCAGTGGGTCAAAAATTTCGTCGAAATCGCTCTATCTAGCACGGTTTTCGAGATATAAGCATTTTTATGTTTTGCAATTTTTGCGAAAAATTCGAAAATTCAAAATGGCCGCCATTTTTGGCGAGACAAAATTTTTTTGAAAATTGGCATGGCTACTCTGCAGATATACCCTGTGGGTCAAAAATTTCGTCGAAATCGCTCTATCTAGCAGGGTTTTCGAGATATAAGCATTTTTATGTTTTGCAATTTTTGCGAAAAATTCGAAAATTCAAAATGGCCGCCATTTTTTGCGAGAGAAATTTTTTTTCAAAATTGGGATAACTACTCTGCAGAGATACCCTGTGGGTCAAAAAATTCGTCGAAATCGCTCTATCTAGCACGGTTTTCGAGATATAAGCATTTTTGTGTTTTGCAATTTTTGCGAAAATTTCGAAAATTCAAAATGGCCGCCATTTTTGGCGAGACAAAATTTTTTTGAAAATTGGGAAAAGTACTACGCAGAGATATCCTGCGGGTCAAAAATTTTGTCGAAATTGCTCTATCTAGCACGGTTTTTAAGATATAAGCATTTTTGTGTTTTGCAATTTTTGCGAAAATTTCGAAAATTCAAAATGGCCGCCATTTTGGGCGAGACAAAAATATTTTGAAAATTGGGATAACCACTCTGCAGAGATACCCTGTGGGTCAAAAAATTCGTCGAAATCGCTCTATCTAGCACGGTTTTCGAGATATAAGCATTTTTGTGTTTTGCAATTTTTGCGAAAATTTCGAAAATTCAAAATGGCCGCCATTTTTGGCGAGACAAAATGTTTTTGAAAATTGGGAAAAGTACTACGCAGAGATATCCTGCGAGTCAAAAATTTTGTCGAAATTGCTCTATCTAGCACGGTTTTTAAGATATAAGTATTTTTGTGTTTTGCAATTTTTGCGAAAATTTCGAAAATTCAAAATGGCCGCCATTTTGGGCGAGACAAAAATATTTTGAAAATTGGGATAACTACTCCGCAGAGATACCCTGCAGGTCAAAAATTTCGTCGAAATCGCTCTATCTAGCACGGTTTTCGAGATATAAGCATTTTTGTGTTTTCCTTATTTGGAAAATTCGTAATGATTAATTAATCATTAATTACTCGGCCATTTCTTGACCAATCAATGCCAAAATCTAATGATTTCCAGATTTTAATAGAATGAATGTATTTGCCAAGTTTCAGGTGAATTGATAAAATTCCTTTCAAGTTATCATCCGGACAAGCTTCCCCATCGAAAAAAGACATTTTTGGTCATGTGACCTCTCTGATTGGTTGAAATGTCACTGCAGCATATTCAAAAAAATTCCCCAAGGCTACTGCCTAAACCTGCCAAATTTGAAAAGAATCCGCCTAACGGTTACAGAGTTATAACGAAAACAAAATGCGGAGCCGCAGGAGCCGGCGGAGCCGGAAGCTCTCCCATACACAAACAAGCGTCCCTTGCAGGACGCTTAATAATCATGATGATGCAATTAAAATTTACAAATTACCAACATGAAAAACAAACACAGATAATATGTGTGACTTGATAATTTGAATAAAAACATAATATGAATGATGTTATGATATATTCTATTTTAGATTTTGGAAGTAAATGATTGACAATACAATGATTACATACATTATTAAATACTTTAATCCTTGTAAATTTCAAAGGCATGTGAAAAGTCAATGTTTGAAAAAAATGACATGATGAAGGACTAAGCCCTAAATTGGCAGATTCTCAATGCCAACATTCAAGGTTATACTGTCAATTTTCAAAAGATTTCAAAAATGCCACAATAAAAATAATCAAAAGATTATTGGCCTTTAGGTGTGAGTAAAAACATTTGCCCTCATTCCTAAAATTCAAGAGATAATCCAATTTTTCAATAAAAGCTTCGATTATTTGTCCCATTTGTGTCGGAGCAGCTTTTGGCAATATTTGTGTAGGGACCTCTTGGCAATCAATTCTTTTATTAGAAATGCTCATATTTAACCAACACAGTGAAGCGATTAATTCAAAATGCCATGGATCAAGCCAGTTGAACATATAACTTGCTAATTATGAACAACACAATTTGAACACATGTAATCCAGGACACAATTGGGGGGCTCTACTTGAGCCTCTGCTTCAATACATCTGAAACAGCAATTACTGGCTCATTATCACCTTCAGCAAAAGTCCTATAAAACATCATATTGTTGCACCTGATTTTCAAAAAGAATAAAAAAAAATTTTAATTCAAGGTTTTTCATTTATTTGTAAAAGACAGCAATAAATCACTCACAGAAATAAACTAACCTAACTCTAATGAGAGCAGGCCACCTAAGGCACCCACTCAAATCTATTTAAATATTTTCCTTCCTGTAATCATGTGATGTTTTTGACATCATTACAAATTTCCACTATTTCCTGGTTTCATTGTGATAAACAAACAGTGTAAAATACTTTAATAATAGGCATAAGTAAAAAATGAACATTTCACTGTCATAGAAAATAACCAACTACACATATCTATTGAGAAATATTTGTCAATCCCAAAAAACTTGATATCCTTGCAAATTGATAATGTGTCGGCAACTTGGCACACAAAGGACTGCAGACGGCTATTTTAGGTCTAAAATTCTATATAATGTACTTATAACTGGCAACTTGCTGATGCAGGTTAGGAAATGTACTTAAAGTGTCACCACAAGGACAGAATGACAACAACAATACTAGAGATCCCACCACAAATATGAAATTCATACACCTCAATTATATTGTTACCACAGTTATACTTCTCAACAATGCACAATTTAATATTTACAAACACCTCACAAGGCTGTTTCCTTCTACATATTACAATGGAATAACCCAGAAGTATACAATGAAGGTACTGTATTGTGAAATATATTTATTATATCTAAAACCAAACACTGAAATAGTAAATAATTGTTATAAAGATCTATCTATGACTAATATGTCACCAAGAAAGGCAAAAAGTTGTCATCTTTTGTAAAAAAATAACCTTTCACTCTTTCCTTTATTTGTAGGAGTCTTGCTAAAGGTACTAGTTCAAATTTCTTCTGAGAGGATCTCCCCAGCTTTTGCTATATCCTAAACAGCTTAAATTCATCCTGCCTGATCTAGTTTCACATCAACACCCTGAAATGTAAAGCAGATGTTTTAGGGGTAAATGTAACCCATAGGGTTAAAACCAAACCAAAATAGAACCTTACCTTGTACACTGACCTCAGGCTTATTTGTCTTTAAGAAGGATCACTGATTTCAATAGATTTCCCTGTTGCCCCTGGGATATAATGAGTCTGTGTGATGCCTTATCTTTATTGATTCCCAACCTATCTTTCAATCAAATGGTGGTGGTCATATTTCAAGCATTTATCATACTTCAGTGAAAATAATGGAATTGCTTGAAGATAATATTTAAATTGGTTGGTAATTATTTTCCATTGGGCGATTGCACTCAACTTGTGCAGAAAAGAGACTGCAATTACAAAAACTATATATGCAGCTTCAGAAAACTTTAAAGAATAGTCATCTTATAATATTACCCACAAAGTGTCTCCTTACCTTTTAACTCGATTTTATCTTAATAATGTCATTTATGCATTTTATTTCTATAAATGTATAATGTGTATATAAATATCTAAAAATAAAACTAACAACTACAGGAATTAGCTTTATGTCTTGGCCAATGGTAGCTGATGTGTAATTTTGGTTACTTACAAATCTGTGAGGCATCTCACTTGAGTGACCTTAAGTGACCACATGCTGTCACCTTTAGCTCTTTTCAAAGCTCAACATGAACTGCAGGATGACCAGCTGTCAACTGGACACAACAGTCTCAAGACATGTTCTTAGTCACACCATTAGTCCATTAGCTTTGCTTTACACTTTGCAGCACCAGTCTCTGACAGTTGAAAGCTGACAACCAATACCAACTTTATAATGGACTTATCTTGTGTTTCTTGCATGTAAACTCCAATTGGAAAGTACCACCAGCCTACAGTGCAAGAGGTCCAAAAGGGTGAATGGTCAATATGTTTGGTATTTCATAACTTCAATCTTATGTCTATGAATGTGGGTTTAAAATTTAGATCAAAGACAGATCTATATGTGTAATGCACTGATGGGCTGTGCTAAGAGAACCTCTCCTTGTCTGTTAAAAGGGTCATAAAACCCCAACCTTTACTTTTCACCCATATAGCTATACCTCTTTTTGATACCCAGAATTTGTACCAATGACATTATAGTCACCAATATGCAATGTTGGACACAGAAGTCCTCACTGATGGTGAAATAGTTAGGTCTGATAGGGGCTTAGCAAAATTAAAAATGACAGTATTATTTCTGCTCTATGAGCTAGTAATTATTAAATGCAAAGTTTTATTTCATTTATGTCATACTACCCCTGGTACTTCACATTTAAATAAACATCTCTCCACTCTCATGTATTGAGTCTCAAAAAACACACCACCAATAGCTTCAAAAACAAACAGCTGTCAGCTTCTGGGTGGTGTTAATTGCAAGTAATTATAATGGTCTATATTAAAATTTCCATCAATAGTTTCATTTTTCAGTTGATGTAATAAGGCTGTAATATATTGGTCTGCTGGTGTTAACCACTGACCACTGGCCTGGACATATTTTTCAGGAAATGTGGTACTTGTCACATACACAGTGACCCCCCAGGTTGTAACAGCTATGTGCTTTGGAAGACATCTGATTAATTGTGCACTATCTTCTCATTAATGCAGCATTACAAGTGCAACTGGCTATCATAGAAGACAACATTCAGACTTCTCAATTTATTCAATGCAAATACTATATTAATGGCCTGTTTATTCTATGGGTGGAATGACAATGATATAAAATGTCTTTCATAAAAAGTTGTGCCAAAATAATCAGAACTTAAATGTAACTTTGAATTTTATATTTATCAAACTGATATTTCAATCCGTCTCTTTTTCAGTATCACTCTGTCACTGAGAAAGGGTTATTTCAGAACAGGCTCTGAAATACAGGCCAATATAGAGGTTTATTCAATGTAATTACCACAAAATAAGCGAAATATTTAAATATCACTGAAATGAAAATAGTAAATACTTTAGACAAATTTACAATTCAGCTGTCTATATTATCTTTTGGACAAATAAGTGTAACTATGTTCTTTATATTGTTTTCTAACAAGAGACTAAACATTTTCACCTTAAAATGTGGATTTACTATTCTTTGCACAAAATTATTTTAAGACTGTTGCAATAAACTACAGTAAACCCAAACTAAGATTCCATTATAAACCCACGACTTCAACAAACACTGTAACATGTAGCTATATTTATAGTAATACTGTCTTCAGTTTCTTTCATTCTTCATTCATACATATTTCTTATGACAAGTTCCAGTGGACTGGAATAAGAAGTATAACAGAGGTCAAGGTGTGTTTTAATGTCAAGTCCTGTGTAAATAACCAGAAGCAAATTATTCCACATTGCTACTTGTCAAAAAGACTAGGCTATCAACAGAGCTCCAGTAATTAATTTAGCAGCAGATAAACAAACTTCATGAGCACACAGAGCTTTATCAACCATTATTAAAATATACCATTCTGTGGAAGAAGTATTTTTCAACTCTAACATTCATAACAATTATAAAATTACATTTTCAACATTAATAACGCTGAAGTTGCCCTGATCTAATTGTAAGTGCCATTAAGAGTAACGTATATTAACCCAAATAATACTTTTCATTGTGTGTGGAAATTCTGACAAGAAAATGTGTCACAAAATTCATTGCTACTTGAATATTGCATCAAAAATATTTCTAATGAAGCTCTCATAACATCTGCTTTATAAATGTCAAAAATGAAATAAATTAAAATCAAAGCAATATCACACAGCTGTTCTGTTCAGCATTATGATGAATTAAAGCCAGAAAGAGCGCATTTTCATTTGGTTCACCCCACAAAGGTCATAATGCAAATGAATGTAGTAGAATCTCTATTACCTACACTTCAATTATGATAATGTTCAATTTCATATATTCATTAACAATTTTATATCATATTATAGTACTGTATGTGAACATAATATTTCTCTTCTGCATTTCCAGATTTTAGAGGTTGTATGGTAGATTATGAACAAATTTTCTTACCCCTGCGATGTTTCTGGATCTTTGCTTTCTAGTATAATACGCCTTAGAGCTGGAGATTACACACTATAAAGTACAACTAGAATTACTACTGTTGCTTTCCCTACTATAACCTTTTGTTATTTTGATATATGTTTCATCAACAACTGTATCTCTGAAAGAGGACCAAAAGAATTCTCTAACTGTTGAATGCATGCATGGTAAGTATTTGAGAATCAGAAGAAAAATTTTGTGTAAAGATAATGCATTGATCAATTGGACTGATCTGTGAGACATCAAAAAGTAATACCAACATCCTGTTACACCCTGTGAGGTCGGGATTAAAGTGATGAAAAGAAACCTCAAATATTCTCAAATTACACAGTCTTCTCAGAACATAAACTTCAAGTTAAAACTATTTCTTTCAACTTCTTTAGACACATAGTAGCTGAAATGCAACATAATACAGATGTATATCAAAGTAAACATTACACAAGTGAAAACTACTACTAGCATAACATAAAAGAGTACATGTATAATATACTGAATATTTCAACCTGGATGACCAGCATTCTGGCCTGTTTGGATACTGGCTGAGAATATCTGGATTTTTCAAAACTAAGAATTTCAGAATTAACTTGGGAGACTCAGCTTCAGGCAAGGTTATCTGGCATAGTTTTCTATTTGACATGCCAATCAAATCAACTCCACTCTCAATTTGAATAGACTCAAGATTAAGATCAAAAACACCTGGCAAGTTACATAAAATTTAGTATGTCTGAAATGTCTCACTTGAAAAGAGTGTATCATGTGTAAGGCAGAAACAAAACAGAGGAAAGAATGTCTCAGTGAGAAAACTAAAGCCTAGGATGAAATGTTTTCTCTCAGAACATTTCAACAACAAGCATTTTCTGACTCAGGCTTCCTGCAGAAGTGAAGAATGATTTGATGTTTCAAAATGCCCATGTCCTCAAATAAGACTCTCCAAAAGAACTTGAATAGCTACATATTTCTTAGCCAAGAAATACAACCTTTTTGGGATAAAGGATACTAGTATAACACTACTGGTAATTTTATTGTATTTCACCTTACTTTGGTACAGCATCAAATGCCACAATACAACTGGATGTGTCATTGACCAAGAAGCTCAACTTAGAACAGGACACCCAGAAAGATGTTCTTAAAGAAGATCACAAGATAGGAATAGGATTCCTTCAAGATCCAACAGAGAAACAGATGTACACTATCAGAAGAAATGGGTCACTGTAGCACTGGCACAGTACAATGTTATGTATTGTTTTTGACCTACACTTATGCATGTAACATTACCATACTTAAACCAGCTAAGTGATTTGCTGATCATCTATTTATATTGCAGATCTGCTGGTATTTCAACTATGTGCACTGTACATATGTAGCAGAAGTCCCATAAATTTGAAATAATGTCTATGTAGTAGCCTGTAGGAAGGAGGAGTTCCAATACCTCTATATATGTTATCATACAGTTACAGCATGAGTGTATAACATATACACAGAAACAAGTTCTGAGCAGAAATAACTTGGCCAGCACTGGCATTTACAGCTGTTTGTGATATTTTCCTCACAAGTAGGATGAATTGGATGTATGTTCTATACTCTGCAGTATACTCATTCCAATAATTAAATATCCAATTGAGCATATATCTCACAACTCGGAACAGTATTGCAAAACTGCATGTATGTTGACAATACATTTACTCAATTTCTCTATACTTTTAACAAAATTTTAAATTACATCTGATAGATTGTCAAAAAATATTGTCAGGATCAATTTTGAAAGCACTTCAAATCAATACAGACTCTTATATTTTTAAAGCAGACTTGATAGCAAGAAAAATCTGAAAAGTTTGCACAGAAATTCAACCATATGTTTTATCAATATGCAGTTGTTAACTTTTAAACAAATGAACCATACTGTGGCTGTATTTGTACAATTGTTCAAAACACTAAAAAATGCAAAACTACAAAGAGGCAAATGAAAAAATATCACAAGAAAAAGTCAACCAACAAGCTTTACTGCCAATCTTCAGCTGAATAGAACACAAGACTTGAGTTTTATTAAACCAAAGTGAAAAGGATTTAGGAAGTTGAGATGACTCTAATTAATGGTTTAAACTGGAAAACTAACTTTTTGTACCTTCAATCAATATAAAAACGAGTCCGACCTGCTTTTCCTTAACACTTTTGCTGCCACTTCTAACTTTCAACTGGAAAATTTAAAAATTTATGTTATATATGTTTATGTACCCATTTTTATCTGTATAAGCCAGAAAAGGATGAAAACTAGACCTACGCATCGGAGAACAGATGAAAATTTGCATCCACCGAAAAGACAACTCACTAAAGCCAGTGAATCATCGTTTGACCTTGAAGGAGGGTTCCAAGGTCAAATCTGACCACATCAAAAGATTCTTAGCCTATGATTTCCTATAGGTTGGTTTCACATTACAAACCCCTAGAACCAATAATAAGCGAGCTATAAGCACTTTTAAGTTTGGGTACCCTCGTTTGACCTTGAAGGAGGGGTCCAAGGTCAAATCTGACCACACCAGAAGATTCCCAGCCCATGATTTCCTATTAGTTGGTTTCCATCCCAAACCTGTACGACCAATAATAAGCGAGTTATAAGCACTTTAAGTTTGGCTATCCTCATTTGACCTTTAAGGAGAGGTCCAAGGTCAAATCAGACCACATCAAAAGATTCCCAGCCCATGATTTCCTATAGGTTGGTTTACCATCCCAAACCTGTACAACCAATAATAAGCAAGTTATAAGCACTTTTAAGTTTGGCTATCCTCGGTTGACCTTGAAAGAGGGGTCCAAGGTCAAATCTGACCACACCAAAAGATTCGCAGCACATGGTTTCCTATAGGTTGGTTTACCATCCCAAACCCCTAGAACCAATAATAAGCGAGCTATAAGCACTTTTTTAAGTTTGGGTATCCTCGTTTGACCTTGAAGAAGGGGTCCAAGGTCAAATCTGACCACACCAGAAGATTCCCAGCCCATGATTTCCTATTAGTTGGTTCACCATCCCAAACCTGTACGACCAATAATAAGCGAGTTATAAGCACTTTTAAGTTTGGCTATCCTCGTTTGACCTTAAAGGAGGGGTCCAAAGTCAAATCTGATCACACTAGAAGATTCCCAGCCCATGATTTCCCATTAGTTGGTTTACCATCCCAAACCTGTACGACCAATAATAAGCGAGTTGGCTATCCTCGTTTGACCTTGAAGGAGAGGTCCAAGGTCAAATCAGACCACATCAAAAGATTCGCAGCACATGGTTTCCTATAGGTTTGTTTACCATCCCAAACCTCTGGGACCAATAATAAAAGAGTTATCAGCACTTTTAAGTTGGGCTATCCTCGTTTGACCTTGAAAGAGGGGTCCAAGGTCAAATCTGACCACACCAAAAGATTCGGAGCACATGGTTTCCTATAGGTTTGTTTACCATCCCAAACCTCTAGGACCAATAATAAGCGAGTTATAAGCACTTTTAAGTTTGGCTATCCTCATTTGACTTTGAAGGAGAGGTCGAAGGTCAAATCTGACCTCATCAAAAGATTCCCAGCCCATGATTTCCTATAGGTTGGTTTGCCATCCCAAACCTGTACAACCAATAATAAGCAAGTTATCAGCACTTTTAGGTTTGGCTATCCTCGTTTGACCTTGAAGGAGGGGTCCAAGGTCAACTCTGACCACACCAAAAGATTCCCAGCCCATGATTTCCTATAGGTTGGTAATGAAGCAAAATCTATAGTATCCAGTGGATACAACATGGCAAGCAGAATATACAATACCACAGAAATAGGAATGAACTGACAATAATACAGAACTGTCCAAACAAAACTAAAATTATAAAATAGTGAATACATCTTCATAGTGGTCGGACCGGTTCTGAAAGTAAAAACCAGTTTTCGGGGCCTTGAAACCGAACGAAATCCAGGATTTCTAAAGTTTACAGAAATATGATAAAAAGTCTTATGTGAGCGCACATGAGCTACATTGTGATTAGGAAATATGCATTCGCGAGATATTTTGAAGTTTGCAAGCGAAATGGAAGTTATTTCCTCAAATATATATGTTTTTTATTGCGAAATATTAACCAGTAGAAAGCCTGATATGATCACGTTTTCAATAACCAGTACTTAAATATTCTTTGCAGACTTCGTCATTTCTACCTAAACGAAACGAAATGCGGTATACCGATTTACCGTTCACACCACTACATCTTCACAAAGCTGAACAGAAAAACAAACACTCTCTCATACACAACAATTTGTCTATTTATATAACTTCTACTTAATTACATGACTACTGGAGAAGAATCACTCTACCTATGGTGAGGAAATTTTTAAGTACAGTTTTGTGTAAAACAAACTTTCCTGGCCTCTTTGTCTCATTTCCAAAGAAACTGGTGTGAGTACTAATCACCTATTACCTAATGAATATCTGTAATAGCACACACTTCTATGAGCATGCGAGCATGATTTGTTTGCTTTCTCCATTTACAGTTGATACAGATCAACTTAGGCACTACTGTACAACCAAGTTGTTACATATTTGCTAGAGCAAAGATTGGATATCTGTATGCTTTTGTTGAAAGCTGGGGTTCTAGGGTCCCTTTTAAGACTGAGGTAACATCAGGACAAATCCTCAGATACCAACATGTTGTCTTCAGCTGGATTTCTATCTACAAATAATATAACCTATATTTATTGAGTATTTGGGTGAACCAATCAATTTCTACTTAAAAGAATTTAAAGTGAGAAAAAGTAATTGCATCTAAAGAGAGTCAATAGACGTTTCATAGCAAATGGTTTGTGCAATTTTACTATCATCTTGTTCTATGTAAAAATGCAGCACTTTCAAAAATTTGTTGCATGAAATAATGAATGTAGTCATAATATATAAATCCGACCAAATTAAAAACAAACAAGATAAGATGAACTGTGAACAGATGTGTACTATGAACCTACCAGCTTGTTTACAGCCAAGAGCTATGTTCGAGTGTCTATCAACTCTAGTGGTCAACCAAGAATAAAGATGTTGAACTCCACCAGAGCTCTTGACTTTCGACAGATAGAGTTCAAATGATCTCAAGCAGGACATATTTTTAGGATGACAGTCTACATTTACAGCTTGGATTATGTGACAATTTATTGAGAATTTGTGAGGACCAGTTTGGATCATATAGAATAATCATTTAAGTTCAAGTGATCTACATGTACTACCACAAATGATTTTTGTAAAGTTTCACACAAATCTGACCCCTTTATCACATTTAATATTTTGTAATTCAAGTGTTTCACAGATTTGTGGACATATGAGAGGTAAAAATATTATCAAAAGCCTAAAGCCAAAAACAAGACAATCTGCTGTAAGCATACCAACAGGCAAACAGTCCATCATCAAATATGTTTAATCCATTACCCTAAAATAAAATGCTAGCCCTGAAAACATTTTCCATGAACAATTTATACTTTAGATTAAGTATACAAGCACTCTTCAGTTCTTTATGTGGTATCTTCTTGAAGTGGTTTGTCCTTTAAAACCTTGATAACAAACTCAACCATTTTACTTTCAACATAGAAACACTGAAAATGAAATGTAAAATTCAGCGGAAATATAAAATTTAATAATTCCATAAGTTCAAAGAAACACTGCCCTTCAATCTTTCTATGTAATTATTTATCCTCAATATATCATTTCTTTGTTACTTCTGTCAATGCAATTGTTCCATCTACTTAAAAATGACTTGGGCAAGACAGATTAGTCATATTTTCAGACGTATATAGTTTACATGTAATTTACATCGCAAAACATTGAGGTTATGTAGCCTGATTAAGAATATCTATATCATTTAATTATTTGTTGGAAGAGATAAATTAAGCATGTATACAAAACACGATGCTTCTTCTTGTGGTTTGTTAGTGTGGTTTTTGATATTCCTGAGTGTTCTCCAACTTCACCTGCACTCAAAAGCATTTGAAACAGAATTGTAAAAGTTTGCAATAACAAATGCAATATGTATGGTTATGGTTTCAAACAGGCTTTCCTAATAAAACTGCATCTACCGTTCTGACAATCTGTGAATCGTACAAAACACATTCCTTAATTTATATTTTATACCTGGCTAAATTAAATACCTTGGATTCAAAAAATTATTATTTTAATATGGCAAAGTACCACCTGGTTTTAAGGGTGTTTTGAGTGGGCAAATACTCATTAAATCTAGGTTTAATGTACAGTTCAATAACCATGAAGTCATTAAAGAATCCAGTAAAAGATATTACACGGCATAAACTTACAAGGGAATATCTTCCTGTGTTTTGACACACTTGTTGGTGTACACATATGTAGATAATGTAAAACAAGATGATTTTGACATATTTGAAGGATAGTCATTTTTGCATCTTTTAATACTAAAAGTACTCATTAGAGGAGAGAGTAATGGGTGAGGGAGAACTTAATGTAGAAATACTCCAGCACCAGTTTAAACGAAATGTCTGCCCACTGGACACAGAGAATAACATTTTGGTTTTATACCTGGGTCATTCTTAAAAACAGAATACAGTAAATAAAGCTACAGAAGACTTCCAGGGAGCCAAATAATAACATACAAGTGCTCTAAAGGACCACTTTTAAGTCCCTTGAGAGGGTGCTTGCTGTCCACAAGATTGTTTGTGCTACCACCACAATGATGTTAACTCAATGACCTCCAGGGAAGGAACCCCCAAACACAATGTCATGACCTCATGTACTACATTACATGGGAAAGGTTTACAAATATTGACTGTACTTCACATGTACTGAAGTGGATTATCCTCTAGAAATCCTGGTCCTATGTGGAGCACCTAACTCCATTATGGCACAGATCCCACCTGGTGTCCGGACACAGGACAACTAATTCACTCTAGGAAATAAAGATATCTTCACAAAATAAGAGTGAGAATATACAAATACAAATTGATTGCAAACGTATACTACAATGGGAAAATGTTTTTCAGTGCATATTTAGTTTACATAATTTGTACAATGTTATGATATCTTTCCATTCTGCACCTTAGGTGAACCGGTGAGGTTGTAGCACATGCAACTGTGCCAAGAACACATAGACATGTGCAAACCACTCACAACAAATTATTTTGCAAATTGATTTCAATTTCACATTTTACCTGTTTTGTAACAAAAGATAATTGTTACAATTATACTGTTCTACTTGCATACAGCTTGTGTAATAAGTTTTAGACCTAGATCTATAGATATTACTTCAATTTAACAATTTATTGGGTCATAAAGATAAAACGTGATCAGTAATTGTCCTGTACACATATATTACAAAGCATATACATGTATTTATTCCGGTAAAAAAGAAATAAGCATACTTTTGCATGTGGTTTAATAATTTCTGTAAAAATAGATAAAAATCCAAACATCAGTTTGACACATTTTACTTCTTTATTGTGAATATAAATTCTGACAAATTTTTGCTACTTGAGATCTTAGCATTGAGATATGTCACAAGGGACACTGAAAATATATGTCTCTGATATTTGTACATTTATATAAAAAAAAGCCACAAACATCTCTTCATTCACAAGATGAAAAGACCCTTTTTTCTGTCCACATGTTAAAATAACATTCTCAGATTATTCTTTGCTTATTTTTTCCTGGTTGCCACAGAAATCAATAAAACTTATTCACTTTGTGACTGAGCACAATAAAGAGCTGAATTAATTAAATCTTACATAAATGTCACAATTATAGAACCATTTATTGTTCAATAAAGCAAATATTACTCCACCTATTAAACGTTTACATTGTAAATAAAACCATATCAATAAAATCCTTATTTGAAAGGAGGTAAAAGAACACAATTTGGTGGAATGTTTCAATCATAGCACAGAGAATTAAACGGTAAAGTTTTTTTGACTTGAAACCTTCAAAACCAATAATGTACAATGACCTTTGGCATTCACACATAAGTTTACTATATGAAATTAAATAAAATATATATTGGAGTAACTACAATTCAGGGCATCCACAAAGTACTGAAAGTAATCAGCACTAGCACTCATAAGTCGGTACTGAATGAAATTTCTGTTCAGTTTCTGAGTAGTTATGTGGTATTGCAGCTCTACTGAGTAGTTCCTTGCTTTCCTTGCTAAAAAGTACAAACATTACCAACAATAATATTCTTCACACCAGTCTCTCTTTACTGGTGGCATAAATGATACTGGCCTGTTAACACCAAGCAATATTTTTAGATAAACAACTCACTTTCAATAACCATGACTGATGTGAAATGACACAAGGTCATGTGTTATGAAATCAAAGAGTTCCCTCTTTGCTCTCCCAAATACTGAAACAAGATACCTTAAAGGCCAGCTCAGGGAGAATTGAAGGGTCTCACTCCCAAGGCCAAAACATTGACTCTCAAGAATGAGAAATGCGTCTCTATCAAAAAGAGCAAAATTAAGATAAATATGCATAAATATGACTTTAACCTTTAGTGTTAAAGATGACCTGATCTCACTCAATTATAAAAAATCAAAATAGGAGGGCCAAAACAGTCAATGCAGAGAAATGTTCAAACTGGATACTTCTGAATTATCAGATTAGTTATGAAATTAAACATGTCAAATTTTTGTTTAACAATTGCAAAAAGGGGCTCCCATTTTATTTGCTGTTTCTGTTGAATTATTTCCACTTTAGTACCAACTCTAAAGCAGACAAGAGAAGAAGTAAAGGATAAATAAAAAAACATTTTATAACCAATGAGCCACACTATTATATTCACAGTGAATTTTCGCTTGGTCAACTAACTGGGCGTTCAGACTATGAAATGAACTCGGGTTGACACAGATTGAACCAGATTGGAGACTAGTCTGAACGCTCACAATCCGTAAATGTATGAATATAACATAATTGAATAAGCTGGCATATTCATAACAATTGCAATTATAAGTTGCAAAAAAGTTCAGCAATCTTAAAACAATTTGTGCTTGATATAAAATAATTACTAAACAATTTAATCAATTGTATTAGATTAATGTGAAGTATGAATCTTTCATACAGCTATAAACCTTGGGAAAATTAAAAGAATTCATTGAAGAATATTTACATGCATCATACCAAGTTAATTTCAGAGGCTTTACTGTATTCAGTTTTTGACACTTTTCAATCCAGATTAAACTCTGTAGTGTGGACACTCAACTCGGATTGAGATGAATCTACTTCAATCTGCTTTAACCCTCAATCCTTGTCAACCCGGATTGTAGTGTGAACAGGGTAAAAGTTGACAAATATGAAGAGATACTTGAACTCACAAATCTTGCACAGTAGAATGACTATCACTACAACATATGGTTTTGGTCCCATGGAGTGCCCACTGACATGACCTGTTTCAATCTTTGGATTTGTTTATACCAGATGATGGATTGAGTCCTGAAGCTTTAGGTAGACTTGTGCTCATTAGCACCAACACAAACCAATGATAAACATTCACTGACTTTACCTACAAACCAACCAGTCCCCTGCTCCAAGATACCAAGTAAAACAAATTACAAATATTTAAGTAACTTAGTTTATCAAATATCTCAAAAATATCTACCTGAGTAAAGTTGGAAAAAAATTTTTCTAGAATTTACTTGGTTGATTAATCAGAGAAAATCAGAATATAAAAATGACTAAAGCAAAATAGCCCAAGTGTACAACACTGGGGTTATCTGATTATGACTGTGGTTGTAACCTCAATATTTCATACACTAGGTAAATGAAGTAGATAAGCTCAAATGACTTATCTTTCTTTGTGTATTTCTGATTCAATTTTTATATTTCTCAGGGCTATTTACAATGAGATACACTATCACTTTAAAAAGTAAACAGCAAAATCCTGATAGTGTAATGATAATGTAATAGCATGTGGTTAGGAAGATAAACCAATTTAATTGTAGCTTCCCTACTGAGCATTCTGCCTGGGTGAGTAACTTGCCTTTAGCCTGTACATACATTAGAGTATGTGTACATTTCCTTTGTTTACTGCTGTATACTCAACACACAGACCATAGCATCCCTCCCACTGAACACACAAAACTATGCAGCAATCTATGTACAGTTTAAAAAGCAGTAGCACTGCTACCCCTTGGTGAGCTTGCATACACTTCATGGTGTGCCCCCTGCCTCCCTGGCAATGATTAGAGGGGTGGTACTAACAAGTACAAACCCACCCCTCACCACACAAATTACAGAAACACACTTCACAGCTTATCATATCTCATTTTGCTCAAATAAAGTTCTGCATGATGTTACTGTGTTATTACTCATAGAGAAGAATGTCATTTCAAGATACATAAAAGATAATGTAAAGTGGGAGAAAGAGAAAATAGTGTCCTTGAACTGTTTCCTTACCTGCTTTTAGTAAGCATTTAATCATTTCAAAATGCTTTATCTTGTATGAAAATGACTTCATTGATATCAGTAAAGTAGAGTTTCCTGTTTGTTTAAACCTTCATCAAACAGATTTGAAAGTAATCAAAGGCAGTTCAGTTGAATATTAGTGTATTGACTATTTATTGAATGAAAGACTTGTTACATACAAGGTATAAATAATTATACCTACTTTCCTTTTAATTTACAATTAACCATGCCTCTAAGCATTAATTTGAACAATAAGCAATTCATTTTTCCCTAATTTTGGATAACATAAAATATTTATATACCTCCTCTAATGAAATAATTTACTTGCTTAGATTTAATTTATTAACACATCTCAATTTCATTTTCATCATACCTTTATTGGTCTTGTATTTTAAGCAGCTATGAAATATCTGTTGGCAATTTGAAACAAAGACTGTATGAGAGAAACATGCTTGTAAAATTGTTTCATATCATCATGACCCTTCCCCTCCCTTCCTTGCATTATCTTTTAACCAATGTCACACCAGATATATTTCTGAAATAAATCTGAACACAGTTCTGCATCACCTGCTGAAGAAAAGATTCAGTTCCTAGAAGCTAATTTTCTATAGGTAGAAATTATTAACTACTTTACTGGGACTGAATACCCCAGCTGTTAAGTCTCAGAGGGAAGCTTTCTTACTCAATAACCATGTGGTCATTGTTTATATACAACCAATGTCCTGTATAATTTAACAACAATTAACTCCAGGCATTATGGTTCAGAATACAAAGAGAATGGCACTATTATGACAAACTTTCCATGTGATCTTACATTATATTTAAGTTCTAGTTGAAATGAGCACAGAAAACAGAAGACTTTGTGAATTTGAAATGCCTTTCTAAGGGTAAAAGTTAGCCATAGGTCTATTCAATGCTTTAAAACTGATAACTTAATGTTATGCCTTGTCATGTGAACAATACACCTCCACTAAATAGTACTGAAAGAATAAGAAGTTACTTTATAATGTATTCCACTCACAGTTTGAATATTTTGCAAATCATTCTTCACTGAATTGGTTAACAAAAAGACTTTACATGCATGAACTTCGCAATGTGCAGAAACTGATTTACTGGAAACACATTTAAATATAATGTAGCCTGTGAATAGTCCACTTTACATTTCTATTGACTCACTTATTAATGAAGCAGTTAAATCGTCAGTTCAGGCATAATGTGACAGTAAGTACAAGTTCGCTTAACCCCAAAAACACTCCTCCAATCCATAAATCAAGAAAGAGAATTAAACTACAATCATGTACTATGAAGAAAATGTTTGATTTATATATGTATGTTTGTGTATGTTTTCTATTATTCTAAACCGTTAACCTAAATATGAATTATTAAATTAATGTTGTATTCAATATTAACAGACTTAAACTTACTAAGAGCTTCACATAAAGATCCAAAATATACGGATTTCAAATGCAACACGGATAAAAAAAATTCAAAGTTAATCACATTATTACCAGCAAAGGATATAAAACTAACTGATAAAGTGGGACACTTTCACAAAAGAATGATTATCCATTCTAAATAGTAAGGGAAATCAATTAAGAAGTGATCATCCCAAAGGTTATTTCTGAATTTATCTTGCTAGTCTATTTCCCCTTTCATTCTTTTCCCCGGGTATTAAAAGCTGATACAAGTCAGTAATTTTACTTAACAAGGAAAATCTTCATTTTCATGAAATAATCACCACCCGAAATATTTGTCCCACTATTTGATTGAAATATTATGTACTGACAATACTGTTTTTGTTGTGTCATGCAAATAAAGATTCCTTTATTTGGATATACAATTAGTTTCATTTCCATCTGTTATAAAAACCAATACTTTTATGCAGCTGCCTATAATTATGACTAAAAACCTTTTTTGAAGTTTATCAAATCTTGGAATATTTTGCCTATGTGAGAAGCATTTTGATAAAGTAAAAACACCTTTCACTTCACCCAATGATGTCCCCTTAACTACAAAGCATGCAAAGAGTACTATCAAAGGCAGGAGTTACAAAAATATTAAAATGTGCTAGAGACCTTGAAAGGATGTCGTTAACTGATCACCTAGAAAATCTAAAGCAATCTTTAGGAATTCGGAAGTGAACGCATAATTTATCGAATAACTCTATCAAGTGTTCATTTTCTGATAAAATCATTCTATTCTGGAATATAAATAAAGTAAATTAAGTTCTGGGTACCCACTTTTCTATTCAACACTTTCTTACTTGTACAGTCTTAGGAAAATCTGCAGCTCTCTACCCCCAAAAATGGGTAACCCCTCATCCCCTCCCCACTGTATAATGTTTATCCATGCTAATGACAAGTGGTGAATGATTAACATGCTGTTAAAATCTGATAATGTGTGTGTTTCTGTTTTTGTTCAATCCAGAAGCTTTTCAAGTTATTTTGTACATTCATGTTGCCCCCACCAAAGTGATTTTGTGAGTATGTACGTCTATTTGACTGTTTGTCTGTGGTTATGATATCTCCAAAAGTAAGTTATACTGAGTACTGATAAGTCAAACTTTACTGAATCATATAATATATTACCATTCTTTTCACATCAAGAAGTTTCAATATTTTAATTATAAACATGACCAGTACAGCAGACAACTGACACTTTTATATTTACTTGCAATCTTTGTATAAAAAAAGAACTAACTGGGTAAGAGTAATTAAAGACTTCTGCAAACAGAAAGTCTAGTTTGTTTAAACTTAAATTTTGCTCTAAATTTACTGAGACGATGTTGAACGTCATGCTTATTTTCTTCCATTGAAACCTCACAGTCGTCAAACGCCCCCAGTCCAATGCGGGCTTCCGGGACCTCGGTCGAACAAGTATAAAAGAAATAGACGAAATTTCAGTTATTTGGTTATAGAAAACAAAATACCTTAACTTTTGAAGGTATTTTCTGCTGTGTTAGTGTATTTATATGGGCTTTTTATATGGCAGACAAAATTTGTTTTATTACGGCCATTAATCTTATGTACGAGAAGGAAATGTAGAAGAGTCTGAATACTTGTTCCATGTGTCCCCGAATACCAAAAAATGAGGTCCTCATTCTCTTTGAATACCTGTCCAATAAGTAAAATTTTTTAACTTAATGCTACAGATTGCTCAAGAAAAAGTCTGTTAGGCTGTAAAAGCTGCCAATTTTCACCAGAAACTAATATTTTGGTGGTTTGAATTTAAAATATGTATTGAATATAAATGCATATACACAGGAAAATACTGTAAAGTAAATTTCGCCAAAAAATCCATATCTTATGAAAGAGGTCATTTTCTTTTTCAAAAATTGCAAATAATATCTAGCAAGGAAATACCTTAGGTATGTAGAATTAGAAATTGCAGAATTACCCTCCCTAAAGTACATGAAAGTAGTTCTGTCTTTAGTGAAAAGTAGTTCAGGCATAAGGGTTATATATCTATAGCAATTGTTTATATATACAGTTACATAATAATTGGTAGGTCGGCAGGTCGGCACATGGTTAAAAAGTAAAGGTCGGCAGGTTGGCAAGTCGGCACATAAAAAAATTTTAAATTACACAATGAAAAAATTAAGGTCTGCAGCAGATAAACCTACAAACACATAATTAGGTCATCAAACTTACAAATGAAGAGAATGTCCATGGGTTCGATTCCCATAGCAGTATTGTCATGTCACTGCTCTTGGTAGATACATTCACACTTCATTTACATTACAGTGCCTACAACAACATCTCAAATTAAACTAAACGTCCCCGTTCATATTTTTAATTATAAATTTTTATTCCAAAATCGGGTCGTAACTAAAAATGCACCCAAATAGAGGCTTTGAAAGTATGAGACCATTACTGAACTAATTATATATTTTTCATGGCCGGTAAGTGCTTGCTATAGCCCCCCCCCCCCAAAAAAAAAAAAAAGTTAACAAAATAGTCATTTTTGTCAAGTTAGCATTAATTATTAATTTTAATTATTATTGTTATTTTTAAGTATTATGAATTAAGTATTTTTTCCATCAGAAAGTCCAGTATGTTCACAAAAATAGGTATTTCAAACTGCAAAACAATACTGCAAATCACACTTAGTGCTAGTATTCGTAGAATGTTAAGCACACATTGAACTGGTATTCATACAGACTTTTTAAAAATTATATAATTCGAATTCAACAAAATATTTTAAAGTATGACTGTTTGTCAAATATACATTCATTAATTTATTGTATATTTCAGGCTTTGCCCTACTAAAACATTGTCCACACTTACAGTTACAGAATTTATTTGATTTTTTGTTATATGTGTCTTATACTCGTTCGTGTGAGTCCCCGGAAGCCCACATTTTCTCGTAGTCGATTGACAACTGTGAAACCTGCTGTTCAGTCAGTTACCAGTCAAATAAGGTGTAAAATGTCAAAATTTAAACTGAAAACGAAGTAACAAGCTCACCTAGCATTAAAAATCCAATGAACTGACTGAGACTGATCATATTCCTCATTTTCAAAAGTTTAATCCAAATGTGTATCACAGAAATTCTATTTCATTAATCGAAAACTCAAAAGAGTGTTTACAGCTCACAGACCATTCACAACACTGACAGAAAGTACTCAAGTCACGTGAATATTTGTAGTGTTCGCCAGGGGGCGCGCTAAAAAACGATAAAGCGGTTTATAGAGCAGAATTTACATCAATCGAGTTGCAACCACCCCGGGAAAAATGGAATGAAAAGGTTCCGTTATTTATGTCGATTAAATTTCAAGAAAAAAACTGTATGTAAAAATATCTTAAGAAAAACTTTAACAAGAAAATTTGACTTTAAATTGATAGTAAAACATCAGGGGCTGTATTCACGAAAGGTCTTAGCCAAGTCTTAGGCTTAACTTTTGTACAAAAATACAGCCAACTTAAGCCTGAGACTTTCCTAAGACCTTTCGTGAATATGGCCCCAGGAGTTAATATTAGTGCCAAAGCTATGCATACTGAAGAACAATTATTTTCTGTATTGTCAAGTTTTTATTATTTGCAGACGACACCGATAAATTTATGTTTAAAATAAAATTTCAGAGTGTGCTCTTTATAGAATATTTTGTACTGTTTGAAAAATATCAGATCATCAATTAAAATGGAAAAACATTGTAATTCATAAAATCAAAAGAGGTATGGTTATATTATTTAGGATTAAAGGCAAACTCAATCAAGATTAATTGCTGAGTATGTCAGTACAATAATCCATCCATATTTATATTATTCTTCTGAAGTGGGGGGTGGAAGTACTGAAGATGAAATTGCTCCTGTTAGAATTATTCAAAAGAAGGCATTAAGACAATCTGTAAATGTCATTATAGAGCCCATATGCCATTATTGCTTTAAAAATCTAAGATTCTATAATTCACTTACTTAGTAAATTATGCCAAAAATGTACTATTGTGTTTTAATATACAACAACTTTTTACAATCAAGAAGATTCAAAGAAGTTCACATGAAAAATACAAAAATTTGCAGTAAATATGCAAGAACAAATGTAAACTCAAAATGCTTGTCAGTGTCTGTTTGGTATGAAATTATGGAAGAATGTTTTCTCATAAGTAAAACTAGGCTCATCATTCTGGTCTTTTAAAAAAATATAAAAATAATTTGTCAAGTGAATACTCCTATATACCATTATGTAAAGATCTTATAATCAAATGATGTTAACATTTTCTGAACTTTTGTTTCCCTGTGATTATATCTGTGTGCATATCTAACATACCAACTCATTCTTAGCTATTACCTGCAGCGAATCTATACCTCTTATTTCATGTTAATATATATGAATCTGCTGCTCAAATCTCAAGTTGTTCCAGCTAATATTGAGAACAGCCTTGATAAGTTTTGGCTTCGACTGTTTCCTTTTCAGTTGTTTCTGTGATACTGACACTTTGTCTATATGTGCATTATACTCCAACTCCTTACAATATTGTTTATATATACATACATATATTTATACATATACATTTAAGTTTAAAAACCCTTCTTGTATATTTACCTCTCTTTCTTGAACCTGTGATTGACCACGGTTTTGTTTCTGTTCCTCTGACTGAATAATCAATATGGGCACAGCATATCTTTTTCATTTGGCTTTAGCATTTGGATACCCAAAATTCAACCATTCTTTCAGGGTCAACCTCATATTGATTCTTGTCAAAAAGTTCTGCACAAAGGTTGTGTCTTTCTTTCCAATCATACCATTTCCTTTTAAAAGTTTGATCCACACTTGCCTTAGAGTGTTATCCTTAAGTAAAAAATGCAGATTTTTTTTCCAGGCTTCTTACTTTTGCCAGTACAATTTTTACATCCAAATGGTACACAGCAAACCATTTTCACTTGGCCACCCAAAACAAAATAAGAGAAAAAAATCCAACACACATGCACTCACAGTGCACAGAGCTCTCTGGCAATTAATACACACTGCAACCCATATGATGTAAGAACATCATGTGCCTCATGAAAGCAGCTGAAGTAGGTAGTTATTTATTTTATTTATTTATTTGGGGTTTTACGTCTCTTTCAACACTGTACAGGTCATATCACGACAGGTCATATCACGAGGGGCAGAGGAAACCAGTACATACAGTTGGTCAAGGTTCTGTACTGTAAACTGCCGACCAACGGCAAGTAACTACCAGCTTTCCCACTTGAGGCTGTGCAGGGAACCGAACCCCAGCCTCAGAGGTGGGACGTGAGAGTGTTACCATCCACCACCGTGGCCCCTGAAGTAGGAAGTGGAACATTTCTTAATTTATTTCTGATAATAAAACCTTGTTTATCAAGTATCCAGATTGCTTTGGATATTCAAACCATGGTCAATGCTTGTTAAATATGTCATAATATCATCTTGTTTTTAGCTAAGTGAGGAAAAAAACACTGAAGTCATCCATTAATGTTGTTTTAATATGTTTCATGTAGATGATATAAGTGTAGAATATCTGTGTGCATTTGCCTTAAGAGAAAGAAACTTACTGAGATTTACAGGAAAAATTTTATAACAATAATATACAGATGTAAATGATTGTCACCTTGAAGTATAACTGGCTACACTTTTTTGTTGTACCCATTTTGTAACGAGATTCAACTGCAAACATTTTCTTGGGCATATTTTAAAGGTCTAAAATGCTCAATATTAAAGCCAAAATACACAAATTTATATATCTTGTTTGACTGGATTTTAACATATTAAAGCGATTTTTTATGATCACAGTAGGCGTATTTCACAACCGTAATCTGTCGAATCTAGATTCGTCAGATCAGCAGATTCGCTTGTGTTGTAACTTGAATCTGAATCTGGATTAAGAATCTGTTAATCTACCTCGAGAGGATTCAGATTCATTGGATTACCCCAAATTCTTTGTAAAATAATGGTGGCAACATGTGGCTGGAAATTTTAATGCTTGGGAAATTTTTACTATACTGTAATATGATAATATTATATTACTGCATATTAAATTATATTACAGGGGCGAATCCAGCTTTTATGTAAGGTGGGGGTTTACATGAGTAGGGTGGGGGTTCACATTGAGTAAGGTAGGGGTTCACATCAGACATACTATAACTAAGAGGGTCGGGGGAACATTAATTTTTGGTAAAAATAGAGTGCATTTCCTGTAAATTTAACACCACTGTCAAGAAATAATTTTGCACTTTGGGTTGAACCCCTTTACATTATTTTTCAAGGGGGGGGGGGGGGGGTCAAACCCCCTGAACCCCCCCTGGATCCGCTAGTGTATTGATATATGATATTTATGTTGGCTTATGTTATGTTTTCATTTTGCATTCAGATCTGCCGAAAATTGTATTTCACAAATCGAGCTAATCCAAAGAATCCGAATCTGAATCTGGATTCGACGTATTATTGTTGTGAAATACGCCTACTATTAATAAGTTATGAACGTTTCAAAAGTTATATATTTGATTCTACCTTAGAATATTCGAGGGGAGCGTATAAATAGCTGTTTGGAGAGAGATTTGCAGCACAACTTTTTAGACTTTTTAGCAAGTTAAAGAAATAAGCATCTTCCTCGTTTTGGATTTACATTCCATATAACCTTTAATGGTACTTGTAGACCTATCTAGATATATTGTCCGGCACACCAGATACGAGCTTATTATGTGGAACCTTTATTATCGCCCACTAAAAATCTGGTAATCTCGATTGACGGGTTTCGATATGATAACGTAAATGGACAATGATGATTATCAACATGAATGTAACCAAAATGATCAGAAATATAACAACAAAATTAAATCCACAAAGTCTCTGGTTTGTAAAACGTCATCCAAAAAAACGCCGAAACTATGAGCTTAATTACTGCCTTGCTACCAATTATCGCCGGGTACCAAATATCGCCACCAGAGAATAAAACGTCAATATTTCAGTTATGGCCATATACTGTATAAGTGGTTATTTTCGCGTGGAATTAATTTTCGCTATATTCGCGAGTGACTACAAAACGCGAAAATAACTTCTAGCCAATATTTATATCCAGTAGAACCAGTCTAGCGTGAGCGGTAATACAAGATTATGCAAGATACAATATTTAACACTGTCACGGAAACAAATCAAATGTACCATTCACAGAAACGCCTAACTTCTTTGATCTTTATCACCAATAGGGAGGGATTAATTCAATTACACGACCCCGCTACACAACTTCTTTGCTAATGCGCCGGTCAATGAAAGTGTGTTCGATTGGGTTTCGTAAATTTATAATCTCCCAGAGTAGGTTCACACACTGACAACATGTATAAAAGAAAAGACGTTAACTATGCATTTCCAATCAAACCAGCAGAAGTCCGCGTAATATTTTAATTTGAACATGTTGTTAGTTTGGGCGATAATTGAATATATTTCACCGCGAAAATAAATTCTCGCGAAGCAGGCTTACAGTGTACATTCGCGAACTTAAGTACCCGCGAAAATAACCACTTATACAGTATTTTGAAAGCTTTTCATTGTGTATCTGTTCTATTCACTGTTGAAATGGTTTTACCTTATTTGCTAGACTTGGGATGTACTTTTGGTCAAGTTATGTCTATTTGAATTTTGTCTGGCAGTAATTGCTACCCGGCGATAATTGGTAGCAAGGCAGTATTGTTTAAATGATCGAAAACGTGAATATATCGAAAACCCATACATCGGCTATATCCAGATCGTTCGAACCAAAACGGGTTCACCCCAGTGTAAGAGGAGATAATCCGCCCCACATTATAAAATATTGCTACAGAACCCCAAGGGAAATCCATGATCTCATATCTTCTCATGAATATTAATAAGTTGGTGCTACTGCCGTGAGTTCTCAGTTAAAAGTATTTGATCTTCTTCGGGACTTCCATTTTGTAAAATATTGCTACAAAACCCCCAAGGGAAATCCATGACCTCATATATTCTCATGAATATTAATGAATTTGGTGTTACAGCCGTGAAGTCTCAAGTTTAAAGTATTGATATTCAACTTCCAAGGGAAATCCGTGACCTCATATCTCCTCATGAATATTAATGACTTTGGAGCCATAGTCACAAATTCTATTTTATGGACCTTTCCGGGAGCCTCCCTAAGCCTCCATTTCAGTAAAAAGTGTATGATAAAATGTGTATATTACAACCCCGGACAAGTTATTTTTTTAATAATGCAACATAAAGTAATTAAATCTTTTTAGAGGTTATCAGTATGTCAACATGCATACCAGGAAACAAAATGGCTGTTTGTTTATCGAGCCTCAGTTTCATTGGATATCCTGGAAGATTTCATTGGCTAGTGAGCCGGTCCATTATTATATCTCCAGACGAAAGTCAGGGATATATTGGATTCAGGTCCGTCGCGCCGCCGCCGCCGTAGAAATTTCCTTGTGTACGCGATAACTCAAAAACGGATTAATATTTTTTTTTCAAACTTGGTACACATGTTAAGGATGCCCAAAGGAAGATCCCTATTTTAAGGTGACCTTAAACTCCCAATAATAAAGAACTTATGGCCACCTTAAGGTCAGAAATTGCACTTTTGGCCACTTAGAGCTCTCTAGGTCACAAACTATGAGGCTTATCTGCCTCAAATTTTACCTGAGAACACATTAATATATTCTTAGTACATGTGCCGAAAATCAAGACTTTAAGTTGAGGAGAAAATTGTTTTTGAGGCCCATAAAGACCCCACTTAGGACTTTTTATCTCCCGAAGGCCGTGGTCGGGAGATTATAAAACGCCTTCCGTCCGTCCATTCGTCACGTTTTTGCATAAACCTTAATATCTCATTCATTTATGAACATATCTTCACCAAATTTGCAGGGAATGTTTATGGCTATAAAAACCTGTCTCTGAAAAATTTTAGCCTCACTTTGAAAAACAAAATGGCCGCCATAGCTAATTGTTTGAAAATCCTAAAGGTGCTCTAAATCTTGAAATATTCCACCTAGCTTCATCAAATTCGCACAAAAGCTATATGGCTAGAAAAGCTAGCCTGATAATAAATTTGACCTAGTTCAAAAAACAAAATGGCCGCCATATCACATGTTTCATTTCAAACAGGGTTATCCTATTAAAAAGGCCTTATATCTCCCCAAATATTGCATATCTTCACCAAATTTGCAGGGAATGTTTATGGCTATGAAAACCTGTCTCTGAAAAATTTTAGCCTCGTTTTGAAAAACAAAATGGCCGCCATAGCTAATTGTTTGAAAATTGTAAAGGCGCTCTAAATCTTGAAATATTCCAGCTAGCTTCATCAAATTTGCACAAAAGCTATATGGCTAGAAAAGCTAGCCTGATAATAAATTTGACCTAGTTCAAAAAACAAAATGGCCGCCATATCGCATGTTTAATGGCAAACAGGGTTATTCTATTAAAAAATTTGCAGGGAATGTTTATGGCTATGAAAACCTGTCTCTGAAAAATTTTAGCCTCATTTTGAAAAACAAAATGGCCGCCATAGCTCATTGTTTGAAAATCGTAAAGGTGCTCTAAATCTTGAAATATTCCAGCTAGCTTCATCAAATTTGCACAAAAGCTATATGGCTAGAAAAGCTAGCCTGATAATAAATTTGACCTACTTCAAAAAACAAAATGGCCGCCATATTGCATGTTTAATGTCAAACGGGATTATCCTATTAAAAAGGCCTTATATCTCCCCAAATATTGCTCCTAGAGGTTCGGAATGTGAAAACAACTTGTACGAAGTCATGGCCTGGTAATCTTTTCCATGTGTTGAATTTGACCTTTGACCCCTGCTTCAAGGTCGTCACACTAAAACGTCCTTATTTCTCCCATTATTGGTGCTGTGGCTTCAGATTGTAAAGACAGACCATGAAAAGCAAAGGCTGTGGTCTAAAATTGTAAACAGCTTCCATGCGTGTATTTGCATCTCTTTGTGCATCCGTCCGTGCATCCGTTTGTCAGGTTTCAGCATAAACCTTAATATCTTATTCATTTATAAAGACATCTTCATCAAATTTGCAAGGAATGTTTATGCAAAATTTTGGCCTCATTTTGGAAAACAAAATGGCCGCCATAGCCAATTGTTTAAAAATCATACAGTTGTTCTAAATGTCGAAAATTCCAGCTAGCTTCATCAAATTTACATTTTAAGAGGCCTTTTATCTCCCCTAATATTGCTCTTACAGGTTCAGACCATTAAAACTCTTGGCCTTCAAATGTTTTGTCTGAGAAAAATTTTGGCCTTATTTTGAAAAACAAAATGGCCACCATATCCAATTATTAAGCGTCCCGCAAGGGACGCTTGTTTGTGTATGGGAGAGCTTCCGGCTCCGGCGGCTCCGCCGGCTCCGCATTTTGTTTTCCTTATAACTCTGTAACCGTTAGGCGGATTCTTTTCAATTTTGGCAGGTTTAGGCAGTAGCCTTGGGGAATTTTTTTGAATATGCTGCAGTGACATTTCAACCAATCAGAGAGGTCACATGACCAAAAATGTCTTTTTTCGATGGGGAAGCTTGTCCGGATGATAACTTGAAAGGAATTTTATCAATTCACCTGAAACTTGGCAAATACATTCATTCTATTAAAATCTGGAAATCATTAGATTTTGGCATTGATTGGTCAAGAAATGGCCGAGTAATTAATGATTAATTAATCATTACGAATTTTCCAAATAAGGAAAACACAAAAATGCTTGTATCTCGAAAACCGTGCTAGATAGAGCGATTTCGACGAAATTTTTGACCCACAGGGTATCTCTGCGGAGTAGTTTTCCCAATTTTCAAAAAATTTTTCTCTTGCCCAAAATGGCGGCCATTTTGAATTTTCGAAATTTTCGCAAAAATTGCAAAACACAAAAATGCTTATATCTCAAAAACCGTGCTAGATAGAGCAATTTCGACAAAATTTTTGATCCGCAGGATATCTCTGCGGAGTACTTTTCCCAATTTTCAAAAAATTTTTGTCTCGCCAAAAATGGCGGCCATTTTGAATTTTCGAAATTTTCGCAAAAATTGCAAAACACAAAAATGCTTATATCTCGAAAACCGTGCTAGATAGAGCGATTTCGACGAAATTTTTGACCCACAGGGTATCTCTGCGGAGTAGTTATCCCAATTTTGAAAAAAATTTTTGTCTCGCCAAAAATGGCGGCCATTTTGAATTTTCGAATTTTTCGCAAAAATTGCAAAACATAAAAATGCTTATATCTCGAAAACCCTGCAAGATAGAGCGATTTCGACGAAATTTTTGACCCACAGGGTATATCTGCAGAGTAGCCATGCCAATTTTCAAAAAAATTTTGTCTCGCCAAAAATGGTGGCCATTTTGAATTTTCGAATTTTTCGCAAAAATTGCAAAACATAAAAATGCTTATATCTCAAAAACCCTGCTAGATAGAGCGATTTCGACGAAATTTTTGACCTGCAGGGTATCTCTGCAGAGTAGCCATGCCAATTTTCAGACAAAAAATTTCTCGCAAAAAATGGCGGCCATTTTGAATTTTCGAATTTTTCGCAAAATTGCAAAACACAAAAATGCTTATATCTCGAAAACCGTGCTAGATAGAGCGATTTCGACGAAATTTTTTATCTTCAGGGTGTCTCTGCAGAGCAGCTATCCCAAAGAGCTTTCACTTGGTGAAGTTTCAGACCCATAGCTAATTGCTCACCTACTCAAAAAGAGTAAATGCGAAATACCTCTAAAAGTATTGCAGATGGCCAATTTTTCTCAAATAACTCATTCACCTACTTTTGGAAGAGCTTTCACTTGGTGAAGTTTCAGACCCATAGCTAATTACTCACTCAAAATGAGTAAATGCTAATTATCTCAAAAACTATTGCGGATACCCAATTTTTATCAAATAACTCATTCATGTACTTTTGGGAGAGCTTTCACATGGTGAAGTTTCAGACCTGTAGATGATTACTCATCTACTCAAAATGAGTAAATGCGAATTATCTCTTAAAAGTATTGCAGATAGCCAATTTTTCTCAAATAACTCATTCACCTACTTTTGGGAGAGCTTTCACTTGAAGTTTCAGACCCATAGCTAATTACTCACCTACTCAAAATGAGTAAATGCGAATTATCTCTAAAAGTATTGCAGATAGCCAATTTTTCTCAAATAACTCATTCACCTACTTTTGGGAGAGCTTTCACTTGGTGAAGTTTCAGACCCATAGCTAATTACTCACCTACTCAAAATGAGTAAATGCGAATTATCTCTAAAAGTATTGCAGATAGCCAATTTTTCTCAAATAACTCATTCACCTACTTTTGGGAGAGCTTTCACTCTGTGAAGTTTCAGACCCATAGCTAATTACTCACCTACTCAAAATGAGTAAATGCGAATTATCTCTAAAAGTATTGCAGATAGCCAATTTTTCTCAAATGACTCATTCACCTACTTTTGGGAGAGCTTTCACTAGGTGAAGTTTCAGACCCATAGCTAATTACTCACCTACTCAAAATGAGTAAATGCGAATTATCTCTAAAAGTATTGCAGATAGCCAATTTTTCTCAAATAACTCATTCACCTACTTTTGGGAGAGCTTTCACTTGGTGAAGTTTCAGACCCATAGCTAATTACTCACCTACTCAAAATGAGTAAATGCGAATTATCTCTAAAAGTATTGCAGATAGCCAATTTTTGTCAAATTAATCATTCACCTACTTTTGGGAGAGCTTTCACTTGGTGAAGTTTCAGACCCATAGCTAATTACTCACCTACTCAAAATGAGTAAATGCGATTTATCTCTAAAAGTATTGCAGATAGCCAATTTTTCTCAAATAACTCATTCACCTACTTTTGGAAGAGCTTTCACTCTGTGAAGTTTCAGACCCATAGCTAATTACTCACCTACTCAAAATGAGTAAATGCGAATTATCTCTAAAAGTATTGCAGATAGCCAATTTTTCTCAAATAACTCATTCACCTACTTTTGGGAGAGCTTTCACTCGGTGAACTTTCAGACCCATAGCTAATTACTCACCTACTCAAAATGAGTAAATGCGAATTATCTCTAAAAGTATTGCAGATAGCCAATTTTTCTCAAATAACTCATTCACCTACTTTTGGGAGAGCTTTCACTCTGTGAAGTTTCAGACCCATAGCTAATTACTCACCTACTCAAAATGAGTAAATGCGAATTATCTCTAAAAGTATTGCAGATAGCCAATTTTTCTCAAATTAATCATTCACCTACTTTTGGGAGAGCTTTCACTTGGTGAAGTTTCAGACCCATAGCTAATTACTCACCTACTCAAAATGAGTAAATGCAAATTATCTCTAAAAGTATTGCAGATAGCCAATTTTTCTCAAATAACTCATTCACCTACTTTTGGCAGAGCTTTCACTTGGTGAAGTTTCAGACCCATAGCTAATTACTCACCTACTCAAAATGAGTAAATGCGATTTATCTCTAAAAGTATTGCAGATAGCCAATTTTTCTCAAATAACTCATTCATCTACTTTTGAGAGAGCTTTCACTTGGTGAAGTTTCAGACCCATAGCTAATTATTCACCTACTCAAAATGAGTAAATGTGAATTATCTGTTAAAGTATTGCAGATAGCCAATTTTTCTCAAATAACTCATTCACCTACTTTTGGGAGAGCTTTCACTCTGTGAAGTTTCAGACCCATAGCTATTTATTCACCTACTCAAAATGAGTAAATGCTAATTATCTGTAAAAGTATTGCGGATACCCAATTTTTATCAAATACTCATTCATCTACTTGTGGGAGAGCTTTCACATGGTGAAGTTTCAGACCCATAGCTAATTACTCACCTACTTAAAATGAGTAAATGCGAATTATCTCTAAAAGTATTGCAGATAGCCAATTTTTCTCAAATAACTCATTCACCTACTTTTGGGAGAGCTTTCACTTGGTGAAGTTTCAGACCCATAGATAATTATTCACCTACTCAAAATGAGTAAATATGAATTATCTCTTAATAGTATTGCAGATAGCCAATTTTTCTCAAATAACTCATTCACCTACTTTTGGAAGAGCTTTCACACACGAAAATGAAAAATTGTGAATATCTCGGAAAAGCTATTTCTTCTGCTTTAATGCTCGGCAGGAGATACACACCGCGGCAGTGGTCTTGACAAAAAGTTTTGTCTCCCCAAAAATGGTGGCCATTTTGAATTTTCAAAGTTTTTGCAAAACACAAAAATGCTTATATCTCGAAAACCGTGCTATATAGAGCGAACTCAACAAAATTTTTGACCTGGTGGGTATCTCTGCAGAGTAGCCATGCCAATTTTCAAAATATTTTTGTCTCGCCAAATATAGCGGACATTTTTAATTTTTTAGTTTTTTGCAAAACACAAAAATGCTTATATCTTGAAAACCGTGCTAGATAGAGCAGACTGCGCTGACTTTGGTTGCCACAACAGTATAAGGCTAGAAACGAAGCATTTTCTTAATACTTTAGCACTCACCTTTATATCCTTTTCGGGACGCTTTGTTTTTGCTATGCAAAAACATTATCTTTTTTTTTGCGAGCGATACTCTAGTTTAAAATTCATTAAGATGCTCTAAAACGTGAAATATTGCAGCTAGGTTCATTAAATATGCGCAAAATATATATGGCCAGGAAAGTTAAGCTGATAGTAATTTGACCTAGTTTCGAAGCCAAAATGGCTGTCTTATCACATGTTAAATGGGATTATCCTATTAAAAAGGCCTTATATCTCCCTTATCATTGCTAATAGGGGTTCCAAATGTGAAAACAACTTAAAGGAAGTAAAGGCCTGAGACTGCTGACTTTTACCTTTGACCCATTCTTCAATGTCAAGTGGGGTTATCTTACTATAAAGCCCTTATTTCATTTAGTTCTCCATTATTACTGATTCCAGGTGGGAGATAAATGCTGCGGCAGTGGCCTTGTTTCCTATATTTTTAACTTATTTTGCCCTATAATTTGGAGGGGCCACGGTGGCAGAGTGGTAACACTCTCGCCTCCCACCTCTGCGGCCGGGGTTCGATCCCCGTCATGGCCGTAAGTGGGAAAGCTGGTAGTTGCTTGCCGTTGGTCGGCAGTTTACAGTACACAACCTAGCGAACTCTATGTACTGGTTTCCTCTGCCCTTTCAACTACCCGTCGTGATATGACCTCTACAGTGTTGAAAGCGACGTTAAACCACAAATAAATAAATAAACCCTATAATTTGGAAGTGGTAATTCTGATGAGTCTCAAACTGCACTAGATGTAACTCTTATATGTAATCCTTGTCTGTGAAAAATTTAAAGGCTGTAGGTTTACCTGTTAGGCCGACTTAAGATCTCAAAATTGCCCACAGAGACCCAATTTATGGACTTTTTGCCATCTTCAAGCACTGTAGCTTTCAAACTGTGTCTCATCTAAGTGAAATATCATCTGAGAATATATCAATATGTTTTTCTTGTATGTACTCCAAAATTTAGGCCTTTAATAGACATTCCTTATTTATATATTTGATTTTATTTTAGTGGTAAGATTAACTGAGCTTTTTCTATTTGATTACCCCTTTTATATTATAAGTGTTTGTTTACCATTTGTGCTGCAGCACTCCATCTCTTTGTAGTCCCACCCCCTATCCCCCACCCACCTCTGGGACCTCCAGCTATTGAGTGACACTAAATAAACAAAGGTATACAGATCTTCTGTAATAGTGAGAGAGGTGTGGAGAAGGGGAGAGAGGTGGGGTGGGGGTGGGAGGTGGTGTTTGCTTCATTATCTAATTATCTAAGACAAAGGGAGTCAGAACTGAGATTGTGTCACATATTTAGGTTGCATATATATGGACCACATATATAGGAATTGAGGAAATGAATAACTGAAAAACAATGCAAATTCTAAAAATAATATAATAAAATAATAATATAAATAATATATGATTTTTAAATAATATTTTATTTGTGAACAAATATAGAAACAGAGATACGCTTTTGGAATTATGAATTTAGAATGGACATTCAATCATCAATCATTTAAATACTTTGAAAATAGGTTCAGAGTTACCCTTTGCAGGAAGATTGAAAAGTATGATGAGTTGAGTTAAAAATAATATTTTATTTGTCAACAAATATAGAAACAGATATGCTCTTTTGAGATTATTAAGTTGCGGGACGCTTGTTTGTGTATGGGAGAGCTTCTGGCTCCGCCGGCTCCGCATTTTGTTTTCCTTATAACTCTGTAACCGTTAGGCGGATTCTTTTCAAATTTGGCAGGTTTAGGCAGTAGCCCTGGGGAATTATTTTGAATATGCTGCAGTGACATTTCAACCAATCAGAGAGGTCACATGACCAAAAATGTCTTTTTTCGATGGGGAAGCTTGTCCGGATGATAACTTGAAAGGAATTTTATCAATTCACCTGAAACTTGGCAAATACATTCATTCTATTAAAATCTGGAAATCATTAGATTTTGGCATTGATTGGTCAAGAAATGGCCGAGTAATTAATGATTAATTAATCATTACGAATTTTCCAAATAAGGAAAACACAAAAATGCTTATATCTCGAAAACCGTGCTAGATAGAGCGATTTCGAGGAAAATTTTTGACCCGCAGGGTATCTCTGCGGAGTAGTTTTCCCAATTTTCAAAAAATTTTTGTCTCGCCCAAAATGGCGGCCATTTTGAATTTTCGAAATTTTCGCAAAAATTGCAAAACACAAAAATGCTTATATCTCAAAAACCGTGCTAGATAGAGCAATTTCGACGAAATTTTTGACCCTCAGGGTATCTCTGCAGAGTAGTTATCCCAATTTTGAAAAAATTTTTGTCTCACCAAAAATGGCGGCCATTTTGAATTTTCGAATTTTTCCCAAAAATTGCAAAACATAAAAATGCTTATATCTCGAAAACCCTGCTAGATAGAGCGATTTCGACGAAATTTTTGACCCACAGGGTATATCTGCAGAGTAGCCATGCCAATTTTCAAAAAAATTTTGTCTCGCCAAAAATGGCGACCATTTTCAATTTTCGAATTTTTCGCAAAAATTGCAAAACATAAAAATGCTTATATCTCAAAAACCCTGCTAGATAGAGCGATTTCGACGAAATTTTTGACCCGCAGGGTATCTCTGCAGAGTAGCCATGCCAATTTTCAAACAAAAAATTTCTCGCAAAAAATGGCGGCCATTTTGAATTTTCGAATTTTTCGCAAAATTGCAAAACACAAAAATGCTTATATTTCGAAAACCGTGCTAGATAGAGCAATTTCGACGAAATTTTTGACCCACAGGGTATCTCTGCAGAGTAGCCATGCCAATTTTCAAAAAAATTTTGTCTTGCCAAAAATGGCGGCCATTTTGAATTTTCGAATTTTTCGCAAAAATTGCAAAACATAAAAATGGTTATATCTCGAAAACCCTGCTAGATAGAGCGATTTCGACGAAATTTTTGACCTGCAGGGTATATCTGCAGAGTATCCGTGCCAATTTTCAAAAAAATTTTATCTCTCGCCAAAAATGGCGGCCATTTTGAATTTTCGAATTTTTCGCAAAAATTGCAAAACATAAAAATGCTTATATCTCAAAAACCCTGCTAGATAGAGCGATTTCGATGAAATTTTTGACCCACAGGGTATCTCTGCAGAGTAGCCATGCCAATTTTCAAACAAAAAATTTCTCGCAAAAAATGGCGGCCATTTTAAATTTTCGAATTTTTGCGCAAAAATTGCAAAACACAAAAATGCTAATATTTCGAAAACCGTGCTACATAGAGCGATTTCGACGAAATTTTTTATCTTCAGGGTATCTCTGCAGAGCAGCTATCCCAAAGAGCTTTCACTTGGTGAAGTTTCAGACCCATAGCTAATTGCTCACCTACTCAAAAAGAGTAAATGCGAATTACCTCTAAAAGTATTGCAGATGGCCAATTTTTCTCAAATAACTCATTCACCTACTTTTGGAAGAGCTTTCACATGGTGAAGTTTCAGACCGATAGCCAATTACTCACCTACTCAAAATGAGTAAATGCGAATTATCTCTAAAAGTATTGCAGATAGCCAATTTTTGTCAAATTAATCATTCACCTACTTTTGGGAGAGCTTTCACTTGGTGAAGTTTCAGACCCATAGCTAATTACTCGTCTACTCAAAATGAGTAAATGCGAATTATCTCTAAAAGTATTGCAGATAGCCAATTTTTCTCAAATAACTCATTCACCTACTTTTGGCAGAGCTTTCACTTGGTGAAGTTTCAGACCCATAGCTAATTACTCACCTACTCAAAATGAGTAAATGTGAATTATCTCTAAAAGTATTGCAGATAGCCAATTTTTCTCAAATAACTCATTCACCTTTGGGAGAGCTTTCACTTGGTGAAGTTTCAGACCCATAGCTAATTACTCACCTACTCAAAATGAGTAAATGCGAAATATCTCTAAAAGTATTGCAGATAGCCAATTTTTCTCAAATAACTCATTCACCTACTTTTGGGAGAGCTTTCACTTGGTGAAGTTTCAGACCCATAGCTAATTACTCACCTACTCAAAATGAGTAAATGCGAATTATCTCTAAAAGTATTGCAGATAGCCAATTTTTCTCAAATAACTCATTCACCTACTTTTGGGAGAGCTTTCACTTGGTGAAGTTTCAGACCCATAGCTAATTACTCACCTACTCAAAATGAGTAAATGCAAATTATCTCTAAAAGTATTGCAGATAGCCAATTTTTCTCAAATAACTCATTCACCTACTTTTGGGAGAGCTTTCACTTGGTGAAGTTTCAGACCCATAGCTAATTACTCACCTACTCAAAATGAGTAAATGCGAATTATCTCTAAAAGTATTGCAGATAGGCAATTTTTCTCAAATTAATCATTCACCTACTTTTGGGAGAGCTTTCACTTGGTGAAGTTTCAGACCCATAGCTAATTACTCACCTACTCAAAATGAGTAAATGCGAATTATCTCTAAAAGTATTGCAGATAGCCAATTTTTCTCAAATAACTCATTCACCTACTTTTGGGAGAGCTTTCACTTGGTGAAGTTTCAGACCCATAGCTAATTACTCACCTACTCAAAATGAGTAAATGCGAATTATCTCTAAAAGTATTGCAGATAGCCAATTTTTGTCAAATTAATCATTCACCTACTTTTGGGAGAGCTTTCACTTGGTGAAGTTTCAGACCCATAGCTAATTACTCACCTACTGAAAATGAGTAAATGCGAATTATCTCTAAAAGTATTGCAGATAGCCAATTTTTCTCAAATAACTCATTCACCTACTTTTGGGAGAGCTTTCACTCTGTGAAGTTTCAGACCCATAGCTAATTACTCACCTACTCAAAATGAGTAAATGCGAATTATCTCTAAAAGTATTGCAGACAGCCAATTTTTCTCAAATAACTCATTCACCTACTTTTGGCAGAGCTTTCACTTGGTGAAGTTTCAGACCCATAGCTAATTACTCACCTACTGAAAATGAGTAAATGCGAATTATCTCTAAAAGTATTGCAGATAGCCAATTTTTCTCAAATAACTCATTCACCTACTTTTGGGAGAGCTTTCACTTGGTGAAGTTTCAGACCCATAGCTAATTACTCACCTACTCAAAATGAGTAAATGCGAATTATCTCTAAAAGTATTGCAGATAGCCAATTTTTCTCAAATTACTCATTCACCTACTTTTGGGAGAGCTTTCACTTGGTGAAGTTTCAGACCCATAGCTAATTACTCACCTACTCAAAATGAGTAAATGCGAATTATCTGTAAAAGTATTGCAGATAGCCAATTTTTCTCAAATAACTCATTCACCTACTTTTGGGAGAGCTTTCACTTGGTGAAGTTTCAGACCCATAGCTAATTACTCACCTACTCAAAATGAGTAAATGCGAATTATCTGTAAAAGTATTGCAGATAGCCAATTTTTCTCAAATAACTCATTCACCTACTTTTGGCAGAGCTTTCACTTGGTGAAGTTTCAGACCCATAGCTAATTATTCACCTACTCAAAATGAGTAAATGTGAATTATCTCTAAAAGTATTGCAGATAGCCGATTTTTCTCAAATAACTCATTCACCTACTTTTGGGAGAGCTTTCACTCTGTGAAGTTTCAGACCCATAGCTATTTATTCACCTACTCAAAATGAGTAAATGCTAATTATCTGTAAAAGTATTGCGGATACCCAATTTTTATCAAATACTCATTCATCTACTTGTGGGAGAGCTTTCACATGGTGAAGTTTCAGACCCATAGCTAATTACTCACCTACTCAAAATGAGTAAATGTGAATTATCTCTAAAAGTATTGCAGATAGCCAATTTTTCTCAAATAACTCATTCACCTTTGGGAGAGCTTTCACTTGGTGAAGTTTCAGACCCATAGCTAATTACTCACCTACTCAAAATGAGTAAATGCGAAATATCTCTAAAAGTATTGCAGATAGCCAATTTTTCTCAAATAACTCATTCACCTACTTTTGGGAGAGCTTTCACTTGGTGAAGTTTCAGACCCATAGCTAATTACTCACCTACTCAAAATGAGTAAATGCGAATTATCTCTAAAAGTATTGCAGATAGCCAATTTTTCTCAAATTAATCATTCACCTACTTTTGGGAGAGCTTTCACTTGGTGAAGTTTCAGACCCATAGCTAATTACTCACCTACTCAAAATGAGTAAATGCAAATTATCTCTAAAAGTATTGCAGATAGCCAATTTTTCTCAAATAACTCATTCACCTACTTTTGGGAGAGCTTTCACTTGGTGAAGTTTCAGACCCATAGCTAATTACTCACCTACTCAAAATGAGTAAATGCGAATTATCTCTAAAAGTATTGCAGATAGCCAATTTTTCTCAAATAACTCATTCACCTACTTTTGGGAGAGCTTTCACTCTGTGAAGTTTCAGACCCATAGCTAATTACTCACCTACTCAAAATGAGTAAATGCAAATTATCTCTAAAAGTATTGCAGATAGGCAATTTTTCTCAAATTAATCATTCACCTACTTTTGGGAGAGCTTTCACTTGGTGAAGTTTCAGACCCATAGCTAATTACTCACCTACTCAAAATGAGTAAATGCGAATTATCTCTAAAAGTATTGCAGATAGCCAATTTTTGTCAAATTAATCATTCACCTACTTTTGGGAGAGCTTTCACTTGGTGAAGTTTCAGACCCATAGCTAATTACTCACCTACTGAAAATGAGTAAATGCGAATTATCTCTAAAAGTATTGCAGATAGCCAATTTTTCTCAAATAACTCATTCACCTACTTTTGGGAGAGCTTTCACTCTGTGAAGTTTCAGACCCATAGCTAATTACTCACCTACTCAAAATGAGTAAATGCGAATTATCTCTAAAAGTATTGCAGACAGCCAATTTTTCTCAAATAACTCATTCACCTACTTTTGGCAGAGCTTTCACTTGGTGAAGTTTCAGACCCATAGCTAATTACTCACCTACTGAAAATGAGTAAATGCGAATTATCTCTAAAAGTATTGCAGATAGCCAATTTTTCTCAAATAACTCATTCACCTACTTTTGGGAGAGCTTTCACTTGGTGAAGTTTCAGACCCATAGCTAATTACTCACCTACTCAAAATGAGTAAATGCGAATTATCTCTAAAAGTATTGCAGATAGCCAATTTTTCTCAAATTACTCATTCACCTACTTTTGGGAGAGCTTTCACTTGGTGAAGTTTCAGACCCATAGCTAATTACTCACCTACTCAAAATGAGTAAATGCGAATTATCTGTAAAAGTATTGCAGATAGCCAATTTTTCTCAAATAACTCATTCACCTACTTTTGGGAGAGCTTTCACTTGGTGAAGTTTCAGACCCATAGCTAATTACTCACCTACTCAAAATGAGTAAATGCGAATTATCTGTAAAAGTATTGCAGATAGCCAATTTTTCTCAAATAACTCATTCACCTACTTTTGGCAGAGCTTTCACTTGGTGAAGTTTCAGACCCATAGCTAATTATTCACCTACTCAAAATGAGTAAATGTGAATTATCTCTAAAAGTATTGCAGATAGCCGATTTTTCTCAAATAACTCATTCACCTACTTTTGGGAGAGCTTTCACTCTGTGAAGTTTCAGACCCATAGCTATTTATTCACCTACTCAAAATGAGTAAATGCTAATTATCTGTAAAAGTATTGCGGATACCCAATTTTTATCAAATACTCATTCATCTACTTGTGGGAGAGCTTTCACATGGTGAAGTTTCAGACCCATAGCTAATTACTCACCTACTCAAAATGAGTAAATGCGAATTATCTCTAAAAGTATTGCAGATAGCCAATTTTTCTCAAATTACTCATTCACCTACTTTTGGGAGAGCTTTCACTTGGTGAAGTTTCAGACCCATAGCTAATTACTCACCTACTCAAAATGAGTAAATGCGAATTATCTGTAAAAGTATTGCAGATAGCCAATTTTTCTCAAATAACTCATTCACCTACTTTTGGGAGAGCTTTCACTTGGTGAAGTTTCAGACCCATAGCTAATTACTCACCTACTCAAAATGAGTAAATGCGAATTATCTGTAAAAGTATTGCAGATAGCCAATTTTTCTCAAATAACTCATTCACCTACTTTTGGCAGAGCTTTCACTTGGTGAAGTTTCAGACCCATAGCTAATTATTCACCTACTCAAAATGAGTAAATGTGAATTATCTCTAAAAGTATTGCAGATAGCCGATTTTTCTCAAATAACTCATTCACCTACTTTTGGGAGAGCTTTCACTCTGTGAAGTTTCAGACCCATAGCTATTTATTCACCTACTCAAAATGAGTAAATGCTAATTATCTGTAAAAGTATTGCGGATACCCAATTTTTATCAAATACTCATTCATCTACTTGTGGGAGAGCTTTCACATGGTGAAGTTTCAGACCCATAGCTAATTACTCACCTACTCAAAATGAGTAAATGCGAATTATCTCTAAAAGTATTGCAGATAGCCAATTTTTCTCAAATAACTCATTCGCCTACTTTTGGGAGAGCTTTCACTTGGTGAAGTTTCAGACCCATAGATAATTATTCACCTACTCAAAATGAGTAAGTGTGAATTATCTCTGAATAGTATTGCAGATAGCCAATTTTTCTCAAATAACTCATTCACCTACTTTTGGAAGACCATTCACACACGAAAATGAAAAATTGTGAATATCTCGGAAAAGCTCTTTCTTCTGCCTTAATGCTCGGCGGGAGATACACACCACGGCAGTGGTCTTGAGAAAAATTTTTTTCTCCCCGAAAATGGTGGCCATTTTGAATTTTCAAAGTTTTTGCAAAAGACAAAAATGCTTATATCTCGAAAACTGTGCTATATGGAGCGAACTCAACAAAATTTTTGACCTGCTGGGTATCTCTGCAGAGTAGCCATGCCAATTTTCAAAATATTTTTGTCTCGCCAAATATATCGGATATTTTTAATTTTTTTATTTTTTGCAAAACACAAAAATGCTTATATCTTGAAAACCGTGCTAGATAGAGCAGACTGCGCTGACTTTGGTTGCCACAACAGTATAAGGCTAGAAACGAAGCATTTTCTTAATACTTTAGCACTCACCTTTATATCCTTTTCGGGACACTTTGTTTTTGCTATGCAAAAACATTATCTTTTTTTTGCGAGCGATCCTCTAGTTGGTCCTAGAGGTTTGCAATGTGAAAACGACTTATAGGAAATCATGGCCTGCGAATCTTTCGATGTGGTCAGACTTCACCTTGGGCCCCGGCTACAAGGTCAAATAAGGTTAGCCAAACTTAAAAGTGCTTTCAGCTTGTGTAATTATTAATTTCCTTTCTCCTATTAAAAAGTTTTTTGCCCTCACCAAATGAAGTACATGTACATGTATATTAATTTCATTAGAGTTATATTGTGTTAGACAACTGTATATTTAATTATTGGAATGTTGTACCATTATATTTTTTTTCCTCTTTTGTACAGTAATTTGTAAAGCCTCTGAGATGGTTGCAATATCTCCCGTCTCTGCAGGGTGTCTCAAAAAGTTTTCAATAGAGGGAATAAAACCTATATAAAAACACACCCGTAGCTCCTTGTTACTCACTGTTGAGTAAATCGGTTTTAACTAGAAAACTGTTGTATTTAGAGAATTTTGTGTAAATACGTTATCAACATACTTTTGGGTCAGCTATAAAATAGTAAAATTACAGACCTGTAGCTCATTGTATAGCTGATTAATACCTACTTTAAAGTTCTCACTGTTGAGTAAATCAATTGTAACTTGAAAACTATTGCATTTACAGTATTTTGTTTAAATATGCCATTCACCTACTTTTCGCTCAGCTATAACATAGTAAAATTGCAGACCTGTAGCTCAGTACAAAGCTGAACAAGCGCTAATGAGAGATTCTGGCTGTTAAGTAAATCAGTTGTAACTTGAAACTATTGCCTTTACAGTATTTGTTGAAATATGTTTTCCACCTGCTTTTCACACTTTAACGGCAAACTTTGTACTTCACTTCTGAATACGGTTTGCAGGGCACAACTTTTGTGACCTTTTCTTCTTTCACTTCTACGCTTCTACCGACTGCTTGCCTTTTAAAAGCAAACTGCTTATACATATGAAAAGAGGCTGAACTGACATTTTTATTATCAGGTGAGCTGAGTCCCACTATTAATGATATGGCCTACTTAGAGTGAAAAAGGGGGATTTTCAGCCCTTAATGAGTCTAGTACAATTTAACTTACCTCAATTAATTAAGCGTCCCTGAAAGGGCGCTTATTTGGTTTCGCCTCAGTTTCCTCGTCGCCGCCGCATTATGGTCTCCCTTGAATATCTCCCTTATTATTGCAAGCTTTTTAATCATATTTGGCAGTTATATACCTTAGACGTGGGAAAATTTTTTCACATGCTTAAATTTGACCTTTGATCTTTATCAAGGTCACATGATCAAAAAATAGTTTTTTCGGGTACACCCGCCCGTCATCGCAGTTCAGGAAAATCTACTGACCGCAGAGGCTTGTAACTTCATACACATGTTTATACTATCAGAAACGTGAGCTGATTAGATTTTGGGAGCAATCCGATGAAAATTGACCGATTTATGAGTGATTTTCTCACAGGTACCAATCAGAAAGCTTAAAATTCATGTGAACCCCCCTATTATCTCAAGTATTGCATTTAGAGCCATAAAATGTATTGGGAGGTAGTAGGAAACCATATGTGGAGAGTCTAGAAAGCAAGTCAAATTCCCCCACCCCCCCCCGACCCCCCTGTCGGGGTCAAACTGGGGTCATAAAATAGCCAATTTCATCTTTTCCCCTTATATCTCCTTTATTCTTGCTTCTAGAGCTTGAGAATGTATTAAGAGGTATTGGGAAACCATATGTGAAGAGTCTAGATAGCCGGTCATATTTACCCCCAGACCCTTATGGGTCAAACTGGGGTCATAAAATAGCCAATTTTGTGTTTTTGCCTTATATCTCCTTTATTGTTGCTTTTACAGTTTTAGAATGTATTAAGAGGTATTGGGAAACCTTATGTGATGAGTCTAGATAGCCGGTCAGATTTACCCCCGCATCCCCCCTTATGGGTCAAACTGGGGTCATAAAATAGTCAATTTTGTGTTTTGGCCTTTTATCTCCTTTATTCTTGCTTCAACAGCTTTAGAATGTATTAAGAGGTATTGGGAAACCATATGTGAAGAGTCTAGATAGCTGGTCAGATTTACCCTGGACCCCCCCTGATGGGTCAAACTGGGGTCATAAAATAGCCGATTTTGTGTTTTTGCCTCTTATCTCCTTTATTCTTCCTTTTAGAGTTTTAGAATGTATTAAGAGGTATTGGGAAACCTTATGTGAAGAGTCTAGATAGCTGGTCAGATTTACCCCCGGACCCCCCCTTATGGGTCAAACTGGGGTCATAAAATAGCCGATTTTATTGCGTTAATACTTCCTATCCAATGGACAATTGCTAATCCGGTCGGCGCAGACCGGCCCGCCAAACGCCAGAAAAAGACGTCCTGTGTTTCCACCGGCTGGCCGGTCCATAGTACTGTGCACTCCCCAGATGGCGCCTCGTACTTCCTTCCTGTCTAGACAACCTGACGTCATAGCATCTTTTTCGTTTGGCACGTGTACTGTGCAGACGTGTTTTTTCAACATCTCCAGATTTTTAAAGGAAAAGTGTGCTTTAATGATGGATTTTGAACCTTATATGTGCAGAGTTTCTTTGTTTTTAGAAGAATGCATCTGCTGCCTTTGAAAAGCTAAATAAGTGCCTAAATGATGTTAAAGAGTGGATGACAACTAGTAAGCTCAAACTGAATCCTGATAAGACTGAGTTTATCATCTTTGGTTCGAAGAGACAAAGGGATAAGTTGAAAGCATGTTTTCCAATTGATATCCTGGGCAACTCACTCTGCCCTGCAGATTCAGTAAAAAATCTGGGTGTGTGGCTTGATTCAGATTTCTCTTTGTCCAAGCATGTTCAGAATGTCTGCAAAAGTTGTTTTGTTAAACTCCGTGACTTCAGACATGTCAGGCGGTTTCTTACTCATGATGTTTCTGTGCTGGTAGCCAACGCTCTTGTTAGTAGTCGGTTGGATTACTGCAACTCACTTTTCAGGAGCCTGTCCAAGTTCAATCTACGCAAATTACAGTGCATCCAAAATAGTGCAGCTAGAATTGTATCAAACACCAGTCGATACACCAGCATAACTCCTGTGCTAAAGAAACTGCATTGGCTTCCTGTTGAACAGCGCATTGTGTTCAAGACAGTCACACTTGTTTATAAGTATCTTCACACAGGTTTTCCCAGGTATTTTTCACCACATCTTTCCTCCTACAGCAGTTCTTACAGTACCAGGCGCAGTCAAAGTGGTGGTAATTTCCTAGTTATTCCAAAGTTCTGCCCCTCTGTTCATAAATCTGTCAAACAGTTTGGTAATAGTTTTGCGTTTGATGCTCCTACTGTGTGGAATACTCTCCCTGATGTGATTCGTGCCTCTCCATCCCTGGCCTCCTTCAGAAAACAGCTTAAAACCTACCTGTACACCAAAGCATATCCACCCTAGCCTGAATCATCCTCCTGGCGTTCTCCGTGGTGTTCGACCCCTGTTATGTCCCTGGACACAGAATTTTGTTGGCTGCTTTTTGTTTTGTTGCGCCTTAGAGTCCTCTTGTTTGGGGAGATTAAGCGCTATAAAAGTCCAATTAGAATTAGAATTTTTAAATGTTACCAACTGATCAAGCACGGATATACATTTAGAAATCTGCTGGAAACGCTCCCTAGTTGACTCAATTTATTATTGACGATAGGGCAGTAATCGACGAGATATATGAAGGCAGCCATTTTGCTAGTTTCCTCCCATTCAACCTTTTTGTTGTTAGGGGCAGATCAACAATATTGAGGAATTATGGATATACTTCTAACAGGTATTTTTATCCGTGTCTTTTGTTTGAATGTTTCGTCTATAACCTTCCAGCTACAGTCACCATAGAAACGTCTCCTAGTACTACACGAGAACTTCAGTCTACGTAGTTTTGAAAACTGTGAATGGAAGGAATTCCCCATCACAGATGCATTCTTTCAGAGCGCACTGGTACCGACTTCTCTGCTGTAAAGCATCAGTCACACCAGCCCAGCTCAAGTATTTGGTGTTTTTTAATCAGAAGCAGGAGATGAATTCTTCAGATTTCTTCAGAGCGCACTGGTACCGACTTCTCTGCTGTAAAGCATCAGTCACACCAGCCTAGCTCGAGTGTATTTTCATCAGAAGCAAGAGGTGAATTCTTCAGATCTCTTCAACCGACCTTCAAGTATTGCTACATAGAAGGAACTTCTATCACTCTCAGTCCCACCCTTATGGACCCGGCACGTGTGTCGGTAGTAAGGGCAGTGGATGGCCAGGAAACTGGTTTGAGTGTACAGCCGGCTGAGAAGAAGAACCGACTTCAGACCGGCCAGGAATTTCATCTACAGAGTGCACTGGTCCAGGCTTCTCTGCTTTTAAAGCAACAGCCGGCCGGCCAGCTAAAGAACGCGACCTCTGACGTCATATCCAGTCAGCCAATCGCGTGTCTTCACGAAGCTGGTCACGTGTTCTCACCGACCAGTCACGAAGTTTATCACGTGATTCACCGAACAAGAAGGTCGGAAGTACATTCTTTGCACTCACGTCTACTATGATTCCAGTTTTTAGTTCCTGTAATACACCTCCAGCGTACTGATACAGATTTCTCTGCTTCAGACATCAGTCGACCAGTAAGCTTACGTTTACTGTGATATAATGAGAGAACGTGTCTAGTGAGGACATATCCCGAAGTGGGTCACGTGATTCACCGACCAGTTCACGAAGCAGATCGTCATCTCCAGTCAGCCAATCACGTTGTCCCTCCGACCAGCAAAGCTGGTCACGTGACACACCGAACAACAATGTTTCTAAATATAGCTCACAAGGGCTTTCCCAGCAACTGTCAAATCTGTGAATAAGACGTGCGTTTTTAAAGAAATACTTTTTTAATGGATGAAACCTACTGTCAGCTGAATTCAACACAAGAGATAGTTGTTAAATTGCTGTAGCCATTGGGTACAGAGTGTACCGGCCGGTACCTGCTACACAGCCTTGTACACTTGCCTCAACAACTGGTTACAGAGTGTACCTACCAGTACCAGCCATTCAGCCCTGTACACTTGCTTCAGCAACTGGTTACAGAGTGTACCGGCTACACAGCCTTGTATACTTGCTTCAACAACCGGTTACAGAGTGTACCGACTGGTACCTGCTACACCGCCTTCTACACTGGCTTCAACAACTGGTTACAGAAAATGTACCGACCAGTACCGGCTACACAGCCTTGTACACTTGCTTCAACAAACTGGTTACAGAGTGTACTGACCGGCACCGGCTGTACAACCTTGTACACTTGCTTTAGCAATTGGCTACATATGTTTTCAACCGACTGGTTACCAAGTCTACTGACTGGGTGCTGGCTACACAGTCCTTACTGTACAATGCTTCACCCCAACTGGTTACACACACAAAAAAAAACCAAAAAAAAAACCAGTAGCAGTCTAAATGCATTGGTGACCTCACCCTGTCAATTTTTTGCCGGTTACAGAGAAAATTATCAGTTATGGAGACCTGGTACCGGAGAGAGTTGCCCAAGGTAAATTTGGTTACAGAGAATTCTTAGACCAGTCAGTAGCCTTGGTGATATGACAGTGTCCCAAGCTACTTCCAGGCAACCTTCCCTTATCACACCTCTCAACAGCCGGTTATCGGTGCTGGATTTGACTGGAGAGATAATAGATTTCACCTTTACAAGCAGACCTGAATAACCAGCATGAAAAGAAATAGGTCTTATCAAAAATTTGGTCGATAGTCAAGTTCTTCATCATGTCCGGCCAAGGGTCAGCCATCTCTCAAATGACAATTTACTGTGTAAATGCTGCACCTCGCGGGATGCTGGCCTGGGGAAGAGTCCTTTAAATGTAAAAAATTCTGTCAGCCCAACCGGACTGGACCACACCAAGAACAGAGAGACTGTTTTACTTCGATCATTGTCCCCAGATCGGATCAGTGTCCGGAGACTGGAGGGACAGAAATGCTTGTCAGACTGTCAAATGTCCAAAATGTGGCACACACTGCCTACAGGGTCCAGACTAACCCGTTTGGGAATTTAGGAAGCCTTGGGGACTGGACCCTAGATAGTACAAATGTTGAAGGTGGGCTACACTTGGTTTTGACAAGGACACCAAAAAAATTATAAACTGCTGTGTACATCCTCACAGGAACCTATTTTGGTTAGAGGCATTACATCAGTTATGGACAAAGATGCAGTCGGTCCAATTCAAAATCTGTTTTTTTCTTCAACCTTACTTGGTTCCAAAACCACACAACCATTGGAGACCTATTGTAGGTCTGAGCAACCAAACCTTTCGGAGGCCATCAGGACCACCCTCCAACAATGGAAGTGGGTTACCTCAATAGATTTCAAGGACGCCTACTTCCATCTATCAATACAGGAACAGTCCAGGACATATCAAATTTCATGTCCAGGGTCAGGCATACCAGTTCAAAGCACTGTCTTTCGGTCTGTCCACTACACCCATGGACCTAACTGCAGTAGCAAGAAGTTGAAACTGATGGCCGTACACAAGGGTATAATAACCCGCCAGTACTTAAATGACTAGTTGGTGAAAGCCACATCCCATCAGTTTGTCTCCAGCATACACTAGATCTAGTAAAATATGCAAGTATTTGGTTGGCTGGTGAATTTTGAAAAATCAGAACTGGAACCAAAGACAGGTCCGACCTATACCGGACCATTGGCAAAACCTTCAGGACCAAATACTAGAAATACTGTCACTACTGGCCTGTCCGGTCCAGCAGTTCGTGTCTGATAGGTTTACTAACAGCCACAGGAAGTAAGTTCACCTAGACCGACTTCATAGGAGACCCGTACAATGGTGGCAGCAAGAGGACAAAGTCCTTACAGGCAAACCATTACACCCAAATAAACTATGATCTGCAATTTTTACAGATACATCAAAACCAGGGTGGGGCGCTCACTTAAATGAACGCACTACAAGAGGCACCCGGTTCCTTCCGGGAAGCAAGTTGCATATGAATCACCTAGAACTCAAGGCAGTCTTTCTAGCCTTAAAAGAGTTCCAAGACCTCTGCATACACAAGATAGTACTTGTAGAGACGGGTAACACCACAGTGGTGGCATACTTTAACAAGGAAGGAGGCATGAGGTCGGGCCCACTTTGTGCTTTACTATGGAGAATCTTAACCTGGTGCACAAGAAATCAAGTAACTCTCAAAGCCCGACACATTCTAGGCCGGCTGAGGGTGGTCGCAGACAAGCTGGCCCAACCACTCAAGAGTGGTCTCTCCTTCAGGAGGTCTTCCAAGCAATATGCAACAGGCAGCAGAGGCCTCAAATAGACTTATTTGCCATTTTATTCAACAACAAGTTGCCTTTGGGTCACCAGTACCAGATCCCCTGGCCACAGCAGTGGTTTCGCTCAGTCTGCCATGGTAGGATCAGGAAGCATACACCTTCCCACTATCAGCCATATTGGGAAAGCGGTGATGTTGCAGGACTCCTCATGAGAATGATTGATGAGAATCATTTGGATTGCTCCGGGGTGGCCCAACATACCTTGGGTTTGGGATCCAGTGGCCATGTCCAGTCAAATCCCACTGAGCCTGCCAATTCTGCTCAACCTGTTGACACAACCATTCAATCAGATCCCTCAACCTTAATATCCATGTAGGGTTCCTAGAGCCTCAGCAATCGAGGAGCAGGGCTTGTCTGAGGCAGTGGCAGCAAGAGTTGAGGTTCCTCAAAGGGGATCAATCAGATCAGTCTATGAGGCAAGTGGCCCTTTCTTACAAGTGATGTACCATTCATCAGGTGGACTTCGGGGCACCCCCTGTAAAGTTAGTTGCTGACTTCCTTATGTACCTATTTCAGGACAGGAAGTTACAGTCCAGCACCATTGATGGTTACAGGTCAGACATTGCTGATAGACTGGGAAATTCGCCCATCAATATCAGTAAGGATGAAAATCTCACCCGTCTCCTGGATAGTTTCCACTGAGACAGACCCAAAGGCCAGAAGGGAATTCCCTCCTGGAACCTCTCCCTGGCTTTTGCACCAGCTGACAAGGGTCATTTTGAACCAATTAAGAGGCCTCCTTGAAGCATTTGACCTTCAAGACAGTTTTTCCTCTTGGCCCTGGGGTCGGGTAAGAGTAGAAGTGAGATACATGTTTGGCAAAACAGAAATATTAGACACCAGTCCGACTGGTCAAGGTGTCCCTGTACCCGTCACCCAGCTTTCTCTCCAAGAATCAGCTGGCCAAAGAGGGTCCAGACAGTGTGGCCCCAGGGGTATAACAGCCCTGGCCCCAACTCTGGATAGATCCCTCAAGTCTGACAGGTCCCTCTGTCCAGTCAGGGCATTGCGCTACTATTTGGACAGCACCTCGGGCAGAATAAGGAGGTGGGTTTTTGTCTCCTTTAAGAAAGGTTTTGACAAAGACATCTCACCTGCCACTATCTCCTCTTGGACCAAGCAGACTGTGATCCTATGTTATGAGCTCTCTGACCAGGAGGCCCACACTTTACATCAGGTTAAAGCCCATGATGTCAGGGCCTTTGATGCTTCTAAGGTCTTCCAGTTGGGAGTTTCCTTGGATACAGTCTTGTCAGCCTGCCTCTGAAGTCACATAATACCTTCACATAGTTCTATTTGAAGGGCGGGGCTTGGGCTGATTCAGAGTTTTACCAATTGGGCTCGGTAGTGGCTGCTCAGCAGATCCACAAGTGGCCCTTAGCTTGAGGAGATTTGTATATACGTATGAACAGTTTCTTCATGTACATAAGAATTAAGAGTGGCCTGCTTCCTTCGGGAGGTTTATTTGCATTCTGGGACTGAACTCATCCCTCTCTTCCCCTACCTCAGAGCAGGTCTGTAAAAAAGGGGGGGGCAACGGCGGTATAGCCCCAGTTAACCGGCTGCTGGCAACCGACCATGGCCTTACAGGGTTTCCTGACCTTAAGGTCAACCCAGGCCTGGGCCTATAGGTCTCCTGACGAAGTCAGCCTAGACCTTAGGTTTAATTTGCTATTACTTGTGAGTTCACATAAGTCCCTAGTAACCTACCCGCCGACCAAGTGGTAGTTATTCAGCAATTGTCCATTGGATAGGAAGTATTAACGCAATAAAATTGCAAATTTAATAAGTAAATTAAATTTTTATAAGTTAATACCCTATCCAATGGACACACAAGACCCTCCCACCGACCCCGCTATCAGCTTACTAGGGGTCTAATAGGTTTAGACAACGAAAAAGATGCTATGACGTCAGGTTGTCTAGACAGGAAGGAAGTACGAGGCGCCATCTGGGGAGTGCACAGTACTATGGACCGGCCGGCCGGTGGAAACACAGGACGTCTTTTTCTGGCGTTTGGCGGGCCGGTCTGCGCCGACCGGATTAGCAATTGTCCATTGGATAGGGTATTAACTTATAAAAATTTAATTTACTTATTAAATTTGCAATTTTGTGTTTTTGCCTTATATCTCCTTTATTCTTGCTTTTACAGTTTTAGAATGTATTGAGAGGTATTGGGAAACCTTATGTGAAGAGTCTAGATAGCTAGTCAGATTTACCCCCGCATCCCCCCTTATGGGTCAAACTGGGGTCATAAAATAGCCGATTTTGTGTTTTTGCCTTTTATCTCTTTTATTCTTTTAGAGTTTTAGAATGTATTGAGAGGTATTGGGAAACCTTATGTGAAGAGTCTAGATAGCTGGTCAGATTTACCCCCTGCCTCCTCCCCCCCCCCCCCCCCCTTTTATGGATCAAACTGGATTCATCAAATAGCCGATTTTGTGTTTTTGCCTTATATCTATTTTATTCTTGCTTTTAGAGATTTACAATGTATTCAGAGGTATTGGGAAACCTTATGTGAAGAGTCTAGATAGCTGGTCAGATTTACCAGATAGATGTGTTCAAAGCATTGTGTCATAAACTTCTTGCCTTGCTAAAGTCTCACATTTTACTATGCCTTTTTCTAAAATGTAAATAGATATATGGCATTTATAAATCACTGTTACTCTTTAATTAAGTAGTTTTATGGTGTAACTTTCAACCTATTATAAGTATTGATGCTTTATGCATTCTTAGCCAGAGCATTTATTCAATTAACTTTTCGCAATTTATGACCATAGAAAACAAAATAAAGTTTAAATTTTTCTTTCATGTTAATGCATGAACTTCCACACTGTCTGCTTAACTTTCACTTCTTCTCTGAGCACTGCATGTTTTTATTTTCAAAAACCTTTTTCTACTGTATTGTATATTATATTGCAGTGAACCTTTTTGGGACGCTTAGTTTTTGTTAGCAAAAACATTTTTCTAGTTTTGATACGACTCATGTAGTCATGCACATATTTCAGTTGATAATCACATATATATAAAAACAAATTTTAAGTACATTGTACAACACTTTTTGTGTCACCAGCATTCATGCTGTGTGGCATATAGGGATTGCTTCGTTGTCTCATTTTGTGGCGTCTTTCATTGTTGGCGTCTGTCGGCATCACACTTTCTATTCTGGACAGTATCTCAAAAAAATGGCATGTCAGATTTAATTCAAATTTTGCATGTTGATGTAACTGCTCGTCAGGGTGTGCTGTATAGTTTTGTGACCGTAAACTCCTACCAGTAAGATACTTATACTGAGTTTAAGTTTTTTGGTTTCCGGAAAATATCTCAAAAATGGCTTGATGGATTCAATTCAAATTTGGCATGTGGTTGTAACTAGTTTTGAAGGTGTGTCCTATTTTAAGGTGACCTTAAACTCCCATGTATAAAAAACTTATGTCCGGTTTACGTTTTTTCTTTCTCTATGGAGTATACTGAAAGTAGCTTCAGAAATTGCATTCAACTTTTGCAATTATATGTAACTGGCCATAGGTAAGTGCCACACAATAAGATGACCTTAAACTCCCATTAATAACAGAATTATATTCACTTTAAGTTTGATAATTTTTGAACAGTATTTCAGATATTGTGCAATTCTAGGCATTTCAGTTGTGGATGTAACAAACCTTGAACAGAACTTTCAGGAAAAGATTACCTTAAACTTGCTACAATATACAACAGTGCAAACAAACTTTGAGTTTAAGGTTGTGGCAATATTTTTGGTGTTTGGAAGATATTTTATATGCTAATTAGGACTTTTTACATTGATATTCATCATGTACATATATCTCCACCAAAAATGGTCTCTTGTAAGGTTATAGTAAATTGCTGACATTTTATAAACTAATGAGTTGTGTCACTAGCAGCTTTGATTGAAGACATACATGGTCAGTGTCGTCTTCACACTTACTTTCCAGAGAGTATCTCAAAAATAGCTTGATGAATTAAATTCCAATTTGGCATGTTGATGTAACTTTTCCTCAAGGTGTGACCTATTTAAGATGAGCTTAAACTCACAGTAGTAAGTTACTTATATTGATTTGAAGGTTTTTCGTTTCCGGACAGTATCTCAAAAATTTGTTGACAGATTCAATTCAAATTTGGCATGTTGTTGTAACTGGTTTTCAAGGTATGCCCTATTTTAAGGTGACCTTAAACTCTCATGTATTAAAAAGTTATATTGAGTTTACATTATTTGTCCATAGAGTATACTGGAAATAACTTGAGAAATTTCATTCAAATTTTGCATGTATATGTAACTGGCCACAGGTAGGTGCATTACAATAAGGTGACCTTAAACTCCCAGTAATAACAGAATTATATTCACTTTAATTTTGGCAATTTTTCAACAGTATTTCAAACACTGTGCAATTCTAAGCATCTTTCAAGTTGTGGATGTAACAAACCGGGGAAAAAACCTGCAGGAAAAGATTACCTTAAACTCCCTCACAGTCGCAAACTAACTTTGAGTTTAAGGTTGAGACACTTTTTGGTGTTTGAAAGATATTTGATGTGCTAATTAAGACTTTAATCTTTGATATTCATCACATACATCTGTCTACACAAGGAAAAATCTCTTTTGTAAGGTTATAGTCAATCCCTGATATTTCATAAACTTATGAGTTTAAGGTTGCATTACTTTTGTGTCACCAGCAGCTATGTTGTAGGACAAATATGGTCAGTGTAACTTATGATAAATATGTTACTATATGTTTGCATGTATATGTAACTGGCCATAGATAAGTGCCATACATTAAGATGACATTAAACTCCCAGTAATAGCACATTGTCAGTGACGTCGTCACACTTCCTTTCCAGGCAGTATCTCAATATGATATGATGGATTAAATTCAAATTTGGCATGTGGATGTAACTGGTATTCAAGGTGTGCCCTATTTTAAGGTGACCTTAAACTCCCACTAGTAACATATTTATATTGATTTTAAGTTTTTCTGTTTCCACACAGTATCTCAAAAATGGGTTGACAGATTCAATTCACATTTGTGGTTGTAACTGGTATTCAAGGTGTGTCATATTTTAAGGTGGCCTGAAACTCCCATGTATAAAAGATTTATGTTGCGTTTCAGTTTTTTATTTTTCCATAAAGTATACTGAAGATAAATTGAGAAATTTCATTCAAATTTTGGATGTATATGTAACTGGCCATAGGTAAGTGCCATATATTAAAGTGACCTTAAACTCCCAGTAATAACACATTGTCAGTGTCGTCACACATCCTTTCCAGACAGTATCACAAAAATGGCGTGATGGATTAAATTCAAATTTGGCATTGGATGTAACTGGTCCACAAGGTGTGCCCTATTTTAAGGTGACCTTAAACTCCCACGAGTAACATATTTATTATAAGTTTTTTCTGTTTCCAGACAGTATCTCAAAAATGGGTTGATGGATTCAATTCAAATTTACCATTGGGTTGTAACTGGTATTCGAGGGGTGCTATTTTATCTCTCTACAGGGATATACGATACTATTTTATCTCTCTTATATCTCTCATATCTTTTTACTTGAATCTTGGTTGTTGCACCTTTGGGTGTCTTTTGATGTAGATTAAGCACTGTTAAAGTCATATTAGAATTCATTAAGGGTTTTACTTTTGCAACTTCCCATTGTAACAGATGGTATTGCATAAAGTGAGTCACAGGTTTTGCCCCAACTCCACATATAAGCATGTATTGCCACATATGTATGTATGGGTAATATTCAAAACATTCAAACCATAATTCGACCATACATAATTGTGATATTTTCATTGACAGCTATTCTCCAGTTAAGAAATTTTACAGCTTCATAACTTTTAGTTTACTGAATTGTCTTGTTTTAATACTTAATCGTCACATGCAGTGCTCTGAAAGTATCCCAATCTGTGTACTGTTTCACTACTTCTATATCTCATGGTTTTGAAAAATATATCCCCAGGCTGTGGGGTACGGGAATCTCTGATGCTATTTTTGATGGGTAGCTAAAAAACAGCCATTGCCATGGCAACACTTTGTGGATTTTTAGGTCTTAAGTTTTGTGGGTGTTCCAGAGCCTAAACCCATGCATTCATTTTCATCAGATTTTCAGGACATCTTTACTTGGGGATCTTGGATGATTAGGTTTCAGGAATATCTGGCACCAGTTGTTGACATGGCATTATTTTTATGTCAGCTGAATTGTCATTCAAAATGAGCAAGTGGCTTCTATCTTTAAAAGTATTGCAGGAACATAATTACCGTTAAAGGTGTTGTTCACTTATTTCTTAGTGAATTATAACATAGTAAAGTTTTGGCTGGTTGCTCAATACATGAATGGGTAACAGCTTCGTGCTCCCTTTTTAGCAGTTTTAATCATGAAAAAGTTTCTTTTATTTCCTTTATTACTGCTCCTAGATGTTTGGGATTTGATGGCCATTTATGGGAAATCATGTGATTGGCGAGCCGGGCGGGAGATTATAATTTGCACATGTGTGTGCGTGCGTGCATGCGTGCATGGGTCACGCACTTTTCTCTGAAACTACTACAGTTACACATTTTTGGTAAATTACTTATCCTAATGAATTTTTACACTCTTCAATATTTTTTGGGTTTGGTGAACTTTGGCGTACTTTTGAGTGAGTAATAGCACTTTTACCTAATATAATTAGATGACTTATAACTCTCAAACTATTTAGAGTATTTTGTTCTAATATGTTGTTCAGCTACTTTCTCCACAGCTACAACATGGTCAGTAGTTTGGAAGTGTATCTCCATAGCTAAGTGAGTAATAGCTACTTTGTCAATTTTTAATGATAACCATAATGAGTAAATGGCTTATATCTTCAAAAGTATTGCAGCTACACAATTTCTCTCAAATATGTTGTTCATCTACTTTTTTGTGAACTGTAACATATTTAAGTTTTACAACTGTTGCTCAATGTACAAGTGAGTAATGGCTACTTTATTGCTACTTTTAGTGAAAATGTGAAAAATCACAAATATCTCACAAACTGTAAGAGATAGAGCAATTTCGAGCGAATTTTTGACCCACAGGGTAGTACAAGAGTATCCTGTGCAAAGGGGAAAAATTTCAATTTTCACCACTTTTGGCAGCCATCTTGGATTTTTGCGGAAAATGAAAAAGTGTGAATATCTCGAACACCGTAAGAGATAGAGCGATTTCGAGCAAATTTTTGACCTGCAGGGTAGTACAAGAGTATCCTGTGCAAAGGGGAAAAATTTCAATTTTCACCACTTTTGGCGGCCATCTTGGATTTTTGCGGAAAATGAAAAAGTGTGAATATCTCGAACACCGTAAGAGATAGAGCGATTTCGAGCGAATTTTTTACCCACAGGGTAGTACAAGAGTATCCTGTGCAAAGGGGAAAAATTTCAATTTTCACCACTTTTGGCGGCCATCTTGGATTTTTGCGGAAAATGAAAAAGTGTGAATATCTCGAACACCGTAAGAGATAGAGCGATTTCGAGTGAATTTTTGACCCACAGGGTAGTACAAGAGTATCCTGTGCAAAGGGGAAAAATTTCAATTTTCACCACTTTTAGCGGCCATCTTGGATTTTTGCGGAAAATGAAAAAATGTGAATATCTCGAAAACCGTAAGAGATAGAGCGATTTGGAGCAAAATTTTGACCCGCAGGGTAGTACAAGAGTATCCTGTGCAAAGGGGAAAAATTTCAATTTTCGCCACTTTTGGTGGCCATCTTGGATTTTAGCGGAAAATGAAAAAGTGTAAATATCTCGAAAACTGTAAGAGATAGAGCGATTTTGAGCGAAATTTAAATGCCACTTTTGGGGGCCATCTTGGATTTTAGCGGAAAATGAAAAAGTGTGAATATCTCAAAAACCATAAGAGATAGAGCGATTTCGAACGAAATTTTGACCCACAGGGTAGTACAAGAGTATCCTATGCAAAGGGGAAAAATTTCAATTTTCGCCACTTTCGGCGGCCATCTTGGATTTTAGCGGAAAATGAAAAAGTGTGAGTATCTCGAAAACCGTAAGAGATAGAGCGATTTGGAGCGAATTTTTGACCCACATGGTAGTACAAGAGTATCCTGTACAAAGGGGAAAATTTCATTTTTCGCCACTTTTGGTGGCCATCTTGGATTTTTGCAGAAAATGAAAAAGTGTGAATATCTCAAAAACTGTACAAGATAGAGCGATTTCGAGCGAATGTTTGACCCGCAGGGTAGTAACAAGAGTATCCTGTGCAAAGGGGGAAAATTTCAATTTTCGCCACTTTTGGCGGCCATCTTGGATTTTTGCGGAAAATGAAAAAGTGTGAATATCTCGAAAACCGTAAGAGATAGAGCGATTTCGAGCGAATTTTTGACCCACAGGGTATTACAAGAGTATCCTATGTAAAGGGGAAAAATTTTAATTTTCGCCACTTTTGGCGGCCGTCTTGGATTTTTGCGGAAAATGAAAAAGTGTTAATGTCTCGAAAACCATACGAGATAGATAGATTTTGAGCGAATTTTTGACCCGCAGGGTAGTACAAGAGTATCCTATGTAAAAGGGAAAAATTTCACTTTTGGCGGCCATCTTGGATTTTTGCGGAAAATGAAAAAGTGTGAATATCTCGAAAACCGTACAAGATAGAGTGATTTCCAGCGAATTTTTGACCCGCAGGGTAGTATCCTACACAAAGGGGAAAAATTTCAATTTTCACCACTTTCGGCGGCCATCTTGGATTTTTACAGAAAATGAAAAAGTGTGAATATCTTGAAAACTGTACAAGATAGAGCGATTTGGAGAGAACTTCTTTACCCACAGGGTAGTACAAGAGTATCCTATGCAGAGGGGAAAAATTAAGTTTTCGCCACTTTTGGATTTTAGCGGAAAATGAAAAATTGTGAATATCTCGGAAAAGGTATTTCTTCCTCTTTAATGCTCGGCGGGAGATCCACACCGCAGCAGTGGTCTTGTTTTGGTTTAATCTGACTAGACCTCAGACCCTTCCTTTAGGGTCAAATGGGGTTGATGATACTTTCAGGTCGCTGTTTCACCTTTATTTTTGGGTCTACGTGTTTGGGATGTGAAGACAGCCTAAAATCATGTGCCCTGAATGTTTTGATAAATCTGATTGGACCTTTGACCCTCCCTTTAAATTCAGATGGGGTCATTTATACTTTTAATATCCTGTATAACCTTTATTATTAGTCTTAGAGGTTTTGGATGTGAAGACAACTTCTAGGAAATCATGTATCTGATGGCTTCACAGCTCCCACATGGAGACCAAAAGACTTTGGCCTTGTTTTTACTTGCTTAACTTTTTGTGAGACTGATAAGTGAAATGAGTGTTTTGATATGTAAAACAGGACCATGAGAAATATGATCAGGACACTAAAAAAGGAAAGATTGGAGACCTTCAAGACAACAAGAGCTACTGTGGTATTGCTGACAGCCATGCAAAAGGTACTTCTTCTTGTGTCTTTCATATCCATTAAATAGTAGATGGTATTACCCCAGTTTTAATGAATGCTTTATATTAACTTTGTACCAGTTGAAATATTTATAAATGTATATTAGGTATATTAGCTTAATTGTATTGATAAATATCAAAATTTACTCTCCTCTTCAGTATTGTCCATAAACATATCTTATGCATATGTATCTCGTGTACCTAAAATATTTAAGCCAAACTATGTGAATGTAATGGGCAAAACTCTGTTTAATTGACTTTAAAAAGATTGTCTTTGCCCCATTTGTGAGCATATAAATCAAGTCAAAACATCAAAATCTGTTTGACTTTAAAAAGCTCGTCTTTGCCTCGTGTGTAAGCATATAAATCACGTAAAAATATCATCAATAGCTTTCAAGGAAACTCATAATTCAAGATGTTCAGATATTTACAAAACAAAATAAAGGCACAAATTTATTTAGCATATCTGCACAATATTTAAGTGTAATTATTGTCAACCTGTAAGGCTAACTGGGCTTTATACTTTTTTATCTCCCGCCGGGCTTTAGCCCGGGAGGGAGATTATGAAATGATGTCTGTGTGTGCGTGCGTGCGTGCGTGTGTGCGTTAGTTAGTCACGCAGATTTCTCCAAAACTGCTACAGCTACAGATTTTTTGTAAATTAATTGTCCCAATGAATTTTCATGCCCTTGAAAATTTTTTTGGTTTTATTGACTTAGGCCTAAAGATAAGTGAGTAATAGCAATCTTAGCTACTTTGAGTAAAGGGCTCATAACTCAAAAACTATTGCAGTAACAAGTTTTTCTTCAAATATGTTGTTCAGCTACTTTGTCCTTGGCTATAAGATGGTACATAGTTTGGGGTCCCATTGCATGCCATAAGTGAGTAATAGCTATTTTCTCATTTGTAGCTAAATAACAGAAGAGGTAAATGTCAAATATCTTCAAAAGTATTAAAGTTAGGGAAATCTTTTCAAATATGTTGTCCATCTTCTTTTTGGTAAGCTATCACATACTAAAGTTTCAGACCTGTTGCACCTTGGATAGCTGAGTAATAGCTACTTTGAAATTCTGACTGGTGAGTAAAGCGATTGTAACTCCAAAACTATTGCAGTTAGAGTATTTTCCTAAAATATGTTGTTCAGCTACTTTGTCCTTAGCTATAAGATGGTACATAGTTTGGGGTTCTATTGCATGCCATAAGTGAGTAATAGCTATTTTCTCATTTGTAGCTAAATAACAGAAGAAGTAAATGTCAAATATCTTCAAAAGTATTAAAGTTAGGGAAATCTTTTCAAATATGTTGTCCATCTACTTTTTGGTAAGCTATGACATAGTAAAGTTTCAGACCTGTTGCACCTTGGATAGCTGAGTAATAGCTACTTTGAAATTCTGACTGTTGAGTAAAGCCATTGTAACTCCAAAACTATTGCAGTTGGAGTATTTTCCTAAAATATGTTGTTCAGCTACTTTGTTCTTAGCTATAAGATGGTACATAGTTTGGGGTTCTATTGCTTGCCATAAGTGAGTAATAGCTATTTTCTCATTTGTAGCTAAATAACAGAAGAAGTAAATGTCAAATATCTTCAAAAGTATTGAAGTTAGGGAAATCTTTTCAAATATGTTGTCTATCTACTTTTTGGTAAGCTATAACATAGTAAAGTTTCAGACCTGTTGCAGCTTGGATAGCTGAGTTATAGCTACTTTGAAATTCTGACTGTTGAGTAAATCCATTGTAACTCCAAAACTATTGCAGTTACAATATTTTCGTAAAATGTCAAATAGCTATTTTGTTATTTGTAGCAAAATCATGACATAAGTAGATGTCAAATATCTTCAAAAGTATTAAAGTTAGGGAATTCTTTTCAAATATGTTATCCATCTACTTTTTCACAAGCTATCACATAGTAAAGTTTCGGATCTGTTGCACATTGGATAGCTGAGTAATAGCTACTTTGAAATTCTACAGTTGAGTAAATCCATTGTAACTCCAAAACTATTGCAGTTACAATATTTTCGTAAAATATGTTGTTCACCTACTTTGTCCTTAGCTATAAGCTGGCATGTAGTTTGGGGTTCTATTGCATGCCATAAGTGAGTAATAGCTATTTTCTTATTAGTAGCAAAATAATGACATAAGTAAATGTCAAATATCTTCAGAAGTATTAAAGTTACGGAATTCTTTTCAAATATGTCATTCATCTACTTTTTTGTAAGCTATCACATAGTAAAGTTTCAGACCTGTTGCACAATGCATAGCTAAGTAATAGCTACTTTGAAATTGTTACTGTTGAGTAAATCCATTGTAACTCCAAAACTATTGCAGTTACAGCTTTTTCTTCAAATATGTTGTTCAGCTACTTTGTCCTTAGCTATAAGCTGGCATGTAGTTTGGGGTTCTATTGCATGCCATAAGTGAGTAATAGCTTTTTTCTTATTAGTAGCAAAATAATGACATAAGTAAATGTCAAATATCTTCAGAAGTATTAAAGTTACGGAATTCTTTTCAAATATGTCATTCATCTACTTTTTTGTAAGCTATCATATAGTAAAGTTTCAGACCTGTTGCACATTGCATAGCTAAGTAATAGCTACTTTGAAATTGTGACTGTTGAGTTAATCCATTGTAACTCCAAAACTATTGCAGTTACAGCTTTTTCTTCAAATATGTTGTTCAGCTACTTTGTCCTTAACTATAAGATGGTATATATTTTGGGGTTGTATTGCATGTCATAAATGAGTAATAGCTATTTTCTTATTTGTAGCAAAATAACAACATAAGTAAATGTCAAATATCTTCAAAAGTATTAAAGTTAGGGAAATATTTTCAAATATGTTATTCATCTAGTTTTTGATAACCTATCACATAGTAAAGTTTCAGACCTGTTGCACATTGGATAGCCGAGTAATACCTACTTTGAAATTGTGACTGCAGGGTAAATGCATATAGTTTGGGGTTCTATTGCATGCCATAAGTGAGTAATAGCTATTTTCTTATTTGTGGCAAAATAATGACATAATTTTTCTCAAATAACTGCTTCATCTACTTTTGGGAGAGCTTTCACATGGTGAAGTTTCAGACCCGTAGCTAATTATTCACCTACTCAAAATGAGTAAATGATCATTATCTGTAAAAGTATTGCGGATATCCAATTTTTATCAAATAACTCATTCATCTACTTTTGGGAGAGCTTTCACATGGTGAAGTTCCAGACCCGTAGCTAATTACTCACCTACTCAAAATGAGTAAATGTGAATTATCCCTAAAAGTATTGGGGATATCCAATTTTTCTTAAATAACTCATTCACCTACTTTTGGAAGAGCTTTCACTTGGTGAAGTTTCAGACCTGTAGCTAATTATTCACCTACTCAAAATGAGTAAATGCTAATTATCTCTAAAAGTATTGTGGATATCCAATTTTTTTCAAATTACTCGTTCATCTACTTTTGGGAGAGATTTCACATGGTGAAGTTCCAGACCCGTAGCTAATTACTCACCTACTCAAAATGAGTAAATGTGAATTATCTCTAAAAGTATTGCAGATATCCAATTTTTCTCAAATAACTCATTCACCTACTTTTGGGAGAGCTTTTACTTGGTGAGGTTTCAGACCCGTAGCTAATTATTCACCTACTCAAAATGAGTAAATGTGAATTATCTCTAAAAGTTTTGCGGATATCCAATTTTTATCAAATAACTCATTCATCTACTTTTGGGAGGGCTTTCACATGGTGAAGTTCCAGACCTGTAGCTAATTACTCACCTACTGAAAATGAGTAAATGTGAATTATCTCTAAAAGTATTGGGGATATCCAATTTTTCTTAAATAACTCATTCACCTACTTTTGGAAGAGCTTTCACTTGGTGAGGTTTCAAACCTGTAGCTAATTATTCACCTACTCAAAATGAGTAAATGCTAATTATCTGTAAAAGTATTGTGGATATCCAATTTTTATCAAATTACTCGTTCATCTACTTTTGGGAGAGATTTCACATGGTGAAGTTTCAGACCCGTAGCTAATTACTCACCTACTGAAAATGAGTAAATGTGAATTATCTGTAAAAGTATTGCAGATATCCAATTTTTCTCAAATAACTCATTCACCTACTTTTGGGAGAGCTTTTACTTGGTGAGGTTTCAGACCCGTAGCTAATTATTCACCTCCTCAAAATGAGTAAATGCTAATTATCTCTAAAAGTATTGCGGGCATCCAATTTTTATCAAATTACTCGTTCATCTACTTTTGGGAGAGCTTTCACATGGTGAAGTTCCAGACCCGTAGCTAATTACTCACCTAATCAAAATGAGTAAATGTGACTTATCTGTAAAAGTATTGCAGATAGCCAATTTTTCTCAGATAACTCATTCACCTACTTTTGGGAGAGCTTTCAGTTGGTGAAGTTTCACACCCGTAGTTAATTATTCACCTACTCAAAATGAGTAAATGCGAATTATCTCTACAAGTATTGCAGATAGCCAGTATTTCTGAAATAACTCATTCACATACATTTTGGAGAGCTTTCAATTAGTGAATTTTCAGATCCGTAGCTAATTACTCATCTACTCAAAATGAGTAACTGCCTATTATCACTAAAAGTATTGCAGATAGCCAATATTTCCCAAAAACTCATTCACCTACATTTTGGAGAGCTTTCACATGCTAAATTTTTTTAATGAATTTTTAAAATAATTTTTAATGCATTAAAATTCATGAAATCATGCACTAAATCAATTATAACTTGAAAAGTATTACATTTAGAGCACCTTGTTAAAATATGTTATCTTTAGTACATCTCATTTATATGGCGGGAGATAAATGCATGCGTCAGAATGCTTGTTTTTAGTGATGTTCCTTTATTTTGAGTGAATCAAAAAGAAAATGATTTGCCATCTTCATTCTAGGTCAAGTGAAAATTGTGTCTTAAGTGCAGGGTTGGGGTCAAGTACATTGAAATGTACTTAAGTACAAGTACAAGTACTTTGTTAATTTTCAAGTACAAGTACAAATACAAGTCCTTTTTTCATCAAAGTACTTAAGTACAAGTACATGTACTTTTCAAAGTACTTAAGTACAAGTACTTTTCATCCGTGAATGACAAAGTAAATTAAAAAAAAAAAACACCACCAAGTTTTTTCAAACATTTATACAAAAATTACAATTACACACTAATTGGTTGTTATCCACTTATTACTATCTTTATAATATTAAAAGGCCCACTATTATTATTGTTTATTCTATTTTAGTGACTACCAATATTTCACAAAACAACAGATACAACATATAAAAAAATACCCAGCCTGCTATTGGGCTTATAAGTCACTTTAAGTTAGAAATTAATTAAGTGTTGTGATGATGGAAAATTAGTTAACCTAATACAATAATACTATACATAATAAGTTTTATGTTAACTAGTCTTTGTAAATTGAAGTATTAGAGAGAAAGCAGAAAGCTTGCTGTGTACTATATTCTCCTTTAAGAAATATATATCTTTCTTTGGAATACAATGTTATCACCCAAAATTGCTGTTCAATAAAAGTGACAAGTAAACAATGAACTTATCCCCACCTTCAAATGTTTGAGAGAAATTGAAGTGACTTTTCTGCTTCCTGCAATAACCTGAGTACATTGTTTACACTTTGCTGTGACACTCCCTTCAGTATTAGCTGGAATCTCAAAATGCTTTAAAACAGCAGCCATTGTGCTAACACAATGTGATTACCATAAAGTAAGTGGTTTGTCAATCCCCCTGTCCTAGTATTTATAGTGGTCAGACAAGATCAATCAATCAATCAGTTGTCCAGGTGCTTAATCTCCGTATCAACGGATTCTAAGGCACACCATCCAATCCGTAAGGCATAAATCATGAGACATTAGACGTGTTCCGAGTCGTTGCCAGGGAGGCGGTCCGGTGTTCGGTAGTAAGAAGCTATGGTGGGAATGATTTCTGAAATAGGTAGGTTTTGAGTCGACTTTTGAAACTGGAGAGATTTGGAGCACTGCGTATATCATATGGAAGATCATTCCATAACTTAGGGGCATCATATGAGAAACTATTGTTAAAATGGACCTTTGATTTATGGATGGAAGGACAGTAAGAGGGAACCAGAAGGAACAAATTTTTGGGATTGGAACGTCTTGTATTCACGGCAGATTTGTACAAGGGGAGATATGGTGCAAAATACTTAGGCTGGCCAGTGGTGAGGTACTTATAGACCAATACTAGGGTTTTGAAGATAATACATTGTCTAACGGGTAGCCAATGGAGTGTCCTAAGGGTGGATGTAATGTGAGTGTACTTTGAAGCACCAGTGACAAACTGTGCAAGCGCATTTTGAACATATTGGAGCCTTGTAGCATTTCGGGATGACAAACTGCGAAAAAGAGAGTTGCAATAATCCAAACGACTACTGACCAGAGCATTTGCAATCACCACTGATGTATCCACAGAAAGAAACCTCCTGATACGATGAAGGTCCCTGAGGCTGATAAAGCAGGATTTGATAACAGAATTTACGTGATTGGTGAAACAAAACTTTGCATCAAACAGAACACCCAGATTGCGTACAACATCTGCGGGAGAGAGGCAATTACCCAGGATATTGACAGGTAGTGAGTCACTGAGCCATTTGTGTCTGTCTTTGGCACCGAAGACTATGAATTCTGTTTTATCAGGATTTAGCTTGAGTTTGTTTTCAGACATCCAGACCTGAATATCATTCAAACATGATTTAAGACGGTCAAAAGACTTGAGACTATCATCAGGGGATAAGTGAATGAACAACTGAGTGTTGTCCGCATAGAAGTGGTAACGGACTCCGGTATATTTTCTGATGACTTGACCAAGAGGTGTTGTGTAGAGGGAAAACAGAAGGGGACCTAAGACAGAACCTTGGGGGACTCCAAACTTCAATTTGAACAAATTCGAAAGACTAGAACCAATCTTGACTGACTGAAAACGATCCTGGAGATAGGATCTAAACCATTTTAATGCCGATCCAGCAAAACCAAATCTAGACGACAGACAGGATAGGAGTGTGTCATGATCGATAGTATCAAATGCCGCAGACAGGTCGAGTAGCACTAGTGCTGTAGGCATGCCCTTGGACAGAGATAGGTGAATCTCATTTTTGATGCACAACAAGGCAGTTTCTGTCGAGTGCCCCACCTTGTAGGCTGACTGGAAGGTATTACCAAGATCATGAGAATCCATACGAGATCTAATTTGGGCAGCCACAATTCGCTCGACCAATTTTGACAAGAAGCTGAGACCGGACACTGGTCGGTAGTTCTTCAAATCCTCTTTTGAAAGGGTGGACTTTTTGAGGAGGGGAGTGACAATAGCCTGTTTGAAAGGATTAGGGAAAATGCCGTTTTTGAGGGACAAGTTAACTAGTTTAGTCAATGAAGGGAGAAGAATGTCAATACATTGTTTCACAATGTGAGTGGGGCATGGATCAAGGGAGCAAGTTTTAGAAGGGGATTCCTTGATAAACTTAAGGACTTCAGTCTCAGTGACAGCTTGAAAGGAACAGAAAGTCGGCGGCTCCTTGTCTGGATGAAGAACCTGAGATCGGGTGTATTTAAAGGTGTCTCGAATCTTTTTAATTTTATCAATGAAAAACGAACCAAATCTGTTTGCTAAAGATTTTTCGTCATCAAAGGATGGGAGGACAGTAGAATTTGACCGACTCAATGTTCTGTTTAGTGCATGCCATAACCTCTTGCTATCGCCGCAATTTTCACTGACTAGATCACGATAGAAGCACCCCTTGTTTCTATTTAGGATGTGGTTACATCTGTTTATCTGCCGTCGAAGACGGGAACGATTTTCAGGGGATTTGTCTCTTCTCCAGGCACGCTCAAACTGCCTTCTCATACACTTGGCAGTTCTATACTCATCAGTTATCCAGCTTGGGGCTGGTTTGATGAGCTGTTTAGTCTTCACTGGTGCATGAATATCAAGAAAGCCAGACAAACCAGACATGTACTGTTCATGCAATAAATCTATGTCATCAGATGGTGAGTTAACAAACGGAATAGTCAGGAGGTCACTTCTGAATTTATCAATATTCAATTTATGGTACTGACGGAAGGTAACAACTTTCTGAATTGGTGTATCCAAAGATGGAAAGTCAACCACACAAGAGATAATTTTGTGATCACTAATGAAGCCTGAACCTTTCACATCAGAAATTGCAGAGAACTCAGATGGAGCCATCAACAAATCTAAGGTATGACCATGAAGGTGAGTTGGAAAATCGATGTGTTGGGACAGACAGCAAGAATCCATGACTGATTTAAATTCAGAGACTGTTGGAGACATAATGTCGACATGAAGATTTAAATCACCACAAATGACAAAGGAGGGGGATAAGGAAGACAAAAAACCCACATATGACAGAAAATCTTCAAAAAATTTTACTACAGATGAGGCAGTGGGCCGGTAAATGACCCCAAGAAACAAACGACGCCCATCAAGAGTGAGACAGACAGTGTGATTTTCAAAGGAGGAGAACTCGGGGGAATGAATGGTTTTAAAATCAAGAGCAGATTTAATAAAAAAGCCAACACCACCACCACGTTTGTTTTCTCTATTGGTGTGAACAAGGGAAAAATCTTCAGGCGTTAACTCATTTAAAAATGAGGGTGTGTCTAGAGCTTTGATATGGGTCTCGGTTAGGGGTGGGACGAGTACAAATAATTCGGGTCGATTACTCGCAGATAAAAACTCGACTCGACATCGAGTCCTCGCGAGGTTTAGTATCCACCTCAACAGGAAACGACATCCAATATGGCGGCTCCCGTAAACAAAAAAAATATAAAGGTAAAAGCTTTGAATCGCTTGAATTAGTTATTGTCAGCACATAATATCAATGACATTATGTTCAAAATGGTGGATTATGCGATTTAATGTAAGTAAGGTGTGGTATTTATGTTTTATTAACTAAAAAATGTTACCGGTTCTGTAGGTTGTTATATATACACGAGTATTCGACCTTGAGAATTGGGATCGAATTTTCGTGAAATTGCCCTCGCTCGTCGAGTGTCGACTGCTCGGTCGCACCCCTAGTCTCGGTGAGACCAAAAACATCAAAATTTCCAGTTTGGATTTCATCACAGAGAATTGGACCTTTATTCCTAATGGACCGGCAGTTAGCAAACCCAAACTTCAATGGGCCAGGATTTAGAGCGACATCACCCGACAATAGAACCAGAGCAAGCTGCCTGAAAGATGCCTTTTCACAAAAAGTGAGTGTAACAGTCCGCATCATAAGGAATTACAAACCACAGACGAAATGGAAACATGCAAAAATTGACAGCAAAAACATTAAGGACAAAAAAGTACAAACCACAACCAAAAATGACTGAGTAGATCCCGGTAAAGGACAGTAATGCCCGTAATATCCACTAGCAGAATATTCAAAAAATATAAAACACAACCAAACAGCACGAGTAACTCCCGGTAGTGGGCGATAATACCCGCAATATGAACTAGGACAACTGTTGTACAGTTAAAAGCATTCAAAACAATATTAAAAGGATAAATAACTAAAGGTATATCATGGAAAGCAGTAATGATAGAAAAAAGTACGACTAAAAGCCCAGATTATTTGGTATTTTACATCAATTTTAAATGTTGTTAAAAATTACGCGTCCGTTACGGTCCTACCGAACACCGAAGATCATGGCCAGTGAAGGATATAATATTTTTTCTGTAATCAACAGTCTTACCTACTCCAACAATCTGTTGATCTCTATTCATGTGTTGAAAAAAACTCATTCTTGAGCAATTACATCACAGAGACTGTGTTAATCTGGTCCTTGTGATTGACTTGGACCAATTGAAAGCTCTTAAATGCCCAGGTGCAATTTACAAAGAATACTCATACCAGGGTAGATATTATTAACTGAGATCAGGCAAGTTCAAAGTAGACAGTTATAAGAGGATTAAAGAAGGGGAGTAATATGCAATATTGGAACAATTGTCCCTCCTTTTAAGATGTGATTGGCTTATTAAATTGAAACTTAAATAATTGAATTCATTATTATTATCAATTATACTAAACTTTTTAAAAGAAACACTATTATCAAATTGCATCAGATATATCATTGAAACTTTTATGAAAATTTAATCTAAATGAATGTTTATCAATAAAGATATGGAAAAAGCTCAATTTAGTTGTAATAATTATATAATACACAAACTTTTGAAAAATTAGTAAAAATTTACTGAAACTAAAAGTACTTAAAAAGGACTTAAATGTACTTGTAAGTACATCCAATTTAAAATGTACTTAAGTACAATTCAAGTACATGTACTTGGAATTTGAAAATGTACTTAAGTACATTTTAGTACTTTGAAAAATGTACTTAAGTACAAATGTACTTAAGTACAAAGTACTTGGACCCCAACCCTGCTTAAGTGGCATATCAAAAATACAATTGTGGTTAATATTTGGGTTTCTTCTCTTACTGTTTTGGTATATTTGTTGTGAAGCTTTTAGAAATTTGTTTTGTACTGCTACAAGTGATATCAGTATATTTTGGGAAAATCTAACTAAAACAGTTGCGCAAACAAGATAGAATTGGTAAGTGGGGACGGTAGTTGTGTCATTGTTTCAGGGAGCCAGGAGAGTGTGTCTACAGTGGAGTCTCGAGGACAGTGGGCACACCAGATGGAGTTCATCCTGTCCTGTGTAGGGTATGCTGTGGGGGTGGGCAATATCTGGAGGTTTCCCTACCTCTGCATGCGCAATGGTGGAGGTAAGAAACGAGGAGTGAAGGTGTGATGGGTAAAGTTAGAGCATGGTGGGGACAGCCGCAAACAATATTGAAAGTCTGTTATATTATTTCTGATTTAGTATTCTCCCACAGTGTATGCAATGCACATATATGTATATGGTTGATTAACACAGAAGTGACGGTAGGAGGCGCCATGTAATAGCTCCTGCAGACAAAAGTAATTCACTTGTGCAATTGACTAGGGCTGCTGAGTGGGATCTAATTTAGTGGTGAGAAATATCTCAGTTATTATTTTGAAAAGAGTAACTAAGAGTTACCTTATCTTTTAGATTGGTAACTAATATGATACTTGGCAGTCCAGTGATTTTGAGTGATCTGTAAAGATATTTACACACAGCTGACCTGTGGTCAAGTTAAATCTTGAGGGATTAGATAAGTAAGTTTCTCTTGAATAAGAGCTGGACCCCTATTCATTAACATTCTTCAGTATTAATCTCATTTTAAGTATTTTCTAGGCCCTCAGTGGGCTAGTGGTTAACAAGTTTGGCATCTAATCACAAGCAGTCACCTCTGTGTGTGTTCAGCCCTCACAAGTGACAATGCTGAGGACCTGTCCCAATATGAATATGGCTGTTGAAGGGACTTGAAACCCAAAAGTTAACTTCTTGTCTAAGTATTTTGTAAGAAAGTTAGCAATTTTTCTGAGAACACTTCTCAGAATAAGGAAAATCTATTGTGCTGTCTGTAAGTATATCACTTGATCATAATCCTAATAGTATTTTTACTCATATTCAAAAAGATTAAAAAAAAACCCAACTGATTATCATGCAAAAGAGACTGTGCAAAGAGAAATGTTGGAAGTAACGGCATGACAATGCCAGTGTGCTCAGCAGGTGCTTTCCTGATCCTTTTTCTGCCTCTGTAGTCTGCACATAGTAGTTTATTTGTTGTCTATATACATTTATACAGTGCAGTATTTCTCCTGTTTTAAATGATCTAGGTGCCTTTCTGATCCCATACTTTGTGAGTCTTTGTCTCTGTGGAATCCCTCTCTACTTCCTGGAGCTGGTCATTGGTCAGTTCTCAGGACTTGGCGCCCTCCATGTTTGGGCAGTCTGCCCTCTCTTCAAAGGTAAGAAGGTTTTGTGTTTTGTCCACAAGTTGGACTGTCAGTTGGACAGTGAAGAGCTTTCTTCATGAATAAATAATATTGTGCTTCTTGCACTAATAATCATTGGTTGTGTTATATTTAACATTGATTTCTAGGTTGATCATATCAAAGGTAAATAAATGAAAAAAAAGGTATGTAATGACCTTTGTCCACCAGTGGCAACTTACCAAAGCATCATCTTTACTTGGTCCCTGTAACTATCTCATCCAGTGCCTTTACAACAAGCAGAGTGATGGCTATTTTATTATCCACCATGAGTCATATATGACCTATATAGGCCTATATATACAGAGTAGGATATATATTTTTTGTGTACAACAGATAATTAGTGTTAACTAAGACTAGGTTTCAGTAATATCTCAGAAACTATGTAACCTACAAATATGTGTTAAATATCATTAGAAAGGTTTTTTATTTACAGTGCTTGTGTTCGTTTTGTTGCATAAAAATCCATGAAGAAATGGCTGGGAAATCACAAGTTAAAAATTGAAGTTTTGTATTTACTGGTGCCCCTGTATATATGACAGCCTTTTTCGCATTCTCTATTTAAATATGCAAGTTTTACTATTGTCGGTCAATGTACAGTACAAGTTATATATATAACTTGTACAAGATCCCAACTTGTACACAACATATATACACATTTGTGTTAGCTTGTTAGTAGAATGAACATTGTCAAGTAATATACATTCACCCATGTTGTGTTTGGTCCTCAGGTCTGGGGTATGCAATGGTGGTGGTGTCGAGTATAATGACAACTTACTACAACACAGTCCTCACATGGGCTCTATACTACCTCATCAAGTCCTGTACCACTCACTTACCGTGGACTGAGTGTGGCAACTCGTGGAACACCGAGCTTTGTCTTGAGAACTCCCTGTTGGCTAACTACACTGCATTGAACAGCACACTGCAAAACAGGCCTGTGTGAGTTATAAATTAACCTCACCTTTGGTTATTTAAGTCAATAATATATGAAAACCAAAATGCAGTAGAAGCTTATAATTTACTAAAATATCGTATAAATGAGTTCTCAACATAATGGTTAGATCATTGAGATTCTAAGAGAGAGTGAGATTTTAATAGAGAAAACTGTTTACTGATATATCAGTGAAAATTATTCAGTTCAGTTTTTGGATTTCAAAACCAATATTGAAAGTAGCAATATCAATTATAGCAAATAGTGTAAACTTTAAATGTTTGATGCATTTGCATTGATTCTGCTACATGAAAAGTCCAGCCAGACATTATGTCCTAAGTCTAGGAAAATGTTTAGGACATTTTCGAAGAATTTAGGACAGAATTCTTGTCAATCAAATTTTCATTCTACAGGTTGCTAAAAAATTAAGTCATTAAAGTCAATGGCCCTATATGAATGGGAGATAAAGTAAAATTTGCTGAATCATAATAAAAATCTCATTTTAGTTAAAATGTTAAAAAGTCTTTATGATGTTCAGTGATCATGTATTACTGAAACGAGAACTCACGGCCATAGAACCAAATTAAGTATGGTGAATCGGTGATCCATGAGATTTTCATGCTATTAAAATGTCCACTGGCAGTAAACATTACAGCAAATAAACTTTCAATCTGATTGTTTTTTTTTCAGTGAATCGAAATTTGTATATAATTGACAGAATTTTTTTTCTTAAATTTTAATTCACATTTTAAAGCCAAAAAGATTTTGAAAGCAAAGGGCGATCAAAAACATTTACTTTGGAGTTTTCATATGTCATGAAGCCGTTTACAGGTGCTCTGAATTTAAAGTTTTAAAAATATTTTTCATCAAAAGAAAACTTCAAATACATTAATACATATTATAATGCCATGGTATCATGGTATAACAACGAAAAACACAATTTTCTTTAAGTTTAAGCATACATTTATAACATGAAAATCAATGTTCCAATCACCAGTAAACTTGATTTTCAGTGTTATTTTTCATTAAGACATCATACAATTATTAATAAAAAGAAATATTAATCAAAGCAAAAATTCAAAATATTACAGTAAAATTTATGTGGAAACCTACAGAAAACACTATCACAAAAACTCCAATTACACGAAAATACCAGACGACCATAATTAATATTCATGAGAAGATATGAAGACACAGATTTTCCATGGGATTTCCTTGCAATATTTTATAAAATGGAAACATAGATGAAGATTAAATACTTTAAACTCGAGAACTCACAGCCACAGCACCCAAGTCATTAATATTAATGAGAACATATGAAGACACAGATTTTCCATGGGATTTCCTTGCAATATTTTATAAAATGGAAGCATAGACGAAGATCAAATACTTTAAACTCAAGAACTCCCGGCCACAGCACCCAAGTCATTAATATTCATGAGAAGATACGAGGACACAGATTTCCTCTGGGATTTCCTTGTAGGTCACTTGGCTTGTCACGAGATTTCACAAAAGACGTCTAGACCTTGCTGTGATAAAAATCACTTAGATCTTGCGAGATTTTAGGGTTGTAACGCGACTTCATATTTTGTAAATAAAAAGATGGCTAGATCTTCTATTATCGCCCACGGATACGACTCGGACAATATGTCCTAATATTCTATTTAAAATTCGGGGTTTTGTTGCAAAATTCGGTCAATGACCAATGGCCGATGCGAATCTGAAACCCTGATTTGGTAAGACAGAATGATTTTGAAAGGAATTCCTTCAGTAACTAACAGATCTGGTTGTAGTAATATCACTCTACCATCAGTGTCATTGTGAGGCACGTGAAAGTGAGGTATTGCCATTGTAATGCCAAAATCATATTATGCATAATTGCAAACTATTCTATATGTGGGCAAATATTATACTGGTGACCAGTCCTGCCGGTGGAAATACAGGACGGCTTTTTCTGTCGTTTGGCTGGACCGTTTGCGCCGACCAATATAACATATATTTATTGGGTAGGGTAGTAACTTATAAAAATTTAATTATTTTTGCCTTTTCCAGCGTCCGTCGTCTGGACGCTTGGTTTCCGCTCATTTCAAGGAAAAATATTTATTCTATCTTTACCAAATTTGGTATGGGTGTTTATGGGGTTAATAGCTTGCATGGAATTGCTTTTGGTGAAGATAGGTCTATAGCTAACTGAGTAATAGCTACTTAGCTACTTTTGTGTACTTCTTTTGTTTCCGGGCATTTTAAGGAAAAATATTTGACATATCTTTACCAAATTTAGTATGAGCATTACTTAGGTCGATAGCTTGCTTGCTATTAGTGATAATAGCTATATAACTGACTGAGTAATAGCTACTTAGCTATTTGCCAAAAATGGAAAAACACAAATTTGCTTCTATCTCCTTAACCGTGCGAGATAGAGCGATTTCGTCGAAATTTTCGACCCACAGGGTAACTGAGCAATGTACTCGTGGCAATTTTCAAAAAATTTTCCCCTCCCCAAAAATGGCGGCCATTTTGAATTTTTGCCAAAAATGGCAAAACACAAATTTGCATCCATCTCCTTAACCGTGCGAGATAGAGCGATTTCGTCGAAATTTTCGACCCATAAGGTATCTGAAAAATGTACTCTTGCCAATTAAAAAAAAATATTCCCCTCCCCAAAAATGGCGGCCATTTTAAATTTTCGAATTTTTGCCAAAAATGGCAAAATACAATTTGCTTCTATCTCCTTAACCGTGTGAGATGGAGCGATTTCGTCGAAATTTTTGATCCATAGGGTATCTGAGCAATGTACTCTTGGCAATTTTCAATAAAATTTCCCCTCTCCAAAAATGGCGGCCATTTTGTATTTTCGAATTTTTGCCAAAAAATGGAAAAACACAAATTTGCTACTATCTCCTTAACCGTGCGAGATAGAGCGATTTCGTTGAAATTTTCGACCCACAGGGCATCTCTCAGAAATGTACTCTTGGTAATTTTCCAAAAAATTTCCTCTCCCCAAAAATGGCGGCCATTTTTAATTTTCGAATTTTTGCCAAAAATGGCAAAACACAAATTTGCTTCTATCTCCTTAACCATGCGAGATAGAGCGATTTCGTCGAAATTTTCGACCCACAGGCTATCTGGGAAATGTACTCTTGGAAATTTTCAAAAAATTTTCCTCTCCCCAAAAATGGCGGCCATTTTGTATTTTCGAATTTTTGCCAAAAATGGAAAAACACAAATTAAGCGTCCCTGAAAGGGCGCTTATTTGTTTTCGCCTCAGTTTCCTCGCCGCCGCCGCATTATGGTCTCCCTTGAATATCTCCCTTATTATTAGAAGGTTTCAAACCATATTTTGCAGTTATATACCTTAGGTGTGGGAAAATTTTTCTGCATGCTTAAATTTGACCTTTATGAAGGTCACATGATCAAAAACTATTTTTTGAAGTACACCCCCCAGTCATCACACTTCAGGAAAAACTACTTGCTACAGAGCCTTATAATTTGACACACCTGTTCATACTATCGAAAACGCGAGCTGATTAGGTTTTGGGAGCAATCCCTTGAAAAATGTCTCATTTATGAGTGATTTTCTGACACCTTCCAATCTGAAAGCCTTAAATTTAGGCCAACCCCCCTTATCTTCTTAAGTATTGCATTTAGAGCTATAAAATGTACTGGGAGGTAATAGGAAACCATATGTGGAGAGTCTAAATAGCCGGTCAGTTTTACCCCACGCCCCCCCCCCCCCCCCTTATGGGTCAAACTGGGGTCATAAAATAGCTGATTTTGAGTTTTTGCCTTATATCTCCTTTATTGTTGCTTTTATGGCTTCAGAATGTATTAAGAGGTATTAGGAAAGCATATATGGAGAGTCTAAATAGCCGGCCAGTTTTACCCCCCGACCCCCCCCCCCCTTATGGGTCAAACTGGGGTCATAAAATAGCCGATTTTGAGTTTTTGCCTTTATCTCCTTTATTGTTGCTTTTATAGCTTCAGAATATATTAAGAGGTATTGGGAAAGCATATGTGGAGAGTCTAAATAGCCGGTCAGTTTTACCCCCTGACCCCCCTTATGGGTCAAACTGGGGTCATAAAATAGCTGATTTTATTGCGAAAAATACACTTACCATTTCCTGACCATTGCTATATGTTGGTGCCATCCAACTCACTGGCCAACGTTGAGAAACGTTTTAAGAAACCTTAAGAGGCCAGTGAGTGAGTGTGAACTAGCATGTCCCCCTAGTGGTCATGTGACCACGCTAGTAAACAACCTTCATTATTTTTGTTGGCCATCCTAGAGTGTGGATGTGTTATTTTAATTTGGATTTTTATAAAGTTTTTGGAGTTTTTGTGGGAATTTGAGTTCTGTGGTAAGGCATCTGTGTTGACAATGTCTTCTCAGGACGAATTTAAGACAAAAGGACAGAGAAAAAGACTTTTGTGGCCATTTTTTGGTGGATGTTTGACCACTATTTTAAGATGGCGGCATGGATGTATCGTCGTTGGATGAAGACTTTCTTCTTCTCAGAATTCTTCAAAAGGCTCGTGTTTCTTGAGACCAGTTATTTTATTTTTCACTTGATTGAAGATTTACAACTTTTTAATTCTGAAACTGTTGGCAGTCATTCTAGCTCCGACAGGGACAGTTTATATGTTTATATGTTGCTAGGCGACTAATGGAGGCAACCTGAAGAGAGGAGACAATTCGATTGTCATTGGCTATTATCACGTCGGGTTCTAAAAGCCAGGCGTTTTGTGGTAGTCAACATCTCACCGCGACGATCTCACTCGAATGGGTGTCCGGTGGGATTCCCTGGTGAGAGCAGACATCTTAGTTTCTCATTGGTTGCTGCATCGTGGACAAGTTCCGGATGCAGAAGCGATCGTCACAGCTTCTAATTCTTCCGTCAGGTTCAGTCGGAACTTTTCACGGAGGAAAATACCTGCATGACGTCATCCGAAGACAATCGAGTTTCCATACCTCCCAAAAGGTCAGAAATCGGTTTTTCAGTTTCCCGGAGCTGTGATTCATCTCAGTAATTGGCTTTTGTTTCTGTGATTTTTTACCGGTTTTTCAGCTGGTCTGAAACCGTCACCGGTACATATGAACTTGTAACCATTGTCAATTTATTATTCAGGAGTACAGGTTCTCTGGTTTCTGCTACAGAGAGCATGTTAAGGCCTGGATAATTTTTTGAAGTGGTCTAGCAGGACCTCTGGCAGGACGTCTTCAAGGAGCTAAGGATTAACAGGAGCTCACAGAGTTTCTTTTTTGCCTTGGGCTGTGTGCAGAGTTTTTTGCAATTACAGTCCTCAGTGATCAGGAATTTTTTGTTGGGCAGTGCTGGGATCAGTTCTCCAACTTGTTATTCAACAGGAGTGTTACAAGTCGTACTTTTCTCTATCTTATCTCTTAGATGAGTTTGGTAGAATTAAGAGTGCATTTTTCACTTTTAATGAGGTTTTCTCCTGCTGAACTTTTGGTCAGATGTCCAGGGAAACTTCATTTTGTGATCTCAGGTGTATAGTGTTTCTTCTGTTTGGGAAGGAGCAAACTCCTACACATGGCTAGAAAGGGGATTAGTGCCCAGGGCACTTTTCTTCCCATTATGATACTTTATCCTCCAACTCTGTTACAAAACTCTCCTCTGAAGATTTAGAGGGGTTAGGAGTAATCTTTAGGAGTAGTGTTTGTCCACTAGTGCAGATATACTACACCTTACATCTCAACATAGTAAGAGGATAATCTTCAACCATTCTTTACCTTTCACAGAGGCAACAGTACTTATTCATGTTCCTAAAGCAGTTGTGGACATGTGTTTTAAGAATAAATGAATAAAATGCGGGAGACATCAGTTTGCATAAAAGCTGTGTATGAAATGATCGACAAAAGGGCGATAACACCAGTAAGATGGTGATATCGCTACAATTTTACAGTTTATCGGTTGTGATAAGCTGGGAAGAGATGGCTACCACTAATAGTTGAGGTAAATAAGCCTAATTAAGTACCTTATTTTCATATTGTTGGGTTTTCGCGAGTTGTTACTTGTAAGTGAATGGGTGTGTTAACGCGTTTCCTTACAGTTGCATTCTTCCATAGCCAGATTCACGCGAATTGTTATCTTCACTTCCCTGTTGATGACAGTTCACACCGGTTCACTATGTTAGTCCATGGTGAGGTTGTGGGATCTATAAGAACGCATCATGCTTTACCAGTATATAGACCATTTCATTGCTTTGCTCTTGGAAATGGTTTATTTTCGACTTTACTATTGTATTAACGGATAGTGAACCTGATGGCTGCAGTAGAAGGCATTGGGTTTCACCAGCTTATATATAAAAAAAAAAAAAAAAAAAAAAAAACTTCTTGGCTAATACACCAGGATTTTTAGTTTGGATTGCAGATTACACCTTAGGGTACATCTTTACTCATAGCAAAGCATCTTCTCCGGCTAATGGTTTCTAAGGAAGCCATTTCTTTGGTGGCGGTATGGCTTCATAGGAGAAAACAGTGCCATTGGGTTATTTGTTTATCAGGTAACCCCAAGGCTATCTGCTAATGTACCACAGATACCACACATAATACACAGATAATGTACCAGTTTTTCTGTTCTCAGGTTCCATCTTCAGTGGTGGAACGACTTTTCAATTTGCAGGAGCTTCCATTACTTCATCAGAAGGAGCACAATCTCCTTCTGTTATTAGATGCTTTCTTTAAGGATTGGGATGCACAATTATGGCATCAAACAGCCAGTGGTCTGTTGTATCATGAGGGGTCAAGACTCCACATTAACAGGGCTACTACCTTTAGAATCATTTGGAGGTCTGATTCGGATTCTGAATCTGTTGATTTCCCCAGATATTTCTTCAGTGGTTTCCTATCTGAACAGGTAGGGAGGTACCCACTTTCAGGAATTTGTTTCTTTATCTGAAGAATCATTCCTTGGACGAATGCCATGGGTTCAGATTCAGGCATATCACTTCCCAGGGTATACAAATATTCCAACAAATTCTTTGTTCATGAAAGTCAAGATGATTCAAATTGAATGTGTTTTGGATGACTTTTGAATCTTCTATTCTGATTCAGGTGTTCAATCAAATCTGTCTTTGATTACAATCACCAATGATGGGTTTGTTTTGCAACTAGTTTGAACCACAAGCTTGTCTTTTTCAACTTTTCTTGGGATGGACTGGACAGTTTGTTTGGTCCTTTGACCTTGATTCTTCAGGTGATGCAGGTGAATCATTTGGCTTCTAAGGCTTCTTTGGTTTGCAACCTGTAGTCATTCCTGCTTTGGAACCTTCTTTAGATCTTGCTTTGGTCAAGATAGGTTTCTTTGTCCAGGGAGAGCCTTGAGAGGTTATCTGGATAAGTCAAAGATCTCAGGAAAGGCAAGAAAATTCTTTTTGTACCTAGTAAGAAGGGCTACTCCAAGATTTAGGTGCAGAATCCTCTGGATGGCATCAGAGTGGCTAGGGATGTCTTATCTTTGGAATCTGGTGGATCTATTCCACAAAGGTTCCTTTTAAGGCTTCCCTTGCTGGTGAGTTCAATCATTATGCCATTGGTATCCAACAACCTGAATCTTAAGCTTCCAGTGTATGTGTTTCCTTTCTTAGACTGTGGGGCTTGGGGAACAGGTCCATTCTCATTTCTTGGGAGGATCTGGACAGCTTTGTGTTTGTTCCAGTGGCTCTCATTCCTCAGGTGACTCAAGATGATCACCTACAGGTGCAGAATCATCATGATTGCACCAGGATAGCCAAGATTCTTCAGGTGATTTAGAAGATGACCACCTTCAGTTGCAGATTCATCATGTTTGAATCATGATGGTCATGGTGGATGTTCTTGGTTGTGGGACCTGGTAAATCTATGCACATCTGAGGCTTCTTGGTGGTGAACTTCTCAGATACTACTTTTCTAGATGTAGCAAATTTCCTTAATTATTTCTTTAAGGAAAGGAATCTTAAGCCATCTACTATTGCTGGTTACAGAATAACAATGGTAGATTGCTTTCCTTGAAGGGGAATAAGTCTCTAGAACTCTTCAGCTGTATAGATTGTTGACATATTTCTATAGAGACAATCCAGTAGCCAATAGGTTAAGCCTTCTTTTCCTTTTGTCTCTGGTCTTGTTTGGTCTCACCAGACAGCCTTTTGAGCCTTTGGGGAAGATTTCTTGGAGGTTATTAACTTTCAAGACAGTCTTTCTTTTGACTTTGGCATTAGGCAAAGGAAGAAGGGTATTCTCATTGGCTTTGTCTTCCCTTACTTTGAATAAGTATTGCTCACAAGTGGCTCTGGCCATTTATTAGCCAAGATTCAGTTGGCTTCGGATGGGCCTACTTCAGTTAAGCCGGTCGATATGCCAGCTCTCAATCACTGGGACATCAGTTTTATTCAAGATAGATCTCTTTGTCTTGTGAGGTTTTGAAATACTTTTACTTGGGACTAAGGATTCAATGAGGAATTATTATGTCTTGTCTGTGCCTAGTTAAGAAGGCTTTACAGCAGATATTTTCAGGTCAACTATCTTTTCTTGCTGTAGGCAGACTAGCATTTTGACTGAGGAGAAGTCAAATTCTGACTCTCAACAGCAGCGAGTCAAAGCAAGAATCTTTGGGTTTTAGGATAGTGTTTCTGTATATGAATTTTCAGATGCCAGTTACTGGAAACCATAACTTTTTCACCAATTTTCAGTCTCACCTGCTTGGTTTGCTTGTGGTCAGACTTTGATATTGTGTCCTACAGTTTGTTATCTTATAAGTATATGTGTGATACTTATTTTGATACTTTAGTATACATTTGCATCTGTATGTCTGTCATACTATCTGTCTTTTTATTAGGCAGAATTGTTGACTTCATTCAGGCTTGGAATTACACAATATGCTGATGACACTTCCAATATTTGTGTCACCTGTGTGGGTGTTGGATGTTTGTCTAGATACAGCATTCAACTGTGACAGTGACTGTCAGTTTGTGAGAACTTCAACTACATACTATGATTTAGGGGATCTGTATGGTATGTGGTGACTGTTGGAAGTTTATATGTTGTGGTATGCATGTAAATTTCAATGTAAACTTCTCATAATGTTTTAGTTGTAGGCTAGGTAGTGAGTCTCTGTTATGATTGCTTCCTTCCTACAACAGCAACAACAACAGCAACAAGGCTGTGTTGTTTTGTAGTGCTCAACAGTTCCACTGCCTCATCTGGGAGGTTAGTTTGGATCTGAATGCCTATAGGTTTGTGCTGTGTATGATAGCTGTGCAGAGTGGTGTACTGGGTCTTTAAATTCTAGTACTGCCCTCCTTCCATGAAGGCTGCATTCAGCAATGGTCAGGAAATGGTAAGTGTATTTTTCGCAATAAAATTGAAAAATTTTGTTGTAATTTTAATTTTTATTAGATAAATACTTACCATTTCCTGACCAGGATAGTCCCCCCCTGCCTCCCCGCAGATTCAGTACTAGGGGAGTATTTTCTGCAACAAAAATAATGAAGGTTGTTTACTAGCGTGGTCACATGACCACTAGGGGGACATGCTAGTTCACACTCACTCACTGGCCTCTTAAGGTTTCTTAAAACGTTTCTCAACGTTGGCCAGTGAGTTGGATGGCACCAACATATAGCAATGGTCAGGAAATGGTAAGTATTTATCTAATAAAAATTAAAATTACAACAAAATTTTTCAATTTTGAGTTTTTGCCTTATATCTCCTTTATTGTTGCTTTTATAGCTTCAGAATGTATTAAGAGGTATTAGGAAAGCATATATGGAGAGTCTAAATAGCCGGCCAGTTTTACCCCCCGACCCCCCCTTATGGGTCAAACTGGGGTCATAAAATAGCCGATTTTGAGTTTTTGCCTTTATCTCCTTTATTGTTGCTTTTATAGCTTCAGAATATATTAAGAGGTATTGGGAAAGCATATGTGGAGAGTCTAAATAGCCGGTCAGTTTTACCCCCTGACCCCCCCTTATGGGTCAAACTGGGGTCATAAAATAGCTGATTTTGAGTTTTTGCCTTATATCTCCTTTATTGTTGCTTTTATAGCTTCAGAATGTATTAAGAGGTATTGCGAAAGCATATATGGAGAGTCTAAATAGCCGGTCAGTTTTACCCCCCCGACCCCCCTTATGGGTCAAACTGGGGTCATAAAATAGCCGATTTTGAGTTTTTGCCTTTATCTCCTTTATTGTTGCTTTTATAGCTTCAGAATATATTAAGAGGTATTGGGAAAGCATATGTGGAGAGTCTAAATAGCCGGTCAGTTTTACCCCCCCGATCCCTCCTTATGGGTCAAACTGGGGTCATAAAATAGCTGATTTTGAGTTTTTGCCTTATATCTCCTTTATTGTTGCTTTTATAGCTTCAGAATGTATTAAGAGGTATTGGGAAAACATATGTGGAGAGTCTAAATAGCCGGTCAGTTTTATCCCCCGACCCCCCCTTATGGGCCAAACTGGGGTCATAAATAGCTGCTTTGGAGTTTTTGCCTTATATCTCCTTTATTGTTGCTTTTATAGCTTCAGAATGTATTAAGAGGTATCGGGAAAGCATATGTGGAGAATCTAAATAGCCGGTCAGTTTTATCCCCCAACCCCCCCCCCCCATTATGGGTCAAACTGGGTCATAAAATAGCTGCTTTGGAGTTTTTGCCTTGTATCTCCTTTATTGTTGCTTTTATAGCTTCAGAATGTATTAAGAGGTATTGAGAAAGAATATGTGGAGAGTCTAAATAGCCAGTCAGTTTTACCCCCCGACACCCCCCTTATGGGCCAAACTGGGGTCATAAAATAGCTGCTTTGGAGTTTTTGCCTTATATTTCCTTTATCGTTGCTTTTATAGCTTCAGAATGTATTAAGAGGTATTGGGAAAGCACATGTGGAGAATCTAAATAGCTGGTCAGTTTTATCCTCCGACCCCCCTTTATGGGTCAAACTGGGGTCATAAAATAGTTGCTTTGGAGTTTTGCCTTATATCTCCTTTTTTGTTGCTTTTAGACCTTCAGAATGTATTAAGAGGTATTGGGAAAGCATATGTGGAGAGTCTAAATAGCCGGTCAGTTTACCCCCCCGACCCTCCCTTATGGGCCAAACTGGGGTCATAAATAGCTGCTTTGGAGTTTTTGCCTTGTATCTCCTTTATTGTTGCTTTTATAGCTTCAGAATGTATTAAGAGGTATTGGGAAAGCATACGGTGCAGCTTTGTGCATTCTTAGCTTTACAGCATGCTTATTAAAACCACAAAGCATTTTAAACTTTAAGGGACACTTCACTTTTGTTAGCAAAAGCATTCCTCTAGTTTGCTTTTATCTCCTTAACCGTGCAAGATAGAGCGATTTCGTCGAAATTTTTGACCCAACCAATGCAAAAAGGCATGAAGCTGAAATAATTTACATGTATACTAATAAATATTTAAGCATCATTGATATATTTTACAAATGAAACAGGGTCTTGTAAGACTACTGTACAATTTTTGCAAAAGGGTCATGGGGTAGACATTACACATGATAATGTATGTTCTTCTATGCTATCCTGTTTCTATTGATATGTCGCAGCTGCTATCAACAGGGCGTCCTATTTCTAGTTTACTTATTAAATTTGCAATTTTTAGAAATTGGCCTAAAATGGAGAGTGTTCAAGTGATTTTGAGGGAATTTTTGACATGCCAGGGTTCTGCAAGTCCGCTGTTTACGGAAAATTATTTTTTTCCATATTTGGGCATGCTAGGTTCACATGACCCATAAAGCAATTTTTTTTAGAAAATAGCCGATATCTACTATGTGTTGCATGTGAAAAATAAATCGATTCAAATTTGTTAAAAAATGAGTCTTTTAAGATTACTGTACAACTCTTGACAAAGCATTCATTGGGTGGACATAACACATGATGATGTGTTTTCTTCTACAGCATCCTGTTACTTTTCATGTGTTGCTGTTACTTTTAACAGGGCATCTTATTTCTGGTTTTTCACATGCGTTTGTAGCTAGTGCTGTAACGAGTTGACCAAAACTCGTCGTAACTCGATGGGTGATATTTGGGGATAACATCGGTTTACGCAATTTAAACTCGAGTTTTTAAGAAAGAAATAATGATATATTAATCTTGTTACAAACTAGCACTTTTGCAATTTATGTAACCATAAAGACGTAAAATTCAATGAGCAATGGTCAGTTTTTTATTTCCCTCATTTACGTGACTGTTCCATAAAGTGCTCATACATATCTGCACAATTTAACTGGCAACAAAATATATTTCCTTGCAATAAAATGGTACTAAACAGATTAATGGCGGATTCCTTGATGACAATATTTGGACATTGTCATTTTATTTATATTTGTGTCATTTGCTCGAGTTCAACTCGCATCTAACAGGCGATCCTCGTTCTACAGAAATCGCTAATGATTACAGCCCTATTTGTAGCTCATGACCCCAGCACAGAAATGGTGTGACCTTGGTATAAGTGATCATGTGATGCCATGTCTGTACCATGATGACTTGTGTGTGGCTGTGTGTCTTTTTATTGATGAGCAAAAGCTTTATATAAGTGCAATTGAAATATATTTTATATTTGTGAATTTAGTCATTTTAGTGCCCTTGTATATGTTGTTTTACTTTGCAGAAATATTTCATCAGCAATCAGTGATAGAGTTGTTTCCCTAGTGAACTCCTCAGATAATTCCATTGATGAGATATCCTGGCGCTCTCCTAGTGAAGAATACTGGCAGTGAGTAACCCATGTGTTTAGTCAAATTTACTGATACTCGGCCAGTAAAATCTCACAAATCATTTGATTAATGTTTGCAGTTAACTTCAGATATATGCAGAACTCTTAATAAGGTTACCAAGTTTGTAACTGTATGCATGTCTCAGGTTACACATTGCTTTTACTTTGAACAAAACAAATCAACATTTTGGTTCAGCGATAAATGCTGCTTAGTTTTGTTTTAGTTTTTAACAAGGCGAGCTACTTGTCAAGCTGTTACAAATCATTTCTTTCAAACTGTTGGACAGAGAAATCCTACATAAAACATAATTTACGCAACATTAATTCTTATTTTATTTTTGTATTAGCACTTATGAAGACTTACAATATGTAATCTGTAGAATTTAATTTAACATCACATTTGGCATGGCTTGTTATATCCCCAGACGAATGTCGGGGATATATTGGTTTCACGTCCGTTACGCTACCGCCTGTTTTGACTTGTGTGCGCGATAACTCAAAAATACTTTTACGGATTTCATTCAAACTTGGCACACACATGTATTTGGGCCAGGATAGGAACCCTATTTTAAGGTGACCTTTAACTCCCAATAATAAAGAACTTATGGCCACCTTAAGGTCAACATTTCCGTTTCCGGACTCTAACTGGAAAACGCTTTGTCCAATCGAATTCAAACTTGACAGGGAGATACATCACCATCATAGCTAAGTTGCTTTCGAAATTGGTGTAATTCCGTCCTTTCGTTTGTCCATTTATAGCATAGATACAATTATGTAACCTAGATTACAAGTTTTACATTTTCTTAGCATATTTAACACATTCACCTTAACTTGGTGACCTAACATTTCTTTCCTTGTTTCTAAATGTAATTACAGCAGTCGCTAACCTTATTGCTGCCTGCGCAACCTGCCTTTTGGGGCATCTTTGACCCTCTTGTTAAAACTTGACCCCTCCCCCCCCAAAAAAAAAAAAAAAAAAAAAAAAAAAAGGTTTGACAAAAAAACAGCGAAAAATGAAAAATAGTTTATAACAATTGTGGATCACACAAAATGGGTGCTCCAAAAAATACCCAGTGAATACTTGTGGTGTGAGAGATGGGCTGTCTGGCGATATGTTGGTGTCGAGTTGGCGCAATCTAGTTATAAATATCTTTTAAGCCCTCAAGTTTGATGTTTATGAAGCATCCCGCAAGGGACGCTTTTTTGTGTATGGGAGTAAACCAGGCTCCGCGATTCATTTTCCTTATAAATAACTCTGTGACCGTTGGGCGGATTCTTTTAAATTTGGCATGTGTATGCAGTAGCCTTGGGGAAATTTTTTTGAAATTGCTGCAGTGACATTTCGACCAATCAGAGAGGTCACATGACCAAAAATGTCTTTTTTCAATGGGTAAGCTTGCCCGGATGATAACTTGAAAGGGATTTTATCAATTCACCTAAAACTTGGCAAATACATTCATTCTATTAAAATCTGGAAATCATTTGATTTTGGTATTGATTGGTTAAGAAATGGCTGAGTAATTAATGATTAATTAATTATTATGAATTTTCCAAATAAGGAAAACACAAAAATGCTTATATCTCTAAAACCGTGCGAGATAGAGCGATTTTGATGAAATTTTTGACCCACAGGGTATCTCGGCAGAGTAACCATCACAATTTTCAAAAAAACTTTGTCTCGCCCAAAATGGGGGCCATTTTGAATTTTCGAATTTTTCGCAAAAATTGCAAAACACAAAAATGCTTATATCTCAAAAACCATGCTAGATAGAGCGATTTCGACATAATTTTTGACCCACAGGGTAACTCTGCAGAGTGGCCATCCCAATTTTCAGAAAAGTTTTGTCTCACCCAAAATGGCGGCCATTTTGAATTTTCGAATTTTTCATAAAAATTACAAAAATACTTATATTTCAAAAACCGTGCTAGATAGAGCGATTTCGACAAAATGTTTTGCCCACAGGGTATCTCTGCAGAGTAGCCATCCCAATTTTAAAAAAAAATTTTGTCTCGCCCAAAATGGCGGCCATTTTGAATTTTAGAATTTTTTGCAAAAAATGCAAAACACAAAAATGCTTATATCTTGAAAACCATGCTAGATAGAGCAGACTACGCAGACTTTGGTTGCCACAACAGTATAAGGCTAAAAGCAGAGCATTTTCTTATTACCTTAGCACTCATCTTTATATCCTTTTCAGGACGCTTTGTTTTTGCTGTGCAAACACATTATCTTTTTTTTTTTTTTGCAAGCGATCCTCTAGTTTCTTCCTGTATTTAAAATGGTTCAAATTTTCGACTTAACTGGTCCTGTTTTCATATAACTGTATTTAATGATTCCCTGACTTGAGACTTTAACTCTTCCATAATGTGATATTTCTCTGACTTTGGACATTAACCCTTACTGTATTTCCTGTAGCCGCAGTGTACTGGAGCTGTCTGATGGGATTGGGACTCTGGGTGGGGTACGCTGGGAGATTTATGGCTGCTTTGCACTCGCCTGGCTCATTTCCTTCCTGTGTCTGTGCAAAGGTATGTCAGATACTCTATATACATACAGCACAAATTCAGGTGTCTGAACCTGTAGAGGGAGGAAGGATCTTGTATAAGTTCATGAAATAGACACAGTATTTTAGCTTAAAACAGAAGCACTTGGTAAAATGGATGACACTGGTTCATCGGATGAATTATTTGGATGATAGAGGCTATACTGTAGTGTTAAACATGGAAAAGTTTGTTTTTTTAATCTTTATATGAAGTAAACAAGTCATCATCACCCTGAATCAAATTGCAAATAACTTTAAATCTTTGTCAGTCATTAAACTTTGATTTAAAATTTTGTTGAAGTTTTGAAACAGTAGCTTGTGTTTGTGGCATTAAGTTTTTAACCATTTCTAACTGGTATCATTTAGTGTATGATGTTGGTATTTATGTGTGTCTGCTGATGTGGAGTTCCTTGCTGTTACATGACTACATTTTACAAGCTGTCTCTGCTATCAGTAGTTTTGTGAGTAAATGTGCGAACCACTCATTTCTGAATTGGAAACTCCATATATATAGCTATTGTTTGGTCAGTGGTCAGGTAGTTTGTACCAAGCCTTGCTGGTGTGAGTGTTTGTGTTGGGGTGTGAGATCTACTGTTTGTGTTGTATGTACAGGTGTGAAGTCACTGGGTAAAGTAGTGTATGTTACTGCCACTTTGCCGTACATACTGTTGACCATTCTGCTGGTGCGTGTGGTCATGTTACCTGGAGCAAGTGACGGGATCAGGTACTACCTCATTCCTGACTGGGGAAAACTGCTTGATATAAAGGTCAGTAGTAATAAATCAAGGTCACATGTGGTAGACTGCATTGCTTTTTCAAGATTGTCCTTTAAAACCAGTATAATGACAGTTATAATAAATGTTGAATGAGCAAAGTAAAACAGATCAAATATATAGTTTATTGCAATAAATTTCACAGAGCAAATATTCCACAAGAAACTTGTTTTGTTTTTTTTCATTTCGGTAGATGTATACAGGTGTTATCTAGTCACCAGATTTGTTGTTTTATAGTCTTTTGCTGTCAACTAATAGAACAGTCTTCACATATATTTGAATATTCATGATAAAGAGGCTGTCTATCTTGCTGTCAATACTCCAGGTATGGGGGGAGGCGTGTCTGCAGATCTTCTACTCACTGGGTCCAGCCTGGGGCGGTCTCATCACCATGTCTTCCTTCAACAGATTCAACAACAACTGCCTCAGGTCAGTGACAGGTCATGTTGAGTTTGCCATGCCCATTACAAAGTTACCACAGCCTCTAATGTTAACTTTTTAGTGTAAAATTGTTTGAAAATCTTCAGCAGTATAAGCAAATGGGCATTGTTGTCAACCTAGTCAAAATTTTCAGGTCTATTGTTTCATTGTATAATAAGGGGATATTCCTAGTGGTGATTTGCACACTCCTTATTTAATCAGGAAATTAATATTGAAAAGCCCAAAAAGCATGCTACATACTCCCCATTTGTAAATCTGTAACAAAACAGCCATAGGATTTGGAAATAAAAATGCCAGCTGTCTACAGTATTCATTGGAATTCAACACAATGCAATCTTCGGAATTTTAGTGCTATTTTTTGTTGTTTTGCAGAGATTCTATCTTAGTACCATGCATCAACTGTGGAACAAGTTTCTATGGAGGGTTTGTTATCTTCTCAGTGATTGGTTTCATGGCACATAAAGCTCAGCAGGAAATTAAGGATGTCATCACATCGGGTAAGTTAACATAAAAATGTTACCACATCAGGTGAGTGAAGTTAAAGATGACATCGCATCAGGTGAGTAAGGTTAAAGATGTCATCACATCAGGTGAGTTAATTAAAGATGTCATCACACCAAGTGAGTAAATTAAAAGCTGTCTTCACATAGGTGAGTAAAGGTAAAGATGTCATCACATCAAGTAAATTAAGTTACAGGTGTCATCGCATAAGGTGTGTTAGGTTAAAGATGTCATCGCCTCAAGAAGAGTTAGGTAAAGGTGTCATTGCATTAGGTGAGTAAGGTTAAAGATGTCACCACATCAGGTGAGTAAGGTTAAAGATGTCCTCTCATCAGGTGAGTAAATTAAAGATGTTTTCACATCAGATGAATAAATTATACATGTCATCATATCACATAAGTACATTAAATGTGTCCTAATATCAGGTGAGTAAATTAAATGCATGTCATCACATCAGGTCAGTCAATTAAATACATGATAACATGAGGTGAGTGCATTAAAGGTGTTTACACGTCAGGTGAGTAAACAGATACAAGTGAATACAGTTAATTAGAAATGCAAGGGATCAGATGATACATTCACTGCAACAGGATTTCTGGGTAACAGTAAGTTTCAGTGGCAAAGGCCCTGGAAGGAATTGGTACTTTCTTATACTGAAAGGGATGCCAGTTTGACTGAATGGGGTTCCATTGTAATTGAAGAGGTGAGGACAGTGTATTGGGTATTTGGGTACACGTGCCATTTTTTCATACTTTTCATTTCATGACTTGGTGCATACTTGTGTCTCTTTGGAATCTATGAGTGCTCATAAAATAAGTTTTAAAGTTAATGCTTTCATTTACTGGAGAACAAACTTGTGTGTAAATTCAAATTAGTATATTCATAGTACATATAAAATGAATGAACATAAAAACTTTGAAGAGATTTAAAATAGATTGTTTTGTGGAGGCAAATGATTTGTGTTTCTGTACATTTCAGGCCCTGGCTTGGCATTCATTGTGTATCCTGAAGCCATATCCAATCTACCGATCTCACCAATATGGGCCATTTTGTTCTTTGTTATGCTATTATCTGTGGGTGTGGATAGCCAGGTAGTATTCATTGATTGAAACAGTGACATTGAAATATCAATATCAGAATCATACTTAAGTATCAAAAATAGAACCACACTGTAGTATCAAGATAAGAATCATGCTATAATATCAACATTAGAATCACACTATGGTATTAGGAATATATCACACTGTAGTATCAAGAATAGAATCATGCTGTAGTATTAGGAATATATCACACTGTAGTATGTAGATTAGAATCATGCTATAGTATCAAGAATTGAACCACACTGAAGTGTTAGGAATAAAATCACACTCTAGTATTAGGAATAGAATCACACTGTAGTGTCAGGAATATATCACACTGTAGTATTAGGAATAGAATCACACAATAGTATTAGGAATATATCACACAATAGTATTAGGAATATATCACACAATAGTAGTAGGAATAGAATAGAATCGCACTGTGGTATTAAGAATAGAAAAGAGTGAAAACTGGTGTCCTGTATTCGTTGTCGAATTTGTATACTACTAATACAGTCTAGGGAAAAAGTGTAAAGTTTTCCTTTAATTCATTCCCCTCCCCATGACCCTCCCTGTCATACCCCACTGAGTTTTTTGCTGTCAGTTGTCAGGTTGTGTTTCCTTTCATTTGATTACACATATATGTTGGTGTACAAGGTACTTGCAGTAAACTGACTTTTCAACTATTTTCTTGAGTTGTCAGGGTTGTGTGTACATACACTGATACACTGGAAAAAAGGAAAACATTCACTTTTGACTTGTTCTTTGAGTTTAGAGGACTATTGGAAAAAAAGAGACAAGTGATTATAAAACCTACATCACTCAATATATCCAGAGTATATTTTAAGTAACCTTAATCCTACAATTCCTAACATTATTAGTATTCCAATTCCATCCTATTATTACAAACCGGACCAGAAGTGCTTGTATAGTGCAGACCTCCGCCAGGGAACGTTTCTGAAAATTTGGGATTTTTGGGTATCTGGAACATGACTCAAATATTTCCCAATCTATTTCACACTGGAAATCAAATATGTACACTGAAATGTATTGTGGGAAAAAATTAATTCATTCCTTACATCCATCAGGAGGTTATGTTTTGGTGCATTTGTTTATCTGTTTGTGTTTACAATTTCTCCAACAGTAACTGGAGATTACATTTCGATGCAATCCATCTCCAGATGTGACACAGAGAATTCTACATTCAGGATATGGCTGGTGACGCTTGCACGATATCTTTGTGAATGTCAAATTCCAATGTCCAAATACAAAGAAGATGTAAGGGTTTTTAATATAAACACTGTCCTTGAAGCCGGGGTCAAAAATTCATATTAGATCCCTTGAAATATCCGTGATCTGTGATTTCCTGTGGTTGTTGAAACATGCAAAAACCATTCGAAAACACTCCAAACAAGGCACTTTTATAGACAATCTGTTTGACCTTGAAACAGGGGTCAAATGTGAAATTTCAAATCTGACCATTCTTAAAGATTTACAGCCCAAGTTTTGTTGTTGGTTATTTTCAGATTTCATATCCTTGTACCAAAAAAAAACCAAAAAAGCCATTTACTTATATTACTCGCTGTTAAAAATACAGAAAGCTATTTCTCATTTAGCTATTGTAATGGACCTCTAAACCAGGTAACCCCATTTACGATGTAGACCTTGTCCTTGAACGCCCTTCGATACTCGTGATGATAAATGAGTTTTGTTACCTAGCGCACTGAGTTCCCCTTTGTGGGGAAGATATTGCAAAGCAGTAGATTAGATTAGATACCGTTAACGCTTCTCTTACATCCCATTGTACGTGTATACACACGTAAGTGTGCTGCAAATATTGTTGAAAAATATGAATGTAGTCTGTTAGTGGGGTAGTAGAGATTTGCACATGCAAACAAGGTGTATTCTGCCAGCAACAGTGTCGCAACTTGAAGATCAAAGCACAAACTGCTACTAGCTACAATGGGTTTATATACATGCAAGGTACAGGTGAGTGTATCTTTCAGGACGTGCAAACAATATGAGTAAATGGGGAGAACCTACAACACTGGTAAGGAGAATGCACATGCCTAAGTCTCTCTTAAGTTACCCTTGAGATAGGTATACATTTGTAGCCATGCTAGCAGGGAATAATTTGCATGCCAATTGTCATTGCAAGGTGTCTGCAACCTCAAATTTCTGTTATAAAATCGCAAGTGTAGCTTGAGTCTCCCTTGCAAATCAGTTGATTTTTCTCTATGACCAGGACGTACGTGCACATACAATAGGATGTTAGAGAGACTTTAGATTTAGAGATTAGAGAATGTAGGTGAACATGATATTTTAGTGCAGTGCTTAGGATCTAGTCATTTTGTAGTCATAAACACTTTACTCCAATCAGCTACTGGTGCTAATTTACTGAGCCATGGAGTTTGATTTGCAAAAGCAACCAAAAATATTGAGGACCTTGGAATAGTTGATCCTTCTAAAGATTCACAGCCAATGATTTCCTATGGGCTGTTTTCACATTCCAAATTTCCAGAACCAATAACAGAGAAGATACAAAGTCTTTTTACAAACACACTTTGACCTTAAAGCAGGGGTCGAGGGTTAAACCTGATCCTTCCATAACATTCCTAGCCCATGATTTCCAAAAGGTTTATTTGACACTCTGAACTCATATGACGAGTAACAGAGAGTTATTAAATGTAAATATTCAACAGTTTAAGTGAAAAAGGCCACAATATTGATATTTGGAGGCCAACCAATGACCTAGAAGAAAAAATTTTTTCTGTAAGTGTGTTATTTAGCTACTATTGGGTCAGCTATAGCAGAGTAAAATTGTAGACCTGTAGCTCATGGCATAGCTGAACAAAAGCTACTTTGCGAGTCTCACTGTTGAGTAAAGCAGTTGTAACTTGAAAAGTATTGCATTTAGAGTATTTTGCTTAAATATGTTTTTCACCTACTTTTTACACTGTAACAGTTAACTTTGTACTTTACTTATGAATACCATTTGCAGGGCACAACTTTTGTGTCCCTTTCTGCTTTCACTCCTGCATTGAAACTCAAAAAACAGTCAGCTGACACAGAGCCCATTCATGGGCACTGATTGCTTGTTATGTGAATAAGGTCTGACCAAAGGAAGAAGGGATTTAATTTTGGGAAAGATCTGGATCACATTTAGGATACCAAAAACAACTAGACCTATCGCATCAGAGAACTGAGGCAAATTGTATCCTCCAGAAAGAAAACTCACCAAAGCCATTCAAACATCGCTTAACCTTGAAGGAGAAGCCCAAGGTGAAATCTGACCATATCAAAAGATTCTTAGCCCAGGATTTCCAATAGGTTGGTGTAACACTGCAAACCTCTAGGAACACCAATAAGCGAGATATAAACACTGCTAATTTTGGCTATCCTCATTTAACCTTGAAGGAGGGGCCAAAGGTAAAATCTGATCACATCAAAAGATTCCTAGCCCATGATTTCCTATAGGTTGAATAGACATTGCAAACCTCTAGAACCAATAATAAGCAAGTTATAAGCACTTTTAAGTTTGGGTATCCTCATTTGACCTTGAAGGAGGGTCCAAGGTCAAATTCGACCACACCAAAAGATTCCCAGCCCATGATTTCCTATAGGTTGGTTTACCATTCCAAACCTCTAGGACCAATAATAAGCGAGTTATAAGCACTTTTAAGTTTGGCTATCCTCGTTTGACCTTGAAGGAGGGGTCCAAGGTCAAATCTGACCACACCAAAAGATTCCCAGCCCATGATTTGGCTATCCTCGTTTGACCTTGAAGGAGGGGCCCAAGGTCAAATCCTACCACACCAAACGATTCCCAGCCCATGATTTCCTATAGGTTTGTTTACCATCCCAAACCTCTAGGACCAATAATAAGGGATATAGGCACTTTTCATGACTGACAAAGAAACGCCTGTGGTGGCCATTTTGTTTTTCAAAATGAGGCCAAAAATATTCTCAGTCAAGATTTTATGTTTATGAATATATCCTGCAAATTTGAGAAGCTAGCTATAAAACTTTTTTTTGTTAGAGTGGCAACGGTGAAATCTCTCTACATACTGCGCCGGCGGCGGCGTAACGAAGTCAAATCCATAGTTTCCATAAAAATCCATAGTTTTCAGAAATGCCGCATCTAGTGGGCTTTGCACTCTACAAGTGATTTCTAGTCTCTTTTATATTTACAATATATCAGTATGTACAGCAAATACAATTCACCTCTGTACAAGTACACTCGTATAGTGTAAGTATCGTGTTTGTTTTGATAACACTTGGGGGCATGCATCAGTGTAATTTGAGCGACTTTATGAGGAACCTGAAATCCAGTCATTTTCCAGCACTTTTTCCCTGGACTGAATATGTATATACTTGTTCGGAACTCTTCTTAAATTTGCTTTTTGGCGGGTTTTTGGCTCAAGGAATTTCTTTTACATTTAAAATTATCTCATTATATAAGTATCATGATCAAACACTTTATTGCCTCTTCTGTAATAGGATTCTATAAAAATTGTTTTTCAAAAAGTGCATGCTGAATATATGTTTATAATTTCCATAGTTTGGCATGCTTGAGACGATGGTGAGTAGTTTTATCGACTCATTTCCCAAGGTGCTGAGAAAACGCAAGCTCGTCTTCACAGGGGTGGTGTGTCTGGCAGAGGTGTTGGTGGGCATCATCTTCTGTACCAGGGTCAGTATTTTGGGCAAAATGCCACACTGTAATTGCTTTACACTAAATCTCATAAATAACACATTTACATTCACTTCAGCTCTTCAGAAATTGTGTGATTTTTCCGTACAACATGTAGTTACAAACTTTAAATATCTTATCAATGTGACAACTATTTTCCTCCATAAAAAGAAACTGGTATGTTTTTCCTTCTGTATCATCTGAATAGAGGCTGTATCTGATAGGGTTATACTGAACCATTGTTGTTGTTGTCTTTCAGGCGGGCATGTATTACTTCCAAGTCATAGACTGGTATACAGGAGCTTTCACTGTGATGATCATTGCTGTATTAGAGTGTATTGTATTTGCATGGATCTATGGTAAGTAAACACAATTAGTTTTTATGTTGTCTGTCAAAGCTGCTATCAAATTGTCATGGCCTTGGGGTATACATAGCGCTTCTGAAATTATAACGAAGATGTAGGTTGTTTTTATCTGATCGTGTAGTGACAAAGAATAAAAGGTTGCTTGTGGCATTTGGTTTTGGCTGTTAATCTCTTAGCTACAGTGGTTCAAACTTAGTTGCCATCATCTTATATCTATCTGCTTAAGAATTTCTTTCTTAAATTCTGTGTGTGGGTAGCACATGAATAGTCCTTGTTATGAAACAGAGATTCACAAAATTTATAAAGATTTGTGCCTCTGATGTTACTTTTTGCCGTTTCTCTGCAATCTATAACACACTTCAAGGAATATTGTTCTAGATATCTCATCCATATTTGACATGGGAGTTTAGATTTACCAATTATCCTCTTCCATAACATTAACAAAGTGGATATTACACCATGTGGTGTGTTCTTGGCATGTCATCCTGTATTTTTTTCCTCTGTACAAGATAGTCTTAATGATGTATCTTCTGGCTTTTATATTAACATATTTTTCATGTGTAAGATTTTGACAGAATTGTTTAGATTATAGATGGTTTGTTTTATTATCGATGAGAGATACAGCCTCAGTTTCTTTTATCTTTAGGTACTGAAAGGTTGTACTATGATATCAGTCTGATGCTGGGATACCGGCCCTCCATTGTGTGGAAAATATGCTGGTGTGTCGTCTCCCCCAGTGTGTTGGTGGTAAGTACAAATTGGTGGGAAAACATGCTTTTACAATTTATTTCCCTTTAAGATTTATTGCTTGCCTCCCAGACAGCAAAACTTCTTGAGAAAGAAATATATTACTCTTGGTTGCCTGAAACTACTGCTAGGTGGCGTTAGCAGTCAGGTTAGAGAGATGGTTGTTCTGCCTCTTTTTCTTTTGACAACCATCTTGGGTATTAAATGATGTATTTCTAAATGGATATTATATTTAAATATTACATTTTTTTTGTGTATAGAGGTTACACATTGTGTCAATAAGACTATGTCACAACCAGGACAAGAACAGCCGATAAATGTAACCATTCCTGGGCAGTATGGGACAACCATTTAAGCCTTTCAGCAGACAAAGTGGAAGGGAGATGGGCCCTGCATTACTAGGCTGGGGTTTGCTTGCTTGGTGTGACATTCACCCAAGATAACATTGATAAAATTGCCAACAGGAAGCAGTACATTAAATAAGCCAAGTCCTCCACACAAGCCACAGATGATTAACTGCTCGGAGTGATCCCAGGGAAGAAGAGTTTGCTGGATCTCAATTAGAGCTTCAGATTGCTGGGACATCACTGGTTTCAGATCAACCCATATACACAGAATGTAGCATTGGTCTCTCCCAGAATCTAACAGCTGGCCTTGCATACCCTGACATTAAGAACTCCAGTAAATGTCCCTGAGACCTTGGCCACTGTTCTCGAGAGCCATATCAAAACAACGCTGGGATCCCAACTGATGGGTCTACTTCAAAAGTAAATGGTGGACATGTGTCAGTTTTCCTTTCCAGCCTTGGCTTTCTACCAGCTAAATCCAGCTTCTGCTGATCAAGCATTGTCCGGGCTGAGCTCGGTCAGACACTAGCAATGCCCCACACTGACTCGGCTCCTCAACAAGTTCATGGATAGGAACAATTATTATGTCCTCTGAATGCATCCAGTGGATACTTTAAGCGTTTGCTACGCTGCCGTCGCGCATAGAGAGACTTTCACCGTTAACGTTCTCGGGGGGGGGGGGGGGGGGGGGGACTACACTACAAAACAACTATAAAAGAAATCTTCGACTTCATGCATTTATTTTAAGTTTTAAACAGGTGTCCTTCCACTATTAAGCGGTACCAGACTGCTTTATTGGACTCTGGACCCTTCATGTCATCTCAAAGTACAGAGTCTGGAAGTAAACACTTCATAATAGCTTCCATAGGGATAGACCTATGAGTCGTATTCAAAATTACCAAATTTATCTGTTGTTTTAAATGAACTAACAAAGAAAATGTTTAAGCTAATGAAAGAGATGGATATCAAACACCTCTTATTACTGCCTTCCTGCCAGCCTTAGCCTCCGATAAGCATTGCATCCAAATCTGTGTATGGGTGGCTAATAGCATGTCTCCAGTGATTATTCCTGCATTGACTCCCATTGTGAATAGATCATTTACAGAACACAGATCCCTGTGCCCAAACAAGTAGACCAAACAGCCATAGACCTAGTGCATGTTAAAACACATGACATCAGAGCCTTTGACCAAATAATGCAGGTGTCTCACTGGAAGGTGTATAACACATTCAAGACCTTCTATGATTTTAAAGATAACATTATGTACCTGGGTCCATCGGTGCTAGCCCAATAGGTAATGGACACATCTTCTGTTCCACACAGCCAGCCTCAGGGACAGAATTGTGTGTGTGTGTGTGGGGGGGGGGGGGGGGGTGCACAGCCTCATCCACCAAGTCATCCAGAGAACATGAGGTACCCTCTCAGGATACCGACACAATGGATATCTTGTTTTTGTTAATATTTGTTAAGTCTAATGGTAGCCATTTGTAACCAAATTCTGGTATCCAGGTGACGTAAATAGAGCCCAAGTTGACTCAGGAATTTATGGGATATCCAGAGTTCATTTTACCACGCGTTTCCGCGTCTTTTGTCGCTATTCTGGAGCGAAAAGACGCATACATTATGGTAACGAGTCACGGTAACACATAGATCTTGCATTATCGCCAGCATTTTCGCTGTAAATATTAGGAAATTAGATGGATTTTGTTTTAAAAATCAAATAAAAGGACACATATATTGTCTTTTTAACCCAATTCCTCCATGTTTCCTTGTTTCTAAATGCCTTAATTTGATTGGTCGAGCAAAAACGGCATTATCCAATCACAGTTCATTTAACAAATATTCGGTATTTATCAATAGAAAACACGTTTTGTCGTTCTTTTGATGACTTTTTTTGACAACACCAATCATGAATAGCTCAGACAAATTTTAAAAGAATTTAAAGGACATTTTAAAAACATTATGATGAGGGAAATGAAAGTGATATTGGGTCAAGCAATATTAGGGGGGTGGGGGGGTGGGAAATCAAAAGAACTTTTAGTGAGAGTTGGTTAGGGAAATATTCCTGGTTAAGGTTTGACTCATTAATAATAAATTAAAATGCTGAATGATTTTCCATCTGTAATTCCTGGTAATTTGCCATGACTTGAAATTGTCTCAGTAGAAATTTAAACTATTTAACATAAAAAAAATAAACTAGCTTTAATTATTGAATTATTGCAAATGTACATGTACATGCTGACTGCAAATATGTATCTCGAATTGAAATTGAAGTTTTTTCACAGTGAGTATAGACTTGAATTTGATTTAGTATTGCAAATTTACCTTTAAGATAGACTAATGGTACATTTTTTTTCTGTTCTCTCGTATTTAAGTCAATTTGCTCAAATGTAAGGTTAATTTTTTTATTTGATTCATCGCATTTACTAAATGTCTCGCCAAAATTTAGTGTAGGGAGTTATGTTCTCCCTTGAATAACTTCTTGGGCTTTCAAATTTTTCTTTCCTTCTTATCTTTCTTTAAAACTATAGGGGTGGCAGAGTGGTAACACTCTCGCCTCCCACCTCTGAGGCCGGGGTTCAATTCCCGGCACGGCCTCAAGTGGGAAAGCTGGTAGTTGCTTGCTGTTGGTCGGCAGTTTACAGTACAGAACCCTAACGAACTGTATGTACTGGTTTCCTCTGCCCTTCCAACTACCCGTCGTGATATGACCTGTACAGTGTTGAAAGCGACGTAAAACCCCAAATAGATAAATTAAAACTATAGGGGCGGGAAAATTTTTTTGGGAACCACAAAACCACACACACCTGTGCCATAAAATTTATCAGGTACATTCTAGACCTAAATCCGCAGGTGGGAAAGGATTTTCTGATCAATCGGACCATAGATGCCTGAATGGGAGGCGTTTTATTTTCGTAAATTTTTTTTAAATGGCTACTTGATTTGTATCTCCAAAATGGTCAGGATTTCGGCATTTTGTTGGAATAACTTATTAAGCTACTTTTTGATAATCTTTCACATGCCGAAGTTTTAGCCCTGTATCTGCAATCTTAAGGTCACCTTAATGTCAAAAAAAGGGTTTTAGCCCTCCAGTTCACTAAGTTTTTTCACTTTTTTCAACCAAACTTGGCATATATATTAAGATTTACCAAAGGATTATCCTGAGTTTATGGTGACCTTAAACTGTTAATATAATTGAGCTGTGGCCCCCTAAAGTCATAAAATTGGAATAAAGCTGTCTGGCCCCTTTCTTTTTCCATATCTAACGTATATTGATATTGGAGGGACATTCTCAGTTTATGGTCACCTTAAAGTCACAATATGAATGAAGTTATGGTCACCTTACAGTGAAAAAAGGAAGTTTTCAGCCTCCAGCTATCTTATTGTTCAACTGACCTCAGCTAAACTTTATGCACTTATAAAGGATGACAGAAGGGACATTCTTATTTTATGGTCACCTTAAAGTCCCAATATGAATGAAGTTATGGCCACCTTCCAGTGAAATGATGGAATTTTTGATCTCCAGCTATTGTATTGTTCAGCTGACCTCAGTTAAATTTTGCACACTTATTAAAGATGAAAATAGGGATATTCTTATTTTCTTTCTACCTTGGAGTTCCAATACAAGCAGAGTCATGGCCATCTTGAGGTAAAAATGAGGGTTTTCAGCTCCCAACTGACTTACTGTTCAATGACATCAGTTCAACTTGACACATTGGTTAAGTTTAAGGAAGACTTCTAATGACCTTTTTATTTAAAATTCCTGTATTTAAGAGACTTTGGCCAACTTAACATAATAAATACTAGTATATAGTTTTTCCTCCCACCTCATTTATTTTAAGACTTTTTAAAACCACACCTGCCACATGTACACTTAAAACAAAATTTGTGTTATCTGGCAAAGCTAACCTTGTAGTGTTTTTGAAGTTATGGCATCTTCAAAGAAAAAAATGAGGTATTTAGTATGCAGTGATGTGGTTATTAATATGTTACAGCTGATCAGTGTTCATATAATATAAATTCCCAATTTTATGCACATTAAAAAAACACATGTGGATATGACTTTTCCTTTTTGGGAAAAAAAAGCTTCTAATTAATTCAGCTTTTGCTTAGCAGCAGGAGTTGTTGATCTAGTTTATATCTGGGGTGTGGCCACAAACAAAAAAGATGCAGAACAATCTATCTCTGTCACCTGACCACTAGCACAACCTAGCGGTAGTGTCCGGCAGCTGACAATAATATTTTTCTTTTCTCGAAAAGTTTGGCCGTCCAGTAGGTGAGCCTATACTAAAGCAATGAGTCCCAAAGGGTAAGATTGTAGCTTATAAAAACTAAATTTTTTACTTAATTTTTGTGTTTTATGGTTAAAAGCCCAATGGAGTTTCTGGGATGAAATATATTGATTCAGTTTAAGTATGGTTAATCTGGTTGTTTCTAAATATCGACATTTAGTATCAGTTTCTTAAAAGCCACCCCCTGTAAATATAAACAAGATATCAAATAGTCATAGTCCTTTGTAGTATTTTTAGGTTTGTACATAGGTTTTTCTATAAACTGCAATGTAGAAACCAACATTTATTCTCTGTCAAAAATTTATGTAACATGAACTGCTTCAGATACAAGAGAAGTATTGACAAAGAAGAAGATGTGCAAGTATATTACTCTATTTTACAGCTGGCCACAGTGTATAACCTAGTGGCATTTACAAGACCTTATTATGGGGATTACCACTATCCTCCTGCAGCTATAGGCGTGGGCTGGCTCATTGCTTTTGCTTCTTTTATTCCTATACCTTTGTGTGCAGTAAGGGAACTCACACGGCATCAGGGAACATTACTTCAGGTAAGTACTTAATACTAGACGGAACATCCATTACCTGAAGAGAGACTAGTAAGTTTGGATAGTAATAGGTTCTCAAAGTGGAAAAAGTGTAATTTTTATGTATTAAAATAAGAAATAGATTAAAGACGTGTTGATAAATGGAGGCTGTGCTGTATTTTCTGCTTGGTTCATCTCAATGGCTCTATGTTATCATGCTGGGAACATTACCTCAAGTGATTTTATAACTTTGTCCAAGAGCTTGGAGGAATCTATTTCTTGTCATTTGCTCATCTGTTTTTATGAAGAAACATTACTTTTGTGTAAATATTTGGTTCGCATTAATACATGGCCTACTGACGTTTGAGAATAGGGGCCCACAGTGGTAACACACTCGCTTCCCATCTGGCCTGAACTTGTAATTGGCCGGTAATCTTGCTGGTAATTGCTTGCTGTTGGTCGGCACTTTACAGTGCAGAACCTTGACCAACTGTATGTACTGGTTTCCTCTGCTCTTCCAACTATCCATCACAATATGACTGATGAGGTACTCTGCATGATGTATAAAACACTAAATAAATAATGATGTGTGAGAATAAATATATCCTCAAGCAAGGTTAGGGACATATTTGTTTTGATCTCATCATACCACTGCAACAGCAGAGATCCAACAACTCAATAAAGGCTAAATCTAGAACTTTCATTTATTATGCAGGTAATTTTTGATAAGAAGTAATTTTGTTGACCTTGACTTTTAGTTTTGAGGTCAGTGTTGTCTTTTATAAAGTAATTTTTTTTTTTTACCATTGTTTCACATTTTGGGTAGTTCTCTTATACTGAAGCTGGGTTCGTGTTTTGATTAATGTGTGTAATGAATATAACACCCATAGAATGCCAGTGTTCCACCATGACCTTTTTAGCCATCTTGTAGGCTTTTGGCATATTTTAGCTTGTAGTTGTGGAAATACACAATGAAAGCCAGTCAACTTAGCAGTGGAGCTTAAAAAATAAAGTATTTACATCCAGCTCATTTACCTTGAGTCCCTTTCTATATCTGACCTTTGATCCCTGTTTCAAGGTTTAAATAGGGTCGTTATACCAAAAAAGGTCTTAAATATCCCATATTATTGATGCTAGGGTTTTGAAATGTCAAAACAACTTGAATGCAATCGAAGGCTGTGGAGGTTTTTGTAGTATTAATGATAAAGGGTTGTCACATCTTCATTTTTATTGCGTTAATACATCCTATCCAATGGACAATTGCTTTACCGGTCGGCGCGACCAGTCCAAACCCCAGAAAAAGACGTCCTGTATATACTACTGGCAGGACCGGTCACAGAGTTTGCATTCACTAGGTGGCGCATCATACTTCCTTCCTGTCTAGACAGCGTGACGTCATAGCATCTTTTTCATTTGGCACGTGGAATGTGCAGACATGTTTTCTACAGAGAGACAACAAATTCATCCATTTTATAGACTTTTGATTATATCTACATATTTCTACTGAAGTAATGATCATTATGTCTTCTCCTGGTCAGAAGAAGGGCATGTGTGGCCACATTATGGCTGTGTTTGAGGGCCACCTCAAGTGCGCAAGATGTAGAGAGAAGGGGGTTAGTGACGATCCATGTGTCCTCAAACGTGATTGTTCAATCTGTAAGGCCTTCACCCCAGAGCAGATTCTTCAACTTGCTACCCCCACCTACAGAGAGAGAAAGAACAAGGAGAAGGTTTCTGCCTCCCCCACACCCACTCTCGTGGACCCTTCACAGGTCAGTGTGTTGGGACGGGTGGACGGAGAGAAGACAATTAAGAAGTCTGAATCCCCTGCAGGCAAGAAAAAACGTATCGACGAATCTCCCAAGCCCAGCAGTAAGAAGAAATCTAGCAGCAAACCCAGGTCTGATGAACTGAGGGACCTAGATGAGAAATGGTCAGAACACTTTTCACGACTGGAGGCCATGTTGCTGTCAAAGGCGTTTGCCGTCCCTGTGGAGCCCGTGAGGAAACCCCCTTCTGTGGTTACCAGTGATCATTCCTTTTTTGATCCTGGAACCTCCACCAGTGGCTTGTCCTCTGGTGTGACTGGTGGGGGTGCCGGTTCCAGTCTTGTTCAGACCACCGGTGATCCAGCTGTGTTGACTGCTACCCAGCCTGTTGAGGCTCCCGGTACCAGAGATGCTGTGACTGCCAGTAAGAGTGCTACCAGCCCTGTTGAGGGTCCCGGTACGAGTGGTGTGATACAGCAGAATGCCACCCAGCCTGTTGAGGCTCCTGGTGCAGAGACGGCCACCCAGCCTGTTGAGGCTCTCGGTGCAGGTCCCGAAGTTCTGCTAACCGGTACCGGTAGTGCTGCCCTACATGCTGAGATTACCGGCTCAGACAGTGTGGTAGAACTCCAGAGTGAACCAGGATCTCCAGTTGATGGCAATGTCCCAGACCTCACCAGAGATCAAACAGCTGATCAGGAAGTATCTGAAGAGTCTACCTACAGAGAGACTATCAGAGGCGTGAGGTCCTTTATGGACTGGCATCATATCCCTGAATTCGACAGTGTGTCTTCTGCAGATGACAACCCTTTTTCTGGTTCCCGAGTTCAACCAACCGGGAAAGTCTCCGTCAAGTTGCCGGTAGACAACTGACTGTGTAGATGGAGAAGTGGAGATGGAGAAGTTAAACCTCACTGTTGCTGAAGGCTACCCTTCCAGAAGCACAGAAACTGCTGGACTGCTCCGGGACCAGTTTGTCAAGACATCAAGGTCGTCTAGATGGTATGACATGTATGTTGACCAGAAGGACTCTAGTAGATCTACTGTGTGTTCATGGTCTCCGGAACCGTCAAAACTAAACAGTGCATTCAGTAGGGTTGCCAGGCGTAATCTACCTACTGCCCCACCCTCCCGGGCCCTTAGCCAGGACATATTGAGACGTTGGGAGAGAGCAGCCAGAGAACAATCAGTTATGTGCAACCAGGCTGCAGGGCTGTCTAGGTGTTTAACTAGGATACAGGACGCTATGTCTACACAACTGAAGAGTTTACATGTGGACAAAGGCAAGGGCAAGTCCTCTGAAAGAATGCAGCAAGCTGTGGATGAACTGGAGTATTTGGTTACATTTAACCGGTCAATCTCCCAAGCCATGGCCAGGACAATTCAGGACTTGTCAGAAGGTGTGTTCATTAGTGTCGCAAACTTCACCCTTGCGCGTAGAGACAGCTACCTGGACTATTTACACACGGGTGTAAAACAGGACACACTCACTGCACTGCGTACTGGTCCCGTTCATTTGCAGTCACTTATCCCGGACCAGCTTCTCATCAAAGCTGAAGAGGAAGTGGCCAGAAGTGAAGAGAGGCGTTCTTCTAGCCAGTCTCACAGGAAGCCCAGTCGCTTTCACCCGTATGCTTCCAATGACAAGTCTTTGGTTCAACAGGACCGGAAATCATCTGTGCCAGCTTGGAAGCAAATAAGAGAACGCCAGCAAAGCAGGAAAAGTTGTGGCAAGCCTTCCACTTTTTCACAGAAACCGGCCAAGGGTTCTAAACCACGTAAATGACAATTACTGTGTAAAGTGTGCTACCGGGTTGAAGGACTGTGTATGTGTACCCGGTCAGTTAGGTTTGAACCGTTCACCAGTGACTTCAAGCAAGAGCGAGACTGTGAATTTACTTGTAAACTCTTGTGTTGCAAATGGTCATTCTGTTACTGGGTTGCCGCAAAACTGTCACAATTACACAGAAATAAAATATGTGAAAGCTGTTTCCTGTGTAGGTCACTTGAGCTCTGCAAATCTTGTCACAAATGTCCCAACTGTTGTTATAAGTCCAACTGTAGGGGCAAGGCTACATCATTTTTGGGAGAAACTGGAAGCTCTGGGTTCGAGTCCAGAAGTAGTAACAGCACTCAGAGAGGGTTACACCCTCCCCTTCCGGTTCAGACCCAATTTAACCAGATCACAAACTGTCATAAGCAACTATGTCAACCCACAAAGACAGTCCCACCTTTTGGAGGCACTGTATCAGCTGGGAAACAAAAATGCGGTAGAACCGGTAGCAAACCAAAACTCACTGGGGTTTTACAGCCGGCTATTTTTGGTACCCAAACCCAACAACCGGTGGAGACCTATCCTGGACCTGAGCACCTTGAACACCTTCCTAAACACAGAGTCGTTCAAAATGGAGACCCCAGAGACAATAAGAACCTCCCTACAGATAGGGGAGTGGGTCACCTCCATAGACTTCAAGCACGCATACTTCCACATACCAATTCACAGTCAGTCCAGGAAGTACATGCGTTTTCACATCCAGGGTCGGTCCTACCAGTTCAAAGGCCTACCCTTTGGTCTGTCCGCAGCACCCATGGAGTTCACAGTGGTGGCCAAAGAGGTCAAACTGATGGCTTTACAGACGGGTATAAGAATCCACCAGTACCTAGACGACTGGTTGGTGAGAGCCACGTCCCCCCAAACTTGTCTCCAGCTTACACAGACCTTGGTAGCTCTCTGCCAAGAAGTAGGTTGGCTGGTAAACAAGGAGAAGTCAGAACTGGATTCAAAACAGGTTTTCAACTTTGTAGGTTACCAGTTCGACTTGAAAGAGGGCAAGGTCAGACCCACACCAGAACGTTGGCAGACCTTGGTAGACAAAATTCAGACAATTCTGTCTGGTCCAGTGTGTCCAGTCTGGCAGTTCATGTCCCTCATAGGGCTTCTAACACCCACAGAAAAACAAGTCCACCTAGGTCAACTTCATATGAGACCCATACAGTGGCACTTGAAGAGCAACTGGAGGGTACCAGAATCACTAGAAAAGCTGATACCTGTTCCCAGATTGCTCCATCCCCGCCTAAGGTGGTGGCTGGAGGAAAGCAATGTGCTTCCAGGTCAACCATTACACCCTTTAACACATGCTCTGCAGATATTTACAGACGCATGAAAAGAAGGGTGGGGCGCTCACTTAAACAACCGCACTGCAAGGGGAACCTGGTCACTTCCAGAAAGCAAGTTGCATATAAACCACTTGGAACTAAAGGCGGTCCTTCTGGCCCTAAAAGAGTTCCAAGACCTCTGCTGTAACAACATAGTCCTGGTAGCCACAGACAACACGGCAGTGGTTGCCTATATCAACAAGGAAGGGGGATGAAATCGGGCTCCCTGTGTGCCCTGCTGTGGACAATCCTGTCCTGGTGCACCAGGAAACGGGTAACTCTCAGAGCACGTCACATCCCCGGCCGGCTGAACGTGATAGCAGACAAGCTATCCAGACTTGGCCAGACCATTCAAACAGAGTGGTCCCTTCACCCAGAGGTTTTCCAAGCTATATGTTCCCGGGTGCACCAGCTCCAAGTGGACCTTTTTGCCACCAGATTCAACACCAAACTGCCTCAGTTTGTGTCACCGGTCCAGATCCCCAGGCATGGACAGTGGATGCACTCAGTCTGTCATGGGAGGATCTGGACCCATATGCCTTCCCACCAGCAGCTATCTTGGGCAAAGTGGTGAAGTTACAAGACTACCCATGCAACAGAATTTTTCTGATTGCACCAGGGTGGCCCAGCATGCTCTGGTTCTGGAATCTAGTGGCAATGCCCAGTCAGATCCCACTGTATCTGCCTTATCTGCCCAATCTGGTATCTCAACCATTCAACCAGACCCTGCACAGGAACCTGTCAACCTGAACCTATATGCCTGGCTCCTAGAGCCACAGCAATCAAGGAGCAGGGCTTCTCTGAGGCAGTGGCAGCACGAATTGAGACTCCTCAAAGAGGATCAACCAGATCTATGTATGAGGCAAAGTGGACCATTTTTACAAAGTGGTGCCTCAGTAATCAGGTGGACTTCAGGACACCACCTCTGAAGCCATAGCTGACTTCCTCTTGCACCTGTTCCAGGACAGGAAGTTACAACCAGGTACCATTGATGGATACAGGTCAGCCATTGCTGAAAAGTTGGGCAATTCTCCCATTAATGTCAGCAAAGATGAGAATCTCACTCGTCTCCTGGATAGTTTCCATAGAGACAGGCCCACAGGCAAGAGAGGTATACCCTCCTGGAACCTGTCCCTGGTCTTACACCAGCTGACAAAGGCTCCCTTTGAACCTCTAAAAGAGGCCTCATTAAAACACTTGACCTTTACATAAGAACATCAGACACCAGTCAGACTGGTCTAAGGTTCTATCCAAGAACCAGCTGGCTAAGGAAGGTCCAGATAGTGTTGCTCCAGTGGTCATACCAGCCTTTGCCCCCACTCTGGATAAGTCACTCAAGGGTGACAGGTCCTTGTGTCCAGTCAGAGCCCTTCGCTATTACTTGGACAGGACCTCAGATCTTAGGCAGAACAAGGAGTTGGTCTTTGTCTCCTTCAAGAAAGGTTTTGATAAGGACATCTCACCTGCCACCATCTCCTCATGGATCAAGCAGACTGTGATCCTATGTTATGAGCTCTCTGATCAGGAGGCCCTCACACTGCATCAGGTTAAAGCCCATGATATCAGGGCCTTTGCTGCTTCTAAGGCCTTACAGTTGGGAGTCTCCTTAGAGCAGATTCTGACAGCCTGCCACTGGCTATCAGCTTGCTAGGGGTCTTAATAGGACTAGACACGAAAAAGATGCTATGACGTCACGCTGTCTAGACAGGAAGGAAGTACGATGCGCCACCTAGGGAATGCACACTCTGTGACTGGTTCTGCCGGTAGTATATACAGGACGTCTTTTTCTGCTGTTTGGTGGGACCAGTCGCGCCGACCGGTAAAGCCAATTGTCCATTGGATAGGGTATTAACTTATAAAAATTTAATTTACTTATTAAATTTGCAAATTTATGCAAATAAGAGTCACACTCATATAAGAAAATTTATAGATCTAGGAAATACTCAGAAATGAGGATGAGGGAATGTTGACAAGTACAGGAATGTGATTCATCTCCATAGTATACCTGTTTCCTGCCAGTAATACCTTTGCAGTCTTCATCAGGAAACTGAAATATGGCAATTTTCCATGGTGTTACTATATTGTTTTACTTAAATTCCAGAGATTTAGAAAATCCCTCCAGCCTAGATCAGACTGGGGGCCCGCTGATGACAAGAAAAAGACAGCGTACAAATACAGGGAGCAACTGAGCAGTGATCTCTCTCTGCCACTGGCCACTGTGGAGAAGAAACTATGAGCTGACATCATCACTGGGCCAAAGTCTGATTTATATATATGTGTAATGTACAAGTTAGGATTTTATAATATATGTCAAATATAGAATAATGAAAGATCCTCATGTACAAGTTATAATTAAAAGCAATTACTTTATACAGTCAATACTTTCCCCCATCCAAACTTGTCATATCATGCCATAATTAAAGTTTGTGGAACTCATGGCTTGCACTAAATTATTGCTTGGACACATAATTTGTATAACTTGAACCAAATAAATTTGTACAAGTTATTACATGTATAAAATTCTAGTTTTATACAATAGCTAAGTTGTCTCTGTGGCCTAGTGGTTAGAGCTTGGACTTCAGACTGGAAGGTCTGCATTTCAAACATCACCATAGCCACAGCAATTGTTCACTTAGACAAAGTACTTTGCACAGTTGTGTTCTTGCTCACCCAAGAGTATAAATGGAAAATAACATTATTTTGCAGTATTGATATCACATATTAAAACTTTAATATTAATTTATTTTGATTTCGAGTTTCAGTATCAATATTGCAAGTGTCAGTTTCAGAATAATTTCCCAGAAATAAGTAAAGAATCATCTTTAACTTACATGTGTTAAGCATGAAAATACTTAATGTATGGCTTGCATGATATAAGTTTTTGTAGATTTATTGCAATACTTGTTGCAAGAGTATTTCTGCATGAGTCAACATAGAAAGCCATATTAAAGTTTTACATTGAAATTTTAGTTTAATACCAATGCTAGTATTTTGAGAAATAAACAGACTGGTGTCCTGTTAGGTTACTTGATATAATTTGTGTCACTTCATGCACTGTATAGCAGAAACAGACTGTGGCTGTATGGGCCACTGAGTCTGAAGAATGACTTATCTTGTGCACACTGGCATCTTTCAGGTGAGAGCTTAAGGCTCACCTGTTTAACAAAGCCTATCCCCTTCACACCCTCTCCTCTGGTTGTGCAAACGCTTTCTCATGATGACTCTTTTCTGTCCATAGACTTATGATATATCTTCTATCTGTAGGATTTATTGCGCCTTAGATTTTGATACATATAAACATTAAGCGCATTAAAAGTTTGTAAATAATAATAATAATATTGCAATAGCAAACTTGGGTGCTAATAAATGACCACAGATACATAGCATTATAAACTTTCACTTTACATGTTTTACTGCTTGGCAGTTGTTGGGTGCAAAAGCACCTTGCTATTAGGAATTCTGCCCAACATGAACCAGCATATAGGCTGGAAAAGGGTGAAATAAAACTGCTATGTTTTTTTTCTTTTTAGTGATTTGTTGTGCCAACTTTTATTTCAAGATATGTACAACCAACAATACAGTCTTGCTTTGTACTGTGTGTGTAAAATTGGGTGGAGTTTGTTATGGTGAGTTTCTTCATAAAAGGACAAGCACCATCCCTCCATAAATGTACTGTAGAGCCAGTATTCAGGCCTTTCTTGGTGATGTTTCAACATACTACAGTACACAGCCATATATTATAGACTTTCACCATGATTATGTTTATGTGTACAAAATTGTTTGTAATACGTTCAAGTTATTGTGTACTATAATGTGCATTTCATTCTCAGTGTGGTTAATATACCAGTGATTTAATTAAAGCATTTGTATGTATAACACGGTAAAATCATAGCAAGTTCTATATGGTGTGTAATTTTGTTTCAATTGATGTGAGGTAAATTTTTTTACAAGAAACCTCCATATTTTAATTATAGCAATCCTGCATCTTCATCACATGTATTTGGATTGAAATGTAATAAATATACCTCTACAAAGTATACGGGTGTCATTAATGTTAGACAAGTTGTAATTATATTGTCTGAGTTTATGCAATTACCGTAAACTATTGAGAAATACAATAAGTAAACACTAGTTTATATGTATCAGTGTATATGTATCACATAAAAAGAGTTTAGCTACATGTTTTTTAATCACTGTCCAACGTTAATGACGTCTAACATTAATGACACCCGTGTAGTGTGACAAATAACTTAAGCTCATGAAAATTATCATGGTAAAACAAACTATGTGTTGGACTATTCAGTACATAAAATAATTCACAAATCTGCCCTGGTACTTAAACCACTACAAACAGTTTGGTAATAAGAATTATAGCTTACTGAAATAATAACGTTTAACCCAACTAAGATTTCACATGTTCAGTTCATAAAACACCCTGTTAAAAATACAAGTACATATTATTAGATAAATTTTGGCTACATTAGCAAATGAGCTTGGATAGCGATATTCAATTTCTGCTTAAAGTTAAATCCTCATATAGATACTGACCATCAAGGAAAATGTAATTGATTTTTTTAATGTTGAAAATCAATGGAATTTACTTACAGCTAAAATTGATAGTTATTGTGCGTATTCTGTATCATAAACCTTGAGAAAAGTTGGATATTTATATTATCCCCAGACAAAAGCCAGGCATATACTGGATTCAGGGCCATGGTCGCCGTACTTTTTGATTTGTGTGCACGATTATTCAAGATTTGATTCACACTTGGCGCACACATGTATTTGGGTGAGGAAAAGAACCTTTTGGACCACTTCTCAAAAACTATGTTAATGGCTCTACCAAATTTTCTAGATAAATTAACTACATTGATATCCATTTTCAGATCAATCCTGTGCTTAATGATTGATTTGAGAGTGATTGATTATCTGTTGATATAAAATATTGCCTATTTTTGTCTTGCTTGTAATTTCCAAGTTAACAGAACCTGAGCTTTTTTGCAAAATAGGTTGTTCATCTACTTTTTATTTAAATCTTTAAACCTTCAATGGTATGTAACTGAATATTGGCATACACATTTCTTGGGGATGAATACCAGAATGACTCATGCCACTATTTATATACAAGTCCCTTTATTTTTATACAGATTATATCAGTGATACATCTGATTAGTGTGTGTTTGTGTGGTGTGTGTGTGTGTTGCTTTTTTTTGCCTGACATAAGTCAATCTGCTAAGATCTAATCACAGCATTTCATCTCTCCACGAACATATTAAAGGCATCAAAAAACATATTTCTACTAAACAAATAAAATTGCTTTGAGATAACTATTTTACAATGTACAGACAACCATTCGAATGTTTTGAAAAAAGACCAATCTTTACATTGCAAGAAGATTGAAACTAAAAGAATGAAAAGCAGTTTATATTGTGTTCAACATAAAACGGGTCCCACAAAAAATACCAAATCAGTGCCTGTGGTGTGAGAGATGGCCTGTCTGGGGATATGTTGGTGTCGAGTCCCCACAATCTGGTTATATTCAATTTACTACTTAATTAGATCAAAGTGTGTTTTGTGTTTGCATGCTTTGCTAAATATTTTGAGTTCACATAAACTGCAGGTACAAATTAACTGGAACAAAATTGGTTCAAAATATTGCCTGAACTTTTGATAGTGGTTGATAGTGACCACTGTTGATAGTGGTTTACAGTATGCTCCCCGGTTTGCTGACATAATAGGTTCTCCTCACTCCCAACAAGGAAACGTATTGTAATCTGGTTTGTCCGTCTGACTTCCTGTTCACATAACTCACAAACTATACATTGGATCTGGGTTGTATTTTTACGCAAGGTTGGGGTCTAACCATGACTCCGCCCTCCTCAATTATTGTCTGGACCTCTATCTGGATTGCAAATCCAGATTGTTACCCCACAGCCATTAAATGATCCTGAGAGGGTGTTGTTTTGATCAATGGTCTTCGGCTGGGCGAGTGTCTCAGAAACCATGAGGTATATGTAATTTATACTTGGTGGTGACATTGATTGAGGGGTGTAATCATTTGGGGAAAGATTTCCCCAAGCTGTGAGGTACAGACATCTCTAATGCTTGTTTTTCAGCACTACCTGAGGGCAAGGGTTTCTGTGTTCGTAGGCATTGCTTGTTCTTCACTGTATTTGCACAGAAATTTGCTGGAACATCTCGATTAAACTTGACATGTGCATTACAAGTAGTCATTCAAAATGTGACTAATTACAAAAGGACATTAACCTAAAACAGAAATATTTAAATACAATTGCATTTGTTGTGAAAGGCTTTCAGTTTAAAAATATTTTTTTTTGTGATTTGTAATTGAGAAATACATATAATCCTTTGTATTTAAGCGTATTCTGGATATGATATTTGTAGTTGAGTGTAGTTTGGATATGATCTTTGTATTTTGGTACAGATTGATATGATCTTTGTGTTGGGGTGCAGTATTGATATGATCTTTGTATTTTGGTGCAGTTTGGATATGATCTTTGTGGTGGGGTGCAGTTTGGATTTGAATGTATTTTTAGTGTCTGTGTGGTTCAAAATGTTGCCATTCTTTAGTACAGCAGAATTTATTTTGTCCTTAATTCATTTTTTCAAACTCTCAGATACTCTCACCCCCCAGGTTTTTATTTTTTAAATATCCAAGCAATAAGTTTCCCAATATTAATACAGTAGAACCTCTATTATTTGACCCTCTTGAAGGAGTAAAAATAAGGTTGGATAATAGAAAGGTCAGATGATAGGGGTTCTAGTGTACATGGACGATACAAACTAATGTCATATCTTTTTGTAAAACTTCCAAAGAACACCTCATTTGTTGTTCATTTGGACAGTAGAAAGCTCTATCTGTACTATTGTGGCTTGTTGTAGTTATGCATATATCAGTTGTGTGTGTATTTATGTACCGCTGTTAATTGTTAAACTTTGGAAGTCAGACCAGTGTTGTCGGTCCACCTTTTTCTGGTCAATTAAATGTAAGTATTATTATTTTTTTTTTTTTTTTGCATTATTGTGGTGGTGCTTTCTATGCTCTTTCTTATATTTGTCTTTTCTTTTTTCACTTATGAGAAGGCTAATGTCTGAAGCGCGTGAATCTGATATTCTTATACTGAATAATCTGACTTTTCTTGTGATTTCTTGTTTTTTTTATGCACTTAATTTATTTAAGTAACATGGACAACACATTACATGTTACAAACTACATACTAATATAGCTAGCCAGCCCTAGTGGGCTTATAACTCACCATAGCAAAAATTTATGTGATGAATAGAAGACAATAATTAAACAAAATTATGAGCATTTCTCTTTCTTTAAATCTTGAATAAAATGTTCTGCTTTATTTACTGAGTACATGTGTTTGATCTTTTAATACGTGAAAAATAAGAATGTTCAGTTAAGTGTTGATGTTAGTTATGTTTGTACTGTATAAAGATAATGATCAGATAATCATGTGGTTATCATTGCTGTGATAGTGTATGTGCAAATACTATTCTAGGTTTTTTTTCTATTTCTCTAGTTTCTTCCAGTTTTTTCCACCAAAAAGGGAAAAATAGGTTTTTTCCGGAAAAAACGTAACTCTGCCAAATCGTATTATTTTAAATGTATTATCACATTTGTCTTTGTAAAGACGTCTGACATGGATCTGTACAGCATCAAAATTTTGTTCTATTTCCCACCAACAACTTTCTGCTGTCTGTATTTCAGTGTCAGAATTATAAATAGGAAATTTTTACACAATATATATGTATATGTTTTATTCATCACAACATGGAAAATACAAAACTCTTAATATTAATACTTCCTGCGTGGATTTTTAAATTACTAATACTTTAACTAGGCTCAGTTTCCCCAGTGAAATAATATAAGATAATATTTTAAAAAAACAACACATGCAGTATGTTTACCTTGTATCTGATAATATTTTGAGAAAAAGACCTCTCACATCTGTGCATTTAAGTTAGAAAAATGCAATAATAGTTCGGTCAATGGTCATTGGGATATTTATAGTATAATATTTTGTCCTATTTCTGATAAAAAAATCCTGAACAACAAAGCCACAGACACATAAACATATTACATAACTATAGGTATTTAAAAATATATCTTTTGAACACGGGTTGCACCTGATAAATATCTGCCACACTCATAGCAAGAAATAAGTAAGAGTGTTTGCTTTCAATGGACCTAAAATAGCCACTTTTTGGATTGACAAAACAATAGTTTTAAACTTTTCAATATATTTGAGGGCATTTCTTCTTTAAGGATCCCAAACTTATTCTGGTTACATAGTGTTGCAAGTGAGTTTTGTACTTTTCAACTGAAATGTGGCTACAAACCTTGTAGGACATATTTGTAGCCACATTTCTGAAATGTAGCCACATTCGAGTGGAAAAGTGCATAATGATGTTGTAAACGGCCGTGTCCATATACCCTGGAAGTACCTAAGATGTGAGGGCAAACTGGAAAGGCACATTTCCAAATATAGCAATGTCTGGACCCCTAATTGGAAAAGTGTGACAGGGGCTTCAGTGTGGTATATTTTGTCGGGAAACCATTTATGTAAATTTGTGAGAAACTAGCCTATTTTGAAAAGGGTGCAAAAATGTGACAGTAATTTCGGGATTTTAAAAATCCACCATATCTTCTAAATTACAAAATTACTAAATTTCTATAATGGAGGTGCTATATTTTGGTTGCTTCATAATTAAAGAGAGCATTTTATGTCAAAAGAGGTGGGGGTTCATGATGTACATTACATGCCAGTCTCTTACAACCCTGTTCCATTTCTCTGAGATCCTGAATGGTATGGGAAGGTAAATTTTTCTCTTATAAAGAAATCTTTTTCTGAAGTCATTCCATTCTAAATTTGATCCCTGAATTAAATACCAAACAACTTGGGATTGTGAGCAATCACTGCCAAACATCACAGGATCACTTTGGGAGTAGTTCCTGTGTCATTCCATTACTCTCATAAATTGCTCTTTACCATTTTTGCAAATTACTGGAGTAGTTTGCACATAGAGAGAAATTGGACTCCCAAACATGTGAGAATCACAGAATTTTGCCCCAGAATAGCCAGGGATGAGCAAAAATCTCAAAACCTTCCGTAGTCAGGAGGGCTCCCAAACCATTCATGTTTGTAACAGAAGAAAATACATTGCAGTATTTATTGTAGTTCTCATAGTCTTTGTTTCTGTGTTATTTTACCACAGAATATCGATTCAAGTACTAACGTAAGTAAAGTGAAGTGAGCTTCATTTCAAGTTGAATGATGCATTTGTAGTATAAATTGACAGTTATTTAATCAAAGCTATATTCAGATATTAGGCTATGCAACCAGTGATCTGCTATCGATGAACAATTTTTTAGTTCACAAAAAATCATGCTGAGTTTTTCCATTTAGCTGAAGGATACTTTTGACATTCAATAACTTGTCTATAAGTGAACTTGAATTTTTTTAATTTATTTTTTTTTCAGGTTAAAACAAATCAGATAAAACATACATTTTTCTTTCTTTTCTAAATACTTTTTTTTTCAATATTTCACAAAAATTTAGAGGATTGCAGTTTACTCTTTTTCAAAACATGTCCAAAGTTCACCCCCAGGAGAACACATTTGCAAGTCACAGATCACAAAACTGAGAAATCATTGAAAAACAGCCTAAAGGTTTCAGTTCAAACAAATACCAGGTTCTGAAACTCTGACAATCATGTATGATAATAATAATAACAGTAATAACAATTATATAATAATGATATAGTATTGAAGTTAGCATTTGAGCCAAGATTTAATAACAGCACTTAGTTTAAGTGTTTTCAATACATGTATAATTATATCCCCAGACGAAAGTCGGGGATATATTGGATTCAGGTCCGTCGCGCCGCCGCTGTCGCCGCCGCCGTAGAAATTTCCTTGTGGACGCGATAACTCAAAAACAAATTAATATTTTTTTTTCAAACTTGGTACACATGTTAAGGGTGCCCAAAGGAAGATCCCTATTTTAAGGTGACCTTAAACTCCCAGTAAAAAAGAACTTATGGCCACCTTAAGGTCAGAAATTGGACTTTTGGCCACTTAGAGCCCTGTAGGTCACAAACTATGATGCTCAGCTGGCTGAAATTTTACCTGACAACACATTAATATGTTCTTCGTACATGTGCCAAAAATCACGACTTTAAGTTGAGGAGAAAATTGTGTTTGAGGCCCATAAATACCCCCACTTAGGGATTTTTTGCTATACTTTTCACATATTTTGCCCTATAATTTGGAAGTGGTAATTCTGATGAGTCTCAAACTGCGCTAGGTATAACTTTGATATGTAATCCTTGTCTGTAGAAAATTTTAGGGCTGTAGGTTTACCCAAAGGGGTCGACTTAAGGTCTCAAAAGTGCCCACAGAGACCCAATTTATGCACTTTTTGCCACTTTCAAGCACTGTAGCTTTCAAACTATGTCTCTCATCTAAGTTAAATATCATCTGGGAATATATCTATGTGTTTTCTGATATGTGCCCCAACATTTAGGCCTTTAATAGACAGTTAACCTGTGTATCAGGACCATAAACACCCACCCGAGTGACCCTTATAAGACATTTTTCACATCTTTTTCCCTGTAACTTGGAAATGGTAAGTCTGAGAAGTTTCAAACTGTATTAGATATATATTCTGTGTGTAATCTTAGTATGTAACAGATTTTAAGTCTGAAGCTTTAATTTTGAAGGTCAAATTGAGGTCTCTAAAAGGCTCCCAAAGACCCAATATTTGGACTTTTTGCTACTTTTAAGCCCTGTGACTGTCAAACTATGTGACTGATAGAGCTCAAATCCTATCTGGGAAGATATTAGTATGTTATTTATATATGTGCCAAAAATTAAGGCTTTAAGAAGACATTTAACCTGTGTATGAGGACCATAAATCCCCACCCGAGTGACCATTTTTAGACATTTTTCACATATTTTGCCCTGTAACTTGGAAATGGTAAGTCTAAGAAGTATCAAACTGTATTAGATACATATTCTATGTGTAATCTTAGTATGTGACAAATTTTAAGTCTGAAGCCTTAATTTGAAGGCCACATTTAGGTCTCTAGAAGGCCCCATAAAGACCCAGTATTTGGACTTTTTGCCAATTTTAAGGCCTGTGACTGTTAAACTATGTGACTGATAGAGCTGAAATCTCATCTGGGAATACATTATTATGTTCTTTTTACATGTGCCAAAAATCAAGGCTTCAAGTAGACATTTAACCTGTGTATGAGGACCTTAAACACCCACCTGAGTGACCCTTTTAAGACATTTTTCACATATTTTGCTCTGTAACTTGGAAATGGTAAGTCTGAGAAGTTTCAAACTTTATTAGATACATATTCTATGTGTAATCTTAGTATGTAACAAATTTTAAGTCTGAAGCTTTAATTTGAAAGCCACATCGAGATCTCTAAAAGGCCCACAGAGACCCAATATTTGGACTTTTTACCACCTTTAAGCCCTGTGACTGTTAAACTATGTGATTGGTGGAGCTGAAATCCCATCTGGGAATGCATTATTATGTCCTTTTTACATATGCCGAAAATCAAGGTTTTAATAGACATTTAACCTGTGTATGAGGGCCATAGACACTCGCCCAAGTGCCTTTTTGGACATTTTTTCCGTATTTTGCCCTGTTATTTGGAAATGCTTAGTGTGACAAGTCTTAAACTGTATTATATATAATTTTTGTTTGTTATGTATGTCCCCCAAAAAGTTTCAGATCTGTAGTTTAATTGCTAAGGTCTCTTTAACAATTGTAAAATGCCCACAGAAACCCAATTTATGGACATTATGCCACTTTAAAGCCCAGTAACTGTCAAACTATGTGGGTTATAGAGCTGAAATCTTTGAATTTTTAAAAGGAAATGCCTGTCTATTTAAATTTTGAATATTAATAATGTTATGGCTATCTTAGTCTTTTAAGAACTTATTTTTGTGTGTTATACCTCTGCTTGCTGAGTTTTTAACTTTTTAAAATGAAACTGGTTAAACATATTCAAGTAGACAAAATGGACACTTTAAGTGAGCTTTAAGTCCCAATATTAATGAAATTATATCCTTATTAGTGATCTCAATGGGTACCCGGATATCCGGGTACCCGAACCCTGAATACTTACCCGAATCTGAAATCTCATACCCGAGTACCCGAATCTAAGCTTATTTCTGTTAATATCGCCCACATTGGCTGACCAAGTGCAGACGTATCTGGACTTCATTAATTCACTTTAAAATGAAACTATTCAATTAAAATGCATAATAAAATTGTTTTCTCACCCTTGTACACCGTTTATAGTATTTTATTTGTCTTTTATTTTAGTTGTTTATACATTGTCAAATACCGGAACCCTTTGAAAATCGTCAGTATATCAACACAGTTTCTTAATTCCGAGTCCATAAAAGGCTGTATATTGGCCATATATAGTGACATGCACTCCTTAAATAAATAAGAGTACAATATTTTCACACAGTAGTTAATAATTTTACGTTAATAAAATTAACTTACAACCTGAAATAAAAATAAAGTTTCAATTCCGAAACTACATTCGAGTAGTAGTGTAATGCTCTTGTGATAGGTCATGTGACTCCATTTTTATATAAACAACTGTGTTTTGAATGTACAGAAGTATTTTTTTATTTAACCTTTCTTCCGTGCAATATTGTTTTGAATGCAAAACCGTGGTCAACAAGAAATAAAGCAAATGGTTGCATCCCATTATTTCTGTAGGTTTTAAGTCAGTAAATATGGAGATATTTGTAGATTCAGCTATTATCGCCCATCGGCGCGGGTACCCGGGTACCCGCCCGCTGAAACTACTGCATACCCGGTCCTAGTAAAAAGGGTTTATTGAGAACACTAATCCTTATGTAGTAAAACTAGGGGAATTTTAACCCTCAACTAACCCAGTTTTATTCAACTTGCCTCAGTTAATTTTGACACAGCTCCTACAGTTATGAACTCATTTCAGTTGATAATCATATACTTCAAATTCTCAATTCTTTTTGTATTTGAGTACCCCTTTTATATAGATTGTTTCTTTACCATTTATGCTGTAGCACTCCATCTCTTTGTAGTCCCAACCCACATCCCCCACCCGGATTCCCCCCACCCACCTCTGGGACCTCCAGCTATATTGAGTGACACTAAATAAACAAAGGTATTTAATGATATCAGATGAGAAACAAAGAACTCAATGGGGTTGCAGATCTTGTGTAATAGTGAGAGAGGTGTGGAGAAGGGGAGAGGGGTGGGGGTGGGAGGTGGTGGGCTTCATTACATATAACACAAAGGGGAGTCAGAACTGAGATTGTGTCACATATTTAGGTTGCATATATATGGACCACATATATAGGTATAGAGGAAATGAATAACTGAAAACAATTTGCAAATTCTAAAAATAATGTAATAAAATAATAATATAAATAATTTTTTTTTAAATAATATTTTATTTGTGAACAAATATAGAAACAGATATGCGCTTTTGGGATTATGAATTTTAGAATGGACATTGAATCATCAATCATTTTAAATACTTTGAAGGAAGATTGAAAAGTATGATGAGTTGAGTTAAAAATAATATTTTATTTGTCAACAAATATAGAAACAGATATGCTCTTTTGGGATTATTATTTTAGAATGGACATTCAATCATCAATCATTTAAATACTTTGAAAATAGGTTTAGAGTTATCATTGCAGGAAGATTGAAAATATAATTTGAGTTATGTATTCGGCGTCTGGGGATACACCATCTTCCTTGGGAAGATATAAACAGAGTAGATTGATGTGCTGAAGTTCATATAATAATGGGTAATTATGTTTTAAAAAATTCCCAATCAAAACCTGTGGCGTGAGTGATGACCTGTCTGGGGATATGTTGGCGCCGAGTTGGCCCAATCTAGTTGTTCTTGTATCAGCATCTTTTTCAAAATTTACAATTTTTAACACCTTTCTTAAGAAATTCTAGACCAGAATTAATTCAAGTCGTGTGTAAAATGTATCAAAATGTATTATGTGTTTTTAAGTAACTGCAGACAGCATTATGAGTTAAATGACAGATATAAAAGTGTATCATGTGTTGCTTTGATGGAAGGATACAGTGTTGACCAAAATTGTCGATTTACTTAACTGTTGTGTATTTGTGTATTCGTAAATAATACGATGTAAGCATCTGATGTAAGAAAATTTAATTTTTGCTCATATTTCTGGTTTATCTTCAGAGTTGATTTTTATGTGCAAATTTGAGTGGCTTTAAGGTTCAACAATAGCAGGTTAAAAAGGTTTGCTAAAATTGTAATGGTCTTTATGTTTCCTCTTTTTCCTTCTTCCTGCTGTGTATTGCATTGGTTTGAGTGAACCATGTTACATGTATAGGTCTTTCCATTCTCAGCTTGTGGTGTAGGGACTTCAAATATTTCCAAGGGAACAATTCCAGTACATTTATAGTGTGTGTTCCACATGGTACAGGGTGAATGTATATGTATTTCTTGTATCACACTACACTCTGTGTACTTAAAACCATTTTAAAAAACTGTTTTTATGTCAGCTGACTTGTCAGTCAGCTGGCATTATGTCGTCACTCTGCGGCGTGGGCGTACGCGTCCGCGTCCGCGTGAACAACTTCTCCTCCAAAACTACAAGGCCTAGAGACGTGCTGTTTTTTTTAAAAGATACCTTATCTATCGAGGATGAAAAATTGTTCAAGGCATGCAAATCTGTCTGTTCGTCTGTTTGCTAGAGACATTACAAGGGGGGTACCCCCACCAAAAGTGTGAAAATTTCAACTTTTTATCACAATTTTCTCAGTGACTATTGCAGGGATTTCTCTCATATCTTGCATATATGTACTAGGCCAGAGGTAGATTCTCTTGTGTGAGTATGAGACCTGGATCTCTCTTACTTTTTTTTTAATAAATTTTTTTAATAATTTTTAATGCATTAACATTCATGAAATCATGCACAAAATCATTTATAACTTGAAAACTGTTGCATCTAGAGCATTTTGTTAAAATATGTTATTCAGCTACTTTTTTCATAGCTACAATATGGTGAGTAAGTTGGGTGCCTGTCTCAATAGCTAAGTGAGTAATAGCTACTTTTGGGCTTTTCAGTAACTTCCATCATGAGTAGAATCACTTGTAACTTAAAAACTATTGCATTTAGAGAATTTCGTATAAATATGTTATTCAGCTACTTTTGGGTCAGCTATAACATAGTAAAATTTTAGACGTGTAGCTCATGGCATAGCTGAGTAATAGCTACTTTTACGTTATCACTGTTGAGTAAATTGCTTATAACTTCAAAACTATTGCATTTAGAGAATTTCGTATAAATATGTTATTCAGCTACTTTTGGGTCAGCTATAACATAGTAAAATTTCAGACCTGTAGCTCATGGCATAGCTGAGTAATAGCTACTTTTAGGTTATCACTGTTGAGTAAATCGCTTATAACTTGGAAACTATTGCATTTAGAGTATTTTGTTTCAATATGTTATTCACCTATTTTGGGATCAGCTATAACATAGTGAAGTTTCAGATCTGTGGCTCATTGCATAGCTGAGTAATAGCTACTTTGAAGTTCTCACTATTGAGTAAATCAGTTGTAATTGGAAAACTATTGCATTTAGAGAATTTCGTATAAATATGTTATTCAGCTACTTTTGGGTCAGCTATAACATAGTAAAATTTCAGACCTGTAGCTCATGGCATAGCTGAGTAATAGCTACTTTTAGGTCATCACTATTGAGTAAATCAGTTGTAACTTGAAAACTATTGCATTTACAGTATTTTGCTTAAATATGTTGTTCACCCACTTTTGGGTCAGCTATAACATAGTAAAATTTCAGACCTGTAGCTCATGGCATAGCTGAGTAATAGCTACTTTTAGGTCATCACTATTGAGTAAATCAGTTGTAACTTGAAAACTATTGCATTTACAGTATTTTGCTTTAATATGTTGTTCACCTACTTTTGGGTCAGCTATAACATAGTGAAATTTCAGACCTGTAGCTCATTGCATAGCTGAGTAATAACTACTTTTGAGGTTCTCACTATTGAGTAAATCAGTTGTAATTGGAAAATTATTGCATTTAGAGAATTTAGTATAAATATGTTATTCAGCTACTTTTGGGTCAACTATAACATAGTAAAATTTCAGACCTGTAGCTCATGGCATAGCTGAGTAATAGCTACTTTTAGGTCATCACTATTGAGTAAATCAGTTGTAACTTGAAAACTATTGCATTTACAGTATTTTGCTTAAATATGTTGTTCACCTACTTTTGGGTCAGCTATAACATAGTAAAATTTCAGACCTGTAGCTCATGGCATAGCTGAGTAATAGCTACTTTTAGGTTATCACTGTTGAGTAAATCAGTTGTAATTGGAAAACTATTGCATTTAGAGAATTTAGTATAAATATGTTATTCAGCTACTTTTGGGTCAGCTATAACATAGTAAAATTTCAGACCTGTAGCTCATGGCATAGCTGAGTAATAGCTACTTTTAGGTCATCACTATTGAGTAAATCAGTTGTAACTTGAAAACTATTGCATTTACAGTATTTTGCTTAAATATGTTGTTCACCTACTTTTGGGTCAGCTATAACATAGTAAAATTTCAGACCTGTAGCTCATGGCATAGCTGAGTAATAGCTACTTTTAGGTTATCACTGTTGAGTAAATCAGTTGTAATTGGAAAACTATTGCATTTAGAGAATTTAGTATAAATATGTTATTCAGCTACTTTTGGGTCAGCTATAACATAGTAAAATTTCAGACCTGTAGCTCATGGCATAGCTGAGTAATAGCTACTTTTAGGTCATCACTATTGAGTAAATCAGTTGTAACTTGAAAACTATTGCATTTACAGTATTTTGCTTAAATATGTTGTTCACCTACTTTTGGGTCAGCTATAACATAGTAAAATTTCAGACCTGTAGCTCATGGCATAGCTGAGTAATAGCTACTTTTAGGTCATCACTATTGAGTAAATCAGTTGTAACTTGAAAACTATTGCATTTACAGTATTTTGCTTAAATATGTTGTTCACCTACTTTTGGGTCAGCTATAACATAGTAAAATTTCAGACCTGTAGCTCATGGCATAGCTGAGTAATAGCTACTTTTAGGTTATCACTGTTGAGTAAATCGCTTATAACTTGGAAATTATTGCATTTAGAGTATTTTGTTTCAATATGTTATTCACCTATTTTGGGGTCAGCTATAACATAGTGAAGTTCCAGACCCGTGACTCATTGCATAGCTGAGTAATAGCTACTTTTAGGTTATCACTGTTGAGTAAATCGCTTATAACTTGGAAACTATTGCATTTAGAGTATTTTGTTTCAATATGTTATTCACCTATTTTGGGATCAGCTATAACATAGTGAAGTTTCAGATCTGTGGCTCATTGCATAGCTGAGTAATAGCTACTTTGAAGTTCTCACTATTGAGTAAATCAGTTGTAATTGGAAAACTATTGCATTTAGAGAATTTCGTATAAATATGTTATTCAGCTACTTTTGGGTCAGCTATAACATAGTGAAATTACAGACCTGTAGCTCATGGCATAGCTGAGTAATAGCTACTTTTAGGTCATCACTATTGAGTAAATCAGTTGTAACTTGAAAACTATTGCATTTACAGTATTTTGCTTAAATATGTTGTTCACCTACTTTTGGGTCAGCTATAACATAGTAAAATTTCAGACCTGTAGCTCATGGCATAGCTGAGTAATAGCTACTTTTAGGTCATCACTATTGAATAAATCAGTTGTAACTTGAAAACTATTGCATTTACAGTATTTTGCTTTAATATGTTGTTCACCTACTTTTGGGTCAGCTATAACATAGTGAAATTTCAGACCTGTAGCTCATTGCATAGCTGAGTAATAACTACTTTGAGGTTCTCACTATTGAGTAAATCAGTTGTAATTGGAAAACTATTGCATTTAGAGAATTTAGTATAAATATGTTATTCAGCTACTTTTGGGTCAACTATAACATAGTAAAATTTCAGACCTGTAGCTCATGGCATAGCTGAGTAATAGCTACTTTTAGGTCATCACTATTGAGTAAATCAGTTGTAACTTGAAAACTATTGCATTTACAGTATTTTGCTTAAATATGTTGTTCACCTACTTTTGGGTCAGCTATAACATAGTAAAATTTCAGACCTGTAGCTCATGGCATAGCTGAGTAATAGCTACTTTTAGGTTATCACTGTTGAGTAAATCGCTTATAACTTGGAAATTATTGCATTTAGAGTATTTTGTTTCAATATGTTATTCACCTATTTTGGGGTCAGCTATAACATAGTGAAGTTCCAGACCCGTGACTCATTGCATAGCTGAGTAATAGCTACTTTGAAGTTCTCAATGTTGAGTAAATCACTTGTAATTTGAAAACTATTGCATTTAGAGAATTTAGTATAAATATGTTATTCAGCTACTTTGGGGTCAGCTATAACATAGTAAAATTTCAGACCTGTAGCTCATGGCATAGCTGAGTAATAGCTACTTTTAGGTTATCACTGTTGAGTAAATCACTTATAACTTGAAAACTATTGCATTTAGAGTATTTTGTTTCAATATGTTATTCACCTATTTTGGGGTCAGCTATAACATAGTGAAGTTCCAGACCTGTGGCTCATTGCATAGCTGAGTAATAGCTACTTTGAAGTTCTCACTGTTGAGTAAATCAGTTGTAATTGGAAAACTATTGCTTTTACAGAAATTTGTGCAAATATGTTATTCAGCTACTTTTGGGTCAGCTATAACATAGTGAAATTACAGACCTGTAGCTCATGGCACAACTGAGCAATAGCTGTTCTTAGGCACTGACTGTTGAGTAAATCAGCTATAACTTGAAAAATATTGCATTTGGAGTATTTTGTTAAAATATATTGTTCACCTACTTTTGGGTTAGCTATAACATAGTGAAATTACAGACCTATAGCTCATGGCATAGCGGAGCAATAGCTATTTTCTGGTTCTCACTATTGAGTAAATCAGTTGTAACTTGAAAACTATTGCATTTACAGTATTTTGCTTAAATATGTTGTTCAGCTACTTTTAGGTCAGCTATAACAGAGCAAAAATTCAGACATGTAGCTCATTGCATAGCTGAGTAATAGTTACTTTGAGGTTCTCACTCTTGAGTAAATCAGTTGTAACTTGAAAATTATTACATTTAGAGTATTTTGTTAAATATGTTATTCACAGACGTTTTGGTCAGCTATAACATAGTGAAATTGCAGACCTCTATGTCATGGGATAGCTGAGCAATAGCTTCTTTCAGGTTCTCACTGTTGAGTAAATCATTGTATCCAACCTGTAGGAAATCATGGGCTGGGAATCTGTTAATATGGTCCGATTTGACCTTGGAACCCTCCTTCAAGGTCAAATGAGGATAGCCAAAAATAAAAGTGCTTATAACTCGCTTATTATTGGTCCCAGAGGTTGGAATGAAAACCAACCTATAGAAAATCATGAGCTGGGAATTTTTTGGTGTGGTCGGATTTCACCTTGGACCCCTCCTTCAAGGTCAAATGAGGATAGCCAAACTTAAAAGTGCTTGAAATAACTTGAAAAATATTGCATTTGGAGTAATTTGTTAAAATATATTGTTCACCTACTTTTGGGTTAGCTATAACATAGTGAAATTACAGACCTATAGCTCATGGCATAGCGGAGCAATAGCTATTTTCTGGTTCTCACTATTGAGTAAATCAGTTGTAACTTGAAAACTATTGCATTTACAGTATTTTGCTTAAATATGTTGTTCAGCTACTTTTAGGTCAGCTATAACAGAGCAAAAATTCAGACATGTAGCTCATTGCATAGCTGAGTAATAGTTACTTTGAGGTTCTCACTCTTGAGTAAATCAGTTGTAACTTGAAAATTATTACATTTAGAGTATTTTGTTAAATATGTTATTCACAGACGTTTTGGTCAGCTATAACATAGTGAAATTGCAGACCTCTATGTCATGGGATAGCTGAGCAATAGCTTCTTTCAGGTTCTCACTGTTGAGTAAATCATTGTATCCAACCTGTAGGAAATCATGGGCTGGGAATCTGTTAATATGGTCCGATTTGACCTTGGAACCCTCCTTCAAGGTCAAATGAGGATAGCCAAACATAAAAGTGCTTATAACTCGCTTATTATTGGTCCCAGAGGTTGGAATGAAAATCAACCAATAGAAAATCATGAGTTGGGAATTTTTTTGTGTGGTCGGATTTGACCTTGGACCCCCTCCTTCCAGGTCAAACGAAGATAGCCAAACTTAAAAGTGCTTATAACTCACTTATTATTGGTCTTGGAGGTTTGGGATGGTAAACCAACATATAGGAAATCATGGGCTGGGATTCTTTTGGTGTGGTCAGATTTGACCTGGGACCCCTCCTTCAAGGGCAGTTGAGGATAGCCAAACTTACAATTGCTTAGAACTCGCTTATTATTGGTCCTACAAGTTTGGGATGGTAAACAAGCTACAAGAAATCATGGGCTGGGAATTTTTTTGTGTGGTCGGATTTGACCTTGGACCCCCTCCTTCAAGGTCAAACAAGGATAGCCAAACTTAAAAAGTGCCTATAACTCACTTATTATTGGTCCGAGAGGTTTGGGATGGTAAACCATCCTAAATTCTTTGGCTGGGAATCTTTTGGTATGGTCAGATTTGACCTTTGGACCCCTTCTTCATGGTGGAACGAGGATATTGCATTTATAGTATTTCTTTAAATATTTTTAACCTACTTTTTACCCTTAAACAATTACCTTGTTACTTTATTTCATAATACCATTTGCAGGGCACAACTTTTTTGTCGTTTTCTTCTGTCAGCTTCGGAATATCTTTCGAACATGCTGTTCAGTTACCATTTACTGTATTTCTGTACAGCCCTTTCCCTGATAATTATGCTTTCCTCTCATTATCACCATCACAAATCAAAAACATTCAGTCAGCTGACACAGTGCCCGTTCACGGGCACTCTCCTCTTGTTTTAATGTGGAATGTGGAAGCTTTGCACATTTACTTTAATTAAACCATGTGGATATTAAATGTTCTAGTTACACAGAGTGCATGGTATTTGGGTTAAAACTTTTCCAAACTTGTCTTGTAAAAGGCATAATTGTATCCACCGGATGCTATCCGGTGGATACTATGGATTTCGCTTCGTCACGCCGCCGCAGTGTGTAGAGATTTCCCCATTACCGCTCTCATGAAAAAAATATTATAGCTAGACTTCTCAAATTTGCAGGATATATTCATAACCATAAAATATTGGCTGGAAATATTTTTGGCCTCATTTTGAAAAACAAGATGGCCGCCAGGGACGTTTATTCGACTTTAAGTAAGGACTTTTGTTGGCCCTCTAGAGCAAAGGGTATTATAGGTAGAGATCTCAAATTTGCAGGATATGTGCCTCATTACAAAATCTTGACTGTGAATATTTTTGGCCTCATTTTGAAAAACCAGATGGCCGCCATGGGTGTGTCTTTGTCAGTAATGAAAAGTGCTTATATCTCCCTTATTATTGGTCCTAGAGGTTTGGGATGGTAAACCAACCTATAGGAAATCATGGGCTGGGAATCTTTTGGTGCGGTCAGATTTGACTTTGGACCCCTCCTTCAAGGTGGGAATCTTCTAGTGTGGTCAGATTTGACCTTGGACCCCTCCTTCAAGGTCAAACGAGGATAGCCAAACATAAAAGTGCTTATAACTTGCTTATTATTGATCCTAGAGGTTTGCAATGTGAAACCAAGTTATACGAAATCATTGGCTGGGAATCTTTTGATGTGGTTGGATTTGACCTTGGATCCCTCCTTCAAGGTCAAACGAGGATACCCAAACTTAAAGTGCTTATAGCTCGCTTATTATTGGTCCTAGACGTTTGTAATGTGAAACCAACCTATAGGAAACCATGGACTGGGAATCTTTTGATGTGATCAGATTTGACCTTTGGCCCCTCTATCAAGGTCAAATGAGGATAGCCAAAATTAAAAGTGCTTATAACTCACTTATTCATGTTCCTAGAGGTTTGCAATGTCACACCAACCTATAGGAAATCATGGGCTAAGAATATTTTGGTGTGGTCGGATTTTACCTTGGGCTTATCCTTCAAGGTTAAGCGATGGTTGATTGGCTTTGGTGAGTTTTGTTTCTGGTGGAAACAATTTGCATCGGTTCTCCAATGCGCAAGGTCTAGTTTCCAATGCTCTGTACTTTTATGTTGCATTATTGGTCTGTTTTTCACAATGTGTCCCAGATGTAAATTATTATAGCACCAGTTGACCACACATTGATTTGAACCTGGCACATGTTGTCTGACATTCTTTTTCATAGAAATTTCTCAGAAAATAACCATTTTCTCAGAATAATTCATAGAACAAGAAACACTTACGAAAGTAAGAATTTTTAAATTGATGGGAATTTTTAGACTTCTAAAGGTAATAATGAGAACTGGGATGCAATGTTGTGTGCCAAAACAGGGGCATCAGTATTTTATTTGTTGATTTATTTAAAGCTATTATTTGTAGAAAAAAATCACTTGCAAATGTACTTTTTATGGAGATTTAAAAAAAATTTTTGAGCTCTGATAGTTTTCTATGAAAATGCCTCTGTTCTAAGGAAATTCTAATCTTAAGAGTGAGAGTGTTAGTGAATGTGGAGCCTGATATTCATTTAAATTATGATATATTGATGAAAAGTTGTTCTGTTCAATATCTCAGCAGAGTACTAAGTATTTTGGTTGTTAATGTTATGCTTCAGTCACAGTTGAGTTAATTATTTCAGTGTATTTTAATTATTTATATGGCAATAAACAATTGCATAAACTTTACATATTAATTGTTTTGTGGAACGCTTGTGGTTTTCTCATACGACTATATTATTGTATTATATTTGAAGTATTTTTTCACTACTGATTGAGTGTTTCAGGCAACATAAATGCAATTTGTGTATCCATGGTATCCTTATCAGGTTATGAGAGATCTTGATGATCTTGTTGTATTAAATTAAATGGTCATTTTTCTATTTGAATGGTTAGGGTAATTAAAACCAAAGCTCAGAAAAGCTTATAACCTAATTTTGAGAAATTACACTTACAGATAAGGATCTTTTGATCTATCAAGTCTGCTTTCAGCATTGTCATATATTTTGTTAGTCAAAAGACAGTTACATTCTTTAAAAATCATTAAAATTTTCGTGATTTTATGCTAGGGTACTGATCAATTATAGTAAATAAATCTTTTCTTCCTGAGATTTCTGTGTTTTAGCCCATGTCTGAAATTTGATCACCTGTTCAAATGTATTGGGCTACTTGTAATTTCCGATGCATTTTAACCTGTGTCAGGTGACACAGTTCCACCCCTCACAGGTGCTGCACTCTTGCTTTGAGGCAGCACTAAAACATGCATCTTGATGCAGATTATGAACAGTATACATATCTCTCTCAGTAATTAATGAATCCATAAGTTTTGCATCACATTTTCTTGCCGTAGTCTTTCATGGTGTCTTCAAAGATTATGTTGTTAGGAGTGAAACCGTAATATTCCCTCGAGTTGGGACTTTAATAACTTCCTTTCATTTCTATTTGGTGTCTAATAAGGTCTCCATGAATAAAATAACAATTACCAGATTGTAATTAAACATATCTTGAAAAAATGGATGCTTATTGATTTCTATACGTTTTCAGACTGCCTATTACCGCATTATTTTCTAAGTTGAATATCTCCCCAAGTGTTAGGCATATCAAAATGACTTGTGTCAGTTATTATCTATAAGTGTGAGAAAATTTCTCCTCAAGTATAAAATTGACTTATAACCTTTATCAAGGTCACATGATCAAAAAAATTTAGTACCCTTCTTTTTCACCAGATTTTCTTAGAAAGTACAACATGTAGATCAACCAAATTTGGCAAATGCCTCACATCTAAATCTAGGCACGAATTGAATTTCAGATCATTTGGGCCATAATTGTATCCCCGACGCGAAGCGGGGATACTATGGATTCATCATCGTTATCGTCCGCGCCCTCGTCTGCAGAGATTTCTTGTTAGCGATCTACAGTCCACATTTCTTTCCGGATTTCTTTCATATTTGGCAGGTGGCTTGATATGGTAGAAGACTCGCCACCCTATCTTTTTGGTAGGCTTTATGTCTAAATTAGGCCTGTGGTAGACAAAAATGTCTAAAATGTGGAATATTGCTTGTTAGCGACCTACAGTCCACATTTCTTTCCAGATTTCTTTCATATTTGACAGGTGGCTTGATATGGTTGAGGACTCGCCACCCTATCTTTTTGGTAGGCTTTATGTCTAAATTAGGCCTGTGGTAGACAAAAATGTCTAAAATGTGGAATATTGCTTGTTAGCGACCTAAAGTCCACATTTCTTTCCAGATTTCTTTCATATTTGGCAGGTGGCTTGGTATGCTAGAGGACTCGCCACCCTATCTTTTTGGTAGGCTTTATGTCTAACTTAGGCCTGCGGTAGACAAAAATGTCTAAAATGCATTAAAAGTCATGAAATCATGCACTAAATCACTTATAACTTGAAAAGTGTTGCATTTAGAGCATTTTGTTAAAATTAGTTATTCAGATACTTTTTTCATAGCTACAACATGGTGAGTAACTTGGGTGTCTGTCTCAATAGCTAAGTGAGTAATAGCTACTTTTGGGCTTTTCAGTAACTTCTATCACGAGTAAAATCACTTGTAACTTGAAAACTATTGCATTTACACAATTTTGTATAAATATGTTATTCAGCTACTTTTGGGTCAGCTATAACATAGTCAAATTTCAGACCTGTAGCTCATGGCATAGCTGAGTAATAGCTACTTTTAGGTTATCACTGTTGAGTAAATCACTGATAACTTGAAAACTATTGCATTTGGAGTATTTTGTTTCAATATGTTATTCACCTATTTTGGGGTCAGCTATAACATAGTAAAATTTCAGATCTGTAGCTCATGGCATAGCTGAGTAATAGCTACTTTGAGGTTATCACTGTTGAGTAAATCAGTAAATTAGACAAAAATGTCTAAAATGCATTAAAAGTCATGAAATCATGCACTAAATCACTTATAACTTGAAAACTATTGCATTTATAGAAATTTGTGTAAATATGTTATTCAGCTACTTTTGGGTCAGCTATAACATAGTGAAATTACAGACCTGTAGCTCATGGCACAACTGAGCAATAGCTATTTTCAGGTACTGACTGTTGATTAAATGACTTGTAACTTGAAAAATATTGCATTTGGAGTATTTTGTTAAAATATGTTGTTCACCTACTTTTGGGTCAGCTATAACATCGTGAAATTACAGACTTATAGCTCATGGCATAGCTGAGCAATAGCTATTTTCAGGTTCTCACTATTGAGTAAATCAGTTGTAACTTGAAAACTATTGCATTTACAGTATTTTGCTTAAATATGTTGTTCACCTAATTTTGGGTCAGCTATAACATAAAAAAAATTCAGACATGTAGCTCATTGCATAGCTGAGTAATAGCTACTTTGAGGTTATCACTGTTGAGTAAATCAGTTATAACGTGAAAACTATTACATTTACAGTATTTTGTTTAAATATGTTATTCACATAATTTTTGGTCATCTATAACAGAGTGAAATTGCAGACCTCTATGTCATGGCATAGCTTAGCAATATCTACTTTCAGGTTCTCACTGTTGAGTAAATCATTGTATCCACTGGATAGCCGCACTGTGTAGAGAGATTTCACCATTACCGCTCTAACAAAAAAAATATTATAGCTAGCCTTCTCAAGTTTGCAAGGTATATTAGAGGGTGCACCACAGTATTCTATTGGTAGGCTTTATGTCTAAATTAGGCCTGTGGCTAAATTACTTGCCTACTAAAAATGAGTAATTCTGCATTTTCTCTAAAAGTATTGCAGATAGCAAATTTTTCTTAAATAACTCATTCACCTACTTTTGGGAGAGCTTTCACATGCTGAAGTTCCAGACCTGTAGGTAATTACTCACCTACTTAAAATGAGTAAATGCGAATTATCTCTAAAAGTATTGCAGATAGCCAATTTTTGTCAAATAACTGCTTCACCTACTTTTGGGAGAGCTTTCACTTGGTGAAGTTTCAGACCCGTAGGTAATTACTCACCTACTCAAAATGAGTAAATGCAAATTATCTCTAAAAGTATTCCAGATAGCAATTTTTGTCAAATAACTCATTCACCTACTTTTGGGAGACCTTTCACTTGGTGAAGTTTCAGACCTGTAGCTAATTATTCACCTACTCAAAATGAGTAAATGCTAATTATCTCTAAAAGTATTGCAGATATCCAATTCTTATCAAATAACTCATTCATCTACTTTTGGGAGAGCTTTCACTTGGTGAAGTTCCAGACCCGTAGGTAATTACTCACCTACTGAAAATGAGTAAATTCGAATTATCTGTAAAAGTATTGTAGATAACCAATTTTTCTCAAATAACTTATTCGCCTACTTTTGAGAGAGCTTTCACTTCGTGAAGTTTCAGACCCGTAGCTAATTATTCACCTACTCAAAATGAGTAAATGCAAATTATCTCTAGAAGTATTGCAGATAGCCAGTATTTCTCAAATAACTCATTAATATGAAAACAACTTATAGGAAGTCATGGGCTGCAAATCTTTTCATGTGGTCAGATTTGACCTTGGGCCCCTCCTGCTTATTATTGGTCCTAGAGGTTTGCAATGTGAAAACGACTTATAGGAAATCATGGGCTGCGAATCTTTTGATGTGGTCAGACTTCACCTTGGGCCCCTGCTACAGGGTCAAATAAGGGTAGCCAAACTTAAAAGTGCTTTCAGCTTGCTTATTAACGAAAAATGCTGTTTATCTTCTAAACTATGTTAGTTGGCCTTTGTCGGTGGATACATCCAGCATCTGGCCACAGATGCGTCCTTAGTCTAGTTGAGCTATTGAGGGCTGATTGATTATCATGCGGAAAAAAACATGCTGAAATTGTTCCTTTTGTGGTATATCTACTCACATAAAGGACCTTTCACAGGTTCAGTATGTTTTTGAAGTATGAAAATTAGGTTTATAACTTCAAAACTTCATCTTCATATCAGCTTACCTTAAAATTGGCAAAATGAGATGTCAAAATGAAACTGTCAAATATCTCTTATTTTGGAGATTCAGAGCTTTGGAATGTATTGGTAGGCAATATTAAACCATGGTCTAGGGCTCCAACCAACCCCCCACCCCCCCACCCACCTCCATCGAGGTCAAACTATTGTCAGAAAGTTGATTTTTTTTGTATTTTTTGCAGTGTATTAGCAAAATATTCCATGAACTCCTATGAGATTTCACTGAATCATTGAAATGTTCTTCCGAATTAGTGATAGGGACATTAGCTAGGGAGTGTAGGTGTGCAACAACAATGGGTGACCTTGATTTGACCTTGCTGTAGTGAGATTGACCTTTAAAAAGTTGTTCTGGATACATCTTGGAAACTAAGGCGTAGGGAGTCGGTAGGGACATTCTAGTTATGGGTTTCAGGTGTGCAACATCATGATGTGGCCTTGATTTGACCTTTCGGTAGTGACGTTAACTTTAACATTTTGTTCGGGCTTTATCTTAGAAACCGTAAAGTGTAGGAAGTTTATGCTTGTTTATGTCACACTGTTTGCTTTGAAAGTGTCTTGATCTTTGTACTGTGTAACTGGTATATCTCATGGTGTTGAAAAGTATTTCTCCAGGGTGTGTGGTACTGGCATCTGCTATTTTGTATTCTTCCATACATACTTCTTTAAGTGTAATAAATAGCCATTAAGGTGTTTAAGAGTCCACAAATAAAACAATTCGATAAGGTTGAAAGTTTATTCAGACTTTATAACTAATATATTAGGCAGTGTCCATGTAGGCATGCATGATTTAGGGTGAAGCACAGCAGTAGAGCCGGTCAGACTCGCACATACCCACTCCATCAGGATTGTCCTCAAAGCAGGGAAAATCATCGTCACACGGACGTGTAGAGCAGAAACAGTCCTTCTCGGGGTGATCTGGTGGGGAGGAACAGTACACCCATTCATATCCCATTACAAATCTCATCTTCTAAAACCCCCTTCTGAAGATCTCTGTTAAGTGAAATGCCTTTTAAAGTAGAAGTAGATGCCCTTTCCCCATTAAAATGTAAATGCTTTATCTGGAATTCCTGGTTATCTGGCAAACCCTTGAGCATTGGACTTCACAAGATTCAACTGTTATCTATTGCCAGAGTAAAACCTAGGAACAGAGTATATGTGAATGGTATTTGACTAGCATTGGAGCAGAATATGATTACTAGAACAGATGGTGTGCTTCATAACCCAGGTACATTGTCTCAGGTTGTTGATAATGGTGTACTGTAAAATATACATATATATGGGCACCAATGTCGGTAAAGGGTGAGAGTGTCGCTAATCAGTTGTACCTTTAAAGCAGTGGAAACTATTGCCTGGATTATCAGTGATTTTGCCCAAAGGGATCAGTTGTTTTAAAAGTCGATCAGTTGTTTTGGAAGTCGATTCCAATTAAATCCAGCTAAAAGGTTAACCCTGACCCAAGTGAAATTATTTGCACTCCATGGTTTCTCATAAAATATTCTGACATTCCAAACTTCCAAGAATTATAAGGGTGATATATAAGGGTATGTTTGGTAAGGAACCACTCTTTACTTTGAAGCAGGTGAAATAATAAGGGAGATATAAGGCATTGGGATATGAAGGCCATGTTCGACCTTGAAGCAGGTGACATAGGTTACATTTACAAAGGTACTAAAATTAAAGGGACTGGATATCAATACTTTGTGGTTTTTCTCAAGCTTCAGCACAAAATTGAGTGACTTCCATTTAGTGTGTCTGTATTTACCAGCTGAAATATTCTTAAAAGGAGTCTCAGTAGGGGAGTTCTATGCTATGTATGCCTTACACAAAGAATTAAAGGGCTTCAGAAGAGATATATATCCTATACATACAACTAAAATATGATCAAAGTTAGAGTATATGGAAATGGGCTGAATAATAAAGATTGGCCAAAAATTGATCTTCTTGAGGCTGAAGATCATCAATAAAATCCGCTTCATGCCCTTACCCACATATGCCCAGGACCCAAATTTGAAAGCAACTTACAAAATACATGATTCACCAACACAGATGATATTTTCGCCAACACAGGTGAAAACAACACCAACACAGATGATATTTCACCAACACCAAATTGCCACCACAGACAACATTTTAGCCACCACAGATGAAAACTTGCACTATGTTGGCTACTTTTCCTCTGTAGTGGCTAAAGTATCATCAGTGTTGGCTATATTTCCATCTGTGTTGGCGAAAATATCATCTGTGGTGTTGGAAATATGTGTGGTGGTTGAAATATCATCTGTGCTGATGGAAATGCCATATGTAGTTACGAAAATATCATATGTGGTGGGTATATTTTCATGTGTGATGGTAAAAATATCATCTGGTAGTGGAAATATTATCTGTGGTGGCAGAAACATGTAATTTGTAACTCGCCAACACAGATATTTCCGATAAAAAACAAGCCCACTGGTAGTGTTAATACTCTTTTGTAGTTGCTGGACCAAAATTTGCTGTAGGTGTTTTATCTTTTAACTCAACTATGGAGGCAATCCGTAATTGCTACTAAAAAGTGTTTCCACAAATGATAATTCTCCATATGATTTTTGAAAGGAAGCCAATAAGAGACCAATATATATGCAGGGTATTTGTTTGACCAGCAATGCAGCAGAAGAGGATTACTAACCCAGATGGTGTTATTTTATAATAAGGTATATTGTCTCAAAGGTTAACTGTTTCAATAGTGTACAGTTTTACATGCATATACATGGGGGGCACCCTGGTGGTATAGGGTGAAAGTGTTTGAGATTAGTTACCAATCAATTGTACCTTTACAGCAAGGAAAGGAAACTGTTGCTTAAATTCATCAGTGTTGAGGCTACAGCCCTGCTGGCAAACCCAATGATCAGTGGTAGAATTGACTACTGCAATTCCCTACTCTATGGTGTGAGTAAATATAACGTGGCTAAACTCCAAAAGATTCAAAATTAAAAATATTATTTTTGCTTTGTCCGGCGTCCCACTTGGTTTCCAGACATTTTAGGCAACAATTCTTATCCTATCTTTACCAAATTTGGCATGCAGGTTTATTGGGTTAATAGCTTGTATGGGATTGCTTTTGGTGATGATAGCTCTATAGCTAACTGAGTAATAGCTACTTTGCTACTTTTTAGTATCTTTTTAGTAATAAATTAAATAAATGAGTAATTGGCTATTTTGAATATTGAAAAAGGCAAATGTGCTCATATCTCCTAAACCGTGCGAGATAGAGCGATTTCGTCAAAATTTTCGACCCACAGGGTATCTAAGGAATGTAATCTTTACAATTTTCAAAAAATTTTCCCCTCTCCAAAAATGGCAGCCATTTTGAATTTTCGAATTTTGCCAAAAATGGCAAAACACAAATTTGCTTCTATCTCCTTAACCGTGCGAGATAGAGTGATTTCATCGAAATTTTCGACCCACACGGTATCTAAGGAATGTACTCTGCAATTTTCAAAAAATTTTCCCCTCCCCAAAAATGGCGGCCATTTTGAATTTTCGAATTTTGGCCAAAAATGGCAAAACACAAATTTGCTTCTATCTCCTTAACCATGCGAGATAGAGTGATTTTGTCGAAATTTTCGACCCACAGGGTATCTGAGCAATGTACTCTTGGCAATTTTCAAAAATTCTCCTCTTCCCACATATGGCGGCCATTTTGAATTTTAGAATTTTTCCCCAAAATGGCAAAACACAAAATTGCTTCTATCTCCTTAACCGTGCGAGATAAAGCGATTTCGTCGAAATTTTTGACCCACAGGGTAACTAAGAAATGTACTCTTGGCAATTTTCAAAAAATTTTCCCCTCCCCACATATAGCGGCCATTTTGAATTTTCCAATTTTTGCCCAAAATAGAGTTATTTCGTTGAAATTTTCGACCCCTATGGTGTATCTAAGAATTTTCAAAAAAAAATTTCCTTTTCCCAAAAATGGCGGCCATTTTGAATTTTCAAATTTTTGCCAAAAATAGAAAAACAGAAATTTGCTTCTATCTTCTTAACCGTGCAAGATAGAGTGATTTCTTAAAAATTTTCGACCCAACCAATGCAAAAAGGCATGAATGTGAAATAATATACATGTACACTAATAAATATTTAAGCATCATTAAGCATCGCTTATTTGTTTTCACGTAAGTTCGACTGATCGCCACCGCCAGATTATGTTCTCCCTTGAATAACCCTTTCTTTAAAACTATAGGGGTGGGAAAAATTTTTGGGATACTTTGCGGAGACCTTAAGCATTACTTAAGGTAACCTTAAGCATTTTTCAAAAACACCCCGTCATCGTGTTTCGGAAAAAAACGCACCTACCTGTGCTATAAAATGTATCAGGTACATTCTAGACCTAAATCCGCAGGTCGGAAGGGATTTTCTGGTCAATTGGACCATAGATGCCTGAAAGGGAGGCGTTTAATTTACGTAAATTTTTTTTAAATGGATACTTTGTATCTCAAAAACGGTCAGGATTTCGGCATTTTGTTGGAATAACTTATTCAGCTACTTTTTGATAATCTTTCACATGCCGAAGTTTTAGCCCTGTATCTGCAATCTTAAGGTCACCGTAATGTCATAAAAGGGGGTTTTAGCCCTCCAGTTCACCTAGTTTTTCACTTTTTTCAACTAAACTTGTTATATATATTAAGATTTACAAAAGGATTATCCTGACTTTATGGTGACCTTAAACTGTTAATATAATTGGAGCGGTGCCCCCCCCCCCCTAAAGTCATAAAATTGGCATACAACCATCTGGCCCCTTTATTTTTTTCCATTTTTAAAGAATCTAACGTATATTGATATTGAGGTTGATCAAAGACGACTCTTACCACCTTATGACTTAACTATTGATAATGTTATGGCCATATTAAACTTAGAATGTAGGGTTTTTAGTCCTAAGTTCAGTTAATGTTTAAATTTTTAAAATAAAACTTGGCACATTTATAAAGGTTGCCAGACGGGACATTCTGATTTTATGGTCACCTTAAAGTCCCAATATGAATGAAGATATGGTCACTTTACAGTAAAAAGAGGAAGTTTTCAGTCGTCGGCTATCTTATTGTTCAACTGACCTCAGCTAAACTTTGTGCACTTATAAAGGGTGACAAAAGGGACATTCTTCTTTTATGGTCACCTTAAAGTCCAAACATGAATGAAATTATGGCCACCTTGTAGTGAAATTATGGAGTTTTAACCTCCAGCTATTGTATTGTTCAACTCACCTCAGCTAAACTTTGTGCACTTATAAAGGTTGACAAAAGGGACATTCTTCTTTTATGGTCACCTTAAAGTCCAAACATGAATGAAGTAATGGCCACCTTGTAGTGAAATTATGGAGTTTTTAACGTCCAGCTATTGTATTGTTCAGCTGACCTCAGTTAAATTTTGCACACTTATTAAAGATGACAATAGGGACATTCTTATTTTCTTTCCATCTTGGAGTTCTAATACAAGTACAGCCATGGCCATCTTGAAGTAAAAATGAGGGTTTTCAGCCGCCAACTGACTTACACTTCAATAACATCAGTTTAACTTGACACATTGATTAAGTTTAAGGAAGATTTGTATGACCTTTTTACTTAAAATTCTTGTATTTGAGAGACTTTGGCCATTTTAACATAATAAATATATAGTTCTTTCTCCCACCTCATTTTAAAAGACTTTTTAAAACCATACCTGGTACATGTATACAAAATATCTGTTATCTGGCAAAGCTAACCTAGTGTTTCTGAAGTTATGGCATCTTCTAAGAAAAAAAAAGATGTATTTAGCATGCACTGATGTGGTTATTAACATATTGCAGCTGATCAGTGTTGTTCATATAATATAAATTCCCAATTTTAGGCACATTAAAAAACCCACATTTTTCTGATTCCATTCTTGTGGAATTGTGTGCATATGCCTTTTCCTTTTCGGGGGAAAAAAGCTTTAATTAATTCAGCTTTTGCTTTGCAGCAGTTGTTGATCTGCCTTCTTATTCACAGAGACTGTGTTAATTGGTCAAATTTATAGATTTGACTTTTTTCAGAAGATAAGATGCCTGGGAAAAAACACTTTCTCACAAACAGTTTTTCTTGTACAGTATTTTATGTATCTCAAGCTAATTGAAAATGAATGACTTGTCTGTTTCTTTTCTTGCACCCAACTCTGTATTTGCTTTTGTGTGATATCTATCTGGAGGCAGATTATGGAAAGTCCCACTCACTAATTATGCCCTGCAGTGAGTGCTATTTTGTAATAATGTACACGGAGTCTGCACACTGAGTGAAAAGGTTGATAAGGGATATCAAGTTGCCTTCATTTCTTTTATTAAGAGATATGCTTACAGTAAATCTTTTTGGGGGAAAACAATTTAAACAAGGACATTTATCTATAGGTTCATTGAAGTGGATCCTTATGGAAGTCATATTTAGTGGAAAGAATGTCTTGTCTGTTTTGAGAGAATGGAAAAAGCCTTATGTAAAAACCTCAGTGTTTCATGATATTCACAAAAAGAGTCATGTGTGAATGAAAAATATTAACAGTAATATCTGACAACACGACTTTGTAAATTCTTTTTACAATGGAACAATAAAGGATTTCAAAAGGAGGATTATCTTAAACATATTTATCTTCTAAAAATATTAAATAGCAATGAACTTTCACTGGCAGAAATTGCCTCAAAGATATACAACATATGAATGTCCCTATCTATAGCCAATTATTGTTTACAATAGTATATCTTTATCATTATAAATCTCTGATTAAATATCTCCTGGAAAAAAAATTATGAGCCAAATTTACAGCTATAGTTTCTTGTCAGGCAACCTATAGCAAAAATGATTCGTAAAATATTCTACTTTACGAAACACAATAATGCTCGCATTCTGCTTACAGCTTAATACTGCAACTGCTACAGATTTAAATAATCCACATTTCGATCAGATACACAACACAATAAAGCTTACATTCTGCTTACAGTCTCATACTGCAACTACTACAGCTCTCCATCCGGGCCGCTCGTTTTTGTTAGCAAAAACTTTTTTCTAGTTTTATTTTGACCCGACATGTCCTTCGAATTTCCCTTTTCCACCTCAAGTGCATTAGAGGATGTTACATCAATTTTGCGCTATATAAATGTTTGTATTCTATTTTATAATTTAGAGTATCAAAGTTATACTTTGCTCAATGTGATCAATTTTAAGTTTAATGCAATATTTAACATTAACATCCTGCTATATTGATAACATGAAAGACTTACCACAAGTTACATTGAAATAGTCTCCATAAAAATCTTCGTCGCCCATTTCAAACTGTGCAAGACCTGGTCAAATATATATCGCTGTAAGCAATATGCTACATTTTACACATCTTTACAGGTGGGGAAGCGTTTCATGGGGTCTGGATTGCAATTGTAATGAAATGATAACAATAGTTAAACCTTCATAGTGTTTCTTTACAACATCACTTAACAATGTTAAATGACTTCATTATCAGTTTTCCCAGTGAAGCATTTTGTTGAACCTGTTTAATATACAAAGTCACAATTGTTAAGAAGCTTCATTCCTGAAACTACATTATGTTTGTATAGAGTATGCATGGTTGAAATCTGCTAGGTTTCTATTTCATGTAGACAGTTTGGACTAATAACTTCATAAAAAACTCTTATGTGCACACACATTTTACAATATGCAATATTAATGTACACTAGTACACTCGTATGCTTGGTGAATATTGTTGCCAGAAATTTAACTAGAAAGCAGAACATCCAAATGAATGTACGGTAAAACACTTGACATCAGGGCTGGTATTCACGAAGGGTCTTAGACTTAGCCAGGTCTTAGGCTTAAATGTGGTCTTAAAGTTGAGAATTTTGTCTCAGCTAAGTTTGTCTTAAAACCGTATTTACAAACGGTGACTTAGCTAAGTCCAAGATTATCAAATAACCACAGTGGTTTTGTGTGTCATGTGACCTTTTTTTTCTATTCAAACTATACTATTGGTGACATATATCCTTCATTTAATGCATTTTATCTAAGGAAAAGTGCTGTTTTGAAATGGAAAACTAAAATGTTACAACATATAAACTTCCGAAAGACTGCTTTAGTGAGGTGTTCTGTATAATTATATTTCATTTACAGCCATTTCAAATTTTGAAGTGAAGAAAAGTTGATGGCGGCCATATTTAAGTCCTCTTTACAAAATTTAAGCCCACTACCAACCAGTCTTAAAGTTGAGCCCTTGGCTAAGCCTAAGACCGGTCTTAAATTCTTTGTGAATACCACTAAGCCTAAGACAAAAGTCTTAGCAGTTTTTGGGCAGAAACTTGAGACAAAAGTCTCAACTTTAAACCTAAGCCCTGACTAATACCTTTCGTGAATACGGGCCCTGGTTACATACTGAGTATCTGGGGGTTATTCTGTTTACACTTATCATTGAAAGTGACGCAATCTAACTGTAAGAAACGAATATTGAATTTGGATTACACAAAACCTGTAAGTTCATTGTACAATGTTACTTACACACGCCCACACAAATCACAAAAGCAAGAATAGCCAGCTTCATCGTGGAACTGCTCGACTCCTTACCCTGTCTGCTTGTAAAGGTTATGAGATGTTAGAACCTTGAAGATATTATCAGAGAGTAGATAACCATAGTGTCTATTGTTATCTGGGGACTCTGGGAAGGACTTCTTATCATTGGTTACTTGACTCATGTAGTTAAACTAAAACATCTTGTAAGTATTTAATTTTTATTTCAAAAATTCTGAGACAATGCTGTGTACTGCAGATTTATTTAAACGTTAAAATACAATTTTTAGAAGAATGAACGTTTATACATATTCAAATTTTCACTGTAGGGAATCAATGTCCAAATATTCTACAACTATTAACTGGCTCGCTGTTTGACGTTATAGTTTTTACTTTATCTGGTTACCTGAAAATATGTGAAACAACAGATAAAATTCAGTTGGGAAATGACATTTATCGGCCATGTATTTTGTATGGCATTCATATTTATGCAAATAGAAAACGTATCATTAAAAGTGTGATAATGATTATAGAATTAAGGACAATACAACATCAACAAAAACCATTTAATAAAAAAAAACCTGACACCATATATATTGAGGTAGTATATCCCATTTCATGCTAGTTTTTTTATTGGAAACTATAGTGGAAATCTAAGATTGTAGTCACGTCAACCTGGGCATCCTAGGTAAAGTACTTTGGCAAACTCTGGATAACCTTGAACGAAGAGATTCAAAGAGACATTTGTGTAAAGTATACAGGTGATATATGTCTTTCTTTAGCCAAAAGTTGATCAGCAAAATCATGTAAGAAATTAGGCCAAAATATGAAGACTGACAGGACAGTTTACTTCACAAGAACCCCATTGACAATAAAGGAATGGTGTAGATCACAGATGAATAGTCTTATTGCCCATATTCTTATAGACCTACATAACCAAATTTGAAACATCCAATTGAAGAGTTTTGGGTTCTTGCATCCCAAAGCAATTTTCTGCAGTAGTGGCATGACGTGCTGAGAAAATTATACCTAGACATTTTTCCATAGCTATAAGAAAAAGACCAGTTAAGACAAAAGGTAAAAAAAGTTTAGGAAAAAAGCAACTTTTAACTAGGTTTGAACATGTTAAGGACAGTAATTTAGTTTCCTTTTTGAAAGATTGAAGTTGTAAAATTGTTAATGTTATGGTGAAAGTTCATTTAACTGCACATGTTGCTATTGCTTTCATCATATGGGGTAATTCCCTTTGGTTCAATAAGATTAAACATCTGGTATCACATCCTCATTTGAAGTGAACATGTTTTTTCATAACTGTCATATTCAAAAACAGCAAAGCTTATACAATTCCCAAGGCAGATACATAAAAATGAACCTATAAAGGCTCTTCACTCGCTTGCATTTGTGGATTGACAAGGACTGATTCTCTGTGGTCAACAGTGGTCTCAGGTCAAAGAACAACGCCCTAACCTCATTGTTACAGTCAGGGGGAAGTGCAGTAGCAGTTATCGATTGCTTTTAAATTGCATCAGGAAAAGACAAAAAAGTTTTATTTGAAAAATTTATTTAACAATTAAAATCCTGTTCTCCACAAAATGTAGACAACACAATATAGTAGTTCTAAGATACAATTAACTTTCCTTATATGTCAAAAATAGTATGTTAGCTCCGCCTGCACCAAACAAATGGGTAAAATATTGTCCTTTCATGGACAAGTTTAACTGGTCTGAAATTGACCAACTTCCAGCTAAAGTAACATTTTGATATTCCAAAGCCTACAATGTAGCATCATACATGGAAATACAGCTTTGATGATAATGTAAATCTATGGAACATAATAAAATCCCTAGTGTGCAATTTAACTGATTCAGTCGAGTATTTCTTCTTTTATTGCCAATGTGTTTAAAATTTGTGGAATGTTGCCAAAATTTTATCTAAAATGCACTTAATTTACAATTTAACTGTACTGTTTAAGAAGTTCTAGGTATTCCATGCCAGAGAAAATAGTGCATTACATTTGTTGAACCTGATAATCTTATTTAAAAAAACCCAATGCATTCACCTGTCAAAAAAGAATGAAAATTCCCTCCCATAGTATATACATGCATTTTATAAAGTTATGCATTTCAGCTTAGAGACAAAGTTATATTTAACTTAAAAGGGAAAAGTCATAAGGTTACTTGAGGTTAAATGAAATACATTAGAAGTTTTGATAAACAGATATTTGTAAGAATAGTACAAGCAAGTTGCTATATATAGTTTGTTCATTTGTCTGTTATGGCCTTATAATGGGATCATTTTGTAAAAAATTGAAACTGTGTATGACTTCTACAATGTGGTTCAAAATGAATTATATACAGAAAACTTTCCTTATAGCAAGCAAAATCCATAATGATGCTGTGGCCATGTGTGCAGCATTTATATACCTTTGGAAATGCCCAAAAGGTTATAAAGCTAACTTGAAAGTAAATACTGTTGCAAGAACTACAAAGGACGTTCTAGAAACCAGTTTAGTGGGTTCCCAAAATCTTTAAATAAATCACTCTAGCAGAGTGTCACAAACATCAGTGTAACCAATTTAATAGAATACAGAAAAAAATCAATAATTCAGCTACCTTATACGGCAACACATACAAACACAACACTTTCCTCATATAAAATCATGGATTGGCACAGTGCTCATTAATGTAACACTCGTCCCACCACAAACTTGTATAACAGAAGAAAATCATCACCACCGAAAAAGGCAAACCAGATCAAAACCACTTTTTGTGGAAGATAAGAGCCTGGAAAGTGTACTTTACCAGCTGAGATCGGATAGATCCTCAAGCCCAAGAAAATTTTCAAGACAGGCACCTTCTAGACACACCCATCAAGAATCATGAAAGGCACTTAGGGTAGCTTCTAAAGAAAATATAACCATCATCAGGGTCATAAGAGGCCCAAATCAATCCAACATCCTCCCTAAGAGAGTGAACAATATTCCATTCTGTTGGAACACAACGTAGTTGACCACCATGTGAAACTGATATGATATCCACAAAACAGGGAAAAAATCAACAAAGTGGAAGTAATGGCACTGACATGAAAATCCAAATTGAATACTAGTAGAGACAGATCCTGCTCAACCAAGGAACCATGATCAAATCAGATGTAATCCCTTAAGTCTGCCAAGCAGAGAAATGCTGACACATTGAGAGATATGAGCTGGAAATCAACACTTCTTGACACTGCAGCAAAAACGCAGAGACACTCATTAAGTACAGAGGAATTAATTCTTAAGTTCTGCCCATCACCCAGATAGCAACGAAACACGTAATCCAGTTCTACAAGAATTACTACAGTCATTCTGTAGTGAAAAAAATGTATTAAGAATGATTAATTAGGCAAAAACGTATAACAGGTTATTAAGTTATAATGGTAGCCATAAAGAAAGCAGACTCCCAAATCCCTACACAACTCCTATCTCACAGCCCTGAAAGATAGCCAAAACAGAAGTGTAGGAGGCTGTACCATCCGAATCAAAGATTCTATAGACTGCAAGGAAGTTTTAATGAGAGAATATGAATAAAGACCCATAACTGGTCTAACCAGCACCTTGGAAGACACACCTCAAATGCAGTTTATGCTGGGCATCAGCAAAAGTAGTAGCTGTAGTTTATCAGCACCTACTTCCTGCATACACTTACCAATGTGGTCCTCGTGTGTCAGGCATGAAGCCAGCAATGACCCAGATATCACTCCTACAGAAAATCAAAGAAGAAACCCAAGGGCAGAGGCAGGGGAGCTTATTACCAATGGGGTACTACCAAGTTCGAGTCCAGCTACAAATCTTCTACATTATCCCCCAATTTTTTAGTTTACAGCTTTTAATCCATTCAGCCTTACCTTGGATACTATCAAACCTCATACCTGACCAGAGGTGCAGACTCTGAGTGTTAAGTCCCTTCCAGAAAGGCAGACTCTGTGTATTCCATCCCCATCAAAGGGGGGAGGGGAAGACTCCATGTGTACAGTCAAACAAGTGCCTTAAAGTGAGGCTCTCATTCCAAATCGAGTTCCTTCGAAAAGGATACCATCTACCCTTCAGGGATCACTCAAAATTATCCAGGACTCCCTGCATAATCAATGGATACGGAGACATCGACAAAGACAGTGCAACTTATCGCACATATCGACTTTCAGTTTAGACCTATTAACCAAAAATTCCATAGAAAGGGAAGACAAATAGCTGACTGTTGCTAGTCTCAAAACCTATAAACCGTTGGAGGCTAGGTATAGATCTCAGCATCTCAATCTATACCTCAGTATACCAAAAATCAAAATGGAACCTCCAAATTCAGTATTAGCATCCCTGACAAATGGGGCATGTGTCACTTCAATATACCTTACAGATGCCTACTATGTGTTCCTATCCACCCATAGTCGCGGAAGTTCTTCAGCTTCCATCACAAAGGAGTCTCCTACCAATTCACCTGTCTCCCCTTAGGCCTAGCCATCGGTCTTTACCTAACTGGTAAAGGAAGTAAAATTATTGGGTCTAAAACAGGATATCGGACTTTAACAATATCTGTACTACTAGATGATCAGTGTTCCTTCAGAAACAGAGTCAAAAGCTCACACGAGCTCCACCTATCCCTGGTTAAAGACCTGGGATTTGTAATGAACTTAAAGAAGTTGGAAGTTACCCCGAAGTAGAGGCTCAACTTCATCGACTACCATTTTTGCCAGATCTGGCTCTTGTCCAGCCTACACAAACAAGATAGATAAAAATGCAGGAGACTTTCCACAGAATCTCCCAGAAATCTGCTATCAGAAATCTGCCTTAGGGAGAGACAAATCCTTATTGCACCAGACAATGACACAGTCTTAACCCATAAGAACAAGCAGGGGGGGACTCATCCAGTGGAACGCTGCACCTTAAGACTATGAACATGGTGCAAAAACAATAAGCTACCCATATATCTCTGTGATTCCAGACCAACAAGCTCGCCAGTGGGCATCTTTAACGTATTTTCGGAGAACCTTGGCTAACATTACCATGGTTTAGGGACCTAGTGGAACTGTCACTTCTCACCAAGACAGATACCACCAGTACACTCCCTGCTGAGACAAGCACTGAGAAACCAAGTCTACTCCAACCCAGAATCCAAACACCTACATGAATGGTATCCAGGAGCTCATCTCTCCAGAACCAAGGCTTCTCTGCAAAAGTAACAGAGGGAATCGTTGCACCTCAAAATGCTCTATTATAGCCATATATAGTTTTCCAATGATGGTGCTCAGATAAAGAAGTGGACTTTAGGTGTCCGTCTTTAGGGATATTTGCAATATCCTATGGTTCCTGTTCAAGGAAAAGAACCATTTCAGAATGAACTAGCCCCAATTATGTCTCATGAAGGAGAAATTAATCCAGAAAGTTGAAATTAGAGAAGAAGCAACCAAAATTCTATCAGCTAATGTAGATTATGTAAATAGATAAAGTATCGGACTAAAAATACAAACAATATACTTTGGTGTTACCACAGACCTTTGCAATGAAAACAACTTAATCAATACATTAACAACCTACTTTGAACTTATACGACTAAAAGGGTTATTTTTCTGGGGTTAAATATTCAATGAGGAAATTATTTTGGCCTTTATGTGTCCATTTAGGTATCTATTTAAAATCCCATTAATAAATAAGACCGTAATGCTGTCAAACTGAAACTTTATTCACACTTTCTCAATAGTATGTTATAGACTATGTCTGTTTAGGTGTGCATGATTTAGGATGGAGAAACACAGCAATACAGCTCTTCAGTCTGTTCATCACAGATACTGACACCATCTGGATTGTCCTCAAAGCAGGAAAAATCTGTAACATGGGCATGGAGAACAGAAGCAGTCCTTCTCCGGTTATCTGAAAAGAAGAGTGAACAAGTTTATGGTGTATTTATTCATGACAGGACACATGCAGGTCCAATTCTTGACATCATGTTTTGGTCATGTTAGTATATGACATCAAGTAACTATCACTTGGACATGATTTAAGGTGGTCACGTCATCTGACACAAATCTGACATCCAGTTTATGTGACATGACATGACTTTATGCCAATAACATACCTACAATATCAACTAGATGACAAAATGATAACCAGACCTAATGTGATTGTATTATCCTATTCAATGACATAAAATTGACACCATCCCAACATGACTTTGTGTAGTCATGTCAAATGATGAAAATATGATGTTCGAATAATATGATGTGACCTGATATTCTACTCGGGCATTGTTTCTGACATTTTAGTGATATTAATATGATGTCACTTTGTTAAAACATTTCAAGTGGAGTATCATCATATCATTTGAGATCAGATTAACATCAGTATTCTATAAAATTATATAATTTTTAGGAATATTACAAATGCATCATATGGATGTCTAAGTGATATTTAAGTCTGAATAATTTATCTAGTCTGTGTTAAGTCAAAGTTGGATTTTACATCCTGTACACCAGCCAGGGTCATATTAGGACAGGCCCTCAGCTTTTTCACATGAGTAGGGGCAAACCTAGGCAGAGGTGACAACCTGTGATTAGATGCTGAACCTACTAACTAACTTGGCCTCTAGTCTCTGTGATGTTGCTTTGACAAAAATAATTAAGTTTTGGTACAGACAAAACAATTATGTTTAAAATTGTAACTAAAATGCTGTGTGACAGCAAAAATTTACAAGTAATATGTTGATTTGTAAACAAATGTATACTTTAGTATTTGCAACCAAGCCAAAGATTGAATAAATAAAGATAAAAGTTCAGAAAAAGGGCTTCTAATATTCAAACTTTTGTACCCATAATTTGTATCTTTACAAATGGTATAAATTTTTGAACTGGTTGCCACAGAACATAAATCATTTTCTCCCATGGAATAATCTTTATAGTACATGGAAATCACTTAAAGCTGTGTCAGGTAAGTGTACATAAATGGTAGTTAAAGCAACGTAATGTGATATTAAGTGTGAATACAAAATGTTATTAACCAAAATTTTTATTATTGAAAATTGGTTTCAGCACTTGTGAAATGATGTCAATCAGATTTTTAAATCAGTACATCAAATTGATGTCAGTTTCTGATGTCATATAGACACGATGTCAGTCAAATTTGGTGATCATATTGATGTCTTATGCTGTTATCAAATTTATATCGGCTACTAGATGTCATTTTTATGGCTTTTGGAGATGTCAAATAGACTAGGCTACTAAAGATCTATTTGACATTTAACATATGATGTCATTTCGAATTTCAAATAAGCATCAGTTTCTGATGTCTTGCCCAGTGTCTTTTTGATTTCTTTTTGATATCCTATTGCCTGCTGGGAGGAGTGTAGAGTTGAGACAATGTTTAAAGCTTCAGGTTTTTCTTCATTATAAACACAGTGTACAACATTGTATAATATACTGACCAGTTATGGCATGTAATAGCCAAAGTTTGTCATGTTGCATAAAGACTGAAATGTATGGTTAATTTATGCACAGATTGATAAGATTTCAGTCAAATTTATGTAACTGACTTAAGTAAGTAAGTTAAGTAGAAGTATAATTTGGAGAACATCTGTATACAAGAAAATTGTTATGGACATTAAGTATTCCCAAATTTAATCACATTAACAACTTTGAAAATCTCATGTGCTTTCCATATTTATATTTAAGGTTTTCAAACATAAAACTCTAATTTTTGTAATACAATGTGAAAAACATCCTGTTGTCAAGTTCAAAGTTTTATCAAAATATTGAAGTTATTTAAATGTTTTTACAACTTAGAAATGTTATGTGCATTTATGAATTTTTTAATATGAACTCATATATTTAGCACAGATTTGTAAAAAAGAAACAATCTTTTTTTTTCAAAAGTAAATTTATTTTAGTTTTTGTGTGAAGACCAATCCTTATTGTCCAAGTAAGTAGCTTATAATTCTAACAATTACTATATTTAAACCCCATACTATAACTTATGCAAATCAATTTAATAAAAGATAATAATTTAATAATTCATTAAACATGTATTAAACATGTATCAGTCACTACTGAAATAATTTCAAGGTACATGTCATAAGCAAACCAGGAGAGAAAATATCATGTTCTGCTGGAATTTTATCGAATATGTTTTCCCAAATTGAATTGCTGCAGTGTGGTTATGTGAAGAAGTTCAACAAGAGAAGAGTCAAGCCAGAGGATGGTCTTGTCCATTGTTTGACACAACACCATCAATCATACTCATGTAACTGGTCATGGAGTCATGGAAGGAGAGAGACAATTGCCAAGGAAATCAATAAGAAGTGTTATATTGTTAATGCTCAACCCAAATATGTCTCATCATTACACACAGTGAGTGGTTTCACAGGTTGACTGTAATATGAACAAACCATTAGCCAGTTGCTACTTCAGATTTTCTAATTACAGTGTTTGTTTAAAAATGCATGTGTATGTGTAGATTTTAATATTAATAGATTGATATCCTACAGAGCCAGTGTTAGGACATTATAATATTAATTTCAGCACGTACTAAGTCCTGATCACAAGAATATCTTATCTGGTGAAAATGACATTATGCCATGAGCATGACTTACTATCCTATGAGCATATGACTTATTATCATGCTAGCAAGTAGTAATTACCACTTCATCATGTGCTCACCAGATAATGTATTGATCACCAGATCATCTGGTGATCAAGACATTATAAGTGGCTTTCATTAAATAATGTGGTACTTGCCATTTTCTTATGACAGAAGATTATGTAATGAGAGCTAGATAATCTGGTGACAATGAGATGATGTTATGACAACCAGATAATAATTCATAATCACAACATCATATATTGTGATTACTCACCCATTCTCAGTTAATTGCGACAATTTTGAAAATAAGGTGTCTCATACACATACTTGACTGTCAGTTAACTTATTCTAATTTTTGTGCATTTATTTATATGGTTTAAGCAAAGATGAATCTGGTAATATATGGTTTGTTATGGTTTTGATATACTTTTATTATCGTAATTGACCATTAAAGTATGACAATGGCCCCAAAACACAGTGTCCAAAGCCTGGGTAATAAACTTCCAACAACATTTTTTTCTCTTTAATGTGGTTAACTGGGGTTAAGTCAATACTGCTTAGCTTTCAGTTAATCTCCACCATGCAAATATCAGAAGTTCTTTTAACAGACATCAACAAAATATTATTTTTTGCCAAATTTGAAAATGTCCAAAATATTCTAGTGAATTACATTACCATTATAAATGCTTAATTTTTTTCACAATTGGTAATTCTAAAAGTCTAGCTTTTTAGTGCAAATAATCCCTGAAAAAGTTGATTATCAGAATGTGAAAGTAATATTTCAGCAGAAGACTACAACTACAAGCAATTCTTAAGGAAGTACCAAAAGTAGAATTCTGTATTTTCTCATGTGAATTACATTACCAGTCATTTTTAATTTCCTCAAGATGTGAGGATAACAAGAAGACTATATATGATAAGCATATGTTGGCCCTTGCTTTTTATTAGAATAATAGCAATGCTCTGGATTTTATATTTGATTTAGTATAATTCAGTGAATTACGTTACTGTGAATTACATTACCCTGAGCTGACAAAAATGGGTAATTTTTCCACAAGCAGTTGACTGCAGCATGTTTAAACATTTCTAACAGCATGGAGAACACCACATGGAAGAAATGACAGAGTTTAAGCATAATATTATTTTATATTCTGTTGCACACATCGTTTGTTACAAATAACTATAAGGTACAACGTTGTTATATCATGGATTATTTTTATGTACCTTGTCACAGTGTATGGCAGAAGTATGTGAGCATTAGAGTAGATATAAACCTTTCAACCAGAGCAGTATTAAAGATTAGTGTGCAATGAACACTTTTTAAATATTGCATCTAACATGAAGTAACGTAATTCACAAAGTAATACGTAATTCACTTGTATCAGTTACATCTACTTGACTTCAAATGTAGCCCAATCCAATGTTTATAAGTTCTTATAATTAATATGAAATTTTCTAGAATTGATGAGTTAATGATTCAGTACTTTATTATTGACAAATATTTGCTCTTTGACATTGATGCTCTCATTGACTACAGTCAGTTGTTACAGCATGGAATCAACTTGTGGAAGGGTGAGAGAGATGGAGGGTATTTACTTCAATACTTTGTAGTTCATCTGTAGTTTTGCTTGAACCTTATGAATGCATTTTTCCTGTACATATAAAATAAGAGATACCAGAGTGAAAATTTAAAGGGCTTATTAAGAATGGAATTAGCTCAAATAGATGCAAGTAGTTACACTACTGATGCACAGGCAAAAAACAAAGCAGGAGTGTGGGAGAAAAGAAACAGAGAAGGCCAAAGAATACCGTATACTTACATAGGACTAGGAATGGGGTGCTTCACTAAGGTTAGAAGTTCACTGAGATATGATTTTGCATTGAAACCAGAATGTGAAGAAGACCCAGTTTTGTTTTCGTATTCCCACAACCAGTAAAGGGGTGGGAATACGAAAACTTCATGCTGTTGTTCCAACAGAACCAGGCTATGATGGTGTCAGAAAATACATCCACCATTTGTAGTCAGTGTTTTGATGGTGGACACTTTAAGACAATTTGTGATACCTTATAGAATACATAACTTACAAGGTAATGGTAAGTGCAATAAAGATTAGTCAAAATCGATTTCACCTACCATTCTCAGAAATTGATTTTGTAGCAGCTCAGAACAACGACTTGTGAAACATTGATTTATCAAATTTATCAAAGTTTGAAATTTCACAAACATTAGTAGTTTGCAAAATGTCAGTTCAAAGAGTGGATGTTCATTCAAATGGGCAAGAAACTGGGATGCAATTTGGATAGAGGGTAGGGCCATATTATGTAAAGTTAGTCAGCCCCACATTCTTAACTATGCACATTGACTTTACAAGTTTAGTAATGAATTTACAGATATTGGTATTAACTTTTTAGTGTCTACATGTATACTGATTGTGTTCTGCACCACCATAGAATAATAAGACACTGTCTGAATTATCAAAGAACACAATGTCACAAAAGTGCTGGCATTTGTAAGTTTGTAACAAAGTCAGTGAATTACATTACCATATCATGGACATTTGCTTGTTGTTATAACAGCTTCAGATTTAATGTAATCTAAACAAAAGTTATATAATGTCATGTGTGACATTATGTTATGAAAATAACCCCCTAAACAAAGTAAATTAACAAATACATTTGTAATTACTGCAAAAGACTGATAAATAAGCATTCTTATTTGGTATTCATGTTCACTTTATCCTGTTAAGATGCCCATTCTTGAAGATAATACACCAAAAGATGCATTTATAGCTTTAAAAGAGTTTACACACAGTTCATTGACACTTTAAGAATCTAGTGATAGTTTCAGAATTTTACATTTAACTGTCTTTACCTTGCTCTACTTGCTTTCTTACTCCATGTCAATTACGTTATGAAACATAGAAATCGTAAATCATTAAAATAAAAGGTTTTATCTGTGTTGTTTTCTTGTCTGATATGTTTTAAAAAATCTGTTGATGTCTATATTTTATTTGTACATCACTTATAAGGCAACAATTGAAGCATTCACATTATAATAAACATTGACATGAAGTTACTTTTGTACAGTATCCATACAGTATCTTTTCAAGAAAAAAATATTTTTAAATCAGATCAGTGATATTTTATTTGCTTCACTATGTTTTATTATTAAGTTTACTACAGTTTAGAATTAAATGCAGACTATTATTTCATTTATATAATTTTTACTGCAACAATCACAAAGCCAGTATGAAGTAATGGAATTCACAATGCAAGTTTTTAAAAATTTGACAGCATGTATACAAAACGGCGCCAAAACAAATCTGTATTAGATAGCAATGAAAACTTTTGTGGCAAGATGCTCTACATGCTGTGTTACCAAATAGAGACAATAAGAATGAATTTTATAACCATCACTGCTGTGCCACAATTTGGCCTCTAATTGTCCCATTTAACTGAGAATGCTACGTGATAATGAAGTAGAGATTGTAAGATCTTCTCATGTTCACGAGATCTTCTGGTAATTACCACATTATAAGTCATGCTTACAAGACTTTATATATAGAGGTCCTCAGTGGCCTAGTGGTTAGCAAGTTTGGCATCTAATCATAGGCTGTCACCTCTGTGGGTTCGAGTCCCACAAGTGGCAATTCTGAGGACCTGTCCCAATATGACCCTGGCTGTTGAACGGGACGTAAAACCCCAACTTTGACTTTGACAAGACTTTATAGTGATCCCAACTTAGTACATGTTAAAATAAAAGTTAACGTATACATCCAAACGAGATTATGTTTTAAATAAATACTTTCGTTGTGCACATGGTGAATGCACATGCGCCTAGAATGAGGGGACCTACCGTTAATTTACTTTCTTATTACCTATATTATATTTTTTATCTGGGAAAACACTGTCTTTCTTCTTAACAGCCTGCCTTACTTTTAGAAAAATGGGTAAACAGGCATCTGCCCACATTGCTTCCCTTTTCCAAAAATATTAAATGTACTTATTACCTATTTTAATGCTATGCATAGAAAAACAGACAAACAGTAGCTGATAATATAATTAACAGTTGAACTTTACTGAGGGGACCAACTGTTAATTATGCTCCCTTCTAAACAAGGTCAAAATTAGAATGAAAAGATAAATTTAGCCTATGTTATCCATTTTTGACTTCCAATATGAAAATAGGAAATAGGTAGAGCAGAGTATTACTTATTATTGATCCATCTCTGACGATGAATCACACTTCAACTTTCAATTATCTATTTTCCATTTGATTGTTTTGTGCCAAAGATTTTAGTGATTTTTGAGGGGGGGGGACATAAGGGGACAGGGCACAAGGAGTGCAATCAAAAATGAAATTTTTAATACCATTATGAAAGAAAAGTAAAACAATACTACTGGTTTTGATGAAGTATTGACCATGCTGTATAGTGAATATCTCGGATTCATTTTCAAATGTATTTAATACAGAGCATTAATATTTTCCTTATTTTTTAAAATGCCAAAAAAGACTATATTTGGTCACCATATCCATTCCGTTCATTCAAATGGGCAAGAAACTGGGATGCAATTTGGATAGAGGGTAGGGCCATATTATGTAAAGTTAGTCAGCCCCACATTCTTAACTATGCACATTGACTTTACAAGTTTAGTAATGAATTTACAGATATTGGTATTAACTTTTTAGTGTCTACATGTATACTGATTGTGTTCTGCACCACCATAGAATAATAAGACACTGTCTGAATTATCAAAGAACACAATGTCACAAAAGTGCTGGCATTTGTAAGTTTGTAACAAAGTCAGTGAATTACATTACCATATCATGGACATTTGCTTGTTGTTATAACAGCTTCAGATTTAATGTAATCTAAACAAAAGTTATATAATGTCATGTGTGACATTATGTTATGAAAATAACCCCCTAAACAAAGTAAATTAACAAATACATTTGTAATTACTGCAAAAGACTGATAAATAAGCATTCTTATTTGGTATTCATGTTCACTTTATCCTGTTAAGATGCCCATTCTTGAAGATAATACACCAAAAGATGCATTTATAGCTTTAAAAGAGTTTACACACAGTTCATTGACACTTTAAGAATCTAGTGATAGTTTCAGAATTTTACATTTAACTGTCTTTACCTTGCTCTACTTGCTTTCTTACTCCATGTCAATTACGTTATGAAACATAGAAATCGTAAATCATTAAAATAAAAGGTTTTATCTGTGTTGTTTTCTTGTCTGATATGTTTTAAAAAATCTGTTGATGTCTATATTTTATTTGTACATCACTTATAAGGCAACAATTGAAGCATTCACATTATAATAAACATTGACATGAAGTTACTTTTGTACAGTATCCATACAGTATCTTTTCAAGAAAAAAATATTTTTAAATCAGATCAGTGATATTTTATTTGCTTCACTATGTTTTATTATTAAGTTTACTACAGTTTAGAATTAAATGCAGACTATTATTTCATTTATATAATTTTTACTGCAACAATCACAAAGCCAGTATGAAGTAATGGAATTCACAATGCAAGTTTTTAAAAATTTGACAGCATGTATACAAAACGGCGCCAAAACAAATCTGTATTAGATAGCAATGAAAACTTTTGTGGCAAGATGCTCTACATGCTGTGTTACCAAATAGAGACAATAAGAATGAATTTTATAACCATCACTGCTGTGCCACAATTTGGCCTCTAATTGTCCCATTTAACTGAGAATGCTACGTGATAATGAAGTAGAGATTGTAAGATCTTCTCATGTTCACGAGATCTTCTGGTAATTACCACATTATAAGTCATGCTTACAAGACTTTATATATAGAGGTCCTCAGTGGCCTAGTGGTTAGCAAGTTTGGCATCTAATCATAGGCTGTCACCTCTGTGGGTTCGAGTCCCACAAGTGGCAATTCTGAGGACCTGTCCCAATATGACCCTGGCTGTTGAACGGGACGTAAAACCCCAACTTTGACTTTGACAAGACTTTATAGTGATCCCAACTTAGTACATGTTAAAATAAAAGTTAACGTATACATCCAAACGAGATTATGTTTTAAATAAATACTTTCGTTGTGCACATGGTGAATGCACATGCGCCTAGAATGAGGGGACCTACCGTTAATTTACTTTCTTATTACCTATATTATATTTTTTATCTGGGAAAACACTGTCTTTCTTCTTAACAGCCTGCCTTACTTTTAGAAAAATGGGTAAACAGGCATCTGCCCACATTGCTTCCCTTTTCCAAAAATATTAAATGTACTTATTACCTATTTTAATGCTATGCATAGAAAAACAGACAAACAGTAGCTGATAATATAATTAACAGTTGAACTTTACTGAGGGGACCAACTGTTAATTATGCTCCCTTCTAAACAAGGTCAAAATTAGAATGAAAAGATAAATTTAGCCTATGTTATCCATTTTTGACTTCCAATATGAAAATAGGAAATAGGTAGAGCAGAGTATTACTTATTATTGATCCATCTCTGACGATGAATCACACTTCAACTTTCAATTATCTATTTTCCATTTGATTGTTTTGTGCCAAAGATTTTAGTGATTTTTGAGGGGGGGGGACATAAGGGGACAGGGCACAAGGAGTGCAATCAAAAATGAAATTTTTAATACCATTATGAAAGAAAAGTAAAACAATACTACTGGTTTTGATGAAGTATTGACCATGCTGTATAGTGAATATCTCGGATTCATTTTCAAATGTATTTAATACAGAGCATTAATATTTTCCTTATTTTTTAAAATGCCAAAAAAGACTATATTTGGTCACCATATCCTTACTGAATCACAATATACACTTTCTCAAAAAAGAAACCATTTAAAAGAATATATCAAAGCTTTAGACAAAGAAAAAGTCCACAACCCTTGCATCACATCTTGTAGAATTCACTAGATGAAATCAATACCTCTGACTTTCTGAAGATTCTTATGTTTGTAGATTAGACCAATATTTTGGGAATAAATATATAGGTATGATAAAAACACTATAAATGCACAGTTTCATTAGATTTCTATATGATTTAAGGCAGACAGACTTTTATTAAATGCCTACAACACTAAGTTCATGTTGTGGGAGACAATGGCATATAAAGTGTCAAAGCAGAATTGACATTACTGTAGATAATGTTAAAATATCAGTAATACATGTCACTATATTTCTGAGGGTCTCATTTGATGAATATTTATCTTGGAAAATCACATTAACAGAATGCCAAATAGTATGATCACCACTGCCCCTCGGTCATTTCTTCTCTCCTCTACACAGACTTGGTGTGACTCAGCTTACCACAGACTGTTCTTTGTGTAGAAAACCACTGATTAAGTAGCCCCACGGTGACTCCCACTAGGTTTGACAGCTCCATCAAGGCCAAGTCCATCTTGGTAATATCCTTGCCCCTCTTACTGTACAAAGTTACTGTTACTGTTATGGTCCTCATCCTTCAGCCAGTCCACCACTAGTTGCTCCTTTACATCAGTCAGATTTGTGGCAGCAGGATTCTTCCTCTCCTTCACCCATTGTATGTTAGTAGCCTCACTGGTATCCCCAGGGTATTGGGTGGTTTGGGATAAAGTGTGTAAAATCTATACAGCGTCTGGGTCTCAGGAATGACCACAGTCTCCCTCACTGACTGAGTTGGAGGTTTATCTGTGCCTTCCTCCTGTGTTCGCTCTTGCTCAGGTGTCTTGTGTAAGTCTTTCCCTGCAGTCTTCTTATAACTGTCACCTTTCTTCTTCTTAGTAAGTGGCATCTTAAATTTTTAAAAATTTTCCCCCAAAATTGTGATGATATTTGTCCTGTGATCATACAGATAAAAATGAATAATTCCTCTGAAAACTGGGGTTTATGACTGCCAACATACCGGAGTAATACACAAGCATTCCGTGAAGGTTTGGGATATGTTTGTAAGCAGTACCTGATTGATTGTAGTCTACAGAAGTGCTACATGATTGCTAAGGGACTGGGTCCAATAAGATACAGGAGTGCAATTAAGAGCATAACCAATGTCCTTTGTAGTGCCATGGCAGATACTTGTCACATACTGGAGTGATACTTGTCATTTGTGAAGCCACCCTACATCTCCTGGATGAGGAGTGACCCTGCCCCAACCTAACCCCTATCGCGTTTTAGCACAGGATGACATTGAACAGTTAAATACCCACCATGGTCACCCTCCATAGTCTCTATTTTCTTAGGGACCAGCCCCAGCTGCTTCTGGAAATATTGTGTCACACCGAATATTAGGGAGCTTTGCAGGATGGGTCCGAAATGGCCAAGATTCATCCCGAATGCTCATGTATCATTGATATAAGCCTCCAGGATGTCTATGATTGCAAAAAGACACAAATTTTTCCTGGGTCAGGGATAATATGGAAGTTGTTCCACAGAAGTGAAACTGCTACTAAAAGATCATTTCCCCATTTTAAGAAACAACCTGGTCACAACTATGTACAGACACTGCTTCTGGTGTAACCTTTCAGTGTGATTTGGGCAGTGTTATCTACACTGAATAAACTTGTTTTCTTCTTCATGCCCAATGAACTAAATCCGTAAAATACTGGGGAGGAGATATTTATGTTTAATATTGTAGGCCTACTAGTCATAGTGAAGGAGGAGTAGACTTCATACCAGTATCAGTCTATAAAAATTGGTTCTTCTTTGTTTGATCTTTGCAAAATTTTGTTTGGCATTCCCCAAAATTCTGTTTTGGGCCTGTTGTTGTTTTCATTGTACACAAAACCTCTCAGTCTGGTGATTGGTAAACACAAAAGTGTAAAGTTTCATTTTTTACAGACGATACCCTTGTTTATGTGCACTTATTCCAGAAAAATACATCTGCTGCCTTTGAACAGTTGAACAGGTGCCTTGATGATGTAAAAGAGTGATGTTTACTAGAAAACTCAAATTGAATATTGACAAGACTTTGTTTATAAACTCTTTGGTTAATAAAGACAGAGGGATAAGTTGAGAGCACTGTTTGGAATGCTCTTCCTGATGATATTAATGGCTCCCCACCCCTATTGTGTTACATAAAGCAGCTTAAAACTGCCTGTACACTAAGGCATACCCATCTTAGTATTAATCATCCCCTGGCATTCTCTGTGGTGCTCGACCTCTCTTCTGTCCCTGGATACTCAAATTGGTTGACTGTCTTGGTGCTGTTATGCCTTAGAGCCCCATTTCATTAAGATGAGATTAAGTACTATAAAAGTCCAATGAGAATTAGACGTACTGGACATATCTGAAATCAAATCAAAATGTCTTAAATACTTTTAAAAAGATCAAGAAAGTCTGCTTATTATAAGTAATTGTGAATTCATGAAAACCCTAAATTTAATAAACAGTTTAATAACAGATAAGTAAAGAGTTTTTCAAAAGTGATAACAAAATTGAATATTTTTATGAAAGATATCCAGCTGAACTAAATTTACAAAACAAAATTAAAAATCTGGTCTCATGAGAAAATTACATAGCGGCAGTGCAGAATTGGAACAACGATAGATATGTAACAATAATATTTATAATAATTATATGGAAGTTAAAGTGCAGTGGGAAAGTTAGAAAGCTCAACGACTGGAGGGGTTTAATTAACATCAAATACCAGATGGATTGATGAAGGAGAAAAACAGCAAGTATATGAAAATTCCTTTAAATGATGCTATGGAAACTATAGATATAGAAGCAATTTAAGAGAAAGAAAATAACTGCTTTTAAATTTTGTAAATGATAAAATTATTGATGAGAAGGATGTTTCAAATATGTTTACAAATGGTATCTAGAAAAGATAATACAATAAGCTGCAAATCAATTTAGAGCTTGTACATGAAAACATTACAAATATACCAGAAGAATCTTATTTTTTTATATGAGACTTTGTTTTGTCATACCATTACAGATAGAGCTGGGAAGCAGCATACATAAGTTGCTCAATATTCTGCAAACACCAGACATAGGCAAATAAATATCCACTTTCCTGCTCAAAGACAGGATTGATATTCTCAACCATAACAGATGGTGAGTATCTTGGCCATAAACCACTTGTTTCCCCTTAAGATGGGGCAGTGCTAATAAATGTGAATATTTAGGAAACAATTCACAACGACAGCACTTAGAGAGCACAAACCTCCAAGGCATGTAAAGTTTATGTTAGAACCTTTATGTTTATTTTTTCCAATACTGTGTTAGTATGCACTAATTCATCTTCCCAATTATTGTCTTGTGATTCATGATTCATGATATTTTTGATATTTTAAATGCTTGACAACCACCCGTTCATAATTATTTTATAAACACTCATTTTTGAACACTCCACCTTTTGAAGTCCAAACACCACCAATGTCAAACTTCAATGAAATCAGCTTTGTTGTATATATTTTGCAGTTATTATATGTTTGCTTCTTCTGTTTCTTTAAAAAGTTTTTCTGTTCGTCACTCTCCCCGAGGAAAATTCCCAATTCTCTGTCAATTAGAAAATTGTCTGTTTGCAGTCTCTGCACATTTATCAGTCAAAAATGTTATTACTGGTGCTGTGTGAGGTGCGCCAACTGGTTCCACTGACGGATAGCGATCTTCTGGTGTTGTCGGCAAATTGCCAAGGCCTAAGGGACAAAAAAAAGCAAGCAGATGTTATTAACTATCTAAGTAGGAAAAACCCGTCCCTCCTTTGCCTACAAGATACTCACTGGACTAATGAGGACGAAAAATATATAAAGAACCTATGGAAAGGCGAGTGCATTATTAACGGAAATAGGACAAATTCCCGTGGAGTGGCAATTTTAATAAATACCAATATAGAATATTCGGTCAAAAAAATCCATAAAGACCAAAATGGGAACCTCTTAATGTTAGACATAAGCATAAATAATATGATATTCAGACTATTTAATGTGTACGCACCAAACACGGACTCAACAGCTTTCTTTCATGAGCTCTGAAGGAGCACAGGGCCACACCCTCATTTGCGGTGATCTAAATCTCACCTTAAACGCAAACATGGACGCTTGTAATTATAAACACGTCAATAACCCACAATCACGCCGAGTAAATAAAATTCCATGAACAGCGGTGACTTAATAGATTTCTTTAGAGCCATCCACCCAAAGACAAAGTGCTATACCTGGCGGAGACAAAATCCTATAAAACAAGCCAGATTAGATTACTTTATTGGCTCACGGACTTTGCTAGATTTAATAACAAAATGCAATATCAGTGCCAGATACAGATCCGATCACTCATCAATTGAATTAATCCTCAAACTAAGCGAATTCAAAAGAGGTAAGGGGATATGGAAGTTTAATTGCTCACTTTTAAAAGATAAAGAGTACTTAGACCTAATAAATAAAACAATAAAAGATGAAACGGTTAAATATGCAGCAAAAGTATATAATATGGAGAAAATAGATCAAATTAGTTTTGAAAATATCCATTTAACGATTGAGGATCGGCTGTTTCTCGAAACTCTACTTCTTGAAATAAGAGGGACTACAATACAATATTCGACACGATTAAAAAAAGAACAGACTAATGAGGAACCGAAATTAATTGGTGAAATTGAACAACTAGAATCGCAGGAAAATGACAACTTGACTGCACTAACAGAAAAAAAAGAAAAATTGGAATTTCTCCGTAATGAAAAACTTAATGGAGTATTAGTACGTTCAAGGGCAAATTGGCTTAAAAATGGAGAAAAGCCATCAAAATATCTATGTTCATTAGAACGAAAAAATTATGTTGAAAAAACAATAAAACAATTAAAAACTGTTAATGATTCAATCACAACAGACCAGAAAGAAATCCTGAAAGAAATTCAAACCTACTATAGTAACCGCTTTAAATCTCGTAATACTGATGAAACTCCCATATCATCTATTATAGACGATAAAAATATCAGAAAATTAGACGATAACACTTCAAAACAACTCGACGGAAAGTTGACTGCTGAAGAAATCTCATATGCCATAAAAAACATGAAAAACGATAAATCGCCAGGTATTGGTGGCTTCCCGGTGGAATTTTTTAAGATTTTCTGGGGGAGAATAAAATTTTTGGTCCTGCGTGCCTTGAACGAAGGATATGAAAAGGGAGAAATGTCTGAAACCCTCAAATATGCAGTAATAACATGCATACCCAAAGGCACAAAAAAGGTCCTCAGTGGCCTAGTGGTTAGCAAGTTTGGCATCTAATCATAGGCTGTCACCTCTGTGGGTTCGAGTCCCACAAGTGGCAATTCTGAGGACCTGTCCCAATATGACCCTGGCTGTTGAACGGGACGTAAAAAACCCCAACTTTGACTTTGCAAAGGCACAAAAGCGAGAAATCTATTTAAAAACTGGAGGCCTATTTCACTCCTATCAGTAATTTACAAAATAAATTCAGCCAGCATTGCCAATAGACTTAAACCCCATTTAGACTATTTAATATCAAAAACCCAAACGGGCTTCTTAACAGGAAGATACATTGGGGAAAATGCACGTCTTGTTTATGATATTCTTCACGAAACTGAAAAGAACAAAATCCCAGGACTTTTAATGCTGATCAATTTTGAGAAGGCCTTCGATTCAGTATCTTGGAGCTTTTTATATAGAACATTAAAACTGTTTAATTTTCAAGAGAGCTTCATAAGATGGATTCGTACTTTCAATACAAATGTTAAAGCATATGTAATTCAGTCAGGGTTGCTCTCAGCGTCTATTAATATAGAACGTGGATGCCGATAAGGAGACCCGATTGCGCCATATCTTTTCATTCTCTGTGCTCAAGTCTTATGCTATATGAATATTCAAAATAAAAAAATAAGAGGCATAAATTTTAATAATACTGAAATAAAGATATCACAATATGCCGATGACACCACTTTGATCTTGGACGGACAGGATGTCTCACTCCATGCAGCACTTAACACTCTGGAAATATATGGAACTGTATCAGGACTAAAAGTAAATACTGATAAAACACAAATAGTCTGGATTGGAAAGAAGAAACATGCCGAAGAAAAAATTGATACTGGGAAGAATCTGGTTTGGGGCTATACAGATTTCAATCTTTTGGGGATTAATTTCTCAGTGGATTTAAACTGTATGGAAGATATGACTTATAAACATTCAATAGAATCAGTTAAAGAGCTCCTTAATAAATGGAAAAAAAGATTTTTGACTCCTCTTGGGAAGATCACTGTCATTAAAACATTAGCTTTACCAAAATTTAATCACCTCTTCACTTCTCTCCCAACACCAACCCCAGATAAAATTAAAACCATTAATAATCTATTTTACAGCTTTATATGGGATGACAAACCAGATAAGATAAATAGGAATAGAATGACCAAATCTTTCCAAAAGGGAGGACTTAATATGACAGACACTGAAAAGTTTATCTATGCATTAAAATCTACATGGGTTAAAAGACTTTGGAATAATGATGGTGCACAATGGGCGAAAATAATAGATTACAGAGTTCTTCCTCGTGATAAGTTAGTATTACTGGGCCCTTCCTGGCATAAAACGTTAAACAACAAAGTAACAAACCCATTCTGGAAAGACATTTTATTATCTTGGAGTAAAATTAATGAAAACATCTCATTAAAAACTTTTCAAGATTTTATTACAGACTCGTTCTGGTACAATTTCAAAATCGGCACCGAATCCTTTTTCCTCCCAAATTGGTACAAGGCTGGAATTTACTGCGCAGCAGACATCATGGACAGTAAAGGAATTCTTCCAAAAATCACTCTAGAGAAAAAATATATGATAAGGATTAATTTTCTAGAATACCATAGGGTAAAACTGAAAGTTGAAAAACTACCCACAGACATAAAAGATACATATTGCCCACGGCCAATCATTCCAAAACAGCTAGAATGTTTGTATACAAAAAAAAATGCACAAAGAGCATCTACTGCTCCCAGCTTAAAGGTAGTAGTCCTTGGGAAGATTATGGCCAAATAAAGTTAAAATGGGACAAAGCTTTAAAAAAATATCAGTCTAGAGGATTGGAAAAGTGCCTATCAAATTTGCTTCCACACAATAGATGATAATAATATAAAGTGGTTCCAATATAGAGTAATAAACATGATATTGGGCACAAGACAATATCAATTTAAAACAAAGATACTTGATAACCTAACTTGTGGATATTGCAACGCGTCTGAGGAAACAATAGAGCATCTATTTTGTGAATGTGCTCCAATTATCTCTTTTTGGAATGATCTAAGAAGTTGTGTTCAGCAAAAACTAGGCATGGGACTGAACTTAAATCCTATTAATATAATTTTAGGTCAATTTAAAACTGATCCAAACTACACCTTTTACAATATCTTATACCTAATTGCTCAAAGGCCTGCAAAAATCCTAAGTTATTAGGTTTACTAAAAAGAGTGGAATTTGTATATAGGGACCAAAATCTTGCTGCCTTTTTAAACTCCACTGCAGTTCAATTTGAAAGAGAATGGCACAAAGTAAAACTTCTGATCCAGATTCCATGTGTACCAAACCAGGCAGAGAAAATTGACAGACAATAGACTAATAACTTTCAGCCCTTTTATACAAATAATCCTAGTAGTCATATATAATTAACACAATGTTATGTACAACCACATTGTTATGTACATATAGCCATATTCCATATGTGCCTGCACTTGTACATGTGCCCGGTGGGGGGTTGGCTGCCCTCGCCCCTCTGGGTGTACTTGCACGATGTTAAAAAAAAGGGCAAATAAAAATTATCGAACGGGGAAAAAAAAAAGTTTATGTTAGAACCTTATCTGTCTTTTCTAAAGCAAAACTCCTCACTAAAGTGGGAAAATTCGGATCTTTGATATTTTTTTGTATCCACATCACTCTCAAAATTTAATGGGATCTACGTTGGTGCAAGACCTTTCACATTTTTTTCATTAAGATCCAATGAGTAGTATTTCCATGATTCTGCTAACAAACAAACAAATAGCCAAACAAAGAGTCATGAATTTAATACCTCCTTGGTGGAGGTATTACGTTACCAACTCAGGTTTTGGTATGATCACTTTAAATATCAACTGAACCCCCCCAAAAAGTGTAAACATGAGTTTTAGTTCAGAAACTGGTTGCGTCCACATGCAATGTGAACAAAAATATAATTCTACAACTCTGAACCTAAAACGAAAGCTCTAGTGGTTGCTGATTGCAAAGCATCTTATACTTCATGCTTTCAGTTGACTCAACTGTCTTGCAAATATGTTGTCACATCGTCATTTTTTGTCAACTGTAACTTTAATGTACAAAAATCATGTGAATGACATTGAGTATCAAAGATCAAAAGTTGATATGTTGTGATCAGTATTTTAGTTTAGCACAATATATATGGGTAATATATACAGCTCGGAAAGATGCAGGACATTCCACAAGTTGAATTGAAATACCCTTCTCCAAAGTCGTCATCCCCCAACATCAAAATGAGCAAGACCTGTTGAAACAATATAACTCTGTAAACCATAAACTACATTTACACACATTTCATATTAAATATTTCAAACATTATATATCATTCATTGTTTCATTTGTTCATTCTGTTCCTTTTTGGATACCAGTGCCTTAGAGGTGCTTCATCCACGCATCCATCCAGCCAGTCAGTCAATCAGATAGAAGACATAATTGGTAAAACGAAATAGCATATCAAATTCTGGCTACGTATAACTGTTTAAATTTGAGGCAACTGTCAGTTCAGGCACATCCCCTATGCACATCCTTGCACATAATATATAGTAGTAGAATGGCAATAATGGATCCACTGACTACCCTTGATGCATATTGCTACCAGAAACTCTCCCACCTTGCATGTAAGAATTCCAGATGGCTGACATTGGTACATTGAACATCAGGTTTCATATTTATTCAGTGAAAGGTAAAAGGAGGGTTTTAGGTCCCTTTGTGTACAAAAAAGTTCTGCAGTGTATGTTAAACTGAAGGCTGGATGGCACATTGCTGCTTCAACGTATGTTGAATTTCGAGTTGAAGTGTGGGTTTTATTTTACTCTTAACAGCTAAGAATATATCCAGACAGGCGCTCACTGAAAGAAAAATGTTTTCATGAGCGTCAGGTAATTTATAAAGTCAACAACACAACTATATCCACAACTAGATATGTTTATTTTAATAATACACAAGTGCCGAGGTTATGGCTAATGTACACCCAAGAGAAACAAAAACATATACCGAGATAAGGTATTGTAAAAACAATAACAAACAGTGTGGCGCAGTGCTTGTTTCTGTGTTTTACTAACTTTTTAGAATTAAAAATGAAAAAGAAATACATCATAGCTACCATACAAATTACATTATTAAATTACAGAAGGTGCAGTACCTTCTATGTTCTTCGTGAACTGAAGAGCGATAAAACTGAAGATTACAACCTAAGTAAATGATCAAAGAGAAATAAAGAATTGTGAAGATTACTAATAGGTATTAGTGTATTTACTGGAAGCAAAGGTTTGGTTTAAGAATTATTACATAATACAATGTCCTACAGATACTGTTAATGATTCGTTCACATTAGATATACCTAAATGGTAACACTTGTTATATGATTAATTAACACAATGTGGTGAACAAGAGATACAGCACAGCTTTTGGCACCAGAGGTTATTCATATGGTCAATGTCATGTGCCAGCAAAGTTGTAAATATGGAATTAAAACAGAAATAAGTGTTCTCAATTAAGTTGACTTTAAACAAACAATTATATGACACAGAGTTAAGTATTTAAGATAGAATATAGTCATTCAAGGAACTAAAACAGAAATACATGTTCTCAATTGAGTTAACTTTAAACAAATGTTTATGTGACACACAATTAAGTTTTTAAGACAGAATATAGTCATTCAGGTATTCTGGGGGATGTCTGGGGCTGCCCTGGGATGACACAACAGGCATGGTGTTAGCGTTCTCAGTGGTATCCACATGTTCATTACAGGCAGGATAATTAGAGCCTGAGGTTGATGGTTGAGCATTGGTGCCTGCAGACATGCTAACCTCTGATGAGTCACCAAAGTCAGAATGTGTGGGGTCGGTGGTTAGAGGTATTGAAACGTCATCACTTGATGTATCACTTGCGTAGGGATCTGAGGATTTATTTGGGCACAGAGGTACCTGGGATGTTGGTACGAGGTAAACATCACAATATTTTAATTCATATGTCTTGGCACAGAATTGAGAGTCAGTGAGTTTCCTTGCCCATAAGCGGTCCTGGTTTAATGCTGTGACAAGGTACTTTTCTCGTGTGGTGTGTTTATTACCATCTTGTTTCACAAAAACAAGATCACCCACTTTCACATTGGCTTTGGCAGCAGGCCGGGCATTTGGAGCTTTGCTTCGAGCACTGTATAAGTGGTTGGCCTGACGATTGGCAAACTGAGAATCAGCAAGGGCTTTATCTGAGATGTTTAACTGGTCACCGGTGTAACTGTCTCGTTGAAATAAAATTTCCTTGGCTGCTAGTCCACGATCACGAACTCTAGTGTTTAACGTAGCTGTGACAAGTGCCAATTGTGGTGGAGTAATAGGACCACCTTCAGGATAAGCCCTTTTTAATTCCTTTTCTAACTCTTGAATGACCTTTTCAGCAATAGGGTTTTTGTTCTTGTTTTTGATCCGGCCAATTTCAAGGCTTATGTTGAGGCTGTCAAGGACACGGTCTTTGGCAAGACTGGAGAATGCAGATGCTCCGTCAACGCGAATGATACAGCCTGAGGCATCTTTTAGCTCCGCTATAGTTTCAATAATTGCTGCTCGTAGTGAAATGGCTTGTTCATTTGGGATGAGTCTGGTTGCTGTGAAAGAAGAGAAACAGTCATGTATGAGCAATATTCTTTGTCGAGCACGGCACAAAATATCACAAGCAAATTGGACACCTGGGTGGCAAGGAGATGGTGTAGTGGAGAATTCTTCCAACTCATGTGGCAGTGAAGCAATGGCCACACACTGGGGACAATGTGAAGTGATAGCAGCAATTTATTTGTCCATGTCAAGGGCAAAGAAGTATCTGTGACATATTGCAGAAAGTTGGGTTTTGCTGGGATGCTGGAGCTTGAAGTGTAAGGCATTGAGTAAACCAGCTAAGGCATGCTGGGGGACAATGATGAGTGAGCGTGTCTGAGTAAAAGGGATGTCCTTCTTCACAACAAGTAGACCATCGGGTGACAAGGTAGCAACTCTGAGGTAACGCTTAACAAGTTTAATGGTGGTGTTTTTGCGGTTTGGCCTGGTCCCTTGGGCCAAGTGAGCATAGGTCCTTCTGAGTGAGGGGCAGTCCTGCTGTGTAGCCTTCCATGCTGTCCGAGATAAAAATGGCATGTTAAATTTGCCATCCAGTATGTCAGAGATACAGAGCTTGTGGACAGTAACTGTAGCTGAGTTGTGGATAAAGCGACAGATTTGACAATCTTGAGTGTCACATTCCATTGAATGTCGTGAGTGATAGTCAGCAGGAAGATTGGCAGCACCAGAGATATGTTGCAGGGAAACTTTATAGCGACTGAGGGCTCACAAAAATGTAGACACACATGCACTTGAAGAAAACTGACCCCGACATAATCTGTCATAGGCTTGAACACAGGGCCGAGAATCAGAGAGAATTTGAACAGTGTTTGTGGATTCTAAGATATAGGGTGACCAATGATTGATGGATGCACTGATAGCAAGAGCTTCAATTTCACAGGGTAACCAGTTGACTTGGTGCTGCTTAAGTCTAGCTGAAAAAAATCCACCAACATGCATTACCCCATCTCGTAGGACATACAAGATGGACCCGATGCCGCCATTGGAGGAGGCACCGTCAGTGGTTATTATTAAGATGTCACTGGGGGAAGGAATGACAATAGCTTTGATATTATTGAGAGATTTCTGGGCAGCTGAGAAGTGTGATGAGAGTTCCTCTGTCCAATTGACAATGCTAGAGGAGTCCTGGCCAGCGGTGGCTGTTTCCAGGGGTGAGAGTAGGTGGGAGTATTGTGGGATACAGGCTTTGAGGTGTCTGAAGGCACCGCACCATGATCAAGGTGCCTTAACTGTCCATGGTAGAGGTGACTTCAGGAGTGGGGTGATTTTGTGTGGAGAGGCTTGTATTCTTCCTGAGGACCAGACCCAACCTAATATGGTCATAGTGACAGGGCAAACAACAGTTTTAGTTGCTGAGAGACGAAGGTTGTTCTTTAGGAATCTTTGTAAAATGTGCTCCCAATTGAGGAGGAGCTCATCAATTAAATTTCCGCCAGTGTAAAGATCATCTGCAATTTTAATCACTTTTCCTGCATGCATAAGGTCACCAATGACTCTGGACATTAGCTCATCCAAATGCTCAGTTGAACCGGGCATGCCCATTGCTGCTCTAGTGTAAACCCGTAGGCCCTTGAACGGAGTGATAACACCAAGGTATTTTAGTGAGGACTTCTGCATTGGGAGTTGAAAGAACTGTTTTGTCATATCTGTCTTGATAATATATTTATGTTGGGTAAGGAAGCGGAACACATCATCAGTTGTGGCGGTACGGGAGGGTGAAGGTTTAGCATAGGTACCAATAGTGTTGAAGGCTGTGACAAGTCGAAAATCATGGTCACCTTTCTTTACCAAAAAGCTGGGGGACACATATTCTACTTTCACACCTACATCTTCTGGTTTGGCAAGGACACCTAGGTCCTCTAGCTCATCCATTTTTTCCTGTAAAAGTCTAAGCTTTTCAGTGTTGTAGCTAGGGAGTCTGGCCTTCACCGGGGGAGGGTCAATGGGACCCATGTTGATAAAGGCTCGCACACGACCAGAATAGTCATTGTACTTGTCAATACGCTTATTGAACACTTCATTATATTGCTTATGGAGATGCCTGAACCGGGATCTGTCATCATGTGATAGCTGGTTGTCAGGGTCAATGGCAATAGAATTACAGTGTAGGTTATAGGTGGCCTGAGGGTTTTGTAAAAGACCAGGGCACTCTGTAGAAGAGTAGTTTATGTTGTGGAGATGGTGGCCCTCTGTTAAGTAATGTGCTTGAGCTATGTGTTGGTGTTTGCGGACAGCCACCATATTAGGGGATGAATTTATGATGCGGATTTTGCCATCCACAGCTGAAGTGATGTCAGGTTGGATCCACTAACAGCTATGTTAGTAAAATCTGAAAACTCATGAGGGGCTTCAACCTCAAGGAAATCACCTGGGAACAGGGTTTCATGTGTTGGGCTTCTTAACAAAAATGACTGGGTACGTCTGACTTCGAGCCGAGGTGTAGGTTCAGGGTCGTATGGGATTTTATGTTTACCTTGAATGATAATACAGTTGCGGGGAATATCAAGTTGAATATCATTGTCTCTCATAAATGGGACACCAGCAAGTATGTCACAGTCCAGGTCAGAAACAACAACAGCTTGCAGAGAGAAAGACAGTGAACCTCTAGCTAATTTGACATGGACTTCCCCGCAGGCCCTCATGTGAGTCTTGCCATCAGCCTGGCTGGCAGAATGAGAGGTTGGGGAGATAGGCATCTGTAGTTTGGTTGCAAAGTCATGTCATATGAGTGATGATGTAGCTCCAGAGTCACAAGTAAGGCTAACAGGGTTATGGTTATAGAATGCACTGAAACATGGGGAGGCAGCTGTTGTAACTTTCTTGATGGAAGTGTCGTCTGGAGAGGGTTCTAGTCATTCATCATCAGATACGCGCAGTTGATCGACTTCATCTGAAATATCTGCGCTTACTTCAAGTTGGGTGTCAGTATCCACCTTGAATGACTGTATCATGGTGCGCTTATCTGCCCTAGAGATGTAATCACATTGAGAGATTGAGTGTCCAATATAAGGTCTGTTTTCAGCTTGACAAACTCTGCACTGTAGTTTAGGAGTAGCTTTTTGGCGAGCTTGAGAAGTAAATTTAGAGTTTTGCTTTTTGTAGGAGAATGGTTTCTTCTGCTTAAATGGGGTAAAGACACGAGCAGTTTTAATATCATCATGACGCAACTCTTCTAGGAATCCATCCAGGGCATCAGCAATTTGTGGTTGTAAATCTTTCAGAGTCATACGCTGTAAATCATAGGCAAAGGTGCGCAGTACCAAAGCTGGGAGAGAAGGGTGAATGAGCTCCATCCAGCGTAAGACGGCTAGCCTCTCAACGGTGGGGCTGATATCTTCATCTTTGGTGGGGTTGCGATCATTGTGTTTGAGTTTTGAGTCTTTTTGCAGCAAGTTATCCTGGAGGTGAGCTAGGATGCGTTGGTATAATTTTTCTGGCCGTTCTCCTTCCTCCCAAGTTATGGATGAGAATTTCATAAACTGTGTTTCTGACTGTTGGAAGCCATAGTATTTTCGGATAAACTGGCAAATGCTGTCTATGGATGTGCTCTGCTTGGTTATGTCATTAGCAAGGTAGTGTGGGACCCACTGGGTGATCAGTCCCAGCATCTGGTCAAGATTGGCAGCCTTCTGTTCTTTTGTTAGTCCATCAGAGTCAGTGAATCCCCTAGAGGGATTATCAGAAGTGAGTCTTTCCCAAGTAGCCCCAGACTCTAGGAATGGTTTAAATGTTGGTTCTTGTGCTAAAGAGTACAGTATGTTGTGCTTCCAACTGGTAAATGATGAAAATGACTCCTCTTCTGTCAGTTTCCAAGGTTTAGGACCACGTGTAGAGGCACCACCAACAGCCATAGTGTATACAATAAACAGTGTAGTTGTCTTAGGAAATTAAGTTTTAAGTGTTTATTTATTAGCTTGGCATGGGTAGGACTGCTGCCACCACGTCAGGTAATTTATAAAGTCAACAACACAACTATATCCACAACTAGATATGTTTATTTTAATAATACACAAGTGCCGAGGTTATGGCTCATGTACACCCAAGAGAAACAAAAACATATACCAAGATAAGGTATTGTAAAAACAATAACAAACAGTGTGGCGGAGCTAGATTTAAAGCAAAGGGATTAATTTCAAATATATTAACCATTCAGCAACTGAGGTCTCTCCTGTTTATTCAGAACGTGACAGCTTAAAGTTTTGTTCACACAGGCTTCATGTCTATTACATAATATTGTGTGTGTAATAAAGTTCTGTGGTGTCATAAAGTGATTTCAATGTTGGTAGTGTTCACTTTGTGCAAGTTTTTTTTTGTAGGGGAAACCATTTAGTTGTGTTGAAGAAGTTGAGCTGTCAACATCTTTCCTTTGGGAGAGAATTTCTTAAGGGAAATTCTTTGTTGTTTTTCAACACAGTATATAACTACAGTGAATAATAAGTTATCATAATTTCTACACATAAATCATGTATTTATACAGAATAAATGTAAATAGTTAATAATGTGTACAAATATTATTATATCATTACAAATCTTATATTATATGTTGTAAAATTATTTGTATTTTTGTGATAATATATTTGGATAATGTTTTGAATTATTTGTAGCTGGTGTCAGTGGCTGTTGTTTTTGACGTTGGATGGTTAATGTTATTCCTTAACTCATACTTGCTGGAATTTACAGTCATGTTTCCATGTTGGATGGTTGACATTTTTCTTGGTGTTATATTTACTGAAGTTAACATTTCGACAGTCCTGGGATGATTTTTCTGCCTTTAGACTGAACGTTACTCATTCATATTTTGGTTGAATAAACATTGAGGTTTTGATTATATAACATAAATGTATATATTTATGTATGTGAATGTCTGGACCTGATTGTGATTGTGGTATATGATTATGTTGTGGTTTTGTATGGTTGTATTGTATAGTTGTATGTGAACGAAGGAGTTTTATTTTGTATAATTATATATTGGATACAGACTGACAAATATAATTTTATACACGATAAAAGACATTGGTTTCATTTATGAAGTGAATCTCATTCTGACCCTGTGACATGTGGTGTATGTTGAATATTGGATGTCAGAATGCCCCTTTGACAACAAATTGGGTTAAAGAAGTGGTTTTACATCTCTTTTAACAGGATAGGTACATTAGGAAAAACCTTGAATGAATTCCACCTATTTCCATGTGTTGGGTTCAAACCAGTGCCCATCAAGGTAAAAGTCAAGTGATTAAATTTTAATCATGCTAACCACTCAACCACTTCAGTCTCTCCCGTTTATTTAGTTAATAATTAACAATTTAAAGTTTTACCTACATATTCCAACACAGAACACGATACAAATAACAGTCAGCTTCATCCTGAAACTGTCAGATTGTTAGTCTACAAGTTTGAAACAGTATTACATTTGAAACATTCTCATCAAGTCAATAACTTTGACTTTTGTTTGTTATCCTTGACTATGACAAATGAATTCTTATCACTAGTTATTGACCCAAGTAGATTTTTTGCCAATTTTTAAAATTGTAGCATTTATTTACATTGTAAATACTCCAACCTAAGCTAAATTCTCTATAACTGTTCACTGTGTTAATCATAATAGTTCACTTCATTTATTCATCTTAAGATATGTGAAATAACAACAAATAGCTGGAAAAGGACATCTATATTTTATTTAAACCTACATTATTATGAAAATAGGTTCTAATTTTTACTGCTTAACTCTCAAAATATTGGATAAAAGAAACACAACTTAAACTACATAAGTACAAAATCAATAGAAGTCACAAAACTCTGTGAAAATGTAACGGGCAATCTGTGTAACAAAACATTTCATGTAATGACCGAAATCGAGCTTTAGGAATGCCTAAACACAGTTTTCTGTTGTGCTGAATGATTATATGGATGGCTATTTTTATCCTTGTGATTGTATATTTTGCATATTTTAAAGAATATCTTTTATGCCCTTTGATTAACAACAATACTGAAGGTGATATTATGGTTTAAAACAATCTATTATCAAATTTGTTACCTGCACCAAGGAGGTACTATTTTCATTATCATTTGTTTATACATTTGTCAGCAGGATTATACAAATACTACTGGTTGCAATTTTATGAAAAAAATAAAAAGATTTGTCTTGGTCCAACTTAGATCCCATTTAATTGTGAAACTGATCTGGAGCCTGATACAAAAAATCCAAATTTTCCCATTTACTTATTGTTACTTGTCTTGGTGGAGTCTGTGCTCTCTGAGTGCTCTGGTTGAAACTGTTTTGTTATCAACACACAATTGTCGTGGAATGTTAACAAAAATGTTATAAAGTGTATATTGTGTTCTCATAAACAGAATATGACTTACTTAGTTGAATGGTTTTGTATAAAATCTAGTTTTTTCTTAGTCTAACCACATATGGATGTATTTGCCAGTGATAAGAATTTATTGTCACAGTCGAAGATAACATGCAAAAATCAGAGCTTTAAACTTGCTGATAATGTGTTAAATGTAACAGTTTTAAACTGGTAACAAGTCGAGCAACTTCAGGATGAAGCTGACTGTTCTTTGTATTGTGATCTGTGTTGGAATATGTGAGTAAAACTATAAATTGTTAAAAACTAAATAAACAGAAGAGGCTGAAGTGGTTGAATGGCTAGCACATTTAAAATTTAATCACTTGACTTTCACCTTGATGGGCACTGGTTTCAATCCAACACATGGAAATAGGTGGAATTCATTCAGGGTTTTTCCTAATGTGACCTATCCTGTTAAAAGAGATGTAAAACCACACCTTTAACCCAATTTGTTGTCGAAGTGGCAATTTGACATCCAATTGTTATTTCAGCATGCATAGAACTTTATTATATGCAAAACATGATACAAAATGTCAGAACAATGTCCATTGCTGGTGCTATTATGTTTGGCCAATTATGTCTGAATAAGAATAGACTTTAAAATTTCTTCTGTTGTTAGAGATCTGAAGCCAAAATGGATAGCAACAATTCTTTTGTGATTCTTATTCACTGTTTAGCTTTCATGGGTATGACTGGTTCATTTTCAATGCTGATGTAGGAGATTTGCAGAGTAATGTGTAGAATCATTATGATATAATTTTATCAAAATCTGTTGCAGCAATATGCCCCAATTTTATATTTGGTAGAATCGGCTATTACCATTTTGCTAGTGTGCATCATATACATAAGAAAGTATATACAGCTGTTAGCAATGATGATGGACCACAAGCAACCATTAGAACTTCTTTAAGTAAATGTCACATTATACAATGTTATGTTAGACCTGTTTAATTTGTTGGATTGCCAAATTCTCATACTTGTCTCACTCATACAATGTTTAACATCTTTAACATGAACAATGTGTAAAGTATAGTTTATAATTTATAAAGTTATATTATTTTACCAGGTCTTGCACAGTTTGATTTCATGGATGTAGAATTTGGGGAAGGGTATTTCAATTCAACTTGTGGTAAGTCCTGTGTCTTGTTTCCATATATAGAGAGATAGACAGAGATTTTATCTTTCTGGGTCACATGTTGCAAATAATCCAGGGGGCGATTTCACAAAGGGACTTAGACTTAGCCAAGCTTTTGGCTAAGTCAGGGACTTAAATCTAAGACTTTGGTCTTAGCTAGGTCTGGGACTTAAATGGATTTCACAAAGGGTAACTCCTAGCTTATCATATACACACAGTGGTTTTCTGTGTCATGTGACCTTTTGTATCTATTCAAAATATATTTTATCTAAGAATAAGTGCTATTTTGAAATGGAAAACCTTGTTACCACATATAAACTTTCCAAAAACTACTTTAGTGAGGTGTCTATAGAGAGATAGACAGAGATTTTATCTTTCTGGGTCACATGTTGCACAATAATCCAGGGGTCGATTTCACAAAGGAACTTAAATCTAAGACTTTGGTCTTAGCTAGGTCTGGGACTTAAATGGATTTCACAAAGGGTAACTCCTAGCTTATCATATACACACAGTGGTTTTCTGTGTCGTGTGACCTTTTGTATCTATTCAACAAAAATTTAATCTAAGAATAAGTGCTGTTTTGAAATGAAAAACCTTGTTACCTCATATAAACTTTCCAAAAACTACTTTAGTGAGGTGTTCTACATAATTATAATTTATTTACAGCCATTTCAAATTTTGAAGTAGAGAAAAGTTTATGGCAGCCATATTTAAGTCCTCTTACAAAATTTAAGCCCACTAACTACCAGACTTAAAGTTAAGCCCACTGACTTAGCAATTTCATGGACTTAGCTAAGTCTAAGACCACAGACTTACCATTCTGTTGACAAAATTTAAGACCAAAGTCTTAAATTTAAGTCTAAGTCTGGGCTTAAGTCCCTTTGTGAAATAGGCCCCAGGTCCTATAAACTTCTTGTACAATAATGCAGGTCCTATAAGCTTTGGCCTCATGAACTGCTGCTCTATTAGGAAACAAGGACCCCGAGTGTTGACACAATTGTTTCAAATAAAGTTGATATTTTGGCCTTTGCATAAACTCACATTCAAAACTCTGACACCGACAGCCTACTGAAGTCTTTAACTTTTCACATCATTTATAGTTGTGGTGGCAGTGTGGGCTTCTTTACTAGAAAAGACTTATCAGCTAAAAACTGTTAATGCACCAACTTATTCCACTTTGGAAAACATTGTCGTATGAATTGTCACACACTCAAAACCATGTGTTGTGGCTTCCATCTATTGCACACCAGGTTCATGTTCCTCTGCCTTTCTTGATGATTTCCTGTTTTTCTGAAGCTTTCTATCATCTCTCACTCCTTCCTTCATCATCTGTAGAGACTTTAATGTTCATGTGGATGGATATTGATTTTATTGACCAAAGAAAACTTTTCAATCTACTAGATACTTCCAACCTTGCTCAAAATGTAAACAAATCTACCCAATTACATGGTCATAAACTGGATCTGACACTCAGCCCGAATGATTTCTCTTTTATCACTAATGTGACATTTGGTGATTTGGTCTCAGATCACACATTGGTAAAATGTCATCTGTTTTTTGCTTGTCCTTGGATACCAAAGGTCGACAGTATCTCCTACCGCAGGTATCATAAAATCAGCATGCAGAACTTTTGCATGGATCTTGCAAATACTTCCTTTGTCACGTATCCTACTAGCACAGCTGCTGACCTGTATGATTAGTATATTTGTGACCTTGGTGGTGTGTTAGACAGGCATGCACCATTGATTTGTTGATGAACTAAGAAAATACCAGCTGGATGGCTGTCTGATTCATATCATAGGGCCAAATCTAGAAGGCATCAATTTGAGCACATGTGGTATAAAGATAAGTCCCAGTTGAGCAGAAGTAGATTGCCAGACAGATTGGCTGGTGCAATGCAATCATGAACAGAGACAAGGCTGAATATTATAGCACTGTCATTAGAAACAACAGCCATGACCCAAAGAAGCTGTGGCAGGCACTTCGACATGTCCTTGATAAGGCCCAAGAGATGATTCTTCCTCCTCATCAGTCAGAAAAATCATTAGCAAACCAACTTGCTTCCTTCTTCAATCAAAAATTCAAAAGGATTCGTGACATGTTCACAGCTTCTTCCTCAACAGTTATACCACCTATGTGTCCACCTCCCAACCTATCTCACTTTAATGAGGTTTCAGAGAACGAGGTACTTAAAATCATCAAAAATTCCTCTACAAATTCATGTCTTTTAGATCCAGTGCCTACTTTCCTCCTGAAAGATTGTGTGGATATTTTACTCCTGTCAATTACAACACTTGTCAATTTTGTCTTCAGCTGAGGTTGTATTTCCTCAAAAATTCAAGAAGGCACCTGTTACTTCCCTCATAAAGGAAGCATCACTTCCAAGATTTGAAGAACTATAGACTGTTATCAGGACTAAGCTTCATTTCAAAATTTGTGGAGTGAGAAGTTGTCAAACAGCTCATGCAACATATCAACAGTAGCAATCTTGACAATCCTCAATCTGCATACAAAACTGGTCACTCCACCGAAACTTCCCTGCCTCATGTCAAAAATGAGATTCACTATGATGTGGCGAGCCTACTGCACTTGTCTTACTCAAACTGTCAGTGCATTCGACACAAATGACCACACTACTCTTCTTAATTGTCTTAAGTCATGGTTTGGTGTGTGCACACAGCCTTGAAGTGGTTCATGTCCTATTTTAGCCACTAATTCCAAGCAATTAACATTGGGTCAACCCGCTCTGAATTGCATGAACTGCTGTTTGGAGTTCTAAAAGGTTCAGTCCTTGGTCCTCTGCTTGTTATCCTTATATATATATACACCACTCCCTTGAGTAAAATTATTGGAATGCATCCTGACATCAAATTCCACTTTTATTTAGATGACGTCTCAGTTCTAGAAAGTATTATAGATGTTCAAGAATGAATGTAGTCAAGCATGCTCAAATTAAACCCTCACAAAACAGAGTTTATCATCTTTGGATCTCATGCTCAACTCAAGAAATTAGATCCCTATCTCCCAGTTAGGATATTTGGTAATTTCATGCATCCGGCAGTTGTTGTAAAGAACCCTGATGTCTGGTTTGATGCTAATTTTCCCTTTGCTGATCGTATCTGCAATATTTGGAAGACATGCTTCATTCAAATGTGTGATCTCAGGCAGGTTAGAGAGTAATTGACAGATGAGGCTGCTATCCTGGTGGCTAATGCCTTGGTGAGTACTCGCCTTGATTCCTGCAAGTCTCCCCTCAGGAGTCTGTCCAGTCTCAACATGTGTAAACTGCAGTGTATTCAAAACACACTAGCTAGGATTGTCACAAACTGTAACAAATACACACGGGCATCCCTATGTTCAAAAGACTGCATTGGCTCCCAGTTGAATTTCGCTGCATCTTCAAACAGCCACTCTAGTTTACAAGTTTCTTCACAGTGGTCATCCCAGTAACTTTGGTTCTGTTTTGTCTACTTGTTGTGGAAGATATAGTACAAGATACAACCGTCCAGATAAAAGGTTTTTGGAGACTCCTCTATTCCATCCATCTGTATATAACTACTGGAATGATGATTGGAATGATGATAGCTGGGTGACCAAGCAATTTTTGTAGTTTACAGCTATAAGAGTTTTAACATTTGTGTCGATTTTACTAACTTTTTGTAACAGTTCATTTCTTTCAGAAATATTTTATGCAAGAAAAAATGCATGTGATCACCAACAGAATGAACCACTGTCACACCTTTGACATATTTGTTGATGTTTTGGAATATTTCTGTACCTTCTGCTATCCTCTATCTTAAAAGTGCATTTAGCAATACCTGACCTGTTGTTTCAAGTTTTACAATCAAATTGTTTATAATGACATAGCCAGTAATTTTGTTGACAGACTTCGACAGATTATCTTTAAATGATTTAAGGAGAAATATTTTTTATATTTTCAAGCATTTAACTCGGGGGGTAAGTTTGTTTTATTAACAGTATCAAAGATTATAGCTATATTTGCCCCAATAAAAATAGTGTGAAAATTTGTTTTCTACTGTGTTTTGTCTGGATTAAATAATTGCCTATGTAGTCTATTCTCAAAAAGGTTGATAACCTGATATCAAAGCCTAAGCATCTCAAGTTTTAGACGGAGTCCAGCTCAGTTCAAAATATAACAAACAGATAGGTATTTGTTTTCCCACACCCATAATTGTTGTTATTGTCCTATATTGGAAAATATAAGGGGCTGCTCCATACACCTGAACCACATAACCTTATGTACTGTAGTTTTGTATAACTCCTTACAAACATTCGGTAGAAATTTACTCTACCAAACTATGGAGTGATCGACTGCTGACATTAGCTAATGTAATGACAGTTTGGTAAAGCTCAAAGAGCAATTTAGCTCAACCACAAGGTGTCTATATCTATTAGCCTTTTCAATTATCCTTATCTGCAATAATAATTATTTTAAATTCAAACTTACTTTCCAGTTTTGACATTTTCTGAAATGCACAATTTGAGTTTTGAACAAGTTATGTGTAACTGCCATTTTTGTGACAAAATGCATGAACAGTATCCAACATTTTTTAAAGAGATTCTTCAGTTTTAGATATAAATGCTGTATCATCTGCAATAAATATACACTTTTGCTTCTTAATTTTACCCAACAATCTAATGCTTCTATTTTAGTGGCTAAATCATTGACAAAAATAAAGTTGGTGACAATATGTTACCTTGCCAGATACCCCCTTATTAGATGAGCAAGTTTGTAACATAACTGTGACATGATGTAACACAAATTTTTAAGCTTATTATACATTATAAGCTTTCAAAACTTATGGCAACTTTCTGTCCATAGCAGAGGTTAACAGTCTAAACCATAATAGATCTCTGAACTGAATGACTTTGAAAAATAAGACAGGAAAAATCTGACTTGTTACTTTTCTTTTTCATTCATCAAAATTCATGATTATGCCAAAGTAACATTTTAATGTAACACAGACAAAGTTATACAAAAAAATTACAGTTAATAACTAATAATTAATATTAAGCCCTACATTCCTTTCCAAAACAGGTGTCTCATCAATCTTTCTGCAACACCCCCCCCCCCCTCCTCCCCTATTCATTCAAAACTCTATTAGAACCTCGATTTTTAAAATGATCACACTTTCCTGTATCTTTATGGATTGAACCAGAATCCTATACATGTTTCCAACACAATTAAGTCCTCTGATAGGCCATAGGAATAGATTCTTTCAAATTAACATCCACTTATGAATTTGATCCAAGTTCGGAATTGGAAAACTTTATTTTACATTCACCTGACATTTAGAGGCAACTAGTAGCAGTGGTGGTGGTTAATTATTTTCAAATTTATGGTTTTTTTACATTAGAAAGACTTGAGATTGGTCTCAGCTTGGTCTCAGCCGAGAACCTGTTTGTGAATACAAAGTTGAGACTTGGTCTCAGCTCAGACCAAATCTCAAATCTAAGACTATTTTTTGTCTCAGACTTAAGATCTCTTTGTGAATACAGGCCCAGGGATTCAGCATCAACCTCTGAAGATCTGATATTTGCTTCTACTTAAAAGGAAAACCATACTCATCAAAATTCTATCATATATATATAATACCCTGTTCACACTGCAATCCGGGTTGACAAGGATAGCAGTTAAATAGCCTGTTATTTTTATACTTACCCGGTAATTCTAATTCTAGTTGAAATATTATAGCACATAATCTTCCCTTTACAAAGATGACTTTAAGGTGCAACTGAACCAAAAACAGTCAACCAGTTTCAGTATCCAGGGACAAAAATAGGTCAAGCACCACAGAGAATGCTGGGGATTATTAAGACTAAGATGGGTATGCCTTAGTGTACAGGTATATTTTAAGCTGTTTTCTGAAAGAGGCCAGGGAGGGAGATGCTGAGAGTTACTGGTGTATTAATTGGTGTCTGATACAATTCTGGCTTCACTATTTTGAATGCACTGTAATTTTCGTAGATTGAACTTGGAGAGACTCCTAAAAAGTGAGTTGCAGTAATCCAACTGACTATGAACAAAAGCATTAGCCACAAATACATAAGCATCATGAGTAAGAAACCGCCCGACATGTCGGGTCATGGAGTTGCACAAAAATTTTGCAGACATTCTGAACATTTTCAGACAAAGAAAAATCAGATAAAAAGTACACACTCAAATTCTTGATTGACTCAACAGGGCAGAAAGGACTACACAAGATATCACATGAAAAACATGTTTTAACTTAGAAATATTTATGTTTATTAAATTATCCTACGACAATCACAAATATTTATACATTCTATACCAAATTGCAATCATCTAGAAATTACACACAATTAGTTTTGGTGGCCTTTGTGTCAATTATGAAATCCATTTTACAAAGGATTAAGGCAGACACATTAAGTTGAGTAATTGCATCATAGCAAAATGTCAACTGGTTACATTAACAATACAGTCAACCCTTGTCAACCCGGACTGAGAGGGTTCACACTACAAAATGGGTTGAACCAATCTGCCTCAATCCACCTCTAGACTGGGGTTGAGGTTGATCCTTGTCAACCCAGATTGTGAGTATTCACACCTAATCCCCAATCTGCTTCAATATGTGTCAACCCGGGTTGCATCACTAGTCTGAACACCAGGTAAAAGAGGGTGGACTTATTTTAACTGTTGCAATAAATGTCTCTACTCTTCATCCTAGATCACCCTGAGAAGAACTGTTTCTGCTCTACACGTCCTTGCGACGATGACTTTCCCTGCTTTGAGGACAATCCTGATGGAGTTGGCATCTGTGAATCTGAACGGCTGTTCTGCTGTGCTTCTCCAACCTAACTCCTGTACACCTACATGGACACAGACCATAACATTCTGGTGATAATGTGTCAATAAAATTCTAACTTATGTGTTATATTTTCTCATGGATTTTTAAATGGACACTTAAAGACTTCAAAACAGTAACATTTTTCAAGTTTGGATAATGTATAGATTCTGTTGTTTTCTCTGCAAATATAAACTAAAAGTCAACTGAATAATCTAATCTAATCTGATCTAATGTGGACTTTTATAGCGCTTAATCTCTATCACTGATGGACTCTAAGGCGCAACTGAACATAAAGCAAGGCAGTTAACATTAATCCGAGGACATAACCAGGTCATACCAAGGAGACACAGGGTAATAGGAAAGGCTATGGGGCATATGCTTTTGCAAACAGGTAAGTTTTAAGCTTCTTTCTAAAGGAGGCAACTGATGCTGCACTGTGCACATCATGAGAATTTATTCCAGATCTTAGGAGCATCAAAGGCAAAGCTGTGATCAAAATGTTTGACTGACTTGAAGACTGATGAGCGGAAAGGAGGAACAGTAAGGTATTGATTATCTGGGCGACTACATCTGGTACTATAGGAACAACTGCTGAGTGACAAGAATGGTTGAAAATAAGAAGGAGAACCACTATGTAAAAATTTATAAACAAGTGTTGCAGTTTTGAACATACATCTATTCTTAACCGGCAGCCAGTGGAGTTGCTTCAGAACATGAGCATACTTTTTATGATTTGTAACAATATGAGCAAGGGTATTCAGAATACTTTGCAATTTGTGCTGATTGAAACATGACAAACCCCTAAACAGAGAGTTGCAGTAGTCTAGAGGACTACTAACCAAGGCATTTTCAGCAAGGACTGCCACTTCTGGAGTAAGATACTGTCTTATTCTACGAAGGTTGTGCAACTGTAGAAAGCACGCTTTGCAAGTCCTCTTGATGTGTTCAGAGAAGGAAAATTCTGCATCAAACCACACACCTAGATTTCTGACCGAATCAACCAGATGAAGAAGGCAACCAAGAATACTAACAGGAAAATGGGAGGAAATCTTCTGACGCTGAGCCTTAGAGCCAAAGACAATAAATTCAATTTTTTCTGGGTTGAGCTTCAGTTTTGAGACATCAATCGTTGCACTTCATGAAGGCAGGCATTTAGCTTAGCAAGAGCAGCAGAGGCATTCCTGGGAGAGATGGATGTATAGCTGTGTGTGGAATTTAGAAGTGGAATTTAATATGCGGATGAAGGCGGATGATTCTGCTAAGTGGTGTAGTATAAAGTGAAAACAGCAATGGACCCAGAACAGAACCTTGGATGAGCTTGCTTAATTCAGATAGTGGAATCAGGTGCATCATTGAACGAACCAGAAGTAGGAAACGCGTCCCTGATTTTGCTTATTTTATTTGTGAAGAAAGAAGCAAACATGTCCGCAAGGCTTTTTTCTGAGGAATGAGCCGGCACAACAGTTTCAGAGGTGCGATGCAATACCTTCCTCAATGACTGCCAGAGCTTCTTGGGGTCATCACTATTCGCAGTTATGAGATTGGTATAGTAGGAATTCTTGTCTTTATTGGCCAGTCGATTGCACCAGGCAATTTGCTTGTGGAGCCTTGACCTGTTCAACTGTGTCTTATGTTTTCTCCATATTCGTTCAAATTGCCGTCTTAGAGAGCGAGCCATGCGATATGAATCAGACAGCCACTCATCAGACTGCCGTTTTGTCATGTGTGAGATGATAGGAGCATGCTTGTCGAGTACCTGGGTAACACCAACCATATACTGATCATACAGTTCTGACTCAGTTCCTCCAGGGGACAGTACAAATGGTATATTACTAAGGTCATTGCGGAACTGGTCGATATCAATTGTATGATAAGAGACCATTTTTTTCAATGCAGGTTGTTGGGTGGGAAAAGTCGAGTTGGCATCATATAGCAGCATGGTCTGAGATAAAGTCTCCAACATTAACATTACGGACAAAATCAGAGTCACAAGGAGATATCAAAATGTCCAGAGTGTGACCCAGTATGTGAGTCGGGCCACTGACACATTGACTCAAACTGCAGCACTGAAGGATGTCATTAAACCTAGACCTATAACCACACTCAACATCCATAGGAACATTTATATCACCACAAATGATGAAATTGGAACCAATTGAAGACAGAAAGCCAAAAAATCTTCCAGAAATCGAGTAGTACAAAAACCGGGGTGATGATACACACAAGCAGCAACAAAGCTATTGTAATCAGACCTGAAAGATAGTATAACAAGACCACTGCCGCGGTGTGTATCTCCCGTCGAGCATTAAAGGGGAAGAAATACCTTTTCCGAGATATTCATAATGATTTTATAGGTCAGGGTCACTACAGCAAGGGCAATGGTCAATTTACAGTTTGCGAGATTTTTCACATTTTCACTAAAAGTAGCAATAAAGTAGCTATTACTCACTTGTACATTGAGCAACAGTTGTGAAACTTAAACATGTTACAGTTCACAAAAAAGTAGACGAACAACATATTTGAGAAAAATTGTGTAGCCGCAATACTTTTGAAGATATAAGCCATTTACTCATTCCAGTTATCATTAAAAATGGACAAAGTAGCTATTACTCACTTAGCTATGGAGATACACTTCCAAGCTACTGACCATGTTGTAGCAGTGGAGAAAGTAGTTGAACAACATATTGGAACAAAATACTCTAAATGCAATAGTTTGAGAGTTATAAGCCATATAGTTATATCAGATAAAAGTGCTATTACTCAAAAGTATTAGTCAAAAGTAGGCCAAAGTTCACCAAACCCAACAGTATAGGATACCGTTGTACTACCCTGTGGCTCAAAAATTCGCTCTAAATCGCTCTATCTCTTACGCTTTGTGAGATATTTGTGATTTTTCACATTTTCACTAAACGTAGCACATATAATTAGCTACAGGTCTGAAACTTCACCAAGTGAAAGCTCTCCCAAAAGTAGGTGAATGAGTTATTTGAGGAAAATTGGCTATGTGCAATACTTTTAAGAGATAATTCGCATTTACTTATTTTGAGTACGTGAGTAATTACCTACAGGTCTGAAACCTTACCATGTGAAAGCTCTCCCAAAAGTAGGTGAATGAGTTATTTCAGAAAAATTGGCTATCTGCAATACTTTTAGAGATAATTTGCATTTACTCATTTTGAGTAGGTGAGTAATTATCTACGGGTCTGAAACTTCGCCATGTGAAAGCTCTCCCAAAACTAGATGAATGACTTATTTGAGAAAAATTGGCTATCTGCAATACTTTTACAGAAAATTAGCATTTACTCATTTTGCTCTTGTGGTTTTTGAGATATTTGTGATTTTTCACTAAAATTACAATAAAGTAGCCATTGAAGGAGGGGTCCAACTTGTACATTGAACAACAGTTGTGAAACTTCAATATGTTACAGTTCACAAAAAGTAGATGAACAACATATTTGAGAGAAATTGTGTAGCTGCAATACTTTTGAAGATATAAGCCATTTACTCATTATAGTTATCATTAACAAGAGGAGAGTGCCCGTGAACGGGCACTGTGTCAGCTGACTGAGTGTTTTTGATTTGTGAAGGTAATAATGAGAGGAAAGCATAATGAAGTGTTGTACAGAAGTACAGTAAATGGTAATTGAACAGCATGTTCAAAAGAAATTCTGAACCTGACAGAAGAAAAAAAAGGACAAAAAAGTTGTGCCCTACAAATGGTATTATGAAGGAAAGTAACAAGGTAACAAGGTAACAAGGTAAGTGTTTAAGTGTAAAGAGTAGGTTAAAACATATTTAAAGAAATACTGCAAATGCAGTATCCTCGTACGACCTTGAAGAAGGGGTCCACGGTCAAATCCAACCACACAAAAACATTCCCAGCCCATGATTTCCTATAGGTTGGTTTACCATCCCAAACCTCTAGGACCAATAATAAGCGAGTTATAAGCACTTTTAAGTTTGGCTGTCCTTATTTGACCTTGAAGGAGGGGTCCAAAGGTCAAATCTGACCACACCAAAAGATTCCCAGCCCATGATTTCCTATAGGATGGTTTACCATACCAAACCTCTAGAACCAATAATAAGTGATTTATAGGCACTTTAAGTTTTGCTATCTTTGTTTGACCTAGAAGGAGGGGTCCAAGGTCAAATCCGACCACACCAAATGATTCCCAGCCCATGATTTCCTGTAGGTTGGTTTACCATCCCAAACCTGTAGGACCAATAACAAGCGAGGTATAAGCAATTTTAAGTTTGGCAATCCTCAACTGACCTTGAAGGAGGGGTCCAAGGTCAAATCTGACCACACCAAAAGAATCCCAGCCCATGATTTCCTATATGTTGTTTTACAGCTGACCCAAAAGTAGGTGAACAACATATTTAAGCAAAATACTGTAAATGCAATAGTTTTCAAGTTACAACTGATTTACTCACTAGTGAGAACCTGAAAATAGCTATTGCTCAGCTATGCCATGAGCTATAGGTCTGTAATTTCACTATGTTATAGCTGACCCAAAAGTAGGTGAACAACATATTTTAACAAAATACTCCAAATGCAATATTTTTCAAGTTACAATTGATTTACTCAACAGTCAGTACCTGAAAATGTTATAGCTGACCCAAACGTAGCTGAATAACGTATTTACACAAATTTCTGTAAATGCAATAGTTTTCAAGTTATAAGTGATTTACTGAACAGTGATGACCTAAAAGTAACTGTTACTCAGCTATGCCATGAGCTACAGGTCTGAAATTTTACTATGTTATAGCTGACCCCAAAATAGGTGAATAACACATTGAAACAAAATACTCTAAATGCAATAGTTTTCAAGTTATAAGTGATTTACTCAACAGTGATAACCTAAAAGTAGCTATTACTCAGCTATGCCATGAGCTACATGTCTGAAATTTTGCGATGTTGTAGCTGACCCAAAAGTAGGTGAACAACATATTTAAGCAAAATACTGTAAATGCAATATTTTTCAAGTTACAATTGATTTACTCAACAGTCAGTACCTGAAAATAGCTATTGCTCAGTTGTGCCATGAGCTACAGGTCTGAAATTTTACTATGTTATAGCTGACCACAAAATAGGTGAATAACATATTGAAACAAAATACTGTAAATGCAATAGTTTTCAAGTTACAACTGATTTACTCAATAGTGAGAACCTGAAAATAGCCAGGGCTCAGCTATGCCATGAGCTATAGGTCTGTAATTTCACTATGTTATAGCTGACGCAAAAGAAGGTGAACAACATATTTTAACAAAATACTCCAAATGCAATATTTTTCAAGTTACAGCTGATTTACTCAACAGTCACTACCTGAAAATAGCTACTGCTCCGGTATGCCATGAGCTACAGGTCTACAATTTCATTATGTTATAGCTGACCCAAAAGTAGCTGAATAACATATTTACACAAATTTCTGTAAATGCAATAGTTTTCCAATTACAACTGATTTACTCAACAGTGATAACCTAAAAGTAGCTATTACTCAGCTATGCCATGAGCTTTAGGTCTGTAATTTCACTATGTTATAGCTGACCCAAAAGTAGGTGAACAACATATTTTAACAAAATACTCCAAATGCATATTTTTCAACTTACCACTGATTTACTCAACATACAGTACCTGAAAATAGCTATTGCTCAGCTGTGCCATGAGCTACAGGTCTGTAATTTCACTATGTTATAGCTGACCCAAAAGTAGCTGAATAACGTATTTACACAAATTTCTGTAAATGCAATTGTTTTCATGTTATAAGTGATTTACTCAACAGTGATAACCTCAAAGTAGCTATTACATGACCTACAGGTCTGAAATTTTACTATGTTATAGCTGACCCCAAAATAGGTGAATAACATATGAAACAAAATACTCTAAATGCAATAGTTTTCAAGTTATAAGTGATTTACACAACAGTGATAACCTAAAACTAGTTATTACTCAGCTATGCCATGAGCTACATGTCTGAAATTTTACTATGTTATAGCTGACCCAAAAGTAGGTCAACAACATATTTAAGCAAAATACTCCAAATGCAATAGTTTTCAAGTTACAACTGATTTACTCAATAGTGAGAACCTGAAAATAGCTATTGCTCAGCTATGCCATGAGCTATAGGTCTGTAATTTCACTATGTTATAGCTGACCCAAAAGCAGGTGAACAACATATTTTAACAATACTCCAAATGCAATATTTTTAAAGTTACAACTGATTCACTCCACATACAGTACCTGAAAATAGCTATTGCTCAGTTGTGCCATGAGCTACAGGTCTCTAATTTCACTATGTTATAGCTGACCCAAAAGTAGCTGAATAATGTATTTACACAAATTTCTGTAAATGCAATAGTTTTCAAGTTATAAGTGATTTACTCAACAGTGATAACCTCAAAGTAGCTATTACTCAGCTATGCCATGAGCTACAGATCTGAAATTTTACTATGTTATAGCTGATCCCAAAATAGGTGACTAACATATTGAAACAAAATACTCCAAATGCAATAGTTTTCAAGTTATCAGTGATTTACTCAACAGTGATAACCTAAAAGTAGCTATTACTCAGCTATGCCATGAGCTACAGGTCTGAAATTTGACTATGTTATAGCTGACCCAAAAGTAGCTGAATAACATATTTATACGAAATTCTCTAAATGCAATAGTTTTTCAAGTTACAAGTGATTTTAATCAAGATGGTAGTTACTGAAAAGCCCAAAAGTAGCTATTACTCACTTAGCTATTGAGATAGACACCCAAGTTACTCACCATGTTGTAGCTATGAAAAAAGTAGCTGAATAAGATATTTTAACAAAATGCTCTAAATGCAACACTTTTCAAGTTATAAGTGATTTAGTGCATGATTTCATGACTTTTAATGCATTAAAAATTATTAAAAAAATTTATTAAAAAAAACTAAGACAGATCCAGGTCTCATACTCACACAAGAGAATCTACCTCTGGCCTAGTACATATATGCAAGATATCAGAGAAATCCCTGCAATAGTCACTGAGAAAATTGTGATAAAGTGTTGAAATTTTCACACTTTTAGTGGGGGTACCTCCCTTGTAATGTCTCTAGCAAACAGACGAACAGACAGATTTGCATGCCTTGAACAAATTTTCATCCTCGATAGATAAGGTATCTTTTAAAAAAACAGCATGTCTCTAGGCCTTGTAGTTTTGGAGAAGTTGTTTACGCGTACGCGTATGCCCACACCGCAGAGTGATGACATAAAAATTGACCATGTTGTAGCTGTGGAGATAGTAGCTGAACAACATATTGCAACAAAATACTCTAAATGTAATGGCTTGAGAGTTATAAGCCATATAATTATATTAGGTAAAGTGCTATTAGTCACTCAAAAGTAGGCCAAAGTTCAGCAATTCCCTTAGCATAGGACATTGTTGTACCACCCTGTGGGTCAAAAATTCACTCGAAATTGCTCTTACGGTTTGCGAGATATTTGTGATTTTTCACATTTTCACTAAAAGTAGCAATAAAGTAGCCACTACTCACTTGTGCATTGAGCAACAGTTGTGAAACTTCTATATGTTACAGTTCACAAAAAAGTAGATGAACAACATATTTGAGAGAAATTATGTAGCTGCAATACTTTTGAAGATATAAGCCATTTACTCATTATGGTTATCATTAAAAAGTGACAAAGTAGCTATTACTCACTTAGCTATGGAGATACACTTCCAAACCACTGACCATGTTGCAGCTGTGGAGAAAGTAGTTGAACAACATATTGCAACAAAATACTCTAAATGCAATAGTTTGAGAGTTATAAGCCATATAATTATATTAGGTAAAAGTGCTATTACTCACTCAAAAGTAGGCCAAAGTTCACCAAACCAAAAAAATTTTGAAGAGCGTAAAAATTCATTAAGGACAAGTAATTTACCAAAAATGTGTAACTGTAGTAGTTTCAGAGAAAACTGTGTGACCCACGCACGCATGCACACACATGGTGCAAATTATAATCTCCCGCCGGCGAGCCGGGCGGGAGATAATGATTTCGAATGATCTAGAAACCGGTGAAGAGACAATACTGGGAGAAAAGGATTTTCTGCACAGAAAGCCAACACCACCACCCAATCCAGTACACCTAGGTTTTTGAATTGTTATAATTTAATGGTGTGAGGGAGTTTAGGAGACCATCAGTGTCGGTTGGTCTGATACAAATCTCAACCAGACCCAGGATATCCAAGTCACTGCATTGTATAAGGTCATGCATGAGCATCAATGATTTTGTCCAAGTGATCATCTTTCTCTGTTCAATATGTTTTTCCATTAATGCAAAAATTCAACCTACCTGCAAAAATGGCCACCAAAAATGGCGGCCAAAGGTTTTTTTGAAAAAAGTGTCAGATGACCCGATTGCACCCTGAGGGTAAAAAATTTCATCAAAATTGCTCTATCTGGCACTGTTTCCAAGATAAATGCGTTTGATGCAGACATTTAAGATGGCTGCCAAAAATAGCGGGAAAATATTTTTTGGGCAAAAATTGCCAGTTGACTCTGGATATCCTGTAAGTCAAAATTTTCATTGAAATCACTCCATTTCGCACGGTTTCCAAGATAGAGCCTTTTTGCTTTTTACACACACTCTCCAGGTGGCCTCTAAAAATGGCGGGAAAATGATTTTTGAAAAAACATGCCTGATGACTCTGTTGCAGTGTTAACAACAAAATGCATTTTGGCATTTTACGCAGAAATTCAAGATGGCCTCTTAAATGGAGTGAAGCGATTTTTCACAAAATGTGGCAGATGAGGTTGCAGATACCCTGGGGGTAAAACTTTTGTCAAAATTGCTCTATCTTGCACTGTTTCTGAGATAAATGCATTTTTGCGATTTATGCAGAAATTCACAACGGCCGTCACAAATAGCGGGAAAATTATTCTTGGAAAAAAAATGCCAGATGGATCTGGGGATACCCTGGATCTAAAAAATTTTGTCAAAATCGTTCAGTCTCACACCGTTTCAGAGATAAATGTGTTTTTGCGTTTTCCGCAAAAAATTTAAGATTTGACACCCAAAATGGCAGGAAAATGATTTTTGTACATAAATGCCAGATGACTATGTAAATATTCTGGGGATCAAAAGTTCGTCGAAATCGCTTGATCACACACTGCTTCTGAGATGTTAAGCATTTTTCATTTTCATTGTCAAGGAGAAGTCATGGTGTTTAGTTAATCGTTAATGAGTCGGCCATTTTGTATTGGATCACTTCCAAAAGTTAATGATTTCCAGATATCTATATAACAAACCTACTTCCCAAATATCATGTAAATAGGTGAAGTGCTTTTTAAGTTATCATCTGGACAAGCACACCCCTTTAAGAAAGAAGTTTTTGGTCATGTGACTTCTCCATTTGGTTGAAATGTTATGACACCATATTCAGAAAATTTTCCTAGGGCTTCTGCATACATCTGCTAAATTTGAAGGGAATCTGCCCAGTGGTTGCCAAGCTATAAGCAATAGAAAATGCGGGAGGGGACTCTCTCCCCTCTCCCCTGAATACAACCAAGCATTTTGGGAAAGTTTGGGAAAGTTTGTGGAAACAGTATTGGACCCATAAGATATAGAGGAGTTACAAATACAAAAGAGTTTTTCAGAACTATGTACATTATGTAAATGGGCAGGACATATAGCACTTAAAAAAAGAGAAAATGTGTGTAAAGACAATGTATCAAAAGAAGACAATTTAACTGCAAGAATGCAGCATTAGGTTATGAAATAAAAGTTAGGAAACTGTAAAATCTATTAATTGACTTCTCACACAGTATAGTGATAGGAGAAATAGGTCTCAATTGTGGCAGTAGAAAACAAGGTAAGGTAAATGGCTACACCAAGGTCACCCTGCCAAGTATCAACTTCCTACACTTTAGGTTTTCCAATATATAGCCACAACAAAAGTTACTATGCAACGGTCAAATCAAGGTAACACCATGATGTTGCAGATGTAGGCCGCCAACCACTTATACTAACTTCCTACACGATACAGTTTCTTGGATATATCCAAGATTTTTTATTTCTAGGTCCCTACTGCAATGCTAAATCAAGGTGACACCATGATGTTGCACACCTACATCCTCAGCCAATGTCCCTACCACATATCAACTTCCTACACCTTACCATTTCCAAGGTATAGCCTAGACAAGATTTTAAAGTCAGGGTCTCTATAGCAAGATCAAAAGTTAAATTAAAGTCACACCATGATGTTGCACTCCTGGACCCCCTAACCAATGTCCCCAGGAAGTATGAACTTACACATTACACTTTGAGATACTGCCAGATTAAGATTTTTCCGGAGATCCACCCACCTGACAAAGCCATCTACCACTAAGCCGGATGCCATGGGCTAAAACAACACCCACAGGTAAATGTGCTAATTAAATTATATTTGCCCCAACCAAAAAAAAAGTTTTCAGTCACCTTGTGCAGGGGAGAGGTAAATAAGTGTGCTAGCACTATATTGTTCATATTTCCCATTCAAGCAATCACCTTTCATGCACAATTGTGGTTTATTTCCAAGACAAATTTCTGACATTATTTCAACATTGTTTTGAGAACTTACACAAAGAAGACATTCTTTCTCAAAGTGTCTCTCTGTAATTACAATCACCTGGAATACTAAAAATCTTACATTTTTTTGCAAATATTAAAGAAGTCCTTAGCGGCCTAGTATTACGAAATTATAGGATCTAATCACTGGCTGTCACCTGTGTGCCTTCTACACCCACAAGTGGTAATGATGTCCTATTCCAATATGACCCTTGCTGTAGAACAAATGTAAAACCCTATCTTTGACTAATGTATATTACTTGAATTCTAGGGATTTGAAACAACTAAAACAATGTATGATCTAATTGTATCATCAGTTTTTTTTTCAGTACCTTTAAGTGTTCTCTATTGAGTTGCAATGATCAGAGATGGAACACATTAGAAATCCATTGATCCTATGAGCAACAAAAAACAGTTACACTCAGTGTTTTCACTGTAATGACGGGTGTTGTCCTGGAGTCGCATTCACAAGAGGTCTTAGCCAAATCTTAGGCTTAAGTTGACAATATTTTTTCAGAAACGTTGAGACTAAAACTTGGCCAAAACCTTTTGTGAATACAGAACCAGCAGTTAAATGATAAGGAGACATTCTGAGCTAATTAAACTCTATTTGTCCCAAGAAAATATTTTCAGTCAGCCTTGTGCAGAGAGAGGAAAATGCTCTCAGAGGGACTTTACAAATTATTGCTCCTCGTATGGTTTTACCAGAGGTGTAAATTTTAAGGGTTTTACAAGTTTCTCCACAACAGTTACCTTGGCTATTTCAGCTTTTCATTTTTTGCTCTCTCTTAACAGTAAATATAACATAAGAAGTGGCAGACCCAATAGAAAGTTGTTTTGTCCATCTGTATATGAATCTATGGAGTATTTTTTATCACAGTTTTTCCTTTGATGTTCCTATAGTCTGGAATGAACTACCTGAAGATATTCATTTTGATTCCCTCTGTGGCTAAATGATTTTATCACAATAGTTTCTTAACTAGTAGGTTTCTCTGTGATAATGACCTCTGCTATGTACATGGAACTTAGAAATCATCTTGGGTTTAGCACCTGAGAGTCTGCCTCTGTGCAGACACTAAGTACTATAAAAGTATAGAATTTAATTGTTTTTGTTTTCTTTTTTTCCAACAACTGATGTTGTGGGAATCCTCTATGACACAATAAAACTTCATTTAACTGCACATTTTATTTTCATATTTTTTTCACTAAAATTCTAATTACATTAATTGACCTATCTTGTACTGTGCAAATGAAAATTTTACCAATAAATATAGAAGATGTGAGAAAAAACCCATAATACATATTATTTTCAGCTCGCATAGAAAAACACAAGTATTCAACACTACACAAGTATAATATCATGCTTTACACTCCAAATATTCAAGGCTCAATGGCCAAAAAGCCTAGTAAGATACGTGAGATGTAGCTTGACTTTGTGTAATGCGCCACTGGGAAGTCAACATGTATCAAAATAACGACTGCCAGAATTCAATGTAATCTTTAACGGATTAAATAAAAGACCTCGAAAATGTCACCAAAATCACCTGTGTAACACACAAATACCATAACAACTAGAAATAGGACGCATCTGTGGCCAGATGCTGGATGTATCCACCGACAAAGGCCAACTAACATAGTTTAGAAGATAAAAAGCATTTTTCGTTAATAAGCAAGGTGAAAGCACTTTTAAGTTTGGCTACCCTTATTTGACCCTGTAGCAGGGGCCCAAGGTGAAGTCTGACCACATCAAAAGATTCGCAGTCCATGATTTCGTATAAGTCGTTTTCACATTGCAAACCTCTAGGACCAATAATAAGCAGGAGGGGCCCAAGGTGAAATCTGACCACATGAAAAGATTTGCAGCCCATGACTTCCTCTAAGTTGTTTTCATATTAATGAGTTATTTGTGAAATACTGGCTATCTGCAATACTTGTAGAGATAATTCGCATTTACTCATTTTGAGTAGGTGAATAATTACCTACGGGTCTGGAACTTCACCATGTGAAAGCTCTCCCAAAAGTAGATGAATGAGTTATTTGATAAAAAATTGGATATCTGCAATACTTTTATAGATAATTAGCATTTACTCATTTTGGGTAGGTGAATAATTAGCTACAGGTCTGAAACTTCACCAAGTGAAAGGTCTCCCAAAAGTAGGTGAAGGAGTTATTTGACAAAAATTGGCTATCTGGAATACTTTTAGAGATAATTTGCATTAACTCATTTTCAGTAGGTGAGTAATTACCTACGGGTCTGAAACTTCACCAAGTGAAAGCTCTCCCAAAAGTAGGTGAAGGAGTTATTTGACAAAAATTGGCTATCTGCAATACTTTTAGAGATAATTTGCATTTACTCATTTTGAGTAGGTGAGTAATTACCTACAGGTCTGAAACTTCACCAAGTGAAAGCTCTCCCAAAAGTAGGTGAAGGAGTTATTTGACAAAAATTCGCTATCTGCAATACTTTTAGAGATAATTTGCATTTACTCATTTTGAGTAGGTGAGTAATTACCTACGGGTGTGAAACTTCACCAAGTGAAAGCTCTCTCAAAAGTAGGTGAAGGAGTTATTTGACAAAAATTGGCTATCTGCAATACTTTTAGAGATAATTCGCATTTACTCATTTTGAGTAGGTGAGTAATTACCTACAGGTCTGGAACTTCAGCATGTGAAAGCTCTCCCAAAAGTAGGTGAATGAGTTATTTAAGAAAAATTTGCTATCTGCAATACTTTTAGACAAAATGCAGAATTACTCATTTTTAGTAGGTAAGTAATTTAGCCACAGGCCTAATTTAGACATAAAGCCTACCAATAGAGTACTGTGGTGCACCCTGTAATATACTTTGCAAACTCGAGAAGGCTAGCTATAATATTTTTTTTTGTTAGAGCGGTAATGGTGAAATCTCTCTACACACTACGGCTATCCAGTGGATACAATGATTTACTCAACAGTGAGAACCTGAAAGTAGATATTGGTAAGCTATGCCATGACATAGAGGTCTGCAATTTCACTCTGTTATAGCTGACCAAAAATTATGTGAATAACATATTTAAACAAAATACTGTAAATGTAATAGTTTTCACGTTATAACTGATTTACTCAACAGTGATAACGTCAAAGTAGCTATTACTCAGCTATGCAATGAGCTACATGTCTGAATTTTTTCTATGTTATAGCTGACCCAAAATTAGGTGAACAACATATTTAAGCAAAATACTGTAAATGCAATAGTTTTCAAGTTACAAGTGATTTACTCAATAGTGACAACCTGAAAATAGCTATTGCTCAGCTATGCCATGAGCTATAAGTCTGTAATTTCACGACGTTATAGCTGACCCAAAAGTAGGCGAACAACATATTTTAACAAAATACTCCAAATGCACTATTTTTCAAGTTACAAGTCATTTACTCAACAGTCAGTACCTGAAAATAGCTATTGCTCAGTTGTGCCATGAGCTACAGGTCTGTAATTTCACTATGTTATAGCTGACCCAAAAGTAGCTGAATAACATATTTACACAAATTTCTGTAAATGCAATACTTTTCCAATTACAACTGATTTACTCAACAGTGTGAACTTCAAAGTAGCTATTACTCAGCTATGCAATGAGCCACAGGTCTGGAACTTCACTATGTTATAGCTGACTCCGAAATAGGTGAATAACATATTGAAACAAAATACTCTAAATGTAATACTTTTGAAGTTATAAGTAATTTACTCAACAGTGATAACCTAAAAGTAGCTATTACTCAGCTATGCCATGAGCTACAGGTCTGAAATTTTACTATGTTATAGCTGACATAAAAGTAGCTGAATAACATATTTATACAAAATTCTGTAAATGCAATAGTTTTCAAGTTACAATTGATTTTACTCATGATGGAAGTTACTGAAAAGCCCAAAAGTAGCTATTACTCACTTAGCTATTGAGACAGACACCCAAGTTACTCACCATGTTGTAGCTATGAAAAAAGTAGCTGAATAACATATTTTAACAAAATGCTCTAAATGCAACACTTTTTAAGTTATAAGTGATTTAGTGCATGATTTCATGACTTTTAATGCATTTTAGACATTTTTGTCTACCACAGGCCTAATTTAGACATAAAGCCTACCAAAAAGATAGGGTGGCGAGTCCTCTAGCATACCAAGCCACCTGCCAAATATGAAAGAAATCTGGAAAGAAATGTGGACTGTAGGTCGCTAACAAGCAATATTCCACATTTTAGACATTTTTGTCTACCACAGGCCTAATTTAGACATAAAGCCTACCAAAAAGATAGGGTGGCGAGTCCTCTACCATATCAAGTCACCTGCCAAATATGAAAGAAATCCGGAAAGAAATGTGGACTGTAGGTCGCTAACAAGAAATCTCTGCGGACGCGGACGCGGACGAGGGCGCGGACGACGACGATGATGAATCCATAGTATCCCCGCTTCGCGTCGGGGATACAATAAGCAATATAAGGAGTTCCCCAAGTGGAAAATTAACTGTACTGACAAATTTCATATTCTAACAACTGTAAATGTGACCCACACCAATACAAACTGTAGAAGCATAAATTTCTGCTGTACAAAAATTTCACTAATTCTTCATTTTTAAGAATTTCACTAATTAGTTTTCACAATTGGCAAACTTCTACTTTAGATATTAATAGATTTAAAATTTCACTAGGAATTAATTTTTACTACCCAAATTTTTAGCTAAAGTAGTCAAAATTAATGTTTAGTGAACACTGCAACCTATACAGCGTCACTGAACATAATAAAAATACAGCCAACTAGTCTTTGCATGAAAGTAGATTGTGACACGTAGGGACTTGGAGATAAAGAGTTCTTGTGTATCAATCATAAAGCGCACAAGGGTCTCAATAATTATAAGACAAACAAAAAGCGCAAGCAGTTTTAAAGGTTCAAACTTTGTATGCGAGAGTTTTAGTTATGTGAAATAACTTTCACAAATTTGAGATTGCAATAAATTTGAATCACTGGCAAACATAAATATAGAAAAACACAATATATATACAAGTACAGATTATATTGACATTAAGAACACTCTTTATGTTCCTTTTTTCTTCTCAAAACAATATCAATGGATGAAGAAACTAAGTGACAGCTACAAAACATATTATGCATCAGCCCAGATTAGACGCACTATCCTTCCACACAATAAATAAAACACTAGACTTCACAAACATAAACATGCATTTCAAAGGTTAAATTACACTTTTTACTAATATTGGCAGTTTTTGTAGTCCTGGAATATTTAAGTCAATGTGAACGTTTCTTTAGATAGCTGCTTGCTTTATTGTAAATGTAGTTCATAAAAATTAGAATATTAATACACCTAGAACTTTTATAATACTGATGTACCTGTCAGATAAACAGCAAATATTTTATAACGTTCAATTATTGACACAATACATTGCTTCGAAGAATTAAAAAAAACCTACAGAAAAGTATTTGCTCGTGCAGAAAAGAAATATTCCACAGTAATAAGCATATAATGGTGGAAAGGAAATAGGAAACATAAAGGCTAGTAAAATACATAAAAATCACTCGGTCTCCCATCCAAATACTCAGGTAGCCTATTGCTGGTATGGATACTCATCCCACTATAATAGAGCCCCTGTTTCAATTAAGAAGTTTCTCATGAAAGTATGGAGACACACACAAAAAAAAAACCCCTAGTGATCTTTCCTATTCTGAAGCCCTAGAACCAATTAGAAGGATATACAAGGCCTTTTTAGCATGATGACCCTACATTATCTTGAAACATAGGTCAAAGGTCAAATTGACACTTGGTTTCTCATTTCAAAATCCTAGGACCAATAATAAGGAAGATATTAGGCCTTTTTGATATGACCCCCCCATTTGACATTAAAGATGTTATATGGCAACCATTTAATTTTCCAAATAAGGCCAAAGTTACTTTCAGGTAAGCTTTTCTAACCATTTACATTTTATGCAAATCTGAAATAGCTAGCTGCAATATTTTAAGTTTCACAACATATCAATGATTTTTAAACAATTGGCTACGGTGGCCATGTTGTGTTTTAAAATGAAAACAAAAATTTTTACAGGCATGTTTTCACAGCCATAAACATTCTCTGCAAATTTGGTGAAGACATCTTCATGAATGAATGAGATATAAAGGTTGATGTAACAAATACAAGCTCCCACGCACACAGGCACATACACACAAAAGGTGTCTCATAAGCTCCGAACCCCAGCCTTTGGCCGGTGGGAGACAAAAATGCAACTGCAGTGATATCTGTTTAATAGAGCCCCTGTTTCAATTAAGAAGTTTAAGACTGAAAAGTATTTAAAACATTGCCATGGCAACAGCTGTTGCCAGATACCCCCCAAAAAACCTAATCAGCTCCTGATCGTCTTGGAGTAAACACATTCTGCAAATTAAGTAAAAATCCATGCATGCCAAAAATATTTAAAATGTTGCCATGGCCACAGTTGTTACTGGATACCCCACAAAACCTAATCAGCTCTAGATCCTCTTGGGCTGAATATACCCAGAAAATTTAGTAAAAATCTGTGCATGGGTTTAGGCTGAGGAACACCCACAAACTTCATGCCCACCGATGCTGTCCGGATGGCACAGGGGACAACTACAACCCCAGCCTTTATGGTCTGTGGTTAAAAACAAATATTTAACTGTTTACAAATCTCTTCTGTCTCTATACTGCATACCAAAGACACCTGATTATGTAGATTTTAAGGGTTAACATGAGGATGTAACTTTAACTGTAGCTATAAACCACATGTTCATACTTCAATAACATAGAACCTGTGTGAGGTCCTTAATGTCAGTAAATATACACATTATATGCCCAAAAGGGTGAATTTCAGCATGCTTTTTAAGTAAACAATAATTAATCAGCCCTTAATCAACCAGTTATGGCCTGAGTGATCTGAAACTCATCTTGCACCTTGCTTTTGATGTGAGGAAAGAACTTGCCAAATTGGGTTTATCTATATTATGGGAGATATTCAGCTTAGAAAATACTGTAGCAACATAGACTGTTGTAAAACCAGGGCCCAAAACAATAAGCATCGCAGAAACCAATAAGCATCCCCTTTTCAAAGGTAGCTTAATCATTAAATATCTATTTCTAAAGCAGGTATTTTAGAAGAGTTTGTACACAGGTCTATAAAGAGTTCATTTATGAAGTTATAAATGTGAGGATTTCTCTGAAATATGACCACCACTATTATTATTAGTATTAAACATAGCTAGGCAAGGTGTTATTACAATCCAAGTGCCACTTACAAACTTACTGCTACTAGTATATTTAAAGAAATAGTTACAACTTAGGCACAGGTAATATCCTGTATATTTAATGCCAGTGAAGAAATTTTTAATTCAGTCAGCTTTCCTTCAGACATGACAATTTTTTTATGTACAACTGGTATGTGAGATGAGACGAGACATATGTGGTAGTTTTATTGTCTGTGCACTACTTCTATCAATTAACTGACTGATAAGAAGTCACACATGTGGTTTCAGATCAGCTGTGACGTGTCACTTGAGCTTATTTGTAAAGGCTAAGAATGTTGACCAACACTTAAATCAAAAATTACAAAATGAGGTGAAATACAAGTTCCTACATTAAGTACCAATTAAGTATGCTCATGACTTTTATTTGAGGGGTTCCGACAATATAATAAACTCACTCCCTTTCTATGTCACATACTTCTGTTAACTTAAAAAAATTCTGCAACAAAAAAAAAAAAGAGCAAAGCAACAAAATAACGTTATATTTATCTTGACTGACTAAAAACTTTGATACAAATATGTGTTTATGTCTTTATATTGTTGCCTCAATATTCACTAAAGAAAATGTTCACACATTGCGACTAAAATATTGACCAGTAAAATGGAAGATACAAAATATTCCTTGAAAACTTCATAATAGCAGTCCCATACGTGAACCTTAATATGTGACCTCCTTGTACCACACACGGGAAAAAAGAATAAAGTACAAACTATAAACATGTGACACGTGCTTCAACACAGAGAAACACTTGATGCCTTTACAAGATTATATTTCTTAAATAGAGCAATCAATTACAGATACTGTATACGTTATTAAAAGAGGTATCATGGAGTGTTATCTCAATGCAAGAGAGGCTTTAAGAATTATTTACTGTAAATTTAAACCTGATAGCAAATTAAAAATAACATGTTTATATACATATCAAAAACACACGCCAAACACCTTTTGAAGCTTATTCACAGCCAAATCTTCATGTCATTCACTTGTGCGACATGAAAAAGTGAGAATAGTTTTACTGAAGTCTAAAGTTAACAGCTGTGAATTGTTTTCTCTGACATTGCAAACTGATTCTTTGTGTACCTGGGAATGAGTTCCTCAGTTTGTTATTCAATATATCCTACAAGATATAACCTATATTTCTTATTTATCTAATGAAATTATTGCAATTAATTAATTATCATGCAAAATAAAAATCTTGTGTGTGTTGTCTTACTGAAATACCACCAGTCACTGACACAAATCGCTTTAACTGAAATAATGTTTGAGAAAGTGTCAGATTTATAAACATATGTGAAGCAAAATGTAATCTACAACTGGTCTGGTCTGACTAAAAACTGAATCACCGTTTAATTTTTAATACTTCAACAGTGCTATGGAAAGTTAGTTAGTGGGCTTAGTAATGGCATTAAAAATATTTTATTTTTTATTATTTTTTACCCAGATCCCACCCCTACTCTAGTTTAATACTAGAACAGTGTGAAAAATTTCATTAAGTTTTACACCATGTTTGATCATTTTACCCAAGACTTCAGTCACTGGCAGTTTTATAATACTTACTGAGGGAGATCAGAAGAACGACTCTGAAATACTAGCACCCTAGACGAGATCCAGTAAAGTTATCACTCTACATGAAATATACTACAGTAAACCTTACTAAAAATAAAATTATCATGTTACTTTAATTAAAAACTATTTATTTGTATGTTTCAAAAATATGATTTGTACATGTACATAAATTAAAATTAATGTCATATATATTTCTATTTTTTTTTGTTGTTTTCACTTCTATACAAAGATTATAGTCTAACAAAAACTATCAATAATATTTTTTCCTAATTTGTAACATAACATAACTTAATTAAATGTTACTTAGTAAATTGTGTATAATCTCATGTTTGATACTATTGTTCTTTCACTACTACTAAATAAGTTTATTATTTTTTTCTGTAGACACTGAAAGTATTCATGCTTTTGTGTAAATAACAAAGGGAATTCAATATACTGATGTCTAGTTCTAATATAAATATACACAATAGTATTACTCGCATATTCATGAACACTGTATCATTTCTGCATTGTCTTTGTGGACATTTATAACCAATACTGCTAGTCTACTCCTGCTTAAATAATGCAAATACTGTGTACATAGCAAACCTAAATGAAAAGCCTTTAACATTCCACAGACAATGATATTCAGGGACACAAGTTTTATATACTGGATCCTCGGCTATCATTCATAAAAACATGGGTAATTGCAGCACATGACTGATATAAGCAAAATTTGAAAGAGTATGAGAAATTTTCAAAGAAGGTATACCACTTGTCTTTTTTTTTTTTGTATTTCTTTTTTATACTTCAGAATTTCGTCACACAGCTGTGATCTTATGACCTCTGATCATCCCTTAATGACACAAACTTGAATTATTTTAAGGGTCCCCCCACCCACACACAACCTCCTTGGAAAATTTCATAAACAGTGTTAAATTTTACATTTCTAGTTTTACTGGTGCCAAATCCCAGCCAGCATATCCTTTTAACAAAGATACTAAGACATAAAGTATGGTTTTATTAGTGAAAAAAAACAAAACAACAAAGGATCAAAATATGCTTGATGTAACCATGAATTACAGTCAACAGAGTAGATTTCTGTGGAAAAGTCTAGCCAAGGACAATACAAGGCATTTATTATAATTGAAGAGGATATTTCACTCAAGAGATTTCTAGGTAAAAGGACCTCAAGCTATAATTTGAGCTACACACATGCAGGTGTACAAAGCACTAATACATTTTAGCAGTAAATATAAACAAACCTCTTGAATGCAGAATACCTTGGAAAATTAATCTTTTTTATTTTATTTTCCCAACATATTACCTAAAAAAATCCTTACTTTCACAAAAAGTGTATCAGGCATCTAATGTATAAATAGTGGCGATAATTTTACCTAGTTACTCTGCAGTAGCTACTCAACTCATCCAGGGTAATGATATGATATATGATCTAAAATTCTGGACAAAGGGATTTAACACCACAGTAAAGAATATGGGAACCCGAGGCATCCACAGCTTCATTTGAACCCGGGATTTATCTTGGACATTTTCTTTTTTTAAAATTCTAAACACACTGATAATTTTTGATGTACAAACATATAATGTACACGTACAATGTACTTCGGTATAAATATTCAGAAAAATACAGATAATCACTTTTAGCTTGCAATATAAGACATACTCGTACAACATAAGAATATTATCAGACCACTAAACATATAATTTATTGTTAGTATACTATAATACTATCTTACATATAATACAAATATCTTTTACAGGTTACAAAGACGTTGTAACATAAAACATGCTCAGATCCATCATATTTGCACTTTTTCCTTTGAAAGAAATTCAGACATAAATATACAAGGACTTACTATAATTGTACTTGTAGGACTGCTGTCCAATTGGTAATAAAAAATGTTTAAATAAAAATATTTTTTATCACTCAGATCATGGTTTCTATAAATTTAGCTTGAATATTATTCCATAGATCACGAAACATTACCCATTCAGACACAAATAAAGCTTAATGTATTGTGTCCACAATGGGAGTTTAAAGTTATCATAAAATAACTTTCCTCTGTTCTTGAAACTTAAAAACAATGAAATAAAGAACAGCACAATAGTACATATTATGTACCAAAAAGGAGGAGCAAACTCAAAGCACTAACAGTAGATAATTCCTTCATAGCACTTGAGAACCTTATATACTAACAAAATTAAACATCCAGCAGAACATCTGTATGGACAAATATTATGTGTATCAAACACATGAACTGATGTCATAACGTTCCACAGTACTGTTATATACATTTAACAATGGCAGTAATATCATTACGTTGGAGACAAACACATGTTAGTTGAACTACAGATGCACCGACTGAAGTAAGCACAAAGTTAAATTCAACAAAAGATTCAAAGTGTGGGTTTGCCGTCCCTTTCGAGGGCTAAGATGTTACAAGGACAGGTCCTCTGAGTGTCAACACAGTGTCACCAGTAAGAACCTATGAACACATAGGAGAGGTGATGAAGTCTTCAATTTGTTAACTACCAGCTCAATGAGACCTCCTAAACTCAACAACAAACGCTAACAAGTAAACAATGTCATCCACCCAGCACTAGGACATATCAAATTAACTGTGGCAATGCCGAACATACAACCACATAGGTCATAAAAATACAAATTAACCTGAAACAGTCAACATGTTCAGGTTTACTCAAACACAATAGTTTCAGTATTATCCAAAAACAAAGTAACTTTACTGCAATGAAGTAACTTGAGTCATTTCATTTGGCCATATATATTGGATTTTAATGTGAATTCATCCTCATTGTGCAATACGCCTATCCACACTGCTTCCTACAGCGCTGACTTTCCTATATTTTACCCAGCATGTATAAACATGTATATGTTCGATTAAACCTGAATTTCATATCATCTTCACATCAATGACTGAATATTACAGAATAGATGTGATGTGGAGATAACAATGTGTTGCAAAACAAATAATTTTAGACCATATATAACTGTGAAACATAAACAATCAATTAAAAATGCTGAACGTGGTTTACAACATAACCAAAATCAAAAAGTCTTGAAATATTTTGAGATTTGAGATAACAGTCACATATTCAACTACCTTAAAACATATGATGTAAACTCCAATGTATGAGTTCAACAATATATAGATATATATCAAATTCAAAGTTGCCAAAAATAGTTTTCAAATGATTCCATAAACTAACGAAATGGAACAATTAAGTTTCCCATTCTAACAATATCTATTTACAAAAGTAATACATAAAGCAACAACATTTCACTCAGGTTACCATAATTAGCAACATTAACACTTGGATACAACATGGAGTTCACAATAAACATGGGTGAGGGTTATTAACACAAACATAACAAAGCCAATAAAACTTGTATAGCTGTTTTGTCACAACGATCATGGTTTCATATTATCCACTTTCAGGTACATAAAAATCCAACTTTAAAGTTCATAACAATCAGACTATAATTCAACCAGAAATAGGAAATTTGGCACTACATATATGTGTTATGTACAAGTTGCAACTAGTAATAAATACATAGAATAATGACTACTGGAGGACATCCTACTTTGCAAATAACTCAAAAACTTATGAACGTATTTTGATGAAAGTTTAAAATGTCAACAATGACAGCAGGAAAAGATGATTTGATTTTGCAGGTGATATGGATCACCGTCTCAATTAAGGAATTTTAAAAGAATTTTTTATATACTTGCACTCACAAGCAATATGGAATATGTTTGGCCATGGCGGAGGCCAGCACTTGCTGAGTGCTATTTCTTAACATGATACTATGTCACATGCTTAACCGATTTGTGACTTCTGTGTCAGTGTTAGGACATTCTTCTAACCTGTTACAGGAATTCAGTGAATCTTGCTTTGTGTGGTTCAAGGTGAATTTAAAGGATTTCACACGCTGTGATGAACTTGACATTTCTTACAATCCATCATCAATCACACCACCAATAGAAGTTACGTAAATTTGTAAATATTGCTTCATCATAAGCGACTGTGTCGCTTGAAGCATTCTTGCCTGGTTTATTTGTTTCTATCAATATAATATTGCTAGCATATACAAATTGTTTTATTTGTCTTTGCCAAATATGGTCAAATTTAACATAACGTATATTTCCAAAAATAGCAGTTACGTAAATTTGTAAATATTGCTTTATCATAAGCGACTGTGTCGCTTGAAGCATTCTTGCCTGGTTTAAATTTTTACTGTAATTTGCTTTTATCTGTAATCATAAGAGGTTCTTGTATAATTCATTTATGTAATTCTGGGGAAACTTTACCTGTGCAGGAAAAGGCATATTTGTTTCTATCAATATAATATTGCTAGCATATACAAATTGTTTTATTTGTCTTTGCCAAATATGGTCAAATTTAACATAACGTATATTTCCAAAAAGCTACGTTGTGCTGTTTAGACAGATACATAAATTACATTACAAACACAACAGAAATGAAATAACACAAAATAAAGTTAAATTTGCCTATCTTTTATCAGTTTTTTTTTTTGTTTTTTAAGTAAAATGAACTTTCCTACAAAATATCCCTGAATTACAGTTCACAAAGTGAAAAGTCTCAGAAAACAAATAAATATGACGTTTTTTATAATACAAACAGCAAATTGTAAATTTCCTAAAAGTTTATAATTTAGAACACATATTTTACCCTCTCTTAAGGGTGTTGCACACAGGAAACGACCCGACACGATCCGACATATTAATGACAATTTGCCTGGATGTTGACAGGCATGTCAAAACACACTGGATCCGATCCGTTTGTTTTGCTATTTTCTTTTGGCCAAAACAGTTTTTTTTCACTTTATTTGTAGCAGCTCCTTGGCTATTTCTTTTTCATGTTGCACCTTTTTTTTTATCCCTGTTCAACTTATGTTTATTTCCCTTGTCATATAAGTGTTGGTATTTAGAGACACAGTTAATCAGATCTTCTTTTATACATCGGGAAATTCCATTTTATTAACTTTTTTTTTCTCTACTTGGTATTTAAATGGCTGATTGTTTATATACAAGGCTAGTTTTGTGGGGAAAGTATTGCTAGAATTGACATGAACCCCCTTCCCCCTCCCTACGACCAGATAAAAATTGGAAACTTTTCTAATTTAGAAATGTTGGGTCATGTCTTGCAGTGTCTTATCTGATAGGATCGGAGTGTGTGTGCATACATTACAATAAAACACCATGGGCTATTTATTTTGTCTGATCGGATCGTGTCGGGTCGTTTCCAGTGTGCAACACCCTTCACTGAGCACAAGGTCTGATAGACCCAAATCTCTCTCACTGGGGCCCAAGGTTTCATATCCTTGTTTATATCAGTAGTGGTAGTTCTAATGCACTGAATAATTATATGAAGGAATTCAATATTTGAAGCGTGTCGAGTCTGACCCCAGGGAATCAGTAAAATATCTCTTCTTGAATGGTTAATAGGATTTCCGGATGACTGAGTAAATATCACTGTAAAGGGCACTCGCAGGACCCAATTGTAGTCAATAAAAAGCCAATTCCATTTATAACAGTTTTACTCAAAACTTTGTATATCTAAATATGTAGCATGCAACTTATAACACTGTTTTCTTATTCTGTTTCTTTTTTTCTCTTTACATAAATGAGTGAAAGGAGTAAAATAAACTAGACCGTTATCTTATCCAAAGATGTACACTATTAGATTAAAGGATAGCTTCTTAAAATACTTTCTTCCCCTTTGTATATGAGCTTGAGGAGAAACTATCCATGGAGCCTGGGAATATATGCTTTGTATTACTGGAGGTTTTCAGTCACCCTTATCATATTTGTAAGCAACATGTTTTCATGTTTACTTTTATGTAGACTTGAATTTCAACAGAAAACCATGGATCTGAGTTTTTGAAAGATTTAATTCAAGTCAATATATTAAGCTGGTAGAAAGACCACCTAGTGAGATTTTGAGCACAATCTTTGCACTCCATGTTTCTCAGTGTACTGAAAAGCATTACAGGCTTTTATGAGAGAGATTTGGGTTAGTCAAAATACTTATGAGGCTACTGGGCCCCTGTACTAGAAGACACAATTACACTTTGGTCGGTCCCTTGTCAGTCATAGCAACACCATTCTGTCCATCAAGCATCTTATACTGCTCTTCCAAATCCTCAACACTGAAAAACAGAGAGAAAATACATAGACTACTCTACAATCTCAAAGTTATACTTGGCGGACCGTAGTGGGTAACGCACTTGTATAACACATTTTATGGTTATTTTATCAGCCAGACTTGAAGTGGGAACATTGGTACTTGCTTATCAGTGGTGAATCCTGACCAATCAGCATGCTAGTGATATAACCAATAAAATGTATTCAAAAATACACTCAACTGAAATCAGTCAAAACAGAGGTAAAAGCTCCAAAACGGAATATACAACAATATATACAGTATAACTACATAGTCATTTTTTGTAAAAATAATTAACCATGCAAAAATCAAATATTTATACAAGATTAATGCTTCCTGACTTAAAATGTAGAAAATAGAGCAAAACTACTTCTGTTTTTACTTGTTCTTTTAGATAGAGAGTAACACGGCAAAACATGATAAAAATACTTCAGAACCTTCAACTGTTACTGAAACTGTGAAACAAATTACATTGAGGGTGATTCACAACCTTAAACTTCCATCCGAGTTAAGGTTAAATCTATTCTAAAATTGAACGCTGCGCAGTGACCTTCAACACGTCTTTTGCCCAATGCTGGAATTGCGAATATAGAACGACAAATAAAAAATGGCTGTTGAATTCTGCGTACATCATCCCTTCGCATACAAATGTAAACAAACAACTCACGGTAAAATAAACATTTGCAGTAAATATGAGGTCACATAATTCAGTAGGGATTCTTATCAATATTTTGTTAAAAGATTGACTACTCATTAATGTTCATGAGATCACAGAATTCTGTGGGGGATTTCCCAACAATATTTTATTAAAAAGGCTGCTTGCACATCCATCACTATGCATGCTTGTTAATAGGACAGCCAACATGGCTTTGAATTTGTTTTGATTTTGGACCAAATTATTAATGTAACCATTTTAGAACAGGAATAAAAGACACATTCTCGTGCTTTACGATGGTTTTAAACTATCGATCTGCTGTATTAAACTACTCAGCCCTTTGGGCTTCGTGGATTTAATATTCAGCCGATCGATATTTTAAAACCATCATAAAGCACTCTAATAGACCTTTTATTCCTACAATCCATTTAGTGCGATAAATGCACTGATGTCTGTGTGTATCCTACCTTGCTTCCTTACTGGATTTCTGCCTGGCCCAGGGCTGTAGTTCTCCCTTGCCAAAGATGGCAAAGAATATTGCCCCAAAGGCAAGTACGGCAGCAATTATGTAGAATACGGTCTGCCACTCTTGACGAGTTTTCTGCACAAATACAAGTTAGAGACAAACTTCAGGCTATAGCAGATACTATCTGAACGCATTGAGAGAGTAAGGTTTTGTATGGATAATGGAAGGTTATTAAATCGGGACTGTTATACAAAAATATAAGAAACTGATATTACTTTATTGATATACAAACATAACAGCTTTGAAAATAAAGGTTTAACTGTATAACAAAGCCAGTGTGATTTGTTTATTTCGAAGTTTATAGCCTTGTTTCACAATCACCCATTTTGTTGTTTGAAAATGTAATTGGGTCAAAGTTCCTACAAATTCTATTTTCTTTGATGGTCACTAAGTTTAATCTTATCCAATTTTATAGCACTTATGCAAAAGTAAAGTCATTACTAGCCTTAATGGGCTGGGGTTAAAAAAATAGAAAAAGGAATAAAACAACACAATGGTAGTTTTGCCAGTTTCAAGCTATTACAGGCCTACATTTGACTAGGTTTTGAAGCAATTCAGTCAAGCTAAACCTCTGGTGCATGGATTTTTGTATGAAAAGAACTGTTTAATGTTGGGATCACAAAGACCAGAAGAAAAAAAACAGAAATTTAGAGAATTGTAAAGCTTATATTTTAGACAAGGAGAAAAAAACAAAACAGTATCTGTTAACTACAGAACACATGTCACCGCGGTGAACCCACACAGTGTTGTGTTGCTGATACGATCAATAGCTTGTCAAATATGCTATAAATTAGATCAGATAAATCTCAACAGATGGTACCCTGTAGCATTGAAATGCTGACACAACTACACAGCAGGCAGAATACACATTTTCTAATGATTATTGTAAATTACTAAAATACTAAAAAATATGTTGAATTCAGATCAGAAAGAAACCAAAGGTACATGAAACAATTTATATTTTTTACAGTGTAAACAAATAAATCAATAAAAGCATCATTCTGCAGTTACTTCACTGAAAGATATACTGTATCTATTACACTGAGCTCAAAGTTTGAACAAGGAAAAAGAAAAGCTCCCTGTGAGTTGTTCAGATGGGAAAATCCTGTGTGAACCCAATACTGAATCACCAGAAGTGACAGCAGATTCTGACGGGGCCATTATATTCATGTTTTCTTTTTTTGGATAAAGTTATTTAAAAGCATGACACAATACAGCTATTTTGACTTGTTATTTTAATGCAAATAAATTGAGCAAAGTGGAGACAATTTATAAATGTAGATTTTGTTTAATTGTACAGATAGTTCAGGGGATAAGCTTAAGATTTCCAACATATAAGTCTCAATCTTTGAACTCTGATCATAGATGCTAGTATCAGAAAATTTTGTTATGTTCTTAGACGAACCATGACAAATGATGAAGAGCAGTATTCAAATGATTAGTTGGAAATGTCGATATTTTATATGCCTGAATATCAAATTATATAAATAATATAAGATACTCCCAAATTTTGTCAAACATGAAACATGCTGGCTTTATTGCTGCACACAGTATGGGCTTCAGTAGGTTTCTTCTGATGCCATTTCTTGTGGTAAGATATGGTGTGTGTTCCAAATTCATCATGAGAATAATATCAAGTTTTCCAAAAATTAGCTGTGTGGATTTAAAATACTGTCCATTACTTCTACTGAAACACCAAAATTTGGGCTGTAACAACAAAAACTTGTCATAAAAACAGTTACAAATGAGGTAAGTTCACCTTATTTTAATTATTCCCTTATTATTTTATAAAAACAATTTTAAACCAAGTATTTCAATACAGAAAACTCTAGTTGGACACCATGTTATCAAAACAAATTGTAAATATCTTTGAACTCTTTTCACAACTATAAACCAGCAGCAACCTACATTTTCAGTAAGTGACTGCACCATGACTGGCCCAGCAATCCCAGACACACATGCAATGCAGTTAGATATTCCCATCAGCAGACCAGCGTACTCAGGTGCAATGTCCACATGGTTGACTAAATACCCACTCCATTGTATGCCGCTGCAGCCCACACCTGTAACAGAGGAGATGTACACATATGATAACAAGGGTACAGTGGCTGACTTTCTGCCAACCACAGAGTCGAATCTTAGGACAGCAATGGGTGTTGAAATCTGTAAATCATTCTATTATCGCCTGCATTTTCAAACCGCTTACAACGATGTTTACAGATCTGTGTAGCGAGATGTGTTGGGTATTTGTAGTGACCAGAAACGTGATAGGGAAGGTTTATAAAAGGAAGGGTCCTCTGTGTAAGATTGCAGTATGAATATTGATTTTGAAGGGAGAAGACATATTTTAAATTTTAAGCGTGGATTTTATAAGATTAGCAAACTAGTTCATATAATAAATAAAATAGCATCAGAGATGCCCGTACCCCACAGCCTTGGGAAATATTTTCAACACCATGAGATATAGAAGTACTGTACCAGTACAAACTTCAGGATACTTTCAAAGCACTGTCAGTTATATAAAGGTCCAAACAATGTTTAAATGGAGAAATAATGTTTAAAAGAAAGATAATGCGTATAAAGATGAAGTATTAAAACAAGATAATTCAATGACAAGATGACAGCATTAATCAGTAAACTAAAATTCAACACTCTTTATATACATCTGCATTTCCGAATTATGGTTTAGATGGTTTGAATATTACCATGCATACAGAAGTGGTAATACATTTAATGAATGCTTATGTGTGGTGTTGGAGTAAAATCTGCGGCTCACTTGATGAAATTCTATCTCTTACAATGGGAAGTTATGAAAGTAAAATTCTTAATAAATTCTAATATGACTTTTGCTTAATCTGCATCAAAAGACAGACCCAAAGGTGCAACAAGATTTTGAAGGTCAAGGTCACTACGGCAAGGTAAAAGGTCAAACTAAGGTCACACCATGATAATACACACCTATAGCCAATAACCAATGTCCCTACCAAGTATCAACTTCCTACACCTTACGGTTTCCGAGATACAGCCCTGACGATTTTATAGGTCAAGGTCACTATGGCAAGGTCAAAGGTCAAATCAAGGTCACACCATGATGCTGCACACCTACACCCCCTAGCCAATGTCTCTACCAAAAATATCAACTTCCTGTACCTAACAGTTTCCGAGATAAAGCCCGGACAATATTTATAGGTCAAGGTCACTACAGCAAGGTTAAAGGTCAAATCAAGGTCAGACCATGACGTTGCACACCTACACCCCCTAATCAATATCCCTACCAAGTATCAACTTCCTACTCCTTACGGTTTCTGAGATATAGCCCAGACAACATTTTATAGGTCAAGGTCACTACGGCAAGGTCAAAGGTCAAATCAAGGTCAGACCATGATGCTGCACACCTACACCCCCTAAGCAATATCCCTACCAAGTATCAACTTCCTACACCTTACGGTTTCTGAGATATAGCCTGGACAAGATTTTATAGGTCAAGGCCACTACGGCAAGGTCACAGGTCAAATCAAGGTCACACCATGATGTTGCACACCTACACCCCCTAACCAATATCTGTACCACGTATCAACTTGCTACACCTTACGGTTTCTGAGATATAGCCCAGACAACATTTTATAGGTCAATGTCACTACGGTAAGGTCAAAGGTCAAATCAAAGTCACAATATGACGTTGCACACCTACACCCCCTAACCAATATCCCTACCAAATATCAATTTCCCAAGCCTTACAGTTTCCGAGATATAGCCTGGACAACATTTTATAGGTCAAGGTCACTACGGCAAGGTCAAAGGTCAAATCAAGGTCAGACCATGACGTTGCACACCTACACCCCCTAACCAATATCCCTACCAAGTATCAACTTCCTACACCTTACGGTTTCTGAGATATAGCCTGGACAAGATTTTATAGGTCAAGGCCACTACGGCAAGGTCACAGGTCAAATCAAGGTCACACCATGATGTTGCACACCTACACCCCCTAACCAATATCTGTACCACGTATCAACTTGCTACACCTTACGGTTTCTGAGATATAGCCCAGACAACATTTTATAGGTCAATGTCACTACGGTAAGGTCAAAGGTCAAATCAAGGTCACAATATGACGTTGCACACCTACACCCCCTAACCAATATCCCTACCAAATATCAATTTCCCAAGCCTTACAGTTTCCGAGATATAGCCTGGACAACATTTTATAGGTCAAGGTCACTACGGCAAGGTCAAAGGTCAAATCAAGGTCAGACCATGACGTTGCACACCTACACCCCCTAACCAATATCCCTACCAAGTATCAACTTCCTACACCTTACGGTTTCCGAGATATAGCCCGGACAAGATTTTATAGGTCAAGGTCACTACGGCAAGGTCAAAGGTCAAATCAAGGTCAGACTATGACGTTGCACAACTACACCCCCTAACCAATGTCCCTACCAAGTATCAACTTCCTACACCTTACAGTTTCCGAGATATAGCCCGGACAAGATTTTCAAACTCAAGGTCACTACGGCAAGGTCAAAGGTCAAATCAAGGTCAGACCATGACGTTGCACAGCTACACCCCCTAACCAATGTCCCTACCAAGTATCAACTTCCTACACCTTACGGTTTCTGAGATACAGCCCGGACAAACTATTTCCCGCCGCCCGCCCGACCATCCGGACACCGTGGGTGAAAACAATACCCCAACAGCCATTAAGGGCTGTGGGGTAATAAAACACATTTGGATATAAAGTGTGTTATGTGGATATTTTATACCCAAATACTTCCTTCAATGACTTAGCACAAAGTTTTTTATTTTACTTTTGTGAAAACATTAAATAAAAAGATAAACTATTTTTGGAAAAGTAGATTGACAAATGATTGTTCTGTGACACTCTTTATGTTGCCAACATAACATCAAACCGGTTCTTATGGGTCCACAAAATCTTTGATTATTGCCATACTTGCCAATTTATCCACAAATCAGAGGTTCAGATAATGATGTCTGTTGACTGTTCTATGTGCCACTTACCAATGATAAGTAAACAGACAGCCGCTTTCCACAGGGTGCAGTCCATAAAACCAAGTCCAATCAACATGAAGGCTGGGATCAGTTTACCTGCAAAACCAACGACACAACAGAATTAATTAAAGGTCAAAAGTCAGAACCTAGAACGACTCAGTGGTTAACAAGTCTGACAATTTAACCACCTGACTCTCTCTTTTGTGGTAGTGGGTTTGAACCCACCCTATAATAGCATGAGGGAGTCACTGAGCGTTTGTCTTGATATTTATTATCCACCAAGCACTGTATATTATCTATATAGAGGGGACATACACAAACTATCGACCTGCTGTATTAAAGCACTCAGCCCTTCGGGGTTCGTGGCTTTAATACAGCCGATCAATAGTCTAAAACCATCATAAAGCACTCGAATACGTCTTTTATTCCTATATTTTAACCTATCCTGACTGCAAAAGTACTGCTCAAGTTCGCTGGTGACTGATAATCTCCAAACTGAACACACAAGGCTCGGGCATGAAAAATTATCCAGAGTTTGTTTAGCCTGGGTTTAAGACCCAATGTAAGATGACCACTACTTTAAATGGTCATCTGAGCCACCACGTACCTGGGGTCAAACCCAGGTGCTCTGTGTTCAATCAATCAATCAATCAGTTGTCCAAGTGCTTAATCTCCGTATCTACGGATTCTAAGGCACACCATCCAGTTCGTAAGGCATAAATCATCAACACATTAGACATGTTCCAAGTCGTACCCAGGGAGGCGATCCGGTGTTCGGTAGTTAGAAGCTATGGTGGAAATGATTTCTGAAATAGGTAGGTTTTTAGTCGACTTTTGAAACAGGAGAGATTTGGAGCACTGCGGATATCATGTGGAAGATCATAACTTCAGGGCATCATATGAGAAACTGTTGTTGAAATGGACCTTTGATTTATGGATGGAAACACAATAATGAGGAACCTGGAGGAATAAATTTTTGGGGTTGGAACGTCTTGTATTCATGGCAGATTTGTACAAGGAGAGATATGGTACGAAATACTTGGGCTGGCCAGTGGTGAGGTACTTATAAACCAAAACTAGGGTTTTGAAGATAATACGTTGTCTGATGGGTAGCCAATGAAGTGTCCTCAGAGTGGATGTGATGTGAGTGTACTTTGAAGCACCAGTGACAAACTGTGCAAGAGCATTTTGAACATATTGGAGCCTAGTAGCATTACGGGATGACAAACTGCGAAATAGAGAATTGCAATAATCCAAACGACTACTGACCAGAGCATTTGCAATCACCACTGATGTATCAACGGAAAGAAACCTCCTGATACGATGAAGGTCCCTGAGGCTAATAAAACAAGATTTGATGACAGAATTTACGTGATTGGTGAAACAAAACTTTGCATCAAACAGTACACCCAAATTGCGTACAACATCTGTGGGAGAGAGACAATTACCCAGGATATTGACAGGAAATGAGTCACTGAGCCATTTGTATCTATCTTTGGCACCAAAGACTATGAATTCTGTTTTATCAGGATTTAGCTTGAGTTTGTTTTCAGACATCCCGACCTGAATATCATTCAAACAGGATTTAAGACGGTTGAAAGACTTGAGACTATCATCAGGGGAGTGTATTACTCACTAAGACACATTGGCAGAATACTAAATTTGGAATACTCAATAAATTATCAATGTAAATCCCCAATGAAAGAGTCTGTACTACAACATAAACAAGCAATCAGTGCAGGTGAACAAGCTCTGTGTCGGCTGATGTTATGTTTTGAGATTCAGAGTACAAAAGAAAGTAAAAAATGATGTATCTGAAAATGGCTATTGCTCTGCTATGCAATGCGCTACAGGTCTCCAGTTTTACTATGTTATAGATGACCCAATAGTAGGTGAATAACAGATTTATACAAAAATCTCTATATGCAATAGTTTTCATGTTACCAGTGATTTTACTTATTATGGAAGGTACTGAAAAGTCAGAAAGTAGCTATTACTCACTTAGCTATTGGGATAGACTCCCAAGTTACTCATCATGTTGTAGCTATAGAAAAGTACCTGAACAAGATATTTTAACAAAATAGCCAGCCTCGGTGGGCAAGAACCCCAGCCTCCAGGTATAACTAAATGGGTAAAAACATTGAGATTTGGGAAAATCTTAGGAACAACTTCAGTTGTAAGTAGTATGCAGAATCCACGAAATGATGTCAGATGTAAGATTCACAAGCCATCATTTCTTACAAGTTGTTTTCATATTTTAATGCCCTAGAAACAATTATAAGGGAGTTATGAAGCCCCTTTAGCATGACGACACTACATGACCTTAAAGCAGGGATCAAAGGTCAAATTTGACACTTGCAAAAGATTTGCAGACCACGATTTCCGAGAAGTTGTTTTGTCATTCCAATAAGGGAGATAAGGCATCAATTTTGTTTTCAAAACAAGGACAAATTTACTCTCAGGCAAGCTTTTCTTGCCATTTACATTTTGTGCATGTCTGACACATCTAGCTGCAATATTTTAAATTTTGGAACATATCATTGATTTTCGAGCAAATCGGCTATGACGACTATGTTGTCTTTTAAAATGAGTAACATCATTTTTTAAGGATATGTTTTTACAGTCATAACATGCTCTGCAAATTTGGTGAAGATATGCGACTGTGGTAACATCCGTTTAATAGCGCCCCTTTCTAAATTAAGAATTTTAAGACCGAAAGTATTTAAAGAATTGCCATGGCAACGGGTATTGTCTGATACCTGCCCAAACCTACTAATCTGTAGATCCTGTTTAGGTTAACATATACTGAAAATTTGGTGAAAATCCATGCATCGGTTTAGGCTGTGGAACTCCCACAAACGTTAAAATCGTAAAATATTAAAAGTGTTGCCATGGCAACAGTTGTTGCTGGATTCCCCCAAAAATAGCATCAGAGATGCCCGTACCCCACAGCCTGGGGAAATAGTTTTTAACACCATAACATATAGAAGTAGTGAAACAGTACACAGATTGGGATACTTTCAGAGCAGTGTCAGTGTCCAAATAATGTTTAAGTAGAGAAAATAACATTTAAGAGAAAGAAACTGCATGTAAAGATAAAGTATTAAAACAAGACAATTCAGTAAACTAAAAATTAAGAAGCTTTAAGACTACTCCCCTTTTGATATTCATTTGTATGGTCCAATTATGGTTTGTACGTTTTGAATATTACCCATACATACAGATCAATCAATCAATCAGTTGTCCAAGTGCTTAATCTCCGTATCTACGGATTCTAAGGCACACCATCGAGTTCGTAAGGCATAAATCATCAAGGCATTAGACATGTTCCAAGTCGTACCCAGGGAGGCGATGTACAGATGTGGCAATACATGCTTTTATGTGGAGTTGGGGCAAAACCTGTGGCTCACTTCATGCAATACCATCTGTTACAATGGGCAGTTGCTGAAGTAAAAAAAACTGTTAATGAATTCTAATTTGACTTTAACAGTGCTTAATCTACATCAAAAGACACCCAAAGGTGCAACAACCAAGATTCAAGTAAAAAGATAAAAGAGAGATATAAGAGAGATAAAATAGTATCAGATATCCCCGTAGAGAGATAAAATAGCATCAGATATGCAAGATCGAAGTCCAAAAAAATCCTGGTCACACCATGACATTGCACACCTATAACCCCCGACGAATGTTCCTACCAAATATCAACTTCCTACACCTTATGATTTCCGAAATATAGCCCAGACAAGGCATTATAGGTCAAGGTCACTATGGCAAGGTCAAAGGTCAAATCAAGGTCACACCATGATGTTTTACATCTACACACCCTAGCCAATGTCCCTACCAAGTATCAACTTCTTACACCTTACGGTTTCCGAGATATACCCCGGACAAGATTTTATATGTCAAGGTCACTACGGCAAGGTCAAATCAAGGTCAGACCATGACGTTGCACACCTACACCACCTAACCAATTTACCTACCAAGTACCAACTTCCTACACCGTAGGTTTCCGAGATATAGCCCGGACAAGTTTTTATAGGTCAAGGTCACTACGGCAAGGTCAAAGGTCAAATCAAGGTCACACCGTGATGTTGCTCACCTACACCCTATAACCAATGTCCCTACCAAGTATCAACTTCCTACACCTTACGGTTTCCGAGATATAGCCCAGACAAGATTTTATAGGTCAAGGTCACTACGGCAAGGTCAAAGGTCAAATCAAGGTCACACCATGTCGTTGCACACCTACACCTCCTAACCAATGCCCCTACCAAGTATCAACATCCTACACCTTACGGTTTGTGAGATATAGCCCGGATAAGATTTCCAAACTCAAGGTCACTACGGCAAGGTCAAAGGTCAAACCAAGGTCACACCATGACATTGCACACCCACACCCCCTAATCAATGTCCCTACCAAGTATCAACTTGCTACACCTTAAGGTTACTGAGATACAGGCCGGACAAACTTTTTCCCGTCGCCCGCCCATCTGGACACCATGGGTGTAAACAATACCCCGACAGCGGGGTAAAAAACTGATCAGCTCTAGATCCTCTTGGGGTAAACATATCCTGAAAATTTGGTCTAAATCCATGCATGGGTTAAGGTTGTGGGATACCCACAAAGTTTAAGACCAAAAAAATTTTAAAGGTGTTGCCATGGCAACAGCTGTTACCAGATACCCCCAAAAAACTAATCAGCTTTAGATCCTCTTGGGGTAAACATATCCTGAAAATTTAGTGAAAATTCGTGCATGAGTTTAGGCTGTGGAACACCCACACGCTTTATGCACGTCGCTGCTGGGACAGCGCAGGTAAAAATGCTCTAAATTCAACATTTTTCAAATTATAAGTGATTTACTGTGCGAATTCATGAATTTTAATGCACTAAAATCATTTTAAAAAATAAACAAAAATAATTAATAAAGAATATGCTTGATACTAACAAAAGGGAATCCACTTGTGGCCTAGTACAAATATACAAGATAAGAGAGAAATCCCTTAATAATCAATGAGAAAATTGTGATAAAGTGCTGAAATTTTCACACTTTCGGTGGGGTACCTTGCATCCAACGGCTCTGAGGAACAGATGAACAGACAGATCTGCATCCCTTGAACAATTTATCATCCTCGATAGATCAGGTATCTTTTTAAAAGTCACAGCACGTCTCTGGGACTTGTACTTTTGGAAAGTTGTTTACGCGGACATGTACTCGGACATGGCAGAGTGATGCCATAATATCGACATGTCAGCTGACATGTAAATCTAGATTTTTTTTAATTAAGTGAGTAAGTTGAAACTTTAAGAACTGTAACTAATAAATCAAGTGTTGTTTTATCTCTAAATCTTGCTTTATTACTACTAATTTACTGTGGTCACATGTGATATACATAATTAAAACACACCGTTTTTAAAATATAGATCAGGTATTGGCATACCAGGCCTTAATATGTACCAGGCAGCCCAGGCCACTATTTGCTATATAGAAAACGGGTAATAGAGAAAAATTATACCCAATGTGATTTGTAATAGTTGAATCTTGCTGAGTAGAATTTCAACAAGAAAGTAAAAATACTCCTACTGTTCCGGAATTTTGAGATAATATTAAAAATTCCAATGCAAAGTGGCTCTGAGAAAAAGCCATTTATTAACACTTTTCAGAGAATAACCACAACAGGATTTTTAATGAATCTGAACTAAGCATTAATTTGAACAGAATTTTAATGAATCTGAACTAGGCATTAATTTGAACCGGATTTTCAATGAATCTGAACTAGGCATTAATTTGAACTTGTGCAATATTTCAGCCATTTATTGTAGATACTTTATGGAGTCATACTGATGAACAATGAGAAAGTGATTCAGCTGAACACAACACTGTAAGTGACTGATCCATTGAATATTGTGACCTTTTGCGTGGAATGCTTGTTTACACCTGGATGAAGCCCAGTGTAATTGTACACTAAGGCAATCCAGCTGTAAGGATGGTCAAATTGAGTACACTGTCTATCAATCAATACCAATGATGTACTACTGCTGTAAACTGAGAGACTTGTAAAGATTTACCACAAATCTAAATGCCATAGTTGAAGAAAAATGTTCTAAATACTGACTTTTCTTCCATAATATTTAACATACTAATTTTTTTTATTTTTTTATTTTTTTGTATTTAACATTGTTAACTTCAAATGAATTTTCTTTTTATGCTGAAAAGCAAGTTCTATTTTGAATTTGAGGATATCCTATATAATCTGAAAAATAATGTAAAGCTCAACTTAAGCTATCAATATCTAATACTCTAAATGTATGAAAACAAACTAAATTTGTAAATGTCCAGTTTGATATAAATTTCCAATGTATATTTTATTTTGAGCTCAGACGATGCATTATGCATTACTGCTAATATTTTACTTAGGATTGTAATTTTATAAATTAGATGGGATCTTTGTTTGATTATAAAATGACCCATCACTTGACTGTGTACTTAGACTAATTCCTGTTTACATGGTATTAAGGGTGCAGTATTTGCAATTCATGAGTCAGAGACAATAGGTTTTGGTGTGAAAATGGTATGGACTGTGACCCTAGGATTAAAGGTACAAAATGGAAATAATTGACTTGATTTGGTGACACAATGATATTGTTGTCTACGATGTAATTAAATTTCAGCATCTGGAACCTCTTTCTTGCTGTTTTTACGCCACAGCCCTTAAGGGCTGTCGGGGTATTGTTTTCACCCATGGTGTCCGGATGGGTGGGTGGGTGGGTGGCGGGAAAAAGTTTGTCCGGGCTGTATCTCAGAAACCGTAAGGTGTAGGAAGTTGATACTTGGTAGGGACATTGGATGGGGGGTGTAGGTGTGCAACGCCATGGTCTGACCTTGATTTGACCTTTGACCTTGATGTGGTGACCTTGAGTTTGAAAATCTTGTCCGGGCTGTATCTCAGAAACCGTAAGGTGTAGGAAGTTGATACTTGGTAGGGACATTGGTTAAGGGATGTAGTTGTGCAATGTCATGGTCTGACCTTGATTTGACCTTTGACCTTGCTGTAGTGACCTTGACCTATAAAATCTTGTCTGGGCTATATCTCGGAAACTGCAAGGTGTAGGAAGTTGATACTTGGTAGGGATATTGGTTAGGGGGTGTAGGTGTGGAACGTCATGGTGTGACTTTGATTTGACCTTTGAGATTTGACCTTGCCGTAGTGACCTTGACCTATAAAATCTTGTCCGGGCTATATCTCAGAAACCGTAAGGTGTAAGAAGTTGATACTTGGTAGGGACATTGGTTAGGGGGTGTAGTTGTGCAACGTCATGGTCTGACCTTGATTTGACCTTTGACCTTGCCGTAGTGACCTTGATCTATAAAATCTTGTCCGGGCTATATCTCAGAAACTGCAAGGAGTAGGAAGTTGATACTTGGTAGGGATATTGGTTAGGGGGTGTAGGTGTGCAACGTCATGGTGTGACATTGATTTGACCTTTGACCTTGCCGTAGTGATCTTGACCTATAAAATCTTGTCCGGGCTATATCTCAGAAACCGTAAGGTGTAGGAAGTTGATACTTGGTAGGGCCATTGGTCAGGGGGTGTAGTTGTGCAACGTCATGGTCTGACCTTGATTTGACCTTTGACCTTGCCGTAGTGACCTTGACCTATAAAATATTGTCCGGGCTATATCTCGGAAACTGTAAGGTGTAGGAAGTTGATATTTGGTAGGGACATTGGTCAGGGGGTGTAGTTGTGCAATGTCATGGTCTGACCAGGATTTGACCTTTGACCTTGCCATAGTGACCTTGACCTATAAAATCTTGTCCGGGCTATATCTCAGAAACCATAAGGTGTAGGAAGTTGATATTTGGCAAAGACATTGGTTAGGGGGTGTAGGTGTGTGGCGTCATGGTGTGACCTTGATTTGACCTTTGACCTTGCCATAGTGCCCTTGACCTATAAAATCTTGTCTGGGCTATATCTCGGAAACCGTAAGGTGTAGGAAGTTGATACTTGGTAGAGACATTGGTTAGGGGCTATAGGTGTGTATTATCATGGTGTGACCTTAATTGGACCTTTGACCTTGTCGTAGTGACCTTGACCCTTAAAATCTTGTTGCACCTTTGGGTCTGTCTTTTGATGCAGATTAAGCACTGTTAATTCATATTAGAATTTATTAAGAATTTTACTTTCATAACTTCCCATTGCAGGAGATAGAATTTCATCAAGTGAGCCACAGATTTTGCTCCAACACCACACATAAGCATTCATTAAATGTATTACCACTTCCGTATGCATGGTAATATTCAAAATATCTAAACCATAATTCAGCCATGCAGATGTAGAGTGTTGAATTTTAGTTTTAGAGTGTTGATTAATGCTGTCATCTTGTTATTGAATTACCTTGTTTTAATACTTCATCTTTACATGCATTATCTTTCTTTTAAACATTATTTTCTCCATTTAAACATTGTTTGGAACTTTATATAACTGACAGTGCTCTGAAAGTATCCTGAACTTTGTACTGGTACAGTACTTCTATATCTCATGGTGTTGAAAATATTTCCCTAGGCTGTGGGGTACGGGCATCTCTGATGCTATTTTTTTTTAATAATAACGGCTACACTTACAGAGGCCACAATTACATTTGCAGCCATTATTTCATACAACAATAAAGTTAAACTGTTCCACTACCTAGGGATCACAAAATTACTGTATTGACCATTTTGATGTCATATAACCTAATTTAATTAATAAATTCAATAAATTATGACTATGTTTTTGCACATTAGTTCAAAGATTAACTGCCAATTTTTGGCAGATTTTTGCAACTTTATGGCATTTAAAAAAAATATGAGAAAGCTGTAAGTACACGAGGGCTGCAAGCTGGTGTGGACAGACATGGTACAGAACAGAGTAAATGTAAATTGAATATGTCTGACATACATGGCAGTGAAAGAGTTATATTGAGAAAAACAAAATCACTCCGTTAAATTAGAATTCAAAATAAAGTATTCTTTTTTAAAACAGAACAAAAAAAAGCTAAGCTTGTAATACCTATAACCCCAAACTTAGGTCTTCTTTTGTTACAATTTACTGAACCTTAAATGAATTAATTTGAATAAAACAAATTGTTGTGTCATGGAAAGTAAAACTGTATCACACTTTGAATGCTGATATATTCTATAGTGCTTTACTGAAAAACAGTGTAAAAATGAACACCTCTTATTTAAAGAAAGCAAAACGAAACAATAACCTGAGATGTATAATGTTAGATGTTGGATGATTATTATTACCTATTGTCACTATTATCTACTGTAATAGTTCTATTACTTTGACAATTCACCACACAGGTTTCAACTGTAAACAAGCAGTGTCTGAGAATACATAAACCCTCACCTACCAGTAAATGCTGAAAAATCACAAAAATGATCGGAAACAAGATTATTTCTTATGAATAGTAAAAACTGAGCCACAGTTAAAACCTACTTTATGTGAAAATAAGATACTGATCACATGTAAATGTTCGAGTTATCCACATGGACAGACAGATCCTTGAGAGGGTGAGGGGAACAAGTATGAGTACCTACCAAAGGCTTCACATGCTTTCCTGGTGTTTCCCGTGGTGAGGATGCCCTTGGATCTGACCAGGTCGGCTACATAGCCCGTGGTGAGGATCATGAACCAGAAACACAGGAAAGGCAGGGCAGAGAACAACCCATTCTGTAAACAGAGACGGCTAAATCTATGAATATCTGAAAATACTGCCAATGCTACCCTTGCTTTAATTGGATGTCCATCATTCTGTTAACTGAGAAACAGGTTCAAGCATTTCGACCCTATTAAGTCCAAGCTGAAAGAATTACAACAATACTTGCACTTCACCAAAACCTCTAGATATCAGTAAATAATCAACAGAAAAGGCTGGCACTGGATCTGATTTTTTTAATGTTTTTGGATATATGTGCAATACAGAAAAAAACACAGAAGCACACAAGTACAGCACTGGACACGATGTATATTTCGACTTAAAATGGAGTTACACTTCTCAGAGCTTTATAAGTGTTGGAAATATTGTTATTTTCACAAATGTCACCCTCAGACTATTTGCCTAGTATTCTGTAAAGATATTTTCTTTCCTTTATTCGGGCGTTTACATCAGCTTCCATTTGGACATTAAATCCCAAATGTACAGGTGCTAAACTGAGTCATTTTATTTCTCAAAATATTTTAAGGTTTAAACTTGTACCTAAATTATATAAATGATTTTTGATGAACAATATGTCCTGAAGATATGCAACAAGAATATTCTTCTGGAATGATTATCATAAAAAGTGTTTATTTTTTACCATTATCAAAGTTAAGTGATGACTAAAGAGTACCAAAGAACTTGTTTTCAAATAAAATTGTAGACTTGTGTTATTAAAGGCATCAGTTCTATTTAAAGCAAGTCATCTCTCAGAAGGAAGTTTCTTACTGCATAAAGGGCTTCAATATTTATATTTTTAGAAGGAATTGCATAGTCATGATGCATCATGTTCTTCAAAATATGACCCACATACAACCCATACCTTTGAACCAGGTGTGGATTTGATAAATCAAATGCTATAATTGCAATAAAGGTATATTGCAGTAAGCTCATTTGAACAAGACATTCACCTCATGATTATAAAAGCGGAAAGGTTTCGTCCTGGGACAAACATCTCATTAAATTTCACTCTTGGCCTATTTATAGGTGTTATCTAGAAGTATATCATTTGCCTGACAGTGAAATCTTCTATAAACCTTTATTTTCACAGTAGTGTAACAGCATTGACATGTACGTTAATTGTCCGGTACTTGCCATGTATATGGTAAGATGATTACTTTATCGCATTTGACTCACGAATATATGATTTTACATGTTCTGTGACCTCTCAACTTTGGGCTTTTTTATGGCACACACAATTTAAGAGAATCCAAACACTTTGAAAACCCATACTATGAAACTCACACTTTTTATGTCAAATCGGAGCACTTCTTTCAAGTAGGTTGGCAGGCAGGTCTCAAAGGTGTAGAGGCCGTAATCTCCACAAGTGTTGCCCACAATGATAGCCCACACAGCTGGTGACGTCAAAATACTCACCCATGGAATCTCACACAGGGATGGTTTCTTCAAATAGATCATGACAAGTAATTATAAGAGATCAAGTAATTATCAGTAAATAGATGCTAGTAATATACATGTATTATACTATGTGTAGCTAGAACCTGCAATATTCACAGAATTCTGTTCTGGTTATGGCAAACTTCCAAGGAATTTTAATTATGCATAAAAACATTCAACTTGTATTCTGCTGTTTGGTAAAGAATTCGACCTGATTCGACTTCTGCCCAATCCAATTTGAAGCTAATTTTCTAAAAATACATAAGCATCAATGATTTCAGCTTTAAAAAAAAATTATACTGATACATAGTCACGCATCTAAACAAATGGAAGTTGAGGATTTGGCACATTCTCCGCACAGATCCTCACTTCTTCATCACAAATAAAATATACCAGAATTTTTCAGTGCTCTTCGATGTTAATCTGAAGTCATATTTTAAATTGGAAAATTTACGCCAGGCATTAATTTTAAGTATTTAATGAGCATGTCAATTACATTCAAGAGCTATTCTTAATACTTATTTTATGATAAATGGGAAAAATCTACTTGTTAAACTTTTTTAAATGACTTTCTGAAAAGGTGGTTATTTTGGGAAGATCACAGCTTCTTATTTGCTGGTGGTGAAAACCAGTGTTGCTCATTTCATTTAGTTATGGTAGAAATAACAAAGACCACCATTTAATAACAGGCTACTGAAAACGACAATATTTTCGGTTTTCTAATGCTAATATTTCACCACAACAAACTACCTCATGAACACCGTTTACAGTTTACATTACAGCAGCTAATGTAAATTTGAAGTGAATTTCTAGTTTTTCCACAATATCAATACTAATCCTACAGAGTACTAGATTCCTATAATTTGAAAGGCTTAGAACACAATTTCAATTTTCAGAAATGACCACTACCTCTTGGATGCCTATCCCTCTTTACATATCATGTTAACTAACAACTTTAGAAGAGCTACTTCCCTGTAAAGAAAATAATTAGACAATATCTTGTCATGTGCTTCATCATCAGACTTGGTAACATTCCAATTCGGCAAAACTCAAACAAGTTTTTTACTATATTTCCTGGAGGCAACAAATGGGGTTAACTTATTCCAATTTTTTTGAATGACTGATGTTTCAATTCTATGATTGCTGAAAACAATTTAAAGTTTCTATTTATATATTACCATTTGCCTTTTCAGTGTACATCATGCAACAAGTGATTTCATTTGCAGAAAAACAACATCCGTATATAGAAATATTATTGCCTAGAAATAATACATAGTTTATGTGTACACCCACTCAAACAGGTTGATACATAATAAATTATAAGCATCACATTCTTTCAAATCATTTTTCTGATAACTTTAAATATCACTATCAAGTGCCAAAGCAAGATTCGGTAATCAAAACAAAAAATTTAAAATTACACAGAATAATTTTCTGTGAAATATTTGAATTTATCTGTAATTACCATTTTTGTATCAATGATACATTCATACAGGGGCTGTGACAAGGGGTAGTTATGAGAATAAATAATAGTTCAACGGCTATAGAGGACCCTGGTTCCTTAGTGTGCACTTGGGTTTCTCGACATAGTCTGCCTGTTTTTGAGAACCACATCACCCTGTCACAACCCCAATGTATCCAATGCCATTTATCATGCATCCTCTGTGCTGCTGATATTTCTGGATTAAGGATATTCTCCAAACCACAGCCTATGTGCAAACATCTTTTTCAATGATCCTTTCTTTAACAGAGATGGACTGGGGAGCTTCAGATCCCCAGAGCAACTACCCCAACTATGTTAAAGCATAGGTAACAATATCATCATTGATCACAATATCATAACACAATTAAAATTTATCTATCTTGGTAAAATTGTGATATCATTTTTATAATCCACCACAAGCCATATGTAACCATTACACTGGGATGTACAGAGCAGGATATATTCTGTCGTATACACCAGTGCCTCCTTACCATGGATAATTAGCTTTAAGTACCGATTTTCATTCTTATCTCAGAAACTATGTAACGTATAAATATGTATATATATTATCAAAAAGGTCTTTTTACATCGCTTTTGCTCATTTTGTTACATAAAAATCCATGCAGAAATGGCTTAGAAATTGTTGGTCAAAGTTTGAGGTTTTATAGTCACTGGTGCCCCTCTGTATCACAGCCATTTTTACATTCTCTCTTTAAATATGAATATATTTAACTCATAAATAATACAAAATAGTGGATAATAAAAGTAAAACATCCTCGCCAGACATACGCAGAAAAAATTTATCACTCATGAAGATTAACAATATAATACTCGTACTATACACTCATATAATATTATCTTCATTTGTGATATATTTTTTTCTGTATATGTCATTCCAGTAGCTTTCTATTATATCCACTATATTCCAGATTCCAGGCAAACACATGTTCACTGTGTATAGACTTTAGATGTTATAACAGTGTGCCAAATTTGATAAAAATCTATGTACCATTGTGCGGAAAAAGTTGTAGATTTTTTTTAGCACTGGAGTATAGTACTCTGGATAAATGGTACAAAATAACAAAATTAGGATTTTGTAGTCATAAACTTTTCATTGTGATCATATTGTGATGTCATGATAATTTTGACAATGCTCTAACAGGACTTTTACAATGCTTAATCTCCATCTATTGACAGACTCTAAGGCGTATAACACCAAAAAGGAGAGATCCATAATCATTAACCCAGAAACATAAAAAAATACCATCAGAGATGCCCGTACCCCACAGCCTAGGGAAATAGTTTTCAACGTCTTGAGATATAGAAGTAGTGAAACAGTACAAAGATCTGGATATTTTCAGAGCAGTGTCAGTTATATAAAGCTCCAAATGATGTTTAAGTGGAGAAAATAACTTCTAAGAGAAAGAAAATGTGTGTAAATATAAAGTATTAAAACAAGACAATTCAATAGCAAGATGACAGCACTAATCGGTAAACTAAAAACTATGAATCTGTAAAATTTATTAATTGGGGAATAGCTGTCAATGACAAAAAGCACAATTATGTAAAAGATGTCTCAAATATGGCAGGTGAACACACTGGCAGAGCCAAAGGTCACACCATGATGCACACCTACACCCCCTACCCAATGTCCCTACCAACTGTCAACCTTCTACACCTTATGGAATCCAAGAAATAGCCCGGACAAGATTTTAAAACTCATGGTCACTATGACAAAGTCAAAGGTCAAATTGAGATCACACCATAACATTGCACACCTACAACCCCTAACCAATGTCCCTACCAAGTATCAACTTCCCACACCTTACAGTTACTGAGATATGGCAGACAAGATTTTATAGCTCAAGGTCACTACAGCAAGGTCAAAGGTCAAAACAAGGTCACAGCATCACGTTGCACACCTGCAACCCCTAACCAATGTCCCTACCAGGTATCAACTTCCTATACCTTATGGTTTCTGAGATATAGCCTGGAAAAGATTTTATAGGTCAAGGTCACTACAGCAAGGTCAAGGGTCAAATCAAGGTCACTCCATGACGTTGCACACCTACAACCCCTAACCAATTTCCCTATTAAGTAACAACTCCCTACACCTTACAGTTTCCGAGATATAGTCCGGACAGGATTTTACAGGTCAAGGTCACTACGGCAAGGCCAAAGGTCAAATCAAGATCGCACCATGATGTTGCACACCTACAACCCCTAACTAATGTCCCTACCAAGTATCAACTTACGGTTGTCAAGATATAGGCCGGACAAGGTTTTATAGGTCAAGGACACTACAGCAAGGTCAAAGGTCAAATCAAGGTCACACCATGACGTTGCACACCTACACCCCCTAACCAATGTCCCTACGAAGTATCAACTTCCTACACCTTATGGTTTCTGAAATACAACCTGGACAATCTTTTTCCCGTCGCCCGAAGGTCCGCCCACTCGGACACCATGGGTGAAAACAATACCCTGACAGTTCTTAAGGGCTGTGGGATAAAAACGGTTTGTGTTGCCACTTTTGTAAAATAACTGTATCTGCTAAGAGATTGTTTTTAAACATTTCACAAACAATGTCCATTTTTAACAACAACTAAAAAAGAAAAAAATATGTGTGCATTTTGTTTTCTACTCATAAAACAAAACTTTTTCTCCCCAAAATGCTACATTCAAAGACTTATGAAGACATGAACCCTGAAAAAACACTAACTGCATTTTGACCAGTTTCTAATTTCTACTAATTAATGAATTACATGTTGTACTAAAGGTGAAGTATTTTCCCATAGTAACAATCAAAATTATAAAAATACACAGAAACATTCAACTAAAATAAACATAACCTTTTTGTCAAATGAACCTCAAACAATAAAACATTTTTTTGTGCATGGTTTCCATCTTCTTTCAAAAAAAGCTCAAGAAAAACACATGGAAACTTTGAGATTACAATATGATTTAAATACTTTGATATAATCCAGCTAGATAAATAATAAAAAATTGATCGAAGTGATCACAGAAATGTGCGGATGTACTCATGCAGGAACATCTATTACAGTCTATTGTGTACTAAATAGTTCATATTTTCTACAGACTTTTAATTATACTATAATACCTTTGCCGATCTTTTCCCCTGTGACAGAATTGAAAACAGTTTCATGTTTAAAATGTACATCATTTGAAACAGAGACATAACACAACTTTAGTTACGCAGTAGATCCTGTAGCAGTAGAAGCAGACTGAGAGTAAGTTTGGTATAACTCATATTGTTATACCAGTTTTAAGATCCAAACATCAGAAAGTACTGCATTTCTACTCGGGATGGGTCGGTATCAAAAATATGAACATTGGTATAAAAACTACATCACCAATGCAAAATCATCCCCAAACATGTACATTTCTCCTTAATGAAATCATAATACAAGTCTCCAAGTGCACTGCACAAAATATGGGATAAAAGGGTGCAATTTCTTCAAATTTTAGGTTCCAACATTTTAAGTTCCCTTCCATTGTTTGTATTCACTAGCAAAATGGAGGTTATAAAGTGCCGTAAAATATTTACCAAACAAGATGGTCAGAGATGCCCCAAAAGGCGGGTTGCGCAGGAAATATTGATGGACAGACAAATGGACAAAAAATGGACAAACAAACAGACAGAAGTACACCAATTTCGAAAGCAACCTAGCTATGAGGATCTATCTTCCTGTCAAGTTTGAATTAGATTGGACAAAGCATTTTTGAGCAAGAGTCCGAAAATGAAAATGTTGACCCACAGACAAACGGATGGACAGAGTTACACCAATTTCGAAAGCAACCTAGCTATGATGGTAATCTATGTCCCTGTCAAGTCTGAATTCGATTGGACAAAGCATTTTTGAGTTAGAGTCCGGAAACGGAAATGTTGATGGACAAACAGACAAACTTACAAACGAAAGGACGGAATTACACCAATTTCAAAAGGAACCTAGCTATGATGGTGATCTATCTCCCTGTCAAGTTTGAATTCGATTGAACAAAGCGTTTTCGAGTTAGAGTCCGGAAACGGAAATGTTGACGGACAGACAAACAGACAAACGAACAGACAGAATAACACCAATTTTAAAAGGAACTGGGCTATGATGGTGATGTATGTCCCTGTCAAGTTTGAATTCGATTGGACATATCGTTTTTGAGGTAGAGTCCGGAAACGAAAATGTGGACGGACAGATAGACAGACGGACGTCGGACACATCAATCTAATAGGTGGGTTGGTTACATGCAACCCGCCTAAAAATGGCAGTTGTGCTCAACAAAATTACTATTAATGTCCGCGAATACACAAAAATATGGGACAAAAGCACATAATTTCTTCAGATTTGGGTTTGTTTCCAGTTCCTAAAGTTTTCCTTCAATTACAGGTATATGTGTTGACAAGCAAGATGGCAGTTACAAAATCTTAAGGCATTTCACTAAAATTCTCTGAATACTGAAACACCAACAACACAAACCTATCCCTAATTTCTACAGCTACAAGCGGAAGTTTGCAATAACTAGAACCAAGTACAGTCGACACTGAAGCTTCTAGTGATACTGAGTCCACAAGCTGTGTCTTTTTTTTCAAAATAAAATAATGTAAACAATCAACTTCCCTTGGGCCATATTCACAAAATAGATTAAGTTGAAAATTAGCTTAACTTTTAAAGACAAATGGCTTAACTAATATTTGTTACATCGGTAAAAATCAGTTAAATCAGTATTCACAAAATTAAACTAAACGTTGGTTAAGTGCAGCAGATTAGATTATATTTAATTCAAAATTTAATCCATTTTTGTGGGTTGATTATTACTCAAAAAAATTAATAAAAAAAATTAGCTAAACCTCTCTGTGAATACTAGCCTTTATCTTAATCCAATTTTTCAGCTAATTTTTCAGCTAATTTTTCACTGACCTCTCAGTAATCCCTTTTATGAATACGGACCCAAATACTTCAGTAATATGACTCGAGGTGAAGGCACCGTTTGATAAAGATATGAAAGGATATCAAACTATTTTACGAAGTAGTTTGGCTAACATAACTGATAGATTAACAACTGCATATCTTGGTTACCACTTGAAATGAAATGAAATCTTTGGAAAACCTGTCATATAGTAAATGCTCTGGTCTATAGGTATACACAAGACACATAAATTACCAGGAATTTTGTTGGATGTATACTTTTTTAATAAAAAAACTTTCAATAGCAATGCTTCTGCAAAATATTTTAATACTACAACATGAAATTTTTCTGAAACTGATGGAAGAAATTGTTTGCTTGATCATTGATGTATATATTCAAGGAGCAAAACAATTAGAAGAAAATTTTTGTGGTTTGTAGTAGCGCTATGATTGAAAGTAAATTCAGAAAAAATAGCATCAGAGATGCCCGTACCCCACAGCCTGGGAAAATAGTTTTCAACACCATGAGATATAGAAGTAGTAAAACAGTACACAGATTGGGATACTTTCAGAGCATTGTCAGTCTCCAAATAATGTTTAAGTAGAGAAAATAACATCTAAGAGAAAGAAAATGCATGTAAAGTAGGGCTGCAACGATTGTTCGGTTACTCGGAAACGAAACGATTCAGTTCAATACTCGAGGCAAGAAAAGTGAACCGGGTCTTCGAAAACAACTAAACATAGATGTAATATCTACTACAAAATTCAATTTTTTTCTTTAAATATATGAATATATTTATATATTTTACTAATATAAGGTGTTTCCGTTTCAGTATTTTATATTTTAAGTATTTGCAAACTTTAATTCTTTGTGTAACAATCTTTTATAAGACGACATTTTATTATAACGTATTTCGAAGACGCCTCAAATCTCGCAATATTAAAGATGGTTAAAGTTTCCTATATTTTGCATTATAAATGCGTTTTTTCCCAAAATTCAATAAATTATCAAAATTCTTTCCTGTTGTGTGCCTTGTAACCATTTTATAAGTTTTGATATGTCAAAATATGAAGTAGTTTATTTCGTGGGCGATAATCAAGCGATTAACCGAGTCCGAGGCGATTCTTCTAAAACGAGGAATCGAGGCGCATTTTCGGGTTCGCTTGCAGCCCTAATGTAAAGATTAAGTATTAAAACAAGACAATTCAGTAAACTAAAAATTATGAAGCTTTAAGACTTCTCCCATTTTGATTTTCATTTGTATGGTCGAATTATTGTTTGGATGTTTTGAATATTACCCATACATACAGATGTAGCAATACATGCTTTTATGTGGAATTGGGGAAAAACCCGAGGCTCACTTGACTATAAACCAGCTATTCAGTTCGCTGTGTTTATCACTCGTTTGAATGGTCTCACTCTACTCACATGTTTGGCATGGTCAGCTGTTTGACCACTGAGACAGCTGTGGATATAAATCCTCTCTTTCTCAGAGATGTGTTTGGCTTCTTCCGGTGAATCAGCCACAAGAATCAGCCATATCACAGACCACACCAAACCCATGCTACCTGTAAAACAGAAATATGTAGCATAAACTTACTCTTTTATATTGATATTTATACCTGTAGTATTTGACCAAAATAAGACCAGGGAATAACCTTATTTATTTCCCAGCAACATTTACCTTGGATAATTAGCATTACAAGTGTATAGCAATTCAATTCAAGAGACCTTCATACCCAGATTCTATTAATTTGTCTTCTTTCATGATGAAATTGAATGCACTAGGTAGGGATTGGTCGGTGGCCCCGGTATCTCAGGATAACAACTGCCATTTCACTTGTCAACAGATATGATGGAAAGAAAACTTACAATATTGGATACACAATCCACAAATCTGAAGAAATTGTTTAGTTTTATCCCATATTTCTGTACATTAAGGACTTTTATCATAACTTCATTTAGAGGAAACGTCTATGCTTTGGATTTAAAAGTTTCACTTAATCTGTTTGATTGGGGGCTTACTAAAACACAATGGAGTCCCAGTGTAAAAGTAACTCCTCCTCCCCCACATAAATCTTCCCCCGGGTCAGTTTTGGAATGATTTTACATTGGTGACCTCCCAGTCAACATATTTTTGAAACTGACCCTCCCTAATAAAAATACTGCATTTTCTTATGCTGAAATCTAAAAATAACAGTGGAGATGCAAGTATCCGATATAGCCTGGGGAAATAGTTTTCGACACCATGGGATAAAGAAGAAGTGAAACAGTACAAAGATCAGGAGACTTTCAGAGCAAACAGTGTCAGTTATGCAAAGGTCCAAATAATGTGTAAGTGGAGAAAATCATGTTTAAGAGAGAGAAAATGAATGTAAAGATAAAGTACTAAAACAAGACAATTCAATAGCAAGATGACAGCATTAATTACTAAACTAAAATACTGATGCTGTAAAATTTGTTTAAGTATAGCTGCCAATGAAAATAGCACAATTAAGTAAAAGTACATGTAAAAATCAGTTACAGCAATCAATGTATCTTTGTGATAAGAGAAATAGGTCTTAAATATGGCAAACAAAAACACCTTGGCAGAGCCAAGATTAAAGGTGACACCATGATTTAGCAATCTGACACTCCCCAACCAATGATCTAACTTCCTTCACCTTGCAGTTCCTGAGATATAGCCCAGACAAGATTTAAAGGTCAAGGTCACTATGGCAAGGTCAAATATCAAATCAAGGCCACATCATGATGTCAGGGTCACAACAGCAATGTCAAATGTCAAATCAAGATCACAAAAAGATGTTGCATACCTACATCCCCTAACCTATGTCCCTGCCAAGTATCAACTGAATGCACACATCACATTTTTTGAGATACAACCCGGAAAAGCTTTTACCCGCCACCTGCCTGCCCAACCAACTGCTCGCCTGCCATGAGAGATAATAATATCTGCACAGCCCTAAAGGCTGTGGGGAAAAATAGCATCAGAGATGCCCATACCCCACAGCCTATGGGAATATTTTTAATACCATGAGACATAGAAGTAGTGTATCAGTACAAAGTTCAGGATACTTTCAGAGCACTGTCAGTATAAAGGTCCAAACAATGTTTAAAGAGAGAAAATAATGTCTAAGAGAGATAATGAATGTAAAGATTAAAAAATAGCATCAGAGATGCCCGTACCCCACAGCCTAGGGAAATATTTTCAACACCATGAGATACAGAAGTACTGTATCAGTATAAACTTAAGGATACTTTTAGAGCACTGTCAGTTATATAAAGGTCCAAATAATGTTTAAAAGAAAGATCATGCATATAAAGATGAAGTATTAAAACAAGATAATTCAATAACAAGATGACAGCATTAATCAGCAAACTAAAATTCAACCCTCTTTATCACATCTGCATGGCCAAATTATGGTTTAGATGGTTTGAATATTACCATGCATATAGAAGTGGTAATACATTCAATGAATGCTTATGTGTGGTGTTGGAGCAAAATCTGTGGCTCACTTGATGAAATTCTATCTCTTACAATGGAAAGTTATGAAAGTAAAATTCTTAATAAATTCTAATACAACTTTAACAGTGCTTAATCTGCATCAAAAGAGAGACCCAAAGGTGCAACAAGATTTTATAGGTCAAGGTCACTAGGACAAGGTCAAAGGTCAAATTAAGGTGACACCATGATAATACACACCTACAGCCCCTAACCAATGTCCCTACCAAGTATCAACTTCCTCAACCTTACGGTTTCCAAGATATAGCCCGGACAAGATTTTATAGGTCAAGGTCACTACGCCAAGGTCAAAGGTCAAATCAAGGTCCGACCATGACGTTGCACAACTATATCCCCTAACCAATGTCCCTACCAAGTATCAACTTCCTACACCTTACGGTTTCCGAGATATAGCCCAGACAAGATTTTTAAACTCAAGGTCACTATGGCAAGGTCAAAGGTCAAATCCTGGTCAGACCATGACGTTGCACACCTACACACCCTAACCAATGTCCCTACCAAGTACCAACTTCCTACACCTTACGGTTTCCGAGATATAGCCCGGACAACATTTTATAGGTCAAGGTCACTATGGCAAGGTCAAAGGTCAAATCAAGGTCAGACCATGACATTGCACACCTACACCCCCTAACCAATATCCCTACCAAGTATCAACTTCCTACACCTTATGGTTTCTGAGATATAGCCCAGACAAGATTTTTAAACTCAAGGCCACTACGGCAAGGTCAAAGGTCAAATCAAGGTCAGACCATGATACTGCACACCTACACCCCCTAGCAAATGTCCCTACCAAATATCAACTTCCTACACCTTACGGTTTCCGAGATATAGCCCGAACAAGATTTTATAGGTCAAGGCCACTATGGCAAGGTCAAAGGTCAAATCAAGGTCAGACCATGACGTTGCACACCTACACCCCCTAACCAATATCCCTACCAAGTATTAACTTCCTACACCTTACGGTTTCTGAGATATAGCCTGGACAAGATTTTATAGGTCAAGGTCACTACGGCAAGGTCAAAGGTCAAATCAAGGTCACACCATGACGTTGCACACCTACACCCCCTAACCAATGTCCCTACCAAATATCAACTTCCTATACCTTACAGTTTCCGAGATATAGCCTGGACAAGAATTTATAGGTCAAGGTCACTACGGCAAGGTCAAAGGTCAAATCAAGGTCAGACCATGACGTTGCACAACTACACCCCCTAACCAATGTCCCTACCACGTATCAACTTCCTACACCTTACGGTTTCCGAGATATAGCCCGGACAAGATTTTATAGGTCAAGGTCACTACGGCAAGGTCAAAGGTCAAATCAAGGTCAGACCATGACGTTGCACACCTACACCCCCTAACCAATGTCCCTACCAAGTATCAACTTCCTACACCTTACGGTTTCTGAGATACAGCCCGGACAAACTATTTCCCGCCCATCCGGACACCATGGGTGAAAACAATACCCCGACAGCCCTTAAGGGCTGTGGGGTAAAAACGAAACAATTCAATAACAAGATGACAGCATTAATAAGTAAACTAAACATTACGACACTCTTTATCTACATTTGGCATGGCCGAATTATGGTTTGGATGTTTTGAGTATTACCATGCATACAGAAGTGGTAATACATTCAATGAATGCGTATGTGTGGTGTTGGATCAAATTCCGTGGCTCACTTGATGAAATTCCATCTGTTACAATGGGAAGTTGTGAAAGTAAAATTCTTAATGAATTCTAATGGGACTTTAACAGTGCTTAATCTGCATCAAAAGACAGACCCAAAGGTGCAATAAGATTTTAAAGGTCATTACGACAAGGTCAAAGGTCAAATCAAAGTCAGACCATGATGCTGTACACCTACAACCCCTAACCAATGTCCCTACCAAACATCAACTTCCTACACCTTACAGTTTCCGAGATATAGCTCGGACAAGATGTTATAGGTCAAGGTCACTACAGCAAGGTCAAATCAAGGTCAGACCATGACGTTGCACACCTACACCCCCTAACCAATGTCCCTACCAAGTATCAACTTCCTACACCTTACGGTTTCCGAGATATAGCCCGGACAAGATTTTATAGGTCAAGGTCACTACAGCAAGGTCAAAGGTCAAATCAAGGTCAAACCATGACATTGCACACCTACACCCCATAACCAATGTCCCTACCAAGTATCAGCCTCCTACACCTTACGGTTTCCGAGATACAGCCCGGACAAGTTTTTAAAGGTCACTACAGCAAGGTCAAACCATGAAATTGTATACCTACACTCCCTAACCAATGTCCCTACCACGTATCAACTTCCTACACCTTATGGTTTCCGATATATAGCCCAACAAGATTTTATAGGTCTAGGTCACTACGGCAAGGTCAAATCAAGGTCACACCATGACGTTGCACACCTACACCCCCTAAACAATTCCCTACCAAGTATCAACTTCCTACACCTTACGGTTTCCAAGATATAGCCCGGACAAGATTTTAAAACTCAAGGTCACTTTGGCAAGGTCAAATCAAGGTCAGAGTATGAAGTTGCACACCTACACATCCTAACTAATGTCCCTACCAAGTATCAACTTCCTACACCTTACGGTTTCTGAGATGCAGCCCGGACAAACTTTTTCCCGCCTACCGCCTGCCCGCCCACCCATCCGGACACCATAGGTTAAAACAATACCCCAACAGCCCTTAAGGGCTGTGGTGGAAAAAAACTAGTTCTCTCTATACCTAAATATAACTGACAGTTGTTCTGCTCACACAGTCTACTGTTTAACAGTTTTCCATCATGTGTGGTAATTAGCTGGATTCACCCTGATCACAAGTGCCCATTTGTCAATCTTGACAATCACTAGACCAACAAAGCCTTTTGCTACTTCTTATAAGGCATAGCTTATATGCAATCAGAATTTACCTACAAAAAGTGTTTATATGTTATTGTTATTTCTTTAATGTCACTCTTTCTGAAAATGTTATTTATACAAACAACCACAGGATGCTCTGCAAAAGTGCTCTTTGTACTTCTCGTCTTGCCATTGTTTTTCACTAATGCCACCAATCTATTAAGTATAAACTTGAGTTGTGCAGTAAGTCCTAATCTTAAGTACTAACATCTCACATTCACTAAAATTCAATATAACAGGACAAACCTGGAGCATATGAACACATTGCCACAACAAGAGCACTCCGAGAGCGCAGACCTCCACCAAGGGAGCTCAATTTCTGGACTTTCAAAACCTACCATTAGCACTGATATTGCCCCCCCCCCCCCCCCCCCCCCCCCCCCCCCCCCCCCCCTCTATTCCATATTTTTGCTGATAGTGATCCAGATCACTCCCAAAATCTTATAACTTGTTCCTTGTCCCATTTAGAACATATCCTGAAAATTTCATCAAAATCCGTTCATACTTTGAGTTATCTGTCTTTAAAAATTACATTTCATGGATCCAGAAGATCCAGATTATCCAGATCACTCAAAATATAATCACTTCTTCCTTTTACCATTTCAGACATATCCTGAAATTTTATCAAAATCCGTCCATAAGTTTTTGAGTTATCTTGTTCACAAACAAACAAACAGAGCGACAGACAAACCCAAGCGAAAACATAACGGTAACCTCCTTGGCAGAGGTAATTAATGATAAAGCATAATCTTAATTTATTTGTAGGAAAATTATTCTTGTATTAAAGGACAAAAAAATGTTAAATGAAGATATTTTCCAGTTGAAAAAAGAAAGAAACACAAATACTGTGGTGGTTATAAAAAATATATGTTGCATAGAAAAAATAATAGAAATATAGATATTTTCATTTTATTGTTACATATTTAAACAATGCTGACCTCCTTAAATAGAAAAAATCGATACTGATGATGATGAACAACCAGCCGCCCAGAATATTTAAATACTGAGGCAAGACTTTGACGTGTGTTCAAAAATCATTTCATGAGAAAAAGAGCCTGGAGGATTGTACTAAAACAAATATTCATAAATTGTGGTAGTATGGTATTGTACTCTAAACAGAAGACAGGTGTGTTAACAGCTAACAGTAGTCATAAGATGTACAACTGTGTTACAATGTAAACTCTACACTTTGCATTCTGGACCAGTGTACATGTCTTTAAATCTATGTCAAAACAAGCATTCTGACGCATGCATTTATCTCCCGCCGTATAAATTAGATGTCCTAAAGATAGTGGAATATAAATTTTCCTGCGAGATGGAGGCACATGTAGAAGTGACAAGTTTAATGTTTGATTGCAATACTTTTAAAGACAAAAGGCATTTACTCATTTTAGTAGCTATTACTTTGCCATCCAAAGAGCTACAGTTCTGCCACTTCATGATGCAGATCAACTCAAAGTAGGGAAGCACGTCTTTAGAAGAAATAGCCTATCTGTACTACTTTTAGAGATACAAGACATTTACTTATTTTAGTGGCTATTACTCTGCCATCTAAAGAGCTACAGTTCTGCAACTTCACTATGTGGTAGATCACCCAAAAGTAGGTGAATGACATATTTAGAAGAAATTGCCCACCTGTAATACTTTTAGAGACTAGACCAAGGATGCATCTGTGGCCAGATGCAAAATGTATCCACCGGCAAAGACAAAAGTAGCTATTACTCAGCTATGGCACGAGCTAGAGGTCTGAAATTTTAGTATGTTATAGCTGACCCAAAAGTAGGTGAATAACATATTTGCACAAAATTCTCTAAATGCAATAGTTTTCAAGTTACAAGTGATTTTACTCATGATGGAAGTTAGTGAAAAGCCCAAAAGTAGCTATTACTCACTTAGCTATTCAGATAGACACCCAAGTTACTCACCATGTTGTTGCTATGGAAAAAGTAGGTGAATGACATATTTTAACAAAATGCTCTAAATGTAATACTTTTCAAGTTATAAATGATTTAGTGTTGAGTAAGAACTTCAAAGTAGCTATTACTCCGCTATGCAATGAGCCACAGGTGTGGAATTTTACTATGTTATAGCTGCCTCAAAATAGGTGAATAACATACTGAAACTAAATAATGTAAATGCAAAAGTTTTCAAGTTATAAGTGATTTACCCAACAGTGATAACCTAAAAGTAGTTATTATTCAGCTATGCCATGAGCTACAGGTCTGAAATTTTACTATGTTATAGCTGACCCAAAAGTAGCTGCATAACATATTTGCACAAAGTGCTCTAAATGCAGTACTTTTCAAGTTATAATTGATTTAGTGCATGATTTAATTAATTTTAATGTATTAAAATTTATTTAAAAAATTCATAAAAAAACTTAAGCATGTGAAACTTCTCCAAAATGTAGGTGAATGAGTTATTTGATAAATACTGGCTATCCGCAATACTTTTAGTGATAATAGGCATTTACTTATTTTGAGTAGGTGAGTAATTAGCTACAGGTCTGAAACTTCACCAAGTGAAAGCTGTCCCAAAAGTAGGTGAATGACTTATTTGAGAAAAATTGGCTATCTGCAATAATTTTAGAGATAATTAGCATTTACTCATTTTGAGTAGGTGAGTAATTACCTACGGGTCTGGAACTTCACCATGTGAAGGCTATCCGCAATACTTCTAGGGATAATTAGCATTTATTCATTTTGAGTACGTGAATAATTAGCTACGGGTCTGAAACTTCACCAAGTGATGGCTCTCCCAATAGTAGATGAATGAGTTATTTGAGAAAAATTGGCTATCTGCAATACTTTTAGAGATAATTAGCATTTACTCATTTTGAGCAGGTGAGTAATTAGCTATGGGGCTGAAACTTCACCATGTGAAAGCTCTCCCAAACGTAGGTGAATGAGTTATTTGAGAAAAATTGGCTATCTGCAATACTTTTAGAGATAATTAGCATTTACTCATTTTGAGCAGGTGAGTAATTAGCTATGGGTCTGAAACTTCACCAAGTGAAAGCTCTCCTAAAAGTAGGTGAATGAGTTATTTGACAAAAAATGGCTATCTGCAATCCTTTTAGAGATAATTAGCATTTACTCATTTTGAGTAGGTGAGTAATTAGCTACAGGTCTGAAACTTCACCAAGTGAAAGCTCTCCCAAAAGTAGGTGAATGAGTTATATGAGAAAAATTGGCTATCCGCAATACTTTTAGAGATAATTAGCATTTACTCATTTTGAGTAGGTGAACAATTAGCTACGGGTCTGAAACTTCACCAAGTGAAAGCTCTCCCAATAGTAGGTGAATGAGTTATTTGAGAAAAATTGGCTATCTGCAATACTTTTAGAGATAATTAGCATTTACTCATTTTGAGTAGGTGAGTAATTAGCTATGGGTCTGAAATTTCACCATGTGAAAGCTCTCCCAAAAGTAGGTGAATGAGTTATCTGAGAAAATTGGCTATCTGCAATACTTTTAGAGATAATTCGTATTTACTCATTTTGAGTAGGTGAGTAATTAGCTACGGATCTGAAACTTGACCATGTGAAAGCTCTTCCAAAAGTATGTGAAGGAGTTATTTGAGAAAAATTGGCTACCTGCAATACTTTTAGAGATAATTAGCATTTACTCATTTTCAGCAGGTGAATAATTAGCTACAGGTCTGAAACTTTACCAAGTGAAAGCTCTCCCAAAAGTAGATGAACGAGTTATTTGAGAAAAGTTGTCTATCTGCAATAATTTTAGAGATAATTAGCATTTACTCATTTTGAGTAGGTGAGTAATTAGCTATGGATCTGAAACTTCACCATGTGAAAGCTCTTCCAAAAGTACCTGAAGGAGTTATTTGAGAAAAATTGGCTACCTGCAATACTTTTAGAGGTAATTAGCATTAACTCATTTTCAGCAGGTGAATAATTAGCTACGGGTCTGAAACTTCACGAAGTGAAAGCTCTCTCAAAAGTAGGTGAATGAGTTATTTGAGAAAAATTGGCTATCTGCAATACTTTTAGAGATAATTAGCATTTACTCATTTTGAGTAGGTGAATAATTAGCTACAGGTCTGAAACTTCACCAAGTGAAAACTCTCTCAAAAGTAGGTGAATGAGTTATTTGAGAAAAATTGGCTATCTGCAATACTTTTAGAGATGATTCGCATTTACTCATTTTGAGCAGGTGAGTAATTAGCTACGGGTCTGAAACTTCACCAAGTGAAAGCTCTTCCAAAAGTAGGTGAATGAGTTATTTGAGAAAAATTGGCTATCTGCAATACTTTTAGAGATGATTCGCATTTACTCATTTTGAGCAGGTGAGTAATTAGCTACGGGTCTGAAACTTCACCAAGTGAAAGCTCTTCCAAAAGTAGGTGAATGAGTTATTTGAGAAAAATTGGCTATCTGCAATACTTTTAGAGATAATTCGCATTTACTCATTTTGAGTAGGTGAGTAATTAGCTACGGGTCTGAAACTTGACCAAGTGAAAGCTCTCCCAAAAGTAGGTGAATGAGTTATTTGAGAAAAATTGGCTATCTGCAATACTTTTAGAGATAATTAGCATTTACTCACTTTGAGTAATTAGCTACGGGTCTGAAACTTGACCATGTGAAAGCTCTTCCAAAAGTAGGTGAATGAGTTGAGAAAAATTGGCTATCTGCAATACTTTTAGAGATAATTCGCATTTACTCATTTTGAGTAGGTGAGTAATTAGCTAAGGGTCTGAAACTTCACCAAGTGAAAGCTCTCAATTAGCTACAAATGAGAAAATAGCTATTACTCACTTATGGCATGCAATAGAACCCCAAACTATGTACCATCTTATAGCTAAGGACAAAGTAGCTGAACAACATATTTTAGGCAAACACTCTAACTGCAATAGTTTTGGAGTTACAATGGCTTTACTCAACAGTCAGAATTTCAAAGTAGCTATTACTCAGCTATCAAAGATTCAACAGGTCTGAAACTTTACTATGTGATAGCTTACCAAAAAGTAGATGAACAACATATTTGAAAAGATTTCCCTAACTTTAATACTTTTGAAGATATTTGACATTTACTTCTTTTGTTATTTAGCTACAAATGAGAAAATAGCTATTACTCACTTATGGCACGCAATAGAACCCCAAACTATGTACCATCTTATAGCTAAGGACAAAGTAGCTGAACAACATATTTTAGGAAAACACTCTAACTGCAATAGTTTTGGAGATACAATGGCTTTACTCAACAGTCGGAATTTGAAAGTAGCTATGACTCAGCTATCAAAGGTTCAACAGGTCTGAAACTTTACTATGTAATAGCTTACCAAAAAGTAGATGGACAACATATTTGAAAAGATTTCCCTAACTTTAATACTTTTGAAGATATTTGACATTTACTTCTTTTGTTATTTAGCTACAAATGAGAAAATAGCTATTACTCACTTATGGCATGCAATAGAACCCCAAACTATGTACCATCTCATAGCTAAGGACAAAGTAGCTGAACAACATATTTTAGGAAAACACTCTAACTGCAATAGTTTTGGAGTTACAATGGCTTTACTCAACCGTCGGAATTTGAAAGTAGCTATTACTCAGCTATCAAAGGTTCAACAGGTCTGAAACTTTACTATGTGATAGCTTACCAAAAAGTAGATGGACAACATATTTGAAAAGATTTCACTAACTTTAATACTTTTGAAGATATTTGACATTTACTTCTTTTGTTATTTAGCTACAAATGAGAAAATAGCTATTACTCACTTATGGCATGCAATAGAACCCCAAACTATGTACCATCTTATAGCTAAGGACAAAGTAGCTGAACAACATATTTTAGGAAAACACTGTAACTGCAATAGTTTTGGAGATACAATGGCTTTACTCAACAGTCGGAATTTGAAAGTAGCTATTACTCAGCTATCCATGGTGCAACAGGTCTGAAACTTAACTATGTGATAGCTTACCCAAAAGTAGATGAATAACATATTTGAAAAGATTTCTGTAACTCTAATACTTTTGAAGATATTTGGCATTTACTTCTTTTGTTATTTAGCTACAAATGAGAAAATAGCTATTACTCACTTATGGCATGCAATAGAACCCCAAACTATGTACCATCTTATAGCTAAGGACAAAGTAGCTGAACAACATATTTTAGGAAAACACTCTAACTGCAATAGTTTTGGAGTTACAATGGCTTTACTCAACAGTCAGAATTTCAAAGTAGCTATTACTCAGCTATCCAAGGTGCAACAGGTCTGAAACTTTACTATGTGATAGCTTACCAAAAAGTAGATGAACAACATATTTGAAAAGATTTCTGTAACTCTAATACTTTTGAAGATATTTGACATTTACTCCTTTTGTTATTTAGCTACAAATGAGAAAATAGCTATTACTCACTTATGGCATGCAATGGGACCCCAAACTATGTACCATCTTATAGCTAAGGACAAAGTAGCTGAACAACATATTTGAAGAAAAAGTTGTAACTGCAATAGTTTTTGAGTTATGAGCCCTTTACTCCAAGTAGCTAAGATAGCTATTACTCAGTTATCTTTAGGCCTAAGTCCATAAAACCCAAAAAATTTTCGAGGGCGTGAAAATTCATTGGGACAATTAATTTACAAAAAATCTGTAGCTGTAGTAGTTTTGGAGGAATCTGCGTGACTAACTAACGCACGCACACACGCACGCACACATACAGGTTTATGGTGTAGACCGAGGACGCGGGTTTTTTACTATCCAACCGAGGACATCTTTATTTTTGTGTTTAAACATCAGATTTTGATTGATATGCATAAAATGAATTATTTCATATCATCCCATGTATTTAAATCTGAGAAAAAGCTTCTTTTCTAGAAGTTGGTTTTTTACAAGACAACTGAGGACACACTTAGTTGTATGTTTACTATCCAACCGAGGACCAAAAGTATATAGGAATTAATGCATATGATTGAGGACGCACATTGCAAAAATGATCCGTCAAACTGAGGACACACTTAGTTGTACTCTTACCAGCAACCTGAGGACGCACAGGTAGAGGACTTAACACACATGATAGAGGACACACACTTTATGTATGATCCGTCAAACTGAGGACACACTAAGTCATATATTTAATAGCAAACTGAGGACACACAAGTACAGGAATTATTACCCATGATAGAGGACACACGCTTTATACATGATCTGTCAAACTGAGGACACACTTAGTTATGTATTACAGCCAACTGAGGACACACAAGTATAGGAATTAATACATGCGATAGAGGACACATATTTTACATGTGTTCTGTCAATCTGAGGACACACCATATGGTACATTTGCCACCAAACTGAGGACACACATATATGAATTAATCTATATGACAGAGGACATACATTTGCAAGATGATCTGTCAAACAGTCAATTATCTTAACAATATCATGATTAAATTTACTTGATAAGATTTGTAGCTGATAACATATACCACTGTTTATTTGAAATCAATTACAAAATATACAAGGCAACTGCCGCAGCAGTTATCTCCCGCCTTAGAATCAGTAAAAATCGAGAACTAAAGGAAATATAATAATAAGGCCTTTGTAGTAAGATAACCCCACTTGACATTGAAAAAGGGGTCAAAAGTAAAAGTCAGCAGTTGGAAAAGTCTCAGACCATGACTTTCTTTAAGTTGTTTTCATATTTGGCGCCCCTAGTAGCAATGATAAGGGACATATAAGACCTTTTTAATAGGATAATGCCATTTAACATTAAACATCTGATATGATGGACATTTCGTTTTCGAAACTCGGTCAAATTACTATCAGGCTAACTTTCCTAGCCTTATATCTTTTGTGCAAATTTGATCAACCTAGCTGCGATATTTCCATTTTTATAGCATACTAATGATTTTGAAATAATCGGCTATGGTGGCCATTTTGTTTTTCAAATAAGGCCAAAATTTTGTCAAAAACATTTGCAGGCCAGGACTTTTCATGGTCTATCTTTACATTCTAAAGCCATAGCACCAATAAAAAGGGAGAAATAAGGGTGTTTTAGTGTGATGACCCGATTTAACCTTGAAGCAGGGGTCAAAGGTCAAATTCAACACCTGAAAAAGATTCCCAGACGATGACTTCCTACAAGTTGTTTTCAAATTCCGAACCTTTAGGTGCAATTTTAGGGGAGATATAAGGCCTTTTTAATAGGATAACCCTGTTTGACATAAAACATGCGATATGACGGCCATTTTGTTTTTTGAACTAAGCCAAAATTACTATCAGACTAGCTTTTCTAGCCATATAGCGTTTGTGCAAATTTGATGAAACTAGCTGGAATATTTCAAGATTTAGAGCACCTTTATGATTTTCAAACAATTAGCGATGGCAGCCATTTTGTTTTTCAAAATGACGCTTAAATTTTACACAGACAGGTTTTCATAGCCATAAACATTCCCTGCAAATTTGGTGACGATATCTTTATAAATGAATGAGATATTAAGGTTTATGTAAAAACGTGACGAACGGGCGGACGGACTCACGGACGCAGGCAGTAGATAAAAATAGTTTGGGATTTATCTTACAAAATAGAGAGCATATAATTGTTAATTTATCAGAGCAAATGGGAGAAACACATTTCGGGATCAGTAATATCAAATAGTGGATGCATAATTTCTGTATAATAATAAAATATCAAATAAAGAAAAATATAATAACAAGAGTGTCCACGCATTTTATTCAATGTACACCATCCAATAGACTAGAGATTGCAGCTTGACGCAGTGTATCCCCGGACGGGACATGGTTGAAACGTGACATACAGAGTATTATGGTTGACACATATATACCTCTGTAGGGCGGGGGCATAAGCATTTATGGGAGCAATTTGTACTGACACTAAGTAAGCAAAATGTTTCAAGATATAAGCACTTTTAAGTTTGGGTATCCTTGTTTGACCTTGAAGGAGGGGTCCAAGGTTAAATCTGACCACATAAAAGATTGCCGCCCCATGATTTCCTGTAAGTTGGTTTGCCATCCCAAACCTCTACAACCAATAATAAGTGAGTTACGAGCACTTTTAAGTTTGGCTATCCTCGTTTGACCTTGAAGGAGGGGTCCAAGGTCAAATCTGACCACATCAAAAGATTCCCAGCCCATGATTTCCTATAGGTTGGTTTACCATCCCAAACCTCTAGGATCAATAATGAGTGAGTTATAAGCACCTTTAAGTTTGGTTATCCTCGTTTGACCTTGAAGGAGGGGTCCAAGGTCAAATTTGACCACACCAAAAGATTCCCTGCCCATGATTTCCTATAGGTTGGTTTACCATCCCAAACCTCTAAGACCAATAATAAGCAAGTTATAAACACTTTTAACTTTGGCTATCCTCGTTTGACCTTGAATGAGGGGTCCAAGGTCAAATCTGAACACAACAAAAGATTCCCAGCCCATGATTTCCTATAGGTTGGTTTGACATTCCAAACCTCTAGGACCGATAATAAGCGAGTTATAAGCACTTTTAAGTTTGGCTATCCTTGTTTGACCTGGAAGGAGGGGTCCAAGGTTAAATCTGACAACATCAGAAGATTCGCAGCACATGATTTCCTATAGGTTGGTTTCACATTGCAAACCTCTAGGACCAATAATAAGTATGGCTGCAAGCGAGCCCGAAAATGCGCCTCGAGTCCTCATTTTGAAAGAACTGACTCGAACTCGGTTATTCGCTTGATTATCGCCCACGAAATAAACTACACGACATATCACGCCTTATATAAAACTAGAAGAATGTTTTTGCTGACAAAAACGAAGCGGCCCTGATGAAAAAGAAGTCAACTATAAAAGATGTCAACATATGCATCATAAGCAATAGAAACTGTGAACTTTATTGCATTGTGTATGTTACTTGTCCCTATTTTCATCTTTAATAAGTGTGCACAATTAAAGTGAGGTCAGCTGAACAATACAATAGCTGGGGCCCGGATTCACAAAGATTCTTAAGTAAGAATTCTTACTTAAGTACAACATTTGTGGTAAAATTTAACCACAAATATTGTACTTAAGTCAGAATTCTTACTTAAGAATCTTTGTGAATCCTGACCCTGGAGATTAAAAACTCCATAATTTCACTGCAAGGTGGCCATAACTTCATTCATATTGGGACTTTAAGGTGACCATAAAATATGAATGTCCCTTTTCTCATTCTTTATAAGTGCATAAAGTTTAGCTCATTTCAGTTGAACAATAAGATAGCGGAAGGCTGAAACTTCCTTTTTCACTGTAAGGTGACCATAACTTCATTCATATTGCGACTTTAAGGTGATCATAATATGAGAATGGCCCTTCAATATCAATATATGTTAGATATGGAAAAAGAAAAGAGCCAGACGGCTTTATTCAAATGTTATGACTTTAGGGGGGGCCAAAATTATATTAGCAGTTTAAGGTCACCTTAAAGTCAGGATAACCCTTTGGTTTGCCATCCTATAGGTGTGCAAAGTTTAACTGAGGTCAGTCGAACAATAAGATACTTGGAGGCTGAAAACCCCCTTATTTCACTTTAAGGTGGCTACAACTCCATTCATACTGAGAGTTTAAGGTGACCATAAGTATTATTTTTATCTACTTTAATACCAGTGATAATTTCAATATAAAAAAATGGAAACAGAAAAGAGCCAGAGGATTTTATTCCAATTTGATGACTTTAAGCAGGCCATATGTCCATTAACATTTTGAGTTTAAGGTCACCATAAAGTCAGGATATTCCTTCGGCAAATCTTAATATATGTGCCAAGTTTGGTTGAAAAAAGTGCAAAACTAAGTGTACCCCCTTTTTGACATTAAGGTGACCTTAAGATTGCAGATACAGGGCTAAAACTTCGGCATGTGAAAGATTATCAAAAAGTAGCTGAATAAGTTATTCCAACAATACGCCGTAATCCTAACCATTTTTGAGATACAGACCAAGTACCCATTTTTTAAAAAATTTACAAAAATAAAAAGCCTCCCATTCAGGTATCTATGGTGCAATTGATGAGAAAATACTTTCCGACCTTGGAAATTTGGTCTAGAATGTACCAGATAAATTTTATAGCACAGGTGTGTGTGGTTTTTTCCTAAACGTGATGACGGGGTGTTTTGGAGTTATGCTTAAGGTTACCTTAGGTAAAGCTTAAGGTCTGCGCAAAGTATCCCAAAATTTTCCCGTCCCTATAGTTTTAAAGAAAGATAAGAAGGAAAGAAAAATTTGAAAGGCTAAGAAGTTATTCAAGGGAGACCATAATCTGGCGGCGGCGGTGGTGATCAGTCGAACTTCGGTGAAAACAAATAAGTGTCCCTGACGGGCCGCTTAATTATTAAAATGCACACAACAGGAGAGAATGTTGATAATTCATTGAATTTTGGAATAAATACGCATTTATAATGCAAAAAACAGGAATGTTTAGCCATTTTAATATTGCGAGATTTGAGGCGTCTTCGAAATATGTTATATTAAAATACCATCTTTATAGAAACATTGTTATGCGAAAATTTAAAGTTTGCAAATGCTTAAAATATAAAACTGAAAACGGAAACACCTTATATTAGTAAAATATACAAATATGTTCATAGTTTTAAAGAAAAATCTAATTTTGTGGTAGATTTTACGTCTATTTTTAGTTGTTTTCGAAGACCCGGTTCACTTTTTTTGACTTGAGTATTAGACTGAATCGTTTTGTTTCTGAGTAACCGAAGAATCGTTGCAGCCTTAATAATAAGGGAGATATAGGCACTTTTAAAGTCTGCTATGTGGGCTACTTCGGCACTCTGTGGATGACCTTGAATTAAGAGCTTCAAGGTCAAATGTGTGCAAGGTTGTAGAGGACATGTATATCTGTTATACATATCACCTATGAAGAGATTCAACCTTCTACCTTTGAGAAACAGCTAGTAGAAAAATGTAGATTATTTTCAAAGAAATGTCCATGGCGGCCATCTTGTTTTTCAGAATGAGAAGCTTACCCCCCAATGAAGATATCCTGCAAATTTGGTGAACCTAGCTGGTGTAGTTTTCCTCTTAGCGCGTTAACGGCGAAAATCTCTCTACGCGCAGCGGCGGCGTAGCGAACACTAAACCAAAGTACAGTGTTCGCTCTCGTCAAAAATGAATGCAAGACAGACTGTCTCCCTTCACTTGAAAAGGCGAGACAACTGTGAAAAAATGTGAGACATGTTTTGCGTCAAGATATTTTGAAATATTTAGTTCCAATTTGGGACTGCATAAAATCTTCTTTATTTAAATTATAAGAAATAGATGCTAAACTAAAAGTTCAAATAAACAAACTATTTAATGCTATTTTTATTTGTCTTTTATTTTTTTTTAAATTTCACTTTTAAACCACATCTTAATGGCTTAATGGCTGGGTGCTATTGGGTGGTTTTTTTTTTAATTTTAATTTTTTATTTATTTTACTATTATCTGGATTCATCAAATAAATAAATAAATTGCATTTCTTCTCTTTTCTTTGAAGAAATATATATTTTGTCTCTTCCGACAATAGACGAATTTCTTTGGTCAGTAGTTGTTTCGACTGTTTCGCCTGTGACACAATATGCAGAAGACGAGTTAAAAATTAGACATAAAGCATGGAAATCTCGTGAGAATACCCGAATTCTCACGTGAATTACTGTTAGCTGGGTGTATCAAATAAAATAAACTCTCTTTCATGTCTTTCTCACCTATTTCTATGGGGAAATATGTACGTCGTCGCTTCCGATAACAGACAATTTTCTTTGGTCAGTAGTTTCGACTGTTTCGCCTGTGACACTATAAGCAGAAGACGAGTTTAAAAATCAACAAAAATCACGAAAATCTCTCGAGAATACCCATATTCTCACGTGAATTACTGTTAGCTGAATATATAAAATAGAATAAACTGCTTTTCAAGCTTTTCTCACCCATTTCTATGAGGAAATATGTAGGTCGTCGCTTCCGATAATAGACGAATTTCTTCCGTCAGTTTTGAGTGTTTCGCCTGGTAGCGACAGCACAGACGCGTTGGTGAGTTGGTTTTGCGACAACTCGCCCCAGAGTGTGTACAAACTCGCGCTCGAGAGCGAACACTGAAAGTATCCGCCGGATGCCTCCAGTGGATACAATTATCTGGCAGCACGGATCCAGATGGTCCAGACAGTTATCCAGATCACTCCCAAAATCTAATTACTTGTTCCTTTTCCCATTTAGGACATTTCCTGAAAATGTCATCAAAATCCATCCATAACTTTTTGAGTTATCTGTGTTTAAAAATTACATTGATGGATGCAGAAGATCCAAAGAGTGGTCCGGATCACTCCCAAAATTTAATCATTTCTTCCTTTTCAGACATATCCTTAAAATTTCATCAAAATCCGTCCATAAGTTTTTGAGTTATCTTGTTCTTGATAAAAACATATTTAAGGTCACTCAAATTATTGTTTTTCATTAAGAATTTGATTTAAATAACCTGCACAAAGGAGTATTCCTACTTCATCTTAATTATGGAAAAGCCACATAACTGACAGACAAAAACATATTCAACTCTTTCTTGTGTTAAGTTGTTTTACTTTTGCATAGCCCATATTCTTGTTATTTCTGTCTCCCTATCTTTATAAAAAACTTAGCAAATTCATAAATATGTTAATTTCATATTATTCCTTGAATAAGTTGGTATGGGATTATCTACATTATAGAGCATCCATCAATTTAAAATGAAACAAGTATTAATATTTGTCATTTTCATCACATACTCAACAATAAAGGCCAATTTAGATTTTGAAAGAATAAATCTGCTTAATTAGTTTAATTATATTTATTAATTTATATATCAATTCAACCACTAAAATGAGGATAAATTATGCATATATCTATTGTGGTATCTTACCACATAGCTGGTGTTTAAGACATGTTGTCTACAATCTGTTTTTAATCATTTATTATTAAAAAAAATCAAAAAACAAGTTTTGGTACAATAATTATGAGATCAATATACTAACTTTAGTTGTCCCTCATATAAATATATAGCAATATCTCTGTGCATTATTTAGAGATGAAAAATTCCAAATATCCAATTTAAGCACACAGTTGGCATTTTAATACCAATATGAGGACATAGGTGTCCAAGTATTAACCTGTATAACGGAGGACATCACTAGAATTCTGTGCAGGAATTTTTATGTACAACTGAGGACATGGAGTGTGCTTGGATTTTTATGGAGGAACTGAGGACATGGAGTGCATGGAGAATATTAACAGCTTTTAATAAATTCCTATAACTCCATACATATGTGCTAGGTGTTTTACAGTCTAACTGAGGACATATTTCAGAATTCAATGAAAACTTGAGAAAAGGTTATTTAGTGTATACTTATTGGATTTCTAACAAGATTCTAACTGAGGACGTCCTCGGTTGGCAGTGCGTCCTCGGTTAGAAGGTGTGCAACCAGGGTCATGTCCTCAGTTTAAATGTGTAAACAAGAACACGCACGCACACACAGGCATCATTTCATAATCTCCCTCCCGGGCTAAAGCCCGGCGGGAGATAATAAATGTTGAGGTCAAGCCAATGCCACACCATTCATACTAAGCTATATAATTACTATCATACCTTCAGAACTAGGGCTGGGGCTAAACAATGGCCCCCGAGTATCCGCACTTTGACACCCAACCCAAATTCAAGTAATTGCAAGATTTAGTATCTACCATTAGAAGTCTTCTGTAAACAAATGGTAGCGAAACTTTGGAAGAAACACTATTAAACCAGGTATTATAGAATATGGAGTAAATTATACATTTGTAAGCCCAAATCACAACTTTAATTGATATTATGTGGCAGAAATGTGGCATATTTTACACAAACGTTTCTTTTTGCAGGCGATAATAGAGTATACCGAGTACTTGAGTAGATAAATAGCAAAGACCGACTCGTCTCGTCTATCGACGCTCGGGTAACCGTTTGCAGCCCTCTTCAGAACACTACCCTATTTGGTCAAATTTTCTGGTTAAAAATAGTGATTAACTAGAGGATCACTCGCAAAAAAAAAAGATAATGTTTAGCAAAAACAAAGCGTCCTGAAAAGGATATAAAGGTGAGTGCTAAAGTATTAAGAAAATGCTTCGTTTCTAGCCTTATACTGTTGTGGCAACCAAAGTCAGCGCAGTCTGCTCTATCTAGCACGGTTTTGAAGATATAAGCATTTTTGTGTTTTGCAAAAAATTAAAAATGTCCGCTATATTTGGAGACAAAAATATTTTGAAAATTGGCATGGCTACTCTGCAGAGATACCCAGCAGATCAAATATTTTGTTGAGTTCGCTCCATATAGCATGGTTTTCGAGATATAAGCATTTTTGTGTTTTGCAAAAACTTTGAAAATTCAAAATGGCCACCATTTTTGGGGAGACAAAAATTTTTGACAAGACCACTGCTGCAGTGTGTATCTCCCGCCGAGCATTAAAGGAGAAGAAATAGCTTTTCCGAGATATTCACAATTTTTCATTTTCATGTGTGAAAGCTCTTCCAAAAGTAGGTGAATGAGTTATTTGAGAAAAATTGGCTATCTGCAATACTATTAAGAGATAATTCGCATTTACTCATTTTGAGTAGGTGAGTAATTAGCTATGGGTCTAAAACTTCACCATGTGAAAGCTCTCCCACAAGTAGATGAATGAGTATTTGAAAAAAATTGGGTATCCGCAATACTTTTACAGATAATTAGCATTTACTCATTTGAGTAGGTGAATAAATAGCTATGGGTCTGAAACTTCACAGAGTGAAAGCTCTCCCAAAAGTAGGTGAATGAGTTATTTGAGAAAAATTGGCTATCTGCAATACTTTTAGAGATAATTCACATTTACTCATTTTGAGTAGGTGAATAATTAGCTATGGGTCTGAAACTTCACCAAGTGAAAGCTCTGCCAAAAGTAGGTGAATGAGTTATTTGAGAAAAATTGGCTCTCTGCAATACTTTTAGAGATAATTCGCATTTACTCATTTTGAGTAGGTGAGTAATTAGCTATGGGTCTGAAACTTCACAGAGTGAAAGCTCTCCCAAAAGTAGGTGAATGAGTTATTTGAGAAAAATTGGCTATCTGCAATATTTTTAGAGATAATTCGCATTTACTCATTTTGAGTAGGTGAGTAATTAGCTATGGATCTGAAACTTCACCAAGTGAAAGCTCTCCCAAAAGTACATGAATGAGTTATTTGATAAAAATTGGGTATCCGCAATACTTTTACAGATAATTAGCATTTACTCATTTTGAGTAGGTAAATAATTAGCTATGGGTCTGAAACTTCACCATGTGAAAGCTCTTTCAAAAGTAGGTGAATGAGTTATTTGAGAAAAATTGGCTATCTGCAATACTTTTACAGATAATTCGCATTTACTCATTTTGAGTAGGTGAGTAATCATCTACGGGTCTGAAACTTCACCATGTGAAAGCTCTCCCAAAAGTACATGAATGAGTTATTTGATAAAAATTGGGTATCCGCAATAGTTTTTGAGATAATTAGCATTTACTCATTTTGAGTAGGTGAGCAATTAGCTATGGGTCTGAAACTTCACCAAGTGAAAGCTCTTTGGGATAGCCTGCTCTGCAGAGATACCCTGAAGATCAAAAATTTCGTCGAAATCGCTCTATGTAGCGCGGTTTTCGAAATATTAGCATTTTTGTGTTTTGCAATTTTTGCGCAAAAATTCGAAAATTCAAAATGGCCGCCATTTTTGGCAAGACAAATTTTTTTTGAAAATTGGCATGGCTACTTTGCAGAGATACCCTGTGGGTCAAAAATTTCGTCGAAATCGCTCTATCTAGCACGGTTTTTGAGCTATAAGCATTTTTGTGTTTTGCAATTTTTGCGAAAATTTCGAAAATTCAAAATGGCCGCCATTTTTGGCGAGACACAATTTTTTTGAAAATTGGGAAAACTACTCCACAGAGATATCCTGCGGATCAAAAATTTCGTCGAAATTGCTCTATCTAGCACGGTTTTTGAGATATAACCATTTTTGTGTTTTGCAATTTTTGCGAAAATTTCGAAAATTCAAAATGGCCGCCATTTTGGGTGAGACAAAAATTTTTTTCTCCCCAGAGAAACCCTGTGGGTCAAAAATTTCGTCGAAATCGCTCTATCTAGCACGGTTTTCGAGATATAAGCATTTTTGTGTTTTCCTTATTTGGAAAATTCGTAATGATTAATTAATCATTAATTACTGGGCCATTTCTTGACCAATCAATGCCAAAATCTAATGATTTCCAGATTTTAATAGAATGAATGTATTTGCCAAGTTTCAGGTGAATTGATAAAATTCCTTTCAAGTTATCATCCGGACAAGCTTCCCCATCGAAAAAAGACATTTTTGGTCATGTGACCTCTCTGATTGGTTGAAATGTCACTGCAGCATATTCAAAAAAATTCCCCAAGGCTACTGCCTAAACCTGCCAAATTTGAAAAGAATCCGCCTAACGATTACAGAGTTATAAGGAAAACAAAATGCGGAGCCGGCGGAGCCTGAAGGTCTCCCATACACAAACAAGCGTTCCTTGTGGGACGCTTAATTAAGTCAGAAAATGTGTCAGTGTTTCTGCTGATTTTACAACTCTGTTACATACTAATATTTTGTGAAAGATAGGTATAACATAATAACTTACCAAAAATATAAAATATGGATGGCCAGCCTCCGTCAAAACCATACTCACAAAGGATTCCAGACAATGTGAGACCTATCACATTACCAACCTGGCTGCCTAGACAAATATATGACAAGTTCAGGTACTTCACAACAAACAGAATTTATAAAGAAAGGAACACAGAAAAAACATTCCAACTTAGATTTTGTACTTAGTGCATACCTCATGACTCAAACTCATGACAGTCAAGCAATGAAACTTAAATATGTTAACTGCTTGGATACTGACACACTGTGGAAATATATTATCAAATAATCAATCATTACACATAGAGAAGAGGATCCAAAATAAAAGTAATATGCAATAAATTATCTGTCCTTGATGTTAATTCCAATGGGACAAAATTATGTAACTCATCTGGGATATTAAATGGTTTGTATCCACTTGTATCTTGATTTACATTCTTATCAATACAGTATCTCCCTCCAATATGAGATTCAAAGAGATATTTAACTATTACCGGATACCATATATACATGCAGAGACTTTGTAAAATAAGCCACAGGCATCAAATGCTTTTAAACATCAGAATATAAGTACACAAACCCGAATGACACAGATTGCTTACCATTATTTATTTTTACAAGAGTTATTGAACAAATATTAATTTTACCATTAACTCCAGGGATGATATTATTCACATTTACCACACACAAATCATATGAAACTGAACATGTCGAGAGAGTGAGATTTTGTCAGGATAATACAAAGAGGAGGAATTTTACTACAAAACAACCAGAGAAAATAAATTTTACAGGGTAGAACTGTGATCCTAAGATTAAAAATTTGGATAATAGAACTTTGGACAGCACAGGCAATACCAGGACATCAATTAAAACAAGGGTGAAGTGGTTGGCCTTCACCCAACCACAGAGTCGAATCTTAGGACAGTACTGGGTGTTGAAATCTGTAAACTCGGTTATTATCGCCCATATTTGCAAACCGCTTCCAGGGAAGTTGTTTTCAGATTTGTGTCGCGAGATGGGTATTTGTAGTGACGTGATGTGAAAGGTTTACAAATATAAAGGGTCTGTAGATGCGCAGTTTTACAAGGCTGGTTTAAAATGAAAACCACCAGGATATTTCCTGTCCACGGACTTGCCTCATTAATATTAATGAGCAAACATGCGCAGTCACGGCAGTTCTTTGAGGGGGTTTCCTTTACAAGGCTGGTTGTAGAAATAAACTATGTATGCGCGGACTTTATTGGCGATTCAATCACAAAAATAACCTCAAATAAAGGACAAGGGCCGAACAGAAGCAGAAGTTTACAGAAGCAAACTGTAAGTATTTTAATAAAATATTCGTGCGATAGCCATAATGAGCGATAATAGGGAAAGACAGGTTATGCCGTATTTTACCGATGAAGTATTTTGTCGTTTAGCCAATCAGAATTGAGGAGTTCTGTAGCTTAAAGTATTTGATCTTTGTTGAAACGTCCATTTTATAAAATATTGTCAGGAAATAAGATTAGCGAACTGGTTTATTTTGTAAATATACTGTAAAACAATTTGGAAGACAACTTCCTCCAAAATAAGAAACGGATTGACAGAAAAATGAAATCACGTCATAACTTCTAGGCATGCAAAAGCGCCTTCGAGTGGTTGAATGTAGAACTACGGAGTTTGAATATTTTCATTGTCTCTGTCAGAGGTGTCCTCGATTCTGATTGGCTAAAAAAAAATGTATAGTACTACCGTGACGTCACTTCATTCATTAATTTCTTTGCGGTTTATTTGTTTGACAAATGTGTAGATGCCCAGACAACAATTTTACATTAACAGTGACTGCGTGGTAAACCAGCAGACAAATAAATTAATTGGGGTTTCACCAGCAGACGAAACCGTTAAAAAAGACTCGTTTGAGTAGAAAATCACAATGGAAATACAATAGGTTCTAGGACATACGGGTCCTTAGAGAAAGCCAGACATAGTACTAGACAAGCTTTTTACTTTATAAAATATAACTGAATAAAAGCATTAAAAATCTTCAAAATGGCAGAGTGTATAGTATACACCTTAATGTACCGATATGTGAAGAAATATTATGCAGAATTTGATATTTAAGGGCTTAAACGGCCAATTTAAAAGCGCGGCCACAACCCAGTACATAACTCGAATCAAAGATTCGACTAACTAGAGTAGATTTTCCAATGTTCTATACTGGGAAGCAAAAGTAGCATCTCCATTACTAGGAGACACCAGAAGCAACATCAACTCAAATATTACTAACAAACTTTATGGTCAGGACTAGAATATTTGTTTCCCATGCTCAACTTTTCCATAAAATGGGTGTTCTTGGCATATAGCGCTGGTATTTTTTATCGATATTGAAATATTTATTAATTTATGCTAAATATACCGATATCGATAATGTAGGGTACAATATCAATGTCGAAACATACTACTTAACAGATCCACCTCCGCTGTCTTCCATGAAAATAAAGTATAAAGTTTGAAGGCTTTATGCTTTTCATGTCATTTTTCGTAACCAGTACTTACCACGAAAGCGGAACTGCTATATATTTGTTTACGTTTTCAGACATTACTAAAACTTGAAAAAGAGCTTGGAAGGTCTCCCCAGGAAACTATCTTGTGCCCCGATATTTCATTATCGATCTAAACGGAAGGTAAAAAAAAAATGGTTGGATGTTGATATACATATTTTTATTTGATACCAACGCTATTGGCATACCATGTATATGTTGGTCTGCTCGCCAAAACAAAACAGTAGGTTATACTACATAGAAAATGACTCAAGAGCGCTCACTAACTGGTGTCCACTCTGTTTAAAACAACAACTGAAGAAACATAAAATTAAAAAAAAAATGTATCCTTTAAGAAACATCAGAGATGGTAATTGTGAAATAGATTCTGAACATTTGATTTACGGGACAAACCAGCTATATGTGCACATTTCAATGTTGTTTCAAAGTATGTTAACCCATGGTTTTTCACCTAATGGTTTTTTTGGAATCTGTAATTGTACCCATTCCTAAAAGCAAACGTAAAAGTTTAAGTGACATAAAAAATTATAGAGGTATTTCCTTGTCTTCAATGCTTGGAAAAGTGATGGATAATATAATTGTTTCCTTACATAGTGATGTATTACACACTACTAATATGCAATTTGGCTTTAAAGCTGCACATTCAACAACACAGTGCTCATTTGTGGTAGAAGAGATTGTGCACTACTACAAAAGTAGAGGTTCTAATGTTTTTTTGCTTTTACTGGATGCTAGTCAAGCATTCGACCGTGTAAACTATGTGAAAATGTTTACTATGCTGTCTCAGAGAGGACTGTGTTCAGTTGTGCTCAGATGGTTGTCTAAATTGTATTGTAATCAATCTGTCTCTATCAGATGGGGTAATTGCACAAGTTCTAAGTTTATGTTACTAATGGGGTCAAACAAGGTGGGGTTTTATCACCAATACTTTTTGCTGTGTATATTGACAAGTTGCTTGTAAAGCTAAAAAAATCTGGTATTGGTTGTCACATTGGCAAAACGTTTGCTGGAGCATTTGGATATGCCGATGATATAATTCTGTTATCTCCAACAATAAATTCACTCAAATCCTTGTATAATATGTGTCATGAGTTTGGGAGAGAGTTTGACATTAAATTCAATCCAGAAAAAAGTTAGTTTTTATCATATGGATGTCAAATAGAGGGTTTATACCTAGATGGACTGTTTGTTACATCAAGATGCTGCAAAACACCTTGGTCACATGATAGGCCCTATGGAAAATGACATTAATATTGACCTCAAAAGCAAGGAATTGTTTACTAACTTAAACCATATTCTTGCAGTATTTGGAAATTCAACTTACAAAGTTAAATACAGACTCTTTAAGTCATTCTGTATGCCATTATATGGTTGTGTATTGTGTGGGACTATACCTGTAAAGATATTGAAAGGATTTTTATTTCATGGAGAAAGTGCATTAGAAAATTACTGTTTCTTCCACAACGTACCCACTGTAATTTATTGCCTCTGTTAGTAGATAATATTCCAGTGGAGTCTCAATTATATAAAAGAGTATTAAAATTTGTTGCTGGTCTTCTGGATAGTAATAATATCTACAGCAACCTGTGTGTTAAGCTGGCTTTAAATGGTAGTGGATCAAAAATGTGCAAAAATATAAATTTTATATGCCATAAGTATAGGCTGTGTAAACACAACTTTGGTAAAGAATCTTTAAAACATAATCTGTGTCATGTAAATTACATTTATACAAAAGGAGTGGAGTCAGCCACTGCTGCTTTATCATCAAGTATTACACAGGATATGTTGACAATGAAAGAAGAGCATAATTATGATTTTTTAACAATAACTGAAATTGACACAATTATACAGTCATTATGTGTAGGAGATGATCTTATTGCAGAAGGAAACATAACTTAAGTGCTTCTACTTCCTCTGTATGTTTGTGTATTTATATATGTGTATTTACAAACCTTGCATTGTCACTTTTTTCATTTTATTAATCAACTTGTAACACAGAATCATGTTTCAAAATATTTGTATGTGTATATATACAAATGAATAAATAAACTAATAATAATAATAACAGAATTAACACAAAATGCTTCACAAGTCTTCAAATTTGTCAAAGTTTGAGACCCTGACTCAAATCCAAATAACATTAACAATCCCTCTGCAGAAATAATTAGTGAAAATTGGTGACAAAACAAATCTATTGATCATGCTTTTTGCATTTGTGAAGCATGAGGTTATTATCTCCCGCCGGCCGATAGGCCCGGTACGGGATATTATAAAATGCCCTCTGTCCGTGCGTGCGTCCGTTCGTCACGTTTTTACAGAAGCCTTTCTATCTCTAAAACTATTATAGCTAGAGCTTCCAAATTTGCAGGATACATTCATCATTGGAAAAACTTGCCAGGGAATCTTTTTCTCCTGATTCTGAAAAACAAGATGGCTGCCACGGGTGTTAACAAGATGGCTGCCGTGGATTTTTTTTCTACTTTGAGTAAAGAACTCATAGCTCAAAAAGTATTGCAGTTACAGTTTTTTCGTGAAATATGTTGTTCAGCTACTTTGTCCTTAGCTATAAGATGGTACATAGTTTGGGGTTCTACTGCATGTCATAAGTGAGTAATAGCTATTTTCTCATTTGTAGCTAAATAACAGAAGAAGTAAATGTCGAATATCTTCAAAAGTATTGAAGTTAGGGAAATCTTTTCAAATATGTTGTACATCTACTTTTTGGTAAGCTATCACATAGTAAAAAACAAGATGGCTGCCACGGGTGTTAACAAGATGGCTGCTGTGGATTTTTTTTTCTACTTTGAGTAAAGGACTCATAACTCAAAAAGTAGTGCAGTTACAGTTTTCTCATGAAATATGTTGTTCAGCTACTTTGTCCTTAGCTATAAGATGGTACATAGTTTGGGGTTCTATTGCATGCCATAAGTGAGTAATAGCTATTTTCTCATTTGTAGCTAAATAACAGAAGAAGTAAATGTCAAATATCTTCAAAAGTATTAAAGTTAGGGAAATCTTTTCAAATATGTTGTCCATCTACTTTTTGGTAAGCTATCACATAGTAAAGTTTCAGACCTGTTGCACCTCGGATAGCTGAGTAATAGCTACTTTGAAATTTTGACTGTTGAGTAAAGCCATTGTAACTCCAAAACTATTGCAGTTAGAGTATTTTCCTAAAATATGTTGTTCGGCTACTTTGTCCTTAGCTCTAACATGGTACATAGTTTGGGGTTCTATTGCATGCCATAAATGAGTAATAGCCATTTTGTTATTTGTAGCAAAATAATGAAAGAGGTAAAATGTGAAATATCTTCAAAAGTGTTAAAGTTAGGTCCCCTTTAATGCTCGGCGGGAGATACACACCGCGGCAGTGGTCTTGTTTTTTCATCAAACAGATTAAGACAAGGACCAATGTAGCGATTGCCACAACAGCATTAAATCCATATTAAGAGGTTTACTTGCTGTACTGAGATGGCCTTAATTACACAGGCAGTTACACTTCTGAGAAGTTGCAGTTTAAAAAGATAGACTATCTCAAGAGTTTCTGATAGTTTTTTATGGTTGTGTTGGAAAGGTTCCCTTCATAGCACATTATTTATGAGGAGTGTCTCACCCAGGTTTAATTATGATTAGTTCACTTCTAGCTTTGACATATATTTATGATAGCTCTGAGACACATACATCTGTTTAATGTTACTTCTACTGACATTGAACCTTTACAATAAAGTATCTATTGATATTTTTTGCCTTACTTGCGCATGAAGGTGTAATGATTACCAATGCGCTACAAACCAGATGTTGTGAACAGCTATGCACAAGTATTTTCATTTTTTAATGTCTGCTCTTACTTTTGTCGCAGGTCTAGAGTCTTGACTAACTGTATTCAGAATGTAACATTAACAATAAAACTGGTGTGGATAGCAACTGAGGCTTCCAAGTATCTAAAATACTCTATATTTTGTATATTGAATAAAAAAATGGCATTTTCATTGCTATTCTGGCTGTTTATTTTGAAATATCAAAAGATATTTCATGGCACGCACTAACACATTTTTACTATAGGCTCAACCTTTTCACCCTGATGGGAATTCTATTTATTTAGTGACTAATGGCAAGTTTTCATCAAAATCATGTCCAATATCTAATCAACTGCATATCTTCATTGGGTGCATATATCCACAGACAGAGAATTATGAACAAGAAGCTGGGGACAAAAAATACAAGTTAGAGAAAATATTTTAAGGTTGATGTTTCTTTTAACTATTGTATACAAAAGGTCTGAACTGTATTGTTATGAATGGTCCCTTTGGTAAAAATACATTGCTCTGGGGTGATTATTACACAGACTACAGTACTTTACCACTTACCTGCATAACCAATACCAGCCAATGTGGATCTTTCCAATGGAGGAGCCCACTGTCCCCATAACGCATGCATGGCAGGATATGTCACTCCCTGGAAACAAGCCTACTGCATTAGAAATATGGCAGAACTATGGCATTCCCCACTTACACCCAACATATCATAAAATAGCATCAGAGATGCCCGTACCCCACAGCCTAGGGAAATATTTTTAACACCATGAGATATGGAAGTACTGTATCAGTACAAAGTTCAGGATACCTTCAGAGCACTGTCAGTTATATAAAGGTCCAAACAATGTTTAAATGGAGAAAATAATGTCTAAAAGAAAGATAATGCATGTAAAGATGAAGTATTAAAACAAGATAATTCAATAACAAGATGACAGCATTAATCAGTAAACTAAAATTACCACACTCTTTATCTACATCTGCATGGCCAAATTATGGGTTAGATGTTTTGAATATTACCATGCATACAGAAGAGGTAATACATTCAATGAATGCTTATGTGTGGTGTTGGAGCAAAATCTGTGGCTCACTTGATGAAATTCCATCTCTTACAATGGTAAGTTATAAAAGTAAAATTCTTAATAAATTCTAATATGACTTTAACAGTGCTTAATCTGCATCAAAAGACAGACCCAAAGGTGCAACAAGATTTTAAAGGTCAAGGTCACTACGACAAGGTCAAAGGTCCAATTAAGGTCACACCATGATAATGCACACCTATAACCCCTAACCAATGTCCCTACCAAGTATCAACTTCCTACACCTTACAGTTTCCGAGATATAGCCCAGAAAAAATTTTATAGGTCAAGGTCACTACGGCAAGGTCAAAGGTCAACTCAAGGTTACACCATGACGTTGCACACCTACACCCCCTAACCAATGTCCCTACCAAGTATCAACTTCCTACACCTTACGGTTTCCGAGATATAGCCCAGAAAAAATTTTATAGGTCAAGGTCACTACGGCAAGGTCAAAGGTCAACTCAAGGTTACACCATGACGTTGCACACCTACACCCCCTAACCAATGTCCCTACCAAGTATCAACTTCCTACACCTTACGGTTTCTGAGATACAGCCCGGACAAACTTTTTCCCGCCACCCGCCCATCCGGACACCATGGGTGAAAACAATACCCCAACAGCCCTTAAGGGCTGTGGGGTAAAAACTAGTAAGATATCTTCAAACACATTATGTTGGAAAATTTTCTTTCACTTTTCACAGAGTTTTAGCTGGGATTTTGGCCCCTTGGACAGTCAAATGTTAAAATATAATTGGTTAAATTCACAAACTTTAACCATATCCATCAAAACCTGCCATCCCTATCATGAGCTTCTTTGAAGGTGAAACTATTTTAGTTTGGTATTGCAAGGTATTTTGAGGAATGAACAATCATTTTTGAATAGAAAATTTTAAGGGTAATTGGGTCTAAATATGAGAATATAACAGCAAAAGGTCATCCTATATGTGTAAGTATAACCAGCTTTGACAAAAGAGAATATTAACTGTAAATTTAATACCTTGAACTTAATGTTCTCTGAAAACTAATCGGTCATAAAATCACATTTGACAATCAGTCATAAAATCACACTTGACCACATATTAACTATCATTCCTATCTGGGACAACCAGATGTACATACAAACAAGAATGGTTTTCAAACAACAGAATACATGGTGACAATTATTTATGAGACCTTACATATTTCAAATTCCATTATGTAAAATAGTATTGATCATACTGTCAGTAAATACCAGTAGCTTACAGAAGCCACATGTGTGTATGAATGACGTTCAGGAATAATGATCCAATCTAAATTCAACTCTCTCCCCTTAACAACAAACAACTGTGACAAAGTCAATTATCTGCTGGTAGAAATCCAATAAAACTGGACACAGATATACCAACTGCACTCACTGCCTAGTGGCTTCCAAATAGTAATCACAGTAATCTGCATAAGGTATCACAAACAACTGAAATAAGATCTATAATCTTCTTAATGGCATGTTGCACTTAATAGCTGGTGCTGAAGATATTGAGCATAATTTAAAAGGAATACTACACTGTCAGATTAATTTCTGATCAGAATTAAACTCTAATCCAGTCTTTAAGATGGCTATCAAACATTTTAACAAGATACTTAATCAACTTATTTGGGAAGGTATACTATACCCTAAACACTAATTATCAGGGACAAACAAAATATTCTGAGTTAGCAGCACCAAGATGGGAGATGAAATGATAACTTTTCACACACTGAGGAATATTTCACCAATCCTCTTTGATACACAATAATTTTTAAAAATAGCATCAGAGATGCCCGTACCCCACAGCCTGGGGAAATAGTTTTCAACACCATGAGATACAGAAGTAGTGAAACACTACAAAGATCGGGATACTTTCAGAGCAGAGTCAGTTATATGAAGGTCAAAATGGTGTTTAAGTAGAGAAAATAACATCTAAGAGAAGGAAAATGTATGTAAAGATAAAGTATTAAAACAAGACAATTCAATAGCAAGATGACAGCATTAATCAGTTAACTAAAAATTATGATGCACACCTATAACCCCTAACCAATGCCACTACCAACTATCAACTTCCTACACTTTACAGTTTCCAAGATATTGTCTGGACAAAATTTTAAAGGTCAAGGTCACTACAGCAAGATCAAAGTGTAATCAAGGTCATACCATGACCTGCACACCTACACCCCCTAACCAATGTCCCTACCAAGTATCAACTTCCCACACCTTACGGTTTCCGAGATATAGCCTGAACAAGATTTTATAGGTCAAGGTCACTACAGCAAGATCAAATCAAGGTCACACCATGACGTTGCACACCTACACCTCCTAACCAATGTCCCTACCAAGTATCAATTTCCTACACCTTACAGTTTTCGAGATACAGCCCGGACAAGATTTTAAAGGTCAAGGTTACTACGGCAAGGTCAAAGGTCAAATCAAGGTCACACCATGACGTTGCACACCTAAATCCCCTATCCAATGTCCCTCAAGTATCAATTTCCTACACCTTACGGTTTCCGAGATATAGCCCAGACAAGATTTTATAGGTCAAGGTCACTACGGCAAGATCAAAGGTCAAATCAAGGTCACACCATGCATTGCACACCTACACCCCCTAACCAATGTCCCTACCAAGTATCAACTTCATACACCTTATGGTTTCCAAGATATAGCCAGAACAAGATTTTATAGGTCAAGGTCACTACGGCAAGGTCAAAGGTCAAATCAAGGTCTCACCATGACGCTGCACACCTACACCCCCTAACCAATGTCCCTACCAATTATCAACTTCCTACACCTTACAGTTTCTGAGATATAGCCCGGACAAGATTTTCAAACTCAAGGTCACTGCGACAAGGTTAAAGGTCAAATCAAGGTCACACCATGACGTTGCACACCTACACCCCCTAACCAATGTCCCTACCAAGTATCAACTTCCTACACCTTACGGCTTCTGAGATACAGCCCGGACAAACTTTTTCCCGCCCGCCCATCCGGACACCATGGGTGAAAAAAAAACACGGGATAAAAATAACACAAGATATCAAAGATCAAGATCACTCCACCAATGTCAAAGCTTAGTCTATGTGCATATATATTACAAAACTGCTGTTGTCAGTCATAACTCCGCTCAATGTGAAATGAACATCAGATTCTATTCATAATACATGTATTTTTAGATTAATTAGTATGCAGTACTTATAAAAATATGTAGACACAATCATAATTTGTATGTTTCTTTACTAATTTTCAGTGGAACATTTAAGATATAATTCTCCTTTAAGATTACTTCACTGTCTTGAATCAGAACCAATGTTGTCAAATTTGAGTGCTTAGGAATACAGTTGCAGCATAAAGAATATACTTACAGCTCCAAAACCAGCAAGTACCCTGAGAGTAATGAAGAAGTAATAGCTGGCTCTTGCAGCCACTGGAGTGAGAATAGATGCCACTGAGACTAGAATCATGAAGATTCCTAGCACTTTACTCCCTCCAATACGACCTGCCAACCAGCCACCAGGGATCTGAGACACCATGTATCCCCAGAAGAAGGAACCCAATGCTAAGCCCTGTTGTGGCTTGGTCCAGGCAAACTCGCCATCCTGAAATAAATTAGTTGGTGGTATTTGTATTCTTGTGTTAGTACATGGTAAATCAATTGTAAATTTATAGAATATCAGTTGTACAATATTAAGAAAAGTAAGGTTCCACTGAAAACTCACATTTACAATACAGTACTACTCCAACAGTGGAACACTGAGGAGTCAAAACTCAAGAAAACATAATAGTACTTCACCAGGATGTACAAGCTGAGAGGGATGTGCCACGGTGATATATTAAATAAATTCTACTTAGAATGGAATGGTACTAAGCATTATGTTAATTCAAATATTCAGCTTTGGTTTTTATATCATTTGATTTTAAAATATTGTTAGTTTGTTACAAGTCATAAAATGCACTATTTTTTGCAGCCTCTATTCCACAAATTAAAAATCTTTATTTTATTATTATATGTTTCCTCAAGTTCAGTACTATGTTGCAAGTTGCAGTAAAAACAATGATATAAATCATCTTAAAACAATTTTTAAAGTATGAACTGTTGACTTTAAATGTATAGCGGTGTTGAATTAGAACATTCTAGAATTCTGCCAAGTGAACAACTAAAAAGTTCTGACATTGATACTTTCAATATATAGGATGGTTTTGTATCATATTTTCCATTTTGTATCTCACCAATGCAAAACCATCCCAATAATCCAGTATTTATTATACCCTAACATATCTACAACCAAATAGGCCACCTAAACAGGAAGTGTACAATTACTCCAGATTCAGGTTTCTTTACAATATTTTTAAAGTTTTCCTTCAATTACACTTCTTGGCAATCAAGATGCTGGTTGTAAAGTTTCATCATGGTATTTCAGTAAAATGTTTTCAATTCCCAGCAACTCGGGCCACTGACCCATCCTTAGAACTCAGGGTTTTTTTACTAATATTTTAAGTTTTCTCACAGCTATATGTGCTGGCAATCAAAATGTTTGTTGCAAAGTGTCTTCACAGTATTTTAGTTAAATGGTCTGGGCACTGAGACACAGGTGCCACTGACTCATTCCTGTTCAATATCAATACTGACACTTTGAAACCATGTTTGTGAATATTCTGAATATTATACATAAAAAGCCTTTCCTAAGTGCAAGAGATCTGATTGCAAGAATGATTAACAAACCTCAGTTTCCTTGTTGGTGTTGTTGCCCAACTTCTCAGCTGGACAGTCCTCATCTATTTGCTCAACAATGTTTACTGAATCAGATACATTTTTAAACTCAGTTCCATTCACCATGGAATTAAGACTGTGGAGGCTGCTCAGATCATTTTCCAGGGCTGTGTGGTTAACCATGCATACTATGGCCACTCCAATTGCAGTTCTCTGGGCATTCATGCACATGAAACCAAAGAAGCCAAGGATGGCTATCATCAACCTAACACTGCACAGCATTTTCGCTAGAAAAACACAGTATCAACACAAGATACACCAACTTATAGTCTTAGACAAATATATAATCTAGTTAAACACAACAGATATCAGGATCAAGCCATTCTTGGACAGTTCCAACAAAAAACTATTGATCCGTTTTTGTTTTTTTTCTATTTGAATTTTTGATGGTGCCTTGGTACTCCAGATAGGTCAAGTCAGATGGATTCAGTAAAAGGGCAACTGAGGACTTGGCATAGTTACTTTTTTATGGATAAGTTGAGCAACACAACCAGTTTTTAAAATAATTTATTGAAACAATTCTACTGGTCAATTAACACAGATCATTCCAGGATAAATGTTAATTTTCCACAATTATATAGATAGTAGACACAAAATATTAAAATAACTATTACAAATCTATTCTGCAGTGCTATGATCGAAGTGAGTATTAGAAACTGGGTTTTTGACACAATGCTTAATTGAGAGGAAATGTCTGTAAAAACTCAGGTATAGTTACCAACAGAAATTGCACAATTAAGTAAAGTACTCCATATATCTTTGTCATAACAGAAATATGTCTCAATTATGGCAGGTGAACACACTTTGGCAGGCCTAAGGTTAAAGATCACACCATAACCTAGCATACCTACACTCCCCATCCAATGACCCATCCAAGAATCAAGTTTTACATCTTACAGTTTCTGAGATATGGCCCAAACAGAATGTTAAAGGTAAAGGTCACTGCAACAAGGTCCAGTGATTCTGCTACCAGAAAAGTCTGGCGGACATTGTCCTAAGACTAGGAAAACGTTTAGGACATTTTCGAATAATTTAGGACAGAATTCTTGTCAATCCAATTTTCATTCTACAGGTTGCCAAAATTAAGTCATTAAAGTCAATGACCCTATATAAATGGGAAATAAAGTAAAATTTACTGAATCATAAAAATCTCATTTTAGATAAAATGTCAAAAAGTCTTTATGATGTTCAATGATCATGTATTACTGAAACGAGAACTCACGGCCATAGAACCTAAGTATGGTGCTATTAAAATGTCCATTGGAAGTTAACATTACAGCAAATAAACTTTCAATCTGATTTTTTTTTCAGTGAATCAAAATTTGTATATAATTGTATCCAACATGACAGAAATGTTATTTTTTAAATTTTAATTCACATTTTGAAGCCAAAAAGATTTTGAAAACAAAAGCCTAAGGCCATAATTAATATTCATGAGAAGATATGAGGACACAGATTTTCCCTGGGATTACCTTGCAATATTTTATAAAATGGAAGCATAGATGAAGATCAAATACTTTAAACTCGAGAACTCGCGGACACACCACCCAAGCCATTAATATTCATGAGAAGATATGAGGACATGGATATCCCCTGGGATTTCCTTGCAATATTTTATAAAATGGAAGCACAGACAACGATCAAATACTTTAAACTCGAAAACTCACAGCCACAGCACCCAACTCGTTAATATTCATGAGAAGATCTGAGGACACAGATTTCCCCTGCGATTTCCTTGACAGGTCATGTGGCTTGTCACAAGACTTCATAAAAGATGTCTAGACCTTGCTTCGATAAAAATCACGTAGATCTTGCGAGACTTTAGGGTTGTAACATGACTTCATATTTTGTAAATAAAACGACGGCTAGATCTTCTATTATCGGATACGACTCAGACAATATGTCCTAATATTCTATTTAAAATTCAGGGTTTTGTTGCAAAATTCAGTCAATGACCGATGTGAATCTGAAACCCTGAGGTCAAATCAAGATCACACTATGCTGATGCTTATCTGCACTCTCTAACACCTTATGGTTTCCAAGATATAGCCCGGACAAGATTTTCAAGTTCAAGGTCACTATCGCAAGGTCAAAGGTCAAATTAAGGTCACATGCCTTTGCACACCTAAACCTCTAACTAATTTCCCTACCAAATATCAACCTCCTACACCTTAAAGATTCTGAGATATAGTCTGGACAAGACTTTTATGATCAGGGTGACTACAGAAAGGTCAAAGGAAAGGTCACAGCATAATGTTTTACTCCCTACAAAGGAGTACTACAAAGACCAATGTCTCTACAAAGTATAAACTTCCTATGCCTTATAGCTCCCAAGACACAGCCTGGACAAGATAGTAAAGGTCAAGGTCACTACAGCAAGGTCAAAGGTCAAATCAAGGTCCCACCAGGACATTGCACACCTACATCCTCCAACCAATGTTCCTTTCAAGTTTCAACTCTCTACACCTTACGGTATCTGAGATATAGCCCAGACACAATTTTCAAACTTAAGGTCACTACAGCAAGGCAAAGCTCAAATCAAGGTCACACCAATGACGTTGCTCACCTACACGCCCCAACCAATGTCCCAAGTTTCAGCTTGCTAAACCTTGTGGTTTCTGTGATACAGCCTGGGCAAACTTTTTCCCGCCACTCAACTGCCTGCCAATCTGGATGCCATGGGTGAAAACAATACCCGCACAGTCCTTAAAGTTTGTGGGTAAAAACTGGATTTGTTCGAATTAGTATGAACCTAAAAGTAAAATCATCTACGAGTTTTGGACATTAATTTCCTTCATATTGACAAAACATAATACAAAGACACATTATTAAAAATTTCTGTGAAATATTTTTTTTTTTTTTTTTTTTTTTACTTTTATTGAAAAATATGTTGGTTTTTTTTCAAAAACTTTTTGCTAATGTCTGTAACAAGATCTGTAACCAGATTGCATCTAAAATTATATAGTTTCCTATCTTTAACTGTTCTGGCATCATGATAGATACTTCGTACAAATTTATAAGTTTCAATCCATCATTGGTCAGTTTTAATCACTTTGATAGGTTTTTTTGATATTTCATCTTTGTTCAGGTGCAATAAAAAAATTCAATAACTGACATGTCCATAATAGCTAAATACATCATAAAAAATAGGCCAAGGCCCGCTGCTTACTGGCGACCCGCATGTTGTTGTGTTTTTCCATTTTTGGCGAAAATTCGAAAATTCAAAATGGCCGCCATTTTTGGGGAGGGGAAAATTTTTTTGAAAATTAACAATAGTACATTCCTCTTATACCCTGCGGGTCGAAAATTTCGACGAAATCGCTCTATCTCGCACGGTTAAGGAGATACAAGCAATTTTGTGTTTTTCCATTTTTGGTGAAAATTCAAAAATTCAAAATGGCCGCCATTTTTGGGGAGGGAAAATTTTTTTGAAAATTGCCAATACTACACTCCTCTTATACCCTGTGGGTCGAAAATTTCGACGAAATCGCTCTATCTCGCACGGTTAAGGAGATAGAAGCAATTTTGTGTTTTTCCATTTTTGGCGAAAATTCGAAAATTCAAAATGGGCGCCATTTTTGGGGAGGGGAAAATTTTTTTGAAAATTAACAATAGTACATTCCTCTTATACCCTGCGGGTCGAAAATTTCGACGAAATCGCCCTATCTCGCACGGTTAAGGAGATACAAGCAATTTTGTGTTTTTCCATTTTTGGCGAAAATTCGAAAATTCAAAATGGCCGCCATAAAATTTCAACGAAATCGCTCTATCTCGCACGGTTAAGGGGGTAGAAGCAATTTTGTGTTTTCCCATTTTTGGCGAAAATGGTTTCGAAAAATTCGAAAATTCAAAATGGCCGCCATTTTTGGGGAGGGGAAAATTTTTTTTAAATTAACAATAGTACATTCCTCTTATACCCTGCGGGTCGAAAATTTCGACGAAATCGCTCTATCTCGAACGGTTAAGGAGATACAAGCAATTTTGTGTTTTTCCATTTTTGGCGAAAATTCGAAAATTCAAAATGGCCGCCATTTTTGCGGAGGGGAAAATTTTTTGAAAATTGCCAATAGTACATTTCTCTTATACCCTGCGGCTCAAAAATTTCGACGAAATTGCTCTATCTCGCACAGTTAAGGAGATAATGGCCGCCATTTTTGGGGAGGGGAAAATTTTTTGAAAATTAACAATAGTACATTCCTCTTATACCCTGCGGCTCGAAAATTTCGACGAAATCGCTCTATCTCGAACGGTTAAGGAGATAGAAGCAATTTTGTGTTTTTCCATTTTTGGCGAAAATTCGAAATGGCCGCCATTTTTGCGGAGGGGAAAATTTTTTGAAAATTGCCAATAGTACATTTCTCTTATACCCTGTGGGTCGAAAATTTCGACGAAATCGCTCTATCTCGCACGGTTAAGGAGATACAAGCAATTTTGTGTTTTTCCAATTTTGGCGAAAATTCGAAAATTCAAAATGGCCGCCATTTTTGGGGAGGGGAAAATTTTTTGAAAATTAACAGTAGTACATTCCTCTTATACCCTGTGGGTCGAAAATTTTGAAGGAGATACAAGCAATTTTGTGTTTTTCCATTTTTGGCGAAAATTCGAAATGGCCGCCATTTTTGCGGAGGGGAAATTTTTTTGAAAATTAACAATAGTACATTCTTCTTATACCCTGTGGGTCGAAAATTTCGACGAAATTGCTCTATCTCGCACGGTTAAGGAGATACAAGCAATTTTGTGTTTTTCCAATTTTGGCGAAAATTCGAAAATTCAAAATGGCCGCCATTTTTGGGGAGGGGAAAATTTTTTGAAAATTAACAGTAGTACATTCCTCTTATACCCTGTGGGTCGAAAATTTTGAAGGAGATACAAGCAATTTTGTGTTTTTCCATTTTTGGCGAAAATTCGAAATGGCCGCCATTTTTGCGGAGGGGAAATTTTTTTGAAAATTAACAATAGTACATTCTTCTTATACCCTGTGGGTCGAAAATTTCGACGAAATTGCTCTATCTCGCACGGTTAAGGAGATAGAAGCAATTTTGTGTTTTTCCATTTTTGGCGAAAATTTCGAAAATTCAAAATGGCCGCCATTTTTGGGGAGGGGAAAATTTTTTTTAAATTAACAATAATACATTCCTCTTATACCCTGCGGTTCGAAAATTTCGACGAAATCGCTCTATCTCGCACGGTTAAGGAGATACAAGCAATTTTGTGTTTTTCCATTTTTGGCGAAAATTCGAAAATTCAAAATGGCCGCCATTTTTGGGGAGGGGAAAATTTTCTGAAAATTAACGATAGTACATTCCTCTTATACCCTGCGGGTCGAAAATTTCGACGAAATCGCTCTATCTCGCACGGTTAAGGAGATACAAGCAATTTTGTGTTTTTCCATTTTTGGCGAAAATTCGAAAATTCAAAATGGCTGCCATTTTTGCGGAGGGGAAAATTTTTTGAAAATTGCCAATAGTACATTTCTCTTATACCCTGCGGGTCAAAAATTTCGAAAATCTCACACCGTTTCTGAGATAAACGCGTTTTTGTTTTTTCAGCGTTCAGAAAAATCGTGACATTTAGTAAATCATTAATAAGTCGGCCATTTTGTATTGGATCGTTTCGAAAAGTTATTGATTTCCAGACATGTATATAATGAACCTACTTGCAAAATTTCATGTGAATAGGTGAAGCGCTTTTTAAGTTATCATCCAGACAAGCACACCCTTTTGAAAAACATGTTTTTGGTCATGTGACTTTTCTGATTGGTGGAAAAACATGCAATGAGGAAAAATGATAGTCCTCCACCCAAGGAAGCTCCATACCAAATTTCAAAGAAATCGGTGCAGTAGTTTCTGAGGAGAAGAGGCTGGAAAAAAAATTGTTGACGACGCCGACAACCAACAACCATATAGTCAGGAAAATACACACTGAATGTAGTTAAAAATTATTTTTCTTCTCAGTGATTCATATGGAAACAAGACCTACACATTGGAGGACCGATGCAAATTGTATCCACTGGAAAGTAGGGATGGGTCAGTATCAAAAATGAGTAGATCGGGAGGTCGTCAATGCAAAACCATACCGATTCCAGGACTCCACATTTTAGTACACCCCAACCAAACATGGACGTTTTCGATATGACGTTTTCTCTTAACGACATCACAATAAAAGTCCTCAATTGCACAAAATATGATAGAAATTCTTTCCATTTCAGGTTTTATTTCCAATAAGTTTTCCTTGCATTATATGTGTTGCCAAGCAAGATTTAGGTTATAAAGTGTCATAAACAAAACAATAGCAGTTCTACTCAACGTATTCCTGCAAATGGATGAAAATATGGGGATAAAAGCTTACAAATTCTTCAGATTTGGGTATGTTTCTAATATTTGATGTCCCTCTTCCATTATATGTGTTGGCAAGCGAAGTGGGGGTTTTAAAAATCTCATCACGGTATTTCAGAAAAATGCTCTCGATACCGAAATACCAGGCCTACCGACCCATCCCTACCAGAAAGACAACTCACCAAAGCCAGTGAACCATTGTTTGACCTTGAAGGAGAGCCCAAGGTCAAAGCTAACAACATCAGAAGATTCTCAGCCCATGATTTCCTATAAGTTAGTTTCACATTGCAAGCCTCTAAGACCAATAATAAGCGAGTTACAAGCACCTTTAAGTTTGGCTATCCTAATCTGACCTTGAAGGAGGGGCCCAAGATCAAATCTGATCACACCCTAAGATTCTCAGCCCATGATTTCCTATAAGTTGCTGTCACATCCCAAACCTCTAGGAGCAATAATAAGCGAGTTATAAGCACTGGATATGCTCGTTTGACCTGAAAGGAGAGGCCTAAGGTCAAATCTGACCACACCAGAAGATTCCCAGCCCATGATTTCCTATAGGTTGGTTTACCATCCCAAACTTCTACGACCAATAATAAGCAAACTATGAGCACTTTTAGTTTGAATATCCTCGTTTGACCTTGAAGGAGGGGCCCAATGTCAAATCTGACCACATGAAAAGATTCCCAGCTCCCAGCCCATAATTTCCCATATGTTGGTTTACCATTAAACCTCTAGGACCAACTAGACTAAGGACGCATCTGCTAGATGTATCCACCGACAAAGGCCAACTAACATAGTTTAGAAGACATTTTTCGTTAATAAGCCAGCTGAAAGCACTTTTAAGTTTGGCTACCCTTATTTGATCCTGTAGCAGGGGCCCAAGGTGAAGTCTGACCACATCAAAAGATTCGCAGCCCATGATTTCCTATAAGTCGTTTTCACATTGCAAACCTCTAGGACCAATAATAAGCAGGAGGGGCCCAAGGTCAAATCTGACCACATGAAAAGATTTGCAGCCCATGACTTCCTCTAAGTTGTTTTCATATTAATGAGTTATTTGAGAAATACTGGCTATCTGCAATACTTCTAGAGATAATTCGCATTTACTCATTTTGAGTAGGTGAATAATTAGCTATGGGTCTGAAACTTCACCAAGTGAAAGCTCTCTCAAAAGTAGGCGAATGAGTTATTTGAGAAAAATTGGCTATCTACAATACTTTTAGAGATAATTCGAATTTACTCATTTTCAGTAGGTGAGTAATTACCTACGGGTCTGGAACTTCACCATGTGAAAGCTCTCCCAAAAGTAGATGAATGAGTTATTTGAGAAAAATTGGCTATCTGCAATACTTTTATAGATAATTAGCATTTACTCATTTTGAGTAGGTGAGTAATTACCTATGGGTCTGAAACTTCACCAAGTGAAAGCTCTCCCAAAAGTAGGTGAAGGAGTTATTTGACAAAAATTGGCTATCTGCAATACTTTTAGAGATAATTTGCATTTACTCATTTTGAGTAGGTGAGTAATTACCTACGGGTCTGAAACTTCACCAAGTGAAAGCTCTCCCAAAAGTAGGTGAAGGAGTTATTTGAGAAAAATTGGCTATCTGCAATACTTTTAGAGATAATTCGCATTTACTCATTTTGAGTAGGTGAGTAATTACCTACCGGTCTGGAACTTCAGCATGTGAAAGCTCTCCCAAAAGTAGGTGGATGAGTTATTTAAGAAAAATTTGCTATCTGCAATACTTTTAGAGAAAATGCAGAATTACTCATTTTTAGTAGGCAAGTAATTTAGCCACAGGCCTAATTTAGACATAAAGCCTCCCAATAGAATACTGTGATGCACCCTGTAATATACCTTGCAAACTTGAGAAGGCTAGCTATAATATTTTTTCGTTAGAGCGGTAATGATGAAATTTCTCTACACACTACGGCTATCCAGTGGATACAATGATTTACTCAACAGTGAGAACCTGAAAGTAGATATTGGTAAGCTATGCCATGACATAGAGGTCTGCAATTGCACTATGTTATAGCTGACCAAAAATTATGTGAATCACATATTTAAACAAAATACTCTAAATGTAATAGTTTTCACGTTATAACTGATTTACTCAACAGTGATAACCTCAAAGTAGCTATTACTCAGCTATGCAATGAGCTACATGTCTGAATTTTTTCTATGTTATAGCTGACCCAAAAGTAGGTGAACAACATATTTAAGCAAAATACTGTAAATGCAATAGTTTTCAAGTTACAACTGATTTACTGAATAGTGAGAACCTGAAAATAGCTATTGCTCAGCTATGCCATGAGCTGTAAGTCTGTAATTTCACGACGTTATAGCTGACCCAAAAGTAGGTGAACAACATGTTTTAACAAAATACTCCAAATGCACTATTTTTCAAGTTACAAGTCATTTACTCAACAGTCAGTACCTGAAAATAGCTATTGCTCAGTTGTGCCATGAGCTACAGGTCTGTAATTTCACTATGTTATAGCTGACCCAAAAGTAGCTGAATAACATATTTGCACAAATTTCTGTAAATGCAATAGTTTTCCAATTACAACTGATTTACTCAACAGTGTGAACTTCAAAGTAGCTATTACTCAGCTATGCAATGAGCAACAGGTCTGGAACTTCACTATGTTATAGCTGACTCCGAAATAGGTGAATAACATATTGAAACAAAATACTCTAAATGTAATACTTTTGAAGTTATAAGTAATTTACTCAACAGTGATAACCTAAAAGTAGCTATTACTCAGCTATGCCATGAGCTACAGGTCTGAAATTTTACTATGTTATAGCTGACATAAAAGTAGCTGAATAACATATTTATACAAAATTGTGTAAATGCAATAGTTTTCAAGTTACAAGTGATTTTACTCATGATGGAAGTTACTGAAAAGCCCAAAAGTAGCTATTACTCACTTAGCTATTGAGACAGACACTCAAGTTACTCACCATGTTGTAGCTAAGAAAAAAGTATGTGAATAACATATTTTAACAAAATGCTCTAAATGCAACACTTTTCAAGTTATAAGTGATTTAGTGCATGATTTCATGAATTTTAATGCATTTTAGACATTTTATCTACCACAGGCCTAATTTAGACATAAAGCCTACCAAAAAGATAGGGTGGCGAGTCCTCTAGCTTACCAAGCCACCTGCCAAATATGAAAGAAATCTGGAAAGAAATGTGGAGTGTAGGTCACTAACAAGCAATATTCCACAGTTTAGACATTTTTGTCTACCACAGGCCTAATTTAAACATAAAGCCCACCAAAAAGATAGGGTGGCGAGTCCTCTACCATATCAAGCCACCTGCCAAATATGAAAGAAATCCGGAAAGAAATGTGGACTGTACGTCGCCAACAAGAAATCTCTGTGGACGCGGACGACAACGATGATGAATCCATAGTATCCTCGCTTCGCGTTGGGGATCCAATAATAAGTGAGTAAAAAGCACTTTTATGTTTGGCTATCCTCATTTGACCTTGAAGGAAGGGTCCAAGGTCAAATCTGACATCAGAAGATTACCAGCCCATGATTTCCTATACATTGGTTTCACATTACAAACCTCTAGGACCAATAATAAGCGATATATAGGCACTTTTAAAGTCCGCTGCATGGGGTACTTTGGCACTCGTGGATGACCTTGAATTAAGAGCTTCAAGGTCAAATCTCTGCGAGGTTGTAGAGGACATGTATATCTGTTATACATATCACCTATGAAGAGATTCAACCTTCTACCTATGAGAAACAGCCAGTAGAAAAAGGTAGATAATTTTCGAAGAAATGCCCACGGCGACCATCTTGCTTTTTAGAATGAGGGTAATTTCAGTCCCAGAGAAGCTTACCCCCAATAAAGATATCCTGCAAATTTGGTGAACCTAGGCGGTGTAGTTTTCTTCTGAGAGCGTTAATGCCGAAAATCTCTTTACACACGCAGTGGCGGTGTCGTGAATGCTAAACCAAAGTATCCACCGGATGCCTCCTGTGGATACAATTAGCTGTTCTTGTTTGTCTTGTTTTCCAATATGCACCTATCCTATTTGCGTCCAGTAGACAAAATATCTTACTGGGCACTGAATCTGTGAAATTTACTTAGACTGATCTGGATTGAAGTACATTAGGGATTTGTCTGAATGCTCTTAATCCATATCGATACAGTAATAAGTCGACTCTGTTCAAGAGGGAGATTCACAACCCTGATATAAACACTGACGCCTCTAAATCTGATTATATTTGTCCATGTGACATTTTTTTTTATCTTCCCCATTGTCCTATTATTGAAAAGCCAGGTCTATTCAAGGTCAAGGTTTTTACATCTGCTGTTAAAACAAGACATAGCAATCCAGGGAAAATGTTATCATACTTCTTCAATTCATAAATCAAAAGCTCATTTCAACAATTGTTTCTCATATGATGGTCCAAAACTTTGGAATGATTTGCCACAAGAGATTCAAACTGCTCATACTATTTTCATTTTCAGGTGACTTCAAAAGTATCTGTTTCAAAAGTCTTGCCCTCCCTAATTATCGACTACTGAATCACTGGTCTCCCTAGTTATGACCTTGTCATGTTTCATGACTTTTGATTATGTGTTATATTTTGGATGATGCCTTAGAATCCACTACATCAGAGATTAAGCACATGGATACCTGACAGATGCCTGATTTTCAACATAATTGAGGTCTAATTGTGCAGTCAACGGAGATATAGATATATAAACCAGGCAGGACAGAAAGAGGTTTAATAAGCTGTAATCAACCTGGGACCAATACTTAGCCACCCACTCCCCTAAAATTGACTTTTATGTGATCTCTTGGTCTTAAATCTGAGGTCATTTCTGGCCTAGTGGCATTTGTGGTTCCCTAGTCACTACTGCTTCCCTGCATCAGTTGGCCGCAATCGTAAGTTGACCGCCCTCACCACAGCTTCAATATGAGTGGCCTCCTACACTCTGAAATCGTGTATTATTGTTAAACTTATTATATGCAACAGTTTTCATTTGTGTACAATAACCTATTTGTCTTTCTGGAGCCTGTAGACGAGCCGCAGCCAACTTATGACTGTGGCCAACTTATGCAGGGTAGCAGTACAGAATTTAAGTTGGATTATAAAGTGCCTCAAATTGACACGGGTGGTCTCAAAGATATCCGTTAATATGTGGGTGGATATGCTGCTACTGTTTCAGCTGTTGTAATTAAAACAGGAATATTATTGCTAGGGATGGGTCGGTATGAAAAATATGTAGATCGGGATGTCGCCAATGCAAAACCGTACCGAATTCGGGACTCCGCGTTTTAGTTCACCCCAAACAAACATGGACGTTTCCTCAACGACATCGCAATAAAAGCTCATAAATGCACAAAATATGTGATAAAAACGTATAATGTCTTCATATTTCTGGTTTCTTTCCAATATTTTAAGTTTTCCTTTATTTATATGAGTTGACAAGCGAAATTGAGGTTATAAAGTGTCGTAACCAAAACATGGCAGTTCTGCTCAACGTATCGCTTAGCACTATAAAAGTCTGTAAATGGACGAAAATATGGGATAAAAGCTTATAATTTCTTCAGATTTTGGGTATGTTTCTGATATTTTAACTCTTCCTTCCATTATATATGCTGACAAGCGAAGTGGCGGTTGTAAAATCTCATCACGGTATTTCAATAAAATGCTCTCGACACCGAGATACCGGACCTACCGACCCATCCCTAATTATTGCATAGAATTTCTATGAATAGTGTAAAATAATCAGGGAAACTAAAATGTGGTGCTCGAAAATATACTGTACTGCTTCCCTGCATAAGTTGGCCGCGGGTCGTAAGTTGCCCGCCATCATCATATTTTGAAATTTCTACTGTATAGTGGTGATGGACTAGTTCACGCCCGGGCACCAATTCACGCCCACCCTCAATTTTCTTGAAGATTTATAATTTTTCATAGAGAAGATGTTTACCACATCATAGATAATCATCTAATGGATCATATACATTTGTAATTTATTGTTTAACTGTGATTGTTTTGGATAAATTTAGGGGTGGGCGTGAATTGGTACCCCGGCGTGAACTGGTCCACCACCACTAAATCTAAAGGCCTGTAAGATTCTTGAAGTCAAAGTTGGGGTTTTACGTCCCGTTCAACAGCCAGGGTCATATTGGGACAGGTCCTCAGAATTGCCACTTGTGGGACTCGAACCCACAGAGGTGACTGCCTATGATTAGATGCCAAACTTGCTAACCACTAGGCCACTGAGGACCTCTGTAAGATTCTTGAATGGTCTACAGTATTATAATAAGATTTATTATAACTACCACTTTTAAAACCTGTGCAACCACACATTTGTCTGTTTGATACATTTAAATGAGTGGCGGCCAACTTACGACCCCCGGCCAACTTATGCAGGGAAGCAGTATATAATGATGCAATCTTCTTAGAAACAACAAACCCAACAAACCTGCAGCAGGTTTTTCTTCCATTGATCCGCTGTGCTTTAATTCAGTCATAGTTATTCCAAAAGTGAGGTAAAATATTAACTAAATTCAAACGTTTTCTTTAAATAAACTTTAAATTTAAGCTGACAATAACTTTAACTACAACTTGAATATATTTGTTTTACAAATAAACAACCATGCACAAACGTGGAAACTGACAAGTGCTGCGTAAAGGGTGGTTTCTAAACCACGGAAAAGTGACGGAATTCCGTGACGGAAGCGGAAAATCGCCTCAAAATCGCCTAATATATCTAGATCTATATTGATTTTGGATCTAATATAGATCTAAAATGACACAGTAGTTTACTTATTTATTGTATCTTCATAAGTATAACATATTTTACAAATTTATATATAAGATTACAATGAAACAATGACACAGTATTTTACTTACTGATGTACAATTATACTGTTATACTGAGGTAATAATCCAAAAGATATGTACCAGTTAAGACTACAAAAAAGCAATGATAAATAATATAATATTTAATACTGTGACAATTGCTCAAATTTTTTTGATACAATTGTTATTCAAGGTTTCCAAGTGAAATACTATTAGGACACCTTATGGCTAGTTTTATGTTATACATGAGAATTCTGCAGATAATAATGAACATTTTGGTGGTTGTCTTATTAAAATCAAGCAAATATTAAGCCATTCTATGCATAATAGTACATGGATAAAATTTCAATGAACCAATGACACAGTAGTTTACTTATTTATTGTATCTGCATAAGTACAACATATTTTACAATTTTATATATAAGATTACAATGAAACAATGACACAATATTTTACTTACTAATGTACAATTATACTGTTATACTGAGAAAATAATACCAAATATATGTAACAGGTAAGACTACAAAAAAGCAATGATAAATAATATAATATTTAATACTACGAGATTAAGTTATTCTTTACATTTCTTACATAACCATGACTCATCACTGTTAGCTGCACCCAAATATCCACTACATTTTATATAATACCATTTTTTACACATTTGTTGTCACATTGCACCATAGTTTCAAAACAATCTGGATATCCACAATCACAATCCATATGAAAATTTTCTGTTTTTCAAGCACTAATATGAGCCTTACTTTTTAAGATTTTCTTTTTGGGAAAATGTTTAAAAAAATTATTTTCTAAACAATCATGCAAATGTTTCCAGTTTAATTATCTATTTACGACTGTTCTCCACATAATAATGAACATTTTGGTGGTTGTCGTATTAAAATCAAGCAAATATTAAACATTTTACAAGTATTTTAACACAGCCTTGGATTTTCCCAGTGCTTTTTAATTGGGCGATTTTTTTTTCCATGGAAGTTGGTGATGAATATCTTACTTTTAAGCTAACTTATGCAAAGTTTCCAGTTTAATTATCTATCTACGACTGTTCTCCACATAATAATGAACATTTTGGTGGTTGTCTTATTAAAATCAAGCAAGTATTGAGCATTTTACAAGGATTTTAACATAGCCTTGGATTTTCATGAAAACTGTCACTTGCTGTCAAAGAAAGTGGTTTACAATTCATTTAATCTTCAAACACTCCATTATTATTGAAGTGTGCACCCTAACTGTTAATTGTGATCAGGGTATGTCCATCTTTATTCTTTAATCTACCTTTACCTAGGTTATTTGGAGTGTCCACCCTAACTGTTAATTGCCATCAGGGTATGTCCATCTTTAATTCCAATTCCAATTCAACTTTTATAGCGCTTAATCTCTGCCAAAGTGACAGACTCTAAGGCGCAGCATCATAAGCATAGTCACAAAAAATCATTGTCCTTATCCATAGCAATGGTCGACATCACGGAGAATGCCATATGGGGTGGAAAATACTAAGGAGGATAAGCTTGGCAGAATAGGTATGCCTTAAGTTTTTTTCTGAAGGAAGCAATAGAAGTGGCAGATCGTACATCATCCGGGAGTTCATTCCATATTTTGGGAGCATCATATGCAAAGCTTAGACCAAACTGCTTTGTGGATTTGTAAATAGATGGTTGGTATTGAGGAACATGTAGAATTATACCATCAGATTGACTCAACCGAGTATTATAGGCACATTGTCTAACTTTGAGGAATGGGCTGAAATATTTTGGACAGTTAGTATGTAGGTATTTGTACACCAGCAAGGCAGTCTTGAAGATGCAACGGTGCCTTATGGGTAGCCAATGAAGGGCTTTTCTTAGTGGAGTGGTATGAGAAAGACAAGTGGCTCTACAAACAATTCTGGCCAGACTGTTTTGAATGCATTGTAGCTTGCGTAGGTTAGAAACAGATAGACCCCTAAACAAGGAGCTACAGTAGTCAGGTGTACTCCCCACAAGTGCATTTGCAGCCATTTTAACTTATCTTGTTGAGACTTGGAGCCAAATATAATGAAGTCGGTTTTATCGGCATTCAGCTATAATCTACCTTTACCTAGGTTGTTGAGATATATTATCCTCCCTCCCCTGTTTAATTGAATAAGGAACTGTTTGATAATTCTGTTCTGTTCAGATGGTCGTTTGGAAGTAAAATAGGCGATATTTGGGTGATTTTAGGCAATTTTTAGGCGATATTTAGGCGATTTTCCATATCGCCCAATAGTAGTGTTATTGGAGCAGGAGACGATTCTAATTGGATCCAAAAGTGGGAGGCGTAAGTACACAAATGAGTGGGGGTTTGTCTATGAGACGCTTAATTAAGCTTTGTTCTTTGTAGAGCAATTAGAGCAATGATTAGGAGTTGTATAGGGGGGTGGGGATGTTGTGTATTTTGCCCCAAGGGGATCATCAATAAGGGGTGGGATAAACTTAAGGTTTTAATTACTGGAGAAAAGAACAGTTATGATGCAGGGTAATATTATTATTGTTTGTCTTTTATTTGTTTGCAGTAAAAGCGATTTTGATGTCTCCCCATCGAGGAGGGGATGGCACGCTCAATTAAGCAGAACAATGAAAGCTGATTATGGGGGGGGGGGTTGTGTTGGGGATTGGGGGGTTTTGTGTATTTATATTTACACCAGCTTTCCTTTGCCACAGCCCCAAAGACAACTCTTGTATGAACTCCAGTTATTAACTTTTTAGGGGTGTAATAATTCCCAAAACTGTGAGTCACACCAGCCAAAACTAATTTTTCTCTGTCCACAACGATTATAAGGAAATCCTCTTGCTCACAAACCCAGTGGAGTGACACTGGAGGTTAGTGTAAATAAAACCCTTGATAGAGATTAATTATCGTCAATACTCTCTACAAAATACACAAACTTCTGACCCCCCCCCATTAATGGACTCTTTTTGAACTGCAGTAATTAAATTATTAAGCATACAATTACATGTACCATTGCTTTCACTTGCCACCCACCCAACCTTTTTCTCTCCCTGACAATAAGGTAGAGGACAAGAGAAAAATAAAAGATTTCAGAGGTCAAAGCAAGTTTTAATCACAACTATATATGCATACATAAACAAATGTGTATATAAACAAGCATCAATAAATATATGAACATTCATATAAAATCTTTTTTTTTCAGATTTTTTTTGAAAACTTTTTATTGCTCAAAACAAGCGCTCTTAGTTTGATTGTGCCATATCTGTTCTCTCATATGCCCCCCCCTCCCCGGCAAACAGAATGCACTAAAATGATTCACAAACAGAAAATGTACCTGGTAAGTGGGGCCGGGAGGCGGAGGTGGAGGGAGGTTTTGCATTGAGCAATAAAGCATTCAATCCATTGCATATTCTTATAGCTATTGTCCGCATAACACTAATGGGGAAATGAGCGTGGAAAGTGGTCATATGGATGGTAAGTAGACAGATTTTCTTGTTATTTTTTTTTCACCTGGATTGTTTGATGATCGATGCAACTACAGGAAAAAAGGAGAAGAAAAACCAGGAAGCCGCTGGTCAAACAGTCATATATGGGATAAATGGAAAAATATTATGCATAGGGTAAGACACCGGGCTTTATTTTGTTTTGGCTAGAACCCGTCTTAACTCTTAACAGAGTTGATCTTCCCCACCCTTGAAAATTATTGTTATCTTAGTAAATTAATGTATATATAAATCTGAGACAGTTGCAGTATTTAGGCAGCTGTTGTATGTTCTGTAACTGTTAAATCCAGTGAACTCACTTTTTTTCTCACTAATCTTGCAATCTCTGAGCAACTGAGTGTGGATTTTTATTTTTTCTTCAGTGATAAAGGATAACAACCTTTGGGTTGTTTTTTTCTTAGAAAAAAAGGATTATACATAAGCAAAAATGTCAAAGTGAGTGCAAATTTATTATATCTGTTCAATATTGAATAGTTATTAACTTTTTTTTTCAAGCTTCGGTAAAAACACTCAATTACGAAAATTGAAAAAAAAGAACAATGTTAACATTGCAAGAATTATGTTTCAAACATTATATGGCAAATGTGGATTTAATAAATGATGGATTTCTTAGGGCATTTAAATCAAAAGAGGAGCTGATAAGGCATTGGTACACACATGTAAAGTAAGTACAGCAGAACCTCCATTTTCCAACCCTCTGTTATCTGAACTTTCAATTATCTGACCTCAAATTCACTCTCCCAACTCCAATTAAGCCTGTTATTGTAGCTTTTCTATTATCTGACTCACTTGTTACTCCCCAAGAGGTTCGGATAATAGGGGTTCTACTGTATCTATGTACAGGGAAAAAATGCTGATTTATAAGCATGAGAGATAGAATAAAGACATAAAAAGATACTAGTACTACCACTATTCCCTACTACCGCAGATAATAATTATTATTATTATTGAACTTATATAAAAAATGACAACTAGTTTTCATAATATTTAAGTATAGTTCTGTTATTTCAATGACATAAATATTGTTACAGACTGTAACTTACAGTTCATACTCTAGTACATATAAAAAATGAATAACACACTGATGTCTTTTTTATTTCTACTTGCAGCATGAAACATCAGGGGAGAGAATCCCTATTTAGCTCTCCAGACCAATCAGACAAGCGTGGTAGAATAGAAGCTTCCATGGGTTTGCCAAATCTAAATGACAGCTTCGATCTGGATAAGGAGACAGAGAAGATATTTGATGGGGTGTATAGCCAGATAGCTGCACCCAGTCAACAGCAACCTGTACATGATAAAATGTAAGTTATAGCTTAATATATTATCAAAATTAAAAATAGGACAGTTAAAAACTACTGGAAAATGGAAGGTCGCATAATTAAGCTTATAGCACATTAGGACTGCTAAAAACCCAAGAACCCCCCACCCCATATCGAACTTGACACCTCATTTTAATGTAGGCAATACAGAATAAACTACCATTCCCTAAGGGGTTAGGCTTACACAAGGAAATAGTCAAGTGCAGATGCAGGCCCGTTAAAAGTTTGAACAGAATGGTAAGCTGGTATGAAAACAAATCTTAAATTAAACCTACTCTCATTCAGCATTTGTAACACAGAAATGTCACTAAGTCATAATTTAAAGATTACATTCTCCAACTAAAGTCAACTTTCGTTGTGTATTTCAGCTTATCCTTCGAAATACATAATGACAGATCGGACGACACTGTCATCCTAACCCAAGGAGACAATATCCTCAGGATCTATCCTGACCAAGCGAGGGTCTTGTTGAATGAGTGGCCAAGCATAGCCCGAGTTGTACAGGACGCCACACTAGACAGGAGGGGTAGTTATTCCACTCTGCTCCTGAATAACATGATGGCTACGGTCTCAGAACTGAAGCCCTACCTGCTACTACAAAAATTTTATGGGGATAGTGTTGGTTCTACCATATGTGAAAGAAGAACAATTAAAGTTCAACTGGAGGAACTGGCCCATGTTGAAAGTGCATTAATTGACATTTAAAGCTTGAGTTCTGCATATTGAATGTGCCTTAAATGACATTTACAGTTTAAGTTCGGTCAATGGAATTATTACGACCATTAAAACAATTTGAAAATATATATCACATTTTTTATTTTTACATGCTTTAATCCCATGACTTGCACCAGTAAAAATATATATATATATATAAAAGTCTGTGGAAATACCTTATAATTCATCTTCTGTGAAATATGAAACATCCCTCAAGTATATGGGGCTCCTTTCTCTCACCGACCTTGATCTTCTTGCTGCCTCAATTTTTTTAAGGTAGCATTTGTAGCAGACACATCCTATCATAACCCCCCAAAATAACAAGCACACTGCACCTCCTGCCCCAAGGCCTACGTGCAAAGCAAAGGAACCTGAAAAGATAATAAAATCAAACTTTTAAAGTGCTTAATCTCCCATGTAAGCACAAGGCCTCAAGAAGAATACTTGCACTGAAGAATACTTGTTAAACAAGAACAACTTATACCTTAAGGGTATGATAAATACATACATTATCAATTTTTTAATCAGTTACATACATAATTTACCATGAGTCTGATTCCAAAACTTAACATTTAAGCAAATAGTTTGAAATCTTGTAATACATATATTTTTTTTCAGTTTAATATTTACCCGTATCACTTTCACTGCTCAAACCACTACTCATGCTCGAGTTGTTTTGGATTGTCCCTTGAACACTAGTTGTCAGTATTGAGGAACTGTATGGACTGTGGGAAATATTGTTTTGACTTACTGAAAAAAAGATGAATGCCTATGTGTAGTTGAATCAGAAAAAGAATAGCTACATGTGCTAGGGGAAATAAGACTCCTAGTTGTGCTAGGGGAAATAAACTTCCTAGAGCTAGTTGGAATGTCAGAGATTACAGAGGGTTCAGTACTAGTTAAAATGGGTGTTGTTCTTTGTGAGATTGTCATGGATGCAGTGGTAGGAGTGGTTGTAGTGAAGCTGGTGGTGGTGGTGGTTCCAGATGTTGAAGAAGATTGACCAGCAGTGGTAGCTATATAAAAATAAAACAAAATCTATAGCCCTAAATATCTCTAAATTTGATAAAAATGCAAAAAATAAAAAGCTAAAATTAGCTAAAATGCAATAAAACAGTCTCTCTCTTTTTACTTGTTATAATTTTCATTTTATATTTTTTATTGTAATTGGAAAAAAGTGTATCTAGCTAGGTGTTAAACATTTTTCTCTCCTCCGTTGCATATACATGGACACCCCCCCCCCACACACACACGTGTGCATGAATAATAATAATAATATACATCCTTACCTGGACAATTGGCCACATCAAACTCAATAGTGGGTGTTGTCTCCATTTTCCTGTACACTAGGGTGCAATTAATCCTCACATCCGTATGTAGGGAGAACAATTTTAAATTTTGAAACTGGTCTAAAATGTTCAGAGAATCAATTTCAGAGTTTGTCAAATAAAACCTGGTCACTTTTTCTGGTTCCAGCACTCTAAGTATTGGTGTAGTAGCGAAAATATTCTGACATAAAATCGTTGTCTCCAGACAGGTGCATTTGTCTGGAGACTGACAATCATCTGCCATAGTATTACTCCAGAGAATGGTGAGTAAGATTAGTCTCACAAATTTCATGATGGATACAATGAAAATAAAATTCCAATTATTTTTGTGTGTGTGTGTCAAAACTCCCAAGCCTGACTGATTAAGAAGTTAACAAAATAGAGCAATAGATATGTATGCTTCAAAATAAAGGTATATAGCAATTGGTGATAAAAAGATGGAGGGATTTCTATGGATGTATGGCACTGAAGGTCAGATGCAACTTATAGGCTCTTTTATCCTATTCTATTAGAAAAAGAAACAGAACAGATCCTTTTCCCACTTACTAGGTAACAGGGATCATAAATTTGCAAATAAAAGATACTAGGAGCCAGAAAGTTGGAATGTAAAATAGGGAAATAAAGAGATTCATATTTATAGCCTCCAATACACATGGAAATTGAATGAATTGACCCCCTATAAATAATGCTTTAGAATGTGCAATGTTTTCACAGATTAACAAATCCAAGTCCAAAGTATCAACCACACTCCCCCCCTCCTACCCCTCTCCCCCCCTTACTGATGGGCAGATGTGGCCATATCAAACCATTGAACCAACTCTCGGCATTGTATTGATCATTAGGCAGTGTCACCATTTCACTGCAGTTTTATGCTTTTTACTCGACGTCAGTAATTATTTGCTTTCAGTGCATTATATTTCAATGTGCCTTGGAAAACCTTTGCATTTTTCATTTTATGTTCTTGCAGTGCCAAGCATTAAGTCTGTGTGCAATAAAAAAATAATCTGAGCGGATATTGCATTCTGGATATTGCATTCTGTTTTTCTGTTTTTCGAGGATTAAAAACTGTCAAGTAAGTGAATAATAATAATAATAATATAGTGTGTAAAACTTTTCTTATATGTCAATCTTATAGAGGTGGGCAATGTGAAGTTATATATTTTATAATACGTGTCATAAGAACTTCATGTATGCCACTTATCCAAAGCAGTTGTAGAATAGAACAGTGTAAAGTTTACTTGTCTTCAACTTTCATATTTACATAACTATGTTACCATAATAATGATAATAATTGTTGAATATAAATAAATCTATTTGTCAAATAATTAAAAATAAAAACATTTGCAGTCCAGTCTATTAATTCTAGTGGTGTAAATATAAATCTTTTTGAAAGGGTTTGTGTTGTTTAACTGCAGATATGGCATCTAATTATGCTCCCCTGACACCTGTAGAGAAGGAACGACTTAGGACACAGCCCAATATTGACCTCATACTTGCCTGGGTGCTTGTAAGGGGAATCTCTCAGCACCAAGAAGTTTTAGAGCAAATCGCAATAAAGCAAAGAGAGGTAAGTAAACTTTACCACATTAGACAAATATTATATGAATATCATCTTTTTTTATTGAAAGTAAGCATTTTAGTCTGCTATGGTATTTTTACACAAATTGCCTGAGTGATATAATATCCAAAGTAAAGAGTCAAAAGTCATGAGTATTGACAAGTCAAGTACAAAACACATGTGAAAAACAAAAACAAATCAGCTGGTGAGTTTTTTAAAAAGTCAAGCTTTTCCTTGTTGCTCATTCCACATTAAGACCAGCCGTCATCGACCTTGTTCTTATGGTTCTTGGAGGAATTTGACGGTTTCTTATAGTTGACCTCCCACTTCCAAGCTCCACTTGCTGTGTATTTTGTCTCCTCCTAAAAAACTCCAGTTGTTTAGTTTTTATGTAGTATATGCACCGAATCACTGCTGCAACCACAAGTGTTACATATGACAAAATTCCCAGTATGACAACAATCCACCCATTTTTGGCTATCCAATGGGTAAATGTAAGGAGGGTTTGAATTTGAAGTTCAATTTCTGTTGTGTGTTTAGATATCCCTTTCCATTCATCTTGTGACTTTACTCCATCATCCCCACTGTCCAGATACTCTTCATCACAGGCACCAGTAATAGTGACATCAGATTTTCCCTCTGGACAATTCACAACAACAGAATTAATGAAAGCCATTTTTCTCAGATTGGGAAAAGCCTTCATAACTTTTTGTACATTAATGTAACATTCCACAAATGTCCCTGATCTAATGACTGTATTTCTGATAAAAATTGTGTCTTCATCTACATTTTCACACCAAATCTTACTGATTCTACAATCACATCCACTGGGGCAACTGATCCCATACTGAACAAATAAACATATGACTAAAATGAACAAAAACATAATTGCAAGTACTGAAATTTTCCAAACATGTGTACTATATATATATAAATAAACGGAAAATATGTGTAGCTGACAAAACTCTCAATCAAAACAGTGTTTTGAATAAACTGGGGTCTTCAATGTAAAAAAAGAAATGTAAAAACATGTGTTTTACTGCAGGAGGGAGGCAGTTTTATTAGGCAGTTAGTGATGTTGACCGTGTTTGATTGGGGGGGGGGGGGGGGGAATCCTACATTACTTGGTCTTTCTGTTCAACCTTTTTCACAATATGTTATAACATTGTAAAAAGGTTATTTACACATAAATGTGCAAAGAAGAGTATACACACAATCACACACACCCTGAGATCTTACCTTTTACTAATATCCATGCTATTGCTGTGTGGTGGTGAGTGTGTTAGATTGAGGAGATGCAGATGTTGTTACACATAAAAAAGCCAACAATTAATGTTTTTTTTTGTTTGTTTTTTTTTTTTGTACAGTTGGAACGAGCACACAGTAATGGTAACCACATGGAAGAAATCCAAAATAAAACTTCTGTAAATTCCACCAAGGTATGTCCAAGGTTTGCGTAGAATAAAGCTAAAGGTACTTGATTGTTGATGGTCTACATCCAGCACTTGAGGTCATACTGAAACTATCATATGTACAAGTGACAGAGAGACTTGTAACCCTCATTATAGTGCATCTTATGCGTTTTGGGGGTGGGGGAGGGTGGGGGGGGGGGTGTTGAGTAGGTTGAGTACAAAAGTTTGAATCCTGATGTAAATTTTTTTCCAACTCCAATTAAACTTATTACTTTTAGTGTTTCTATTGTCCAAACATTCTATTATCCGACCTAATAGTGACTCTCCTACAAGGGTCAGATAATAGAGGTTTTACTGTGTATCCAATGCAAAAAAAAAATTTTTTTTTTCAGAAATACACATGCGAAAAATGTGGCTGAGAATTCACTTTCCTCCGGAAATTTACCAACCATGTCAGGTCATGCAAAGGCGCTCTTGCAGTTCCACGGATAAAAGCTTTCCCATGCAAAAAGTGTGCAAAGACATACAAAACTCTAAAAAGTCTGAAAAAACACATGAAATCGTGCGAAGGTGGACTATATGCATGTCGTGTTTGTGGGAGATCCTTTGCTATGAAAAGAGATGTAAATTTACATGAAAGGTCTTGCAGATACAATGTAAATAATTCACCAAACAAAACTTATAAATGTCGAAGATGTAGTGCTACTTTTGTAAATAGACGGGAACTTTACAACCACAGAGTGAGCCAACACGGAGGTGCAGAGCAAAACGGTGCACAAAATTTTCAGCTAGTTGCTCCTCCCTGGAAAGATGCTCAGGGAAATGTAGTTGATCAGGGTTTGGAAAGGGTGTATAATGACAATGCTTTACACATTTTACCTCCGCATAGGACAGTGGGTCCAGTTATCAGAACTTACAATTTTCCAACCGAAAACCTATAGGGAGGGGTCGGGGAAATCATGTCTCGCATTGAAGACATTTATAGAGAACAGGACCATAGTTTTAAATTGAATATCAATCTAGGTTTTATTTTGAGAAATAGAAACACTGGAGAGTATCGTTATTATATACCCTATTCCAATTCTTATTTATTTCAAACACCGTACACCATCACCCGTCATGGAAGTTTGCGTGCTTTGAAAAACAAAATAAAAAGGATCAATCCCAAAGAATATGTACAGAGAAACAGACCCACTAGTGAGTGGGAACCGGTGTTTATAACAAATTTTCAAATTGTTATTTCACTCTTAAATTATGTCTTGGGAAGAAAAAACACAAATTTCCCAAAGCATGTTAAAGATTCAAAAATTGTAGTGACCTTCACAGAGCATGATGACAATCTGTGCTTCTTTAGGTGTATATCATGGCATGAGAGCCAAACCAAGGCGGGGTTAGAACCCCTCACTCAAAGGAAATTTCAGCAGTGGGTTGAGTACAAAAGTTTGAATCCTGATGTAAAATTTTTAGGGGTAGACTTGCTTGACATTCCAGATCTTGAAAACTGTTTTCAAATGAACATTCACGTTTTTCAACTTTTGGAAAATTAAACCGTAGTCACTCATTATAAATCACTAAGTACTTTTGAAAAGAGCATTTATTTAGATTTACAAGAAAATCACCTGTCCTATGTGAAAGATATTGATGCATACGCCAAGAGGTTTCAGTGTCAACGCTGTGATAGACTATTTAACAGATATTATAATCTGAAACGGCACTATGGCAGATGTTTCCGGGTGACAAAATTAAAGTTCCCGGGCAGATTTCACAAAATCCATCAAAACGTTTTTGATGAATTAGAAAAGTATGGCATTTGTGTGTCAAAAAAAGACAGACTTTTCCCATATTTCATTACCTATGACTTTGAATCCGTGCTACAGAAACTCAACCGGGACACTCCCAAGAAACTTGTCTGGGAAGAAAAACACGTTCCAATTTCAGTTGGGGTTGGGTCTAATGTGGAGGGTTTTAAAAATGGAGTATGCTATGTCAATTACGATTTGGATGCCCTGCTATCACAAATGCTTGAGCACATGCATGACATTGCTAAAGCGGTGAAAAACATTCAAAAAGAAAAGTTTGCCTGGGTGTATTGTAGGTTGGAACATTTACTAGATTCCTTCAAAGAACCAGTACAAGGTGCAGTGTCTAATCACCCTGCCCAAGCTTCTTCTTCTGCTTCTAATGCGCATGCCGGTCATACATTTGAGGAGAATGCGAGTGAAGTCGACGATTACGAACGCCCCCTGTAAAAAATTTTCAAAGAGGGTGGGCATGCCAAACAGTTTCGATAAAATGATCACTCGGCTACAAAATACAGATGAGCTCAGAGCAGAGTTTCATCGCTTTAGTTCTGATGAGAGTGAAGTGGAAGATGAAGACCATCTCGAGGATGACGACGACTACATATCGTCTCAAGAGGGGCAACACGTCTGTGATCTGAGGGAAAGGTTCAGACATAGCATGCTGAAAAAATTCAAACTTTACAAGCCCGTTTCGATGAGTATTGTGGATATGTCCCTGTTTTAGGTTTCAATTCGTCAAAATATGATTTGAACTTGGTGAAATCTAAACTATGCAAGCATTTAGATTTGAGCAATCCGGACACCCAATCGTTTACTGTAAAAAAAAACAACAGTTATTTAACTATATCCACTCCATCTCTCAAATTTCTAGATATCAGTCATTACATTGCCCCGGAATATTCATATGCACAGTTTTTGAAGAGCTATAAAGCGCAAGAAAAGAAAAGCTTTTTCTGCTACCAGTACTTGTCGGATCTGACTGTTCTAGAAGAAACTACCCTGCCTCCGTACGATGCTTTTTATAGCCAGCTCAAGCAGTGTAATGTTCTAGAACAGGAAATGATCTATTGGCGGAAAAAGTACAATGTAAGTTTGAAAACACAAGATCTTGAAAATCATCTGTACCAGAAACGATCTAGAGATACAAGTCTACCCTATTTGGATGGGTGTTTGAAACAAATATGTCTTTTTTGCAATGAGTCTTGTTGTTTGTGTCAACAGAAACAACCTTTGAGCGGCTTTCAAAACTATGTGAATCTGAAAAAACTGTGGAAGGAACACAACATGCAAACCGTTAAAGATTTTTTGGTTTATTAGAATCTGAAGGACATTGATCCATTTACAGAGGCAGCCAGCAACCTTCAAAAGTTTTATTTAGAAAATGACATTGACCTTTTCAAGGACACTATTTCTGTTCCAGGGGCAGCCAGAAAAATGCTATTTTGTTCAAAGGATGCAAATTTTGCCCTCTTTAATTGTCAAAACGAAGATTTGTACCGAAAAGTAAAGCAAAATATATGCGGGGTCCTTCCATAGTGTTTACCAGGTCTATGAAAGTCGGTCAAAAGATGAAATCTGGTGAAGAAACCTGTGCCAAAATTTTCGGGTTTGATGCAAATGCACTCTACCCCTACTGCTTGCAGAAGGATATGCCTTGTGGTGCATATGTTAGGCGTAGAGAATGTGAAGGTTATAAACCAGAAATTCAGAGCAAATATTTAGATATGTACGTATGGATGGACAGGTTATCAGAAATTCAAAACATTAAAATTTTGCACAAATTAAATTCTGGTAAAGAACATTACATCATGGGCTTTTCAGTTGATGGGGTGCACAATAGAGACCTGTACGAGTATCACGGTTGTTATTTTAATGGATGCCCTACTTGTACAGATAATTTAAAACACAAAAAATCTGAAAAATGGTTAAAAGAACAACAGGCAAAACTTCGTAGAACAGAACTAAAAAAAAGAGTACTTAGAAAGTTTAGGATATACGGTACACAAAATTTGGGAATGCGCTTTCAAGAGTCAATTTTTGCATTGTACAGAGAGCGATCACGACAGATACACCCCGAATTGTTTCCGTAAACACAAACATCCCCTGTCTAAAAGCACTCTGCTGAAGGCCATCCAGAGAGGAGACTTATTTGGTATGGCAGAGGGGGACATTGAGGTCCCTGAGAGATGTGAGGGTGATTTCAAGTCGAGTTTATCTCCGTACGAATATTTCAGGGAATTTTCTCCCATCTTTTGCACAACGGATATACCTTTCGACTATATAGGGGAGCACATGCTACAACACTTTTTGGACCACAATGCCCCCACAAAATCTAGACGACTTTTAGTGGGAGGTATGAAGGCTAGAAAAATTTTATTGTCTACGCCTTTGTTGCAGTGGTACTTAAACCACGGACTTGTGGTTACCAGGTTATATGAGGTGATCGAATTTTCACCGGTTAGGTGCTTTAAACATTTTGTGGAGCGCGGCATCGACGCTCGCCGGCAGTCAGACAGCGATCCTGATCTGGCTTTGCTGGGGGATACCTTCAAATGCTTATTAAACATAGGATATGGGAGTACGATTTTAAATAAGGAGAACTTTTCAAACACAAAATACATGAATGGTCACTCGTCGGTCAAGCTTGAAGTCAACAAACCAGAATTCAAAAAGGCCACCTTGTTAAGTGACGAAATGTACAAGGTTGAAAAGCGTAAAACAGTGATCGCTTTGGATGTCCCAATTCAAATTGGATTTACAATTTTGAACTACGCAAAGCTCAGAATGTTGGAGTTTTATTATGACTGTTTGTGCATATATATATATAATATATCCCCAGAAAACAAAAAACAAATATATCCCCAGAAACAAATTTGAATGCATCCAAATGGACACTGATTCTCTGTACTTTGGATTGGCACACAAAAATCTCCAAGACGCGGTGTATCCCCATCTCAAGTCTGAATTTGTCAATAAAATTAAAGGCAAATGTGGTCAAAAGCACGAGCCTGACTCGAATACATTTTTCCCCGCTCATGTTGCCCCAGAGATGAAAAGTTTTGTAAACGAAGTCCAGGGCTGTTTAAGAAAGAATTCGTTGGTGATTCCATGATCGCTCTGTGCTCTAAAACTTATGTCATAGACAATGAAGGTGAATACAAAGTATCCTGTAAAGGGGTTAACAAGAACACCGTTTCGGACCCAGTAGGGATTAGGACAAAAGTCCTTAAAGAGCACACCAGTCAGAGTTCTGTAAACCAAGGTTTTAGAGCAAAAGATAACACAATGTTCACCTACAGTCAGTGCAGGGTGGGGTTTAATTACTTCTATTGCAAGCGGAAAGTGGAAAATGACGGCATTCACACCTCTCCACTAAATTTAGTGCTGACCCCGTGGCCGGATTTTAACCGCTACACATTCGAAAAAAAAACCTCTGATCCGCTTTGTAATTTTTTCCCTTGTTCACTGAATGTACAAAACACTCAGTTCATATCCGTGGATCACTTCATGATCTTCAGTGCCATAAAATTTCATCATGGAGAAGAGCAGGCTTGGGCAGTCCAGAAAGAAACTTCTCAGAATGAGATCGCGCAATACGAAAAGAAAATCTGTACAAAACCGTTGTGGCATGCTAATGTGCCAGCTTTATTAGAAGATGTCTTCAATGCAAAATATTTTCAATGCTGATCTTTCAAAGATAGCTTAGACGGTATTTATACCCAAGAAATTGTCTATGCTGACAAAGATAGACAATTGGGCTGTGGAATGCAGTATGCTGTGGCTGTTTTAACTTTTTAGCTTTTTTTCACAACACTTAGTATGTACATGGAAAAATGTAAAAACAATCTACACTTAGTAGAGATAAGTTGTTGATATGAAGTGACACACACACACACACACACACACACACACACCAACATCCAGAACATACAAAACACAACATTTAGCACTGAAGGTGAAAAGTTTAAGCTGAGTACAAACTATGCAAGCACATATACCCATTAAATTTTATTATGTTTTTTCACACAGTTTTCAAAAAAAGTAAAAGAATAATGCAATCTTACCAGTCATATATCAGAAAAATACCAACATATTATCCAACATACACAGAAATGTAAGTTCAATCCACATTTTTAAAATAGGTCAAAAACAAAAAGTCACAGTTCATTGTCCAGATTCAGGCATGGTAAGTTTTCTCTTTAAAAAGCTCTGAGATGTTGGCTTCTTCTTCTTCGGAGTATCCGGATATGTAGGACAGCACAGAGGGCAAGTGAAGTAGTCCTCTTGATTCTGGTGAAGTATGGTGCACTGCACAGATTTCTTTGGAGTAGAGTAATCCTCGTCAATTGTTGTGAAAATGTCCAGCAATGTAGACCACTGTTTTCTCTTCAGAGAAATACCTCTCTTGGTTGGCAGAAGGACAGCATCCTGTTCCACAAACTGACAGATCTGTACACAGCAAAAAGGTGATTTTGCATTAGCATGCAGGCCATCTCCGAGTTCCACCATGTAGTCAACCTGACTTTTGTTTAGACAAATTTTCACCAAAGCCTGTGATAATTCATCCAAATGTTTCTTCAGCTTGCAGTACATTTCTGATTCCATAAATATTTCACAGTCTCCTTGCGATAGAATTAGAACTAATTCATCATCCAAAGTTTGTACTTGGACTTTTTTCTCTTCTTCGCTGTTGATTTGGTATTCCATTCTGCAAGTAGTCATCACGGCTATGGATTCAAACACTAGCTTAGAGTTTTCAACTTGTATCCTAAATAAATCCGAGTCCTTTTTTTTTGTAAAGTTTTACCCTTAAAAAATTACAGCTTTTTCAGTTTTTTCTTGTGTTGTTCAAAATATCTTGTTAAATGTTTCCCAATGATTGAGTACAAGCTTGCCAAAATTTTTAAATCCTGGCTCAGCTAGTATCTGTGATCCCATTGGATGACACTTTTGTGCAAAGTTTGCTTGTGAAAAAAAGGTGGGATCAATGCTACAATTTTTGCAGTTTGCATTGTCAATAATTAGCACTAGGGCTGATGGGGATGGTGGGTGGGGTGATGGGGGGGGTGTTTGAACAATAAAGTGGAGCATTACCCTGTTGCAGAAACAATAATGACATTGTTCATTACTTCTGACTAATAATAAAATCCAAATGTCTTAATAATACAGTTGGAACAGTCCACTCCGGATACTACTGAAAAAGGTCTGAGGCAATAATATTGTCCTAGTATTGTTTCAGTTCAAAAGGCAATAAATCTACGTTTAATTTCCCATTCCAAAAAATCTCTCTTGCTGATAACTCTTTTAAGGTCCACGGGGTCATTCCGTAGTGATACTTGAAAAGTTCATGATGAATATTTATGGCTGAAGATATCAAACTAGGAGTAATTAGTGTTTCATTGTCAATAACCAAACCATTCTCTTGATATATTTTTAAATCTTCCCATTTAAGAATACCTATTTTATAAAAACATTCATAGCACAGACATTTTGAAAAACCTTTTTAAAAATAAATGCTCATTCCTGGAGAGTGACAGAAAAGTGAACTTTTTTTTCTGCTGATGTGGCAATTTTTTTTTTTTTGCAGAAAGTGATTTTCTTGTCTCTAGTAATTTAACTCATAAATGTATACATTGCCAAAAAAATCTGCATGCACACCTGCCCTTTCTCATCTTTTGGTGTCATTTTTACTTTTACAAGATGACTTTTTTGGCGGGAAGGTTTTTTTGGCGGGTGATGCTAGCCTCAGAAATATATAATCATTTCTCCACTAATTAAAACAATGCAATTGTGACGGTCACACCACTATAGATGCTTTCACAAATATGGAAGGCTCTGGTTTTTGTGTTGATTAACAAATAACTATTAATAGCCACTCATTAACCTAGCTCCGAGCCCCCAGTCAACAGAAGTTAACAAAATCAAGCAAGTCACAGAAACATCACCAAAGTAATGCCCGCGACATGCCCGGTCCATTTGTTATCCTAAACTAATAGGGAGGTTTGACCTCTTGTATTATTGAGCAAACACAAATCAATGGCTCGCACCAAACAAGGAACAGTCATGAATAATTTGGAATATATTATATTTATTAAAAAAAATGCACCAAATCAATCAACTTACAAGAACTTATTTAAAACACTTAGTTTATAAAATTCTTACCCAAATGACTCTAATCAAATAATAAAAAAAAACCACTTAATATTATCCTTATAGTTTCTCAGACTTTTAGCCTTAGCATAGTCTCATAAACTTAAATAAGACACATCCTAAGTTATATCAACCAATAGCAGAATCAAACAAATGAAATGTAAATCTTAGCAACATAGAATTTACACTAAAATATGTCATGTCAAGAAATAAATATTTGTATAGAATCTGTCATTTATATAGAATCCATCAGAATTACATAGTTAAATATATCAATATGTAAAATAGAAATAAAGTTGCCCCTGATAGCCCAACCCTTGATTGGTGATTTAGTCTACTTCCCCTGAAAGTATACATTCATTCTGCACAGCGTAAACCCATGGATATTAGCGGAATACACATTACTGCAAATTCCTTATCCATTAATTTACCTAAAAGTCTTAATTAGATTTACCCAAAAGTAAAAGTTATCATAAAATATTGTGACTCCATATACACATTCTCTGCAAATATGGGATTCACAAGGAAAGTTTTACTGTATACACATACTGGCAGATACAGTAAACATAATATTAATTCTCATAAAATCCGTACCTATATATTATTATCCCAATAGATATACTCATATGCAGACATAGACATACTGCCCATGAATCAGTTTTAAATGCACATTCATGCACATCTAATACTGGTCCTATAGGAGTATTTTACCCTTTAGAAATACCCTAGATAACTTATGAATTTCCCGAAATATCAGAAGCAGAATAAACATGACACTACATTAAAATCTCAACAATCTGACATTTACTTTAAAATTCAATACACAATAATAATCTCATTATAGCTTCATGAAAATATACAGAATAAAATACATGTACTACAGCAAAGCAAACTGCACATACCAAATGAAATTTTACATTTTAAATTACCAATCCATACTCTTAATCCTAAAATCAATTCCAAATTCATTGCCAAAGACAAAATTAAGCTAAAAGAATCATTTACCCATTATCAAATAACCACATTTTCATAACTTACTTGGAAACTTGCTCCTAAGTTCACACACACAAAAAACACTGCTTCCAACAACTGTCAAAGCTTCTCTTCTTAACAACCTTTTCCAGATTTTTTTGCACTCCCCCTAAGCTTACCATGCTTGCCATAATTATAGACAAAATCCACCTACACAAAAGTATGATTCATCAAATGTAACATAGAACTTCCGTCCTTTGGTCAGTCATTTCAGTGACTCCAAAAATTTAATTCCTTATATTTAATACAAAGCTCTACACCGGAAGATTCCCATAAATTTTACTGTGAATTGATGCATCCAGTTCTGACTCTAAATGTAGCCAGGCACTAACATAAAACACTTTTTCCATTCTTATAAATTTTAATGCAATTAACAGATTAACATACAATATACCCTATCACAAACTATTATTACATTACAATTAACTCCCAAAGCACATAGGTAAAATAACACCAATATTCCATATCAAATACCAGAAATCCATGTTAAATAAACCATCTCAAGTTTCAAGTTATTATCAAGTTAAAACAAAAACATAAAGAAACAGGCTAGCATACTGCCTGCACAACTTACCCAACTGTAGTAATTTATTACAGTTCACAGCAGTACACAGAAATTACTGAACTAAAAAAATACAGATTAGTCACAAAACTCTAAATGTCCAACATGAGTACAAAATAATTTTGCTAATTACTAAAACAACCTACACAAAATCAAATACCAAATTTAAGCAACATATGTAATAAAGAAAATAATAAAATAATTAAACCAAGGCAATGGTCAGTGACCATGCCGTCACATTACCCCCTTCCAAAAAAAAATGGAAAGTTGTAATTTAAATCTCCAAGTATAAGCATTATACCAACAAGTACATCACTCATCATACACCACAAGTTTAAAAGGTTTTCACATAATAAGCCACCATTCCATAAAGGATAAAAAATAGAAAATCAGCATCACCAACAATAATAAGCAACTACATTATTGATTCAATTTAATTCACAATAAGACACCATATTTCATCAATAAACATAACATAGTACAGTATAAGAGCACAAGCTAATAAGCATTTAAACAAAAATAATGTATTTTCACAGCAATCAGTTTTAATATTAACAGTTCTATTGTTTACTGTCATCATCCCTTGAAACAAATATGGACAGTTCAGTTGGTTGCTTTCATCATCCTCCGACACAAATATGGACAGTTCAGTTGGTTGCTTTCTTCACACATTGACACAGATGTTGGCAGGTAAGGTGATCATCATTATTCTTGACATGGACACAGGCAGTTTCAGTTGACACAACCCTCTGTTGATCCATTTAATGGTGGCTGACTCTTGAACTGTGTATAGACCATTGCAGCATCTTGTTTCCCAGAATGTTGACCAGTAATTATTTGTGGCGATTAAATTTACACAAAATTTTTTTTAATTTAGAATTTTGATTATTTATTTATTTGGGGTTTAACGTCGCTTTCAACACTGTACAGGTCATATCACGACAGGTAGTTGGAAGGGCAGAGGAAACCAGTACATAGAGTTCGCTAGGGTTGTGTACTGTAAACTGCCGACCAATGGTAAGCAACTACCAGCTTTCCCACTTGAGCCCGTACGGGGATCGATCCCTGGCCTCAGAGGTGGGAGGCGAGAGTGTTACCACTCTGCCACCGTGGCCCCATTTAGAATTTTGAAGGAGCATACTGGTGTCATTCAGTAACTGTTCAAAATCATGGCTGAATGAGTTGTCAATGTCACCTTTGCTCTCTATTTTATGAATTTTGAGATGCTCTTGTAGCATTTGATCATCTAAACAGGAATATTTACAGAAGTTACAATGTTTCAGGTCATTATATCCAGAAGGCACTTCAAATTTGGTGTCTTCTATGTTCAAGCTGGATCTATGACTGAGCAGATGTTTTATCATATGGGCTTTATCAAACTTGCCCTCAAAATGCTTGCACAATGGGCACTGGAAACCCCATGTTTTCCTGATGTGATATCGTCTGGTGTGTTTGTTCAAATTTGACACCATATTTCCACATTTGGCACATAACTGCTGGGTGGCTTTGGAATTATCTGTGTTACTTTGGACCTTCATATCTGAAATGCAATTTTATTTCATAACAAAGTATTACAGATGTATTAACCTTTCACCATACCAAGTTGGTGCTTTCCTATTTCGCTTTGGCCTAGTATTTTCTGTTTCTGTATCATGTTTTGCTTCTGTTTCTGACATAAATTTCATATCAGACTAATATCTGATGGCATCAAATTTAAATCTGCCTCAAGAATCCGTTCAGCTTCTGCTGGATCTATAGGTTTTGAATTTTGAGATTTCAGTTTTTCACACCAAGATAGGTCAATCTTATTTCTTGAGTGTGCAATCTTAAGTTTATCATGATTCACAACAATAGGTTCAGATTTTGCATTTTCTTGAATTCTGAAAATTCTGTCTGAAATTTTGTCAACAACTACATATGGACCCTTCCACTTATAGTAGCATTCCTTGCTAACTTTACTGTTCTTAATTGGGTAGTAGTAATACACTAGAGAACCCCTTTGAATTCATTTTCTTTTAGCCTGTTGTTGTACAACCGCTGTTGCTTTATAGAAGCCTAAATTTGCATCATGCTTCTTGCACTATGATGGGCTGTTTGCAATGTTGACTGTAAATTTAGAACATATTCTGAACTTGAGATTTCTGATTTTTGTTTCAAATTTCCAATTGGACTTATCAGATCTATGGGTAGTGTATATTCTCTGCCAAATAACATAAAAGCTGGAGTTTGCCCTGTTGATTCTTGAACGCTAGAATTATAAGTAAAAGTGCATGACCTCACAAGTTCATCCCATGAAAATGGATTTTCATAAATGACACAGTTTAGAATGTTACAGATAGTTTGATTCAGCCTTTCAACAAAGCCGTCAGATTGGGGTCTCATTGTGGTGGTTCTAGTCTTTTCAATACCAAGCAACTTACATGTTTCTTTGAACAGCACGCTTTCAAAATTTGTACCCTTATCAGTATGGATTTCAAGAGGTACCCCAAAATATGATATCCAGTTATCAACCAGTGCTTGAGACACTGTTCTAGCAGTCATATCTGGCAAAGGTACTGAAACTGCAAATTTGCTGAAATAATCACCAATAACCATTAACCAGGTGTTGTCTCTATCTGTTGTGCTAAACTGACCTACAATATCTGTTGCTATGCGTTCAAATGGTGCACCTACAAGATATGTTTGCATAGAAGCTCTAGGTGTTTGCTTTGGACCTTTTTTCATTTTGCATGGTTTGCAGGTTTGAACCCAGAGTTTTATGTACTCTCGCAATTTTGGCCAATAGAATCTCACCTGTATTTTGTTGTAGGTTCTCCAGAAACCTAAGTGACCACCGGTTGCACTATCATGTAGCTGTTGTAATATTTGATCTCTATACTTTGTAGGAACAATGATTTGTAGCCAATGTTTGTGACCATCTTTGCTCTCCCACTTTCTACACAAAAGGCCATTTTCAAATGTCAGTCGATCCCAATCATTAATCAGGGTTTTTGTTTCAGAACTAAGCATAGAAATTTCTGACCATTTAGGTTTGACAGGATTTTCTTTCAATAATTTATATACGGGACCAATGTCAGGATCATTGATTTGTTCATTTTCAAATTCTGTGGTTTTCCACACGGGGGTAAATTTTACACCTCTGGCAGAATTTATTGGTTCTGTGGATGGTAAACAGTGAAATTCCATGTCATTTGTTTGGGTACCTATCTCTCTCTCTAATTTGGTTTCAATAACTTGGGGCAGTTCATACTGTAATTCTGCAAATTTACAGCAATGACATTTTTTCCCACTACAGTTGACATTTTTCCTGCTCACTGCATCTGCATTGCTATGTTTAGCCCCTGGGCATGTTATTATTTCAAAGTCAAATGCTTGCAAGAAATCTATCCACCAGGCTAACTGACTTCCTGGTTCTTTAAACCTATGCAAATACTTCAAGGAAAAGTGGTCAGTTCTTACCTTGAAATGTTTCCCTAAAAGATAACTTTTGAACAATTTTATGTGATGTATTATGGCCAAAAGTTCCTTTCCTTTTTCTCCTGAACTGACAGAGTTCGATTACCATAGCTAATGACTCTTTCGTCAACATTTTGAACCTGCATCAGTACCAAGAATGAATGAACCATCATCATAGCCATACTTGGCCCTTCTGTCTCAAAACAGAAGGTTGACTTACACAGTTGGATTGCCCCTTTGGTGACATCCTGAAAGTTGCAACATCCCTGTGATATACTTAAAAATAAAGAAAATAACATGTAAAGTATACTTTCAAAACTTACACAGAGACTGTATGATGTGCCAGATTCTATATAGTTCATAAAAAAATAAATTAGAATGAAGTTCTGCCATTGTTTGATACAGTAAATGCGTTATTATGATACCTATGACTGTATTAAATCCCCACAACATTGCTTAATATCCAGTACTTAAGTTTCTCATTCATAACTATACCACCTAAATACCTGCACCTATTTCCTATACCACTCTACCACCTGTAGTTATTTTTAATACATGTACCTATTCCCTTAAGTACCTTTATCCATTACCTATACCAAATACCTTCAATACCTGACACATATGTCACACCAATGAATTAATTATTCAAATAAAACAACAGAATAACCAAACAAAACCACTATCTCAGAATATCTTGATATTGTTCACACTGTCAATAGTAGCAGTTTTGCTGTAAAGTATAGTCAACTTACTTGAACACAATAACTTTAAAAACTGAATGCACAGAGTAGCATCTACTCTGGATTGAGGTAGCTGTATCTCCTTATTTAACTTGAATCAAAAGTAATATATCATCGAACAAATACACCATTGTCAATCTAGAAGGGGGAAATACTAATAGCAAGTTTATAAGTCAGTGACAACATCACTAATGGAACCAGCAAATAAGAGCCTTGCACTAACACTCAATTTTTAGAAGTGACCATGAGCACCGTTACTGTTAAGTAGTATCCCAAGACAGGCCTAATTCTTAGAATATCTAACTTCAACTCAGATTGACCTTATGGGAAATACAATTTACGGCTGGAGTAGCACTTTAAGGATCAACTTAAGAACTACGGACTTCAGCTTTACCCAGTATCCCCAAGATATAGATACTTTTTGAAGTACTCGTCTGTTAGCCAGTAACTGAATAGATAAGCACCGTACACCAACTAGCAGATTCTACTGGGTATCTACACCTTAATGACTTAAGTGTGTTTTGTTATCTAAGTTAACCAGATTTCTACTGCTTGTTTGTTTGTAAACTGTATCTTAACAACTGAAAAGTGAAAGTCCACTGAATCCCACTTGGATTCACTGACAAATTGATTTCACACAAATCAAATCACCTAAGAATTCCACGAATTCTTAAACACAAACAAATCACATAAGAATTCCACGAATTCTTAAAACACAACAGAATTTCACACAAATTCTGAACACATTGAATTCCACGAATTCAAGCAACACAAAAACTGAATTCCACGAATTCAAACAACACAACAATTGAATTCCACGAATTCAAGCAACACAACAGAATTTCAAACAAATTCTGATCACCAATTGAATTCCACGAATCCAATCAACACAATAAAATTCATATTTTGCACAACTGAAATTCACACTGGAATTTCATAACAGTATTAATTCAAAGCATTACAAGTTTGCATCCCTAAATAAGTACTTAAACTACCCCTCAAGCTAAGCACTTCACTCATTTATTATACCCTTATTTGTCTGACAGGGTAGAATAACTATTTCACCAAGCCATTCCTAACCTAACCTTTCCCAATCATACAAATAATATCCCTGAATTTTCAAACAGCATTTCACAATTACACAAGGACATCCCTCAATTATACAAACAACATCCCGGACGAGCCCCCATAAAATGTGACGGTCACACCACTATAGATGCTTTCACAAATATGGAAGGCTCTGGTTTTTGTGTTGATTAACAAATAACTATTAATAGCCACTCATTAACCTAGCTCCTAGCTCCGAGCCCCCAGTCAACAGAAGTTGACAAAATCAAGCAAGTCACAGAAAAATCACCTAAGTAATGCCCGGTCCATTTGTTATCCTAAACTAATAGGGAGGTTTGACCTCTTGTATTTTTGAGCAAACACAAATCAATGGCTCGCACCAAACAAGGAACAGTCATGAATAATTTGGAACATACTATATTTATTAAAAAAAATGCACCAAATCAATCAACTTACAAGAACTTATTTAAAACACTTAGTTTATAAAATTCTTACCCAAATGACTCTAATCAAATAATAAAAAAAAAACACTTAATATTATCCTTATAGTTTCTCAGACTTTTAGCCTTAGCATAGTCTCATAAACTTAAATAAGACACATCCTAAGTTATATCAACCAATAGCAGAATCAAATAAAGGAAATGTAAATCTTAGCAACATAGAATTTACACTAAAATATGTCATGTCAAGAAATAAATATTTGTATAGAATCTGTCATTTATATAGAATCCATCAGAATTACATAGTTAAATATATCAATATGTAAAATAGAAATAAAGTTGCCCCTGACAGCCCAACCCTTGATTGGTGATTTAGTCTACTTCCCCTGAAAGTATGGGTGCAGCCTGCACATTCTGCACAGCGTAAACCCATGGATATTAGCGGAATACACGTTACTGCAAATTCCTTATCCATTAATTTACCTAAAAGTCTTAATTAGATTTACCCAAAAGTAAAAGTTATCATAAAATATTGTGACTCCATATACACATTCTCTGCAAATATGGGATTCACAAGGAAAGTTTTACTGTATACACATACTGGCAGATACAGTAAACATAATATTAATTCTCATAAAATCCGTACCTATATATTATTATCCCAATAGATATACTCATATGCAGACATAGACATACTGCCCATGAATCAGTTTTAAATGCACATTCATGCACATCTAATACTGGTCCTATATGAGTATTTTACCCTTTAGAAATACCCTAGATAACTTATGAATTTCCCGAAATATCAGAAGCAGAATAAACATGACACTACATTAAAATCTCAACAATCTGACATTTACTTTAAAATTCAATACACAATAATAATCTCATTATAGCTTCATGAAAATATACAGAATAAAATACATGTACTACAGCAAAGCAAACTGCACATACCAAATGAAATTTTACATTTTAAATTACCAATCCATATTCTTAATCCTAAAATCAATTCCAAATTCATTGCCAAAGACAAAATTAAGCTAAAAGAATCATTTACCTATTATCAAATAACCACATTTTCATAACTTACTTGGAAACTTGCTCCTAAGTTCACACACACAAAAAACACTGCTTCCAACAACTGTCAAAGCTTCTCTTCTTAACAACCTTTTCCAGATTTTTTTGCACTCCCCCTAAGCTTACCATGCTTGCCATATTTATAGACAAAATCCACCTACACAAAAGTATGACTCATCAAATGTAACATAGAACTTCCATCCTTTGGTCAGTCATTTCAGTGACTCCAAAAATTTAATTCCTTATATTTAATACAAAGCTCTACACCGGAAGATCCCCATAAATTTTACTGTGAATTGATGCAACCAGTTCTGACTCTAAATGTAGCCAGGCACTAACATAAAACACTTTTTCCATTCTTATAAATTTTAATGCAATTAACAGATTAACATACAATATACCCTATCACAAACTATTATTACAATTAACTCCAAAAGCACATAGGTAAAATAACACCAATATTCCATATCAAATACCAGAAATCCATGTTAAATAAACCATCTCAAGTTTCAAGTTATTATCAAGTTAAAACAAAAAGATAAAGAAACAGGCTAGCATACTGCCTGCACAACTTCCCCAACTGTAGTAATTTATTACAGTTCACATCAGTACACAGAAATTTACTGAACTAAAAAAATACAGATTAGTCACAAAACTCTAAATGTCCAACATGAGTACAAAATAATTTTGCTAATTACTAAAACAACCTACACAAAATCAAATACCAAATTTAAGCAACATACGTAATAAAGAAAATAATAAAATAATTAAACCAAGGCAATGGTCAGTGACCATGCCGTCACACAATGCTCAATAACTCTTATATGAACACCTGTCCTTATCGATCCAGTTTTGACAAAATACACAAAACCCCTGAATCCCCTACAAACCCCCCTAATCAGCTTTCATTGTTCTGCTTAATCGAGCGTGCCATCCCCTCTTCGATGGGGAGACACCAAAATCGCTTTTACTGCAAACAAATAAAAGACAAACAATAATAATAATAATATTACCCTGCATCGTAACTGTTCTTTTCTCCAGTAATTAAAACCTTAAGTTTATCCCACCCCTTATTGATGATCCCCTTGGGGCAAAATACACAACATCCCCATCCCCCTCTACAACTCCTAATCATTGCTCTAATTGCTCTACAAAGAACAAAGCTTAATTAAGCGTCTCATAGACAGACCCCCACTCGTTTGTGTACTTACACCTCCCACTTTTGGATCCAATTAGAATCGTCTCCTGCTCCAATAACACTACTCCCAATGGAAATTCCGAACTTTAGAAACAACCTGCGTAAAGGGGGTTCAGCGCTAAAACGAGGCAGACATAGCCAGTCCCGGGACTCACTGTGCACTGTTGCGGTGAGACACACTTCTTGCACAAGAAGACCCGTTCAATGAGCTTGCATTTTTTTTTCAAAAAAAATTTTTTTTCTCTAAAACAGTGAGCACCATTCACCCTACGTATTCCACCGATTCCGTTCAGAGTGTTGCCTTCACACTAAGCCAATAGGTCATCATTTTAGAACACAGTGGGGCCCTATCCCTCATTCATTTACACAGTGGGCACTAATATATAGAAACTTAGTGGACATCTTCTCAGTCACTTACTTACAGAGTTTATACATGAAAGTACCAACTTTGAAATATAACTAATCAACCAATTTCAGAAATTTAAGTTCTTTGAACAAGTTAAATTTCAAATTGGTACTTTCATGTATAAAGCAAATAATGGCTGTTTACCCTACAAATTACAGAATTTATTTACTAGAAATGTGGCTGATGTGTTTATATAACTAAACAATTCAATAAAGTTAATGTAAATTTTGCCAGAACCTGTATCAAGGCACACTGTCCTTCAATTTTAGGTATCAGATTATGGAATAATCTTGATAAAAATATTAGCCAATATAACTCAAATGTAATTATTATAACTAAAAAGAGAACAAGTGTGTTCTGAGTGTGCAATAACACGATAATGAACCAATTTAAATAAAATGATTAGTGCCAATTGGCTGGATTGCCCCAATATTTCACATGCACCATTTCTCTATCATTGTGTATGTTTAGAATCTGCTGTGTTGTATTTAAGGAAACACCAATCCACATGGAGAATTTCATGCTCTTACCCCAATGACCCTTGGATAATTATTTTAGGCCTTTCTTCCTTAGGTTGTTACTGGGTTATCTTTACACCAGTAGCTACCAGGAGGTTCAAGATTTCACATGAAATCTTTAAAATTGGGGGGTGGGATGTCATCTCCTCTGCTTTCCATCTGATCATTATGGATGTACAATTGGAAACTGCACTAAATAAGGTGCTGTGAGTCTGTGACTGACACTTTCTGAGACCACACCCATTGTAAAATACAGAAAACAAAAACAGATGTGTTTTTAGTCACAGCTAAAGTTCACTATAGAAACTATAATAAAGTGGCCTGATACTGTTAATTGTCACAACTGTATTTCAAAAATATATGATCTTTCTCATCAGAGGCTGGAGTGTATGTATAACCTACTCCCTGAAGTACTTTTGCTGAAATGCAATTGCATCGGTGGGTCGCACAGGTGCAGTGCACTATGTGTAGTGCAATGAAGCGGGTGCATCAGTACAGGTATTGTACAGGTAAGTACTGATATACAAATTCATGTTTTTTTTAAATTAATGAGAATATGCAAACCTGTACAACCTTTTTTATGCAATTTAGTTGCTTAAATAGAGCAGTAGTGGTGAAGATTTTGACCTTTGGATTAACTATACATTTAGCTGCCCCTTATTATTTATCAGAATATGAGATTTAACACTACTAATTGATAAAATGATAAAATAATAGAAAAACTATAAAAACACTAAATTAACATGATAATAATCCATCACTGGGTTGACTTTAGCTGGATTATAGTGCAATTGGTAATATAGTACCACCAAAGGGAAGCTTGAGTGGTTAGAACTGAACTATTAATCAGACTGGAATTCTTTCTGCAAAATGCTCAACCAGTGATCGATCAGTACTATTCTAATATAATAAGTGTCTATGATTATTATTTATGATTAAATTTACTCTTAAATGACACTTTTCATGACGGTGATAAATATAATGCATTGACACTAAACCTAAATAAATCAAAACCTAAGTGAGTGAGTAATCAAAATTGTGGACACAAGCCTGTCATATTAGAATCTTAAGTGCTAATGTCCAAGAAGAAAAAAATCCATATTCAAAATATAGGGTTATAGCAAGTAACCTATACAAGCAGAGGAATAAGTAGCATTGAGGATAAGAAAAGATAAGTTTTGGATGATCTTGAAAACCAGACAAACTGTCCTGTGACCTGATGATTGGGAAAGTTATTCTGTTCAAATGACACTGTTAAAATAAAGCAGTGTTTCATGATCTATTTTTAGCTGAAGGAAACAGAAAGGTGATTTTCCCTGCCTAGTTGGGATGCCTGGCTTAATAACTAAATGTAGATATGAAGGTTGGCCCATTTCTTAAAACATAATTAAATTGTGTTTTTTTCACTGTTCAATAGGTACCCAATGGAGTTTACTAGCTTAAGTATGGTAAAACATGATCAATCAATTTAGCTTTAAATAAATGGTGACAACAATCCTAGCAGACTATAAAATTCGTAAATTCAGCCATTGTATAAATTTCAATTTCCAATGCTTCCAAAGTTCCCAACCTGCTTGATGAGGAAACCAACTGGAAAATGTTACTTCAAACTATCTATCGAAAGCTCTTTCTAAGTTAATAAGATCAACATACTAGGACCTGCATGTGAGTATAAATTCGTTAGCATATGTTTGGATTGAAAAAAGTTCAATAAGTCAAACAAATTATTTCATGATTATGACTGATCAGTTATATTCAAAGCATAACTGTCACACACACATAGTTTTACTCCAATGCTATCCACACTCAGTTTCAACATAAAAATTACAGCTATGTCTGTAAAGTAATTACCTTTATTTTCATTACAGAGAGTAGTTACTGGGGGTTTCACAGATTTTATCTACACCCGTAGGAGCTTGGTTTACCACATGGTCTCACATTGCATAACTACTTGGATATTTGCAACAAAATCACTGAACTTGGCTGGTCTATTCTCTATAGTTCTCACTTGTGTGGACGCAGATGGAGACATTTTCTTGTATTAGAGTTTACTGGAGTAATGGGAACACCTGGTATTGTGTTAATTCATAAGACAAAAATTGTAGTCCAATGTCAGATTTAACAGAAAGGATATCCACATCACAAATATAGGTTTCAACTCCATAATTACATCATTACTTTTGGTTGATTTCCCAACTGCCACTCCAAAAAAAAAAAAAAAAAAAAATTCCAACTCAGCTACTTCTGGCAATATACTTTCACACTTAGGAAGTGTGACATTCTACAACTGCTCCACTCTTCCAATTAAACATATAGCTGAACTGTGGTTAATTCTGAGTCGTTATCTCTTTCTACAAAGGTATGCTCCTGTGCAAAATAATAGACATTAAGTCTTCCTTTTCTCTTCGTAATTGCTTTAGTTTTTTTCTGGATGAGGTATGACCAACAATCTGCCATGTTGGACTTTACAGGACAAAAAAAAACGAATTATAAATCAAACCTTTCACATGTCCAAACTAGAGACAAGTAAGGTTTCTTTCTCTGTGTCAAACAGCGTCTTTCTACATTGGTCAGATTTTGGGATATGTAGGAAACAATCCTGCACATACCACACTTCTTTTGAAGGACAACACCTAGTCTTGTTGGTACTAGTACTGTACAAGTATTATTGTTACTTTTTCAGTATGTCGATGTCTAGTTCTTTGAGCTTTTGAAATGATCCTCATGCAATTTTTTTTTGTTTGTGATCAGCTGGCACAAAGGTTCATTGAGTTTAACTGCACCAAGCCAAGAAATGACATAACTTCATGTTGATTTTTAGGTGCCTTGTATCTCTGATAGCTGCTATCATTTCCTCACTGGCTTGGTGACACCCCCGATTGACTCAAAGTATGTCCACAATTAGTTTTGGAAGCCTGCATTGAAACTTCTCTGCATTCAAGGTAACACCAAACTCCTTCAGTCTTTCCAGGATGCAGAACAAATATTTGTCAAGTTCTTCCAATCTTCTCCCATGTGTGGTAAGGTCATCTGCAACACCCTTGGAAAGTCAAAGATAAGGTTTTATATCCTGGTCAATATCTTTTAATAGAACCCTTTCCTTTTCCAAACTTTGGGGTACTTGTTTTTAATCACTTTTCCCCCTGAATTTACTAGCAGCTTCCTTGTGTGCTGCAATTGCATTAGATTACTTTCCCTCCATTGATTTCATCTGTAACTCAACTGCTTCCTGAACTGTTGAAATATCCTTCAAATACTTTAAACTTAAAAAGCATGCAGTTACTGCTTTCTCAAGAATTATTCTTTGCAATGCTGAACTTAGTCAACAGCCCACTAATTGATCTCTTATGACTTTATCTACATTAGTGAATTCACAGGAAGTTGCTTTCTGGTGAAAATGACAGTAAACAAAGCTCCCTATAGTGTAGTCACAAAATGCACAAATGTAAGACTGTATGTGTGATATGTAGATGTGTAACATATTGTCACAAACTGCAATAGCAACTGCAAACTGCCTAACCCTCCACATACTACACTACTTTTGGAGGAGAACACCTAGTCTTGCTGGTCCTAGTATTGTACACTTCAGTATATAAACTATCCAGTGTCCCTGTGGTATTGACCTGGCTATGTCTATTGAATGAAAATTATTGAATTAGTCCTTGTGTCTTGCCTTAGAATCTGCCTTGGCATAGATTAAGTGCTATAAAAGTACAGAATAGAATGTAGTTGTGGGCCAATATTTTATGTCCATGCACATATGTTTTGAGTTGATGTAATGATCAAAACCTAATAAGTAGTGAACAAAAGATGATATTGTTTTCCCCCAATATTAATGATAATTATGACATCATCTGCAGATCATGACATACCACAATACCTGAAAACTTATTTATTAGTACTGTCCTAACAGGGGCTCTGTATTTTTTGTCCTTTGAATATCCTTTTTTTTTCAACTATTTTCCCCTTTTATCCAATGATTTCCATTTCCCCATTGTGAGAAGGATATATACACAGTCGTCAATTGACACCAACAGAAATGTGCACTTCCAGCAACTCCCACGAACTTGTTTAAGACTTAACTAACAAAAAATCAATTAAATTCCGTTATTTTAAGGGTAGTAAATGTTGTACAGTGGCAAGTGCTGAAATATATAATAAATTAATGAAAGGATATTTGGCAAGCAACCACATTTTAAAATATTTTGTTGTATTCAAATTATAGCATTTTAAAAAAGTTTATAAGAATACCAGTTCAATTTGTGATGAAAATGCTATGAATACATGTATAATGCTTTCTCAAGAATTATTCTTTGCAATGCTGAACTTAGTCAACAGCCCACTAATTGATCTCTTATGACTTTATCTACATTAGTGAATTCACAGGAAGTTGCTTTCTGGTGAAAATGACAGTAAACAAAGCTCCCTATAGTGTAGTCACAAAATGCACAAATGTAAGACTGTATGTGTGATATGTAGATGTGTAACATATTGTCACAAACTGCAATAGCAACTGCAAACTGCCTAACCCTCCACATACTACACTACTTTTGGAGGAGAACACCTAGTCTTGCTGGTACTAGTATTGTACACTTCAGTATATAAACTATCCAGTGTCCCTGTGGTATTGACCTGGCTATGTCTATTGAATGAAAATTATTGAATTAGTCCTTGTGTCTTGCCTTAGAATCTGCCTTGGCATAGATTAAGTGCTATAAAAGTACAGAATAGAATGTAGTTGTGGGCCAATATTTTATGTCCATGCACATATGTTTTGAGTTGATGTAATGATCAAAACCTAATAAGTAGTGAACAAAAGATGGTATTGTTTTCCCCCAATATTAATGATAATTATGGCATCATCTGCAGATCATGACATACCACAATACCTGAAAACTTATTTATTAGTACTGTCCTAACAGGGGCTCTGTATTTTTTGTCCTTTGAATATCCTTTTTTTTCAACTATTTTCCCCTTTTATCCAATGATTTCCATTTCCCCATTGTGAGAAGGATATATACACAGTCGTCAATTGACACCAACAGAAATGTGCACTTCCAGCAACTCCCACGAACTTGTTTAAGACTTAACTAACAAAAAATCAATTAAATTCCGTTATTTTAAGGGTAGTAAATGTTGTACAGTGGCAAGTGCTGAAATATATAATAAATTAATGAAAGGATATTTGGCAAGCAACCACATTTTAAAATATTTTGTTGTATTCAAATTATAGCATTTTAAAAAAGTTTATAAGAATACCAGTTCAATTTGTGATGAAAATGCTATGAATACATGTACAATGCATGATTTATAGCCTTGTTTTTGTGGGTTTCAGTGCATATTTTGTCAGCATATGTAACTTTTTGAAGGAAAAACACTGAATTTTTCAAATCAAAATAGATAATAATTGCTAACTTGGCAAAAAGTGGTTTTTTGTCCATTTGCAAAAAAAAAAAAAATAAAATAAAAACCCAATAAAGTTACTTTTTGTTAAGTTAGCATTAATTGCTAAATTTTATTATTAAATCCAATGCTTTTCCTTCCGAAAAGTCATGTATGTTAACAAAATATGTGCTTAAACCCCCTAAAACAAGCCTGAAAATCATGCATTGGACAGGTATTCATATCGTTTGGTGCACACATTTAACTGGTATTCATAAACAATTTTTGAAATTGTTATAATTGGTATTCAAGAAAAAATTTTAAAATGTGACTGTTTTTGAAGTATCTCTTCATTAATTTGTCGTATATTGCAGGCCTTGTAATTTAAAACATTCACTACATTTATAATAATGGAATTTAATTGATTTTTGCTATGTATATCTTAAACATGTTTGAGAGAGCTGTCGGATTTTCACATCAGTTAGAGTGTGTTTGACGACTGTGATATAACTCCTGCAAAGCAATACAGCTGATCATTGAGATAAACGGTCATAGAGATAAACGGTCTCCAGAAATTATGACATAAAAACTGTTAAGTGGTTTAGACAACAATATAACACAAACCAAATGTTATGGTAAGCATTGTTTAAGTATATGTTGTTATTTCGTTTGTGTAATTTTTTATTTACTCAACTTAAATTTGAAAGCTTTGAAGACTGTTTATCTCTATGACCGTTTATCTTTGTGACCACCCGTGTAGATTAATTTTGATTAGCTTTATTTCGGCGGCAAAACTTCCTAGTATTTATTAAAAAGCGTTACGGTCATAGAAATGTCAGTTTTAGGTCTAAGCCATTATTACAGGTAGATTATTTGTGTATTTAAGAAAAAGGTGCTTGGTAAACAAATCATAATTCAATAACTCCCACATTCATACCATGAAGTGTCCATTAGCCTGGAAGAAACAAATCTCATATTAGTTAGATGTGGGCGATAATACGTACAAGGGGGACAGCGATTCGCCCATAAAAACACCAAAGTGCAGTTCTTGAGAACAAATATGCAGTGTGGTAATATAAAAGTCATCACAATGAAAAGAGGTTCCTCAAACTGTAAAATGATAGTAGCATCCTAAAATATATTTTGTGATAAGTACAAATACACCCATACTGCTCAGCCAGTGAATTTCGTCACCCCAGTGAAATTCGTCACCTGCATTTTATGGCAATATTAAATAGTTTTTACAATGAACTTTCAGCATACATAGTATAGTATAGTATTTATTTATTTCATTTCTGTACATGCATACAATATTATACTTTTTTACAATATGAATATGACTTTGGCACTTTAGTATATGACAGAAGTTTGTGAAAAGGGAACAGCAGAAGCTAAAGCTTATCTTGGCTGATCCCACTACAACCAGTAAAATTACACTAAATTGTCCACTGTTGGAAAGTGGACAGCATTTCGCCGATTATTGTATATTTTCCCCAAAAAGTTACAAAGACTGTTGAACACTTTGCAAACAATAATTAGAGCTAAAGATCAATTCTTCTCATTGTATTCTAGCATATGATGAAGTCATAAAAAGTATTTATATTGACCCCAGACACAGTTTAGAGAACATACAGCTCTTTGCATCAGTCAGGTGCAGTTTGTTAGGCATATTTTTCACTGACATATAAACTTTTTTATTTTTTTATTAATCTTTATAAACCTGCATGCTGTCAGTTCTAAAATCTAAGAAAAGTATCAAGACATGTTGCACCCTTTTCTATGCTATACAGCTCCTTTAGTATCAATGTAGATGTTAGTTTTAAATGAAGTACAATAGAAATTGGCGAATCGCTGTCCCCCGCGAATCGCTGTCCCCCCCCCCCCCCTGTACTAGTGAGTGGACGATTAGACCAACGTTCGATTAATCGTCGGTGCTATGGTACAATTGCGTTCGGTCGTGGACAAATTCTAGAAATCGATTAAATCTCACCCTTCCTTATGTGTCTTCATATCCACGTATTTTTAAGCGTCCCGCAAGGGACGCTTGTTTGTGTATGGGAGACCTTCAGGCTCTGGCGGCTCCGCCGGCTCCGCATTTTGTTTTCCTTATAACTCTCTAACCGTTAGGCGGATTCTTTTCAAATTTAGCAGGTTTAGGCAGTAGCCTTGGGGAATTTTTTTGAATATGCTGCAGTGACATTTCAACCAATCAGAGAGGTCACATGACCAAAAATGTCTTTTTTCGATGGGGAAGCTTGTCCGGATGATAACTTGAAAGGAATTTTATCAATTCACCTGAAACTTGGCAAATACATTCATTCTATTATAATCTGGAAATCATTAGATTTTGGCATTGATTGGTTAAGAAATGGCCGAGTAATTAATGATTAATTAATCATTACGAATTTTCCAAATAAGGAAAACACAAAAATGCTTATATCTCAAAAACCGTGCTAGATAGAGCGATTTCGACGAAATTTTTGATCCGCAGGGTATCTCTGCGGAGTAGTTTTCCCAATTTTCAAAAAATTTTTGTCTCGTCAAAAATGGCGGCCATTTTGAATTTTCGCAAAAATTGCAAAACACAAAAATGCTTATATCTCGAAAACCGTGCTAGATAGAGCGATTTCGACGAAATTTTTGACCCACAGGGTATCTCTGCGGAGTAGTTATCCCAATTTTGAAAAAAATTTTTGTCTCGCCAAAAATGCCGGCCATTTTGAATTTTCGAATTTTTCGCAAAAATTGCAAAACATTAAAATCCTTATATCTCGAAAACCGTACTAGATAGAGCGCTTTGGACGAAATTTTTGACCCACAGGGTATCTCTGCAGAGTAGCCATGCCTATTTAAAAAAAAAATTTGTCTCGCCAAAAATGGCGGCCATTTTGAATTTTTGAATTTTTCGCAAAAATTGCAAAACATAAAAATGCTTATATCTCGAAAACCCTGCTAGATAGAGCGATTTCGACGAAATTTTTGCCCCACAGGGTATCTCTGCAGAGTAGCCATGCCAATTTTCAAAAAAATTTTGTCTCGTCAAAAATGGCGGCCATTTTGAATTTTCGAATTTTTCGCAAAATTTGCAAAACATAAAAATGCTTATATCTCGAAAACTGTGCTAGAAATTTTTTACTCACAGGGTATCTCTGCAGAGTAGCCATGCCAATTTTCAAAAAAATTTTGTCTTGCCAAAAATGGCGGCCATTTTGAATTTTTTTGCAAAACATAAAAATGCTTATATCTCGAAAACCCTGCTAGATAGAGCGATTTCGACGAAATTTTTGCCCCACAGGGTATCTCTGCAGAGTAGCCATGCCAATTTTCAAAAAAATTTTGTCTCGTCAAAAATGGCGGCCATTTTGAATTTTCGAATTTTTCGCAAAATTTGCAAAACATAAAAATGCTTATATCTCGAAAACTGTGCTAGAAATTTTTTACTCACAGGGTATCTCTGCAGAGTAGCCATGCCAATTTTCAAAAAAATTTTGTCTTGCCAAAAATGGCGGCCATTTTGAATTTTTTTGCAAAACATAAAAATGCTTATATCTCGAAAACTGTGCTAGAAATTTTTTACTCACAGGGTATCTCTGCAGAGTAGCCATGCCAATTTTCAAAAAAATTTTGTCTTGCCAAAAATGGCGGCCATTTTGAATTTTCGAATATTTTGCGCAAAAATTGCAAAACACAAAAATGCTAATATTTCGAAAACCGTGCTACATAGAGTGATTTCGACAAAAATTTTTAATCTTCAGGGTATCTCTGCAGAGCAGCTATCCCAAAGAGCTTTCACTTGCTGAAGTTTCAGACCCATAGCTAATTGCTCACCTACTCAAAATGAGTAAATGCGAATTACCTCTAAAAGTATTGCAGATAGCCAATTTTTCTCAAATAACTCATTCACCTACTTTTGGAAGAGCTTTCACTTGGTGAAGTTTCAGACCCGTAGCTAATTACTCACCTACTCAAAATGAGTAAATGCTAATTATCTCAAAAACTATTGTGGATACCCATTTTTTATCAAATAACTCATTCATGTACTTTTGGGAGAGCTTTCACATGGTGAAGTTTCAGACCCGTAGATGATTACTCACCTACTCAAAATGAGTAAATACGAATTATCTCTTAAAAGTATTGCAGATAGCCAATTTTTCTCAAATAACTCATTCACCTACTTTTGGAAGAGCTTTCACATGGTGAAGTTTCAGACCCATAGCTAATTACTCACCTACTCAAAATGAGTAAATGCTAATTATCTGTAAAAGTATTGCAGATAGCCAATTTTTCTCAAATAACTCATTCACCTACTTTTGGAAGAGCTTTCACATGGTGAAGTTTCAGACCCATAGCTAATTACTCACCTACTCAAAATGAGTAAATGCGAATTATCTCTAAAAGTATTGCAGATAGCCAATTTTTCTCAAATAACTCATTCACCTACTTTTGGGAGAGCTTTCACTCTGTGAAGTTTCAGACCCATAGCTAATTATTTACCTACTCAAAAATGAGTAAATGCTAATTATCTGTAAAAGTATTGCGGATACCCAATTTTTATCAAATAACTCCTTCATCTACTTGTGGGAGAGCTTTCACATTGTGAAGTTTCAGACCCGTAGCTAATTACTCACCTACTCAAAATGAGTAAATGCAAATTATCTCTAAAAGTATTGCAGATAGCCAATTTTTCTCAAATAAATCATTCACCTACTTTTGGGAGAGCTTTCACATGGTGAAGTTTCAGACCCATAGCTAATTACTCACCTACTCAAAATGAGTAAATGCGAATTATCTCTAAAAGTATTGCAGATAGCCAATTTTTCTCAAATAACTCATTCAACTACTTTTGGGAGAGCTTTCACTCTGCAGGGTCTCAGACTCGTGCAAAAATAATGGTGGCCAGCAGGACCAGTAACTTTTAGACTTAAGTGGCCCTTACAAATATTAAGCGGTCCTTCTTTATTCGAAAATTCTTCAAATGCCTTTACATTTACATATTTTAGGCTAGCTTGTTGAGAGTATCATGGATGACTAGATATGATTTGAGTGACTTTTGATGCTAAAAATCAACTAGAATCAAGGATTAAGAATAATCTAAAATGACTGGATTATGGTATCATATTTCTGAATAATAAACTATGTGTGAATATAAACTCACTTAGGTGGGAGTCATCTGTTGGTACACGTACAGAAGATTTTACAGTTTTCGGGACCCAGTTTTCATATGTACTTTCAATCGTAACTCTAGTTACCAATAATAAATAAATAAAAAATATCCCCATCTGTGTCACCAATGTTTAAAAATAAATTATAATGTATTGCATGGTAAAATATATACCGATAAGTTACCAATAATAAAACAAAAGGAAACAAAAAAAAAAAAAAAAACATCCCATCTATGTCATCAATGTTTAAAAATAATTTATAATTTATTGCATGGTAAAATATAAGTTACCAATAATAAATGGAAAAAACCCATCCCTATCTATGTCACCAATTTTTAATATATTTTTGTAATGTGTCTTGCACTGTGTCTGAATGTATTCATTACCAATACTAAATGAATGAAAAAAATCATCCCCTTCTATGTCACCAATTTTTAAAAATATTTTTTTTTCAACAGGTACATTGTACAAGTAACCAAAAATAAATGAATAAAAAAGCACCTTCCATGCATTCAAAACACTGGGCTACGAAAGATTTTTAAACTAAAAGGACTTCCGTGTTCTTACATTCAAAACGCGATTCCATGTATGTCTGATATTTGCATTCAAAACAGTAGTCACGGAAGAAAGTTAAAATAAAAAGACTTTCATTTCTTTACATTCAAAACGAGATTTTATTATTTTAACCAATGAAATGCCAGAAAAGAAATGACATCGATCCCTTACTAGATGTATGTTAGCTTTTTACTGGCTGTCGTCACGACACGCCTCAATTTTAAACTAATCAGGTACATGAATAGAAATACCGTGAGTGTGCTTTGTTTATAAAATGGCGGAGTCGTAGATCCAAGAAATATGTTAGAAAACGTGGACTGGCAGAGTTAACTTCATTTTAAATTCGCCAGCGGGGCGACAGTAAAAGCGTTTCTACTCGACCTTCGTCCAATAAAGTCGCCATGGGCGAGTTGGCGACTGCGAATTTGTGACACTGACTCTGTGAAGTTTCAGACCCATAGCTCATTACTCACCTACTCAAAATGAGTAAATGCGAATTATCTCTAAAAGTATTGCAGATAGCCAATTTTTCTCAAATAAATCATTCACCTACTTTTGGGAGAGTTTTCACTTGGTCAAGTTTCAGACCCATAGCTAATTACTCGCCTACTCAAAGTGACTAAATGCGAATTATCTCTAAAAGTATTGCAGATAGCCAATTTTTCTCAAATAACTCATTCACGTACTTTTAGGAGAGCTTTCACTCTGTGAAGTTTCAGACCCATAGCTAATTACTCACCTACTCAAAATGAGTAAATGCGAATTATCTGTAAAAGTATTGCAGATAGCCAATTTTTCTCAAATAACTCATTCACCTACTTTTGGAAGAGCTTTCACATGGTGAAGTTTCAGACCCATAGCTAATTACTCACCTACTCAAAATGAGTAAATGCGAATTATCTGTAAAATTATTGCAGATAGCCAATTTTTCTCAAATAACTCAATCACCTACTTTTGGGAGAGCTTTCACTCTGTGAAGTTTCAGACCCATAGCTAATTATTTTCCTACTCAAAATGAGTAAATGCTAATTATCTGTAAAAGTATTGCGGATACCCAATTTTTATCAAATAACTCATTCATCTACTTGTGGGAGAGCTTTCACATGGTGAAGTTTCAGACCCGTAGCTAATTACTCACCTACTCAAAATGAGTAAATGCAAATGATCTCTAAAAGTATTGCAGATAGCCAATTTTTCTCAAATAAATCATTCACCTACTTTTGGGAGAGCTTTCACTTGGTGAAGTTTCAGACCCATAGCTAATTACTCACCTACTCAAAATGAGTAAATGCGAATTATCTCTAAAAGTATTGCAGATAGCCAATTTTTCTCAAATAAATCATTCACCTACTTTTGGGAGAGCTTTCACTTGGTGAAGTTTCAGACCCATAGCTAATTACTCACCTATTCAAAATGAGTAAATGCGAATTATCTCTAAAAGTATTGCAGATAGCCAATTTTTCTCAAATAACTCATTCACCTACTTTTGGGAGAGCTTTCACTTGGTGAAGTTTCAGACCCATAGCTAATTACTCACCTACTCAAAATGAGTAAATGCGAATTATCTCAAAAAGTATTGCAGATAGCCAATTTTTCTCAAATAACTCATTCACCTACTTTTGGGAGAGCTTTCACTCTGTGAAGTTTCAGACCCATAGCTAATTACTCACCTACTCAAAATGAGTAAATGCGAATTATCTCTAAAACTATTGCAGATAGCCAATTTTTCTCAAAAAACTCATTCACCTACTTTTGGGTGAGCTTTCACTCTGTGAAGTTTCAGACCCATAGCTAATTACTCACCTACTCAAAATGAGTAAATGCGAATTATCTCTAAAAGTATTGCAGATAGCCAATTTTTCTCAAATCATTCACCTACTTTTGGGAGAGCTTTCACTTGGTGAAGTTTCAGACCCATAGCTAATTACTCACCTACTCAAAATGAGTAAATACGAATTATCTCTAAAAGTATTGCAGATAGCCAATTTTTCTCAAATAACTCATTCACGTACTTTTGGGAGAGCTTTCTCTCTGTGAAGTTTCAGACCCATAGCTAATTACTCACCTACTCAAAATGAGTAAATGCGAATTATCTCTAAAATTATTGCAGATAGCCAATTTTTCTCAAATAACTCATTCATCTACTTTTGGGAGAGCTTTCACTTGGTGAAGTTTCAGACCCATAGCTATTTATTCACCTACTCAAAATGAGTAAATGCTAATTATCTGTAAAAGTATTGCGGATACCCAATTTTTCTCAAATACTCATTCATCTACTTGTGGGAGAGCTTTCACATGGTGAAGTTTCAGACCCATAGCTAATTACTCACCTACTCAAAATGAGTAAATGCGAATTATCTCTAAAATTATTGCAGATAGCCAATTTTTCTCAAATAACTCATTCATCTACTTTTGGGAGAGCTTTCACTCTGTGAAGTTTCAGACCCATAGCTATTTATTCACCTACTCAAAATGAGTAAATGCTAATTATCTGTAAAAGTATTGCGGATACCCAATTTTTCTCAAATACTCATTCATCTACTTGTGGGAGAGCTTTCACATGGTGAAGTTTCAGACCCATAGCTAATTACTCACCTACTCAAAATGAGTAAATGCGAATTATCTCTAAAAGTATTGCAGATAGCCAATTTTTCTCAAATAACTCTTTCATGTACTTTTGGGAGAGCTTTCACTTGGTGAAGTTTCAGACCCATAGATAATTATTCACCTACTGAAAATGAGTAAATGTGAATTATCTCTTAATAGTATTGCAGATAGCCAATTTTTCTCAAATAACTCATTCACCTACTTTTGGAAGAGCTTTCACACACGAAAATGAAAAATTGTGAATATCTCGGAAAAGTTATTTCTTCTGCTTTAATGCTCGGCGGGAAATACACACCGCGGCAGTGGTCTTGACAAAAATTTTTGTCTCCCCAAAAATGGTGGCCATTTTGAATTTTCAAAGTTTTTGCAAAACACAAAAATGCTTATATCTCGAAAACCGTGCTATATGGAGCGAACTCAACAAAATTTTTGACCTGCTGGGTATCTCTGCAGAGTAGCCATGCCAATTTTCAAAATATTTTTGTCTCGCCAAATATAGTGGACATTTTTAATTTTTTAATTTTTTGCAAAACACAAAAATGCTTATATCTTGAAAACCGTGCTAGATAGAGCAGACTGCGCTGATTTTGGTTGCCACAACAGTATAAGGCTAGAAACGAAGCATTTTCTTAATACTTTAGCACTCACCTTTATATCCTTTTCGGGACGCTTTGTTTTTGCTAAACATTATCTTTTTTTTTTGCGAGCGATCCTCTAGTTTATATTATAAACAGTTTCCTTAACTTTCCTTTGATAAATCAAGAGATCTGTCACGAATTTTGGGTTTGTTTATGTCTGCCGCCATATTTACCGGAAGTGAGTGCTTTTGGTAGGTTCTAAATGTCGGAACACCGTTATTCTTAACGGATTGACAAATACTTCATCCCGGAAAGTGTTTCATGATATATTGCCTTACAGTGGAGTAAAAAAGTCAATTATGGGTCGATCATCGGTCTGAAAAATGGACGAATAATCGACCACGAAAATTGAGGCGATTCCACTCACTACCCTGTACATATATCACAGTGTCCGGTGAATTTGACGTTCCGGTGAGTTTGACGGTTCTTACTGAAAGTCGGAAAACTGCAGTGTTTTATGACAAACTTCACAGATTATATGGTAAAAGTACTATATATTGTGTACCACACTTTCAATAATGTTTTTTTCATTCATGTTTTTTTAGGGAATTAAAAATGTCAGAAACTCTACTGCTACCCTGCATAAGTTGGCTGCAGTCATAAGTTGGCCCCGGCTCATCTACAGGCTCCAGAAAGACAAATAGGTTATTGTACACAGTTGAAAACTGTTGCATATAATAAGTTTAACAATAATACATGGTTTCAGAGTGTAGTAGGCCACTCATGTTAAAGCCGTGTGAAGCTGTGGTGAGGGTGGCCAACTTATGACTGCGGCTAACTTATGCAGGGAAGCAGTAGGATTGTTGTTCCATTTTCCGGTCTATTAAGAACTTTGTGTACGGCGGCGTCATTAAACACACGTAAAATGCAAAAATATGAAGCTCCTACTTTTTACTTGATGTGTTTACTCTCTCCTTCGATTATTAATCCAAAGAAACAATAAATTTATACAATAAATTTATCACATTTTTCAAAAGAGATGTTGTTACTGGAAGTAGCAGTGTTAATGCTACAATTTCCGGTCTATTTTTTAGAATGGGAGTATACTAAAGCTGTAACCACAGAACAGAAGATAAATAGTACTAGAATGTTTAGTAACCAATTTTATTTCAACATAGTGATTATAATAATAATTATTTGTTTATAATAAAAACTACAGTATTTATACATAAATACATTTTAATGCAGCAGTCCAGAGTTGATCTTTATGAAATAACATGGACCTTGGCAAATCACTATACTTTAAAAGAGCTGATACATGACACAAAGTCCTTCACAGTCAATAAATTATTCTTCTAAGGTACAGGTGCAATGTAATAGTGTAGGGATTGAAATGCAATTTCAATATCGATATCAAACTCTATTTTGGCTTTGCATATCGATTGATATTGAAATATCGTTTCACGCCGTAAAATCAGTTATTTTGCATCTACTGATTCTTCAGTTATCAAGAATCATTTTGCTAACATATAAGATATACAAAACTGATCATGAATTTAATTAAAGCAGCCCATAAAAGCAATTAAATTTCATGAAAAATCTCACAATAAGTCTTTTGATGCATAAATATTAATGATCAAACTACAGGAAACTGAAAAACTGCAAAACTACTTTAAAAATTCTTCCTGGTGGATGCTGGAAACGATATTGAAATTCCATATTTCAGTATCGATATTGAAATTCAGAAAGACATATCGATCGATATTGAAATATCGATATATGATCCCAACACTACAATGTAAGCATTTGAAATTGTCTATGCGCCCTGGATAACACCTGTTATGTACCCAATGCTCACATTTTTCACATTGTATCCATCTGAAACCTATGTTTATGACAGTTCTATTTTTAAAGGGTGGGGCAAATCTTTTGCATATGCAGCACTTATCTTGATCATCTTGTTCATCATCAGAAACCATGTTTTGGACACTATTTTGATTTGATGTACTTGTACCGTATCCCAATTCTTGGAATTTTCTTGCCTTGATAGGATGATGTTTGCCACACCATCTTCTGTTATTGGACCATGAAAATGATTGTTATTTGCCTTAGATTTTTTTTAAATGGTGGTGTGAACTTAGGCAACTTTTTAAGAAGTAAGGATTTTAAATCAGTGTCATGCATTTGGTTTGTGTTTGTAGTAGGTTTATTATTTGTTTCTTGATTTAAAGTGGTCATTTCAATGTTTGCGTTTGTATCGTCATTCAGAACCTGACTTGGGGCAATCTGGAAATCTTGTATCACCCCTGGATTTAATGTATATGTTCCAGCCTTTCTAAAAGCAGAAACTGCATTTGCAGGTGTCATTGATGTCAGGTATACCTTACTGATAAGTTGGCATGTGGAATATCTGGAAACTACCTGTCCCACATTTTTTCTCAAATATTGGCTCACCTGGGTGTTGTAAGCTCGCTTAAGAGGCCCAAACATTCCAATGTCAAGGGGCTGCAATATGTTGGAGCTGTGTGGTGGCAACACATATAGCACAATATTTTTTTGTCTAGCCCATTCAACTACAGGTGCACAAACATGGGATTTATGCCCATCATACAGAATCATAGCTGGCTCATTTCCCACATTAGGGACATTTTTAATAAAATGTTGCTCTAAGTAATCCCTAGAAATGACTGAATTAGACCATCCACTGTCACTCATTGAACAAGCTCTGCCAGGTAAACAACCATTTGTAAGTTCTGGACTGTCCCTTTTCCCTTTAAATACAAAATAGGGTGGAACCACAACCCCAGTAGCCCTAGCACATGCAATTAATGTGGTGGTAAATGATCTTGAAGAACGAACTCTTTGCAAGGGAATATCTTTAGGGCCAACAACTTTGTGTGGTGTATGCTCAGAAAAATAAGCTTTCACTTTCTCTTGAGTACAGCTTTTAGCTCGGAGCATACACAACCTTTGGGGCTTGGCACACTTTAACTCTGGATGCCTAGAAATAAATTTAGACAATCATTTTTGACCTATGGGTTTTTCAAAATTTTCTCTTTTTTCAGAAATAATGCTGTGTCTGTGATTAAGTTTATTAACTGTGCTCTTGAATATCCATAGCCAAATGTTGCAGTTGCTTTGATGTGAGCTACAATGTTCTCTTCCTCATCCTTTGTAAAAAGTGGTGCCCTTCCTGATCTGGAACACTTCAAACTAACTAAGCCACAGGTTCTATCCCGTATCGTATTCTTTGGTACTCCTGTCAACTTGAAAGCTTTATATGTTGAAGCTCCTTCTTTCCATAATTACAAGGTCTTTTGCATCTGTTCACTAGAATACTGTCTGTATTTTAACCCTTTATGACTTGAGTTGTCAGTTGCATGGATAGATCTTGTTGGCTTGTTGGGATGGTGAAAGCAAACCAAATATAGGGTGCTACTTTAATCAGAAGCAGAGGTTTAGTAAGACCCCAAAGTCCAGGTCATCTAGAAGCAAAACAAACAGAGAGCTGTCAAAAAATGGACTTAATTATCAGTAAAACTTATATGAAAAAGTGAATCTATGACTTCAAAAGTGTGGAAAAAATGGTCACAAATAATCATTTTATAAATATAATAAAGATATATACTTACATTTTTCTTCTTCATGTTGTATTTAGCCAAAATATGATATTAATATTAAATTACGTCTGCTTGTTTTGATGACGTAACACCAAACTATCGTATGCAAAACAAACAAACTGCAAATTAAAATAGACTGGAAATTGGAGTGGACCGGATTACGGACCATCGGCTGTATATGTTGAAATATCTTTCCAATATTATATCGCTAGTACAATAATTTTTATTTTTTTCATGGGGTTATGTTTTCGTGGCTTACTAGTTTTTAAATCTAGTCTGGTTCCCATTTTACTTTTCGCTATATAAAATCAATTGGACTGGTTCCCAGTTTGTTTTATCTCTTGATCACTATTTTTGTGTTTTATAGCATGATCTCTGTAAAATACCTTCTTGTTTCAAAATAGGTAGTAGTAAGTTGCAATTGCTGTTTTGTTGTCATTTTCTGAATAATTACTTTTTGAATATATATAAAAGACATGGGTATCTTGCATCTGCCTTCTATAGTAATCTTTGATATGAGATTGCATACTTTTTAGTTTAAGTAGTCCTATCTAAAACAAATATGGAAGCTAGAATTGTAATATTTCCCATATTGAAGGTATTTCATTGCACCTTATTGCATATTTGATAAGATATTTGAAAGGTAATATGTACACCATAGTTAGGTAATCTGTTGTAAAACCAAACTAAAATTTCAATTATTTCCTTCTCTCTGGTTTCTTGGTGGATTTAAATGCATTAAAAGAACTGTTCCATTGCCTTTCTAATGACATATTAAAATATGTCAATGATAGACGTCATTTTGAACTTTCAATTACTTTTTTCTAAAATGTTTTGGTGTGGATTAAAATGTATTAAAAACAAATAGAAATACCTTTCCAATGATATGTATATTAAAGATATGAGGTTAGAGTACTAAAGCAGTTTGTAAAATATTCAGAAAAGATGAGTGCCTCTTGAAATCCTCCATCTTGCTTTTTTTATAATTTAAAAGCTGACAATTTGATGTTTATTTACAAATGCCTAATATTTAAAATTATTTACATTCATTTATGGGTTATGCTGTTTTATAATTGTTGTCTAGGATTTTTTTACCTTAAATTCTTCTTTTTGGGATTTTAGTATACCCTGTTAGTCACCATAGCAACAGTGAATTTGATTGGTCGAACCCACCGGACAGTATAATGTATTTCTGGATTTAAATCTTAGATCGTCGAATCAACCATACGCGAGGATACATATACTGTATGGGTGTCCGACATGGCTGTAGTATTCTGTGGTGGCAAGTCTACCAACCTGTTTCGATACACAGTTTTTTGTTTGTTTTTGAAAAAAAAAAAAACCATTAAAATTTAGTGCATGTTTATTTGTTGTTAGTACACAAAAGGGATCCAGACCGGAAGAGATCGAGTCTGTGGTATGGCACTAAATTGTTTTTATGATAAATAAGATTATAAAAGACAACTGTCAAAAGTCTAAAATACTGTATGATTTTTTTTTACATGCATTGGGTTTTTTAACAGACTATTATAGAAAGAATGTTCAAGGTAGGGACATTGGTTAGGTGGTGTAGGTGTGCGACATCATGGTCTGACCTTGATTTGACCTTTGACCTTGCCGTAGTGACCTTGACATATAAAAACTTGTCCAGGGTATATCTCAGAAATTGTAAGGTGTAGGAAGTTGATACTTGGTAGGGACATTGGTTACAGGATATAGGTGTGCAATGTCATAGTGTGACCTTGATTTGACCTTTTACCTTGCCATAGTGACCTTGATCGATAAAATCTTGTCTGGGCTATATCTCGGAAACTGTAAGGTGTAGGAGGTTGATCCTTGGTAGGGACATTGATTAGGGGTTGTAGGTGTGCAATGTCATAGACTGACCTTGATTTGACCTTTGACCTTGCTGTAGTGACCTTGACCTATAAAATCTTGTCTGGGCTATATCTTGGAAACTATAAGGTGTAGGAAGTTGATACTTGGTAGGGACATTGGTGGGGGATTGTATAGGTGCAACGTCATGGTGTGACCTTGATTTGACCTGTGACCTTGCCGTAGTGACCTTGACCTTTAAAATCTTGTCCAGGCTATATCTTGGAAACCATAAGGTGTTGGAAGTTGACACTTGGTAGGAATATTGGTTATGGGTTGTAGGTGTGCAACCTCATTCTGTGACCTTGATTTGACCTTTGGCCATGAGTTGTAAATTCTTGTCTGGGCCATTTCTTGGATTCCATGAGGTGTAGAAGGTTGATACTTGGTATTGACATTGGTTAGGGGGTGTATGTAAATGTATGTGTGCATCATGTTGTGACCTTTTTGCTCTGCCAAAGTGTGTTCATCTGCAATATTTATGTCCACCCCCCTGGGGGGTGGACATATTATTTTTGCTTTTTCCGCCGTCCGATGTCCGGCGTCCGATGTCCGGCGTCACGCATGGTTTCCACTCATTTAAAGGAAAAGTATTAGAGCTATTGTCACCAAATTTGGTATGCAGGCTTATTGGGTCAGTAGCTTGCTTGGGATTGCTTTTGGCTGTTGTACCTCTTTTGCTTACTGAGTAATACTTAAGTACAGCTATTTTCAGTACCCATTGGTTTCCGTGCATTTAAGCCAAAATAATTAAAGTTATTTTACTACAATTTTGAATACAAGATTGTTATGTCCATAGCTCGCTTGGTATTGCATTTGGGACTGATAGCTTTGTCAGTACATGAGTAATAGCCATTTAGGTACTTCATTGTGTATTTTCAGTACTACTTTTGAGTAATTTGCCAATATCTCAGAAACCATAAGAGATAGAGCGATTTCGACAGAATTTTTGACCTACAGGGTAGTAGAAGAGTATTCTGTACAAAATTAAAAAATTTCAATTTTCGCCACTTTTGGCGGCCATCTTGAATTTTTTCGAAAAACAAAAAAATCTTATTATCTCAGAAACCGTAAGAGATAGAGCGATTTCGACAGAATTTTTGACCCGTAGGGTAGTAGGAAAGTATTCTATACAAAATTGAAAAGTTTCAATTTTCGCCACTTTTGGCGGCCATCTTGAATTTTTGCGAAAAGCGAAAAAATCTTAATATCTCAGAAACCGTAAGAGATAGAGCGATTTGGACAGAATTTTTGACCCGTAGGGTAGTAGGAAAGTATTATGTCCACCCCACTGGAGGCTGGGCATATTATTTTTCGCTTTTTCCGGCGTCCGGCGTCCCACTTGGTTTCCAGACATTTTAGGCAACAGTTCTTATCCTATCTTTACCAAATTTGGCATGCAGGTTTATTGGGTTAATAGCTTGTATGGGATTGCTTTTGGTGATAATAGCTCTATAGCTAACTGAGTAATAGCTACTTTGCTACTTTTGAGTAGCTCTTTGGTTTCCAGACATTTTAAGGAATGCTATTAAGCCTAGCTTTCTGAAATTTGGTATGGAGGTTCATTGGGTTAATAGCTTGTATGGGATTGCTTTTGGGGGGAATTGCTTCATAGATGAGTGAGTAATTATGTCCACCCCCCTGGGGGGTGGATATATTATTTTTGCTTTTTTCGCCGTCCGATGTCCGATGTCCGGCGTCCGGCGTCCGGCGTCCGATGTCCGGCGTCACGCATGGTTTCCGCTCATTTAAAGGAAAAGTATTAGAGCTATTGTCACCAAATTTGGTATGCAGGCTTATTGGGTCAGTAGCTTGCTTGGGATTGCTTTTGGCTGTTGTACCTCTTTTGCTTACTGAGTAATACTTAAGTACAGCTATTTTCAGTACCCATTGGTTTCCGTGCATTTAAGCCAAAATAATTAAAGATATTTTACTACAATTTTGAATACAAGATTGTTATGTCCATAGCTCGCTTGGTATTGCATTTGGGACTGATAGCTTTGTCAGTACATGAGTAATAGCCATTTAGGTACTTCATTGTGTATTTTCAGTACTACTTTTGAGTAATTTGCTAATATCTCAGAAACCGTGTGAGATAGAGCGATTTCGTCGAAATTTTCGACCCACAGGGTATTTAAGGAATGTAATATTTGCAATTTTCAAAAAATTTTCCCCTCCCCAAAAATGGCGGCCATTTTGAATTTTCGAATTTTTGCCAAAAATGGCAAAACACAAATTTGCTTCTATCTCCTTAACCGTGCGAGATAGAGCGATTTCGTCGAAATTTTCGACCCACAGGGTATCTAAGGAATGCAATCTTTGCAATTTTCAAAAAAATTTTCCCCTCCCCAAAAATGGCGGCCATTTTGAATTTTCGAATTTTTGCCAAAAATGGCAAAACACCAATCTGCTTCTATCTCCTTAACCGTGCGAGATAGAGCGATTTCGTCAAAATTTTCGACCCACAGGGTATCTGAGCATTGTACTCTTGGTAATTTTAAAAAAATTTTCCCCTCCCCAAAAATGGCGGCCATTTTGAATTTTCGAATTTTTGCCCAAAATGGCAAAACACAAATTTGCTTCTATCTCCTTAACCGTGCCAGATAGAGCGATTTCGTCAAAATTTTTGACCCACAGGGTATCTAAGCATTGTGCTCTTGGTAATTTTTCCAAAAATTTTCCCCTCCCCAAAAATGGCGGCCATTTTGAATTTTCGAATTTTTGCCAAAAATGGCAAAACACTAATTTGCTTCTATCTCCTTAACCGTGCGAGATAGAGTGATTTCGTCGAAATTTTCGACCCACAGGGTATCTAAGGAATGCAATTTTTGCAATTTTCCAAAAATTTTCCCCTCCCCAAAAATGGCGGCCATTTTGAATTTTCGAATTTTTGCCAAAAATGGCAAAACACAAATTTGCTTCTATCTCCTTAACCGTGCGAGATAGAGCGATTTCGTCGAAATTTTCGACCCACAGGGTATCTAAGGAATGCAATCTTTGCAATTTTCAAAAAATTTTCCCCTCCCCAAAAATGGCGGCCATTTTGAATTTTCGAATTTTTGCCAAAAATGGCAAAACACAAATTTGCTTCTATCTCCTTAACCGTGCGAGATAGAGCGATTTCGTCGAAATTTTCGACCCACAGGGTATCTAAGGAATGCAATCTTTGCAATTTTCAAAAAATTTTCCCCTCCCCAAAAATGGCGGCCATTTTGAATTTTCGAATTTTTGCCAAAAATGGCAAAACACCAATCTGCTTCTATCTCCTTAACCGTGCGAGATAGAGCGATTTCGTCAAAATTTTCGACCCACAGGGCATCTGAGCATTGTACTCTTGGTAATTTTTAAAAAATTTTCCCCTCCCCAAAAATGGCGGCCATTTTGAATTTTCGAATTTTTGCCAAAAATGGCAAAACACAAATTTGCTTCTATCTCCTTAACCGTGCCAGATAGAGCGATTTTGTCAAAATTTTCGACCCACAGGGTATCTGAGCATTGTGCTCTTGGTAATTTTTACAAAATTTTCCCCTCCCCAAAAATGGCGGCCATTTTGAATTTTCGAATTTTTGCCAAAAATGACAAAACACTAATTTGCTTCTATCTCCTTAACCGTGCGAGATAGAGCGATTTCGTCGAAATTTTCGACCCACAGGGTATCTGAGCATTGTGCTCTTGGTAATTTTCCAAAAATTTTCCCCTCCCCAAAAATGGCGGCCATTTTGAATTTTCGAATTTTTGCCAAAAATGGCAAAACACTAATTTGCTTCTATCTCCTTAACCGTGCGAGATAGAGCGATTTCGTCGAAATTTTCGACCCACAGGGTATCTAAGGAATGCAATCTTTGCAATTTTCCAAAAATTTTCCCCTCCCCAAAAATGGCGGCCATTTTGAATTTTCGAATTTTTGCCCAAAATGGCAAAACACAAATTTCCTTCTATCTCCTTAACCGTGCCAGATAGAGCGATTTCGTCAAAATTTTCGACCCACAGGGTATCTGAGCATTGTACTCTTGGTAATTTAAAAAAAATTTTCCCCTCCCCAAAAATGGCGGCCATTTTGAATTTTCGAATTTTTGCCAAAAATGGCAAAACACAAATTTGCTTCTATCTCCTTAACCGTGCCAGATAGAGCGATTTCGTCAAAATTTTCGACCCACAGGGTATCTAAGGAATGCAATCTTTGCAATTTTCCAAAAATTTTCCCCTCCCCAAAAATGGCGGCCATTTTGAATTTTCGAATTTTTGCCAAAAATGGCAAAACACAAATTTCCTCCTATCTCCTTAACCGTGCCAGATAGAGCGATTTCGTCAAAATTTTCGACCCACAGGGTATCTGAGCATTGTACTCTTTGCAATTTTCCAAAAATTTTCCCCTCCCCAAAAATGGCGGCCATTTTGAATTTTCGAATTTTTGCCAAAAATGGCAAAACACTAATTTGCTTCTATCTCCTTAACCGTGCGAGATAGAGCGATTTCGTCGAAATTTTCGACCCACAGGGTAACTAAGGAATGCAATCTTTGCAATTTTCCAAAAATTTTCCCCTCCCCAAAAAATGGCGGCCATTTTGAATTTTCGAATTTTTGCCAAAAATGGCAAAACACAAATTTCCTTCTATCTCCTTAACCGTGCCAGATAGAGCGATTTCGTCAAAATTTTCGACCCACAGGGTATCTGAGCATTGTACTCTTGGCAATTTTTTAAAAAATTTCCCCTCCCCAAATATGGCGGCCATTTTGAATTTTCGAATTTTTGCCAAAAATGGCAAAACACTAATTTGCTTCTATCTCCTTAACCGTGCGAGATAGAGTGATTTCGTCGAAATTTTCGACCCACAGGGTATCTAAGGAATGCAATCTTTGCAATTTTCCAAAAATTTTCCCCTCCCCAAAAATGGCGGCCATTTTGAATTTTCGAATTTTTGCCAAAAATGGCAAAACACCAATCTGCTTCTATCTCCTTAACCGTGCGAGATAGAGCGATTTCGTCAAAATTTTCGACCCACAGGGCATCTGAGCATTGTACTCTTGGTAATTTTTAAAAAATTTTCCCCTCCCCAAAAATGGCGGCCATTTTGAATTTTCGAATTTTTGCCAAAAATGGCAAAACACAAATTTCCTCCTATCTCCTTAACCGTGCCAGATAGAGCGATTTCGTCGAAATTTTCGACCCACAGGGTATCTGAGCATTGTGCTCTTGGTAATTTTCCAAAAATTTCCCCCTCCCCAAAAATGGCGGCCATTTTGAATTTTCGAATTTTTGCCAAAAATGGCAAAACACTAATTTGCTTCTATCTCCTTAACCGTGCGAGATAGAGCGATTTCGTCGAAATTTTCGACCCACAGGGTATCTAAGGAATGCAATCTTTGCAATTTTCCAAAAATTTTCCCCTCCCCAAAAATGGCGGCCATTTTGAATTTTCGAATTTTTGCCAAAAATGGCAAAACACAAATTTGCTTCTATCTCCTTAACCGTGCCAGATAGAGCGATTTCGTCAAAATTTTCGACTCACAGGGTATCTGAGCATTGTACTCTTGGTAATTTAAAAAAAATTTTCCCCTCCCCAAAAATGGCGGCCATTTTGAATTTTCGAATTTTTGCCAAAAATGGCAAAACACAAATTTCCTCCTATCTCCTTAACCGTGCCAGATAGAGCGATTTCGTCAAAATTTTCGACCCACAGGGTATCTGAGCATTGTACTCTTGGTAATTTTTAAAAAATTTTCCCCTCCCCAAAAATGGCGGCCATTTGAATTTTCGAATTGTTGCCAAAAATGGCAAAACACTAATTTGCTTCTATCTCCTTAACCGTGCGAGATAGAGTGATTTCGTCGAAATTTTCGACCCACAGGGTATCTAAGGAATGCAATCTTTGCAATTTTCAAAAAATTTTCCCCTCCCCAAAAATGGCGGCCATTTTGAATTTTCGAATTTTTGCCAAAAATGGTAAAACACAAATTTGCTTCTATCTCCTTAACCGTGCGAGATAGAGCGATTTCGTCGAAATTTTCGACCCACAGGGTATCTAAGGAATGCAATCTTTGCAATTTTCCAACAAATTTTCCCCTCCCCAAAAATGGCAGCCATTTTGAATTTTCGAATTTTTGCCAAAAATGGCAAAACACAAATTTGCTTCTATCTCCTTAACCGTGCGAGATAGAGCGATTTCGTCGAAATTTTCGACCCACAGGGTATCTAAGGAATGCAATCTTTGCAATTTTCCAAAAAATTTTCCCCTCCCCAAAAATGGCAGCCATTTTGAATTTTCGAATTTTTGCCAAAAATGGCAAAACACAAATTTGCTTCTATCTCCTTAACCGTGCGAGATAGAGCAATTTCGTCGAAATTTTCGACCCACAGGGTATCGAAGAAATGCAATCTTTGCAATTTTCCGAAAAATTTTCCCCTCCCCAAAAATGGCGGCCATTTTGAATTTTCGAATTTTTGCCAAAAATGGCAAAACACAAATTTGCTTCTATCTCCTTAACCGTGCGAGATAGATCGATTTCATCAAAATTTTCGACCCACAGGTATTTCAGCATTGTATTCTTGGCAATTTAAAAAAAAATTTCCCGTCCCCTAAAATGGCGGCCATTTTGAATTTTCAAATTTTTGTCAAAAATGGCAAAACACAAATTTGCTTCTATCTCCTTAACCATGCGAGATAGAGCGATTTCGTCGAAATTTTCAACCCACAGGGTATCTAAGGAATGTAATCTTTGCAATTTTCAAAAAATTTTCCCCTCCCCAAAAATGGCAGCCATTTTGAATTTTCGAATTTTTGCCCAAAATGGAAAAACACAAACTGGCCTTAACCGTGCAAAATAGAGTTATTTCGTTGAAATTTTCGACCCATAGGGTATCTAAAAAATGTACTCTTGGCAATTTTCAAAAAAATTTCCTTTTCCCAAAAATGGCGGCCATTTTGAATTTTCAAATTTTTGCCAAAAATAGAAAAACAGGAATTTGCTTCTGTCTTCTTAACCGTGCCAGATAGAGTGATTTCGTCAAAATTTTCAACCCAACCAATGCAAAAAGGCATGAAGCTGAAATAATTTACATCTACACTAACAAATATTTAAGCATCATTGATATATTTTACAAATGAAACAGGGTCTTGTAAGACTACTGTACAATTTGGGCAAAAGGTTCATGGGTGGACATTACACATGATAATGTGTGTTCTTCTATGCTATCCTGTTTCTATTCGCATCTACTATCAACAGGGCGGCCGATTTCTAGTTAATTAAATAAATGAGTAATTGGCTATTTTGAATACTGAAAAAGGCAAATGTGCTCATATCTCCTAAACCGTGTGAGATAGAGCGATTTCGTCGAAATTTTGGACCCACAGGGTATGTAAGGAATGTACTCTTTCCAATTTTTCAAAAATTTTCCCCTCCCCAAAAATGGCGGCCATTTTGAATTTTCGAATTTTTGCCAAAAATGGCAAAACACAAATTTGCTTCTATCTCCTTAACCGTGCGAGATAGAGCGATTTCGTCGAAATTTTCGACCCACAGGGTATCTAAGGAATGTACTCTTTCCAATTTTTCAAAAATTTTCCCCTCCCCAAAAATGGCGGCCATTTTGAATTTTAGAATTTTTGCCAAAAATAGCAAAGCACAATTTTATAGCGAAATACCCTTACCACTTCCTAACAGTAGCTATTTGTTGAAGCCATCCAACCCAATGGCCAACGCAGAGATGCGATTTTAAGGTTATGTAACAACCTTAACCAAGCCATTGGGTTACAGTAGTCCATCCTCCCGCCAATTAGGTCACATGACCACATTGTTTACTTCATTATTTTTGTTGGCCATCATCAGTAAGGACGTCTTTGGAAATTAGGAGAAGTTTTGTCAAGGTTTTATTTATTTCTTGAGATTTTACATGTATATCATACAGAACTTTTACCTTTGTTAAATCTTCGAAGGTATGCATTATATTATGCAAATAAAGGACTTTTGGATGGCGACTTCGAGGTTTCATCGTCTTCAACCTCGAGGAAATAGATCAACATGAAGAGGGTCATTATGCAACAATAATAATATCTTTAGATAGCTTGCCAGTCGTTCGGTTCAGTTTGCTGGACGTTGGAAGCTATAATTTTGCAGCATACATGTTTAGAAAGAATGTACTCTTCAATAACAGAAGCGATCTGGAAGACGCCATCTTGGATGAGAATGACAATTCGAGTGGCCGTTATTGCTGTTCACGTCGGGTTCTAATAGCCAGGCGTTGAAAGCAATTTTTTTATCACAATATACATCCCAGTCGAATTGATTGTCGACGAGTCAGTAGAAGGAATCTCCCTTGGGGGCAGCCATTTACGTTGCCATGGACACGGCATCGTGGAGGAGTTTTGAATGCAGGAAATACTACTTCTTCGGAAAACACTTCCGTCGAGGTCCAGTCAAAACATTCACCAGAGGAAATACCTGTGTGAAGTCATCCATGCACAATCGAGTATTCTATACCTCTCAGAAGGTCAGAATTCGGGTTGTCAGATGTCCGGGAGTGTCATTCATATCTACAAGGAGAGGCTTTTGATTCAATGGTTTTGCACAAGAATTTAGTACAATCGGGTTTCTATACCTCTCAAAAGGTTTAGAATTCAGGTTGTCAGGAGATGGTGATTATGATTCATCTCATTACAAGGAATCTATTCCTTATTTTACTTTTGCTTGACTGTTATTGAGTGGCTAGGGATTGATTTAACAGGCACAGTTTCTGTGAATGCTCCCTTGTTTGGTCACATTTACATTCCTTGGGTGAACAGCCAGCATTGAAATGTGGCTTTTATGTTGGGTTTCAAGGAGTGTGAAGCCTCTGATATTTTAAAGAGCAGCTATACAGGAAGAAGTTTTGCTTGGACTTCCTTACATACATTATTTTCCTGGACAGCTCCTTAGTTACAGCAGGTCTGCAGGAGGAACATGACCTTTCAGACACTTGGCAAACAAGGTCCCTGGTAGGGGACTGTAAGAGAGAAGAAGCGTGTATATTCTCACTCCTTCAGTTCAGGTCATATTTAGAGGATCCTAGGGATCACTATGATATGTTATAGACTTCAATATGCTTTGGACTGGGTGCAATGATGTTTGCATTTCTAGTCCAGTCAACCAGTTGGTGTCCAAATCTTCTTGTTGCAGTTTGCCCATGTCTAAGAACATGTGACTCAACAGGAGGGATGTAAATTAGAATGTCTTTAGCAAACCTACAATGCATTTTTCACTCCTAATGATGTTCTCTTGCTGGGCATATTAGATGTTCAGAGGATTTTCATCTAGTGTTTTCATGGAAATAATTAACAAGGATTAGTAACTCTAGAAGTGAGCATGCTTCTAGTTCTGGTCTAATAAACCATGGAATAGAGTTACAAGTGCCTCCTACTCCTCAGCTAGTTAAAAGGGGAGTGGATCTTACTTATACAGGCCTATGGAAGCAGGGATGATAGTTGGCTTCCTGTGGTTTCAAGGAACCTTTCTCCAGTTTGGTACTATACCAGTCCTGGGAAAGAAGAATATTCAGCCAGACTTTTTAGAAGTGAGGTTGGCAGAAGTTAAAAAAAAAAAAAAAAAAAAAAAAAAAATGGGAGAAACAGCAATTTTGATAAAAGCTGTTTATGAAGTGATCGACAAAAGGGCGATATCACCAGTCACATCGCTGGAAGTTTACAGTTACAGTCTATTTCTTGCGGTTAGTGAAGAAGAAATGACTGTCACTATGCTGAAGGTCAGGTAAACAAGCTTTGCATGTACCTTACTCAATATGAATTGTTTAATATTTGGAATTCGTCTATATAGCGTGAGGTCCTCAGTGGCCTAGTGGTTAGCAAGTTTGGCATCTAATCATAGGCTGTCACCTCTGTGGGTTCGAGTCCCACAAGTGGCAATTCTGAGGACCTGTCCCAATATGACCCTGGCTGTTGAACGGGACGTAAAACCCCAACTTTGACCTTTGACCTTTCGTCTATATAGCGAGAGTGGATGTATACGTCACTCGACTCTTATGGGTACACACTCGTCACCGGTAGACTCAGCTAACAAAGTATCTTCGCCTCAGTGGAGGCTACAGACTCTACCAGTTCAATGCCTTACCCTGCAATATGGCTACAGTTCCTCTCCAGTTCACCAAGGTAGCAAAAGAGGTGAAGCTGATGGCTCGTGCAGAAGGCATCAGTATTCGCCAGTATATAGACGGTTGGCTAATGAGAACAAACTCAAAGCAGCAATGCCAAGATATCACCCTCTGGTTGGTGCATCTTGTCGAAGTCTGGGTTGGATCACAAATTTCAAAAGATCAGATTTATTTCCAACTCCTGTAATCAATTTATTGTTACAATTCGACCTCAGGGTAGGTCTAGTCTTCTCAATTCAAGGAAAATTGATTGAAAGACGGTTACCATGTTGGAAGTTCTCACTTATCTCCAGGGAAGCTCAGGTCACTTTTGAAAGCATGGTTTTAATGGAGAAGACTATACCATTGGGTGATCTGCACGTGAAGTCATTCCAATGGTATCTGGGAACACTGCTGATAGCTTCAGTCTCTGGATATCCCATTTCTTGGGTCTTTGGGTTCAGGGATCATCTTCAGTGGTGGACCAATAGTTCAATTTTGAAGGAGGACTCACCACTCCTTCAGGAGCACAGTTTTCTCTCCATTCACAGAAGCTTCCCTAATGGGTTGGGGTGCTTTCTTGAGTCATCCACAGCCATTGGTCTGTGGCATCAGGAAGAGTCAAGACTCCACATTACATAACATTGGAAGCAATGTTGTTATTTTTAAAAAAATGATTCAGAAGTCAGTTTCTGGATTGAAATCAGTTTCATTTCTCTGACAATTTATTAGTGGTTGCCTATATGAACAGCCAGGGAGGCATCCACTCTTAGGTAATATGTACCTTAATCTGCATAATCATGGTTTAATTGAATGCCAGAATGATTCAGATTCATGGAAGTACATCCTAGGGAATCTAGATGTTCTGCCAGATTCCTTGTCTAGAGGTTAAGTTATTCAAACCAAAGGGGCTATGAGTCTCCAGGTTTTCAATCAAATTAGACATATTTTGCCCAGGGCCTTGGTCCTGCAGGATAATGTATCTGTCTCATGTCCCAGACAGTAGGGATTGGGGAACAGATGCATTGAATGTCAGGGGGAGGGTCTGGTCAGTTATGTCCAGTGGCCCTTATCCATCAGGTGATTCAACAAATGACCACCTACAGGTGTAGAATCATCATGATTGGGTGGCCAGGGATATCTTGTTTTTGTGTCTGGTGAATCTGTTCCACAAAAACTCCTAAATGGGTGAATCTGTTAGTTCAATTTTTCAGCAACAGACTTCACAACAATCTAGCTTATTTGAATCTTCATGATTGGCATCTGGAGTCAGGCATGAATATTATGAAAGATTCCCAGAGGAAGTGGTGAAACAATGAAGGAGCACTCCTCAAGGAGAATCTGAGAAGCAATTGTTCTTTTTTGGGAAGTGGTGTGAAGAGAGCCAGGTTTATATCTCAGACCCCACTATTCCACATTGAGCAAATTTCCTGAAATTCTAGTTTAAGGAACATACTAATACCATCCACTATTGTGGGCTATATAACAGCAATTACGGATGGTTTGGCGCTTAAAGGGTAAAAAGTATCTAAAAGTTGAGCTAAATATTAGATTAGCAACTTTTAGAAAGAGACAAACCAATAGTTTTGGATTTTGTCATTGGTCCTTCAGGCTCTTATCAAACAACCGTTGGGCTTGTGAGGAAGGCTTTTTTGAAGTTATTATCTTTCAAGACGTTTGGTCTTGGTTTCAGGTAAAGTAGTGACATTCATGCTTCCCGTACTTGTAGGGAGAATTGGTCACAAGTAACTTTGGTCATTAACTGCCTTTTGGGCCATGAACCAGTTGGCTTCAGATGGGCCTACTGCAATTACTGCAACTGAGTCAGTGGTCTTTGTCTCTGTGGATTATAGAGTCATGGTAAAGGAGTGACATTAATGCTTGGACATATTCTTCCTTTAGTTATAAGGAGAATTGGTCACAAGTAACTCTGGCCCATCAATTGCCAGATCCAGTTTGCTTTGGATGGGCCTACTGCAATTAAGCCTGTGGTCATGCCAGCTCTTAGCCTCTTTGGACATCAGTTTGACTCAATGTGGGTCTATCTGTCCTGTTAGGGGTGGTAATCAAAAGGTTTGGGATAGAACAAAATCTTTTGTTTTTACTGCCATTAAGAAAGTTTCTTAATAAGACTTATCTTTTGGCACCTATTTCATCTTGATTGAGTCAAGATTGAGTCACGGAAACTATTGATGTATGTTTTTGATTGCATCTTTAGTTTATAGGTGATTTCCTTACATGAGTTTCTTGATACATGTTATTGGAAATTGCATTGTATGTATACCAAATTCTGTCTGGAAAACCTCTGTTGTCATAGGGTCAGATTTGAAATTGGGTCCTACAGTTGCAGTTACAGTTTTGTTACTTTATAAGTATGTGTTTCATACTTATATTGGTACATTTGCAGTTTGTGGCTGGTATGTCTACAATGCTGGATGTTTGTAGTGAGATATCAATGTTGCCTAAATCCGACTTGGGAAGGATTTGGCATTATGCTGATGACACTTACAGGTTGGTTTGACATTGTTTTGGGGTCGGATGTTACAATGTAGATGGGCTATCTATTTATGACATCTTTTTGCAACACCAACATTGTCAGCAGTTGTGAGAACTACAACTACATACTGCCATTTTTTGGAAGTTGTATGTTGTGAATGTTTGGAAGTTATATGTTCATTAATGCATGTAATTCCATTATGAAGTTCTCATGATGTTTAGTTTTAGGTTAGGTAGTGGTTTTTCTTAAAAAGAATTCCCTCCATCCTACAAGGCTGAATTCAGCTACTGTTAGGAAATGGTAAGGGTATTTCGCTATAAAATTGAAAAATTTAATAGTAATTTAAATTTTTATTAGAAATACTTACCATTTCTAACACTCAAATTTCCCTCCCGCCTCCCCGCAAGTCATTCTTTTACTTGCAACAAAAATAATGAAGTAAACAATGTGGTCATGTGACCTAATTGGCGGGAGGACGGACTACTGTAACCCAATGGCTTGGTTAAGGTTGTTACATAACCTTAAAATCGCATCTCTGCGTTGGCCATTGGGTTGGATGGCTCCAACAAATAGCTACTGTTAGGAAATGGTAAGCATTTGTAATAAAAATTTAAATTACTATTAAATTTTTCAAATTTGCTTCTATCTCCGTAACTGTGTGAGATAGAGCGATTTCGTCGAAATTTTCAAGCCACAGGGTATCTAAGGAGTGTACTCTTTGCAATTTTCAAAAAATTTTTCCCCTCCCCAAAAATAGCGGCCATTTTGAATTTTCGAATTTTTGCCAAAAATGGCAAAACACAAGTTAGCTTCTATCTCCTTAACCGTGCGAGATAGAGCGATTTCGTCGAAATTTTCGACCCACAGGGTATCTAAGGAATGTAATCTTTACAATTTTCAAAAAATTTTCCCCTCCCCAAAAATGGCGGCCATTTTGAACTTTCGAATTTTTGTCACAAATGGCAAAACACAAATTTCCTTCTATCTCCTTAACCGTGCGAGATAGAGCGATTTCGTCAAAATTTTCGACCCACAGGTATTTGAGCATTGTATTCTTGGCAATTTTAAAAAAAATTTCCCCTCCCCTAAAATGGCGGCCATTTTGAATTTTCAAATTTTTGCCAAAAATGGCAAAACACAAATTTGCTTCTATCTCCTTAACCATGCGAGATAGAGCGATTTCGTCGAAATTTTCAACCCACAGGGTATCTTAAGGAAAGTGATCTTTGCAATTTTCAAAAAAATTTTCCCTCCCCAAAAATGGCGGCCATTTTGAATTTTCAAATTTTTGCCAACAATGGCAAAACACAAATTTGCTTCTATCTCCTTAACCATGCGAGATAGAGCGATTTCGTCGAAATTTTCGACCCACAGGGTATCTAAGGAATGTAATCTTTGCAATTTTCAAAAAATTTTCCCCTCCCCGAAAATGGTGGCCATTTTGAATTTTCGAATTTTTACCAACAATGGCAAAACACAAATTTGCTTCTATCTCCTTAACCATGCGAGATAGAGCGATTTCGTCGAAATTTTCGACCCAAGGGGTATCTAAGAAATGTACTCTTTGCAATTTTCAAAAAATTTTCCCCTCCCCACATATGGCGGCCATTTTGAATTTTCGAATTTTTGCCCAAAATGGAAAAACACAAACTGGCCTTAACCGTGCAAAATAGAGTTATTTCGTTGAAATTTTCGACCCATAGGGTATCTAAGAAATGTACTCTTGGCAATTTTCAAAAAATTTTCCTTTTCCCAAAAATGGCGGCCATTTTGAATTTTCAAATTTTTGCCAAAAATAGAAAAACAGGAATTTGCTTCTATCTTCTTAACCGTGCAAGATAGAGTGATTTCGTCAAAATTTTCAACGCAACCAATGCAAAAAGGCATGAAGCTGAAATAATTTACATCTACACTAATAAATATTTAAGCATCATTGATATATTTTACAAATGAAACAGGGTCTTGTAAGACTACTGTACAATTTGGGCAAGGTTCATGGGGTGGACATTACACATGATAATGTGTGTTCTTCTATGCTATCCTCTTTCTATTCGCATCTACTATCAACAGGGCGTCCTATTTCTAGTTGAAACATCTTTCTCTTATGACAAAGATGTATGGATTGCTGTAACTGATTATTATATGCACTGTTATATAATTATGCTATTTCCATTGACAGCTATTCTCCAATTAATAAATTTTACAGCTTCATATTTTTTAGTTTACTGATTAATGCTGTCATCTTGCTGTTGAATTGTCTTGTTTTAGTACTTTATCTTTGCATATATTTTCTTTCTCTTAGATGTTATTTTCTCTACTTAAACATAATTTGGACCTTTATATAAGTGATATTGCGCTGAAAGTATCCCAGTCTTTGTACTGTTTCACTACTTCTACATGTCATGGTGTTAAAACTGTTTCCCCAGGCTGTGGGGTATGGGTATCTCTGGTGCTATTTGTATCGATACTTTGGTTAAGTGTTCGCTATGCCGCCGCTGAGAGATTTTCGGCATCAACGCTCTCAGAGGAAAACTACACCACCTAGGTTCACCAAATTTGCAGGATATCTTCATTGGGGGGTAAGCTTCACTGGGACTGAAATTAGCCTCATTCTGAAAAACAAGATGGCTGCCGTGGGCATTTCTTTGAAAATTATCTATATTTTTCTAAAGGCTGTTTCTCATAGGTAGAAGGTTGAATCTCTTCATAGGAGATATGTATAACAGATATACATGTCCTCTACAACCTTGCAGACATTTGACCTTGAAGCTCTTAATTCAAGGTCATCCACGGAGTGCCAATGTACCCCACATAGCACACTTTAAAAGTGCCTATGTCTCCCTTATTATTGGTCCTAGAGGTTTGCAGTGTGAAACCAATATATAGGAAATCATGTGCTGCGAATCTTCTGATGTCATCAGATTTGACCTTGGACCCGTCCTTCAAGGTCAAACGAGGATAGCCAAACTTAAAAGTGCTTATAACTCGCTTATTACTGGTCCTCGAGGTTTGGGATGGTAGACCAACACACAGGAAATCATGGGCTGGGAATCTTCTGGTGTGTTCAGATATGACCTCGGACCCCTCCTTCAAGGCCAAACGAGGATAGCCAAACTTAAAAGTGCTTATAACCTACTTATTATTGGTTCTACAGGTTTGCAATTTGGAACCAACTAATTGAAAATCATGGGCTAGAATTTTTTTGATATGGTCAGATGTGACCTTGGACCCCTCCTTCAAGGTTAAACAAGGATAGCCAAGCTTAAAAGTGCTTATAACCCGCTTATTATGTCCTAGAGGTTTGGGATATAAACCAGCTTATAGGAAATCATGGGCTGCGAATCATATGGTGTGGTCATGTTTGATCTTGGACCCCTCCTTCAAGGTCAAATGAGGATAGCCAAACTTGAACGTGCTTATAAATCACTTATTATTGGCCCTAGAGGTTTACAATGTGAAACCAACTTATAGGAAATCATGGGCTGGGAATCTTTTGATGTGGTCAGATTTGACCTTGGACCCCCCTTCAAGGTCAAATGAGGATACCCAAACTTAAAAGTGCTTATAACTCGCTCATTATTGGTCTTAGAGGCTTGCAATGTGAAACCAACTCATAGGAAATCATTGCTTGGGAATCTTCTGATGTTGTTAGATTTGACCTTTGGCCCCTCCTTCAAGGTCAAACAATGGTTCATTGACTTGGTGAGTTGTCTTTCCGGTGGGTATAAATTTGTATCGGTTCTCCGATACGTAAGTCTAGTTTTAATGTTGAAAACCTAAACAAGATATAGTGTTCTTTATTCTTGTGAAACATGACTACATTTTGTTGTCAGAAATTTAACTTAGATTTAGTCTTGAAAGTTTGTCAGGATCAATTTTCAAAACTGAATTTCATGTCTAAAGTATGACTACTTTTTTGTGTCGGGAAAACTGTTAAAAAAAGAGTGTATCAATGTCAGGATCGATTTTCAACACTAAATCAACATGTTTTCAAAGGTCTGTACCTGCTGGGCTATTATTGTATCCCCGGACGTAAGTCGGAGATACTTAGGATTCAGTACGGTCACGCCGCCACAGAGATTTCCTTTTGGATGCGATAACTGTGGTCAATGCCATGAATGCTATTGTTTTGTGACCTTGATCTTGAATTTTAAGGTCACTGGTGGCCTCTTAAAGGTCAGAGTTTGGCCATTTTTTTTACATTTTGGCCCAGTTCTCATATACAGAAAGTTAGATCATCCTATGGCTGGTTTATATAATACATATATCTATATGTATATTATTATTGGTCCTAGAGGTTTGCAATGTGAAACGAACAGGAGATCATGGGGTGGGAATCTTTTGATATTGTCAGATTTGAGTTTGGACCCCTCCTTCAAGGTCAAACGAGGATACCCAAACATAAAAATGCTCATAACTCTCTTATTATTGGTCGTACAGGTTTGGGATTGCAAACCAACTTACAGGAAATCATGGGCCGGGTATCTTTTTATGTGGTCAGATTTGACCTTGGACAAGGATACCCAAACTTAAAAGTGCTTATATCTCGCTTATTATTGGTCCTAGAGGTTTGAAATGTGAAAACAACCTATAGGAAATCATGGGCTGGGAATCTTTGGATGTGGTCAGATTTGACCTTGGGCCCTTCCTTCGAGGTCAAACAAGGATAGCAAAATCTTAAGTGCTTATAAATTGCTTTTTCTTGGGCCTAGAGGTTTGTAATGTGAAAGCATCCTCTTGGAAATCATGCGCTAGGAATCTTTTAATGTGATCAGATTTGAGCTTTGGGCCCTCTTTTAAGGTCAAATGAGGATAGCCAAAATTAAAAGTGCTTATAACTCTCTTATTCATGTTCCTAGAGGTTTGCAATGTCACACCAACCTATTGGAAATCATGAGTTAAGAATCTTTTGATGTGGTCAGATTTTACCTTGGGCTCCTCCTTCAAGGTTAAGTGATGGTTGATTGGCGAGTTTTCTTTCTGGTGGACACAATTTGCATTGGTTCTCTGATGCGCTGTGTCTAGTTACATTCGTATCTTTCATTAAGCAAACATTTTGTTTACTTAGTTTTAGTACAAGTTGCTCCCATAAACACTTGTGCCCCCTCCCCACAGGGGTATATTTGTGTCAACCATAATACTCTGTATGTCACGCTTCAACCATGTCCTGTCCGGGGATACACTGCGTCGAGACGCAATCTCTAGGTCATTGGAATTTGTGCCTCTGGTTTGACAATCCCTGATCAGTACTCTGTTCCTGTGTATTTCATGATCATCAACCTTTAGATCATATAAACGAGAGCCCAATCCCAGGCTTTCGAGCCAGGTTTCCTCTACACTCTGACACATTGACCTTTGGTCAATTGACGCAGTGGTTTTGCAAAGCGATTATAGTAGCGTGCCCGTTTTTGTTGCTTTGCAATCTGCTTTTCCTTGTAGTGCACATGTAATGGGCTTATGGCAAGAAGGTTGTTTGTTGTTGGTAGGAGGGTTTTTGTCTTTCTTGACATCATAAGCTGGGCTGGGCTAAATCCACTAGCAAGGGTTGGTGTATTATGGTGGTCCAGAAGTGCCATCTCAAACTCTTCCCAAGCTTCCTGTGATTTTTTCAGTAACGGTTTTCCAGTTTTCAGCGCTAATTCTGCTTTCCCATTTCCATTTGTGTGGTATGGGCTTGAAGTTAGGCATGCCTTGAAATTATGTTAGGTGAACTGTGGGCCGTTGTCACTGACTACCTTGTCTGGAATGTGATATCTTGAGAAGTGGGTCTTCAGTTTCTTAAAAACAGGATGGCTAGAAGTACTGCTCAAATGATCCATTTCTACAGTCACCATATAGTTTTGGCCATTGCGATGGGATAGGTCAAGGCCTACTTTTTCCCACGGTCTGTCATTTACTTCTGTTGGCTGAAGCGGTTCTGGCTGCTGTTGTACATCATAATGATGGTAAAGTTCACATGTGGACATATATTCTTTGATGTCTCCATTCATCGGTGGCCAAAAGAGTGCTTCCTGAGCCTGAAGCAAACATCCTTCGATTCCAATGTTGGAAGTGTGGATCCTTGCCTTCATAGAAGAACGCAACTTAGCAGGTATGATTACATGCCCTCCACAAAATATTAGTCCATCTTGAACTACTAGCTCATCTCGGAAATGGTAGTATGGAAGGATACATGGGCTGACATGTTGCTTCTCATTTGGCCACCCTTCCATGATTGTGGCTTTAAGTTGCTGAAGAGTTGAATCTTTGACTGTCTCCAGCTGGATCTGCTTCAGTCGATCCCTTGTTATTGCTAGAAACTGCATCATGTTGATGTGTTCAGCTACATTGGATATTTCTAGAATGTTTGGGAGATATGCTCTGCTCAGAGTGTCAGCCAGATACATTTTGTTCCCAGTAACATGAACAATCATCACATCATAAGCTTGTTGTTGAAGCAAGAGACTTTGGTGAATCAATTAATATAATACCACAAACTTACAGTTCCATTTTTACCCCACAGCCCTTAAAGGTCATAGGAAGCATTTTCAGATCATTCATCAATAATTACATATACATATGAAAGTTCAATTTCTGTAAAAAATAAGATGCGTTTGGACAAGGTTACATGGTATAATCAGTCACTTTCTGGCTGTATTTTCAAAATATTCACAACTGTCGCCATTATTTTTCACTTGACAACTCCCGTAAAAAGTACTGGCCTTGACGTCACAGGTTCAGGACAATAGGAAAACGTCCCGAATGACATATACAGAAAAAATATATCACGAATGAAGATAGCAATATTATACGAGTGCGCAGCACGAGTATTATATTGTTAATCTTCATGAGTGATATATTTTTTCTGTATATGTCTGATGAGGGATGTTTTACTTTTATTATCCACCATTTTATGCGATTTATGGGTCAAATAATATGAATAGTTTATGAGAAAACGTGAAACAGACTGTCAAAAAGCATGAGCAACACTGAATATAAAACTTCAATCTTTAACTTGCAATTTCTCAGTCATTTCTGCATGGATTTTTATGCAACATACATCAGCAGAAGCGCTACAATAACACCTGTCTAATGATATATTATACATATTTGTAAGTTGCATACTTTCCAAGATATTGTTGAAAAACCGGAAGTTCTTCACACTCATTATTCATAGTACCGGGGCGCCGGTGTATACAAAAAAATACATCCCGGTCTGTATTTCCCCGTATTTAGCGCAAATACGTCGCGTGGTGGATAATAAAATGTAAACAAACTATCATTTTCGTACGCCTTTTAATACATACATATATATTTAAAAGATTGCATTATCTCTTTTTATGAAGTTTATTTGTTTATAAGACATCATTCTGCCACAGTAAGTTTCTGAAATAGCCTTGAGACCATCTTTCATATTTGTTTCAGATAAAAAATTATTTAGAGAGGTATCAAGCAAGTTGGATAAAAATCGCAAAACAATGCAACCAAGTTCAACTCTGAGATGAGTTTTAATGGTTATTTTTTTCAATTTTGAAAACTAATTATTGCTAGGAGATGAAATAAATACAACACAAATGTTTTTAGAACTAGGCCCCAAGCAAGGATAATCATATATGTTCCCCAAATTAGTTCAGAACTTTCCCACCAAAACTGTAAACAATGCTGCTTTCATAGTATACATAATGTGTCTAGCCATCTAAAGTGTATACCGTTGATCCCCCAAACACAATTCCTTTTTCTCGGTCTCAACAAAGGCTTAAATTGAGAAGAAAATGTTACCAACTAATTTCCAAAACTTAAAATTATCCAAACTTAAGGTCAAGAAGTACTGAACTACTATATATATTTTAAGGAAAATCCATTATATACTGAATTATTTCATGAACTGATAATATGAAAGTTACAACTTAAGGATTTTTTTCAGAATAAATTTAATAAATTTGACTACAATAGCATGCTTTTATAAATGATTTATGCAAATGAAAACAAACTGTATATTTTGATTTCACTTTACATCATACCTTATATCTTGATAGAAGTACTGGTGATTAAAGGCAAAAAACAGCATCCAGTATATTTTAATGACAACTTTTGAATTTGTCAACAGATTCTTCGTTTTATGTAAATATCTAACTTGTGAAAGGCTACTTTCCCATCACAGTTTAAAAACCTTGAAAAAATGGGAGGAGGCAATATCTCATACACAGATGTTTACGTTTACTGCATTCCAAGACAAGCCTACTTATAGTATATCTCTGTTTGTTAGAACTGTTAGTGGTTAAAAATTAGGTAAAACTTGAAAAAAAAACAGCATCTGGAAAAAATAGAGGCTAGTGAGCTTTTTTCTGGCAAAGAAACATGGTATCTTCCTTCAGTTTGTAAATATATACATTATATTTCCAACTAAACAGAACTTTGTTATGAACCTGTGACATCATCAATCATCTACTATGAGAAAAACAATATGGCGGCTTTTTACTCCACTTCATGATATTTATTTTTCTAATGCTATTTATGGCTCTTGTACCATATATTTCTTAAAATAAACCACAATTTCATTCTTATAGGTTGTTTGTCTACTGAATTAAGTTAACTTCACAATTTTTGTGAAAAATGTTTCCTAAGACCTTTAAGGGCTGTCGGGGTATTGTTTTCACCCATGGTGTCCGGATGGGTGGGCAGGCGGCGGGAAAAAGTTTGTCTGGGCTGTATCTCGGCAACCGTAAGGTGATACCTGGTAGGGACATTAGTTAGGGGTTGTAGGTGTGCAACGTCATGGTATGACCTTGATCTGACCTTTGACCTTGCCGTAGTGACCTTGACCTATAAAATCTTGTCCAGGCCATATCTCAGAATCTGTAAGGTGCAGGAAGTTGATACTTGGTGGGGACATTGGTTAGGGGGTGTAGGTGTGCAGCGTCATAGTGTGACCTTGATTTGACCTTTGATCTTGCCGTAGTGACCTTGACCTATAAAATCTTGTCTGGGCTATATCTCGGCAACCGTAAGGTGTAGGAAGTTGATACTTGGTAGGGACATTGGTTAGGGAGTGTAGTTGTGCAACATCATGGTGTGACCTTGATTTGACCTTTGACCTTGCTGTAGTGACCTTGACCTATAAAATCTTGTCTGGGCTATATCTTGGAAACCGTAAGGTGTAGGAAGTTGATACTTGGTAGGGACATTAGTTGTAGGTTGTAGGTGTGCAACGTCATGGTGTGACCTTGATTTGACCTTTGGCGTTGTCATAGTGAGTATGAGTTTTAAAATCTTGTCTGGGTTTATTTCTTTTATTCCAGAAGGAAGGATTACACTTGGTAAGGACATTGGTTAGGGGCTGTAGATGTACATCATGGTGTGACCTTTAACTTTGGCTCTGCCAAAGTGTGTTCACCTGCCATATTTGATCTTTCTCTTATGACAAAGATATATGGATCGTTGCAACTGATTATTATATGCACTTTTACATAATTTAGCTTTTTTCCATATTCTTTCTCTTAGATGTTATTTTCTCTACTTAAACATTATTTGGAGCTTTATATAACTGACAATGCCCTGAAAGTATCCCATTCTTTGCACTGTTTCACTACTTCTATATCTCATGTTGTTGAAATTATCTCCCCAGGCTGTGGGGTATGGGCATCTCTGATGCTATTTTTAAACATGATTTCTATTACAAGAGGTAGTCTGTATTTGGCAATTCTTTTGCTGACACAGATTTATCTTGGCTCTACCAATTTACTTTTTATTCACATGTTCAAGTTAAGACAAGTTTTTTTGGGGGGTACACCCACTCATTATCCCTGCTCAGCCAACAATATTTGTTGCAGTAGCATGTGATGTGATATCCACCTTATTTCTATCAAAATGTTGAGCTGATTATATATTCGGAGTGATTTGACCAAAACTGAGCAGTTTTCATGTCAGCCGACATCTTAGCATCACTCTGTGTTGTCAGCTACAACATGGTGAGTAAGTTACTATCATCAGGGCTATCATCAGGTAGTATAAACTCTGGCTTGTCAGCTTAACTCTGGCTTGTCAGTAATAAGATTTTGAGACACTGCATTAACAGTATGGCTTCAATGGCAGTGAGTGGATAGAAATAAGTAGAAGCTATTCTAATCCTCAAATGACCCCAATGCCTAAGTTGTTATGTGCAATTGTATTTATGTACTCATTCAGTGCTGATATATTTCATTCCATTTAAATATTATATTCATGTACTGTCATTTATGTTATATACTTATAATAAAACCTTGCACATATTTAGCTGAATAAAGAGTTTTATGAAGCTTAAATAAAGTTCATCATCATGGTTTTTCCCTAGATTTGGGTTAAAAAATAATATTGCCCAGTATTGCCCACTTTTGGAGTATTACCCAGCCCGGGATTTCCCGGGTTTTCCCGGGCGGGTAATACCCGGGCGGGTTTTTCATCTCAACCCTGTGAGTAACTTGGGAGTATATCCTAAAAGCTAAGTGAGCAATAGCTACTTTCTGACTTTTCATTACCTTCCATAATGAGTAAAATCAATTGTAACTTGAAAACTATTGCATTTAGAGAATTTTTGTAAATATGTTATTCATCTACTTTTGGGTCAGTTCTAACATAGCAAAATTGCAGACCTGTAGCTCATTGCATAGCTGAGCAACAACTGCTTTTGGGGTTGTCACTGTTGAATAAATCAGTTGTAATTTGAGGACTATTGCATTTAGAGTATTTTCTTTAAATATGTTGTTCACCTACTTTTGGGTCAGCTATAACATAGTAAAATTTATTGATTTGGGGTTTTACATCGCTTTCAAGTTTCAACATTGTACAGGTCATATCACGAGTGGGTAGTTGGAAGAGCAGAGGAAACCAGTATATACAGTTCGTCAGGGTTCTGTACTGTAAACTGCCGACCAACAGCAAGCAACTACCAGCTTTCCCACTTGAGGCCTTGCTGGGAACCGAACCCTGGCCTCAGAGGTGGGAGGTGAGAGTGTTATCACTCTGCCACCGTGGCCCCCTATATAACATAGTAAAACTGCAGACCTGTAACTCATTGCGTAGCAGAACAATAGCTATTTTCTGTTCTCACTGTTGAGTAAATCAGTTGTATTTAGAGTATTTTCTTTAAATATGTTATTCACCTACTTTTGGGCCTGCAATATTTTCAATGAATTTAAAATTTTAATGTCCTTTTGATATTTTGTTTCCGTCCAAGTGCTATTTTTGTGTGTGTGTTTTAGGTTTGTAGCAAGCCGCACATTCATTTCAAAAAGATGTGCCACCACAAGTAAGTTTATTTCATAATATGTAAGTAAAAAAAATTTCATTGTCTTATACAATCATAGACCTATGTATAACTTGAAATGATTTATGTAACAAGTTCATTTTTGCCAGTACTTAAATACCCAATTTTGTCAATAATAATATAAATATGTTTGTAAAAATTCTGTTTTGCAAAAAAAAAAAAGAGTAAATAAATAAATATAAAATCAGAGGTCTGGAGTTTTGGGATGTCAAAATAGTCTATAATAATCATGAGCTGGGCATCATTTTGCAACATTACAAGGTTATGTGATGTCGCTGTTCAAAACAGCCCTGATATATGATGTGTTGGTGGTCCTGTAGGCTTTGAATGTCAAACAACTTGAAATTATAGTCTACAAATATTTTTATGAAATCAGTTGTGTCCTTTAAAGTCTTCTCACAGTCAGGCTATGTTATAGTACCTAAAACAAGCTGACCTTTATATTATATTTATGCCTTATGAAGGCATGAATAAACACATTTATGGTAAACTATTATGGTGTATTATTTATTCTCACTGCAATGTAATATGCTCTTAAACCTCCATTCTTGGATTTGGCATGTAATTACTGTCAAAAACCAACAATAGGGTGGGAATATTAGGGTTCTTGTCTTCCTTTTTATGTCAGCTGACTTGTCAGTCAGCTGACATTATGTCGTCACTCTGCGGTGTGGGCGTCCGCGTCCGTGTGAACAACTACAAGGCCTAGAGACATGCTGGTTTTTTTAAAAAGATACCTTATCTATCGACGATGAAAAATTGTTCAAGGCATGCAAATCTGTCTGTTCGTCTGTTTGCTAGAGACATTATAAGGGAGGTACCCCCACCAAAAGTGTGAAAATTTCAACACTTTATCACAATTTTCTCAGTGACTATTGCAGGGATTTCTCTCATATCTTGCATATATGTACTAGGCCAGAGGTAGATTCTCTTGTGTGAGTGTGAGACCTGGATCTGTCTTATTTTTCTTTAATAAATTTTTTTAATAATTTTTAAAGGATTAAAATTCATGACATCATGCGTTAAATCACTTATAACTTGAAAAGTGTTGCATTTAGAGCATTTTGTTAAAATATGTTATTCAGCTACTTTTTTCATAGCTACAACATGGTGAGTAACTTGGGTGTCTGTCTCAATAGCTAAGTGAGTAATAGCTACTTTTGGGCTTTTCAATAACTTCCATCATGAGTAAAATCACTTGTAACTTGAAAACTATTGCATTTAGAGAATTTCGTATAAATATGTTATTCAGCTACTTTTGGGTCAGCTATAACATAGTGAAATTATAGACCTGTAGCTCATGGCACAACTGAGCAATAGCTATTTTCAGGTACTGACTGTTAGAGTAAATCAGTAGTAACTTGAAAAATATTGCATTTGGAGTATTTTGTTAAAATATGTTGTTCACCTACTTTTGGGTCAGCTATAACATAGTGAAATTACAGACCTATAACTCCTGGCATAGCTGAGCAATAGCTATTTTTAGGTTCTCACTATTGAGTAAATCAGTCGTAACTTGAAAACTATTGCATTTACAGTATTTTGCTTAAATATGTTGTTCACCTACTTTTGGGTCAGCTATAACATAATAAAAATTCAGACATGTAGCTCATTGCATAGCTGAGTAATAGCTACTTTGAGGTTATCACTATTGAGTAAATCAGTAGTAACTTGAACACTATTGCATTTAGAGTATTTTGTTTAAATATGTTATTCACGTAATTTTTGGTCAGCTATAACATAGTGAAATTGCAGACCTGTATGTCATGGCATAACTGAGCAATAGCTACTTTCAGGTTCTCACTGTTGAGTAAATCATTGTATCCACTGGATAGCCGCAGTGTGTAGAAAGATTTCACCATTACCGTTTCACCATTTTGAAAAACAAGATGGCCACCAGGGACGTTTATTCGACTTTAAACAAGGATCTCAAAGGTAGGTAGAGATCTCAAATTCGCAGGATATGTTCCTCATTATAAAATCTTGACTGGGAATATTTTTGGCCTCATTTTGAAAAACAAGATGGTCGCCACAGGTGTTTCTTTGTCAGTCATGAAAAGTGCTTATATCTCCCTTATTATTGATCCTAGAGGTTTGGGATGGTAAACCAACCTGTAGGAAATCATGGGCTGTGAATCTTTTGGTGTGGTCAGATTTGACCTTTGACCCCTCCTTCAAGGTCAAACAAGGATAGCCAAACTTAAAAGTGCTTATAACTCGCTTATTATTGGTCCTAGAGGTTTGGGATGGTAAACAGACATATAGGAAATCATGGGCTGGGAATCTGTTGATGTAGTCCGATTTGACCTTGGACCCCTCCTTCAAGGTCAAATGAGGATACCCAAACTATAAAGTGCTTATAACTCACTTATTATTGGTCCTAGAGGTTTGGAATGGTAAACCAACCTATAGAAAATCATGGGCTGGGAATCTTTTGGTGTGGTCGGATTTGACCTTGGACCCTGCCTTGAAGGTCAAATGAGGATAGCCAAACTTAAAAGTGCTTATAACTTGCTTATTAATGGTCCTAGAAGTTTGGGATGGTAAACCAACATATAGGAAATCATGGGCTGGAATTCTTTTGGTGTGGTCAGATTTGACCTTGGACTCCTCACTCAAGGTCAATTGAGGATAGCCAAACTTAAAATTGCTTATAACTCGCTTATTATTGGTCCTACAGGTTTGGGATGGTAAACCAACCTACAGGAAATCATGGACTGGGAATCTTTTGGTGTGGTCGGATTTGACCTTGGACCCCTCCTTCAAGGTCAAACAAGGATAGCGAAACTTAAAAGTGCCTATAACTCGCTTATTATTGGTCCTAGAGGTTTGGGATGGTAAACCAACCTGTAGGAAATCATGGGCTGGGAATGTTTTTGTGTGGTTGGATTTGACCTTCTTCAAATATAAATACGTTTTAACCTACATTTTACACTTAAACTGTTACCTTGTTACTTTCCTTCATAATACCATTTGCACAACTTTTTTTGTCCTTTTCTTCTGTCAGCTTCCGAATTTCTTTCGAACATGCTGTTCAATTACCATTTACTGTACTTCTGTACAGCACTTTCCCTGATAATTATGCTTTCCTCTTCACAAATCAAAAACACTCAGTCAGCTGACACACAGCACTCTCCTCTTGTTTTCTCTAATTCTCCATAAATAAAGATTCTGTGATTTTTGAGACTGTTTGATTTGAGTTTACTCTAAAGCAATTGGCTTTAGTTTTGCAGATAGCTTTAGCACTTTGACATTTATCACCATGTAACTAAATAGTAACCATTGTTTCTTACACATATATGATTTATTTTAATGGTTCTTGCTTTCATTAAAATTGAATTCTTTCTAAAATATTTTGGTCTTCATAGTACCATTATTAGTCGAATCTTTGATTCGAGCTATGTACTGGGTTGTGGCTGCGGTTCCAAATCGGCTGTTTAAGCCCTTAAGTGTCAAAATTCTGCATAATATATGTACAGATATCTGTACATTATGGTGTGTAGTATATACTAGTGCTGGTATTGTTTATCGATATTGAAATATTTATCGATCCATGCTGAAGACGCTGATATCGATAATGTAGGGTCCATTATCAATATCAAAACATACCACTTAACATGTACAACTATGGTGTTTTTCATTCAAATAAAGGGCAATATTTGAAGAATATCAAGGTTTTCATAATATTTTTGTCAAGTTTCACTTACCGCTAAAGCGGAAACACCATATTTGTTTACGTTTCGGGAAACAACTAAAACCTGCTGTTACGGTCACGGGCAAGCGCGGTAGCAATTACCGGTTGTCTTTAAGTTGTAACAGAAAAAGCAAAAAGTTAAACTTAACAAATTTATTTAATAGTCAACAATAATGATTACAGTCAACTGGTGTGCTCTTAACCAAACACACTAATACAATAATAAGATCTAGCTGACCTGACCACTGAGATTATGAGTTAAGTTTATCCGCCGTATCCAGCAATATGTTCCGTAATCCGTCCTGTAGTATATTCTGTAGTCTATCCAATGTCCTGTGGTCTGTCCTGTGATCTGTCCAATGTTCACTCGCACACAGATGTCTATATTCTGTGACCTGTCCCACACTCAACAACACAAAAGGTGCTTGTCCTGCTATCCTTTATATATCCAGTCACACAGAAGGACTGTCTGGAGATTTTTAGAGAGTTAACACAATTGTACCGTCTGCTCCAAGATATGGACAATGTCCAAAATGCAGTAAATCCACTCTCTGTTATATAACTGTACAATATCCAAAAATATCCAAAGTGCAATAAATCTGTCCAGACAATGTATCTAGTTCACTCCAGTAAAAGTTCACAGCAGCACAAGTTATATTATATTCCAAAACACAATAGCTCTCCTTATAGCCAGCGAATACAAAGTTTTTTTGTGGTCAGATGTACATTCCTTATATACATTCACACATTCCTTCTGGAATTGTACAGAACCAACTCAAAAGAAGATTGAGTCATCTAGGCCAAAGGAGGAAGTTCTAGAAACTACTGGTAATTGGGTTTCCCCAAATCTAACATAACCACTGAGGGGGGATTTCCCCCAGTCTGTGAACAGATCAATAAACACTAAAACACAAAAGTCAATAACTCCCTTACTTTAAATGTCAACACACAAAAAGAACCAACAACACAATTATCTTTTATGACAATGTATAAACATAAAGCTTAAATTAAACAATGCACTAATATAGTGCCTAATATACGTAATATACAATGTACTAATATAGTGTCCAATATATGTAACACCTGCAAAAGAGTTTGGAATCTCTTTCCCGGAAAACATCAATGACCCGATATTTCAATATCGATCGATACGAAAGGCAAAAATATGGTTTGATATCGATATACATATTATTATTCGATACCAACACTAGTATACACTCTGCCATTTTGTTTTTTTTTAAAGTTATGACTTATGAGGGTGTATTTTATAAAGTAAAGTGCTTGTCTAGTGCCATGTCTGCCTTTGTGTAATGCCCCATATGTCCTAGAAACTATTGTCTTCCGTATTGTTCTTACCAACTCACTTGAGTCTTTTTTAACTGTTCTGTCTGCTGGTTTCTAGAAGTGAAAATGTGTGTGGAGTCAGTGTAAATGTAAAATAGTTGTCTGTGCATACCCCAATTAAAGTTCATATTTATCTGTCTGCTGGTTTCGAGACATGAAAATGGATGCACAGTCCGTGTTAATGTAAAATAATCCTCTGTGCATACCCCAGTTAAAATATATATTTATCTATCTGCTGGTTTATTACGCAGTCACTGTTAATGTAAAGTTGTTGTCTGTGTAACTACATGAATCATGTCTTCATTGAAGCATGACAGTTAAGTTATAAAGTATTTGTTATGAACCAATCACATAGCTTGGCAGATATTTGTGTTTAAAATACATAGTCACAGTCTTTCTCTAGTCTGGTTCCCGACCCTACTGTGCAATATAGGGTCAGGTATCGCCCACCATCTTGGGTTCAAGGCTTCCGTAGTTACCACCGAGCAATGATCAAGAAGAAATTAAATAAAAATATTTCTAGTTAACACATTTGGTGCACATTTTGACACAATATCCCCAATTTACTGTGTAATGATATCCCATAATAATTAAACAATATTTGTGCTAAACAAAAAATGTGCATCACTTTAAGTGTTGTCGATCCTCTATTATCGCCCAAAACCACATATTTGCTTCTCAATATTTGTGCTAAACAAAAAATGTGCATCACTTTAAGTGTTGTTGATACTCTATTATCGCCCAAAACCACGTATTTGCTTCTAAAGATTATTGTCTTCTCAAAATATTTTAAAGTTTAATTGTCATTATTTGATGTTATAAGTCCAGTAATATATGGTAAAAATATTTTGAATGCATACAAAATGCATATAAATAATTAAAATAACCATCGAGATTTCCCGATAGATGACAGATATTAGTGATGCATTCTTTTGGCTATTCAGCACTGGTACTTACTAGTTCACATCCCGGAAAAATGCGGGTAACAATGCAAAGAACTGTTTTACGGGAGTTGAATACCACCTCAAGAAGCACAAATGAATGCAGCATTAATAAACGAAGGACATCGTAGGCGATACCAGTCCCTTTATTGTTAAAGGTTGGCTGGTTCCCTGTCTAGTCTTTCTCTGTCACGAATCAATCTGTAGTAAAAAAACTCCATTCAGTTTTCTGTCCATCTATTTTGGAGGCCAATATTAGAAGGCTTTACAACTAACAGGTTCTGAAATTGAAGGGCACTGTACACAGAACCTTTTGCAATTATTAAAGTCATCTTTGTGAGAAATGCAATTAAATAGCAACAAACGTGTAGCAAGCAAATTAACTCAAGAATTTCATTGTCATAAAATGCTTCTAAGCTAATCCTCAAGTGTCGTGCAGTAACTGTTAGTGTAAAGTCATGTTCTATGCCCCATATTTTTATTGGCCAGTGCCTCGTACTACCATAATGTCACTTCATCGTATCCACCGGATAGCATCCGGTGGATACTATGGATTTGACTTCGTTAACCTACGCCGCCGCCGCCACCGCCGCCGCAGTGTGTAGAGAGATTTCACCGTTACCGCTCTAACTAAAAAAATATTATAGCTAGCCTTCTCAAATTTGCAGGATATATTCATAACCATAAAATCTTGCCTGGGAATATTTTTGGCCTCATTTTGAAAAACAAGATGGCCGCCATGGGCGTTTTTCGACTTTAAACAAGGACTTTTGGTGGCCCTCTAGAGCAAAGGGTATTATAGGTAGAGATCTCAAATTCGTAGGATATGTTCCTCATTATAAAATCTTGACTGGGAATAATTTTGGCCTCATTTTGAAAAACAAGATGGCCGCCACAAGCGTTTCTTTGCAGTCATGAAAAGTGCTTATATCTCCCTTATTATTGGTCCTAGAGCTTTGGGATGGTAAACCAACCTATAGGAAATCATGGCCTGGGAATCTTTTGGTGTGGTCAGATTTTACCTTGGACCCCTCCTTCAAGGTCAAACAAGGATAGCCAAACTTAAAAGTGCTTATAACTCGCTTATTATTGGTCCTAAAGGTTTGGGATGGTAAACCAACCTATAGGAAATCATGGCCTGGGAATCTTTTGGTGTGGTCGGATTTGACCTTAGACCCCTCCTTCAAGGTCAAACGAGCATACCCAAACTTAAAGGTGCTTATAACTCGCTTATTATTGGTCGTAGAGGTTTAGTATGGTAAACCAACCTATAGGAAATCATGAGCTGTGAATCTTTTGGTGTGGTCAGATTTGATCTTGGGCCGCTCCTTCAAGGTCAAACGAGGATAGCCGAACTTAAAAGTGCTTATAACTCGCTTATTATTGGTCCTAGAGGTTTGGGATGGTAAACCAACCTATAGGAAATCATGGCCTGGGAATCTTTTGGTGTGGTCGGATTTGACCTTGGACCGCTCCTTCAAGGTCAGACGAGCATAGCCAAACTTAAAGGTGCTTATAACTCGCTTATTATTGGTCGTAGAGGTTTAGGATGGTAAACCAACCTATAGGAAATCATGGGCTGGGAATCTTTTGGTGTGGTCGGATTTGACCTTGGACCCCTCCTTCAAGGTCAAACGAGGATGGTCAAACTTAAAAGTGCTTATAACTCGCTTATTATTGGTCCTAGAGGTTTGGGATGGTAAACCAACCTATAGGAAATCATGACCTGGGAATCTTTTGGTGTGGTCGGATTTGACCCTTGGCCCCTCTTTCATGGTCAAATGAGGATTACCAAAATTAACAGTGTTTATATCTTGCTTGTTCGTATTCCTAGAGGTTTGCAGTGTCACATCAAATCATGGGCTAAGAATCTTTTGATATGGTCAGATTTCACCTTGTTCTTCTCCTTCAAGGTTAAGCGATGTTAGAATGGCTTTGGTGAGTTTTCTTTCTGGTGGATACAATTTGCATCGGTTCTCCGATGCGATAGGTCTAGTTAATTTCTTTGTGGTTTACTTGTTTGACAAATGAGTATTCAATGAAATGCGCAACTCCATAGTTCTACATTCAACCACTTGAAGGGGCTATTAGTGTTTCCATTTCATAGAAGTTATCACATGCTTTAATTTATTTGTCATTCGTTTCGAAGTGTTGCAAGACCTTTTAAAGTATTTTATATAGCTGGAAGATATATAATTGTTGGAGTAAACATCAATGTGAAAGGTGTGTTTTGCTTGAGAATGGAAATGTTAAAAATTCACAGTTTATGTGCACTTATTAACGAAAAATATCTACATATTCTACAAACGTCTTCAAGATCAAATGCTTGACAAATGATGATGGATTTATAAAAGATTCAAAGAAATATATTTGTTAAAAATAAGGTGTTTTGTGTTTGTTGTATCAGGTTGCCGTTCAATAGACAAGCTGCTCATTGCCAACAGAGGGGAGATAGCCTGTCGTGTGATGAAAACAGCACGTAAAATGGGCATTAAATCAGTGGCAGTTTACAGTGAAGCAGACAAGGATTCCATGCATGTGGCTGTTGTAAGTGTCTGGTGTTTCAAATTTTGTTTTCATAAATAATGTGTGGACAATTAGGTTTGTCTAAATTGTACATTTTATATAAGGGTACCTCCATTTTTACAGAACTGGGTATTTTGGTTGAGAATAAATATCAAACCGTGGAAACAAACCTAATTCTTACTGAATTGGTAAATAATTTACCTCTGAAAAGTGCTTTATAATACGACATGCAGTATGACTGTAAAACATGGTAACTAAGGCATGCTGGCTCAGTTAGCAGTCTGAATTAGCCAACAAATTGGTGTCAACACTAGTGGGTAAATCGTTCGGCTGTGTGGATATCGATATTGGACGTAAACATATTTCAATATCGGGCGATATTGGGAGTTGATATGGTCTACAAAATAGTCCCAATTAGGGAAACCGAAAACGTTTTTTTTAGTATGTCCCGAACCGCTGACAGGAAGTGAAATTTATCAAAACAAAACGTTGCAGTTTTCATCAAAAACGCATTGAAAACTTCAAAAATGTGAGTTAAAGGTGTACAATTTCTTTAGATATGGGCTTTATTTCAAATATTTACAGTGTAAGTTGACAGTTTTGCTTAAAATGGTGATATAAATGGCGATGTTTAGATCTCGATATCGGGAGTCCAGTTCCAAAGCAATAAATATCGGCAATATCAATAAATGATTTACCCACTAGTCAACACATGTACTGATAAATTAACAAGTCAGAATCTTACTTAAGATCATTGTAGCTTAACTTGTTTTTGTAACCTTTGAGATAAGACCATTCAATAACACATGGATTACCAGAAGTGAAACTTCTTCCCTGGAACATATTTCACAACTTGAATACCCAGTAAAAGTGATTTTCATTATTTTATGCAGGCAGATGAGGCCCACCTAATTGGTCCAGCAGCATCTCAGCTCAGCTACCTGGATAAAGATAAAATCTTGCAAGTGGCCAAACAGACAGGAGTACAGGTACTGGTATAAGACACAGACAGACACATCATTAGTGAAGATTTAAAGAATTGAATATAAATTAACTTTCTCTGGCTTATATGCAATTTTATATGAACTCTGGTTAAGGGAGTAGGAAGTTAATAACCAACTTTGTAAGTATTCTATGGCATCTTTGGAATTTTTTAGATCAGAATACCTAGATTGTTAGAAATATTGTGAAATTGTACTCTGCTTCTGAACACCAAATTAGCCCATAATAAAATAAGTATAAAATCCTCAACAGTTGGAGAAATTAGTTCAAGGGTAACAAACTGCTATAGATTGTAGTTTTCATGTTCTTTAACCAAGTATTTGATTTATTTTTTGTCATATATGTATGAAAAGACTGTACCAAATTTATGTAATGTAAATCTGGGATATAAAAGTATATTTCCAAAAGCGTTTTAGGCTTTATAAACAATTTCATTCATCATTAGTATCAAATTATCTGCTTTAAGTATATGACACAATTTTATTGTAACTTCATTCTGTGACAGGCCATCCACCCAGGCTATGGGTTTCTATCTGAGAATACAGAATTTGCAGAACTCTGTGAGGAGAGAGGGGTGACATTTGTTGGACCTCCGGCTTCAGCTATAAGAGATATGGGTATAAAAAGGTGAGATCAGTTACATTCAATAGCAAAGTACAGTAGATTTGGTATAGCTAGAACTGTGTAAGTAGAGTTTTCCCAGAAGTAGAAGCAGTTTCTAAGTCCCAATGACTGTAAGTACAAAGTACAAGGATAACTAGAAGTGGCCGTATATCAGACCTCATTTGATGCACAAAGTGTTACTTTCAGTGGTAATAACAAGCTATAAACAGAACCTCTAATTCTTGTGTGTATAAAAGTCTGTGAAAGAGGTGACAAAATAGCACCATTGTGTTAATCTGTACCTCATTGATCACGATTGTGTTATTAAGTCTGAACAACAAATAGCTATACCCAATAAAATGACCAGATGAATTTTAATTTTTTGAGAGGGTTAAATTGCATGATATTGCCCGACATTTAGCAATTTCAACTAAGACCAAATCCACCGCAAGGTCACAGTTAACGTTTTGGGACTCTTCTAAAAACTTGGCGTTTGAATACACTGAAATAAAATTTGTTTTGAAATTCCATGAAGATGAACTATTTTAAGTATGGATGTATCAGCCAAACATACATGTAAATTTGTAAATAAGATATGAATTAAAGGTAGAATTGTTGCTTCATGTTGAACACCAATTTATCACCATGTAACATATTTCATCAAAAAATTGCTGATGTCAGATGGTGCTTTATGGTTTTGGAAATGTTTAACTGGAAGCACAACTTCACAGATCTGTATTTAATGCCATGAAATTCTATTACTTCAGTGTTCTTGCAATAAGTTTATTGTGATTTTAAATAGGAATTATTACTAGCTGAGTGTGCATTACTAGGAGATTATCAGCACAGAATCAAGTCTATGAAAACACAGTATTTTATTGCTAGCCGGTCCGTGGTCCAGTAACGAGTATTATTGACTGGGTTCTGACGTCACCAAGTTTTTGTTTACAAATATTATACTCTCACTTGAAATTTTAAATCTACAATATCTCAGTAATTAGTGCACAGATTTTAACCAAACAAAACGAGAACAAGCAGTATAAAAATACCTTTCCAATGGTATATAGAATGTTTTAGTGGGTTAACTGCTTATTGTGAAAAAAACAGCACTTGCTTACGGAAAAAACCATCCAAGAACCATGTCAAAACAAAATGTCATGGTGACATATTTTTATTAGCCTCTACATATATGATGTCACACCATTATATTTGACTAGCACAATGACCAGTTATATAAAATTCAGCTAATAATAATAGTAATAATGTCAAGCCTCGGGCACTAATGGATGTGTCAGGCTGATAATCATTGATGAAGGTCCATTTCTACAGCATATTGCCCTATAAAATTACATTATTGTACTATTATAGGAACTGTGTCATCAGTTATATCTTTGGCAGTCATTGCATGCTCCCTGTTACTTATTGTTAGTGTGTGTTTTAAAGTACCTCTAAGCACATCATGTCAGCAGCTGGGGTGCCAATCATTGAAGGTTACCATGGTGAGGACCAATCAGAAGACAGATTGAGGCAGGAGGCGGAACAAATAGGCTTTCCTGTCATGATAAAAGCTGTGAGAGGAGGAGGTGGAAAGGTTAGTGTGTCATTATTGATGCCCACATATTTGCCTTTTTGAGCAGAATGTAACTGAAAATAAAGGGTTTTCTGTTTGTTGGTCCCTCAGAACTGTTCCAGTTATGCATAAATTTGACTTACACTCATTTTAAAAGACAGAGTCTACCGCATTTTACAATTTATGGCTCAGGATTTAATTGTTTTCAAGTGTCCAAAGGCCAGTATGATCTCTAACCTGTTTTTCATCAAGTTACTACATCAAGATTCAAGTACGAATAAGTTAGTATATGTAACCTTTAAAAAAACTTACACCTAAACCTCTGTATTTCGACATATTGATTCAGAGTGGTACTGGTATACATCTTGGTAGTTCAAGTACTTGAGGCTCTGTTCTTATTTTATTAAATGTTTCAATATACAAATGAAGAAATTAGCAAAGACTTGATTGAATTTGTCCAGCTTGTAAAATCCAGAGATTGACTTTCTAGACTGTGGTCAATTTGTGAATGCTTAATTAAGTATTTACTTGTAGACAGGTATTTTTGTTTGTTTCCAAATGCCAATAGTTTTTCTTATCACGATGAGAGCCATAGAGGATTCCTGGAGTTGATTTAGGCAAAATAGAAGTACTTTATTCATATACCTGTGTTAATACAAACATCTAGACATAATAAAAAGGACAAAATCCCCACTCTTGACTTTTCAGGGCATGCGAATCTGCCTTACTGAGGAAGAGTTCAGTGAACAGCTACAATCTGCAAAGAGAGAAGCCATCAAGTCATTCGGTGATGATGTCATGCTAGTGGAAAAGTTTGTACAGCAACCAAGGTAACTCACTTTAACCAGGGAACAAAAATCCTTCAGGATGAAAGCCTTTTGACATCTGTGGAGAAACCCAACCTCAACTTCTTTCAGTCTTTGAAGAAAATCCCTTTTATAAGTTTAAACTATGAAGTAACCTCTGTAGTTAGCTTTCATGAAATTTTCTGCACATGGTTCTTCATACATAACTACATAACAGTAGTCCATGATAACTGTGATTTGTTACCTTCCATACCAACTGACTCTGACAAGCGTCTGTCAATGCAACGGGTCAAATGTCTAAGCAGATTTCAACCAAATTTTGAGGAAAGGCACAATCCATTGATCATTTTGTGTCTGTTAGGTATCATTCTGTAATGTTCAATAATTAATGACTGTACAATGTATATTTTTCTTATATATAGATCAATCTAAATTGACAATAATAATGATGAAAAACAAATGTTAACAACAAGTAGTTCTGTAACAGATTGGTTGGATTTTTAAAAATACAACCAGTGCAGATCATTACTGGCATCTTATTTATAACCCAATATGGCAACTCAAATGTCAATTTTTCAGAGTGTTTTATTTTTGGCAGTCCTAAGTATTTCGATTTGGCTGGTCTTTGACCTGAAGTTTTGTCAAGAAATGATAGTAATGCATCAAATAAATAGCTTGTAATGTCATTGGGCAGTGTGTCTGATTCTAAAACTTAAAAGGAATCTGCATTTGTAGACATGTTGAGGTTCAGGTATTTGGAGATCGCCATGACAACTATGTGTATTTGTTTGAGCGAGACTGCAGTGTTCAGAGAAGACATCAGAAGATTATTGAAGAAGCCCCAGCAGTGAGTCATACTCAGATAATAGTGAAAAAAAGATACACTGAAAGTATTGTTACATGTAACTCTTATTTCCCCTTGTCTGTTCAGATGGCAGTCAGTGATAAACTGTACTTGCTTGTTCCATATATATGTTAATGCTTCTGTACTCTTAGTTTAATTTCTTCAAAACAATATATCAAAGGCAACATGTATTCTTCAGTGCCATATATGTTCGATAGCATATTTATTTTTAGTTAATTATATCCCCAGACAAAAGTTGGGGATATATTGGTGTCACTTCCAGCGCGCCGCCACAGCTTCTATTCCTTTTGACTTGTCTGGGCAATAATTCAAAAACGCTTTCACAGATTTCGTTCAAACTTGGCATTCACATTAATTTGGATTAAGAGAGGAACTATATTTTGATGTGACCTTAAACTCCCAATAATAAAGAACTTATAACCACCGTAAGGTCAGAAATATGATCTTTGGCCACTTAATGTCCCCTAGGTCCAAAACTATACAGCTCATCTGGTTCAGATTTTACCTGGGAACATACTGTTCTTACATAACCCAAATATCACGACTTTATATTGAGGTTAAACTGTGTTTGAGGGGCATAAAAACCCTTCTTAGACATTTTTTTCTACATTTTTTACATATTTTGCCCTGTGACTTGGAAATAGTCAGTCTGAAAAGTCTCAACTGTATTAGATATAACTTGTATATGAAATCTGTGTCTGTGGAAAATGTGAAGTCTGTAGCTGTATTTTTATTGCGTAAAATAGCCTTACCTTATCCTCACAAGTGCCTGTTTGGTTTTGTGGAGCAAAACACATCGACCGACAAGAATTTTTAAAGAAATATTCTTGTCACAAGAGGTGACCCCTTTGTCTGCGCATGTCCGCGCTTGCGCAGTAGTCGTTGTCGACAGACGATTGTCGAGAGCTTTTCATTATATTTTTGGTCGATATGGGAGCAACACGTACCTTTTTCTTATTATCGCCCATTTCAGATGAAAATCTATGAAGTTTTGAAGCGTGCACCGAGCTATAGTTATCCATTATTCGACTGGTACTACCACTAATTCTGCTTCCCTTGTCCTGAAAAGGGTCAGAATGAGAAGTTTATAGTCTTCAGTGGAAGACGGTGATAGATTTGTTTCCGGCTGTGTTCATCTTTTATTCGATTGGAACTACTTCCTTGTCTGGGAAAGGTATGCAGAGAAGAGCTGCCGTCAGTTTTCAGTGGAAAACTGCTTTTAGAAGGTCAGAAGAAGATGTGCAAGAAGATTTTGCTGTAAAGTTTTCAGCGGAAAACTGTTTTATTGTCCCTTATTTGATGGCACAGCATGAGTATTAGCTTGTGCTGGAAAACAAAGAAAAAAGAATGCAGTTGTCTCGGCAACGGACCGAGGTCGTAGATTCTTTACTGTGGGTGGAGCGCCACTCTGGTACAGTAACAGGTCTCCCTCCAAAAGAACGACTACAGAAGCGTATCCACTGATCCTTGCAGTTATTATTTTGCTTCCCAGCAGGTAGAGTGAACTTCCTGCTTCTCAGACATGAAAATAGGGACAGATTACCTTTCTTTGTGTAAATTTGGATGAAGATCCAACAGACATCTTTGGGGCAGTATGTGCACTGCTTGTTTCTTCAGTCCTGTTGAAGAATTGCATAATAATCTACTAGATAATAAGACCTGGCTATGACCATGTCTCCAATGCAAGGAATACTGTGAATTTGAGTTAATTCTTCTGCAAACTCAACGAAGATCAAACAATGCCTAAGAGCTGGAACTGGCTGAGATATGGTGTTGAAGTTCTTGCTTCCAACCTTCACCAGTGTATTTTGCATGATTTATACAGGACAGGGGCTATGTCCAGTATTCATTTGTCCTACTAACTACGAAATATCGTACCACTCTTCCTAGAATACCAGGAGAGGTGGATACAGAAGAACGTGGCTACATATATATGCAAATCACAATGGAAGCTGTTTTTGCAGTGTTACTGGCAGGTATGGGAGGTTTTTATTGCCATCCCAGAGTTCTGCGAATCAGTTGGGATTGTCGAATTATTCCCCAATCGAATTCACCAATGCCCGTACTACCCACAATGCAAAGCGATGATGTCAGACAGGAAAACATGGCGACAGTAAATACCGCTTAAATACTGCTGGAAAATGCTTCAAGAGAAAGCAATTTATTCACTCAACAGTTGCAGAATTCCAGGTTTCTATGGCAGTTTATTTCTTGTATAGAAGGTCGGCTAATGGCGACCTCTGATAGACTCATTGTCCTGAATTGATTTCTAACTACGACTTCAACGGTCACTGCCCACGAGTGAAGTTCGTTTACTATGTCAATAAATACCTGCTTGTCGCATCATTTAAACTGGAGACAGCAGAAATTATTAGAAATTCGGTTACAAAAGATGCGTTCCTCTATGTACCGACTCACAAGATCCTCTACATCTACTTCAGTTTAATGTACACAGTCAAACCTATCAGTTCAAAGCATTATGAAATTCGGGTTAGCGACCCCTCTACAGTATCATGCGAGTAGTAAAGTGGCATATCTCATTCTTCAGTCTCACAGAATAGGAGTTCACCATATACCTGGACCACTGGTTGTTAAGTGTACGTAGAAGACACCAGTATTGGGTTCAAATCAAAGAACTCATCCAATTATTCAACAACTGGGCTTCGTAATATCGATTTCCTAGGTTACCACTGCGTTTTGGTACAAGGAAACTTCTTTTTAACACAAATAAATTAAAGTACCAGAGAAATCTATTCAGGACATGGAGATCTCTTCACAAACAACCAAGATTGCTTGTGTCCCTGATGGTGTACTAGCATCTTTGGAAAAGACTATACCAATGGGTCGGTTACATATGCGTCTTCCTTCAGTGGTATCTCAAACAACTGGCAATATCCCCAGTCACTAGTTCTGAGGGTTCCTGTTTCAAATCCTTCTGAAAAAGCATCTTTAGCTGTGGAAAATTATTACAAAATGGGAAGTAGGTGCCCTTCCCTGGCAGATTAGCACCATACCCTTACTTTCACAGATGCATATACCAGGGTTGGTGATCCCATCTAAAAGCTTGACAGTCCGTGGCATTTGGACAATTCAAGACGAATATTACATTTTATTGTCCAACAACTAAAGGCAGTGTGTCTAGCCTTAAGAAGCTAAAAGATAAACTTCTAAAAAAGAATTCTGATAGCGTCAGACAACGCCACTGTCTTCGGTTATCTGAACAAACAGGGGGGGGGGGGGGGGGGGGGGAGCGTATACCTCCTTGTTTGGCGCAGCTTGGCCTACTGCAATCCTTGAAATATACTCAAAACAGACAGACATATTCTTGGTTGCTTAAAGGTCATAGCCAACATCATCTCCAGAAGGGATAAAGGTTTGGTGCATCCTGGCCTACTGCAATCCTTGAAATATACTCATAAGAGACAGAAATATTCGGGGGTTGCTTAAATGTCATACTCAATAATCTCTACAGAAGGGACAAAAGTAATCCATACAGAATGGTTCTTACTCCCTTTATGGTTCGAGACAACGTGCAAGTTTGGCACAAATCAACAATAGGTGTTTTATGCAGGTATGCTGCATTTTGGCCTACTGCAATCTTTGAAATATTCTCATATGAGTCAGATATATTCAGGGTTGCCTAAATGTCATGACAGCCTCTCCACAAAGAACGAAATAATACAAACAGGGTAGTCTCTTCATCTTAAATATTCTATTTGATTTGCATAGTTTGTCAAATACCAATGGTACAGATGTTTGCCACCAATATGAGTCACAAACTTCCATTCTATGTTGCCAGTCCCAGATGCAAATGCTCTGAACATAGATGCATTAAACATCTTGTTGGAGGGTCTGGACTGCTAGGCCTTTTGTCCGGCACCACTCATCCCAAAAGTGAACAAGTGAACACCAGGTGCAAAATAATTGTAGTGGCCCCTTGGTGGCCCATGATGTATTGATTTTGGGATCTGGTGAATCAATCAACCAAACCTCCATTACAGCTACTTCAATGGTCTCAGAAACAGCCATTCAGTCAGAAATTCCATCAGAATCTGTTGCATTGGTACCTTCATGCTTGGCACCTTAACACCACTCAGAATCTCTTATATCATTCTCTGAGCAGGGGGTAGAGAGATTTAGGGCTTCTCAAGGACCCTCATCTTGGAAATGTATGAGTCAAGGTGGGCCATTTTGAGCTCTGGTACCAACAGAATAAGGTGGTCATCTCAGAGCCTACTGTTGCAAATATACCAGATTTTTTGATCCATTTACTTGCAAAAATCTGAAACCTACCACTATTGCTGGCTTCCCAGCAGCCATAGCTGATCATTTATATCTTTGCTCAGGAGTCGAGCAAAAGCCTGGATCTTTATAGGCCTATTGCAAGTGTTTATAGAGAGAAGCCCACTGCTAACAGAGGTGTAGCATCAAGGGATTTGCCTTTGCCTCTGTTGGTTTTCCCAAAAGGCTCCTTATTAACCTTTAAAGGAGGTCAGTCTAAAAAAAAAAAAAAAGAAGAAAAAAAAAAAACATTGGTCATTCCAGTTCAAGACTGTTGCAATGGTATTGGCATCTGGCAAAAACAAGGTAAAGTGTATTCTGGGATTTTGGCTCCTTCAGACACAAGCCTCACTGGAAGAAGGTTACAGTTTCTCCCTCCTACCTACCTTTTCAGCAAACACCCATTAGCCTCAATTGGTCTAGATTGGCTCCAGTGGTCACTTCAGCTCTAGATCATTCCTGAACTCAAATTGCAAGGACATATGATTCGTTGTCCTCTTACAGCACTTAGATCCTTCTTGGACAGGACTACTGCTTGGAGAAAAGGGAAAGTCTCCTTCTGCCTTTTAGCAAGAATCAGTTGGCTTCTGATGGCCCATATGGCTCAAACCAGTGATCATTCCAGCTCACAAACCTTTCTTGAGCTGACGTTGGACTGATGTTGTGACACTCTGCCCTCTTACAGTACTTAGTTACTATCAAGACAGTACAAGTACTTCAAGGAGGGAAGAATCTCTTGCTCATTTCCTTTAAGGTTGGCTTGATGGAGATATCTTGAGTTCTGCTATCTCTTCCGGGATCATTCTGGATGCATGATTAGATTGCCAGTCCCTTGATTCTGATTCTCAGAATCTATACATTGACACACATATTTCATCCATGGCTGCCTCTTTAGTTTTCAAGAGTGGGGTCTTACCTGAGCAGATATCAAACTCTTGTTATTGAAGGACCCACAAGTCTTTACTACATTATACTCGAAGATGTAGCTTGGCAATCCCAGGACCAGTCCATGAACAAATTGGGTCTTGTGGATTCACCTCAGCATGTAGTCAATTTTTTGTGTATTTATACATCTTATTCATATGACTCGCATATTTATGTTCTCTCCAGTTATACAAGTGTTGTGTCACTGACATATGTCTTAACTTACATACGGCCCCATATCTGCAGTTTATGCAGTTCAGTTTGCCTGCTTGGAGATATTCTTATTGTCAGATGATGACATCTTGTTTGGGGAGTCATGCGGACATCTCCGGCCAATACTGGGTGATGGTTAATTCTGCTATATGATTTGTTGTAAAATTGTCTACAACAGCAACAACAGCAACAATGACGACCACATCATGGATCTCTTGTTGAGGTTAGCAAATTACTTATCTGTGATGAAGAAGTAACATTAACCTAAGATGTGGTGTATGGAAGCTTATCTTATCCTCTTATCAAGTGCTTTATTTGGTGACCCCTTGTCTGACAATCATCTAGCCCCCTGTGGGTCCGGGGATGTAGAATAGGCCCAACGTATCCTCCTGCGTGTCGTAAGAGGCGACTAATTGGGGGCAGCCTGTTTGCCGTGGGTTGCGATCCGTGTCAGTGGAAGAGAGGGTCCTGGCTGTTGAGCCAATTCTTTGTTGCGGCATTGAGGAGGCAATACACAGCTTTGGCCTCAATTTCACTTAGTCGGAAGGTTAAGATGGCCTGGCTTAATCAATCGGCTGGTAGTGCCAAGCCCTAGTGCTCCAAATTAGTGATGGCTTGTTGTTTCTAATGGTTTATACTGTTGTACTTGATTGTTGTATTCTGCTGGTGTTTGCTTTGTGCTTTTGTTTGGAGTATCTAGAAGGCGGCTGCTCAACAGGTCAATCAAGGTTCACTTTTGTGGTCTTTGAGTATATTGTTAATGTATCTCTGATATCAGTGTGCAGGACTCAGGTCCACACTATTATGATATCCCTTTGTTGGGCTCGAAGGGTGGGTGGAGAACATTGGCAATGAATAAATACTATAACATTATGGCTACACAAAATACACAAACGACTGATAGGAAAAGGATTAAAACTTCGCCTGATTTCATGACTTTGAACTTGGATTCTGTTCAGATTTGTACATGGCCGCGATTTCTGTTAGTAAAAGGTACAGACAATGAGAGACCTCTGTCAAAACTGTCACCATTTGCTGTAAACAAGGCCATTGTTGCTGTTCTTGGGTCTGATCCCTTTAATATGAAGAAATTAAGGAATGGAGACATCTTGGTTGAATTAGACAAGGAAAACCAAAGCAGCAAACTATTGAAAACTACCAAACTGAACTTGACTATGGACAATGTTATCCCCATCACTGTATCACCACACTACAACCTGAACACAAAGAAAGGGGTCATTAGATGCCCAGATATAAAAGACTGTTCTGATGAGGGGATATTAGAGGGACTAAAAGATGAAGGTGTCATAAAGCTGGACAGGATATTGATATTTAGAGATGGACAAAGGAAACCAACAGGGACATTTATATTGACATTCCAAAGTCAGACCTTGCCAAAATACATCAGGGTGGGTTACTACAGGGTGGCTGTGTCGCAATTCATCCCAAATCCCATCAGATGCTATAAGTGTCAAAAGTTTGGTCACACTAAATTCAACTGTAGGAAAAATGAAGTTTGCAATAAATGTGGGAAAGAAGATCATACAGACTCTCAAGAATGCACGAATGAAGCGAAATGTGTCAATTGCCAAGGAAACCATGCCTCTAATGATAAAACATGTCCGAAATGGAAAGAGGAAAAAGAAATTCAAAGAATCAAGGCAGAAAGAGGAATTTCATACACAGATGCCAAGAAACAAATGGACATATTTAATTCTGTGAAAACAACGTATGCCCAAGCAGCTGCAGCAACTAAACCTGTGGTGAAAACAGTGAATGTAGAAACACAAACAGAAATGACTTGGCCAGAAGGCACAAAACAACCAAAAAAGTGTGCAGTTGAGAAACAGATAAATAAAGGGAATAAAACCAGTGCATCGAGTCAGACAAGTGCATCTCAAAATGACCCTATAAAGTTGAAAATAAGCCAGAGCAAAGTATATTTGACCAAACAACATAAAGGATCTAATGACCCAATTACACAATACAACAAATATGATGCATTAAGTGATAGTGACAGTGACATGAGTGTCGAAGAATCCCCAATCACAAGTTCACAAGGGCGGAGTGGTAATAAAAGTGTAAATAATGGAACCAAACAAAAATAAAAGTATAATACAGTGGAACTGTCGTGGCTTTAGGCCAAATTTTGAAGAAATTAAAAATTTAATTTCCAATTTTAGACCCTACATTTTAGCATTGCAGGAAACACATTTTAAAGAAACAGATAATGTAAATATTAGAGGATTTGATCATTATTTTAAAACTTGTATGTCTGAAGTAGATGGGAGAGCCACTGGTGGCTGCTCTATTTTTGTTAAGAAAGGTATACCCCATGAGGTACTTGAGTTAGATACAGAACTGCAGGCAGTTGCTGTAAAAGTATCTCTACATAGAACTATAACTGTATGTAATGTATATATTCCACCACGTTTTAATGTTGCACAAACTGATCTTGAAAATCTAGTCAACCAATTACCTGCACCTTATTTATTTATTGGTGATTTTAATGCACATAGTGATTTATGGGGTTGTTCCTCGTCTAATAGTTTAGGCTATAAGGTGGAACATCTTCTTGAATCCTCTGATATTTGTTTGCTTAATGATAAGTCACCTACCTATTTTCATCCTGCATCTGGTTCATTCACCTCAATAGATTTGTCTTTATGTTCTGCTTCTGTTTTTCTTGATTTTACATGGCAGGTCCATTCTGATCAGTGTGGTAGTGACCATTTTCCTATTTTAATGGATATAGTTAAGAGTATGCCTAAGGACAATGTTCCTCGTTGGAATCTTAAAAAGGCTGATTGGCCAAAATTCAAACTTTAGTGTTCTTTGGATATCAATAGGCATAGTTTTACTGATATAACAGAAAAGTTTCCTAAATTTTTAGATAAATTAAATGGTATAGCAACAAAATGTGTGCCAAAGTCAACTGGACAGTCCACTGGTAGCTACAAACCATGGTTCAACAGAGAATGCAAAAAAGCTGTTAAAGCTCGTCAAAATGCAATTGATAAATGCCGTACAAATCCTACATCAGATAATATAAATGAATATAAAAACTGTCGAGCCAATGCTCGTAAAGTAATTGAAGAGAATAAAAGGAAATCATGGCATGAATATGTATCAAAACTAAATGTAAAGACACCAGCAAAGAAGGTATGGGAAATGATTAGGAAAATAAGTGACAAACAAAGTAACACCACAATACACCATCTGGAAAATAATGATGGGACAAAAATAGCAGAAAGAGTGGATATAGCAAATAGGTTGGCCCAAGAAATCAGCAAGAATTCTAGCAGCAATAATTACCGTACAAAGTTTCAAAAATATAAAGAAAAAGCTGAAAAAGAACACTTGGATTTTGACACATACAACTCTGAAAACTACAATGTACCATTTACCATTACAGAATTATGTGATGCTCTAAAAAAGTCTCATGACACAGCCACTGGTCCAGATGAAATTCATTATCAACTGCTTAAACATCTACCAAGAGACTCACTTATGGTGTTACTTGATATACTAGTATTTAATGATATATGGGCTTCAGGTGAAATCCCTGAATGCTGGAAAGAGGCCACTGTGATACCTATTCCTAAGCCAGGCAAAGACTCAAAAAACCCGTCCAATTATCGTCCCATATCTCTGACGAGCTGTTTATGCAAAACCATGGAAAGAATGATTAATACTAGACTAGTTTGGTTCCTTGAGAAAAACAATATTTTAACACAATATCAAAGTGGTTTTAGAAAAAGTCGAACTACAACAGACCAATTAATTGGACTTGAATCTTTTATTCGAGATTCCTTTTTAAAAGGTAACCATGTAGTCTCTGTATTTTTTTATTTAGAAAAAGTCTACAATACGGTATGGAAATATGGGGTTACCAGAGACCTACATAAAATAGGCTTAAGAGGGCGAATGCCTATGTTTATTCAGAATTTTTTAACCAACAGAGTTTTTAGAGTTCGTTTAGGGTCTGCCTATAGTAGTATATATGAACAAGAAATGGGTGTCCCTCAAGGCAGTATCCTATCAGTTACCCTATTTATTTTAAAGATCAACAGTATTGCTGATGTGATTCCAGCTAGCTTTGAAAAGTCTCTTTTTGTTGATGATTTCTCAATAACTTGTTCTTCTAGAAATATGGCTTCAATAGAAAGGCAACTTCAGTTATGTTTGAATAAGATAGAAAAATGGGCTGATGAAAATGGTTTTAAATTTTCTAAAACCAAAACTGTTTGCATGCATTTCTGTAATAAAAGAAAACTTCATCCAGACCCAACATTGACAATATATAATTCACAAATCCCTGTTGTTTCACAAACTAAGTTCCTTGGTGTTATATTTGACAATAAACTGAATTTTAAGGCACACATTGATTATATTCGCCAGAAATGTGAAAAAGCCATGAACTTACTGAAAGTAGTTGCCAAAATGGATTGGGGAGCAGATAGGAGTGTTTTATTGAGACTTTATCGTTCATTTGTTCGTTCTAGATTGGAATATGGTTGTGCTGTTTTTAGTTCTGCTCGAAAGTCATATCTTAAGAAATTGGAACCCATTCAAAACCAGGGCTTAAGAATATGCCTAGGAGCCTTCAGGACTTCTCCAATGCAAAGCTTGTATGTAGAGGCAAATGAACCACCCTTATATTTAAGGTTTGATAAGTTATGTATTCAGTATGCTTTGAAATTGAGATGTAATCCTGACAATCCAGCTTACGATGTTGTTTTTAACCCCCAATTTTATGATCTTTATGACAAGAAACCATCTGCAATCAGATCTTTTGGGCATCGTGTAGAGGAAGATTTGTCTGCTGTCTGTCCTCAGCTGGATTTAATTCAGACTGTGTCATTGCCAGATGACCCACCCTGGACTATACAGAAACCTCACATAGACTTATTCCTCACCCATCAAAAGAAACATCTTGGTGATGATTGTCTTTTTCAAAGTCTATTTGCTGAGTTGAAAGGTTGTTATCCTGACCATAGGGCTATATATACTGATGGATGAAAAACAGAAAATAAGGTTGCTGCAGCTGCTACATGTAATAACCTCAGTGCCCAAGTCAGACTTCCTGGCAATGCTAGTATATTTACAGCTGAATTACAGGCTCTTAAAATGGCTTTTAATATTGTGAAAAATTGTGATGGGGATCTTTTTTATCATATTCACTGATTCTTTATCTAGTCTCCAAGCTCTTGATAGCAACAACTGTGATCATCCTTTCATTCAAGATATTTTAAAACTTTTTAATGGTTGTTTGTCAGTGAATAAGAAAGTTGTTTTAGCTTGGGTTCCAAGTCACGTAGGCATAAAGGGCAATGAAAAAGCAGATGAGCTTGCCTAACAGGCCTATACAGACTTCAAAGTGAATGTAAATAGTGTTTTTAAACAAAAGTGGCAAGCTCAATGGAATGCGTGTCCTGATAATGAACTATTCCAAATAAACCCTACAGTAGGAGATTTTTATGTTTGGACGGGTTTATCTCGTAGGGAGGAAATAGTTATAACTCGAGCCCGTATAGCACACTTATTTCACCCATAGTTATCTGTTGAAAGGTGAAGATATGCCCTGGTGCATTCCATGTCATTGTCCCGATACAGTCAAGCATATATTATTAGACTGTATCGACCTACGTGACACCAGAATTAAATATTATAGAAATATGAATACAATGCAAAAATTATTTTGTGAAAATGTTTTTAATATCATTAATTATTTAAAAGAATGTGGCCTGTTTAAAAAGTTTTAATTAATTTATTTTGTGTTTTGTCCTTCATGTTAATTTATTCTGCAATATCTAGTCTTTAGTTTGTTTGTTGTTTATGTATTGTTGATTGATTTTTTACATTGTTTATTCTAGTCATTTCGTATAGTCTTGTGTTTTTGTTTGGTATTTTTGCCAGTTTTTGATTGTTTGTATATATATATGTTTGTGAATATTAGTTAATATATTTATAGTAGTTAATGTTTTTATAGTGCAGTATAACACATTGGTGTTGTTGCACTTAAAATTTTAAATATCTTATCTTATCTTATCTGACAATCATCTAACAGTGTGGCCAAAACAAATACCCTCCACCTGTTATGGTTGTATTCAAGCACTTGTGAGGATAAGGTAAGGCTATTTTACGCAATAAAATGTAACAACTTTTATTGTAATTTAACTTTTTACAAGTTAAATACTTACCTTATCCTCACAAGGATAAACCCACCCTACCTCCCCGCATAATTTGTTTTCTGGGGACCAAAAATACAATTAAGAGCTCTCGACAATCGTCTGTCGACAACGACTACTGCGCAAGCGCGGACATGCGCAGACAAAGGGGTCACCTCTTGTGACAAGAATATTTCTTTAAAAATTCTTGTCGGTCGATGTGTTTTGCTCCACAAAACCAAACAGGCACTTGTGAGGATAAGGTAAGTATTTAACTTGTAAAAAGTTAAATTACAATAAAATTTGTTACATTTTAAGGTCACCTTAAGGTCTCTCAAAAGCCCACAGAGACTCAATATATTGACTTTTGCCACTTTTAAGCCCTATAGCCGTCATACTTTGTGACTGAAAGAGCTGAAATCTCATCTGGGAATATATTAAATATGTTCTGAAACTGAAAAAGTGGTTTGACCAAAAAAAAAAAAGTTTTATAACAATTGTGAATCACACAAAATAGGTGCTACAAAAAATACCCAATGAATGCCTGTGGCTTGAGAGATGGCCTGCCTGGGGAAGTGTTGGCATCGAGTAGGCTCAACCTGGTTATTTAATCTGACATTAAGAAGTTCACAGTTATTCTCTTGAATTAAAAGAAGTAATTGGCAATTGTTCAAAGTATTACAATTTGTTGTAAATAGGTGAGGTTTAACATCAGGCAGAAGTTTAAGTCATGGGTAGAGCAAACTGGCAAGGGTTTATGCAATGTTAAGTACCAGTATATAAAGTGATGTTAAACCTCAACCACTTATATTGTCTTTCTGCTTGTTTTTATGTACACACAAATCTCTCTCTGTTAAAAATACAATATAGGGATACAAACAAATAGTCAGTGTTTTGTAAACAAGCTGAATTTCATGAAAATTTAATCCCAATTCTGAGGATTTAGAGCAAGAGTGTATATAATATACCAAATTGAAGCAGTTACATTTTCACATAAAAAATGTTGATAACACATTATACTTTCATTTAATGTTGTGTGTGGTCACATCAGCCAGTTCTAACAATTCAAGGCTTTTGTCTTTATATTTTGTTTTGGAGGAATCACCGTATTAGATTTGTTTCCAGTCAAAGTATGGACTAAACTTTTCCAGGGCATGACTTATGTACCCTATTTATTTGTACTCCTCACTCCCCTAATTCAATTGAAAGTCCAAGTGAATGTTTAAAGAGGGTCTAATTGATTCCCCTTTTTAATAGACTGGTTGATAACATTTGTTACAAAAAGAGACTTTGTTACAGAGATGCAAAGGTTTTTCTTTGGAAATGATTTTCTATGCTATATTGCTTAGACTTTCATCAACTTGGACAGTCGTTAGCTATGGATTGTTTCAGTCTGTCAGGTTCAGGCTTGTTATACTGAATATTACAGCCGGGCTTGACAGGAGAGACTCGTCGAGCTATTGGTGAAGCAGCAGTGAGGGCAGCCAGAGCTGTCAGCTATGTGGGAGCAGGTAAGTAGACATGTATTAGTACGTTAAGTTCTCCTAGGTCTTTCTGTTGATCAATTACCCTTTTAACTGATGCATGGTCACACCAGAATCAATCACCTCATTTTACTGTTTTATTGTTCATTATACCATGAAGCACCTTCTGGATAATGCATTCATCAAGCCGACTGATCATTTGATTGTTTCCAAATTTGGGGATCTTTAGTGTCTTATAGAATGGTAAATTCTGACCAATGAATTATTATTGTCTCATATTTTATATCATATGTGTTGTAGTAAATAATTTTCATGAATTAAATACATTAAGTAGAAGCAAATATCGGGTTATCTGGGAGTTTTACCATTGAAATTGACCCTGTTATATGGAAATCCTGTTAACATACAAGTACTTTCATTCCCTGTGGTTTAACTTGATGCACTTTTGTCATTCATCCCTCCAGGTACTGTGGAGTTCATCATGGATGCTGACCAGAAGTTTTACTTCATGGAGATGAACACGAGGTTACAAGTGGAACATCCCGTCACTGAAATGATCACAAACACCGACTTGGTCGAGTGGCAGCTACGGGTATGAAGTGCTTTTACACTCGGTTTAGTCTCAGTTAAGGTAGCAAGATATTGTGGATTTGTAGTGGAAGCTCAGAGACTCACATAATGGTTTCAGATGTTATAAAGTTTCAGTTATAAAATTTTAGCAATTGACAGTAGAACCTAAGTGATATGAAAACTGTTTTCAGATATTTAAAGTGCCATAAAGCAGAGGATGTAAATCCTTATATGGCAATCTTTGGGTAAAGATCATTCAGTGTTTTTGCACCGGTTGAATTTGATCAGAAGCAACGGTACAACATGTCACCATTTTACAGTGGAACTTTCTGTAATCTGAACATGTATGAAGAGAAATTTTCATTAAATTTCATGTGTTGTAATGTCAGGGTCTCCTTATAATGGTGAATTTCAGTGGGGAAGGACTGCCTAAAGACCTGGACCATTATTCACAAACATTCTTATTCTTAAAATTACTCATAGAAGTTTCTAAGAAAACAACCATTTTCTAAAAAGAATTCTTATAATTACAAAGCATTTGTATTTTATGTGTTAATCAAATTAAAGTATTACATACAGAAACAAAATGTATTACAAATAGACTTTTGTAGAAATTTTGAAAAACTTGTATCCTGAGAAATTGTTCTTATTCGTTGATTTTTTTTAATAAGAAAATGCCTATAATCACAATACCTACTTACTGTGAGAATAACAATGGAAGTGAATGTGGAGCCTGGTGTTTACTTTTGAAAAGATATTAAACTTTTTTGGGGCATTACTGATAGTCTACTACCATGTGATCAGAGAAGATGTGGACCTCTTTTATTTAAAAGAATGTTAACTTAAACAGACTTGAGTGTAGTTTTTAACTGACTCTATGTTGATATCAGGTGGCAGCTGGAGAGCCTTTACCTGTCAGTCAGGACCAGTTGGAAATCTCTGGTCACTCATTTGAAGCCAGGATCTATGCAGAAGATCCGGACAACAACTTCATGCCAGGGGCAGGTCCGCTAGTCCACTTGTCCACGCCGACAGAAACTAGTGACGTGAGGATTGAGACTGGGGTCAGAGAAGGTAAGTAGTTTGTATGTGTCAAGTAGGATGAATGCATAACTACTAAAAGATCCTGAAAGTTTGAAATAGAAATTGACATTCATCATAGAAAGTAAGTACATTAAAACTCCGTTATCTAAACTTGCTGGGAAAATCAGGTTTTTAGGCGGGTTGTGTGTAACCAACCCGCCTATTTTCTAACTCGAAAGTGGTTTGTCCAATCGAATTCAAACTTGACAGGGACATTGATCACCATAGTAGCTAGGTTCCTTTCGAAATTCGTGAAATTCTGTCCATTCGATTGTCCGTTTTTTGTCCGTTTGTCTGTCCATCCGTCTGTCCATCCACATTTTCGTTTCCGCACTCTAACTCAAAAACGGTTTGTCCGATCGAATTCAAACTTGACAGGGAGATAGATCACCATCATAGCTAGGTTCATTTCGAAATTGGTGAAATTCTGTCCCTTTGTTTGTCCATCCGTATGTCCGTCCACATTTTCGTTTCCGGACTCTAACTCGAAAACGGTTTATCCAATCAAATTCAAACTTGACAGGGACATAGATCACCATCATAGCTAGGTTCCTTGCGAAATTGGTGTATTTCTGTCCGATCGTTTGTCTGTTTTTTGTCCATCCGTCTGTCCATCCACATTTTTGTTTCCGGACTCTAGCTCGAAAATGGTTGTCCGTTTATAGCGTAGATACAATTATGTAACCTAGATTATAAGTTTTACATTTCTTAGCACGTTTAACTGGGTAACCTAACATTTCTTTCCTCGTTTCTAAATGTAATTAGAGTAGTCGCTAACCTTATTGCTGCCTGCGCAACCTGCCTTTTGGGGCATCTTTGACCCTCTTGTTTTACTATTATTGTTGAGTAGGGGTGTGCTTTCTCCTTCAGGTGACAGTGTGTCTGTGCATTATGATCCAATGATTGCAAAGTTGGTGGTCTGGTCACAAGACAGGAGTGCAGCACTGAGGAAACTCAAGTCTTGTCTCAGGGAATTCAATGTGAGTCAACAGGTCAAAGGTCAGGATTGGTCCTTGGTGACTCTCCATAGCAGTTATGGTTATATTAAGACAAGTTAACTACACAATTTTGTCACTGTGTCTAAGTACCGGGAGTACTTTAGGTACTTAGCAAAGAGAGGAGTAACAGATAATTAGTAGTGCAAACTTAGCAAAAGGGTATCCTTTTCTTCTCAAATATTAGCGGTTTTCTACATATACATATAAAATTTGTATAAAATGATCAAACTTCTACAACCTTGCAAGTAATTATGGCCCAATTTTATCGACATTGTCATTACAAAAAAGTACCTGTTATAGAAGAGAGTAAGGTAATGGCACTAAAATACTAGAGTACAGAAATGACTTCTGATGGCACCCTACATTGTCACAAGTGAGATTTGAATCCAGAAGTACAGAGGTGATAACAAAGTTTTCAGCAGCTTATCTCTCCAGCACACATATAGCGCCTCACATCACTCCATTAAACAAGATTTAAATCCACAAGCATATTATTGACAAACAAGTATTCACTAGGTTTCGTAACCACATGATACATTTAATCAGGCATAATCCACTGGATTTAAACCCACAAGCAAAGAGGCGAGAACTAAGTTTTCATAAGATTTGATAACCAGTCAGCATCTGAGGCTTCAGGTTGCTTTGTCTGACAGTGGTATATTCCTGGTAACAGGATTTGTCGGAAGTTCATACATATTCAAGAATTGACACAAAACTTTTTGAACTGATGATCAAATGATATTTGTGTGACTTGAGAGTCTCAAATTGAGACCAATTTTTCATTGAATAAGTTATGTAATGCCCGGGCTTTTATTGAATGATACACTGCCGCTGACTACTTTGGAGCTTGTGTAGCAGACTTATACAGAGCCAACTCCATTAAACACACAACTCTAAATGTGTTAAAATAATTATGCAAATATTTCAATATTTATTGTGATCACGTAACCATTTCTATTTAATCCATTATTTGCCATTTTATGCCATTTTTGCTTTGTCATATGATTAAGGTTCAGGTACTCTGAATTTTTATTCATGAAAAATAATAAAATGTGCTTAATTTGTCACAGCATTGATATTCATCATTCACAACACCTAAGTGAAAGTAACAACAAGTAAAATAATTGAAATTAGTAAATAATCAGCCTAATGTTATCAGAAAAGCTACACAGTTTCTACTTGAGTACTGGAAAATTCACAGTAAAATGTATAGGTGTCCTTATTGTTGAAATTCACATTTCTCAGTCTTAGTAAAATATAGTTAACAGGATGACATGTGTTGACAGATCGTTGGACTGCCTACCAATACTCGGTTCTTAGAGGATCTCTCGAGTCACCCTGAGTTTGCAGCAGCAAATGTGCACACAGGATTCATTGATCAGTATTACCAGGTAAGTGTGACAGCTGTTTGATTGGAAATATGTTTTTTTTGTTCTTGTGTGATGGGGATATTCATGAACAAGAATGAAACATTATTTTAATAATGATATAAGATGTTACTGTACTGTAGACTCTTTTTAGGCAGAACCAGGGTTTGTCAAATGTAAGTGTATTCTGTTTGGTAGTTCTAACATCAGAAAATCCATTGTTTCATCAGTGTAACTAGTAGTCTGACATAACTAGAATCACATGGTGTGGATATTGGAGCTTCTAGTTACACACTCAACTGTATGTGTGAAGTGTTAAATTATGCACAATTTTAATGAAATGGTATCAATAAGCTAACCTGGGTTCTGTTACAAAAGTAATCTAATCAGTCTTTTAAAACACTTAATCTACATTTATGTCTTGAAAATTTAATTTGAGAGTACCTAATGCACTGTTGCCACTGTTTTTGTTCAGGAGCTGTTTCCACCAAGGGAGTTATCAGACCATAACTTGTACCAGGCTGCACTGGCAATGGTTCTGTATGAACAGCAAAGAGTCTGCTTACAGGCCTCAATGACTGAAGGTAAAAGGAAAAAGACCCACAGTAGAACCTCTGTTGTCCCAACGTCTATAATCCAAAATTCTGTGAACACTATTGTATCCCCTAAACTTGCTATTATGTTACTTTTTGAGTTAACACTTATTTGTCTCTTCTGTGTAATTAACCTTCTAGGAAATGTATCCGTTCTATATCTGACTCTCACAACACATTTAGATTATAGAGATCTTCACTGTAATGCCTCACATAAAATTCCCTGACCTGTACTTGTTGCAGATCCATTTTCACCATTTTCACTGGGCAGTGGGATGCGAGTGAATCAGGTGTTCCAAAGAAAACTCAGGTTACAGAATGGAAAGGAAGGTAAGCTGGTTCTCAAAACAATGGAGTAAGACAAGTAAAATTCGTCACATATGAAATTCAACACTGATTAAAATCCATTTTGTGCTGTCAATTTTGCGACATTATTTTCAAATTAGTGTTTTTTGTGTGACTTTGATGACTATTTACTTGTCTGTGTAACTTAATACACTTAGTCAAGTTTTTGTTTACACTTAGACTACCGTTATTTCTTACCTTTTTAGTTGGAACATACTTGTGGTGAAGTAATTGCTCAGTGGTAAAACCCTTATTGAATACAGGTGATGAATAATCTGTAAAAAGGAAACGTTGTAAGCAAGGTTGAGGATTCACTCTGAATGCAGGCATCTGTTGCCAAAGTGAACACCTTTAACCTCAAAAGAAGTCAGACTCTCAGGCTTCTTTGTAGAGTTAAAATTTATGAATGGTCACAAACGCAACAGGATAGATAGTGTTCTTGGACTCCTGTAACTTTGCTATTTGTGATATGAGCTTTTTAAAATTATTTTTGGCTCCTTTGTAGAGCATGCAGTGAGTGTGTCATACAATGCAGATCAGACATACACTCTGAGTAGTGGTGATAAGACCTGTACAATGACAGGACAGCTGCACTTCACAGACACAAGAAGTGTGTTGGATTGCTGTATTGACGGGGTACATTCCAAGGCAAATGTTGTCATCAACGGGGATACCATACATGTCTTTACAGGGGTAAGTCCAAATTTAAATAAAAGGGATTAAACTTATGTTATAAAAAGTGTTGGCTAAGACCACCTTAGCAGGGTGTTGCCTCTAATGGTAAACTCATGGACACTTACAGCTTGCCTGTAGGTCAAACAAACTTTGTGCGGGAAGCGGACATAATTGAACTTAGCTGCTAGAAATCTTTATCATACCATTTGCATGCCTTGCCATATCTAAGCCAGTACTGTATTGACCATATATTACATTAAAAATATAAACAAAATAGGTTTATCTTGTCCCATTGTTCTAGGATGGTAGCTGCAAGTTGCAGATTCCTAGCCCTGAGTTCATGGTTGCTCAGACAAAGACAGGCTCTTCCAGTGGTGCCGTGGCCCCCATGCCTGGAACTGTGGAGAAAGTGCATGTAAAGACAGGTGACCAGGTACAAACAGGAGACCCACTCGTAGTCATGATAGCCATGAAGATGGAGGTAGGTCTTTGCCAGGGTTGGTGTGAAGGATAAACTAGTGTTCCACTCTTTATTTTTTTGTGATTAAAAGAAAAATAATAATAAGATTTAACAATTGGTCTCTTGGAGTAAATCAGATGCATTAATAAGGTGTGTTTGTGATGTGATCTTAGTGGCCCACTGATTAAAATGTTGGATTTAAGAGCAAAAGGTTTGATAGTTTAGTACTCACATAGGCATTTGTCCATGATTGTCTGTAATAATAAATCCATACAGACATAAGTTGAAAAGGTAAACCTGCCTCAGAATTACATGGAATGGAAATGGAGAAAGAACTGCAGAAATAGGAATACTGTGCATCATTTCATGTGACAGAAACTCAAAATAAGTCCTCATGGATCATTAGGCCCAACAAGTAACTTTACCCTTCTTTACCTTGGAGATGTAGTAGTTAATATAAACTTTCTTTGCAGGGAAGTTTACCTGTGTTAATTGAATTTGTATTTGCAGTATGTGATCAAATCCCCACAATCTGGCATTATTAAGGAGGTTCTGTACAGAGCAGGAGACACTGTTAACAAAGGTGCGGGCATGGTGGCATTTGAGGAGGAACAGAGTCAACAGTAAACACGTGTATAGTGACAAAGCTATAGTCTGTGTACTGCCATGAACAATGACAAATGAACTGCCTCTTCAAGTTGCCATTGAAAAAATTATCGAATTTCATCTTCTGGTGCAATATTACAAGATAATCCTTAATTTATAGAGGGATCTCTTATATAATTAGAACCTCCCATATCAGTAGGTTCTACATACAGCTACTTTCTAATTCTACTTGCCAAAGAATGCATTTTCAGGTCAAGGGACAGAAAAATTGTTTTCCTTTATATTTCGGAGATCTTGTGAATTTTGAATTTGACAGATTAAATTTAATGATTCTTTGTCAAATCTGCTAGCCATACGCATATTGAATAATTAACAAATGCAGTTTTCCTTTATTTCAAGAGTTCCCTATTCATGTTAGTCCATATGTGCAGTGGATTGCTGATATATTTGAGTTGTACTAGAGTGCTATATTTATTATTATGTAAGTGTCCAGATATTGGTTAAAATGCTATTTATGCTGATAGAGTTTAGTGATGTCAGCCCTTGCTTTGTAGAGAAATAGTTCTTTTGTGTAAAAGTCAGACCCTATTTCATTTTTTTTACTTTGTCTTTGCTGGAGACAAAATTTGACGTATCTTAGATTCTGTAGTGTTAAAAAACAACATACATAGACTTTGTTTAAATCTAGAGTTTGAAGAAGGTCGATGTATTATGCTCTGTATTAAGTAGGAGTGAGAATAACCAGGTAGTTAATACTTCTCAAATATAAGTAAAAGTTGACATTATGTTTTCACAATGTGTCACAGAAGGGATATATGGTATAAACATTTAATTTCAATGACACATGGATACTAGAAAGAACAACAAAGAAATATATATATCAGTCTTGTGTTTTACACTTAAAAGGTATAGATGTATCTGATAAATGAGAGATAATTAATTTTTTTGGTGTTTGTTGGGTATTGATATTTATAAGAATGGCTTTACTAATCTTAATCAAATGCATAAATACAGAAAAGCAGGTATGTAGTTACTATGAACTGATTTCAATATTAGGTTCTATATGTGGGGTTACATTTGTATATTGCTAGATATTGCTGTGACAAATAGTTATTTGCATTCTCAGGTATCTTTGCACAAGTACTGTACACTTTGTATTCTTTTTTCATTTCAAAATAGTTGACGTGGCCTGCCTTGCTTTGAAATGTGGCATAAAATGGCTGAATTAGCTGATTGGGACAAATCAATCCAGTCCAAAAACAGGGACTGTGTTATCTTCTTGAGTGCTAAAATTAAAAAATATGCTACAAGAGGGTTGTTTTACATTTGCTATCCACCACTTCAGGAACAAGTAAAATAAGTCAATATTTATCAAAAAGAGGGCAAAAATCAGACCGGTATCTCGTTATCAAGAGCATTTTAATGAAATAGCATGATGAGATTTTACAACTGCCACTTCGCTTGTCAGCACATATAATGGAAGGAAAACTTAAAATATTGGGAACAAACCCCAATCTGAAGAAATATAAGCTTTTGTGTCATATTTTCGTGCATTTTGCAGACTTTTACTGTATAGTGATCATACGTTGAGCAGAACTGCCATGTTTTAGTTTCAATACTTTATGACCTTAGTCTCAATTGTCAACACATTTAATTGAAGGAAATCTTAGAATATTGGAAACAAACCAGAAATCTAAAGAAATTCTGCACTTGTATATCAGATTTGGTGTATTTATGGACATCTATTGCGATGGCGTTAAGAGGAATGCCCATGTTTGGTTGGGGTGTACTAAAACGCAGAATCCCTTAATCGATACGGTTTTGCATTGACGACCTCCCAATTTACACATTTTTGGTACCGACCCATCCTTAGGGAATATAAACAGTTTCCAGTTGTACACAAATTTTTATCATTAATTATGCATAGTCAGTGGCAGGGAAATACAAAAAAAAATTCCCTGGTCTTTATTTCCTGGTATTTTGGTCAAGTATATACATCATGGTGGATAATAAATTGACTTATTTAATGTCAAATTGATATAAATATCAAGAAAACTACAAATATTAACCAAAACCAAGAAAACTATGGTCTTTTATCAGCTTTAATTCATTACTCCCTACTTCAGTCTTTATTGAATCGCTGAAATGCCAATAGGGTATTCTGGGTATTATGCTTGAATCCATCCCCCCCCTCCCCCCAAAAAATAAGAAAAAGAAATAAATAAAACACAAACACAGTAGACTCTGTATAAGTAGAAGGTAAACAGGGTCTTGTTCTCTTTATGGCTAACTCCCACTTTTATATACAAAAACATTTTGTAATGTGTTGAGCTCCAAACTGCACCTACTCAGACCTATATTCTACATACAGTTGTACCAGTTCTACGAGCCTCTTGTAATTCACGGACTTGTCAATACTTGTGAACATAGGAGAAACCAGCAAGGTAATGTAGACATATTTGACATATAGACATATAATGTGGTCGGATTTGACCTTGGGCCCCTTAGGTCCTAGAGGTTTGGGATGGTAAACCAACATATAGAAAATCATGGGCTGGGAATCTTCTGGTGTGGTCGGATTTGACCTTGGGCCCCTCCTTGAAGGTCAAATGAGGACAGCCAAACTTAAAAGTGCTTATAACTCGCTTATTATTGGTCCTAGATGTTTGGGATGGTAAACCAACATATAGGAAATCATGGGCTGGGAATCTTCTGGCGTGGTCGGATTTGACCTTGGGCCCCTCCTTGAAGGTCAAATGAGGACAGCCAAACTTAAAAATGCTTATAACTTGCTTATTATTGGTCCTACAGGTTTTGGTGCATTGTCTTTACGGTGGATACAATTTGCATCGGTTTTCCGATGCGCTAGGTCTAGTTTAAGTTATATTTGTATACTGTAAATTATGAAAGCAAATAAAGCCAATAGAAATTTCTTTGTTTTTTTAATCAATAAAATATAAATTTATACAGTGCAGTTATTGTATCCCCGGATGAAAGTTGGGGATACTTCGGATTTAGCACGGTCACGACGCTGCCGCGAACTCAGAGATTTCCTTTTGGACACGATAACTTAAAAAATATTTTAGTTAGACCTTTCAAATTTGGTATGTGGGTATATATGGGCAATGCCATGAACGCCATTGTTTTTAGCTTACTGGCCAACGGCCGTAAGCTAATGGCATGGCCTGGCATCGTCTTCGTTGTTGTTGTTGTGGTTGTTGTCGGCGTCGTCAACAATTTTTTTCCAGCCTCTTCTCTTCAGAAACTACTGCACCGATTTCTTTGAAATTTGGTATGGAGCTTCCTTGGGTAGAGGACTATCATTTTTCCTCATTGCATGTTTTTCAACCAATCAGAGAAGTCACATGACCAAAAACATGTTTTTCAAAAGGGTGTGCTTGTCTGGATGATAACTTAAAAAGCGCTTCACCTATTCACATGAAATTTTGCAAGTACGTTCGTTATATACATGTCTGGAAATCAATAACTTTTCGAAGTGATCCAATACAAAATGGCCGACTTATTAATCATTTACTAAATGTCATGATTTTTCTTAACGCTGAAAAAACAAAAACGCGTGTATCTCCTTAACGGTGCGAGATAGAGCGATTTCGTCGAAATTTTCGACCCACAGGGTATCTAAAGAATGTACTCTTGGCAATTTTCAAAAAATTTTCCCCTCCCCAAAAATGGCGGCCATTTTGAATTTTCGAATTTTTGCCGAAAATTCAAAAACACAAAATTGCTTGTATCTCCTTAACCGTGTGAGATAGAGCGATTTCGTCGAAATTTTCGACCCACAGGGTATCTAAGGAATGTACTAATGTCAATTTTCAAAAAATTTTCCCCTCCCCAAAAATGGCGGCCATTTTCGAATTTTTGCCAAAAATGGGAAAACACAAAATTGCTTGTATCTCCTTAACTGTGCGAGATAGAGCGATTTCGTTGAAATTTTCGACCCACAGGGTGTCTAAGGAATGTATTATTGGCAATTTTCAAAACATTTTCCCCTCCGCAAAAATGGCGGCCATTTTGAATTTTCGAATTTTTGCCAAAAATGACAAAACACAAAATTGCTTGTATCTCCTTAACCGTGTGAGATAGAGCGATTTCGTCGAAATTTTCGACCCACAGGGTATCTAAGGAATGTACTCTTGGCAATTTTCAAAAAATTTTCCCTTCCCCAAAAATGGCGGCCATTTTGAATTTTCGAATTTTTGCCGAAAATTCAAAAACACAAAATTGCTTGTATCTCCTTAACCGTGTGAGATAGAGTGATTTCGTCGAAATTTTCGACCCACAGGGTATCTAAGGATTGTACTAATGTCAATTTTCAAAAAAAATTTCCCCTCCCCAAAAATGGCGGCCATTTTGAATTTTCGCCAAAAATGGCAAAACACAAAATTGCTTGTATCTCCTTAACCGTGCGAGATAGAGCGATTTTGTCAAAATTTTCGACCCACAGGGTATGTAAGGTATGTACTAATGTCAATTTTCAAGAAATTTTCCCCTCCCCAAAAATGGCGGCCATTTTGAATTTTCGAATTTTTGCCAAAAATGGGAAAACACAAAATTGCTTGTATCTCCTTAACTGTGCGAGATAGAGTGATTTCGTCGAAATTTTCGACCCACAGGGTATCTAAGGAATGTATTATTGGCAATTTTCAAAAAAATTTCCCCTCCCCAAAATGGCAGCCATTTTGAATTTTCGAATTTTTGCCAAAAATGACAAAACACAAAATTGCTTGTATCTCCTTAACCATGTGAGATAGAGCGATTTCGTCGAAATTTTCGACCCACAGGGTATCTAAGGAATGTACTCTTGGCAATTTTCAAAAAATTTTCCCCTCCCCAAAAATGGCAAAACACAAAATTGCTTGTATCTCCTTAACCGTGCGAGATCGAGCGATTTCGTTGAAATTTTCGATCCATAGGGAAAAAATTGATTTTTTTTTTCAAATTTTGGCGGCCATCTTCGATTTATGCGGAAAATAAAAAATGGTAATATCTCAGAAACTGTAAGAGCGCAATTTTGAGTAAATGTTGGACCCTAGAGATAGTAAAGAATATAAACGCTTGGATTATTACTTATGTTAAAGCTGTGGGGTATACTTTCTCCCACATTTATTTCATATTTGGTAGATATCTTGTCACACTTTTTGTAGATGCGATGTGAAAATCAAGTGACTAATACCCTTTTTACATTTTCTGAGTAAAAGCCTTAGGTCTCAAAAAATTGTCTGGGCCCAGACATGATGTAAAAATGGCAAGGTCACTACAGTAAGGTGAAACTAAGGTTACACTATCGAAAACACACAATAACCTAATTTATACTCCTGACATTCTAAGAAAAGTTTTTTCCTAACTTTCTGGTACATAATGAAATGTATGCATGCAAAACTGACAAATAATAATTGCTTTATTGAAGAAGTTGTATTACATTGAAGTTTTAGTTGTGTTCACAATATATATTCTTTTGCATAATCACCGACCTATTTCGGTGACCAGGTTATATCATCACAGAATATAAAAATACATGTGACGAAATACACAAGTATTAAGTTTAAACAATACAATAGGATAATAAATAACTTTGTACATGAACAACAGTATACAGAATAAAAATGTCAAATGAGGTTTGTATTTATTGTGATCAATACAGCCTTGTAATCTGACCATGGACATTCTACAAAACCAGTTAAGTTTGTAAACACAAGATCAATACAGGAGCCATAATCTGTAGTTCTTAATGTACAGATTTCAGAATTAACAAACATGTTATTTACAAAAATCTTCACATAAATAAATTCGTAAGTAAATTCAAAGATACTACTATGCTCACATGACAACTCCACTTGAAATATTAAAAGAAAATGTACCTCTATCCACAAAAGAAACCTTACCTTTAGCAAAAACTAAACATGCAAAGGCATATTGACAACACAGTTATGACATTCACAACATTCTTATTAGTGGACATTAAATCTTTGCTAAAAGTAGCGCCTATTGTACCGGATATCAACCTCGATCCACACAACAGAAAACCTTACTTCACCGAAACCAAAAATCAGCAAGGTTCCTTCAGTGGAGAGTAATTATTACTTTTGCAATCATATGTTCCTATAAACTGTAGTGGGTGGACGATTAGACCGACGTTTGATCAGTCGTTGGTGTCATGGTACAATCGCGTTCGGTCACTGACAACTTCTACAAATTGATTAAATCTCACCCTTCTTTATGTGTCTCAATATCCACGTATTTTTTATATTTTGGGCAGTTTCCGAAATTTTCCTTTAATAAAGTAACAGATTTCTCACGAATTTTGAGTTTGTTTACAGCTACCGCTTATTTACCCGAAGTGGGTTCTTTTGGTAGCTTCAATATGCCGGAAACACCGTTATTCTTACCGGATTGAAATACAGTTTATCCCGGAACGTGTTTCATGACAGTGGAGTAAAACAATCGATTATGAGTCGATCATCGGTCGGAAAAATGAACAAATAATCGACCAATAAAAATTGAGGCGATTCCACTCACTAATAAACTGATAACATACGAATAGAAAGTAACACATATTGTAAAATTTATGACACTCTATCCATGCAAGAATAAACCTTACTTCGCCAAAACAAAAAAAGTTAGCAAGGTTTTTCCATGGAGAGTACTAATTACTTCTTTTGACCTGTTTTGTCGGAACCAAAGCTCTGAAATCTCCTTTTTAAAACCTATGCAATAACAATCACAACTAGGCTATGTCTTAGGTGATAACAATCCTACTAAAATTAAGAGACACATAATTGTGACCATTACACAATAACCTGCAATTTAGTGAAATCAAAGTCGTTTAGGTTTGTTCCACTAAAAAGACTTCATAGCTATTTATACAATGTGTTAATTAAATAATGTATAAAGAATAATTCAAGAAGTTGCTTCATTTAATAAGTTGTACTACAATTACAACTACAAATAAAAAAAAAATAAAAAAAAAGTTGTACTACAATAAAGCTTAACATGTATTCATAATATATATTGTTTTCCATTACTTAACCTCAGTGAGCACATTATGTCATCACAAAGTATAACATGCATGTTAAAAAAATACACAAGTATTACATTTTAACAATAAAATAGGAACATGAATAGCCTTCTACATGAATAAGAGCATACAGAATGCACATATCAGATGATAGACAACCATTTAAATTTATACATATTTGTGTGAATTACATTTCGTTTGCATTAAATGCCTATCAATACAGCCTTGTGATCTGACCATGGACATTCTAGGAAAGTAGTTATAACACCAGTTAAGTTTGTAAACACAAGATCAATACATGAGCCATAATCTGTAGTTGGTAATGTACAAATTTGAGAACAAGCAAACATGTTGCAAACAGTTTTTTGAAATAGTGACTTTTCAGATTCCTCAAAATTGAAATCCCCCATTATTATAAATGGTGCTGAAATGTCTACTTCTGGCAAAAATTCTTTTTTTATTAATTCTTTGAACATAGTTAAAGAACAAAATGATGATCTGTACACAAAAGCTATTTGCAAAAAATGTTTTTTTATGTCTGTTGTAAGAAATGTAAATTCGGCACAACCATAACATGCGGGTCGCCAGTAAGCAGCAGGCCTTGGCCTATTTTTTTACCTTGACCTTCAATTTCAAGGTCACTGGTGGCCTCTTAAAGGTCAGATTTTGGCCATTTTTCCACATTTTGGCCCAGTTCTCATATAGAGAAAGTTGGATCATCCTATGGCTGGTATATATAATACATATATGTGTCCTCTATAAGCATGCAGCAATTTGACCTTGAAGTTCTTCAATGAAGGTCATCCACGGGTCATCCAAAGTACCTGACCGGGCATTTTTGGCCTTTTTGGAGATATTTTCACAATTATTGCTGACTATATTGCATAAAAACTATTGAAAATGGCTTTGGAGGTTGAGTACATGATGGAGTAGCAGTATCCAGACTTACTGGTTACAGAGAAAATCTGCTGATTCCACAGTTATGGACAGGAAGAAGGTAGTTGTTTCATATTAGCCTACCCCTGCTGAGATGTAGTCTAATTTGCTCAGTTGTGCCAGCTCCTGTGAGTTTTCGCAGAACTGTGGAGCCACCAGGAACCAGTTACAGAGGATTGCTTCACCTATAGCCGGTTAGGCCCTGGTACTGGGGAGGTCCACAGGACTTCCTAACAGACCAGCAGAAGCCTTTTAAGGGTTCAAGTGGCCATCAAGTTACTGCCCCAGGAAATTGGTTACAGAGAAATTCTTATACCAGTCATTGGTCTAGGTGAGATGACTTGTCTCAACCTACCAGACCAGTCAGCCAGCCTACTGTCATTACCTCCTAGCTGGTCAAAAAAGTGTTAGACCAACCAGTTACTGCTCGGGGATATTGGTTACAGAGAAATTATTGTACCAGTCATTGGTCTCAGTGACATGACTGTCTTGACCTACCAGACCTGTCAACCAGCCTACTGTCAGGGGGGAACACTGCAAGGAAAACCTGGTCCCTTCCAGAAGCAAGTTACACATAAAGTATCTGGAACCAAGACTTTTGGCCCTAAAGGAGTTCCAAGAACCTTATTGCTACCGTAGCTACAGACAATACCATGCCTATTTAAGGAGGGGGGAGTCAGTCGGGCCCTCTTTGTGCCCTATTATGGAGAATCTTGACCTGGTGCTCCCAAGAAACAGGCTCAAGCCCGACACATTCCCGCTTCAACCATATCCCGTCCAGGGATACACTGCGTCGAAACGCAATGTCTAGTTATACCTGTTTTTGTTATGATATTGACTTTTGCATAGAAGCATTGTTCGGTGCCCATAGATTCACATACTTCCCTCCTGTTATGTTGTGGATTGAATCCCAGTCCTCATTTAATTGGAAGAGTCAGTTATTTGTTCACCCCGGTTAGTTCAGAGAGCAGAAATGTACACACTTAATGTATATGACTTTTCTTCTCCCTCACTCCTACCCTGGATAAGATAGTTTTTACCCCACAGCCCCTAAGGGCTGTCGGGGTATTGTTTTCACCCATGGTGTCCGGATGGGCGAGCGGGTGGCGGGAAAAGTTTGTCAGGGCTGTATCGCAGAAACCGTAAGGTGTAGGAAGTTGATACTTGGTAAGGGCATTGGTTAGGAGGTGTAGGTGTGCAACGTCATGGTCTGGCCTTGATTTGACCTTTAACCTTGTAATGACCTTGACCTATAAAATCTTGTCCGGGCTATATCTCAGAAACTGTAAGGTGTAGGAGGTTGATACTTGGTAGGGACATTGGTTGGGAGGTGTAGGTATGCAACGTCATGGTGTAACTTTGATTTGACCTTTGACCTTGCTGTAGTGACCTTGACCTATACATTTTGTCCGGGCTATGTCGCGGAAACCATGAGTTGTAGGAAGTTGATACTTGGTAGGGACATTGGTTAGGAGGTGTCGGTGTGCAACGTCATGGTGTTACCTTGATTTGACCTTTGACATTGTTATAGTGACCTTGACCTATAAAATCTTGTCCAGGTTATATGCTGGAAACCTAAGGTGTAGGAAATTGATACTCTAGGGACATTGGTGGGGGGTTGTAGATGTGCAATGTCATGGTGTGACCTTGATTTGACCTTTGACATTGCTGTAGTGACCTTGACTTTTAAAATCTTGTCTGGGCTATATCTTAGAAACTGTAAGGTGTAGGAAGTTAATGCTTGGTAGGGACATTGGTATGTGGGCAATATCTCTGAAATCATTAAGTGTAGGAGGTTGGTGCTTGGTAGGGACATTGCTTAGAGGTTGTAGGTGTGACAGGTAATGCTGCATTCTTGATTGGAGCTTTGACCTTGTCATAGTGACCATGAGTTTTAAAATCTTGTCTGGACTATTTCTTGGATTCTGAAAGATGTAGAACGTTGACACTTGGTAGGGACATTGGTTAGGTTCTATATCTCATGGTGCTGAAAACTATTTCCCGAAGCTGTTGGGTACAGGTATCTCCGATGCTAATTTTTGACATCCAGGAACCTGGTAATATATGTTGACTTGTTGGGAAATTCTGCTCACCAGTTGACTATGTGTTATATGGGGAAAAATTGAGAGTGAAAAAAAGCAAATATTTTTATTGCTACATAGTACAGCAGTACCTCTAAGATTTTTTATTCTGATAATAGAGGTTCATAAATAGAAGAGGTGCAATTTGTTGCAAAATAAAAAGGATATACGGCTTGGGAGAATAAAAATTAACTTGAATAATTTTGGTAATAGATTGTGTAGTCAAGGTTATACTGTAGTATGGAGTACTGTAGTATAGTTATAAAAAAAATCTCGTCTGGTGAAAAGATGTAACTTCTCAATGGCTTTAATGAAGTTAAGTAAGATCCGCAATGGCAGATTTTTGATGGGAGTAAATTGCCACATATCTCATACAGCTTATTTGATCAAGTTATTTATCAGTCACATACACTAAAGTCATTAAATTTTTTTTCAGTGGTACCTGGATAGCCTCTGAAATGTTAAAACAAAAAAATACCATCAGAAATGCCCGTACCCCACAGCCTGGGGAAATAATTTTGAACACCATGAGATATAGAAGTAGTGAAACAGTACAAAGATTGGGATACTTTCAGAGCAGTGTCACTTATATAAAGATCCAAATAATGTTTAAGTAGAGAAAATAATGTTTAAGAGAAAGAAAATGTATGTAAAGATGAAGTATCAAAACAAGACAATTCAATAGCAAGATAACAACATTAATCAGTAAACTAAAAAATTATGACGCTGTAAATTTTTTAACTGGAGAATAGATGTCAATGGAAAATAGCACAATTATGTAAAAGTACATAATCAGTTGCAGCAATCCATATAATATTTGTCTTTGTCCAAAGAGAAACATGTCTCAAATATGGAAGATGAACATACTCCGCCAAAGCTAAAGATCACACCATGATGCACATCTACACCCCCAAACAGGGTTAGAAATTAACAAAAATCTGCCAGTCCACGACCGACAGAAATACCTTCAGGTCAAAAAGATTACGAACCTGCGAGACCGCTTGTTTTACAAGCTGTTTATACACACACATCTTGCACATTCTAATTATGGTTGGGATGTTTTGAATATTGTCCAAACATAAAGTGATCTTAAAACCTCTGCCATCTTTATACATGTTTTGCACGGTTGAATTATGGTTTAAATTTTCGGAATATTACCCATACATACAGATGTGGCAAATAAATATCCCTACTAAGTATCAACTTCATATACCGTATGATCTCTGAGATACAGCCCAGAAAAGATTTTATAGGTCAAGGTCACTACAGTTAGGCCAAAGGTTAAATGAAGGTCACACCATGATGTTGCACATCTACACCCCCAACCAATGTCCCTACCAAGTATCAACTTCCTACACCTTACAGTTTCCGTGTTTTAGCCCGGACAAGATTTTATAGGTCAAGGTCAAATCAAGGTCAAGAGTCGAGGGGCGTTAAAGGTCAGTGTTCCAGAGTTGTGGGTGAGGCCGAGAGGGAAGGAGACTAAGTTGGGAAACTAGAATTGAAAAGGTGGGTTTTGAGGTGTTTCCTGAAAGATGCGACAGAGGGACTGTTTCTTATTTGGAAGGGGAAAGAGTTCCAAAGAACTGGGGCGTAGTGACTAAAAGAATTAGAGAAGTGTTTTATTGATTTATGAACTCTACTGTCAAAAGTGGGGGTATTAAGGAACTTGAGTTTAGGGGTACTATGCCTAGTATTTCTGAAGGAAGTGTAGGGGTGAATTAATTTTCTTAGGTAAACAGGTTGACCTTGGTTGAGGATTTTGTATGTAATGAGGCCTATTTTGAATTGTACCCTGTATCTGACTGGAAGCCAATGGAGTTTTTTCAGTTGATGGGTGATATGAGAAAATTTTGAGGAACGGGTGACAACCCTGCAGAGTGAGTTTTGCACTAGTTGCTCAAAATCAGTGAGTGATAAGGGGTGAGAATGTCGTGAGAAGGGGGTGGGAGACGATCCCTGTGTTAAGAAACTTGATTGCCAGATATGTAAGGCGTTTACGCCTGCTCAAGTGCAACAACTGGCCACCCCGACCTACAAGGCCAGGAAAGAACGTGGAGAGCAGAAGAAATCTGAAGTTTCCAGTGATGCGACCCCCACTCTCGTGGACCCTTCAGAGGCCACTCTGTTGGGAAGGGTTAGCGCTGACAAGCCGTCTTCTGTTGAATCTACACCCAAGAAGAAAAAGCATTCTGATGGATCTCCTAAATCCAGCAAACGAAGACACAGCAGTAAACCTACTTCTGATGGTCTCAAGTCCTTAGTAGACAAGTGGAGTGAGAGGTTTTCACGACTTGAAGCTTTGCTTCTTAACAAGTCGTTTGCTGTGCCAGTGAGACCTGTCAACCCTTCTGCTGTGGTGACCAGAGAACATCTCTTCTTTGATCCGGGTGAATCTTCCAGTGTCTGGTCTACTGGCTTGGTCACTGAGGGTACCGGTTCCAGTCTTGTCCAGACCACCAGTGAAACTGTCCAGTTCTCTGCTACCCAACCTCCGCTGGGGCTTCCTGGTACAAATGCTGTGAGGGCTGTGAGTGCTACCCGCCCTGTTCAGGGTCCTGGTACTTCTGATGTAGCCACCCAGTCTTTACAGGCTCCCGGTGCTGAGATAGCCACCCAGCCTTTACAGGCTCCCGGTGCAGGGACAGCCACCCAGCCTACACAGGCTCCCGGTGCAGGTCCTGAAGTGCTGCCAACAGGTATTGATTCTACGCAGTTGAACCAGTCACTTCCCAGTGGACGACCTGATGAGTTTGCCAGTGAATCTGAGAGTGAGGCATATGGATGGGGAACCGGCTTCACCAGCTAGTGTCCACGTCCAGGGTGAACTACCGGAAGATTCAACTGACCAGGACCTCTCTGAAGATGCCAACTACAGAGAGACTATCAGAGGGATCAGATCCTTCATGGGCTGGCATCAGATCTCTGATTACGACAGTGCTTTTTCCTCCCTGGATGATAATCCATTTGCCGGTTCCAGAGTCGGTGGATGAATGGTTGTGTCGAAAATTTGAGAAACTGAATGTAACTGTTGCTGAAGGCTACCCTTCTAGGAATGTTGAGACTGGTGGACTGCTACATGGCCAGTTTGTCAAGACACCCCGTTCATCAAAGTGGTATGACATGTACACAGATAAGAAAGACTCTGCTTCATCCACTGTGTGTGAGTGGTCTCCCGGGAACCGGCCAAGTTAAACGGCACGTTTAGTAGAGTGGGCAGACGTAGCTTACCTTCTGCCCCAGCCTCCCGTGCTTTCAGCCAGGACACTTTAAGGCGGTGGGAGTGTTCCGGGAACAGTCAGTGATGTGTAACCAGGCTGCTGGTCTATCAAGGTGTCTGACAAAGGTACAGGACTCTGGTTACACAGTTGAAATCACTCCGGGTGGATACAGCCAAGGGCAAGGCAGCAGAAAGAATGCAGCAGGCAGTTAAAGAACTTGAATATTTGGTGACCTTCAACCAGTCAATTTCTCAAGCTATGCAGCTTACGATGCAGGATCTCTCAGAGGGAGTATTCATCAGCATGGCCAACCTCACTCTGGCACGTAGAGACAGCTATTTAGAGTTCATACGTGGTAGAGTAAAGCCAGATACTTTGAGTGCCTTACGTACAGCACCGGTCCATCTTCACTTACTGTTTCCACTTACTGGTCAAGGCTGAAGATGAAATCTCACGTAGTGAGGAGAGGCATTCTTCTGGCAGTGCACACAGGAAGCCTGGACGTTTTCACCCATGCGCTTCCTCAAGTGGCAGATCAACGCATAAACCGGACCGGAAGCCCACTACACCGGCCTGGAAGCGAATTAGAGACCGGCAAATGGGACAGAAAGGTCGTGGCAAAGCCTCAAACTTCACCCAGAAGCCGGCCAAGGGTTCAAAGAAGAGTAAATGACAATTACTGTGTTTTAAATGTAGCCGAAGTGAAGGACTCTGTACATGTATCCGGCAAGAATCAGGATTTGAACCCTTCACCAGTGACCAGCAAGAGCGAGACTGTATTTTTACATGTAAACTCTTTTGTTGCAAATGTTCATTCTGTCACCGGGTTGCCACAAAAGAAAGGCATAAATCCCAATTATTGTTACAATCATACAGAAATAAAGCATGTGAACCATGTTTCCTGTGTAGGTCACTTGAGTTCTGCAAATACTGTCACAAATGTCCCAACTGTTGTCATAAATCCACCTGTAGGGGCAAGGCTACAGCAGTTTTGGGAGAAGTGGGAAGCTCTGAGTCCGAAAGTAGTCACAATACTGAGAGAGGGTTACACTCTTCCCTTCCGGTTCAGACCCAACCTAACCAGGTCACCAACGGTCATAAGCAACTATGTCAATCCACAAAGACAGTCCCACCTTTTGGAGGCACTGTATCAGCTGAAAAACAAAAATGCAGTCGAACCAGTAGCAAACCAAAACTCACTGGGTTTTTACAACCGGCTATTTTTGGTACCCAAACCCAACAACCGGTGGAGACCTATCCTGGACCTGAGCACCTTGAACACCTTCCTAAACACAGAGTCGTTCAAAATGGAAACCCCAGAGACAATAAGGACCTCCCTACAGCTAGGGGAGTGGGTCACCTCCATAGACTTCAAGGACGCATACTTCCATATACCAATTCACAGTCAGTCTAGGAAGAACATGCGTTTTCACATCCAGGGTCAGCCCTACCAGTTCAAAGCCCTACCCTTTGTTCTGTCCACAGCACCCATGGAGTTCACAGTGGTGACCAAAGAGGTCAAACTGATGGCTTTACAGAGGGGTATAAGAATCCACTAGTACCTAGACGACTGATTGGTGAGAGCCACATCCCACCAAACTTGTCTCCAGCATACACAGACCTTGGTAGCTCTCTGTCGAGAACTAGGTTGGCTGGTGAACGAGGAGAAGTCAGAAATAGATCCAAAACAGGTTTTCAACTTTGTAGGTTACCAGTTCGACCTCAGGAAGGGCAATGTCAGACCCACACCAGAGGGTTGGCAGACCTTGACAGACAAGATATTGTCAATACTGTCCTGTCTGGTGTGCCCGGTCCGGCAGTTCATGTCCCTCATAGGACTTCTAACAGTCACAGAAAAGCAAGTCCACTTAGGTCGACTGCATATGAGACCCATACAGTGGCACTTGAAGAACAACTGGAGAGTACCAGAATCACTAGAAAAGGTGCTACCTATTCCCAAGTCGCTCCACCCCCACTTAAGGCAATGTTCTTCCAGGTCAACCATTACACCCACTAAAACATGCTCTGCAGATATTAACAGATGCATCAAAAGAAGGGTGGGGCACTCACTTAAACAAACGCACTGCAAGGGGAACCTGGTCAGTTCCAGAAAGCAAGTTGCACATAAACCACTTGGACCTCTGTTCAAACAACATAGTCCTGGTAGCCACAGACAACACAACAGTGGTTGCCTATATCAACAAAGAAGGGGGGGGATGAAGTGGGGCTCCCTGTGTGCCCTACTGTGGAGAATCCTGTCCTGGTGCACCAGGAAACGGGTAACTCTCGAGGCACGTCACATCCCCGGCCGGCTGAACGTGATAGCAGACAAGCTATCCAGACTTGGCCAGACCATTCAGATGGAATGGTCCCTTCACCTAGAGGTTTTCCAAGCGATATGCTCCTGGTGGCACCAACCAAAAGTGGACCGGTTTGCCACCAGATTCAACAACAAACTACCACAGTTTGTGTCACCGGTTCCGGACCCCCAGGCATGGACAGTGGATGCACTCAGCCTGTCATGGGAAGATCTGGACCCATATGCCTTCCCACCAGCAGTCATCTTGGGCAAAGTGGTGGAGAAGTTGCAGGACTACCCATGCAACAGGATCATTCTGATTGCACCAGGGTGGCCCAACATGCCCTGGTTCTGGGATCTAGTGGCGATGTCCAGTCAGATCCCCTTGTGTCTGCCCAACCTGCCCAATCTGGTGTCTCAACCATTCAACCAGACCCTGCACAGGAACCTGTCAAACCTGAACCTACATGCCTGGCTCCTAGAGCCACAGCAATCAAGGAGCAGGGATTCTCTGAGGCAGTGGCAGCACGAATTGAGGCTCCTCAAAGAGGATCAACCAATGATCAATCTATGAGGCAAAGTGGACCATTTTTACAAAGTGGTGCCTCAGTAATCAGGTGGACTTCAGGGCACCATGTCTAAAAGCCATAGCTGACTTCCTGTTGCACTTGTTTCAGGACAGGAAATTGCAACCCACTACCATTGATGGTTACAGATCAGCCATTGCTGACAAATTGGGCAACTCTACCATTAATGTCAGCAAAGATGAGAATCTCACCCGTCTCCTGGATAGTTTCCATTGAGATAGGCCAAAGGGCAGGAGGGGTATACCCTCCTGGAACCTTTCTCTGGTCTTGCACCAGCTGACTAAGGCTTCATTTGAACCTTTAAAAGAGGCCTCACTAAAACACTTGACCTTCAAGAGGTCCACCACCAAGCCCAAAAATGAGGAGATATATAAATATGTATATATGTACATAGCTTGTACAATTGTATATAATTTTAAAAAAAACAAAAAACAAAATACTGTGACTTGCTTCCTTTGGGAAGTTTATTTCTTATGGGACTGAACTCAACACCCTCTCTTCCTATTCTCAGAGCAGGTCTGAGAAAAAAGGGGGGGAAACCTTGGACTTCCGGATGACCGGTTAGTCTTAGCCTCGACCTTTGGGGTCATCTGACCCTAGGTCAAAATGGGCCTTCTCAGTTTTGTTCTTTTTTTGTTTTGTTAGAATGATGTTTTCTATAAGCTGATTGGAAGGCAGTCATCAGGCCGGCTTCATCAAGGTGAGTTTGTAGCTGGGCTGCTACTACTCTTTCAAGTATCTTTGAAATAAAGTTTAGATTGGAGACAGGCCTGTAATTTTTGAAAACTTCTTTGTCTAAGGATGATTTTTGAGGATTGGGGTTACATGGGCCTGCTTAAAAAATTAGGGGGGGGAGGCACACCTGCACCCCCTAACCAATATCCCTACCAAGTATCAACTTCATATACCTTACAGTTTCCGAGATATAGCCCGGAAAAGATTTTATAGATCAAGGTCAGTACAGCAAGGTCAAAGGTCAAATCAAGGTCACACCATGACGTTGCTCACCTACACCCACTAACCAATGTCCCTACCAAGTTTCAACTTCATACACCTTACGGTTTCCGAGATAAAGCCCAGGCAAGATTTTATAGGTCAAGGTTACTACGGCAAGGTCAAAGGTCAAATCAAGATCACACTATGACTTGCACCTACATCTCCTAACCAATGTCCCTACCAGGTATCAACTTCCTACACCTTGCGGTTACCGATATATAACCCGGACAAGATTTTCAAACTCAAGGTCACTATGGCAAGGTCAAAGGTCAAATCAAGGTCACACCATGACGTTGCACACCTACACCAACTAACCAATATCCCTACTAAGTATCAACTTCCTACACCTTACAGTTTCCGAGATATAGCCCGGACAAGATTTTCAAGGTCACTGCGGCAAGGTCAAAGGTCAAATCAAGGTTACACCATGACGTTGCACACCTACACCAACTAACCAATGTCCCTATCAAGTATCAACTTCCTACACCTTATAGTTTCCGAGATACAGCCCGGACAAGATTTTCAAACTCAAGGTCACTGCGGCAAGGTCAAAGGTCAAATCAAGGTTACACCATGACGTTGCACACCTACACCCCCTAACCAATGTCCCTCCCAAGTATCAACTTCCTACACCTTACGGTTTCTGAGATACAGCCCGGACAAACTTTGTCACCCCCACCCCCACCCTCCCGCCCATTGGGACACCATGGGTGAAAACAATACCCTGACAGCCCTTAAGGGCTGTGGGGTAATAAAAATTGATTTGTGTTCTGTGTAAAATTTTATTCCATATCTACAATTTATTCATTTTTTATGATGAATAAGTCTGAGAACAACTTGTTCAAAAGCATGACCGAATATTTGGCAAGTATAAGCAGTAAGATAGATATACAAATTACATCTGAAAAAAAACTCCATTCAGTTCACAGAAACACCAAATCAATAATATAGAGAGCAATAATTATTAATTTTAGTAAACTAAATTATTTCCTCCAATTGCATTCATGTTCCTTTTTAAGATAATGGCAACTAAAGATGTTGATACAATTTCACATGAGATTGTGTACTGGTAAGGAGGAAGAAGACTAGATGGCTTCAAATATAAGTTTATTACAAAAAAAAAATGGTTTTAAAAATGCAAACTTTCCTTGAATGAAAAATAAATCATATGTCCAGTGGCTATAGAAAGTTTTATAGATTTTAGTTTTACAATATTCTTTTTACCAGTTTTCAGTATCTGAAGTCCTTTGCCACTGATTTTTCTGGTGTGTTTATTTTAGCCAAATTGACCTAAATTAGTGAATATGTTTTGGTAACTAGCTATGTATGCATATATCTTCATTTTTTCATTTTCTACAAAAAAAAGTCTTTTTTTCCTTTTTACTTTCAACAAGTAAGGCTATTTCCAATTTTTCTTTATTGTAACTGGTGTTGTATTCTGAAATTCCTTTCTCTCTCTTCCTTTTCATCACCTCTACACCCTGTACTCATATGTCCACATCTGATTGTCCTCGCCATTCCGTTCGAATGCTAGCACCTTGGTTCCACGTCTAGACCTTCCCCCTTCAATGTCGAGAACGAGTCTAGGCCGACGTCTGCAGACAATGTGTTGACCCCAGCGGTGCCATTGCTGCTCCCCCCTGCCTTGGTCACAATCTTGCATGGTCACTTCTTCACCCTCTGCAAAATGTGTACACACATACAGTCTAACACACTCGTACATGGTCACTTCTTCACCCTGTACAAAATGTGTACACACAGACACACAGATCTGACACACTCCTGCATGGTCAGATCTTCATCCTCTGCAAAATGTGTACACACAGATACAGCCTAACACTCCTGCATGGTCACTTCTTAATGAACTACAAAATGTGTACACACAGATAGTCTTGCTCCTAAATGGAAAATTCTGTTAGGTGTCCTTGAAGGTAGGAAAATATCTTTTTCCATCTTTTTTTTATTCAACAAAGTTAAATTGTGCAGGTGTACTATTTCAGAATAGCAGTTGTCAATAATTTCTATAGAATCTACATGAAACAATCCATGGACCTTCCACTTACTATGAAGATACTAGTTAGACCTAGACTATACTTAAATTCAGTTGACTCTGGAAAGCTTCCTTTAACCATATCACCCTGCTCAAAAAATATGGAATGATGTGCACAATTTGTGTCTTCATTACAACCAAAAAGTACTCCCTTTGTCTGTGGGAGCAAATCCTTGTGTTAACCCCACAGATTGTCCAAAACCTTTTGTGGTAACACTAGGTCTGCTATATTTGAGCATAAAATAATTCTAATAGCTGTTAAAATGGAAGAAAAAGCCCCACTGACCATCAGCTGTTAAGGCAAAGTCGTTCAGCTTGGAACGAATGATGTTTTCGTCATCTTCGTACCAGAGCTGATTGTCATCTCCACTCTCCTTCCACACAACCACGTTTGCCCCTTCATCAGCACTTGCATCCTCAATATCAAGGACTAAGTCTTCATCCATCACACTGCGGATGATGAAGTAACGTACTTCCCTGAAATAAGATACTCCCATGTAAATACTTTTAATCTTTCACCTTGCTGTAATGAAGTCTCTGTTGATTAGCATTGTATCAATCACACATGATGAAGTTACATGTTTTACTGAAATAAGTTGAATATTAAGCCTAATATTAAGTCATCCTTCTTCACAACTGCATTGAAGTTTGCATTCATCAGTATTTGCATGCTCTATGTTATTCATCACACAACTGATGAAGGAAGTAATATACTTTCTTAAAATAAGATACATATAAAATACACTTTTGACCTGCAACATAACTGTATTTAAGTCCCTGATCATCAGTAGTTTATCCATCGCACTAGAGATTTCAACATATCTCACAGGCATAAGTTAAATCAGTGTTTTATCATCCTTCTACATAACTTCATTGAAGTCCCCATTCATCAGTATTTGCATCCGGTATATCATCCAGTGAATTACAAGTAAGGTATCTCTTCTACCTGATGTATGACACACAATGTTCTTATGTGGATGTATGTCACTGTGTTTAATTCCTTAATCTGAGAAATTTGTTACAGCTCGATGACAGGTGAAAGAGATGAAGATTATTGTGAAATTCAACAACAAAACATAACACTCCTTACTAAAGGTGGAGTAAGAAATACAAAGTTCACTACAGTATGTGACATTTGACTGAGGTTCAAACCCCCAGTTTTATTTTGAATTAAAGGACATTCTTATCTAATTTGTGAATTTCTGCAATTTGTTTAGTTCATCGATCTACTCTGTTGCAGCATAAATTAGAACTTCAATTACATGAATTTTCACAATCTAAATATTCATTGTTTTTATACATTTCCATATTCCTTAAATCTTCCTACTGCAACAAAACTACCTTCTCAAAGACATCATAACATCCAAATTCAATCTCTCTTCCCACATAGTTGGATAACAGAGGCTCTGAGCATTTCAAATGCGATTTCAGAAATCAGAATTAACTGCTAAAATACCTACACTCTCTCAACCTCCCAGGACTGGTTGTCTCCTCCATTTTCGGAGTAGAGCCCCACTCTTGCTCCTGGGTCTTCATTACAGTCGAAAATGTCAAACACCAAGTCCCTGTCATCTCTGGCTCTGAACACACCAGAGTCTGGTCTGAATGCCCACTGTTGCTCATCATTCCCTTCCCCATACTCCTCCATGTACAGACCATCCTCTGAAAATAATCAAATAAGGATGTGCTTCTGAGGTTTGATGAAGGTTTGGTTAATTATTTTCACACAAATAGAGAAAAAGCTACTAAGAATCTTCTTATTAGCAAAGAAAACAGAATAATTTTTAATTGTAACAGACTTTTATAGTGCTTGATAATCTCACTAGAAAAGGAAACTTGAAACAAAGAAGTACAAATTGAACTTTCAAAATACAGCGACAACAAGGCTGAAAGGGGTTTCGGTCTCCTAGTGACAGCCACAAAGCCATCAGAGATACGAGTAGTGCACTGAAGCACCATCCCACTTCAGTGAAGAGATGGGCACCCCTTATGATACGCCACACTTCATGAAAGTCCAGAGACCAAAGAAAAGAAACGAAAAAAAGTGATCTCTAAAAGTGTAGGTCTCACTAGAGCTTGTGGTTAGAAAAAGTAAGCACCACAGACACACAAGATTAATGAGGAGGGTATGGTGGGCACACGTTATGAAAGAGGCAAGACTTAAATTTCCTTCTGAAATTAGAGGCATTAGAGGAAGAAACATGAATCTCATCAGGAACTCATTCCACACAGTAGGTTCAGTAATAGCAAAACTAACAAAACATTTCCACTGAATTATGAAGATGTGAACAAAGAACTACAAGAAGTTTACCATCACCTTGACCCCACCTGGTATTGTATAGATATATATAACGACTGAGATATGAAGGAAATATTTAAGGTAACTGGTATGAAAAAACTTGTAAACCAGTGAAGCAGTTTGGAAAATTGGACAATAATCAATAGGCAAACAATGCAATTTCTTCAGAATAGGAATGATTCTAGTACATCTGCATCATAATATACTACTAGTCAAATACCTGAAATGATTTGTACTAAAGACAAATTCTGAAAAATAGTCATGTGACCCACTTACCAGATCCAGTCATACACAGGTCATTGAGTTTGGAGCGGATGGTCCCAGTTGTCAGATCAAAGTACCACAGCTGATTGTCTGGCTCCTCACTTTTCCTTTCCCAGGTACATACACTAAAATGGAGAGGCACTAACTTGTTCAGATATGGTATAAAGAGGAGAATAAACCAGATGAACCATTTATTCTAAAAATGTCTCATGCAGACAGTCTAAGGAACAGACAACCTAGCTGTCTTTACAATAATTTACGGAAGGACATGGTATCTTACATTCATCTAGCAGATAAATAGATCATACATGTTTTGAATTTAAAACTGATATCTTAAATTATCCTGAAGAAGAGATGTTGCTGAATTATTATACAAGATAATTAAATGTGCATGATTTTTATCATGTTTTAAATTACATCCTGAACATGAAATTTATTTAAAACTTTTTCCTGCACCATAAAAACTGAATGAATAGGCTGAATATACACAGAGCTTATCAGGACTGTTATTATTGTAACCATACATAAAACAAAAATTATCTATGTCTAACATGTGATCTCATATATAAGTGGGTTCAGCTTATCATTTCATAAGTTACAACATGTTTAAGACCAAATATCACCCACAACAAATTTTGAGTGGTTTATCAGATACATATATTTGAAGTTGTCACACATGTTGCCATGTGAGACATTACACTTGAAAATGTTGAATTTTACCATCAATTCATTGATAAGAATAAAATAAGAAAAATAAAATACTATTTAGGAGTTAAATACCAAAAGAAAGCTTTGTACTGATATCTTAGAACAGTAATATTTATTTATGACAAGTAAATATATAGCTTAACAAAGTGAACTTTTTTTCTCATAATAATTATGAAGTAGTATTCTGTGCATACAATAATGGTTCAATATGTATAATTATTAGAGCAGTAAGGAAATGAGAAAATGACCTTAAAAAGGTCTGATAATCGTCAACTTTTGATCAATACAAATGTGGAATGCCACACTTGTATCCATTACTAGAAGAGTTATTTGTTATACAAAGTAAGTCAACTAAAAATAAATACAATGTATTATAAGTTTACAGTGCATATGAAAATACAAATGCAGTTTTACACAGTGCAGACACAATTGCACACAAGGTTAAGGCCCTGTCAGTTTGATCTAGTCTGATGAATTAGTAACACAGATGTCTTCTGGGTAAATTAAGATTTTCATTTCTACAGTTTTTTGGAGATAGTGTAATCCTTTTTTTTTTTTTTTGGACAACTAAAAAAACTAATGAGGTACTTTCAATATAATCCAATAAACATATTTACTTAAATTTGTAATTTCTCCACCTGGTGGTTCACATACATTCTGAAGTAAATAACTGGATGTTATTTGACTTGACTGGTCTCTTACTAATGCTTATGCTGTAGTACACTCATATTTACATAGTATCCATGGATCCTGATAAGGTGTGTATGATGCTTAAGTTCTGTATGCACAAATGGCAATACCAGATGATACAGAGATGATGATACAGTCCAATAGGTTGAAACTCGTGATGCACTTTGGTTATTGGCATCGACCATAATACAATATCAGCCAAGACAACAATTTGTTATTTGAAGAATTCCTCAATTTTTATTTGATTAGAAGGAACTGTCAACATGTATCAGGAATTTATTCAAAATTAACAGCACTTTCTTATTTCTGGGAAAGTGTCTTAATTTTAAAGAAGGTTTATATCTGACCATAATGTACCAGACCATATCAGTTTGGTGTGAACAATTCTTTATGTGAACTTGTTGGATAATGATGCATTATGGGCATAACACCAAAGGCATTTACTCACATGGTGCTACATTTGAAAGTACCTGATATTATTTAGATTTGAAACTAAATAGATTCTTTTTAACTTCTTAGCTTAAAAATACTTGTATAAAAATGTTTAAAACAGTAAGCTATTTATTGATTATTTTCACTTACTGTGCCCCTGGGTCTGTGGATTCATCTTCTATATCCAGTACCAGCCCATTCAGTTTGCTGACAATGAAGAAGTACTTTCCTGGAGCCATGATTAGGAATTAATTGTAAGAAGAACTGTATATTTGAACACAAGGCTGGTAATCCTTACTGGGTGTCAATGAATCTATGCACTGCAACTTCTGGACGCAGGAAGAGAAAGAATCTCACTAACTGTAGGCAGATATGAGCAGGTAAAAGTGACAAGGTTCAGTGATAAGCTACACTCCAATGCAAAGATGCTTGACACTTGCCGATGGCCAGACTTAAGTGTAGAAAAAGTGGGGTGTGTTATCAAAGTTCTGATAAGCTATAATGTTGAAGGAGACATACTGTAACACCATCAAATTTGGTGCAAATAGTGTTTCAACCAATTGTCTATTAATTTTGGTGGAAACATATTCTGTTCCAACAGAAAAAAATGGTAATACATAATTGGTTGGAAGGAAGCTACATGACAGGAAATATTACAAAAGATACAAAGAAGTAATTCACTTATAGTTTAAAAGTAATTGTTGAAAATAACTTGCAAATGGCTACTTTAGAACCCAAGTTTCAGAAACATTTACTCTTATGTCGTGCGCCAATGAAGAAGGCCAGGCCAATGGCATTAGTATGTTAGGTAAGCTATATTAATAGGTAAGATATATTAACACAATAAATTAACTTTACTTTCAGAGTGAGTCAGAAGCAAAAAAAGGGCAACATAACAGTGTAATACACTTTTGATAAACTGTTAATGAATGTACACAGAATGAATACATTATTCTCATTGCTGTAAAACGAAAACAATGCCTGGATAGCATAAAAGGAATAGGACTATGCAAAAGACTAAAAATTCTCAGTTTGGTATCATTTGTCTTATTTTCAAGAATATCACTGAACTTGCTTACTGTAGCTAAAATTTAAGCACTTGTTTTGATGGTAAATTTAATAACCTATGAAATCAGGTTGCTAAAATGTTGTATTTTACAGTTTGGAGAGCCAAGGCTTGGTGTGGCAGTCAGTGTTTGGGCAGATATCAGTGGTAGTGTAGGCAACCAGGTCAAACTGCACAGACTGATAAAATGCTGGTATTTCAGTTTTTGGTGTATTGATGTTAAATAAGGCAATTCAACTAATATTTACCCCACAGAACTAATGATTCACTAACAGTATGGGAGCATGAATGGCCCTGTGAACTGCATCTAACAGTGACTACCTTAAACCAGAAAAGTGACAATATAAAATATTATAAAAAATAAACAAGTTTTGCATCGCAAGTAATTTATGGAAAATCTTGACCATTTAAAAGTTGAGGCTATAATTTTAACATTTTCAATGACTTATCAGAAATCAAATAAGGTTATCAATGCTGGTACCACGTGACTCAAGCTAATTATCTTATTACTTATCATGCCAGACCAAACCGCATCATGTGTGCTTGCCTGGTTACTATTAATGGTGTATATTAGTTATTATAGATACAGTTATTTATAATGCTTTGATGAATGCTTTCTGTCAATTTGTTATTGATACCCACACCCAAAGAGAATTTTGTAAATTTCCGATCTTTTCTATTGATAACATGTTTGACACAGTGTAGTGAAGGTGGAGAGTTGTTATACATATCACATAACATTTTATTGTGACCTTTTCTTTCATTTGTTATGTCTTAAGAGTAGGCTCTAATAACTGAAGACCAAAACAAATGATCCATTAGGGAAACATAGATCTCCAACCATAGAGATGCTGGGTGATTCTGACACACGGACAATTACCGGTACATCCAGAATTACAGGAGATGCAGGACTGCAAATCACTGTGCAAATACTGTTAGATATATGCAGCATTTTTCAGGGGGGAGGGGAGGTGTCAAGGAGGGTAGGATTAGTTTGCTTTACCCATGCTTTTAATTTAAAGTAAAATTAATAGTCTGAAATTTTAAAAGGCCTTGTTGAACAAACATGTCTCCAGCTTTTGGCTGCACACATCAATGAGGCAAAATAAATAACACTAAGAATATCATTTCATGTTTCCCAAACCAAACCAGTAGTTAATTTTCTGCCATAAAATATTAAAAGAAGTTTTTTTTCCTTTCTTGAAAACTGTCTTAGTTATCTTAGTTGTCGTAGTTATCATTAATACACGGGAGAAAGGTGAAATTAAGAATCCATATGTATTCATATGGCCCAAAAAACCTGATAAATCTTGAGCTAAACTGCATTGTAGCGAAGTTTTAAAGACTGTTCAGTCACAAGAGGAAAAAACAGATAATTTCCATATTCAAGATTTTATTCTTTGGGCTTTTAAGAACTGTCTTACAACAAATCAGCCCCATTCTGTGAGTTTACAGAAAAACTGTTCAGGAGATTAGATTCCCTCGCTATCTAAATCTGTTATATTCTCTGCGCTCTTTTTTTCAGAAAACAACGCCAACTATAAACAACAAACATGTCAACAAAAGCAATCATCCAAAAATACACAATACAACAATGTCACACAGAAAACACAAATAGTCTATAATTAACAATGGTAATCTGCAATTTTTGACTGCTATGGCATGTTTACTCATATATAATTAATTTTATATAATTTTTAATATCTATACACTGATTCTGTTTTCTCTATGGTCCACAATGTCTATGTTTTGGAATGTTTTAGTCATTGCCCACTTTTTCTCTTTTTGCATATTTTCTCATATTTTATTAACTTTACATTATTTTTGAAAAATTCAATTTTGTATAATATTAGACATATTACAACATTCTAAACCAGACAGATTAAAATGTTACATCATTGGTTTCTGTTACATATACATTCCAGATTGTGTATTTTTCAAAAGTTTTTAATTTCTTTCCAAATTGTACATGCTCTTGTATATTATTACTCTGTTAATTATTTATTTGATGTCCTACTTCACACACAGTGACTTTACATCTTTTGTATGTATTCTATTCCTTCTTTTGCTTTTACTAGCTACTGTCTCATATATTATAACTTTTACATAGTTTTTATACATTTCATTACATATATAAGTCTTTCTTTTTGGAATGTTTTAAACTGCTGCCGTTTCTGCCATCATTCTAGTACCTATTCTCATAGGTCCACTTCTGATTGTCCCCGCCTGAGTTTTCCCACACCACAATATCTGCTCCCTTGCGTTTCTTCTCTCCTTTGATGTCCAGAACCAGGTGGCGCCGGTGTCTGCACACGATGTGGTCACCAAAACGATGCCACTGTTGTTCCATGCAGCCTTGATCACATTGTCGCATCACCACCTTTTGTCCCTCTGATAAGTTGGAAAAAAATGTTAAAAAAATAGTTTGTCTCAAGAGTTCGTCTTAAATCTAAGATAATTTTCTCAAACTGGTTGACTGCATTAGTACTTCTCATCCCTTGGGACCCTTCATTATGAAATTGTTGAAACAAAAAGTCAGTCTCAAGTTTTGATCTCAAATCTGAGACCACATTTTGTCTCAAACTGGTTCGCTATTCACAAAATAGTTGAGAAAAATTTAACCTCAGTTGTATTCTCAAACTTAGAGATTGGGGGCCACGGTGGCACAGTGGTAACACTCTGAGGTTGGTGGTTCAAACCCTGGACCTTATTTGGGAAAGTTGGTAGTTTCTTACTGATGGCCAGCAGTTTACAGTACAGAACCTTGACCAACTGTATGTACTGGTTTCCTCTGCCAATAAAGCTACCTGTTGTGATATGACCTACAGTGCTGAAAGCGACGTTAGAACCCAAATAAACAAACTAAAAATTGATACATTGTTGTTTTATGTATTTAAAAAAAAAATCTCAAGCATAAATTCATAGGAACATGCTATCTTAGCCATTGCCTATCCATGTTCACATTATTTTATCTGCCTGATCACATGCTACTACTTCCTGTGGTGAGGAATGGAAAAGATAGAACACAATTGAGTTCAGTGTCAGTACGTAGGTTTGTGTATATTCTTGTGATCAAGACTAAGTTATAATGCAGTCATGGTTACCACCTACAGCTCTACCGGGGACTTGTTGGTCTAGTGGGTGGTGACAAACTCGTCTCTTACAGCTGGAGTTATGCATTTGAATCTCTGTAATGGCCTCAAATGCAAGGCTGGTAGTTGCTTAGAAATGTCTGATTGTGTAGAGTCTCAAACACTTACTTTTATACTGCTACTCCACACTGAGTTTCTTCACCATTAAACTGCAAATCTCCTGATATTATCATGCATGCTAATTTAAAAAATAGGGAAAAACTAACAAAGTTAATCCTTTTAACTTCTCAGTATAAATTTTTGGGATATATTTTAGTGGAAAATCTGAGAAAAATAATTTAATGTTGTGTAAATATATGTGTTTCTGTATTAAATTTTGGTGAGCTTTTGATCTTTGATCTTAACTTTTCATGCATGGTGAAGGGACATAGTTGGACCTAAATACCAATATTACATCAGACCTGGTAGTCTATGTCTTTGTGTGAACATATGACTGATGTTCTATTCTTATCTTCCTCATACATGCTGAAGTCCTTCAGACTTAACAATATTATTCCTTCATATAACCTTATAGATTACATCCATTAACTGTAACCTTAACATGAGGCAAAATCATCCATCTTGACCTAATACTACCCTTGTTGTGTTCTTAGACCAGATATTGTTATCCTTGGGCTGTATCTGACGTTTGATTTACTTTGCTAAAGTCTCTTGTAGTTGTTACTCTTAACTTCCTTATGCATGACACAGTCACTGTGTTTGGACCTGATAATCCTGCACCATTGTTATAATACTGACCTATTTCTTCTCGACAGAGTCCCTGAGTTCTTCATGGATATAAGGTTAGGTTGCAACCATAACTCATCTCACACACAATGAATACTTACCTTCTCCATACATGGCAAAGTTGTTGAGTTTGGACCTGATAATGCCCTCATTGTCCTCATACCAGACCTGGTTGTCCTTGCCAGTCTCTGGCCAGGTTACCACTTGCGCACCCTCCTCCTCACTCTCCTTCTCAATGTCTAAAACCATGTCAGTGTTTAGCTGGCTCCGGATTATAAAGTACCGAACCTCCCTGAAAATGGATAAAAATTTATACTCATAATAAAGAACAACAAAATCTTCAAAGTAAGCATTTACCTGGCATATGTCTGTAAAGATACAAAATTACTTGATCAAATATAATATTTTCACATTTGACTAAAAGAAGGGTTCACTTTCTTCTGTATGATCTTTGCTGTTCCTGCCTTGTTGAGATCTGCATATTTGAACATTAACTATTGAAAGGTACATACAATCCTTTTTGAGCCTTGTACACAAGTCATTTAATATGCTAGTCTCCTACTTTACCTCTGCCAGGAGGTTATGTTTTGTATGCACTTCTTTGTCAGTTTGTCTCTCATGATAACTCCAAAAGTATTAATGGGGTGTATTTCCAAAATTTCAGCAAGTATACAGGCCCTGATTTTGCTTAAATTAGGGACATGCACCCCAGTGGAGGTTTTTGCTTTACATGTGCTTTCCTAGTTCTTACAGAGTTTCTGAAACTTCATTGCCTGTTTCTATAATCACACATTCCACTTTTGATTGTATCTGCATACCCGGACAAGTACAATAACATACTCTTACATAAATATTAGAAAAAAACTCCTGGCTTATTTGCATACTTGCACATGCTCCAGCTTCTAACAGTGATAATCCCTCCATCCCCCGGACCATCCTATCTCTCCATATATATATAGGTACTGATTGTTGCTATTGTTCCAGAAATCCAGTGTCTGTTGCCATACTTACACACGCTCTAATTCCCACATTTGGTTATCGTCTCCACTCTCTTCCCATAACCCAACTCTTGCACCCTGGTCTTCATTGGCATCCAGGATGTCGAAAACCTGGTTCTGGTCACCACGGGAACGGAACACACCTTGGCCACGTCTGTACACAAACTGCTGTGCTTTCTTGCCCTCCTTGTATGGCTCCATCACCAGGCCATCATCTGAACAGAGAGGTCAAAGGTCAATAGTGCATCTTGTATTCCTTTCGATATCCCCTATTTCCTGTGCTTTTATCCGATTTTTTTTAAATTTTATGACATTGTTTGTACTCGCCCCAATTTATGCTTCTCTTTTCTTTTGTTACTGTGGGTTTGTCAATATGGAGATTATATTTGTCCTACTGGAATTGGTGATGCAACAATGTAATGTTCTGTTTTCGTGCTGAATGTATTTAGATATGCTGCACCTGTGTTTAGCTAGGCTATATATTAGTGTTTTGTACTTCCTGTACATTATATACTACAGTTTTCCTGTAGTGGTGATGCGGTAGTGGTTCAGCTTTAACACATTTTATCTCTTCTACCTTTTTTACTGTTGATGTATGCATTGACCTATGTTACATAATATGTAATATTTCTTGTTGGTATTTTATATCATAATTTACCTGCAACACAGTAGCGGTTCACCTATTTTACATACTATGTTTCTCCTACCTTTAAAATTTAATACTACAAACCTGTTTTCATGCAGCAGTTGTATTTGAGCTACATTACATATAATAACATCATTGTTACCTGAATTCTATAATTTAGTTTACCTGAGTTGGTGGAGTTTGTTAGCCCTGTTTACTATATTTACCTGTATTAGTGATACAGTAGTGGTTCATCTTGGAACGTATGGTTCCAGTTGTCAGGTCCTCATACCACAGCTGGTTCTCTGGTTCTTCCCTCTTCCTCTCCCATGTCACAACACTGGAAAGCAGGACAAAACACAGACCATGGAATGTACGTGTGTCATTTATCCTGTATTTTATTCCAAATTATACAGGACATGCTAATTTGTAGTTTTTTGTTCTAATTTTGGTCCATTTACCTAATCTATTCCAGAATTACAATAGGTTTGCCTTTTTGTAGTTTAATTTAAAGAGTTGCTTGATGTCAAAAGTAATTTGTTTTTATACAATCAGCAAAAAAAAAATATATATATATATACACATATCTATTAAGGAATAGGTACACAATTTTCCAGTGACTGATCCGTGGATACTGGAGGACAGAGCCCAAATTTAAGTTAGTGAATTGTACGAATGAAAAGTTAACTAAACCAACCACTTTTGTCAAAAGTACCAGTCTGGTAAGTTCAAGCAAAACTTGTTCTACTCACTGTGCACCTGAACTACTGTCTTCTCCCTCAATGTCCAGTACTAAGCCATTCAGCTTGCTCACAATGAAAAAATACTTCCCAGCCGGCATGATGGTTAACTTTTAAAACTTATCCCCAGACTTTGACAGAGACTGAATAAGATTTCACCCCAAGCTTCACAGAAGAAAGGCAGGATATTTTAATACATGCAGTAGCAGCACCAGACGTGATAACGCCTACTCCATTCACCAAGCCCACACATAGCATATACAGCAAAATATGTTAAAAATGTGCTCTGTATTTCTATTTCACAACTCTTCTAAATTTATCAAAATCAAATATAAATGTGGGGATACTGCATAAGTTGAAAAATACAAGTGAAGAAAATTGTGAAAATACCAAAATTTACTGATTTTGAAGAATATTTGTAAAAATAGAAAGCATTTTCTTTGTAGAAAATTTAAGGCAAATTTGGTATTTCTTTCTCTAAATTACTACCTTAGCAGGTAAAAGTAACAAAGTCCGGGCAAGATACCACAAATTATAAAAACAGTGATAACTTTATCTGGCTTGTTTCAAGTGGTCATAGAAACTCATAGGAAATGGCAAAAATATCAATAACCTGTGAAATTGAGGGAGAAAAACAAGACTTAAATATTTTGCAGGCAGGCTGAATAATATTATGTGAAACTTCCAAATACAGACCTAAATTGTTTAATATGGAAATTTTGTAGAGCAAGAAATGTATAGATGAACCAAAACTTTCCCAGTAAGGTATCAAACATGCTTGTCAAAATTTTTAGCACTTTACTTGTATCAGTAAATTGATTTCTTTTCCTATGATAAGTATCCACTGAAAAGCAGGAAGATGTAGGAAGGGGCAAGCAATCTAATAAAAAATATCTGACCAATTTTGTCATCCTAAATTATTAATATTGGCCTTCATATTACCTAAAATCTAGGCCAACGTAAGTTATATATAAAATCAGGGGTTTGCATAACCTATGCAATATGTTGAAAGCAAAATTAACCACAAACTAGAGTATTGCTTCGAAAGAGAAAAAGAAATTGTTTTAGCACAGCAAAAAACAAAGCATCCCAATAAGCATTAATGATTTGATGAAATGACTTTCTTGATCTGTTCAATAGTTTTCTTTTTTATTTATACACAATTGCAAATTTAATAAGTAAATTAAATTTAAGTTAATACCCTACACAATAGACAATTGCTAATCCAGTCAGTGTAGACCGGCCTGCCAAACAACAGAAAAAGTCACCTTATATGTGTCCATTATGAACACACAAGCTGGCCGGTCCCACTGTGCACTTGCCGGGTGGCGCATCGTACTTCTTTCCTGTGTAGACAATGTGATGTCATCGCATCCTTTTCATTGTCCAAACCTATTAAGACCCCTAGTAAGCTGATAGTGGGGCAGGTTGGGAGGGCTGTGCCTGTCCATTGGATAGGGTATCATAAAAATTTAATTTACTTATTAAATTTGCAATTTTATTGCGTTAACATATCCTATCCAATGGACAATTGCTGAATAACTACCGCTTGGTATGCGGGTAAGTTACTAGGGACTTAAGTGAACTCATAAACAAAACTAACAAACCTTCTTTAGGCCCGGGTCGACTTTAAGGTCAGGAAACCCTGTAAGGCCAGGGTCGGTTACCAGCAGTTGGTTAACCGGGGCTATACCGACGTTGCCCCCCCTCTGTTTTTACAGACCTGCTCTGAGGTAGGGGAATAGAGGGACGAGTTCAGTCCCAGAAGGCAAATAAACCTCCCAAAGGAAACACATCACTTTTTTTTGTGACTTTTTCTTTTTTTATTATTATTATGTACAACTATTTACACTATGTACATTTTTACAAATTTCCTCAATATAAGGGCTATTTGTGAATCATGCTGAACAGCCACTACTGGGCCCAAGTGAAAAAGCTCTGAATCAGCCCAAGCCACATTCTTCAAATAGAACTGTGTGAAGGTGTTATGTAACTGCCAATGACAAGCTGATAAGATCTGGTTCAAGGAAACTCTCGACTGGAAGGCCTTAGAGGCAGTAAAGGCCCTGACATCATGGGCTTTAACCTGATGTAGGGTGAGGGCCTCCTGATCAGAGCTCATATTGTAGGATCCCAGTCTGCTTGATTAATGAGGAGATAGTGGCAGGCGAGATGTCCTTGTCAAAACCTTTCTTAAAGGAGACAAAGACTAACTCCTTGTCCTGCCTGAGGTCTGAGATCCTGTCCAAGTAGTAGCGCAATGCTCTGACTGGTCACAGGGACCTGTCAGACTTGAGGGACTTATCCAGAGTTGGGGCCAGAGCTGGTGTAACCACTGGGGCCACACTATCTGGACCCTCTTTGGCCAGCTGATTCTTTGATAGAAAGCTGGGAGATTGGGTACAGGGACACCTTGGGCCAGTCTGATGCTTGATTGGTGTCTGATGTTTTTGTTAAGCATGAATCTCACTTCTGTGTTTGCCCGACCCTAGGGCCAAGAGGAAAACAGTCTTGAAGGTCAAATGCTTCAAAGAACCCTCTTTAATTGGTTCAAATGGAGCCTTTGTCAGCTGGGGCAACACCAGGGAGAGGTTCCAGGACAGTCCTACTTGCAAGCGACCCTTGAAATTCTTGCCTTTCAACCACACCACAAATTTGGTTTTCTTCACCTTAACTTAAAAATCTAAAAGCCTGGGATAGGATTTAAGTTGAAAAACATGTGGCTCTAGGAGAAGACACAAACCACAGAAAGGTTGTAAAAACAAACATACAGGGAGGAGATCCTCATATGTGATGAAGAGAACTTGCAGTCTAATGCAGTGGGGACTTTTTGAGCATTTCAAATGAAGCATTAGAATTCCTATCACTTTTAATTTGTTTCCCTCTATGTGTTTCAAACTATTTATCTGGGTAATAATATCAGATAAATATTGCATTAAAATGTGCTGTGTTAATGTTTTAAAAATAGTTATACAAATATGAAATATATTCTTTAACATATATTATTGCACAAATGATAAAGTTATCAATTTTAAATTTTAAAAAAGCAGAAGAAAAACGCCACAAAACAGAGAGGGACATTTAGAATACAGTGTGAGTGAAGACTGTCTAATGTGATGGTTCCATAAAACTGATTTTGAAGTCAGGACCAGAATTTCAGCAATAGTATTTTTAAGTTAATAAAATCCAGAAAATTGACAAAAATCAAAAGAAAAAATCAGGGACTTTGCTGTGTGACTAACAAAGTTGGGATTTAGACCAGACGCATATTAATGTCATTAAATAAAATTGTAATATTCCAGATGCACTTTATTCAGATCCTACCACCTATATGACTAATCTTATTGTTGTTAAGACCAGTCATATTAAAATCATATAGATCACAGACTTTCTTGACTTTCATTTTCATTGCCAACATATCAGGAGGGTTGAAGATCTGAACCTGTCCAATCAAATGTGTCTAATCAAATTAAAATTTAAGCTGGACAAATCTTATATTTGCTAATCTAATCCCCAGGGTAGAGATGCATTTAAATTTTCTGACCTGTTTTGGTAAAGTTTAGCATTTTTCAACCACAAGTTTCTGACTTTAAAGTTTGAGTCACCATCTGGACAGTCCATGAATGTGGAACCAGGTCTTAACTATCATTACAAACTCAAATGGCTAATACAATATCCAGTGTTTTATTAAGTGGAGGTTCCATATTACCAACTATGGTCCTACTATGCAAAATTTTAAGTTAGGACCAAAGTTTCCCTGGTCATATATGTCAGGAAGTAATTTCATGGATGGTGGCAAAATTTGGGAGAATATTAAACATGTCAGATTTTTTTTTTTTTGAAAAATTGATGACTTTGAGACCCCAAAAGTCAGGATTTAGAGCCCAACTTATGTTGTCATTAAATCAAATTGTAATGTTTAGGACCCACTCCATTCAGATCTTACCACCAATAAATCAAATTGTATTTTTTTAGTTAAACCTATTTTATTAGCAATCGGACAACAATCATACAAGTACAATTATATTAAGTCCTTTTGCAGGATGAAATATTTACAGATGAAATGAAATGAAAATGAGTGGGATGAACAATCACTGGTATAGAGTTGGTGAGAAACGTTTGGATTGGCAGATATATTTATGGACTGCATCAAAGATCACTAGATTCTTTTGATAGCTTAAAATATTACTTCCATAAAGTAGGATTTCTGGTGAGATTTCGATATTTCCTGCTATTATCAATGCATTGTGTAAAATGTGATGGATATTGTCATACAAGGGGCAATGTAGAAAAAATGATTTATGTTTTCTTGAGGGTACCCACAAGCATAAGCTTCATGATCTATTACATGGAGGTTCTGATTAAATGTACATTCAACTTGCTACATCCCATCCTTAAACATGCATGGTTTATATTATCAATACGACTACCATAGCAGTATAAATTGTGTGTTGACTTTGAAAGTGTGATTGGTGAACATTTTAGCTTTGAGAGTTCTGTAGCAAAGGATTTGAAGGAGGATGAATTTTTTAGTTCAGCTGGGAGAGCGTTCCATAATTTTGTGCCCAATGCTGGGAACATATGGTCGAGGAGTCTTGTACGAGTTCTGATTGGCGAAAAATTGCCAAGCACAGCCCTAGATTCAATATTATGTCATAGGTTTACTGTTTGCATTGGGTATTCTCTAATTATACAAGGTAAAATATTGTTAAGGTATGTTGGACAACAGTTGTTGGAGATTTTAAATACCATTTTTAGTACATGTATTTCTCTTCTAGTGGCAAGAGGAATCCAGCCAGTTTCTTTGTACAAATTAGAAGTGTTTGATCTAGCAGGGGCTCCAGTTACAGCTCTCATTGCTTCTACTACAATGTGGTCAAGTTTAGACAGGACACTGATTGGTGCTCCAGCCCAGATTTTATCAGCATATTCCATGATAGGTCTAATGTAAGAGAAAAATATTTTTTCAATGGCCTTCCTGTTTAATTTGTTCTTTAAAAATTTCAGAATACCAATAAGTCTTGAACATTTGTCGATTAAACTTTCTATATGTTGATGCCATTTAAGATTGTGTGAGATCCACAGTCCTATGTGTTTGTGAGCCCGCACATGTGCTATAGGCATATTATAAAACATAAGTCTTGGATGACTATTCTGCACATGTGGTTTCAGTGATACAACCATACTCTCAGTTTTTGATGGACTAAATGTCACAAGCCACTGCTTTGCCCATTCTTCAATGTTCTTTAAGACTTGATTGATTAGTTCTGCAGACTCTCTATGGTCCTTAACAGTGGGAACAGACAAGTGTCATCGGCAAAAAGCCTGACATTGCAGTTTTTAACAACAGTTGTGATATAATTAATAAACATTAAGAAAAGCAGAGGACCTAGGAGCGAACCCTGTGGGACACCCGCAAGGATTTTTAACCAGTCTGAGAATTGGCCATTAATGAGAACACGTTGACAACGGTCTGACAAATAACTTAAAACCCATCTCAGCATGTTGCCTTGGATACCAAATTGCTTTAGCTTAAAAAGTAAGCCCTTGTGCCATACTTTGTCAAATACTTTAGAAATGTCTAAGTAAACAACACGGACATCCATACGTTCATCTAAAGCAGAGGAAACTTTGTGGCACAATTCTAGTAATTGTGTTACAGTGGATGAACCTGGGATAAAACCAGATTGCCAAGTAACTTGTTTTCATGTAGATGGTTGTATACATGTTTAAATATAATGCGCTCAAATATCTTACCTAGTACACAAAGTAATGATACAGGCCGGTAATTGTCAGCATATTGCTTTGATGATTTTTTGTGAAGAGGCAGAACATTTGTTTTTTTCCAACTAGATGGAAAAATTCCTTGCTGAAGTGACATGTTAAATAACTTCGTCAGTGGTTTAACTAGGGACTGCCCTGACATTTTAATAAATCTTGGTGATATACCATCAGGACCATACGATTTACTAATATTTAAAATTTTTATTTGGTCAGATACCTCAGATTCTTCAGTGGAAAAGTTGTTAAGAGCTCTTACATTACTGACGGAGGTACTTGGGAGGGTACTATTTGATTCATCTATAGCTGATGATGTGGCAAAAAATTTATTGCAATATGTTGCCTTAGCTTGATCGTCTACAATGAGTTTGCCATTCTCAGCAATAATAGGAGGAATCATACTGTCCTTCGTCTGAGAAAAACACTCTAGCAAAACTAATTGTATTGTTCTTACAATCAATCATATTAAAATCATACAGGTTAGAGACTTACTAAGGTAGCTCTTCCACTATGGCGATTGGATTGTATATGTGGTCCCCAATTGGAAAAATTGAGATTGGTTGAGATCCACAGAAGAAGAGGGGTGAAAAATGATAGCTTTCTGAGCAATGTTACAACTTGTAATTTAAACCTTCTCATTGATTCCTGAAAAACATTTCTGATTGGTTCTCAGAATGTTCCGACTTGGATACAAACATTACTAAGGTCTATAGATGATTATAGCAATTGACTTCAAATGGATCCAAAGAATTGTTTTAAAAACGTTAAGCTGGCTTTCAGATTGAGTTCCTGAATGGTATATCTGATAAAGGTCATTTTACATCACACAAAGTTTAGGAAAAATTCAGACAGTTTGAATTCATTAGGAACATGCTATTCAGTCCTGAATGCTTCCAAGTTTGACAGTCAGTCCCAGGCCTTTCCTAAACAACGAGATCATGATTTACCAACACCCCAAATGAAAAGAGTTCCTCCCAACACTCCTGTTTGATAATTGTTTAAGATTGTAGCCCAATCAAGGGAGGTCATTCACCAAAGGGGAACATGGCCCCAAGTTTTTTCTTTTCTAGTTTGATAATCCAAGAAAATTCAAAAAGCTTCAAAATTGTATCCACTTTTAGTGTAAGCTGCAACTTAAGCCACTCTTACATAGAGGAGGGATAATTGTGAAATACATGCACAGAGATTGTGGTTACTCAAAACGAGCAGGTCTGACTCGCTTGTATGTAGGACTGAGGAGGGGATCCCCCTCCGTCTTTTGGGTCTGTCTCTATGGAAACTATCCAGGAGATGAGTGAGATATTCATCTTGCTGACATTAATGGGTGAATTTCCCAGTTTATCAGCAATGGCTGACCTGTAACCATCAATGGTACTGGGCTGTAACTTCCTGTCCTGGAACAGGTACATAAGGAAGTCAGCTACTGACTTTACAGGGGATGCCCTGAAGTCCACCTGATCACTGAGGCACCACTTTGTAAAAATGGCCCACTTTGCTTCATAGACGGATCTGTTTGATCCTCTCTGAGGAACCTCAATTCATGCTGCCACTGCCTCAGAGAAGCCCTGCTCCTTGATAGCTGAGAATCTAGGAGCCACGCATGTAGATGTAGGTTTGACAGATTCCTGTGTGGAGTCTGATTGAATGGTTGTGTGTGCAGGTTGGGCAGACTCAGTGGGATTTGGCTGGACATGTTCACTAGATCCCAGAACCAGGGCATGTTGGGCCACCCCGGAGCAATCAGAATGATTCTCCTGCATGGGTAGTCCTGCAACTTCTCTACCAATTACCCAAGATGGCTGATGATGGGAAGGCATATGGGTCCAGTGCATCGACTGCCAAGGCCTGGGGGTCCAGCACTGATGACACAAATTTGGCTAGTTTGTTATTGATCCTCATTGCAAAGAGGTCTATTTTGCCTGGAAGACGTCCAGAAGGAGGGACCACTCTGTTTGAATTGTCTGGCCTGTCCTGGAGAGCTTGTCTACTACATTCAGGCGGCCTGGAATGTTTTGGGCTTTGAGAGTAACCTGTTTGGTGGTACACCAGGTCAGGATTCTCCACAAAAGGTACACAGAGGGCCCGACTTCATCCCCCCTTCTTTGTTTATATAGGCAACTACTGTGGTGTTGTCTATTGCTATATGAACTATGTTGTTCTGGCAGAGGTCTTGGAACTCTTTTAGGGCCAAAAAGACAGCCTTTAGTTCCAGATAATTTATGTCCAGCTTGCTTTCCGGAAGGGACCAGGTTCCCCTTGCAGTGTTTTGTTTAAGTGAGTGCCCCAGCCTTCTTTTAATGCGTCTGTAAACAATTGCAGAGCATTTTTTTGTGGGTGTAATGGTTTTCCTTGGAGCACATTGCCTTCCTCCAGCCATCATTTTAGGTGGGGATGGAGTGACCTGAGAAATGGTATCACCTTCTCTAGTGATTCTGGAACCCTCCAGTTTTGTTTGAAGTGCCACTGAATGGGCCTCATATACAGTCAGCCTAGGTGAACCTGATTTTCTGTTGCTGTCAACAGCCCTATGAGAGACATGAGTTGCTGGACCAGACAGATCGGTCCAGCTGATAATTCTCTGATTTTGGTTGTTAGTCCCTGCCACCGGTCCAGGGTGGGTCTGACATTGCCCACTTTCAGGTCAAACTGGTGACCTACAAAGTTGAAGAGTTGCTTGGGGTCCAGTTCTGATTTTTCCATGTTTACTAGCCAACCTAGGTCCTGACAAAGAGCTAGAGTGTTTGTGTATGCTGGAGACTGGAGGAATGTCTAAGAAGGTCTCGATCCCTCCTTTTCATCTCCTTCAAGTAAGGACATACCTCAGACATCAGATCCGCTACTCTCTCTTCTTGGTTGAAACAAACCATTCTACTTTGTTATAAACAAGCAGACCAACAAGCCTTGGATCTCGTCCAAGTCAAAGCGCATGACATTAGGCCCTTCGCGGCATCTAAGGCCGGTGGGGTATCGGTGGACCAAATCATGCAAGCGTGTCACTGGAAAGCTCCCAACACATTTACAAATTTTTACCTAAAAGACCTTGCTTGGTCAGACAACAACAACAACAACAATATATATCTGGGACCAGTAGTAGCGGCACAAGTCCTAGACCCTTCCCCTCAGCATCCTCATCTTCGGAAAGAAAAGAAGGGGTGGCAAGTGGGGGGGGGGGGGGGGGGTCTTCAGGAGTCTATCCCAGGGTCTAGGTATTGGTTACCTCTCCAGATGTTCACGGTAAGGTCTTTTATATTTTTAAATGTATAATGTATTTAGTTTTATCAGTGTACCATAATCTCATTTTAAGGGTGGCAAATTCAATGAGATTCAAGCCTAGGGCTGTATTATTATAGCAGTGATGCCCTTACAGGCTACTTTTTGAGTGAGCACGGCTGCACTCCCTTCTCTCAAAACATCTAGACAGTATCCATACTGTCATTCATTCAATTTTGTTTTTTGGCTACTTACAGACCCAACTTTAGAACTGGGGCTCTGTAACTGGGACTTAGACTGGTATTTTTGGACAATTTTGGTATATTTTGTAAGTCTAAATTCAAGAAAAATGAACAACATTCCTCCAGTCCTAGCGAAAGTAGCTGTGAAATTGATGGTAGAGAGATTCTGCCTAGCATGATGTTCAAGTTCCTTGAGAACTTGTAGGGGAACTTTGCCCACAGGGGCCCCAGAGGGCTTTGGAGAGATACAGATTTTTGCAAAATCTGTGTTAAGTTCTTGAAGCTTATCTTCAAAACAAGGTTGTCCCATCTTGTGGTACTTGGCTGTTGAAGCCGGGGGTTTGATGTATTTACCCTCAGGTAAATTAGAGGCCACGAAATCTTGTTCAAACTTCTCAAAAGCATCTTTGAGAATTGGGTTTAAAGGGAGCATAGCAGAAGGGTCTCTTGGTCTTAGCTCCTATTGGCCTTTCTCGTCGTCCAGGCCTAGCACAGTGGTAGAGGACCTAGGCAAAGTTTACCTGGGGTCAGGGAGATCAAGGATTTGCCTGAAAGTTTCCACTTCCTCAGCATATTGGGAAGGGAGAACAGACATATCTACCTCCCTCTAAAAGACTGGATCTGTGCTGACCTGATGTTGAGGTTCTTGATGAACCTTATGTTGAGGTTTTGTAGGCTTCTTTTTTTTTTTTTCCAGCATAATTCATTTTTATTCACCCTTTTTGCACAAGTTTTTGCCTTACCCTGGGGGGTGAGGGTGGACAACCCCCCATCAGGAGCTTACAAAAAATCAGCCATACACAGATGGCGGGTACATTGGCATACAGAGTTAACTTGTTAACTTGATAAATAAAGGGTATTGTACTTCACACATTCCTCTATAACCTTCCAAGCTGGATTTTATTAATATATGAAAAAGAGAGGAGAAAAAAAAGAGAGAAACAGTTTATTTACACCCCTAAAAAATTTTAAGGGTATTATATTTCCATTTTATCTTTATGTGGATAGATTATCTTTAAAAAATTCCTGAAAAAAAATAAGTAGAGGATTCCATTTATTATTTATCAGATTACTTTCCTTTTTATATTGTAATAATATATTTTGCTCTATATGAAATACTTCTCTCACTTTGGACAACGCTCCAAATTGGCAAAGTATTCTGTTGTTGCATTTAGTGACATATAAATAGTTTTTAATTATGTTTATAATGTGGTTTACCAGGATGTTATTTTGACCATATTTTGTCCCCAGAAGCACGGACTTATTATCTATTACATCATGCAGTTTAATATAAGGTTCCAAGAGCTCTACAATGGATGCCCAAAATTTTTTAATTTTTGAACAGTTCCAGAACAAATGTTCTAAGGTTTCCACTTCAGTTTTACAAAAGTAACATTTATCTTCCCCTATTTTACAGATATTCAAGAATTTATTTGTTGTTAGGGAACGTTGTAAAATTTTGTACTGAAAACTTCTCATTTATTTTCATTTGTGCATAAGAAGTTCAGAGTAAAATATTCACTCATTTCCTTTTCTGTGATTTGTGTTCGAAAGTATTCCGACCATTTTTTCAGGAAGTTTCTCTTTGGTTTTATTGTATCCATAATTTTCCAATATGTTTCTTTACACACTTTTTTCATATTCAGAGTTTCCTCGAGGCATGTCTGGGTGACCTGACCAATGATCTTATTTTTCTGCTGAAGAATTTCCGTTTTCCATGGCCTGGGGATTGAGTGCATAAGGGAGTAAAAATCTAAAAAGTTAATTTTCAGATTATATATCTCCTGGAAGTTCTCGTAACCCATAAGTTCACCCATGTCAGTTAGAAGGTCATTGATATATACCAAACCCTTTTTTTCGAACTCAGTTTTTTTCATGATTATATTATTGTTTTGTAAGAAATACAAGTTCCAAATTGGAAATGTTTTCACATCTATTTCATCTATTGAGATCTCTTTATATGTTATTCAGGCCAAAAACACTTCCTTCCAAAATAAATTTTTAACCTGGCTTTTCATATTGTGTAAAGACAGTAAGTCCAGCATCCAAATATTTTTCCTATTGATCACTATTGAACTTTCGAACAAGTCCTGCCAAAGGCCTTCCTCTTTCACAACCTTTGGAATCCAAGTGATTTTTAGGGCCTTGTTTAACACACTCAAATTTGTTAATCTCAGTCCCCCTTCTGCAATATCTTTTTCTAACTGGGAAACAATAATTTTTGGCCTTTTTTCCTCCCAGATAAAATTTTTAAAGCATCTCTCCATTTCCGCAAAAAAATCAGTATTAGGTGATGGGAGGACTTCATCAGGTAGACTAATTTCGGTATTATGATTGTCTTTAGAACCGTCACTTTACCGAGGATAGACATGTTTCTTTTTTTATAACTATTCAGTGTATTTTTTATAATTTGAACTTTTGACTCGTAGTTATTTTTTATCATTTGTTTAAGATCTGTATTGAACTCAATACCTAAAAGTGTGAAACTATTTGACCAAGTCATTTTTATCTCTGGGCACAGAACAATGTCTGAGTTGACCATTTGACCTATCCATACTGCCACCGTTTTATCAAAATTGAGCTTAAGACCAGAGCACAAATAAAAACATTTAAAAACTAGAAAAATGTTTTTGCTGACAAAAACAAAGCGGCCCTGATGAAGAAGTGCGAAGTAATCTGTTAAAGATGTCAAGATATGCATGATAAGGAATAGAAAATGTAAAGTTTATTGCATTGTGTATGTTACTATATTTAACAAATTAAAGAACGACTACAGCTTCGCAGAAGTGAAATTGTAGGTGTGAAATGTACTTCTCAAAAGAATGTATGTCCGATGCGCAGAAAAACTGCCTCCTGGAAAAAATGCCTCCTAGAAAATATGTCTCCTAGGAAATATACCTCCTAGAAAGAATGCCTCCTGAATATTTTGTGACCAGGAAAAATACCTCCTAAGAAAAAAAAGTTCTTTCAAGTATCATAACACTACAGGTTCACATTACAACTTCAGAGGCATCTTCATTTTTCGACTTGAGTCTTATAGTCGCCAATGCCTGCCAAAAATTCACAGTCTTTGACCGATTTTGCTTAGCTGTACAAAGGTATGTAAGTTTCTCTAGTAAGGTTTTGCTGGTGCTTCTCACTCTTTTGGCTGGCTGTTCATCCCTGGTTTCCATTATGACAGGTGTTGTGTTTTTCTTGTAATTACATTTCTGCCCCTCCTAGTGCATCTAACTGCGATCAACTCCTTACAGAGGGGATAACCTATGTTGTAATTGATAAGAATGCATATTGTAAGCCATAAAGGCCACAACTATTTCATCAAGAAACCTCACAGCCATAAATCCTGCTTTTAAACTGGTCCAGAGTACAGCTGAAGGGATACCCTTTCAAGAAGATATTTGTAATTTGTACTTCGTGATATTGTACGTTCTGGTTTTGACTGTACATATTTGAAATTAACATGTTTTTGATATTATACATTGTAGGTTTCATATGTAACATGATTACAAGTTGAAATAACTTTTTTTTTTCTCAGGAGCCTTTTTTTCCTAGTCACAAAATATCCAGGAGGCATTTTTTCTGTGAGGCATTTTTCCCTCAGATTCTGTATATCCTACATTCTTTGGGAATGTTCTCGGAGAAGAGGTCTCAAGTGTAAGGGTACATTGAGCACAGACATTTCTGTTCAAAATGTCATTGGTGTCAGACTTAAGTATAAAACACTAATTGAATGCAGTGGACTAAGATGCTTAAGAACTATTGTTTAAAATTACTGATTGTGCTTCAACTAAAAACTTAACAAAAACACTAATAAAATCCAGTGAACCAAAGTGCTTAAGACTTTTTGTTCAAAACTTAATGATTTTGCTTCAGAGTTATTGCTTACAAGAAAAATCAAGTTACAAACATGTCAAGCTATAGGGCTAGAAAAATGTTACTGGATTTATTGGGAAAGAAAAGTACGAGTTTATATATTGCAATATTTATGAATTATGAAAGTAAAAGAAAACAATGTACATTCGAAAGAACAGCATAAATATTCCACTTTTTTTTTCCACTTGTGTTTCACACGCACATATATATATATCTCTATCTGTCATCTATGCCACAGAAAAACACTCTCACTCCATCCACCCTTCCTACCCCCACTGAGGCCATTCTTTTTTCACTTGCTTTTTATGTGCACTAAAGGGGAGTGGGGGGGGGGTCTTTCTGCATAGAAAGACTTTCCATGCATTTGATAGAGATCACACAAAAGGAAATACAGAGTTGGGGGGCGGAAGAAGAAAAGGACAAGTCATTCATTTCCACTCAGCTGGAGATACATAAAATGCTGTACAAGAAAAACTGTTTATGAGAAAGTGGTTTTTTTTTCGTCATGTTATATTGTGAAAGATGTCAGGTCTGTACATTTGACCAATTTACATAGTCTATGTGAACAAGTAGCTAGATCATCAACTCCTTCTGCAAAACAAAAATTGAATCAATTGAAGCTTTTTTTCCAAAAAGGAAAAGTTATACCCCACAATTCCAAAAGAATGGAATCAGAAGAATGTGTTTTTTTAATCTGCCTAAAATTGGGAATTTATATTATGTGAACACTGATCAGTTGCAATATGTTAATAACCACATCAGTGCATCACAAATACCTCATTTTTTGAAGATGTCATAACTTCATAAACAAGATAGCATAAATATTTTTAAGTATACATATGCCAGGTGTGGTTATAAAAGTGTTAAAATAAATGAGGAGGGAGCAAGAAGTATATATTTATCATGTTAAGATGGCCAAAGCCTCTTAAGTAAAGGAATTTTAAGTGAAGTGTTATACAAAATCTTACAATGTCAAGTTAAACTGATGATACTGAACAATAAATCAGTTAGGGGCTGAAAACCCTCATTTTCACGTCAAGATGGCCATGACTGTACGTGTATTGGAACTGCAAGGTGGAAAGGAAATAAGAATGTCCTATTGTCATCTTTAAAAGTGTACAAAATTTAACTGAGCTCTGCTGAACAATACGATAGCTGGATATTAAAAACTCCATAATTTCACTGCAAGGTGACCATAACTTCATCCATATTGGGACTTTAATGTGACCATATAATGAGAATGTCCCTTTTGTCATCCTTTATAAGTGTACAAAGTTTAGCTGAGGTCAGTTGAACAATAACATAGCTGGAGGCCGAAAACTTCCTTTTTTCACTAAAAGGTGACCATAACTTCATTCAGATTGGGACTTTAAGGTGACCATAAAATGAGAAAGTCCCTTTTCTCATCCTTTATAAGTGTACAAAGTTTAGCTCAGGTCAGGTGAACAATAACATAGCTGGAGGCTGAAAACCTTTTTTCACTGAAAGGTGACCATAACTTCATTCATATTGGGACTTTAAGGTGACCATAAAATTTGAATGTCCTTTCTGCCAACCTTTATAAATGTCGCAAGTTTTATTTGAAAAATGTGCACATTGACTAAGCTCAGGGCTGAAAAACTCTACATTTTAAGTTTAAGATGGCCCTAACATTATTAATATTTGAATCATAAGGTAGTAAGAGTGTTCTTTTGATGTACCTCAATATCAATATATGTTAGATTTTTAAAAAGATGGAAAAATAAAGGGGCCAGACAGTTTTATTCCAATTTGATGACTTTTGGGGGGGCCATAGCCCCAATAATATTAACAGTTTAAGGTCACCATAAAGTCAGGATAATCCTTTGGTAAATCTTAATATATATGCCAAGTTTGGTTGAAAAAAGTGGAAAACTAAGTGAACTGGAGGGTTAAAACCCCCGTTTTGGTCATTAAGGTGACCTTAAGTTTGCAGATACAGAGCTAAAACTTCGGCATGTGAAAGATTATCAAAAAGTAGCTGAATAAGTTATTCCAACAAAACGCTGAAATCCTGACCGTTTTTGAGATACAGATCAACTACCCATTTTTAAAAAATTTACGAAAATACAACGCCTCCAGTTCAGGCATTTATGGTCCGACTGATGAGAAAATCCTTTTCGACCTTGGAAATTTGGTCTAGAATGTACCTGTTAAATTTTATAGCACAGGTGTGTGTGGTTTTTTCTGAAACACGATGACGGGGTGTTTTTGAGTGATGCTTAAGGTTACCTTAAGTAAAGCTTAAGGTCTGCGCAAAGTATTCCAAAAATTTTTCCCGCCCCTATAGATTTTAAGAAAGATAAGAAGGAAAAAAAATTTTGAAAGGCCAAGAAGTTATTCAAGGGAGACCATAATCTGGTGGCGGCGGCGGCGGCGGTGATCAGTCGAACTTCGGTGAAAACAAATAAGCGTCCCTGACGGGCCGCTTAATTACCATACTTTGTCTTACTGATTCCTCAGATCCATCTAGTAACAGAAAAGTGTCATCTCCGTACTGACCAATTTTATAAGTTGTATTAGCAATTTTAATTCCTTTAATCAATTTTTCTTTTATTTCCTTAGCGAGTGGTTCAATGGCTAAAATAAAAATATATGGACTGAGTGGATCCCCCTGTCTACATCCTCATCTTAGTTAAAAAAAATCAGAAAAGAAACCGTTAATCACACAACTATTTGATTTATTATACAAGGTCTTAAACCAACCGATGAAACCATCACCAAAATTGTAATGTTTTAAAACTTCTGTTATATAACTCCACTCTAAAGAGTCAAAAGCTTTTTCAAAATCTAATAGGAGGATCAGGCCTTTTTTCTTTAATAGATAATTTTAGGCAATATCTTCTTTAATCGATCAGCCAAAACTCCTGACAAAATTTTATAGTCTATATTTAGCAGCGATATAGGTCTTCTATGTTTCAGAAATTCTCGGGGTTTGTTACCTTTTGGGAGACAGATTATAATACCTTGCTTTTGAGTTAGTGACAGCTCCCCTTTTGGTAAAGGCCTCATTAAAACTATTTATTAAGAAAGAACTGATATCATTCCAAAAAAATTTATAGAACTCCACAGGGAATCCATCAGTCCCTGGTGTTTTGTTGTTTTTCATATTCTTTAATAGTATCTTAGCTTCACTTTCTGTAATTTCACCCTCACATGAAATCTTATCTTCAGGGTCTAATTTCTTGATCTTTTTATTTGTAAAAAAATTTGCCCGCAAACATGGATTACCTGACACTTTACTGCTATAAATGTTATTGTAAAACCTTTTTTGTTCTGTGAGTATTTCAGATAGATCTGTAATGATTTTTCCATCAAGATTTAGCTTACGTATTACTTTGTTAATATAATTTCTTTTTTCCAAATTACAAAAATATTTGGTAGCCTTTTCTCCTTCTTCATAATACTGGACTTTGGAGCGCAATATATAAGCCCTTACTAATCTATCACGTAGTATACTCAGATCTGCTTTAGCTATTTGCAAGTTTGTTTCTATTTCCTTAATTAAACCCATGTCATTGGAAAGACATGCATCCATTAGATTATTTTCAAGTTGAGTTATTTTTTCTCCAGTTTTATTTCATTATCTTTATTATCTTTCGCCTTTTTGGTGCTATATGCTATTGTATGTCCCCTTATATTTAATTTTATTAATTCAAACAACATCTGATTTTGACCAAGATTACTGTCATTCTTATCCACACTATAATCACAAACAGTCGTTTCAATAACTTGTTTGACCAATTGTATATATGCAGTGTCATGTAAAAGTCAAGTGTTGAATTTCCAAAATCCTTTACCCCTTTTAGAATTAAATGGATTTATTTCTAAATTTAGCAACGAGTGGTCCGTCCTGTAGCCGTGGGATATACTGTGTTTTTTAACTTGAGAATGGCTATCAGGTGTAGTTAGGAAAAAGTCTAACCTAGCCATTTGTCTAGGCTATTTGCTGCTGAACCAGGTATATTTCCTCAAATTACTGTTATTTATTCTCCAAATATCTTCTAGCTCAAGGGCTACTTGCATTTTTCAAGTACTTTATTTTTAGCTTTGGTATTGTTCTCCCTTTGGTAGCCAAATGTATCTAGACTGAAGTCTTGAACTAAATTCCAATCACCACAAAATATTATAGGGTGACTTTCCTTTTTTGTTAACCTTTGTTTTATTTCCTCATAAAATACTGGATCATCTCTATTTGGCCCATATATAACCCCTAATACTACTGTAAAATCTGGGGAGAACCAAACAATGGCCAGTAAAAAATTTCCAATCTGGTCCTGTTCAACATCAATAATTTTATAGTCTAAATTCTTCCCCAAAAGAATACAGACTCCCCTACTATCAGATGAGGGGCTATTAATAATGCCACCATTTCCCCATTCTTGCAGGAGGGCATTATGTTTATCTGTGCTGATATGTATGTCTGTTAAACAGTAAATGGAGGCATTCTTTTTGGTAAGCCATTGAAGTACATCTATTCTCTTTATTTTATCAGCTAAGCCTCTAACATTCATACACATTAGCTTTAAACAACTAGCCATTTATTTTGGATTTTATAATGTGATTTGTAGGCTTCTTAATTGAAACAGAGGACTCATCTTCCTCTGAAGAAGACGACTGAGAATAATATTTTGCCCTTGACTTGTGTTTCCTTTTATCAGAATGCTTCTTTGATTTAAGACGCACTACTTGAGGGTGGTTCGATTTGGAACGACATTCCGAGTGGTCGGATTCAACATCCGATTGCTTGGAAGCATGCTCGCACTGGACATTTTGAGAAGACTTGGGAGGAAATGGAGGTCCATAATGTTCAGTGTCCATAGGTTGGACATCTGAGTGGTCGGATGTCACTGGCTTAAAAGTCCGATTCGGAATAGGGTCGGGCTGATTGCTTGTTCCAGGTTGAGGTCCAGCTTGGGTAGTCGGATGTCTTAACTACATCCGACTCGGATGCTTTTTTGAAGGAAAGCATTTTGTCTCCGAGAGACTTCATTGCCTCAAGCATGGATGCCTGAACACCCCCATTTCTTGGAAGTTGGATGTTAAATGTACTACCCAGGGATTTTTCAAGCCTACTTTCTATTTTATTCTGCAATGCAGTAACCTGGGGTGGGTGGGACAGTATGTGGAATTTTTAATGACAAGGATTCAAAATGCAAGGGTTGGGGACGGGGAGGTGAAGAAAATAAATTTTCAGCAGCATCCTCAAGGTCTGCCTGAAAGCCAGAAAAAGCATCACCGTCATCACCCAACAGATCAAGATCATTTTTGCTAGTATTCAAATCCGATGCCTTCTGCTTTCTGATTTATTTATTTATTTGGGGTTTTACATCGCTTTCAACAGTGTACAGGTCATATCACGATGGGTAGTTGGAAGGGCAGAGGAAACCAGTACATAGAGTTCGTTAGGATTCTGTACTGTAAACTGCCGACCAACGGCAAGCAACTACCAGCTTTCCCACTTGAGGCCGTGCCGGGAATCTCTGCTTTCTGATATACCAACGTCTACGTTTAATTTTTATTTGCTGTTCCTCTGAGAAATTTGAACAGATATTGCATGGAGACTGGTTGGTGACACAGGGATCGTCTCTCTTGCCAGATTCCCTACATGTGGGGCAATAATTGTGTGTATCGAATGGGTAGCAGAAGTGACAGCATTCAGATTATCGTGGTTTTGAACTAGTTTGGTGGGAAGACATTTTTACTGCAATAAAGAATTCAGAGTTGGAAACGCGGAAAACTCACAAAAACATTAAATATTCAAAGAATACTTATCCTGTGCTTCCCAAAATTACACAGAACGTTCTATACAATAAAACAAATGTGTGAAAAAAGACATCCAACAATACGTATGTGCTGAGAAATCAGAAATTATTGAGAGATATTTCAAATGACTTTCCAATATGGCGGCCAATGAGAGAAGGATGAATTACCAAACGACACTCCTATGGTATATACTAAACTACAGACTTGGCCAGTTCCAAACGTCCCATTTTTCTTGGTCATTGGCTGGAGTCGCAGAAATTATTGAGAGATATTTCAAATGACTTTCCAATATGGCGGCCAATGAGAGAAGGATGAATTACCAAACGACACTCCTATGGTATATACTAAACTACAGACTTGGCCAGTTCCAAACGTCCCATTTTTCTTGGTCATTGGCTGGAGTCGCGGCCTCCCGAGTTAGCATTCAGTCCCACATGGTAAGCTATTGTAGCGAAATTAAAGCTTGTGTTTTAGGCAGAAAATGAACGCCAAATATCTTGCAAAAACTATTTTCATCAAAAAGTGCAAGATGTATCTTCATACGCCCTGCAGGTAAAAAATTTCATTGAAATTGTTTCTGAGATATTAAGGCTTTTTCATATTTGTTTTAACAAAAATTGTAACATTTAGTTCATTAAATCGGCCATTTTTTATTGGATCACCCTCAAAAGTTCAAGACACCCAGACATATCCAGACATATGTTTACTGTATATATGGATGTCCTTTTTCTTAATCTGAAAAAAGCAAATTTGGGATGCTACATTGGAGATCTATTCATGGGTGCACTAGGCTATGCTGATGATGTTGTCATTATTGCTCCTACTGAATTTCAGAATTTCATGTCAAATTTAATTCAAACAAATTGCTCCTACTGAATTTCAGAATTTCATGTCAAATTTAATTCAAACAAATACCAGTTTTTACATTATCCTTGTACCATTAATACTACTGTTGATAATTTAATATATGATAATCATTTGATCAAGTGTCAGTCTATAGCTACACACTTGGGTCACACCATTGGTCCTGCAGCTAAAACTAAAGCTATTGAAGATGGTATTGATAAATTTATTGTTGCACTAAATGGCATTATTGCTCCTTTTAAAGATGCATATTGTGATGTCTAATATAAACTCCTTAAAACATACTGCATGTCTCTTTATGGGTGTGTACTATGGAACCTTGGCTCTAAAAGTATGTCAGATTTCTATGTTACATGGCATAAAAGCATTAGAAAACTGTTGAGGTTACCACTCAGAACACATAGTAAATACCTGCTTCTAATCTGCGACGATCTACCCATTGATGTACAGTTGTTTAAAAGGTTGAATAAATTCTTAAATAAAGCCTTATGTAGCAGCAATGGGTGTGTTAAAACTTGTGTACATTTGGCAATAAATGGTAGTGGTTCTAGTGTATCTGAAAGTATTAATGTAGTAGCTCAATCTATGAACTGCAATAGAAACTTTTTTTTTTTTTTTTTTTAATGTGTTTATTGGATATATATACCACATTACAATACAAGAAGTCAGATTACAAGACATAATACATTACTTGAAGTGCCAAGACAAAAACACACAATCAGACGGCTACAAGAACTAACACATTTAATATTAGACAAAAAGTACACATTATAAGTACTCCAGTAAACTCCATAAACTTTTGACTTTAATACATTATAACTACCGAAGATGCAACATTAAGGTGATATTAATAACATTATAATGTTCTTGTTGTACAAGAAAGATATTTCAGCTTAAATAAAAATGAAAATTGAAAATGAAAATTATGGGGACCAGTTTATGTTTTCTATCCTATCTAATAACTCTTTATTATTATCAGCAACAGACTTTTGTAAAATTATTTTGTAATACTTAATTCTTGACTTTGCAATACTTAAAAACTCTACAAAATTAGTATTTTTTTTGTCTGTTCTGCAAAAATTCGAGTAATGTTTTCCAAAGAGGATGAAAATATTCAAAAATTTATAAAAGGATGTTTTAAGCTGATTTATTCCTATGCCAAAGATGACTTCACAAATAGTGAATTGTATTCTATCTGGCATATTATTTTGTTTGTTAAGCCAAACCTCCATTTCCTCCCAAAATTTCTTAGAAAGTGGACACAGAAATAAGTGATGCTCTATGGTGTCTATCGCTATGACACAACTATCACAATATGGTTCTGATTTAATTTTCCATTTGTATAAATTAAAATTACAATTTATCAGTCTATTTAGTATTTTATATTGAAATGTTTGCAAATATGTTTCTAGTGTTATGTGATGCGTTGCTGAGAAAATTAATTTCCACGACACACATTCTAAAAGAGGAAATAGGTCTGTCCAGGTATTCACTGCAGTTGGTTCTTTTATTTCATTTCTGAGTAATTCCAAATATAATTGTTGGTTACTCACTTCAGCTATACTAAGGAGGTGTCCCTTTCGACTTATATATATTTCACTTTGCATATTCATACTTGGTGGTGAACCTTTTAGTTTTTGCTTCCACAATTTTGGTATAGAGGTTATTAAAGTGTTATACATGTGTATATTTAATTTCCAGTCAAATTTATGCTTTAATTGTTGGAATGTTTAAATATGACCATTATTATCTAACAAACTTTTTAATCTTAAATCATCAGATAAAATCGTACTACTTTTAAACAATTTATGGTCCAATGGTTTACCATTGCAACTGATATATTTATTATCAAAAATGTATTCATTCATTATTTCTTCAATACTCGATGGGGGTCTGCATTTAATTTTTTGCCAACATTTCAAAACCTGGCAATGAAATTGTTTTACATTGTTCAGTATAATAAGCTGGCATTTTATGGTTTATTTGGTGTTTTTCTATGTTTAACAGGTACCAAGTTGGCTTAGTCCATTTCATATTATCACTTTTTAGTATTCTTTTAAGAAATCTAATTTTGGCGCTTTCATGCACTAGAAATACATCAGTCATTTTCAATCCACCATCACAATAGTTTGCAATTATCGTTTCACGTTTTATTTTTGGTGTTTTATTGTCCCACAGAAAACTGAAAAGTATTTTATCTAATTTTTCAAGTATTTTTGTTGGACAAAAGATTAAACTTAATGCATAAACTATTTTTGGTATGACAAGAGTTTTAATGATGGATACTTTGCCTTTCAGACTGAGTCTCCTCGATGACCATATTTGCAAGGTCTTTTCAATGGAGGCCAGTTTTTTTTCAAAATTTAACTTTGTCATTTCTTTTTGGTCATAGGAAAACCAGATACCTAGTGTTTTAAAAGCTGCATGACTAACACAAAGTTGCTTTATTTCTTTTGGTAGGTTTATTTGTTTATTAGTGCAACTTCCAATGGGTATTATGGTGGATTTTTCTAAGTTAATTTTAAGCCCAGAATACTTTGCAAATCTGTGAAGTATTGTGACAGAGGCTATTACTGACTTCATGTTACTAATAAATAATGTGGTGTCATCTGCCAACTGGCAGATTCGAAATTCTTCGTTCATATGCTTTATTCCACAGATAAATCGGTTTTCCCTTATTTGTATTGCAAATATTTCAGCAACCAGGATGAATAGCAGTGCTGAGATTGGGCACCCTTGTCTTACTCCACGACTAAGATTGAATGGTTGGGATAGGTATCCATTGTTTGTTACACAAGATTCAATATTTTTATGTAGGAGCTGAACCCAGCATATAAAATTTTCTCCAAAGTTATAAAGTTTTAAACATTTAATCAAGAAAGGCCATTCTATACTATCAAATGCTTTTTCGAAATAAATTAAAAGGATATAACCAGGGAGATTCTTTTTTGCTGTATATGTCATTATATCCTTTATAATCCTAATATTTTGACCAATATACCTTCCCCTGATATATCCTACTTGGTCTTCGTTTACTAATTTTGGTAATACCTTTTGTAATCTATTTGAAAGAGTTTTGGTTAAAATCTTATAATCTGTGTTTAAAAGACTTAATGGTCTCCAATTTCGTAAATATCTTAGGTCTTTACCTTCCTTTGGAATAAGATTGATAATTCCCCTCTTTTGATCATTTGTCAATTCCCCATTTTTAAAAGAGTAGAGAAAGCTTTCATGTAGGAAGTCTCTTATATCTGGCCAAAAGAATTTATAAAAATTTGTTGTGAAGCCATCACTCCCTGGAGGCTTATCATTTGGTAGCTGTTTTAATACATTTGCAACTTCGTCTATTTTTAAATCATTTTCACAAATTTGCTTCTCCATGGCTTTTAATTTTGAGGTGTTTACTTGTAAAAATTCAATGAGATCTAATTCCTCATCTATGGAAGAGCCTTGTTTTGTTGTATATAAGTTTTTGTAGAACTTTTGTTGCTCATTAAAAATGCTTGATGCATCTGTTATCAAAGTACCATTGCTATCAATTAACGCTTTAATGTACTTGATATTGTAATTTTGCTTTTCTAAGTTAATAAAATATTTTGTATTTCTTTCTCCCTCTTCAATCCACTTTACCTTTGACCTGAATATTGCTCCATCAGCTTTACATTTCTCCAACTCTTCCCATTCTGCTTTAATTTTAAAATACTCTTCAGAGGTACTTGGACTTATGATCAGTTCCTTTTCTAAATTATCAAGTTGCGCTTTTACCTTCAATTCATTTTCTCTTACAGCCTTAGCCTTTTTTATGGCATATGTGATTGTAACTGTTCGTATCCGACATTTAACATAGTCCCAAAAAGTGTTTTTGTTTTCAATCTTATATTCTTCAGCTTTTATTATTTCTATCTCTGACTTAATTAATTCAACATAAGCTTTATCATGAAGTAGTTTGTTATTAAACTTCCAATACCCTGGACCTCTTTTCATTGTATTTAATATTTCAATTTTGATATTTATTAAACTGTGGTCTGACTGATTTCCTGGTTTAATACCACATTTTTTTATCATATAAGAAATTGATTCAGAAATCAACCAAAAATCTAGCCTTGATTGGACAAGACCACATCTTGTTCGTTCTCGCCTTGTGAACTTTAATTCCTTCGGATGCCTAAGCCTCCATATATCTGTTAGTTTATACTCCTCAATGAAACTTTTCAAATTCTTAGTATATGATGTGTAAATTTCATGTGTGCCTCCCTTTTTATCAATTTCATTATTCAAGTTTGTGTTGAAATCTCCCCCTATTATTAAATTTTTTGATGCTAAGTTTTGCAAAATATCTCTCAGTTCAGCTAAAAATGTTATTTGCTGGGCAAGACGGTCTCTTGTTGGTGCATAGATATTTACTAAGGTTAATGGCAGGCCTTCGATTTTACAATCAATAACTAATATCCTACCTGTCTGATCTTTACATTCAGATATTATTTTAATGTCAATCGCTAAACTGTCCGGGATCAAAATTGCTACCCCCCTACTGTTGCTTGTGCCATTTGAATAAAATATTTTGCCTCCCCACTCCCTTTTCCAAGTGTTTTCATCTGTTTCTATGCTGTGGGTTTCTTGTAAGAATGTAATCCCAAAGTATGAGGTTTTTAGCCAATGAAAAATTTGTTGCCTCTTAGTTTTATCCCTAAGACCTCTAGAATTAAATGAATTTATTAGTATTTCTTTGCAGCTCATTATTCAGTTTATTTCTTTTGTGTTTATAACTGCTTTTATGTACAACTGTTTTGAATCCATTTTCATTTTGAGTATGTATGCAGCTTGTAGGTAGCATAATTTGGGGTATTTTTGTGTACGTATTACATACAACAGAGAAATTGTAACATACAAAGACATATATACACACATAATGATAACAAATACAAACCAGCATGTGAAAAACATCCTGATATATGAAAGGGGAAATTTATTTTAAAAAACCTTCTGTTTCAAGGAACCTTTGATTGCTCTTATTTATGATGCTGAGTGAAGATGAATATATCAATATGATTGCTTTGTGAAAAATTATTTAATGATAATATCTGATGATAATTGATGATCGTTGCATAGTTTTTTTCCCCATAAATTTGCATGTTTCTATATCTGAGTAACCTAATTAATTTACTGAGTAGTTTGTGACTTAACCAACTAATCTAACTAATGACATTATCATGTAAACGACTTGTATTTTTTTCTAAGCAATAACTCTTTCAATATTTTCAAGTAGTAGAACCCACAATCTTTTGTCAACATTTTCTAAAAGCAAGAGCTTTCGAGTTACAACTGATTTACTCAACAGTGATACTCTGTGGCTGTAGCTCAGCTATACAGTGAGGTACAGGTCTGCAATTTTACTATGTTATAGCTGACCCTAAGTAGGTCGATAATATATTTAAACAAAATACTGTAAATGCAATAGCTTTCAAGTTGCAACTCATTTACTCAGCAGTAATACTCTGAAAGTAGCATTTAAAGAAAATACTGTGCATACAGTAGTTTTCAAGTAACACTGTTTGACTCTACAGAGAAAATCTCAAAGTAGCTACCGCTCAGCTATGCTATGATCTAACGGTCTACAATTTGACTTTGAACCATATGTATGTGGAAAACATATTTAAGCCACATTTTCTATATGCAACAGTTTTCAAGTTACTACTGATTTACTCAACAGTGATACTCTAAAAGTGGCTGTAGCTCAGCTATGCAGTGAGGTACAGGTCTGCAATTTTACTATGTTATAGCTGACCCAAAAGTAGGTCAATAATATATTTAAACAAAATACTGTAAATTCAATAGCTTTCAAGTTACAACTCATTTACTCAGCAGTAATACTCTAATAGTAGCATTTAAAAAAATATGTGCATGCAGTAGTTTTCAAGTAACAACTGTTTTACTCTACAGAGAAAATTTCAAAGTAGCTACCGCTCAGCTATGCCAATGTCTACCGGTTTACAATTTGACTTTGACCCATATGTATGTGGAAAACATATTTAAACAGCATTTTCTAAATGCAACAGTTTTCAAGTTACTACTGATTTACTCAACAGTAATACTCTAAAGGTGGCTGTAGCTCAGCTATCAAGTAACAACTGTTTTACTCTACAGAGAAAATCTCAAAGTAGCTACCGCTCAGCTATGCCATGATCTACCGGTTTACAATTTGACCTTGACCCATATGTATGTGGAAAACATATTTAAGCAACATTTTTCAAGTTACTACTGATTTACTCAACAGTAATACTCTAAAAGTGGCTGTAGCTCAACTATCAAGTAACAATTGTTTTACTCTACAGAGAAAATCTCAAAGTAGCTACATATGTATGTGGAAAACATATTTAAACAACATTTTCTAAATGCAACAGTTTTCAAGTTACTACTGATTTACTCGACAGTAATACTCTAAAAGTGGCTGTAGCTCAGCTATCAAGTAACAAATGTTTTACTCTACAGAGAAAATCTCAAAGTAGCTACCGCTCAGCTATGCCATGATCTACCGGTTTACAATTTGACTTTGAACCATATGTATGTGGAAATCCTATTTAAGCAACATTTTTTATATGCAACAGTTTTCAAGTTACTACTGGTTTACTCAACAGTGATAATCTAAAAGTGGCTGTAACTCAGCTATGCAGTGAGGTACAGGTCTGCAAATTTTACTGTTATAGCTGACCCAAAAGTAGGTCAATATCATATTTAAACAAAATACTATAAATGCAATAGCTTTCAAGTTACAAGCTACTTAAAGAAGATACTATGCATGCAATAGTTTTCAAGTAACAACTAATTTACTCAACAGAGAAAATCTCTTAGTAGCTAATGCTCAGCTATGCCATGATCTACAGGTTTACAATTTGACTATGCTATAGCTGATCCATATATAGATGGATAACATATTTAAACAGACATCTTCTAAATGCACCAGTTTTCAAGTTACAACTGATTTACTCAACAGCGTTACTCTAAAAGTGGCTGTAGCTCAGCTATGCAGTGAAGTACAGGTCTGCAATTTTACTATAGCTGACCTCAAACTTGGTCAATGACGTATTTAAACAATATACTGTAAATACAATAGTTTTCAAGTTACAAATCATTTGCTCAACAGTGATACTCTGAAAGCAGCTTTGGTCAGCTCTGCCATGACCCACAGGTCTGTAATTTTACTTTGTTATAGCTGACCCAAAAGTGCATGAATAACATTTAAACAAAATAGTATTACTCTAAATGCAATAATATTTAAGTTGCAAGCAATTTACTCAACAGTAACAACCTCAAAGTAACTATTACTTGGCTATGTAATGAGCTATTGTTGTGCAATTTTATTATGCTATAGCTGACCCAAAAATACCTGAATATGATATTTATAAAAAAGAATGCAATAGTTCTTGAGCTACAAGTGATTTTACTCATTCTGGTATATAATGAAATGTCAGAATGTAGCCATTACTCACTTAGCTACTGGGATTGCCACCCAAGTTACTCACCATGTTATAGCTATGGACAAAATAGCTAAACAACATATTTTAACAAAATACTCTGAATGCAATGCTTTTCAAGTTAAAAGTGATGTAGTGCATGATTTCATGTCTTTAATACATTAAAATTAATTAATAAATTCATAAGAAAAATAATAAAGTAATATTATTAAGAAATTAATAACATTAAGAAATTACTTCTATATTTTTGTAAGCAATTGCTCTTTCAGTACATTCGCCAGGAAGAATGAACAGACTCTAATATTTGGGGGCAACCAAACATTTGTCCTAAAATGAAAAGTTTCGTGATAAATATGTATTCCCAACTATTACATTTGCTTCTTTCTGATTGGTGTTGCTTCTTTATCTAAACATTAACATATTTTTTTTCCTTTTATTCTTTTTTTAACATTTGGAATGCTAATTGCTTCCTATTCATTAAATCTGAAGAAAAGGAACTCAAGAAATAATGATTATATATTTTAATAATAATTTTCACAATTGACCTTAATGACAATTTCATATAAAAAAGGGAAGGTTTAACTGAATAATTATTTATTATTGTATTGTTCTGTATATAGTCAGTAACCATTTCTTTCAGCTACACTGAAATTCTCAGTCTTTATTCTTCTAGAGTTTTTCTCAGGCTTGTCAAGATTTGACCCAGTATATTCTCTCCTGGCCAATTACTACTGTCAAGGATATTTGGATCAGACAATGCTAATCCACATGAGAAAAGGTTATCTCTGCGGTTGCATTCCACTAGAGTTCCTCGACTGGCTAGCAGCTTGTCTTTTAGTATCTGATTTTGAGAAAATTTAAGAAAGCATGCCCTTTCCATTGTCTTCTTTGCAAGTGGCTTCCATTTGGCTTCGCCAAGCTTCTTAATTTGGTGTGATAATGCCTTCATCTTGCTTGGCTCACTGCTCCTCATTATTGAATTTGCTTTTTCTTCATCACTGAAGTAGAGGCACTTCTTTTGTAAGTAGTACTGCTCTGAGCAATTATACTGCACACCTCCATCTTTAAATGGTGATGAGTGGAAATTGCTAAGGTAGCTATCCTTTCCAAAGAAGAAGGTTGAGTTACTTTTGGCATCGTACTTCTCACCTTTCAATCTCCACTGTAGGTGTCCCGGGAGTTTATCTATGTCAGCTGCAGTGTAGCTATTGCCATCTACTATTAATCGGTCTGCCTTAAGTGTGCATCTTTTGACTTTGGGATCCCGCTTAGCTGCCTTTAAGCAGGGTAACAAAATTCGTCTATTTTGTTTTACTTCTTCAGGGTAGTCCTCTGACACAAAGTAATGTTTGTTCTTCAATTCCCAACTAGCTCTCCATACTGCATCTCTATCTGGATAGAAATGAAATCTAACAATAACAGTCCTTGGTCTGGGAGAACTGTGTGGGGTGATGAAATTGGGAGTTCCTAACCTGTGTACTCTTGTGATCTGAATACTGTTTGCATTTTTCAATTTAAGGGTGTCTCTGAAAAAGGAAAGTACTTTTGTCTTTATATCTTCATTTGGTGACTCTGGTATCCCATCAATTAGCAAATTATCCCTCCTTGTGTAGCTTTCTAACCAGATTATATCCAACTTCAAATTTTCTAATGATTTGTCTTTTTGCACTTTTTCAGCTTCTAATTCACTAACTCTTTCTTCTAATTGTCTAATTTCAATTTTCATATTTGCTTTTACAGCTTCTGCACTATCGTATTTGCTTTCTAACATGTCAAATTTATTGAGTAGAAGAGAGAAGGCATCCACAAACCATTTTGGAGCTGAATCTTTTATGTCCTTGATTTTTGTCTCCATTCTTTGGTCATCTTCTTCTTTGTTTGGGGAAGACTTTTGGTCCATTCTTTTGGCTGTTTGTCCAGATAATGGTGAAACTATAAGCTCATCTCATCTTTTGCTCATTACAAAATTATACACTTTATTGTCCAACTAAATTCCAACTTTAGTTCTTTTTTTTTCAAAATCATCCACTAAAGCAAACTGTTCCAAGTTTGGCTACATTGAATATCCAACTATTCCAGGTTTTGCACTCATTGTTTTTATTTTACAAAAATGGCTGCTAAAACACATCATTTTCCAAATTTGCTAATATTGAATATCTATTATCATTATTTTAGCACTACTCCTTGAAAATTAGGTTTATCCAGAGGTTACAACACAAAACTAATCAACACCATAAGTTATATAATTTGGTCAGGCCCTTCTAGGCAATTATCAAGCTTTTAAAAGTACACAAGACATTGTTTATGCTTTAAACACTAGGGCCCTCAGTTATTTTCTTTTCAGAAGCTTTCCATTCCCCAGTCTTGTTGCCAATTGCTGCAATAGAAACTTGTTATATGCCCCACCAAGTGTTTTCAGTAGCAATGTCGATTCTTATATCCATAGAATATATATTGCACCAGATTATTTTTGTGTTGGCAACATTAAAGATCTACTGTATATTAGGGATAGTAAATGTTCCCAATTTAACAGTTTTGAATTGACATGTTTACTGGAACATTTTTCAACTTCGTAAAACTGAAATGACCCAATGTATATTTTTTGTAGTGATTTTTTTTTTCTCTTCTCTTTCTACTTTTTACTAATTTCTTATGCTAGTTCTATGTTCCTGGTTCAGAGTTTTTTTATTTGCACTTTTACTCTTTATGTACCATTCCATTGCATATGTATACCTTAGTGTACGAATTGAATAAATAAATAGATAAAAAATATCTTCTAGCCAAATTTCATGCGATCATCTGCAAGTCTTGTTTTGCTCAAAATCCGGGATCTTGAGCATCTAACATTACGTCTCGAAATGTCATGCCGCTCTTCTGGCTGCGAATGTTTTGGCTGGTAGTCGACTTGATGACTGTAATTGCTTGTTTAGAGGTCTCTCTTGATTTTCCGAAGCTGCAATGTCTTGCTAGAATAATTACAAACACCACTAGTACTCCCATCACTCCTGTTTGACTCTTCATTGGTTGCCTATTGATTATCATTGTATTTTAAGACTGCGTTACTAGTGTACAAGCTCCTACAAATCGGTTATCCAAAATACTTTGTACCTTTCTTTAAACCTAGACATAGCGTTAGAAACAGGATAGCATAGAAGAACACACATTATCATGTGTAATGTCCACCCCATGAACCTTTTGCCAAAATTGTACAGTAGTCTTACAAGACCCTGTTTCATTTGTAAAATATATCAATGATGCTTAAATATTTATTAGTGCACATGTAAATTATTTCAGCTTCATGCCTTTTTGCATTGGTTGGGTCGAAAATTTTGACGAAGTCACTCTATCTTGCACGAATCTAAGAAGATAGAAGCAAATTTCTGTTTTTCTATTTTTGGCAAAAATCGAAAATTCAAAATGGCCGCCATTTTTGGGAAGAGGAAAATTTTTTTAAAATTGCCAAGAGTACATTTCTTAGATACCCTATGGGTCGAAAATTTCAACGAAATAACTATTTTGCATGGTTAAGGAGATAGAAGCAAATTTCTTTTTCCATTTTGGGCAAAAATTCGAAAATGGCCGCCATATGTGGGGAGGGGAAAATTTTTTGAAAATTGCCAAGAGTACATTTCTTAGATACCGTGTGGGTCGAAAATTTCGACGAAATCGCTCTATCTGGCATGGTTAAGGAGATAGAGTCAATTTTGTGTTTTGCCATTTTGGGCAAAAATTCGAAAATTCAAAATGGCTGCCATATGTGGGAAGAGGAAAATTTTGAAAATTGCAGAGTACATTGCTCAGATACCCTGTGGGTCGAAAATTTTGACGAAATCACTCTGTCTCGCATGGTTAAGGAGATAGAAACAAATTTGTGTTTTGCCATTTTTGGCAAAAATTCGAAAATTCAAAATGGCCGCCATTTTTGGGGAGGGGAAATTTCTTTTAAAATTGCCAAGAGTACGATGCTAAGATACCCTATGGGTTTAAACTTTCGACGAAATCGCTCTATCTCGCACGGTTAAGGAGATATGAGCACATTTGCCTTTTTCAGTACTCAAAATAGCCAATTACTCATTTATTTAATTAATTACTCACTGATCTATCAAGCAATTCCCCCCAAAAGCAATCCCATACAAGCTATTAACCCAATGAACCTCCCTACCAAATTTCAGAAAGATAGGCTTAATAGAGGAGAAATTTTTTTTGAAAATTACAAAGATTACATTCCTTAGACACCCTGTGGTTCGAGAATTTCGACGAAATCGCTCTATCTTGCACGGTTTAGGAGATATGAGCACATTTGCCTTTTTCAGTACTCAAAATAGCCAATTACTCATTTATTTAATTAATTACTCACTGATCTATGAAGCAATTCCCCCCAAAAGCAATCCCATACAAGCTATTAACCCAATGAACCTCCCTACCAAATTTCAGAAAGATAGGCTTAATAGCATTCCTTAAAATGTCTGGAAAACAAAGAGATACTCAAAAGTAGCAAAGTAGCTATTACTCAGTTAGCTATAGAGCTATCATCACCAAAAGCAATCCCATACAAGCTATTAACCCAATAAACCTGCATGCCAAATTTGGTAAAGATAGGATAAGAACTGTTGCCTAAAATGTCTGGAAACCAAGTGTGACGCCGGACGGCGGAAAAAGCAAAAATAATATGTCCACCCCCCAGTGGGGTGGACATAATAAAAGCCAAGGTCCCACACTTTGCCACATCAGTGTATAAGTCTACTAAGCATTTTGGCCTCAGCTTTGCTTATGATGCTCCAAAGATTTGGAATGATTTGCCTGATGTATGTTCAGCCACCTCTCTCCACTCATTCAGAAAGCAGCTCAAAACCTATCTCTTTGCAAAAGCATATCCACCATAATTTTTGCTTTTTCATGGTTTCCTTCTATCGCACTGACCCCTGCTTTGTCTCAGGTTAATGATTATAGATTTCTGCTTCTTCTGTATAATGTGCCTGAAGTCTGTCTTTAGATGGAGATTAAGTACTATAATATTACTATTAGAACTAGAAAAATGTTTTTGCTAACAAAAACTAAGCGTCCCAAAAAGGTTCACTGCAATATAATATACAGTAGAAAAAGGTTTTTGAAAATAAAAACATGCAGTGCTGAGAGAAGTGAAAGTTAAGCAGACAGTGTGGAAGTTCATGCATTAACATGAAAGAAAAATTTAAGCTTTATTTTGTTTTCTATGGTCATAAATTGCGGAAAGTTAATTGAGTAAATGCTCTGGCTAAGAATGCATAAAGCATCAATACTTATAATAGCTCGAAAGTTACACCATAAAACTACTTAATTAAAGAGTAACAGTGCTTTATAAATGCCATATATCTATTTACATTTTAGAAAAAGGCATAGTAAAATGTGAGCCTTGAAAGGCAAAAAGTTTATGACACCATGCTTTGAACACATCTATCTGGTAAATCTGACCAGCTATCTAGACTCTTCACATAAGGTTTCCCAATACCTCTGAATACATTGTAAATCTCTAAAAGCAAGAATAAACTAGAGGATCGCTCGCAAAAAAAAAATCATGTTTTTGCATAGCAAAAACAAAGAGTCCCAAAAAAGGATATAAAGGTGAGTGCTAAAGTATTAAGAAAATGTTCCGTTTCTAGCCTTATACTGTTGTGGCAACCAAAGTCAGCGCAGTCTACTCTATCTAGCACGGTTTTCAAGATATAAGCATTTTTGTGTTTTGCAAAAAATTCAAAAATTCAAAATGTCCACTATATTTGGCGAAACAAAAATATTTTGAAAATTGGCATGGCTACTCTGCTGAGATACCCAGCAGGTCAAAAATTTTGTTGAGTTCACTCCATCTAGCACGGTTTTCAAGATATAAGCATTTTTGTGTTTTGCAAAAACTTTGAAAATTCAAAATGGCCACCATTTTTGGGGAGACAAAAATTTTTGACAAGACCACTGCCGCGGTGTGTATCTCCCGCTGAGCATTAAAGGAGACGAAATAGATTTTCCGAGATATTCACAATTTTTCATTTTCGTGTGAAAGCTCTCCCAAAAGTAGGTGAATAAGTTAAAAATTGGCTATCTGCAATACTTTTATGAGATAATTCGCATTTACTCATTTTGAGTAGGTGAGTAAATATCTACGGGTCTGAAACTTCACCAAGTGAAAGCTCTCCCAAAAGTAGATGAATGAGTTATTTGAGAGAAATTGGCTATCTGCAATACTTCTAGAGATAATTCGCATTTACTCATTTTGAGTAGGTGAGTAATTACCTACGGGTCTGGAACTTCACCATGTGAAAGCTCTCCCAAAAGTAGATGAATAAGTTATTTGATAAAAATTGGTTATCTGCAAGACTGCAATACTTTTAGAGGTAATTAGCATTTACTCATTTTGAGTAGGTGAGTAATTACCAACGGGTCTGAAACTTCACCATATGAAGGCTCTCCCAAAAGTAGATGAATAAGTTATTTGATAAAAATTGGTTATCTGCAAGACTGCAATACTTTTAGAGGTAATTAGCATTTACTCATTTTGAGTAGGTGAGTAATTACCAACGGGTCTGAAACTTCACCATATGAAGGCTCTCCCAAAAGTAGATGAATCAGTTATTTGATAAAAATTGGGTATCCGCAATACTTTTAGAGATAATTCGCATTTACTCATTTTGAGTAGGTGAGCAATTAGCTATGGGTCTGAAACTTCACCATGTGAAAGCTCTTCCAAAAGTAGATGAATGAGTTATTTCAGAAAAATTGGCCATCTGCAATACTTTTAAGAGATAATTCGCCATCTAGCACATCTAGAGGGCCCAAAATTTCGTCGAAAACGCTCTATCTAGCACGGTTTTCGCGATATAAGCACTTTTATGTTTTGCAATTTTTGCGAAAAATTCGAAAATTCAAAATGGCCGCCATTTTTGGCGAGACAAATTTTTTTTAAATTGGGATAGCTGCTCTGCATTGATACCCTGCAGGTCAAAAATATTGTCGAAATCGCTCTATCTAGCACGGTTTTTGAGTTATAAGCATTTTTGTGTTTTCCTTATTTGGAAAATTCATGATTAACTAGATTGGGCCAACTCGGCGCCAACATATCCCCAGACAGGTCATCACTCACGCCACAGGTTTTGATCGGAAATTTTTTAAAACATAATTACCCATTATTATATGAACTTCAGCACATCAATCTGCTCTGTTTATATCTCCCCAAGGAAGATGGTGTATCCCCAGACGCCGAATACATAACTCAAATTATATTTTCAATCTTCCTGCAATGATAACTCTAAACCTATTTTCAAAGTATTTAAATGATTGATGATTGAATGTCCATTCTAAAATAATAATCCCAAAAGAGCATATCTGTTTCTATATTTGTTGACAAATAAAATATTATTTTTAACTCAACTCATCATATTTTTCAATCTTCCTTCAAAGTATTTAAATGATTGATGATTCAATGTCCATTCTAAAATTCATAATCCCAAAAGCGCATATCTGTTTCTATATTTGTTCACAAATAAAATATTATTTAAAAAAAAATTATTTATATTATTATTTTATTATATTATTTTTAGAATTTGCAAATTGCTTTCAGTTATTCATTTCCTCTATACCTATATATGTGGTCCATATATATGCAACCTAAATATGTGACACAATCTCAGTTCTGACTCCCCTTTGTGTTATATGTAATGAAGCCCACCACCTCCCACCCCCACCCCTTCTCCACACCTCTCTCACTATTACACAAGATCTGCAACCCCATTGAGTTCTTTGTTTCTCATCTGATATCATTAAATACCTTTGTTTATTTAGTGTCACTCAATATAGCTGGAGGTCCCAGAGGTGGCTGGGGGGAATCCGGGTGGGGGGATGTGGGTTGAGCATAAATGGTAAACAAACAATCTATATAAAAGGGGTACTCAAATACAAAAAGAATTGAGAATTTTAAGTATGTGATTATCAACTGAAATGAGTTCATAACTGTAGGAGCTGTGCCAAAATTAACTGAGGCAAGTTGAATAAAACTGGGCTAGTTGAGGGTTAAAAATCCCCTAGTTTTACTACATAAGGATATAATTTCATTAATATTGGGACTTAAAGCTCACTTAAAGTGTCCATTTTGTCTACTTCAATATGTTTCACCAGTTTCATTTTAAAAAGTGAAAAACTCAGCAAGCAGAGGTATAACACACAAAAATAAGTTCTTAAAAGACTAAGATAGCCATAACATTATTAATATTCAAAATTTAAATAGACAGGCATTTCCTTTTTAAAATTCAAAGATTTCAGCTCTATAACCCACGTAGTTTGACAGTTACTGGGCTTTAAAGTGGCATAATATCCATAAATTGGGTTTCTGTGAGCATTTTACAATTGTTAAAGAGACCTTAGCAATTAAACTACAGATCTGAAACTTTTTGGGGGGACATACATAACAAACAAAAATCATATATAATACAGTTTAAGACTTGTCACACTAAGCATTTCCAAATAACAGGGCAAAATACGGAAAAAATGTCAAAAAAGGCACTTGGGCGAGTGTCTATGGCCCTCATACACAGGTTAAATGTCTACTAAAAACCTTGATTTTCGGCATATGTAAAAAGGACATAATAATGCATTCCCAGATGGGATTTCAGCTCCATCAATCACATAGTTTAACAGTTACAGGGCTTAAAGGTGGTAAAAAGTCCAAATATTGGGTCATTGTGGGCCTTTTAGAGATCTCGATGTGGCTTTCAAATTAAAGCTTCAGACTTAAAATTTGTTACATACTAAGATTACACATAGAATATGTATCTAATAAAGTTTGAAACTTCTCAGACTTACCATTTCCAAGTTACAGAGCAAAATATGTGAAAAATGTCTTAAAAGGGTCACTCAGGTGGGTGTTAAAGGTCCTCATACACAGGTTAAATGTCTACTTGAAGCCTTGATTTTTGGCACATGTAAAAAGAACATAATAATGTATTCCCAGATGAGATTTCAGCTCTATCAGTCACATAGTTTAACAGTCACAGGCCTTAAAATTGGCAAAAAGTCCAAATACTGGGTCTTTATGTGGCCTTCTAGAGACCTAAATGTGGCCTTCAAATTAAAGCTTCAGACTTAAAATTTGTCACATACTAAGATTACACATAGAATATGCATCTAATACAGTTTGAAACTTCTTAGACTTACCATTTCCAAGTTACAGGGAAAAATATGTGAAAAATGTCTAAAAATGGTCACTCGGGTGGGGATTTATGGTCCTCATACACAGGTTAAATGTCTTCTTAAAGCCTTAATTTTTGGCACATATAAAAATAACATACTAATATCTTCTCAGATAGGATTTGAGCTCTATCAGTCACATAGTTTGACAGTCACAGGGCTTAAAAGTAGCAAAAAGTCCAAATATTGGGTCTTTGGGAGCCTTTTAGAGACCTCAATTTGACCTTCAAAATTAAAGCTTCAGACTTAAAATCTGTTACATACTAAGATTACACACAGAATATATATCTAATACAGTTTGAAACTTCTCAGACTTACCATTTCCAAGTTACAGGGAAAAAGATGTGAAAAATGTCTTATAAGGGTCACTCGGGTGGGTGTTTATGGTCCTGATACACAGGTTAACTGTCTATTAAAGGCCTAAATGTTGGGGCACATATAAGAAAACACATAGATATATTCCCAGATGATATTTAACTTAGATGAGAGACATAGTTTGAAAGCTACAGTGCTTGAAAGTGGCAAAAAGTGCATAAATTGGGTCTCTGTGGGCACTTTTGAGACCTTAAGTCGACCCCTTTGGGTAAACCTACAGCCCTAAAATTTTCTACAGACAAGGATTACATATCAAAGTTATACCTAGCGCAGTTTGAGACTCATCAGAATTATCACTTCCAAATTATAGGGCAAAATATGTGTAAAGTATAGCAAAAAATCCCTAAGTGGGGGTATTTATGGGCCTCAAACACAATTTTCTCCTCAACTTAAAGTCATGATTTTCGGCACATGTACTAAGAACATATTAATGTGTTGTCAGGTAAAATTTCAGCCAGCTGAGCATCATAGTTTGTGACCTACAGGGCTCTAAGTGGCCAAAAGTGCAATTTCTGACCTTAAGGTGGCCATAAGTTCTTTTTTACTGGGAGTTTAAGGTCACCTTAAAATAGGGATCTTCCTTTGGGCACCCTTAACATGTGTACCAAGTTTGAAAAAAAAATATTAATTTGTTTTTGAGTTATCGCGTCCACAAGGAAATTTCTACGGCGGCGGCGGCGGCGGCGGCGCGACGGACCTGAATCCAATATATCCCCGACTTTCGTCTGGGGATATAATTAATCATTAATTACTCAGCCATTTCTTAACCAATCAATGCCAAAATCTAATGATTTCCAGATTTTAATAGAATGAATGTATTTGCCAGGTTTCAGGTGAATTGATAAAATCCCTTTCAAGTTATCATCCAGACAAGCTTCCCCATCGAAAAAAGACATTTTTGGTCATGTGACCTCTCTGATTGGTTGAAATGTCACTGCAGCATATTCAAAAAAATTCCCCAAGACTACTGCATAAACCTGCCAAATTTGAAAAGAATCCGCCCAACGGTTACAGAGTTATAAGGAAAACAAAATGCGGAGCCGGTGGAGCCTGAAGGTCTCCCATACACAAACAAGCGTCCCGCAAGGGACGCTTAAATAGATATAAGGCAAAAACACAAAATCGGCTATTTTATAACCCCAGTTTGAACCTTAAGGGGGGATCCGGGGGGGTAAATCTGACCAGCTACCTAGACTCTTCACACAAGGTTTCCCAATACCTCTTAATACATTCTAAACTCTAAAAGCAAGAATAAAGGAGATATAAGGCAAAAACACAAAATCAGCTATTTTATGACCCCCAGTTTGACCGATAAGGGGGTTCCAGGGGTAAATCTGACCAGCTATCTAGACTCTTCACATATGGTTTCCCAATACCTCTTAATACATTCTAAAACTGTAAAAGCACGAATAAAAGAGATAAAAGGCCAAAACACAAAATAGACTATTTTATAACCCCCGTTTGACCCGTAAGGGGGGACGCAGGGGTAATTCTGACCGGCTATCTAGACTCATCACATAAGGTTTCCCAATACCTCTTAATACATTCTAAAACTGTAAAATTAAGAATAAAGGAGATACAAGGGGAAAAGATGAAATTGGCTATTTTATGACCCCAGTTTGACCCCTACAGGGGGGAAATTTGACTTGCTTTCTATACTCTCCACATATGGTTTCCTCCTACCTCCCAATATATTTTATTTCTCTAAATGCAATACTTCAGAAGATAATAGGGGGGTTCACATGAATTTTAAGCATTCTGATTGGTACCTGAGAAAATCACTCATAAATCGGTCAATTTTCATCGGATTGCTCCCAAAATCTAATCAGCTCACGTTTTTGATAGTATAAACATGTGTATGAAGTTACAAGCCTCTGCGGTCAGTAGATTTTCCTGAACTGCGATGACGGGCGGGTGTAAACTATGTGTAAACCCGAAAAATTGCAAATTTAATAAGTAAATTAAATTTTTATAAGTTAATACCCTATCCAATGGACAATAGCTTATCCGGTCGGCGCAGACCGGCCCGCCAAACGTCAGAAAAAGACGTCCTGTGTTTCCACCGGCCAGGCCGGCCCAGTCCTGTGCACTCGCCAGGTGGCGTGTAGTACTTCCTTCCTGTCTAGACAGCGTGACGTCATAGCATCTTTTTCGTTGTCTAAACCTATTGGACCCCTAGTAAGCTGATAGCGGGGTCGGAGGGAGGGTCTTGTGTGTCCATTGGATAGGGTATTAACTTATAAAAATTTAATTTACTTATTAAATTTGCAATTTTATTGCGTTAATACATCCTATCCAATGGACAATAGCTGAATAACTACCGCTTGGTCGGCGGGTAAGTTACTAGGGATTAAAGTTGAACTTATGTCCGAGATTATAAACATCTCTACTTCAGCCTGGGTGGACCTTGAAGTCAAAAGGCACCCTTAAGGCTATGGTCGAATATCATCATCCGGTTGTCCGGAATGGAACCGTCAGAATCGACCTTGCCCCCCCCCCCCTTTTTTTAACAGACCTGCTATGAGGTAGGGGAAGAGAGGGATGAGTTCAATCCCATAAAATAACACCTCCTGGAGGAAGTACGTGAGAGATTTTTTTTTTTTTTTTTTTGTTCTTAACTAAATGTGCTATATATACAAATATACAGATCTCCTCTAGGTACCAGTCTGTTGGTGGATCTGCTGAGCAGCCACAACCGGTCCAAGATGGTAGAGCTCTGAATCAGCCCAGGCCACATCCTTCAGGTAGAATTGGGTGAAGGTATTATGAGATTTCCAGTGGCAGGCTGCTAAGATCTGTTCTAAGGAAACTCCCGATTGGAAAGCCTTAGAAGCCGCAAAGGCCCTGACATCATGAGCTTTAACTTGATGTAGGGTGTGGGCCTGATGATCAGAGAGCTCATAGCATAGGATCACAGTTTGCTTGATCCATGAGGAGATAGTGGCAGGGGAGATGTCTTTGTCGAAACCTTTCTTGAAGGAGACAAAGACTAACTCCTTGTGTTGCCTGAGGTCTGAAGTCCGGTCCAAGTAGTAGCGCAGTGCTCTGATTGGACAGAGGGATCTGTCAGACTTGAGGGATTTATCTAGAGTAGGAGCCAGGGCTGGTATGACCACTGGGGCTACACTCTGTGGGCCCTCCTTGGCCAGCTGATTCTTAGAGAGAAAGCTGGGGGATGGAAAAAGAGACACCTTAGACCAGTCCGACTGGTGTCTGATGTTTTTATGCTGCCATGCATGGATTTCACTCCGTCTTTTGCCAGAGCCCAGGGCCAAAAGGAAGACAGTCTTGAAGGTCACATGCTTCAGAGACGCCTCCCTAAGTGGTTCGAAGGGAGCCTTTGTCAGCTGGTGTAGTACCAGGGAAAGGTTCCAGGAGGGTATCCCCCTCCGCCCTTTGGGTCTGTCTCTGTGGAAACTTTCCAAGAGACGAGTGAGGTTATCATTTTTGCTGATATTGATAGATGTGTCACCCAGTTTATCAGCAATGGCAGATCTGTATCCATCAATGGTGCTGGGCTGTAATTTCTTGTCCTCAAAGAGGTACATTAGGAAGTCAGCTACTGACTTTACAGGTGGTGACCTGAAGTCCACCTGATTAGTGTCGCACCACTTTGTAAAAATGGTCCACTTTGCCTCATAGACTGATCTGGTTGACTTTCTTTGAGGAGCCTCAATTCTTGCTGCCACTGCCTCAGAGAAGCCCTGTTCTTTGATTTTTGTGGCTCTAGGAGCCAGGCATGGAGATTTAGGTTTGTCAGATTTCTGTGAGGGATCTGACTGAAGGGCTGTGTTAGCAGACTGGGCAGGTTGGGTAGGCTGAGAGGGACCTGGCTGGACATGTTCACTAGGTCCCAAAACCAAGGCATGTTGGGCCACCCCGGGGCAATCAGAATGAGTCTCTTGCACGGGGAGTCCAGTAGCTTCTCCACCACTTTGCCCAATATGGCGGTCGGTGGGAAGGCGTATGCATCCAGATCGTCCCATGGCAGGGTGAGAGCATCCACTGCTATAGCCAGGGAGTCCGGTACCGGAGAGACAAACTGAGGTAACTTGTGGTTGAACCTCGTGGCAAATAGGTCTATTTGAGGCCGGTGCCATTGATTGCATAGTTGTTGGAAAACTTCCGGAAGGAGGGACCATTCTGTTTGGATTGTCTGACCCAGCCTGGATAGCTTGTCGGCTATCACATTTAAATGGCCTGGGATGTGTCGGGCTTTTAGAGTCACTTGTCTCTGGGAGCACCAGGTCAAGATTCTCCATAGTAGGGCACACAGTGGGCCCGACCTCATGCCTCCTTCCTTGTTTATATAAGCTACCACTGTAGTGTTGTCGGTTGCCACCAGAACCATTTTGTCTACACAAAGGTTTTGAAACTCTTTGAGGGCCAGGAAGACCGCTTTGAGTTCTAGATAATTTATGTGCAGTTTGCTTTCTGGCACCGACCAGGTCCCTCTTGCAGTGAACTCGTTTAAGTGAGCGCCCCACCCTTCTTTTGATGCGTCTGTAAATATCTGCAGAGCATGTCTTGCTGGGTGTAGTGGTTGGCCTTGAAGCACATTGTCTTCCTCTAACCACCATTGTAAGTGGGGGTGCAGGGACCTTGGTAGGGGGATAATCTTCTCTAGAGATTCTGGTACCCTCCAATTGTTCTTGAGATGCCACTGTATGGGTCTCATGTGTAGTCGGCTGAGGTGAACCTGTTTTTCTGTGGCTGTTAGTAGGCCTATCAGGGACATGAACTGTCGGGCCGGACAGGCCGATAACGACAGGAGTAGATGTATCTTGTCCTGAAGGCTTTGCCACCGGTCCGGTGTAGGTCTGACCCGACCGGACCTGAGGTCGAACTGGTAACCTACAAAGTCGAAGATCTGTTTGGGTTCCAGCTCTGATTTCTCCAAATTCACCAGCCAACCTAGGTCCTGGCACATTTTGATCAGGACTTGGGTATGGTGGAGACAAGTTTTGCGGGATTTGGATCTCACCAACCAGTCGTCTAGGTACTGGTGGATTCTTATACCCTTGTGTGTGGCCATCAGTTTCACCTCCTTTGCGACCACAGTAAACTCCAAGGGGGCTGTGGACAGGCCGAACGGCAGGGCCTTGAACTGGTATGTTAGCCCTTGGACGTGAAATCTCAAATATTTCCTGGATTGTTCCTGTATTGGAATATGGAAATAGGCGTCCTGAAAGTCTATGGATGTGACCCATTCCCCTTGTTGGAGTGATGACCTGATGGTTTCCGGTGTCTCCATCTTGAATTTCTCCACCTTGAGGAAGAGATTTAGTTTGCTTAGGTCTAGGATAGGTCTCCACCTGTTGTTTGGTTTCGGAACTAGAAATAGCCGGTTGAAAAACCCTAGGGACTTTTGATTTTGAACTAGTTCCACTGCATTTTTGTCGATAAGTTGATGTAATGCCTCCATCAGGTAGCTGTCCCTGTGAGGATTGACATAGCAACTTACGACTGTGGGATATCTTGTGAGCCTGGGTCGAATCCGGAAGGGGAGGGGGTAGCCCTCTTTCAAAATATGAGTAACCTTCGGACCGGCCCCTAGCTGCAGCCAAACTTTCCAAAAGTGTTGGAATCGAGCCCCTACAGGATAAGTTGTGACAACATTTCTGACATTTGTTACAGGTTGGACATAAGACAATTGAGTGACACAAGAAACACCTTTCACATATTTTACTGTATGATTCTTTTGAAAAGGATGACAACCTGCTACCCCGGGACTTATTTCTTTCTTTTGCGAAAGCCCGGGGGCAGTATGAGCATGGTTCACAACATTTAATTTTACAAAAGTGTCTTTGTATTGTCTTTGATCTGTAACTGGGCTCCCGGCCAGCAGTCCTTCCTGTGATTTGAGAACACATTGATTGTCATTTATAGGACTGCTGGCCCTTGGCTGGTCGCGAGGAGTAGTAAGATGATTTGCCCCTGCCTCTCTTGCTTTGTCCTCTGTATCCCACATTTTTCCAAGCTGGACGATCCGGCTTTTTATTGTCTGGTCGCTTTTCAGGTCGCTCATATGGGTGGAAGCGAGCTTTCTTCCCGGTGTGAATCTGTCCTTTCGATTCAAAGGCGGCTATGTCCTGCTCTGCCTGCTTTAAGGCTTCTTCTGGGAAAAGTGTAGACATGTTAAGCGGACCTGTACGGAGAGCAGCCAAGGTGTCCGGCTTAATACCAGGTTTGAGGTGAGATAGGTATGCATCCCTCCTGGTGAGTGTGGAGTTGGCCACTGTAATGAAGACAAAATCAGTAAGATGTTCAAAGGTCCTGGCCATAGCTTGGGTGATACCCGAGTTAAAATCCAGGAGGAACTGCAATTCCTCAGCAGCACCAGAGACCTTGGATGAAGATTTTCCCTTACTAAGATCCAACTTAATGGCTTTTAACTGTGATCTCATATTGTCCTGCACTTTGTTCAGACACCTATTGAATGCTGCGGCCTGATTGCACATGGTGGATGCTTCGCGGGCTGCCTTCTCCCAGCGTCGTAGATTGTCCTGAGAGATCTGACGCGAAGGGGGAGGGGTGGAGGCAATACCTGCTGCTCTGGCAATCCTGCTGTAGGTGCTGTTCACTTTGGCTGAGTCGGTATACCAAGAAGACAGTGACTTGCCAGAAGCGGACTTTTGTGGGTCAGATGCCAAACCGTACCATTTCTGCTGTGATCTGGCTGGTCGTATAAATTGGTCTTTCAGTAAACCACCCGCCTCTGAGCTGCGAGACGGGTAGCCTTCTACCAAGGTCAAGTTAAGTTTACCCATTTTTTTGCACAGCCACTCATCCGTAGGCATTTTGACCGACACCTTCCCTGTGGGTTGAGTCCTTGGGCCAGCAAAGGGGTTGTCGTCCGATGTAGATGTTGTGGTATCAATATCCGGAATGTCTGTCCACCCCATGTAGGACCTGATCCCCCTCATCGTCTCCCTGTAATTCTGATCCTCTGAGAGGGTCTGGTCGGGATCAGTCACAGTGTCATCCGGGTCGTTGTCGGACACCTCCCCTTCGTCTACGAAGATATCCACTGGGGGTCGGTCGGAAAACTCAGATTCGGAATCAGTGTCCATGGAAGCTGAGTCATGTTTGCCGGCCGGTGCTGAGGACGATTTACTGGAGGCCTGAAGAAAAGGTGAGCCGGTCCCAGGTACATCTGACAGTTGGTCGGTGTTTGTTTTGTCCTGAGGCAATTTGCTGGTCGATTGGACCTTGGAGCCAATCTGAGAGACACCCTGCAAATCTGAAGATTTCTTGACAGTAGATGAAAGCGATTTGTCCGTTGCCTGTCTCTGAGGAGAGTGGTCGGTGCTGGACAAATCTGAGGTTGGTAGTTTTTCAGCCGGTCGGATGAAAGGTTCTGAGGATTTAACTACACCAACTGGTGGGGTGTGCGTCGGTGTGATCTTAACCGGAGCAAAGGTCGGTTCTTGATTATCCAAGGTTTTTGCAATGAGAGCTTCTAGTCTATTAAACCTCTCCGACCATTTAAGGTCTAACTCGTCAATCCGGGAATCTGCTGCGGATTTGTGAGCTTGAGGTGGCGATTTAGAAGGCTTTCCTTCAGCAGTCTTGTGTTTAGCGGAAGATTTCTTTTCCTGGGATTCTGTTTTCTTCTTTTTCTTTTCAGAACTCAAACCCGGGGATTTGACTACCCCTTGGGCGTCCACAGCTCCCACTACCGTCACTGAGGACGGGTCGATGAGAGAGGAACTAGCTGAGTCTTTGTTTGGTGTATCAGAAGATTTCTTAAGCTCTCGCTTTTCCTTTTTAATCCTATAACTAGGAGTGGACAACTGTAAGCGTTGGTCCTCTGTGAGGGAGTTGCAAGCAGGGCAGTCATTATGTGAAATACAAGGATCTGAGCCTTTACTTTTTTCTCTACATCTAGCGCAGAAACTATGGCTGTCGAAACTGGCCATAATGTGACCACAGCTCCCGTGTTTCTGGCTAGGAGAAGACATAATGTACTGAAAAGATGTGAAAATAAGATACAAACGTTCTATGACACTCCCACAACAATGTTATATAACTTCCGAAACACTTCTTGAAGATAACTTGATAAATTCCAAAATATAAATTCACTCTCAAATTTTCGTGTACACAGGGCACGCGCCAAACGAAAAAGATGCTATGACGTCACGCTGTCTAGACAGGAAGGAAGTACTACACGCCACCTGGCGAGTGCACAGGACTGGGCCGGCCTGGCCGGTGGAAACACAGGACGTCTTTTTCTGACGTTTGGCGGGCCGGTCTGCGCCGACCGGATAAGCTATTGTCCATTGGATAGGATGTATTAACGCAATAAAAACTATGTTTTGATCATGTGACCTTGATAAAGATCAAAGGTCAAATTTAAGCATGTGGAAAAATTTTCCCACGCATAAGGTATATAACTGCCAAATATGGTTAAAAAGCTTGCAATAATAAGGGAGATATTCAAGGGAGACCATAATGCGGCGGTGGTGAGGAAACCGAGGTGAAGCCAAATAAGCGCCCTATGTTTTGATCATGTGACCTTGATAAAGATCAAAGGTCAAATTTAAGCATGTGGAAAAATTTTCCCACGCATAAGGTATATAACTGCCAAATATGGTTAAAAAGCTTGCAATAATAAGGGAGATATTCAAGGGAGACCATAATGCGGCGGTGGTGAGGAAACCGAGGTGAAGCCAAATAAGTGCCCTTTCAGGGACGCTTAATTAGAAAGATACAAGGAGAGTAGAAAATAAATGAAACAGCATTTAATGGAAAGAACCAGTTTTATTGAAGAACAAGACAAAATTATACCATGATGACAAGCCAACTGTACTATATTTCATGACGACAAAGAACCCAAATTATTTTCTTTTTAACATTTTGTTTCCTGGATCCCTGAGTTCCAAGTTTTTGTAAAGGTTATTATTTTAGAATTTGAATCATAACTGAATATATTAAATTTGTGTTGTTGCCCAATGGTCAAAGTAAAATATTAAGCAAAATGGAATAACTGTTAAAGAATTTGAGGAAACAGAAAGATGAATACACTTACTATTAATTAGTAAATATTTGCGGTTATTTAGTAATATTTTGTACCATGTGCAAATGTGTACAGATGGCTAATACTGGGACAGGCTGCACATTGAGAAGATCAACTTATGTCACATTTCAGTTTGCATGGTTGAAATATTTATACCTACAGTTACATGATACAAATATATTTCAACATACATTAACAGACTTTATTAAGTTGCAATAAGAGTAAAACAAAGAAATTGCAGCTGGAAATATTTTAAATGCTTGACAAAATATCTACCTTACTTTAAATTAAATAAACTATCTGCATGCATTTCGATATTACCAGACAAGCTTCATTTTGATAAAATTTAAATCAAAATGTAAAATAAGTTGGATCTTTCAACTCGATTTAAATTTTTATAATTTAAAATAACACAAAAGGATATTTTCTTAAAAAACAAAACAAAACCATGGGAAATTCTGTGGGAGAAAAACTATCCTCTAAAAATTGCATCTCGTAGATTGGAAAAGCAAAAATAGTACATAGTGAAATTTATATGCTGCTTTAGAATTTGTGCCCACAGATCTTGACATGGTTTAAAATAGAATTTCCTTCTTCCCAAGCAAAAGATACTTCAGGTTCAAAACCATAAGCTTAAGAGGAAGTAAATTACCGAGTGACTTGACAATCTCACTACTTTCACTGTTTTGCCTTTTAGTTTTTAAGTAACACAAGATTCACAGCATTTCATGCAGTATTACATAAAAGTCTCAACATTCCTGGTTTCAAAAACAGTGAAGGGATGAATACTTGTCAAGTCCAAGATCTGGTCACTGCAGCAGAACATTTTGACCACATAAACATCTGCCACAGTACCGTACCGCAGAACAGCATTCACACAAGGTTACAACTCATTCAATTGTTAAACTTTATCCAAATGAATATACTTTAAAATTCCCTCAACTGTACCTTTTGACACATTCTTGGATATTTAAAGTTGCCTCTTTTCTTTTGATGCAACACATTAAATGAAGTAACCATGAATGAATGACCGCTAAATTTCCCTGTCAGGTTTTCAACTGTATGTTGAGGTTTTGGTCCCAAATCTCGACACGCCGTTAATTTCATTTTTAATGACCAATTGTTTGAACAGATCATCCTCATTTTGAAATGAAAATGAGATCCTTGCAACTTCTCACATGTTTTACACCTGACCAGAAGATGTTGTCCCGTATTTGTTGCACAGGTTGGTTTTAATACTTTCTGAATCATAGCACTATTGATTCCACAGAGCACTTTTAACTGCTGCAACATCAACTTGTATTAATTCACACACCATTTCTCCCTACACTGAACATGTACCATGTTTTACAAGCCAGCCTTTGTCACAGTTTAATACTCACATTTTGTGACACCACATTCTCTAATTACAATTTATTCCAAGATATACTTATCAAACTCTGTTTTTACAAAGACCTTTTATGATTTTTTTTTTTTTTTTTTAAGACTGGACAAATTTCTCTGAATAAAAAAAAACACAACAGATTTCAACCTTGCATGAAATAATTTATTTCATTACAAAACCCTGTTGGATGTTAAAGCTCATAAAACTCAGTATTTTGAGCATTGAAAGGTTCAATTTCTCTTAACACACAAGGTTGAATACAACCTTTGTTTCATCAAAACCTTCATTTTTGGAACATTTACTCCAGAAGGATTCACGTTTGTCAGTATGTCAAACTCTTACATTACTGAAAAAAATGCTCCAAAAGAAGATAGGCTTTGTCTCGAAATATGGCCTCTTTTCAAAAGAGACCTTCAAACAAAACGAATGAACATTTGTTTCACAAATATGCTTGATGTACTAAGATGTTTGGCTGTTAACATAAATGATTTTAATGCGAAAACTTAAAAGTTTGTCAAAAGTAAATCAGTGATCAAGAAATACTTGTGAAACAAATTATTACATTTTAATAATAAATATATATTCACTTTCATATGATATGTGGAAGAAAACTGAACAATAATGATGATAATGAAAAATGGGATATGAACGGATGATGATGATGAACATATTCCTCTCTGGATCTTCACACTTTCAAATCAATCTGAATACTGAATGCCACACTGGTCTGTGAATTGTTTTAAACTAGCAAAGTTCTGCCTTTAGAATCACACAATGAGATCATAAGACAAGGCAGTCAATATTTTCTTGCTGCCTTTTCCAACTTAGATTCCAGTAAGATTCAGTCATAAACACTGAACTAAATACTGCTTTAGTGTCGTTTAGTGGGTTCAACAGTGTTCTATATTCTCTTCATACTGTCCTGTAATCACCCAGCCAACATACACATTTTTAAAGGTAGCAGTATTTTTATACTAAGCAGTCTGTCAAAAGACATGGTTCTCTGTTTACTCCTTTGGTTTTATGGTGAGAGAAATAAATGGTTAACATTCCACGTCATTCTCAACAATCACACTTTAGTGTCCTTTAATCCAATTAACACCGGGACACCACGTAGTTTAAAAAGAGGAAATCTTGCCGCAGGAAATAAGCAGTTCTTTCTGCAAACATAGCACCAAGCGAATTTCACTCTGTAGTTTCTTTCCTGACAAGATTTCCATCGACGTATATCCTTTACCTATTGAAAACTCCTCTAGGGGCCGTATGCGTGTATTTACTCTTAATTCTCCCACTCTCTTTAAGACAGAAGAAAGTATAATATGAACTTTACACTTAACTATTGTGAATCCCCTTTGTTTCAAGTCCATCTTTCACTGTTCCTTTTTTATTTTCTTCTGCTTGTATCAGTACATTACATATTCATTCAACTGTGCAGAAATTCTATTGAAGAAAAAAGGTAGCCAGCAGTTTGTGTCGCTTCTCTCGTTATACTTTGCACACATTTATACTCAAGTTGAAACACGCATACTCTTAAAGTTTTTTACCACCCCAATTTTTTTGTTGTATCCCATTTCATATATATAATTCGGTGTCCTAGAAACAGAACACACATCAAATATTGTACGAATGAACACATGAATGAAAATGCTGACAAATGCTGGACTGTGAATGATATGAGAATATATGTTTACAAAATTAAAACATATTGAGGATAAACTCTCGAGCCAAGTAGATTTTGTCATGGTAACATAATATTATTGGGAGGGTTGCATAACACTGATGATGCATATAAAGCCTTTAAGAGTATATTGTGCTGCATTTTGATGAATCTGGTCACACACTGACACCATTATTTGTCACATATGGCAGGTACACATTTTTGTTTATACTGCAGCACGACTGAATACTTTTGATTTTCAACCCTCACAAAAAAACTGGTGCAAAAAGAATTTTCACTTAACCAGACCAATAAAAGAGCAAAAACTTGGTTTCGAGTATATATCTCAATAAGTTTCAATGTCGCATCTTGGATACTTGATTTTGAAGGCTCAAACTAGTATATGTTTTAACATGTAAAATTCAACGATTTGTCTTCAGAAAAACTTACGAATTATCTGCATTTCATCTTTGAAAACTCATGCATGAAAACTTGGGGGACCAGTTAAAGCAATAGAGTAGTTTGGCAGCCCTCAAAATAATCAATAAAACATTCAAAACTTAAATGTGAATCCCACACAGAAAAGCACTTAGAAATCCATCTTTTCTGTGTATGAAACAAGTGTAATGGTTCTTGAAATAGTCTGGTGTGCTAATGACTTCAAATGTCATCCTGTCTGTTGGAGCAAAGAACAAAAAATATTCAAGTATTTTATGTCTAAGTATTTTTCCTAAATCAGACATAAAAGCTGTACCCGGACAGAAAACAGCAGTGATCATGTGAAGTCATTAACACTCAGCTTTTTCACTTAACTAAAACAAGTACATAGCTATACAGTAAAATTTGCTACGGATTTAGAGCAAAACTTTACCCACAAGAATAATGGTGTTCTGATTTAAAACATTTTTTTCCCATATGGCATGTACAGACTACCACATTCTCTGCCAACCCTTGCTTTAAATCACAAGTACCTCTGATTGTCATAAGCACTTTCAGTACAATTAACCATGGAAAACATACCATTCTTTTGGGTAGAGTTAAGCAAAGAACACAATACTTTTATACAATATACTGTCTGCACACTGCTGATAACTTTGAACAGTTTTGGTAACACATGTGACCATTTACCTTAATTTAGCTTGAATTAACACTGCCTTTGTACTGCAGGACATTTGCACAAACAATTATTTAAACATTTTCTAAGTGGGGACCCAAGTCTTAATTTATATTAACTACTTCAAATAACATATTTACGAGGAAAAAAAAATGAAAAGACCTGTATTATTCATGTATTTTGTGGGGGATGTATTTAGATTCAGAACTTCTTTGCAATATATTACCTTTCAACTCGAATAAATTTTATGAAATGTGTAGGTCAAGACACAGCATATTGTCTCTATCTTGATCAACTAGTAATACTACTTTCTATTTTTTTTACCCGAATTACCCTTTTTAAATTAAATTTACATAAATAATATTTCCTTGAAGGATTTTCTCTGTATTTGTACCGGGTTTGATAACCTAAGAACACTTTCTTGAAGAAAATACATTCACAACTTTTGAACATCTGAGACAGTTGTGAAATGTCATCAGTTAAGTACCACAGAAATAAACTTGTAATTTCTTTCTGAAGAAATGACACAGGGTGGCAACCCATTATAGCCAACAGCCTTCTCACTACCATAATGTATTGCAGGAAATGGAACAGTTGAAAATCTGTACATTTTGTGCTTCCAACAATTTACCTGACAAAGCTAATCACAAGCTTAAAACAGACTGTAATTTCTGGCACACATCATTTTCTTATTTGCAACCCAGAAATTCACGCAAATCTTAATTTTCACAAATTGTTTTTTTTCTTTTCCACCATAGGACTGGTGAACATTGTTGTTGATCTTTCCAGCTGTACACATTCACACCAGACTGCAAGGTTTTACATGCAGAAAAAATACCAAGACACATCTATTTTTTGGAGGGACTTCTCACATCAAAATCTTTGTACCATAATATTTATAATAAACATGAAGCATATAGGGTGAATGATAAACTTAAAAAAAAATAAATCCAAAAATTGCTTTTTCCCTTATTATAAGCAGCATACAGATGTATTTTGATGAACTGAATCTCAACGATCAAAAAAATACTTCCACTTAACCTAGAATTCCATAGAAACAGGCTGAATTTAATGGACAATGGCTTGCCTTACTTATCTGCTTACACCAAGGAAATTGATTTGCAAGAGTTTTACTGAACAAGAGTTTGACTGCATCTTTTTTCGAGTTATTTCAATTATGAGTCAAGCTGCCACCAAACAGTACATTAAGTCACTGTTGCTATGGGTTACATCCCGTTACAGCGATCTACTTCCCATTGCTAGCCATGGCTTTTTGCATTTGGTGCATGGCTTCTTCACCCTCGTCCTCTGGTGCCATGTGGTACTCGGCCACATACAGAGCCTTGTCGATTGTCTTTGGGATTGGCTTGATTTCAGTGCCTAGCTCAGCCTCAATGCGGTGCAGTGCGAATCTGTGAAAATAAAAAAAATGCTTTCAAGCTTCATTGCGGAATTAATCGTCAATGCTTAGTATTGGGTTTTAAATCCTTGGAACAATTTTACTCTGGAATGTTACCTGGGTGCCAATTATTATCCCACACCAGTAGTCCAGGTAATAACTTACAATATACATTTGCATGGACTGAGCATTACTCTGAAGTCAGCGTGTCTGGTCACCTTTTGAAAAACTGTTAATTTTAATAAACCGTTTATTAAGCCAGTCGTACATAACAGCAAACATTTGAGGTGGAGAGTGTGCTTGTTTTTGCTATTTTCAAAAAATATTCTACCAAGACTCGACCATTTATCGATATTGGGCCCACCTGTCATCGTAGGTGATGAGATTGATGGCAATACCCAGATGTCCATATCTCCCTGATCTGCCTATTCTGTGCAAGTAAGTCTCCGCATGCTTGGGGAAGTCAAAGTTAATCACCACATTCACTGCCTGGATGTCAATTCCTCTTGTAAAGAGATCTGATAAAACACACAAACAAATATTTCATGCTTGTTATATCACACACCATCTTTCAACCACCAAACAATTCCATTATTTTAAGGGAAATATTTACCCAATCATGAAATAATAACACTGAAGCTGGTTTCACTTGTCTGGCTTTCTTTTGTGCTATCAGATGTGTTAAGTTTCAGCAATATTATTTCAGTAGCAGAACTGACACAGAATATCATAAGCACATTAGTTCATTAAGTTCCATTGTTTTTATATCAATTACAGTTGCATAAACACCACATATAACTATTGATCAAGAACACAGCTTACTATAAGAAGATAACTATTTTCCACAGTGAAAAAAAGGTTAAGTTTGTGACACCCATTTTACATCATAGTTTATAACATAGATTCACAAGCAACATGGTTCTCTTGTGGTGACCAAATATTTAGTTTCAAAATGTTTACAAGTGAACTCAGTTTAAGTTTTAGGGTACTATTAATTTATAGCCTTTCAACAGTCAAATGACTGAAAAGGAAAAATCTCTGCCTCAGATGTGCTAATGTCAGCAAATTTTTTTTTCAGTAGCAGAACTGACACAGATATATCATCATGGGCACTATTAATTTTTTAACTATTACCCTAGTGTTTATTACAGCCACCACAAATAGCACCCGAGATACCCGAACCCAGAAGCTTGGGAAAATAGAGTTGGACACCATGAGACACAAAAGAGATGAAAAAGTACAAAGGTCAGGAGTCTTTTCAGAAGAGACAGTGAAAGTTATGTAAAAGTGGAAAAATAATTCTAATTCTAATTGGCCTTTTATAGTGCTTAATTTCCCCCATTCAAAGGGGACTCTAAGGTGCAACAGAACCATAAACAGGCAACCAATGTCTAAGGGACAGAAAAGAGGCCAAGCACCACAGAGAACACCAGGGAGTAAGACTAAAGTGGGTATGCCTTGGTGTACAGGTAGGTTTTGAGCAGCTTTCTGAAAGTGTCCAGGGAGGGCGACACACCAATCTCATCAGGAAGAGCATTCAAAATGTGGATGCATAAAAAGCCGAACTATAACCAAACTGTTTGACAGATTTATGAATAGAGGGATGGAACTTTGGAACAACAGGGAAATTACCACCACTCTAACTGCGCCTGGGACTGTAGGAACTGCTGTAGGAAGAAATAGGTATATGGAGCAAAATACTTAAGAAAACCAGTGTGAAGAAACTTATAAACAAGTGTGGCTGTTTTAAATACTGAGCAATGTCTAACAGGAAGCCAATGCAATTTCTCAAGCACAGGAGTTATACTAGTGTATCTTCTGGTATTTGATATGATTCTAGCTGTACTATTTTGGATGCACTGTAATTTACGAAGATTGAACTTGGAGAGGCTCCTGAAAAAGTGAGTTACAGTAATCCAACCAAGTACTAACAAAAGCATTGGCCACAAGAACAGAAGCATCATGAGTAAGAAACCGCCTAACATGTCTAAGTCACTGAGTTGTACAAAACAACTTTTGCAGACATTCTTAACTTATTTTGACAAGGAAAAATCAGAATCGAACCACACCCCAAATTCTTGACAGACTTATATGTTAGAGATATATGGGTGCTTTTGGGATGACCAAACTTGACCTTGAAGCAGGGGTCAATGGTTAAATTTGACACTTGCAAAGTATTCTCAGGCCACGAGTTCTTACAAGTTGTTTTTATATTTTGAAGCCCTGGGACCAATTATACGGGCAATATAAAGCCTTTCCAGTATGATGACCCTACTTGAACTTGAAGCAGAGGTCAAAGGTCAAATTTGATAGTTTCAAAAGATTCACAAGCCATGATTTCCCGTAAGTTTTAACATTTCGACGCCCTAGAACTAATAAGAGAGATATAATAGCTTTTTGGTATAATGACCCAAATTAACATTGAAGCAGTGATCAAATGCCAACTTGTCACTTGCTGAAGATTAGCAGGCCATGACTTCCTATATGTTAGGTTCACATTTTCACACCATAGGAGCAATAATAAGGGAGAAGGCCTTTTCTGTATGATGACCCCACTTGACCTTGAAGCAGGGTTCAAAGGTCAAATTTGATAGTTGCATAAGATTCCCAGGCCATCATTTGCTACAAGTCGTTCTCTCATTCTGAACTCCTAGGATCGATGATAAGGGCTTTTTTAATATGAAGACCTCTCTATTTCACAAAGATGCGACATGGGAGCCATTTTGTTTTCAAAATAAGAAAAAAAATTACCCTCAGGCAAGCTTTCCCGAGCCTTATAAATTTTGTGCAAATATGAGGAAGCTAGCTGCAATATTTTAAGTTTTAGAACATATTAATGATATTTTAACCATCAGCTATGGCGGCCATTTGTGTTTTAAAATGAGGATAAATTTTTTAACGAGATGTTTTCACAGCCATAAACATTCTCTGCAAATTTGGTAAAGATATCTTCAGAAATGAATGAGATATAAAGATTATGTAAAAATGTGACAGACGCACACAGGCATGCACACACTGATGGAAAGCATTTTATAACCTCCTAACTTCAGTCTTTGGCCAGCGGGAGATAAAAAATGTAACTGTAGTAACATCAGTTTAACAATGCCCATTTTTTTAATTAAGAAGTTTAAGACCGAAAAGTATTTAAAGTGTTGCTAAGGCAACAACTGTTACCAGAAACCCCCAAAAACCTAATTAGTTCTGGATACTCTTGGGGTAAACATATCCTGAAAATTTGGTGAAAATCAAAGCACAGGTTTATGCTATGGCACACCCAAAACTTGGGAGACCCAGAAACCTTTAAAAGTATTGCCATGCAACAGTTGTTGCCCAATACCATCTAAAACCTAATCAGCTCTAGATGCTCTTGGGGGAACTTGTCCTAATTTGGTGAAAATTCATGCATGGGTTTAGGCTGTGAAACACGCACAAGCTTTGTGCCAGCTGCCTCCACCCGCAAGGTGCAGGGGATTAAGGGATTTAAATATGCAATATAGTAACAATTTACTAGCAAGATCACAGCATTAATTTGTAAAGGTGTAAATCTAATTCATTGATCTAGTAATCAGCCAAAGTATAACCTTTGAAAATAACTTAACAACTCTCAATGCTGTCATGGCAAAACACACTTTTATTTGCCTAAAGGGGAAGATGGCAAGTATTAAAAGTGCTTAAAAAGACCCTTACGTTTTTTTTTTGTATTTCTTCACAAATGGCAGAAAAAAAAAAAAAAACCACCTTGTGCCTCAGCTGTGTTGAAATGTCAGCATTTTTTTTCTCAGTAGCAGAACTGACACAAAAATATCATCACTGGCACTAAAGGACATTGAAAAACTGAAAAAAAATTTAGGTACCATAAAATCAGTGTTCATTCTAGAAATTTTGAAATGTGGGGGCAGTTCCCCCTATGTCCGAAAAATGTGGGGGCTTGGTCAATAAAAATGAGAACTTGTACCTCCACCATAGAGGGATTAATTTCAGAAGCATTTGTCTTTCCATGTGTTTGTTAACAGGATTATACAAATGCTGCTGTATGGATCTTCGTGAAAAAAATAGAAGATGGAACCTGATCCAACTTAGATCAAGTTAAATTTTGTTACTTATCTGGATCACTGCTTGGATAAAAAAAAAATATATCAAAGACCTGGGGCCGTATTTTATAACAATACTTTTCGAGCAATATTTTTTAAAATTGAAGCGCCTCGATGCAAGATCAAATGCTTTAAACTCGGGAACTCATGGCCATAGCACACAAGTCATTAATATTCATGAGAAGATATGAGGTCATAGAGTTCCATTGGGGTTTTCTAGCAATATTTTATAAAATGGAAGCCTCAACAAAACTTTTAACTTTAAACTGGAGAACTCACGGCCATCCAACATTTGCATCATCCAATTTCAAACTGTAGTACCCATTTCGTTTTCATATGAAATAACATTTTTCACTGAAAAAACGACCAAATATAGCCTTCATGAGGATAAAATTAAAGCATTCTCGCGAAATGATCGGTGCCCCTCCATTTTGTAAACATGCGGGATCGCGTCTTCTACCAAAACTGCCGAATATACTGAATTGTGGGCTGGTACTAGAACTCGCGAGGTATCACGTATCCCGTGCTCTAGAAGCATCACTGAAAATGTCATTCCTTAGGTAAAACTACAATATTTTACACACTCATTTGAGTGAAAAACTGTGTGCCTCAGCTGTGTAAAAATATCAGCATCTAGTATTCAGTAGCAGAACTGACACAGAAGTATCATCATAGGCACGCAACACTTGACGAGAAACTTTAAAATCTGAGCCCAAGAAACTATTCTACATTAAACACTACTCTGGGGGTCCTATACAAACCCTCAACTGTGCCAGGGGATTTTACCAGGATGGGTCAGCAGTTGAAATATATTCCACTTCCTGTTCCTCAGTATATTTCAGAAGGGAAAAGCTAGGAAATAGCCAGCCTTGGCAGGCAAGAACCCCTGCCTACAAGAAGAACTAAATGGGCAACAACGTTGAGATTTGGGAAAATCTCAGGAACAACTTCAGTTGTAAGAAGTATACAGGACTCACAAAATGTTGTCCGATGCGAGATTCACAGGCGATGAATTTTTACAAGTTGTTTTTATATTTTAAAGCCCTAGAACCAATTATAAGGGTGATGCGAGGCCTTTTTTAGCATGATGACCATGCATGATCTTGAAGCAGGGGTCAAAGGTCAAATTTGACTCTTGCAAAAGAATTACAGGCCATGATTTCCTATAAGTTGTTTTCACATTTCAAGGCCTTAGAACCAATAAGGGAGATATAAGAGCTTTTTGATATGACCCGCATTTGACATTAAAGATGTGATATGGCAGGCATTTTTCAATGAAGACATTTAAAACCATAAAGTATTTAAAGCGTAGCCATAGCAACATCAAAGATAACCAGATACCCTCCAAAAGCTAATCAGCTCTAGATCCTCTTGGGGTTAATATATCATGAAAATTTAGTAAAAATACATGCACAGGTTTAGGCCGTGAAATAGCCACAACCTTTAAGACCCAAAAATCTTACAAGTGTTACCATTGCAAGATGCCGGATACCCCCCAAAACCTAATCAGCTCTAGATCATCTTCTGGGGTGAACATATCCTGAAAATTTGGTGAAAATCCGCGTATGGGTTTAGGTTGTGGAACACCCACAAAGTTTAAGACACCAATTTTTTTTAGTGTTGCCATGGCAACTGCTGTTGCCGGATACCCTCCAAAACCCAATCTGGGGTTTTATTCCACAAGAATTCTTAGATAAGGTGACCTTAGATGTTAGTAGTGGATGGTTTTTCTTGCACTTTGTATTAACAAAACAAAAGTTAGCAAAGTTCAGTTTCATTATTTTGTTACTTGAAATCTAAGAAATACTTGAAATCAAAGTTAGAAACTAGATTGGGCCAACTCGGCGCCAACATATCCCCAGACAGGTCATCACTCACGCCACAGGTTTTGATCGGGAATTTTGTAAAACATAATTACCCATTATTATATGAACTTCAGCACATCAATCTACTCTGTTTATATCTTCCCAAGGAAGATGGTGTATCCCCAGACGCCGAATACATAACTCAAATTATATTTTCAATCTTCCTGCAATGATAACTCTAAACCTATTCTCAAAGTATTTAAATGATTGATGATTGAATGTCCATTCTAAAATAATAATCCCAAAAGAGCAGATCTGTTTCTATATTTGTTGACAAATAAAATATTATTTTTAACTCAACTCATCATACTTTTCAATCTTCCTTCAAAGTATTTAAATGATTGATGATTCAATGTCCATTCTAAAATTCATAATCCCAAAAGCGCATATCTATTTCTATATTTGTTCACAAATAAAATATTATTTAAAAAAAAATTATTTATATTATTATTTTATTATATTATTTTTAGAATTTGCAAATTGTTTTCAGTTATTCATTTCCTATACCTATATATGTGGTCCATATATATGCAACCTAAATATGTGATACAATCTCAGTTCTGACTCCCCTTTGTGTTATATGTAATGAAGCCCACCACCTCCCACCCCCACCCCTCTCCCCTTCTCCACACCTCTCTCACTATTACACAAGATCTGCAACCCCATTGAGTTCTTTGCTTCTCATCTGATATCATTAAATACCTTTGTTTATTTAGTGTCACTCAATATAGCTGGAGGTCCCAGAGGTGGCTGGGGGGAATCCGGGTGGGGGATGTGGGTTGGGACTACAAAGAGATGGACTGCTACAGCATAAATGGTAAACAAACAATCTATATAAAAGGGGTACTCAAATACAAAAAGAATTGAGAATTTTAAGTATGTGATTATCAACTGAAATGAGTTCATAACTGTAGGAGCTGTGTCAAAATTAACTGAGGCAAGTTGAATAAAACTGGGCTAGTTGAGGGTTAAAAATCCCCTAGTTTTACTACATACGGATATAATTTCATTAATATTGGGACTTAAAGCTCACTTAAAGTGTCCATTTTGTCTACTTGAATACGTTTCACCAGTTACATTTTAAAAAGTTAAAAACTCAGCAAGCAGAGGTATAACACACAAAAAAAAGTTCTTAAAAGACTAAGATACCCATAACATTATTAATATTCAAAATTTAAATAGACAGGCATTTCCTTTTAAAAATTCAAAGATTTCAGCTCTATAACCCACATAGTTTGACAGTTACTGGGCTTTAAAGTGGCATAATGTCCATAAATTGGGTTTCTGTGGGCATTTTACAATTGTTAAAGAGACCTTAGCAATTAAACTACAGATCTGAAACTTTTTGGGGGACATACATAACAAACAAAAATTATATATAATACAGTTTAAGACTTGTCACACTAAGCATTTCCAAATAACAGGGCAAAATACGGAAAAAATGTCAAAAAAGGCACTTGGGCGAGTGTGTATGGCACTCATACACAGGTTAAATGTCTACTAAAAACTTGCAAATTTAATAAGTAAATTAAATTTTTATAAGTTAATACCCTATCCAATGGACAATAGCTTATCCGGTCGGCGCGGACCGGCCCGCCAAACGTCAGAAAAAGACGTCCTGTGTCTCCACCGGCTAGGCCGGCCCAGTACTGTGCACTCGCCAGATGGCGTGTCGTACTTCCTTCCTGTCTAGACAGAGTGACGTCATAGCATCTTTTTTGTTGTCTAAACCAATTAGACCCCTAGTAGACTGAAAGCGGGGTCGGTGGGAGGGTCTTGTGTGTCCATTGGATAGGGTATTAACTTATAAAAATTTAATTTACTTATTAAATTTGCAATTTTATTGCGTTAATACATCCTATCCAATGGACAATAGCTGAATAACTACCGCTTGGTCGGCGGGTAAGTTACTAGGGACTTGTGTGAACTCATGTTAGGTAATGAAAATTCCTTCTTTAAGCCTGGAGTGGACCTTGAAGTCAAACACCCTTAAGGCTATGGTCGAATATCATCATCCGGTTAACCGGGATGGAACCGTCAGTCGACCCTGCCCCCCCCCCCCCCTTTTTTTACAGACCTGCTCTGAGGTAGGGGAAGAGAGGGATGAGTTCAGTCCCATAGAAATAAGTCTCCCGGAGGAAGTACTGAGATTTTTTTTTTTTTTTTTTTAACTATATGTGCAATATATATACAAATATGTACAAGTATTTACATATGTACAGATCTCCTCTAGGTACCGGTTTGCTGGTGGATCTGCTGAGCAGCCACAACCGGACCAAGATGGTAGAGCTCTGAGTCGGCCCAGGCCACATCCTTCAGATAGAATTGAGTGAAGGTATTATGAGATTTCCAGTGGCAGGCTGATAAGATCTGCTCTAAGGAGACTCCTGACTGGAAAGCCTTAGAGGCAGCAAAAGCCCTGACATCATGAGCTTTAACTTGATGCAGGGTGTGGGCTTGATGATCAGAGAGCTCATAGCATAGGATCACAGTCTGTTTGATCCATGAGGAGATAGTGGCAGGTGAGATGTCTTTGTCGAAGCCTTTTTTGAAGGAAACAAAGACTAGCTCCTTATGTTGTCTGAGGTCTGAAGTCCTGTCCAAATAGTAGCGCAAGGCTCTGACTGGACACAGGGATCTGTCAGACTTGAGGGATTTATCCAGGGTAGGAGCCAGGGCTGGTATGACCACTGGGGCTACACTCTCTGGACCCTCTTTGGCCAGCTGATTCTTGGAAAGAAAACTGGGAGATGGAAACAGGGACACCTTAGACCAATCGGATTGGTGTCTGATGTTCTTGTGCTGCCAAGCATGGATCTCACTCCTTCTTTTGCCCGAGCCTAGGGCTAAAAGGAAGACAGTTTTGAAGGTCAGGTGCTTCAGAGATGCCTCCCTAAGAGGTTCAAAAGGAGCCTTTGTCAGCTGGTGTAGCACCAGGGAAAGGTTCCAGGAGGGAATCCCCCTCCGCCCTTTGGGTCTATCTCTGTGGAAACTTTCCAAGAGACGAGTGAGATTAACATCTTTGCTGATATTGACTGTTGTAGGACCTAGTTTATCAGCAATGGCAGATCTGTATCCATCAATGGTGCTGGGCTGTAACTTCTTGTCCTCAAAGAGGTACATTAAAAAGTCAGCCACCGACTTTACAGGTGGTGACCTGAAGTCCACCTGATTAGTGAGGCACCACTTTGTAAAAATGGCCCACTTTGCCTCATAGACTGATCTGGTAGATCTTCTTTGAGGAGCCTCAATTCTTGCTGCCACTGCCTCAGAGAAGCCCTGTTCTTTGATTGTTGTGGCTCTAGGAGCCAGGCATGGAGATTTAGATTTATCAGATTTCTGTGAGGGATCTGATTGAAGGGCTGTGTCAGCAGATTGGGCCGGTTGGGCAGGCTGAGAGGGATCTGACTGGACATGGTCACCAAATCCCAAAACCAAGGCATGTTGGGCCACCCCGGGGCAATCAGAATGAGCTTCTTGCACGGGGAGTCCAATAGCTTCTCCACCACTTTGCCCAATAAGGCGGTCGGTGGGAAGGCATATGCGTCCAGATCCTCCCATGGCAGAGTGAGTGCATCCACTGCTAGAGCCAGGGTATCCGGTACTGGAGAGACAAATAGAGGTAACTTGTGGTTGAACCTCGTGGCAAATAGGTCTATCTGAGGCCGGTGCCATTTGCTGCATAAGCTTTGAAAAACGTCCGGAAGGAGTGACCATTCTGTTTGGATGGTCTGATTGAGCCGGGATAGCTTGTCTGCTATCACATTTAGTCGGCCAGGGATATGCCGGGCTTTTAGAGTCACTTGTCGCTGGGAACACCAGGTCAAGATTCTCCACAGTAGGGCACACAGTGGACCCGACTTCATGCCTCCTTCTTTGTTTATGTAGGCCACCACTGTGGTGTTGTCTGTGGCCACTAGGACTATTTTGTCGGTGCATAGGTCTTGGAACTCTTTTAGAGCCAAGAAGACTGCTTTCAGTTCCAAGTAATTTATGTGCAGTTTGCTTTCCGGCACTGACCAGGAGCCCCTTGCCGTGAGCTCGTTTAAATGAGCGCCCCACCCTTCTTTTGATGCGTCTGTAAACATTTGCAGAGCATGTCTTATGGGGTGTAATGGTTGACCTTGAAGTACATTGCTTTCGTTCAGCCACCATTGTAAGTGCGGGTGCAAGGATCTGGGTAGCGGGATGACCTTTTCCAGAGATTCCGGTACCCTCCAATTGTTTTTGAGGTGCCACTGTATGGGTCTCATGTGTAACCGGCCTAGGTGAACCTGTTTTTCTGTGGCTGTCAACAGACCTATCAAGGACATGAACTGTCGGACCGGACAGGCCGGTAATGACAGCAGTGTCTGTATTTTTCCTTGAAGACTTTGCCATCGGTCCGGTGTCGGTCTGACCCGGCCGGACCTGAGGTCGAACTGGTAACCTACGAAGTTGAAGACCTGTTTGGGCTCCAATTCTGACTTTTCTAAGTTCACCAGCCAACCCAGATCCTGGCACATCTTGACCAGAATTTGGGTGTGATGGAGACAATCTTGGTGGGATCCGGCTCTCACCAACCAGTCGTCTAGGTATTGGTGGATCCTTATACCCTTGTGTATGGCCATCAGTTTCACCTCCTTTGCTAACACAGTGAACTCCATGGGCGCTGTGGACAGACCGAAGGGCAGTGCCCTGAATTGGTAAGTCCGGCCCTGGACATGGAACCTTAAGTATTTCCTGGACTGTTCCTGTATCGGTATATGGAAGTAGGCATCCTTGAAGTCTACTGAGGTTACCCACTCCCCTTGCTGGAGGGATGTCCTGATGGTTTCCGGTGTCTCCATTTTGAATTTCTCCACCTTGAGGAAGAGGTTTAATTTGCTTAGGTCCAGAATGGGTCTCCACTTGTTGTTGGGTTTGGGTACCAGAAAAAGTCGGTTGAAAAACCCTAGAGATGTTTGATTGTGGACCAGTTCTATTGCATTCTTGTCTATAAGCTGATGCAATGCCTCCAGCAGGTAACTGTTCCTGTGGGGATTGGCATACCGGCTTATGACAATGGGAGACCTTGTGAGGTTTGGCCGGATCCGAAAGGGGAGGGTGTAGCCCTCTCTCAAGATTTGAACTATTTTGGGTCCGGCACCTCTTTCCAGCCAAATTTGCCAAAAGTTTTGAAGTCTGGCCCCTACAGGTAGATTTTGTACAACAAGAGGGACATTGGTCACAGTTTGGACATAAGGCAATTGAATGACAGAAGAAGCACCTTTGACATGTTTTAATAGACAATCTTTTGAAATTACAGCTGACAAGCCAGGACTTATTCCTTTCCTTTGCGGATGCCCGGTTGCAGAATGAACATGGTTTACAACATTTAAATTTACATGTCTCTCTAAAGATTGAATAGTCAATGTCTCTCTGGGAGTGCTCCCGGCCAGCAGCCGTGCCCGTAACTTTGTTACACAGTGATTGTCATTTATACGGCTGCTGGCCCTTGGCTGGACGTGAGGAATACTGGTGTTTTCCCTTCCCTCGTCTGTATTGGCTGTGTGAGATGTTCTTCCAGGCCGGTCGGTCCTGCTTCTTGGGGTCAGATTTTCTGTCCTGTTTTTCATAGGGATGGTATCTGCCCTTCTTGTAGGCCGATCCAGACCAGTTTCTATCAAAGTTAGCAATCTCCTCCTCAGCCTGCTTAATCACTGAGTCTGGGAACAAGGTGTCCAATTCTAGTGGAGCAGATCTGAGAGCATTCAAAGTGTCCGCCTTTACTCCAGACTTGAGGTACGATAAGTATGAATCACGCCTTAAAAGGGTGGTGTTGGCCATGTTGACAAATACGTAGTCCGTTAGATGCTCCATAGCCTTAGCCATGGCCTGGCAAATACTGGAGTTAAAGTCCAACAGGAACTGAAGTTCGTCTGTTGCTGCAGAAACCTTGCTTGCTGTTTTGCCCTTGGAATCAGCCCGGATAGTACGGAGTTGGGAGTGCATATTCTGCTGTACTTTAAGTAGGCAGCGGTTGAAGCCGGCTGCTTGATTGCAGATTGTAGATGATTCCCGAGCTGATCTCTCCCATTTTCTTAGGCTTTCCTGGGAAATGGGTCTGGACAAAGGTGGATTTGATGCAATGCCAGCCTGACGAGCTATCCTCAAGTAAGTACTATTAATGCGGGAAGAGCCAGTGTTCCAAGTTTTAGCTGTGGAGCTAGTGTCCTTCTTGCTTTCTGAGTGTACAACGTACCATTTGCTTTGGGACTTGGCTGGCCGGACAAACTGATCTCGTTGAAGAGAGCCGGCTTCAGTGGTACGAGAAGGGTAGCCCTGTACTAGGGTGAGATTGAGCTTTGACAATTTGTTGGAAAGCCATTCGTCCACGGGTAGATTAACCGAAACTTTGCCCGGCGCCTGGAGTTTCGGTCCGGCAAAAGGGTTATCATCTGAGGTCTTGGTACCTGAATCCATGTCGGGTACATGAGTCCACCCCATGTAGGACCGTATACCCCTCATTGTCTCTCTATATGATTGCTCTTCAGTGAGGGATTGGTCGGGGTCGGTCAGTGACACTTCCGGGTCATCAGAAAGTTCACCCTCTTCCGGGTACAAATCAATAGGAGGTCTATCTGAACTAGTACTATCAGAGTCCGACTCACTGGACGAGGTATCCCTTCTAGTGTCAAAGGCAGTGGAGAACGACCTCTTAGCAGGTTGGTCGGTTGTCTTTGAAGTCCCTGGTCGGTGGGCAGGCTGAGAAGCGTCAGATCCGGCCTTGGAGGCAGGCACACTAATAGTGGGGCCGGTGGCCGGTGACATAGAAGCAGCCGGTGGCTGTGAGGATGAAGAGGGTTGGCCAGGTGGTCTGATGAAGGGCTCAGAGCTGATAGCAGTGGCCGGAGGAGCATGTGTCGGTGCAACCTTGACAGTACTGAAAGTAGGCTCCCGGTCCAGAGTTTTGGCCAGTAGAAGTGCCTCCAACCGGTTAAACCGGTCCGACCATTTTTGCTCCATGACCTCAAGCTTCTGGTCGGTAGACTCTGCAGAGGGCCGGTGAGATGACTTGACCGGCTTGGAGCTGGAGACCTTCTTATCCTCTTTCTTCTTTTTCTTCTCAGCTGGTTTCTCACTCAAATCAGACGGCCCGGAGGCCGGCTGACCATCCACAACCCCCATTACCGTCACTAAGGACGGGTCCACAAGGGTGGGACTGAGAGCGACATCTGAAGGATTCTTTGCTGGTGTTGAAGACTTTTGCTCCCGCTTCTCCTTCTTATTCTTGTAAGTTGGGGTTGACAGTTGTGTTAATTGTTCTGGGGTAAAAGAATTACATATAGGGCAGTCACCTTCAGGTTTTTCCACACAGGGATCCTTCCCTTTCTTCTTGTCGCGACAGCGCGCGCAAACCCCATGCAAATCAAAACCTGCCATCATGTGGCCACAACTTCCCCTACGTTGACTGGGAGAAGACATAATAAGCTATAAGTCTTCTAGAATCCGTATATATAAAATGTAAATGAAAAAAGGTAAGAGTTCTTACAAAGACCTGAATTAAAACTTCACTGTGAAAATCCGTGCAACATGTACATGCGCCAAACGAAAAAGATGCTATGACGTCACTCTGTCTAGACAGGAAGGAAGTACGACACGCCATCTGGCGAGTGCACAGTACTGGGCCGGCCTAGCCGGTGGAGACACAGGACGTCTTTTTCTGACGTTTGGCGGGCCGGTCCGCGCCGACCGGATAAGCTATTGTCCATTGGATAGGATGTATTAACGCAATAAAACTTGATTTTTGGCATATGTAAAAAGGACAATAATAATGCATTCCCAGATGGGATTTCAGCTCCATCAATCACATAGTTTAACAGTCACAGGGCTTAAAGGTGGTAAAAAGTCCAAATATTGGGTCTCTGTGGGCCTTTTAGAGATCTCGATGTGGCTTTGAAATTACAGCTTCAGACTTAAAATTTGTTACATACTAAGATTACACATAGAATATGTATCTAATAAAGTTTGAAACTTCTCAGACTTACCATTTCCAAGTTACAGAGCAAAATATGTGAAAAATGTCTTAAAAGGGTCACTCAGGTGGGTGTTTAAGGTCCTCATACACAGATTAAATGTCTACTTGAAGCCTTGATTTTTGGCACATGTAAAAAGAACATAACAATGTATTCCCAGATGAGATTTCAGCTCTATCAGTCACATAGTTTAACAGTCACAGGCCTTAAAATTGGCAAAAAGACCAAATACTGGGTCTTTATGGGGCCTTCTAGAGACCTAAATGTGGCCTTCAAATTAAAGCTTCAGACTTAAAATTTGTCACATACTAAGATTACACATAGAATATGCATCTAATACAGTTTGAAACTTCTTAGACTTACAATTTCCAAGTTACAGAGAAAAATATGTGAAAAATGTCTAAAAATGGTCACTCGGGTGGGGATTTATGGTCCTCATACACAGGTTAAATGTCTTCTTAAAGCCTTAATTTTTGGCACATATAAAAATAACATACTAATATCTTCCCAGATAGGATTTGAGCTCTATCAGTCACATAGTTTGACAGTCACAGGGCTTAAAAGTAGCAAAAAGTCCAAATATTGGGTCTTTGGGAGCCTTTTAGAGACCTCAATTTGACCTTCAAAATTAAAGCTTCAGACTTAAAATCTGTTACATACTAAGATTACACACAGAATATATATCTAATACAGTTTGAAACTTCTCAGACTTACCATTTCCAAGTTACAGGGAAAAAGATGTGAAAAATGTCTTATAAGGGTCACTCGGGTGGGTGTTTATGGTCCTGATACACAGGTTAACTGTCTATTAAAGGCCTAAATGTTGGGGCACATATAAGAAAACACATAGATATATTCTCAGATGATATTTAACTTAGATGAGAGACATAGTTTGAAAGCTACAGTGCTTGAAAGTGGCAAAAAGTGCATAAATTGGGTCTCTGTGGGCACTTTTGAGACCTTAAGTCGACCCCTTTGGGTAAACCTACAGCCCTAAAATTTTCTACAGACAAGGATTACATATCAAAGCTATACCTAGCGCAGTTTGAGACTCATCAGAATTGCCACTTCCAAATTATAGGGCAAAATATGTGAAAAGTATAGCAAAAAATCCCTAAGTGGGGGTATTTATGGGCCTCAAACACAATTTTCTCCTCAACTTAAAGTCATGATTTTCGGCACATGTACTAAGAACATATTAATGTGTTGTCAGGTAAAATTTCAGCCAGCTGAGCATCATAGTTTGTGACCTACAGGGCTCTAAGTGGCCAAAAGTCCAATTTCTGACCTTAAGGTGGCCATAAGTTCTTTTTTACTGGGAGTTTAAGGTCACCTTAAAATAGGGATCTTCCTTTGGGCACCCTTAACATGTGTACCAAGTTTGAAAAAAAAAAATTAATTTGTTTTTGAGTTATCACGTCCACAAGGAAATTTCTACGGCGGCGGCGCGACGGACCTGAATCCAATATATCCCCGACTTTCGTCTGGGGATATAATGATGAAAGTATTGTTGTAGAATACAGCCCCAGCTATAGATCCTCTTGGGGTAAACATATCCTGAAAATTTGGTGAAAATCCCTGTATGGCAATGGGACTCCAATCTGTATGTCCCCCACCACCGCCTCTCAGACAGCATATAGGTGACAAATTTAACCCCAGCCTGGGGTTAAAAGCTAATTGAAAAACCCGAATGGGTGGTTTCATACAAGAGTTGGTACCCGAGATTATACATACACTTTCAGCACTCATTTACCTGAGCAGACCAGGGTCCTGCAGTGGCCCTGTCTGAAGTCATGGAACACACGGTTTCGGTGCTGTTGGTTCATTTTGGCATGAATGTAAAAGCAGGAGTAGCCCAGCTCCGTTATTTTTTTTGCCAGCAGTTCCACACGCTGAGTTGAGTTGCAGAAAATTATTGCTTGGTTGATTTGCAACTGCAAACAGACATCAACAAAATCATGCTAATAGTGATAAACAAATAAGTTATGGTAAGATGGTATGAAACAATAGTTTACTGTCAATAGGATGGACAACACTGTGAATGGCTACTATGACATGATTGGTCAAACACAAACTCAAATGGTCATTGCCAACTACTTATCTCCAATTCATTACTGTTGTAAACAATAAGTACTGCAAACAAACTCAGAGGGATGAATTTTACTAGTTTCTTAAGTATTCCATGTTTTAATTTTTGTGGAAAAATTAATGTAAAAGCCTTGTACCTCAGATGTGTTTAAAATATCCACAACTTGATTTCAGTAGCAGAACTGACACAGAAATATCATCACTGGCACACAAACTCAGAACAGCAATTTATTCCAAGATTCTAAATCTTCTGCCAATATTTACTCAAAACCAATCATTTGTACAAGGTGTACTATATTAGCTAGTCATGGGTACTTATGCGCTTATTGCCAAGTCTATTAAGAATGGGTCTGCAGTCCCAGTGTCTCGAGAGAATCGAGAGAATTTTACTGAAATACCGTGACAAGACTTCAAACCCATAATCTCACTTGTCAACACATATAATTGAAGGATAACTTCAAGTAGTGGAAACAAACTCTAAATCCAAAGAAACTGCACACTTTAATCCCATTTTTTTTTGTGGATTTTAAGTACTTTGTATTGATTTCTAAAATGGAACTACCATGTTTTGTTTTCACAGGTTTTGACTGGGGATGTACTAAAACACAGTTTCTTGGGAATCCTGGTATCAGAACACTTTTGTATTGGGAGGCTTCCAATTCACACTTTTTTGAAACCAATCTTTCCTATTTCATGAACACTTGCTCCAAACCTTTTATTCTCTGAAAAAATAACTCCTCTGTTGTGATTAACTTGACAATGCCGAAAAGTGTTAAGGCTTCATTTCAAAATGCTGATTTCTTATCAAATGACTCATGAGTACATCAGAAATTGCTGTACCCACCTTTGAGAATAGAGTATTAAGGCAGTGCACTTTCTGTCGTTCCTGGACAAAAGCGTAGTACTGTGTGACTCCCTTCAACGTAAGTTCATCCATCAAGTTTATTTCATATGGATTCTTTAAGTGTTTCTTCTGGAATGTATATCAAAATAGTAAAAAAGATTTCACATCAAACATCTGAAATTCTGACTCTGTAAAAATGTTTAGAGATCACCAATATGGCACAAAAATTATATATATGGCCATTATAAAAATATTTTCTATGGAAATACAGTGAATTTTTTTTTCAAAATATGGATGATGTGATTTTTAAATATCTTAATACAGGCATAAGATGATGTAACAAGATCAGTGTTAGCCAGTCTATATGGTCACTAAACACTAACACAAAATTCTGAACAACTACACAACACAATGCAAATGTCTGTAATATTATAATTATTATGTATTCAAAATATTCCACATTTCCTTTGATGAAGTTCTCAGAGGTCAAAAGACCTTTACAACAAGGTCAGTTTCTCACCAACAAGGCTGTTAAAACAGACAAAAAAGAATCTGTTCCCTGTCACCAAGTTAATTTTGTGGATTCAGAACGGCTACATAGCAATGTGCTAACAGACAGAGAAAATTGAACCATATGTTACCATGAAGGCCTCCACTGTGAGAGGGAAGGTGGCAGAGTACAGCAGAATCTGTCGATCAAGTGGCAAATGGGCAATAATGGCATCCAGCATGCCCTTAAAATCCTGGGAAAGTAGTTTGTCTGCCTGTATGGTGAAAAAACACAACAGCTTTGGTTACAATGAACAACAGTCAGCATAAATTCTGTGAACCCATGATCACGATGGTGACCATCACATGATCAATTGCCAAACTTTTCACAACATACTATTGAAACAATTGGTATTTCATGTATCCTCATAATTCAGAGAGGGAATTTATGCAATTGGCATTTACTTATCTTCAACTAACACAAATATAAAGAGGATTCTCTGGTTTATTGTTCATCACTTCAATTAACTGGATGTAGAAAAGTTCGTGAAAAGCCAAAACTTTTACCAGAATGTTGGGTAAACCTTTTCATAGTCTGACACAAGGTAACTAACCTCTCAAAATCAGTGTTGGCAGGTAGAATCATAAGAATTCATAGCCCAATGCTCAACAATTTCATCATATTTTGGAGGAATGTTGTAAATTCATAGACTTCCAAGTTTTGGCCACTTAACAACTTAAAGCTATATTCTAAATGTTAAACTATGTAGCTACGATGGTTTTATATTTTCGTATTTCACACTACCTCTTATCTTGGAAGTTTTACGTGTTTATATAGCAAAACTGTTCTGACACAAAAACAATACTGGATAATTTTATCAACATACTACCATTGGGCAAGGTAAGCAAAACTTACTTCATCTAATACCAGCATGGCACATTTACTTGTACACACCACTTGTTTATTCATCAGATCTAAGATACGCCCTGGAGTGGCAATTATACAGTGGACTGAAATAACAAATATTAACTTATAACTACAAGACACTTTATCTTAATACACTGCATTTATCATTTAACATATAAATTCCAAGTTATTTTTATTAAGCTTTTCTGAATCAGTGTTGGCAGGTAGAATCATTAAAATTCATAGCCCAATGCTCAACAGTCTCATCATGTTCAACATATTTATAATTTAATATTTAATGCAAAAGTAATTCAACATTTGACAACCATTAAGTAACTAAAATTTCCACTGTTTTTATAGTTTAAAGGATGTAGTAGTGTATATGTTACAGTAAATATGTGAAATCAGTAAATACATGTATTTACTGAAATTTTCATGACATATGTGACCTTTGTGAGTATGAATGAGTGAGGGAGTGATAGAAGACTTCAAGAAAACATGCAGAACTTTATTTTTTTCCTTAATATTTCTTGTTGGATATCATTAAACGACACATTTTACATCTATGATCTTTTATTTTAAAAATATAGTATTTTAAGTTTATAAACTTCAGATGCATGACAAAAAAGACAGGGATGCGCAAACAAATTGTCTACACAGAGTTGTGCATTAGCCATGGAATCCCAAGCAGTGAAAAAGCGAGTTAAGAAATCTGTATTCTTACATGACACAGTTGTATCCTCAATTCTGATTGGGAAAAGAATCTGTCTAAAATTTTGCATACATGCATGCTTTTTCTTGCGAAGGAAAATAGTTAGGGCTCAAGTACACTTGCAATAATGTTAAGCAATTTACTGATGCATTTTAGTTTAAGTTTACTCGGACTGCAAACTAGAGTGCTGGTCATATCTTAAGTAATTATTTTGTAAAATAAGTGTGTACAACATATGTAATCTTTATTGTCATTATTGGACTTGTACTGTGTCTGTCCCCTCCATATTGCCTTCTTCTAACTTCTTGTGTCAAGCATTTTGATTGGATGAAACTTTGTCACATAAAAATGACCTTTCGACAAGAAAAATGCTGCTGCACAAACCAAACCTACAGATATGGTATTGATATTGTTTTGAAGATCTTTTATTCTAGTTTGTGACCATTTAAAAAAAAAATCTGTATCTCTGAAGATATTTGAAGAAATATTGTCTACAGTAGTGCCAAATAAGTCATTATAAGGCAGGCTCTATTTTCAAAATTTCTTGCTAACTGGCTTACACAATAAACAAGAGGGTCAAAGATGCCCCAAAAGGCAGGTTGTGCAGGCAGCAATAAGGTTAGCGACTGCTGTAATTAAATTTAGAAACAAGGAAAGAAATGTTAGGTCACCCAGTTAAGGTATGTTAGGTTACATAATTGTATGTATGCTATAAACGGACAAACAAACAGATGGAGTTACACCAATTTCGAAAGGAACTTAGCTATGATGGTGATCTATCTCCCTATCAAGTTTGAATTCGATTGGACAAAGTGTGTTCGAGTTAAGAGTACAGAAACGGAAATGTTGACGGACAAAAAATGGACAAACGAACAGACAGAATTACACCAATTTCGAAAGGAACCTAGCTATGATGGTGATCTATCTCCCTGTCAAGTTTGAATTCGATTGGACAAAGCATTTTTGAGTTAGAGTCCGGAAACCGAAATGTTGACGGACAAACAAACAGAAGGAATTACACCAATTTAGAAGGGAACCTAACTATGATGGTGATCTATCTCCCTGTCAAGTTTGAAGTCGATTGGACAAAGCGTTTTCAAGTTAGAGTCTGGAAACGGAAATGTTGTCACTTTGGCAAGGTCAAAGGTCAAATCAAGGCATTGCACACCTACATCTAACCAATATCCCAACTAACAATTTTCTACAAATTATGGTTTCAGAGATATAGATCGGACAAGATTTCATAGGTCAAGGTCACTATGGCAAGGTCAAATCTAGCTCACACCATGATGTTGCACACCTACACCCCCAACCAATGTTCCTACCAAGGATCAACTTCCTACACCTTATGGTTCCTGAGATACAACCCGGATAATCTTTTCCCCACCGCCTGCCCATCCCGACACCATCGGTGAAAACAATACCCCTGACAGCCCTTAAGGGCTGCAGGGCAACTATTGTGGGTATGCTTTTGCACAGAGTTTGGTTTCCCAACTTCTGTCTGAATGAGTAGAGATAAGTGACTCAACGTACAACATCAGGCAAATCAGTCATTCCAAATTATTAGAGCAACATATGCAAAGCTGAGGCCATAATGCTTAGTAGACTCATATACAGATGAGGCTAAGTATGGAACCTCAAGCAACACACCATCAGTTTGATTTCTATGTGGAAGTATGATCAATATAAGTTTACACAATCCTATTTTTTTAGGAATGATGTTGCTATGTCCAAGTTTGACATAGTTTACAGCATTTTGTGTAAACTAATATTTTACAATCTAGGAATCTCAATTACAATTAGTGAGCTAAAATGAAATTCAACTTTCAGATCTTTCACATTCTAGAGGTGTTTACTGCAATTAAATGACACTAATGAACAGTTTAATTCACCATAGCCAATTCCTCAATCACCCTTGGAAATTATTCTCCTTCCATATCATCAAAGGATAATCCAAACATCTCAAATCAGTGTTGGCAGTTTGAATCAATATAATTCATAGCCCAATGCTCAACAATTTCATCATTTTTCTGAGATGTAAATCGCAAAGTTTTTGTGGTTTGTTTATCAACAGATGTTAAGTTTCACAAGTTATCAGCACAAGATGGAAAATCTCTGTTAAGGTTACATACAAAATTACCGTAAAATGTTGATCAAAATCCATATCCAAACCAGAGACTTGCAGTTCAATAATTTTCTTAGCTTTAGTTGCATTTTTCAGTTCTTTCTGTATTCTTTTCAGGAACTATTTTACTCAATTGTCGATTCAGAATACTGAATGAATAGGTAATCCACAAGCGTAATTTTTTAAAGGTAATGTTCAAGGGACCTCTTTTTTTTATCTATTTGAAGAACTTTCTTTATCAGATTAACAAAAGTGAGTTTTGCACCTGGATTGTAGAGTCTCATTATATCATCCTTGAGGTTGGTGCCTCCCGTTGTGACCATGACCTTGCAGCCTCTATGTTTGCTGAGTTCTATACAGATTTGACTTGTCTGGAGAGCTAACTCTCTTGTGGGGACAATCACCAGGGCTGAAAAAAACAAGATTTTGTCAGAAAAACCATCATACCTAAAGTATAGCATTGTATTTCAACAACACAAATTAGGAATAAGCCATAACATCCTTCCTGTTTCAGTATACCACGAATACAAAACCATTCTGATTTCCAGGATTCTGGAACAAATAGGGTTTTAGTACATCTCCAATCAATATGCCCACTAAGTAGAAGTGAGGATCATGGAAACAAAATGAGAAATTGCTACAAAATTCATAAAATACAGAAAATTTAAAGTATGGGATAAAAGTTCATAATTTCTTCAGATACAGGGTCTGTTTCTAATATTTTAGGTTCAACATTTTTATGTGCCGACAATGTCTCGGATTATCATATACCCAGAAAATCAATCCTCAATACCATAATTTTGGTATTAACAAATAGTCCTTGAATTTGCCAATTTGTATTACATTATAATATGAAAAATAAGGTACTCTGAAAACTAAAAAGTACAATTCATTTTCAAATCTAGCAAAATCTCTGGCACATTTATTATCACATTTCATATTGTTATTAACTCAAAGTCCTTTTAATGAAAATACATTATGCAATTCTTTCAACGAATTAATAACCATTTTAACTCAGAATGTAGAAATGTACCTTGAACTTCATTTTTGTTGGGGTCTATTTTCTCCAATAAAGGAATGGCGTATGCTCCTGTTTTTCCTGTGCCGTTTTTGGCTCTGGCCAGAATGTCCCTCCCTGTGAGTGCAATGGGAATACTGGCTTCCTGAATAGGCGAGGGCTTTTCCCAACCCTTCTCAAATATGCCCATCAACAGATCCCTTGCAAGGCAGTAGTCTTCAAATTCATTGCCTTTGGTATTGGTCACATCCTGTTAGCAGAAAAAAATAACACAAATCCAAACTCATGTCTGGTCAAAGATACTTTGTTCTGCAAAAACTTCTAAAATGAGCCAAATGAAAAAGCTGTCCATATTACCCAAATAGCATTACACATACCTCAGTCCTTATCCGAGTGTCCTTTGGAGGTAACTTCAACTTAGATCTCCACCCTTCTTCTCTATAAAATTTAAAATATCACATGTATACATTAATACATGCTCCAAAAATAGATGCACAGCCTGGGGAAATAGTTTTCAACACCATGACATGTAAAAGTAGTGAAACGGTACAAAGACTGGGATACTTTCAGTGCAGTGTCAATCATAAAAAGTCCAAATAATGTTTAAGAAGATAAAATAACATCCAAGAGAAAGAAAATGTCCCAGTAAAGATAAAGTACTAGAATAAGACAATTCAATAGCAAGCTGACAGCATTAATCAGCAAACTAAAAAATATGAAGCAATAAAATCTATTAATTGGAGAATAGCCTTCAATGGAAATAGCACAATTAGCATATAATAATCAGTTACAGCAATCCATATATCTTTGTACCAAGAGAAAGATGTCTCAAATATGGCAGGTGAACACACTTTGGCAGAGCAAAATGGTCACACAATGATGCACACCTACACCCCTTAACTAATGTCCCCACCAATGTCAACCTTCTACACCTTATGGAATCCAAGAAATAGCCTAGACAAGATTTTAAAACTCAGTCACTAACAAGCTCAAATCAGGGTCTCACCATGATGTTGCACACCTACAACCCCTAACCAATATCCCTACTAAGTATAAACTTCCTACACCTTACGGTTTCCAAGATATAGCCAGACAAGATTTTATACGTCAAGGTCACTACGCTAAGGTCAAATCAAGGTCACACCATGATATTGCACACTTACAACCCCCAACCAATGTCCCTACCAAGTATCAACTTCCTACACCTTACAGTTTTTGAGATATGACCCAGGTAAGATTTTAGAGGTCAAGGTCACTATGGTAAGTCAAAGGTCACACCATGAAAATGCACACCTACAGCTCCTAACCAATGTCCCTACCAAGTATCAACTTCCCACACCTTACCATTTCCAAGATATTGCCCGGCCAAGATTTTATAGGTCAAGGTCACTACAGCAAGGTTAAAGGTCAAATGAAGGTCACACATGAAGTTGCACACCTACACCCTAACCAATGTCCCTACCAAATATCAACTTTCTACACCTTACGGTTTCCGAGATATAGCCCGGACAAGATTTTATAGGTCAAAGTCACTACAGCAAGGTCAAATCAAGGTCACACCACGACGTTGCACACTTACACCCCCTAACCAGTGTCCCTACCAAGTATCAACTTCCTACACCTTACAGTTTCCGAGATATAGCCCGGACAAGATTTTATAGGTCACGATCACTACGGCAAGGTCAAATCAAGGTCACACCATGACGTTGCACACCTACACCCCTAACAAATGTCCCTACCAAGTATCAACTTCCTACACCTTATAGTTTCTGAGATATAGCCTGGACAAGATTTTCAAACTCAAGGTCACTATGGCAAGGTCAAATCAAGGTGAAACCACGACGTTGCACACCCACACCTCATAACCAATGTCCATACCAAGTATCAACTTCCTACATCTTATGATTTCCGAGATACAGCCTGGACAAGCTTTTTCCTGCCGACTGCCCATCCGGACACAATGCGTGAAAACAATACCCGACAGCCCTTAAGGGGGGTAAAAACAGAAAATTATTTACCGCATGGTGACTTATGATCAGGGCCAAGCTCTTAATCGTAAGGATAAAGTAAAAGAATTTTGAATCTATGTAAAACACAAAACATACACAATGACAAAATAATTCTTACCCTTTCTTTCCAGCAGTATCAGGCCTTGCTGGACTGTTGTGATTTGATGTGTCTACCTTTGCAGCCATTTCTGGCATTCTAATATACTAAGCACCTTTGGGTGTCTATTTCACTGTCTTTCCAGTTTTAAAAGATAACTTATTTTATCCAATGTTTCAATTTACTTAAGTAACGTAACTAGACAAATGAGGTGTTCCTCTACTAACTGTCTGCATTAACATGCAATAGGGAACATATACTTCAGTGCACAAGTGTGAATCAGTCTATCAACAGTTGTCAGTCTGAAAACTGACTAAAATGCCTATGGAGCCGCACTCTTCATCTATCATAAAATGAACTCTCCATTATTTCATAACTGGATCATTTTTGTTGTATCACAGAAATGTCTGAAAAAAAAAACATATATTCAAAATATAGTTCTAAACAAACATGAAAATGCTGGACTACGATGAGTATTATATGGTCATATGAGATTAGCCAGAATAAAAAGTCCCCAAAATTTACAGTACACAAAATCTTATACTTTTTGGTTCTGGTAGCTCTAACACAGGCCAGAACATGTTCAAAGCTTTTACAGTAAATCAGAAATATAAAAGTCATACAAGCTGTTCTACATCTGCTTTCGTTTCAATCTTTAGGCAGAAAGATTTTTAAGCGTAAGCCCTAGTAAGGCTTGCACTTCTATACCTGTGCAGAGTGAGGACTACACATCTCATCACTGAAGTATCAATATGAAATGGGGATGGGACAGAAACTCTGTCTACTGTAGACATGGCTACCTTATCTCTATATAGCTTGCGTGCAGAGTTGTGGTGCGAAAACCATGTTAAAAATAGGTAAATGACATTTATTTTCACTCAATTATGTTTCCATGTTGAAAACGAATATAACAAAATATTTTGGGAAATATTTGTACTGCGCAGCCAGTAAAGTCTTTTACCCCAGTGAAGTTCGTCAGTTGTATTTCATGACAGTATAAAAACATCTTACTAATGTGTTTCAGCACAAAACTGTACCTGGCTGTCCAAAGCAGCTATTCCATCTATTTAATTGTGCATATTGCTTGTTCTTAACTGTTTTTACAGCAGGGAACAAACTTCACTGGGGTGATGAAATTCCATGGCTGACCAGTAGGTATTTGAAGCAAATCTCCAGTTTAATGTAGGGTTGTGTCACCACGGTTCTGCAATTAAGTAGAGCAGAGGTAACCACATCCAACTCTTTTGTCGCTAGAACTTATCATGTTCAAAAATACTAAAATACACAAAACTTTTCATTTCCCCGCTTTCTGCCATAACTTGGTACAACTTGGACACACACAAAAAACTCTTTTTGTGCTTCTTCTGTATGTAATGACAAGATTTCTATTGATTAAATCATGGATTTACACAAGCAAAAGTTATGTCTGATTTCCCTGACACAAAATAAAGCAAGATGAGGTTCTTGCCACGTTACGACGCCAAGCAGTATGCAACAATGAAATTTCCAATCCAGTATAGTGAATATCCCAAGACAAATAGCAAAAATTAACTAGATTGGGCCAACTCGGCGCCAACATATCCCCAGACAGGTCATCACTCACGCCACAGGTTTTGATCGGGAATTTTAAAAAACATAATTACCCATTATTATATGAACTTCAGCACATCAATCTACTCTGTTTATATCTTCCCAAGGAAGATGGTGTATCCCCAGACGCCGAATACATAACTCAAATTATATTTTCAATCTTCCTGCAATGATAACTCTAAACCTATTTTCAAAGTATTTAAATGATTGATGATTGAATGTCCATTCTAAAATAATAATCCCAAAAGAGCATATCTGTTTCTATATTTGTTGACAAATAAAATATTATTTTTAACTCAACTCATCATACTTTTCAATCTTCCTTCAAAGTATTTAAATGATTGAGGATTCAATGTCCATTCTAAAATTCATAATCCCAAAAGCGCATATCTGTTTCTATATTTGTTCACAAATAAAATATTATTTTTAAAAAAATTATTTATATTATTATTTTATTATATTATTTTTAGAATTTGCAAATTGTTTTCAGTTATTCATTTCCTCTATACCTATATATGTGGTCCATATATATGCAACCTAAATATGTGACACAATCTCAGTTCTGACTCCCCTTTGTGTTATATGTAATGAAGCCCACCACCTCCCACCCCCACCCCCCTCCCCTTCTCCACACCTCTCTCACTATTACACAAGATCTGCAACCCCATTGAGTTCTTTGTTTCTCATCTGATATCATTAAATACCTTTGTTTATTTAGTGTCACTCAATATAGCTGGAGGTCCCAGAGGTGGCTGGGGGGAATCCGGGTGGGGGATGTGGGTTGGGACTTAGTTTAGTTTATTAGTTTATTATAGTGACATGTATTATGTTGACAAGGATTATACAAAAACTATTGAAGTAATACCCAGCCCTATATGGGCTTATAAGTCACTTTAAATAGAGAGTTAATAACAAACAGAGCAAACATATTTTGAGGTAAGATACAGTAAATAAAGACAGCAATTCAATACATAAAAAATAACAATATAATTTACTTTTTCTTTCTTGCCACAAATCAAAAATAAAATTAATAACCATATTGACATTCATATGAGTTAATACCCTTGATAATTGATCTATTAATAATTCAGATTTATCTATATTTAAAATTTTGAAACATTTCATACGAATCAGCTCTAAAGCTGGACAAACACAAACAAAATGTATCTCATCTTCTACATCTTTTTTACACAGTTTACATGTTCTCTCAAAGAGATGGAGTGCTACAGGATAAATGGTAAACAAACAATCTATATAAAAGGGGTACTCAAATACAAAAAGAATTGAGAATTTTAAGTATGTGATTATCAACTGAAATGAGTTCATAACTGTAGGAGCTGTGTCAAAATTAACTGAGGCAAGTTGAATAAAACTGGGCTAGTTGAGGGTTAAAAATCCCCTAGTTTTACTACATACGGATATAATTTCATTAATATTGGGACTTAAAGCTCACTTAAAGTGTCCATTTTGTCTACTTGAATATGTTTAACCGGCGTTTAACCAGTTTCATTTTAAAAAGTTAAAAACTCAGCAAGCAGAGGTATAACACACAAAAATAAGTTCTTAAAAGACTAAGATAGCCATAACATTATTAATATTCAAAATTTAAATAGACAGGCATTTCCTTTTAAAAATTCAAAGATTTCAGCTCTATAACCCACATAGTTTGACAGTTACTGGGCTTTAAAGTGGCATAATGTCCATAAATTGGGTTTCTGTGGGCATTTTACAATTGTTAAAGAGACCTTAGCAATTAAACTACAGATCTGAAACTTTTTGGGGGACATACATAACAAACAAAAATTATATATAATACAGTTTAAGACTTGTCACACTAAGCATTTCCAAATAACAGGGCAAAATACAGAAAAAATGTCCAAAAAGGCACTTGGGCGAGTGTCTATGGCCCTCATACACAGGTTAAATGTCACCTAAAAACCTTGATTTTCGGCATATGTAAAAAGGACATAATAATGCATTCCCAGATGGGATTTCAGCTCCATCAATTACATAGTTTAACAGTCACAGGGCTTAAAGGTGGCAAAAAGTCCAAATATTGGGTCTCTGTGGGCCTTTTAGAGATCTCGATGTGGCTTTCAAATTAAAGCTGCAGACTTAAAATTTGTTACATACTAAGATTACACATAGAATATGTATCTAATAAAGTTTGAAACTTCTCAGACTTGCCATTTCCAAGTTACAGAGCAAAATATGTGAAAAATGTCTTAAAAGGGTCACTCAGGTGGGTGTTTAAGGTCCTCATACACAGGTTAAATGTCTACTTGAAGCCTTGATTTTTGGCACATGTAAAAAGAACATAATAATGTATTCCCAGATGAGATTTCAGCTCTATCAGTCACATAGTTTAACAGTCACAGGCCTTAAAATTGGCAAAAAGTCCAAATACTGGGTCTTTATGGGGCCTTCTAGAGACCTAAATGTGGCCTTCAAATTAAAGCTTCAGACTTAAAATTTGTCACATACTAAGATTACACATAGAATATGCATCTAATACAGTTTGAAACTTCTTAGACTTACCATTTCCAAGTTACAGGGCAAAATATGTGAAAAATGTCTAAAAATGGTCACTCGGGTGGGGATTTATGGTCCTCGTACACAGCTTAAATGTCTTCTTAAAGCCTTGATTTTTGGCACATATATAAATAACATACTAATATCTTCCCAGATAGGATTTGAGCTCTATCAGTCACATAGTTTGACAGTCACAGGGCTTAAAAGTAGCAAAAAGTCCAAATATTGGGTCTTTGGGAGTGTTTTAGAGACCTCAATTTGACCTTCAAAATTAAAGCTTCAGACTTAAAATCTGTTACATACTAAGATTACACACAGAATATATATCTAATACAGTTTGAAACTTCTCAGACTTACCATTTCCAAGTTACAGGGAAAAAGATGTGAAAAATGTCTTATAAGGGTCACTCGGGTGGGTGTTTATGGTCCTGATACACAGGTTAACTGTCTATTAAAGGCCTAACTGTTGGGGCACATATAAGAAAACATAGATATATTCCCAGATGATATTTAACTTAGATGAGAGACATTGTTTGAAAGCTACAGTGCTTGAAAGTGGCAAAAAGTGCATAAATTGGGTCTCTGTGGGCACTTTTGAGACCTTAAGTCAACCCCTTTGGGTAAACCTACAGCCCTAAAATTTTCTACAGACAAGGATTACATATCAAAGTTATACCTAGCGCAGTTTGAGACTCATCAGAATTACCACTTCCAAATTATAGAGCAAAATATGTGAAAAGTATAGCAAAAAATCCCTAAGTGGGGGTCTTTATGGGCCTCAAACACAATTTTCTCCTCAACTTAAGTCGTGATTTTCGGCACATGTACTAAGAACATATTAATGTGTTGTCAGGTAAAATTTCAGCCAGCTGAGCATCATAGTTTGTGACCTACAGGGCTCTAAGTGGCCAAAAGTCCAATTTCTGACCTTAAGGTGGCCATAAGTTCTTTTTTACTGGGAGTTTAAGGTCACCTTAAAATAGGGATCTTCCGTTGGGCATCCTTAACATGTGTACCAAGTTTGAAAAAAAAATATTAATTTGTTTTTGAGTTATCGCGTCCACAAGGAAATTTCTACGGCGGCGGCGGCGCGACGGACCTGAATCCAATATATCCCCGACTTTCGTCTGGGGATACAATAATATATGCAGTCAGTAAAATAGCCAGAGCCTTTTTCTGGTCTATTTTACCAACAATCATCGGCAGAATACCACAAAGTTGTGGTTAAACTTCTAAGCGGAAACAAGTCAGAATGCCACCAAATCATAACCCCACCATCACATCGGCGGTGACATCGCCACCACTAACCAACATTAATATACTTATTGTGCAGGTACATAATTTGCATATTGTTCCAAAACAGAGTTAAAGCTTGTTAAATAAAGGTAAATAAATAATAATTCCCATTGTTGTTGAAAAGGTGAAATAATTAGGACTGGGGCTGGGACGGGTACTGAAAAACGGCATCGAGTAGTCGCCCTCTCACAACCGACCTGAATTCGAGTAAGTCTTCTGTAAACAAATAGTCGGTTCCGGAAACAAAACTTTTGAAGAAACACATCTTCTATTTGACCAGATATTATAGAATATGGAGTAAATTATACGTTTTCAGGGGAAAATAACTTTAATTGATATTATGTGACAGAAATACTGAAATGTGGCATATTTTACACAAGCGTTTCATTACGTGGGCGATAATACAATACCTCGCAAGTAACCGAGGATTTAAAATGACTCGAGTACTAGCAAAGATCAACTCTTCTATCGAGGCTCGAGTACTCGTTCACAGCCCTAACTAGAAGATCGCTCACAAAAAAAAAATAATGTTTTTGCTATGCAAAAACAAAGCGTCCCGAAAAGGATATAGAGGCGAGTGCTAAAGTATTAAGAAAATGCTCAGTTCCTAGCCTTATACTGTTGTGGCAACCAAAGTCAGCGCAGTCTGCTCTATCTAGCACGGTTTTCAAGATATAAGCATTTTTGTGTTTTGCAATTTTTGCAAAAAATTCAAAATGGCCCTTATATTTGGCGAGACAAAAATATTTTGAAAATTGGCACGGCTACTCTGCAGAGATATCCAGCAGGTCAAAAATTTTGTTGAATTTGCTCCATCTAGCATGGTTTTCGAGATATAAGCATTTTTGTGTTTTGCAAAAACTTTGAAAATTCAAAATCGCCACCATTTTTGGCGAGACAAAAATTTTTGAAAACAAGACCACTGCCGCGGTGTGTATCTCCCACCGAGCATTAAAGGAGAAGAAATAGCTTTTCCGAAATATTCACAATTTTTCATTTTCATGTGTGAAAGCTCTTCCAAACGTAGGTGAATGAGTTATTTGAGAAAAATTGGCTATCTGCAATATTTTTAAGAGATAATTCGCATTTACTTATTTTGAGTAAGCGAGTAATTACCTAAGGGGCCTGGAACTTCACCAAGTGAAAGTTCTCCCAAAAGTAGGTGAATGAGTTATTTGAGAAGAATTGGCTACCTGCAATACTTCTAGAGATAATTAGCATTTACTCATTTTGAGTAGGTGAGTAATTAGCTATGGGTCTGAAACTTCACCATGTGAAAGCTCTTCCAAAAGTAGATGAATGAGTTATTTGAGAAAAATTGGCTATCTGCAATAGTTTTAGAGATAATTCGCATTTACTCATTTGAGAGAAATTGGCCATCTGCAATACTTCTAGAGATAATTAGCATTTAGTCATTTTGAGTAGGTGAATAATTACCTAGGGGTCTGGAACTTCACCATGTGAAAGCTCTCCCAAAAGTAGATGAATAAGTTATTTGAGAAAAATTGGCTATCTGCAATACTTTTAGAGGTAATTCGCATTTACTCATTTTGAGTACGTGAGTAATTAGCTACGGGTCTGAAACTTCACCATGTGAAAGCTCTTGCAAAGATAGGTGAATCATTTATTTGAGAAAAATTGGCTATCTGCAATACTTTTAAGAGATAATTCGCATTTACTCATTTTGAGTAGGTGAGTAATTATCTATGGGTCTGAAACTTCACCATGTGAAAGCTCTCCCAAAGGTAGATGAATGAGTTATTTGAGAGAAATTGGCTATCTGCAATACTTCTAGAGATAATTCGCATTTACTCATTTTGAGTAGGTGAGTAATTACCTATGAGTCTGGAACTTCACCATGTGAAAGCTCTCCCAAAAGTAGATGAATAAGTTATTTGAGAAAAATTGGCTATCTGCAATACTTTTAAGAGATAATTCGCCATCTAGCACAGTTTTCGAGATATTAGCATTTTTGTGTTTTGCAATTTTTGCGCAAAATTCGAAAATTTAAAATGGCCGCCATTTTTGGTGAGACACAATGTTTTTGAAAATTGGCATGGCTACTCTGCAGAGATGCCCTGTGGGTCAAAAATTTCGTTGAAATCGCTCTATCTAGCACAGCTTTCTAGATATAAGCATTTTTATGTTTTGCAATTTTTGTGAAAAATTCGAAAATTCAAAAAGGCCGCCATTTTTGGTGAGACAAAATTTTTTGAGGACCTGGTTCAGCGAAGAAAGAGGAGAGGGTACCATTACACCTGGGTCTAATGGTGCCAGTGGTACAGTGAGACCCGTTTAACAAACGCCAAGTGGCACAGTGAGACCCAGGAAAGAGCAATTATTATTTCATGAAAAATATTTAAGTTCTTTACTAGTGGTACAGTGGGACCTGTCTCCTCGCTACTTCATCCACAGTGGGACCAACCCCTGCCAAACTTCCTCCCTACATGCAAATTTGTCCCTGGTTTCACAGTGGGACCCACTCCTGCCCCAGTTCTTCCCTACTTCACAGTTTCTTCTAAGTGGCACAGTGGGACCTGCCTCCTCTCTAGTTCCTCCCTAGTGGTACAGTGGGACCCACCCCTGCCAAACTTCTTCCCTGTATGCAATTTCATCCATGGTGGCACAGTGGGACCCACTCCTTCCCTAGTTCTTCCTTACTTCACGATTTCTTCCCTAGTGGCACAGTGGGACCCACCTCCTCTCTAATTCTTCCCTAGTGGCACAGTGAGACCTACATTCTCTCCAGTTCCTCCCTAGTGGTACAGTGGGACCCACCCCTGCCAAACTTCTTCCCTGCATGCAATTTCATCCATGGTGGCACAGTGGGACCCACTTCTGCCCTAGTTCTTCCTTGCTTCAAGATTTCTTCCCTAGTGGCACAGTGGGACCCACCTCCTCTCTAGTTCTTCCTTACTTCACGATTTCTTCCCTAGTGTCACAGTGGGACCCATGTCCTCTCTAGTTCTTCCCTAGTGGTATAGGTGGACCCAGCCCTGTCCATCTTCTTCTCCACCTGCAAATTCGTCCCTGGGAACATAGTGAGACCCATTCCTGCCAAACATCTTCCCTACTTCACAATTTCTTCCCTAGTGGCACAGTGGGACCTGCCTCCTTTCTAGTTCCCCTACTGGTACAGTGGGACTCATCCCTGCCAAACGTCTTCCCCATATGCAAATTTATCCCTAGAGGCACAGTGGGCCTCACTCCTGCCCAAATTCTTCCATGCTTCATGATTTCTTGACTAGTGGCACAGTGAGACTCGTTTCCTCTCTAGTCCTTCAATAGTGGAACAGTGGGTCCTGTCTCCTCTCTAGTTCCTCTCTGGTGGTATAGTGGGACCTGCCTCCTCTTTAGTTCATCCCTAGTGGTACAGTGGGACCCAGTCTTGCCAAACTACTTCCCTACATGCAAGTTCATCCCTGGTGGCACAGTGGGACGCACCTCTGCCCTATTTCATCCCTACTTCACGATTTCTTCCCTAGTAGCAAAGAGGGACCTGCTAGTTCTTTTTAAGTAGTACAGTGGGACCCACCTCCTCTCTAATTCCTCCCTAGTGGTACAGTGGGACCCGCCTCCTCTCTAGTTCTTCTCTAGTGGTACAGTGGGACCCATATCCTCTCTAATTCTTCCCTAGTGGTACAGTGGGACCTGCCTCCTCGCTAGTTCTTCCTTGGTGGCACAGTTGGACCCACCTCCTCGCTAGTTCTTCCCTGGTGGTACAGTGGGACCTGCCTCCTCGCTAGTTCTTCCTTGGTGGCAGTGGGACCCACCTCCTCGCTAGTTCTTCCCTGGTGGTACAGTGGGACCTGCCTCCTCGCTAGTTCTTCCCTGGTGGTACAGTGGGACCCGCCTCCTCTCTAGTTCTTCCCTAGTGGTACAGTGGAAGTAGGGACTTGCCACTAGGGAAGAAATCATGAAGTATGGAAGAATTTGTGCAGGAGTGGGGCCCACTGTGCCACTAGGAATATTAATTTGAATGTGGGGAAGAAGTTTAACAGGGATGGGTCCCACTGTACCACGGGGGAGAACCAGAAAGGAGGCAGGTCCAGATGTGCCACGTGGGAAAAAATTGTGAAGGAGTTGGGCAGATGTGGATCCCACTTTGCCACCAGGGATGAATTTGCATGTAGTGAAGTAGCTTGTCAGGATTGGGTCCCACTGTACCACAAAGGAGAAAGTGGAGAGGAGGTAGGGCCCATTGTACCAGTAGAGAAGAATTCGTGAAGTAGGGAAGAATTAGGGCAGAGGTGGGTCTCACTGTGCCACCAGGGATGAATTTGCAAGTAGGCAAGTAGTTTGGCAGGACTGGGTCCTACTGTACCACTAGAGAAGAACTAGAGAGGAGGTGGGTCCCACTGTACCACTAGAGAAGAACTAGAGAGGAGGTGGTTCCCACTGTACCACCAGAGAAGAACTAGCAAGGAGGCGGGTCCCACTGTACCACCAGGGAAGAACTAGGGAAGAAGCAGGTCCCACTGTACCATGAGGGAAGAAGCAGAGAGGAGGTGGGTCCCACTGTACCACCAGGGAAGAACTAGCGAGGAGGCAGGTCCCACTGTACCACCAGGGAAGAACCAGAGAGGAGGTGTGTCCCACTGTACCACTAGGGAAGAACTAGCGAGGAGGCAGGTCCCACTGTACCACCAGGGAGGAACTAGCGAGGAGGTGGGTCCCACTGTACCACTAGGGAAGAAGCAGAGAGGAGGTGGGTCCCACTGTACCACCAGGGAAGAACTAGGGAGGAGGCAGGTCCCACTGTACCACCAGGGAAGAACCAGAGAGGAGGTGTGTCCCACTGTACCACTAGGAAAGAAGCAGAGAGGAGGTGGGTCCCACTGTACCACCAGGGAAGAACTAGCGAGGAGGTGGGTCCCACTGTGCCACCAGGGAAGAACTAGGGAGTAGGCAGGTCCCACTGTACCACTAGGAAAGAATTAGAGAGGAGGTGGGGTCCCACTGTACCACCAGGGAAGAACTAGGGAGGAGGCAGGTCCCACTGTACCACTAGGGAAGAAGCAGAGAGGAGGTGGGTCCCACTGTACCACCAGGGAAGAACTAGCGAGGAGGAAGGTCCCACTGTACCACTATACAGAGCTTAGCATTCACCCATTTAGTTAGGTATGAGTTCGGTAAAAAGTAGTTCTTAAAATTGTAATCGAGGAAATAATAAATGCTCCCCAACTATTAGCGGTGTTACCATTAGACCCAGGTATAATGGTACCACCCTCACTGCAGCGCTGATGTTCCTTTTGAATTTTTTTCAAAATTGGGATAGCTACTCTGCAGAGATACCCTGCGGGTCAAAAATTTTGTCAAAATCGCTCTATCTAGCACGGTTTTCGAGATATAAGCATTTTTGTGTTTTCCTTATTTGGAAAATTCATAATGATTAATTAATCATTAATTACTCAGTCATTTCTTAACCAATCAATGCCAAAATCTAATGATTTCCAGATTTTAATAGAATGAATGTATTTGCCAAGTTTCAGGTGAATTGATAAAATCCCTTTCAAGTTATCATCCGGACAAGCTTCCCCATCGAAAAAAGACATTTTTGGTCATGCGACCTCTCTGATTGGTTGAAATGTCACTGCAGCATATTCAAAAAATTCCCCAAGGCTACTGCATAAACCTGCCAAATTTGAAAAGAATCCGCCCAACGGTTACAGAGTTATAAGGAAAACAAAATGCGGAGCCGGGGGAGCCTGAAGGTCTCCCATACACAAACAAGCGTCCCTTGTGGGACGCTTAATTAGGACATTGTTGCAACATTTTTTTCATGGACATATGTGAAGTATTTCATTGCCCTTTGTGTGAACTAGGAATGGGTCGGAAGGCCCGGTATTGGTTATTGAGAGAGTATTTTGCTGAAATACCATGATGAGATTTTAAAACCACCACTTTGCTTGACAACACATATAATGGAAGGAAGGGTACAAATATTAGAAAAATACCAAAAATTTGAAAAAATTATATGCTTTTGTCCCATACTTTCCTGCATTTGCAGACTACTAAGTACTATAGCAATTACGTTGAGCAGAAATGCCATGTTTTGGTTACTACACTTTGACCTTATTCTCAATTGTCAGCACATATAATTGAAGGAAAACTTAACATATTAGAAACAAACCTCCCGATCTACACATTTTTGATACCAACCCATCCCTAGTGTGAACCATGGCTTTATGTATAAGGGAGGAAAAGTCTTAATTTTCTTAAAGTTTAAACAATGTGTATTTACTGTATACATCCTTATTTTTCACCTCGACCTAATCTAAACTCCACATACCAAAGCAAGGTCAGGCTGGTCAGATGAAATATATATGTCACAATGAATCAAGGACAACTCGAACCTTCGCCAACTCGGACTAGTGGTGTGGCGATTAGACATATTGTTGATTAATCGTTGGTGACAGTGTAGAGTCGCGGTCAGTCACTGACGTTTTCCAATGATCGATTAGTAAGCTTATATCTTACCTTTCCTGATTTATATTAATATCCATGTATTTTAAAAATATTTTAGGTATTTTTACTTAATAAACAGTTTTGTCTTGAATTTCAAGTTTGTTTATGTCTACCGCCATATTTACAGGAAGTGGGTGCTTTCGGTATTCTAAATGTCGGAACACCATTATTTTTTTACCGGATTGACCTATACTTTATCCCGGAAAGTATTTTTTAAATAATAAACAATAATGGAGTAAAAAATCGATTATGGGTCGATCACCGCTTGGAAAAATGGACCAATAATCGACCATGAAAATTGGAGGCAATTCCCAGCACTAACTCGGACCCATTTTGATGCAAACTCAACCTCTTCTAAAATTCATCCCCACCATGTTAATCCTGTTTTCATATAACCTATAGCTTGAGAACAGTCACTGACAGTGGAAAACAATCACTTTCAGAACCGCCAATGGAAACAGTTTACAAATTATTTGCTTTAAGACCGATTTTTAACAAAAACGTCTTTCCCCTTGATGTATTTTATAAGTATATAGGTACGTGTTCATTCAGTTTAAATAAATAAGTTTAATGCGAGGTTCAGTAAAACACCCATTTTGTAAAATAATATATGAATTTTGAAAGCAAAATAAAATATGGTCGTCATTGGCAACGCTCATGATTTTCAGTTAAATAAGTAAATTTACACTATGGCTTCAGAACTGTGATATATTGTAGGTCGTATATTGTAATTATCGATATTGTTAGTGGTGGTGGACCAATTCACGCCTGTGTACCTATTCACGCCCACCCCTGAACTTATCCAAAACCAGCACAATTACACAATAAATTACCCATGTATATCATCAATTTGATAATTATCTGTGATGTGGTAAACATCTTTTTAGTGTTACGATCGAATGTAAATATGGAAACCGGGTCCCGAAAACAAAAATTCGGCGGAAACCGGATTCGTTCGAATTAGTATACACCCAGCTGTGGTCACACTGTAAAATCTTCTGCACGCGTACATGAACAATTATTTCAACTAAAATGCGGTTTATTTTTTGATAAAATCTGATATTTTGGATATTATTTCACTGTATATTGGCAAAATATTATACAAGTAAATGTTTTTCAGCGTTTTTGTGCAATATTTTATACGTTTGAGGTGAAATATGTGACATTTCGGGAACCGGTTCTTGGACTTTTGTCACCGGATTTCGTTTACATTTATATGAATCGAATAGAAACCAACTATCCGGTTTGCCGTCTTTACCACTACATCTTTTCCATGAACAAGTGCAAATCTTTGAAAAAATGAGGGTGGGCGTGAATTGGTCCACCACCACTACTGCTCAGCTACCCAAGTTTGTCGCCTACCCATGTTCGTCACCTGCCTTGAAAACTGAAAAGGACCAGCAATATTGATACTGAAACAAGCTGAACAGGTGGTTTTGGCACACATGTATTACTCTACAAAGAAATTGCTAATAGGTTTAAATATTGTCAAAAAATGCAGGTGACGAACTTGGGTAGGTGACAAACTTGGGTAGGCGACGAACTTGGGTAGCTGAGCAGTACTGCTCAGCCAGTGAATTTCGTCACCCAGTGAATTTTGTCACCTGCATTTCATGACGATATTAAATCATTTTGACACTTAGGTACATTGCGGAATTACATATTAATATTAGAAATTGTGGTTGCATGTGTTTAAACATAAGTATTACTGGTTTTTGAGGGTTTAAATGGGTGACGAAATTGACTGGGTGACAAAATTCACTGGCTGAGCAGTAGTGTTATAATATGAATGTGGTGGTTCTGAAATCAAGAGAATTGTGACCCGTCTGTGTTGGGTTCTGAAGACTCTCAGTACAGTTGTTTGACTGTACGTATTCTCCATGACAAATCATTGTGAGTTTCAAAGGGATTTGTATTTTCATTCAAACGTGAAACCGCCAGATTCAGTGGCTAACATCCCACATACCCCTCGTCATTACGATCCCGTCATTACTTCCTGTGGAATGAAGATAATCCAAAATAAATTATGGCCAAATTATCCCAAATTATGTACCATACATTACCTTTTTAAACCTTTTTTTTTCAAAGTGATACATGGGCTCAAAGTTTGGGGGATTACTTCAGCTTCAAAAAGACAGGCCAAAACCTTAACCAACCTTTGAGAATGTTTAAATCTCACAGTTTAATTGAAGTCCTCGTGTGAGTAAAACTTTGAGAAAGAGATATATGTATCTAGTGCAGCTTTTCGACCGACGAAACCACATTGATGGTCTCAAATTCAAATGATTGTAGCAGATTTTATCTTTCAAATTTCTTTAACCTCAGCTAAATTCAATATGGCCGCTACCGGATGTAAAAATTTTCAGGTTAATACTAAAACCGGCAAATTTAGCATGAAAGACACAAATAAATACTTCGGTTAGCCTGAAGTGGCTTTCTTTTGTTTACAAAAAAGAAAATAGCAGTAAACTTGTGAGCAATAGATTTGGTTTGTGAATGTATCATGATGCATTTGCGGTCATGCAGGCTATTTCCTCTACTGAGAAGGGCCAACAAAATCTATTTAATAATAGAAACTCATCATAATCTGATCTAGTGTAATGTACATTTATTTATTTATTTATCTATTTATTTATTTATTAGAGTGACATGTGTACATCAAACAATTACATAGTTCAAAATAATAATTTTACACCCAGTCTATCGCAAGACTTTAATTTCACTTAAAACTTTGAGTATTATAAAAATAGAGTGTGGTGTGATAACATATGAGCTAATCATATCGCAATTTATAACATCGATTCAAAATATTATGACATATTGTTTTTAAAGACCTAATTTTCTTAGTTTCCAAGCCTCTTTAACATATCTATAAAGATATTTGCCATTGGAATTCATGACTTTTACAGATTTTTCTTCTGGTGAAAAGGTATTGATGTTCAACTTTCAATCTGTATCGAGTTAAATGAAGTGATTGTTAAATCACTGTACCACATACAATTACAGCAAAGTGAAACTCATCTCCAATAAAAACATTACTTGTCACTGAGAATAGCATTTGCATACCAATTTCAATAACAAGTGAAAGAGTACCCATTGCACAATCAGACTTCTTTGATATTTTGTACATTTAAATTTAACATAATATTCAATTTCAAAATTGGTTTTACTTTCTCTATATATGTTTGCAATTTCAGTTTACATAGTACTGCAGCTTTCCAATTTTGTTTTAGGGTGTTCAGGAGTTTACATTTCTTTCAAATCAAAAAGCATGCCAGATTTGAGCTTTTTTATCTCTGCAATTGGCAAAATTTTATCTTTTATTGCTTAACCCAGGTTCTTTTGTAGTCCGTTCGCTTATATTATGGTTAAAATTATTTTTGGTGATCTTACATCTGCTGGCTTGTTGATACAGTTCAAAAATATTGGCTGATGTTCAAGTAACATTAAGGTTTTACAGTTAACCACCCTAATTCACCAATGATTCCTCAAATAGAGGCTTTACAGTGGACAATAAGATAACATCATAGTACAAGCATTTGTAATGCAGAACTTTTTTTGTAAATTTTCTTCATTTTCTGCAAGTAAAGCAATATCATCTGCATATACGAGAATGGAAATGTTACTTGCCGTTTTGTAACCTTTGGCCATTTCGAAATGGCCAAATAAATCTGATGGCCATTTCAAAATCTAGGAGACTTTTCAAAATGGCATGGCCATTTTGAAACAACCTCACTGGGATGTTTAACAACCAGTATTTCAATAACTGTTTTAAAATATATGTCAATTATTACAAATATGTAGTGGCACTAATATATTATAGTCTGGTTCCTGACCACTTCTCTGCAATATAGGGTCAGGTATTGCCCACCATTTTGGGTTCTAGGCTTCCGTAGTTACACCTAGCAATGATCAAGAAGAAATTAAATATGATAATTTCTAGTTAACACATTTGATGCCCATTTTGACACAATATCCCTATTTTACTATGTAATGAATCATTGCTAATGATATGGGGGGCCACGGTGGCAGAGTGGTAACACTCTCGCCTCCCACCTCTGAGGCCGGGGTTTGATCCCCGTCATGGCCATAAGTGGGAAAGCTGGTAGTTGCTTGCCGTTGGTCGGCAGTTTACAGTACAGAACCATAGCGAACTATATGTACTGGTTTTCTCTGCCCTTCCAACTACCCGTCGTGATATGACCTGTACAGTGTTGAAAGCGATGTAAAACCCCAAATAAACAAACAATACTAATGATATGGCATTATAATTTATCAACATTTATGATAAATAAAAAATGTGCATCAGTTTAAGTGTTGTCGATCTTCTATTATCAACCGAAAACACGTATTTGCTTCTAAAGATTATTGTCATCCCAAAATATTTTTCAGTTTAATTGGCAATATTTGATGTTATAAGTCCAATAATATATGGTAAAAATATTTTGAATGCACACAAAATGCATATAAATAACTAAAATAACCATCGAGATTTCTCGATATTAGTGATGCATTCTTTTCAAAAGGAACATCAGCGCTGAAGTGAGGGTGGTACCATTATACCTGGGTCTAATGGTAACACCGCTAATAGTTGGGGAGCATTCATTATTTCCTCGATTACAATTTTAAGAACTACTTTTTACCGAACTCATACCTTACTAAACGGGTGAATGCTAAGCTCTGTATAGTGGTACAGTGGGACCTGCCTCCTCTCTAATTCTTCCCTAGTGGTACAGTGGGACCCACCTCCTCTCTGGTTCTTTCCTAGTGGTACAGTGGGACCTGCCTCCTCGCTAGTTCTTCGCTGGTGGTACAGTGGGACTGCCTCCTCGTTAGTTCTTCCCTAGTGGTACAGTGGGACCCACCTCCTCTCTAGTTCTTCCCTAGTGGTACATTAGAACCTGCCTCCTCATTAGTTCCTCCCCAGTGGGACCCAACTCTGCCAAACTTCTTTGCTACATACAAATTTGTCCCTACTGGCACAGAGTGACCCACTTCTTCCCTAATTCTTCTCTAATACACAAGTTCTTCCCCAGTGGCACCTGCCTACTCTCTAGTTCCTCCCAGGTGGTACAGTGGGACCCATCCCCGCCAAACTTCTTCCCCACATGCAAATATATCCCTAGTGGCACAGTGGGCCCCACTCCTGTCCAAATTTTCCACACTTCATGATTTCTTCCCTAGTGGCACAGTGAGACCCGTCTCCTGTCTATTTCCTCCCTAGTGGTACAGTGGGACCTGCCTCCTCTTTAGTTCCTCCACAGTGGTACAGTGGGACCCAGTCCTGCCAAACTACTTCCCTACATGCAAATTCATCCCTGGTGTCACAGTGAGACCAACCTCTGCCCTAATTCTTCCCTACTTCACGAATTCTACCCTACTGGTACAATGGGCCCTGCCTCCTCTCCACTTTCTCCTTTGTGGTACAGTGGGACCCAATCCTGACAAGCTACTTCACTACACGCAAATTCATCCCTGGTGGCAAAGTGGGATCCACATCTGCCCAACTTCTTCACTACTTCACAATTTTTTTCCACGTGGCACATCTGGACCTGCCTCCTTTCTGGCCCTAGTTCTCCACTACTTCACTATTTCTTCCCTAGTGGTACAGTGGGACCTGCCTCCTCTCTAATTCTTTCCTAGTGGTACAGTGGGACTCACCTCCTCTCTAGTTCTTCCCTGGTGGTACAGTGGGACCTGCCTCCTCTCTAATTTTTCACTAATGGTACAGTGGGACCTGTCTTCTCTCTGCTTCTTCCCTAGTGGTACAGTGGGACCCACCTCCTCTCTAGTTCTTCCCTCGTGGTACAGTGGGACCCGCCTCCTCTCTAATTTTTTCCTAATGGTACAGTGGGAGCTGTCTTCTCTCTAATTCTTCCCGAGTGGTACAGTGGGACCCACCTCCTCTCTAGTTCTTCCCTAGTGGTACAGTGGGACCCACCTCCTCTCTAGTTCTTCCCTAGTGGTACAGTGGGACCTGCCTCCTCTCTAATTTTTCCCTAATGGTACAGTGGGAGCTGTCTTCTCTCTAATTCTTCCCTAGTGGTACAGTGGGACCCACCTCCTCTCTGCTTCTTCCCTAGTGGTACAGTGAGACCCACCTCCTCTCTGGTTCTTCCCTGGTGGTACAGTGGGACCTGCCTCCTCGCTAGTTCTTCCTTGGTGGTACAGTCGGACCCACCTCCTCTCTAATTCTTCCCTAGTGGTACAGTGGGACCCGCCTCCTCTCTAGTTCTTCCCTAGTGGTACAGTGGGACCCACCTCCTCTCTGGTTCTTCCCTAGTGGTACAGTGGGACCCACCTCCTCTCTAGTTCTTCCCTAGTGGTACATTGTTACAGACAAGACGAGGAATCAGATGAATGCTTTATAAGAGATTAGTAAACATTACCCAGCTTTACATGAGGATAACAATCAGGTCCCACTGTACCACTAGGAAGAACTAGAGAGGAGGCAGGTCCCACTGTACCACTAGGGAAGAACTAGTGTGTAAGCAGGTCCCACTGTACCACTAGGGAAGAAATAGTGAAGTAGTGGAGAACTAGGGCCAGAAAGGAGGCAGGTCCAGATGTGCCACGTGGAAAAAAATTGTGAACTAGGGAAGAAGTTGGGCAGATGTGGAATTCACTTTGCCACCAGGGATGAATTTGCATGTAGTGAAGTAGCTTGTCAGGATTGGGTCCCACTGTACCACAAAGGAGAAAGTGGAGAGGAGGCAGGGCCCATTGTACCAGTAGGGAAGAATTCGTGAAGTAGGGAAGAATTAGGGCAGAGGTTGGTCTCACTGTGCCACCAGGGATGAACTTGCATGTAGGGAAGTAGTTTGGCAGGACTGGGTCCCACTGTACCACAGTGGAGGAACTAAAGAGGAGGCAGGTCCCACTGTACCACTAGGGAGGAAATAGACAGGAGACGGGTCTCACTGTGCCACTAGGGAAGAAATCATAAAGTATGGAAAATTTGGACAGGAGTGAGGCCCACTGTGCCACTAGGGATATATTTGCATGTGGGGAAGAAGTTTGGCGGGGATGGGTCCCACTGTACCACCTGGGAGGAACTAGAGAGTAGGCAGGTGCCACTGGGGAAGAACTTGTGTATTAGAGAAGAATTAGGGAAGAAGTGGGTCACTCTGTGCCAGTAGGGACAAATTTGTATGTAGCAAAGAAGTTTGGCAGAGTTGGGTCCCACTGGGGAGGAACTAATGAGGAGGCAGGTCCTAACCCAGATAGCATTCCGCCGTCGGACCGACGTTGGCTGTTGGTCACAAGGTCAGCAGATTTTGCCGACGTTGGGCCGACGTTGGGCCGACGTTAGCTTGCCAACCCCTACTCGGGTTAGATTTCTCAATATTTTGCCGACGTTGGGCCAACGTTGGGCCAACGTTGGGCCAACGGTGGATTTTTGTTCAAGATGGCGGCGAGCAATAATAGGGGATTTGGGGAAACTTAGAAAAAAAAAATTTATTATGGTATGTCTAAAAATCATATTTCAGTGAGCCCAAAAATTTTAAGCAACCATTTAATAATTTTAGACATAAAAATGATATTTGGCCGATGCTGTACATAGAATATAATTTTTAGCGTTGGCTTGCCGACGTTGGGCCAACGTTGGCCCGACGGTCAAAAAGCCGTTGGCCCAACGTCGGCAGCCAACGTCGGACCGACGGATGTGCTGACGTTGGGCCAACGTCGGTCCGACGGCGGAATGCTATCTGGGAATGTACCACTAGGGAAGAACTAGAGAGGAGGTGGGTCCCACTGTACCACTAGGGAAGAACTAGAGAGGAGGTGGGTCCCACTGTACCACTAGGGAAGAATTAGAGAGAAGACAGGTCCCACTGTACCATTAGGAAAAAATTAGAGAGGAGGCAGGTCCCACTGTACCACCAGGAAAGAACTAGAGAGGAGGTGGGTCCCACTGTACCACTAGGGAAGAACTAACGAGGAGGCAGATCCCACTGTACCACTAGGGAAGAATTAGAGAGAAGACAAGTCCCACTGTGCCACAACGAAAGAACTAGAGAGAAGACAGGTCCCACTGTACCATTAGGAAAAAATTAGAGAGGAGGCAGGTCCCACAGTACCACCAGGAAAGAACTAGAGAGGAGGTGGGTCCCACTGTACCACTAGGGAAGAACTAACGAGGAGGCAGATCCCACTGTACCACTAGGGAAGAATTAGAGAGAAGACAAGTCCCACTGTGCCACAACGAAAGAACTAGAGAGGAATTGGGTCTCACTGCACCACTAGGCAAGAACTAGAGAGGAGGTTGGTCCCACTGTACCACCAGGAAAGAACTAGAGAGGAGGCAGATCCCACTGTACCACTAGGGAAGAATTAGAGAGAAGACAAGTCCCACTGTGCCACAACGAAAGAACTAGAGAGGAATTGGGTCTCACTGTACCACTAGGCAAGAACTAGAGAGGAGGTTGGTCCCACTGTACCACCAGGGAAGAACTAGAGAGGAGGCAGGTCCCACTGTACCACTAGGGAAGAATTAGAGAGGAGGTGGGTCTCACTGTACCATCAGGGAAGAACTAGCGAGGAGGCAGGTCCCACTGTACCATTAGGGAAAAATTAGAGAGGAGGCAGGTCCCACTGTACCACCAGGGAAGAACTAGAGAGGAGGTGGGTCCCACTGTGCCACTAGGGAAGAAATTGTGAAGTAAGGAAGAACTAGGGCAGGAGTGGGTCCCACTGTGCCACCATGGATGAAATTGCATGCAGGGAAGAAGTTTGGCAGGGGTGGGTCCCACTGTACCTCTAGGGAGGAACTAGAGAGGAGGCAGGTCCCACTGTGCCACTTAGAAGAAACTGTGAAGTAGGGAAGAACTGGGGCAGGAGTGGGTCCCACTGTGAAACCAGGGACAAATTTGCATGTAGGGAGGAAGTTTGGCAGGGGTTGGTCCCACTGGGGATGAACTAGCGAGGAGACAGGTCCCACTGTACCACTAGTAAAGAACTTAAATATTTTTCATGAAATAATAATTGCTCTTTACTGGGTCTCACTGTACCACTTGGCGTTTATTAAACGGGTCTCACTGTACCACTGGCACCATTAGACCCAGGTGTAATGGTACCCTCTCCTCTTTCTTCGCTGAACCAGGTCCTCCTATTCAGCACTGGTATTTACTAGTTCACATCCCGGAAAAATGCGGTTAAAATGCAAAGAATTGTTTCACGGGAGTTGAACATCGCGCCTCACGAAGCACAAATGGGTGCAGCCTTAATACCTGAAGGCCATCGTATAGACAATACCATTGTCTTGTTACATATTATTGTTGAAGGTTGACTGGTTCCCCATCTATAATATGCTATTACCAGTATACTTTTCAGGAATCTTTATAATGCAATTTTGATGCCTAGCTTTATAAGGGTATGCAGTTCAAGATGTGTTAAAAACAATCTCAATTCTATCCAGTTTGTACTTTGTTATAATTAACAGACTTTTCTTTGATTTCTTAATAACAGGGGAAATCCAATCAAGTGATTACTTAAAGAATGAAAATCACCATCAAAGGAATAACTAATACATGCAGGGTCAGAGGGGAAGCCATTCTTTTCATGCGGATTGTTTTCAGGTGTAAAGGTTAATTGCACTTAATTTCTGTTATTGTCAGGTCATAGACCAATCACAAACTAATCAGCATATTAAAACAACAAACACAATTTAACTTCATATAGCTTACTATAGTTGCTGAAGTCCCCAATTGCCTGCATATGAAATCCTTTCCAGTCAAAGGAACTGTTGAAGATCAAAGTTGAGTAACTCTGATCAATTAGGTTTTGAAACGGCCAAGCCATTTTGAAACCAAGTAAGGTTTTGAAATGCTCAAATAAATAATTTGGCCATTTCAAAACAAGTGTTTTGAAACGGCCAAAATTGTGAAACAGCCATGAACAGATATACAGGTGTTGTCAATTTTAATTAGTAATTTTAACTTGTTTAGTTCAACTGCCAAGTTGGGGCTACGGTGGCAGAGTGGTAACACTCTTGCCTCCCACCTCTGAGGCCGGGGTTCGGTTCCCGGTACGGCCTCAAGTGGAAAAACTGGTAGTTGCTTGCTGTTGGTCGGTAGTTTACAGTACAGAATCTTGACCAACTGTATGTACTGGTTTTCTCTGCCCTTCCAACTACCCATCGTGATATGACCTGTACCGTGTTGAAAGCAACTTAAACCCCAAATAAATAAATCAACTGCCAAGTTATTCATAAAAATACTGAATAAAGTTGGGGACAGCGTATGCCCTTGCCTCACTCCACTGATAGTTTCAAACCAGCTGCAGTTTGACGATTTATTAATCAATTTTACACATAACAAGGCATTAACATACAGAGATTTTATGGTATTCTATATCTATCCAAATATATTGTATTTTAATAATTTAAAAAGACAAAATAAAATGGTACAAAATTGTCTTTATTTTCACAAAATCTATATTAATAACTGAGCTTAAGGTAAAAACATATTCTTCAGCTGAGTGAAGAGAGCGAAAACCATTTTATTCTTAAACAATGATATTTTGACGGTCTAAAAAATTAACCACTCTGTTGTTGAGAATACCACTATACACTTTTGCAACACAGGACATGAGACTTATTCCAGAGTAGTTCGATATAACATATGGATCTTTTTCTTTACCTTTGAGAACAGGAATTATCACAAAGGTAAGCCAAAACTCAGGGACATAACTATTGCCAAAACAGTGATTTAACAATTTATTTAATATGAGCATGATGCCATTACTTTTTAGTACCTCATTTGGTATTTTATCAAGCCCAACACTTTTGTTATTTTTAACCTTACTTGCTATTTTTTATTACTTAATCTAGAACTATTTCTCCATACAAACTATCACTCTTTCCAACTTGATGACCATTTTCTAACTCTAGCTTTTCTTTTAAGTTGCTTACACAATGATATAATCTACTCGGTGGATATCTCTGGTATACAGATTTTGAAAATCAATTTCCCTCATGAAAACAGAACTTTCATTGCAAGTTATTGAACCATATGCACCTAATTTTACACCATTTGGGAGGTTATGTTTTTTGGCCAAATCTTTTAATTTGGTTCCAAAAATCTTGTGTTTTTTTGTATTGACACTTCCTAATGTGTTACAGCAGTCTCTGTTATAGTTTCTCTCTATCTTTTTTTAAATAATTTGTCAAATTTAGACCTGAAAAACTCAAATTCTTTTTAAGGTGCAATCTTCTAGAGTTTGGGCCATGAAGCGTCCTCAATTTTCTTGATTGTCTCTCATAATTTCCAGAGACTCATCAGTTCGTTATTCCAGAAAGGTTTACTACATTTTAGCCTTTTTCATATATCCTAACTACATTTATTATACCGCAAATACCTATCCATTTCTTTAAAAATGAGTGAGCAAAATGTTTCATACATTATTTTTTTTCTGATATAATTTTGTATATACCATTCTTGAACAATATGCATAAGAGTCCCTGCATGGAGAGGGGAGGGTAGACAATCCCCCATCAGATATATATACAGTGCTATTCATATACACTATAAGGGTTATGAAAATATGTTCACTTTAGCAAACAGTATGCGATATAGTTGGTAACATTTAAGTTGGGGTTAACCCACCCACCAACAGGTGGGGGAAGAATCTTGTGTAGGAAGGTCAAAATGACCAACATTCTGCAACACTTAATATTCAATATAAGGGTCTACTAAATTAATCTCTTTAAATTTCAGTGAAAGCAAGTAGAATACACATGTAAAAACAAAACTATGTATAATCCTTCTAGTAGCAATAATCATAAACAGGCATTTCAAAGGTATAAGAACAATTTATTACCTGGCAACTTTGAAGAACAAACATTTATATACATAAAAAGGACTAAATATTTATGGTCTGCCAATCTGAATGGTTTAACGATATACTTAAGTAATTCTCCCATTTTCTTTTTAACAAGGGGTTTTCAGACATTTTCTCTTTACAATTGGATTGAAATATATGATCAGTTTTTGGTGTACAAAAAGTTTCCTGAAGTAATATAATATCAGCTTTTTTATTTTCAGAATATTATTTAAACCTCTAACATTAACAGAGGCAGATACAGGATTTCCCGAAAGGGGGGGCGTGGGTTATCGCCGGTATGGATTTTCATACTTGGACCTTTTGTAGCGGGACATATCACGCGATGCATGGACAAAATGTCAACGGACAAAATACTGGGGGACAAAACACCAGTCAAAATTGCAAGGTGGGACAAAATGCTGTCCATTTTATGGGACAGGGAAAGCAAAATGCCAATCTTATCAAAAAAACTGTATATATGATACTGATGGTCAAGTAAACTGAACAAGCTTCTAGCAGAAAAAAGCCTCTGTAAAATCCTGCAGTAGAAAACCTCAGTATAAAAGCCCTCTAACTAAATGGTTCATAACACATTTACACAAGCACTGCCAAATAGTGTACTTAATGTAACAAAGGTGGGGCAAAACCGCACTGGGCAAAACCCCACTCAGACCAAACCCCATCAAGCAAAAACCCCATTCAGACACAACCCCACTCAGATAAATAAGAATGAGGACAAAACCCCACTTCATGAAAAAAAAGAAATATTTTCTACTTGGATTATTTGTTCATACACAAGTTTTCTACTGTGACTGTTTTTGCAGAATTTTTTTTCTACTGGGGCTTTTTCTACAATCAATTGTCAGACCAACACAGCAATAAATGTCAGACCAATACTGACATAAATAAAAACACTTGAAACCTAAAATAAACTCAAAGGGGCTTCCCGTAATAAACAATGGTACAACTGAAAAAAATGGAGGGAAACATACTTGAATGTTAATATAGATGCCACATTTTTTCTTTAACATTTTTATTTTAAAATAACTGATTCTTTCATTGTTTTTCTTTTAAAAACACATGCACCAATTGATTAAATTTGATGAAACGTTTTCAGAATTTAACTTTTTTTGAAACACAGAAGTGAAATAATAAATTATTAATTGGGGTGAGTGATTCTAGTTTTTGTAAACTGTATATCTCATGTTTAAACATACACTAGTAAACAAAACAGGTTTATAAACAAAGTTATTCACAAAAGATGTAATCCCCAGTTTGTTTGAGGATGAGACCTAACTTAGTATAAACACAAAAGAGTTTAATTCCCTTTGATATTAGACAGTGACACTTGTATAATAACTGTAACTTTAAAGAGATATGTGACCTTAGTAAAAACAGATCTTGGGGTGGGGGATTAGGGGGGCGTGGGCAGGGACAGAAATCCCCATGACTAAAGTTTCAAACTCTGAAAGGGGGGGCGTGCGCCCTCTACGCCCCCCTAGATCTGCCTCTGATTAAGGGTACGTACTGTAAATGAATTGCTAGCTTGATACATTATAAAAACCGAGGTAACATGATAGAGTAATATTCAAGTGAACACTGATAGTAGGCATTTCAGTAATTGTAATTGGAGTCATTTTCTGTTTAATTCCTTTTATTTGATAATTATTTTGATTTGGAATGTTTATTTTTTGCATTTTTCTTTTTGTTTCAGTTTTGTTATGAGGTCACTTAGGAGCTTTCCCATGACATTTTAATTTAATAGCCTAATTAGATAGCCTAATTAGATGTTAATTAAACACACACTAACAGGTTCTTTCAGGTTTTTTTTGTATAATTCTTTAAAATAAGAAACATTAAAAATATATATTTGTCACAACACTTTTCACATAAAGGTATATCCAATATGATCACAAGTGAATTAGTTTTCATATAATACCAAAGATTTCGTGTATCAAACACAATAAAGTATAAAACAAAGGTTTTTCTTTACTGCAGGAAAACCAGTGACTTCCTTCAGTGACGCATACACACCCTACATTAGATTCCAATTTGGCTGTTTTTTTTTGTAATAGATATACTATATTTTTATATTACTGTACACCACAGTTCATTGTTGATACACTCAAGAGATATTTATAATTAGTTTTTATGTTTTTAAGTACCAGAGTTCCTGTTTTCCTTAAAACTCTGTTCATGAATAGGATTACATAATAAGTGTCTGTCACTTAAGAAATTAGTTAAACACTTTTTTTATTGATCTTTTTTACCATCTTTAAGTATGACAAAACCAGAAAAAAAATCAGAATATAGAACAGTACATGACACAAATCAGATTTAATAGTTAACAAATAGTCACTTAATAGTGAATCTCAGAGTGAAATAGTAATATATATATATATATATATATATATATATATATATATATATATATATATATATATATATATATATATATATAGCATTTAACAAAAAGGTAATTATGTTAAAAGGGGGAGAAGGCAGTGGCTATTCAAACAAAGGTTTCTATGTTTCCCATATTTGTTGAAAATCTGAAAGCTTATCCTTAAGAATTACCAGGAGCTTTTATTCTCCATAAAATTCTTTCACTCTAGTGATAAGTCCATCAAGGTAAGACTTGTATTGCTTTTTATGCAGTCAAAAACGTATTTTTTTGGCATCTATAGGAATTTCATTTTGATGGAATAATAGTTGGCCCAACATGATATCAAAATTGCTTAAGTGCAAATTAAAATTTATATTTTCTTTTGACATGATTTTGAATTTTTCCCAATGCCGTTAAACACTTTACTTTTACCGTTACAACAGACAGATCAGGGACATGACAAACTATCATATAAACCACCGGATTGCAAAATTGAAGTGATCAAGGTTACTTTACAACTCATATATTTATCTAGGGCATCAACATATCAACATATGTAAGAATATAGTCTACGACACTTTTTCCTCTTGGTGAAACGTATGTGAAATTATTTTACTTTATTATTTTTGAAAAATTCAAGAAATATGCCACCATAACATTTTTTGTAAAGTCAATAACATCTCTATTATTCCATTTTAAGACATGTTTGAAATATTAAAATTGTGTATATGTGGAAGCACAATTCCTTATTCTATTTCTAAAAATAAAGAAAAACGACAAAAAAAAAGCTATTGGAAGAAGAATAGAACACCTTGAAAATGAATTAGTTAAAGGTGTAGAAAGCTCAAATACAGGTACACATATTCAACAAATAATGGGGGGCCACGGTGGCAGACTGGTAACACTCTCACCTCTCACCTCTGAGGCTGGGGTTCGGTTCCCGGCATGGCCTCAAGTGGGGAAAGCTGGTAGTTGCTTGCCTTTGGTCAGCAGTTTACAGTACAGAACCCTGATGAACTGTATGTACTTGTTTCCTCTGCCCTTCCAACTACCCGTCGTGATATGACCTGTACAGTGTTGAAAGCGACGTAAATCCCCAAATAAATAAATCAACAAATAATGGATGAAAAAGAAAAATTACAATTGCTGAAGAATCAGAACTTATAAGCAGAAATTATAAGAAGTAAAGTACAAATTTGTGAACAGAATGAGAAGCTAACAAAGTATTTCTGTAACCTAGAGAAGAAAAACTATGAAATAAAGTTAATCAAGAAACTAAACATTGGCAATAAGATTATACTAGATCAGAAAGAGATATTGAATGAGATACAACTATTCTATGAACAATTGTATAGCTCTAGAATAAAAGAAGATACTACATTATAGCTACAAAACTTTTTGAATTACCGAAATATACAAGCTTTAAATCAAAATTCTAATAACATATGCGAAGGTCTGATTCCTGAATATGAGGACAAAACCATTCTGAAAGACATGAAAAACCAAAAGTCACCTGGAACAGATTGATTTCTAACAGAATTTTACAAATTTTTGGGGCTGACATTGGGGAGTTTTTAATAAATAGTTTTAATGAAGCTTTTAAGAAAGGACAACTCTCTCTCTTACGTAGAAACAGGCAATAATTACTTTCATACCAAAATGAAAAAAACCTAGAGAATTTCTTGGTAATTAGCATCCTGTATCACTCTCGAATGTAGATTATAAACTCCTGTCTGGAGTATTGGCTAAACGATTGAAGATAGTTTTTCCAGAGATTATAAGCTCTGAACAAAAAGGCTTTTTAAAAGGCAGATATATTAGGGAAAACATTCAAACTGCCTATGATATTATAGACTTTCTTTCAAAACAAAGCAAAGCAAAATTTCTGCTGTTAATTAACTTTCAAAAAGCTTTTGATTGTCTTGAATGTAATTCAGGAATCAGTCATCCAAGTGCTTAATCTAGGATCACGTGGATTCTAAGGCACAACATCCAAATTGTAAGGCATAAATCATAAGTTGTATAAGACATAATAAGGTCATCACCAGGGGACTATCAGTGTTCGGTAGTAAGAAAACCTAGGGTGGAAAAGACTTCTTGAACACATAAGTTTTAAGTCACCTTTTGAAACTTGATAGTGTAGGAGTAGTTCAAATTTCCAGTGGCAAATCATTCCAAAGTTTTGGAGCATCATATGAAAAACACTTGTTGAAATGAATTTTAGATTTATGAACTGAAGAGCTGCAGAAGGGAACTTTGAGAAAAATCTTTTCTGGATTACTATGTCTTGTTTTAACAGCAGATGTATATAAAGAGAAACAAGGAATAAAGTATTTTGGCTTGCCAGTGGTAAGGTACTTATATATGAGTACGATTGGAGTAATGTGAGAAAATCTGGAAACACCAGAGCACAATTCTGGATATTCTGAAGTCTTGTAATATTCTTGCAGCATAAACTGCAAAAAAAGGAAGTTCCATAATCCAAACGACTACTGATCAATGCATTTGCTACCACGACTGAGATGTCATATGAGAGAAAGCTTCGAATACGAAGAATAGAGCCCTGAGGTACGAAGAATTTATTTGATTGGTGAAACTTAATTCAAACAATGCACCTATATTACAAACAACATCCGTTGGGGGGAGGGAGTTTCCAAAAATGTTCACAGGGAAGAAATCTTTGAACCATTTACACTTATCCATAGAACCAAAGAATATAAACTTTGTTTTTTGGGATTTAATTTAAGCTTATTTTCAAACATCCAGGTATGGATGTCATTCAATCAGGCCTTGAGCTGATGAAGTGATCTTGCACAATTTCCAGGTGATAGATGGATGAACAACTGGGAGTCGACCGCATAAAAATGGTATTTGACATCCATATATTTTCCAATTACCTAACTAAGGGGGGCAGTGTATAAGGAGAACAACAAAGGACCAAGAACAGAGCCCTGAGGTACCCCAACATTAAGTTTGAAACATTTGGAAATCACTGAGCCAATTTTGACAGATTGAGAATGATCTAGAAGATATGTTGTAAACCACCTAAGGACTGAGTAAAGCCAAACCTTGCAAACAGGCAGCTGAGAAATATATCATGGTCGATGGTGTCAAAAGCGGCTGATAAGTCGAGGAGGACCAGGACCGTGGACATACCCTTAATAGGACAATGACAAGTGTATCTCATTTTGAATACACAACAGGACAGTTTCCATTGAGTGTCCAGCTTTATAAGCTGACTGAAATAGGTTTCCAAGATCATTGGAGTCAATGTGAGATCTTATTTGAGCAGCAACTATATGCCCCACCAACTTTGACAGGCAACTTAGAGACCTGGGACCTGTTCAATACCTTGCCCAATACTCGCCACAACTTCTTCCCATCCCCACTATTCTCTTTGACTAACTCCTGATAGAATTGTCCCTTATTCTTGTTCAGTAGATGGTTACATCTATTTATTTGCTGTCTAAGCCTGGCACAGTTTCTTGTGGATTTGTTCCTTCTCCAAGTTCATGCATATTGCCTTTGCAAGCACTTTGCAATTCTGAACTCATTTGTTATGCAGCTGGGTGCAAGTTTAGTGACGCACCTAGTTTTCAATGGGAGCATGGATATCTAGGAGATCAGACAGGCTAGATACATATTGTTCATAGAGTGTGTTGATGTCATCTGATGGATAGGCAACAAATGCAGAGGTCTTTCTAAGTCTATCAACATTTAATTTGTGATATTGACAGAAGGTTACTACTTTATCCTGATGGTTTGCCACAGATGGAAAATCAACTAAGCAAGAAACAATTTTATGAAAGCTGATGAAGCATGAACCAGCACCTCTGATATAAGTGAAAATTCCTTAGGAGCAAGAAGCAAGTCCAAAGTATGACTATAAAGATGGGTGGGAAAGTCTATATACAGTCAAACTTGTATTAAGTGACCGCCCATAGGAAATTCTAAAAACGGTCTTAACTAGGGGTCGGTCTCTTAATGAAACCTGTATGTGAATAAATTTATCTCCCTTCATTGACACCTCACAGTACACTGGAATTCACCCCAAGACTACTTTTGACATAAATACTTATGAGATTATAATCATAAAGAAATTAGTCACATAATTGCTTTAACTGAATTTTGAGAGATGTCATGAATAGCCAGTTTAATTCCCCAATTATACTTATATACAGCAATCTTCCTCATTCTATTCCCCACCCCCCACACTTGAACACACAATTGTACTCCCACCCCCACCCCACAAAAGTGACATGATAATCCTTTAGCTATCCATGTGTCACCTACTGTTTTTTCAAGGATTACAGTTACACTTACAACAATCCTCCTCATTCTATCCCCTACCCCCACCCCTGAACACACAATTGTACTTCCCCAAAAGTGATAATCCCTTAGCTTTTAAAATGTCACACTGTCTTTTTAATCAAAGGATTACAGGAGTCCCTTGTTATAATGGTCATATAACAAGGTTGGTTTTGATAATCTGTGTTTATTGTAAACAAAGGCCTTATGTTTGAATATGTGTATGAAAGTGTATAGTAGGGAAACATGATGGCCCAGCAATTGTTAACTGATGATCATCTTAAGGTGAGATTTCATGATTGTGGTCTCTGTTATAGAGGTTTTTGGTGTTCTTGGGGGTGATTTTAGTGGTCTCTGGTCACAACTAGGGGTTGGTCTCTTAATAGGGTAAATTTTGCATCTAAATTTCTATAGGGGGAATAGAAGGGGTCTTAACTAGCAAATGGTCTCTTATTAAGAGTGGTCTCACGTACAGGTTTGACTGTATTGGGTCATACTGCAAGCATCGACCGTAGATTTGAATTCCGAATCCAAGGGATACAGAATCCACATGAATATTAAAATCACCATAAGCAATGAGGATAAGGACAACCAATAAATAATATAAGAGAAGAAATATTCTAAAACATTTGAACTGAGGAAGCCGGAGGTCTGTACAATGCGCCAAGAATCAAACTGCGTGCATGAAATGATAGAAATATGGTATGATGTTCAAAAGATGAGAAGTTTGGAACACGTCAATGTTTTTGGATTCAAATGCTTTTTTAATGAAGAAACCAACACCACCACTGCTTTTATTTACTGTTGGAGTGTGAAATAATGAGAAATCCTCAGAAATCCTCTTGCAGGAAAAATGGACATCATTCAAGTACTGGAAAAATATAATTTTGGATCATATTTTATCAGGTGGTTTAACATTCCATATGCAAATGCAAGCAGCTGTGTTATAAATAATGTTTTTTAGAGTTTTTCACAATCCCTAGATGATGTCAACAAGGAGATCCTATGAGCGAGTACCTTTTTATTCTCTGCATAGAACCACTTGCAATGACCATCAAATACAACAGTAATATAAAAGGATTTACTTTTGGGGATATTAAACTCAAAATTGGGCAATATACAGATGACACTATTAGATGGCTCTGGACATTCCTTAAGGGAAGCTGTGGCCTTGCTAAAGGAGTTTGATAAATGCTCTGGTCTTAAGATCAATATATAAAACACAGGTAGTGTGGTTAGGTAGGCAAAAAAACACAATATGTTCCAACTTGTACCTATGATGGGTGACCAGTTTCTGTTTATTGGGGATTGATTTTGACACCAGTTTAAAAAATATCATAAAAATAAACTATGAAAAAACATTAACCCAGATAGAAAAACAAGTTTTGCATCACGCTAAACTTGGTTTAAGTTTTTGGGAAATAAATGTAATCAAAAATTGCTTGCTTGTATATTTCCTAACAGTATTAACATCTCCTGGTGAATCTTTTTTCTTGCAATTAGATACACTTTTTAAAAATTTTATATGGGGAGGAAGTACAAAAATAAATGGAAAAAAAATATTCTAGGAGGTGGAGCTTGAAACTAACAAACCTCAGATTTCTGCATTATGGGCTAAAACTTTCTTAGATTAAAAGATTAATTAGTATTGATGGTAGCTGGCAGTCTCTTTCATGCACATTTTAAATATAGACAAATGTAGGTTTTGGAGTTAGATATGCAATCAATTATTGAAATTAGCTTGACCCAGGATACAAATTCTTTCTTGAGAGATGTGATGCAAATGTGGATAGACTTTAAAAATCTCTATTCAGACACTGAGAAGCTACCTATTATGGGGTGTATTTTAATAAGAATACAAATCTGTTGAAGCTACACTGAAAATTATTAACTTGTCAGAATGGTGCCTAAAACAACAAGTTTCCTGAATGACAATATTCTAAGACATTTTCTTGTTGAATGATAGCCAAATGTTAATAAATTATTGGACAAATTAACTGAAAACTGATGACAAGAAAATTAGTACACTTAAAATTAATGTGGCCAAATAACAGGTGCCCAAAATGACAAATTATATTGGACTATCAGGTTCATTTTCTTGGCATAAATTTGTCAGTTAACTTGTCCAACAAGAAAATGACAAGTTTAAATTTGTCAATTGGGAAGTTTGTTGCTTTATTCACCATTTTGACAAATTATTGATGAATTAATAATTGTCAGGCATTTTCAGTGTATGAGGTACTTTTGAAAGATGCAATATACATTACTTAAATGATTTATCAAATGAGCGGGGTAAAATATATGGGTATGAACTACTATGAAGGGATATCAACACTATTAAATAAAAGATTGAATTTTGTGGACTGTTATAGCTTAAAACACAGTATACCACGAAAGTGGAGATCAAGATTTAAAGATAAACTTCATGAATATAAAATAGAGCAGCATGCAATAACAAATCTATTGAAATTGCAGAAAACATGTCGAGGGGTTTATCAAACATTTTTGAAAAAACTACAAGTGACAAGACCACATAAAAAAATGGGCATTGGTTTCAAGGGAGGATTTCATTGAGAGTATCTGGGAACACTTCTACTCAGTTAATTTTTAGAGTACAATTGATTCAAAATTGAGAAGTTTTCAATATAAACTATTACAATGGGCAATTCAACTAATAAGTATCTGTTTCAATTTATAATTAAAGATTCAGATCTGTGTTAATTTTATCCAAAGGTTAAAAAGTTTTGAGATGAGGTTAAGTGTCTGTTTACTTGTCAGCTGCCTGAAAATTTCATGACCAGTAAATCGGTTATGTTAGGATACAGAGGTAATAATGATAGAATTTTGAACCATGTGCTTAACTTAGCAAAATATTATATTTTTGTTACCAAATGCAGAGAATGAGCACTAAATTTTGAAAGGTTAAAAAAAAATTCATATACATATAATTTGGAAAAGAATATTGCTCAAAGAAGATCAAATAACAGTTTAGACCTGCACAACAGAAAATGGCATTTGCTATATAATATTTTAGAGAATACTAATACTTCTATCTAAATTTTATTATATTACAACTTCTTTCATAAAATTCCTTTATTGTAGAATAAAATGAAAGTGTGGTGTTGAGTAATGCTTCCTATTCCTATTCAGGTGGTGTTTTGTGTTCAGGTTTTGTCTTTCCTCTTTATTTCGGTATATGTTTATCACCTATTTATTTAGTTATTAATTTTCTTTCTTCTATCAAAAAAGGTTTTTGTTTCCCTCACCAAATGAAGTACATGTACATGTATATTAATTTCACTAGAGTTATACTGTGTTAAACAACTGTATATTTAATTATTGTACTATTATACTTTTTCTCCTTTTTGTACAGTAATTTGTAAAGCCTCCGTGAGATGGTTGCAACCTCTCCCATCCACTACTTTTTTCTACTTTTCCAGAGCTCCAAACAGGCTTGGCACATACCACACCAATGCAAAATGAAACTATGTACTGTGAAACTTTTCCAAAAATTATAGAATACAGGAATACAGCATACTTTTATTTTGGTATAAAATCTCGAAAAATCGACACACAGAATTCTGGAGGTGATTTATGCACAAATTTGAGGAAGGTCTTAAAATTCACTCACTCAAAAAAAATAGCATCAGAGATGCCCGTACCCCACAGCCAGTGGAAATAGTTTTCAACACAATTAGTTGTAGAAGTAGTGACAAAGTACAAAGATCGGGATACTTTCATAGCAGTGTCAGCTATATAAAGGTCCAAATAATATTAAGTATAGAAAAACAACATCTAAGAGAAAGAAAATGTATGTAAAGATAAAGTGTCAAAACAAGACAATTCAATGGCAAGATGACAGCATTAATCACAAATTGCACAATTATGTAAAAGTGCATATAATAATCAATTGCAGCAATCCATATATCTTTGTCATAGGAGAAAGATGTTTCAAATTGTTTAAATGGTCCACTTCCTACCTAACACACCGTTATCAGTCAATAAAAATTAGTTCTACTTTGTCAGATGTTTGTAAACTCCCATTTATCCCAGAAGAATGCATCTGCTGCCTTTCAAAACTTGAACAGGTGCCTAGATGATGTTATATAGTGGATGTCAACTATGTTTTGTTAGTTATGAGATCACCCAGATCCAGATATTTAAGGATCTTTGTAATTTAATACAAAACAATTAAACACCATGTAGCTGTGTCATGTGATCTGATATTTTTGCATATTCATTAGTAGGAAGTACACATACAGTTGTTACAGAAGCATGAGTCACTCAGTGTTACTATAAACTGGGATATCACAACAAACTAGTAAGCTCAAATTGAATCCCGACAAGACCGAGTTTATCATCTTTGGTTCAAAGAGACAGAGGGAAAAGTTGAAGCATGTTTTCCAAATGATATCCTGGGCAGTCCACTCTGCCCTGTTGATTCAGTCAAGAATTTGGGTGTGTGGTTCAATTCAGATTTTTCCCTGTCCAGGCATGTTCAGAATGTCTGCAAAAGTTGTTTTGTTAAACTCCGTGATTTTAGACATGTCAGGCGGTTTCTTACTCATGATGTTTCTGTGCTTGTGGCTAATGCTCTTGTTAGTTGTCAGTTGGATTACTGCAACTCACTTTTCAGGAGCCTCTCCAAATTCAATCTATGCAAATTACAGTGCATCCAAAATAGTGCAGCCAGAATTTATTCAAACACCAGTCGATACACCAGTATAGCTCCTGTTCTCAAGAAATTGCATTGGCTTCCCGTTGAACAGCGCACGGTGTTTAAGACAGCCACACTTGTTTATAAGTTTCTTCAGGGGCCACAGTGGCAGAGTGGTAACACTCGCCTCCCACCTCTGAGACCAGGGTTTGATTCCCCCCACAACCTCAAGTGGGAAAGCTGGTAGTTGCTTCCCTTTGGTCGGCAGTTTACAGTACAGAACCTTGACCAACTGTATGTACTGGTTTCCTCTGCCCTTCCAACTATCCGTCGTGATATGACCTGTACAGTGTTGAAAGCAATGTAAAACCCAAAATAAATAAATAAATAAATAAATATAAGATTCTTCATACAAGTTTTTCTGTGTATTTTCCTCATAAATCTGTCAAACAGTTTGGTAATAGTTTTGATGCTCCCACTATGTGGAATGCTTTTTCCAGATGAGTTTCGAGCCTCTCCCTCCCTGGCCTCTTTCAGATAGCAGTTTAAAACCTACCTGTACACCAAAGCATACCCACCTTAGCCTGGATCATCCCCTGGCATTCTCCATGGTGCTTGGCCCCAATTCTGTGTCTGGATACTGAAATCTACTCGACTGCTTTTTTTGGTTTTGGTGTACCTTAGAGTCCTCTTGTATGGGGAGATTAAGCGCTATAAAAGTCCAATTAGAATTAGAATTCAAATATGGCAGGTGAACACACTTTGGCCGAGCCAAAGTTAAAGGTCACAGCATGATGCACAACTACACCCCTAACCAAGTGTCAACCTTCTACACCTTAAAGAATCCAAGAAATAGCCTTGAAACAATTTTGAAACTCATGGATATTATGACAGGGTCAAAAGTCAAATCAGGATCACACCATGATGTTGTGCACTTACAACCCCTAAGCAATATCCCTACCAAGTATCAACTTCCTACACCCTTATGGTTTCAGAGATATAGCCTGGACAAGATTTTATGGGTCAAGGTCTTTACAGCAAGGTCAAATGTCAAATCAATGTCACACCATGATGTTACATATGTACACCTCCTAACAAATGTCCCTACAAAGTATCAACTCCCTACACCTTACGGTTTCTAAGAAATAGTTTGGACATGATTTTATAGGTCAAGGTCACTATGACAAGGTTAAAGTTTAAATCAAGGTCATACCATGATGTTGCACACCTACATGCCCTAACTAATGTCCCTACCAAGTATCAACTTCCTACACCTTACAATTCCGAGATAGAGCCCAAACAAGATTTTCAAACTCAAGGTCACTACAGCAAGGTCAAAGGTCAATTCAAGGTCACACTATGATGTCGCACACCCACACCCCCAAACCAATATTCCTATCAAGTATCAACTTCCTACATCTTGTGGTTTCTGTGATACAGCCCGGACAAACTTTTTCCAGCCACCCACAAGTCCACCCATCCGGACATCATGGGTGCAAACAATACCCTGACAAAAACTTTTAAAAATCATCAGCAAAAAGCTATATAAAGGGTGAAGCATACTATGATGTTTGAAACATGTTTGAAACTACTCACATCAACGTGTGAATTTCAGTGTAATTTAATAGGACATTTTGCTCCTCCTCCCACAACTACAATTGTGCAAACACCAAAAGCTCATGAACGTGAAATATTTCAACCATTACACCAATCGTTCATGTAGTTAAAGTCATTAAATTTGCTAGTGATTGTAAACCTTTCCATCGTATCATCATTAAAATGTTTACACTTACAAAAAAAGACCAATAGACCTGACACCAGGGCATAAAGTGTGAATAGCAATACCAAAACTAAAAATAGCCCATTATAAAATAATTATTTAGGGGATCTTTAACAAATTGCCCCTTTGCAAATTTAGTTCCCGTATTTCTGGTACAATCGGCCCCCTTATGCCACAAACTCAATTGCTTTAAAGTTTACATATTTAATTAATTTGTATAGTATTTATTTAAACTTAATCTCTTTCATTTACTTTACAATTATACTTATTGTAAATGCTTTTACTCATTTATTTTGTTTCTTATTTTATTCCTGTCAACACAAATTAAAATTATTTATGTCATTTTATCTTTTTTTATTCAGTAATAGACCGCTTTCCCCAATTTATGCAATTTTTATTTGGGGATTTTGTCTTTTCATGTTTCATTTTTCTCGTATTAAGTGGGAAACTAGTATTGCTTGATGATGCCCAGTGACACAGTGCAGAATCTTGACCAAATATATGCACGGCTTCTCAGTATCCTTAACAACTATAATACAATATACGACTTATGCAGTCTTGTAAAAATGAAGAATTAGATGTAACAAATTAGCGTGACCTGAGCTAACTGGCTCTTCATTCTCAAGAGAATGGACTTGGAAAAATGGGGAAACTGGACAAAGGGCTTTTACGTTAAATGTTAATTGATGTCAGTATCTCACTGGGACAGGCCAGCCCATCTTAAGATTGGCCGGCCAATCTTAAGATTGTCAGCCAAACTTAGGATCCTAAAATGGGCTAGCAACAATCTTAAGATTGGCGAGATCTTAATTCCCCTGTTCCACCAAAGGATTAAGCCCCGATTGGGTCTGGGACCCTTAATCGTGGACAGTCTTGGAAAAAAATGGAAAAAAATTGACCAATGGACTGCAAAACAGAATCGATATGAAGGTCTGGGATTAAGTACAGATCGTCCTCAGGAACCCTCAGGCAGCCCCAGACAGTCCCTAACTGGTCTGGGACTAAGAACAGACTAAGCCATTTGTCTGGTCGGTTTGAACCACGATCCTGTCGTACACAAACCGACTGGGTCCCAGGACGCCTCAGGCCTCCTGGGACTAAGCCCCGACTAACCCAGGATTAAGTCCCGACCCCACAAGGTGTCCTGAGGCGTCCCCAGGCGTCCCCAGACCGAGATAGCCGATTTTTGTTTTGCAATGGGACTAAGGGTCGCAGGAAGCCTGGGACTAAGAATAGAGGGTCTGGGACTAAGGGTCGGCGACTAAGGGTCACAGGCGGCCTGGGACAGCATAGGACTGTGTAAATTTGGTCTGAGGAGGCCTGAGGAAGCCTGGGACTGGACATTTTGTTTATGGCGGGAAAAAATAATCGGTTGGGGTCGGGAGAAATATCAAACATGTTTGATATTTCTCACGGCCCCAACCGACCACAACCGACCCTTACAGGAAGCCTGGGACTAAGCAAATTTTTGAAACCGACCCTCAAAAACCCTTAATCGGGAGCCTTAGTCGTGTGGTGGAACACCCACATAAGTTTGGCTCCAACATCATTATTTGACTTGCAACTTGCAAAATCAAGATTATTACCTCTACTAAGGAGATTATGGAATTCCCCCTTTTATCGTTTGTCTCTTTGCAAAATAACTTAAAATTTATGGGTGGATTTTGATGAAATTTCAGGAAACGTCAACAACGAAGTTTTGGTGATGTTCTGAATCACTATGTGGATCCAGGAATTTTTGAAGGATTGTTTTATCATATGGGCCTTGGCAACGGTATGTTTTCTCCATGTGTTTATGTTCATATTGTTTTTGGCCATATGTACTCCAACTCTTTTTTTATATGTGCAACAAACCTGTGTATACTTTATATTAATTTATTATGTATAGTTACATGTATGTTACACCTTGACATAAAAGGCAAACATTATAAAAATATAGTTTCTATCATAGCTTCTATTGGACTTATAAATCCTTTTAAATTGAAAAATATAAATTAATAGAAGTGTTAAGAAAAGAAATGAGAGGATTTTGTAAAACAAATGTGGATTAAACAAACATATTTCAATGTATTCACAATGGCATGAAAATCAGCTATTGTTTAATCAAATTCTTTTTACCTCCAAAGTGTACAACTTTATTTAATAATACAGAATACCAACATGCAATGTATATTCATTAACTCAAACAGTCATGATATATCACCAGATACATAAATTACTCATTCAGTGCTAACACAAGGAAATCTGGAACAAAATCAAATGTTGTTTCACGTTCCATTTTAAAAGAACATTGACAATAAGCACAATCTGGCTTGTTATGGTTTTCTGTAATGATGTCTCTATTCAATATACAAGTTAGGCTGACAATGGCCTTTGAAATTGACTTACTGTACCAGTTACATAGTGTACATTTCTATATCATCATTTTGCTTAAATTTGACATGGTTGCTTAATTTTGACTTGAAACTGACATTAACTGACCATTCCTCCTGTATAGTATTAAAACATTTGCTATAAACATCATTCAGGTTCAATTTCTGACCTTCAGGAAAAAATCAGTTTTGTAGAGTTTTCCAATCCAGGTACATTAAGTAATATTGATTAACTGATACTGTGATACCGGTCTGGCTACAACACATATATGTAACCTGTTCTAGAATCTGATAGCATTTAGGTAAAATCCCCATTTCATGTTAAGAAAGTCCATATCTGCTTGTAAGGCTTGAATTAATGCATTTTATGTACCTCAAAAAAGTATCTTTTTGCTATATTCTGAATTTACATAGCCCAAGATACTTAAACACCTGTTTCATAGAATATTCTAAATGTATTGTATCCTGTGTGTTCAAATTCCTTAGATTTTGATATTAATGAGCCCAAACCTCTGCCACCTACACCCCTTAAAGTTTCGGTATAGGCATCATAAGGTAGAAACTCATCAAAATATGATTCTAAATAGGTATTCTTAAGTTTTAAATAAACTGATAGAAAATTGCCAATCCTATAATCACAAGTGTTATTGGCTTCCTGTAATTTTTTAAATGAACAGTGTTTGTTTTATCTGTATTATCTTTCATTTGCTACATATATTATATTGGGTAACAGGTGTTAACATGGTCAAGCCTCTTGTTTTTTTCTCATTTTCACTTATCAAAACAATGTTATCAATGCAGAATAAAAATTATATATGCATGTCCCCATATCTTTTACGTCTATAGCAAGATCGTTGAGATACACACTGAATAACACTGGTGATAAGTTATCAATCTGCCTAACACGTTGGTCAACCTTGAGCCACTCAGTGTCACGTAAATCTGAATAAACATGACTAGTTTCTTTGCAGAGAGTTTACATAGTAAAATAAAAGTTCCAATTGATATTATTTGTTTGGATCTATTGAAAAAAAATTACTATCGTCTCAATCATTTACAGTCAAATACCTTTGAAAAAAAAATCAACATAAGCCTTGAATGTGCTATTTCCTTCCAAACATTTATTAAATCTATTGCCCAAAATAACTGAATATATTTTGCTAATGCAAAAAAGACACTTTTTGATTTAATGCACAAAAGGGCTTTTGTCCGAATTTTTATGTATTGGTTTAATACTTAACCACCCCACAGTTCTATTACCACACAATTTTTAACACAGCAGTCACAGATCCTGAAAAATGAATACATGACATTTTGAATTTTAAGTACTTTATTTTCTATTTGATCAACAGTCGGAGGATTATTATTATTATTATCTACATATCCTGAAATAAAATGATTTTAAAATATCAATGTGCGACTTTCTAGTTGCTGTCCATATTTCATAATGAACCACGTGTACAACTCCATGCATTATTTTAAATATCCCCACGACAAGAATGGGCTATTTTTGATCTAAAATGTATATCACTGTTATTATTAAAAAGGCTCGTGATAAATCTGCTAACACTGAAATAACTGACTGAAATAGTCACTTTAGAAAAAAATCTGTACCATATCGTCTACCTCCTGTGATGGGCTAATAATAGTACCCTCATCCAATTTGACGAAATTTACCAGCTATAGTAAAACACTGTAATTTTATCATATTAAATTGATATAACTGTGTCGTTTGTTTACTTCATATATTTCATGGTTAAACAATGAATAATTTGTTATAGTTTTAAAACAATATTATACTGTTGGAAATACTGTACTGCTGAAAACAATAGCATGTAAATATTGCTAGCATTTCATAGAACGAAACTACGAGTTGAAGAGTTAAAGGTGCGTTCGATATGTACAAGGCAAAGAGTATTGCTTACATTGTTCTTTATTTTATAGCACACATATAGGATTTATTACTATTTCATTGTATAAATTATGAGGATATCACTGTTTTACAAACATTTTCCAACAGCGAACATGACTACTCGTTTTTGTAATAAATGAGCATTAGGGACAATGTAGTATTGGGGTATAGGCGTCAGAATTAATGGAACTCTGCTATATTAGAATAGTTTCAAGCATAAGTTCAGATATCTTGACAGCAACAGATTAGAATTCTACACTACAAGCTATAAAATGGCTTTTTACAATATTCACAAATACTTGTTTATTGTTGTATAAAATGAATAGGTAAGTTATTTACGATCGAACTTATATTAGGAGTGTATTCGCTGGGTTTGTATTGATGAAAAATTACTAAGCATTGTGGTTTTCTGCCTGCACTTGTAATAGGATTCATGCCATACATAATTAACACCTTCAACAACTACACAAACACTGTAGCATTTCATCAAGATTTGTTTATATTAGCAGAATATTCATGGCAGTTAAACTGTATAGTTATTTTAAGAGGTAACTTGTGTTTAATCATTTTTTTCATGGGCAATTTATGTCAAACGTTGACCCACAATTTTCTTTATTACACAATATATTCATTAAAATACAAGATAAAATTTTTGACAAATGTACCTACGGAGGGAGAAAAATAGAGAATAGTTTATACAGATATTTATTTTTTTTAATATGAAGGACAATTCATTTTTAAATAGTTGTGTAAGAATTACTGTAAGATTTATTGGACTTTTTTTATTACAAGTGAACTCAAATGTCGGCATGCCAAAGAAAGAGTGATAAGAAAGTTATTTATTTGTTTGACAACAGCACGGATAATAAATTCAGGTGATAAGTGAAGTTGTAATCGCTTTACAAGATAAATCACTGTTGTATAAAAAAAGTCAATTAGTTGCTTCTCTATGTAGCATGCTTGTATGTCAACAGGGAAGTAAACAAATGTAGTTTATGTATTCTTATTTCACTGTGATATATCAGTATTTCTGTGTCCAGGTAAGATAATATATCCATAAATATGTGCTTGAAGATATTGTATAGTGGACTAGGTTTACTTAAATCAGTGAATTCTTGATTTTATTATATTATTAATAAGGATATTGTTTATAACTCAATTCAAGAATTCCAAATTCATTAAATGTATTGTACTGTTTTATTGTTTCATAGACATGGGTCTTGCACACACCACTCTGAGAGGAGATTAAATAACAAACATATGTGGCATGTCTATATGAAACCTGTGAAATATCACATAACGCACTCGTGTATGGTAGCAACATTTTACTTCGAGTTTTGTGGTGTAGGTTTCCAATTACTATAGCAATTACTCCAGCTGAATATTAAGTATTTTATGGTCATTTTAAGTAAAACTCTATAGATTGAGGTGACAGAGTTACCTTTAAAAAGTTTATCATATAATAAAGCAAATTGTTAACATTAAATAAACAATTATTGGAGATACCTTTACCGTTAAGATTGATACTGCTTTTGACACAGAATTTTTTTCATACTTGTAACAGAATAGCCCATGCATTTAAATGACTTGTTTTACATGAATGGTATGTTCTGTGAAATATTCAAGTTACTAAGTCATATATATCAGAGATACTATGTCATAAATATGAGACACTATATGTCGTATATAGAAGTTAGTAGGTCGAATATATGAGTTATAAGGTGGTATGTATGAGATATTAAGTCGAATATACAAGATACTAAGGCGTATATGCAAGATAGTAAGTCGTATATATACGAGATACTAAGTTGTATATACGAGATACTAAGTCGTATATACGAGTTATTAAGTCATATATACGAGATACTAAGTTGTATATACAAGTTATTAAGTCGTATATATAAGATAGTAAGTCGTATATACAAGTTATTAAGTCGTATATACAAGATACTAAGTCATATATACAAGATACTAAGTGGTATATATGAGATAGTAACTCAATATACGAGATACTAAGTCGTATATACAAGATACTAAGTCGTATATACAAGTTATTAAGTCATATATACGAGATAGTAAGTTGTATATACAAGTTATTAAGTCGTACATACAAGATACTAAGTCATACATACGAATTATTAAGTCGTACATAAAAGATACTAAGTCGTACATACAAGATACTAAGTAAGTAAGTAAGTAAGTAAGTAAGAAACACTTTTTTTTTTATTTTATTAAGTCTTTTTTTTTCAACATATGAACATAACATATATACATCGTATGGCATAACATATACAGAAAACGACTATGACTTTAAAAGCTGACTGATAGAATAAAGTACACATCACCAGTGTCGATAACCATCACTTCACTTTACTGTTTAGGTACAAATATTTGCATGTAGTTGTCCAAAGAGCATACAAAATTTACCACTTTTTCCCTTTTTGTCATAGACCTGTTTTTCTATTGTGAGATGATGTTTTAGGGTTGGGATGTAGTCCATTAAGCTAGGCCTTTTCCTATCGTTGTTACACATATGGATGAAAAACTTGCCAATCAATATACAAAAGTTAATTACCGTGTTAAATGGTATGGTTCTGTGAATTCCAAATATAATATCATCTATTCTCAATTCAAGGTTAATGTTTGTGATGTGGTTAAACCATGTTTTAAAATTTTGCCAGAAAGTTTTTATTTCTTCACACTCGTAGAAGGTATGGACAATATTTTTTTCGATGTTACAGTATTCACATTTTCCACTTATTTCAGGTACAAACTTTGATACTTTGCTTTTTGATGCATAAATTCTGTGAAGAATTTTATACTGTAACATTGTTATTTTTATATTGTAAGTGGTAAATTTTGGTAGAAGAAATAGTTTCTTCCATGTTTCATCATTAAACACAAAACCTTTAGCATCCCAACTATTAATACAGGTTGGTTTTGTTATCACTTTCTTTACTAATGACCAGTAACACTTTTTACTTGATACATTGTTTAGCATAGTTATCCGAGTTTCACATATTTCTATGTTCTCAAAAGAGGTGTTCATGTTAAGTATTTGTCTCCATTTGTTTGGTATTGCAAGTGTTACAGAGTGCAATTTTAGCCAATTTATTCTTCTATTAAATTTTCTTTGAAATTCCTCGTGAGTCAGAAATCTGCCATTATTTTTGACAATATCACCTATCTTCAAAGTTTTAGGTCTTATGAATTCTTCATCTAAAACCATTTTATTATTAATTTCAATGAATTTATTTAAACAGATGTATTCTTGCAAAACTTCATTAGCTGAGTTGGGTTCTTCATTAAGGTTAAACCAACAGTTAAAAACTTGGTTATAAAACTTTGGCAGATTGAACGACTCATTTGCAAGTTTAACATTACATCTTACAAAAATTTCTAGTGGTACAGGAATAAGTGATTCTAGATAACTTTTTGTCACACTGTTGCTCATTAACCTCTTTATCCAACTGCATTTTTGTGCCTTTACATAGCTTTCAACATGAGGAAATTTGATACCACCATCTTCAATGGTGTTGTATAATGTACTTGTTTTGATTTTATTTGGTTTGTTATCCCATAAGAATTGCAATGCCAGCTGTTGCACATCATTTATGAACCAGTCTGGTGTGTATACACTGCTGATTAAGAAATTTATATTTGCTAATGCTAAGGATTTTAGAACGGTCACTTTCCCCAAGAGTGTTAAATTGAATTTTGACCAGTGATTCAAAATATTTCTGATTTTTTCAAGTTTGAGGTCATGGTTCTTTTTAATAAGATTGCTTATGTCACAAGAAAACCATATCCCAAGTGACAAAACTTCGTTACTCTCCCACTGCAGACCAAATAAATTTGTTTGTGGTTTGTTACAATTTTTCCCAATAGGCAACACAACAGTTTTGCCGTTATTTAGCTTTAGGCCAGATGCACTGTAAAACAGCAGTAAGGTATTTATCGTAGTCTGTATAGACCCTATGTCTCTAAGAAACAAGGTTGTAACAAGGAAGTAAGAAACACTTATATAGCACCGAATTTGATGTAAACATCCTCTAAGGCGCTGATGTGCAAAAAGGGATAGTCCAGTTCCAGAAAGATGTGTGTTTCCATATTAGCGTCCGGTAGGGGAGATAGGCTATGGTGGAGGATAAGCCAATCTAAAAAGGTATGTTTTCAACTGTTTCCTGAAACCAGAAATGCTTTCTATGGTTCTGATGGCTTGAGGAAGCTTGTTCCACTCTGTGGGAGCCCCTGCTATGAAACTGCGTAGCCCTGAGCGTTTATTTGGTTTAGATGAGGAAATTGATAGGCGATTGCCCCGTGTGAGATCACTCCGCCTAATTAGAGTGGAGAGATATGGAGGTTGGCTCAAATGTATTGCTTTATAAATGAGGAGATTATATTTGAACAGTATACGGTAATGAATGGAGAGCCAGTGTAGTTTGTGCAGGAAGGGTGTAACATGACAGTATTTATTTAGCTTGCACACCGTCCGACATAAGGCATTTTGAACTCTCTGTAGTCTGCTAGTATATGCCTTTTTTGTGTTGTAAAGCAGTGAGTTACAGTAATCCAGACGACTGCTTACCAAGGCATTTGCCACCTTTACAGCTGTTTCATGATTTAAGTACCTGCGGACCCTTCGTAGTTCCCGGAGATGGTAGTAACTGTTTAAATCGTATATTCGACTTAATATAAAATAAACTTTGGCAGTCCAGAGCTTCCGTAATATACAACATGAACAAAAAAAACCTCGTGACTAGATATACAGATTTAAAACAAACGTTCACTAAACAGTACTTTAAATAGATTCTATGCATAAAAAGAATGACAAAATAAGATCCTAAAAACTGACAAGATCATATACCACAACAAAATATACAGAAACAAATACCCAAATACAATAAAATAAATACAAACCATAAATAGAATTCTCAAGAAGTGTAAAATATACAAATAAACAAAAAATGAATTAAAAATTTATTCTGTCAATCTAATCAAGCTTAGTGTTGACATTCATATCTCCTCCAATTAGTCGCCTCTTACGACACAGGAGGTCACGTTGGGCCTATTCTACTTCCCCGGACCCACAGGGAGTTAAAGGCTACAAATATGTTATACTATATTAATGACACAAAATACCCTCTAAGAATTAACAGTGGTGATTAAACACAGGTTGTCAGTAATAATCTTCCATACATTTTCCCCCAATGTTTTACCACGTGGGAGTGATTAATTAGTGCATTAAGAAGCAGATTAAAATGATCTAAAGGTTCGAATTTTTATTTACTACATATAGTTCTAGCACTATATTTTTGTGCCATTAATATTAATTAAACATTTGGTGAGTCATTGTTGGCCATGACCATGAACCACGAGGCATTGCATAATACACAGATCACCAGAACAGGCTATGTATATTGAACGCAAAATCCGGATATTTGGTTTGTTAATATTTAGATTGGTATTGACATGCGGTGCAATAGTGTCACAATTCCCCAGACTTCATGTGCTGTTGGATAGCACCAGTATTATGCATGTATCACGACGCAGAGGAAAAGAATACTGGGAAAACAATCTTACAGTGTTAGTTACTTTACTGAAATTGTCATAGTTTTGTTTCAAGTGAAGGCAATTTCTGAGATGTACGGTACCAAAGTGGCTTGGGTCTTGTGAAAACAGTCCCCCACCCAAGAGACTAAATACATTTGTCGCGGGTACTTGTGTTTATTATATATAGTTTAACATTAATTAACATAATATACAAACTATAATATATGTACAAGTTAACTAAGATACACAGTCATAAACTAGTAAAATATAAATTGTATGCAATTACAGCTAGTTCAGGTTATAGTTTATATATAATCACAGGTAAGGTTGTCAAAGCATATTTAAGTCACAGTTGATGCTTAGAATCTAAGAAGATTTGTATCAATGTTAACATTTGTATCAAGCTTAAAAAGTCAGTAAGATTTATCAAACACAAAAGCGGATTACACTGGTATTAGCTATAAAACGAGGACCTTAAGGCCATCTTAGCTACAGTAGCCATGCGTCATAAAATAAGTAACCCCACAATAGAGACTTAAATGAATCCAGACCCCAAGTAAAAGTCAAATTATTAGGGAAGTCTCAAAGGAAGATTTAAGGCCAGCCTTAGCCTAAAGTGACCTTAATTAAAGCTTACAGTATTTATTTTACACAAACAGTTTTTGTTAAGTTAATATTTTTTAGAATAATTAACCAAAAAACCTATTCAAATATACAAGCACAACCTGATTCTTTTTGAATAAAAATAGTATTTGTTTAAAGTGATGACAATTTCTGAAGACAAGTAGTAGGGGGGGGTGCCACTGTGCCTGGGTCCTGTTAAAACTAACAGACCAGGCATCGTTTGCGTAGAATTGATTGCTGTTATGTTCCACCTTTCTTCAGTCCTGGAGTACTTAATACTTTTTATTGTGAAGATATGAAGGCGAAACAGGCAATTGATTGACGTTACAGTTTGTGAATCTTGATATTAGAAGCAGTTGACAATGTGAAATATAGGCAATGTAACAGAGTGAATAATAACAAATATGACAAAGTACGGTAAGTTATGTACTGTATATATATGTACATACACTGACGCTTTCAAGGAGACATTCTAGTGTTCAATTTAGTGTCACTGATATTATACCTGAAATTTAAAATAGGTTAATATTACTGGAGGCCGCATACAGCGGTCAACCAGTTTGGCATTTAATTAAATGTCGTTCCCCTCTGTCTGTGGTCTTGTGTTCAAATCCACATGACAACATGTCAGATATGCAGAGAAGCTGTTCTTACGTAACTTTAAGTGTTAAAATCTCAACTTTGATTTTCGTAAAGTTATGGTGATCTAAAAACGGTGAACAAAGAACTGCATATCTTGTGAGCGCGTGGCATCAAAGATGTAACATTTCCATACATTAATGTATATTACAGGGATGGACAACAGTCTAACGGACAAACGGGAAAACTCCATACGTCTGTTATGACTGTACTGTCATGTGGGTTTTCGCATTTGTAATTTCAGCCTATCAAGCTGACTCTGTCATTAACCCTTGGATATGTACATCAAAAACACTTTATAACTATGGTAAAGTTCTTGTTAGACTGAGTGTTGTTGCAATGGCTGTTTTCACAATCATCAAATGTTGTAATTGATTTGATCATTCACACTAAAACAGGCTTGTGTATGGCATAAAATGGCTATGTGGGTGCAGCCTCTTTTCATGAAGTGTAATAATTCTCAAGTGGTTAACTGATCAGCCACTTAATTATATTCATAACTAGGAAGCACTTGTAGAATGCAGACCTCTACCAGGACATTTTTCCAAAAAATTCAGGATTTTTTGTATGGAGAATATGATATGGATCTTTCTCAAAAAGACTTCTTCCCTTGGCCAGGCCCGACCTTCATAAACAACATAGATGTGCTCATTACTTTTGGAGTAATGTCTATCAGAAATAAAAAATTAATCGAAAATACATGGAAATGGGACCTTTGAGATGTCAAAACCTTTTCTGGCAAGAATTTGATCCGAATCTCTCCCAAAATTTAAAACCACTTCTTCCTATAGTCAGGGCCTGCCTACATAAAAAATACACGAAAAAACTGTTAATTACTTTTAGAGGAATTGTGAACACAAACAAACACATCTAACATCATAACCTCCTAGTGGAGGTAACTATAGTAAAATTGGATACTCTGTCCTTTCTGGTCAGAGTATCTGTTACTACAACAACTGTTTTTGCCATTGTCAAATGTTCTATTGATCATTCACACCAAAACAAAAACAGGCTGACATAATATGGCCATATGGCTTTAGCCTGTTTATACTCTAATTGAAATTTTATAACACTTAATCTCCCCTCTTTAAAGGGGACTCTAAGGTGCTTGATAAAGGGGCCAACTGATTGGCCATTGAAGTACATGCATAATAAACAGATGTATGCACGGATTGCATTTTAGAGCACAGTGCTACAGCCCAAAGAAGGTACACATTTCATAATTTGCACAAATATGTCCCACCACCTTCAAGTGCCTAATGAGGATACCATAATACCATACCTTATGTCTCTCCCGTCCTTATTGGCCTTTAGTTGTGGAAGGGTTAAGTAACTAGCTGCAAATCATGGGCTGTAATTTTTTTTACCAGGATCAGATATAACCCTTGACCCTTCCCCCAAGTTCAGATGAAGTTACAATTCCTAAAGGCTCCTTATTATTATTTAGTGGTATGTATGTCAAAAGGCTTACAGTAAGGTTGTGCTTAAAATAATTTTTGCAGGGTTAGCTTTTACCTTTGACCATGTATTGAAGGTGAAAGGCTCTTTTGTTTACTCCAGCCCATAAAGGTTGGAGTTATAGTCGTTTCCTGTCCTGTCCAGGTGCCGGGCATAAAACTTGTGGGTGTTTCACAGCCTGAACCCATGCACAGATTTTCACCTAAGTTTTAGGGTATGTTTACCCCAAGAGGATCTAGAGCTGACTAGGTTTGGGGGGTATTTGGCCATGGCAACAATTTTAAAGATTTTTGGGTCTTAAAGTTTGTGGGTGTTCACCAACCTAAATGCATGGCTTTGACCAAATTTTCAGTTTTTGTTTATCCCAAGAGGATTAGTTTTTTGGGGTATCTAGCAACAACTGTTGTCATGGCAACACTATGAATATTTTTGGGTTTAAACATTTGTGGGTGTTCTTCAGGCTAAATCGATGGATGGATTTTTACCAAATTTTCAGAATATGTTAACTGAAACAGAATCTAGAGCTGAGTGGGTTTGGGAGGGTATCTGACAACACCTGTTGCCATGGCAATGCTTTAAATACATTTTGGTCTTAAACTTCTTAATTGAAAAAGGGGCTCTATTAAACCAATGTTACTACAGCCAAGGCCGGGGTGGGGAGATTATGAAGCACCTTTCGTGTGTGTGTGCATGTGTGTGTGCATGCATGTGTGCGTTTGTCACATTTTTAAATCAAGCTTTATATCTCATATCTTGTATGAGATAAAAATTTATAAGTCTGATGTGTATGGACTTCCATGTGTCTGTAAAATAGTGTAAATGTCATAATTTCATAAAGCATTTGTAACTGTGCCCAGATGACTCGGTTATAAACAACCAAAATTTATTCTGCCTATAACTTATCATAGCTGTATATAATATACTCAAACAGAATGTATTTCTTTAATAGAATTGAACACATCTCCCAGTGCCTCCTATGTGTGGCCACTGTGTGAGCCAGTCTTCCACTGTCTGCAGTCTACACTTAAAGACATCAGTATGTCACTACCAGGATCATGTTGCTCATGTATCCATGTGGATAACACCAGCACCATTGCAAAGATTGCATGCATTTTCCTCACAGTCTCAGGTAAATGCTTCCATGTGAGTTATCAAAAACGTAAACACATATAATCATATAATGATACATTTGTGAAATTCCAAATTCATCATATTATCCTCTGAAGTGCTTCTATTGAAAAATGGTAAATCTAAAGCTCAGAAAAAAATTTGTCCACAAGAATCCAACCAATGGAAATAATAAGGATGGCAACAGTGCTAATCCAGTCTTAAGAGATACATTTTAGGAGATTTTGGAAGACAGTGAGCTTGTCTGACAAATTGTATAAGTGTATTCAATTAAACTAGAATTTCCTAAGCAATTTTCTTTACATTTCAGTACTTCTATATTCAGCTAATATTGCCCTCTCGAATCTGCAACTGTAGTTTGTAAGTCTTTAGAATTAAAGCCACTGTCTCCATGTGTACAAGGCTACAAGCTTCTTCATATTTTGCAGTAAGTGGGTGGGTGGGATCAATCTTGTCTGGGCTGTCTCGGCTTGTCTATTGTATAGGATGTAGGTGTGCAATGTTATGGTGTGACCTTGCCTTGACCTTTGACTTTTTTACAGTGGTCCTGACATTAGAAATCTTGCCTGGCTATATCTCGGTAACTAATATTTACGAGGTTGAAACATGGTTTAGGGCTTTTGCCCTTTTGGTTATCTGTGTTTTCTTAAATATGCTCAAAAGATGGGAATTCGTCGACAGGAGTTACTCCATGTGTAATGCTTGCTATTTTTCTTGTGTATGAGACCAGAAAAATGTGTAACAATTGTAGTTCTTTTATGTAAGTCAATTCTGTTGATTGCTGTCATAATTTTGTAAAGTTCAACACTCATCTTTGTTGTTAGTAGGACTTCATAAACATTGCTTGCACTTGTGTATGTCTCTTTCTGTCAAACAAACACTTTGTATATTTTGTGTCTGTTTTATTTATTTATGAATGTATTTAAAATGAAAATTACAGAGTATTTCAGTTATATACCAGTTCAGCGTTACTGTGTTAATGGAATGTTTGTAAGGCTTCAAAGGCTTCATTTGATAAAAACCTCTGTAAGTGTTAAAATGGCTTATTACAAATACTACTCCTGTGTTACAGATATCTCTCATGCTAGTTTTTCTCTATCTTAAACACAGACATTTTACATTAAAAAATTGAAACTCTCTATATTTGTCCCATTATTTTTTACACATTTAACTTTGCAGTAAACAAGTTTATGTTTAAACTCTCACCACCTTTTGAAATTTGTTGCAGCAACCTTGTACATCATAGCCTTCAGTTCTACTGACTGGGTGACCGGTAATGAGAGGAGAGAGGCATTAACCAACATGACAGACCTGAGTATTGGTGTATGGAAAACTTGCTACACCCCACAGGAGGGAGACAAGACTTGTGTGAAAACTAAACAGTTTTTGCTACCAGGTTAAAGCTCCAATTAAATGAATAATATCGAGATTCATGAAAACTATTGGCTAAAATATAGCTCAACACTCCTTGTCTCATGTAATCCGAAGTGACTGTTTGGGATGAGTAGAATGGCTAAAATATAGCTCAGCATGATATGTTTCTGTTAAAGTTGAGCTGATTTTTTTTCTTGATAATTTTTCAGGTAGATTTGTGAATACACTAATAAGACTTGTTACAAACGTATTGAAATAACCTTTAAAGTTTATCAACATTTGACCAACATGACTCCTAGAGTATGCTAATTCTTGTTTCCAGTGTTTTTCTCATGACTCCTGTGGTTTGAAATGTAACAAATGACCTTTATGAAACCTTTTCTTTATGACTTCTGTTGCTTTAGACTGGAATGAAGAGTGGTTACCAGGTGTTCAAGGTATGTTTACCTGTGGCCTAGTCTTATTAATATTCACCACAATCGACATGTGGGCTTACGTCATGGTTCCCAGGCTACAGATAGGCATCAGTGCCCTTTACCTGGCGGGATGTTCATCTTTTGCAGCAGGTACACGTGTTTATTGTAATGTTACAACCACACTAATGGTGTGAGGCTTTGCAATTCCTCTTATTGAGTGAGTACACTTGACAGGTGATGCTCCAGTAATCCATAAAGATCCATAAGGATTAGACAAGCTGCAGTTGTAAATGTAATAGTAATGAATTATAAAACCATATCAATACTACTGGATTGTTACTCTATAGTTCTATTAATGGAAGATTCAAATAACTAGCCGACAGTAAGATTGTACTGAATGTTTTATTTTAATCTAGCAATGTTCTGAGAGAATTTGTAGATGACAATTCCTATATTATATTTTAATTAACTGTTAGTGGTTGAACTTTCACTAAATTTTAGGTTGTTTATTTATTGTTTTCTGTCACACCTAGTACCTTACTGGTTATATTATGATGGGTAGTTGCAAGGGCAGAGGAAACCAGTACATACAGTTGGTTAAGGTTCTGTACTGTGAACTACCGACCAACTGCACGCAACTACCAGCTTTCCTACTTAAGGCCAGCCCTGGATTTTAAACTCTGGTCTCAGTGGCGGGAAGTGAGTGTGTTACCACTGTGGCTCCTCATTTTTTTGTTGTAAGGATTGCTTATTTTGGTAAAAGTAAATCTTCAGTTTGTAGAATCCACACTGATGTCAAGATCAAATGTAACATAAAATACTCAATTTAGTCAAAAACACACAGTGATATCCCGTTATTCATAAATCATAGTACACTACTGTATTTTTATGACACAATGTCCTTCAGAAATGGACCGCTGCCAGTGATTATCAGCCTGACACATCCATCAGTAACTTTAAAAAATCCACCCCAATCAAAATACATGAATATAAATAGAGGGTAATGAAAACATGTCATCCTAACATTATGAAATATTTACAAAGGTTCTCAGTTCCTGTAAACAAATTCTGGTGTTTTGTCAATACTTTAAAATTAGTAAAACCTACTAACACATTATATTTATTAATGGAAAAATATAGTTATAGTTTTTCATTATTTTTGTTTGATCAAAATTTGTGCAGTAATAAGCAAGATATTGTAAGTTGAAAAATTGAAGTGGGAGTACAGTATTTGTGATCAAATACTTGATGACATCTAAAAACTCAAACAGCAATCCTCATGATTGGACTGCAGACCAGCTAGCAGTAAAAAATGCTGTGTTTTCAAAACCTTAATTCTGCGCTGATAATCTCTTAGTAACACACACTCAACTAATAATAATATCTGACAGTTTTATGACAAACTGTGTCAAATATACAAAATGGGTAAGGGCCGTTATTTTCTTACAGGATGTGAAATAGTATATCTGCTAGACAGTTCTTATTTTCAATGATATTTGGCCATTAAATAAGTTAGTAAAATGTGTTATGAACATGTATTACTTTTGTTCATAAATCTTTTGAGTTCATGTAACTTGCAATTGTATATGAAATAGAGTCAAATTAATTAATCAAAAATGAATATTACTTTGTGAAAGCAAGTAGAAGGAAAAAGAATAGCCAATCAATTTTTGGATGATACATCAAATCAAAATGTTGAAATGTGACAGCTTTTAATAAATGTTTTGTTGTAAATAACATATGCCTTAAATCCATCACTGAAATCAGGTAGTTTAAAATTATCTAAAAACTTATGAGGGATGTTTTTTTCCCTTCAGTCCATTCTTAGTTCACACTAAACACTCAGATTACATGAAAACAAATACTTTGAAGTTTGCCTTCCTTCACTTACTCTAAGGCACAATGCTTCATCGAATACAATGATAAACTGAAATAAAACTCCATATAAAATGCTTCATATTATTCACTGTTATATAATAGTGTTAGAATAAGAAAAATAGCATCAGAGATGCCCGTACCCCACAGCCTTGGGAAATATTTTCAACACCATGAGATATAGAAGTACTGTACCAGTACAAACTTCAGGATACTTTCAGAGCACTGTCAGTTATATAAAGGTCCAAACAATGTTTAAATGGAGAAATAATGTTTAAAAGAAAGATAATGCGTATAAAGATGAAGTATTAAAACAAGATAATTCAATGACAAGATGACAGCATTAATCAGTAAACTAAAATTCAACACTCTTTATATACATCTGCATTTCCGAATTATGGTTTAGATGGTTTGAATATTACCATGCATACAGAAGTGGTAATACATTTAATGAATGCTTATGTGTGGTGTTGGAGTAAAATCTGCGGCTCACTTGATGAAATTCTATCTCTTACAATGGGAAGTTATGAAAGTAAAATTCTTAATAAATTCTAATATGACTTTTGCTTAATCTGCATCAAAAGACAGACCCAAAGGTGCAACAAGATTTTAAAGGTCAAGGTCACTACGGCAAGGTAAAAGGTCAAATTAAGGTCACACCATGATAATACACACCTATAGCCAATAACCAATGTCCCTACCAAGTATCAACTTCCTACACCTTACGGTTTCCGAGATACAGCCCTGACGATTTTATAGGTCAAGGTCACTATGGCAAGGTCAAAGGTCAAATCAAGGTCACACCATGATGCTGCACACCTACACCCCCTAGCCAATGTCTCTACCAAATATCAACTTCCTGCACCTAACAGTTTCCGAGATAAAGCCCGGACAATATTTTATAGGTCAAGGTCACTACAGCAAGGTTAAAGGTCAAATCAAGGTCAGACCATGACATTGCACACCTACACCCCCTAACCAATATCCCTACCAAGTATCAACTTCCTACACCTTATGGTTTCTGAGATATAGCCCAGACAACATTTTATAGGTCAAGGTCACTACGGCAAGGTCAAAGGTCAAATCAAGGTCAGACCATGACGCTGCACACCTACACCCCCTAAGCAATATCCCTACCAAGTATCAACTTCCTACACCTTACGGTTTCTGAGATATAGCCTGGACAAGATTTTATAGGTCAAGGCCACTACGGCAAGGTCACAGGTCAAATCAAGGTCACACCATGACGTTGCACACCTACACCCCCTAACCAATATCCGTACCACGTATCAACTTCCTACACCTTACGGTTTCTGAGATATAGCCCGGACAAGATTTTATAGGTCAAGGTCACTACGGCAAGGTCAAAGGTCAAATCAAGGTCACACCATGATGTTGCACACCTACACCCCCTAACCAATGTCCCTACCAAATATCAACTTCCCAAGCCTTACAGTTTCCGAGATATAGCCCGGACAACATTTTATAGGTCAAGGTCACTACGGCAAGGTCAAAGGTCAAATCAAGGTCAGACTATGACGTTGCACAACTACACCCCCTAAGCAATATCCCTATCAAGTATCAACTTCCTACACCTTACGGTTTCTGAGATATAGCCTGGACAAGATTTTATAGGTCAAGGCCACTACAGCAAGGTCACAGGTCAAATCAAGGTCACACCATGACGTTGCACACCTACACCCCCTAACCAATATCCGTACCACGTATCAACTTCCTACACCTTACGGTTTCTGAGATATAGCCCGGACAAGATTTTATAGGTCAAGGTCTCTGCGGCAAGGTCAAAGGTCAAATCAAGGTCAGACCATGACATTGCACACCTACACCCCCTAACCAATATCCCTACCAAGTATCAACTTCCTACACCTTATGGTTTCTGAGATATAGCCCAGACAACATTTTATAGGTCAAGGTCACTACGGCAAGGTCAAAGGTCAAATCAAGGTCAGACCATGACGCTGCACACCTACATCCCCTAAGCAATATCCCTACCAAGTATCAACTTCCTACACCTTACGGTTTCTGAGATATAGCCTGGACAAGATTTTATAGGTCAAGGCCACTACGGCAAGGTCACAGGTCAAATCAAGGTCACACCATGACGTTGCACACCTACACCCCCTAACCAATATCCGTACCATGTATCAACTTCCTACACCTTACAGTTTCTGAGATATAGCCCGGACAAGATTTTATAGGTCAAGGTCACTACGGCAAGGTCAAAGGTCAAATCAAGGTCACACCATGACGTTGCATACCTACACCCCCTAACCAATGTCCCTACCAAATATCAACTTCCCAAGCCTTACAGTTTCCGAGATATAGCCCGGACAACATTTTATAGGTCAAGGTCACTACGGCAAGGTCAAAGGTCAAATCAAGGTCAGACTATGACGTTGCACAACTACACCCCCTAAGCAATATCCCTACCAAGTATCAACTTCCTACACCTTACGGTTTCTGAGATATAGCCTGGACAAGATTTTATAGGTCAAGGCCACTACAGCAAGGTCACACGTCAAATCAAGGTCACACCATGACGTTGCACACCTACATCCCCTAACCAATATCCGTACCATGTATCAACTTCCTACACCTTACGGTTTCTGAGATATAGCCCGGACAAGATTTTATAGGTCAAGGTCACTGCGGCAAGGTCAAAGGTCAAATCAATGTCAGACTATGACGTTGCACAACTACACCCCCTAACCAATGTCCCTACCAAATATCAACTTCCCAAGCCTTACAGTTTCCGAGATATAGCCCGGACAACATTTTATAGATCAAGGTCACTACGGCAAGGTCAAATGTCAAATCAAGGTCAGACTATGACGTTGCATAACTACACCCCCTAAGCAATATCCCTACCAAGTATCAACTTCCTACACCTTACGGTTTCTGAGATATAGCCTGGACAAGATTTTATAGGTCAAGGCCACTACAGCAAGGTCACACGTCAAATCAAGGTCACACCATGACGTTGCACACCTACACCCTCTAACCAATATCCGTACCACGTATCAACTTCCTACACCTTACGGTTTCTGAGATATAGCCCGGACAACATTTTATAGGTCAAGGTCACTACGGCAAGGTCAAAGGTCAAATCAAGGTTACACCATGACGTTGCATACCTACACCCCCTAACCAATGTCCCTACCAAGTATCAACTTCCTACACCTTACGGTTTCTGAGATACAGCCCGGACAAACTATTTCCCGCCGCCCGCCCACCCGCCCGCCCGCCCAGACGCCCGCCCGCCCGACCATCCAGACACCATGGGTGAAAACAATACCCCAACAGCCATCAAGGGCTGTGGGGTAAAAATGATATTTGACGTAGAATGTGGAAAATGCCATTATCTGAAATTCTGTAACATATCAGATATACATGGCCAGATATTGTCTGAAAACTCATAAGATTGAAAAGAATGTCCCATATTTCAAAGTAACAGGAGCTTTTCCATGTTGTGAATGGAATGAAATTAATATTTCTTTCTGAGTTACTTTTCATCAATGACTCACACACGCTGTAACCTATGATGCAATATATTGCAGCTGCCCTGTGTTTTCTGGGAGTGCTCATCTTTGGTATACAGCAGAACTCTGACCATGCAAACTTTGAGAACACTGTGTTGAACTGGTCATATGGAACCATGGTGATGTCGCTAGGTGATGATTCTTTTAAAATCATATTTGTTTGAGTTAAACATCTCATCTAATAAATTGCCAGGTCAGTTATCATATTTTGAAGAGTGGAAATAAACTGCAGAGTAGCTGGTTAATATGTTGCACTGTAAATCACAAGGAGTGTTGATGAATCAAGCAACTACCAACATTCTCCAAGAAGATTCAGGCCAAGATTTGAATCCACAAACTTAGAAGTAGAAGGGAAGTGTGTTGCACTACACCATTCTGTCCCAGTTATTCATTGAAGTGTCTTGAAATATTTATTATGTATATTTAAATAATGGATGACATTGTTTAAGCAGACTGTTGTAATAGAAACAAGACTACTTCAAAACAACTTGTGTCACAATTTCTGTCTATGTAAAGTATCCAAAGATAAAGCTTTGCTACTTGCAAAGAAGTCCAAGTTTTACTTGGAGTTTCTCTGTTTGTGACTTCTTTTTCTTCAAGTTTGAAACACATAAAGTTTGATATAACTGTGGCAGCTGTAATTCAGATTTAACAGAAAACAGTCCATTTCATGTGCCAAAATTTTTGTTACCATATCAGGTATGTAACAAAATAATTATGTGAAAAGTAGCACAGTTTCTACATTGTAACTGTTGTGCTGCATGATACCTACTGACCATCTCAATAATGCCTTGCTTATTTAAATAGGTCTTGCATTATTATTACCAAAACATTTACAAATGTTTCACAAAGTCTTTAAAAGACCAATGAATAGATGTGCACAACTCTTATAGGGTCAGACTTGCTACTTCTAAGTTCTATGAGAAAAATTTTACACTTGCGGGAGGGTAGCAAATTACTGAATTGTTTGGAAAGTTTTGCAAACCAATTATGAAAGTCTGAAATCTGAAATAAGAATCATAATACCTATATCAAAATTTCAATTTAGATGGCGGTTTCAGGCTTTTGTACTTGCATGCATGTTACTGCAGAAATGTTTTAAAATCACCTGTGCAATTCAAACTCCTTCTACAGAGTTCCAGCCATAAATAGAAGACAAATAATTTGCTACGAGTTTGCCCATGCTGACTACATTTTCTGTGTATCTTCAATTTTAGGCTGCATCCTGCTGTCTTACTTGCTGATCATGTGTGACTTTTACGCTGTGCTGTCCTACCAAGCTAGAAAGAAAAGCAACAGAAAAAAGGCCAGAGAACGTGTTCTGAATGCTTTGGATGAAGCAGTCATTGAAAGCCAAAACTGTCCATCAAGTAGTCAGGATGGTGCAGTAAGTCAGAGTCATTCTCAAAACAGTGGAGACACTAATTCAGTTGGAAGCCAGTCAGCCCTGTGTAGAGCAATAGTGCTTCCAAATGGTACAGACAGCACACATAATGATGAACAGGAAGTTAGGCCATCTCAATTCAAGGGTAGAACACGCCTACCACCAATAAAGGGTTCTAATTATGGGAGTCAAGGTATGAATATTACACAACACTATGTAAGAGATGAAAATGAGATTGCAAGAGGAAGCCAGCCTTCTGTTCAGACATATGACAGTGGAGGATATACATCTGGGTTACCCAGTACAGTAAACTATAATACTTCCTCACCAAATGACCCCTCACAGTTATTTCAGGCCAAATAGCCTTATTTTGTGAGGAAACTGCTAGTCGTCTGCTGTTGAAAAATATGAATCATTTAAAATCTGAATAAGTCACATTTTCTGAGAGGTAATAATTTCAAAAAGAGTTCCATTTGCAGATGAGTGATGAATTTGTGAATAACAGGACAATTAGTGCTGCAACTCTGCAGGATAAGATCTTACTCATAATCAGCTGAACTATCATACTGCTATCCAGCTTGATTTTGACCTAGTCTCATTAATATTTTTATGTGAAAGTGCATTTATTCAGACCAGGCTTGCCAAAGACAGGACCAGTAGTTAAAAGCAGTTAAATCTGCCTCTTATTGGTCAATACGGGTTAACTGAGAAAAGACAACAAAATAAGGATGTACCATATTCTGGTGATTAGATTTTATTTGGAATATAAAAATGAAGGATTATTGTTATAATATTCCTTTAACCATTTTATTTTCCACTAATCTATTAATGGCCAAGATTGGATTTAGAAGATCAGTTTGTGTTTAAACCTCATCTAGTTAATACTGGTTAATTGAAAATGATAAAATAAGGATATGTCATACTGCTGAGTTGTTTTTTTTTTTACTTGTTATAAATGGATTGCTATCATTTATAATATAGCTCAGGCCTGGGGTCAAGTACATGGAGCCAAGTACAATTACTTTGCCAAGTTGCAAGTACAAGTACTGGTCTCAAGACTCAAGTACAAGTACTTTGAAAAATTGCAAGTACAAGTACTTTTATAACATATGACCCAAAAACTATAATAACTAGATCGTCACTTTATATTTAAAATTGATTATTTATTGAGACATACAATTTAAAACAACCATTCAATGAACACCGATATTACAAGTCAATAAAGTTACAATTCAATGAACACTGATGAGCTAAAACCTGCTCCATTATTTTTCTTGTTACACTTAATAAATACGGGTCTTTCAAAAATTTTGTGAGTGAACACCTGAATACATGGAAATCTGGCTGGAAATCCTGGGCCGGGATTCACAAAAGGTCTTAAGACAAAAAAATTGTCTTAACTTTAAGAGAAAAGTCTTATCTGTGCAAGAATTTTGTCAATAAGTTAAGACTTTTTTTGCTTAGACAAAATGGGATTCACAAAAGGTCTTAGACAAAAATTTGTCTTAGATTTTGTCATAACTTTAAGACCACTGCAGGGCAGACTTAAGTCATTTTTAAAATATTCCATTGCATGTATTTACATTTTACCCTTTGTTATGCCAACAAAAAATATACTATGGGGATCTATACTTCCTATAAAAGTAATTTCTGTGGATTGTAATAGAAATTTACATCCTTTAATTACCTATAAATTTCCATATTTTACCTTCTTGTGGTAAAAATATTGTCATAAAAATGGCTGACTCACAATAAAACACAAAGACTACCATTTTTACATAATTGTACAAAAAAAAGTAACAAATCTGTTTTATAATTTTGAAGAGCATGTTTGGTGTATTTATCGATGAAAAATGTTTTTGTTTTACTAAAATTTGAATTCAAAGTAGTTAAGACTTTTTGCACAAATTTTGTTTCCGCTAAGATTTTGCTAAGCACTTTTTATGAATCCCAAATTAAGAGAAATCTTAGCTAAGACAAAAGCCATAACTTTAAGACTGGTCTAAGCAAAAAAATTGTCTAAGACTTAAGACCTTTTGTGAATCCCGGCCCAGTCTTGCAATACTATAAAAGTGAGAAAATAATTAAGGGTAGGTTTAATGCTAACCTTTTATGATAAAAGCAAAGCTATGCTGTGACTGAGTGGATCTTTTGTGTAAAAAGTGAAAAAGGATAAATTAAATGCTGCACCTTTATTATTAAAACACAGCTATATTCTGAATGAGTGGGTCTTTTGTTTAAAATGTGAAAAAGGGTTGATTAAATGTAGCCTCTTTATAATTAAAGAAAACCTAAGTTCTGGCTAACTGAACAGCCCTTTGTTCTTTGACAAAACAACACAAACTATAATCTATCTACACTCTGCTGAAAGAGACAGTTAAAAATTTACACCTAAAAGTCACTTAATTAAAGCTATAAAAATACATATGTACTTGGAATGTACTTGAAAGTAATTGAAAAGTACTTGGATATTTTAGGTAAGTACAAGTACTTTTAATTTTCAGCTGTCAAGTACAAGTACTTGAAAATGAGTAATTAAGTACAAGTACCAAGTACAAACACTTGTACTTGGCCCAGGTCGGATATAGCTGTACCTGTTTTAATTTCCACTATTCTATAAATGACAAACTGGGCCCGTATTTACAAAGATTCTTAAACTTAACTTCATGTTAAAACTCATCTATAAACTCATCTTTATGAGATTATGTTTAAACTCAAACTTTTCACATTACAGAAAATTCTTAAACTGAAACTCACCTTTAAACTCAGACATAAACTCATTTTCTGAGTTTATGCTTAAATTCACATTTGTTGATATTTTTGAAAATTCTCAGGCTAAGATTATGCTTAAACTCTTCTAAAAATTTGAGTTTGGATCAGACTAGACTCAAGAAATGAGTTTATGATCAATTAATGACAGTAAAGCGAAGCCATAATATCTGTGGTAACCTTTGGAGAAATTTACTCCTGTGATTCGGTTATCTGCCATATTAGAGACCTTGAGCAAGGCTACTTGTACGCCAACGTGTACTTGTAAACTACAAGTACACGTACAAGTTGAGGTTTATTAGGCATATATCTTGAGCAGATTTCGTCACACTGGTAATGTTTATGTAATTTACTAGTGATGTCATATCATTCAGTTTGTCATAGATGACCTTAAAAATATATGTAAATATATACACATATTTCTACAGATTTAAAGAAAAATGTTTCACATTAAAACGCAATATATTACACGTTAATACTTACGGGTAAAATGCTGGCAACAGGTTGTTTACGTCTAGACATGACGTGTACTGCTAAAAACATCACAAAAAATTATGACGTAAAAATTTAAAAATACGTCACACGGCCGATTTACACGTACACGTAGGCTTGTTCAAGGTCTCTATTGACAAAGATATTACTTATTAAGAGTCAGGATTCACCCATATGTCTTAAATTACTAGTAAGAACAATGCAGAAATTACTTTTTTTTGCCCTTCAAAATAAATCACAGTAGTGATTATTCATAAAGAACAGTCACATGGCTCTCAGGCTAAATTCATATATAAACATAAGCACGAGATTGTAGTTTCTTTAATTAACTGAGAAAAAAACAGCCATGATAAGACTCGGAACATGTTTGAACTTCTAAGATAACATTTGCGCAGTTTTGCAAAAAAAAATAAATAAAAATCTTGGACATACATAAACAAAAGACCAAAAAAGGAATTAATGTAGTCATTCTAAAATCCATGTTCAAAAATATCATGGTCTTGGGATTTTTTTTCAGTATCTCGTATATTTACACAGGATTCACACAGGATTCACACAGGATTAACAAATTCTACCTGTGAAAATTTGAAAACTTGAGCAACTGTGTCAGATTTTAAGTGAAGTTCACCCAAAAAAACAAATTGTGTTGCCAATGCAGTGTAACATGAAAACCCTTCACTGTAATTAGTATAAAGCCTCTGTAATAATCAGTAGCTATAAACTCAAGACTGAGTTTATGCATGAGTTTATGTGTGAGTTTAAGAATAGCTGTGGTATCAACCAATGAAATGCTTGCTTACATATCAGCTGAGTTTAAGTTTATTCTCACATGAGATTACTTTTGAAAATACCAATTTCATCATAATCTCAAGTGAGACAAAAACTGAGATTTTGTGTCTGAGTTTAAGCAAGAGTTTAAGAATCTCTGTAAATCCAGGCCCTGGATTTACAGGGTTTGTTTGTGTTTAAACATATTTGATTAAACTGGTCAATTGAGAACAACAACAACTGAAGGTATGATATACTGACAAAAATATAGTTGTCATCATCCATTGTGAAGTGAAGTGCAAAAGATGAAGCCAAGAAATTAATGTAGATCAATTGGCATAAATTGGTAAACTGTTTGTCTCATCGATATATTTTGTAAATATACGCTTAAACTTCTGTCAGACATGTATATGTTACAGTCAATCTGTGAAAATGACTGAAAGCTTCAGTAATTTCGCGTAATGACTGAAATGACCAGTCATTACACGTAATCACTAAAATTTTCAGTCATTTCATGTAATGACTAAAAATAAGGTCCAGTCATTACGCATAATGGCTGAATTAGGATAAATAGCTTTAAATAGATACTTGTGAGACTCATCCATCATAAGAACGGTTTCTTATCTTATTGGTTAATTAGTTGGTACTAAATTATGAAATTGTCCGTGTACTGTATGGCAAGCCTGACTTTGTAAATTACAAGATCTGCATGTAAGTATATTTCAATTAGCCTATTACAAAAGTATGGGTTTAGGTTTGAAAATCCTGAATATAAATTCAGAAGGCATGTGAGAATTCCAAAGTTATTAATTTGATTAAAATAATTTAATATTTAATACGCATAACAGTTCTCTAGCACACAAATGTTCACAATACAGGGGAACAATGTACAAAGGTTTTGAATAATTGAGGGTTTGATGAAAAATACTCAAAATCTGAAATCTTTTCAGTCAATCAGTGTAAAAATGAACCATAGATTTCAGTCATTACATGAAATGACTGAAAATTTTAGTGATTACACGTAATGACTGGCCATTTCAGTCATTACGCGAAATTACTGAAACTTTCAGTCATTTCGCGTAATGACTGGTTTCACAGATTGACTATAACATATATATGTTTATTGTTTTAATTTTATTAAAACAAAAGAATTTTGAATCTGTTTTCAAGCAAAAGTTAAAAACTTTTAGTCAGTTGACCAGTATTGACCCACTGTTAAAGAGTACTGATCAAGGTGGCTTTAACCTGTTAAAACTAGCCCTTCAATTGGCCTGCCAACCATAAAGTTATTCCTAAAGTATTAAAACTAATAAATTATGAATAATTGAAATTATTGTTGTCTTTTACAAAGTATAGTTTCTAACATGGTCAAATTATGGACTTGTATACTTTGATGCCTACATTTGCTGCTGATTTTTGTGGTAAATATAGTGCTTTACAAGGTTATGTGACACTACTTGAACAGAAATGTCTATTTTGGCTTGCTTTGTGCGTTACTCTAGACAAATATCTATATTGGCACATTTTTATAATTTTAATGCAGATACTTTTAAAGTAATTTTTTCACAAATTGAGTCATTTTGTGGAGTAATTTGTCTATGTATTTACTTTCACAGATGCTATGTATACTTCATGAAGCAATTTGGTGATATAATATCAACTACTATTATAGAAGCTTAATAGCTTTTTGACATTAATCACAACTTTATCACAGAAAACATATTACACCATTTTGTTCTATCATAGTTGATAAAAAGTCACTATAACATTCTGGGTTAAGAGAGTTCTAGACAAAAATTAGAAATGCAATGCACTTTTAACAGTAGCTAGAAAAATGACCAAAATAAAGAATAGAAAGAACACATTATCATGTGTAATGTCCACCTCATTGCAAAGTTACAAGATAAACACAATTTCACATTTCCACAAAAATCCAAGATGTCTGCCAAAATTTGAAAAAATTGAACTGTTGTAATTTCCACACATAGCAGCTGTAACACCCTAAGTTGTGCATATGCTGAAACAGTAACACCCTCGAAATCTGTCTGTCTTGTACCATTTACAAAATAAGTTTAACTATACATTTTCCACAAAAACTAACGATTGCTGCCACAACTTGAGAAAATGGAATTTTTCTGAAATTTGATACATATAGATTCTATCCCACTTCAGGTAAAAATTCACTTGATATTTTGAATGGATTAGGTGATAAACATGATTTTACATTTTCAGTAAACCTCCATGAGGAAAAAAAAGCAAACTTGGTATGTCCACACCCCAGCTGGTGGGTGGGGGCAGGTGGTAAATCTGACTGGCTATGTAGAACCTGTTATGCTTTCCTATACTGTCTCAATACATTCTAAAGCTGTAAAAGCAATAATAAAGGAGATATAAGGCAAAAGGACCACATCTGTTATTTTTATGACCCCAGTTTGACCCATAAGAGGGGGTCAGGGGTAAATCTGACCAGCTAAATAGACTCTCCACATATGGTTTCCTAATACCTCTTAATATATTCTAAAGCTGTAAAAGCATTAATAAAGGAGATATAAGGCAAAAACACAAAATCAGCAATATTATGACCCCAGTTTGACCCATAAGGGGGGGATCCGGGGGTAAATCTGACCAGCTATCTGGACTCTTCACATATGGTTTCCCAATACCTCTTAATACATTCTAAAGCTGTAAAAGCAAGAATAAAGGAGATAAAAGGCAAAAACACAAAATCAGCAATATTATGACCCCAGTTTGACCCATAAGGGGGGGGGGGGGGGTTGCTGAGGGGGTAAATCTGACTGGCTATCTAGATTCCTCTTAATACATTCTAAAGCTGTAAAAGCATTAATAAAGGAGATATAAGGCAAAACACAAAATCGGCTATTTTATTACCCCAGTTTGACCCATACAGGGGGTCAGGGGGTAAATGTGACCAGCTATCTAGACTCTGGGGGGGAAATGGTTTGCTTTCTAAACGCTCCACATATGGTTTCCTACTACCTCCCAATACATTTTATGGCTCTAAATGCAATACTTAAGATAATAGGGGGGGTTCACATGAATTTTAAGCTTTTTGGTTGGTACCTGTGAGAAAATCGCTCGTAAAGCGGTCAATTTTCATTGGATCGCTCCCAAAATCTAATCAGCTTGCATTTTTGATAATATAAACATGTGTATGAAATTACAATCATGTGACTTTGATAAAGGTCAAAGGTTAAATTTAAATATGTGGAAAATATTTCCCATGCCTAAGGTATATAACTGCTAAATAAGTTTAGAAAGCTTCCAATAATAAGGGAGATATTCAAGGGAGACCATAATGTGGCGGCAGCGGTAGCAAGGAAACTGAAGTGAAACAAACAAGCGCATTTATTGAAAAAATATGACATACATAATCTGTATCTTCAAAACAACAACACTTGGTTAATCATGTAAATTACTGTAAACTATAGTACACCAGTAGTAATGTAATACTGTTTGATATATGTTACTTTAGAAAATCTGAAACTGTATAAATAGTATACACAAACTTTAATATATTTTAACACAGATAAACATCACACTAATATTTGGTGAAATAAAAAATACTGCAACTGCTTTTTGTAAAAATATCACAGAATAAATCCTAAATATACATCAACTCTACACGCACTAGAAGAAAACGTTGGAAATTGTCCAAAAAGGTAAAGATCTTTAAAATTCTGTAAAGTTTACACAACCCATGTATTTTCATTAATTTTCTCATCATAAAAGGATTATATAAGTCTCTTTTGGTAGAAACAAAAATAGGTAACACTGAATTATTGGTAAAAAGGAATTTCTGGACCTCAATAGTCACAATCCAGGTTACATATTGCTTATGAACTAAAAGGCAAGATTTTTTTAAAATTAGTCTTGCAATAAAGTTGGTAATTTACAAGTGACTTTTCATATGTTAAAGGTGCTACAATGCTGAGTGTCATATTAAGGTTATGGGAGATACCGTTACTTTCTTATGTAGATTCCTTGTCATCTGGAGACTTCTGTTTCTTTAATAACGTCCTCCTGTAACATGTAAAACAGAATCTTCATTGACATGTGTTACTTCAAACTCGAGGCTAAAAGCTTGTACATAATACAATGTGGTCATGTAACAAATAAACTCTTTTACACTACTTAACCACAATAACTCCTGACAGATTATTTAATAGGAATACAGATTCTATGGACCAGCAACTGTGTTCTGCTTCAAACAAAATTTAAACTATAAGAGTTCCACTCATGAGGAGGTTTAGATAAATTTCACAAGCTAAATGTGGTCTTGTTGTATGTTTAAAGTATTGTATTTCATATTATTAACATTATGGCTAATTTACTAAAACAAACTCTGCTTTGATACTTGATGCATTACTCTGATTGATTCATGTTTTTAAACAGCCATCTTTTACACAAATATAAAGCCATGAATGTGTAGATGTACATTTAACCTCTTTGTAAGCACCTTACATTAAATTATTGGCTTGCTGTAGTTCTTCAATCTTTTTCTCTGTCTCTTCCATCCATTCCCTGTACTTTTCAGACCACTGCATCTTTAGCTGTTAATAAGGCACAAAAATATTATACATGTGTTTAGATCCTATCTCCAGTGGCAGGCTAAAGAACCTCAAGGACATTGATAAATGGTCCTCCTTAAGCCTCTGTCTTTCAGTTAGGGGAATGCAAGGCACTTGAGAGCTTGGACTGTACTTTGTTCAGTCGAACGGGTCAAATAGCGCTTTGAGTTGTGTAGTATATAGAGATATTGCGCCGAGTATAAAAACTCAATACAATACAATGACAAAAGCCATAAACTGCAAAATAAATTTTAATATGGTATTAAAATAAGACCTTTAACTACGCAGATAAATATGAGGATCATAAATAAATACTTTTTTTTCAAAATATAACCCACATATTTTCAATAGCCAGAGTATCATCATCAAAGTTTTATGAAGTATAAGCTCTGAAAAAGTAACATGTAATAGATTTCAAAATATATCATTTATTTTATGTATTTTATTGTCTAAAAAAGTTTATACTTAATGCATTGCTGACTTTAACATCTGGTAAATTTTATTATCCACAACAATTGCTCTGCTGTCTGTGGCATTATTGATACCAGGCTTTTATCAGTTTCACCAGTGACATCCCATTCCAATTAAATTATCCTGTATCGCTGATGAATGAGTATACATTGAACACAACATGAAAACTATGTTTAAAATACTTTGGGCTCAATGGTCGTCGGAACATCTTGGCATATTACCTTGAGGTTGAGTTGTTCTTCAGTCTCGCACCACTGGGCTTCCTTCATACTCAGTTCAAACAAAAGTGAATCAACCCTCTCCTGTAAACACACAGAGTAAAATCAAAACGGCACAATTTATGCTTAATTCCATTGCATAGTTCTGTTAATATTCATTATTTTTTAAAAAAATTAAAATTTCCAAAGCCAGTTAAAATACACATAGAAAGTCAAACAGTGGTTTTGGAAATATACATGCGGAGAAGTAAATGTGAAGAAACATCAAACACTCCCAAAAAATATTGAAAATTAGTTCGTTTAATTTTACAGGCTGTATACTTAAGTCGATTTTTTTATGATGCTTTTGCTAATTCCTTTCCTGAACACAGCCCGAGATAGTTCCACATCTAGCTTGGTTTCAGCTTTTACATTCGGTATGGAGTAAAAATTTCCCTATGCACACAATTCCAATGATTTTATAATAAAACTAATGCTATGCACAATGTCTGAAGTTGATTCAATTGGATAGTTCTACAACTCAGTACAAATGCTCACCCTGACACAAAGAGGAACAGATCAGAATCTTGGAACCTGATGTGATTTTTTTTCACTGAAGACTGAATAATCTACAATCATGTATCTCTATGAAATATTTTAAAACTACCCAGCTGATTGGAAATGACGGTATCAATAAACATGAATATCCCTGGCTCATGAAAAAAACTATCATTTTTTCTATGAACAGTTATTCCATCTAAATGAACTTGCATAACATGAGCTGGTAATCTACATATTTTCGTCCAAATCTAATTTGCCATAGTGATGTTCAAGTAAATATTTAAATTGTCACTTTCACCCACAGTAGCAAAATATGACATTTTGCAATAGAATTACAGCAATTGTTAATACAATGGTACTGATTTGCTACTTGCATATTGAATACAAATTTAAAACACTTGAAGTGTTCCTCTCTCTGTGACAGGTGCAAAATGTCCTGCTTCGGTCTGAGTGTATGAAAAAATGACTAAATTTGTGGAGATCATTGGGTATCACTCCAGCTTACAAATACAGGAGAATTCATCAATTTCTGGGTAAGATTTTTAATGCATGAACTAAGCTGAAGGAAAAGTCCCAGATTTCATTATGGCACTGCACATACACATGAATATTACAATGTCAAGATTCAGTGCTAATCAAGTGTCAACAAATGCTTTTACAACATGACAGTTGCACATAGTACACAAAATGTACATACATGATTACCAAAAAAATTTCAAAATATTTATCTTTAACATAACTTTTCAAGTTACAAATTAATCGAAATAAAAATTTCAAATTACAATAAAAGTACCCTCGAATCTGCATTTTCAATCACCAAAGCACTGTTGTCATTTTCTAAATCAGATATTCTTTCTTTCAGTTTTCTAATGAGTTCATCATGGTTACAGCCTGTCTCCTGAAAAAAATATGAACAGCTGTAAAAATACAATCATTTGACAATTTCTTGAGCACCCAATTTGTTTCAGTTATCAGACTAAAACATTAACTGCACGTAGAAGTGAATCTGAGCCCTCATTCCTGTAAATATCTAAAAGTATATAACATTTTATGATAAATTTCTAATGACTGGGAGTATAGAAAGATACAATATGGTTTGGCATAAGAAACCAGCAAAGTTTAATCAACTTAACAGACACCGATTATCATGAAGAATATTCAAATAGTGACTTTGCTATTCATATTGAAGCTTAGCCATAGTAATGTAGATTTGCTTTTGTTTAACCTTGTTTTTTCCGCCACTGTATAGGTTGTATCAGGATTGGCAGCTCATCAGACGTGTGTGAGTGGGTCGAGATTCTGCACTATGAATTACATGGTTACAGCTAGTAACTATTAACTTTATCTCTTTAAAGTCAGAGCAAAGATTCAAACCCATTACATCAAAGGTTGGAAGCAAATATTTTAACAATATACAATCAATTCCTTTCAATTTACCCATGGGAAGTTGACCAAATATTTACACAATGGAAGCCATAGCCAATACTGACTGACGATGACTGGATAAGTTGCCCCTAGCACAAAATAACCACAATATTTGTTACAATGTATTCTTACATAAAGTCATTAAAATTTCAAACCTTTGCATATCATTAAATATATCAAAACTTCAAGATTTGATGAAAATTAAAATGAAATTAAGCCTGTGTAAAATTGATCCTTGAATTACCTGCATGTAGATAACAAAACCGGAAAAATACTTCCCAATCAAAACTGGCTGCAGTGGTGGAAATATTAGGCTTATTAGCAGGCTTTTCATCGTAATTTTTAATGTTTTAAGTATTTTTCAAACTTATCTAACACACTGGACTGGAGATAAACATACTTTTGAAACTTTTGATTCCAAACTTCTGACTTCATCTTCATGTTTGACTTTTAACTCTGACATTTCTCTCTGTAGTTTCTTCAGTGATTCATTGTCTACTGGCCTGAAATAAAAGGGTAATACAAACAATGTAAAACACCAATGGTGGTGTCAGAGTACTGAATGAACAAATTGAAAATATGTAACAGATTTGCTCCCTGATAATAGACAGACATTTTCTTATCAATTATACAAAGAAAAAACTGCAAGAAAATAGAAGAAACGTAGAAATGCCAAATTATTAATGGAAGGTTACTTCACACAACATAGAATTGAAAGATCAGTACTTGAGAGAAACAAGATTTATGATTTATTTCTCCAACATCAATTATACATATTATCATTTATCATGCAAAATATGCACAATTTTCAATTTTGTCATACATGAAATCAAATACCTTCGCTGGCCTAAATTGGGCCCTCCAACTTCCAAAATTTCTCGTTCCCTTTTCAGAACAGTTGTATTTTTAGCCTTCCTCAATTCATCAAGCCTTCGTTTGTAATCAGCAACTTGATCTTCTAACTAAAAAGCAATACAAGGAAGATAATTATTATTGTAAAGTGTACACTGAAAACTTAACCTTATGCAAATAGCATGCAAACCATTAACATATGCTAGGTACACAACTATTATATCATGCACACCATGAAATTAAGTAATATTTCAACAGATAAAAGCATTATAAACAGTATGTATTTTAACTGAAAGACAAACATCTTACTTTCAGTTTTTAACACATCAACATAATGACAAGAAAAAAGTAACAGTGTGCTTTAATAAAAAACATGAATACATTTCTACCACAAAATATTAATAAGCTATGACTGTCAAAGAAATTAACCTACCTCTTTTATACGGCTTTTCAGTTGTGGAATATCATCTTTCTTTCTTGTTGCCATGGTTTGCTTATTTAAATGTCCCTGGTAAAACAAAACTTGCTGTCATTTGACTAAACATTTTCTAAAAAGCCTTAAATTGTAATAGGGTGTCTTCAGATTCTTAATCTAATTGTAAAAAAGTGGAGAAAACTGGTTTAATTTTAATCTAAATTATGCAGTAGAACTATATTGCAATAAAAAATTTAAATTACATCACCTCATCATGTTCTTCTTCAAAATACAAATGTATACCTCACCAAAAATTTACTGGCCAATTACTTTAATGATATGCATATTTTATTAAGCATGTTGAAGTTGTTAAATGTTGTATTCAGTAATAAATAATATGCAAATTATTTCAATAAAATATCATATCAGTCTGTAAAATCCTGAAAATGTTCTGAAGTTATTTCAGTTCAGGAAGAAAACAGTTCCTTTCATAACTTGCATCATTGTTTGCATGTGTAACATTACATTACCAATTTGGTTAATTTTATTGTAATTGGAATTTTTATAAATAAAAATACTTACATAATCCCAACAAATGCTTACGTGACCTACCGTTCGGTCAAGGACACAGACAATGTGTCTCTCCATTTTTTTTCTACTGAAAGTACACACGTAAACCCCAGCGGGCACCTGCTGGAGGTTATATATCCTCTGTAAGTTGCCATTCTTAAATTTTTGACCCTATCCCTCAGAAGATGGTAGAGGGGAGGAGGGTGGGACTCTCCTTGTTGGGATTATGGAAGTATTTTTATTTATAAAAATTCCAATTACAATAAAATTAACCAATTTTATTGCATAAAAACGTACTTACATAATCCCAACAAATGCTTGAATGCAGCCCTGAGGTCCATGGTGGGTAGACTTCTGAGGACTGTCAAGTGCTATTGGAGAATTCTTGAGGTTATACAGATACAAAAAATGCATGGACACAATATGTTATACTACAAACAACTGTAATATATTACACATATTTAAAATTATTATTATTATTATTATTACAAGTACTGATAAGGTGATAAAGTAGTTGTAATAAAGTAACTGAAAAGGTACTCACCCACTTGTGAAAGCAGCATGCTGTACCATACATAAACATGATATATATATATCCCATCACCTGGTCTGTACAGATGTGCAGGGGTCAAAGGGCAGTTGCGCCCAGTTGAATAGAACTCCAACAGACAGAGTGCAGCTGTCCCTCAAGCCAAGCAGCTGTATTTTGAAAATATATTCCTAGTCGTGTTCAAAATCAAAGTCCTATTCCATTCCAGTCCAATTCCATATATCCTGAAAATAAAAATTAATCATATTATTAAGTCTCAATTGTTCACTACATGCTGTGCTGATACAATGGGACCTAACTTAAAAATATTTTCATTCCCCCAGCAAATATCCTTCAAATAAAAGTTTGTGAAGGGTATTGTGGGACCTCCAGTAACAGGAGCTCAAGACATGCTCTAAGGAGATACCTCCTTTGAATGTAAGTGATGCAGCCATAGCTCTAACATCATGAGCTCTAACTTGACTGACCTGTTGATCAGTCATATCTGAAGACTGATAGCAAGTGTGAATGGTCTGTTTGATCCACTGGGAAATGGTTATTCTTGTGATATCCTTAGAATAACCCTCCCTAAGTGATACAAAGAGAAGGGCCTTGCCCTTTCTCATGGATTTGGTCTTGTCTAAGTAGACTTCGAGGGCCCTAACTGGACAAAGTGACTTGTCCTCCACCAGTGAACTGTCCAACATGGTAGTAAGAGCTGGTATAACTACTGGTTTAATGGAATCAGGGCCATCCGAAGCCAACTGGTTTTTGGCCAGGAATGCTGGAGAAGGAGAAACAGTGACCTCTGACCAATTTCTCCTTGAAGAGACAGAAAAGTGAGTCCAAGCATGTATGTCACTCCTTCTTTTACCTGAGGCTAAAGCCAGCAGGAAAACTGTCTTGTAAGTTAGCCACTTCAAAGGAGCCTCAGATAAAGGCTCAAAAGGAGGTTTTGTCAAACCTAGGAGGACCAAGGAGAGGTCCCATGTAGGAATGGACCTACTTGGTTTAGGTCTATCCCTGGTGAAGCTGGCAATAAGTCTACTTAGTTCTAGACTTTTTGAGATGAGTTCACCCTGTGAACCCAAAGCATCAGCAATTGCTGTTCTGTAACCAGTAATTGTGGCTGGTTTGAGATTTGTAACTGCGAACAGGTAGTTTAGAAACTCTGCTACCTGGGGAACAGTTGCTGAGGTGATGTCCACCTTATTCTGTGAGCACCATTGCCCATAAATGGTCCACCTTGATTGATAGACTTTTCTTGAGGATTCCCTCTGAGGTGCCTTAATTCTTTCTGCCACCTCAGATGAGAATCTTCCAGAATTGGATTCCTGGAATCCAGAAGCCACACATGTAGATTCAGGTACTCCACATTGTTGTGGAACCTGTTGGAATGTGGCTGTTTTAGTTGTGTCTTCCAGTGAGGGAGCTGTAGGGGTACCCTGGTCGAGAGATCCACCAGATCCCAAAACCATGGCATCCCTGGCCACCCTGGGGCCAGTACTATCATCCTGCATGGGTATGTTATTATTTTTTTAATTACTTGTGGCAGGATGGCTACTGGACAGAAGACATAGCCGTCTAGGCCTTCCCAACAGATATTCAATGCATCTATTTTCCAAGCCTTTTTGTCTGGGACAGGAGATACATAAAATGGGAGTTTGTAATTTAGATAAGTTGCAAACAGGTCTACCATTGGTGTGTGCCAAACTCAGCAAATTTGGTTGAATATCTGTTGGTGATGGGACCACTCTGTTTGTATGACCTTGTCCCTTCGTGATAGGGAGTCTGCTATCACATTTAGGGATCCAGGTACATGTCTTGCTCTTATCTGGATCCTTCTGGAATTTGTGAATGCCAGAATTCTCCAGATAAGAGCACACATTTCTATGGAATTGCTGCCTCCTTCTTTGTTCAGATAAGATACTACTGTACTGTTGTCTGAACAGATGAGCACTCTTTGACCTTGCAAGTGCTCCTGAAACCCCTTTAGGGCTAGGAGAACAGCTTGTAGCTCCAATACATTGATGTGAAGCTGAGCCTCCTTGTTTGACCAGAGGCCACTGAGAACTATTTCGTTCAAGTGAGCTCCCCAGCCTTTTTGGGAGGCATCTGTGAATACCAGTGTGGTGTGAATATGAGGATGTATAGGAACACCTGCCATAAGATTCTGAAGATTCTCCCACCATTTGAGATGATTCAGAAAATTCCCTGTTACTGGGATCCTTTTGTCCAGTGACTGGGGAAATTTCCAGTGTGACCTTAGGTACCACTGAAAAGGTCTCATGTGTAACCTTCCCAGAGGTACTGTTTTTTCTAAGGAAGGTAATGTCCCTATGCGTGACATGAGCTTACTTGGAGTCAAGACTAATGACTTTCTGATGGAAACAGTCTGAACTTTTAACCGATCGAGTTTCTTTTGGGTTGGAATGACCAGACCCCTCTGAAGATCGAAGTGATAGCCCAGAAAATCTAGTTTTTGTGTGGGAACCAATTCCGACTTTTGAAAATTGATGAGCCAGCCTAGTTCTTGGACCAATTTCACTAAATTTTCCGAATCTTTGAGACATTGATCCTTTGTTGGTGACCGAAGAAGCCAGTCGTCCAGATATTGATGGATTCTGAGGTTCCTGGCTTGAGCTATGAGTTTTACCTCTTTCACAATGCGAGTAAACTCTAGGGGAGCTGTTGCGACACCAAAAGGGAGTGCCTGAAATTGGAAAACACCTTTTTCTGTTTGAAATCTCAGATATTTTTGAGATTGTGGATGAATTGGGACATGGAAATAAGCGTCTGCGAGGTCTATCGAGGTGACCCACTCCCCCTTTCGAATCGACTTACTGATAGATTGGGCTGTTTCCATTTTGAATGTCGGTACATGTAAATGGTTGTTTAACATACTTAAATCTATTACTGGTCTCCACCGTTTCATGGGTTTGGGTACCAGAAATAGTCTGCTGTAATATCCCAGAGTAGTGGGTTTCATATTTGCTCAAAATGAGCGGAATTTTTGACAATTTTGGTAGAATTTTGAAGTTGAGACGATAACCATGCTGTAGTAAACTTACTACTCTGGGATGTGCGAGATTTTTTGCCCATACCTGCCAAAAATCCTGCAATCTTGTCCCTGGAGAGTCACTTCCTCTTTCCGCCTCTGCCTCCTCGCGATGCACGTGCAGAGAAGTGGTTGTAAGAGGTGTTTGGCTGCGTTCTTTTATCACGAAACGACCTGCTGCTCTCCTGAGAAGATTTGGGATGTGAAGATCTCCCGAAATCAAAGTTCTTGACAGAATCCCTGTATGACTTGGTATCAGACTCCTTCATAATGGACAACCTTTTGATCATATTGTCCTCTACCTGGGACAAAATATCTGAGTTGAAGACTTCCTGCTGGTCAAAGTGATCTGTGCGTAAACTTGCCAAGTCCTTAGGCCCTAACTTGGAACTGCAGTCCTTCAATAAACTGTCCATCCTTGCATGGAGCATATTGCAGGCCAAAGTCATGTTTTGCTTCAGAACTGTGTCCAGAGCTATCTCTAAGGAGGAAGTAATTGAAGCCTGGAGTTGTGAATATTTAATCATGAGATCTGCTGATTCTTTGACAGTGTCCAGATCTTCTGAACTTCTAATTTCAGTAGCTAACTCCTGTATCCTGTTGTTGAGTTCTTCAATGGCCATCTTAAACCATACTACATGGCCTAAGATTTGGACATTCTCTCTGCAAACTGTCTCTTGAATGATATGTTGTTTAGAAGGCACAGAGATGGAAGCTGATAAGGATTTCACTTTGGCTATATTGAAATAAGAGTCAGGCAACTTAGGAGCTCTCAAAGGCGTATTCTGAGGAGAAGTGGTATAATAAATCATGTCAGGTCTCTCAAAAGCCAGAAACTGACCCTGAGATAAGGATTCAGAGCTGGACTTGTCTTTTACTGTGGTTCCAGATGCTTTCCTAAATCTGTAGTCCCACATGGACTGGATACCACCTGCTTCGACGGCTTCTTGGAAGAGGCAGAAGGGGCCACAAGGCACTCCACTTGTGGTACCTCCAAGTCCAGGAGACCTCTGATTGCATTCAGCATTTCTACATAAGAGGGGTCCAACTCCTGCTGGTGTATATCTGCCTCACATTGAGGAGACCTGGATCTGTGACGCTTCCTAGCAGGTAATGTAGACTCTTCATCAGGCAGCTCAGCTTCTGATGGGTCAGGCCTTGGTTGGGAGGCAGGGGCACACATACCCTGCTCCTGAGAGAGAGGAAGACTCTTATGAGAGGCTGAAGGTTTGTCACTGCGTTTAAACTCCTCAAACTGAGAAGCCAGGGACGCCAACTGATTATTCATAGCTTTGAGCATGTCCTGTAGAGATGAATCATGAGAGGAAGGAATAGACTGAGAGGACTTTGAAGGAGTTGGCTCATCCAACAGAGAATCATCAAACTTCTCAGAAGTTTTACTTTTAGATTCCTTTTTGTGAGGAATTTTTAAGGCACCAGCACAAACAGTGCACTCAGATTCATTACCCGTAACACATTTGTCCTTCCCTTCTTGTCGTTTCTACACTTGAGGCAAGCTAAATGGTTATCCCAAGGTAACATCTCACCCAAGCAAATAGAACATTTTCTTTGTTTTTTTCGGACGTGTTGAATCTTTGAAGCGCCTAAAGAACGCGTGTGCACTTGACGGCGATCAAAAAAAGAATGGCAACTTACAGAGGATATATAACCTCCAGCAGGTGCCCGCTGGGGTTTACGTGTACTTTCAGTAGAAAAAAAATGGCGAGACACAGTGTCTGTGTCCTTGACCAAACGGTAGGTCACGTAAGTATTTGTTGGGATTATGTAAGTACGTTTTTATGCAATAAAAATTACATGTCATTATTATTATTATTAATATGTTGTTTTCATCAGAACTGATAATTTAATACTGTCTGCCAAGTAAATTTGATCACCAATTATGGTCATGCCACATATTTTGTATTATGTCAATATCAAACTGTGTTCCATTATTACCTCAACTGGATGTACTTTTGCCAAACTTAAACTATCTTTCCAAATTTAAAACATTGAAAATAGCACAACTTGGGTATCATGCAGGAATTAAATTTTTGCTGCAACTATAATTTCCAGGAAAGTAGTACCTTTTGTAAAGTTGTTATGGTCAGTACAATAACCATGGTCATCCACCATATTTTTTAAAGTTTCAATTATTCTAAAGTAGATGGCATTAATGGCATGGCTGAATTCGCACCAAGCACCTGTGTAAGCTTCAAACTGTAAATGAAGTGGCTGGCGTGTGGTGGTACCTCGGCTCTACTTTACTTGCATGTAGAGCCGTGGCACGACCCCATATGAAACTGGAGATTTGCTTCACCTTATCTACATATGTATTTACCCAAGTATTTCCACAATTTTTTTGTTACATTCTCCTTCAAGGTGACATTCTTTTACTGTAAAAGTGGTCTGAAACGGCTTAAACACAGTCAATCACTAAAAATAAGAATGTGGAATGTGTGAAGAATTTGAGCCCCCCATCCCCCCCCCGGGGCATGTTCTTAGTTTCCATGCAGGCAGTTTGCCCCCCACCCCCCCCACCCCCACCCCACCCCCAGCAGCCCATTTTGCCCCATGTTCTTATTTTTGGTAAAAATTAGTAAGGCCATTTTTTTTTGGGGGGGGGGGGGGGGGGGGGCATGTTCTTATTTTCGGACGTTCTTATTTTCGGTGACTGACTGTATCATGATTTCTGTGTTCTTAAATCAAAACTAATTGATTTAAACTGTATAAAGTCAAATTTAGCCATTTAATTATCTAGCTTAATTCAACAGAAAGGTCTTTTGTGCAAATCTCCAATTTTATTTGGGGTCGTGCCATGGCTCTACACGCAAGTAAATTAAGCAGAGCCGAGGAAAACATGTCGATGTGGTGGTTTACCGCACTTAAGCATAACACTTAACCATGACAGCATTCATTTACCATATTCTAATTAATTCATTAGAGAGTAGTTCAAGCTGTTATCCAAAATATGATATTCGATAAATTTTGCATGTGATTCGTTGCAGATTAAGACACTTTTTATTTTCAATTCATTTCAAACAGCATGTGCTATTCAACCTTTTAACATTTCTAATGCCAAAAAGTAGCTGTCCTTTAACCCTTAAGAGATTGGTGGTAAAAAAGGGGATTGTCCTTGATTCTTACAATAACCAAACTGAAAATGATTGTCCAGCAATGAGTTATTTCAAACAATGACTGACCTTCAATCCTTTTAATTTCTTATTTTCAACAGTAGCTGCCCTTCAAACTTCAACAGTTTGGTTGCTGAAAATCGAGAGTCCTTAATTCTTGCCACAACCAAACTGCACTGTAAATGCTTGTCCAGCAGCGAGTTTCATCTGAGTATGGACGATAATGGAAGATAATACTGATGTTCTACAAACTCTATTGTTAGAAAAGTTGTCAACCTATCGGTACCAAAAATAACTACACCATCTCACATCTCTTAATGCTTTTCCCGGAGAAATATACCTTAGATATTTCGAAATTGCGATTAAAAATACTGCAAAGTTTCAAACTTTTTTTGTTGATAAACAACGGGGACATACTAAAAGTACAAGTTTACTGCAGTACATGAATCCGTTTAGATAGATTATGGAAAGCTATATACAGAGTCTATGTACCTTTTCATATAAGGACTTACATACAAAAGAAAGCATTCTGATAGACATTTAATTATACATTTATTGCATTTTACAAGGCATGTATAAAAACCATGAAGGGATTTCCTGATTAGGACATCAAGGGAATCTGCATTGTTTACTACAAGCATTTCACCATACTGAAAACTATCTAATTTATACAATATGAGTCTGTGAAGGTCCTTATTATAACCAGCACATATTTTGGCAACCGGTGCTGTGTTTGAGTTGTACCATAATTGTGCACAGTATAAGTTACAGCAAGATGACTGGAAAAGTTTGATTTTGATATCTGCTGAACAAGCTATGAAACTTCTGATAAGCATATTACTCCTACAACACATTCCTCAGAAGTGTCTTGCTATGTCAGAGTTATCAGAACAGTCACTGGTTACAATAACACTAAGGTACTTAATTTTATGTACAAACTGTAAGATATTCCCATTTATTGTAAGAGTTGGTGTGTGATCAATTTTCAGAGTTTTTCCTGTAAAACACATGCACATACTCTTTTTAGGATTAAATATGATATTGTAATTCTTTCCATACTCTTCACATATGTAAATAAGCTTTTAGAAGCCTTTAGGAGATGGGGACAGCAGAGATGTGTCATCACGACACATTTAGACCCATGAAGTTGTTTGTTTTCACACTGATATATTTGAATTCAGTAATTATAAAAATTATGATAACAACACACAGATATATTTTATACACACATGTGGATACTGTAATGCAAATCTCGTTAGATAAGTTTTAAAGAAAACTTTATTGAATATGCACCTATATATTGTTTATCACAAATATGTTTACATATTTTCAATATAAATTATAGTTGTCGTAGTAGTCATGATCTATTTCATCCCAAGATATATAACTTCTAATTTCCACTGTATAATGTCACAATGGCAGCACCAAACAATACATCTGGGATAATGGTCAAATACCATCCCAGATAGCTTTCTGCCGTCAAACCGACGTTGACTTTTAGTTGCATGGTCGGACGCAATTGCCAAAGTTGGGCTGACATTGGCTATTGGTTGCATGGTCAGCATATTTTGTCACCATTGGGCCAAGGTTGGCCCTACAGTGGCGCACCAACCACTACCCAAGCTGTATATCTTTTTTATTTTATCACCATCGGGTCAACATAAGGCCAATGATGGATTTTTATTATAGATGGCAGTGAGCAATAATATTTTGGAAACTTGTGTATTATGATATGTCTAATAATCATATTTCAGTGAGCCCACAATTTTTATCTAATTCACAATTTTAAATATAAAATTAATATTCTCATTACAAATTCACAAGAAAGGCTGTTACTGAACATTATAATTATATTACTTGATTTAGGACCATCACCCTAAGACACTCTTCCACCATTGTTAATGTTTGATCATGTGACTTATCAAGGACTTCCTTAAATAAGATCCACCCACAATCTGTCAATCATTTGCCTTATATTAAACAATGGTGACATAACTCTAGGGTGCAATTTGATTAGCTGATGCTATTTTTGATTCTTGTAATTATAAACACAGTTATTTAACCAACAGGGTTGAAATGTTACAATAGAAAACTAATATAATCTAAAGGACTATGGCCACATAATTGAAAGGTAATGTGTGAATTTTTCATCCCAAGCTTACAAGTTTAAACAATAAGGTACACACTGGAACCTTAAATTTATTACACTTAGGACATCTTCTGGAAATACCAAAGACCATACCTAAAGTGACCCCAGCTGTGTTTAAAGGGACACAATAATTCTGGCTGCAGATCATGTTGTTTTTAACCATTTATACACAGAGAAAGAGAAAATAGTGAAACACCTACTTTCATTTAAACAATTTTAATGTTTTGAAACAGGTAAAGAGTCATAAAGTTAAATAACCTCACCCCAGGGGAGTGAGAGGAGTGATGGGGGTACCGTAATCCATTTATCTGCCACTGTGGCCTAGCGGGTAACACACTTGTCTAGGAACTCAGAGGACGTGGGTTCAATCCCAGGTACAGGCAGATACATAGTGGCTCGGATGACCACTTAAAATGGCGGTCCTCTGTCATTGGGTCCTATCCCCAGTGGCAGGTTAAAGAACCTCAAGGATGTTGATAAATGGTCATCCTTGAGCCTCTATCTTCCAGTTAGGGGAATGTCAGTTACTTGTGAGTTGGGGCTGTACCTGTACAGTCAGATTGGTTAAATAGCGCTTTGAGTCCTGTAGTATATGGAGATATTGCGCTGAGTATAAATACATAACATAACATAACATTATGTGTGCATTTTGAAGCACACATAACTCAAAAACTATAAATTGGATCAAGGTCATATTCTCCCATAAGAGCCAGAAGGACTATTTTTGGTTTGGTCCTCCTCCCGGATCACCCAGATATGAATTGAGACTCCAAAATCTTTTTGGGAATTTTGTTTTGCCAATATCCGATTACAAACCCTCGGCAAGGATTTTTGCTTCATGAGGCACTGCCTGTTTTATTTTGTAGAAAGTCAATGACACATATAAGGTCCCTTTTAACAGACCATATATTGCAATAAGTATCAATGAATATTATGTCCTCTTTCTGTTTAATTTTATACTTTTACCTGTTTTCCAAAGTTTTCCTCACATCCTCCTAGTCCTTGTTGCGTGTGTTTGCAGATATAGATGCATGTATGTATATGTGTTTCTGGAAATGAGGGCCACAACATGCTTGTCAGAACATTTGTGATAGCATCTCGAAGGCATAAATTATATATGTGACATTAAAGATATGCTTATGGCAATACAACACAGTGTAATGTATTTGATATTCACTGTTACACATGGGAGAGACATAGCCTAAAGGGGATGCACCATTTTTTTTGTGGTGAGAAAGAAATTACTATGACATCATTTTGTAGGTTTTTTCTTGCTACATCTTATTTTGTAAAACATATTTACGTTTGATACATATGACAGGAAAAAAAAAATTTTTTCTTAAAATTGATGTTTTGATATTTTTGCCGTTTTGATGTTGTTGTTTGTAGAAATTAATTGCTTTGAACAGAAAAATATATGCTGACATTAAACTTATAACTTAAGTTCTGTTTTTAGATCTCATATTTTTGTTCACTATATATGTAGACTTAATTGTTCTTAAATAATCATAACCTGTAGTACTAGTGTTATAACATTATTCCATCATGTTCTCAGCTAAAAGTTAGCTTTACTGGTACATTATTACCTGTCTTGTGTCACTTGAATTATCACATATACTGTTACAGTTCACAGGAAAAGAATTTTTTCTTTGTTTTAGTGTTTCTGTAGGGAGGTAGCATATCTCAAACATCTATTCAGAAGTTATAAAACACACCACAAACGGTCACAGCAGTAAAAGTTTAGCTGAACAAGCACTTATGATTCTCGAGGCCAATTTCAGGCCAAAGTCTTTCCGAGTGTCTGCATTTTGAGCGATGTCAGAGCTACTAAACAGACTTTTCTCCACTCCATGCTTTACCGTGTGTCTATATAGAGAATCACCCCAACTTTGCCCAGACATATAACACTTCCAACTTAATTGACCTTTTTAATCTACATTACTTTTAAATAGCCAAATATGACAGTCACTAATTATATTTGAAGTTTATGATGTGGCATTGAAATGCCTCATGGAAACCACTGAGTACAGAGGTTTGTTTACTTCTTAATCGAAGAGAAATTGGAAGAGAAAACCACACACAGCAGTATTCAACACATACATAGGCTTGGAATAAGTTTTTATGTTAATGCTTGTGTACTGAAGAATATAAGTAAACTTTAGTTTTCTATTCCTGTGAGCTTTAAACATAATACTGAATATTAATGTAATAACACACAGCACACTGACCATACTGTAAACTCAAAGAAGTTGACAGAATAAAAATGGTCAATTTGAAGGATTAAATCAAGTCCAAAACAGATGATATTAGAGGCTCAAAACTAGACAAAAGTTTTTTGTACACAAAAATAGAGCGTCTCTACAGGTTGTAATTAATGCTCGACGATAGGAGAGGGTTATTGTAATCAGTTTGTTTCTGTCTGTCTGTCTTTCTGTCTGTGCACCGTTTTGCCCTTATAGCTCAAAAACTGTGACATCAATCTCTCTCAAATTTGGTGGGCAAGTATTTCATGGGGTACAGATAGATTCTTCCAAATTTGGTGTAATTTGTTTAAAAATTAAAGTCAGGAGAGAGTTTTTCTTATTTTTAATTGGGAATACACAGTGAAACTGCTTCTCTTCATCACATATGTAAAAACCAATATTTTGCTTTCTGATGTCATTATACTTAATGATGTCACAATGCAATTCTCATTGTGAGGTCACAAACCTAGATGTGATACTTGCTGTCGCTAAGTAAAAATATTTCTTCTCATTTTATGTCTTGAAATTGACACAAAGATAGCAAGCATTCTGACGCATGCATTTATCTCCCGCCGTATAAATTAGATGTACTAAAGATAGTGGAATATAAATTTTCTTGTGAGATGGAGGGCACATGTAGAAGTGACACCAAGTTTAATGTTTGATTGCAATACTTTTAAAGATGAAAGGCATTTGCTCACTTTAGTAGCTATTACTCTGCCATCCAAAGAGCTACAGTTCTGTAACTTTATTATGCAGATCAACCCAAAGTAGGTAAGGACGTATTTAGAAGAAATTCCCTATCTGTAACACTTTTAGAGATAAAAGATATTTACTTATTTTAGTGGCTATTACTCTGCCATCCAAAGAGCTACAGTTCTGCAACTTCACTATGTGGTAGATCACCCAAAAGTACGTGAATGACTTATCTAGAAGAAATTGCCTACCTGTAATACTTTTAGAGATAAAAGACATTTACTCATTTTAGTAGCTATTACTCAGCTATCCAAAGAGCTACAGTTCTGCAACTTCACTATGTGGTAGATCACACAAAAGTAGGTGAATGACTTATTTAGAAGAAATTGCCTATGTGTAATATTTTTAGATATAAAAGGCAATTACTCATTTTGGTAGCTATTACTCGGCTATCCAAAGAGCTACAGTTCTGCAACTTCACTATGTGGTAGATCACCCAAAAGTACGTGAATGACTTATTTAGAAGAAATTGCCTACCTGTAATACTTTTAGAGATAAAAGACATTTACTCATTTTAGTAGCTATTACTCAGCTATCCAAAGAGCTACAGTTCTGCAACTTCACTATGTGGTAGATCACCCAAAAGTACGTGAATGACTTATTTAGAAGAAATTGCCTACCTGTAATACTTTTAGTGATAAAAGACATTTACTCATTTTAGTAGCTATTACTCAGCTATCCAAAGAGCTACAGTTCTGCAACTTCACTATGTGGTAGATCACCCAAACGTAGGTGAATGACTTATTTAGAAGAAATTGCCTACCTGTAATACTTTTAGTGATAAAAGACATTTACTCATTTTAGTAGCTATTACTCAGCTATCCAAAGAGCTACAGTTCTGCAACCTCACTATGTGGTAGATCACCCAAAAGTACGTGAATGACTTATTTAGAAGAAATTGCCTACCTGTAATACTTTTAGAGATAAAAGACATTTACTCACTCTGTATACTTTTACAAAAATAATTTGTCCATTTGTCATTGTTAACCTATCATTATAAAGTCTTGTTTATTAATATAAGAGGAAGAGGATAAAGCAACATAGTGTTGTCCTACCGTGTAGGAAAGAAAAGCTATATAACTTCAGCCAAAAACAAGGGGTAGTAAACTAAATTCACTTGTCAGAGATGTGAAGGCTAACTGTAAACTATTTCAAAAACACAAACTAAAAACAATGTTAATGCGATTGTAAGATGTGAAGTAATTTCACCCACCTTGCACTAGTGCTGCTGGTTCTGTTGCCAGGTCTTAGATGAGGTGTCTAACTACTGGACTCAGGTCCCTTCTAACATCAGTACACCAACTGTTATGTCACTACTGGACTTCTATAACTCTATATACTATTACTATCAGTGACTACACTGTTGCATATATCAGTCCTATTACTACCACTATTAATATCAGTGACTACACTGTTACATATATCAGTCCATCTACTACTTCTAAATGTCCATATAATTCTACTACAGTAACTTCTAAATCCTTTACATTCAGTAATATCGCATGTGCGTTTCCGTTAAACACGTGTATACAGTTCCAAGTCTTACTCTGAAGTGTCACTTTAAACCCCAGTTCCTGCACAACTCCCGCGCATGGGCGCTTACTAAACCTCGGAACTACCGAAACGTCTCCCAGAATATACTACATTCCTCCTTCATCTGTTGAGACTTAGTCATACCCCTGAGGTTCCAATATTCACTAATTTAGCAGTGACGACTGTGTATCAATGTTCAACAATGGAACTGTAGCGTTTTTTCTGCAGTTACAACTCTGCGTATTTCAATGTTCATCAATGAAACCAACATTTCCTGCAGTAACAACTCTGCATATTTCAATGTTCATCAACAGAACTTGCTGGCAATGACGTCCCTGCGTTCAGCACTGTTCCTGATGTAATGTCACACTCTATAATTTATTTCAGTTTGTATAACTCCATAGCGTTGGTTGTGGTGATATCAAGTATTTCCTTTAAATTCTGATATCTCAGGTCTGCAATCCTGATTGCCACATTCACAATGCCATATGGGGTGTTGTATTCACATCTGTTATGTTCTGGTGGCAACAGATAGGGGGAATCTGTTTCGAGTAACAACTGATGGGTTTCTAACCTCTTCACGACTTCGTCCAGTCCTGGATGTCTAAAGTGGCGTAGCAGTAGTCCTGTAAAGCCAAATTTTGTATGTCGAAACTCAGTTGTCCATCGCTGCACCTCATCCCAATCACCAGTATAACAGTGTCTATGGATCTCCACCATATCCTTGTCAAAACTTGGAACTTCCTCTTTCAGTATCTGCAAACACAGATCAGATGCTTCTGTTGACAAGTGCTCATCACGACAATGGAAAACTAGGACCTTGTCCCACAGCTCCTCTTCGGCATAAAACTTGAGAATTTCTCTAAGTACTTTCACCTGAGCTTCTTTGTGGCGTCCAAAGCTTCCAGAGAGATCAATTCCTATTTCTCCAATTCCGACACAACACGGGTCTCGTAGGATTGCTATTTTCACTCTCTCCATGTCGTCTTTAGTTACCACATGAGCTTGTTTTGGATGTACTCCATAGGTGGTATAGATCCTTTTGTCCTTGTAAGCTCGTTCCCTAGCTTGCTTCGTGGGGACTCCATGGCAAAAGTTTGCTACTGCAAACTTCAGTTCAACAAGTTCACTTGGCATCGGCCCATGCTTCATGATCTCACACAAGTCTTGTCTCTTGCTGGCATTCTGCAATTTATCCAGATGCATGTGTGAATCTACAAACGGCAACCTTTCTGAACTCTTACTGTTGAACAACGCATCTCGCCTGGTCTTCCACATGTCATATGTGTACGGTCGTCCCACATCACTAGGTCTCTCCTCAACCATTTTTGGCTCATCCAGAATTGAAGAATCGGCAGTTTCCATCAACTCTTCAGTCGCTGTGCCTAATAGTTTTTCCACCTGTTCTTCTGTAGGAAATGTAGCGGGTCTTGTGTCAACTGCTGCAGTATTATCCACAAAGTTTTCTATAACATCTACACCAGGTTCTATGGCTTTGGCATTACTTTCCGAAACTTCAACTTCTTTTGGACTTGGAGCTAAATCAACTTGCGGCACTTTTTCTTCACCAACATGGCTGAGCACTGTGCTGATTAGCCTCCAATGAGCCAAACTGCCCACACAGTTTGGAGGACTGATTGTTGGATGCTCCTTCAGTTCCTTTCCGGTACACCAGTGATGAAACTCACAGACAAGCTTGTCATCTGCCTCGAATTTCTTAACACCAATTCAGGTAGGAAACCACTTGTTACGAACTACAAGTTCCAGAAGTTCATCATGGCTTTGAACACCAACAACATCCTCAACTGAGTTGAGAAATGAGCTTATTGAGTCCATTCTTCTCTGAGGAGACATCTCCTTCCAGACCGCGAAACTGACTGGTAGATGCTTACCAATCACATGCCTACGGAAATGTGACACCAAAACACTGCAGTTTTTCATGTAGCAAACTGGACAGAGTGACAACTTCCTTGACTTCCGTTGCTGTCCTGGCTCTTCCGTCACAACTATAGTCTTCTCTGGTGTCACTTTCTTGACAACTACTTCACTTTGGTCTTGAGAAGCGGGTCGTTTCAACACAATGTTCTCATCTGGAGCGCCTGACAGAACAATGGTGACCTTCCTTGGACTCCCAGAGGCTTGAGTAACTTTAGGCTTCTTTGGCTTGCGAGACTTCTTTGGAGCCTTCGGCTTCTTGACTACAACATCCTCCTCGTTTAGCCATTTATCACCTGCAGCCATCACTATTCCAGATCTTTTCAGTGGATTCTTGATCCCAAATTCTTGTCTCTGCTCTATCTGGACTTCTGGACTGAAGCGTACTCTTCGCTCTGAACTGGACCATGAGACAGTTTCTGCTCTCTCAGTTGCAGCTGATTGCAGAGTCATGCCTACCATTTCCTGTACCTTCTGTCGAACCTTCGACATACAAGTCTGGACCACCTGAGCTTGGTTGTATGGTATCACCTGTGAGCTAGAGATCACTTCACGCAGACACGCACTGTCGATAAGTGGGAACATCCCTTTCAGTATGGTCTCTACCTCTCTGTTCCTACGCTCCAACTCACTGACACTACGAACTGACTCAGGTACTTGTTCTCTCTGAACTGACTCAAGTACTTGTTCTCTCTGAACTGACTCAGGTACTTGCTCTCTTTGTTGTTTCTCTGGTCCTCTGGTACATGCAGAATAACTTGTCCAGGAATGTGTCCTTAAGCGATCTGTCACTTTTTGTTTTTCAGATCTAGGCACTGTCTCAACTCTATCAGATCTTGCTTCTTCATTACTGCGAGACTGTCTCGACCTGTAACTCGAAGTACTACTGATAGTTTTTCCCCCTTTTACGACTTCAGAGTAGCTGCGAGCCTGTGCTGTACTACTGGTACATTCTTCTCGCGGTGGCACTACTACTTTCTCTTGCCTTCTATCACCCCTTACCACATCTCGGTAGCTGCGGGTGTCAACAACCTGGCTTCTAGGAGATCTCACGTCACTGCGCTCTGAGTATCTCCTATCCCTCCTCACATATCTACTATCGTGGTGCCTCTCTCTCTCTCTCCTATCACGCCTATCTCTTCCATCATATTCCCTCCTTCTATCTCTTTCCCTCTCTCTATCTCTCTCACCATCTCTTGCATTGCCAAAACAATAAGTGCGAGACCTTGGTCTCCATTCACACTCCACCTTCTCCCATCTCACTTTCTTGTTTTTACCAGACATCTAAAAAGAAACAAAAGTGGGAATCAGTTTACAGTGTTCAATGTTAGGGTTAGGATTACTTAACTATCATGCGTGTCCAACCCCAACAAAAAATAAAACTGATTAGAGGGAGTAGTCCTGTAAATATTGTGGACGCCTTCTTTCACGACCAGATCTTGTAGGGGGTAGAGGTACTATTTGCCCCAAACCACTACTTTCGAATGTTTCAGGCACCGTTATAATTTGGTTTTCTTGATTGGGAATATCAGTGTTACCATTTAATAGGTCATTATCTTCCTGAAATTCATGATCTCCCTGTTCAGTATGGGAATGTTCATCATTGAGAGCATGTTCATTTGTCACAGGTAAGTATTCACCATCAAAGAGCCTTTCGAGATCTCCTTCTTCAAAGTCATCTGTTTCATTCTTTTCACCATTGTCTAGCTGATTTAAAATTGCATTACGCTTCCTTTTCAACCATAATGGAATTCTCTATCTTCACATGGTTTTAATCTGTCATGATGAAGCACAAAAGACTTCCTCCTATTTGCAACTCAAAACAATATCGAAGAAATTGCCTCTACAACCAACATTGGACCTTTCCATACTTTCTGCAACTTTGGGCTCAAACCAACCTTCCTTGCAGTGTCTAGTACATACACCAAATCTCCAACTTCATAGGTATTCACTTTAAGTTTTAAGTCATAATCCCGTTGTTGGTGCTTTTGGTAAGAAACCAGCTTTTCTCGAGCAAGCGTGTGAACTTGATTCATAACTTCCCTTAGCTTCTTTACATACTCTGCAGGATAAAGATGTTCAGGATCCTTTGCAGCAATCATGAGATCAACTGGTAACATAACTTCACGGCCTAACATCATCATGTTTGGTGTGAAACTTGTACTTCTGTTCACTGTGGATCTTATAGCTCCAGCTAGTTGCTGTAAATGGTCATCCCAATGCTTCTGATTGCCTTTCAGAAAACACCTGATTAGTTGTAAAAGAGTTCTGTTGTAACGTTCCACCTGACCATTTGAACATGGACGATACGGAGTTGTCCTGGTCTTGGTAATTTCTAACAGTTCACATACTGATGAGAACAGTTTACCATCAAAATTCCTCCCTTGATCCGTATGAATCTCAAGTGGACACCCAAACCTTGATATGAATCCATCCACAACAGCTTTTGCAGTCAACTCAGCGCTCTGAAGCGGTAGTGGAAAGCACTCTAGCCATTTTGTAAACTGGTCAACTATCATCAGAACATATTGATTTCCTCTGTTACTTTCTGTAAAAGGACCTAGAATGTCAATATGAACTCGTTCCAAAGGTGATCCAGCATGATACTGTCCTAAGCTTGCTCTTGGCTTAACATTTGCTCTCTTGTTCTTGTTACAAACGCTACAAGACCTCACAAAAAGTTCAATGTCTTCATTCATCTTATACCAGATGTAGGAGTTACGAATCCTGGACACCGTTTTCACAATACCCATATGTCCTGTTAATGGTAAATCATGATTCAGAGACATTATTTCTTCTTTTAAACTATCAGGCACTACAAACAAAAACTTCTCACTATGATTGTCTGTCCATTTATATAAAAGAAGTTCATTTTGATACACTAACTGATGTCTATTAATGTAAAAATACTTCACAGATGGACTACACAAAGAAACTTCACTCTGTTTCGGAGTAATGTCTTTCGAAACCCAATCAATTAGTTTACCCACACAAAAATCATCCTTTTGTGCCTTAGATAGTTGTTCATGAGAATATCCTTGTAACCAGGTATATGCTGCTGTATCTGAGTAAGAAACTGATCTTACAGCTAGTGGAACCACATCATCAACATCCTCCTGAAATCTGGACCATTGATGATGTGCTCTTGAACAAAATTTACATCCTCCACAAGGTAAAGACTCCAAATCAATTCCCGCTCTGTAGCAATCACAAAATTCCTCTTCATCCGGAATTCTTGATAACCCATCGGCATTACCATGCTGGGTTCCAGGTCGATGTTGTACTATCATATCAAACTGACTAAGTTCTTCTATCCAACGTGCTAATTGACCCTCAATATGTTTGAACCGCAGTAGCCAGGTTAAACTGTTATGATCTGTGCGCAAAAGAAATTTACGCCCCAAAAGATAATGTCTGAATTGCCTGGTGAAACGAACCACAGATAACAATTCTCTTCTAGTGACACAATACTTCCTCTGCTCTGGTGTAAGCACATAACTACCATAACATATCACTTTTTCACAGTCATTCTGTATTTGTGATAAGACGGCTCCTATGGCGTGACCCGACGCATCAGTATCTAAAACAAACACATCTTCAGCATTTGGATAGCTAAGAATAGGTGCACTTATTAGTCTTTGCTTTGTCAACTCAAAACCTTCCTGATGCTCAACTAACCAGTTAAATACTGCTTTGCTACCTGTCAGTTGATATAAAACCCTTGTCACACTGGCATAATCTTTAATATGTTCTCTATGATAATTGGCAAATCCTAAGAATCTCTCCACTTCCTTAACTGAAGTATGAACTGGCCATTTAGATACTTTCTCCACATTCTCAGGATTTATGGACACTCCTTCCGCACTGACTTTTCGGCCTAGAAATACAGTCTCAGTATGAAATAAACAACACTTTTTTGGCTTCAATTTGAGATTATATTTCCTGAATCTGTCAAAAGTTGTACGAAGGTTGGTCAAATGATCTTCAAAACCCTTTCCAAGAACCACTACATCATCATTATAGGCCAAAACTTTGTTCCATGTTAAACCCCTCAGAACAAACTGAATAACTCGTTGAAAAGTTGCTGGGGCATTACATAATCCAAAGGCCATACGTTGATGTTCAAAAAGACCATATTTGGTAATGAAAGCGGTTTTATGTCGATCTTGCTCAGCAATTTCAATTTGCCAATATCCGCTAGCCATATCCAGAGTTGAGAAATAAGTGTTTCCACATAACTGATCTAAACACTGTGATATTGAGGGTAGTGGGAATGAATCTTTAACAGTTTTAGAATTCAAAGCCCTATAATCTACACAATATCTCAAAGTTCCATCTTTCTTTCTGACCAAAACTGGTGCAGAAGCCCAATCAGAAGACGACTCTGTTATGATTCGGATATCCAGCATTAATTTCAAGTTTTCTTCTTCTTCTTTCTCAAAACCCAATGGTGTTCGTCGCATGGCTTGTTTAATTGGTTTTTCATCACCAGTATTAATGGTATGGCTAATTTCTGTAAAACAGCCTAAATCGTGACTCCCTTCAGAGAAAATGTCTTGGTATTCTGTTAATAAGGACTTGAGTTTCTGACACTGATCTGGTTGTAGTGACTTCTGTGAACGCTCAAACAGACCTACAAGGTGCTCTGGCAAGTTAGAATGCACGTTAACTTCGTGAGATTCTAAATCACCACTTGCCGTCAAAACTTCGCATTCAACTGCATCACCTAACACATGTCCTGTCTTCAACACAATAGTATGCTCAGAGTCATTCACTAGTTGTATTGGAACACTCTCCTTGGCTTCCACAAGTAGATTTGGTAGCAAAGCTCCTCTATTGAACCCGGAAAAAGTAATGACAACTTCACCTTTCAAACATCCATCCAGCCTAGCATGCATGTTAATCACTGTCTCTGGTGGAATGGACACTTTTTTATCCAACACTACTTTACAAGAAGTAAATTCATTTCCTTCTGCGGTAACAAATTCCTTCAAATTTACCTTTGTGTCTTGTGTCTATTCCTCTTCTGAAATCCAGAGTTGCTCCAAATTGACACAAGAAATCCAACCCAATTATTAATGGTTCTGTAATTGGTGCTACATAGAATTTGCATGTATAAACTGAGTTCCCATTAAATGAAACTTCAACTCCTGCACACAATTTTGCATCAAGTTTGATATCTTTCACAATCCCTTCCAATTTAATTCCATTCCCGAGTTCACACTTGTGAGTAAGCTTCTCATACAAACTAGAACTCATCAATGATATCTGGGCACCAGTATCCAATAATGCTTTTGTAGGATAATGTTGCACGTAACAGTTCACTAAAGCACTCATACCATCCCTGTTGTTTTCCTTCAACCTATTACATGTTGGATTAACTGTCTTTACATGATAATGTTTGTAATGTTTCACCCCATCAAAGTATCTATAAGATTGGAGGGTCAAGGCACCGGATGAATAATGGTCGCCCTCCCTTAGTAGTTTAAATGAGAGGAAAACTTGACTTGCGGTTTGTCCACAGGACCCCTGGTTTGAGGATTTTTCTTATCCTGCTGGTAGGTTGCCGGAGGTGGGCTATGAAAACCCTTTTGTTCAGGATGTCTGTCTGGACTTGATATAGGACTTCTCCATCTTGATTCAGCATTTATTCTGGATTCAGGATGCTTTCCATTAGAGTAGTCCTGACCTTGACTGCTGAAGGTAGCATACTTGCTCCTGTCGCCTCCCTTTGGACTAAACCGTGGACTATAGTTTCTCTGTTGCCTCACTGGACTATTCTGTGGCGAATAAGAACTTCTTCCCTGTCTATAATCTGATGTTGACCTCCAATTCGGATTATCATTTCTGCGATACTGTCGCTCATCATACCTATCCTGACTGTAGCTTGGTGAAGATCTCCAGTTAGGATTATCACTTCCGCGATACTGTCGCTCATCATACCTCCTGTCATCATAGTTTTGATAACGCCTTCTTCTGGGACAATCTCTAACAAAATGATCAGGATCTCCACACTCGAAGCAACCACTGTAACCCTGTCTTGGTGGTGAATAATTGTGTTTGTTGGGAGAATGTGGCTCACTCCTACGCAAAATCTTTTGAAGACCAGTTAGTACACTTCTAAGCTGATCATCCGATTTGTCACTCCTATCAAACCTCTTCCTTTCAAACCGACCAGTTTTGACATGATAACCCCTGATTTCACGTGAATCTGAAGAAGATGTTGATGTTAAGCTCTCCGTCTCCATTCTGTTATCAGCTTCCACGGGCTTGACCTTCTTGACATGCTTCTTCCCCAGGATTGCTTTTCGCAGATGGGTAGCATCTAACACATACTTATAGGCTTCTTCCAAAGTCTTAGGATGCTTTTCAGCTGCCGATAGAACCGCTCCTTTATTCCTGCAACCCTTCATGAATGCATCAACAAAGAATGGGCTACAAGCCTCTCTCTTACTTTCATCTGGAAATGATGCAACAACCATTTTCTGTAATCTTGCCAAATACTCTTCCAAGGACTCGTCCTCTTTTTGCTCCGTCTGCAAAAGTTCATAACGGATTGTAGTAGCCGAATCTCCATAATGATGCTGGAATTTGTTCTTCAGCCATTCATAGTCTTGTTCCTTCCTAGTTGATAAAATGCTGTAAAATTCAGCAGCTCCCTTCTTCAATGACATAGCAAAGTTGGCTAACTTCTCGGCTTCAGACCAACCAAAGTTCTTTGCAACCAATTCAAATTGCGTAATAAAACCAATCCAGTGTTCACCCTCAAAGGATAACTTTGGTAATGGCATACGAGTGGAATGTCTGTTTGGCCTGCTGCGATCCTGCGAAACATAACTTCGACGGGATCTGTCCCCGGAATCACCAGATGAATCAGGACTTCTATGTTGTCGCGAATGATGACTCACTTGTGAAGAATACCTTGGATACGTTGATATGGTGTTCACACGAGCAGTTTCACTCCGAGTCTTTCCTTGTACAGACTCACTCGGGGTTGAGTAACGGACACTATGTGACCTTCTACCATGTGGATTTGGCGTAAAATTCACTGGCACATTCTGTGTTAGTCTAGTTTTGACAAATGTTTCACTGTCTATAGGCTTATGCACATCATCAGGTTCCTCATCATCATGTCTTTTCTGAACTGGAACTTCAGTAAGTGGTTCACGAGACTGCTCGATGTTCGCCAAACGTCGGCGCATTTCTTCAAATTCCAGTTGTTGCTTCTCAAAGGTAACCGTGTACTTGTTCAGCACAGCTTCATTACCCTTGTAGCGCTCCTTCACTTCGGTTACTAATGAAGGTTCAGGCACATCAATACTTGTGGACATTGCAGATGACTTGAAGTCATTTGAACCACTAATCAAATGTTGCACATCATTCTTCACTGAACGCAAATTTGATTCCACTCTCACCAAATCATGTTTGGTTGAGATAATCTCCACTGACTGTTGATGACTGTGTAACTTGGATATCCTATCATGTTCAGCAACAGTTCTTGACAAAGTTTCACAACTTCCTCCGATACTCTTCACTGAACTCTCCAATCCATCAATAGCACAGTCTTTATCAGCACTAATTTTCTCCAATACTTCTGTTCGTGATGTCAAATGTGAAACTTTAAACTCCAATTCATCAACTTTTCCCAATGCCCCTTGCGTTTGTTCATTCAAGTCATTGGTAAGTTCATGGCGCAGGTCATCTTTCATCTCAAGAAACTGATTTTGAACAACTTTCTTCTGATGTCGCAGTTCACCTTTACATTCATCACGTACTTCAGCAATTTCATCTCGAACTTCTCTTCTGTGTATTCTCATTTCCTCCTTCATCTTCAAACTAAACTCCTTGCTAAGTAAAGCCGCGCTTGCGTCCAACTTTCTACCAAAATCTTTCGAAACATCTTCGAGTTTCTTGTTGAACATTTTACCTTGAGCCTCAATGGTCTGCTTCAGTTCCACTTTTTGTGTGACCATAGCTGTTGTCAACTCTTCGGTCTGCATGGCAATCTTGTTCACAGTTGCTAACAGGACTTTCATGTTTGAATCTTCTTGTGAGGATACCACTCCAGTTGCTTCATTGACGTCACTAGACGTAACCTTCAACTTCATATCTTCATCAATGTCACTAACAGCTTGTGTAAACTTCACTTTACCATCAGTTGAAACATCTATATCCGACACGGACACACCTCCGCTATTGTCACTAAACACCAATTCTTGATGCTTGATGATCCTCTCCTTCACTGATGGTTTTGGCAATGGCAGACACATAAACTGCATTTTTGTCAAAGTCCCATCATGCTCTTCTCTAGCAGTAATGATCATATCAGCTACTTTCTCACCAATATTCTTCAATGACAACAACTCCTCCTTTGTCACTTCCTCAATTTTCATCATTTTATTTGTGGCCATTTTGTTAGCAAAATTAAAAAATACCAACACCTCAAAGATTTGTCAGAACACTTAACTGAATGCAATCTTTGGAAGTTTCAGCAATTAACAAGTTATGACCAATATTTCGCAAAACTGCTACAAAATTCACAATGACAACCAAGATTTACAGTCACGAAGCTGTGTCTAACCCTAGGTACTGTCAAAGGATAGTTCAAAAAATAAGTCAAAGTATCTTTCAGTTAACAGACACAGAGCTGTATTTTAACCAAAAAATGAACTTAAGTTATGTATAAAGTCAGTTTTCAAAAATAATTAACAGTCACAAAACTGATATGATTATGATTGTGAAAAACGGTTAACAGTCACGAAGCTGTAAAATAACCAATCACTTCACAGTCACAAAGCTGTATAATCAATCAGTGAACAGTCACAAAGCTGTATAATCAATTAGTGAACAGTCACAAAGCTGTATAATCAATCAGTGAACAGTCACAAAGCTGTATAATCAATTAGTGTACAGTCACAAAACTGTATAATCAATCAGTGTACAGTCACAAAACACTGAAGACTGAAATGATGATATTGTTATACTTCAAGTAACAAGATATGAAATGTTCACAATGAACTACAAAAATCCAAAATACTGTAATGATACAAATTGATCAAACATTCAAAAGTACTTGATCAACTATGCATTCAATTATTAGATAAATTATGTAATAATTGATCAAACATTCAAGCAAGAATGACCAAATATTCACAAAAGCAAAATACGATAAAGTTACCTCAGTAATTTACAAAGTATAAGATCACCAAAAACTTAAAGTCAAATATTTACTTGTAATATATGAGATTAAACCCAAATACAAATATTCATATTCCAAGTGCAGATTGTTAATAAACACAATAATCAATCAAAACAACATGAAGATCAAGTATTTAAATTTTAAAACTTCAAAAAATTAAAATGTAAAAAGTATGTAATTTAACGTTTTACTACTAATAAAAATTACCAAAGAAGTACTTCTAAGACTGTCAAATCAAATTACCATTAATATCTACTCAAATGTCAAAAACAATTTAATTTAAATTCAAAAACATTTTATTTTACATTATTTTTCTAAAAAGTTACTAAATACTATAATACTAAAGTTATTACTAATTACTATGACACTAAATCAATTACTAAGCACTTATTACTCCAGAAAAATATCAAAATGTCGAATTTATCAAGTATAAATATCAATAGTACATTACTGTATTAATAATTTTTTATTTATTTGCCTCAGCCAAAACTATTAAATTTGTAATATTACCAAAATTTAATCTCAAAAATACCACAAGCTACGTATTAATTACTTTCCACAAAAATAAACATTCATTTGCCAACTACGTCACAGAAATAATGTAACTGGCACACTATACTACCAAATGTAAAACAGAAACATGCAAACAAGTATCAACTAGTGCTAAATATCGAGCACTGGGCGATAATATAATCAATAGTAGTATGGTGGCAAGCAAAAATTAAAATTTGAAAATACTTCCACTTAAACGGTATTCTAGATAAAGCTATTATCAAAATGATATTATATGCTTTTCATATGAACTTCCACATAAACGGGACTTCCAAATATCAGGATTCTACTTATAGGTAATTTCTACTTAAAGGGGTTTTACTATTAAACACCTATATAAATATGTATATGATGTGACTATGAAAAAAGGAAGATATCTATTCAACTTCCGCTTAAATACGACCTCCACTAAAACAGATTCAATTTCTAATTGGCAAAAATATTGACATTATGTCACAAAAATAATTTCAGGTAAATATACTAAGCCAAATAATAATATAGTACTTCTACTAAAGCAGGTTTAATTCAAATGGACAATATATATGCAATTATAGGTAACTGTTTAGATTAAGACATACATTAAATTTAAACAATGAAATACAAACAACAAATAATGTACCGTATATATGTGTCAACTATGGGCGATAACATGAAACGAGTATAAAACACGTATATAATTGGACCGAAATGCAAAAATGATATTTTCTGAATGAAATAGATATTGCGATATATTTATGATAACTTGGGACAACAATATCAAAATAACATGCAATCTTCTAAATATACCTATATGGACCAAAGTTCTTCAAAATTGCAAATAATCTTTTAAATGATCCTACTATTTGCAAACAACATTCAATAAATACTTTAATTTACAGTTAATTCTACTGAAAGATTCGAATTACTGCCAGAACACTACATACAGAATGAGAATTACAGAATTTTACTTAAAGATTCAAATTACTGTAAATATCATACGAAAAACACTCAAGCAAAATTATAAATACAGAATCCTACTTAAAGCTTCAAATTACTGTATATATAATTAAAAGTATTACACAGTCTAATATGGGAATACAGGGAAAACTATTTACGGTGGAAACCAGTATAACCCGTATCACAGCTACTGATATATTTATAAATCCACGAAAACTGACAGGAACCGGAAATAGCCAATAAATGTTAAAAAACAGGAGTTACAAATATTTATTTTCAGTCGGCGATGACAAAACCTAGCAAAACTACTCTGCTTCAATGTCTTAAACTGACCAGAATATAAATACAACAGTAATTAAATGGTACCATAAATAAAAATAAAAGGTTAAATGGATTTTACCCCTTTTGCAAACAAGTTACAGTATTTCACTGTCCGGCATTCAACCAGAAATTAATGCAATAAATTCATAAAATTTCCCAACAAAAATTGATGAGAAAACTCCCCGTAACAGTACGGTTTCTGGATATTTCACATATTTACAAGAATTCGAATATCAGTAACTGTTACATTCAACACTGTAATTTGCTGTTCATTTCAAATAATACTAAACAACTCCATGGCCAGAAGCTAGTGCAAAGGGTGGAAAATAAAATCCAACCCCACTTCTGGTACCAATGAAGTAATTTCACCCACCTTGCACTAGTGCTGCTGGTTCTGTTGCCAGGTCTTAGATGAGGTGTCTAACTACTGGACTCAGGTCCCTTCTAACATCAGTACACCAACTGTTATGTCACTACTGGACTTCTATAACTCTATATACTATTACTATCAGTGACTACACTGTTGCATATATCAGTCCTATTACTACCACTATTAATATCAGTGACTACACTGTTACATATATCAGTCCATCTACTACTTCCAAATGTCCATATAATTCTACTACAGTAACTTCTAAATCCTTTACATTCAGTAATATCGCATGTGCGTTTCCGTTAAACACGTGTATACAGTTCCAAGTCTTACTCTGAAGTGTCACTTTAAACCCCAGTTCCTGCACAACTCCCGCGCATGGGCGCTTACTAAACCTCGGAACTACCGAAACGTCTCCCGGAATATACTACAGATGTATCAGTGGAATAAGATGTGTGCTTTGTCTTTAGCCATTTACACAGAAGATATCGCTTGTCAAATTTAAATTTCTGGCACAACCTATCAGTAGGTAAATACTTACAATAGGAGTATTCCTCCCCTGTAAAAATGTGGTGGGCAAAGTCCTTTGTGGGCAAAGGTCCCATGGGCAAGAGTCCTTCACACACAAGTTTATCTGTTTTTATGTTTTAATATATCAGTGGATAGATGAAATATTATAAAACAAATATGCAATTACATTTTGTTTTTTTTTCTTCATAATTTGACATGTATCCTTCCAAGCCTTTCAGAAAGTAAATTAAAGCTGGTTTCACAGTTTCATTTATAATGAGAAGAAACAGTAAAATCTGACAATATCACTACTCAGTTCCTTGCAAACAAAATGAAGTTTTAGTTTATATAGTGCTACATATGCCCTTTTACATATAACTGCTCTCAGATTTAAAAGGGAAAAATCAGAGTGTCCCTTTTAGGCATAAAAATTCAGCATTTTGATACTTTTGCTGCAAAAGGCTATAAATATTTCCTACATTTACCCTAGTTTGGTGCATAAGAATGCACAGAAAGTGCAAATATTCACTTTTGTGAAAAGGACGATTCCTTAAAACTGCAAATTTTCCTTTTCACAGAAACTGCAAATCTTCACTTTTCTAAAAAGGACGCGTCCTTTTCACAGAACCTGCAAATCTTCACTTTTCTAAAAAGGACGCGTCCTTTTCACAGAACCTGCAAATCCTCATTTTTCTGAAAAGGACGCGTCCTTTTCACAGAAACTGCAAATCCTCACTTCTCTGAAAAGGACGCGTCCTTTTCACAGAAACTGCAAATCCTCACTTCTCCGAAAAGGACGCGTCCTTTTCACAGAAACTGCAAATCCTCACTTCTCTGAAAAGGACGTGTCCTTTTCACAGAAACTGCAAATCTTCACTTCTCTGAAAAGGACGCGTCCTTTTTACAGAAACTGCAAATCCTCACTTTTCTGAAAAGGACGCGTCCTTTTCACAGAACCTGCAAATCCTCACTTTTCTGAAAAGGACGCGTCCTTTTCACAGAAACTGCAAATCCTCACTTCTCCGAAAAGGACGCGTCCTTTTCACAGAACCTGCAAATCTTCACTTCTCTGAAAAGGACGCGTCCTTTTCACAGAAACTGCAAATCCTAACTTCTCTGAAAAGGACGTGTCCTTTTTACAGAAACTGCAAATCCTCACTTTTCTGAAAAGGACGCGTCCTTTTTACAGAACCTGCAAATCCTCACTTTTCTGAAAAGGACGCGTCCTTTTCAGAGAAACTGCAAATCCTCACTTCTCTGAAAAGGACGCGTCCTTTTTACAGAAACTGCAAATCCTCACTTTTCTGAAAAGGACGCGTCCTTTTCACAGAACCTGCAAATCCTCACTTTTCTGAAAAGGACGCGTCCTTTTCACAGAAACTGCAAATCCTCACTTCTCTGAAAAGGACGCGTCCTTTTCACAGAACCTGCAAATCTTCACTTCTCTGAAAAGGACGCGTCCTTTTCACAGAAACTGCAAATCCCCACTTTTCTGAAAAGGACGCATCCTTTTCACAGAAACTGCAAATTCTCACTTTTCTGAAAAGGACGCGTCCTTTTCACAGAACCTGCAAATCTTCACTTTTTTGAAAAGGATGTGTCCTTTTTACAGAGACTGCAAATCTTCACTTTTGTGGAAAGGACCTGTCGCTTTCACAGAAACTGCAAATCCTTACTTTTCTAAAAAGGACGCATCCCTTTTTTTCTATAAAGTAAATATACTTTATTTAATGTTCCCTCTGTTAACAATTAACTAATTTTGTTAATGTAACTAGACTTATGCTGTTCACTTTATTGCGAGCCGGCAGTGTATCCCCGAACATAGCAAACCTGTAGAAGTAATAATAAAAGACATAGAGGCTGAAGATTCCTGAAGTTATAAGCACTTTTTGGCTGTCCTCATTTGACCTTGAAGGAGGGTCACAAGGTCAAATTTGACCACATTAGAAGATTCCAAGCCCATGACTCCCTATAAGGTGGTTTCACATTGCAAACTTCTAGGACCAATAATGAGCAAGTTATAAGCACTTGTTTGACCTTAAAGGAGGGGCCCACAGTCAAATCTTACCACATCAGAAGATTATTAGCCCATGATTTCCTATAGGTTGGTTTCACATTGCAAACTTCTAGGACCAATAATAAGCGAGTTATACGCACTTTTAAGTTTGGCTATGCTCTTTTGACCTTGAAGGAGAGGACCAAGGTCAAATTTGACATCAGAAGATTCCTAGGCCATCATTTCCTTTTGGTTGTTTTCACATTGCAAACCTCTAGGACCAATAATAAGTGAGTTATAAGCAATTTCAAATTTGGCTATCCTTGTTTGACCTTGAAGGAGGGGCCCAAGGTCAAATCTGACCACATCAGAAGATTCCTAGCCCATAATTTCTTTTTTGTTGTTTTGCACATTGTAAACCTCTAGGACCAATAAAAAGTGAGTTATAAGCACTTTTAAATTTGGCTATCCTTGTTTGACTTTGAAGGAGAGGGCCCAAGGTCAAATCTGAGAACATGAAAAGATTCCTAGCCCATGATTTTCTATAGATTGGTTTCACATTTCAAACCTCTAGGACCAATAATAAGCGAATTATAAGCACTTTTGCATTAGTTGTATCCACCGGAAGCATCCGGTGGATACTTTGGTTTAGCGTCCGCTACGCCGCCGCCGCGCGTAGAGATTTTCGGCGTTAACGCTCTAACAGGAAAACAACAGCAGCTAGGTTCATCAAATTTGCAGGATATCTTCATTGGGGGGTAAGCTTCTCTGGGAAGGAAAATAGCCTCATTCTGAAAAACAAGATGGCCGCCACAGGTATTTCTTTAAAAATAATCTCCATTTTTCTACTGGCTGTTCCTCATAGGTAGAAGGTGGAATCTCTTCATAGGTGATATGTATGACACATATACATGTCCTCTACAACCTTGCACACATTTGACCTTGAAGCTCCTAATTCAAGGTCATCCTCGGAGTGCCGAAGTAACCCACATAGCGGACTTTAAAAGTGCCTATATCTCCCTTATTATTGGTCCTAGAGGTTTGCAGTGTGAAGCCAACCTATAGGAAATCATGTGCTGCAAATCTTCTGATGTGGTCAGATTTGACCTTGGACCCCTCCTTCAAGGTCAAACGAGGATAGTCGAACTTAAAAGTGCTTATAACTCGCTTATTATCGATCCTAGAGGTTTGGGATGGTAAACCAACCTATAGGAAATCATGCACTGGGAATCTTCTGGTGTGGTCGGATTTGACCTTGGGCCCCTCCTTCAAGGTCACATGAGGACAGCGAAACCTAAAAGTGCTTATAACTCGCTTATTATTGGTCCTAGAGGTTTGGGATGGTAAACCAACCTATAGAAAATCATGGGCTGGGAATCTTCTGGCGTGGTCGGATGTGACCTTGGGCCTCTCCTTCAAGGTCAAATGAGGATAGCCAAAGGTAAAAGTGCCTATAACTCGCTTATTATTGCTCCTAGAGGTTTGGGATGGTAAACCAACCTATAGGAAATCATGGGCTGGGAATCTTCTGCTGTGGTCGGATTTGACCTTGGGCCCCTCATTTAAGGTCAAACGAGGACAGCCAAACTTAAAAGTGCTTATAACTCGCTTATTATTGGTGCTAGAGGTTTGGGATGGTAAACCAACATATAGAAAATCATGGGCTGGGAATCTTCTGGTGTGGTCGGATTTGACCTTTGGCCCCACGGTCAAGGTTGAATGAGGACAGCCAAACTAAAAAGTGCTTATAACTTGCTTATTATTGGTCCTAGATGTTTGGGATGGTAAACCAACATATAGGAAATCATGCTCTGGGAATCTTCTGGTGTGGCCGGATTTGACCTTGGGCCCCTCCTTCAAGGTCAAATGAGGACAGCCAAGCTTAAAAGTGCTTATAAGTCGCTTATTATTGGTCCTAGAGGTTTTGGTGCATTGTCTTTACGGTGGATACAATTTGCATCGGTTCTCCGATGCGCTAGGTCTAGTTTTCAAGTTGATTTGCTAAACAGTGAGAGCCTCCAAGTAGCTATTACTGGGCTATGCAATGAGCTACATGTCTGCAATTTTACTATGTTATAGCTGACCCAAAACTAGCTGAATAACATATTTAAACAAAATTCTCTAAATGCAACAGTTTTCAAGTTACAAGTAAAAATTTTTGAGGCTTTTGACTCCCCAGAGCATAATTTTGACTCCTGGGCTGAAAATAGCTATTAGTCGCTTGATTTTGACCCTAGTCGTACAAAAAAGGTAGGGTGGTGAGACTTAGCTCATACCCACCGATTCATGCACTAAATATAAAATAAATCTGAAAGAAACTGTGCCCTTCAGCTTGAACACAAACAACAGTCAGAATTTTTGATGTTTTGACTCCCCAGAACATAATTTTGACTCCTGGGCTACCAAAACAATAGGGTGGCCAGATCTCTGCCATAGCAAGCCACTTGCATTGACACTGATATTTTTTAAGATTCTGGATCCAGATATAAAAACTTTATTATTGTCCAATACGATAATGCAATATAAATGAAATTTTAGATGAATCATTTTTACTCCAATTTATCCTTTTTCAAATTATTGCTACTTTTATAATTAGATACATAGGGACCAAAGTTTTATTCCTGTACATTCCTTATGTGGTAAGTTCTGTGTTATCCCCATCATTTTCGTTACTTGTTATACTTTTATTAGCATCAGAATTATCTAAATTATCTGCATATGCAAAGGAAAATAACTCTGCACACTGAGAATGTAAGTTTCTCTACACACATAGAACATTCTCAGTTTACTTAGAGCAAACAGTTTTGACAAATGAAATAGGTAATTTCATGTAAAAACAAGCAATCAGTGTCCGTTCATGGGCTCTGTGTCGGCTGACTGTGTTTTGAGTTTCAGAGTAAAAGTGACAGAAGGACACAAAAGTTGTGCCCTAGAAATGGTGTTCAGAAGGAAAGTAAGAAGAAAACTGTTAAGGGTTAAAAACATATTAAAGCAAATGCAGTAGTTTTAATTTTACTATGTTATAGCTGACCCCAAAATAGGTGAATAACATACTGAAACTAAATAATCTAAATGCAATAGTTTTCAAGTTATAAGTGATTTACTCAACAGTGATCACCAAAAATTAGCTATTACTCAGCAATACCATGAGCTACAGGTCTGAAATTTTACTATGTTATAGCTGACCCAAAAGTAGCTCAATAACATATTTACACAAAATTCTGTAAATGCAATAGTTTTCAAGTTACAAGTGATTTTACTCATGATGGAAGTTACTGAAAGGTAGATATTACTCACTTAGCTATTGAGATAGTCAACATAGTTACTCACCATGTTGTAGTTAATGAAAAAGTAGCTGACTAACATATTTTAACATAATGCTCTAAATGCAATACTTTTCAAGTTATAAATGATTTAGTGTTGAGTAAGAACCTCAAAGTAGCTATTACTTGGCTATGCAATGAGCCACAGGTGTGGAATTTTACTATGTTATAGCTGACCCCAAAATAGGTGAATAACATATTGAAACTAAAGACAGTATAACCTCTATTATCCGACCCTCTTGGGGGACGGACAATTGGTTTGGATAATAGAAGGATCGGATAATAGAAGGGCTAAAATAACAGGGTTAAATGGAGTTGGGGGAGTGACAAGTCAGCTGACATAAAAATCAGCTGTAGAATCATAAATACTGGATTGCTTTTCAAAAGAGTGGTATTTATGCAAAGTCAATGTTTAGTTCAATGCTTTATATAAGCCTGAAATATTAGTATGTTTAATTTGACGCTACTAGTGGTGTTGGACCAGTTTAACATAACTTTAAAATATTTTAAAATTGTTTCAACAAAACAGTTGTCCTTGTATTAAAACTTTTTGGTGTCTTTTTGTCCAGTATCGTTTGGTCCATTTTCTTTTATCTAGTTTGTTTTTTGTGCAATCCTCTGAATGTAATGATTTCTAGAAGAATATATCAGCCACAAGTATAATATGTCCACACACATATACTATTAAAAATATTTTTACAGTACTATTTGTTTTTTGTGGCATTCAAAAATAAGGGACAAAAATGTTTTTTTGATAAAAAATTTATATATTAGAAAGTTAATAATTAAAACTCACCTGAGATTTGTTTGATTCCAAAACAATTAATATATTCAGAGCAACAGGATTCAGTAATTCTGATAAGTCACACTAAACTGATAATAAAACCATATTTTATATGTTCAATTTTGTTCCATTGAAGAGTGAACAATAATATTTGATAATTATATCATGCAATAAAGAAAACCATCAACTCATCAAAACTCCACTGCAGTAGTATGTTGATATGTGTCTCAACTACCAACAACAAAAAGTACCCAAACGTGCACACATACACTGTTTAATCAAATACTCATCTTTAATCACAAGACTCTCAACTCAGCCCTAGGAAATATACATCACAACACACCAAATCTGCAAGGAAAGCTTATCCATTGGTATCTACTACCCCACTGAAAGTGTTTATGTTATCTGAAAACCATCTATTTAATAGCCCATCATCTGCATCTGTGTTTTGTGGTTGTAACTGACTCTTTCAAACAAGATATTTTGCCAGTACTGGAAGAAAGCAAGTATTCAGTCTAAGGAAAATCTCCAACTGGTTCCTTTAACTGCGTCCCCACCCCACCTCTCCCAGCATTACCCCCCCACTGTTTTGTATGTTTTACAACTGTCAAGAGAGTGAAATTTATATCTTGTGGTTTCTATCAAGTTGATTATCCAAGTAGCAGGGGTATGTACATGTATTGCTGAGGTTACTGTTACCAAGGTGTGTGTGCACATTTATCAGAAAAGTAAAAGCTTTAGAAGATTCATTCACTTGTACATGTTGCATATATTTAACATGTAACAAATTGGAATTGTCCTTCTAAAGAGCAGAAAATCACTTGGAGAAAAACTGGAAAGCACTCATAGAGCACAAACCTCTACCAGGTTTTTTTTCCATAACTATGGGAATTATAGTTTCATGTGTATCTTTATTTGAAATTACTCCAAAAGCAATGAGCATAGTTCAATAAATTTTTACATCATGAGTAGGGCTTGTCCAAAGGAAAGAAGTGTTTATGGTCTAGGAAAGACCAGTCATATTCTGGATACAAAAAGTCCTTAATTTTCTGAAATGTCACCTGATTGACATTTTTACTGTGAGAGCTTTTTATGTCAGCTGACTTGTCAGTCAGCTGACATTATGTTGTCATTCTGCGGTGCCCGTACACCGGTGCCCGTACATCCACGTACACATGAACATCTTCTCCGATGAAACTATAAGGCCCAGAGACATGTTGTTAATTTTAAAAGATTCCTTATCTATCAAGGATGATAAATCGTAAAATGTGGGCAGATCTGTCTGTTCGTCTGTTCCCCAGAGCCATTAGAAGTGAGGTAGCACCACCCAAAGTGTTAAATTTCAACACTTTATCACAATTTTCTCATTGACTATTGAAGGGACTTCTCTTTTATCTTGCATATATGTACTAGGCCACAGGTAGATTCCCTTTTGTTTGTATAAGACTTGGATCTTTTTATTTTTTAAATAATTAAGCGTCCCTTGAAAAGGGGATGCTTATTGGTTTCACCACTGGCTTTCAGTCAGCCGCCGCCGCCGCCGCATTATCGTCTCCCTTGAATATCTCCCTTGTTATTAGGCCTATCCAAGTGATATTGGCAGTTATCTTCTATAGGCGTGGGAAAATTGTTTGACAGGCATAAATTTGACCTTTGACCTTTATCAAGGTCACATCAAAAATTAAAAAAAAATTTACTTCCTATTCACTAGATTTCCTCAGAAAGTACTGGGTGTGGGTCAAGCAAATTTGGTATGCACATTCCTGAGGGAAGAATCTAGGCGCCAGTCGATATTGGGATTAATTGGGCCATAACTGACTGATTGACGGGTGACTGATTATAAGTTCATAAAAAATTTCCTAAGATTAAGCCTTAAACTCGCTTATTATTGGTCCTAGAGGTTTGGGATGGTATACCAACATATAGGAAATCATGTGCTGGGAATCTTCTGGTGTGGTCAGATTTGACCTTGGGCCCCTCGTTCAAGGTCAAACGAGGATAGGCAAAGTTTAAAGTGCTAATAACTCGCTTATTATTGGTCCTAGAGGTTTGGGATGGTATACCAACATATAGGAAACCATGGGCAGGGAATCTTTTGGTGTGGTCACATTTGACCTTGGGCCCATCGTTCAAGGTCAAACGAGTATACCCAAACTTAAAAGTGCTTATAGCTCGCTTGTTATTGGTCCTAGAGGTTGGGGATTGTAAACCAACATGTAGGAAACCATGGGCTGGGAATCTTTTGGTGTGGTCAGATTTGACCTTGGGCCTCTCCTTCAAGGTCAAATGAGTATAGTCAAACTTAAAAGTGCTTATAACTTGCTTATTATTGATCCTAGAGGTTTTGAATGGTAAACCAACATGTAGGAAATCATGGTCTGAAAATCTTTTGGTGTGGTCGGATTTGACCTTGGGCCTCTCCTTCAAGATCAAACAAGCATAGCCAAACTTAAAAGTGCTTATAACTTGTTTATTATAGAGGTTTGGGATGGTAAACCAACATAGGGAATCATGGGCTGGGAATCTTTTGGTGTGGTTGGATTTGAGCTTGGGCCCCTCATTCAAGGTCAAACGAGAACCGCCAAACATAAAATTGCTTATAACTCACTTATTATTGGTCCTACAGGTTTATGATAGTAAACCAACAGAAAGGAAATCATGGACTGGGAATCTTTTGGTGTGGTCGCATTTGACCTTGGCCTTTCCTTCAAGGTTAAACGAGGATAGCCAAACTTAAAAGTGCTCATAACTCACTTATTATTGGTCCTAGAGGTTTGGGATGGTAAAGCAACCTATAGGAAATCATGGGCTGGGAATCTTTTGGTGTGGTCGGATTTGACCTTGGACCCCTCCTTCAAGGTCAAACGAGGATACCTCAACTTAAAAGTGCTTATAACTCGCTTATTATTGGTCCTAGAGGTTTTGGATGGTAAACCAACCTATAGGAAATCATGGGCTGGGAATCTTCTGGTGTGGTCGGATTTGACTTTGGGCCGCTCGTTCAAGGTCAAATAAGGACAGCCAAACTTAAAATTGCTTATAACTCATTTATTATTGATCCCAGAGGTTTTGGTGCATTGTCTTTAGGGTGGATACAATTTGCATCGGTTCTCCGATGCGCTAGGTCTAGTGTATTATGTATTAAGGACTTATTAATTCACTTTACACAAAGGACTTATTAAGGTTGTCACTTAATCTCATTTTTGGGTGGCAAAAATTATGAAATTTCCAAGCCTAGGGCTTGTTTTCCATCGTGGCTTAGCCCTAGGGGCTTTACCCTTCATAAGTGAGCATAGACTGCACTTTTCTCCTCCAATCAAAACTTCCAGACAGTTTTTTGCACTGTCATTCATACAATTCAGGTTTTTTGCTTTTTACAGGCCCAGTCTTTGGGACTGGGGCACTGTAAACGGGACTCAGACTGGTATTTCTAAAACATTCATTCTATTACTTCAAAATCCAAGAAAAATTGACTACTTCTTCCAGTCTCAGCTGTAATCCCTCCGCCGAGCGGTTCAGCATTCAGTTCACATGGTAGGCTATTGTAGTGCAATAAAATTGAAAATTTTGATAACTTAAATGTAGCTTTTATACGCTACAGGCTTACCACATCGAACTGAAAAGAGTCCAACCCTGCCACCCTGCTGTATTACAGCTGAGGGGGTATGGTTCAAGATTGCAACAAGAAGAGGATGAATTGTGAAGAGTTCCATGAGAAGACAACCTGAGGCTGTGGCAAACACTAAATGTCTATTTTTCTCGGATATTGATCAGGGCCTGTGGGCCGAGATCAGCATTCAGTTCCACATGGTAAGCTTGTAGCGTATAAAAGCTACATTTAAGTAATCAAAATTTTCAAATTAGACAGATAATTTGAACCTGGGAAATGATTTTTAGGTGAGTTGCGTGTAACCAACCCGTCTATTAGATTGATGTGTCTGACATCTGTCAGTCTGTCTGCCCGTCGACAATTTTGTTTCCAGACTCTAACTCGAAAACGCTTTGTCCGATCGAATTCAAACTTGACAGGGAGATAGATCAGCATCATAGCTAGGTTGCTTTTGAAATTGCAAATTTAATAAGTAAACAAAATTTTTATAAGTTAATACCCTATCCAACAGACAGGCAAGGCCCACCCATCCAGCCCTGCTATCAGCTTACTAGGGGTCTTCATATGTTTACCAAGGTCTGTGTGTGCTGGAGACAAGTTTGGTGGGATGTGGTTCTCACCAACCAGTCATCTAGGTACTGGTGGATTCTTATACCCCTCTGTAAAGCCATCAGTTTGACTTCATTGGCCACCACTGTGAACTCCATAGGTACTGTGGACAGGCCAAAGGGTAGGACTTTGAACTGGTAGGACCGACCCTGGATGTGAAAATGCATGTACTTCCTGGACTGACTGTGGATTGGTATATGGATACATGTAGAGAGTACAGGTACTTGCCAGATACATGTAGAGTCCTTCACCCTGGCTACATTTAAAGGACAATAATTGTCATTTCTTCTTCTTTGAACCCTTGGTCGGCTTCTGGGTGAAGTTTGAGGCTTTGCTATGACCTTTCTGTCCTAGTTGCCGGTCTCGAATTTGCTTCGAGACCGGTGTAGTGGACTTCCCGTCTGGTACCTGTGTTGATCTGCCACTTGAGGAAGCATATGAGTGGAAACGACCGGGCTTCCTGTGTGAACTGCCAGAAGAACGTCTCTCCTCAGTATGAGAGATTTCATCTTCAGCCTTGATCAGTAAATTGTCTGGAAACAGTGAATGAAGAACCGGTGCTGTACATAAGGCAGTAAAGTAGTGTTGGTATCGAATAATAATATCTATATCGATATGAAACCATATTTTTGCTTCTGTATCGATTGATACTGAAATATCGGGTGTTTTCCGGGAGAGAGCTTCCAAACCCTTTCCCGAGTTTTAGAAGTTTCTCGAAACATAAACAAATATGGCATTTCCGGTTTAGCGGTAAGTGTAATTTGAGAAAAAATGATAGGAAAACCAATATATTTCTCAAATTTTACATTTTATTTGAATGGAAAACAGCTTAATTGCGTCTATTTAGTAGTATGTTTTGATATTGATATTGTACCCTACATTATCGATATCAGTATATTTAGCACAGCTCGATAAATATTTCAATACTGATAAACAATACCAGCACTACAGTAAAGGTATCTGGCTTTACTCCACTACGTATGAACTCCAGGTAGCTGTCTACATGCCAGAGTGAGATTAGCCATGCTGATAAAAATTCCCTCTGAGAGATCCTGCATAGTATGCTGCAAGGCTTGAGAGATTGACCGGTTGAAGGTCACCAAATATTCTAGTTCTTCACTGCCTGCTGCATTCTTTCTGCTGCCTTGCCCTTAGTCTTGTCCACACGTAGTGTCTTCAAGTGTGTAACCATAGGGTCCTGTACTTTTGTCAAACATCCCGTTCAACAGCCAGGGTCATATTGGGACAGGTCCTCGGCATTTACTGCTTTACTACCAATTATCGGGGGCCACGGTAGCAGAGTGGTAACACTCTCGCCTCCCACCTCTGAGGCCGGGGATCGATCCCCATACGGGCTCAAGTGGGAAAGCTGGTAGTTGCTTGCCGCTGGTCGGCAGTTTACAGTACACAACCCTAGCGAACTCTATGTACTGGTTTCCTCTGCCCTTCCAACTACCCGTCGTGATATGACCTGTACAGTGTTGAAAGCGACGTTAAACCCCAAATAAACAATTTTGTCAAACATCTTGACAGACCAGCAGTCTGGTTACACATCACAGACTGTTCCCGGAATGCTCTCTCCCACTGCCTTAAAGTGTCCTGACTGAAAGGATGGGAGGCTGGGGCAGAGGGCAAACTACGTCTGGCCACTCTGCAGAAGGTGCTGTTCAACTTTGCCGGTTCTGGAGACCAGTTACACACTGTAGTTGAAGCAGATTTTTTTTTGTCTGTGTGCATGTCGTACCACTTTGATGATCTGGGTGGCTTGACAAACTGGTCAGGTAGCAGTCCACCAGTCTCAGTGTTTCTAGAAGGGTACAGGGAACAGTCTGGTTCACTCTCTCAAATTTTCGACACAGCCACTCATCCACCAGTAGTTTGACAGACACTTTACCGGTTGGCGTGACTCTGGAACCAGCAAATGGGTTATCATCCAGGGAAGAAGAAGTGCTGTCGAAATCAGGGACCTGATGGCAGCCCATGAATGATCTGACCCATCTTATTGTCTCTCTGTAGTTGGCTTCTTAAGAGAGGTCCAGGTCAGTAGCATTTTCAGGTAGTTCACCCTGGACATTAACCCTAGCTGGTGAAGCCTGTTTCCTATCCAGCTCTGGCTCACTCTCAGATTCACCTTCAATCTCCACAGCTCTTCCACCGGCAAGTGACTGGTCTAGCTGAGCAGGATCATTACCAGTTGGCAGTACTTCAGGACCTGTACCGGGAGCCTGTAGAGGCTGGGTGGCTGTCCCTGCACCAGGAGCCTGTAAAGGCTCGGTTCCTGTCTGCACCGGGAGCCTGTGAAGGGTGGATGGCTACATCAGAGGTACCAGGACCCTGAACAGGGCGGGTAGCACACTTACTGACATCCTGCACAGCTTTCATACCGGGAACCTCCAGCGGAGGTTGGGTAGCAGACAACTGGACAGCTTTACCGGTGGTCTGTACAAGAGTGGGTCCGGTATCCTCAGTGACCAAACCACTAGACACAACACTTGAAGATGCACCCGGATCAAAGAAGGGATTTTCTCTGGTCACCATAGTTGAAGATCTACCGGCACAACAAACAACTTACTAAGAAGCAAAGCTTCAAGTCGTGAAAACCTCTCACTCCACTTGTTATCTAGACTTCTCAGGTCTTCAGAGGTAGGTTTACTGCTGTGCTAGGAGAGCCATCAGAACGCTTATTCTTCTTGGTAGATGTTGATTCAACAGAAGATGGCTCGTCTGAGTGTACTCGTCCCAACAGAGTAACATCTGAAGGGTCCCCGAGAGTGGGGGTAGCACTACTGGTAGTGTCTGTCATATTCTTCAGCTCTCCACGTTCTTTCCTGGATTTGTAGGTCAGGGTGGCCAACTGTTGAACTTGAGCAGGCGTAAAAGCCTTACAAATCTGCCATTCAAGTTTCTTGACACAGGGATCCTCTCCCACCCCCTTATCCCTACATCTGGCACACTTCTTGTGGTTGTTGAACAGAGCCATCACGTGCCCGCAAGCTCCTATTTTCTGCCCAAGAGAAGACATGATGATAGAACTCGTAGAAGTAAGGAAATGAACTTAAAAGTTCATAAAATGGATCAATTTGTTGATAAACTTCAAAAACGTCTCTGTAGAAAACACGTCTGTACACTCCATGTGCCAAAAGAAAAAAATGCTATGATGTCATGCTGTCTAGACAGGAAGGAAGTACAATGCGCCACCTGGTGAATGTACACTCCATGACCGGTCCTGCCGGTAGTATATACAGGATGTCTTTTCTGGCGTTTGGCGGGACCGGTCGCGCCGACTGGTAAAGCAACTGTCCATTGGATAGGATGTATTAACGCAATAAACATGGCGTAATTCTATCCGCTTATTTGTCCGTTTTTCATCTGTCAACATTTTCATTTCCGGGCTCTAACTCGAAAACGCTTTGTCCAATCAAATTCAAACTTCACAGGGAGATAGATCACAATCATAGCTAGGTTGCTTTCGAAATCGGTGTAATTCCATCTGTTCGTTTGTCTGTATTTTATCTGCCAACATTTTCATTTCTGGAAGCTAACTCAAAAACACTTTGACCAATCAAATATAAAACTTGACAGGGAGGTAGATCACCATCATAGCTATGTTGCTTTCGAAATTGGTGTTATTCCGTCTGTTTGTTTGTCAGTTTGTGTGTGTCAACATTTTCGTTTCCGGACTCTAACTCAAAAAAGGTGTGTCCAATCAAATTAAAACTTGACAGGGAGATAGATCACCATCATAACTAGGGTGCTTTTGAAATAGGTGTAATTCCGTCTGTTCATTTGTCCGTTTTTTGTAAGTTTGTCTGTCAACATTTTTGTTTCCAGACTCTAACTTGTAAACGCTTTTTCCGATCGAATTCTAACTTGACAGGGAGATCGATCACCATCATAGCTCGGTTACTTTTGAAATTGGTGTAATTTTTGTCTGTCCGCCAACATTTTCGTTTCCAGATTCTAACTCAAAAACACCTTGTGCAATTGAATTCAAACTTGACAGGGAGATCATCATCATAGCTAGTTTGCTTTCAAGATTGGTGTAATTTCGTCAGTTTGTTCGCCCATTTATCTGTCTGTCTGTCTGTCAACATTTTCGTTTCAGGACTCTAACTCGATTACACCTTGTGCAATTGAATTCAAACATGACAGGGAGATAGATCACCATCGTAGCTAGTTTGCTTTCGAAATTGGTGTAATTTCGTCAGTTTGTTTGTCCACTTGTTTGTCTGTCAGTCAACATTTTTGTTTCCGGATTGTGACTCAAAAATGCTTTGTCCAATTGAACACAAAAAGTCACAGGGAAATATATCACCATCATAGCTAAGTTGCTGTTGAAATTGTTGTAATTCCATCCCTTGGTTTGTCCGTTTTTGTCTCCGTCAACATTTCCGTTTCCACACTCTAATTGCTGGGGGCATTTCTGACCCTCTTGTTTAATCAATGGATTCATAAGCAATATTGGAGGTGTTGGGCATTGGCAGAGGTGTGCACTCTCTGAGTGCTCTTGCAGTAATGGTAATCAAACACCACACCCTTTAAAATATGATTAAACCTGAATTTATTAGCAACAGATCTTTTCAGCTCCCTTCAATTTGAGGAGGGGTTTAGGATCCCCGTTAAAAATTAAATTTCTTTATATAAGTTTTACATTGATATTTCAAGGCAGTAATACTGTGATAAAGTATATTGTATCAACTGACAGTGGAGAAATGTCAAAATTAATAAATAGTTACACAGAGGAGGAATAAAATGACTTAGTTGGAAGTATTGAATTCATTTGTGCATTAATTAATATTTTTTGCATATTTTTTCTTTTCTTTACAACAGTGCATGAAAAGTGATTTTTACAAATGAAAAGGAGAGTGCTTTTTCCATCAATTTGAAATAAAACCTATTCCCAGATGCTGTGCATGATGGGGTATGCCATATAATCAATCCAATTGAGTTGTTATCTATAGCCTGTGGTTATGTAGATGAAGTGTGACAAGAAAGGGTGTGAGATTTCCAGGGACTAAGGGACTAAGATGCAGGAGTGTGCAGTAAATTGAGAGTATGAAGGGAAATGATTAGAATGTACCCAATATCACCATATACATTAGCTTTATGTGTTTGAGGATGAGATAGCCAATGGAGATTTTGTAGTCTTGCACAAGACCTTTGGTTCATTAGTTTTCTATGTATTTCTTTAGTACTGTTAGTTTCAGTTTACAATTAGCTTCAGTTTTGTACAGGCTATGCTTCTATATGCCAGATATAAGGATTTATGTTTTTGTCAAATATCGCAAATGTAAAGATGCTACTGGTTTTTTAGTTGAGTAGAAATATGATATAGATAGGAACAGTCAGATTATTGTTTGAATAGAAAGTATAAATAGTAAAGGACAGGAAAATATAGTTATTGTGACTTTGAATAATATACAGTGATAGTTTGCATAATAGCTCAACTTATAGGTTAAAATACAGAATATAGAATAGTGACATTGTTAAAACTGGGAAAGTGTAATCTGGAATTATAAGATTGACAGTATAATTGAACATACTGATAGCAATTAAAAACAGTAAATGATTAAAGTGTGACATTTCAAACCATGACATTAGTATCTATAGGGTATATTTATCTAAATAAATCTATGTGTATATATTCCATCACCATTAAACATTTACATTAGTTAATGGTTGTTTTTCATTCAAACACTTCCACTGCATATAAAATAGACAGATATTAATTACAAACCTATTTTTGATTCCCCACCATTTCGCTTGTTTGGATTTACCAAAAACAGTAGCATTTTTATGGATGATACTTTTAGAATCATTTTACAAGTTAGTGTTTCGAAGTTTTTAAATTGGTACTATAGGGCAGTAAGACTGTGGCAAATTATGCTGTATTAACTTTTATTGTGATAGTATCAGAATTAATAAAATTTAATCAGAGGAATAGAATTACTTTTGTTGAAAGTATTTTATTCATTTGTGCACTGCTCGCCATTTTGGATATTTGTTTACTTTATAACAATACATGCATAAGTGAAAGTTTTATAAGTAAAAAAGAGAGTGCATTTTCCATTCATTTGTTTGTGATTTGGAATAAAACCTCTTCCCAGATGTTTTGCATGATGTGGTACATGGGTATGCAAGATAAACAATGGAGTTGCTATCTTTATCCAGTGATTTATTTACATGAAGTGTGATAAGAAAGGGGGTGTTTTCCAGTGACTGAAGGACTAAAATGCACAGCTGCTTGCAATAACATTACTCTGCACTATTACAACAAAGATCATGATATATAGAGAGTGAATTATCTTCAAACTTGAACACCAGAGTTTGTATGGTAGTGTGTGCATGTGGTAAACTAGATGGTTGAAGTTTCTAATAGGGCTGTTCCACCTTGGCGATAATGCTTTACAATAGGCTTGCATCCATGTGAATTGTCAGTTCAGAAGGTGGAGCTTTTCAATTGTAATAATCATAAAGCCGTCGTGTAGGAAGCTATGGAACTTCCACAGTCTGTCCGATTGGATGCATTCATAAGTCCATTGGGAACAGTGTACAACAGTAATAAACTGTTTGAAATTATCGCAAACTGCTCCTTATCAAATCCATATCACCTTAAACCCATCTGAAACCTAGTTTTCACTCATAAAATCACCTTTTTGACCTTACAGTGATCTTAAACATATCTTAAAAGTCACAACGCAACATTTTCCATGTTACAGTGATTAAGCCTATCTTTTTCCATCTTAAATCTATCTTTAACGTTTGTAAAGCTATCATAAACTATCATGACTTATCAAACTTTTTGGGAACCTATGTGGTAATCTCAAGATCACTTGTAAAGTTATCAGGTATTAAACCTATCTTTACCTATCTTAAACCTATCTCAAATTACACCTAGGGATTGTAAATAACTTATTTTTTTCCAATCAGGAGGCAGGTTTATGATTGGATCACCATAATGGGACAGCCTTATAAAGGTCATCCCACATATGAGTTGTTAACCAGGCAACACCACAAGTACTTAGGACTAATTCATTATCATGTAAAGCTCTTTTCAGTATCCAGTATTTTGTGGGTTATCAGATGGCAGTTCAAATCATGTCTGTTCCTTGTGTGTTTATGAATGGGAGAAGCAAATGAACAAAAAAAATGGAGTTGAGAAATATAAAAAAATGGATTTAACATAAAAAACAAAAGGCAACAAAAAGCAGAGGTTAGATAAATTTTTATACTTTTGAATGTGTCAAATGCTATTGTTCAGAACTTAATAAATATACAATTAGTTATTCTGCCGCTGAAATTTTAGATATTGTAATTAAAAATATTCTACTAATATATTTTATTATGTAATGTTCTGTGTTATTTTTCTGATGGAAAAGCTGGTGTATTTATACTGAAGTGTTTCAATCACTTGTGTTATCACTTCAGTGATTTTTAGTTTATTTCTGAATGTCATGATTAGACATTCTATATTCTGGTTATTGTATATACAATCATCTGTGGTAGCTTCATGTTCACATTTTCACCTATTCTGCAAAATGTAAAATGTGTCTATAACCTCACTCATTCCACCTGATTCCAAAAGTATCATTCTGAATTTTTAATTTTGGTAGGGCTTTAACACAGGTATTGTTAAATTGTAAACTAGACCTAGCGCATCGGAGAACCGATGCAAATTGTATCCACCACAAAGAAAACTCACCAAACCCATTCTGATATCGCTTAACCTTGAAGGAAAAGCCCAAGGTGAAATCTGACCATATCAAAAGATTTCCATGATTTCCTATAGGTTAGTGTGACACTGCAAACCTCTAGGAATATGAATAAGCACGATACAAACACTGCTAATTTTGGCAATCCTCATTTGACCTTGAAAGAGGGGCCAAAGGTCAAATCCAACCACACCAAAAGATTCCCAGCACATGATTTCCTATATGTTGGTTTACCATACCAAACCTCTAGGGCCAATAATAAGTGAGTTATAAGCACTTTTAAGTTTGGCAATCCTCATTTGACCTCGATGGAGGTTCCAAGGTCTAATCCGACCACAGCAATAGATTCCTTGTCCATGTTTTTGTGTAGGTTTGTTTACCATCCCAAACCTTTAGGATCAATAATGAGCAAGTTATAAGCACTTTTAAGTTTGATTATCCTCGTTTGACCTTGAAGGAGGGGTCCAAGGTCATATCCAACCACACCAAAAGATTCCCAGCACATGATTTCCTATATGTTGGTTTACCATCCCAAACCTCTAGGACCAATAATAAGCGAGTTATAAGCGCTTTTAAGTTTGGCTATCCTCGTTTGACCTTGAAGGAGGGGTCCAAAGTCAAATCCGACCACACCAAAAGATTCCCAGCTGATGATTTCCTATAGGTTGGTTTACCATCCCAAACCTCTAGGACCAATAATAAGCGAGTTATGAGCACTTTTAAGTTTGGCTGTCCTCGTTTGACCTTGAATGAGGGGCCCAAGGTCAAATCCGACCTCACTCTAGGACCAATAATAAGCGAGATAAGCACTTTTAAGTTTGGGTGTCCTCGTTTGACCTTGAATAAGGGTCCCAAGGTCAAATCCGACTTCACCAGAAGATTCCCAGCCCATTATTTTCTATATGTTGGTTTACCATCCTAAACCTCTAGGACCAATAATAAGCGAGTTATAAGCACTTTTACCTTTGGCTATCCTCGTTTGACCTTGAAGGAGGGCCCAAGGTCAAATCCGACCACACCAGAAGATTCCCAGCCCATGATTTCCTATATGCTGGTTTACCATCCCAAACCTCTAGGACCAATAATAATCCAGTTATAAGCAATTTTAAGTTTGGCTGTCCTTGTTTGACCTTGAAGGAGGGGCCCAAGGTCAAATCCAACCACGCCAGAAGATTCCCAGCCCATGATTTCCTATATGCTGGTTTACCATCCCAAACCTCTAGGACCAATAATAAGCAAGTTATAAGCACTTTTAAGTTTGGCTGTCGTCGTTTGACCTTGAATGAGGGGCCCAAGGTCAAATCCGACCTCACCAGAAGATTCCCAGCCCATGATTTTCTATATGTTGGTTTACCATCCCAAACCTCTAGGGCCAATAATAAGCGAGTTATAAGCACTTTTACCTTTGGCTATACTCGTTTGACCTTGAAGGAGGGGCCCAAGGTCAAATCCGACCACGCCAGAAGATTCTCTGCCCATGATTTTCTGTATGCTGGTTTACCATCCCAAACCTCTAGGACCAATAATAAGCGAGTTATAAGCACTTTTAAGTTTGGCTGTCCTCGTTTGACCTTGAAGGAGGGGCCCAAGGTCAAATCTGACCACATCAGAAGATTTGCAGCACATGATTTCCTATAGGTTGGCTTCACATTGCAAACCTCTAGGACCAATAATAAGGGAGATATAGGCACTTTTAAAGTCCGCTATGTGGGTTACTTCGGCACTCCGTGGATGACCTTGAATTAGGAGCTTCAAGGTCAAATGTGTGCAAGGTTGTAGAGGACATGTATATGTGTCATACATATCACCTATGAAGAGATTCCACCTTCTACCTATGAGGAAGAGCCAGTAGAAAAATGTAGATTATTTTCAAAGAAATGCCCGTGGCGGCCATCTTGTTTTTCAGAATGAGGCTATTTTCCTTCCCAGAGAAGCTTACCCCCCAATGAAGATATCCTGCAAATTTGGTGAACCTAGCTGCTGTTGTTTTCTTCTTAGAGCGTTAACGCCGAAAATCTCTCTACGCGTGGCGGCGGCGGCGTAGCGGACGCTAAACCAAAGTATCCGCCGGATTCTTCCGGTGGATACAACAAGGATAGCCAAATTTAAAAGTGCTTATAACTTGCTTATTATTAGTCCTAGAGGTTTGAAATGTGGAACCAACCTATAGAAAATTATGGGCTGGGAATCTCCTTTTGTGGTCAGATTTGACCTTGGGCCTATCCTTCAGGTTAAAAGAGCATAGCCAAACTTAAAAGTGCTTATAACTCACTTATTATTGGTCCTAGAGGTTTGAAATGTGAAACCCACCTATAGGAAATCATGGGCTAATAATCTTCCGATGTAGTAAGATTTGACCTTGTGCCCCTCCTCCAAGGTCAAATGATGAGAGCCAAAAAGTGATTATAGCTTAAGGAGTCTCAGCCTCTATGTCTTTTATTATTGCTTCTACAGGTTTACTATGTTCGGGGATACACTGCCAGGTTGCAATAAAAGTGAGCAGCATAACTCTAGCTAAATTAACAATATTAGTTAATTTTTAACAGAGGCAACATTATCTAAATAAAGTATATTTACCTTTTAGAAAAAAAGGATTTTTAGAAAAGTAAGGATTTGCAGTTTCTGTGAAAGTGACGTGTCTTTTTCAGAAAAGTGAAGATTTGCAGTCCCTGTAAAAAGGACGTGTCCTTTTTTAAAAAAATGAAGATTTACCATTTCTGTGAAAAGGACGCGTCCTTTTTTTAAAGTGACGATTTGCAGTTTCTGTGAAAAGGACGCGTCCTTTTTAGAAAAGTGAGGATTTGCAGTTTCTGTGAAAAGGATGTGTCCTTTTTAGAAAAGTGAGGATTTGCAATTTCTGTGAAAAGGACGCGTCCTTTTTAGAAAAGTAATGATTTGCCCTTTCTATGAAAAGAACCTTTTTAGAAAAGTGAGGATTTGCAGTTTCTGTGAAAAGGACGCGTCCTTTTCAGAGAAGTGAAGATTTGCCATTTCTGTGAAAAGGACGCGTCCTTTTCAGAAAAGTGAGGATTTGTAGTTTCTGTGAAAAGGACGTGTCCTTTTCAGGAAAGTGAGGATTTGCAATTTCTGTGAAAAGGACGCGTCCTTTTTAGAAAAGTGAGGATTTGCAGTTTCTGTGAAAAGGACGTGTCCTTTTCAGAGAAGTGAAGATTTGCCTTTTCTGTGAAAAGGACGCGTCCTTTTCAGAAAAGTGAGGATTTGTAGTTTCTGTGTCCTTTTCAGGAAAGTGAGGATTTGTAGTTTCTGTGAAAAGGACGCGTCCTTTTCAGGAAAGTGAGGATTTGCAATTTCTGTGAAAAGGACGCGTCCTTTTCAGAGAAGTGAAGATTTGCCATTTCTGTGAAAAGGACGCGTCCTTTTCAGGGAAGTGAGGATTTGTAGTTTCTGTGAAAAGGACGCGTCCTTTTCAGGAAAGTGAGGATTTGCAATTTCTGTGAAAAGGACGTGTCCTTTTTAGAAAAGTGAGGATTTGCTGTTTCTGTGAAAAGGACGCGTCCTTTTTAGAAAGTAATGATTTGCCTTTTCTGTGGAAAGAACCTTTTTAGAAAAGTGAGGATTTGCAGTTTCTGTGAAAAGGACGCGTCCTTTTAAAAAAAGTGAGGATTTACTGTTTCTGTGAAAAGGACGTGTCCTTTTCAGAGAAGTGAGGATTTGCTGTTTCTGTGAAAAGGACGCGTCCTTTTCAGGAAAGTGAGGATTTGCAGTTTCTGTGAAAAGGACGCGTCCTTTTTAGAAAATTGAGGATTTACTATTTCTGTGAAAAGGACGCGTCCTTTTTAGAAAAGTGAGGATTTGTAGTTTCTGTGAAAAGGACGCGTCCTTTTCAGGAAAGTGAGGATTTGCAATTTCTGTGAAAAGGATGCGTCCTTTTTAGAAAAGTGAGGATTTGCTGTTTCTGTGAAAAGGACGCGTCCTTTTTAGAAAAGTGAGGATTTGCAGTTTCTGTGAAAAGGACGCGTCCTTTTTAGAAAAGTGAAGATTTGTAGTTTCTGTGAAAAGGACGCGTCCTTTTTAGAAAATTGAGGATTTGCTATTTCTGTGAAAAGGACGCATCCTTTTTAGAAAAGTGAGGATTTGTAGTTTCTGTGAAAAGGACACGTCCTTTTCAGGAAAGTGAGGATTTGCAATTTCTGTGAAAAGGACACGTCCTTTTTAGAAAAGTGAGGATTTGCTGTTTCTGTGAAAAGGACGCGTCCTTTTTAGAAAAGTAATGATTTGCCCTTTCTGTGAAAAGAACCTTTTTAGAAAAGTGAAGATTTGTAGTTTCTGTGAAAAGGACGCGTCCTTTTCAGGAAAGTGAGGATTTGCAATTTCTGTGAAAAGGAGTGAAGATTTGCCATTTCTGTGAAAAGGACGCGTCCTTTTCAGGGAAGTGAGGATTTGTAGTTTCTGTGAAAAGGACGCGTCCTTTTCAGGAAAGTGAGGATTTGCAATTTCTGTGAAAAGGACGTGTCCTTTTTAGAAAAGTGAGGATTTGCTGTTTCTGTGAAAAGGACGCGTCCTTTTTAGAAAGTAATGATTTGCCTTTTCTGTGGAAAGAACCTTTTTAGAAAAGTGAGGATTTGCAGTTTCTGTGAAAAGGACGCGTCCTTTTAAAAAAAGTGAGGATTTACTGTTTCTGTGAAAAGGACGTGTCCTTTTCAGAGAAGTGAGGATTTGCTGTTTCTGTGAAAAGGACGCGTCCTTTTCAGGAAAGTGAGGATTTGCAGTTTCTGTGAAAAGGACGCGTCCTTTTTAGAAAATTGAGGATTTACTATTTCTGTGAAAAGGATGCGTCCTTTTTAGAAAAGTGAGGATTTGTAGTTTCTGTGAAAAGGACGCGTCCTTTTCAGGAAAGTGAGGATTTGCAATTTCTGTGAAAAGGATGCGTCCTTTTTAGAAAAGTGAGGATTTGCTGTTTCTGTGAAAAGGACGCGTCCTTTTTAGAAAAGTGAGGATTTGCAGTTTCTGTGAAAAGGACGCGTCCTTTTTAGAAAAGTGAAGATTTGTAGTTTCTGTGAAAAGGACGCGTCCTTTTTAGAAAATTGAGGATTTGCTATTTCTGTGAAAAGGACGCGTCCTTTTTAGAAAAGTGAGGATTTGTAGTTTCTGTGAAAAGGACACGTCCTTTTCAGGAAAGTGAGGATTTGCAATTTCTGTGAAAAGGACACGTCCTTTTTAGAAAAGTGAGGATTTGCTGTTTCTGTGAAAAGGACGCGTCCTTTTTAGAAAAGTAATGATTTGCCCTTTCTGTGAAAAGAACCTTTTTAGAAAAGTGAAGATTTGTAGTTTCTGTGAAAAGGACGCGTCCTTTTCAGGAAAGTGAGGATTTGCAGTTTCTGTGAAAAGGACGCGTCCTTTTCAGAAAAGTGAAGATTTGTAGTTTCTGTGAAAAGGACGCGTCCTTTTCAGAAAAGTGAAGATTTGTAGTTTCTGTGAAAAGGACGCGTCCTTTTCAGAAAAGTGAGGATTTGCAGATTCTGTGAAAAGGCCGCGTCCTTTTCACAAAAGTGAGGATTTGAAGATTCTGTGAAAAGGACACGTCCTTTTCTGAAAAGTGAAGATTTGTAGTTTCTGTGAAAAGGACGCGTCCTTTTCAGAGAAGTTAGGATTTGCTGTTTCTGTGAAAAGGACGCGTCCTTTTTAGAAAGCGAAAATTTGCAGTTTTAAGGAAGCGTTCTTTTCACAAAAGTGAAGATTTGCCGTTTCTGTGCATTCTTATGCACCAAACTAGGTTAAATGTGGGAAATATTTATAGCCTTTTGCAGCAAAAGTATCAAAATGCTGAATTTTTATGCCTAAAAGGGACACTCTGATTTTTCCCTTTTAAATCTGAGAGCAGTTATATGCCCTTTTTATACCATCATACTGCTTAAACAAAGAGGATGAGTGCTTTTTTCATGTCTGTGTAGAGCAAAAAAAAAACAGAAGAAATGGTATAAATCTGATTGATGTATGATGAACATCTAATTAAACATCTAACACTATTACTGAAGATCTAACACTATTATAGATCTGCAACTCCACTGAGCAGCCTGGTTCTTTATTTCTCATTTGATATCATTTCAATACCTTTGTTTGTTTAGTATCACTCAATAGCTGGAGGTAGCCAGAAGGGGGTGGGGGACTACATTACTTAATATGACAAAGAGATGGAGTGACACTGCATAAATGGCAAGAGATAAATACTCTGGTATATACAAAAGGGGTAATAAAATACTCAGAAATCATCAATGGTCCAGGCTATCTATTTTATACGCTTGCCCCCAAAAAGCTCAGTTAATCTTATTACCAATAAAAAAATCAAATATATAAATAAGGAATGTCCAACAGGAAAATTATACCTCCAGATTTAAATATAAATTATTAAACCACAAGAACAGATTTATAATAATAATAATTCAGAATTGAGAATTATAAATGTGTGATTATCAACTGAAATAAGTTCATAACTGCATGAGCATAACCAGTTTTAATTTAAAACAGTTAAAAACTCAGCAAGTAGAGGGATAAAAACACAAAAAATAAGTTCTTAAAAGCCTAAGATAGTCAGAACATAATTAATATTCAAAATTTAAATGGACAGGCACTTCCTTTGAAAAATTCAACGATTTCAGCTCTATGAGCCACATAGTTTGACAGTTACAGGGCTTTCAAGTGGCACAATGTCCATAAAGTGAGTCTCGGTCCGCATTTTAGAATCATTAAAGTGACCTTAGCAATTAAACTACAGATCTGTAACTTTTTGGGGACATAGATGACAAACAAAAATTATATATAATACAGTTTGAGACTTGTCAACATCAGTATTTCCAAATTAGAGGGCAAAATACAGAAAAAATGTCAAAAAAGTCACTTAGGGGAGTGTCTATGGTCCTCATACACAGATTAAATGTCTACCAAAAGCCTTGATTTTCGGCACATGTAAAGAGAACATAATAATGTATTCCCAGTTTAGATTTCAGCTCTATCAGTCACATAGTTGAACAGTCACAGGGCTTAAAAGTGGCAAAAAGTCCAAATATTGGGTCTCTATGGGCCTTTTAGAGACCTCAATGTGACCTTCAAATTAAAGCTTCAGACTTAAAATCTGTCACATACAAAGATTACACATAGAATTTATATCTAATACAGTTTGAAACTTCTCAGACTTACCATTTCCAAGTTACAGGGCAAAATATGTGAAAAATGTCTTAAAAGGGTCACTCAGGTAGGTGTTTATGGTCCTTATACGCAAGTTAATGTCTATTAAAGGCCTAAATTTTGGGGCACATATAAGAAAAACATATCGATATATTCCCAGATGATATTTCACTTAGATGAGAGACATAGTTTGAAAGCTACAGTGCTTGAAAGTGGCAAAAAGTCCATAAATTGGGTCTCTGTTGGTAATTTTGGGACCTTAAGTCGACCTTATAGGTACACCTACAGCCTTTAAATTTTTCACAGACAAGGATTACATATAAAAGTTATACCTAGTGCAGTTTGAGACTCGTCAGAATTACCTCTTCCAAATTATAGGGCAAAATATGTGAAAAATGTAGGAAAAAATCTCTAAGTGGGGTCTTTATGGGCCTCAAACACAATTTTCTCCTCAACTTAAAGTCTTGATATTCGACACACATACTAAGAATATATTAATGTGTTCTCACGTAAAATTTTAGCCAGATTAGCCTCATAGTTTGTAACCTAAAGGGCTCTAAGTGGCCAAAAGTCAAATTTTTGACCTAAAGGTGGCCATAAGTTCTTTATTATTGGGAGTTTAAGGTCACCTTAAAATAGCGATCTTCATTTGGGCACCCTTAACATGTGTACCAAGTTTGAAGAAAAATTACTGATCCGTTTTTGAGTTATCGCGTACACAAGGAAATTTCTACGGCTGTGGCGAGACGGACCTGAATCCAATATATCCCCAACTTTCGTCTGGGGATATAATTATTTCAAGCAAAGAAGATTGTTTATGTGTCATTTTTTACATTTAAAAAAAATGTGGTTTAAGTCTTGTGTGTGTACATCTACAATGTCCAGACTTCAGTAAAACAGACTGGACAAAATTGACAAAAACAAAGTAGGGCCAATGATAATCAGTCACCTGTCAATCAGTCAATTATGGCCCGATTTATCCCAATATTGACTGGCACCTAGATTTTTTATGTCAGGAATATGCTTACCAAATTTGGTTGACCCCACCCAGTACTTTCTAAGGAATTAAAAAAATTGTATTTTTGATCATGTGACCTTGATAAAGGTCCAAGATCAAATTTATGCCTGTCAAAAATTTTTCCCATGCCTATAGAAGACAACTGCCAAATATTACTTGGATAGGCCTAATATCAAGGGAGATATTCAATGGAGATGATAATGAGGCGGCTGACTGAAAACTGGGGGTGAAAACAATAAGCGTCCCCTTTTCAAGGGACACATAATTACATACAGATAGGCTGAGTGAGTCCTATATTGAAGTTCTACTCAATGAATTTGCAAATGGTGGGGATTACAGCACAGCAAGAAATGGTCAACTGTTTAAAAAATCCACACTGCAACCAAGAAGGTGACTGTTAAAGAGATAATCCGAGAGGGTAGCAAATGCTATGATGGTAGGTTTATTCTACAACTCAGTAGCATAGTTCTCTGAATCTACTCTCATATATTCTCCAGCCTGCATTTGTCAGCAGCTAACTACAAAAGAATAGGAGCTATCTACGAGCTATTGATAATCCTATAACAAGTTCAGGTGCTTATCATGGAACATATCATATGCCCAAAAATGTAGCAGTCAAATAGGATAAATCTCATTTCTAATATCTTTTCTTGAGAATCTAATCAGCCAGATCTCCAGAAATGTCAACTCTGATTTGATTTTATTAGCTAAAAATGTTAATAGGTCAGACCCAATTGAAGATTACAGTCCATGCATTGGCGTGACAAACAAAAGGTCAGCTATTGATACGATTAAGAACAGTTTCTTTTGAATGTCCTTATCGAGTTTTTGAAAGATTGCAGAATATGCATGTTCAATGTAAGAAATACACCTAACTTAGATAAATATGCTTGTAACACCATTGTTGATTAGAACAATACATCTACTCTAAGGTCTGCAAACTGACGGTCCACTTAATTAAGCAAGATCCAAACTTCTGATCAAATGCCACTAAATAAGTAATACAAAGGTCGAGGTAGAGTTAACTTATTATTTTACAAGCAATATAACAATGAATCTATATTGAACAGCCATTGACATTTTATGGTACAAGACCAGTTAAAAAACTATGTGTGAATTATTAGAAATTGTCTTCAATATAAAGATCATAGACTATTTTCTGCCTGATTTGACACTCATAAATTGATATGCTGTGTCCAATTTATTAGCATTTACTCTGCCCCTGATTACTTGTTTCTTTTTCAATTACTCCAAACTTGTAGCCTATCACCCAATAAGTTATGTGGATCTGTAAGGTTTTTCAACTTGTTAAAAAATATCATGGATAATTTCAAATAAATAAAACTTTTTCACAAATAAATGCATTTATTTGATAAAAATATACCCAACAAACAGCAGACACAAAGTATCATTGCACTGTATAGATGACCTAGGTCACTAACCTCTATTTTATTGAGAACTTATGTGCTTAATCAAGTATGTGTAAACACTGACTTCAGTTTATATGCGAATCTATATTCTGAATCAAATAGTTCAAAGAGTTTATGGTTCTTCCATATCTTCTTCTTCAGATGATGTACAGTCTGGATCATCAGCTTGAGAAATACATTTTGGACAATGACAGGTGAAGATGTAGTTCTCTCTACAAAACACAACATGATATTTTAACACATAAAGGATTACTGGGTAAGTTTACATAACATTTGCCAAAGTGTGTTGTTTTCCATTGACATGCATAAAAGATGTTTTTGTCTCCTACAAAATCCAACAGAACATGTCAGTCTATAACCAGAGAGTACTGTGACAGTATTTATTATAGGAATAAATGACAAATTCATGTGCTTTATGATAGTTTAAAAACATCACAAAGCAGTCAAATTTGGAATTTATTCCTATTCTAATGATAGTTTCATTCATATTTTGGTTAATAAGGCAAAAATCTTACATGAAAATCAAAACAAATTCAAAGCCATTTTAGTTGTTTCATCATTCCAACACATTATTATTTTGTTTACAAAACCACGTTTACTACAACAAATTCATTCTTAAGGTATAAGCTAAAATTACATGATGGAACGGCCTCTCTATGCATATTTTCTTTATTTTGTACACTTTTTGGTGTTTCCACGTTGATTTTACAACGTATGGGCGCTATGGCAGTATTTTTAAAGTCTGATAAAACCTGAAATGCCAAGGGACATAGTAAATAGAATTCACCAGCATTATTTTCATGTTCTAAAGTCTCTGTTAAAAATTGTGCTAAAGATGTATGTGCGGTAACCCTTATGTGCAGACTACCATTTTAGAACACCTTTTCTGTTGGGTTATTTATCATTCATATGGATGAAAAATGTAATATCACCTGTCTTACATATGTTAAAATACAGCCAATGCATACAAACTGGAGAATTGGTTTGTGTACACATAATATGGGTGCATTGCAATATATAAGTGTGATATTGTTTTTACGTCACATTCAACATATTGTATAGGTCATGTTATAACAGGCAGCTGTAAGGACGGACAAACTTGGTGAAAACCTGTTGCCAAGACTTTACCATGAAATACCACAAAGCCACTGCCAACTCGCATTTACTCATTTTGAGTAGGTGAGTAATTAGCTACGGGTCTAAAACTTCACCATGTGAAAGCTCTTCCAAAAGTAGGTGAATGAGTTATTTGAGAAAAATTGGCTATCTGCAGTACTTTTAGAGATAATTTGCATTACTCATTTTGAGTAGGTGAGTAATTAGCTATGGGTCTAAAACTTCACCAACTGAAAACTCTTCCCAAAGTAGGTGAATCAGTCATTTGAGAAAAATTGGCTATCTGCAATACTTTTAGAGATTATTCAAATTTACTCATTTTGAGTAGGTGAGTAATTAACTACGGGTCTGAAACTTAACCAAGTGAAAGCTCTCCCAAAAGTAGGTGAATGAGTTATTTGAGAAAAATTGGCTATCTGCAATACTTTTAGAGATAATTCACATTTACTCATTTTGAGTAAGTGAGTAATTAGCTACGTGCCTGAAACTTCACCAAGTGAAAGCTCTCCCAAAAGTAGGTGAATGAGTTATTTGAGAAAAATTGGCTATCTGCAGTACTTTTAGATATAATTCACATTTACTCATTTTGAGTAGGTGAGTAATTAGCTATGGGTCTGAAACTTCACCAAGTGAAAGCTCTCCCAAAAGTAGGTGAATGAGTTATTTGAGAAAAATTGGCTCTCTGCAATACTTTTAGAGATAATTAGCATTTACTCATTTTGAGTAGGTGAGTAATTAGCTATGGGTCTGAAACTTCACCATGTGAAATTGAAAACTTTCATGTTTCAACAGAATACCCTTCTACTACACTGGGGGTCCAAAACTTGCTCGAAATCGCTCTTTCTCTGACAGTTTCAGAGATATTTGCCATTTTTCATTTTCCGCAAAAATTGAAGGTGGCCACCAAAAGTTGTAAACTTTGAAATTTGAAACTTTACTCTGTGATAGCTTACCAAAAAGTAGATGGATAACATATTTGAAAAGATTTCCCTAACTTTAATACTTTTGAAGATATTTGACATTTACTCCTTCTGTTATTTAGCTACAAATGAGAAAGTAGCTATTACTCACTTATGGTATGCAATAGAACCCCAAACTATGTACCATCTTATAGCTAAGGACAAAGTAGCTGAACAACATATTTAAGGAAAACAGTCTAACAGCAATAGTTTTGGAGTTACAATGGCTTTACTCAACAGTCAGAATTTCAAAGTAGCTATTACTCAGCTATCCAAGGTGCAACAGGTCTGAAACTTTACTATGTGATAGCTTACCAAAAAGTAGATGGATAACATATTTGAAAAGATTTCCCTAATTTTAATACTTTTGAAGATATTTGACATTTACTCCTTTTGTTATTTAGCTACAAATGAGAAAGTAGCTTTTACTCACTTATGGCATGCAATAGAACCCCAAACTATGTACCATCTTATAGCTAAGGACAAAGTAGCTGAACAACATATTTAAGGAAAACACTCTAACTGCAATAGTTTTGGAGTTACAATGGCTTTACTCAACAGTCAGAATTTCAAAGTAGCTATTACTCGGCTATCCAAGGTGCAACAAGTCTGAAACTTTACTATGTGATAGCTTACCAAAAAGTAGATGAACAACATATTTGAAAAGATTTCCCTAACTTTAATACTTTTGAAGATATTTGACATTTACTTCTTTTGTTATTTAGCTACAAATGAGAAAGTAGCTATTACTCACTTATGGTATGCAATAGAACCCCAAACTATGTACCATCTTATAGCTAAGGACAAAGTAGCTGAACAACATATTTTAGGAAAACACTCTACCTGCAATGGTTTTGGAGTTACAATGGCTTTACTCAACAGTCAGAATTTCAAAGTAGCTATTACTCAGCTATCCAAGGTGCGAGAGGTCTGAAACTTTACTATGTGATAGCTTACCAAAAAGTAGATGAACAACATATTTGAAAAGATTTCTGTAACTCTAATACTTTTGAAGATATTTGACATTTACTCATGTCGTTATTTAGCTACAAATGAGAAAATAGCTTTTACTCACTTACGGTATGCAATAGAACCCCAAACTATGTACCATCTTATAGCTAAGGACAAAGTAGCTGAACAACATATTTCAAGAAAAAGTTGTATCTGCAATAGTTTTTGAGTTATGAGCCCTTTACTCCAAGTAGCTACGATTGCTATTACTCACTTATCTTTACGCCTAAGTCCATAAAACCAAAAAAATTTTCAAGGGCATGAAAATTCATTGGGACTATTAATTTACAAAAAATCTGTAGCTGCAGTAGTTTTGGAGAAATCTGCGTGACTAACTAACGCACGCACTCACGCACGCACGCACGCACGAACACACAGGCATCATTTCATAATCTCCCTCCCGGGCTAAAGCCCGGCGGGAGATAATAAATAAAACTTTTTCACAAATAAATGCATTTATTTGATAAAAATATACCCAACAAACAGCAGACACAAAGTATCATTGCACTGTATAGATGACCTAGGTCACTAACCTCTATTTTATTGAGAACTTATGTGCTTAATCAAGTATGTGTAAACACTGACTTCAGTTTATATGCGAATCTATATTCTGAATCAAATAGTTCAAAGAGTTTATGGTTCTTCCATATCTTCTTCTTCAGATGATGTACAGTCTGGATCATCAGCTTGAGAAATACATTTTGGACAATGACAGGTGAAGATGTAGTTCTCTCTACAAAACACAACATGATATTTTAACACATAAAGGATTACTGGGTAAGTTTACATAACATTTGCCAAAGTGTGTTGTTTTCCATTGACATGCATAAAAGATGTTTTTGTCTCCTACAAAATCCAACAGAACATGTCAGTCTATAACCAGAGAGTACTGTGACAGTATTTATTATAGGAATAAATGACAAATTCATGTGCTTTATGATAGTTTAAAAACATCACAAAGCAGTCAAATTTGGAATTTATTCCTATTCTAATGATAGTTTCATTCATATTTTGGTTAATAAGGCAAAAATCTTACATGAAAATCAAAACAAATTCAAAACCATTTTAGTTGTTTCATCATTCCAACACATTATTATCTTGTTTACAAAACCATGTTTACTACAACAAATTCATTCTTAAGGTATAAGCTAAAATTACATGATGGAACGGCCTCTCTATGCATATTTTCTTTATTTTGTACACTTTTTGGTGTTTCCACGTTGATTTTACAACGTATGGGCGCTATGGCAGTATTTTTAAAGTCTGATAAAAACTGAAATGCCAAGGGACATAGTAAATAGAATTCACCAGCATTATTTTCATGTTCTAAAGTCTCTGTTAAAAATTGTGCTAAAGATGTATGTGCGGTAACCCTTATGTGCAGACTACCATTTTAGAACACCTTTTCTGTTGGGTTATTTATCATTCATATGGATGAAAAATGTAATATCACCTGTCTTACATATGTTAAGATACAGCCAATGCATACAAACTGGAGAATTGGTTTGTGTACACATAATATGGGTGCATTGCAATATATAAGTGTGATATTGTTTTTACGTCACATTCAACATATTGTATAGGTCATGTTATAACAGGCAGCTGTAAGGACGGACAAACTTGGTGAAAACCTGTTGCCTAGACTTTACCATGAAATACCACAAAGCCACTGCCAACTATTACATGGAAATTCTGGACCTTTCTGTAACGTTCTGCAATTAATAAAAAGTTATAAAAGTCCACGATTGCTGTCAGATGCGAAAATTTGAATTTTTAGTAAATTCAAATGGAAAATGAGGTCAAAAGTGCTGACATAAACAATATGGTATTTGACACTAAATTATATAAACTAGAGGATCGCTCGCAAAAAAAAAAGATAATGTTTTTGCATAGCAAAAACAAAGCGTCCCGAAAAGGATATAAAGGTGAGTGCTAAAGTATTAAGAAAATGCTTTGTTTCTAGCCTTATACTGTTGTGGCAACCAAAGTCAGCGCAGTCTGCTCTATCTAGCACGGTTTTCACGATATAAGCATTTTTGTGTTTTGCAAAAAATAAAAAAATTAAAAATATCCGCTATATTTGGCGAGACAAAAATATTTTGAAAATTGGCATGGCTACTCTGCAGAGATACCCAGCAGGTCCAAAATTTTGTTGAGTTCGCTCCATATAGCACAGTTTTCGAGATATAAGCATTTTTATGTTTTGCAAAAACTTTGAAAATTCAAAATGGCCACCATTTTTGGGGAGACAAAAATTTTTGTCAAGACCACTGCCGTGGTGTGTATCTCCCGCCGAGCATTAAAGCAGAAGAAATAGCTTTTCCGAGATATTCACAATTTTTCATTTTTGTGTGTGAAAGGTCTTCCAAAAGTAGGTGAATGAGTTATTTGAGAAAAATTGGCTATCTGCAATACTATTAAGGGATAATTCACATTTACTCATTTTGAGTAGGTGAATAATTATCTATGGGTCTGAAACTTCACCAAGTGAAAGCTCTCCCAAAAGTAGGTGAATGAGTTATTTGAGAAAAATTGGCTATCTGCAATACTTTTAGAGATAATTCGTATTTACTCATTTTGAGTAGGTGAGTAATTAGCTATGGGTCTGAAACTTCACCATGTGAAAGCTCTCCCACAAGTAGATGAATGAGTATTTGATAAAACTTGGGTATCCGCAATACTTTTACAGATAATTAGCATTTACTCATTTTGAGTAGGTGAATAAATAGCTATGGGTCTGAAACTTCACAGAGTGAAAGCTCTCCCAAAAGTAGGTGAATGAGTTATTTGAGAAAAATTGGCTATCTGCAATACTTTTAGAGATAATTCACATTTACTCATTTTGAGTAGGTGAATAATTAGCTATGGGTCTGAAACTTCACCAAGTGAAAGCTCTCCCAAAAGTAGGTGAATGAGTTATTTGAGAAAAATTGGCTATCTGCAATACTTTTAGAGATAATTCGCATTTACTCATTTTGAGTAGACAAGTAATTAGCTATGGGTCTGAAACTTCACCAAGTGAAAGCTCTCCCAAAAGTAGGTGAATGATTAATTTGAGAAAAATTGGCTATCTGCAATACTTTTAGAGATAATTCGCATTTACTCATTTTGAGTAGGTGAGTAATTAGCTATGGGTCTGAAACTTCACGAAGTGAAAGCTCTCCCAAAAGTAGGTGAATGAGTTATTTGAGAAAAATTGGCTATCTGCAATACTTTTACAGATAATTCGCATTTACTCATTTTGAGTAGGTGAGTAATTAGCTATGGGTCTGAAACTTCACAGAGTGAAAGCTCTCCCAAAAGTAGGTGAATGAGTTATTTGAGAAAAATTGGCTATCTGCAATACTTTTAGAGATAATTCGCATTTACTCATTTTGAGTAGGTGAGTAATTAGCTATGGGTCTGAAACTTCACCAAGTGAAAGCTCTCCCAAAAGTAGGTGAATGATTAATTTGACAAAAATTGGCTATCTGCAATACTTTATGAGATAATTCGCATTTACTCATTTTGAGTAGGTGAGTAATTAGCTATGGGTCTGAAACTTCACCAAGTGAAAGCTCTCCCAAAAGTAGGTGAATGAGTTATTTGAGAAAAATTGGCTATCTGCAATACTTTTAGAGATAATTCGCATTTACTCATTTTGAGTAGGTGAGTAATTAGCTATGGGTCTGAAACTTCACCAAGTGAAAGCTCTCCCAAAAGTAGGTGAATGAGTTATTTGAGAAAAATTGGCTATCTGCAATACTTTTAGAGATAATTCGCATTTACTCATTTTGAGTAGGTGAGTAATTAGCTATGGGTCTGAAACTTCACAGAGTGAAAGCTCTCCCAAAAGTAGGTGAATGAGTTATTTGAGAAAAATTGGCCATCTGCAATACTTTTAGAGGTAATTCGCATTTACTCTTTTTGAGTAGGTGAGCAATTAGCTATGGGTCTGAAACTTCACCAATTAGCTATGGGTCTGAAACTTCACCAAGTGAAAGCTCTTTGGGATAGCTGCTCGGCAGAGATACCCTGAAGATAAAAAATTTCGTCGAAATCGCTCTATGTAGCACGGTTTTCGAAATATAAGCATTTTTGTGTTTTGCAATTTTTGCGCAAAAATTCGAAAATTCAAAATGGCCGCCATTTTTGGCAAGATAAAATTTTTTTGAAAATTGGCATGGCTACTCTGCATGGCTACTCTGCAGAGTACCCACCCTGTGGGTCAAAAATTTCGTCGAAATCGCTCTATCTAGCATGGTTTTCGAGATATAAGCATTTTTGTGTTTTTCAATTTTGCGAAAAATTTGAAAATTCAAAATGGCCGCCATTTTTTGCGAGAAATTTTTTGTTTGAAAATTGGCATGGCTACTCTGCAGAGATACCCTGTGGGTCAAAAATTTCGTCGAAATCGCTCTATCTAGCAGGGTTTTTGAGATATAAGCATTTTTATGTTTTGCAATTTTTGCGAAAATTTCGAAAATTCAAAATGGCCGCCATTTTTGGCGAGACAAAATTTTTTTGAAAATTGGCATGGCTACTCTGCAGAGATACCCTGTGGGTCAAAAATTTCGTCGAAATCGCTCTATCTAGCACGGTTTTCGAGATATAAGCATTTTTGTGTTTTGCAATTTTGCGAAAAATTCGAAAATTCAAAATGGCCGCCATTTTTTGCGAGAAATATTTTGTTTGAAAATTGGCATGGCTACTCTGCAGAGATACCCTGTGGGTCAAAAATTTCGTCGAAATCGCTCTATCTAGCAGGGTTTTTGAGATATAAGCATTTTTATGTTTTGCAATTTTTGCGAAAAATTCGAAAATTCAAAATGGCCGCCATTTTTGGCGCAACAAAATTTTTTTGAAAATTGGCATGGCTACTCTGCAGATATACCCTGTGGGTCAAAAATTTCGTCGAAATCGCTCTATCTAGCAGGGTTTTCGAGATATAACCATTTTTATGTTTTGCAATTTTTGCGAAAAATTCGAAAATTCAAAATGGCCGCCATTTTTGGCGAGACAAAAATTTTTTCAAAATTGGGATAACTACTCTGCAGAGATACCCTGAGGGTCAAAAATTTTGTCGAAATTGCTCTATCTAGCACGGTTTTTGAGATATAAGCATTTTTGTGTTTTGCAATTTTTGCGAAAATTTCGAAAATTCAAAATGGCCGCCATTTTGGGCGAGACAAAAATTTTTTGAACATTGGGAAAACTACTCCGCAGAGATACCCTGCGGGTCAAAAATTTCGTCGAAATCGCTCTATCTAGCACGGTTTTCGAGATATAAGCATTTTTGTGTTTTCCTTATTTGGAAAATTCGTAATGATTAATTAATCATTAATTACTCGGCCATTTCTTGACCAATCAATGCCAAAATCTAATGATTTCCAGATTTTAATAGAATGAATGTATTTGCCAAGTTTCAGGTGAATTGATAACATTCCTTTCAAGTTATCATCCGGACAAGCTTCCCCATCGAAAAAAGACATTTTTGGTCATGTGACCTCTCTGATTGGTTGAAATGTCACTGCAGCATATTCAAAAAAATTCCCCAGGGCTACTGCCTAAACCTGCCAAATTTGAAAAGAATCCGCCTAATGGTTACAGAGTTATAAGGAAAACAAAATGCGGAGCCGGCGGAGCCGCCGGAGCCGGCGGAGCCGGCGGAGCCAGAAGCTCTCCCATACACAAACAAGCGTCCCTTGTGGGACGCTTAATTATACAAACAATATACTGATGCTAAGAGCAGCAGTATTTCAATGCTCAATGCTAAAGCATAATACTGTTTTTGTTTCGTGATATGTCTTATAAGAAAGACACTTCTTACCTCAGGGACTTTTGCCTAGAATGTCTGCTTCTCTCCAGTTGACAGTCATCTAAATAACTGATGCAGATTTCCTGAAACAAAATCAATGAACAGATACTCTACATATTACAGACATAACAAACTGGGCAAAATTAAAATAGATTTTAATACAAGGGGAACATGTGACTAACAAATCTATAAATGAAAAGAAAGAGTAACTAAAGCGAGCAAATAATGTACAGAGATATATGTTGCAAAGATATGCCTATTTGGTGACTGATAGCTTATCTTATTGATGAAATGATTGACTATCATGATATCACAGACAGCTATTCACATTATTTTAAACTTACATCATGTGCTCAAGAATTTAGTGTTTCATAAAATTCAGGTTCTTTTTTTTTTTGAAAAATTTGGTGTTTATTTGTGATTCTTATTATATTTGGACATCTCTTTTAACTGTAACTGAACTCTGTGTGCCAATGTCACTGAATGCTATTAATTCATGTGTTTATATTATAGATTTAAATGCATGTAAAATCCAACAAAATCTTTGACAAAAAGGTGCACTTTCCATGATAGACTTAATGGCATTTCAAATAAACTTTAACACAGTATGTCAAATGTACACTAATTTAAAATTAATTGTGTTTCTTTGGTACATATTACAAATATGGGAAAGAATGAAATAAAATCTGCAAACCTCTCCCTCTGGTATGGGTTTGAGTGATCGCAGTGCCAAGATGTTATTGTTGTGTGGAAAGGTCACCTCTGCATTTGGTGTACAACTGTGGTTACCTGAAATGTGTACATGCGTGTATCACATAATGCACTGATCAATTCATTAGAGTTTTATGTCTTGTCACACATCATATCATGTCATGTCACAATGGCTAGTTAAGGAGGAAAGCAATGCAGACTAGTTTGTAAAGATTCTGACCTGAAAACTGTGAAATATTATATTGTAACACAGATTAATCATGCACAAGGTAATCATTAATCCAGCTTGGATGCTTCTGCAAAAAATTTAAAATTTGAATTTGGGTGCTCAAATTTGATCACTTGTGACGTTCTCTATTAAAATTCATATTTAAAAATATAAGAGAGAGATTTTTTATCACAGTATTTTTGGGTTAAAAACATCTGTGTTTTTATATTAGTTCTATGTGGATCATACCATGAAAGTTATTACCCACATAAAATTGCAAATTTAATAAATAAATTAAATTTTTATAAGTTAAAACCTTACCTAATGGACAATTAGCTATATTGCCGTGACAAGCCGGCAATATAAACTAGACCAAGGACGCATCTGTGGCCAGATGCAAGATGTATCCACCGGAAAAGGTCAACTAACATAGTTTTGAAGATAAACAGCATTTTTCAATAATAAGCAAGTTGTAAGCACGTTTAAGTACCACCCTCATTTGACCTTGAAGCAGGGGCCCAAGGTCGAATCTGACCACATCAGAAGATTCGCAGCCCATGAGTTCCTACAGGTTGGTTTCATATTGCAAACCTCTAGGACCAATAATAAACGAGTTATAAGCACTTTTAATTTTGGTTATCCTCATTTAAGCTTGAAGGAGGGGCCCAAGGTCAAATCCGACCACACCATAAGATTCCCAGCCCATGACTTCCTATAGGTTGGTTTAACATCCCAAACGTCTAGGACCAATAATAAGCGAGTTATAAGCACTTTTAAATATGGCTATCCTTGTTTGACCTTGAAGGAGGGGCCCAAGGTCAAATCTGACCACATCATTTGCAGCCCATCATTTCCTATAGGTTGGTTTCACACTGCAAACCTCTAGGACCAATAATACGGGAGATATAAGCACTGACTGAAAAGAAATGCCCGTGGCGGCCATCTTGTTTTTCAAAATGAGGCTAAAAATATTTTTAGTCAAGATTTTGTAATGATGAACATATCCTGTGAATTTGAGATCTCTACCTATAATACCCTTTGTTCTAGAAAGCCAACAAAACTAATTGCTGAAAGTCGAAAAACGCCCATGGTGGCCATCTTGTTTTTTAAAATGAGGCCAAAACTATTTCCAGGCAAGATTTTATGGTTATGAATATATCCTAAAAATTTGAGAAGTCTACCTATAATACCCTGGCCTCTAGAGGGCGGCTGTGGCATACTCATGCGTTCCAGTGGCTACAATAATATGACGGTGGCGTACTGATGCTATCCAGTGGCTACAATAATTGTCCATTAGGTAAAATGTATTAAAACAACAAAATAGGTAATCCATAGTGACCCATACAAAATGGATGCGCACTTACACCTGACAAATTAATAATGAAACAGGATCTGGTTTTTAAGTTTGTTTAAGCATTACACAATGCATAAACAGTATCTTGTGTGTACTTGTAGATTTAATATTACATGAGAAAGAAAACTGGCATCTGGTGAAACTATTAATGAATTCTCACAAAACTTAGTTAAAGTCAAGTTTTGCTTAAATAATCATGTATTAAATAGGGATGGGACGGTATCAGATTGTACTTTTCCGTATCCCGTCAATGCGAAATCATTACAATTCCGGGATACTGAAATCAATTGTGTTTTAGTATTTCCCCAAATGAACCAGCTTTCAACCGAAAATGAAGTTGATCATAACAAAAAATGTTCTTCAAAAACTGCTACAACACCTTAAGATTTGCAAAAAAAAAAAAATACTGGATACAAAGTGAGAAATTCTTCGGACTTACTGCATGTTTGCGATATTTCATGTTTTCCAACCTTGCTATCCACTAACAATTGACATGTTGGAATTAATACTTTATTTCAGTACTTCAGCAAAATCATCTCAATACTGTAACACCAGTAATACTGTCTCATCCCTAGTGTTAAACAGGTAATACTTGGTATTCAGTTAAGTAATATAATCTGACTTTTTGGCACATCTTCCCTGCTAAGATTATATATGTATACCACAGCAGTAGTGTCGGCCACCATCCTCAATTTTCCAGGATGATTAATCATCCACTTTTCTTTTCAATGAAGGGGTCATACTTGATTGGAATTATTATATGGTCACTTGCTGGGTATATTTGCGGTAACCATAAACAAAATATGAAATAGTGAAAATTATTTTTGTTTAGTCAATGAGAAACGACCAAAATTAAAAATGAGTCATTATTTTGTTAATTGGAGTGAGGTAAGGCTTTTGCTGAATATTAGATTATTAAAATTATCAGTGATTGCACACTATCACTGAGAAATAATGGAATGGACGTCTGAATGTCCACATGCCAATAAACACTTACATGTACTTTGCAAGTAATACAAGCCTGATCCTTCACAATTTAAGAACTGTCCAGACACTGCAAAAGAAAACAAAGAGCTCAGTAACAAATGTGAAAGTTATAGCCACTTAGCCTCAGAGGAAAAGTCTCTCTAAAAATCTCTCTTTTTTCAATCACAAACTGTATTTGACAAAACTAGCAGGACATACAGACCTGGACATATTTTTTAAGTATTCCCTGGTGCCCCTTACTATGCATAATTAGCATTAAGAAAGTTTAGAATTTAACCAAGGATGAGTTTCATTTTATTACTAATGTGAGTACCTTTATCCATATCCTCATACAGCTGGTCTATCATGTGATCTAAGTCTGCACGTACATCATCTGCCAAGTCAAGGTCATCACAGTTCTTAACCCACACACTCAGTGAACTGAAAAAAAAAACAATCTAAAATACAGTACAAGTCTGCTTGCTATTTAGTCAACTAATTAAACATCAATTTTTGACATTTAATCACCTGTGCTTTACTCTGGTTGTAGCTTGAAATCTGTTTTATGGTAATATGTGTATCAGACCTCTCCTGATATGACCATAGTTACTGAAATGGACATAAGAGCCCAACTATGACCTTTCAACACCAATGATTGTTATTACAAGACAACTGCTACAGAATGTGTTTTAGGATTTAGGGCGGTAAATACCAATACTCGCATGAGGGCATTCTTTTGAGAAATTGAGAATTTACAGCCTTAGATCAGCCTGAATATTTGGCCTCAAAACATTTATCTATAGTCATATCTGTTCGTATTTTTGCTATTTTTTTTTTGTTTTTCTTTTTTCAAAATTACCTCTTCATAGATTGTATTTCAACACGTAGACATACACGGGACCGCAGAGTGATGCCATAATGCCAGCTGACTAACAAGTCAGCTGACAGAAAAATAGCAAACTAATATTATAATGGCTGCAGAAATGCACATTAGTATTACCAAATTTTTAATTTCAATGATTCACTTTTTCAAATATATTTTTTTAATTAAATACAGAGGTGTATTGTCTATAACTTTCATATTCAAAGGTTGATTAAATTGTATGCAAGCATCCCTATACAGAACATAACCAAATCCTATTTATTATAATTAGTATTATTATAATTATCATACAAGGTACCCAAATGATCTGAAGCATTACACCCACTTTATTACTGAGTTCCAATACAACAAATCAACTCAAGGAAAATCCCCAATAGGCAGGCTATTAAACTTAATGATGCACTTCCTTGGTTTTCCTCTGGCCTCAACAGCATATCTGCCACAGAGTTCCTACTGATTCACATTTACAAGCACCACCGACTATCATAGTATTTTTAAAAGAAAAATTGAGGGAGTGTAAATGTGAGCATAAAATGGCTTATTTTACTAAGAGCAGTGTAGAAAAACAAATTGCAAATTTAATAAGTAAATTAAATTTTTATAAGTTAATACCCTATCCAATGGACAATTGCTAATCCGGTCGGCGCAGACCGGCCCGCCAAACGCCAGAAAAAGACGTCCTGTGTTTCCACCGGCTGGCCGGTCCATAGTACTGTGCACTCCCCAGATGGCGCCTCGTACTTCCTTCCTGTCTAGACAACCTGACGTCATAGCATCTTTTTCGTTGTCTAGACCTATTAGACCCCTAGTAAGCTGATAGCGGGGTTGGTGGGAGGGTCTTGTGTGTCCATTGGATAGGGTATTAACTTATAAAAATTTAATTTACTTATTAAATTTGCAATTTTATTGCGTTAATACTTCCTATCCAATGGACAACTGCTGAATAACTACCACTTGGTCGGCGGGTAAGTTACTAGGGACTTATGTGAACTCGCAAGTAATAGCAAATTTTAACCTAAGGTCTAGGCTGACTTCGTCAGGAGACCTATAGGCCCAGGCCTGGGTTGACCTTAAGGTCAGGAAACCCTGTAAGGCCATGGTCGGTTGCCAGCAGCCGGTTAACCTGGGCTATACCGCCGTTGCCCCCCCCCTTTTTGCAGACCTGCTCTGAGGTAGGGGAAGAGAGGGATGAGTTCAGTCCCAGAATGCAAATAAACCTCCTGAAGGAAGCACGCCACACTTAATTCTTATGTACATGAAGAAACTAGTGTTCTCAATAAACCCTTTTTACTAGGACCGGGTATGCAGTGGTTTCAGCGGGCGGGTACCCGGGTACCCGCGCCGATGGGCGATAATAGGTGAAACTACAAATATCTCCATATTTACAGACTTAAAACCTACAGAAATAATGGGATGCAACCATTTGCTTTATTTCTTGTTGGCCACGGTTTTGCATTCAAAACAATATTGCAAGGAAGAAAGGTTAAATAAAAAAAGACTTCTGTACATTCAAAACACGGTTGTTTATATAAAAATGGAGTCACATGACCTATCACAAGAGGATTACACTACAACTCGAATGTAGTTTCGGAATTGAAACTTTATTTTTATTTCAGGATGTAAGTTAATTTTATTAACGTAAAATTATTAACTACTGTGTGAAAATATTGTACTCTTATTTATTTAAGGAGTGCATGTCACTATATATGGCCAATATACAGCGTTTTATGGACTCGGAATTAAGAAACTGTGTTGATATACTGACGATTTTCAAAGGGTTCCGGTATTTGACAATGTATAAACAACTAAAATAAAAGACAAATAAAATACTATAAATGGTGTACAAGGGTGAGAAAACAATATTATTATGCATTTTAATTGAATAGTTTCATTTTAAAGTGAATTAATGAAGTCCAGATACGTCTGTACTTGGTCAGCCAATGTGGGCGATATTAACAGAAATAAGCTTAGATTCGGGTATTCGGGTATGAGATTTCAGATTCGGGTAAGTATTCAGGGTTCGGGTACCCGGATATCCGGGTACCCGTTGAGATCACTAGAAGAAACTGTTTATACATATATACAATTCTCCTCAATCTAAGGGCCACTTGTGGATCTGCTGAGCAGCCACTACCGAGCCCAATTGGTAAAGCTCTGATTCAGCCCAAGCCCCGCCCTTCAAATAGAACTATGTGAAGGTATTATGTGACTTCAGAGGCAGGCTGACAAGACTGTATCCAAGGAAACTCCCGACTGGAAGACCTTAGAAGCATCAAAGGCCCCGACATCATGGGCTTTAGCCTGATGTAAAGTGTGGACCTCCTGGTCAGAGAGCTCATAACATAGGATCACAGTCTGCTTGATCCAAGAGGAGATAGTGGCAGGTGAGATGTCTTTGTCAAAACCTTTCTTAAAGGAGACAAAAACCACCTCCTTATTCTGCCTGAGGTCCTGTCCAAAAAGTAGCGCAGTGCTCTGACTGGACAGAGGGACCTGTCAGACTTGAGGGATCTATCCAGAGTTGGGGCCAGGGCTGTTATACCCCTGGGGCCACACTGTCTGGACCCTCTTTGGCCAGCTGATTTTTGGAGAGAAAGCTGGGTGACGGGTACAGGGACACCTTGACCAGTCGGACTGGTGTCTAATATATATGTTTTGCCAAGCATGTATCTCACTTCTACTCTTGCCCGACCCCAGGGCCAACAGGAAAACTGTCTTGAAGGTCAAATGCTTCAAGGAGGCCTCTTAATTGGTTCAAAATGACCCTTGTCAGCTGGTGCAAAAACCAGGGAGAGGTTCCAGGAGGGGATTCCCTTCCGGCCTTTGGGTCTGTCTCAGTGGAAACTATCCAGGAGACGAGTGATATTTTCATCCTTACTGATATTGATGGGCGAATTTCCCAGTCTATCAGCAATGTCTGACCTGTAACCATCAATGGTGCTGGGCTGCAACTTCCTGTCCTGAAATAGGTACATAAGGAAGTCAGCAACTAACTTTACAGGGAACTCCACCTGACTCATAGACTGATCTGATTGATCCCCTTTGAGGAGCCTCAACTCTTGCTGCCAATGCTTCAGACAAGCCCTGCTCCTCGATTGCTGAGGCTGTAGGAGCCCTGCATGGATATTAAGGTTTGTCAGATTTCTGTGAGGGGTCTGACTGAATGGCTGTCAACACCTGGGGCATATTGGGCAGGCTCAGTGGGATTTGGCTGGACGTGGCCACTAGATCCCAAAACCAAGGCATGTTGGGCCCACCCCGGAGCAATCAGAATGATTCTCTTACATGGGGAGTCTTGCAACTTCACCACTGTGCCCAATATGGCTGATGATGGGAAGGTGTATGCTTTCAGATCCTACCATGGCCGACTGAGCGCATCCACTGCTGTGGCCAGGGGATCCGGTACCGGTGACACAAACCGAGGCAACCTGTTGTTGAACCTCGTGGCAAATAAGTCTATTTTGGGCCGGTGCCACCTGCTGCATAGAGTGGAAGACCTCTGGAAGGAGAAACCACTGTTTGGATGGTCTGGCCTAGCCTGGATAGCTTGTCTGCTACCACATTCGGCCGGCCTGGAATGTGTCGTGCTTTAGAGTCACTTGTTTCCTTGTACACCAGGTCAAGATTCTCCAAGTAGGGCACAAAGTGGGCACGACCTCATGCCTCCTTCCTTGTTTATGTATGACACTACTGTGGTGTTGTGAGTTGCTACAGGTACTATCTTGTTGAGCAAAGGTCTTGGAACTCTTTTAAAGCCAGAAAGACTGCTTTAAGTTCTAGATAGTTTATATGCAGCTTGCTTCCCGGAGGGGACCAGGTTGCTCTTGCAAAGTGCTCGTCTAAGCGAGCGCCCCACCCTTCTATTGATGCGTCTGTAATTATTTGCAGAGCATGTTTTATTTGTGTAATGGTTGGACTCTAAGTACATTGTCTTCCTTCTGCCATCATTGTAAATGGGGGTGCAAGGACCTGGGGGTTGGGATCACCTTTTCCAGTGATTCTGGGACCCTCCACTTGTGTTTGTGATGCCCTGAATGAGTCTCATATGAAGTTGGCCTACATGAACTTGCTTTTCTGTAGCTGTAAGTAAGCCTATCACGGACCTGAATTCCCGGACCGTGCAAGCCGGTAGGGATAGCAATTTCAGCATTTTCTCTTGAAGGTTCTGCCACCGGTCTGGAGTCAGTCGGACCAGATCAGACCTGAGGTCGAACTGGTAGCCTACAAAATTGAAGTCTTGTTTGGGCTCCAGCTCTGGTTTCTCTAAGTTCACCAGCCAACCTAGTTGCTGACACATTATTTACTAGTTCTTGTGTATGTTGGAGACAAGCCTGGTGGGATCTGGCTCTCACCAACCAGTCTTCTAGGTACTGGTGGTTTCTTAAATCCTTGTGTATGGCCATCAATTTCACCTCCTTTGGTATCACGGTGAACTCCAAAGGCGCTGTGGACAAACCCAATGGCAGGGCCTTGAACTGGTATGCCCGACCTTGAATGTGAAATCTCAGGCATTTCCTGGATTGACCTTGTATAGGTATATGGACGTAGGTATCCCTCCTTCAACAATTGTACTCCCTAGGGTCCAGCCCCCAAGGCTTCCTAAGTTCCCAAAAAGGGCTTAGTCTGGACCCTACAGGCAGATTGTGTGCCACATTTGGGACACTTGGTATTCTGACAAACATTTTCTGTCCCTCCGGACACTGGTCCGGTCTGGTGACAATGACCCAAGTTAACAGTCTCCCTGTTCATATTGTGGTCCGGTGGGGCTGACACAACTTTTCACATTAAAAGATTCTTTGCCCCGGGCCAGCAGCCTGCAAGTGCAGCATTTACAGAGCAATTGTCATTTGTGAGATGTCTGACCCCTGGCCGGACATGATGACAAAATTTATTATCTCTCCAGTCAAGTCCAGCACCGATAACAAGTTGTTGAGAGGTGTGATAAGGGAAGGTTGCCTGGCAGTAGCTTGGGACACTGTCATATCACCAAGCCCACTGACTGGTCTAAGAATTCTCTGTAACCAAATTTTCAGCTGGGGTCACCAATGAATTTTGACATCTACTGGTCTATATTTCGCCAGCTTTTCTCCTTTTTTTGTTTTTGTTTTTTGTAACCAGTTGGGGTGAAGCACTGTACAGTAAGGACTGTGTCGCCAACACCCTGTTAGTATACTTTGTAACCGGTAGGTTGAAGCAACCAGTTGTTGAAGAAAGTGTACAAGGCTGTGTAGCGAGTACCAGCCGGTACACTCTGTAGCCAGTTGTTGAAGCAAGCGTACAAGGCTGTGTAGCCAGTACCAGTCGGTACACTCTGTAAGCAGTTGTTGAAGAAGGCTGTGTAGCCAGTACCAGCCGGTACACTCTGTAGCCAGTTGTTGAAGCAAGCGTACAAGGCTGTGTAGCCAGTACCAGTCGGTACACTCTGTAAGCAGTTGTTGAAGAAGGCTGTGTAGCCAGTACCAGCCGGTACACTCTGTACCTAGTTGTTGAAGCAAGTGTACAAGGCTGTGTAGCCAGTACCAGTCGGTACTCTGTAACCAGTTGCTGAAGTAAGTGTACAAGGCTGTGTCACCAGTTGTTACTAGTCTACTAACTAGGTGATCCCCACTCTGAAACCAGTATAGCAAGAAGGGGCAAGACAGCAATTGCACCTGATAGGTCGGTAGTCTCTGTAACCAGCTGGTGTGAAGCAAAACTGCTCAGTGAAAACTATATAGCCGGTAACCGGTTGGTGAACTCTAACCGGTTGAAGCAGTTTCTGTGTAAGAAGGAACTACACATTATTAGGCCTGTCATTAGTCTTAGGCCAGTGAATAGGCTGCTGATGAGGAATGGCCAGCTGGTAGACCTTGGAGTTGTGATTCTTGGTGCTGGTTGGTAATAGGCAGGAAGGTTCTGGAACCGGCTAATATGAACCGGCTAATATGAACCGTTCAGTGAAGGCTGTGTAGCTGGTACCCGGTCGGCACACTCCGTAACCAGCTGTTGAAACAACTGTACAAGGCTGTGTAGCCGGTACCCGGTCGGTATACTCTGTAACCAGTTGTTGAGGCAAATGTACAAGGCTGTGTAGCCAGTACCAGCCGGGACACTCTGTAACCAGTTGTTGAGGCAAGTGTACAAGGCTGTGTAGCCACTACCAGCCGGTACACTCTGTAACCAGTTGTAGCCAGTAATAAAAAACAGTTGCTAAATCAATTTTACAACTATCTTGTGTGTTGAATTCAGCTTGCTGTAGGTTTCCTCCATTAATTAAAGTACTTCTTTAATCGCATGTCCTATTTGTAGATTTGACAGTTGCTGGGGAAGCCCTTATGAGCTATATTTAGAAACAACTGTTGGTCGGTGTGTCATGTGACCAGTTTGCTGGTCGGAGGGACAACGTGATTGGCTGATTGAAAACGAAGATCAGCTTCGTCACCTGGTCGGTGAAACACGTGACCAGCTTCGGGAAGATGCCGTCACTGGTCGCGTTCTTTCCATTTATTACAGTAAACGTGAGCTGACTGGTCGACTGATGCTTGTAGCAGAGAAGTCTGTACCAGTGCGCTGGAGGTGAATTTCAGAACTAAAAACTGGAGTCACAGTAGACGTGAGTGCAAAGAATGCACTTCCGACCTTCCTGTTCGGTGAATCACGTGATTAACTTCGTGACCTGGTCGGTGGATCACGTGACCAGCTTCATGCTTTGGTAGGAAGGACACGCGATTGGCTGACTGGATATGACGTCAGAGGTCGCGTTCTTTCAGCTGGCTGGCCGGCTGATGCTTTAAAAGCAGAGAAGCCTGGACCAGTGCGCTCTGAAGATTTGTAGATGAAATTCCTTCTTCTTCATGATAAAACCAGTGAACTGGCCATCCACAACCCTCACTACCGACAACAAAGCCGGGTCCGCAAGGGAGGGACTGATATCACAATAGTAGACTTCATGCTCTTCTGATGGAATTCCTCCAGTGTAGATATATATATAAGCTTGCCGGTCGACTAATGCTTTACAGCAAAGATGTCTGGACCAGTGCGCTCTGAAGAATTCATCTCTTGCTTCTGATGAAAAAATACTTGAGCTAGGCTGGTGTGACTGATGCTTTACAGCAGAGAAGTCTGTACCAGTGCGCTCTGATGAAGAATGCACCTTCCCTAGGGGAATTCCCTCTATATGCAGTGTTCAAAACTACGTAGACTGAAGATTTCCGGGATTTGCATATGTAGTACTAGAAAAGACGTTTCTATGGTAACTGTAGCTGGAAGGTTACAGAAGGTTCATGCAAACAAAAGACACGGATAAAAATACCTGCAAGAAGTATATCCATAATTCCTCCATATTGTCGATCTGCCCCTAAACAACACAATGGTTGAATGGGAGGAAACTAGCAAAATGGCTGCCTTCATATTTCTCGTCGATTACTGCCCTATCATCAAAATTAAATTGAGTCAACTAGGGAGCATTTCCAGCAGATTTCTAAATGTATATCCGTGCTTGATCAGTAGATAACACTTCTACACTGAAAATATCCACATATGAGGTTGAAAATCCGCCATAATGCACACATTTCTTTAAAAAATCTGGAGATTGCAGAAACTACGTCTGCACAGTACACGCGCCAAACGAAAAAGATGCTATGACGTCAGGTTGTCTAGACAGGAAGGAAGTACGAGGCGCCATCTGGGGAGTGCACAGTACTACGGACCGGCCAGCCGGTGGAAACACAGGACGTCTTTTTCTGGCATTTGGCGGGCCGGTCTGCGCCAACCGGATTAGCAATTGTCCATTGGATAGGAAGTATTAACGCAATAAAATGTTCTGTTGTAGTAAAAAGAAGCCATTTACTAGTAAATTGTTAGGGACAAGATTTTCAGTTTAACATATACAACTCCAGTGATCACACTGACAACATACAATCCACCAGTAATGCCCTTCAGTCTAAACAAACCACTCCTAACTACTTTATCACATTTATACAATAATTAAAAAATTGTATTTCTTACCAGCAATCTTTCATTTATTCCATAACACAAAATAAAATATTTTGTAAAAATTAAGTAAGATATTCCATTACTACTTTACATCATAACTGATGCGGTATGATATAAAAAGACAGTGGAAAAAACACTACCTAGTTCCAATACCTTGTCCATTGGTACCGATCATTGCAATCACTGACTTAAATCCATCTGGAGTGAACCACTATCAAAAATAAAAGTATAATAGAGACAAACTGACCCCATCTTAACTGTCTAAAATGTCACAAGTAATTATAAAAGCTATCACCAATAAAGTAATGGATACACAAAATGTGTCAAAATAATGGGAAAATACCTCTCCCTAATGCTCCCTACTTCTGATAATGTTGAGTCCTGTACAGCTTTTGGGTAAAAATAGCTTGACTTTTTTTTCAAATCTGGTTGGAATGAAATCCAAGACGAAGAATTCTACCATATACACATATAATTTGTGGATTTTTTGACAATACAAATAGAGTCATATATTCCCATCACAAGTAAAGCATTGGTTGAATATAGTTTTTAAATTATATCTTAATACATTTTTCAATCTTCATGGCCTTAATATCAAGCCTTGCAGAAGAAAACACTCTGGCAGAGCTAAGGGCAAAGGTCACAATAGTGTCACATTATAATGCTGCACACCTACACCCTCAACTGGCCTCAAGCCAATATACCTAACAGGTGATAATTTTACAAACCTTCTGGTTTCTGAGATATAGCTGGGACAAGATTTTAAAGGTCAAGATCACTACAGCAAGGTTAAACGTCAAATCAAGTATGACACTGCACACCTTAGATCCCCAACCAATATCTCTGCAAAGTAGTGACGCCCTTCATCAAATGATTTATTGATAAAAACATAGTACATTTTAAATACATAGCTTCAATTTGGGGGAAGTAGACAAAGTTGACAAATTTTGGTCAACATGAGCAGCATTTGATGGATAAATTTCTTAGTGAGTGACAGTACTGATGTTATTGCAGCCATTGTGTGGTACTTTGCGAAAATTACTCTCTTTCAAACAATCTTTGAATAAAGGAAAGGTTAAAATAGAGAACATATACAGTACATTGGTATTCAACGCTACAATAGGTTTAAAAGAGCAACAACTGGCCAGGGTGGCACAGTGGTAACACACTCGCTTCCCACCTCACAGATTGAATTCCCCTCCTCCCTCAAGTGGAAAAGCTGGTAGTTGCTTGCTATAGCTCAGTCTACAGTATAGAAATCAGTTACAGTATAAAACCTTGACCAACTGTATGTACTGCCCTTCCAACTACCTGTCATAATTTAACAGATAAGGTACTAGGCGTGACACTAAAACACTAAATAAATACATAAAGAAAGAGAAACAAATGCTCAAATTAATTCTTTCTCAAAATTCAAGAGAAACTAGAAATAGGCCGCCCTGTTGATAGTAGATGCGAATAGAAACAGGATAGCATAGAAGAACACACATTATCATGTGTAATGTCCACCCATGAACCTTTTGCCCAAATTGTACAGTAGTCTTACAAGACCCTGTTTCATTTGTAAAATATATCAATGATGCTTAAATATTTGATAGTGTAGATGTAATTTATTTCAGCTTCATGCCTTTTTGCATTGGTTGGGTTGAAAATTTTGACGAAATCACTCTATCTTGCACGGTTAAGAAGATAGAAGCCAATTCCTGTTTTTCTATTTTTGGCAAAAATTTGAAAATTCAAAATGGCCGCCATTATTGGGAAAAGGAAATTTTTTTGAAAATTGCCAAGAGTACATTTCTTAGATACCCTATGGGTCGAAAATTTCAACAAAATAACTCTATTTTGCACGGTTAAGGCCAGTTTGTGTTTTTCCATTTTGGGCAAAAATTCGAAAATTCAAAATGGCTGCCATTTTTGGGGAGGGGAAAATTTTTTGAAAATTGCAAAGATTACATTCCTTAGATACCCTGTGGGTTGAAAATTTTGACGAAATCGCTCTATCTCGCATGGTTAAGGAGATAGAAGCAAATTTGTGTTTTGCCATTTTTGGCAAAAATTTGAAAATTCAAAATGGCCGCCATTTTAGGGGAGGGGAAAATTTTTGGAAAATTGCAAAGATTGCATTCCTTAGATACCCTGTGGGTCGAAAATTTCGACGAAATCGCTCTATCTCGCACGGTTAAGGAGATAGAAGCAAATTTGTGTTTTGCCATTTTTGGCAAAAATTCGAAAATTCAAAATGGCCGCCATTTTTGGGGAGGGGAAAATTTTTTGAAAATTGCAAATATTACATTCCTTAGATACCCTGTGGGTCGAAAATTTCGATGAAATCGCTCTATCTCGCACGGTTAAGGAGATAGAAGAAATTTGTGTTTTGCCATTTTTGGCAAAAATTCGAAAATTCAAAATGGCCGCCATTTTTGGGGAGGGGAAAATTTTTGGAAAATTGCAAAGATTGCATTCCTTAGATACCCTGTGGGTCGAAAATTTCGACGAAATCGCTCTATCTCGCACGGTTAAGGAGATAGAAGCAAATTTGTGTTTTGCAATTTTTGGCAAAAATTCGAAAATTCAAAATGGCCGCCATTTTTGGGGAGGGGAAAATTTTTTGAAAATTGCAAAGATTACATTCCTTAGATACCCTGTGGGTCGAAAATTTCGACGAAATCGCTCTATCTCGCACGGTTAAGGAGATAGAAGCAAATTTGTGTTTTGCCATTTTTGGCAAAAATTCGAAAATTCAAAATGGCCGCCATTTTTGGGGAGGGGAAAATATTTTGAAAATTGCAAAGATTGCATTGCTTAGATACCCTGTGCGTCGAAAATTTTGCCGAAATCGCTCTATCTCGCACGGTTAAGGAGATAGAAGCAAATTAGTGTTTTGCCATTTTTGGCAAAAATTCGAAAATTCAAAATGGCCGCCATTTTTGGGGAGGGGAAAATTTTTGGAAAATTGCAAAGATTGCATTCCTTAGATCCCCTGTGGGTCGAAAATTTCGCCGAAATCGCTCTATCTCGCACGGTTAAGGAGATAGAAGCAAATTTGTGTTTTGCCATTTTTGGCAAAAATTCGAAAATTCAAAATGGCCGCCATTTTTGGGGAGGGGAAATTTTTTTGAAAATTGCAAATATTACATTCCTTAGATACCCTGTGGGTCGAAAATTTCGACGAAATCGCTCTATCTCGCACGGTTAAGGAGATAGAAGCAAATTTGTGTTTTGCCATTTTTGGCAAAAATTCGAAAATTCAAAATGGCCGCCATTTTTGGGGAGGGGAAATTTTTTTGAAAATTGCAAATATTACATTCCTTAGATACCCTGTGGGTCGAAAATTTCGACGAAATCGCTCTATCTCGCACGGTTAAGGAGATAGAAGCAAATTTGTGTTTTGCCATTTTTGGCAAAAATTCGAAAATTCAAAATGGCCGCCATTTTTGGGGAGGGGAAAATTTTTGGAAAATTGCAAAGATTGCATTCCTTAGATACCCTGTGGGTCGAAAATTTCGACGAAATCGCTCTATCTCGCACGGTTAAGGAGATAGAAGCAAATTTGTGTTTTGCCATTTTTGGCAAAAATTCGAAAATTCAAAATGGCCGCCATTTTTGGGGAGGGGAAAATTTTTTGAAAATTGCAAATATTACATTCCTTAGATACCCTGTGGGTCGAAAATTTCGACGAAATCGCTCTATCTCGCACGGTTAAGGAGATAGAAGCAAATTTGTGTTTTGCCATTTTTGGCAAAAATTCAAAATGGCCGCCATTTTTGGGGAGGGGAAAATATTTTGAAAATTGCAAAGATTGCATTGGTTAGATACCCTGTGTGTCGAAAATTTTGCCGAAATCGCTCTATCTCGCACGGTTAAGGAGATAGAAGCAAATTTGTGTTTTGCCATTTTTGGCAAAAATTCGAAAATTCAAAATGGCCGCCATTTTTGGGGAGGGGAAAATTTTTGGAAAATTGCAAAGATTGCATTCCTTAGATACCCTGTGGGTCGAAAATTTCGACGAAATCGCTCTATCTCGCACGGTTAAGGAGATAGAAGCAAATTTGTGTTTTGCCATTTTTGGCAAAAATTCGAAAATTCAAAATGGCCGCCATTTTTGGGGAGGGGAAAATTTTTTGAAAATTGCAAAGATTGCATTCCTTAGATACCCTGTGGGTCGAAAATTTCGACGAAATCGCTCTATCTCGCACGGTTAAGGAGATAGAAGCAAATTTGTGTTTTGCCATTTTTGGCAAAAATTCGAAAATTCAAAATGGCCGCCATTTTTGGGGAGGGGAAAATATTTTGAAAATTGCAAAGATTGCATTGCTTAGATACCCTGTGCGTCTAAAATTTTGCCGAAATCGCTCTATCTCGCACGGTTAAGGAGATAGAAGCAAATTAGTGTTTTGCCATTTTTGGCAAAAATTCGAAAATTCAAAATGGCCGCCATTTTTGGGGAGGGGAAAATTTTTGGAAAATTGCAAAGATTGCATTCCTTAGATCCCCTGTGGGTCGAAAATTTTGCCGAAATCGCTCTATCTCGCACGGTTAAGGAGATAGAAGCAAATTTGTGTTTTGCCATTTTTGGCAAAAATTCGAAAATTCAAAATGGCCGCCATTTTTGGGGAGGGGAAAATTTTTTGAAAATTGCAAATATTACATTCCTTAGATACCCTGTGGGTCGAAAATTTCGATGAAATCGCTCTATCTCGCACGGTTAAGGAGATAGAAGCAAATTTGTGTTTTGCCATTTTTGGCAAAAATTCGAAAATTCAAAATGGCCGCCATTTTTGGGGAGGGGAAAATTTTTGGAAAATTGCAAAGATTGCATTCCTTAGATACCCTGTGGGTCGAAAATTTCGACGAAATCGCTCTATCTCGCACGGTTAAGGAGATAGAAGCAAATTTGTGTTTTGCAATTTTTGGCAAAAATTCGAAAATTCAAAATGGCCGCCATTTTTGGGGAGGGGAAAATATTTTGAAAATTGCAAAGATTGCATTGCTTAGATACCCTGTGCGTCGAAAATTTCGACGAAATCGCTCTATCTCGCACGGTTAAGGAGATAGAAGCAAATTTGTGTTTTGCAATTTTTGGCAAAAATTCGAAAATTCAAAATGGCCGCCATTTTTGGGGAGGGGAAAATATTTTGAAAATTGCAAAGATTGCATTGCTTAGATACCCTGTGCGTCGAAAATTTTGCCGAAATCGCTCTATCTCGCACGGTTAAGGAGATAGAAGCAAATTAGTGTTTTGCCATTTTTGGCAAAAATTCGAAAATTCAAAATGGCCGCCATTTTTGGGGAGGGGAAAATTTTTGGAAAATTGCAAAGATTGCATTCCTTAGATCCCCTGTGGGTCGAAAATTTCGCCGAAATCGCTCTATCTCGCACGGTTAAGGAGATAGAAGCAAATTTGTGTTTTGCCATTTTTGGCAAAAATTCGAAAATTCAAAATGGCCGCCATTTTTGGGGAGGGGAAATTTTTTTGAAAATTGCAAATATTACATTCCTTAGATACCCTGTGGGTCGAAAATTTCGACGAAATCGCTCTATCTCGCACGGTTAAGGAGATAGAAGCAAATTTGTGTTTTGCCATTTTTGGCAAAAATTCGAAAATTCAAAATGGCCGCCATTTTTGGGGAGGGGAAATTTTTTTGAAAATTGCAAATATTACATTCCTTAGATACCCTGTGGGTCGAAAATTTCGACGAAATCGCTCTATCTCGCACGGTTAAGGAGATAGAAGCAAATTTGTGTTTTGCCATTTTTGGCAAAAATTCGAAAATTCAAAATGGCCGCCATTTTTGGGGAGGGGAAATTTTTTTGAAAATTGCAAATATTACATTCCTTAGATACCCTGTGGGTCGAAAATTTCGACGAAATCGCTCTATCTCGCACGGTTAAGGAGATAGAAGCAAATTTGTGTTTTGCCATTTTTGGCAAAAATTCGAAAATTCAAAATGGCCGCCATTTTTGGGGAGGGGAAAATTTTTGGAAAATTGCAAAGATTGCATTCCTTAGATACCCTGTGGGTCGAAAATTTCGACGAAATCGCTCTATCTCGCACGGTTAAGGAGATAGAAGCAAATTTGTGTTTTGCCATTTTTGGCAAAAATTCGAAAATTCAAAATGGCCGCCATTTTTGGGGAGGGGAAAATTTTTTGAAAATTGCAAATATTACATTCCTTAGATACCCTGTGGGTCGAAAATTTCGACGAAATCGCTCTATCTCGCACGGTTAAGGAGATAGAAGCAAATTTGTGTTTTGCCATTTTTGGCAAAAATTCAAAATGGCCGCCATTTTTGGGGAGGGGAAAATATTTTGAAAATTGCAAAGATTGCATTGGTTAGATACCCTGTGTGTCGAAAATTTTGCCGAAATCGCTCTATCTCGCACGGTTAAGGAGATAGAAGCAAATTTGTGTTTTGCCATTTTTGGCAAAAATTCGAAAATTCAAAATGGCCGCCATTTTTGGGGAGGGGAAATTTTTTTGAAAATTGCAAATATTACATTCCTTAGATACCCTGTGGGTCGAAAATTTCGATGAAATCGCTCTATCTCGCACGGTTAAGGAGATAGAAGCAAATTTGTGTTTTGCCATTTTTGGCAAAAATTCGAAAATTCAAAATGGCCGCCATTTTTGGGGAGGGGAAAATTTTTGGAAAATTGCAAAGATTGCATTCCTTAGATACCCTGTGGGTCGAAAATTTCGACGAAATCGCTCTATCTCGCACGGTTAAGGAGATAGAAGCAAATTTGTGTTTTGCCATTTTTGGCAAAAATTCGAAAATTCAAAATGGCCGCCATTTTTGGGGAGGGGAAAATTTTTTGAAAATTGCAAAGATTGCATTCCTTAGATACCCTGTGGGTCGAAAATTTCGACGAAATCGCTCTATCTCGCACGGTTAAGGAGATAGAAGCAAATTTGTGTTTTGCCATTTTTGGCAAAAATTCGAAAATTCAAAATGGCCGCCATTTTTGGGGAGGGGAAAATATTTTGAAAATTGCAAAGATTGCATTGCTTAGATACCCTGTGCGTCTAAAATTTTGCCGAAATCGCTCTATCTCGCACGGTTAAGGAGATAGAAGCAAATTAGTGTTTTGCCATTTTTGGCAAAAATTCGAAAATTCAAAATGGCCGCCATTTTTGGGGAGGGGAAAATTTTTGGAAAATTGCAAAGATTGCATTCCTTAGATCCCCTGTGGGTCGAAAATTTTGCCGAAATCGCTCTATCTCGCACGGTTAAGGAGATAGAAGCAAATTAGTGTTTTGCCATTTTTGGCAAAAATTCGAAAATTCAAAATGGCCGCCATTTTTGGGGAGGGGAAAATTTTTGGAAAATTGCAAAGATTGCATTCCTTAGATCCCCTGTGGGTCGAAAATTTTGCCGAAATCGCTCTATCTCGCACGGTTAAGGAGATAGAAGCAAATTTGTGTTTTGCCATTTTTGGCAAAAATTCGAAAATTCAAAATGGCCGCCATTTTTGGGGAGGGGAAATTTTTTTGAAAATTGCAAATATTACATTCCTTAGATACCCTGTGGGTCGAAAATTTCGACGAAATCGCTCTATCTCGCACGGTTAAGGAGATAGAAGCAAATTTGTGTTTTGCCATTTTTGGCAAAAATTCGAAAATTCAAAATGGCCGCCATTTTTGGGGAGGGGAAAATATTTTAAAAATTGCAAAGATTGCATTGCTTAGATACCCTGTGCGTCGAAAATTTTGCCGAAATCGCTCTATCTCGCACGGTTAAGGAGATAGAAGCAAATTAGTGTTTTGCCATTTTTGGCAAAAATTCGAAAATTCAAAATGGCCGCCATTTTTGGGGAGGGGAAAATTTTTGGAAAATTGCAAAGATTGCATTCCTTAGATCCCCTGTGGATCGAAAATTTCGCCGAAATCGCTCTATCTCGCACGGTTAAGGAGATAGAAGCAAATTTGTGTTTTGCCATTTTTGGCAAAAATTCGAAAATTCAAAATGGCCGCCATTTTTGGGGAGGGGAAATTTTTTTGAAAATTGCAAATATTACATTCCTTAGATACCCTGTGGGTCGAAAATTTCGACGAAATCGCTCTATCTCGCACGGTTAAGGAGATAGAAGCAAATTTGTGTTTTGCCATTTTTGGCAAAAATTCGAAAATTCAAAATGGCCGCCATTTTTGGGGAGGGGAAAATTTTTGGAAAATTGCAAAGATTGCATTCCTTAGATCCCCTGTGGGTCGAAAATTTCGCCGAAATCGCTCTATCTCGCACGGTTAAGGAGATAGAAGCAAATTTGTGTTTTGCCATTTTTTGCAAAAATTCGAAAATTCAAAATGGCCGCCATTTTTGGGGAGGGGAAATTTTTTTGAAAATTGCAAATATTACATTCCTTAGATACCCTGTGGGTCGAAAATTTCGACGAAATCGCTCTATCTCGCACGGTTAAGGAGATAGAAGCAAATTTGTGTTTTGCCATTTTTGGCAAAAATTCGAAAATTCAAAATGGCCGCCATTTTTGGGGAGGGGAAAATTTTTGGAAAATTGCAAAGATTGCATTCCTTAGATACCCTGTGGGTCGAAAATTTCGACGAAATCGCTCTATCTCGCACGGTTAAGGAGATAGAAGCAAATTTGTGTTTTGCCATTTTTGGCAAAAATTCGAAAATTCAAAATGGCCGCCATTTTTGGGGAGGGGAAAATTTTTTGAAAATTGCAAATATTACATTCCTTAGATACCCTGTGGGTCGAAAATTTCGACGAAATCGCTCTATCTCGCACGGTTAAGGAGATAGAAGCAAATTTGTGTTTTGCCATTTTTGGCAAAAATTCAAAATGGCCGCCATTTTTGGGGAGGGGAAAATATTTTGAAAATTGCAAAGATTGCATTGGTTAGATACCCTGTGTGTCGAAAATTTTGCCGAAATCGCTCTATCTCGCACGGTTAAGGAGATAGAAGCAAATTTGTGTTTTGCCATTTTTGGCAAAAATTCGAAAATTCAAAATGGCCGCCATTTTTGGGGAGGGGAAATTTTTTTGAAAATTGCAAATATTACATTCCTTAGATACCCTGTGGGTCGAAAATTTCGATGAAATCGCTCTATCTCGCACGGTTAAGGAGATAGAAGCAAATTTGTGTTTTGCCATTTTTGGCAAAAATTCGAAAATTCAAAATGGCCGCTATTTTTGGGGAGGGGAAAATTTTTGGAAAATTGCAAAGATTGCATTCCTTAGATACCCTGTGGGTCGAAAATTTCGACGAAATCGCTCTATCTCGCACGGTTAAGGAGATAGAAGCAAATTTGTGTTTTGCCATTTTTGGCAAAAATTCGAAAATTCAAAATGGCCGCCATTTTTGGGGAGGGGAAAATATTTTGAAAATTGCAAAGATTGCATTGCTTAGATACCCTGTGCGTCTAAAATTTTGCCGAAATCGCTCTATCTCGCACGGTTAAGGAGATAGAAGCAAATTAGTGTTTTGCCATTTTTGGCAAAAATTCGAAAATTCAAAATGGCCGCCATTTTTGGGGAGGGGAAAATTTTTGGAAAATTGCAAAGATTGCATTCCTTAGATACCCTGTGGGTCGAAAATTTTGCCGAAATCGCTCTATCTCGCACGGTTAAGGAGATAGAAGCAAATTTGTGTTTTGCCATTTTTGGCAAAAATTCGAAAATTCAAAATGGCCGCCATTTTTGGGGAGGGGAAATTTTTTTGAAAATTGCAAATATTACATTCCTTAGATACCCTGTGGGTCGAAAATTTCGACGAAATCGCTCTATCTCGCACGGTTAAGGAGATAGAAGCAAATTTGTGTTTTGCCATTTTTGGCAAAAATTCGAAAATTCAAAATGGCCGCCATTTTTGGGGAGGGGAAAATTTTTGGAAAATTGCAAAGATTGCATTCCTTAGATACCCTGTGGGTCGAAAATTTCGACGAAATCGCTCTATCTCGCACGGTTAAGGAGATAGAAGCAAATTTGTGTTTTGCCATTTTTGGCAAAAATTCGAAAATTCAAAATGGCCGCCATTTTTGGGGAGGGGAAAATTTTTTGAAAATTGCAAATATTACATTCCTTAGATACCCTGTGGGTCGAAAATTTCGACGAAATCGCTCTATCTCGCACGGTTAAGGAGATAGAAGCAAATTTGTGTTTTGCCATTTTTGGCAAAAATTCAAAATGGCCGCCATTTTTGGGGAGGGGAAAATATTTTGAAAATTGCAAAGATTGCATTGCTTAGATACCCTGTGTGTCGAAAATTTTGCCGAAATCGCTCTATCTCGCACGGTTAAGGAGATAGAAGCAAATTAGTGTTTTGCCATTTTTGGCAAAAATTCGAAAATTCAAAATGGCCGCCATTTTTGGGGAGGGGAAAATTTTTGGAAAATTGCAAAGATTGCATTCCTTAGATCCCCTGTGGGTCGAAAATTTTGCCGAAATCGCTCTATCTCGCACGGTTAAGGAGATAGAAGCAAATTTGTGTTTTGCCATTTTTGGCAAAAATTCGAAAATTCAAAATGGCCGCCATTTTTGGGGAGGGGAAATTTTTTTGAAAATTGCAAATATTACATTCCTTAGATACCCTGTGGGTCGAAAATTTCGACGAAATCGCTCTATCTCGCACGGTTAAGGAGATAGAAGCAAATTTGTGTTTTGCCATTTTTGGCAAAAATTCGAAAATTCAAAATGGCCGCCATTTTTGGGGAGGGGAAAATTTTTGGAAAATTGCAAATATTACATTCCTTAGATACCCTGTGGGTCGAAAATTTCGACGAAATCGCTCTATCTCGCACGGTTAAGGAGATAGAAGCAAATTTGTGTTTTGCCATTTTTGGCAAAAATTCGAAAATTCAAAATGGCCGCCATTTTTGGGGAGGGGAAAATTTTTTGAAAATTGCAAAGAGTACACTCCTCAGATACCCTGCGGGTCGAAAATTTTGCCGAAATCGCTCTATCTCGCACGGTTAAGGAGATAGAAGCAAATTACTCAAAAGTAGTACTGAAAATACACAATGAAGTACCTAAATGGCTATTACTCATGTACTGACAAAGCTATCAGTCCCAAATGCAATACCAAGCGAGCTATGGACATAACAATCTTGTATTCAAAATTGTAGTAAAATATCTTTAATTATTTTGGCTTAAATGCACGGAAACCAATGGGTACTGAAAATAGCTGTACTTAAGTATTACTCAGTAAGCAAAAGAGGTACAACAGCCAAAAGCAATCCCAAGCAAGCTACTGACCCAATAAGCCTGCATACCAAATTTGGTGACAATAGCTCTAATACTTTTCCTTTAAATGAGCGGAAACCATGCGTGACGCCGGACATCGGACGCCGGACGCCGGACGCCGGACATCGGACATCGGACATCGGACATCGGACATCGGACGGCGAAAAAAGCAAAAATAATATATCCACCCCCCAGGGGGGTGGACATAATAATTCTGTTATAAAAACAAATATTGTAAAAACAATTTAAACTAGAGGATCACTCGCAAAAAAAAAAGATAATGTTTTTGCATAGCAAAAACAAAGCATCCCGAAAAGGATATAAAGGTGAGTGCTAAAGTATTAAGAAAATGCTTCGTTTCTAGCCTTATACTGTTGTGGCAACCAAAGTCAGCGCAGTCTGTTCTATCTAGCACGGTTTTCAAGATATAAGCATTTTTGTGTTTTGCAAAAAATAAAAAAATTAAAAATGTCCGCTATATTTGGCGAGACAAAAATATTTTGAAAATTGGCATGGCTACTCTGCAGAGATACCCAGCAGGTCCAAAATTTTGTTGAGTTCGCTCCATATAGCACGGTTTTCGAGATATAAGCATTTTTGTGTTTTGCAAAAACTTTGAAAATTCAAAATGGCCACCATTTTTGGGGAGACAAAAATTTTTGTCAAGACCACTGCCGTGGTGTGTATCTCCCGCCGAGCATTAAAGCAGAAGAAATAGCTTTTCCGAGATATTCACAATTTTTCATTTTCGTGTATGAAAGGTCTTCCAAAAGTAGGTGAATGAGTTATTTGAGAAAAATTGGCTATCTGCAATACTATTAAGAGATAATTCACATTTACTCATTTTGAGTAGGTGAATAATTATCTATGGGTCTGAAACTTCACCAAGTGAAAGCTCTCCCAAAAGTAGGTGAATGAGTTATTTGAGAAAAATTGGCTATCTGCAATACTTTTAGAGATAATTCGCATTTACTCATTTTGAGTAGGTGAGTAATTAGCTATGTGTCTGAAACTTCACCATGTGAAAGCTCTCCCACAAGTAGATGAATGAGTATTTGATAAAAATTGGGTATCCGCAATCCTTTACAGATAATTAGCATTTACTCATTTTGAGTAGGTGAATAAATAGCTATGGGTGTGAAACTTCACAGAGTGAAAGCTCTCCCAAAAGTAGGTGAATGAGTTATTTGAGAAAAATTGGCTATCTGCAATACTTTTAGAGATAATTCGCATTTACTCATTTTGAGTAGGTGAGTAATTAGCTATGTGTCTGAAACTTCACCATGTGAAAGCTCTCCCACAAGTAGATGAATGAGTATTTGATAAAAATTGGGTATCCGCAATCCTTTACAGATAATTAGCATTTACTCATTTTGAGTAGGTGAATAAATAGCTATGGGTGTGAAACTTCACAGAGTGAAAGCTCTCCCAAAAGTAGGTGAATGAGTTATTTGAGAAAAATTGGCTATCTGCAATACTTTTAGAGATAATTCACATTTACTCATTTTGAGTAGGTGAATAATTAGCTATGGGTCTGAAACTTCACCAAGTGAAAGCTCTCCCAAAAGTAGGTGAATGAGTTATTTGAGAAAAATTGGCTATCTGCAATACTTTTAGAGATAATTCGCATTTACTCATTTTGAGTAGACGAGTAATTAGCTATGGGTCTGACACTTCACCAAGTGAAAGTTCTCCCAAAAGTAGGTGAATGATTAATTTGAGAAAAATTGGCTATCTGCAATACTTTTAGAGATAATTCGCATTTACTCATTTTGAGTAGGTGAGTAATTAGTTATGGGTCTGAAACTTCAAGTGAAAGCTCTCCCAAAAGTAGGTGAATGAGTTATTTGAGAAAAATTGGCTACCTGCAATACTTTTACAGATAATTCGCATTTACTCATTTTGAGTAGGTGAGTAATTAGCTATGGGTCTGAAACTTCACCAAGTGAAAGCTCTCCCAAAAGTAGGTGAATGATTAATTTGAGAAAAATTGGCTATCTGCAATACTTTTAGAGATAATTCGCATTTACTCATTTTGAGTAGGTGAGTAATTAGCTATGGGTCTGAAACTTCACAGAGTGAAAGCTCTCCCAAAAGTAGGTGAATGAGTTATTTGAGAAAAATTGGCTATCTGCAATACTTTTAGAGATAATTCGCATTTACTCATTTTGAGTAGGTGAGTAATTAGCTATGGGTCTGAAACTTCACCAAGTGAAAGCTCTCCCAAAAGTAGGTGAATGAGTTATTTGAGAAAAATTGGCTATCTGCAATACTTTTAGAGATAATTCGCATTTACTCATTTTGAGTAGGTGAGTAATTAGCTATGGGTCTGAAACTTCACCAAGTGAAAGCTCTCCCAAAAGTAGGTGAATGAGTTATTTGAGAAAAATTGGCTATCTCCAATACTTTTAGAGATAATTCGCATTTACTCATTTTGAGTAGGTGAGTAATTAGCTATGGGTCTGAAACTTCACCATGTGAAAGCTCTCCCACAAGTAGATGAATGAGTTATTTGATAAAAATTGGGTATCCGCAATACTTTTACAGATAATTAGCATTTACTCATTTTGAGTAGGTAAATAATTAGCTATGGGTCTGAAACTTCACCATGTGAAAGCTCTCCCAAAAGTAGGTGAATGAGTGTTATTTGAGAAAAATTGGCTATCTGCAATACTTTTAGAGATAATTCGCATTTACTCATTTTGAGTAGGTGAGTAATTGGCTATGGGTCTGAAACTTCACCATGTGAAAGCTCTTCCAAAAGTAGGTGAATGAGTTATTTGAGAAAAATTGGCCATCTGCAATACTTTTAGAGGTAATTCGCATTTACTCTTTTTGAGTAGGGGAGCAATTAGCTATGGGTCTGAAACTTCACCAAGTGAAAGCTCTTTGGGATAGCTGCTCTGCAGAGATACCCTGAAGATAAAAAATTTCGTCGAAATCGCTCTATGTAGCGCGGTTTTCGAACTATTAGCATTTTTGTGTTTTGCAATTTTTGCGCAAACATTCGAAAATTCAAAATGGCCGCCATTTTTGGCAAGATAATATTTTTTTGAAAATTGGCATGGCTACTCTGCAGAGATACCCTGTGGGTCAAAAATTTCGTCGAAATCGCTCTATCTAGCACGGTTTTCGAGATATAAGCATTTTTGTGTTTTGCAATTTTGCGAAAAATTCGAAAATTCAAAATGGCTGCCATTTTTTGCGAGAAATTTTTTGTTTGAAAATTGGCATGGCTACTCTGCAGAGATACCCTGTGGGTCAAAAATTTCGTCGAAATCGCTCTATCTAGCAGGGTTTTCGAGATATAAGTATTTTTGTGTTTTGCAATTTTTGCGAAAATTTCGAAAATTCAAAATGGCCGCCATTTTTGGCGAGACAAAAATTTTTTGAAAATTGGGAAAAGTACTCCGCAGAGATATCCTGCGGGTCAAAAATTTTGTCGAAATTGCTCTATCTAGCACGGTTTTTGAGATATAAGCATTTTTGCGAAAATTTCGAAAATTCAAAATGGCCGCCATTTTGGGCGAGACAAAAATTTTTTGAAAATTGGGAAAACTACTCCGCAGAGATAGCCTGCGGGTCAAAAATTTCGTCGAAATCGCTCTATCTAGCACGGTTTTCGAGATATAAGCATTTTTGTGTTTTCCTTATTTGGAAAATTCGTAATGATTAATTAATCATTAATTACTCGGCCATTTCTTAACCAATCAATGCCAAAATCTAATGACTTCCAGATTTTAATAGAATGAATGTATTCGCCAAGTTTCAGGTGAATTGATAAAATTCCTTTCAAGTTATCATCCGGACAAGCTTCCCCATCGAAAAAAGACATTTTTGGTCATGTGACCTCTCTGATTGGTTGAAATGTCACTGCAGCATATTCAAAAAAATTCCCTAGGGCTACTGCCTAAACCTGCCAAATTTGAAAAGAATCCGCCTAACGGTTACAGAGTTATAAGGAAAACAAAATGCGGAGCCGGCGGAGCCGCCGGAGCCTGAAGCTCTCCCATACACAAACAAGCGTCCCTTATGGGACGCTTAAATATCATTTTTACAACAGGATAATGTTAAATTATATACATGATCAAATTTACACACAGTCTTAAAAATATGAGACATTTCCCTGTTTAAAAAATAATGAGCAGTCACCTGTTCAACATGTTCATTGCACAGACATTCAGCAGCAGCAACTCGTAGCATCTCTATCTGTTCCTGAAGAAAAAACAATCAAACAACAGAGATAACCCAATTATCATTATAATTATTGATAGATTTATAGATAGCCAAATACATGGCTAAGACTATGAACTTAAGAATACTGGAATACGCTTCTGGAAGTTATTAGATCAGTAACTGGTATCAGAAGTCACCTTAAAACATGTCTTACTCTCTACTCACAATGAATTATTTTTTGACAATCGTATTTACAATCCCTTTTATATAGAGATGACCTTCCATTCCTTTTGAAAGGTTCTGACAATCAACATGAACCTTTATAAAGGAGTCTATCATTAGTATAAACATAACTATTATTATATTAGGTCCTTAGATGGCCATTTCCAGTGCAATTACTCTGCTATCTGAAAGTAATCCTAGCTGGTAAAATTAATTTCCCAGTCACTTAAAAGTTTGATTGAGCAGGGTTCAGCTGTATACTCCTGCTAATATACTCACTTTCACACAGTATGCATGGTCAGATGAGTCGTATGACACAGCTCCTACCCCTGGCAGTTTTGAATAAAAGACAACCCATAAAACCCAGAAAATTAACCCTTGTAACAGATACCCTATAGTAACTGGTCCTTGGTAGAAATATAATATTACCTGAAACTTATCCCCCAACAGTTTATGGCCCAGCTGTTCCCTGTCATTGACTGTAGCTTTACAGAGTTCACTTAGCTGTGATAAAATTGCTGATTTGTCTTTGCTCTATGAAAAAGAAATCAACAGATACTAACTATTTAAACACACACACTACAGACATAAGTGAATGTCAAAAGTAAACAGTGTCAAAGATCATTTTAAACATGCCAATTACAAGCATTACGATGCCCAACGAAAAGTTGCTGTTTATCAAATACAGTAAATGAAAGAAGCACTACAAATATTATCTTTTGAAACACAACGTTGTATGCATGTAATACAATTCAGCATTCAAACAGTGTTGTACATTGCATTTGAAACGGCTGAAAGTAATATAAAAATTTCTGAAATGTCATTCAAGGTTAAATATACAGAATTCAATAAAATGCTAGGTTCACAAAACTGTGATTAATCTTTAGTACTTTTTCATGCTTCCAACTGACACCTGGTTTAAATTAAATCTAAATAAATTCTACATAATTTATCAACTAAAATAAACATTTGTAAAATATAATCAACATATAGATTTACTGTTTCATGTAAATTTGTCACTCTGGTAACAAATGCTATCTAGGTAAACTAATACAACAAAATGAATATCTCTGAAATTCTGTAAAAAAAAAACTTTGATAAATGTTTGGAAATTGTGAAGAAAAAAAGAACAGCAAATGTCATGAGTATTCACAGTATAATAATGGGGGTTCCCTCAGTGACAAATTTATCACTTCTTTCTTTAAGAGTTTCACCTGTGTGATTGTGGAGACCATTCTCGCCAGTAGCATGATGCTGCAAGTTTCTGGTGGATAATGCATTCCTCTGTAAAGGGGTCCAAAAGACGACAGATTTAGTTCTATAAAATTATAAAGTTCATCTAATTTATTCATTTACAGTTGAAGCAATTGCAATGTTTGAGGATGATCACAACAATGACCAAAAAATAGCATGAGAGAGGCCCGTACCCCACAGCCTGGGAAAATAGTTTTCAACAACATGAGATATAGAAGTAATGAAACAGTACAAAGACCAGGATACTTTTAGAGCAGTGTCAGTTATATAAAGCTTCAAATAATGTTTAAGTAGAGAAAATAACATCTAACAGAAAGACAATGTATGTAAAGATAAAGTATTAAAACAATACAATCCAATAGCAAGATGACAGCATTAATCAGTAAACTAAAAAATATGAAGCTGTAAAATTTATTAATGGAAATAGCACAATTATGTAAAAGTGCATATAATATTCAGTTGCAGCAATCCATATGTTTGTCATAAGAGAAAGATGTCTCAAATATGGCAGGTGAACACACTTTGGCAGAGCAAAAAGGTCACACGATGATGCACACCTACACCCCCAACCAATGTCCCTACCAAGTGTCAACCGTCTACACATTATGGGATCCAAGAAAAAGCCCAGACAAGATGTTAAAACTCATGGTCACTATGATAAGGTCAACGGGCAAATCAAGGTCACACCATGATGTTGCACACCTATAACCCCTAACCAGTATCCCTACCAAGTATCAACTTCTTACACCTTACAGTTTCTGAGATATAACCCAGACAAGATTTCATAGGTCAAGGTCACTACAGCAAGGTCAAATCAAGGTCACACCATGACATTGCACACCTACATCCCCTAACCAATGTCCCTACCAAGTATCAGCTTCCTACACCTTACGGTTTCGGATATAGCCCGGACAAGGTTTTCAAACTCAAGGTCACTACGGCAAGGTCAAAGGCCAAATCAAGGTCAGACCATGACATTGCACACCTACACCTCCTAACCAATGTCCCTACCAAGTATCAACTTCCTACACCTTATGGTTTCTGAGATACAGCCCGGACAAACTTTTTCCCGCCGCTTGCCCGGATTCCTGCTGGCCCATCCGGACACCATGGGTGAAAACAATACTCCGACAGCCCTTAAGGGCCGTGGAGTAACAACAGCAAATTTTCAAGCCCAATCAAAAAGGTTGAATTATGCTTTGACATTTTCTTACTTGTATGGCTTTGTGGAAAAAAACTTCTGTTTTACTGTACTAAAACATAATGAGTTAAAACATAAATTATCATACAGTTTAACCTGAATTAAAACATTTCTCTTTGACTGTGGTAAGGTGTTGAAGACTATATAAATACACGTGATAAAACTTTTAATAAGTAAACATCATGGGTCACATATATACTCCAAATGTTTGTTAAAATGAGAGTGGCTTACTGTTAGCTATTTATCATGTCAACAAAATGTGCATATAAATACTGTATATATAATTTAAACTCTAGAACTCACTTCCACATGTCACAGATTTTATTGATTGGATGTTCTGGATCTTGAACTGACTGACCCAAACACAGCGACTCATGAAATGTTCTCCATGCTTTATCCTTGCAAAGTTCACTACAGTACTCCACCTACAACAATATGACGCAAGTAAACATTATAACGAAAGAACTTACATTTTAAAGACATACATACATTTCATGTCACCAGGGATATGCCAAATATTGAGAATAGGCCAAAAATTTGTCAAAATTAAGTTGAATGTTGCAAGGATAATTTGACAAAATTAAGTGGACATATTTCTTGTTTATAATATACAGAGTGTATTTCAAGGGAATATCTTACCCCACATGCATCACATCTACAGTGCATTTCAGATTTCACATTGCAACACTCAGGGTGTGGTAAAACTAGTTCTGCATTTCCAGATAACCTGAAAACAGACGTTAATAAACACTAATTACAAGGTAAATATTTAAGCTAGTGAAGCTCATGAAGGGTATCTCTCTAAACATTAAACAATCCAAAACATTTTAATTTTGACCATATTATATGGAACAAAGTAATGTTGAATATTTTGACACATACCCTGTAATACCAGTCATTAACACCTGTTTAGACTTGCCTTGCATAAATCATGAAATTAATATAGTCAGGATAACTAGTTCGTTTCTTTCTGTACAAGTTCTATGTTCCATTTAAATTTCTCACCTCTGTGCCATTTCTTGGGCAGTTTCTAGACTTGCCACACAATAATCACATGCTCTGTATTTATACATTGAATTCCACAAGAACTGGGTAGAAACAATGGGAGATTCTTCAAATATCACAACATCTTCTTCTATGTGTCTTTTACTAAAAAGTCCTTTGCCCTGAAACACATGTCCATGGTATAAATTACAATTTTTGATAGCTTAATTAGACTGGTTGGACTGATGGAAATATATTTACTTTTGAAAGGTATGAGCTAGAAGTCACAATAACAACAACAGAACACTATAATTTGGTGAAACTGTCAATTCTAAAAACTTGTTTCCAGACTGATATTACAATTAACTGAAATGAATTTAAAATTTATTTTGCCTAGCTTTTTCTGAGCTTCCATTATTTTTATATTTTAATGCTTTCCTTCTTTACTTTGGTTAACAAAAGTGAGAAATCGCACACAGTTTACGAGTAGAATATGCCACAGTAACCAGGGTATATTTTCCTTTGTTAAAAAAAGCGTACCAACTCAGAGAAAAAACCTCTAAATTGAATCATTTTGAAGTTACAAGTGACTTACTGATTGGCAAAATGTCAAAGCAGCTTTTACTCAGTCAGCATTATAGCTACAGTCTTGCCATGACACAGAAGATCAAAAAGTAGATATACAACATATTTTACAAAATAGCCAGCCTCAAAAGGCAAGAACCCTAGCCTGCAGGTACAACTAAATGGGCAACAACATTAAGATTTGGGAAAATCTTAGGAACAACTTCTGTTGCAAGAAGTATACATAATCCACGAAATATGGTCAGATGTAAGATTCACAGGCCACGATTTCTTACAAGTTGCTTTCATATTCTGAAGCCCTAGAACCATTTATATGGGAAATATAGAAGTCCCTTTTAGCATGATGACCCTACATGACCTTGAAGCAGGGGTCAAAGGTCAAATTTGACACTTGCAGAACATTTGCAGAACAGAAGTTGTTTTCTCATTCCAAACCCCTAGGACCAATGATAAGGGAGACATAAGGGCTTTTTTATATGACTCCCCCACTTGACATAAAAGATGTGATATGGCAGCCATTTTTTTCCAAAACAAGGCCTAAATTACCCTCAGGCAAGCTTTTCTAGCCATTTACATTTTGTGCTAATCTGACACAGCTAGCTGCAATATTGTAAATTTTAGAACATATCAATGATTTTTGATCAATTAGCTATGGCACCCATGTTGTTTTTTTCAAATGAGGACCATAATATTTTACAGACATGTTTTCACAGCCATAAACATTCTCTGCAAATTTGGTAAAGACATCTTCATAACTAAATGAGATATAAAACTTGAATTAAAACTGTGACAAACTTTGAAATTTTATTTTAAATGTAGCTTTTATAAGCTACAATACCTACCTATTGTAACCATATGCTTTACCGGTGGTTGACCACGGGAAGCTTCCAACCGGAGTAAAGTTGAAAACTATTACCCGTGAAATTCAGATAGATGGGGCTATCCGGAGTACTGGTCACGGGGAATGCCGGTGATATAGTACCGGTGCGGGTAAGCACGCACCTGCTGGCTTGGCCACGTAACCTAGGGAACCTATCAGATTGCTCCTATGAGCACTTCCTCCTTTTTGTTGGAACCAAACCCTTTGCCCAGTGTCAGTCTGGAACAAGCGGGGAGGACCAGGAGGGCCTGTACTATGGTTACAATAGGTAGGTATTGTAGCTTATAAAAGCTACATTTAAAATAAAATTTCCAATTTTATTACGCCACAATAGTCCTACCTATTGTAACCATATGCTGAATCCCAGCATTTTGGATGGCTGGGAAAACTATACACTGGCTAAACAATTATATCTGGCAAAGGCAGCAACCATCACAGGCGAGCATCCGGAGACCAGGGTGAAGGAGGAAGCCCCCAATGTGGTCGTAAGGAAGTACACATCAGGAACTGAGGGGAATTCTCCAGCTCTTCTGAGGTTGAGGTGTGTCACCAAGGGGAAGAAAGGCACCGTCTTGGTTCTCACCGCCAGCGCAGGCACTCCAAGCAGAAAAAATATCTAAAATACAAAGTGCACAAAGTACGAGGAGATGTGATGTCAAGGAACATTTGATATGACATAAGAAAATTCTTAAGAAAGTAAGGTTAAGTAAACAGAAAAAGTTAGACTTAAATTACATCCTCAAGAAAATTGGAAGGAAAAAACTCCTGGTAACTACATGAGACGCAGGTATTTCTGTGAAAACAGCAGGTAAATAAGTGAATAAGAGTGAAAATCAAAATTCAAGTTACCTTAAAGGGGTGAATACCCCGCTCTACGGTGTCAGAGGGTTCTGACACTCCCCGTCTAGGTGGTTCCCGGCATCATGCCCCCCTCTTTTTTCTTCCCTGGAACTTGGTTGGAAGGAGGCATCACCTGCTGTGCTGCAATGAAGGCGCCTAATTGGAAGGAGCCCTCTGATTGGTCTTGTCCGGCAAGATCTCTGAGGTAGAATTTGGTGAATGTGTTGTGTGATTTCCAATGGCAGGCTTGCATAATTTGATCCATGGAAATTCCCCTGTAAAAGGCCTTGGAAGCCGCAAAAGCTCTGACGTCATGGGCCTTTACCCCTACAAGGTCCATGTCTACATTGTCTGCCTTGGTGTAGCAAAATTTTATAGTGTTTTTAATCCAAGACGATATAGTGGAACACTGAATATCCTTAGAATGGCCCAATTTATAGGAGATAAACAATAACTGTCTACCCCCTCTGGAATCCTTAGTTCGGTCCAGATAACACTGAAGGGCCCTGACAGGGCAGAGTAGGAAATATGTGTCCGGAGAGTCTTGACTACACTTCCAAGGCTGGAATGACCACTGGTGAGATAGATTGCGGTCCTTCCTTTGCTAATTGATTCTTGGCAATGAAGGAGGGAGAGGGGGACAGTTGGATCTGATCCCAGTCGCCCAGGCAACTAGTCCATCTAGTGTCCAGGCATGAATCTCACTTTGCCTTTTCCCGGAGGCTAAGGCTAGTAAGAACACTGTCTTCCATGTTAGGAATTTTAGAGCTGCTTCCTCTTGTGGTTCAAAAGGAGGCTGGGTGAGTCTCTGTAAAACAAGGGACAGATTCCACTTAGGAATGGACCTGGAACTCTTGGGTTTATCCCTGTGAAAACTGGCTATCAGTCTGGCAATCTCAGGGTTAGTACTAATGTTTTGCTTAGTATTCCCAAGGGTATCTGCGATGGCTGTTCTGTAGCCTTCAATAGTAGATGTCTCCTATAGAGGGACTCCTGAAGTCCACCTGTTTTTCTGTGCACCAACGTTGGAAAACGGTCCACTTGGATGTGTAGATGGATCTTGTTGAGAGTCTCTGAGGAGCAGCAATTCTTTCTGCCACTTCTGCAGTGAAACCATGTTCTTGGAGTGCTGAACTCCTAGATACCAGACGTGGAGGTTCAGGGATGTTGGGTTGGCATGGTAATGGTTGTTCAGTGGTTGTTTTAGCAGAGTGCGTGTGGGTGGTAGCTGTCTTGGAATGTCCAGAGACATCTCCACCAGGTCCCAAAACCATGGTTTTGTCGGCCAGCCTGGGGCTATCAGAATTATGCTGCATGTTTGTGATTGAAGTTTTTGTACAACCTTGGACAGCAGGGCGGTGGGAGGGAACGCGTAAGCAACCAGGTTTTCCCATGGAATGTTGAGGGCATCTACTGCCCATGCCTGAGGATCCGGAATCGGAGATACATATGTAGGAAGTTTTTTGTTCAGGCTGGTTGCTAACAGGTCCACTTGGGGACTCTCCCAAAGTTTGGAAATTTGTTTGAAAATCTATGGAGAAAGGGACCACTCTGTTGATTGGATCTGGTTCCTCCTTGAGAGGCCGTCCGCTATCACATTGAGTGAGCCCGGTTACATGTCTTGCTCTGAGTGTGACATTGTTTAGGTGACACCAAGTGAGAATTCTCCACATTAGGGCACAGAGTTCTGCTGATTTTGTGCCACCCTGTTTGTTGATATAGGCCACCACTGAGGTGTTGTCTGAGGTGATAAGGACTTGATTGTTCCTGCAATCTGTCTTGAAGAATTGCAGAGCCAGAAGAACTGCCTTCATTTCCAATAGGTTGATGTGAAGGTGCTTTTCTGAAAGAGACCAGAGCCCTCCTGTAGAGTTTTGACCGGAGTGAGCGCCCCAACCTGCGTTTGAGGCGTCTGTAAATATCAGTTTTTCGTGTTCCTTGGGGTGGAGATGTTCTCCTTGTAGCACATTTTGAGGGTCTAACCACCATTCCCCGTGTCGTATCATCTTCTGATTCCAGGGGATCAGTGTGTCCAGAGGCATCGGATATTTCCAATGATGGAACATCTCCTGAAGTTTGGTCCACCTGTCTTGCGTGGGCTTCACAAGAGCCAAATCTAGTAAAAAGTGGTAACCCAGGAAGTCGAACCTCTGAGATGGTTTGAGTTCTGACTTCTTGAGGTTTACTATAAAGCCCAAATCCTTCACCTGCTTTAGTAGTTTTTGTGTTTGGACTGTGCATTGTTGTTCTGAGGGGGCACGGATCAACCAGTCGTCCAGGTATTGGTGGAGTTTGATTCCTGATTGCAAAGCTATCAGCTTTACCTCTTTGACTATACTGGTGAAAATGAGGGGGGCTGTTGCTAGCCCGAAGGGAAGGCTGGTGAACTGGTGACGCCTTTGAAATGAAACCTGAGGTATTTTTGAGACTGGGTGTGAATTGGCACGTGTAAGTAAGCGTCTGTGAGATCTATGGATGTGACCCATTCCCCTTTCCTGAGGGAGGCACGTATGGACTCTGGGGTCTCCATCTTGAACTTTGGGATGGCCAGGAATTTGTTTAGTGAACTCAAGTCTATAACTGGCCTCCAGCGGTTGCCTGGTTTTGGAACCAGGAAGAGACGGCTGTAAAATCCCAGACTTTCTGGGGTATGAACGACTTCGACTGTGCCTTTCTGCAGCAGGTCTTGAATAGAGGTCCATAAGGCATTTTGTTTGTCGAAGCCTGCGTAACTGCTGATTATGCAGGGTACCCTGGATAGGTTTGGGTGTTCCCTGAAGGGCAACTTGTATCCATCTCATATGAGCCCTGTGATCAACCGGTGGGACCCATGTTTTTCCCACTCCGGAAGAAACTGCCTTAGTCTGCCCCCCACTGGCAGATCTTTTTCTTGAATACACTTTTGAACTGAACTAGGTTGGGTGTATCCTGAGACCGTACAACCAGAGTTTTCTCCCCCTCTCGTGGGGGATGTACACACGGAGGCTTTCCCTCCCCCCTTGGGGACTGTACACACGGAGTCTTTTCCCGCTCCGGTAGAAATAACACACTCAGAGTCTTCTCCCCCTCTGGAGGGGTTACAGGGAAAACACAGTGTAAGGGATCTCCTAAAAGCATTGTCAGTTCTAATCCAGGGTTTTGTAAAGGTAGCACTTGGTATTGAGTGTCATTGAGGAGGTTGCTGCTGCTTGTTACCACCTGTGCTGCCTCCGCGGCCGCGGCCTCTGCAACCACCACGCCCTCCTCTGTGACCACCTTGGGGTGGATGTTGAAAGAAGCTTTGCTGCACCATATATTGTGGAGCCGGCATGGGTTGGTAGTAAACCCCTTGTGTAGCTTGTTGACGTCCACCCCTACCCCTCTTGCTTTTCTTGTATGTGTGGAAACGTTGCTCCTTCTTGGATCCAGGTTTCACTCCTAGTCCTATCAAGTGTTGCTCATACTCCTGCATGAGACTCCTCTCAAACAGGTCTCCACCTGAGACTGGGGCGGCGCGAAGACTGCGTACCCTAAAAGCATCCAGGTTGGGGTGAGCATGGCGTAGATAGGCATCACGCCTGAGAAGCACCAGGTTCGTGAGAGTGAATAAAAAGTTGGATACCAAGTCTGCGTAGGCCTTGGACATACTCCTACTTATATCCAGCATAAACTGCATCTGGGCAGATTCCTGTTGGGTCATGGTGAACAACTGTAACATGATCTGCTCTCCGGTGGGCCCGTCCGTGGTTGCACGGAACTGTTCAAACAATCTCTCCCTTTGGTCCCTTGTGAGACGAAGATTGTTGAGACACGACTCGCTGGCCATCCCGAAGGTGGAGAGGAAATTAGCAATGCTGATGTTCTCTCGAGTCATGTATTCCAGCTTGACCAGATCCTTCTGTTGGACTGAAGCTGGGGTCCACTCCTGTAGCCAGGCTTTGCAATATTAGAAAAAGCCTGGGGAACCACCTGTGGTGTCTGTGCAAACTTATTCTCCACTACACTATAACAGCTTCCCTTGTGTGGTGGAATGCCTGGAAATTTCCTATCTCCAGAGTATTTGACGTGCTCAGTTTGACTGAGTCGTCCCGGGCAGTCTGAAGGCGAGATAGGTCGGCAACCATTGGGAGCTTGATAGATGGGGGTCTATCCAACTTTTCCTGCTGCAGGAGAAGGGGATCACGTCCCAGTGCTGAGCCCAGCTTGTAGTCCTCTTCTGCTGCTGGGTCAGGAATGGACAAGAACTCCCTAACCTTTTGGACCAGTTCCCTGAAAGGGAGGTTAGGGGGTGCCGCCTGTTCTCCAACTTCCGTAGGGCCTTCTGGCTTTGAAGAGGAAGAGAAGGAGGAAACTGAAGCATCAGTACCGTATTCCTCTTGTTCCAAGACTTGAAGAGGAGATGTGAGCCTTGGAGCAGAAGCAGCCGTCGGCAAAAAGGATGGCTGTGTAGAGGGGGTGGTCGTTGGTACCTTCACTTGAGAGACCACCGCTTGGATGGACTGTTGAGCGATAGCGGAGCAGCCCTTAACCTTTGCGAAACCCTTCTTTACCTCAGGAGGGGCAGGTTGAGATGGAGCCGAGTCCATTGGTTCCTCTGCTTTGGCAGGCGGTATGGCAGACACCGGTGTGATTGACACAATATGAGGTGGCGGTGCTGTAGATGTAGCTGCTGGAGGTTGAGTTTGTGCCAGGGCCAAACGCGTGAACATCTGCTCCATGGACTGTTGAAGGAATGCCTGCAATCCTGTTTGCAAATGAGCAGAGAGATCCTTGCTTTGTTGCTGGTTTTTCTGCTGCAGAGAGTTCATAATCTCAAAATTCTGCTGCTCCAGCTGGCTCCTAATGAGTTGAGTCCTAGGAGTCTGTGGGATCTCTGTTGTTGAGACAGCCCTCTGAGGTTGTGGGAATGACAAAGCTGCCATTCTTTCCGCAACTGATTAGCTGCCAGGAGTTGTGTGTGGTAGGTATCCTGACGGCGGAATGTCCTGTGTGACTGTCTGAGACAGAGGGTGCGGCACCCTGAAAAGGGCTGAAGAATCAGTCGTAGACTGTTGTACCGGACCCATAGTAAAAGTCGCCAGGACACTCTGTGCAGGTAATGAAGCCGGTAGGCAAGTGAGAGGGCTGATACCGGTGAGAGGTGCACTTGTACCGGTGTCTTCCGGTTCAAGATCCAGAAGAGTGTCGTCCACTTGAGAGAAATCTTCACCGGTCGGCGCCGGTTCTTCTGTCTCCGGCTCCTCAAATGAGTCACCCTGTGAGCCGGTTTTATGCCTGTAAGCAGACCTCTTGGCAAAATTTTCTCTGAGATGGGACCACTGCTCTTCTGTCAGTGAAGCACACGCTGAACACTGCATGGTGTCAGCTCCTTGTGCACAGGGATCCAGTCCCTTGCACTTGGCTCTACAGCCAAAGCAGGAGCCATGAGAATCAAACTGGGGCATAAAATGTCCACACTTGCCCCTTTTCTGGTAAGGAGGTGTCTTAACCATATTACCAAAATGATCTATAGACTGTTATGAAACAATTTAATCACAATTTAACTGTCTACCCACAGTTATATAGCTGTAACAATTCACTAAAAGTGAGTCACTAGCAAGCCAACTTGACAAGATGGCTTCCAACAAAAAGAAGTAAGTGCTCATGGGAGCAATCTGATAGGTTCCCTAGGTCACGTGGCCAAGCCAGCAGGTGCGTCTTTACCCACACCGGTACTATATCACCGGCATTCCCCGTGACCAGTACTCCGGATAGCCCCGTCTATCTGAATTTCACGGGTAATAGTTTTCAACTTTACTCCGGTTGGAAGCTTCCCGTGGTCAACCACCGGTAAAGCATATGGTTACAATAGGTAGGACTATTGTAGCGTAATAAAATGTCACATACATGCACACACATGCACACATGAATGGAAAGCATTTTTTTAATCTCCCAATCCTGGCCTTGGCCGGCGGAAGATTAAAATGCAACTGTAGTAACATTGGCTTAATAGCACCCTTTTTCAATACATAAGTTTAAGATCCTGTTTCGGTTAAGATATCCTAAAAATCGGTTTGGGCTGTGGAACACCTACGAATATTAAAATCCAAAAATATTCAAAGTGTTGCCATGGCAACAGTTATTGCCAGATACCCCCCAAAACCTAATCAACTCTGGACCCTCTTGGGGTAAACATACCCTGAAAATTTGGTCAAAATCTATGCATGGGTTTAGGCTGTGGAACAACCACAAACTTTAAGACCCAAAAATCTTAAGAGTGTTGCCATAGCAACAGTTGTTACCGGATAACCCCCAAAACCTAATCAGCTCTAGATCCTCTTGGGGTAAACATACCCTGAAAATTTGGTGAAAATCCGTTCATGGGTTTAGGCTGTAGAATACCCACAAACTTTAAGACTAAAAAATCTTCAAAGTTTTGCCATGGCAACAGTTGGTACTGGATACCTCCCAAAACCTAATCAGCTCTAGATCCTCTTGGGGTAAACATACCCTGAAAATTTGGTGAAAATCCTTTCATGGGTTTAGGCTCTGGAACACCCACAAACTTTAAGACCAAAAAATCTTAGAAGTGTTGCCATGGCAACAGTTGTTGCCAGATACCCCCCAAATCCTAATCAGCTCTAGATCCTCTTGGGGTAAACATACCCTGAAAATTTGGTGAAAATGCATGCATGGGTTTAGGCTCTTAAACACCCACAAGCTTTATGCCTGCCGCTGCCGACACTGCCACCCGGACAGCGCAGGGGATGACTATAACCCCAGCCTTTATGGGCTGGGGTTAAATAAAAATTAAATTTACTGGGTTTAAATAAAAATTAAATTTAATACTTTTGAAGTTACAAGTCATTAACTCATTACCATAATAGCAAAGTAGCCGCAATTCAAGATGGCCGCTGAAATTCAGAAAAGTCAAAATTTTTCCGATATCATAGAGTAGTCCTTAGTACCCTGGGGGTCCAAAATTTTGCCAAAATCACTCTATCTCTTTCAATTTTTGAGATAAAAGACATTTTCATTTCTGCCAAAATTCAAGATGGCGGCTGAAATCAGAAAAGTCTAAATTTTCCGAGGTTTTAGAGGAGTACTCCTTAGCATCCTAAGGATAACATATTTTATAGCAAACCTCTAGACTGAATACTTTTGAACTTAAAAGGAACTTATTCAGTGGAAAAATGTCAAAGTAGCTGTTATTCAGTTGGCATTATAGATAGAGCTCTGAAATTTTGTCATGACATACAATATCAAAAAGTAGATGAACAACATATTTCATAAAAATAGCCAGCCTTGGCAGGCAAGAACCCCAGCCTGCAGGTACAGCTAAATGGCAAACAACATTGAGACTTGGGAAAATCTTAGGAACACCTTCTGTTGTAAGAAGTATAGAGAACCCACAAGATGTTCTACAAAAGATTCACAGGCCATGGTTTCTTACAAGTAGTTTTCATATTTTGTAGCCGTAGAAGCAATTATAAGGGAGAAGTAAGGCTTTTTTGATATGATGACCCTCCTATTTGGTATTAAAGATGTGATATGGCGGTCATTTTGTTTTCAAAACAAGGACACAATTACTCTCAGGTAAGCTTTCGTATCCATTTACATTTTATGCAAATCTGATGAAGCTAGCTTCAATAGTTTAGTTACAGAAAATATCAAAGATTTTGGAAGAAACTTTAAGACTCCAAAATTTAAAAGTGTTGCCATGGCAACAGTTACCACCGGATACCCCCAAAACATAGTCAGCTCTAGATCCCCTTGGGACAAACATATCCTGAAAATTTGGTGAAAGTTCGTGCAGGGGTTTAGGCTGTAGAACACCCACAAACTTTAAGACCCGAAAATCTTAAAAGTGTTGCCATGGCAACAGTTGTTACCGGATACCCCCCAAATCCTAATCAGTTCTAGATCCCTTTGGGGTAAACATATTCTGAAAATTTGGTGAAAATCCGTGCAGGGGTTTAGTCTGTGGAACACCCACAAACTTTAAGACCAAAAAATCTTAAAAGTGTTGCCGTGGCAACAGTTGTTACTGGATACCCCCCAAAACCTAATCAGCTCTAGATCCTCCTGGGGTAAACATTCCCCGAAAATTTGGTGAAAATTCGTGCAGGGTTTTAGTCTGGAACACCCACAATCTTTAAGACCCAAAAATCTTAAAAGTGTTGCCATGGCAACAGTTGTTACCGGAGACCCCCCAAAAACTAATCAGCTCTAGATCTTCTTGGGGTAAACATATTCTGAAAATTTGGTGAAAATTCGTGCAGGGGTTTAGGCTGTGGAATACCCAAAAGTGTTATGCATGCCGCCGCCGCTGCCCGAACGGCGCAGGGGACAATAACCCCAGCCTTTATGGGCTGGGGTTAAAAATGTCTAAATTAAATACTTTTGAAGTTACAAGCGATTTACTCATTAGCAAATAGCAAAGCAGCTATTACTCAGTTAGTTGTGGAACTATAGCTGTGAAAACTCGCAGAACATCAAAAAGTAGCTGAGCAACCTATTTGATAAAAAAAACCTATAAACTGAATACTTTTGAAGTTATAAGTGAGTTTCTCATTGGCAAAATGAGTATAGCTACGGTGGATACAATAATCTAAAAGTAGTATATGATATCTAATTAAAAACTCAATGAATAACATATATGGAAAGACTGACCTAACTGTAAAACTCTTAAAGATATTTGACATTTACTTCTGTTATTTAGCTACAAATAAGAAAATAGCTATTTCTCACTTATGGCATGCAATGGAATCCCAAACTATGTTTCATCTTATAGCTAAGGACAAAGTAGCTGAACAATATATTTTAGGAAAATACTCTAACTGCAATAGTTTTGGAGTTACAAAGGCTTTACTCAATAGTAAGAAGTTCAAAGTAGCTACTACTCAGCTATTCAATGTGCAACAGGTCTGAGACTTTAGTATGCGATAGCTTATCAAAAAGTAGATGAACTAGAGGATCGCTTGCAAAAAACAAAGCATCCCGAAAAGGATACAAAGGTGAGTGCTAAAGTATTAAGAAAATGCTCTGCTTCTAGCCTTATACTGTTGTGGCAACCAAAGTCTGCGTAGTCTGCTCTATCTAGCATGGTTTTCGAGATATAAGAATTTTTGTGTTTTGCAATTTTTGCGAGAAATTCGAAAATTCAAAATGGCTGCCATTTTTGGCGAGACAAAATGTTTTTGAAAATTGGGATAACTACTCTGCACAGATACCCTGTGGGTCAAAATTTTTTTCGAAATCTCTCTATCTAGCACGGTTTACGAGATATAAGCATTTTTGTGTTTTGCAATTTTTGCGAAAAATTTGAAAATTCAAAATGGCCGCCATTTTTGGCGAGACATAACTTTTTTGAAAATTGGGATGGCTACTCTGCAGAGATGCCCTGTGAGTCAAAAATTTCATCGAAATGGCTCTATCTAGCATGGTTTTCGAGATATAAGCATTTTTGTGTTTTGCCAAAAATTCGAAAATTCAAAATGGCCGCCATTTTTGGCGAGACAAAATTTTTTTTGAATATTGGGATAATTAATCTAAAGAGATACCCTGCGGATCAAAAATTTCGTCGAAATCTCTCTATCTAGCAGTTTTCGAGATATAAGCATTTTTGTGTTTTGCAATTTTTGCGAAAAATTCGAAAATTTAAAATGGCTGCCATTTTTGGCGAGACAAAATTTTTTGGAAAACTGGGATGGTTACTCTTCACAGATAACCTGTGGGTCAAACATTTCGTCGAAATCACTCTATCTAGCATGGTTTTCAAGATATAAGCATTTTTGTGTTTTGCAATTTTTGCAAAAAATTCGAAAATTCAAAATGGCCGCCGCTTACCCATCAAAAAAAGACATTTTTGGTCATGTGACCTCTCTGATTGGTCGAAATGTCACTGCAGTATATTCAAAAAAATTCCCCAGGGCTACTGCATACACCTGCCAAATATGAAAAGAATCTGCCGAACGGTCACAGAGTTATAAGGAAAAGAAAACACGGAGCACACGGAGCTCACGGAGCCGGCGGAGCCAGATATCCTCCCAAATATAAACAAGCGTCCCACAAGTGGCGCTTAATAACTTGTGTGAAAAGATTTGCCTAACTTTTCAAGATATTTGACATTTACTTCGGTCATTATTTTGCTACAAATAAGAAAATAGCTATTACTCAGTTATGACATACAATGGAACCCCAAACTACATGCCATCTTACAGTTAAGGACAAAGTAGCTGAATAAAATAATTTAGGAATACGCAACAGTTTTGCAGTTACAATGGATTTACTCAACAATAAGAATTTCAAAGTAGTTATTACTCAGCTATACAATGTGCAACTGGTCTAAAACTTTAATAGGTCTAAGTCCACAAAACCAACAAAATTTTCAAGGGCGTGAAATTCATTAGGACAATAAACTGACAAACAAGCAATTAGTGCCCGTGAATGGGGTCTGTTTCAGCTGACTGTGTGTCTTGAGTTTCAGAGTAGAAGTCAAAGAAGAAAAGGATACAAAAATTGTACCCTGCTCAAAATTTACATTTAACACAAATTATTAGCTTTTTGGGAAATATCTATAGAAACTAAAAGAGCTTTTTATGGCTACGATAGAGTTTTAACATTGTTGTTATGAACATTTTTTTTTTGCTTTGTTATTACAATTTCATACTGTGTATGAAAAATGCACATGTACATACTATTAGTTTGATGGAGGGTTTGCTACTCTCGCCCTCCCTGACTACTGCACCTTTTTGTTAAAAAAGAGTAACTAAACTTGTGTTGAAAAAAAAAATTGTACCCTGCAAATGGCATTCTGAAGTAAAGTACCATGTTAACTGTTAAGGAGTAAAATGTAGGTGGAAAACATATTTAAACAAAATACTGTAAATACAATAGTTTTCGATTTACAACTGATTTACTCAACAGTGAGAATCTCAAATTAGCTTTCGCTCAGTTATGCAATGAGCTAAAGGGCTGCAATTTTACTATGGTATAGCTGACCCAATAGTAGATGAATAGCATATGTAAAGAAAATACTGTAAATGCAATAGTTTTCAAGTTACAACTGATTTACTCAACAGCAATACTCTGAAAGTAGCTATAGCTCAGCTATGCAGTGAGCTAAAGGTCTGCAATTTAATTATGTTATAGCTGACCCAAAAGTAGTTGAACAACATATTTAAACAAAACACTGTAAATGCAATAGTTTAAAGTTATAACTGATTTGCTCAACAGTGAGAACATGAAAATATCTACTGCTTAGCAATGCCATGAGCTACAGGTCTGCAATTTTACTATGTTATAGCTGATTCAAAAGTACATGTCTGTATTGAATAACTTATTTTTAAAAAATTCTCTATATGCAATTGTATTCAAGTTACAACTGATCGACCCAACAGTGAAAACCTCAAAGTAGCCATTACCCAGCTATGCCATGAGCTACAGGTCTACAATTTTACTATGTTATAACTGACCCAAAATTAGGTGAATAACATATTTTAACAAAATACTCTAAATGCAATAGTTTTCAAGTTACTATGCTATAGCTGACCCAAAAGTAGCTGAATAACATATAAATACAAAATTCTCTAAATGCAAGAGTTTTCAAGTTACAAGTGATTTTACACATTATGGAAGGCACTAAAAAGTCAGAGAGTAGCTATTAAGCACTAAGCTAGTGGGATAGTAACCCAAGCTGCTCACCATGTTGTAGCTATGGAAAAGGAACCACTCACACAGGGGAATCTACTTGCGGCCTATTACATATATGCAAGATAAGAGAGAAATCACTGCCATAGTCAATGAGAAAATTCTGATAAAGTGTTGAAATTTTAACACTTTGGGTGGGAGTACCTCTCTTCTAATGGCTCTAGGGAACAGATGAACAGACAGATCTGCATGTCTTGAATAATTTACCATCCTTGATTGTTACAGTATCTTTTTAAAGTAACAGCATGTCTCTGGGCCTTATAGTTTTGGAGAAGAAGTTGTTCACATGGACATATATATGTACACCAATGCCGCAGAGTGGTGACATAATTCAGCTGACATAAAAACCTGTAGCTTTAGTAGTTTTTGAGAAATCTGTGTGACACACTCATGCAAACAAGCACGCACTCACACATACATACACAGACATGGTGAATTTTATAATTCCGTCAGGAGATAATTAAGTGGAAAAATATTCCCTTGCCTTAGTTATATATGTGCCTAATAATTACAAGTCACCCACTAATAAGATTGATATTAAAGGGAGATGATAATGTGATGGCAGGGAAACTTGACCCAAACCAAACAAGACCACTGCTGCAGTATTTATCTCTCACCTTAGGATCAGTAATAATGGAGATCTACAGGAGATATAAGGCTTTTACAGTAACATGACCTCACTTGACATAGAAGAGGGGGTCAAAGGTCAAATTTAACATTTGGAAACGATTCTCAGGCCATGACTTCATGTAAGTTGTTTATATATTCTGAACTCCTAGGAGCAATGATAAGGGAGATATAAGGCCTTTTTAATAAGATAACACCCCAGGTGAAAATGGAGTACATAATATCCAAAGTCTGCCAACTTTGATGTCTTCTGACTGAAAAGTGCTATCTAAAAGCATAGATAATATTATGAATTTCATTCTTGCGACACACTTCATATACACAGTAGGACTTTGATTATTCGAACCCAATGGGACACATACAATCTGATCCAATAATTGAGGCATTCGGATGGATGAAGGAACCCAAAATTCATCGTCTATGGGTTACTAAGCACGCGATAATTACAGAAAGATTGTTTTTTATGCACTAAATATAGACATGGGTGGTCACTGATGAAATAGTTTAATTTCTTTGTGTAATATAACTGACCCTCTAACTGTGACTTATTTACTCCATATCTATGGATATTATTATTCTTGTTTAAAATATTATGCGTACTTGAGCTGGGCGTGTTCGCTTGGTACATGCAATGTTGATGTTTCATTTTAGATAAACGTTATGCATTGTGTCACGTGAAAAAATCCAGGAGATTATTTATTGTAAAATCCCAAGCAAAAATGCCTTTAGTGATAGGTGTTTTCAGCTGCTAATGCATTGTTGATGATATTCTTTCAGTGCACGTTGTCAGCCTGTAAATTGATCTACTGCTGGAGATGATAAATTGCAAAACCCAATGGAATACACTTTCAGTGATTGGCACATTTTCAAAGAAGTTGTGTAAATTAATCCTTTCCTATTAAAAAAAATAGGGCTGCGAACGGGTACTCGAGCCTCGATAGACAAGACAATCTTTGCTAGCACTCGCGAGGTATTGTATTATCGTCCACGTAATGAAATGCTTATGTAAAATATGCTACATTTCAGCATTTCCGTCACATAATATCAATTAAACGTGTTATTTTCACTTGAAAACGTATAATTTACTCCATATTCTATAATATCTGGTCAAATAGAAGACGTTTTTCTTCAAAAGTTTGGTTTCCGGAACCGATTATTTGTTTACAGAAGACTTCTGATGGTAGGTACTAAATCTCGCGGTTACTCGAATTCGGGCCGGTTGTCAGAGGGCTAGTACTAGGTGCTGTTTTTCAGCACCCATCCCAGCCCTAAAAACAACATTGGTGAAAAAGATCAAATAAGTTAGGCGTCTTGTGTTTTATAAAGCACTACAAAGGGGGGGCAGCATTTCGCCCATAAAAACACGAAAAATGCAGTTTCTTGGGAACAAATATGCAGTGTGGTTATATAAAAGTTATCAGAATGAAAAGAGGTTCCTCAAACTGTAAAATGATGGTAGCGTCCTAAAATATATTTTGTCATAAGTACAAAAACATCCATAGAAATTGTCCTATGACAATAAAATTAGGGCTGTTGAAAAGTTGACAGCATTTCACCAATTATTTTATACTGGTCCCAAAAAGTTACAAAAACTGTTAAACACATTGCATACAATAATTAAAGCTAAAGATCGATTCTTCTCATTGTATTTTATTTATTTATTGGGGGTTTTATGTCACTTTCAACACTGTACAGGTCATATCACGAGGGGTAGTTGGAAGGGCAGAGGAAACCAGTACATACAGTTTGCCAGGGTTCTGTACTGTAAACTGCCGACCAATGGCAAGCAACTACCAGCTTTCCCACTTGAGGCCGTGCCAGGAAGCGAACCCCGGCCTCAGAGATGGGAGGCGAGAGTGTTACCACTCTGTCACCGTGGCCCCTCTTCTCATTGTATTCTAGTATGTGATAAAGTTATAAATAGTACTTATATTGTCCCCGCACACAGTTTAGAGAAGATACAGTTCTGTGCATCAGTCAAATACAGTTTGTTGGGCATAGTTTTCACTGACATATAAACTTTTTTATTAATCTTTATAATCTTGTTCTAAAATCTTAGAAAATATCAAGACATATTGCACATTTTCTATGCTATACAGTTCCTTCAGTATCATGGTAGATGTTAGTTTTAAATGAAGTACAACAGAAGTTGGCGAAACGCTGTCCACTGCGAAATGTTGTCCCCTCCTGTAGTGGCTTTCTACCAGTAAACGCCCACCTACTAGTGAACGCCCGCCTTATATTTCTTTGTTGGGGGTCAAGGATAAATGCTTCTATTTATCTACAAAATGGGTGTTCACTGGTACTTTCAGTTTACAGTAAAAACAGCTGATAACAGAGATAAATTATGAAAATGTAAAGTTTTGAAACAGATGTAACAACATGCACCTCAGTTATTAATTATTAATTGTAGTGTATATCATTTGACAATCTGTTGGTAGAAGAGTAAAATATAAACTGTCAATATAACTTAAATTTAAATTTATTTGTTTGTTTATTTGTGGTTTTACGTCGCTTTCAACACTGTACAGGTCATATCACGACGAGTAGTTGGAAGGGCAGAGGAAACCAGTACATATAGTTCGCTAGGGTTCTGTACTGTAAACTGCCGACCAACGGCAAGCAACTACCAGCTTTCCCACTTACGGCCATGACGGGGATCGAACCCCGGCCGCAGAGGTGGGAGGCGAGAGTAAATTTAAATTTAAGATATTAACTTCAGCATGGTCGTTTAACTGGTAGAATGCCACTAGGCATATTTCAGAAACAAAAATCTGCATAATCTGTGCAATCCAGATTCAGATTCTTTGGATTAGCTAAATTGTGAAATGCAATTTTCTCTAGACCTGGCCCTGAATCCAAAATAAGAAAAACAACATAAACCAACATAATATCATATTACAGTATAATAAAAATCTCCCAAATGTAAAAAGGTCCTGCCACATTTTGCGGCCATTATTTGACAAAGAATTTTTGGGAATCCAATGAATTTGAATCCGTTGATCTACCTCAAGAGGATTCATAATCCAGATTCAAGTCATATCACAAGCGAATCTGTTGATCTGAAAAATCTAGATTCGACGGATTATGGTTGTGAAATATGCCTACTAGTACTACTGCTCAGCTACCCAAGTTCGTCGCCTACCTTAAAAATTATTAAGGATAAGCAGTATTGATACCAAAACAAATGATACTTATAATGATAATGTACAATTGTACAAGGATAGATAATTGTAAAGAGGGTTTTATATTGTCAAAAATTGCAAGTGACGAACTTGGGCAGGCGACGAACTTGGGTAACTGAGCAGTAGGTTCCCCCCCCCCCCCCCCCCCCCCCGGAGAACTGTAAAATCCTGTATTATCGCTCACGCTAGACAGTGCATGTCACGAGACAAAATTTCGGATTGGTTAATTCGGGGATTAGGATAATTGAAGGCCAAACAATCGAGGTTCTACTTTATAACACAGATACCTTATTTGGCACATTAAGTTTGATTCCTACATTCTCCATGGGGGCCGCCATGTTGATAGGCTACAACTAAACCTCGTCATCAAACTGATCCACTCCCACCCCAGCCTCCGTTTTGGGTTGGTACTTGGTACACGGGCGGCACTGATTTGGGACCATCATCAATTTGGGACACTATTACCGATAACAAACTGTTTGCTTGACTTGACAGCACAAACAATGAATTTAAGAAGTATTACCTCATTTTAAATGTGATTTTAACCCACTAGTACTGTACATTTAGCATTTATATGTGACATTTTATAGAAAAGAAAATTCCACACATTCCCAATTTCCACCACATGGAAAATGTCCTTGTGTTATCATCAAAGTATGAGGTTGGTCCAAATTAATAACCACTAAACATTGTTATCATATCTTCTATCTGGACACATCAAATTAATTTTGAGTGCTTTATAGTTATTGTAAATAAGGCTGTTGCTGCTCTAGTTGACTATACCATACTTTTCCAATATGATGGCCAAAATTCTTGTCTCCCATAAAATAGTTTCATAATAAATGTCTGTTCTGGCTTATTTTATACAACTGCTATGGCTCATACATGACAAAAGTCAAGTCACATGTTTGCTTTCTATTTACAAAAATTTGGGGGCCAATGAAAGTGCATGTCTCAATTCAGTGGATTGTAATTTGGAGGTGTCCCAGAAGTGTCCCAAATCAATGACCCTTTGTTTTGGGTACAACATTCAGTTTTTGTCTAATTTTGGCTTGTACAAACATAGTAAAAGACAAAATGATTAGCACACAATGAAATGTTGGTGCTTTTCTGTTTATTAATATATATGAAACTGTACTTTTATGTTGAAAAGTGGCAAAAACGGTAAAAACAGAATAAAACTGTCCCAAATTGATGTCACCCATGTAATAATTTGTAAACCACTTTTCTATTGCTATGAACGTATATAACTTTAAAACTGTTTTTAAACCTAGGTTAAATTTATGGTGACTGCACTAAAGTAATATTACCATTTTTTTTTTATCTTAGTGTAAATTTCCAATTACACTAGTTTTCCAAAAGTAGTAAGGGGGATACTATAGGGACACTTTTTCCCCCCCCCGCAGGGGGAAAAAAAGTGTCCCTATAGTCTCCCCAGAGTTGGAAACACGGACCACCTGTCAATTGAATTCATCGTGCAGGATTATAGTCACACTGGGAGGGGGGGATATGGGGGAGTTGGGGGGTTTACTTAATGCCAGGGGTGTTAATTATCTGTGAAAATGAGGTTGAAATGGAATACATTTATTGAATGAAGTACATAAAATATTCATAGCATCACCAACAACTATACAACATTTAAAGCTACATTAAATAAAATCATGCAAACAGCTAAAGGCAAATTAAAACCAGCAAACATCCAATGACCTTTAAAAACTAGTAAACAACTTTGGGATATTTAATCATCTACACATTCATAGCAACAAATAAGGGACATTTAAAACTACATACAAAATTTATCACAGCACTGAAGAAAAAATATGAAACATGCAAAAAATTAAGACATTTAAACCCCTAAAAATTTGTAAGGACATTTAAAAACACGTAACTTGGAATTATTTAAGCATCTACAAATTCAAAGCAACAAGAAAATTAAAAATACACACACATGTAATAGTCAAGCTTTTTTCCCACAATTTTTTTCCTTTAAAAAGCCAGTTAAAGGGACCCAGTTTCACATTGGCACAGTAGCCTTTCATTAGACGTCACGTATAATTCAGACCCATCCCCTTTAATTTAAACCAACCCCCTGTACATTATTACCTTTATTTTAAAGTAATTACCTTATTTTAAAGTTTTTTTCAATGACTGTTATTTAAGTATACTGGAATAAGTAAGAATCCCTCAAATATATCAAAGTCCAAAAATTGAAATATAATATACTAGAGTTCAATGGAAAGGTATTATCCCCCCATTGACAAAGCTATTCACACAGCTGGTGTCATTCATCTGTAAAAAGGTCTTGTTGAGGAATTATAATGTATAAGTTTCAAATGCTCATAACTTTTTGAGGAATAGTCCGATTTTAAAAATTAAAAAAGCGTCTTAATCAGTGAGTCCAGACGAACGTGTTGATATGAAACACGCTCCTGTTAAACCATTGATAAAAATTGAAAAAAAAATATTCATTAATTATGTTAAGAGACACAAACGGCCCCAACTCTGCGACGGATAGTCGGATTTTAAAAATTCGAAAAGCATCTTAATCAGTGAGTCCCGGCGAACGTTTTGATATCAAACTTAACCTTATATGAGAAATAACGGGAAATTTTAACTATGCCAAAGCGTTCATTATAATATAACACAATGTGCGCACATTTAACGCATGTGACCCTCACAATCCGCATATGTAACACATGTAACACAATGTGCACACATGTAACACAATGTGCGCACATGTGACCCTCACAAACCGCACATGTAACACAATGTGCACCGCACATGTAACACAATGTGCACTGGCCAAAATGCACGTGTAACACAATGTGCGCACACGTAACACAATGTGCACCGCACATGTAACACAATGTGTGCCGCACATGTAACACAATGTGCGCACATCTATCACAATGTGCACTAGCCAAAACGCACATGTAACACAATGTGCGCACAAGTAACACAGTGTGCACCGCACATGTAACACAATGTGCACCGCACAAACCGCACATGTGACACAATGTGCGCACATGTAACACATGTAACACAATGTGCACTGCACAAACCGCACATGTAACACAATGTGCGCACATGTAACACATGTGACCCACACAAACCGCACACGTAGCACAATGTGCACTGCACATGAGGCTCATCAAACGTAATCCATCTCAGAGTTTCCTGGTCCCCCCTTCTTTTTGATAATTGGAAGGTATTATTCGCTCAAAGACGAGGGTATCGCCTCGGGACCCCAACCGAGGCTCATTGTTGCCAGGATTCTACGACTTTACCGTCTTTTAAGACTCACGTTTATTAGGTTGTTACCGAATCTGGGTTCCCCGTATTGTAAAGCCGCCATGGGGTACTCTGGTATTTGCGTAGTTCTTCTTGCTCGGCAGTTTTTCCAAGTATTCGATCCTATAAGTATACTTTGCGATACTGGGGTTATTTCTTACATGCTCCGTTATTTTGTTTTTATTTATTTAATTTTTAAAATTTTTTTATATTTTATATTCATTAAAAATTCGGATGTTCGATAAAATCGACGCAGTAGCTGCCTTATTGTACTCCATCACGAAAAAATATCCGTTCGCACCATCCTTCGACCTCTTGTAGACTTTTTAACTCTCCTGACTGATGTATTTTTACTCCCGGACTTTTTAATTACATAGTTATTACCGGTCTTCTTTTTCTTCACCATTTTTCTTATACTTTTCTTCTTTTTTTCCGTCGGTTTTCCTATTCCTTTTTTCTGAGCCTGTTTTTCTATGGCTCTCTTCCTTTTGACCAACATTTCAGCCATTTTGGTTTGCTGTTGTACGGGACTGATTAATTTAAACGGATGGTATCCTTTTGGTATCCACATATTTTTTCCTTAGATACTAGATACACTCTATATGGCTCAGTTAGTAAGGTTTAAAGTTTTTGATCGAGAATATTCAATCTTATACTACGCACCTTGGATTTGTTTGTTTCTACGGTCTTTTATAAACTTTTCAAATATTTTTGAGCCACCTAGCCACTTGCTTTCATTAAGGTACAAAAGTTAAGGCTATGGTTTGGCTAAGGCCTTTTACAAATCCGGGTATTTAGGTCAAATACATTGTTTGTTGGGTAATAAATTTAACTTAAAATCCTATGCATCGAGTGGGCAAATTTATAAAAGATGGCAGTTACATTTAGATGAAGACGTTTTATTCCTAGACACTGAAGAGTCACCATGAATAAAACATGCGAAAAGTGCTCAAAGGGTTTTGCTACACCTTATTCATTCAGGAGACATATGTTTACACAGCACAAAAGGGGTGCAATGTCGGGTTGGAATGAGAAAAGAATTGTAAATCCATCGTCGGCTGATCTTGCACACGCAATGCCAAATGTTACACGCGTCTCAAATATAAACCCTAATGTGGCACACATAGCACCCGATGTCACACACGTGCCCATTGTAACACCCGAGACACCACAAGAAAAGTTTTTATCATCCGAAGCATTACACGGATTGAGACAAATTTATCTTCTGCGTTTGAAAGTATCGTCAAAACAGGAGAATGCCTTTGTGTTTAGGCACCCATTTACAATGTTATTGGCAGGACCGACCTCTTGCGGAAAAACAACCTGGATGAAACATTTACTGCAACAGGCTGAATCAATGATAACACCTCCTCCTGAAAAGATCTTATGGTTTTACAAAAGATGGCAGCCTGCTTACACTGATTTACAAGACACTGTTCCTTATATAGAATTCGTGCAGGGTATCGAACAGCGGACTCCTGATGGTCAGCCTACCTTGTACATTTACGATGACCTTATGAAAGATACCACAAAAAATGTAGACGTATGCGAAATGTATACCGAAGGCTCTCACCATTGTAACTTGAGCGTCATTTGCTTGCTACAAAATTTGTACCACCATGGCAAAGAAAACAGAACCATAAACTTAAATACACAATATATTTTACTTTTTAAAAATCCGCGCGACCAGCAACAGGTGGCGCATTTGGCAAGGCAGATGTACCCGAATAATTCTCAGTCGTTTTTAGATGCATTTCATTATACTACCAAGGAGCCCTACGGCTATTTACTAGTCGACCTCAAACAAGATACAGCCGATGAAGACAGGCTTGGGACTAATATTATAAAAGGGGTTGGAAAGCGTAAGATGCATCACTTAACATCTGACAGTCAGCAGGGAAACAGTGTGAAAAAGAGAGTTGAAGATATATATAAAATGGATAAAAGCCAATGGTCTTGCATCGATTGCGGTATTATTTTTGCATCTACAATGGACCTACAGAAACACGTCAAAAGAGGGTGTCCCGAAAATGATGAGCCCCCTATGAAAAGACTGTGCGATGAAAATACAGATGAACCCGATGAATCTGGATGGGATAACATAGTGCAAAGAGTGTATAGAAAGTACGATGACCAATACTCAGAAAAGGTTGAATCCTACGAGAAAGAGGGTTATTCCGAAGTAGAATTGAGACAAAAGGCCACAGAAGACTTATTTTGGAAGTATAGAAAGGGTATTATGAAAAGTTATGCCGATATTTTGACAACTGTGCATCATTTGAAAAGGAGTACGATACACCAGGAAGTGATGGAAGAGATCCAGACCTTAATGAATGAAAAACATTACAGATTCGTCCAGGCTTTGAAAATAGTTCTTCGTCGAAACTCATCTTTGTTCGATGAACTTATTGACAGCGAAGAAGAAAACGATGATGATAGTACAGATGATGAATCCGATTCGCATACAGAGGAAGAAAGCTCTGAAACGGATGGGAATCCGATTCGCATACAGAGGAAGAAAGCTCTGAAACGGATGGGGAATGCGATCCGCATGCACAGGATGAAAGCTCTATAGAAAGTTACAAGACCCCTTACAATTAGACAGCTACTGCGTCGATTTTATAGAACATCCGAATTTTTAATGAATAAAAAATATAAAAAAATTTTTAAAATTAAATAAATAAAAACAAAATAATGGAGCATGTAAGAAATAACCCCAGTATCGCAAAGTATACTTATAGGATCGAATACTTGGAAAAACTGCCTAGCAAGAAGAACTACGCAAATACCAGAGTACCCCATGGCGGCTTTACAATACGGGGAACCCAGATTCGGTAACAACCTAATAAACGTGAGAGTCTTAAAAGACGGTAAAGTCGTAGAATCCTGGCAACAATGAGCCTCGGTTGGGGTCCCGAGGCGATACCCTCGTCTTTGAGCGAATAATACCTTCCGATTATCAAAAAGAAGGGGGGACCAGGAAACCCTGAGATGGATTACGTTTGATGAGCCTCATGTGCAGTGCACATTGTGTTACGTGTGCGGTTTGTGTGGGTCACATGTGTTACATGTGCGCACATTATGTTACATGTGCGGTTTGTGCGGTGCACATTGTGTTACATGTGCGCACATTGTGTTACATGTGCGTTTTGGCTAGTGCACATTGTGATAGATGTGCGCACATTGTGTTACATGTGCGGCAAACATTGTGTTACGTGTGCGGCGCACATTGTGTTACGTGTGCGCACATTGTGTTACACGTGCATTTTGGCCAGTGCACATTGTGTTACATGTGCGGTGCACATTGTGTTACATGTGCGGTTTGTGAGGGTCACATGTGCGCACATTGTGTTACATGTGTTACATATGCGGATTGTGAGGGTCACATGCGTTAAATGTGCGCACATTGTGTTATATTATAATGAACGCTTTGGCATAGTTAAAATTTCCTGTTATTTCTCATATAAGGTTAAGTTTGATATCAAAACGTTCGCCGGGACTCACTGATTAAGATGCTTTTCGAATTTTTAAAATCCGACTATGCGTCGCAGAGTTGGGGCCGTTTGTGTCTCTTAACATAATTAATGAATATTTTTTTCAAATTTTTATCAATGGTTTAACAGGAGCATGTTTCATATCAACACGTTCGTCTGGACTCACTGATTAAGACGCTTTTTTAATTTTTAAAATCGGACTATTCCTCAAAAAGTTATGAGTATTTGAAAATTCTACATTATAATTCCTTAAAAAGACCTTTTTAATGATTAAAGACACCAGCTGTGCGAATGGCATTGTCAATAGGTGATAATAAGCTTTTACAATGGGACTTTTTTTAATGTGCTGGATTTCAAAATATTGTGCATTTATTATTCGGGGTTATAGTATTAGGTATCAAAATTTTTGTCTGGAGATATGGATCGAGGTCCTTTTTTAATTTTTAAAATCGGACTATTCCTCAAAAAGTTATGAGCATTTGAAACTTATACATTATAATTCCTCAACAAGACCTTTTTACAGATGAATGACACCAGCTGTGTGAATAGCTTTGTCAATGGGGGGATAATAGCCTTTCCATTGAACTCTAGTATATTATATTTCAATTTTTGGACTTTGATATATTTGAGGGATTCTTACTTATTCCAGTATACTTAAATAACAGTCATTGAAAAAAACTTTAAAATAAGGTAATTACTTTAAAATAAAGGTAATAATGTACAGGGGGTTGGTTTAAATTAAAGGGGATGGGTCTGAATTATACGTGACGTCTAATGAAAGGCTACTGTGCCAATGTGAAACTGGGTCCCTTTAACTGGCTTTTTAAAGGAAAAAAATTGTGGGAAAAAAGCTTGACTATTACATGTGTGTGTATTTTTAATTTTCTTGTTGCTTTGAATTTGTAGATGCTTAAATAATTCCAAGTTACGTGTTTTTAAATGTCCTTACAAATTTTTAGGGGTTTAAATGTCTTAATTTTTTGCATGTTTCATATTTTTTCTTCAGTGCTGTGATAAATTTTGTATGTAGTTTTAAATGTCCCTTATTTGTTGCTATGAATGTGTAGATGATTAAATATCCCAAAGTTGTTTACTAGTTTTTAAAGGTCATTGGATGTTTGCTGGTTTTAATTTGCCTTTAGCTGTTTGCATGATTTTATTTAATGTAGCTTTAAATGTTGTATAGTTGTTGGTGATGCTATGAATATTTTATGTACTTCATTCAATAAATGTATTCCATTTCAACCTCATTTTCACAGATAATTAACACCCCTGGCATTAAGTAAACCCCCCAACTCCCCCATATCCCCCCCTCCCAGTGTGACTATAATCCTGCACGATGAATTACATTGACAGGTGGTCCGTGTTTCCAACTCTGGGGAGATTATAGGGACACTTTTTTTCCCCCTGCAGGGGGGAAAAAGTGTCCCTATAGTATCCCCCTTACTACTTCCAAATATGAAATTTATCAATGGTTCTTTTTTCTTTTTATTTTAAAGACAAAAAACGATGCATCATTCGTATAACATGCAAAATGTTTTTCAGTGTGTCCAAATTCTATCTTTTTATTTCCATGCATCATCAATGTTTTTAAATACCTTTTTACCGAATTCTAATATACCCAACAGCAGAGAGGTATTGGTTCATTACACCTCGATCATTTGACACAGAAAACTGACAGCAAATACTCTTAAATGCATGCAATTTTTTGCAATAATTTTCAAGTTCATGGCATGTTTAAAAGGTGACAAATTTTACAAATATCTCTTAAAATATAGTATACCTTTAAACAGTTTAAATTTTAAATTGTAGATATGTTTACTGTGATTAAAACTGCATGGAACATCATATATGTATTATTTATGGTCCAAATACGTCCTGTTCAACAGCCAGGGTGTTTTAACAAATATAGCAAAGATAACAAATATACCTAAAGAAAACAGGGGTGAATCATCTGAACTAAATAAAGGGGGCATGCAAATGACCTTTAAAACATGGGTGAATCATTTGGAAAAAAATGTGGGGCCAAAATGTATTTTAGGGCAAGTTGACTATAAATCCTGTGAAAGCAATAAAGTAAACGGATATATTTGTTTCTCTCATAAACATAAAAAGAGAATAAATATGGCATCTGAACATCCCCCAAAATGTGTATTCTAACATGACATAGATGTATCCGTTAATCTGATTGGTCGAGAATGATTTCTATACCGTCTAAAATACTGCATCAACATTACGGCTGTTACATCAACTTCCCTTTGCATTATTGTTGACTGAAAAACAATAGTCTGTAGGTTTGTTTTTATAATTATATTTAAAATACTATGCCATAGTGAATAAAGTTGTGCATTTTTAAATTGTTTACTTGTACTTTAATTCAGAAAAAGTTTACAGTATATCTTTGGAGGAGAAAATTCATCCCTGTATAATTGATGGAACAGCCAACGTGGCGGAGTGTTCACTTGGATAATTTTTTTAATCTTACAAGTGTTTGAGGAATTTTATTTAAACAGTCATGTTAGAATGAGAATATAGCACTCAAAAAACATCTAAACACTGAATTTTAGATGGGTTGGCATGGTCTAAACACTGAGGCTTCGCCTTCATGCTTAGACCACACCAACCTGTCTAAAATTCAATCTTTAGACGTTTTTTCATGCTACATTCCTTTACGTTTTTTGGCAACTAATAATTGTCAATGTGGAAGAAAGTCAAGATTGCCATATTTAAGTCTTTATTTATAAAAGCTCAGTTCCATGTGGACTTAACTTTAAGCCCAAGGCCTAGCCACACCTTAGATCTAGGTGCTTTGCTGTATCATAAAAGAAGATCGTTTGTTAAAGACACAATTAGGGAAGGCAATTATGATTTATATAATCACAGCGAAAATTGAAAACTACACCTTTATTATTTATTAAGATATTAAGACAAGAATAGGCAGTTGTTGGTTATCCAATATGTAAGTGATAAGTAGCAGAAATGTGTAAGCTAACTAACAATCGCTGAAAAGTGGCCTTAATACATACACAGATGGGTTTTATTTACATTAAATATCTTGATAATATAATATAAATTTAAAGGGAGTGATACCCCAAAATTCAGGGTGTTAAGTCAAATCTCTTAGATTTGTTTGAAGGAAATAGCCAATCTTATGGCTCTATATACATTAATTTATAAAGACAATTTGGAAATTTTCATATTTAAAAAGATGTTGAAGTGAACACAAAAGGTTAAAGTTAAAGGTTAGAAGGTTACAAGATAAGGTTAGATAATAAACTATCACTAAATGTAAGTAAAACCAATTATATGGTCTTTAAAAATAAAATTTTACTTGGGGATACCAAAATTGTAATAAATAACCATGATGTTGAAATGGTGTTATCATTGATGAAAATTAACATGGAAATATCATATAGCTCATATAAGTGGTAAGATCAATAAAATTATATCAGTTATCTATAAAGTAAAGAAAGTTATAAGCTTTGATGCATTAAAAACATTTTATACCTCCTTGATTTTACCATATTTAACTTACTGTTGTGTAATTTGGGGCAATGCCAGTAAATGTAACCTGAACAAAGTCATTGTATTGCAGAAAAGAATTCTAAGAATAATTTGTAACTCTAACTACAGAGAACATACTTCACCACTTTTTAAGAGATGTAAGTTACTAAAATTTAGTGATTTAGTAAATATAAATATTTTAATAGTGATGCTCAAAGTGTATAATAATTTATTACCTAAAAATATTCAAATATTCTTTTTAAAGAATGTGAATTGTCATTATATAACTAGATCACATAGTAAATTTATTTTCCAATATTCTAGAAGAAATTTAAAATCTAAAAGTGTTTCTGTCATTGGTGTCAAGCTTTGGAATAGACTCAGCGATGAGAAAACAAATATAACTTGTTTAAAAAAGTTTAAACATGAGGTTAAAAAGAGTATGTATGATATGTATGTTTAAAATAATGTTATTTATAGGTGCTTTAATTTGTAATATCTATACCTGACATTGCAATTTTAAAATTGTATTTATTTAATAAATATATAGCCTTGTATAATTATAAGTTAAATTAAATATAATTGTATAAATAGCTAACCGGAAACAGGGGTGGCACTCATCAAAAGCCAATAGCTTTTGCCAACTCCTTTTCTCAAATTTATATCATTCATATGTATTTTGAAGATCTCTGTTTGCTTTCATATTACTTTATTTCTTGAAATGTTGTTTTCATATAACTATATTGTAATCTGTTATTTCACAATTGTGTATGATTATACATTGATTATCTGGGAAATAAACTTAAACTTACAAAAGCACTATTAAAACAAGCACTCTCCCCGAATCTGAAAAGTTTAGATATGATTAAGTGATATGCAAATGCTGGAAACTCAGAACTAAAGGCATATTCAGATAGGAAGATCAGCGTGATCATAAGTGATTTTTATTATTATTATTATTTTTTGTATTCCGATGGAAGTTCATCTAGCTTGGCCATTTTCGGGCTTGATTTGATTTCAACAATGACCATAACACAGTGAGCGTACGGTGCCTATTTTTTTTATCGGGTTGAACCAAAACAAACGTGTCATCAAAAATTTCATAAACCTTTCTATCTCAGTAGTACTCCATAGATATATCCCGTAGTCACTCAAAATGAGGGGGCATGGGATAAGGCCTGATACGGTACGCTTTGATCAGGTGGAAATGTTTTACACTATTGCATATATCTTAATTTCAATATGCTTGATTCATCCACCAACTGAATTTGTTGCAGCAGGATTGACAGTCCAGAATCTTTTTAGAAATTTTCTTGGTAGTGAACAAATGCATTTTGTGTATCACCACATGAAAAGAACAACTGCGACTGTAATTTTCCATTCATTACTTCCATTAGGTAAGTTCAACAAAAGGGTCAAGGGAAGATTGAGGGGGGATACGCACATATATCGCACCCACTTCAAATCGCTACCACTAACTCGCACCCACAAATCTCACCCAATTTTAAAATATGACCTTTTGTAATAAGATTTTCAAAATGACTCCTGTTACAGCATCGCGGTTTTAAGCTTTTAAATATCAAATTTAGTCTCGACAACTCCATTAATTAATTCACTGTGGTTTCAGAACAGTCACTGACGGATCGGAAAACAATCCCTTTTAGAACCGCCAATGGAAATGGCTCACAAATTATATGCTTTAAGACCCGTTTTAAAGAAAAATGTCTTTACCCTTGATATATTTTATAAATGTTTTCATAAAATCGGAACCACAAAATCTCTATTGTAACATGACATTTTAGAATATCTTTAGTTTTGAAGGTATTTTGTAGAGAAATATACAAACTTTGTTATACTTGGTCTCAAGTGAGGTTTCAGTAACAATTATTTCATTGGTTAATGAAATTAATTACGTTTGCAGACGAAAAGTTATATTTGATCTCGAGTGAGGTTTCAGTAACAAATTATTTCATTGGTTAATTAAAAGAATTGTGACCCGTCCTTGTCGGTTCCGAAGACACTCTGTAATTAATTTATGATCGGGATGCATTTGCTTGGCCATAGCATAGAATATAGCAAGAGCTTATGCATCGGGAACCCGATGTCTAATTGTTTACTAATATGTTAGCTCCCGGATGTTGAATGAGGACATTATGCATCAGTCAAGCAATTCCTTCCTATTTATAAAATATTGTTAGAAAAGCCCACAAAAATCTGTGACATTCATATGGGTGTGTGGTTCGATTCCGATTTTTCCTTGTCCAAACATGTTCAGAATGTCTGCAAAAGTTGTTTTGTGCAACTCCGTGATTTTAGACGCGTCAGGCGGTTTCTTACTCATGATGCTTCTGTACTTGTGGCCAATGCTCTTGTAAGCAGTCAGTTGGATTACTGTAACTCACTTTTCAGGAGTCTCTCTAAGTTCAATCTTCGTAAATTACAGTGCATCCAAAACAGTGCTGCCAGAATCATATCAAATACCAGTAGATACACTAGTATAACCCCTATTCTTAAGAATCTGCATTGGCTTCCTGTTGAACATCGCTCAGTCTTTAAAACTACTACCCTTGTCTATAAGTTTCTCCACACTGGTTTCCCCAAGTATTTTGCTCCATACATCTCTTCCTACAGCAGCTCCTACAGTACCAGGTGCAGTCAGAGTGGTGGTAATTTTAGGGCTGCCACGAGTAGTAATTTTACTACTCGAGTACTCTTTAACCATTACTCTACTCTTGAACGAGTACTCTTTTTTACAATGAAATCAAGAAAATGTACCATTTCACTGTATAATTTGATATATTGCACATCATTTCTGACAAAAATATAGTGGAAAATTCAAAATTTTAATGCAGACGAGTACTCTTTTCCTGATTTTGTACTCTTAAATAATCCAGTACTCTACTCTTTGACGAGTACTCTACTACTCTGTGGCAGCCCTAGGTAATTTCCTTGTCATTCCCAAGTTTCAACCCTCAGTCCATAAATCTGTCAAACAGTTCGGTCATAGTTTTGCCTTCGATGCTCCCACTGTTTGGAATGCTCTTCCTGAGGAGATTTGTGCGCCCCCCTCTCTTGCCTCTTTCAGAAAACGGCTCAAAACCCACCTTTACACCAAGGCATACCCTCCTTAGTTTCACTCACCCTGGCGTTCTCCGTGGTGCTGAACTTTTTTCTGTCTCTTGACATTGAAATTGGTTGACTGTTTTTGTTTTGTTGCCTTGAGTCCCCTTCCTATTGGGGAGATTAAGCGCTATAAAAGTCCAATTAGAATTAGAATAGAATTTGCATATGAACGTCCACAAATTTGAAGTATTTGATCTTCAAGCAGCCTTTCTATGTATAGAATATTTTAGAAACCCCAGATAATTCTGTGACCTCATATTTTGTTATTAATATTCATAAGCTTGATTCTATAGAATAGAAAGAATAAAAACATTTATACAGCGCAAAATTGATATAACATTCTCTAATGCACTCAAGATCAAAAAGGGAAAGTCCAGGGACTTCTATGCTTTGGTTTGGTCCACAAATTTAAAGTATTTGATCTTTCATCAGTCTTCCTATTTATAAAATATTGATAGAAAGCCCCATGGAAATCTGTGACAATGAGATTGTTAAGATATGCTGTATTTTTTTATGACCCGACATATAATAAAGAAACTATACATCAGGGACTTGATGTGCAGTACCAACATTTTTTGTCTGGCACCCGATTCCTAATCACTTCGTAGAATATATACAAGGTCACAGAATTCTGTGGGGTTTCCCAACAATGTATGTGTAAAAATATTTTACTTGAAGGTCATGAATATTTGTGTATGCATAGGAAATATTTGAGGATTCAATGGGATTTTTGAACAATATTTTACTTGAAGATCAAAAATTTCAGGCTACTCATTAATATTCATGAGGTCACAGTATTCTATGGGGTTTTGAAAAATATTTTAACTTGTTTTATTTGAGTGAATCAATGCCCCAATAAACAAAAGAGATAAGACAAGAAAGGAGAAAAAGAAGAAATAAATAAAAAATACAGGTGCAATTTCCGGGCATGAGTTAGCAGTAGCGATTTTTAGTGGGTGCGACATGCACATAAATCAGATTGAGGTGCTGCTCGGAAAAGTAACGGAAGATCTCCCCCCCCCCCTCGAACCATGTTTTACCCCTGTTTCAACTGAATGCACCTATTTCTTCACTTGATCCCCACAATATACACTCTGCATGATTTCTGTTCAAATGGCTATTGATATACATGTACTGCTGGTATGCAATGCCAGGGAACAGAGTCCTCAAGTACTTGTTTTCTTTGTGAATCTTGAACAGCATATTTGTACATATAAGTGCTGTTCACTTATATTTTTAATGCCTATTCAGCTGGTATGAATAAATTTTAACACTTTTTTTAAAGCAAGAGAGTATGTTTCAGGTCATTGATATTTAACATTTTGCAATATATACATGTTGGGTCCTCGCTAAATAGTCATTAGGTTACAATTTGGGTCTCCCATATTTCTACACATACATGGACATTAATGAGTTATGTGAGTCCACAAATTCTAGCAGCCTTTCTATTTTATTTATATTATATATTTTAGGAAACTCCATACATTTCCCTGACATCATATTTTCTATGCATATACAAACATTAATGAGGGTGTTGTTTGAGAAGATCACATACTTCATTTTTTTTAAATTTTCAAGCAGCCTTTCCATTTATAGAATATTGTTTGGACTCCCACAGAATTCTGTGACTTATATGAAGAAACGTGAGTTGTTTTTGTAACTATTTGTAAAAACATGTATTTAGTTGAAGAACAAACACTTTATATCTATGACCTTAAATATACTATGCATAAATGAACATTAATGTGGAGTTCAAAGTACTTGATATTCTGGACCCAACTTCTAACATTGTTATTTATTAGTGATCCAAAATACATGTACACTGTATATCCAAAATGTTAAATATTGGGATCCTGTGTCGTATCCACTTCGATTTAAAAAATGTAATCGAACTTTACCTTCCTTTCCTGTCGCTATAAATGTATATTATTGTAATGTCTGAAATGTTTACTGAATATATTTATATTATAATTTGTTTTACACAAAAGTAATGAAAAGGAACCGGTAAAATTGAACAGAAGATACTAAATATGCCTGGAAGTGTTGCAATTTGAGGTGTTTAATCTAAGCTACAAGTAGCCTGTCATGGTGGTTTCAATATTTTGCCTAAACCCGCTATTGCTTTTTAGTTTTACACACACATGGCTCAGTTTGAAGATTAATTGTATCCACCGGAAGCATCCGGTGGATACTTTGGTTTAGTGGTTGCTACGCCGCCGCCGCGCGTAGAGAGATTTTCAGCATTAACGCTCTAAGAGGAAAACGACAACAGCTAGGTTCACCAAATTTGCAGGATATCTTCATTGGGGGGTAAGCTTCTCTGGGAAGGAAAATAGCCTCATTCTGAAAAACAAGATGGCCGCCACGGGCATTTCTTTGAAAATAATATACATTTTTCTGTTGGCTGCTTCTCATAGGTAGAAAGTTGAATCTCTTCATAGGTGATATGTATAACAGATATAGATGTCTTCTACAACCTTGCACACATTTGACCTTGAAGCTGTTAATTCAAGGTCATCCACGAAGTGCTGGAGTAACCCACATGCCTATATCTCCCTTATTATTGGTCCTAGAGGTTTGCAATGTGAAACCAACCTATAGCAAATCATGTGCTGCGAATCTTCTGATGTTGTCAGATTTAACCTTGGACCTCTCCTTCAAGGTCAAACGAGGATAGCCAAACTTAAAAGTGCTTATAACTCGCTTATTATCGATCCTAGAAGTTTGTGATGGTAAACCAACATATAGGAAATCATGGACTGGGAATCTTCTGGTGTGGTTGGATTTGACCTTGGACCCCTCCTTCAAGGTTAAATGAGGACAGCCAAACTTAAAACTGCTTATAACTCGCTTATTATTGGTCCTAGAGGTTTGGGATGGTAAACCAACATTTTGGAAATCATGGGCTGGGAATCTTCTGGCGTGGTCGGATTTGACCTTGGGCCCCTCCTTCAAGGTCAAACGAGGATAGCTAAACTTAAAAGTGCTTATAACTCGCTTATTATCGATCCTAGACTTTCGAGATGGTAAACCAACATTTTGGAAATCATTGGCTGGGAATCTTCTGGTGTGGTCGAATTTGACTTTGGGCCCTTCAAGGTCAGATGAGGACAGCCAAAGGTAAAAGTGCTTATAACTCGCTTATTATTGGTCCTACAGGTTTGGGATGGTAAACCAACATATAGGAAATCATGGGCTGGGAATCTTCTGGTGTGGTCAGATTTGACCTTGGGCCCCTCCATCAAGGTCAAACGAGGATAGCAAAAGTTAAAAGTGCTTATAACTCGCTTATTATTTGTCCTAGAGGTTTGGCATGGTAAACCAACATGTAGGAAATCATGCGCTGGGAATATTCTGGCGTGGTCGGATTTGACCTTGGACCCCTCCTTCAAGGTCAAACGAGGATAGCCAAACTTAAAAGTGCTTATAACTCGCTTATTATCGATCCTAGACTTTTGGGATGGTCCTTCAAGATCAAATGAGAGCAGCCAAACTTAAAGGTGCTTATAACTCCCTTATTGCTCATACATTTTTCGAGTGTGAAACCAACCAAAAGGATATCATGGCCTGGGATCTTCTCATGTGGTCTAATTTGGCCTTGTACCCCTCCTTCCAAGTAGGCAATACTTGCTTGGCTTTGGTGCATTGTCTTTATGGTGGATACAATTTGCATCGGTTCTCCAATGCGCTAGGTCTAGTTATTCTTTTAAATACCTCATTTCTTCGAAGTGTTCTAACACTTAATGTGATGCATTAATTAGCAAACAATCTTTCTCAGTTATCTATTACTTTATGATATCAGTGTTTCAATTTTCTTATGAGTTTGTGCAATTTGTCTTAGCCAAAACATTTATAATATCTCAAACCCACTTATTCTGGAGTCAAATTTTCAGGTGATTATACATGTATATAACTCCAGGTGTATACACCCATTCCATAAATGTAACCTCATTTTCATATGTAAGAAAAAACCTACGCAAAAATGTGATTTTTCATCATTCCTCATTTGAAACTCTTTAAGTATTGCAAAATTAATAAAAAGTGATAGATTATGGCAAGTGTTAAGATATTGTTTTTGTTGTTTTAGGGTATTTCATTGGATACGCTTTCATACTGCATAAAACATGGATGTTCAATCCCTTCAATCTGTCAATATTTTGGCAATATTTTGTGATGCTTTCCATTGTTTTGCCAATATGTGCTGGTATGCTGGCCTATTTCTGGTCTAGAAAACACTGGAATAATCACCCAATCTCCAAGTAAGCATTTATGATACCTTGTTTTACAATATTTCATTTGGAGTTGTTTGTTTGCGAAATTATTTTCAGGGAAATTAATTTTTAGTTATGGTAGAGATATTGTCTGATTCATACAATGCCAAAGGAGAAGAAAATATTTACAAAGCACATAGTAAGAGTCCAAAATTTCAATGATAACACAATACATTCAGTAATATTTATCAAATTTTACATTTCAATATGTAGATTTACTAGATTGTAAAGTTATTATTATTATTTTAAAATAATTTTTACTTCTTAGGATAAGGGTAGGGTTATCCCACATAATTATACTATTTCTGGGGATATGCTGCATTAGGATGCAATGTCTGGTTGGTGTTTAGTTTTCATAATCTTTGTAAAAACAAAAAAAAAAATGTGATGGATTTTGATATTTCATGATTTAAAATTCCCATTTCCATTTTCTCATGAGTCTCATGCTTGTGCAAAACTTGAGAGACTATTCTGTTCCCTGGTGAACCTTACTGTGAAAATTGTGGCAGTTTTCAGTGGTCATTAATTGCTGTTTTTTGAGATGCATTTTGAATAATTCTAACTAAACAATCTTTTATTTTCTTTGCTATGCTTCCACCATTAAAAAAAAAGATTTTTGGATGAATTTGTATTACTGATATTATTATTAGTATTTATTTTATTTCTGCTTTGCTGTGTACAATATGCAGTATACATGTTCAAAAACCAAAAGAAGAAAAGAAAAACAGAAAAAGAAATGATTTTAAGTCTACTTGCATAAAAACTATGCACCAAAATACTCTTAACATATTATCCTCTGAGGTAAATACACTAATTTTGCCATATTTCATATGTAACAAATTTGTAATGTTCAGTATTGCTACATTAGTTTCTACTGGGCAATTTATGTTAGCGATTTCCTCCCTGTGATGTAACAAGGAAGGTTTCTGTACACATTTGTAACATATTTTGAGTCTACAATATTGCATTTCGAATTTTCGACCAAATGTAGTTTATAGTATTACACACTGTAGATCTGCTGCCAGTTAACATCAACTGATCACACATTTTGATAATCTCATTATCACTTGATATGACTGAATGAAAAAATTTTAAAAATCTCTTATGAATTTGTAACTTCACTGATATATCATTAACAATAAGATGCAGTAATTTACAATGTGTTTTGGATGGAATTGTTAGAAGCTTGTGCATACATTTCCTCCACGTGGTAAAAAACCTATTTACAGAATTACTGGATAAATTCCACAATAAACACCCATATAAATTCATACAAAATGTTTTAAACAATTTATATTTTACTTCATAGTCAAAGATGTCAAAAAATTGAAATTACTAATGCAAACACCAATAGCTTTGTCAATCATTAAATCATTGGCAGCATCACCAATAAGATTACCTAGATGATTGGCATAATTAACACGTTTTAATGCAATGCCATTAAATTTCACATTTTTACCCCAAACCCCTTAAGGGCTGGCGGGGTATTGTTTTCACCCATGGTGTCCGGATGGGTGGGCATTCGTGCAGCGGGAAAAAGTATGTCCGGGCTGTATCTCGGCAATCGTAAGGTGTAGGAAGTTGATACGTGGTAGGGACATTGGTTAGGGGGTGTAGGTGTGCAACTCATGGTGTGACCTTGATTTGACCTTTGACCTTGCCGTAGTGACCTTGACCTATAAAATCTTGTCTGACTTATATCTCAGAAACCGTAAGGTGTAGGAAGTTGTCACTAGGTAGGGATATTGGTTAGGGGGTGCAGGTGTGCAACGTCATGGTGTGACCTTCATTTGACCTTGGACCTTGTCATATTGACCATGAGTTTTATAATCTTGTCTGGGTTATTTCTTGGATTCCATAATATGTAGAAGGTTGACACTTGGTAGGGACATTGGTTACGGGGTGTAGGTGTGCATCATGGTGTTACCTTTAACTTTGGCTCTGCCAAAGTGTGTTCACCTGCCATATTTGAGACATCTTTCTCTTATGACAAAGACATATGGATTGCTGCAACTGATTATTATATGCACTTTTACATAATTGTGCTTTTTCCATTGACAACTATTCTCCAATTAATAAGTTTTACAGATTCATAATTAAGTGTCCCTGAAAGGGTGCTTATTTGGTTTCACCTCAGTTTCCTCGCCGCTGCCACCGCCGCTGCCGCATTATGGTCTCCCTTGAATATCTCCCTTATTATTGCAAGCTTTTAAACCATATTTGGCAGTTATATACCTTAGGCGTGGGAAAATTTTTCCACATGCTTAAATTTGACCTTTGATCTTTATCAAGGTCACATGATCAAAAAATAGTTTTTTCGGGTACACCCACCCATCATCGCAGTTCAGGAAAATCTACTGACTGCAGAGGCTTGTAACTTCATACACATGTTTATACTATCAAAAACGTGAGCTGATTAGATTTTGGGAGCAATCCAATGAAAATTGACCGATTTATGAGTGATTTTCTCACAGGTACCAATCAGAAAGTTTAAATTCATGTGAACCCCCTATTATCTTCTTATGTATTGCATTTAGAGCCATAAAATGTATTGGGAGGTAGTAGGAAACCATATGTGGAGAGTCTAGAAAGCAAGTCAAATTTCCCCCCCGACCCCCCTGTAGGGGTCAAACTGGGGTCATAAAATAGCCAATTTCATCTTTTCCCCTTATATCTCCTTTATTCTTGCTTCTAGAGCTTGAGAATGTATTAAGAGGTATTGGGAAACCATATGTAAAGAGTCTAGATAGCTGGTCAGATTTACCCCCGGACCCTCCCTTATGGGTCAAACTGGGGTCATAAAATAGCCAATTTTGTGTTTTTGCCTTATATCTCCTTTATTCTTGCTTTTACAGTTTTAGAATGTATTAAGAGGTATTGGGAAACCTTATGTGATGAGTCTAGATAGCCGGTCAGATTTACCCCTGCATCCCCCCTTATGGGTCAAACTGGGGTTATAAAATAGTCGATTTTGTGTTTTGGCCTTTTATCTCCTTTATTCTTGCTTTTACAGCTTTAGAATGTATTAAGAGGTATTGGGAAACCATATGTGAAGAGTCTAGACAGCTGGTCAGATTTACCAGATAGATGTGTTCAAAGCACTGTGTCATAAACTTCTTGCCTTTCAAGGCTCACATTTTACTATGCCTTTTTCTAAAATGTAAATAGATATATGGCATTTATAAAGCACTGTTACTCTTTAATTAAGTAGTTTTATGGTGTAATTTTCGACCTATTATAAGTATTCATGCTTTATGCATTCTTAGCCAGAGCATTTATTCAATTAACTTTTCGCAATTTATGACCAAAGGAAACAAAATAAAGCTTAATTTTTTCTTTCATGTTAATGCATGAACTTCCACACTGTCTGCTTAACTTTCACTTCTTCTCTCAGCACTGCATGTTTTTATTTTCAAAAACCTTTTTCTACTGTATATTATATTGCAGTGAACCTTTTTGGGACGCTTAGTTTTTGTTAGCAAAAACATTTTTCTAGTTTTAGTTTACTGATTAATGCTGCCATCTTGCTATTGAATTGTCTTGTTTTAATACTTTATCTTTGCATACATTGTCTTTCTGTTAGACGTTATTTTCTCTACTTAAACATTATTCGGACCTTTATATAACTGACACTGCTCTAAAAGTATCCTGATCTTTGTACTGTTTCATTACTTCTATATCTCATGGTGTTAAAAACTATATTCCCAGGCTGTGGGGTACGAGCATCTCTGATGCTATTTTCAGTCCTCTGGCTGTCACCACAAATCAGCAGCTGAGTTTTCTCAGGATTAAATTCAACGTCAAAGTCTTTACCAAACTCACACACTGCAGATAGCATAATATTTACACTGAAAACAGTAGTCACAAGTAAAGTAACATCGTCAGCATAACGTAACATGCCTAAAAATTATTACCAATGTGACAACCTAATTTCAGTTCTTTCAATTTACTAAACAATTCATCCATATAGACTGCAAAGAGAACAAGCGATAAAATACCCCCCCTTGCTTTCAGATATACAAGACAAGTACTTGACTCATAGTTTTTGATTTGTGTACATGTAAGCTAGTAGGCATGCCACAAGAGGACATATATTTCTTTCCAGTAGAATTTTGAACAATTTAACATATTGCACACAATTGAAAGCTTTACTAGTTTCAATCAATACATAATGCACTGAACTACCCTAATTTAAATTATAATTAACAACTTCTTGGGCTACAAAAGTACTTTGCATGGGTTTTTTGTTTAAATCCAAACAGAATTCGATTTACTGGGCGATAATATGATTCTACCATCATTAAGGACCACACAAACTCAAGAGATGTGACTGATTAATTTGGTCACATGGATTGCTTGTTTACATCAGTTCTTATTGATAATTATGTTGTAACAAGTAGTAAACTACAACTGTTAGTTCAAGAGATAAACAAAGACACTATAGGCATCAAGAGTACAGTAAGAGAGTCTATCTATCACATAATTATATCCCCAGACGAAAGTCGGGGATATATTGGATTCTGATGAGTCTCAAACTGCACTAGATGTAACTCTTATATGTAATCCTTGTCTGTGAAAAATTTAAAGGCTGTAGGTTTACCTGTTAGGCCGACTTAAGATCTCAAAATTGCCCACAGAGACCCAATTTATGGACTTTTTGCCATCTTCAAGCACTGTAGCTTTCAAACTATGTCTCTCATCTAAGTGAAATATCATCTGAGAATATATCAATATGTTTTTCTTGTATGTACTCCAAAATTTAGGCCTTTAATAGACATTCCTTATTTATATATTTGATTTTATTTTAGTGATAAGATTAACTGAGCTTTTTGTATTTGATTACCCCTTTTATATTATAAGTGTTTGTTTACCATTTGTGCTGCAGCACTCCATCTCTTTGTAGTCCCACCCCCCATCCCCCACCCACCTCTGGAACCTCCAGCTATTGAGTGACACTAAATAAACAAAGGTATACAGATCTTCTGTAATAGTGAGAGATGTGTGGAGAAGGGGAGAGAGGTGGGGTGGGGGTGGGAGGTGGTGTTTGCTTGATTATCTAATTATCTAAGACGAAGGGAGTCAGAACTGAGATTGTGTCACATATTTAGGTTGCATATATATGGACCACGTATATAGGAATTGAGGAAATGAATAACTGAAAAACAATGCAAATTCTAAAAATAATATAATAAAATAATAATATAAATAATATATGATTTTTAAATAATATTTTATTTGTGAACAAATATAGAAACAGAGATACGCTTTTGGAATTATGAATTTAGAATGGACATTCAATCATCAATCATTTAAATACTTTGAAAATAGGTTCAGAGTTACCCTTTGCAGGAAGATTGAAAAGTATGATGAGTTGAGTTAAAAATAATATTTTATTTGTCAACAAATATAGAAACAGATATGCTCTTTTGAGATTATTAATTTAGAATGGACATTCAATCATCAATCATTTAAATACTTTGAAAATAGGTTCAGAGTTATCATTGCAGGAAGATTGAAAATATGATCTGTTGAGTTATGTATTCGATGTCTGGGGATACACCATCTTCCTTGGGAAGATATAAACTTAGTAGATTGATGTGCTGAAGTTCATATAACTTTTCCCAATATTTATGGCATACAACAAATGGATTAAATAAAAAATTCCCGATCAAAACCTGTGGCGTGAGTGATGACCTGTCTGGGGATATGTTGGCGCCGAGTTGGCCCAATCTAGTTTGTTAACTGTCAAACAGTTGTGTTGGAAATATTAAGAAAGACTTCTTATATATTATGGTGTATTTGTTCCAGGCAATTACAGGTCATTGCACCAGATAGAAGTAATTGGCGTTCAGTGGCTTCTTCTATCAATGTTGAGTTCCGAAGAATAGATAAATTCACCAGTGGATTACCAGGTAATAGTTGACCTGAAAGAAAACATCACCCAACACTGTTTTCTTTGTGCGAAGTGCTATCATACTAATGTAATGATAAATGTAAAATTTTAGTCTGTGAAAAGTGACTGGATTTGGTGATTCAGTGTGTTATTTAAGTAGCTGCCAACTAATCATGGTGAATGCTGAACAATGCAGTTAAATTGAAAAGAAGAAACACTCAACTTATTTGGTGAGTTTATAGTCTCTAATAAACTTTTAAACTATGAGTGGTTTGAAATCACTTTAACAGAAGGGTTGCATCTGTGGCAAATATGAAACTCATCAATAATTTGTTTGTGTTCATAATTGTATAGTTTACTGAGAAATATAGCCATTTATTTATATAGTTTGGGGTTCTGAGATAAATTAAGATCAATTTGGGCCAGTAAAATTTTTCTTTCAAGTAGAAATTAAATATCATTCACCCTAATTTGTGGGACGTCAAAAATTACGACACAATTTCCCTGTAATTTGTAAGGTCTGAAAGTTGTGCAACATTTCTACTTAACTACCATTATGATATTTTTTTCAAATTGACACAAAATCGGTTCCAATTTATTTTGTCAGTTTGGTGGTCTTCTAAAGAATTAAGTTTAGCTGTTGCAGTTTGAAGACATGTGTAGAATATTTAAATTTAAAGTGCTTTCTACAGACTATACTTTACATGTAATTTTTAAAAAAACTGCATGTGCATTTCAAATTCAGAGAGAACCAGGTATAAATTCATTGAGTAACGTATAGTGTACATTGATAGCCGAGTTACAGACTGAGACTTCCAAATGTTTTGGTCATGAAGAGACTTGTGTTGACAGACCCATGGATTATCAAGACATTGAGTTATTCAATATTGCCACATTTATTATTGGGACATTATAAAAATACAGCCTGTGGATATTTTAGTTTCTGTTGTGTTTTTAGGTCGCAGACTGATAGTTACAGATTCTTGGATCATCAAAACATCGACATACTATGTGTATGTTGCTCACCAGACTGATGTACATCTGAATGTAGAGGGAGCGGATGAACATGAGATTGCCTATGAGAGTGCGACCGGCGCTCAGTTCCTTAACATATCAGTAAACAATATACATGGCCACATGAAACCATTCACTATAAGGTGTGGTTTGAGTGTATGAGAGAAAACAAGAAAAAATGAAAATCAAGCCAATCAAGTTGTGTGTCAAATAAACAGAAATGTGCAGAGAAAAATGAGAATGATTCACCTCTGATCTAAAATTCCCTTATAGTTTAACTTAAAACAAATTATGGCGAACATAGATAAATTTTTGTTTGGCATTTGTCCATAATTGTAGACATTATAAAATTTTTTATGTCCCTGGACAAAAGTCCAGGATATACTGGATTCACCCATGTTGCATTACCGCTGTACGTTTTTGACTTGTGTGCACAATAACTCAAAAATGCTTTCACAGATTTCATTAAAACTAAGCACTAACATGTATTTGTGCTTTGAGAGGAACCCCATTTAAGATCGTTTTAAACTCCCAATAATAAAGAAGTTATAGCCATCTTAAGATCTGAAACGGGGGTTTGGCCAATTAAAGTCCACTAGGTCACAAACTATGTGGTTCATCCAACTAAAATTTCACCTGAAAACATGTTAATTTGTTCTGACATATGCCAAAAGTCAAGGCTTTAAGTTTGAGTTAAAACTGTGTTTGAGACTAATAAAGATCTCACCTAGGGACATTTTCTCTACATTTTTTACATGTTTTGCCTTGTAACTTGAAACTGGCAAGTCTGACTAGCCTCAGACTGAACTAGACATAACTTCTATATGCGATCTTTGTGAAGAATTTTAGCTCTGTAGCTTAAATTTTAAATCCAAAATTCTTGAGATACTAGTCATTCTGCTAAGATCTAATCACATTTTATGGTATTTCATCTGTGCACTAATATATTGAAGGCATACAAAACAGATCACCACAAAACAGATAAAGCTATTTTGGGCCGACTATTTAACAATATACAGACAAACATTTAAGTACTTTGAAAAAGGATCAATCCTATCACAACAGAAAGTTTGAAAATAAAGTAATGAAAAAATGATTAATAAAAATTTTGGTGTGCAGAAAATGTGCACCACAAAAATACCCAATCAACACCTGTGGCATAAGAGATGGCCTGTCTGGGGATATGTTGACATTGAGTCAGCACAGTCTAGTTAAATATGTTGTTTGTAACACTAAACATACAAATCTGTTGCCCATCAAATCACCTATTTCCTGATCGATGTATGGTGAACCTCAATTTTTCCACTTGCCACAGTACTTCACTGTATTTCTCACAGATTGAACGCCGCAGAGTACCAGGACCTGAAAGACAAACTGCAGGCTCCAATTCGCAGTGCCAGGGATGTGGTGATCAGACAGTCCATGTCAGACCGCTTCATAGAGGCCTTCAAACAGCAACTCCAGCAGAACCCCAGATACAAAAAGCCAGATGATCAGGTCAGTAACAGAACCCTAGATAACAAAAGTCAGAGGACCAGGTCAGTAACAGAACCCTAGATAACAAAAGTCAGATGATCAGGTCAGTAACAGAACCCAAGGTAACAAAAGCCAGATGATCAGGTCAGTAACAGAACCCTAGATTACAAAAGTCAGATGACCAGGTCAGTAACAGAACCCTAGATAACAAAAGTCAGATGACCAGGTCAGTAACAGAACCCTAGATAACAAAAGTCAGATGACCAGGTCAGTAACAGAACCCTAGATAACAAAAGTCAGATGACCAGGTCAGTAACAGAACCCTAGATAACAAAAGTCAGATGACCAGGTCAGTAACAGAACCCAAGGTAGCAAAAGTCAGATGACCAGGTCAGTAACAGAACCCTAGATAACAAAAGTCAGATGACCAGGTCAGTAACAGAACCCTAGATAACAAAAGTCAGATGACCAGGTCAGTAACAGAACCCTAGATAACAAAAGTCAGATGACCAGGCCAGTAACAAAACCCAGGGTAACAAAAGTCAGATGACCAGGTCAGTAACAGAACCCTAGATAACAAAAGTCAGAGGACCAGGTCAGTAACAGAACCCTAGATAACAAAAGTCAGATGACCAGGTCAGTAACAGAACCCAAGGTAACAAAAGTCAGAGGACCAGGTCAGTAACAGAACCCTAGATAACAAAAGTCAGAGGACCAGGTCAGTAACAGAACCCTAGATAACAAAAGTCAGAGGACCAGGTCAGTAACAGAACCCTAGATAACAAAAGTCAGATGACCAGGTCAGTAACAGAACCCTAGATAGCAAAAGTCAGATGACCAGGTCAGTAACAGAACCCTAGATAACAAAAGTCAGATGACCAGGTCAGTAACAGAACCCTAGATAACAAAAGTCAGATGACCAGGTTTTATGTCGTCACTCTGCAGCGTGGATGTACACATACGCGTGAGCAACTTCTCCGACGAAATTACAAGGCCCAGAGACATGCTGTTTTTTTTAAAAGATAGCTTATCTATCTAGCATGAAAAATTGTTCAAGGCATGCAGATCTGTTTGTTCGTCTGTTTGCTACAGCCATTATAAGTGAGGTACCCCCCACCGTAATTATGAAAATTTTAATACTTTATCACAATTTTCTCAGTGACTATTGTAGGGTCAGCTATAACATAGTGAAATTCCAGACCTGTAGCTCCTTGCATAACTGAATAATAGCTTTGAGGTTCTCACTGTTGAGTAAATCAGTTGTAACTCGAAAACTATTGCATTTGCAGTATTTTCTTTAAATATGTTTTTAACTTACCTTTACACCTTAACAGTTACCTTTTTCCTTTCTTTTGAATACCATTTCCGGGGCGCAACTTTTGTGTCCTTTTCTTCTGTCACTTCTACTCTGAAACTCAAAACACACAGTCAGCTGAAACAGAGCCCGTTCACGGGCACTGATTGCTTGTTATTTTAAGGGTTGGCATGCTTCTTTTAAAATTACAACGAATTTTTGTAAATTGACTTTTTAAAATGTAAAAATAAAGATCCACTTTGTTCGTTCTGATCAAACTCCTGATACCAAGTTATATACTAGTTACTCATGTTTCACAGACTGAGTGCCATTATTTACTGAATTTATAGCCATACCTTGGCTGTATGCAGAAGCTATCAAGACTGTAAGTTATGGGAGCTCTGCTGATCTTCTGGAAATGACTGTAGATCCAGATACTGCATTGTTGTTATCTTTGTACCAAGAATTGGCCTCCTGTATTAGCTGGATGCAGAAATTGTAAGACTGTAAATTACAGAAGCTCTCTGTCAACCCCCTTGAAGCTGAATTTAAACCCAGATTCTTTGTATCTCCTTGTACTGCAGGACTCAAGGTGCTATTTGGCCCATCTGACTGCAAAAAACACTGCCCAAGCTGTCAAATTACTGACATTCCTCTAACTGAAAGACAGAGGCTCAAGGATGACCATTTGTCAGTGTCCTTGATGTTCTTTAGCCAGCCACTAGGGATAGGACCTATTGACAGAGAGCACTGCCATTTGAAATGGTCAACCGAGCCACTATCTGTCTGCCTGTACCTGGATTTGAGCCCACATCCTCTGTTTTGCTAGACTAGTGTGTTACCCACTAGGCCTTAGTGGTAGATGTGTACCTGTTACCTTTGTTTTACACACAAGAGTTGGACTCCTGCATTGGCTCTATGCATACACTGTCACAGTGGTCTGGTAGCTGAATATAAACCCAGATTCATCCTTATGTATATATACTTTTAACCTTGTTTTTCATACTTGGAGTTTGACCCGTGCATTGGGTTTATGCAGAGGCTGTAAACAGTCTGTAGGCAAAAACAGTCTTTGAGTTACAGAAGCTGTTTTCAAACATTGTGGATGAAAAAGTGAAACCATGGTTCTGTATTGTATACTTGTTACCTTTGTTCTACACACTCTAGTACCATTATTTTCAAGTGTTAAGAGTCTTTTTTATTATGTCAGCTTGTCAGTCAGCTGACATTATGTCGTCACTCTGCGGCGTTGGCGTCCGCGTGAACAACTTCCGCGTCCCCGTGAAGGCCTAGAGACATGGTGTTTTTTTATGTCTGCTGACTTGTCAGTCAGCTGACATTATGGCATCACTCTGCGGCGTCCGCGTCTGTGTACGCGTCCGCGTGACAAACTTCTTCTCCAAAACTACAAGACCCAGAGACATGCTGTTTTTTTTTTAAAGATACCTTAACTATCGAGGATGATAAATCGTAAAATTCATGCAGATCTGTCTGTTCGTCTGTTTGCCAGAGCCATTACAAGTGAGGTACCCCCACCCAAAGTGTGAAAATTTCAACACTTGATCACAATTTTCTCATTCACTATTGCGGGGATTTTTCTCATATCTTGCATAGATGTAATAGGCCACTAGTAGAGTACCTTGTGTGAATATAAGACCTGGATCTGTCTTAATTTTTTTTTTATTAATTTTTAAAATAATTTTTAATGCAATAAAATTCATGAAATCATGCGCTAAATCAATTATAACTTGAAAAGTATTGCATTTAGAGCATTTTATTAAAATATGTTATTCAGCTACTTTTTCCATAGCTACAACATGGTGAGTAACTTGGGTGTCTATCTCAATAGCTAAGTGAGTAATAGCTACTTTTGGACTTTTCAGTAACTTCCATCATGAGTAAAATCACTTGTAACTTGAAAACTATTGCATTTAGAGAATTTTGTGTAAGTATGTTATTCAGCTACTTTTGGGTCAGCTATAACATAGTAAAATTTCAGACCTGTAGCTCATGGCATAGCTGAGTAATAGCTACTTTTAGGTTATCACTGTAGCGTAAATCACTTATAACTTGAAAAGTATTGTATTTAGAGTATTTAGTTTCATATGTTATTCACCTACTTTTGGGTCAGCTATAACATAGTAAAATTTCAGACCTGTAGCTCATGGCATAGCTGAGTAATAGCTACTTTCAGGTTATCACTGTTGAGTAAATCACTTATAACTTGAAAACTATTGCATTTACAGTAATCTGTTTGTATATGTTATTCAGCTACTTTTGGGTCAGCTATAACATAGTAAAATTTCAGACCTGTAGCTCATGGCATAGCTGAGTAATAGCTACTTTCAGGTTATCACTGTTGAGTAAATCACTTATAACTTGAAAACTATTGCATTCACAGTAATTTGTTTGTATATGTTATTCAGCTACTTTTGGGCCAGCTATAACATAGTAAAATTTGAGACCTGTAGCTCATGGCATAGCTGAGTAATAGCTACTTTTAGGTTATCACTGTTGAGTAAATCACTTATAATTTGAAAAGTATTGTATTTAGAGAATTTAGTTTCATATGTTATTCACCTATTTTGGGGTAAGCTATACCATGGTAAAATTCCAGACCAATGGCTCATTGCTTAGCTGAGTAATAGCTACTTTGAGGTTATCACTGTTGAGTAAATCACTTATAAAGACGAAAGTCGGGGATATATTGGATTCAGGTCCGTCGCGCCGCCACCGCCGCCGCCGCCGTAGAAATTTCCTTGTGGACGCGATAACTCAAAAACAAATTAATATTTTTTTTTCAAACTTGGTACACATGTTAAGGATGCCCAAAGGAAGATCCCTATTTTAAGGTGACCTTAAACTCCCAGTAAAAAAGAACTTATGGCCACCTTAAGGTCAGAAATTGGACTTTTGGCCACTTAGAGCCCTGTGGGTCACAAACTATGATGCTCAGCTGGCTGAAATTTTACCTGACAACACATTAATATGTTCTTAGTACATGTGCCGAAAATCACGACTTTAAGTTGAGGAGAAAATTGTGTTTGAGGCCCATAAATACCCCCACTTAGGGATTTTTTGCTATACTTTTCACATATTTTGCCCTATAATTTGGAAGTGGTAATTCTGATGAGTCTCAAACTACGCTAGGTATAACTTTGATATGTAATCCTTGTCTGTAGAAAATTTTAGGGCTGTAGGTTTACCCAAAGGGGTCGACTTAAGGTCTCAAAAGTGCCCACAGAGACCCAATTTATGCACTTTTTGCCACTTTCAAGCACTGTAGCTTTCAAACTATGTCTCTCATCTAAGTTAAATATCATCTGGGAATATATCTATGTGTTTTCTTATATGTGCCCCAACATTTAGGCCTTTAATAGACAGTTAACCTGTGTATCAGGACCATAAACACCCACCCGAGTGACCCTTATAAGACATTTTTCACATCTTTTTCCCTGTAACTTGGAAATGGTAAGTCTGAGAAGTTTCAAACTGTATTAGATATATATTCTGTGTGTAATCTTAGTATGTAACAGATTTTAAGTCTGAAGCTTTAATTTTGAAGGTCAAATTGAGGTCTCTAAAAGGCTCCCAAAGACCCAATATTTGGACTTTTTGCTACTTTTAAGCCCTGTGACTGTCAAACTATGTGACTGATAGAGCTCAAATCCTATCTGGGAAGATATTAGTATGTTATTTATATATGTGCCAAAAATTAAGGCTTTAAGAAGACATTTAACCTGTGTATGAGGACCATAAATCCCCACCCGAGTGACCATTTTTAGACATTTTTCTCATATTTTGCCCTGTAACTTGGAAATGGTAAGTCTAAGAAGTTTCAAACTGTATTAGATGCATATTCTATGTGTAATCTTAGTATGTGACAAATTTTAAGTCTGAAGCTTTAATTTGAAGGCCACATTTAGGTCTCTAGAAGGCCCCATAAAGACCCAGTAGTTGGACTTTTTGCCAATTTTAAGGCCTGTGACTGTTAAACTATGTGACTGATAGAGCTGAAATCTCATCTGGGAATACATTATTATGTTCTTTTTACATGTGCCAAAAATCAAGGCTTCAAGTAGACATTTAACCTGTGTATGAGGACCTTAAACACCCACCTGAGTGACCCTTTTAAGACCCTTTTTTCACATATTTTGCTCTGTAACTTGGAAATGGTAAGTCTGAGAAGTTTCAAACTTTATTAGATACATATTCTATGTGTAATCTTAGTATGTAACAAATTTTAAGTCTGAAGCTTTAATTTGAAAGCCACATCGAGATCTCTAAAAGGCCCACAGAGACCCAATATTTGGACTTTTTGCCACCTTTAAGCCCTGTGACTGTTAAACTATGTGATTGATGGAGCTGAAATCCCATCTGGGAATGCATTATTATGTCCTTTTTACATATGCCGAAAATCAAGGTTTTTAGTAGACATTTAACCTGTGTATGAGGGCCATAGACACTCGCCCAAGTGCCTTTTTGGACATTTTTTCCGTATTTTGCCCTGTTATTTGGAAATGCTTAGTGTGACAAGTCTTAAACTGTATTATCTATAATTTTTGTTTGTTATGTATGTCCCCCAAAAAGTTTCAGATCTGTAGTTTAAGTGCTAAGGTCTCTTTAACAATTGTAAAATGCCCACAGAAACCCAATTTATGGACATTATGCCACTTTAAAGCCCAGTAACTGTCAAACTATGTGGGTTATAGAGCTGAAATCTTTGAATTTTTAAAAGGAAATGCCTGTCTATTTAAATTTTGAATATTAATAATGTTATGGCTATCTTAGTCTTTTAAGAACTTATTTTTGTGTGTTATACCTCTGCTTGCTGAGTTTTTAACTTTTTAAAATGAAACTGGTTAAACGCCGGTTAAACATATTCAAGTAGACAAAATGGACACTTTAAGTGAGCTTTAAGTCCCAATATTAATGAAATTATATCCGTATGTAGTAAAACTAGGGGATTTTTAACCCTCAACTAGCCCAGTTTTATTAAACTTGCCTCAGTTAATTTTGACACAGCTCCTACAGTTATGAACTCATTTCAGTTGATAATCACATACTTAAAATTCTCAATTCTTTTTGTATTTGAGTACCCCTTTTATATACATTGTTTGTTTACCATTTATGCTGTAGCACTCCATCTCTTTGAGAGAACATGTAAACTGTGTAAAAAAGATGTAGAAGATGAGATACATTTTGTTTGTGTTTGTCCAGCTTTAGAGCTGATTCGTATGAAATATTTCAAAATTTTAAATATAGATAAATCTGAATTATTTATAGATCAATTATCAAGGGTATTAACTCATATGAATGTCAATATGGTTATTAATTTTATTTTTGATTTGTGGCAAGAAAGAAAATTTTTATGTATTGAATTGCTGTCTTTATTTACTGTATCTTACCTCAAAATATGTTTGCTCTGTTTGTTATTAACTCTCTATTTAAAGTGACTTATAAGCCCATATAGGGCTGGGTATTACTTCAATAGTTTTTGTATAATCCTTGTCAACATAATACATGTCACTATAATAAACTAAACTAAGTCCCAACCCACATCCCCCACCCGGATTCCCCCCACCCACCTCTGGGACCTCCAGCTATATTGAGTGACACTAAATAAACAAAGGTATTTAATGATATCAGATGAGAAACAAAGAACTCAATGGGGTTGCAGATCTTGTGTAATAGTGAGAGAGGTGTGGAGAAGGGGAGAGGGGTGGGGGTGGGAGGTGGTGGGCTTCATTACATATAACACAAAGGGGAGTCAGAACTGAGATTGTGTCACATATTTAGGTTGCATATATATGGACCACATATATAGGTATAGAGGAAATGAATAACTGAAAACAATTTGCAAATTCTAAAAATAATATAATAAAATAATAATATAAATAATTTTTTTTTAAATAATATTTTATTTGTGAACAAATATAGAAACAGATATGCGCTTTTGGGATTATGAATTTTAGAATGGACATTGAATCATCAATCATTTAAATACTTTGAAGGAAGATTGAAAAGTATGATGAGTTGAGTTAAAAATAATATTTTATTTGTCAACAAATATAGAAACAGATATGCTCTTTTGGGATTATTATTTTAGAATGGACATTCAATCATCAATCATTTAAATACTTTGAAAATAGGTTTAGAGTTATCATTGCAGGAAGATTGCAAATATAATTTGAGTTATGTATTCGGCGTCTGGGGATACACCATCTTCCTTGGGAAGATATAAACAGAGTAGATTGATGTGCTGAAGTTCATATAATAATGGGTAATTATGTTTTTAAAAATTCCCGATCAAAACCTGTGGCGTGAGTGATGACCTGTCTGGGGATATGTTGGCGCCGAGTTGGCCCAATCTAGTTTATAACTTGAAAAGTATTGCATTTAGAGCATTTTATTTAAATATGTTATTCAGCTACTTTTTCCATAGCTACAACATGGTGAGTAACTTGGGTGTCTATCTCAATAGCTAAGCGAGTAATAGCTAATTTTGGACTTTTCAGTAACTTACATCATGAGTAAAATCACTTGTAACTTGAAAACTATTGCATTTAGAGAATTTTGTGTAAATATGTTATTCAGCTACTTTTGGGTCAGCTATAACATAGTAAAATTTCAGACCTGTAGCTCATGGCATAGCTGAGTAATAGCTACGTTTAGGTTATCACTGTTGAGTAAATCACTTATAACTTGAAAAGTATTGCATTTAGAGTATTTACTTTCATATGTTGTTCACCTATTTTGGGGTCAACTATAACATAGTAAAATTCCAGAGCAGTGGCTCATTGCATAGCTGAGTAATAGCTACTTTGAGGTTTTTACTCAACACTAAATCATGTATAACTTGAAAAGTATTGTATTTAGAGCATTTTGTGTAAATATGTTATTCAGCTACTTTTGGGTCAGCTATAACATAGTAAAATTTCAGACCTGTAGCTCATGGCATAGCTGAGTAATAGCTACTTTCAGGTTATCACTGTTGAGTAAATCACTTATAACTTGAAAACTATTGCATTTACAGTAATTTGTTTGTATATGTTATTCAGCTACTTTTAGGTAAGCTATAACATAGTAAAATTTCAGACATGTAGCTCATGGCATAGTTGAGTAATAGCTACTTTCAGGTTATCACTGTTGAGTAAATCACTTATAACTTGAAAACTATTGCATTTACAGTAATTTGTTTGTATATGTTATTCAGCTACTTTTGGGTCAGCTATAACATAGTAAAATTTCAGACCTGTAGCTCATGGCATAGCTGAGTAATAGCTACTTTCAGGTTATCACTGTTGAGTAAATCACGTATAACTTGAAAACTATTGCATTTACAATAATTTGTTTGTATATGTTATTCAGCTACTTTTGGGTCAGCTATAACATAGTAAAATTTGAGACCTGTAGCTCATGGCATAGCTGAGTAATAGCTACTTTCAGGTTATCACTGTTGAGTAAATCACTTATAACTTCAAAAGTATTGCATTTAGAGTATTTAGTTGTATCCACCGGACAGCAGGATATGTTCCTCATTATAAAATCTTGACTGCAAATATTTGGGTCCTCATTTTGAAAAAAAAAAAAACAACATGGCCGCCACAGGTGTTTCTTTATCAGTCATGAAAAGTGGTTATAGGTCGCTTATTATCGGTCCTAGAGGTTTGGGATGGTAAACCAACATATAGGAAATCATGGGCCGGGAATCTTTTGGTGTGGTCGGATTTGACCTTGGACCCCTCCTTCAAGGTCAAACGAGGATAGCCAAACTTAAAAGTGCTTATAACTCGCTTATTATTGGTCCTACAGGTTTGGGATGGTAAACCAACATATAGGAAATCATTGGCCTGGATTCTTTTGGTGTGGTCGGATTTGACCTTGGACCCCTCTTTCAAGGTCAAACGAGGATAGCCACACTTAAATGTGCTTATAGCTCACTTATTATTGGTTCTAGAGGGTTGGGATGACAGAACAACCTATAGGAAATCACGGGCTGGGTATCTTTTGGTGTGGTCAGATATGACCTTGGACCCCTCCTTCAAGGTCAAATGAGGATACCCAAACTTAAAAGTGCTTATAACACGCCTATTATTGGTCCTAGAGGTTTGGGATGGTAAACCAACCTAAAGGAAATCATGGGCTGGGAATCTTTTGGTATTGTCGGATTTGACCTTGGACCCCTCCTTCAAGGTCAAACGAGGATAGCCAAACTGAAAAGTGTTTTTAAGTCGCTTATTATTGGTTCTAGAGGTTTGGGATGGTGAACCAACCTATAGGAAATCATGGGCCTGGATTCTTTTGGTGTGGTTGGATTTGACCTTGGACCTCTCTTTCAAGGTCAAACAAAAATAGCCAAACGTAAAAGTGGTTATAACTTGCTTATTATTGGTCCTAGAGATTTGGGATGGTAAACCAACCTATAGGAAATCATGGGCCTGGATTCTTTTGGTGTAGTCGGATTTGACCGTGGACCCCTCTTTCAAGGTCAAAAGAGGGTAGCCAAACTTAAAAGTGCTTATAGCTCGCTTATTATTGGTCCTAGAGATTTGGGATGGTAAACCAACCTATAGGAAATCATGGGCCTGGATTCTTTTGGTGTGGTCGGATTTGACCTTGGACCCCTCCTTCAAGGTCAAACAAAAATAGCCAAACTTAAAAGTGCTTATAACTTGCTTATTATTGGTCCTAGAGGTTTGGGATGGAAAACCAACCTCTAGGAAATCATGGGCTGAGAATCTTTTGGTGTGGTCGGATTTCACCTTGAAACCCTCCTTCAAGGTCAAACGAGGATAGCTAAACTTAAAAGTGCTTATAGCTCACTTATTATTAGTTCTAGAGGTTTGGAACGGAAAACCAACCTATAGGAAATAATGGGCTAGGAATCTTTTGATGTGATCAGATTTGACCTTTGGCCCCTCTTTGAAGGTCAAATGAGGAAAGCCAAAATTAACAGTGCTTATATCTCGCTTATTTGTGTTCCTAAAGGTTTGCAATGTCACACCAACCCATAGGAATCATGGGCTAAGAATCTTTTGACATGGTCAGATTTCACCTTGAGCTCCAAGGTTAAGCATGTTTTAATGGCTTTTGTGAGTTTTCTGGTGGATACAATTTGCATCAGTTCTCCGATGCTATAGGTCTAGTTTCAGTGTGTTATTCAGATATTTTGGGGTCAGCTATAACATAGTAAAATTAAAACTATTGCATTTGCAATATTTTCTTTAAATATGTTTTTAACTTACTTTTTACACCTTAACAGTTACCTTCTTAGTTTTCTTCCAAACACCATTTCCAGGGCACAACTTTTGTGTTTTTTTCTTCTGTCACTTCTACTCTGAAACTCAAAGCACACAGTCAGCTGACACATAGCCCGTTCACGGGCACTGATTGCTTGTTAAAAGATACCTTATCTATCGAGGATGAAAAAGTGTTCAAGGCATGCAAATCTGTCTGTTCGTCTGTTTGCTAGAGCCATTACAAGGGAGGTACCCCCACCAAAAGTGTGAAAATTTCAACACTTTATCACAATTTTCTCAGTGACTATTACAGGGATTTCTCTCATATCTTGCATATATGTACTAGACCACAAGCAGATTCCCTTGTGCGAGTGTCAGACCTGGATCTTTCTTAATTATTTTTGTAAAGTATTGCATTTAGAACATTTTGTTAAAATATGTTATTCAGCTACTTTTTCCATAGCTACAACATGGTGAGTAACTTGGGTGTCTATCTCAATAGCTAAGTGAGTAATGGCTGCTTTTGGACTTTTCAGTAACTTTCATCATGAGTACAATCACTTGTAACTTGAAAACTATTGCATTTAGAGAATTTTGTTTAAATATGTTATTCAGCTACTTTTGGGTCAGCTATAACATAGTAAAATTTCAGACCTGTAGCTCATGGCATAGCTGAGTAATAGCTACTTTTAGGTTATCACTGTTGAGTAAATCACTTATAACTTGAAAAGTATTGCATTTAGAGTATTTAGTTTCAATATGTTATTCACCTATTTTGGGGTCAGCTATAACATAGTAAAATTCCAGACCTGTGGCTCATTGCATAGCTGAGTAATAGCTACTTTGAGGTTCTTACTCAACACTAAATCATGTATAACTTGAAAAGTATTGCATTTAGAGCATTTTGTGTAAATATGTTATTCATCTACTTTTCGGTCGGCTATAACATAGTAAAATTTCAGACCTGTAGCTCATGGCATAGCTGAGTAATAGCTACTTTTAGGTTATCACTGTTGAGTAACTCACTTATAACTTGAAAAGTATTGCATTTAGAGTATTTAGTTTCAATATGTTAATCAGCTATTTTGGGGTCTGCTATAACATAGTAAAATTCCAGACCTGTGGCTCATTGCATAGCTGAGTAATAGCTACTTTGAGGTTCTTACTCAACACTAAATCATTTATAACTTGAAAAGTATTGCATTTAGAGCATTTTGTTAAAATATGTTATTCAGCTACTTTTTCCATAGCTACAACATGGTGAGTAACGTGGGTGTCTATCTCAATTGCTAAGCGAGTAATAGCTACTTTTGGACTTTTCTGTAACTTCCATCATGAGTAAAATCACTATTGAAAACTATTGCATTTAGAGAATTTTGTGTAAATATGTTATTCAGCTACTTTTGGGTCAGCTATAACATAGTAAAATTTCAGACCTGCAGCTCATGGCATAGCTGAGCAATAGCTACTTTTAGGTTCTCACTGTTGAGTAAATCATTGTATTCACTGGATAGTCGCAGTGTGTAGAGAGATTTCACCATTACCGCTCTAACGAAAAAAATATTATAGCTAGCCTTCTCAAGTTTGCAGGATATATTAATAACCATAAAATGTTGCCTGGGAATATTTTTGGCCTCATTTTGTAAAACAAGACGTTTATTCGACTTAAAACAAGGACTTTTGTTGGCCCCCTAGAGCAAAGGGTATTATAGGTATAGATTTTAAATTGGCAGGATATGTTCGTCATTGAAAAATCTTGACTGGGAATATTTTTGGACTCATTTTGAAAAACAAGATGGCTGCCACGGGTGTTTCTTTGTCAGTCATGAAAAGTGCTTATATCTCCCTTATTATTGGTCCTAGAGGTTTGGGATGGTAAACCAATCTATAGGAAATCATGGGCTGCGGATCTTTTGGTGTGGTCAGATTTGACCTTGGACCCCTCTGTCAAGGTCAATCGAGGATAGCCAAATTTAAAAGTGCTTATAACTCGCTTATTATTGATCCTAGAGGTTTGGGATGGTAAACCAACCTGTAGGAAATCATGGGCTTGGAATCTTTTGGTGTGGTCGGATTTGATTTTGGACCCCTCCTTCAAGGTCAAACGAGGATAGCCAAACTTAAAAGTGCTTATAACTCACTTATTATTGGTCCTAGAGGTTTGGGATGGTAAACCAACCTATAGGAAATCATGGGCTGGGATTCTTTTGGTGTGGTCGGATTTGACCTTGGACTCCTCCTTGAAGGTCAAATGAGGATAGCCAAACTTAAAAGTGCTAATAACTCGCTTATTATTGGTCCTAGAGATTTGGGATGGTTAACCAAGCTATAGGAAATCATGAGCTGGGAATCTATTGCAGTGGTCAGATTTAACCTTGGACCCCTCTTTCAAGGTCAAATGAGGATAGCCAAACTTATAAGTGCTTATGACTCGCTTATTATTGGTCCTAGAGGTTTGGGATGGTAAACCAACCTATAGGAAATCATGGGCTGGGAATCTTTTGGTGTGGTCAGATTTCACCTTGGACACCTCCCTCAAGGTCAAACGAGGATAGCCAAACTTACAAGTGCTAATATCTCGCTTATTATTGGTCCTAGAGGTTTGGGATGGTAAACCAACCTACACAAAATCATGGGCAGGGAATCTATTGCTGTGGTCGGATTTGACCTTGGACCCCTCCATCAAGGAACTTTACATTGACTGTACCAGATACCTTTATTTGTAGGAACTGGAGCCGTGCATTGGTTGTATGCAGAAGCCATCAGATTGTAAGTTACAGAAACTGTGTGCAGATCAAGAAGATGGGGATTGCAAGCACTGCTACTGCCGCCCTATGTGGTGTGTGGAGTGTATGGCTCGCTGGTATGTTAGCCGACAGGATCAAGCCCACCCAGAGCAGTGGATGGGTAGCACCTCACCCTGTCCTACCTGCAGGAGTAAGTTCTGCATGCTGGATGTCTGCATTGTGGAGTAGATAGTTATAGAAGAGTAAGATCCAGGAAATTCACCATAGGAAAGATCAGTTTGTTATGTGTTAAACTCTCAGTTTCCTTTGGTTTATAGGAAACTGTTATCAGAGTTGTAATTTTTGTAATGGTTATACTGTTTATCTGAGGTGCAGCAGAATTTTCAGTGAATGTTACTTTCTGTGGTGAATTTTATATTTCTTGTTCTTTAAGCCATTGGTGACCAGACTACAAGAGTTTCTGCTCTTATGTGTGAACTATCAATGCTATATGACTGCCTTGTACATTACTCTGACTTCATTAATTATGTGCCTTGAGAGATAGAAGTATCTATTGAAGGATATTGTTCTTTTCATCCATTGTAATGTTGATATTTATGTAAGTTTTAGATTGTAATGTCGCTGTTGAATGCACACCCCGAAGTGTAATATGAAAGCTGAGATTTGTATACCTAGAATTTTGTGGAAGTCTTTAGGATATTCAATAATATATTTTCACTGAATTGAGTAAAAACATTAAACTCTCAACTTAAGTAAACATTATTATTTGTACACTGGTATCCTAACTTCAAGCAAGGGTTAATGGAGGGCAAAACCATTCAATACACATTATATGCTTCTGGTGTTTGCTCTTATGTTAATCTATTGATACATATATAAACAGATTGTTATATTGTGTTGGTGTGATTATGTTCTTTGGTTTAACAAGGTCAGTTTTGGCACTCAAAGTTCTGGTTCTATTTAGTTAAATGCATGGCGAATGAGATTGTTTTAAACTTATAGATTCATTTCACATCATTGCAGGGGTGTTCTTTCTGTGTAATTTCTGTGAAAGAGAAACATAGAAGTGGGTTTGTCAAGTATTCTATAACACAGTCACATGTTTTGTCCTGTTAATTGTTGACTTGTAAGTTAAGGGCTACCTCTATTAAGTGGAATTGCCTTCCAAAAATCGGGGTATTGTTTTCACCCATGGTGTCCAGATGGGCAGGTGGGTGGGCAGGCGGTCAGGCGGCGGGAAAAGTTTGTCCGGCCTGTATCTCAGAAACTGTAAGGTGTAGGAAGTTGATACTTGGTAGGGACATTGGTTAGAGGGTGTAGGTGTGCAACATCATGGTGTGACCTTGATTTGATGCGTGACCTTGCCATAGTGACCTTTAGTTTTAATTTTATTCAATTTCTTGATTTATCCTATCCAAATTGTATTGTTTTTTGTTTATTAATTTCTAGGTTTTGAAGGCCAGTCTTCATATCTAACTATAACTTATAAACACCAATTCAAAGTAACAAGTACTCCTGTACCCAAGATAGGGTTCTTTACCACTGGCTGGATTTTAGCTCCAAACCTGTTCTCAAGGGATTTACATTGAAGAAAGCCAAACCATTTTCACTTCATTATTTCAAACAAAGAGCTGTGTTTTGTTGGAATCTATTTCCATAAAATGAGTTGTGAAATTTCTTTATATTCAGTGTTTTACATATTTCAGATGTATTCATAATGTCTGTTTGTGTTCTACATGTTAGAATGAATTTGATAATCTTGGATAATTGTAAAAATTAGATTAAAGAAGGAAATAATGTTTTACATACTTGAGATGTATTCAAAATGTCTGTGTTCCTACAATCTATATTGAATCAGATAATCTGGATAATTATACACATTACATTAAAAAGGAAATATAGTAATGTGTAGTATGTCAGGCTATTTAACATCTTCAAAGCTGATATTCCAAATAGACTAAAGGTATGTAGCGTCTAATTAAGCGTCCCTGAAAGGGCGCTTATTTGTTTTCGCCTCAGTTTCCCCGCCGCCTCATTATGGTCTCCCTTGAATATCTCCCTTATTATTAGAAGGTTTCAAACCATATTTGGCAGTTATATGTCTTAGGCTTGGGAAAATTTTTCTGCATGCTTAAATTTAACCTTTGACCTTTATGAAGGTCACATGATCAAAAACAATTTTTATGTCGTCACTCTGCGGCGTGGGCGTACGCGCACGCGACCGCGTGAACAACTTCTCCTCCAAAACTACAAGGCCTAGAGACGTGCTGTTTTTTTTAAAAGATACCTTATTTATCGAGGATGAAAAGTTGTTCAAGGCATGCAAATCTGTCTGTTCGTCTGTTTGCTAGAGACATTACAAGGGGGGTACCCCCACCAAAAGTGTGAAAATTTCAAAACTTAATCACAATTTTCTCAGTGACTATTGCAGGGATTTCTCTCATATCTTGCATATATGTACTAGGCCAGAGGTAGATTCTCTTGTGTGAGTATGAGACCTGGATCTGTCTTACTTTTTTTTAAATAAATTTTTGGGCTTTTCAGTAACTTCCATCATGAGTAGAATCACTTGTAACTTAAAAACTATTGCATTTAGAGAATTTCGTATAAATATGTTATTCAGCTACTTTTGGGTCAGCTATAACATAGTAAGATTTCAGACCTGTAGCTCATGGCATAGCTGAGTAATAGCTACTTTTAGGTTATCACTGTTGAGTAAATCGCTTATAACTTGGAAACTAATGCATTTAGAGTATTTTGTTTCAATATGTTATTCACCTATTTTGGGATCAGCTATAACATAGTGAAGTTCCAGACCTGTGACTCATTGCATAGCTGAGTAATAGCTACTTTGAAGTTCTCACTATTGAGTAAATCAGTTGTAATTGGAAAACTGTTGCATTTAGAGAATTTCGTATAAATATGTTATTCAGCTACTTTTGGGTCAGCTATAACATAGTAAAATTTCAGACCTGTAGCTCATGGCATAGCTGAGTAATAGCTACTTTTAGGTCATCACTATTGAGTAAATCAGTTGTAACTTGAAAACTATTGCATTTACAGTATTTTGCTTAAATATGTTGTTCACCTACTTTTGGGTCAGCTATAACATAGTAAAATTTCAGACCTGTAGCTCATTGCATAGCTGAGTAATAACTACTTTGAGGTTCTCACTATTGAGTAAATCAGTTGTAATTGCAAAACTATTGCATTTAGAGAATGTAGTATAAATATGTTATTCAGCTACTTTTGGGTCAGCTATAACATAGTAAAATTTCAGACCTGTAGCTCATGGCATAGCTGAGTAATAGCTACTTTTAGGTCATCACTATTGAGTAAATCAGTTGTAACTTGAAAACTATTGCATTTACAGACTTGTACCCATGGACATCCATGAAAGTCCATGGTCAAAATAACTTTTATTTGCCTGGGTAATATTCAAAGCATTCAAACCATAATTCGACCATACAAAACAAATATTAAAATGCTAAAGGACTTAAATGTTCACACAAATGTATGAGGTCACTTTGGTATGGTTGAACAATATCGAAAACATGCAAATCATAATTGAACAGCTTCTAGGACAATAATATTCAAAGCATTCAAACCATAATTCGACCATACAAAACAAATATTAAAATGCTAAAGGACTTAAATGTTCACACAAATGTATGAGGTCACTTTGGTATGGTTGAACAATATCGAAAACATGCAAATCATAATTGAACAGCTTCTAGGACAAACAGACCGGCAGGATCTTAATCTTTTCCACCCAATAGCATTTCTGTCGGTTGCGGATTGACGGATCGGCGCTAATTTCGAACCCTGCCTTGATTTGACCTATAATATATTGTCTGGACATATCTCGGCAACCGTAAGGGTATGGATTCCTGCAACTGATTATTATATGTACTTTTACATAATTGTGATATTTCCATTGACAGCTATTCTCCAGTTAATAAATTTTACAGCTTCATAATCTTTAGTTTACTGAATTGTTTTGTTTTAATACTTAATCATTACATGCAGTTTCTTTCTTAGATGTTATTTTCTCTACTTAAACATTATTTGGACACTGACACTGCTCTGAAAGTATCCCATTCCGTGTACTGTTTCACCACTTCTATATCTCATGGTGTTGAAAAATATTTCCTCGGGCTGTGGGGTATGGGCATCTCTGATGCTATTTTTAGTTCTTGTTAGGATTTGCCTCTTTGGTTTAGAAGTAATAGTTACTTCTTACATCAAATTTGACTTGACAGGCCTTGGCTGTTACTACAATAAAGCTAAATTTTGCATCAACTTCCTTGTTTGGCATTTGCTCATTAATATCTTTAACTTATCATAAATCCATATACTACATGCTGCATTTTGATTTCCAAAATGAATCGTTTTTGTGTCTTGTTTGAATCCACATGTAAGTGAATAATGGAAGTAAGTAAATATGCATATTTGTGTATATTAATATTTGGTTGGAGAAATACCACTGCATCAGTACACGGTAAAGGTTCTCATTTTTACTGTTAAAGTAGATTATTGTAAGATTGATTCATAATCCTCATAAACTCTTTTATTCAAATTAATTAAATTATAGCACAAAGAAAACATGCAAAAAATCACTTTACTTTGAACTCTGTAATGTCACTTCTCTTGTAACACAGAAGGTTTGGTATATTATGTAAAGTCTATCTATGAAATAACCTGCCAACTCAAACATTGCAAAGGTACAAATTAGTGGTCGGACCAGTTCTGAATATGGAAACTGGTTTTCAGTGCTTAGAAACAGAATGAAATCCGGGATTTTGAATGCCTGCTCTGATATGGTGAAAAGTTTTCACTCGCGTACATGAGCCATGATTGAAACAGGATACATGTATTCACGAGATATTTTGAAGCTTATTTACTTCATTTACAATAAATCTAAAGTAAAAAAGAGAGATATTTCCTCAAATTTATGTTTTTGGTTGTCTTTACGAAATATATTAACCAGTTGAAAGCTTAATATTATGACGTTTTCAATTACCGGTACTTAATATTCTTAGCGGATTTTGTCATTTCTATCTAAACAAAATGAAATGCAGTATACCGGTTTACCGTTAACACCACTAGTACAAATACATTCCATGACCAATTGTATTCTAGGGCCTTATTCTCCAAGAACTCTGGAGTACAAGACAAAAGTCATCCTCAGATTTGTGATTGAGTCTCTGCTGAGAGTCTTTTTTTATGTAAATAACCCTCAACAAGTTCACAGTTTAAAAATTTTTTTAAAGATCAGGAAGTATTTGGGTGTTGTAATTTACAGCTAAATTTATTATGTCTGTTTTTGATTTATATTTGGAGATTAATGTCACATGATTGTTTTCTCTGATGCTAAGCTGGCAGAAAAGACTGTTGCAAACGTGTCTCAAAGTAAAGTGCTTTTGAAACAAAAATTAAGGCTATAAATTAAAACAAATGTTAGACTATGTATTTCCAGATTTTGTAAGTTATTTTTTAATTTTGTTTAAAAGCTAGAAAATAATGCTTGTGATTTTTTTCAAACAATTTGAGACAGCATTGTACCAGTCTTAACTTTCAGATAAAATCTGAGACTAACTTGTTTTCCATTATTTTGTAAATTGCCAGCCGGTTTGTGGCAAAATATTTGAAATTTGAGACAAAATTTGGTCTCAGGCAGTCTTTTGAATGCTGGCCTGTGTAACAAGTATGTCATTGTTTTATCATTTGTATTGCTATTATCTGTGTGTATCTAGTCAAGTTGGTGCATGTTGATGTCATAGACCTTTGAAAATTCTGGATTTCTTTGGTTTCCACAATATGATCCGGATCTTTCCCAAGTATAATCACTTCTTCCTTTGGTCTGGGCTTACCCACAAAACAAGTTTCAGACAGTTGCTTTCATTACTTTTGAAGTTATCATGAACACAGACAAACAGACAGACATATGAACATACTCAAAAACATAACATCCTGGTGAAGGTAAAAAACATAAAACATTGAACAGAAAAGTATTAAAAAATATAAGAATTTTTATATCTTAGGTTCCAAGTGTAGTCAAAGTGAAGAGGTATTTTAAATGTTTATGATGAAAAACCATTCTTGCTGTTATATTAATGAGGTGTTTGTAAGTTACTTTTTGTGTATTGAATTTTATGAAGTACATATCAATAACATTGTGCAGTTTTGAGATGTACAAGAGGCCATTTAACAAAATGTGTCACTGAAGATTCTTGATAATATCTAGTGTATATAACAAGGTATATCTAAATCAGATGTATTTACCAATTAAGACTGGGTCGTAGTAAAGTTTCCATTTCAGTATCCTGCAAATGCAAAACCATTTCAATTCCCAGCTTCTGAAAAATGATATATTTTAGTATATCCCCAGTCATGTAGACCCACTAACAGGATATAAAGCTCATGAAAACGAAAGATGTTTTTTCCATTCATAGAAATTGCTTCAAATATATGTATAAAAAATGTAGAATAAAAATGTATAATTTCTTAAGATTTAGGGTTTGTCCTTACAGTTATATGACTGAAATGGTCTTGATACAGAAATACTGTTGACACTGACCAATCCCTATCACCAATACATGTAGTTCATGTTGCTTTCATGATATTTTACATCAGTGTGTTACATGTAGTGACACAAGATTACTTGTTATTTTTTCTGACTTATTTCTGTAAGAATTTAATGGAACCTTTAGTATGGTCGTAGATCATATGATTTATCCATGCAAGACAAGAATGTGCATTGTTTGTTGGTAATGTGGTTTTGTAGTGGGTAATAGCTTGTGTTTTTCAGAATATTTTACAAACCTGACTACAGATATATATGTGTATTAAAAGTGATTAGTATAACTATGTTAGACTATGTTAAATTACATTATTTTATTTAAAAATATTGTAATATTGCTGATGTGTATGGTTTCTCTGTTTGTGTTGATTAGTGAAAATTTTCTTGTCATATGTCACATTAAGATGTATTAGTTAACTGGGCATTGTAATATACATGTGTAACAGTTATATTAGGTTCTTTGGGTTAGTTTGTTTAAGCTTTTTGAATTCAAAAAGGGAGAGCACAATTGCTCAGTTCTTTTCCGTATTTGAAAATTAGTTGGAGAAGATTATTATTAATGTCTACTGTGATATATCAGGGATAAACTGTAATTTTTTTTGGAAGTTTACATGTACAAACATGAGATAACATTGACTCTGTATTTTTGTCTGTAAGTGGAGGGCTGTTGAAAATTTGATAGTATTTGTAGATCTGATGCGGATGTTTATCACTCACTGTGGTGATATGTACTGTATGTGTGTATGCTAGGACTGTCATGCTTTTCAACTTCTACATCTTTTAGACATTTAAAACCCAGAACCTCACTGGAGCTTCAAAGCTTGAGAAACTCTTGTTAACAGTGAAATTAGTTTTAAAAATGTTTGTAGTTTTCTTGAGAAACCAAATACTGTTAGTTACTTCACGACTAACAACAAGTATTATTAGAAATAAACTATAATTACAAAATTTACCATTCAATAGCTTTGGACGTAGGTTTTCTCAACATTGTCGCTGTACACCCAGAAACTGGGCAGCTTGTGTATCTAGCCATCACCAGCAGGTAAAGAACCTATAAATTAGCATTAATTGGGGATTTCACCGGTCACTGTACTTCGTGTGGGAGAAACATTTAGCAAAATAATTTGAGATCAAATTACAAAGTATGTATCCTTTCAAATTGGACCTATTTAATGTGACTGGTTTAACAGGAAATTAATGTTGACTATTGCTACAGTTTACTGAGATTTAGCGATACATAACTGTCAATGAATGTGGCCAAGCCAAATCGTTTTCGCATATATATATGTATTGAGAAGATGTATATCGTCTTAAACATGTTGATATTTAACATTTAAGGTTGCGTTTCCATGTTCACCATTTGTCATTTTTAGACATGATTTACTGTGTACATGTATCCATGTTGGTAAAAGTGCGAGTTGACAAGTTTACTCATAAACTTAATAATAAAAGAACACATTTCAATAGTTTCCCTGTGATGCTCCTGATCTTGATTTGTGACTCATGCACATCCAATGGCTTTATGAATTTTGAACTTTGGTAACATCTGTGCACCTTTACAATCTGCTAGTATGGGATTTAGCACTTCAAAAGTATGTTTAGATTCCACCTTGAACAGGTATCTCTCTTGTATCAACTATTTTACAACTATTGCAAATATGCAGGTTTTTGCTTGCCATGTTTATCATATGGTTGACATTTGATTTAATTTTTAAAACATCTGGTCAGTGAGTAAACCTCCACTGAGGCCCTGATTGTTGTAAATAGGGATAGTCCTGTAGCAAGAAGAAAATCAACACTGACTCTGCATCCACCAGGGGAGAGACAGTTATGGTTGTGGGAATGCAAGTCTTTAAAAAATGAGTGAAGTTCAGTTCTGACAGAATCTGAACTTGTTTGTGACCTGACTGATGACACTCTCTTCCAGTCAGAGGGTACCATAACAGCAAAACTCAGGCTACCAACTTGTTTGTTGATATGGAAACTAGAAACAGGGTCTTTGCTAAAAGCAGAGTTTGAGAGAGTTTATCAATGCAGACAGGCAAGGAAGCTGACTGAAATTGATGATCATGGTTTAGATCTCATCAGACTGGGTATATCTGACATCACCATTAACGCATGGTATAAGTCACATTACAATAGGTATAGCTGGCATCACCATGGCATGACATATGGTATAGATCTCATCACAGTAGGTATACCTGGCATCACCATTAACATATGGTATAGGTCACATCACAATGGGTATATCTGACATCACCATTAACACATGGTATAGGTCACATCACAATGGGTATATCTGGCATCACCATTAACATATGGTATAGGTCTCATCACAATGGGTATATCTGGCATCACCATTAACATATGGTATAGGTCACATCACAATGGGTATATCTGGCATCACCATTAACATATGGTATAGGTCACATCACAATGGGTATATCTGGCATCACCATTAACATATGGTATAGGTCTCATCACAATGGGTATATCTGGCATCACCATTAACATATGGTATAGGTCTCATCACAGTGGGTATATCTGGCATCACCATTAACATATGGTATAGGTCACATCACAGTGGGTATATCTGGCATCACCATTAACATATGGTATAGGTCACATCACAATAGGTTTAGCTGGAATCACCATTAACACATGGTATAGGTCACATCACAATAGGTTTAGCTGATATCACCATTAATACTGGTATAGATCTCATCACAATAGGTATAGCTGGAATCACCATTAACACATGGTATAGGTCACATCACAATGATCTGGCATCACCATTAACTAGTGGTATAGATCTCATCACAATGGGTATCTGACATCACCATTAACATATGGTAGATCTCATCACAATGGGTAGTTGACGAGATGACGGAAAACAGCATATGCCAGTTAGTGATTGTTGTGCACTTTTAAACCCACTAACTTTTCCATTTATCTTTTCCACTTAAATTTTGGACCAGTGTTTGAACTCATTTGAACTCGCATCAGAATCAAGTGTGTTGCTCATTGTACCCCCATACTCTGCCTGATATGTCTGTGATATCTTTCAGTGAAAATATAAAGACGATAAGGGATAGGTTTTCAAGAAAACTACCTTCCAAAGACTTTGTACTACAGGAGGTCATTATGAGTGGCACTGTCGTTTTTTAGTATCTTCACCTGTGTCATTTTGTCAACATACACTCCAGGTTTAATGGTGAGGTTTAACAAACATTGGAAGTCCTGTCATTCATAAATAACCAAAGGGACAACAGCAAAGATTTGTTTCATTTCTGATCACTGGTTGGTAACTCTAAAGGTATCATTACATATTCACATTTGATTCATAACTTCCCGAGATAAAAAAGTTATCTCAACAAATGCTCAGAGAAGGATTTTTTATGATTCAGTTTTTATTTCAGTAATATTGGCTAAAGTTAGAATTACTGGGGAAATTGTAGATGGGAAGTTGTGTGTAATAAGTCACTCTCTTATTTCGAGTGTGGCGTTTTTGTTTTTCAGTTTTGGGCTCTTGTCTTGCATAACACTATTCTTAGGTTACTTCTCACACAGACATTATGGCGACCCAATTTCCTGACAATTCACGTGGTTTGTCTTCATATATCACTGTCTCTCCACTCATATTACAAATACTATTTCAGTTTAAAATGTCCCGATCATTTAAACTGGCCATTTAAACTATGGCAATGGTATTAACAGTTTTTTTTGTCAAATAATAATTCGTGTATGTTTTCCATCAATAAGATATACACATTTTACTGCTTACTCTATGCAAGATGCTGTATAAGCTGACATTATTTGAATTTCCTAAAGCCAAACTCAATGTCCAACCCGTTATTGAACTTGTTAAATGTTAATGACATTGTAAATTGTCATTGCTCTATCAGTTGTAAGCCCGAGTGAATGTCGGGTATCTCACTAAACCAGTTATGGGACAAATCAAATAATTGATAGATAATACACTGCGTAGTTATGTAACACAACCCAGAACTTGAATACTGCATATTAAGCTATTTGAAATCCACTGGATTTTAAGTCCACGTAGAGTTCTGAAAGTGACAAATCTGAAGTTAGACAAACATGTAGGACAGCTAACCCCACATTTTTCTTAAAATTTCTATTTTTTCTGACAATTTTAAGCCTTAATTTCGGGTGTTGCCAACGTTTAGTAAATGCCGTCTCTTTTTAAATTTCGTAAACTGTGAAATTTCACCTTCTTTAAACTATAAACAATATATGCGGATAAATAGGGTATGTTTTAGCACAAATCAAGCAATGCATCTCCCTGAAGAATATTTTCTTGAAAGTGGTAAATATAATGACTGATTTTTTATCATGTAAGTAAGTCTACAATAACTCACTAAACTTTCTGAAGGAAAATTGTCTTCATGTTAACATACATAAGCAGATTTTGATGTGAGAAAAATATTTTTTTGATTGTGAGAAAATGTTAGACGCAAAGATAAGTCAAAGTGCTTTAAAAGCTCTACAGTGAAATGTAAGAGTCATAAAAATAATGATATTTTAAAAATGTCAGTGAGACACTCGTTTTTTGTAAACTCCCACCCACTACACTCTGTATTATGGCCGTTTTTAATAAAAGATCTAGAATTTTATGTTGTTAAATTGACCTTTATGTTTCAAATAAACGCGTGTACACCTGCTTTCCTCATTATATACAATGTGAGAACCCTAGGCTTGTCACATTCTTAATCAAGCCCATCTTAACGTCTAAGTCAGTTCAATTATCAACATGACTAGTTTCAAACATTTTGTGTTTGTGTCTGTCTATGTTTTGGTGTCAGTGTACAATGTCAGTAAGTATGTTTTAGCTTTATATTTTAAATATCAAAATGTTTGCCGTGTTTTTTATGACTGGCCATAATGATGAGGTACACTTCTTTAAACTCACATTGACATGTATTATTGAGTCCTAGCTGTATTCTTGATGATCGCCAAATATTCTTCGGTTATTGCTACTTAAAAGTCATATTGACATATATTCAGTGTTTGTTACAGAAATTTGTTCAAAGTGGTGGTTTAAAATTCTAGTGAAAATATTGACAATACCACACTATTAGAAACCCGTATTATAGTTATTATTACTTATTATTGAGAAAATAACTTTACAAACTCAAGATATACAATTATTTTTTCTCAGCAAAATAAGAATTCTCAATTAATTGACGCAAGACTGAGAATATTATAGTCTCATTCAATTGGATTTTCAAGCAAAAAGCATAATAGGTGAAAAAAATGTCAAACAAAGAGGAAAAACGGCAAAAAGAAAAAAAAAATAACTTGTGAATAATTTTTGTGACTTTATTGTGACTGAAAACAGGTCATCAAAAGATAATATTACCAAATTTTAATCTTTACACCATTTAGATTCCAAATGTCCAGCTTCATCAGAAACTGTGAACCTTGGTCCAGACTTGACTGGCATTGAAGTAAGCATCATTTTGAACCTTAAAAAAGCAGACATCACGGATGTTTATGAAGAAGCTGGAATAGATCTATTACATTCTGATGGAATTGCTATTGAAGCAAATATGGTAAGTTAAATGAACTTGTATCATACCTCATGAAAATATGCAACTGTTCCTTTTACATTTTTATAATATATTACTTATACTCGTATAACTAATACCCTCAATTAACAGCATCTGAAATCAAAAGCACAATCTGTGGATCCTGCCACGTAGTTAGTCTTAAACGTGAGGTGCTGCCATGGCAGATGAAAGAGGACAAGAAACCAGTCAAACCACGCGATTTGTCCCAAGTTATCCAACAAGCCCCAAAATTCTAATTGGACATTTATAGCACTTAATCTCCCCATACAAAGAGGACTCTAAGGCACAATAAAACAAAAAAAAGCAGTCGACCAATTTCAGTAACCAGAGACAGAAGAGAGGTCAATCACCACAGAGAACAGCAGGGGATGATCCAGGTTAAGGTGTGTATACTTTAGTGTACAGGTAGGTTTTAAGCTGCTTTCTGAAAGAGGCTAGGGAGGGTGAGGCACGAATCTCATCTGGAAGAGCATTCTAAACAGTGGGAGCATCAAAAGCAAAACTATTACCAACCTCTTTGACAGATTTATGAACAGAAGGGTAGACGCATGGAATGACAAGGAAATTACCAACACTTTGACTGCGCCTGGTACTATAAGAACTGCTGTAGGAAGAAAGATATGGAGCAAAATACCTAGGAAAACTTGTGTGAAGAAAAATGTAAACAAGTGTGGCTGTCTTAAACACCGTGCACTGTTTAACAGGAAGCCAATGCAATTTCTTAAGCACAGGAGTTATACTGGTGTATCTACTGGTGTTTGATACAATTCTGGCTACACTCTTTTGGATGCACTGTAATTCACATAGATTGAACTTGGAGCAGTTCCTGAAAAGTGAGTTGCAGTAATCCAACCGACTTCTAACAAGAACATTAGCCACAAGTACAGAAGCATCATGAATAAGAAACCGCCTGACATGTCTGAAATCACAAAGTTTCAGAAAACAACTTTTGCAGACATTCTGAACATGCTTGGACAAGGAAAAATCTGAATTGAACCACACACTCAAATTCTTGACTGAGTCAACAGGGTGGAGTGGACTGGCCAAGATATCAATTGGAAAACATGCTTTCAACTTGTTCCTCTGTCTCTTCGAATCAAAGATGATAAACTCAGTCTTGTCAGGATTCAATTTGAGCTAACTAGTTGACATCCACTCTTTAACATCATGTAGGCACCTGTTCAACTGTTCAAAGGCAGCAGATGCATTCTTCTGGGATAAATGCACATAAACTTAGCTGTCATCTGCAAACTGAGGGGGGGGGGGGTGATGTACAATGAGAACAACAAAGGGCCCAGGACAGAAGCTTGGGGATGTCAAATAGGAGTTTACAAGCATCTGACAAAGTAGAACCAATTTTTATTGACTGGTAATGGTCTGTTAGGTGGGAAGTGAACCATTTCAGAACAGAGTCACCAACGCCAAACCAAATACGGAGGCAACTGAGAAGAGTGGAATGCTCAAAAGGGGCAGACAAGTCAAGCAATACCAAGGCAGTGGGTTCACCTATTGACAAAGATAAGTGAACTTCATTTTTTATGAGAAGAGCTGTCTCTGTTGAGTGACCGGCTTTATATGCTGACTGGTAGGGGTTGTCTAAGTTATGAATATGGATATGTTCTAACAGCTGCTTAGCAAATCACACGTTCAACGAGTTTTGATATGAAACTGAGGCCAGATACAGGGCGATAATTCTTCAGGTCATCTGAAGGAAGATTTGCATTTTTAATAAGAGTAGTGACCACAGCAGTTTTGAAAGCATCAGGGACGCATCCCTCCATGAGTGAGCAGTTGACCAGCTTTGTAAGCGATGGCAACAATATGTCACACATTCCTTGATAAGAAATGTCAGACAAGGATCTAACATGCAGGATTTTTTTTTATTTGGTTATGTCCTGCTCTCGACTGTAATGTTTCATAAAGATCACTCCTTAACAATAAATCCTGATTACTCTTCTCCAGTAGTCAGGAGACTCCTTTAACTGATGTTCTCCTTGACCAAGAGCTTTGAAAAGCAAACAAGATAAATTAGAGAAGCCAAGAATAAGTCAAAACGCCAAAAACATTATTCTTAGTGATATATTAGTTGTCACTATCTTTGGACTGAATAGATTGTGTAAACTTGAGACATAAAATGTTCAGCCACATATTGAATTTTTTGCATGAAGCTACAATTGCTGCAGTTACACTCCCAACCTACAGTAGAAAAAGATAAGTGATGTGAGTGATATGCACAATTGGGGCCATCACGAGGCTAGCTCAAAGCGATGGAACAGGGTTATAACATTGCCATGTGGGGCCACAAAGTTCAACAGGCAACTCAATGAGTGGTACAAAATTTAGATTACAATATTTCTGTGAAAATTTGGTGTTTATTGCCTGTAATAAAATACCATTTATAGGGCTGTTCAAACTCCTGTGATATATCGTAAACCTTACTCCCGATCACGAAAATTTGGGAATCGGGAAGTGAATCTTTTTCATCTTTTCCCCTGCAAACCTCAATCTTGACAATTCTAGACATTGTAAACCTATCCTATAGAAATTTGCAAGGTTCCCAATAATTTCAAATGGTTTGAAATTCTCATAAACTACTCTGAATTATTATCTGATCTTACACTTGTGTACCTTGTCGTAAACCTATTGTATACCTATCATGGCCATTGTACAGCCATCTTTTTGGTTGCACAGAATTTTTTTCGCTCATAAACCTTTTGGGAACCCTGGAATTGTATAGCAATTGTAAACCTTTTATCTCCCTCAGAGACATTTAGAAAATATTTGAATCTGACCAATAGGACTTCATCGCCGAGCACCATAAAAGTGTTTGATGTCAAAAGATTTTATCCAAATGGGGTTTACAATAAAAAAGGATTTGCATAGGATTAAAAAGATGGCTATACAATGGGTTTACGATGGCTTCCCAATGGGGATGGGATTAAAAAGATTACATCAAAGGTATGTAATTCTCAATACAAACCCCCGTGATTCAGCATTCATTTCATGGATAGCAATCGAGCAGTATACATACTTGAACTGTAGCTTTCTCCACACTATGCTCCACCATTCCTCAAAGAGTGCCTTCAAGCCAGCCCGTGAAGCCACAGTGTCGAGGCCACCTGATGCTGCTCCATCAGAAGAGTCAGATCAACCCCTGGTCAGAGAGCTTGGTTCAATGGAGTAAGTTTCAGTTTGCAGTGGATGTGGCTTGACTGAGGTACCACTACAACTATCTGGCGTTTCCTCACCCCATCCCACAACCTCTCCAGCACCCAACCTTGTGCAACCCCCATCAGGAGCGAATCAGAGTTTTAATTGGGGCCTAGTACAGGAGGAAGAAATAGGAGGCACTTAAAGACAAATTAGAACAGATGATCTACCAGAAGTCCCAGAATGACCCTACAGCTGCATACTGTGAGTGGCTGCATTCAGAACTGAAGAATTTCTCCACAGAGTCATTTGAGGAATTTTAAGTTGAGACTTCTCTTATAAGGTCACTAAAACACAAGGACAGACAGCAGCTTGTTCAAATAAATAAAAAAAAACAATCCCCACATGCCAGAAACAAAGTTTAAAAAGTCCCCCACCTTATCCAGGCCCTGTAAACATATGAAACCCTTCCCTATTAAAGTAAAGTGCAATAACTTTTACACATTATTTAACACTTTAGTCCCTACCCCCAATTACTAGGAAAATGTAATTTAGATCCAAACCCTTACCTTGTATTGTCACGTAGAATCTTGTGCCACAGGGCACAACACTTTGCCCCCCCCCCAAAAAAAAAAAAAAAAAAAAAAAAGCAGTGGAAATAAAATATAGGCCTGTCTTTCAACCCCAGTCCAAACAATTGAGCGGGGGGGGGGGGGGGGGGGCAAACCCTCACATCTCTGTCATCACAAATACAAACAAGACTGCAACACAATGAGAGGATTTCCTGTTATCATAACAAGTTTGCATTTCAGTTGGGGGTTAACCCTTCCACCTCTGTGTCTTCCTAATTACAAAAATAGTATATTTCAAAGGTGGGGATTAAGACCCCACGCACTTCTCTCTCATCCAAAGTGGAAACAACTTTTTAATTCTAGGGGGTTACAAACCTCACACTTTTCTGTCAGCCAGAGTCCAAACCAGTTTCAAGTTCAATGGGGGAGGGTTCGAACCCTCTCACCTCTGTAAACCAAAGTCCAAACAAGTTTCAAGTTCTATTGGCGAAGGTTCAAGCCCTGCCACCTCTCCACCAGCCAAAGTCCCAGCAAGTTTCAAGTTCAATGGGGGAGGATTCAAACCCTCCCACTTTTCCATCAGCCAAAGTCCAAACAGGTTTCATGTTCAGTGCAGGGTTAAAAGTTTATTCAATACAATCAAATTTATTGTAAACTACATGCACATATTTATTAATACAGTACCACCAATAATTTCATGCAATATCCATTACAAAATATAATAAATACTTATTAATGAAAAGGAACATTTGAACTTATCCAGAGGTGGAAACAGCGAATTGCTTATAATGCACAAACTGTACATGTAAAAATTTTTTAAAAAAATACATTAACACCTGAGTTCATACAAGACACAAATATTTTAATATTATGCATAAAGATATCACTGAAACACTTTAAACATGCTACATATTCAACGAAAACTGAAAAAATACTGATATTGTTCATCTGTATATTGTCCTTTCACTAATGTCCATATTTCATATCCTGTCCATCTGTCAAGGCACAGCTCCTTCATTCCTGAAGTAATCTTCAAAAAAACTTTGCTGTGCCTTGGTAGCTTCAGTGGGGTTTCTTACCTGATATGGCATCTGGTTCCCTTGCAACAAATTGTCCAGGTTCAAACCCATGTTATCTACTTCCTGACCTCATTTTCAATAAGTTGTGCAAGACCACACATGCTGTGATTATCCACCTGAGGTTCTTGCTGCATGGTAGATTGCAGGACACCAAAATCTGCTGGCCAAAATACCAAAGGCATTCTGAACAACTCTTTTCCCGCAGCTCAGCTGGTACTTGAATACCCGATCATTTAGGTCCATGCTTCTGCCTGCAGGAGACAGGTTTCTATTAGACAGATTTGGAGGGGGAAGGCGCCATCATTGATGATGAAGGACTCAACTTGGGGCCTGTGGTACACAAGTGATGCTGCCTCAGGTCACTGTAGAGGTCAGTCTGGCTGTCAGAACTTGATCCAGGGGTGGCAATGTCTAACCAGATAAAAACTTATAGTACACGTCCAACAGGCCTAGCAGGACAAGGAAATGGAAGCATTTGTAGTTGAAGTAATTGCTCCCAGCTCCTCTGGGACATCTCAAGAGGATGTGTTTCCTGTCAATGGCACCAAGAGCATTGGATAAGTTCCACCTCTCTCTGAATCCCTGCTCTTTCTCAAACCAATCCTTAGGATAGGTAGGGCTTGTGACAACCTCATCACTGTAGTATCTGATAATGGCATCTCATACCTCAAGGATCAAGCAGTTAATGGTTGATCTCCCCACCCTGAAGGCGAATTGAAGGGAGACATAGCTCTCCTCTGTGGCCAGATGTCTCAATGTAATAGCCAAAACTTCAGGTCTGGGCTGAACGGCTCCCACATAAAAGGTGTTTATCAGCGCTCAATTTCAGTGAATATTTCCGGAGACATCAATATAAAATTGGTAATGGCCAACTGATCTTCTTGGTAGAACTCGGTGTGACCTAGGCAACTGGAGCTCTCCTCCTTCTGCACTATGGAAGAACTCTTCACCTGTACTTCATAATCATCTCATCTAAGTGCAAGATCTCCCTAAACAGTTGCAGAAATATAACCATGATATGTAGTACTTCAGTTAATACTCAATCAATGTTGTTCAAAGTCCAAATGGTCAATGAATTTGACCTGTCCAGTGACCCCTTTATATAGGGATCCAGGGTGGATGTGACTAAAAGGGTAAATCACCAGGAGGGATCAGCAAACTGTCATTAAGCGAGCCTTTCAATCTTTTGCATTGTTTACCCTATATCTTACACGTAAACCCCATTAGAACTATTGTAAAACCAGTCGGGTCTGTCGTATTCCTATCGTAGACATTGTATAAACCATCTGTTGGAGAACCAGTTGATGAGGATGTTGTGATGGAAAAGCTCTATCGAAAAAGAAAGCTTTTGAGTATTGAGTAAAATACAAAAACATCTAACATGTCAGGCAAACCACTGGTCCCTTGGTAGTTGCTTCATCGAGGTTTGACATATGAGAATACAAATTCTTGACCAACCCCTTGATTCGCTGATTATGATAAGTTTTACATTTTGAAAGAGACATTAAATCAAATCATCCGCAAGTTCTTACCTACCAGTCATTATTGCTCCTTCAAAACGAACGTCTTGATAAAGATTAATCGTTGTTTGTGTAAGTATTTAAGTCAGTATTAAGACAAAATAACCTTACTGAATATATTTGCACATTTTAAAGAGACTGTTCACAGTGGACAAGGTTTGCCTTGATATAGAAAATGGTGACAGTGTGGAGTTCATTTTCTTTCCAGAAGAAGAGGTTGCCTTGTCTCAGACGGTGGTGAGTAAACACAATTAACACTTGCCATTGACAAGCTACCTTTGTCCAGGTGTCTTATCTCCCTATAAATTTCACAATCTCCCTTTTAATTTGATACTCTAGGACAAGTGTCGACGGGGCCCTTAAATTTGCCCTTTTTAAGAGCCACGTTTTTAAAAATTCGTGCGTCCATTTGAACAGGTGGGGTTTCATTTTGGCTGAAGAGAGGATGAACATGTCCATATTTTGCGATATTTAACTTGTGACATCACAAGCTAATTTTTACATGTAGTTCTACGTTGATTTAATGTGATTTAATATAAATACATGACTAAAGACCCGTCACTTCCATGTGAACAGACTTGGAGGTGTGTTCAGTGGCAGTTTGTCACTTGAATGTTGTGTAACCAAATCGAAAGTTCAATGAAAAAGTGTGTGGTCTATGTTTTGTAATTCCATCTTAAAATGCATTTCCTTTTGAAGTAATTTCATGTATTTTAAACTTCCAGAAAGCCATGCAAACGAATGTATGTCTGACAGACATTCCCAGCGGTTCATTCAGAGGTCTTCAGATAAAATTCAGAAATACAGAAGATATCATGCAGACCATCCACGTGAAGAAGTTCACTGCAAGAATCTGTCTTGAGAAATAAACAGCTTTCATTCACGTTATAATCATGTTTGCTACATTGCAATGAATTGTTATCCCGGTTAACAAAATCTTAATTTTGTTTTTAATTGAGTGTCACAAGTATGTTCATACGAATGAGTTTGGCAGAAAAAAATAAATACAACAAAAGGAAAAATAACTATTTCCACTCGTGTGTATTATTCATGATCATTTCCTGAAACTATTTTTGTGGCAGTTCTTCTTTGTTTGTTTCACAAGTTTATACTCAGGTCACACTGTTTCATGCTAACCCTGTGAGCTCCGTACGAGTGCCAAATATTTAATATTACAGGGCTAATTTTTTTGGCTCGATGCATTAGGTGTTTATGTAGTAGCCATAAGGTTTAATAAGTTGGGATTTGTATTTGGGTAGGATACATTTGACACAACCCGTACAGCATTTTAGGATGTAACAGCTTTTATCAAAATTTTCCAAAACTCAGCCACAAGCTTTTACACGTCAAGATGAAATGTACATGCCTAAAAGGGTGGGACCAGGGTTGGAATGACTGTACAGGATGGCTCTTTTTTAAATGCGTACTTTCCACATACAGGGTCCATTTATGGAACAATAAGGTCAAGGTCATGAAGCAAAATTTAAATACAATTCATACAACCTCATAGCAACAGTGTAAATGGTCCATTAGTGAATAAATCTGAAAAGCGGGCATGTATCAGCTGCAGTGTTTGGGCATTGCATGGGTCAGTCCTGAGCCCCCCACCTTAAAAGCTCACATAACCAGGCTAATAGGGAACTGGTTCAGGTAGGCAGACTAGGGGGTTTCTATGGTGAAATTTAAATGCTGTAAAGTGATTGGTGGGGTCGGAAAGAGAGGGAAAAACAAGTCAACAGTATAAAGTCAGACTTAGAACTGGCCACTTGAGTTGAACTTTTTGCACGGATGTTGAACTTGAATGTTGGATTTTATATGCGCTTTTGTGATATTTTAATGGTTTAATCTGTAAATGGACAAATCGTGACATTAGATGAACTATACTTTTATGAACAGTTAACCAGACAGTGTAACAGGATTGTGGTTACCTTTTCACGCTGTGCTTTACTTGGAGACAACTTCATGCGTGTTTTGGCCATTCCAGCCTGCTAAGAGGGATAATCTAACCTATATTTCTTCCCTTGTTCAATTAGAAAAAGTCGAGAATCAATCAATCAACCAGTTGTCCAAGTGCTTAATCTCCATATCTACGGATTCTAAGGCACACCATCCAGTTCGTAAGGCATAAATCATCAAGACATTAGACATGTTCCAAGTCGTACCCAGGGAGGCGATCCGGTGTTCGGTAGTTAGAAGCTATGGTGGAAATGATTTCTGAAATAGGTAGGTTTTTAGTCAACTTTTGAAACACGAGAGATTTGGAGCACTGCAGATATCATGTGGAAGATCATTCCATAACTTCGGGGCATCATATGAGAAACTGTTGTTGAAATGGACCTTTGATTTATGGATGGAAGCACAATAGTGAGGAACCTGGAGGAACAAATTTTTGGGGTTGGAACATCTTGTATTCATGGCAGATTTGTACAAGGAGAGATATGGTGTGAAATACTTGGGCTGGCCAGTGGTGAGGCACTTATAAACCAAAACTAGGGTTTTGAATATAATACATTGTCTGATGGGTAGCCAATGAAGTGTCCTCAGGGTGGATGTGATGTGAATGTACTTTGAAGCACCAGTGACAAACCGTGCAAGAGCATTTTGAACATATTGGAGCCTTGTAGCATTACGGGATGACAAACTGCGAAATAGAGAATTGCAATAATCCAAACGACTACTGACCAGAGCATTTGCAATCACCACTGATGTATCATCGGAAAGAAACCTCCTGATACGATGAAGGTCCCTGAGGCTAATAAAACAAGATTTGATGACAGAATTTACGTGATTGGTGAAACAAAACTTTGCATCAAACAGAACACCCAAATTGCGTACAACATCTGTGGGAGAGAGACAATTACCCAGGATATTGACAGGAAATGAGTCACTGAGCCATTTGTATCTGTCTTTGGCACCAAAGACTATGAATTCTGTTTTATCAGGATTTAGCTTGAGTTTGTTTTCAGACATCCAGACCTGAATATCATTCAAACAGGATTTAAGACGGTCAAAAGACTGGAAAGTGTTACCAAGATCATGAAAATCCATGTGAGATCTAATTTGGGCAGTCACTATTCGCTCAACCAATTTTGACAAGAAGCTAAGACCAGACACCGGTCGATAGCTCTTCAAGTCCTCTTTTGAAAGGGTGGACTTTTTGAGGAGAGGTGTGACAATAGCTTGTTTAAAAAGATTTGGAAAAATGCCATTTTTGAGGGACAAGTTAACCAGTTTTGTCAATGAAGGGAGAAGGATGTCTATACATTGTTTCACAATATGTGTGGGACATGGATCTAGAGAGCAGGTTTTTGAAGAGGCTTCCTTGATAAACTTGAGGACTTCGCTATCAGTGACAACTTGAAAGGAACTGAAAGTTGGCGGCTCCTTGTCAGGGTGAAGAAACTTAGATCAGGTGTGTTTGAAGGTGTCTTGGATCTTTTTAATTTTATCAATGAAAAACAAACCAAATCTGTTTGCCAATGATTTTTCATCAACAAAGGATGGGAGGACAGTGGAATTTGACCGACTCAATATTCTATTCAGTGCCTGCCATAACTTCTTACCATCACCGCAATTATCACTAACTAGATCATGGTAGAAACGCCCCTTGTTTCTATTTAGAATGTGGTTACATCTGTTTATTTGCCGTCGAAGACGGGAACGATTTACAGAGGATTTGTCTCTTCTCCAAGAACGTTCATACTGCCTTCTCATGGCAGTTCTATACTCGTCAGTTATCCAGCTTGGTGCTGGTTTGATGAGCTGTTTAGTCATCACTGGTGCATGAATATCTAGAAGGCCAGACAAACCAGACATGTACTGTTCATGCAATAAATCAATGTCATCAGATGATGAACTTACAAACGGAATAGCCAGGAGGTCGCTTCTGAATTTATCAATATTTAATTTATGATATTGATGGAAGTTAACAACTTGCTGCATTGGAGTATCCGAAGATGGAAAGTCAACCACACAAGAGATAATTTTGTGATCACTTATGAAGCCTGAACCTTTCAAACTCGGATGGAGCCATCAACAAGTCTAAGGTATGACCATGAAGGTGAGTAGGAAAATCAATGTATTGGGACAGACAGCAAGAATCCATGACTGATTTAAATTCAAAGACTGTTGGAGACATAGTGTCGACATGAAAATTAATGTCACCACAAATGACAAAGGAGGAGGATAAGGAAGACAAAAAACCCACATATGACAGAAAATCTTCAAAAAAGTTTACAACAGATGAGGCAGGGGGCCGGGGGGGGGGGGCAAACCCTCACATCTCTGTCATCACAAATACAAACAAGACTGCAACACAATGAGAGGATTTCCTGTTATCATAACAAGTTTGCATTTCAGTTGGGGGTTAACCCTTCCACCTCTGTGTCTTCCTAATTACAAAAATAGTATATTTCAAAGGTGGGGATTAAGACCCCACGCACTTCTCTCTCATCCAAAGTGGAAACAACTTTTTAATTCTAGGGGGTTACAAACCTCACACTTTTCTGTCAGCCAGAGTCCAAACCAGTTTCAAGTTCAATGGGGGAGGGTTCGAACCCTCTCACCTCTGTAAACCAAAGTCCAAACAAGTTTCAAGTTCTATTGGCGAAGGTTCAAGCCCTGCCACCTCTCCACCAGCCAAAGTCCCAGCAAGTTTCAAGTTCAATGGGGGAGGATTCAAACCCTCCCACTTTTCCATCAGCCAAAGTCCAAACAGGTTTCATGTTCAGTGCAGGGTTAAAAGTTTATTCAATACAATCAAATTTATTGTAAACTACATGCACATATTTATTAATACAGTACCACCAATAATTTCATGCAATATCCATTACAAAATATAATAAATACTTATTAATGAAAAGGAACATTTGAACTTATCCAGAGGTGGAAACAGCGAATTGCTTATAATGCACAAACTGTACATGTAAAAATTTTTTAAAAAAATACATTAACACCTGAGTTCATACAAGACACAAATATTTTAATATTATGCATAAAGATATCACTGAAACACTTTAAACATGCTACATATTCAACGAAAACTGAAAAAATACTGATATTGTTCATCTGTATATTGTCCTTTCACTAATGTCCATATTTCATATCCTGTCCATCTGTCAAGGCACAGCTCCTTCATTCCTGAAGTAATCTTCAAAAAAACTTTGCTGTGCCTTGGTAGCTTCAGTGGGGTTTCTTACCTGATATGGCATCTGGTTCCCTTGCAACAAATTGTCCAGGTTCAAACCCATGTTATCTACTTCCTGACCTCATTTTCAATAAGTTGTGCAAGACCACACATGCTGTGATTATCCACCTGAGGTTCTTGCTGCATGGTAGATTGCAGGACACCAAAATCTGCTGGCCAAAATACCAAAGGCATTCTGAACAACTCTTTTCCCGCAGCTCAGCTGGTACTTGAATACCCGATCATTTAGGTCCATGCTTCTGCCTGCAGGAGACAGGTTTCTATTAGACAGATTTGGAGGGGGAAGGCGCCATCATTGATGATGAAGGACTCAACTTGGGGCCTGTGGTACACAAGTGATGCTGCCTCAGGTCACTGTAGAGGTCAGTCTGGCTGTCAGAACTTGATCCAGGGGTGGCAATGTCTAACCAGATAAAAACTTATAGTACACGTCCAACAGGCCTAGCAGGACAAGGAAATGGAAGCATTTGTAGTTGAAGTAATTGCTCCCAGCTCCTCTGGGACATCTCAAGAGGATGTGTTTCCTGTCAATGGCACCAAGAGCATTGGATAAGTTCCACCTCTCTCTGAATCCCTGCTCTTTCTCAAACCAATCCTTAGGATAGGTAGGGCTTGTGACAACCTCATCACTGTAGTATCTGATAATGGCATCTCATACCTCAAGGATCAAGCAGTTAATGGTTGATCTCCCCACCCTGAAGGCGAATTGAAGGGAGACATAGCTCTCCTCTGTGGCCAGATGTCTCAATGTAATAGCCAAAACTTCAGGTCTGGGCTGAACGGCTCCCACATAAAAGGTGTTTATCAGCGCTCAATTTCAGTGAATATTTCCGGAGACATCAATATAAAATTGGTAATGGCCAACTGATCTTCTTGGTAGAACTCGGTGTGACCTAGGCAACTGGAGCTCTCCTCCTTCTGCACTATGGAAGAACTCTTCACCTGTACTTCATAATCATCTCATCTAAGTGCAAGATCTCCCTAAACAGTTGCAGAAATATAACCATGATATGTAGTACTTCAGTTAATACTCAATCAATGTTGTTCAAAGTCCAAATGGTCAATGAATTTGACCTGTCCAGTGACCCCTTTATATAGGGATCCAGGGTGGATGTGACTAAAAGGGTAAATCACCAGGAGGGATCAGCAAACTGTCATTAAGCGAGCCTTTCAATCTTTTGCATTGTTTACCCTATATCTTACACGTAAACCCCATTAGAACTATTGTAAAACCAGTCGGGTCTGTCGTATTCCTATCGTAGACATTGTATAAACCATCTGTTGGAGAACCAGTTGATGAGGATGTTGTGATGGAAAAGCTCTATCGAAAAAGAAAGCTTTTGAGTATTGAGTAAAATACAAAAACATCTAACATGTCAGGCAAACCACTGGTCCCTTGGTAGTTGCTTCATCGAGGTTTGACATATGAGAATACAAATTCTTGACCAACCCCTTGATTCGCTGATTATGATAAGTTTTACATTTTGAAAGAGACATTAAATCAAATCATCCGCAAGTTCTTACCTACCAGTCATTATTGCTCCTTCAAAACGAACGTCTTGATAAAGATTAATCGTTGTTTGTGTAAGTATTTAAGTCAGTATTAAGACAAAATAACCTTACTGAATATATTTGCACATTTTAAAGAGACTGTTCACAGTGGACAAGGTTTGCCTTGATATAGAAAATGGTGACAGTGTGGAGTTCATTTTCTTTCCAGAAGAAGAGGTTGCCTTGTCTCAGACGGTGGTGAGTAAACACAATTAACACTTGCCATTGACAAGCTACCTTTGTCCAGGTGTCTTATCTCCCTATAAATTTCACAATCTCCCTTTTAATTTGATACTCTAGGACAAGTGTCGACGGGGCCCTTAAATTTGCCCTTTTTAAGAGCCACGTTTTTAAAAATTCGTGCGTCCATTTGAACAGGTGGGGTTTCATTTTGGCTGAAGAGAGGATGAACATGTCCATATTTTGCGATATTTAACTTGTGACATCACAAGCTAATTTTTACATGTAGTTCTACGTTGATTTAATGTGATTTAATATAAATACATGACTAAAGACCCGTCACTTCCATGTGAACAGACTTGGAGGTGTGTTCAGTGGCAGTTTGTCACTTGAATGTTGTGTAACCAAATCGAAAGTTCAATGAAAAAGTGTGTGGTCTATGTTTTGTAATTCCATCTTAAAATGCATTTCCTTTTGAAGTAATTTCATGTATTTTAAACTTCCAGAAAGCCATGCAAACGAATGTATGTCTGACAGACATTCCCAGCGGTTCATTCAGAGGTCTTCAGATAAAATTCAGAAATACAGAAGATATCATGCAGACCATCCACGTGAAGAAGTTCACTGCAAGAATCTGTCTTGAGAAATAAACAGCTTTCATTCACGTTATAATCATGTTTGCTACATTGCAATGAATTGTTATCCCGGTTAACAAAATCTTAATTTTGTTTTTAATTGAGTGTCACAAGTATGTTCATACGAATGAGTTTGGCAGAAAAAAATAAATACAACAAAAGGAAAAATAAGTATTTCCACTCGTGTGTATTATTCATGATCATTTCCTGAAACTATTTTTGTGGCAGTTCTTCTTTGTTTGTTTCACAAGTTTATACTCAGGTCACACTGTTTCATGCTAACCCTGTGAGCTCCGTACGAGTGCCAAATATTTAATATTACAGGGCTAATTTTTTTGGCTCGATGCATTAGGTGTTTATGTAGTAGCCATAAGGTTTAATAAGTTGGGATTTGTATTTGGGTAGGATACATTTGACACAACCCGTACAGCATTTTAGGATGTAACAGCTTTTATCAAAATTTTCCAAAACTCAGCCACAAGCTTTTACACGTCAAGATGAAATGTACATGCCTAAAAGGGTGGGACCAGGGTTGGAATGACTGTACAGGATGGCTCTTTTTTAAATGCGTACTTTCCACATACAGGGTCCATTTATGGAACAATAAGGTCAAGGTCATGAAGCAAAATTTAAATACAATTCATACAACCTCATAGCAACAGTGTAAATGGTCCATTAGTGAATAAATCTGAAAAGCGGGCATGTATCAGCTGCAGTGTTTGGGCATTGCATGGGTCAGTCCTGAGCCCCCCACCTTAAAAGCTCACATAACCAGGCTAATAGGGAACTGGTTCAGGTAGGCAGACTAGGGGGTTTCTATGGTGAAATTTAAATGCTGTAAAGTGATTGGTGGGGTCGGAAAGAGAGGGAAAAACAAGTCAACAGTATAAAGTCAGACTTAGAACTGGCCACTTGAGTTGAACTTTTTGCACGGATGTTGAACTTGAATGTTGGATTTTATATGCGCTTTTGTGATATTTTAATGGTTTAATCTGTAAATGGACAAATCGTGACATTAGATGAACTATACTTTTATGAACAGTTAACCAGACAGTGTAACAGGATTGTGGTTACCTTTTCACGCTGTGCTTTACTTGGAGACAACTTCATGCGTGTTTTGGCCATTCCAGCCTGCTAAGAGGGATAATCTAACCTATATTTCTTCCCTTGTTCAATTAGAAAAAGTCGAGAATCAATCAATCAATCAGTTGTCCAAGTGCTTAATCTCCATATCTACGGATTCTAAGGCACACCATCCAGTTCGTAAGGCATAAATCATCAAGACATTAGACATGTTCCAAGTCGTACCCAGGGAGGCGATCCGGTGTTCGGTAGTTAGAAGCTATGGTGGAAATGATTTCTGAAATAGGTAGGTTTTTAGTCAACTTTTGAAACACGAGAGATTTGGAGCACTGCAGATATCATGTGGAAGATCATTCCATAACTTCGGGGCATCATATGAGAAACTGTTGTTGAAATGGACCTTTGATTTATGGATGGAAGCACAATAGTGAGGAACCTGGAGGAACAAATTTTTGGGGTTGGAACATCTTGTATTCATGGCAGATTTGTACAAGGAGAGATATGGTGTGAAATACTTGGGCTGGCCAGTGGTGAGGCACTTATAAACCAAAACTAGGGTTTTGAATATAATACATTGTCTGATGGGTAGCCAATGAAGTGTCCTCAGGGTGGATGTGATGTGAATGTACTTTGAAGCACCAGTGACAAACCGTGCAAGAGCATTTTGAACATATTGGAGCCTTGTAGCATTACGGGATGACAAACTGCGAAATAGAGAATTGCAATAATCCAAACGACTACTGACCAGAGCATTTGCAATCACCACTGATGTATCATCGGAAAGAAACCTCCTGATACGATGAAGGTCCCTGAGGCTAATAAAACAAGATTTGATGACAGAATTTACGTGATTGGTGAAACAAAACTTTGCATCAAACAGAACACCCAAATTGCGTACAACATCTGTGGGAGAGAGACAATTACCCAGGATATTGACAGGAAATGAGTCACTGAGCCATTTGTATCTGTCTTTGGCACCAAAGACTATGAATTCTGTTTTATCAGGATTTAGCTTGAGTTTGTTTTCAGACATCCAGACCTGAATATCATTCAAACAGGATTTAAGACGGTCAAAAGACTGGAAAGTGTTACCAAGATCATGAAAATCCATGTGAGATCTAATTTGGGCAGTCACTATTCGCTCAACCAATTTTGACAAGAAGCTAAGACCAGACACCGGTCGATAGCTCTTCAAGTCCTCTTTTGAAAGGGTGGACTTTTTGAGGAGAGGTGTGACAATAGCTTGTTTAAAAAGATTTGGAAAAATGCCATTTTTGAGGGACAAGTTAACCAGTTTTGTCAATGAAGGGAGAAGGATGTCTATACATTGTTTCACAATATGTGTGGGACATGGATCTAGAGAGCAGGTTTTTGAAGAGGCTTCCTTGATAAACTTGAGGACTTCGCTATCAGTGACAACTTGAAAGGAACTGAAAGTTGGCGGCTCCTTGTCAGGGTGAAGAAACTTAGATCAGGTGTGTTTGAAGGTGTCTTGGATCTTTTTAATTTTATCAATGAAAAACAAACCAAATCTGTTTGCCAATGATTTTTCATCAACAAAGGATGGGAGGACAGTGGAATTTGACCGACTCAATATTCTATTCAGTGCCTGCCATAACTTCTTACCATCACCGCAATTATCACTAACTAGATCATGGTAGAAACGCCCCTTGTTTCTATTTAGAATGTGGTTACATCTGTTTATTTGCCGTCGAAGACGGGAACGATTTACAGAGGATTTGTCTCTTCTCCAAGAACGTTCATACTGCCTTCTCATGGCAGTTCTATACTCGTCAGTTATCCAGCTTGGTGCTGGTTTGATGAGCTGTTTAGTCATCACTGGTGCATGAATATCTAGAAGGCCAGACAAACCAGACATGTACTGTTCATGCAATAAATCAATGTCATCAGATGATGAACTTACAAACGGAATAGCCAGGAGGTCGCTTCTGAATTTATCAATATTTAATTTATGATATTGATGGAAGTTAACAACTTGCTGCATTGGAGTATCCGAAGATGGAAAGTCAACCACACAAGAGATAATTTTGTGATCACTTATGAAGCCTGAACCTTTCAAACTCGGATGGAGCCATCAACAAGTCTAAGGTATGACCATGAAGGTGAGTAGGAAAATCAATGTATTGGGACAGACAGCAAGAATCCATGACTGATTTAAATTCAAAGACTGTTGGAGACATAGTGTCGACATGAAAATTAATGTCACCACAAATGACAAAGGAGGAGGATAAGGAAGACAAAAAACCCACATATGACAGAAAATCTTCAAAAAAGTTTACAACAGATGAGGCAGGGGGCCGGTAAACGACCCCAAGAAACATGCGGTGCCCATTGAGAGTGAGAGAGACAGTGTGATTTCAAGGGAGGAGAACTCAGGGGAATGGATGGTTTTGAAATGAAGAGCTGACTTAATAAAAAAGCCAACACCGCCACCACGTTTGTTTTCTCTGTTGGTGTGAACAAGGCAAAAATCTTCAGGTGTTAACTCATTTAGAAATGAGGGTGTGTCTAGAGCTTTAATATGGGTCTCAGTGAGACCAAAAGCATCAAAATTTCCAGTTTTAACTTCTTCACAGAGAGTTGGGCCTTTATTCCTAATGGACCGACAGTTAGCAAATCCAAACTTCATTGGCCCAGGATTGAGAGCGACATCACCTGACAACAGGACCAGAGTGAGTTGCCTGAAGCACGCCTTTTCACAAAATGTAACTCTATGTGACTTGACATAAGATGGATTGGGCAGTAGGTTCATGATATTTACATACATGCAGGCCAACATCACACCTGCTCACAATTCTGTTGTGAGTCTTATGCCAATGCACAAAGAGACCAACAATACAGAGGAGGAGCCTAACAATCTGCATCATAAGGAAATTAGGGACCACAGAATAAAACGAAACATGCAAAATTCATAAAAAGTACAGCCAAACCACAGTTATAAAATATTTGAAGTACAGTACAGTTGTTCAATCTTTGAAATAAAGTACAGACCACAAGCAAAAATTACAGAGTAACTCCCGTTAAATGACAGTAATACCAACAATATAAACTAGCAGAATAATTAAAATACAGACCACAACTCTAATCACCGAGTAACTCCCGGTAGTGGGCGATAATACCCGCGATATCAACTAGCAGGCTATTGATAGATTTAAAACAATTCAGAACAACATAAAAACTATAAATAATTGAAGGTATATCATGGAAAGCAATAATAAGTACTAAAAGTACGACTAAAAGCCCAGATTTTTAGGTAAATTTAACCACTTTTATATGTTTTTGAAATGCGTTGATGAAGTTGATTTTATAATGGAATCCCTAAAAAGATTGTCCTAAAAAAACAGTCAAAAAATAGTGGCAAGCTGTTCATCTAGAATTGGGCTGGACAGCTTGGATGATGGCAAAGAAAGATTTATCAAGCAAAGAGTAACTACTGGAGAAGTAGCTGACAGTAATAATGTGGTACTTTCAAGTAAAGTTACTGGTTTTAATACCAGGTATGTGTACAATTCAAAATGTTTGGTAAAAAATGTTGAGTATGAAATGGTCCGCCCCTTGTCCCATTCAATGACTGTATTTAAACAGGTCATGAATGGTAATGGTCAGTTGTCATGCAGATATAGTAAAAAGCACTGGGGGTCAAAATGGGGAATGCGGGGCCAGTAAACACAACGTTAAGCAGGAGTTCACACTTACCCAATGTAGAGATAGTCATGAAGTGAGTGACCAATATGTGTGGTGTGATAAAAGCAACATTTAGCAGGTTACTCTAGTAAAATAGTAAGTAAAGGTGATACCAATAGTGATAAACATTCTAACCAATGGGAAATCAAGTTGAGTAGACAAAATGACTTTGTAGACAATCAGAATATTACGCACCAAGATGTGACAAAGTAGACCAACAATGAATATGGGAGAGTGCAGCAAGGTGAGTGATACATTCATGTAGGGTGACACAAATATACAGTGTGAAGAATGTGTACAAGGAAGTGAAGGTAAGGAGAATAGTATTGATACTAGGAAGAAACGGAATGTAGTGCATTGCACTCCAAATGATCACAACAGTTATGAACTTAAATTGTTGTATGATGTGAATGGCATAGATGATGATAAGCTCATCAATTCTATAATGTTTCACACTGAAGGGTGATTTATCATACTGATTTACATGGGGAGTGTTTAAGTCTTGTCCAATGTACTGATAAATCAAAGTACAGGTTTGGCTTTATTCCTCTCACAGATCCAATACTTCCAGCAGACAAAGGTAGCAGAAACATAACTATACAAGACCCAATTGCCTTACATAATGAAGTTAAAACATATGAAGCCAAACTTCATTGGGACTAGAATCCCAATCCCTTCACAGTATGAAATTGAAGTATGGAAACAAGAACTTAGTTCATACTGGGATCAACATTTGTTAAAATTCTTACAATTTGGGTCCCCCCTGGGCTTTAATCGGAAGTGTGAACTCAGACATACAGAAAAAACTCATAAGTCGGCTGTAGATTATCCTAAAGATATGTTAGCATATATAGAAGAGGAAGTTGAACATAAGGCCATATATGGGCCTTTCAAAGAAACCCCGATTGAAGGGGGCATGTGTCTCCTTTTATGACTCGTCACAAACCAGACTCAAGTAATAGAAGGGTCATAATAGTCCTTAGTTGGCCAGGGCACTACTCTGTGAATGATAGCATTGACAAGCATGTGTATATGGGCTCCAATTTTAATCTGATATTCCCAACAATTGATGATCATGAATTGGTTAAATTAGGCAAAGGGGCTTATATTTTCAAAATGATGTGAGTAGGGCTTTTTGCCACTTAAAGATTGACCCCTTAGATTATGATTTGCTGGGTTTAACTTGGCAGGGCACATATATTGACACTTGTCCGCCTTTTGGATTCAGACATGGAAGCCAGTTCTCCAGAGGACAAGTGATGCCATCAGGTATATCATGAGAAACAAGGGATTTGATATTATCAATTACATTGATAATATTTTTGGGTTTTGGCACCCTTTCCATGACTGCTAACTCTTTTCAGCCACTCCATACTCTCATGCAAGACCTACGGCTGACTGTCAGCAAAAAAACTTGCCCCACCCACCACTAGGGCTATTTGTTTAGGAGTCCAGATAGACACAATAGCAGGTACAGTTTCTAAAAATAAGTTGGAAAAATAAGAAAGTATGTACAAAATGTCAATTGCAATCTCTTTTAGGCCTTTTATTATATATACACAAGTGTGTGAAACCAGTGAGGTGCTTTCTAAATCGGATGTTGAGTCCTGAGAAATGCAAAAAATCCATCACGAATCTATCTAATTCCTGAATTTAAGCGTGATATCAGATTGTTTAGTAAATTTCTTTCATTATATAATGGAGTATCCATGTACAGGTACCAACCTTCAAAGCACGTATTAGAATTGGATGCTTGTCTGACAGGTTTGGATGGTCAGTGGCAGCAACATTTTTATCACTTAACAATACCGTTAGGATATAGGTCTATGTCAATAGTTTATCTCGAGATGGTCAACATAATGGTGACATACAAGCTATTTTCTAGTCAGTGGCAGGGAACTAGATTGTTAATTAAACGTGACAATGATGCAGTTGTTAAAGTGGTTCAATCTGGAGGAGCCAGAGACCCACTATTAGGTGCACTTGCCAGAAATATCTGGTAACTCACAGTCCTAGCTGATATTGATGCTCAGTACATTCATGTAATGGGTAAATCGAATAGGGTTGCAGATTTGCTATCTAGGTGGATGGGGTCATAGTCGGATAAGTGTGAACTGAAAAGTTTGATAGGTATATGAACATAGGTACAGGCGTCTCTGGACCTGTTAGCTATCGATAATGATATCTAAGAATTGTAACAGATACTGTACTTTGTCTTTTCAGAGTTGGAAAATGGCCTTTCAACCCAAAACCAGGCGTTGCTATAGTGCTTTAATGGTAATGGTATTCAAGTTGAAGCATTGGACAATAAATGTATTAAATATTTTTAAAAAGCATTAAAGGTAAACAGACCTTTGTCAGTAGTGAAACGAAATATAATGGATATACCTACTCTTAAACAGCTTATTCAGGTATGTATGGGTCATGGCAATGCAAGAGCGTATAAAGCCTTATTTCTTTGTGATTTTTTCAGGGTTTTCCATCTATCAAACCTTCCATCACATACAGTACATGGATTTGATCCATTAAAGCAATTTGGGGGGGGGGGGGGTGTGTGTGTCATATTTGGTAAGAAAAAGGTAACGTTGTTTCTAAAGTGGTCTAAAGCATTGCAAGATAGGGATCAGGTGCGTACTGGTGTACTGCCAAAACTAAAAAATCCATTAATTTGTCCTTTCCGGGCTCATAGGATAGATAGATAGATATTTAAAATTGTTAGTGCAAAAACACTAATGTTTCATACTGCACTATAAAAACATTAAATACTATAAATACATTAACTAATATTCACAAACATATATATACAAATAATTAAAATACATGAACAAATATACAAATAAAAATAAAACATCTGACTAGATACACATTGTGAAAAACAGACATTAAACAAACAATAATTGGATAAAACACATGGACAAGAAAAATACTAGAGAAGGATTACAGAGTAGCAATACTTTAACAATATGTATAACATGATGAAATATACAAAAAAAAACTCATGACTGAATATACAGATAAATTTGACAAGAATATACAGTAAACATTACACAAACAATAAAACAGTTACAAACTATAAATAGAATATATTTCCCAAAAGGACTAAAATAACATAAAACAGCAATAAAATCCAATCATGGTTAGAATTATACTGCGATATTAACACCTCCATTTAGTCGCCTCTTATGACACGCAGGAGGACATGTTGGGCCTATTCTACTTCCCCAAACCGACAGGGGGAGTGGGGCTCATAGGAGTATTTATCAATTGTATAATCTGGGTCCTGATGACCCTTTATTTTAGCATCTTACTAGCAAAAGTTGGGTACCCTTAACGGATTCTAGAGTTAGAAAGCATTTGGTAACTCTAAATATAGCTATGTCACTCCCAAGAAATTTCTACACATTCCACGCCTTTCGACATTCAGGTGCCTCGCAGGCGTACCATTCAATTTTTCTATTCAACAAATCAAATAATCACGGCACCTGGACATCAGAATGCGTCTGTTGTTACATAAGCATGTCTGATAGTGCTGGTCAGCAGGTGGCTGATGTTTTTAGGCATACCATACGCTAATTCCTACTCAGTGATGTTATAATTGTAGGTTTGGGTTTGAGGCATTGGTATAAAAATGTAAATTTTATCAAATCTTTATCGCAGCAGGAAAAATGGAATATCAGACTGGTAATACTCATAGATAAGTTAAGGTAACATTAAACATGAAGGTATGGTGGCTTAAGTCGGCATGACATACATTATTAGTTAAGTTTAGGTCACCCTATGTTAACCTGCCAAGTTATTTAGGTATATGGTTCTTGCTTTTCATTACTTTATATGTGTAAGCATGTGTGCTATTAACTGTATTTAAATATTAACGACAGCATGTATTAGTATTGGGTAACCTTTTGTATTAGTATTATTGAGTTATATTTACATTGTAGTTTAGTTTTTATTATTTTATGTATTCTTAATACTATTTACTGCATTTTATTAATAAACCATTTTACCTTCAGTATTTGTTATTGGCTTGTGGGAGCTGGGGGCTGTCCGCATATCTACATGTTTTTGTGCAGGTTCATCACATTGAACTGAAACTTATGTTCAATACCTTACATATCATCTTTAAATCGGGTCATTAATCTTGGCTTAGTGATCACAGAGATGTGGTGACATGCTTAACAATATAACTTGATATCTTTATTTTCGCTAAACAAGCAAACAATAATAATGTATAGTACATAAGGTCCATATCTGCCCTCAGTCATTAAGTCCACTAGCCTCACTGGAGGAAATTCCCTTTCTGTTTCCTTCACAAGACGAAATAAACAATAGCGTGCAGGTTCTACTTTTGCACTTGCTGCTGCTGCTTAATGGATAAGCTTCTCCTGGTTTTTAGGTAACGTAACACAGTACGCAACTTGTTAATTCAAAAGTAATGAAAAAGAGACTGTTCTGTTGAGAAATATTTGCCTTCTGACCTCGCCAAGACTACGCTTGAGAGCAAATCTTGGAGGTCATATGACCTATCATTTCACTTGTGAAGGTTGGGAACACAATGGCTGAGGTCCTGGCCAGTAGACTCATGTTATAAACATGTTCCAATAACTTTGTCAGCAAGCATATATCAGATTTCACCAAACAATGCAATGAGTTGAAGAAGGATTTAAAGAAGGACTCGAGAGAAGTGAATGTTAGAGTGAACAGTTTGGAACAACGCATTGCAAAGTTGTAGAAGAAAAAAGTGGAATTTCCAAATCATTTGGTGACCCATTGGAAAATACAGATGTAACTATTTTGGCTACAAATGTATTTCAGCACCCAGATGAGGATTCTGTGGAAATGGCACACTTGCCGGTCTTGCAATTTGTAAAGATGAAAATAATAAGAAGATTGCATCACAAGTGGTGATAACAGCAGCTAAACATTTACCGAACAGAAACCAAAAAGGGCCTAATTTACTGAAGATATCTTTCACAGACTTAGAGGGAAAAATACATTCTGAGACATAAATCTTTGCTGAAGAATACCACAGGATATGAACAGGTTTTCCTCCATTCTAGTCAGACACATATTGAGTGTCTACTGCACATTAACTTCTGTGTTTTTCTGGATAAAATGCCCTGGGGAAATGACTACAGGTTAACAACAAATGGTCGTCTGGTGCAGAAGGACTGAGGGTCGAGACAGTCTGAAGGTGTAGATCAACGATTCTCACCACCAAGAGTTTGATGTAGTCAAAACAGGTTTACTTGCAGATACTTCTTAAGACATGCACATCTCTTCACTCAATATAAATGAATGGACAGAAAGCAACAAACTGCTTCAATTGGCCTGAACAACCGTGGGAAGTCTGTTTTTGATTATATGATGATCCTACATGATTGTTTTAATTATTGTATAGACAATGTCAGACCTATTATTTAAATATGATTTATACAGCTTTATATCACATAGATGTAAACCACCAGATCATTCGCTATTGTCAGTAAATTTAAAATGTTCTTACATTGATAAGGGTGTTCATAATAATTGTAGCAATGTGAACAACATGTCAGGTGATAACACATCCACCAATCTCGTTAACAAATCAAGTCAGAAAAGAAGGTTTAATTTTAAGAATAAGCTGGAAGCCTGTATAAATTCATATGAGTGCAGGCAAGAATCCCAAGAATCTATAGACATTGTGTACAATCAATATTCTGAAGTTGTTTTCACAGAATTAGATTCATTTTTAAAAATTGGAAATATTTCAAAATCTACCAAGAGGCGTTATAGAAACAATAAGCCATACTGGTCTGATGATTTAAAAATCATGTGGAAAGAGATGAGATATGCAGAAAACAGCTTTCTAAACCACAACAAAAATGGTTGTAAAAAATCAAAGATAAATTAAGGTCATAGTATATTACAAAGCATCATTATATTTGACAAGGCATTAAGGCAAGCAGAGAGAAAGTATAATAAGGGGGGTCATAAATGATTTTGAGAAAGTCAATACCCAAAACCCAAGAGCTTTTTGGGAATATATAAAATTTAGGTCCAATTAAATACAATAAAATACCAATGAAAGTGAAAATAAATGAAAATGTGACAGGAAATGAGAATGAGGTTTTTAAATGGCAAGAAAACTTTTCAAATGTGTATGGTGTTCCAGATGGTGTGGAATATGATGATTTATTTAAGGAACAAAAAATTTATGAAAAATCACTTCTTGAGAAAGATTCACATATTAATAATGATTTTATTAACAAGCCAATTAGCTTCCAAGAAGTGGAACAGATCACTAACTCCTTAAAATTGAACAAAGCATGTGGTTTGATGGGATACCCAATGAAGTTGTAAAAAATAAGGATGTTGTTTTGTATTTGTGGAAATTATTTAATATCCTATTTGATCACAGTTTGATGCCTTCAGTTTGGTTGAAAGCTATTATAACTCCAATACCAAAAGGAGCAAAATGGGACCCTTGTTTCCCTGAATTATAGATGCATTAGTTTGTTAAGCTGCACATCAAAGGTATACTCTGGCTTAATTAATAAACGGTTAACCAGGTACTTCAAGGAAACAAACTTTTTAGTTGATGAAAATGATGGTTTAAGGAAAAATAGATCTTATGAAGAGCACATATTTTCTCTTAATAGTATGATTCAAACAAATGTCAAAAGTAAAAAATCTGTATTTGCAGCTTTTATCGGTTTAGAAAAAGCTTTTGATTGGGTGGACTGTGACCTACTGTTTTATAAACTCTTGCATAACAAGTTCACTGGAAAAATGTTTAAAGCAATAAGACTTTATACACAAACACACTTGCATGTATGAAACTAAATAATTATTACAATAATTGGTTTCATATAAATAATGGTGTTCGCCAGGGTGATTCACTCTCCCCAACTCTCTTTTCCTTTTTTATAAATGATTTAGCAACTGAGGTAAAAGAACTTGGTCTGGGTATTGATATAAATGGCACTAAAATATGCATTCCTTTGTATGCTGATGATATGGTTTTGATTGAGAATTCAGAATCTGAACTACAGTCAATGCTAAATGTAATATATCAATGGTGTAAAAAAGTGGCGTTTGAAGCTTAATAGTAACAAAAAAATTGTTCATTTCAGAGGAAAGAGGGTAAAACAAACAATGTTGGGCAGCTGGGCAGGCACTGGCTGAGGTTTAAATAACTTTCTCAGCAAGCATATATCTCTCTCAAATTGTTACGATAGATCTTTTCAGCCGTAATTTGACAACAACTATTCTTTAGGAACTACAACCTATCTTTCTAGTGGTATAACTAATACATCCCTCTTTGAACTGTGATAATGGAGCTGAGTAATCCTATGACAAGAATAGTCGTACCAGTGATTAATCGACACAAGTTATCGGAGCTTGAGGCTGCACTCTCTCTTTTTCTGTCATAACAGTCGGGAGTAGGTCTTACAATTGATATTTTCTGCCATAATAGTTTTCCGTTGGTTGTAACACAGGGCTATTGCTAGGAACCTTTTGAGTTATAAATTTGGTCATGATAAGGTGTTGGAAATGAAACCAGGGTTTATTAGAGATATCCTTTGTCGGATTGTAATGAATTGTTTTCTTGGAATTGGATCCATCACCATTCCAAGGGATGTTCCCACCAAATATCTTGCTTAACAAATGTTTTAATTAAAAATTGATTTCTCGTATATTTATACTACTTTACTGCTAACCTCGCGAGACAACATTCCCCGATATTTTTTCCAGCAGTGATGACCTTTATCAATGCATATTCTCATGTAATGGAAACTTTAATTACAATGGCCACATCTTCTTCATCAAGTCAGTGTTCTGCATGATCTATGAACATTCACAGCTTGATTAGTTCACAAAAGTTGCCACAAAAGTGTATAAAGGTGATACCTTAATGATTATTTATTGAAATTATTTATCAAGGTCTTATTCAATTATAAATAAATTAATAGAGAGTAACTGAAAGGTTATATTTTACAAGGAATACAAATCACATGATGTCTGCAAATTGTAGGCAGCATTATTTATTGGTTGTCATATTTTTCATTGATGACTTAATTTGAAGACAGAACAACAATAAGTTTTAATTAATGACAGTTTAGGGTGCTGTTCCACTTTCGAGACAGCTCACCCCATTTGCAAACTGACCCCAGATTTTAAAAGACAAGTCACCCCATGTCACAATTCACCTCATAAGACAACCAACCCCATAACTATTCTTTGAAATAACAAGTTCAAATAAACCATAATTTATTTCCAAAAGCAATGTATTAATAGTGAAAACGTAATGCACAATCAAAATTTGTGGCTTGAAATAAAATAAAGTTAAAAGACTTAAACAATGAAAAGTGTTCCTCTCATTGTTACACATTAATAGTGAAGAAATTAATACATAACCGAAAAACATGTAGCCTGAAATAAAATAAGATTAAAACTGAAACGATGAAAGTGTTAAAAGTGTTCCTTTCATTGTTCCATTTTAAATCACCCTGGACACTTCTGACTGGAAGTCCTCTGCCGTGGTGTCACAAGCATTTGCTATTGTGTGGTCTTCTTGGCCCTTTTTGAATGAGGGGAAATAGAGCTATAGAATTCCCTATATTCCACAAGTCAGAAGAATTATGCTAATTGTAATTACAATGTGACAAGAGTAATCAAGAAAACTGTTATGGCCAATTGCACTGTTATGGCACAATTTTTGTTTTACTTTACAAGGAGTCCTACTTTGATATACTTTGCTTTTGTTAAGGCTTTAGAGAATGTACGACACTTCTGACTCTTATGTAGGTGTAATTTGTACCTTTAATATTCCTTAAATGAAAACAGGGTAGGTTTATTGATTACAATGGCACCAAACTAGTGTACAATAATAAGGGGTGAAATTTTATATGGGGTGAGATTTGACATGGGGCGAGTTGTCTTTAGAAAATATGGGGTGAGTTGGAAATGGGGTGAGTTGTCCTGATACCTCTGTTCCGATCTCATGATTGATTTGTAAGACTCACTGGTTTTAAATTCATAGCCCTCTTACCAGTTGTTCTACAAAAAAAGGCTGAAAAATCTTTTGGTCTACATGCGTGATCTGTAAAGCCATCTGAGGCACGAGTAGCGCACTAGCAATATAAAAGTCTAGTGAATAAAAACAAATTCCGAGTCAGATACATCCAATACCTGGCCTACAACTAAGATGGTCACTCATGCAAGTACTAACGTAACACACTGCTGCTTAACTTAAGTGATGAGATGGGTACTCACCATACTACGCCACAATTTGTGGAAGTCCATAGACAAAAAAAATGAGAAAAAAAAAGTTATCTTTAGAAGTTCAAACGTCACTAGAACTTGTGCTTTAAAAGGCAGGAAAATAAAACCTTTAAAATAAAACATGCATTACCTTGCAACTGAATAATACATCTCAGGACCAAAGAGATATATCTGAGGACCTACACCCTCAGTCTTGGTAGCAGATCAGATCAGTCGGGAGATCTATTAGACTTATCTTGTTATGGGACAAGATCACTCTGATCCAAGTTTGTTTATTATTTTACAGGAAGATTAGTTTGCAATTAAAACAGTAGTAAGGCTCACAATCAAAAAGGGAAGTCGTACAACTATAAAGATGATCAAAATTTACTTACTTGTCACCAGATGAAAAATCGTGACAATGACACTCCAACCAAAAGTTATTAAACATGTTTGGAAAATGGGATGGAGATGGATGACCACTACAAACACACTCCTGATTTACTGACAAAACATGTTGTCTACATGATTACGAACAACTACAGTGGCCAGGGTATTCACTTGTGACTGTGGAACAGAGATACTAGGGCATGCATCTTCGATTGCATGGTACTGGCCTTAGAGAAACTATTCATTCAGTTCCTATCCATACTGATGTGGTATGTTTTAAAGAGGTTTCTTTCTGTCAAGAATGGTTCAGGAACCTCCTAAATGACCAACCAGGAGTACAAATTACCGTCTACAGAAGACTACAGCTTGAATGTGACCATTCAAGCACTGATCCAAATAATTCTGTGTAACCATCAATATATGGGGAGAGCTTTACCACAGCCAAAGAAATTCTCGACCACCTGAAGATATACAGTAATTGCATATGATCTAGTTAATAAATTGTGCATAAACAACCCCAAACCTACATATTCCCAATTATATAAGCCATTTGTGAAAGCCATTCAGTGAAGTGAATAACCACCCCATTGCTGTACATAGTAATGAAGATGAAGGTAAATACCTTTAATATCACTCTACCAAACATATGCCTGTATTAACAGCTCAGAAAACATGTTGACTTGTTTAAATCTCTCAAATAATAATTCCAGCAGATCATTTAACAGTTCTCATCGTAGGAAATGTTATTGTGCCCTACGTGCAGTCTTTGTTTTCATTGTGTGTGGTCATTTTGACATCAGTGTCCCACCTAAACTGTTAAAGCATATGTTACACTAATGCCCCATTCACTCTACAGGTGGTACATCCCACAGTTAGAAGTTTTCTAAGCTCACCCAGGTCACCCCATCTTGTCTGAGTTGTTCACACTACAGGCAGACAGCCACTGACTGAACATGGATTTTTAACAATCAACAACAGTAGGATTACAGTACTACAAACATCGGTTGCTGAGAAGCAGCCTCCATTATTCTCAACTCACCTTCGATAGCTGTTGGACGAACACGTGGCGAAATGACCAATTCCTTATGTCGTCGTATTACACTGAAAGACGACTGAATCACAACCTATTGTACACCTTGGACCACACCTTTGGTTATCGTAGTAAGAAATTCATATATGCATGCATGAAATCATCTGCACATGCTCACGGTACCGAAATCAGAGGCGGAAATTTGAAATTTTGGAAAACAACCATGGGACTCACAAGGTAATATACGGTTTGCCACTGACTTTGCAAGGTTGCATACGGATGACAGACAGTGATCCAAGTACAGGGATGTGTCACCAAATGTGGGTTACCGTGGGTGATACCGCCTGTGATGTGAATGGGGTTTAATTGCAAGACTTGTAGAAGTTCTCTGTTACAAGCAAAACAATTTCTATAGAAAGTAATGTACAACCGTACAACTTTATTGTACAGAAAAGTGAACATAATTCATTGCTTCATCCATCAAAACAAACAAGGCTGTTTTCCGTTAAAGGGATACAATATGGAATGTAACTGGACAACGACATCGCAATAAACATAAAGACCATAACTTTGTGAACATTTGAACACTTACTTATTGTAACTTCAAGTCAATATACTGAAAAATAACTTGGGAAACGCCAATAAATGTATAGAAAAATTGACACTAATTAAAGAAATTTGCACTCATCGGAGATTTTTCATGAAAACCAGCATTTTCAGCTTATGAATAGCAGAAGAATCAATCCTCTTAATAATGTGGAAAAAATCTTCCTGAATTTTATTGGGACAGAGTAATATATCTTTTGTGAATATGATTTGTAAGTTTTTGATCAGTAGCCTTCTGCTGGAGGTGTGTGACGCTTGATACTAATGACTAGAGTCCAGGGGCCGGTTTCATGAAAAGTCTCAAACTGAGCCAGACTCAAGGCTGAGTCAGGGTCTCAAATCTGAGACTTTTGTCTTGGCTGAGTTTTTGGCTCAAATGGATTTCACAAAGGGTGGATCAGCTGAGACCAGTCTCAAGTTATGGTCTCAACTTTTTAATCTCATTTCATATATTTAGTGGGCTTATTTTTAGTTTAAAAAGTTATATTTCATGATTATTATCATTTCAAATATCTTTAATACTCATAATACAAAGAAATTATACGATAATATATTATTCTAAGTGATCCATAAGATTGAGACTCAACTGAGGTTGAGTCTGGCTTTGAGTCCACCCTCGAGGCCTGTCACTTGATAATAGCCTATAAAGCATGTCAATTCTATTGACTTTTGTTATTAGTAAATATTGAATATGTGGCTGTAATTACAAAATAAAATGAAAATAGAAGATTTCAAGATTTATCAATTTCATTTTGGAACAAATTATATCGCTTTATGTATGTGTTTTTTGGCATCAAAGTTTGAACTCAAATTTGAGCCTGTGACTGAGCCAGGTCTCAAGTTGAGCTTGTTTGTGAAATGCATTGAGTCTGAACAGACTCAGCAAAATATTTCCAAAATTTGAGACAAAGTCTCAACTTTTTAGTCTGACTCAAGGCTTAAGTCTGTTCATGAAACCGGCCCCTGGTTTCCTGAAGTGAGACTACAGGAATTGAGATAAGAACTCTTGAAAGAAAGATTGAGTTATCACTGAGACGTCTTCTCTCAATTCTTCTACTTTCAAACAATTCAATGATCCGGAAGCTTTAGTCTAAGATTCAGACATCTGATTTCCCGATGGCTATTCTAGGCTATTCTTGGCATTCTGTGCAGCGACCCCCCCCCCCCCCCCCCCCCCCCCCCCCCCCCCCAACACAACCAGGGAGATAATATACGAATAAAAACAACACATATTTTGGGCCCTTTTGTATAAATGGCCACACTTCTTCCATTCAGTGCCAGAAAATCCCCCATAACGTACAAACGTAAGTTTAAACATGATATGCCACGGGAATAGAAAATGTATGGAGACTGAATTGAAGCAGCCACCTTCCATTTATCTCTAAATTTAAGAAGCGAGTTTTCCCATTTGCTTTTTTATTATCCCAAACCCCACCTATCAGACAATTTTGGTTCCAGTAATTAATTGCACTTATCACATGACAACATGATAAAGAACAGTAAGATCAGTATATAAAATATGGGTATGTTGGGACACCCAAACGGATAACTTTGAGTCCTACTTAAATATATACACCTAAGTGTGTTGAAGCCAAAAGATTTTTTTTTCCAGAAAATATTTTATGACTGACGTAGACTGTATTATGCAGCACATAATAGTATTACAATAAAGCAACTCCCCCCATGATGTACTGGCTAAACAATTTGCAGTTATTTGAATAAAAGTTTGCCATGAAAGGCTCTCTGTAATGTATCAAAATGTCTTTTACTTGTGAAGACCAACTATCAATAGCACAATAAATCTTCCCTTTCTTTTATGGCTGTAAGAAAAATTTAATTGTTGATGCTAATGACTTATTCGACAATAATGCACTAGAAAGTCAGACTCCAACAAACAGTGTGATTAATGAACGTCATTAATTTCACAATTTCAATTAACATTGTTACAAAATACTGACAGATATGTAAAAACCCTGTTGCTTCTGTCTACAATTAACCTTTGGCTTCATGCCTTGCTGTTTTTTTATATTTAAGAGCCATTTAATGTAACGAAGACTATTTTAATTGCTAGTTTAAATGAGGGAAAAGTGGAGAAAAAAGGTATCTCACTATTTTAGTTCATCATTGTTAAGTGAAATCTCACAAGACATGAAAACAGTTTTGTTTAACAGAACTTCGAGAAAACAGGGTACATTTCAAAGGAAAAGGTTGAAGGATCTTCTATTCAATTGTTTTAAAAGGAAATTATTTGAGTTCTGCTTAAGACGTGCGACTGTACATGTATATTTATCTCAATAAAACATTACGTAAAACTCCAGCTTTAGGACTACAAGATACAAAATTATTTGAACTAGTTTTATTTATTACAGAAAATTCAATGACCACAAAGCACTCGCAGAGCGCTAACCCCCACCAGAAGGTGTTAACAAAAAAATCTGTTTTTTTTTTTTTTTCAATCCAGAATATGACCTCGATCTTTCAAAAATGTAGTCACTTCTTTTTTGGCCAGGCTATACCCACAGGAAATTCATCAAGATCAGTTCAATACTATTGGCATTATGTCATCCAGGAAGCCAAAGTCATTGAAAATGGTGTACAAATAAATATAATAAATAAATACATCGCAAATGGAATCTTTTAAAATTCAGAACTGTTTTTGTATCTAGAGTATGATACGGATCTTTTCCAAATTTAAACACTTCCTTCTTTGAACAGCCACTATCAAATACAAAAATTCATAAAGAATCATTCATTACTTTTCATAATTTCAACATATGCAAAAAATGTAACCTCCTACTGGCAGCAATTATGTGCCCTTCCCAGGTTTTCACTTCATGTTCAGAAAGGTGACTCTGTTTTGCATCATACACAAATGGGGGTATTCCACTGGAGTTGGACCTAGAACCAACTCTAAGATTCTAGGATCAGTTGCAAAAGTTGGGAGTCGAGACAAAAATCCAGAAAAAGGTGTGCAAAAAAATTTGGTTTGTTTCATCCCCCAACAGGACATTGAACATCCTGGCTTGTCTGGATCTACCTCCTGAACTGGCTTGGAGTCGGGTGCTTTTCTCCACGACTAGACGGGAAACTACTAGGACAAGCTGTATCAAACCCTGAGAAGCTGTACTGACAAACCAACAGGAGCATTTTCCCAACTCAACCCGACTGGACCGATTAATTTCTGGATTAATTTCAAGACTGCTAGTCGGGATCAAACCAATTCTATATAAACCCATTTGGCTGCTGTAAATCATCATTTATCACTGCAAAGATGCCAGCTACACATCAGAGAGACTTTCAACAGATGCTTAGAGTACATTTGTTTGTTTGTTTGTTTTTTTTGTTTTTTTTAGTTTGATCTTTTGATTTTCATGATTTGCAGACAAAAAGGAAGAATCTGAACCCAGTACCAGCACCCTACACCCAGAACTTTTACCACAGCCACAATTACCACCCAGGAGAAGAAGTAAGCCACCAAACCCCTGGGCCATGCCCTAGATCCTTCAAAGAGAAGAAAGAGGATGCTGTAGTCCTCTCCTGGCCGACTCAATACAGACTGTTATCCCAGGTTATCAGAATTTTGTTAGGATGCCACCAGCATTTTTTTTTGCAACTTTGAGGAACGTATACACAACTGCTTCATGAAGAAAGTCATCAATTTCAGGAAGCCCTTGGAAGTTGGATTGAAACTGGCAATAACACTGAGACACAGGACCATAGGAGAATCTTACAGATCCTTTCAGTATCACTGGCTGGTTAGCTGAACCACTATATGTAAATTTGTCCCTGTTGTCTGCCAAGCCATCCTTGCTGAATACCTGGAAGAGTACTTAACCTGCCCTACTGACTCTGAAGACTAGAAAAAGGTGGAGGAGAAGTTCAGAAAGCAGATGGAATGACCCCTATGCTGTTGGGGTACTAGATGGAAAACATATCGCCATGAAAAAGCTAAAGAAATCTTTGAGTGAATATTACAATTACAAGGGCTTTTTTCCCTGGTGCTGCTAGCCCTGGTCGAGGCAGAATACAGATTTCTCTGGGTAGATGTTGGGTCAAGTGGATGTTCACCAGATGCACAGATTTTTAACCAAAGCAAGTTGAGGAAGAAGATCGAGGATGGCACCTTGGGGCTTTCACTACCTGAAACCCTGGGGGTGGGAGGATCAGATTTGCACTATTTCTTCGCCTTAATGACTTGTTAAAACCCTATATCAGAAGACAACTCACAAGGGAAGAGATAATAGCAAACCACAGGATCTGCAGAGGCAGGATGGTAATGGAGAATGCATTTGGAATATTAGTACAGGGTACTTACAGGACAATGGAGCAAAGGCTGAAGGTTGTCAGAGACATTGTTTTGATATGTTTGTGATGTTGTACAACATGCTGAGGACACACCAGGGCGGAGCAGACAGGGCATCCACCCCATCAGATGATATATCCACCCTACAAAATGAACAGGTGATGTATGTGCCAGATGACAACTACAGGAATACTTCGAGGGAGGCCCAAACACCAGCAAGACCTACTGATTACTTCAATCATCTTGGTGCATTGGCTGGGCAGGACAGGATCTGAGATGGAAACTACCCTGGGGACAGAAAAAGCTGGTATCTCTCAGTCCTTTTCAGAACTACCCAATTATTCCAAGAATTTTTACTTAAGCTGCAATTCCTCCAATTTCCAACCAATTTCCCAAAAAATTCTAATACATTTTCAAACAATTTCCAATGAAATAACAAGTGTCATCATACTGTTGAATAACATCAACACAAGTTCTGTAAAAATGCCCAACATTAAAACTAAAATTTGGTAAAACTTCAAAGAGATTTCTTTTTCAAAAGATATTTCTAATTTGAAAACTTTCTTATATATCAAAATCTTTTTTTGCCAAAATTTAATCTTTTTTGGCCAAATTTTTATTTGTTTCTGGTTTGTTGGGCCAAAGTCTCATTTTATTTCCAAGTTCTTATTCCAAGATTTTCTCATTTTTGTCAAACTTCAAAATCTTAAGTTATTTAGAGTTATTTCTTATCATCCAGACTTTGATCGATGGCTTGCGGCTGCTGGCAATCCTCTCCCACAGGCATTCTTCCCTGGCCTTGTCCTTAAAGTGCTCATTGGTCTTGTCGTAAAGCTCCTCATGATCCTTGACAAAGTCCACAATGGCCTCCTCATCTGAGTCTGTTCAGTAAATGTTCGTCATAGATAGATAGATATTTTATTTTTGTGTCACATGTTATACATTAACAACATGCAATTACACAAATTACATTAATACAAACATCCAGCCTATGAAGGCTTATGAGACACAGTTAAAAATTTATTTAGTTTTCAGTAGGAATATATATTTCAAAAATTACAACTGAGGATATATTTTGCAGTTAAATTTACAATAGTTGGGTGACTGGGTAGAATTTCTAACTTAGAACTATCATTAAGCGTTAAAAATGTTTCTCAATTTTACAAACTTCTAACATAATTTTTTTTCTTTCTGAATGAAACCCTGCACAATACAATAAAACATGCAATTCATCTTCTATTAAGCCACAATTACATCTTTGACAAAGACGTTTATCTTTGGGAATATTTCTGTACCTGCCACTGTCTACTTTTATTTTGTTGAAGGTGGAACTGCATAATTTTGCAATAACAGATCTGTAGTTTCTATTTTTACAACTAGAAATATAGCTCTTTTCTTCTAAAGTAGATGTTGACTCAAAGTTGTTATAATGTTCTAACCTTGTCATTATGTCTGCATTTTAGATAGGTTTACTTTAAATGTTATATCTAAATGTTTTTTAATATTTTCAAGTATATAATTTAATGGTAAGTTGATTTCATTTTCAGTTTCAAAAATTTGTGACATATTTGCCAAACTGAAGAGATTGAATACTTCTTTTCCACTGAGTTTTGCCTAAACTGAATATTTGTTTAGGTAATCTATTGTCAGGAAAGCTGATAATATGGTACCAGAACCTAACCATCTCAAGCTTTTAACGTATTTTGGGTGGGGTCCAACCAAGTTCAAAATATAAAATTGGGATAGGTGTTTGTTTTCCCACACCCAGAATTGTTCTCATTGCCTTGTGTTGTATAATATCACATTTTTTATACAGAGGGCCACCCCATATACCTGCACCGTAGTCCATAATCTTGCAAACTGTGGCTTCATATACCTCCTTATAGACTTTTGGTTGAAATCCATCCAGAATAGTGCTTATGAACCAAACTACCGAGAGAACGACTGCTAGCATTTGCCAATGTATCAACAGTTTGAGTAAAGTCCAGTCAGTAATTTAGTTCAACACCAAGATATCTATACTTATTTGTTCTTTCAATTTCACTTTTTCCAATTGTAAATTTAAACTTACTTTCCGACTTTTTTTCTGAAATGCACAATCTGTGTTTTTGAACGATTTATGTTTAACTGCCATTTCTGGCACCAATTGTGAACAGAGTCTAGCATTTTTTGGAAAGATTCTTCAGATTCAGATATTAGCACTATATCGTCTGCATGTAACAAAATAGACACTGATTTATTTCCAATTTTTACCCCACATTCTAATGTTTTTATTTCAGTGGCCAAATCATTAACAAATAAATTAAACAAAATTGGAGACAATGTGTCTCCTTGACGAACTCCAACATTTGAACTAAACCAATTTGTTAGATAGTTATGGAGTGTAACATAAATTTTGAGATTGTCATACATTACTTTTAATACTTGTAGAAATTTACCATCTATACCATAATTTAACAGCCTAAACCATAGTAAATCTCTATTAACAGAATCAAATGCCTTAGAAAAGTCAATAAAACATGCAAAAACAGACTGGTTACTTTTCTTTTTCATTCTTATAATAGTACTCATAATATAAATATGTTTAGTACAGGATCTTGCTTTCCTGAACCCGTTTTGTTCTTCACAAAGTATATTATTGTTATCAATGAAGTTCACTAATCTTGCTTTAAGAATAGTGGAAAACAGCTTTGATACAGTAGATATTAGAGATATTCCACGACAGTTTGTAGGGATTCATGGATCTTTGCCTGGTTTGACAATAGGGCACAATAATGTTTGGGACCAAATTCATATATCCCTTCTTGTGCCTGGATTGCAATTGAGATATGCTCGCCTCTCCTCCAGCCTCTGCGTCCATTGCACTGTCACTCCTCTCAGTTCTTGGTCTGTTTTCGTCCACTCCCCCCTCTAGCTCTGTTGACTGTGGAGTTTCCACCATCCTGGCTTCCTCCCTCTCTCTGTTGTTTCTGTGCCTCATCCTCCCTCTCTCTCTCTGTTCTCTCTCCTCCCTCCTCCTCTGCATGTCAGCAGCTGTATCCCACAAACTCAGACTCTGTAGATGTGTCCGCGGGAACTTCTATCTTCCTCCAATTCCCTCTGCCATTTTAGGACCTATCTTATAAATCCAATAAAAGCAGCATTTGTAAAACCAAAAGCCTATCTAAACGTTGCCAGGTGTAATCTGTCAGATGCCAGATACCAAATGATGAATTGGACTTGTGTTGGCTTGTCTGTTGCTGTCTTAACTACTTTGTTAATTTCTCCTTAGGGTTTGTCCTGTGTTCCTGGCTTGTCCTACTGAGATGTTACCGACTCTGTGGTTGAAGACTTAGAGACTTCCCGTCTTGATAGGAAGCAACTAAGTCAGGTTGGGGATGTTTATGACAGGCCGGTTTCCTTTCATGTATGGTCAGGTTGTGTCTACAGCCTGTCGTGAAGCGGTGTCCAGGTCCAAGTTCTTACAGACAAGATGGTTACAGTATAGGACAATACAGGAAGTGTGACCAACAAGTGGTAACATGACAGGACAGTTTCTAGGTGGGTGGAACCACAGTTAGGATCAAGAGTGGTGGAGGATTGGTGAAATATAAAATATGTTTGACATTTTGCCGATCCACTGGGACAATCTGGAAAACTACTATGGATCCTAACCGACTCTGTAAACATTGTTCCTGACCCTTAAAAAATCCATTACTGACAAGACGGCCCCAGTGGAACACCTCCAAAAGGGTCATAAACTGAAGGCAAACAAACCCATTACTCAAGTACTGTGTGCTGTGTATTAAACCTGTCGCTTCAATTGTCGTATATAAAATATCTTCAAAAGTTTTAATCTATTTGTTTGTTATCAGCAATGAAACTGTACAGTTTGCAAACAATACTATTTAGCTTTTCAATTTATATTATAGTTTATTTTTGTGACAATGTTACACTTTTTTTCACAGAAAATTGGCACTCCCAAAGGGAGATCTTTTTTGGATTGAAACATCTAATTTCTTTTAGAATTATATGTTTTTAAGTGGTGAGTAAATTCAACTGAATCAAATAATTGCTTGTTTAATAGTTTAAATGTCAGTTTCAATGAAGGGAAGTTTAAATTTATCGAAGTTTTTCTTTTAAAAATGTTATATAAACATTCAAGTAACCATTTTAGTGCTGTTGTTATGTTAATTAACTATGATATTCTTACTTTATAAGTTTCGATTCATATTCATTGATATTTTCTTTGTATTCCATGTCATAGTTTTATCAATACATTCCGCGATTGTTTCTGCTTTTCCCGTAGGTTTTCATTAACACTTTTCAATTCATTTCAGAATTCAGTTTTAGATGTCTTGCACAGGTTTTTGCTTCATATTTTCTTTCTGTTTAATAGACTCTATCGTATTGTCTATATTCATTGGCATACGCTCTCACTCTCTATTTAAAGTAAAATTCATTTTCAATACAAGCATCACACATTTGACAGATTCTTTGCTCAACTTGCAGATTACAAAATCTACCATTTCCAATTCTACACACAAAGGTACAAACCTAACATGACTAAATAACATCAATACCATAAAATAAATAAAATAAACTTTTATATGACAAATATTTAACGTCTTATGAAAACTGACATTGAATGAAAAGGTTAGTAAAACCTATCCAGTTATTATAAAACTTGTGTAGCAACAGATTCTTTGCTTGCGTTCTTTACATCGTGTGAAGCAAAGTGAATGTGTTTGATGAAAAGATCCATGACAAAAATTTAAATAAGAAGTATTGAAATGCAAAACTACGTACAATATGGAAGTCAAACCTTGAAGTGCTGCTTACTCAATATAACACACAATAGTCTCCAATTAACTTTCTGTTTTGTGACATACTTGATACACCTCAACAAAGATCTTTGGCAACAAACTGTATTCATATTAGTGATATTAAAATAACGACTGCAAAGTAAAAACAGTTACAATTTTAATAATGAAAAAATAAGGTAATATTGTAAATCTTATGCAGGTTAATATCTCCAGGTCAAAAAAGGGGATTAAAATGATTTTTAAAAAGTGTTAGTGAATATATGACATGGCAAATTCGATATTTTACAGAAAAAGGATTCTGCTTAATTAATTACATCTGAGATAGGTCATAAATAAAAAGTTAAATTATCAATAGAAATCGAAAAGAACTGCATCAGGTGTTTGGTTCCATGTTATTTTACATTAACTTCCAGCTGTGAGATGAAGTGATTTAGCCACAGAAAATAACAGTAATAAGTGCTGACGTCAGAAAATAAATTTCCTATAAATATATGAGAAGCCACGAGTAAGTGCACACTTGTGAGAAGACACAGAGTAATAAGAACACCTTTCCACCATGCTCTTCTTAAAGGGATTCCTACTTGTTCTAATACTTGGTTGTGGTGAGTAGAAGCAGGAATGATAGCAGTGTTTGTTGAACAAATATCACTTTGGTCTCTGTTATAAGAAATAAATACAATCTAGATTTATTGGATCTTTAATTTTAATAGCGGTTTATTTAAAGAAGTTTAATGCATTATACGTTATAATCATACTCTTTATTCAGAAAGAAAACCGACTCTAAATTTTAACAATTATTGCAGTGTAACTGTAAGAATTTCATTTCAAGACGGTTATTCGTGTCAACAAAAATGATATTCAAGGAGGATTGACAGAACTGGTTACAAAAGGCAAAAACGTTTTTGTCAACACATGACCCCGCAGGTAGTATCAAGTGTTATGGGCAGTATGTGTACAACTGGTTAACATCAGCAAATAACTAGAAAACTGTGTCACTGGTGTTGTAATTTGAAATCATCACTCGGTGTCTGGAGATGACAGTTTTACAAACAATAACACTGAATATACAGCCATAAATTATATAACTGACGAAATATTTAAATTTTTATCACTCACGCATGCTCTGATATAAATATGACATATGTTTTAATTGTTAATGTCAAATATTAGTGCATGTAGACACGTAAAAAAATCTCCTGCTTGGAAATATGAGAATGTGGCTTGAAAATACTGAAATTTGTGTATAGACTTATATACCTCAATATGCTAGGTATCTGGGAATTCACCCACACAGCCTTCTGATAAAAGAGTTGGAAGCATATTGTCTACAAGTCTGCATTCTAAACCACAAATTCCAAGTCTGTTGCAACAGTTATTTCCCCAAATATACATTCTGTCTCACATTTGAAAACTTTTCTTGGCAGAAGGACATGTAAGTGTCCGAAGTGTTCAGTATGGAATTTCGTGTCATCTGGAATTGTACTTTCCGTGGGTCAAAACAAAGATAATAGGGTTCAATTGTTGAAACCCAATTATACGCTTGAAAAGTTGATTGTATTTAATCTGTTTTTAAATAATATATTTGAGGTTTTTTATATTCAACTTGGTCGTTTTCCAATTATGAAACAAATAAAACAAAAGTAAGCTGCATATTGTGATTTGGGGCAGCCATTTCACATGTATTGCACCTAGATTACACCTTTCCTTACTGAAATCACGACCTACAACTGAATGGGTTCGTCTGCACTGAGTCCTGGATAAATCTGCTTCATATTTTGGTCAGACTCCTTGGATTGGTATTTGTGTGGGGCATTCAATGCAAGTCAGAAAATGTCTTGTGTTCGGAATCATGTTTTTGAAATGTTTGAAAACCCTCTAATGAGCCTTCGAGAGCTGTACAGAAATCTACACTCGCTGGAGGGTGAAGGGGATGAGTGGAAAGGAAGGGGGGGTGTTGGCTGGTGTTTGGTGAGACGGATCTTCAGGTGGCTCTTTTTTTAACGTTTACTATCCAGATATGAATATGAAGGTTTCTTTCTGGAGCCATAAGGACGAGGTTGTCAGGGAAAGGTGTGACTGGACTAACATGTTTCAATCTATTTGAATATCTTTGTAACCCTGTTTTATGATTTATTATTGGATTTGTAAGCGCAAACGCTCACACTTCTAGACATCACTTTTTTCTGTGGTTTTTTTTTCTGTCTCTGTTTCTGTATTTCTTTCATAAATTATGGCGTAGCGTGATGAGTACCTGTCTCATCACTGAAGTTAAGTAGCAAAAGGCTATGTTAGTGTTCCCGGCCGTTTCAAAACGGCCAAATTATTTACTTGGCCGTTTTGAAACCTCCTTGGTTTTGAAACGGCCTGGCCAGTTCAAAACCTGGTTTTAAAATGGCCAAATCAAAAACCTGGCCATTTTGAAACTTCACCACCACTCTAAATTTTTCTATAGCATGTGTTTTTGTGTGAACTTCAAATCTGTCCTTTTATTATAAAAATAATTTCCTGAGCAGGGGCTTTCTATGATCACAACTTGTGGAGTAGGTACTCAGGTATGGGGGTAGCTACAGTTAACCTGTGACCTTTTATTTGAAAATATTTTTTTAAACAAATTGTATTTTGTTGTTGTATAACACAAAGTCTGTATCATAAAAATTATCTATCTCATCAATCTATTTGCATGAAGGTGCTATATATTTAAACCTGTTTGTTTGACTTGGCAGATTAATTAGTAAACCATAAAGAAGCCATGATAAATAGTAACTCTGTGATGCTGATTTGTTTGCCATTGATTGTCAGAAGTGCTTAATTGGATTTATTCCTATTGTCACAGCTCTCTTTTAATGTTGATTTGTTTTACTTAAATATTAGTGGGCTGTTTAAAATATAAACATGAAAGATTAAATAAAATCACATAACAGGAAGATCAATCAAGGAGAGATTTATTGTGTGACTTTTCAAAGAATTATAGTAGATGAGCTAGATTACATTTGCTTTTTGGCACCTTCTTTACTTAATCTTACTCAGTTAATACTGACATACAATTGTAATGATTTGCTATTATTATTACTTTGGTGCGCACCAGGCTGGACTACTGCAATTCACTCTTCTTATTGCTCACTGATTTTGAGTTAAGGAGATTGCAGCTAGTCCAAAACTCACTCTGCAGGGTTGTCACCCATTTCTCCAAATTCTCCCACATTACCCCTCAACTAAAAAACTCCACTGGCTACCAGTTAGATACAGGGTACAATTTAAAATTGGTCTTATTACATACAAAATTCTTACCCAGGTTCAGCCAGTTTACCTAAGAGGTTTAATCCACCCCTACACCTCTTTTAGAAATACAAGGAGAAGTACCTCCAAACTCAAGTTCCTTCAAACCCCCACTTTTGATGGTAGAGTTCACAAACACTTTTCTAATTCCTCCAGTCACTATGCCCTGCCCTTTGGAACTCTTTCCCTCTCCATGTAAGAAATAGTCCCTCTGTTGCATCTTTTAGGAAGCACCTCAAAACTCACCTCTTCAGCTCTGGCTTTCCAACTTAGTCTTCCTTCCCTGCCGGTCACACCCACAATCCTGGATTACCGACCTTGAACGCCCCCCGACTTCCATATGATAATGATTTTGTTTAATTAGCGCACTGAGTTCCTCATTGTGGGGAAGATATTGCGCTTGCAAAGCAGTAGATTAGATTAGATACTTTAGAAGATATCTTTTGATGTTGATTTGTTTCATTTGCATTGGGTGGGGTGCATACAAGGGATTAGTGATAAAGTATTATTTAATTCTGTTTCTTTTTACGCTTCCTTCTTTTTTTCTTCTTAATATATATTAATAACTATGCTTTTTACAAAAAAATTTTGTATGCACTAATAAATGTTGTTGTATGTTCTGTTCGATATATGTTTCACAATAAACCAAATCCAGTTCTAATAAATATATAAGTTTTTATGGTATTAGAACTGTTACACTTAAAAGCAACAAAACAAACCTGTCCACTAATGTCAAACTGGTGAGGTATCAAAATAGCCAAGAGGAATAGTTGGCCGTTTCGAAACGGCCGAGCCATTTCTAAACCGTGCAAAGGTATGAAAACGGCCACGACCGTTTCAAAACTGCCAAAGGTTTTGAAACGGCAAGTAACATAAGTACTGGGATGGGTGACCGCCTCAGGGCACTACTCGTGTCTCTGATGGCTTTGCAGCTCACCCTAGTATACCACAACCCCTTTCGGCCTTGTTTATACTTAGGCCACTGTGGGAGAGCTGTTAATACATTTGGCGTTACTTGAATCTCACCTCTGTGTCCCGGGGATTGGAATCCAAATAATAGTAACTTTGTTGAATTCACTGACGGTCTGTCCTGGTATGACTGAAGCTGATAAAAGTGATTTATAATTCTGATTATCCTGTGTGTAGTTTTCCAAAATAATGCCTAGTGTAACTCTTCTCTTCACAGTTGCTGCCAAGTGCCCCAGTGGCACTAAACGTGCGAAGCTGGTGAAAGGACAGACATATTTTGATGTGACCTTTGGTATCACACCAAATGACCCCAATGAAGCCCTGAAAGGTGGAGCTGGCACTGAAATAAAGAATGGTGACGTCATGAATATTGATGCAAACCATAAAATTTTCTCTGTCAACAAGATCTGCGTGGAAACCGAGGATGCCAAGGAGGTGGAATTCCAGTTCTATGGGGAGAACCTGTCTTTAATAGACAGTAAAACAGTAAGGGGCTTTCACATATCTCTGGATGAATTGACTTGCTCTCAAAATATCTAACATGTATTTTATGGATGGTTTTAGGATTATACGTTTAGCTATGTACAAAAAAGTGGAGTTCTAGTACAATTCTTACAGTAAGTATCATTGAGTACTTAAAAGGTGGACCATAAATCCCTGAAGTTTTAGAGCAGTGATGGACACAACCTTAGATGTACGGAAACTGTTCTCTTATTAGCTTTGCTCAATTTATAGTAAACACAGCAGCATTTAAAACATACCAAAATCTGCCATAATAATAAATTTTGGACTATATTTAGGAATGGAGTTACGTACTCATGCCAAATTTCCAATGTGGAGCTTTGGGTGCCACTTTTTTGTGTGAATTAATGAAGAATTTATTTTAAATCTGTCATTAATAAACTTATAATGATTAAGGAAAGGAATCGATTTGAACATGTATACAGATGCAGGATCCATATCCACATAAGAAGGTGGCTCACAGTAGGGCACAAACAAAATATGAATTCCAGTCTCAGAACAGTCAGTCATCTGGTGCTTTAACTATTGCATATATTTGCACATAATTGGTGTATCATTCATTCAGACGGATTTTTGATTCTGTGTAATTATATGACAAAAAATGTCCACTGGTGAATTATTTTTGTCTGCATCCGAGTATGGGTCAGCTTACTGTCAGTCTGAATAAACCTGTATACTTGGACATGGTGGTGAATTGAAAAAAAAATTGGAACAGGAAAAAGGATCATACAATACTCTGAATCTAATGAAATGTTAAAGTGATTAAAATCTTCCTGTGACATTTTGATTAAGCAGTGATTGCAAAATAAAAACAAACTGTCTAGAATAGAAGAGTGACACTCACAAACTGACCCAATAGTTTGACAAACCAAAATATATCATATAAAAACATTATATAATCTAACAAAACAAATGACATATAAAATAAGTATCTATAGTGAAAAGCATTAACACGAAATTTGTCACATAACATGTAGACTGTGTGAATTTGTAATCAGTATTCATAGTTTCACAAGCAAACTAATTTGCTTGAGCAGATTATATTTTCATGTAAGTTTATAAACAAATCGGCTAAACATGTATAAACATAATGTTGTTCATTCCAGTTTCCAGTGAAGACATCAACATCCAAACGTTGCGTGAAGAATGTTTCTGGTGTCAAGGCCATTTGGATTTTCTGCCGAAACCCAGATGAACTTGGCTCATTTCAAATACAGCTCAAGAATGTGTTTATGAAAGCTTGTGTTGATAAGTGAAACTTACATCTCAAAATGTATGGCTAATGAAGTTAATAAAGTCATCTAAAATTGTAGTATATGTTTCCTCATTGTGAATCTGTCAACTGTTTCTGTTTACTTTAAATAAACCAAGGGTGTAATGAATAGAGAACTTGAGAGTACAGGGTCATAAAATGTAAGTTTGCATTCACGAGATGATACTATATTGGAATTCTGAGATGGCACTATTTACTTACTTATTTATTTTTGGTTTACACTGTGTTCAACAGCCAGGGTCATCATGCAAAGGGTAGTTGTTTACAGGTGGCACTGTAAACCACCGGGCAGCCTGGCAAGTAACCACCAACTTTCCAACATGAAGAGCCTGAGCTGAGATTCAAACCCGTGACCTCAGAAGTTGAACTCGAGCACGCTTAACAGCTACACCACTAAGCCCCCTAGAGATGGCACTTATTTGTGGACATGTGCTGGTTGACACAATAGGCTTCCAGATTGTAAAGAAAACTCTCTGTTTTGGTGTACCAATTTACCTTTGCTTAGTTTAAGTCATTTCTGTTACATTCACCAAATCCAGCAGATTTGGTTTTGACTCTTGTCAGAGGGACTGAAAAGATGTCATATAAGATAGAATGGTACATTTCATGAGATATGCGATATTGGAGATACTCTAGAGACACCTAACTCCTCACAACAACGTATCATATACTGCTATACACAGTCTTTTAACAGACCAAACCATCATCTTTCATTGCCCAGTCATTTGACAAACGATTCTGCCATATCTGCAATACACAACCTTATTACAGACCAATCTCGCATATGTACCAACCTGTAAAGACCACATGTCATGTGTTACAATACCCAGTCCGTTAATAGACTATTATATCAAATGCTACAATATCCAGTTCTTTAACATAATATACAAAATAACTTGTCCTTTAACAGACCATTCCCTCAGTGGCGTAGTGGTTAGTAAGTTTGGCATCTAATCACAGGCTGTGGGTTCGAGTGCCACAAATGGCAATGCTGAGGGCCTGTCCCAATATGACCCTGGCAGTTGAACGGCACGTAAAACCCCAACTTTGACCTTGACTTTAGAGGAGAGACATTATTATCCTCAGTGGCCTAGTGGTTAGCAAGTTTGGCATCTTATCATAGGCTGGCACCTCTGTGGGTTCGAGTGCCACAAATGGCAATGCTGAGGACCTGTCCCAATATGACCCTGGCTGTTGAACGGGACGTTAAACCCCAACTTTGACTTTAACAGACTATTCTGTGGTGCAATACACAAGTCTTTAAGATACCAATCAGTGATACATTTCAATGTCCAATCCCCCAACACAACAATCTGTCAGAAACTGCGCCACAGTCCTTCAAGACACAAATTTTTAATATACTGTAATGCCCAATCCTTTCACCTACCAATCATATGATGTTATGCATACCCCTTTAACTGACAATCTGCTATGTGCTGTGTGCCCTGCAGTCCTCTAAGACATAAATCTGTCATGTGTTGTAATACCTAGTCCCTTAACACACCAAACTGTCATATGTTGCATTGTCCAATACTTTAAATTACCAATCTGCCATGTGTTGCACCACCCAGTCCTTTAACAGGCCATGATGTCATACACTGTTCTACTGACCTTCAAAACTAACACAGGTAATATGCTGCAATCCAGCTTTCTTTAAAACACCAATCTGTCATATGAGACAATACACAGTCCTTTTAACCGATCTGCCATGTGTTGCAATAGCTACTCCATTAACTGAACAATCTCTCATTTGCTGCACTACAGTTAACAGCAATCCACATTTTGGCGAAGAGATCTTCATAGTAGAGAAGAGTAACAACAGTCTTTCGTAAAATCATCCAAGAAATAGTCCTCAAAAAGGGTTCCCTTACCAATTTTATAATTGATGGATAAATATATAAACACTCCTTCTTAAGAATTTAAGGTCAAGGACCTGACAATTAATTATCAAACATTATCCAGATTTCTTCTTCCGAAAGTTGCCTAAAGTCACCAAATTTCGGTAGTCCAATTGGAAAAGCATGGTCAAAACAATCTACATAAGCCAATTTGCTACATATCCTGGAAATCTTCTAAAAAATGTCACGCATATTGCACATATTGACAGAGACTGATACTGGACCTCCCAAATTTACTGCATTCACTCATGTCTCCTAATTATCTTCTCAAACCATGTCCACCATTCATTAATCCTGTGCCTAAAATTAGATATTCCTCTTGACTGCTGCTACTTGAATTTTGCTTGTTAGTGGAGATTAAGCGCTATAAAAGTTAACTAGAATTCGCAGTATGGAATTAATTGATGAGAGAAACTCAAAAAGAATAAATAACTAGAAATAGGCCGCCCTGTTGATAGTAGATGCGAATAGAAACAGGATAGCATAGAAGAACACACATTATCATGTGTAATGTCCACCCATGAACCTTTTGCCCAAATTGTACAGTAGTCTTACAAGACCCTGTTTCATTGTAAAATATATCAATGATGCTTAAATATTTGTTAGTGTAGATGTAAATTATTTCAGCTTCATGCCTTTTTGCATTGGTTGGGTTGAAAATTTTGACGAAATCACTCTATCTTGCACGGTTAAGAAGATAGAAGCAAATTCCTGTTTTTCTATTTTTGGCAAAAATTTGAAAATTCAAAATGGCCGCCATTTTTGGAAAAAGGAAATTTTTTTGAAAATTGCCAAGAGTACATTTCTTAGATACCCTATGGGTCGAAAATTTCAACAAAATAACTCTATTTTGCACGGTTAAGGCCAGTTTGTGTTTTTCCATTTTGGGCAAAAATTCGAAAATTCAAAATGGCTGCCATTTTTGGGGAGGGGAAAATTTTTTGAAAATTGCAAAGATTACATTCCTTAGATACCCTGTGGGTTGAAAAATTTCGACGAAATCGCTCTATCTCGCATGGTTAAGGAGATAGAAGCAAATTTGTGTTTTGCCATTTTTGGCAAAAATTTGAAAATTCAAAATGGCCGCCATTTTAGGGGAGGGGAAATTTTTTTTTAAATTGCCAAGAATACAATGCTCAAATACCTGTGGGTCGAAAATTTTGACGAAATCGCTCTATCTCGCATGGTTAAGGAGATAGAAGGAAATTTGTGTTTTGCCATTTTTGGCAAAACTTCGAAAATTCAAAATGGCCGCCATTTTTGGGGAGGGGAAATTTTTTTGAAAATTGCAAAGATTGCATTGCTTAGATACCCTGTGGGTCGAAAATTTTGACGAAATCGCTCTATCTCGCACGGTTAAGGAGATAGAAGCAAATTTGTGTTTTGCCATTTTTGGCAAAAATTCGAAAATTCAAAATGGCCGCCATTTTTGGGGAGGGGAAAATTTTTTGAAAATTGCAAAGATTGCATTCCTTAGATACCCTGTGGGTCGAAAATTTCGACGAAATCGCTCTATCTCGCACGGTTAAGGAGATAGAAGCAAATTAGTGTTTTGCCATTTTTGGCAAAAATTCGAAAATTCAAAATGGCCGCCATTTTTGGGGAGGGGAAAATTGTTTGAAAATTGCAAAGAGTACACTCCTCAGATACCCTGTGGGTCGAAAATTTCCACGAAATCGCTCTATCTCGCACGGTTAAGGAGATAGAAGCAAATTAGTGTTTTGCCATTTTTGGCAAAAATTCGAAAATTCAAAATGGCCGCCATTTTTGGGGAGGGGAAAATTTTTTGAAAATTCCAAAGAGTACACTCCTGAGATACCCTGTGGGTCGAAAATTTCGACGAAATCGCTCTATCTCGCACGGTTAAGGAGATAGAAGCAAATTTGTGTTTTGCCATTTTTGGCAAAAATTCGAAAATTTAAAATGGCCGCCATTTTTGGGGAGGGGAAAATTTTTTGAAAATTGCAAATATTACACTCCTTAGATACCCTGTGGGTCGAAAATTTCGACGAAATCGCTCTATCTCGCACGGTTAAGGAGATAGAAGCAAATTTGTGTTTTGCCATTTTTGGCAAAAATTCGAAAATTCAAAATGGCCGCCATTTTTGGGGAGGGGAAAATTTTTTGAAAATTACCAAGAGTACACTCCTTAGATACCCTGTGGGTCGAAAATTTTGACGAAATCGCTCTATCTCGCACGGTTAAGGAGATAGAAGCAAATTTGTGTTTTGCCATTTTTGGCAAAAATTCGAAAATTCAAAATGGCCGCCATTTTTGGGGAGGGGAAAATTTTTTGAAAATTGCAAATATTACATTCCTTAGATACCCTGTGGGTCGAAAATTTCGACGAAATCGCTCTATCTCGCACGGTTAAGGAGATAGAAGCAAATTTGTGTTTTGCCATTTTTGGCAAAAATTCGAAAATTCAAAATGGCCGCCATTTTTGGGGAGGGGAAAATTTTTTGAAAATTGCAAAGAGTACACTCCTTAGATACCCTGTGGGTTGAAAATTTCCACGAAATCGCTCTATCTCGCATGGTTAAGGAGATAGAAGGAAATTTGTGTTTTGCCATTTTTGGCAAAAATTCGAAAATTCAAAATGGCCGCCATTTTTGGGGAGGGGAAAATTGTTTGAAAATTGCAAAGATTGCATTCCTCAGATACCCTGTGGGTCGAAAATTTTGCCGAAATCGCTCTATCTCGCACGGTTAAGGAGATAGAAGCAAATTTGTGTTTTGCCATTTTTGGCAAAAATTCGAAAATTCAAAATGGCCGCCATTTTTGGGGAGGGGAAAATTTTTTGAAAATTGCAAAGAGTACACTCCTCAGATACCCTGCGGGTCGAAAATTTTGCCGAAATCGCTCTATCTCGCACGGTTAAGGAGATAGAAGCAAATTACTCAAAAGTAGTACTGAAAATACACAATGAAGTACCTAAATGGCTATTACTCATGTACTGACAAAGCTATCAGTCCCAAATGCAATACCAAGCGAGCTATGGACATAACAATCTTGTATTCAAAATTGTAGTAAAATATCTTTAATTATTTTGGCTTAAATGCACGGAAACCAATGGGTACTGAAAATAGCTGTACTTAAGTATTACTCAGTAAGCAAAAGAGGTACAACAGCCAAAAGCAATCCCAAGCAAGCTACTGACCCAATAAGCCTGCATACCAAATTTGGTGACAATAGCTCTAATACTTTTCCTTTAAATGAGCGGAAACCATGCGTGACGCCGGACATCGGATGCCGGACGCCGGACATCGGACATCGGACAACGGACATCGGACATCGGACGGCGAAAAAAGCAAAAATAATATATCCACCCCCCAGGGGGGTGGACATAATTCATTGGAGAAAGTAAACTACACAGTTAGTGCCTGGTCTATTATTACAAGTAAGTGCAAAACTGAACAGGAAGTGGGTGTTTACACACAAGAAAGTGCAAAGCTGAGTAGGTACTGGGTGATCTATACACACAGGCAAGTGGGAAAGGTCTCTTGGAATAAAGAATTGAGATGACAATATATTCAAACGTTTTGTGAAGAGGAGAATCAATAATTCTGTGTTCAATTCCACTCCTAATCAAAACCTACACCATACTGTCCAGGCATTTGACACAATTTGGAGTAGGTATGATAGACTGGAAGATACAAACAGTGTCAGATGGGTGGGTATGTTTCTTTACTGGTTTCGAAATGTCAGCACCTTGAACTGGAATATCGCCAATTATGAGAGGACCCTTTTTCCTTAAACAGTAACAGTTGAAAGAGTGAGACAAGATTTAAAAGAAATGTCCCCACGTGATAGGGAAAGTGTCGAATTAGAAAGCTCTATGCCTTGTATAAAATTGAAGCCTGCTTGTGGTAGACCTTGGAAGTGAGAAGGATGTCATTAAAACGGCATTGAAAGCCAGTGAATTTGTCACGGCTACGAGAACACTCTGGTAGAAAAGAAACAGAAAAACAAAAACTGTAGCTACCTACATACCTTAAAGGCTTGGAAGGACCATCTGGTTTGTTTCAACTGTTGATGCCTAGAAGGCCACCCCACTCATACTGCAGCCTGAAAAATATTACACCATCTGAGAAACTAAAACCAAAAATAATAATAATAAATAAACCATGGAAAAACCGAGTGTGGTGATTAAAGGTGATTAACTACCAAACTGATATCTACCAACTGGTAACTTGAGTCCCTGATATGCTAACTCATATATGCAATTAACGAACGGTCTGTTCACACCTTTTGTTTTGGCCAGTGTTGTACATGTTTCTTGCCCATTTATGACCTTGACAATATGCCTCTGAAATAGATCCCTGTATCTGGGTTGTAAACATTGAAGCATGTAGCCTCATTGAATACACCCCAGCTGATACCCTTTCAGCCCTCCAGTGCATATATATCTACACAGTTTATGAAGCTCTTGAGATATATTTCATACATTAAAAACCCCGTCCCAAATGCAAACAATTTCCAACTTGTCTCAAACATCAGCTATTCAAAGTGAGTCCCAACAAAAACGTCCTTCCCAAATATGAGCCGGATCAAACCGGAAACAAAAGTAGACTAACCTATTTAGTTGTTGCTCATGACTCTAGTAAGGGAGAGTGTGAACTAGGTAGGATTGAAATTGACAAATATATGACAACACTCATCTGCCCCACTTATTTATCCTATTGATTCTCAATGCACCCTTTTAATACACTAGTTTAAAATTAGTTTTAAGCAATTGATGATATATGTATTCATGAATTACCAATTGCCTTGTTTGTGCATTACTGTTTTCTTGTTTCTGACATCTTATAAGAATACAATTATATTAACTGAAAACTATTTTTACAGGTTGACATTTAGGTGTCACCTTAATCATTCCTTCACCCCAGTTTAATTGATTTATCCACATATTTTGTAAATATACTGATTATTCGACTTGACTGTTCATAATATTGACTGTTCATTGAATGACCTTGATTATGAATTCTCTGACCTTGAGAGTAACCTTGGCATCCTGGAGTCAAATGTGGAGAATTGTGTAAATGCAACAAATTATGATGATTTTGATAAATTATTATTGAAAAAAAGAGTGGATCAGAAATTGGTTTAACAAGCTAGGTCGTGTTCGGAGTATGCTGCTTGCAAAGAGCAAATGGGTAATGCGTTCGGTATCATTCCATTGTCACCTCTAATGCTTTATCAAGGTCCAAAAAGTAATCATGCTAGTATATCTGACCTTCTTACTCTCTACAGGGCTGTGAGAGAGTCCAATTGTCCAAATTATATGGGTATCCGGATTCCAGTGGCTTCAAAATTAAAAATTGGAAATATTATTTGGCAGACTATTGGGACAAACAGTTGGTTGACCTACTGGCATTCGGCCTCCCGCTCGATTTTGACGGAAATTTTGAACTGCAGTTTACTGAAGAAAATCATGCCTCAGGTAGAGAGCATGCACATGATATACAATGTTATATTCAGGAAGAGTTGAACCATGGTGATATGTTGGGACTTTTGACCAAAAACCAATACCTTTGCACACATCTCCCTTCATGACCAGGGAGAAACCAGACTCTGATGTCAGACGTACTAGTGTACACTTGAGCTGGCCTGAAAACTTTTTGGTTAATGGTGCTGTTCAGAAAACCATATATCTGAGTTCCAACTTTGTTTTGAATTATCCATCTGTTGATGATATTAAGAAACTTATTGAACTGAAACCTAGATCTTTGTGATACAAAGTTAATATTAGCCGAGCATTTAGGCAGCTTATAGTTGATCCAGGGGACTTGAACCTCTTAGGGCTAAAACATCATTCATATTTCATCGATCATTTGGTACCATTTGGGTACAGACATGGTTCAGTTTTCTTTGAAAAAGTGACCAATAGCATCAGATATGAACCAACATGGTTTTCCACATTTGTATAAATATGTGGATGATCTAATATACTGTAGTTTACCCTCTAATATTCACAACTTTTTTGAGACATTATTGGAGCTTTTGACCCTGGGTCTTACTATCAACCCTAAGAGGTTGGTAGCTCCATGCACCTCCTTGATTTGCCTATGTATACTTATTAATACTAAAACCAGGACTATGTCTGTCCCTCCAGATAAACCTGTGTAACCAATGGCAAACCAAAATATTATGTTCAAAAAGGCAGTTGCAGTCACTGCTTGGCCCATTATTGTGTGTGTCAAAGTGTGTCAAACCTGCTAGTACGTTTCTTAACCATACCCTCATGCTTTTGAAGGAAAATTTTGACCAAAAAACTATTTTTCTGACTAGAGACTTTTTCGAAGATCTGAACTGATTTCACACATTTTTGACACAGTTTAATGGGGTTGTTTACTATGATAGTAAGCCTATTCAAGCAGAGTTACATTTGGATGCATCCCTCACTGGTATGGGGAGAATTTCTGATTTTCAATGCTATGCACTTCCTATTGCTTAAATTTTCTTCAAAATTACTCCATTGTCCATCTTGAAATGATAAACATTTTAGTTCCTTTAAAGATTTGGGTTTATCAATGGAAAGACAAGAAAATTCGAATTAAATGTGATAATATGGAAGTGGTGGAGGTGCTTACCTCTGGAAAGACAAAAGATGCCACAATGGGTGCATGTGCTTGTAATATATTGATGCTATCTGCTTTATTTAACATTTCTATTCACATTGAGCATATTGCTGGTAAATTAAATGTCATTGCAGATTCTTGCGAGTTGCTTAATACATATGTCCCCAATATGTCACAGATTCCCGCTCATATTGACTTAACTTGTTTAAATTATGATATATAGTTTCAGATCACATGGTTGCTTCAGCCCAGCTGACCACCAGAGCATATGCCGGGCTTTGGGATGCATTGAGACCTGCAACTCAAAAAATATATGGCAGGATGTTGACTAATTTTTTTGGCTTTTCTGGTGGTCACTGGGCTGACCCCCTGACAGGTAAATGTGGATATTATTTTGGCTTTTCTGGAATATTTAGTAGATAACTCCTTATCTGTGGCCAATATCTCCAATTATCTGGCAGGTCTTAGAACCATGTTTATAATACATAACCTCCCTACTCACCCATTTAGGGATGATATAATCCAAATGTTTGTTAGATCTCTGCGAATAATAGACCACTTGCTCTAAATTCAAGCTCTATATTTACTGAACAGATGCTGCTCGATATTGTTGCTGTAACTGAATCATTAGAATTTTCACAAGTCTTTGTTTCAGTTTATCTGCTGGCGTTTTTCTCATTTTTGAGACTGTCAAACATGGTGCCTCATGCTAAAAATGGTTTCGATCCTTCTAGGTATCTAGCTCGAGGCAATATCATTTTTCTGATAAAGAGGCCATTGTTCTGGTAAAATGGTCTAAAGCCATTCAGATAAGATTGCTCGTGTGGTCATTCCAAAATTGCCAAGTTCCAGAATATGTCCAGTCACAGCCTTATCTAACATGTTGCGACTGGTTCCTGGGACAAATAATGATCCATTGTTTGCCATTTTTAAGGCCAACAAATGGTCACCTCTTACAGACAGCATGGTCAGGAAGCACTTGAAGAGGGTCTTGCTTTTATTAATATTGCAACATCATAACTTCACATTTCATACTTTCAGGAGGCCTGGGGCCTCTTGGACTTTTGAATACGAATCCCCATTGATATTATTAAACAGCAGTCCTTGGTCCTCTGACTGTGTCTGGAGGTACATCCAGAAATCAAACTCCTCAATTTCCCCTCTGACCCAAGTATTCCAACTATATCTACTCCCTTGATGGGTGGTTTGGATGAGATTTTGTCCATTATTTGGAAATAACCCACTGTTTGGGGTCTGTACTGATAGTAAACTCAAGGTCTTATATTAATATAGTTATGATAATCTGCTGGGGCGGGTTATTATTGCATAACATGTGTGGCAGTTTACTTAATATTTTATGAATTACATTTTATAGCAGTTAAAATCCAGGGTCAGCCCTGCCTGCTGCCACAGTGTATGGGTACACTATGGATTAAAACTCATATTTGCCATTATATTTAGTCATTGAAGTATTATTACTAACTACATGTATTATTATTAAATACTAATAATTCCATGAAGTGCAAAGAACTTTTAGTTGTGTAGATGTGTGTGTAAAAATGCCAATAAAAATATAAAACCCACTCATGGTTTTACTTGTTTCTTGTTTTTTCCCTTGGCGTGTGGGGTTAATCTTTTGACCTTCCTTGACCTTGTTTTCACCTTAGAATCAAATGTGACTGAACCCAGACTGCAGATCATTTGGATCTGCTCTAGAGTTTCTCCTCAATTTTATTGCGTATAATCTTCTTGTGTAAAAACATCTCCTACTTATGGCATGGCAGACTTGGCCTTTTTTTTTTGACCTTGTTTTCACCTTACAAGGTCAGTCGGCAACTCTATTCTGGGGTTTCCCGTTAGTTTTTAATGCGTGAAATGTCCTTTGTGTAAAAACATTTCCTGCTCTGGTAATGCAGGGTTGACCTTCTCTTGACCTTGTTTTCACCTCATAAGGTCATTGGGCAAATCCCTCATTGGGAATTATAGTATTTGTAACTGGGTGGTTATTTAGTGGATGAAATTCTGTAAAAACATTTAGGAATTACTTTTCATTTATTTTCTTCATCTTGGCTGACCTGGGTGTTTAACCTTTGACCTTGCCTTGTAGCTTGATCATATCTGCCTTGGAGTTAGGGGTTTGAATAGTTTTAGTGCTTTCTTGCACCGAAACTTTTCATACTAGCTACTTTGCTTGGGATGGGGGAATGTACAATAAAATAAATGTGTCTCACTTCTACCCTCAAAATACATTTGGTTATTATCTTTCATTGTTTTGAATATTGATTATAGTAAATTCAAATATTAACAAATATAAAAATACAACAATAATAGTAAAGGAAAACCCATAAAAATAAAGCATTTTTCCAAGCTGCAGTGGAATTTTTATAAAATAGTAGTTAAATAACAACATTTTCCATTAAACATACAATTGGGCATTGCTTTAAAATTAATGCTATACTACATAAAATATAAACAACAATATACTGTCCTCAATAGCAATCTAAAGGAGTTTAATCATATACCCAGTATAAGTAAAAGGATGGACAAAAAGCAGGCCTGAATTATTATATCAGAATGTACAAATGTATTAAGTAATTTATAATCCAAAAGCTAAACAACATAAAACAATAACGTGTTTGACATTCCCCGAATCACAAATAGAATGTACGATTTCGTAACCATAGGATTTGTAAAATAAGTTTAAGTTTGTCTTCATTAATTAATGCTCTACCATTCATTTAAGCAATTAGCGCACTTATCTGCGTATTTACAAAACCTCATTACACTTCAAAGTGGCTCCTCTTGGGAAAATCATCAGTTTCATAGCTTGGCTTCACACTTGTCAAAATGTCATAACCTTTATATTCAGACCCTGAGGCACAGAAGTGTCAAATGTAACTTACCTTCAAGATGGTCAGTGGCCTGGCTAGGTATGTTCCCGTCAATTTGGGCCAGGCAAAAGACCTGTACAGCTCAAAAGGAACCAATAAAACACTGACATTTACTTAAATATCATTACCTGCATAGATGAAGAATAGTCAACAAATAATAGGCTGTTGACTTAAAATATTTAGGTTTAATATTATACATTTTTGTCATATACAATATAAATCAAATACACTGAAAGGTTGGATTTGAAACAAGTATTTTCACATTTTTGGACTGACTTTCATAATTTAGCTATGAAAAGGACCTTCAACAACGAAAAGTCTGATAGTAAGAGCATCAGGCATGATTACAGTTTAAGTCTTGGCCTAATCTCACAACTTATCTAATCTAGAAATTAATTAAGGACAAACACACTGACCCAGCTGACGTCAGGGAAAGTGCTATATAAACAAATGAGCATCGTGTACAGCAGTACACTTGTCAACAGGTACAGAAATCGGACCAAGATATCAACACCATGATCTATATCCAGGGACTTCTGCTAGTTCTGCTTCTGGGCTTTGGTAAGTGTACATAAATATCTGGATATTTTCCTAATTTCAATATGGAAATAAGTTCTTATTTTTATAAATATTGTAATACTGTATAACCTATAAATATGTAATATTTATCATTTTTTACAGAGTTTCTGTTTATTTTTGACACATTCAAATTTATGAAGAAATTTTTCACTAGTGCCTCCAAATGTGGATACTTTTCTCAGTGACCTGTTTGCATGTTTAAATCTGAACTTGTTTAACGTATTATTCAAATAATGTGATGGTCATTAAATGTAAAATAATCCTCGTGAAGTTTACTATTAAATTTTAACTCTCAAAAAGATTTTAAAAACAATTTTTTTTCTTACAAACAAGGATGCTATGTTTTGCCTGTATTTAGTACATAGTTGTTGGTAGTTTGTCAACGGCTTAGATTAAAGGGGATCCTGAAGTTATAGATGACGTCATACATGAGGTTCCCAGAGAACATTTTCTAAATCATGCCTCTTCTTGAGGAACTTTATTGGATACATATTTTTAAATATGACTGAAATGGATGTTAGTAGATTTTTGAAAGTTTAGAAATCAAGAACATCGGAAGAGAGATTCAAAGGGGGAAGATGTATTTATTATTATTATTAATATTATTATTATTATGATAATGACATGTAATACAAAATACGATAAGCAAAACAATTCTAAATTCGTCACCCAGCTCACAAGGGCTTATATTTACTTTAAAATAATAACACAGTAACTATTTTGGAAATTTAGTAAAAAACAAATAAAAGAATATCAGTAAATTTAAGTTGAAACTTATACTTAGTGAAAACATTGACTTTTACTTGCACATTTTTTTCTTATTTAGAAAGAATACCTTATATAGTTAAGGAGTTGTTCAGACGGGTTCTTTAAAATACACCACCCTCTGTGAACATTTTAAATACAAATCCTTGTGAAGGTCAGAGTAAACTAGGTGGTTACATTAAAAATTATACTCATCTTTAAGTTAATTCAAGGCACATAATTGACCAATTCTTTCATAAAGTATAAGATTGATAGGCCATTCTCTACTCATAAATGTAATATTCCACACATAAACTGGGCAAGTAGTGATTTATCAGATTTTTCTAAATTCCATTAAATGTAATTTGATATTTTAAATAATGTTTTAAAGGTTTTGTATGTCCTTAACATTGGTTTATTATGGAGCCCCTAATAGGACATGGTAAAATAAAAATTGCACCATGTATTAAGTCGCGCGCACAATATAATCTCGTGATAACGATAAAATAAGTTGTGATAATTAGTAGTAGTAGTAAAAACACTTATATGGCGCCGAAATTGATGTAGACATCCTCTAAGGCGCTGATGTGCAAAAAGAGATAGTCCAGTTCCAAAAAGAGGTCCGTTTCCATATTAGCGTCCGAAAGGGAAGATGGGCTATGGTGGAGGATAAGCTAATCTGAAAAGGTATGTTTTCAACTGTTTTCTGAAACCAGAAATTGATAGGCGATTGCCCCGTGTGAGTTCACTCCGCCTAATTAGAGAAGAAAGATATGGAGGTTCGCTGAAATGTATTGCTTTATAAGTAAGGAGATTGCACTTGAACAATACACGGTAATGAATCGGGAGCCAGTGTAGTTTGTGCAGGAAAGGTGTGACATGACAATATTTATTTAGCTCGAACACCGTACGACATGAAGTATTTGAACTCTCTGTAGTCTGGTAGTATATGCCTTTTTAGTGTTGTAAAGCAGTGAGTTACAGTAATCCAGGTGACTGCTAACCAAGGCATTTGCCACCTTTGATTTAAGTACCTATGGACCCTACGTAGTTCCTAGGGATGGTGGTAACTTATGCGACATAAATTAGCCATGTGTCTTTGCATTGAATTTTCAGCATCCAGGAAGACACCAAGGTTTTTGACCGATTCTATTATCACTAGTTCATCTCGTGCTCACCACTTCATCTATTGATCACCAGATGATGTGGTGCTGACTATTTATTTTCTTGTTATCACCAGATGATGTAGTGAGCATGAGATGATCTGGTTATAACTAAATGATGTGGTGATCACTACTTCATCTTGTGATAACAAGAAAATAAGTAGTGAGCACCACATCAACTAGTGCTCACTACTTATTATGTCGTGATAACTAATATATCTGGTGATCACCACTTTATCTAGTGAGCACAAGATCATCTGGTGAGCAACAGATGATCTTGTGACATCAAGAAAACAAGTAGTGCTAATGAGATGATCTCATTATCACAAGAAAATAACTTGTGATAACGAGATGATCTTGTTATCACAAGATGATCTTGATATCACAAGATGATCTCATTATCACCAGATCATCTTGATATCATGAGATGATCTTGTTATCATGGCTTATTATCTCATTATAAAATGAGATCATCTCATTATCACGACTTATTTTCTCGTTATCAGGAGATCAACTCGTGTGCACAACTTAATACATGGTGCAATATTTATCTTACCATGTCCTATTAGGGGCTCCGTAGTTTATTGTTAACCAGCTTTCCATTTTGTTTCAAAATTACCATTGCCAAATTAATCGATGCAAGTTTTCAAAATGTCCTTCAATAGCCTGGCAATTTTTTTTGTTTTGTTTTTGTGAGTTTCTAAAAATTCATTTTTAAAATTCAATTCCATACACCTCACTTGCTAAATCATTCATAATGAAAGAAAATTGAGATGGGAAGAGTGTATCAATCTGGTGGACACCATTAAATATGTTAAACAAATTAGTGTAATAATTATTTATCATCATGCATAAAAGCGTGATTGTGTATAAAAGCCCTAATGCTTTTTAAATTCCATCATTGATATTGTTATGTAAGAGTTTGTAAACAGTAAGTCATAGTTCACCCAGTCGAAAGCTTTTCCTAAATCAATAAAAGCTGCAAATACAGATTTTCTTTTTTTTCACTTTTAACATTTGATTGGATCACATAATTAAGAGAAAATATCTGCTCTTCAGAAGATCTATTATTCCAGAAACTATTCTGTTAATCAACCAAAGAGGTTTGTTTTATCAAATTACATTGCTATCCTTTTATTAATTAAGGCTGATTAAGATATTGACTTTAAATCTTTCGCATATGGTAGGACATAGGTACATACTGTTCTTTTTAATACAACTGCCGTCTATTGCAAATGGAAATACCTCCTCTAGTATATAACTGGAGACTTTGTGTAAGGTGGAAAATTCAAACGTACTTGTAAAGAAAGTAGTTCAACTTTCAACCCGCTTAATCTGTATGAATTGCAGATTCTAAGGTGCATCATATCCATAACCAACAGTCTTAAATCATATATGGATGGCGGGGGGCATAGGAGGTTAGAAAAGTAAAGTCCAGTTTCATCTAACTTATGCACCTTAATTTTTGGAAATTCAAATCAAACTGTGACCCCCTTTTTATATGTTCCTACAGTTTCCGCTGGTCCCAAGTGTCCAGAGGGCAAAGAACTAATAAAACTGGTCAAGGGGCAGGATGTGTTTGATCTGGAATTTGGCATCACCGACAAGAATGCCTACAAAGCTCTGAAGGGAAAGATGGGTGTTCTCGTACGTAATGGTGATGTCCTGTCCATTGATGCAGACTTTCAGTTCTTCACAGCCAAAAAGCTTTGTGTCACCACCAAAAAAGCCACTGAAGTAGAGTTCAGGTTCTTTGGAGAAGGACTCGAACACATATCCAGTAAAACAGTAAGATATCGTACTTCTTGTGTTCAGTATTTTGTTATAATAAGTAATTAGTTTTAAACAAAACTTGCTAGACTGAACAAAATAGATGTAAAACCATGCATTGCATATCCTGTTTGGGGAATCTGAATGAAATAGTAAAAGCTGTTGTGAAAACCAGCTAATTAAAACTTTTGTTTGAAATTTAGTTCAGTTAGTTACTTACATTGCAATGTTGCAATATCTTTGGATGAAATACTAGGTTTTATTTATTTTTATATTTTCAATTTCGGTAGAAAGTTTTCAAAACACATGAAAATTGAGGTGTAGGCCTGTCATAGTTTCACCACAATGTCAATTAATTCATAAATGAGTTTCTTTATTTATTAGATATACTACACTGCTAATTTTGACCATGTTAAATCTTCATAGAAAATGGTTTATTCTGTTATTTTATTATTTTTTTGAAAAGCAGAAATATTGGTCTTATTTAATTGATAGCACATTAGACTATATATTTCTTCTTACACACGGCAAACTAATTAATAAGATCTTAAATATTATTGAAATTTATTTATTTTATTAAATCCCCATTGTATACAGTAATTGGTACAAAATAGCATACGTTATTAATGTTAACCAACCTTAAGGGGCTTATAAGTCACTATAAAGCAGCTTTTAAAAGGTTTTTCATGTTGATTAACCAAAAATACATTACACAGTTTACATAAAAGACTATCTCTATACTTCCAGAGATAATACACAAAATTTAGTAATACAGATTACCATTTTATCCAAACTTGTACCTCTTAAATGTTTTGAATGCTCCCAATAAATGGACAATAGTTTCTGCATCACTTGTACTGCAAACACAGTGATCATCTTTGCCTAAAGTTTGTAAAAAGCATTTCCTAATGCTAGTTATATTCTGTCCAAAAGCCTATATTGAAAATACAAAATTGATGAATGTGTAAAGACATAACAAGATTGGTGAAATGTTACATCACATGTGAACCTAACCTAGCACTGATTTTGGAATATGTAATGAATATACTGCCATGTATTTATTTTTCCATTAACATGAACATTGTAGATTACCACCAGCAAGGACAGCAGTATAATCTGTGCACCTGTGCCTTCCTCTGAGCTTCTGGCAATTTGGATCTTTTTCCGGAATCGTGACGAAAGCGGAATGTTCAATATAAAGGTCAAGGACTTGTTCATGAAGGCCTGTATGGAATAAACAATGGGTTCCCGGAGTGAATAGTGTTCTATTTATTATAGTTTGAACTGTAAAGAAATAAACAGTCAATTATCTTAAACGTATTATGTTTGCAGAAATCCTTTGTTTTATGAAAACTTTCTAAGAATAAAATTATTAAACAAAAACTTAATGTTTGTTTTTATCAAGTCAAAACTCAAACTTGCAGGAGAAAATGATAAACAACAATAATTCTGTTTTAAAACTATTTGTCTCCTTGAATGAAAGTCAGCCATACTGGGAATTAATTCCGATTGTTTCAAGTCGAGAGAATGGAGAATAATCTCTTGGCAATATTAAAATTACACCCAGAAACTGACAAGAGTCTTTCCGGTACATGGTGAAAGAAGTCAATATCAGGCCCCAGAGTGTTTCAAAATCGCTGAGCAATTGCTCTCTGCCTTTAAAAGCCCCAGTTATTCCTGTTCACACTGAAATCCCTGGTGGAAAAACCTGTGGAATCTGCTCGATGGGTTATTAACAGAGCAACGCAGTAACAGAAGATTACCAAAAATGGACTTACTGAGTTAATAAGATGAAACTTTTAAAATTGAACAGAATAAAAAAATCAATAGCTGTGTAGTTATTAGGTGTTGCCTTTCTTACCTCGGATAAAGAGGATAGTTTTTTATGAAACTTTCAGAACATGTTGACTATGACAGCACAAGGAACAAATGATTCTGACAGGAATTTTTGAAGCATCTTTGATCATTGTGAGATAGGAACATTTTCACTATATGTGTATATTGTCCATAATTTGAGTGGCATAAACATACAGGACACTCCCACAGAACTGATTATAATATGCCTAAGTTTGGTCCAGATCCTCGCAAAATTCCAGATAGTATGATCCAGAACATGAAACACTTATGGTGTTGTTTTAGTTATTTCAGCTAACATATGGTTGTCTAGTAATTTATCTACTTAACTTTGTTTGACATTAGCGCAATTTGGTTTTTTGTTTGTTTGTTGGTTAATTTTGTTGTTGGTTAATTTAACCATTTGAGTTACTAACTATAATATACGAGTTACTAACTTGAATATTCCAGTTAACTAACTTGAATACACAAAATAATAATAATAATATGCTAGTCACTTATTAACAGTTCTGATTAATTCTCACAACTGTATTTTCACAATCACATGGGTTGTCTTAGCAGAGGGTGGAGTTTGAACCAAGTCCTATCCCCAAGGCAGAGGCAGATCTAGGGGGGGGGGCGTGGAGGGCGCACGCCCCCCCTTTCAGAGTTTGAAACTTTAGTCATGGGGATTTTTGTCCCTGCCCACGCCCCCCCAATCCCCCACCCCAAGATCTGTTTTTACTAGGGTCATATATCTGTTTAAAGTGACAGTTATTATACAAGTGTCACTGTCTAGTATCAAAGGGAATTAAGCTCTTTTGTGTTTGTACTAAGTTAGATCTCATCCTCAAACAAACTGGGGATTACATCTTTTGTGAATAACTTTGTTTATAAACCTTTTTTGTTTACTAGTGTATGTTTAAACATAAGATATACAGTTTACAAAACTGGAATCACTCACCCCAATTAATAATTTATTATTTCACTTCTATGTTTCAAAAAAAGTTAAATTCTGAAAACGTTTCATCAAATTTAATCAATTGGTGCATGTGTTTTTAAAGAAAAACAATGAAAGAATCAGTTATTTTAAAATAAAAATGTTAAAGAAAAAATGTGGCATTTATATTAAGATTGAAGTATGTTTCCCTCCAATTTTGTTTTCAGTTGTACCATTGTTTATTATGGGAAGCCCCTTTGAGTTTATTTTAGGTTTCAAGTGTTTTATTTATGTCAGTAAACTGCTGTATTGGTCTGACATTTGATTGTAGAAAAAAAAGTCTGCAGAAAAAGTCACAGTAGAAAACTAGTGTATGAACAAATAATCCAAGTAGAAAATATTTCGTTTTTTTTTTCATGAAGAGTGGGGTTTTGTCCTCATTCTTATTTATCTGAGTGGGGTTGTGTCTGAGTGGGGTTTTTGCGTGATAGGGTTTGGTCTGAGTGGGGTTTTGCCCAGTGCGGTTTTGCCCCACCTTTGTTACATTGTGTACACTATTTGGCAGTGCTTGTGTAAATGTGTTATGAACCATTTAGTTAGAGGGCTTTTATACTGAGGTTTTTCTGCTGCAGGTTTTTACAGAGGCTTTTTTCTGCCAGTGGCTTGTTCAGTTTACTTGACCATCAGTATCATATATACAGTTTTTTTGATAAGATTGGAATTTTGCTTTCCCTGTCCCATAAAATGGACAGCATTTTGTCCCACCTTGCAATTTTGACTGGTGTTTTGTCCCCCAGTATTTTGCCCGTTGACATTTTGTCCATGCATCGCGTGATATGTCCCGCTACAAAAGGTCCAAGTATGAAAATCCATACCCGCGATAACCCACGCCCCCCCTTTCGGGAAATCCTGTATCTGCCTCTGCAAGGTACCTTTTTGAAAGTGCAATTGCACTGGTAATTTGCATATTGTACAGGTGCAAGCACTTTTGGGTGCAAAACTCCACCTTGACGTGCAGATCGAGTTTTGGTCATTATTTTTGGTGTTTTGTATAGGTAAGTTCATTTTAATAACATTATTGTTATTATTGAATGTTAAGTTGGGATATTGATTTGATTTCTTGAATCATTTCCATAAAATGTCAAAATGTTACATTTTTTTATGATTGTACCAAGATCACAACAAATACCAACCCACATTAGTTGTGAGCTCAGTGACATAGTATATTTGATCACATGCAAAACGTGCAATAAATATTATGTAGGTGAGACTGGCTGTGCATTCAGATCAAGAATATATGAACATATACTGTTAGTGAAGAAACCAAAGGACAACAGAGTGACCCCAGTATTCAAACATTTCAGATAAGAGACACTCAGAGATCTGTGCTTCTCACTGTTTGAACAGCGTTCTCTAAAATACAACACACCTAAACCTGAGCACAGAAAGAGGCGGGGAAGGTGGTGGATTTGGAATATTGGAGCAATACATCTAGTCAGTATAAACCAATTTATTTAACTGGCTTATATTTGATAGCATTCCTTCACACCCACTTTGATATTTGTCTATCTTTTTTTAACTAAGTTGAATATACAAGTTAGTAACTGGAATATACCAGCAAGTAACTTGAGTATACGAGTTACCTAACTTGATACATTGTGGCTCGGATAATCACTTAAAATGGCGGTCCTCTGTCATTGGGTCCTACCCCCAGTGGCAGGTTAAAGAACCTCAAGGAAGTTGATAAATGGTCATCCTTGAGCCTCTATCTTCAAGTTAGGGGAATGTTAGTTACTTGTGAGTTGGGGCTGTACCTATACAGTCGGATTGGTTAAATAGCGCTTTGAGTCCGGTAGTATATGGAGATATTGCGCTGAGTATAAATACAGTAGAACCTCAATTATCCGAACCTACTGGGAGACAAACAATCAGATCGGATAAGCGGGGGGTTCGGAAAGGTGAAATGGAGTCACATTCGGCCGAAAACTGGGGTTAGTGTCGGCGATAATCGGTGATTTTAATGTTTTTAGCAGAGAAAAAGGGATGAGGCATTAATTTACAGTATAATTTGATAACTAACCAGTTTTGCAGTGTTTTCATTGCTCACTTGTCATTTCAAAGCATTGAATACACTTTAAAGTAACTTTATTCCACAGATATTGCACCGGCTCGAGTTGTGTGTGTTCGGTTAGGTACATGCATGAAAGACCTTTAATTGTTGAGAAACGTTGTTATACATTTTGCCAAATGAAAAACTCTGGGAGATAAAAATTGTAAAATCCCAAGCAAACGCGCCTTTAGTGACTGGGTTCATTTGGATGGTAATGCATTGTTGAATTTTTTTTCTTTTGATACATGTCAGTCCATGAATTAACCTACTCCGGTAGATTATAAACTGCAAACCCAATCGAACACGCATTCAGTGATTGGCGTATTAATTATCAAAGAAGTTGTGCAGCAGAGTCGTGTAAATGAATTGATCCCTCCCCAATTGAAACAATGGTATTAAAGATCAAAGAAGTTAGGCGTTTCTGTGGGCAATGCATTTTATAAAGCACTAGAATTAATGGTTTACGAGAATGTGTAAAATGCTGTATTATCGCTCATGGTAGACCATGCATTTAAACTTAATGTAGGGCGACAAGGTTTCGGATCGGTTAATCCAGAGATTCGGATCATAGAGGGCCGGATAATTGAGGTTCTACTGTACATAATAATAATAATAATAACTTGAATATACAAGTTAGCTAACTCGTATATTCAAGTTAACTAACTCTTGTATTCAATTTAGTTAACTGCATGTGTATTCAAGTTAGTTAACTGGTATATGCAAGTTAGTAAAATAAAAAAAAAACTTTGGCAGTCCAGAGCTTCCGTGCTTAAAGATAACAAAATTATGGAAATTTAAACATGTGTCTAAATGGCTATAAAATTAAAGAAATCACTTTTATACAGGTTATCACTTGGCATTTCATAAGGATATGCATCATATAACAGATAACTTGAACCCCTTGTTTAGAATATAAACATATAAAAACAATCAATTTCCAACCCTCTTCATGTTTTGTTTACTATTGGTGTCTCTGATGTCTGAGCACACAGACGATCCATTATGATCTCATGTTGCACTTTAAAAACTATCAATTAAGCTTATTTATTCTGCCAAGGCGAGGGTAAAGATTTTTGACCTAGAAATTTAAGCCAGGGAACTACGCGTCTATAGAAAAAAAAACAGTAACTGGAGATTCATTGGTCTTACATTTCAAGACATATATGTTTACTGTAATGGTTGTCCCATAATCTTTTAATCATTTTAAAATTTCGAATTATCAACGACTTTTTGGTGCTATTCTACATCTCTGTTGTAATGTTTCACATATTTATTGGTACTCAACATAAATACAATGCACAATATAATACATTCATATTGAAGAACGAACAATTTTAGACTGAAGGACAGACAGAAAGACTGACATATATGTTCCACATATAAAAAATGTTATTATAGGCCCTGGTCACACTTGTCAGGTCTCTGAAATGTGATGTTATCCCAACGCAGCTTACACAGACATGTACAACTTGGAGGATAACCATGTTTCATGTTTTATCATAATTTTGTCACAATTGAAAAGGAGATTATCATTGTTTGAATTTCAAAAAAGATCTGCTACCAATAACGTAACCTCCTTGATGGAGGTAATCAGTTACAGTTATCGCATCTGTAACTTTTGCAAACACTCCAGTACTCTGTGTCTTTTTAACTGTGTGGTTTACGAGAGTACAATCCACCGTGCAGGGCTGTCGCCAAGCTTCACCTACAGTGTGATGGTTTGGAGCTTAGAGCTGCTGACACTCCCATGTTCAAGGAGAGAATGTGTGATGACACACTAAACCTACTATTGGAAGCTAACTACAGAGTGAGCAATAAAGTGCCTTAGGAACAAACACCTACATGGCAGAAGAGACTTGATCAGGCTTGGTGATATGGAAGTGACCAGCATCAGTGAGGCACAGGATAGAAATGCTTATACTCCTCATGCCAAACCTACATATCTCAGATTGAAAGCCAACTACATTAAAAAGATCAGCTACCCCAGTCAGATGAATAGGGTATACACCGGGTGTCTTAAGGGGGTTTACCCACCAAGTGATAACTTAAACTTCAAGAAAAGCTCAATAAGAAAGGAGGTGAGCAACTGCAGTAACATAACATGGTAACATTAGTTAAAACACTGTTAGATTACCTTTTTGAGAAATATAGTCAGATCAGGAACTCTGATAACAATGACTTCCAACATCTATACCAAATTCTTAATGCGACAAAATTAAAATAAATTGAAGACTTGCTTCTCAAAAGAAATGAGGGAATGACACCAGTATTGGCACCAAAAAGGGCTAATATTCACCCCCATGAGAAGAACAGTGAAACTAAATAAACAAAAGAAATCTGATAGTCCACAATTGTATGTTTCTCCAACAAATCAACCAATTACCTCAGTGAAGGATATGTTATAAGTACGTGTATTCCAAATATCTATTGATCTTAATACTTATAAGAACTTTATTATTATTACCTACTCTGGCATAACAGTAATCTTCCAAAATAAATATGCTCTTAACCTAATGTAACAAAATACTGTTGCTCTTATGTTTTAAAACATTATAATCTAGACTAGATCACAAAATGAACAAGAGCACTCAGAGAGCATGTGTCTCCGCCAAAGTCCAATGCCTCCAATATTGCTTAAGAGTGCAAATGACAAAAAATCCTTTAAAAATTTCCTGGATCCAGACGATGATCTGGATCACCGATAAAATGGCACCATCTATTGAATGTTCCATATTAACATTTCCTGAAAATTTAATCAAAATTCGACCATTACTTTTTCGAGTTATTTTGCAAACAGACAAACAATCAAACAAGTCCCTTCAAAACATAACCAGCTTGATGACTATTATAAGCATGGTTTATTTGAAAGAACAAATTGAAGTTGGAAGACTTAATGCCAGGCATTCTGCTATCAAACATAAAATTTGTCATATCCATCTCCAATTACGAAATTTATGATTAAAAGCTTAACCGTTTTCACTCCATATACATATATATCATTACGTATATTTGTAATGATATTTTCTGTCAAATCGGGGAAAAAACATTGAGTACGGTTAAAATTTTTATGTAACAATTTTAAATTAACAAAAAAAAATATACCGATTCACCAACTTTCTACCACTTCTCTGCCCTGTTTGGTGTGACCTGTTCAACTGTAGAAGTTATAAGACTGGATCTGTTTGTCTGGAGGAGTGTGAAAGCCCCGTTATTGCTGACGACAGGGTATTGACTCAGAGACCTCAATTTCTCATACCACTTGTCAAAGGTTTGTCAATCATAGGTTTATTTTCCTTGACACAAATGAGGACAAACATTGGCACATTTAAGGTGTGTTTCTGGATCTGGCTGTGTAAGGGTATATGTGTGGTTTTACTCTTCTTACTATTATGACTGACTCCCAGATTATTATTGTTTGTACTAAGTATCTACACCTTCTGGGACATACTAAGGACACAGAAGTAGAGACTTCTTTGTTTTTATACATATAAAAACACTGGCACACATAAGTGGGGAGGGCGAAGGGATCAGACTGAATATTGTCATTCACATTCGAGGACAATGTATACATACGTCCATTGTGTGTAATAATAAACAGTGTTTTGCGTTTGGTTCGATCAGTCGTTATTAAGTGGTGGGATTTCGGTTTTGACATGAGAGATTTCACAACAGTTGGGGGTAGAAGAATTGATATCTGTTTTGCGTCAACTTATGACAATTTTTTTAGGTTACTCATTCTTCTATTTTAATATTCAATTGCTCATATCACAAAGATACTGAATCTACATATTTGTATATAACGGTAGTAAGTTTAGAAGAAGAAAAAGTTATATTTTTCTGTAACTGTACAGTTACTATAGTGCATAAAAATTGTAAATAACGCAAGTTATATGTGTGTGGAAGACTTTACATAAACTTCTTGTGATCCTACAAGTCTGGTGTGGAGAATTTTGCTAAAACTTTCGTATTGGATAAAAACTGCATTGGAAACAAAAGTTGGAAACGAAACAACAATGAATTCTTCAAAGGGAAACAAGGTATAGATGTATTATCATTACTTACATGGTTTATAATTGCAGCAGTTAAATATTATAAATTGATGATGTATTTATAAATATTAATGTTCTTAACTGTATAACTTTAATGTTTAATAACCAGGAAGTTTACAAACAAAAATACATATATCTGGTGTGATATCATTAAATAGAATTCTTTGTGATATTGCGTTCAATTGCGTCCAGTCGAGTGCGTTCAGTATAGACAGGGTTCCTGTCCATGTAACGTCTTTTCTGACCAGATTTTTTCCCGTATTTATGGTTAGTGCCAAAAAGTTAGTTACAGAGACAGGAACTCAATCTGTCATCAGTAGTGTCCTGTTCATCTTCGGCATTTATTTTAAGATATTAAAATATTACATGGAAATAGAAAAGGTCATTTTATTACTACAGAATTTATGACGCGCGTCTTTGATAAGAAAAATCAAATATTTAATTATCCACCTAAAGTCATATTTGCTTTAAATATGAGGGAATACGACCAGAACATAATTTCTTCCTATGTGATAGTGTCCCATGCTTGTGTGTTTCGGTGAAACATCCCTCATTGGACATGTACAAAAATATATATAACACCAATAAATAACGATGATAATAGGAAAACTTCCTAAATGACATATAAAAAATAAAATATATCATAAACAAGAGCACTCAAAGAGCATGTACCTCCGCCAAGGTATGTGTGATTTTTCTTAATGGCTCTATAATAAGTAAATGGGAAAAATCTGGATCTTTGATATTTTTTGCATGCAGGCGGGGATCTGGATCACTCTCAAAATTTCATGAATTTTAAGTGGGACCAAGACCCATGTTTTCTTCATAAAGATCCTGTCAGTAATTTTTTGCGAAATCCTGCTAACAAAAACAGGCATTACTCATGCTACACACTAGTATTATATTATTACCTTCATTCATAATATTTTTTTCATAGATGTCATTTGGGAAGTTTTCTATGGAACCCCTATTAGGACATTAAAATACATATTTTTTTATTTGTTAAAGTAGTGTTTAAGTAGTGATCACTAGATGATGTGGTATCGTGACTAATTTAGTTGTAATCACCAGATGATGTGACCATTAGATCATCTGGTGCTCACTAAAGATGTGTACAGATGATATGGTGAAAATGAGATCACCTGGTGATCAAACATGTTTGAAAACTCGCATAATATATTTATTTGGGTTTTACGTCGCTTTCAACACTCTACAAAACTGGCATAAATTTCTAAAATTGCTGTAATGTTGTTAAACAGATAAGTCATACTTTGTGATACTGGAATAGAGGTATAACATTATGTGTTTTATATTTTCAGTATAAGTCTCCCATATTTGATGAAAAAGCCATCAAAATGAAAATGGATCTGAATATCCCAGACAAAGAAGCATGTGGTGAGATATTTTTCAATGCAGTATTTTATTTCAAAAGTTTCTATAGCCAATATATCAGTATAAAGCTATACATATAAACGTTTGAATTACGGTAACTATAATAAAACAAATCCCAAACTAAAATCTATACATAATGTATGTTAGTACAGAAGACCGTGGGAATAAACTCCAAATCATAGAGAAGAGAAAGGTGGTGCTGCAGTCTAAAGAATCCAGAAAAATGTTGATTAAAGATGTAATCCAGAAAAATATATATACAATTGCCTACATATATATATATATCCGAATATAACCTCTTCACTGGCAGATTTTAAGCACAAAAGCTGAAAGGTAGTTCAGAATTCACTAAGCCATTGCATATGCATTGCTTATTCACCAGAAATGCAATGGAACAAAGACCACTGTAGCCTTGAGGATGACACACTCACCTAGGAACACAGCAGACGTGGGTTTGAACCCAGATACAGACAGATACATAGTGGCTTGGATGACCACTTAAAAAATGGTAGTCATCTGTCATTGCATCCTATCTCCAGTGGTAGGCTAAAGAATTTTGGGGACAATGATCAATGTCATCATTGAGCCTCTGTCTTTCAGTTAGGGTAATGTCAGTCACCAGAGAGCTTGGGTTATACTTGTGCAGTTGGGATGGATCAAATAGTACTAGTGCTTTGAGTTCTGTAGTGCAATATGGCACTGAGTATAAATATACAAGGAAAAAGTAAGGTTGGAAAGCCCTGTCAATGGAGTAGGTATTGAGCCTTTTCCCAAAATTGGTGAGAATTTTGTGATCGCTTGTCAAATTTGATTACTAATAGTCAACTGAGAGATTGTGAAGATATCCAATAGCATCCATTTAATATTTCCCTCTCTAAAAGTTTTGTCTCACCAGAATTGAAAAGGCTATACTGATACATCTCATAAAAAATCCTCATTATCTAGTGAAGATCACAAGAACTATGATCCTCTGTCTGGACTCAGTTTTATATCCAAGCTTGTTGAATATGTTGTGACTTTACGACTGATTGAATACCCAGATACAAATGTTTTTGACAATCCAGATCAATCAGCATACAAGTAGTGGCATACAAGTAGGGCCACTGAAGACAAATGTTCATCTGTCATTGGCTTTTGACACCATAAATTGAAGTACCCTTCTCAGTTGTTTGTCATCCTTGTTTGGAGTGAGTCAGAGCTCAAATGCTTCACTTCTTGTTTCATTGCTACCAGTCCATCAAAATTGTCTCCTGGTTTTCAGACCTGTGTAAACTAAATTTTAACATTCCACAAAAATCCACATACAGAAAAAAAGCAGTAACACCAGACTTCATATCTTTGCAGATGACATGTCCACCTTACTCAAAATAATGCTTCCTCTGCACTTACAAAATGAAAGGAGTATGTTAATGTTTAGAAGTGGGTGTGTCTTCCAGCAAGCTAAAGCTAAATCCTAACAAGTCAGAATTGAGTCTGTTTGGTTCACAGTTACCAGCATGACAGATTTTGTTCATATTTCTCTGTTAGTATACTTGGTAACCTGATCAGTCCTGTTCTTGTCATTAGGAACTTCAGTGTGTTGTTTGATTCTGACTTTTCCTGCTCATGTTCAGTCCATCTGTAGGTCTTGTTTTATGCATCTGAGGAACCTAAGGAAGGTTAGACAGTATCTTTCTCACAAAACTGGCAGCAAATACTTTAGTTTGTAGCTGCCTTAACTATTGCAACACCTAGAGAGGCCTTCTATGACTTAACTTGCATAAATTGCAGTACATCTAAAATAGTCTTGCCAGTGTTGTCACTTACAGGAACAGGGGCCGGTTTCACAAAGCCTCCTTAAGATAAAGGTCACCTTAAATTTGAACCTTGAACTTCCCCCTCCTTTAAAAATCTCAGTTTCACAAAGTCTCCTTTCTTAAAGGAGACCTAGAAAACTCCCTTAAATTTCAAGGAAGCTAAGGACCTACCTTAAATTTCAGGAAGTGTCCTTCAAAGAATGTTTAAGAATTTTAATGGACATTTGCTTCTTCCTTAAGTTTCAGAGAAGACCTTTGGTAAGGAGAGTTAATGGAGGTTTTATGAAACTGAAATTTAAGGTGGTTTTACAAAAGGAAAAAAACTGACCTTCCTTTACTAAAGGAGGTCCTTTTCAAAGGAGGCTTTGTGATACTGGCCCCTGGATTGTGCATGTAACACCCATCCTTAGAAGTTTATACTGGCTGTCCATTGAACACCTTTCTATTTTAAAACAGCTACACTTGTGTAGAAATGTCTTCATGTACAATATCTTTAATCATTTGGTTCAACATTATCTCTATGCATTTCTTCCCTAAATACCAGGTGAAGTGGGCCTGATAAATTGTTTTCCGTTTTTTTTTGTCCATTGATTCAACCTCAAAGAAACACTCCGCCATAGTTTTGCTTATGATGAGTTGCCAATGACATCTAGTCTGCCACTCTCTGACATCCTCCAGATCCAAATTGAAATCCTACTTATTTACTAAGGTTTAGCCACCTTAGCTTCTTTTCTTTCTTGGTGTCTCCATGATTACAGACCCTTTGCATGGCCTTGGATACTTGATTTTTTGGATGCAGACTCATTCTTTCTCAGGTGCAAACAGACTTTTTGTCCAGATTATAATTTTAAAGGTAGAACGTTTCTTTTTCCTGATATTAGGCAATTGACCAATAAATTACATTTGCTATCAATAGTTACATTACATTTTGTGATTTTGAATAACTTGGTTTCATACCCCAATGGGATATAATATGTAAAATCTAAATAATCAAACTGTATATACTTGTACATAAAATTATATTGTTATGCAGTGTAGCACAGGGCTTCAAATATTTTGGATCTGACCTTACAATCAACATCACCTTTATGATCTACATATCATCCAGTTACTCTGTGTATATTATATGATGACATGGTTCGTCATGATGATGATAAACACCCTGTGAATTTTTTTCCTGATGTAGAGTGGGAAGAAGCATTCTTGGAGCTGGATAAAGACCACAGTGGTAAGATAGATGCCACAGAACTGATCTATGTGATCAGAGCACTGGGACACAATGTCACTCTCAAAGAGGTGCAGGACATGATCAATGAGGAGGATGTCTCAGGTATGTACAGGCCATGTCTCAGTTATGTACAGGTGATGTGTCAGGTGTGTAAGGTGATGTCTCAGTTATGTACAGGTGATGTTTCAGATATGTACAGGTGATGTCTCAGATATGACCAGGTAATGTCTCAGATTTTTACAGTTGATGTCTAAGATATGTTCAGGTGATGTCTCAGATATGTATACACGACGTCTCAGATATTTGCAAGTGAATTTCAATGATGTACAGGTGATGTCTCAAGTATGTACAAATGATAACCCAAGTACATACAGTTGATGTTCCAGGTATGTTTAGGCGATGTCTAAAGATGATGAGGTGTTGTAGTGTCTTACTGTGTTTCTGTGATATCTGACGAATATACAGAAGACTTCTCAAAGTCAAAGTCAAAGTTGGGGTTTAACGTCCCGTTCAACAGCCAGGGTCATATTGGGACAGGTCCTCAGCATTGCCACTTGTGGGACTCGAACCCACAGAGGTGACAGCCTATGATTAGATGCCAAACTTGCTAACCACTAGGCCACTGAGGACCTCCAGAAGACTTCTCAAGTATGTACAGATGATTTGCCAGATGTGCAAAGATGATGTCTCCATTATGCCTCAAGTATATACAGGTGATGTCTTGAATGTGTATAGGTGATGCCTCGAGCATGTAAAAGTGTGTCGTAAGTATATTTAGGTGATTTCGCAAATATTTTCATGTGATACCTTTGGAATATTGAGGTGAGGTTTTAGGTATATTCAAGTGATATGCCACATATGTTTCAGTTAATGTTTCAGGCATGAACAGGTTATTAAAATCAATATATCAGATATGTCCCGATAATGTCTCTAATAGTAAATGCTGCATATATGTACAAGTGACCTGTGTAATTCTTAATAGTCAATAAAAAATATGGGAAAAATTAGAGTAGAAATTTAGAAACTTTCTTCATAAAGATGTTATGGATTCATTTTTTGTCAATAGGTATATTAGGAGATAATATAGGTTGGCTTTCTTTTAGATTACCACAAGTAGCTTAGATCAGGACTTACTTACAATGGTTAATTTTTTCAGCTATTGGTGATAATCTACGTCTCTCACTACAAGCTCTCAGCATTGTTATTGAAGAACTCTCTTTAGTGTTCATCATTGGGCATATAATAAACATATTGTGCATTGATGTTCTATGTCATCTTTGTTTTGACAAAAATATTAATTTCACATGACAAAAATCAATCCTGAGTTAATTCTGATTTGGGTCAGTTACCTTCTCTTTGTTGTAAAGTTCCTTTAGAACATTGCTTTCTGTAGTGGTCAGGACACTTAAACAGTCAAGACATTCAGAAAGAACAACATAGAGTAACTGAATGTCACTCAAAGAGTATTACTGCATAATACTGACAGAAACTTTCTATTCAACAGGGAGTTTTAACAGAAAATTTACCAGATGTGTATAAGATTTTAGTTTTATCCAAGAACCTGTTTTGTCACTGTTTCTCCGATAAAGGCATGGTTTTTCTCCATATTAAGGGAAGTAAGCAGATACCTTTGAAGCAGATATTGCAATGTTTATAGTAGATGATCTCCATACAGAATGAGTTATTGAGGCGGAGAGAATGACGTTCCTCTTATTGTGTGTTGTACATTGTAACAATGATCTGTTGGTACAGCTTGAGAGTCAACAAGCAGGAAAAATCAATGACATTAGAGCAGTGTCTTAGAACACATTCACTGAGATTACCGTACTACTCCTCCCTATATATTTCCAAAACATTTTTCTTATAAATTCTAAGATAAAAACATAACATTTCAAATAACCTTTACGTCTATATATATATATAAATAACCATGTACTAGATAAAAGAAATGTTTTTTTTTTTACAGTCAAGTATAAAAGTTCAATAGTCACCTTTCAGAGTGAGAAATGTAAACCTTGTCATCAAACTAGCTATAGAAAGCACTCGTAGATTGTAGACCTCCACCGAGGCATGTTTCCTAAAATTCAGGATGTTTGTATCAATACTATATTCTGGATCTTTCTCAAAATATAATCACTTCTTCCTTTGGCCAGGTTCTACCTACATTTCATGAAGATATCCTCATTATTTTTTGGAGTAATGTTTACTAGAAAGCCAAAGTTATTGAAAATACATTGAGAATGGGATCTTGGAAAATTCAGGAGTGTTTTTGTATCCAGAATATGACCTGGATCTTTCCCACAATTTCATCATTTCTTTCTTCAATCAGGCCCTACCAATATAAACTATTTCATGAAAATCCGGCCATTTCTTTTGGAGTAATGTCAATCAGAAAGCCAAAGCCATTGAAAATACATTGAAAATTGACAGCTTTGAAAATTTAGGATTTTTTTGTATCCAGGATATGATCCCAATCTTTCCCAAATTCTTTCAGAAAGACGCATTTAATACTTTGAGAGTTATCACAAACTCAGACAAATGAAAACACCCAAATACATAACCTCCTCTTGAAGGTAAGAAATGAGCAAAATATGATGAAATGTCAGTAATAATTGAATGGATGTAACATAAATCATTTCTCAAGGTCATATCGTGATGTGTACTACAGAAAAGTATATTTTTTGTTGAAAGTACTGTAAGAAGCCTGAAGATTTAATTGGGAATTACATCTGTGCAATTGTAAAACTTTGAGTATATGAGAAATCTGTGAAAGCAAGGCTCAGAACAATATGGTATATGTAGATAATTTTTGATGTCTTTGTTGGTGCTGTTACCATATTGCATGCACAGTAATTGTGTTGGTCTTGTTTCAGGCATAAAGTCTGTGTTGAATTGTGTATATCTGTAATCATTAGATTAGATAATCATTTGATTAGATGGACACAAAAACTTTACTGCCATCCAAGGTTGGATTGTTCAAAGCATGCTTCCAAGAAATTAGAGTTCATTGATTAGATAAATAACACCCAAAAATGGCTACCAATAATTGTTCCCTGGGCTACTTCTACTTGACAAGCTGTATTATATGGGAAGCTTTACTTGTAGTAGTCAATTCACATCACAATGAATCATCTTTGGGAGGTGTAAATCAACATGTGGGTTCTCATTGCACTGAAGTGAGAAATTGATCCAGAAACTGGGAATCTAACATGAATCTTTTTTTTCAAATTTCTCCTGGATTTTGACAAAGGATCAATAAAAACACATGGAAATGTAAGCTTATGTCAAAACAAGTGAAAAAATGGTCAAAGAGGTGTACAAAATGTGCATGTTTTGAAAAGGTCATTGATCCCTAGACATATTTACTGAAAGAGGAATCTAACATAATCAAAAAGCTGATATGTTAGCCTTGTGTACAGATTTGTTGCAGTAAGAAACAAAGCTCAGTTTTGTTAATTTTTTTTGTTAATTAAGCATTTGACTTGTGTGTAAACAGTTAAAAATTCACATGAAAGCTCCAACATTTTCTACAGGTTATAACTAAGCAACTGCTTGGCGGATTCTCTTCAAATTTGGCATTTGTTTGCAGTTGAACTGGGAACAATTTCTGAATATGGTGTCATAATATATCAACCAATCAGAGAAGTCACATGACCAATTAGGTTTGTTATATAGATGTCTGGAAATCATTAATTTTTGGAAGTGATCTTATAAAAATGGCTCACTTAATTAAATACTAAAAATTTTCTTTAACAATGAAAATTAAATATTCTTAATATCTCTGATATGGTACAAGATAGAGTGATTTGGGTTGAATTTGTGGCCCAGAGAGTTTTAGCACATTCATATGGTAAACTTTTGGCAAAAGCCATTCTCCCATTTGGTGGCCATCTTGAATTTTGGAGCATTTTCTTAAAATGTGTTCCTCTATTTTCATTTTAGCCACAAGATGGTTAGTTGTTTAAGGATCTATTGCTATAGAATTTTTGCTCGAATTTTTGGCCCAGAAGGTATGCACAAAGTCATCTGCCCCTTTTTCTGAAAAACCTTTTCGATGGCCGCCTTGAATTTCTGTGTCAAATGCATAAACACATTTATCTCCAAACAGAAGTAGATAGAATGATATCAGCCTATTTTGGGGGGTACAGATTATGGACTAAGTCATCTGCACCATTGTTTTTAGAAATTGTTCTGCCATTTTTGTGGCCATCTTGAAGTTTTGAGTGTTTTTTTGACCCAAAAGGTATGTGTAAAAGTCATCTGCCTTATTTTTCAAAAGCACCCTCTAGTAATTTTGGTAGCCATCTCGAATTTCTGTGTAAAGTGGAATTTTTAAATTTATTTATCTTGGAAACAGTGCAGATAGAGTGATTTTGGCAGATTTTTGGGTCCAGAAATTGTTCTCCCGCCATTTTTGATGGCCATGATCTTGAATAACTGAGTAAAGCATAAAATCAAATTTATTTTGTTAATGGTGTGAGATAGAGTGATTACATTAAAAACAAAATATGTGTAAATTGAGGCTTCTGTCACTAAACCTGGCACCTTCACAAGGCAAACTGTCTGTTTATTATAGTTATATTTTTCCTAATTTTTTTCTGTAAAACATTAAAAAGATGTTGTGCCCCTCCCCGCTTTCCCAAAAACTGTGTTCCCCTTTTTCCTGCGCCCCTTTTTTCTTGAACCCCATTTTTCTGGATTTGGCAACAGTGCGGCACACTATGTTTTTAAGGGCCAAATATGAATTTAAGGTTGCATTAAACTTAAAACACAGAGTCTTTGATAAAGATAAACTTAGTAGGAGAAAAAAATTGTATTCCAAACTAATATCTGGGTCATATCCAAAAGCAATGACTTGCTAATGTGGGCTTTGGTTATAATTAATATGAAAACCTTGAGTTCATAATATTTACAGAAAAACAAATTGAGAGCAAACGTGAAGAGTAAGTGAAAAAGTATACACAGAGAAATCTATGTGGCATTTCCCCTCTGGACATCCAGTTAAATTTATCAATAACTATCTTAAAAGACATTTAAGCTAGCTTAAGTGAAAGACACCCCCGCAAATGCAAGGATTGGATTGACTAAGCGTTCCGGACAGATGGACAGATAGGCAGACTTCTGCATTTATTAGTATAGATAATGAATGGTCATGAATAGTCTGCTGCAGATTAAACAAATGGTCAAAGATGATTTTCAAAGAAGTCAGACATTTGAGAAGAATATCCATCACCTGAAAGTCAAATAAGTGGGATTTCTCAGTTGTACATTTTACAAACTGTTGTAATTTCACATTCAGTTCTGTGCATTACAGGTGATGGGGAAATAGATTTTGCTGAGTTTCTGAGGCTGATGTGGAAGCATCACTGTAAAGGTATCGATTATCATACCAATCTGAAGGAAGCTTTCAAAGTATTTGACAGAGACAACAGTGGCACCATAGATAAGGTAAGAGAAGAAAGGTATAGTAGAGTGGCATGACTGTAAGAATAGGACACTGCCATTACTTCTACATCCTATTGTATAGGTTCTGCATTGTAGAATGGCATATATGACATTAATATTTACACTCAGCTTCAGTCTATCAACAGGTGCCATTTGTGATATGGTGTTCTCTGAAACTTGATCTTAATTTCTTTGGATTTTCTTTTTTTCTGTGAAATCTGCCTTTCTCAACTCATGAAAAATTCAAACTGGGAATATGAAGAATTATGCTAAGATGGAAGTCATATTAACAATGGTAAGAATGTACTGTTCAACTGACATGACATGTGAAGGTTCTATAGTTTCTAATTATGTGTTTTTATGTATGTTCGTGTATTCACTACCTCATTGGCGATTATGTGTTTCAGAAAAATTTTCTTTAAAATTTTTAATCTAATTGTGGTGATATACTTAATAACACACCCCTGAAAGAACACTTACTGCTTTGCTGGATAATTCAGTACACAGCTTTAAATTAGAACAAAAAAAATACGTAAACAATGAATTCTAACTCCAACTAATCAGGAATGCTGATACAAAGAGGACAGTTGTCAGCTGTTTGTTGATTTAAAAAGAAAACTGTTATTGGTTTTGCCCCTGTTTTCAGATAGCCTACAGCACTGCAATATTTTGCAAGTTGAATACAAATACAAGGCCTATCAAAATTATTGTTAGAAGTTATCATCTATGAGTGTGGAAAATGTTTTGACAGGTATGAATTTGACCCTCATATAAAGGTCACATGATCATAAAAAATTTTTTGTACTTCCTTTTCACCAGTGCCATATATAGATGAACAAAATTTGGCAAGCGCTTTCCTCACATCAAAATCTAGGCCCAAGTCAAACTTCACATCAATTGGGCCATAATTGACTGATCAAAAGCCAACTGATTATCTTATAGTAAGAAAGATGCTGAAATTGACCCTTTTGGGCCCATATTGTAAATCTGGCCACATTGAGGACCTTACACAGGTTCAGTATGTTATTGAAGCATGAAAATTGGGTTTATACCTTCAAAAGTTACATCCTCATGTTAAGGCTTGTCAAATCAGGTGTCTTTCCTATGCTGCATACAGACAGGCGAGATGTGTAAAATTCAAATAATATCTCTATTATTTTTCGATTTAGAGCTTTTAAATGTATTGAGAAATAATAGGAAACCATATCCTAGGATTCCCAACATCCTGTTCCCCCAGTGTACGTACAAAAATATTGCTTGAAATCCTATAAATCCATGTTCATACCTAGTGATGTGGTTTCTTCGCCTTCATGCCTCTCAAGGTCAGTTCTATGACCTTAAATGGATAAGATGTTCACTTATTGCTTAATGTCTCTCATATTATTGAAATTAGAGCTTTGGAATGTATTGAGAGGTAATAGGAAATTAAGGCTATAGCCACAAGACCAACCAGAATATGCATACGTACTTGTTGGGGGTTTTCGTTCCAACAGGCTTTAATTTGAACCTTTTCTGTTGCAGGATGAACTGAAGGATATCCTCACCATGCTTGGAGATGAACCTGTCAGTGAAGAGGAGGCCAAGAGGCTAATAGACATGGCAGATCTGAATCACGATGGAAAGATTGACTTCTATGGTAAGAGTTATTTTCTACACCTTCTTCTTTTTATACTGCTCACCCAGTTAAGTTTCTATACAACTGATTGTCTTAAAGAGGAATAATATTAACATTTAAACAAACAAAATAAGTATTCTCAGCAGCAATGTTCCATTCTTCAATAATATTTTCATGAAATGTAAGTGTCAACAAACTTCACTGGGTGACAAACTAAAGCGCAGTTACTTAATAGAACAAGGGCTTCTTTTACACCTTGAGTTCATGAATCCAAATACCTTTTGACAGTCATTTCTCATTCGATGTTCCAATATGTGGCAGATTCTAACTATGATGCAAGACTGATAAGGTGTTATTTTGTTCAGCTGGTGGTATGCCTTGTTCAGTGACTTCATGATTATGGAGTAGTGATTTTGCTGTACATGCCTTTAGGATCTGTTGAGACAGAGACAAACTTCTAGAAAAGTTTGATAAGATTACATTTTTATTTATTGTGTTAAAAATGGTTTCCCCCTTCAAATGAAATGTTATAGGTTCAAACCTCACACTGCCATTAATAAGAAATACTGGTAGAAAATAAGAAAATAGATAGATAGCTTGGTGCATTCCACAGTCTTGACCAGCAGATGCTTGTCAATTACCTGGTGCATTACAGAACAAACTTTGGACTAATTACTAAAGACCAACCAGGAAGCTTTGATAATAATTCACACTGATAATGCAGGGTTTTTTCTGGTTCCCAAGATTCGATACTACAAATACTACTATGAAGTGTCACTTCTTATGTGCCCAGTCTTAATTAAACTCCTGTTATCATCAAATCCAAAATACACAAAATTTATTGTATTTAATTTACACTACTACATTCCACCTTGTATTCACAAATACATTGCTGATCTGAGTCACATCTATATAAATATAAATGCTACATAAATATGATAAAAATTAACCACTGCTTCCATTTGTTTGCAGAATTTTCCAGAATGATGACCAGTCCACCATCACCATAGATACAAGAAGTTGTTTGTCCTACCTACCAAATGTGCTTCTCTCTCATTTCAGATATCTGTGAGAACATTGTTGTTGTCTTTAACCTTTTAATGTACAAAAACTCACATAAACACAGGGTTTACCAGCAATGTAAATGCATTTGATATGTAAAATACAGAAAATCTCTTCATGGTTTTGTAAGGGATCCAGTAATATTTTTTTTATAAAACTCTGTAAGAATCACCCATATCCACAGCAATCCTCCCTAACACAGGGTTTACCAGCACTATAAAGCATGTATGTGATATGTATAATACAGAAAATCTCTTCATTTTTGGAAGGGATCCAGTAATGTTTTATAAATATTTATCTTTATGAATCATCTGTCTGTAGCAATAAAGCAGAGTATGTGTAACTGGTATAATAATAACAATAAAATGAATGGCAGTTTTATCATCCATTGGAATGGCAGTTTTATCATCCATTGGAATGGCAGTTTTATCATGCATTTGAAGTAAGAAATTCACCACCAGGGCTGGTATACACAGCAAGGGTCAGTGAAAGATCAGCTGTACCTTTGAGGAACAAAATTCACAGGACATTCTGTAAGAGATTACACATAGGTCAAACCAATATCAACTAAATTATTGGGGTGTCTTGGGTTGTTTTCTTGTTGGTGCTATGGGGATTTACTCAGAGTTTCAAAGTAACTTCTATCTCAAAGATATACCAAACGATAAGAAAGGAATAGACAACTTAATCATTGTTGACATATTTATGATATTTTGCACATTTATATGTAAAAAGTTTAAACAAGTAGAATAATTTGTACAGAGATAATATCATGAAAGCCATGTCATTAGTGGTATTTTTTATTTTTGTAATTATTCCAGCACTTAATTACATGACATCCCGGTGGAAACCCTTTAGTAACATGTAAAATATGAGTATAATGTTGGCTTTTTAATTCTGTTTCCTGAATATTTGTTCATAATAAAAATGAGATTGTGACTCATTGTAATAACATAACTATCACTGTTTTTCCCTTTCTAAAATACTGTCTCATAGTAAGGAGAGCCAAGTTGTTTTTACCATGTAGTAACTCATAATAACTAAATTGATTTTAATTTGTAAGATAATAATCTCATAAAACTGAGATAGATCAAAATGACTTGTTTCTCATAATTACAAAAGATTTTTTCAGTAATACCCAGGTCACATCTTTCTGTGCAGTAGTCACATAATACAACAGTGATAACTAAACAAAAATGTACATCCACACCTTTAACTTGATCAGTGACATATGTAACATTTTCTGTTTGTTATTTGGATTGTATAGTGGCATAGAAAGAGTACTTAAACAGGTTAGAATGGCTGCATACTTGGTTAAAATTAAATCTAATCTAATCACACATTTATTTCATTTAATCCTTGTACTAACAGCTTCTAAGGGACGCAGAGCAGAAGTATTATTCGGAAGTGAGGTAGTCGTGTAAAAAAGCATGAATTCGGACAAAAGTTTTGATAAATGTTAGCCTTGACAATGTGCATATTGTATCAAATGTAGTGTTTGAATTTATATTACAATGGACTTTAGTACTAAAGCATTAAGTTGATGCATGATACAAGTTAAATGCTATGGTATTGAGGTATATATTTTTACGCATGCAGTTTTGATGATATTTAATGCTTTCTTTTTTAAAGATAAAATATAATTAGTAATTTAAAAATATATTTTACTATGCATTTTATTGTTCATGTTTATAAAATATTGTATGGATAAATATTGTGCTGAAATGAGTGATATGTTTTGAATTTTAGGATTTAAATTTGTTTTCATGGGTACAATAGAACCCCTATTATCTAACCATTTTGCTTGATAAAGTTAAGCATTTTGTTTGGATAGTAGAAAGTAAGGAAGATAGAAGTAATTTAGTTTAAAACAGTTTGGGAAAAAGACATTTAATAAACCTGAATATTGAGATAATGGCAGCTAGGATCACAAATTGTTCTGTATTAAATGTTACAGGGACAGTAACTGGTATGTCCAGGAAATAGATGTATTTTCTGTCTGATCATCAGGGTTCTCCAACCATGGATTCAAATCTGTAATATCCTGGTGTATGTTGGCTCTGCTAATACTTGGGCTTCTTTGTTGATGTCCCTTTAGTTTAACTAAGTAGTCATTCACCTGTGCTTATCTCTGTGTGTGCGGTAATTAAAAAGTACAAATATTATTACAGGGTGATAATTGAGCTTCATTGATCAAGAAATTCAAGACATTACATATATATATATATAGCATGTCAAATGTGTATATGGTAGTTCATGTATAGTGTGTCATGTATTGAATACAGTTAAACTTGTTTATACACAGAAACTTATTATGAGCCACACAAAACTTTTAAACAAACAGTCCTTAGGTTTGTAATGAGAAACTAGTTTAAGGAGATCTAAGATTTAACCCTGATCTCAGCTGATGGGTCAAATTGGGGTCATAAAATGAGAGACTTGGGGTTTTAGCTTTTATCTCAATTATTATTGCTTTTAGAGATTTTGAATATATTGGGAGGTTATAGGTAACCAGATGCAGGGAGTCTAGAAAGCCAGTCAGATTTACCCCCTAGCCCCTCTTTTGTGGGTCAAACTATGATCATAAAATCACAGATTTTGTGTTTTTGGCTTTTATCTCCTTTATTATTGCTTTTAGAACTTTTCAATTTATTGGGAATAGGAAACCATATATAGGTAGTCTAGAAAGCCGTTCAGATTCACCTTCCCCCCTTTATGGGTCAAACTATGGAAAAAAATCACAGATTTTGTGTTTTGAGTTTTACCTGCATTATTTTTGCTTGTAGAGTTTCTAAGTGTATTCGAAGGTAATAGGAAACCAAATACAGGTAATCTAGACAGCCCTTCCTTTGGGTTAAACTGGGGTCATAAAATCAGAGCTTTATTTTTTGGCTTTTGTATCCTTTATTACTGCTTATAGTCTTTGATTGTATTGGGAGGTGATAAGAAACCATATGCAGGGAGTGTAGAAAGCCCATCAGATTAACCTCATGGCCTCCCCTTATGGGTCAAACTAGGGTCATAAAAGCAAAGCTTTTGTGTTTTTGGCTTTTATCTCCTTTATTTTAAGAGCTCTTTAATGTATTGGGACGTAATAGGAAACCATATACAGGGAGTCTAGAAAGCTGGTCTGATTTAGCCCCGACCCTCCTTATGGACCAAGCTGGGGTCATAAAATCGCAGATTTTGTTTTGGTTTTTATCTCCTTTATTACTGATTTTAGAGCTTTTGAATGTATGGAGAGGTAATAAGAAATCATGTACAGTTAGTCTAGAAAGCCAGACAGATTTACCCCCTGCTCCCCCCCCCCCCCCCCCCCCTTTATGGGTCAAACTTGGGTCATAAAATCACAGATGATGTGATTTTTGGTGTTTATTTTCTTTATTATTAATTTTAAAGCTTTTGAATGTATTCGCAAGTAATAGGAAACCATAGAAACCGTAGATGTAATATTTGCCTTTACCAAGGCTATTTTACCCTCACAATAAGTACCTCGTAACAATCAAATGCATTCTTTTCCAATATCTATTTCACACTGTAGTATTTAACAATAATTTTACAACAGTTTATCAGGATTATTACTGTATGAGGATATTTTCGACAGCATAATTTTCCCTTTTCCTAGCCTTTAAACTTTCACATGTTTTCATTTTTCAACATAATTATGGGGACGCTTTGTTTTTGTTTTCAAAAACCTTTTTCTAGTTGTATAATGATATATGACAAAGTGTCACAATTGAATTGATCTTTGTTATTTATTATGATGTAACAACATAAATCAGAAAAAATATGGACCCATGACTGGCCACTTTGCTGCTCTGTCTGATGTACCCAGTTTAGTTGGAGATGTTTGAAAAATGTCTGTTCAGTCACCAAATGTGTCATGATTTTGTTTAATTTGGTGAAATGGCCGATTTCATATTCTATAAAACTTCCACATTTTTATAATCTGTACAAAAACTTGACAAAATAGTATATCTACATCAAATATTGGAACAGGATGGCTCTTAGAAATAATATTCATTGGAAATGGAAGAGAAAATGGTCCTTCTGTCCATTATGTCTTCAGGACATGATTGGGACTTGGCTCCTGGGAATTTGATAAGTATGAAAACAAGCACCAAAAAAGTTTTAAAATGAAATAAAATGAAAGCATTTTGCTGTAAAATATCTTATTTTTAAAGGTGGTCTGCTCTAAAGGTTTTTCTACATGTAAAGACTGTATTATTCTTTATTTGAAATCTCTGTTTTCAAATCTCATTTGAAAGGTGGTCTATTCTAAAGTTTTTCTGTGTGTTAAGACTGCATTTTTGTATATTTTAATTGTCTATTGAAAGTTAAGATTGTATTTTGTCGCATATGTTTTAATAAACTAGTCAGGTTATGAAGATGTTTTTGTGAATCTATTTAGTTCTATGTGCTGTCACTAAGATAACAAAACTAAAAGTGTTTTCACCACTGAACCAAGTATTTTTACACACTTCTATGCAAATATATTGTGAGACTAAATAAACAAGGTTTCTTTCTTTTTTATTTAGAATTAATAACTATACATAATACCCTGTAACCTGCTGAATGAAGGTGATTGGGTGGGATCATATAATTAAGTGAGGTTGTTTACCTGAGAATTCCGGTCCAATATAGGGATAGTTGGGTCAAAATAACAATAACATTCCACATTTACATAGCTTTGAAAAGAACAAAAATAAGCTCATCATAATCATTCCAGGGTACCTTAACATTTTATTAAATATTTGAGCATATGCACAATTACTCTATTTAAATGATAGAAAATGAAAGAAACCAAACTTGAAATTTGACGTAAACATGTAATTCATTATAACATTTATTGAACATATTCAGCGTCATAATCATCATGTTTATTTTCTTTGATTCGGGACACAAAACTTTGTTACTGAAAACTAGATAGAATCTTGACACCTGAACAAATAGCACTTGTGAGTTTCTTGTGGAGTAACGTCAATCATTTTTAGGATAACGCACAATGGATTTCTATATATTTACAAAATTTTGTCTATTTAAGCTACATAGCTTCACTTAATGTGAACTCTGATACTTAGAATTTCTCTGTAACTTCAAAGTAAATTAAAAGTCAATCAAGGACTTTTGCATTTATAAAACTTTGTCCTTTTGTCTACAAGACACTGACACTTCCTGATAAAAGTTTTAATTAAAACTACTTTCAGATGGTTCAATCTGTAATCCTAACAATGTGATTTTGTTCAGTAATCTCACCCAACATCTCCAGGAATAGCGATTTTCAGTAATTCTGATAAAAGTGTCAATATTTGCAAAGTGCTCAGGATGTGCGGCATTTCAATAGAATAAATACAGTGTAATATCTCAAAGGATTAAAGCTTGCGTAAAGATCAATAGCTTATCTGTTGAAAATACACATTTACATCGAGTTGGGCATTATAACCCAAAATGATTAAGGAGGACAAAGTTTTGGTTCAATGAGAGAATATTCTAAACTTAGAAAAGTATTTGTCCATCTGTGAATTTCTTTGGGAAAAATATGCAATGAAACTGGTGCACCTAAGAAATATGCTTTAAACAAAACACACCAACTGATTAACCTTTAGAGTGGTGGTGATAATACAATTTGTAATTGAAATCAGTGCTCCTAATAGGTGCATGACCAAAATGTGATTACTCTTATATTTCAATGATTCTCGTTGGTTAGAGTTCATGTTTTTGTGCTAATTTAAGGTATGTCCCAAATTATCACCACACCAGTAATATCACACACTGGTGTGAATATAAGCAACACCAAAATGAACCATAAGTGAGAAAGTTGCTGGTTTCTATGTACAATGCTGATGAGTCCCAACATAGTACACTCGACTGGAGTAACAAGTATGACCAGGAGTGTTGAAAGCGATGTAAAATTAAATCTAAATAAAACCAATACTCACAAACCACAGTTACAGTGAATAGATATTTGAGCAAATTGTCTACGAGGGAGTCTAGTAGTTTCTTGCTGTAAAATGCTTTCAAAACATAATTATGTGTCATGGCCACAAGAAACATACCCGACCCTTACAGTGTGGATATGCCAAAGGCCTGATGACCTTCACATTATCTTATAAAGTTCACAAGAAAGATGCCAAACAAAATAATTATGCTGCCTTTTATGTGTGCCCAAACATTATTAATAGCATTTATCAATCAGTAATTGTTGAAAAAGGGTATAGTGAAAGATTACAATTTTTTGTCCAGTAAATAAATACTCTTTCTCTTCAATATTCACAATATCATTCATGCAGGTCCACTTTAATTATGAAGCTAAACATCTGTTTTGCTTCTTTTTTTTCCTTGATCAGTTAATTCTTGAGAACTTCAAGAAATTATGGTGAACAAAGTCAGTGTTTTGAGCCCTGTTCAACAAGAAAGGTCATATTACGACAGGCTCTCAGCATTGCTGCTTGTTGGTTAAAACACATGAGAAACAGCCTCCTGGTTTACACAAAATTATCTTTCATATGTAGACGGCTAATATTTCAGTTAAACTTAATAAATCGGTTCATCATTGGTTAATGAGTGTTCATACCAGACAAGTAAGAATAAGTAATTGGAATCTAAGTATATTTAACCTGAATGATTTCCAGTTTATCTATTTCAGCAACATACAAATACTGTCTTGTAGTCTCTGACCTTGGAACATATTGAATGTGTACAAAGAAGTGACTGTCAATTAGTCAAACTTTCCTGAGAGTTAAATGGGAAAAAAACTCATCAATGCTGCACATGTTCTGTTTGCCATTATCTTAAAGTATTTGCTAAGAACTTGTTCATTAAATGATAAAATGTTCACACACCCTGTAAACTCCCTTATCAAATAACTAAATTCATTGTCAATAAATTGATATGTATCAGTTCTGAAATTGGCCAAGTTTCCAATAAAATAGAACAGAATATTCTTCATATAACTTTCATTGTTTGTGTGATGCTAAATAGGCATAATTGTGTAATTATTACTAGTTTTAAATATAACTAAAAATAGGACGCACTGGCATGCGTAATGTCCACCCAAACGGAAGCATGAGTTTTATTCTAAAACTTGGACAAAATTGGCAAGTTTAGCTTGCTGAGATACCTGTGGATGGAAAATTTCGACAAAATTGCTCTATCTAGCATGGTTAAGGAGATAGAAGCAAATTTGTGTTTTTGCATTTTGGCAAAAATTCGAAATTCAAAATGGCCATTTTTGGGGAGAGGAAAATTTTTTTGAAAATTGCCAAGAGTACATTTCTTAAATACCCTGTGGATGGAAAATTTCGACGAAATCGCTCTATCTTGCATGGTTAAGGAGATAGAAGCAAATTTGTGTTTTTCCATTTTTGGCAAAAATTTGAAATTCAAAATGGCCGCCATTTTTGGGGCCAGGAAATTTTTTTGAAAATTGCCAAGAGTACATTTCTTAAATACCCTGTGGATGGAAAATTTCGACGAAATCGCTCTATCTTGCATGGTTAAGGAGATAGAAGCAAATTTGTGTTTTTCCATTTTTGGCAAAAATTTGAAATTCAAAATGGCCGCCATTTTTGGGGCCAGGAAATTTTTTGAAAATTGGAAAGAGTACATTGCTCAGATACCCCTGTGGATCGAAAATTTCGACGAAATCGCTCTATCTCACATGGTTAAGGAGATAGAAACAAATTCAAAATGGCCGCCATTTTTGGGGAGAGTAAAATTTTTTTGAAAATTGCCAGATAGAAGCGAATTTCCATTTTTGGCAAAAATTTGAAAATTCAAAATGGCTGCCATTTTTGGGGAGAGTAAAATTTTTTTGAAAATTGCCAAGAGTACATCGCTTAGATACCCTGTGGGTCGAAAATTTCGATGAAATCGCTCTATCTCGCACAGTTTAGGAGATAGACATATTTATGTTTTTTCCTATGTAGCTATTACTCAGGAGATTAAAGCTATTACCATCAACAACATTATACCAAGCAAGAAATTGCCACTATAAACCTTCACACAAAATTTTAAAAAGATGAGTTAAATATGTTTCCTTTAAAAGAGTGAAAAGCAGCTATCATCGACCAAAAGCTATCCTGGCCTAACTATTGACCCAATTATCCTTCATATAAATTTTTGTGAAGACAGAAAACATTGTTTCATTAAAATGTCCAGAAAAAGTCAACTCAAAATAGCATAATAGCTATATACCACAGTAGCTATTACTCAGTTAGCTATAAAGGTATTATCACCAAAAGCAATCCCAAGCAAACTACTGATCCAATAATCATCCAGCCCAAATTTTGTGAACATAAGTGAAATACTTTTCCTTTAAAATGCTTAAAATAAAAAAGCTACTCAAAGTAGCTAAGTAGCTATTACTCAGTCAGTTATATAGCTATTATCACTAAAGGCAATCCCAAGCAAGCTATTGACCTAACTATTGCTCATACCAAATTTGGTAAAGATATGTCAAATATTTTTCCTTAAAATGCCCGGAAACAAAAGACGTATACAAAAGTAGCTAAGTAGCTATTACTCAGTTAGCTATACAGCCATCTTCACCAAAAGCAATCCTGTGCAAGCTATTAACCCAATAAACACCCATACCAAATTTGGTAAAGATAGGATAAATACTTTTCCTTGAAATGACTGGAAACAAAGTGTGACAACGGACGGCGGACGCCAGAAAAAGCAAAAATAATATGTCCACCCCCCAGTGGGGTGGACATAATTATCAAGACAGCTTTACACATCAATTGAAGTATATTTAATTGTCATTATTAGATCTATTTAAGTTTTCCACTAATTATCACTTACCACCACGTCTTCTTTACGTAACGTTAACTTCAAAAAAAGTTCCACCACCCAACTGTCAAAAAAAGAAAAAAAAAATATATATGCAAACTAAAGCTAGAGGGGCCTAGTGGTTCGAGTGTTGGATTTCAGAAGAGAAGGTTTTGAGTTTGATCCTCATCTGGCTTAGGGAGAATATTACCATTTGACTTTGTACATACACCCTCTTCACCCATGAGTAGGGAAGGACAGAGTGGGGAGGATAAAGTATGAAGCAGACTGGGATCTAGTTCAGGGTAAAATACAAAAATTTTCCAGCTGTTTCATGCCACAGAAACTAGAAACAAGCACTGTTCATATGGTCCCTCAGGAAAGAACTTTCCAGCAACTTCAGTGTGGAATAAACTTATATAATAAACAATTACAGACAAATATTCTTTCAGCAAAGTTCTCATTACATTCACATTGGTGTGAATAACCTGGTCTATAGCCTCAGATTCACACTGGTGACATTTCTGACAGGACTTTCCCTTGTATATTTGTTGGCAATGCTTTATGGAAGCAGACAAAGCTTTTGTTTATTTTTCTCTCTATAACTTAGACTGACAAAAGACGACAAAATAAAAGACAAATATTCCCTCAACCTGACACTGATCTGATGAATTAGTTTGACACCTATTTACAACAGTGATCAAATTTCAGAGAAACTATAAGGGATTAAGTAACTTTAAGTAAGTTTGTGCAGGAGACAGATCATCATTTCCCTTTATTCTGTCTTTCTAAGAATGCTGACATAGTATTATTGCTTTCCAGAAAACATGGCATGTATTCAGCAAATTAATGGGTAACCTGAGTGAATCATTGAGTTTGTGACTTTGTAGGTCCTGTAAAGGTTAGTAGTACATATGAAAAACAAGTTAAATTTCGCACAGCAATGGGAAGAATCAACTGGGTAATAATGTCTTTCCAGGATTTTTTTTAAGTCAAACTGAACTATGATCCAAAGTGTGTACATTTCAAGTACATAAGGCTAATTTACTGTTTAGGCAAACTTAATGCAAATGCACTGAGAAAAGTAATGGCGCAATAAAATACCAAAAAATGTTATGTATTTTATTCTATATCACAGAGTCAGTATTTTACAAATGATTAAATACAAAATGCTTGGAGTTAGGTAAAGTGATTTATGCTATTCGTGTTGTTTTTTTTTTTTTTAAAAACACATACTGCTTGGCACCATAACTTGGCACACCTTGGACACAAAATCCTTATTTTTGTTGTTTTAAGTGAAGTTTCGTGGGTAGAATTATTTTTAAGGGGCGATAACATAATTTCTGCTTGAAATCAGCACCCCCAAATTGGCACAATTTGCATACGGAAATTCCCGAAGTCAATTAATTTATATACATCGTCACTAATATGGTATGCGGAAATGCGCGAATGTGGGTGATAAAAAGCAAGTTTTATTGAATATTTTATCTTCCGTTTTGTGCCAATTTAAGGTTTGGCGCCATTATATGGCACCAAACAGTAGTGTTCTTACATTTGGTAATTCATATGAATTGTTTAAAATGTAAAAATAGTATCAGAGATGCCTATACCACACACAATGGGGAAATAGCATTGGAGGTATTTCCACTGACACGGTGTCTTTCAGAACAGACACTGTAACATAAGTTACATAAAAGTTCAGGAAAACAATAGGTTGGTTTCACATGCCAAACCTCTAGGACCATTTATAAGGGAGATATAGGCACTTTTAAAGTCCGCTACATGGGACACTTTGGTATTCTGTGGATGACCTTGAATGAGGAGCTTCAAGATCAAATGTGCAAGGTTGTACAGGACAAGAATAGAGAGGTTGCGAACAGCATTTTATTGAAAACGTAGCACAAAAACGCAACATAAATTAAAACCAGATCACGGCGGAGATCAACATGGCGAGGCTCTTTTTAATGTGAAATCTGTAACGGCTGGTAATTTTGACATTGTGAAATGACATTCAACATAGAAATCAATGACGTGTGTAACGTAGCGGAAAACAGATACAGGCTTCAAAAACGTTGTTCGCAACCACCTGATGCATCCGGTCGATACAAATACTGTTCCTTCAAATGAGCAGAAACAAATTGCTGAGTAATTTTTGCCGTAGCAATGACAAAATTATGTGCATGTGGCTGATAAACAAATCCATAAGTGTTCATCCCAATGGGCCTAGCAGGGTAACATTACAACAACCTGGGATTACTGTTCCCTGTATCATCTCCATCCATCAACTCCTGAGCGCTGCCCACTCTCTTTGTCTTCAGTATCCACAGAGTGGAGAAGAAAATATCAAACAGAATCCAATGACTACAGACAAAGTTGACAAAATGTAAAACTCAATGCAAGTTCTGATGCTCCCTAGGATTGCCATCATCTCCACTCAAGTGCATGTTTCCCAGCTAACAAAGTTAAACAAGATATTGAGGAGTACTTCCTTTCCTTTGGTATGTACTGTGGATCAAAACGAAAGCCAGAACAATGAACACAAATACTTTACATGTGCATAATGTATCACGATTATCTCTTACAAGTCCTGGTGTTGCTGTGGATTACTATATTCTCCACCCATGTGAGTATTCACTAGCTCCTCGGCACTGTCCACCACTACACTTGATGAGAACATCCTTTTCTTCAGTATGTACAATACTGTAGAGAAGAAGAATATCAAAGCCAATACAATCAGTAGTTTGTCTGTCACCTCACGTCGACCATACTTCGTCAGCAGTTTCCTGGAGTTTTTGATATGACCAGACATGCTCTTCAGTTCATCATGTGTCTCGGTAATCTGCTGGGAGGAGTTGACTGAAATGGAGAACAAGAAGAAAATGAATGACGACACACTTTTCTTGAAACCTGTGAAAAGACAAAAATATGACAAAAATAAAGGCGTGTCAAGAAATCTTATTAAGCTTCTCACAAGACTGAGGCAAGAGCCAGCAGAAAAGTAAATGTGAAATTGGAATCCAGAAACTGGAAATGACTCATATTTTGTGAAATAATGAGCATGTATGTTTTATCAGATTTATCAGGCAGTCATAAGTTTATTACACACTCGTGAATGTCAGGCTAGCTGCAGTCAATTAGTATACTCATACAATTTTATTTAAAATATAGAGAGTTCATGCCACTATCAACAAAAAGCGAAAAGGACTCAACAGGCTAGTCACTGGTGGAGGAAACCTTTACAGAGTAGTTAGTCAAAATACTTAATCACTTTAGAGAAATTAACTTCAATAAAATTTTTACCTTTCTCACATGACAGACAAATATTAATTGCAAGGATTTAAGAGGACTTCACAAATGGGAGACAAGTATAAATCAGAAACATTGCAGGGGTCGGGATCATGGAGAAAGACCAAAACAAGACCAGAAAAACTAGGATGGGTAAGCTTTGCAAAGAGATAGGTTTTCAACTTCTTCCTGAAAAAAACAGAGAGATTGAGCGTACATCATCGGGCAAATCAATCCAAGTCCAATCAACAGAAGTTCACAAAAATTATTTTAGCAGTCCTGTTTAGACACATGTAAGAGTGTGAAAAGTCTGTATTTAAAATCAGTTATACATGAGCTCACAAAAACTGAACCTTGGAAACTAACTACTGGAACACTGAAATCAATACTACCCCACACCATCACACCAGATATACAAGTTTGTAGAGTAAGAAATCTAAAATTCGCCACATATCTGAAATTCGCCACATGTGAAAATACTAATAAAACTAGATTGGGCCAACTCGGCGCCAACATATCCCCAGACAGGTCATCACTCACGCCACAGGTTTTGATCGGGAATTTTTTAAAACATAATTACCCATTATTATATGAACTTCAGCACATCAATCTACTCTGTTTATATCTCCCCAAGGAAGATGGTGTATCCCCAGACGCCGAATACATACCTCAAATTATATTTTCAATCTTCCTGCAATGATAACTCTAAACCTATTTTCAAAGTATTTAAATGATTGATGATTGAATGTCCATTCTAAAATAATAATCCCAAAAGAGCATATCTGTTTCTATATTTGTTGACAAATAAAATATTATTTTTAACTCAACTCATCATATTTTTCAATCTTCCTTCAAAGTATTTAAATGATTGATGATTCAATGTCCATTCTAAAATTCATAATCCCAAAAGCGCATATCTGTTTCTATATTTGTTCAGAAATAAAATATTATTTAAAAAAAAATTATTTATATTATTATTTTATTATATTATTTTTAGAATTTGCAAATTGTTTTCAGTTATTCATTTCCTCTATACCTATATATGTGGTCCATATATATGCAACCTAAATATGTGACACAATCTCAGTTCTGACTCCCCTTTGTGTTATATGTAATGAAGCCCACCACCTCCCACCCCCACCCCTCTCCCCTTCTCCACACCTCTCTCACTATTACACAAGATCTGCAACCCCATTGAGTTCTTTGTTTCTCATCTGATATCACTAAATACCTTTGTTTATTTAGTGTCACTCAATATAGCTGGAGGTCCCAGAGGTGGGTGGGGGGAATCCGGGTGGGGGATGTGGGTTGAGCATAAATGGTAAACAAACAATCTATATAAAAGGGGTACTCAAATACAAAAAGAATTGAGAATTTTAAGTATGTGATTATCAACTGAAATGAGTTCATAACTGTAGGAGCTGTGCCAAAATTAACTGAGGCAAGTATAAAATAAGTTCTTAAAAGACTAAGATAGCCATAACATTATTAATATTCAAAATTTAAATAGACAGGCATTTCCTTTTAAAAATTCAAAGATTTCAGCTCTATAACCCACATAGTTTGACAGTTACTGGGCTTTAAAGTGGCATAATATCCATAAATTGGGTTTCTGTGGGCATTTTACAATTGTTAAAGAGACCTTAGCAATTAAACTACAGATCTGAAACTTTTTGGGGGACATACATAACAAACAAAAATTATATATAATACAGTTTAAGACTTGTCACACTAAGCATTTCCAAATAACAGGGCAAAATACGGAAAAAATGTCAAAAAAGGCACTTGGGCGAGTGTCTATGGCCCTCATACACAGGTTAAATGTCTACTAAAAACCTTGATTTTCGGCATATGTAAAAAGGACATAATAAAGCATTCCCAGATGGGATTTCAGCTCCATCAATCACATAGTTTAACAGTTACAGGGCTTAAAGGTGGTAAAAAGTCCAAATATTGGGTCATTGTGGGCCTTTTAGAGATCTCGATGTGGCTTTCAAATTAAAGCTTCAGACTTAAAATTTGTTACATACTAAGATTACACATAGAATATGTATCTAATAAAGTTTGAAACTTCTCAGACTTACCATTTCCAAGTTACAGAGCAAAATATGTGAAAAATGTCTTAAAAGGGTCACTCAGGTGGGTGTTTAAGGTCCTCATACACAGGTTAAATGTCTACTTGAAGCCTTGATTTTTGGCACATGTAAAAAAAACATAATAATGTATTCCCAGATGAGATTTCAGCTCTATCAGTCACATAGTTTAACAGTCACAGGCCTTAAAACTGGCAAAAAGTCCAAATACTGGGTCTTTATGGGGCCTTCTAGAGACCTAAATGTGGCCTTCAAATTAAAGCTTCAGACTTAAAATTTGTCACATACTAAGATTACACATAGAATATGCATCTAATACAGTTTGAAACTTCTTAGACTTACCATTTCCAAGTTACAGGGAAAAATATGTGAAAAATGTCTAAAAATGGTCACTCGGGTGGGGATTTATGGTCCTCATACACAGGTTAAATGTCTTCTTAAAGCCTTAATTTTTGGCACATATAAAAATAACATACTAATATCTTCTCAGATAGGATTTGAGCTCTATCAGTCACATAGTTTGACAGTTACAGGGCTTAAAAGTAGCAAAAAGTCCAAATATTGGGTCTTTGGGAGCCTTTTAGAGACCTCAATTTGACCTTCAAAATTAAAGCTTCAGACTTAAAATCTGTTACATACTAAGATTACACACAGAATATATATCTAATACAGTTTGAAACTTCTGACTTACCATTTCCAAGTTACAGGGAAAAAGATGTGAAAAATGTCTTATAAGGGTCACTCGGGTGGGTGTTTATGGTCCTGATACACAGGTTAACTGTCTATTAAAGGCCTAAATGTTGGGGCACATATAAGAAAACACATAGATATATTCCCAGATGATATTTAACTTAGATGAGAGACATAGTTTGAAAGCTACAGTGCTTGAAAGTGGCAAAAAGTGCATAAATTGGGTCTCTGTGGGCACTTTTGAGACCTTAAGTTGACCCCTTTGGGTAAACCTACAGCCCTAAAATTTTCTACAGACAAGGATTACATATCAAAGTTATACCTAGCGCAGTTTGAGACTCATCAGAATTATCACTTCCAAATTATAGGGCAAAATATGTGTAAAGTATAGCAAAAAATCCCTAAGTGGGGGTATTTATGGGCCTCAAACACAATTTTCTCCTCAACTTAAAGTCATGATTTTCGGCACATGTACTAAGAACATATTAATGTGTTGTCAGGTAAAATTTCAGCCAGCTGAGCATCATAGTTTGTGACCTACAGGGCTCTAAGTGGCCAAAAGTGCAATTTCTGACCTTAAGGTGGCCATAAGTTCTTTTTTACTGGGAGTTTAAGGTCACCTTAAAATAGGGATCTTCCTTTGGGCACCCTTAACATGTGTACCAAGTTTGAAAAAAAAATATTAATTTGTTTTTGAGTTATCGCGTCCACAAGGAAATTTCTACGGCGGCGGCGGCGGCGGCGCGACGGACCTGAATCCAATATATCCCCGACTTTCGTCTGGGGATATAATAAATGAATTGTGGTGAGATTTGTTGACTGTATAGTAAATTAAGGCTTTTTGAACTGAAAAATACCAATTTTTGGACAAAAACATCATTTTCTTCATAAAATTAACTAAGGTTTTAGAGGTGGCGAATTTTAGATTCCTGGCGAATTTTAGATTTCTTACTCATTCCCTCTGTTATTTGAACACACTGGCTGACTGTCAACTACCACTGTATGTTCAAGCTGCAACACTGGTTTATAAAATTTTAGACAGTGGTTTTCCTGGCTAACATTGTCTCTTAGTGGTGGCCCATATAGTATCAAACGTAGTCACCCTGATCGTCAATACCTGACACTTCCTCCTTTCCACTCCTAACTCTACAAGTCAGTCTAACACTTGGGCCATAGTTCTGCTTTTGATGCTCCTAATAAATTGAAATGATCTGAATTGTATGCAGTGCAACATCTATTGCCTCCTTCAGGAAAAGGCTTAAAACTTCCCTGTTTGCAAAAGCCTATCTGCCATAGTCTCCATGTCACCCCTGTGTCTTCTTGGTATGACCTGGTTATCTCATGGGAATTATGATTATTCACACTGGTTTAGTTCAGCTGTGCCTTAGAGTCTGCCACTTGAAGGAGATTAAGCACTATAAAACTCCAAATTAGATTAGATTAACAAAGAAGATGAAATTTAAAAGCAACACTGAAAGTGTACCTTTGACTTAAGCAAATGTAAATTTGTTCAGGAAGCCATTCTTAAGACAAACCTAGAGTGTGGAGAGTCTGTTCTCCTGATTGTACTTGAGCTGACAAAGAGCGACTCAGACTCAGAAGGCTTTCCGTTACATCACTCGACATCTTGGCCACTTCAGCTTTAGAGGACTGACTCCTAAAACAACAGACACCATGGATAACAAACAAATGCTCTGCGGACATATAAAACTGGTAAGAATAGATACTAATGATCAGACATAAATATGCATATTTTCTTATTTTTCTTTTTGGCTATTTGTTATTTGGGTTTCATGTCAGGGAAAGTTCATCAAATTAAATTGTCAACTGGTACACATGTATCTACTATGCGTTAACATGAAACTGCATTCCTTTCATAATTCTAGTTTCCTCAACACTATTTTGCTTGGCCAGTCTGAAAGTTACAAGCTAATACTGGTCAAATTTGGGGATTATTTTTAAAACGTATCACAGCATGTTATGAAATATTGATTTTGATATGTACATGTACTTCTTATATTAATATCAACTAAGACTAACTTTAGTTGGACAACAATGCACACAAAAGCATATCAGGTATGAAGAAATAGTTAGTTCAGACACATTGTGGTCAATACTCAAGGGTATGTGAGTTAGAGGCTGCACGGTTACACAGATACGGTCACGTATAAATCAAATATAAAGGTACATTCAAAGTAACCAATCAGAGATCACTTTGGATTTCATTTTTTTTCTGATGGTCCTAAAGTCAATTCCAAGTAGCCTATTCACAGATCTGTACCGTACATCTGATATATGCAATGATATTCATATAAATGAGTGGGAACCATGTTTAAGATGGTGGCAAATCTGATGCATAGTATAATATTTTGATTTTTAATTTATTGCACATAAGACTCACCTGTCCTTGACATCACTTGTGCCAGTCCTTATCAGTTCACTCCTCTCTCTTTTTTCTGCTGCCAACTGACATACCAGGTTAGCTTTACGGAGACTTTGCTGTGTCCTGGTGTGTAAGACACTTAACAGGTAACTAGTATTAATAATTTAATACAGAAGGATTTCTACATGACAATCAAGTATCTTTTAAAAGAGAAAGTTAATATGCATCTTGCAATTCGTTATTGGATTTCATATTACATTAAAGTAATAGATATTTTATTTTTATCACACTGAATGACATTATAAACTTAAATGTTAAGCATGTTCATGTTAAATTTTAGAACATTTTTGTAACACATTACCCCGATAACTGTTTTCTGCAGTTGTCTACTTCTTTCAAGAGTGCTATTTTAGTGGTTTCTTTGTCTTGTTCATTTGCCAGCTTTTCCAGATCCTGTGCAGATTAATATCATGTAAAATTAAGTCAATGAAAATTCAAATTTATGTTGCAGTATATAATGTATTCATTCAAAATAGTATAACTAAAATGCTGTTAAATCCATAATGTCCTTTTATAAGACACATTGCTTGTTCAGTTTATAACAGTTGTAACTGCATAGTTTGTCAGGGGTGACTTACAAGGAAAAGGGAAGGAGAAAAAGCAATTGTCTGGATATGGAAGTTCCTTTTTCAATTTGTCATTTTCTGTGACAACTTCAGCCATCAATGCCTTGTTGAATTTCAGTAACTTTGCTTTTCCTTGTGTTTTAATTTTTAAGGGAGGTCCAAACAACCGTTGTAAATCTGGAAAAATATCTGTACAGAAGATACGGTCATTTACATATAAATAAATAAAGTTCATATACTTACTGGACTGCTTTTCAGTGACTGTTAATTAAGTTAGTACAATAATCTGTATCAAAAAATTCCCTACTTAGTAAGACTTACCTCCAATCTTTCTTTAACTGCAAGCACCTTCTCTCTGGCCTCCTTATTTAAATCTTCTAATTCAGAAATGGTTTCACACTGATGCACATCCTGTACATAAATGAAAGTGTAACAAACTGAGGTGCCTTGATGTTATATTAGAGAAAATAAAACACCTTATTCTGTTTATAACTTAACATCATTAAGAGATTAATCCTGTTTTTAGCTCTGCACAAACATATTTTTGCCTATGAGCATTATGTTATGGTAGGTCAAAGACATCAATTATATTTTTAATGAAATTATTCACAAAATCTATGTGCTAATTGAAAGCAGTTATTACATTTCCTAATTTTCCGAATCATGGGCATCTTGAAACTCTTTCAACTGAATTTATTTATGTATGGTTCTGTGATACTACTTTATCCATTTATTTATTATCTCCCGCCGGCCGATAGGCCCAGTACGGGAGATTATAAAATGCCCTGTGTCTGTGCGTGCGTGCATTCGTCACATTTTTACAAAAGCCTTTCTATCTCTTAAAATATTACAGCTAGAGCTTCCAAATTTGCAGGATAAATTCATCATTGGAAAAACTTGCCAGGGAATCTTTTTCGGCTGATTCGGAAAAACAAGATGGCCACCACGGGTGCTAACAAGATGGCTGCCATGGTTTTTTTTTTCAGGTGTTCTGCCATGGGTTTTTTTGGTTGATTTAGATGGCTGCCATAAGTGTGTAGTTGCACTTTTATACAAATCATAGTACTCCCCAGATAACATCTGCTGGATACAAATACTTTTCATAGTATTTCAAATTGGCAATCTACCAGCAAAGACAATGCTGTGGTTAAAACTTTGATTCTAAATTATATTATTGAACTCAGATTATATTTATTTCTATTCATCACTGTAGTAGTTTTTTAGAACTTACATTTATTTTCACAAACAGTCTCTATTATCAATATTTTAACCCAAACTTCAAATATCAGTAAATGTCCATTTTGTAAATGTACATGCACTTGTCCTTGAACTCTACCGCAACAACCAAATATACTTCTCCCCACCAAAACAATAACATTATGACACTAAATTTTTTTTATTAAAACCTACATTAACACAAAGTTATACCCAAAAATACACTCCGACCAGCATGCTCAACTTGATGCAATTTGGAAAATTGCTGAAATCAATTAATACATGTATATGTCTCATCACTTTGGCTACAATCATTCTTTTAAAAGAAACTTGGGTCTATCCAAACAGGCGGGTTGGGATTGTGCAAGCCGCCCCAATTTTAAAAGCAACCAAGCAATAGTGGTGTCCTGTCACCCCCTTAAACTTGAAGTTGATCATATAAAAACTACATGAAGTTTAAAAATGATAGGTGGAAGCATGTCAGCTATCTTGTTTTTCCAAAATGGCAGCAATTTTGAAAGCATCCTAGCCTGGGTGGTGTCCTACCACCCTGTTAAGTTTCAAATCAATCAGCTGAAGCATCTTCGAGTTAGAGTCCAGAAATGGAATTTTAAGATGGCAGGCACAGTGGCCATCTTGTTTTTCCAAATGGCACTAACTTCGAAAGCAACCTAGCCTATGTGGTGCCCAAAAACCCTGTTAAGTTTTAAATCAATTAGCTGAAGCATCTTTGAGTTAGAGTCCGGAAACAAAATTTCAAGATGGCGGCCATCTAGTTTTTTCTGAATGACACTAACATCAAAAACAACCAAGCCTAGGTGGTGCCCTACCACCCTGTTAGGTTTCAAAAAGATCAGTGGAAGCATGTTCAAATTTGAGTCCGGAAATCAAAATGTTCACCTACAGATCATGAGATGGACGGACAGTTGGATGTTGGACACATCAATTTAACTAGAAATAGGACGCCCTGTTGATAGTAGCTCCAACATATGAATAGAAACAGGATAGCATAGAAGAACACACATTATCATGTGTAATGTCCACCCCATGAACCTTTTGCCAAAATTGTACAGTAGTCTTACAAGACCCTGTTTCATTTGTAAAATATATCAATGATGCTTAAATATTTATTAGTGTAGATGTAAATTATTTCAGCTTCATGCCTTTTTGCATTGGTTGGGTCAAAAATTTTGACGAAGTCACTCTATCTTGCACGGATAAGAAGACAGAAGCAAATTTGTGTTTCTCCATTTTGGGCAAAAATTCGAAAATTCAAAATGGCCGCCATTTTTGGGGAGGGGAAAATTTTTTGAAAATTGCCATGAGTACATTGCTCAGATACCCTGTGGGTTGAAAATTTCGACGAAATCGCTCTATCTCGCACGGTTAAGGAGACAGAAGGAAATTCATGATTTGCCATTTTTGGCAAAAAATTCGAAAATTCAAAATGGCCGCCATTTTTGGGGAGGGGAAATTTTTTTGAAAATTGCAGAGTACATTGAGTACATTCTTTAGATACCCTGTGGGTTAAAAATTTCGACGAAATCGCTCTATCTCGCATGGTTAAGGAGATCGAAGCAAATTTGTGTTTTGCCATTTTTGGCAAAAATTCGAAAATTCAAAATGGCTGCCATTTTTGGGGAGGGGAAATTTTTTTAAAAATTGCCAAGAGTACAATGCTCAGATACCCTGTGGGTTGAAAATTTCGACGAATCGCTCATCTCGCACGGTTAAGGAGATAGAAGCAAATTTGTGTTTTGCCATTTTTGGCAAAAATTCGAAAATTCAAAATGGCCGCCATTTTTGAGAAGGGGAAAATTTTTTGAGAATTGCAAAGAGTACATTCCTTAGATACCCTGTGGGTTAAAAATTTCAACGAAATCGCTCTATCTCGCACGGTTAAGGAGACAGAAGGAAATTCATGATTTGCCATTTTTGGCAAAAAATTCGAAAATTCAAAATGGCCGCCATTTTTGGGGAGGGGAAATTTTTTTGAAAATTGCAAAGAGTACATTGAGTACATTCTTTAGATACCCTGTGGGTTAAAAATTTCGACGAAATCGCTCTATCTCGCATGGTTAAGGAGATCGAAGCAAATTTGTGTTTTGCCATTTTTGGCAAAAATTCGAAAATTCAAAATGGCTGCCATTTTTGGGGAGGGGAAATTTTTTTAAAAATTGCCAAGAGTACAATGCTCAGATACCCTGTGGGTTGAAAATTTCGACGAATCGCTCATCTCGCACGGTTAAGGAGATAGAAGCAAATTTGTGTTTTGCCATTTTTGGCAAAAATTCGAAAATTCAAAATGGCCGCCATTTTTGAGAAGGGGAAAATTTTTTGAGAATTGCAAAGAGTACATTCCTTAGATACCCTGTGGGTTAAAAATTTCAATGAAATCGCTCTATCTCGCACGGTTAAGGAGACAGAAGGAAATTCATGATTTGCCATTTTTGGCAAAAAATTCGAAAATTCAAAATGGCCGCCATTTTTGGGGAGGGGAAATTTTTTTGAAAATTGCAAAGAGTACATTGAGTACATTCTTTAGATACCCTGTGGGTTAAAAATTTCGACGAAATCGCTCTATCTCGCATGGTTAAGGAGATCGAAGCAAATTTGTGTTTTGCCATTTTTGGCAAAAATTCGAAAATTCAAAATGGCTGCCATTTTTGGGGAGGGGAAATTTTTTTAAAAATTGCCAAGAGTACAATGCTCAGATACCCTGTGGGTTGAAAATTTCGACCAATCGCTCATCTCACACGGTTAAGGAGATAGAAGCAAATTTGTGTTTTGCCATTTTTGGCAAAAATTCGAAAATTCAAAATGGCCGCCATTTTTGAGAAGGGGAAAATTTTTTGAGAATTGCAAAGAGTACATTCCTTAGATACCCTGTGGGTTAAAAATTTCAACGAAATCGCTCTATCTCGCACGGTTAAGGAGATAGAAGAAATTTGTGTTTTGCCATTTTTGGGAAAAATTTGAAAATTCAAAATGGCCGCCATTTTTGGGAGGGGAAAATTTTTTGAAAATTGCAAAGAGTACATTCCTTTGATACCCTGTGGGTCGAAAATTTCGACGAAATCGCTCTATCTCGCACGGTTTAGGAGATATGAGCACATTTACCCTTTTCAATACTCAAAATAGCCAATTACTCATTTATTTAATTAATTACTCACTGATCTATGAAGCAGTTGCCCCCCAAAAGCAATCCCATACAAGCTATTAACCCAATGAACCTCCATACCAAATTTCAGAAAGATAGGCTTAATAGCATTCCTTAAAATGTCTGGAAACCAAAGAGATACTTAAAAGTAGCAAAGTACCTATTACTCAGTTAGCTATAGAGCTATCATCACCAAAAGCAATCCCATACAAGCTATTAACCCAATAAACCTGCATGCCAAATTTGGTAAAGATAGGATAAGAACTGTTGCCTAAAATGTCCCAGTGGGGTGGACATAATAAATTAATAGGCAAGTTGGTTACATGCAACCCACCCAAAAAGGAAACCTTGAATAAAAAGGGAAAAAGCTATTTTTGTCTTTTGGCTAAAAAGAAAATAAAAAAAATAAATAAATAATGCATCAGGTATACGTGGCTGGGAAAAAATTGTGATCTTAAGTGATGGAAGTAATTTTTATTTATGGTAATGTTGTAGGATCCCTTCAGGGCTATTGCTCCTGGTTGAGGGATGGAATTTAAGATAGCTTTCTGAGCGACATTGTGACTCATACTCAAAACCTTCCAATTAGCTCCTCAAAATATACTATTAGTTCTTGAATCCTACTGAATGGTTATGAAGAAGGCTATACAACCACAAGTATTGCCTTGGCATAGTGAAGGTTGCTTTTAGAATGAAAAAAAAATAGCTTTAAGATTGAGTTACCAAATGAAAAAAAAAATTTGATAATGATCTTAGAAGATTGTAGAAGGTTTATGCAAGGCTGGATGTTCACTTCTTTTAACACTTGCTGGTAGGGCAAGTGGCATTCAGATTTCACTTGCCCTGATCTAAAATCTACTTGCCTGTACTTTGTTGTTCCATAGGTTATTGAGCATGTCTTGAGATTGTCATAATTATAAGTTTAACTCTAATGATATGACAATGGCAGTGATCAAATCAAACCAGTTATCTGGCTTAAAATGCATTTAGACAAGACTAAAATTTTGTTGAAAAAATTTTTTTACCCACTTTTATTTATTTATTAAGCACAAAATCCATTTGCTCTGACAGGAAATTCACTTGCTGTGGGCAAGTGGCCAAATGTTAATGTTAATCAGTTACCCATTTTTGTAGATCTTTAGAAGATTTACCTTGACCTTTAACAAAGAAATATAAGGTGGCCATTCACTAGTGGGAGTGGGGGAGCATTTACTGGTAGAAAGCCACTATATGCTAGGGATGGGTCGGTATCAAAAATCTGTATATCAGGATGTCGCCATTGCAAAACCATACCGATTCCGGAACTCGTGTTTTAGTACACTCCAACAAACATGGACGTTTTCTCTTAACAACATTGCAATAAAAGTCCCCAAATGCACAAAATATGAGAAAAATAAGTACCATTTCTTTAGATTTCTTGGTTGTTGCCAATACTTTAAGATTTCCTTCCATTATATGTGTTGTCAAGCGAGATTTAGGTTATAAAGTGTCATAACCAAAACATGGCAGTTCTGCTCAATGTATCACTATTTCGCTTTTATAGTCTGCAAATAGACGAAAATATGTAGAGCGATTAATCTGTCTCTCAGCCAATATTTAAAAGATGGATGTACTGACCAGAGACAGATGGCATAAGTATGCAAAAAACATAAACTTCCTGAAAGGCAACAAATGGCACACATCCTGACATTAAAGATGTAATAGGCTACCACCTTGAGTATCAAGGATGTGCCCGCATTAAAAGAAATAAACTTTTTGCATAGTTAATGTATATATTTAGCAAAATTTATTTCACTTGCAAAATTTCATCATTGTTTATACAAACAGGAAGTGCAGAAAAAGTCTCTATATTACTGCAAACACAGAAAATTGTGTTCCTGCATCTAAATGCTTTATACTGTTAATACATTTAAGTGGATATTTTAAAGTTTAAAGTGACAGTAATTTTCAGATATTGAAGTTTTTTGTGTGGTGAGGAACTCTGTCCCAAAATGCCATCCATCAGTTTTAAAAAGGCATATTTTGGGACAGAAAACGCGGTCTAAAAATATGGGGATAAAAGCTTGTAATTTCTTCAGATTTTGGGTATGTTTCTACAACTTTAACTCTTCCGTCCATTATATATGTTGGCAAGTGAAGTGGCGGGTTTAAAATCTTCTCTGGGTATTTCAGAATATGCTCTCGATACCGAGACACTGGGCCACCGACCCATGCCTACTATATGCACAAATTTTCATAATCATAGTGGCTTCCTACCAGTAAATGCATGCCTTAATACCTTATATTTCTTTGTTAGAGGTCAAGGACAACTGCTTCTAAAAGTCTACAAAATGGGTGTTCACTGGTATTTCTGGGTTTGTTGTAAATGGCCGTTAATAGAGATAAATCGTTAAAACATGACTTTCTAAAAAATATTGCATAGTATACTCGAATATCAATGGTAGTGGATGTCATTTTGACAATTTGGTCACAGAGCCATATACTGCCTTGCTACCAATTATCATTGGTTACCAATTATCACCGCCAAGAAATTAAACATTTATATTTCAGTAATGGCCACATATTTTGAATGCTTTTTCTTGTGTATTTGTTCTATTTACTTTGGAAATTGTTTCAACATATTTGCTAGATTTGGGATGTACTCTTAGTTAATTTATGTCTATTTGAATTCTGTCTGGCGATAATTGGTACCCGGCGATAATTGGTAGCAAGGCTGTAATACTCACTAGTACTAGTGGCACTCTACCAGTAAACGCCGGCCTACCAGTGAACGCCCACCTTATATTTCTTTGTTGGAGGTCAAGGACAAATGCTTCTATTTCTTTACTAAATGGGCGTTCACTGGTATTTCCGGTTTGCAGCGAAAACGGCAGATAATAGAGATAAATTATTCAAATAAAAAGCTTTGAAACAAATGTGACAACATGCACCTCAGTTATTAATTGTAGTCTGCATCATTTGACAATCTGTTGGTAGAAGAATAAAATATAAAGCGGTCAATATAATTTAAATTCAATATGTTAACTTCAGCATGGGCGTTTACTGGTAGAATGCCACTACACAACCAAACAGTGAGGACAATCGCCAAAATCGCCACTAAAGGCCAACTGAATACAAAATCCCTTCCAATCACTTCTGTCCTTAATTATATCACTGCATCCGAATACACATAGTTTGGCTCACGGGGGGGGGGGGGGGGGAAGGATTGCAGAATTCCCCTCCCGGAAGTAGAAAGGCGTAGGAATATCACTGAATTTTTTTTCTGCAAAAATATAGTTCATAAGTAAATTGAAAATAAGAGACGTGGACAGGTAGACATGTAGGCAGGTAGACATGTAGGCAGGTAGACAGGTAGGCTAGTAGGCAGGTCGGCAGGTCGGCGGGTCGGCAGGTCACCAGAACAAATATCCACACCTTTATGACACTATAATGCATGTTTTTTTTTGTCTGATTAACCAATCAGAAACTATGTTACATTGTTCCTTTATTTTATAATCTCGAAATATAAAATTATTTTTTGTCAATTATTTTTATTATTTTCTTTTATACTTTTTATAATATCTGTCTACCTGCCGACCTGTCTACCTGCCGACCCGCCGACCTGTCTACCAGCCGACCTGTCTACCTGCCTTCATGTCTACATATTTATTAATTTGTATTATTTTATTTCATTTTTATTTATTTTTTGCATATATATATATATCTAGATATATATATATATATTTATTAATTTGTATTATTTTATTTCATTTTTATTTATTTTTTGCATATATATATATATCTAGATATATATATATATAGATGTATGACGGAACTACTTTCAACTATATCCGGGAGGGGAATTCTGCAATTTAGCCGGGGGGGGGGGGGGGGTCCGGATTACTGGTAGTATCCCGTATTATCGCCCAATGTGTGACGTTTATTTTCTGTGTTTGTCAGAAAGTGCCTTTTAAAAGCCACAGATATACCTGAACAATTGCGTTTAATTGTAGGTCAATTCGAGTGATTTCTTGAAGACAAATCTTTATTTCCACGTCATCGAAGTCCATAATTTTAAATTTAGTAAGATCCTAATCTGGTGTTGTCTAAACTATAACAAACCTACTACATGTCGGATTGCCGTCCCAACTTTGGGTCAGATTCATGTTGCTCATCTATTTTAAAATGTCAAAAATATCCTTGGAATATGTGCTTTGTGGATATTATTAAATGAAACTTTGTCTCTATACCCTTGATGACTCTGCTAAGTGTGGTTGTGTACAAAGAGGACAGGATCAGCTCCAATGATGAGACGTATAATATGTGTAACATACAAGAGCTTACAGTTATAAGACAAAGTTGAAATGATCCTGATTATTTGATAGTGATTGGCCAGATAATGTCCCTGTTCCACCAAAGGACTAAGCCCCGATCCTGTCTGGGACCCTTAATCGTGGACAGTCGCTGAAAAAAAAGGTAAAATGGGCGGGAATACTGAATCGGTATTGAAGCCTGGGATTAAAGTCAGATCGGTCTCAGGAAGCCTCAGGAGGCCCCAGGTGGAAGAACTGACTGAACTAAAAACTGACTAAGCCAGGGCCGGTATTCATAAAACTTGCTGAGACCAAATTTTGTCTCAAGTCTCAAGATTTGGTCTCAAATCTGAGACTGTTTTTGGTCTCAAACTTGTTTCTATTCACAAAATAGTTGAGACCAAATTTAGTCTCAGATTTGATCTCAAACTTAACAAACTTAAGACTGGTACATAGTTGTCTCAAATATTTTGGTAAAAGTCTCAAGCATTATTTCACCTTAAGTGATTCATGTTTTTACTTTTTATGGCTTAATATAAAGTACAAATAATTTACAACATATATAATACTTGGCCTAAACTTTTGTAACAATGGATAGCCCAAACTTTGGTTTCAAAAGTACCTTACTTTGAGACACTTTTCAAGAGAGTATTCTGACTGGATATAGCAACAAAGAAGTAGATCATGTGACATGAAAAATAAAAAAACAGTTGACACAGGGCAGTATATCTTGAGTCAGAGACCAAAGATAGGTTGGTAACTCTTGAGCTCAATATTAAAAAGCGACGAGGCTTTCTTTATTGGGGTAGGGGAATGTTGGAATCAAGTCCAAAAGACAGGACTTTGTAGTAGATTTAATAAAGGTTTGGGGGCTCTGGGCCATATTCTTCAACAATGCTAAGACTGTTCCTAGCTTGTATTCTAAGTTTTTATAAGCTTTTACTAACTTAGATCAAAATGGCATTCATCGACATTCCTAATTCGATTCCAAATTATCTGCAGAGGTACCTTGGATGATAGAATATTTCTAAAAGATGCAATTATTGCAGGGAATCTTTTGTTTTATTGATATTAATCTGTGACACAATATAAAAAACAACATTTTTCCTCAAGAAAATGAGCTTTTTCACTGTTTTTAACAAAGCAGATGATTCAGTAAAAAACAAAGGACACCTTACGTAACAATGGTTGTGGAACAACACTCTTCCTAACTTAAATAAACTGGTTTAATTCCAAGTTTATATTTACATTACAAAGTATAGGGAGTTTTCCTAACTTAGAATCTAAGTAATACTTAGCATCTAATCTAATCTAATCTAATGTGGACTTTTATAGCGCTTAATCTCCATCTCAGATGGACTCTAAGGCGTAACAGAACATAAAGCAAGGAGACCTCGTACCTTGCTATCCTTGCTACCTATCCTCGTTCCAAGGAGACACAGGGTGACAAGGGAGGCTATGGCGGATAGGCTTTTGCATACAGATAAGTCTTAAGCTTCTTTCTGAAGGAGGCAACTGATGTTGCACTGCGCACATCATGAGGGAGTTCATTCCAGATTCTAGGAGCATCAAAGGCAAAGCTGTGATCAAAATGTTTGACAGACTTAAAGACTGATGGGCGGAAAGGAGGAACAGTAAGATATTGACAATCTGGGTGACTACGCCTGGTACTATAGGAAGTACTACTGGGAGACAAGTAAGGTTGAAAGTAGGAAGGGGAGCCACTATGTAGAAATTTATATACTAGAGTTGCAGTTTTGAACATACATCTATACTTCACGGGCAGCCAGTGGAAATGTTTCAGAATGGGCGTAACATGAGCATACCTTCTATGGTTTGTAACAATACGAGCAAGGGTATTCTGAATACTTTGCAATTTGTGAAGATTGAAACATGACAAACTCCTAAAAAGAGAGTTACAGTAGTCCAGGCGGCTACTAACCAAGGCATTTGCAGCTAGGACTGCCACTTCCGTAGTGAGATACTGTCTTATTCTACGAAGGTCACGCATCTGGAGAAAACACGCTTTGCAAGTCCTCTTGACATGTTCAGAGAATGAAAATTCTGCATCGAACCACACACCTAGATTTCTAACAGAATCAACCGGATGAATAAGGCTGCCAAAGATACTAACAGGAAAGTAGGAGGAAAGCTTCTGACGTAGCATGGTAGAGGTTTAGGAATATGAAATCTAAGTTATACTTTGGTAAGTAGAAAATCATTCCTAATGTGGATCTAAGGTGACCTTAGCAAAGTATTGTTGAAGAATACGGCCAGAATATATGTGCCAGAATTATGTAACTGCATACAACCCTTATCTGTGTACAGCCCAAAGATAATAATAGAAGTTAACAAATAGAATTGACATGTTCGATGAGTGAAATATTGACATTCTGAGATTCTAAGCAATATTTAATGATGAAATTATTTCAGCAATGAAAACTTTCTGAACGGATAAAAAGTCTCTCAAACCGTTGACATGAACATTTCATTCCAACATGTCAGCTTTGACCATGCCATTGTTGTAATCAGTGGTATTTTAAGTACATTAAATAAATATACATCAATACTATCGCATATGTTTGATTTCATTGTAAAACTTCAGTTTCATGGCAGTTTCTGTTAGTTCAACTAACTTGATGTGTATATTTCGGGTAAATTATCCCAAGGCCGAAATATTTAGCAAAATTTTCGGTTTTCGATACCACTCGCACGGGATCCCCTCTGGTTACCATTTCTGCTGTTGAAAGTGGTGAATACTTTTCTAAAACTTTGTTTAAACATACATCAAGTCGAGTTATTTAACCAACGGTTTTGTTATGTTGTGTATTATAGAGTATTTATGGCTATAAGCTTGAGATATCGATTGCGTTGGACATATATAAGACAATTCCTATAAAATTGCACTTGGGCATCCTTTTGTTGACATTGACAACTCGATTTACCGACAACTCTCCGTCAGTGACAATTTGTAACCTTTTGGATAATCATTAGTCTCGCTTAATGAATATGTAAAAAGTATTTAAATTAGTGCAAATCAAGTTTTTTTGTATAATGTGTAATTCTCATAGAAAAACTTAAGCATTCAAAACTGACTGGCTATCTACATCAATCCAATGTTCGATGATCTTATTTGGGTGTAAGAGGTGTTGCCTCTAACTGGTTCATAACTTCATACCATACCTAAATAACAGAAACAGTTTGTAGATATTGAAAATAATCAATCTGATGTGTTAAATGTGATTTGTTGAGCACTTAAGGGGCAATATTAGGACCAAATTGTTCATACTTTACTAAATGATTTGTTGAATGTTTCTTAATTGTTTTTTTTTTTTTTTTTTTTTTTGCTGTTTGCAGATGAGAAAAATATATTTTTTACCAGTAACAACATTCATGATGCCAGTGTAGTTATATTAAGAGAAATAATTAAACAAAGTAGATGATTTGCAATAAACAAATTGTCACTTAATGTAGCAAAACAACTATATGGTTTTTACATCTAAAAAAGATATTTTGGAGTGCCAAATACATATTGATAAATTCCCCACTGAAAGAGTGTTTGAGACTAAGTTTCTAGGTGTTTTGATTGATGAGAAGTTAACTTGGAAAGAACATTTAAATTTTGTAAATATTTAAAAAGAAGTATGGCAATGTTATTTAAGATAAAGAATAAGCTGAATCAAGACTCTTTATACTCACTATATACAATACAGTAATTCAGCTTCAAAGTGAATACTTGCAATGGCCTAAGCACTAATGCATGCGATATAGTGGACAGTGAATCAGACAGGACAGTAGTGTCGGAGCCCAATATAAATTGCACTAGAGTTCTCTTTAAAAGCATTAATGCACATGTGAACACATACATACTTCTTGTGTTTTATATAGTTGTATATCTTTATTTCATTTCAAAACTAATATTCAATAACAATACGTGTCATTATTATTTGGTGTCTGACAGAATTCTCCTGTCTGATTCACTGTCCACAGGTGTATATGGTGCTATCCCTTGTAAACAGTACTGTACAGGGGTGGACATACAGCCTTAGGGACAGACAATTACTTTTACCCTGTGCTCATTTTACTGTCCTGTCCATAAGACTGTCCACCAGTGTACACTGTTCATGCAGCTACTGCTCAGTCGGTGAAGTTGGGCAAAACAGTTTCTGTGCGAATGATCTGGTACACTATTTAGTTTATCACCTCAGTGAAGTTTGTAACTTGTATTAAATGACAATATTAACCTTCTTGGCTACAAACTTTTAATATATATTTATGCCTTGCTGCCAAAAGCATTTTATTCCATTTACTAATCATGTCACTATTATTTGCTTGTCCCCTGAGTGTTTTTATGGCAAGTGATGAACTTCACTGGTGTGGTAAACTTCACTGGCTGAGGAGTAATGATTTCTTAACCTGTATTCACAATAAAGCTGAGGAATCCTTTAATGCACAATGGCATATGCATAAGTGTATATCCCATCCGTCATCTGTTTGTGTATTGTGTGGCTCCATCAACATGTATAATTAACACACACTATATACATTTCTGTACTGTTTTGGGGATACATGCATCTCATGACCATGAGAACGAGTTACCGCTAACTCATATTCACAGCTCATACACAAAGCCCTTTATTATGCAGCTTTTATAGCACTTAAATATTAAATAACATGATTAATTGGAATTTTAAAACAATATAATAACCATGTCAGATAAATCCATTCAACCTATATAATTGTATTTATGTATGAGTTGTGAGTACTAGTTAGCAGGAACGAATTGCATGTAAATCCTGTTGTTTTTTTGTTTTTTTTTTTGTCTTATAAATAAGGAAGTAAAATGAAGTTTAAAGTCTTTGTCAGATACAGAATATATCTACACAAGTTTTATATGTCATAATATTAATACAAGTTTTCAAGGTTTCAAAATTATAACATCAAATGGAAATTGTGTAATAACATCAAATGGAAATTGTGTAATAATAATAACTTGAAGAATATTTACTGACATTTAGAAAACAAATCCAGTGGGAGAGAGCAATATGTGCAATAATCAAAAGTTTTGAGTGATGACTATATACAAGCCAGAAAGTGATGCACCAAAACAAGCCAAATCACAGTTAACCTTACAAAGACTTCTCTAAGTGTAGAAATATATTTCAAATATAAAATGTAACCAGTCCTGAGTCTCCTGACTTGGTAAACTAATAGTTTTGCGTTTTAGACTTTGGAGATAGTTGAAATATAAGTGTTCTAAAAAATCCATGTGATCAATATCCAAAAAAGTTATTTCCTCTTTATATTCACAGTCTCCTATAAGACTAAAACATTTTTGAAAGGAATTTATAAATGTGTATGATGGTAGAATTTACTTCATTGCCTCTTTCTCAGCTTTATGGCTTTCTCTTGAAAATAATATCATTAGTGTTTAGGCCATCGCAAATATTCACTTTGAAGTTAAAATTACATTTAAAATAAATATAAATTAATTACCATGCCAAATAGCAGTGAAAATAAAGGATAAATTGTGATGTCATGACAAAATATAAAGGCATAGTGTGTACAAAATCTCACAAAGCACAGTAAGTTATTGCTACATGAACAATATTCCTGCACATATTTCTTCAAAACCACATACGCATACGTATCTGGATGTAAGTACACGGATAAAAAGAGTTATACGCATGCATGGTCCCATACCCACATGGATACATATACGTATCTGCCATTGCACATTAAAGGACTTTCTGCTTTAAAAATCAGAATAATTAGTGGATTACCTTATTATTGTAATACATCGCTTATATTAAAAGATTTTAAAATTCAAACAAGGTACTTTCATGAATAAACCAAAAGATGGTTCTTTACCTCAGAATATTCATTGTTTATTTTCTAGAAACCTTTCTGATTTTTATGCTACCACATGCAGACAACAAAAATTGATAAATTTTGCTAGAAAATGCATCACAGAAAACTGTCCTTCCATGATAGCAGTTAGATTTTTGGAATAATTTTTATAAAAATTTTACCCAGTATAGCTTGTTTTGAAATTTAAAAAAAAACTGTTAAAAGAGCATTTTCTGAATAATATTGGGTATTAAATAAATAGCTTAACTGCCATAACTGGCTTAGTAAAAGTAAGAGTGGGGAGGTAAATAACAAGAAGGTGAAAAATATATGTGTTCAGAGTAATCTAAAACCTGGAGCTCAATTCTGATATCAGAATTTGAAATTCTGGTTGATTGTAATTTTGTGATACATCGTGTGCAAAGTTTACAGAAAAACTTTCTAGATTCTCTAGACTTGCAACTCCAGACCAAAATCACCAGTCAGTATTTCACCGTAGGATAAATCAGTATTGAGTTTTAACGATCAAGTACAAGTGCTAAAGAATAAGTTGTTTAATGTTATTTACTATAATGGAAGAGTGTATAAAGTAAAATTTGCTTTTGTCGATTTTGATGACTGAAAAAAAAACCATATGTTGTATTGAATGTGGATAACCATTGAATGTATACATTCAATGGCACAAACTATTGAATGTGTACATTCAATGGGCAAATCATTGAATGTATACATTCAATGGCTGAGCTGTGGAATGTGTACATTCAACGGTTAAAATCATTGAATGTGTACATTCAATGACCCAAGCCATGGAATGTATAAATAATTAAATATGAAAAGCTGATACTGATTGAAAAGACTTAGTTTATAACCTACATTGGATATTTTTAGCATAATAATAAGTGATTAAATTAATTGCAATAGAAGTGTTACATTTCAGGAAGTGACATAAAGAAGGACCAATCTAGAACATTAAATTGAATAAACATATATGTAATGACATAAATGTTATGTATTTCATTGGATTATTTATGATGCATCAAGCCTGTCTGATCAAAGTCATTACAAAAACTCTATTATAAGCTTTACTTTAATCCACAAATATTGAAATATTTGGCCTCCCAGTGAAAGGATGAAAGAAAAATAGTTCAAGCCTGAGTAGTTACTTTATGGTCTTTCAGTGTATGATTCTAATATGTGATAGCAAGTAATTCATCTAATTAAGTGTGAAATCTGGGTATTTAATTGTAATTAGCCCCATGGTTGTACCCCTGTATTGTTAGAGAGGTTCAGTGGGACAATATAATTAGAAAACAGATTAAGATAAACATTATTAGAAAACAAAGCAGTTTTTGTTATAATGCATAACTATGTAACTGACCATAGATAATCAACTAATGCAAAAGTTTATTTTAAGTTAATATCACCAGATGTGATTTATTAAGAAAATGACAATAATAAGTTCCATTTCACACAATATCAGTTATATCAATTTCTGAAGTTCATATACACATTCAATGACTATGGTTGTGGAATGTACACATTCCACAGTTAAACTATTGAATGTACACATTCAATGGCTGCTTGCTATTGAATGTGTAGATTCAATGGCCAAGCCGTTGAATGTACACATTCAATAACTAACCCATTGAATCTATACATTCAATGGTTATCTACATTCAATACTATATATATATATATATATATATATATATACATATACCGGTATATATTAACAGTTTCCTTAAGTTAGAGGCCATCCAGACTTGTAAGCCTATAAAGATACAGGTCTGTGAAAGTATTTACCAGTCTCGGACAGGGGAGCAGCTGTTAATTTTGTACACTGCATATAAATAACTATTATAGTCCTAGGCACATGGTTAAAACGTTTTACACTGTTAATAAAGATTGAATTAAATTTATTGTCATTACCCCACAGCCCTTAAGGGCTGTCGCAGTATTGTTTTCACCCATGGTGTCCGGATGGGTGGGCGGGTGGTGGGAAAAGTTTGTCCGCCCAGTATTTCAGAAACTGTAAGGTGTAGGAAGTTGATACTTGGTAGGGACATTGGTTAGGGGGTGTAGGTGTGCAATGTCATGTTGTGACCTTGATTTGACCTTGCCGCAGTGACCTTGAGTTTGAAAATCTTGTCCGGCTATATCTCGGAAATCGTCAGGTGTAGGAAGTTGATACTTGGTAGGAACATTGGTGAGGAGGTGTAGGTGTGCAACGTCATCGTGTGACCTTGATTTGACCTTTGACCTTGCCATAGTTACCTTGACCTATAAAATCTTGTCCGGGCTATATCTCGGAAACCGTCAGGTATAGGAAGTTGATACTTGGTAGGGACATTGGTTAGGGGGTGTAGGTGTGCAACGTCATGATGTGACCTTGATTTGACCTTTGACCTTGCCGTAGTGACCTTGACCTATAAAATCTTGTCTGGGCTATATCTTGGAAACCATCAGGTATAGGAAGTTGATACTTGGTAGGGACATTGGTTAGGGGGTGTAGGTGTGCAACGTCATGATGTGACCTTGATTTGACCTTTGACCTTGCCGTATTGACCTTGACCTATAAAATCTTGTCCGGGCTATATCTCGGAAACCGTCAGGTGTAGGAAGTTGATACATGGTAGGGACATTGATAAGGGGGTGTAGGTGTGCAACGTCATGGTGTGACCTTGATTTGATCTTTGACCTTCCCGTAGTTACCTTGACCTATAAAATCTTGTCCGAGCTATATCTCGGAAACCGTCGGGTGTAGGAAGTTGATACTTGGTAGGGACATTGGTTAGGGGGTGTAGGTGTGCAACGTCATGGTCTGACCTTGATTTGACCTTTGACCTTGCCGTAGTGACCTTGACCTATAAAATCTTGTCTGGGCTATATCTCGGAAACCGTCGGGTGTAGGAAGTTGATACTTGGTAGGGACATTGGTTAGGGGTTGTTGGTGTGCAACATCATGGTGTGACCTTGATTTGACCTTTGACCTTGCCATAGTGACCTTGACCTATAAAATCTTGTCCGGGCTGTATCTCTGAAAGCGTAAGGTGTAGGAAGTTGATACTTGGTAGGGACATTGGTTGGGGGTGTAGATGTGCAACATCATGATGTGACCTTGATTTGACCTTTGACCTTGCTGTAGTGATCTTAACCTATAAAAGCTTGTCCGGGCTATATCTCAGAAAAAGGAAGGTGTAGGAAGTTGATACTTGGTAGGGGCATTAGTTAGGGGGTGTAGGTGTGCAATATCATGGTGTGACCTTGATTTGACCTTTGAGCTTGCCGTAGTGACCTTGACCTATAAAATCTTGTCCGGGCTATATCTCAGAAAGCGTAAGGTGTAGGAAGTTGATACTTAGTAGGGGCATTTGTTGGGGGTTGTAGGTGTGCAATGTCATGGTGTGACCTTGATTTGACATTTGACCTTGTCGTAGTGACCTTGACCTTTAAACTTTTGTCCGGGCAATATCTCTGAAACTGTAAAGTGTAGGAAGTTGATAGTTGGTAGGGACATTGCTTAGGGGTTGTAGGTGTGCAATGTCATGGTGTGACCTTGATTTGACATTTGACCTTGTCGTAGTGACCTTGACCTTTAAAATTTTGTTCAGGCAATATCTCTGAAACTGTAAAGTGTAGGAAGTTGTTAGTTGGTAGGGACATTGCTTAGGGGTTGTAGGTGTGCATCATAGTTTTTAGTTTACTGATTAATGCTGTCATCTTGCTATTGAATTGTCTTGTTTTAATACTTTATCTTTGCATACATTTTGTTTCTCTTAGATATTATTTTCTCTACTTAAACATCATGTAGACCTTAATATAACTTTTTTAAAATTTTTTTCATGCAATAGCATTTCTAATTTCACATTGACGCAATTAGAATTATAATAGAAGATATTTTGTAGATTACAAATGAAGAACACATTCCTGGGATTATGGTAGCAGTAGATTTTGAGAAGGCATTAGACAGTATTGAATGGGGATTTATTCAAAAGGCATTATTAATTTTCAACTTTGGGCTGGTTTTCAAAAAATTGATCAATATTACATACAATGATATATATAGTTGTATCATTAACAACGGCTTCACCTCAGGATATTTTAACTTAACGAGAGGGGTGCGACAAGGAGATCCACTTTCACCCTATCTTTTTATTGTCGCAGTAGAGGTGTTAGCATTAGCACTAAGACAGGAAAACAGTATGAAAGAGTAAAAATAAATAAAACAGAAATAAAACTACTTCAATATGCAGATGATACAACATGTTTTATATCGAACATTAAATCTGCAAAATTATTTCTAAAAATGTTAAAAGATTTTGAAATTATTTCAGGCCTGAAGGTAAATATTGAAAAAAACTGAAGGATTTCTTTTGGGTACTTTGCAAAATAAGTCAAGTGACCCAAATTATGATCTTGGGTTACAGTGGTCAAATGAAAATATTAGGAGTATACTTTGGTTATGACGAAGTTGAAACAACTAATAGGAACTTTAGATCAAAACTTTTGGACTTGGAAAAAACGTTAAACTTGTGGAAGGTGCGGAAATTAACATTTACAGGAAAGATATTGATAATAAAAGTACAAGGACTTTCTAAATTTCTTTATCTATCATTGCTGGTATATATACCACTGTGGGTGATAAAAAAGGTAAACTCAGTGATTTATGCATTTCTATGGGGCAGCTGCCAAGATAAAATTAAGAGAGGTCAAATTATTCAGTCATATGAATTGGGAGGCCAAAAAATGCTTGATTTTGAATCCAAAACAGCTTCCCTTCAGTTGAAATGGATGCAAAGGTATTATAGTGGAGTACATGGCGTATGGAGCCTGTAGTAATACATGGCGTATAATGTTCGAGTATTACTTAAAACAAAAATCAACACATATTTTTCTGCAAAGTAACTTTGAGGCAAAAGAATGTAATACAAAACTCAATCCTTTTTATAAGGAGGTGATTTTACACTGGTCATCTTTAATACACACAAAAAAATGGTTTCATGTACGATAGTGTATGCAATGAGGTATTATTGTATAATAAGTATATAAAAACTGATAACAGAACAATATTTTACAAAGAATTGGCAGATAAATAGATTTTTAAAGTTAAACATATTCTGAATAATGATCGAAAGATAATGACTTTCAATGAACTACAAAAACAGTATGATATACCTTCAAAATATTGGTTTTCATGGCAAAAAATTGTAAGTTGTATTCCAAATGGTTGGAGAAAAATTTTGAATAAAAATATCGATGTGAGCAAAACAGATGATTTGTGCATATACATAAACAAAAAAATGTATCCAATTAGATCCATAACGAATAAAGTTTTATACAATAAGTTTTTTTTAACAAAAATTGCAAAAATCTATGAGCTGGCAAAAAATTCTGTAAAATATAATCTGCATCATGATCAGTGGCAGACAATATTTATGTGTCCTCATAACCTAAAAATAGAGAACAAAGTCAAAGACTTACAATATAAGATAATACACTGTTGTGTTACTACAAACAGTATGTTATACAATATAAATTAAAGAATATAATACATGCAAGTGGTGTCATTTTCAGGAAGAGACAATTCTATTCTATTCTGTACTTTTATAGCGCTTAATCTCTGCTAGGCAGACTCTAAGGCGCAACACCAAAAATCAAGTTTAAGAAATCATCTGTCCATAGCCGTTGCCAAGTCCAGTACCACGGAGACGCCGATAGAGCACCTTGTTGGAGAATGTCACATAATTAAAAACTTGTGGCTTGACTTACAAAAAATTTTAAATCAAAAATATAAATTTAGGAAAACTTTATCAACATATGATATATTGTTCGGAATTAATGAGCAAGAAAACAGGACTGTCAATGAAGTTAACATAATTATAATTCAGGTAAATTTTTACATATGGAGAGCCAAAATAAAAACAGAATGGCCAAAGTTTCATACCCTGAAGCAAAATTTGCAATATTCCGTAATTAAAATAAAAGTGTAAATGTTGATTAGTAAATATAAACTGTATATGCATAAATAAAGTTTTGTGCATCTTTGACCATGATTTTAGGGACATAATTATTGTAATGACAAAATATCTGTCTTGTGTTGTCTTCGTGCTGTGTTGTCTTTGTGCTGTCCCTCATGTCCTGTTTAAAAAAAAAACTATTAAAAAAATATATATATTCTGTGTGGAATTGTCAGGACAAGTATGCAGCCAGAAACTAAATGATTTCACTGAGGTAAAAAAAAAATGAAATTGAAAAAAAAAAAAAAATTCTAATTTCATCAGCAGGATTGTAGATTCTGTCGACTGAACTTAAACCCCCTCCTCCCCCAACCAATGAAATACAAGATTGGAAGTTCTGTTTACAATTTTTTTTTTAATTCTGTCAGATTTTAAGCTATATCATGATACATACATGTATAATATGTATTACATAAAAATCACGTTATGACCCTGCAGAGAGCCAATGATATGGGCTTTGTAAGTGGTGTATTTTTATATTGGTGGGAAACTTGATTTAACAGAATTGAGATTTATTTAATTTATTTTATTTAAATACTTTATAAGAGTTTGTTAAAATGTATTCATAAATTGTATTTGTACTTTAAACCTTTGCTAAACTATACAAATACTTTTCAGCTAGTTTTTAGACATGTTGTTTTATAATTTCTTTATCATAAAAATTATGATTATAGAATAAAACCAAAATGCACAATACTTTTGCTAAAATGGTTAATTTTGATTTTTTAGTTATTTTTTTTATTTTAGCAGAACACTGTTGGCTGCCTGTGAAGGAGTCTGTTTCCTCAGTGACAGATAGTTTGTTGAAGAAAAGTGCACTCCATCAAGATGGCAACTGTAGATCTCTCCACCTCAAACTTAAACAGCAGCAGAGTTCAAGGGACCTACTTCCCCGCCATACCACCCAAGGCACCAAAATTTGCTATATCCTATTCAAAGTGAGTGTAATTGTTCTGGTTTGTTGTAGGATATATATAGCTTGATGTAAGCATTCAACTGTAGTGTAAAAAAGTGTGTTATTAATAATTGAGCTCAGCAACATATAATTGCTTCTTTACAGTAATACTGTTAGCTCATTTGGTTGAAAGAAATGCAATAATGCATACACTTTGAGGTTTGTCTTACAAATGCCTAATACTTGAGACTCCAGATGTGTTATCTTGTTTATTTCACAAAATTTATCTTTTTTAAGCATCATTGTCATTCTATGTATTTATTATTACCTGTGGCTACACAATTACTTTGGAATTGGAATCGAATTGTTGAATGATTATGGAACTGTCTTGTATATATTTATAGGTACATTAAAATGGAAAATACACACAATGTAGAAATTGTTTGCCTTTGCAAAATTTGGATGATTATTTTTATTAAACTTTTAAACAGGAGGAAAGACGATAAGGTGGTACACTATGGCAGTCTCTCATAATATCTTAGTAGGTGCACAGGTGTTCATCATGATGTGAATAAAAAGTTGTACACATAATTTAAGCTACAAAACTAAGTCTGCATTCAGACTTACCTACACATACACAAATCATTCCAGTTTGACTATCAGTATTTTTCTGCTACATTGTGCTGGTTTTCAAGTGTACTAGTTAATTGGACCTTGTATTTAACTGTATTTTTAAGGTCAGTTTCAGCAGCACCACGCACAGCTCTAGCAGGTGTCATAGTAGATGGCCGGCAGCCAGAAACAGTAAGCTTTCTTATTACAGATAATGAAAAAAATAGGCTGACTACCATCTGTATATTGAAACATGCAAACTATGTCTGTATAAATATTGGAAGGAAATAAGTAAAAATGATTTAGTAAGTAATCGATATAATATACTTTGGTTCTGCTCCTTTATCAGTGCTCACTGTTCTATAATTTCCATACAGTATCAATAGCATTGTTGCACTCCATCATTATCATGTCTTGGTTAAAGTTGTACTACACTTTTGTGGTTCTGAAAATTAATATGACCAGCTCATGTAGTTTTTAAACACCATATTGTTTAAAACCTGTCATAATGTGGTACCACGGTACAATTTTCATAATGAATATTTGAATGACAAAAACTTGCCAGTGTAGTTAAGCTGTGACACTTTATCAAAGGTTTGAATGGTAAACTGATATATTCTGCTTTCCATTTTAGTTGAAATGACAAAACCCACAAATAATATTGGAGAACGTTACTGAAAACATTATTGTTTTAGGCTTTCTGCTGGCTGAGATATTGTGAAAACCATAAAACATAAATTTGAGGCAGTGGCTCACATTTTTAACCTACTGACTCATGACGCTCGCGGTCAGGTTTCAACGTGTCAGTGACAAGCACATAAAGTAATGAATTTCTTTCAGTTTCAAAGCCCCCAAAACAGAGTTTGATTTTGGAGATGATCACTGCACTTTATTCACTTATTTCCATCCTTTGACCTGAATTGTGTGCAAATGTTATCCTTGCAGTGAAATGCTTTTTTACACCACAGCCCTTAAGTGCTGTCGGGGTATTGTTTTCACCCATGATGTCCGGATGGGTGGGCGGCGGGGAAAAGTTTGTCCGGGCTGTATCTCAGAAACCGTAAGGTGTAGGAAGTTGATACTTGGTAGGGACATTGGTTAGGATGTGTAGGTGTGCAACGTCATGGTCTGACTTTGATTTGACTTTTGACCTTGCTGTAGTGACCTTGAGTTTGAAAATCTTGTCCGGGCTATATCTCGGAAACCGTAAGTTGTAGGAAGTTGATACGTGGTAGGGACATTGGTTAGGGGTTGTAGGTGTGCAGCATTTGACCTTGTCGTAGTGACATTGACCTTTAAAATCTTGTTGTACCTTTGGGTCTGTCTTTTGATGCAGATTAAGCACTGTTAAAGTCATATTAGAATTCATTAAGAATTTTACTTTTACAACTTCCCATTGTAACAGATGGAATTTCATCAAGTGAGCCACAGATTTTGCTCCAACACCACACATAAGCATTCATTGAATGTATTACCACTTCTGTATGCATGGTAATATTCAAAACATCCAAACCATAATTTGGCCATGCCAGACATAGATAAAGTAAAGAGTGTCGTAATGTTCAGTTTACTGATTAATACTGTCATCTTGTTATTGAATTGTCTTGTTTTAATACTTCATCTTTACATGCATTATCTTTCTGTTAGACATTATTTTGTCTATTTAAACAATGTTTGGACCTTTATATAACTGACAGTGCTCTGAAAGTATCCTGAACTTTGTACTGATACAGTACTTCTATATTTCATGGTGTTAAAAATATTTCCCTAGGCTGTGGGGTATGGGCTTCTCTGATTCTATTTTCATTGAAAGGTGTTATCTAAAACTCCTGATCAAGTTGAATGATTTTTGGGGGGTTCACTAGTATCATGATTTGACATCTGTCAATCAGTAAACCTAGTATTGGGGTTTATACATATCTGTTACCAGCTGAAGTCGTATTTGGCAAGATGTCATACTTCTATTAGCTGGATTCAAACCTACAGCCACAGAAGGGAGAGTCAAAAGATTATTTTTCTAACTTGATAACCACTATAGATCACTAAGATCTGGACACTTGACTCAACAAGGTTGCCCGGCTGTATTTTGTTTTTCTTCTCCTTTTTATATACTTCAGTGTCTTAGAGTATCTCATCAATTTGGTTGTTTTACAGATTTTGAAATGCTACTCTCTTACATTTCAGTACCGGTTCACATCCCGAGACAGGGTGAGAAAGATGGTGGGTCAGTCTAACCGATGGAGGCTACCTCAGTCATTGGGAAGTGACTTACTTGGCTCCTCACAGGCTGTGAGAGCAGTGTCCTGTAACATGAACAACAGTATGGTGCATATCATTACTGGTAAGACTAATAACATGGTGCATATCATTACTGGTAAGACTAATAACATGGTGCATATCATTACTGGTAAGACTAATAACATGGTGCATATCATTACTGGTAAGACTGATAACATGGTGCATATCATTACTGGTAAGACTGATAAAACATGGTGCATATCATTACTGGTAAGACTGATAACATGGTGCATATCATTACTGGTAAGACTAATAACATGGTGCATATCATTACTGGTAAGACTGATAACATGGTGCATATCATTACTGGTAAGACTGATAACATATCATTACTGGTAAGACTGATAACATGGTGCATATCATTACTGGTAAGACTGATAACATGGTGCATATCATTACTGGTAAGACTGATAACATGGTGCATATCATTACTGGTAAGACTGATAAAACATGGTGCATATCATTACTGGTAAGACTAATAACATGGTGCATATCATTACTGGTAAGACTGATAACATGGTGCATATCATTACTGGTAAGACTAATAACATGGTGCATATCATTACTGGTAAGACTGATAACATGGTGCATATCATTACTGGTAAGACTAATAACATGGTGCATATCATTACTGGTAAGACTGATAACATGGTGCATATCATTACTGGTAAGACTAATAACATGGTGCATATCATTACTGGTAAGACTAATAACATGGTGCATATCATTACTGGTAAGACTAATAACATGGTGCATATCATTACTGGTAAGACTGATAACATGGTGCATATCATTACTGGTAAGACTGATAACATGGTGCATATCATTACTGGTAAGACTGATAACATGGTGCATATCATTACTGGTAAGACTGATAACATGGTGCATATCATTACTGGTAAGACTGATAACATGGTGCATATCATTACTGGTGAGACTGATAACATGATACATATCATTACTGGTACTGATAAATGGTGCATATCATTACTGATAAATGGTGCACATCATTACTGATAAGGCTGATAACATGGTGCATATCATCACTGGTAAGGCTGATAACATGGTGCATATCATCACTGTTAATAACGTGGTGCATATCATTACTGCTGTGAATGGTCCAAATTGATAAACCTAAACAGCAACAGTCTTATTTGATTGGGATATTTTTTATATGGCACCAAGTTAATGTGAAGATCCTCTAAGGCACTGATTTTCCCAAGAAGGCTTAGTCCAGTAACAAGGAGGTCATGCAGTTCTACTTATTACTATTATTTTTGGCTGATATGTGATATCACTCAAATTCCATAGTATAGACACCTCTGTCTTGCTGGAAACTTGATATGTGCATTCAGGATATTGTGGCAGTGTTTTGGCCTCATATTAATGAAAATTAAAATCTACTTTTTGTTTAACTGGGGTTAATAAAATATACTTGTTAAAATCACCTGATATTGCCTGTTCAAATTGTCTCTTTGGAGAGAGTACAGTAAAACTGTTATAGCATACATGTCTACTTTCTGGGTATATAACTGATGAGCAACATCACAGTTACTTGTGTATACAAATGGCAAAGATTGCAATAAGGGCTGTGTATAAGTACGGTAGTAATAAAGGCTGTATAAAAGCACAGTAGTGATAAAGACAACAAGTTGGATAATCTGTGTCAATTTGATTCACATAAACATAAATGAAATGCGAGCGCAAACGTCAAGAACCGGTTCCCACAAAGCCACATCTTTTATAAGGAAAGTATAAAATATTGCTCAAAAATTCTGACTAAGATGTCCTTGTAGTATATTTTTCAATATATAGTGAATTAATATCAAAAATGTTATATTTCAATTACAAATAAACTACGTTCTAGTTGTGGTTATATTTCATGTACATATGTTGAAGATGTTACAGTTAGGTGTATACTAATTTGAATGAATCTGGTTTTTATCGAATTTTTGTTTTCAGGACCCGGTTTCCATATTTACTTTCGATTGTAACACTAAATATAAAAGTATGTTAATTTAAAGTACCCTCGTGTATATTGGCTTGGTTAATGTTTCATTTTGTGTCTGAGATTACCTTTCCACAGGACCTGTTAAACAGGCAGACTGAACTTTTTCTGTTTTTATGCAAATCATACAAAGGTATGGCCTGGTAGTTTGTTGACAATGGTGAGATTTAATTGTATTTCTTATGTATTGTGTGCAGCTGAAAACCCACGTTTGTCGGTGAACCATGATGTGAGTCAGCCTTATAAATTCAGGGCTGATGCCAGACCAATGACCACTGCAGTGGATTTCAAACCCTCATCCAGACAAAGCCTCCAGAAAGTGTCCTTTGAAAAACCTGTATTAGAGACGGAGAAAACTATGCCGTATGTTTCAGTTCCATGGTGCATTCATATTTCAGGCCCTTTGAAAACATATTGTTCAAAAGTGAGAAAAAGCCTCACTTACACTTTTGCAGTCAGGTACACTAATGAACCGTTCATTGGTGAAATGTGAATGTACCATAAGACTAGTTATATTACAGTATACAAAGATAATGCTATACTTAGCCAAGATTTCTTGACACAAGGGGTTAAATATTTATTAAGCGTCCCGCAAGGGACGCTTGTTTGTGTATGGGAGAGCTTCAGGCTCCGCCGGCTCCGCATTTTGTTTTCCTTATAACTCTGTAACCGTTAGGCGGATTCTTTTCAAATTTGGCAGGTTTAGGCAGTAGCCTTGGGGAATTTTTTTGAATATACTGCTGTGACATTTCAACCAATCAGAGAGGTCACATGACCAAAAATGTCTTTTTTCGATGGGGAAGCTTGTCCGGATGATAACTTGAAAGGAATTTTATCAATTCACCTGAAACTTGGCAAATACATTCATTCTATTAAAATCTGGAAATCATTAGATTTTGGCATTGATTGGTCAAGAAATGGCCGAGTAATTAATGATTAAATAATCATTACGAATTTTCCAAATAAGGAAAACACAAAAATGCTTATATCTCGAAAACCGTGCTAGATAGAGCGATTTCGACGAAATTTTTGACCCACAGGGTATCTCTGCGGAGTAGTTTTCCCAGTTTTCAAAAAAATTTTCTCTCGCCCAAAATGGCGGCCATTTTGAATTTTCGAATTCTTCGCAAAAATTGCAAAACATAAAAATGCTTATATCTCGAAAACCCTGCTAGATAGAGCGATTTCGACGAAATTTTTGACCCGCAGGGTATCTCTGCAGAGTAGCCATGCCAATTTTCAAAAAAATTTTATCGTGCCAAAAATGGCGGCCATTTTGAATTTTCGAATTTTTGCGCAAAAATTGCAAAACACAAAAATGCTAATATTTCGAAAACCGTGCTACATAGAGCGATTTCGACGAAATTTTTGACCCACAGGGTATCTCTGCAGAGCAGCTATCCCAAAGAGCTTTCACTTGGTGAAGTTTCAGACCCATAGCTAATTGCTCACCTACTCAAAAAGAGTAAATGCGAATTACCTCTAAAAGTATTGCAGATGGCCAATTTTTCTCAAATAACTCATTCACCTACTTTTGGAAGAGCTTTCACTTGGTGAAGTTTCAGACCCGTAGCTAATTACTCACCTACTCAAAATGAGTAAATGCTAATTATCTCAAAAACTATTGCGGATACCCAATTTTTATCAAATAACTCATTCATGTACTTTTGGGAGAGCTTTCACATGGTGAAGTTTCAGACCCGTAGATGATTACTCACCTACTCAAAATGAGTAAATGCGAATTATCTCTTAAAAGTATTGCAGATAGCCAATTTTTCTCAAATAACTCATTCACCTACTTTTGGAAGAGCTTTCACATGGTGAAGTTTCACACCCATAGCTAATTACTCACCTACTCAAAATGAGTAAATGCGAATTATCTCTAAAAGTATTGCAGATAGCCAATTTTTCTCAAATAACTCATTCACCTACTTTTGGGAGAGCTTTCACATGGTGAAGTTTCAGACCCATAGCTAATTATTTACCTACTCAAAATGAGTAAATGCTAATTATCTGTAAAAGTATTGCGGATACCCAATTTTTATCAAATAACTCATTCATCTACTTGTGGGAGAGCTTTCACATGGTGAAGTTTCAGACCCATAGCTAATTACTCACCTACTCAAAATGAGTAAATGCGAATTATCTCTAAAAGTATTGCAGATAGCCAATTTTTCTCAAATAAATCATTCACCTACTTTTGGGAGAGCTTTCACTTGGTGAAGTTTCAGACCCATAGCTAATTACTCACCTACTCAAAATGAGTAAATGCGAATTATCTCTAAAAGTATTGCAGATAGCTAATTTTTCTCAAATAACTCATTCAGCTACTTTTGGGAGAGCTTTCACTTGGTGAAGTTTCAGACCCATAGCTAATTACTCACCTACTCAAAATGAGTAAATGCGAATTATCTCTAAAAGTATTGCAGATAGCCAATTTTTGTCAAATAACTCATTCACCTACTTTTGGGAGAGCTTTCACTTGGTAAAGTTTCAGACCCATAGCTAATTACTCACCTACTCAAAATGGGTAAATGCGAATTATCTCTAAAAGTATTGCAGATAGCCAATTTTTCTCAAATAACTCATTCACCTACTTTTGGCAGAGCTTTCACTTGGTGAAGTTTCAGACCCATAGCTAATTACTCGCCTACTGAAAATGAGTAAATGCGAATTATCTCTAAAAGTATTGCAGATAGCCAATTTTTCTCAAATAACTCATTCACCTACTTTTGGGAGAGCTTTCACTCGGTGAAGTTTCAGACCCGTAGCTAATTACTCACCTACTCAAAATGAGTAAATGCGAATTATCTCTAAAAGTATTGCAGATAGCCAATTTTTCTCAAATAACTCATTCACCTACTTTTGGGAGAGCTTTCACTCTGTGAAGTTTCAGACCCATAGCTAATTACTCACCTACTCAAAATGAGTAAATGCGAATTATCTCTAAAAGTATTGCAGATAGCCAATTTTTCTCAAATTAATCATTCACCTACTTTTGGGAGAGCTTTCACTTGGTGAAGTTTCAGACCCATAGCTAATTACTCACCTACTCAAAATGAGTAAATGCGAATTATCTCTAAAAGTATTGCAGATAGCCAATTTTTCTCAAATAACTCATTCACCTACTTTTGGGAGAGCTTTCACTTGGTGAAGTTTCAGACCCATAGCTAATTACTCACCTACTCAAAATGAGTAAATGCGAATTATCTCTAAAAGTATTGCAGATAGCCAATTTTTCTCAAATTAATCATTCACCTACTTTTGGGAGAGCTTTCACTTGGTGAAGTTTCAGACCCATAGCTAATTACTCACCTACTCAAAATGAGTAAATGCGAATTATCTCTAAAAGTATTGCAGATAACCAATTTTTCTCAAATAACTCATTCACCTACTTTTGGGAGAGCTTTCACTTGGTGAAGTTTCAGACCCATAGCTAATTACTCACCTACTCAAAATGAGTAAATGCGAATTATCTCTAAAAGTATTGCAGATAGCCAATTTTTCTCAAATAACTCATTCACCTACTTTTGGGAGAGCTTTCACTTGGTGAAGTTTCAGACCCATAGATAATTATTCACCTACTCAAAATGAGTAAATGTGAATTATCTCTTAATAGTATTGCAGATAGCCAATTTTTCTCAAATAACTCATTCACCTACTTTTGGAAGAGCTTTCACACACGAAAATGAAAAATTGTGAATATCTCGGAAAAGCTATTTCTTCTGCTTTAATGCTCGGCGGGAGATACACACCGCGGCAGTGGTCTTGACAAAAAATTTTGTCTCCCCAAAAATGGTGGCCATTTTGAATTTTCAAAGTTTTTGCAAAACACAAAAATGCTTATATCTCGAAAACCGTGCTATATGGAGCGAACTCAACAAAATTTTGGACCTGCTGGGTATCTCTGCAGAGTAGCCATACCAATTTTCAAAATATTTTTGTCTCGCCAAATATAGCGGACATTTTAAATTTTTTTATTTTTTGCAAAACACAAAAATGCTTATATCTTGAAAACCGTGCTAGATAGAGCAGACTGCGCTGACTTTGGTTGCCACAACAGTATAAGGCTAGAAACGAAGCATTTTCTTAATACTTTAGCACTCACCTTTATATCCTTTTCGGGACGCTTTGTTTTTGCTGTGCAAAAACATTATCTTTTTTTTTTGCGAGCGATCCTCTAGTTAATAAAGCCCTCGGGAATCCCATATGTACATACTTTTCCTCCAGCTTCAACTTTATACAGTGTAAAACTTACAACAGCTTATTATATCATTTGTTTGTTAGAACATCCCACAAAATTAAGCCACAATGAAGAAAATACACTGAAATTCTGCAGCAGATTAAGTAAATTATTTAAAATTCTCAGAAATTTAATTTTAAAATATTGGATAGATAACAGACAAAATTAATGGTTTCCTTTGTTGTGAGTTTCTCAGACACAGACTGACAGTGCTACCTGTTTCACAGTTGTTACTCTCTGTACTGTATATTGCAGAACACTGGCAATTGCTTCAAGCTCTCCCATCAGTAGAACACCCAGGCCTATTGATGTTTTCCAGTACCACTCCAAGCTCAACAGATCTACTACTGGACCAGGTAAGTCAGTTATAAACATTCACTTCTATGTGTCTGTGTTTTACAGAAGTCTGCTTTAACCTTTTTTTACAGAATCTGCTATTGCCGTTTGAAAGTATATCCACTATATGTTATAATGGCTATGTGTAATCGGGGTATATGCATATTCCCTGAAAGTTTCAATGAATGTGTGTATTCCCTGATTTGGTTAGGGAATATGTGTATTCTCTAACATTTCTAGGGAAGGCACACATTCCATGATGTGTTCACAAAGTTACTCACAGATTCAAGTAATAAACGTCAGAAAAGAGATAAAGTTAATTTTACATAACCTGAATGTTATAAACTGTACATAACCACTTGAGATACAAGTATTACTGTTCAGTTTCACACTTTTCTTTTTTGTGTTACATTATCTTTATATTTTAATAATTTCAATTGTATTTTGCTTCTTGCTCTTGATAATTTATTAATTTATTTGATGTTTCTAAATAAATATATTCTTATTTCAAGTATTTATTAATATTTACAGTAAAATGTATTGCAGACAGTAAAAATATTTCTTTGAAATATATCTGTAATATTCCTATTTACTTTAAATGTCAGATTTATTCTTCATTACTGATTAAATAATCCAAACAGTGAAAATTTCAACTAAAACAGATTTAACAAAGAGTTGTTCCAAAATATTTAAAAAATACATAAAAAAAGATTTTGTGTCAGAGACAAGCAAAGAGTTGAAATCAGAATTATGTAAGTTCATTTTTTTGTGTGTTTGTGTTTATGGGAAAAATAAATAACTGATGATGTTTAAATTTTTATATTTGATTGAATTTCCTTCAGGAAATTCATGTATTCCTCAGTGCTCAAAACCAGTGAATTCATGAATTCATTGAAGATTTAAGGGAATACGCATATTAGCAAACTAAACCAGGAAACATGTGTGCACATATTCATTATAACATATACACAGTAAGCTTATCAAAATATCAAGTTATTGGGATTATGCTGTCAGAATGTTAAGTTTTCCATTCTGGTAACATGTACTTTCCTTCTGTTTGATACAGAAAAAAAGGATCATTTTAACTTGTCTGAGACTAAATCTGACTCTCTACAGGTGTTTTCATACTGTTGATTCTAGAATTCTGCATGGTGTATTTGATGATTATCAAGTTATAAACCAAATCAAGTTGTCATAAGTATAGTGTATCATTGAAGTAGTTAAAATTTATGTTTATTTTTGAATTACAATAAAAAATGTGATCAACTGTATGATTAAGAAAACTGCATGTTTATGTGATGTTATGTCACCTTCACATGCTACAGTGGCATTTGAAGTAAGTTGTTCAAAGGGTTCTATGTTTTAATTATAGTATTCAAATATACCATACACCGTACTCTCACAGTAGTAAACATAGATGTTACAGCAAAAGTGTATTTGTTGCTAGTTAGGTTTGTAATAGATGACATATCAACATCTCTTTATCCATATTACTGTCTTCATCATTTTAAAACAGATCAATTTTATGTTAACTTTATGTGCATGTCAGTTTTCTTTACTATTACAGCATTAACTATCATTAAAAATATGTTGAAAATGTGTGACTATAAACTATACAGTGATATACCGGTACTTCTATATTTTTTTACATTCATTTTAATATTTCTGTTTTGTTTAACATTTATAGAGGCTAAAAAGTGTGGTAATGTACAATTACTTTAATTCTTTCTATATGTTGAAGTCATGTTATCCAAAAGTAATCTTGATGGTTATTCTAGAGTGTAATAAAAATCCACTTTCTGGGTCTGTTAACAAAACTTTACTCTACTTGAGCATGCATATATACTGTGGGATGGTTAATGGTTAACTACAGTATTAAGTTTGAACATTCAGAAGATTTTGTTGAGGAATTTGAGATGTTTACAGACCCAGGAATTATACAGTTCAACCTCTTTTATCATAAGAATATCTGTGACTTCAGATGCTTGTAACAAGAAGTACATATCAGCTGTAATTTAGCATAAATCTATACTGGTAATACTAACTGGAATATACTAATGGAATTGAATAATACCGTAAGTGAAAAAGCCAAACACAAAGATAATGGAGGTTTTACTGTATTGATATTTATGGTAAGTGACAAGAATTCTTTTTGGCAGTGTTAGATCACTTTGTTGTGCCTTTTCTTTGAACAGTAAAAAAATAAACTAAATATTTGTATGATTTAAGAAAATTTGTTTTATAAATTAAAATTATAGATTTAAATGAAAAAATGCCAAAGTATTTCAAATAATCAGCAAATCTAAATGTTGTCTGTTTGATTATTTTGATCTATTGAGAGTTTTGCAAATATTTCACAAAAGTGACCTCAATTGAGTTATTTTAGACGGGTTGCATGTAACCAACCTGCCTATTAGATTGATGCGTCAGATATGCATACATCTGTCAACATTTTGGTTTCTGGACTCAAACTTGAAAATTTAACAGGGTGGTAGGGCACCACCTAGGCTAGGTTGCTTTCGAAGTTGGTGCCATTTGGAAAAACAAGATGGCTGTCATTTTGAAATTATGTTTGCGGACTCTGACTCAATGATGCTTTGTCCAATCAATTTGAAACTTAATATGGTGATAGGACACCACCAGAGCTATGTTGCTTTCAAAATTGGGGTTCGTCAGTTTGCCTGTATTGAGTGTGCGCTCATCCAAAATATTTCGGTTTCTGGACCCTAACTCGAAGATGCTTTGTACGATCAACTTAAAACTTTACTGGGTGATTGGACACCACAAGGGCTTGGTTGCTTTCAAAAGTTGGGGTTGGCCCGTTTGCCCATTTTGGACTTCGCTCATCTGAAATGTTTTGGTTTCCAGACTCTAACTCGCAGAAACTTTGTTAGATGGATTTGAAACTTAACAGGGTGATAGAACACCACCAGGACTAGGTTGGTGTTGAAATTGGTGTCTGTTTGATTGCCCAGTTTGTGTGCAACCATTCATATTATGCTTTCTGGACTCTAACTCATAGAAGCTTCCACCGATCGATTTGAAATCAGGGTTGTTGGACACCGCCTGGGCTAGGTTGTTTTCGACCGTCTGGTGTCCGTCTGGTCATGCGCACATCTGTCCATATGGTCGTGTGGACATCTGTTGATATTTTCATTTTCGGACTCAAACTTGAAGATGCTTCCACTGGTTAGTTTCAAACTTGACAGAGATGAAGGACAGCACACAGCACTATTTTGAAATTTTCAGCGCAGCCATCATGTGGCATACATCTTTCACACTATCCCTAACACTGATTGCGCAACCCCGCCTGTTGGAGTCTGTGACCTCAATCTCTTGTTTGTAACATGTATCAGAAAATCATACAACTCGCTTGTTCAATTTTAAAAGGAGACCTCATGAAAGAAGTACTTAAGCACAAAAATATCTCCTTACTCCAGTCAAACAAGCCCTCTCTAAAACCTCAAGAGTATTCTTGTCAGTTATTTGTTATTAGCATATAATTTGCTGCAGTTTATTTGTAGGCTTCATATGGTGCTTTATGTAGTCCAACTGTTTTTGACTGGTACACATACTGTAGTCGATTTTAAAACTGAACACATATCAATGTTTAACCTTATTCACAGGTTTGTAAATAAAGCTTCATTCATTCCAACAGCAGATGCATTCAAAGAAGTTTTCAAGCTTAAAATTTTTTTCGGTTAAAAGGGGCCAAAGTGGTTACCGGTATCTCATTTTCATATTTGTGACATATAAACTGGATTAAATTCTCAGGAATTAAGTGCATGGTTTTAAGTTTCTATTAACAACCTGGTCTGTTATGCTATTTGAGCTTGAAAACTTTATGAATACCATTACATTTTTTATGTTTACAGTCAATGGTAAAACCAATATTCACGGAAACTGTTTACTAATTTTGTTAGCTTAATTTCTGTTATTATAGTGTTGATGTATACCATGAATGTAAGTTAAAATGCCACTAGTGGCCCACTATTTAATGTGCTAACCCATTTCAGTACATTTATTAGAACATTATCATCCCTACAGAATCAGTTGTCTTTTTCTTCTGTGACTCACAAACTTCCTTTTTCTTGCCAAGTTCTTTATATTACATCTCATGTAGCAAAAACCAGAAGTAGTATTCAGTTTGATGTTAAGTGAGTATGTTGTTCAGAGGAACCCTGTTTAGTGTAACTTTACCCCTATTATTTGCCGTGTATAGTAAGACTAGTTTTTTCTGGGGTTCATGTTCACTGGCATTGTTGTTACAATTAACCTTATTTTTAAAATTTTCAAGGAATAATAGAAATTTTTAATAGACTTTTTATACTTCAAAAGAAAATAATAAGTTAATTGTATAGAGATCATATAACATCTCTGTTTTAGTTCTTGATGATTGTAAAGTTATTGTTCCTTGAAAAAATTATCAAAATACAACTTTATGGCAGTTTTGAAGAATGGTTTTTTTTCAAGAAAAATTTCTTATTCTCAGAATGTTTTCTTAGAACCGCCATATTTTAAGGAAACAAGTTTGCTGAAAAAAAATATGTTAGCGAATATGAACTCTGGTATCTTGAGAATAATCGTCTTGAATGTTAAATTTGTATTATATCTGCTTGCTTGGTCAGTCCACTCTTTACAGAGTCTTAGACCATCATAGAGAAATGTTCATGTTAAACTGGCCACACCTAGTAAGTGCCGTCTCCAGCTTAAGGCAGGGTGCTATGGTGTGCTGGTAAAATACCCCTGTGATTGTGGGTTTCTCTTCTCAGGCTTGATGCAGTAAGTGCTGGTAGTCACTTGAAGGTGCCTGTTGGTTAAGGTGCAGAATCCCAGTAAACATTAGAAATGTTTTTAAATGGTTTTAAAGTTTACAAAACATTTTTAAAACCTATTTAAACCCTATCTTATGGTTTTCTAAACGTTTCCAAGTAAACGTTTACACTGTAATGTTTAAAAAACATTTTATAAACACTCTATATACAAACGTTTTTACTGAAAATGTTTATTAAATGTTTCTAAAATAACTCAAGAAGCTAGGTTTGACTGGAAACATTTTCTTTAAACATTTACAAAATAGCTTAAGAAATGAAGGTTATGCTCGAAATGTTTTTCAAACATTCATCATGAAATGGTTGATCAACAGTAGACATAAAATGTTCAAGCAACATTGTTGATCAAATGTTTTAAAAACATTCTATCAAAAATGTTTTTAAACCCATATTTTCAGAATGCTTATTAAAAAACCTTCACCTTCTAACATGTCCAAACAAAGATGGTGGTGAGCAATAATAGGGGATTTTAGAGTACTTTGTCAAAAATTGCCCCTCATACAATCCCTAAAAGTAAGAATTGAATGGGGGCACTATTTTTTTTAGCCACTATCTTACAATTTTAGACATAAAAATAATATTTTGATTAGTGAGCAACCTTAAAAAGATATTGAATTTGACATCTGACCCCATTATTATTCAGACATTATTGGGTTCAGTTGTAACGATTTTCTAACATTTGTCATTAAACGCTTAATAAACGGTATACATAAAATGTTTCAAAAACATTCCATTATAAATGGTTTTCATACCCATCATTTTTTAACCTTTGCCAAACGTTTCCTATCAAACGTTGACCAACTTGTATGCACTGCTGTCCTCCATCTTTAGACCCTATCTATAGGTCATGGCATGATCGGATACTTCAGTGTATCAGATGCCATGATGGATAAAGGGTAACACACTCATCTACAAACTCAAAGGCTTTGAGTTCAATCCCAGCTGTTATGAGTTGTATCCTTTCTGATGTAAATAATAACTAAAGGCAATGCGTGTCCCTTTGGAACCCTTTATTTTACAAGATCACCTTAAATAATCACTGGTCACTCATTGATGTTTTGTGACAGATTATGACATGTTATGACACAACATCATATGGTTTGACACGATTGATATTTTTTAGCCTAATTTACATCCTTACAACTCAAACATAGCAGCTAAAATCACTCCACGTGGCCTCTTTGTCTTTTTTCTCATGAATCTCTAAAATTCCATTGTTTGACATAGCCCTTTCAGTGGGCTCAAAGTTACTTGCACCACAAAATATGTAGTTCTTTCTATAACATATTATAAGTATGGACAAATTGATTCCCAATGATAATTGCATTAACTAAATTAACATCTCAAACAAATAATACAAGATAAGATAACACCTTTAACTGTGAGAACTGTGTTGCTCATAATTATTCACCTGAATACAGTAAGTCTTTGTTGAGGCTAAGACTACACAGTTTTACAGCTGTTAAAATGCATCATGATTGCTTGCACCCACATATTTCAGGAAATGCCTTGTCTTTATAACATGAGTTGTACACACAGAATATCTGTTTATGTCACTCTTCATAAAGTTGGAAGTGCTACAGTTATACTTAAAACTAAATCTCACTCCTCTAAAATGCATACACAAATCTTTATCATCTAAAACTAATCTCAAAACATCAGACAATTAACAGAAAATAGCTAATTAAACATTTGATTGAGAATTACCAATAATTAAAATAATTCACACATCCTTTACAGTTTTGACCTTTACACCAGCTCTACTCTAAATTTAGGAAGACATTGGTTGCTTGTCAGTGTCCAGTGGGATCTTGACCAACATGTGTGTATGAACTGCTTTCGCCCACACTAGCAACTGCTTATCATAGTACAGCACACAATGCATTGAAAGTAGGGTGAAACCCAAATAGATATGATTTGAAAATCTACAACTGAAACCAGGCAGGTGTGGCTTTGTCCTTTATCCAGTGGTTTTATGTCTACTCCTTCACCCCATGAATTCCAATACAAAGCCTGTCATATTTCTAAAATGTGTGTCAAGAGTTTTAGTAATTGCATTTTTTTTTTGTTGGTGTAGATAATATTTTAGATTAATTTAAAGACACATTTTAGAAAAATATTAAAAATACAGTGCACCTTGTGGTGATAGAGTAATCAGAAAGGTTGTCATAAAATGCTACAGTAAAATAATTTAAGGCTTGTCGAATTATGCTATATCCACTAATACGATCTGTTTCAGTGTTATCTCTCCTTAAAATGCTTAATGCTTTAGAATTTATATTCTGAAATATACGGAGGCACTCTTATATTTCATCAAACTAACCGTTGCTAGATGCTAGATATATTGACACTTTTCCTGACTTAAGTATTTTTATCTCTGGACACTCTCATGTTTCATGTCTTATTCTCAATAGATGCGATTAATTTTAGTTTCTGCATCTCTTTGTACAGAGTTTAGAAGCTTATTAAACTATGAATAAGGTGACAACATCTCATTATCTAGTTTATGTATCCCAATGTAACTTCATTGCTTTTTGCTAGGAGTATTATCTGTGCAATAATTCACTGAATTTCTAACGCAATGATATGCATAGAAAAGTAGAAATAATTTTTCATTTATTGGTATTAGAATTACATCAGAGGAGACAATGTAGGTCATGACATCAGCTAGAAAGGAATCAGTTACTCTGACAACTGGGATGTCAACAATTTAGTTAACTATACCTGTATTATATATATTTAATTGTGTTCAATATAAACTTATGCAGCCCTATACTATGCTATGTTAGGCATTTGAAGTGGGTTTTAAGATAAATTTGCTGCACCAAACCGACTTGAAAGTTTTATTTAACACTTATTATGTCTTTAAAGTCATATCAGAATGGAGATAAATTTCTTCTACTCAGCATTTGTGGTTAGGTAATTGCTTCAAGGCCAAACTTTTACAACAACAATATAAGAGACAACACTGGCATATTTACAGATGTGCTGTTGAAGTGCCTGGATATGAACTGGGAGCTCCATAGACCTATGCTTCAGAAGTCTGATGTCCTGTCAGGTCAGCTGGGTTTTTACACATATCTCAATTAAACCTTTCCTCCTCCCAGTTACAGTGTATCTGTACTGTTCCTCAATTACTTAAATTTGTAAGGTTAAAAGCATAATTTAAAATTCAATGTTTAGCCATGTTCTGAAGACACCTGGGTGATATGGTCAGCCATAATTATCCAAGATTAGCCAGATTTTACACATATTGCTGTTAGTTTCAATATATCATCATTTTTCCTCACATCCACAAAAGTTGAAAAACATGAAAATATTTATTGTTTACTGCTTCTTGTATGTAAATTACAATAGATTAATTTTAGTTAAAATAACACATACATATTTCAAGTTTTCAACACAAGTAAATATGAGTTATGTAGTTGAATTTTTCTATCAATGTTTATGTTGTTTTCGGAAATTCCTTGTCATGTAGAAGTATTTATTATTCCACTCAATGATCAACTTTGTGTGTTTTGTCAGACTTATTAGAGCAGACCCCTGAAACCACTGGACCCAAAAAATACTTCAAGACCAAGATGTCCGAAACCCTTGACAACTTTATCTCCAAAAGCAGTTTCTATAGCAATGACTACCAAGAGATGAGCCAGCGACTGAGTGCGACACAAGTGGAGGAAGACAGTAATGAAGGTGGGGTTGACCATCCTAAACATATCTCAGAGGAAAGAGTGGTGAATGACATGACTGTCATTAGTCTGGAAGTGAACGACCCCCTTATTACAAGACACGGTGAGTGTAGTGTTATTATTATCTGTTAATGTCAGAATAATTCTCACATAACTGTAAAAATGTTGATAATGAATAGTATTTGAATATTAAAAGTATTGTCTTTTTACATATATATTTTACCATGCATTTATATCAGAATATTTATCATGTTACTGAAAATTTTTGATGGCAAAATGGTGGTGGTTAGGTTGGGGTACACAGCGGGTGTATTTGCAACATATTCACGTTCCACCTCTGATGTGGACATTCAACATTTTGATCTTTATAATATTTTGAAAATAATGTTAGTTCCCTAATGAATTCCATGTGGCCAGATTTTCAGTGTATCCGTAGACTAAACCTGCCGTTGTTATCAGGCATAAACCCTTCAGGTCTGTTATCCTCTTTTAGACAGAAAAAGTAATGCCAGTACACAATCAAATTACTTTTAACAAAAAGTTGAAACTTGTTAAGTTGTATCTCTTGGGTTTAGACTATTAGTTCAACTGAGTCAGGGTTTCAAGGAAGCAGAGTACATTGCATAGCACATCATTTTGATGAACCTAAAATTAACTTCCAGTTAAAAGGGATTCTGTATAATGGGGTTTGACTGTATTTCCTTGTAGCCATGGCAGTAGCTCTTGGCAACCTGTATCATGATGAGACTCTGGTGGAAACTGAAGATCTAGTGGGAGTTCTGGCAGCCGCGAAAATACTGAGTTTTCACCAGCTGGAAAGCGGGTAGGTGCTCTGTTCTCACTAGGTTGTGGTATAAATGGACACCAGTCATGCATTGCAGTATTTCCATATTTAGAAGAATAATCATGTGTAAAATAAGACAGTTGAACCATTTTAAGTCATACTGCAAAAGGTACTTGTACTGATTAGGATTTCCAGATAAAAGGCTAACTCAAGGTGGAACGACCCTTCTGATAACGAGTGCTGTAATATCATCTGGAATTTTGGGTTCAATGATTGGTATCTCTATAAGTTAAGCGAGCTTCAGTCTAGTTTGATGATTGAACCAAAGCCTTCAAAACGAGCTCAAATACAGCATTATACCATAAAATCTTATCACTATGTTGAAATACAGTGAAAACACAATATCCGTAGAAGCATCTTTTGTGCCGTATTGGTGATTTCTACACATTTTGCAGAGTCTGAATTTCAAACATTTGAACTGATCTGTATTTTGGGGGGCAGTCAACGAGCAAACTATCAAACTTCTACAAATATCGTTAAATCACTACTGATCAAGTAGTATTTCTATGAAGTTAAAATGCATTTTATTTATTAGTGGTCCTGTTTAAAGGGGTTTTGACTGTGGTTGAATCATGTTAAAGAATGATAAATTTTAAAAGGTTTTTATAGTGACATAATATAATAATTATAGACTCTTTTCTACTCTTATTATCTCCCGCCTGCGGCCGAAGGCCGTGGTCGGGAGATTATAAAACGCCTTCTGTCCGTGCGTCTGTGCGTCCGTCCGTCCGTCTGTTTGTCACGTTTTTACATAAACCTTAATATCTCATTCATTTATAAAGATATCTTCACCAAATTTGCAGGGAATGGTTATGGCTATGAAAACCTGTCTCTGAAAAATTTTAACCTCATTTTGAAAAAAAATGGCCCCCATAGCTAATTGTTTGAAAATCATAAAGGTGCTCTAAATCTTGAAATATTCCAGCTAGTTTCATCAAATTTGCAAGCTATATGGCTAGAAAAGCTAGCCTGATAGTAATTTTGGCCTAGTTCAGAAAACAAAATGGCCGCCATATCACATGTTTTATGTCAAATGGGGTTATCCTATTAAAAAGGCCTTATATCTCCCATAAAATTGCTCCTAGAGGTTCGGAATGTGAAAACCACTTGTAGGAAGTCATGGCCTGGGAATCTTTTCCAGGTGTTGAATTTGACCTTTGACCCCTGCTTCAAGGTTAAATCGGGTCATCATACTAAAATGTCCTTATTTCTCCCTTTTTATTAGTGCTATGGCTTTAGAATGTAAAGATAGACCATCAAAAGTCCTGGCCTGCAAATGTTTTGTCTGAGAAAAATTTTGGCCTTATTTTGAAAACCAAATGGCCACCATAGACAATTATTTCAAAATCATTAAGATGCTCTAAAACTTGAAATATTGCAGCTACGCTAATCAAATTTGCACAAAAGATATAAGACTGGGAAAGTTAGCCTGATAGTAATTTGGCCTAGTTTCGAAAATAAAATGGCCGTCATATCACATGTTTAATGTTAAATGGGATTATCCTATTACAAAGGCCTTATATCTCCCTTATCATTGCTACCAGGGGTTCCAAATGTGAAAACAACTTAAAGGAAGTCATGGCCTGAAACTTTTCCAAATGCTGACTTTTACCTTTGACCCCTTTTTCGATGTCAAGTGGGGTTATCTTACTACAAAGGTCTTTTATTTCCTTTAGTTCTCCATTATTACTGATTCTAAGGTGGGAGATAACCGCTGCGGCAGTGGCCTTGTTGTTACAAACATTTGTTCTTCAAAACAAGAAAATATCAATCCTGTTCTTATGTTTGGCTTACAATTAATACCAAAATCTGAGGATTTGTGAGGGACTTTTTGAAATAGATATCACTTTTTTGGAAATTGTAAAAAAGTAACATAAATCGAATACATTTTTACCCCACAGCCCTTAAGGGCTGTCGGGGTATTGTTTTCACCCATGGTGTCCGGGTGGGCGGGCGGCGGGGAAAAGTTTGTCCGGGCTGTATCTCAGAAACTGTGAGGTGTAGGAAGTTGATACATGGTAGGGACATTGGTTAGGATGTGTAGGTGTGCAACGTCATGGTCTGACCTTGATTTGACCTTTGACCTTGCTGCAATGACCTTGACCTATAAAATTTTGTCCGGGCTATATCTCGGAAACTGTAAGATGTAGGAAGTTGATACTTAGTAGGGACATTGGTTAGGGGGTGTAGGTATGCAATGTCATGGTGTGACCTTGATTTGACCTTTGACCTTGCTGTAGTGACCTTGACCTATAAAATCTTGTCCGGGCTATATCTCGGAAACCATAAGGTGTTGGAAGTTGATACTTGGTAGGGACATTGGTTAGAGGGTGTAGGTGTGCAACGTCATGGTCTGACCTTGATTTGACCTTGCCATAGTGACCTTGACTTATAACATTTTGTCCAGGCTATATCTCGGCAACCATAAGGTGTTGGAAGTTGATACTTACTAGGGACATTGGTTAGGGGGTGTAGGTGTGCAACGCCATGGTGTGACTTTGATTTGACGTTTGACCTTGCCGTAGTGACCTTGACCTACAAAATCTTGTCCGGGCTATATCTCGGAAACCATAAGGTGTAGGAAGTTGATGCTTGTTAGGGACATTGGTTAGGAATTGTAGGTGTACAACATCATGGTGTGACCTTGATTTGACCTTTGACCTTGTCATAGTGACCTTGACCTTTAAAATCTTGTTGCACCTTTGGGTCTGTCTCTTGTTGCAGATTAAGCACTGTTAAAGTCATATTAGAATTCATTAAGAATTTTACTTTTACAACTTCCCATTGTAACAGATGAAATTTCATCAAGTGAGCCACAGATTATGCTCCAACACCACACATAAGCATTCATTGAATGTATTGCCACTTCTGTATGCATGGTAATATTCTAAACATCCAAACCATAATGCAGCCATGCCAAATGTAGATAAAGAGTATCGTAATGTTTACTGATTAATGCTGTCATCTTGATATTAAATTGTCTTGTTTTAATACTTCATCTTTACATGCATTATCTTTCTCTTAGACATTATTTTGTCTATTTAAACATTGTTTGGACCTTTATATAACTGACAGTGCTCCGAAAGTATCCGGAACTTTGTACTGATACAGTACTTCTATATCTCATGGTATTAAAAATATTTCCCAAGGCTGTGAGGTACGGGCATCTCTGATGCTATTTTTGTTAAATTACCAAATTAATGTGAATCAAACTTTTTCATTCGTAAGCATACTGTAAGTAGGTCAAGTTACAATTAAAACCCCAAACTGAGATGTGTTTTGGATCCGTTTCAGCTGTACAAAGAAAATGTTGACCACAATATCATGTGCAAACATTTGCTCCTATCATGAAGTGGCTGAAAAGGTGAGAAATCTCTGTCATTGCTAAACTTTTTAAAAATTGATTAAACTTGTTTATAAATCTGTTTTTATCCTTTGCAAGTTTCATTTATAATCACATTTGATAAGTATAATTGGCCGGTTTGTATCTCCTTGAACTTATCTTAAAAATAATGTATAAATACAAAGTTACAATTCTACTGCTTTATTAACCATTCCAAACCAATGTATACTAACTCTGTAGTTAAGCATCCCGCAAGGGACGCTTGTTTGTGTATGGGAGAGCTTCTGGCTCCGCCAGCTCCTGCGGCTCCGCCGGCTCCGCCGGCTCCGCATTTTGTTTTCCTTATAACTCTGTAACCGTTAGGCGGATTCTTTTCAAATTTGGCAGGTTTAGGCAGTAGCCTTGGGGAATTTTTTTGAATATGCTGCAGTGACATTTCAACCAATCAGAGAGGTCACATGACCAAAAATGTCTTTTTTCGATGGGGAAGCTTGTCCGGATGATAACTTGAAAGGAATTTTATCAATTCACCTGAAACTTGGCAAATGCATTCATTCTATTAAAATCTGGAAATCATTAGATTTTGGCATTGATTGGTCAAGAAATGGCCGAGTAATTAATGATTAATTAATCATTACGAATTTTCCAAATAAGGAAAACACAAAAATGCTTATATCTCGAAAACCGTGCTAGATAGAGCGATTTCGGCGAAATTTTTGACCCGCAGGGTATCTCTGCGGAGTAGTTTTCCCAATTTTCAAAAAATTTTTGTCTCGCCCAAAATGGCGGCCATTTTGAATTTTCGAAATTTTCGCAAAAATTGAAAAACACAAAAATGCTTATATCTCAAAAACCGTGCTAGATAGAGCAATTTCGACAAAATTTTTGACCCGCAGGATATTTTTTCGGAGTACTTTTCCCAATTTTCAAAAAAATTTTGTCTCGCCAAAAATGGCGGCCATTTTGAATTTTCGAAATTTTCGCAAAAATTGCAAAACACAAAAATGCTTATATCTCGAAAACCGTGCTAGATAGAGCGATTTCGACGAAATTTTTGACCCACAGGGTATCTCTGCAGAGTAGTTATCCCAATTTTGAAAAAAATTTTCTCTCGCCAAAAATGGCGGCCATTTTGAATTTTCGAATTTTTGCGCAAAAATTGCAAAACACAAAAATGCTAATATTTCGAAAACCGTGCTACATAGAGCGATTTCGACGAAATTTTTTATCTTCAGGGTATCTCTGCAGAGCACCTACCCCAAAGAGCTTTCACTTGGTGAAGTTTCAGACCCATAGCTAATTGCTCACCTACTCAAAATGAGTAAATGCGAATTACCTCTAAAAGTATTGCAGATGGCCAATTTTTCTCAAATAACTCATTCACCTACTTTTGGAAGAGCTTTCACATGGTGAAGTTTCAGACCCATAGCCAATTACTCACCTACTCAAAATGAGTAAATGCGAATTATCTCTAAAAGTATTGCAGATAGCCAATTTTTCTCAAATAACTCATTCACCTACTTTTGGGAGAGCTTTCACATGGTGAAGTTTCAGACCCATAGCTAATTATTTACCTACTCAAAATGAGTAAATGCTAATTATCTGTAAAAGTATTGCGGATACCCAATTTTTATCAAATAACTCATTCATCTACTTGTGGGAGAGCTTTCACATGGTGAAGTTTCAGACCCATAGCTAATTACTCACCTACTCAAAATGAGTAAATGCGAATTATCCCTAAAAGTATTGCAGATAGCCAATTTTTCTCAAATAACTCATTCACCTACTTTTGGGAGAGCTTTCACTTGGTGAAGTTTCAGACCCATAGCTAATTACTCACCTACTCAAAATGAGTAAATGCGAATTATCTCTAAAAGTATTGCAGATAGCCAATTTTTCTCAAATAACTCATTCACCTACTTTTGGGAGAGCTTTCACTTGGTGAAGTTTCAGACCCATAGCTAATTACTCACCTACTCAAAATGAGTAAATGCGAATTATCTCTAAAAGTATTGCAGATAGCCAATTTTTCTCAAATTAATCATTCACCTACTTTTGGGAGAGCTTTCACTTGGTGAAGTTTCAGACCCATAGCTAATTACTCACCTACTCAAAATGAGTAAATGCGAATTATCTCTAAAAGTATTGCAGATAGCCAATTTTTCTCAAATAACTCATTCACCTACTTTTGGGAGAGCTTTCACTCTGTGAAGTTTCAGACGCATAGCTAATTACTCACCTACTCAAAATGAGTAAATGCGAATTATCTCTAAAAGTATTGCAGATAGCCAATTTTTCTCAAATAACTCATTCACCTACTTTTGGGAGAGCTTTCACTTGGTGAAGTTTCACACCCATAGCTAATTACTCACCTACTCAAAATGAGTAAATCCGAATTATCTCTAAAAGTATTGCAGACAGCCAATTTTTCTCAAATAACTCATTCACCTACTTTTGGCAGAGCTTTCACTTGGTGAAGTTTCAGACCCATAGCTAATTACTCACCTACTCAAAATGAGTAAATGCGAATTATCTCTAAAAGTATTGCAGATAGCCAATTTTTCTCAAATAAATCATTCACCTACTTTTGGGAGAGCTTTCACTTGGTGAAGTTTCAGACCCATAGCTAATTACTCGTCTACTCAAAATGAGTAAATGCGAATTATCTCTAAAAGTATTGCAGATAGCCAATTTTTCTCAAATAACTCATTCACCTACTTTTGGGAGAGCTTTCACTTGGTGAAGTTTCAGACCCATAGCAAATTACTCACCTACTCAAAATGAGTAAATGCGAATTATCTCTAAAAGTATTGCAGATAGCCAATTTTTCTCAAATAACTCATTCACCTACTTTTGGCAGAGCTTTCACTTGGTGAAGTTTCAGACCCATAGCTAATTATTCACCTACTCAAAATGAGTAAATGTGAATTATCTCTAAAAGTATTGCAGATAGCCAATTTTTCTCAAATAACTCATTCACCTACTTTTGGGAGAGCTTTCACTCTGTGAAGTTTCAGACCCATAGCTATTTATTCACCTACTCAAAATGAGTAAATACTAATTATCTGTAAAAGTATTGCGGATACCCAATTTTTATCAAATACTCATTCATCTACTTGTGGGAGAGCTTTCACATGGTGAAGTTTCAGACCCATAGCTAATTACTCACCTACTCAAAATAAGTAAATGCGAATTATCTCTAAAAGTATTGCAGATAGCCAATTTTTCTCAAATAACTCATTCACCTACTTTTGGGAGAGCTTTCACTTGGTGAAGTTTCAGACCCATAGATAATTATTCACCTACTCAAAATGAGTAAATGTGAATTATCTCTTAATAGTATTGCAGATAGCCAATTTTTCTCAAATAACTCATTCACCTACTTTTGGAAGACCTTTCACACACGAAAATGAAAAATTGTGAATATCTCGGAAAAGCTATTTCTTCTGCTTTAATGCTCGGCGGGAGATACACACCACGGCAGTGGTCTTGACAAAAATTTTTGTCTCCCCAAAAATGGTGGCCATTTTGAATTTTCAAAGTTTTTGCAAAACACAAAAATGCTTATATCTCGAAAACCGTGCTATATGGAGTGAACTCAACAAAATTTTGGACCTGCTGGGTATCTCTGCAGAGTAGCCATACCAATTTTCAAAATATTTTTGTCTCGCCAAATATAGCGGACATTTTTAATTTTTTAATTTTTTTGCAAAACACAAAAATGCTTATATCTTGAAAACCGTGCTACATAGAGCAGACTGCGCTGACTTTGGTTGCCACAACAGTATAAGGCTAGAAACGAAGCATTTTCTTAATACTTTAGCACTCACCTTTATATCCTTTTCGGGACGCTTTGTTTTTGCTATGCAAAAACATTATCTTTTTTTTTTGCGAGCGATCCTCTAGTTATTTTCTTTCTCTGTTTTGCTTTATGTTTTGTGGATCCAATGTTATTTACTCCTAAAAAACCCAATAATTTTTAAGCGGGAGCCTTGATAGAGCTCGTGCTTCTAGGAATCACTTTTTTTTTTCCTTTTTTTTGTCTGCGGACTTTCATGAATTGTGGTGCAGCGTGATGAGTATTTGTCTGCTCACTGAAGTTAAGCGGTAATGGGCTACGTTAGTACTTGGATGGGTGACCGTCTGAGTTCTAGACCTGCTGTGGGATGTGTTTGAGTTGGAATTTCTTCGTGTCACCAGACTTTTGTAAATTCTAGTGCACTACTCGTGTCTTTGATGGCTTTACGCTCACGCTAGGCAACCAAAAAACCTTTCGGCCTTGTTTAACCAGTAAATTTACCATAATTAAGCGTCCCTGAAAGGGCGCTTATTTGTTTTTGCCTCAGTTTCCTCGCCGCCGCCGCCGCATTATGGTCTCCCTTGAATATCTCCCTTATTATTAGAAGGTTTCAAACCATATTTGGCAGTTATATACCTTAGGTGTGGGAAAATTTTTCTGCATGCTTAAATTTGACCTTTGACATTTATGAAGGTCACATGATCAAAAACAATTTTTTGAAGTACACCCCCCGTCATCGCAGTTCAGGAAAAACTACTTGCTACACAGCCTTATCATTTGACACACCTGTTCATACTATCGAAAACGCGAGCTGATTAGATTTTGGGAGCAATCCCTTGAAAAATGTCTCATTTATGAGTGATATTCTGACACCTTCCAATCTGAAAGCCTTAAATTTAGGTCAACCCCCCTATTATCTTCTTAAGTATTGCATTTAGAGCTATAAAATGTACTGGGAGGTAATAGGAAACCATATGTGGAGAGTCTAAATAGCCGGTCAGTTTTACCCCCCAACCCCCCCTTATGGGTCAAACTGGGGTCATAAAATAGCTGATTTTGAGTTTTTGCCATATATCTCCTTTATTGTTGCTTTTATAGCTTCAGAATGTATTAAGAGGTATTGGGAAAGCAAATGTGGAGAATCTAAATAGCTGGTCAGTTTTATCCCCCCCCCCCCCCCCCCCCCCCCCCCCTTATGGGTCAAACTGGGGTCATAAAATAGTTGCTTTCGAGTGTTGCCTTATATCTCCTTTATTGTTGCTTTTATACCTTCAGAATGTATTAAGAGGTATTGGGAAACATATGTGGAGAGTCTAAATAGCCGCTCAGTTTCACCCCGACCCCCCCTTATGGGCCAAACTGGGGTCATAAATAGCTACTTTGGAGTTTTTGTCTTATATCTCCTTTATCGTTGCTTTTATAGCTTCAGAATATATTAAGAGGTATTGGGAAAGCATATGGTGCAGCTTTGTGCATTCTTAGCTTTACAGCATGCCTATTAAAACCACAAAGCATTTTAAACTTTAAGGGATGCTTCGCTTTTGTTAGCAAAAGCATTCCTCTAGTTTTATATTTCCAGGGCAAAAATAAGTTCAGTAAAAGGTTAATGCTAATAATGATTATATTTCACTTTACTTTCACTGTACTCTCACCAGTGGTCTTGGGTTTGAGTCCAGTTCAAGCCAAGATGTTGGAATATCTTCAGGCTTCACTCTGCATTATGTGAGATATTAGAAACCCAGCCTTAACACTTAGATTTTGTATTAAAAATCTTGTGATTTTTTAAACATCCTGTATAATTTGTGACCATGTATATGTTTCAGTATCATCAAGACCATGTACAGTCTGCATGTGAGAGATGGCTTGAACTCAATCTGGTACCACAGGTAAAGTGCCTGGCATTGTAACATTAATACAATAGAACTCTCTGAATGACATATAAAAAATATTTCTTAAATGAAGATGGCAATATTATATGAGTGTGTGGTACAAATATTATATTTTTTTATCTTCATGAGTAATATATTCCCCATATAAGTTTAATGAGGGATGCTTTACTCTTATTGTTCACCATTTTGTATAAATAATAAATTTTTTAATTCCATATGTAGAGAAAGAATGAAAAAATTGCTATGTTACATGTAAGAGCACCAGCGAATTTAAAACTTCAATTTTTAACATGAGATTTTTTAGCATGTTTGTAAGAATTGTTGCTATGTATACTTATGAAAGCATATTTACGGTAAAGGGATACTTAACACAGTTTTACTGAATGGGCGTTCTTGTTATTTTGTAAAGAGATTTGAATTCAGGAATTCAGTAAGGAGGTATTCTTAATATAAACGATTTGAACAGTAGACTATATTTCTAAAATCTTTGTTGAAAATCTTGCAGATGGCGACTCACATCAACCTGAGGAACATCCCCATGGCTCTGTTACAGAAAGTCATCCAGTCAAACCGGCTCTTCACGTCCAATGAGTTCACACTCTTTAAGGTGGTCACTTACTGGGTGTTCCTGCAGCTTAACCCAGACATACAGCTCATGCCTTCCTACAGCACAGTGCTCACCTACTTCAACAGGTAACATTCTTACTGTAACAGGTAACACTCATACTTCAATAGGTAACACTCTTAGTGCCACAGTTAACACTCTTACTGTAATATGTAACACTCTTACCTTAAAGCAAGTAACACTCTTACTGAAATAGGTAACACTCATACTTCAACAGGTAACACTCTTACTACAACAGATAATACTCTTGCCTCAATAGGCAACACTCCTACTGCAACAAGTAACACTCATACTTCAAAAGTAACACTCTTACTGCATATGCAGCACTGATACTTCAATAAGTAACACTCTGTGTTTAAGAGGGAACACTCTTACCTCAACAGGGAACACCTATACTTCAAAAGGTAACACTCTTACAGTACAGCAGACATACAGCTCATACCTTCTTACAGCACAATTCTCCCACACTTTTTACTGAATAGAAAGGATAAACAAAATAGGTTTAAATGGATTTGGGAGAGTGGGTATGAGGTCAGATAATTGATAATTGGTACAATAGAAGATAGAATAATCAGGTGGTGGGAAAAAGCTTGTCCAGGCTGTATCTCAGAAACTGTGAAGTGTGAGCTATTGATACTTGACAGTAACATTTCGATGTAGGTGTGTATCGTCAAGGTGTGACCTTGATTCGACCCTTGACCTTTCCATAGTTACCTTGAGTTTCGAAATCTTGTCCAGTTGTCCAGGCTATATCTTAGAATCTGTAAGATGTTTGAACTTGATACTTGGTAGGGATATTGGTTATGGGTTGTTGCTGTGCAACGTCATGGTGTGGTTTTTATTTGATCTTTGACCTTGCCGTAGTGACCTTGACCTTTAAAATATTGTCTGGGCTATATCTCAGTAAAGTGTTCGAAGTTGGTAGGGATATTTGTTAGGGGTTGTAGGTGTGTAACACATTGTGTGACCTTGATTTCACCTTGCCATGGTGACCTTGATTTTTAAAACCCTGTCTGGGCTATATATCAAAAACCATAAGGTGTAGAATGCCGAGACTTGGTAGGGACTTTGGTTTGGGGGTGTAGGTGTTCATCATTATGCTGTGACTTGATTTGACCTTGCTGTTGTGACCTTGACCTTTAAAAACCTGTCCAGGCTATATGTCAGAAACCATAAGGTGTAAGAAGTTTATACTTGTTAGGGACATTGGTTAGAGGGTGTAGGAGTGGAACAGCATATCACATTGTTTGCGCTGAGAGTTTCCTGATCTTTGTATTGTGTCAGTTCTTCCATATCTCATTGTGTTGAAAATTATTTCCCTGACTAAGGGGTACAGGCATCTCTGGTGCTATTTCTACCACAGTATAATTATATTCAGCTTGCTTGGGATTGACCTTTTTTTTATTTGACTGGCTTAAATCAGCACAATACTATTATTTGGTTACAGCTCATGCCAGGTTATTTTTTGGAATGACTGAAATTGGTTAATGTTTGAAATAATGGTTTAATTCCTGTTTGTTCTGAATTACCTTTTAAATACTATGTGTATGTGAATCTTTTATTTTCTGACACAGTTTGCCCAAAGCCAACAGTCTGCTGGAGAGGGAGGAAGGACAGTTGTTTTCTGCTCTGTTTAAAACTGTCAGACTGCACGGAATCACTGATAGTGAGTATCTGGACTCAATCAGTTGTATGTATTCTGTTATTATCTCCAATCAGAATTCCTAATTTGCAACTACCTGTCAGTCTGAGACGTACAAAATATCTGCTGTAGACAACTCTTTTAATCTATCAATCCAGCTTACAGATTTTTTTTTTTTTTTCAAAATATAACAATTCAAATAGACATTTATTTTTCATGTTCCGCAAACTGTCTTTTTTGAGAAGAGTTGCCAATTTGTAATATATGAAAAGATCAGGCAATGACATTTGGCGTCAGTTTTTCTAGTGGCTTTTCTTGTGTAGTTAGACTTAAAGTGACAAAACTACTGTTGTGAAAAAGTTGGTTTTAAGCCTTTGTATGAAAAATGCCACATGTTTCATTTGATTTGTAGCAAACCATCTAGAAGACGTTCAGAGTATGAATATCTTGCCTCAGTCTTGGGTCTTACAGGTCCTCACCCAGCACTACCAGTCAGTAAGTACACCAAATACAGCTGGAGAAAGAAGACAAACTCTACTCACTCTGAATTAAACTTGCCAAAAACATTTTTCAAAAGATTGCTGGTAAATGCGTGTTCCTGAAAAGTACTACATTATCAATTAAAAGGTAGTGTCTGCTCAAATTCTGTGTTGTGAAATTGTATAAATTGGATAAACAAATCCATGTCATTGTTTACCCTTTTACAACCAAGGCAGCAGTATTCAACATGCCAGGTGTAACATGGGGCAGAGTATCCACAGAAACCTGCAAATCTCACATCTCACACCATCCATTATGCATTTTAGCATCATATCTAAAAAAAACCAGAAATTTTAATATAACACAGTGTTGAATAAGAGTAAATGGTCATATAAGTGTGATACTGACTGTTAGCTAACAGACATAGCACTGGCAAATACACTTTGCTGTCATCTGCTAGCTGACATACATAGCACTGGCAAATACACTGTTGTCATCTGCTAGCTGACATACATAGCACTGGCAAATACACTGTTGTCATCTGCTAGCTGACGTACATAGCACTGGCAAATACACTGTTGTCATCTGCTAGCTGACATACATAGCACTGGCAAATACACTGTTGTCATCTGCTAGCTGACATACATAGCACTGGCAAATACACTGTTGTCATCTGCTAGCTGACGTACATAGCACTGGCAAATACACTGTTGTCATCTGCTAGCTGACGTACATAGCACTGGCAAATACACTGTTGTCATCTGCTAGCTGACGTACATAGCACTGGCAAATACACTGTTGTCATCTGCTAGCTGACGTACATAGCACTGGCAAATACACTGTTGTCATCTGCTAGCTGACGTACATAGCACTGGCAAATACACTTTGCTGTCATCTGCTAGCTGACGTACATAGCACTGGCAAATACACTTTGCTGTCATCTGCTAGCTGACGTACATAGCACTGGCAAATACACTGTTGTCATCTGCTAGCTGACGTACATAGCACTGGCAAATACACTGTTGTCATCTGCTAGCTGACGTACATAGCACTGGCAAATACACTGTTGTCATCTGCTAGCTGACGTACATAGCACTGGCAAATACACTGTTGTCATCTGCTAGCTGACGTACATAGCACTGGCAAATACACTGTTGTCATCTGCTAGCTGACGTACATAGCACTGGCAAATACACTTTGCTGTCATCTGCTAGCTGACGTACATAGCACTGGCAAATACACTTTGCTGTCATCTGCTGGCTGACGTACATAGCACTGGCAAATACACTGTTGTCATCTGCTAGCTGACGTACATAGCACTGGCAAATACACTTTGCTGTCATCTGCTAGCTGACGTACATAGCACTGGCAAATACACTTTGCTGTCATCTGCTAGCTGACGTACATAGCACTGGCAAATACACTGTTGTCATCTGCTAGCTGACGTACATAGCACTGGCAAATACACTTTGCTGTCATCTGCTAGCTGACGTACATAGCACTGGCAAATACACTTTGCTGTCATCTGCTAGCTGACGTACATAGCACTGGCAAATACACTTTGCTGTCATCTGCTAGCTGACGTACATAGCACTGGCAAATACACTGTTGTCAATCCCAAGTTGACAGATAAAGTCTTAAATTGTTTATGTTTCAGCTGCAAGGTGGAGGAGACATGCTGAATCTCACTAACTTCCACAGTGGATGTATCAGACAAGGATTTATCATTCATGAGGTAAGAATGTGGGAGTTATCAACAGGTTCACATGCATATTGAAAATTGGGATTATTTTGGAATTAGTTTCACTCTGTGAGAAGCAAGGGAAGTGGTGATGATTTCATTGTTTGTAAATAAAATGCGCCAAATCAAGTGATTTTGCTTCAGTTGATATGCTTTTTTCTTTACTCTTTTAAGCTCTAGTTTAAAGTGTCAAATGTATGACTGATTCATATTAATACTGTACTTCTAGTGTTTAAATATAATAAGCATTTGGTTGATGCTTCACAAATTGATATTACAGTCAACTGTATGCCTAGAACCCCCAGTAGCTACAGGATTTAGTTTTAATTATAGATTACATATATTCAGTTTACCAAATTTAATACACAATTTTCTGATGTTAAAACTTCAAAGTTAGTTACACTTGGACTTACACTGGATCTTCATATCCATAGTCATGTTATATTGAATGTGTTTGTTGACATTGTTCTGCCAGGAGCCTCACTACCACTCTGAGATCTTCTCACTCCATGGCTTCCATTTTGAACTGAAGTCAGTAAAACAGAGCCAGGAACATGCTTACAGTTTCTACATGCAGGTAAGTCTCAACAACCTGTAAAGCTAGAAGTCCTTGTATCCATTTCCACATGCAGATAATCCAATGAAAACTTAAAAGTTATAAATAAATGCCACACCGTGTTCCATCATAGCATTTTATTTAAGGTAACACAAGTGACACATAGCATGAAAAGTCAGGTCTCTTATGTGGAGTTAAAACGTAAAATTCACAACAACATATCTACAACTGGGGGGCTGGGAGTGGGGGGTGTGGGATTCTCAGTTCTTCCACCATGAGATTACAATCAAATAGCTTATTCTCCTTGAAATATTTTTGTCTTAAAAATAATTAGTGTATATTTTCATTTTGTAATTTCCTGACCTGTGAAATCCACAGAGACTGAAGCCATCGGACCCAGTGCTATCTTTCCGTCAGTGTGAGCGCAGCACATTCTCCATGCGCCCTGACCGAGAGGTGCGTTATGCGGTGAGGGTCCAGTACTTTGACCAGGACTACCAGGTGCAGACATTTAACACTGGGATGTTGTCCCAGAGGTTTGGACTGGGTAACAAGACCAGTAAGAGTCAGGTAAGTGTAAAGATTAGAGTGAAATAAACTGATCATTTCTCAACAGCAGGCATTAGATGCAGCCATCAAAGTCAGTGGCCTAGTGGGCCATGGTGGCGCAGTGGTAACACACTCGCCTCACACCTCTGAGCTCTGTGGTTCAAACCCCAAACCCTATGTGGGAAAGATGGTAGTTTCTTACTGATGGTCGGCAGTTTACAAAACAGAACGTTGAAAGCGACGTTAAAACCCAAATAAATAAATAACCAAGTCAACAGGCAATGCAGAGATGCAAATTGAAGGTTTTATAACTACCTTAAACAAGCCATAGCAATCCATCCCCCTGCCAGCTGGCCACAGGGCCGGTTTAGTTTGCGTCATTTTTTCTCTTTTTTTTGTGACTATCAACAGACTGAGTGAAGATGTACATTCAATTTGATTTAGGGTTTATTTTTATTTAAAACATCTTTTACATTATATCTTCCTCCAGTGAAGATTCATAAGTTTTCAGGAGATTAAGCCATTGTAGTCACTCCATGTCAACAATCACAGATATTTTTTTAAAAGTCTCAAAACTGTTGACGACTCCTGTTTATTGAAAAAAGACTTAAGTATCTCTAATAAAATTTAATTACAGTCAAGTGTCTTTAGTTTGAGTGATGGCATTAATAGATAGGTGCAGACTCTAGAGTAAATGTCAACGTCAATATTGTTTGGAAAATTGAGATATCGTAAAGTCTGACGGTTATTGAAACATTGTTCCCAGCAGAAGATTTATTATGGCAGTCATTCATTCTTCTAAGTGAGTAATAGTTCAGTATATATCCTGCTCAGATGTAATATTTCTGTGACACTTTATGCTTTCATACTTGTGATGTTTAGCTTGTAGAATTAGCTTTTCACCTTAGAGGATATTTAGATCAGTTTGGCACTTTTTAAATAGCTCCCTATCATCGTTTTTTTTGTTTCAGGTGGTGAATTTAGAAAACCTCAAAGCTCCAATTTATGTGACTTTTGCCTTCCTGTTCCCAGCCTCATAATTAAAAGCCATGGCTGCCGATAGAAGTGGACTGTGTTGTATAAATCATTCATGATCACAAATATTGTTAAATAGCACAGACGACACACTAAAATTGAAGTACAGTTAAAATCTCTGTGATTAAAATTCTGCTTGTTTACTAGTGAGGGGGAATTTTCTAGCTATACTGTCCTGAAGCATGTCAGTAAACTTTATCTCAAAGTATGAAAAAGTGAAAAAATAATTATTCAGAGAGTCAAAAATATCTAGTAATGGCTGAAATTACCTTCTATTTTGTGGAAATCATGAAAGTATATTTTAGGGCCTTTGAGAATTAACTGAACAGGGTTTACTGTGTTTATATTAGGGGTGCGATGGTACCAGATTTTCTAGTTCGGGATTCCGCCAATGCAAAACCGTCCCAATTCCGGGATACCGAAAAAGTTTATTTTTATTGCGTTAATACATCCTATCCAATGGACAATAGCTTATCCGGTCGGCGCAGACCGGCCCGCCAAACGTCAGAAAAAGACGTCCTGTGTTTCCACCGGCCAGGCCGGTCCAGTGCTGTGCACTCGCCAGGTGGCGTATAGTACTTCCTTCCTGTCTAGACAGCGTGACGTCATAGCATCTTTTTCGTTTGGCGCATGCTTGTGTGCACGGAATAATTTCATTAGAAGTTTATCTTCAGTTTTCATTGTTATTGGTGAGAATTGTACTTTATATTTGTGTTTACTTTATCTTGGGAGTATATAGACCTGTTAGAACTCTGTTTTTTTACTGCCATCAGATCGTTATGTCTTCCCCGGGCCAGAAACATGGTAACTGTGGACACATCATGGCCAGTTTCGACAGCCATTGTTTCTGCGCGCGCTGCAGGGAGAAAGGAAAAGGTTCAGACCCTTGTGTGTCTAATAACGATTGCCAGGCTTGTAATTCTTTGACTGAGGAACAACGTGTTCAGTTGTCTACCCCCAGTTATAGATTGAAGAAAGAAAAGCGCGAATTAAAGAAAGCGTCAGATACTCCCACTAAGGACTCAAACAGTTCCACCCTCATTGACCCGTCCTCTGTGACGGTAGTGGGGGCTGTGGACGGCCAAGGGATGGTACAGTCCCCAGGTTCGAGTTCCTCTGCCAAGAAGAAGAAATCTTCATCTTCTGACAAGAAACCCCCTACAAAACATTCTAAGTCTTCAGAGAAGCCGGCCAAGTCGCCTACCACTCTCAGATCCCCAGCTGACGCAAGGATTGATGAGCTCGACCAGAAATGGTCGGTTAGGTTTAACAGACTGGAGGCTCTCTTACTTGCAAAGACTATGGACAAAGAACCCACCTTTTCAACAGTTAAAGTGGCTCCTACTTCTTCCGCTCCTCCTGGCATTGCTAAGTCTACTGAGCCATTTATCAGACCTTCAGATGCCATACCACCTTCAGATTTGGCCGGTATCCGTTCCTCTCCACAGAGTCAGGCTACCGACAAGTCGCACTCTTCATCCGCTGATGATAAGCTACCTTCTTCAGATTTGCATGGTGTATCTCAGACTGCTCACAGAGTTCAGTCGACCAGCAAGTCGCTTAGGGAGAAATCGACCACCTCAGATCTGGCTGGTACCGACCCACCTTCTCATCAGGTTCCCAGCAGGTCGTCTGCCACACCGGCCGGCCTTCACAGCCCACCGGCTATGGACACGGACTCTGACTCAGATTTCTCCGACCAGCCCCCAGTGGACATTTTCGTCGAAGAAGGTGAATTGTCCGACCAGGACCCAGATGCTGCTTCTGCTGACCCCGACCAGGTCCTCTCAGAGGACCAGAATTACAGGGAGACCATGAGAGGCATCAGGTCATATATGGGCTGGTCCCATATCCCTGATTTGGATACAGCGACCACAGCATCTGATGATAACCCTTTCGCTGGGCCTCAGTCTCAACCTACAGGGAAAATCTCAGTCAATATGCCAACCGACGAGTGGTTGTGCAAAAAAATGGGTAGGCTGAACCTAACACTGGTGGAGGGGTATCCCTCACGCAGCTCTGAGGCAGGGGGGCTTCTAAAGGACCAATTTGTCAAGCCGGTCCGTTCACAGGCCAAATGGTACGGTTTTGTATCCGACCAACAGAAGGGAGACGCCACTAGTGAGAAAACTGTTAGTTCCTGGAGTACCGACGCTTCAAAGATTAACAACACATACAGTCGCATTGCTAAAGCGGCAGGTATCTCCTCAACGCCTCCAGCCTCCCGTCAGATTTCTCAAGACAATCTTAGACGTTGGGAGAAATCGGCTAGGGAAGCCTCAACTATCTGTAATCAGGCGGCTGGATTTAACAGATGTTTGTATAGAGTTCAAGAAAATATGAAGGGACAAGTTAAAACTCTCAAAACAGAAATGGCCAAAGGAAAGTCTTCCACTAAAGCAACCGGCTCACTCGACGAGTTGCAATTTTTGATGAACTTTAATGCCAGCATCACGCAGGCCATGGCTAAGACACTAGAACATTTAAGTGATTTTGTTTTCGTGTCAGTGGCTAATACTACCTTGGCTCGCAGAGATTCATATCTTTCACATCTCAAAGCAGGTATTAAACCAGATACCTTGGCCTCTCTCAGGACTGCACCTCTCCACATTCCAATGCTCTTCCCTGATGAAGCCCTCAGGCAAGCCGAACAGGACATAGCCGCTTTTGAAAGCAAGGGCCAACTTCACACTGGAAAGAAAGGTCGGTTCCACCCCTATGATCGCCCTGATAAACGTGGGGATAACAGGAAGCAGGAACGACCGGCATGGAAGAACATTGGGCAGCGCGGACAGGGCAGGAAACAGAAGGGCAAGGCGGCTTACTATTCCTCGCGACCAGCCAAGGGCCAGCAGTCCTATAAATGACAGTTATTGTGTAAACAGAGTGATATCAGGACTGCTGGCCGGGAGCACTTTGCAGAGACAAACAGACACTTTTGTAGACTTAAATGTTGTACCTTGTGTTCCTACTGCACCCGGGCATTCGCAAAAGAAAGAAATAAGTCCCGGGGCAGTAGTTTGTCATTCTCAAAGAAATTACAAAATAAAATCTGTGAAGCTTGCTTCTTGTGTCACTCTGTTATCTTGTGTCAAACCTGTAGTAAATGCCAGAGATGTTGCCTCAAATCCTCCTGTAGGTGCCAGACTTCAGAGTTTCTGGCAGGTTTGGTCGAAGCTAGGGGCCAGTTACAAGGTCGTCCAGATCTTGAGGTCGGGTTACACCCTCCGCTTTCAGAACAGGCCCCTCCTATCAAGACACCCAACGGTCATAAGCCGTTATGTAAACCACCACAGGAACAGCTACCTGTCGGAGGCTTTACATCAGCTTATTTCCAAAAATGCAGTGGAGCCAGTATGAAACCCAAACTCTCTAGGTTTCTTCAACCGACTTTTCCTGGTGCCCAAACCCAACGACAAATGGAGGCCCATTCTGGACTTGAGCAATCTAAATCCCTTTCTAAAAGTGGAGAAGTTCAAGATGGAAACACCGGAAACCATCAGAACTTCTCTTCAAAGGGGGGAATGGGTAACCTCTGTAGATTTCAGGGACGCTTACTTCCACATACCTATACAGGAACAATCAAGGAAATACCTGAGATTTCATGTCCAGGGTCAGACATACCAATTCAAGGCTCTTCCATTTGGTCTGTCCACAGCACCATTGGAGTTCACGGTAATAGCCAAGGAAGTAAAGTTGATGGCCATGCACAAGGGTATAAGGATCCACCAGTACCTAGACGACTGGTTGGTGAGGGCCATGTCCTACCAAGTCTGTATCCAGCACACAAGAGTTCTGCTGGAAATTTGCCAGGAGCTAGGCTGGGTAGTCAACAGAGAGAAATCAGAACTGGATCCAAAACAAGTCTTCGACTTTGTAGGATACCAGTTCGACCTCAGATCCGGTCGGGTCAGACCCACACCAGACCGGTGGCAGAATCTCAAAACAAAGATTCAGGCTATCTTGGCCCGACCGACCTGTCCGGTCCGGCAGTTTATGTCCTTGATAGGTCTCTTAACAGCCACAGAAAAACAAGTTCACCTCGGCCGACTCCACATGAGACCCATTCAGTGGCACCTCAAAAACAACTGGAGGGTACCGGAATCTTTGGAAAAGATCATCCCTATACCCAGGTCCCTGCACCCTCATCTGCAATGGTGGTTAGACGAAAGCAATGTGCTAAAAGGCCAACCATTACACCCAGTAGAACATGCTCTACAGATCTTTACAGACGCATCAAAAGAAGGGTGGGGCGCTCACTTAAACGAGCTCACTGCAAGGGGCCCTTGGTCGGTTCCGGAAAGCAAACTGCACATAAACTATCTAGAGTTAAAAGCAGTCTTTCTAGCTCTCAAAGAGTTCCAAGAACTATGTACAGGCAAGATAGTTCTAGTGGCATCCGACAACACTACAGTAGTGGCTTATATAAACAAAGAAGGAGGTATGAGGTCCGGCCCTCTATGTGCCCTACTGTGGAGGATCCTGACCTGGTGTTCCCAGAAACAAGTGACGTTAAAAGCCCGTCACATTCCGGGCCATCTGAATGTGATAGCAGACAAGCTGTCCAGACTAGGTCAGACCATACAGACAGAGTGGTCCCTCCTCCGGGAGGTATTTTTAAGCATATGCAAGAAGTGGCACCAGCCTCAAGTAGATCTGTTTGCCACAAGATTCAACCACAAACTTCCTCAGTTTGTCTCTCCAGTCCCGGACCCCCTGGCTGTAGCAGTGGATGCTCTCACTCTGCCATGGGAGGACCTGGATGCATATGCCTTTCCACCGACCTCCATCTTGGGCAAAGTAGTGGAGAAGCTACTGGACTCCCGGTACCAGAGAGTTATTCTGATTGCTCCCGGGTGGCCCAACATGCCCTGGTTCTGGGACTTGGTGGCCATGTCCAGTCAAATTCCCCTCAGCCTACCAAACCTGCCCAATCTCTTGACACAGCCGTTCAACCAGATCCCTCACAGGAATCTGACAAACCTGAATCTCCATGCATGGCTCCTAGAGCCACAGCAATCAAAGAACAGGGTTTCTCTAAGGCAGTGGCAGCAAGAATTGAGGCTCCTCAAAGAAAATCAACCAGATCAGTCTATGAGGCAAAGTGGACCATTTTTACAAAGTGGTGCATCACTAATCAGGTGGACTTCGGGTCACCACCTATAAAGTCAGTGGCTGACTTCCTTCTATACCTCTTTGAGGTCAAGAAACTTCAGCCCAGCACCATTGATGGATACAGGTCTGCCATTGCTGATAAACTGGGTAACACCACAGTCAATATCAGCAAAGATGATAATCTCACCCGTCTCTTAGATAGTTTTCACAGAGACAGACCCAGAGGGCGGAGGGGTATACCCTCCTGGAACCTTTCTCTGGTCTTACACCAGTTAACAAAGGCTCCCTTTGAACCTCTTAAGGAAGCTTCAATGAAACATCTGACTTTCAAAACTGTCTTCCTTTTGGCCCTGGGTTCTGGCAAGAGAAGAAGTGAGATACATGCATGGCAGCATAAGAACATCAGACACCAGTCGGACTGGTCTAAGGTGTCCCTGTTTCCGTCCCCCAGCTTTCTTTCCAAGAACCAGCTGGCCAAAGAGGGCCCGGAGAGTGTAGCCCCAGTGGTCATACCAGCCCTGGCTCCTACTCTGGATAGGTCCCTCAAGTCTGACAGAACTCTCTGTCCAGTCAGAGCCTTGCGCTACTATTTGGACAGGACATCAGACCTTAGGCAGGGCAAAGAATTGGTTTTTGTCTCCTTTAAGAAAGGCTTTGACAAAGACATATCACCTGCCACTATCTCCTCATGGATCAAACAAACAGTGATCCTATGCTATGAGCTCTCGGATCATCAGGCCCACACCTTGCATCAGGTCAAAGCTCATGATGTCAGGGCCTTTGCTGCCTCTAAGGCCTTCCAGTCGGGAGTCTCCTTAGAGCAGATCCTGTCAGCCTGCCACTGGAAATCTCATAATACCTTCACTCAATTCTATCTGAAGGATGTGGCTTGGGCTGACTCAGAGCTCTACCATCTTGGACCGGTTGTGGCTGCCCAGCAGATCCACCAACAGGCCAGTACCTAGAGGAGATGTGTACAAATGTAAATAGTTGCACATAGTTGTATATATTGCACATATAGTTATATAAAAAAAAAAAAAAAAAAAAATTTCTGGACGTGCTTCCTTCGGGAGGATTACTTTATGGGACTGAACTCATCCCTCTCTTCCCCTACCTCAGAGCAGGTCTGTTAAAAAAAGGGGGGGGAGCAAGGTCGACTGACGGTTCAATTCTTTGTAACCGGATGATGATATTCGACCATAGCCTTAAGGGTTATCGACCTCAGGTCTGACCAGGCTTTAAAGGAAATAGTTCATTATTCCAGTAGGAGTTCAAGGCTAGTCCCTAGTAACTTACCCGCCGACCAAGCGGTAGTTATTCAGCTATTGTCCATTGGATAGGATGTATTAACGCAATAAAATTGCAAATTTAATAAGTAAATTAAATTTTTATAAGTTAATACCCTATCCAATGGACACACAAGGCCCTCCCACCGACCCCGCTTTCAGCTTACTAGGGGTCTAATTGGTTTAGACAACGAAAAAGATGCTATGACGTCACGCTGTCTAGACAGGAAGGAAGTACTATACGCCACCTGGCGAGTGCACAGCACTGGACCGGCCTGGCCGGTGGAAACACAGGACGTCTTTTTCTGACGTTTGGCGGGCCGGTCTGCGCCGACCGGATAAGCTATTGTCCATTGGATAGGGTATTAACTTATAAAAATTTAATTTACTTATTAAATTTGCAAGTTTCAGCATTTTCCCAATCGAATAGACCCACAAACAGGAAGTGATTTCCCGTAAACCAAAACATGGCAGTTTTTCTCAAAGAAATCGCAATAAATGCATTAAAATCTAGTGAAAAATGAGATAACAGTTTATATTTTCTTCAGATTCAGGTTTGGTATTTACTATTTTACGTTTTCCCAATAATTATATTAGCTGACACTCGAGATTCCGGTTCTGAAAATGGTCAGTATTTCAGTATTTTGGTATTTCAGTATAATTGTCTCGATGCCGGTATACCGCCACTACCGACTCGCCCCTAGTTTATATTATTACTTTGGACCGAACATTGTTTAAAAAGGTACTGTATTTTGACGATGTTTCCACATAGTGCAGAAAGTACTGTATTTGTTCATATGGATTTGATAAAATATTTAAAACTGATAATTACCAGATTAATACCTTATTTAATGAGATTTACATTCATGATATTTTTGTATTGAATTTTAATCGTATCTTTGATTTTTTTTTTTTTTTTTTTTTGTGCGTGTGTGTCAATATATCCACAAAATATTATTATTTTTGATTTGTTTAAAAATAAGTAAGGGGCATTCTTACACACTTGCTTTGCACAAAGACTGTATGTTATTGTTGTATTAATATCATTTTTCTTTGTGTAACTTTTCACACAGTTTTATTAACATATGTCAACCAAAGTTGTCCTGTGCATCTAGACTATGCACCTATAACTAAGTCTGTGACTTCGTTGGAAAAACAACACCGGGTATTTGCCTCGAAAGAACCGATGCGAATTTGGGTATCCGTGTTTTAGTTGTCACCCAGTGGAAGTTGCAGAAAAACAAATATAGTGGATGATGTAAACAAAACGTTACGAAAAATAATGTTAAATATCTGTATAAATAAGGAAAATTATGTGAAAAACTAATATCAGTTAAAGAAATCTGAGAGAATACAAAGGTTTTCCAAGTATTTCATTGATTTACGCTATATTTAATATTTTTTCAGTTACCCATTTCGCCAGTTTGTACTCGGTTTCTTGAGGAATTTGGACCGTTTTTGGGTAACCGGGTAACCTATCACAGCCTTCCCTATAACTATGTTTTTATTTTCGAAAATTTAAAAAAAAAACTAGAAATCTACTTCCCAGGATTCAGCTGAGCTGTATCCCTCCCCATTGTGACGACTGCTGAGTGTATTGACTGTTGACTGTTCCACTGTCTTTGTGCATCTCAATAATTTCTTATTAGACACGCAAAGTGATAGTTTTGCAGAAGAAAGATCATAAAAAAAGCTCATCAGTATTATGATTATAGACATGACTATTATATGATGTTGTGTTTTATTGTTATAACAATGGTCTTAGTTTGCTGTGCCAAGATATCATTAAAAGTATTCCTAAAGTTGATCTAAACTTGTATTGTGAATGTATAATTTGTGTACATATGAAAGTATTGAAATATTTAAGTCATATCTGACATTGTATGTATGTTTGTTACATTGTTTTTATTGTTTTTCTTATGTTTGTTTATATGTTGATAACAATGTGCCAAATGAAGTTCCCGTGACTTGTGTACATATAAAGTGAATTACAATGTAGAATAACAATTTTAAGCCACTGATAAACAATGTACATGTCTACCTTGATGACAAAATTGATTTTGCTTCCAGTAATTAAGATATGACATACAATTACTTTAATTTTTCCAATCTGTCACAGAGGTAACTTTTGTTAATTGATCTTGAATAATTCTGGTTAATTACACATGTCATGACTGCCCATTATTTCAAATGTAATGACATAACTTTTATTGTCAGATTGCAATTGTACCATAGCAATTAAAGATATTGAATATATTGTTGTGCCAGAAAGATTGTTAAGAATAAAATCCTCTCAATTCTACCAGTATTAATATGATATTTCTGATGCATTTGCATTATATATTGACCTATGATTTAGATTTAAAACATATATCATTGCATTTATAAGCTAGTATGCACATTTTTGCTTTCATAATACTTGAGAAAGGAGATGGATGAATACTCTAAAATAATAATTCTCAACATCAAAATAAGGATCTTATTTTACCATATTTTTGTATCAATATTGACCAGGCCCTCGTCATTGGTCCAAAAGATCAGGGTAACAAAATATTGTATTTGCCAGTTGGCAATGGGTTATTGGTAATCTTGTTCAATTAACAGGGTTTCAGAGCAGTGTGATACGTATGTTTTTACAATATTTTACAAATACAATAATATTTGACCAGTATTATTTGACTGTGATATGTGTGGATTTAAACTATATTCAACCTGACTCATGCCATTTGCAACTTCTGTTGAAACATGATATATTTGCAAATACTTATCTGTTTATACAGTATTGTTATTTATATATTATGTGGTTTCCCTTTACAAGTCTGTTTTTAATATAAAGCATTGGTTTTGGATTTATTTAAATGCTATTCAGTGTGAATTGTGTGAGTGAATGTTGTTGCCATGAGTATTAAATAACTGCAATAAAATATTTCAAAGTTCAAAATCTGGTATTCATTGTCTGCTTTGCAATCCTCAAACAGTAAAAATTCGAACATGTGGTACCAGGAAGCTAACTCCACCATCTCGTTTTGTACCAATAGCAAAAATAGCATCAGTGATGTCCGTACCCCACAACCTGGGGAAATAGTTTTCAACACCATGAGATATAGAAGTAGTGAACCGTACAAAGATAGGGATACTTTCAGAGCAGTGTCAGTTTTATAAAGGTCCAAATGATTTTTATAAGTAGAGAAAATAACGTCTAAGAAAAAGAAAATGTATGTAAAAATAAATTATTAAAACAAGACAATTCAATTGCAAGATGACAGCATTAATCAGTGAACTAAAAATTATGAAGCTGTAAAATATATTAATTGGAGAATAGCTGTCAATGTAAAAGTACAAAAAATAATTAGTTACAGCCGAGGTCACACCATGATGTACACCTACACCTGCTAACCAATGTCCCGACCGAGTGTCAACTTTCTACACCTTATGAAATCCAAGAAATAGCCCAGACAAGATTTTAAAACTCATCGTTACTACGACAAGGTCAAGATCACACAATGATGTTGCACACCTACAATCCTTAAGCAATGTCCCTACCAAGTATAAAATTCCTGAATATATGCGGGGACAATATATTATAGGTCAAGGTCACAACAGCAAAGTCAGAAGTCAAATTAAGGCCACAACATGATGTTGCACACCTACAAACCCCAACCAATCTCTCTGCCAAGTAACAACTTCCTACACCTTACAGTTTCCAAGATATAGCTGGGATAAGATTTTATAGATCAAGGTCACTACGGCAAGGTCAAAGGTCAAATCAAGGTCACACCATTAGTCCAAGAGCTAGGTAAGATTTATTTTTGTTGGAAGTGCAAAAAGGTGTCAGGGTTGTTTCTTATGTGAAATTTACTCGGGAATCTGAAAATCCATTTCTTATGATCATGCAAGTAGACCTAAGACATGAAATTCTACTTCAAAGTGAGGTACCCTCAGGGCAAAGAGCGTCAATTTCTGGGACTGAAAGTGTACATGGGTACTAAGCGTTATCTGCTCCTGTGTCAAACTTAAATATAAATTATAGAAATACTTTTAAATACCACCAGAAAGTGCAGGTATTGTGCTATCCTTTCATATGAACTATTACTGAGTAGCATTTTAGCTGAATTATTCTATAATTCTATACCAGTTTTGATACATAAAACATTAATATTTCAGATAGAAATTTGCTGTGTTTGTACTTCAAACAGAAATTAGTTTAAATGTTTATTTTTATGAGTACACCCCTATCAGTTTGGCTCTGTGAGACCAACATTTTGCACACTACAAAAATATATTAAACATAATACTCTTAGATAGTCTTAACAATTAGAGACTTACAAATAACTAGAAAATTTAAATATAGGTAAATTAAATTTTTATTGGTTAATATCTTGCCTAACAGACTGCTGCCATTGGTCCAATACGAGCCACCAAATGTCAGAAAAGATCTCCTGAGTCTCCTCCAGCAGGACTGGGAATGCTGTCATCACTTGCTAGATGCCAAATGCTTCCTGTACTCACTAGGTGACTATGCTGTCACATCCTCTTTTTCAGTTTTAAAAACTCTAGCTACGGTAAGGTAAGAAAGCAGGGATGTTAGGGTGGAAATCCCCCATTTCTTAGATAAGATATTAACTAATAAAAAGTTAAGTTGCCTCTTAAATTTTCTATTTTATTGCAGACATGTATTTTTATTTATACAATCACAGTTCACATAAATGTCACTTCACATTAATATTCTCATTACTTGAATATCTTCTTCATTCTCTAGTTATTGAAATATTACCTACATCCAAGTTAAATACACCTTCAAGAATGAAACTAAATTTTTATTGAATGTAAATGAATAATTTATCAATGTCAAATGTTAGAATTTCAATAGCACTTGAAGTTGAATGAAAATGGTTGAATTTGTATGTTTCAAAAGTAGAAAGTTTTGATGATAGGACTTTAAAATTAAATTTTGATAGAGGAAAAATGAAATTTAGACATTGCTAGTGCTGCTGTTGATCCTAATCTGCCCCTTGAGAGATCTGTGAGTAGCAAACTAATAAGCTTTGTTTATGAGCTTGTATTATCCTGATTGGCGATATCACTAACATGATGTCTGGAGAGATAAAACGTAATCAAAATTGAATGGGATGACAGAGAAGAGCGATGTATGTTTCTTAATTGTCTAGCTTTTAGCGTAAAGTTCCAAATTTGTGCTGACTGGTGATTTCACTGTTTTGCTTATTATTTTCTTGTCACCACATTTAATTAATAAGCCCGAATAGTACAGTTGTATAATGTGAAGGATGCTATATTTTTTATATATATGTTACAGTCAATCTGTGAAACCAGTCATTACGCGTAATGACTGAAAGTTTCAGTCATTTCGCGTAATGACTGAAATGACCAGTCATTACGTGTAATGACTAAAATTTTCAGTCATTTCATGTAATGACTGAAATATATGGTTCATTTTTACACAGATTGACTGAATTAATTTCAGTCAATATGTGTAACTGATTTAGAGTTGTTTTTCTTCACACCCTTTGCATTATTCAGAACCTTTGTACATTGTTCCACTGCATTTTGAAAATTTTTGTGCTAGAAAACATTAAACTATTTTAATCAAATAAATAACTTTGGAATTCTCACATGCTTCCTGAATTTATAGCCAGAATTTTCAAACCTAAACACAGACTTGTGTAATAGACTCTATTGTTATTTTCAAAAATATTTTTAAAATATTGAATGTTTACATGTTTCTAATTACATTTTAAATGTTATTTACATTCTAAATTCATATTTGCAGTTTTAAAACTAAACTCATTGTCATAGAATGAAAATATATCTTTGTTGTCAATGAAATTTATGTCTTTTTTGAAGACTAATTCTCATTTATAAATCATAATTTATAATACATTTTGCCTTTTATGTTATTAATTAAAGACTCAGTTCTATTGTGGCAGGTTGTTAGGAAGCACGAAACCATGAAGCTTTTGAAGCGAATCTTGTCCACCCTTGTCCTGATTGCAATGCAGCTCTTTCATCCTGTTTTGTTCTTTCAGGCCTTGTTACTGTTGTTTGACCTCTCCACAGAAAGAGCCTGTTTATCAAAGATGGAGTTGACCTTTAATGTTCTAAAATAACTGGGACAACTTAATCCATTCTTTTAATAGTTATTAAAGCCTGAGTAGGATAACTTAGAGCTCTAACTCACACCTGAGTACCATTGTAACTATAAATAACCATCAAGATACTTGATTTACTCTATGTTCTTCAGTTGGACATACATGTTACACAGAACTTTAGATTTTAGTAAGAGTCTATAGATCAGGTCCCCGTTTGTTAGGAATGCTACCTATCCAGCCTAGTCACTAAATAATTGGGAGGCATTTTTTCATTTATTTTAGGAGGCATTTTTTCCGGGAGGCATTTTTTCTGTGCACCCTATCCATTGGGTCCCCTGTCATATTTTACAAGGGAGTACATATATATGAAGGTCATTTTTATGACATGACTTAAAAGAAGTGGGGCTTAGTTAAAATAACTGCAGAAGAGTTTGATAATTTTATCATTTACCCATGTTATCAATCAGTAATCATGTCAGAATATGTTCAAATCTGAAGTGATAATTTCATTACCCCTATTTAGTAATCACATGAGAATGCAATTTAAATTACTAAGTGAGGCCAGACAATTTCACGTAATGACTAAAATTTTCAGTCATTTCACGTAATGACTGAAAATAAGGTCCAGTACACGTAATGACTTTAATAAAAACAGCACAAACATTGTTCAAATATGTTTTTAATGATATTTATCTTTTGTTGTTTTTACTGTGTGTGGGCAATATATTCTTTTTTTAAAATTGTTTTAACTTACCCCATTACTTTTAATTTATGTTATAATAAATGACCTTCATGTACTCACGTGTAAAATATGACAGGGGGCCCAATGGATAGGTAGCATTTCTAATGAATGGGAAACCGATATAGACTCTTGCTAACATTTAAACTTCTGTTTAACATGTATGAAGAATGTAGGGTAAACCAATTTGTATCTTGAGGGTTATTTCTAGTTACAATTTTACTCAGGTATGAGTTAGAGCTCAGACATTATCTTAATCTGGCTTTATTGTGCCAGTTATTGTAGAACATTAAAGATCACTCCACCTTTGATAACCAGGTTTTTTGTGTGGAGAGGTCAAACAACAGTAACAAGGCCTGAAAGAACAAAACAGGATGAAAGAGCTGCATTGCAATTAGGACAAGAGTGGACTAGATTCACTTCAAAAGCTTCATGGTTTCGTGCTTCCTAACAATCTGCCACAATAGAACTGAGTCTTTAATTAATAACATAAAAGCCAAAATGGTATTATCAATCAATCAATCAATCAGTTGTCCAGGTGCTTAATCTCCATATCAATGGATTCTAAGGCACACCATCCAATCCGTAAGGCATAAATCATGAGACATTAGACATGTTCCGAGTCGTTGCCAGGGAGGCGGTCCGGTGTTCGGTAGTAAGAAGCTATGGTGGGAATGATTTCTGAAATAGGTAGGTTTTGAGTCGACTTTTGAAACTGGAGAGATTTGGAGCACTGCGTATATCATATGGAAGATCATTCCATAACTTAGGGGCATCATATGAGAAACTATTGTTAAAATGGACCTTTGATTTATGGATGGAAGGACAGTAAGAGGGAACCAGAAGGAACAAATTTTTGGGATTGGAACGTCTTGTATTTACGGCAGATTTGTACAAGGGGAGATATGGTGCAAAATACTTACGCTGGCCAGTGGTGAGGTACTTATAGACCAAAACTAGGGTTTTGAAGATAATACGTTGTCTAACGGGTAGCCAATGGAGTGACCTAAGGGTGGATGTAATGTGAGTGTACTTTGAAGCACCAGTGACAAACCGTGCAAGCGCATTTTGAACATATTGGAGCCTTGTAGCATTTCGGGATGACAAACTGCGAAAAAGAGAGTTGCAATAATCCAAACGACTACTGACCAGAGCATTTGCAATCACCACTGATGTATCCACAGAAAGAAACCTCCTGATACGATGAAGGTCCCTGAGGCTGATAAAGCAGGATTTGATAACAGAATTTACGTGATTGGTGAAACAAAACTTTGCATCAAACAGAACGCCCAGATTGCGTACAACATCTGCGGGAGAGAGACAATTTCCCAGGATATTGACAGGTAGTGAGTCACTGAGCCATTTGTGTCTGTCTTTGGCACCGAAGACTATGAATTCTGTTTTATCGGGATTTAGCTTGAGTTTGTTTTCAGACATCCAGACCTGAATATCATTCAAACATGATTTAAGACGGTCAAAAGACTTGAGACTATCATCAGGGGATAAGTGAATGAACAACTGAGTGTCGTCCGCATAGAAGTGGTAACGGACTCCGGTATATTTTCTGATGACTTGACTCAGAGGTGTTGTGTAGAGGGAAAACAGAAGGGGACCTAAGACAGAACCTTGGGGGACTCCAAACTTCAATTTGAACAAATTCGAAAGACTAGAACCAATCTTGACTGACTGAAAACGATCCTGGAGATAGGATCTAAACCATTTTAATGCCGATCCAGCAAAACCAAATCTAGACGACAGACAGGATAGGAGTGTGTCATGATCGATAGTATCGAATGCCGCAGACAGGTCGAGTAGCACTAGTGCTGTAGGCATGCCCTTGGACAGAGATAAGTGAATCTCATTTTTGATGCACAACAAGGCAGTTTCTGTCGAGTGGCCTACCTTGTAGGCTGACTGGAAAGTATTACCAAGATCATGAGAATCCATGTGAGATCTAATTTGGGCAGCCACAATTCGCTCGACCAATTTTGACAAGAAGCTAAGACCGGACACTGGTCGGTAGCTCTTCAAATCCTCTTTTGAAGGGGTGGACTTTTTGAGGAGGGGAGTGACAATAGCCTGTTTGAAAGGATTAGGGAAAATGCCGTTTTTGAGGGACAAGTTAACTAGTTTAGTCAATGAAGGGAGAAGAATGTCAATACACAATACATTATAAATTATGATGGATAAATGAGAATTAGTCTTCAAACAAGACATAAATTTCATTGATCATAAAGAGATATTTTCATTGTATGACAATGAGTTTAGTTTTTAAAAGCACAAATATGAATTTAGAATTCACATAACATTCAAAAAGTAATTAAATACATCTAACCATTCAATATTTTAATGATATTTTTGTAAAATGACAATAGAGTCTATATTTATAAAAGTATGGGTTTAGGTTTGAAAATCCTGAATATAAATGCAGAAAATATGTGAGAATTCCAAAGTTATTAATTTGATTAAAATAGTTTAATACTTAACTTATCCATAACAGTTCCCAAGCACACAAATGTTCCCAGTGCAGGGGAATAACGTGCAATGGTTTTGAATAATACAACGGTTGTGATGAAAAACAACTCTAAATCAATTACACAGAATGACTGAAATCTATTCAGTCAATCTGTGTAAAAATGAACCATAGATTTCAGTCATTACGTGAAATGACTGCAAATTTTAGTCATTACGTGTAATGACTGGTCATTTCAGTCATTACGCGTAATGACTGGTTTCACAGATTGACTGTAACATATATATATTACAAGAAAGTTGTACAAGTTTCAACTGGTACAAACAGTGTGTTCTAGTGGAAACTTGTACAGGCTTGAAGTTGTACAGGTACATTTGTACAAGTTGCAACATGTCCAAATTTTGGACCTGTACAAGTTACAACTTGTACAAGCTCCATATTTTATCAGTTCGAACAATTTATTTTGATAAATTTATACTTTAAAACTTCATCAACATATCTGATCTTTAATCTTTATACTTCTTAAACTGTAAACCTGTATATTTTCATAATTTTGTTCACAATTCACTATACTTTCAATGTGTACGATTATATTATTTAAAAAGTTGGAGCCACACATGCCTAACTGAAGCCTCTGTCTGAGTTTAGACTATGTTGGTGTTGGTAATCTTATAATTTCAAATCAGGCTTTCTATCAAGAATTATCCAAAATTTATTTATTCCACAACAAAGGGATAAATAACTTTTTGTGATTGATAAAACCATACCAGAATTTTAAGAGCATGCAAGGATTTTATTAATGAAAGATATTTATCAATTACAATTATGCATATATTGTCATGTTTCATTTGATGCTTTCCCTTACTACCTATGGTCCTACTTTATTGCCTTGAGGCAAGTCACAAAATATCCACACCAGCCAGAGATTGCATTTAGACAATTTTTATTTCTTACTCTTTATTCTTTTAACTTTCATTTTGATGTCTGCATGATGTCATTGTTAAAACTTTTCTGCCTAAATATTGCTTAAAAGAAATTAAGACCCTACTCCACAGTATCATAACTTCCGTGAGAACAAAGCTAAAATCAATATAGAAAAGCTCACATGCATGCTGAACTTAGTAGCTAACAATACCCTCTATATAGACGCACTTCTATGTCAAATACTACTTGATTGTTATTAACCTGTTTGGTTATTTTTACTTGACAGAACAAATCAGCATTGTTCTTTCACACTTCTCTGTTTGCCTCTTTTATACTGTTCCTGTTTGCTGAATGATGATCTTCAATGACTAAGTTGATGTTTGTGCAGAGTTCCAGGCTACATTTTTGACAATTGTGTGAATTAGGGGGTTTTTAGATATCACTCAACTGTGTCTTTGATTATTTTCCGTAGATTTAGACAATTATTGTAGGTCTGATACCCAGCCAAAACCAAAATGGAAAAGTTGGTAGTTACTTGATGTTGCCTGATGGTCTTCAATGCCGTATGTTAACCAATTTCATTGTTTTCCTCCATGCATTTAGCACGTACCAATTATTACCTGGCCTGCATAATGTGCTAAAAGCAACTGAAAACCCAAATCAATCAATCAATTAATCAATCAATCATTCAATCAATCAAAAGATGAAAGTTAATTTTAATTACCAAAATATACGTTGCTCTCTGTTCAAACTGCACACATGTATGTTATGCTTGCTCACAATCAAATAAGCCAGGATATTTATGTACAAGCACACTAAAGGAATTTATTTGTGTACATTGAAGCCATCAGCCAATGAAAACAGGCATGTCATGTTTAAATTAATTTATACCGAAGATGTTGATTTTTTAAATTTTTTTTTTTTAATTTTGTCACAAACATCTGACAGCCTTACTTTCTGTCTTTTGGAGGTTCATTTCGTGTAAACTGAAAACTATGGAAGAGTGCACTATAAATTGTCCTGGAAAACCACAAGAAGATAGTTCCGTATATCTTTATACAGGAATGGTTGTGTTAAATTGCATTTCAATCCATATGTTTCATTTCAATTCCAAATCATCTAATATTTGTAAAGATGTTAAATTAATATAAAGGAAACTAAAATTGGCGATTAATTTCCACATTGTATTTTGAGGAAGGTTGGATATGGCGTGGTGTAGTCTGCATAATTTTTACTGCCTAATACAGTAAGTAAAACAGAGAGATTTTTTTTTCAATAAATTGCCCACATAAAAACAATTGTGGTGTTATATAACTCTGTGTTTTCTATTGAGAATACAATTGCATTTCAAATAAACAACGTTATAAACATGTATCTTGTCATCACTTCAACCATGATATCCTGAAAGTTGTTTACACATATGACATACACTTATTTCCTCAAAAGGACATATGCATCCGTTGTCTTTTAAAGGATATATTTGGTATACCTCACTCCGAGAGGGGTTTTTACCACTCTGTTTAAAGATAAAACTTGAAATAAAGATATTTTACCATTGGATTGATATCTGTCGTATGTTACAGCATACAGAGACTGGAGAGGTATTTGAAGTTTTAGACACCTACAAAGAAGTGGGGTTGTCAACCAATATTTCCAAGAAGACAAGACCACTGCCGCAGTGTCTATCTACAACTGGGTATTGTGCAGAAATGGAGGTACTCTGGCTAAAACCAAATAGGGTTCAAAGGCCAAGGAGCAATAACAAGAGATGCATTTTCAATACAATGACCCAACTGAACCTTGAAGCAGGGGTCAAAGATCATATTCTAGGGCCTTTAGTACCCAAAGAATTTAAAATTGGCTCAAAATCACTCTAACAGTTTTCAAAATAATCAACATTTTTGATTTCTGGCCAAATTCAAGATGGGAAATTAAAAAATGTTCAGAGACCTTATATCCAGGGTCTATACTACCCAAAGGGGCCCAAATTTTGCACGATATCACTCCATCTCCAACAGTTTTTGAGATAATCAATATTTCCAATTATTGCCATAATTCAAGATGATGGCCAGAATTTTGAAAATTAAACATTTTTCAGAGGCATTATATCCAGGGTGTAGAGTACCGAAAGGATAAATTTGCTCGAAATAGCTCTATCTCTAACAGTTTGCGAGATGAACAACATTTTCCATTTCCCACCAAATTCAGTGATCAGAATTTCAATTCATGCCAGAAGAAATACCTCAAATTTGAAATTTAGAAGGCTGCATTCATCTCCTATTGGAAGGCTAAGGTCACTAAGCAAGTGTATTCAGACAAGGGACATTTATATGCATCATATATATAATAAGTAATTTACAAAAATGTGTCTTTTGCAGTAGTTTTAGAAAAATCCGCATGATACACTCATGGAAGCATGCTCATACACACATATAGGATGCATTTCATAATCTCTCTCCCAAAATTAAAGCCCACCAGGGGATAAAAAAACATTCATAGCAAACGATATATTTAAAATGAATCAATTTATTAATCCACTTTCTCAAATAGAAACAAACAGGCTCAAAATATCAAAGTGATAGTGTAGAAAACTATTTTTACCAGCATAAATGGTTTAAAAACATATTTTATAAATATAAATGGAAAGCTAATTTCAGTGAAACCAAAAAATTATCTGAAATAAAAGAGTATTCACCACAAAAATATTTTGCCTACTTTTCAGTATTTTTCTTCAACTGTCATCAGAATTAAATTTACAACATGAAGCAATTTACAAAGCAAAATGATGAACATAGCAAAAAATTACAGAAAAACCCAATGTATGATGGGTAAGATTGCATGACCATGTTCAAATGACCTGGATTGGATCAAGAGTTCTGTTGCTAAGGCTACCATCCCACTAGCCAATGGCATTTGAGAGTCCACTGGTAATCAATCTGGACCTTGGGGTCTTAGTGATGTCATTACTTGTGAAGTCATCAGACTATGACATCACCAATGGGCAATTTGCCTGATTAGGATTATGGCAAGACCAGCTGAGGTTGTCCCTTACTGGGTTTGATACACGGTTTCACCAGAGAGACTCATCAGATGCTAATAGCATGTAGTGGTGATATTGTTCGAGGATTTTTTGGTGGAATATAAATCCTTTATTGGAATTTGTGTATAGCTTCTGGAGTGTTTTTATACATTTAATGGTGGTTAAATGTCGCTATATTCCACATATTCCATGTGAGTTGACTCTGGCATTAGGGTCTTTTTACCTGGGTTTATGTAGAATAGGATTTTTTGGTGGCAATGAAATGGTGAATTGGATTTATTCACTTAATCCCTTGCGGGTTTGTAGCCTGCAATCTGTTTCGCATGGATTGGGTGACTGGGTAAAAAAAGATACAAAGGAAAATGAGTATTGCCAGGAGTACATGCAAAAATGTACAAAATCATGACTAAAACAGGACTCTGAGGGGTACATTGTTGCTCTGTAAATGGCCTTGAAGGGTTTAGCAGTTTTTAGGCTGTATAACAATCTACTAGATTAATATCCCACTCTCCACTGTGATTGTACAACCGAGCCAATTTGGCTAACAGGCCACTCACAAAAAATGGGGGAAAATCTGAGTTACCCATCAAATTTGATTTAAATTATAATCAAAAAGATTAGTCATACTACTATCAGGCATGGCAATTGCAGTAAATGTAAATTATGTGTTATTATACAAATGAAAGTAATATTTCAGTAAAATATAGTTTATGTTGATGCATCATTAGCTACATTAGGGTTTAGCTGGCTATGCCAGGTATTTTAAATGCTGCCATAAAATAAATATTTTAAACTTTAACATCTCTCTCACCATTAAGCAAATAAAAACACTAATCTGAACACAAATAATTTAAGTGGGTAATATGTTAATTTGGAACTTGAATATTACGCGGCAATGTACTCCCCAGAGTACATGATCAGTAATATGATCAAGTATAAGTTACAGTTGAAAATTCTAAGATAACAGAAAAACAATGATTCAAATGATGCAATAATTCTGAAGTGTATTACTTGTGGATGTTTAGTGAGTTGTACTGTAGATCTGTTTTATAGCTCATTTGTATTTGAAATAATTAATACAGTTAGTGGAATAAATAATTGTAAAACATATTTGAGAAGGACTTTGACTAGACTCCATAAACAGTGATGCCTACACCCCAGAGTCCTATCTGATACTACAAAACACATAACTCTTATGGCCTGCTGCCAACCACCATAACTCATAAACATAACCCTAAAATACCAAATGCTGGTCAGTTGCTTATATTTTTATGGGAAGATTTATTCCACCATTGACCATTCGGGATACCTGCTCCTGACCATCATAACCCATAAAGACAACTCTAAAATACCAAGTGCTGTTTAGCTGTCTATATTTTTATGTGAAGATTAGTTCTACCATTCCAACCATTCAAAGTCAGACTTGTAAACAAAGTAATAGAAGTAATAGAAAAGTAATAGATTGGAGTCAACTTCGATGTAATAGTAATAGTAATAGATTGAAATTTACATAAAATTACTGGAGTTATTATTTTCAAACATAAATGTTACTCTTGAATCATTTTGAGGTGGGCTCTGCATGCAAAGAATTTGAAAGAAAGGGGTTCTTTGAATGCAGTGTTTTCTTTTGTAAACACTGCTCATCAAGTATTTCTCATAATAATAAGAGTTTTTCAAATCTAACAACTCATCATAAAGTGAATAAATATGAGAATTGTTTTACAACAGTGTTTTTTCCCCCAGATAATATTTACTGATAATAACATATTTTTCAGCATTTAAAAAGCTTTGCACGGAATTTGCCAGAAATATACCTCTCATTGCAAAATTTACAGCACTTAAGTGGCTTTGTATAGAATTCTCATAAATTCTCCAAGTAGTCAAGTCATTCTTAAAAAGAATAAATACGGGATCTATTTATTTAATTGTAAATATACCAAGTGATATATTTGTGATATTTTATCCTTGTAGGGCATAATCTGAAGCATTTTCAATAAAATTAGATGTATAAAGTATCCTGTCAGTTTTATTTCTATTAAAATTACCTCTCAAGTTTGCGCCAAATTGTAATAGAATGTAATAGAAAGTAATAGAAGTAATAGATGCCAATGTAATAGTAATAGTAATAGATTTAAAATTTTCAAATATAATAGTAATAGTAATAGATTGAATATTTTCAAATGTAATAGTAATAGTAATAGTAATAGATTAGCTGTAATAGATTACAAGTCTGTTCAAAGTATAGGTTGTATTACTAAGAAAAGACAGGACTTAAGGCAGTTACATCTGAAAACAATCAGACATACATAGTTAGGAGAGAAAGATTCTCTTACAAAGATTTTCAGACATGTTTAAAACATGAGATGAAGGCCATTGATTGCCCCAATTAAACTCCTGAACTTATAAATCTCATATAAAAGGTTCCATGACCAACAAGATTACCCTCTGGTCTGTATTACTACCCAGGCGAAATGGAAACCATGATTGACCATGGACTGCATGGTTTTTGATGGTCAACCATGGATATCCATGAACGACCATCAAAGTCCATGTATATATGGAGGACCAGACCATGAAAAACCATGGGCATGAAGGTTTTTCATGTCCTGACCATGGACTTCATTGAAGTGTCCATGGTTGACCATGGACTCCTCATTTAATTCCATGGTAAACCATGGACAGTTCAATGAAGGCCGTGGTTGACCATGGACTTTATACACTTGTTCATGGTTGACCATGGCCTCTACCCACTTGTCCATGGTTGACCATGGACTCTACCCATTTGTCAATGGCTGACCATGGACTCTATCTACTTGTCCATGGTTGACCATGAACTCTGTTTCCTTGTCTATGGTTGACCATGCACTCTAACCACTTGTCCATAGTTGACCATGGACTTAGTCCACCTGTACATGGAAACTTTCCTTCAGGCCTTCTCATGAAAACTTTGGGTTAATATGATGCTCAAGTAAAACTAATGATATAAACTTATTGCACATATCCAAACAACATTGAATTCAAACATTTTCAGATTAATAACACTTAGAAATTATTATGGAGAAAGCATATTTGTTATCAACTTTATGGAATTAGGTTAAAAAATCTATAATTTAGTTAAATGCCTTTATTTTATTGTTGAATAATAATACAAAATTATTGCATAACATCAAACAAAACAAAAGCATTGATAACTTTACGGGTCAAATTTTGGTGATGTTTTTCACTTTGAGATAGAACTTATAGTGTAAGTTATACAAAGGTGCAGGACAAATAACACTTACAAGAGAGGAAATGTATGCAAAGACAAAGTATCAAAACAAAACAATTCAGTAACAAGATTAAATTATTAATTAGTAAACTTAATTTATTAATGAAAGTATGGCTGTCAATGGTCCAAATACAACCATGTAAAAGGACATATAAGAGGAGCACTCAGGGAGTGCATACCTCTGTCAAGGGTATATTTTTTTGGTGTCCAGTTGATGATCCAGATCACTCTCAAAATCTTTTGTGATCAAAGTTGGACCAGGACCAATCTCCTGGTTTTTTTTCCATTAAGATCCAACCAGTGGTGTTTGCGTAATCCTACTAACAAAGAAGTAAACAAACAAACAAAAAGACAAATAGTCATGAAAATAATACTTCCTTGGTGGAGATAATGATCAACTGCAGCAATCCATATGTCTTTGTGATAAGAGAAATATACCTCAAATATGACTATAGAAAACATTCTGGCAGAGTCAAAGTCAATTGTTGGACTAAGGTCAAAACTATGACATGGCATATGTACAACCCCAATCCAATATCCCTACCAAGTATCAACATCTTTACACCTTACTGGGATACTTTCTGAGATACAGCCCGACAAGATATTTGTCCCTGCCCATCCAAGCTGCCTGCCTATGGAGCTGGATGCCATGGGAGAAAAAATACCTACATGTGGACAACGTAAAATCGTAATTTGGTCATTCATCAGTGACCACAGGTGAGAGTACATACATAAATCTTTGAAGTAATCAGTCAAGTGTGACATTTTTCCAAATACACCCATTAAGTGATATCATTGTTTTAAATATTACTACAAATATATGAGAAAAATTATAAACCAGTAGTTTTTTTTGCAGAAATACACAACTGATAATTATGTATGCCTCCCCTTTGCCATCATGTACACTGCCAACAAATATTCAAAAATAAATTGAATCTACTTGAACACACCATGACCTATTCTATTGGGAACACATGCTATGTAACTTTTGTCATCAACATCCATGAAAAACACTTTTTCTATAATATTTTCAACAGGAAAAATAACTTGGTCAGTTGTTTTCATGACTCTTATAATATGTTGAGGACCAATGTCACATATGAAACTATCTGAATGAACCTGGATTTTGTGAGCCAGTGCATAAACTGAATTGAGCAGTGGGTTAATAATGAAATATAAAATCTCTCGAATGTCACCATTCTTACAGCGTACCACATAACAAATGCGTTTTTTCATTCGAGTGTACAGCTTTGAATACAGTTTCTCATTGTTTAATCTCACTCTGGCACATTTCCTGAGAGTTTTAATATTATCAGTCCCAGTTGCTGTAATGATTTCACAAGGCAAATCATGCATTTTCAGAAGACTTCCTGCCACTTTAACATTATTCACAGATTGTACTGATTTCCACATCTTTCCTGTTTTGGTCATTCTTTTAAGGAATGACCTAGTGGCATCATTGGGTATAGAATCAACATCAATTGAGCTTAGTTTAAGTTGTATTTCTTTCATTTGGAGGCACTGCCTTGTTACATCCCCTGTACCATGCACAGACTGCAAGAGAGCAGCATTCCAATCTTCAAAACCAAAACAGCTCCAGGTCCAAAGAGGTCCCCACATTCTTGCATAAAATGTCAAGTGTGCACCAATATTGTGGACATTCAAGCCACATGATCCTTTTCCATAGAGATTTGCAAACTGGGCGTAGAAAGAATCCAGCAAGTTTTCAGCTTTTATTAGTTCATTTTCCGTTATTGCATCTCCAAGAAGCAGATGAATCCCTTCAGATAACAGAGATAGATGTTCCAGATAATCCTCTCGCAAGTAGCCTTTTAAGCAAGGGAGTGCATAGAATAATAGCCATGACTGCAGCTCTGAGGCCTTGAAATGGTTGTAATTTTTTTCTAAATCACGTGGCATGCGTTCAATGTAGTCAGGAGGACACATACCTTGCAAGCGTTTTGAAATTTTTTTCAGATACTTCCCAACAAAATATGGCTTGCCGATGTTTGTTGGAGAAAAGAATTTATGCATTAGAGTTTTTGTCACACCTAGTAATACACCATGCATGTAGTCAGGCACAATGCCAAGAACCACATCAAACCATGGCATTACAGCCAGTCCAGACATTCCCGTGATACCTTTGACTCTTTGAGATGAAGTTGAATTTGGCCCCTTTTCATATTTTACATCATCTGAATTGCGAATCTCCGCTCTTGCATGAGGTGGTCGATAAGGATAATGGCGTGCAAAGCCCTTGCCTTGTTTCTCAGTTTCACCTGGTTCTTCACATGTGCTGCAACCATACTTCCCATTGTGCATCGTCATGCTCAAAACATACCCTTTGGCCTGAAGATCCATGGTTGCAAGAAAAACACCTAACCTCACAGTGAAAACTGTAGAATTCCCAGGAATGGATACTGGAAATCCCTCAGAATATAACTTGCACATCTCTTCACCAAAAGAACACATATATTGTGAAAAGGGTGGTTTACTTTTCCCCTGCCACACTGCAGCTAAAATCATATTTTCCCTGGCAAACCTGACTGCAGGAGGTAACTCATTAATAGCCAAAAAAACAGGCCATAGTTTCACATTAGATGATGAATAAAGTGGAATACCATCAGTATTGAAAACTGCACTAATATTATCACTGCTATGTAAAAATTCACCTTTTCCACATAAGGTGCGATAGTATTTGCTGTCAACAATGTCTGTCATAACTGGTACTCTGTCAGACCCAGTAACTCTCTGTTTTGTTTCTTGAACTGATTTCCATGTATTCTTTCTTTGAAACAAATACTGCAACTGTTTTCTAATGTCAGCGATCACAAAACAACTATTGGGTTGGCGATATTTTTTCATCTGTGAACTTAATGGTCCCTTGTACCTATAACCAGTACATCCATTGGTTGAACAAGAAAATTTGTCAGGATCCTCAGGAAACCTAGCAGAACAAATATTACAATAATGTACTGTCTTGTAGCTGGTATCACTGATCACTGATGATAGTTGTTCATAAGTAATATTTTGAAGATTACTAGTTCCAGGGTAGAGTAATGGCAGCAATTTTAAAATATCTTTGGATGCAGTCCCAGACAGGTTGTACCTAAGTATATATGACAAGACACACAGGATTTGTGTTTCATTCTGTGAGATGTCTGTCCCACTTGTGAACATGCTTTCTGTGAATGACCCTGATGATTGGTCAGACTCCTCTGAATCTGTCATTTTTGAAGGGGAACTGTATGATGAATCATTTTCTGATGATGAGTCAAATGAGCTTCCAGAACTTTGTTCTGTTAGACTGTTGTCAGATGGATCTAATGTACTCTCAACATTTCGAGAAAATTCACAGCAGTGAACAGGACTGTCACCAGAGGCCTCTGTTTGAGTGACATGTGAGTTTGAAGTGGTTTGTTTGACATCATTATCATCTGAATCAGAGCTGTCTTTCACAGATACTAAGCCTGGTTGGTAATTTGATTCAGAACTTACATCACCAGCTGAATTTTTATTCTGTCCTGTCATATCAGATTCAACTCTGCCACTAGTTGAGAATGCTGACTTGTGCACAGCAGCATGACGAAAGGCTGTTCTCACTGGGACCGGAATCTGTATGTCTTCTGTATACTTTTTGTACACTCTCTTTAATGGGCCTGAAAAATATTAAGCATTATGGGGTGGCTGTGGGGACTTTGTTGCCCAAGTTATAAATGTCAGTGTCAAAGTCACATTTTAAATTACTCTTCATAAGGTTAAAGTTGGTTATCATGCTAAAAATTTAATGGTTAATCAGTTATTAGCAATTAATCCAAGTGAATTACAGTAAAATAAAATCATTAATACAGGAACAATATCAACAGAAACACAAACAATTGTACTGATAGATGTTAAAAGCCACAGATGAATGACATGTGCATGAAACATTAACTTTTTCACAAAGATTAATTGATAAATTAATACTGATTCATATTTTACACAATAAATAAACTGATATAATTTTAATATTAATTTCATTTTGAATATCAAAATAACAGTTTTAGACTTACTTTTGTGGTGTTTCTTATGAAGATGGGTAAATATCCTCTGCTTTGTACTCAGTATAGAAGTACATATATTGCACTGGAAGTTAACTTTACTATTTATTTTCCTTTTCTTGTAAAAGCTTTCCTTTGAGATTGCGTCTGCTTCCATTGTGACACAATTTGTTAAAAACAATCCAAATATTAAAGCCTATTATCCACTGCCTATATCTTTCATTTTAGTTATATCATGTTACCAATGAAAATATGAAGTAACAAGCTTTTCAAAGAAACCTCAACATATATACACATGGTAAATGCCAGTATGATGGAAAATTTTGAAACTAATGTGCTGGACACAGTTGAATAGTCTTCTAAAGGGCTCCTCTTTTTAATAAATTTGTTAACTAACTGTTTGCGGGAACTTAACTCATGGAAAAGTGAGAAAAATCATTCTGTACACTAAGACAGCAACAATTCTTAAGTTTCTTGTTGGGGAAGTTAATCAGTTATAATTATCTATAATTGAACTGACTGTTCAGCGGAACTTAAAAGATAGGTTCCAAATAAACTATATAATTGGGAATGTAAACTAGTGACTATATGGCATTTTCTTATTTGAAGTGTTTTTGTTTTCTTTTTGGTTTCTTTCAATATGAATTCTGCAAATATGAATTTAAAACATAAAGATATTATTATTAACCACTATTTTAATATGACATATGTTAAAGAAATCTCTTTCATAATGCACAATTTTGTCTGTATAATTTTTTTGCCAAATGGTAAAATATTTATATAGTTTGCACTATAACTAAACCTTTATCTCATAATTGAACAAATTATCAATATTATCTTGCATCTTATAAATTTGTACCATTTTATTAGTTGTATTATGAAATGGTTTACTTTGTGGACAAAACTCAAGTGAATAACTGAGTTTGAGTTGCTTCTTGCTTTATAAGGAATCAAGTCACATTTGCTGGCTTGTTTGCAAAGGTATTTTGCACATGAACATTTACTTCTCTGTGAAAAATATTTTACGGATATTATTTTGTCAAATATATGTGTTGTAGCTTTCATAGAAATGATAATTTTCTTTAAATATACAAGAGAGTCTTGGAGGAAGGCTAGCAATGTTGATAAACACACAGCTGGATGGCCAGTGAACCATTGTAAGCTGGTCTGTCTTGTGCTGTGTGTGGTAACCTGTTACCTGGATATTATGTCCAGATAATTAGGGGTAACAAGAACTCAAAATGAGAAAAAAGCTGGAGAAAGTTGGCCTCAGTTTAGATATTTTCAATTATGCTTATGTCTTTATACTATGAAGTTTTTCAGTTTAGAATAGGAAATATATATTGATCACTACAGCATTTATCTTTCATATATCCAGTTATTCCACCTAAATGTGATAATTATTATTGAACTTAATATACTTTTGGGCACAAAGTTTACAAGTTACTCCAGGATGAATCTGCTTGTCACATAATCTCATTAAACCTGATTAAGTTTACCTTAAAGTGTAAGAAAATATGTGGTATGAACTTTTCTGTATATCTAATATGTGAATGATCAGTAAATAATATATATACATTTTATGATTAACCATCTAATGTGAGAGTTATACATCAGTATATTATTTTTGTTTAAATTTTGAGTTATGAATTTACTTTAACAAAACTTTTTGCTGTATATATGTATGTAAGGAGTGGCAATCTTAACTAATTGCCAAAATGCTATAAGGGTTGAAAAAGTGTGCTCATGTACCAGAGAGTGTCTGTGTTCTTTATTTCCATTTGCTGGATTTTGGCTCCAAATCTATTCTCAGGAGATTTGAGGAAAGCCAAGCCAAGCCATTTACAGTTTTTTTGAAACAAAGAATTTTGTGTTATTGGAATTATTTCCATAGAATCATAGTAAAAATTATATTTGTTGTTCAACATTTACTGTCTACAATGTCTACTTGTGTTCCACTTGTTGTTTTGGATTGGCTCATCTTGGATGATTGTGGGAATATAATAAGGGAAGGAAAAAGTAGTGTTAAAAGCATGTCCAGTATACTTTCTCCAAGGAGAGAGTATGATGATTATAAAATTGGAGATAGAGTCCTGGCAAAATTTGGACCCAGGGAGTACAAAGCTGACATTATCGCTATTGGGACTGCAGGTATGTATTTTTTATTTTGCTGAGGAAAGTAAGAATGTTTGTGTTTAAAGGATCTGTATAAATATTATATATCAGTAAATGAAATAAACATATAGTAGATAAATAACTACCAATAAAATCTTTACAGCAAAAACATTTTTGAAATCGTGTCTATTAAATTCCCACCTACAAGTTGCTGTAGCTTCACATTTATGAAGGTTTAATGATTTGTCAATGCTTTTATTTGCAATTTTATTTATACAATTCTAAATATGTACATATTTAATGCTATAAATAATTTTTAACTTCATCATTCTTTTTTAAAAATACATGTCAGAAGTTAGATTGTTGAACCAATCATAATTTGTATATAATATCTATGCTAAATTGTACAAAAAGGAAACCGTGCAATTGAAAAAGTTATTTCTATCTTTTAATATAATATAATATTAAAGATGTAGGAAATGATTATATACTGAATCATGGCTAGGGAATGGGACCAGAAAAATAAATTGTCCTGGACAGTATGATTTTTTCTTACTTCTTATAAAACTCAGATATTTGTGTCCCTGTATTTTAAAGCAAAGATAGCCTTATCCTTTTTATTGTTAAATATATATGATATAAAATTGTGTATACTCTCATTAGATATGATGGACAACCATCTTTTTAATCAAATCAGTGATTTCTCAGGCTATCAGACTACCTCAATAACCTTTTTTCAGATGACAAAGCTCGGTTAAACAGCATTGCTGAGGGGAAAATTAATCCAAGTGACACTCTTGTAGGGCGAACAACGGAAGCAAATGGATATAAAACTGCCTCAACAGGTAATACCTTGACACCTATTGAAACTATTGTTTGGAATGATACTTCTTTTTGGATTCACTTACTGTATTTATCTGTATAAACACCCTGAGGGTGATGCATTTTTCCAAAAAAGGGAGGGGGTCAACTTTTACAGATAAAAATATTCAATTGGGGAAGTACTGAAGCACATCTTTTTCGGAATCCCAGAATCACAAAGGTGCAGCCTGTTGAATCCCGAAATATGAACTTTGCAAAGGATGAGCTGAGGGGAAGATTAATGTGTTTGTACAGATAAATATGGTAGTAGAGTATTCAAAATGTTAAGTGAATTCGACAGTACACTTTCTAGCATGACAAAATAAACCTGTACTTGTGAGTTTTACTTCTTGAAAATTATGTTTTTGCCTTGCCAAATATTACATACAGGTAATTAACAGTTTCATTTTTAAATACAATGGTTCTACAGTTTGTGGAAAAATATCTCTGTCGAAAGTTGTTCTATCTTTTTTCATATTTGAAAAATTAATCTTTCAAGAACTACTATTTGTATTACTTGTCCCTATAAATTTACACTTTTTTCTTCCAGCAGAGCTACACTTTTGAAGTAAAAATGTGACTATATAGCATTCCACCTATTAGGTGTAAGATACAATTATGAGCAAAATGTGTAATTTACCTTTTTTGTTGAATTAGGCTGTATTTAAAATACAACCTGCTTTTGCATACTTAATTTATCAAAATGTCAATCAACTAAGAATTTGTCATTTTAAAATAGGAAAAGAAGTAAACAAAGCAGTGTCAAGTGAACCAGCAGATGATGTGGCAGTAGTGAATAGTCAAAGGTCAGCAGAAGAAAAGGAAAATTCTTGTCCTGTGGGAAACAAGACCAAAGGTATGTATAATTGAAAATTTACAAGTAGTTTATTTTCAATACTAATGACTCCTCTTAAAACACACTCTATGACATAGTTTCATAATCACTAAGTAGAGTTCAAGGGAAATTTGAAAAAATAGCATCAGAGATGCCCGTACCCCACAGCTTAGGGAAATATTTTTAACACCTTGAGATATAGAAGTACTGTATCAGTACAAAATTCAGGATACTTTCAGAGAACTGTCAGTTATATAAAGGTCTAAACAATGTTTAAATAGAGAAAATAATGTCTAAAAGAAAGATAATGCATGTACTTTATCTACATCTGGCATGGCAAAATTATGGTTTAGATGTTTTGAATATTACCATGCATACAGAAGTGGTAATACATTCAATGAATGCTTATATGTGGTGTTGAAGCAAAATCTGTGGCTAACTTGATGAAATCTGTTACAATGGGAAGTTGTAAAAGTAAAATTCTTAATGAATTCTAATATGACCTTAACAGTGTTTAATCTGCATCAAAAGACAGACCCAAAGGTGCAACAAGATTTTCAAGGGTCAAGGTCACTACGACAAGGTCAAATCAAGGTCACACCATGATGTTGCACACCTACAACCCCTAACCAATGTCCCTACCAAGCATCAACTTCCTACACCTTACGGTTTGCGAATTATAGCCCGGACAAGATTTTATAGGTCCAGGTCACTACAGCAAGGTCAAAGGTTAAATCAAGGTCACACCATGATGTTGCACACCTACAACCCCTAACCAATGTCCCTACCAAGCATCAACTTCCTACACCTTACGGTTTGCGAATTATAGCCCGGACCAGATTTTATAGGTCAAGGTCACTACAGCAAGGTCAAAGGTTAAATCAAGGTCATACGATGACGTTGCACAACTACACATCCTGACCAATGTCCCTACCAAGTATGAACTTCCTACACCTTATGGTATCTGAGATACAGCCCGGACAAACTTTTTCCTGCCGCCTGCCCGCCCGCCCATCCGGACACCATGGGTGAAAACAAACATATGACTATCAGGTCATCACAGTTTCTGTTGTGAATCCTGTATTAAGGGCATTTTATGCATATTTCATGTATTTTGAGGGGTGGACAATAATGTGAACAGGAGTGGGATTACAGATACTATTAGCTTCAGCATATCATAAATATGTGTAAATATTTTATTTGGATATATTAAAAAGCTGCACGCAAATTTATTCATTTTAAACATCACACTTTTACATTTTAGAAGTTGGAAGTTCAGTTTCAAGCAGTGGTCTGGGTGAGACAACATTGGATGAAGTAGATATACCCAGTATAACTCCTCCTAGAAAGCGTAAAACTGCATCCATGCCAGGTATGTTCACACTTTGTAAGTGACCAGAAAATATAAAGATCTAAATTCAATAAATTTATTATAAAAGGTTTTTAGACACTAGTATCCAGTGAATACAATTAAGCATCCCATGAAAAGGGGGATGCTTCTTTGATTTTGCTCCCAGTCTTCAAGATAGCCTATACTGCCACACTGCCGCTGCAGTATTTTAAGAGCTGAATATCTCCTATGAACATGATTTTACAGTAGTTATCATGCATAAGTATGAGACAAATTTTGGAGAGGTATGAATTTGACCTTTGACCGTTTTGTAGGTTAGAGGATAAAACATTTTTTCTTGTACTTCCTTTACAACAAATTTTCTCAAAAGTCCAAGATATAGATCAACATAATTTCACAAGCACTTTCCTCCCATCAAAATCTTCGAACAAGTTGACTATCAATTGAGAAATTAGGGCCATTTATAGTCTAGTGAAAAACATGCTGAAATTGACACTTTTCTACACATTTTATCTATATGTACTCACATTGAGGACCTTAACCAGGTTCAATAAAAACTAGGTTAAAAAATTCAACACACAGACTGTTATTGTATTCCCAAAAAGCGCGGATACTGTGGACCACGCATGGTCATGATCCAGGTCCGCAGAGATTATCTTGTGTTCAACCTACAAGCTACATTTCTTTTAAACTTTGCAAGTGGTTTGCTATGGCAGAGATCTGGCCACCCTATTATTTTGGTAGCCCAGGAATCAAAATTATGCTCTGGGGAGTCAAAAACATCAAAATTTTTTACTAATTTTGACTATTGCTTGTGTTCAAGCTGTAGGGCACAGTTTCTTTCAGTTTATTTTATATTTAGTGCAGGAATTAGTGGGTATGACGTCTCACAATCTTTTTTGTAGGCCTGGGATCAAAATCAAGCGAGTAATAGCTATTTTAAGGCTCGGAGTCAAAATTATGCTCTTGGGAGTCAAAAACCTAAAACAAATTGATTTGTAAATTGAAAACTATTGCATTTAGAGAATTTTGTTTAAATATGTTATCAAGCTACTTTTGGGTAAGCTATAACATAGTAAAATTGCAGATCTGTAGCTCATTTCATAGTGGAGTAATAGCTACTTTCACATTCTCACTGTTGAGGAAATCAGTTGTAAATTGAAAACTATTGCAAAAGTGCTTATAACTCATTTATTACTGGTCCTAGAGGTTTGCAATATGAAAACCAACATATAGGAAATCATGGGCTAGGATTCTTCTGATGTGGTTAAATTTGACCTTGGGCCCCTCTTTCAAGTCAAATGAGGATAGCCAAACTTAAAAGTGCTTACAACTCGCTTATTATTGGTCCCAGAGGTTTGAAATGTGAAACCAACCCATAGGAAATCATGGGCTAGGAATCTTCAGATGTGGTCAGATTTGACCTTGGCCCCCACCTTCAAGGTCAAACGAGGATAGCTAAAACTTAAAAGTGCTTACAATTCGCTTATTATTGGTCCTAGAGGTTTGAAATGTGAAACCAACACATAGGAAATCATAGGCTAGGAATCTTCAGATGTGGTCAGATTTGACCTTGGGCCCTTCTTCTATGTTACACGACAATAGCCAAAGCCTAAAGTGCTTATAACTCGCTTAATTTTGGTCCTAGAGGTTTGCAATGTGAAACCAACTTATAGGAAATCATGGGTTGGGAATCTTCATGTGGTCAGATTTGACCTTGGGCCCCACCTTCAAGGTCAAATGACATCCAAACTTAAAAATCCTTATAAATTCAGGAATCTTCAGCCTCTATGTCTTTTATTATTGCTTCCACATGTTTGTTATGTTTGGGGATACACCACTGACTCACAATACAGCGAGCGGCATTTTCCATAACTAAACTTATTTTAAGAGACACATGTTTTTGCTAAGTTATAAAATTATTGCATATATATGTACTCCTTCATTTACAAACTCGGGTAAAATTTAGTTCCCCTGCATCATCAAAAATTAACTGATAATTATATGGATATTTTTCAGTGCCACTTTAATCTATATGTCATTGTAGAGGCTGCATCCAGTAAAGACCTAGTGGATGAGGTACTGAAAAAGGTTCGCAAGCCTACATTAGAAGATACTGTCCTAAGTGAAGGCCAGATTCCAGTCAGATGTAGTTTTGAGTAAGAATTTAATTTATATTAATTGTTTTCAATCCATTTTTTTTTACATTTAGAATACCTTTCACTTTAACTAATGTGTTTTTTTTTGTATCTTCCCATTTCAAAGTAATTCTGGTTGAATATTGTTTCTCTAAGAGATATGTTTAAAAACTATCAGAATTTAATGTAAAATTAATAATAGCATGTGTAATATTTAATGTTATGATAAAAGAGTTATGGCCTTAAAAAGATCGTAGTAAACAAAACTAGCTTTTTTATTTCCAGCTGTGAAAAAAAGTTCAAGGAACTGCAACTGGAGATGACCAACATCAAAGATGAGGTAAGGCGGTTGAGGCGAAAATTCAGAGAAGGTCGACAGGAGTTGACTCCTGCACATGTGGCATCATCCTGTACAGCTAGTCAGAGTGCCACTGCCCAGGACTCTAATGCAGCCATTCCAGTCCCAGCACCATGTGAAAGCAGTCTGTCAGAGACTGAGAATATATATAATGGGCACAAAAGATCAGCACTGCAGGACTGCATCAGCCACACTGACAAGGTGTATGATGCAGTGAAGATCCTCTTACTGAAGCTCTTCTCAGAAGAGTACATTCTCAACCACAGCGTATCTGGGAAAGCAAGTAATTCAAAACTTTTGGCAAAGCCTGCATTTGATCTGAGGCTGTACTCAGCCATGGTGTTGCTGCTGAAAGAGAAATTTGAAGGACTTGCTTCAAAAGTAATCACTGAAAAAGTGCATTCTGTTCAAAAAATTTTGATGAGACAACATAAGAAGTGACCTGCCAGTTTAAGAACATTTAAAACATTTAAACCAGATATGAAATGATATAGAGGGACAATTTTATCCACATTCAAAAGCATTAAAACATTTTCTTATATGTTATTCTCTTAAAATATGATGTGTTTAATAAATCTTTGTTCACAATAAAAGAGTAATCTAAAATAATAAAATAGTGTCATTAAAGCAGTTTATACAATAGTTTGATCTTTGGTAATCTATAGTCATGTCAATGATTGTCATTGACTTTGAAATTCTTAAACATATGTAAGTCCATGGACTCTGACAGTGGATACCATTTTGTCTGTGATTTCATGTTTTTCCAGAGGCACAAGCACATGGTAATCCATGGATGTCTGTTTTTTTTGTTAAATTGCATCATGAGAAATCACGAACAATTGGACTAAACCAGTGTAAGTGACTGCATGAAGTTTAACCATAGCCAGAGTTCATGGTCTTTGACACAAGTCCATGGTGTTTTGTTAAATGGTGTAATCGTCAAAAACCATGGTTAATGAGTCAATGGAATTTGACCATGATAACTTTAGTGATGGTCAAGGCCATGATCGAAGCAATAAAGTCTATAGACTATAACCATGGTCTAAGTCTGTGAATGTCCATGTTTTGTTAAAATAAAGTATCATGGTTAAAGACCATGGATTAAATGATGGTTAATAAGTCCATGGATTTTGGCCATGGTGAGAGTCTATGATCAAAGTCCACGGACTAGACCATGGTTATTGATACCATGGACTTTGACCATGATGAGAGTCCATGGTGAAAGTCCATGACCTATGACCATGGTCCGAGTCCATGAATGTCCATGTTTTGTTAAATGGCATCATGGTCAGACCATGGACTAGACCATGGTCAGTTATCCATGGACTTTGGCCATGGTCAAAGTCCGTGGTAAAAGCTGCAAAGTCCATGGTGCAGACCATGGACTCTGACCATGGTCAGCGTCCATGGTCTTTGACCATGATGCCATTTAACAAAACATGGCTATCCATGGACTACCATGGACTTGTGCCCCTGGACATCCATGGATATCCATGGACATCCATGGTCAAAATGAGTTTGATTCGCCTGGGTATGGCAGTCAATACCTAGCCCAAATGTACAGCAACATCACAAATAGTTCATTTTCTCATTCAAATTTTAAATGATCTGGAGAAACTATTTTTAGCGCTGTCACATCAAAAAGCAAATCTCTGTAGCAGGGTCCTTGACTTCAAATCTAAAAGTATCCCCATATTTTTGTGCTGATATTATAATATCCAAAAGGGGTATCCAAAGATTTGAAAAATGTTGTTATATTGCTCTAATGATTCAAATTTAAAAATCTAGACTTAAGATAAATACAATTGAAGTCTGTAACTATAGCAATTTTTATACATGCATTATATTTTAAGGTTTGAACTGTAAGCATAGCTGTAAGGATTTCCTTGGACATCCTCATATGGACGGTCACTGGTTTGTCTGTTTACTTTAACTTCCTTTCCATTACCTTGATTCTTGGCTACTGAAGCTACATCCATGTATGGATAACTATACTCGCCAGACGTAAGTTTTCCTGTGGTCAGAACAGCTGGATCTTTACTGACAGAGTTACTTGCAACACTCCTGTATTGATTCTCACTGACTTGTCTCTTGTCTTTGTTGTGTTTTGCAGGTTGCTGACTCTTGATGTCCATATATGGATAACTGTACTCTCCAGATGTAGACTTCTCAGTATCCAGTACTACTTCACCTTTGTTGTCATAGTCATTTGGAGCAGCTGGGTCTATGTAAACAGCTGCACCAAGGTCTGACTTTAAGCTGGCATCTTTCTGTTTTGAGTTGTTTTTCTGAACCACCAATCCCCTAGGTCTGCCCTTTCCAATCTGTTGCAGGTCTATGAAGTTATACTTCCTCAGTAGGAAAATAACAAGGGCAATTACTGTGCCTAGTATAACCAGTACTGATAAGACAATAAGTATGATGTATCCCGTTGAAAGTGATGAACCTTCAGTGTCAGGTGATGTCGTGGAGTCCACTGGTGAACTTGTTCTCATCGGGCCAAGGAATGATCTGCATTCTACATCAACCACTCCTCTACCTGAAACTACAGAAAAAATACACACCATCTTATATCTACTGTGTTAGTACTTACAGTGTCACTGAAGTGGTGGTATCTTTCTGACAGAAACAGCTTATTCCTCAAACTGAGGCCCTGTAGACCTCTCTTTGTATGACCAGTTTGATTTAGAGGCAGAATATGAATGCACACAAGGAAACCTGCCAGGTGACTGTTTCTTAAGAACCAGATGTTTGATAGATTCAAAAGTCTGAAGCTGTGTTTTTGTTGAATATACTTATTGTAAGAAGTCTGGCTTTGCATAGAATCAGTTTATGAGCATTTTACACAATTATGCACAACAAGCATTAAGTGTAGTCCATAAATTGGGTTACCATACTCTTCCCGTTATGACTAGTTTAATTAGAAGGAGAGGTATAAACATGTTTGATGACATTGCCTAACAGCAGGCTGAAATAAGAAGTCACTAGCTTTAGATAAGAGGGACAGTCTTTCACATCAAGCAAATCCCAAGACAAAAACATAAAAGTAAGTACTACATTTAGCACACTAGAGAACTGTCCAATATTTGTATTCACAGGAAAGATAGAGCACCCTAGGAAGCATGCACCCTAAGTAGCAGCTTATCATTCCTGTCTATCATCAGCTTATACTTTTGGGGGGAAATAAAAACAAACATAATATAGGCACTTGTCCCAAATACTGAAAAGCAATGAAAAAGATATGGGCACTTTTAAGTTTGGCCAATCCCATCTGACCAAAAACAAGCAAGGATAGAAGTCAAGAAAATATGTAAATTAGATTCCCACAATATTATAGAGCCCCATAATATTACAAATACAATTTTTCAAGTTACTGGATAATGCTATAAACTTACTAAAATATGGTAAAAATCAAATTTTGTAGACTTCATTTGCTTGTGCGTATTACTTTTGAATATACAGTAGCATGGGAAAATGGGCTTGAAATTGCCTTATGTCCTGCCATTCTTGGCTATAAAATATACAGTAAAGTCACAAAAATATGCCAAAACACAGATTTTGTATCATTTGATTCCCAACACTCTTCAGTATCCTAGAGGGTTGAAAATGAATTCAAATTTTCTCTGTTCATGTTTCCAAGACATTAATGGTGTACCCAAAATAAAATGCATGGACAATGAATCCAGACACTCTTGGGTACCCTATAGTGTTAATAATGGCCAAGAATTTATCTTTTTCTTACCAGTTCTAAGATATTCATAACTGAGTGAGTGAATGAGTGCAAACATTTCTGGAACACCCTGGAGCATCAGAAATGAGTTCAAAATTACTATATATCTTAAAACTTTTACCCCAAATCGGAATTCTCAATTTTTTTTATAACAAATACAAGTAGAAAATTTATGCAAAGAGTACTAGCACTCCATGTAGTACCATTTTTAAGATATACCTGATACTGTGAACCAATATTGTAGCAAACAAATTTAGCAGAAAAATCAACAAGAAAACTGTACATAGTACAAAATTGGTACATAACATTCAGAATTGTGATATTTGCCTACTCTTTGCTAGTTTACCGTACTGAGTTCCCCTTGTTGGGAAGGTATTACACCTGCAAAGCAGTAGACTAGATTACATACAAAAAGGTAACTAATGAATAGGTCTACTGTACAGTTATTGTCATACCTGTCTCCAATGCTCTTGGCAATAAATAACGGTATGCTGTGTTGTTGGGTACCATGGTAACTTCACTGTTATCAATGATGACTTCCATTTCCCTTTCTTTCCATGTGTTCACAGGGAATGTCTCTTCAGTCCTAAAAGGATGTTGTGTCCCTCTCATTCTGAGAGTTCTGAGTTCTATAGATGCCTTGACTTTACATGATATCTTTCTTGGGGGAGGACACTCTTCATTTTCTTTGAAAATAATAATAGTCACTCCACTTCTTTCCTCCAGGGAGCTACAGTCCAGACTAAGAACTGTGAATGGAAAAAGAAAAATATGTTTTATGTCCAAAACCTCCAAAGTGTTAAACTATCTCCTTAGACAATTATTATACTGACTGTTTTTTACCTCCCCTGACCACACGCCCGATCTGGAGATTATGAAACACCTTCCATGTGGGGTGCATCAGTGTGTTAATCACATTTTTACATAAACCCTTATATCTCATTCATTTATTAAGATACTTTCACCAAATTTGCACAAAATGTTTATGGCTATCAAAACATGTCTGTATAAAATGTTGGCCTCATTTTGAAAAACAAAACAGCCACCATAGCCAATTGTTTGAAAATCATTTGGTCCCAAGAGTTCGGATGTTGAAACAACTTATAAGAAATCATGGCCTGTGAGACTTTTGTAAGTGCCGAATTCAATCATTGACCCTTGCTCAAGGTCAAGTTGGGTTATCATAAAAAAGAGGACTTCAGTGGCCTAATGGGTCAGCAGACTTGGCATCCAATTACAGGATGTAACTCCCGCAAGTAACAATGCTGAGGACCTGTCCCAATGTGACCCTGGCTGTTGAATGGGACGTAAAACCCCAACTTTGACCTTTGTCACATAAAAGTGCCTTATATCCTCCTTATTATTGGTCCTAAGGCTTGCAAATGTGAAAACAGTGTATAGAAAGTCATGGCCTGCAAATCTTTTTGAAGTGTCAGACTTTACATTTGAGCCCTGCTTTAAGGTCAAGTGGGATCATCACACTAAAAAGGCTTTTTGTTTCCCGTATTATTGGTCCTAGGGCTTCGAAATGTGAAAACAACTTGCACAAAATCATGGCCTGCGAATCTTTTGCAAGTGTCAAGTTTGATCTTTGAGCACTGCTCCAAGATCGGTTTAGGTTATGATACTAAAAGGGCCTTATACCACCCTTATAATTGGTTCTTGGACTCAGAACTCTGCTTCAATGTTACACTACTTCCATTTTTACTTATACCTGGCATGAGATAAATACCGTGGCAGTGTTGTTTTTTTTCATTGTTAAACCCTTTTCAGACATACCAGTTTAAAACTATAAAGAGGCATGTATTGTCATCAAAAACATATCTCCTTTGAAACTGCCTTTGATGTATCCGGTGCAACCTGAAAGATCTGAAAATATCTCTATTGCTCCAGGCAAATCTGAAAGTAGAGATTGATGCACACACATCCACCTCCCCACCCTGTTTCTTTATTCTATTGAACATAAAAACTAGTAGTTACAATGTACCCATATAAGTCAGGAAGCAAAGGTTGTTTGACACTCGAAGACGTAGACCTGTACAGTACTGAACAGAAACTCCAATTTCCGTTTCCATGGGTCATTTCACACTTGCAACATATTTGTAACTTTAGTATTTCTATGGTAGAATGCAGTTGCAGTAGTTTGCCCAAATGCAAAATCCACTAACTAGTAAAATGCTTTATAACAACATACAAAACCCATATATAGTTTTAAATCATTCTAAAATATACGAATTTATAATATCACAGTCGTCAAACGCCCCCAGTCCAATGCGGGCTTCCGGGACCTCGGTCGAACAAGTATAAAAGAAATAGACGAAATTTCAGTTATTTGGTTATAGAAAACAAAATACCTTAACTCTTGAAGTTATTTTCTGCTGTGTTAGTGTATTTATATGGGCTTTTTATATGGCAGACAAAATTTGTTTTATTACGGCCATTAATCTTATGTACGAGAAGGAAATGTAGAAGAGTCTGAATACTTGTTCCATGTGTCCCCGAATACCAAAAAATGAGGTCCTCATTCTCTTTGAATACCTGTCCAATAAGTAAAATTTTTTAACTTAATGCTACAGATTGCTCAAGAAAAAGTCTGTTAGGCTGTAAAAGCTGCCAATTTTCACCAGAAACTAATATTTTGGTGGTTTGAATTTAAAATATGTATTGAATATAAATGCATATACACAGGAAAATACTGTAAAGTAAATTTCGCCAAAAAATCCATATCTTATGAAAGAGGTCATTTTCTTTTTCAAAAATTGCAAATAATACCTAGCAAGGAAATACCTTAGGTATGTAGAATTAGAAATTGCAGAATTACCCTCCCTAAAGTACATGAAAGTAGTTCTGTCTTTAGTGAAAATAGTTCAGGCATAAGGGTTACATATCTATAGCAATTGTTTATATATACAGTTACATAATAATTGGTAGGTCGGCAGGTCGGCACATGGTTAAAAAGTAAAGGTCGGCAGGTTGGCAAGTCGGCACATAAAAAAATTTTAAATTACACAATGAAAAAATTAAGGTCTGCAGCAGATAAACCTACAAACACATAATTAGGTCATCAAACTTACAAATGAAGAGAATGTCCATGGGTTCGATTCCCATAGCAGTATTGTCATGTCACTGCTCTTGGTAGATACATTCACACTTCATTTACATTACAGTGCCTACAACAACATCTCAAATTAAACTAAACGTCCCCGTTCATATTTTTAATTATAAATTTTTATTCCAAAATCGGGTCGTAACTAAAAATGCACCCAAATAGAGGCTTTGAAAGTATGAGACCATTACTGAACTAATTATATATTTTTCATGGCCGGTAAGTGCTTGCTATAGCCCCCCCCCCCCCCCCCCCCCCCCAAAAAAAAAAAAAAAAAAAGTTAACAAAATAGTCATTTTTGTCAAGTTAGCATTAATTATTAATTTTAATTATTATTGTTATTTTTAAGTATTATGAATTAAGTATTTTTTCCATCAGAAAGTCCAGTATGTTCACAAAAATAGGTATTTCAAACTGCAAAACAATACTGCAAATCACACTTAGTGCTAGTATTCGTAGAATGTTAAGCACACATTGAACTGGTATTCATACAGACTTTTTAAAAATTATATAATTCGAATTCAACAAAATATTTTAAAGTATGACTGTTTGTCAAATATACATTCATTAATTTATTGTATATTTCAGGCTTTGCCCTACTAAAACATTGTCCACACTTACAGTTACAGAATTTATTTGATTTTTTGTTATATGTGTCTTATACTCGTTCGTGTGAGTCCCCGGAAGCCCACATTTTCTCGTAGTCGATTGACAACTGTGAATATGTGTGGAATAAACAAGTATTTTCAGAAATGGCGCTGCATAAATTGGGAAATAAACTTAAAAAAACATACTTACTTCTAGACTGTCCTACTGCACAGTGGATTTGTATGGTGAGAATTGTCACCATTAAGTACATCTTCCAGTTAAACAACATTGTATGAAGAAAGGAAATTGACATTGATGACAATGTTCAAACAATTTTACTTCAATGTTCTTCCCTTTATATATCTCTACTGTACAAATAATTTTATAAATCGTAATCCTTTTCCTGGAGACACTATATCTTTAAAATACCTAAAATATAGGTCAGTGTTTTGTCAGTAAATTTCACAATGTGTACTTAAATCCGACTCTCATTTCTACAAGAAATATCATGAGTCACTCATGAATGATGGGTCACTTCCAAATGAGACTATTGAGATGTTTTGTTCATGTACATATGCATTCATTCACAGATTTGTGTTGTGTATTCAGTATATTTCAAATGTATGGATATCTATCCTTTCCTTTTACAGTGTCTTAAAATGCATATACCAAAACATTACCCATACACTCCTGTTTACATTCTGTGTACTTAATGTTGTGCTGTCTTCCAATGATAAAGTTTATTCAAAAGACACATTTGAGTTGGTTGAATTGTGTTTCTACACATTTATTTACTTCAGTTGGAGGAGGTGTAAAAACCCCACTAACAAAAAAAGTTTTTCTGAAGTGTGAGTGATGTGATCCCTTCTGTCATGTCTATGTGGGCTCTCCAACCACAGTACTGAAAAGAGGTCAAATTATGTAGTTTATTTCCCTGTTATACAGAAAATCTCACCAAGTCTTGTTTCTGTTATTTAACACGTTAACTATTTATCTGATGCTTTAGAGTCTGTTGTACAGTAAATTATATTCTGAGAAGTACTCAACTTGGCTATTAATATAATATTATTCAATTTAATCTTCCCCTTGAGGAAATTACTTCATAAATGCGTAATAATGTATGAGTAAAGGAGAGTTTTGAATAAACCTCTGGTACCGGTATGTCAATAGAAATGTACTGTATGACTTCACACAAAACCACAGACTTTAGTTTACTCAGGGGAAAGACCATGTACTGAAAGAATATTCGTGCTGAAAATACCGTATTAACAGTTGTAAAGATACAGTAATATTTAATTGTGTAACACTGTAATTTAAAAGACACAATCATGGTTTCAATATTTTTGGTATAAAATTATCCCCGATAATTTATTATGTTATATAACCTGATATCTGTATGAACACCACAAGTGAAATTTAGACAATACAATGAGTTAATTACTACTGGGATTTGAAGTTTAATCATGAAAGTTATATTTCAAATTGTAATCACTTACACACTTATAAAGTCACTTTGATACCTAAACTAGATTTCCTTATATTTTTGACAAAATCTAAAAAAAAAACATCTTAAAAAAGTCACCAGCCAATTATCCTACACCTAAAAAAAAAAACACCGGGCAATTGTCCGCGTGTCGCCAAACCAGTCAGTCAGGGCATTCGGGTCATAAAGCTTGGAAGGGTATAGTTGATCTTACAAACGTGTGTAAAAAACACCCAACAGTTTTAATAACAAAGTGATCCGAAAGATTAAAGTTACAGATCACGTTAAAGCAAAAAATAAATAACTGAAAAAAAAAAAAATAGTACAAATAACTTTATTTATAATGAACCTCAACATGAACTTATAACGTCAGGGCTATGACTGTAAACAATTTTAGTTTTTAAGGGTGACGAAAGTTCCTGTTTTCTGCGAATTCATTTTTAATTTTGGGTGAACAAATATAATGTGGCACTGACCTCTGTATTTTAAAATATATTTTGAACAGGATAGATTTTTGTTCAATAAACTATTTAAGGGGCCACGGTGGCAGAGTGGTAACACTCTCGCCTCCCACCTCTGAGGCCGGGGTTCGATCCCCGTCATGGCCTCAAGTGGGAAAGCTGGTAGTTGCTTGCCGTTGGTCGGCAGTTTACAGTTCAGAACCCTAACGAACTATATGTACTGGTTTCCTCTGCCCTTTCAACTACCCGTCGTGATATGACCTGTACAGTGTTTAAAGCGACATAAAAACCCCAAATAAATAAATAAATAAACTATTTAATTCAAATAAAACTATTATTCAATCCAATTTGTAAACTACATGTATTTTAGAAATATCGTTGAGAAAACAATTAAATGAAGTAAGAAGTTTCAACTTCTCAATTCTGATCAGTACTTCTCCTTTTAAATATTCTAGAATTATTACGTGAAATGTCTCATTTTGGTATTAAGTTGGTCTTATTTAAAATGCGGAAATTGATCTTTCCTCAGGATGTCACACTATGACATTTTTAGAATGATTTACTTGAATGCATGACGAATGCCACCTAAAACACGGAAGAGTGCATTATGAACATAACTTTCCCTCAATCTTAAAGAAACAAAAACATTCCTTAAGCTGTTTCACTGTCACTGTCAGTCGAAAACTTTCCTAAAACATTTTTCTGTTCATGGCCTTTCCGGAGCAATAGTGAATAATTTAATGTAAATTTGGAGCACATTCCTCTCTAACTGGTAACTACTGCTGACACCCTCACAAAAACAAAATAAAAGGAGGCCTGCCTTTCCAACTAATTCCCGATCCATCTATGATGGTAGGGTTCATCTCTGAAACATCTTACACCCTGTTCCATTATCAAAGGCCAAGTGGGAGTGACCCCTGATCTTGCATCCAGTGAGACTCCCCTGTGTTCAGAAGAACACCTGCTGTGATACTCTAATAAATGGGAAGGAGAGAAAATGCTCATGTTGGTCCTAGAGGCATCCCAGACTTGTGGTGGGTGCCCATGAATATCACATTAATATCACACCGATCTCCCTCCCTTGGCATCACCATGGACATCCTAGGGACTAGGACACCCTGGATTCTACCACAGTTTCTGCCCTGGGACAAATGGTCAGCTGTAACAGCTACATGTCACCATATTGATGTGAAGGTCACTTGTGATGAAACAAAGGCTAGCCTGGTTTGATGACTGTTGTACCAGGCCATTATGGAAGAATACTAAGGGGAATGGCTGATGCGAGCCACCATGGAAAAAGATTGAAGGTGTCTTTTGATCCAGATGAAATGTGCTTTATGCGCCAGATGCACTTGATGGCAAGCACGTGGCCATCAGATGTTCAGGAGGAGGAGGAAGTAAGTATTTTAACTGCAAGAGCTTTCACTCTGTAGTATTGTTGACCCTTCTAGATGGGAACTACTCCTTCATTTGGTGGATGTAGGCAGCAGCAGATCCTGGCCTAACTCACAGATCTTCATTCAGTTAGACTTGCTCCAAGTCACCAAATCTGACATACATTGAATCATTGTGAATCCATCTGATGGGTGGGGATCCTACTGTCTGATGAAATACAGTCTGCACCAAAATTTGGAAAGAAGCCATTCAGTCCTCATATAATACCTAAGACAAAAGGACTTGAGGAAAGTCTGTCATTCAGTGTGACTTGAGGGATATAATAAACGAAGGTTCATTGATTTCCCACTGCTGCAACCGTCTTTGCTCTTCTTCCTCTTGGCAGATGCCCCACCCCAAACACAATGGCCTGGTGAGACTGCTGCTTTTTATGCAGCTCTGACATGAGTCTGTCTCCTTCAAATTTTCTGCCTGCATCTAATTATACTTAATAAAGACTCCCATTGTACTAGACGTCAGTTCAGCAATGTGGGTGGAGATTTCATGAAGCGTTTCATCATCCCCTCCCTCTTCTCCAGTGTGCAGCAAAAGGGGTCACTGTGGTCAAAACTTCTAGAGGTTTTGTTTCTCTTTGATGTGGGAGAATAAACTGCTGAGAGGCCTTCTGATCCCAATGCACCGATGCCATTAGCTGAAGCTTCACAGTTGCTTTTAGGGTCAAGGTTGACGTCTTGGAGGAGTGACCAATTGCTGCTGATGACTTCTTCCTCTTGAAGCTTGACAGCCTGTCTCTCTGGCTTGGGACCCCGTGATTCAAAGTTCTCTTTCATCCAAGTCTTTCATTCAGTGAGTTCTGGGCTACCTGGCTTGATTTTGCCAATGGTGAATTTTTGTGGAACAGCATGTTGTGGTCCCTCACCCACTCCAGCAGGGTTTGTTCTTCTATAATGGAGAGAGCCACAGCCTTCGTCTTGGCCTTTTATATTTCTTTGATGTAGATACAGATGGCTCTGTTGAATCTGGCGTTAGCTCATCTTGTGTTAACTCGTTCTGTGTTAACTTGTCCTCTGTTGACTCATCTCCCAACTCTTTGAGATGTGCCTCTGCCTGATGAACTTCCGCCTGAACTACCATCTAATTAGCTGATTCTGAAACATGCTTCCCCTGTGACTCCTCCACGGGACCTCAACTGCTGTGACCAACCTCTGTTTTTCATATATTGCTAGGTTTGGGGTAACATTTTGTGACAAAAAACAAGTTTGAGTAACAAAAACCAAAGTCCGATAAGATGCTCAATAAAAATGTGTCTGCACAGACTTTGTCACTCAGAATATGGAAAATAGAATGAGGCATAGGTGATCTGAGCCCCTCTATTTATCCCAAGATATAATCTCCATAAATCTCAAAAGTCACCAGTTGTCTACTTCAGGTGATCGTCAAATAGCCAGGAAGCCACCCGGGGTATGAAACCAGCTCAGGTAGCCTTCATATGGATCAGGGTCAGTTGGAAGCCACTCCAAAATCCCAGGGCAGTGTCTTGGTTGACCTGGGCCTGCGAATAGCCTACTCAGGGTGAATGAAGGTTATCAGAGTTGACCCCGAAGCAGGTGTTATTTTACAAAACCAGAGCAGATTCTAAACAGGTAACCCTGGCTGTTACAAGAGCATCTACAACTACAAATTGGGACAGACAAAATCAGGCTTGCTTCCGTGCTATCTTGACAACAGCTACTTTACAAAATTATGAAACCATTATCTGAAACAGTCATATTATATCAAACTATAATAGTCGCTATTATATCAAACTTTCTACCATAAATGAATGATTCATAAATTTCGATCTGCATAAGTAAATGTCGGTAGATTAACATTTCTAAATGGCTGAAATTTTTGCTATTAAATTTACCTCTAAGTATTTTGGGGACCACCAAACATAGAGTGACAGAGTGTTAGCCATTTGGTATGACCTCGTGAGTGACCTAAATGTTGGGTACTGTTTTATTAAATCCATAATAAGACATGGTTATATGTAGAGAATTTGTCACTTACTTTAATAAACAGCAGACTAGACTACTGTAATTCAATTTTTATTTCTTACACACAGATTTAGGGTTTCGAAATGGAGACTGTTGCATGTTCAAACCTGACTCTGCATGATAGCTACTCAGTTTTAAAGGTTTCCACCACATTATCCTGCAGATTAAATAAAATCCCATGGGTCCTACTGAAAACACATTAGGTACAGTTAAAAATGGATTAATTACATATAAAGTTCTAAAATATGGCCAGCCAGTGTACCTCACAAAATACTCCATCTGTATATATGTACTTTATCAAAAAAATACCAGGCACAGTTCCCCATATATATGATTCCCCATATATGTGATTTCGAATTTAAGGTTCCACAAAAACCTGGGGCCGGATTCACGAAAGGTCTCAAGTCTCAAATCTGAGATATTGGTCTCAAATCTAAGATTTTTCTTAGATTTTTCTCAGATTTGAGACCTTTTGCTGAGCTGGGATTCACAAAAGATCTCAGGCTAAGATTTTTCTCAGATTTGGTCTCAAATCTGAGACTGCCTAGGGAGTGACTTAAGTTTTCATAAAATAGAGTATATGTAATAAAAAGTCACAAAACAAAATGAAAATAGTGAAGTATGACATATTATTTAACTTGTAACACAAAATATGAATATATATTAAGAGTTTGTACAAAAACAACAGTAAACATGTACATTACAAATTTACATGAGTGGCTTGTTTTGCTGTTATAATCAGTTCTTTTGAATGTTAATACAAATTATAGTAAAAAGACAAAGTTTTGCTTGATTCCAAATATTCTAGAATGTGAGTATATATGGTATAGTGGTAAAACATAAATGTGTATACTTTCCACTAATCTCAACAAAATGTTACATCAGTTTTGATTGGTCCAGACTCAAAACTTTGCTGAGATTTTGGTCTCAACTGAGATTCCTTTCGTGGATCTCAACTTGAGCAGAATCTCAGCTGAGACTAAAATCTTAGATTTGAGCAAAATCTCAGCTGAGATTTGGCTAAGAGCTTGAGACCTTTCGTGAATCCGGCCCCAGGCACAGTTCCCCATATATGTGATTCCCCCATATATGTGATTTCGAATTTAAGATTCCACAAAAACATTCTAAACATTGTAAGTTTCTTTATCTAGCATTTTCCCTTTTTAATATCCCAAAACCTTGATTATTGACCTAGTATGTCCCTTAACTATGACACTTCCCCATTCTTTTGTTGGTTTATCGAACTGAGTTCATTTTTGTTGGGGATTTCCATGTGACTTGCTTCAGAAAAAATGTTTGATGACTTTGTGTACAAATCGTCCATGCCAACTGAGGATTTTTTTTTCGTGAAGAACAAATTTGAAATTTAAATAAATATGACTACAAACATGTGTAGTCTCATCACTTCAGCTATAACATCGTAATAGTTAATTACACATCACAAACACTTATTTCCTGTAAAAGGTCTTCTTTGATGGGAAATGTTTGTTACACTTCACCCGGAAAAGAGTTTTTATGGTCATACTCCACAGTAAACATTTAAACAAAAGACTGATATTTTATCTGCCTGTAACTGTTGGATTTCACTTTAAATTATGTATTACTATATTTATTCATACCCCAAGTATACAATGAAAAAAACATTACATGTTACAAAATATTAGAAATGGCAATACAAATTTTAATAAGAATAGAAACTACACAAAGAATGTTACATTACAGCATTGTAAAATATAAATACGTATACCCTTTTTGTAAAAACAATCCATCAAACAATTCATTTTCCCCCGTAAATGTAGTATTTTGTGCACGACCCTTTTCAAAATTAATTTAGTATATCAGGTAAAATCCTCGGTTAATCAGTTAATATCATTGTGCAAATTCTTCAGATATTTGGAAACAGTATAATCTGAAAAACCAAGAGTTTTCGAACATGAAACTTTATTTATAAGACAAATATATTGTGCAATTGAATTGTCTTAATAATATTAATACGAAGACTTGATGACCCACTGATTTCTGATCTTTAGGCATTTTTGATCACACAAGTTTTCATTTTAAAAAGCATCGCATAAATCTCTTCAAAATTTGAATCTGCACTGGAATGTCATTACAAATTAAACCTGGATATTTGGTTCTTCTTTTTGATATACTAGTATTTAAAAGTGGCCTTATTGCTTAATGCACAGGGAAAAAACATAACAACACAACTGTAGTACAGCAGTGGACAGTTATTTGGATACATATAACAAGGTTTTAAAATTTTATATCTCATACTTACATGAACATTTGAGAAGTATGATGTCTCAGTACTAAAATAAAGCTATCAAGCATTTCTTTTGTACGGAAGCTCTGAACTGCCAAAGTTTTTTTATTTTACTAACTTGAATATACGAGTTAGTTAACTTGAATATTCAAGTTAATAACTGGAATATTCGAGTTAGTAACTTGAATGTACAAGTTACTAACTTGAAAATACCAGTTACCTAACTTGAATATACCAGTTAACTAACTTGTATATACGAGTTAGTTAACTTGAATATACGAGTTAGCTAACTGGAATATATGAGTTACTAACTGGAATATACGAGTTAGTAACTGGAATATACAAGTTACTAACTTAAAAATACCAGTTAACTAACTTGAATATACGAGTTAGCTAACTTGAATATACAAGTTAACTAACTGGAATATACGAGTTAGCTAACTGGAATATACGAGTTAACTAACTGGAATATACCAGTTACTAACTGGAATATACCAGTTAGTAACTGGAATATACGAGTTACTAACTTGAATATACAAGTTAACTAACTTGAATATATGAGTTAGCTACCTTGAATATACCAGTTAACTAACTGGAATATACGAGTTAGCTAACTGGAATATATGAGTTAACTAACTCGAATATATGAGTTAATAACTGGAATATATGACTTAGTAACTGGAATAAACCAGTTAGCTAACTTGAATATATGTGTTAGCTAAGTTGAATATACCAGTTAGCTAAGTTGAATATACCAGTTAGTTAACTGGAATATACCAGTTAGTTAACTGGAATATACAAGTTAATAACTGGAATATATGAGTTAGCTAACTTGTATATTCAAGTTAGCTAACTGGTATTTTCCAGTTACCTAACTGGTATATTCCAGTTACTAACTCGTATATTCAAGTTAATAACTTGTATATTCAAGTTAGCTAACTCGTATATTCAAGTTAGCTAACTCGTATATTCAAGTTAGTTAACTGCTATTTTCAAGTTAGTAACTTGTATATTCCAGTTACTAACTCGTATATTCCAGTTAGTAACTGGTATATTCCAGTTAGCTAACTCGTATATTCCAGTTAGCTAACTCGTATATTCCAGTTAGTTAACTCGTATATTCAAGTTAGCTAACTCGTATATTCAAGTTAGTTAACTGCTATTTTCAAGTTAGTAACTTGTATATTCCAGTTACTAACTCATATATTCCAGTTAGTAACTCATATATTCCAGTTAGCTAACTCGTATATTCAAGTTAGCTAACTCGTATATACAAGTTAGTTAACTGGTATATTCAAGTTAGGTAACTGGTATTTTCAAATTAGTAACTTGTACATTCAAGTTACTAACTCGAATATTCCAGTTATTAACTTGAATATTCAAGTTAACTAACTCGTATATTCAAGTTAGTAAAATAAAAAAACTTTGGCAGTTCAGAGCTTCCGTACTTTTGTATGTATATTATTTCTTTTTACATCATCTAGAGGGCCAAAATGATTTGCTCTAGATAGTCCTTACGAACATTTTGATTATTTGCAAAACTGTTTCAAACTATCTGTCTGTCTCACAATTTATAAATAATACTACTTAATCTGTAACTATATATGTAATATAGTTATATCAACCAAATAAAGATTTCTTGTATTCTTGGAGACAGATCCTATGATACTTCTTCACATATTTTTAAGAACTAAACCATGTATTATCATAATATTAAATAGAACTGGAAAAAACATACAACTCATTGTATCAATAGTTTACTTGATAAGTACAATGATTAGTATCAGTATCTATTTTATTATTCTTTAATAATATAATTTGCTATACAGTGTTACAGGGGGCCACGGTGGCAGAGTGGTAACACTCTCGTCTCCCACATCTGAGATCGGAGTTCGGTTCCTGGCCCTACCTCAAGTGGAAAAGCTGGTAGTTGCTTGCCGTTGGTCGGCAGTTTACAGTACAGAACCTTGACCAACTATATATGTTACGCCCAATCTGTGAAATTGCCCATCTCGTGAAATAGGCAAGAATTTTGCCCATTTCGTGAAATAGGCAATTACTCTATAAATATGACTACAAACATGTGTAGTGTTTCGTGAAATGGGCAAGAATTATGTTGCCTATTTCGTGAAATAGGCAATAGCATGTACGAAAAATAAAGTTTCATGCATAAAAGAATTTTATTGGTATATTTAGTATATTTTACAGCAAAAAATTGTTAATGATTTTATTATTATTAGAGCAGTGTCTTCTGTGTTTATGATTTTCAATTCAATGTATATTATCTTTGTTATATAACCAGATTGTCACAGGGTTTGTTAAGTGCCTTAACCCACCTTGACTACTCAGGTAACTTATGACAGAGGTCATGAATGTGACTATTGTGCAAAACTCCTTTGTACAGATTTTATGAAAACAGATCACAAGTATGATCAAAAAGCCAGCGAAACCTTTGTAGCTACAGAACCCAATTACAATCACACCTCAGGTTCAGTGCTTGCAGAGGGTATATTGGCTACAAAGTTACACCTTAACCCCAAAAAACGTAAATGCTAATCTTACAAAAAGAGGCCATTTCTGTTAACATTTAATCTTTTCTATACTTAGAACATCTAAGATGAATTAATGTAAATTTGATCAGATATCCTTTCATTTTAGATGTACTATTTTATGTATTTTATGACATAATGAAAATTTTCACCCTGGAAATAGTAAACTGTTATAAAGTAGAAATTCTGATTGTACTACGTAGATTTCTGAATATTTTAATTGTACTAAAGTGCCAACAAATATATAACATATTTGAAACAATTAATAGATAAATAAACACTATTTATTTACCTTTCTTTACACTTTAATTTTTTGAAGTAACATAGTTTCAATGTTTCCTACATATCTGAAAACTTTCTGTTAATAAAGTATACAAAAGTATGTTTTCCAAAAGTGATACCAAAGTTTTTCCTCATCTATACATGAAATTTATTATTCCATGCATAACATTGCCTATTTCATGAAATGGGCAAGCCACATTTGAATAAATTGCCCATTTCATGAAATAGGCAAGTCAGTTGCCTATTTTATGAAATGGGCAAAATTCTTGCCTATTTCACGATATGGGCAATTTCGTGGATTGGGCGTAACATATATACTGGTTTCCTCTGCCCTTCCAACTACCCGTTGTGATATGACCTGTACAGTGTTACAGTGTTGAAAGCGACGTAAAACCCCAAATAAAGAAATAAATATACAGTGTCACCCATACAATTAAATTATTTCTATATTATTTTTACACACACCAACTTTTATGATTTACAACAGAAGAATCTTGTTTTGTTTATCAAATTGTACAAATTATATGATGTTGCATATTTACTGTCAAAGAGGGTACCTATGTTACCTTTTCTGTAGTGTTCATAACATTATTCCATAATGTCTTCAATTGTAACAAATCTATACTAGTACATTTTGATCTGTATTGCTTTCATTGAAATATCCCACGTACTGTTTTACAGAACACTGAATACCAATGTAATGATATCAGAGAATGTGAACAAAAGTAAGATCAGTCTCTGTACTGGCACCAAGCCAGTAAGACCTAATAAAAGTAAAGAGTTATGAATTAATACCTTTTCACTTTTGATTACTTCAAAACACCACATCCTCCAACACCATTTCCCACGACCCCCCAAGAAAATAAAGAATGATATGGGTTTAAAATTATTTTTATTAATATACATTCATTTTTACAACATCTAATAATTTAAAACATGAAGGTAATATGATACCATATCACCTTGACACATGAACCAACAAAGTACTATTAATTTCAGAAAGTTCTAGGAACCCTACCCTCCACTTCAGGGCAGTAAATAATTTAATGCCCTGAATAACTAGTTATGAATCTAAAGGTCAAGTTCATGGCAGTATATAAGTTTAATGCCCTGAAAACTAGTTATAAATGTAAAAGTCATAAAAGTAATATGTAGTAAGCATTACAAGGTGACATGGTAGGCCATCCAGAGAAGTTTGGATTATAATTCATAATGTACTAATACCGAATTTAGTGTAAATAAGAAGATGGATGGCTTGATATAAAAGTATATTACCCCATTATTGCTGTAACCAGTAAATCTTGAAGGAAAAAGTAACAAGATGTCTGCCAAACTACAAATAAAGCAGGTCTCTAAAGGTACGTGAAACGTGAGAGTCAGGTGTAGGTAGGGAGTGTATGTATCTCCACACTGCATCACTAATCCAGGTACCATGCTGCATAATTTGGTGCATTGGTACACCATTGTGAAAAGCCCAGGTAGTTGCAGACTTACGAAATAAATGAAAAGTCAAAGGAGGTTGGATTTGCAGGAATAGTGAAACTTGTTTCAAATGTTTTCTGGTGACTGAATCTGTTAGAGGGACGAAGGAGCCTTGTTTGCATTGCAAAAATAAAGGTGAATTTTTGTCAGCTGGGTATTTTTGAAACATGAGTTGCAAGGCCCTGATGGGGCAAAGCAATAAATCTCCTAAATCTGGAATAGAAATAGTACGACTTTGCTGTCTATCTTGTAAGGTTTTTGTCCACTTGATGATAATTGTACAATAATTTTGTGAAAAAATAAGGTCACCCCTTAAGAGATGTCTAGTAGCATCGAATCGTGCCACAGAGTGTGAAAGTATGTTGGACATTCTCAAAAAATGTGAAGAGATACAAGGATTTAAATAATAGTGGTTCATTCAAAGAATCACAAATTGAAAGGATCTGTTGTAGCATTTGGATGGTAATAATTTTTTGTGATTTGAGGGATAAGGGGGCATTGATGAGCAAAGCTTTGACAAACAATGGAATTCGTTCATCTCTGAAGGCCTGAGTGTCAAGGCCATAAATGATGAAGGAGGCCCTAATGGCAGTAAGGTGATTTGAGATATTTGAATGGGATAGGCCCTTTTGGTGTAAATATTCCATGTAAGACAACAGAGTTACTGTATTCACCTGACTTGTTGGAAGTTGCACCATTTCTAAAAATTCTAAGAAATGTCAAAACATGCTAAACTGAAGGGCTGTGGCAGGCCTGAATCCAGAATGCAACCATTTCAAGGCAGATGACACCATAGGGTCTAAGGGTCCATATGTTTCTACAACAAAATAAAAAAAAAATTAGATATTTGCATTTAACAATGTGTGGTCAATATGTACAGGAAACCACTGATGATCTGGTATCAGATCATTCAATCTGGTGATATCATGATGACTGTATTGCCATCTGGATATAAGGTCAGCCACAATGTTAGTGACCCCTGGAATATGAGTAACCACCAATTCTATGTTGTACATGGAGGTCAACAACCAAATATTTCGTGCACTCATTGCACGAACATAAGGTCTGTAGCCCATCCAGTGTTTAAAACCTCCACCACTGCCATATTGTCACATTTGACCTCAATGATATGGTCCTTCCACAAGGAGCCCCATACTTTCAAAGCCACAACAATATTAAGGATCTCTAAATGAACTATAGTGTAATTTTTGAATCCTTTTGGAATAGTTAAGCTGTATACCATGTTTCAAAAGACCCCCCATGCCTTGCAGGGAAGCATCTAGAAAAACTTTATCTTGTATAGTGAGGTTATCATAAAAAGTAATTCCATTGTATTTAAGTAAGAATGTGTTGAACCAGTTAAGATCTTTCCTAAAGTCTTCATTCAGTATAATATAAGTTTTTGATGAATGTTGTCTTAACAAAAATAACATCCGGTTCAAGAAGAAATGAGCTGGTTTCACACATTTGGTTATATAAAGCAAGGAACCTAGCAATGACTGAAACTGAGGCTTAGTAACTTTTTAGTAAGTTTTAGTGACATAAGAGCGACAAATATCTTGTATTTCTTGCAATTTTTCTTGAGGAATTCTCAATGTCCTTTGAACGGTATTTATTTCAATACCTAAACAAACTGCCACCGTAGTAGGTTTGACAAGCTTGGAGATACTGATTTCTAGGCCCAAATCCTGGAGTAGATCCATAAGAGTATGGAAAGAGTGATATATATCATCAGGGAGGCCAATATAGATCAGATCATCTATATAGTTGTATAAATTGGAAAAATGGAAAGTATCTTTCATAATATACTGTACTGCATCTGTACAGCGCTGAAAGAATACTGAACCATGCCGAAACCCAAATGGCAAAGTTCTGTCAATGAAATAGTCGCCATGCTTAAGCCCTAGCAAGTCTAAGTCCCCAGGATCTATCCTGATATGCCTAAATGCACGGCTTATATCTATTTTGTAAAGTAAAGCCGTAGGGCCTAATTGTTTTAAGTTATGTACTATGTCATCTACTGAAGGATACTTAAGTTCAAAGTAAGAACCTAAGTACTTGTCTGTAGGGACCCCTGCATTTACAGAATTGCCTGGTGGAAAGCTGAGATCCAAAATCACCCTTCTATTATTGGAATTTGGCTTGTCCCTAGTAAGAAAGCGGGATACATGACAATGAAAAGGAAGCTGTTTAAAAGGTCCCAATATAGCACCATACTTAATTTCTTCCATGATATATCTGGAGACATGTCCTGAGTATTTGATTGCAGAATTATGGTTAGCTTCCGTGGAATGAAGGACTACCTGTCTGTCGAAATCTAGGGGAAATCCAAAGTGTATTAAATCAAGTAACTGCTGGTTCTAATATGAATGTAAATATTTTTTCCAAGACTGAACTTTGAGTTGTGTCTGTACGGGAATACGTAAACTCATGAAATTTGAAAGGCCTGATTGCTTAATTTTTGCATGTGCCTCCACTATATTTGGGACTTGACCCCATATGATTTCTGGTCCCGTATAAACCATAAGATCATTTATTGGAATAAATCCAAAGTTTTCATCATTTTGGTAAAGACAATTCTTATGATCTATGGATTGAAATCTAGCTGCATATACACTATCAGGTATTTGTCTTGAACGTTTACCATGTAGATATTGTACATCAGAAATGGTCGGATCCGACGAATGTTCAAACTGTGTGTATAAGTGCTGAGTTACAGAAGGGTGTTGTAGTACTACCCCTGAACCCAATTTGGTCCCAGTTCCGTTTTTATTGCCCGAGAAAGTAAATAAGGCAGTATCAGGTGTAACTGTATCAGCATTTGCAGTATTAACATCAAGCAAATTATTTTTAATGTCCTCATTTTCGGTATGCATGTGGCCCAATTTTGACCCAGTTTTGTTTTTATTGCCCTTGAAATGTAATTGTACATGCATAGGACAATCAGATTGGCTTGTGAAGGAAGCACTTGGACTAGGGTTAAAACATTGACCTTCCAAAGTGGACTGACCCAATGATATCCCAGTTTTGTTTTATTGCCCATGAAATTGGTTGCCAATAAGTCCATATTCATACAATGCCCATCATTATAGGCTGCTGCACCCAATCTTTGCCCAGTTTTGTTTTTATTGCCCATGAATGAGGAAAAGTTAGCAGCTTGTGTTACATTATGAGAATTTGTGACGTCATGTTCAACATCATGAGTGGTCAATTTGTCTTGAAGTGGTTGAAAGCAGTTAAATGTGGGAATGACATTCTCCTCAAGTGAAAGAACCTTCTTTGCAACCGTAATGTGAGTTTTCCTTTTCAGGCCTTGAACTTTATGACTTCTATGTAAAATAGTGCAAAGAAAATCCAGTACTGGTTGCAAAAATTTAGGGTCGCTAGAAATGATCTAGATGGCACCCAAATGCCATCCCGCAAATTATCAACAGTTGTAGGAAAGTGTGATTTTATATTTATGACTTCTTAACCTCCTTCTCCAAAAATCAGTATTACCTTTAATATTTATTTTTTATTTTAATATATTCAAATTGGTTCTTCAATTGTTTCCTTAAGTTCTGCTATCGAGGTGACCAGGCACACACCTGCTGTAATCCACTTATCTGCTAAAAGGAGAGGAAATGTAAGATAATTTGAAAAATGCTGAAGTTAGTCCTGGATGTACCTGTTAAATATTGCCACCTTGTTTTAAACGTAAGGCCAAAATTAGAGAAGCTTTTGTAATAATGAAAATATCGTGTAAACTTCAGGAGCCTTGGTGTATAACTTTGCCCATTATCTACCTGTTGAAAACAAGTATGTATATATTTCCATTTGGTCTCTTATTGTTTTAGAAATATATATGATTCAAATAATTTGCATGTTTTTGTAATTTTTCTTTTATTTTCAGTGTCACTTTGTTCGAAATAGTGTATGACAAAATTGTCTTACAGTCCAAATCAGGCTGGGTTTGTTTTTAAAAAGTGTGAAATTTACTGTTATAAACCTAAAATAAATTTAGGACACTAAAATAAACCAAATTCTATTCTATTCTACTAAAATAGTACGTTAGAATATTATAACAGATATTTAATGTGAACTGGCCAACTGTGACTCTTTATGTTTGGAGATTTAATTGGATCTCGTGGTGCGCCTTTAGTGTCTGCCTTGTCATCACTCACCCAAATGTGAAACAAAGGAAGAACCAGGTCATATCACGACGGGTAGTTGGAAGGGCAGAGGAAACCAGTACATAGAGTTCGCTAGGGTTGTGTACTGTAAACTGCTGACCAACGGCAAGCAACTACCAGCTTTCCCACTTGAGCCCGTGCGGGGATCGAACCCCGGGCTCAGAGGTGGGAGGCCAGAAAGTAATGAGAGGGCAATATATTTAAAATACATTCTATGTTAAGTGTCTAATCTAATTCCACATATATCCTGCTCTGTATATCCCTCTATACTGGTCAATTACGGCTTGAGGTGGATAATAAAATACTTTATTCACACTGTTTGGAATTAACTCAAGTGTTGTATATTCATATAGATATTTCTTTGCAAAGTAGCAAAGACTGTAAAATTTAATTAAAAGTTGCTGGTATCAGTCCCACCTTAAGATGGGCTGGCCAATCTTAAGATAAGATAAGCTAACCTGTCTCAGCCCTTCTTAAGATTGGCCAGCCAAAACTTATGATCCGAAGTTGGGCTGGCGATAATCTTAAGATTGGCAAGATCTCAATCCTCTCCAACTGTGTTTGGTATTTATACCCCCCCCCCCCCCCCCCTCCATCTGTTACACCTCCTAACTGAGGGGATACAGATTATGATGGGAATACAAAATGTGGCTGCCATATTTTGTATCCCCTTAATCCCCTATTGTTGGGATACAAAACATGGCAGCCACATTCTGTATCCCCTAAAAGATCAAAGGGGGATACAGAATATGGCAGGCATACAGAATATGGTGTTACAGTACAGCAGTAAGTGAAATGCATTTAAATGGGGAAAGGGCCTTTATTTTACAGACAATACATTTAACTACTACACATGCATAAATTAGTGATGTTAGGGTAAAGGTTAAAATTTTAACAAGGACAAAAAGGCCCCACATAGATAAGTGTAATGTAGAAATAGTAACACTTGTACATAAAAAGTTTACTTAACATATGTAAAAGCTACACAGAGACAATTAAGAGCATAGTACTTTATAAGTGTGTAAATACGTGTAAAAACAGCAATAGGTTGTAAAACGAACCACAACAATATAATACATGACTGCATTATTAACACTATTTTACCCCGCTTTTCTCTGCAATGCTAATCACCATGCACGTAGATGTCTGGAGTAGTATGATGGACACATGACCTGTGGTAAGTATCGGGTGGAGATTTTGACAATTAATGGGTTTGTTTGTTTGTTTTAAAATGCAGTATCTTCTGTGTCCCATTTTATTTTAAAATATTAACGATAAAAATATAACAAAGTTCTTGCAACATGTTGGAGCTAGATGTTTAAGAATACTCTTTTAACAAGCACCTTCTGTATCTACGACATTGTGTTTCTTCTTTGATCTTTCATATCTTCTACTTCTACTGCCACTTGTTACTACAACTCCTTCTGAATTTTTATTGCATGTGCTGCTATTTTTATCTTAAGCATTGGAATGTCAAAGATGACTCACAGTCATTAAAATTTATAAAGTGTGAGAGGAAGTAGTGGTCACATGACCTAGGTTCTAGACAAATTTAGAGAATTTACTTGTGTTTCCCTTCTTCATTTCCTAATAAGCTGTGTCATGTGACCTAAGTTCTATGAAACCTGTTTCCTGTAAACCATGGTCTGCATTGTATTAAAATAAACACTACATATTTTAATGATCATGTCACTTCACTGGAATGCTGTACTAAAACTCACACTGAAAACTTGAGATATGTTTGAAGGACAGCAATGCACAAAAATCTCATAAAATAACAAACACACTGATCAGAGTATGCAGACTTGTATGCTTTATATAATTCACATGTTCTTTTGAGCCCTTTTAATTATCAACATAACTGAAACAATATGATTAATTGTACAATTAACAATAATTTCAAAATCAATTAATTTAGCTCTTTTCCTCTCCAATAGAAGGTGTAGTGAGAACAGTGGCGAAGCAGGGAAGGTGGGAGGGTGCTTTTAACCAAAAGACTTTCAAATTCTAAGTGACAGGGACATGTACAGCATAGAAGCTTGGGTGGCCAAAAGGCGGGAATAACAATACAAAACCAGGCTTCGACTGAAAAGTTGTGTCCAGGCATCAACAACCACTTTTTTACTGGTTACACAAAAAAACATAGCCCAAATTTAAACCTCCCAGTAAACATTAAAAGCTTTTTTAAATGGTTTAAACGTTTACAAAATGCTTTAGGACATATTTAAACCCTATGTTATGGTTTACTAAATGTTTCCAAGTCAACATTTACATTGTAATGTTTAAAAAAATGTTTTATAAACATTCTCTATACAAACATTTTTGCTGAAAACATTTACTAAATTAGGTCCGACTGAAAACGTTTTTAAACATTTATAAAACAGCTAGAGAAATGAAGGTTATGGAGGAATCATTTTGAAACATTTATCATAAAATGTTTGATAGACAGTACACATAAACCTTTAAACAACATTGTTGACAATGTTTGGTAAATGTTTGCTCTGAAAATGTTTTACAAATGTTTAATATCAACTGGTTTTCATACCCATCATTTTAAAACGTTTTTGAAATGTTTTTATCAAATGGTTTGAAAAAAAAGTTTATCACAAACTTTTTTAAACCCATATTTTGAGAATGCTTATTAAACATTTACCTAACATTTCCAAACAAAGATGGCGGTGAGCAATAATAGGGGATTTATTGAGGACTTTGTCACATGCCACGTGCAATCTCTAAGTAAGAATTGAATGGGGGCACAATTTTTAAGCCACTATCTTACAATTTTAGACATAGTTTTATTAGTTGGCAACTTAAAAAGATATTAATTTGACCTCTGACCCATTATTATAGAGACATTATTATGTTCATTTGTAATGTTTTCCTAACATTTGTCATTAAATGTTTGATAAACGGTATACACAAAACGTTTTGAAAAAATTCTACAATAAATGGTTTTCGTACCCATCTTTTTTTAACCTTCGCCAAACCTTTCCTTTTAAACGTTTGCAAAACTCAAAAATGTTTACTGGGCAAGGCTTAATCTGGCTGAAAATAAAATAGAAATATGTGCCACCAGTCACCTATTTTGAGAAGAAATAAAGGATCAAATGACACAGAAAACAACTGTGATTATTTCATAAATCAATCTAAGGTTGGTCTTAGCTAAGTTCCCTTTTGCCCAGTTACAAGTCCTAGATTTAAGCTTCAGACTTAATCAAAACCTCGGCTAAGTCTAAGACCCTTTGATGATTGAATTCTTTTTACATTACTCTGATCAATTCGTATCTCAACTAGTACATAACATATAAAACATAAAATGAACTACTGTGATTAAAAATATATCCAATATCAGAGGCAGTGTGGTGATTCACAACACCTTGATGCTGATGTGACATTATTACATCAAGATTCACATAGGATTTCTTCTGCCTCATCATTGTTACAAGTTACAACTACCAAACAATACTTAAAATAGTAACAGGAATGAACACATGTAGTCAAATTGAAATTTACTATTTATATTCTGCAATTTTTTGGTAAGTGAGTCTATATAAATTCTCTTACACATCACCGGATGACGCTATGGTAACTTTAGAAATATGTTATACTGTCCTACATTCTGTGTTGAAATAACATCTCAAAGAACTCATACAAATATAATTTATGTTAATCACAGTAATATTTTGCATCATCTCTTTAAGGCTGTCCTAAATCTATAACTGATATTGCTATTCTTCAACATCCCCATGAAGGTTACCACTGGCTGTTATGTTTATGTAGACTTATTTTGTAGGTTGACCATACTTGACTGCTGAAGTAACGTTGACGATTGGAAACAGATACCCTCTTGAGATATGTTTTTTGTTATCAAATCTTCATTATGCTAGTTACTTGTAAAATTTATATAGGAATGATCATTGATTTCTCTGTTTGCCTTGTCTTCCGTTGTAGGTTGCCATTTCTTGGTGTCCAAAATGTCAATCATGTATTGATGACTATATTCATCAAGTGTATGGTTTCTTGAAGACAGAGGTATGATATATGGATTGTCACTGATCTGTCTATTTACACTAGCTTCTGTTGTGGGTTACGATTCTTGTTTCCTTTAGTCATATCTATGTACAGATGATTATAGTCTCCAGGTGTACCTTTAACCACAGCTACTGGATCTTTACTGTCACGGCTATTTGCAATGTTTGTAAGATATGGGTGATCTCTGATTTTTCCTATTACTTTGGCATCTGTTGGGGGTTGCCGATTGTTGGCTGCTGAAGTCATGTCTATATACTCGTCTCCATTTGCAAGTTTTCCTGTAGCCAGATCTACATTACCTTCACTTTCAGAATTATTTGTAACACATGCATAAGTATCATTACTCATTTGTCTATTTATTCCGGCTTCTGTACTGGGTTGATGCTTCTTAGGTGCTGGTTTAACATCCACATACGAATAGCTATATTTTCCAGATGCAAACTTTACATCACTGCTTCTTTGAGAACCCTCGGGTAGATAGTCATTCATTTGTCCATCTAGTTTGTCAGATTCTGAATTCATGGCTGCTGAAACCAGATCTGTGCATGTGTAACTATACTCTCCAGACATAGGCTTCTCTATATCCACCCTAACTTTGTTGCCGTTGTCAACTGGAAAATAAGAATCTGTATTGGACGTGATACAAGAATGATTCTGTGTTGAGTGAGAGTTACTGTTGTGATGTACTAATGCCCTTGGTTTGCCACTTTCTGTCTTTTGTGTGTCTTTTAACTTACATCTTCTGATAAGGAGGATAGTTATGACACCTGCTGCTCCCAAAAGTACCAGTATTGACACGATGATAAGTGCAATGTAAACTTTTGATAATGATGCTGATCCTTCACTGTTTTTGTCCATTTTGTCCGTATTATTCAATGGAATTGCGTCAGACACATCTACAATATCAAAATACAATTCATTTCACAACAGAAATTTAATATGGCAAAAAAGCAGGTTGAACAGGGCTCACATTTACTCATATTTCTATTCTTGAGATTTTAGCCTATAGGCCTGTTCCATCGTAGCGATCTGATGATAAACCTATCTACCGACTGGAAAAAAATCAAACCTTTCACAATCCACTAGTGATAGATTTCTGATATTTTCCAAATAGCTTTCTAATTGGTGCTTTGATTGGTTCAAGAACTTTTCTAATAGCTTCCCGAAAAGTCTGCAATAGTTTTCCAATCCATCCGAATGGTTTGCAAACCTGAAAAGTCTGCAATAGTTTTCCAATCCATCCGAATGGTTTGCAAACTTTAAGAATTGACTTGAGCTGGAAAAGATTGCTTTGCAAATGTTAAGATAGGTTTAAGACCACTGTAAGATCAATGAGATGACAACAACCTTTATGATAAGATAATTTGTGATGAGTCCCCAAAGGCAAGGAATAACAAGAATTGGGAACAGTTTACTTTAATATAGGAATAACGCCTGACAAACCATGGTATATGCAGAATTTTACCATGGTTTGAGATTATAAACCCCGAAGGCGAAGGGCGTTATTCCTATTCTAACATGACAAAACAATTAAAATACTTGTAATTTCCTTATATTTTGCAAAAAATCATGCCCATTTCACAAACGTTCGAAACTAATCAGGCTGTTCTACCAATTGTACATTGTGGCACTAGCATTGTCTCACTAAATATGCCGAAAATAAAGAGTTTTTTTTAAAATTTTTTAGGTTCTATATATTTTCTTTTCATTATCAGAATTATATCAATTAAAAGTGCTTTCATGAATAATAATAAGTTCTGATCCTTAACTGTCAAAAACCGGAAGCATGTACTTGGTTGTTGTTACTTGCGATGGGATGACAATGGAACAGCCAACATGTATATCGAGGTTTTACCATAGCTCTCGACCAATCAGAATCGCGGACACAGCCGTGTCATGTTAGAATATTAAATTGTTTAACCATTTCCATTTAATGGGAAACCCCCAGAATGTTTCAACTGGTTCCCGATCCAAAACTGCTTGTCGGGAGTTGGTCCTGAATGGTTTACAAATGTTCTGATTGGGTTTATGAAGTTCCCATTTGGTTTACAAATGTTTCAATGGTGAATTTTCAGGACCGTATTAGGGAGGTTAATCACCATGGTGGAACAGGCACATAATAAATTTAAGACATTTTATAGAAAAGGTATAATCTGACAGAGAGGTCTACTAAAGAGAAGGAAAATTTACTAATTGCTCAACTGTAAAAAAATGGCATTTCCTTTTCAGCAGAACAGCAAAAACTTCTCCTTATTTTAATTGTATTTGTACACCTGGGGACAGTCATCCAACCAGAAGAGTAAAACCAACAGATAAATGAAGATTCACAGCCCATGATTCCCTATACGTTGGTTTCACATCCCAAACATCTAGGACCAATAATAAGTGAGTTACAAGTGCTTTTAACTTTGGCTATCCTTGTTTGACCTTGAAGGATGGGGCCCAAGGTCAAATCTGAACACATCAGAAGATTCCTAGCCCATGATTTCCTATACGTTGGTTTCACATTGCAAACTTCCAGGACCAATAATAAGCTAGTTATAAGTATTTTTAAATTTGACTATCTTTGTTTGACCTTGAAGGGAGGGGTCAAGATCAAATCTGGCCACATCAGAAGCTTCCTAGTCCATGATTTCCTATAGGTTGGCTTCACATTGCAAACCTCTAGGACCAATAATAAGCGAGTTATAAGCACATTTAAGTTTAGCTATCCTCGTTTGACCTGGTAAGAGAGCCCAAGGTTAAATCTGACAACCTCAGAAGATTCCTAACCCATGATTTCCTATAGGTTGGTTTCACATTGCAAACCTCTTCGACCAATAATAAGCGAGTTATAAGCACTTTTGCAATAGTTTCAAGTTACAACTGATTTACTCAACAGTGAGAACCTCAAAGTAGCAATTACTCGGCTATGCAATGAGCTATGCAATTTTACTATGTTATAGCTGACCCAAAAGTAGCTGAATAACATATTTAAACAAAATTCTCTAAATGAAATAATTTTCAAGTTACAAGTCAAAATTTTTTATGTTTTTGACTCCCCATAACATAATTTTGACTCCTGGGCTTAAAATAGCTATTACTCACTTGATTCTGACCCCAGGCCTACAAAAAAAGATAGGGTGGTGAGACATCAAACCCACTAATTAATACACTAAATATAAAATAAATCTGAGAGAAACTGTGCCCTTTAGCTTGAACACAAGCAATAGTCAAAAGTATTGACGTTTTTGACACCGCAGAGCATAATTTTGACTCCTGGGCTACCAAAAGAATAGGGTGGCCAGATATCTGCCATAATAAGCCACTTGCAAAGTTTTAAAAATCCCAAAAGAAATGTGGCTTGTAGGTTGAACCCAAGAAAATCTTTGCAGTCGCATATACAGACTCGGATGCGGACGAGAACCGTGCATGATTCATAGTATCCCCACTTTTCGGGGATATACATGTAATTAAAATTACGCTGTGAGTTTTGTCATGATGCCATGGTCTTAATTCGCCATCTAAAGGCACATTTGAGGGGAGGGTATTAGCTATCATAATGATTATTCATCATTTTATAAAATTAAACACATATTGGGCAGGCACAAAGTGATGAAATTTGAACAGCAAGATTGATAGCTGATTCTAAAAATGTTTTTGATTGTCATCTGAAAAAACTGTAATATAGACAAAAAATATTTCCTAAAAGAAAAAAAGTGTAAGTTTAATGCATGCGTGCTATGGTTTCATATTTTATATTGTTTGGGTTTTTTTTTGGTTGATTGTAACTCTTAATTAAGTCAGGAATATCCCAGTGTAATCCTATTCTGTGAATACATTTTAAAAACTTGCTGTTTTGTGATCAAAGTGCTTATAATTGTTGTGTTACACAGCATTTGTCTAATAAACCACATATGACACCTGTCCTTTGTTTGGGTGTCGAATGCAGTGTTTGTATATTGATATTTTTGCCAAGGCAGGTGATGTGTTTACTTTGTTTATATCCACCTTAATTGTGTAGTTCAATGAGTGTTCTATTTTGAGACTATTGCTTACTGGTTGGTTTTTACTGTCCAACTGCAAACATGTCACAAAATATACTGGTGTTAATCAGTATCAAAGTACAGCAATTACAGAGCAAGTTAAACTGGAACCATTATAAAGGTTTAAATAAAATATCAGTCTGCTTTTTGTAACACATACACTGCTTGGCTTTAGTATTGAAGTGATGTAAAAATACATAAAGATGGATGGATCCACCATCCCCTGGTCGCTGTTGTTTATCGTAGCCTATAAGATTTCACAGACAGTCTGGTATTCCGAAATCAGAATTAAAAATACAATAATGCACATATTTAACTACTTCTGTTGCATAACTCTGCATAAAAACCTCTCTTGAAACGAATAAGAATCCTTCATACAATCCCCCTGAAAGTCAAAGTGACCGGAATTGTTATCATAACTTCTGCATTTGACTTGATCTGTCTAAAGTGATATAACCCCAGCTTGAACTATGTATAACCATGTTGCATTAGCAGACTTTATTTGGTGACTGGCCTTACAGCCAGCCGTTTGCTGACATGTAGTCGCAGAACACTTTATATCAAACACAGTTAATATTTCTGGAATCTGTGAAACAAAGTTGGCAACCATTCATAAATGGATGGTGGTTGGCTGCCAGGGTAGGGGTACGGGGGGGGGGGGGGTGTCATATGGTCAGTCACCAATTAGTCTGCAAATGCAACATGTGCATTAGACGTCACCTCTTTCATGAACCACACAACGCCCATAGTTTTATCCAAATCAGTTGAGAACGTTTTAGAAAATCTGCTGACAGGCAAACAAATAACTGACAAAACATGCCCTTCTTTTGAGAGATGTAAAAGTACTTACTTTGGGGGCTATGCTCCAGAGATAAGTGAATCGTCCAGGTGAAAATTGTCACCGCAAAGAACAGATCCCAATAAAACATAATTGTTGGAGTTAGTCGTAACTGAGCTTGAAACAAATTACAAGCAATCTGTCATATCATAAGTTCAACAAATACAAATCTGATTTGAGTTATGATTTGCTTTAAAAGTTTTACAAAAATACTCTTTTAAAAATATTCTCAAATAAATGTTACTGGTTGACCAGTAAGCTTTGGTAAGTGAGCATTTTAAAGATGATGTAGCCAGTATTTCAAAAAATAGGTTTCCTTGATAAACCAATGTTTACAGTCTTATCCTACACAACAGTCTGTCTCCCCATTGGGTTTATACACATATGTTGTAGGTGTAAAGTGCATTTCCCTTTAACAAGGTAACCTCTTTTGTCGTATATCTTTTTTGCATTTAATAAGCTGTTTTGGAACTTTTTTTTGAGACCTGACAAGAAAACGTGAGGCCTGCATCATGAGAAAGAGGATTTCTCTTTTAGACTGTGTCAAAATAACTTCTAGTAAACATACGTCAATGGAACACTACTATGTGAGTTAATATGTAAACATCTAGAGGGTGCACCTTTACAATAGGGAATTTCATATAAATCTTTGGTTCACACTGAAAATCATGGCAAAATGAAGTATTTCCTCAATATGGAATGGGTTTATAAATATATTAATCTACTTTTCTTTTTATCTGGCACAATAGAATGTTATAAAATTCAATTAGTTTCATTTATAATATAAGACATCCCATTATTTAGTGAGCCCTGAAAGCCAAGAGTTTTTATGAGAAGATGTAGAGATATTTAAATTTAGAAGATATATGTCCTGCCAGGTCAAATGTCAAAATGGCAGGTCAAAGGTCACAGTGAGCCTCAAAGGTCACCGGTTAAGGTCAAACTGAGGTGAAAGCTTACAAGTCCCAAGAAAGATTTATTTTTATATATGAAGGCGATCAGGTCTCACCTGTTCAGTGTGTTTTTAGAATACGTATACTTTATGATTGACTTTACAAGAAACTGTACATGATCTTGAGAGGTGATAAGTTAAAGGTCATGACCCACGTAAGTGGATACTATTTGATATGAAATATTACTTTAGGACAAACTATACAAGACCTGAAAATACTGCTAGGTGAAAGGTCATGTAAAACATGAGTGGATAATATTCACGTTACGACATTTTACTTTACAACATACTATGAATGACCTTGAAAGAGATACTGCAAGGTCAAAGGTCATGTACCAAAGATGTTGGATATAATATTTATATGTTTTATGTTAAAAATAGGGTTTTGAATGCGTAATAATCTCACCCAAGCACCAAGTATAGCACCTAGGTATGTAGAGCAGCCTTGAATGCCCTGGGGAAACCGGGGATTCAAGGGTAGGAGAAGAAGAAAGGTAAGCCCAAATGGCATCTGATCGCCAAGTGCCATGTTTTATTATGTGCTCGAGTGAAACTCCATTTTGGAATGACCAAGAAGCACCAGCTCTACGAAAATCACGGAATGTCAATGTTGATGCAAGACCTAAGTGATGGGAGATATCTTTAAGGTGTTTCCTGGCAACTGAATCCGTCAAGGGATGCAGACTTTGAGGTCTAGGGATAACAAACAGTGGTTCATTGTCAGATACTGGGTATAACCGTATCATTCTGTTCAAAGCTGCAATGGGGCATAAAGAAGAATCACCTAGACATGGAATGGAAATGGTAACAATATCCTTTCTGTTTTGCAATGTTGTTGACCATTTAATTAAAAGAACAGCCCCATCTGCTGTACATATGTAATCAGCTCTGGCCAATTGTCGAGTATGGTCGAATGCTGCCACAGAATAAGGCAGAATGTTTGATAACCATAAAAAGGAAAATAAACAAAGTAAATATAATGGGTTGAATATTACTGGAAACCTAAACATGTCACATGACTGAAGAATTTTATTCAACAAGTGTATGTCTAGTGGAGAATGCCTAGAGGGGGCTAATGGAGCTTGTAATTTCAAGGATTTCAGATATAAGGACATGTGCTCATCTTTGAAGGGAGCAGTATCCAGGCCATGAATAATGTGATAAGCTCTGAGAGCTGCCAGATAGTTGGCTATATTTCTGTGAGACTGCAGATTTTGAAAGAGATATTCCATGAATGAAAGAAGAATGAACACATCTACCTGAGAATGTGACAGCCCAGCTGGCACCTTGAAGGACTGGAAGTCAAACCACATCCTGGCATACTGTCGCTTTGTGGCTGGCCTGAAGCCATCTAGCAACCTGTCTTAAGCCAAGGGGACCAGCTGGGCTGCTTGTGGTGGGTAGTCTAAAAATACAGAACAACTATGTGAGAGTTAAATATTATAATTTAACAAAGTAAGATCTATGTGTGTAGGAACCCACAGACAGTGAGGGACCAAAGCTTGCAATTTTTCATTATCAAGGGTTGAATTAGTCCACCTAGACAACAGATCTGCTGTGACATTTCTGTGACCAGATATATGCTGAGCCTTAATTTGAAAATTGTAAATAGCCGATATAAGCCAAATATTCCGTGCACATACTGCCAGAATATGATCTTTACATCTGCCAGTGGTTAAAACCTCCACCACTGCCTGGTTGTCACACCAAATTTTTATTCTTTTATTGGACCAATGATTGGCCCAAACTTTGCATGCAACTACTATATTCAATATTTCCAATTGGACTATGTTGTAGCCCATATAACCTTTGGGTAACGGGAGGCTATAAACCATATTCTGAAAAACAGCACCCAAACCTGCAAGAGAGGCATCTAGGTGCATCTGTGAATGACAATTTGTTTGATCATGATAAGTAACCCCATTATAATGGGTGAGAAAAGCGTCAAACTAGCCAAGATCCAAGAAAAATTCTTTGGTTAAGAGTATTTTTTTAACTTCATAATTATCTCTGAGCAACTGTAACATTCTGTTAAGGAAAAATCTGGCTGGTTTGACACACTTAGTAATATATAAAAGTAACCCGAGCAATGACTGTAAGTTGGTCTTACTACAATACATCTTCTGAGACCATATTTTGCAAGTTTTAATAATTTCTTGCATTTTTTCCTGTGGTATTGAAATGGTTTTGTTAACTGAATCGACTAGTATACCTAAGTAAGTGACAGCAGTGGCTGGAGCAACTAACTTCTTATGGCTAATGTCTAGACCAAGTTCTTGCAAGAGATTCAGTAAGAATTCGTAAGAATTTTGTATTTCAGAGGAAAAACCAGTATATATAAGGTCGTCTATATAATTAAACAACCCTGTATGACCATGTGATGTCATGATATACCTTATTGCATCAGAACACCTCTGAAAAAATAAAGAACCATGATGAAATCCAAACGGCGTCGAAATGTCAATATAATGATGCTGATCCACTTGGGAACTCAATAAGTCAATATCTGCTGGGTCTACTCTAAGATGGCGAAAGGCACGGCTGATATCCACCTTATCTGGCTGTGCAGCAGGGCCTAACTTGACCAATGAATTTGTAATGTTATCTATAGAAGTATAATGTATTGAGTAAATGGTATTAAGATAAACATCTTTCTTAACCCCAGCATTTACTGGTAGATTTGGAGGCCAGCTTAAGTCCATGATGGTACATTTCTTATCAGAGTATTGCTTTGCCCTAGTCATTAATGGTGAAATGTGTAAAGGACAAGGTACTGCATCAAATGGACAAATAATAGCTTCATACTGAAGCTATTCCTCCAGATATCGGCTAACATGTTCAATGTCAACAAGTGTTAATGCATGGTTATTATGTGTGGATGAAAGTGTACTATTCTATCAAAATCCAGAGGGAAACCATAGTGGAGAAGATCCACTATCTGCTGGTCCCAATATCACTGGAGGTGATCTTGCCACCTTTCAATATTCAAATGAGAATTAACTGGTATTCTACATTTTAAACAATTATGAGTACCACTGTTTTTCACTAAAGCATGGGCTTGAAGGATACTTGGAACTTTTTTCCAATGAATTGTTGGACCTTCATAAAGTTTTAGTGGAGTCTCGGGCACAAAACCAAAGTTTCCCCCAGTTTGTGATATGCAACACTGTCTTTCAACACACATTCCTGCTGGTTGGCATCTCCCATCTATGTCCATGACACTTGATGGTTTGCTTTTACAATGATTTCTATTATCTATGTAACATTTTCCATTTATAGCCAAATGCAAATCAGTCACATGACTATCTATATCTACATCATCACCTTCTGGAATTTGACTAACATTCCAGCTACCACTATGTGAGTCTCTGTGTAGAGATGTACTTAACTTTTGTGCTACAGAATTCTCACTAGAATCTTTACTATTCTGCACATTTGTATCATTCTGTGATTCTACTTTTTGAGGGGTCAAGATTTGGTTTGTAATGACCTTAGACTGTTTTTCTGTAGAAGTAACTCGAGATTTTTCCGAAGCCTGCATATTGTGGAACACATGTTCCTCAATATCTTGTAATAGATGAAATCTATTTTCCAATGGTATCTGACCATTAATGCCTGTATTTGTAATACACACCCCAGTCACACTGCGACCCACAGGTTGCACACACACCTTCAAGTGACCTTTGCTTGCAGTTGATATACTTTGAGAGATACCCTGTAAAGCCCCTGTTTTGTTTTTTCAACCAATAAACGCAGATTTTCTTACTGAAATGGATGGACGTGTTGTACCATTTGAAATCAAAGTACCACATGTGTGTATATTTTGTTTACCAAGAGAAAGTGCTTGTACTTGTGTTTTTCCAGGAACTGTTTTTTTGATAGGTTTTTCAACCATGGAACCATTGCAAGGCCAAATTTTTTGTTGCATGATATTCCAATTTTGAATTTGACAAGTTTTTGTTGTAAAACATCCTATAATTATTGGTCAGGGCATGTCCCGGAACATTCATACCCTGACCTACTCGTTTTTTGCAGAATTTTTAAAATTTTATTTCTACATTCATTCTCTGGGTGAGGATAAGTCTCCCACCCATGGCAAAACACGCTGCACAAATGTGCTTGTATGTGACCCCTTTGGTGTCATGAGTTCTGGCAAATGAACAAGTACCTTGGTTATAATAGGTACATGGCAATGACTTATTTGTTTTTTGATTGTATTTTCTGCTATTCAAAGTACTGGCAGATGGAGCAGGGTGTCTCTGCATTTGCACACCTAATTCTATCAATCTTATCTGTGTAATTTTTAACATCTCCTTGCTCCATTCTACACAGCAGGACGGCGTGGCTGGCTCTTGCCGCATCCCAGAAAAAATCCTGGACATCTCCAAACAATGAAACCAAATAATCAAGCATTGAATCTTTGTTTTCAAGATTTGTTTCCTCTTTCACGATGTGACAAAAGCCAGCCACCCATTGAGACATAGACAACTAATCATACTGTATAGGTTCCTTTTTAGAACCAGCCAAAACATATTCTTGTGGCCATTTCACCTTATGTGGAACTACCACTTCAACGGATCCACCCCTAAGTGACTTTATTTTTGTACCTGATCTGTTATCTTCTACTAGATTTCTCAGTCTTTGCTCCACCTGAGCTTGTATATATACATCATTTCGCAAAACATGCAAATCTGGAAGTGATTGAGTAGATACTTGTGTGGGAGGCAGTGTGACCAGGGTTTGAGGCATGACAGTTTGCTTTCTACTTTTACTTTTGAACTTAGTAACATTGTTACTTTTCTTACATTTTTTTTGTTTTCTATAACATCCAGATGTTTACTAATACTTCCTCACTGTGCCAGAATTTGTAGATTGATTTCTTGTTGAGAAACAACCTCAGAATTTGAACCACTAGAGTCATTCAAACTACCTGGTACTTGTTTATCAACCCCAGTACTTTCGCTAACTCCTATTGGTTCAGTATCTGATTCAGCATTTGACATACTATCATTATTTTTACTACCAGAATCGGAATCTGACACCTGACCTGACTTGGAAGTATTCTGTTGACACTTCAAAAGCCTCAACATAAATCTATCATCTGACACTTCAAACTGGACAGGTAATGTAACAGCCTCACTGCCACCAGAAAGCAAATTATATGCTATCTTCTCAGACATAATTATCACAGTAAACAATAAAAACTAAAAACCCTAAGAGTCCATATAAGGTAAAAACTGTATAAATTGGTGCTGATAAATTTTCAGATGTGTCCTCGTGGGTTGTCAGCATGCAACTGGAAGAGGCATGGTCAGTTATTTCAATTGACCAGTGGTCAGCCAATCAAAAGCTGCCACATTAAAGAACTGGGAGCTTTCTAAAATTTTTACATTTTCGTGCTGCTGCCCCCTCCCCCCCCCCCCCCCCCCCCCCAGTGCTAACCTTGCTGACACCCCCATGTCGACTTGTACAGGCACAATATCATCCCTACAAAGGGTAACTCAGTGTGCTAGTTAAACAAAAATCATTATCATAGGGAGAGTCAGGGCATTCAGGGTCAGTAATCCAGAATTGTGGGTGTGACCAGGAGGGAAGAAGACTAAGTTGGGAAACTAGAGTTGAAGTGGTGGGTTTTGAGGTGTTTCCGAAAAGATGCAACACAGGGACCATTTCTTATGTGGAAGGGGAAAGAGTTCCAAAGAACTGGGTCATAGTGACTGAAAGAATTAGAGAAGTGTTTGATTGGTTTATGAACTCTACAGTCGAAAATGGGGGTATGAAGGAACTTGAGTTTGGGGGTGCTTTGCCTTGTATTTCTGGAAGGGGTGAATTAATTCTCTTAGGTAAACTGGTTGACCTTGGTATTTTGTATGTAATGAGGCCTATTTAAAATTGTACCCTGTACCTGACTGGGAGCCAATGGAGTTTTTTTAGTTTAGGGGTTATGTGGGAGAATTAAGAGGAACAGGTGACAACCCTGCAGAGTGAGTTTTGTACTAACTGCAATCTCCTTAACTCGGTATCAGTGAGCGATAAGAACAGTGAATTGCAATAGTCCAATCTGCTGCTCACCAAAGCATTTGCTAACAGAACTGATGTTTTAAGGTCTAGGAGGGGACGAATTCTGTAGAGATCTCTCGCATGAACTCTAGTGGACTTTATGACCTGTGACACATGGTCTGAGAAATTGAAATTGGAGTTGACCACCACACTGAGGTTCCTGACACTTTGTGCTGGTGAGACCTGATTTCCCAAAATATCGATAGGGAAGTGAGGAAGGAGTTGTTTATGGCTTTTTGGGAGCCTATGAGAATAAAATTTATTTTTAAACATGAAATTTTGAATCTCATTTAGGCAGTTCTTTAGTTTTTGTATAGAGTGAGAGAAATTTGCTGGTGAGAGTGTTATGTATAACTGGATGTCATTGGCGTAAAAATGGTAGTTAATACTACCAGGGGAATAAATGATTAAGCTGATTGGGTTAGTGTAGAGAGAGAAAAGAATTGGACCAAGGACAGAGCCCTGGGGAACCCCATACTGGAGCGCAGCAGGATGTGAGAGGGTGCTACCTACCTTGAACGAGTGAGTCCTTCCCAACAGGTATGATTTGAACCAGCCAAGTGCTAGCTCACTGATTCCATAGTAAATATTAAGTCTTTCCAGGAGAATGGTGTGGTCAATGGTATCAAATGCAGCTAAAAGATCCAGAAGGGTAAGGACAGTGACAGACCCTTTGACCATATTGAGAAGAATATCGTTATGAATATTAAGGAGGGCATTTTCAGTGGAATGGTGTTTTCTATAAGCCGATTGGAAAGCGGTCATAAGGCCTGCTTCATCAAGGTGAGTTTGTAGCTGGACGGCTACTGCCCTTTCAAGTATCTTTGAAATGAAGTTTAGATTAGAGACAGGCCTATAGTTTTTGAAAACTTCTTTGTCTAAGGTTGATTTTTTGAGGATTGGGGTAACATGGGCCTACTTGAAAAAATTCGGACACTTACCTTGTTCAAGAGAGGCATTGATTATTGAAGTGGTGGGGGTGATGAGAATGTCGAAATAATCAAGAACAAGAAAATGGACCAAGGGTCGAGGGAAGATGATTTACTTGAAGAGTTGATAATGATTTTGGTAACTTGGTCCTCAGTTAAAGCAGAGAAAGTGGAAAACATAGGGGGAAGAGAGTTATGGGTGATGTGTTGCATATTCAGTGAAGCAGAGAATGTAGAGCATATTTTTTCTGTGAAGAACTCTACAAATCTGTCAGCCAAAAGTTGAGGGGGCTTTATCGATGGGAGCATCTTGGCTGGTAGTCTGTGTAACACATCTCCCAGGACACGCCATAATTTTTGTGGGTTGTGGTGATTTTCCTAAATTTTTGCTTTAAGGAATTGAGATTTACCCTGCATGCAGATTTTATTGTACAGGTGGACTTTCTGCATGTAGTGGGATCTATTGAAGGTGGATTTATTTCTTCACCAATTGCGTTCATTCAAATGCTTGGTCTCTTCTGCCGCAATTACGGTTTCATTAACCAATCCCGGGATGTACTTCGCCTTGGTCTGCTTGGTGTGTAGTGGTGCATGTTTGCCTATAAGGGTGGACATTGTTTGTAGAGAATATCAAGTTCCTTGGACGGATTATTAATTAGTTCAGAAGCAAGAAGATCTATTTTCATTTTCTCTTTATCAATTTTATGGTACTTGCGAAAGGTAACAGTAGCATTAGTCTGGGATCTAGGGGTTAAGAAATTGAGGGTGAAACTAACTGAAAAATGGTTGGAAAATGCATCAGTGGTATGGACATTGGAAATATTGTCATTGTTGGATTTGGTTAAAACCAGGTCAAGAGTATGTCTATGAATATGGGTCGGGAAGTTAACTTTCTGAATTAAATCAAAAGAATCGATCAGTGGGTGAAAAGTTTTGAATTCGAACATGTTTCAAAGTAAAAATTGAAGTCGCCAATGATAACCAGATTTTCAGTGGTGTGATGAATGTCCTCCAAAAGTGAAAAAAAGTTGGAGTACTGGAGGAAGGGGGTCTGTATATGCTCAGAAAATAAAAAGATTTTTTGTTTAGTGATATCTTGAGGAAATTTTCGAAGGTGGTGCAAGTCTTTGTAGGAACAATGGAGGGATCCAGTCCATCTTTAATGAAAAAAAAACCCAGTCCTCCACCACGACGGACCTCTTGTGGCTGTTGATAAAGATTGTAACCTGGTGGGGTGGTTTCGGATTCATTTTGGCACTCATTGTGTCAGGTCTAATCCAAGTCTCCGACATGGTGAAGAGATCAGTGTCATTGAAATAAATTTTGCAATGGCAGGATATTTGTTGTGTATTGATCTAATATTGGCGTAGGTGACCTTTGGACACTTGGATGGTCCTGGGTTTGGGTTGATGTCACCAGCAAGCAGGAGTAAGATGAAAAGGCGAAAAGGTGGTAGAGCTGGTGGAATTAATATTGATGATTTAATGATGAAATGTAGACAGAAGGTGTTTGTGGGGGTCTGAAGGGGCCAAAACTAACAACATCAGGGCATTGAATGCTTGAGTTACTGTGGTGCCAGTATGCAGTAATGACTGGTTGGATTGCCAGTAAGATATGTAGGAAAATCATTTTTGGGAGCTTTGGGGTTAAAAGCTACAAACTAGACATAAAATTTGGGGAATTATGTGGTTAGTGGGTGAATATTGTAAAAGTGATGGTCCCCGATAACGGGGAATGTGAGTGATAAAAGGGGATCAAACAATAAAATGGGCAGTTTAAATGTGTAATTATCAAGTAATATTATTAAAAGGGGAGTATAACGAAAAACAAGGAGTATTGAACTGAATAGTTAGTAAAGTAATGACCTATCTGGATCAGGCGGACCTAACCTAGCTCATTCAACCCTACTGGTGTCTGCTGGGTACAGGGTGGGCAGGACCCAAATAAACAAGGCTGAAAGTGTTTTTGGTCTACTAGCCCCAAAGCCATCAGTGACATGAGTAGTGCACTGAAGCGGTCACCCATCCCAGTAGTAACATAGCCCATTGCCACTTCTGTAAAAGACAGATACTCATCACGCTACACCACAATTCATGAAAAAATTAAATTCATGAGACAAAAAAATGAAAAAGTGATCTCTAGAAGCACGAGCCTCGCTAGAGCTCAGCGCTTAAAAAGGCCAAATTTAGTTTGGTCTACATGCATGGGCTGTAAAGCCACCAGAGACACGAGTAGTGCATTAGTATTTGTACAAATCTGATGACAAAAACAAATTCCAAGTCAGATACATCCCATAACTGGCCTAGAACTCAGACGGTCACCCATCCAAGTACTAACATAGCCCTTGGCTGTTTAACTTCAGTGATGAGAGTTGTACCCATTATGCTAGGCCACAATTAATGAAAATCTGGGGCCAGCTTCACGAAAGGTCTAAGTCTTAGGCAAATCTCAGCTGAGATTCTGCTCAAGTTGAGATTCACAAAAGGGATATTCAAAAGGAACATCAGCGCTGAAGTGAGGGTGGTACCATTATACCTGGGTCTAATGGTAACACCGCTAATAGTTGGGGAGCATTCATTATTTCCTCGATTACAATTTTAAGAACTACTTTTTACCGAACTCATACCTAACTAAATGGGTGAATGCTAAGCTCTGTATAGTGGTACAGTGGGACCCACCTCCTCTCTAATTCTTTCCTAGTGGTACAGTGGGACCTGCCTCCTCCCTAGTTCTTCCCTGGTGGTACAGTGGGACCCACCTCCTCTCTAATTCTTCCCTAGTGGTACAGTGGGACCTGCCTCCTCCCTAGTTCTTCCCTGGTGGTACAGTGGGACCCACCTCCTCTCTAGTTCTTCCCTAGTGGTACAGTGGGACCTGCCTCCTCGCTAGCTCTTCCCTGGTGGTACAATGGGACCCACCTCCTCTCTAGTTCTTCCCAAGTGGTACAGTGGGACCTGCCTCCTCGCTAGTTCTTCCCTGGTGGTACAGTGGGACCCACCTCCTCTCTGGTTCTTCCGTAGTGGTACAGTGGGACCTGCCTCCTCGCTAGTTCTTCCCTGGTGGTACAGTGGGACCCACCTCCTCTCTGGTTCTTCCGTAGTGGTACAGTGGGACCTGCCTCCTCGCTAGTTCTTCCCTGGTGGTACAGTGGGACCCACCTCCTCTCTGCTTCTTCCCTAGTGGTACAGTGAGACCTACCTCCTCCCTAGTTTTTCCCTGGTGGTACAGTGGGACCCCACCTCCTCTCTAATTCTTTCCTAGTGGTACAGTGGGACCTGCCTCCTCCCTAGTTCTTCCCTGGTGGTACAGTGGGACCTGCCTCCTCCCTAGTTCTTCCCTGGTGGTACAGTGGGACCTGCCTCCTCTCTCACTTTTCCCTAATGGTACAGTGGGACCTGTCTTCTATCTAATTCTTCCCTAGTGGTACAGTGGGACCCGTCTCCTCTCTAGTTCTTCCCTAGTGGTACAGTGGGACCTGCCTCCTCGCTAGTTCTTCCCTGGTGGTACAGTGGGACCCACCTCCTCTCTAGTTCTTCCCTGGTGGTACAGTGGTACCCGCCTCCTCTCTAGTTCTTCCCTAGTGGTACAGTGGAAGTAGGGACTTGCCACTAGGGAAGAAATCATGAGGTATGGAAGAATTTGTGCAGGAGTGGGGCCCACTGTGCCACTAGGAATATTAATTTGAATGTGGGGAAGAAGTTTCACAGGGATGGATCCCACTGTACCATCAGGGTGGAATTAGAGAGGAGGCATGACCCACTGTACCACTAGGCAAAAATTCATGAAGTATGGAAGAATTTGTGCATGAGTGGGGCCCACTGTGCAACTAGAAATACATTTTGCATGTGGGGAAGAAGTTTGACAGGGATGGGTCCCACTGTACCACGGGGGAGAACCAGAAAGGAGGCAGGTCCAGATGTGCCACGTGGGAAAAAATTGTGAAGTAGGGAAGAAGTTGGGCAGATGTGGATCCCACTTTGCCACCAGGGATGAATTTGCATGTAGTGAAGTAGCTTGTCAGGATTGGGTCCCACTGTACCACAAAGGAGAAAGTGGAGAAGAGGCAGGGCCCATTGTACCAGTAGGGAAGAATTAGGGCAGAGGTGGGTCTCACTGTACTACCAGGGATGAATTGGCAAGTAGGCAAGTAGTTTGGCAGGACTGGGTCCCGCTGTACCACTAGGGAAGAACTAGAGAGGACATAGGTCCCACTGTGCCATTAGGGAAGAAATCGGAAGTAAGGAAGAACTAGGGCAGAAGTGGGTCCCACTGTGCCACCATGGATGAAATTGCATGCAGGGAAGAAGTTTGGCAGGGGTGGGTCCCACTGTACCACTAGGGAGGAACTGGAGAAAATGTAGGTCTCACTGTGCCACTAGGGAAGAACTAGAGAGGAGGTGGGTCCCACTGTGCCACTAGGGAAGAAATCGTGAAGTAAGGAAGAACTAGGGCAGGAGTGGGTCCCACTGTGCCACCATGGATGAAATTGCATGCAGGGAAGAAGTTTGGCAGGGGTGGGTCCCACTTTACCACTAGGGAGGAACTAGAGAGGAGGCAGGTCCCACTGTGCCACTTAGAAGAAACTGTGAAGTAGGGAAGAACTGGGGCAGGAGTGGGTCCCACTGTGAAACCAGGGACGAATGTGCATGTAGGGAGGAAGTTTGGCAGGGGTTGGTCCCACTGGGGATGAACTAGCGAGGAGACAGGCCCCACTGTACCACTAGTAAAGAACTTAAATATTTTTCATGAAATAATAATTGCTCTTTACTGGGTCTCACTGTGCCACTTGGCGTTTGTTAAACGGGTCTCACTGTACCACTGGCACCATTAGACCCAGGTGTAATGGTACCCTCTCATCTTTCTTCGCTGAACCAGGTCCTCGGGATATTAGCTGAGACCAAAATCTCAGACATGTTTTGAGGCTGGACCAATCAAAATTGATGTAACATTCTGTTGAGATCAGTGTAAAGCATACACATTTATATTTACAGCTGTACCACATGTCCTCACATTTTATAATACATGTATACTCTATCAAGTAAAATGTTTTCTTTTTTACTATAATTTGTACTGGCATACAAAATATCTGAATAAAACAGCAATCCAGGTCTGGATATTCAGGCCGATATCCAGACCCATCGAGTGCTTGAAAGTAAATTTTCATTGTATTTTTGATTCTACTAACATGTGTGGATATGTGGGGCTGGAAATTTTGGAGACTTCTTCATATTTGTTGCGACATCACTTTTTTCCATAAACTTCTTGTTGAACTGAAAATTCAAATTTCTTTGTCAAATATTACAAAAAAGTAACAAGCTAAATAATTTATACAGTTCTCTCTTGTGTATTACATGTGTATATATAAGTTTGTTGTTGATAAAATGCACTGAATAAGCTTTCTAAGAATCAGTGAATAGGGGATATATTTGTCTGTGTAAACACTCTTTTTCTATTGTGTCATATCAAGAGGGAGTTATTGGAGTGAATAAAGCAAAGACAGTATGAAAACAAATCTTTGTATGTTTTCAATTTTCATTGAAGTTGTTCTGACAGCCACAAAAAGGTAACATAACATTTGTTTGTCACTGCGTTCAAATATCATACTTTCCTAAAAAGAGACAAATTTATAGTCATGATATCCTGTAATACTTTATTATCTGTTGTTTAAAGTTATAGAGAGGTTGCGCACTACGTTTTATTGTCCCGTAACATAAATATGCAGAGAATTGCGTTAAGGTTTATGTTACGGGAGATATTTGATCTTGCGCACTACAACACCAGTACAGAAGATTTTGCAAAGGTTCAGGCCAAAGGTATTTAAATGTATCTTTCATGTGTATTCAATTATGTACTGTAAAAGTAAAGTACATATTTCTCAAAAAAAAGAGGAATGGACACATTCTTTCATTTTATAAAATAAAGCCAGTACAAAAAATGTTTTTTTTATGAAAAAAATAACCTGCAAACACCAATGTATAACAGTGAATTAATTGAGCTTGGCCTTAAATATTATGGCTTGGATGAAAGACTTCTCAAGGAAATGGTTGGTTGTAGAAATTTATGTTTTAACTGGTCATTTTACATCAGATGGATACACTGAGTGTTGTAAATAATGCTACACATATTTCTTTAGACATATGTATATAAAATTTCCAAATATAAAGTTTGTAAGTACACTAAAAACATTAAGGGAAATCATGTACGTAACTCAGGCCTCATTTGCGTATAAAACGCTAATTTCTACCGTAGTTATATCTAGACGTGACGTTTCACACAGCAATTGATGACGTTGGAAAGGTACTTTTAATGTTAGCGAGAGTGAAAAACGTAATGCGCAACCTCTCTAGTAGAGAGTTTGCGAACAACGTTTTTGATACCCGTATCTACTTTCCGCTACGTTACACATCATTGATTCTTGTGTGTGATGTCATTTCATAAGGTTTTAACTGCATAAGGTTGCGTTTTTTACGTAGCAAATGGCTTTGCCACGTAATCTTTTTCCCTTGTGGATTTATTAATTATTGGAGCAATAAAGTGTGTTTTACATGTCAGTACAGAGTTCTTGAGAGACTGTAGATTATTTTTAGCAACTTTGTCAGTTTTTGAGGAACCCAAGTGTACAACGACCAGCCTTTTTTCATCCCCTTTCCTTAATTTTTTTGAGGTAATGAACAGAATCTTCGAAAGTTTTATTTGCGTGTGTTTTATAAGCTATTAAACTTGTGGGTTTACTGCTTGTTGGGCCAATTAAGTTTGTATTATATATCAGTACCCAGTTCATTCAGTACTGTAGATAAATAAAACCAATGAAAATTATCTTTATTGACTTGTATAATTGCCAATTAGTTTAAATGAAATGCATGTAAAAGTCCTGGTTCAAACGCTGTTCGCAAACAAAACTGTCCCCCTCAATGGCTTTCTCCCGTATTGATTAATTATGTTGCGTGTTTTCACAAGGGACGTTTATGAAACGTTGTTCGCAACCTCTCTAATATCTCCCGATCCCGGCCTTTGGACAGTTATAAAATGCCTACCGTATGTGATAATTTGCATATTTCCATTCGTCACGTTTTTTTTAAACCTTTGTATCTCATTTATGTTTGTGGCTGTGAAAACATCTCTGTAAAAAATTTTGGTCTAATTAAAAACAAAATGGGCGCCATAGAAAAAACAAGTTATTGATATAAAGGCCGAGTTTACAAGAAAACATTGAAGTGGAAATCTGCAGTTATGTTTAGATTTCTTTTTACTACACAAAACTACGGAAGCCTATAAAGGTCACATCAGTAAAGTAAAAATAATTTCATAAGTCTTGATTACAACATACTATCTCGTAATTACAAGGTACTTTTTGCAATTATGACAGCATATTTTGTAATTACAAGATACTATTTTGTAACTACAACATAGTGCATGTCGTAATTATGAGATACTATCTTGCAATTACAACACAGCATATCTTGTAATTACGACATAGCATCTTGTAATTTCAATATAGTGTGTATGTCGTAATTATAAGATACTATCTCATAATTAAGCATACCTTGAAAAGGGCGCTTATTGTTTTCATATCAAGTTTCCACATCATTATGGCCACATTATCGTCTCCCTTCAATATCTCCATTATTAGTGGACAGATTCTAACCATTTTGGCACTTATTTACCCTGGGTGTGAAAAAAAATTCTGCATGCTTTCTTTACCTTTGACCATTACCAAGGTCACATGACCAAAAATAAGTTGTTGTTTTTCGCATACAGCTGCCTGCCATCTCCACTCAGCCAAAACTATTTACTGTAAGAGGTTCTTATTTTGTCAGCACTATCAAAATGTCGAGATGATAAGATTTTAGGAGTGATTGGACCAAAAGTGAATGATGTATGAACGTTTTTATACCAGGTAGTAAACAGAAAGTTTAAATTCAGAACCTGTAGTTTCCCTTTCTCTGTTGCATTTACAGCCTTAAAATGTATTGGGAGGTCATAAGAAACCATATACAGTGAGACTAGAAAGCTGGTTAGATTTACCTCCTGCCCAACACAGCCATATGGGTAAAACCTGGGTAAAAAATCCCAGATTTTGTGTTTTTGCTTTGATCTCCTATATTACTGCTTTTAGAGTTCTTGAATGTATTATGAGGTAATAGGAAACCATATACAGGGAGTCTAGAAAGCAAAAAATAACAAGGTAGTATTTTGTAATAATGACTTATGCTATGTTGTAATTGCAAGACAGTATCTTTTAATAACAAGATTGTATCTTGTAATTACAAGATAGCATATGTTGTTGGGTTTTGGTGATTTTTGTTGAACTATTTGACATCTGTGTTGGATGGGTTATAAGTAGTTATCATGACTGGTGTGTCAATTGGGTTTTTGGTTTTGACTACTAGCAGTTCATCTTGTGTTAACTGGGCTGCCCTCAGCATATATTATTTTAGGGTTTTCATAGGTACCCTGTGTCTAGATAGTATTCCATTAATTGATTCCATGTTGCATGAAATAATCATTTTTAGTGCAAATCCTTGTTATTCTTAGGAACTGTCCATAAGAGCCTTTGGTGTGGCATGGTTTATGGTAGGTCGAGGTGTAGTGTAGGTATAGATGTGTGTCTGCAGGTTTCCCGTAGAGTTAATATAGAGTTGTCTATTTTTATCAATTTTCAATGTGGTGTCAAGAAAATTAATACAGTGTACTTTCATAACTAAATTCATGTGTGAATATAATTTTTTCATGAATATTGTTCAGGTAGTTCAAGAACTTCTTCTGCATGGATCCAAATCATAAAAATATCATCAATGGATCTGAGCCAAAGAGTGGTTGTTTGTCCCAATTACGCAATACATTGGTTTCAAACCTGTCTGGGTTTGCATAGTTGGGTGCTACAGCAGTTCCCATGGCTGTGCCTCCAATTTAGAGGCAGTGGGCATGATTAAATCTAAAGCTTATATTTTGTAGAACTAGTTTCTTACTAGCTGCAGGACATTAGGTGTGATTGGGTCCCTAGTCCTGTCTTTTGTGTGCTACCACAACTGATAATCCTTCATGATTTGGGATGTTGGTACAAAGTGACGACACTTCCAATGTGACTAGTAGTGCACCCTCAGAGATTTGTCCTAGATCTTTAAGTCTACTGACAAAGTGCTATCTATAACATATGCTTTAGTTTTCTTATTATGTAATCATGTATGCATATCTTTGTTTAAAGGTCTTAGAAAATTACTGATCAGAAAGTAAGACATTTGATTAAAATTAATATTAACATACAACATAAGTGAAAAAAACCCCACATAATTCATTTTATTTTGTCAACACAAAATAAAACACTTCAAGTTTTAGCCTTTCTATTGTATTTCTGTTTCACTAACTTTCAATGAAATGCCCACGTATTCAAAGTATAGAATGAAATATCTTCTGTAGTTAAAACCTTATGTGTATAGTTACTTGTAAACATCTTGAAACAGCAACATAGAAAAGATTGCTGTGTACGCTCTCCACTAGTTTACACAAGTAACATACCCAGATTGCTCAAGCACTCCCCTGTAATCATATATATATCATGTACAAGCTGAGATTTTGTACAAGTTGCAACTTGTGCAAGCAGTTTGTTATTATTATTATTTATTTATTTAAGTGACATAGTATTGCTAATTTAATAAGTTAATTAAATGGACAATTACTTTACCGGTCGGCACGACCGGTCCCACAAAACGTCAGCAAAAGACTTCCTGGATATACTACCGGCAGGACCGGTCACAGAGCGTGCATTTGCTAGGTGGCGCATCGTAATTTCTGCCTATCTAGGCATCAATGTTATCGCATCTTTTTTGTGTCTAGCCCTATTAAGACCCCTAGTAAGCTGATAGCAGGGCCTTGGGTGGGCCTTGCCTATCCATTGGATAGGGTATTAACTTATAAAAATTTTCTTATTAAATTTGCAATTTTATTACATTAATACATCCTATCCAATGGACAATTGCTGAAAAACTACCGCTTGGAAGGTGGGTAAGCTACTAGGGACTGAAGTGAACTCATAAACAAACAAAACTGATAAGGCCGGGTTTGACCTAGGGTCAGGGAACCCGATAAAGGTCAAGGTCGGTTACCACTAACCGATTACCCGGAAGTATACCAACATTCCCCCCCTTTTTTCCCAGACTTGCTAGGAGAAGAGGAAGAGAGGGTTGAGTTCAGTCCCATAAGAAATAAATTTCCCAAGGGAAGTAAGTCACAGTTTGTTTGTTTTTTGATAATTTTTTTGTCATTATACTTATGTACTATATACAGAGTATATAGAGTATGTACATACATGTATTTACATATCTCCTCATTTTGGGTTTGGTGGTGCACCTGCTGAACAGCCACCACTGGACCCAAATGGAAAAGCTCTGAATCAGCCCAAGCCACATCCTTCAAATAGAACTGTGTGAAGGTGTTATGTGATTTCCAGTGGCAGGCTGACAAAATTTGCTCTAAGGAGACCCCCGACTGAAAGGCCTTAGAAGCAGCAAAGGCCCTGACATCATGGGCTTTAACCTGATGCAATGTGAGGGCCTCCTGGTCAGAGAACTCGTAGCATAGGATCACAGCTTTGCTTGATCCATGAGGAAATGGTGGCAGGTGAGATATCTTTGTCAAAGCCTTTCTTGAAGGAGACAAAGACTAACTCCTTGTTCTGCCTTAGATCTGAGGTCCTGTCCAAGTAATAGCGCAGGGCTCTGACTGGACATAGGGACCTATCCTCCTTAAGTGACTTATCCAGAGTGGGGACCAGGGCTGGTATAACCACCAGGGCGACACTATCTGGGCCCTCCTTAGCCAGTTGGTTCTTGGATAGAAAACTGGGAGAGAGGTACAAAGACACATTAAATCAGTCTGACTGGTGTCTGATGTTTTTATGTAACCAAGCATGGATCTCACTCCTGCATTTACCAGAATCCAGGGCCAATAGGAAAACAGTCTTGAAGGTCAAGTGTTTTAGTGAGGCCTCTGTCAGCTGGTGTAGAACCAAGGAGAGGTTCCAGGAGGGGATGACCCTCCTGCCCTTGGGTCTGTCTCTATGGAAACTATCCAGGAGACGGGTGAGATTCTCATCTTTGCTGACATTAATGGGGGAGTTGCCCAACTTGTCAGCAATTGCTGATCTTTAACCATCAATGGTGCCTGGTTGTAACTTCCTGTCCTGGAACAAGTACAGGAGGAAGTTAGTTATGGCTTTCAGAGGTGGTGCCCTGAAGTCCACCTGATTACTGAGGCACCACTTTGTAAAAATGTTCCACTTTGCCTCATAGACGGATCTGGTTGATCCTCTTTGAGGAGCTGCCAATTCGTGCTGCCACTGTTCTGACTCTAGGAGCCAGGCATGTAGGTTCAGGTTTGACAGGTTCCTGTGCCGGGTCTGGTTGAATGGCTGAGTCACCAGATTGGGCAGATTGGGCAGGCACAGTGGGATCTGACTGGAAATGGCCACTAGGTCCCAAAATCTGGCCATGCTGGGCCACCCCGGTGCAATCAGTGTGATTCTGTTGCATGGGTAGTCCTGCAACTTCTCCACCACTTTACCCAAGATGGCTGCTGGTGGGAAGGCATATGGGTCCAGATCTTCCCAAGACAGACTGAGTGCATCCACTGCCCATGCCTGGGGGTCTGGAACCGTTGACACAAACTGTGGCAGTTTGTTGTTGAACCTGGTGCCAAACAGGTCCACTTGGGGCTGGTGCCACCGGGAGCATATGGTTTGGAAGACCTGTGGGTGAAGGGACCATTCTATTTGAATGGTTTGACCTAATCTGGATCTGGATGTGTCGAGCTTTGAGACTTACCGGTCTCCTGGTGCACCAGGTCAGGATTCTCCACAGTAGGGCACACAGAGGGCCTGACTTCATCCCCCCTTCTTTGTTTATATAGGCAACCACTGTTGTGTTGTGTCTGTGGCCACTAGAACTATGTTGTTCGAAGAAAGGTCTTTGGACTCTTTTAAGGCCACCTTTAGTTCCAGATGGTTTATGTGCAACTTGCTTTCTGGAAGGGACCAGGTTCCCCTTGCAGTACGTTTGTTTAAGTGAGTGCCCCACCCTTCTTTTGATACGTCTGTAAAGATATGCTTTAGTGGGTGTAATGGTTGACCTGGTAGAGCATTGCTTTCCTCCAGCCACCATTTTAAGTGAGGGTGGAGCGACCTGGAAACTGGTATCACCTTTTCTAGTGATTCTGGGACCCTCCAGTTGTTTTTCAAATGCCACTGCATGGGTCTCATATGGAGTCGCCCTAGATGGCCTTGCTTTTCTGTTGCTGTGAGTAGACCTATGAGGGACAAGAACTGCCGGACCGGACACACCGGACTGGACAGTATTGACTGAATCTTATCTGTTAAGGCCTGCCAACGCTCTGGTGTGGGTCTGAACTTGCCCTCTCTCAGGTCGAACTGGTAACCTACAAAGTTAAAAACCTGTTTTGGATCCAGTTCTGACTTCTCCTTGTTCACCAGCCAGCCTAGCTCTTGACAAAGAGCTACCAAGGTCTGTGTATGCTGGAGACAGGTATGGTGGGACCTGGCTCTCAACAACCAGTCGTCTAGGTACTGGTGGACCATTATATTCCCCTGTAAGGGTGTGAACTCCATTGGTGCTGTGGACAGGCCAAAGGGTAGGGCTTTGAACTGGTAGGATCGACCCTGGACGTGAAAACGTATATACTTCCTGGACTGACTGTGAATTGCTATGTGGAAGTATACATCTTTGAAATCTATGGAGGTAACCCACTCCCCTGCCTGTAGGGAGGTTCTTATTGTCTCTGGTGTCTCCATTTTGAACGACTCTGTGCTTAGAAAGGTGTTCAAGGTGCTCAGATCCAAGATGGGTCTCCACCGGTTGTTGGGTTTGGGTATCAAAAATAGTTGGTTGAAAAACCTTAGTGACTTTTGAGTGGTTACCGGTTCCACTGCATTTTTGGTCAGAAGCTGATGCAATGCCTCCAACAGGTAGCTGTTCCTGTGGGGATTTACATAACAGCTTATGACTGGGGGACTGGGTCAAATTTGGCCGGAACTGGAAGGAGAGGGGGTAGCCCTCTCTGAGTACTGTTACAATCTTGGGACTTGCAGTCGTCTAGTGGATCCTTATACCCCTCTGTAAGACCATCAGTTTTACGTCTTTGGCCACCACTGTGAACTCCATTGGTGCTGTGGACAGGCCAAAGGGTAGGGCTTTGAACTGGTAGGATCGACTCTGGACATGAAAACCTATGTACTTCCTGAACTGAATGTGAACTGGTATTTGGAAGTATGCGTCCTTGAAATCTATGGAGGTAACCCACTCCCCTGCCTGTAGGGAGGTTCTTATTGTCTCTGGTGTCTCCATTTTAAACGACTCTGTGCTTAGAAAGGTGTTCAAGGTGCTCAGGTCCAAGATGGGTCTCCACCGGTTGTTCAGTTTGAGTACCAAAAATAGTTGGTTGAAAAACACTGGTGACTTCTGAGTGGTTACCGGTCCCACTGCATTTTGGTCAGAAGCTGATGCGGTGCCTCCAACAGGTAGAGGGATTTACACAGCAGCTTGTGACTGTGGGTGACCTGGTCAATTTGACCAGAACTGGAAGGGGAGGGTGTAGCCCTCTCTGAGTACTGTTACAACCTTGGGACTTGCCCCTAGGGCTTTCCATTTTTTTTCCAAAATTGGTGTAGTCTGGCCCCTACAGGTAGATCTATAGCAACAGTTGGGACATTTGTGACACGATTTATAGAACTCAAGTGTCCTACACAGGAAATATCTTTCACATATTTTATTTCTGTGTAATTGTGACAATAATTGGGAATTAAGCCTTTCTTTTGTGGCAACCCAGTAATAGAATGAGCATTTGCAACAAAAGAGTTTATACAAGTAAATTTACAGTCTCGCTCTTGCTGGTCAGGTCCTTGCTTTTGGCCATCACTGGTGAAGGGTTCAAACTTGTCTTTCCGAACACACAAGCACAGTCCTTCAGTCCAGTAACACACTTTACTCAGAAATTGTCATTTACATTGTTTAGAACCCTTGGCCGGATTCTGTGAGAAAGTGGAAGGCTTGCCATGCCCTTTCTTTCCCTGCTGGCATTCGCGTATTTGCTTCCAAGCTGGGATGCTGGACTTCCGGTCCGGTTGATGAGAAGACTTGTCATTGGAAGTGTATGGGTGAAAACGACCAGGCTTCCTGTGTAACTGACGAGAAGAACGCCTCTCCTCACTTCTTGACACCTCTTCCTCAGCTTTAATCAGAAGCTGGTCAGGGAAAAGTGACTGCAAATGAATGGGAGGAGTATGCAGTGCAGTGAGAGTGTCTTGTTTTACACCAGCATGTAAATACTCTAGGTAGCTGTCTCTATGTGCAAGAGTGAAGTTAGCCATGCTGATGAAAACACCTTCAGATAAGTCCTGCATCATTCTAGCCATGGCTTGGGAGATTGACTGGTTAAAAGTCACCAAATACTCCAGCTCGTCCACAGCTTGCTGCGATCCTTCAGAGGACTTGCCCTTGCCCTTGCCCTTATCCAAATGCAAGTTCTTGAGTTGAGTAGACATCGCGTCCTGCACTCTAGTCAGACACCTTGACAACCCAGCAGCCTGGTTGCACATTACAGTTTGTTCTCTGGCTGCTCTTTCCCAGCGTTTCAGGATGTCCTGGTTAAGGGCCCGCGAGGGTGGGGCTTTGCTGCTTTGCTGGTTCCAGAGACCATTAACACACAGGTGATCTATCAGAGTCTTTCTTGTCAGCATGCATGTCGTACCATCTAGACGACCTGAATGGCTTGACAAACTGGTCACTGAGGAGTCCAGCAGTTTCTGCGTTTCTGGAAGGGTAGCCTTCAGTAATGGTGAGATTTAATTTCTCCATCTTCCTACACAGCCAGTCATCTACCAGCAACTTAACAGAGACTTTTCCGGTTGGCTGAACTCTGGAACCAGCAAAAGGGTTGTCATCTGCAGATGAAACACTGTCGAATTCAGGAATCTGATGCCAGCCCATAAATGACCTCACGCCTCTGACTGTCTCTCTATAGCTGGCCTCCTCAGAGAGTTCTTGATCAGTAGATTCATCTCTGTCTGGGGAACCGTCTTGGAAGTTGTCATCAACAGGTGAGCCCAGTTCACTGTGTAGATCTCCATTACTATCAGACCCACCGGTAATATCAACAGTCTTTCCACCATTACAGGTCTGTTTAGCATACCGGGCAGATTACTGGTACCAGTTAGCAGAGCATCAGGACCTGCACCGGGAGCCTCAACAGGCTGGGTGGCTAACACTCCAGTACCTGGACCCTCAACAGGGCAGGTAGCACTCTTGCTGGCAGCTACACTCGCAGCAACTTCACCGGTGGTCTAAACAAGGCTAGAACCGGTACCCTCAACAGTCACACCAGATGAATTAACACTGATGGAGGTTCCAGGAACAAAAAAGGGCTGATTACTGGTAACCACTAAGGGGGTTTCTTCACAGGTTCTACAGGCACATCAAACGTCTTGGAGAGCAGCATAGCTTCTAATCTGACAAAATGTTCAGACCATTTCTCGTCTAGGTCCTTCAGTTCATCAAAATTGGGTTTTGCTGCTGGATTTTTTCTTACTGCTAGGCTTGGGAGATTCGTCAGATCTCTTCTTCTTCTTGTTAGCAGGAGATTCAACAGAAGCAGATTCCTTGTGTACCCGTCCCAAAAGAGTGACCTCTGATGGGTCCACAAGAGTGGGGGTAGCAACAGCAGGGGAATCAGACAAAGTCTTCTTCTGATCTCGTTCTTTACTGGACTTGTAGGTAGGGGTGGAGTTGTTGGATTTGCGCAGGCGTAAACACTTTACAAATCTGACAATCCATCTGCCTCTCTGTTGTCCAGGGGATGACATGATGATCAGTATTCTAGTAGAGTTATGTATATATAATCAAAAGTTCATAAAATGATAAAGTTTGTTGTAAAACTACAAAAAATGTCTCTCTGTAGAAAACGCGTCTGCACACTCTACGTGCTAAACGAAAAAGATGTGATGATGTCACTATGTCTAAACAGGAAGAAAGTATGATGCGCCACCTAGCGAATGCACACTCTGTGACCAGTCCTGCCGGTAGTATATACAGGACGTTTTTTTCTAACGTTTGCGGGACCAGTCACGCCGACCGGTAAAGCAATTGTCCCAATCGATATAATGTATTAATGCAATAAAATACCATAATCAGTATAAAATAATATACCAGTATATTATTAATGATACCCAACCCTGAAGGACTTATCAGTCACTATTAAACAAGTTAAACTTGCAAGTCATACAAGATTGGCTGTACAAGTTGTAACTTGTTCAGAGTTTTACCATCAAATAAACCCAACTGATTTAAAATGAATTTTGGTTAAATTAACAACTTTATTGAACATATATGTTACTTTATGAACATAAATATCCTAACTAATGTGAGAGTATCATATAATTATATATATAATATCTCTATAAAAATTAACACTGAATTTACAGAAAAAACTTGAAAAGTTTTGCCAGTAACACTTAAAATACAAAAAGTAATGTTATTAATATATAAAGTTGGTACTTGTTCATTCAAAAGTAAAGTTTTCACATTGTTCACTTTGCAGGAAAAAATGTGTTTGTTACTAAATTCAGCAAGAATGTGACCTGTGGCTTATTGATGCTTGTAAAACTCTAACTTTGTACTCATCCAAGTTATAGTATTTTGGACTGGAGTCTTTTCTTTACAATTTTTAAGCAGAAAAGTTTTAATAATAACAACCACTCTTCAAAGATGAAAGTTAAAAAGTCACAAGTGAGAAATAGAAATCTTCTAAATGCAATCAACTGTCTTTGTGTGGCTTCCTGTAGCCTAGGATCACAAATGGGCAACAGAAACTTCAGATGACAGATGGCAGTATGTGCATAATTGTAATCCACACATTGCTTTAATAAAACCCTAACCAATGACATTTATTGCATTGTCTTAATATTTAGATACTGTTTCAGATATATTTTTAGAGATATGAGTACAGCAATAGTCTGAAGTCAGATACAGGCTTCTCTTGGGCCAGAATTACTCCAGTATTTTATAACAGTCATAACAGCAATACAATCAGCTGTATTTGTGATAGTATCTGTTTGAAGTGCCTCAAAACCTCTACTATTTGTCTTAATGACATTCAGATAAGTCAGGCTGAAGATCCCAACCTTGGGGAGTCAGGAAGCAAAGTCTCCCAACTTTTCCAAAAATATCAAACATGTTTGATGTGCGTCTGACTTTTATAGCCTAAATTTGGGTTGTGACTTTAAGGCTAGCAAGAGATTAGGATTAAGACTTTACACATATCGTTCCAACTTCCATGTAAAAGAAGACTGATCATTGAGAAATGACTGCTGATGCTGCTGATTTTACTGTTTCCACAATTTTATGTTAGAAAACAACCATGGATCACCAAGATTTAAACAATTTTTTCAAACCATAAATATGTATGGTATTTACGAATATATGACTTATTAACGCTCGACGATAGGAGAGGGTTATTGTGATCAGTTTGTTTCTGTCTGTCCGTCTGTCTGTCTGTCTGTCTGTCTGTCTGTGCACCGTTTCGCCCTTATAACTCAAAAACTATAACACCAATCAAGCTCAAATATGGTGGGCAGATATTTCATGGGGTACAGACGGATTCTTGAAAATTTGGTGTAATTTGTGTGAAAATTAAAGCCAGAAGAGAGTTTTTCTTATTTGTAATAATTATTGGGCTTTTACAGTGAAATCTGCTTCCCTGTCTGTGCACCGTTTTTCCCTTATAACTCAAAAACTACAACATCAATCAATCTCAAATTTGGTGGGAAGGTATTTCATGGGGCACAGACAGATTCTGCCAAATTTGGTGTAATTTGCTTGAAAATTAAAGCCAGGAGAGAGTTTTTCTTATTTTTAATAGGGAATTCACAGTGAAACTGCTTCTCTTCATCACATACGTCAAAAATCAATATTTTACTTTCTGATGATGTCATCACTCAGTGATGTCACAATGCAACTGTCATTGTGAGGTCACAAACCTAGCTTGTGATACTTGCTAACTTTAAGTAAAAATATTTCTTCTCATTTTATGGCTTGAAATTGACATAAACATAATAAAGAGGGAGGTGATATATTCATTATTTTTATTAATTATTATTTCTGTTTTATTTTCTCTTTTTTCTTTCAATACCTTGACAGTCCATCACAAAAAATTACCATGTGTGATTTTCACCAAGAAGTGATCTTTAAGCAATATTTTTACCTCCACCAGCAGTTTATATTTTTGTGTGCTAATTGTTTAATTGTCTCTTTGTTTTTTGTTTTTTTTTGTGTGTGTGTGTGTTTACATTACTCTAGAACTAATGAACAGATCTTTATTTAAAAATTTGTGGGTAGAACCTGACTGAAGGAAGAAGTTACTAAAAGAAAGATCTGAATCTTATTTTGGATACAAAAAAATCATGATTTTTCAGAGGTCCCATTTCAATGTATTTTTAATGACTTTAACTTTCTACTTGATATTTCTATGAAGATTAATTTACATGTTTGGTTTTATTTTATTGTCTTCCGTACAATACTTTATATCACTTAAGAGACTGGTCACTAAGAGTCGAGCGTTTTGCTCTCTCTGAGTGCATCTTGTATTGTAATTGTTTCAGTCCAAACACCAAAAAAAAAAGAAAAAAAAATGAGACCAGGCATTGTCAGCTATCAAACATCAGTGTCTGGTATACTGAAACAGTCATGTGGTGTAGTGGTTAAGATGTAGTGGTTAGCAGGTGGACATAATGGGCTTAGGAGTGGAAGGTCTCTGGTTCAAGCCTGTCTGTGTCATGGCGATTGTACCCTGGGACAAGCTTTTACATATATGTGTTCCTCTTTACCCAAGATTATACATGCTAGATAGCTATAGTGAAGATGTAAACTTATGACTGACTGTCACTGTATTCTGGGCAGAAAAAATACAGTACAGTCCCTGAAAACTTTTCATGCCATGGAAACTGGAAATAAGCACCAGTCGTACATGCCACCATGCCTGAACAATGACTTGACCTTACTGTTGAACCATAGATACATATCTAGATCACTGTACACCTGATTGTATTTTGCTTTACTATGAGTACTACCTATGTTGCTGTAAGGTTTTTGTACAGTTCGGGTGTGACACACCAAGGTGTCAATCTCAAGTCACACTTGAGTTTCACATTAATGACTTTAAAAGGTGAAGTGTTTATCATCATGTTTGCTCTGCTGATGACATCATATTGGAGGGTGTTTATTCCTGTCACATTCTCAGGAATGAATGAATCCTGGAATATAAGACAAGTATGAATAATGTACTTTGTTTATATGTTACATAAATTTTCCTTTCATAACCTCTGTTGCTGTTTTTGTTAATATGAGATAACATACATATCAGTTTCCCTATTCTGTTAAAACGATTTTTGACATTTAGAGAGTGTGTTTAACAAGTGAATTTACATTATAAATTCAACTTTTGAACCATTAAAATTGATTGGCAAATATTGAATATTTTACTTCACTCAAAATTCCAGCCACAGTGGCCAAACATATTGCCTTTACAGTATGTATCACCCCTGTTGTCATGGGTGGCAATCCAGTTTATGACAACATGTGAGATGTACTAAGGATCTGACAGGATGTGTAACAGATAAGATACAACTCACTGTGGCTTGGTTGCGGTATCTGGCTTTATCTCTTGGTCGCCTCCCAGCATCATGGATATTTTTGAATGTTTTAAGCCCTGTTGTTATACCTTGAGGCCGTTCTATCTGGAAACCACAGAAAACACACAGTAAATACATAACTGACCAGTACTAATTATCCTTTCAGAAATGTCTCAACTACACAGACTCATTTAAACAAGTTAGTCTTGGTAAGTTATATGGGAGACATGACAAAGTTTGGTTAACAGCTAGATTTTTGGATAAGCAAGATTCAGATTATCGAGGTTCACTCTAAGTACAGTTTTTCAATCAGTTGTGCTTTTGTTAGAAATTAGTTGACTGTTTATGTCCTGTTGTGCCTCAGAGTCCCCCTAATAAAGGGTTGATGAAGTTCTATAAAAGTTTGATGAGAAATAGAATAATTAAATGAATGCCAGCTTGTGTAAATACTTCAAAGTTCTCTAGTCTTCTGTTGATACATTATGCCCATGCTGGACCATTTCAATGAGTAAGAAATCAGTATGTTTGAAGTTATACCTGTTTTGTTTATTCTCCTTTTTTTATCAAATAAAACTGTGTGTAGTTGTAGAATCAATGTAAAACCTGTATGATTTTATATGCAATTATTTTCATTGTATTTACATGTAGCTATTGTACATCCTCAATCAATTTTACTGCTACCAAGGAAGTTATGTGATGTGGTTGTTTATATGTTAGCAAGGCATTAAAAATATATCATTAATTCACATCAAATTTTTACAGTACGTGGCTCTTGGTCACATAAAACTGATTTTATTTTGGAATTGATCCACAAGTATTTCTGGATCGTTGATTTTTTTTCAAAGAATTTGTTTGCATGGAGGTCTGCCCTCTCCGAGTGTTCTTGTTCTTTTTTGGTTATCTTTATAGATCCCATTCATGTTTATCTGATACAATTTTCCCCCATTTGGCAGTGTGAGACCATGTACAACATAAGAACACTGTGGTGGAGTAAATCTGAAATCTGAATGGATTTATTGCTTTTGTCAGAATTTATTATTGCCACAGTACCAACATTCTACCCATTTACATAATACATTAAGACATGTGAGAACTACAATAATTTCTGTTTATAGCGTGTCAATATTTAAAAAAATATGAACATATTTAATCAATATAAGTGGAACTCATTTTCAAATTGGTGGCCATTGTGGCAAGTTTTGATAAAACAGAGTTTAACTACACATTTATGTAATTGCATGTTACAAAGTGAAAATATCTACATAAAGACTTGTGCAAATCTTATTTTAAATGGAAGTGCATCTAGTATATATACCAAATAATCACATATGGGATTTAGACTTACAACGAAATTAGCCTTTTCTAGCCTAACATAGAGATCATCATCTTCTCTGCCCCACCCCCAGTATTTGTTGGACATGCCATTGACCTGTAAGTGAAATGTGTACATTAAAAAATATGAAATTCACCACAGTATTTACCACAGCCAGTAAAACTAAGTGACAAGAAGCCAAATACACTGAAAATGCCCCTGTAGTGTCACCCATGTAATAAAACTGTCCCACAAATATCACTCATCAAATAAAATTGTCCTGCTAATATCACTCATCTAAAAAAATTGTCACACAAATGTCACTCATCTAATAAAATTGTCCTGCTAATATCACTGATCTAAAAAAATTGTCACACAAATATCACTCATCTAATAAAATTGTCCTGCTAATATCACTCATCTAAAAAATTGTCACACAAATATCACTCATCTAATAAAATTGTCACACAAATATCACTCATCCAACTACAAAAGTATTCAGAGAGTGCAGACCTCCCCCAAGCAGCTCATTTTTACCCCTACTTCTCCCTGCTGTGGATCATAGTATCTGGAATTGTGCTAGGATCCAGATCACACGTAGGTATATTATAGACAATATTGTGGGAGTGTCCTGTTTGTTTTTTTGGCCAAGCAATCTGAAAATTAATTCTGGAGATGTATATGTTACAGTAAATAGGTGAAATCAGTAAATACGCATATTTACTGAAATTTTTAGTAAATACTTTCTTGTACGTTGGACGGATGCCTGCAGCTTCCTGTGATTAGCATTCAGTTCCACATGGTAAGCTATTGTAGCGCAATAAAATACACATATTAACTGATTTAGTGTAAATACAAATCACAAAAGTCTCCTTTTAATGTTGTCCCTTTAATAGAGGAAGCCACACAATAACCACAGATGCCGTAAAAGGATTAAGTCGCTTTGAAAGGCTATAATGAAATCCAATTAGAGGCTAACTGGTCTTTTCATTGTTTCTAACAACAATTCTTTGATCAAGTAGCCAGTATCTACATTAAAGTCATATATCTACCAGAAAAATGGCAGAACATAAAGCCTTGATTGAAATAAAGAAACTAAAAATGTATTGTTAACAGTAGATTCTTAAAGAAAACATTCAGATTGTTTGGGTCTAAATCATTTTGTCTTAAATGACCAGGTAAAATTTAATTTCTGTTGAGTAAAAGTATAGTTAAAATATGTTAAAATGTTGAAACTCAGAATTAAATTAATTTCTCAGCTTTTCTTTATTTCCAATAAAATACACTTTTTATGTATCAGTCACATAAAAATGGTTCAAATTTAAATGACTTTTATCAGTTATACGGATGTCCTAGGTCAATAGTAGCTGTGTGATTGAAAATAGTATAAGCTCAAATGAAATATCTACCAAAAGCACATACCTTAAGTTGGTAGACATAAACATTAAAAAGCCCAGTGCTATTTTTAACATAATATTTGCATCTATATGGTCTAACAGGCATCATAATAAAGTAAAATGTTCTAATATAATGTATATTATGGTTTACAGTTCAATATTACATATTACCAACCAATGAACATCAAAGTTTCATATCACATATTTACTGAAACTCAAACCAGTAAACTTGTGAAATAATACAGGTCACAAATAAGAAAGTATGCGTATTGACTGAAAATTTTAATGCATATTAACTGATTTCACATATTTACTGTAACATATAAATGTACTGAAAATATCCCATCTCACAATGACAACAGAAACTTTGCAAAATTCCTGGATCCAGATGGTGATGTGGATCACTACCAAAATCAAAGCATTTGTTCCTTGTACCATTGTTAATATCTTCTAAAGATTTCATCAAAATTCATTCTTAGCCTTTTGAGCCGTTTTGCAAACAGACAAACAAAATAAGGCCACCAAAGACATACCCTTCTTGCTGAAGGTAATAAAATTATACTCATCTTACAAAAATGGTCCTGTTATTTCAATTAAGAAACAATAGATATTTAATATTAGACTTAAGAAACAAAAGAAACTTGATACAAAAATCAGAAACTTGACAACAATGTCTAATAAGTCATAACATGAAACAAAATGATTTCCTCAAAGATAATAGAACATACTGGAGCAATTTCACATCTTCTGCTATAGTTTTATGCGTTCGATAGTTTTAACCCAATTTTTCTCTAGTGAGAGTCACTGACCTGTTTGGCAGCTAATGACATGAGCCACATGGGATGTCAATAGCTTTACACTAAAATAAATTTAAAAATGCTCTGGTTTCAACACAAGGAAACATCTGGTGTCATACGATCTGTTCAATATCTCCTTGTAAAAAATGTCATAAAATTTGAAACACTGTCCTGATACCATCAGCTGCATCATATATTTATCTTTTGTTACATTTTCCCCAATGTACAATGATGTTAGCAAATATTTGATATCATGTGGAGTTGATGAGATTTATAATGATATTCTGTACAGCATAGACTGTAAGGTAGCCTTAATGAAACTATTTAATGTATGCTTTTCAAATAGTGTTGTTCCAGAGTGCTGGCTTAAAGCCATCATCTCACCAATTCCTAAGAGTTCTTTAAAGGACCCATTTATTCCATTGTCATATAGAGGAGTTTCATTACTTTCCCATGTAGGAAAGTTATATTCACAACTATTAAATAAACGTATAATAAGATACTGTGATCAAGTAGATATGCTATGTGAAGAACAAAATGGATTTAGACAATCAAGATCCTGTATGGACCATATATTTACCTTAACATCAATAATTAGAAATCGTTTACATACAAATAATAGTACAGTTGTTGCATTTATAGATATGCAGAAGGCTTTTGATTGGGTAGACAGGGATCTCTTATGGTATAAATTATTAATTCATAATATCAAAGGTAAAATTTATTGGGCCATACGTGCCCTTTATAAATCAACTGTATCCTGTATTCATTTAAATAATTTATACACAAATTGGTTCAAGGTAGATGCAGGGGTTCGTCAAGGTGATAACCTCTCACCAACGCTTTTTGCAATTTTCATCAATGACTTGGCGATTGAAATTCAGAATTTAGGGTTAGGTATAACAGTGGGGGACAGGAAGGTATCAATTTTGCTCTATGCTGATGATATTGCAATATTAGCCGAAAATGAGGAAAATTTACAAATTATGCTAAACAAACTAAATGAATGGTGTGAAAAATGGCATTTGACTATAAACAATGAAAAAAGTCAAGTAGTTCATTTCAGAAAAAAGAGGAAAGCAAGAACAAGCTATCCATTTAAAATAGGACCAATGGCTATTGAAACAGTGGGAAAGTATAGATACTTAGGGGTAACCTTGGATGAAAACCTGGACTTTAAAGTCTCTGCACAAGAATTAGCAGAGGCTGGAGGTCGGGCACTTGGAGGTCTTATCTCAAAATTCAAAACACACAAAAATATCGGCTATCATACTTTTACAAAATTGTTTAACCAAGGTATAACTCCAATAACAGATTATTGTAATGGCATCTGGGGATTCAAACATTCATCATTTGCAGAAAAAGTACAACTCAGAGCAGCACGTTACTTTATGGGTGTGAATGCTAAAACTCCAATTCATGCACTTACTGGAGATATGGGATGGATAACCGCTAAGCAAAGAATGTTTGAAAACATTCTCAAATACTACAATCGACTTATTAACATGGACCACAGTCGATTAACCTATAAAGTTTTTGAAAATGACTTGCAAAACATCTCAAATGAAAACTGGTCCGGTGACGTGGAAAATGTTTTAAACCAAATTGGTATGTCTGAAAATATCTTTACAGGTGCTGAAATTGACATAAACCTGGCAAAAGAAAAACTCAACACCTTAATAGATTTTGAATGGCAAGACTCTGTGGCTTTTAAACCTAAATTACGAACATATACATCATATAAAAGTCATATCAGTAAGGAAGAATACTTAGAAATAAACCTTACCAAAATGCAAAGATCCGTCTTGGCAAAGTTATGATCCTGTACTTTACCATTGGCTATAGAAAAGGGAAGGTACAAAAATGAAAAATTTTCAAAACGAATTTGCACTTTATGCAATGAAATGGAAATTGAAGACGAAATTCATTTTGTTATTCAGTGTCCAAGATATCAGAATCAAAGAGAAACGTTCTTTTCATATATTTGTGATAATGTTACAGTTGAGTTTAACAATATAGACGTATTTGATAAATTTATGGTTCTAATGAAACTAAAAGGTGTACATATTTGTCGCTTGGCGAAATTCCTTGTGTCAATTTGGGAATGTAGAAAATCCATATTATATACAACTAATTAATGTTAGTTGATAAAATCCTTTGTCAATTTATAAATGCTGAGAATTCATTAGAAGAGAAATAAGTAATAATTTTCTTTTTTTGTGTATTGGAATCTTAAATTGTAACGTAATTCTTCCTGTCACACGTGCACTTTCTACTAAAGATTTTTGAATTAAACTGACTTGTAAGCCTTTATGGCTGGGTGTTAAGAAATGTATTTGATGTCTGATGTTACTTTATTGTATAACACAACGTCAGTAAAATAAAAAAACTATCTATCCATCTATCTATATCACATTAGAATTAAACACAGATAATTAAAAGTGAAACCCAATCACATTTTCAGGGCAAAGAGTATTTGATCTTGCATGTGGCTGTTTGTTGTAGACCTACAGCCTCGAGCTTGTATGAGATCAGCTGGCAGAATAAGGCCAATATCTTTATTTTCATCACTTTGCCCAACCGGCACAGAGATATCTTTTATTTGCATGATATTTTTCCAATGATATGGTAACAATGTATGGCACTCCTACCAGACCAAAATGACGGTTTTGTAGAAGCAGGATCCCTCCTATAAAGGTGGTGTAATTATAGTCGGGGTGGAGTCCAGAGGCAGAAACGTGAAATACCCCAGTGTGTGGAAACTCATAGCTGAGCTCGTCATTCATTGGCAAGAGGTCAATATCATGTATAGCCATGTAATCACACTCAGATGCACTTTCCAGAAAACCAACGTTTACCAAGGAAGCTTTGTTGAATCTAAGATAATACATACACAAGTAAATAACATGAATTTATAATTATATATAAAAGAAAAATCTAAGATGAATAATGATGTACTTGTACAGTAAAGTACATTAATATCTTTAAGGAGTCCACAAAACATGGTGCCACATTGATAAACTGTAATTTAATAAATAAAAGCCCCCTCTTTAATATTGGCTGCCTCCAAATATTCATACTAATTTTTTGTGACCAACTGAAACATATGTTACTAAATTTTAAAATGCCCAATAAATAGGAAAAAATGATAAAAAAATAATACTATACAAATATTACTGTTTTCACAGACTGGCTGTGCTCAACTAAGAATGTGTGCAGTAAACTACCCAGCAATTTTGATTTTATTGGCCATGTTTGGTAACTGTTACACATACAGAGAAAGTAAGAGTTTGACAACACTATAGAGACAAAATAAGTAAAACCTTTTAAGGTGGTTGTTTCATATAAAGGAAAACTTTTATGCCTGTGCATTTTATTCTAATAAAGCTCCCCCCACCTTTCAAAAAATACTTAGCCCCCAGGACTATTATTACAGAAATTATGGTATATAGTTTATTTTAGTCTAATTTTGCTTGCAAGCTATTTACAAGTCATAGGTTAAGCCTCAGATTTAATCTTCTGGTTTAGGGATAGTGATGAGTGCATCACCCAGCACATGTGAAATATAAAATTGCCGTTGGTCTCTCTTCAGTTAAATCTTGTTATCATGGCTGCCATCTTGAAAATGGTTTCGACTCATACGGATCAAAGGAAAACAATTGCACCAACTGTTATAAATAGGTCTATTCTGTCAATGACCTGATTCACACTGATATTTTGCCAATTTTAAACACCACCATGGTTACCATCTTGAAAAATATTTTCATGTGGTTTGAAAAAAAAAGAATGTGAATACAATGCACTTTTGTTAACAAAGTTATTCTACTGTTTACATATTAGAGATTTTTTTAGTCTGAAATTCGGTTGCGGAGACATATATTCAAATATCAGGAATGTGATAGTTTTTATAATAGTTACATTGAAATCTCTTGAATAGTTATCGCAGTATTATCACATGAATGTTTACCGACACACAACATATAGTGACCTTATCAAGAATAACAATGATGGAATAATGTCTTACAAAATCTCACCATAAAATAATTAGAAACTAAACACATAGATTGCACAACAGTCATTTTACTGCCCTTTAATACTATATATTGTCCATAAACATTGTATCCAGTGATTTCTATAACTTTCAAAAAGCCTATACAACAGAATTATATAAAGTTGAAAAGCAAGAGATGAGAAAGATATTTCTACATAACCAGATTAGCAGGCAACAGGGTAAAAGTTCAAGGAAAAGGCCATACACAGACTAAATACTTCTACTTAACAGAGCTGCTTTGAAAATGGTGTGACTATTACTCTCTGACCTGTAGATATCTACTTGGTTGATGACATAGATCTCATGTCTGATCTTCTTTCTATTCAGGTATTGGTGTATGTGGGGTACAAACTGCTGTAGTTCTTCAAAACAGTTTCTGAAAGGCACCAGAACAGCCAGCTTGTGTGGACCCCAGCTTGATTCGTCCTGCTCATATACCTGCTTTGAAGAATGTGGCTCTTGTCTGTAAAACAGTTCTTCGGACCTCTGTCCATCTGTATATACAGGTAGTAAGAGTTTAGAGTGTTAAAAAGTATCTCTATACAGTAAGTAACCTTGCCAATTTCTATTCTATCTCACTACACACACAGCAACTCCAGAATTACCTGAGATAAGGAATGCTTATCACTCAGTCTTGGTTTTCTTGTTGCTCAGTGTAGACATGTTTTTGTTTAATTTTAGATTTGTTTTGCTGTATGTGCCTTTTTTACCAATGGTGGGCCACCATTTTAAATGGCAAGCGACCCTTTACATGGCTCAGCCATTTAGTTCAAAGGAACAAACTTTTGCGGTTAACAAGGAGTGGTTGGCATAACAAACAACATATTTAACTGATTATCAAAGCCTCAATATTTATTGCCAAATAGCTGAACTGAACCTAATTCAAAACCTTAAATTAATTAATGTAATAAATATTCTAACATATCTAACAATTACAGCAAGACAAAAGAGTGGACATGTATGGTCAAGCCATTTTGAACCCATTTATAAACCAGTCTGTGAAATTGGCAGGGTCCACCTTTTAAAATGGCTGACCCTGGCATTTTAAATGGTTAGGGGATTAAAAGGGCAGCTAGCTTGTCTATAACTTCATCATGTTCATAACAAGACAAAGACACTGATGTTTATTATCATTAAATTTTCCTTTAATTTTACATGCAAAATTAAAAATTAATCCTATAATACAAGGCTTTACTTTGTAACATGAAAGTCATAAACACACATAATTGTCTGTAATGCTGTGAGAAACAAAAATGTAAAAACAGCTATTTTAGAAAAAAAATATTTTCAGGAATTATAGTTTGCAGATGTACACACAAGTTTGCCCTGATAAGCACTTGTCATACTTCTAAAAAGGAATGAATGCAGGTGTTTTCAATGGACTTTAAAAAGCCACCTCTCAGATGTTAAACTGAATAGTTCTCAACTATTCAAAATGAGCTAAATACCAAAACAAACGTATCAAATAATCTAGCAGTTGTTAAGATATGAATGAGTGTAGAGATGTCAACTTAGGGGCATGTTCCACTACTATGAGTGTGGTTGACAATAGGTTCACAATTTGAAGTAATAAAAATCCACAATCCAGGGTATAGATTACGATGAGGTTTAAGATGCGTTCCCGATGCACCAGATATTTTCCCGATAGCTTCCAGATTAGATCTGACTGGTTTATGATGGACTTGCGATGAAACGGATAGGTTTGTGATCACCATAAGGTGGAAAAGATTGTTGTACAAGTGTAAGATAGGTCTAAGATTGCTGTAAGATAATGATGACAGTATGATAGGTTTACGATGTCATAATTATGATAAGAATTGGGAAAGGTTTGCAGTAATTTCAAAACAGTGTGAATTTCTCGTAAACTGTTTCCAATGTACTCCCGAGTGCTGTACTCATAAACTTATTGGGAAGTTCTGTGTTTTCCGTACAGGATCTCTGTATGATGACTTTAAGATCGTTCTGATTGAAAAAAATTACTTCACGATTCCACTATATTGGGGATTGCTCGCAAGGTTTACAATATATCGCAAAAGTTGAACAGGCCTCATAAGAAAGACTTGGATGACATATCAGAAAAGTGTGTTAGCAGTTTCCAATGGAATGTTATGCTAATGATAGAATAATAAGATAAATTTAGTAATATCTCTATAAATTGTCAATCAAATTTTTTTTAATGTGTAAAACTATTTACTCCCAAGGCTTTTGTTGGTTAATATCTTCCAATGTGCCTCACCAAATTTCCATTAATTTCAAGTACTGGTCAATTAACATTTTACCTAAATATACTTAGCATTTTGTGGAGAATATTTTCAGCCATATCTCTTTTTTGTGGCAATCATTTTCTGTTGTGAACATGTATTGCAGAGATTTTGCAATCCAGCTCTCACAAGAAGCCACTCCATAACACAGTGAATAAATGGAAAAGCTGCAGAACCCAAGCATTCTTCAACTGGCCCACTACAACAGCAACCTTCTAAATAGACTTCTATAACACAGAATTACAAGTACCTTTTAAGTAGAATGAAACAACTCCAAAAGCTGGCCTCATATCTTGGTAGTACATGGTACTTGTTGTTTTAAAACCAGTGGTCGTTTTGAAATGGCAAAGCAATTATGATGGCCATTTCAAAACATAGTTCTGGTTTTGATATGTGGTGGCCATTTCAAAATGGCCATACAAATCTTTTGGCTATTTCAATACCATTTCATTGGTTTCAACCAACCTGTGTTTTAATGCTGATATAAATGTATATAAATTAAAGTATTATTTATTTGTACCCACACTAATATGTAATTATTATTATAATTTTATAATCTTCATAGTGCAGTTTTAACATACAGCTTTCAAATTCTAAGCAACTATGCAACTGAAGCTTGAGAATTGGTTTATCTTAGTCTAGATTAATTGCCATAAGCATGGATACATTGCTAGTTTATTTACTTGTTTAATTGGCCACTCCATGATTGCATTTGTTAAAATTTCCCCTTCACTAAAATGTGTCACTTGACCTCCTTTTCTTTAAAACAATTAGCATAGTACTTAGACCATTTCATCATCAATGCATTTAATAACAGTGCTATAAAGGGGTTGAGCCAATCTGCTTAAATACATCAATTAATTATGGTTGAGATTTAGTCTTTATAATCTTACCTAATTATAGCTAGTGATTCAACCAACTGTCTATGAACTACTTAATGAAATTAACATCAAAGAAACATGTGTATATAATTTGTTGATTTTGATTTAACTTCTGTTGTGGACTAATCCTGAACTAATGTATTGAGCATGTTGGAACAATACGCAGACATCCAATTAAGACAAAGGGAAAAGAAATAAATATAAAAACAGCTTATTTACTCTGTTAAGATGGATTTGGAAATGGCCAGGTGGTCTCAAAACCAAACGAGGTTTGGATAAATGATTTGGCCGTTTTGAAACAGCCAAGGTTGGGAAATGGTCACAAACCATGGACATTCAAAAACAAGTGCGCTGTATAGCCATTCTGCCTGCTTCACTCCTCTGGTGTGTACATTTTAGTTTAGCTCGGGACAGCTCTTGGCAAGTTTTTCCAACATTTTGAAAAGTCTCCTACATTCTGGAAATATTGGCCCTGTTGTGGCGAACACAAATGAGCCCTGATGAGTTTTATATTTTCCACTAATATGAAGCTTGTGAGACCAGCACAGAACGATGTGAACTAGGTATTAGTAGAAGCATTTTCCTCATGCAGTGAGATTGGATTTAATAGTATTTCATTATAATTCTAGGTGTTCAAAACAACACCTCATTCGTTTATCTGGTTTTTGTTTAAGTTTTTCACAGTTTTGTATCCGATAGCATTGCATACAATCATGTGTTTCTGTTGCTCTTTTTTCTGGATTTTCATTTTGGATTAAAAATGTTGTCAAATCAAGATCCAGTTGTTACCAGATATCCCCCAAAACCTAATCAGCTCTAGATCCTCTTGGGGTAAATATATCCTGATAATTTGGTGAAAATCTGTGCATGGGTTTAAACTGTGGAACACCCACAAGCTTATGCCACCCGGACAGCGCAGAGGACATCTATAACCCAGCCTTTATGGATTGGGGTTAACAATACGATGATCGAGATATTTTTTTTACATTACCTTTTCCAATAAATATTGGTCCTTCTCTGGAATGACATCTAAATTCAACTATTTTCCATAACATAAACACAATTTTTAGCAAAAGCACAGCTATACATACAAGTGAAAGTCTTTTCCAATACCAGATTAACCTGGCCATGTGAAATGACAGCAGTTACCACACAAAATAAAAACATAATTGTAGGGTGAAATGGTTTTTATTGCCATCATAATGAATAAATTTTAATATGACTCCTTGAGGAAGCCATATGGTCAACATATGTTCAGATGAATTATACTAACATTAACATTTTGTACTATTATTCTATCACATGGTGCAAAAAACAAATGGATCTCTTCTTACATTTGCTGATGCAAATCTACTATAACATACAGCTTACACATGCAACAAACAGTCAAGTGTAAAAAGTTGTATGTCAGGGATACTTAGGTTTTGGCATGGTTACGCCACCACCAGAGGCTTCCTTTCATATACGATATGTGGAAAAGGCCTCAGATCCTTTTCTCTGTGGCTTTGGTCTTCCACTATAAGACCAACGGTGGCCTTATAAAGGTCAAATTTGAGGCATTTTTCACATTTTAGCCTGATACACGCCTACAGAAGGACTAACCATCATATGGATGATATGTATAGAAGTATATAAACATTTCACCTTCAACCTCCTTTTTTCAAAGTCATTGCTGGTCTTCAAACACTGACATCTTGACCCTTTTTCCTGCAGAAATTTCCTTTCATATGTCATAACTTAAGATATTTATGTAGACCTTTCAAATTTGGTATGTTGGTATATATGACCTTGGAATAGTTTTGTGGCCTCAGCTTTCCACTGTAAGATCAATGACGGCCTACTAAATGTCAAATTTGGGGTATTTCTTCACATTTCTGCTTCTTACTTACATACAGGATAGATGATCCTATTGCCGATATCTATAATACTTATATATAACCCTCTACACATGCAGAAGTTTGACCTTTGATCTGTTTCTTTATGGTAATTGGATGGCCTCCAAACATCAGCATGTAGACCTTTTTTCTACTTTTTTGAATATTTTCACTTAAAACAACTTTGTTATTGTACCTACTGGTCAAGCCTGTCAAATAAATTTATACGAAATCATTGGCAGGGAATCTCATGGAAGGGCCCGATTTAATATTTGACCCCTGCTTGTAGGCAAAACCGAGTTTGTGTACTAAAATTGCCTTGGATCTTCATTATTATTAGTACTAAGGGTTTGAGATGTGAAAAGAATCTATAGGAAATTAGTGGCCATGAATCTATTATATTCTTATGTAAATAGGTCTTCCTGTGAGAAAACTTTTTATAATCTTTGTTGATTTTGCCCGATTGCTTAAATAAGATATTGTTTGTGGAAAAAAGAAGAGTGGGATTTGTCTTTTGACTCCTTCTTCAAGGTCTTCCGTAATTTTGCTGTTTTTGCAGATCTATGTCCATAGCTGAGAAACAGTTCTAGTAGCTACTATGAATAAATTGCTTATAACACCAAAATGACTGCATCCAAACCATTGCACTTATATGTTGCTCAGTTACTTTCTCAATAAATGTAAATGTTAAGGTTTATAGTCTAGTATCAGTATATATATACTATCACTCGACTTTACATTTACACCCTGGCCTGGGTTTCTGAGCTTTTTCACACAGGTTATCTCAGTTCCCTCAGGGAGGGTACCCATTGCTCCTGGGTGGAGAGAGGCACAGTCCAGGTTAACATCTTGCCCAAGGATGTTATCCCACATGAAACATTTGGCATCACCGGGGATCGAACCCACAACCCTCGGATTACAAGTCGAACACCCTACCAACTGAGCCACATGAGACCCTACAAGGCAATACCTGTTTTAGAGGTCTATCTCAACAGCTAAGTCAGAAGTAGCTAATTTCTGTTTTAAAAGTGAATGAAATGAGTATATGGTGTTTAAATTTTCTTTGAACCTTACTTCAAGCTTAAACTGGGTTTACTTTTGAAAAGCCTTCTTTACTATTGAGGCTACAGGTTTACCTTACACAGAGATGTCTTGGTCACTTTTCAGGCCAGCACCCCAATATTTTTTCTCAGTATGAAGTGATTAACCTGCAAAATTAACCTATTTTGCCATGTGAAAAATATTCAAGTGCAGACATACTAACTTCAGCAACAGTTACCATTTGTTGCCGAAAAAAAAGAAACAGGACAGGCTCTGTGTCAGCTGTTTTGAGTTTCAGAGTAAAAGTAAAAGAAGAAAAGGACAAAAAAGCTGTGCTCCGTAAATGGTATTCAGAAGAAAAGTACCAAGTTAACTATTCACGTGTAAAAAGTACGTGGAAAACATATTCAAACAAAATACTGTAGATGCAATAGCTTTCAAGTGGCAACAAATTTACTCAATAGTGATAATCTCAAAGTAGGTTTTGCTCAGCTATGCAAAACATAGCTTAATAACATATTTAAACATATTTAAACAAAACACTGTAAATTCAATAGTTTTCAAGTTACGATTGATTTACTCAAAAGTGAGAACCTGAAAGCAGGTATTGCTCATCCACGCAATGTGCTACAGGTCTGCAACTTTACTATTATATAGCTGACCCAAAAGTAGGTAAATAATAAATTTAAACAAAATTCTCTTAGTGCAATAGTTTTCAAGTTACAACTGATTTACTCAAAACTGAAAACCTTAAAGTAGCTATTCCTCAGCTATGCAATAAGCTACAGTTCTGCAATTATACTATCTTATAGCTGACCCAAAAGTTGGTGAATAACATATTTAAAGAAATACTCTAAATGCAATAGTTATCAAGATACACCTGATTTACTCAACAGTGATAACCTGAACATGAATGTGAACAGGATCTGTGTCAGCTGACTGTTTTGAGTTTCAGAGTAAAAGTAAAAGAAGAAAATAGCCAGCCTAGGCAGGCAAGAACCCCAGCTCGCAGGTACAGCTAAATGGCCAACAACGTTGAGATTTGCGAAAATCTTAGGAACAACTTCTGTTGTAAGAAGTATAGAGAACCCACAAGATGTTCTACAAAAGATTCTCAGGCCATGATTTCTTACAAGTAATTTTCATATTTTGAAGCCAAAGAAACAATTATAAGGGAGATTTTAGGCCTTTTTTATATGATGACGCTCCTATTTACCATTAAAGATTGATATGGCGGCCATTTTGTTTCCAAAACAAGGACACAATTACTCTCAGGCAAGCTTTCCTATCCATTCGCATTTTGTGCAAATCTGATGAAGCTAGCTGAAATATTTTAGGTTACAGAAAACATTAAAGATTTTAGAAAAAACTTTAAGACCCGAAAATTTTCAAAGTGTTGCAATGATTTTCAAGATACACCTTATTTACGCAACAGTGATAACCTGAATGTAGCTATTGCTCAGCTATGCAAGGAGTTACAGGTCTGCAATTTCATTATGTTATAGAGAACATAATACACAATTTCAGCAGACGTACGTTTACTTTTAAAGCATATTTTTACTCGGCTTATATTCTTGACTGGAGATAAACAAGGTATTTATATCTGATATGTTTTCTCAGAATTTCCGCTGCTGTATAAGTACATGAATATACAAAATGCATGACCAAACAAGAGTAAATCTCAGACTGAAAAAAAAAAATTATGTTATAGAGAACTGAAAAGTAGGTGAATAACATATTTAAAGAAATTACTGTAAATGTAACAGTTTTCAAGTTACAACTAATTTACTCAACAGTGAGAACCTCAAAGTAGCTATTGCTCAGCTATGCCATGAGGTGCAATTTTACTATGTTATACCTAACCCAAAAGCAGATGATTAACATATTTAAACAAAATTCTCTAAATGCAATAGTTTCCAAATTATAAGCAATTTACTCAACAATAAGAACCTTAAAGTAGCTATTGCTCTCCTCAGCTAGGCAATGAGCTACAGGTCTGCAATTTCACTATGTTATAACTGACCCAGAAATAGGTGAATAACACATTTAAACAAAATTCTCTAGTACACGTACACCAACGCAGACACAGCAGAGTGATGCCATAATTAAGCAGAAAAACCAGTAACTTTGCAATTGTCAAAGTTTTATTTTATCATACCACATAACTCCTTTTCTTAGATATTGGTTTAATATTTATTGAAGGACTCCTGGCAATGAATGAACAGAAGAAATGAATAAACAAATACTGTGGAAAAACATAACCTACTTGTCAGAAGTAAATAGACCCAGGACAGAAAAAAAATACATAATTTATTCATTTGAAAGAAAAAGCACCCTAGCAAACAAGCATCCTAGGTAGTATCCAGCATAGCAGGCCATCATTTCCTATAGGGCATTTATGCTCCAACCTTTCAACCAACATGACATGAGTGGGTTTTGCATAAAAAATATCAAGTACCAGTAAGCAAGATAAAGGCCCAAGCTTAAATTTGATCACATCAAAGGAAACACAGTCTGATTTCTATAAGTTGGTTTGAGTATGGCTCATCACTATTTAAACTTGAGTTAGTGGTCAAATCTGTGTTAGTGGTCTTGCTTTTCACAATACAGCAAAAACTAGACCAAGGACGCATCTGTGGCCAGATGCAAGATGTATCCACTGGAAAAGGACAACTAGCATAGTCTCGAAGATAAACAGCATTTTTCAATAATAAGCAAGTTGTAAGCGCTTTTAAGTTTGGCTACCCTCATTTGACCTTGAAGGAGGGGCCCAAGGTCAAATCTGACCACATCAGAAGATTTGCAGCCCATGATTTCCTATAGGTTGGTTTCACATTGCGAACCTATAGAACCAATAATAAGCAAGTTATTAGCACTTTTAAGTTTGGCTATCCTCGTTTGATCTTGAAGGAGGGTCCAAGGTCAACTCTGACAACATCAAAAGATTCACAGCCCATGATTTCCTATAGGTTGGTTTCACAATGCAAATCTCTAGGACCAATAATAAGCGAGGTATGAGCACTTTTAAATTTGGCTATCCTCGTTTGACCTTGAAGGAGGGGCCTAACGTCAAATCTGACCACATCAAAAGATTCGCAGCCCATAATTTCCTATAGGCTGGTTTCACATTGCAACCCTCTAGGACCAATTGTAAGCGAGTTATTAGCACTTTAAGTTTGGCTATCCTCGTTTGACGGAGAGGCACCAAGATCAAATCTGACCACATCAAACGATTCGCAGCCCATGATTTCCTATAGGTTGGTTTACATTGCAAACCTCTAGGACCAATAATAAATGAGTTATTAGGACTTTTAAGATGGGCCATCCCCGTTTGACCTTGATGGAGGGGCCCAAGGTCAAATCTGACCACATCAAATGATTCGCAGCCCATGATCTCCTATAGGTTGGTTTACATTGCAAACCTCTAGGACCAATAATAAATGAGTTATTAGGACTTTTAAGATGGGCTATCCTCGTTTGACCTTGACGGAGGGGCCCAAGGTCAAATCTGACCACATCAAAAGATTCGCAGCCAATGATCTCCTATAGGTTGGTTTCACAGTGCTAACCTCAAAAACCAATAATAAACGAGTTATTAGCAATTTTTAAATTTGGCTATCCTCGTTTGACCTTGAAGGAGGGGACCAAGGTCAAATCTGACCACATCAGAAGATTCGCAGCCAATGATCTCCTATAGGTTGGTTTCACAGTGCTAACCTCAAAAACCAATAATAAGCGAGTTATTAGCAATTTTTAAATTTGGCTATCCTCGTTTGACGGAGGGGCCCCAAGATCAAATCTGACCACATCAAAAGATTCGCAGCCCATGATCTCCTATAGGTTGGTTTACATTGCAAACCTCTAGGACCAATAATAAATGAGTTATTAGGACTTTTAAGATGGGCTATCCTCGTTTGACCTTGATGGAGGGGCCCAAGGTCAAATCTGACCACATCAAAAGATTCGCAGCCAATGATCTCCTATAGGTTGGTTTCACAGTGCTAACCTCAAAAACCAATAATAAACTAGTTATTAGCAATTTTTAAATTTGGCTATCCTTGTTTGACTTGAAGGAGGGGACCAAGGTCAAATCTGACCACATCAAAAGATTTGCAGCCAATGATCTCCTATAGGTTGGTTTCACAGTGCTAACCTCAAAAGCCAATAGCAATTTTTAAGTTTTGCTATCCTTGTTTGACCTTGAAGGCGGGGCCCAAGGTCAAATCTGACCACATCAAAAGATTCGCAGCCCATGATTTCATATAGGTTGGTTTACATTGCAAACCTCTAGAACCAATAATAAGCGAGTTATAAGCACTTTTAAGATGGGCTATCCTCATTTGACCTTGAAGGAGGGGCCCAAGGTCAAGTCCGACCAAATCAAAAGATTCACAGCCCATGATCTTCCTATAGGTTGGTTTCACAGTGCTAACCACAAAAACCAATAATAAGTGAGTTATTAGCACTTGTAAGTTTGTCTATCCTCGTTTGACCTTGACGGAGGGGCCCAAGGTCAAGTCTGACCACATCAAAAGATTCGCAGCCCATGACTTCCTATAGGTTGGTTTCACAGTGCTAACCTCAAAAACCAATAATAAACGAGTTATTAGCAATTTTTAAATTTGGCTATCCTCGTTTGACCTTGAAGGAGGGGACCAAGGTCAAATCTGACCACATCAAAAGATTCGCAGCCCATGATCTCCTATAGGTTGGTTTCACATTGCGAACCTCTAGGACCAATTATAAGGGAGATATAAGCACTTTTCATGACTGAAAGGAAACGCCCGTGGCAGCCATCTTGTTTTTCAAAATGAGTCCAAAAGTATTTTCAGTCAAGATTTTGTAATGATGAACATATCCTGTGAATTTGAGATCTCTACCTATAATACCCTTTGTTCTAGAGGTCCAACAAAACTCCTTGCTGAAAAGTCTAAAAATGTCTGTGGCGACCATCTTGTATTTCAAAATGAGGCCAAAAATATTCCCAGGCAAGATTTTATGGTTATGAAAATATCCTGCAAATTTGAGAAGTCTACCTATAATACCCTGGCCTCTAGAGGGTTAACGAGAAAATCTCTACACACTGCTGTGGCAGCAGTGGCGGCGTACTTGTGCTCAATCCATAGTATCCACTGGATAGCAAACATAAAGAATATGTCAACTTCCAAGACCCTAGGCTTAAATTTTCTTTCATGATAGAAAAGTAACAAGAAAAACTTTCTATGTGCTTACATATTGGTGATATCTTAACAAATTGTACTCCAGTATATCAAACTGAATGCGTTCAGCAGATACAATAACCATACATAACACTGGACATTAACTCCCAGACCTCATGAGCAAAAGTAGTAAGTTGCTTAGCAGTATGTTGTATGTCTCAGCACAGTATTTGATCAACAGTATATGTTATCAGGAATAAGTTATATCTACAGCAAACCACTTGACGCATATTGCAGAAATCTTTGTCAATCATCTCAGGTAAATAATGACTTAGACGCCTAATACGGTAAAGCTTTGGCTTGAAATGGCTCCACCTTTTAACATTCACTTAATGTTTATTATGTTTCAAATATGCCAAAAAGTCAGCAAAATCTGCCCAAAATAAATTTTTTAGTACTTTTAAGTACCCTTAGGGTTGATAATCAACTCAAAGTCAAATGGATCCAGTTTAAAATATCAGCACTGACAGGCTGGTGGCAGATAACAAGCAGTGTCTCAGAATGGACAAACCCTTGCCTGCAGGTGGTGCTGAAAAACCAAAAAAAAATAAAATAAAACAAATTCTTGATTTATGATCCAGGTCTGGATGAGGACCATCAATCTCAATCCGTGTTAATTTCATAAGGACAAAGTCACGGACAAACCCATCCTTGTGTGGAATTATAACCCAGTACTGTCTAAAAATCACAAAATACAATTTTCGACTTGTGTTTTGAATTATCTTTGAGAAGGGCCAAGCCATTGATTGACCACATCTTGTGTGAACATATAAACCTGATCAAATGAATAGTTTTCATGTTATGCACACGGAAAAATGGACAGTCATGATTACAAAGGGGAGGGGCGAGGGTAATGACAAGTGTTTTTGTAAAAATGATTTCATCAAGACAATGCACAACTTTCAAGGCTGAGCAATTAACAAAGATTTCCAGTTCCAACCTACATGGTACCACATATTACTTTCCATACACACAATTTCAAACAAGAGGGTCAAAGATGCCCTAAAAGGCGGGTTGCGCAGGCAGCAATAAGGTTAGCAACTGCTGTAATTACATTTAGAAACAAGGAAAGAAATGTTAGGTCACCCAGTTAAGGTGAATGTGTTAGACGTGCTAAGAAACGTAAAACTTGTAATCTAGGTTACATAATTGTATCTATGCTATAAACTGACCAACGAAAGGACGGAATTACACCAATTTCGAAAGCAACTTAGCTATGATGGTGATGTATCTCCCGGTCAAGTTTGAATTCGATTGGACAAAGCATTTTCGAGTTAGAGTCCGGAAACGGAAATGTTGACAAACAAACAAATGGATGGAATTACACCAATTTCGAAAGGAACCTAGTTATGATGGGGATCTATCTCCCTGTCAAGTTTGAATTTGATTGGACAGAGCGTTTTCGAGTTAGAGGCCGGAAACAGAAATGTTGACGAACAGACAAATGGACAAAAAACAGACAAACGAACAGCCAGAATTACACCAATTTCGAAAGGAACCTAGCTATGATGGTGATCTATCTCCCTGTCAAGTTTGAATTTGATTGGACAAACCATTTTCGAGTTAGAGTCCAGAAACGGAAATGTTGACGAACAAACGAACAGACGGAATTACACCAATTTCGAAAGGAACCTAGCTATGATGGTGATCTATCTTCCTGTCAAGTTTGAATTTGATTGGACAGAGCATTTTCGAGTTAGAGTCCAGAAACAGAAGTGTTGACGAACAGACAAATGGACAAAAAAACAGACAAACGGACACACAGAATTATGTACACCAATTTCAAAAGGAACCTAGCTATGATGGTGATCTATCTCCCTGTCAAGTTTGAATTCGATTGGACAAACCGTTTTCGAGTTAGAGACCAAAAAAGGAAAATGTGGACGTACAGATGGACAAAACACAGACAAACGAACAGACCGAATTACACCAATTTCGAAAGAAACCTAGCTATGATGGTGATATATGTCCCTGTCAAGTTTGAATTCGATTGGACACACCGTTTTCGAGTTACAGTCCGGAAACAAAAATGTGGACGGACAGATGGATGGACAAAAAATGGACAAACGAACAAAAAAATGGACAAACGAACAGACGGAATTACACTAATTTCGAAAGGAACCTAGCTATGATGGTGATCTATCTCCCTGTCAAGTTTGAATTCGATTGGACAAACTGTTTTCGAGTTAGAGTCCGGAAACAAAAATGTGGACGGACAGATGGATGGACAAAAAATGGACAAACGGACAAAAAAATGGACAAACGAACAGACAGAATTACACCAATTGCGAAAGGAACCTAGCTATGATGGTGATCTATCTCCCTGTCAAGTCTGAATTTGATTGGACAAACTGTTTTCGAGTAAGAGTCCGGAAACGAAAATGTGGACGGACAGATGGATGGACAGACAAATGGACAAAAAACGGACAAACGAACAAACGGAATAACACCAATTTCGAAAGAAACCTAGCTATGATGGTGATCTATCTCCCTGTCAAGTTTAAATTCGATTGGACAAACCGTTTTCCAGTTAGAGTCCAGAAACGAAAAATGTGGACGGACAGATGGACGCCGGACACATTAATCTAATAGGCGGGTTGGTTACATGCAACCCACCTAAAAATGTCTCAACCTGGCAGTCAGAATATAACCAAAAAGTAGTACTTTCACTATGAAGGGCTGTTGTAGACAAATCAAGATGACACACACACATGTAATATGCTATCAGACAAACTAAATAGTATCTCTGAAGGTAATTCACTTTTTCAGAAGTTGATGATGCATACATGAGACCTAGTGATGTAATTTCAGTATGGAAAATTAAACACAACTTGTATTATACTTCATAAAAATCTATTTTTATTACCTTTTCACATTTAATGAAGTTTATTAACGTAAACAATTTTTAAAATAAAATTGTATTGCTCAGTTTATGACAAGCAGCAAAATACAGTTTCATCCAGCAGTGTAACTGAAAGAACATGCAATACATTTGTACAAGTGTCATTATTTACTTAGTTTAGCAGAGGTGTCAGACTAGTACTAGAGTAAGGAATCTAAAATTTGCCAGAAATCTCAAATTCCCCACCTCTAAAAAGTTTAGTTAATTTTATGAAGAAAATGATGCTTTGTCTTAAACTTGGTATTTTTCAGTTTAAAAAGCCTTAATTAACTACACATACAAGTCTCAACTCAATTCATTTATTTTCTTAACATTTTCATATGTGGCGAATTTTAGATATGTGGCGAATTTTAGATTTCTTACTCTAATATTTTGTGTGGATGTTTCAATATAATCTCTTTGACAACAGTGAACTGAAAACTCCATACATTTGCTGGATAAAATATGGCTACACTCTGGTAAAACATTTCCCTACCCTACAAAAAGTAAATATGGCCACAATGTAGCGATGCAAACATGCAGTTATTACAAATGCTGCAACATACAAAGAAATTAACTGTGTAGAAAATACCTAGACACTGTCAACTATATCATGCGGCATGTATCATGTGATTATCGCTCTATGTTGTGAAAGAAAGAAAATTAATTTGTCACAGAAACTGAACCAAAACTAGAGATTGTGTCTCGACGCAGTGTATCCCCGGACGGGACATGGTTGAAGCATGACATGCAGAATATTGTGTCAAATGTGGCCCCACCAAAAGATTTGTCTTGACATCCAAAACCTCTACGACCAATAATAAGGGAGATAAAGACCATTAGAGGTATCAAGGACCACATTCGACCTTGAAAGAGGGATCTAAGGTCAAATCTGAGCCCACCAAAAGATTTGGGGCACCTGATTTCCTACAGGTTGTCTTCACATCCAAAACCTCTACGACCAATAACAAGGGAGATATAGGCCATTATAGGTATGAAGAACCACATTTGACCTTGAAGGAAGGGTCTAAGGTCAAATCTGAAACCAGCAAAAGATTCGGGCACATGATTTCCTAGAAGTTGTCTTCACATCCGAAACCTCTACGACCAATGATAAGGGAGACATAGGCCCTTTTAAGTTTGGTCATCTCAGATTTTCAAATTTATTGCCATAGCAACCAACCCAATTGAACAAACTGGACCAAATGTTAGCCAGGCAAGATTTCATAGCAGGGAAGATATCTTGAAACCTAATGGTAAGGATAGGTGCAACAGATTTCCAGCTATAAGTGATTTACTCAATGGTGAACTGTCAAAGTAGCTATTACTCAGTTAGCTATGGACCTACAGCTCTGACAATTTGCCATGACAGAGTACATTTAAAAGTACATGAACAACATATTTGACAAAAAAATCTAAATTTAACAGATTTGCAGATATAAGTGATTTACTCAATGGTGAACTATCAAGGTAGCTATTATTCAAGTCAGCTATGGACCTACAGCTCTGAAAATTTGCCATGACACTGTGCATCAAAAAGTAGCTAAACAACATTTTTGACAAAATTATTGTAACTCTAACAGTTATGAAGAAAAGTATCATTTACTCCTTTTGGTCATGGATAAAAATAGCCAGCCTCGGCAGGCAAGAACCCCAGCATGCAGGTACAGCTAAATGCCCAACAACATTGAGATTTGGGAAAATCTTAGGAACAACTTCTGTTGTAAGAAATATAGAGAACCCACGAGATGTTCTACAAAAGATTCACAGGCCATGATTTCTTACAAGTAGTTTTCATATTTTGAAGCCAAAGAAACAATTATAAGGGAGATATAAGGCCTTTTTGATATGATGACCCTCCTATTTGGCATTAAAAATGTGATGTGGTGGCCATTTTGTTTCCAAAACAGGGACACAATTACTCTTGGGCAAGCTTTCCTATCCATTTTTATTTTGTGCAAATCTGATGAAGCTAGCTGAAATATTTTAGGTCACATAAAACATTAAAGATTTTAGAACAAACTTTAAGACCCCAAAATTTTCAAAGTGTTGCCATGGCAACAGTAGTAGCTGGATACCCCTCAAAACCTAATCAGCTCTAGATCCAATTGGGGTAAACATATTCTGAAATTTTGGTGAAAATCCATAAAGGGGTTTAGGCTGTGAACACCCACAAACTTAAAGACCTGAAAATCTTAAAAGTGTTGCCATGGCAACAGTGGTAGCCAGAAACCCACCAAAACCTAATCAGCTATAGATCCTCTTAAGGTAAACATGTCTTGAAAATTTGGTGAAAATCCATGCAGGGGTTTAGGCTGTGGAACACCCACAGCTTTAAGACCTGAAAATCTTAAAAGTGTTACCATGGCAATAGTTGTTACCGGATACCCCCCAAAATCTTATCAGCTCTAGATGTTCTTGGGGTAAACATACCCTGAAAATTTGGTGAAAATCCATAATGGGGTTTAGGCTGTGAACACCCACAAACTTTAAGACTCGAAAATCTTAACAGTCCCCCCAACGTTCCCCAACACAGCAAAGACACACAGAGGGTACTGAGTTTATTAATAATAATCATAATATATGTGATTTCTTTAACAAGTGTAAATACATTTATCACATCTAATGATATTTACATCTCCCATGAAGATAAATACAATCATAAATCCAATTCATGAATACATAAATGTCACAACACAATTAAGCTTCAAGCACTCAGTTAAACGAGCCAGTCAGCCTGACCTTGAACAATGAAAAGTGAAGGTCAAAATTCTTGACCCTACAAAGGTCAAAACGAGTTAAAGGTCACCATGACTGACCTGTGGACACAGTGTGACCACAAATAGATAAGATAGAATTACAGGTGACCTTGGCAAAGGTCAAAGGTCAAAACAGTAAAGTTAAGGTCAAACAAGGTCACACATGCACGAAAGTTGGAATTTGGAAGGAGTTAGAGTCAGACTGAAAGGCTCCAAAAACAACAGTGAATAAAGTATTTTATGAATTCATAGGCAATATAATATTATTGAAAAACCCCAAACCCAAACTTAACATTTATAGCATTATGATTTTTGAAACATTTTTTGAAAAGCAATGGCGACTTCAGATGAACGAGTAGGATCATTATAAATGTACCTCCACACACAATCCGACGTCCAGGTGCCCTGGACCTTGATCTCCTGAATAGGGACATTGGCATTAAAAGCAAGGGAGGCACCTGAACGCCGGAAAGCATGGAAGGTGAAAAAATGAGGTGAGAGGTGCAATTTTTTATTAATCAAAGACAAAACCTTTCTAATTTTAGAATCAATCAAAACCTTCCACCCCAGAGGATATTTATATTGAAAAAGTGGCTGATTCTGTAATGGATTATACAACTTGAACAAGGCCTTCAAGGCCCTATAAGGACACAATGGATTACCGACCAGACGAGGGAGAGTAATAACCTTAATGTGATCTCTGGTCTGAATGGTCTTGGACCATTTTAACAAAATTTTTACCATATTCTTCTCAAAAAAAATATCCCCCCAGCCAAATGTCTAGTAAAGTCAAAAGCAGTAAAAGAATGAAGGGCCAAATTTGAAAGCCTAAAAAACCCAAAGAAGGCCACTAGAAAGACCGCTTTGAAAACTACCCCCATGTATAAAAGGTCACATTGATGTGCTATCTTCACAAGCATATCCAGGGAAATTATATTATGAGTGGTAACACTCATTGGTCTGTTTAACTTCAAGGCCCTGATATAGTATTTGACTTTCTTATGATCCAGAGCAGCGGGATTCAAACCTAGCACCACCAATTTAGCCCTGATAGCAGATAGATAATTCGATATCATATTAACTGACACTTGGTTCACATGTAAACATTCCATGAAGGCCAGGATGCCGTCGACATCCAGATTTTTTACATTCAGATTAAGATACACACAAAAACACATGAAAGTTCTGAACATTGTGGTGTATGCTCGTGCAGTGGAAGGTCTAAAGGCCCCCTGAAGCCTGGAGGAAGCCTTTGTAGCCAAATTCTTCAGCCTTCTGTTGCCTAAAAACAAAGTATAGTAACTGTAATTAATATTATATTTCAACATCAATGTCTGCTGCTTCCAACTTTACTTTAACCCAAGCAGCACCAGGAATTAACATTTGCAATTCATTATTATCACTCCTACTGTTAGACCACCTGGACAACAGGTCAGCTGCCCTGTTATATTTGCCCATTACATGCACATAAGTTACTTCAATGTCAAAAGTGGCTGCCCACAACCACACATTGCGGGCACAGGCACCCAAGAAAGGGTCTCTTGCCTTGCCCGACTGTAGGACACAAACCACAGCTTGGTTATCACAATGAACCAAGACACGTTTTCCAGCCCATTGGTGAGAAAATACCTTGAGAGCCACCAAAATGTTAACCATTTCCAGGTGTGCAATATTCAAACCTTTATAACCATAAGGGATTTGAAGATGATAGACAAAGTTTTGCCAAACTCCACCTAAACCCTGGAGACATGCGTCCAGGTGAACTTGATGATCACATTTCTTGTGATCATACAGGGACACCCCATTGTATAGGGGAAGAAATCTTTCAAACCATCTAAGATCCCTATGAAATTCTGGATCTAAGGTGATAGTGGTATGACCATGACTAGCTCTAAGAGTATTCAACATTCTATTTAAAAAATACCTAGCCGGTTTCACACACTTATGTATGTATAAGAGATGAACTAATAGCGATTGGAGCTGCCGCCTAGAGCATCTTTTCCTGTGTTTCCAGTGTTTGACGGTGTCACAAATCTGACACAATTTGTCAGTAGGTATAGCAATTGTACCTGTAATTGTGTTTATCACAACCCCAAGACAAGTGACTAAAGTGGCAGGTGGGACCAACTTCTTTTGACTAACAGTCAAACCCAGCTTTTGCAAAAGGTCATATAAAAGGTCATATGACGCCCTTGCGTCAGTCGGGACGCCAAATCCGACGTAATCATCCACATAATTTATAACTTTATGGCCATGACGACGCATGATATGACGCACAGCGTCACTGACGCGCTGAAAGATCTGGGAACCGTGACGACTCCCGAACAGAACGCAAGTGTCGACATAGACGTGACGCCAGTGCAGACCCAAGAGGTCATAATCCAATGGATCCACCTTAATATGCCTGAAGGCCCTACTGATGTCTATCTTGTAGAGGTGAGCCCCTCTACCTAGCACTTTCAACTGGTCAGTGATATGATTGACAGTGGGCAAAACCAGGGCAAATTCAGTGCCCATATAAGATTCCTTATGTATACCAGAGTTAACTGAGCCACCTATGGACCAACTGAGATCTATAATAACTCACCTATTGTCAGATCCAGGCTTATCTCTCGTCATGAAAGGAGAAATATGGCCCTTATCACATGGATGCTGGTCAAAAGGACCTACAATGGCCTTAAACTGAATTTCCTCCTTCAAATAAGCTTCAATGTCTTTGGAATGTTCGAGAGCTGATTTATGATTGTCACCTTCCCAATTTAGAGAATTCCTGTTAAAATCAAGAGGAAAGCCAAAAGTGAGAAACTCCAGTAGCTGTTGATCCCAGTAATCCTGGAGCTGATCATACCATTCCTGTAGGTTGAGTTGTGAATCCACCTTGATTCTTGCCCCTAAATAATTTGTTTTTTTATGACTTGCTACCAATTTATGAGCTTTTATGGGACAGTAATCCTGCAAATAATTAATGTCTTTAGACTCCGACTTCTGAACATCAGACAATGGAATGAAACCAAATTGGAAGTCAGTTTGACGCTTCCAAGCCTTGACCAACTCATGATCTGAATTTTTCCATTATTTTTCTTTGGTGTTTTAATCAGAATGGAGGCAATATACTTTTCATCTAGGCCATTTATGTCATAGATCTTACAACCATCAGATACACCTGGGTATACATCCTCATCAACCACAGTACCCTTTTGCCACTGACCTCTTTGTGTTGAATAGAATGTACCTTCTGACCTTTGCCTAGAGGGCAAGACAGATCAGCTGTATTGGTAGTTGTTGAAGTTTGACCTAAACTGTCCACCGACGTGATAGGTGACCTTGAATTGTTGTGACCTTTGAAAACTTCAGCACGAGATGCGTTACTAGCTCCACATGGGTCAAAATGTGACGCTGTCTCACAGGTGATAACAATACCCCTATCCCTGGCAGTCTTTTCACAAGCAAAAGTGGTAGTTTTAGCATCTAAAGGACAGTCACCATCTTGGGTGGCATTAGAATGTACCCATCTGACGCCCTTGTGACGCCTATTTTCTATGCCACATGTTCCCCCTTGATTGTGATCAACCCCTTTTACTTTGTCAGGTATATTGCTATTCCCAACCTTAGCTGGACGCGCCTCCGCCCCACTAACTACCTGTGCGTATGACCTATGGTCGACGCCTTTATTGACGCCCCTGTCAGTCATTGACCCTGTGCACTGCTGCTTTTTAACTGGCAGTATGTGTGCCCTATTTCTAGACATTCTCAATGCTTTATTTTTAGAATTATTCAACAACAATTCAACCACATTCGGATTACACCTTGTTGCATAGACAAATCTTGTTGAATATTTTTTAAAGTGTCAACAGACACTGCTGAAGTTAAATCACGACTGTTAGCCCTAAAAGAGGGGCCATGAGAGGGATGATTGCTGCCCTGAGAAATGTTAGCCTCAGGACAGCCCTTTACTCGTTTTTTGATTTCTTTGCCCAATTACAACCCTTCTCAGCATGTGGCAAAGTCCTACCTTTTCCCAAACAAGTTGCACATATATGTTTTTGCCATTTCCCATTACTCTCATGATCCCTATTGAAGGTGCATGAACCAGTTTGAAATGGTTTACAGAACCATGGTTTTTTGCTTGCCGGGCCGTCAGAGTTTTTGACCCAAGATTTTGAATTTTGAGCATGTTTTTGAGCATGGGCCCTCCTAATTCTGTCAATTTTTGAAGTATCTTCCCAAGTTACAGCCCCCCTCTCCATATCACAAAGCAATACTGCATGAGCAGCCTTAGCATTCTGCCAGCTGAAATCTGTGGCATCACTCATAATATCTGCCAAATAAAAAAGCATATGTTCCCTAGTTTCCTGACAATTTTCCTCAATCATATTTCTAGCAAAACCCTGGACCCACTGGGTCAAACTAAGCTGGTCATATGTGACCCTCTGACGACTCTGACCTCCTAATACTGTATCTTGTGGCCAAGCAATCTTATGTTTTACCATACAATCTACATTGCCACCTCTTTTAGATTTAAATTTATCTTTACTACCTGATTTAACAGCACTGTCATCTTGTAACTGTTTCAACCTTTCGTCAAATTTTACTTGTACAGACTTTTTGGACTTCAGAACATTTAAATTTGGCACTAAAGATTCGTCAGAAGACGACTCAGATTCAGATTCTGACACATCATTGACACATACATTTGATTTATCAGATTTACTTATCTTATAAGTCTGTTTATGAGCTGTTCCTTTTACTGTGACCAGGTCCTGCTCCACTGAGTCGAGCCTGTAGTTGACACGTTGAATCTGCTTCAGAATCTCCTGCTGTAGAAGAGTAGTCTGGTCTGTAGCTGACGCTTCCCCACCACTACGATGTGACGCCCCTGCAGAAGACATACTGGCAGGTGAACAAGATGGCTGACGCTCTGGTGACGAGACTTGAACACAGTTCCTTCCCGTGGGGGGTAGATGCTTGTCCCCACATTTCTTACAGAACTTCTTGTTCGGCATGATAAAACTTGTCCAACATAAATTCACTGATCACTGATGTTTATTTTTTGTCTGACAGTTATAACAACGACTGAGAGTGCTGACACTGACAACTGTACACCCGACTAACTGGTGTCCACCAACCAACAGGCAAGTACTTAATAACAAGCATTACCCATCCCACCAGCACCGATGGGTACAAAATCAAGAATGAAGTTGCCAAAGCACACTCAGTCGCCACACAAGTACTGCAGAAAAAGTACTAAGTACATAAAGTTCAATCTGGTAATATCAACGCATGTGCACAGAGTTCCATATATTGACACTGTTCCCAACTCCACGTGCTGAGCTTTTCACACAGTTCATTAGGTTGTCCTTGAATGAAATCATTAAAAATTGTCAGTAAAATAGTGTAAACAAAATCTTCTAAAATTCACATAATTCAAAAAATATCTCTCTTTAGTCCAAGTTACCGCCCGAATTGCCAACCAAGCACAACTGTGTCCATTTAAAATCACTTGAAGTTTAAAAGTTCCAATTCAATCTGTAAAACTAATATTTTGGCTCTTGCTGGGTTGGCAATCCAAGAAGGACTGATGACTACATTCCACATGGCCTATGAGGCCCCAGATACGAGCCAATAGCAGACTCTGTTACAAAAATGTTTTGGTGACCACAAGGTCACCCCTGACCTTTACACAAGAAATCCCCACATTTACTCAACTGACCAGACCCCACCAATTACTTTAAAGCAAAACACCTGGTTGCCATGACCAAGGAATACCCATTAAATATAAACATATAGACTGGTACCCTAAACCTCAGGGAAAAGAGGGACTAACCCCCTTAGTGCCTAGACACCAAGGCTGAAAGTGTTGCCATCGCAACAGTGGTAGCCGGATATCCACAAAAAAAAAAATCAGCTGTAGATCCTCTAGAGGTAAACATGTCCTGAAAAGTTGGTGAACATCCATGTAGGGATTTAGGCTGTGGAACACCCACTATCTTTAAGACTTGAAAATCTTAAAAGTGTTGCCATGGCAACAGTTGTTACCGGATACTCCCCAAAACCTAATCAGCTCTAGATCTTCTTGGTGTAAACATCTCCTGAAAATTTGGTGAAAATCTGTGCAGAGGTTTAGCCTATGGAACACCCACAAGTTTTATGCCTCACAGTCTTATATAGGCATATATATGCAGTAAAAGGTACCATTTTGAGTCATTTCAGTAGGCCTAAGGTGACCTTGAAAACAATAGCCAAGGTCAACAAACTGGATGCTAGTACTGGATGCTGAAAATATCTCCAAAAAGGCCAAAAATGGCCCTGGTGAGGTACTTTGGCGGTCTGTGGATGACCTTCAATGAAGAGCTTCAAGGTCAAATTTCTGCATGCTTACAGAGGACGTATAGATGTATTATATATACCAACCATAGATTTGTTTATTTGGGGTTTTACGTCGCTTTCAACACTGTACAGGTCATATCACGACGGGTAGTTGGAAGGGCAGAGGAAACCAGTACATATAGTTCGCTAGGGTTCTGTACTGTAAACTGCCGACCAACGGCAAGCAACTACCAGCTTTCCCACTTACAGCCATGACGGGGATCGAACCCCGGCCGCAGAGGTGGGAGGCGAGAGTGTTACCACTCTGCCACCGCGGCCCCCTATACCAACCATAGAATGATCTAACTTTCTGTATATGAGAACTGGGCCAAAATGTGAAAAATGGCCAAAATCTGACCTTTAAGAGACCAACAGTGACCTTGAAATTGAAGGTCAAGGTCACAAAACAATAGTGTTTGTGGCATTGCCCATATATACCCACGTACCAAATTTGAAAGGTCTAACTAAAATATTTTTTAAGATATCACATCTGAAAGGAAATCTCAGCGGCAGTGGCATGACCATACTGAATCCTAAGTATCCCCGACTTTCATCCGGGGATACAAATATTACAAACCAGGTACAACAGTATATGAGGTATAACTGTCATGCCTGTATCACATCAGACATCTGTCAGCTTACACCATGAAAATGAGCAAAAATGGGGGGGGGGCAGGAGAAATAACAGAAGACACTTGGTAACTTAAGCTGAAACTGTAAATTGTTTGACAAATAGGTAAATTTAGAATTGCAAGTGGAAGTTTTGAAATGTACAAAAATGTTTTCATTTCTCTTCACGTCATGACTCCAAACACACTAACAATTACTGACAATAATGTAAGGAAATGTAAGGAAAGATGGGATCCAAGTTTAAACAAAGAAAAAATGCTTCCTGTTTTCTGCCTGTGCCACCAGAACTCTTTCCACGTTCCTCTACATAATATCACATTTCATGTTATTTATCATTCAGCTTCTTTAAGTTAGCTTCTGTCCCTGGACCTCACCTCCTGTCTACTTCCATGTCGGATCTACTTGCACAGAAGCGGAGTGTTTTCAGACGGAAGAGTAAAACAAAGAAGATTACTTTCATATAGCCCTGGTCACATTAGGACAAATTTACGTTGTGAGTGTGCAACAATATCAAATCAAAAGAGTAGGTTGTCATAGAGAGTACACTTGATTACAGTTTTCCAGTTTGAGACTTTTTAACTCTATTGGGCATAGTTTAAAATAGATGTTCTATTGTTTTTTACCAAAAGTTGTAGGTAGCCTGTGCAAACATCAAAGATGTGTAATTTTTTTCACAACAAGCCAAGACACCCAACAACCCTACACTCCACAAGTTACCCACAACCCTCACCCAAAAATAAACAACATTCTAGGGCTGTGGGCATGCCACATGAAAATATAGTACAATGGAACACCCACTTTAGCCTAAGCAAGGAAAATTAGGTCAGGCAATATTGAAGTCCATGTGGCTCTATGACCAGTTATTAACAGGCTACACCCAGTGCACAATATTGAGAGTGTAAGCTAGTTGTTTAATGACATTGGCTCTAACTGAATGTTATTAGTCAGTGTTCTGTAGGCTGGTAGTACTGGCTACTTGGGTTGAAATCAGAGCAACTTTCCAATCTTGAGTATATGTAGCAAAAGATTTTATGGTCAGCTCGGCGCTGTGGCCTTGTCCTGTCAGTCATGCCCAACTTAGTTAAAGATATCTAGTTGTTTAACATCCACATCAACTGCTCAGGGTCATACTCACATTTACAATAGAGAGACAGAGGTTTGGAGATGACTTAATAACATCTCCAAGGTTCTTTTATGTGCCTCTGAGGATAGGGCCCAATGACACGGGACCTCACTTATAGTGATCATCCGAGTCACTATGTATCTCCCTGACTCAGGTTTGAACCCAGATTAACAGTGCACCAGGCAAGTGTGTGACCCACTTGACCACCAAGGGAGATCATGCCCAACTTAGCGCTTTAGCTTTGAGCAAACACCACACCCTCTACTAGCATAGATTGGGGTTATAAAGGAATATTGTTTAGTCAACTTTATTCTGCATTAGCTACCTCCATTGTTGTTTTAAAATCGTCCCAATGTGACCCAGTCTTAAGTTATAATTGCAAGACAATTTTGATGTTTTTTGTTTAAAAAAAATTCATAAGTCGTAATTACGACTTACTATCTCGTAATTACGACTTGTGTAAGTCGTAATTACGAGATAGTAAGTCGTAATTATGACTTAGGAGTTCTTGTTTTTGGTTTTAAAAAAAATTCATAAGTCGTAATTACGAGATAGTAAGTCGTAATTACGACTTATGTAAGTGGTAATTACGAGATAGTAAGTCGTAATTACGATTTAGGAGTTGTTGTTTTTTGTTTTAAAAAAATTTCATAAGTCGTAATTACGACTTAGTATGTCGTAATTACGACTTGTGTAAGTCGTAATTACGACTTAATTTTTTTTTTAACATGACCCTTATAGGCTTCCGTAGAGAAGCCATCAATATTGAAAAGCTAATATAGGCACCTACACATTGTATACATACACACCACATTAGATGTATTCATACATGACCAAGAACATCGTTACAGGATGCCCCAAGCCAATATGGGGCGATATTCTGTTGACAAGCAAAATGTGCTCTAAAACTGTATAACACATTTATTCTACAAGAACTTGAATAAAAAGAACATAACAGATCAGAAGAATAATTTTAGTTTTAAGGTCCCATTTTTCAACAGTAGCCACCGTCTGTCTTACAATAAAATGTATGTACATGACTGTGTCTGTCACACACAATCTGTCAAATTCAATGATTGAAACTTTTCAGAAAAAAGAACAAAACATGTGGAAAATGTGCTTGACTGTACTAAAGCTGTGTGTTCTGAAGTATCAATAATGCAACGATACAAGAGACAAGACTCTACATTAGCTCCTTCGTGACACAATTACACATTAAAATGTCAGTGTGGAGTTTAAAGTTTTGTTTCCAAGTATATGGGTTACAGATGTGACTTGTGTTCATATTTTTTTTACGGATATCACAGAAAATAAAATTAACATAGTTAAAGTATGCTTTCTTAAATGAGAGTAACTTCCAAATTCAATAAAATATCCAACAAATTCAATAAAAGATCCACCAGTCATGATTTGTCTTCGGGCTCTCCTGTTTGTGGCCCTATTCACAGTAGCACTTGCTCATAGGTCTGAGTGTTTCCACACTAGTGTATCCAGTACATTGAGTACCACAATGATCAGAATTGTAAAAAATTTCTCATATTCTTGTTCATGTTGTAAATTTTCAAATTCGGTTAACGGTAGAGGGCTGATGTTGTTACTATTACTGAGCGGAGATGTGTCCCTCAACCCTGGTCCCCTTACATTAGGGGTAGTGAATACCAGATCCATAAGGAATAAGGGCCCTCTCCTTGCTGATATTGTAGCATTAAATGACCTCGACATTCTTTGTCTCACCGAAACACATTTTTATTGCGTTAATACATCCTATCCAATGGACAAATGCTACTCCGGTCGGCGCAGACCGGCCCGCCAAACGCCAGAAAAAGACGTCCTGTGTCTCCACCGGCCGGCCGGTCCCAGTACTGTGCACTCGAAAGGTGGCGCATCGTACTTCCTTCCTGTCTAGAAAGAGTGACGTCATAGCATCTTTTTCGTTTGGCGCGTGAACTGTGCAGATGTGTTTTCAACAATCTACAGATATTTTAAGGAAAAGTGTGGATTATGATGGATTTTATACCTTATTTGCGAATAATTTATTGTAGAAGTGTTACCTACATATCAAGCACGGATATACATTAAGAAATCGGCTAGAAACAATCCCTAGCTGACTCAATTTAGTGTTGATGATAGGGCAGTAAGACGAGAAATATGATTTATGCAGGCCGCCATTTTGCTAGTTTCCTCCCATTCGACCATTGTGTTGTTAGGGGCAGATCAACAATATTAAGGAAATAATGGATATACTACTTACAGGTATTTTTATCCGTGTCTTTTGTTTGAATGTACCTTCAGTAACCTTCCAGTTTCAATCACCATAGAAACGTCTTTTCTAGTACTACAAATAGAAATCACGGACAACTTCAGTCTACGTGGTTTTGAACACTGTGAAAAAAGGAATTCCCATATAAGGTGCATTCTTCAGAGCGCACTGGTACCGACTTCTCTGCTGTAAGGCATCAGTCATACCAGCCAGCTCGAGTATTTAGTGTTTTTCATCAGAAGCATGAGATGAAATCTTCAGATTTCTTCAGAGCGCACTGGTACCGACTTCTCTGCTGTAAAGCATCAGTCACACCAGCCTCGCTCGAGTATTTAGTGTTTTTTCATCAGAAGCAAGAGATGCATTCTTCAGAAATCTTCAGAGCACACTGGTCCAGACATCTTTGCTGTAAAGCATTAGTCAACCGGCAAGCTCCAGTTCAACCGACCTCTCAATAGAAGATGATATCAGTTCCTCCCTTGCCGACCCGGCTTTGTTGTCGGTAGTTGGGGTTGTGGATGGCCAGTTTACTGGTTTTATCACGAAAGGAAGAAAGAATTTCATCTACACATCTACAGAGCGCACTGGTCCACACTTCTCTGCTTTTAAAACATCAGCCGACCGGCCAGCTTAAAGAACGCGACCTCTGACGTCATCTCCACGAAGCTGGTCATGTGGTACACCGACCAAGTCACGAAGTTTATCACGTGACTCACCGACCAGGAAGGTCGAAAGTGCATTCTTCAGATCTCACGTTTAGTGTGATTCTAGTCCCTGCCTTGCAGACCTGGCCTTGTTGTCGGTAGTGGGGTTTTGTGAACAGTCAGCATATTGTAAAGTTGCCGGTTAAGTATCACACAAAGAACGCGACCACTGACGTCATCTTCAATCAGCCAATCGCGTGCCCTTCCGACCAGCAAGCTGTTCACGTGACACGCCGAACAACAATTGCTTCTAAAAATAGCTCACAGGGGCTTTCCCAGCAACTGTCAAATCTACAAATAAGACGTGGTTTTCTTAAAAAAAGAAAGAAATGCTTTAATTAATGGAGGAAACGTGCAGTAAGCTGAATTCAACACAAAAGATAGTTGTAAACTTGCTCCAGCAACTGGTTACAGAGTGTACCGACTGGGTACCAGCTACACAGCCTTGTACAGTTGCTTCAACTGGTTAAAGAGTGTACCGACCAGGTACCAGCTACACAGCCTTTGTACAGCTTACCCGACCCCCAACTGGTTACAGAGTCATCCGACCCAGTCCATTCAACACTGTGTTGATTCTGGGGCAGGTAGACAGCTAGTATCTAAAAGATATGGCGTCAACCGACTGGTTACAGAGTCTACCGACCAGCCACACAGCTTGCTTCACATTAACCGGTTACAGAGCCTGCCTATTACCAACCAGCACCAAGAATCACCAACCCAAAGGTCTTCTACCAGCTGGCCACTCCTCATCAGCAGCCTATTCACCGGCCTAAGACTGATGACAGGCCTAATAATGTATAGCCCCCGACAGGAAGTTTTTTCCTACACGAAAACTGCTTCAACCGGTTACAGAGCTCACCAACCGGTTACCGGCTACACAGTTTTCACTGAGCAGTTTGCTTCACACCAGCTGGTTACAGTCTACCGACCTTCTATCATGTGCAATTTCTGTCTTGCCTCTTTTCAATACTGGTTACAGAGGACCGGAACCGACCAGCAGACCCACCTGGGGATCACCTATTTAGTAGACCAGTAACTAAATTCAATGGTCCAGTTCGGTTAGCCTACCAGATTTACTGGTTACAGAGTATCACAGGCTACAGAGATTTACTGTGGCCAAAAAATTGCTGGTTACAGAGAAAACAGCTGGGTCTTTTGAACAGCAAGACAAAAGGTGGTCCACACTCAACAAGCCTTCATCGTGTCCGTTCAGGGGTCAGCCATCATACAACTGACAATGTGTACATGCTCCACCTTCAAGGCGGCTGGCCTGGGGCCTAGAGTCTGTAAAATGTGAAGAGTTGTGTCAGCCCCACCGGACTGGACCACAGCATTAACAGGACTGTTCACTGTTTTCATTGTCGCCAGGCCGGACCAGTGTCCGGAGGGACAGAAAATGTATGTCAGACTACCAAATGTCCCAAATGTTGCACACAATCTGCCTGTATGGCCCAGATTAAATGCGGTTGGGGAACTTAGGAAGCCTTGGAGGCTGGACCCTAGGTAGTACAAATGTTGAAGGAGGGCTACACTCTCCCTTTCTAGTCAAGCCCAAGCTCGACAAGGTCACCAAAAATCATCAACGGCTATGTACATTCTCACAGGAACCTATATGCAGTCGAGCCAGCCAAATATCTGGGCTTCTTCAACCGACCTTTTTTGGTTCCAAACCAGACAGCCGTTGGAGACCTATTCTAGATCTGAGCAAACCAAACCTTTAGGAGACCATCAGGACCTTCCTCCAACAAGGGGAGTGGGTTACCTCAATAGATTTCAAGGATACCTACTTCCATACACCTATACAAGAACAATCCAGGAAATGCCTGAGATTTCACATCCAAGGTCGGACATACCAGTTCAAGGCCCTGCCACTTGGTTTGTCCACAGTACCTTTGGAGTTTACTGATACCAAAGGAGGTGAAACTGATGGCCATACACAAGGATTTAGGAATCCACCAGTACCTAGATGACTGGTTGGTGAGAGCCAGATCCCACCAGGCTTGTCTCCAACATACAAGGAACTAGTAAATAATGTGTCCGCAACTGGGTTGGCTGGTGAACTTAGAGAAATCAGAGCTGGAGCCCAACAAGAATTTGATTTGGTAGGCTACCAGTTCAACCTCAGGTCTGATTGGGTCTGACCGACGCCGGACCGGTGGCAGAACCTTCAAGAGAAAATGCTGAAACTTCTATCCCTACCGGCTTGCCCGGTCCGGGAACTCATGCCCTTGATAGGTTTGCTAACAGCTACAGAAAAGCAAGTTCATCTAGGCCGACTTCATATAAGACCCACTCAGTGGCATCACTGGAAGGTACCAGAATCAATAGAAAAGGTGATCCCAATCCCCAGGTCCCTGCACCCCCATTTACAATGGTGGCTGAAGGAAGACAGTGTGCTTACAGGCCAACAATTACACCCAATATAACATGCTCTGCAAATATTTACAGACGCATCAAAAGAAGGGTGGGGCGTTCACTTAGACGAGCACACTGCAAGAGGAACCTGGTCCCTTCTGGGAAGCAAGCTGCATATAAATTATCCAGAACTAAAAGCAGTCTTTCTGGCTTTAAAAGCGTTCCAAGACCTTTGCCCAAACAAGATAGTAGCAACCGACAATACCACAGTAGTGTCATACATAAACAAGGAAGGAGACATGAGGTCGGGCCCACTTTGTGCCCTACTATGGAGAATCTTGACCTGGTGTACCAGGAAACAAGTGACTCTAAAGCCTGACACATTCCAGGCTGGCTGAACGTGGTAGCAGACAAGCTACCCAGGCTAGGCCAGACCATCCAAACAGATGGTTTCTCCTTCCAGAGGTCAATATGCAGCAGGTGGCACCGGCCCAAAATAGACTTATTTGCCACGAGGTTCAACCACAAGTTGCCTCTGCTTGTGTCACTGGTACCAGATCTTCTGGCCACAGCAGTGGATGCGCTCAGTCTGCCAGGGTAGGATCTGAAAGCATACACCTTCCCACCATCAGCCATATTGGGCAAAGTGGTGGAGAAGTTGCAAGACTCCCCATACAAGAGAATCATTCTGATTGCTCCGGGGTGGCCCAACATATCTTGGTTTTGGGATCTAGTGGCCATGTCCAGCCAAATCCCACTGAACCTGCCCAATCTGCCCAACCTGTTGACAGCCACTCAATCAGATCCCTCACAGAAATCTGACAAATCTTAATCTCCATGCATGGCTCCTAGAGCCTCAGCAATCGAGGAGCAGGGCTTGTCTGAGGCAGTGGCAGCAATAATTGAGGCTCCTCAAAAGGGGACCAATCAGATCCGTCTATGAGGCAAGTGGGCCATTTTTTACAAGTGACGTATCACTCAGCAGGTGGACTTCGGGGCACCCCCTGTAAAGTCAGTTGCTGACTTCCTTATGTACCTGTTTCAGAACAGGAAGTTGCAGCCCAACACCATTGATGGTTACAGGTCAACCATTGCTGATAGACTGGGAAATTCGCCCATCAATATCAGTAAGGATGAAAATCTCACTCATCTCCTGGATAGTTTCCACTGAGACAGACCCAAGGGCTGGAGGGGAATCCCCTCCTGGAACCTCTCCCTGGTTTTTGCACCAGCTGACATGGTTCATTTTGAAGAAATTAAAGAGGCCTCCTTGAAGCATTTGACCTTCAAGACAGTTTTCCTCTTGGCCCTGGGGTCGGGCAAGCATAGAAGTGAGATACATGCTTGGCAAAACGGAAATATTAGACACTAATGCGACTGGTCAAAGGTGTTCCTGTACCCATCACCCAGCTTTCTCTCCAAGAATCAGCTGGCTAAAGAGGGTCCAGACAGTGTGGCCCCAGGGGTTATAACAGCCCTGGCCCCAACTCTGGATAGATCCCTCAAGTCTGACAGGTCCCTCTGTCCGGTCAGAGCATTGTGCTACTATTTGGACAGGACCTCAGGCAGAATAAGGTGGTGGTTTTGTTTCCTTTAAGAAAGGTTTCGACAAAGGGCCACACCTGCCACTATCTCCTCTTGGATCAAGCAAACTGTGATCCTATGTTAGGAGCTCTATGACCAGGAGGCCCACACTTTACATCAGGTTAAAGCCCATGATGTCAGGGCCTTTGCTGCTTCTAAGGTCTTCCAGTCGGGAGTCTCCTTAGACCCAATCTTGTCAGCCTGCCACTGAAGTCACATAATACCTTCACACAGTTCTATCTGAAGGGTGTGGCTTGGGCTGATTCAGAGCTTTACCAATTGGGCTAAGTAGTGACTGCTCAGCAGATCCACAAGTGGCCCTTAGACTGAGGAGATTTGTATATATGTACATAGTATAAACAGTTCTTCATGTACATAATAATAATAATAATAATAAAAAAAGTGTGACATGTTTCCTTCGGGAGGTTTATTTGCATTCTGGGACTGAACTCCTCCCTCTCTTCCCCTACCTCAGAGCAGGTCTGCAAAAAGGGGGGGGGCAATGTCGGTATAACCCCGGATCACCGGCTGCTGGCAACCGACCATGGCCTTACAGGGTTTCCTGACCTTAAGGTCAACCCAGGCCTGGGCCTATAGGTCTCCTGACGAAGTCGGCGAAGACCATAGGCTAAAATCTGCTTTTACTTGTGAGTTCACATAAGTCCCTAGTAACTTACCCGCCGACCAAGCGGTAGTTATTCAGCATTTGTCCATTGGATAGGATGTATTAACGCAATAAAATTGCAAATCTAATAAGTAAATTAAATTTTTATAAGTTAATACCCTATCCAATGGACACACAAGACCCTCCCACCGACCCCGCTATCAGCTTACTAGGGGTCTAATAGGTTTAGACAAAGAAAAAGATACTATGACGTCACTCTGTCTAGACAGGAAGGAAGTATGATGCGCCACCTTGCGAGTGCACAGTACTGGGACCGGCCGGCCGGTGGAGACACAGGACGTCTTGTTCTGGCATTTGGCGGGCCGGTCTGCGCCGACCGGAGTAGCATTTGTCCATTGGATAGGGTATTAACTTATAAAAATTTAATTTACTTGTTAAATTTGCAAGTTCGGCCCTCTGATTCACAGTTTTTTACGATCCATTACTCCTGCTGATTAGATATTTCCTAAAAGGCCTCGTCCCTCAGGTATCGGTGGCGGTGTTGTTTTTTTTGTCAGATCCTACAGCCTACGTAAAATGGAATCTCCTTTATACCAGTCATTTGAAAACATGGTGGTGTCTCTTGGACTTCATGGCCATTCACTGTTGCTTGCCTGTGTCTATCGCCCTCCAGGATCATGTACCTGCAAATTTCAGGAAGAATTCATGTCCTTTGTTGTTTTCTTGTCATCCATCAACTCCTCCTATCATATTTTTGGTGATTTTAACATTCATGTTGATGTTCCCGGTGGTGATGGTTATAAATTCATAACCTTTCTTGACCCATGTGATCTCAAACAGTTCGTTAATCAACCTACCCATCTGCATGGTCACACACTTGATCTCATTCTTTCTCCCAGTGATCAGGATACTATTGTTGATGTCAAAATTCGTGATTTTGTATCTGATCATGCATTAGTCAAATGCTCAATTATCCTACCTCATCAGGCTGTTCATACTCCAAATAAGGTTCAATATAGAAGGTACCACCGTATCAACATGTCCAATTTCCGCTCTGAGCTTAAAAATACTTCCTTTGTCAAATCTCCTGCCGATTCTGTTGTAGACCTTTACAACCAATATGTACATGACTTGGCAGATGTGCTCGACAAGCATGCACCACTGATATCTAGATTGAAAAAGAACGATTATACTGATTGGGTGTCTGATTCTTATAGACTTGCTAAGTCCCTTAGATGTCAGTTTGAAAGAACTTGGCGCAGGACCAAGAATCCACTGAATAGAAGTCGGCTTCGTTGCCAAATTGCTCGGTGTAATTCACTGGTTAACAAGGACAATTCAAACTACTATAGTAAACTTATCTCTGATAATAGTCAAGACCCTAGAAAACTGTGGCACGCACTACGGAAAACCCTGGGTAGGGTCTCTGACATGATACTTCCACCTCACGATTCTGACAAGTCATTGGCTGACCAGTTTGCCTCCTATTTCCATAATAAAATCAAGACAATTAGAGACACTTTCATCCCCTCTGGTATTGAAAAGGATGTTCATCCTTCTTCCGATCCTCCAAAAATTACTACCTTCACTGAAGTTCCTCCAGATACTGTCGATAAAATCATCAGAAACTCGTCTACGAAATCATGCCTGTTGGACCCCTGGCCTACTTTTCTCATCAAAGAGTGTAGTGACATACTATTACCATCAATAACAAAGTTGGTTAACTGCTCACTCGTGGAGAGTTGCATCCCTGATGGTTTCAAAACTGCTGTAGTTAGTCCCCTTATTAAAAAGGCTACTCTTCCTGCAGACGAATTTAAGAACTATCGTCCTGTATCTGGCCTTAGTTTCATTTCGAAATTAGTTGAACGAGTGGTCGCTAAGCAACTGTTAGAACATATTCATGTTCATAGCTTAGACAATCCATATCAATCGGCATATAAAACAGCCCACTCGACTGAGACAGCTCTTCTTTCTATCAAAAATGAAGTCCATCTATCTCTGTCATGAGGCGAACCAACTGCTCTAATACTGCTTGATCTCTCAGCAGCATTTGATACAACTGATCATTCCACATCTACATTGTCTTCAGACCTGGTTCGGAATTGGTGGTTCTCTTCTTAAATGGTTCACCTCCTACCTATCTGAGCGCTATCAGTCAGTAAAAATTGGCTCTACTCTCTCCGATCTTTGTAAACTCCTGTTTGGTGTGCCCCAAGGCTCTGTCTTGGGTCCTTTATTATTTTCTTTGTATACATCCCCCCTTAGTTTGATTATTGGTAAACACAAAGGAGTAAAGTTTCATTGTTACGCAGATGACACACAAGTCTATATCCATCTATCCCAGAATAATTCATCTGCTGCCTTTGAAAAGTTGAACAGGTGCCTGGATGATATAAAAGAGTGGATGTCAGCCAGTAAACTCAAACTTAATCCAGATAAAACCGAGTTTATTGTATTTGGTTCAAAAAGGCAGAGGGACAAATTGAAAGCATATTTTCCTTCTACCATCTTGGGTAGTCCTCTCTGCCCTGCCGAGTGGGTCAAGAATCTGGGTGTGTGGTTCGACTCTGATTTTTCCTTGTCTAAACATGTTCAGAATGTCTGCAAAAGTTGTTTTGTGCAAGGCGGTTTCTTACTCGTGATGCTTCTATACTTGTGGCCAATGGTCTTGTAAGTAGTCGGATTACTGTAACTCACTTTTCAGGAGTCTCTCGAAGTTCAATCTTCGCAAATTACAGTGCATCCAAAACAGTGCTGCTAGAATCGTATCAAATACCAGTAGATACACTAGTATAACTCCTGTTCTTAAGAATGTGCATTGGCTTCCTGTTCAACATCGGTCAGTCTTTAAAACAGCTACCCTTGTCTACAAGTTTCTCCACACTAGTTTTCCCCAAGTATTTTGCTCCTTACATCTCCTCCTACAGCAGCTCCTACAATACCAGGCACAGTCAGAGTGGTGGTAATTTCCTTGTCATTCCCAAGTTTCAACCCTCAGTCCATAAATCTGTCAGTTTGGTCATAGTTTTGCTTTCGATGCTCCCACTGTCTGGAATGCTCTTCCTGATGAGATTCGTGCGTCCCCCTCTCTTGCCTCCTTCAGAAAATGGCTCAAAACCTACCTTTACACCAAGGCATACCCTCCTTAGTTTTACTCACCCTTGTGTTCTCCGTGGTGCTGAACTTTTTTCTGTCCCTGGATATTGAGATTGGTTGCCTGTTTTTGTTTTGTTGCGCCTTAGAGTCCCCTTCGTATTGGGGAGATTAAGCGCTATAAAAATCCAATTAGAATTAGAATATCACTTTGGTAACCTACTGTTAAACTGCTAGTCATATGGCCATACAAGTTAATGTATTGTGCAAAATGGGGCCTGTCTTGTCTGCCTCCTCTCTTCATTGAGGAAAGAAGGACGTATATTTGTTTACCTCCTCTCTTCATGGAGGAAAGGACTTAATATATTTGTCCACCATTTTGTGGGACAGCAAACAAGCAAGATCATTGTCTAATATTGTGGAGTGTTAGGTCACTTTACCACACATATCTTCTTCAGGAGTTTTTTTATTTTATATCCACAACCTAGAAACAGAAAAAAGTGTTGTCATGGCAACACTTACTGCCAGATATTGTTGAAAAACTAACCAACTCCTATTCATGTAGGGGTTTGGAATGCTAAGAACCCACAACAATATAAGTCCAAGAAACAGAAAAAAGTGTTGCCATGGCAACACTTGTTGCTAGGTGTTGCCGAAAAACTAATCAGCTCCAATGTGTGCAGGGGTTTGGAATGTAAAGAACCCCAAGAAAGAATTTCAAGCCCAAGAAACATAGTGGGTTGTCATGGCAAGACTTGTTACCAGGTGTTGCCGAAAAACTAATCAGCTCCAATCTGCGCAGAGGTATGGAAAGCAAAGAACCCATAAAAATATTTATAAGTCCAACAAACAGAAAAAAGCATTGCCATGGCAATACTTTTTTGGCTTTGCCAGTTATTGTTGTTAAGCTAATCAGCTCCAATCCATGCAGGGGTTTGGAATGCAAAGAACCCAAAAAAGATTTTTAAGCCCAAGAAACATGAAAAGTGTTTCCACAGCAATATTTGTTGCCAGATATTGCCAAAAAAGCAATTACACATAAATTCCCATGCCATGAAACCTTCACACCAATTTTGGCTGAGACATGTAAACAACTACCTGTAAATGAGCAGCAATGAAGGGTAATTCAAAGGGAAAGGCAGAATATTGCAAATTTAATAAGTAAATTAAATTTTTATAAGTTAATACCCTATCCAATGGACAAATGCTATTCCAGTCGGCGCGACCGGCTCGCCAAACGTCAGAAAAAGACGTCCTGTGTTTCCACCGGCCAGCCGGTCCTAGTACTAGTGCACTCGCCAGATGGCGTGTCGAACCCCTTTCCTGTATAGACAGCGTGACGTCATAGCATCTTTTTCGTTGTCTAAACCTATTAGACCCCTAGTAAGCTGATAGCGGGGTCGGTGGGAGGGTCTTGTGTGTCCATTGGATAGGGTATTAACTTATAAAAATTTAATTTACTTATTAAATTTGCAATTTTATTGCGTTAATACATCCTATCCAATGGACAAATGCTGAATAACTACCGCCTGGTCGGCGGGTAAGCTACTAGGGACTTAGATGAACTCATAACAGAACTAACAAAATTTCCTTTCAGGCCTGGGTCGACCTTGAGGTCAGACCCTTAAGGCTACAGTAGGTTGCCGGAAACCGGTCAACCAATTTACCCCCCCCCCCTTTTTTTACAGACCTGCTCTGAGGTAGGGGAAGAGAGGGCTGAGTTCAGTCCCATAATAAGAAGAAATAAAATTCCCAAAGGAAGCAAAGCACAGTTTTTTTTTGTTTTTTTTATATATATATGTACACTATTTACATATTTACAAAAATCTCCTCCCTCCCTGGGTTATTTGTGGATCTGCTGAGCAGCCACTACAGGTCCCAGGTGATAGAGCTCAGAGTCAGCCCAAGCCACATCCTTCAGATAAAATTGGGTGAAGGTATTATGTGACTTCCAATGACATGCTGACAAGATCTGTTCCAAGGAAATTCCAGCTTGGAATGCCTTAGAAGCAGCAAAGGCCCTGACATCATGGGCTTTGACCTGATGTAATGTGTGGGCCTCCTTGTCTGGAAGCTCATAGCATAGGATCACAGTCTGTTTGATCCATGAGGAGATAGTGGCAGGTGAGATATCCTTGTCAAAACCTTTCTTGAAGGAGACAAAGACCAACTCCTTATGCTGCCTGATATCTGAGGTCCTGTCCAAGTAGTAACACAATGCTCTGACTGGACAGAGTGACCTATCAGACTTGAGGGATCTATCCAAAGTTGGGGCCAGGGCTGGTATCACCACTGGGGCCACACACTCTGGACCCTCCTTAGCCAGCTTGTTCTTGGAAAGAAAGCTGGGAGATGGGTACAGGGACACCTTTGACCAGTCAGCCTGGTGCCTGATATTTTTGTGTTGCCAGGCATGAATCTCTCTCCTGCGCTTGCCTGAACCCGGAGCTAATAGAAAAACAGTCTAGTCTTGAAGGTCAAACACTTCAAGGAAGCTTCCTTGATTGGCTCAAAGGGAGCCTTGGTCAGTTGGTGTAAGACCAAAGACAGGTTCCAGGAAGGGATACCCCTTCTACCCTTAGGTCTGTCTCTATGGAAACTATCCAAGAGGCGAGTGAGATTTTCATCTTTGCTGATGTTGAGGGTTAAATTTCCCAGTTTATCAGCAATGGCGGACCTGTATCCATCAATGGTGCTGGGCTGTAACTTCCTGTCCTCAAACAGATACATAAGGAAGTCAGCCACTGACTTTACAGGGGTTGACCTGAAGTCCACCTGATTAGTGATGCACCACTTTGTAAAAATGGCCCACTTTGCCTCATAGACAGATCTGGTTGATCCTCTTTGAGGAGCCTCAATCCTTGTTGCCACTGCTTCAGAGAAGCCCTGCTCTTTGATTGCTGTGGCTCTAGGAGCCATGCATGGAGATTAAGATTTGTCAGATTTCTGTGAGGGATCTGATTGAAAGGTTGTGTCAACAGGTTGGGCAGGCTCAGGGGTATCTGACTGGACATGGTCACTAGATCCCAAAACCAAGGTATGTTGGGCCACCCCGGAGCAATCAGAATGATTCTCTTGCAAGGGGAGTCCTGTAACCTCTCCACCACTTTGCCCAAGATGGCCGCTGGTGGAAAGGCGTATGCGTCCAGATTCTCCCATGGCAGACTGAGTGCATCCACTGCTACTGCCAGTGAGTCCGGCACTGGTGACACAAACAGAGGTAACTTGTTGTTGAACCTCGTGGCAAATAGATCTATCTGAGGTTGGTGCCACCTGCTGCATATAGCTTGGAATACCTCGGGAAGGAGGGACCATTCTGTTTGAATTGTCTGGCCCAGTCTGGATAGCTTGTCTGCTACCACATTCAGCCGCCCGGGGATAAGTCGGGCTTTTAGAGTTACTTGATGTCTGGTACACCAGGTCAAGATTCTCCATAGTAGGGCACAAAGCGTGCCCGACCTCATTCCTCCTTCCTTGTTTATATACGACATCACTGTAGTGTTGTTGGTTGCGACAAGTACTATCTTGTTCGCACAGAGGTTTTGAAACTCTTTTAAGGCCAGAAACACTGCCTTGAGTTCCAAATAATTTATATGCAACTTGCTTTCTGGCAGTGACCAAGTCCCTCTGGCAGTGAATTCGTTTAAGTGAGCGCCCCACCCTTCTTTTGATGCGTCTGATTTGCAGAGCATGCTTTATTGGGTGTAATGGTTGACCTGTGAGGACATTGTCTTCCTGTAGCCACCATTGTAAATGAAGTTGCAGGGAGCTGGGAATTGGAATCACCTTTTGTAGGGACTCTGGTATTCTCCAGTGCTGCTTGAGGTGCCACTGTATGGGCCTCATATGCAGCCGGCCTAGGTGAACTTGTTTCTCTGTGGCTGTTAGCAACCCTATCAGGGACATGAACTGCCGAACTGGACAGTGTGACAGTGACATTATTTCTAATATTTAGTCCTGAAGGTTTTGCCACCTGTCTGGGGTCGGTGGGACCCGACCTGCCCGGAGGTCGAACTGGTAACCGATAAAATCGAAGATCTGCTTTGGAACCAGTTCTGACTTTTCCACATTCACCAGCCAGCCTAATTTTCGACATATTTCTACCAGACTCTGAGTATGTTGAAGACAAGCCTGGTGGGATGTGGCTCTCACCAACCAGTCGTCTAGGTACTGGTGGATCCTTATACCCTTGTGGCTGGCCATCAGTTTCACCTCTTTTGCTATCACAGTAAACTCCAAGGGTGCTGTGGACAGACCAAAAGGTAGGGCTTTGAACTGGTATGTCCGACCATGGACATGAAATCTCAGATATTTCCTGGATTGTTCCTGTATTGGTATATGGAAGTAGGCGTCCTTGAAATCTATCAAGGTAACCCACTCCCCTTGTTGGAGGGAAGTCCTGATGGTTTCTGGTGTTTCCATCTTGAATTTCTCCACCTGGAGGAAAAGATTCAGGTTGCTTAGATCCAGGATAGGCCGCCATTTGTTGTTGGGTTTTGGGACTAGAAATAGTCTGTTGAAGAACCCCAGAGAAGTTTGGTTTCTTACTAGTTCTACAGCATTTTTGGCTATAAGCTGATGTAATGCCTCCAACAGGTAGCTGTTCCTGTGGGGATTGACATAGCAGCTGATAACCTTGGGTGACCTTGTAAGCCTTGGCCGGATCCGGAAGGGAAGGGTGTAACCCTCTTTAAGGATCTGAACTACTTTTGGACCTGCCCCCAGATCCAGCCAGGTTTGCCAAAAGCTCTGAAGTCTTGCCCCTACAGGCAGATTTGGTGCAGCATTTTTGACATTTGTTACAGGCTGAACACAAGACAATTGAGTGACACAAGAAACACTTTTCACAGACTTTAATTTGCAATTTTTGTAATGACAACCTGCTGACCCGGGACTTAATTCTCTCTTTTGGGAATGCCCGGGTGCAGAATGAACGTGTGATGCAACAGGAAGCTTTACATTTAAATTTAAACCAGTGTTTATTGTCTGTGGTATGCTCCCGGCCGGCAGTCGTGGCTGTAACTTGGTTACACAATAATTGTCATTTATACGACTGCTGGCCCTTGGCTGGTCGTGATGAGAAGGTGGTGGTACGTCCTCTTGAACCTCTCTTGAACTGCTTCCTGCCAATGGTTTTCCATGCGGGTTTCTCAGATCTGGAATCCCGGTTAACCGACCTCTTATCTTGCCTTTCATAAGGGTGGTACCGACCTTTGTTATTTGACCCACCAGCATGTCCCTTGGACTCTAGCTGGGCTATATCTTCTTCTGCCCGCTTAATAACTGAGTCTGGGAACAAAGTTGAGATATGAAGGGGGGCTGACCTCAATGCTGTAAGAGTATCTGGCTTGATACCGGTTCTAAGGTGGCTCAAGTATGCATCTCGGCGTACTAGGGTTAGGTTACCCATAGTCACAAAAACAAATTCTGACAAATGCTCCATGGATTTTGCAGCCGCCTGTGTAATGCTTGAGTTAAAGTCCATCAAATAGTTCAGTTCCTCAGCTGCTGCAGCTGCCTTGGACGAGCCCTTGCCTTTGTTTTCCGCCTTCAAAATCTTCAGCTGGTCCTTCATGTTCTGTTGAACCTTGAACAGACAACGGTTAAAGCTTGCAGCTTGGTTGCATATAACTGAAGTCTCTCTGGCAGATCTCTCCCATCTTCGCAGTGTTTCCTGAGAAATTCTGCGAGATGCTGGTGGAGTGGACGACAATCCAGTATACTTGGCTATTCGACTGTAGCTGCTGTTAAGTTTTGAAGCATCTATGTTCCAAGATGAAATCTGTGAGGATTCAGCTTTAGGGTCGGAGTGAAGTCCATACCATTTGGACTGTGTCCTGGCCGGCCTCAGAAAAACATCTTTAGCTAGGCCACCGGCTTCTGATCCATGGGAGGGATAGCCCTCAACCAAAGTAAGATTCAATTTGGCCAGTTTCCTACACAGCCAGTCTTCAGTAGGCATTTTAACCGACACTTTGCCAGGGGTTACAGTCTTGGGCCCTGCAAAAGGGTTATCATCTTAAGTGGAAGCCGTATTGTCCAGTTCTGGAATGTGTGACCAGCCCATAAAGGAGCGGATACCCTGCATAGTATCCCTATAATTCTGCTCTTCTGAAACTGGTTGGTCCGGTTCCGGTACCGGCTGATCCGGGTCCTCAGATAACTCCCCTTCCTCAGTGTATAAATCCAATGGTGGGTTATCAGACATGCTACCGGCCTCAGAAGACAGACTAGAAGTACTATCTCGTCTTGATCTGTGAAGAGCAGGAGATCCGGTGTCAGCCGGTTCAGATGACAGTGGCCGGTCGGCAACAGCAGGTCGGTCAGAGGACTGTCGTACAGCCTGTGCTTTACTGGTCGGCTGATGCTTTGCAGCAGAGGAGCCGGTCCCAGGAAGCTGTGAATATGAAGGTGGTTGGCTGGATTTCGCTTTACTGGTCGGCTGATGCTTTACAGCAGAGAAGCCTGTACCAGGAAGCATGGAAGTAGTGGTCGGTCGGTTGATCTCAGTTTGACTGGCCGGCTGATGCTGGGTAGCAGAGAAGCCAGTACCAGTAAACTCTGTAGTCGGTTGAACCGGTCTGATGAAAGGTTCAGTGGTGTTACTTGTAGAAGCTGGTAGAGAATGAGTCGGAGTCACCTTCACAGCAGATGAAAATGTCGGTTCAATAGACCTGGCCAATAAAAGGGCTTCCAACCTGTTGAAGCGGTCGGACCATTTTCCACCCAGTTGAGCAAGCTTTGAATCCACAGTAGAACTACTGGTAGTAGATTTCACCGACTTAGACGTGGAAGTCTTATCCTTCTTAACTTTCTTCTCAGGGGGGGCGACAGAAGGTGAAGATTTAACAGCACCCTGTTTATCAACAGCCCCTAATACAGTAACAGCAGACGAGTCGACAAGCGATTCCGTGTCTTTAGGTGGGGAGGATTCAACCTTCTTAGCTTCTCGTTTGTCCTTCTTTATCTTATATGAAGGCGTAGATAGCTGTAAACGTTGTTCAGGGGAAAAACTACTACAGATAGTACACTCAATATCCGGTTTTTCTACACAGGGGTCCTTACCCTTTCCTTTATCCCTGCAACACGCGCATGCCAAGTGACTATCAAAGCTGGCCATAGCATGGCCACACGTTCCCCTTCTCTGGCCAGGAGACGACATAATGATCTATAAAGTCTATAATCCTTGATTATACAACAATGTTCACAAAAGATGGATATCCGAAGATAAAGAACACTTTTTTACAGCTTAATTTACATTCTGTGTGCACTAGTTCGCGCCAAACGAAAAAGATGCTATGACGTCACGGTGTCTATGCAGGAAAGGGGTTCGACACACCATCTGGCGAGTGCACTAGTACTAGAAGCGGCTGGCCGGTGGAAACACAGGACGTCTTTTTCTGACGTTTGGCGAGCCGGTCGCGCCGACCGGAATAGCATTTGTCCATTGGATAGGATGTATTAACGCAATAAAAATACCCATGTCCAGCAGGATGGATATACTTAACAATTAAAATAAGTTGTAACCTTAAACTCATTTCTTTAATGAACAGGTAACATTAAATTGCAAATTTAATAAGTAAATTAAATTTTTATAAGTTAATACCCTATCCAGTTGCAACCCAGCACCATTGATGGTTACAGGTCAGCCATTGCTGATAGACTGGGAAATTCGCCCATCAATATCAGTAAGGATGAAAAGCTCACTTATCTCCTGGATAGTTTCCACTGAAACAGACCCATGGAGCAATCAGAATGATTCTCTTGCATGGGGAGTCTTGCAACTTCTGCACCACTTTGCCCAATATGGCTGATGGTGGGAAGGTGTATGCTTTCCGATCCTACCATGGCAGACTGAGCGCATCCACTGCTGTGGCCAGGGGATCTGGTGCCGGTAACACAAACAGAGGCAACTTGTTGTTGAACCTCGTGGCAAATAAGTCTATTTTGGGCCGGTGCCACCTGCTGCATATTGAGTGAAAGGCCTCTGGTAGGAGAAACCACTCTGTTTGGGTGGTCTGGCCTAGCCTGGATAGCTTGTCTGCTACCACGTTCAGCCGGCCTGGAATGTGTCGGGCTTTGGAGTCGCTTGTTTCCTGGTACACCAGGTCAAGATTCTCCATAGTAGAGCACAAAGTGGGCCAGACCTCATGCCTCCTTCCATGTTTACGTATGACACTACTGTGGTGTTGTCGGTTGCTACAAGTACTATCTTGTTTCAGCAAGGGTCTTGGAACTCTTTTAAAGCCAGAAAGACTGCTTTAAGTCCTAGATAGTTTATATGCAGCTTGCTTCCCGGAAGGGATCAGGTTCCTCTTGCAGTGTGCTCTTCTAAGTGAGCGCCCCACCCTTCTATTGACGCATATGTAAATATTTGCAGAGCATGTTTTATTGGTTGTAATGGTTGGCCTGTAAGTACATTGTCTTCCTTCAGCCACCATTGTAAATGGGGGTGTAGGGACCTGGGGATTTGGATCACCTTTTCTATTGACTCTGGTACCCTCCAGTTGTTTTTAAGATGCCACTGAATGGGTCTCATATGAAGTCGGCCTAGATGAACTTGCTTTTCTGTAGCTGTTAGTAAACCTATCAAGGACATGAATTCCAGGACCAGGCAAGCCGGTAGGGATAGCAGTTTCAGCATTTTCTCTTGAAGGTTCTGCCACCAGTCCAGAGTCAGTCGGACCCGAGATCTGAGGTCAAACTGGTAGCCTACAAAATCGAAGTCTTGTTTGGGCTCCAGCTCTGATTTCTCTAAGTTCACCAGCCAACCCAGTTGCTGACACATTATTTACTAGTTCTGTGTATGTTGGAGACAAGCCTGGTGGGATCTGGCTCTCACCAACCTGTCGTCTAGGTACTGGTGGATTCTTAAATCCTTGTGTATGGCCATCAGTTTCACCTACTTTGGTATCACGGTGAACTCCACCGAATGGCAGGGCCTTGAACTGGTATGCCCGACCTTGGGTGTGAAATCTCAGGCAGTTCCTGGATTGTTCTTGTATAGGTATATGGAAGTAGGTAACTTGAAATCTAATGAGGTAACCCACTCCCCTTGTTAGAGGGAGGTCCTGATGGTCTCCGAAAGGTTTGGTTTGCTCAGATCTAGAAGAGGTCTCCAACGGCTGTCTGGTTTTGGAACCAAAAAGGGTCGGTTGAAGAAGCCCAGAGATTTTGAACTGGCTCAACTTTTTTTGTCCATAAGCTGATGTAATGCCTCTAACCAATATAGGTTCCTGTGAGAATGTACATAGCAGTTGATAATTTTTGGTGACCTTGTCAAGTTTGGGCTTGACTAGAAAGGGAGAGTGTAGCCCTCCCTCAACATTTGTACTACCTAGGGTCCAGCCCCCAAGGCTTCTTAAGTTCCTAAAATGGATTTAGTCTGGACTCTAAAGGCAGATTGTGTGCCACATTTGGTAGTCTGACAAACATTTTCTGTCCCTCCGGACACTGGACCGGCCTGGTGACAATGAAAACAGTGAACAGTCCTTCTGTTATTGCTGTGGTCCAGTCCAGTGGGGCTGACACAACTCTTCACATTTTACAGACTCTTGGCCCTGGGCCAGCCACCTTGAAGTTGGAGCATGTACACATTGTCAGTTGTATGATGGCTGACCCCTGAACGGACACGATGAAGGCTTGTTTGAGTGTGAACCCCATCTGTTTTCTCTGTAACCAGCAATTTTTGGCCACAGTAAATCTCTGTAGCCTGTGATACTCTGTAATCAGTAAAACTGGTAGGTTAGGCTGACCACTGAATTTAGTTACTAGTCTACTATCTAGGTGATCTCCAGGTGGGTCTGCCGGTCGGTTCCGGTCCTCTGAAACCAGTATTGAAAAGGGGCAAGACAGTAATTGCACCTGATAGGTCGGTAGTCTCTGTAAGCAGCTGGTGTGAAGCAAAACTGCTCAGTGAAAACTGTATAGCTGGTAACCGGTTAGTGAACTCTGTAAAAGGTTGAAGCAGTTTCTGTGTAGGAAAAAACTTTCTGTCAGGGACTACACATTATTAGGCCTGTCATCAGTCTTAGGCCGGTGAATAGGCTGCTGATGAGGAATGGCCAGCTGGTAGAAGACCTTGAAAGTTGGGGATTCTTGCTGCTGGTTGGTAATAGGCAGGAAGGCTCTGTAACCGGTTAATATGAAGCAAGCTGTTCAGTGGAGGGCTGAAGGCTGTGTAGCCGGTACCCGGTCGGTACACTCTGTAGCCGGTACCCTGTCGGTACACTGTAACCAATTGTTGGGGTAACTGTACAGGGCTGTGTAGCCGGTCGGTACACTGTAATCAGTTGTTGAAGCAACTGTACATGGCTGTGTAAGTGGTACACGGTCGGTACACTCTGTAACCAGTTGCTGAAGGAAGTTTATAACTATCCTTTGTGTTGAATTCAGTTTACTGCACGTTTCCTTCATTAATTAAAGTATTTCTTTTAAGCGCACGTCTTATTTGTAGATTTGACAGTTGCTGGGAAAGCCCTTGTGAGCTATTTTTAGAAGCAATTGTTGGTCGGCGTGTCACGTGACCAGGTCGTCAGTTGTTGCGTTCTTTTGTGATACTTAAACAGGAAAATGCGCAGTATTCCGCTCATCCACAAACCCCACTACCGACAACAAAGGCCGGGTCCATGAGAGAGGGACTGGTATCACAGTAGACTTAAGTTGTGAAGAACGCAGTAGCAATATGTAGAAAGAATTGCCGGTTAAACGTGAGCTGGCTGGTTGACTGATGCTTGTAGCAGAAAAGTTTGTACCAGTGCGCTCTGGAGGTGAATTTCAGGAACTAAAACTGGAATCACAGTAGACGTGGGCAGAAAGAATGCACTTCCGACCTTCTTGTTAGGTGAATCACGTGATAAGCTTTGTGACCTGGTCGGTGAATCACGTGACCAGCTTCGTGTAGAATATGACGTCAGAGGTCGCGTTCTTTTGAGCTGGCCGGTTGGCTGATGCTTTACAGCAGAGAAGCCTGGACCAGTGCGCTCTCAAGATGAAAGTCCTGGTCGGTGCCGGTCTGAAGTCGGTTCTTCTCAGCCGGTTGTGCACTCAAACCAGTGTCCTGGCCATCCACTGCCCTTATTACCAACACATGAGCCGGGTCCACAAGGGTGGGACTGAGAGTGACTGAACATGAAATTCCTTCTATGTCGTAGATATGAAGTTCTGGTGAAAAACACTAAATACTCGAGCTAGGCTGGTGTGACTGATGCTTTACAGCAGAGAAGTCGGTACCAGTGCACTCTGAAGAAATCTGAAGAATGCATCTCTTGCTTCTGTTGACAGACACTAAATACTCGAGCTGACTGGTGTGACTGATGCTAATACAGCAGGGAAGTCTGTACCAGTGCGCTCTGAAGAGATTTAAAGAATGCATCTCATGTTCTGTTAGGGAATTCCTTCTATTTATAGCATAAATACTGACGTTTCTTTCGTGATTGTAGCTGGAAGCTTACAGAAGGTACATTCAAACAAAAGACACGGATAAAAATACCCTTAAGTAGTATATCCATTTCTTTCTAAATATTGTCGATCTGCCCCTAACAACACAATTGTTGAATGGGAGGAAACTAGAAAATAGCTGCCTTCATATTTCTCGTCAATTACTGCCCTATCATCAACACTAAATTGAGTCAACTAGGAAGCGTTTCCAGCAGACTTATAAATGTATATCTGTGCTTGATATGTAGATAACACTTCTAAACTAAAATATTTGCAAATAAGGTTGAAAATCCATCATAATCCACACTTTTCCTTAAAATATCTGGAGATTGTTGAAAACACGTCTGCATAGTACACGCGCCAAACGAAAAAGATGCTATGACGTCATGTTGTTTAGACAGGAAGTAAATACCATGTGCCACCTGGCGAATGCACAGTACTGGGACCGGCCAGCCAGTGGAAACACAGGACGTCTTTTTCTGGCGTTTGGCGGGCCGGTCTGCGCCGACCGGATTAGCAATTGTCCATTGGATAGGATGTATTAACGCAATAAAAATAAAGATCCTGTTTTGGTCTAGATACGTGTACATGTTTAATTTAAATGAAAAGTCTCAACTACCACTTTAATATTGCCAAAATGTCATAAAAATTTTTCCTAACCTTAAACTGAATGAAAGTTAATGCAAATGTTACGAGTTTAATGTCATGTTAACCATGTAGACTCTGATCAAGGTTACTTATATCCAAAATTTAAATGTGCTTAAAATCTATTGCACATAACTTAAGATAATATCCAAAATTTTAAAAGAAAAGTAATTATAATTATGCCATTACTGAGAGTTAAAGGTCACCCAATGTAGTCTTAGGCAATTTCTGTAACATCAATTACATGTACCTGCAAAATATAGATCAAATATGTCATGCCATTTTTGGTATACTTTGTGGAATCATAGAAAAAGTTGAGCTCAGAAACATTCTTTTACACATAGGAGTTTAAGGTCACCTTAAAATAGGGCATACCTTCAGGACTAGATACATCAACATACCAAATATAAATGAAATCTGTCATGCAGATTTGAAATACTCTCCATAAATGGAAAAATTTAAATTCGATATAGTTATGTTATCACTAGGAGTTCAAGGTCACCTTAAAATAGGCCACACCTTGAAGACTAGTTACACCCACGTACCAAATGTGATTTGAATCTGTGAAGCCATCTTTAAGCTATTGCCCACAAATCGCAAAAGTAAAATTCAATATAAATGTGTTATAAGTGGGAGTTTAAGGTCATCTTAAAATAGGGCACATATCGATGACCGGCAACACCCACATGCCAAATTTGAATTTCATCCTACAAGCAATTTTTGACATATTTTCCAGAAACAAAGTGTGACGACAATGCTGGTCCTATAGGTGATCCATCACAGCTGAGTGACACCAAACTGTTACAACCTTAAACTCATAAGTTTCTTAAATATCAGCAATTTATTGTAACCTTACAAAAGAGACCTTTTTCTTGTCTAAATATATGTATATGATGAATATCGATAAAAAACTCTCAGCACAGCAAATATCTTTCAAACACTAAAACAATTGTCCCAACCTTGAAGTCGATGTTAGTTTAAGGTAAGGAGTTTAAGGTAATCTTTCCCTGAAGGTTCTGTTCAAGGTCTGTTACATCCACAACTGAAACAAGCCTAGAATTGCACAGTATTTGAAATACTGTTCAAAAGTTGCCAAACTTAAAGTGAATATAATTCTGTTATTACTAAGAGCTTAAGATCACCTTATTGCATGCACTTATTTATGGCCAGTTACATATACATGCAAAATTTGAATGAAATTTCTCAAGTTATTTTCAGTGTACTCTATGGAACAATAAAAGAAATGTAAACTCAACAAATAACTTTTTAATGTGTGGGAGTTTAAGGTCAACTTAAAATAGGGCACACCTTGAAAACCAGCTACAACCACATGGCAAATTTGAATTGAATCCATCAACCCATTTTTGAGATACTGTCTGGAAATAAAAAATCTTAACCTCAATATAAATATGTTACTACTGGGAGTTTAAGGTCACCTTGAAATAGGGCACACCTTGAGGACCAGTTACATACACATGCCAAATTTGAATTTAACCCATCATGCCATTTTTGAGATTCTCTCTGGAAAGGAAGTGTGACAACAAAACCAAAAAAAATTGTCCCAACCTTAAACTCAAGGTCAAAGGTCAGACCATGACGTTGCACACCTACACATCCTAACCAATGTCCCTACCAAGTATCAACTTCCTACACTTTACGGTTTCTGAGATACAGCCCAAACTTTTTCCCGCTGCCCGCCCGCCTACCCATCAGGACACCATGGGTGAAAACAATACCCCGACAGCCCTGAAGGGCTGTGGGGTATGGATGGATTGATTTGAATAATCTATATACAGATGTATCACTAAATTGGTGTGAACCATCCCCCAATGCGGACTGACTAAGAAGGACAAGTCTGATAAAAAGAACAAGATGAAGAAAACAAATAGCACCCACCAGGGGAGAGAGAGTGACAGTGGTGGAAAGGTGCCTGTAAATGATGGTAGTTTATTTATATTTTCCATAAGAAGATCAACACATTGCTATCTAGGGAATATTTTTCCATAAATAACCAAAACAATTCAACTGACGAAATAAAGCAAATAACAAAAAAGTTCTGCCACATGCCTGCATGAGAACATGACACATGCATAGATTTATACAGTGCTATGTATTTCATGTTATACGTAGTTCATCAATCCAGTGTTAAATACATGCAGTATGTACATCATCTGTACTCTACAAGGCTTAGAATACTCCCACAATTGTACACATAAAGACTCAAGACTTCAAATATATCACAAGAATATAGACCTCATATGAAATACACACAACTTGTCAGAACACAGTGTCAACACATGAATTTGGACTCGGAACAATAAAACTTTTAGGATAAGAAATTTGAAATTCAGAAGCATAGGTTTAACTTACCACTGTGCAAATCCTCCTTATTTTAATTTAAATTATGGAAGGAATAAAATAAAACTAAGGAATACTAATACGTAGCAGAATGTTATAAGAAACTTCATATTTCCTATCTTATCATTTTTTAAATTTTGTCCTGTGTTTTAAAAGCTCCAGTTTAATAACAGAGTCCAGTTTTTAAGGTGGAGTAAAATTATAGTCATGTACTGTAAATCATGATCGTATTATATATACAACTGACACAAAATTTGAGGAAGAAGCCAGTAACTGCATTCAGTTACACTGAACATACACTTATATAACCTATCTGCTGCCATTTGTTATGATAGTAAATACACATTAATACTGCTATCATGTTTAATACACAAATCTACACTATTATTTTAATCTGATGAATAAGTAGATAGTCACGAGATTTGAGTATCTTACAATGAATGAGATTCATACATAAACTAGACCAAGGACGAATCTGTGGCCAGATGCAAGATGTATCCATCAGAAAAGGACAACTGTTCTAGTTTTGAAGATAAACAGCATTTTTCAAGACAGCGGCCAAAATTTAAAAAATTCTAAATTATTCCCTAGGTTAAATCTGAACACATCATAAGATTCCTAGCCCATCATTTCCTATAGGTTGGTTTCACATTGCAAACCTCTAGGACAAATAATAAGCGAGTTATAAGCACTTTTAAGTTTGGTTATCCTCGTTTGACCTTGAAGGACGGGCTCACGGTCAAATCTGACCGTATCTGAAGATTAACAGCCCATGATTTCCTATAGGTTGGCTTCACAAGCCAAACCTCTAGGACCAATAATAAGGTAGATATAGGCACTTTCAAAGTCCGCTACGTGGGGTACTTTGGCACTCCATGGATGACCTTGAATGAAGATCTTCAAGGTCAAAAGTCTGCATGCTTGTAGAGGACATATATATCTGTTACATATATCACCTACAATGAGATTCAACCTTTGGTGATGAGAACCAGCCAGTTGAAAAATAGCATCAGAGATGCCCGTACCCCACAGCCCGGGGAAATAGTTTTCAACACCATGAAATATAGAAGTAGTGAAACAGTACAAAGACTGGGATACTTTCAGTGCAGTGTCACTTATATAAAGGTCCAAATAATGTTAATAATAAAATAATAAAATCTAAGAGAAAGAAAATGTATGTAAAGATAAAGTACTAAAACAAGACAATTCAATAGCAAGACGACAGCATTAATCAGTAAACTAAAAAATATGACACTGTCAATGGAAATAGCATAATTACGTAAAAGTGCATACAATAATCAGTTGCTGCAATCCATATATCTTTGTCAGAGAAAGATGTCCCAAATATGGGAGATGAACTAGGTCACACCATGATGCACACCTACACCCCCTAACCAATGTCCCTACCAAGTGTCAACCTTCTACATCTTATGGAAACCAAGAAATAGCCCAGACAAGATTTTAAAACTCCTGATCACTATGACAAGGTCAAAGGTCAAATCAAGGTCACACCATGATGTGGCATATCTACAACCCCGGACCAATATCCCTACCAAGAATCAACTTCCTACACCTTACGGTTTCCAAGATATAGCCCAGACAAGATTTTATAGGTCAATGTTACTACGGAAAGGTCAAAAGTCAAATCAAGGTCATACCATGATGTTACACCTACACCCCTACTAACCAATGTCCCTACCAGTTATCAACTTCCTGCACCTTACTGTTTCCGAGATATAGCCCGGACAACATTTTATAGGTCAAGGCCACTACGGCAAGGTGAAAGGTCAAATCAAGGTCAGACTATGATGTTGCACACCTACACCCCCTAACGAATGTCCCTACTAAGTATAAACTTCCTACACCTTATGGTTGCCGAAATATAGCCCAGACAACAGTTTATAGGTCAAGGTCACTACGGCAAGGTCAAAGGTCAAATCAAGGTCACACCATGACGTTGCACACCTCCTACATCCCCTAACCAATGTCCCTACCAAGTATCAATTTCCTACATCTTACTGTTTCCGAGATATAGCCCGGACAACATTTTATAGGTCAGGGTCACTACGGCAAGGTCAAAGGTCAAATCAAGGTCAGACCATGACTTTGCACACCTAAACCTCCTAACCAATGTCCCTACCAAGTATCAACTTCCTACACCTTACGGTTTCTGAGATACAGCCCGGACAAACTTTTTCCCCGCCACCCCCCCACTAGCCCGACCGCCCGGATGCCCATCCGGACACCATGGGTGAAAATAATACCCCCACAGCCCTTAAGTGTTGTGGGGTAAAAAGGTAGATAACTTTCAAAGAAATGCTCAAGGGGGCCATCTTGTTTTTTTAGAATAAGGCTTATTTCAGTAGCAGAGAAGCTTACCTCCATATGAAGATATCCTGCAAATATGATGAAGCTAGCTAGTCTGGTTTTCCGATGGGAGCATTAACGTTGAAAATCTCTCTATGCGCAGCTGGGGCGTAGCGAACGCTAAACCAAAGTATCCACCAGATGCATCTTTCGGATACTATTATACAATACAGAATTTCTTGATGATCACTACACATCTACAGGCACATGAGACCCTAAATACCGGAAGTGCTCCCCTTAAATGATGTCACACTCAGCAGGTACCACAAACACACCCTTCCAAGACATCACTGTCACTTTCAGGTATCCATACTATACACGGCATTTGACTTGTGCAGCTTCAGTATCAAATACTGAAAACTTCTCGAGTTAAACTTTTTATGACAACCAATGGTAATTTTCTATCACGTTTGGATGTTAGGCTTTGGGTTAGACTAGTAAGAATATTACATAAGAATATTACATAAGCACACTGCTTTGAGTGCCTGATATAAAAAGATGATATATTAGTTATGGGGGTTGGGGGCTTGCCCCCCATTTATAACTGTTAATTTAATTTCATCTTTCCTTGACAATTTCCTGTAATTTTCAAATATGGTGAATCCTGTACCGGTAAAATGAAATTGCCACCAAGGACGAGCATGGTTCATAGTCATTACAATATTAGGCTAAGAATTGGATCCACTGTACAGTTTCAAAAATTAATTTCACTGGTACTAAAGTTACCATGTTAACCAACATTAGAAATGACACTGGAGTAATAAAATAAATATAACTCTATTCATTTATAAGATATAAAGGAAAAACTGAACCAAAGTTAACACACTAATAATACATGGTACTCCAATTACCCGATACAAAGTAATTTATACAAACATATGATTTACCAAGAATACAAATATCGCGTTGATATCAACACTGATATTAAGCCAGTAAAATGCATCCTTTATAAATTTGATTTTTTTACTTGAACATACACAAAGTTTTGATTTTCTTTTGTTTATTTAATTTCTCTGGGAACATAAAATAACAAAACTAGAAAAATATTAGTGGTAACATAAAAATAAAGCGTCCCCAAAAGCATAAATGCATGTCACTGTAGAAGCAGAAAATGCAAAGATGGAATTCTGTATACCTTGCAAACAAACAGCAGACATAACAAAGTAAAGGATTTCAATGGCTGAATGTGCATTCTAAAATAGTAAACCCAAAATCTATTTATCTTTCTTCTGATCTATGGGAAGAGGGAGTTGTTTGTGTATGTACATGTCACATCCTGACAAAGAGTCCCTGTATAATATGGTTTCCAATTAACTCCCAATACCTTTTAAAGCTCTTAAAGCAATAATAAAAGAGACATATGCCAAAAACATTAGATCTGCAATTTTATGATTCTAGTTTGACCCATAAGCGAGGCCAGAGGTTTAACCAGATGGCCTTTCTAGACTCTGCATATGGTTTTCTAATACCTCTTAATACATTTTAAGTTTTAAATGTAATAGATAAGGCGACAATAGGGGGTTATGATGAATTTAAAATTTCTTATTGCCACCTGGTATAACTTTTTCCTACATTTCTGAATTTTGGTCCAATCACTCTCAAAATCATCTCAGCTCAAAATTTTGATAACATTAACATGTATGTAGAGTCACATCCTAATGTAGTAAATAGCTTTGCTGAAGGGCAATTATGAGTAGATGGACCCCCTCAAAAAACTATTTTTTTTATCATGTGACTTTGATGAAGGTCAGAGGTTAAATGTCAGCACATGGAAACAATTTCCCCCTGCCTAAGGTGTATATGTACTTAAAATGCCTGGAAAGTAGGCACTAATAAGGGAGATATTGAAGGAAGACCATAATGTGGTGGCAGTAGGAAAATTCCACTTATAGATGACAACTGGATAGACCCAAAAAACTTCTTAGTTTTGATTATGTAACCTTGATGATGATCAAAGGTAAGCATGTGGAAAACCTTTCCCATGCATAAAGTATATATGTGCCAAAAATGGTTTGAAAGCAGCCACTAATAAGGTAGATTTTGAAGGAAGACCATGTGGTAGTAAGAAAATTCAACTGAAAAACAAATAAGCACCCATTTCAGGGACACTTAATTAATCAATCAAAAGAAAACTAGAGGATCGCTCGCAAAAAAAAAAGATAATGTTTTTGCATAGCAAAAACAAAGCGTCCCGAAAAGGATATAAAGGTGAGTGCTAAAGTATTAAGAAAATGCTTCGTTTCTAGCCTTATACTGTTGTGGCAACCAAAGTCAGCGCAGTCTGCTCTATCTAGCACGGTTTTCAAGATATAAGCATTTTTGTGTTTTGCAAAAAATAAAAAAATTAAAAATGTCCGCTATATTTGGCGAGACAAAAATATTTTGAAAATTGGCATGGCTACTCTGCAGAGATACCCAGCAGGTCCAAAATTTTGTTGAGTTCACTCCATATAGCACGGTTTTCGAGATATAAGCATTTTTGTGTTTTGCAAAAACTTTGAAAATTCAAAATGGCCACCATTTTTGGGGAGACAAAAATTTTTGTCAAGACCACTGCCGTGGTGTGTATCTCCCGCCGAGCATTAAAGCAGAAGAAATAGCTTTTCCGAGATATTCACAATTTTTCATTTTCGTGTGTGAAAGGTCTTCCAAAAGTAGGTGAATGAGTTATTTGAGAAAAATTGGCTATCTCCAATACTATTAAGAGATAATTCACATTTACTCATTTTGAGTAGGTGAATAATTATCTATGGGTCTGAAACTTCACCAAGTGAAAGCTCTCCCAAAAGTAGGTGAATGAGTTATTTGAGAAAAATTGGCTATCTGCAATACTTTTAGAGATAATTCGCATTTACTCATTTTGAGTAGGTGAGTAATTAGCTATGGGTCTGAAACTTCACCATGTGAAAGCTCTCCCACAAGTAGATGAATGAGTATTTGATAAAAATTGGGTATCCGCAATACTTTTACAGATAATTAGCATTTACTCATTTTGAGTAGGTGAATAAATAGCTATGGGTCTGAAACTTCACAGAGTGAAAGCTCTCCCAAAAGTATGTGAATGAGTTATTTGAGAAAAATTGGCTATCTGCAATACTTTTAGAGATAATTCACATTTACTCATTTTGAGTAGGTGAATAATTAGCTATGGGTCTGAAACTTCACCAAGTGAAAGCTCTGCCAAAAGTAGGTGAATGAGTTATTTGAGAAAAATTGGCTATCTGCAATACTTTTACAGATAATTCGCATTTACTCATTTTGAGTAGGTGAGTAATTAGCTATGGGTCTGAAACTTCACCGAGTGAAAGCTCTCCCAAAAGTAGGTGAATGATTAATTTGAGAAAAACTGGCTATCTGCAATACTTTTAGAGATAATTCGCATTTACTCATTTTGAGTAGGTGAGTAATTAGCTATGGGTCTGAAACTTCACAGAGTGAAAGCTCTCCCAAAAGTAGGTGAATGAGTTATTTGAGAAAAATTGGCTATCTGCAATACTTTTAGAGATAATTCGCATTTACTCATTTTGAGTAGGTGAGTAATTAGCTATGGGTCTGAAACTTCACCAAGTGAAAGCTCTCCCAAAAGTAGGTGAATGAGTTATTTGAGAAAAATTGGCTATCTGCAATACTTTTAGAGATAATTCACATTTACTCATTTTCAGTAGGTGAGTAATTAGCTATGGGTCTGAAACTTCACCAAGTGAAAGCTCTGCCAAAAGTAGGTAAATGAGTTATTTGAGAAAAATTGGCTATCTGCAATACTTTTAGAGATAATTCGCATTTACTCATTTTGAGTAGGTGAGTAATTAGCTATGGGTCTGAAACTTCACAGAGTGAAAGCTCTCCCAAAAGTAGGTGAATGAGTTATTTGAGAAAAATTGGCTATCTGCAATACTTTTAGAGATAATTCGCATTTACTCATTTTGAGTAGGTGAGTAATTAACTATGGGTCTGAAACTTCACCGAGTGAAAGCTCTCCCAAAAGTAGGTGAATGATTAATTTGACAAAAATTGGCTATCTGCAATACTTTTACAGATAATTCGCATTTACTCATTTTGAGTAGGTGAGTAATTAGCTATGGGTCTGAAACTTCACCGAGTGAAAGCTCTCCCAAAAGTAGGTGAATGATTAATTTGAGAAAAACTGGCTATCTGCAATACTTTTAGAGATAATTCGCATTTACTCATTTTGAGTAGGTGAGTAATTAGCTATGGGTCTGAAACTTCACAGAGTGAAAGCTCTCCCAAAAGTAGGTGAATGAGTTATTTGAGAAAAATTGGCTATCTGCAATACTTTTAGAGATAATTCGCATTTACTCATTTTGAGTAGGTGAGTAATTAGCTATGGGTCTGAAACTTCACCAAGTGAAAGCTCTCCCAAAAGTAGGTGAATGAGTTATTTGAGAAAAATTGGCTATCTGCAATACTTTTAGAGATAATTCACATTTACTCATTTTCAGTAGGTGAGTAATTAGCTATGGGTCTGAAACTTCACCAAGTGAAAGCTCTGCCAAAAGTAGGTAAATGAGTTATTTGAGAAAAATTGGCTATCTGCAATACTTTTAGAGATAATTCGCATTTACTCATTTTGAGTAGGTGAGTAATTAGCTATGGGTCTGAAACTTCACAGAGTGAAAGCTCTCCCAAAAGTAGGTGAATGAGTTATTTGAGAAAAATTGGCTATCTGCAATACTTTTAGAGATAATTCGCATTTACTCATTTTGAGTAGGTGAGTAATTAACTATGGGTCTGAAACTTCACCGAGTGAAAGCTCTCCCAAAAGTAGGTGAATGATTAATTTGACAAAAATTGGCTATCTGCAATACTTTTAGAGATAATTCGCATTTACTTATTTTGAGTAGGTGAGTAATTAGCTATGGGTCTGAAACTTCACCAAGTGAAAGCTCTCCCAAAAGTAGGTGAATGAGTTATTTGAGAAAAATTGGCTATCTGCAATACTTTTACAGATAATTCGCATTTACTCATTTTGAGTAGGTGAGTAATTAGCTATGGGTCTGAAACTTCACCAAGTGAAAGCTCTCCCAAAAGTAGGTGAATGAGTTACTTGAGAAAAATTGGCTATCTGCAATACTTTTAGAGATAATTCGCATTTACTCATTTTGAGTAGGTGAGTAATTAGCTATGGGTCTGAAACTTCACCATGTGAAAGCTCTCCCATAAGTAGATGAATGAGTTATTTGATAAAAATTGGGTATCTGCAATACTTTTACAGATAATTAGCATTTACTCATTTTGAGTAGGTAAATAATTAGCTATGGGTCTGACACTTCACCATGTGAAAGCTCTCCCAAAAGTAGGTGAATGAGTTATTTGAGAAAAATTGGCCATCTGCAATACTTTTAGAGGTAATTCGCATTTACTCTTTTTGAGTAGGTGAGCAATTAGCTATGGGTCTGAAACTTCACCAAGTGAAAGCTCTTTGGGATAGCTGCTCTGCAGAGATACCCTGAAGATAAAAAATTTCGTCGAAATCGCTCTATGTAGCACGGTTTTCGAAATATTAGCATTTTTGTGTTTTGCAATTTTTGCGCAAAAATTCGAAAATTCAAAATGGCCGCCATTTTTGGCAAGACAAAATTTTTTTGAAAATTGGCATGGCTACTCTGCAGATATACCCTGTGGGTCAAAAATTTCGTCGAAATCGTTCTATCTAGCAGGGTTTTCGAGATATAAGCATTTTTATGTTTTGCAATTTTTGCGAAAAATTCGAAAATTCAAAATGGCCGCCATTTTTGGCGAGACAAAAATTTTTTCAAAATTGGGATAACTACTCTGCAGAGATACCCGGGATAACTACTCTGCAGAGATACCCTGTGGGTCAAAAATTTCGTCGAAATCGCTCTATCTAGCACGGTTTTCGAGATATAAGCATTTTTGTGTTTTGCAATTTTTGCGAAAATTTCGAAAATTCAAAATGGCCGCCATTTTTGGCGAGACAAAAATTTTTTGAAAATTGGGAAAAGTACTCCGCAGAGATATCCTGCGGGTCAAAAATTTTGTCAAAATTGCTCTATCTAGCACGGTTTTTGAGATATAAGCATTTTTGTGTTTTGGAATTTTTGCGAAAATTTCGAAAATTCAAAATGGCCGCCATTTTGGGCGAGACAAAATTTTTTTGAAAATTGGGAAAACTACTCCGCAGAGATACCCTGTGGATCAAAAATTTTGTCGAAATCGCTCTATCTAGCACGGTTTTCGAGATATAAGCATTTTTGTGTTTTCCTTATTTGGAAAATTCGTAATGATTAATTAATCATTAATTACTCGGCCATTTCTTGACCAATCAATGCCAAAATCTAATGATTTCCAGATTTTAATAGAATGAATGTATTTGCCAAGTTTCAGGTGAATTGATAAAATTCCTTTCAAGTTATCATCCGGACAAGCTTCCCCATCGAAAAAAGACATTTTTGGTCATGTGACCTCTCTGATTGGTTGAAATGTCACTGCAGCATATTCAAAAAAATTCCCCAAGGCTACTGCCTAAACCTGCCAAATTTGAAAAGAATCCGCCTAACGGTTACAGAGTTATAAGGAAAACAAAATGCGGAGCCGGCGGAGCCAGAAGCTCTCCCATACACAAACAAGCGTCCCTTGCGGGACGCTTAATAAAACAATGGCTTTTGTGGTAACAAAAAAACAACATACTGATACTCCCCTGGTATATATTATACATGTGTAAACTACGAATTATTAACACAAATATACAAATAAACATAAACAATGAACATGTTCAGGTAAATTACAGAATTATAAAAGTACAATTTAATTTAAAATCATTAACCCTTTAAAATTAAGTACATCCATTTTTGGTCCTACATCTGTAACCTGTATTTGTTCAAATAATAAAAATTAACATAACAATGAGAAATAATTGAAAAATCTGAACCATTTTCCAAACAACTAAATTTTATAAACATCCCAGTAAATACCACATATAAAGTATTACATTAATTACTATTTTACTTAATTGAAACAAAATTAAATATTTCATGTAGTTAAAAATTAGTCTTCTCTTATCTCATCTTTAAAAATAATAAACTATTAAAATAAATATATTTGATTTTTCAAAGAATATCATAATATGAAATAATACTCATCCTACTGAAAAAAAAAAAACAACGTGCATACCACATGAAATTTAATTTGATAAAAACGGTTCTGTTTAAAGTGAAAATTGTACACGGCATAAATTCCAACTAAAGGTCTGACTTCGGGCTGAAAATGGGCAAGATATTCACTTTGCAATAACCAAATCTATCCCCAATCAAAGTAATCACATGTTTGTATGTTCCCACTAGAAGTAACCAGTGAAGCAAGTATAGCAGTTGTTAAGAAATAGTACTGAAAATAATATGTCATGTGTCTGTGAACATAAGGTACAAAAAGAAGCATCAGCCATGCCCATACCCCACCGCCTGCGGAAATAGTGTTGCTATAGAAAAGGTTAAAAATAGCAGAGATACCCGTACCCCACAGCCTTGGGAAATATTTTCAACACCATGAGATATAGAAGTACTGTACCAGTACAAACTTCAGGATACTTTCAGAGCACTGTCAGTTATATAAAGGTCCAAACAATGTTTAAATGGAGAAATAATGTTTAAAAGAAAGATAATGCGTATAAAGATGAAGTATTAAAACAAGATAATTCAATGACAAGATGACAGCATTAATCAGTAAGCTAAAATTCAACACTCTTTATATACATCTGCATTTCCGAATTATGGTTTAGATGGTTTGAATATTACCATGCATACAGAAGTGGTAATACATTTAATGAATGCTTATGTGTGGTGTTGGAGTAAAATCTGCGGCTCACTTGATGAAATTCTATCTCTTACAATGGGAAGTTATGAAAGTAAAATTCTTAATAAATTCTAATATGACTTTTGCTTAATCTGCATCAAAAGACAGACGCAAAGGTGCAACAAGATTTTAAAGGTCAAGGTCACTACGGCAAGGTAAAAGGTCAAATTAAGGTCACACCATGATAATACACACCTATAGCCAATAACCAATGTCCCTACCAAGTATCAACTTCCTACACCTTACGGTTTCCGAGATACAGCCCTGACGATTTTATAGGTCAAGGTCACTATGGCAAGGTCAAAGGTCAAATCAAGGTCACACCATGATGCTGCACACCTACACCCCCTAGCCAATGTCTCTACCAAATATCAACTTCCTGCACCTAACAGTTTCCGAGATAAAGCCCGGACAATATTTTATAGGTCAAGGTCACTACAGCAAGGTTAAAGGTCAAATCAAGGTCAGACCATGACGTTGCACACCTACACCCCCTAATCAATATCCCTACCAAGTATCAACTTCCTACACCTTACGGTTTCCGAGATATAGCCCGGACAAGATTTTATAGGTCAAGGTCACTACGGCAAGGTCAAAGGTCAAATCACGGTCAGGCTATGACGTTGCACAACTACACCCCCTAACCAATGTCCGTACCAAGTATCAACTTCCTACACCTTACGGTTTCTGAGATATAGCCTGGACAAGATTTTATAGGTCAAGGCCACTACGGCAAGGTCACAGGTCAAATCAAGGTCACACCATGACGTTGCACACCTACACCCCCTAACCAATATCCGTACCACGTATCAACTTCCTACACCTTACGGTTTCTGAGATATAGCCCGGACAACATTTTATAGGTCAAGGTCACTACGGCAAGGTCAAAGGTCAAATCAAGGTCACACCATGACGTTGCACACCTACACCCCCTAACCAATGTCCATACCAAATATCAACTTCCCAAGCCTTACAGTTTCCGAGATATAGCCTGGACAACATTTTATGGGTCAAGGTCACTACGGCAAGGTCACAGGTCAAATCAAGGTCACACCATGACGTTGCACACCTACACCCCCTAACCAATATCCCTACCAAGTATCAACTTCCTACACCTTACGGTTTCCGAGATATAGCCCGGACAAGATTTTATAGGTCAAGGTCACTACGGCAAGGTCAAAGGTCAAATCATGGTCAGGCTTTGACGTTGCACAACTACACCCCCTAACCAATGTCCGTACCAAGTATCAACTTCCTACACCTTACGGTTTCTGAGATATAGCCTGGACAAGATTTTATAGGTCAAGGCCACTACGGCAAGGTCACAGGTCAAATCAAGGTCACACCATGACGTTGCACACCTACACCCCCTAACCAATATCCGTACCACGTATCAACTTCCTACACCTTACGGTTTCTGAGATATAGCCCGGACAACATTTTATAGGTCAAGGTCACTACGGCAAGGTCAAAGGTCAAATCAAGGTCACACCATGACGTTGCACACCTACACCCCCTAACCAATGTCCATACCAAATATCAACTTCCCAAGCCTTACAGTTTCCGAGATATAGCCTGGACAACATTTTATGGGTCAAGGTCACTACGGCAAGGTCACAGGTCAAATCAAGGTCACACCATGACGTTGCACACCTACACCCCCTAACCAATATCCCTACCAAGTATCAACTTCCTACACCTTACGGTTTCCGAGATATAGCCCGGACAAGATTTTATAGGTCAAGGTCACTACGGCAAGGTCAAAGGTCAAATCATGGTCAGGCTTTGACGTTGCACAACTACACCCCCTAACCAATGTCCGTACCAAGTATCAACTTCCTACACCTTACAGTTTCCGAGATATAGCCCGGACAAGATTTTCAAATTCAAGGTCACTACGGCAAGGTCAAAGGTCAAATCAAGGTCACACCATGACGTTGCACAGCTACACCCCCTAACCAATGTCCCTACCAAGTATCAACTTCCTACACCTTACGGTTTCTGAGATACAGCCCGGACAAACTATTTCCCGCCGCCCGCCCACCCGCCCGGACGCCCGCCCACCCGCCTGACCATCCGGACACCATGGGTGAAAACAATACCCCAACAGTCATTAATGGCTGTGGGGTATAAACGACAAAGAAAAGGAGTCTTTCAGAACAGACAGTTAAGTTTCAAGAAACCTAACACTTAAGAGAAAATGTATCTAAAGTTAAAGTATAAAAACAAGACATTTTAATAACAAAATGACATCATTAATTTGAAATTTACAAGTTATGAAGATGTAAAATTTATTAATAGATCTATTTATTAACTGAAGTATAGCTATCAATGGAAATAGAACAACCAGGAAAAAGTGCATACAATAATCAGTTGTCGCAATCCATATAGCCTTGTTATTGGAGAAATATGTCATAGATTTGGAAACATCCAACATTCTAGCACTGGTAAGCTCAACGGTTACACCATGATTATGCACACCTTCATCCCCCAACCAATATCCCTAACAAGTATCCACTTTCCACACCTTTCGATTTTCAAGATATGGTTCAGACAAGATTTTAAAGGTTGACAAGATCATTGGATGGAAGGTGTAGAATTTAAGGCTGTGGGGTAATTATGTGAAGAACAAATATTAGCTGGACAATTCTGACTGAAAATCAAGTCTCACCCGTATTATTTAGAGAAACCCATAATCAGTTCATTAGTTTGCACTCAGTTTCTCCACTTATATATCTCATTTCTTAGTACATGATTACCCTGCTGCAGGTCTTGTTTAAAATAAACACTAATTATATACCATATTTAGAACAACAAATGTCATAACATAAAATAGAAAAGCATATAAGTTTTATCGGTGATACAAAATAAACTCAGGTAATCACCATGTATTCAGTACATGAATAATGTATGTTCAGCACCAAGAAATTATAAAAATAAATTATACTAACAAGAATAATACTTATGTGGGGAAATAAACTCTTGGTAAAACTAAAACTCACTACTATCATAAGTTCACTCCTCTCTCTTTAATTATAAAATTGTGTAAGTCCAATGGTTCTCGAAACCTAGGTTTTGTTCCGGCTTTGAGACTCTTGCCCACCTCTCCATGTTTCTCTGCCAGTAAATAAGTCTGTATCATGTCGTACATCTCACTGTCTATACACCATGGTGAAAAGTCAAGGTCACACTTGAGTTCTATATTAATGATGGTGACAGGTGCTCCTTCAATTAATATGTCTACCCGGCTGACCACTTCATACTGTATAGTGTCTATTCCAGTGATTGAGTCGGGGATTCTGGAGTTCTTGTAAAAATTATAATAACATTTTTTTTTTTTTTAATTTTTAAAAATAAAAATTATAATAACATGCTTAAATACTGAAGACTTTGAATAGTATGCAAACTTTAACATTTGCTGAGAGAGCTCAAAAGTCTTGTACTTTGAAACAACTGACTTCATACTGTATAGTGTCTATTCCAGTGATTGAGTCGGGGATTCTGGAGTTCTTGTAAAAATTATAATAACATTTTTTTTTTTTTTTTTAATTTTTAAAAATAAAAATTATAATAACATGCTTAAATCCTGAAGACTTTGAATAGTATGCAAACCTTTAACATTTGCTGAGAGAGCTCAAAAATCTTGTAATTTGAAAGAACTGGCTTCAGTTAATTATGAGTAAATACCAAAAACATGGGCTCACTTAATATATTTTGTATTTTGCCTTTGGAATGAGGAATGGAATGATGAACTTTCTTTTCTGTAAGAAGGCAGACAGATAGTAGGGAGAGATCCCTCTAGTGCCACTAGACATTAACACCAAGTAAAGGAAACTGGTGTGAAATTAACTCTCAACTGAACTGTAAGTACATAACATTGTAGGTAGTGACATCATCCATTTATACTCCTAGGTGTTGTACTAGAGCTGAAACGATTAGCAAAATTTGGTAGCCGGGTAGCCGCTTGCATTAACCGTCGACTAACCGATTAATTGTTTCCAACGTTTAGCATGTATGAGAAATACCGAAAACGTGTGTTCCGGATGTAAACAAACAAAATGGCGGATCGCGAGATGCTGAAAAGCAAAGCATTCACCAGATTATTCAGTGAATTGGCCAATAATGTAATATTTTGATATTTTAAAAATAAAATGGATATAAAATGCTTTAATTTGATACATTTTAAGGTCTTAATTCGAGATATTCATACGATCGCGTATTATCCGTCATGTGGTGATATATACAAGAAAACAATTAACCGATTGCATAATATTGGCATCGACTAGTGCTTTGATAAGCTACTAATCGATTAGTACGAATAATCGTTTCAGCACTATGTTGTACATGTCTAAATCAACTTGTACATGTTTGCAATCATTGAAACCTGGTTATGACCTATACATAATCAATGGTTTCATGAAGACTTAATATTTCTGTCTCAATACAGAGATTAAACGCTGCATAAAAAATCGATTAAACTGCACATCTGTTAAACCCTAATTCTAATGCCTTATTTCTAACGGACTACCTTTTTCTGGTCCAGATATCGGCGGGTATCTCTAGGTCTTCTCCGTCGGTCATGTATGTGTTTAAATGTGTGGCGGCCAGTAGTTATACCGTGTGGTCTATGTACCTTTAATGCATAAATCTACATTTAACTACACTGTAACTTTTCCATTGTTTAAAATGACTTCATACAGAGTGACTAAGAAGTACTAATTAATGGAGAAAATAATTGTGTTCACTTTTGTGTTATGATATTTACTTTTTAAGGTTGTATGGTGGAGAGTTGGTAACATTGCTACTAATTTGAAATTTCAAAATCGATATTAAACTTTAGTGTGACTTCCTGTACTGATATTGAAACATTATTTCTTGCCACAAAACAAATCACTAAACAACAAGGCTCCTGCTTCATTTACTCATTAGTTTGTCATTTTGTGTAAAACATTTGAAAATCATCAGAACTTTCATAAACCTTTGTCATAAAGCTTTCAAATATTTATGCTGTTATCCTTCTGTGAAGTCACCAACAGATGCTTATGAATAATGTCACTTGGATTGGGGGTCTATATTTTATAAGATTTTTCTTTCACAGGTTCAGTACTAAATACACACTAAAGTCTTTAAAATGAAAGAATTCTGGAACTTGGCAGGAATAAAAGTATCCTTGTCAAGTAGAAATGAAGTACTGACATCACTCAACTGTTGATCAGGACAAAATTGCAAATTTAATAAGTAAATTAAATTTTTATAAGTTAATACCCTATCCAATGGACAATAGCTTATCCGGTCGGCGCGGACCGGCCCGCCAAACGTCAGAAAAAGACGTCCTGTGTCTCCACCGGCTAGGCCGGCCCAGTGCTGTGCACTCGCCAGATGGCGTGTCGTACTTCCTTCCTGTCTAGACAGAGTGACGTCATAGCATCTTTTTCGTTGTCTAAACGTATTAGACCCCTAGTAAGCTGATAGCGGGGTCGGTGGGAGGGTCTTGTGTGTCCATTGGATAGGGTATTAACTTATAAAAATTTAATTTACTTATTAAATTTGCAATTTTATTGCGTTAATACATCCTATCCAATGGACAATAGCTGAATAACTACCGCTTGGTAGGCGGGTAAGTTACTAGGGACTAAAGAACTTGAACTCATTTTGGCATAGTGACAATGCCTTCTAAAGCCCGGGTAGACCTTGAAGTCTAAACCCCCTAGGGCTATGGTCGAATATCATCATCCGGTAATCCGGAATGGAACCGTCAGAGTCGACCTTGCCCCCCCCCCCCTTTTTTAACAGACCTGCTCAGAGGTAGGGGAAGAGAGGGATGAGTTCAGTCCCATAATTTAATCCTCCCAGAGGAAGTACGTGAGAGATTTTTTTTTTTTTTTTTTTTTTTTTTTTTATATATTCCTTAATTATATGTGCAATATTTACAAATATGTACCAGTATTTACATATATACATTTCTCCTCTAGGAGCCAGTCTGTTGGTGGATCTGCTGGGCAGCCACAACTGGTCCGAGATGGTAGAGCTCTGAGTCAGCCCAAGCCACATCCTTCAGATAAAATTGGGTGAAGGTATTATGAGACTTCCAGTGGCAGGCTGCTAGGATCTGCTCTAAGGAAACTCCCGACTGGAAGGCCTTAGAAGCCGCAAAGGCCCTGACATCATGAGCTTTAACTTGATGGAGGGTGTGGGCCTGTTGATCAGAGAGCTCATAGCATAGGATCACAGTTTGTTTGATCCATGAGGAGATAGTGGCAGGGGAGATGTCTTTGTCGAAACCTTTCTTGAAGGAGATAAAGACTAACTCCTTGCTCTGTCTGAGGTCTGACGTCCTGTCCAAGTAGTAGCGCAAAGCTCTGACTGGACACAAGGATCTGTCAGACTTGAGGGATCTATCTAGAGTAGGAGCCAGGGCTGGTATGACCACTGGGGCTACACTCTCTGGGCCCTCTTTGGCCAGCTGATTCTTAGAAAGAAAGCTGGGAGATGGAAAAAGGGACACCTTAGACCAATCGGATTGGTGTCTGATGTTCTTGTGCTGCCAAGCATGGATCTCACTCCTTCTTTTGCCAGAGCCTAGGGCTAAAAGGAAGACAGTTTTGAAGGTGAGGTGCTTCAGAGATGCCTCTCTAAGAGGTTCAAAAGGAGCCTTTGTCAGCTGGTGTAGCACCAGGGAAAGATTCCAGGAGGGAATACCCCTCCGCCCTTTGGGTCTATCTCTGTGGAAACTTTCCAAGAGACGAGTGAGATTATCATCTTTGCTGATATTGACTGTTGTAGGACCCAGTTTATCAGCAATGGCAGATCTGTATCCATCAATGGTGCTGGGTTGTAACTTCTTGTCCTCAAAGAGGTACATTAGGAAGTCAGCCACCGACTTTATAGGTGGTGCCCTGAAGTCCACCTGATTAGTGACACACCACTTTGTAAAAATGGTCCACTTCGCCTCATAGACTGATCTGGTAGATCTTCTTTGAGGAGCCTCAATTCTTGCTGCCACTGCCTCAGAGAAGCCCTGTTCTTTGATAGCTGTGGCTCTAGGAGCCAGGCATGGAGATTTAGATTGGTCAGATTTCTGTGAGGGATCTGATTGAAAGGCTGTGTTAGTAGACTGGGCAGGTTGGGAAGGCTGAGAGGGACCTGGCTGGACATGGTCACCAGGTCCCAGAACCAAGGCATGTTGGGCCACCCCGGGGCAATCAGAATGAGTCTCTTGCACGGGGAGTCCAATAGCTTTTCCACTACTTTGCCCAATATTGCGGTCGGTGGGAAGGCGTATGCATCCAGATCGTCCCATGGCAGGGTAAGTGCATCCACTGCCACAGCCAGGGAGTCCGGTACTGGAGAGACAAACTGAGGCAACTTGTGGTTGAATCTCGTGGCAAAGAGATCTATTTGAGGCCAGTGCCACCGGTTGCATATTTGTTGAAAGACCTCCGGAAGGAGGGACCACTCTGTTTGGATGGTCTGACCCAGCCTGGATAGTTTGTCTGCTATCACATTGAGATGGCCTGGGATGTGCCGAGCTTTTAGGGTCACTTGTCTCTGGGAACACCAGGTCAAGATTCTCCACAGTAGGGCACACAGTGGGCCTGACCTCATGCCTCCTTCCTTGTTTATGTAAGCTACCACTGTAGTATTGTCGGTTGCCACTAGAACTATTTTGTCTACACAGAGGTCTTGGAACTCTTTGAGGGCTAGTAACACTGCCTTGAGTTCTAGATAGTTTATGTGCAGTTTGCTTTCCGGCACTGACCAGGACCCTCTTGCAGTGAACTCGTTTAAGTGAGCGCCCCACCCTTCTTTTGATGCGTCTGTAAATATCTGCAGAGCATGCCTTACTGGGTGTAATGGTTGACCTTGAAGTACATTGTCTTCGTCTAGCCACCATAGTAAGTGAGGGTGTAGGGTTCTCGGGAGGGGGATAATCTTCTCTAGAGATTCTGGTACCCTCCAATTGTTTTTGAGATGCCACTGTAGGGGTCTCATGTGAAGTCGGCCGAGGTGAACTTGTTTCTCTGTGGCTGTTAGGAGGCCTATCAGGGACATGAACTGTCGAACCGGACAGGCCGGTAGTAACAGAAGTACTTGTATCTTGTCCTGAAGGTTTTGCCACCGGTCCGGGGTCGGTCTGACCCGGCCGGACCTGAGATCGAACTGGTAACCTACAAAGTCGAAGACCTGCTTGGGTTCCAGCTCTGATTTTTCTAAATTCACCAACCAACCTAGGTCCTGGCACATCCTGACCAGGATTTGGGTGTGCTGGAGACAAGTTTCTTGGGATCTGGCTCTCACCAACCAGTCGTCTAGGTACTGGTGGATTCTTATACCCTTGTTTATGGCCATCAGTTTCACCTCCTTTGCCAAAACAGTGAACTCCATGGGCGCTGTGGACAGACCGAAGGGCAATGCCTTGAATTGGTAAGTCCGGCCTTGGACATGAAATCTTAGGTATTTCCTGGATTGATCCTGTATTGGAATGTGGAAGTAGGCATCCTTGAAGTCTACTGAGGTGACCCACTCCCCTAGTTGGAGAGATGTTCTGATGGTTTCCGGTGTCTCCATCTTGAATTTCTCCACCTTGAGGAAGAGATTTAGTTTGCTCAGATCCAGAATTGGCCTCCACTTGTTGTTTGGTTTTGGGACCAAAAAGAGTCGGTTGAAAAACCCCAGAGATGATTGATTTCTGACCAGCTCTACTGCATTTTTGTCTATAAGCTGATGTAATGCCTCCAGCAGGTAGCTGTTCCTGTGGGGATTGCCATAGCAGCTTACGACAGTTGGTGACCTTGTAAGATTTGGCCGGGTCCAGAAGGGGAGGGTGTAACCCTCCCTCAGGATTTGAACTATTTTCGGACCGGCCCCTAGATTCAACCAGGTTTTCCAAAATTTTTGTAGTCTGGCCCCTACAGGCAGATTTCCGGCAGCATGTTTGACACTTGTTACAGATTTGGCACAAGACAATGGAATGACACAAGAAACACTTTTCACAGACTTTAATGTGTAATCTTTGTAAGTACAATTTACTGGCCCGGGACTTATTTCTTTCTTTTGTGAATGCCCGGGCGCAGTAGGAACATTTGTGACAACATGAACTTTTACATTTGAAATTACAGGAGGAATTACAGTCTGTGGAAGGCTCCCGGCCAGCAGTCTGTTCTGCAAAGGTGTCATACAGTAACTGTCATTTATATGACTGCTGGCCCTTGGCCGGTCGGGATGAGTAATATGAAGAACGTCCTTTCCCTTTCTTGAACGGCTTTTTGCCTATGGTTTTCCAAGCCGGCTTTTCAGGTCTGGTGTCTTTATTGGTGTGTTTCTTGTCCGGCCGTTCATAAGGGTGGAACCGACCTTTACCCTGCTGAGGTGCAGTGTGACCTTTTGCCTCAAATTGTGCGATCTCCTCTTCTGCCCGCTTAATAGTTGAGTCCGGGAAGAGTGTAGGTATGTGTAGTGGGGCAGCTCTCAAGGCTGTGAGAGTATCTTGCTTTATGCCTGTCCTGAGGTGGCTAAGATACGCGTCCCTGCGGACGAGGGTGAGGTTTCCCATTGTTATGAACACAAATTCAGACAAGTGTTCCATTGACTTTGCGGCTGCCTGTGAGATACTTGAATTGAAGTCAAGCAGGTAGTTAAGTTCGTCAATAGCCACCGAACTCTTTGAGGAGCCCTTCCCTTTATTCTCAGAGGCCAAAGTTTTGATGTGATCCTTCATGTTCTGTTGCACTCTAAACAAGCACCGGTTGAAACTAGCTGCTTGGTTACACACTATAGAAGCCTCCCTAGCCGACCTCTCCCACCGGCGCAATGTTTCCTGGGCAATCCTGCGTGAAGCTGGTGGAGTGGATGACAGGCCGGTATACCGGGCAATCCGGCTATAACTGCTGTTGAGCTTGGAGGCGTCGGTACTCCAGGTAGTAACTTTATCCAGATCTAGTTGAGAGTCGGTGTGGAGCCCGTACCATTTTGCCTGTGAACGGGGAGGTCGGAGAAAAACATCCTTAGCCAAACCACCGGCTTCTGAGCCACGGGAGGGGTAACCCTCAGTGAGTGTCAGATTTAGTTTTCCCAGTTTTTTACAGAGCCACTCCTCTGTTGGCATCTTAACGGATACTTTTCCAGGTGTCACAGTCTTAGGCCCTGCGAAGGGGTTATCGTCTGAGGTGGCTGTTAGGTTATCAACTTCTGGAATGTGGGACCAACCCATATAAGAGCGAATGCCCTGCATAGTCTCTCTATAGTTCTGTTCTTCTGAAATGGGTTGGTCCTGCTCCGTCACTGTCTGATCCGGATCTTCAGAAAGTTCACCCTCCTCAGTGTATAAATCTAATGGAGGTCGGTCCGACTGGACACTGTCTGCGTCTGAAGAAAGGCTGGAAATACTATCCCTTCTAGAGGCATGAAGGGCAGGAGAGCCGGTGTCGGCCGGTTCGGTAGACGGAGGTCGGTCGGTGACAGATGGTCGGCTCTGAGAAGAGTCCAGCATGGGAGTAGGTCGTTTACTAGCAGTTTGACTGGCAGGCTGATGCACAGAGGCAGAGGAGCCTTGTCCAGGAAACTTGGAGACTTGGGTCGGTCGACTGACAGTTGAGGTAGGTCGGCTGGACTTAGTTTTACTGGCCGGCTGATGCTGGGTAGCAGAGAAGCCTGTACCAGGAAACTTAGCTGAAGAAGTCTGCTTGTCGGTCACTGCTTTACTGGTAGGCTGATGCTTTTCAGCAGAGAAGCCATTGCCAGGAAGCGTGCTGGAAGTTGAAGGTCGGATAAACGGCTCAGACACATTTTCAACCGAAGATGGAGGTGAATGGGTCGGTGTTACCTTCACGTTAGCAGAGAATGATGGTTCAAAGTTCTTTGACAAAATCAAAGCTTCCAAGCGGTTAAAACGTTCCGCCCATTTATTATCCAGTTCGGCAATTTTCGTGTCTGCACTGCTTTGACTTGAAGAAGTAGAAGCTTTTGCAGGGGAAGATATGTCTTTCTTAGTGTCCTTTTTAACATCTTTCTTTTGCTTTTTCTCTGGTGGAGGGGCAGGGTTAGGTGACTTAACAGATCCTTTGTTATCGACTGCCCCTATGACAGCTACATTAGCTGGGTCCAATAATTCTTCCGCTTCGTTCGGAGGGGTAGGGATGACTTTCTTAGCTTCACGCTTTTCCTTCTTTAATCTATACGAAGGTGTAGCTAACTGTTGACGCTGTTCCTCAGAAAAAGCTTTACATATCTGACAATTGTCTGAATGAGGTTCTTTAACACACGAGTCAGAGCCCTTACCCTTCTCCCTACAGCGTGCACAATACAAATGAGTGTCGAAACTCGCCATAGCGTGTCCACAACTTCCCCTGCGTTGTCCTGGAGAAGACATGATGATAATACTTCCCGTTGAACACAATATTAAAGCTTCTAAACAAAATGGCTGATGAAGAAATAAAATAATATCTGGCTGAAGAAAATTCCTGTGCACAAGCCACGCGCCAAACGAAAAAGATGCTATGACGTCACTCTGTCTAGACAGGAAGGAAGTACGACACGCCATCTGGCGAGTGCACAGCACTGGGCCGGCCTAGCCGGTGGAGACACAGGACGTCTTTTTCTGACGTTTGGCGGGCCGGTCCGCGCCGACCGGATAAGCTATTGTCCATTGGATAGGATGTATTAACGCAATAAAATCCACTGTTTCAATATGTTAATGTGATGGAGACACTTAACACTCACCACCAGATTAGCCTTCTTCATCCTGACAAAGAATTCATCATCCTCTCTGCCCCAACCCCAATACTTGTTTGACATGCCATTGACCTGGAAAATACACAAAAAGTTATAATTATTACACAGTAAAATCCAGTGCCCTACGTCAATGTCAATCAACAACTGCCCAAACCATGTCCCTAGTGATAAAATGACATACTTTACGTGTAAATAAAGGAAATAGAGGACTTTTTTTTCACTAAAATACAGTAAAATACAGAAACTGAGAAAGGCTTAAAATATATGTATGAACATTATGCGGCCAGAACTTACTAGTCTAAACTGTTCATTGGTGAGCAGTAGTATCCCGCCCACAAAGGTACTGTAGTTGTATTTTGGGTGTAGTTCTGGAGATGCCACATGGAAAGGCCCAGTGTCAGGAAAGCTGTAACTCAGCTGGTCATTCATTGGTAACAGGTCCACATCGTGCATAGCTATGTAGTCACATTCACGCTCACTCTCAAGAAACCCTATGTTAATCAGTGAGGCTCGGTTGAATCTGGGAAAGAAAACAAATACCATGAATGACAAATGCGAGTCTTCTAGGGATGTGTGTAAAGTTTGTAACAGATGATGAGATGATGGAATATGCCCACCGGGCACACATTGCTTTAAATTAAGATGAAATGCAGTGCAATCCCTAATATGGGAACATATTAAGAGGGTAAGATTTTGTTCAGATAACAGAAGTACAATAAAATAGAAGAGGCACTTTAAGATAAAACAAATTGTTAGTAGAAACCTCAGAAAGTGGAAATAGGTTAATAATATTGAATAGTCCACTAACAGAAGGTTGGATAATAAAGGTTCCAGTTTATTAATGAAAAATGACATGAAATAGCAAAAAAAAAACTCACTACAATTACAAGAATATCTCATAAATGCAGAGAAATATAAGAAACAGGCTCGTTACCTTTTTATTTTTCACACTGAGGTTTAATGTATTCAGAGGCAAGCTTTCATTGCAATTAACATTTGATGAAACTTTTGTGAAGCTAAGTAGTATAGTTTTCCTCTACAACTGTCACAAAGCAGATGAAAAACATCTGTGTAATCCAATGTATCTAGTGAATAAATGACCTTAGTAATTTGTATTAGAGATTGAAAAGAGTCATTAGGGTGCATCTTCTGTTGATTGAGATATAACACAACAGGATTCCAAATTAAATATATATAGTGTATGAATGTATATATGTTACAGTGAATATGTGTAATCTGGGAATTCATAAATTCCCTAAACAATTTTAGGGAATTTGCAAAATCCCTAAATGGACCAGGGAATTTGCAAAATCCCTAAATGGACCTGGGATTTCACATATTCCCTAGAAACATTCAGGGAATTTGCGAATTCCCTGGTTACATAAATTAACTGTAACATATATTTGATATATTGAAGTTTTTCTGAAAATCCCTAAAACTTTAGTCAGTGATTTTGCGAAATCCCGGAACTTCTTTTACTTTGACAGAACATTTCATCTGATAAAATTAATTCTTGGAAATAAGATACTCTTGGGCTTGGTATATTTCTCCAACAATTCTTTCTTAAACTTATCCCAATTGATTCTGCCATCATAACTTACTCTATGAAAAACTTGATAAGTGTTCCTATTAAATTGATAGTGGTATTCTAGAATGCTGTATCTTCTATACCAGATTTTATGGAATGCACTGTCTTATATACCAAATTTTCTCAGAGATCAAAGGCCTAAACAAAGTCTTTAAAGTATTATTATGTTAAGACTACTCCGGATTGCATGGTCCTCCATTGATGTACTTTGATTGTCTCCAATTGCAGCGAACACCTCAAATAACTAAAGTACATTTCACTGATTAGCCCAACTGGACTGCTGTGAATGGCACCATTAAAGAGATTTTGAAAGAATGGATTTCCTGTACAGGGCATACTAATTGTAATTGGCACAAAGGTGAATGCATGCATAAAATAGATTCCTTCATCTGTTAATCCAAAAATGCATGTAATGATACCCCTCCCACTGTAAATGAAGATTGCAAGTATTTATTTTCAAAAAGATGAAAAATATTTTATGAAAGAACACTGACAAATATAACTGAATGAATAGATTTACATTGTTTCATTAACATAAATTATTTAAATCCTTAAATACTTCTTTTGACTAAGGAAATAGTCTTTATCAATATAGAAGTTTCATAAAACATTTAAACTAACATAGCTTACATACCTGTCACTATTATGTATTATTATTACATGTGTACCATAAACAAATTTAAAAGATTATCAGTATCAGCTATAAAATCCCATCAACCATTATAAAGCATGTATTATTATTACAAAAGGTACCCAAAGGTGCAACAACCAAGATTCGAGTAAAAAGATATAAGAGAGATATAAGAGAGATAAAATAGTTTCAGATGTCCCTGTAGAGATAAAATAGCATCAGATATGCAAGATCAAAGGTCAAATCCAGGTCACACCATGACGTTGCACACCTACAACCCCCCGACCAATGTCCCTACCAAATATCAGCTTCCTACACCTTATGGTTTCCGAGATATAGCCGAGACAAGACATTATAGGTCAAGGTCACTACAGCAAGGTCAAATCAAGGTCACACCATGATGTTGCACACCTACACCCCCCTAACCAATGTCCCTACCAAGTATCAATTTCTTACACCTTACAGTTTCTGAGATACAGGCCGGACAAACTTTTCCTGCCGCCTGCCCGCCCATCTGGACACCATGGGTGAAAACAATACCCTGACAGCCCTTAAGGGCTGTGGGGTAAAAAATTATTTTCATAGACTGAAAATATAAGTTACATAATCAAACTGGTTTGTACAAAGCCTAAAGTAATTGAAAGAAATGGTACTAAAAAGTAAATAGCATTTCACAAATTCCCTAAAATAAATTTAGTGAATTTGTGAAAAAATCCTCTAAACTAATAGGGATTTCAGGAATTCCCTGGAAATTTAGGAAATTTGCAAATTCCCTGAATAGACCAGGGAATTTGCGAATTTCCTAAAATTTCCAGGGAATTCCCTAAAACAGTTCAGGGACTTTGCGAATTAAAGTCCCTATGTAACTCAGGCATTTTGAGAATCCTTGATTCACTTTGGTATTTCATGAAATGCCTTTAATGGCCGGGGGCCGTATTCACGAAAGGTTTTAGCCAAGTGTCAGGCTTAAGTTGGCTGTATTTTTGTACAAAAGTTAAGCCTAAGACTTGGCTAAGACCTTTCGTGAATACGGCCCCAGGTATTTTACATAATGACTTCAGAAATAATCCACCCCTGGGCGGACATTAGGCAGAATTATAGTCCAACTGGCATCTTAGAACCACCAAGGCGAAGCTAAAAAGGCAGATATCAACAGGCCTTTTCAAGCACAAGTAAATTAAGTGACATTACTTTAAGTAGAATTATAAAACGGAGAGCTGCTCAGTCGACAAAAACGTGTCTCTGTGCATTTCGTGACAGTCCAGTATAGAGAAACAAATGTCTGCTGTTCCATTCTGCAAACATGATTGCGCAACATAATCTCGAAAATAAATTTGAAAACAAACAAAATCAGAAAACATTAGATAAAACATCCATAATCATTTTATAAGGCCCTCGTCCTTTATTTGAGGTTATTTTTGTGATTGAATTGCCAATAATGTCTGCGCATATGTATACAATAAATACTGGTTTGTCCCACTGAAATTTCATTCTTGGTGGCAATTTATCATTTTGAAGAACTATTTCTTAGATTAACTAGCAGTTCAGATTCAACTTAAAAGAGGTTCATTGTAAATGTACCTGAGGAGGTCCATCTGGTTGATCACATAGATCTTGTGTCTTATCTGTTTACTATACAGGTAGTTGTGCATATGTGGAACAAACTCCTGTAACTCATCAAATCTGTCTCTGAATGGTACCACAACTGCCAGTCTGTGTTCACCCCAAGATGGCTCATCCCACTCTCCTAGTTTGTGCCCCTTGCTTCCTGCACTAATATCTTTGGGATGAAGCTTGTGAGATTCTGGAAAAAAATCAGCCTCAATTAACTTAATACTACAGTAGATCCTCTCTATTACCTGAACTTCTATTTTCCAAACATTCAATTTTACAAACTCATACTTTTCTGTGTAAACCTTTTGTTACAAAAATGGAAATCAGCCTCTTTCAACATCTTCATACAACAAAGGTGACAGCGTTTGTTTAACAGGGTTCATGGTTTGTGTCCTTGCTTCAGGCCACAATTTGTGGCGTGAAGAATCAAATAAAGTGACAGAGATGCCAGAAAATAATTTTGTCAAAAGTAATACAACCTGCAACAGGGTTGGATTTTTCAGTATTGCTGGTGCTTTTGTTTACCTTACAGGGTGGTTCCATGTTTAAGATTTACTCGGGCAGATATGTGTTAAGGTGGTGAAATGTAAATGCAGGCTCTAGCAATTGGACTGGCATTTACCAGATTTATCTTGGAACCAATCCCAGCTAATCCCAAATTAACCACCAGCAGTAGTACTGGAATGTTTCTGATTTAATGATTATGATCAATGATTTCTGGCATTTCACGTCACATAGTCTGTCAACAGAGGGAGATTAAATGCTATTAGAGTACTATTAGAATTAGAATACACCCAAGCCTTCCTAGATGCCTTTCTTAAATATATTAAATCAAAATACAAGCTCGTTTGTACATTGTATAATGACTTTGTTTATTTATAGATTTTTTTTTATTGATTTTTTTTTTATTTGAGGAGGAGGAGGGGGGTGGTGAGGGAACCAACTTTCCACAATTTTAATTTTTCTTTAATATCAATCCTAGGGAAAAGTTTAACTGGGCTCTCATTCATGGAGATATTGAAATTTATGTCAAATTGAATGTTTTACAATAAATTTCTGATTTATATGAGGAATAAAAAATATTGACACCAAATATCCACCAAATATCATGACCAAATATTTGAATAGTGATTTTGCATTTTCTTTCATTTCCTATTTGTTTAAAATTATGATACTTTATGATCCCTTACCATGGTTAATAATTAAATGCTCAAAATTCACTGGCATTAATGATCGTGTAAAGAAAAAACAATTTCATCAACTCTGCCTCATAATACATCAGATTGTGAATTTATAATAATGGAAAACTAATAAAACAATAGAAACTTAAGAGCCTTCCCATTACAATGTATAAATGGAAATAGGAGCACCAGGTGTGCATGGGAAATATTTGCACCTGTTACTGCAGTAAAGTCTCTACTTGTATATCAAACATGTGTATCAGTGTAATCCAACTGAAAGTCCACTATAACATAAACGGCTTCAGTTTTGACTAGAACCATGTAACAATAGAAAAAAAGCACATTTCACAGCTATGTTTCATAATTTGGTAAATGCATTACTTTACTGCAATTTTATATTTTTACATTCCCAGCTTTATGCAGAATATGAGCAACAAGTTCACCAATCTGTAAACTGTAGTATGATTTATTGTTATTATTTTGACATTAATTAATTTAAATTTAATTCCAAAAATAGAGAAACACTTGTATTGATTCTATTTTTAAAGATGAACTTATTTTGGTGAACTAAATAATATTTATACTATAATAAAAGCAGTGGGTTATATTTAGTATTTCTTAAAAGTAACATTACTAATGATAATGACGTTTTCACTTTTAATGTGTTAAATATCATTTTAGCATGAATCCCATAAAGAAAGGAAACTTAAATGCCAACTGAAATCGTAAACAATCCAAAACTCACACAATCATCAACCATTAAATACTGTATCTGTCTTTTTAATTAATTTTTCAGGGGCCGGTTTCATGAAAAGTCTCAGTTTGAGACCAGTTTTGGGCTGAGTCTGGGTCTCAAATCTGAGACTTTTGTCTCGGCTGAGTTTTTGGCTCAAATTGATTTCACAAAAGGTGACTCAGCTGAGACTGGTCTCAAGTCATAGTCTCAACTTTTAAATTTCATTTAAGACGCTTCCTTGGTTTGTTTTTATGCAAGTGCATTTATTTCATCGTCATTATCGATTTAAATTGCATTAACACTGATAACACGTGAAAAAAAATTGATATAATGTTATTGGTAACAAGCAAATTGTTTGAGACTCAACTGAGACTGAGTCAAGCTTTGAGTCCCATCTTGAGACTAGTCACTTGACAATGATCAAAAAAGCATGTCAATTCCATTGACTTTTCTTATTATGAATATTGAATATGTAGTTGTAATTAGTAAGTAAAATAAAAATATAATATTTCAAGATTCAACAAATTCATTTTCATGCAAATTATATTGCTTTATACACAAGTATTTGGATGACAAACTTTGGACTCAAAATTTGAGACACCTCCTTGGTGGGCTCAAAATTGAGCTCATGACTGAGCCAAATCTCAAGTTGAGCCTGTTTGTGAAATGCTTTGAGTCTGAGTCCACAGACTCACCAAAATATTTACAATATTTGAGCCCAAAGTCTCAGATTTGAGCCTGAGACCAGACTTAAGTCCTTTCATGAAACCGGCCCCTGGTCTTTTGTGGTGGGTGGTCAGATATGTGTTCACTGAAGTTTAAACTTTTATTACCTGTTGTGGTGTGCTTCCCGTGGCTGCATTCACAGGGCTCTTGTATTGGTGCTAGGGCCAAGTACAAGGTACTCAAAGCAAAGATACACAGAAACAAGATAGCAGCATTCTTCCATGGATACCTCATCATGAGAAGCATGAACACCAGTAAAAGTTTTTACCAGAATGACCTGGTTATTCCATCCAAATCTTAAGCTATTTAGCCGAATTTTTTTTTTGTTTATGAATACATTGCACCAGAAAATTTTACCACCTGCAAATACACAAAAATAAAACAAGCTATAAGTTCCTGTAGCAGCTTCATGTCAGCTGATATACAATTGATTAATTCCAACCAAATAATACACATGCACTATTTTTAAGTTGTACCTACAGTCATCCACTAACATTGAAAGGTTGCTGGTTTTTAGTGTTCTAATACACAACATACTCAACACACATTCTACATGTTTACCTAATTGCACTTTTAACCTGACCCATCAAATATCCATCCCTTTAAACAGGCTTGTTCAATTTAAACCAATCAATTTATACCAATGGTTTAAATGATGAATTCTACCATTCAAAAAAAAACAAAAACAAGAGGGTCACAGATGCCCCAAAAGGCGGGTTGCGCAGTCAGAAATAAGGTTAGCAACTGCTGTAATTACATTTAGAAAAGAAGGAAAGAAATGTTAGGTTACCCAGTTAAGGTGAATGTGTAAGACGTGCTAAGAAACGTAAAACTTGTAATCTAGCTTACATAATTGTACCTATGCTATAACCGGACAAACGAAAGGACGGAATTACACCAACTTAGCAACTTAGCTATGATGGTGATGCATCTCCCTGTCAAGTTTGAATTCCACTGGACAAAGCGTTTTCGAGTTAGAGTCCAGAAACAAAAATGTGGACAGACGGATGGACAGAAAAATGGACAAAAAACAGACAAACAGACAGGAAAAGGGACAAACAAACAGACAGAATTACACCAATTTCGAAAGGAACCTAGCTATGATGGTGATTTATCTCCCTGTCAAGTTTGAATTTGATTGGTCAAACCGTTTTGGAGTTAGAGTCCTTAAAGTAAATGTAGACAAACAGATGGATGGACAGACAAACGGACGAAAAACGGACAAACTAACAGACGGAATTTCACCAATTTCGAAAGGAACCTAGCTATGATGGTGATCTATCTCCCTGTCAAGTTTGAATTCGATTGGTCAAACCGTTTTTGAGTTAGAGTCCGGAAACGAAAATGTGGACAAACAGACGGATGGAGACACAAACGGACGAAAAACGGACAAACGAACGGACAGAATTTCACCAATATCGAAAGGAACCTAGCTATGATGTTGATCTATGTCCCTGTCAAGTTTGAATTCGATCGGACAAACCGTTTTTGAGTTAGAGTCCGGTTAGAGTCCGGAAATGACAGACGGACGTCGGACACATCAATCTAATAGGCGGGTTGGTTACATGCAACCCGCCTAAAAAACTAGAAAAATGTGTTTGCTTAGGCAAAAAAAAATGTGTTCCATAGCAAAGAAAGGGAACATTGGTATAAAAATGGTAAAGATAAAGGCTTGTAAAATATATGACTGGGGTGGTCAGTAGTGATACAAAACTACAAGTTATATTAAGAGGTATATAAAAATATCCTGCCGCAGTGTATATTATCATCGGAAAATCAATATCTTGTTCATCCAAAAATATAATAGGTCAAAAAGCCTAAATAGTGCTGAAGAATAGTTAAATAAAATTTAATAGGATTTCGGGCAAGAATTTTGCAGTTACACTGATTATTCAAGAAATTCAACTTTATGACCCGGTTTCACCTCTAGGGGCATGCAGGGGATTCCTATTATCTCTCAGTACATTCCAAAGCTCCAATTGCAACAATTAAAGAGATATTAAGTAATAAGTGAAATACAACACATTTAGGGTTATAGAATTGACCTTCAAAGGCATGAAGGGGGCTAAAGCCCACATCACTACATTTGAATAGTCCAGAAGAATAATTTAAGTACACAACTAGCAGACACACTGCAAAATACAATAAATTCAACTTTATGACCCCAGTTTGACCTTGAGGCTTGGGGGCAAATTGATGGGATTTTTTGGAATCCCAGGCCATGGTTTCCTTTTACCTCCCAAAACATTCCAAAGATCTGAATCCAAAAATAAAAAAGATATTTGATATTTTACAAAACTCTTCTGCCTCGATACAGCATACCAAAGACACCTGATTTGACTGATTTTAAGGTCACCTTAGCATGATGATGTGACTTTTGAAGCTATAAACCCAATTTTCATGCTTCAATAACATACTGAACCTGTGTAAGGTCCTCAAATATGTGAGTGGACATACACAATCTGTGCTCAAGAGAGTCAATTTCAGCATGCTTTTTACCAACTGATCTGAAATTCAACTGGATTTTTTATGTTAAGTAAGCACTTGCCAAATTTTGTATATCTATAAGCTGTACTTTCTGAGAAAATCTGTTAAAACGTATTACAAGAAAACAATTAATTTTTATCATGTTACCTTGATAAAGGTCAAACTTGTACTTGTCAAAACTTTTCCCAGATGAAAACTGCCAAAATCATTTCAACAGGCCATATATTATGTGAGATATTCAACCTAGAAATTACTGCGGCATAGTGGGCTATGTAAAAGCAAGGGGCAAAACCAATAAGCATTTCTTTTCAAGAGGACGCTTGATTATATGTTGTGCACAAGGAAAAAAAATTGTATCGGAGATGCCCGTACCCCACAGCCCGGCAAAATAGTTTTCAACACTATGAGATATAGAAGAGGCGACACAGTACAAAGATCAGGAGACTTTTAGAGTAAACAGTGTGACATGATATTGCATACCTACACTCCGGGCCCTCTAACCAATGTTCCTACCAAGTATCAAAAGTCCTACACCTTATGGTTTCGCAGATATAGTCCAGATGGTTTTCCAGATACAGACCGGACACGCTTTTTTCCTATTTACGTTTTAGTGTAGAGATAAAACATAATAAAATGCTCCAATTAGATCTTAACTGATTGATTTATATTTTTTTAGAATTGTTATGCTTTTAATTTCCAAAACAAATGTTTGGTTTCCTTCCAATAAGGAAGGATGAAAACACTATCAAGCACATAACTAGAGGATCGCTCGCAAAAAAAAAAGATAATGTTTTTGCATAGCAAAAACAAAGTGTCCCGAAAAGGATATAAAGGTGAGTGCTAAAGTATTAAGAAAATGCTTCGTTTCTAGCCTTATACTGTTGTGGCAACCAAAGTAAGCGCAGTCTGCTCTATCTAGCACGGTTTTCAAGATATAAGCATTTTTGTGTTTTGCAAAAAATAAAAAAATTAAAAATGTCCGCTATATTTGGCGAGACAAAAATATTTTGAAAATTGGCATGCCTACTCTGCAGAGATACCCAGCAGGTCTAAAATTTTGTTGAGTTCGCTCCATATAGCACGGTTCTCGAGATATAAGCATTTTTGTGTTTTGCAAAAACTTTGAAAATTCAAAATGGCCACCATTTTTGGGGAGACAAAAATTTTTGTCAAAACCACTGCCGCGGTGTGTATCTCCCGCCGAGCATTAAAGCAAAAGAAATAGCTTTTCCGAGATATTCACAATTATTCATTTTCGTGTGTGAAAGCTCTGCCAAAAGTAGGTGAATGAGTTATTTGAGAAAAATTGGCTATCTGCAATACTATTAAGAGATAATTCACATTTACTCATTTTGAGGTGAATAATTAGCTATGGGTCTGAAACTTCACCAAGTGAAAGCTCTCCCAAAAGTAGGTGAATGAGTTATTTGAGAAAAATTGGGTATCTGCAATACTTTTAGAGATAATTCGCATTTACTCATTTTGAGTAGGTGAGTAATTAGCTATGGGTCTGAAACTTCACCAATTGAAAGCTCTCCCAAAAGTAGGTGAATGAGTTATTTGAGAAAAATTGGCTATCTGCAATACTTTTAGAGATAATTCGCATTTACTCATTTTGAGTAGGTGAGTAATTAGCTATGGGTCTGAAACTTCACCAAGTGAAAGCTCTCCCAAAAGTAGGTGAATGAGTTATTTGAGAAAAATTGGCTATCTGCAATACTTTTAGAGATAATTCGCATTTACTCATTCTGAGTAGGTGAATAATTAGCTATGGGTCTGAAACTTCACCAAGTGAAAGCTCTCCCAAAAGTAGGTGAATGATTAATTTGAGAAAAAATTGGCTATCTGCAATACTTTTAGAGATAATTCGCATTTACTCATTTTGAGTAGGTGAGTAATTAGCTATGGGTCTGAAACTTCACAGAGTGAAAGCTCTCCCAAAAGTAGGTGAATGAGTTATTTGAGAAAAATTGGCTATCTGCAATACTTTTAGAGATAATTCGCATTTACTCATTTTGTTTAGGTGAGTAATTAGCTATGGGTCTGAAACTTCACCAAGTGAAAGCTCTCCCAAAAGTAGGTGAATGAGTTATTTGAGAAAAATTGGCTATCTGCAATACTTTTAGAGATAATTCACATTTACTCATTTTCATTAGGTGAGTAATTAGCTATGGGTCTGAAACTTCACCAAGTGAAAGCTCTGCCAAAAGTAGGTGAATGAGTTATTTGAGAAAAATTGGCTATCTGCAATACTTTTAGAGATAATTCGCGTTTACTCATTTTGAGTAGGTGAGTAATTAGCTATGGGTCTGAAACTTCACAGAGTGAAAGCTCTCCCAAAAGTAGGTGAATGAGTTATTTGAGAAAAATTGGCTATTTGCAATATTTTTAGAGATAATTCGCATTTACTCATTTTGAGTAGGTGAGTAATTAGCTATGGGTCTGAAACTTCACAGAGTGAAAGCTCTCCCAAAAGTAGGTGAATGATTAATTTGAGAAAAATTGGCTATCTGCAATACTTTTAGAGATAATTCGCATTTACTCATTTTGAGTAGGTGAGTAATTAGCTATGGGTCTGAAACTTCACCAAGTGAAAGCTCTCCCAAAAGTAGGTGAATGAGTTATTTGAGAAAAATTGGCTATCTGCAATACTTTTAGAGATAATTCACATTTACTCATTTTCAGTAGGTGAGTAATTAGCTATGGGTCTGAAACTTCAAGTGAAAGCTCTCCCAAAAGTAGGTGAATGATTAATTTGAGAAAAATTGGCTATCTGCAATACTTTTAGAGATAATTCGCATTTACTCATTTTGAGTAGGTGAGTAATTAGCTATGGGTCTGAAACTTCACAGAGTGAAAGCTCTCCCAAAAGTAGGTGAATGAGTTATTTGAGAAAAATTGGCTATCTGCAATACTTTTAGAGATAATTCGCATTTACTCATTTTGAGTAGGTGAGTAATTAGCTATGGGTCTGAAACTTCACCAAGTGAAAGCTCTCCCAAAAGTAGGTGAATGAGTTATTTGAGAAAAATTGGCTATCTGCAATACTTTTAGAGATAATTCACATTTACTCATTTTCAGTAGGTGAGTAATTAGCTATGGGTCTGAAACTTCACCAAGTGAAAGCTCTGCCAAAAGTAGGTGAATGAGTTATTTGAGAAAAATTGGCTATCTGCAATACTTTTAGAGATAATTCGCATTTACTCATTTTGAGTAGGTGAGTAATTAGCTATGGGTCTGAAACTTCACAGAGTGAAAGCTCTCCCAAAAGTAGGTGAATGAGTTATTTGAGAAAAACTGGCTATCTGCAATACTTTTAGAGATAATTCGCATTTACTCATTTTGAGTAGGTGAGTAATTAGCTATGGGTCTGAAACTTCACCAAGTGAAAGCTCTCCCAAAAGTAGGTGAATGATTAATTTGAGAAAAATTGGCTATCTGCAATACTTTTAGAGATAATTCGCATTTACTCATTTTGAGTAGGTGAGTAATTAGCTATGGGTCTGAAACTTCACCAAGTGAAAGCTCTCACAAAAGTAGGTGAATGAGTTATTTGAGAAAAATTGGCTATCTGCAATACTTTTACAGATAATTCGCATTTACTCATTTTGAGTAGGTGAGTAATTAGCTATGGGTCTGAAACTTCACAGAGTGAAAGCTCTCCCAAAAGTAGGTGAATGAGTTATTTGAGAAAAATTGGCTATCTGCAATACTTTTAGAGATAATTCGCATTTACTCATTTTGAGTAGGTGAGTAATTAGCTATGGGTCTGAAACTTCACAGAGTGAAAGCTCTCCCAAAAGTAGGTGAATGAGTTATTTGAGAAAAATTGGCTATCTGCAATACTTTTAGAGATAATTCGCATTTACTCATTTTGAGTAGGTGAGTAATTAGCTATGGGTCTGAAACTTCACAGAGTGAAAGCTCTCCCAAAAGTAGGTGAATGAGTTATTTGAGAAAAATTGGCTATCTGCAATACTTTCAGAGATAATTCGCATTTACTCACTTTGAGTAGGTGAGTAATTAGCTATGGGTCTGAAACTTCACCAAGTGAAAGCTCTCCCAAAAGTAGGTGAATGATTAATTTGACAAAAATTGGCTATCTGCAATACTTTTAGAGATAATTCGCATTTACTCATTTTGAGTAGGTGAGTAATTAGCTATGGGTCTGAAACTTCACCAAGTGAAAGCTCTCCCAAAAGTAGGTGAATGAGTTATTTGAGAAAAATTGGCTATCTGCAATACTTTTAGAGATAATTCGCATTTACTTATTTTGAGTAGGTGAGTAATTAGCTATGGGTCTGAAACTTCACCATGTGAAAGCTCTCCCACAAGTAGATGAATGAGTTATTTGATAAAAATTGGGTATCCGCAATACTTTTACAGATAATTAGCATTTACTCATTTTGAGTAGGTAAATAATTAGCTATGGGTCTGAAACTTCACCATGTGAAAGCTCTCCCAAAAGTAGGCGAATGAGTTATTTGAGAAAAATTGGCTATCTGCAATACTTTTAGAGATAATTCGCATTTACTCATTTTGAGTAGGTGAGTAATTAGCTATGGGTCTGAAACTTCACCAAGTGAAAGCTCTTTGGGATAGCTGCTCTGCAGAGATACCCTGAAGATAAAAAATTTCGTGGAAATCGCTCTATGTAGCATCGTTTTCGAAATATTAGCATTTTTGTGTTTTGCAATTTTTGCGCAAAAATTCGAAAATTCAAAATGGCCGCCATTTTTGGCAAGATAAAATTTTTTTTGAAAATTGGCATGGCTACTCTGCAGAGATACCCTGTGGGTAAAAAAATTCGTCGAAATCGCTCTATCTAGCACGGTTTTCGAGATATAAGCATTTTTGTGTTTTGCAATTTGGCGAAAAATTCGAAATTTCAAAATTGGGAAAACTACTCTGCAGAGATACCCTGCGGGTCAAAAATTTCGCCGAAATCGCTCTATCTAGCACGGTTTTCGAGACATAAACATTTTTGTGTTTTGCAATTTTTGCGAAAATTTCGAAAATTCAAAATGGCCGCCATTTTTGGCGAGATAAAAATTTTTTGAAAATTGGGAAAACTACTCCGCACAGATATCCTGCGGGTCAAAAATTTTGTCGAAATTGCTCTATCTAGCACGGTTTTTGAGATATAAGCATTTTTGTGTTTTGCAATTTTTGCAAAAATTTCGAAAATTCAAAATGGCCGCCATTTTGGGCGAGACAAAAATTTTTTGAAAATTGGGAAAACTACTCTGCAGAGATACCCTGCGGGTCAAAAATTTCGCCGAAATCGCTCTATCTAGCACGGTTTTCGAGATATAAACATTTTTGTGTTTTCCTTATTTGGAAAATTCGTAATGATTAATTAATCATTAATTACTCGGCCATTTCTTGACCAATCAATGCCAAAATCTAATGATTTCCAGATTTTAATAGAATGAATGTATTTGCCAAGTTTCAGGTGAATTGATAAAATTCCTTTCAAGTTATCATCCGGACAAGCTTCCCCACCGAAAAAAGATATTTTTGGTCATGTGACCTCTCTGATTGGTTGAAATGTCACTGCAGCATATTCAAAAAAATTCCCCAAGGCTACTGCCTAAACCTGCCAAATTTGAAAAGAATCCGCCTAACGGTTACAGAGTTATAAGGAAAACAAAATGCGGAGCCGGCGGAGCCTGAAGCTCTCCCATACACAAACAAGCGTCCTTTGCGGGACGCTTAATAATTAGTTCAATTTCTTATAAGAAGAAATCATTATGTCTTTTTGAATCAAATATATATTACAGTGAATATGTGTAATCAGGGAATGCATATATTTTAAGTGAATACACGTGTTAACTGGTTTGGTCAAGCAATTGTTTCAAATATTCACTGAACTAAAATCAGTGAATATGTGTAATAGGCCATCAGTGTTGATTTGAGTAATTTTAAATAGTGGGGGTGATCCCCCACCGCTAAGAAAATGTGAGGGAGGGGATAAGGAGATAGAAGCAAATTTGTGTTTCTGCATTTTGGCAAAAATTTGAAAATTCAAAATAGCCACCATTTTTTGAAAGGTAAAATTTTTTGAAAATTGCAGAGTAGTTTGCTAGAATACCCTGTGGATAGAAAATTTTGACGAAATCGCTCTATCTCGCACGGTTAAGTAGATAGAAGCAAATTTGTGTTTTTCCATTTTTGGTAAAAATTCGAAAATTCAAAATGGCCGTAATTTTTAGGGAGAGGAAAATCTTTTGAAAATTGGCAAGAGTAGATTGCTTAGATACCCTGTGAGTTGAAAATTTCAACGAAATCGCTCTATCTCGCAGGGGTAATGAGATAGAAGCAAATTTGTGTTTTTGCATTTTTGGCAAAAATTCAAACTGGCCGCCATTTTTGGGGAGAGTAATTTTTTTTGAAAATTGCAAAGAGTAGTTTGCTAAGATACCCTGAGGATTGAATATTTCGACGAAAACGCTCTATCTCACACTGTTAAAGAGATGGAAGCAATATATGTTTTTGCATTTTTGGCAAAAATTCAAAAGTTCAAAATGGCCGCCATTTTTGAAGAGAGTAAAAATTTTTGAAAATTGCAAAGACTAGTTTGCTAAGATTCCCTGTGGGTCGAAATGTTCGATGAAATCGCTCCATCTCGCACAGTTAAGGAGATAGAAGCAAATTTGTGTTTTTGAATTTTTGACGAAAATTTAAAATGGCCGCCATTTTGGGGGAGAGAAAATATTTTTGAAAATTGCAAGAGTACATTGCTAAGATACCCTGTGGGTCGAAAATTTCGACAAAATTGCTCTATCTCCCACGGGTACGGAGATAGAAGCAAATTTGTCTTTTGGGATTTTTGGTAAAAATTTGAAAATTCAAAATCGCCACAATTTTCGGGGAGAGGAAATTTTTTTGAAAATTGCAAAGAGTAGTTTGTTAAGATACCCTGTGGGTCAAAAATTTCGACGAAATCTCGCACGGTTTAGGAGATAGACATATTTATGTTTTTTGCTATGTAGCTATTACTCAGGAGGTTAAAGCTATTACCATCAACAAAAATACCAAAGAAGCAATTGACCCTATAAACCTTCACACCAAATTTTACACAGATGAGTTAAATATGTTTCCTTTAAAAGAGTGAAAAGAGAAATGCAATTCAGAGTAGGCTCGAAGTAGCAATGCAGCTATTACTCAGATAGCTACAAAGCTATCATTGACCAAAAGCTATCCTGGCCAAACTATTGACACAATTATCCTTCATCTAAATTTTTGTGAAGATAGAAAACATTGTTTCATTAAAATATCCTGAAAAAAAAGTCAACTCAAAATAGCATAATAGCTATATAGCACAGTAGCTATTTCTCAGTTAGCTATACAGATATTATCACCGAAAGCAATCCCAAGCAAGCTACTGATCCAATAATCCTCCATCCCAAATTTTGTGAACATAGGTGAAATACTTTTCCATTAAAATGCTTAAAATAAAAAAGCTACTCAAAGTAGCCAAGTAGCTATTACTCAGTCAGTTATAAAGCTATTATCGCAAAAAGCAATCCCCAGCAAGTTATTGACCTAACTATTGTTCATACCAAATTTGGTAAAGATATGTCAAATATTTTTCCTTAAAATGCCCGGAAACAAAAGAAGTATACAAAAGTAGCTAAGTAGCTATTACTCAGTTAGCTATAGAGCTATCTTCACCAAAAACAATCCCATGCAAGCTATTAACCCAATAAACACCCATACCAAATTTGGTAAAGATAGGATAAATACTTTTCCTTGAAATGCCGGACACCAGACGCCGGAAAAAGCAAAAATAATCTGTCCACCCCAGTTGGGTGGACATAATGAACGCCTGCCTACCAGTGAATGACCACATAATTTTTCTTTATTGGAGGTCATGGACAAATGCTTCTATATTGCCCGGTATGTAAAGAACCCTGCCTATCAATGAACGCCTACATTATAGCTCTTTGAGGTCGTGCAAATATTTCTATATTAAAGAAATGGATGTTACTGGTATTTTCGGTTTTTGGTAAAATGGCAGAAAATGGGGATAACTTGTCAAATTAGATTAGTTTAGTTCCTCCAGTTCCGGTTGGAACACTGGGCAACAACAGCTCTCCATTTGATTCTGTCAGCAGCTATAGTCTTGGACTCTTCCCAACTTATCCCCATGTCTCGTAAGTCTTGTTGTATTGTTCTTCTCCAGGTGGTGACTGGTCTACCCCTTTCTCTTTTACCTCCAGTAGGTGTCCACTCCAGTGACGTTTTTGGTTGTCTTTCCTCTGGCATTCTTAGGATGTGACCCAGCATTATCAAATTACGTTCTTTCACAATTTCACTCAGCTTCCATTGTCCTGATCTTTGACGCACATCATCATTTGTAAAATGATCTCACCACGATATTTTGAGTAGCTTCCGTAGACATCTGTGATGGAATACATCAAGCTTGTGCGCTAAGTTGTTGTTACTCTTCCATGTCTCGCTGGAATAAATAGCCCCTGGTATGACGAAGAGAGTTGTACAAGCTCAGTTTGCTCTTCATAAAGATGTGATTTGATATCCAAATGGAGCTAAGTCTCTGAAATACAGATGCTGCTTGTTTGAGATGCTGCCTCCAAGGTAGGTAAAGTTTTCTACTTCTTCTGCTTCCTGTTGGTTTATTTTAAGGGCCATTGGTTGCTGCTCCCTCACTGACATTACCTTGGTCTTTTTTGTACTGATCCTCAAACCTACTTTCACTGCTGTATTTGCCAGATTATCAATCATTGATTGTAGGGATTTAGCATTTTCACCCAACAAGGCTAAATCATCTGCGAAATCCAAATCAGTAAGACGTCTGGTGTTCCAGGGAATTCCATGTTGGGGATTACATATGGCCCGACGCATGACAAAGTCAGTGGTAAGGAGAAACAACAACAGTGAAATAATACAGCCCTGTTGTACTCCAGTCATGATGTTAAAATAATCTGTGTGGCCAGAGTTTGTTCTTATACAACAGCTGGAATTCAAGTACAGGTTTTTGAAGATCTTGATGTACTTTTCTGGTATGCCATAGATCTTTGCTATTTTCCACACTGATTCTAGATGAATGCTGTCAAATGCTTTCTTAAAATCCACACAGTTTATGAAAACCTTCTGCTTGAACTCACAGCTTTGTTCAATGATGTTTCTTAGTGTTAATATTTGCTCACTGGATGATCTTCCACTTCGGAATCCTGCTTGTTCTTCTGGAAGTCTTTTATCAAGATCGTCTTTATGTCTGTTCTGAAGTATTGAACAGAGAACTTTGCCAGGGACTGGTATTGTCAAACATAAAAAAAAAACTTGTCAAATATGTTACTTAAAAAGAAATATTTACTTTTGTACAAAAGTACTGTTGCTACAATCCAGGTATATGAGTATCTGATGACCAATCCAGACAACTGTCGATGACCTTTTTCTTGCCTCCACTTTTTGAAGGAACTATCAAGTCTAACTTTAAGTTACACACAGTTGTCTATAGAAGAGTATATAAAATCGACTTTTTTTTTTATTCATAGAATTTTTAGTTATTCATTCCTGACCATAAGAGTCCACATTGAGCAGCAATGTGAGCACAGTTGAAAGAGGCCTCAATACTTGTGAAATGCAATTAACTTATCTATTTTTGTATACAAGATGCCTCATTTCTTTTAATTCCATTCATTCCAAAACATTTTATTCAAAGTTTTTTCACCAATTGTGAATAAATTTTCATATTTTTAAATGTAAAATGCATTTTTATGAATAAAAATGTATATACTTACCATATGAAAACACTTGGGTAAGCGTGGCTTGGCGTTCGGTGACCGCCACATACACCGTACATAGAATTTAAAATATGAGGGGAGACCCTCTTTAAACCTATATACTTGCTACCTTTGACCCCTGGTGACCTAATTCACTCTGCCATACAGAAATAGTCCATTCTTTTTGTGAATAAACATAAATGCTGGAAAAAGGTCTTTAAAAGCGGGGCAGGCGGGAGGGTGATTTACTGTTTTCATATGGTAAGTATATACATTTTTATTCATAAAATTGCAAATTTAATAAGTAAATTAAATTTTTATAAGTTAATACCCTATCCAATGGACAATATGCTAAACCGGTCGGCGCAGACCGGCCCGCCAAACGTCAGAAAAAGATGTCCTGTGTTTCCACCGGCTGGCCGGTCCGTAGTACTGTGCACTCCCCAGATGGCGCCTCGTACTTCCTTCCTGTCTAGACAACCTGACGTCATAGCATCTTTTTCGTTGTCTAAACCTCTTAGACCCCTAGTAAGCTGATAGCGGGGTCGGTGGGAGGGTCTTGTGTGTCCATTGGATAGGGTATTAACTTATAAAAATTTAATTTACTTATTAAATTTGCAATTTTATTGCGTTAATACATCCTATCCAATGGACAATATGCTGAATAACTACCGCTTGGTCGGCGGGTAAGTTACTTGGGACTTATGTGAACTCACAAATGATAATAAATTTTAACCTACGGTCTAGGCTGACTTCGTCAGGAGACCTATAGGCCCAGGCCTGGATTGACCTTAAGGTCAGGAAACCCTATAAGGCCTTGGTCGGTTGCCAACAGCCGGTTACCTGGGGCTATACCGACGTCGCCCCCCCCCCCCCCCTTTTAACAGACCTGCTCTGAGGTAGGGGGAAGAGAGGGATGAGTTCAGTCCCAGAATGTCAATAAACCTCCCAAAGGAAGCACATCACATTTTTACTATGTCTTGTTGGAACCTTTTAAAGGAGACAAAACAACCACCTCCTTATTCTACTTGAGGTCTGAGGTCCTGTCCAAATAGTAGCGCAATGCTCTAACCGGAAAAAAGGGGACCAGTCAGACTTGAGGGATCTATCCAGAGAAGGGGGCCAGAGTTGTTATAACCACTGGGGCCACACTGTCTGGACCCTCCTGACCAGCTTAATCTTGGATAGAAAGCTGGGTAATGGATACAGGGACACCGTTGACCAATTGGATCCATGGAATGGTGTCTAATATTTTTGTTTTGCCAAGCATGAATCTCAATTCTGCGTTTGCTCGACCCAAGGGCCAAGAAGAATACCGTCTTGAAGGTCAAATGCTTCAAGGGGGCCTCCTTGATTGGTTCAAACGGAGCCTTATTCAGTTGGTGCAAAACCAGTGAGAGGTTCCAGGAGGGTATGCCCCTCCTGCCTTTGGGTCTGTCTCTGTGGAAACTATCCAGGAGACGAGCGAGATTTTTTTTTTTTTTTTTTTTTGTCCTTGCTGATGTTGAAGGGTGAATTTCCCAGTTTATCAGCAATGGCTGAACTGTAACCATCAATGGTGCTGGGCTGTATCTTCCTGTCCTTATAAGGTACATAAGGAAGTCAGCAACTGACTTTACAGGGGTACCCTGAGGTCCACCCGATTAGTGACGCACCACTTGTAACAATGGTCCACTTTGCCTCATAGACTGATCTGGTTGATCCCTTTTGAGGAGCCTCAATTCTTGCTGCCACCGCCTCAGCGAAGCCCTGCTCCTCGAATGCTGAGGCTCCAGGAGCCGAGCATCGAGATTAAGATTTGTCAGATTTCTGTGAGGGATCTGATTGAATGGTTGTGTCAACAGGTTGGGCAGATTGGGCAGGCTCAGACATGGCCACTGGATCCCAAAACCAAGGCATGATGGGCCACCCCGGAGCAATCAGAATGATTCTCTTGTATGGGGACTCCTGCAACATCACCGCTTGCCCAATATGACTGACAGTGGGAAGGTGTATGCTTCCTGATCCTACCATGGCAAACTGAGCGCATTCACTGCTGTAACCAGGGGATCTGGTACCGGTGACACAAACAAGGGCAACTTGTTGCTGAACCTCGTGGCAAATAGGTCTAGTTGAGGCCGGTGCCACCTGTTGCATATTGCTTGGAAGACCTCCTGAAGGAGAGACCACTCTGTTTGGGTGGTCTGGTCTAGCCTGGATAGCTTGTCTGCGACCACACTCAGCCAGCCTGTGTCGGGCTTTTAGAGTTACTTGATTTCTGGCGCACCAGGTCAAGATTCTCCATAGCAAAGCTCAAAGTGGGCCCGACCTCATGCCTCCTTCCCTGTTTATGTATGACACCACTGTGGTGTTGTCTGTCTCTACAAGTACTATCTTGTGCATATTGAGGTCTTGGAACTCTTGTAAGGCTAGAAAGACTGCCTTGAGTTCTAGGTAATTGATATGCAACTTGCTTTCCAGGAGGGACTAGGTGCCTCCTGTAGTGTGTTCATTTAAGTGAGCACCCCACCCTGCTTTTGATGAATCTGTAAAATTTGCAGATCATGTTCTATTTGGGTGTAATGGTTGGCCTGTAAGGACATTGTCCTCTTGCAACCACCTTTGTGAATGTGGGTGCAACACCTTGGTATTGGAATCACCTTTTCTAGTGACTCTGGTACCCTCCAGTTGTTTTTGAGATGCCACTGTATGGGTCTCTTATGAAGTTGGCCTAGGTGAAATTGCTTTCCTGTGGCTGTTAGTAAACCTATCAGACATGAACTGCTAGACCGGACAAACCGGTAGTGACCGTATTTCTAGTATTTGTCCTGAAGGTTCTGCCACTGGTCCGGTATAGGTCGGACCCGACCGACCATAAGGTCGAACTGGTAACCTAAACTTGGCATATTTTCACTAGATCTAGTGTATGCCGGAGACAACCCCGGTGGGATGTGGCTTTCACCAACCAGTCGTCTAAGTACTGGCGGATTATTATACCCTTGTGTATGGCTATCAGTTTCAACTCCTTTGCTACTATAGTGAGCTCCATGGGTGGATGTCCGACAGTGGACATGACATTTGATATGTTCTGGACTGTTCCTGTATAGGTATATGGAAGTAGGCGTTCTTGAAATCTATTAAGGTAACCCACTCCCATTGTTGGAGGGTGGTCCTGATGGTCTCCGAAAGGTTTGGTTTGCTCAGACCTAGAATAGGTCCCCAATGGTTGTGTGGTTTTGGAACCAAGCAAGGTTGAAGAAGCCCAGAGATTTTGAACTGGCTCGACTGCACCATTCCTTGTCCATAAGCTGATGTAATGCTTCTAACCAATATAGGTTCCTGTGAAAATGTGCATAGCATTTGATAATCTGGGTGACCTTGTCAAGACCAAGCTTGGTCTTGACTGGAAAGAGAGAGTGTAGCCCTCCTTCAACATTTGTACTACCTAGGGTCCAGCCCCCCAAGGCTTCCTAAGTCCCTAAACGGGGTTAGTCTGGACCCTACAGGCAGATGTGTGCCACATTTGGGACATTTCTGTCCCTCCGGCCTCCGGACACTGGTCCGGTCTGGTGACAATGATCTGAGAAAACAGTCTCTCTGTTCTTGCTGTGGTCCGGTCCGGTGGGGCTGACACAACTTTTCACATTTAAAAGACTCTTGCCCCAGGCCAGCATCCTGCAAGGTGCAGCATTAAGAATTTTCTGTGACCAAATCTACCAAGGCAATTCTGTCCGGTACCAAGACTCCATAACCGGTAATTCACTGTAAACAGTTAAGTCTCTGTAACTGGCACAAAAAACTGGCAGGCTGGGGTCACCAATGAATTTAGACAGCTACTGGTCTATATTTAGCCAGCTTTTTTTTTTTTTTTTTTTTTTTGTGTAACCAGGTGGGGTGAAGCCTTTTACAGTAAGGACTGTGTAGCCAGCACCCTGTTTGTAGACTTGTAACCGGTAGGTTGAAGCAAGTGTACAAGGCTGTGTAGCCAGTACCAGCCGGTACACTCTGTAACCAGTTGTTGAAGCAAGTTTACAAGGCTGTGTAGCAAGTACCAGCCGGTACACTCTGTAACCAGTAGTTGAAGCAAGTGTACAAGACTGTGTAGCCAGTACCACCCGGTACACTCTGTAACCAGTTATTGAAGCAAGTGTACAGGGCTGTGTAGTCGGTACCTGTCAGTACACTCTGAAACCAGTTGTGGAAGCAAGTGTACAGGGCTGTGTAGCCGGTACCCTGCCGGTGCACTGTAACCAGTTGTTAAAGCTGCTGTATAAGGCTGTGTAGCTGGTCGGTGCACTGTAACTAGTTGTTGAAGTAACTGTACAAGGCTGTTTAGCCGGTAGTCGGTCGGTACATTCTGTAACCAGTTGTTGAAGTATATGCACTTACAACTATCTTGTGTTGAAATCAGCTGGCTGTAGGTTTCTGCCATTAATAAAGTATTTCTTTTGAACGCACTTCTTATTTGTAGATTTGACAGTCGCTGGGAAAGCCCTTATGATCTATATTTAGAAACAATTGTGGGTCGGTATGTCACATGACCAGTTTGTTGGTCGGAGGGACGTGATTGGCTGATTGGAGATGACGATCAGCTTCGTGACCTGGTCGGTGAATCACGTGACCAACTTCGGGGAAAAGCCCTCACTGGACGCGTTCTTGCTTTATATCACAGTAAACGTGAGCTGACTGGTCGACTGATGCTTGTAGCAGAGAAGTCTGTACCAGTGCGCTGGAGGCGAATTTCAGGAACTAAAAAACTGGAGTTACAGTAGACGCGAGTGCAAAGAATGCACTTCCGACCTTCTTGTTCGGTGGATCACGTGATAAACTTCGTGACCTAGTCGGTACATCACGTGACCAGCTTCGTGATTTGGTCAGAAGGACACGCGATTGGCTAACTGGAGATGACGTCATGATTCGCGTTCTTTGTGTGATGCTTTACAGGCAACTTTACAGTCCACAAAACCCCACTACCGACAACAAGGCCGGGTCTGCAAAGCAGGGACTGCAATCACAGTAGACGTGAGTTCTGAAGAACGCACTTCCGACCTTCCTGGTCGGTGAGAACACGTGACCAGCTTCGTGATTGGTCGGAAGGACACACGATTGGCTGACTGGATATGACGTCAGAGGTCGCGTTCTTTGTGCTGGCCGGTCGGCTGATGCTTTAAAAGCAGAGAAGCCTGGACCAGTGCGCTCTGTAGATGAAGTCCTGGCCGGTCTGAAGTCGATTCTTCTTCTCAGCCGGCTGTACACTCAAACCAGTTTCCTGGTCATCCACTGCCCTTACTACCGACACAAGTGCCGGGTCCACAAGGGTGGGACTGAGAGTGAATTAAGTTCCTTCTATGTAGCTCTGAAGAAATCTGAAGAATTCATCTTATGCTTCTGATGAAAAAACAATACTCGTCTTTACCAGTGCGCACTGATGAAGAATGCACCTTCATGGGGATTCCCTTCTATTTACAGTGCTCAAAACTACGTAGATTGAGGTTTCCGTGATTCTTGGTACTAGAAAAGACGTTTCTATGGTGACTGTAGCTGGAAGGTTATAGACGGCACATTCAAACAAAAGACACGGATAAAAAATAACTGTAAGGAAATATCCATAATTCCTCAATAATAACGATCTGCCCCTAACAACACAATGGTTGAATGGGAGGAAACTAGCAAAATGGCTGCCTTCATATTTCTCGTCGATTACTGCCCTATCATCAACACTAAATTGAGTCAACTAGGGAGCGTTTCCAGCAGATTTCTAAATGTATATCCGTGCTTGATCAGAAGATAACACTTCTACACAGAAAAACCCCACATATAAGGTTAAAAATCTGTCATAATGCACACTTTTCTTTAAAATATCTGGAGATTGTTGAAAACACGTTTGCACAGTACACGCGCCAAACGAAAAAGATGCTATGACGTCAGGTTGTCTAGACAGGAAGGAAGTACGAGGCGCCATCTGGGGAATGCACAGTACTACGGACCGGCCAGCCGGTGGAAACACAGGACGTCTTTTTCTGACGTTTGGCGGGCCGGTCTGCGCCGACCGGTTTAGCATATTGTCCATTGGATAGGATGTATTAACGCAATAAAAATGCATTTTAAATTTAAAAATATGAAATTTTATTTCATAAAAATGTAAATATACTCTACCATATGAAAACACTTGGGTTGAATGCCCACATGGAAGGATGGTGGGAAGAAGACAGACTGAGGAAAACCACCCTAAGGTTAAATTGCTACAAAAGGATACTTCCTAGTACAATGCAATTGAACCCAAAACCTCTGTGCTGAAGCAATAACTCCACTGAGTTAAGTGAGTAGCATTAACCACTGCACTAACTTCAACACTGCTGTCTACACCCTATTAGGTCAGCTCAAAGGAGAAGGCATAAGTATGCCCTGTGCTCTAAATGGGAACATGCCCAGAGGCACTAAGAAGCACGGTTCTGAAAATAGAGATGAAGAATAGATTCCCTAAAGGGGAAATGCCACCCGCCTTTTTCTGAACTAAAAGTTTCAGATGGACTTAAATTGAGGAATTTAAGTAGAAGAGAGAGAAGTGGCTGAGTGGAAAAGGATGTCCACTCCACTTAAGAAATCATAGAGATTCTTAAGAACAACATCTCTGAAGGAAAATAAGTGAAGTGCAAGGATTCCAAAAGGAATCCCCCTTCTTGAGAGGTACATTCCTAAAGTAGAAGGATGTGAAAGTGGAATGGCTCTTCCACGTGCAGGATCTCATGTTGACTAGGAGTGGGATTCCACCCCTAAAGGACCAGGAAGCAGCCTGTGCCCTGACATGATGAGCCCTGACACCATGAAGAGATGCATTCTCTGTGGAACAGAGATTGAGGGAATAAAGGATAAAATACTATCCAAAAAAGATATTGTCTGAGCAGCAATATCACCCTCTTGGACTTCAGAAGAAAGACCAAGAAGAAATCCTTCTAAGAAAGTCAGAATAGCTAGATAGAAAGTATCTTAGGAATCTGACTGTAAAAAAGGAGAGGTCTTCTAAGTCATCCTGACCAAAGACAAAAAGTCAAAGCAGGAAGAGCCTTCTGAAGAAAACTGGCTTAAGCCAGGAAAGTAAGATCTGACTTAAGGATGACTTAGGCCATCCCTAGAGAGTGAGAGAAAACCTTTAAATAAAGGAATCAAAATCACTCCTTCTCCTTCCCAAAGAAAGGGAGTAAGAAAGACTGTCTAATATGTGAAAAACTTGGCTCAGCAAGTAAACAGGGTTCAAGAGGAGCCTTGGTAAGAGCCTGCAGAACCAAGGTTTAAGTACCAAAAGGTAGGTGACGACTACCCTTACTGTGGACTTAAAGAAGCTCTAAAAGAGACTTCCAAGCTCCCTATAAGAACCCAACTCCAAGTAGTACCTGGAGAGAGCTGACCTGTATCCCTATTGTCTGAAAAATAATTCCTTAAAAGGAACAAACAGCAATAAATGGGACAAATGAAGCATGGCAGAGTAGCCATGTTTCTCACAAGTTTTTGAAGCAGTTCCACATTGCTTCATAGACAGTTATGGAGGATAAAAATCCTCCAAGACCCCTCCTGTGAAAATTCTTCTTAAAGGAGACTTCAGCCAGAAAGCTTGAAGAAAGGAACTCCATAAAAATAAGTAACAAAACTCTAGATGAGATTGTTATAGAAGAATAAGAGGAAGAGCCAATGGCTTTCTTAAAGGAGATCTTGAGGCCAAACCTGGCAATTACCAAGAAAGGCTACAAGAAGCATGATACAGCTCTGAAAGTTGATTAACTTCGTGGCCATAGAGGACAAGGAGCTGAAGGAGGGAAGGAGTAAAACAAGTACTCCGGACCAAAACACTCCAGGGCATCTGTTGCCAGAGCCTAAGGATCTAGCACAGGAGGCACATGTAAGAGCAGCTTGTGATTGAATCACATGGCAAAAGAGATCTAAATAAGATGAGAAGTCTGAGACTACCATCTGAAGATCCAAGAATTGAGGGGCCACCTTATATGAAAGGTGAGAAAAGGCCTCCAGAGATGGTCTGCCAAGGATTCATGCCCCTGGAACATGAGTAGGTGGAAGAACAGACTTGTTCTTGTAAAATAATGGCAAAAGATGCCAAAATACACATGTCCCAAGAGTGGAAGCTGTCTTGATATAAAGAAAGCCCAGACAACAGTGTTACCTGGACTATCTGAAGAATCCCTTAAAGAAAGGACAAATGAGGAACAAATGTCTTGAGAATAAGACATCTGAGTTGTTTGAGGCTGAAAGGATGATCCTTTGATGAAAGGATAATACAGGAACAAATGTCTGAGCAAAAAGGACAGCTATGAGCTCTAGAACTGATGAACAGACTGGACTGCTACATCAAAAATAGACCTTAGGTGGTCCACAGAGCACAAAGAACTCCCAAACCCTGCAGTGAAACATCCATGAAAGTAGATGTAAAAACTAGGGAATTAAAGGGAGGTATGCAAAGACATAGTTCCCAGGATAGTACCATCTTGAATGAACCTTCATAGAAGGATCAAGGAATGGAAAATCCAGAGCACCTTTGAGAAGGAAAATCAAGTGTCCTGAGATGACACAGAAGAAGTGTCATGTGCAGGGACCTTGAAGAAGCGGCTTCCAAGTGGAAGCCCAGTTGGAGAGGTAAGAAACAGGTTAAGAACCTGACCCAGGAAGGAGACCTGTTAAAGAAACAGATCTAAATACTTCCTGCTAAGAACCACTCCAAGTTGAAAGTCAACTCTAATAGAGTTGGAAAATGAGCCTCTGACAACTATTGGCTCTAATGAGCCAATTTGTAGTCACATGTGCACTGAGATGCCCAACCTTAAAGCCAACTTTCCTTACTTCCTTGACTAAGGAAGTAAATCCTGAAAGGCTAGTGGCTAGACCAAAAGGCATTGCCACAAAGTGGTACACCTTGCCCAAAAGCAAAAACTATGAGCAAGAGTGAACCAAAGGAGCCAAAGGAGAGAAAGGAGGCAAATTGAGGAAGAGAAGTGGTCCACTGGCCAATTGAGAAAATGATCAACTGATAAGTTGCATCCTGATAGTCTGGAAAACCAGGAAAAGATATAAATCTAATGGTGGTTTCCAGTATATCTTTGTCAAGGATAATGCCCTGAAAAATCAGGAAAACAGGAGCTCAAGATACTTGAACTGCTCATGTGAACAGACAGTGTGAGACTGAATGACAAAGAACAGCATTCTTCTGTGGAGAAGAGCTGAAGAATCAGGAAAGTGGAATCTGAGAGACCACTGGAATCAGTTGACCTCCCACTGGCAAGTGGAGGGATCTGGAAGTAAGAGTGAAAATTTGAGTAAAACAACACTCTTATCTCCTGAAGGACACCATAATAGAGGTTGAGGCTGAGCCTGTACCTCTGGAAGGCATTCCACCATCAGAATGTTGGAACCTGGAAAGGAACCACATCCTTAAAGCACTAAGTTAGAGAGAAAACTCCCTGGATGGGAGGAAAAAGGTCTTAATTGGTGTGCCTCAAGAGGCTAATGCAGATAGCTTAAAAGTAGGGGCCACATGAAAAGCTTCTGCTTATACTGTAATATGTGGGAAGAAATGGTCTCCCAAGAGACACACCATAAAAAACAGCATAAGACCAAAATAGGACCAATTTACCCTACCAAGTGACTAAGCACAAGTGAGGGAAATGGATAAAGAAATCTCTCAAAAGAAAGTGCAAAGATGGCTGAAAAAAGGCCATAGATCAACCAGCTAAAATGGAGCTAGAAGACCCATTGAACAGATGTCCAAAGAATGGTGGATGAAAAATACCACTGAGAAAGTATTGCCTTGTCAATCAACTTGAATAAGTGATCAACAAAACAGGACTGAAGGAAAAAATCCCACAAAAATAAGGACCCTAAGGTCCATCTCAGATCTCCCCTAATAGCAGAGGAACTCTACCTAGGGAAGAGAAGGTCTTAAGAACCCCATCAGGCTAGATCCCAGGTCCGGAAACCTGAGCAAGTCAACCCAAAAAACCCTCTGAAGAGGATTTTGTACCTGGCAAAACTAAGTTTTGGAAGGAAAATTGGGTAATTATCCAACCTACAAAACTTAGAATAAGAAGATCCCAAAATGAATGAGTGACAGAAAGTAAGTATCTGGCCTCATGAAGGAACTTCTAAGCCTGGGAAAAGTGGTTGACTTAGAGAAAAATAAGACTGATCAAAAGGAAAGAGCAGTCAAATTTATTCCCTAATTCTGTTAGACAGGAAGCTTGAAAATCTTCTGTGGAGAAGATTAAAGGATGAAGTCCTAAGCACCCATATAGTCCAACAGACTGGCACCAAAAAGTTGGAATAGGGTTCCTGAAGTCTGCCTAAAGGTTAACTGTAGACAGAGGAACCCCCAACATACCCAAAAGGGAGATGTGCCCATTGATCGTCAGATCTAAAAAATGGTGAAAACACAATAGAAAGCTGTTGAGTAACAGAAGATTTCCACCAAACCCCAAACAAAAATTTTCTAGATTTAGAAAATGAATGGAGTAGTGTTAAGGAAGTAGCAAAATCAGTTGGATTCAACTGATAAACTCTTCTAAGGGACCCTGAACATGAATGGTCTTGAGAAGGTAATCCCAGTACCAAAAAGCAGTCTGATTAGACTGAAGCCTAGGCACAAAAGAGGCCAAAGGCTAAAAATGGACTGAGAAACCAAATGACCAATTGACATAAAATTGGAATGTAGGAAACCAGTAACAGTGAAATGGATCTCCAAAAGGTGGAAGACAAAGTCCTCCCCAAAAGCCGTAAACCCCCAACCTCCAAAATTGAAGGTGGAGAAAGGCTAAAAATGGAGACCCTAGGCTCAGAATTGAACCCCAAAACACTGAAACCAGGATCCGAATTCCAGAAATGTCAAATGAAAGGGCCTGTACAAGTGAAGAACCGTGAATGGTAGGTAGTAGATACCGTAATGTTACGCTATGAAAAATGCGTTAACAATTGAAATTATTACACATTATGCTCTGACATAATAATATTGAAAGAAATATGTAGAAGGAATGTATAAACAAACCTGGAAATGCTGTAATCACGTGACCTGGTGAATGATTCGTAAAAAGCTCAAAAATAGGGTCAATCTACGCTGTGAAACGAAGAATTTCGTAAAAAGAATGAAGGAAAACCGTAAAAGGTGAATTATAATGCCTGTATAAGTGCATAAATGAATTAATTCACCGCGGAAATGAATATTTCCAAGGGAAATCCAACATTCTGACACCACGTGACCCGATGAACGATAATACCAGAATGGTATTTACGTGAAAAACAAAGCACAGTCAAGGTGACAATACGGTCAAAATACGTGGAGAAACGAAGAATTTCGTTGGAAGAATGAAGAAAAACCGTAAATTAAAATTGTAATGCCTGAAGAAGTGCATAAAAAGAAATAATTTACTGAGGAAATGAATATATCCAAAGGAAATCCGACATTCTAACACCACGTGACCGGATGAGCGATAATACGAGTTTTGGGAAAACACGTAAAATATATGACCAAAGAATACAATAAATTCACCAGAAATCGAAGTAAAAGGTAAATAAAATGGATGAAGAGTGATTAAAACAGCAAAGAACTACTTACAAAGCATAAAAACGTGTAAATGCAGGTCTTTTTGAGAGGTAGCAAAACGCCTGTTGATAGTTCAACCACCACAAAAAGAATGGACTATTTCTGTATTACTGCGCATGGCATAGTGAATTAGGTCACCAGGGGTCAAAGGACAAAGGTAGCAAGTATATAGGTTTAAAGAGGGTCTCCCCTCATATTTTAAATCCTATGTACGGTGTATGTGGCGGTCACCGAACGCCAAGCCACGCTTACCCAAGTGTTTTCATATGGTAGAGTATATTTACATTTTTATGAAATAAAACTTCATAGTTAGTAGTGAGTAGGAACGGCAGTACAGTTAAAGTGGCATTAGTACTTTGAGGAAAAATAGCACTTAGTTTTCATCAACTTAAACATAAAGGATAAAAATCCACAGTGAGCAGCAATGGGAGCACAGTTGAAAGAGTCCTTAGTACTTGTGAAATTCAATTTACTTATCTGTTTGTGTATACAAGATGCCTCATTCTTTTTCCAGTTCATTCACTCATTTAACAGTGACTAATGTCTTATGTTATGGACTGGAAATCATCAAGTATTCAAAGAAGTTTACCCCCCCCCCCCCCCCCCCCCCCCGGGTTTGATGGGACTTTCAAAGCCAAAGGCAAACATTGCACAGCTATTATTTCTGTTTCAACTACAGCCTCTTGAAACCTGCTAAGACATCTATCGGTATGTTAATTCAGCTTTTGTCTAAAGAAAAAGAGACATAACACAGTTATACAAGTAACTGTAGTTTTGCTTGTTTTTGTTTTCTATAATAAGCCTACTATTATACAAGGTTGTGGTCAATAATATGCCTTTTGATATATGTGTTTATTTGAATTTTGAGCATGAAGTTAGTGACACAAAATTTTAATTAAATTAATATTTCATTAATTGCAAATTATTTACACTATCTGTTATTAATATATGTTTCAGTACAGTATAGTAGATATTATAGTACACATCCATCATAGTTTATTCAAGCATGTTTTTCTAAAGGATTTTAATTCCTTTTTCAAAAAGGATTTGGATTTAAATCCTTTTGAAAAAGAAAGGATTTGGATTTTAAAAATTTCAAAGGATTTGGATTTTAAAAATTTCAAAGGATTTGGATTTAAATCCCAGATTTGGTTCGGGTTCAAAGCCCCATAAAATGTCTTATATTTTCAGAACCAGTCTGACCACTACAAATTATATTATTGCCACTTCAAAAGCACTGTAAATGGTGAAGCAGTCTGAATGTTTGCCTTTAAAGTCCATTTATATTTTAATATTAATAGAAATCAACAGTTCTGAACTGTTTGTGTCCAAAAAATAAAATTCCTTTACCGTCTCTCTGAAGGGTAATAAAGAGATCATTTAACTACACAATTGTACTAATAGCAGCATCAATGTGCTGGTGAATTATCGTATTCTGGCCTTGGAAGACTCAAAGTTGGGGTTTTACATCCCGTTCAACAGCCAGGGTTATATTGAGACAGGTCCTCAGCATTGTCATTTGTGGGACTCGAACCCACCGAGGTGACAACCTATGATTAGATGCCAAACTTGCTAACCACTAGGCCACCAAGGACCTATCTCGGAAGACTCAAATGGATTTGGTTACTGCTTATCTAGCCAAGTTTGTCACCTACCCCAGTTTGTCACTTGCATTTTATGACAATATTAAAATGCCTCACACCTATTTCTCTTCGAAGAATTATACTTGAACATTAAGAGAGCTGTTTCAATCTGTTTTAGTTTCAATATTGCTTGTCCTTGCTCGACAGGAGAGTCATGTTGGACACAAGTGAAAATTGTACTAGAGTTAAAAGGATAACATACAAGAAAGCATATACATACTTCTTGCATTTTATATTGTCGTTGTATTCTTTATTTCATTTCAATACTAATATTCAACAAGAGGAGAGTGCCCGTGAACGGGCACTGTGTCAGCTGACTGAGTGTTTTTGATTTGTGAAGGTGATTAGAGGACAGAATAATTATCAGGAAAAGGGCTGTACAGAAATACAGTAAATTGCAAATTTTAATTAGTAAATTAAATTTTTATTAGTTAATACCTTACCTACCAGACGATAGCTATAGCCCGGCGCCAGCCGGTCCCGCCAAACGAAAGAAAAAGACGTCCCGGGTTTCACCCCCGGCAGGACCGGCACACTACAATCCACTCGCCAGGTGGCCTAGTTCCTGCCTCACTCGCCAGAGGGACGTGACGTCATAGCATCTTTTTCGTCCCTAAGGTTGAATGATGAAGGCTGGAAGCGGGGAAGGCCGGGTGGGAATTTCCCGTCTGGTAGGTAAGGTATTAACTAATAAAAATTTAATTTACTAATTAAAATTTGCAATTTCATTGCGTTAATACATCTTACCTACCAGACGATAGCTAGAATAACTACCCAGTGGAAGGAGGGCAGCCTTCTGAAGATTGGAGAGAACTCTTATATTATACCTAGGTGTGAGGTTCTAGTCCTTTGAGGAGACAAGTTAGTCTCAAGGGTATCTAGACCTACCTGCCCCCCCCCCCCCCCCCCCCCTTTTTTGACTGCTCTGAAGGGAGGAAGAGAGCAAGAGTTCAAGTCCATGATTCCCACGGTTAACCTGGAAGAGTAGGGAAAGTCCTATACCCAGAGAATTACTCTGAAGTAAAAAACTTTGAGAAGCCAAGGCATAGGCTAAAAGTGAGCCTGCACCTAAAACTAACTAGTATGTACACTATATATAATTATAAACAAAGACGCTTAGGGGACTAGTGGTGGATCTGCTGGGCCGCCACCACAGGACCCAAGTGAAAAAGCTCCTTATCTGCCCAGGCAACATCCTTAAGGTAAAACTGTGTAAAGGTGTTGTGGGACTTCCAGTGGCATGCTGCTAGAATCTGGTCCAGAGATATGCCACCTTGAAAAGCTTTGGAGGCCGCAAAGGCCCTAACATCATGGGCCTTGACCTGATGTAAGGTCAAGGACTCTTGGTCAGAGAGATCATAACACAACACTACTGTTTGTTTGATCCAGGACGAGATAGTGGCAGGAGAGATGTCCCTGTCAAAACCTTGTTTGAATGAGACAAAAACTAACTCCTTTCCCGTTCTTAGGTCCTGTGTTTTGTCCAGGTAGTAGCGCAGAGCCCGAACGGGGCAAAGGGATCTGTCTTCCTTTAAAGACTTATCCAGAGTGGGGGCTAAGGCCGGGATGACCACAGGGGCCACACACTCTGGTCCCTCTTTTGCCAAGTGATTTTTCGCCAAGAAGCTTGGTGATGGGTAGAGGGAAACTTTGGACCAATCAGCTTGGTGTCTGATATTTTTGTTTAACCAAGCGTGTATCTCACTTCTGCGTTTTCCTGAAGCCAGGGCTAGGAGAAAAACAGTTTTGAAAGTAAGGTGTTTCAGAGAAGCTTTTCTGAGGGGTTCAAAAGGTGCTTTTGTAAGCTGGTGTAAAACTAGGGAGAGGTTCCAAGCAGGGACCCCCCTGCGTCCTTTGGGTCTATCCCGGTGAAAACTGTCTAACAGTCTAGTCAAATTTTCATCCTTGCCGACATTAATCGAGGTATTTCCCAGTTTGTCTGCAATGGCTGACCTGTAACCGTCAATGGTGCTGGGCTGGAGATTTTTCTCCTGGAAAAGGTGCAGGAGGAAATCTGCTATTTGTTTTATAGATGGGTTCCTGAAGTCCACCTGACTTGTTTCGCACCATCTGATAAAAACGGCCCACTTCGCTTCGTAGACTGTTCTGGTTGAACGTCTTTGAGGCGCCTCAATTCTTGACGCCACTGGGCTAGAGAACCCCTGCTCCTTGATTGTCTGGGCTCTAGGAGCCAGGCATGGAGATTTAGGTTTGTCAGATCCCTGTGACGTGCCTTGTTGAAAGGTTGGGTCACTAGATCTGGGTGGTGTGGAAGACAAAGAGGAACCCTCGCAGAGAGCTCCACTAGGTCCCAAAACCAAGGCATGTTGGGCCATCCCGGGGCAATCAGGATTGCTCTGCGATACCAGTGATCTGACAGTTTGCTGACCACCTTCCCCATCAGAGACACTGGGGGGAAGAGGTACATGTCCAGGTCCTCCCAGGACAATGTCAGAGCATCCACTGACCAGGCCTTTGGGTCTGGAATTGGGGACACAAACTGAACTAGCTTGCAGTTGTACCTTGTTGCAAACATGTCCACTCGGGGATAATGCCAGGTTTGACAAAGGAGGTCGAAGGTCTCTTGATGGAGGGACCACTCCGTCTGAATGACCTGCCTTTGGCGAGACAATTTGTCTGCAATTACATTCAGACGGCCTGGAATGTGTCTGACCTTCAGTACTATTTGATTGAGGCTGCACCAACATAGGAGCCGCCAAAGAAGGGCACAGAGTGAGCCTGACCTCATACCTCCTTCCTTGTTGATGTATGCTACAACCGTAGTGTTGTCTGTGGCAATCAGGACGACCTTTCCTTGCACTAAATGTTGTAATCTTTTTAGTGCTAACAACACGGCTTTTAGTTCTAAGAAGTTTATGTGCAACTTGCTTTCGGGCACTGACCAAGTACCGCTTGCTGTGAAGTCGCCTAAGTGAGCACCCCAGCCTTCTTTTGAGGCGTCTGTAAAGATTTGAACTGCGTGTCGCAGGGGGTGTAAGGGCTGACCCTTTAGGACATTTTCCTCTTGGGTCCACCACTGCAGGTACTGATGGAGAGACCTTGGAATTGGGATCTCCTTTTCCAGAGATTCTGGGACTCTCCAGTGCTTCTTGAGGTGCCACTGAATAGGTCTCATGTGCAGTCTGCCTAGGGGCACCTGTTTTTCTGTCGCAGTGAGAAGACCTATAAGAGACATGAAAGTTCTCACTCGGCAAAATCTGTTCTGTAAAAGCACTGTTATTTTTTGTTGAAGGGCTTCCCAACGGTTTTGAGTAGGCCTGACTACTCCGTTGAGTAGGTCGTACTGGTAGCCTACGAAGTCGAAGACTTGTTGGGGTTCCAGTTCTGACTTTTGCATGTTTACCATCCAGCCCAACTCCTGGCAAAGGGCTAGGAGGGACTGGGTTCCCTGGTGGCAAGATTCTTTGGTAGGGGCTCGAATCAACCAGTCATCTAGGTACTGGTGGATTCTTATACCCTGTGACTGAGCCATTAACTTGACCTCTTTGACCACACCAGTGAACTCCATGGGAGCTGTTGACAGGCCAAAGGGAAGTGCCCGAAACTGGTACGACTGGTTCTGAAAGTGGAACCTGAGGAATTTTCGGGATGTGAAGTGAATTGGAATGTGGAAGTAGGCGTCGCTGAAGTCTAGCGATGTCACCCACTCCTCTTGTTGTAGAGAGGTCCGGATTGTCTCTGGAGTCTCCATTTTGAATGTTTTTACGCATAAAAACTGATTTAGAGTACTGAGGTCCAAGATTGGCCGCCACTTGTGGTTCGGCTTTGGGACAATGAACAGTCTGTTGAAAAAGGCTAGTGAGGTTTGAACCCTGACCCTCTCTACTGCCTTTTTCTCGATCAGAGCTTGTACAGCTTCTTGCAAGTGGGAGTCTCTGATGGGGTTTGCATAGCCGCTTACTATCAGGGGATCCCTTACCAAGGGAGGTCTGACTTTGAAGGGGAGAACATAACCCTCCTTTAATATGGACACTACTTTTGGGTTTGCACCCCTGTGAGCCCATATTTCCCAAAAACTCTGAAGACGTCCCCCCACTGGTTGGACACTTGCAACATTGGGGACATTTGGAACATTTGGAGCAGAAACAAAGTGACCGACAAAAGAAGCACTTTTCACACACTTTATTTGACTTTTGATCTTTGATTTTGGCCTTACGTCTTTCTTTTGCGACTGCCACCTTGTTACAGTAGGTACACGACATACAACATGATAAGAAACATTTGTTGGAACAGATACAAAAGAGTTTCTTGTTATGACACTTTCTACAGAACTGACTGGCCGGGCCACCGGCACCGGACTTGACTTGCAGTAATTGTCATTTATACTGTGTCTTCTCATGAGCCATCTTGGTACCACGTCCGGGCTGACCACCCCGGCCTCTGCCCCGGCCTCTATTGCGGGAACCAAACGCTTTCCAAGCTGGTAGTTCCTTTCCGGCCTGAGAAGTCGATTTAGCAGTGTCTTGAGGTTTCCAACCAGTACTGTAGGGTTGGTATCTCTGCTTTCTGCCTCTACCGGCGAACCCCCCGCGGCCCGGGCCGGGCTGGGAAGTACGTCGGGAAGCTTCTAACTGGTTGATTTCATCCTCAGCTTTTCTAATAGCAGCATCTGGAAATAACCCATATCCATTCAGGGGACAATTTCTCAAGGAATTGAAAGTATCTGGTTTAATTCCCGGTTTCACAGCTTCCAAGTATGAGTCCCTACGGAGTAGGGTCAAATTCGCCATCTGCACAAATGTAAAGTCTGCCAAATGTTGTAAAGATTTACCCATGGCGAAACTGACATTCTGGTTAAATGAGGATAAGTATAAAAGTTCATCCAATGCACCTTGAGCTTTGACAGAGGACTTGCCTTTCTTAAGTTCACTTTGTAAAATATGCAATTGTTCTTGGAAGGCATCCTGTATTTTGGTGATACAGCGATTAAACCCCGCTGACTGGTTGCAAATATATGAAGACTCTTTTGCTGCTTTCTCCCACTTACGCATAGTTTCTTGTGATAGTGGGCGGGATGGAGGCTGAGGAGATGTAGAAGATATGGTTGAAATCCTGGGGAATGAACTGTTGATCTTCGCCGCATCATTTGGCCAAGAATTCACTGATTTACCCGGCCTAGTTGGATCTGAAGGCTCCGCCGGGTGTATCCCATACCATCCGCTCTGGGATTTTGGGGGTCTGAGGAACTGGTCCACATGCAGGCCACCTGGATCACTAGATTTTGAAGGATATCCTTCTATCAGTACAAGGTTTAGAGTTTCTAGTTTTCGGCACAACCAATCTTCCGGTGGAAGATCCACAGAAATCTTGCCCACAGGCTGAGAACGGTGACCTGCCCAAGGATTATCAGTGCGGGATTGCGGAGAAAACTCCAGGTCAGGAATGTGTGTCCATCCCATGAACGCGCGGACGCCTCTCACAGTCTCGCGGTAATTTTGATCTTCACTGAGGACCCGGTCCGGGTCTGAGGTTTCCAAGTCTGGGGATTCCTCTGCGTCAGATAACTCACCCTCTTCAAATGTTTCCTGAGGATTGACATCGCGGAAGGTGACCGGCCCGGAGCCGGAAGAAGGTTGTTGAAATGAAGATTGAGAGGAAGCAGACATAGCAGCTGACGAAACAGTAGCCACCGGAGCAGGGTGTTTAAACATAGGTTCTGCTTCCGGGTAGAGGTTTTGAAGTGGAGATTGTCTGTCAGCAAAGGAAACATCCTGATCTCTAGCCTCATCCGGGCCAACAGCCGGGCCGGCTGGGCCAGAAGAAGCCGAAGTAGTGACAAAAAAGGGTGTCTGGGAAAGAGCACCTGCTGGAGCAGCATGAGAGACCGGTACTTTGACCGGAGAAAATGACGGATTTTGTTGCACAGAAGGTGAGGGGCGATGTCCTAAAGTAATAAGTGCCTCAAGCCTGGCCATACGAGTGGCCCACTTTTCGTCCAGTTCTTGAAGATCTTTCTTAAACTGAGGCACAGGAAGGGACAAATCCGGAGCAGAAGACACAGAAACATCAGGTTCTTGTTCTGGCTGGGTATCAAGTACTACTACAGAAGACGGATCGACTAACACCTCCTTTGCTTTAGCCTTTTCCTTTCTGAGCTTATAGGTAGGAGTACTTAACTTGAGCACTTGCTCCGGGGTAAGGACACTGCAAAAGTCACACTGCAGATTCTGAACACAAGGGTCATCACCATGTCCTTTCTCGCGACAACGCGCACACCTACTATGTTTGTCAAATGAAGCCATAATATGGCCACACGCACCCTTTTTCTGTCCTGGAGATGCCATGATAGAAAAGTCAACTAATGGCAACTATTCCGACACAAATTAAACAGATATAACACAAATATAAAACCAAAAGGTTCACAGATAAAAATCCACAACTTTAAATATCGCGCCAAACGAAAAAGATGCTATGACGTCACGTCCCTCTGGCGAGTGAGGCAGGAACTAGGCCACCTGGCGAGTGGATTGTAGTGTGCCGGTCCTGCCGGGGGTGAAACCCGGGACGTCTTTTTCTTTCGTTTGGCGGGACCGGCTGGCGCCGGGCTATAGCTATCGTCTGGTAGGTAAGATGTATTAACGCAATGAAATGGTAACTGAACAGCAAGTTCGAAAGAAATTCCGAAGCTGACAGAAGAAAAGGATAAAAAAGTTGTGCCCTGTAAATGGTATTATGAAGGAAAATAACAAGGTAATTGTTTAAGTGTAAAAAATAGGTTAAAACATATTTAAAGAAATACTACAAATGCAATATCCTCGTTCGACCTTGAAGAAGGGGTCCAAGGTCAAATCTAACCACACAAATTCATTCCCAGCCCATGATTTCCTATGGTTTACCATTCCAAACCTCTAGGACCAATTATAAATGAGTTATAAGCACTTTTTAAGCTTGGCTGTCCTCATTTGACCTTGAAGGAGGGGTCCAAAGGTCAAATCTGACCATACCAAAAGATTCCGAGCCAATGATTTCCTATGGGATGGTTTACCATCCCAAATCTCTGTCACCAATAATAAGCGAGTTGTAGGCACTTTCAATTTTCGCTATCCTCATTTGACCTTGAAGGAGGGTTCCAAGGTCAAATCGGACCATATCAACAGATTCACAGCCCATGATTTCCTGTCTGTTTACCATCCCAAACCTCTGGGACCAATAATAAGCGAGTTATAAGCACTTTTAAGTTTGGCTATCCTTGTTTGACCTTGAAGGAAGGGTCATTGAAGGTTAAATCTGACCACACCAAAAGATTCCCACCCCATGATTTCCTACAGGTTGGTTTATCATCCCAAACCTCTAGGATCAATAATAAGGGAGATATAAGCACTTTTCATGACTGACAAAAAACACCTGTGGCGGCCATCTTGTTTCTCAAAATGAGGCCAAAAATATTCCCAGACAACATTTTATGGTTATTAATATATACTGCAAACTTAAGAAAGCTAGCTATAATATTTTTTTTCATCAGAGCAGTAATGGTGAAATCTCTCTCTACACACTGCGGCTATCCAGTGGATACAATGATTTACTCAACAGTGAGAACCTGAAAGTAGCTATTGCTCAGCTATGCCATGACATAGAGGTCTGCAATTTCACTATGTTATAGCTGACCAAAAATTCTGTGAATAACATATTTAACAAACTAGAAATAGGCCGCCCTGTTGATAGTAGATGCGAATAGAAACAGGATAGCATAGAAGAACACACATTATCATGTGTAATGTCCACCCATGAACCTTTTGCCCAAATTGTACAGTAGTCTTACAAGACCCTGTTTCATTTGTAAAATATATCAATGATGCTTAAATATTTGTTAGTGTAGATGTAAATTATTTCAGCTTCATGCCTTTTTGCATTGGTTGGGTTGAAAATTTTGACAAAATCACTCTATCTTGCACGGTTAAGAAGATAGAAGCAAATTCCTGTTTTTCTATTTTTGGCAAAAATTTGAAAATTCAAAATGGCCGCCATTTTTGGGGAGGGGAAAATTTTTGGAAAATTGCAAAGATTGCACTCCTTAGATACCCTGTGGGTGGAAAATTTCTCGACGAAATCACTCTATCTCGCACGGTTAAGGAGATAGAAGCAAATTTGTGTTTTGCCATTTTTGGCAAAAATTCGAAAATTCAAAATTGTCGCAATTTTTGGGGAGGGGAAAATTTTTTGAAAATTGCATAGATTGCATTCCTTACATACCCTGTGGGTCGAAAATTTCGACGAAATCGCTCTATCTCGCACGGTTAAGGAGATAGAAGCAAATTTGTGTTTTGCCATTTTGGGCAAAAATTCGAAAATTCAAAATGGCCGCCATTTTTGGGGAGGGGAAAATTTTTTGAAAATTGCAAAGATTGCACTCCTTAGATACCCTGTGGGTCGAAAATTTCGACGAAATCACTCTATCTCGCACGGTTAAGGAGATAGAAGCAAATTTGTGTTTTGCCATTTTTGGCAAAAATTCGAAAATTCAAAATGGCCGCCATTTTTGGGGAGGGGAAAATTTTTTGGAAAATTGCAAAGATTAGATACCCTGTGGGTGGAAAATTTCGACGAAATCACTCTATCTCGCACGGTTAAGGAGATAGAAGCAAATTTGTGTTTTGCCATTTTTGGCAAAAATTCGAAAATTCAAAATGGCCGCCATTTTTGGGGGAGGGGAAAATTTTTGGAAAATTGCAAAGATTAGATACCCTGTGGGTGGAAAATTTCGACGAAATCACTCTATCTTGCACGGTTAAGGAGATAGAAGCAAATTTGTGTTTTGCCATTTTTGGTAAAAATTCGAAAATTCAAAATGGCCGCCATTTTTGGGGAGGGGAAAATTTTTGGAAAATTGCAAAGATTGCACTCCTTAGATACCCTGTGGGTCGAAAATTTCGACGAAATCGCTCTATCTCGCACGGTTAAGGAGATAGAAGCAAATTTGTGTTTTGCCATTTTTGGCAAAAATTCGAAAATTCAAAATGGCCGCCATTTTTGGGGAGGGGAAAATGTTTTGAAAATTGCAAATATTACACTCCTTAGATACCCTGTGGGTCGAAAATTTCGACGAAATCGCTCTATCTCGCACGGTTAAGGAGATAGAAGCAAATTTGTGTTTTGCCATTTTTGGCAAAAATTCAAAAATTCAAACTGGCCGCCATTTTTGGGGAGGGGAAAATTTTTGGAAAATTGCATATATTGCATTCCTTAGATACCCTGTGGGTCAAAAATTCTGTCGAAATCGCTCTATCTCTTACGGTTTCTGAGATATTAGCAAATTACTCAAAAGTAGTACTGAAAATACACAATGAAGTACCTAAATGGCTATTACTCATGTACTGACAAAGCTATCAGTCCCAAATGCAATACCAAGCGAGCTATGGACATAACAATCTTGTATTCAAAATTGTAGTAAAATATCTTTAATTATTTTGGCTTAAATGCACGGAAACCAATGGGTACTGAAAATAGCTGTACTTAAGTATTACTCAGTAAGCAAAAGAGGTACAACAGCCAAAAGCAATCCCAAGCAAGCTACTGACCCAATAAGCCTGCATACCAAATTTGGTGACAATAGCTCTAATACTTTTCCTTTAAATGAGCGGAAACCATGCGTGACGCCGGACATCGGACGCCGGACATCGGACGCCGGACATCGGACAACGGACATCGGACGGCGCAAAAAGCAAAAATAATATATCCACCCCCCAGGGGGGTGGACATAATTACTCTAAATGTAATAGTTTTCAAGTTACAACTGATTTACTCAACAGTGAGAACCTCAAAGGAACTATTACTCAGCTATGCAATGAGCTACATGTCTGAAATTTTACTATGTTATAGCTAACCCAAAAGTAGGTGAACAACATATTTAAGCAAACTACTGTAAATGCAATAGTTTTCAAGCTACAACTGATTTACTCAATAGTGAGAACCTGAAAATAGCTATTGCTCCGCTATGCCATGAGCTATAGGTCTGTAATTTCACTATGTTATAGCTGACGCAAAAGTAGGTGAACAATATATTTTAACAAAATACTCCAAATGCAATATTTTTCAAGTTATAGCTGATTTACTCAACAGTCAGTACCTGAGAATAGCTATTGCTCAGTTGTGCCATGAGCTATAGGTCTTAATTTCACTATGTTATAGCTGACCCAAAAGTAGCTGAATAACATATTTGCACAAATTTCTGTAAATGCAATAGTTTTCCAATTATAACTGATTTACTCAACAGTGAGAACTTCAAAGTAGCTATTACTCAGCTATGAAATGAGCCACAGGTCTGAAACTTCACTATGTTATAGCTGACCCCAAAATAGGTGAATAACATATTGAAACAAAATACTCTAAATGCAATAGTTTTCAAGTTATAAGTGATTCACTCAACAGTGATAACCTAAAAGTAGCCATTACTCAGCTATGCCATGAGCTACAGGTCTGAAATTTTACTATGTTATTGCTGGCCCAAAAGTAGCTGAATAACATATTTATACGAAATTCTCTAAATGCAATAGTTTTTAAGTTACAAGTGATTTTACTCATGATGGAAGTTACTGAAAAGCCCAAAAGTAGCTATTACTCACTTAGCTATTGAGACAGACACCCAACTTACTCACCATATTGTAGCTATAAAAAAAGTAGCTGAATAACATATTTTAACAAAATGCTCTAAATGCAACACTTTTCAAGTTATAAGTGATTTACTCAACAGTGATAACCTCAAAGTAGCTATTACTCAGCTATGCCATGAGCTACAGGTCTGAAATTTTACTATGTTATAGCTGACCCAAAAGTAGCTGAATAACATATTTATAGGAAATTCTCTAAATGCAATAGTTTTCAAGTTATAAGCGATTTACTCAACAGTGATAACCTAAAAGTAGCTATTACTCAGCTATGCCATGAGCTACAGGTCTGGAATTTTACTATGTTATAGCTGGCCCAAAAGTAGCTGAATAACATATTTATACGAAATTCTCTAAATGCAATAGTTTTTAAGTTACAAGTGATTTTACTCATAATGGAAGTTACTGAAAAGCCAAAAAATTAGCTATTACTCACTTAGCTATTGAGGCAGACACCCAACTTACTCACCATATTGTAGCTATGAAAAAAGTAGCTGAACAACATATTTTCACAAAATGCTGTAAATGCAACACTTTTGAAGTTATAAGTGATTTAGTGCATGATTTCATGAATTTTAATGCATTAAAAATTATTAAAAAAATTTATTAAAAAAAAAGTAAGACAGATCCAGGTCTCATACTCACACAAGAGAATCTACCTCTGGCCTAGTACATATATGCAAGATATGAGAGAAATCCCTGCAATAGTCACTGAGAAAATTGTGATAAAAAGTTGAAATTTTCACACTTTTGGTGGGGGCACCCCCCTTGTAATGTCTCTAGCAAACAGACGAACAGACAGATTTGCATGCCTTGAACAATTTTTCATCCTCGATAGATAAGGTATCTTTTAAAAAAAACAGCATGTCTCTAGGCCTTGTAGTTTTGGAGAAGAAGTTGTTCACGCGGACGCGGACGCCCACGCCGCAGAGTGATGACATAATGTCAGCTGACTGAAGTCAGCTGACATAATAAAACTGCATCTGGCACAACTTATTTTTTGTTTCCGACATGACTGTCCTGGCCAATACACTACCATTACTCACTACTAATTAACAAACAGATGTCAATAGATGGTGTACTTCAAATGTTTAATATTCATGTTTGCGAAGAAAATATAAAGTCAAGGAATTCCATGGCGTTTTAAAACAATGTTTTATAAATTGAAATGCTATTTGAAGATCAAATAATTTCAAAGTATCTGACTTTTATATTTATGTAAAGCCATGGAAATCAGTGGGATCTCCTAACAATATCAAAGTGTTTAGACATCAGGCGCCCGATATGTAATGATATGATTACTCACCGGGTCCCCGATGTATAACTAAATCGGCATCGGGCTCCAAAGCATTAATTATATTATGTCAGCGTATACTCATATGTATTTCAATAAACATGACTTACGTGAACTTTCAGATTTTATTATCAGCACTTTTATTGAAATATTGTAGAAAGTCTGTGGCCTTACGAACATCCACCTTTTTAACTTTTATTTATAAAATATTGCTAGGTAACCATACAGAATTCATAATCTCCTCATTTGCATATTTCATTTTAAAATATCGCTATGAAACCCCAAGATATTCCATGACTTCATAACCTCCTCATTCGCATATTACATTTTAGATTTCCCTGGGGATTTTCCAGTAATATTTAACAAGTAAAACAGGTGCTTGCATATCAAATACTTCACACATTTAAGGCGTGGGTTGTTGAAAAGAACAGTATGACCCGACTTTTAAGTTAACAATACCACGGACGCACCACAGAGAACGTGTCCCTTTTAAGAACTGTTGTAAAAATAACATATTTCGGCGAATATATAGTACATTTGTGATTTTATGCTGCAGTTTTTTAGGTTTATTTTATTATTTACCTGATGTACATTTGATTTCGTTCTCATATAACTCTTATTGTGACTGCACAATAGTTTGGGTATTATTGCCCACCTAGCCGGGAATTACCGGTAACTGTTTTCAATCTGTTCATGCCTATTGTCTATTCTTGCTAACTGTATGTAATTTTAATTTGGTTCATCACTTTTACAGATGTTTTTTACTGCCTTGTTGTTTCTTGTATTTCAGTATTAAAATCTTGTTTTGGTTGGTGGTTGGTTTTGAGTTTCTTAAGGTTGGCTTTAGTGTGGGTTGCTAGGGTGCCCATGAGTCGGCCACAGGACAAAGTTGCAAGGGTTAGTCCTTAAGGCCATAAAGGTTTAGGCCACCCACGGGTGATTTTTGATCCTAGGACATTTTTCATTTACCAACCCAACCAAGATGTTTGCTATGCGCATTTTACTCTTCTGCACCATATTGATGGCTGCCACTCATCTCAGGAGTGTCTCACAAAATTTTACTGGAAGTGGATTCCTCATTCCATCCATGTTAAGGATTGCTAAAATTACTCTTATAGCTCCACCTGCCATGTCCCCCCCCCCCCCCCCCCCCCCCCCCCCCACTGTAAAACGGAGTGGGCTTATGCTATTGATTCTTATGTGTGGTGATGTTGCCATGAATCCTGGACCGGTTATGCTTGGCTTAGTAAATGCAAGGTCAATCCGGAATAAGGGCCCTCTTCTCGCTGACACAATAGCATCTCACACCTTTGATTTCCTCTGTCTCACTGAAACACATATTCGTACTACTGATTCGGATAGTTTCCTTCATTCACTCACCCCGGATGGGTTCTCTTTGATACACAGGCCACGTTCATCAGGTATTGGTGGTGATGTTGGTTTCTTCATTCGTGATTCATACAAATATCGCAAGGTGGATACCCCTAATTATAGCTCCTTTGGAAATATGGTCATATCAGTCTCAGTTTTGTGCCGAACTTTGCTCCTAGTTTCTATCTACCGCCCTCCTGGGCCTTGTTCTTCCATTTTTTTAGATGAATTTATGTCCTTTGTCTGTTTTCTGTCTTCTGTTGATTGCAATTACTTCATATGTGGTGATTTCAATATACACGTGGATGTACCTTGTACTGATAGTCACAAATTGAAAGCCCTTTTAGAATCATGTAATCTAAGACAGTCAGTTAACAATACCACTCACTTGCACGGTCATATCTTTGATCTCATTCTTTCCCCCGGTGATCAAGATGTGTGTATACATGTTGACATCTGTGAATTCATATCTGATCATGCAGTCATTAAATGTGCTATCGACTTTCCTTCCTCTCTTGCTACCTGTCAAACAAGAATTTCCTATAGGAGGTACCATCGTATCAATATGTCTGACTTTCGGTCTGACCTTAAAGAAATGCCTTTTGTTAAATGTCCCAACAAATTCTGTCTCACGCCTCTATGATCAGTACGTACAAGACTTGAGTCGCATCCTTGACTTGCATGCTCCTCTTGTGTCCAGTTTGAAGATGAAACAGCGTGCTGACGGGTTGTCAGAGACCTATCGCCTTGCTAAGTCACTCAGACGTCAATTTGAACGTGCTTGGCGTAAAGATAAAAGTCAAGACAACAGGAGTTGTCTTCGACATCAAATTGCCTGGTGTAATCGTCTTGTGAACAGGGACTAGACTGTCTATTATAGGAAACTAATCTTCGACAATAACCATGATTCGACGAAACTATGGCAGGAGTTACACAAAGTCCTACATAGATCCCATGGCACTACTCTGCCCACTTGTGAATCCTCAAAGTCACTGGCTGATCGTTTTGCTACATTTTTCTCAAATAAAATCATGAAAGATCATGCCTGTTGGAGCCATTGCCCACATTCCTTATTAAGGAATGCATTGACATCCTTCTACCATCTATAACCAAATTGGTCAATTTTTCACTCAGTGAGGGACTGGTTCCAGATGGTTTCAAAAAAGCTGTAGTCACTCCACTTATTAAGAAGGCCTCTCTTCCTGTTGAGGATTTGAAAAACTACCGCCCAGTATCTGGACTTAGCTTCATTTCTAAACTGGTGGAACATGTAATTGCTAAACAGCTGGTTGATCACATTCATCGACATGGCTTGGATAACTCATACCAGTCAGCATATAAGTCAGGTCACTCAACTGAGACAGCTCTGCTTTCCATCAAAAATGATATTCATTTGCCACTATCTCGGGGTGAAGCTACTGCCTTGGTACTTCTGGAATCTCTCTGCTGCCTTCGATACGATTGATCATTCCACTCTCATCAGCTGTCTTCTGGATTGGTTCGGTGTTGGTGGCTCAGCTCTCAAATGGTTCTCTTCATATTAGACAGAACGCTATCAGTCAATTACGATTGGTTCTACTTTGTCTGATTTACAAAAACTACTGTTCCGCGTACCTCAGGGTTCTGTTTGGGGTCCTCTGCTATTCTCTCTGTACAGATCACCCCTTAGTACACTGATTGGTAAACACAAAGGTGTAAACTTCCATTTCTATGCCGACGACACACAACTTTATGTCCATCTCTCACACATGAATGCCTCAGCTGCCTTCGATAAGTTGAACAGATGCCTTCAAGATGTCAAAGAATGGATGTCGGCTAGCAAACTTAAACTTAATCCTGATAAAACTGAGTTCATACTTTTTGGCTCCAAGAAACAGAGAGAAAGGTTAAATGCATGTTTCCCAATTGATATCCTGGGCAACCCCCTTCACCCCACCAAGTCTGTGAGGAACCTGGGTGTGTGGTTCGACTCTGATTTTTCCTTCTCTAAACACATCCAGAATGCTTGTAAAGGCTGCTTTAGTCAAATGAGGGATTTTAGAAATATTAGGCAGTTCTTGACTCAGGATGCAGCTGTGTCAGTTGCCAATGCTTTTGTTAGTAGTCGGTGGGACAACTGTAACTCACTTTTCAGGAGTCTCTCTAAAGTCAATCTTCACAGATTACAGTCTATCCAAAATAGTGCTGCTAGAATTGTTACAAATTTGTATAAATACACTCGGATAACTCCGGTACTCAGGAAACTCCATTGGCTCCCTATTCAGCTTCGCTCAGAGTTCAAACTGGCCCTGGTATACAAGTTTATTCATACTGGTTTCCCTAAATATTTCGCTCCACATCTATCCACATACCGCAATACTTACAATACTAGACGCAGTCAGAGTGTTGCCAATTTCCTCAATGTACCAAAATTTCGGTACTCAGGAAACTCCATTGGCTCCCTATTCAGTTTCGCTCAGAGTTCAAACTGTACCCTGGTGTACAAGTTTAATCATACTGGTTTCCCTAAATATTTCGCTCCACATCTATCCACATACCGCACTACTTACAATACTAGACACAGTCAGAGTGTTGCCAATTTCCTAAATGTACCAAAATTTCAACCTACAATTCACAAGTCCACTAAGCAGTTTGGCTTCGGTTTTGCCTTTGATGCTCCCACTGCTTGGAATTCACTTCCTGAAGACATCCGTGCATCACCCACTATTGCCTCTTTTAGAAAGAAGCTCAAAACCTATCTCTACGCAAAGGCACATCCTCCTTAGCTCATTTTCTCTTATGGTTTCTCCGTGGTGCCGACCTGTTTTTGTCCCTGGACTTTGAATTTGCATATTACTATTGTCTTGTTGCGCCTTAGAGTCCACTACTCAGTGGAGATTAAGCGCTATAAAAGTTAAATTAGAACTAGATTGGGCCAACTCGGCGCCAACATATCCCCAGACAGGTCATCACTCACGCCACAGGTTTTGATCAGGAATTTTTTAAAACATAATTACCCATTATTACATGAACTTCAGCACATCAATCTACTCTGTTTATATCTTCCCAAGGAAGATGGTGTATCCCCAGACGCCGAATACATAACTCAAATTATATTTCAATCTTCCTGCAATGATAACTCTAAACCTATTTTCAAAGTATTTAAATGATTGATGATTGAATGTCCATTCTAAAATAATAATCCCAAAAGAGCATATCTGTTTCTATATTTGTTGACAAATAAAATATTATTTTTAACTCAACTCATCATACTTTTCAATCTTCCTTCAAAGTATTTAAATGATTGATGATTCAATGTCCATTCTAAAATTCATAATCCCAAAAGCGCATATCTGTTTCTATATTTGTTCACAAATAAAATATTATTTAAAAAAAAATTATTTATATTATTATTTTATTATATTATTTTTAGAATTTGCAAATTGTTTTCAGTTATTCATTTCCTCTATACCTATATATGTGGTCCATATATATGCAACCTAAATATATGACACAATCTCAGTTCTGACTCCCCTTTGTGTTATATGTAATGAAGCCCACCACCTCCCACCCCCACCCCTCTCCCCTTCTCCACACCTCTCTCACTATTACACAAGATCTGCAACCCCATTGAGTTCTTTGTTTCTCATCTGATATCATTAAATACCTTTGTTTATTTAGTGTCACTCAATATAGCTGGAGGTCCCAGAGGTGGGTGGGGGGAATCCGGGTGGGGGATGTGGGTTGGGACTACAAAGAGATGGAGTCCTACAGCATAAATGGTAAACAAACAATCTATATAAAAGGGGTACTCAAATACAAAAAGAATTGAGAATTTTAAGTATGTGATTATCAACTGAAATGAGTTCATAACTGTAGGAGCTGTGTCAAAATTAACTGAGGCAAGTTGAATAAAACTGGGCTAGTTGAGGGTTAAAAATCCCCTAGTTTTACTACATAAGGATATAATTTCATTAATATTGGGAATTAAAGCTCACTTAAAGTGTCCATTTTGTCTACTTGAATATGTTTAACCAGTTTCATTTTAAAAAGTTAAAAACTCAGCAAGCAGAGGTATAACACACAAAAATAAGTTCTTAAAAGACTAAGATAGCCATAACATTATTAATATTCAAAAGTTAAATAGACAGGCATTTCCTTTTAAAAATTCAAAGATTTCAGCTCTATAACCCACATAGTTTGACAGTTACTGGGCTTTAAAGTGGCATAATGTCCATAAATTGGGTTTCTGTGGGCATTTTACAATTGTTAAAGAGACCTTAGCAATTAAACTACAGATCTGAAACTTTTTGGGGGACATACAAATTTGTTATATACTAAGATTACACATAGAATATGTATCTAATAAAGTTTGAAACTTCTCAGACTTACCATTTCCAAGTTACAGAGCAAAATATGTGAAAAATGTCTTAAAAGGGTCACTCAGGTGGGTGTTTAAGGTCCTCATACACAGGTTAAATGTCTACTTGAAGCCTTGATTTTTGGCACATGTAAAAAGAACATAATAATGTATTCCCAGATGAGATTTCAGCTCTATCAGTCACATAGTTTAACAGTCACAGGCCTTAAAATTGGCAAAAAGTCCAAATACTGGGTCTTTATGGGGCCTTCTAGAGACCTAAATGTGGCCTTCAAATTAAAGCTTCAGACTTAAAATTTGTCACATACTAAGATTACACATAGAATATGCATGTAATACAGTTTGAAACTTCTTAGACTTACCATTTCCAAGTTACAGGGAAAAATATGTGAAAAATGTCTAAAAATGGTCACTCGGGTGGGGATTTATGGTCCTCATACACAGGTTAAATGTCTTCTTAAAAAATTAATTTTTGGCACATATAAAAATAACATACTAATATCTTCCCAGATAGGATTTGAGCTCTATCAGTCACATAGTTTGACAGTCACAGGGCTTAAAAGTAGCAAAAAGTCCAAATATTGGGTCTTTGGGAGCCTTTTAGAGACCTCAATTTGACCTTCAAAATTAAAGCTTCAGACTTAAAATCTGTTACATACTAAGATTACACACAGAATATATATCTAATACAGTTTGAAACTTCTCAGACTTACCATTTCCAAGTTACAGGGAAAAAGATGTGAAAAATGTCTTATAAGGGTCACTCGGGTGGGTGTTTATGGTCCTGATACACAGGTTAACTGTCTATTAAAGGCCTAAATGTTGGGGCACATATAAGAAAACACATAGATATATTCCCAGATGATATTTAACTTAGATGAGAGACATAGTTTGAAAGCTACAGTGCTTGAAAGTGGCAAAAAGTCCATAAATTGGGTCTCTGTGGGCACTTTTGAGACCTTAAGTCGACCCCTTTGGGTAAACCTACAGCCCTAAAATTTTCTACAGACAAGGATTACATATCAAAGTTATACCTAGCGCAGTTTGAGACTCATCAGAATTACCACTTCCAAATTATAGTGCAAAATATGTGAAAAGTATAGCAAAAAATCCCTAAGTGGGGGTATTTATGGGCCTCAAACACAATTTTCTCCTCAACTTAAAGTCGTGATTTTCGGCACATGTACTAAGAACATATTAATGTGTTGTCAGGTAAAATTTCAGCCAGCTGAGCATCATAGTTTGTGACCTACAGGGCTCTAAGTGGCCAAAAGTCCAATTTCTGACCTTAAGGTGGCCATAAGTTCTTTTTTACTGGGAGTTTAAGGTCACCTTAAAATAGGGATCTTCCTTTGGACACCCTTAACATGTGTACCAAGTTTGAAAAAAAAATATTAATTTGTTTTTGAGTTATCGCGTCCACAAGGAAATTTCTACGGCGGCGGCGGCGCGACGGACCTGAATCCAATATATCTCCGACTTTCGTCTGGGGATATAATTAGAACAACAGATAATGTTAGGATATTTGCTGTATTTTTTTATGACCCGACATATAGTACTATTAAAGTAAACATACATCGGGGACCCGACATGCATTACCAACAATATATGTCTGGCACCAGACACCTGATCACTTCGTATCAATATTCTATCCATTAACAAAATACTTTAAATTCGCAAATTGAACTCATTAAAATTCATGTATGCATAGAAAATATGAGGTCATTGAATCCTGTGGGATTTCCTAACAATATTTTAATAAATAATTGAATAAAAATTAATAAAAATGAGCTTGAAGATCAAATTTCAAATTCGCTAACATAATTTATTCGGTGTGGCTTCAGAACAGTCACTGACGGGTCGGAAAATAATCACTTTCAGAACCGCTAATGGAAACGGTTTACAAATTACATGTCTTTTATAAAATATATATGCGTTACTTCAGTTTAAATAAATATTTTTTATGTAAGGTACAGTAAATCCCGATTTTGAACGTAAATTAAAATATGGTTGTCAATGACAACACTCACAAATTTCCGAATAATACGCAATTTTTATCCCCTAAAAGAATTTTGTAAAAATACAAAGATTATTCACATTTATTTAAAAAAATTAATCACGTTTGCACACAAAAAGTCTCGAGCGAGGTTTCAGTAACAAATTATTTCATTGGTTAATGAAATTAATTACGTTTACAGATGAAAAGTAGACTGGTTTCCTGTATCTATTTTCATCGACAGCAAACAGCCGCACATCAAATAGTTATAATATGAACGTGACGGTTCTGAAATTAAAAGAATTGTGACCCGTCCTGGTCGGTTCCGATTTATTGGGTGGCAAGATGTGGTAGTGAGTTACCGTTACTGTACAGTAGCTATAGTGGCTTTCTACCAGTGAACGCCCACCTACCAGTGAACGCCCGCCTTATATTCCTTTGTTAGAGGTCAAGGGCAAATGCTTCTATTCATCTGCAAAATGGGCATTCACTGGTATTTCCGGTTTGCGGTAAAAACAGTCGATAATTGAGTAAAATGATTAAAATATAAAGTTTTGACACAAAGGTAACAATGTGCACCTCAATTGTTGATTGCGGTGTATATCGTTTGACAATCTGGCGGTAGAAGAATAAAATATAAAGCTGTTAATATAATTTAAATTCAATATATTAGCTTCAGCATGGGCGTTTACTGGTAGAATGCCACTACAGTAAATGCCGAGTTTAACGTAAATCCTGTCCACGGGTGTATAGTGACAGAGACCTGGCATCTGCTCAGATGATTTTTGTACGATTAAGTCTTTATCGATTGAAATATTATTTGTGTATCTGTAGTCTACATTTTAGAATGATTATAAACATTTTTATCAACCCAAATCCAACAGTGCGCTGCATTGTGGGCGATAATTCAAGATTTAGCACTAATTTTGAACCGAAACAACCATAAAAAAAAAATTTTTAAATCCAATTTAAATTAACTGGAGTGTTTTTACACCACAGGGCCTAGTTAACTGAAGGGAAATACATTTGTTTGTTAACTTCTTTCGTCCACCGTTCCCCCACTGTCACGTATTACTTGACTGGTTCCAATTAACATTTAACTCAGCAAGTCCCAAGGAATCCAAAAGGAACATCAGCGCTGCAGTGAGGGTGGTACCATTATACCTGGGTCTAATGGTAACACCGCTAATAGTTGGGGAGCATTTATTATTTCATCAATTACAATTTTAAGAACTACTTTTTACCGAACTCATACCTAACTAAATGGGTGAATGCTAAGCTCTGTATAGTGGTACAGTGGGACCTGCCTACTCCCTAGTTCTTTCCTGGTGGCACAGTGGGACCCACCTCCTCTCTAGTTCTTCCCTAGTGGTATAGTGGGACCTACCTCCTCGCTAGTTCTTCCCTGGTGGTACAGTGGGACCCGCCTACTCCCTAGTTCTTCCCTGGTGGCACAGTGGGACCCACCTCCTCGCTAGTTCTTCCCTGGTGGTACAGTGGGACCCGCCTCCTCTCTAGTTCTTCCCTAGTGGTACAGTGGGACCTGCCTCCCCGCTAGTTCTTCCCTGGTGGTACAGTGGGACCCGCCTCCTCTCTGCTTCTTCCCTAGTGGTACAGTGGGACCTGCCTCCCCCCTAGTTCTTCTCTGGTGGCACAGTGGGAGCTGCCTCCTCTCTAGTTCTTCCCTGGTGGTACAGTGGGACCTGCCTCCTCTCTAGTTCTTCCCTGGTGGTACAGTGGGACCTGCCTACTCCCTAGTTCTTCTCTGGTGGCACAGTGGGACCCACCTCCTCTCTAGTTCTTCCCTAGTGGTACAGTGGGACCTGTCTCCTCGCTAGTTCTTCCCTGGTGGTACAGTGGTACACACCTCCTCTCTGGTTCTTCCCTGGTGGTACAGTGGGACCCGCCTCCTCTCTAGTTCTTCCCTGGTGGTACAGTGGGACACACCTCCTCTCTGGTTCTTCCCTGGTGGTACAGTGGGACCACCCTCCTCGCTAGTTCTTCCCTGGTGGCACAGTGGGACCCACCTCCTCTCTGCTTCTTCCCTCATGGTACAGTGGGACCTGCCTCTTCCCTAGTTCTTCCCTGGTGGTACAGTGGGACCTGCCTCCTCTCTAAATTTTTCCTAATGGTACAGTGGGACCTGTCTTCTCTCTAATTCTTCCCTAGTGGTACAGTGGGACCCACCTCCTCTCTGCTTCTTCCCTAGTGGTACAGTGGGACCTGCCTCCTCGCTAGTTCTTCCCTGGTGGTACAGTGGGACCTGCCTCCTCCCTAGTTCTTCCCTGGTGGTACAGTGGGACCTGCCTCCTCGCTAGTTCTTCCCTGGTGGTACAGTGGGACCCACCTCCTCTCTGCTTCTTCCCTCATGGTACAGTGGGACCTGCCTCTTCCCTAGTTCTTTCCTGGTGGTACAGTGGGACCCGCCTCCTTGCTAGTTCTTCTCTGGTGGTACAGTGGGAACCACCTCCTCTCTAGTTCTTCCCTAGTGGTACAGTAGGACCCAGTCCTGCCAAACTACTTGCCTACTTGCAAATTCATCCCTGGTTCTTCCCTACTGGTGCAATGGGCCCTACCTCCTCTCCACTTTCTCCTTTGTGGTACAGTGGGACCCAATCCTGACAAGCTACTTCACTACATGCAAATTCATCCCTGGTGGCAAAGTGGGATCCACATCTGCCCAACATCTGCCCAACACAATTTTTTCCCACGTGGCACATCTGGACCTGCCTCCTTTCTGGTTCTCCCCTGTGGTACAGTGGGACCCATCCCTGTTAAACTTCTTCCCCACATGAAAAATGTATTCCTAGTTGCACAGTGGGCCCCACTCATGCACAAATTCTTCCATACTTCATGAATTTTTGCCTAGTGGTACAGTGGGTCATGCCTCCTCTCTAATTCCACCCTGATGGTACAGTGGGACCGATCCCTGTGATCCCCACATTCAAATTAATATTCCTAGTGGCACAGTGGGCCCCACTCCTGCACAAATTCTTCCATACTTCATGATTTCTTCCCTAGTGGCAAGTCCCTACTTCCACTGTACCACTAGGGAAGAACTAGAGAGGAGGCGGGTCCCACTGTACCACCAGGGAAGAACTAGCGAGGAGGCAGGTCCCACTGTACCACCAGGGAAGAACTAGCGAGGAGGTGGGTCCCACTGTGCCACCAGGGAAGAACTAGCGAGGAGGCGGGTCCCACTGTACCACCAGGGAAGAACTAGCGAGGAGGTGGGTCCCACTATACCACCAGGGAAGAACTAGCGAGGAGGTGGGTCCCACTGTGCCACCAGGGAAGAACTAGCGAGGAGGCGGGTCCCACTGTACCACTAGGGAAGAATTAGAGAGAAGACAGGTCCCACTGTACCATTAGGGAAAATTTAGAGAGGAGGCAGGTCCCACTGTACCACCAGGGAAGAACTAGAGAGGAGGAGGGTCCCACTGTACCACTAGGAAAGAATTAGAGAGGAGGTGTGTCCCACTGTACCACCAGGGAAGAACTAGGGAAGAGGCAGGTCCCACTGTACCATGAGGGAAGAAGCAGAGAGGAGGTGGGTCCCACTGTGCCACCAGGGAAGAACTAGCGAGGAGGCAGGTCCCACTGTACCACCAGGGAAGAACTAGGGAGGAGGCAGGTCCCACTGTACCACTAGGGAAGAATTAGAGTGGATGTGGGTCCCACTGTACCACTAGAGAAGAACTAGAGAGGAGGCGGGTCCCACTGTACCACTAGGGAGGAATTAGAGAGGAGGTGGGTCCCACTGTACTACTTAAAAAGAACTAGCAGGTCCCTCTTTGCTACTAGGGAAGAAATCGTGAAGTAGGGATGAAATAGGGCAGAGGTGCGTCCCACTGTGCCACCAGGGATGAACTTGCATGTAGGGAAGTAGTTTGGCAAGACTGGGTCCCACTGTACCACTAGGGATGAACTAAAGAGGAGGCAGGTCCCACTATACCACCAGAGAGGAACTAGAGAGGAGACAGGACCCACTGTTCCACTATTGAAGGACTAGAGAGGAAACGAGTCTCACTGTGCCACTAGTCAAGAAATCATGAAGCATGGAAGAATTTGGGCAGGAGTGAGGCCCACTGTGCCTCTAGGGATAAATTTGCATATGGGGAAGACGTTTGGCAGGGATGAGTCCCACTGTACCAGTAGGGGAACTAGAAAGGAGGCAGGTCCTACTGTGCCACTAGGGAAGAACTTGTGTCTTAGAGAAGAATTAGGGCACGAGTGGGTCACTCTGTGCCACCAGGGACAAATTTGCATGTAGGAAAGAAGTTTAGCTGGGGTGGGTCCAACTGTGCCACTAGGGAGGAACTAGAGAGGATGCAGGTCCCACTGTGCCACTAGGGAAGAAATTGTGACGTAGGGTAGGAGTTTGGTAAGAATGGGTCCCACTGTGCCACCAGGGACGAATTTGCATGTAGGGAAGAAGTTTGGCAGGGGTGGGTCAAACTGTACCACTAGGGAGGAACTAGAGAGGAGGTGGGTCCCACTGTGCCACTAGGGAAGAAATCGTGAAGTAAGAAAGAACTAGGGCAGGAGTGGGTCCCACTGTGCCACCATGGATGAAATTGCATGCAGGGAAGAAGTTTGGCAGGGGTGGGTCTCACTGTACCACTAGGGAGGAACTAGAGAGGAGGCAGGTCCCACTGTGCCACTTAGAAGAAACTATGAAGTAGGGAAGAACTGGGGCAGGAGTGGGTCTCACTATGTTCCCAGGGACGAATTTGCAGGTGGAGAAGAAAATGGACAGGGCTGGGTCCAACTGTACCACCAAGGAAGAACTAGAAAGGACATGAGTCCCACTGTGACACTAGGGAAGAAATCGTGAAGTAAGGAAGAACTAGAGAGGAGGTGGGTCCCACTGTGCCACTAGGGAAGAAATCTTGAAGCAAGGAAGAACTATGGCAGAAGTGGGCCCCACTGTGCCACCATGGATGAAATTGCATGCAGGGAAGAAGTTTGGCAGGGGTGGGTCAAACTGTACCACTAGGGAGGAACTGGAGAGAATGTAGGTCTCACTGTGCCACTAGGGAAGAATTAGAGAGGAGGTGGGTCCCACTGTGCCACTCGGGAAGAAATCGTGAAGTAAGAAATAACTAGGGAAGGAGTGGATCCCACTGTGCCACCATGGATGAAATTGCATACAGGGAAGAAGTTTGGCAGGGGTGGGTCCCACTGTACCACTAGGGAGGAATTAGAGAGGAGGCAGGTCCCACTGTGCCACTTAGAAGAAACTGTGAAGTAGGGAAGAACTGGGGCAGGAGTGGGTCCCACTGTGAAACCAGGGACGAATTTGCATGTAGGGAGGAAGTTTGGCAGGGGTTGGTCCCACTGTGGATGAACTAGTGAGGAGACAGGTCCCACTGTACCACTAGTAAAGAACTTAAATATTTTTCATGAAATAATAATTGCTCTTTCCTGGGTCTCACTGTGCCACTTGGCGTTTGTTAAACGGGTCTCACTGTACCACTGGCACCATTAGACCCAGGTGTAGTAGTACCCTCTCCTCTTTCTTCGCTGAACCAGGTCCTCAAGGAATGACACAGTTACACCGATATTTTATCGCTACTGTACATATCGTATCAAATAGTACAACTCTGTCTTTTCTAACAAGCTTAATTGGAATTTTTAAAGTTGACTCTGTGAGCATATAAGCTATTTCTGGAAACAGACCCGATCAGACCGACACATAAGTTATTTCAGGTTAGATATTGAACCATGCTCACGCAAGATATTTCAGGGAAGAGACTCAACCAGCCCAACTTGATCAGATGACCAATTGAGGACATAATCTCTAATTCAGCAGTTAGAGATCACTTTTTCTCTCTTTTTTTCACGGAGGCCATGATGGCAGTCATAACACACTCTCCTGTCACGTCAGAGATCAGGGGCCAGTTTCACTAAGCCTCCTTAAGATAAAGGTCACCTTAAATTCAAGGATTTCCTTAAGCATCCATCCTTTAAGAAATCTCAGTTTCACAAAGCCTCCTTCATTAAAGGAGACCTCGAAAACTCCCGTAAATTTTAAGGAAAGCAGGTCAAGAGTGTGTTTTCAAGGTGAAAATTAAAGGTGAAAATTAAAGTCTTTAATTAATGACTTTAATTTTTACCTTGAATCAACATCCTCAAATTCAAAAACCTTCAATTCATTGATTGACTCATTTGATTTAACTCAGAAAGTAAACTCCCCCACTTATATTCACGGACACACTCTTGACCTGCTCTTAACCAAATCCAACAATAACAACATTTCTAATGTCCATACTACTGATGCTTTTTCCGATCATTTTTCAATTACTTGCACATTACATCTCACAATCCCTAGACCCCAAATCAATGCTACTGTTTCCTTTCATAAATATCATAAAATCAAGAAAGAGAAGATGAAAACAGATCTCATAGCTTCTGATCTAATCAACAACCCGTCTAAAGATGCTGATACTCTCTACGAACAATATCATTCCACCTTGACCACCCTTATTGACAAACATGCACCACTTCATACCAAACATACCAAGGCGAAGTACATCCCAGGATGGGTTAACGAAGCTGTAATTGCGGCAAAAGAGACCAAGCGTTTGTTCGAAAGGATTTGGCGCAGAAATAAATCTCACTTCAACAGATCTCAATACATGCAGAAAGTCCACCAATACAACAGAATCTGCATGCAGGACAAATATGAATTTCTTAAAGCAAAAATTCAGGATAACCACCATGACCCCAAAAAATTATGGCGAGTCCTTGGCAATGTGTTACACAGATTGCATGCCAGCCAAGATGCTACCATCGATAAATCCCCCTCGGCTCTTGGCTGACAGATTTGTGGAGTTCTTCAAAAATTGAAAAAAATACGCTGAACTTTTCCTACTTCCCTGAAGTCACAACACATCTCCCCAGACTCTCCTCCCCCAGTGCTTTCCACTTTCTTTACTGTAACCAAGGATCAAGTAACTAAAATTATTATGAAATCTCCAAGTAAATCATGTTCCCTTGACCCTTGGCCCACTTTTCTTGTTCTTGATTATCTGGATATTCTCATCACTCTCATCACTTCAATAATTAATGCTTCCCTTGAACAAGGGACGTATCCTAATTTCTTCAAGCAGGCCCATGTTACCCCCATCCTCAAAAAATCATCCTTAGACAAAGAAATTTTCAAAAGCTATAGGCCTGTCTCCAATCTGAACTTCATTTCAAAGATACTTGAAAGGGTAGTGACAGTCCAGCTACAAACTCACCTTGATGAAGCTGGCCTTATGACTGCCTTCCAATCGGCGCACAGAAAACTGAAAGTGCTCTCCTTGATATTCACGATATTCTCCTCAATATGGCCAAAGGGTCTGTCACAGCCCTTACCCTTTTGGATCTATCCACCGCGTTCGATACCATTGACCACACCATTCTGCTGGACATACTTAATGTTTACTATGGTATCAGTGAACTAGCACTTGGCTGGTTCAAATCATACCTGTCAGGAAGGACACACTCGGTCAAGGTAGGTAGCACACTTTCTCATCCTGCTGTGCTCCAGTATGGAGTCCCCCAGGGCTCTGTCCTTAGTCCAATTCTATTTTCCCTCTACACTAACCCGATTAGCTCAATCATTCACTCTCACAGTATTATTAACCAACAAATTTCTCTCACTCTAGAAAAAAACTGAAAAAGCTGCCTAAACGACATTCAAAATTTCATGTTCGCAAACAAATTAAAACTCAAACCTGAGAAAACTGAATTCATTCTGATAAGCTCCAAAAACAACCATAAACAACTCCTTCCTCACTTTCTGATCAATATTCTTGGTAATCAGGTCTCACCAGCACAAAGTGTTAGGAACCTCAGAGTGGTGTTCGACTCCAATTTCTCATTCTCAGACCATGTGTCACAGGTCATAAAGTCCACCAGAGTTCATGCAAGAGACCTCTACAGAAATTGTCCCCTTCTAGACCTTAATACATCAGTTCTATTAGCTTTGGTGAGCAGCAGATTGGAATACCGGAATTCCCTATTCTTTTCACTTACAGACTTTGAGTTAAGAAGATTGCAGTTAGTCCAAAACTCACTCTGTAGGGTTGTCATCCATTCCTCTAAATACTCTCACATTACCCCTCAACTGAAAAAACTCCACTGGCTCCCTGTCTTTGTTTAAGTCTTTGTTTACAAAAGTTAAGCCCACATGCAGGTGGACTTAACTTTGAACCCTAGCCTTAGCCAAAGCTTAGAGTTTGTTGCTTTGTGAAATCTGCTAAGTTTAAGACCACAGACTTAGCCTGAATTAAGAAAGTCTTAACTTTAAGTTTAAGTCTAGGCTTAATTCTTTGATGAAATTAAGGTTTGAAGCTTATTAAAGCAGAGAAGAGCTGGTTGTAACCAATGTTTAAACAATAGGGCTAAAGCTATATGTACAATTCTAAGAGATCACAAACCATAATAATGCATGCAAACAAATAATGTTTAGAGATTTCCCTTTAACGGGGTGTAGCAATGTGAAATATAGGATCAGTGGTACTGCATTAAGTAAAAATTTATGCAAGAAACAATTTTACTAATTTTTTAATTTTTAGAAATTCAGTAGAACTAATTTTTTTCCTGAAGTATTAATATAGACTAAAAATTTCACCAGGGATAAACTTTCACTATCAAATCTCATTAGCTAAAATTGCTAAAGTTAATGCCTTGGGAAAATTTCATCTTATACAGCATACTGCCTAGTAAATCTAATTGTAGTAACAGTTTCAGAGAAATTTTTTAATCAGTGATTTTGTGAAACTGATATAATGTTAGACATTATTAAAAAAAAATTCATTCATTTATTCTTATCACACACAATATCCCTAAAATTTCATGAAGGATTTCATGAAACAACTGAAATTTGGTGCACTTTATCACATTAGAATGTTTGTAATAGTGTAAAACTGCATGGACTGGTTATTTAATGAATATTGCTTATTATACTTCTATTTCATTGTAAACATATTGTATGACTGTTTTTATGCAGATGACTGAATCATTATGTCAACTACTTTTCTGGTCTTATTCAGGACCATTTATCTTTGTGTTCACCTGTGTGTATATTCATGGGTTATCTCCAAGTTATATCACATGTATACATTTTTCTTTATCAGTGAGGCCCCTTCTATGGTCACTCCTTGTATTTTCTGCCTAACTGGTATTTTCTGCGATTTTGAAAAAAATTGCCCCTGTTTTTTTCCAGATGATTTGCCCCCTTTTTAAAAGATAATTTCCCCCCATTTTTAAAGATGATTTGCCCTTTTTATGGAAACTTTTATCAATTTTTAATAAATGTACTGTCTATTTTTATTTTGTAAATTATATAATAATGTGGAAGAAATAAATTTTGTGGTAATAATTCCAATATTGAATTGTATTGTTTAAAACATTTAAAGAAACATTCCTCAATTTAGCACAGTTTAATGTGCTGTATCAACAACCCTTCAGATTAATGTTATTTTGTAAACAGTACCAGACAGACCAGTGCTAGCTATAGTAGTTTTATATGTGTAATTTTGAAGTAAGTACAATTCATATTTATTGTGTAGTTAATTTTAAAAATAGGTTATCTTTTATTCTATGGTCACCTTAGTAAGTAAAAATGATAAAACAGCATTTTTTATTTGTAGAATATTGTTACAATTCTGTAATATAATTTCTGTACAGGCATTATCACTTGCAACGACACAAAGATGGCCAACAAATATGAAAAAAACACATTTTTATTTTGTAATAAAAATAATTACCAGTTAACTACTATTGTTCAGTGGTCAAATATTTAAGGGGCAAATTTTCTTCAGAAAACAGGGGCAAATTGTTTCAGGGGGCGAATCATCCTGATTCCTTGACCTTTTTGGCCTATCATGTGTATTTGGACATTAAAACAGAGTTTGATGGTTGTTTTTCAATGCATGATTGATGTAAAAGGTTGTTTCACAATTAAAATGATATAGTGTTTTACATGTACAGGTTCATATTTTAATTTAAAGTTACACATATTTGTGGAGAAAATGAAGCCCTTCAAAGATTATCAGTCTTAAGATGTATGAAATCATAAATACAGAATGGAGACTTTTTTCTTAGATATAGTAATCATTGATTCTACAAAACTGATTCCATCAATAAACCTTTCCATTTATTGTGTAGTTTATTGTGTAATTTGTTGAAATAATGTGATGGAACCATTTAACATGACCCAGGAAATCCTGCAGAGGAAATAGCCTGAAAAACATTGAGACAAAAAGGGGATTGAGTCAGAAAAAGAATGTCATAAAAACCAAAATTATGTCATATTACATTAGCTGAACAACTTCTTTTTTATTGAAATCCTTTTTACATCTTATCTTTTAAATATTGTCAGTTGTTTGCTTTTAAAGCTCTGATACAAGCAAAATAAAGAAAAATAATCTCCATTTGGTTTTTAATAAATGGAGTACCGAATGTAGTCTTTATTGAGTAATTAACCTGACCCTGTTGCATCAGGTTACATCTTGGATGCTTTTTACCACAGGATTATGATTATTCATATTTTTACAAATGAGATTCTACAATTATGCACAGCTCCTAAACTTTAAAGTGCAGTATTTACCATAGCACGATAGTTAAATACAAATTAATGGGAGATTGTTTCTAAAATATGCTGTGTTTGGTGCATTTTATCCGTTAGGGTAGGAAAGTTGTTAGACATTTACCTTATATTTTCACATGTTTTAACAGACTCGATCGAACAAGCTACTTTTCAGAACGAGGCTAGACAGCAAGCGTGTAAAGATGGCCGAAGACTCAAACGATATGGATGGTATAGATAGCCAATATAGTGACGAATATGGGGATCAAAGTGAGCAGGGACGGTCACAAGACGATTTTATGGATCAGGGAAAATTTTCTATGAACAAAAATGATTATCCAATGCATCCAAATGATGGATTTCAAAATGGTCCGAACCCAGGGCACGGCCCTGGACCGGGAGGTCCGCCAGGACCAATGAACAGATTTCCTGGTCCTGGAGGGCCGGGTCCAGGTGGACCTGGCCAAGGGCCAGGACCATTTGGAGGACCACCAATGCGTGGTAGAGGAGGTTTTGGCCCTCGAGGCCCAAGGTAAAACATCAGTGAAATTAGTCACGGGACAAGTGAAGATACTGCTTCTAGGCATAAGTTGGCCGCCGCTAATTTAATTGGGCCAAACAGACAAATAAGTCTTTGTACAGTGTTTAAAACGAATAAAAAGCATAAATGTCATATCCTTGCGTTGCTGGTTTTCGACGGTCTTACGTATATTAATCCATTTTCGTTTTTTTCATCAGCCCCTAAAAAATTTAAAAATTAAAAATATGTTGTTTATTTGATAAGAACAAATATGATAAATCTTTTAAATTATTTTATTTGTTTTTATTTGACTCGATTTCTGTGTGTAAAGTGTTTTTATTTTACAAATGGTTGTCTGTTATCGACGGCAAAATAAAATCAATATTAAGTGTATTCAAAATATATTCTAAACTTTCTATTTGTGCTTTTTGCTCTTTGACCTAATAATTCAACAAACAAACTGAATAATTATTTCGATTTTTCCATAAACTTTGCAAATTACATTCTTTTTTGAAGGTGTGCACATTAAATTATTTTCAAAGACCTTATATTATTAATTTTTAAAGTTGGTTTTGAAGGCTTTTCTTTCAATTTGTGTCAAGACAAAACACGTGATTTTTTATGTTAATGAGGATGGGCATGGTTTACTGTAAATGTACAATCCAAAAATGGAAATATTTTATCCCATGTTTTTCTTATATTGGCTGCTGAAATAACGTATATTCTCAGTGACAATGGATTATATAAAGGTCACTAATTAAAATAGGTATGGTGTCTTATTTTTTAAAATAAATCTTATAAATCTATTTGCCTTTTACATACTAGCTAATTAGTGTATTTTATAAGGATAAAATTTGCATCTTTCACGGTAATTCATGAGTGTTGCCAATGACAACCGTATTTTATTTTGCTTTAAAAACTGATATATTGTTTCACTTTATAAAATCGGGATTTTACTGCATCATGCATTAAGAAACTTTATTTTATCAAACTCAAAATAATATTTGCATTGAAAGCTGTGGAACATATTTTGAAAAAGGTTAACATTGTTATTTATTTAATTTTACTGGGATGAAAAGCACGTGCACAGAACTACAATGTATTAATGCGCGGCCGTCGATAATGGACGATCGTCGATAATAGACGACATAACGAAAATAATGGACCATTTACGATTGCAATCAGCTTTTAAATTTGTAGCAATTTCAAGATTTGGCGATGGTGGCCAACTTATGCCCAGAAGCAGTAGAGGCGCCGCTCGGCAAGATCTCCCCCCCCCCCCCTTCTCGACCCATGTTTTAGTGGCGTTTCGACTGAATGCACCTCTTTCTTCACTTGATCCTTAATCACTGCCTTGCTACCCATTTGTTTGAGTTTTTGTTACAGTAAAGTTTTAACGGTGCTTTTCAACACTGTACTGTATAGGTCATATCAGGGCAAGTATTTGTATGGGAAGATGAAACCAGTACATACATTTGGTCAAGGTTCTGTACACCGGTGGACACAAAGGTTAACAGTCTCCAGAGTCTGCTTTATCCTGGTGGTGTAAGTAATTAAATCACTGTGGCTTCAAAACAGTTACTGATGGATCAGAAAACAATCACTTTCAGAACCTCTACTGCCTTGCTACCAATTATCGCTGGGTACCAATTATCGCCAGACAGAATTCAGATAGACATAACTTGATCAAAAGTACATCCCAAGTCTCTCAAATAAGGTAAAACTATTTCAAAAGTGAATAAAGCAAATACACAAGAAAAAGCTTTCAAAATATGTGGCCATTACTGAAATATAAACATTTAATTTATGGGCGGCGATAATTGATAGCAGGGCAGTAATGGAAATGGTTTTCAAATTATTTGCTTTAAGACCCATTATACACAAAAACATCCTTCCCCTTGATGTCTTTTATGAAATATATATGCGTTTGTTCAGTTTAAATAAATAATTTTTATGTTAGGTGCAGTGAAATCTCAATTCTGTTGTGTGAAATAATATATGAATTTTGAAAACAAAATAAAATATAGTTGCCATTGATAACATTCATGAATTTCCATAAAATATGCAAATTTTATCCCCAAAAAGAATTCTGTACAAGACAAAGATTTTTAACATTTATTTTAAAAGAAATAAAACACCATATGTTTTATTATCGGTCTTTATTTTAATCTTTTTCACAGACTGCATGCTTTAATGCAACAGCCAATATATGTAAAGTCACAAAATATTTTATACTGTACATATTTGGACGTGATGGTTCTGAAATTAAGATAATTATCACCCGTCCTTGTCGGTTCTGAAGACACTCTGTAATTAAATTGTACAGGTAAATAACAAATGTCTTTGATAAGCTTTGTTTCAGTGTATCTTGTTCCTTAGTTTGTACAGTTTCGTTGTTTACACCACCTATATTTGAAAAATTCTGAAAACCGTTTATCTTTGTGTCCACCCATGTACTGCACGGGTCACCCAGTGAATTCTTCGCCTGTCTTTAAAACACTCTGAGACAAGTAATATCCATATTTAAATAAACATGCGATAAACATAATAGCCGCTTTGGACAGCAACGAAAAATTGTGTGCTGAAAGATTAAATTGCAAGCTTTCCATACTGATATACCGATATCACCAACTCATCCCTATTTATTACTGGCATGTATCTGTTAAGAACCTCATGATCAGTTGAGTAATGTTATTTGGCATGAAATGTTGATTTATAAATTTTTACTGCACAATACCACATATGGTAAACCTATTACTTGTGTTGTGTCCTTGTATCAGGACTATTTTACTGAAAGTTTTATGATTACAGTGTCGACAGCCCAGAAAATGTTGGGCATTGTTAAAATATAAGAAATGTGACGAGTATAAAGAAATTTACCTTTACAAAATTTTAGAGTCCATGCATTCAAAACTTGTTTTGGTGGATTTCTTTGGTTGAGACACATCTTGATGAACTAATACAACTAAACCAAGTGTACATTAAAGTCTTATTGTAACTTTATTGTATATTTTAGTGTTTTGGCTCAGTATTATGTTCATTTTGGTATTTTGTATGGACCAAAATTTTATATTAGTGTGCAGGTTTTGTACACAGAAAGCTCTTGAGATTGAACCCAAATGAAGACTAGAAAATAGAATTCCACCGATCAGCATCCATATCCAGACTATATAGATCAAAATTTTATATTAGTGTGCAGGTTTTCTAAATAGATAGCTCTTGAGATTGAATTCTAATAGCACTTTTATAGCACTTAATCTCTGAGACAGCAGGAGAAGAATGGAAATTTAGAGTGGATATGCTTTTCCAAAGAGTTATGACTTCAGCTTTGACCTGAAGGAGGCTAGTGAATTTGCAGAGCGGACCTCATCAGGAAGGTTGTTCCAAATCATAGGTGCGTCGTACGCAAAACTGAGTCCAAAATGATTTTGAAACTTGAAAACTGAAGCAAAGTGGGGGGACCTCGAGAAACATGCCATCAGATTGACTTAGACGAATGTTATATGCACTAAGGGTATCAGAAAGGGCTCAAAGTATTTGGGGTTACCACTGTATAGGAACTTGCATACAAGCACGGCAGTCTTAAAGATAGAACGGTACTTAATGAAGACTAGAAAATAGAAATACACCTATCAGTATCCGTATCCAGACTCGTAATACCCTATATATTTATGTGTAACATTGTGTAGTTGTTTGCAGCCATAAATTTTTTTTTTTTTTTTTTACCTTTTTTCAGGATCCAGACAATGATGCACTGTTTTTTGTCAAGGTATTTTGTGCAGAACAGGTGTAGACAATTGCAGATACAGGCGCATAAGCATATATAAAGTCATTAACTGTAATTTACAAGTGATAGAGTAGATTAAATGGTAATCGTGTTGTTTTATTCACAGGGGCCCTCCTCCACCAGGATTCAGAGGTCCCCCTCCAAGGTTCCGTGGCCCTCCTCCACCAGGATGGAGGGGGCCTCCACCACCAGGTATGAGAGGCCCCCCTCCCCCAGGTATGCGGGGCCCTCCACCTCCACCTAGGCCTCCCCCAGGAAGACCTCCATTTGATCCCAACTTTGGACCACCACCAGGAATGAGGGGACCTCCACCCAGGGGAATGGGCCCTGGCGGTCCAATGGGACCACCCCCAGGGATGGGCCCTCCACCTTCTGGTCCAATGGGGCATCCTCCAGGAATGGGCCCTCCAGGAATGGTTAGTATTGACATATTGTTTGATAAACAACAATGAACCTTACATGATTCCTACTCTCATGTTTTGTGTACAAATGAACTGACAAGTAGTTTTACTGAAGGGATGTGCTTGTTCAGATTGTAAGATTAAAAGTGCTTCGCTTATTCACATGAAATTTGGCTAAAAGGTTTATGTCTGGAAATCAACTTTTGGAGGGGATCTGATGAAAATGTAAACTCTTTGATATCGCAGAAATAGTACAAGATAAAGCAATTTCAGTTGAAGTTTGGTCTATAGTGCTGTAGCAAAGTCATATATGTATAGGGCTGCGAACGAGTACTCGAGCCTCGGTAGACGAGTCGATCTTGGCTAGTACTCGAGTCCATTTTAAGTACTCGGTTACTCGCGAGGCATTGTATTATCGCCCACATAATGAAACGTTTGTGTAAAAGATGCTGCATTTCAGCTTTCTGTCACATAACATCAATTAAAGTTGTTGTTTTCACTTGAAAACCTAAAATTTGCTCCATAATCTATAATATCTGGTTAAATAGGAGACGTTTTTATCTCCCGCCCGGCTCGCCGGAGGGAGATCATAATTTGCACCATGTGCGTGTGTACGTGCGTGCGTGCGTGCGTCACGCAGTTTTCTCTGAAACTACTACAGTTACACATTTTTGGTAAATCACAAGTCCTAATGAATTTTTTTGCTCTTCAATATTTTTGGGGTTTGGTGAACTTTGGCCTACTTTTGAGTGAGTAATAGCTATTTTAGCTAATATAATTATATGGCTTATAACTCTGAAACTATTGCATTTACAGTATTTTGTTCTAATATGTTGTTCAGCTACTTTCTCCACAGCTACAACATGGTCAGTAGTTTGGAAGTGTATCTCCATAGCTAAGTGAGTAATAGCTACTTTGTCAATTTTTAATTATAACCATAATGAGTAAATGCCTTATATCTTCATAAGTATTGCAGCTACTAGTGGGTAAATTGTTTATCGATATTGCCGATATTTATTGTTTTGGAACTGGACTCCCGATATCGAGATCTAAACACGTATTTCAATATCGCCATTTTAAGTAAAACTGTAAACTTACACTGTTAATACTCGAAATAAAGCAAAAATCTGAAGACATTGTACACTTTTATCTCACATTTTTGAAGTTTTCAATGCGTTTTTGATGAAAACTGCATTGTTTTGTTTTGATTCATTTCGCTTCCTGTTAGCGGTTCGGGAAACACTAAAATAAAACGTTTTCACTTTCCCGAATTCGGACTATTTTGGTAGACAATATGAACCCCCCGATATCGCCCGATATTGAAATATTTTTACATTCAATATCGATACCCACAAAGCCAAACGATTTACCCCCTAGCAGCTACACAATTTTGTTCCAATATGTTGTTCAGCTACTTTCTCCACAGCTACAACATGGTCAGTAGTTTGCATTTGTATCTCCATAGCTAAGTGAGTAATAGCTACTTTTTCAATTTTTAATGATAACCATAATGAGTAAATGGCTTATATCTTCAAAAGTATTGCAGCTACACAATTTTGTTCCAATATGTTGTTCGGCTACTTTCTCCTCTGCTACAACATGGTCAGTAGTTTGGAAGTGTATCTCCGTAGCTAAGTGAGTAATAGCTACTTTTTCAGTTTTTAATGATAACCATAATGAGTAAATGGCTTATATCTTCAAAAGTATTGCAGCTACACAATTTTGTTCCAATATGTTGTTCAGCTACTTTCTCCACTGCTACAACATGGCCAGTAGTTTGGAAGTGTATCTCTATAGCTAAGTGAGTAATAGCTACTTTTTCAATTTTTAATGATAACCATAATGAGTAAATTGCTTATATCTTCAAAAGTATTGCAGCTACACAATTTCTCTCAAATATGTTGTTCATGTACTTTTTTGTGAACTGTAACATATTTAAGTTTCACAACTGTTGCTCAATGTACAAGTGAGTAATGGCTACTTTATTGCTACTTTTAGTGAAAATGTGAAAAATCAGAAATATCTCTCAAACTGTAAGATATAGAGCAATTTCGAGCAAATTTTTGACCCACAGGGTAGTACTAGAGTATCCTATTGCTAAGGGGGAAAAAGTTTGGTGAACTTTGGCCTACATTTGAGTGAGTAATAGCGCTTTTACCTAATATAATTATATGACTTTTAACTGTCAATGAGTAAATGGCTTATATCTTCAAAAGTATTGCAGCTACACAATTTTGTTCCAATATGATGTTCAGCTACTTTCTCCACAGCTACAACATGGTCAGTAATTTGGAAGTGTATCTGCATAGCTAAGTGAGTAATGGCTACTTTTTCAATTTTTAATGATGACCATAATGAGCAAATGGCTTATATCTTCAAAAGTATTGCAGCTACACAATTTCTCTCAAATATGTTGTTCATGTACTTTTTTGTGAACTGTAACATATTTAAGTTTCACAACTGTTGCTCAATGTACAAGTGAGTAATGGCTACTTTATTGCTACTTTTAGTGAAAATGTGAAAAATCAGAAATATCTCTCAAACTGTAAGAGATAGAGAAATTTCGAGCAAATTTTTGAACCACAGGGTAGTACTAGAGTATCCTATGCTAAGGGGAAAATGGTTTGGTGAACTTCGGCCTACTTACTCACCTCCTCAAAATGAGTAAATGCGAATTATCTCTAAAAGTATTGCAGGTAGCCAATTTTTCTCAAATAACTCATTCACCTACTTTTGGGAGAGCTTTCACTTGGTGAAGTTTCAGATGCGTAGCTAGTTACTCACCTACTCAAAATGAGTAAATGCTAATTATGTCTAAAAGTATTGCAGATAGCCAATTTTTCTCAAATAACTCATTCATATACTTTTGGAAGAGCTTTCACTTAGTGAGGTTTCAGACCCCTAGCTAATTTCTCACCTACTCAAAATGAGTAAATGCGAATTATCTCTAAAAGTATAGAAGATAGCCAATTTTTCTCAAATAACTCATTCACCTACATTTGCGAGAGCTTTCACTTGGTGAAGTGTCAGACCTGTAGCTAATTTCTCACCTACTCAAAATGAGTAAATGCTAAATATCTCGAAAAGTATTGCAGATAGCCAATTTTTCTCAAATAACTCATTCATTTACTTTTGGAAGAGCTTTCACATGGTGAAGTTTCAGACCCATAGCTAATTACCCGCCTACTCAAAATGAGTAAATGCGAATTATCTCTAAAAGTATTGCGGATAGCCAATTTTTCTCAAATAACTCATTCATCTACTTTTGGAAGAGCTTTCACATGGTGGAGTTTCAGACCCATAGCTAATTACTCACCTACTCAAAATGAGTAAATGCGAATTATCTCTAAAAGTATAGAAGATAGCCAATTTTTCTCAAATAACTCATTCACCTACTTTTGGGAGAGCTTTCACTTGGTGAAGTTTCAGACCCGTAGCTAATTACTCACCTACTCAAAATGAGTAAATGCTAATTATCTCTAAAAGTATTGCAGATAGCCAATTTTTCTCAAATAACTCATTCATCTACTTTTGGGAGAGCTTTCACATGGTGAAGTTTCAGACCCATAGCTAATTACTCACCTACTCAAAATGAGTAAATGCGAATTCTCTCTAAAAGTATTGCAGATAGCCAATTTTTCTCAAATAACTCGTTCACCTACTTTTGGAAGAGCTTTCACTTGAAGTTTCAGACCCGTAGCTAATTACTCACCTACTCAAAATGAGTAAATGCTAATTATCTCTAAAAGTATTGCGGATACCCAATTTTTCTCAAATAACTCATTCATCTACTTTTGGAAGAGCTTTCACTTGGTGAAGTGTGAGACCTGTAGCTAATTTCTCACCTACTCAAAATGAGTAAATGTTAAATATCTCTAAAAGTATTGCAGATAGCCATTTTTTCTCAAATAACTCATTGATTTACTTTTGGAAGAGCTTTCACATGGTGAAGTTTCAGACCCATAGCTAATTACTCGCCTACTCAAAATGAGTAAATGCGAATTATCTCTAAGAGTATTGCATATAGCCAATTTTTCTCAAATAACTCATTCACCTACTTTTGGGAGAGCTTTCACTTGGTGAAGTTTCAGACCCATAGCTAATTACTCACCTACTCAAAATGAGTAAATGCGAATTATCTCTAAAAGTATTGCAGATAGCCAATTTTTCTCAAATAACTCATCTACTTTTGGGAGAGCTTTCACTTGGTAAAGTTTCATGCCCGTAGCTAATTACTCACCTACTCAAAATGAGTAAATGCAAATTATCTCTAAAAGTATTGCAGATAGCCAATTTTTCTCAAATAACTCATTCATTTACTTTTGGAAGAGCTTTCACATGGTGAAGTTTCAGACCCATAGCTAATTTCTCACCTACTCAAAATGAGTAAATGCGAATTATCTCTAAAAGTATAGAAGATAGCCAATTTTTCTCAAATAACTCATTCATCTACTTTTGGGAGAGCTTTCACTTGATGAAGTTTCAGACCCATAGCTAATTACTCACCTACTGAAAATGAGTAAATTGAATTATCTCTAAAAGTATTGCAGATAGCCAATTTTTCTCAAATAACTCATTCATGTACTTTTAGGAGAGCTTTCACTTGGTGAAGTTTCAGACCTGTAGCTAATTACTCACCTACTCAAAATGAGTAAATGCGAATTATCTCAGAAAGTATTGTAGATAGTCAATTTTTCTCAAATAACTCATTCATCTACTTTTGGAAGAGCTGTCACATGGTGAAGTTTCAGACCCATAGCTAATTACTCACCTACTCAAAATGAGTAAATGAGAATTATCTCTAAAAGTATTGCAGATAGCCAATTTTTCTCAAATAACTCATTCATCTACTTTTGGAAGAGCTTTCACATGGTGAAGTTTCAGACTCGTAGGTAATTACTCACCTACTCAAAATGAGTAAATGCTAATTATCTCTAAAAGTATTGTGGGTACCCAATTTTTATCAAATAACTCATTCATCTACTTTTGGAAGAGCTTTCACATGGTGAAGTTCCAAACCTGTAGGTAATTACTCACCTACTCAAAATGAGTAAATGCGAATTATCTCTAAAAGTATTGCAGATAGCCAGTATTTTTCAAATAACTCACTTCACCTATATTTTGGGAGAACTTTCAATTAGTGAATTTTCAGATCCATATCTAATTACTCACCTACTCAAAATGAGTAATTGCCTATTATCACAAAAAGTATTGCAGATAGCCAGTATTTCTCAAATAACTCATTCACCTACATTTTGGAGATATTTCACATTCTAAAGTTTTTTTATGAATTATTAAAATCATTTTTAATGCATTAAAATTAATGAAATCATGCACTAAATCGATTATAACTTGAAAAGTATTGTATTTAGAGCATTTTGTTAAAATATGTTATTCACCTACTTTTTTCCCACAGCAACAACATGGTGAGTAAGTTGGGTGTCTGTCTCAATAGATAAGTGAGTAATAGCTACTTTTGGATTTTTCACTAACTTCCATCATGAGTGAAATCACTTGTAACTTGAAAACTATTGCATTTAGACCTTCAGGGTAGTACAAAAGTGTCCTATGCAAAGGGGAAAGATTTCAATTTTCGCCACTTTTGGCGGCCATCTTGGATTTTAGCGGGAAAAAATGAAAAAGTGTGAATATCTCGAAAACCATAAGGGATAGAGCAATTTCGAGCGAATTTTTGACCTGCAAGGTAGTACAAGAATGTCCTGTGCAAAGGGGTAAAATATCAATTTTCGCCACTTTTGGCGGCCTTTTTGGATTTTTGCAGAAAATAGAAAAGTGTCAATATCTCGAAAACCGTAAGAGATAGAGCGATTTCGAGCAAATTTTTGACCTGCAGGGTGGTACAAGAGTCTCCTGTGCAAAGGGGGAAAATTTCAATTTTCGCCACTTTTGGCGGCCATCTTACATTTTTGCGGAAAATGAAAAAGTGTCAATATCTCGAAAACCGTAACAGATCGAGCGATTTCGAGCGATTTTTTGACCCGCAGGGTGATACAAGAGTGTCCTGTCCAAAGGGGAAAAATTTCATTTTTCGCCACTTTCGGCGGCCATCTTGGATTTTTGCTGAAAATGGAAAAGTGTCAATATCTGGAAAAGCATAACAGATAGAGCGGTTTCAAGCGAATTTTCGACCTGCAGGATGGTACAACAGTGTCCTATGCAAAGGGGAAAAATTTCAGTGTAGTATTTCTTCCCCTGCGGTACTCGGCGGGAGATACATACCGCGGCAGTGGTCTTGTTCTTCAAAAGTTTCGTTTCCGGAATCGACTATTTGTTTACAGAAGACTTCTAATGGTGGGAACTAAATCTCGTGGTTACTCGAATTTGGGCCGGTTGTCAGAGGGCGAGTACTCAATGCCATTTTTTTGTACCCGTCACAGCCTTATATATGTACATATACGCTTTTCCGAAACATTATTTTCCTACCAGTTTTGGTGGTCATCTTGAGTTTCTACGTAAAATGCAAAAATGCATTTACTCAGAAATGGTGCAAGCAGAGCAATTTCAGCATTTTTTTTTTGTCCAGAGGCTATGTTAAAAGGCATCTGTCTGTATTTCCAAAAGCATTGTTCTGCCATTTTTGCCGGCCAACTGGAGTTTCTGGGTAACACGTAAAAATGTATGCATCTCCGAAACAATGCAAGAGGAGTGATTGCGACCAGCTTTTTACCCCTGGGGATTTATGCAAAGGCATCTGCCCATTTACCACCAAAAAGGTCTCCACCTTTATGGTGGTCACCTTGAAAATAAATCTTTTAATATTTAAGAAACAGTGTGAGACGGAATGATTTTGGTCAAAGTTTTTACCCAGATGGCTGAAACAGTCATGTGTACTAGGGCTGCAACGATTCTTCGGTTACTCGGAAACAAAACGATTCAGTTCAATACTCGATGCAAGAAAAGTGAACCGGGTCTTCGAAAACAACTAAACATAGACATAAAATCTACTACAAAATTCAATTTTTATGTCATCACTCTGCGGCGTGGGCGTACGCGGGTACGCGTCCGCGTGAACAACTTCTTCTCCAAAACTACAAGGCCTAGAGACATGCTGTTTTTTTTAAAAGATACCTTATCTATCGAGGATGAAAAATTGTTCAAGGCATGCAAATCTGTCTGTTCGTCTGTTTGCTAGAGACATTACAAGGGGGGTACCCCCACCAAAAGTGTGAACATTTCAACTTTTTATCACAATTTTCTCAGTGACTATTGCAGGGATTTCTCTCATATCTTGCATATATGTACTAGGCCAGAGGTAGATTCTCTTGTGTGAGTATGAGACCTGAATCTGTCTTACTTTTTTTTTAATAAATTTTTTTAATAATTTTTAATGCATTAAAATTCATGAAATCATGCACTAAATCACTTATAACTTCAAAAGTGTTGCTTTTATTACGCTACAATAGCTTACCATGTGGGACTTAATGCTGATCTCGGGTTGCCACACCCGGGGCCAACGTCTTAGAAAAAAAGATCGTTCTTGTTAGCCACCGGATATACTGGTAGTTGTCGTCACGTGATAACTTCTGACCAATCGTCCTACTTTCTCGTTGGCCACGATTGACTGGTAGCAGTTTGTAAATATACAGACATTTTCATTTATTTCTCAGACTTTACTTATTGTTGGAGGCTAATATTTGCATATTTCTTGTAATATATATCATAGATCATTCTGTAAAATTTTAATTTTCACAGGATAAGTATTTTGTTTTCAGTCGCGTGTTTTGAGTTTTCCTCGGTTCAGACAAGTACATTGTACGTCTTTTGTTGCGTATAAAATGTCGTCTCATCAAGCAAATAAAGACAAACTGAGAGCGCAGAAATGCCGCCATTTCTGCTTTAGCTTTGATACACATAATTTCTGCCCTACCTGTAGGGAGGCTGCCAAGGGAGATGACCCCTGTGTCACCTTTGAAACCCCTTGTGAAATTTGCACGTCTTTCACAGATGAGCAACTACAGAAAATCCAAAACCGGAAACGGTATTTGAAAAAGCAGAAAGCGACAACTAGTTCCAAAGATGAACTAGATCTTTTGGGTGAAGGCGACGGGGACTCCTTCACTGGGTCCAATGCAGACCTCGAGTGTGCTGCTGATAGCCTTTTTACCTCACCCCCCCGTCCACAACCTCTTGCCTTCAGTTCCCTGTCCTTGAAAACGCCAGCTAAGACTATTCCACCCACCCCTGGTACGGCTTTGCAAAATAAAATCCAGAAAAACCTAGAGAAATCACTCGGTGATTCCTTAAATATACATTTACAGCAGCAAATGGGTACCTTCCAGGCATCCATGTTGGAAGCTTTTCAGTCACTCCGAGAGGAGTTGGCTGCAAAACAGAAAGTCGAGGTAGAGTCTTCTCTTCCTGCTTCAAAACCTGGCTTGTCCAGTAGTACTGCTGCCCCTCTGGATTTGCCCCCTCCGAGATCTGGTACTAACATCCCAAGCGAGGATATGGATGTGGACTTCGGTCCAGCACTTCCTCCGCGTTTAGTATCTGCTCAACCTTCCTCGGATCAGTACGTTGCCCCCTCTGAAGGTCACCCCGAAGAGGTCTCGTACTCTCACAAAAAGCAAAGCCATAGGCAGCCAGTTGACCCGAGCTCTGCCTCGGACCAACTAAATGAGGATTCCGATGAACCTCGGATCCCTTCTTCTAGATCCAAAAAACACTCTGACAAGAGCAAACATAAATCAAGATCTAGATACGTGTCATTTACCTCAGAGGAGGAGCACTCCCCTGAAACCAGACACAGGTCTTCTAAGCCCTCTAGGGCTCAGCCCTCAGGAGTAGCTTCTGATCAAGACCTCCCACAACATGATCCAGACCCCCCTTATTATAGGGAAGTAGCTTTGTCTGACATGCCCTCACAATACTCTGAAGAAGTGGACACCTTCAGGCGTATTTTGTCTCTCCCTGACCCCAGGGAATCTATGCCCAGGTCGTCCACCTCAGTGTTGGGTCTGGATGATGAAAAAGGCCGTCAAGAGCTCAGACCTAGAGGTCCCTCCTCTATTCTTCCACTTAGCTCAGTTATCAAGGACGCCTTTGATAAATTCCAACATGACTTTAAGGCTGCCAACTTATCTGAGGGAAAATATGTCAGGCCTCCTCCCTCAACTTCAAAGTGGTACAAGGTGGGACAACCAACTTTTCAGGACAAAATTCAGGAGTTGAATACGGACTTTGCTAAGATCTGTATTACTCCTAGACCTTCTGGGCCCCCAGTAGCCAGAGTTCCCCTGCCAGTTCTCAAGGAGCTAGAACTTCAGGCTAGACAAAACATTTCTACCCTCAACTTCACCGCTGCATTTGCCAAAACCTCCTCTTCTTGCAATGCTTCATTGGAAAAATGCCAACATAGCATCAAGTCTACGGTCAAGAAGATAAAGTCTCAGATTCAGAAAGGTGCCAATCCTGAGAAAGCAGCAAAGCGCGGATATGAGGAAGTAGCTGACTACTTAGATTTTTGGAACAAGACAGTACTTGTTCAACACAGGGCCCTCACTTGTCTCAGCAAATCTCTAGCCCATATTTTGCAGAGGGAATTATACTCTATGGCTAATACCGGCTTGCTCAGGCGCGAAGCCGAAATGACTCTATTACATCCACAATTAGGAGAAACGAGACGTCAAGAACTCACGAACTCGTCCTTTTGGGGCCCTTCCTTGTTCGAGTCTCAATTAGTGAAGGAAGGTGAGGACTTCCTTCTCAAAAAAGGCACCTCAAAAGATTCTCAGGGTTTTGCACCCTACCAGAATAAGCCCTTTCGTGGTCCCCACAAGAAAAGAGGCTCCTACAGGAAACGCCCCTATGGGGGCAATACCTCTCAAAGCAGTAACCAGTCCTTTCCCTCGGGAAGAGGAAAATCCAACTTCTGAGACTTCAGGGGTCGTTTTCGACCCCACAATAGAGGAAGGGGGCGTGGAAACCCCCCTCCCCAATGACTCCTCCAAAGCCTCACTCAGTCCACCAGTAGGAGGTCGCCTCCGTTCTTACAGGAGAGACTGGCTCACAAACAAATGTTCTCAAAACGTGTTAAACATTATCACCAATGGCTACGTTCTGCCATTCCGTTCAAAGCCAAACTTGATCAGATTTCCTCTGATTCTGTCAGAGTACAAGGCCCAACAAAAAGACCAAGCCTTGGCTACTTGTATCCAGTCCCTCCTGTCAAAGAACGCTATCGAAAGGGTAGACAATGTAAAATCTCTCGGGTTTTACAGTCGCCTGTTCCCAGTACCCAAGCCTCACCAAAGGTGGAGGCCAGTCATAGACTTAAGCAGGCTCAACACTTTTCTACACGTAGAAAAGTTCAAAATGGAAACTCCAGAGTCCATCAGGACCTCCCTGATTCCAGGGGAGTGGGTAGCACCTACCTGCATATCCCCATCCACCCAAGCTCAAGGAAATACCTAAGGTTTTGCTACAAGGCTCAGGTGTTCCAGTTCACCTCCCTCCCGTTCGGACTAGCCACAGCCCCCCAGGTCTTTACCATGATCGTAAAGGAGGTGAAACTAATGGCCCTCTCAAGAGGACTCAGAATTCACCAATACCTGGACGACTGGCTGATCAGGTCCCAGTCTCAGGAGGAAGCCCAAGTGAACACTCAGGCAGTAGTAGAACTGACTCAGTCCTTGGGGTGGATAATAAATCAGGAAAAATCAGAACTGAAACCTACACAGGTGTTCTCGTTCGTGGGCTACGAATACCACCTAGATTCAGCCCTTGTAAAACCCACTCAAGAGAGATGGCTCAAACTTCAGGATTTGATCCTACAACTCAAGTCAAAACGTGTTTTGACTGCAAGATGTTTGATGTCTCTAATTGGGTTGCTAGCCTCAACGGAGAAAATGGTCCCGGAGGGACGCCTTCACATGAGGCCCTTTCAGTTTCACCTCAAGGAGCACTGGAGATATCCTCAGTCGCTGGACAACCTCCTTCCCTGGACAGAAGCCATTGCAGCCCACCTAGATTGGTGGCAAAATCCCTCCAATGTGATGAAAGGTGCAGACCTTCATCCCAAAGACCACAGTATCCAACTCTTTACCGACGCCTCAAACGAAGGTTGGGGCGCTCACTTAGACCAAAATTTTACCAAGGGTCTGTGGTCAGATCGGGAAAAAAGGCTTCACATAAATGTCCTAGAATTGAAGGCGGTCTCCCTGGCCCTTCGAGACTTCAAGGACCAGTGCCAGAATCAAACAGTGTTAGTTGCGACGGACAACTCAACAGTGGTAGCCTACATCAACAAACAAGGAGGAACACACTCGGCAGAGATGTGTGCTCTCCTGTGGAAGATCATGACCTGGTGCCATCACTATCACATAACATTGAAAGCCAGGCACATTCCAGGGTGCCTGAATGTGATGGCCGACCTGCTATCCAGGTCCAACCAAGTGCAGTCAACCGAATGGTCTCTGCACCCACAGGTCTTCAAACAGATCTGCCAGAAGTGGTTCACACCTCATGTAGACTTATTTGCCACTCACCTGAACCACAAACTCCCTCTATACGTGTCTCCTATCCCAGACCCAAGGGCCTGGGACATAGATGCTCTGAACATAAACTGGACCAACCTCACAGCATATGCGTACCCTCCTACGGCTCTCCTTCACAAGGTGATCCAAAAGATCAGGCAATGCCAGTGCCTGATCATCGTAATAGCCCCAGGCTGGCCAGGGATGCCCTGGTTTTGGGACCTAGTGCAGCTCTCAACAGAGATCCCACTGCAACTCCCAGTGTCAACAACCCTACTCAAACAGTCCCACAAGCTGGTGTTCCACAACAACCCCCAGCACCTGAACCTCCACGCCTGGTGTCTAGGAGCGGACAACTCCAAGAACAAGGCTTCTCTGTGGAGGTGGCAGAGAGAATTGCTGCCCCTCAGCGGTCATCAACAAGGACCATCTACAAGTCAAAGTAGGCCCTATTTGAAAAATGGTGCAGAGAAAATTCGGTGGATTTCTCCACTCCATCTGTGAAACAAATCTCAGATTTCTTCATGTACCTGTACCAAGACCTAAACAGGCGCCCCTCGACCATTGATGGTTACAGGACTGCAATCGTTGACACTTTGGGCCCAACGGCCCAACATATTGCACACAATGCAGACCTTCATAGGTTACTCTCCAGTTTTCACAGGGATCGTCCTAAAAGTTCCAGAAACTTGCCCAAGTGGAACCTTTCTGTTGTCCTTAACGAGCTCACCAAAGCACCTTTTGAGCCCATGAAAGACACAGACCTCAAACATCTCACTTTAAAAACTGCTTTCTTGCTAGCCTTGGCCTCCGGCAAGCGCCGCAGCGAAATCCATGCCTGGGTCGCGAACAAAGTATCTTATCTAGGCCAATGGGAAAAGGTTGCCTTGTTCCCTTCTTCTGACTTCATAGCCAAAAACCAACTAGCAAGAGAAGGTTCTCAAAGTGTCTCTCCGGTGACTATCCCTGCTCTGACTACCATTGTAGATAGACAGTTTAAAGAAGACAGGACCCTGTGTCCCGTGCGGGCCCTGAGGTTTTATTTGGACCGAACTAAAGACCTCAGAGGGTCTCGTTCTCTCCTTTTCATCTCCTTTAAGAAAGGACATACCTCAGACATCAGACCCGCTACACTCTCTTCATGGTTGAAACAAACTTTACTTTGTTACAAACAAGCAGATCAACAAGCCTTGGACTTGGTCCAAGTCAAAGCGCATGACATCCGGGCCTTCGCGGCCTCTAAGGCCTTTTACGGTGGGGTATCGGTGGACCAAATCATGCAAGCCTGTCACTGGAAAGCACACAACACATTTACAAATTTTTACCTAAAAGACCTTACTTGGTCGGACACCGACAACAATTTGTACCTGGGACCCGTAGTGGCTGCACAACAAGTCCTAGATCCTTCCCCTCAGACCAGTTGTCCTCGGAAAGAAAAAAGGGGGGGGGGGGGGGGGGGGGGGGGGGGCACATCCGCTACAACCAAGTCTTCAGGAGTCTTTCCCAGGATCTAGGTATTCCTTTACCTTCAAGATGTTACGGGTAAGGTCATTTTATCCTTTAATTATCAAGTAATTTCTATTAAGGACTTATTTAGTTGTCATTAATCTCATTTTCAGGTTGTAAAAAATTTTATGAGATGCCCAACCACTGGGTTGGTCAGTCACACGTGAAGGGCCCTTTTGGACCCTCAGACCTCGGAGTGAGCACTGCTGCACTTCCGTCCTACAATAAAACATCTAGACAGTTTTAGCACTGTCTCTCAATTTCTTAGGTTTTTGGCTCGTTACAGGCCCGGCTTCGGGATCGGGGCACTGTAAATGGGACTCAGACTGGTATTTCTGGCACTATTCTATACGTTTAATTCAAAATCTTAGAAAAAAATGACATTCCTTCCAGTCTCAGCTGTAATCCCGCCACCGGGCGGTTGAATTCAGCATTAAGTCCCACATGGTAAGCTATTGTAGCGTAATAAAATTGGAAATTTTAATTACTTAAATGTAGCTTTTATAAGCTACAAGCTTACCATGTGGGACTTAGAAGAGTCCCACCCTGCCTCCCCGCTGTTTACAGCTGAGGGGTAGGTTTAAAAAATTTCAACGAGAAAGTAGGACGATTGGTCATAAGTTATCACGTGACGACAACTACCAGTATATCCGGTGGCTAACAAGAACGATCTTTTTTTCTAAGACGTTGGCCCCGGGTGTGGCAACCCGAGATCAGCATTAAGTCCCACATGGTAAGCTTGTAGCTTATAAAAGCTACATTTAAGTAATTAAAATTTCCAAATTTACAGCATTTTGTGAAAATATATTGTTCAGCTACTTTTTTCATAGCTACAATATGTGAGTAAGTTGGGTGTCTGTCTCAATAGCTAAGTGAGTAATAGCTACTTTTGGGCTTTTCAGTAACTTCCATTATGAGTAAAATCACTTATAACTTAAAAACTATTGCATTTAGAGAATTTCGTATAAATATGTTATTCAGCTACTTTTGGGCCAGCTATAACATAGTAAAATTTCAGACCTGTAGCTCATGGCATAGCTGAGTAATAGCTACTTTTAGGTTATCACTGTTGAGTAAATCACTTATAACTTGAAAAGTGTTGCATTTAGAGCATTTTGTTAAAATATGTTATTCAGCTACTTTTTTCATAGCTACAATATGGTGAGTAAGTTGGGTGTCTGTCTCAATAGCAAAGTGAGTAATAGCTACTTTTGGGCTTTTCAGTAACTTCCATCATGAGTAAAATCACTTGTAACTTAAAAACTATTGCATTTAGAGAATTTCATATAAATATGTTATTCAGCTACTTTTGGGCCAGCTATAACATAGTAAAATTTCAGACCTGTAGCTCATGGCATAGCTGAGTAATGCTACTTTTAGGTTATCACTGTTGAGTAAATCACTTATAACTTGAAAACTATTGCATTTAGAGTATTTTGTTTCAATATGTTATTCACCTATTTTGGGGTCAGCTATAACATAGTGAAGTTTCAGACCTGTGGCTCATTTCATAGCTGAGTAATAGCTACTTTGAAGTTCTCACTGTTGAGTAAATCAGTTATAATTGGAAAACTATTGCATTTACAGAAATTGGTGGAAATATGTTATTCAGCTACTTTTGGGTCAGCTATAACATAGTGAAATTATAGACCTATAGCTCATGGCACAACTGAGCAATAGCTATTCTCAGGTACTGACTGTTGAGTAAATCAGCTATAACTTGAAAAATATTGCATTTGGAGTATTCTGTTAAAATATATTGTTCACCTACTTTTGGGTCAGCTATAACATAGTGAAATTACAGACCTATAGCTCATGGCATAGCGGAGCAATAGCTATTTTCAGGTTCTCACTATTGAGTAAATCAGTTGTAGCTTGAAAACTATTGCATTTACAGTAGTTTGCTTAAATATGTTGTTCACCTACTTTTGGGTTAGCTATAACATAGTAAAATTGCAGACATGTAGCTCATTGCATAGCTGAGTAATAGTTCCTTTGAGGTTCTCACTGTTGAGTAAATCAGTTGTAACTTGAAAACTATTACATTTAGAGTAATTTGTTAAATATGTTATTCACAGAATTTTTGGTCAGCTATAACATAGTGAAATTGCAGACCTCTATGTCATGGCATAGCTGAGCAATAGCTACTTTCAGGTTCTCACTGTTGAGTAAATCATTGTATCCACTGGATAGCCGCAGTGTGTAGAGAGAGATTTCACCATTACTGCTCTGAAAAAAAATATTATAGCTAGCTTTCTTAAGTTTGCAGTATATATTAATAACCATAAAATGTTGTCTGGGAATATTTTTGGCCTCATTTTGAGAAACAAGATGGCCGCCACAGGTGTTTTTTGTCAGTCATGAAAAGTGCTTATATCTCCCTTATTATTGATCCTAGAGGTTTGGGATGATAAACCAACCTGTAGGAAATCATGGGGTGGGAATCTTTTGGTGTGGTCAGATTTGACCTTCAATGACCCCTCCTTCAAGGTCAAACAAGGATAGCCAAACTTAAAAGTGCTTATAACTCGCTTATTATTGGTCCCAGAGGTTTGGGATGGTAAACAGACAGGAAATCATGGGCTGTGAATCTGTTGATATGGTCCGATTTGACCTTGGAACCCTCCTTCAAGGTCAAATGAGGATAGCGAAAATTGAAAGTGCCTACAACTCGCTTATTATTGGTGACAGAGATTTGGGAAGGTAAACTGTCCCATAGGAAATCGTTGGCTCGTAATCTTTTGGTATGGTCAGATTTGACCTTTGGACCCCTCCTTCAAGGTCAAATGAGGACAGCCAAGCTTAAAAGTGCTTATAACTCATTTATAATTGGTCCTAGAGGTTTGGAATGGTAAACCATAGGAAATCATGGGCTGGGAATGTATTTGTGTGGTTAGATTTGACCTTGGACCCCTTCTTCAAGGTCGAACGAGGATATTGCATTTGTAGTATTTCTTTAAATATGTTTTAACCTATTTTTTACACTTAAACAATTACCTTGTTATTTTCCTTCATAATACCATTTACAGGGCACAACTTTTTTATCCTTTTCTTCTGTCAGCTTCGGAATTTCTTTCGAACTTGCTGTTCAGTTACCATTTACTGTATTTCTGTACAGCCCTTTTCCTGATAATTATTCTGTCCTCTAATCACCTTCACAAATCAAAAACACTCAGTCAGCTGACACAGTGCCCGTTCACGGGCACTCTCCTCTTGTTTTTCTTTAAGTATATGAAAATAGTTATATATTTTACTAATATATGGCGTTTCCGTTTCAGTATTTTATATTTTAAGTATTTGCAAACTTTAATTCTTTGTGTAACAATGTTTTATATAAGACGGCATTTTATTATAACGTATTTCGAAGACTCCTCAAATCTCGCAATATAAAAATAGTTAAAGTTTCCTATATTTTGCATTATAAATGCGTCTTTTTCCCAAAATTCAATACATTATCAAAATTCTTTCCTGTTGTGTGCCTTGTAACCATTTTATAAGGCATCATATGTCAAAATATGAAGAAGTTTATTTCGTGGGCGATAATCAGGTGATTAACCGAGTCCGAGTCAATTCTTCAAAAACGAGGAATTGAGGCACATTTTCGGGCTCGCTTGCAGCCCTAATGTGTACACCTTCTCTGAAAAAACTTGTTCTGCCATTTTTGACAGCCATCTTGAATTTCTGATACAAGGGGTACTTCTCTCAGAACTGGTGTGAGACAGCCTTTTTTGGCCTAGAGGGTGGTTTCCAAGGCATCTGTTCTTTTGGTGGCCATCTTGTATTTCTGCATGATTTTATACTTATTTTCAATTTACTTTTAGTTAGGACACAATGTTTAAATGATTTTTTTTTTCAAAATAGTATGTACTTGTGTGGGAGTATGTACAAGATAAATGCTGAAAAGATTGATGTTAATCCTGTTTGCTGTTTGGACATCAAAACTCTTCTCACTTATTAGTGAATTATGTTGCATGGGTTCTGCTTTAATGGAGTCTGTCGTAGTGGTTTATAAAACTCCCAAATCAGTAATGGAACTTTTCAGTGCAGTTAAGATTTATTTTAGTTCTGTAATCAGTTTTAAAAATTGGTTTGTATTTTCAGGGTCCACCACCGAGCGGAGGTCCAGGCGGTCCGCCACCCGGTGGTCCTCCACCTGGTATGCCCCCGCCAAACATGCCACCACCAAACTTCTCTGTCCCTCCCCCGGGATTCCCACCAGTAGCCTCTACAGGGGGCCCTCCTCCAACAAGCCAGCCCGGTAGTAACTCGGGAGAGTCTAACCAGGAGATATGGGTGGAGACAAAGTCTGGAGAGGGAAAGGTAAGCAAGCTTAGTGCTTTTGTTTAAAAGAAAATTAAGTCAATACAGTAAGGCTGTAAACACTAGAATTATGAACTATTAGGAGAACAAACTATCATTGCGTGGAAAAGTGTAATTAGAAAAAATACAAACTAATCTACTGACATGCTTTACTATTGTTGTCTTTGGTTCGATCAAATTTTGGAAAGATTAATAACCTGAAATTCTTTTTTGAAGTAGTATGTTTTTCTGCTTCAGCTTTATTATTACAATGCTCGCACCAGAGAATCAGCGTGGACAAAGCCTGAGAATGTGAAGATCATCTCACAGGATGAGGTGGAGAGGATGGCTCAGCAGCAGCAGCAAACCTCTTCAGCCCAAACCTCGGGTACCTCCACGGCTGCACAGGCAGCAATGGCACAAGGTGAGAAAGAAATCAAATTTTACATGATAAATGTGTGATGCAAGAACGATGGTGGTATACTGGCTGGTTATTTCATAGGGGCACATTCATCTCAAATGAGCACATTCATTACCACCCAGCCTACTATGGCTAAATGTATTAGTCAGGCACTGCTATGGTTTAAGGTAACTGAGTTTAAAATTGTTGAGATGTAATGTAAAAGCAAAAGGCATCCCAACTGCAGGCATGGGTGCCCTGGCCCCAGATTTGTAAAACAGTTAATGCGTAGGTCATGTAGAAGTTAAGCTCTACATTTTATCAGCTGAGCAATGTATTTTGTGGGAAAATAGGTCAGTGTCTTTCTCTTGGCTAATAGGTTTCCAGTTTACTGTCTTATAAACTAATTTTAATGGAGTTTATAAAACATAAACAGTGTTCGCTCGCGAGCGCAATTTCGTGAGTTTGTACACACTCTGGTGCGAGTTGTCGCAAAACCAACTCACCAACGAGTCTGTGCTGTCGCTACCAGGCGAAACACTCAACACCGACTGAAGAAATTTGTTTATTATCGGAAGCGACGATGTACATATTTCATCATAGAAATGGGTGAGAAAAGCATGAAGAGCAGTTTATTTTATTTTATATATGTTAGTCAATCTGTGAAACCAGTCATTACGCGTAAAAATAATATTTTATTTGTCAACAAATATAGAAACAGATATGCTCTTTTGAGATTATTAATTTAGAATGGACATTCAATCATCAATCATTTAAATACTTTGAAAATAGGTTCAGAGTTATCATTGCAGGAAGATTGAAAATATGATCTGTTGAGTTATGTATTCGACGTCTGGGGATACACCATCTTCCTTGGGAAGATATAAACTTAGTAGATTGATGTGCTGAAGTTCATATAACTTTTCCCAAGATTTATGGCATACAACAAATGGATTAAATAAAAAATTCCCGATCAAAACCTGTGGCGTGAGTGATGACCTGTCTGGGGATATGTTGGCGCCGAGTTGGCCCAATCTAGTTATTGAAGTGATGAGGATGGCCAGATAATCAAGGATGAGAAATGTGGGCCAAGGGTCAAGGGAACATGATTTGCTTGGAGAGTTTGTGATGATTTGGGCAACTTGATCCTTTGTAACAGTGGAGAGATGTGGAAAGCTTGGGGGAGGAGAGTCAGGGGAGATGTGTTGCGAATTGAAGGAAGCAGGGAAAGTTGAGTGGATATTCTCAATTTTTTTCTGTAAAAAACTCGATAAATCTATCAGCCAAAAGCTGAGGATGATATATGAATGGGAGCAACTTGTCTGGTAGTCAATGCAACACATCACCTAAGACTTGCAATAAATCGTGTATCTTGAGGGTTATTTAATAATATGAAAATACAGTTACAATGGTACTCAGGTGTGAGTTAGACCTTAGAAATTACCCCACTGAGGCTTTATTAACTATTACAAGAATGGATTAAGTTGTTACTTTAAAACACTAAAGGTCACTCCTCCTTTGATACCCAGGCTGTTTATGTAGAGAGGTCAAACAATAGTAACATGGCCCCAAAGAACAAAATAACATGAAAAGACCTGCATTGCAATTAGGACAAGTAACAGTGGACAAGATTCACTTCAAAGACTTCATGGTTTCCTGCTTCCTAACAACCTGCCATAATGGAATTGAGTCTTTAATTAATAACATAAAAGGCAAAATTAAATTATAAATTATGATGGATAAATGAGGATTAGTCTTCAAACAAGACATAAAGTTCATTTTTATTTATTGATCACAAAGAGTTATTTTACATTCTATGACATAATGAGTTTAGTTTTAAAAACCACATAAAATTTAAAAAGTAATTAAATACATCGAACCATTCAATATTTTAATAATACTTTGGAAAATGACAATAGAGTCTATTACAAAAGTCTGGGTTTAGGTTTAAAAATTCTGAATATAAATTCAGAAAGTTTGTGTGAATTTCAAAGTTATTAATTTGATTAAAACAGTTCAATATTTAATACCCATAACAGCTCTCTACCACACAAATGTTCACAGTGCAGGGGAACAATGTACAAAGGTTTTGAATAATAAAAATGTTTCGATGAAAAACATCTCCTAAATAATTACACAGATTGACTGAAATCTTCTCAGTCAATCTGTGTAAAAATGAACCATAGATTTCAGTCATTACATGAAATGACTGAAAATTTTAGTCATTACGTGTAATGACTGGCCATTTCGGTCATATATCCAGTTAACAGTAATTCACGCGAGAATTCGGGTATTCTCGTGAGATTTCCGTGCTTTTTGTCGATTTTTAAACTCGTCTTCTGCTTATAGTGTCACAGGCGAAACAGTTGAAACAACTACTGACCAAAGAAATTCGTCTACTATCGGAAGCGACGACGTACATATTTCCTCATAGAAATAGGTGAGAAAGACATGAAAGTGAGTTTATTTCATTTGATGCATCCAGCTAACAGTAATTCACGCGAGAATTCGGGTATTCTCACGAGATTTCCGTGCTTTATGTCTAATTTTTAACTCGTCTTCTGCATATTGTGTCACAGGCGAAACAGTCGAAACAACTACTGACCAAAGAAATTCGTCTATTATCGGAAGAAAACAAAATATATATTTCTTCAAAGAAAAAAGAAGAAATGCAGTTTATTTATTTATTTGATGAATCCAGATAACAGTAAAATAAAAAAAAAAATATATATATATATATATAAAACCAGTAGCACCCAGCCATTAAGATGTGGTTTAAAAGTAAAATTTAAAAAAAAATGACAAATAAAAACAGCATTAAAATAGTTTATTTATTTGAACTTTTAGTTTAGCATCTATTTCTTATTATTTAAATAAAGATTTTATGCAGTCCCAAATTGGAACTAAATATTTCAAAATATCTTGACGCAAAACATGTCTCACATTTTTTCACAGTTGTCTCAACTTTTCAAGTGAAGGGAGACGGTCTGTCTCGCATTCATTTTTGACGAGAGCGAACACTGCATAAAATTTGACGGTGCTCTACATTCCAAACACCTGCATGGATTTTCAATAAATTTTCAGGATGTTTGTCAAAACAAAACATTGCAGTTTTCATCAAAAACACATTGAAAACTTCAAAAATGCGAGATAAAAGTGTATAGTTTCTTCATTTTTAGGCTTTATTTCAAATATTTGCAGTGTAAGTTGACAGTTTTACTTAAAATTGCGATATTGAAATACATCTTTAGGCAACGATAGCGGAAACCTGTTCCAAGACAATGAATATCATCACTAGTTATGATACTTTCTAAACTCAATCTCGCTTGTCTGCATATATAATGGAAGGAAAACATAAAATATTAGGAACCAACCAGAAATCTGAAAAAAAAAAATTGTACATGTTTATCTCATATTTTGTGTATTTGGGGACTTGCAATGTCGTTAAGAGGTAATATCCATGTTTGGTTGGGGGGTACTAAAACGCGGAGTCCCAGAATCGGGACGGTTTTGCATTGGCAGCTTCCCGATGTACACATTTTTAGTACCCACCCACCCCTTATTGAGACAACACTAAAACACCGTTTTTCAGTATCCCAGAATCAGAATGGTTTTGCAGTGGCAGGATACCAAAAAGGAAAATATACTACTGCCCAACCCTACTTTATGTCGGCCTTTTTAAATCCTTAGTAGTTTGTTCAAAGCAAACAAGTCAAGCTTTTATACTCCTGTGTTTTACATTTTACAGCGAATCAGACTAACCAGCAAGAATCCCAGTCAGATCAGTCCTCCGGTAATCAGCTGACACAGGCCTCTCCAGGACAACAAGATTCCTCGCCAAAGCCCACCTCAAACCCACCAACACAAAGCAACACTAGCATGCCCCCACCTGGCATGCCAGGGGGAATGCCCCCACCTTTGGGCATGGGACCTCCACCGTTTGGGTTTCCGCCTGGTGGGATGATGCCACCGCCAGGAATGATGCCACCTCCACATGGCTGGGGACCCGGGGGAATGATGCCAGGGACGCAACAACCCCCACCCAGTGTGGCAGCACCTAGTGGAGGGGATTCTAGTCAGTCAGAGAGTGCTCAGGCTACACCACCAGTAAGTATTACCTGTGTTGGGACAGAAAAAGGGTTGGAATTCGGGCTCAACCATGACCTAAGTGTTAAGTGTGACAGACGTTATGTATAGTGCCAGGGACTGAACCAAGTCAGTTAGTGGGGTGGATTCAAATCAATCAACCAGTGCCCAGGGAACATCAACATAAACTGTTCACTGTGTTTTGAGGGTCATAGGTTTTATATTCAGACTCAACTATGAACTAGTTAGAAAGTGATGTTTTCTTGTTAGACCTGAAGGGTAGTACCAGGGAATAGACCAATAATTTGGGATATTGTAGTTAGTGGGTGGATGATTAGACGTGTGCTCGATTAATCATCGGTGACAGTGTAGAATTGCGGTCAGTCACTGACGTTTTTTAATGATCGATTATTAAGCTTATATCTTACCTTTCCTGATTTATATCAATATCCACGTAGTTTAAAAATATTTCAGGTATTTTTACTTAATAAACTGACAGTTTTGTCTTGAATTTCAAGTTTGTTTATGTCTACCGCCATATTTACAGGAAGTGGGTGCTTTCGGTAGATTCTAAATGTTGGAACACCGTTATTCTTACCAGACTGACCTATTACTTTATCCCGGAAAGTATTTCTTAAATAATAAACAATAATGGAGTAAAATAATCAATTATGGGTCGATCATCGCTCGGAAAAATGGACGAATAATCGACCATGAAAATTGGAGGCGATTCCCAACACTAATTGTAGTCATCTTCATAAAAAGCTTGCTGTAGTGGTGTCTTCATATGAAAGGCTAATCCATTTTTGGTGATGTATTTTTTGTTGCAGGTCAAGCCTCCAGCAGAAGTGCTTGTGTGGTCTGAACATAAGAATCCTGAAGGCAGGTCCTACTTCTACAACTCTGTCACGCAAGAGTCTGTCTGGGATAAGCCCAAAGTGCTGGAAGAGTGGGAAGGTGGGTGTATGCCTTCTATTGGCTAATGACATAAGCCCTCAGTTTGATTTTTGCATGGCTTCTGATATCTTAATGTATTATATATGTATCAAATTTGAAGTATTTGGCCCTGCTATGGCATTGACTAGCACTGTTACTTGCTGCTCCAAATATACATTGAATGTGCCAACTATGACCAACCCAGTGCCAACATTTGTCTTCTTCACTAACTGTTCTCTAAAATTGTATATGCCCCCCCCCCCCCCCCCCCCCCCCCCTTATTATTTTTTTTTTGTCAAACATAATCAACTGATAGAGTGGTGATAAGTAACAAACAACCTGTTGGTATAAAATGCATCCTATATTTTTTGTGTCTTGCTTTTAACTTCTTAAAAAGTATTGTACTTTTGAAGGAAAGAAAAAAATTAGATTATGTTGCTCATTTCAGGTCATTGGTTCCGTTATTAAAGTGACTAGTGAACATTTCTTTATCCCTATATTTATATGTTGTAGTATCAGTGTTTTAATAATAAGCAGACCTTATTTCCTCTTTCATTCAAATGTTTTATATCAACTGATTCTTTTAAAATGAACAAAGGAGCTCAGATGAGCTCCCCCCTTCTGAGGCTTTCCCACTCTGAATTTTTTTTCTTCTTCTTTATGATGTTTTCTGTCTCTGCTATCATATTAAGGGCATAGAAGACAAATTAAACAAAACTGCTGTTTGGTTTCTGTTATTTTGTGTAGGTCCTGAGTGGCCTAGTGGTTAGCAAGTTTGACATCTAATCACAGGCTGCCACCTCTGTGTGGGTTCGTCCCCCACGTGATAATGCGGAGGACCTGTCCCAGTATGACCCTGGCTGTCTAACAGGACATAAAACACGAACTTTGAATTTATTTTTTGTACTGCTAACTATTCTGAAGGAATGTTAAAAAGACTCCATACTTGACATTGCAAATTATTCAACTTTATTTAATTGGATGTTGCATTTTTGTTTTGCTTTGTTTTCACTTAACAAAACTGCTTTCTAGTTACACTGGATACTTGTCAGCTCAAATGAATGTTAGTCTGGATAATTCATTTATTTTCTGTCCACTTTTAGCTAAGCAATCTGGACAGAGTACCCAGACTTCTGCTGCAGAAGAAGATAGTACTAGTGAATCTGCAAGTACTAACCAACAGACCAGTAGTACAGCCACACAGCAAACTCCAACAGAAAATGGAACAGTTGTCAATGGCGACGCATCAGAGAGTAGTGAAAATGTGCCACAGGAGGTTCCGATGGAATCGGATGAAGTAGCTATGAAAAATGAGGAGTCTGCTGAAGAGGTTGGATTATTTTTCTCAATCTTTCATGTAGGAAATTCATGAGAGACCAAGATAAGCTGAGGCACTCATTAATTTGGAACAATATTTTGTGTTGTGACAATATCTATTGGGGGTAAAAATAGTGAAAGTCATTTTGGAGTGAAATGTTGATTGTCAAATCCCATTTTTGCAGGTTAATCTTAAATCACAAGTATAAGAGCTTTTGTTTTTACATGAGTATCAAAGCCAGAAAAAAGATTCTTGTGCGAGAGAATTGGCTAGTTATATTACCACTAGAATCCGATTTTTAGCATACTTTACCTATTTATTCTCCCCGGTTTCACTGTAAACAGTTTTCCTGTTGATAGTTACACAGAAGAGCTTTTGGCTGGTTGACCTAGGGCTTTGTCAATAAATCGCCTACTTTGTTTTGAAAGTGAGGAAGGAGAAGGATATGTATTTTCATATTGTACTAATTTTACTATCCATCACATTGATATTGATTAAATCTTATTGTTTCCAGTGTACTGGAGGAAGCGAAGACAAGTGTACAAGTAGTGCCATCTACAAGACTAGTTCTGCATTGACTGTTGAATACTGACTTTGTGTATTAATCTTTGCAGAGTAAGGGAGAAGAGGAAGAAATGAGTGACGAGCAGAAGGCAGCTGAGCAATCCAAACCTGTGTCCTCCACTCCGGTGCCTGGCACTCCCTGGTGTGTGGTGTGGACGGGAGATGGACGTGTCTTCTTCTACAACCCCAGCCAGCGTAGCTCTGTTTGGGAGAGACCTGAAGACCTACAAGGCAGGGCAGATGTGGACAAGATGGTACAGGGCCCCCCAGAGTTGCCCAGTAAGTGTAAAAATAAGCTAGTGTGAGATTAGCATTACCCAGACAGTGTGAGATTAGTATTACCCAGACAGTGTGAGATTAACATTACCCAGTAAGTGTGAGATAAGACTTGCCCAGTAAGTGCTGAGGTTAGAGTTACCAGTAAGCTTGATTTTTATGTCGTCACTCTGCGGCGTGGGCGTACGCGTACGCGTGAACAACTTCTTCTCCAAAACTACAAGGCCTAGAGACATACTGTTTTTTTTTAAAAGATACCTTATCTATCGAGGATGAAAAATTGTTCAAGGCATGAAAATCTGTCTGTTCGTCTGTTTGCTAGAGACGTTACAAGGGAGGTACCCCCACCAAAAGTGTGAAAATTTCAACACTTTATCACAATTTTCTCAGTGACTATTGCAGGGATTTCTCTCATATCTTGCATATATGTACTAGGCCAGAGGTAGATTCTCTTGTGTGAGTATGAGACCTGGATCGGTCTTACTTTTTTTATAATAAATTTTTTTAATAATTTTTAATGCATTAAAATTCATGAAATCTGGCACTAAATCACTTATAACTTGAAAAGTGTTGCATTTAGAGCATTTTGTTAAAATATGTTATTCAGCTACTTTTTTCATAGCTACAACATGGTGAGTAACTTGGGTGTCTGTTTCAATAGCTAAGTGAGTAATAGCTACCTTTGGGCTTTTCAGTAACTACCATCTTGAGTAAAATCACTTGTAACTTGAAAACTATTGCATTTAGAGAATTTCGTATAAATATGTTATTCAGCTACTTTTGGGTCAGCTATAACATAGTAAAATTTCAGACCTGTAGCTCATGGCATAGCTGAGTAATAGTTACTTGTAGGTTATCACTGTTGAGTAAATCACTTATAACTTGAAAACTATTGCATTTAGAGTATTTTGTTTCAATATGTTATTCACCTATTTTGGGGTCAGCTATAACATAGTAAAATTTTAGATCTGTAGCTCGTGGCATAGCTGAGTAATAGCTACTTTGAGGTTATCACTGTTGAGTAAATCACTTATAACTTGAAAACTATTGCATTTACAGAAATTTGTGTAAATATGTTATTCAGCTACTTTTGGGTCAGCTATAACATAGTGAAATTACAGACCTGTAGCTCATGGCACAACTGAGCAATAGCTATTTTCAGGTACTGTATTTTGAGTAAATCAGTTGTAACTTGAAAAATATTGCATTTGGAGTATTTTGGTAAAATATGTTGTTCACCTACTTTTGGGTCAGCTATAACATAGTGAAATTACAGACCTATAGCTCATGGCATAGCTGAGCAATAGCTATTTTGAGGTTCTCACTATTGAGTAAATCAGTTGTAACTTGAAAACTATTGCATTTACAGTATTTTGCTTAAATATGTTATTCACCTATTTTGGGGTCAGCTATAACATAGTAAAATTTCAGATGTGTAGCTCATTGCATAGCTGAGTAATAGCTACTTTGAGGTTATCACTGTTGAGTAAATCACTTATAACTTGAAAACTATTGCATTTACAGAAATTTGTGTAAATATGTTATTCAGCTACTTTTGGGTCAGCTATAACATAGTGAAATTACAGACCTGTAGCTCATGGCACAACTGAGCAATAGCTATTTTCAGGTACTGACTGTTGAGTAAATCAGTTGTAACTTGAAAAATATTGCATTTACAGTATTTTGCTTAAATATGTTGTTCACCTAATTTTGGGTCAGCTATAACATAGTAAAATTTCAGGCATGTAGCTCATGGCATAGCTGAGTAATAGCTACTTTGAGTTTATCACCGTTGAGTAAATCACTTATAACTTGAAAACTATTGTATTAACAGAAATTTGTGTAAATACATTATTCAGCTAGTTTTGGGTCAGCTATAACATAGTGAAATTACAGACCTGTAGCTGATGGCACAACTGAGCAATAGCTATTTTCAGGTACTGGCTGTTGAGTAAATCAGTTGTAACTTGAAAAATATTGCATTTGGAGTATTTTGTTAAAATATGTGGTTCACCTACTTTTGGGTCAGCTATAACATAGTGAAATTACAGACTTATAGCTTATGGCATAGCTGAGCAATAGCTATTTTCAGGTTCTCACTATTGAGTAAATCAGTTGTAACTTGAAAACTATTGCATTTACAGTATTTTGCTTAAATATGTTGTTCACCTACTTTTGGGTCAGCTATAATATAGTAAAAATTCAGACATGTAGCTCATTGCATAGCTGAGTAATAGCTACTTTGAGGTTATCACTGTTGAGTAAATCAGTTGTAACTTGAAAACTATTACATTTAGAGTATTTTGTTTTAAATATGTTATTCACATAATTTTTGGTCAGTTATATCAGAGTGAAATTGCAGACCTCTGTGTCATGGCATAGCTGAGCAATAGCTACTTTCAGGTTCTCACTATTGAGTAAATCATTGTATCCACTGGATAGCCGCAGTGTGTAGAGAGATTTAACCATTACTGCTCTAATGAAAAAAATATTATAGCTAGCCTTCTCAAGTTTGCAGAATATATTAATAACCATAAAATGTTGTCTGGGAATATTTTTGGCCTCAGTTTGAAAAACAAGATGGCCGCCAGGGACGTTTATTCGACTTTAAAAAGGACTTTTGTTGGCCCTCTAGAGCAAAGGGTATTATAAGTAGAGATCTCAAATTCTCATTATAAAATCTTGACTGGGAATATTTTGGGGCTCATTTTGAAAATCAAGATGGCCGCCACTGGTGTTTCTTTGTCAGTCATGAAAAGAGCTTATATCTCCCTTATTATTGGTCCTAGAGGTTTGGGATGGTAAACCAACCTGTAGGAAATCATGGGCTGGGAATCTTTTGGTGTGGTCAGATTTGACCTTTGACCCCTCCTTCAAGGTCAAACGAGGATAGCCAAACTTTGAAGTGCTTATAACTCGCTTATTATTGGTCCTAGAGGTTTGGGATGGTAAACAGACATATAGGAAATCATGGGCTGGGAATCTGTTGATGTTGTCCGATTTGACCTTGAACCCCTTCTTCAAGGTCAAACAAATATAGCGAAACTTAAAAGTGCCTATAACTCGCTTATTATTATATCCCCAGACGAAAGTCGGGGATATATTGGATTCAGGTCCGTCGCGCCGCCGCCGTAGAAATTTCCTTGTGGACGCGATAACTCAAAAACAAATTAATATTTTTCAAACTTGGTACACATGTTAAGGGTGCCCAAAGGAAGATCCCTATTTTAAGGTGACCTTAAACTCCCAGTAAAAAAGAACTTATGGCCACCTTAAGGTCAGAAATTGGACTTTTGGCCACTTAGAGCCCTGTAGGTCACAAACTATGATGCTCAGCTGGCTGAAATTTTACCTGACAACACATTAATATGTTCTTAGTACATGTGCCGAAAATCACGACTTTAAGTTGAGGAGAAAATTGTGTTTGAGGCCCATAAATACCCCCACTTAGGGATTTTTTGCTATACTTTTCACATATTTTGCCCTATAAGTTGGAAGTGGTGATTCTGATGAGTCTCAAACTGCGCTAGGTATAACTTTGATATGTAATCCTTGTCTGTAGAAAATTTTAGGGCTGTAGGTTTACCCAAAGGGTTCGACTTAAGGTCTCAAAAGTGCCCACAGAGACCCAATTTATGCACTTTTTGCCACTTTCAAGCACTGTAGCTTTCAAACTATGTCTCTCATCTAAGTTAAATATCATCTGGGAATATATCTATGTGTTTTCTTATATGTGTCCCAACATTTAGGCCTTTAATAGACAGTTAACCTGTGTATCAGGACCATAAACACCCACCCGAGTGACCCTTATAAGACATTTTTCACATCTTTTTCCCTGTAACTTGGAAATGGTAAGTCTGAGAAGTTTCAAACTGTATTAGATATATATTCTGTGTGTAATCTTAGTATGTAACAGATTTTAAGTCTGAAGTTTTAATTTTGAAGGTCAAATTGAGGTCTCTAAAAGGCTCCCAAAGACCCAATATTTGGACTTTTTGCTACTTTTAAGCCCTGTGACTGTCAAACTATGTGACTGATAGAGCTCAAATCCTATCTGGGAAGATATTAGTATGTTATTTATATATGTGCCAAAAATTAAGGCTTTAAGAAGACATTTAACCTGTGTATGTGGACCATAAATCCTCACCCGAGTGACCATTTTTAGACATTTTTCACATATTTTTCCCTGTAACTTGGAAATGGTAAGTCTAAGAAGGTTCAAACTGTATTAGATGCATATTCTATGTGTAATCTTAGTATGTGACAAATTTTAAGTCTGAAGCTTTAATTTGAAGGCCACATTTAGGTCTCTAGAAGGCCCCATAAAGACCCAGTATTTGGACTTTTTGCCAATTTTAAGGTCTGTGACTGTTAAACTATGTGACTGATAGAGCTGAAATCTCATCTGGGAATACATTATTATGTTCTTTTTACATGTGCCAAAAATCAAGGCTTCAAGTAGACATTTAACCTGTTTATGAGGACCTTAAACACCCACCTGAGTGACCCTTTTAAGACATTTTTCACATATTTTGCTCTGTAACTTGGAAATGGTAAGTCTGAGAAGTTTCAAACTTTATTAGATACATATTCTATGTGTAATCTTAGTATGTAACAAATTTTAAGTCTGAAGCTTTAATTTGAAAGCCACATCGAGATCTCTAAAAGGCCCACAATGACCCAATATTTGGACTTTTTACCACCTTTAAGCCCTGTGACTGTTAAACTATGTGATTGATGGAGCTGAAATCCCATCTGGGAATGCATTATTATGTCCTTTTTACATATGCCGAAAATCAAGGTTTTTAGTAGACATTTAACCTGTGTATGAGGGCCATAGACACTCGCCCAAGTGCCTTTTTTCACATTTTTTCCATATTTTGCCCTGTTATTTGGAAATGCTTAGTGTGACAAGTCTTAAACTGTATTATATATGATTTTTGTTTGTTATGTATGTCCCCCCAAAAAGTTTCAGATCTGTAGTTTAATTGCTAAGGTCTCTTTAACAATTGTAAAATGCCCACAGAAACCCAATTTATGGATATTATGCCACTTTAAAGCCCAGTAACTGTCAAACTATGTGGGTTATAGAGCTGAAATCTTTGAATTTTTAAAAGGAAATGCCTGTCTATTTAAATTTTGAATATTAATAATGTTATGGCTATCTTAGTCTTTTAAGAACTTATTTTTGTGTGTTATAGCTCTGCTTGCTGAGTTTTTCACTTTTTAAAATGAAACTGGTGAAACATATTGAAGTAGACAAAATGGACACTTTAAGTGAGCTTTAAGTCCCAATATTAATGAAATTATATCCTTATGTAGTAAAACTAGGGGATTTTTAACCCTCAACTAGCCCAGTTTTATTCAACTTGCCTCAGTTAATTTTGGCACAGCTCCTACAGTTATGAACTCATTTCAGTTGATAATCACATACTTAAAATTCTCAATTCTTTTTGTATTTGAGTACCCCTTTTATATAGATTGTTTGTTTACCATTTATGCTCAACCCACATCCCCCACCCGGATTCCCCCCACCCACCTCTGGGACCTCCAGCTATATTGAGTGACACTAAATAAACAAAGGTATTTAATGATATCAGATGAGAAACAAAGAACTCAATGGGGTTGCAGATCTTGTGTAATAGTGAGAGAGGTGTGGAGAAGGGGAGAGGGGTGGGGGTGGGAGGTGGTGGGCTTCATTACATATAACACAAAGGGGAGTCAGAACTGAGATTGTGTCACATATTTAGGTTGCATATATATGGACCACATATATAGGTATAGAGGAAATGAATAACTGAAAACAATTTGCAAATTCTAAAAATAATATAATAAAATAATAATATAAATAATTTTTTTTTAAATAATATTTTATTTGTGAACAAATATAGAAACAGATATGCGCTTTTGGGATTATGAATTTTAGAATGGACATTGAATCATCAATCATTTAAATACTTTGAAGGAAGATTGAAAAATATGATGAGTTGAGTTAAAAATAATATTTTATTTGTCAACAAATATAGAAACAGATATGCTCTTTTGGGATTATTATTTTAGAATGGACATTCAATCATCAATCATTTAAATATTTTGAAAATAGGTTTAGAGTTATCATTGCAGGAAGATTGAAAATATAATTTGAGTTATGTATTCGGCGTCTGGGGATACACCATCTTCCTTGGGGAGATATAAACAGAGTAGATTGATGTGCTGAAGTTCATATAATAATGGGTAATTATGTTTTAAAAAATTCCCGATCAAAACCTGTGGCGTGAGTGATGACCTGTCTGGGGATATGTTGGCGCCGAGTTGGCCCAATCTAGTTTTTGTGTGTTATACCTCTGCTTGCTGAGTTTTTAACTTTTTAAAATGAAACTGGTTAAACGCCGGTTAAACATATTCAAGTAGACAAAATGGACACTTTAAGTGAGCTTTAAGTCCCAATATTAATGAAATTATATCCCTATGTAGTAAAACTAGGGGATTTTTAACCGTCAACTAGCCCAGTTTTATTCAACTTGCCTCAGTTAATTTTGACACAGCTCCTACAGTTATGAACTCATTTCAGTTGATAATCACATACTTAAAATTCTCAATTCTTTTTGTATTTGAGTACCCCTTTTATATAGATTGTTTGTTTACCATTTATGCTGTAGCACTCCATCTCTTTGAGAGAACATGTAAACTGTGTAAAAAAGATGTAGAAGATGAGATACATTTTGTTTGTGTTTGTCCAGCTTTAGAGCTGATTCGTATGAAATATTTCAAAATTTTAAATATAGATAAATCTGAATTATTAATAGATCAATTATCAAGGGTATTAACTCATATGAATGTCAATATGGTTATTAATTTTATTTTTGATTTGTGGCAAGAAAGAAAAAGTAAATTATATTGTTAATTTTTATGTATTGAATTGCTGTCTTTATTTACTGTATCTTACCTCAAAATATGTTTGCTCTGTTTGTTATTAACTCTCTATTTAAAGTGACTCATAAGCCCATATAGGGCTGGGTATTACTTCAATAGTTTTTGTATAATCCTTGTCAACATAATACATGTCACTATAATAAACTAATAAACTAAACTAAGTCCCAACCCACATCCCCAACCCGGATTGCCCCCACCCACCTCTGGGACCTCCAGCTATATTGAGTGACACTTTTAGAATGGACATTGAATCATCAATCATTTAAATACTTTGAAGGAAGATTGAAAAGTATGATGAGTTGAGTTAAAAATAATATTTTATTTGTCAACAAATATAGAAACAGATATGCTCTTTTGGGATTATTATTTTAGAATGGACATTCAATCGTCAATCATTTAAATACTTTGAAAATAGGTTTAGAGTTATCATTGCAGGAAGATTGAAAATATAATTTGAGTTATGTATTCGGCGTCTGGGGATACACCATCTTCCTTGGGAAGATATAAACAGAGTAGATTGATGTGCTGAAGTTCATATAATAATGGGTAATTATGTTTTTAAAAATTCCCGATCAAAACCTGTGGCGTGAGTGATGACCTGTCTGGGGATATGTTGGCGCCGAGTTTGCCCAATCTAGTTGGTTCTAGAAGTTTGGGATGGTAAACCATCCTATAGGAAATCATGGGCTGGGAATCTTTTGGTGTGGTCAGATTTGACCTTTGGACCCCTCCTTCAAGGTCAAATAAGGACAGCCAAACTTAAAAGTGCTTATAACTCACTTATTATTGGTCCTAGAGGTTTGGGATGGTAAATCAACCTATAGGAAATCATGGGCTGGGAATATTTTTGTGTGGTCAGATTTGACCTTGGACCCCTTCAAGGTCGTACGAGGATACTGCATTTGCAGTATTTCTTTAAATATGTTTTAACCTACTCTTTACACTTAAACAGTTACCTTGTTACTTTCCTTCATAAAACCATTTGCAGGGCACAACTTTTTGGTCCTTTTCTTCTGTCAGGTTCAGAATTTCTTTGAACATGCTGTTCAATTACCATTTACTGTACTTCTGTACAGCACTTTCCTGATAATTATGCTTTCCTCTCATTATTACCTTCACAAATCAAAAACACTCGGTCAGCTGACACAGTGCCCGTTCACGGGCACTCTCCTCTTGTTTTTTTATCCAGTCTGACATAAGAATTAACCAAAAAGTTGTTTTATAATGAAAAATAATTTTTCCAAATGCCGAGTAATAACTTTTCAGACAAGAAGAAGGCAGAGGCTAGCAGTGATGAACCAGTTACTAAGAAGGCAAAAACTGAGGAGTCAAAAGACAGCGGGTCTGGGAAGATAGAGGCAGGCAAAGAGTCGGCTATAGAGGCAGAGGTGCGGGCAGCAAGAGAGAGGGCTGTCATTCCCTTGGAGATACGCATGAAACAATTCAGAGACATGCTGCAGGAGAAAGAAGTGAGTCAATTGGAAACAGATAAAAACAGAGCTAAATAAAGCTCTTAATTCATCAGATTCAGGTGCCATGAAAGTATCAGATCGCTTATGGATTATATGGGACAGTTAAGAGATATTGATGTAAGGAAAGGGGTTGGTGGTGGGGGGTGGGGGGGGTGGGGGTGGGGGGGGGGGGGGGTGGGGGGGGGGGGGGGGGGGGGGGTTTGCTACAAGTTTAATGTTCTCCATATTGAACTAGGTGAACTGTTCTGTTGTAAGTTTTACTGTTTTGACTTTCAACGGATCCTTGCAATTTTCTGGTAGGTTTCAGCAGTCTCTCTATGGCTTTATGGGCAAAGGATCTTCATAGGCCGTGTTGTACTTGCGATGATTGCTGTATTCTGTTGCGTAAGAAGTTTCACACTTTCACTTTCTGTTTCAGGTTTCTGCATTCTCTACATGGGAAAAAGAACTTCACAAAATTGTGTTTGACCCACGCTACTTGCTGCTCACATCTAAGGAGAGGAAGCAGGTGTTTGAGCACTATGTGAAGGAGCGGGCTGAGGAGGAACGGCGAGAGAAACGCAACAAGCTGAAGGAGAAAAAGGACCAGTACAGGATGTTGATGGAAGAGGCAAAGCTGCATGGAAAGTGAGTTGGAAAAGGGCATCAGAGCTTAACATGGATAACAGAATTGAGAGAATTAAACTAGACATAAACTGAGGATTGTTAAATATTTGCAGAAAAATGGTAATTTGGTTTGAAAGAGATAAGTTTGTAAAGCAAAATGCTATATTAGTTGAGGAAACCAGCAAAGTGGTTAAGGTACAAGTCAAACAGTTGGGGGAAATCTGTAAATTGGTTGGGAAAAATCGTAAAAATGTTTGGTAAAATGGTAAAATTGTCGATGACAAAGTTGTCTCTAATTTGTTTTAATCCAATGGTTATTCTTTCTGTTTAGATCATCCTTCAGTGACTTTGCAGCCAAGTATGGTAAAGAAGAACGATTTCGTGGAATAGAAAAAATGAGGGACAAGGAAGACCTTTTCAAAGACTTTGTTGCTGATCTTCGGCGAAAAGAGAAAGAGGAGTCGAAAAATCTCAAAGAAAAGGTACAGCAGTCTTTTGGCTTAGTTGGGGGTTAGGGTTTTGAGAGTGACATTAGGAATACATCTTTTGTGTGACATTAAGCCAAGAAGTCTTATGTGTGAATAAACAGCACCGTAGGTGACATTTCTTTTATAAGAAAAGCACTCATATTGTCCAAGGTGGGGAAAAATGAAGAGACCATCTTTCAGCTTACATCATTTAACTAGCCTAATGGTCATTGCTGTAGTTATCCACTATCCAACTTCTAAACCAGTTACTCATACTACTTATTTTCAATCCAGTGGGTTTGGTTCGGGTATAATGGTGTAAATGGGAAATGCCTTTTTGGGTTTAATTAAAACATTATTAGCCAATAACATGCGGTGCTGTCCATTCCCAGTCTGTCTATGCTTAAGTATTTTGTCAAATTTGAAATTTACTTTTGAGATATCATTCAACTAATACCATGGCAACTGTTGTATCACACCATATGCAAAATACTGAAAGTTGAGGAAATATTTTGTTTATCTATATTCTTGAGAAACCTTATTATTTATGCTCTACTTAAGCTTTAGTATTTAGCTTTTTTGCAAAGTCTCACTGTCCCCTCTTTGATTACACTGTGTGTTGTATTAACATCTGTTATATTACTTCTGTTTCCTGTAGTTTGCCTTCACTAAAGTAGTTAGTTGCTTTGTATGTTACCTTGTATCCTATTTTGCTGCATTATACACCTTAAAATCCAGGTAAATGTGTCCTTAAACAAGGGAGGTGAGTATTTTTGGTATATGACAAAATTTCCCCCAACAAGGACAAATATCGGAGGATGTAGGTGGTAAATCTATAAATAAAATGTATAATATTTGATAGTTAACACTGTTCTTTAGTTTTTGTGATGGTTTTTGTGCTTTTGAAAGTTGAATGTGATGTCCGGTATTAACAAGTTTTCTAGTTATCACTAGTTTGTGGTGTCTTTTCTGTGTAAGCCTTTACTGTGTACCCCATGTGTAATCTTTCTCAGTTACTTTTTAAACTTTCATCTAGTTCCTTGCTCTTCAAAGTCATTTTGATTATAAATATATTTTTATGTCATCACTCTGCAGCGTGGGCGTACGCATCCGCGTGAACAACTTCTTCTCCAAAACTACAAGGCCTAGAGACATGCTGTTTTTTTTTAAAAGATCCCTTATCTATCGAGGATGAAAAATTGTTCAAGGCATGCAAATCTGTCTGTTCGTCTGTTTGCTAGAGACATTACAAGGGGGGTACCCCCACCAAGTGTGAAAATTTCAACTTTTTATCACAATTTTCTCAGTGACTATTGCAGGGATTTCTCTCATATCTTGCATATATGTACTAGGCCAGAGGTAGATTCTCTTGTGTGAGTATGAGACCTGGATCTGTCTTACTTTTTTTGTAATAAATTTTTTTAATAATTTTTAATGCATTAAAATTCATGAAATCATGCACTAAATCACTTATAACTTCAAAAGTGTTGCATTTACAGCATTTTGTGAAAATATGTTGTTCAGCTACTTTTTTCATAGCTACAATATGGTGAGTAAGTTGGGTGTCTGTCTCAATAGCTAAGTGAGTAATAGCTACTTTTGGGCTTTTCAGTAACTTCCATTATGAGTAAAATCACTTGTAACTTAAAAACTATTGCATTTAGAGAATTTCGTATAAATATGTTATTCAGCTACTTTTGGGCCAGGTATAACATAGTGAAATTTCAGACCTGTAGCTCATGGCATAGCTGAGTAATAGCTACTTTTAGGTTATCACTGTTGAGTAAATCGCTTATAACTTGAAAACTATTGCATTTAGAGAATTTCGTATAAATATGTTATTCAGCTACTTTTGGGTCAGCTATAACATAGTAAAATTTCAGACCTGTAGCTCATGGCATAGCTAAGTAATAGCTACTTTGAGGTTATCACTGTTGAGTAAATCACTTATAACTTGAAAAGTGTTGCATTTAGAGCATTTTGTTAAAATATGTTATTCAGCTACTTTTTTCATAGCTACAATATGGTGAGTAAGTTGGGTGTCTGTCTCAATAGCTAAGTGAGTAATAGCTACTTTTGGGCTTTTCAGTAACTTCCATCATGAGTAAAATCACTTGTAACTTAAAAACTATTGCATTTAGAGAATTTCGTATAAATATGTTATTCAGCTACTTTTGGGCCAGCTATAACATAGTAAAATTCAGACCTGTAGCTCATGGCATAGCCGAGTAATAGCTACTTTTAGGTTATCACTGTTGAGTAAATCACTTATAACTTGAAAACTATTGCATTTAGAGTATTTTGTTTCCAATATGTTATTCACCTATTTTGGGGTCAGCTATAACATAGTGAAGTTTCAGACCTGTGGCTCATTTCATAGCTGAGTAATAGCTACTTTGAAGTTCTCACTGTTGAGTAAATCAGTTATAATTGTAAAACTATTGCATTTACAGAAATTTGTGCAAATATGTTATTCAGCTACTTTTGGGTCAGCTATAACATAGTGAAATTATAGACCTATAGCTCATGGCACAACTGAGCAATAGCTATTTTCAGGTACTGACTGTTGAGTAAATCAGCTATAACTTGAAAAATATTGCATTTGGAGTATTTTGTTAAAATATATTGTTCACCTACTTTTGGGTCAGCTATAACATAGTGAAATTACAGACCTATAGTTCATGGCATAGCGGAGCAATAGCTATTTTCAGGTTCTCACTATTGAGTAAATCAGTTGTAGCTTGAAAACTATTGCATTTACAGTAGTTTGCTTAAATATGTTGTTCACCTACTTTTGGGTTAGCTATAACATAGTACAATTTCAGACATGTAGCTCATTGCATAGCTGAGTAATAGTTCCTTTGAGGTTCTCACTGTTGAGTAAATCAGTTGTAACTTGAAAACTATTACATTTAGAGTAATTTGTTAAATATGTTATTCACAGAATTTTTGGTCAGCTATAACATAGTGAAATTGCAGACCTCTATGTCATGGCATAGCTGAGCAATAGCTACTTTCAGGTTCTCACTGTTGAGTAAATCATTGTATCCACTGGATAGCCGCAGTGTGTAGAGAGAGATTTCACCATTACTGCTCTGATGAAAAAAAATATTATAGCTAGCTCTCTTAAGTTTGCAGTATATATTAATAACCATAAAATGTTGTCTGGGAATATTTTTGGCCTCATTTTGAGAAACAAGATGGCCGCCACAGGTGTTTTTTGTCAGTCATGAAAAGTGCTTATATCTCCCTTATTATTGATCCTAGAGGTTTGGGATGATAAACCAACCTGTAGGAAATCATGGGGTGGGAATCTTTTGGTGTGGTCAGATTTGACCTTCAATGACCCCTCCTTCAAGGTCAAACAAGGATAGCCAAACTTAAAAGTGCTTATAACTCGCTTATTATTGGTCCCAGAGGTTTGGGATGGTAAACAGACAGGAAATCATGGGCTGTGAATCTGTTGATATGGTCCGATTTGACCTTGGAACCCTCCTTCAAGGTCAAATGGGGATAGCGAAGATTGAAAGTGCCTACAACTCGCTTATTATTGGTGACAGAGATTTGGGATGGTAAACCATCCCATAGGAAATCATTGGCTCGGAATCTTTTGGTATGGTCAGATTTGACCTTTGGACCCCTCCTTCAAGGTCAAATGAGGACAGCCAAGCTTAAAAGTGCTTATAACTCATTAAGCGTCCCGCAAGGGACGCTTGTTTGTGTATGGGAGAGCTTCTGGCTCCGCCGGCTCCGCATTTTGTTTTCCTTATAACTCTGTAACCGTTAGGCGGATTCTTTTCAAATTTGGCAGGTTTAGGCAGTAGCCCTGGGGAATTTTTTTGAATATGCTGCAGTGACATTTCAACCAATCAGAGAGGTCACATGACCAAAAATGTCTTTTTTCGATGGGGAAGCTTGTCCGGATGATAACTTGAAAGGAATTTTATCAATTCACCTGAAACTTGGCAAATACATTCATTCTATTAAAATCTGGAAATCATTAGATTTTGACATTGATTGGTCAAGAAATGGCCGAGTAATTAATGATTAATTAATCATTACGAATTTTCCAAATAAGGAAAACACAAAAATGCTTATATCTCGAAAACCGTGCTAGATAGAGCGATTTCGACGAAATTTTTGACCCGCAGGGTATCTCTGCGGAGTAGTTTTCCCAATTTTCAAAAAATTTTTGTCTTGCCCAAAATGGCGGCCATTTTGAATTTTCGAAATTTTCGCAAAAATTGCAAAACACAAAAATGCTTATATCTCAAAAACCGTGCTAGATAGAGCAATTTCGACAAAATTTTTGACCCGCAGGATATCTCTGCGGAGTACTTTTCCCAATTTTCAAAATATTTTTGTCTCGCCAAAAATGGCGGCCATTTTGAATTTTCGAAATTTTCGCAAAAATTGCAAAACACAAAAATGCTTATATCTCGAAAACCGTGCTAGATAGAGCGATTTCGACGAAATTTTTGACCCTCAGGGTATCTCTGCAGAGTAGTTATCCCAATTTTGAAAAAAATTTTATCTCGCCAAAAATGGCGGCCATTTTGAATTTTCGAATTTTTCGCAAAAATTGCAAAACATAAAAATGGTTATATCTCGAAAACCGTGCTAGATAGAGCGATTTCGACGAAATTTTTGACCCTCAGGGTATCTCTGCAGAGTAGTTATCCCAATTTTGAAAAAAATTTTGTCTCGCCAAAAATGGCGGCCATTTTGAATTTTCGAATTTTTCGCAAAAATTGCAAAACATAAAAATGCTTATATCTCAAAAACCCTGCTAGATAGAGCGATTTCGACGAAATTTTTGACCCGCAGGGTATCTCTGCAGAGTAGCCATGCCAATTTTCAAACAAAAAATTTCTCGCAAAAAATGGCGGCCATTTTGAATTTTCAAATTTTTCGCAAAATTGCAAAACACAAAAATGCTTATATCTCGAAAACCGTGCTAGATAGAGCGATTTCGACGAAATTTTTGACCCACAGGGTATCTCTGCAGAGTAGCCATGCCAATTTTCAAAAAAATTTTATCTTGCCAAAAATGGCGGCCATTTTGAATTTTCGAATTTTTGCGTAAAAATTGCAAAACACAAAAATGCTTATATTTCGAAAACCGTGCTACATAGAGCGATTTCGACGAAATTTTTTATCTTCAGGGTATCTCTGCAGAGCAGCTATCCCAAAGAGCTTTCACTTGGTGAAGTTTCAGACCCATAGCTAATTGCTCACCTACTCAAAAAGAGTAAATGCGAATTACCTCTGAAAGTATTGCAGATGGCCAATTTTTCTCAAATAACTCATTCACCTACTTTTGGAAGAGCTTTCACATGGTGAAGTTTCAGACCCATAGCCAATTATTCACCTACTCAAAATGAGTAAATGTGAATTATTTCTAAAAGTATTGCAGATAGCCAATTTTTCTCAAATAACTCATTCACCTACTTTTGGGAGAGCTTTCACATGGTGAAGTTTCAGACCCATAGCTAATTATTTACCTACTCAAAATGAGTAAATGCTAATTATCTGTAAAAGTATTGTGGATACCCAATTTTTATCAAATAACTCATTCATCTACTTGTGGGAGAGCTTTCACATGGTGAAGTTTCAGACCCATAGCTAATTACTCACCTACTCAAAATGAGTAAATGCGAATTATCTCTAAAAGTATTGCAGATAGCCAATTTTTCTCAAATAACTCATTCACCTACTTTTGGGAGAGCTTTCACTTGGTGAAGTTTCAGACCCATAGCTAATTACTCACCTACTCAAAATGAGTAAATGCGAATTATCTCATAAAGTATTGCAGATAGCCAATTTTTGTCAAATTAATCATTCACCTACTTTTGGGAGAGCTTTCACTTGGTGAAGTTTCAGACCCATAGCTAATTACTCACCTACTCAAAATGAGTAAATGCGAATTATCTCTAAAAGTATTGCAGATAGCCAATTTTTCTCAAATAACTCCATCACCTACTTTTGGGAGAGCTTTCACTCTGTGAAGTTTCAGACCCATAGCTAATTACTCACCTACTCAAAATGAGTAAATGCGAATTATCTCTTAAAAGTATTGCAGATAGCCAATTTTTCTCAAATAACTCATTCACCTACTTTTGGGACAGCTTTCACTTCGTGAAGTTTCAGACCCATAGCTAATTACTCAACTACTCAAAATGAGTAAATGCGAATTATCTCTAAAAGTATTGCAGATAGCCAATTTTTCTCAAATAACTCATTCACCTACTTTTGGGAGAGCTTTCACTTGGTGAAGTTTCAGACCCGTAGCTAATTACTCACCTACTCAAAATGAGTAAATGCGAATTATCTCTAAAAGTATTGCAGATAGCCAATTTTTCTAAAATAACTCATTCACCTACTTTTGGGAGAGCTTTCACTTGGTGAAGTTTCAGACCCATAGCTAATTATTCACCTACTCAAAATGAGTAAATGTGAATTATCTCTAAAAGTATTGCAGATAGCCAATTTTTCTCAAATAACTCATTCACCTACTTTTGGGAGAGCTTTCACTTGGTGAAGTTTCAGACCCATAGCTAATTACTCACCTACTCAAAATGAGTAAATGCGAATTATCTCATAAAGTATTGCAGATAGCCAATTTTTGTCAAATTAATCATTCACCTACTTTTGGGAGAGCTTTCACTTGGTGAAGTTTCAGACCCATAGCTAATTACTCACCTACTCAAAATGAGTAAATGTGAATTATCTGTAAAAGTATTGCAGATAGCCAATTTTTCTCAAATAACTCATTCACCTACTTTTGGGAGAGCTTTCACTCTGTGAAGTTTCAGACCCATAGCTAATTACTCACCTACTCAAAATGAGTAAATGCGAATTATCTCTAAAAGTATTGCAGATAGCCAATTTTTCTCAAATTAATCATTCACCTACTTTTGGGAGAGCTTTCACTTGGTGAAGTTTCAGACCCATAGCTAATTACTCGTCTACTCAAAATGAGTAAATGCGAATTATCTCTAAAAGTATTGCAGATAGCCAATTTTTCTCAAATAACTCATTCACCTACTTTTGGCAGAGCTTTCACTCTGTGAAGTTTCGGACCCATAGCTATTTATTCACCTACTCAAAATGAGTAAATGCTAATTATCTGTAAAAGTATTGCGGATACCCAATTTTTATCAAATACTCATTCATCTACTTGTGGGAGAGCTTTCACATGGTGAAGTTTTCAGACCCATATCTAATTACTCACCTACTCAAAATGAGTAAATGCGAATTATCTCTAAAAGTATTGCAGATAGCCAATTTTTCTCAAATAACTCATTCACCTACTTTTAGGAGAGCTTTCACTTGGTGAAGTTTCAGACCCATAGATAATTACTCACCTACTCAAAATGAGTAAATGTGAATTATCTCTTAATAGTATTGCAGATAGCCAATTTTTCTCAAATAACTCATTCACCTACTTTTGGAAGACCTTTCACACACGAAAATGAAAAATTGTGAATATCTCGGAAAAGCTATTTCTTCTGCTTTAATGCTCGGCGGGAGATACACACCACGGCAGTGGTCTTGACAAAAATTTTTGTCTCCCCAAAAATGGTGGCCATTTTGAATTTTCAAAGTTTTTGCAAAACACAAAAATGCTTATATCTCGAAAACTGTGCTATATGGAGCGAACTCAACAAAATTTTGGACCTGCTGGGTATCTGTGCAGAGTAGCCATGCCAATTTTCAAAATATTTTTGTCTCGCCAAATATAGCGGACATTTTTAATTTTTTTATTTTTTGCAAAACACAAAAATGCTTATATCGTGAAAACCGTGCTAGATAGAGCAGACTGCGCTGACTTTGGTTGCCACAACAGTATAAGGCTAGAAACGAAGCATTTTCTTAATACTTTAGCACTCACCTTTATATCCTTTTCGGGACGCTTTGTTTTTGCTATGCAAAAACATTATCTTTTTTTTTTGCGAGCGATCCTCTAGTTTATAATTGGTCCTAGAGGTTTGGAATGGTAAACCATAGGAAATCATGGGCTGGGAATGTATTTGTGTGGTTAGATTTGACCTTGGACCCCTTCTTCAAGGTCGAACGAGGATATTGCATTTGTAGTATTTCTTTAAATATGTTTTAACCTATTTTTTACACTTAAACAATTACCTTGTTATTTTTCCTTCATAATACCATTTACAGGGCACAACTTTTTTATCCTTTTCTTCTGTCAGCTTCGGAATTTCTTTCGAACTTGCTGTTCAGTTACCATTTACTGTATTTCTGTACAGCCCTTTTCCTGATAATTATTCTGTCCTCTAATCACCTTCACAAATCAAAAACACTCAGTCAGCTGACACAGTGCCCGTTCACGGGCACTCTCCTCTTGTTTTACCAGATGTGATCTATGCAAAAGTTAAACGGTAACATGTAACACAGATATAAAAGTATCACTGTGATTAAGGTTTGGGATATTGTACACTAACCATGAAACTATTTTCACACTGAAAAAACTGACTCGACAGTCTTTCTAAATTGTTTAGCTGAAGCTCATACAAATTAAGAAAATAACTGGAAAAGTACTAGGAAGTTAAACGAATCACTGTGGCTAATCTTCCAATTCTATAAGGAGTTCCTCACCCTCACCCTTTTTTTCAAAAATAGCACCAAATTTCATTATTTTTCTCTAAATGTTGCACAAAATGAGTCTTATAAAACGTACCTCTAATTTGGTGATATCAAGACAGGAAAAGAGCACACTTTTCCTATTTTTACTCTGAGTAATTTGTTGGTCTATCCTATAACAAGCTGTTGAATACACCTTACACATCAATAACTCTAGAAAATGCCAACCTAATCCCTCCACGTCAAAGAGACTTCTATTCTTCACCTAGTTCTGCTTTATAAAATTGCTTCACTATTTGGTTTTTCTTTGCATGACAGAAAAAAAAAATGCTTTGCTGTTAAGCACCTGTTGTACTCTGATTCTTATACTTTGAAAGAAATTCTACCTCTAACTTTGACCTTTGAATTTTGTACTGTGTGAAATAGAAAACTATGACACAATCATCCAAATATTTACTTTCCTGCAATAATGTGCCAAACTAATTGTGAACAAAAGCTATGTTTTAGTGTTTATTTTTTTTTTTTTGTATCAAGTTTTAAAGATGCTTAAAATAGAGAAAGAAAACATACATAAAATCAATTTAGTAAAATGCCAGCGGTACTCTGTAGGGTGAATTGACAAGTACAGAAGCTGTGATGGAAATTATTTACTTCTGTTCACTGTTCACAAAGTTACAGCAAGAGAGTAAATATTTGGTACTACAATTGAAATGCTGTTTAGGTTTACCTGAAAATTGTGAAAAAAAAAGTACGAGTTCACTTTGTTGCATATTTTAGTTGCATAATCTAGTTACTTTTTTGTTATGTCAGTAATACAATGATTTGTTGCCATGGTGTTAATTTCATTTTTTGAACTTTGAACAAGAGCAAATTGGAATGCATATTATCAAATACAATAAGATTTCTTGGCTTATTTATTTAGAAAAATTATTTTAAAAGATGTCACTATATTTAATTATTATTAATCAAAGTTTCCGTATTCGGTTTAATTTCTTCAAAATTTATGAAATATTCTACAAAGTTTAGTAAAAATAGTCTATTGTAAACAGAACTAAAAATTTCTGCTCAAAATATCTCTTCTTCTGTTTTTTGTATTGCAAGTTTTTTTTTTTTTTTTGAAATGGTTGATAGTCTACCTCATACATTGCGTTTCAGCTCAGTCTTTTTGTTAGCTGTATAACCCCATTGTTTTTCAGCCTGCATCAGAGTTAAAATGCATCAGAGTTAAATGTGATAGTACTTGAAAGATTGCTTATTTATAACTCATAGTGTTTTATGTGTTTTCATGTCAGAAAAGAACTTAAAAGTATAGTGTTTATTTCTGTAATATGTATTTTTACCAGTGTATTGCCATATTAATCTGCCATTTTCTTTCAGGAATGTAGGAATTCAGGATGACAGTTAAATTGTAGAATATATATTAACTTTGAGAAAGCAATACTCATTGTAGAAGCGTTGTTGTTTGAATGTTGTGACAGAAAAACTCTCATTTAAATTACACACAATACTTACAAGGACAGACAAAACTTACACATTTTCTTTGCTGGTTTTTGACCTGTGTATCATGGTTTTTATCTCCTGCCGGCCAAAGGCCTGGTTGGGAGATTATAAAATGCCTTACATGCATGTATATCTCCATTTGTCATGCTATTATGAATATCTTTATATCTCATTCATTTAGGAAGATATATTTACCAAATTTGCTCATAATGTTTGTGGCTGTTAAAAAATTTGGCCTCATTTTGAAAAAGACGATGGCTGCCATGGCCTATTGTTTGAAAGTCATCGAGATATTCTAAAACTTAAAGTATTGCAGCTAGCTTCATCAGATTTACACAAAATGTATATAAGCAGGAAAGATCATCTGAGAGTAATTTTGGCCATATTTTGGAAACAAAATGGCCACCATATCACATTTTTAATGTCAGTGGGGCCCATCACATTAAAAAGGCCTTATATCTCCATCATCATTGGTCCTAGGTGTTCGGGAGTATGAAAACAACTTTGGGGAATTCATGGTCTGCGAGTCTTTCCCCAAGTGTTGAATTTTATTTTGACCCCTGCTTCAAGGTAAAGTTTGGTAGTCATTCTAAGGACTTTGAAATGGGAAAATAAGGTTTAGGAAGTACTGGCCTGCGAATCTTTTGCAAATGTTGAATTTGACCTTTGACCCCTGATTCAAGGTCAAGTTGGGCATCATATAAAAAAATGCCTTATAACTTCCTTATTATCGATCCTTGGGCTTCAAACTGTGTTTTTAAGGTCACATTACTTCCACTTTGGCTTAATACTTGGCGGGAGAGCACCACCGCGGCAGTAGTCTTGTTCTCTGTAATTTTGTTACTACATGGTGACTTGAATGATAAAATACACTAATTTACATAGAGAGTTTATTAAAAAGTTCATTTATCTCTTTGATGATGCATCATATTAAGTCTTACTTTCTTTAAAGTTCTCGGTTTAAGAATGTTTTATCCTTAACTATTTTAAAGTGTCGGGTAAAAGTATTTGTTACATCTTTAAAAGTTTCCGACAAAGCCATCATGATCATTTCTCAATATAATGTATTTAAATGTTTTGGTAAAGTTACTTAATTTTATGATTTTTTTTTGCATTTCTGCTTTATTAGTAATAAAAATCAAAATCTGAATCTGTTTTTAAAATAAGCTCTGGAGGTAATTGTTATGATACCTGATTTGTAGATAGATTAATGAATTGGAAAAAGTTTAATATTAAATTTCAGACATACAGTTTGTGACATTGGACAATTCTTAATTGCATCTTTACATTTTTATAACTTTGCAAAGAATTTAAGCCATTTTATTAATATCATAAAATCTGTGCCAAAACAATGTTAATGCTATTATACTAAGACTTAGTGTTACTTTCAGAAAGTTTCTTAAAATATTGCAACTTAGTAAATAGAATCAGTTAAATATTAACCAGAATGAAAAAGTAATACACAGTTTCTGTAAAGTGGCACATATATATATTCAGTGAAGTTGGTACTTGGATAAATGTCAAAGTAAAGCAGACATAATCCACATTCTGTCATAGTGATATTCCACATACTTCTGGTTGATTCAGATGTTTTACAAGAGAACATTATGAAGTGAGTAAGGATATTTTTTTTCATAATGTGCTCATCTTTTTCCTACTGAAAATGACCAGCCCAAAGTGAACCAGCAGATGTGTCTTTTTGTGAATCAAGCTGCATTTGGCTAGGAAATCCTTCCAAATGAATTCTGGGAAACGCACACGCTCCGGCAAAAAGATGCATATCACCTTCCATAAAGTTCCATAAGTATTCAAAGGTTGTTGGCTCGGTATTTTGAACTCTATATTTTTGTTAATGTCTTGTGTCTCTGAGTAGAAGAAATGGTTAATTGGATCAGCATTTATAAAAGGCGTAAATTATAAATTTAAGAAGCTCAGATGTACTCTTTGAGACTAACAACACATCATGTAAAGATATTTTTAAAAGAAGTGCAAGTCTTGATTGTCCTTAAACCTGGTGTTTAAAAGGAAATGGGGAGTATATTTTTGGTTTTGTTACAAGTTGTGTGAAGAATTAATGGCTACAGTTGTGGGCCTTGTGGCCAGTAGTTTTAAAATGACTGCTATGTACACTTTTTAAACGCACTTTTGCAATATGTTATTTGGTATAGATTTAATATTTTAGATTTGTACTCCATGTTATTTGGGTCTATACAAAAAAGTTGACCTATTTCTTTCATAATCTGAACACGTAGTTCCTTTTCATAGGCTTGCACTTCTTTCCTGCACTATATTAAGCTATTGTTGGGGTATTGTTGTTGCGTACCATACAGAGGTTCACAAAAAATTGCACTACCATGCATTTTGTTGAATTCTTTTTTGAAAAAAAACTCCAGGTCACCAGGTATCCCTCACAGCGACTCCCATCAGCTGCAAAATATTCATATAGGTGTGCTCAGTCATACCTTCTGTTTTATCTCTCACTGAGTGACCAGAACATAGGCCTGGCTATATGTTGCCAAGACAGTGCTATCTGGCACAAGTCATTCTTATAGGTACATTGACCCTGATTTTGTGTTTCTTATATCTCTTTGTCCATCCCATTCTCTGTTTCAAGTTTTTTTTTTTTTTTTTTTTTTTTTTGGTTTCAGTCTCTCTATCTCTCTCTCTCTTCTGGAGAGAAGAACATTAAAATTATTGAATTGTATTAAGTAAATAAGTTACATTTCGTTTGGTGCAGACAACACAATACAGTTTTCATTATAGTTATCAATATATCACATGAGATACCATTGTAAATTTCTCCAAAATGTTTTTTTATTGAATGTCAAAATTAAACTAATTGACAATTATTCATGTTTCAAATAGACATTTTTAATTAGTAACCAATTTTTGTCATGGCAGTATTTTCTGCCACGGGATGTAGTTGAGGTCATACAAAAAAGTGTTCATAAAAATGATAAAAAGGTTTTCTTGTACATTGAATTATTTGGGGATCTTTTATGTTGGTAATTAAGATGACTTTAATAAGCTTTCGTTCATGGTTTTCTGGTTTAGTCTCCACAACTTTGTAGTTGCAATTTTATGGTGTTCATGTATTAATTGCTAGTTTATGGAAGACTTTATCAATAGCTAATGTAAAGGTATGTAATTTGTGTATTTCTGCATTAATGAAGTAGTCATATTTGTGTAAAGTCTTGTGTTTCTTGTTCAAAGTCTCTTAAAACGACTTGAAAATCATTGTAACAGAAAAACTTAATCTACCTCCATTACTTTCAGAAAATATGCTTTATATTTCTAAAGATCTGCATATTATTAGATATTGAGATAAATTTATGCAGGGACTTGTATACTTTGTTGTTTTTTGGTTACTTGAAAAACGATTGAAGATTTTAGTGCAATGAATGATGGCATGAATGTGTTTGTTGTATAACTGTGTTTGTCCAAAAGGGAAGACTCACACCCACAGCGATCATTTGAAATTTATTTTGTAGATCACTAATCCTTGTTTTTTTTTTCTCTCTTTTAGGTAAACTTTATTTTTTCGGACATAATTTGTTTGTTGTGGACAACTTAAAAAAAAAATTATGTCCATTTTTAATGTGGCTGGCTACTAGAGTTCTCCAGTAAAAAAACCTTTTCTCCAAAAGCTTTTCTTGTAGTTAAAACCAATACATTTTGAGTCAGAAAGTCTTTGTACTGAAAAATTGCTCAACATCACAGGCACAAATTTTGTTACGAAAAGCTTAGTGAATTGGAAAAAATTTAGCTCTGAGAGCCAGATTAGAAACATCCCAATATCACTTCTCATATACCCAATACACAATATATTGTAAGAAGTTACGAGAGGTCATAGCTGAAAAACTTGAAAACAGTATACTCTACTTCTGTTAAAGTTTATTGAAATTTTGTATTTACATCTGAAAAATAATGTTGATGAATTCCATTTGTTAAGCGGTTGTTCCACTATGCCGATGTGATTATAAACGTAGCTCCCAATGAAAAAAAGCAGTAAATTGGGCTTTGCTGGGGTGGGGTCAATAAAAAGAATGCTCCCTGAGTGGAACTGAGGCTTTGTGGCCAGTACAATACCTATCAGAGAAACATTGGAATTGGATCCCCCAATCCTGTGATTCTGGATACTATTGCTCTATGATTAAAAAATGGGTCTAAAAATGTCTGTATGATTGTACCTATCAAATACACAACCAAGAAAGTGGGGTTCCTGAATAAAAATAATGAGGTATATGATTGGCCAATCAGGATGTTGCCCCAAATTTGTTTACATTCTCTGAGATAGCATTCAAAGTGAGTTAAAATTGAAAAAAAAAGGGTTCTATGAACTTTAACATAGGTTCAAGATTGAGTTCCCAAACTCAAAATCTGAGAAGGGTCACAATAAGTTTATGACAAATTTAAACAGTTTAAGATTATTGGCTCTTGAACATTAGCAAAGTTTATTTGACTGTCCCGAATGCTAAGATTGTAGTTTATGAAATTCCCAAATAAAAAGTTTGACTTCCTGATTGGCCAGTTTTTAGGATCACAAACCTCTGGGAGAGGTGGATCAGCAAAGTGGAACAGGGGTCTAAGATACTTAATTCGTTCATATAAATATGTAGTCTGCAGATTTATGCATCTCTTGTGCTTTATATAGAAGTGTTTGTAATTTTTGTGCTTCTTTGAACCTTTTGAGTGGGTGCAGTTAAAACAAATTGTATAATTAGTCTATGAAAATAATGATAGTCAAGTGCTGTTTTTCAATTAAAACAATCCAGGTTTATTACCCAGAAAGTAACACAATACAATTACAATTTCATATCACAAACTCAGATTATTCTACTTCAGTTGAAAAGGTCCATCTTTATAACTTTATGACTTCAGTTAATGTGCTATTTGATATTTATGAACAATCACAACTTGTGCGGAAGCTCATATTAATGATTGATTAAGGCTGCAATGTATGTTCTATTTAAAAATACTAGAGATTTGTCATGTGATATTACAATGTGATTTTCATTTCCTTTTCAGCTGGTGCCATCTTTTCACATACAGGTGTTACTGAATGATTTCTGATGCTGATCTGATTGTGTTTCTTTGGAATGTTAATCAGCTTTTGAAAATTTAATGTATGTCTTGTAAATATCTGAAGGAAAAAAATATTACAAAGTACTGACTGCGTATTTTTCCCCATTTCAGATGAAAAACGACTTTATTCAGTTGCTTAAGGAAACCAGTGGTCTAGACCGCCACAGCCGGTGGAGTGAGACCAAGAAGAAGATGGACTCTGACCCTCGTTACAAGGCTGTAGACAGCAGCTCAAGGAGAGAGGACTGGTTCCGTGACTATGTGAAGCATTTGAAGGAGGAGAAGCGGGGAAAGAGTAGAGATAAAGACAGAGACAGGGATAGAGATGACGAGGTGGGTACTGATAAGGACTCTGACTCAGGGTGAAAAAGATGGAGCCATATAATTGTTGTGCTATAACCAACCTCAATCCCAGTACTCGATTTTAGTTGTAACCAACTGGAAATACTACCTGTGAAGCAGATATGGTAGATAAAGTCAGATGTCCGTGAAAGTAAGGAATTAAGTTTGAAAAAAGTTACCGAGTTCCTGGTTCAAAAGTTTGCATTCAGTTTCTTAACGTAGACTGGGGACCATGTCACAACTCTTCTGCAGACAGAGGACATAACACAACTTTGACTTTTGACTGGGTAGGTATGGGCGTATCTATGTGTACAGGTGGTTGTGTAGGTGTATAGGTGGGTATTTTGGTTTCAAAAGGACCCTTTTGGTGACATTATAAAACCTTTTGAGAAAAAAATGTACCAGCAACAGAGAAAATAATAAACATAGAGAAATGTAGAATAACTTTTGAAAGGGGGCAAACTGCTAAAATGGTAAAGAAAATGGTTCATGCCATGTGAAAAAATGTCTTGATTTTTGAGGGTTTTTGTCTTTTTAGTGTTCACTGGTTAGAGTGTTAAAATTTGAAGTGGCAATCAGGTATTGACAGATGTCCAATGACAATTGTATTTTATTGAATTTAAATTACTTAGTACTCCTCTGACGATGAAGAGACACAGCGGGTCAAGGAGAAAGAGAAAGAGAAGCGTGTGGAGGAGAGTCTGCGTAAACGGGAAGAGGAAGTGCAGAAGACGCTGTCCAGCTCACTGCGAGAACGCGAGAAAGAGCGTGAACAACACAAGCGAGAGGAGGCCGTACAGCACTTTAAGGCACTGATGGCAGACATGGTAAGCATTTTGAGGCAGTGATGGCAGACATGGTAAGCATTTTGAGGCACTGATGGCAGACATGGTAAGCATTTTGAGGCACTGATGGCAGACAGTGTAAGCATTTTGAGGCAGTGATGGCAGACATGGTAAGCATTTTGAGGCACTGAAGGCAGACATGGTAAGTATTTTGAGGCACTGATGGCAGACAGTGTAAGCATTTTGAGGCACTGATGGCAGACAGTGTAAGCATTTTGAGGCACTGATGGCAGACATGGTAAGCATTTTGAGGCAGTGATGGCAGACAGTGTAAGCATTTTGAGGCACTGATGGCAGACATGGTAAGCATTTTGAGGCACTGATGGCAGACAGTGTAAGCATTTTGAGGCACTGATGGCAGACATGGTAAGCATTTTGAGGCACTGATTGCAGACATGGTAAGCATTTTCAGGCACTGATAGCAGAAAGTGTAAGCATTTTGAGGCAGTGATGGCAGACATGGTAAGCATTTTCAGGCACTTATGGCAGACATGGTAAGCATTTTCAGGCACTGATGGCAGACATGTGAAGCATTTTCAGGCACTGATGGCAGACATGGTAAGCATTTTGAGGCAGTTGTGACAGAAAGTGTAAGCATTTTGAGGCACTGATGGCAGACAGTGTAAGCATTTTGAGGCAGTTATGGCAGAAAGTGTAAGCATTTTGAGGCACTGATGGCAGACGGTGTAAGTATTTTGAGGCACTAATGGCAGACGGTGTAAGTATTTTGAGGCACTGATGGCAGAGAGTGTAAGCATTTTGAGGCACTGATGGCAGACACTTGACAGACATGGTAAACACTTAAAAGTATGGAAAATATTGCCAGGTTATTCATGGAGTTATTGACAGATTCAGTTTGTTGTTATATCTTCCCCATTGGGTGCTACATTTTAAAAAAGAGGCTGAACATATTAAAACTGTTGCTCTTTCTTTGTAGCAGTATAATGTTAAGAAACGCTTTCTACCAACCCATTGGTCCTGTTCCTGTTGTCAGTTAAAAACACTATGCAGGAGTTACATGTGTAATTACTCGAGTCTATTTCTACAACTTGACCAAAATGTTATTCATCAGGTACGAGATGCAGAGGCTTCGTGGCGGGACACACGTAAGCAGCTGCGTAAAGACCCTCGCTACGACCTGGCAGACGCATTAGACAGAGAAGAGAAAGAGAAGCTATTTGAGGAGCACATCAAGACACTGGGCCATAAAAACAAAGACCTCTTCCATAAGCTGCTGGACGACACACCAGAAGTCAAGCTCACATCAAGGTGGAAGGAAGTGAAGAAAATAATCAAAGACGACCCCAGATACGCAAAGTTCTCGTCCAGTGATAGGGTATGCAGAACAAATGTAATAATATGTACACAGACATTGTCAGTGATCATCAGTTTCAGCTTATGAGCCTATTTCACAATTCCTAGTTAAGCTTCAAGTATGTAACAATATCTGAAATCGAAACTGGCCATTAGTAAAAATCTATAACGTTGATTTTCACATAATTGAAAATGAAAAATTGAACATTGTATATCTCGACTTATAACAGTTTAGTATCATATTATTAAACCTATCAGTGAAAACAATGAATGGCACCGTAATGAGATCACTAACAGGCAATTTAAAGTTATAGGCTGTTAAAGTTGCCATGGTAATCATAATTCTGAAAGAAATTTACAGAAGAACTTGGAAGACTATTAAATTTTGTCTCAGAATTTATGATAAAATGACAGATGTTTGATGACAAAACCCTCTATATTTCAGAAACGTGAGCGGGAATTTGAGGTGTACATCCATGAAAAGGTTGTCACAGCTAAAGCAGCATTTAGAGACCTGTTAAGGGAATGTAAGATCATCACATACAGGTGAGAACAATCTGGTAATTAGAAGTGTATACAGGAGGCTAAAATATGCTTGCACAAAAGATTTGTGAGAATAGGTACATGCAGTTTAATTTTGTTCTTGCAATTTTTGAGTATGCATTCACTTACATATGTCAGAAAGTAATGGTATGCCATAGAGTCGAGTAAAAACCTGAGGTATGAATGTACATTCAAACAGAAGTGTCTCCTGAAGCAACAGTTGGTTTCAACAGTTGAAATATTGAAATTCCTTGTATATTTGTAGATCTAAAAAGATGATGGAGGAAGGTGATAGTCACATGAAGGACATTGAAAACTTCTTACAGGTCAGTATTGTGCCACGTGTATGATGTTAAATTTAGCCCACGGAACTAAACAATAGTAGATGACTCGGAATATATCCATTGGTTTTCTTCATACAGATCAGAGGAGCAACATTTCTGGCTCCTGTTTCCAAGGTTGAGGGTTTGAATATCGAGCCCTGGTTTAAATTGAAAAAAGTGGTAGTTGCTTGCTAATGCCGGCTTTCCAACAGAACAGATTGTACATTAGTATGCAATGCTGTCTTCAACTGTACCAAGTAGGGCACATTGTCTCTGTGGTAAACACTATCTTTCTAGGCCCTGTGTATGGTTCACAACTCAATTGCAAATGTGAAAGTCTGTTGTTGTAATAATTTTTTGTTTGTAATCTTGACCAACCAATATATACTGATTTTCTCATTCCCCTATCAATCGAAGAGACATGGCATCACTTTGATAAGTTATGACCCTGGACCAGATTTTCAATTGTTATTAGCAGAATGATCAGTGCTGCCTGTAATTTAATTGTACCTGTAATGTAATTTGAGTAGTGGGGATTGTTGGAATACATTTACACCTGTGGTTGATTCACACCTGTGATTTCTTCTCTTCTGTATTGTCATAGAATGACAAGCGGTACCTGGTGCTAGAGAGTGCAGCAGATGAGAGGAGGAAGATCCTGATGACATATATCGAGGAGTTAGACAGAAAAGGAGTGCCACCCCCACCCACTGCCACAGAACCCTCACGCAGAAAGTAGTCTTCCTACGCCCATCTAATATGGTCCCTACTCAGACTAGACAGTGTTGATAGTCCTTGCAGCAAGTCTGTTATTTTAGTGAGCATATTATCCGTGCGAGGTTTCCGAGTGAAAACCTGTACATGAAGCAATTCACTAAGAAATAGTGCAGTCAGTCAAAACATTTGTCAAATTGTATTAGAATTGTTTCAGTGGCAAATATTTAGATGTATATGTCTCTGAAAACAAAATTAGTTATGCTGCAATCTTCCATATGTGACAACCATATTCCATATTGTTGGTTAAATTGTTACATGTCCTGCATGTCTGAAACTCCTTCTTTTCAAACAGAAGTGTGACAAAGAGGACAACTGTAGAAATATTAGAATATGAGGATATTAACACTTGAGTAGCAGTGTGACTTCTGAGGTGTATTCAATTGCTGTTCTACTGGGAGATTATCGTGTAGCTGCTACAGTTGAGTGGACGCACTGCTCAGCTGGATAAATGTAATGTAACAGAGAGGGTTATCTTAGACAGTATTGCTTTGTGAGAGTCAATGCTGTTACAGCATTGCATTGCTTGTGTAAGTTGAAAACACAATTTGGGTTTTAACATGTGGATTTTTAACCTGTATTTATGTAAACTGTTTTTGTTTTGAGGAATTCAAGGAATTCCTGTTCCATGCACTTGTTAAGTTTGAGGAGTCAGTACAGATTGACCTATTAATGTTTTTACTATTAAATATGGATGATAACTAGTAGTAACAGAATTCATAGAATCGGTAAAGATAGAAAGAACATTAGAAAAAGTTCAAATGATTTACATAATGCAAAAGTTATCCAAAATGGTTTTTTTAGGCTTGTTAAATGTATGATATGTTCATCAATTTCAAAGTGGTGATTGCCATTATTTTATAAGTAACCAATTTCTTATTAAATAATAGATTTTTAAATAAAATAGTTTTTACTGATTTTAGGAAAATTCTATGCTTTGCAGTAGACTTTTGGAAATAATTATTGAAAATAAGTATATCTCTTAAAAATGTGAGAATTGTAAAAATATCTTTGCTTTGTGATGAGCAAATAAAAGTGTACATGTAACAGTATCCATACCAAAATAAAAGTGTAGATACATTATGTGGTTGTTTCTCTGATGCATGCGGCACAAAATCTTTCCCCCTACACATACACAGAGACAGAATATCCTGTATGCCAACTGAACATTACATGAACCAGTCTGAATTATCATATCGGCTTATGAAAGTCCGGCATCTGTTACAGGCAAATTGTGTAATCAATCATTTAGTGAAATACCTAAAGATTCCAGGCATTTCATGAAATGCTTAAAATTTCCAGGCCTTTCATTTAATACCTGGTTTTGAGCTCCAAACAATTTTAGCCTGTCGCCTTTTACTGTAGGTACTTGATGGACCTATGTATGCCGTTGAGGTTGCATCATCAGATGATGACGTGGGTATCTTGAGTGTCATATTTTATACAGATGGTTCTGGCTCATTTTTACCCCACAGCGGGCGGAAGGAAAAAGTATGGGCTATATCTCAGAAACTGTAAGGTGTAGGAAGTTAATAACTTGGTAGGGACATTAGTTGTAGGTGTGCAGCGTCATGTTGTGACCTTGATTTGACCTTGTAGTGACCTTCACCTATACAATCTTGTCTGGGCTATTTCTCGGAGACTGTAAGGCGTAGGTAGTTGATACTTGGTAAGGGCATATGTTGGGAGTTGTAGGTGGGCAACGTCATGGTGTGACCTTGTTGTAGTGACCTTGGCCTGTAAAATCTTGTCTGGGCTATATTTCAGAAATCCTAATGTGTACAAAGTTGATACTTGGTAGAGACATTGGGGGTTTTAGGTGTGCAACGTTGTGGTCTGACCTTGATTTGACCTTACTGAAGTGACCTGGACCTATAGAATTTTGTCCGGGCTGTATCTTAACCATACGGTGTAGCGAGTTGACACTTGGTAGGGACATTGATTGGGGGTTGTAGGTGTGCAACTTTATGGTGTGATCTTGACCTTGTCGTACGATCGCGAGTTTTAAATCTTGTCCGGGCTCTTGAATTCCATAAGGTGTAAAAGGTTGACACTTGGTAGGGACATTGGTAAGGGAGTGTAGGTGTGAAGTTATCCTTGGCTCTGCTAAAGTGTGTTCACTTGCCATATTTGAGACGTGTTTCTCTTATGACAAAGATATATAGATTGCTGAAACTGATTATTTTTTGCACTTTTACATTATTGTGCCATTTCCATTGACATGTATTCACCAGTTAATAAATTTTACAGTGTCATAATTTTTACCCCACAGCCCTTAAGGGCTGTCGGGGTATTGTTTTCACCCATGGTGTCCGGATGGGCGGGCGGGCGTCCTGTCGGGCGGGTGGCAGGAAAAAGTTTGTCCGTGCTGTATCTCAGAAACTGTAAGGTGTAGGAAGTTGATACTTGGTAGGGACATTGGTTAGCGGGTGTAGGTGTGCAACGTCATGGTTTGACCTTTCCGTAGTGACCTTGACCTATAAAATCTTGTCTGGGCTATATCTCGGAAACTGTAAGGGGTAGGAAGTTGATACTTGGTAGGGATATTGGTTAGGGGGTGTAGGTGTGCAACGTCATGGAGTGACCTTGATTTGACCTTTGACCTTGCCGTAGTGACCTTCACCTATAAAATCTTGTCCAGGCTATATCTCGGAAACTGTAAGGTGTAGGAAGTTGATACTTAGTAGGGATATCGGTTAGGGGGTGTAGTTGTGCAACGTCATGGTGTGACCTTGATTTGACCTTGCCGTAGTGACCTTGACCTATAAAATCTTGTCCGGGCTATATCTTGGAAACCGTAAGGTGTAGGAAGTGGGCCATAGGTGTGTATTATCATGGTGTGACCTTAATTTGACCTTTGACCTTGTCGTAGTGACCTTGACCTTTAAAATCTTGTTGCACCTTTGGGTCTGTCTTTTAGCACTGTTAATTATATCCCCAGACGAAAGTCGGGGATATATTGGATTCAGGTCCGTCGCGCCGCCGCCGCCGCCGCCGTAGAAATTTCCTTGTGGACGCGATAACTCAAAAACAAATTAATATTTTTTTTTCAAACTTCGTACACATGTTAAGGGTGCCCAAAGGAAGATCCCTATTTTAAGGTGACCTTAAACTCCCAGTAAAAAAGAACTTATGGCCACCTTAAGGTCAGAAATTGGACTTTTGGCCACTTAGAGCCCTGTAGGTCACAAACTATGATGCTCAGCTGGCTGAAATTTTACCTGACAACACATTAATATGTTCTTAGTACATGTGCCGAAAATCATGACTTTAAGTTGAGGAGAAAATTGTGTTTGAGGCCCATAAATACCCCCACTTAGGGATTTTTTGCTATACTTTACACATATTTTGCCCTATAATTTGGAAGTGATAATTCTGATGAGTCTCAAACTGCGCTAGGTATAACTTTGATATGTAATCCTTGTCTGTAGAAAATTTTAGGGCTGTAGGTTTACCCAAAGGGGTCGACTTAAGGTCTCAAAAGTGCCCACAGAGACCCAATTTATGCACTTTTTGCCACTTTCAAGCACTGTAGCTTTCAAACTATGTCTCTCATCTAAGTTAAATATCATCTGGGAATATATCTATGTGTTTTCTTATATGTGCCCCAACATTTAGGCCTTTAATAGACAGTTAACCTGTGTATCAGGACCATAAACACCCACCCGAGTGACCCTTATAAGACATTTTTCACATCTTTTTCCCTGTAACTTGGAAATGGTAAGTCTGAGAAGTTTCAAACTGTATTAGATATATATTCTGTGTGTAATCTTAGTATGTAACAGATTTTAAGTCTGAAGCTTTAATTTTGAAGGTCAAATTGAGGTCTCTAAAAGGCTCCCAAAGACCCAATATTTGGACTTTTTGCTACTTTTAAGCCCTGTGACTGTCAAACTATGTGACTGATAGAGCTCAAATCCTATCTGAGAAGATATTAGTATGTTATTTTTATATGTGCCAAAAATTAAGGCTTTAAGAAGACATTTAACCTGTGTATGAGGACCATAAATCCCCACCCGAGTGACCATTTTTAGACATTTTTCACATATTTTTCCCTGTAACTTGGAAATGGTAAGTCTAAGAAGTTTCAAACTGTATTAGATGCATATTCTATGTGTAATCTTAGTATGTGACAAATTTTAAGTCTGAAGCTTTAATTTGAAGGCCACATTTAGGTCTCTAGAAGGCCCCATAAAGACCCAGTATTTGGACTTTTTGCCAATTTTAAGGCCTGTGACTGTTAAACTATGTGACTGATAGAGCTGAAATCTCATCTGGGAATACATTATTATGTTCTTTTTACATGTGCCAAAAATCAAGGCTTCAAGTAGACATTTAACCTGTGTATGAGGACCTTTAACACCCACCTGAGTGACCCTTTTAAGACATTTTTCACATATTTTGCTCTGTAACTTGGAAATGGTAAGTCTGAGAAGTTTCAAACTTTATTAGATACATATTCTATGTGTAATCTTAGTATGTAACAAATTTTAAGTCTGAAGCTTTAATTTGAAAGCCACATCGAGATCTCTAAAAGGCCCACAATGACCCAATATTTGGACTTTTTACCACCTTTAAGCCCTGTAACTGTTAAACTATGTGATTGATGGAGCTGAAATCCCATCTGGGAATGCATTATTATGTCCTTTTTACATATGCCGAAAATCAAGGTTTTTAGTAGACATTTAACCTGTGTATGAGGGCCATAGACACTCGCCCAAGTGCCTTTTTTGACATTTTTTCCGTACTTTGCCCTCTTATTTGGAAATGCTTAGTGTGACAAGTCTTAAACTGTATTATATATGATTTTTGTTTGTTATGTATGTCCCCCCAAAAAGTTTCAGATCTGTAGTTTAATTGCTAAGGTCTCTTTAACAATTGTAAAATGCTCACAGAAACCCAATTTATGGATATTATGCCACTTTAAAGCCCAGTAACTGTCAAACTATGTGGGTTATAGAGCTGAAATCTTTGAATTTTTAAAAGGAAATGCCTGTCTATTTAAATTTTGAATATTAATAATGTTATGGCTATCTTAGTCTTTTAAGAACTTATTTTTGTGTGTTATACCTCTGCTTGCTGAGTTTTTCACTTTTTAAAATGAAACTGGTGAAACATATTGAAGTAGACAAAATGGACACTTTAAGTGAGCTTTAAGTCCCAATATTAATGAAATTATATCCTTATGTAGTAAAACTAGGGGATTTTTAACCCTCAACTAGCCCAGTTTTATTCAACTTGCCTCAGTTAATTTTGGCACAGCTCCTACAGTTATGAACTCATTTCAGTTGATAATCACATACTTAAAATTCTCAATTCTTTTTGTATTTGAGTACCCCTTTTATATAGATTGTTTGTTTACCATTTATGCTCAACCCACATCCCCCCACCCGGATTCCCCCCACCCACCTCTGGGACCTCCAGCTATATTGAGTGACACTAAATAAACAAAGGTATTTAATGATATCAGATGAGAAACAAAGAACTCAATGGGGTTGCAGATCTTGTGTAATAGTGAGAGAGGTGTGGAGAAGGGGTGGGGGTGGGAGGTGGTGGGCTTCATTACATATAACACAAAGGGGAGTCAGAACTGAGATTGTGTCACATATTTAGGTTGCATATATATGGACCACATATATAGGTATAGAGGAAATGAATAACTGAAAACAATTTGCAAATTCTAAAAATAATATAATAAAATAATAATATAAATAATTTTTTTTTAAATAATATTTTATTTGTGAACAAATATAGAAACAGATATGCGCTTTTGGGATTATGAATTTTAGAATGGACATTGAATCATCAATCATTTAAATACTTTGAAGGAAGATTGAAAAATATGATGAGTTGAGTTAAAAATAATATTTTATTTGTCAACAAATATAGAAACAGATATGCTCTTTTGGGATTATTATTTTAGAATGGACATTCAATCATCAATCATTTAAATACTTTGAAAATAGGTTTAGAGTTATCATTGCAGGAAGATTGAAAATATAATTTGACTTATGTATTCGGCGTCTGGGGATACACCATCTTCCTTGGGGAGATATAAACAGAGCAGATTGATGTGCTGAAGTTCATATAATAATGGGTAATTATGTTTTAAAAAATTCCCGATCAAAACCTGTGGCGTGAGTGATGACCTGTCTGGGGATATGTTGGCGCCGAGTTGGCCCAATCTAGTTCATATTAGAATTCATTAAGAATTTTACTTTCATAACTTCCCATTGTAAGAGAATTTCATCAAGTGAGCGACAGATTTTGCTCCAACACCACACATAAGCGTTCATTAAATGTATTACCACTTCTGTATGCATGGTAATATTCAAAACATCTAAACCATAATTCGGCCATGCAGATGTAGATAAAGAATGTTGAATTTTAGTTTACTGATTAATGCTGTCATCTTGTTATTGAATTGACTTGTTTTAATACTTCATCTTTACATGCATTATCTTTCTTTTAAACATTATTTTCTGCATTTAAACATTTTTTGGAACTTTATATAACTGACAGTGCTCTGAAAGTATCCTGAACTTTACTGGCACAGTGCTTCTGTATCTCGTGGTGTTGAAAATATTTCCCTAGGCTGTGGGGTACGGGCATCTCTGATGCTATTTTTAATTTTCTGATTAATGCTGTCATCTTTCTATTTAATTGTTTTAACTTTATCTTTACATACATATTCTTTCTCTTAGACATTATTTTCTCCATTTAAACATTATTTGGACCTTTATATAACTGACACTGCTCTGAAAGTATCCTGATCGTTGTACTATTTCACTACTATATTTCATGGTTAAAAGGGGGGCAGTAGGTAACATCATGGTGTGACCTTGATATGACCTTTTACCTTTTTATAGTTACTTTCACCTATAAAATCTTGTCCGGGCTATATCACACCATGACGTTACACACCTACAACCCCCTAACTAATGTCTCTACCAAGTATCAACTTCCTACACCTTATGGTTGCAGAGATATAGCCCTGACAAGATTTTATAGGTCAAGGTCACACCTTGCAAACCTACACCCCTAAGCCAATGTCCCTACGAAGTATCAACTTCCTACACCTTACGCTATTCGAGATATAGCCTGGACAAGATTTTATAGGTCAAACTCACTATTGTAAGGTCAAATCAAGGTCACACCATGACATTACACACCTTCAACCCCTAACTAATGTCCCTACCAAGTGTCAACTTCCTACACCTTATGGTTGCTGAGATATAGCCCGGACAAGATTTTATAGTTCAAGGTCACTACGGCAAGGTCAAATCAAAGTCGCACCATGATGTTGCACACCTACAACTCCTAACTAATGCCCCTACCAAGTATTAACTTCCTACACCTTATGGTATTGGAGATATAGCCCGGACAAGATTTTACAGGTCAGGCTCACTATGGTAAGGTCAAATCAAGGTCACACTATGACGTTGAACACCCCCTAACCAAGTATCAACTACCTACACCTTACGGTTTCTGAAATACATGCCGGGCAAACTTTTTCCTGCCACCAGCCCGAATGCCCATCCGGACACCATGGGTGAAAACAATATCCAGACAGCCCTTAAGGGCTGTGGGGTAGAAAAAGCTTCACAGTGCTCTATTTATGTGGGCTTCTCTTGAAGTATCACACAAAAAGAAGTGAAGTATCACACAAAAAGAAGAAGTGAAGTATCAGAAAAGAAGTAATCAAAAGATAAGAAACTTTGTAAAGTTTGATGATTCTGTTTTAGATGAACCTTTTCCTAGTAAGTCGACTTGAACTTCAATTGATTCTTCTCTGCAAGATCTTACCAAGACTATAAGTAATCAAATTGCCTCCCTATCCACTCAGTTCGAGGACTTTGGATGCCAGGATAAGGCTCCCTCCTCACAGAAAGAGCGGTCTGTTTCTTAAGAGCAGGGTATGAGTGCCCCTGTCTCTCGGACCAGACAAGATCTTTCAGATAGAGAGTTCCTAGGACTCTCAGCAGCCATCTAGAAAAAGATGTGCGGTAGGTCCATGTCTCAGGGTGAGTCAGAGTCTCAAAGTCAGGAGCTAGATCTCTCCTGTGTAGAAATATTAACAGCCATTAGGGGTATTCTGGAATTAGAAGTACCACAAGTACAGTTCCTTGTGGCTCCTGGATTTTCAAAAAAAAAATCCTCCAAGCAAATGGTCAGGAAACGGAATCTAGCTTTATCTCCAATCCAAGATATCAAAAACATGTGGGACCACAGGTTCAGGAAAGCCTCAACTACTAATGTGAATAACAAGTCCAGCACTGAATCTCTATCACAGGGTTAAGAGGCCAGATATAGTGTATTACACATTTCACCTCAAGAAATTCCCCTGAAAGCTCCTAAACTTCAAATATAGCCAGAGTAAAGACTCTGCATCTATCTCAGTACCAGCTAAGCAACATTTGATTCAAGAGACTGCAGAGAAAATGTCCAAATATTCACATTGTCCCAGGTTTTTAATGGGGAGGGGTTGCAATATACATGTACTTGAATATTTTGACAAATTACCCAGAAAAAAATGTTTCTTTAAGTAAAAAACAAAGCTTGTTATGGTCAGCATTACTTTATGGAAAGTCAAAATAAATGCATTAGCAAAGAAAATCGATAAAGATTCCTTATTACATGCACAATTTGTATATGATCAATGAAGAGTATTACTACCATAAGGAGGTTATGTTTTGGATTTGTTTGTCTTAATCTCTGTTTCTTAATACTTGAAAAGACATGAACAAATCTTTATGAAATTTTTTATGTACATAGGGCCTGCATGAAGGAAATGAAATTAAATTTTGTGAAAAAATCCAGATCACATTCTGGATACAAAAACCCTGAATATTCTAATGTCAAGTTTTAATGTATTTTTTCAAATGGTTTTGCTTTATTATAGTATCACTCTGTGGCATCTTGTCTGTTTTGAGAGAATGGAAAAAGCCTTAAATTAAATATATCCTGGAAACAATTTATGATTCCACATTCTGTAGCTAACCTCTAGCAAAAATGATTTGTAAAATATACCACTTTACGAAACACAATAAAGCTCACATTTTGCTTACAGTTTAATACTGAAACTGCTGCAGTTTTTACCTCACAGCCCTTAAGTGCTGTTGGGACATTGTTTTCAACCATGGTGTCTGGGCGGGCGGGCAGCAGGAAGAGTTTGTCTGGCCTGTATCTCAAAAATTGTAAGGTGTAGGAAGTTTATACTTAGTGGGGACATTGGTTGGGGCTGTAGGTGTGCAACATCATGGTGTGAGCTTAATTTGACCTTTGACCTTGCCGCAGTGACCTTGAGTTTGAAAATCTTGTCTGGGCTATATCTCAGAAACCGTATGGTGTAGGAAGTTGATACTTGGTAGGGACATTGGTTGGGGGTGTAGGTGTGGAACATCATGATGTGACCTTGCCATAGTGACCTTGACTTATAAAATCTTGTCCTGGCTATATCTCAGAGAGCGTAAGGTGTAGGAAGTTGATACTTAGTAGGGACATTAGTTGGGGGTTGTAGGTGTGCAATGTCATGGTGAGACTTTGATTTGACATTTGACCTTGCCATAGTGACCTTGACCTTTAAAATTTTGTCCAGGCAATATCTCGGAAACTGTAAAGTGTAGGAAGTTGATAGTGACATTGCTTAGGGGTTGTAGGTGTGCATCATAGTTTTTAGTTTACTGATTAATGCTGTCATCTTGCTGTTGAAATGTCTTGTTTTAATACTTTATCTTTGCATATATTTTGTTTCTCTTAGATGTTATTTTCTCTACTTAAACATTTAGTCCTGAAAGTATTCCGATCTTTGTACTTTTTCACTACTTCTATATCTCATGGTGTTGAAAACTATTTCCCCAGGCTGTGGGGTACGGGCATCTCTGATGCTATTTTTAAATCATCCACTTCTCGATCAGATACAAAACACAGTAAAGTTTACGTTCTGCTTACAGTCTCATAGTGCAACTAGTACAGCTCTCCATCCGGGCCGCTTGTTTTTGTTAGCAAAAACCTTTTTCTAGTTTTCATTATGGTTTTCAGGTTTGTGCTTTAAAATTAAATGTAAAATACATGAACTTTTTTGTGATTCTGATTATATGATTTTGAAAAGTACTGTATTCTATTCAAACAAGCAGAGGGAGATATCTCAGGTAACAATATAAGCCTTTTTGCTTGTTCCTGGCTTTTATACTCAAATTTCTGACTTCTGGGAAAGCCCCCTTCAAAATTTTGTATCTGTTAGTGGAAGAAATTGCCACACATTTTCACGCATTGTTGTTCATGACAAGAAACAAGTTATTATTTTATTTAAAAATATTGCACATTAAAAGAACCATGAACTTTACAAAAAAATTTATTTAGAGTTTTTCTTGTATAAATCTACAAAAAGCAAATGGTTAACTATGAATTAATTTATCCACATAGCACATAACATTCGAAATACAGTTTTAGAATATGTGGCTTTGAGATTTGAAGTCTTTCTCAAACCCATTTCAAATGGGGAGAAAAGTGCATGTTTCCCATAAAACGACCACATATGTTACTCTACCAACAGACAAGGTGTGATGATTTAATACAGGTAAATCACAATATCGCAGATCTTTGGAATATGTTATAAAATACATTAACTTATTCATCTGTGCAAGACATTATTAACAAAACTAGAAAATAATATAAACAATACAAAATAACAATGTACTACCAATTTAACAATAATTAAAGGTTCTAGTGATATTTCCAAGCAAGAGTTTGGTTTTGACAAATTAGTAAAACATGAGCAAATGTGGCTCTCAACACGATATTAACAGTACAAAAATTAATCACAGGGAATAAATACCAGATTGAAATTATTATGGTGCAAACTGGGTATAATGTTGTATTAACATATAAATAACTAAAAAAGCCAAACAATTTGTATAAACATTATATTAGTTTTTCATAAATGCAATATAATTTTGTCAACAAACAAAACATGACAAACTAATTTGTTTAGAAAATTTACAATAAACATTCATAACTCCCTAAAAATTAGGTTCTTACTTGCAAGAGTATCATTTTTATCAGTCTTTCCCATTTATACTTAAGTTAACAATCGACTGAAATTATCAATTGACATTTAAAAGTTTATTATTAATTTAACAAATTAAACCACGTTTTTTGTATCTTTTGACTGCAGTTAAAAATAACGTTAGACTTCCACCAATCCTTGTACTTCAGATGTTTGCTTAATAGCTCTGAGTTTCAAGGAAAGCTAAGCAAAGATCTAGTCACTGTTGTTGTGGTAACAATACGTAACATACACATGAGTCCATGACAAAAACCTGCATGTCACAAGTTTTGTGAATCATAAAATTCTAGCACCAAAATATCTGAACAATAACCTCATAATGTGCCATTGCCAACGGAAAACCGTTTCCCTGAATTAGAACATACACATAAAATAATGAACACATTATACATAAACACTGATTTTGGTTTCTTGCATCCTATTATTGCATGATGTCAGAGCACAATAACAGTATTCTGTGTAATTTTACTGCAGGGAATTTATGGACCAGTGTTACATATCTTCACTTAGAGGAGTGGTTCCATTTTTATGAAAGAGGAATCCTAAAATTCAGCATCCAGCAGTTTTCTGTTCGTTTTTATCATTTCAATCATTCCCGCACAAATTTTACACATCCAGTATATTTGTCTGAGTATGACACCATTTAAACAATCCCTTCATTATGCCACATTAAAGCCAGTTCCCATTTCTTTTGAGCACTAGCTACAAGTACTACAAGTTCCAATGCCCTTTCTTTATGGGTTTAATTTGGACAAATTGCTGCTTCTGATTGGTGCAGCAGGGAACCAATGGCATGCCGTGTATCAACTGGCTCTTTGTGTTCTCTCTACTGATTGGCTGCTGGAGCTGGAAGGAGGGTAGCGAGGGGAAAGTGTGTGACTTCCACTCGAATAGCTCTGTCAAAAGAAGTGAATGTCAGAGAAATGTATTCAACAAAAGTACAAATGTTTGTGTATATTAGCACTGTAACATTTAACACAAAATTGGGTCACATAATTATACAAAATGAAAAGTTTTAATCACAGACAGATGTTATAAACTATTCATAAGGCATTCATTATTTAATTGACATAAGAATTCCTTGACATTTTAAAGAAGAAAAGTGTATCCAATCCAATCCAATCAGATTGATGGTCCCTCTGTAACCCAGGGACAGAAAATCTTATTGGCACAGTCCACCACTATTAGGCTAAGTTTCCATGAGCAGGAATAGAACCCACAACGACTGAGGTGAAGGCCAAGTAACGGACACCAAACTTAGTGAACACACGATCAATGAGACTCTCCCCCCCCCCCCCCCCCACACACACACACAGCAGTATGAGAATATTTTATTAAGTAACTGCTGGGAATCTTACAATGTTCAAATACTCATTTTCCCCCTTCATATTGTGGATTAGAATATTGGCTTTGATCTTAAGAAAGTTGGTGGTTGCCTGCCAATGCTTGGTGATTAAATGAGAAGTCTTGATCAAATGGACTGTCTTTCCTTCTATTTCCTAGATCACCCATCATAATTTAGCTTAGACAGTCTTAAACTCCTCAATAATTAAATTACTCCTGGGTGTTTGTTTTTGTACATTTCTCTTTTCATCACAACACAGTGACACAATAACCACTTTTAAAGAAGTGTTATGACACACTTAAATTGCTTCATTGGAAATTTTCTCACTGATTTACTAAATTACAATTATTCCATTCATTTTTTTACATTCAGCATAAAAACGTCTGTAGCTATTAGTTTAAATTAAGTGAGCTAATTCTAACAGAATGCCAAACTGATTTGTAGGTGTCAGTATTTAAAGCTGAATATTCACAGTAGCTAGCATGAATAAAATAATTTTTAATTTGATCCTTTTGGGTTTAAAAGAAAAAAAAATAAGAGAAAGCAAAATATGTATTCACTCAAAAAAGACAAGCCTGATGAGCACAAGTATTGTTGAGTGAACTTTAATTAAGTTAGTGCAATTCAGAGTGCAACTCAAGACCTCTCCCTCTCTACAACCAAACTTACAAGTAGAAAAGGGACACCAAGGTCCACTGGTCTTTCTGCTCAGTTAATAAATAAGCAGGCATTGTGGAATTACAAGAAATAATGCACACGTGTCATGTAACCAAGGAAAGACAGTTTCAAACGTGTGCTGTGTGACTCAAAAAACAAAGAGGGTGTCTGAATCAGAAATATAAAGATTGCCACAGTATGTGAAATTCCCTGACAAAGACCTCTTGCATTGTACTTTAATATGAGAATATTTTCTTCGTGTTATATTCATTTACTGACAATACTCTGCCATATATTTAACATGTTGCAAAATTTCTGATGAACTTTCTGTTCTGTTAAGTTTGAAGAAAATTTTAAATTTCACACACTTTGGTACATTGTGCATTTTTTCACTTGAAATAAACTTCAACAACACAAATGGTGACAAAAAAAAAACAAAATCAACTCAGAAAATCAACTTGGTCACAAGAAACTGCTGACTAGGGTACCTGAGCTCACTGCTGTCAAGTCCTTTCCACCTACACAGACTGTGAAAGGCAAAATATTACAATTTCATTGAATTTCAAAAACAACAAAACAAAAATCTGTGAACTTTAAAATTGACACTGTGAAGGTGAGATTAAGAGCTGGAGGAAAGAACTGCTGCATGATGTTAAACCACTGATCTGCAACTTATATTTAGTGATGAAATTTATTTGAATGTATAAAGACATTTGTAATCTTTGAGTGTAACTGGACCAAAGAAAATTTCAACACTATTCATTTCTGAAATTTCTTATGTCATGAACTCTGAGTAGCAGGACTACCTTTCAAGTAACAGTAAAGATCAGGCTGTCTGAGGGACTTTATGCTGAAATTTACTGTTTATTGATCTGTAAGGCCTGGTTAAGTAGAAGCATTCTTCTCATCCCTCAGGATATGTCCCAATAGGGTTACACACTGTATGGTTTAATTATGCTGGTAATAGTAATTAGCAGTGTAAAAATTTATACATGGAAAAAAAAAATTGTGGAATCAAATATTGTTTGAATATTGCATTTTATGACTACTGTAGTTCCTGTTGTTTGACAGCATTTTAAATCTTAAAATCTGATAGAGAAAAACTGTCTAATACTCAGGCATATAACTCTGTGTTTACACTCTATGGATGGGATCTTCACACCCTCACTGCTTTAGCATGTCTAGTAATCAGCCATTGATTAAACAACAATTAATGATTCACATCTGAATGCAGATCAATTTAATGGGTGCAATGCATTATGTTAATATGTACTGTTATTTAATTTATATATGAAATATTTCAATACATGATATATCTGTGGTTGGCATATCCACACAGGTTGTTCTTATGTCCATAACAGGAAATGAGTCATCTAGAATCTAGGAATAAATGAGAAGTCTGGCAAAGGTAACAGACAACAAAGACTGGAAGAATAAAATAGGAACAAAACCATGTCTGGTAAATTCTGTTTATATCTTTGTTTCCATGAGCATTATAGTAATGAGCCAGTACTTACCCTCTTGGATTTAGAACCAAACACTGCGACCTCCTCTATAAAACTTGCGGGGACTAGACCTTTCTTACCATGCACCTGTCAATCAAATTAGAAACTCCTGGTAAGCTTGCAAAATATTGTCTGAATTCAAATTAATAATTTCAGTGACAAAAAGTTTTAAAATGTTACCTGGATCAGAGAAAGTTATGGTACAAAATGTAGAACTGAGACTACATATTCAAAGCACTAAATTTTTTCAATGAATTAACAATATAGTGACACTTAATCTTACTCTTATATAATAAAATTTGTCCATTGTTCCAATTAAGGCCAAGGTTTAAACTGACACCTGGTGTATGAAAACACTATGATTAGAATAAGCAGTAACCGGGAACTTTAAACCTTTGTTGAGATATGGGGTAGAAACTGGCAAACCAAGAACTCCTGAATCTATTAAAATACTGTTCATTTCAATTAAAAACATCAGTGAAACTTAGTTATGAATAAGATTTGTCAACCTAATATTTTCATATATAGTAGACCCTCGATTATCTGAACCTCTATAATCTGAATCTCTGGATTAGCTGATCTGCAACCTTGTCTCCTTATATACATGTATAGTACACAGTTTAACATGAGTGGTAATACAGGATTTTACATATTCTCAGAAACCATTCATTCTAGCGATTTATAAAATATACTGTCCACAGAAACGCCTAACTAATTTGATTCTTTAATACCACTATTTCATTTGGGGAGGGATTAATTCATTTACAGGACCACACTACACAACTTCTTTGATAATGCGCCAATCACTGAATGTGTGTTTGATTGGGTTTGGCAATTTATAATCTCTCAGAGTTGGTCGCTTCACAGACTGACAATGTGCATTGAACAATAATGTCAACTATGCATTACCAACCAAACATACCCAATCACTGAAGGTGTGCTCAATTGAGGTTTTGTAATTAATAATCTCCCAGAGGTTTTAAATTGACAAAATGCATTATGACATTTATCACAAATGAAACCTCAATAATGTGTGCACCGACCAAACACCCAGCTGAAGTCTGCTTAATATTTTAAATAAAAATTACAATATCCACAGAAATGGAGCAAATGAGTTACAAATTAGTGGGTCAGTTATATTGCATTACACATATATATTAAACTGCTTCATCAATGACCACCCCAGGTACATATTTAGTGCCTAAAAAACTTCTTTTTAATTATTGTCCCCCTGGCAATCCCAGATGTTGGATTTCAAGTAATTTCAGGTCTCCAAACCCCTTGATTAACTGACCCGACTGTATGTCCCCCGCTGATTTCGAATAATCAAGGTTCCACTATAATTAGTTTTCATTGATATCTTGCACTTTATTTTCAATAAATTTGTTTCAACTGCCATATTTACTTTACTCTTACTTGCTTTATACTAGAATGCATGTACCCTGACTTGGGTCAGATATTGCACATTGAACACAGAGCACTATTTTTTGCTAAAAATCACACACTAATTACAATATGTTGGACTATAACTTCACACCTGCTTCACATTAACATTAGTGTTTGTCATTAATTTATGTAGTGTTTCACATCACACTCTGTACTTTTGAATCTGTGTTTGTGACAGGCAGTTAAGGGGATCCATTGGTGTTGTGGTTAGAGTGCACACCTTCAACCTCTGAGGCTGCCGCTTTGAATCTCGGCTGGGTCACTTCATGTTGGAAAGTTGGTAGTTACTTGCTGATGCCTGGTGGTTTACAGAGCAAAATCTTGACCAACTAGTATGCACTGGTTTCTCCACTCGTAAACTACCCATTGCAATATGACCCTGGCTGTTGAACAAGACGCAAAACAAAAAATAAATCTAAATCAGTGACAGGTTTTTGCAATTAATAATCTTCCAGACTTTTTCAGTTCACCAAATGCATGGTGATGTTTATCAAAAATGAAATGTAACTAATGCATGTACCAAACGAACACACCCAGCTGAAGTCTGCTTAATATTTTAAATAAAAATTACAATATCCATAGAAATGGAGCAAATGAGTTACAAATTAGTGGGTCAGTTATATTGCATTACACAAATATGTTAAACTGCTTCATCAATGACCACCCCAGGTACATATTTATATGCCTAAAAAACTTTTTCAGTTATCATCCACTTGGTAACCCCAGATGTTGGATTTTAAGTAATTTCAAATCTCCAAACCCCCAAATTAACTAACCTGACTGTATGTCCCCAATTGGTTTCGGACATTCAAGGTTCTATAATTAGTTTCCACTGATACCTTGCACTTTAATTTCAACAAATTTGTTTCATCAACTGTAACATTTGCTTTATTGTTACTTGCATGAGCCTTATACTAGAATGCACGTAACCTGACTTGGGTCAGATATTGCACATTGAATACACAGCACCGTTTTTTTTTTTTCCCAAAGTCACACACTAATGAAGATTCCTAGCCCACGATTTCCTATAGGTTGGTTTCACATTGCAAACCTCTAGGACCAATAATAAGCGAGTTACAAGTGCTTTTAACTTTGGCTATCCTCGTTTGACCTTGAAGGACGGGCCCAAGGTAAAAAAAGCTGACCACATCAGAAGATTCCTAGCCCATGACTTCCATTCGTTGGTTTCACATTGCAAACCTCTAGGACCAATATATTATGCCAGTTATAAGCACTTTTAAGTTCTTTGGCTACCTTTGTTTGACCTTGAAGAAGGGGCTCAAGGTCAAATCGGACCACATCAGAAGATTCCTAGCCCATGATTTCCTATAGGTTGGTTTCGCATTGCAAACCTCTAGGACCAATAATAAGCGAGTTATAAGCACTTTTAAATTTGGCTATCCTCATTTGACCTTAAAGGAGGGGGCCCAAGGTCAAATCTTACCACATCAGGAGATTCCTAACCCATGATTTACTATAGGTTGATTTCAAATTGTGAACCTCTAGGACCGAGTTATAAACACTTTTGCAATAGTTTTCAAGTTAGAACTGATTTACTCATCAGTGAGAACCTCAAAGTAGCTATTACTTTGTTATGCAATGAGCTACAGGTCTGCAATTTTACTTTGTTATAGCTGACCTAAAAGTAGCTGAATAACATATTTAAACAAATTCTCTAAATGCAATAGTTTTCAGGTTACAATTTAAAATTTTTGATGTTTTTGACTACCCAGAGCATAATTTTGATTGCAGGGCTTAAAATAGCTATTACTCGCTTGATTTCGATCCCAGGCCTACAAAAAGATACGGTGGCGAGACATCATTCTCATAAATTCATTTACTAAATATAAAATAAATCTGAAAGAAGCTGTGCCCTTTAGCTTGAACACAAGCAATAATCAAAATTTATGATGTTTTTGACTCCCCACAGCATAATTTTGACTCCTGGGCTACCAAAAAAATAGGGTGGCCAGACTTCTGCCATAGCAAGCCACTAGCCAAGTTTAAAAGAAATCCCCCCAAAAATGTGGCTTGTAGATTAAACACAAGAAATCTCTGCAGATACGTATACTGACGCGGACAATGACCGTGCATGATCCATAGTAACCCCGCTTTTTGGGGATACAATTACAACATGAGGGACTCTTTATAATTTCACACCCACTTCACCTTAACATCAATGTTTACCATTAATATATGTGGTGTTTCATGTCACATTCTGAGCTTTTGAATCTGTGTTTGTAACAGGTAGCTTGAAGAATGAAAGCAGTACAATACAGTTGGCCAAGTCTCAGTACTGCAAACCATTCGCCAATGGCAAACAACTACCAGCTTTCCCACCTGAAATCAAGCTGGAATGCATACTCTGAATCTTAGATGTGGGAGTGAGTTGTTAGATTAATTTGGGTTTAACATCATGTTCAACAAATTGTATAGGTTTTATCACGATGGGTAGTTTTAAGGGCAGAGGAAACCAGTACATATTAGCTGATCAAGATTCTGCACAGTAAAGTGCCAGACATTGGTAAGTTACTACCAACTTTCCCACATGGGGGTGAGGGCTAGGGTTCAAACCACTGACCTCAGAAGTGGGAAGTGTGTTACCCACTACACGACCTAGCCCCCTCACAGGAGCGAGTGTTTTGACATTAAACAAGTCCTTGGGTATACTTACTTTTCCAAAGTAATAACCGTCTTCTCTGGATTTTCCATAACATACGACAACATCACCAGTTTTAAAGGAGAGCTCTTCCTTTGAGTCTTTGTTTGGTGATGATGCCTGGGCGTCATAATCATAGACTGCCATAAACTGTAATACAAGAAAGACAACCATTTGTTTCAACATTACACAAATACCATACTGAAAACAGCTTAATCAAGTGTAATAATTTTTATACCATATGCCTGGGGCTGGTTTCACAAAGCCTGGACTTAGGCTAAGTCAGGGATTTAAATCTGAGCCTTTTGTCTCGACTAAGTCCTGGACTTAAATGGATTTCACAAAAGGTGACTTAGCTAAGTCGAAGCTACGGTATGTCATGTGAGCATTTATATCTAGTCAAAATTATTTACTGGTGACATATATTTTTGTTTAACTCATTTTATCTTTGACAAAATGCTGTTTTTCAATGGAAAGCCTTGCAACTAATTTAGGGAGGTGTATATATTTATTCTTTATTTTCCAGCATTTCTATTAGAAATTTTCGAATTTTGAAGTAAAAAATATGTATGGTGGCCATATTTTAGTCTATGTTTACAAAAGTTAAGACCACTCTCGTGTAGACTTAGCCAAAGCCTAGACTTGGCGGCTTTGTGAAACCCTCTAAGTTTAAGACCACAGATTTAGCCTCATTTAAGACAAAAGTCTTAACTTTAAGTCTAAGTCTGGGCTAAGTCCTTTTGTGAAACCAACCCCTGTTGTTTAATATTTTTGTAGAATATATTATACATCTAACAAACTGGGGTTGTAAGTAAAATATTAAAATCCACTTAGGTGTTTATTTATATCTTTACCTCACAATGTTAGAGAAACTACATTATTACAATCAGGTAATATTATCTGATTTATCTTTGACAGGAACGTTAGGATTATAATAAGATTTGAATTTAATGCAATGCATATTTAGCCACTCAAAGTAATGAAAACTATTTTAGAAAAAAAACATTTATCACATCTAATTACAAACTAATTCTTAGCTATTTTAATGAATTTTGTTTAAATTTAAAGTCAATCAGCAGTTGATAATACTGTATCTGGGATTATGGAGAACTTCAAATGACAATATTCAGACTAATAATCAGCTTTTAATTTGTTTCAATTAACAAGGTTTAGCGACATTGACTATGCAACATACATACAGATACACCATGCCATATTCAAGCCTATTCTCTTCAAAAACAGTGACAACAATAATCATGCTATGTGTAATTCTCCACTGTACTAAGTAAGTAATAGTATGTTCATATGGCTATTTCAATGTCAGGACTAACTGAAAAGCCTAGCTGATATCAATCTCAGTGGGCCACTATGACTGATTCTGTCAAAAATAAGTGAACAAATTGACAAACCATGTCATTTCTAATACAACATACAACCAAAATGATTGTGCTTAAGAGATAAGCTCCCGACTACTACAATTCATAGCAACAGGCACCGATCACTCTCATGTAGTAATCAGGGCACTCCTTGGACTAATCTGATATTTGGACAGGATTGATTAGCTTTGTTCCATCTGTACATCAGTACAAAAAGCAATTGGGCTTTAGTTTCGCCTTTGATGCTTATCTCTTCATAAATCATTCACAATAATTCTGAGAATTTGTATTAGTTACAATTCAAACATACATAAAGTAAAACAGAATGTCAAGATAACATAACAGGAAGGACTCTGTCTTTTAAATGGATTTATGTTTTCATTATTAAATGGTTTTGAATAAAGTAAAATCTAATCCAGCGATTTTGATTTTTCCATTTATTGGGCTTTTATAGACTCTGATATATTTAAGCTTAAATTGAACAACAAAGTTATAATTGTGTTTCAGTAAGGCTGAAAGAATAAGCTCAATTTAGTCAATGAGCAGCTGTTTGCATGAACCGTTGAATAATGCATAGTATCTTACGTGAAAGGAAACACCAATAACATTAGGATATGCTGTAAACATTTCAAAACAATATGGTTAATCTGGAGGTGCTAGAAAGGTAAAAAACATGCACTATAAAGAAGTCTGACAATTGCATAGAGTACAGTAAAATCCCATATGATGTAATGTACATATTAAGCAAACAGTTAACTGGTCCAACAATATTGGAAGTGGCTAGTCTTTTGGTCACCTTATATTTGAGTACTATGGTAAACTAGATTGGGCCAACTCGGCGCCAACATATCCCCAGACAGGTCATCACTCACGCCACAGGTTTTGATCGGGAATTTTTTAAAACATAATTACCCGTTATTATATGAACTTCAGCACATCAATCTACTCTGTTTATATCTTCCCAAGGAAGATGGTGTATCCCCAGACGCCGAATACATAACTCAAATTATATTTTCAATCTTCCTGCAATGATAACTCTAAACCTATTTTCAAAGTATTTAAATGATTGATGATTGAATGTCCATTCTAAAATAATAATCCCAAAAGAGCATATCTGTTTCTATATTTGTTGACAAATAAAATATTATTTTTAACTCAACTCATCATACTTTTCAATCTTCCTTCAAAGTATTTAAATGAATGATGATTCAATGTCCATTCTAAAATTCATAATCCCAAAAGCGCATATCTGTTTCTATATTTGTTCACAACTAAAATATTATTTAAAAAAAAATTATTTATATTATTATTTTATTATATTATTTTTAGAATTTGCAAATTGTTTTCAGTTATTCATTTCCTCTATACCTATATGTGTGGTCCATATATATGCAACCTAAATATGTGATACAATCTCAGTTCTGACTCCCCTTTGTGTTATATGTAATGAAGCCCACCACCTCCCACCCCCACCCCTTCTCCACACCTCTCTCACTATTACACAAGATCTGCAACCCCATTGAGTTCTTTGTTTCTCATCTGATATCATTAAATACCTTTGTTTATTTAGTGTCACTCAATATAGCTGGAGGTCCCAGAGGTGGGTGGGGGAATCTGGGTGGGGGATGTGGGTTGGGACTACAAAGAGATGGAGTGCTACAGCATAAATGGTAAACAAACAATCTATATAAAAGGGGTACTCAAATACAAAAAGAATTGAGAATTTTAAGTATGTGATTATCAACTGAAATGAGTTCATAACTGTAGGAGCTGTGTCAAAATTAACTGAGGCAAGTTGAATAAAACTGGGCTAGTTGAGGGTTAAAAATCCCCTAGTTTTACTACATAAGGATATAATTTCATTAATATTGGGACTTAAAGCTCACTTAAAGTGTCCATTTTGTCTACTTGAATATGTTTAACCAGTTTCATTTTAAAAAGTTAAAAACTCAGCAAGCAGAGGTATAACACACAAAAATAAGTTCTTAAAAGACTAAGATAGCCATAACATTATTAATATTCAAAATTTAAATAGACAGGCATTTCCTTTTAAAAATTCAAAGATTTCAGCTCTATAACCCACACAGTTTGACAGTTACTGGGCTTTAAAGTGGCATAATGTCCATAAATTGGGTTTCTGTGGGCATTTTACAATTGTTAAAGAGACCTTAGCAATTAAACTACAGATCTGAAACTTTTTGGGGGACATACATAACAAACAAAAATTATATATAATACAGTTTAAGACTTGTCACACTAAGCATTTCCAAATAACAGGGCAAAATACGGAAAAAATGTCAAAAAAGGCACTTGGGCGAGTGTCTATGGCCCTCATACACAGGTTAAATGTCTACTAAAAACCTTGATTTTCGGCATATGTAAAAAGGACATAATAATGCATTCCCAGATGGGATTTCAGCTCCATCAATCACATAGTTTAACAGTCACAGGGCTTAAAGGTGGTAAAAAGTCCAAATATTGGGTCTCTGTGGGCCTTTTAGAGATCTCGATGTGGCTTTGAAATTAAAGCTTCAGACTTAAAATTTGTTACATACTAAGATTACATATAGAATATGTATCTAACAAAGTTTGAAACTTCTCAGACTTACCATTTCCAAGTTACAGAGCAAAATATGTGAAAAATGTCTTAAAAGGGTCACTCAGGTGGGTGTTTAAGGTCCTCATACACAGGTTAAATGTCTACTTGAAGCCTTGATTTTTGGCACATGTAAAAAGAACATAATAATGTATTCCCAGATGAGATTTCAGCTCTATCAGTCACATAGTTTAACAGTCACAGGCCTTAAAATTGGCAAAAAGTCCAAATACTGGGTCTTTATGGGGCCTTCTAGAGACCTAAATGTGGCCTTCAAATTAAAGCTTCAGACTTAAAATTTGTCACATACTAAGATTACACATAGAATATGCATCTAATACAGTTTGAAACTTCTTAGACTTACCATTTCCAAGTTACAGGGAAAAATATGTGAAAAATGTCTAAAAATGGTCACTCGGGTGGGGATTTATGGTCCTCATACACAGGTTAAATGTCTTCTTAAAGCCTTAATTTTTGGCACATATAACAATAACATACTAATATCTTTCCAGATAGGATTTGAGCTCTATCAGTCACATAGTTTGACAGTCACAGGGTTTAAAAGTAGCAAAAAGTCCAAATATTGGGTCTTTGGGAGCCTTTTAGAGACCTCAATTTGACCTTCAAAATTAAAGCTTCAGACTTAAAATCTGTTACATACTAAGATTACACACAGAATGTATATCTAATACAGTTTGAAACTTCTCAGACTTACCATTTCCAAGTTACAGGGAAAAAGATGTGAAAAATGTCTTATAAGGGTCACTTGGGTGGGTGTTTATGGTCCTGATACACAGGTTAACTGTCTATTAAAGGCCTAAATGTTGGGGCACATATAAGAAAACACATAGATATATTCCCAGATGATATTTAACTTAGATGAGAGACATAGTTTGAAAGCTACAGTGCTTGAAAGTGGCAAAAAGTGCATAAATTGGGTCTCTGTGGGCACTTTTGAGACCTTAAGTCGACCCCTTTGGGTAAACCTACAGCCCCAAAATTTTCTACAGACAAGGATTACATATCAAGGTTATACCTAGCGCAGTTTGAGACTCATCAGAATTATCACTTCCAAATTATAGGGCAAAATATGTGAAAAGTATAGCAAAAAATCCCTAAGTGGGGGTATTTATGGGCCTCAAACACAATTTTCTCCTCAACTTAAAGTCATGATTTTCGGCACATGTACTAAGAACATATTAATGTGTTGTCAGGTAAAATTTCAGCCAGCTGAGCATCATAGTTTGTGACCTACAGGGCTCTAAGTGGCCAAAAGTCCAATTTCTGACCTTAAGGTGGCCATAAGTTCTTTTTTACTGGGAGTTTAAGGTCACCTTAAAATAGGGATCTTCCTTTGGGCACCCTTAACATGTGTACCAAGTTTGAAAAAAAAATATTAATTTGTTTTTGAGTTATCGCGTCCACAAGGAAATTTCTACGGCGGCGGCGGCGCGACGGACCTGAATCCAATATATCCCCGACTTTCGTCTGGGGATATAATTATGTCAGCCTTACACAAGATATATTCTGGATTTATTAATAAACCCATTTAGGCATTAAGTTTACAAGCTGCATTATACCGGCCAGGATATTGTGCAGTAGAATAATTGTAAATATTTTAATACCCATGGATAATCTCTACACTAGAGCCTCTATTTCAAGGACATATTGAGACATGATTTTGTGCTCCAGAGTAAATACATTTTTTGAAGGGAGATTTAGTGTTGCTTCTTAGACGTGTTTTACGCGGGATAGCACATACATTTGCCTACAAACACAGATTTTATTGAAGTGTGCGGGGACAAAATTATACGAGAATGCGTAGTTCGCAGGACGATGCGAGAAATATATAAAGCGAAAAGACGAGAGATCTAGAAAATCGAAACACTGCCCAGATCGAGAGTTTGTCAAGGTTTTGATTTTTCCACTGAAGCAAGTTTCGAATAATGCTTGTTAACAATGTGGATTCATAATCATTTGCATGTATGAAAGAAATCAAATATATTATGTGCTACAGCCAATATTTAGGTATATAACACCCAAAAACATAAAAATAAGTGTACAGTGGATGGTTACATCAAAAATGGAGGCAGGAAAAAAACGACACTGACAGTAGTCTTGATTGGGCCTATTGTACTACGTAAGATGTTGGCATAGTAAGACAGACCGTATTCGAAACCTGATTTTTTTATCTAGCAATATTTTATAAATAGAACGGAATTCTCGGACTTGAAAGCTAGTACCAACTCATTAACTTTCATGAAGATAAAACAGTATTTTAGAAAGGACTTGTAAGCAAAGCACCCAACTCATGCATATTCATGAGGATATATAATGTCAAGGATTTTTCTAGGGTTTTCCAACAATATTTAACAAGTAAAACAGGTGCTTGCATATGAAATACTTTAAATTCTCGGACTTGCAAGTAGAGCACCCAAGTCATTAATATTCATGAGGTTAATGAGCTCACTGATTTCCTTGGGTTTTCTAACAATATTTAAAAAGAATGGCTGCTTGCAGATCAAATACAAACTAGAGGATCGCTCGCAAAAAAAAAAAAACGATAATGTTTTTGCATAGCAAAAACAAAGCGTCCCGAAAAGGATATAAAGGTGAGTGCTAAAGTATTAAGAAAATGCTTCGTTTCTAGCCTTATACTGTTGTGGCAACCAAAGTCAGCGCAGTCTGCTCTATCTAGCACGTTTTTCAAGATATAAGCATTTTTGTGTTTTGCAAAAAATTCGAAAATTCAAAATGTCTGCTATATTTGGCGAGACAAAAATATAATTTGAAAATTGGCATGGCTACTCTGCAGAGATACCCAGCAGGTCAAAAATTTTGTTGAGTTCGCTCCATCTAGTACGGTTTTCGAGATATAAGCATTTTTGTGTTTTGCAAAAAATTCGAAAATTCAAAATGTCTGCTATATTTGGCGAGACAAAAATATTTTGAAAATTGGCATGGCTACTCTGCAGAGATACCCAGCAGGTCAAAAATTTTGTTGAGTTCGCTCCATCTAGTACGGTTTTCGAGATAGAAGCATTTTTGTGTTTTGCAAAAACTTTGAAAATTCAAAATGGCCACCATTTTTGGGGAGACAAAAATTTTTGACAAGACCACTGCCGCGGTGTGTATCTCCCGCCGAGCATTAAAGGAGAAGAAATAGCTTTTCCGAGATATTCACAATTTATCAGTTTCGTGTGTGAAAGCTCTTCCAAAAGTAGGTGAATGAGTCATTTGAGAAAAATTGGCTATCTGCAATACTATTAAGAGATAATTCACATTTACTCCTTTTGAGTAGGTGAGTAATTACCTACGGGTCTGGAACTTCATCAAGTGAAAGTTCTCCCAAAAGTAGATGAATGAGTTATTTGATAAAAATTGGGTATCCGCAATACTTTTAGAGAGAATTCACATTTACTCATTTTGAGTAGGTGAATAATTAGCTATGGGTCTGAAACTTCACCAAGTGAAAGCTCTCCCAAAAGTAGGTGAATGAGTTATTTGAGAAAAATTGGCTATCTGCAATACTTTTAGAGATAATTCGCATTTACTCATTTTGAGTAGGCGAGTAATTAGCTATGGGTCTGAAACTTCACCATGTGAAAGCTCTCCCACAAGTAGATGAATGAGTATTTGATAAAAATTGGGTATCCGCAATACTTTTACAGATAATTAGCATTTACTCATTTTGAGTAGGTGAATAATTAGCTATGGGTCTGAAACTTCACCAAGTGAAAGCTCTCCCAAAAGTAGGTGAATGAGTTATTTGAGAAAAATTGGCTATCTGCAATACTTTTAAGAGATAATTCGCATTTACTCATTTTGAGTAGGTGAGTAATTATCTACGGGTCTGAAACTTCACCATGTGAAAGCTCTTCCAAAAGTACATGAATGAGTTATTTGATAAAAATTGGGTATCCGCAATAGTTTTTGAGATAATTAGCATTTACTCATTTTGAGTAGGTGAGTAATTAGCTATGGGTCTGAAACTTTACCAAGTGAAAGCTCTCCCAAAAGTAGGTGAATGAGTTATTTGAGAAAAATTGGCTATCTGCAATACTTTTAGACATAATTCGAATTTACTCATTTTGAGTAGGTGAGTAATTACTTCTTTACCAAGTGAAAGCTCTCCCAAAAGTAGGTGAATGAGTTATTTGAGAAAAATTGGCTATCTGCAATACTTTTAGACATAATTCGCATTTACTCATTTTGAGTAGGTGAGTAATTACCTATGGGTCTGAAACTTCACCATGTGAAAGCTCTCCCACAAGTAGATGAATGAGTTATTTGATAAAAATTGGGTATCTGCAATACTTTTACAGATAATTCGCATTTACTCATTTTGAGTAGGTGAATAATTAGCTATGGGTCTGAAACTTCACCAAGTGCAAGCTCTTCCAAAAGTAGATGAATGAGTTATTTGAGAAAAATTGGCTATCTGTAATACTTTTAAGAGATAATTCGCATTTACTCATTTTGAGTAGGTGAGTAATTATCTACGGGTCTGAAACTTCACCATGTGAAAGCTCTCCCAAAAGTAGATGAATGAGTTATTTGATAAAAATTGGGTATCCGCAATAGTTTCAGAGATAATTAGCATTTACTCATTTTGAGTAGGTGAATAATTAGCTACGGGTCTGAAACTTCACCGAGTGAAAGCTCTTTGGGATAGCTGCTCTGCAGAGATACCCTGTGGGTCAAAAATTTCGTCGAAATCGCTCTATGTAGCATGGTTTTCGAGATATAAGCATTTTTATGTTTTGCAATTTTGTGAAAAATTCGAAAATTCAAAATGGCCGCCATTTTTTGCGAGAAATTTTTTTTTTGAAAATTGGCATGGCTACTCTGCAGAGATACCCTGCGGGTAAAAAATTTTGTCGAAATCGCTCTATGTAGCAGGGTTTTCGAGATATAAGCATTTTTATGTTTTGCAATTTTTGCTTAAAATTCTAAAATTCAAAATGGCCGCCATTTTTGGCGAGACAAAATTTTTTTGAAAATTAGCATGGCTACTCTGCAGAGATACCCTGTGGGTCAAAAATTTCGTCGAAATCGCTCTATCTAGCACGGTTTTCGAGATATAAGCATTTTTGTGTTTTCCTTATTTGGAAAATTCATAATGATTAATTAATCATTAATTACTCGGCCATTTCTTAACCAATCAATGCCAAAATCTAATGATTTCCAGATTTTAATAGAATGAATGTATTTGCCAAGTTTCAGGTGAATTGATAAAATTCCTTTCAAGTTATCATCCGGACAAGCTTCCCCATCGAAAAAAGACATTTTTGGTCATGTGACCTCTCTGATTGGTTGAAATGTCACTGCAGCATATTCAAAATAATTCCCCAAGGCTACTGCCTAAACCTGCCAAATTTGAAAAGAATCCGCCTAACGGTTACAGAGTTATAAGGAAAACAAAATGCGGAGCCGGCGGAGCCGCAGGAGCCGGCGGAGCCTGAAGGTCTCTCATACACAAACAAGCGTCCCTTGTGGGACGCTTAATTCCCACACAATATTTTATAAATAGAACAGAATTCTCGGATGTGCAAGCTAGTACCTACTTATTAATTTTCATGAAGATAAAGGAGTATTTATATAGACATTAAAAATCTGACCCCGGATTCGCAATAAAAATGTTAGAGTTCCGATGACAGAACTGTAAGCACATCCTTAAAGTTTACTGTATATTGTCAAATTTATGTCTTCTTCAAAATATTATGATAAGGACATTCAGTACAATTAATTTATGCTTTGATTATGCTATATTTAACATTTTTTGAAAGAGTTATATTTTGGTTATATCTCGATTATAGGCTGTTTTTATGACAAACTGGGAATACCAGCAAACACCCACTTTATAGGCATATAGAAACATTTGTCCTTGACCTCTAAGAAAGAAATACAAGGTGGGTGTTTACTGGTAGATGGGCGTTTACTGATAAAAGGCCACGATATAGCCTTGGGGTTTATTTTTATTTGGCCAGACTATGAAGTCACATTTACTTTTGTAAACAGCTGTTTAGCCAAGTGGCCTTGATCAGTAACAGATGTCCACTGTTAAAAATGGCTGAAAAAACTGTAGAAATACTTTCCATTGGTTTAAATTTTACCATGAAATCATCCCCCAGAATTTTTAGCCCCTCACCCACAATTTCTGCAGTGGCGGTGGATCGCTCCCACTTTTTGAAACTCCTAGAATCAACACTGAGGTTGAAAAACAGTTCATAAAATCTAAAAATAATTGGAAAGTAAATATGTAAACAACAAAAGATCTATCAACCTTGCTCATAGAATCAACCAAGCGGGATAGCTATCCAAACAGTAGCAATCACTCCATCATTTAACCCCATGAAAAGTAAAAGTGTGTGTTGTAAAAATAAATTTTGAAGTGTTTTAACTGTTGTATTTTGATGACATATCAACCATCAAAAAGCTTAAAATATTCACATTTTCAATAATTGTGGTTCTTAAATATTCTTTGCTGTTCCCATTTGTTGTTCCCATCTACCATAATGAAACAATTAAGCAGATTACCAGTTTATCGTCGTCTTACCATTCTATTACATATCCAATTCCTGTCATGCAGTGACATAAGTAGTAAAAACACACACAATCTGACACTAGTTGTCACAACAGCCACATCCTGGGGTGTCTGACACTCAACACCAAGAAATAAAAGAACTCTACTAACAAGATTGATCCTTACCACCCGCCGTTCTGCAGTGCTGCTATCTATGGATGTATCTGGCAAGCTTCTTGCATCGGAGTCACGTAAATGGTCAGGGGTGAGGATATCGGTAAAACTGACATGAGCAGGAAGTGAGCATTGACCTTCTCCAAGGGTTACAATTGAGAAGGTATGGGTCTGAGTCAAGTCCAGGCGTTCTAATAAAGCTTTGGACATAAATGGACTCGGGATATGCTGACTGGTCTTCTGGTCGACTGTTATCTGTGAATAAATACACAAAGGTACAAGTTTAGAGTTTGAGTCACTTTTAAACTGTGTTTTTTTTTCAAGATCCCTGGTTTCAAACCCTCAACCCCCGACGTGAAGAGCAAGTGTCACATGTTTTACCTTCATTTTAACACACAAGGTCATGCCAGGAGAGTTCCTCAGTTCCTCTCACATGTGGATTTGAAACTACAATCATGCAGGTGAAAGTTAAGTAATCATTTACCAAACTTGATACCACTAAAGCCCTCTATTAATTTTTTGAAAAATACATTATAAAATTTTTAAGAGTATGTTCAGTTAACACAGTTGATAACTGAATTTGCAATATATTGGAAGAAACATGCTGTAGTAAGAATGAGCAGAAGTGTATATTGCTTTTGTCACTTACTATGCCCAATTACTTTTAAAATTCTTTTTAGCGTGGAAACAGGAATCATGTAGAACATATGATTCCTATCATATCAATTTTGTTGGAATATGTACAAACTTGCTGCTATCAAACAAATAATGCAAAATTTGTATTTGATTCCTGTACTCTGAATAATTTATTACTTGTTAAACCAGTAGCCTTACTTTATATCCTTTCACCATCGCTCCGTTACTTCTACCCAATTCGTCAAAAGTTGGTGGCTCCCATCCAAGTAATAGTGCATCCTGTCCCACAATCCTTTGCACTCTGAACCTACTCACAGGTGCGGGTTGCTGATGTGAAGTCAGTGGGGTACTGGCAGGATGGGAGTGACCTGGAGTTGAGGTCAAATGGCGACCCTGAGGTGAGGCAAAATGACCTTGAACTGGGGTGTTTCTGAGAGAGGTTGGCAGTGAGATACAGGAAGCTGGTGGTGCTGATGGGGATAAAAACAGGGAAAATGATAAAAGCATGGCATGCACAACGAAATGTCAACCACATGCTAACTATAGACAGCTACTGAACTAGCTTAAATGTTAGGGCTGGACAGAAAAATTGCTCAAAACTTAAAGTGATTCAAAATTGAAATATATTCACTGATTTGTTAAGCCTTGTCTCTTGTTGATCTGACTTATTTATTATCCACTGTTTTATTTTACTATTGAAATTTCAGTGTATAAACCTTTATATGCAGATATGTTCAGGTAATATTTGAGCACAAAACAGTAAGATTGCAATCAGCTTTGATTAGCATATATTCAAGCAGACTCAACTGCATATAATGTATTTTAAGATGCCAATTAAGATGTTAAAACTCTGTTACTCAAAAATACCCCAATATGCAATATTTTTACATGTGCAACTAAAATAATAAACCTCTCACCAGTGTACTGACTGAATGTTAAATGAAGAATCATGAGGGAAACAAAGTTAACTCTGCATTTCATGTTTCAATATACAAGTATAACCTGTTAGTGTGAACACTTAAAGTTTCCATGGCAATACTCCATACTATGTAATTAAGCTTGTGTCTTTTACAAAGTAAAATAAATTATGTTGTTCTTCCTAATTCCTCCGTTTTTTTTAAATGTTTCAATGCTCAATGGTTTAAACACAGGAAAAATCCCATCTTGTGGTAGAATAAGAAATCTAATATTCGCCACATATCTGAAATTCGCCACATGTGAAAATACTAATAAAATAAATGAACTGTGGTGAGATTTGTTGACTGTATGGTAAATTAAGGCTTTTTGGACTGAAAAATACCAATTTTTAGACAAAAACATCATTTTTTTTCATAAAATTAACTAAGGTTTTAGAGGTGGCGAATTTTAGATTCCTGGCGAATTTTAAATTTCTTACTCTAACGTATTTGCGAACACAGAGCACATTCACAAATAAATGAGAAAATGTTGTTTTATCCTGGTTTTACTCTCTGTGTTAAAACCCTTAAAGTGCACACCAGTTTCTTTTAGACATCCTCATGTGAGACTGTAAGCCCTAACATTAAAATAAGAAACAAATAGTGTTCAATCTTTATGAACATGAATGTGCAGGCATTAGAAAAACCACAAAGACTAATGGGTCTAATGCAGTAGATTTTTAAATACTGCGGTAGGATTCTTAAGAGAGAATAGGCAACAAAATGAGGATGTTTAAATAGTGGAGCAAGCAGTGTGAAATTCACTGCAGCATGTGAAATGTTCAGCAGGGATCAATACTTTATTGACTAATGTTAAGCCAAAAAAACACACTCAATTCATGTAACTGATGAGTACTTAATATCACTGTTTAAAATTTGGAAGATCAATCAACATACAATGAATCCTGTAAAAAAAATGGTAAGATAATCCAAAACTTGCTAAAATATCCACAATTTTATAAATGTCTGGTCTCCCTTCATTCAAAGTAAAAACAAGACTATGTTAAACTCACTTAGAAAAACTTTATCAGAACATTTTAAAGGAATATCCAATAATTCAAATGAAATCAGGCTAAGTTTAGTCTGATACAAGCTTTTATAAAAACTTTGATCAAGCTTTGTAGAATAGTTTTTGTGTGAGAGTGTTGAAGAATGAAATCTCTTTTGTTAATTTCACATGCTACTGTGTATTTGACCCTTTTCTCATTCTAACGTTTCAGTTTTTAGCGTCTCTCTGAGCATGCTTATTCCTCCTGGCTCTACCACACGTTGCAAACCTACCTGTGGTGATAACAGCGTTATTATGCATGCTAAGGCTCGGGGAAGCATTCCTTGAACCAGCATGATGCACAAATGCAGGCTGACTACTTGGCCTTGACCTTGAGGTTGGGTTGGGGTTTGGTGGAGGATGGGGTTGTGTGAGTGCTGGGTGAATCGGGGATTTCCTCACGGCAAATGCAGGATGGGCGAGAGTAAGACTGTGAGAGCGCTGGGCCTTCCTGTTTGCTGTGGCACTGTGGGAACTGACATCCTGAGAGGTAGTTACATTGGCTGACGGAGCTGAAAATATGAAGATAACAAGACTGAGAAGAGGAAACTAGACAAAGACGTTATTATATAATGAACAGCTGTATAGAAACAACATAACGTCTAGCCTGGTCTGTTTTAACACAATCTTAATAGAGACATGGTTTGACTAAGAGCTCTTGTAACACAAAAAAGGTTGAAAAATGCAAAATTCTAAATTGGTAGGCTGCGCAGTGACCGTGTGTCTTTGCGTATGTCTTTTTCACAATTCTCAAATTGGGAATATGGAAATAAAACAATGCTAGAGAATTCTATTTACTTTGTCTCTTGGCGTACAAATGTATGGGAGTAAACATGCAACAAGTAGTTAAATAAAATACATTATATACATGGTTACAATTTGATAAAATTGTCTTTTCTTGCTTCATTTTACTAAATATTATTATTTTTAAGCTTAGAACAACATGAAAGCATCTACAACAGCAATCTCTCAGTATGTCATAACAAATTCCAGAGTATATAATACTCAGTTTTGTAACCAAGGTATCACTATGTATATTTTAATGATAGAACAGTCAAAATGGCTTTGGATTTGTTTTGATTTTCACAGAAGATTATGCCTTATTTTGACCAAAATATGAATGTATACATTTCAGAATAGGAATAAATGATAAATTCTCATCCGTGATGGTTTTAAACTATCGACAGGCTGAATTAAACCCACTAACCCCAGCCCGCAGGTACAGCTAAATGGCCAACAACATTGAGATATGGGAAAATCTTAGGAACAACGTCCGTTGTAAGAAGTATAGAGAACCCACAAGATGTTCTACAAAAGATTCACAGGCCATGATTTCTTACAAGCCCTAGAAACAATTGTAAGGGAGATGTAAGGCCTTTTTGACACGATCACCCTCCTATTTGACATTAACGATGTGATATGGCGGCCATTTTGTTTCAAAAACAAGGACACAATTACTCTGAGATAGCTTTCCTGTCCATTTACATTTTGTGCAAATCTGATGAAGCTAGCTGCAATATTTTAGGCTACAGAAAATATTAAAGATTTTAGAACAAACTTTAAGACCCCCAAATTCTAAGTGTTGCCATGGCAACAGTTGCTGCCGCATACCCCCCAAAACCTAATCAGCTCTAGATTCTCTTGAGGTAAACATATCCTGAAAATTTGGTGAAAACACCCACAAACTTTAAGACCCAAAAATCTTAAGTGTTGCCATGGCAACAGTGGTAGCCAGACATCCCCCAAAACCTAATCAGCTCTAGATCCTCTTGGGGTAAACATATCCTGAAAATTTGGCGAAAATCCACGGAGGGGTTAAGGCTGTGGAACACCCACAAACTTTAAGACCTGAAAATCTTAAAAGTGTTGTCTTTGCAACAGTTGTAACTGGATACCCCCCAAAACCTAATCAGCTCTAGATCCTCTTGGGGTAAACATCTCCTGAAAATTTGGTGGAAATCCGTGCAGGGGTTTAGGCTGTGGAACAGCCACAACTTTAAGACCCAAAAATCTTAAAAGTGTTGCCATGGCAACAGTTGTTACCGGATACCCCCCAAAACCTAATCAGCTCTAGATCCTCTTGAAATAAACATCCCCTGAAAATTTGGTAAAAATCCGTGCAGGGGTTTAGGCTCTGGAAAACCCACAAACTTTATGCCCGCCACTGCCGCCCGGATGGTGCAGGGGATGACTACAACCCCAGCCTTGATGGGCTGGGGTTAAAAACTGACATAAAGCAGGAGAATTTGTCATTTATTCCTATACATATAATAGAGTAAAGTGTCAATTTCTCAGTAAAGTAGAACCTCTATTATCCAACTTTCTATTATCTGTATATATGAGGAACTCAGATCGACTCTCCAAAACTTGTATTTATTTTTTTTGTATAAAAATGCCTCTTTTGGTATAAATAAAACTTCAATTAACTAGATAACAGAGGCTGTACTGTTCCAGTCCAACAGGCATTAGTCAATGATTCCACTGTAAGTTTTTGTGAATAGCAGCAAAATACACGTTATAGGTAATGTGATCAATGCTTGTCAAAACTCAAACCTATTTATGCAGAGCAATGTTCAGTATGTAAGAGTAATAACTGAGCAAAATGCAGGCAGATATCTGGTACTAATTTGCTCCTTGTTGAGATTTTGAGAACTGACATTGAACAGAATCTGCGCAGTGACAACTTAACATGATTTCAATGGATAATACTGTATTTTCAATTCAGTTTTTTCATAAATTACAGCTTCATACTTGTCAAAAATATAATATTAAGGCAACCTTTTTCTGTACAGGTTATCAATAATAATGTGTCATGATTGTAGAATTCTACAAATTCTCAGGAATACTGACATTCTTACTTTTACAATTTATTCTTCTCCACAGACTTTTTATAAGAAAATGGACAAGTAAAATTTTAAGCATGAAAGTAACTGCAAGTAATACTGAGAATATGAATGTCAGTGAAGAAGGGAGCTGGTTGACATTTTAGAAGTTATTTTTATATACACAAGAAATTCACAAACACCATGCACATTAATTCTGAACCAAGTAACCACCAGCTCTACCATTATCAGGCATTCTTGCTCTCTGATAATTCCTATTCTTAGTATTTTTAAAGAAAACAACCATTAGCTAAGAAAAATTCTCACATAAGTAAGAATTTCTTGGAATGAGAATTTTTAAATTCAAGATTTTTTTTTTATTTTTAAATTCTGAAGATAATGACATTTGGATACAAAGCAGGCTTTCATGGTACACTATTGAAAAAATCTACTCACCAAATTTTCTTATTGTGAGAAAATACCTGTTTTCACAGAAAGTTCATAGAGTAAGAATGTTAGTAAATTCAGTGAATGGGGTCCCAGGATATATACTGGATATGTAAAGTAGACTATGGGATGTGAATTCACCACTTTGGTCACCCCTTTAAAGTACAGCTAAAAGAAGCAACTTTCCTCATCATTAAATTATGAAATTGATGACATTTATGGACTAAAAGTGTCACAAATAGCATAAATTTAATAAGAAGGTCCCACAGTTGAAAAAGCAATCAATGCCAGAATGAATCAGTCACATGTCTAGATTTAGCACTGACAACAAGTGAAAAATACAAGAGGCATGACCTCAGTGGTGGAGAGCACATGTTTTACTGAACATTTGGGAGGATCAGGAGTTCCATCAGCACTATATAAAACCTAGTACCATGCTGAGGTGTATGGGAGGCAGCAATCTCTTCATGCATTAACAGGATCTGCTCTGGACTGCCGTTGATCATGGTAGGATTGTTAGTATCCTCCCCGTGAGGAATTGTGGGTAATTTCCTGCGAGATTCTGCATGCGGGTGGGTATTAGTCTCAGTGAGGTAGACAGCAGGAACAAGACCCAGACGACCCTCATGTTCTGCCTCTATATAGCCATGTTCATCCACAGGTCCTGCAACATGGATTAAAAAAGAGCTATAGACCTGCAACTTCACTATGTGGTAGATCACTTAAAAGTAGGTGACTGACTTACTTATCGTCAAAATTGCTCTGTCTCGCATCATTTCCAAGATAATTTTGGAATTACAATAAATTTACTCAGCAGTAAGAATTTCAAAGTAGTTATTACTCAGCTATAAAATGTGCAACAGGTCAAAAACTTTATCATTTGAAAGATTGAATAACATGATGAATAACATACATGTATTTGAACCAGATGAGTAATATATTTGAAAAGATTTGCTTAACTTTAACACTTTTGAAGATATTTGACATTTACTTCTGTCATTATTTCCTACAAATAAGAAAGTAGCTATTACTCACTTATGGCATGCAATGGAACCCTGAACTATGTACCATCTTATAGCTAAGGACAAAGTGGCTGAACAATATATTTTAGGAAAATACTGTAACTGCAATAGTTTTGGAGTTACAATGGATTTACTCAACAGTAACAATTTCAAAGTAGCTATTACTCAGCTATCCAATGTGCAACAGGTCAAAAACTTTACCATGTGATAGCTTATGAAAAACTAGATGAATAACATATTTGACAAGATTTGCCTAACTTTAATACTTTTGAAGATATTTGACATTTACTTCTGTCATTATTTTGCTACAAATATAAAAATAGCTATTACTCATTTATGGCATGCAATGAAACCCAAAACTATACGTCATCTCATAGTTAAGGACAAAGTAGCTGAACAACATACTTTAGGAAAATACTGTAACTGCAATAGTTTGAAGTTACAATGGATTCACTCAACAGTAAGAATGTCAAAGTACATATTCCTCAGCTATCCAATGTGCAACAGGTCTAAAACTTTACCATGTGATAGCTTGTCAAAAACTAGATGAATAACATACTGGAAAAGATTTGCCTAACTTTAATACTTTTGAAGATATTTGACATTTACTTCTGTCATTATTTTGCTACAAATAAGAAAATAGCTATTACTCACTTATGGCATGCAATGGAATCCCAAACTATATACCAACTTATAGCTAAGGACAAAGTAGGTGAACAACATATTTGAAGAAAAAGCTCTAACTGCAATGGTTTTTGAGTTATGAGTCCTTTACTCAAAGTAGCAAATATTGCTATTACTCACTTACATTTAGGCCTAAGTCCACAAAACCAACAAAATTTTTGGGGGCGTGAAAATTCATTGGGACAATTAATTTACAAAAAATCTGTAGCTGTAGTAGTTTTGGAGAAATCTGCATGACACACTAATGCATGCACGCACGCACGCACGCACACACATGATGCATTTTATAATTTCCCTCCCGGGCTAAAGCCCGGTGGGAGATAATAAACTCAGTAGTGGAGTAGTGAGGTGGTCTAACAATAACACATCAACTAGAACAGGATGCATGCTAGGTCTATTAGTGCCAAATCTTCTCATAAGTAACATTATACAACTAAGAGCCTAGCTGCAATAACACTTTTACCAAACCGTATTCACATAGAGTGAAATGCTATGACAAAGATTTATTCAGTTTGATAGATTATTTAAAATGTGAGTAATTGGATACAAATATACAGAGTTCTCAGCACTCCAGTGTGGTAAAAAATATTTCTGAAATCCTTGTCATTTCAAGTGATTGAAATGTTTGAGTGTGAAATCGACTCTCCTCTAGTGTGATACTGATGTGAATCTTAAACCAGTAATCAGCTTTTTCACTTCATTGTTACAGTAGTACAAAAGACAAAAACCACAAACAATATTTAAGAATCGGTTACTGAAAATATCATTTGTTTTGGCTTTCTAATGTTTGATAATTCATGAAAACAATTAAAATATTTAAGTTTGAGGAAATATATCTCATTTTCACTTAATATTTGATAAAAATGAAGTTTATTAACTTCAAAATATATCATTAATATGTTTTCTGTTTCAAAAGACAGCTCATGTACAATTGCTGTTAAGTTTCACCCCATCAGTGACACACATACAGAAGACCATATTTTGTTTGGTGTTGAAGCCCTGGAAACAGATTTTGATTTTTACCCCTGCCAAGGAGGTTATGTTTTCGCCTGGGTTTGTCTCTCCGTCTGTTTGTGAACAAGATAACTCAAAAACTTATAGACGGATTTTGATAAAATTTTCAGGATATGTCCCAAATGGTAAAAGGAAAAAGTGATTAGATTTTGGGAGTGATCTAGATCATCTGGATCTTCTGGATCCATGAAATGTAATTTTTAATGACCGATAACTCAAAAAGTTATGGACGAGATTTTGATGAATTTTCAGGTTATGTCCTAAATGGGTCAAGGAACAAGTGATTAGATTTGGGGAGTGATCTGGATCACTATCTGGAGCCATGAAAAATAAATTGGAAGTGATCCGGATCACTATCGGCAGAAATATGAAATAGAGGGGGGAAAAAGCAATATCAGTGCTGATGGTAGGTTTTGAAAGTCCAGGAATTGAGCTCCCATGGCGGAGGTCTGCGCTCTCCGAGTGGTCTTGTTGTAAAAAGTCTGATCACCAGTCTGTGATGAGCCTGCTATTCTTGCTTCCAAATACAGTATTTAAGATAATTGGAAGCCTCAATTTCTATCACTGTTATTTAGCACTAAATCTTCCCAAGCTTCTCAATGAAATTAAACATCTCAGTAGTAATTGAACTTTTTAAAAACTATAATACCGAAAAGTTGGCCCAAAACTTATTCCAATCAATTGTGGTCAAACACTTGCCTCACACATAAATACACACACATGTATCTTCTTTAGTACTCATGCCCATTAACATATTTATGAATGCAAAACTTGAATGATTAAATGCTGATATGAGATATGCAGGCAATGCAAAACATGCATATTATTGGCAGACTTTAGAGAAGAAACACCGCAAACCAAGCTCATACAAGTCATCATACATGATTTAGTATTAAGGCACTGTTACAAGCCTGGATTTAAAAATCTTACTACAAATTTTAGTTCCACTGAAGGGCAAATGCAAGGCTTTTTCAATCCACGACAAAATGTTTACATTTTATCCAAATTTCTGTAAGTGTGAATAACTTTTAGTTTTCCTCGAGTATTCCCTGACTCAGAAATAGCCACTTAAAACTGCAAGCTTTCTTGTGACAACCATTGTATTCAAATTTAAAGTAATAAATCTGTTAATGGAAACTGTGTGTATGGGATTACTGTATATGCCAGTTTACAGACAAACAGTTTTTCATCTATTCCAAAACAGTTAGAATCTTCATGAATTGAACTGATTGATAACTGAATTTACCTAGTTGTTTGACTAGATCCCCTTCTTTAAGTGGCAGTTCTAATTTGGGATGTTTACTCTTTGAGAATTTACTGGGGTTGTAATCCTGGACGGCTCTTAATGTTCCAAAAGTGGTAAGTTTGCTCATAGATGGCGCTCCTGTAGCCAATGAGTTCTGCTGTTTATTTACAGTGGCAGTCTTTGAGTCTGCATTCAATAATGTCACTGGTTTGTAGCTGATCTGTGGAGGATTAAGCAGCTTGAGAGAGTTAGCATTGGCATCGGTTTTACTGACATTAACTCCAGTGACATCATGCTCTGCTTTGATTGGTCGACTGTTGTAGAGAATACTTTGGGCAGTGTAATGAATTCCTGAGCTAGCCCGTTTGTTTGGTACACTGTGACTATTGTTAACTACTGTCCGCAGACCGTTTGTCAGTTTAGGGTCTAACAGTTCATCCGTTTCACTGTCTGAGAATGGTTTTGAACTTGAGGCTGATGTCACAGGCAATCTAAAAGCCTGACTTTTCTTTGAAGGAGTGACTGACATGAATTCTGCACTTCTGACTTGCTTCTGAAATAAGAAATAATAATTATAAAATGAAGTTTTAAATAATTTTTTTTTAAATCAATCCTCTAGAATATTGTCTCACATAGAAACGTGGGATTTACCACAACTTCAATCCCTGTTACTTGTTAGGCTGATGGGTGGCATGTACCCAATTATTTAAGTAGTCAGTTATCATTGTTTTCACAGAGAATTACTCAGTAGCTTTACTGACCTTAAGATACTTGAAATTTTAAAAGATAAATCTCAAAAAACTTTTCTTTTTATTGAACCTCCTTCTCCAGGTGTGTCTATAAGCCATTAAGCCTAAAGGCTTGTATTCTAAATATAAAATGGAGAGTTATGCATTAAATGAAAATGTGTGTCTGTGCATTTGGTGGGAGTGCTTCAGCTTCTTCATTGTCAGAATGTGATTTTATGGAATATCTGCACAACCAATAGAAAAAAATAAATTGATCTTACTGAATAAAACCCTGAACAATGTTTAATATTAAACTACTTCTGTTTGGACTTCATCATCGATTTCATCACAAAATAGCTTTACTTACTGGCTAATGTTTAAAATTCATGCAGTTAAATTTATTTTCTTTACATCAAATACTGGTCTGAGTCTAAGTTGCTTTACTGACCTCTAACTCCTCCATATTCCTTGCAGTGAGTGGTGATATAGGTCTGCTATAATCCTGTTCATCTTCTTCTCTTCTCATAGCTTCCACTTCCTGTAAGATAGCTGTCCCTTCTTCATACTTCCTCAGTTCGGCTACCAGTCGCCCAATAAGCTGGTTCCTGGTCTTACACTTCTGTGCAAGCCTAAGCACTTTGGCACGAAGAGGTGTGATCATACTCTGAGCTTTAGTCTTAATCTCTTCCATTGCTTTGTACTGTTGCAAACAGAAAAAATACAAAATGTACAAAACATAGAATGTGCCCCTGAGATGAGGTCCTTATTTTACTTGGAATTATGTATCATATTTTTCAGATTCTTACAACAATTGACGCCAATAATCTGTGGTAAAATTTCTGGGAATTTTGTCAATCTGGAGCCCTTATTTTACGAAGTCTTGCAAGTGGTGACTTTCACATGATCTGTCATTAATTTCAAATTCCTCATTCTATATTTTGTGAACTGCTGGAAGTGTAAGCAGTTTTAGGTAACATTCAACCTATTGCTCGTCTTATCACAATGGGCAGTCTACAGCTGGAGGAAACCAGTGCTGAGTAGATGGTCTCACTTCTTCAACAACCCTATCTACCTCCACTGCCAACTTTCCTTAATACATATCTTGCATCAGTTCTGCCATCTGTTGCCATGACAGATGACTGCAGATCTCTGTCTATGGTTATTATACATGTAGATCTCTTGAATGGATTCAGTTCTTCTATGAACTGTCTATTTATTTGACATGTTACTACTGATGCCTGTTTACTTGAGAACTAACCTGCAGGCACTGATTCCCTCATTCTTTTCACTGGGCACTATGTAGACTTGACTATTTTAATAGATTTACCTGAGACGTGATTAGTATCAACTGGCTCTCCAGTTTGATGTAATGGACACTGCCCACTTACTACCTCTGCAAGGACGTTATGTTTTGGATGCATTCATCTGTTTATTACTTTGTGTGTGACTATAAAACGGATGAACACACCTGTATGATGTTTTTTGTGGGTAGGGCCTAACCAATGGAAGTGATAACATTCTGATTAAGATCAGGATCATGCTCTGGCCATGAAAAAACCCCCCAAATTGTCAACAGTCCCATTGTCAGTTATTTTTATGATAATAGTATATGTATCATATATTATATGGGATGAGTTCTGCACTCTACGAGTGCTTTCCAGTTGGACATGTAACTACATTAACATATTTACCTGAGAAGTGACCAGTTGATATTGACTCTCCAGTTCCTTGTAGTGGACATTGTCCCTTTGTAAACTGTCCACTAAGTGTTTCAGTTGTACATTTTCCTTACACAAATCACTCTCTATCTGTGCCTGTGAACATTCAAACACGACTACTTTGTTATTCATGTGTAAATTGGTCATAGATCATTCGTCATGTGATCTTGACATCAGGAATAGTTTAATGCCCGACTATTTTCTGTATCAATGAACATGAAATGTTTTATATTAATTAAAATTTGGAATATTCTCATCCTAGTACTTCCTTAAGATTACAGAAATTTATCAGACTAATTTAGAAAAATCAAAGGTAGCTTGCTATATATTAACCTAGAAATAAAATACATTGTCATTTAAGTAAAAAAAAGTTAAGATTTTTTAATGTTCAAAGTATCAACCATAAATTAGTGTCTAAAATATTTTACTTATTCTGTGTCTACACTACCTTTTGCTTTACATCTTTTTCTAAGGCTTTGACCTTGGACTCTAGACTCTTTCTTTCAAGGTCAATACCCTCAAGGCCATTGAGCTGGGTTTTCAGTTTCTCAACTACTTCCTCCAGAGCCTTTTTATCTTCACTAGCTTGTTCTAAAGGCTGTTGTCTCAGGACCAATTCCTCGTGCTACAAATGGTGAATTATATTACAATTGAAGCAATATGGATTAAACCTTAGCAGTCATAGTACAGTTGAATTCAGGTGGATCAAACCTATAGCAATAGTAAATTGCAGCTGGGTGGATAAAATGTACAAAGTATGATTGAAGCCAGGAGGACAAAATGGATAGTCAAAGTTTAACTGAAGCAATGCAGATCAAATCAATAGAGAATGTATAATTGAAAGCTGGAGGAATCTAATAGTTGTGGTACAGTTGACAAGTAAAATGATCAAAAATATAATGGACACAAACACTGCTGCACTTTTCACAATCCAGAAGTACACTTGGTTGCCTTCATGTGGATTAATACCTTATGGGTAAGGGTTTCAGTGTTCTTTGACTTTGTAAAGTTACAACTGAATTCAGAATCAACTCATTATATTATTTATTTTAAAATATATAAAGATATTCTACACATCTGTTTTATTAACAATTAAACGAAGCAAAGATAAAAGCAAAACTAACACTTCAAAGCAAATGTAACACAAAAGCAATTTAACGAAATGCAACAAATTAAAAGTTTTAACCAAAGTTGAAAATACATGGACATTGTGTGAAGTACTAAGTACAAATTAATGGGTGTTGGAAATTAATATCTTGTGCATAACACAACTACAAGTTATTTCACTAATTTTGAATATCAAACTTATGGCAGACTACAATGAACACCTTCAACATGAACCACTCCCACCCAATACTCAAGTGACATTTGAGAAAATCATGGTTCATTTGGTAATTGATATTTCAGTCTGAACAGTGTAAAAATTATGTGCTTTATCAGGTATTCTAAAATGGTAGGCTGCACAGTGACCTTGGACACGTCTTTTGCGAAGTTCAGAAATTGCAAATATAGAATGGTAAATAACGTAATGCTGTTGAATTCTATGTACACCATCCCTTCGCGTACAAATGTAAACAAACTACTCGCGGTAAAATAAATGGTTAAAATATTCATAAAATGGTTATTTCTTGCTTGATTTTAATAAATAGCATATTGTTTTAAAGCTTACAACAAATTGAAAGCATCTAAAGTGACAATCTCTCAATATTTCATAACAAAGTCTATGAAAATAGAGTGACAAAAATACTTATTTTTTTACCCTAGATATCGCTATGTATGTTTCACTGATAGAACAGCCAACATGGCGTTGGATATGTTTTGATTTTTGCGTAAGATTTACTGCTTATTTTTACCAAAATATTAATGTAACCATTTTAGAATCGGCTTCGTGGCTTTAATATTCAGCCGATCGATAGTTTAAAACCATCATAAAGCACTCGAATACATCTTTTATTCCTATATTGTATAACCCTTGCCCCCTGATCTACAGTCCTTTGTAAAAGGAAACACAATGTGAAAGATGACATCTCAGAATTAAAACCTATCTAGCAGTGCCTTAATCAACACAGTTATGCTTATCATAATTCTACCATATGAAGTAAATAACAGGCTTTCACCTATTTCAGACTATTTAAGTTCATAACTAAATATCCGTCTACCTTTTGATTTAGTTCATTATACTTCTGTACCATTTCTTCATACAATGCCTGGCTATTTTTGTATTTTTCCAATTGACCTTCACTCTTTTTAAAGTCGTGCTGGGTTTTTGACAGGTCTTCCTTGGCTTCCCTGCACTCTTCCTGCCATTTGCGCAGTTCCTGCATCAATCTGTCCACCTCGTTAGACTGTGGGGTTATTGGGTGCAAACGTGGGAGTTAATTGTGCAGTATTGAAATGTATTTTAATTATTTTCATGGAATTTTAACTATCCAGTATGACATAATGATGTATTATCCTACTCGTTTTACCAACAACAAAACAAAGGAAAACAAAACGTTTAAATATTTTTTAAAGAAAAAAGCAAAAACAAAGTTACACATAAAACATTTAAAATTTGTCAACACAAAGAATTGCACACTTCAAATAACATTAATAACTAGCCTGCACTTGCAGAAACCCATTCTGAAGACAGGTAAATCATACAAAACATGTTAAACAGCGAAACTGAGGTCAGATGTGATTCCTCAGAGTAAACAGATAACCAAAACTTTGGTGTCAATATATATCAGGCACTAGCCGACTCAAAGTAAAAGAGTCGGTTGGATTTATAGAGAAAGTGGTGCCCCGGCAATAGCTATTGGCCCATGTTGGTAAGAAATTTAAAAATAGCTGAAGTTCCCTATGGGATCAATATGGTCACTAAATCTGACAAAAATATATTGAGCATTTTAGTCAGTGAAGAATCCCCCCCCCCCCCCCCCCCCCCCCCCCCCCCCTCAGTTGTGAGATGTTTATATTTTTCCAGGAAAATATGCAAAGTAAGCAAAATTAAATACAGATAAGGATAAGTAAAATAAGCCACAATTAATTAGTTATTTTTCAGAAAGTTCAATGCATATTGTAGATACATTTACATAATTGTAAATACATTTAAGGGGCCACGGTGGTGCAATGATAATACACTTGCCTCCCACCTCTGAGGTCTGTGGTTCAAACCCCGGACCTCATGTGAGAAAGTTGGTAGCTGCTTACCGATGGTCGGCAGTTTACAGTACAGAACCTTGACCAAATGTATGTACTGGTTTCCTCTGCCCATAAAACTACGAGTCGTGATATGACCTTTACAGTGTAGAAAGCGATGTTAAATCCCAAATAAATAAATAAATGTAGATACATTTACCTCAAATATTTTAGCCAAAGATTCATAAGTTTACACACTGAAGATATTTATGTGTCTGAAGCACTGAAGACAAAATGATACAAAATTAGTTAAGAAGGATGTAAACAAAAAGCTGATAATCAATGTATCAGAATTTGATATAATCAACAGCAAATATTGTGAATATACACTGTAAACCTTCAAATATTCTGCATCACAGAATGGTCCAATCAAGTTTCTTAAAGATGATGTAACTGTTGAGGTTTTTGGACATTTAAGATCATCTTAAAGTAGATGCATGTATATGCCAAATATGAATGAAATCTACCATATAGTTTTCAATTAACTATCCACACACTAAAATAGGATACACAAAGACACAAAACAGAAGGTTTTCATCTCTCACCTTAGCTCTCAGTTCTTTGTCTTTCTTGTCAATTTGAGGGTCTGCAGTGGACAACGTATCACTACGCCCTGTGTGCACTATTGGAGTGGTTGAAAGGGTGGAGTTAGTGGTGACAGTGACAGGTTTTAATGCTACTCTGATTGGTGAGGAATCAACTCCTACTGTGTGCTTCTGCAAAACAAGATAATTTGGTATTCTTTTAGAATAGAATTCACAGCTTTTGTCAATGCATATTAGTACAGTGAAAAAAATAGATATGGCCGAATATGTGAAAGTCACTCTTGATGAAATTCAATTAACCCCTCATTTCACTTTGAATTTTTATCAAACTTGTATGTTTGATGAAACTTTTCGACAATCTATCACCTCTATTGCACATTTCAGTTTTAAAGAATGCCCCTAAGTGAAGAATTTTTGCATTACTCACTATATTAAGCTCACATAGTGAGATTTTCTTATTTTATTAATTATTGTAAATTACTATTAATAATACCAAAGTGTATTATCTATTATAAACCTCAAATATTCAGATTGAACAATATTTTATATATCATGGTAAATAAAGGTTTTACAATCATCAGGTGAACTGTTTGAGTAAGACTGTATGTGACTTATTGTATGGAAGACAAAGTTACTCTAGACAAGTAGACTGCCACTGTGGCCTAGCGGGTAGCACACTTGTCTAGGAACTCAGAGGACGTGGGTTCAAACCCAGGTACAGGCAGATATATAGTGGCTCGGATGACCACTTAAAATGGCGGTCCTCTGTCATCGGGTCCTATCCCCAGTGGAAGGCTAAAGAACCTCAAGGACATTGATAAATGGTCATCCTTGAGCCTCTATCTTCCAGTTAGGGGAATGTCAGTTGCTTGTGAGTTGGGGCTGTACCTGTGCAGTCAGATGGGTTTAATAGTGTTTTGAGTCCTGTGGTATATGGAGATATTGCGCTGAGTATAAATACATAATAATAATAATAGACATTAAAGGTGTTGTCATGAAGGGTGGATTTTTTATGCCCCAGTCAATTTTAAGGGTGGCGTTTTTTATGTGTTTGCCAAAAACAGTGTTTTTATGGTGTTTTTTTCAGTAGATCAACAGGGGTAATTCAGTTATCAACAGGTATTATAAAGGTTCATTGTAGATGAATGAATCAGGCTGAATCATTTAATTATTAGGACTACTCTATGTACACTAAGTCTTTTACTTTTTACTCTAGACTAGAATAGAAACATTTATACAGTGTAAAACTGATACAACATCCTCTAATACCCTAGAGATCAAAAAGGGAGAGTTCAGGGATGTATAAGGTTGAGATCCAAACTAAAAATAGGACGCCCTGTTGATAGTAGCTGCGACATATGAATAGAAACAGGATAGCATAGAAGAACACACATTATCATGTGTAATGTCCACCCCATGAACCTTTTGCAAAAATTGTACAGTAGTCTTACAAGACCCTGTTTCATTTGTAAAATATATCAATGATGCTTAAATATTTATTAGTGTAGATGTAAATTATTTCAGCTTCATGCCTTTTTGCATTGGTTGGGTCGAAAATTTTGACGAAATCACTCTATCTTGCACGGTTAAGAAGATAGAAGCAAATTTCTGTTTTTTCTATTTTTGGCAAAAATTCGAAATGGCCGCCATTTTTGGGAAGAAATTTTTTTGAAAATTGCAAAGAGTACATTTCTTAGATACCTTGTGGGTCGAAAATTTCGACGAAATGACTCTATCTCGCACGGTTAAGGAGATAGAAGCAAATTTGTGTTTTTGCCATTTTTGGGGAGGGGAAAATTTTTTGAAAATTGCAGAGTACATTCCTTAGATACCCTGTGGGTCGAAAATTTCGACGAAATCGCTCTATCTTGCACGGTTAAGGAGATAGAAGCAAATTCATGTTTTGCCATTTTTGGCAAAAATTCGAAAATTCAAAATGGCCGCCATTTTTGGGGAGGGAAAATTTTTTTTTTAAATTGCAAAGATTACATTCCTTAGATACCCTGTGGGTCGAAAATTTCGACAAAATCGCTCTATCTCGCACGGTTAAGGAGATAGAAGCAAATTTGTGTTTTGCCATTTTTGGCAAAAATTCGAAAATTCAAAATGGCCGCCATTTTTGGGGAGGGAAAATTTTTTGAAAATTGCAAAGAGTACATTCCTTAGATACCCTGTGGGTCGAAAATTTCGACGAAATCGCTCTATCTCGCACGGTTAAGGAGATAGAAGCAAATTTGTGTTTTGCCATTTTTGGCAAAAATTCGAAAATTCAAAATGGCCGCCATTTTTGGGGAGGGGAAAATTTTTTGAAAATTGCAAAGAGTACATTCCTTAGATACCCTGTGGGTCGAAAATTTCGACGAAATCACTCTATCTCGCATGGTTTAGGAAATATGAGCACATTTGCCTTTTTCAGTACTCAAAATAGCCAATTACTCATTTATTTAATTAATTACTCACTCCTCTATGAAGCAATTCCCCCCAAAAGCATCCCATACAAGCTATTAACTCAATGAACCTCCATACCAAATTTGAGAAAGATAGGCTTAATAGCATTCCTTAAAATGTCTGGAAACCAAAGAGATACTCAAAAGTAGCAAAGTAGCTATTACTCAGTTAGCTATAGAGCTATTATCACCAAAAGCAATCCCATACAAGCTATTAACCCAATAAACCTGCATGCCAAATTTGGTAAAGATAGGATAAGAACTGTTGCCTAAAATGTCTGGAAACCAAGTGTGACGCCGGACGGCGGAAAAAGCAAAAATAATATGTCCACCCCCCAGTGGGGTGGACATAATTAGCGCCCACTGGGGAGATATACTATGGTGGAGGATATAACAAATTGGTTTTTAGCTGGCTTCGGAAACCTGTTATTGTTATTACTCTAGTAACAAAATGCACCAAATAATAGCACTGTAGAAGTTACCGGGATATACTGATTACATGCTTTACTCTAATAGCTCACATTTTACTGATATTAAAAGCAAATTTGTTATATGTTGTTTTAAATGAAAATTTCTTATTTACTTTGACATAAACTGACATTAAACCATGCAGTGATTGTAATGCTGTACATCATTTATGACATAAATAGCTGTATAGTGAACACATAGAGTCATTAATGTATAACACACTGGTGAACTTAAATTTAACACAATATACAACAGCCGGTTCTAAAAATTTATAATTGGTTATTGGTTTTTATAGGTCTAAGCATTTAGACTAATCTTGCATCTACAACTTTGTGGAAATTGTGCAACAAGAGTAGACAACTGCTTAAACTGTGACAGCAATAACTAATTTATCAGAAAGACCCACGAGTCAAAGTAAAATAAGGAATTTACAGGAATGTGACATTACTGTTCGTATGCTGTGGAATAAGTTGAAATGGTGGAACAGCCAAGCTTATTGTACCTGTTTTGAAACTTGTGCATGCCACAGTGATATACTGCATATTCTAGGGATGTGACTAGGGGCCAGGCATCCCACAGTGATATACTGCATATTCTAAGGATATGACTAGGGGCCAGGCATCCATATTCATATAACCGACCCATATCAGGGTTCTACATTTTAGTATGTACCAACTGGAAGTACCAGCAAAGCAAATATGGAAGTCAATGTAAACAAATCTATCCAAAAAACTAGGGTGAAGTGGCTAGCTTTCTGCCAACCACAGAGTCGAATCTTAGGACAGCAGTGGGTGTTGAAATCTGTAAACTTGGTATTATCGCCCGCAATGTAAAATGTTGTTAGAAACCCCATCGTAGCCTCACGTTTTCATCACTCTGTGGGTGTACAACTACCAGCATTTGATATTTTATTTGTTTTAAATATTGCGAGAAGACAGAGTGAGGTGCGGTGACAGTGAAATATTGCTGGATTATATATATTTGTAAAATATTGTTAGAAACACCATTGTAGCCTCACGTTTTCATCACTCTGTGGGTGTACAACTACCAGCATTTGATATTTTATTTCTTTTAAATATTGCGAGAAGACAGAGTGAGGTGCGGTGACAGTCAAATATTGCTGGATTATATATTTGTAAAATGTTGTTAGAAACCCCATCGTAGCCTCACGTTTTCATCGATCTGTGGGTGTACAACTACCAGCATTTGATATTTTATTTGTTTTAAATATTGCGAGAAGACAGAGTGAGGTGCGGTGACAGTCAAATATTGCTGGATTATATATATTTGTAAAATGTTGTTAGAAACCCCATCGTAGCCTCACGTTTTCATCACTCTGTGGGTGTAAAGCGCCTTCGAGTGGTTGAATGTAGAACTACGGAGTTTGAAATATTTTCATTGTCTCTGCCAGAGGCGTTCTCGATTCTGATTGGCTGAACGAAAAATGTATAGTACTACCGTGACGTCACTTCATTCATTAATTTCTTTGCGGTTTATTTGTTTGACAAATGAATATAGACTCTAGATGCGCAGACAACAATTTTATATTAACAGTGACTGCGTGATAAACCAGCAGACCAATAAATTAATTGGGGTTTCCACGTCTAGAAACCAGCAGACGAAACCGTTAAAAAAGACTCGTTCGAGTAGACCATCACAATAGCAAAAACAATAGTTTCTAGGACATACGGGTTCTTTGAGAAAGCCAGACGAAGTGCTAGACAAGCTTTTTACATTATAAAATATAACTGAATAAAAGCATTAAAAATCTTCAAAATGGCAGAGTGTATAATATACACCTTAATGTACCGATATGTGAATAAATATTATTCAGAATTTGATATTTAAGGGTTTAAACGGCCAATTTAAAATCGTGGCTGCAACTCAGTACATAACTCGAATCAAAGATTCGACTAATAAAAGGAAAATTATACAAAAAATGAAAATTTGGCAGACAAATCTGACTGAAAGTTATGTGTTACATATTTTATGCACTGAAATGAACAATAGTTTAATAGTGTTATAAGTACCCATTTCACTGGTTTAATTGTATTCGTTTTTCCAATCTACTCAGCCTATTTACGGAGTACCCGATTACCCAGTCACAGACCCAGGACAGTCTACCAGTATAAACATTATTTTGAATTCAAATCCATAACATGTATATGAAAAATATAAAACAATCAGATCCAGTATTAATAAAAATACAACTTACAAACCTTGTGAAAAACAGGAACAAGTATATCATTGAAAAAAAAAAAATCCTTAAAATCTCAAGTATGGCTGTGAAATGAAAAAGTTACAAAAAGACATTCTTAAACTGTTTTCTACTTTCATGTTCATGGATAGGTACAAAAAACAATGTTTGGAGTTTCACATTGTCTCTTATATGAGAGGCTTATCAGCACCAAGATATACCTTACTGACTTTTTTATTGCACATTAAGTTACATTTTAAACAATTTCTAGTCAACACAAAATGTGGATTTTTTGATAGGTGCTGGTCTGTTCTGCTATACTCTTTAACTATAATAAGTCACTCGTTTATTTTAGTCATTAACTAGAAATCGGCCGCCCTGTTGATAGTAGATGCGAATAGAAACAGGATAGCATAGAAGAACACACATTATCATGTGTAATGTCCACCCATGAACCTTTTGCCCAAATTGTACAGTAGTCTTACAAGACCCTGTTTCATTTGTAAAATATATCAATGATGCTTAAATATTTGTTAGTGTAGATGTAAATTATTTCAGCTTCATGCCTTTTTGCATTGGTTGGGTTGAAAATTTTGACGAAATCACTCTATCTGGCACGGTTAAGAAGATAGAAGCAAATTCCTGTTTTTCTATTTTTGGCAAAAATTTGAAAATTCAAAATGGCCGCCATTTTTGGGAAAAGGAAATTTTTTTGAAAATTGCCAAGAGTACATTTTTTAGATACCCTATGGGTCGAAAATTTCAACGAAATAACTCTATTTTGCACGGTTAAGGCCAGTTTGTGTTTTTCCATTTTGGGCAAAAATTCGAAAATTCAAAATGGCTGCCATTTTTGGGGAGGGGAAAATTTTTTGAAAATTGCAAAAGATTACATTCCTAATTAGATACCCTGTGGGTTGAAAATTTCGACGAAATCGCTCTATCTCGCATGGTTAAGGAGATAGAAGCAAATTTGTGTTTTGCCATTTTTGACAAAAATTTGAAAATTCAAAATGGCCGCCATTTTAGGGGACGGGAAATTTTTTTTTAAATTGCCAAGAATACAATGCTGAAATACCTGTGGGTCGAAAATTTTGACGAAATCGCTCTATCTCGCACGGTTAAGGAGATAGAAGGAAATTTGTGTTTTGCCATTTTTGGCAAAAATTCGAAAATTCAAAATGGCCGCCATTTTTGGGGAGGGGAAAATTTTTTAAAAATTACCAAGAGTACAACGCTCAGATACCCTGTGGGTCGAAAATTTTGATGAAATCGCTCTATCTCGCACGGTTAAGGAGATAGAAGCAGATTGGTGTTTTGCCATTTTTGGCAAAAATTCGAAAATTCAAAATGGCCGCCATTTTTTGGGAGGGGAAAATTTTTTGAAAATTGCAAAGATTGCATTCCTTAGATACCCTGTGGGTCGAAAATTTCGACGAAATCGCTCTATCTCGCACGGTTAAGGAGATAGAAGGAAATTTGTGTTTTGCCATTTTTGGCAAAAATTCGAAAATTCAAAATGGCCGCCATTTTTGGGGAGGGGAAAATTTTTGGAAAATTGCAAAGATTGCATTCCTTAGATACCCTGTGGGTCGAAAATTTCGACGAAATCACTCTATCTCGCACGGTTAAGGAGATAGAAGCAAATTAGTGTTTTGCCATTTTTGGCAAAAATTCAAAATGGCCGCCATTTTTGGGGAGGGGAAAATTTTTTTTAAATTACCAAGAGTACAATGCTCAGATACCCTGTGGGTCGAAAATTTTGACGAAATCGCTCTATCTGGCACGGTTAAGGAGATAGAAGGAAATTTGTGTTTTGCCATTTTTGGCAAAAATTCGAAAATTCAAAATGGCCGCCATTTTTGGGGAGGGGAAAATTTTTGGAAAATTGCAAAGATTGCATTCCTTAGATACCCTGTGGGTCGAAAATTTCGACGAAATCGCTCTATCTCGCACGGTTAAGGAGATAGAAGCAAATTTGTGTTTTGCCATTTTTGGCAAAAATTCGAAAATTCAAAATGGCCGCCATTTTTGGGGAGGGGAAAATTTTTGGAAAATTGCAAATATTACATTCCTTAGATACCCTGTGGGTCGAAAATTTCGACGAAATCGCTCTATCTCTTACGGTTTCTGAGATATTAGCAAATTACTCAAAAGTAGTACTGAAAATACACAATGAAGTACCTAAATGGCTATTACTCATGTACTGACAAAGCTATCAGTCCCAAATGCAATACCAAGCGAGCTATGGACATAACAATCTTGTATTCAAAATTGTAGTAAAATATCTTTAATTATTTTGGCTTAAATGCACGGAAACCAATGGGTACTGAAAATAGCTGTACTTAAGTATTACTCAGTAAGCAAAAGAGGTACAACAGCCAAAAGCAATCCCAAGCAAGCTACTGACCCAATAAGCCTGCATACCAAATTTGGTGACAATAGCTCTAATACTTTTCCTTTAAATGAGCGGAAACCATGCGTGACGCCGGACATCGGACGCCGGACGGCGAAAAAAGCAAAAATAATATATCCACCCCCCAGGGGGGTGGACATAATTACACACTGATCTAGCAGTTCAAATCTGTTTTGTATTGTCTGTATCTCTGTTTTTCATTCTTATTTCTTCACTCGTGTATTTACTCAAGTTAATTAAAATGATTATTTATCTATTTGTAGTTTTCATTAATTAATGAATGTCTACTCTTGCCTTGTTTATTTCCTCTACTTTATTCGAGTTACATTCTGTACTATAATAACTTCATTATTTTCAGTTCCCATTTCAACTTGTGATTGCTTTACTAATTTACCTTAATTATTTTATTAGTGAATCTCTATTCTTACCTTATTGGTTTTCTCTATGAGTTCTAGTTTGAGTTTAAGTGTCTGGATCTCCCTGTCTTTGGTTCCCATCTCTATCCTAGTATCTCTGTTAACTTTCTGCTGGGTCTCAAGCTCCCTCTCCTTGTTCTGAAGCTGAGATTACACATGACAGCATTAAATCAATCAACTTAATCAATGCACTATGTAGTTCAAAAAGTTAGTAGGCAACTGCTATTATTATATGACAGTAAATGTTTCACAGATATTGCCTGAATTCAGATAAATGTATGCTATAAATAATATTGTGGTACAGAACACCCTTAAGTTCACTTTTACCACCATTTCTAAATTTCAAGTAAAAATCGGTTCATCATTTTTTAATTATCAAGATTTATAAAAATGGTCAAACCTTGTTGAATCTCAAGAAAATACCTTTACATGAACAAAACATCCAGACAAATTAATGTGCCTGAGTAAAAATTCCTACAAAGGATCTTATGTATACGTCTACTTGTCAGGAAATACTACAACGGAGACTACTACTTAACGAGATTCCACTGTGTGAAAACCTGAACAATCAGGTTAGGACTACGAGTCACCTTGTTTTTGAGCTGACTGATTTCACCACTGTGCTGAGGCTCATTGAGTGACAGTTTGGCATTCAAATCTTTCATCTCATCTTCCTTCTTCCTCACCTCAGCCTCCAGGTGAACAATCCTGTCTTTTAATATCTAGACAATACAAATACAGTAACAAACTTCTAAATCAAACTCTTCAAGAACACACATTCACTTTCCCCCAAATTATTGTCTGTTATTTCTTTACCTTCCAGGACTTATTTCCAATATTAGCCTCATAACATAGCCCAAAATTTATTTACTTAGTAATGTATCAGTATGCGATTGACATTTCATCCTTACTTTTATTATAATTTACTGTTTAATTTGTACTTGTGATGGCCACACAACAACACAGGAAAAGCATGATCATCAGTTTCATAATGACTTTTTCTGCAGTAACCTTGGAGATATACATTTTACACATATTAAATATATTTGTTGTGAAACAATGTTCAACTATAGTAAGACCTCTATTGTCCAACCTTTAATTATCTGATCATCTGACTTTATCCAATCGAATTCCCAAACTTTTAACTCTCCACTGTGTAATAATAAACTAACTCTTCCATTTCATGACAAATCTACAATTTCATGAAAAAGATGAGGTACTATAATAGCCACTGCTGGGTAACAAGTGATGGAAACTTAGGTTATGTAAACCAGCTTCACCTTTCCACCCCCAACACTTACCTTGCTGTCCGTTTCCTGGTAACCACTGTCATCAGGGATACTGTCCAGTGACCTGGCTGCCTTTTTCTTGCTGAGTGGAGCGGTCAGTTCACTGAAATCTGAGTCCCTATCCACTGACTTGGCCCTCACACCTGACACGCCCAGTCCCGCCAATCTTTTGGGGTGAAAGTCATCTTCATCAATGATCTCAGAGGCCTCATCAGCACTTGGCAGGTAGTAAGACTCATTGCCTGGACTCTGACTCCTGGAGTACAAAAACAATAACACAGATTACTGACCCATCACAGGGCGACTTTTGTTTTTTAACAACAGCCAAGTTTGGTATTTCTGTCATGTTAACTGTGAATATTTTAAAATATTCCTGGTAATGTTGTAGTATCTTCATGTATATCAATTCTATTACCATATGGGCTTCTGGGGATTCCCCTTTCGCTCAGCCAGAGTTAAGGAGATAGACTTGTGTTTATTTCTGTGTGTAGACCAAATGAAGTCCCAGCAGAGACAATCAATGATTGCTTCCAACAGTACAATATGTCCAAGATCAATGTATCTGAATTAAATGTTATTTTTTGTCCAATCTCTACTTCCCCCTGTGTTACACCCACCAGGAGGTTATGTTTGGGTGCATTTGTCTGTCTGTTGTGTTTGTGATAACTCTAAAGTAATGAACAGGCATTTCTGAAATCTTTATGTAGGTATGGCCTGACCAAAGGAAGAAGTGATGAGATTTTGTGGAAGATCCAGATCATATAAATAGAATAATGAAACAAAATTTTCTATGTGGGTAGGGCCTGGCAACAGGAAAAAGTGATTATGTTTGGTAAAGATATGGATAATTTTTCTGAAAGTAAAATAATCCTGAATTTTTGGAAATGCACCTTGGTGGAGGTCTGCTCTCCACAAGTGCTACTCTAACTAACCACCTCGGACCTCCTCAGAGAAAAAGGTCAGGGAGCCCTGTACTGCACTCATCACAAGAAGCTCTGTATTAAACATTGTCTACTTTCAATTTCATTATAGTGTACTTTCTGATAAGATACAGCCCACATTAAGTAGGGAACCCTGTACCATGCATTACAAACCTCACAGAATTACTAGGAACAATAATGAAGACAAATATAACACAGTATCTACTCACCTCCACACTGATGGAGGGCCTATACTAGGCAGGGGAGGGGATAAGGGGCCCTGTAACAAGCATTATGAGCACATATGATGAAGAGCAATGTAAGACAGTATCTGCTCACCTCCTGACTGACGGAGGCCCCATATTAGGCAGGGGAGGAGGCAAGGAGCTCTGTAACAAGCATTATGAGCACATATGATGAAGAGCAATGTAAGACAGTATCTGCTCACCTCCTGACTGACGGAGGCCCCATATTAGGCAGGGGAGGGGGCAAGGAGCTCTGGCTGCCTACACTCTGCACAGACTCTGTACTCCTGGTCTTCTTCAGAACCCCAGCCTCACTGCCATAACCTTCCTGTTCAGGGTCAAAGTTCATGGTCACTGTCATCTCTTCTGTGTCACCTTTAAATACAACATTAAAGTGTTTTAGAACTGTCTTCAGTAAATCACATTTGTAGAGAAATGGGTAAATTTCAACAGAAAAGGCAATGCAAAGAATCACTATTTGTTTCTACTTAAAAGTGAATTCTTTTGAATTAATGCTTAAACCCTTGCATCTCCTATGCTGTTGACCAGCACTCCACGTTGTTTATGACTAAGTAGGTATATGAGGTCATAAATGGAATATTTGCAGACAGTCAGATGATTTTAATGGCATTTCTCCATATAATTATCTATGATTTATAGGAGATACAGATGTTTACACATACATAATCATGCATTTTATGTTTTATTGACTGTGCACTTTGTTTTCTTTTACATATGGCAGCATTAATTGTTATGTTGGGCATTAATGAATTTTATAGCTGAAATGTGGAGCTTCAGAAATGATGTAATTTTTATTGTACTTTTGTACTTTACATGTACTTCTCTCAATATTTCTGATTTGTAGAAAGGTATTATTAATATAAATGTTCTTGTAATTGTTACCCTATATGCTATGTCTCTACAATGCATGCATAAATAAAATCAATAACTATACAGCTTTTATCATGATGCTCAGTACAATGTAATGGATTCCTTTTCAGATACCTCATCACAAACTACAAACAACTTATGCTACAAATTGGTTGAATTATATTACAAAGTTACAATTTTTATCCCATATTTGAATTATTTGTAACAAAACAAGTGAGACTTCTAGAATATTCTTAATTCAGAGATCTGGTGTACATCTGTACACAGTTTATTCCATAGGAATTACTATGAAACCTGGATTCAGAATCTTAGGAATTTTTGTCCACTTGAATCCAGTGTGGGTGGTTGGCCATACACTCACGCTAATCAATGACTTTCTCATGTTTTCAGTTTTTGTATCCAGTGGGCATGGGGAGCGTGGGTGGCAGATGTGATCAATCACATTATATTGGCAAAGACTTGCTCATGTTTTCAGTTCTTGTATCTGGTGTGTGTGGGGAGAGTGGGGAAGGTGGTCAATCACATTATATTGGCAAAGACTTGCTCGTGTTTTCAGTTCTTGTATCTGGTGTGTGTGGGGAGAGTGGGGAAGGTGGTCAATCACATTATATTGGCAAAGACTTACTCATGTTTTTCTCCACTTGTGTCCAGTGTGGGTGGTCAGTTTCCTCATCAGACACTTCCTGAGATCTCCTCCCTTTTTCAACATATCAATACATCAATTTTTATTTTAAATGGCTTTCAAGGGAAAATATTTTTCTGTAAATCTGCAAACTATTTCTTCATGGCAGTATTCATGAAATCAAGAAATTTGAAAATTTTAAGCTGTTACACAACTGGAAATGTAGTATAAATTTAAAGCATGCAACACTTTTGTAAGTTTTATTATTTATTAGCATATTAAAATGATATTTGTTAGAATGGTTACACATGGGCCACAGCAAGAAAAATCAATTTTAAGACAAGTTGTTCCTTTTTACTGGGGATGTGACAGGCTGGTCAGATACATACAGATAGACTGTTTATGTTGACAAACCAGGTGCAAACTGGTGAAACAGGTATTAAAACATTATGCATTCCCAGACATAGCATCTCTAAAAACAAGAGTGAAGTGGTTGGCCTTCACCCAACCACAAAGTCGAATCTTAGGACAGCACTGGGTGTTGAAATCTGTAAACTCTGTATTATCGCCCGCATTTGCAAACCGCTATCAGGGAAGTTTTCAGATTTGTGTAGCGAGATGGGTATTTGTAGTGACATGATGTGATAGGTTTACAAATATAAAGGGTCTGTAGATGCGCAGTTTTACAAGGCTGGTTTAAGATGAAAACCACCAGCACGGACTTGCCTCATTAATATTAATGAGCAAACATGCGCAGTCACGGCAGTTCTTTGAGGGGATTTCCCGACAATATTTTACAAGGCTGGTTTAAGATGAAAACTACCAGCATATTTCCTGTTCGCGGACTTGCCTCATTAATATTAATGAGCAAATATGCGCAGTCACGGCAGTTCATTGTGGGGGTTTCGTGACAATTTAATATTTTACAAGGCTGGTTTAAGACGAAAACTACCAGCATATTTCCTGTTCACGGACTTGCAGTTTGAAATTTGATTTTGAAATGAGAAGCCATATTTCAATTTTGAAGCGTGGATATACTGTAGTACTGTATATGGATATTTTACAGAAGCAAATTGTAAGTATTTAAATATTAAAATATTCGATAGCCACAATGAGCGATAATAGGGAGAGACAGATTATGCTGTATTTTACCGATGAAGTATTCTAGGACATGCAAAAGCGCCTTCGAGTGGTTTAATGTAGAACTACGGAGTTTGAATATTTTCATTGTCGATTCTGATTGGCTGAACCACAAAGCTGTAGTACTACCGTGACGTCACTTCATTCATTAATTTCTTTGCGGTTTATTTGTTTGACAAATGGGGAGATGCGCAGACAACTGTTTTACATTAACAGTGAGTGCGTGATACACCAGCAGACAAATAAATTAATTGGGGTTTCATGTCTAGAAACCAGCAGACGAAACGGTTAAAAAAGACTCGTTCGAGTAGGCCATAACAATGGGTAAAACAATAGTTTCAAGGACATCCGGGACCTTACAGAAACCCAGACGTAGTGCTAGACAAGCTTTTTACTTTATAAAATATAACTTAATAAAGGTATTAAAAATCTTCAAAATGGCAGAGTGTATAATATACACCTTAATGTACAGATATGTGAAGAAATATTATGCAGAATTTGATATTTAAGGGCTTAAACGGCCAATTTAAAATCGTGGCCGCAAATCAGTACATAACTCGAATCAAAGATTCGACTAATAAATTATCAATGAAATTTCTTTAATTTATCTCTGTTTTTAACATAATTTTTCTTCATTTTATAGCTATTTGACATTTTATTTTTCATGAAATGTTGATGAATTTTGCACCAAATTCCTTTACTGGTACTTCCAGTGAGTAACACATAAGTGCAGTACCTGGATTCCCCTCACCCATTTTTTACCCTGAGTCATACCGGTAGTTTGTACAAAGGGCTGCTTAAACAGAACATTAAGATGAAACAAGCTGAAAAAAACTTTTGGTTTGGCTGCAGATTTTGGCCAGCTGCATACCTTCCACAGCCTTCCAGAGCTGTCTTTCTGAGGTAGACATGTCCTCAGCCTGAGATTGCTCCACATCCCGGTTCCCCCGACTTCCTCTTCTACGGTGAGGGCGGCTCCTCTCCACCTTGTCAAGAAGAAAACTGCACTAATACAAACAAGTATTTTCCAGTAAGCTATTCCAAAAAATGGACACAAGAGCTTTACTCATGCATTATAACTATGATGGTGTAACAGGAGCTGATGTCTCCCAAGGGATTGAGGTCTTCTTCAATTTGGTCCCACCTGTCCACCATCTGTACAAAATCTACCCACATTCACAAGTCCACACACAAACATCTTTAACTGGATCACAATTCTTTATACATATATTTTTTTCTGCTACTATTGTATGAATGTCAATTCAATGTCAAAAGTTCATAACTGCTAGCGATGACAGCTTTAAAATTGGCTCATAAACTGACTCGTAATTTACACCTGCCTGTGAGTCTGAAACTGGGAAAATAACCATGGGGTAGACAACTCTTAATCTATCCGCTCCACTATTAGATAATGTTTTAAAAAAGTAATCTCTGATTTACACATTCATTTTCACATTCCTCATACTATTTATTTCAAGGAAAGTTGCCAATTTACAAAGATATCCTACCTAGCATCCCTTTTCCTATTGGCTATGCCATTCTGTATAACTAAATTTGTATAAAATTTGGACTTTAAAAATTTTATAGCAGACCAGAATTGTTGGAATATGACAGCAAGTTATGTCTACCAAAGATCCTAAACCAGTTTCCATCTAATGTGTATTTCATCGCCCCCTGCATGTGATTGGTTCAGACAGCCTGAAAGACTAGGCTAGACTTTTCTCAACCTTGTTAGTAAAAATCAATAAGGTCCTAAACCAGTGTCCATCTAATCACACGCTGCATGTGATTGGTTCAGACAGCCTGAAAGGCCAGGCTAGACTTTTCTTGGCCTTGTTAGCAAAAATCAATAAATTTAACTTTCTATAAGCAGAAAAAATAAATTACCCAACAACTAAAAGTGTCCATACCTCCATGATAAAAATTTGTGAACAGAGAAGCTATTTGTATCTCAGAAGATACAGTACTAAATTAAAGGTGCAAATTTTCCTCTACAACATATTTTAAATTGTAAAAAACAAAAGTAGAAATAAGGAAACAAAAGCTCCATCACCTTTTATTCTTGCATTGTCCAAAACCATGAAATAAACACAAATAAAACAATGAAATCTCACTAATATCTAACTCGACACTTTGAACAGATTCACTACCAACTAGTTTTAAACCAGATTTTTATGTTCAATTTCATGGACATTATAACTACAATAGGCCTTAATTAAAAATGCTGAAATGAGAAAACATTACCTATGTATATTTTCACATGTATACTTGTATAACTAAATAACAGGCACAATGGAAAGAGATGAAAAGTAATTTGAAAATTTGTTATATCAATGAATGATTGAAATAACTGATACACAATTCACATAGCACTTATTTTCAATACTCAACGTGATGTCATTTCAGTAAAATCATTTATTAATATATCCAGACAAATATGACTCTTAACCCATTCACATGATGCAGGAAAGATCTAACCTGGAAATCAATTATACAATATATAGAGAACTTGTTTGCGGAGTATTGAATGTATTTGAAAAGCTACCTTTGCCTATCTTACATTCATATACGGAGATCCCATTGCATGTAATAAAATGTAATGATTTTATTGCAGACAAGAAAAATCAGGAATAATTGTAATTTGAGGGTGAAACTTTACTGTGCCTATAAAGGGGTCAGTTACCAGTAACTGTCAATGACAGTAAAAATTGACAAGCAAAAGTCAATCCCATTGTTCCATTAATTGAAAAACTAAATTCAGTAGCCTGCTGCTTTTTCCCCTATATTGACTGGTGAACATCTTCTTTGTGCAATATATTACCACATTACAGGGGTTATTAATGTTTGTACTGTTCTACAGAAGTTATTTAATGTTTTTACTGTTCTACAGAAGTTATTTAATGTTTTTACTGTTCTTCAATAGTTATTAATCATTTGTGTTGTTGTATATAAGTCATTTAATGCTTGTAGTGTTGTTTGCTGACACATGTGTACAACATTATGGATTGGAACCATCTCCCAAATGTGCAGAATTCATCAAATTCTGATGACGATAACAAGGAAAGGTGATAAAATGGGTGTACACCTGGATTTAAGTTGGGATCAATGTCATTCCCCTCTGGAAAAGTCTCATCAACTAAATGAATGTGTAAGAAAACTTCATCTGACTTTCTCATTTTCCTGTTTACTATGGCCTAGTTTTATCTATGCTTTCAATTATAATCTGTTAGTTTAAAAAATATCTTTCACTGTTTGTAAGGGACTTCTCACATTTTTTACTTAAAAGTTGTAAAACCGAGTGAATGAATTATTAACACAATTTCTTTAACATACTATGTGATCTTTTTATAGCATCCAAATATAACTGTTATTCTTTATGCAATTAGCAGGTTAATAAATTATCTTTTAATGCAAGCTGACTAGTTAAATTTATTGCAAAACATAGTCATGATGCATGTTTCCCATTTGTTTCAGAAAATATTTCATCAGTATGTTGTTCCAACCCATTAACCTAGCTGACAGGAACATTTCCTTGTGTACAGTTTGAGGGATTCATAAACTGAGGTACATGCACAAGTAAAGGTATGAACAACATTTACAACCACCTGTATACATACCATGGGAGGTGGTACTAAGATGAACTCACTGACTGATAACTCACCCTAATTTGTACAAAGTTAAGTGATAACAGAACACAAAATACATAAGGGCAGAATGATTTGACACTAAAGAGATTTTAATCTTCAAAATCTGCTTACCATACTGACATTCGCGATATTACTCAATAAATGAAACATACATTTACATAAAGTGTTGTTTTTCACGTTTAGAGACTGTGTATAGCTAGATTTTTGTATTGCTTAGTTCTCATGTATTTATAACTTTAGGAAGTAATGTCCATTGAATTATTTTAGTTTCATTACATTTATGAGCCATGAGTTCACATTAACAAATGAGATTAATATATTTACCCCGCTTTCCGATGGACAATCATCGTATATGATATCAAAACTTTTTCTAAAATCTGCTTTGGTTTCAAAACTTTCTTTGGTTAACATCTTATTTATGATGGTTTTGCCCGTTCCTATCTTTTCTGAACTGTTTATTTGAGATTGTGGTTCACTTCCTGTACGGGGTGACTCACTTCTTGTATGGGGTGACTCACTTCCTTTTTGGGGTGACTCACTTCCTGTACGAGGTGACTCACTTCCTGTATGGGGTAGATCTGGTAAGTAGCATGACACTGGATACTTGGGCTTGTACAATGGGAAATTACTATTTTTATCCAAACTGTTATCAACTGTATCCTTTTCAGACTTTTCCTTGTTTGGAGGATTGTCAATAGGAATGTCATATACAACTAAATCCTGATGCTTTCTTTTCCCACCATTTTCTGCACAAGGAAGGTTGTTAATATTATCCTGTTTATACCCACTGAGATAAAGTGGCCAAACTGCTTTCCTAAATTTCAGTCGGTAGGAACTGCGAGCTGAGACTCTGTTGAGATCTGTTGTTTTATCCTCATCAATTGGAGTTAAAGCAGTCTTTTTGTGTCTAGGTGGTTTCTTTGGTGCTCCACCCTTGATTCCTGACATACTATTTGTATGAGCCATATTATCTCACTGCAGTAACAAACCAGCTATCCATGTGACGTCTCAACAGTGCAATCATTCTGTAGAATCTCTCCTATCCAGGACATGTTACGTTTTACTGATATTTGTAAAAAACATTTTGTATATTTCACTTAAATATCTGTGTATACAAGTTCTTGAAAAATGAAAATAATTATTATTTGTGACTCAGACTGTTCATTACAGCTGAGGATTTTCAAAGCAGAATCCAGAATCCATAGTGTATTAAATGGTATAAAGTATTTCCTATTATTTTGACCATGCTTTAGCATTATCTTCCAAAATGATCATGCATGGTGCCATAAAAAACACAAATTGTATATCATTTTTGTAAAACTCACAAAGTTTACTTTTCTTAACTCTTTAAAACTAACCCAACAACTCATCATAATTGATCACATCTAAACTGGTTTCTGTGACTACCTGATTGGGCCTCGTGGCTCCAGTTTGCAGGGACCCAGCCAGCTGTTTGGTCAAATTTATGGGATCTGAGGTCACACGGGCATGAGACACATTCTGTCCTGTGGGCTGGAGAAGACGCACAAAGTCTTCATAGGCTTGCGGGTGGCGGGCACCAAGGTTCCTCAGAGCATTCTTAAATTCTATGGGAAAAATATTTATTATAAAAATATGTAAGAGAGATAAATAAATATGTTCATTGTTGCTTCTGAAAGAGAAAATTATTTTTAGTTATAGATTAAAAGCACTCTTCAATTCTTAGAAAAGAATAAGAGTAAAATACATAAAATTGTACGAAAATAATGTTGGCGAGCAAGGAAGACAAAATCATACCTGCTCTGAGCAAATACAAAGAAGATTTTGAAATGTGTTCTTGAATTCTGAGTATGTAAGGAAAATTCTCTCTTATCCTTTGCAAAGTTTTATCATTTTGAAAAGACTCAGAATAAAACAAAGCAACTCAAATACACACAGATATAAACAATGAAGTGAAACCTTCATCAGAAACTTCTAGAAGTTAAAGCCTAATTTGACAGATCCATCAAACCTGCAGCATATTGCAGCTTTGATAACTAATAATATGATATCTCTGTATGTAATGTCATTGACAACATATTTCTCTGTATTTTATATCAATAGAGTTAATTTTTTACAATCAGTTCTCGTTCTAAATTCTAATAAATCTTTTATGTTGTTTAGTCTCCATCAAAAGACAGATTTAAGGTGCTTCAGGCCGAAAAAAAATAGACATAACAGAGGACACTGATATATGCCAAAAAAACAGCATCAGTGATGCCCGTACCCCACAGCCTGGGGAAATAGTTTTCAAAACCATGAGATATAGAAGTAGTGAAACAGTACAAGGTCACTATGGTAAGATCAAATGTCAAATCAATGTCACACCAGGATGTTGCACACCAATAAGCCCCAATCATTGTCCCTACCAACTATCAACTTCCTACACCTTACGGTTGCCGAGATATAGCCTGGACAAGACATTAAAGGTCAATGTCACTACGGCAAGGTCAAAGGTCAAATCAAGGTCACACCATGACATTGCACACCTACAACCAATACCAATGTCCCTACCAAGTATCAACTTCCTACACCTTAAGGTTTCCAAGATATAGCCCGGACAAGTTTTTATAGGTCAAAGTCACAATGGCAAGGTCAAAGGTCAAATCATGTTCACACCATGAAGCTGCACACTTACAACCCCCAACGGTTTCTGAGATACAGCCCGGACAAACTTTTCCCCGCCACCCACCCTACTGCCCGTCCATCTGGACACCATGGGTGAAAACAATACTCCGACAGCCCTTAAGGACTGTGGGGTAAAAAACCTAAAGCTAAATCTGTTTTTGCATAGAGATAGGAGTTAAGCTTGGGATTGTACAGTTACTATCTTGGGCTAGAAAACCTCTATTATATGAACCCATGTTATGCCAACACATCAGTGTCAATGATGCATTGGTACTGTATACTGATATAAATTGGAAACTGGACGAGCATTGTGTACATGCAAGGCAATCAGAACTGTATACTATATAGTCACAGCAGAGAATATATTAATCACATAAATCTTATATACACATGGAGATTTCAAATTCAAAGAGAATCATACTGTGCATAAACTGGCATATTATTTGTCATACACTTTTCCAGGGGTCATATTCACAGAAGGGATTCAGTAACAGCTCAGCCAAAAATCCAGCTTACGTTTCACATAAAAAATTGCAAATTTAATAAGTAAATTAAATTTTTATAAGTTAATACCCTATCCAATGGACAATTGCTTTACCGGTCGGCGCGACCGGTCCCGCCAAACGCCAGAAAAAGACGTCCTGTATATACTACCGGCAGGACCGGTCACAGAGTGTGCATTCGCCAGGTGGCGCATCGTACTTCATTTCCTGTTTACCTATTGACGTCATAGCATCTTTTTCGTGTCTAATCCTAGTAAGACCCCTAGTAAGCTGATAGCGGGGCTGGTTGGGTGGGCCTTGCCTGTCCATTGGATAGGGTATTAACTTATAAAAATTTAATTTACTTATTAAATTTGCAATTTTATTGCGTTAATACATCCTATCCAATGGACAATTGCTGAATAACTACCGCTTGGTAGGCGGGTAAGCAGCTAGGGACTTATGTGAACTCATAACAACAAATTTTAACAGGCCCATTTGACCTAGGGTCAGAGAACCCTGAAAGGTCAGGGTCGGCACTAACTCACCGGTTAACCGGGAGCCTACCGACGTTGCCCCCCCCCCTTTTTCTTTCCTTTCAGCTTTGGTCTGAATTGGAAAGATAGAGAGAGAGAGGGGCTGAGTTCAGTCCCAGAAGAAATAAACTTCCCAAAGGAAGCAAGTCACAGTTTTTTTTTGTCTTTTTTTTTGTTTTTTTTTTTTAACATATATGTACATTCAACATATTTACATTATGTACATATCTAACATATTTACAATATGTACATATTTACATATATACAACATCCCCTCACTTCTGGGCCTGGTGGTGCACCTGCTGGGCAGCCACTACAGGTCCCAGGTGGAAAAGCTCTGAGTCAACCCAGGCAACATCCTTCAAATAGAATTGGGTGAAGGTGTTGTGAGATTTCCAGTGGCAGGCTGACAAGATCTGATCTAAGGAGATCCCTGATTGGAAAGCCTTAGAAGCAGCAAAGGCCCTAACATCATGGGCTTTAACCTGATGTAAGGTGAGGGCCTCCTGGTCAGAGAGCTCATAGCACAGAACCACAGTCTGTTTGATCCATGAGGAGATGGTGGCAGGCGAGATGTCTTTATCAAAACCCTTCTTGAAGGAGACAAAGACTAACTCCTTATTCTGCCTGAGGTCTGCAGTCCTGTCCAAGTAGTAACGCAGGGCTCTAACTGGACATAGGGACCTGTCACCCTTGAGTGACCTATCCAGAGATGGTGCCAGGGCTGGGATGACCACTGGTGCCACACTATCTGGACCTTCCTTAGCCAGCTGGTTCTTGGATAGGAAGCTAGGTGAGGGATACAAAGACACCTTAGACCAGTCTGACTGGTGTCTGATGTTCTTATGTAACCAAGCATGGATCTCACTCCTGCGTTTACCTGAACCCAAAGCCAGCAAGAAAACAGTCTTGAAAGTTAAATGTTTCAAGGAGGACTCTTTCAGGGGTTCAAAAGGAGCCTTTGTGAGCTGATGTAAAACCAGTGAAAGGTTCCAGGAGGGGATGCCCCTCCTGCCCTTAGGTCTGTCTCTATGGAAACTATCCAGGAGACGAGTGAGATTCTCATCTTTGCTGACATTAATGGTGGAATTGCCCAGTTTGTCAGCAATGGCGGATCTGTAGCCATCAATAGTGCCTGGTTGTAACTTCTTGTCCTGAAACAAGTGCAGGAGGAAGTCAGCAATGGCCTTCAGAGGTGGTGCCCTGAAGTCCACCTGATTACTGAGGCACCACTTTGTAAAAATGGTCCACTTTGCCTCATAGACAGATCTGGTTGATCTTCTTTGAGGAGCCTCAATTCGTGCTGCCACTGCCTCAGAGAAGCCTTGCTCCTTGATTGCTGAGGCTCTAGGAGCCAGGCATGTAGGTTCAGATTCGACAGGTTCCTGTGAAGGACCTGGTTGAATGGCTGAGACACAAGGTTGGGTATGCTGGGCAGACAGAGTGGGATCTGGCTTGACATTGCTACCAGGTCCCAAAACCAGGGCATGTTGGGCCACCCTGGGGCAATCAGGATTATTCTGTTGCAGGGGTAGTCCTGGAGCTTCTCCACCACTTTGCCCAAGATGGCTGCCGGTGGGAAGGCGTATGGGTCCAGGTCCTCCCAGGAGAGACTGAGTGCATCCACTGCCCAAGCCTGGGGGTCTGGCACCGGTGACACAAACTGAGGTAGTTTGTTGTTGAACCTGGTGGGAAACAGGTCCACCTTTGGCTGGTGCCACCTTGCGCATACAGCTTGGAATACTGCTGGATGAAGTGACCACTCTGTTTGAATGGTCTGGCCAAGCCTGGATAGCTTGTCTGCTATCACGTTCAGCCGGCCGGGGATGTGACGTGCCCTGAGGGTTACCTGCTGTCTGGTGCACCAGGACAGGATTCTCCACACTAGGGCACACAGTGACCCCGACTTCATCCCCCCTTCTTTGTTGATATAGGCAACCACTGTTGTGTTGTCTGTAGCTATCAACACAGTCTTGTTGCAGACCAGGGTTCGAAACTCCTTTAGAGCTAGAAAAACTGCTTTTAGCTCTAAGTGGTTTATGTGCAACTTGCTTTCTGGAAGGGACCAGGTTCCCCTTGCAGTATGGTCGTCCAAGTGAGCGCCCCACCCTTCGTTTGATGCGTCTGTAAAGATCTGCAGAGCATGTTTTAGAGGGTGTAATGGTTGACCTAGTAGCACATTGCTTTCCTCCATCCACCACCTTAGATGAGGGTGGAGGGACTTGGGGACCGGTATCACCTTTTCCAGTGACTCTGGGACCCTCCAATTGTTTTTCAAGTGCCACTGTATGGGTCTCATGTGGAGTCGCCCTAAGTGGACTTGTTTTTCTGTTGCTGTGAGGAGACCTATGAGGGACATGAATTTCCGGACCGGACAAACCGGATCCGACATCATTGATCTGATCTTGTCTGTCAAGGCCTGCCAACGTTCTTCTGTTGGTCTGACCTTGCCCTCTTTCAGGTCGAACTGGTAACCTACGAAGTTGAAGACCTGTTTGGGTGCCAGTTCTGACTTTTCCTTGTTCACCAGCCACCCTAGTTCCTGACAAAGTGTGACCAGGGTTTGAGTATGCTGGAGACAGGTGTGGAGGGTAGAGGCCCTCACCAGCCAGTCGTCTAGGTACTGGTGGATTCTTATACCCTGTCGTAAGGCCATGAGCTTGACCTCTTTGGCCACCACTGTGAACTCCATGGGTGCTGTGGAAAGACCAAAGGGCAGGGCCTTGAACTGGTAGGATTGGCCCTGAATGTGAAAACGCATGTACTTCCTTGACTGACTGTGAATTGGTATGTGGAAGTAAGCGTCTTTGAAATCTATGGATGTGACCCACTCCCCTGCCTGTAGGGAGGTTCTTATTGTCTCTGGGGTCTCCATCTTGAACGACTCTGTGTTTAAAAAGGTGTTCAAAGTGCTCAGGTCCAAGATAGGTCTCCACCGGTTGTTGGGTTTGGGAACCAAAAATAGCCGGTTGTAAAAACCTAGGGAGGTCTGATTTGTTACCAGTTCTACTGCATTCTTGTTTGTTAGCTGAGTCAGTGCCTCCAAAAGGAGGGACTGTCTTTGGGGGTTTACATATTTGCTGATGACCATTGGTGACCTGGTTAGGTTGGGTCTGAACCGGAAGGGAAGGGTGTAGCCCTCTCTCAGTATTCTGATAACTTTTGGACTCGCACCCAGAGTTTCCCACTTCTCCCAAAACTGCTGAAGTCTTGCCCCTACAGGAAGATTTGTGACAACAGTTGGGACATTTGTGACAATTTTTACAAAACTCAAGTGATCTACACAGGAAACATCTTTCACATGGTTTATTTCTCTGATAGATTGACAATAAACGGGATTTACACCTTTCTTTTGCAGTGACCCGCTGGCAAAAGGAACACTTGCAACAAAAGAGTTTACATGTGGCAACACAGTCTCGCTCTTGTTTGTCACTGGTGGTGGTGGGTTCAAGCCCTCCATCTTGTCGGATACCTTTACAGAGTTCACCAATCCGACCACATTTGAAAAACAGTGATTGTCATTTATGCTTTTTAAATCCCCTGGCCGGCTTCTGGCTGAAGTTTGAGGCTTTACCACCCCCTTTCTGAGCAGTTTGCCGGTCTCTAATCTGCTTCCATGCCGGAGTAGTGGGCTTCCGGTCCGGCTGGTGAGGGGTTCGATTGGAGGTGACGTATGGATGAAAACGTCCAGGTTTCCTTGGTGTGGTACCAGCAGAACGCCTCTCTTCACTACGTAAGATTTCCTCTTTAGCTTTGACCAGTAAGCTGTCCGGGAAGAGTGATAGTTGGTGAACTGGAGACGTACGTAAGGCAGACCAGGTGTCCGGTTTAATCCCACCTCTTATGAACTCTAAATAACTGTCCCGACGGGCCAGGGTGAGATTAGCCATGCTGATAAAGACTCCCTCTGATAAATCCTGCATGGTACGCTGCATAGCCTGTGAAATTGACCGGTTAAACGTAACCAGATACTCCAGTTCTTCAACAGCTTGTTGTTGTTTCTCAGCACTTTTGCCCTTGGAGGAATCGAACCTGAGGGACTTTAACTGGGTGACCATGGAGTCCTGTACTTTGGTGAGGCATCTAGAGAGGCCAGCAGCGTGATTACACATCACTGATTGTTCTCTGAAGGACCTCTCCCACCTTCTAAGGGTGTCCTGGCTGAAGGTCCGGGAAGCTGGAGCAGAAGGTAAACTGCGCCTTGCAACTCTAGAAAACATACTGTTAAGCTTTGCCGGTTCCGGAGACCAGTCACCAACAGCCTGGGTAGACGTATCCTTCTTAACAGCTTGCATGTCGTACCACTTTGAAGTACGAGGCGTCTTGACAAATTGATCACGCAGCAGACCACTGGTTTCTGTGTTCCTGGAAGGATAACCTTCAGCAATAGTTACATTTAGTTTCTCCAGCTTTTTACAAAGCCATTCATCCACCGGCAATTTTACTGACACTTTACCGGTAGTCTTCACTCTAGAACCGGCAAAGGGATTGTCATCCATAGATGCAGCTGAGGTGTCATAATCCGGGATTTGATGCCAGCCCATGAACCTCCTCACCCCTCTCAAGGTTTCCCGGTAATTGGCATCTTCAGAGAGGTCCTGGTCAGTGTTAGTTTCCGGTACATCACCCTGGTAGTGAACACTAGCCGGTGAAACCGGTTCCGCATCCAACTCAGCCTCACTGTCAGATTCCCTAGCAACCTCAGAATTCTGGCCAATGGGAGGCGACTGGTTAGACAGCGTAGTTTCATAACCGGAAGGCAGAACCTCAGGACCCGCACCGGGAGCCTGTGGAGGCTGGGTGGCAGTCCCTGCACCGGGAACCAGTAAAGGTTGGGTGGCAACAGTCTCAGAGGTACCGGGGCCCTGAACAGGGTGGGTAGCACTCTCAGGAACTTCCTTCACAGCTTGTGTACCGGGAACCCCCAGCGGAGGTTGGGTAGCCGTCAACTGCGTAGCAACGTCACCAGTGCCCTCAGCAAACATAACACTAGAAGAAGCACCCGGATCAAAGAAGGGGTGTTCTCTGGGCACCACAGAAGCAGAATTCACCGGTCTCACCGGAACAGCAAAAGACTGGTTAATCAGCATAGCTTCCAGACGGGAAAATCTCTCACTCCACTTGTCATCAAGGGACTTGAGGTCGTCTGAAGTGGGCTTACTGCTATGCTTCCGTTTACTCGACCTTGGGGAGCCATCAGAACGCTTCTTCTTCTGCTTGGGTGTAGAATCAACAGGAGACTGCGTCCCTGAATTGACAGGACCCAGCAGTGAAACCTCAGACGGATCAACAAGCTTGGGAGACGTACTTGTTAATTCTTCAGATTTCTTCTGGCTAGAGCGTTCTTTCCGTTCCTTGTATGTGGGGGTAGCCAACTGGTGGATCTGAGCAGGCGTAAACGCCTTACAAATACTACAATCCAACTTCTTCACACAGGGGTCGTCTCCCACCCCCTTGTCACGACAACGCGCGCATTTCTTATGGTTGTCAAAAAGGGCCATAACGTGCCCGCAAGAACCTCGCTTCTGTCCAGGAGACGACATAATGATCAGAAACGTTGTAGAAATACTCCGTACTAATAAAAAACAAGAAACTTGGAAGAGTTCGTTGTAAAACTTCAAAAACGTATCTCTGAAGAAAATCTTCTGCACACTCTTTTCGCGCCAAACGAAAAAGATGCTATGACGTCAATAGGTAAACAGGAAATGAAGTACGATGCGCCACCTGGCGAATGCACACTCTGTGACCGGTCCTGCCGGTAGTATATACAGGACGTCTTTTTCTGGCGTTTGGCGGGACCGGTCGCGCCGACCGGTAAAGCAATTGTCCATTGGATAGGATGTATTAACGCAATAAAACTGTAAGTTTGAGCAGAGTTTTTCATTGTACTTTGGTGAATACCAACTCTGACACACAGGTTAGAAACATTTTTACACAGAATTATCAGAGGACATCTTGATTTAACATTCACAACAGAGCTAAGAGAGTTGGGCATCAAACAATAAAGTAAACAGTCTCATGCAATAGTGACACAGAGCTTTTGGAAAAATTTTAAAAAATACAAGTCAGACAAAGAGCATTTCAAAAGAGTTAAAAATATTTGTGAACACAGGCTCCTTTTGTGAATAAAGTCCAAAACATTTTATTCTAATTGGAGGGGATAGGGTATAGGATATAATGTAAGTGTGAAAACAGGCTTAAAGTTTTTTCAGCATATTCTGAAGATGTGCATATTTGGGCCTTGTCATTCAATATATGGCAAAGCATTCTGTGAATAAAAACATTTATGAATTTATCAAACGTTCTTATGAATAGAGGTTACAATCATTTGTAAATGTGAGGTAAATAATAAAAGCTACAGTCATTAATATAAGTGAAATCTAAATGTGAATAGGCCAAAAATAATTTTGAACTAGAAATAGGCCGCCCTGTTGATAGTAGATGCGAATAGAAACAGGATAGCATAGAAGAACACACATTATCATGTGTAATGTCCACCCATGAACCTTTTGCCCAAATTGTACAGTAGTCTTACAAGACCCTGTTTCATTTGTAAAATATATCAATGATGCTTAAATATTTGTTAGTGTAGATGTAAATTATTTCAGCTTCATGCCTTTTTGCATTGGTTGGGTTGAAAATTTTGACGAAATCACTCTATCTTGCACGGTTAAGAAGATAGAAGCAAATTCCTGTTTTTCTATTTTTGGCAAAAATTTGAAAATTCAAAATGGCCGCCATTTTTGGGAAAAGGAAATTTTTTTGAAAATGGCCAAGAGTACATTTCTTAGATACCCTATGGGTCGAAAATTTCAACAAAATAACTCTATTTTGCACGGTTAAGGCCAGTTTGTGTTTTTCCATTTTGGGCAAAAATTCGAAAATTCAAAATGGCTGCCATTTTTGGGGAGGGGAAAATTTTTTGAAAATTGCAAATATTACATTCCTTAGATACCCTGTGGGTTGAAAAATTTCGACGAAATCGCTCTATCTCGCATGGTTAAGGAGATAGAAGCAAATTTGTGTTTTGCCATTTTTTGAAAATTCAAAATGGCCGCCATTTTAGGGGAGGGGAAATTTTTTTTTAAATTGCCAAGAATACAATGCTCAAATACCTGTGGGTCGAAAATTTCGACGAAATCGCTCTATCTCGCATGGTTAAGGAGATAGAAGGAAATTTGTGTTTTGCCATTTTTGGCAAAACTTCGAAAATTCAAAATGGCCGCCATTTTTGGGGAGGGGAAAATTTTTGGAAATTTGCAAAGATTGCATTGCTTAGATACCCTGTGCGTCGAAAATTTTGACGAAATCGCTCTATCTCGCACGGTTAAGGAGATAGAAGCAAATTTGTGTTTTGCCATTTTTGGCAAAAATTCGAAAATTCAAAATGGCCGCCATTTTTGGGGAGGGGAAAATTTTTTTAAAATTACCAAGAGTATAATGCTCAGATACCCTGTGGGTCGAAAATTTTGACGAAATCGCTCTATCTGGCACGGTTAAGGAAATAGAAGCAAATTTGTGTTTTGCCATTTTTGGCAAAAATTCGAAAATTCAAAATGGCCGCCAATTTTGGGGAGGGGAAAATTTTTTGAAAATTGCAAAGATTGCATTCCTTAGATACCCTGTGGGTCGAAAATTTCGACGAAATCACTCTATCTCGCACGGTTAAGGAGATAGAAGCAAATTAGTGTTTTGCCATTTTTGGCAAAAATTCGAAAATTCAAAATGGCCGCCATTTTTGGGGAGGGGAAAATTTTTTGAAAATTGCAAATATTACATTCCTTAGATACCCTGTGGGTCGAAAATTTCGACGAAATCGCTCTATCTCGCACGGTTAAGGAGATAGAAGCAAATTAGTGTTTTGCCATTTTTGGCAAAAATTGGAAACTTCAAAATGGCCGCCATTTTTGGGGAGGGGAAAATTTTTTGAAAATTACCAAGAGTACAATGCTCAGATACCCTGTGGGTCGAAAATTTCGACGAAATCGCTCTATCTCGCACGGTTAAGGAGATAGAAGCAAATTTGTGTTTTGCCATTTTTGGCAAAAATTCGAAAATTCAAAATGGCCGCCATTTTTGGGGAGCTGAAAATTTTGGGAAAATTGCAAAGATTGCATTCCTTAGATACCCTGTGGGTCGAAAATTTCGACGAAATCGCTCTATCTCGCACGGTTAAGGAGATAGAAGCAAATTTGTGTTTTGCCATTTTTGGCAAAAATTCGAAAATTCAAAATGGCCGCCATTTTTGGGGAGGGGAAAATTTTTTTAAAATTACCAAGAGTATAATGCTCAGATACCCTGTGGGTCGAAAATTTTGACGAAATCGCTCTATCTCGCACGGTTAAGGAGATAGAAGCAAATTAGTGTTTTGCCATTTTTGGCAAAAATTGGAAAATTCAAAATGGCCGCCATTTTTGGGGAGGGGAAAATTTTTTGAAAATTGCAAAGAGTACACGATCGTCAGATACCCTGTGGGTCGAAAATTTCGACGAAATCGCTCTATCTCGCACGGTTAAGGAGATAGAAACAAATTTGTGTTTTGCCATTTTTGGCAAAAATTCGAAAATTCAAAATGGCCGCCATTTTTGGGGAGGGGAAAATTTTTTGAAAATTGCAAAGAGTACACTCCTTAGATACCCTGTGGGTTGAAAATTTCGACGAAATCGCTCTATCTCACACGGTTAAGGAGATAGAAGGAAATTTGTGTTTTGCCATTTTTGGCAAAAATTCGAAAATTCAAAATGGCCGCCATTTTTGGGGAGGAGAAAATTTTTTGAAAATTGCAAATATTACATTCCTTAGATACCCTGTGGGTCGAAAATTTCCACGAAATCGCTCTATCTCGCACGGTTAAGGAGATAGAAGCAAATTTGTGTTTTGCCATTTTTGGCAAAAATTCGAAAATTCAAAATGGCCGCCATTTTTGGGGAGGGGAAAATTTTTGGAAAATTGCAAAGATTGCATTCCTTAGATACCCTGTAGGTCGAAAATTTCGACGAAATCACTCTATCTCGCACGGTTAAGGAGATAGAAGCAAATTTGTGTTTTGCCATTTTTGGCAAAAATTCGAAAATTTAAAATGGCCGCCATTTTTGGGGAGGGGAAAATTTTTTGAAAATTGCAAATATTACATTCCTCAGATACCCTGTGGGTCGAAAATTTCGACGAAATCGCTCTATCTCGCACGGTTAAGGAGATAGAAACAAATTTGTGTTTTGCCATTTTTGGCAAAAATTCGAAAATTCAAAATGGCCGCCATTTTTGGGGAGGGGAAAATTTTTTTAAAATTACCAAGAGTATAATGCTCAGATACCCTGTGGGTCGAAAATTTTGACGAAATCGCTCTATCTGGCACGGTTAAGGAAATAGAAGGAAATTTGTGTTTTGCCATTTTTGGCAAAAATTCGAAAATTCAAAATGGCCGCCAATTTTGGGGAGGGGAAAATTTTTTGAAAATTGCAAAGATTGCATTCCTTAGATACCCTGAGGGTCGAAAATTTCGACGAAATCACTCTATCTCGCACGGTTAAGGAGATAGAAGCAAATTAGTGTTTTGCCATTTTTGGCAAAAATTCGAAAATTCAAAATGGCCGCCATTTTTGGGGAGGGGAAAATTTTTTGAAAATTGCAAATATTACATTCCTTAGATACCCTGTGGGTCGAAAATTTCGACGAAATCGCTCTATCTCGCACGGTTAAGGAGATAGAAGCAAATTAGTGTTTTGCCATTTTTGGCAAAAATTGGAAAATTCAAAATGGCCGCCATTTTTGGGGAGGGGAAAATTTTTTGAAAATTGCAAAGAGTACACGATCGTCAGATACCCTGTGGGTCGAAAATTTCGACGAAATCGCTCTATCTCGCACGGTTAAGGAGATAGAAACAAATTTGTGTTTTGCCATTTTTGGCAAAAATTCGAAAATTCAAAATGGCCGCCATTTTTGGGGAGGGGAAAATTTTTTGAAAATTGCAAAGAGTACACTCCTTAGATACCCTGTGGGTTGAAAATTTCGACGAAATCGCTCTATCTCACACGGTTAAGGAGATAGAAGGAAATTTGTGTTTTGCCATTTTTGGTAAAAATTCGAAAATTCAAAATGGCCGCCATTTTTGGGGAGGAGAAAATTTTTTGAAAATTGCAAATATTACATTCCTTAGATACCCTGTGGGTCGAAAATTTCCACGAAATCGCTCTATCTCGCACGGTTAAGGAGATAGAAGCAAATTTGTGTTTTGCCATTTTTGGCAAAAATTCGAAAATTCAAAATGGCCGCCATTTTTGGGGAGGGGAAAATTTTTGGAAAATTGCAAAGATTGCATTCCTTAGATACCCTGTAGGTCGAAAATTTCGACGAAATCACTCTATCTCGCACGGTTAAGGAGATAGAAGCAAATTTGTGTTTTGCCATTTTTGGCAAAAATTCGAAAATTTAAAATGGCCGCCATTTTTGGGGAGGGGAAAATTTTTTGAAAATTGCAAATATTACATTCCTCAGATACCCTGTGGGTCGAAAATTTCGACGAAATCGCTCTATCTCGCACGGTTAAGGAGATAGAAACAAATTTGTGTTTTGCCATTTTTGGCAAAAATTCGAAAATTCAAAATGGCCGCCATTTTTGGGGAGGGGAAAATTTTTTGAAAATTGCAAAGAGTACACTCCTTAGATACCCTGTGGGTCGAAAATTTCGACGAAATCGCTCTATCTCGCACGGTTAAGGAGATAGAAGGAAATTTGTGTTTTGCCATTTTTGGCAAAAATTCGAAAATTCAAAATGGCCGCCATTTTTGGGGAGGGGAAAATTTTTTGAAAATTGCAAAGATTGCATTCCTTAGATACCCTGTAGGTCGAAAATTTCGACGAAATCACTCTATCTCGCACGGTTAAGGAGATAGAAGCAAATTTGTGTTTTGCCATTTTTGGCAAAAATTCGAAAATTTAAAATGGCCGCCATTTTTGGGGAGGGGAAAATTTTTTGAAAATTGCAAATATTACATTCCTTAGATACCCTGTGGGTCGAAAATTTCGACGAAATCGCTCTATCTCGCACGGTTAAGGAGATAGAAGCAAATTTGTGTTTTGCCATTTTTGGGAAAAATTCGAAAATTCAAAATGGCCGCCATTTTTGGGGAGGGGAAAATTTTTTGAAAATTGCAAAGAGTACACTCCTTAGATACCCTGTGGGTCGAAAATTTCGACGAAATCGCTCTATCTCACACGGTTAAGGAGATAGAAGGAAATTTGTGTTTTGCCATTTTTGGCAAAAATTCGAAAATTCAAAATGGTCGCCATTTTTGGGGAGGGGAAAATTTTTTGAAAATTGCAAAGAGTACACTCCTTAGATACCCTGTGGGTCGAAAATTTTGCCGAAATCGCTCTATCTCGCACGGTTAAGGAGATAGAAGCAAATTAGTGTTTTGCCATTTTTGGGAAAAATTCTAAAATTCAAAATGGCCGCCATTTTTGGGGAGGGGAAAATTTTTTGAAAATTGCAAAGAGTACACTTGTCAGATACCCTGTAGGTCGAAAATTTTGACGAAATCGCTCTATCTCGCACGGTTAAGGAGATAGAAGCAAATTTGTGTTTTGCCATTTTTGGCAAAAATTCGAAAATTTAAAATGGCCGCCATTTTTGGGGAGGGGAAAATTTTTTGAAAATTGCAAATATTACATTCCTTAGATACCCTGTGGGTCGAAAATTTCGACGAAATCGCTCTATCTCGCACGGTTAAGGAGATAGAAGCAAATTTGTGTTTTGCCATTTTTGGGAAAAATTCGAAAATTCAAAATGGCCGCCATTTTTGGGGAGGGGAAAATTTTTTGAAAATTGCAAAGAGTACACTCCTCAGATACCCTGTGGGTCAAAAATTTTGCCGAAATCGCTCTATCTCGCACGGTTAAGGAGATAGGAGCAAATTACTCAAAAGTAGTACTGAAAATACACAATGAAGTACCTAAATGGCTATTACTCATGTACTGACAAAGCTATCAGTCCCAAATGCAATACCAAGCGAGCTATGGACATAACAATCTTGTATTCAAAATTGTAGTAAAATATCTTTAATTATTTTGGCTTAAATGCACGGAAACCAATGGGTACTGAAAATAGCTGTACTTAAGTATTACTCAGTAAGCAAAAGAGGTACAACAGCCAAAAGCAATCCCAAGCAAGCTACTGACCCAATAAGCCTGCATACCAAATTTGGTGACAATAGCTCTAATACTTTTCCTTTAAATGAGCGGAAACCATGCGTGACGCCGGACATCGGACGCCGGACGCCGGACATCGGACATCGGACAACGGACATCGGACATCGGACATCGGACGGCGAAAAAAGCAAAAATAATATATCCACCCCCCAGGGGGGTGGACATAATACAGGGCAAAATTTATATTCAAGCTTTATGTCAATACAGGGACAAATGGTTTTGTTAATATGATGCACAGGCAAAATGTGTTTGGTGATATAGGCTAAAGGCTTTGTGAATAAAAGTTGTGCTTTGTGATTATAATTAAGCTATAAAATTTCTTTGGAAACATTCTAAAACACGTTTTGAATAGGCCCTCTATTTATTTACCAATCAATATTTTTTTAAGTTATCATCAAATATCATATTAAAAGCTATTTTTGCAGTCCACAGCTTTACAAGAAGGACTAAGTCCACAAACATTTTTCAGAGAAATATGAACTTCAGTGGAATGACTGGTTATCCATTTTGTCCAGTAACTTTAAATATACATAGAACAACAGAAAATCCCCAAATATTGTAGAAACATGAATAGTATGAATTGCATCCCATTCGAAGGTACATACACTGAAACAGCCTTGTTACCACAGACTTTGAGGACAACACTCTTCTCATGATTGATAGAGACTAAAATATGAAATTTAGTGTGTGAAATTTTCCCCCATGGAAACCCTCTTAATAAAGAATGACTTAAAGTACATTATTATCAAACTCATATAAATTTTATGGCAATTACAAATCATTCGTCTAATCTACAGCACAATCTTAGTTACTTTTTCTTCTGTGTTTTTAATTTCAAAGAGTGCTGTCCAAGAGGCAGATTTCATATGCTGGGGAGAATTTCACATTCTTTTACTCTAAATGGTAGACTCTGTACAAGAAGAACCAAGTTAACTTAAAGTCTGGTCATTGTATAAACAAAATTAAGGATCCTACATCATTAAGTGCAGTATTTTTGGAAGGGACATGAATGGAAGCTATGCATAAGTAGAATGAAATACTGTAAATATTGGAGGTACTAGTTATACAGAATCAACTGTACAGGTGACCCATTGGTGTCTGATTATTACACATAATACATGCAGGCATTCACTGATATACCTTCACTGTTATCCATTGCAAAGTATATCTCTCCTGTATACACAAATAATACATTGCAACCTTCACTTAACACACAGTTAAACTCCCTTTCAATGTTGTATTAAAATATTCATAATATCCATAGATATTTATTTTTTATATTAGGGATAAACTGGTTGTATCAAAACATAATAAAAGTTGTAAAAGTGATATTACCAGTGCCGCACTTTATATTGCCCAAGTTTTTGTAAGCGCCCCCCACAATTTCCCGTTATCGCCACTAAATGCTAATATCACATTCCATAATAAATTAACTCCATTAAAGCTCAATAGTCAGTCAAATTTTATTATTTTATAACCATTTTCACTGTAAGTTTCCTTATTTTAGCAGTTATTTCAAATTTTATTGCATCAGAGATTTGTTTACATCAACTGCACTTTATTTCAAGTTGGTGTATACTAAAATATAAGCACCCAAATTCAGGTAATTTTGTTTGGAATGCCCAGCTGGTTTTCACTGTCAAAAATGCCCATTGCCAACTTTTGTAAATATTTGGTCACATTGCCCACAGGCGATTCAGTACAAAGGGCACGACATATCTTTCTATTAAGATTCTGTACTGTAACCACTAGACACTGGCATAAACACTGCTAGAAACAGCACAGATTTGAAACCAAGGCCTCAAAAAATAGGTTGGTGTGATATTAAAGACTAAATTGAGCCCCCTCCACTGAATGACAATTTTATATTTGTTAAAAATAGCAAAAAAAGTTTTACTGTTGGATACACATCAGCTATAAACTAAGCAAAATCTACATATAAGCTGAATTTAAATTTAACAATAAATACAAAGCATTTAAACACAAAAAGAGAATGTACACAGAAATTACCAGGTAAACATATGCAAATATATCACAGCATTTCACATTGATTACATTTACATATCATAAGAATTCAAAAGACAAGAAATAAAAGATATTCAGCTATGTATAACCATCAAACTGTAGTACATAAAGCTACTCCATTCATCCATGTAAAATCAATGACATTTAGTTCATCTCTCTCTGCAGGGTTAAAATCCCTGATGACATTGATTTAAACATTTCTCTATCCTCTGCCTAACTGGGTTTAAATGACTGATACTAGAGATAGCAAGTTGAAATAATTTGGTCACTGAATTTTAATCAACAATCCGAGTATTTTTGCTACAAAAGCATCTGCTTTGGCTGGCCAGGAATGACTAATCTTCAGACTTCAAAAACTTGATGTCTGTTGGTCCAACACTGAACAAAAGTACTTGATGCCATGTCTACTGAATCACTGGTGTTGGAACCAGAAGTTGGATCTAACAGTACATCTGGACATATTCTTACCAAACTCAGACATTAGAAACAGAGAACCAATGAATAATCACAATCCAATGTCAAAGAGTAGAATAAACATGTACAGGATGAATTGCCTGTACACATACAACCTCTTTATGTCAAGATTATAAGGTTTTGTGATCAGTCTTCTGACAGTGTAATGTGGCTGTAACTCTGGGGTCCCTGATAATAAATATAAGGTAGTTGATACACTTACCAGAGGAGAGGTGCTTGAGTGTATACTGTTCCACCAGTCTGACTTGTACAGCTTTACTGCTAGTCTGAGCACCTCTCTCTACACTGCCAGTCTGTCACAAAGTACACAGGAAACAATGATATCATCAACAGTACACAGTACATTGTGACATCATAACAAAGTACAATATTTCCAACACAAAATGTTCTTCACTACTGGTCTACCTCCAATCCTGTGAAATCCAAGTACACAACAAAGATGACATAATATACACACAAACTTGTGACATTCAAATTCACCTATATGTTGGTTTAGAGTTTTTGCAATTGTAAGACCTGATCTGTTTCTGACTGTACATGTACTTTATGTATATATTTCCTCACATTTTCCTCAAAAGCGTGGTCATTTCAGCAAATATCATCAATCAATAAATATTTTGTTTTTAAAAAATATCCAGTATTTTCTTCATTTGTCATCCTGTATCACACAGCTTTCTTTAATTTAGCTATCCTGTGTAACACAAATAGCAAACTGAATCATTCAGCTTTTCATAATAAAAGACTTCCACAATACACCTATGTTATAATTCCATAAAAAGCTCATCATTATTCTTTATCCCACAAGATTTGTGATCACATCAACAGACTTACATTTCCCACAAAAGATTAAAATCATAAACTCAAACCTAAACATACTAATAATAATGACTACATAGTGCCATCACTTGATCTGGTTTCCACGGTAACACCTTGCTGAGATTAAATGAATCAAAATACAGCAGTATTAAAGCATTGATGAGCAGATATAGATTTACTGTTGTGGTTAAATATTTGAATCCTTCTTTGATATTCTAATCCACAGCTGTTGGTTCAATAAAAGGCTGTTCTGCCTTAAGTCCATTCCTCTGGGGTTTTCAAATATTTATGCAACAGTTGCAACTACAGTCTTTCACAAATGGACATATTTGTCAGATCAAATTATTTTACACCTGTTGATAAACAAATAATAGGAAAATACTTCCTACTCAATAAAAAGCTTGTTGAACTAGACCAACAAAGTCTTTTCACTACTTGTGTCAAAATTTACAGCCAATTGATTTTTTTTTTTTTTGGTCAAAATTTTGTCTTTTTGATGGAGCCTTCAATAGTGAAACTCAGAGGGACAGATATTACCCAGATCAGTACGGATATACTTTCATGCAACAAATTTATTAATATGGACTCCATTTTAATCATTGCCGTTCTTCGAAATAGATATTTTGGACTGCAATGTATTGACACATTTCTACATGTATTCTTTTGCATTGAATTTCCTTGTTATCTTCAAATCTCACTGTTTTCATGTTTCCTGAAATTTCACTAATCCACATTTGCATTTATTATCAAAAATCTGAAATGACTTTGATTCAGTTTCTTCTCATATGCCTCTATTATTTAAAAGTGTCATACTCTTATTAAATATCATACTGTATAAAAATAAATGCAACTATATCATGGCACTGATTCAACTTATAACCTTGGATTCTTGCTATATACATGTACATCACTGTAATTTTTCCTCTCTGAATATTAAACCATATATACTATGACCTTGGACAGTGTGATGAATGACCTGTTATTTTGTGTACCATAGCTCCAGGCTAAAATGTGCTATTCTTATGACATATCAAAGTTATTTATTTGACCATAATTTCTGCAGAACAAAGCTCTAGTTGTTTATACACACAGCATTTTAAGTTATTTTCAACACATGTTCTGTATTTTAGCTTAATTTGAGAAGAGGTATTAGATTTCAATTTGACTTGTTGCCAAGCTTTCTTCTCTGGGTCAGTTTTTGATCTCCTTCATTGGATATCATTCCGATGAAGAATTATCTGACTTGTGTAAATACACATCCACATCACCACACAGCAAACTGAACCATCCCACTTGATTTTGTTCAAAGTGTACATGCAGCTGCATATGTTGAAGTCACCTGAATGACTCAATTTGACCATTTTAATTGCATTCAAGGCAGAAATCAATGCAATATCTACAGCAAAGTGTAGTCTGGCATGAGACTCATTAATTAATTTTAAAGAACAAGGTTTTCCTGTTGAGAGGGAAGTGTAGTTTATTTCATACTCAGGGTTTCAGATTCGTGTCGGCCATCGGTCATTGACCGAATTTTGCAACAAAACCCCGAATTTCAAGTAGAATATTAGGACATATTGTCCGAGTCGTATCCGTGAGCGATAATAGAAGATCTAGACGTCTTTTTATTTACAAAATATGAAGTCACGTTACAACCCTAAAATCTCGCGAGATCTACGTGATTTTAAATTTTTTTATTGTAGCAAGGTCTAGATGTCTTTTATGAAATCTCGTGACAAGCCACGTGATCTGCAAGGAAATCCCAGGGGAAATCCGTGTCCTCATATCTTCTCATAAATATTAATGACTTGGGTGCTGTGGCCATGTGTTCTTGAGTTTAAAGTATTTGATCTTTGCCTATGCTTCCATTTTATAAAATATTGCAAGGAAATCCCAAGGGAAATCTGTGTCCTCATATCTTCTCATGAATATTAATGACTTGGGTGCTATGGCCGTGAGTTCTCGAGTTTAAATTATTTGATTTTCGTCTATGCTTCCATTTTATAAAATATTGCAAGGAAATCAAATGGAAAATCTGTGTCCTCCTATCTTCTCATGAATATTAATGACTTGGGTGCTATGGCCGTGAGTTCTCAAGTTTAAATTATTTGATTTTCGTCTATGCTTCCATTTTATAAAATATTGCAAGGAAATCCCAGGGAAAATCTGTGTCCTCATATCTTCTCATGAATATTAATTATGGTCGTCTGGTATTTTCGTGTAATTGTAGATTTTGTTTTCTGTAGGGTTCCACATAAATTTTACTGTAATATTCTGAATTTTTGCTTTGATTAATATTTATTTTTATTAATAATTGCACTGAAAAAAAATCAGATTGAAAGTTTATTTGCTAGCTGTAATGTTTACTGCCAGTGGACATTTTAATAGCATGAAAATCTCATGGATCACCGATTCACCATACTTAGGTTCTGTGGCCGTGAGTTCTCGTTTTAGTAATACATGATCATTGAACATCATAAAGACTTTTTGACATTTTAACTAAAATAAGATTTTTATTATGATTCAGTAAATTTTACTTTATATGCCATTCATATAGGTCATTGACTTTAATGACTTAATTTTAGCAACCTGTAGAATGAAAATTTGATTGACAAGAATTCTGTCCTAAATTCTCCGAAAATGTCCTAAACGTTTTCCTAGTCTTAGGACAGAATGTCCGGCCGGACTTTTCATGTAGCAGAATCACTGATACTGTGTCTATGAACTTCACCAAGCAGATTAGGTGATTGTTGGATTCCATTTATTTATTTGTTTGTATGTTCGCAAGATTTCCAAAAAGCCACTGCATGAATATACATCAAATTTTCACGCAGTAAGTAGGTCTTGGTTTAAGATAGAAGTGATTTAATTTTGGGATTAATCGCAAGCAATTCTGGATCCAGAATTTTTAGAGGGTATTTTATGCACTCATAAGTATATAAGTAGAGGTTCTGGGCCTTGATAGAGGCATGTACTCTCTCTGAGTGTTCATGTTGTCTGTACCTGCCTTTGCACAAAACTATATAACTGTGTGTATTATATCTATGATGCAAAGGATATGTTTAAAAATTTGTGTGTTAATTACTTGAGCTATGTAAAAAGTTGAACCATGAGCGAGGCTAAATGAGGCACTACCCCAAACGTACACTACCCAGCCACAAGGTCTCTCTTTGGTAGTGATGAGAACAAGGTCAATAATCAGAAACAAATATGTAGAGAAACAACTGTAAGGAAGTGTGTGACCTGGGCATCAGGCAATGAACACAGTAACTAGAAGCCAATTTCAAGCCCAAGAAATAGACTTTAACATGTCCACCTAATTACACAGGGATAGGACAAGGTAACCGGATGCCTGGCAATGGTCCAAACTTGTTGAAAAACATGTTAGGAAGTAGTGAGCTTGGCAATCATTACATGTACTATGTATTTTATTTAAATATTGTTTATATTCATAAATAACATGGGTGACACAGGACTTTCAGTCAGCTTTGCTTACCTACTCTTTGTTCTTCACATAGGTTTCCTTATTTCAACATATATTTGACATTTTTATTTTTGATAAATTTGTTCGCATCAACGACTATATTGGCACTGTAATTCCAGGTGGTTCATACTGAAATATGGGTATTCGGATGTCAATTTGTTATTGCAAAATGAATACCCTGCCTTAAGTCACACAAGTCCTGTTGTAACAAATGTTGCATTTACATCCATTTTAGGAGCTATGGTCACATTGAAACACTCAATATATGCTGTCATGAGTTTGACTTGAACCCACGGACACAGAGTTAAGAATCGTGTGATATCTTGCTAAGCTTAATAATAACTAGGCCACTAAGGCCCCCACCTATATATAACAAGTGTATGAGATGTTATAAAGGTACAGGAATGGCATACCTTCACTTGTGACTGCAGTGCTACTAATTGCTGCCTTGTTTCCTCATATTTCTCCTTCAGTAACTCATGGGCCTGGAAAAACATACAGAAATCTTAAGCATATACAGAAACATGAAAAATATGCAAAAATGTGCAAAAACAGACAGAAACAGGGAAAATATATAGAAATCATGAAAGTATACAAAACACACAACATCCAGACATTCAATTATCCAAAACAGCAAAAAAATAAGGCTACAAACACAAATCTCAAAGGACGAGACTATCTAATTGTATTTCCAGTATATTAAGGTAAATTGTATTTCCAGTTTAACAAGGTAAGTTGTCGCAGAAAACTGTTACTTTAATATCAATGCTGAAAATGTTCAATTCCCCAAAAATTCAACTGAAGACAACCAAAAAGCAACATTGCTTTTGACAATTATATTTTGGGGGGAAACACTGACCATACTCAAAATGTGAAACCTTGTACTTGCAACCTGCAATTCGCCGATACTTAGAATCAACATTAAGGCTGTCCATCAATTATGTAGAGTTCAAAAGGTAACATGGTTTATTTCACATATTCAATTTAACATGACATGGACTGTTTCACATATTTCGAAATAAATGCGCTGAAAATACCCTTGAAAATACATCCAAGCTATGGCTCACAATGACCTCATCAAAGCCTCTCACAATGATTAATTGAAATGCTTCACTGTTTACTTGGAGAAATGGTTCTGTTTAAGCCAAAGGAACAATTATAAGGCATGAGATATTTTAACACAACCACATATAGTTAATTAAGAAAATGTTAAATTTACCACAGTGGATGAAACTCTCCACTGCGACATCCCTTGAATATTTAGTGACAAGAAACAAGACTGAAATTATGCAACATATTAAATAACCTGCAATTGTCACAAGGTTAAATACAAATGTATTTGATAAACAAGGCCGAAAGGTGTTTCAGTCTTCATGAGGGGAGCCGCAAAGCCATCAGAGATACAAATAATGCACCAGAATTTATTAAAGTCGGGCGACAAAAACAAATTCCGAGTCAGATACATCCCAATTCTGGTCTAGAACATTATTGACATCACACATTAATAACAACAAACTGGACAATCCTCATCAGTCAGCATATAAGCTAGGACATTCCACGGAAACTGCTTTATTGTCTATAAAAAACGAGGTTCATCTCTCTCTGGCACGCGGTGAACCCACAGCTCTAGTACTTCTTGACTTATCAGCCGCATTTGACACTATAGACCATAATATTCTCCTTGGTTATCTTAAATCCTGGTTTGGTCTTGGTGGAACAGCTCTAAGGTGGTTTGCTTCCTACTTAAGAAATCGTTGCCAGGCCATTAAGATAGGCTCCACACTATCTGAATTAAGCAATCTCATCTATGGAGTCCCACAAGGTTCTGTTCTGGGTCCGTTACTGTTTTCACTCTATACAACACCACTTAGTAAAATTATTCGCCTCCACCCGCATATTAAATTCCATTTTTATGCGGATGACACACAGTTATACATCCATCTCTCCCACAAGAATGCTTCTTCGGCTCTCGCCAAGCTAAATGCCTGCCTTCGTGATGTTCAAGAGTGGATGTCTCTCAGTAAATTGAAGCTCAACCCTGAAAAAACTGAGTTTATTGTCTTTGGTTCCAAGGCTCAATGTCAGAAGATTTCCTCTCACTTTCCTGTTAGCATTCTTGGTAGCCTTCTTCATCCGGTTGATTCTGTCAGAAATCTAGGTGTGTGGTTTGATGCAGATTTTTCATTCTCTGAGCATATCAAGAGGACTTGCAAAGCATGCTTCCTTCAGATGCGTGACCTCCGTAGAATTAGAAAGTATCTCACTTCTGAAGTGGCAGTCCTTGCTGCAAATGCCTTGGTTAGTAGTCGTCTGGACTATTGTAACTCTCTGTTCAGAGGTTTGTCCGGTTTCAATCAGCACAAATTGCAAAGTATTCAGAACACCCTTGCTCGTATTGTTACAAATCATAGAAAGTATACTCATGTTACACCCATTCTACAGAAACTCCACTGGTTGCCTGTTAAGTAACGTTGTATTTTCAAAACCGCAACACTTGTGTATAAATTTTTGCATAGTGGTTCTCCTTCTTACTTTGAACCATTCTTGTCTTTTAGTAGTTGTCCCTGTAGTACTAGGCATAGTCACCCAGATCGTCAATACCTTACAGTTCCTCCTTTCCATTCATCAGTCTTTAAGTCAGCCAAACATTTTGGCCAAAGTTTTGCCTTTGATGATCCTAAGATCTGGAATGACCTCCCTCAAGATGTTCACAGTGCAACATCAGTTGCCTCCTTCAGAAAGAAGCTTAAAACTTACCTGTTTGCAAAAGCCTACCCACCATAGCCTCTCCCGTCACATCTGTGTCTCCCTGGTACGACCTGTCATGTCCCTTGATTAACGCTAACTGCCTTGCTTATGTTTAGATGCGCCTTAGAGTCCATCAGTGATGGAGATTAAGCGCTATAAAAGTCCACATTAGATTAGATTAGATTAGAACTCAGACGGTCAATCATCTAAGTTCTGACGTAGCCCACTGTTGCTTAACTTTAGTGATGAGACGCGTCCTTGTCATGCTGCACCACAATTCATGAAAGTCTAGTGACAAAAAAAAACAAACAAAAAAAAGTGATCTGAAGAAGCATTAGCCCAGCTACAGTTCATGCTTAAAAAGTTCAATAATTAACAGTTAAATAAAAAAATAAATGTTCCTCCAGGGGTGACTGTGCAGTATGGTGCAAGTGCGCTCTGACAACACTTGCAGTGCTAGTGGGATACTTCCTTGGTAATGGATGTCCTCTAAAATTTGTTCCCCAAATAATTTCCTCAAAATTGAATATAAACCATGGATAGAGAATTAGAAATTATTCTTATATTAAGAATTATTATTTTTATATTAAGAATTATAATACACAAATATTGATAGCTTACAAAAATCTGTTGAATATTATGTTAAATATTCTATTTTTCAGCTGATAAAACAACCATTACTCTGCATGACACAAAATGCAGATACTGGCAAAAGGAACAAATTTCACATGAACTTATTTCATGGGACATACTTATTAAATTGAAAATTTTAATTACTTAAATGTAGCTTTTATAAGCTACAAGCTTACCATGTGGGACTCAATGCTGTTCTCGGATGGCCACAAGGCATCATGGCCAACGTCTCGGTTTGTCTTTATTCGTTTGGTGGATGGACATTTTAAATGCAATAAAAGACGTAGATGTAAAAAGCCTCAACCGAGGAAAACTCAAAACACGCAAAAATAAGAAATATACTTATCCTGTCAAAACAGAAATTTTACAGAATAATCCATGTTATATAATAAAAGAAATAACCAAAAATAAACCTCCAACAATACGTAAAAGCTGAGAAATAAATGAAAATGTCTGTATTATTTACAAAATGCTACCAGTTCAACGTGGCCAACGAGAAAGGGCGATTGGTCAGAAGTTATCACGTGACGACAACTGGAGGCTACGGCCAACTATAAATGTCTATTTTTCTTAGATGTTGGCCATGATGCCTTGTGGCCATCCGAGAACAGCATTGAGTCCCATATGGTAAGCTATTGTAGCGTAATAAAATTGAAATGTCTGAGTGTTTTAAAGTTTAATTTAGTTGTATTAAACAAGTGATGCACTGACAGGGGATACCTGAACAATATACTAAAAAGAATAATCTTTTTCTTATCCATAATAGGTATACTGTTAACAGATAAATAGAAAAACATTAAGAAAGAGAAAGAAGTACTGAAGCTACACAAGGAATTACATGGGAGTACAAAAACCAACAGAAAAGAGTGTGAAATACAGTAACCCAGCCATCTTCAATGATCAAGTCAAGGTCACCTAAGCAATGTCCCCACCAAGTACCAACTTCCTACACCTTACGGTTGAGATACAGCCCGGGCAAACTTTTTCCTGCCACCCACCAACCCATCTGGACTGACCATTGGTAAAAACAAAATCTCGACAGCTCTTAAGGTTGTTTTACTTTAAATTATGAGAAATTCCAGTCAAAATTGTGACTTTGTAACAATCTGATGCAATATATCTAATATATAACAGTTATCGGTAATTTTATTTCTCCTTGCTTATTATAAAGTAATGGACAAGTGGCGAATTCCACAGATTATTTTTTTTCAAATGGCCACAAGAGGACTACCTGTGCCTGAACTAAGGGAGAGGCAATAGAAAAGTGTAGTAATTGTGGCAACAAAATCTAAATTTAAAGCATTAAGATGTAAGCATGAATGGGAAATAAGAAATGGTGAAAACTACACTGAGGTGAAAAGTTTTGCTTCTTAAAAGCAAAAGAAAGACATCCACAAAAGCATTGATATATTTTACAGGCCAATGGACAGCAGTCAGCTTTCAAAGATTTTTTACAAAAAAAATTCTTGACTGTCAAATTTTTTCCAGAGTTTGTTTCCTTTTTCACAGCCACAGTAACTTTACAGAATTTATGCACTGCAGATGAAAGCCTCACGCAAAAGAAATAATTTAATGTCATCAATGACCAAACAATAAGTCTGTAAATTTATATTTTGGCTCTTTCCTAAAATTTTTAATTGAAAAAATATTTGATACCACCGAAATGGAACATTTTGCATTAAAGTAACTTTAAAGTTTTGTGGGAATTAATTCAATAATTTCTTGAAAGAAATTCAAGTTAATTCAAGCATGCCTTTTCACTAGAGGCATTATATGTTCTCTACATCAGAAAAAATTATTATATTGAACACTTTGGTGTTGATGATAACTGTACAGATGAACAGACAACAGAAAAGCTGAAGATGGGAAAAAACATGAAAAGTAGGTTTTATCCTACAAGTGTGTGACACCAACCTACAATGTGCAATAAAGAGACTTCTAAAAGTGACCTTCAATGGATACCATACAAGAGAGATACAGATGACCAGTATACGTAAAATGTCTTTTTTGAGAAAAAATTTTGCAGACTAAACTTGTTTAACAATGCCCTGTTGACGTTTTAGCATACAGATGGCATTAGATGATCTGCGACCATTTTGTGCAAAGTGGTTTCAACTACCAGTATATATATGTGTATTTTAAAATCTTGAACAAGAATTTTACAGATACTTTCTGTACAGATGATCTTTATCTACTCAATGCTTGATATCCACAGGCTTTAACACTTAGCAGTTGACATTGGATATACCTTCTTTGTGGAACTCAGAGCCCTTTGTATGCCTTCTTTTTCCTGCACCAAAATTCCAATGTTATAACAGTATGAATCAAATCCACAGCTTTTACATGGTGACACTGAAGTAATGTATTCCCTTGTGGTATCAATGTTCACAATGAAACACTTCTAATGCAGTTTTAATATTGCTGAGTTGAATATCAGAGGACCAGGTGTATACTTTATCAATTGTGCTTATCCAAACATTCCATATAATTTGGCAAAAAGCAAAGTGAAAAGACTCCATATTTTCTTAATGAAGCCCCACTTTAAATACTTTGATTTTACATGTTCGACACATGTCTGTATTTTCTTCTGTCAAGACAACTTTCTGAGTACCAGTGTAACCAGATATATTACATTTATATATTTATATTAGATTTTTCTTACAAAAAAAGGGGTAAAATCATCAATCTGAAATGTTTTCATCATTATTCTAGTGCTTATAAACTACACTGAACACATTGGTATATATGCTGTCACATATAGTAATCATAGAATAAACATGTCTTCAAACCAACAGCTGTACAGTTGGCAATTATTAAGCAGAGTTTCAAAATACAAATACTTTTACTTGACCAGGAACTCTCAATACCAGAGTATATTTCAATAAAGAGGTTCTCCCAGGAGCTGAGCTCTACTTCTTCTTCTGACAGAGAGTGTGGTTTCTGTGGCCTGGTGGTTAGAGTGCTGGACTTTGGAAGTGTACGTCTGGGATTTAATCCTTGGCCAGGTCACAGAGATTGTACTCATGTACAAATGACTTTACACAAACGTGTCCCTCTTCACGCGAGAGTATAAATGGGCACAGATAGTGGTTGGGCAGGTAAACCTGTGACAAACTAACTTCTAATGGAGATTTCTACTTAAAAGAGATCTACTTGAAGAGATGTGACTGTAGATGGTGATATATTGCATGCTTGCTTACCTTTAGCGTTGTGTTGTAGAGTTCAGCTTTCTCCTTCAGTTCCAAAAGTTCAAACTCATGACCACAAGCATCCTAAAGACAGTAAACCAAAGATTGAATGTCATTTAACCTCTGTAATGCAGCCTCTTGTGTACTAATTTGCATTTATCTTTCCCTGAGGGACTGCTCTTCAAGAATGTAAACTAGAAAGATAAAGTAACTGGCTGTTTTGCAGGGGAATCAGTCCGGAGACTAGGAGAAAAATATCGACAATCTGAAGAACGTGCAAAAACTGCAGTTTCATTAATATGTAAAAGCCAACAATGATGTGACATGAATATGCAAATAGTATTATCAATATTCATAAACCTCTAAATGTAATTCATTACTTTTGTTCTTTCCCGTACAGACAACATGTAAAGGTACTGTATCAAAGATCATACGCAAAGTTGGCCACATTTATAACAGAAATTTTACTACCTTTCCCTGTCTCAGTTCATCCACAGCCTTCTTGAGACAGGCCTCCTGATCCTCCAGTCTCTCTAGCTCTTTTTCCGTGGCCTCAAGTAGTGCCACCTGTGTCCTCAGCTCAGTCAGCTCCGCAACTGGGATCATGGCCATCTGTGCACATACAACAATATGTCAAATACCATCTTTACACAGAACATAAGCTAGAAGTCAAACTTAGTTTCTTCAGGTTTCTTTCAACAGTTCAAGTCACATCAGAACAGACTCTCTGGGATCCTCATGTGGTCACCAGTGATTGAACCCACAACCAAGGAGGTCTGTTGGCCATTCAGCCACTGACACTTCTCAGAATGCCACAATACAAGCAATAACAACAGCCCACACATTTCACTGTATTTAATTATTTCTTAATTTGGACTTTGTCACTTTCAACACTGTGTAGGTCATATCATGACAGGTAGTTTTCTGGGCCGAGGTAACCAGTACATAAAGTTGGTCAAGGTTCTGTAGTGTAAACTCCCAACCAAGTTGGTAAGAAAGTACCAACTTTCCCACATAGATTCTGTGGTTTGAACTGTCGACTTCAGAGGTGGCAGGCGAGTATGTTCCCACTGTGCCACCATGGCCCCTCATATTTTACTGTAAAGTTTTGAAATACTGGCAGGCTAAACAGTAAATGGCTTATGGCTCATGATTTTGTCTGACAACAGAGTCATGAATATTGATGAATCAATTGCATATTCATGTCACTGACCTCATCATTGGCCTTTGCATATTCATAGTGCTGCAGTTTTCTCTGTAACATGTTCTTGTCAGACTCTAGCTTGGCACTCTCTTGTCTGTGGAACTCCGCAACATTCTTTAGATTGTTGATCTCATTCTCATAGTCTCCAGACAGATTCCTCTGCAAAAAACAATTATACTGAAAAGGAATTTGTTTCACCATTTATCACTGTACCAGAAGGTTCATAAAATAAAAGCACACAGGACGCCATTCTTATGCTGGAATTCATGGCTCAAATTCTAATATATGAGGGCATTATGACCAACAAAGATTATGGATGGTTACTGCTGTACAAATTTAAACTCTCTGGTACAGTTGATTACTGGTCACTTTGTGGCTCACTTGTTTACACCACTGGAACAGCTCAAAATCAAATATTTGAGAAAGGTCACACTTGGGGGTTTATATCCCTTTCAATGTATAATTGGGGAGGTAGATACTGAAGTAATTAAATCCAACTACAGGTGGAAAAATCTGACTTGGAATAACAGAGGTTTGTACAGCAAAGTAAGAAATATCACCAAAGTGAGATACAATACTTATCAAACCAGCCTTATTGTAGTTTGGATTATGGACACATGTGATTTCTGTGCCAATTTTTGGCCATTTATCTGGTCTGTAGTAAAACTTCTGAATTTTGAATGGATGCTCATCATGCTGAATTTCACTTTTATTACTGTAAACAAATACCTGACAGAATGGATTCCTGCGACCCACCGATTTGCAAATATAAACACACAACAAAAGCCTAAAAGCATGTAGAATCAAGTCTTATATGATTGCATTATTACAATAATTAAATTCACTTGGTTTTCAAGGAAGTGATGTAGAGGCAATGCAAACATCAAGTTACAAAAGTAAGTACAGGCATGCAATCCTTAGACTTTCAACTTACTACACAATAAATGTAAAAACCTGGGAATTCTACTACAAAATAACAGTACAAACCTAAGGATGATTTTGCATGATGATTAAAAGTGAATCTCTAGCGGCTGTATTTAAAAATACAATCTGTGAAAGGACCAAGGTTTGTATTCACCAAGATGTGGGACTGATTTGTGGCTGAATTTTGATGCACACATTTAAACGGTTTAAAACTAGGATCAAATATAGTTAAATTTTCTGTTCTCAACCCAAGAATCAGCTTCAGTTTGTGAATATTGATTCAAGTCAAAGATAAGTACCTATTTGTGAATATGGCCAGGACAAGGCAGTAGAGTATTGACATAGAGAGAGACGTTACATTACACTCGTAGCCATACCACATTTTCTGCAGTGGACACACTGGCCTCCAGTTCCCTGATCCTCTGTCTGAGTTTCTGTTCATTGTGTTCCAGGAACTCAATTCTGTCCCGCCATTCTTTGTCACATCTCTGCAAGTCCTGTAAACAATAGGTAAACATATCACAGGTGAACATTTTTACAGTAAATCTCCAGGTATTACTAAAATACTTTAGTTTTCAACTTAACATGATTCATATGGACACTTACTTAAATCAAAGCTACTTTAAGAAAGCTTTTTATTGAGTAACTTTGAAGTTTGCTGTAATTTAGCATTATTGCTATTTATTTACCTGTAATTCAACATTCACCTATGATTCAGCATGCATTTCTGTCTAATTACCTGTAAATTAGCATGCACTTGTATCTTATTTACCTGTATTTTAGTATCACTTGATTGTTTTACCTTTACGTTAGCATGTATTTCTGTCTTATTCACTTGTAATTTATCATGCATTTCTATCTTATTTACCTGTAATTTGGCGTGCATTTCTATCTCCTTAGAAGCAAACTCATCCATTCGTTGCTGCATGGTACATTTTCTGGCTTCATTTTCTTCCAATCTACTCTTCACACCCTTCAACTAAACGGGAATGTTCAGTTTAAAGTGAGTAAAATGAGCCATATGAGATATGATACATTAATTTTCATGTTCTTTCTAATAATTAAAATGCAAAGTCATTCCAGCTCGAGTGAGACACGAGATGCTAATATTCATATTCTATTTCTAATAATTCACTAGAGAAGTGAAACAATTATCTTCATGTACTTTTTAATAATTTGACTATCAAAGTTCTATTTTTAATGGGTCAAATCTTATAACTGTTCAGTAACTCACCTGAGACATGAGACGCTCATTTTCATGTTCTTTTTCCTCCTTGTTAAACTGCAAGTCTGACACTTCATACACCAGACTGGATTTCTCTTCTTCTAGTTTGTGCACCTTCTCACTGAGAATCTCATTCAGTCCTTCTAGTTGACACGTCCTAGCACCAGAATTACTTCCTTCCTGTTCGAGTTCAGTGATGTGAGACTTGAGCTGTTTATCATTGTTCTCCAGATTGCGGATCTTTTGACGTAATGAACTTTCCATTGCCTCAAGTTCACTGATTCTCTCCAAATGTTCATCACTCTGTAAAGTACAATAATGTTTATAATTCATCTGTTTGAATATAAAGTGAGACAGTTTTATACAGGAACATCAGAGCATACTGGCACCATAAATGGTTTGTGTGCCTTCAAATATCAGAATGCAACCTGTACAGACAGAGAATTTATTTGTACCTTATGCTTAAAATGAATATTCTTTATCAGTCTCTAATGAGATTTAACATGGTCAAAATATTACCTGATAAAACAGAAATATAAAGCAGAGGAATACTCATTTACACACACAAATATAAATGTCATTTAACTTTTGTGAAAAGCTTGAACAAAAGTTGATGTTTTCACATGTTGTACCTTGTGCAGGTAATTGGTATATAGCAAATATTTCCATTTCTATGAGACCAGTACAATACTTAAATAAACAAAAATTGTAATAACCACTTTGCTGGATCATGGTTTCACAGAAACTTACATTTTGGAATAAAGTAAAAATTAAATAAAGCTAACACATTCATGTTAGATAAGGGTGGGACATATTGGTATCCTACAATTGAAAACTGTTCCGTTTGTAGGAGATTGTGTCCCTAATACTTCCCCAATTACATTGCCCCTCCAACAGGAAGTCAATGAAAATACAACATACAGTTTAGGCTTAAAGAATCACTACAAAAGCCTCAAAATATACAAAAACAGAATGAAAATGATCTATTTTTTTCAGATTTGATTTCCTTCTCTAGTTATCTTTTTTAAGTTCCTCCCCCTCCCCCCTCTCTTCCAGTCAAGATGACAGGGCTGAAATACTTTGTCTCTGTATTTCAGTAAAATGGTCTCAATTCTTACTCCTTCTGACCTATGTCACCCACCTTTTCTCGCAAATTCTTCCTGTCTTGCTCCAAACCCTGCTGTTTTTTCTTCAATTTGTCCTCTGCAATCTTCATGTCTTCTTTAGCATGTTCCAAGGTCATCTGCCATTCTGTCTCCTGGTATTTAGCCCTCTGCAGCTGGGCATTCAGGCTGCGTTCTTTGTTCTGAAGCTTTTCTACTTGTTCCTTTAGCTCAGCGTTCTCATCAGTGAGGTCATCCAACTTTGAATACATCTTACTGTCCTCGAGGTCATACCTGTGTTTCCGAGGTCAAATTGATACAAGTAAATTTAGGTACATATGATAAGATTAAGACTTGCTGACTATGAACCAAATTTTGAGAACAGTGAGGCCATCCAATTTAGAATACATTTTGCTGTCCTCAAGGACATACCTCTCCTTATAAAGTCAAATTAAGTTACTGAAACAAGGTACTTGTTAATGATAAAACTAAAGCATTTCTTCACACCTTAAGTCCTAACTTTGTGCCACTTAGATTGCTGTATCCAGAAGATAGTTAGTGTGAAAAAAATTTATATTGTGTAAACACTTGTATCTGTTTCACATTTTAATAAACCTATAATTAATCTTGCTTGTTTATTTGAGCCTTTTGTGGCTCTTTTTGATTAACACACTGTATGGAAAAAATCTCCAGGTGCAATGAACCTGAAACTCAAAAATGTTGCAGGTCCATAGCAAAACTGGTCAGTCCATATTTCAATGTAGGTTAAATCAATATTGAGTTCCAAAATTGACCGAGTGGCAATTAGTCCTAAAGAAAAAATGGTTTAATTTTATTTTCCATTGTGGCAAGAATATCTGTTGCTGTGGCTCTGTTCCTAAAATTACTTATTTGTCTACAAAATAAGGATGGCATCAGTAAAAAGATCACAAATTTTGGTGATTAAAAAAATATATGAGCAGTTTTCTTCAGTTACAGGACATCCGGACCTGTAACCTCTAGAAAGATACAGGTCTGTGACAATAGTTACCTGTCTTGAAAAGCAGGGGTCAGTGTTAGTTTCCTACACTGAACCTTGCCTATTATGACACCTGTATTATATTGCCTGTTTATTACACCTGTACTAATTCTCACCTGTTGACCTGAGCCTTGAGGTTGGTCTCTTTGAGCTGCAGTTCTCGCACCTGTACGTTGAGTTCGTGTATGACATTCTTGTCTTTTCTTGCAAGCTCATGTAACTCCTCTCTGTCCTTTTCAAGTTCTCCAACCTAAAACAACGAAAAACACATCCACATTGGTTTTCCACATATTCAGCTTTAACCTGTACCAAATTTTAAAGACATAAGATAATCCTTTTTTTTTTTTAATTTATAAATATTTTGTTACAATTGGGATATAACATAAAAAGACATAAGATAATCCTTGTAGGTGTTATTTTGAGTTAGGAATGAAAAGTTTACCAAAGTTTGTCCATATTTTCATAGTGTAGTTTAAAGAAACCCATTCTTAGTGAGAGACTTCATTTAAACAAAGGAAACTCTGCATAATTCCAATTTCTACAGGCTTTGGTTTGGTTATGTTTTACTTTTACTGATACCCACTAAAAAAAAAACAACTTTCTGATGCTGAGACTTCCAACACTCATTCCACTTATACACTGGTTCTAGTAATGCAGACTACTGTGGTTTATTATCTTTGCAAGGCTATGTCCTATTCATCAAGCACATTATTCCTCACCTCATTTACCTGCCGTCTGAGTATTTAAGTATCAGTTCAAGCTCTGAGAATCAAATCTCAGCCAAGACCTGTGAAATTGGTCCCATTAGTATGTAGTGAATTATCCACCTGTACTCTTCCATTGTAATTTGTGCTATGCTTAAATAAAAGCTAACAAAACACAAATGCTTTATCCATTTAGGTCCTATTTACCACCAGTACTGATTTATACCTGTAGCCGGAGGTGTTTCTCCATCTGTTCCAGCTCACGAATCCTCTGTTTGAGGATCTCCTGTGGAGAGTCCAGCATACTGAGGTCTACTGTTTCCAGGAAACTCGCTTCTTGAGCCTCAATCAGATCCAATTTCAGCTTTAGACCTTTCTCTGAACGCTCTAAACTTGCTATTTTCTGGAAAACAAGCCACACATTAATGAGTCAAATATTTTCAGGGTCCATGTCATAAAAAGGGATCACCCAACAATTACTGACAATTTGCTCAAGTGTACAGCTTTTGTTGGCTAAATTGGAGCGGATATTTGGTGCAACTTGAGCTGATGCTAAAACAAGATCTTCTGGATGAAAAATAGAAATAACATGCAAGGGCAAAAAGATACACACTACTAACTTTATGATATGCTTTGACCTATTTCTCACTGGCCTTTGATAGTTTAAGTTTTATGAATAAAGTTTGGAATTTGGGCAAATTAAACTCCATCAAATATTTGACTGGTGTCTCTGATAACTTCTGCAATGTTAACAAATGAAACAATACCATCTCTTTCACAGTATAAGTGTAGATATTTGTTTTTGTATCTTTTTGAAAAATAAAATTCCATTGACCTGTCATTCCTCCCCATGTCACTGGGCTGCTTTCTGTAATCCTCAAACAAATCCTGCCAGTAATTCTTTTATTACACTACATCAATTAATTTATACTTTCCATATAACTCTGGCAAGGTGTGTTATGTACTGGCGGAATGGTGTGTCTGTTTGACAAATAACCAAAAAATACTCATGGATTTTGATAAAATTTTCAGGAAATGTTGAGCAGGACACAGAGCATAAATGATTAAATTCAGGTGGCAATCTGGATCATTGTCTGGATCTAGGAGTTTTTAAAAGGATTTTTTTACTGTAGGTACTGGGTCTTGGAGGATGTCTGCTGTCTCCGAGTGCTTTTCTAGTTTTCTTATATTTTTACACCTGATGAGCAAAGTGATGGTGTCGAGAACATACTCTTCTTTCACCTCTGAGGTTGTGAATTTGAATCTCTCCCCCACACTTCAGTGGGAAAGTTGGTAGGTGCTTGCTCATATCACTTGTTTTGTAGTGCAGAATCCTGATTAACTAGTGTACAGTGCTTTGTGTCACCCATTAAACTAACCATGCTATGACCTATCCAATGTGTTAATGTTGAGGTTTAACTTAACTGAATTAATCTATTCCATACCTTGATCAGCTGGTCTGCGTCTTCCTTTCTGAGTTCCTCCACCCTGTCTTTCAGCTCTTTCTCCGATGCCTCAAGGCCTCTCACTTGTTCCACAAGATCCCAGTATTTGTCCTTGTCTTCACTTCTCCTCAAACTACTGGTTAGCGGGCCTACTGATCCTGCAAAACTCAGGTCTCTAGCCCCAAAAGCTGGAATAAACAATGATAGATTACAACCACAAACTAGACTTGTTAGATTATAAAAGCACTCACTCTGAACCCCACGTCCCTGCTGTGCTCCATTTTTTCTCAAAAATAATAGAAATCCTTACAAAATTTGCAAATGTTGTTCTGTTGCAATATTTAGTTATTTATCAAATGATACTGAATTTCTGTAATTTTGCCATCTATTTCGATAAGTTTATTGGGTGCTCCCAGTGAAGCCTTCACATTCTGCAACAATTTTTAAACATTATTTTCTCTACATGCTCATTATTCCACACTGACACCTCCCTCACTTTCTATAGCCATTAAATTATGTAACAAGGTGCAAAACTGAACAAAATTCTGCAACAGAGTAGCTTATTGGTCTTAAATTGTCACAAAAGTTGTAATTATTCTCTCTAATTTCTGCAATTGCAAATTTTATCTCTGTCCCTCTATCTACAACTCACCTGCCCCTGTCTCTGCATCCTGTAGTTGACACCTGAGGTCAGACTCCCTGGCTTTCAGGTCCTCTAGCTGTCTCTTGAGCTGGTGTTCTGTAGTCTCACAGTCAATTACTTGTTCCTCCAATTCCTGTATTCTCAAAACAGCCTCAGTCTCCCCGTCTTCTCCTCCATAGTCTAACTTAGCCCTCAGCCTGAAAAGCAAATATGGTTACAGGGCATATAGTGTCACAACATTTTGGAAATGCAGGAATTTCCTTGTATAATAACAGGTTAGAATTAAGGAAGGAATATTGTCCTTGGTGGGCTGAAAACAGGTAGTCCATAACAAATTCGTGGGTCCAATAATGGGACTACAAATTACAATATCAAACAAATAACACTGATTATATAGATAAGTAGTATGGGTCAACCTGATGTTTAGTCAGATTCTTCTCCCTTATCGGCCTTTTTGAAGATAATTAGACCTTCTTTTTTCTGGCAAGGTTTTCCATTTCAAGATCCTGGTCTTAATACTTTAATCCCATCTCACCATAATTTATAACATAACTTATTCAGTGCAGTAGACTCTGCATAGGTCACTGTCTTCAGTTGACTTAATGGATAAATGGAACCAGTTTTGAGGTCTAATCAGTAGAAATGAGTATTTTGGTTATGGCTGTGACTGGGTAGTTGGTATTCATGATTGGGGTTGATTTCAGAAGATCTTGAGTGCTTTTGGTCCACTTTATAGTTGTCGACTACTACAATATATTATTGTTGCCCCACTAGCTCACATTTTTGAGATACAATAACAAATTAACAATATAGCAAAATGTCAAAAACCGTTCTATATTGGGAGGTTCATGTAATATTTCTCATTTTATAACAATAAAATAAGTTTTGGATATCTTTCACAACTATTTCAATGCAAAGACATAATTTCTGGTATCCGCCATTTTGTTTATGGAGAGAAAAAAATGTGTATACTAAACTACACGAATACTAAATTCTTAGATGAATTTGGGTAGCTGAACTCCCGGGTTGGATCTTTAACACTCATCAATGCCTGAATTTTGGTAGGTATAACATGACCATAATCAGAAGCAATTTCTGAGAATATATGCAGTGGAGATTTAGAAAAACAGTCTGTAATTTATAATATTATATTGAATGCAAAAACACATGTTGTTCATAAAATTGAATATTTTGACACAGTGTACAAAGTTTAGTAGAAAACTTTCCAGGTCTACAAGACCTTCAACTCAAAAATGTTACAGGTAAGTAACAAATGTCAACCTTCTACACCTTATGGAATCACAGAAATAACCCATACAAGATTTTAAAACTCATGGTCACTATGATAAGGTCAAAGGTCAAATCAAGGTCACACCATGACATTGCACACCTACAACTCCAAACCAATGTCCCTACCATGTATCAACTTCCTACACCTTACTGCTACCCTGCATAAGTTGGCCACAGGCATAAGTTGGCAGCGGCTCATCTACAGGCTCCATAAAAACAAATAGGTCGTTGTACACCAATGAAAACTGTTGCATATTATAAGTTTAACAATAATACATGATTTCAGAGTGTAGTAGGCCACTCATGTTAAAGCCCAGTGAAGGTGTGGTGAGGGCGGCCAACTTATGGCTGCGGCCAACTTATGCAGGGTAGCAGTACGGTTTCTGAAATATAGCCCGGACAAGATTTTATAGGTCAAGGTCACTACAGCAATGTCAAAGGTCAAATCAAAGTCACACCATGACATTGGACACCTACACCCCCTAACCAATGACCCTATCAAGTATCAACTTCCTACACCTTATGGTTTCTGAGGTACAGCCCAGACAAACTTTTTCTCGCCAGAACGCCCACCCGGACACCATCGGTGAAAGCAATACCCCGACAGCCCTTACGGGCTGTGGGGTAAAAATATTTGAATATTCTTTTTAAAGTTACAATTAACATTCAGGCCTGTAATTTTGTAGGACACAAGTCTGTGAGAATAATAACCAGTCTCAGACAGGAGGGGGTAAGTGTTAATTTCACATACTGTTTGGATAACAAAAAATTAGATTTTCTGTCATTATTTTATTTTTCACACTACCTTAAGTCTGTATGATTCCAAGCGTGTATATACATGTATATGTGAAATAATCTGTCCCTTTAATGTGTTTATTATTGTAAAGCTATCACATTTTCAATGCTTGTACTTTTCAGAGCTACAGTGGCTTTTGAGATATTCCTATCTTTGTTTGCTGAGCTGTCAATTATACTTACCTTTACAGGTAATAAGGCCTTTCTACAAGTCTTTGTTCAATCAGTATAAGGTATTATAGGCATATCCCAAACACATTCATCTTGCAACAAATGGATTTTAAAACACTGAAATCATTTTTCTCACTTATATTCCAGAAAGTTACATTGTCCCTTGAACTGGTCATTCTTATTTTATGTTATGCTCACAACTATTTTATGTCATGCTCAAAAACTACCGTATATACTCCAACTTTTCTTTTTAAAGCATCCAATAGCACAATTCTGTTTTTTTTCAATAGAAAATATTTGCATTAAAACATCTTTGTTATTTTTCTTAAGAAAATCTCAAGTAATACTCAAATATCCAGGTCAATACTGTTTGGAATGTACTGTACAAAGTAATCTGCAATAATTCAATTATTTACTGTTATTGATCTCTCACACTTGCACTGAGTTGCATATTATTAAAAACCTGTCTGTTGTACACGCAAACCTGCAGTTAAATTTGCCTCATTATTATCAACTGCACTCAATTTCCCCCTTCCAATTCATGTTCATATCTAATAACCCTAGAACCTATAACTCCTATTTATGACTTAGTGAGTCAAACAAACAATACTTATCTTTGATCAATCACTCGAAAAAGCAAGATAAATCACTGACATATTGTCAATTACACCTTATTGTTATGGCCTATAATATATCAGCTACATTTAAACTATTGGTGTTCCTATCAAGAATATCTAGGAAATATGTCATACTCACAGAAAAATATCACCGGGCACATAAAGGACTGTAGAAAATTATATTTCAAGGTGAAAATGTACAGGCCTATATAATGAAGGTATTATGATTTACTAATACAAAAAAATATATTGTCTCTAAATAGATTTTAATGTTGACTGCCTTTTTCAAAGTAGTTTAAATCAATATATACTCAATTTTTTGTGTGTGTAACTAACAGGTTAATTACAGGGTAAACATATAGGAGAAAGAATTTTTGTGATTGTAATGCCAGTTTAATATTATATTTGCATGCACCTCTGATTACAATGATCCTAGGGGTTCAATGGGTTCACATTCATATAACTTTAGAAGTTCAGAAGCCTACATTAATACCTATAATATTGACAGTTCTGGTTTCAATTAATTGAACAAGATTATACAATTTATGCATGATTTATACATCACCACATTACTTGTTTGAGAAAGAGTAAAATATGATCTCTACTTTGCTCACACAATTTAATATTTAAAGTTGTGGCACTAAAATTAGCCTGTGCATGGACTTCTTTCAATCTCTTAGTTCTCAAACATCAACAATTTGGTAATTTTATTCAAACAGCTACAGTGTCAGCTCTGTTAAATGGAATCTCAGGTGAGCATGAAGTATTTCCACATAACTAGTGTTTCAAGACAATACACTTCAATAAAGGAAGGCATTAATATGAAGGTCAACACTTTACTTCCACTTACAAGGAAATCATAATAAGATCTCAACTCTTTGTGTGAACTAAGTCTCAGATCAAATATTTAATAAATCTTAACACACGCCAGAACCTTGAGCCCATATTCATAAAATCACTTAGTTAACTATTAACTTTTTACTATTAAGCCAATTTTTGGCTGGTTTCCCTTTCGTGAATTGTTTATCCATCATGCAGTATTTATGCAGCTAATTAACCCTGTGAAGACAATTATCAGTGGAAAAAAATAAAAATATAAATGGTGAATTTGATGGGGACTTGAAAAAGACTCTCAAATTGCAAATAATAAGATAAACTTCATGGTAAAGGCCCGATAATTACTTAAACGTAACCAGGCAATACTTAACAGAGGTCTACTTACAGCATAAAAATTGCATTACTTTATGGAATAATATGCTTGTGTATCATTGACTTTGAGTCCTCACCTGGCTTCAGTCTTCCTGGCTTGGTTGAGTCTGTGTTCCAAGTCCTCTAGCTCTGTGTTGTACTCAGACTGCTGGAACTTCAATGCCTGCTCAGCATCCCCAAGTCTCTTGCTGCAAAATAAAACCCAAATACTCAGCTTGACATAGACCTGTAATATGGAACATGGAGCTTGAAAGGTAAAACCTGGAGCCAAATACAGGGTTTTATTTTATTAAAAGTAAACAACTGGATGTACAAGTAAATCAAATACGGCAGAACAAATTTATGAGAAATTAAATGTCAAAACTGTGTGGAGAAACTGAGTGCAAAATAGCAAACCAGGCACTTAATGCTGTTTATTTTCATAAATAACAGGTGACACCCAATAAAAAAGAATTTTTTTTTAAACTTAGTTTTTAACGTAACTTTTCCTACCTTCACAAAATTTGTCTTTTTATTTCTTAACAAATTTGCTTACATGAACCACCACATCTGCTTCACTGGCACTACCAGTTGGTTAACACTAAAACATGATTACCTCATTTTCGTTTCATTTTTGCAACTTCAGATACGCCTAGTTTTTACCGGTGTAATTAATCTCATAATGATGACTTTATCACATAACCTGGATTCTGTGATGCTCTGAGTGGTTTAGATTTAGATTTATACTTAAAAATTATGAAATAGAAATAAACAGCCTGAACTAGCTTAACTTAATAATGTAACTTACAATAATGGACATTATAATGACTAACAATTTCACTTTACTTCAAACACTTTATAAAACTGGTTTATTGAAAGACAACTTACTTTTTGTGCCTTAGAGTCCTCTTGTATGGGGAGATTAAGCACTATAAAAGTCCAATTAGAATAAGAATTGGATCCTCTTACCTTAGCGTGGCCTCCTTCTTCTCTAACTCTAACACCCGAAGCTTCAGTGCCACCTCACACTTCACCATCTCATTCACTCGTGATTCAAAGTCTCCATCCCTCAATTTTGGCTTCATCTTCAACACCGGGGAATCAGCATCTGCTTCCATGGCAACTGCTATCACCTCCACTGCTTTTCTGAACTGTTCGAGATTATCACATAACTCCTCTATTTTAATCCTATGGAAGCCATCCATCTGTTGAAGTTGCTGTAGTTTTGTCAAGATCTCTTCTTGTGTCATGTTGGATAACATTTCTGCATCAACTGGGGTTTGTGGTTGACTGGATGGTCTGTGATCGTCACTTCCTCTGTTTTCATTGGTGGAGAGATCATCCTTACCCATCACTGGCATGAGGCTTTGCAATAAGATCTGATTGGAGGCAGGTGTTATTATTTCAGGGACTACACAATGAAGGTCATTGGACCGCAGTGGCTGGTCCTGTGATGTCCCTTCCTCTGTCACAGTACTTCTACCAATACTCTCTGCTATATCACCAATACTCTGATCACCACTACTGACCAGTGCTTTTTGCTGCAGATTCTGCCCTTGCAGCTCCACCACCTGTTCCTGCATGCTCTGCACTGCGGCCAACAGCTCCTCATTACGACCTTGTAACTGTTTGACCTTCACCCCCAAGGACTCTTCTTTTATTTCAGCTTGTTGAAGTTCCATCCTCAATTCCTTCTGAACTTTCTTTCCATCTCTGATCTGATGTTCATAGTCTTCCACTACACTCTCTAGTTCAGCCACTTCTCTCTGAAGATGCAGAATCCTCTGGCTACGTTCCTGTTCATTATACATCTTCGCTGAACCAGTGTCCTTGTCCTCATTTTCTAAAGCCTGTTCTAAAATCCTCACCTTCATGGTCAAGTCTTCCTCACTTGCTTCCAGCTCGGCTATCCTTCTATTTGCTATCTGCTGTAATTTATTATTTCCCTCTTGCATCTCTTCTAGAATTTCGAGTCTTTTTAATTTCTCAGAAATGCCCACTTTGTCCAACTCATGCTGGTTTACACTTTGTTTGTACTCTTCAAGAGATTTCCGCAGGTTTTCCTCCACCTCATTTCTTTTCACTTTTTCCATTTCATACACATTCAATATTTCCTCATACTCTTCTATCTGCTTCTTGTGACTGTCTTCGCTGGTTTTCTTCTCCTCTGCAGACCTTTTCTCCTCCTCTTCCAGTGCCTCTAGTCTCTTTCTCAGTCCCTCTCCTACATCTACCATTTCTTCTTTATCCTTCTCTGACTGGTCTAAGGCTGTTTTGTATTTCTCTATACTTGCTCTAAGTGCTATTTCTATCTCTTCTTTTTCTTGTAACTTATCCATTAATTTCTCCTCTCCATCCAATAAAATATCTACCTTTTCCCTCAACTGAATTACCTCCTGCTTCACGGATTCTTGTGATTCTGCATCATTAGCTGCCGACTGGTCAATCTTTTCCTTCAGAGTATCTATCACCTGTAGTAATCCCTTCTCCCGTTTTCTCATGTGACTTAGCTTCAACTCCAACTCCTCTGTCCCCCCTTGCGAGTCTGACACTTTCTCTGACAGCCTTTCAATTTGACCTTTCAAGGTGAGATTTTCTTCCTCCAAGACACCAACTTGCTCCATAAGATTGCACTCTGCTGTTTTAAACACTTCTAACTGCTTGTGTAATTGTCCCTGCTCTTTCTGACCTTTCTCAGACATGTCTTGCATTTGCTGAACAAGTACATTGTTCTTTTGCTGTAGCATTTCAATTTCATTCTCCAGGTTGGTCTTTGCAGCTTCCACTTTCTGAAGTGTCATGTTTAAGTTGTTCATGGAACTACCTTCAGCTGGAAGATGTTCAGAATTGTCTGAAACTGAGACAGCACTGATGTCATCACAGTCTTTGTTTTCACTCATTTGACAGCTTACATTGGTTGATGATTTACTGTTATTTGATTTACTGGTATCAACGTCTGCATGAGATGCCACTTCAGTCATTGGTACAAAAACACTATCTGATGAAGGTAACTGGCCAGTATTTTGTGCCTTTTCACCCTCATATCTCTTCAACTTGTCTTCTAATTCAGACAATCTTTTATGCAGTACAGTCTCATTCACAGACATTTGTTCCACTGTGTCTCTCAAATTCTGCTCAGAATCTGCACGTTTCAAGTTCTTGTCACAGATTTCCTCTTGTTTAACTAAACCATCAATATCCTTCCCATGTGATGACAATACTGCCCCACTACTGGCAGTAGTAGGATTATTTTCGTAAATTTCCACCTTTTTCCGCAGGTCTTTCTCAATCTCTCCCAACTCACTGACAGTCTCACTAAGCCTGGTTTCATTCTCTTCCATAGACTGGATCTGTTCCTCCAGAGACTGTATTCTCTTACTACTGTCCTCCTCCAGTGTCAATAACTCACTCTGGGCTTGCCTGACTTCCTCTCCAGCAGCTTCCAACCGATGTTCCAACTCGGTCACTCGATTCCTCAATACTGCCTCATTAAAACTCTTGTCCTGATCCTCACTATTGTCCAGATCACACTCTAACTCTGTGGCTTGGTTCTTTGCAACAACTTCATTGAAACTCTTGTCATCACTTTGACTGCTGATATCCAAGTTTGTTTCTTCTTTATCAGAAGAGAGTTTATTATTGTTATTCTCGCTAGTTTCCATGGCGACACTGCTGCTGTTTTCACAGGATTTACTTGTCCTTACGATGATTTTCTGACATTCATTAGAGGTTGTGGAAGAGGATTCAGTAGACTGAACTCTGAATGTGATAACCTGCTTTTCTCCAGTTTGCTGATGGCTTGCCTCCAGGGAAGAAATCTGTTTCTCTAATGAAGCACTGTGAGTCAACTCTTCATCAAGGAGATCCTGGAATACACAGAATATTTGTAATTTATGAAATATCTCTCTGCTTCACATTAATGCCTGGTTTTTATTATCCACCACGCAACGTATTTGACCTAAATACGGGGAAATACAGACCGGGATGTATTTTTTTTGTATACACCGGCGCCCCGGTACTATGAATATTGAGTGTGGATAACTTTTATTTTTTCAACAATATCTCGGAAAGTATGTAACTTAAAAATATGTATAATATATCATTAGAAAGGTGTTATTCTAGCGCTTCTGCTCATGTATGTTGCATAAATATCCATGCAGAAATGACTGAGATATTGCAAGGTAAAGAATGAAGTTTTTATATTCAGTATTGCTCATGCTTTTTGACAGACTTTTTCACGTTCTCTCATTAAATATTCATATTATTTTACCCATAAATCGCATAAAATGGTGGATAATAAAAGTAAAACATCCCTCATCAGACGTATGCAGAAAAAATATATCACTCATGAAGATTAACAATATAATACTCGTGCTTCGCACTCGTATAATATTGTTATCTTCATTCGTGATATATTTTTTCTGTATACGTCATTCGGGACGTTTTCCTATTATATAAATCCTTAGTGTAGAACAACTTGACTGCCTTTTTATAACTGTATCTTCTCTCTTTCAAATAACATGCTAAGACTGCATCATCTATTAAATTAGGGTATTGTTGCTTAATTTTGTCTACAGGAGCTACTCCACCTAGAGTGTAATTTCCTTGCATTTCAATACTTAAGAATAATTAGCAATAATATTTTACACATAACCCATAATTAATTATATCTTATTCACATATTATCAGCATTTAATTATAATAAAATTTAATATAATTTAAACACTATCTTAAATATTATAATACACTAATCCATTACCTATATTCACTGCATTTTCACCCCCTATTCTATTACTTGTCTGTGAGAGATAGGTCTACCAGTTATCTCAATTCATCAGACCCGTCTATATCTTTTCACAGTTAATATTTATAAATTAATTTACTAATTAACTAATTAATTATAGTTTTACATATATATTTAATTATCTATTAACCTGTAATTCCTGTACTTTGTCCTGCAGTTTACTCTTTGTTTGTGAGAGCTGTTCCACTCGGAATCTCAGTTCCTCCTCCCCATTATCTACTGCCTCTGACTCTAGCTGCCTCAGTCGACTAGTCAAACGACCCTTGGTCTCCAGAAGTTCCAGAATCTTCTGAGCAGCTTCCTGGTCAGACTGCTCCAAGTTGATCACCTGATCAAAGAATTTTTTGAATTTATTCAAAGTTTAACCACTTGAGTGTAACATTTAACACACTCACTGCTTTTATATGAAAATAAGAAAAATATGATAAGGGTTACAGGTAACATCCCAAGAGCAATTTCATTGATAAATGAATTTATTAAAAGTTAAAATCTATATAGTCAAAGGTGTCTATCCTTTATAGCCTAGCTGAAATCTCAAAACAAACTAGTCACATGTATATACTATATTGTTTGTGTGATTTGTTCTTTATGATATCTATTTTGCAATATAATATGTATTTATGTATCTGCAGAATCTTTAGTTGAGTGCCTGAATATAGATGTGACTGATGTAATACTTTACAAAGCTGGCCATAGTAACTGTCATAAAGTAACTGCACTAAAATGAACTGTGATGTCCATGAAAAGACTAAATAAGTTATTTAATGTTTATTAATTTACATTATTTTAATCTACTTATTATAAATAAAACATTGTTTTGCTTGCTACGGAATGTTGAACACAATTAGGTACTCTATGACATTTTAAGAAAACCTGAAGCAAAGTTGACTTCAACATCAGAACTTTTGACAAGAGAAAACTTTGAATGGTCGACCATATTGAAAAGTCTCAAAAACTTAAAGAATATATCTCAACTTATTGATCCTGTAAATTCACTTTTAAATTACTATAATTAATTTGCAACCTCACTAACCCCTTTTTGTTCAAGATACACTCAAAAAGTACTTATTTTCATACAGAGACATTGGTTCACCTTAAAACTTGGAGAAAACAAGCCTTAGATATTAGATACAAGTATATTTACAAGATACTTCAATTTACTATCACCCTTCAGATATCATACTTTTCCTCCAATATAGTTCAGATTAGATAAATAATACTTGTCTTGAGTTCAGAACCACCTTTAATCTTGAGAATTGTGTGTACTTGAGATATCCATTGGTTGTTATATTGTCCAATTCACCAGATTAACAGACACTTACAACATGGTGATTGATGTATTGAAAATGACTACAATGATGATTACAAGTCACTTGTGAAGGTCTGTCAATCTAATATGTTACAAAGTAAATATATAACTTCAAACAAATCATTTGATCTTTCTGCTAGAGTTTCAATTAAGAGCAAACACATTTTCACACCATTATACAATCTCATGAAAACTTGGACATTTTTTTTCCCACTTACAAGTTTAAAGAGGCACAGGATATCACTCCAGAAATTATCCCTGTTGATAGAACTCTCTACCCTCTCCCAACGAAAATATCCACTGAATGAATGTACAAATGAGGTGAAAGTATTTCACTTTCTTGAAGGTTAGTTGGGTGGAACTAATGAGAGAGAAAAATGTCAACTTCATGTTCTTTACAGAAAAAGTGAAAAAATGCCATAAAACTAATTTGATATTGATAAAACTTAAAAACACCATAGGCATATTACATTTATTGAATGGATCACACTCAAGATTTAAACAGAGAATCTTTGAATGCTTTTGAAAGTAATTGTCACAAATGTTGTGACTGAAGATTTATGTGTTAAGGTCACCATAGATCATGCAAGGCCTGCACCCATACAGGTATACTTTATATTTATTATATCTATATACATAAGCCAATGTCAGACCTAGTTTTCACTGAACCAGTGTTTTTCCTATTATAAATCTCTGTCAATATTTCCATTGTGGACTATGTGGACTATACATAAATTGTGTACATATAGTGGGGGTGCCTCTCCATGGCTGGAGAATTATTTCTGTCACAAGGCATAATAAATAAACAAAATTGTACACTTCTTTGACAGTTAAAATATTAATAGCCTTCCTTTACATTTTAGTAGACTAAAAAGTCTATGTTACCTAAACAAATATTTACATATAAAATATATTAGCACTTATTTTCAATCTGATCACTTGAAAATATGAAGATAAAAAAAGCACATTCCTCACAAAGTAAAAGGCTTCACAGCTTTACTATAACATTTAAAAAGAATTCAATATGACATGGAGAGTTAGGATTGCTGTAAGTGATTGCTATTAATCAAGTTCCACAGTATTTCCTTATCCTTTTTCCTTCAATGTGCTTGAAAATACTTGTCCAAAGGAATCAAAAGAAAGAAATTAAAATGAAAAAAGGGTTCCTTGATACTTAGCAGAGGCTGCAAATCAAAAAGCCGTTGAAGTGAAGAGTTTCAGAACAATTCTACCTTGTATAACTAATAAATTAAATACAGTGACATGAAAACTTCTTCCTTGTTTTCAATACAGAAGGAATAGGTCATGGCTTTCAGGGTAAGTTCACAGCTTTATAATCAACTACAGTGTCTTTGTCCCCAGAAGAGACTCTGCAAGGCCTATCTAAATAAGGTATTCACAATATAGTCTTCTTTTCTTACAAGAGAATTCCGTGAGAACTCAAGCCCTTAAATCACCTGGCTTGGAATTTATGGGACATGCTGAAACTTGCAATAATCCTCTCTCAGATTACCAATTTATTAAATGACCAAGTGTTTTCCATATTTCTTTGAAACTTATTTTCGAAGTATTTATAGTAAATTCTATTTATTATTTTTGGAATATTTAAAAAGTAAAAATTCATTAACTTAGATGCGTCAAATATGATATTAATTTCTTTTATGAAAGAAACATGCACAGAAAGAGGAGCAAAACAGAAGATATCTGCCTCATAAACTGTGTAAACTGACTTTACGTGAACAGTATATGATTTTTGGATTATTGCTCTAGTGTCTGGTCATTTAATAATTATCATAACAGCGATAAAGTACATAACAGAGCAACAAGGTTTTACTTAGGGTTACACAGAAATGCCCCTGTGCTTGGATACCAAGCAGACATGGGCTGGTATTTACCAAAATACAGATACTATGTTTCCATGATAAGGTTTTGGAATAAAATTTGTTATCTTGATGAAAATAACCTAACAAGGAAAATATTTGAATGGAGTCTTCAAAATTTCACTCCGGATACATGGGAATTTAATTTATATACAGTGTTAGAGAATATCAATTTGACTGATCATTTTGATAAAAATAAAAAAATAGACATTTCTGAGGCTCAATATAGAATAGAAGATTTAATGAATGTAGAATGGAGTGCAAAAATTCCATCTAAACCAAAATTGCGAACTTTTTCGTTTTTTAAACATAGCATTGATGTAGAACCATACATTATTTCCAATCTATCCAAATTTAAAAGATCTCTAATAAGTCAGTTAAGGATTGGAATTTTGCCTTTAGAAATTGAGTCTGGTCGATATACAAGAAAAAAGTTAAGTGAAAGATTGTGTAAACTGTGTAACTCTGATGTAGAAGATGAGGTACATTTTATATGCTTATGCCCAACTTTGAATAACATTAGATCATGTTATTTTACTAAACTAAATATTGATGTTAATGAAAGTTTTATGGAACAGTACATAAATGTTATCTGTCATTTAGATGTAAAATTAATGAGTAATTTCATATCAGAAATGTGGTTTACAAGAAACAACATTATATTTCAAAAATAGAATGTTAAATCCACAGTTTCCAACAAATGTAAAGTTTTTCTTTTTTTTGTATTTATAGTGACTAATAAGCCCATCAGGGCTGGGTATATACTATATGTAGCTATTCAATTGTTATCATTTTTTTTTTATGCTATTATACTTTTCACTTAAATAAATGAATAAATAATAATATGATAGATACAAATCCATAAAGGCACTAATACAAGAAATATACACATGTACACAATTAGAAATGTAGACTCTATTCACAAACAAGACAGGCAAAATCACCTGACCTTTCAAATAATCTTCAGAAAAATCAAAAGACAATTTTTGTTTACTGTAAATTTTCTTTAGAAGACTAGAAGGTTACTAAACTTTAAATAAGACGCTTGGAGTATGTTTTTTCAGTGCAGTGGAATTGTTCTCATGTCTATCATATGAAATGGCTGGTGTAAGTGAAGGACTGTTGACCCCTTGACTTTCAGTAATGTAACCCTGTCAAGAGTTGTACTAGAATGAACTTAGCCAGCATTTTTCTCCGGCATTTTAAAGGATGAAGTGACATGTTCTTTGTCCCTGAAATAATGGAATAAAATTGCAAGAACCACGAATGTCTAAGAACCAGTATTTGTAAAATTAGTTAAAATTGGAACCAGTTTTTGGGTCTCGGTATAAAGACAGTGTAGCATCTAGCTATCATGGTGATCATAAACCCTGAAGTCAGATCCGAGAGTGGATTGCAAACCCATTGCAAACCTGTCTTGCTCCCACCCGCTGAGCATCCAATCACAGAAAATTTTCCCAATTCCTACTTTTACACAATCAGGAGCAAGGCTTACGATATATGACAGAAATGGAACAGCAGCATTAGAGGTTACCGGAAGCTAAGATCAAACCATATGGCTTAATCAGATTCTGGTTATACAGAGTTTAATATATAGTGACTACAATTTGTGAATTACATGAAAAAAGATTATGTTCAAACAAGTTAAAGTATAACACTCTACTGGGCCTATGTGAAGGCAAAAAAATCATTTGGTTTGAAGAGCCAATTATTAGTATTGCAATAATATCCTCACTCTGATGAGTCAAATGTACTTGCTATAAAACAAGTCATTTCCTCTACTTTTGAGATTAGTATTAGACACTGAGTAGTACACTGCATGGAACTCTGTTATATTATTAGTCTTTTTCTATTGTTATTTTTAATTTTAATTCATTTTTGTTTTTTGTTATTTCCGTGCACTGAGGAAAATCCCATGAGTTTAAAGTAACTACTTAATTACTCATAATCATATTCATAAACGGATTAAACATCACAGTGGAAGTAAAACCTAATTCACTTGTTGTATGAAGATAATTCTATCAGATAATGTGAACAAATTAAATTGTCATTACAATGACTACATATGCAGTGGTATTATATTGCTGTGACATGCTGGGTAAAAGTAGGCTATACTTAAGCTAACAATAACATATTTTCACATGGATTAGTAAATATTAATTTTAAAAGATGCAAACATGAAAGACTAGCATTAATCCAAACATGCATTTAAGATATTAATGGGTTAATAGGTTGCATTAGCACAACTGTATATTTCAGAAAAAAACCCACAAAAAAGTGGAAGAAAACAATCTACACTTAATTACTAGAGATTTAGATTTTCACCTGGAATTGATTCAGGCTCTGATGGGTTGCCCAGGACTCAAAAACTGGCCAATTATGTGGACAAACCTAGTGTCAACCAGTGAACTTGGGACCCATGAAACTATCAGAATATTATTGTGCATTATCATGAGTAACATGGGTGAAACCAAAGTCAAATTTCCTTACTGTATCTTTCTTTTTTTAACTTAATTTGCCTTATTTTCACAAATATATGGCAATGAATTTTTGATGAATATGTATATATTACATCAGCCAACTGTACTTGTTTAATATTACCCAGGTTTATATTTCTGATGATTAAAAGATCATTGAACAATAATCTTCATGATACTGAGTGGGGCTTGAATAAACTGTGCTGCTAAACAATAGTTACAATCAATATGTATAGGAATTTAAAAGAGGTCTGGTTTGTTGATACCATCAATTCATGAATAATACAAAAATGTTAAGCATGTGAAAACATAACCTTCCTGGCTAGGGGGGTTTAATTATAATTTCTCACCTTTTCTTGCATTTCCTCAATCTGTCTATCCTTGTCACGCAATACGCATTTAATATCCTCGTTTATGTCATTCGTTGTTATACTTAACTCCCCATTTTTTAATTTTTTAGAATTCTCTACTTTTGCCAAAGCTTCAGTTTTATCCTCAAGTTCATCGTATAGCTGATTCAAGTCTTCTTCCTGTACTTTCAATCTATGTTTTAACTCTGTGTTCTGCTGTTCCAAACTCCCCACTGTATCTTGCAAAACCTCCAACTCTTTTAAATATTCCTCTGATGTCCACTTAAACGCTTCATATTCTTTCAGTTTCTCTTGTAAAATATTTATGGTATCCATGGATTCCAAAATTAATCCCTCTTTTTCATCTATTTCCTGTTTCATTGATTTAATTTCCGCTTCATAAAGGTCTTTCATTTGACTCTCAGTCTCAGTACTTAGTGACACCCTCTCCTGTTCAGCTATAATATCCATGAGATCTGCTATTTTAGATTCTAACTCTTTCAGTTTTGAGCACTCCTGTATTGTGTCCTCCATGTCCATAGTCTGAGTATTCATATCACAAGTAAGCACTTGCTTGTCAAACACATCAACACCTTCCTCAGTCTGAATGGCCATACATACAGTGGACTCATCCTTATCTGTTGCACTGAGACTATCCTTACCCATACCTTCAGTATTTTGAGCATCTGACACTGATGTTAGCTCAGTAATCTGTTCTTTATATCCCTTGTTCTCGAGTTTCATCTTATTCATCTGTTTCTGCAGGTTTGTCACTGATCTTTGTTGGGCAAATTCAGTTTTCTGATGTTTATCCTTCATTCTCTTCATCTCGTTTTCTTTGTCTTCTAACTCGTTATGTAATGTTAGAATATCCTCATTCTTCCCATGGAGATCATTCTTTAGAGCCTCCATTTCATTTTGCCTTGCTTCCAATTCATCTTCAATCTGACGAGAGGTATCCGAAAGATCTTGTATCACATGATGAAGTTGGGAATTCTCCTCCTTTAATTTATCCTCAGAACTTTTTAAATTTTCCGCAAGAGTATGTAATTCCGTATTTTCACTTACTAGTTCATCGTTAACATTCTTTAAATGGCTTAAATGTTTCTCCAATGATGAGACACGCTCAGTCAAAATATTACTAATATTAGAATCTTTCAAATTTTCAAATTCTGTCACTTTTTCAGCTTCCATTATGGTGGTTGTACCTTCCGATTTTTCTGTTATTTTCTCCTAAAGATCACAATGAATATTCATACCTATTACATGTATATACACAAATACATAAACAAAAGCATTATAAGTACATGGCTATATTAGATTCTGTTAGTACTATTACACAGTTAGACAGCAAATAATTCTATGCATACGTAAATCACTCAGCATGATCATACTAATCTATTATTGACTTAAGTAACAAATCATAAGGTTTATTCAAGGCACAGAAAAAAGAGCAATCTGGTAAAAGAAAAGGCATGAAAAGCATTATAGGTAATATAACATGCATGAATTAGTGACCCGGCTTGAGGCCAAACTCTAGTCTGACACAAACTTCCCATACACTCCAGTGGGATTGGTATCGTAATCCCAGGGTTAAATATATACAGCAAAAGAGGATTTTAGACTGTGGAGCGTGTCTGAGCATCAAGAGGAAAACATGTTTAAGTACTTGAAATGGATAACTTGCCCTCTATGTATGCAAGTGGGTTACTTCCAGGTCAAATGATTAAGGCAGGAAATAATTAACCATTCAAGTTTTTGACAACAAAAAGTCTGAAAAAGTGTAATTTCTGTAAGTTGAGGAAAGTTGAGGGAATCTTTTTTTCTGGTAATTAGACTGAATATGATGTCTACTAAATCATTGGGAGAGGGCTGAACTGAGATAGGCTTCTCTGTCTTTTATACCAGTTCACATTTATGACAGCATTTTACAGAATTAAGAATACATGGTAAAACTGAGGCACATCTTAGATTTAATCAATTATACTGAACATGACAGAACATGAGGCAGCCGTTACTTGTAAAAATATTAGCATACAGTTAGGAATTATACACAGGCACACAAGTTAGTTAGCAAGTCATCGGATGACTTTTCAAACAAATGGGAATCTTTGGTTTGGTCATACCACTGGTATCAAGAAAATGGTAATATGATACCTAGTCATGCAATTTATGCCCCATATTACTGGTAAGTCTCACCCAGTCACAGAGTCTATGTTCCCCATATATATATTAAAGGTAAGCCTCACTAGAAAATAAGGGCCTTTGTGACTGACCATTTCCTTATCCAGGTAGGATGTAACTAGATCTCTACTACACACTAGTAGTCCATTCAGTATTTCAAGCAAAAGGCTAGGATGTTTGGTCTTGCGCAATATAATTCATTTATTTGGGACATTTATAATACAGTTTAATGTAAACATATGAATGACATATGAAATTACATACAATCTAAACTGATACATATTTTCCCTGTATTTTCTTCACACTGACTAAGCACACCATTGTGTATTAGTTACCTAACTTCCACTTATTTCAGGTTATTAAACTTAATATTAAATCTAAACTTCAAAGATATACGTGTAACATTTTGCACATTAGAGGTAAGTCTCACACATACCCAGTTATCTGGTTACATACTCCATGTTGCAGATGAGTCTTACCTGTAGATAAGGCCCTGGATGAGTGACAGTGTCCTTATCACTCTCTGTAAGAGACAGGGTGTCTTGCTGTAATGTCAGCTGTTCATGTAACTCCACACACTCCCTCTGCAACTCACCAATCTGAGACTTCAGACCTTCATTTTCCTGGCTCAGTTCTCCCAATTTCTGTAAGAAAATAAAGAATGGCCCTTAATACACTAAGCATGAGTTACGTTGCATGCTCTACCCCATTTCCACATTGTAGAGAGATACACTTTACCACTGAAATAAAATTGCAAATTTAATAAGTAATTTAAATTTTTATAAGTTATTACCCTATCCAATGGACAATTGCTTTACCGGTTGAGCGACCAGTCCCACCAAACGCCAGAAAAAGATGTTCTGTACATTCTACCGGCAGGACCGGTCACGGAGTGTGCATTCGCTAAGTGGTGCATCGTATTTCCTTCCTGTCTAGACATCGTGATGTCATATCATCTTTTTCGTGTCAAGTCCTATTAAGACCCCTAGTAAGCTGATAGCGGGGCCGGATGGGTGGGCCTTGCCTGTTCATTGGATAGGGTATTAACTTATTAAAATTTAATTTACTTATTAAATTTGCAATTTTATTTCAGTGGTAAAGTGTATCTCTCTACAATGTTGAAAGATACTTATTGCGTTAATACATCCTATCCAATGGACAATTGCTGAATAACTACCGCTTGGTAGGCGGATAAGGTACTAGAGACTCAAGTGAACTCATAAACAAAACAAAACTGAGAAGGCCCGGTTTGACCTAGGGTCAGACAACCCTGTAAGGTCAAGGTCGGCTACCACTAATTGGTTATCCGGAGGTCTACCAACGTTGCCTCCCCCTTTTTCCCAGACCTGCTCTGAGAATAGGAAGAGAGGGTTGAGTTCAGTCCCACAAGAAAAAAAACTTCCCAAAGGAAGTAGGTCACAGTTTTTTTTATTGTTTTTTTTTTAAGGTATTATATACAAATATACACCATACGTACAAATATACAAATTTACATATCTACATATCTCCTCATCTTTGGGCTTGGTGGTGGACCTGTTGAGCAGCCACCACTGGACCCAAATGAAAAAGCTCTTTATCAGCCCAAGCCACATCCTTCAAACAGAACTGTGTGAAGGTATTATGTGATTTCCAGTGGCAGGCTGACAAAATTTGCTCTAATGAGACCCCCGACTGGAAGGCCTTAGAGGCAGCAAAGGCCCTGACATCGTGGGCTTTAACCTGATGCAGTGTGCGAGCCCCCTGGTCAGAGAGCTCATAACATAGTCTGCTTGATCCATGAGGAGATGGTGGCAGGTGAGATGTCCTTATCAAAACCTTTCTTGAAGGAGACAAAGACTAACTCCTTGTTCTGCCTAAGATCTGAGGTCCTGTCCAAGTAATAGCGCAGGACTCTGACTGGACATAGGGACCTGTCACCCTTGAGTGACTTATCCAGAGTGGGGGCCAGGGCTGGTATGACCACTGGAGTCACACTATCTGGGCCCTCCTTAGCCAGCTGGTTCTTGGATAGAAAGCTGGGTGAGGGGTGACAAGGACACCTTAGACCAGTCTGACTGGTGTCTGATGTTCTTATGTAGCCAAGGATGGATCTCACTCCTGCGTTTACTAGAACCCATGGCCAGGAGAAAATCAGTCTTGAAGGTCAAGTGTTTAAGTGAGGCCTATTTTAAGGGTTCAAAGGGAGCCTTTGTCAGCTGGTGTAGACCAGTGAGAGGTTCCAGGAGGGAATGCCCCTCCTGCCCTTGGGTCTGTCTCTATGGAAACTACCAGGAGACGGGTGAGATTCTCATCTTTGCTGACATTAATGGAGGAGTTGCCCAACTTGTCAGCAATGGCTGATCTGTAGCCATCTATGGTACCTGGCTGCAACTTTCTGTCCTGAAACAAGTACAGAAGGAAGTCAGCTATGGCTTTCAGAGGTGGTGCCCTAAAGTCCACCTGATTACTGAGGCACCACTTTGTAAAAATGGTCCACTTTGCCTCATAGACGGATCTAGTTATCCTCTTTCAGGAGCCTCTATTCATGCTGCCACTACCTCAGAGAAGCCCTCCTTGTTGCTGTGGCTCTAGGAGCCAGGCATGAAGGTTCAGGTTTGCCAGGTTCTTGTGTAGGGTCTGGTTGAATGACTGAGTTACCAGATTGGGCAGGTTGGGTAGGCAGTAGGCACAGTGGGATCTGGCTGGACATGGCCACTAGGTCCCAGAACCAGGGCATGTTGGGCCAACCCGGTGCAATCAGAATTATTCTGTTGCATGGGTAGTCCTGCAACTTCTCCACCACTTTGCCTAAGATGGCAGCTGGTGGGAAGGCATATGGATCCAGACCCTCCCAAGACAGGCTGAGTGCATCCACTGCCCATGCTTGGGGGTCTGGAACCTGGTGGCAAACAGGTCCACTTGGGGCTGGTGCCACCGGGAACAAATGGCTTGGAAGATCTCTGGGTGAAGGGACCATTCTGTTTGAATGGTTTGACCTAGCCTGGATAGCTAGTCGGCTATTACATTCAGCCAGCCTGGGATGTGTCAAGCTGAGTGTTACCTGTCTCCTGGTACACCACATCAGGATTCTCCACAGAAGGGCACACAGAGGGCCCGACTACATCCCCCCTTCCATGTTGATATAGGCAACTGGTATCACCTTTTCTAGTGATTCTGGTACCCTCCAGTTGTTCTTCAAGTGCCACTGTATGGGTCTCATGTACTTCCTGGATTGACTGTGAATTGGTATGTGGAAGTATGTTTCCTTGAAATCTATGGAGGTTACCCACTCCCCTGCCTGTAGGGAGGTTCTTATTGTCTCTGGGGTCTCCATTTTGAACGACTCTGTGTTTAGGAAGGTGTTCAATGTGCTCAGGTCCAAGATAGGTCTCCACCGGTTGTTGGATTTGGGTACCAAAAATAGCTGGTTGTAAAACCCCAGAGAGTTTTGATTTTCTACCGGTTCTACTGCATTTTTGTTCACCAGCTGATACAGGGCCTCCAAAAGGTTGAGATTTTTGTGAGGGTTGACATAGCTGCTTAAGACAGTTGGTAATCTGGTTAGGTTGGGTCTGGACAGGAAGGGGAGGGTGTAGCCCTCTCTGAGTGCTGTTACTACCTTTGGATTCACCCCCAGGGTTTCCCATTTTTCCCAAAATTGGTGTAGCCTTGCCCCTACAGGTAGATCTATGGCAGCAGTTGGGACATTTGTGACAAGATTTACAGAGTTCAAGTGACCTACAAAGGAAACATCTTTCACATTTTATTTCTGTGTAATTGTGACAATAATTGGGATAAACGCCTTTCTTTTGTGGCAACCCGATAACAGAATGAGCATTTGCAATACAAGAGTTTACAGATAAATTTAGTCTCACTCTTGTTGGTCAAGTCTCTGTCCTAGGCTATCACTGGTGAAGGGTTCAAACCTCTCTGACCGGGCACACAAACAGAGTCCTTCAGCCCGGTAAAACACTTTACACAGTAATTGTCATTTATGAGGTTGGGAACCCTTGGCCTGTTTCTGTGAGAAAGTTGTAGGTTTGCCACGACCTTTCTTTCCCTGCTGGCGTTCGCGTATTTGCTTCCAAGCTGGGATAGACGACTTCCAGTCCTGTTGATGAGAAGGCCTGAAAGCGTATCCTGTTTAACCCCAGCATTTAAGTATTCTAAATAGCTGTCTCTATGTGCAAGGGTAAAGATCACCAAGCTGATGAAAACTCCCTCTGTCAAGTCCTGCATTGTCCTGGCTATGGCTTGGGAGATTGAACGGTTAAACATAGCCAAATAGTCCAGTTCGTCTACAGCTTGCTGCATTCTTTCAGACGACTTGCCTTTTCCCTTATCCAAATGCAGGTTCTTGAGTTGAGTGGATATCGCGTCCTGCACTCTAGTAAGACACCTTGACAACCCGGCAGCCAGGTTGCACATGATAGATTGTTCTCTGGCTGCCCTTTCCCAGCATCTCAAAATGTCCTGGCTAAGGGCCCGGGAAGGTGGGGCAGTAGATAAACTACGCCTGACCACCCTACTGAATGCACTATGCAGCTTTGTCGGTTCCGGAGACCAGGTAGACACAGTGGATCTATCAGTCTTTCTTGTCAGCATGCATGTCGTACCATCTAGACGACCTGGGTGGCTTGACAAACTGGTCCCTGAGCAGTCCAGCAGTTTCAATGTTTCTGGAAGGATAGCCTTCAGCAATGGTGACATTTAACTTAAATTTTCTTACACAACCAGTCGTCTACCAGCAACTTGACAGAGACATTCCCAGTTGACTGGACTTGGGAACCGAGAAATGGGTTGTCGTCTGCAGAGGAAACACCGTCGAATTCAGGAATCTGATGCCAGCCCATAAATGATCTCACACCTCTAATTGCCTCTCTGTAAGTAGATTCCTCAGAGAGTTCCTGATCAGCTGCCTCGTCCCTGGTGAGATCTCTGTCTGGGGAGCCATACCGGAAACTGTCATCAACAGGTGAACCTGGTTCACTGTGTAGATCTCCATCACTCTCAGACTGTAGGGCAGCATCACCGGTAATGGTTAGCAGAGCATCAGGACCTGCACTGGGAGCCTCAACGGGCTGGGTGGCCGTCCCTGCACCGGGAGCCTCAACAGGCTGGGTGCAATTCTGTTGGATCACAACTCCCGTACTGGGACCCTCAACAGGGCGGGTAGCACTCTTGTTGAGAACTTCCTTCACAGCAAACGCATCACCAGTGGTCTGAACAAGACTGGAACCGGTTCCCTCCACAGTCACACTAGAGGACAAGCCACTAGTGGAGGTTCCAGTATCAAAAAAGGGCTGATCACTGGTAACCACTGAGGAGGGTTTCTTCACAGGTTCTACAGGGACAGCAAACGTCTTGGACACCAGCATAGCTTCTAATCTGGCAAAACGCTCTGCCCACTTGTCGTCCAGTTCTTGCTGGATTTCTTCCTACTGCTAGTCTTGGGAGATTCGTCAGCTCTCTTCTTTTTCTTACTAGCAGGGGTCTCAGCAGAAGCAGATTCCTTGTGTACCCATCCCAAAAGAGTGACCTCTGATGGATCCACGAGAGTCGCGGTAGCACTAGCAGGGGAATCAGAAGTGGACTTCTTCGGCTCACGTTCTTTCCTGGACTGGTAGGTAGGGGTGGAAACTTGTTTAATTTGCGCAGGCATAAGAGCTTTGCAAATATCACAATCCATCTTCTTAACACATGGGTCATCACCTACCCCCTTGTCTCTGCAATGCGCACATTTCTTGTGGTTGTCAAAAAGGGCCATAACGTGCCTGCAACTGCCTCTCTTCTGTCCAGGTGAAGACATAATGATCAGTATTCTAGTAAAATATTAGAAAATAGTAAAGTAGTAAAATAGTAAAGTTTTTTGTCAAAATTCAAAAACGTCTCTCTGTAGAAAACACGTCTGCACACTCCACATGCCAAACAAAAAAGATGATGTGACGTCATGATGTCTAGACAGGAAGGAAGTACGATGCGCCACCTAGCGAATGCAAACTCCGTGACCGGACCTGCCGGTAGTATATACAGGACGTCTTTTTCTGGCATTTGGCAGGACCGGTCGCGCTGACCGGTAAAGCAATTGTCCATTGGATAGGAAGTATTAACGCAATAAAATTTCAATTTTGATTCAGTAACTGACTGTTAGGACAATGTGTATGCATCACAAAATTTAGGTACCAATAAATTTGCTACTATTTTCTTGAAAAATCAAGACATGTTTTACTGATTAAATTCAAGATAATCTCACCTTCTCAGCATTTCTGAGCTGTGTGAGTTTATCGAGGAAGACTTCATTCTCATACTCTCGCCCTTCTGATGCGCTATTGAGTCTGCGTTTTAACTCGGCTATCTCTTCTTGGTATCTCGTCTCCAGCTTCTCAAAGTGACTCTCTTTGTAACTGTGCACAGCTTCCAGCTGTGTTAATGAATCAATCTCTGATGACAGCTGCTGAGTTTTCTGATGACATATAAAGAATTATTTTTGTATTTTGTTTTACACACAAATGTATCAGAGGGCAGAAGATATCATAGAAATATGGCCCCCAAAAAGAAGTGCTAGACAGTAGGTTCATTAAATAGAAGAGGCATTGTGATATAAAACAACGGGAAAGTGGAAAGGAATCAATAAAATTGAATATTTGGATAATGAAATGTCAAACAATAGAGGTTATACTATACTCTAACTATGTATATTATATCCAACTGTATCAATCATACAATCATTGGAGACAACTCCCTGCAAAATACATTTTCTGAAATAGAGATGGGTAGGTGCCACTAGTATCTCTGTATCAAGACTATTTTAGTAGAATACTGTGAAGATACTTAACAACCGGCATCACCATTGTTAATACATGTCAAAATGGGAAGACTTAAAAGATCAGAAACTAACTATAAATCTGAAGAAAATTAACAACTGGTATCCCATATTTTTGTAGATTTGAAGACTTTTGTAGTGATTTCTAAGAATGGAACTGTCATGTTTTGTTTTCATGAGTTTCACTTCCTGTGAGTTAAGTTTTTCGATTGGGGGTGTACTAAAATGCATCTTCTTTGTGAATCCCAGAAATGGAACGGTTTTGTTTTGGCAAGGTACAGAAATGGAAAATATGGTACTAACACACCAATGGTCTGAACTGGGTCTGCATCCATCTGAAACTAACTTGTAAATTTTAATTACTTAAATGTAGCTTTTATAAGCTACAAGCTTACCATGTGGGACTTAATGCTGTTCTCGGGTTGCCACACCCGGGGCCAACGTCTTAGAAAAAAAGATCGTTCTTGTTAGCCACCGGATATACTGGTAGTTGTCGTCACGTGATAACTTCTGACCAATCGCCCTACTTTCTCGTTGAAATTTTATTAAACCTACCCCTCAGCTGTAAACAGCGGGGAGGCAGGGTGGGACTCTTCTAAGTCCCACATGGTAAGCTTGTAGCTTATAAAAGCTACATTTAAGTAATTAAAATTTACAATTTTATTACGCTACAATAGCTTACCATGTGGGACTTAATGCTGAATTCAACCGCCCGGTGGCGGGATTACAGCTGAGACTGGAAGATATGTAATTTTTTTCTAAGATTTGAATTAATATATATACAGAATAGTGCCAGAAATGCCAGTCTGAGTCCCTTTTACAGAGCCCCGATCCCGAAGATCGGGCCTGTAACGAGCCAAAAACCTGAGTAAAAAGGGACAGTGCTAAAACTGTCCAGATGTTTGGTAGTAGGACGGAAGTGCAGCAGTGCTCACTTCGAGGTCTAAGGGTCCCTATTAGACCTTCAAGTGTGACTGACCAACCCCGTGGTCGGGCATCTCATGAAATTTTTAACCTGAAATATGAGATTAACGACAACTGACTAAGTCCTTAATAGAAATTACCTGATAATTGAAAAAATAAAATGACCTTACCCGTAACATCTTGAAGGTAAAGGAATACCTAGATCCTGGGAGAGACTCCTGAAGACTTGGTTGTAGCGGATGTGCCCCCCCCCCCCCCCCCCCTTTTTTTCTTTCCGAGGACAACTGGTCTGAGGGGAAGGATCTAGGACTTGTTGTGCCGTCACTACGGGTCCCAGATACATATTGTTGTCGGTGTCCGACCAAGTAAGGTCTTTTAGGTAAAAATTTGTGAATGTGTTGTGAGCTTTCCAGTGACAGGCTTGCATGATTTGGTCCACCGATACGCCACCGTAAAAGGCCTTAGAGGCCGCAAAGGCCCGGATGTCACGCGCTTTGACTTGGACCAAGTCCAAGGCTTGTTGATCTGCTTGTTTATAACAAAGTAGAATGGTTTGTTTCAACCATGAGGAGAGTGTAGCGGGTCTGATGTCTGAGGTATGTCCTTTCTTAAAGGAGATGAAAAGGAGAGAACGAGACCCTCTCAGGTCTTTAGTTCGGTCCAAATAGAACCTCAGGGCCCGCACGGGACACAGGGTCCTGTCTTCCTTAAACTGTCTATCTACAATGGTAGTCAAAGCAGGAATAGTCACTGGTGACACACTTTGAGAACCTTCTCTTGCTAGTTGGTTTTTGGCTATGAAATCAGAAGAAGGGAACAAGGCTACCTTTTCCCATTGGCCTAAATTAGCTACTTTGTTAGCGACCCAGGCATGGATTTCGCTGCGGCGCTTGCCGGAGGCCAAGGCTAGCAAGAAAGCAGTTTTGAGAGTAAGATGTTTGAGGTCTGAGTCTTTCATGGGCTCAAATGGTGCTTTGGTGAGCTCGTTAAGGACAACAGAAAGGTTCCACTTGGGTAAATTTCTGGAACTTTTAGGACGATCCCTGTGAAAACTGGAGAGTAACCTATGAAGGTCTGCATTGTGCGCAATGTGTTGGGCCGTTGGGCCCAAAGTGTCAACGATAGCAGTCCTGTAACCATCAATGGTCGAGGGGCGCCTGTTTAGGTCTTGGTACAGGTACATGAAAAAATCTGAGATTTGTTTCACAGATGGAGTGGAGAAATCCACCGAATTTTCTCTGCACCATTTTTCAAATAGGGCCCACTTTGACCGGTAGATGGTCCTTGTTGATGACCGATGAGGGGCAGCAATTCTCTCTGCCACCTCCACAGAGAAGCCTTGTTCTTGGAGTTGTCCGCTCCTAGACACCAGGCGTGGAGGTTCAGCTGTTGTGGATTGTTGTGGAACACATAGTTGTGGGACTGTTTGAGTAGGGTCGTTGACACTGGGAGTTGTAGTGGGATCTCTGTTGAGAGCTGCACTAGGTCCCAAAACCAGGGCATCCCTGGCCAGCCTGGGGCTATCACGATGATCAGGCAATGGCATTGCTTGATCTTTTGGATCACCTTGTGAAGGAGAGCCGTAGGAGGGTAGGCGTAAGTCGTGAGGTTGGTCCAGTTTATGTTCAGAGCATCTATGTTCCAGGCCCTTGGGTCTGGGATAGGAGACACATATAGAGGGAGTTTGTGATTCAGGTGAGTAGCGAATAAGTCTACACGAGGGGTGAACCACTTTCGGCAGATTTGCTTGAAGACCTGAGGGTGCAGGGACCATTCTGTTGACTGCACTTGGTTGGACCTGGATAGGAGGTCGGCCATCACATTCAGACACCCTGGAATGTGCCTGGCTTTCAATGTTATATGGTAGTGATGGCACCTGGTCATGATTTTCCACAGGAGAGCGCACATCTCTGCTGAGTGAGTTCCCCCTTGCTTGTTGATGTAGGCTACCACTGTTGAGTTGTCCGTCGCAACTAACACTGTTTGATTCTGGCACTGGTCCTTGAAGTCTCGAAGGGCCAGGGAGACCGCCTTCAATTCCAGGACATTTATGTGTAGCCTTTTTTCCCGCTCTGACCACAGCCCTTTTGTAGAATTTTGATCTAAGTGAGCGCCCCAACCTTCGTTTGAGGCGTCGGTAAAGAGTTGGATACTGTGGTCCTTGGGATGAAGGTCTGCGCCTTTCATCACATTTGAGGGATTTTGCCACCAATCTAGGTGGGCTACAATGGCTTCTGTCCAAGGAAGGAGGTTGTCCAGCGACTGAGGATATCTCCAGTGCTCCTTGAGATGAAACTGAAAGGGCCTCATGTGAAGGCGTCCCTCCGGGACCATTTTCTCCGTTGAGGCTAGCAACCCAATTAGAGACATCAAACATCTTGCAGTCAAAACACGTTTTGACTTGAGTCGTAGGATCAAATCCTAAAGTTTGAGCCATCTCTCGTGAGTGGGTCTTACAAGGGCTGAATCTAGGTGGTATTCGTAGCCCACGAATGAAAACACCTGAGTAGGTTTCAGTTCTGATTTTTCCTGGTTGATTATCCAACCCAAGGATTGGGTTAGGTCTACTACTGCCTGTGTGTCCCTTTGAGATTCCTCCTGGGACTGGGACCTGATCAGCCAGTCGTCCAGGTATTGGTGAATTCTGAGTCCTCTTGAGAGGGCCATTAGTTTCACTTCCTTTACGATCATCGTAAAGACCTGGGGGGCTGTGGCCAGTCCGAAAGGTAGGGAGGTGAACTGGAACACCTGGGCCTTGTAGCAAAACCTTAGGTACTTCCTTGAGTTGGGATGGATGGGGATGTGAAGGTATGCGTCTGACAGGTCTATCGACGATACCCACTCCCCTGGGACCAGGGAAGTCCGGATGGACTCCGGGGTTTCCATTTTGAACTTTTCTACATGGAGAAAAGTGTTGAGCCTGCTTAAGTCTATGACTGGCCTCCACCTTTGGTGAGGCTTGGGTACTAGGAACAGGCGACTGTAAAACCCGAGAGATTTTACGTTTTCCACCCTTTCGATGGCGTTCTTTGACAAGAGAGACTGGATACAAGTGGCCAAGGCTTGGTCTTTTTGTTGGGCCTTGTACTCTGATAGAATCAGAGGGAATCTGATCAAGTTTGGCTTTGAACGGAATGGCAGAACGTAGCCATTGGTGATAATGTTTAACACGTTTTGAGAACATTTGTTTGTTTGCCAGTCTCTCTTGAAAGAACGGAGGCGACTTCCTACTGGTAGACTGAATGAGGCTTTGGAGGAGTCATTGCGAAGGGGGGTTTCCACGCCCACTTCCTCTATTGTGGGGTCGAAAACGACCCCTGGAGCCTCTGAAGTTGGATTTTCCTCTTCCCGAGGGAAAGGATTGGTTACTGCTTTGAGAGGTATTGCCCCCATAGGGGCATTTCCTGTAGGAGCCTCTTTTCTTGTGGGGGCCACGAAAGGGCTTATTCTGGTAGGGTGAAAAACCCTGAGAATCCTTTGAGGTGCCTTTTTTGAGAAGGAAGTCCTCACCTTCCTTTACAAGTTGAGACTCGAACAAGGAGGAGTCCCAGAAGGACGAGTTCCTAAGTTCTTGGCGTCTCGTTTCCCCTAGCTGGGGATGCAATAAAGTCATTTCGGCTTCGCGCCTAAGCAAGCCGGTATTAGCCATGGAATATAATTCCCTCTGGAGAATATGGGCTAGCGATTTGCTGAGACAGGTAAGAGCTCTATGTTGAACAAGAACCGTCTTGTTCCAAAAATCCAAGTACTCAGCAACTTCTTCATATCCGCGCTTTGCTGCTTTCTCAGGATTGGCACCTTTCTGGATCTGAGATTTAATCTTCTTGACAGTTGACTTGATGCTATGTTGACACTTCTCCAAGGAAGCATTGCAAGAAGAAGAGGTTTTGGCAAAGGCAGCGGTGAAATTGAGGGTTGAGATATTTTGTCTAGCCTGATGTTCCAGCTCCTTAAGGACTGGCATAGGGACTTTGGCTACTGGTGCCCCAGGAGGTCTAGGAGTAATACAGATCTTGGCAAAGTCCGTATTCAACTCCTGGATTTTGTCTTGAAAAGTGGGCTGTCCAACCTTGTACCACTTAGAAGTGGAAGGAGGAGGCTTGACATATTTTCCCTCAGATAAATTGGCAGCTTTGAAATCATATTGAAATTTATCAAAGGCGTCCTTGATAACTGAGCTAAGTGGTAGGATAGAGGAAGGACCTCTAGGTCTGAGCTCTTGACGGCCTTTTTCGTCATCCAGACCCAACACTGAAGTTGAAGACCTAGGCATAGAGTCCCTGGGGTCAGGGAGAGAAAGAATGCGCCTGAAGGTGTCTACTTCTTCAGAGTATTGGGAGGGAATGTCAGACAGGGCTACTTCCCTATAATAAGGGGGGTCTGGATCATGTTGTGGGAGGTCTTGATCAGAAGCTGCGCCTGAGGGCTGAGCCCTAGAGGGCTTAGAAGACCTGTGTCTAGCCACAGGGGAGTGATCTTCCTCTGAAGATGACACATATCTGGACCTAGATTTATGCTTGCTCTTGTCAGAGTGTTTCTTAGGTCTAGGATGGATCTGAGATTCGTCGGAATCCTCATCCAGATGATCCGAGGCAGAGCTCGGTGTTACTGTTTGTCTGTGGCTTTGTTTTTTATGTGAGTACGAGGAATCCTTCGGTATTGCTTCAGAAGGGGCAACGTACTGATCCGAGGAAGTTTGATTTAGTACTAGACGAGGAGGGAGTGCTGGACCAACGTCCACATCCATTGCCTCGGACTGTGCATTAGTACTTGACCTCGGAGGGGGTAGGTCCAGATGAGCAGCAGAGTTGCTGGATGGACCAGCTTTTGAAGCATGAGGCGAGGGATCAACCTCGGCAGATTTTTTAACTGCTAACTCCTCTCGGAGTGATTGAAATGCTTCTAACATGGATGCCTGGAAGGAACCCATTTGCTGCTGGATATGTATATTTAAGGAATCACCCAGGGATTTCTCTAGATTTCTTTGAATTTTGTTTTGTAAAACAGTACCTGGGGTGGGAGGAACAGCCTTGGCTGGGGTCTTTAGTGATAAAGAACTGAAGGCGAGAGGTTGAGGACGGGGGGGTGAGGTAAAGAGGTTATCGGCAGCACTCTCAAGGTCTGCATTAGAACCATTAGAAGAGTCCCCATCGCCTTCACCCAAGAGATCTAGTTCATCTTTGGAACTTAGGTTTCCGCTTTTTGCTTTTTTAAGTACCGCTTCCTGTTTTGAATCTTTTGTAATTGTTCATCAGAGAGAGACGTACAAATATGGCAGGGCGCTTCAAAAGTGACACAGGGGTCATCTCCCTTGCCAGCCTCCCTACAGGTAGGGCAGTAATTATGAGTATCAAAACTGAAGCAAAAATGGCGGCATTTCTGAGCTCTCGGTTTGTCTTTGTTTGCTTGATGAAGGGACATTTTAACGCAATAAAAGGACGTACAATTAAGATTGCCTGAACTGAGAAAACTCAAAACACGCGGATTGTAAGGAAAATACTTCAGTTGTGAAATTAAAAATTTTACAGGATAATCTATGACATATATTTAAAGAAATATCCAAATATTAGCCTCCAACAATACGTGAATACTGAGAAATAAATGAAAATGTCTGTATATTTACAAACTGCTACCAGTCATCGTGGCCAACGAGAAAGTAGGGCGATTGGTCAGAAGTTATCACGTGACGACAACTACCAGTATATCCGGTGGCTAACAAGAACGATCTTTTTTTCTAAGACGTTGGCCCCGGGTGTGGCAACCCGAGAACAGCATTAAGTCCCACATGGTAAGCTATTGTAGCGTAATAAAATGCTATCTTACAATTAAACTCACCAGTTCTTGGTCCAGCAGTTTATTTCTAGTATCCTCATACTCTAACACCAGATCTGCCTCTATGCCCTGGTCTCTGGATAAGATCTGAGCTTTTTCCTCTTCTAGCTGTTTAATGCGGGCTTTCAGAGCCTCTACAGTGATGGTGTATTCTTTCAGCTTGCTAGAACTTGTCTGAATGAGGCCGATATACTGGACCAAACACACCTTCTCTTCAACACTCAGTCGCGGACCCTAGAATAGACAGTAAGAGACCTGCAAAAATCTTCACCATGCTGAATGTATTATGTATCACAGACCCAATATGAGAAAAAGCTATGAAATTTGAATGGTGGTCAAAGCGGGAAGCATTCTGAGATCCCAGTAATGTTACTCAGCAGTTAGATTTAATCCCTGGAATAGAAGGTAATAAGTAGAATTGTAAGTAGATATCAAATTCTCTCGAGAAATTTCATTAAAAATATAAAGCAAAGTATCACATCTCAACAAAACTTCTACTATCTGTATACTTAATAATATGATCTACCTTACTTCCTTTTTGCCAAATTTATGTTTAAAATTTGCCAACAATAGTACCATAGAGGTGAGAAACCGGAATCACATGATAAAATAAGGCCAAAAGGGGTTTCGGTTTACTAGGGCGAGAAACTGTGCCATCAGTGACAGCAGTAGTGCACTGAAGCAGTCACCCATCCAAGTACTAACATAGACCATTGCCGCTCAACTTCAGTGGAGAGACAGATACTCATCACACTATGCCACAATCCATGAAAGTCCGGAGACCAAAAAAAAAGATTCTTAGAAGCGCCAGCATTGCTAGAGCTCGGGCTTAAAAATTTCCAGATTTGTATGAAATTCTTCAAGTATGATGAGATGAAACCTCAACAAACTATGACTGTTAATGGAATACTCTACAAACTGGTGAAGACTTTTGGAAACTTGGCTACAGAAAGGCAGGAATAAAATGTGGGCTGTGAAGGCTCTTCTGCCACAAACTATGGAGGTATGAAAAGGTAAGAATAACAAAGAATATACTGAGAATGTATTGAAAACAAAAAGGTTGGTGACTGTTCTAGTGAAGGACTTATGACTTCAAAGAATGAGCTAGCCATTGCTATGAACTGTTACAGCCAACTTTAAAAACAAAGAATAACGATGACAACTTTGAACAGCACGTTGTTGTCAAAGCAGGTATGAGAATGATGAAGAGGGTTAGAGACAATACAGGATTAATGAAGAGATTGTCAAGAACTTTAAAGAATATTCACCTTCAAAAATTGCCACTGTTTAACCTTGGCATAAGGTGCTTCAGTCAGAAAATCAGAAATTTTAAATCAAAAGCCAGGAACATTAACAAGGGGTATCATTTCTGGCTCGATGTGTTTCATGTTTTATTAGTATCTGCTTGTCACAGATGCACGTACCACACAGCCTGGGGAAATAGAGTTGAGACGTCATGAGATATAGAAGAGGTGAAACCGTATAAAGATCAGCAGACATTCAGAACAGTGTAAAGTTGCAGGAAAAATAATGCTTAACAGAGATCATAATCTGTTAAATTACTTAACTGAAGAATACCTGGAAATGGAGATTGCTCTTGCAGGTAAGTTCTAATAATAACCAGTTGCAATAATCTATATATCTTTATGACAGGAGAAATATGTCTCAAATAGGGCAGTAGAAAACACTCTACCAAATATCAACTTCCTACACCTTACAGTTTCCAAGATATAGCCCAGACAAGATATTATTGCTCAAGGTCACTATGGCAGAGTCAAAGATCAAATCAAGGTCACACCATGACAATGAACATCTACACCCCCTACCAATGTCTCTACCATTTATCAACATCCTATACCTTATGATTTCTGAGATAAAGTTGGGTCAAGCTTTTTATCCCGTCCCCCATTCACCCGCCCAACTGGATACCATGGGTGAAACCAGTACCCACACATCCTTGAAAGGCTATAGGGTAACAGCTGATTTTTTTGGCTCAAAACTCATTGAGAATACCTGCATACCTGTTTGTAATTTTTTCATTAAGAATAAAACTTACCTGGGACTAACCCTTTAACAAAAATCCAATTAATTCATTATGTTTCACACTCTTAATTATAAGACATACATAAGAAAATCTACAGAAATCCTGTCAGATATACATTTTATATGAAGCAAAGACATAATTGTCATGACATTACCCGTCACATACAATAACGCTTGCATATATCTACAGAGAAAAACACATTCTTTCAGTCAAGGTGTCCCTAGAAAATCAATGCCAGGAAACCAACACTTCTTTTCATAGAGTTTTACACTGCAAGTCAATAGGCCTTCACAAATAAACCCTCACAAGTTTTGAAAAAATAGGGACTCATAATGCAGCTAGTTATCAGTTTAAGTATGACAACTTTTTGGTATATTGCATATGAAATGCGGTGTTTCAAGACTATGGAACATATTTACAGAACTAAAGAGGGCATAATTATAAGAAAATCTTCATTTATTTACAAAATCTCACTTAATATAAATTAGCTGATACAGAAGGCAGATGTATTGATTTCTTGCCCATCTGTATTCACACACAGGAGTGGCAATGAAGCAGAACCATTGCCATTATCACTCAATAAAGCATGATGTGGTGGGGGCAAAATATAGTGATCAATACACCTGCATGCATTTCACAACAGTTCACGTCATGCTCTCACAACCACAAACCTGGAAATTGGGTCACACAACATGACTGATTAACAACTAATCAAAAGTTTGGGGAGGGTATTTTTGTGTTGTTGTTGTTGTTGCAATGACATGATCAAAATTAAAGTTAAATGAATGATATTTTTCTTTTCAACCATAAAAACTTGGTCAAGAGATTCTATTGGGCACTGAATTGATTAAATAGAAAGAAGACAAATCAAGATACTGAACATTTTAACTTTTTTTGACTTTTACTTGTAAATATGTTTAATGTTTCTTTCACAACCAACTGTGAAATTTTAATCAATACATTATTAGAATATTGGTCATTGTATAAAATTCTGCTGAAATACTGAGGCTTCTAAAAATTCAAAATATTATCTAAATATAACGAATATAGCCAGATGCAGTGAAAAATATGCAGTGCAACCACACAGGCAATGAAATAAAGTCTTAAATATCAGTAAAAATATGAATCCTGTGACATCATTAAAATCATGGATAAGAGGACATTTTGGTGTATAGCATTTGTCTTTTTCCACGGCAACATAAAACTTGAGATCAAAATGCACTCATTACTTACATGTTCCTGTCGCAACTGCATAATGTTCTCCTTTAGATCAGCAAGGCTAACTTCCTGCAAATAGAGAAGTTAACATCTAACCACAGGAATCTTCAAAATAAGATAAGTCAGTAATTAAAGAGATAATGGTATCTAGAATGTATTAAATAGTGAGAAAATTACGATCGAATTGATTTAAAAATTCTGAAAATCAAAAGGATAAAAAGAAAACCATTTTGGCTGTCTGTTCTGAAAACAATATTATGTGCCATAATATTAAAATATTCATGGGGCTAACACTAGTACATTGTTATTTTGTAGTTTAGTCACACTTACACTGCTATTGTTTAAAAATAATAAATACAATTAAATAATTCATGTAAAGTTTATAAAAATTTTTGACTAGACATCAATGAAGGAATAAGATAGATAATTATTTTCTGACTTCATTAAGTGATTTACTGCACAAAATAGATGAATTTTGTTGAAAAAGTTTAAATTGCTCTTTCAAATTAATGCTGTTTTTCAACTACACTGAAGTATTAGAGTTAGCGGGTACATTGTTCATCAATATTGGCGATATTATTTTGGGACAGGGTTGCCAATATCGATGTGCAAAGACATAATATCAATATCGCCATTTTATGTATAACTATAAACTTACCCTGCAAATATTTGAAATAAACCCTAAATTCTGCAGTTAGACTGCAGTTCCTGTTTGCAGTTGGGGATATGCTAGAACAAAATTTGTCGGTATCCCAGATTCTGACTCTTTAGTAGACAATACTACCCCCACCCCGATATTAAACAACATTGAAATATTTTTCCATTCAATATCAATGTCTACCCACCAGTTAGAGTACTATGATATATCACAGGAAGAAGCCCATTTATACAATTTGTGTAACGTCTTTCTCATAGAATACAGTCATTATTTCAGCAGAACACTTACTATAGTGCCTTTCTCCTGTGCATACATCTGCAGCAGTCCCGTGTCAGTGAGACTGCTGCTCCCTGTGAATGTTACAGTCTCTCCCAGCTCTTCTGATAGCTACACAGCAAGGAAATTACAGGAGGTGTATATTACATTGCAATTGATATTACAAGGAAATTACAGTGTATATTACGTTACAACTGACTGTACTGCAAGGAAATTACAGGTGTACATTACATAACAACTGATTGTACAGCAAGGAAATTACAGATGTACATTACATTGCAACTGATTGTATAGCAAGGAAATTGCAGGTGTACATTGCAACTGATTGTACAGCAAAGAAATTACAGGTGTACATTACATTTGCAACTGAATGTACAGCAAGGAAATTGAAGGTGTACCGTATACATTACATTTCGACTGACTGTACAGCAAGGAAATTGCAGGTGCACATTACACTGCAAATGGTTGAACAGTGAGTAAAGTAAATGTAATGTAATGGTTTATAGTATAGTATCAGTACACCTACTATCAAAGTACATGTGTATACTCATATTGTAATTGATGCTACATGTACATGTACATCTTCAGTGTTGGTTGAGTTAATCAAATTAATCCCAGCTTTTCACACTACACTCAGTTGCTAGAAAATGTATTGCACACTACAGATTGCAGTAACATCGAAGAATATGGAAACTCCAATTTATTTTTAAGTATACCAGATACATCAATTTCTTACTATTTGCTATGAAGTGTGCACTGATATATGACCAATATGGCTGATTAATTGGGCCTTTTTGCAGGGGAAGAATCCCACCTTTTCACACTGTTCCTCCAGTTCCAGAGTCCTGAACTCCAGCACTTCGTTTTGTTCTTGTAACTCTTCCAGCTGGAACTGATGACAATGTTCTTCATTTTCTTGGCTCACAATCTATACCAAAACAATGTAAAGATGTAATTCCAAAATTCATTATAATTACTGGTGACATAAAATAGGCTCAAATGTAAGTGGTCTATTAAGGACTTTTATAGCACTTAATCTCATCTAATCTAATCTAATCTATCTAATGTGGACTTTTATAGCGCTTAATTTCCATCACTGATGGACTCTAAGGCGCATCTAAACATAAAGCAAGGCAGTTAGCATTAATCAAGGGACATAGATCATGTAATGTAATCTCCATCATGTAACAGACTCTACGGCATAACTATACATAACTATAGCATGGAGTAAGAGGCAGTCCATTAACATAGCCAGGTCAAACCAGAGAAGTATAGGAAGGTGGGGTTACTATGGTGGATAGGCTTTTGCATAAAGGTAAGTTTGGTCCAAAAGTTCATCATGCAAACCAGAATGGTAGCCACTGGGAATCACAAGCTACTGCAGATGAAAAAGATAAAATAAAATAGCATCAGAGATGCCCGTACCCCACAGCCTAGGGAAATATTTTCAACACCATGAGATACAGAAGTACTGTACCAGTACAAACTTCAGGACATTTTCAGAGCACTGTCAGTTATATAAAGGTCCAAACAATGTTTAAATGGAGAAATAATGTTTAAAAGAAAGATAATGCATATAAAGATGAAGTACTAAAACAAGATAATTCAATAACAAGATAACAGCATTAATCAGCAAACTAAAATTCAACACTCTTTATCTACACCTGCATGGACCAATTATGGTTTAGATGGTTTGAATATTATCATGCATACAGAAGTGGTAATACATTTAATGAATGCTTATGTGTGGTGTTGGAGCAAAATCTGTGGCTCACTTGACGGAATTCTATCTCTTACAATGGGAAGTTATGAAAGTAAAATTCTTAATAAATTCTAATATGACTTTAACAGTGCTAAATCTGCATCAAAAAAACAGACTCAAAGGTGCAACAAGATTTTATAGGTCAAGGTCACTACAGCAAGGTCAAAGGTCAAATCAAGGTCAGATCATGATGTTGCACAACTACACCCCCTAACCAATGTCCCTACCAAGTATCAACTTCCCACACCATGCGGTTTCCGAGATATAGCCCGGACAAGATTTTCGAACTCAAGGTCACTACGGCAAGGTCAAAGGTCAAATCCTTGTCAGACCATGACATTGCACACCTACACCCCCTAACCAATATCCCTACTAAATATCAACTTCCTACACCTTACGGTTTCTGAGATATAGCCCGGACAAGATTTTATAGGTCAAGGTCACTACGGCAAGGTCAAAGGTCAAATCAAGGTCAGACCATGACGCTGCACACCTACACCCCCTAACCAATATTCCTACCAAGTATCAACTTTCTACACCTTACGGTTTCCGAGATATAGCCCGGACAAGATTTTATAGGTCACTACAGCAAGGTCAAAGGTCAAATCAAGGTCAGACCGTGATGTTGCACACCTACACCCCCTAACCAATGTCCCTACCAAATATTAACTTCCTACACCTTACGGTTTCTGAGATATAGCCCGGACAAGATTTTATAGGTCAAGGTCACTACGGCAAGGTCAAATCAAGGTCACACCATGACGTTGCACACCTACACCCCCTAACCAATATCCCTACCAAGTATCAACTTCCTACACCTTATGGTTTCCGAGATATAGCCCGGACAAGATTTTCAAACTCAAGGTCACTACGGCAAGGTCAAAGGTCAAATCAAGGTCAGACCATGACGTTGCACACCTACACCCCCTAACCAATGTCCCTACCAAGTATCAACTTCCTACACCTTACGGTTTCTGAGATACAGCCCGGACAAACTCTTTTCCCACCGCCCGCCCATCCGGACACCATGGGTGAAAACAATACCCCAACAGCCCTTAAGGGCTGTGGGGTAAAAATGAAGCAGATAAAACAGTCTATAAAACAAGGCCACTGCCGCAGCGGTTATCTCCCGCCTTAGAATCAGTAATAATGGAGAACTAGAGGAGATATAAGGCCTTTGTAGTAAGATAACCCCACTTGACATTGAAGAAGGGGTCAAAGGTAAAAGTCAGCAATTGGAAAAGAGACTCAGGCATTTACTTCCTTTCAGTTGTTTTCACATTTGGAACCCCTAGTAGCAATGATAAGGGAGATATAAGGCCTTTTTAATGAGATAATCCCATTTAACATGTGATAAGACGGCCATTTTGTTTTTGAAACTAGGCCAAATTACTATCAGCCTAACTTTCCTAGTCATATATATTTTGTGCATATTTGATGAACCTAGCTGCAATATTTCAAGTGTTAGAGCATCTTAATAATTTTTAAATGATTGGCTATGGCAGCCATTTTGTTTTTCAAAATAAGGCCAAAATTTTTCTCAGGCAAAACATTTGAAAGCCAGAACTTTTGATGGTCTGTCTTTATATTCTGAAGCCATAGTACCAATAATAAGGGTGAAATAAGGACGTTTTAGTGTGATGACCCCATTTAACTTTGAAGCAGGGGTCAAAGGTCAAATTCAACACCTAGAAAAGATTCCCAGGCCATGACTTCCTGCAAGTTGTTTTCACATTCTGAACCTCTAGGAGCAATATTTGGGGAGATATAAGGACTTTTTAATAGGATAACCCTGTTTGACATTAAACATGTGATATGGCGGCCATTTTGTTTTTTGAACTAGGTCAAAATTACTATCAGGCTAGCTTTTCTAGCCATTTTTCTAGGCATATAGCTTTTGTGCAAATTTCATGAAGCTAGCTGGAATATTTCAAGATTTAGAGCACCTTTACGATTTTCAAACAATTAGCTATGGCGGCCATTTTGTTTTTCAAAATGAGGCTAAAATTTTTCAGAGACAGGTTTTCATAGTCATAAACATTCCCTGCAAATTTGGTGAAGATATCTTCATAAATGAATGAGATATTAAGGTTTATGCAAAACGTGAAGAACGGACGGAAGGCGTTTTATAATCTGCCGACCACGGCCTTCGGCTGCAGGCGGGAGATAATAAGTTCATAAAATAAGAGCTGTGACATAACTTAAAAATAGGATGGGTCAGTACCTAATTTCCCACATAAGTATTATGTAAAAAACACATTCAATTCTGGGATAACTTCATGGGATAAGGTTAAAATGTTTTGATATGGAAAACCCAACAACCCTCCATGACTATCATTTTATTATTTTTAGAGCACTCATACAGGCAAGCTATTGACAGGGTGTATCCACTAAATTTCAATATTTTTTCCATGACTTCTCCATGACCAAAGCTTTAAAATCAAGGACCTTTTACATGCTTCGTGGCATGAAAAAGACATGTACCAAGGCCACGAGCTCCCGCCGGTTTTACCTTTGAGAACCAGGCACAAGGTTTCAGTCACAGTACAGGAAGATGTGGAAGACACCAAAAGTTGCATCTGATTACATAAAAATGTATCCTTGTATTAAAATGCTGGATGAAAGAAAGGAACAACACTGTTTCACGAGAGGATGCCTTTTAATTTCCATGACTTTTTATGAATTCTCCAAAATCTGGAGTCAATTTCCACGACTTTTCCAGGCCTGGAAAAGAAAAATGGAATTCCATGACTCTTCCAGGTTTTCCATGACTGGATACATCCTGTTATTGTCAATCTGCTAGGTCAAAGTTCAAAATTTACCTGAAAATTCTCCAATGTCTAAATGAAATTCAAAGAAATGAACTGAACATACACAAATATTATACATTAACATACTGATTATAGTAAAGTTATGATCAACTCATTCATGGGTATTTTTCAATGGTTGACAGTATATGACATAAGAGAAAATGATTTTATGTTATTTTGAAGGCAGGGTTTTACCACCTCATTAACATCAAAGGTCAAATCCATACAGGCAATCAGTGTATCCCATATGTCACCCTGAGCTGGGGTTGAACCCAAAACTACAGTGGTGAGGCTCTAGTGATAATCATTTATCACAAACTTAATGATGACCAGGTGGCTGTGGTCCCTCTATTTATATTCAGCACACATACAAGCACCAGCAGTAACCTAAGTATATAAGTTTTACCAGAGCTATTCACTTTGAGATCTTTGATAAACCTGAACTTTCACTCAGTAATAATAGATAACTATCTAGTCAAGTATAATTTACCCCGCCCTGTAATTTTCATGACTGTCATAAAAAGTACATGATGTAGCCAGCTCTTATTACTACCTACAACCACATTATGCCAAATTATGGCTGCAAAAGTCTATAACAGGCATTTCCATTAGTTCAAAACATACTCTGTACAATGCACACATCTCACCTATTCAAATAAAATTTCATGATATATTATAAGCATCTTAGTATAAACTGAATGAAAATGAATAATTGCCCATACTTTCAATCATGTTTCTGGTCGAACTGACGCCAAGTGCTCAAGTCCTTATTTTCCAGGGTCATTACAGAGCTTATCTAAGATATTATCCTATTTTATTCTGATATATTTATAAACAGTTGAAAAGTGTAGCTTAAAAGACAGAAATCACTGACACTATATAAATGTCATGTACTGAACATATATAATGTAATATATCTACTTTCAGCCACTCACTTTTAATATCTACTTAAAGGGAGTTATATGTCTCAGAGGTCTACTTAGGAATTACATTCACAGAGGTTTAGTTATAGGAAATTCTATGTATCAGAGGCCCAATTGCAGGGAATTCCATGCATCAGAATTCTACTTAAAGTGGCTCATCAGAATTTTCTTTGAAGTGGTTAATCTGTAAGTTTGCCTTTATTTAAACGTATTTTACAAGCAATTAGACAACGATCGTACAGGTACAATTATATGAAGTACTTTTCCAGGACAATATAATTATAAATGAAAAGAAATGAAAATGAGTATAATTTTACCTTTTCTTTTAGTGCTCTGATTGTCTTAGTTAGTTTTTCTTTCTCTTCTAGCCACCCAGTGTCCTGAAACATAGAAACAAGACCTTTGTAAAATGACTTATGATTCTTGGTAACACAAATGACAAATGTATCAAATCAAATGTACTTACAGCTCTGCTGTTTAAAATAGAATTATTGAATGTATATGAAGGGCAATGTCAAAAAATATAATGCAATTCATTTTAACTAGATTGAAATTATATGTCTTGGTCATGGAAAACTATTCATACTATAGATCTGATAAATCTCATTTAAGCATCTCCACCAGTTAGTTTATGACCTTGGATTCCCAATAATGCATGATCAAATCTTCACGGTGACAATACAAAAATGAAGACATTTACGAATAATGCTTTAAATGCTCTGCTCAATTAAATTTATTGCAACCACAGGCACATATAAACGTCCCCACCTAGTGACAAATAGCCCAATTAACCAATGGAAGCTACTTTTGTGTGGTTAGATCTTATCTAGCATAACTAAGATATGCTGTACCTGGTTTTATTATTTATTACATGGATTAAAACATGGCAGTCCCTTTTGACCATTTTACAGGAAGTTAATACCTTACTTTAAAACATTAACCACACATCATGTTTAATTTCACAACAATTATTAAACATATTTAACAGATCAATCTGCCAAAGTGAACCATTTTTTAACATAAAGCGTTTTACAATGATTTACAAAATTGTACACAATGGCAAAGTATGCAATGGATATACAATCAAACTCCTATCAGGATAAAATCCTGTTAGGTAGAATTCTCCTAGATGTAAAAATAACAAATATCATGGACGGTATACATATAAAGGCTGAGCCAAGGTTTTTCACTTTATATAAAGATATAGCACAGTTAAGGCTAATGAACTGGATAAGACATTTGAGTATGGCCCCACATTCTTACAGGGTGCTTTCTACTGACACTCTGTAACCTGGAGGAGCTGGTTAAGTACAAGTGTTTTCTCTGGTCCCTTTATATTCAACTTTGAAAATTGCAACTGCAGTTGATCATAGAGGCTTGTAATTGAAAACTTAGAAAATGTTTACAAAATGATGTCCAGTCTACTGCTTGGCAGGCGCAATATCTTTCCCACAGTGGGTAACTCAGTGTGCTAAATTATCGGGCTGTTCCATTTCTGGGATAAATCATAAAATGTGCTCTCAATTGAGAAATTTTGGGAATTAGGAACTGAATCTTATACATCTTAATGATCAGCCATGGTACAGACATCCAGTATGGAAAATACGGAACTTCCTGATAGGTTTACGAGTACAGTATTTCAAACTGTTTGATATTATCGCAAACCTTTCCCAATCCGTATCAGATTTATAACATCATAAAGCAATCGTATTGTCATCTTTTTAATGTTACAGTGATCTTAAAACTATCTTTTACTCGTACAGCAATCTTTTCCATCTTATAGTGATGATAAACCTATCTGTTTCATCTTAAGACACTTGTAAACCAATCTGATGGATCGGGAAACTATCACAAACCTACTGGAAAATTTTCTGATGCAATGACAATGCCAATCAAGAAGCTATATGGAAAATATCCTGTGCATCAGGACATCCTAAACCCATCTTAAACCGATGGGAAACTATACCCTGGACCATGGATTTTTTATTACTCCAAATTGTAAACCTATCATAAACCACACTCCCAGGAATGGAACAGGCCTCTGAACAAAAGACACTTGCAAAAAGTGACAGTTGAGAGACATTCTGGGTCAATTATCCAGGGTTCTAGGTGTGAACGGAGGGGACAGTACTAGGTGGTGAAGCTAGAGTTGAAGAAGTGATATCTGAAAAATGGGGCTTGTAATTTTATGATTATTGTCAAAGCTTTGCTAATTCAAAGTAACAAGACTAAAAGCAGTCTCTAGTTTGTTGGAGCCAAAGTTGGGACTTTACATCCCTTGTAAAAGCTAAGGTCATATCAGGACAGGTTCTCAGAAAGTCCCACTCAATGGGATAAGCAGGATTCAAACCCACAACTACAGAGGTTAGAGTCAAGTGAGTAAATACCAACCATACTGACCAGTTTGAATAAGTACAAATACATTCTTTATTGAAAATTAAGCATATCACATTCAAATTTATATTAGAGTCATACAAGGGTTGAGAGTCTCAAGGACAAACTTCAAACAATAAGATCAGTAGTCAAATATTATAACAATAAGCATATCACATAATTATGGGGTAAAAGACATTATAAAATCTTTATTCACCTTCAGTATGAGACATCATCCTTGACGACGATTAATCAGAAAATAATATATATGTACTCTTATTGATAAGTATTTCTTCAAATGATATCTTGCTAAAAAGGCTGAATCTGTTACTGCCAGCAGACTTCCTAAAGGTCAAATCGAGTTAAGTGTGTACGCAAATGTGTGTGGTCAGGGACTTAACCAGTGACAGAAAAGGACAAGCCTTATCTGCATCAAATCTACTGTAAAAACCATGGACTTCTCCTCACTACAACTGATGCACCACCACATCAATCAAGGGCACAAACATTGATATTCAGCCTGCAGGGACTGGAGGGACGCAGGAAGACCTTTACAAGAGAAATCATATAAGATATTTGCCACAGTATCAGGAATTTAACACTGGGGACACCCCTGTATACTTTTTTATCCTGAGAGATTATAATGAAATTTGTGGTTTGTAATGACAATTTTAAGGTTCTGATCTAACGAGACACAACGTTTCCATGAATTTATTCCATATTGCTTCATTAAAGAGGTCTTCTCAGTGGCAAATTTCACACACAGTGCCAAATTCCATATCTTTACTCTACAAATGTAGAATTCACGAGTTCATGCTTTGCTATCTAATACTAAATGCATACTGGTCATGCAAGTGTTCAGTCTTACTTCACAGAATCTTTCATGTTAAAGCAAATATTGACCTGCCCTTGAAATATAAATAAAACCTGACTGGATAAATAGATGTGATAAGCAGGTTCTGAAAGCTGTGACGGAGATTTGATGACATACTTTATGAATCTGATTGTAAAATGATCACTCTAAAGGATGGGACATTTTTAAAAATGAACTATTTACGTTTTATATTAAGTATAAGTTCAACAAGTGTGACTATTATAGCATTAATGCAAACTCTCCCTAAATTATTCAGCAACTATTCCAAGTATAAAATGCTTTACCTAAATAAATGATAAAATGTAAATTAACTAAAATGTTCTTACTGTTTCAGAATCTGTGGCTGAAGGTAAATCTTGTTAGTCAAAGGTCAAAACTACATTGGCTGATTTGTTGAACAATTAATTTATGACAGTGATATGACAGGCTAGTCTTGCATTAGCAACAAATTGCTGCCACGACTCTTGTTTGAACCCTCAACCAGTGAGGTGAAAATCCAGTAGTTTTCATTAATGATATAATAGTCAGACTTGTTGAACTTATACTTAATATAAAATGTAAATGGTTAATTTTTTAAAATGTCCCGTCCTTTAAAGCTCGGCTACCAGGCTCGATTTATTAATAGGCACCACTGTTCCTTCACCCTTACCAATACACTTGGTGATACTACCTATATAACGTGTGTTGTTGCAGGCAATATGAAACCCAGACAGATCAAAGCAAGTTATTTACTGCATGCCTACTGATTGCTCAAAGACAGGGAAATAAAGTTAAATAAAAAAGGCTACTTTTTACTTTACCAGTACAAGCTTTCTTTGGTTGATAATACAAATTTTTACATTTTAACATTTTTGCATTTATTTTTATTGAATATAGTACAGAACGCAGGCTAACACCTGTGATATGCCTAATATTTGGAGGGTTGTGGTGGGGGGTGGGGTGGGGGGTGGGGGGCTTACCCCCATCTATAACTTTATTAAATTCATTTTGAATTTCCCAGATACCAGATAATTTTGCATTGATGGGGCTTTGTGTACCAGTAAAGTAAAACTGCTCCATAAAAACGTACAACACGACAACAAACAGTATCTTTTTAATGTAGTGATAATCAGCAGGTGTAATAGGGAATAGCAAAAATAAAGAGGCCAAAACAAGCAGAAAAATATATAATAAGTACACACTGAAAGTTTCTCAATATTTAAAATCGTAAAGCTGCCAAAAACCATCACCATGACAGACAAAAAAGCAAAACTCCCCACCCTAGAGAATCCATAAGTCCGCTGACATATCAAACCAACAAGGTGGACTAGAGATGTTTGTGTGTATATAATGGTAATAATTATACAAAGCTCTCCCCATAAATATGGTTTTCAAGCAAATTTCTATAAGGTGCTCCTCAACATTTAAATGGACTATCTCTACGCATAGACATATCAAAAGCATGCAATTTTTTGCTCCATTAAGTTTACCTTGCATTTACAATTCTCAGTCTGAAAAGGAAGAAGGATTAAGTTAGACAGAATGAATTATGACAAGTAGAGATAGTAATTTTCACATATTAACATCTCTCTAATTAAATCTCTTCTTTTAAAAAAAAAAGCTTTTTTTTCTATTTTCCTCTTAGTCTTGTCACAAAAAGGACTTGAAGCATGTAATTACAATAAATTACCACATCAACAAAATACAGACATTGGTGAGATGCTTTACAAAAGCCCAAATTCAGACCTACAAAGGTCTTCTATATCTATACATTACTAGAACAGATTTTCACAAATTCCATTTTTGTAATATTTGTAAGCATTTGTCAAATAAGTTTTCAATTTTGAACACCAGTAATTCCTCTCAACCTTGACCTTTGCTCTTACAAACTAGGGCTCTAACTTACCTGTCCCTGGTTTTTAGTCAGCTTTTCCAGATCTTTGATTTTCGCTTGTGCATCAGATAAATCACTTTGTAGTTGAGATCTCAGCTGAAAAGGCATACATTGCACACTAAGTTAATTGATGATTGAGACATTTTTTGATGAACAATATTTTATAAATGCAATTAGGCAAAATCCAAAACAAATAAGATGAAGTCTTCTCACAGGAAGAAATATTTATAAAAGAAAAAACTAAAAAAAAATTTAAAATAAAAGTACAAATGTTTTATACATTATTACATCAATAATAGAAAACACTATTTTGTGTCTTATTGAATATTTTAAAAGAGGGAAAAATTCTATACATGTATATAATATTGCAGACAAGTTGGTATCTTGAAAAGAAAACAAAAACTTATATACCTTGGCTGATAAACTCAATCATCATTGATTATACACAAATATAATGCTCTTAAGTTGAGAACACATGGTAGTGTTTGCATTCATTTTTTTCCTGTGTTTATTCTAAATTTCTTCATCCATCAAACATCCTAATGACACTCTTTTCTTTTAAATTCTTGAATTTCTAGAAACAATATAAAACTTTTCCTTCAGTGCACACCTGTGTGGCAGCTTAGAACTGCCATTTCTTTTATTTTATCAAATGACTTTTTTTATTTTTCCTGACTTAAATAGTTAAGTTACTAACTTGAATATTCAAGTTAGCAAAGTTTTCTGTCCTTGGCCTCACTCTTCAGTTCCACCAATCCTACTTAGCTGGTAAGTCTGAGCACTATTTACACATTTCATACACAGTAAATTCATATTTCCATAATTTTCAAACATTCAGAAGCACACACCTTGGCCTCTCTCTGAGGTTCCACCACCCCAGTACCTCCCTGGCTTGCACTGAGTACTGCAAACGACTTCTCCAGCTCTAAATGTTCCCTCACCAGTCTCTGGTAGTTGGCCTCAAACTCCTCACGTGTGAACTGCAAGACACAAAAGTTTTGCCACATCTATATCAACTGCTAGGACACATTGCAAAACGCCATCAAAATTTCCTACACGAGTGTCATGAGATGGAGATGAAACTGTCACTACAGACGCAAAAGCCAATGATGATAATCTGCCAAACTTGAAAACCACTTGGCCACAAAATCTTCTCTGATACATGCCAAAGTAGTACATGGCAGATATTAAAGTTATCGAAACAATTAAATACTGGGATTAACCGGGCCCCCACCAACCAACTCTTGGGTCTACCAATATAATTAAATGTAGGGCATCCTTATCAAATTTGTGGGAGAAGTTCATTAAATTTTTCCATTTTTCTTTCATTTTAAGAGCAGTAGACACAGGCTAATTTCAAATGTCTTGCTAGACCCAGTGCTTACCTCTTCAAAAACATCCTCATCATCAAGCATGTCAGAAGATGAACCGATGGACAGTGACATCTCTGAGTCATCAGCTACTGAGTTTGAGTCTGCCTCCTCATACCCAAAGTATGTCTCCTTAATCCCCGCAGCCTGGTCATTTGGGTACAAAAACAAAGAAAAATTTCTGATATGAAAAATACAATAATCTGATAATTCTATAAGTCTGACAATACTGGCAGCTTGGTAACAGACATAACTAAAGTACATCACGTTGATACCCAGAAACAGGTCTGATGTACAAAGTGGACATAAAGGCCAGAAAATCAACTAAAAAGAATATTGCTTCATGCCAAATAGTACAGTAGACTGTAATTTTATATCACTACCAGGTGGTACGCAAAGTATGTAATTTAACAAATCAAATCTTCTCTGTAGTCAGTGTACTAGCAGCTGCATTAGCACAAAAATATGTCTCCATAACACCATTAACAAAGATTAAGCCAAATCTACAAACCCTGGAACTACACAGATATATAAAATCAATTAAAACATTCAATTTAAACTAGAGGATCGCTCGCAAAAAAAGAAGATAATGTTTTTGCATAGCAAAAACAAAGCGTCCCGAAAAGGATATAAAGGTGAGTGCTAAAGTATTAAGAAAATGTTCCGTTTCTAGCCTTATACTGTTGTGGCAACCAAAGTCAGCGCAGTCTGCTCTATCTAGCACGGTTTTCAAGATATAAGCATTTTTGTGTTTTGCAATTTTTGCAAAAAATTCAAAAATTCAAAATGGCCGCTATATTTGGCGAGACAAAAATATTTTGAAAATTGGCATGGGTACTCTGCAGAGATATCCAGCAGGTCAAAAACTTTGTTGAATTCGCTCCATCTAGCACAGTTTGAGATATAAGCATTTTTGTGTTTTGCAAAAACTTCAAAAATTCAAAATCGCCACCATTTTTGGTGAGACAAAAAAAAAACAAGACCACTGCCGCGGTGTGTATCTCCCGCCGAGCATTAAAGGAGAAGAAATAGCTTTTCCGAGATATTCACAATTTTTCATTTTTGTGTGTGAAAGGTCTTCCAAACGTAGGTGAATGAGTTATTTGAGAAAAATTGGGTATCCGCAATACTTTTAGAGATAATTCGCATTTACTCATTTTGAGTACGTGAGTAATTAGCTATGGGTCTGAAACTTCACCATGTGAAAGCTCTTCCAAAAGTAGATGAATGAGTTATTTGATAAAAATTGGGTATCCGCAATAGTTTTAGAGATAATTAGCATTTATTCATTTTGAGGTGAATAATTAGCTACGGGTCTGAAACTTCACTGAGTGAAAGCTCTTCCAAAAGTAGATGAATGAGTTATTTGATAAAAATTGGGTATCCGCAATAGTTTTAGAGATAATTAGCATTTACTCATTTTGAGGTGAATAATTAGCTACGGGTCTGAAACTTCACCGAGTGAAAGCTCTCCCAAAAGTAGGTGAATGAGTTATTTGAGAAAAACTGGCTATCTGCTATACTTTTAGAGGTAATTCGCATTTACTCATTTTGAGTAGGTGAGTAATTAGCTATGGGTCTGAAACTTCACCATGTGAAAGCTCTCCCAAAAGTAGATGAATGAGTTATTTGAGAGAAATTGGCTATCTGCAATACTTCTAGAGATAATTAGCATTTACTCATTTTGAGTAGGTGAATAATTACCTACGGGTCTGGAACTTCACCATGTGAAAGCTCTCCCAAAGGTAGATGAATCATTTATTTGATAAAAATTGGCTATCTGCAATACTTTTATGAGATAATTCGCATTTACTCATTTTGAGTAGGTGAGTAAATATCTACGGGTCTGAAACTTCACCATGTGAAAGCTCTCCCAAAAGTAGATGAATGAGTTATTTGAGAGAAATTGGCTATCTGCAATACTACTAGAGATAATTCGCATTTACTCATTTTGAGTAGGTGAGTAATTACCTATGGGTCTGGAACTTCACCATGTGACAGCTCTTCCAAAAGTAGATGAATAAGTTATTTGATAAAAATTGGGTATCTGCAATACTTTTAGAGGTAATTAGCATTTACTCATTTTGAGTAGGTGAATAATTAGCTACAGGTCTGAAACTTCACCAAGTGAAAGCTCTCCCAAAAGTAGATGAATGAGTTATTTGAGAAAAATTGGCTATCTGCAATACTTTTAGAGATAATAAACATTTACTCATTTTGAGTAGGTGAGTAATTACCAACGGGTCTGAAACTTCACCATGTGAAAGCTCTCCCAAAAGTAGATGAATCAGTTATTTGATAAAAATTGGGTATCCACAATACTTTTACAGATAATTAGCATTTACTCATTTTGAGTAGGTGAATAATTAGCTACAGGTCTGAAACTTAACCAAGTGAAAGCTCTCCCAAAAGTAGATGAATGAGTTATTTGAGAAAAATTGGCTATCTGCAATACTTTTAGAGATAATTCGCATTTACTCATTTTGAGTAGGTGAGTAATTAGCTATGGGTCTGAAACTTCACCATGTGAAAGCTTTTCCAAAAGTAGGTGAATGAATTATTTGAGAAAAATTGGCTATCTGCAATACTTTTAAGAGATAGTTCGCCATCTAGCACAGTTTTCGAAATATTAGCATTTTTGTGTTTTGCAATTTTTGCGTAAAATTTGAAAATTCAAAATGGCCGCCATTTTTGGTGAGTCAAAATTTTTTTGAAAATTCGCATGGCTACTCTGGAGAGATACCCTGTGGGTCAAAAATTTCGTCGAAAACGCTCTATCTAGCACGGTTTTCGAGATATAAGCATTTTTATGTTTTGCAATTTTTGCGAAAAATTCGAAAATTCAAAATGGCCGCCATTTTTGGCGAGACAAAATTTTTTTAAAAATTGGGATAGCTGCTCTGCAGAGATACCCTGGAGGTCAAAAATTTTGTCGAAATCGCTCTATCTAGCACGGTTTTCGAGTTATAAGCATTTTTGTGTTTTCCTTATTTGGAAAATTCATAATGATTAATTAATCATTAATTACTAGGCCATTTCTTAACCAATCAATGCCAAAATCTAATGATTTCCAGATTTTAATAGAATGAATGTATTTGCCAAGTTTCAGGTGAATTGATAAAATCCCTTTCAAGTTATCATCCGGACAAGCTTCCCCCATCGAAAAAAGACATTTTTGGTCATGTGACCTCTCTGATTGGTTGAAATGTCACTGCAGCATATTCAAAAAAATTCCCCAAGGCTACTGCATAAACCTGCCAAATTTGAAAAGAATCCGCCTAATGGTTACAGAGTTATAAGGAAAACAAAATGTGGAGCCGGCGGAGCCTGAAGGTCTCCCATACACAAACAAGCGTCCCTTGCGGGACGCTTAATTCAATGTGGTATTTCATGGTATTGTACCTTATAAGAATGGGTTGCTGGTTCAGATCTCATCCCTCCCCTTCATTATGAAATATTACAGGTGCTTGTTTATACCCAGCTTTTTACAGACACATCTTGACCAACCAGTACACATAATGGCTTGCTGCACCCTGATGATGGTTCACTATGATATGACATATACAAAATCTCACAGACCTTATGATCTATATAGAGGTGAACTGACTTCAAGGTTCTGTTATCTAGCTCATTAATGACTAAAAGCCTAAGATTATATAATAACATAAAAGAGAAATTGTTTGTGTGAACTAAAACCCTAATCTTTCATTAGCATATTTAGAGCTGTATGGCTTTAAAATTCAGTCTACCAACTGATCACACCTTGTTTCTACACCATTCTTTTCAAATCAATCAGTCCCAAGTAAAAATCCTGCAGCATCAAACCAATCTGATATGATCAGACACGCTCCATGTTGTACTCTGAAAATATCTACCAACCGATGATGGAGAATTGTTCAAAATAAATATGGTTTTGAGTCAGCTTGAATCATCACTGCCTGTGCATATAGACAAGGTACGTTATGTCAGATCCCACTTTATTATCAGATCACACTGGACCACTACTGGTGCATCTAAGCCTTTAGAAGTATCGTACATGCATCCCACTGATTTCATGTTACGTAATGTGTGTACATCAGTTATGACAATGTACACAGACCATGTGCTACATGCAGCTGAACTACTACACAGTCATGTCTCTGAGTCTCATCATACAAGGGGACTGCACGGACACTTCAGAGATCAAACGAGTCACACTATTTTTTATTAAAATGGCAGAGATATTGCCAACCTGTTATTACAGTAAACACAGTTTTGATAACCTATAATTCTATTTCAAAGTACTGATATTCTTTGTTTGTACAGGTGAGTCCTACTAAAATAATCATAGATGCCAACATTGTTTAATCACCAATAACGAGCACACACCTCACAGCTAATTTTTACCTTAGGCTTATAGTATACCTCCAATTTTTTTGTAAACTCCTTGATTCGTGATTTGATAGAAACTAATAGTATGCTATCTTGTACTTGTCTAACATCTATTTCAAAAGTAACTGCCTTCACATAATTTTTATCACAATTACATGTGTAATGTTATAATTTCTCATACATACTAAATGTTACAAGTTGGGAAAGTTAATAACTTGCTTATATTACTTTCACAATGTTTTCATATTTTCATCAATTCAAACAAATATATATAATCAGAAAAATTTATTTTCAAATCAACCAAACAAGATTTTTACTCCTTAAAAATAACAAGAATATTTGATACAAGGAAGATATCATACAATTTAAGTATATTAACTTTCTGTATCTGGACAAAAGCTAAAGGGAAATTTCACTGACTGAAGACAGGGGACAATACCTTAACTTCAAAGAGTTACTGAAACTCAAGTGTTCAATCAGTGGATGACACAGCAGTGACTGTAAACCACAGACTCAGCTTGAATTACCTCATCCATACACCACATGCCAAATTCCTCTCAATTATAGCCTCAGCCCATCAATATGTTCTCAGAAAATTCAAGGGATAAGGACTCTCTCACATAATTTGCAACTAATGTCCATTGCTGGATTTTCCCATTTAATTATATTATTATGTGCCTTGTTGCAGGCATGTGCTCTTGTGTAACTTAAACCTGGAATTAAACAAATAGGAAAATAAACACACCATGATAAATTAAGATTGTTCTACAAGGCCACTGCCCCAGTGGTTATCTCCTGCCTTAGAATCAGTAATAATGGAGAACTAAAGGAGATATAAGGCCTTTATAGTAAGATGACCCCACTTGACATTGAATAAGGGGTTAAAGGAAAATGTCAGCACTTGGAAAAGAGTCTCAGGCCATGACTTCCTTTAAGTGTTTTTTTTTCACATTTAATAGGATAATCCTATTTAACATTAAATATGTGATATGATGGCCATTTTGTTTTCGAAACTATTCCAAGTTACTATCAGGCTAACCTTCCTAGTCATATATCTTTTGTGCAAATTTGATGAACCAAGCTGCAATATTTCAAGCTTTAGAGCATTTTAATGATTTTGAAATAATTGGCTATGACGGCCATTTTGTTTTTCAAAATAAGGCCAAAATTTTTCTCAGGCAAAATATTTGCAGGCCAGGACTTTTCATGGTCTGTCTTTACATTCTCAAGCCATAGCACCAATAATAAGGGAGAAATAAGGATGTTTTAGTGTGATAACCCCATTTAACCTTGAAGCAGGGGTCAAAGGTCAAATTCAACACCTGGAAAAGATTCCCAGGCCATGACTTCCTACAAGTTGTTTTCATATTCCGAACCTCTAGAAGCAATATTAGGCAGATATAAGGCCTTTTTAATAGGATAACCCCATTTGACATTAAACATGTGATATGGCAACCATTTTGTCTTTTGAACTAGGCTAAAATTACTATCTGGCTAGCTTTTCTAGCCATATAGCTTTTGTGCAAATTTGATGACGCTAGCTGGAATATTTCAAGATTTAAGCATCTTAATGATTTTCAAACAATTGGCTATGGCAGCCATTTTGTTTTTCAAAATGCGGGCAAAATTTTGCACAGACAGGTTTTCATAGCCATAAACATTCCCTGCAAATTTGGTGAAGATATCTGTATAAATGAATGAGATGTTAAGGTTTATGTAAAAACTTGACGAACGGACGGATGCACATACGGAAGGCGTTTTATAATCTCCCGACAATGGCCTTCGCTTTTCATGGTCTGTATTTACATTCTGAAGCCATAGCACCAATTATAAGGGAACAATAAGGACATTTTAGTGTGATGACCCCATTTAACCTTGAAGCAGGGGTCAAAGGTCAAATTCAACACCTAGAAAAGATTCCCAGGCCATGACTTTCTACAAGTTTTTTTCACATTCCGAACCTCAAGGAGCAATATTAGGGGAGATATAAGGCCTTTTTAATAGGATAACCCCGTTTAACATTAAACAAGTGATATGGCAGCCATTTTGTTTTTTGAACTAGGTCTAAATTAGTATCAGGTTAGCTTTTCTAGCCATATAGCTTTTGTGCAAATTTGATGAAGCCAGCTGGAATATTTCAAGATTTAAGCACCTTCATGATTTTCAAACAATTGGCTATGGCGACCATTTTGTTTTTCAAAATGAGGCCAACATTTTGCACAGACAGGTTTTCATAGCCATAAACATTCCCTGCAAATTTGGTAAAGATATTTGCATAAATGAATGAGATATTAAGGTTTATATAAAAACTTGACGTACGGACGGATGGAAGGCATTTTATAATCTTCCGACCACAGTCTTTGGCCACTGGGGGGAGATAACAAGTGGTGCACCTCAATAAACTAAAGTCAGCTTATTCTACAGGTGGTGCATATGAATGAGGCATTTATTAAAACAAAGTAAAAATTTTGGCAATATATGGTATAGCTGTTTGTGGTTTTTGTAAAGGAAGAGAACTACAGAACTGAACAATTATGTCTTGAAGTTACTGTATATAATAACAATGTGTTGAGTATTCAACCATGAATGTGAATGGTACTTGCACCCCATAACACTATATAATGATACTCAGACATATCCTGCAACTGAAACATGTAACTTTGCAATTCTCTGAGGTCTTAATCAGCTGGTTACAATCCCTGAACATCTATTGCATACTGCAGTTAATTCTTTTCTAGATTCACTGCATTTCGGCTCACTCCATGGTTGACAACTTTAAGTTTGAAACTAAGTCATTTACACATAGTCGCACAAACCAGGAGGATATGTAATAAAAAATTTCTCACTTAGATTTCAGCCATGTTTGCTGTTATGCATACAGCAGTTTTGTGCAGTATATCAATTTTGGTCACCGGCTATATTTTCTTAACTCATTTCTTATGTTTTAAACTGTAAATACCAAATTTGTTATGCCAAGATGAAATTGTATTTAAATCATTGTTTGCAGAACTGTTGAAAAATATTTAACATTTCACTTGCAAATTATACACATAAATTTAAGATTACTAAAAGCTTGAGATCCCAAAGTTTCTTCAAGTAGGACCAGGTAAGTTTATTTGGAAACCTTTTCAGGTTTTCTTGATAAAATAAATGACTGACCACCTTAAAAACCAAAGTAAAATTTTGATACAGAAAAGACATGTGAAAGACATCAAAAAGACACACAAAAGTTTCCCTAAGATTGCTCGACAGGTTACATTTATACTTTAATGTTTTTTCCATTTGTTGATTGAGTTTGAAAAAAATACAAAATGTGACAAGTTTGTGGCATTAAATACACCTGGGCTGAGTACTTTCAGCTTACATCAGTGAGTCAGGGTTCAACATGTTAGTTCAATACAATAAAGTTTATCTCCATTGTCCCAGACCTCCACAAAAATTAAGGTGTACATTTTTCTATTTCAGATAACAGACAGAGGTAATCAAATGCACTAAAATTTCACCAATTGTTATCACAATATTTTATTTTCACAAGACAATGCTTCCATAGTATTCACAAGAAAACTTCAATAAGATTTAATTTAGAAAGTATTACATTTCATACAATGTGAAATGTCTTCTTTCACAATTATGTATGTTATTTTATCCTTTAGAATTATATACCTGACATTTATATTGTGTGTATATGTTATGCCCAATCCACGAAATTGCCCATTTCGTGAAATAGGCAAGAATTTTGCCCATTTCGTGAAATAGGCAACTGACTTGCCCATTTCGTGAAATGGGCAATTTATTGAATTATGGCCTGCTCATTTCATGAAATAGGCAATCTTATGTATGAAAATATAATTTCCATGCATAGATCAACAAAAAACTTTGCTAATATCTTTAAGAAACTTCCTATTGTGTATAGAAGTTTTACAAATATGTAACAAATATTAAAACTGTTATTTCAAAGAAAAAGGTAAATAAATTGTGTTTTTCTGTCTCAGTATTTTTAAATATGTTAAAGTATTGTTTGACATTTATATGAATGCAACTGAAATATTACACAGTTAAAGGTAGCTTTAATAAATATCTACTTCTTAAGAGTAACTTATTTACACAACTTGCAGCTTTAAAATATTTTTGTATCAAAAATATCGCTAAAGGGGTCAATTATTCAATGTACATTCTTTAATCTTAGATCAAAAGATAAACTGTAAATTGTGTGTCCTAAAGACACTGCAATGGCCTCTTTCAAGATCAGCATTCTTTTCATATGGGGTCAACCTATAAGTATTGTGAATTGCAATCAACCATTAGGCCCTCTAGAGACACAGGCCCTGAGATGTGGTTACAATTGGCTTATTTGGTAACAAAGGTTTAGCACAAATGTTGTGACAGTGTTGATAAATAAGACAATATGCTGTGATTTGTAAATCATAATCACTAAAGATGGTATTTATTTGCAATAAGTATAATATAACAACTATTTGATATTTGAGTTGAAGAAAGATGTTTTTATTTGAATAATGTAATATCTAATTGTGTGAAATATATTTTGTGTTAATAACAGTGTACCAGCATGGATAATCATCATTTTAGCAGTATAATATATTGTAGATTTATAAAAAATATGAAAATACGTGTGAAATAGTGTTTACAGTAACATTAAAACAATAAAAGACTTCTATGCATGAAAATTTATTTTTCATACATGGTATTGCCCATTTCATGAAATAGGCAACCCAAGTTTTGCCCATTTCATGAAATGGGCAAGCAAATACTGGATAAATTGCCTATTTCGTGAAATGGGCAAGTCAGCTGCCTATTTCGTGAAATGGGCAAAATCCTTGCCTATTTCACGAAATGGGCAATTTCACAGATTGGGCGTAACATATACATAAAGATATCATTTAGCATGCTCAAATGACTTTCACATTCCACAACAAACACTGTTCAACACATGCTAAGGATATCTTGTAATGAAACTATTGTTAGAAAACATGCCAGTTCTTGTATTACCATTAGATTCTAGTTCTTATAAAAGCAAGAACAAACCTCACAACAAATTTGACGAAGTTACAGATTTTAATACATGTATTTAAATAATTGTTTTACAATCTGAAATCTATACGTTTTAAATTTTTATCAGGCTTTCCAATAACATTTCATGTCATTGGATGCATTTTGTCCTTATTTGTTTCACTGTATGGTTCCTTGGGTCAAGGTCACTGTGTCTGGGTCTTTCAAAGATACAGAACTATATCCTCTCTAATGCCCTGTTCCACCGCACGACTAAGGCTCTCAATTAAGGTATTTTGGGAATCGGATTCATAGTCCTAGACAGCGTGCTTGAGTCTGTTTGGATCTGTTGAAGTCAGTATAAAAATCAAACATGTTTGATATTTTTCATGACTGTAGCTGATCCAATGTCACCCCTACCCACAAAAATTCCAGTCTCAGACTTCCTGCAGCCTCCTCAGACCCAAATTACACAATCTTAGGTTGTCTGAGACTTCTTGGGACTGTCAATGCCAGGTCGGTTTAATTTTAGTCCCAGGAGGTCGGGACTTAATCCCATATCTCTCCCCAACCCACCATGCAAAAGAAAACAAACAAAAATCGGCCATAGCTGTCTGAGGAAATCTGTTATGCCCCTGTTCCACCAAAGGATTAAGCCCCGATCCTGTCGGCGACCCTTAATCGTGCACAGTCGGTTGAAAAAAGACAAAAATGGGCGGGAATACTGGGTCGGTTTCAAAGTCTGGGATTAAGAACAGATCGTCCCCAGGACGCCTCAGGACACCTCAGGACGCCTCAGGCGGCCGCAGACAGTCCCCGACTGGTCTGGGACTAAGAACCGACTAAGCCAGTTTTCGGGTCGGTTTCAACCACGATCCTGTGGGACACAAACCGACCGGGTCCCAGGACGCCTCAGGCCTCCTGGGACTAAGAGCCGACTAACACACGATTAACTACCGGCGTCCTCAGGCGTCCTCAGGCCTCCCCAGACCAGGATCCCCGATTATTGTTTTGCAAAGTTGCTGGATTTTCTGTATATATATATATAAAATTTGCAATCTAATCATCATTGCTTTTCTAGGAACACACCAGGATGCCACCTTTTAATGGAAGACAGATTCAACAACAACTTAGGGCTTTTTTGGTTTTTATTCACTTACAAATAATCATGTATTTCCATTTTTTACGTCAAGCACAGCAACCACCACCACCACCACCATCAGCACCACCAGCACCCATACAGAGACCCAGAAGAAGGCACAACATGTGGGTCAGGCCATGGCTACTGCAGAGAGAGGAGAGGGGGGCCTACCACAACATTATGGCTGATCTTTATGCCACAGATATTCCAGGATTCACCAACTACATGAGGATGACCCCAGAATTCTTTGAAATGATGAAGACCAGACTGGAACCACGTCTAGCCAGGCAGGCCACCAACTACAGAGCTCCTATCAGTGTTGGGGAGAAGTTAGCCCTCACCATCAGATATCTGGCCACTGGAGAGTCATACACATCATTATCCTGTCAGTTCAGGGTTGGAAGATCCACCATTTCCAAGTTTCTACCAGAGGTCTGCAGGGCCATCCAGGATGAGTTCACCAGAGAGTACCTCAAATGTCCTACTACCCCAGATGAGTGGAAAGAACTGGAGAGGGAATTCAGGATCAGGTGGAATGTTCCACATGCCCTGGGAGCCCTGGATGGAAAGCATGTGGCCCTGAAGAAACCAAAGAACTCTGGAGCCCTCTACCACAACTACAAGGGGTTCTTTTCCATTGTCATGTTGGCCTTGGTAGATGGGCAGTACAAATTCAGATGGGTGGATGTGGGTACAGAAGGGTCTTGCTCAGATGCCCAGATATTTAATGCCTCTCAGCTGAAGAGGAGGATTGAAGATGGCAGGATAGGCTTCCCTGACCCAGCTCCTATAACACAGGGTGGTACAGATGTCCCCTACTTCATTTTGGCAGATGATGCCTTTGCCCTGAAGACCTGGCTCATGAAACCCTATGGCAGAAGGCTGTTAACAAGGGAGGAAAGGATTGCCAACTACAGAATATCAAGGGGCAGGAGAGTTGTGGAGAACGCTTTTGGCATCCTTGTGTCAAGATTTAGAGTCATGAGGACCACCATTGAACTACCCCCAGAAACAGTTAGAGAAGTGGTCATGACCTGTGTGGTTCTGCACAATATACTCAGAAGCCAGTATCAAGGTCAACCTGCTGGTCAGCAGCCTGGGGGGGATGATGATGATGATGATGATGTGCCTGGTGATTGTGGATTGATTGGTGGTGCTGCTGGTGGTGGCCAAGACAGAAACCCTGCTAGAGAGGCCAAAAGACAGAGGGATTACCTGAAGGACTACTTCAATAATGAGGGAGCGGTGGCCTGGCAAGATGGCAGAATATAAGTCCTGTTGCAGTAAACAGTCCTTTTCAGGACTAACTATAACAGTCCTTTTCAGGACTACCAAATATTCCCAAAACAATTAATCAGCTATGTGGACAAACAGACAAACCCCATGCCAAACATAACTTGTTGAGACGGACAAACAGACAAACCCCATGCCAAACATAACTTCTTGAGACAGACAAACAGACAAACCCCATGCCAAGCATAACTTGTTGAGACGGACAAACAGACAAACCCCATGCCAAACATAACTTCTTGAGACGGACAAACAGACAAACCCCATGCCAAACATAACTTCTTGAGACGGACAAACAGACAAACACAACTTACTCACCCAACAAACAGACAAACCCACTCTTAAACAAAAGCCAAACACAAAGTCACACATAATATCCTAAATTGAATTATTATTTTATATATTTTCAAATCCACATCCTAATTTAAACATTTTTCTTTTTTCATGGCTGGGAAACTTATTTGTAGCAGAAATTTTTTTATGGAAATATTAAATTTTAAATATTCATTTCTAATCACAAAAATTTGGAAAATATAACCATGGAACTAGTTTTGCTTTCAATAATGGGGGATTGTGTTTGCTAAATACTTTGTCAGTTCGTTGGCATGGGTTCTATTTACTTTTGGGTTTGTGTGTTTGTTGGTTACTGGGGTTGGGTTTTTTGGGGTAGTTGGGTATTAGGTTTGGTACTGGGTTTGTTATTTGGGGGTTATGTTTGGTATTGGGTTTGTCTGTTTGTGGGTTGGTAAGTATGTAATTATGCCTTTTAACTCTAGGGAAGGTGTAAGTGTTGGACTTTTCAATTACAGATTTTAAACTATCCCATGACTGGATGGCTACTGAGGAGGCTGCTGCTGCTGTTGAGGCGGTGCTGAAGTGGTGATAGTAAAGAGCTGCTGCTGCGGTTGTTGCTGCTGCTGCTGCTGCTGAGGCTGCTCGACGATCTGTGTTGATGTCAGATCTGGTAGCTGGCTTAAGATTCCACTCAGATTGTGTCTGCTCCCTTCGTCCTGTACAGTTAGGACAGATGTCGGGTTGCTGAAGCCAATGGGGCTGCTAGCTGCTGCTTGAGTGGAACTTGACGCCTGTGGAGTGGTTGTTGGCAGTAGGCCAACCCTCTGGGACTCCGTGGTAACAGTGGCTGATCTTCTGGGCAATGGCTGACGTCTGCGGTTACTCTTAATATTTTCGATATCTCTGAATATCTTGCCCTTTAATTCTTCAAATTCTTCTTGAGTCATCTTTTCGGCCTCTGATGCCACGTAGTCAAAGAAAGGCTGCCTGTCTGACTTCTGATGCATAAAACCTGAGATAAGTGTCCTCATCTGCTCAAAGTGTTCGAGAATCTTGGAGTCTGTAGTTGAAACGGGTGTTGATGTAATGATGGACTGACTCCTCTCCCTCAGGACACTTGACTCGAGGTGTTCTTTGTCAGTAGTTGACCCACGTGATTCGTCCTGCTTGCTGGTATTTGGACTGGCCTCAAAACCTGAACTTCTATTGGCCCCCTTTCTTCTGATGTGGGTTTTAAGAAAACCCATCTGTTGGTAGACCCAGGACTGTCTCTTGGTCATCTCCCTCGGGGCTTGGCCAGATTGGAGCTTAGACAGCTTTCCATAACGGGTTCGCTGGGACTCAAACCACCTTCTCACATCAAAGGGCTGGAGCTTAAGTTCTGCAGATATTTCTGCCCAGAGAGCCTCTCTTCTGTTCCTGTCGTGGAAACGTGAATGTTCCTTGTCATACAGTTCAGGGTGCAGCTTGACGAATTCTACAATGGAAACTTCATCACTGTCTGTAAAAGTGGCACACACCCTGGCTCTCTTGGCTGAAGAATGGCACTCCGGATCTTCCTCACACCTCTCTTCTTCTTCTGCCACAGCTTCCCCAATAGCTGGATCTTCCTGAATCTCCTCCTCCTCTCTCCTCTCACTTCCTTCTTCTGTAAAAACTTCACTCCTCTCCTCTACTTGACTTTCCTTCTCCCTCTCATCCATCTTTTTCCTTCCTCTCTTCCCTCCTTTCTCTTTTCTCATGATCCAGTCGACAAAATAATAAAAAAATAGTAAAATGTGTCTCCTAACTGTGAAATTTGCCTTAAGCTCAAGTATATAAAATGTAAAATAAAAATTGAAAACCCCTACAAATCAGTGACACACGTCTCTCAGTAGCCAAACAGTCAGTAACAATGACAAAGTGTGCGCGGTCGCTTATATAGTCCCAGACCTGCTCATTGCCTCGTTTTAATTTCAAACGCGCGGAAAACAGTCGGTTCTTAATCGGTTGTTAGTCCCAGGCCGCCTGAGGCGTCCTCAGGCCGCCGCAGACTGAAAATGCGTGGTCCCAGGCATCCTGGGGAGGCCGGTTTGGATCGGTTACCCTTAGTCGGTTCTTAGTCGCAGACCTTGATTTTTGGGTCGCAGGACACCGCAGACGGTCTGAGGCTTCCGGGGACTAATGCAACCGACTCACTTTCAGACGCATGAAATTCATACGCATCATATTTGAGTCTGGGATTAAGAACCGGCCTCCTGGGACTAAGCTACGGAGGTCTGGGACTAAGGGTCGCAGGACGCCTGGGACAACAACCGACTCTGTAAATTTGGGTCTGAGGAGGCCTGAGGACGCCTGGGACTGGACATTTTGTTGACGGCGGGAAATAGGAATCGGTTGTAGTCGTGTGAAATATCAAACATGTTTGATTTTTCACACGGCCCCAACCGACCACAACCGACCCTTACAGAAGGTCTGGGACTAAGCAAATATTTCAAACCGACCCCCAAAAACCCTTAATCGGGAGCCTTAGTCGTGTGGTGGAACACCCACATAATTGGTCCCAGGAAGTCTGAGGAGGTCTCAGAACAGTCTGACACTCAGTCGGTATGTCCCAGACATGATCGGTATTGAATCATATCACAATCGTGGCTTTAATCACCTCTTAGTCAAGGAACGATCGTGAGTAGTCTGAGGAGGTCCGAGGCTTCCTGAGAACAATCGCATAACTGGATCTCGATTCCATTGCACCAAAATGATTCCATTTTTTTCAAAAAATGAAAGTTGTTTACTTACTTTTTTGAAATACCAGCTTTTATAAAAGTCAAGTATATACTTCAATAGTATGCAATACACAACTTATACGCTCTTTACAAAATAGAAGATACTATGATCTCACATTAAAGTCTCGATATTTTCCTACCTTCTCAGTTTAGAATATCCACTTGTACTGTTTTTTCTCTTCTTCAGTATTTGAGGTAGCACACAATTAAACCAAAAAATATCCACAAAAGAAGGCTTCTAATATTTCAGCTTTAAGATCCACCTGCATTTTCACATATAATACTAATTTTCACATATAATACTAAGGATGACAAAAGTCAGTTCATAAACCACTAATACTCAAAATTTCAAATACAGAAAATAAATCTGTTACAACGACGCTCTGCATCCAGAAGAAAATACCACAGAGAACAAGGCTTTCACTGAACCATTACAAATCAATACCTCAGTTCTACCTTTTGTACATCAATTATGAATTAATATCCAATCAATTTAAGGAATGGCTTTAGCAGCCCCACTAATGGGGCTCCAGATTGGGGTTTTGATTCACCAGCACAGAAGGTACAAAAATCCAATAACTGAGATTTTTATCACCATTTTTGTGAGTCTTAATCACAGGTATGCCTTTGCATGTTAAGCTTATGTGAATATGTGATTAACATGTACTGCTTGACATAACACCATGGTGGGTGTAAATTTTATAGAAAAAATATACATCAGCAAAGTGTGATCTTAATTGACAAATGGTGTTAATTCTTTCACAAAATCACAAATAAACAACATCTGGTTTAAATTCAGTGTTAAACATTTGTAAGACCAAGTCTGGTCACATTGAAGAAATTCAATTCCATGTGTACTTTTTGCACATATCAAGCTTTAAAGCCAAAAGTCAAGGGATCAAAGGGCATCATCTCAGAGATTTTGGACTCTAAGTCCAATGTTTATAATTGTTACTATAACTATACATATCTCAGCATAAATCCTAAGTGCAGGATAAGTGTATCTTTGAGGAAATCAAAACGCCAATTCAATATTTTAATTCAGGACTTTAATACAATAATTGCTTATCACATATTGTAATTACTTCCAGGTTATATTTTTCTGTTTATAAATAAGCTTGTATTCAGCTCTTGCAATTTTAACAATATATAGAGAATTTGAGCTACAAATTATCAAGTTCAGAAAATATTAAGTAGCACTAAACTGTCAAAAGCCTCACATGTGAGGTCTGTGGTAAACCTCAGAATATCAAAACATTGACATACACTAGAATGCCAGCATTCTGACAACAGATTTTTATAGAAAAATGAATATTTTATGTATTACTTTACAACCAAAATAAAAAGGGGGTGCTTTGTTGTATTGTGGCATTTTGCAGCTATTGTAGTATGTCAGTATTGTAGTATGTCAGGTGGATGAAATAAGTTTCTAGATTTTATGATCAGTAAACTTTAGAAGACTCAAGTCAAAAGCTAGTTTATTAAAATTTTAATGTTTCCCATCTGCATTTCAATACCAGAAACTTCATTAGACAAAGTGTCATATTCTTCAAAATTACCACTTAATATATGAAGTATATAATTATACACATTAAGACTTAAACATTTATTTAACCTTTTAAACTCCATCTGTCTACAAAACATGAATATAAATGAGGAATAAAAAGCCTGATATCAGAGATTTAGTGAAAAAAAAACAATCATTTTCCCGATATATTTCCTTGTCAATGTCCTGAAATGAGCACTGTGTCAGCTGACTGAAAGAATCTGACCAAAGCATCAGGAATTGTAATTAGTGCAACATATTATGAGACAGGTAATACTAACATGATTAAGCTTGTTGTAACATTGTATAGCTTATATCATGATGCTTAGTTCAGGTAATGGAGGAAAGTGACCAAGATTCCATAAGACTTACAAAAATGGTGATAAACCATGTGCTTGCAATAACCAGCTTTCTCACTTTAGATGGCCAACTGGATTCAGATAAAGCAGTATAAGTCACTCAGTCTCTCACTATGGTTGATATGCAGCAACAGACTGTGCACAACTTTGGACAATAAATGGTTTCCCATTGAATATCCTAGTTCTACCTTCAAGACTCATCATTATACCTCCTAATTTATTACTCAAGATGCTACTACAACTGATCCTGTTCAAAAAAGGGCACGGAAACTGGCAAAATATGCTGACTGGTCCTTTTCAAGTATGGCTCAAGAATGACAATATCAATAAATAAAATACCATTTTATGAGAACCTTACTTGGCTATTCGACAGTCTCCACAGGGATAGACCAAAAGGCTGCAAGGGTATCTTGGAACCTATCTTTTGTTTACATCAGTTGACCAAGCCTCCCTTCGAACCTTTCAGGAAGCCTCCTTGAAGCATCTCACCTTTAAAACCATTTTCCCATTGGCTCTGGCATCAGGAAAATGGAGAAGTGAAATCCACGCCTACGCTAATAAGAACATTCGCCACAAAGTGGACTGGTTTTGGCTGTGAGGGGACTTGACCTTGTTTTCAAGGGGGGTGGGGGTGGGGGGGTGGGGGGGGGAGTCAGCTTCTGATTTGCTACTTATAAAGTCTTAAGGCAATGCCTACCCCCTGAGACTGGTGACTATTCTCACAGGACTGTATCTTTTCTAGAGTCGTATGTCCAGATATCTTGTAACTTAAGGAACTGTCATTTCTGCTCAAATATGATAAGATCTTCACTGATCCATGTTAGAGAATACAACCCCAGATTTAAAACTCAAAATGCTGCTGAAACTAATCCTGTTCAAAAAGTGTAGGAAAACTGGCAAAACACGTGATTTATTCAGAGTGAAAAGATAAGTCATGTGATTGAAAAGATAAAGTCTTATGACCAGCTGCCAACTGTTACAATTCCTAAAAGATAAGTCATCATAGCAACAAGAATCAATCATGCTTGCAAAGCAGAGAGGATTCATCGTGGAGTCGTATAACCGATATTCTCATGTGACGAGTGCTCTGATGTGCCTCCTGACCTTACCAAGTGAAAAGATAAGTTGTATAACATCCATAATTTTGTTCCCGACCACAAACTAAGGGTGTCGGAAGGCAAATGTATGACATTGGACGGATTTCATTGGTTTGAAATCAAGGAAACTTAATACATTAATTTTTACTTTTTCTATGGTCTGTCTTAATCACAAGTGAATACTTTATGGCACATAGCCACTTTTATTTTCCATTTTAATGAATAATTACCCTTCCATTTATGTGTACATACAAATGCCATTATTTCCTACAATAAATGTCAATCAAAATGCATGCAGGCATTACCTATCTGCATTATGAGGGAGGACAAAACATAAGTAAATGCTATTACAATGGTTAGAATATAACTGAACATGAACCACAAAACAAAAACGGCCACATATAAAACAATCTATCACTCAAAAAGAAGTTTTTTTTTACTTAGGAGCTTACAAAAGCACAGCATGCATGGTACAACACCAGTCAAAATGTCCAACAGATTCAAATACTTGCAACTATCATGCTTGTCATCACATAACTTTACCTTTTCTGTTGCTAATTTCTTTTTAAATTTATGACAGGGGACCTGGAATGAACAGAATACCAATGAGAAATCGGTAGATATGTTTTTTATCAATTGTCTAAAAAAATTAAACCCCTAAAGGTCAACTCATTCATAAGGCATAGAAAATTGACTGACACTTCAGAGTAAGACATGTAAAACTTGCTGACGTATGTGATATTTGCCACTTCTTATAAAAATTTGCCACTGTGTGTGATGTGAAATCTGCCACTGCATGTGAAATTTGCCACTGTAGGTGATACTAGTACTTGCCACTGTATATAAATTTTGCCAGTGCATGTGACATCCATTACTGCCTGTGAAATTTGCTAAAAGATATAGCCTGAACAAAACTATATTCAGTCGAATATACAGATGTGGTAAGATTAAATAAAGAGATACAAAAAAAAAAAAAAATTCCATGTACATCAGGCACTATTTTCTGTAAACAAAACATGTACCTTTGTTCTAAAACACAGCCACTGAAAGAGTACATTTTTTTTGTTTAGGTCAAAGGTTTATAAACTTGTGAAAATTTGTCATTCAAGAATTGCTATTATAAAATTTTACAACCACTTTAAAGTGGATTCATTGCTTCAGTAAAAGCCCTTCTATAAAAACGTGATTTGATATCTCATAATTTATACAAGTATGTAATGGTAATCAAAGTTTGACACTAAAATACTTTAAAAGCCAGCTATAGAAAAAACTTTTATCTACAGTACTCATAGACACTCTACAAGAAATGTCTTCACTTTTCACAATCTTGAATAATAGTTCCTAGACGGCAATTCTACCAATTATACAGATCAAATGAAAAAGAGCCATGCAAATTATTATAATTTATCCCCCTGTGGCAATGATCAGCACAGGTTTAAGTCTTCATTATGGGTGTACATGATGGAAAACTTTGTAAAAGCCAGTCAATCATCAACTATGATGACTGAGGACAATCTAACAATTGTTACCATAACCAGTCAAAGTTTGCCAAAGGAAATTTTCCTAAAATCTTCTAAATAACTTTTGTTTTAGATTTTATTATCAAAATAAGTCTTTTTGTTTGAATTTGTTTGTCAGTCATTATTAAAAATATTATTAGAAATATTTAGTTTTACCTCAAGTTGAATTATTGTAATTTAAAAATCAAATATCAGAGGTGTGGTGTCTCTCTCTTTCTGCAGTGAATTCCCTTTTTTGAAGAAATAGTTTTTTGGATGGCTGTTTCTGTTCATACCAAGGGTTAATAAACAAATTTAATTTCAGTTTTTCAAAACAACTTTTTAAAGAAAGATTTACACAAAGATCAGTGTTTCTTTTTCCCCATATTTACTATACAAATTGACTGCAAATCTACCCACTTTTAACACTTGCATATTTACCATTTTTATCAAGTAACACTGAGTTTTCACACTTAAATTGGTAACCACTTATCATCACGGCACAAATATAGACGATGTACTCCAGTTTTCAACAAGTGGCAGTCAGTCATGAGTTTACAGTAGCAATCCTCCTGCCATTTTGTCAGGGTTATAAGACATACCATAACAATAGCATTCTTTCTCCGCATAATCAATAACAATGGTGTAGAGTAAGAGATGCAAAAACCATAACAGCAGTGAATTTTGCGCATCAGCCCCATGACATCCTGATTTCTTTTTACTTTGAATTTTGGAACATTTTTAATTTAAATTTTGGAACATTTTGGTCAAACTTGTGACTTCTGTGACAACCTTGGTCCAAATTATCAAGTCTGGAACACAATTTCCACACTATGTGCTTCCTGTTACTTTAAGTTTCAAGGGATGACACAAACGGCCAATTTTACATCCTGGGGCAGATTTCACTTGTCTTTCTGCATATACAAGACAGTTGACACATCTCTTGTTTTCAAACAGCTATATGATCTGGTTAATGGAGGACTGTGGCATTATTACATGAAGGTGAATGCTGGATGTGGGCAATAATCACAGCCAGATACCAAGTGATCAAGGTCTTTTTCTCATGAACACAGTATTCTTCTCAAATGTGGTCTCCAAGTATTCTTTATCTTCAAAGATGTCTTAACCAGAGACCATAGTCATTTGTGATCTTATTCTTAGCATTATTCTTATTCTTAAGATTTTTTTTAAAGGAAACAACAACATTTCCAGGAATAGCGGGCGATTCTCAATTTTCTGTGAAAATTCTAGGAATCCATGCATTTAAGAATAGAAATTTTAAAATTAATGAGTCCAGAGATTTAATGCATATATATGAATCAGATTTCAATTAAAAATTCCAAAATTAGTACAAAATAGTTGTCAATATATACACCCTGTATTAAACTAGGTATATTGTTGAACCAAGAGTCCAAGTCAAATTCAGAACATTCTTTCAAGTACCCATGATCATACTATTTAGACAGGCCTCCTGCATTTCCCACAAGGTGTCATGAGTTACATTCAAACCCAAAACCACAACTACAGGATTCAAGGGGTTATTTGATAAATTTGAATAGCATTACACCTCTGAGCCATCTTTGAATCAAGGGCGAAGTTGAACTTGAAAGATATTTTACAAACTTTAAATAGTTTGACTGAAGAAAGATAGCTTGATAGATAGACTCAATATCAAATGCACACACCCGAATGATTGAAATTTACACTCTATTTTCAGCTTTGATTATTTAGAATTTGTTGAATGAAATGAATTTTTAAACAAACAAAAAATTCTTTGGACTGAGAAAACATTTATAAAAAGAGCCCACTCAGTGCAAAGTGACAGTATAATAAACATACATTGAATAGTTTAAGATGATCACAATCAACCCATTTGGCATGAAAACAAAGTAAAAGAGTTGGTATTTTGACAAAACAAGGTCAAATTCTGAGGTCATTTCGGCAGTTTGCTGACTTTTTCCACACTTAACCATGTGTTTGATTTACATCCAGGAGGTGAGTAGTCGTCTGCTAAATTTTACCGGTGTATTTCTGGGATTCCATTTTCCCAGTGAAGATATAGAAAAGGTTTCTCAGGGTTTAACAATTAAAACATAGGTCATATTTCTGGTTTAACATCCCTATCAACCAATTGGTCATATCTGACCCCTGACCCTCAGATGGAATCAAACTTGAAGTGACTTGTTAAGCATTATGCCACTGAGGATAACCATTAAAATATTAAACTCTGGCCAACCTTGTTGGAAAGTAACATTTCAGTTAATCCACCTGATTTCTAATACCAAATAAGCTTACGTGTAGCAGTTTGACAAAGCTTCAGAACCTTTCTTGGTGAGGTTTTAACACCCGTGATACAATGAAAGTCAAAGTCATTTCTTTGTTGTCCGAGAATTAGAAGTATTCTTTAATAAACTCGATATAAGAAAGCACACAATGCAATCCATCATGACAAATGTATGAGATGAAAACGCCCACTGATATAAAAACACAGGTTTATAACCTAGATCCTCCATCTTCCAGTGTGTACAAGTCATGTAATCAACTTCTCATGTTACACGATCTGGCTTCCTCCTCTGAAAAACCCCCCAGGGCATCGCTTGTAACTTCTTTCACCCCATCCTACAATATTTATACATCTCTAGTCTCTTCTTATTGTGGACTGACATGGGTACCTTCTTACATTTTTGTGAAATTTCGACCAAAAAGTGAACTGGAAATGTACCAAATGACAAGACACATAATTGTTGTTTGAATATCTCTATATAATTTTTGTCAAACTTTTAAACCTACAATTGTAATATTTGACAAATATCAGCTGAACATCTGTGAATTGAGATCACCTGCTCTCTGCTGCATAAAATTAAGATTGCATAGATGTGCAAAATTTTCATGAAAGATTAACAGATACACATAAAATAAAGAGATGCAATGCTATTACCTTAGAAACATTTATTTTATTTTTGCTGAGTTGGCTAGCCAAGATTATATTAATTGTCAATGTTACCAAATTAAAAAACCCACAAAAAGTGACCACATGTCAAGAATTTTGAAAACCCTCTTAAACTAATGTCTCGAGCAGTAGCTATAGTGAGACAAGTACAAACAAGGGGAGTAACAGTTTTGGAAACACAATAAAACTGCAGTAATATGCATATTTTGTGTGAGGCAAGCTAACACATGTGAATGCAACTTGTCCCAGCTGGAAAATTTCAGATGTTTTTTCTCACCCCAAGGACCACATTTCTGTGTAAAGTAGTAGAAATGTTCCAGTTCAGATCACATACAACACATAATATATTCACAAATATATAATAGTAATATATAATAGTAATAATACCGTACATGTAGGGATGTTTCATACTTTTAGAACTGTTTTGCATTATAATACAGTCTTTAAAATTTTGCAATAGAATGGAGAAAAAACCTCAATCAAGCCAAAAAACTTCAAATTATGTCTCCATACAATTTACAATTGTTCCTTCCTGTCTAATATGTCTGAATTTTTAAATAGTAACAGGGTGTTTGCGAAGTATGAATTTTAAGTCTGCAAAAAGTTACAAATATTTACCGAACTATTCGCTTGTGGATGAAAATATTTTAGTATAGTTTAGCCAACAATTGTCTCGAGTAGAAAATGCTTTTAACAAAGGCTATTTTATGGGTAAAAGTAAAATGATATCCTGCTAGTGAATGCCTATGCTGAGATTGTTATTTTGATTTTAAATTGTAGCTACAACCCTAAACTTGATTATTATTGAGATTATATGAATGACATATACTGGAAGATACGTATACTTTTAATCAACATCATTGTAACTGTTTGAAAGGTGTATCTTTGGACAAATAATCTTCATTATCATCTATATTCACCTCAAAATGGAAACACTGATGAAGACCCAATTACATAAACATATTTACATACATCCTTTACCTTCATATGAAAGAAATACACGGTAGGGGTTCAATGGTAGGCAACCTTCAAATAACCAGAAACCCACTTCTACTGAAAGAGAAATTCCACATAGCGGGCTAAATTTTTAAAGCTCTCTGAGGCCTTGTAATTACCTCTTCTTAAAACATAATTCTACTATAAAGAGCTCTTCTAAAAATATTTTGATGAGAAATTAGTCACAGCTTCCTCTGCTGCAAGCCATTTATAGACATGACCCTTGCCCCTTACGTAACAGTGGTATTTAAAATTACAAGTTGTCAAGCACCTTTGTGACTGGTTCTAAATATGAGTTCATATATCACAGTTTCTTATTTGTCTCACACTTGGCAAGCAGACATCTTTGTTTTTATGAGACATAATTAGATATTCCTTCATGCTAAGTCAGTAAATCATGACATTAGACTTTTGAAACTTTCACTGTTCTTTTTTTCAGTAACAATAAATCAAGGAAAGGGATATCACCCAAACTTCAAAATTCATGCCTTTTTGGATTTTTTTAACCTTTGGAACCAGTATCATGACTTTTTTGTTACTTTTTAAACATGGTTCAAGCGGTAATAAATATTGGTCTTATTTTTAATGATGTCTAAAACAAACAAATAATTTCTACAGGTAAGATATATTTCAGTTTGTGATGTATTGCATGGTATCATATGGTAATTTACAGAAAGTTTTTTTTTTCATTTATAATTTATAGAAGCCAATATGCCCAATACTATTCCATACATGGCAATAGGGCTAGCAGAAAATACTGCAAAATTAATTTTAGGGCCTTAATTTTGACAATTAGTATTTCTAAATCAAATATGACAATGCTGACAAACATAGTGGAAAAATTCTACATCACAAGACATTCAGGAGAAATAAATTGAACTATGAACTGAACTGAACCATCAGTTTAAAACAAACTCCTCTGGCAACCAATTAAACAGCACATTGTTATACAACATTAGTACATTCTGTATTTGTCATCATATTAACACAAAGTCCTTAAGAATTACCCTGAGAATTCTCCTTTATATTAAAATTTGCAGGAACAGGCTTTGCTGTCACGATTCTAGGTAAATTGAGAAATAGCATCAGAGATGCCCTTACAGCATTGAACACAATGAGACAGAAGAGATAGAAGAGGTGAAAGAGCATAAAGGCTACGAGTCAATCAGAATAGACAGTGTCAGTTATGTAAAGGTGCAGGAGAAAATAATATGTAAGAGAGCAAATATCTATGTAAAGACAAAGTATCAACGCAAGGCAATTCATTAGCAAGATGACAGCATTAATTATTAAACTAAAAGTAATGAAGTACACACCATAATGTTGCACACCTATATGCAGCAATCAATAACCCAACAAAGTATCAACTTTCCTCACCTTACGGTTTCCATGACATACCCTGGACAAAATATCCAATCTCAAGGTCACAACAGCAAGGTTAATGGTCAAATCAAGGTCACACCATGAAGATGCACAACTACACTCCCAACCATTTTCCCTACCAAGTATCAACTTCCTACAGTTTGGTTTCTGAGATACAGCCCAGACGATATTATTGTCCCCGTCACCCACCCGCCCAACTGGACGCAATGGGCGGAAACAATACTTGCACAGCCTTTAAAGATTGTGGGATAAAAATCTTACATAATTTCCTTTAAGTTACCAACTCTTCGGTCTATTTCTTCATATACATGATTAGCACTTTGTGATCAAATATTCTATAATCATGTATAGTTGATTCTACATAAATTGATCCTCCAATATCTACAGGATTTGGTTCTAGTTGTGACTAACTTACAATAATGTCAACAAAATTATAGTATTACTTGATGATGGGACATCAAAGCTTGTTTCACTTGTACCTAAATTGAACTTGTACTGGTTCTACTTATAGACTCTACTGTATTTTTACAATAGATTTTTACAATAGCAAACTCCCCCAAATTGGAAACAATTATATAAGAAATATGGACATAAATACACAAATGTCATATGCTTAGATAGAATTTTTTTTCGCTCCACAAGGGACAAAATAGCAACTGAAAATTGTGGATTGCCAATCAAATTTAGATACATGGAAAAAACAGAAACATTTTAGAAGAAGAAGATAATTTGTTGTCACAAATCACATCCATGTACATAGATTTAGATTGGCCTGCCCCCTTCTGTGGTTTGTATCTCCTGGTTCATTTGCTTTTGGGAACCTTAGAGGGTCATATTATCATTGCATAAGTACATACTTTTTCCTGATACTTGTCATACCCATAATCAATGCACTAACAGGGAATTAACCAGGAACCATTTGGTCAGCTAATCAAACAATCTCACCATGAACTATTAACTGATGAGGTTTCTCTTACATATTCTTAGCAATCTTTATTATCACCCACCTACCAAAACCAAAACAACAACATGGAGTGAACCAAAGACAAATCCCCTCACAAAAAATTCCTTTGAAAATGGCGAGCTTTACTTTGAAAGTTTTCTTGTGGCTTACAAGATATCCATTACTTACTTTATTCTGTGCTTTACTGGTACGCTGTTTCCTCTTTCTGTGTAAAATCAGTTCAATTCTTCTGTCTTTTTCCTAAAATAACATCACAAGAACTATAAAACTTATACTCTAAAATTGTACACATATTTGATACTCGTGCTGTTATATTTGGCTGAAGCTTTGCTTTGTGTAACTTTTAGTGTAGTTTAATACAAACTGGAACCATATTTATTTTGTCACCTTCAGCAACCCCATAGTCCCTGTTATTTAACTTTTAAGGATTTATCATCATCATGAAATAAAAATTCTCAAAAAGCTCAGGTGCATTCACATGCTAAATTATTCTAAATCCATTCAGTATTTACTGAGTTATCACAACTTATCACTATGCTGAGGTATCACCATACTCAGAGCACATCAGAGAGGTGTTTTTTAGTCACATCCCCCTGTTTGTGGTGATGATCTTTGAGTTCTCCATTTAAATCCTCAGGCAAACATTCATGACAGTTTCCAAATCACTACTGATGGCTTGGCAAGTTGGGATTATAGCTCACCTGGTAGAGTGAGAGTTTCTAGATTCAGTGGTGATTGGATCGAGTCCTGTGAATAACTTGTCCTGGGATATTATGGGCAGCAAAATCATATACTTTACTCTAGGAGATCTTAAATAGAGCATTACCCCCTAACAGAACATGGTAGCTGTAGGTCGGGGATGGTTTTACTTCTATAATAACTACCCATCTGTTTACAGTGATGGTTTTTGAACTCGCTGTATAATTTAGTTAAAATAAATATGTGATAGAATACAAAAGCAGATGAAATCACAACTATGTCTTGGCTGATATAAATTTCACTTTTTGCTCACCTGGGCAAATGTGGGCCTCTGACAGAGGTTATTGGATTTATATGAAATCCTTGTCATACATCATATTTGAAAAACAAAACCTTATTTTTTTCCACTCCAGAAGATAATATTATATACACTTACAGCACAAGCTAGCTTCAGTGCAGCAATGGTTTTGTCACTTTCAACTTGTTTACGCTGTTGATCTTTAAGCTCTCTGCGTAAATCCTCGGGAGTGAGTTCCCTCAGAGTTTCGGCACTCTGACGTCTACTCAGTGACCTCTGGTGTCTTAACACCTCGCTCTTCTGTACAAAATACATGTCAATGAGATCACCAACCATCAATTTACAATTCTAATTCTAATAGCACTTTTATGGAGTGAAGAAAACTGTCATTGTCAGACGAATGTGTGTCTTAGTCATGGCAAGTAGACTGAGAGAGTGTGTGTGGACATGATGTCCGAAATACTGGATCCCTTGTTTCTGACAGACTGACAGTAGCAGCAGGACTGATAGGCCCCTAAACTTAGTTATAGTAAGAAACTGATGTACATTTCTGCTACAGCTTGCCTGCCTAAAGGATCTAGGAAGAAGGCTAGAGTCTTGGGTGGAACCTGAGACAAACAACTCAGTGCCTCTGCATGAAACATTCACAAAGAAAAGCAACAAAAAGGCAAGACAACAAGCGGCAAACATCTCTGAGCATAAGGAATAGTGATACTCCAGTGGCCTGTGAAAAAAGAAAAGGGACTATGGGGAGTCTGACCAATTAAAATCCTTACTGCTCAGTCATCTAAGTGTCAACCGTACAAGCAATTTTGTATTTCAAATTCCTGGCAGAATGAAAAATGTTAATGAATATGAGTCCTAATTCAATTTGAGAACAACTTTAAGGTTTGCACTGAGGATGATCTGATACAAGTCAGTATGACACAGTAACAAAGTTATATAACTCATGATGCACCTTGTCTATATCTACCTGCTCTGCAAACAATACTTAGATAAGGTTCCCTTAAGTCTAAGGCAAGGTTTTTCAAGTAAGGTTCTCTTAGAATCGGTATTCACCAAACAAAAGTTAGGAATATTCATAAATATGGTTTCATAATTTCTTACATAAAAGTAATACTTAAAATCTAAGTTAGGATGGTCTAAGTATTGTTCATGAATCCGGTCCCAGAACACAACCTTTTATGCAATGGTTTTGCATTGCCAGGATACTGAAATAACAAGGCCAAAACGGATTTTGGTCTACCAGCGCGAGCCGCAAAGCCATCCGAGACATGAGTAGTGCACTGAAGTGGTCACCCATCCAGGTACTAATGTAGCCCATTGCTGCTTACCTTCAGTGATGAGACAGGTACTTATCACGCTACACCACAATTCATGAAAGTCCGGAGACAAAAAAAAAAGTGATCTCTAGAAGCGCAAGCCTCGCTCGCTAGAGCTCGCAGTTAAAATATGCTACCAACCATCTCCAGTATTCATACTACCAACCATCTCCAGTATTCATACTACCAACCATCTCCAGTATTCATACTACAATCTGTCCGAGTTGTCTTAGACATGCATCTGCTCATAATTTATTATCTCCCTTACATCAAAGAAAATCTGACATAATGTATTAAAAAATGCTTTATATTGCTGTTTTATGTATATTCTAGTCTGTTATTTTCAGAGAGATATAAAATTAATATTTTTGCCCTAATAATACTGTTGATGGATTGATCTATTAATGCCTATGAATGCTCAATAGTTTCAAAAGCATTTTCTTTCTGTATTCACAAAGATATAAAACACAGTTATCCAGTAATATTTACCCAAGAAAAATATATTCCATTCATGATTTGCATCTGTATGGTATTCCCTTGTTTAGAAATTTTCTAAAGAGTAACCTGAGGTTGCATGAATAGCTGTACCCATTACTTCCCATTAATTCACTAATGCAATGGATTAGCCTTCATGGTTGTCCATTAAGATTTCACAAATTTGAATCAATTTAAACCCACAAATCATTAGTGACTTTGATTTGGGGAACAAAACATGCACATAATATTAAGAGCAGATAAAATAACCATTTCTGGAACACTACTTATACCAGAGTCTTCACTGAAACTCTTAAATTAATCTTCTGCTATAAATTTAGTTTCAGTGAAACTTCTAATCATAACTCTATCATTGTTATTATCTTTTAGAATTTAATTGATGTAAATATTATTGTATTAAAATATTGTGCATAAATTATGTGAACAGATATATATTCACATTACCAGTTATGTCACCTTTTGTCTTTAAGGTCATTAAAACAAATATTCTACATTTCAAACATATAAGCAGCAGTAAGATTAAACAAGGTAAAAAGCTACACAGGAGGGGGAACTAGCTACAACAACTTGCCTGAGGTAAATTACAGGTATATAGGCTACTACACTGCTGAAATCTAACACACAAGCAAGGCTTTAATTCAACTGTATATGTATAGAAACACAAAAACCACTGTACAATTACAACTGAAAGCTGACTGCCTTGGGTGTAGATTTCACCAGATTAGCAACATGTTCCTGTAAACGTGTAAATAAACCTCCGATTTTAAACACTATTATGTTAATATGCCTTTTTTCAGTGCAAGATATTAATTGTTAAAGCTGAAATTTAAAGATGGAATATATACTGACATACTGCATTAGAAGCTCCATTATCTACACCTTTTATTGTCTGAATATTCAGTTTTATGCTACCAAATTTATAAGCTCCATCTGCTTCAATCAAAACTACCTTTTTGATTCCGTACACTTTCTGTTATCAGAACAAAATCTCACTCTCCTAACATGTGTAGATAGTTGTATATATTTTAACACCATTTATTTTTTCAGATTCAATATTTACTTAATCTACAACAACCTTTTTCCCAATATTATGGAATAAACATGCAGCTCTGAAATGATTAGTATTTTTAAGATGTAAAATAAATAAAATTATCCACTTTACTAATACAAAACTAGTACACATTATACAGTAGACTCTGTATACATGGAAGCAGTGTAAGTTGAATTCAGGTGAAGGTGGAACCAATATTATGGTCCCACCATCTGAAAATACAGTATTTTTGTACACGTAAAATGGGAGTTAGGCAAAACTAGAACTAAATTCTTGAGATATTGGTGTTCTAGTTATTTAGAGAGTTTACTGTGTATGCATTCATATTTTGTGTATTTCTTAAACATTTTTGCTTATCAGTAATCCACAGTCAATTATTGTGAATTGCCTTGTGAAATAAAATTGCCTATCATCAATGTGGGGGGCCACGGTGGCAGAGTGGTAACACTCTCGCCTCCCACCTCTGCGGCCGGGGTTCGATCCCCGTCATGGCCGTAAGTGGGAAAGCTGGTAGTTGCTTGCCGTTGGTCGGCAGTTTACAGTACAGAACCCTAGCGAACTACATGTACTGGTTTCCTCTGCCCTTCCAACTACCCGTCGTGATATGACCTGTACAGTGTTGAAAGCGACGTAAAACCCCAAATAAACAAAAAAATAACCTATCATCAATGTTGACTTTAATAATTCACTAAATTCTACCAAAATCTGCTCCAGGCTGTATGACATACAAAACTGGATTTATTGATGTATAACCTGAAAGAATTGAAATATCCAAAATCCAACAATTTTACATGTCTATTAATAATCTGAACAGTAGTTCCCAAATTCAGTTCTCCACACAGATGTACCTGAGTTTGAAATATTCCTATTTGTTACTTTAACTGTTTATGCTTCACCTCTGTGCTACACATATACATAATATTTCATATTTAGTTTCTGCCTCTGTCCATGCTCAATTGTATTTGTGACATGATCAAATTTTTTGATGTTTTTATGCAAATGTGTCATAATTTGACAGAAACTGCATCTCATTATCAGTGTAATTAACATAAGTCTACCAGCTGTTGGTGATGCTATCAGCACCTTCTGATCGCAGTGTATTTGCTGCCTTCAGATCTTCACTTTGATTTGTGTCTTTTCCTCTCAGCTGTTTATTTCTATTTACCGTAATATAGACAAGTCTTTAAAACAGAAAAAAAATATAGATCTTTAATGTGCTACTATTTGGTTAATATTTTTTTCCAACTGATTTCATAATTCTCTGGGAAGATATGCTAAATTTTAATAGGAAAAACAGTTCAATTGGATGTTGGAGTCAAAGAACAAACACTTTATACTTATTTCTTATCAAACCTAGCTTATTACACCTTCTGCTCACAGTATATTATGTAATAATGAATTCTAACTTGGAAATGTAAACAAAAACTACAAATGATCACATCTCACCAGTTTCTCGTTTTCTTGTGCCATATCTTTCATTTTGTCTTCTAAGGAACGGTTCAGCGTCGAAAGTTCCATGTTCTTTGCCAAGAATTTCTTGTTTTTCTCCAGTAGGGGGCGCTGCTTTCGTTCCATTTCTTTAAGGCGCACTTGCTGGAAAGCACACAGTTGGGGTTAAAAAGAGTGTTCTGATACTGCAAAGTTGGTGTTGGATTTGGACAGTATAGGATTCAGAGGATTGGTAAAATAATTGAACAAGAGGCTCAAAGATGCCCCAAAAGGCGGGTTGCGCAGGCAGCAATAAGGTTAGCAACTGCTGTAATTACATTTAGAAACAAGGAATTTTCAAAGACACATATTAGGTTACCCAGTTAAGGTGAATGTGTTAGACGTGCTAAGAAACGTAAAACTTGTAATCTAGGTTACATAATTGTATCTATGCTATAAATGGACAAACGAAAGGACGGAATTACACCAATTTCGAAAGCAACTTAGCTATGATGGTGATGTATCTCCCTGTCAAGTTTGAATTCGATTGGACAAAGCATTTTCGAGTTAGAGACTGGCTAAGTTTCAGCTAAGTTTTGTCTTAAAACTGTATTCACAAAGGGTGACTTAGCTAAGTCCAAGATTATCAAATAACCACAGTGGTTTTCTGTGTCATGTGACCTTTCTTTTCTATTCAAACTATACTATTGGTGACTCATATCCTTCATTTAATGCATTTTATCTAAGGAAAAGTGCTGTTTTGAAATGGAAAACCTTATTATCACATATAAACTTCCAAAGACCGCTTTAGTGAGGTGTTCTATATAATTATACTTTATTTACACCCATGTCAAATTTTGAAGTGGGTAAAAGTTTATGGCGGCCATATTTAAGTCCTCTTTACAAAATTTAAGCTCACTACTAACCAGTCTTAAAGTTAAGCCCTTGGCTAAGCCTAAGACCAGTCAAATTCTTTGTGAATACCACTAAGCCTAAGACAAAAGTCTTAGCAGGTTTGGGCAGAAACTTGAGACAAAAGTCTCAACTTTAAGCCTAAGCCCTGGCTAAGACCTTTCGTGAATAGGCGTTTTTGCGTTTAACGCAGAAATTCAAGATGGCCACCAAAAGTGGCAGGAAAACATTTTTTAGAAAAGTTGCCAGTAGACTCTGCATCAATCCTGCAGGTCAAAAATTTTGTCAAAATCGCTCTATCTCGCTCTTCTTCTGAGATAAACACGTTTTTGTGTTTAGCACAGAAATTCAAGATGGCCGCCAAAAGTGGCGGGAAAATGATTTTTGCGAAAAGTCACCAGTGGACTCTGCAGACACCCTAAGGGTCAAAATTTCGTCGAAATCGCTCTATCTCGTTTCATTATCGAGATAAACACATTGACACAGAAAATCAAGATGGCCACCAAAAGTGTCGGGAAAATGGTTTTTGCGAAAAGTTGCCAGTAGTCTCTGCAGATAGCCTGCGAGTCAAAATTTTCGTCAAAATTGCTCTATCTTGCTCCGTTTCCGAGATAAATGCGTTTTTACGTTTTCAGCATAAATCATTAATAAGTCAGCCACTTTGTATTGGATCACTTCCAAAAGTTGATTTCCAGCCATCTATATAACAAACCTACTTGCCAAATTTTATGTGAATAGGTGAACTTTTTAAGTTATCATCCGGACAAGCACACCCTTTTGAAAAACATGTTTTTGGTCATGTGACTTCTCTGATTGGTTGAAATCTCGTGACATCATATTCAGAAATTATTCCCAGGGCTACTGCATACACCTGGCAAATATGAAGAGAATCCGCCTTATGGCTGCAAAGCTTTTGCGAAAAGAAAATGCGGATCCGGTGAATCCGGCGGAGTCGCTTCTCCCATATACAAACAAGTGTCCCTTATGGGACGCTTAATAATGAGGAACCTGGAGGAACATATTTTGGGGGTTACAGCATCTTGTGTTCACGGCAGATTTGTACTGGTTGAGACATGGTGCAAAATACATAACCATATATACAAGCCATTTTCACCTGCAACATAATATATAATTATATATGGAGAAAAATGTGTGAGTTTAAAATAAAGTCCTGCATAGTAAAGGTTATTTAAAACTTAGTTGTGCAATTATATTGAAGTTAATTTTGATAACATAGTTTCACCATATCACTGATCTACAAAGAGACTCTGACTTCATATTCACTGGCATTCTAACTCATACAACAATCTTATTGTGAAAATTCACTAAGAAAATAAGGATTTTACAAAAAATCCTAAAATTATGAAATGTTTTTAACATTGCCATAAACATGCATTCTTTGTATAGTTTTCCACAAATAATACTTCAATATTAACAACATATTGATTTCTACATAGCTATTATAGCTAATTTGTAACAAATATTTTTTAAAATCTAGAAAATTATCAGGAATTTTAAATTTGTTTTCAAAGATTTTACCTACAAAGCATTACTTTTATTCAAATTCTGTCAGTAAATTTGGACCCTGACCTCTTTGAAAAACAAGTTTAATAATCTTACAAATTTCCTAAATGTGAAATGATAAAGATACCACAATAACTGTGTGCACCTTAAACATGCCTAAGCTACTAAAGAGTCTTTGAACACATCTGGTCATATTTAAAAGTTAAATTGTTGGATATTAGGGTGCTTCAGAAGTAATTTTAAGCACTTTTTACCAAATACATTTGTGGATGGATGTCTCAATAGCCATATCTCCCCTCCTTTATACATCATAATGACATTTCACACATTTGATACCAATCATGCTTTACTGAAGATATGTACCTGACTGTGAGGTTAAGGACCGTCATTACCCGAGTTTCACAATGTCATTGTGACAATGTGGGAGGTTTAGTAACCAGTAAAATGTGGCTAGTTAAGGAAACCAATTTCCCTTAAACTGGTTCATAAATTTCTCAACTCTTGCATCAGTGTAGACTTGGTTGAAGTAATAATATGTATTTAGCATTTAAATTCAATTTGTTTTAACTTACACTGCTTTATATGAGAAATTCTGATGTGTAGATTTTACTTAATGTGTAATACAGTTCTTTAATTGTTCAAATTTACTTTACTTTTGGGGCACACAATAATTCTGGGATAATGAAGGGGCACTTTAAGGGTCAGATATTTACAAATAGAGCATGATGTGAGTCATTCCATCTATCAAATGAGGAAACAGCTTTCATTTATTTGTAACTAGGATCTTTTTGCAACATTAATAATTTTTGTGACAATTCCTGTCCACAAATTTTTTGTTGCTTCAACTAGGTTCTGGATGCTTCACATCAGGAAGTACCTACAATGAAAAAATTTCATAATTTGATTTAAGTGCAAAGTCTGTTCTCTATAATTTACAAAAAAAAAATGCTTACACATTCTATACTTGTAAAATCTGTACTGTTACTTTTTAATATTGTGAGGATTATCACGAAAATACAATTATGTTGGGGCGGGCGAGGGTGGTTTTGTGTTTGTTAAATATGTGTTATTGATTTTGAATTCTGATGTATAAACATCCATTTAACTTATAAAGAGTTAAGTTCTTTGCTGGGACAACACATCCAATTTAGACAGCCGATGGTATATATTCTGTGTTTTACTGATATGAATACAAGTGAATTACATCCCTGAAATATAACTAAATATGGAAGGAAGCCATATAATGTTTGAATTGGCCTTCAGTATGTATTAACACGATGCCAATGTACCAGTTGGTACAATCCACTAACTCACAACCATCATGTAAAACTCCTCAATAAATTTCCAGTTGCCACCCAAAGACATTATAGATCTAGACTATGGATCATGTGCCTGGGAGGATGTCTTTATAAAGATGTCGGCATATTTTACCTTACATAGAAGAGAACTTACTAAAAGTTGAACTGATAATATTAATCACAACTGAAACACACCCTTGATGAATGAAACGATTTATAAGGGGATTTTATAAAAATCAATACAGAAACCCAGTATATTTAACTAGTTCTTTCCCAGTAACTTTAGCCACAAATCTAATTGAGGCTCATTAATCCTTATTCTGGCATTTTTCTTTTGTCACTATTAAATTTGGCACAACAGTTCAATGTCACCAAGACCTCAACCTGACTGGTTTTCTCTTTTAATCACTGGATAATTTATATACAAAGGCTACAATAAAGGGTATGAATTATAAAATTCACGTCAGGTTCTGAAATTAAACTCAGTATGTGAAATTCCCCACTCTGGAAAACCTTTGAAATCAAGAGAGAGAAAAAAGCAAAATTTGTACAAGTAATAATAAATAAAATATAGCATCAGAGATGCCCATACTCCAAAGCCTGGGGAAAGTGTTGGACTCTGTGAGATATAGATCTAGAAGAGGTGAAAAAGTACAAAGATAAGGAGTCTGTCTTAACACACAGTATAAGTTATACAAATGTGCAGGAGAAATATCACTTAAGAAACAGAAAATGAATATATTATAGAGATAACTATCAAAACAAGACAATTTCAGAGCAAGATAACAGCTTTAATTTGTAAATTAAAAGTTATGAAGTTGTAAAATTTGTGAATTGATCTATTCATTAACTTAAGTATAGTTGTCAACAGAGATAGCACAACTAGGTAAATGTATAGAGTTATTTCTGCACAATTTGGTAAAAGTATATAATTATTATAATGATCAGTTGCAGCAATCCTTATATCTTTGTGATAAGAAAATATGTCTCAAGTGTGGCAGTAAAAACATTCTGGGAGAGCCCAGGTCAAAGTTCACACCAAAGTCATTTCATGATGCTGCAAACCTACACCCACCCAACCAATATACCTACCAAGTAACAACTTCCTATGCCTTACAGTTTCTGAAATATAGCCCAAACAAGATGTTAAAGTTCAAGGTCACTACAGCAAAGGTCAAACAAAGTCTCACCATAACATTGGACAACTACATCCTCCAACCAACTTCCCTATCTGGTATCAATTTTCTAAGCCTTACAGTTTCAGGATATAGCTTTCAATGTCACGTTCATAATGGCAATGTCAAATGAAGGTCAAACCATGAAACTGCACACCTAAACCCCCAACCAGTATTCCTGCCAAGTATCAACTTCATATACCTTGCAATTTCTATGATAAAGCCAAAGCAACATTTTGAAGGTCTAGGTCACAACAAGGTCAAATCAAGGTCACACCATGACACTGCAAACCTACACCCCCTACCAATGTACCCGAGTATGAGCTGCCAAAAGCTCAGTTTGTAAAGTTCTTCTGCCCACAAAACTGCCTGCCTGCCTTCTCATCCTGCCAGATTCCATGGGTGAAAATAGTATATGTACAGCCTGAAAGGGCTGTCGGATAAAAAGCATTAATCTATGACCAAGAAAAAACTACAAAGGTCAGGGTCACTACAGTAAGGTCAAACCAAGGTAACACAATAAAACATACAGCCACACCCCTAAACTAATATCCGTACCAAACAGGAAGTATCTATGCCTTGCGGTTTCTGAAGATTCTCCAACCACTTGGCAAACCAAACAATGTGAGTGAAAATATGAATGGTTCTATTGTCACGAGTTTGTATCCTGACCACCCAAATAATGTAGTTATGACGCATTTTCCACAAAATATTATTGTATTGATTTACCGGTTATACAAGCTTATATGGTACTTTGGTAGAATTGTTTATTAATCAGAGACAGCCATTATGGTCAAAGACTTTCCCATGAAAAGTCTATATTAATTTCCCCAGCAGTGTTCAATATAGCAAGTCCATTAATGGCCATGTAATTGCTTCTATTCATAATCTTTTTCTTAACAACTCCACTACATGTTTTGCTAATGGGATGACACGTGGCAGCAGTGTGGTTATGCAGTGTGGTTATAATAAGCATGAGGTCATAGCTAGATTTCGATGCTACGTTGCAAAATATATTCCCTTGTCCTAATTAAGATTTACATGCAACTCGTGACCACGGCATCTCGTGACGAACAACTCGTACAACTTGTACACAAACATTTTATTAGAATTCTCATACTTCCGTGGGGGTTGCCTAGCAATAGTATGAAATAAAATATGCAAATTAGAAAACGTGAGGTCACGGAATTCCCAGAGGGTTTCCTAGAACTATTATGAAATAAATTATGCAAATTAGAAAAGTAAACGTGAGGAGACAGAAGTCCATGGATTTTCCTGCAATATTTTAAAATAAATTATGCAAATTAGAAAAAAACGTGGGGAGACAGAAGTCCGTGGAGTTTACTTCAATATTTTAAAATAAAATATGCAAATTAGAAAAAATGTGGGGAGACAGAAGTCTGTGGAGTTTACTTCAATATTTTGAAATAAAATATGAAAATTAGAAAAAAAACATAGGGAGACAGAAGTCCATGGAGTTTACTTCAATATTTTAAAATAAAATTGAAAATTTTAATTACTTAAATGTAGCTTTCATCACATTTGAGGGGTTTTGCCACCAATCTAGGTGGGCTACAATGGCTTCTGTCCAAGGAAGGAGGTTGTCCAGCGACTGAGGATATCTCCAGTGCTCCTTGAGATGAAACTGAAAGGGCCTCATGTGAAGGCGTCCCTCCGGGACCATTTTCTCCGTTGAGGCTAGCAACCCAATTAGAGACATCAAACATCTTGCAGTCAAAACACGTTTTGACTTGAGCCGTAGGATCAAATCCTGAAGTTTGAGCCATCTCTCGTGAGTGGGTCTTACAAGGGCTGAATCTAGGTGGTATTCGTAGCCCACGAACGAAAACACCTGAGTAGGTTTCAGTTCTGATTTTTCTTGGTTGATTATCCAACCCAAGGATTGGGTTAGGTCTACCACTGCCTGTGTGTCCCTTTGGGATTCCTCCTGAGACTGGGACCTGATCAGCCAGTCCAGGTATTGGTGAATTCCTCTTGAGAGGGCCATTAGTTTCACTTCCTTTACGATCATCGTAAAGACCTGGGGGGCTGTGGCCAGTCCGAAAGGTAGGGAGGTGAACTGGAACACCTGGGCCTTGTAGCAAAACCTTAGGTACTTCCTTGAGTTTGGATGGATGGGGATGTGAAGGTATGCGTCTGACAGGTCTATCGACGATACCCACTCCCCTGGGACCAGGGAAGTCCTGATGGACTCCGGGGTTTCCATTTTGAACTTTTCTACATGTAGAAAAGTGTTGAGCCTGCTTAAGTCTATGACTGGCCTCCACCTTTGGTGAGGCTTGGGTACTAGGAACAGGCGACTGTAAAACCCGAGAGATTTTACGTTTTCCACCCTTTCGATAGCGTTCTTTGACAAGAGAGACTGGATACAAGTGGCCAAGGCTTGGTCTTTTTGTTGGGCCTTGTACTCTGATAGAATCAGAGGAAATCTGATCAAGTTTGGCTTTGAACGGAATGGCAGAACATAGCCATTGGTGATAATGTTTAACACGTTTTGAGAACATTTGTTTATTAGCCAGTCTCTCTTGAAAGAACGGAGGCGACTTCCTACTGGTGGACTGAGTGAGGCTTTGGAGGAGTCATTGAGAAGGGGGGTTTCCACGCCCCCTTCCCCTATTGTGGGGTCGAAAACGACCCCTGGAGCCTCTGAAGTTGGATTTTCCTCTTCCCGAGGGAAAGGATTGGTTACTGCTTTGAGAGGTATTGCCCCCATAGGGGCATTTCCTGTAGGAGCCTCTTTTCCTGTGGGGGCCACGAAAGGGCTTATTCTGGTAGGGTGCGAAACCCTGAGAATCTTTTGAGGTGCCTTTTTTGAGAAGGAAGTCCTCACCTTCCTTTACGAGTTGAGACTCGAACAAGGAGGAGTCCCAGAAGGACGAGTTCCTAAGTTCTTGGTGTCTCGTTTCCCCTAGCTGGGGATGTAATAGAGTCATTTCGGCTTCGCGCCTAAGCAAGCCGGTATTAGCCATGGAATATAATTCCCTCTGGAGAATATGGGCTAGAGATTTGCTGAGACAGGTAAGAGCTCTATGTTGAACAAGAACCGTCTTGTTCCAAAAATCCAAGTACTCAGCAACTTCCTCGTATCCGCGCTTTGCTGCTTTCTCAGGATTGGCACCTTTCTGGATCTGAGATTTTATCTTCTTGACAGTTGACTTAATGCTATGTTGGCACTTTTCCAAGGAAGCATTGCAAGAAGAAGAGGTTTTGGCAAAGGCAGCGGTGAAATTGAGGGTTGAAATATTTTGTCTAGCCTGATGTTCCAGCTCCTTAAGAACTGGCAGAGGGACTTTGGCTACTGGTGCCCCAGGAGGTCTAGGAGTAATACAGATCTTAGCAAAGTCTGTATTCAACTCCTGGATTTTGTCTTCAAAAGTGGGCTGTCCAACCTTATACCACTTAGAAGTGGATGGAGGAGGCTTGACATATTTGCCCTCAGCTAAATTGGCAGCTTTGAAATCATGTTGAAATTTATCAAAGGCGTCCTTGATAACTGAGCTAAGTGGTAGGATAGAGGAAGGACCTCTAGGTCTGAGCTCTTGACGGCCTTTTTCGTCATCCAGACCCAACACTGAAGTTGAAGACCTAGGCATAGAGTCCCTGGGGTGAGGGAGAGAAAGAATGCGCCTGAAGGTGTCTACTTCTTCAGAGTATTGGGAGGGAATGTCAGACAGAGCTACTTCCCTATAATAAGGGGGGTCTGGATCATGTTGTGGGAGGTCTTGATCAGAAGCTGCGCCTGAGGGCTGAGCCCTAGAGGGCTTAGAAGACCTGTGTCTGGCAACAGGGGAGTGATCTTCCTCTGAAGATGACACATATCTGGACCTAGATTTATGCTTGCTCTTGTCAGTGTTTCTTAGGTCTAGTTGGATGGATCCAAGGTTCGTCGGAATCCTCATCCAGTTGATCCGAGGCAGAGCTCGGTGCTACTGTTTGTCTGTGGCTTTGTTTTTTGTGTGAGTACGAGGAATCCTTCGGTATAGCCTCAGAAGGGGCAACGTACTGATCCAAGGTAGTTTGGTTAAGTACTAGTCGAAGAGGGAGTGCTGGACCAACGTCCACATCCATTGCTTCGGACTGAGTATTAGTACTTGACCTCGGAGGGGGTAGGTCCAGATGAGCAGCAATGTTGCTGGATGGACCAGCTTTTGAAGCATGAGACGAGGGTTCAACCTCGGATGGCTTTTTAATTGATAACTCCTCTCGGAGTGATTGAAATGCTTCTAACATGGATGCCTGGAAGGAACCCGTTTACTGCTGTAAATGTATATTTAAGGAATCACCCAGGGATTTCTCTAAATTTCTTTGAATTTTGTTTTGCAAAACAGTACCTGGGGTGGGTGGGACAGCTTTAGCTGGGGTTTTTAATGATAAAGAACTGAAGGCGAGAGGTTGAGGACGGGGGGTGAGGTAAAGAGGTTATCAGCAGCACTCTCTAGGTCTGCATTGGAACCAGTAAAAGAGTCCCCATCGCCTTCACCCAAGAGATCTAGTTCATCTTTAGAACTAGTTTCCGCTTTTTGCTTTTTTAAGTACCACTTCCTATTTTGAATTTTTTGCAATTGCTCATCAGTGAGAGACGTGCAAATATGGCAGGGTGCTTCAAAGGTGACACAGGGGTCATCTCCCTTGCCAGCCTCCCTACAGGTAGGGCAGTAGTTATGATTATCAAAACTGAAGCAAAAATGGCGGCATTTCTGAGCTCTCGGTTTGTCTTTGTTTGCTTGATGGAGAGACATTTTAACGCAATAAAAAGACGTACAATTGAAATTGCCTGAACCGAGAAAACTCAAAACACGCGGATTGTAAGGAAAATACTTAAGTTGTGAAATCAATAATTTTACAGAACAATCTATGAAATATATGAAATGAAATATTCAAATATTAGCCTCCAACAATACGTAAAGACTGAGAAATAAATGAAAATGTCTGTATATTTACAAACTGCTACCAGTCAATCGTGGCCAACGAGAAAGTAGGACGATTGGTCAGAAGTTATCACGTGACGACAACTACCAGTATATCCGGTGGCTAACAAGAACGATCTTTTTTTCTAAGACGTTGGCCCCGGGTGTGGCAACCCGAGAACAGCATTAAGTCCCACATGGTAAGCTATTGTAGCGTAATAAAATATGCAAATTGAAAAAAAAAACGTGAGCGGACAGAAGTCGGTGGTGTTAACTGCAATATTTAAAAAAAAATCTTGGGAACGAGTTGTGGGTACGAGTTGTTGGTCACGAGCTGCCGTGGTCATAAGATGCTTGTATACCCTAATTAATACTTTGCAATTTGTTTGGCTTTAAAAACCCCCTGCTTCTGCTGAAATTGAGCAGCAGAAGGGCAGAACAGCAAAGGATAAGGACGAACAAAAAGATATGGATATCTCAGAGCAGAATATTTGGATATAGTACGTAGAACTTAGACAAAATGTCAGCTCTGAGAACTTGGGATATTTTAAGTGAATTTGTTTTTAGCAAATTTATCAGTGTTTGGATTTATAATATTTCACAACATTGGACTTTGTATAATTTTACACTATATAATTCTACAGTGTTTAACACCCCAGAAATATACTCCAAAGTTATTTAGGAAAGCAGAATTTTATATTTTCATGATGTTGATTTAGTGTTTAACAATAGACACCAGTAACTGTTCTTTCATTTCCCTATTGGTTATCGGAATTGCTAATGGAAATTGAAAGTGTTCAGAATTTGTTTTTGTACTCCATTGCTTCTGTAATGAACTTGTTATCAGTTCTATCTTAAATTAAATTCTGTGGACATAACATTTGGTAAATAAATTGGATGGATATCATTTGTGGTGTTTCTATTTGTGGAGATGTCAACAGCCAGATGCCTTGATCCTAACACTTACCATCTGAAAACGAAAAGATCCCAAACACCCCCCACATGAAAGTGTGTGTTATGGCATGATTCCTTCCCTTCTTCACAAAAAGAAAAATAAAATATATTATTTTTAGTGAAAGGAAAAAAAAATGGCCGTAACAATGTCATCCTAACTGTTAGCTTATTGGTTGTACAATTTATTTTTTCAGTTGTAGAGGTAGAAAGCATTATCATAGAGGTCACAGTCACTCTTCCAATTTTTATGCCACAACTTATCTTAATGTTGTTACAAGTCTTTGGTAAAAATGCCACTAAGTGATCTTGCCTAAAAGAGAAGATATATCATAGAAATGTCCTGATTACTGAAGAATATGCATCAGGCCTTATTATTATGAGTTATATTTATGAGTTGTAGTGGTAAAGAGCAGGGCATAAGCCTGATTTTCTGGTAAGAAGTACCTTTTCAATTGGGAAAAATCATGATTTGTCAGTTTCCCATTTCACAATGATAAGTTAAACACTCTCCTGAATCATAAATCAACCAGGTGTTACAACACCTTGTGAAAGTAGAACTAGAGTATAGGGCTGTCGGGTAAAACTAGTCACCCAAATCAAAAGTTTTTAAAAAGGAAAAGAAAAACAAAAAACATGCTGGTTCAATGGCGAATTTCACATTCTGTGGCAAATTTTTCATTCCTTACATTTTCACAACCTTGATTCTGCTAAAACTTGCACACTTTAACAACTGAATAATTGTGTACAAGCAGGCTTTTCTCCGTTTTTTTAGGAATAATAATTATATTTGGGTCACAAACACACACATAGATAAAGGTTCACAAGGTACAGTGAGGGAAGAATATAATTTTTCATTGTCATAGATAGAAGGACAAGCTGTCAAAGATCCTTACCTAAGAATTTATTGCGTTTGAAATTTAAAAAGTGCCACATGTGTAATATATGTACATTTCACTGCATTAAAACCTTTCAGTATTTCAAAAACAGTTTACGGCCTTAAAGCTTTAACATGTTTTGATTGTGAAAGCATATTTCATGAATACAAGCAAAATATTGTGATCTTCAGTTTGCTACAGTTTTATGACACTGTAAAATGTAGAAAATTGTCATATATCATATTATCCACTGCTATGCGTCTACTTAATCATAATAGTATATTCTTTTACAGAAACTGGGACTGTAAGATTGTACAACTAAATGATAAATTAATCAATAGAAAACATAAATATAGATCGAAATATCTGTTCATAATGTCAAATGTTTGCATACAGAAGACCTGATGACACAGAATCTTGAAGAGCATCTGAAAATCGAAACACTTTATAATTTAACTTTTAAACTTTTTTGCCCATTTTAATTTTCTAAAAATATCTCATTTTGTATACCAAGCAGGTGTATGTTTGTGAGTGTGTTTGGAGGGGGAGGGGCTGTAGTGACAAAGCCTTTTAACTTTAAGTGAAGTACAAATCACATGTGTTCCATAAAACACGTGTGACAAAGTCTCCACTTAACAGATTATATTACACCATTTACAAGCTGATAATTTGCCACAACCTGATCTGTATATATAAATATATAAAGACCAAAAGTACTTCAATGGTTAATTTTGTGGTCAGAATAAGAAATTGGTTCTTTTTGTTAAATCATTCAAACCACAAGGTTAATAGTGTCTATCACAACACAATGTTACTCAAAACAAGACACCATTTTTCCTTTTTAAAGCTGAATATACTGGGTCAGCAAGGTTCAATTATATCCCAGCAATTAGTGCACATCCAACCAGTCACTTATTTATGATTTATTCTGTTTGGTTGAGACCCTTGTTCTCAAAGAGGTTTTGTCTCTTGATTGTTACAGATTGAAGGAGTAGATATATATATATTTTCACGATTTACTGGTTATTTATTCTACACAGTTCAACTAATTATAAAACAAGATGCTATCACTATCATTTCATGCTTCATCTTTCAAGTCAGGTATTTTATCAGATTTGTAAGCATATTATCATAACTGCTGATTTCAACTCACAGACTGGTTATAAACTTATATGATTTGTCTACAAGTAGAAATACTGAGATGCTATTATTTCCTGAACTATAACAGCATCATAAAAGAAATTCTTTACACAAAACTTTCTTGTTATAACATGTCATTCTCTTTCTTGTGTTTGCCCTGAGTGTATTCAAAATAAGATCAAAACAAGGTGCAAACTTCCAATTTTTTCATAAATAAATCTCATAGTCAAGTCATTTGAACAGAGTATCAGATATCATATATTCAGACAGGCATTTCATCGCTGAATGCTTTCTACATGTCTTACAGGATACACACGCACACGTTTTATATCATATCTCAAATGTTTATAAAATCTGATTTAATGCCACACCCCCCAATCTTCAAGTTCCTAGGTTCTTAGAGCTCAGCTGTATTTTAAAGATAACAATTGACTGCCAAATACTTCGTGAAGTCTTAATTAACTAAAACTAAATTATAATATACAACTCAAATGACAAAACTATTTAAGCTAAAGTTAAAGAATACCTTTTCTGTGTACAACAAACAATAAAGCAGTATGAAAATAAACAACTGATACAAAATTTTAAAAATATATCATTATTATTATTATATTTTAGTTAATATTTTTGGCTTTCATTTCATAGAAATGCAGATATGCTTTAATATATATTAATTTCTTTATATATTTGACAACATGTATTACATATATGAAACTGTTGAAAAATAAATAACATAAGAAAGAGAGGTGTGTAGTGGCTGGAAAAATGCTGAATGATGTGGGAAAAAAATACAACATAAGTTTTTTAGTGATCAAGATATATAAAACAAAATCCTTGCAATTGTAAAAGACATAAAAGAGTTATGCATAGTAATCTGACCTCATCAGTCGACTATAGACAGATTTCTTTGTGTCACAGGTGGCCTATACATATCTATATTAAGCAAGAAATGTGAAATTTGCCAGTTTATGACATTCACAATGTTTGTGCACCATCAAAATTATACAGCTCAAGGAAACAGAGATGCAACAAGATTAATTAACCGGAAATTGTCACAAACATGATTAGGATGTCCAAGGATAATCTCAATAAATTACCTAATTCTTTAGTAGCGAATTTTATAAATAGTGGCAAATTTCAAACAGTTCTATAGGTATCTGTATTGTATAGCACTCTGTGGGTATAGTGCCACCTTGCCTGTGTGTGTATATAAGCCAATTCAATGTATTTACCACTGAATGAGTTGACAGCCCATTCTGCTTGTGCACAAAGATGTCACTTTGCATAAACAAAACTCCAGGCTTAACAACAAACCACTGATTTAACCTTTGATCTGTTTTTGCATAATATTTAGGTATTTTAAAAAATGCAAATTCCAACTAAGCAGCCACATATATATATATAACATTAATACTTGGCAAAGTTCTGGGATTTAAACAGACATTTAACTTTACAGACAATTTAACTCATTTTTTGTATTTTTTTTTTCACTGTAATGCAGATGATTTCTTCATATGCTTGGCAAATCAATTATTTGCATTTTGTATTTATACTCAGCGCAATATCTCCATGTATTACAGGACTCAAAGAGCTATATGACCTATCCAACTGCACAAGTACAACCCAAGCTATCAAGTGACTGACAATGCCTTGACTGAAAGACAGAGACTCAAATATGACCATTTATCAACGTCCCTGAGGTTCTTTACATACCTGCTCCTGTTCCACTGGAGCCTACCCTACAGCTGATCCTACGACTCTAGGGTCGGCTGAAAAAGTTGCGGGTTGGGGACAAAAATCCACAAAAAGGGCGGCAAAAATTCACCTCCCTGACAGGACTTGATACATCCAGGACAAGCCCTAAACCCCTAACAGACAAGCCATAGCAGGTCCCAACAAGCCATACTGACAAACAGACAGGACTGGAGAAACATACAGAATCACCACGACCAGACTTGCAGTCGGTACTGCCATTACAGTTATAGAGGTATATGACATATAGAGGTAAAACTGCAGAATATCCTGGTTGAACTGGAATTTTGTTGTAAATATTTCACGTTACGACTAATTGATAATAAAACCCATGTTTCTCCCATTGTCATAGTCACTAGTGATGTCACACTTACCAGTCGTTGTTTCTCATCCTCGAGAGTTTTAGATTTTTCCTCAGCAACCTTCAACTTTGAACTTAATTCCGAAATTTTGGGGGTCCAGTTGGCCAAACCAGGAGGCTGGAAAACAGAAGACAATACCTTCTTTATTTACAAAGTTGAAATGTATGACAATTTGGGGATCAAGTTGGCCCAACCAAGAGGCTTGAAAACTGAAGACAATACCAAATTTATTTACAAAGTAGCAATGTCTGAAATTTTTGGGGTCCAACTGGCCAAACCAGGAGGCTTGAAAACAAAAGACAACACCTTATTTATTTACAAAATTGAAATGTGTGAAGTTGATTATTAAAAGACCAAATGCTACATAGAAAAGAATTCCAGGTAATAATGAAAATGTCAACAGAAAAGATTTTCTACAAACACTACATGTTTGGTTTCTTTGAGGAGTTCTATATTCACCAATATTAAACATCTGCCTAAAGGCCTTCATTTGACAATTAGTCCTGACAGACAACAATCCATACAGTAGTTTTACTTTGTTAATTAAGACAGTGACCACTTTGTAAGTAGCTGTATTTAAACTAATTTTTATTACAGATTAATAATAATTCAAAAGTGTCTGTATGATGAAAAGACAGAAAAAGGAAATATTTACATTCACTGATATTTCCATTTTGAATCAATGCGAAATATGTTGGCTATTAAATTACTTTTTTCATACTTTAAAAAACTATCCCTAGGTTTGATAATTACTTGCTTACATGTAATCGATACAGCTGGTTTAAACCATATAGTGCAGAATATTTACCAACTAGTATGAACAGCTTTCCACCACTAATTAACTGCCATGATATCACTCATACAATGTGTTTAAGTGATCTTACATCCAAGTTAATGCAAACTCATAAACACCATACTCTGAATATTGAGATAAATTGTTGTATCATTGAATTAAAACAATACTGATAGTAATACTAATGACACAGATATACAGCACACTCACAAAGAGTAGAGATGCTACCAAACAAATAGAGCTCTAAGTGAAACAACTGGTCGTTTTGAGGGCAAAAAATGTATTTTTTGCAGGGCTATTTCCGACTTTACTGAACAAATCCTGTGGATATTGTTGGCTTCAGTGATATATTCTACTAATTGATAGACCGAGTAACTGACTGATGAACTGATTTGTTTTCAACCTTGCCTTCAACACACTGTATATGTTATATAACGGGCTCACAGTGGGTAGTTTGAGGGATGGAGGAAAGTGGTGCATAGAGTTTGGTCAACCTTCTGCAATGAAAGCTATTGGGACACTGGCAACCAACTATCACATTTCCTATTTCAGGTAAACCTACCACTTGTTTATTTATTTTTTTGTTTTATGTGGCATTCAACAACCCGGGTGGTATTGCAACGGGTAGTTTACGGGTGGAGGAACCAGTGCATACTAGTTGGGCAACATTCTGCACAGGCAAGTAACTACCAACTTTCCAACATGAAGTGCCCAGGTTAAGATTCGAACCAGCAACCTCAGAGGTTGAAGGCAAGCACTCTAACCGCTACACCACCAAGCCCCCAGGTGAACGTCGGAAATAAACCCCAGACCTGACAGGTGGCAGGCAGGGTGCTACCTACTAAGCAACTATACCCCCTGTTCAAAATGAGAGCATGCATCACTTGATATTGAAATTTCTCAGTCACAGCAAAAACACTAATAATACGTTAAATCAGATGACAAGTGTGGTACTAACCTTAACAATTTTCACATATTTAATCTCTGTCAATGCAGCCATAATTAACACCTTTCAAAATTCGGATTCCAGTGTCTTAAATAAAACAATTACATTGTCACTTGGAAGAAAAATCCTGCATTTTTATAATTCTTGAGCCAAACAGTTGTCCTCGAAACTTGTGTATTCTTTTCAGCTGAGGCATTGTAAGTACTAATCAAACAGGTGCAGCTCCCACCTAGCGGTGACAAGTGAATCCTTGTTACCTTGTAAAATCTCACTGAACAAAACATACACATGTACTTTCATTAATAAGCTGTAGAAGTACCAACTTAGAAGAAAATGCTTTTAAGATTCAGACTGAGAAACTCAGAGATTTATATCTCAAAAAAAAGTTGTGAGCTTGTGTCAGCAAGTTTGAGATATTGGGTGTCTGCACATGTGTACAGTGTATTTATACAGACAACACTAGCAATGACAAAAGCCTTTAAAGGGTGTTAAGCCATCCTGTGTTCCTCACAAAGTCTGCAACACACAAAGTGAAAGCGTACGAGGAGAGGTGCACCCATTTGTAACTTGCGTAGTGATTTGTAAAAATATTGGACAATGGGGAAATATCTGTACAAGTAAAAACACAGTTTTTACAACACTCCAGTCACAAAATCTAATGCCCTGTAAACACCTAAATAACTGTTTTGTGTTCATTGTATATTTTGCGCACTGTGAGATTTATAATTTAATATATTTGAAAAGTTAAACAAAGAATGGACTAAGATATATAATAATATTCCGAAAAAATAAATCTTGATTGATGTATTTCACTTGAAAGAAATGTAATAAGTGAAATAAGGTTTAAAGCTTATTATTAATACCTTATGTAAAATATAATATACCATTAGCTTAGACGTTCTTTTTTTCTTTTATTTTAAGTTACACAACTGTGTGATTATCAAACTTCTATTAACTGCTGTTTCTTTAAATATGTCACAGAATCCTGCGTGACCAAGTGGACATCAAGCTTGACCAACAATCACTTGAATCTCCTCTCTATGGTCATGGGTACGAGACTACGTTGTAATGGCATGTTGTAAAATGGTCACGCTCTATCCCAACATGACACTAGTTGTTAAAGTGACGTCAAACCCAACTTTAACCTCAGCGTGGCAATGTTCAGAGGCTGGTAGATAATGTAGCCATGGGACATGGCAATATTCTGTAGAATTTACTCCCAAATTCAAACAATTTCAACACAATTATTGGCTTCAAATCAATAAATGAGAGCAATATCTTCCGTATGTGTTCAAAAGTGGTGGCCTGAAGTTGAACAGAATCAAATATTCACAGGAAGACAGGGGATTTCTCCAGTAACAGAAAAATTCACTTAATTCTTCACTATGGTTTTACAACAGTCACCAGCAGCTCAGAAAGAGACAGAAGCTGTAAGGACAGTCCATAAATATCAGCTTGAAGCTACAACATGGTGATGTAATAAGTATATATTCATTAAATGTTGACCAATCCAGGAATTATGATGAAGAAATCTTAAACATCTTTTATGCTGAATTTTAATTACAATAATATACCTGTCCATGCTTACACTGTAAATAGTTTTAAGATTGTACAGTTTTAAATTTAAACGCTTTGAAATTTTTCATTAAATTCCATTTCACTGACAATTCAATATTTGGGAAAGTATATTTGATGATTGACAAAATGGCTCAAATCCACAGTTTGATGCTGAAAACGAATAACGGATAATTTTCCTGCTTTTAATAAACTATAAACTAGAATACATCTCACAGGAAGGTAGATCTTGTAAATTAGCAAAAATTTACTAAACATAAAGGTAATAGAACAAAACTGATTCACTTTACATGAAGCTTGTTTCTATCCTCATTCAATGTATTTGAAAAACATGTGAGAGGGTCAATAAAACAATTTAACATGTTATCTTTTCCCAATTTTTACCCAGAACTCAAAATTCAGCAGTGTATTTTTAACATGTCCAGTACTTTGTCATTCTTCAACTGCCTAAGCAGAAATATTGCAAACATTTAGGAAATCGAACGTGAGTCGGTTAATATTGAAAAGTTAAAGCAGTCAAAGTGAGATCAGTCACACAGATTCATGTCAAAAGAATCAAATCCATAAAACATAAGCTACAACCCACATGTGATTGTCAAGATTCCAAAAGTAGCAAATTATTATTACCATCACTGGTATTTTGTCATTTTTAAGCATTGCCCTTGTATTCCAGATCATTTTTGCAACGCCCTAATTTTGACATTGTGGACATTGACAGCCTCAATATTATTATGCCAGAGACTCATGTGATACAGCAAAAAGCACAATTATGTAAGAAAATTGCCATCCCTCAAGCTTCAAATTACATACTGACAGCCCATACATTATATGTCTCTGATAGACTTTATGTTTAAGTAAGTTAAAAACAAGCATGAAAACACTTGAATTGACCTCAGCCTAACCCTTCACAAATGACTGCTTTTGTGAAAGTGTTGTAACGAGAAATCGGAGTGAGGATAAAGGGTGCCACAGTGAGGTTATACAGTAAATAGAGATTCTCATTTAGAAAACAATTATAGGTTTCATTTAAAATAAGGATATAATTTAAACACAATATTTTTTAGAATTTTTAACAATGAAGATATTGGTGTAACTGCTTTCACGAAATGCCACCCTGAAATCTGGTATTCAGAAATCTATATGCTTCAACACCAACACATTTCATAATTGCCCAAATTCAGCAATTTTCATGCAAGTTTTGCATTTGATACTTCAATTTCTTGTGCTTTTATTAAATTCCCCCTTTTATTGTTTTTGCTGAGATGTGAAAACTAAACCAGTATTTTGTTTTTTATTTAATTATGGCAAAAATAATGAAAAACTACAAAGAATGTTAAAGAACTAGCTATTTAAAATCTATATCAGTTCTGTATACAATGTATAATATAGTATCCTTCCCAGATAACATAACATAATTGATTTTAATTGTTACTTAATGGTTCCCCTAGCTCGTACAATCTTCCCAGACATATTTTAGTTTAATAACGGAGTCGCATGTGTCACTAGCATACAAGCAACAAGGGAGTTATCCTCTCCAAACAGCACAACTAATTTTATGGTAAACTTAAGGATTTCGAGGGGGATTACATCTTTCAAAAATAGCCAGCCTCGGCAGGAAAGAACCCCAGCCCGCAGGTACAGATAAATGGCCAACAACATTGAGATTTGGGAAATCTTTATATTTTGAAGCAAAAGAAACAATTATAAGGGAGATATAAGGCCTTTTTGATATGATGACCCTCCTATTTGCCATTAAAGATATGATATATGGTGGCCACTTGAAAGTCTTAAAAGTGTTGTCATGGCAACATTTGTTACCAGAATACCCCACAAAACCTAAACAGCTCTAGAACATACCCTGAAAATTTGGTGAAAATCCGTGCAGGGGTTTAGTCTGTGGAACACCCACAAAGTTTAAGAGCCAAAAATCATAAAAGTGTTGCCATGGCAACAGTTGTTCCCGGATGCCACCCAAATCCTAATCAGCTCTAGATCCTCTTAAGATAAAGATATCCTGAAAATTTAGTGAAAATCCATGCAGGGATTTAGTCTGTGGAACACCCACAAACTTTAAGACTTGAAAATCTTAAAAGTGTTGCCATGGCAACAGTTGTTACCGGATACTTGCCCGCCGCCGCCGCTGCCCAGACGGCACAGGGGATGACTGGTTAAAAATCACATGAAAACAGATTTAAATTGTTTTAGCTGCTAAAACACCAGCATTTCAGCATGCAGCATGTGCATCATACCCAGAGATTTGTATTCCTGATTTGGACTCATAGCCTCATTGGTACAACTAAGGTTCCATTACCATCCGACAATATACACATACCAACTTATTATAAAGTGGTAAACTTAACACACTACCCTAATCAGCATTTGCACAGTTATCTGTATACATCCTCACCTGACAATATGGTACATTTGATTTCAATAGTATACTTACCACAATTAGCATTTGCACAGGTAACCTGTATTCATCCTCTCCAGATAACTTCGTGCAACTGATCCAGAGAGTAAACTTACCATATTTCCCTGTTCTGCACTTGTGCAGCTGGCATGTATATCCTCCCATGATGACATGGTTTTCTTCTTAGTTTCACCTCCCACCGGCCCCATGGTCTCATTAGGGCACTTGGTGTTACGAGGCAAGTGTTCACCACTTCCTGCTCCCGATGTTACACTCGACTGTTGGGCCTGACTCAACTGCCTATCCTTCACTTTCAGTTCGTCAAGCTAAAAAAAGTTTAAAATGTTGGGTTTGTACATCCCTTGTAACAATAAAGGTCATAGTGGGGCAATATTTCCCCAACACTGACATGGGCTGGACTCAAACCCATAATCACACAGGTGGGAGACAGGTGATCATTGGTCAAACCAAATGACTGGGCGAGTCAGAGTCCATAACTGCAACAAAAAAAAAACAAAAAAAACGCAAAAACAAAACCAGATCAAGGTGAATGTGCTTGGGATTGCCTTCACAATGCCTACAGAAATATCAAACATCTGCATGCAACAAAATGATATGACACTATCTGACACAACATATTCAGACATAAAAGCACTCAAGAAAAATTATAATAGTTTTTTTTTCAGAATCAGACATGAAAAAGAGGATTCTCACAGCACACTTCACTGCCTAGGTATACATGACTTTTAAGAATGGCTCAATAATAAGTAAACAGGAAAATCTGGATCTCTGACATTTTTTTTGTATCCAGGCAGTGATGCAGATCACTCTTAAAATGTAATGGGGTCTAAGTTGAACCAAGACCCATCTTCTCATTTTTCAGGAAGATCCGACCAGTAATATTTGTATAATCCTGCTAACAAACAAACAGACAAATGGTCATGAATTTAATACCTCCTTGGTGGAGGTAATAATGAAATTTTTGTCATTTTAAGTGGAGGGCTGGTGGTCTATGGTACATGCTGACAATACCTTTTGATCCAATAAAAGATGGAAGAATTCTTTAACATACAAATTGTTGGTATCAGCTACATTGTTTCGTGGTCAGTGCATGCAGACAAAAAGACAAGGTTTGCAATACCAGTTCCACCTTTATTGTCGAAACAGCTCCTATAATATCAGCGTCAGTGTATACAGGTCCTAATAGTGGTAACTGGCTTGGTTTTCATTTTTGTGCTTCGTGGATCAATTATTGCTATCAAACTTTGATTTTAACTCTTTCATCACAGTATCTACCAAATCTATAAATTTTAAAATCGTCCCACTACTGTGTGCATTTGTGAAACTAATTTTATTACCTCGGCAAGGAGATATTATTTTCATGACCATTAGTCTCTTTGTCTTACTGTTTTTCTGTTTGTTAGCAGGATTATACAAATACTACTGCTTGGCTCTTCCTGTTAAAAATCAGAAGAAATAACCAATTTGTTTCAATTTTGATCCCATTAAATTTGGAGATTTTCCCAATTACTTATTACTACATGCCTTCTTATGTTTAATATACGTGTACTGTGTACATGTTGTGTACATGTATTTCAAAAGATGAACTGGTTCAGTTTCATGGGATTTTCTCAGAATCACTGTGAACATTTTGTTGATAAATCTTTCATCACGACATTCGTGTCAAGACAGTCAAGCTAACGTGCACAGTGGCATCTTTAGTATGTCACTTCAGAGAAAGACATATGCATACTCTGATACTAATAATAGGAGATAAAACGGATGATAAATGACAGAGCCAGTCACAATTACATGTCATCACTGGGTCATTTCTTGGCAGATGCCACAGAGAATAACAAAACTTGCGAGTTTGTGGGACAGTAAAGTACCTATCTATTTGTTCCAGGTAATATTGGCCTCCACATGCATACAGTACTCCCTGAATACACAAAATTTTAGACATCAATACTTAAGCTACATTTAACAAGCAGTGTCTGAGAACATATGAACCCTTGCCTGCAGACAGTGCTCAAGAAAAACAGAAAAAAATGGGTTTTCAATCCAAATCAACACTGAGTAGGATTAAGTCATGGGTAAACTCCACATGGTATGAAGAGGAGGGTCCAGATCCGATACATAGTTTCCACTCATCTGCATGGACAGATAGACAACACAATGGATTACAATATATTTACCTTTTCTCTTTTTTTTTTTACACAATAGCATTTATTCAGATGATTGGTTAATACTGAAACTGAAAAATATATACAGTAACTGCACATGGATCTTAAGTTATCTCATATGTAAGGGAACTTCCATAGAAACAAGGTTGTCAAACCGATATTTAAAGGACAGCCATGACCTTGAAGAAAGAGGTAAAAAGTCAACATTCTGAATGCTTTTAGGGGGCATAATTACGAGTCATGCATATCAGCCATAGGATGATTTGTCCTTTTGTATGTAACTACCAAGCCAAAATGTGAAGAAACACCTCAAATTTGACCTTTAGAAGGCTGCCATGCAGGCCTTCCACTGACAACAATAGGCTCTGAGACCTTACCCATAAAGACCCACATACCGAATTTGAAAGGTCTAGGTAAAAACCGTAAAATATTTTTTAAGTTATTGAGTATGAAAGGAAATCTCTGCTGTGGCGGTGGTGGCATGGCTGTGCAAATACCTAAGCATCCTCAACAAGTTACAGTGAATATAATTGTAATAGGTTCAATAATTTAAACACCTAGCCTACATGACTGGAATCTTGAATTTGTAATTGTAAGTAATTACTGCCACCAGTCTTATATTTACAGTTTTGGAACTTGACAAAAGCTACAGAAGCGTCATTGGTACAAAATGTGACTCAACAGAAGGCAAACATTAACATTCCATGCTGCATATTAAAGCAAAACATAGGTTGCCTTCAACTCCAGACAAAACTGCTTGACATGACTTTTTTTCCCCCTCTTTTTGGGGGATGAGGATAATTATGTCTTGAAAGCTTATTAGCCACTGGTGAATTTCAGAAAACCATTGTAATTTTTACTATCCAAGGGAAAATACTTTATTAAATAAAAGACAACAGTTACAATATAGCATAGAATTCTATTTGTGTGAAAAAATTGGCTATAGAAGATTTATGATTATCTAGATAAGTTGCTTCCAATGTAAGCTATGGACAAGTAATTTCCCGATACAAAATGTTTAGTATTTAAGACATCTGGAGGGGCCACGGTGGCAGAGTGGTAACACTCTCGCCTCCCACCTCTGAGGCCAGGGTTCGATTCCCGGCACGGCCTCATGTGGGAAAGCTGGTAGTTGCTTGCCGTTGGTCGGCAGTTTACAGTACAGAACCCTAACGAACTGTATGTACTGGTTTCCTCTGCCCTTCCAACTACCCGTCGTGATATGACCTGTACAGTGTTGAAAGCGACGTAAAACCCCAAATAAATAAATAAATAAATAAATTGAGATATCTGGAAGGTTAATTGTGATACCTGACCAAGAACCCACAAATCCTTCAGTATCCAACTAGCCGATATACTTCACACATGTTGTTACTAAATCTAAAACCCAACTTGACTGTTTAATATTAGAACTTTCATACATATTTTCATACTTTCAGCCAAATATTATATCCATTAAGTATGTAGATACCTTAAACTTTGGCACAATGTAACAAATGTGATCATTTTTTAATAAACATCTTTACTATTGATTATTCTCTTGTCAAATTAGCACTAAATGGATATTTTGTACTCATAACTACTTTATGACACTGAAATAACATAGTACTTTTTAATTGTGATGAGATATCATGTATTGTGGCATGATTATATATTGTTAAAACTATGGTTATATTTATATCATAAAGACTCCTACACATCATTTTTTTTTCAATATCACAGACACAAATGATTTAATATCTCCAATACTAGTAACATTTAAAATATGATATGTTTACTGAGCTATTTACAAATTTTCTAGAACTTCATCTTTACATTTCCAGAGCATTCTTTCCTCTCTTAGATCACAACAATCTTTTCTTCCTTCATTTCCTCTTAATTCAAACTTTATTTTTAACCTTCCATAAAATGTTCTTTCCAGTAATGTTGCCTCAAAAACTAAAATTCAAAGGAGATATGTAAATTTCCAGACAATGCTGCAAATACAGAAAAAAGCTATGGCCTGACTCATTTTTTAATGAAATTTAAAAGGAACATACAAAAAAAAATCAAAAATAAATTTCAAGTAAATTAGTGAACCTGAACCAATCAATAGAAAATACCCAAAGGAAAATGAGAACAAATTAGAGCACTTGATTTACATAAAAATTACTCAATTGAATTGACATGATAATCAATTTTAAGCAGATGTAAAATGCCCAAAATACTTAAGGACATTCAATAGATGATTCCAGTACATGTACAGTGTTATCACTCCACAGTGTCTCTAGCGTTTGATTTTCAGATAAACAGGAACATTAAATCTTATAAAGTTATCACATTAACTGTATAAAATACTTTAATCCGTATTAACAAGAACCATAAGAAAGATGTAGAATATTAATTTTAGGGCAATTAATTTGGTGAGAATTATTTCATTGCCATTTTGGTTACTTTATAAAAATGAGAAGTTTTTCTTTCAATAGCATGGCTCAGTGGAAATGATATTGTCAGGTTTTATTAAGAAGATTAGATATATAGTATAGGACTATTCATAAAACATGAAAAGCATAAAGTGAAAGCTGTTCCATTGTAAGAAAGAATTTTTTTGGCAAACTCAACAAAACCTGATAAAAAATATCAATAACCTGGACATTTATATTTTTATTATTTGAATAAACTAAGACTACATTATCCGGGCTCCCTGATGTAAACCCAATTTTGTATAAAAAATGAGCAAAATATATTTCTAGATGCAATGTTGTGCTGCATAATTCTTTTTTTTTTCACAAGGAAGCCATTCAAATATTTTATACTATATTGTCACAAATGCCTGTACATAAACACATCAGACACATTTGTAAACTCTCAACGATTTGACCCTACTCTGATTTGAAAACATTCAAATGATATTACAAAGGTAAAACCATTCATAATCATTTCACATCACTAGCAATCTGAAGAAATCAGTTCTTGGTAGGTTCATCAACTGACCAAGAAACAGATTTAAACTGTGACTTTTTCTTCAGATCATAAAAGGAAGTGAAATATAATTGGTCAAGCAATGCTATTCCTTGGCTGCAGAAAATTATCCTATATATCCTGTGATGGGTGTTTCCCCAATGATTCCAACTGATCTGGTTGACCGGATCAAAATTGTGATTGTGATTGGGTTTTTTGTGGGAAAAGTAAATGTTTGACAGTTTAAAGTCTCATAATGCACACATTCCACACAGGGAAAAATACATTCATAATGTACTCATGTTATCCATATTAATGAGTGTTCTGTTTTGCTTCTGCTTGGCAGATTTAAATGTCTACTTCGATTTGCACAAGGTCTGTAATCTTGACAATTTTGTACATATGATTACTCCCTGTACTTGAGTCTTAGACACAACAGAACAAACAAGAGCACTCGGAGAGCACAGACCATGGGAACTCAATTCCTGGACTTTCAAAACCTACCATTAGCACTGATATTGCTTTTTCCCCTCTATTTCATTTTTTTGCCGATAGTGATCTGGATCACTCCCAATTTATTTTTCATGGATCCAGACAGTGATCCAGATCACTCCCAAAATCTAATCACTTGTTCCTTGTCCCATTTAGGACATTTCCTGAAAATTTCATCAAAATCCGTCCATAACTTTTTGAATTATCTGTCTTTAAAAATTACATTTCATGGATCCAGAAGATCCAGATAGTGATCCGGATCACTCCAAAAATTGAATCATTTCTTCCTTTTTACCTTTTCAGACATACCGTGAAAATTTCATGAAAATCCGTCAATAAGTTATTGCACTTGTCCAAGATGTGATTATAACTTAGAGAAGTGGCAATTCAGGCCATTCTGGATAAAATCTGAGCTAAAATTGAAACATTACTTGTTGCAGTCTTTGTTCATGCAAGGCAACTAGTATCACAATACATGTGTGTACTTGGATTTAATCTGTACACATGCTGAAGAAAAGGTTTTTAACTGTTTATCAATTTTGAAAATTAAATTCATACAATATGAAATCTTATGGATGTCATTATACCTTGAAAAATATGACACTTGTTATCACAGCTATAAAAATAAATCTTTCAGACGGAATGAAAAAAATCTGATAAATACAATTTTAAACTAGAAATAGGACACCCTGTTGATAGTAGCTGCGACATATGAATAGAAACAGGATAGCATAGAAGAACACACATTATCATGTGTAATGTCCACCCCATGAACCTTTTGCAAAAATTGTACAGTAGTCTTACAAGACCCTGTTTCATTTGTAAAATATATCAATGACGCTTAAATATTTATTAGTATACATGTAAATTATTTCAGCTTCATGCCTTTTTGCATTGGTTGGGTCAAAAATTTCGATCAAATTGCTCTATCTTGCACGGTTTGGCAAAAATTCGAAAATTAAAAATGGCCACCATTTTTGGGAAGAGGAAAATTTTTTGAAAATTGCATTGCTTAGATACCCTATGGGTCGAAAATTTTGACGAAATCACTCTATCTCGCACGGTTAAGGAGATAGTAGCAAATTTGCGTTTTCCCATTTTTTGGCAAAAAATCGAAAATTCAAAATGGCCGCCATTTTTGGTGAGGGGAAAATTTTTTGAAAATTGCCAAGAGTACATTTCTTAGATACCCTGTGGGTGGATAATTTCAACGAAATTGCTCTATCTCGCACGGTTAAGGAGATAGAAGCAAATTTGTGTTTTTCCATTTTTGGCAAAGTAGCTAAGTAGCTATTACTCAGTCAGTTATATAGCTATTATCACTAAAAGCAGTCCCAAGCAAGCTATCGACCTAAGTAATGCTCATACTAAATTTGGTAAAGATATGTCAAATATTTTTCCTTAAAATGCCCGGAAACAAAAGAAGTACACAAAAGTAGCTAAGTAGCTATTACTCAGTTAGCTATAGACCTATCTTCACCAAAAGCAATCCCATGCAAGCTATTTTCCCAATAAACACTCATACCAAATTTGGTAAAGATAGGATAAATACTTTTCCTTCAAATGAGCGGAAACCAAGCGTCCGGACGTCAGACGGCGGAAAAAGCAAAAATAATATGTCCACCCCCAGTGGGGTGGACATAAAAATTGAAATCTGTCATACACAGGTACTAGGTTCTATGTCTGTTACTCCTTCTCTCAATGAAGAACTAAATTCCGACTATAAGCACAATATTTTATACAGCATTACAAGACCTTACGTATGAGAACAGCATCCATATAAAATGAACAGACTTTTTTAAAGACCACTGATGTAATGTATTTAAGACTATTTAAATGTGGATTTTGTAATCACACTTTAACTGAATTTTACAAGCTTTCCATAATGCCTTCTTTTGTACAATGTACTCTTCAATGTTTCTGCTTCTTATTACAAAAAAAAGTACATCTTTCAAATTTTTCACTGACTGTTTTGTTGTTATAACTAATTAGGGCAATTAAGGAGTTCTTATTCAACAAGTATCCATTACAGAGTAATGTAATGAATTATTTGGATTAGAAAACCTAGAAAACTCTCACTTAGAACACTGGCAGTTTTTAATTATTCATATAAAAATTAGTATAAAACTGGGTAATTTTTTTTTTTTTTTCATTTTCAAGAAAAAAAATGGCATTTTGTTATCTTCACCAAAAAAGAGAAAACTTGTTGAAGAGTAGCATAATGGTGAAATTAAGAGAACTTGAGTACACAATTACTATGCATGCCATCACACTGTAATCACTATGTACTCAAAATTAATCCATTAATTAATGAATTTGAGATTTCATTCAAATGCTGTTTCTAGTTACCACTTTCTGAAACAAATTTTTCAGAGAAGTGAAATACCTATGACAGTCTTTTTTTGACCAAACAACCAAAAGAACATTATTATTTTTACTTATTGACCAGTTACAACCAAAAGAACATTATTATTTTTATTTATTTTTTTTTTTATTATTATTATTGTTTTTGTTGTTTTTTGTTTTTTTTTTTGGGGGGGGGAGGCTTTTTTTTGCGGGGGGGGGGGGGGGGGGGGCATAAAATAGGTTGGATAAAATATTAACTGTTGGCAAACTTGAATTCAGAAAATAGTCCACAAACCCTTTTAGTTAAAAGTTAAAGACCATACCATAGAAATCTAATGTCCAATGAAATCTATTATCTGAGAATCCTGCTCAAAGAGAAGTTTTTTATTTTTTATTTTTTTTTGGTTCACTAAGATTACACCAAGTAGGATTAAGTGTATTGGATAACTGAAGTTTACAGTGTAGCAGCTTTATCACAGCACACATTGTACAATAAATCTCTCTTCCTCTAAGTAACTGAAATAAGCTGGGATAGATACATCCCAGAAGCAGTGTATATTAGTTTCTACTGCATTTTATGCATTACCAGTGCACTATTTATGTCTATAATCTCAGCACAAAAATACTCAAGACCTACAAAAACTTCACATAAATCAAGCAAGTACTCAGCCAGCTGACAAGTGCCTTCTTACTGTAATAACTTCATTTTCCAAATCCCAAATTTCTACATTATTCTTATAGCAATGTAATATTTCTCTGAAACTGAAATAGTTCAATTTATGTTAACAAAGAAAAAATATGTTATGAAGAGATTCAGTTTCTATTTTTTTTCTGGTACTGGGACTACAGTCTCTCTGAAAAACCCATTTTGAATCTAGGATAACCGGACTCCACCCACAGGGAAAAAAATCATCTCACTGATGAGATACAGATTACTCAAGAGAGTAGTAGCATATGGTTAGACTGCCTATAATATTTCTCCTTCAACTGTGAAATCACTTGTACTTGAGTGAAGATTTGTTTCTCTCCAAACCATCTTATACTTTCAAAAGTGGTTCACATCATGTTGCAAATACTGTTTGTCTGCTTTCTTCAAAAGCTAAGGGCTGTGTGCAAGCAAATTATATTTCTCTGTCTAAGCAATGTGCCCTGTAACATGAAAATTTTAGTTTAGTTAATCAAAACATTTACCTAGTTTAGGTGCAGGGGACTCAGAGGTGTACTAGTTTCACGCTTACCTCCAATTTTTCTGGTTATGTTCAAGTTTTGGTTGTTTAGTTTGAAATTTAATTGTTGCCTACCAATGCCTTCCAGTCTAATGTGCAGAATCTTTCCAACTAGACCTAGTGCTTTTGAAAACCATTGCAAATTTCTATCCAATGGAAAAACAAAGCACCCTAGCTAGTAAGCACCTAGGCCGCATTCAAGGTAGCATCCTATGATTTCCCATAATAATTTCCCATAAAATGGTCCAATGGTCAAATCTTCCCACATGAAAAGATTCCCTGCATATGATATCCCACAGGTTGGTTCATATCCCAAACTTCTATGACCAATAAAAAACAAGATATGGGCACCTTGGTTTGACTCATCCATTTGGCCTTAAAGAATGGGATAGAGGTCCAAGACCAAGATCTGTTATGGGTTGGTTTGACATCCAAAACCTCTAGGACCAATATATAAGCCAGATATTGGCATTTTAAGCTTAGGGTGCTTCTGCATGCTGTGGATGACCTTGAATAAAAATAGCATCAGAGATGCCCGTACCCCACAGCCTAGGGAAATATTTTCAACACCATGAGATATAGAAGTACTGTACCAGTACAAACTTCAGGATACTTTCAGAGCACTGTCAGTTATATAAAGGTCCAAACAATGTTTAAATGGAGAAACAATGTTTAAAAGAAAGATAATGCATATAAAGATGAAGTATTGAAACAAGATAATTCAATAACAAGATGACAGCATTAATCAGTAAACTAAAATTCAACACTCTTTATGTACATCTGCATGGCCGAATTATAGTTTAGATGGTTTGAATATTACCATGCATACAGAAGTGGTAATACATTTAATGAATGCTTATTGTGGTGTTGGAGCAAAATCTGAGGCTCACTTGATGAAATTCTATCTCTTACAATGGAAAGTTATGAAAGTAAAATAAAAAACAAGATAAATTCTAATATGATTTTATGCTTAATCTGCATCAAAAGACAGACCCAAAGGTCCATGAAGATTTAAAGGTCAAGGTCACTACGACAAGGTAAAAGGTCAAATTAAGGTCATACCATGATAACACACACCTATAGCCCCTAACCAATGTCTCTACCAAGTATCAACTTCCTACACCTTACGGTTTCCGAGATATAGCCCTGACAAGATTTTATAGGTCAAGGTCACTATGGCAAGGTCAAAGGTCAAATCAAGTTCACACCATGATGCTGCACACCTACACCCCCTAACCAATGTCCCTACCAAATATCAACTTCCTACACCTTATGGTTTCCGAGATATAGCCCGGACAAGATTTTATAGGTCAAGGTCACTACAGCAAGGTCAAAGGTCAAATCCTGGTCAGACCATGACGCTGCACACCTACACCCCCTAACAAATGTCCCTACCAAATATCAACTTCCTACACCTTACGGTTTCCGAGATAGAGCCCGGACAAGATTTAATAGGTCAAGGTCACTACGGCAAGGTCAAAGGTCAAATCCTGGTCAGACCACGACGTTGCACACCTACACAGCCTAACCAATGTCCCTACCAAATATCAACTTCCTACACCTTACGGTTTCCGAGATATAGCCCGGACAAGATTTTATAGGTCAAGGTCACTATGGCAAGGTCAAAGGTCAAATCAAGTTCACACCATGATGCTGCACACCTACACCCCCTAACCAATGTCCCTACCAAATATCAACTTCCTACACCTTATGGTTTCCGAGATATAGCCCGGACAAGATTTTATAGGTCAAGGTCACTACAGCAAGGTCAAAGGTCAAATCCTGGTCAGACCATGACGCTGCACACCTACACCCCCTAACAAATGTCCCTACCAAATATCAACTTCCTACACCTTACGGTTTCCGAGATATAGCCCGGACAAGATTTAATAGGTCAAGGTCACTACGGCAAGGTCAAAGGTCAAATCAAGGTCACACCATGACGTTGCACACCTACACCCCCTATCCAATGTCCCTACCAAATATCAACTTCCTACACCTTACGGTTTCTGAAATATAGCCCGGACAAGATTTTACAGGTCAAGGTCACTACGGCAAGGTCAAAGGTCAAATCAAGGTCACACCACGACATTGCACACCTACACCCCCTAACCAATGTCCCTACCAAATATCAGCTTCCCACACCTTACAGTTTCCGAGATATAGCCCGGACAACATTTTATAGGTCAAGGTCACTACAGCAAGGTCAAAGGTCAAATCAAGGTCAGACCATGACGTTGCGCACCTACACCCCGTAACCAATATCCCCACCAAGTATCAACTTCCTACACCTTACAGTTTCCGAGATATAGCCCGGACAAGATTTTTAGGTCAAGGTCACTACGGCAAGGTTAAAGGTCAAATCAAGGTCAGACTATGACGTTGCACAACTACACCCCCTAACCAATGTCCCTACCAAGTATCAACTTCCTCAACCTTACAGTTTCTGAGATATAGCCCGGACAAGATTTTCAAACTCAAGGTCACTACGGCAAGGTCAAAGGTCAAATCAAGGTCAGACCATGACGTTGCACACCTACACCCCCTAACCAATGTCCCTACCAAGTATGAACTTCCTACACCTTACGGTTTCTGAGATACAGCCCGGACAAACTAATTCCCGCCGCCCGCCCGCCCGCCCATCCGGACACCATGGGTGAAAACAATACCCCGACAGCCCTTAAGGGCTGTGGGGTAAAAAGCTTTAAGATGAAATGTCTGGGTGCTTGTGGAGGAGGTACACATCTGTTCAACATATCAGCCATAAACAAATTTAACTTTCTACAGGTTAGGACCAGCCACAGTTTGTCAATATAAAAAGATTGCTTATTTCCATGGGATGACAAAGTTGGGGTTTTACGTCCCGTTCAAAAGCCAGGGTCATATTGGGACAGGTCCTCAGCATTGCCACTTGTGGGACTCAAACCCACAGAGGTGATAGCCTATGATTAGATGCCAAACTTGCTAACCACTAGGCCGCCAAGGACCTCTATTTCCACAAGAACAACCATTGCAGTTTTCTTCTTTTCAAAATAACACCAGACTTATTCTGAAATAAGCTTTTGTAATAAAAGAAGATATCATACAAATCTCAGGAGACTAGGTATGAAACTTTTCCCAAAAGAGATGATGGCAGCATAATAAAGCATAGACAAATGCACACAATGAGCATGCACTGCTAACCACTACTTGCTGGAGTTCTTGTAGTAATAGGACACAATGTGTTAATCAACACACACTAATGTTAATCAAATCTTAAAGGTACACAGAAAACAGGGCCAACTGTGGCCCAGTAGACAGCACAACTGTTATGTAATACAAGGGGATTGTAATATGACAAAATGTGTGTAAATGTAATGTTAAAATCGTGTAAATCAAATCTTTAGGTCCAGAAAACAACCAACTGTGGCCCAGTATACAGCACAATTGTTTTGTAATACAAGGGGATTAAGGTACAATCTTAGCCTGTTCTGAATTATAAACACTTCTGGTGGCTCAGCCAGCTTTACAATATCTTAGTTTATCTGACAAGTGATAGCAATATTTAATTTGTTTTGGCTTATAATTTGGGTTTGTACACCATAAAACTTTCATACTGTGTATGAGTGGCACTGTAAAGAGGTACTGATGGTAGGTTTGCAACCCTCGCCTGCCCAGTCCCTGATGCACCATGTTAAAAAAGGGTAAATAAATTATATTATTTTGAAAAAAAATAAATAAATAAACAGATGACCATGTGAAAATAAAGCATTCACTGGTAAAAATATTGTATTTTTTGGCATTCCCACGAGTGTTATTTACAGATGTCTGTTGTACCTTGTCAAAGAAACAAAAAACAAAAAGAAATAGACAAGAAAAGTTGGCAAAGTATATAATTTGTTAGCTAATTCTGAATGAAATAATAACATGTAATTCATTGAGTAATCTCTAACAAATATACTGCACAATACAATATTTATGATCAGTAGTAACTGCGTCATTCCTAAACCATATCATATCTATTTTTATAATAATCTGATTAAAAAATACAGAGTAAAACTTCGGGAGTTTGGAACTCAGACACTTCTCCGTACAGCAGGCTCCCTCTAATGTTTTATGCACTCGTAGTGTTATAGATAACATAAGCTACAAGCGAGGAAAACAAGTAAAACCTACATGAAGACAGATGAGCCAGAGCTGTATGTGCCGGGACTACATTTTTTAAGTTGCCACACTGTATTGTTGTTTTTGTTTGTGCTGTTATTCACTCCATCTCTCCCAGAGTCAGTGAGTAGTTAAACCCCAAGAAACGTGAAGTTTGGCTGCAGTGTATGCAATTTACTAAAGAAGAAACCCCAACATTTTACTTTAAACTAGAGAATATTCTTGTGTCTATCTGTAACCGTTGTGTTATTTTTGGCCCATTTATTCAATTAGCTGAAATATTTCAAAGGATTTTGTTTATGTATTTTTGAGGTTAAGGGTGCCCTGATTTTGAGTAAAATTTCAAATTTTTCTCTCTCTCCACTCTTCCAGATTTATGTGACTTGGTGAGTAGAAAGCAAAGCAAGCTACATGTACACACAGAGTTTAGTTTTCACCGATGTATGCTTGTACAAAACACAGTAAAAACACAAAGCCACAAAGATCACCTCAATAACAGAATCTGGCCCAGTAATAGTTTGAATACCCTAAACCTTGCACAGAGGATACAGTGAAAAAGCACAAAAAATCATCCTAAATGACGTTCACAACAAGAAGTGCCCTAGAATGCACAAACCTTTGCTCATGGGCACTGCTGAAAAGTAAAAAAAATAGCCAGCCCTGGCAGGCAATAACCCCAGCCCACAGGTACAACTAAACGGGCAACAACACTGAGATTTGGAAAAAATCTCAGGAACAACTTCATTTGTAAGAAGTATACAAAACCCATGAGATGTTGTTCACAGGTTATGATTTCTTACACGTTGTTTTCATATTTTGAAACCCTAGAACCGATGATAAGGGAGATATAAGGTCTATTAGCATAAAGATCCTACATGACCTTGAAGTAGCGGACAAAGGTGTAATTTGACACTTGTAAAAATTTTGCAAACCACTATTTTCTGTAAGTTGTTTTCTCATGCCAAACCCCTAGGAGCAATGATAAGGGAGATATTTGGCCTTTCTGATATGACCCCCCCCCCCCCCCCCCCCCCCCATTAGACATTAAAAATGTGATATGGCAGCCATTTTGTTTTCAAAACACGGCCAAAATTACTCTCAGGCAAGCTTTCCTATCCATTTACATTTCGTGGAAATCTGATATAGCTAGCATTAATAGTTTTAGAAGACATTAATGATTTTTGAACAATCCGCTATGGCAGCCAAGTTGTTTTTAAAATAAGGACTAAAATTTTAACAGACATGTATTCAGAGCACTGCATTTAAAAATTAAGCATTAAAACAACACAATTCAGTAAAATAAAAGTTATGAAACTGTAAATTTTCTTAACTGGAGAATAGCTGTCAATGAAAATATCACAATTATGTATGGTCGAATTATGGTTTGAATGTTTTGAATATTACCCATCCATACAGATGTGGCAATACATGCTTATATATACCTGTGACTCACTTGATGCAATACCACCTGTTACAATGGGAAGTTGCAAAAGTAAAACCCTTCATGAATTCTAATATGACATTAACAGTGCTTAATCTACATCAAAAGACACCCAAAGGTGCAACAACCAAGATTCAAGTAAAAAGAGATATAAGAGAGATAAAATAGTATCACATATCCCTGGAGAGAGATAAAACAGCATCAGATATGCAAGATCAAAGGTCAAATCCAGGTCACACCATGATGTTGCACACCCATAACCCGTGACCAATGTCCCTACCAAATATCAACTTCATATACCTTATGGTTTCCAAAATCCCAGACAAGACATTATAGGTCAAGGTCACTATGGTAAGGTCAAATCAAGGTCACACCATGATGTTTTACATCTACACACCCTAGCCAATGTCCCTACCAAGTATCAACTTCCTACACCTTACGGTTTCCGAGATATAGCCCAAAGCAGATTTTATACACCAAGGTCACTACAGCAAGGTCAAAGGTCAAATCAAGGTCACGCCACGACCTTGCACACCTACACCGCCTGACCAATGTCTCTACCAAGTATCAACTTCCTACACCTTATGGTTGCCGAAATATAGCCCAGACAAGGTTTTATAGGTCAAGGTCACTACAGCAAGGTCAAAGGTCAAATCAAGGTCACACCATGACGTTGCACACCTACAACCCCTAACCAATGTCCCTACCAAGTATCAACTTCCTACAGCTTACCGTTTCTGAGATATAGCCCGGACAAGATTTTCAAACTCAAGGTCACTACGGCAAGGTCAAAGATCAAATCAAGGTCACACCATGACGTTGCTCACCTACACCCCCTAACCAATGTCCTTACCAAGTATCAACTTCCTATACCTTACGGTTTCTGAGATACAGGCCGGACAAACTTTTTCTCACCGCTCGCCTGCCTGCCCACCTGCCCATCCGGACACCATGGGTGAAAATAATACCCCAACAGCCCTTAAGGGTTGTGGGGTATAAACTAGCTCAAATATATGTCAGTAGACATTATTTGGAAACAAATTTTGGCAAAAAGTGTATGTCTCATTTTATTTTTATCAAAAAATCAATTTGTACAAAATTGCATCGGAGATGCTGTATTCCACAGCCTGGGGAAACAATTTTTGACACCGTGAGATATACAAGAAGTGAAACAGAAAAGATCAGGAGACTTTCAGAGCAAAAAGTGTTAGTTATATAAAGATCCAAATAATGTTAAAGTTGAGAAAATAATGTCGAAAATAGTGAAAATGTATGTAAAAGTAAAGTATAAAAACATCACAATTCAACAGAAAGATGACAGCATTAATCAGTAAACTAAAAATTATAAAGCTGTAACATTTATCAATAGAAGTATAGCTGTCAATGGAAATCGCAGAAGTTTCAGCAATACATATATCATTCTGATAAGAGAAATATGTCTCAAATATGGCAGGTGAACAAACTTCGGCAGAGCCAAGGTTAAAGGTCACAACATGATTTAGCATACCTACACTCTCCAACCAAGGGTTCATATAAAAATCAACTTCATACCCCTTACAGATTCTGAGATATGGCCCAGACAAAAGTTTAGAGATCAAGGTCACTATGGCAAGGTCAAAGGTCAAATCAAGGTAACACCATGATGTTGCGCACCTACACCCTTTAACCAATGTCCCTACCAAATATCAACTTCCTACACCTTACGATTTCTGTGATATAGCCCAGACAAGATTTTAAAGGTCAAGGTTACTACAGCCAGGTCAAAGGTCAAATCAAGGTCACACCATGACACTGCATACCTACAGCCCCAAACCAATGTCCATACCAAATATCAACCTTCTATACATTACAGAATCTGAGGTATAGTCCCAACAAGATTTTAAATCTCGAGGTCATTACAGTAAGGTCAAAGGTTAAATCAAGACCACAAAACATGACGTTCAATACCTACATGCCCTAACCAATGTCCCTACTAAGTATCAACTTTCCGAGATATACTGGACAAAATTTTAAAGGCCAAGGTCACTATGGCAAGATCAAAGGTCAAATCAAGGTCATACCATGACGTTGCACATCTACTACCCACAAACCAATATCCCTACTAAGTATCAATTTCCTACACCTTACGGTTTCTGACATATAGCCTGGCCAAAACTTTAAAGGTCCAGGTCACTATGGCAAGGTCAAACCAAGGCCACACCATGATGTTGCACATGGATACCCCCACACCAATGTCCCTACCAAGTATCAACTTCCTACACCTTATGCTTTCCAAGATATAGACCAGACAAGATTTTTAAACTTAAGGTCACTACAGTAAGGTCAAAGGTCAAATCAAAGCCACACCATAACAGTGCATGCGGATACCCCCAAACCAATGTCCCTATCAAGTATCACCTTCCTACACCTTATGATTTCTGAGACATAGGCCAGACAAGATTTTCAAGCTCAAGGTCACTAGAGCAAGGTCAAAGGTCAACTCAAGGTCACACCATGATGCTGCACACCTACACCCCCAACCAGTGTTCCTACCAAGTATCAACTTAATACACATTACATTTCTGAGATACAGCCTGGACATACTTTTTGTCCTAGCCAACGTGCCTGCCCATCTGTCCACTCACCCGTCCACCAGCCCATCCAGACGCAATGGGTGAAAGTAATACCCTCAAAGCCCTTAAAGTTATTTTAGTTTAAATTTTTTAGCCTGTCTTGCGTTCATAATACAGCCACTTTGACAAAGTTAGGATCTGATTTCCCATTTAATGATCAGGGTTATATTAGGATAGGCCCCCTGAGCACTGCCTCTTCTGAGAGTTAAACCCTCACAGAGATGACAATCTGTGATTAGATACAAAAATTCCAAACGTGGCCACTGATGGCCTAATAGACAACTACTTTGAATCTGCAAGATAATAAAAAGAGTAGATACTCTATTTCAAGCCAAATAATGATGAACAAGTAATCCACCTAAAGATTTTTGTTTGTTTCCACCCCGATGAAAATATACACAGCCTATTATCTAAACCAGTGTATTATTATAAAATTTAATCTTGTGAAATCCTTTCAAAAGGAACAAAATTAATCACACATGACAAATTTTATTCACAACAGAGGCCAGGTGGTGATGTAAGTAAAACTGTAATAGGTTACCCGGTCTGACTTCTTTGAGCAACTGTGTACAAAGTGGCAAAGTGGGTAACTATAAAATATTAAAATATAGTTAAAGTTAACAAAATACTTGGATAAACCTTATTGTTCAGTAAGCTTTCTCTACCTGTTATTAGCTTTTCCCATTATTTTCCTTATTTTTACAAATCTTCTTAGTATGACCTGGGTATGTCACTGAATTAATGTTAATTACCCTATTTTATGTTCAGTTGTACCTTACAGTCTGTCAACTGATTGTGATTAAGCACTATAAAAGTCCACATTGAATTAAATAATTTTCATGGTGTTTCTTGAGATCATCCAACAGGTTAAACGTTTCACTGGTGACTTCCAGTTGGGTACAAGTGAATCCAGTTACCCAAATATGGATCAGTTCTTTCCAGATGACAGCCTTAGTTTAACAAAGACCCACCTCTCATGATATGTTTGTCTGAAACCTTAAGCGACAATATTGGCAGGTGCTTCTCAATGCTTGATGAACTGCAGAATCTAACATCTTGACCAACTGGTGTGCTCTGCTTTCCTTCACCCCCTTAACTTAACCTGTTGTTATACAACATGTACAATGTGTTGAAAAGATGCAAAACCTAAATCAACAGTCACATGATGGATGGCTGCAGACAAAATCTAGTTTTGATGGAAACTTACCAGTTTCCGGATCTCTATTTCTGTCTCTTTTCTCATTCTGGCCATTTCAACAGAATGATCCTCCTTCAACTTTTTCACATCATAGCAAGTTCTCTTCTCTTGCTCTCGTAAAGTGTTCACTTCAGTCTCCAAGCTTTTCTTGGTGACCTGTAAGTGTACAAAGTGTTCACATGTATAATCCACTCATCTGACATTACCTGCAGGTGAATAACCACAACCTTTCAATACATACTACTTCTCTTTTCTCAAATTTATCAACAGCTCCACCTTATTCCTTTCTCTTTCTTCAAAGACATTTTATGCATCTTACTCTTATCTCTCAGACTCAGTTGGTGACTTTATGTCAGCTTTATTATTTTTTTATGTCAATTACTTTGTATAGATAATGCAAAAACCAACAAAAACATTTCAACATAAATCTGACCTGAAGCTCCTGGTTTTCCTTGTTGAGTTTTGCTCTCTCTGATTCGAAAGTATCGCGTGCGTTGGCTGACAAGCCGGAGGTTGACAGCAGTGATGCTGTGGAGTGTTGTAGCTCAGTCTGTAACTTCCTCACTTCGTTCTGAAGGCGCTTGTGTTCTAGCTCCTTCATCTTGGTGAGTTTCACATATTCACTGTCAAACTTCTTATTCAGATTTTCTCTTTGGAATTCCAGCTCTTTGGTCTGTGGATAGAAGATAAAACATCATGTACAGCCTATCAGTTTTTTTAAGTAGAAACCTTTTACATGGAATTACACTTTTAAGTTGAAATGAGTAGTAACACGTCACATGACACCTACTCCCCACTATCTAAAATTCCTTGTTTAATAGAAGTAGTTTTTCTGGTCCCTTTTAAATTCAACTACTGTATTTACTCGATTAATTGCCCCAGGGGCGATGCATTTTTGACAATGGGGGGTGGACGTGACTATTACAGAGAAAAGAACAACTCTCAAGTCTGATGGTATGGGGGATAAATAGACACTTTAAAACCTAGATCTAAATTACCAGCAAATGTGATTGTGGGAGAACTTAATATATTAGAAACAAGCCTAAATGCTGAAGAAATAATACACTTTTGTCTCATACTTTTGTAGATTTTAAGGCATTTTTTGAATAAAACTGTCATGTTATGTTTCTATTTTCATCATTTCCAGTTGGCAGATGGGGGTATACTAAAATACATCTATTTTCAAAATCCCAGAAGTGCAAAGGTGGTGCGGAGGGGTTGTGGGGGCATTTAATAGAAAATGGGCATTACTATGTGTAAATACAGTAAATAGAGTTCAACTGTGGTAAAAAAATGTGATTATTTTGTAAAATCAAATTATTCATTTCAAAATATTTTTCCTGTACACCTACAAAATTCTTCACAGGGGTTCCCCAAGCTATTTGGATCCTCCTTGTCTCTGAGCAGCTGCTCCTATATCAAACATTGTCATCCTGACCTTGAACTTCAGTATTTAGCAGTTCACTATTTTCACTCTTCAGTTCACAAGGTACATTTTTGCCATAGTTTTGCCTTAGATGTACAAAAAATCTAGAATGTCCTACCTGATAACATACACAATGTGACTATAGTCTCCTGGAAAAAGCTCAAAACTTTCCTGTTTGAAAGTGTATCTATTTTAGCCAGTCAAACCTCGCTTCTTGAGTTATTTTATAAACGTTTAATAAACATTTTCAGTAAAAATGTTTGCATAGAAAATGTTAATAAAAACATTTTTTAAACATTATGGCGGAAACATTTACTTAGAAACATTTAGAAAACCATAAGATAGGGTCTAAATAGGTTTTTAAAATGTTTTGTAATTGTTTAAACCATTTTAAAACGTTTCTAATCTTTACTGGGCTAGTATGATATATAAATATAGACTAAATCAATATAAATCTGGAGATTAAGTGCTACAAAAGTTTAAATTAGATTAGATTATTTCAGTCTTAGATCGAAGCATAAACTACGCATGAAAGCAATAAATCTAGTCTGATTAGAACACAGGATGTTAGAAAGGACCACATTATAAAGACCGGAAATGCGCCGTGAACAAAAACACGTCGCTGCGCATCGTTGCTAGCGTACATTATAATGCGAGGGATAAAATATTGTAAAACAGTAAAAGTAGTCCAAATGGCTGTAATTCAGCAAAGATATAGTTCCTAAACAACTATATTTCCTGACTGAATAAATGCACGTTTTTGTGTTAAAATCATACCGGTCTTTATAATAGCAATAAAGGACTTGGTTTGAGTACTGTATCATCAAATAAATCAGAAATATCCGGCCATAATGGACTCGGCCCTATCAGGCTTTGTCAATTATTCCACCCGGAAGTGTGTGATTTATTTGCCGATAAAGTACTCAAACCTCGTCCTTTATTAATACATCAGAACTTACATTTAACTAACAAACCTTAACCACAAAAAGTTTGAAGTACTTTTAAAATTAGTTTACACATAAAAGCTTTAAACATACCTTTTCCAAGTAGAACCTGGACTTTAATGGATTTTTAAGAGGAAAGCATGAATTTCAAGACAAACTTGAATTGCAACTAACCTCTCCAAATTCTTTCGAAAGTAAAACCTGGCCGTAAAAACCTACCCTTCAAAGGTAAGATCTGGACTTGTACAACAAACATGACATATTTATATAACACAATTCTATTTAAGAATAAACAGTCATTTCACTTTTTCTCAACAATATGTTATTTTAAACCAACAAGTTTTTAGTTTCGTCTTGAAGATGTCCAATGGAAGTTCAATATTTCTGATAGCATCAGGCAGTTGATTCCAATACTTTGGTGACACCACGCTGAAGGCATGATCACCCATAGCGACAAATTTTGATCTTTTTTGCTGTAGCATGTATGATTTTCTTGACAATCTAGTGATGCATTGGTGTTGCTGGTAGTTAAGCATTGATGTCAAATATGATGCTTACTAGCCTTGCTTAAGGCTCAAATTTGCATGATATCTTTTCAAACATGCACACAGATATTTGGTATTCATAAAGCACTCATACATGCTCAGAGATAGAACCTAATCAAACTTAGCTGTATGCTGCTTCAAAAGTCAGTACATGTATGAGTACATTATAGAAACTGACACTCCATTATCTGAACTGAAAACTTCCCTAATTGCAAAGAAACTTGAGCCTTCAGCAAGGCTAGATGCTTACAAATGTGCTTACAATTTTCAAAGTGGAAACATATCTTGAAAACTCACCTTTTCAAAGTGGTACCTGGACTTGAGATCCCTGATAATGAGTGCAGTTTTACGCTGTTCTTCCTCTTGCACTCGTTTGAGCTGGACACTCATCTCACGCCGTAACTGCTTCAGAGAATTCTTCTCACTCTGCAGGGCTGCCCTCAACTTGGCATTGACATCCTTAACAATCAAAGGAGATTTTATATTGTAAATTATTGGAATTTACATTCCTTTTTTTCTGTATTGGTAACCTCAGCATTGCTATCCTCGACAAATGGATTATGATTTCGATTTAACTGTTTGGTGTCACTGTTAACACACTGCAGAGCAAGTATCAAAGTTCAAGCTGGGGTGTTATATTTAATTTAACATGCCAGAGTCAACTTTTTAACTTTCAATTTGGGGGACTCAGGTTGAATTTTTTTTTGGGGGTGGGGGTGGGGGGGAGGATTAATACTACTTTTGAAGGTTTCAATACCTCAAGTAATTTTATAGCATTCATTATAATAGAGAAATCCAATGCAGGTACATAATTATTTATTTGCACTATAAATCAATGAGGGGGACACTGGTATCCTCATTTTTTTGCTTTATTTTGATATGGAATCACTTTCGAACACATTGTATGCATAATATTACAAAGTCAAAACTGGAAATAGGATGAAATATTTAATGAGGAAAATACATTCCGATATTGGTGTTTCATGTCCCGTTCAATAGCCAAGGTCAGCACTGTCAGTTCCGGGGGTCAAACCCACACAGAGGTGACAGCTTGTGATTGGATGTCAAACAGTGTAGCTGTCAATGGAGATTTCACAATTAAGTAAAAGTACATATAATAATCAATTGCAGTGACCCATATATCTCTGTTATAGAGAAATATGTCTCAAATGTGGTAGTAGAAAACATTCCGGTTGAACCCAAATCAAAGGACACACCATTAAGGTCACACCATGATGTTGCAAATCTAAAACATCCAAGCAATATGCTTACAGTTTCTGCGATAAAGCGCTGAGAATATTTAAAAAATCAAGGTCACTACAGCAAGATCAAGGTCAAAAATCTGATCAAGGTCACACCATGATTAGCAGTTCCCAACCAATGATTCTGAGAAATATACCAATAACTCTTAGAAATATACTAGATTTTAAAGGTCAAAGTCACTACAGCAAGTTCAAAGATCAAATTAAACTCATATTATATTGTCCATCTACACATAACAAATCCCATCCAATGTCCTTACCAAGTGTCAACTACCTGCACCTTACTGTTTCTGAGATAAAGCCTGAATAAGATTTTAAAGGTCCAGGTCACTATGGCAAGGTTAAAGGTCAAATCAAGGTTATACCAAGACTTTGCATACCTACAGCCCCTACCAATATTCCTGCCTTGTATCACCTTCCTGCACCTTACAGCTTCTGAGAAATGGCCCGGACAAGATTTTAAAGATCCAAACTATTACAGGACAAAGATTAAACCAAGGTCACTCCATCACGTTACACACCTTACACCTTCCAACCAATGCCCCTACCAAGTATCAATTTCCTGCACCTTATACTTGCCAAGATATAGTCTGGATAAGATTTTAAAGATCAAAAACACTATGTCAAGGTCAAATATCAAATCAACATCACGCCACGAGATACGTACCTACACCCCCAGCCAATAATGCTACCAAGTATCAACTTCCAGCATCTGACAGTTTCTTAGATATAGCCAGGACAAAATTTTAAAAGTTGGGGTCACTACGGCAAAGTCAAAGGTCAAATCAAGATCACATTATGATTTAGCACACAAATCTCCCAACCAATGTCCACATCAAGTATACACTTATTACACCTTACAGTTTCTAAGCTACAGCCCAGAAACAATTTTTCTGTAAACCACTCGACTGACCACCTGCCCACCCACCCAGCTGCATACCACGGGTAAAAACAATACCTCAGAGCCTTAAAAGGCTGTGGGTAAAAATGCAGCAGTAATGTATGAAATATTTGAATATTCCACCAGATACATCTAAGGATCTTTCACAAAAAGAACAAGCCCAAGCATCTAAGGAGATATCTAGTATATTAAAAGTTTAATGACTAACATTTCTAACCACGTTTTATCAATGAACCAATATTAAAATTTTAAAATATGACAAAATGATCTGATTGGTTTAGTAGTACATAACATGGCACTCAAAAGTTCTGTATTTTTTTATAAACATGTACAGACCATGTAACCATTCAATTTTACTCACCTGAAGAGATTCTTTCTCTGGAAGTTGGACAACTGCCAACTTATTACCCTGTGTGGAACGTTTTGCTACCTTTGGCAGTAAAGATGCCATTCTTAAAAGTTTTTTATTCCGTCTGTATTGTAATCAAGTCACACTATAACATCATTTGCGTGGTATATTTTCTTCACTGTGGAGCTGATAATTCTTCTGTGAAGGCTTCTTAATATGGAGATTCGCACATGAAAGGGTTTAACGGCTACAAAAACAGAGCAAACATATTTGCTTAATATATTGCTGCATAAATATTTCATTAAAGCCAAAAGGCAGTTCCCAGAACCCAACAAAATCTCATGAAAACCATGTTGACTGAATCCAATTTTAAAAATTCTTATTTGAACGAAGCAACAATACAAATTCAAACAATTATCCAATAAAAAAGTGTTCTAAATAGTGGCTGCTCTACAAAAATGTACATGTTTAACATACCATTAAACATACCATTTAAGTTTAACACCTTTAGTGTCAATAAACTCACATTGTTTTCCTTGAATTACTCACCCACTGCAAATTCTAGTTTTAATAGCAGTCAAGGATGGAACACCGGAAGTTTAATCAGCTTCTTTTCATGCTTTTATATCCATCTTAATTTTCTTAATTATCACAGCCAAGCTGGTTAAATTTTTGACGATGTGCATTTGTCTCTTTGTCTGTTTGTTGGTTTGTTTGTTTGCAAAATAAGTAATGGTGGGTTTGCTACCCTCACCTATCAATTCCCAAATGCATTGTGTTATATAAAAGGGTTTAAAAATAACAAAATAATAAGTTATGAATGTGTACACGGATTTTGATGAAATTTTCAGAAAATAACAATAACACAAGGTATAGATCATTTGGTTTTGATGATGGTCTGAATCCAGGGATTATCTTTGCACTCATAAGCAATATCAGAGGTGTAGGGCCTTGGCAGAGGTATGCACTCTCAGAATACTCTTGTTTTAATATTGTTATTAAATCAGTATAAAACTGAACTAAATATTGTGAAAAAATTTTCAAATGGTGATACATTAGTTTTTGTGTAAATCAATATTTGTTTTGTGTTGTGTGTTCTGTGTAAATCAAAATTTCATTTTGTTAAATTATGCTGTATCGTTCAAGGGTCTACATTTTTTCAAAATATTTGACTCTAAGAACATTCTATTAAATCAGTGCAAAGCTGAGATACCACCCATAAGCTATTAAAACAAGTTAACAACACACTGAAAATTATTGAATTTATATTATGTTTTTATTTGCAGATATTTATACCCATTGTAATATCCTCATGTATATCAGTTCTATTAATACCTGGGCTTCCGGGGATTCCCTTTTAGCTCAGCTGGTTAAAGAGGTAGACTTGTGTTTATTTCTGTGTGTAATCAGAAGGCTGTGAGTTTGAGACACAGCAGAACCAATCAATAATCTCCCTTCCCACTACATAGATTATAAATTATACTTTTGTTTATTGCCAAATTTTGTTACTGTTAAATCATGTCTATTTTATGTACCAGTGGCATATCATAATACCTGTTAACCATTATCACAAAAGAAATTTTCTTGAAATCTAATGGGTGCAACTAAGAGATTTTATTTCCATTCAAAGTGTGTAATGTTTAATGATACTCTATATACAACTAGAAACATTTAAAATAGCCAGCCTCAGCAGGCATGAACCCCAGTCCACAGGCACGACCGAAAGGGCAACAACATTGCGATTTGGGAAAATTTCAGGAACAACCTCGATTGTAAGAAGCATACAGAACCCATGAGATGTTGTCAGATATAAGAACTTTCATATAGTTGAAGGAGGTGAAAAATTACATATTTTATTCATTCATGATACAAGTTCCAAGCCCAAGGACCAATATACGGGCACTTCAGAGTGATGACCCCACTTGACCTTGAAGCAGGGGTCAAAGGTCAAAGATTCACATGCCATGATTTCCTACAAGTTGTTTTCACAGTTGGAAGCCCTAGAACCAATAATAAGACCTTGAAGCAGGGGTCAAAGGCCAAATTCGGCATTTGCTAAAAGATTTGCAGGGCATGACATATAGGCTAGTTTCACATTTTCAAGTCGTAGGATCAATGAAAATAAGGCAGATATAAAGCCTTTTTTCATATGATGACCCCTCTTGACCATGAAGCAGGGGACAAAGTTTAAATTTGACACTTCCCAAAGATTTGCTGGCCATGATTTCCTACAAGTTGTTTTCTCATTTCGAACCCCTAGAACCCATGACAAGTGAGATATTATGCCTTTTTGAAGTGATGGCCTCCTCTATTTAACATTAAAGATGCGACATGGTGGCTTTTTGTTTTCAAAACAAGGCCAGAATATCTCTCAGGAGAGCTTTTTTCCTACCCATATACATTTTGTGCAAATCTAGCTGTAATACTTTAAGTTTTAGAGCATATTGATGAATTACAAACAATCAGCTATGGTGGCAATTTTGTTTTAAAATGAGGACGAATTTTTTTACAAACATGGTTTTATAGCTATAAACATTCTCTCTAAATTTGGTGAAGATATCTTCATAAATGAAAGAGATATAAACGTATCCTGAAAATTTGGTGAAACTCCATACATGGGTTTAAGCTGTGGAAGACCGACAAACTTAAAGACCCAAAATTCTTTAAAAAATGTTGCCATGGCAACAGTTGTTAATACATATCCCACAAAACCTAATCAGCTGTCGATCCTCTTGGGGTACACATATCCTTAATTTTTTTTAAAAATCCATGCATGGGATTCGGATGCACGGGCTCTCTCCCAGTCATTTTCATAATGGCCAGTTTTTGGTAATGATTGGAGTGTTGTGTCTAGGTCACCTTTCCAGGCAGTCGTTTCTGTACATACCTGATTACAGTGTGATGAACTCACGCTTATGCTTCTAAAAGGAGATCTTGTATTCTGCTAAAGCATGTTGAAGAATGAGCCATCCCATATGTCATTTTAAACAAAGCCATAAAGCCTTTCACTACTATATGCCTGAGCTGCAAAGCCATCAGAAACACGAGTAGTGCACTAAAATTTATGAAAATCTGGTGACAGAAACAAATTCATATACATTCTATACCTGGCCTACAACTCAGACGGTCACCCTTCCAAGTACCAACATAGCACAGTGAAGAGGGTTGTACCTGAATCATGCTATGCCACAATTCATAAATGTCCTGTGACAAAATAAAAAGTGATCTCTAGAAGCATAAACCTCACTAGACCTCGCACTTAAAAATGGTCATGGTCTGTGTTGCATAAAACGAGTCCTACCCAAGTACAAATCCAACAGATGACCTACCAAGACACAAAGCAGACCATACCACAATGATCCACAACCAAAGTATATGAGCCCATTTGTGGCTTATATGGTGTGACCTAGGTATTAGGAGAAGTCATGGGTGTCAAGTGTAGATCATAAGAACTTGGACGAGATTTTCCAACATTTTAAAAAAGCAGTGTCCTACCCAAATACAAATCCGAGTGAACTGTGCCAAACACGTCCTACCAAGACACAAAGCAGACTATACCACAACAATCCACAATCAAAAGTGCACGAGCCTGTTCATTTGTTCATCAGCATTTTCATCACCCCAGCAGAGAAAGGTGTGACCTGGGTTTTAGGATGAGTATTAGGAGATAATTGAAGAGGTCAAGGCTGTTAGCCAACTGACAAATTTTAAACAAGACATGAATATTACCTTTGACATTCTATGTAAAAGTTACGTATATGCATGCATTTTTAAGTGTATTTATATATAATTAAAATGAGATGAATTAACAATGACAGTTTTTAGTGTTGAAAACTAAATACAAGTCAATAAACTGTAACTGTGACACTAAATGTGTTTAAACTTATTCATCTAGATCTGAGATGTGAATGATACAAATATACAGTTGACATCTTTCAGCTGTTTCTTATCAGCATTTTCAATATAGGCAATACACACATTACCTGGTCACAAACACCAGGGAATACCTGTATTCCCTAAGAAATTAAAGGAATATGTGTATTCTGTGACTACGGATATTCACTGTTACATGTATATGTAAATTTGTACAAACGGGGTGTGTGGAGGCCAAACTTAGCTAAAATACAAGTCAAATTTGATAAAATAAGTATACATTATCAAAGTTAATTTCATAAAGAGAATACTTTGAGAGTGTGAATAGAAAAAACCCGAACTTTTACAATATAAAGGTCTGTACTAACGTAGAGTTAAGTTCAATATATTCAGTAAATAATGCACAACTTGATACCAATATAATTAGAGAACCACAAAATACCTCCTACTTTGCATGAATATTATGTGAAGAATTCAAATTCTACAATGGAAAGAGATAGACTTCATATTCTACATTTATGTATGTCAAAAATAATGAAGAAAAATCATACAATACATTACTTCATGAAATAATACATAGCTGTCTATGTAAGTGAAAACACAAAGTTCACTTTTTCAGACTTAAATCAACAGGAATGCAATTAGCAATTACACTTTTTCAGAACATGAAAAAGTTTCCTTGCATACTTTTGTTAATTGGATTTGTTTAAACTTGTCATTTCTTTTAAAGATGTACTGGTTGATAAGATTGGTAACTAAAAAAATTAGCTTGAAATTCTTCAAGACTTGTTGTACCTCACAATTTCTATTTCAATATTATTTCCAATGTTGAAATGATTGAAATTTACTTAATTAGAATCTTGTAAGGCTTTATCTGAACCGGTTTATTAAATACCTTTACTCAACTTCTTTGTTCTCAAGTCTCCCACTACCCTGGATTTAACAAAAATAACAACACTCTTCCTTAAAAGTCTTAATTCTTCATTTTATCAGCCACATGAAAGATTAACACAGCTACAATTCATGAAAAATTGTGTACTTTACCATGAAAGGCTTTCTAGATTATCTGCAAATTTGTAAATACAACACCTGTTTTCATCTTTACTTTCCTAGAATTCTACAACAAAAATTTATCAACCCTTATTACAATTTAAAATTAGTTTTTGGTTTTTTTTTTGGTTTTTTTTTTTTTTTTGCTTTAAGGTCTTTACAAGTTAATCTTATATTTTACAATGAAACCAAAAAAATGCTAGGAGTGTTTTCAAGAGATATTAATCTGGGCTCAGTATTCCTGATATAACATTTGAACCCTGCTAAGTCATATCTCAAGAAATCACTAAAGTATTTGTACTTATATAGGGATTCCACATAACAATGATTACATCACTGGATAATGCCGTCTGTGGTTTGACTATATTAAAAGGGGTTAAAGGCCTGTCTAAAAAGCTAATCATCTATTTCCTACAATAATTAAAAGCCCTAGTAGTTAGCAAGTTTGGCATCTGATCACAGGCGGTCACCTCTGTGTGGATTCAACACCCACAAGTGACTATGCTGAGGGCCTCTCCCAATATTACCCTTGCTGCTGAACGGTGGATAAAACCTAAACTTTGACCTTTGTCTTTGATCTTAAAGCATTAATCAATATGAAGCTACATACCTTCTAATTTATTATATGGTATTTATAAAACACCCCCATAAAAGCCTAGCTAAAATTCAATACCCAATATATATCATTTTTCATAGTAATCCACAATTTCATCTTTCTTTTCAAGCGCAAGAAACTCGCAACCTTTTGTTTCACATTTCCATCATTTTGGAACTGATGGTTTTGTTTGTCTGTGCACATCTACATTGTTTGGCTCAGATCCATTCTGATGCCTCCTATCTGTATGCCCAGAGGAAAAACAAATTATGCAGACCTTTCAAACTTGGTATGTGGGTATATGTATCGGGCAATAAGTCGAGTTGTTGATGACCCTTACCTTCAATCATAATTTGAAGGTGTCGACATAATTTCTACTTAAACCTTCACAAATTTAACCTTGAAAATTTTTATTCAAGGTCATCTACAATGCACAAAAGTACTCCAATGAGTTCCTTTGCAGCCAATTTCTTGTATGGTTTCATGTAAATGCCTGGTATGTCTTAGTTTCTGGTAATATAAGCTTGGCATGTCAATTTGATTTAGAGGAAACTGTGGTTTGTGTATAAAAGTATTGTTTCGCAATGTGAGATATTTATTACTTGATGTGACTTGCGATGTCTCCTTCAAGGTCAAATATCTGAGACTCCTTAAGCATTACTCACTGGAATTTGCCCTGAACTTGTTTTAACTGAGGACGCTCTGCATCAAGATACAGCATCTGGTTCTTCAATAAAAGATTTGCTTATAATGTCAGTTTCTCAACTGTCATCAAATTGGTAATAACCAAAACTTTATCACTTTATATCATACACTATCGCCTGTCTTTGATTTAATCTCTTTAAACCCATCCTCATTGGGAAGCAATTGCACACCTATTGCAAACCCATCTTTTCAATCCCATCTCAATCTTTTTCATCACAAACCCTAATCTTTTCAATCATTATGTCTTCTTTTGACGTTGCATACCTTTCATTGCATTCGCAGAGGCAATCTTATTTGTTGGTTTGAAATCTTTCAAACCTCTCTAAAGGTTTGTGATAGGTACACAATCAAAGAGTTTGCAATAGGTTTGCAACCAAAAATATTGCTTTGTGATCGACAAATGACCCAAAAGATTGACTTGCAACCAAAGTGATGGGTTTGCAACAAATTTGTGAAGAAGTATACAAACACAAGATCTGATAAGGATCGGGATAACTTTATGATAATTTGAAACAGTTTGAAACTATTGCCAAGCTGGGCGATAGCTATAGAATAGGTTTATGAGCCTGGCTAACATCACAATTATGGTTTGCAATGAAAAATATCAAAAAGATTGAGCTCACGATCGAAAAATTTGGATCGCAACTCGATCACAGAGGGGGATCGCCATAATGGAACAGCCCTCTTATAGAAAGAGCATCAGAGCTGTGAAGACTGTATGATTTGGAAAATGTATTTTGGAAGACAAAGTTCAAAGTTAGGGTTTTACATCCCGTTCAACAGCCAGGGACATATTGGGACTGGCCCACAGCATTTGTCACACATAGGAGTCAAACCCACACAGAGGTGACAGCCTGTGATTAGATGCCAAACCTTTCTAAGCACTAGGCCACTGTTCACCTCGCATTTTGGAAGAAATTAAGTTTGTTAACCTGCTGTGAAACAATTATGTAAATGGCGCAGTAAGGAAATCCAGAGGTAGATCATTCTGTTGCTCAGCAGTAGAACTGTAGAAAGAAATATTGTACAAGTGAGCCTTGGACTTTTGGGCAGCAGAATAAAAACTTGTTACTTTAAGAAAACTTGGTCAGGATTGCTACATCTTATTGTGTTCACAGGCTAGTGTCTGGGAATAGTAGAAGTTTAAAAAATGCATATACAACAATCATACAATACAATTATATTAAGCCCTCTAGTAGGATAAAGTATTTACAGATAATGTAAAGATGAGGCTGCACAAAATACTCACTGTTGGCAGGGAAAGGATCATTTTGATTTGTCTATAACTATATGAACTGCTTCAAATATTTTAATACTTTATTCAAAATATAAGTAATTTGGATTCCAAAAAGGATCTAATCAAGAATTACTGACTTATCTGAAGGAGATAATGATTAGAAGGATTTATCTCTGATATTTGTGTATAATGGGCTAAAAGGAAGTGGTGTATTGTGTCTTCATTTGGGTAACTGCAGGCACCGGACAAGTCGTCAGGTACATGCAGATTCTCTTTTAAATGATGAGTAAGCTTTAGTGTTAAACTTCTGTATAGTGGTGTTTGATGAAGCATAAAAACATACAGGCTGAAACAGCTGTTATAATTTTCAAAATTTCATTGACTTCATCCATACTTCTTATCACTGTCAAGCTAGAAAATCCAAGACGTTGTCTATCATACTCCCTTCAATCATACTTCACCCTCAAACCTAAAAACTCATTGCAAATAAGGTACGTCATTTGTAAGTTACTAACCAGGTCTTTCTGCCCAGATCAATGAACTGTAGAACCTGTTTATACTCCTCCACAGAGAGTTTTCTTGCATACATAATGTTTTTCCTCAGTCTGCCAAACATTTTCTGCGCCACACTAATAAGCATCTGGATGACTAAGAATGTAAACCATATATCCCTGAGTTTTAGCATCCAAAGCTTTTACCTAGTACTTTGACAAAATGTTTGCAAAATATAGCTTTTCTTTTAACAAGCACTTAAAGCATTTCAGTACTGAAGTAATCAACAAACCAATGGTCATGCATGTACAAGTCATGTTAACAGATTCAAAATCACCTGGGGAAAAATAAATGAAATGTAACTTAAAACATGTTAAAAAAACATTTGCACCTGAAAGCCTTCAGATTTACGCAAGTTTATTGCACCACAAACTTAAATTACCTATGCCACAAAGCAAAAACATAATGGAAACATCCTAGCATGTATTTAACTAAAGGAATGAGGCATTTACAATGTTAGACACAAACAGGCAGTTATCGCCTTAGTCCTCCAGTGTTCTGCAATAACAACTGCTTTTCAAGCTATGAGCAACCATTTAGTGATATTTGACTAAAAAATAAAAAAGGCAACTCAGTTTATGTTTTGTAACTTCAAAAGAGATCTAAATAAAATATCCTAGATGTTTTATTTCTTTATTTTTCACAATTGAACTTCCATATTTAAAGCTACAGGCTTTACCACTACAAAACTTAATTGCTATAGTAAGTATATATGTTTAAAAATGTACTATGTTAAAACTTCAACTTGACAAATTATCTGAGATGTTTAGAACAACTTCAATTGCAGTTTCTTTTAGGCAGAGTATCATCACCAGGATATACACATCAAAACCTACCCGTGATAAAATACTCCAATAAATGGTGATGGGCCTGATATGCTGTTAATCTAAATCAGGATTATTTAAAATTTACACTAACATTCAAAATTAAAGGTCAAGGTTGAAGAATCAAAACTTACAGTGGTCAATTCACACCTTGAGATTTTACAACTTTGTTGGGTTAATCAGGACATGTTAAGATTGATCTTCTATTTTTCACCACAATTTGCAAAACCTTGTCTTTCCACAAATAATTAACTTTTTGTTCATTGGCAGTTAAAACACAGAATGCTATCAAAATTGTTATAGAAATCATTTGAGAAACATGTTTGATAGCCCCCATGGTTTTCATGTCAGGTACTAGCCATTTTATTCTTCTTATTATTATTTATTATTATTTTGCATTCATTTTCACATGGATAATTCAAATGCATGCAAATCTGCCATGTCTAAAATATATTACATAAGAAAATCATATTGCATCATCCAACTTACAAAAAATATTTTTGATAACTGCATGTTGAATTATTTACTGTGGAGTTTCCATGTTACAAAACCATGACTTATGCTTCTGGATCAGTTAATGATTTTGTTGAAAATTCAACACAAAGCAATGTTTTAACTGGTTAGCTGAAAGATACACTTTTTAAAAAGTTATTATTAAGTTGATATTAAAGCATCATTTCTAAAGACAGTCTTAGTTTACACAAAAAATTAAAATTCACATTTTCTAGGCATTTCTGTCAAAATGCCATGACATTAAAACAGTGCAGAACTGTACTAGCTGAGTACATTACTCTTTTTTTTTTAGATTTAAGACTGTTTTTATTTTTGTGTGTGTAAAAACTTTGGGCTTCAAACTAAAATGTCCCTTACCTTGTCAGCTTACTCCGAAATTTAAGTGTTCCACAGCAATTACGGCGTTTTTTTTAGAAATTTGTGGTTAACACAAATCCCTCAGCTCCACCTTTCCACACGTACTTCCTAGTTCTGCCAGATTCCTGGCGCGAAATCACATGGAAATGTTTACAACGCATCACTCAAATATAGAAATAATATAGTTCTAACATTCATCACTAAATAAAGTTTTAAGACAACAACATTTTACACATTAAGTAATGATGATATCAAGGTAAAGTTATACTAAATCATAAGAATGAATAATTAAGTGTATACAGTATAAAGTATATCAGTGGTAATTTTTTAAATATTAATTAAGCACATTGATATATTCACTTTGGCTCTCTTCTAAATTTTTCAGTAATTAGACCGAGAGCTCTGCTGTAATTGATTCATTTACTTCTTCATTTGCTTCTGCAGCAAATGGGAATTTTGTTATTATAACAACACTTGGTTTGATTTTTGTATGTTTAATTGTGAAAAGAAACATTAGAATCTCGAAATGCACTTTTTAGCCCTCATATCTCAGGTTAAATCTGAGCTAAAGCGCTTACCCTTCAAAATGACTGAAAAGTCCAAACTTCTGAATAATGGTTTGTTTTTAATTGTCTTCAGTGTGCCCATATTGTATAAATGTTTGTGAAAATGAAAATTGGAGTACTTATAATGTCAACTCCTATGGGGAGATACTTTCACAATTTAGTTTGATTTTAGATGAACTAAAACCTGAATGTGTACATTATGAAAGCAATCCATCGGGATCGAATCATCATCCCCAATTAAACGAAAATTTGGCGTATTGGTATGTCACCAAGTTTAATTATTACTTTTTAATTATCAAGAAATACAATAACAGAAGATCAGAAAAGAGTGGACCAATAACCTTGAAAGGGGGGGGGAAATCACGAGGGATATACAGTCTGCTTGGGGATCGATATTTGAGAAACTATAAGGAAAAATTGTATTTCCTGATGGAAACTCTCCTCACAATCAGTCTGTCTTTTGATGTTTATAAGATGCTTATACTTTTCAAGATTATTAAGTCGTTTAACCCAGATTTAAAATGGACACTACTTAAGTCCCTGAACTGCTCAGAACCTTGGGGATTAAATGGCCCAAATTGCTCTCTTTGACATTACTTCTGAGATACAGTATTGCATCTCAGACATCACTGGTAAAATTACAAAACTGAACTCTTCTAACAATTGATATTCAATCTCAAAGCATCATTTGTAAATTTTGAAAATGCGCCCATTCTCTTACCCGTGCTACTAAACTGACAACTGAACAAATAAAAGGAAAATTAAAATGGGATATCTTGATACTGTGACTTTGTCATCAAATAATAATAAAAGCATTTGTAAAACATTAAACCGATTAGAAACGTCATTCAAGCCAAGCTTTCTAAGAAAGGAAAATCCATCTGAAGAAATTTAGGCCATAATCAGAATAGCATCTGGGTAGGAGAGTCACTGGGGCCATCAAAAGGTTTTCCATGCATGTAAAAATAAATGTGCGCCAATTTTCTTTGGTTGGATTGAGGGCAAGGAAGGATATAACTTTCCCTGGTATAAGGCTGCTGGCCTTAATCATGATGTTATCACATTTACAAAGGATGCACTGTCCACTAGGTAGCTATACCAGGAGGCACAGGTCCAATTCTTGACATCATGTTCTTGGGCATGTTAGTATATGACATCAACTATCACTCGGACCATCATCTATGGAGTCCCACAAGGTTCTGTTCTGGGTCCGTTACTGTTTTCACTCTATACAACACCACTCAGTAAAATTATTCGTCTCCACCCGCATATTAAATTCCATTTTTATGCGGATGACACTCAGTTATACATCCATCTCTCCCACAAGAATGCTTCTTCGGCTCTCGCCAAGCTAAATGCCTGCCTTCGTGATGTTCAAGAGTGGATGTCTCTCAGTAAATTGAAGCTCAACCCTGAAAAAACTGAGTTTATTGTCTTTGGTTCCAATAAGGCTCAACGTCAGAAGATTTCCTCTCACTTTCCTGTTAGCATTCTTGGTAGCCTTCTTCATCCGGTTGATTCTGTCAGAAATCTAGGTGTGTGGTTTGATGCAGATTTTTCATTCTCTGAGCATATCAAGAGGACTTGCAAAGCGTGCTTCCTTCAGATGCATGACCTCCGTAGAATTAGAAAGTATCTCACTTCTGAAGTGGCAGTCCTTGCTGCAAATGCCTTGGTTAATAGTCGTCTGGACTATTGTAACTCTCTGTTCAGAGGTTTGTCCGGTTTCAATCAGCACAAATTGCCAAGTATTCAGAACACCCTTGCTCGTATTGTTACAAATCATAGAAAGTATGCTCATGTTACACCCATTCTACAGAAACTCCACTGGTTGCCTGTTAAGTATCGTTGTATTTTCAAAACCGCAACACTTGTGTATAAATTTTTGCATAGTGGTTCTCCTTCTTACTTCGAACCGTTCTTCTCTTTTAGTAGTTGTCCCTATAGTACTAGGCATAGTCACCCAGATCGTCAATACCTTACAGTTCCTCCTTTCCATTCATCAGTCTTTAAGTCAGCCAAACATTTTGGCCATAGTTTTGCCTTTGATGCTCCTAAGATCTGGAATGACCTCCCTCAAGATGTTCGCAGTGCAACATCAGTTGCCTCCTTCAGAAAGAAGCTTAAAACTTGCCTGTTTGCAAAAGCCTACCCACCATAGCCTCTCCCGTCACATCTGTGTCTCCTTGGTACGACCTGGCTATGTCCCTTGATTAACGATAACTGCCTTGCTTTATGTTTAGATGCGCCTTAGAGTCCATTAGTGATGGAGATTAAGCGCTATAAAAGTCCACATTAGATTAGATTAGATTTAAGGTGGTCATGTCATCTGACACAAATCTGACATCCAGTTTATGTGACATGACATGACTTTATCTCAATACCATACCTATAATATCAACTAGATGTCAAAATAATTACCAGACTTAACATGATCTTGATTATCCTATTCAATGACATCAAAAAGATGTGAAACTGATGAATCATCAAAGATATCTTGTCTTCAATGTATAATTGATGTCTTGATGATCTGCAAAAAATCTAATCCTTGACATCATAACTTGGGCATGTCATAGTATGACATAAAATTGACACCATCACAACATGACTGTGTAGTCATGTCAAATCATGAAAATATGATGTTCGAATAATATGATGTGACATGATATTCTACTCGGGCATTGTTTCTGACATCTTAATGATATTAATATGATGTCACTTTGTTAAGGCATTTAAAGTGGAGTATCATCATATCCTTTGAGATCCGATTGACATCAGTATTCTATAAAATTATGATATCATTTTTTATGAATATTACCAATACATCGTATGGATGTCTACATGATGTTTAAGTCGGAATAATTTATCTAGTCTGTGCTAAGTCAAAGTTGGGTTTTACATCCTGTACAACAGCAAGGGTCATATTAAGACAGGCGGGCGGGTGGGGGACAGGAAAAAGTTTGTCCAGGCTATATCTCAGAAACCGTAAGGTGTAGGAAGTTGATACTTGGTAGGGACATTGGTTAGGGGGTGTAGGTGTGCAACGTCATAGTCTGACCTTGATTTAATCTTTGACCTTGTAGTGACCTTGACATTAGAAATCTTGCTGCACCTTTGGGTCTGTCTTTTGATGCAGATTAAGCACTGTTGAAGTCATATTAGAATTCATTAAGAATTTTCCTATTTGCCCCACAGCCCTTAAGGGCTGTCGGGGTATTGTTTTTACCCATGGTGTCCAGATGGGCGGGTGGTCGGTCGGGTGACGGGAAAACATTTGTCCGGGCTATATCTCGGAAGCTGTAAGGTGTAGGAAGTTGATACTTGGTAGGGGCATTGGTTAGGGGTTGTAGGTGTGCAACGTAATGGTGTGACCTTGATTTGACCTTTGACCTTGCCAAAGTGACCTTGACCTATAAAATCTTGTCCGGGCTATATCTCGGAAACTGTGAGATGTAGGATTTAATACTTGGTATGGACATTGGGTAGGGGGTGTAGGTGTGCAACATCATGGTCTGACCTTGATTTGACCTTGCTGTAGTGACCTTGACCTATAAATTCTTGTCCGGGCTATATCTCGGAAACCGTGAGGTGTAGGAAGTTGATGCTTGGTAGGGACATTGGTTAGGGGTTGTAGGTGTGCAGCATCATGGTGTGACCTAGATTTGACCTTGACCTTTAAAATCTTGATGCACCTTTGAGTCTGTCTTTTGATGCAGATTAAGCACTGTTAAAGTCATATTAGAATTCATTGAGAATTTTACTTTTACAACTTCCCATTTTAACAGATGGAATTTCATAAAGTGAGCCACAGATTTTGCTCCAACACAACACATAAGCATTCATTAAATGTATTACCACTTCTGTATGCATGGTAATATTCAAAACATCCAAACCATAATTTGGCCATGCCAGATGTGGATAAAGAGTGTCGTAATATTTAGTTTACTGATTAATGCTGTCATCTTGTTATTGAATTGTCTTGTTTTAATACTTCATCTTTACACGCATTATCTTTCTCTTAGACATTATTTTCTCTATTTAAACATTGTTTGGACCTTTATAAAACTGACAGTGCTCTGAAAGTATCCTGAACTTCGTACTGGTACAGTACTTCTATATCTCATGGTGTTAAAAATATTTCCCCAGGCTGTGGGGTACGGGCATCTCTGATGTTATTTTATTTACATGAGTAGGGGCATACCCAGGCAGAGATGACAACCTGTGATTAGATACTGAACCTGCTGACCAAATTGGCCTCTAGTCTGTGTGATGTTGCTTTGACAGAGATAATTAATTTTTGGTCTAGACAAAACAATTCTGTTTAAAACTGTAACTAAAACGCTGTGTGACAGCAAAAATCTTCAAGAAATATGTTGATTTCCAAACAAATGTACACTTTAGTGTTTGCAACCAAGCCAAAGATTGGGTATATAAAGAAAAAAAAATAGAAAAAAGTGTTTCTAATATTCAAATTTTTGCACCCATAATTTGAACCTTTACAAGTGGTATAAATTTTCCCAACTCGTTCACAGATGATATTCATCATTTGTTCTCATGGAATGAACTGTATGGTACATGGAAATGAATTTAAGCTGTGTCAGTAGGTGTAAACAAACTAGAGGATCGTCCCGAAAAGGATATAAAGGTGAGTGCTAAAGTATTAAGAAAATGCTTCGTTTCTAGCCTTATACTGTTGTGGCAACCAAAGTCAGCGCAGTCTGCTCTATCTAGCACGGTTTTCAAGATATAAGCATTTTTGTGTTTTGCAAAAAATAAAAAAATTAAAAATGTCCGCTATATTTGGCGAGACAAAAATATTTTAAAAATTGGCATGGCTACTCTGCAGAGATACCCAGCAGGTCCAAAATTTTGTTGAGTTCGCTCCATATAGCACGGTTTTCGAGATATAAGCATTTTTGTGTTTTGCAAAAACTTTGAAAATTCAAAATGGCCACCATTTTGGGGGAGACAAAAATTTTTGTCAAGACCACTGCCGCGGTGTGTATCTCCCACCGAGCATTAAAGCAGAAGAAATAGCTTTTCCGAGATATTCACAATTTTTCATTTTCGTGTGTGAAAGCTCTTCCAAAAGTAGGTGAATGAGTTATTTGAGAAAAATTGGCTATCTGCAATACTATTAAGAGATAATTCACATTTACTCATTTTGAGTAGGTGAATAATTATCTATGGGTCTGAAACTTCACCAAGTGAAAGCTCTCCCAAAAGTAGGTGAATGAGTTATTTGAGAAAAATTGGCTATCTGCAATACTTTCAGAGGTAATTCGCATTTACTCATTTTGAGTAGGTGAGTAATTAGCTATGGGTCTGAAACTTCACCATGTGAAAGCTCTCCCACAAGTAGATGAATGAGTATTTGATAAAAATTGGGTATCCACAATACTTTTACAGATAATTAGCATTTATTCATTTTGAGTAGGTGAATAAATAGCTATGGGTCTGAAACTTCACCAAGTGAAAGCTCTCCCAAAAGTAGGTGAATGAGTTATTTGAGAAAAATTGGCTATCTGCAATACTTTTAGAGATAATTCGCATTTACTCATTTTGAGTAGGTGAGTAATTAGCTATGGGTCTGAAACTTCACCAAGTGAAAGCTCTCCCAAAAGTAGGTGAATGAGTTATTTGAGAAAAATTGGCTATCTGCAATACTTTTAGAGATAATTCGCATTTACTCATTTTGAGTAGGTGAGTAATTAGCTATGGGTCTGAAACTTCACCAAGTGAAAGCTCTCGCAAAAGTAGGTGAATGAGTTATTTGAGAAAAATTGGCTATCTGCAATACTTTTAGAGATAATTCGCATTTACTCATTTTGAGTAGGTGAGTAATTAGCTATGGGTCTGAAACTTCACCAAGTGAAAGCTCTCCCAAAAGTAGGTGAATGATTAATTTGAGAAAAATTGGCTATCTGCAATACTTTTAGAGATAATTCGCATTTACTCATTTTGCATAGGTGAGTAATTAGCTATGGGTCTGAAACTTTACCAAGTGAAAGCTCTCCCAAAAGTAGGTGAATGAGTTATTTGAGAAAAATTGGCTATCTGCAATACTTTTAGAGATAATTCGCATTTACTCATTTTGAGTAGGTGAGTAATTAGCTATGGGTCTGAAACTTCACCAAGTGAAAGCTCTGCCAAAAGTAGGTGAATGAGTTATTTGACAAAAATTGGCTATCTGCAATACTTTTAGAGATAATTCGCATTTACTCATTTTGAGTAGGTGAGTAATTAGCTATGGGTCTGAAACTTTACCAAATGAAAGCTCTCCCAAAAGTAGGTGAATGATTAATTTGACAAAAATTAGCTATCTGCAATAATTTTAGAGATAATTCGCATTTATTCATTTTGAGTAGGTGAGTAATTAGCTATGGGTCTGAAACTTCACCAAGTGAAAGCTCTCCCAAAAGTAGGTGAATGAGTTATTTGAGAAAAATTGGCTATCTGCAATACTTTTAGAGATAATTCGCATTTACTCATTTTGAGTAGGTGAGTAATTAGCTATGGGTCTGAAACTTCACCATGTGAAAGCTCTCCCACAAGTAGATGAATGAGTTATTTGATAAAAATTGGGTATCCGCAATCCTTTTACAGATAATTAGCATTTACTCATTTTGAGTAGGTAAATAATTAGCTATGGGTCTGAAACTTCACCAAGTGAAAGCTCTCCCAAAAGTACATGAATGAGTTATTTGATAAAAATTGGGTATGCGCAATAGTTTTTGAGATAATTAGCATTTACTCATTTTGAGTAGGTGAGTAATTAGCTACGGGTCTGAAACTTCACGAAGTGAAAGCTCTTCCAAAAGTAGGTGAATGAGTTATTTGAGAAAAATTGGCCATCTGCAATACTTTTAGAGGTAATTCGCATTTACTCATTTTGAGTAGGTGAGCAATTAGCTATGGGTCTGAAACTTCACCAAGTGAAAGCTCTTTGGGATAGCTGCTCTGCAGAGATACCCTGAAGATAAAAAATTTCGTTGAAATCGCTCTATGTAGCACGGTTTTCGTAATATTAGCATTTTTGTGTTTTGCAATTTTTGCGCAAAAATTCGAAAATTCAAAATGGCCGCCATTTTTGGCAAGACAAAATTTTTTTGAAAATTGGCATGGCTACTCTGCAGAGATACCCTGTGGGTCAAAAATTTCGTCGAAATCGCTCTATCTAACACGGTTTTCGAGATATAAGCATTTTTGTGTTTAATTCGAAAATTCAAAATGGCCGCCATCTTTTGCGAGAAATTTTTTGTTTGAAAATTGGCATGGCTACTCTGCAGAGATACCCTGCGGGTCAAAAATTTCGTCGAAATCGCTCTATCTAGCAGGGTTTTCGAGATATAAGCATTTTTATGTTTTGCAATTTTTGCGAAAAATTCGAAAATTCAAAATGGCCGCCATTTTTGGCGAGACAAAATTTTTTTGAAAATTGGCATGGCTACTCTGCAGATATACCCTGTGGGTCAAAAATTTCGTCGAAATCGCTCTATCTTGCAGGGTTTTCGAGATATAAGCATTTTTATGTTTTGCAATTTTTGCGAAAAATTCGAAAATTCAAAATGGCCGCCATTTTTGGCGAGACAAAAATTTTTTCAAAATTGGGATAACTACTCTGCAGAGATATCCAGCGGGTCAAAAATTTAGTCGAAATCGCTCTATCTAGCACGGTTTTTGAGATATAAGCATTTTTGTGTTTTGCAATTTTTGCAAAATTTCGAAAATTCAAAATGGCCGCCATTTTTGGCGAGACAAAATTTTTTTGAAAATTGGGAAATTGCAAATTTAATAAGTAAATTAAATTTTTATAAGTTAATACCCTATCCAATGGACAATTGCTAATCCGGTCGGCGCAGACCGGCCCGCCAAACGCCAGAAAAAGACGTCCTGTGTTGCCACCGGCTGGCCGGTCCGTAGTACTGTGCACTCCCCAGATGGCGCCTCGTACTTCCTTCCTGTCTAGACAACCTGACGTCATAGCATCTTTTTCGTTGTCTAAACCTCTTAGACCCCTAGTAAGTTGATAGCGGGGTCGGTGGGAGGGTCTTGTGTGTCCATTGGATAGGGTATTAACTTATAAAAATTTAATTTACTTATTAAATTTGCAATTTTATTGCGTTAATACATCCTATCCAATGGACAATTGCTGAATAACTACCGCTTGGTCGGCGGGTAAGTTACTAGGGACTTATGTGAACTCACAAGTAATAGCAAATTTTAACCTACGGTCTAGGCTGACTTCGTCAGGAGACCTATAGGCCCAGGCCTGGGTTGACCCTAAGGTCAGGAAACCCTGTAAGACCTTGGTCGGTTGCCAACAGCCGGTTACCCCGGGGGCTATACCGACGTCGCCCCCCCCCTTTTTAACAGACCTGCTCTGAGGTAGGGGAAGAGAGGGATGAGTTCAGTCCCAGAAAGCCAATAAACCTCCCGAAGGAAGCACATCATATTTTATACTATGTGCTTGTAGAACTGTTACATTATGTACATATATACAAATCTCCTCATTCTAAGGGCCACTTGTGGTTCTGCTGAGCAGCCCAACACCAAGCCCAATTGGTAAAGCTCTGAGTCAGTCCAAACCACACCCTTCAGAAAGCACTGTGTGAAGGTATTGTGACTTCAGTGGCAGGCTGACAAGATTGGATCTAAGGAGACTCCCGACTGGAAGACCTTAGAAGCAGCAAAGGCACTGACATCATGGGCTTTAACCTGATGTCAAGTGTGGGCCTCCTGGTCAGAGAGCTCATAACATAGGATCACAGTCTGTTGATCCAAGAGGAGATAGTGGAAGGTGAGATGTCTTGTTGAAAACTTTCTTAAAAGGGGACAAGAACCACCTCTTTATTCTGCCTGATGTCTGAGGTCCTGTCCAAATAGTAGCACAGTGCTCTGACCGGAGAGAGGGACCTGTCAGACTTGAGGGATCTATCCAGAGTTGGGGGCCAGGGCTGTTATAACCCCAGGGGCCACCCTGTCTGGACCCGCTTTGGCCAGCTGATTCTAGGATAGAAAGCTGGGTGATGGAAACAGGGACACCTTTGACCAATCGGATTGGTGTCCAATATATCAGTTTTGCCAAGCATGAATCTCACTTCTGTACTTGCCCGACCCAAGGGCCAAGAGGGATACCGTCTTGAAGGTCAAATGCTTCAAGGGGGCCTCCTTGATTGGATCAAAAGGAGTCTTAGCTGGTGCATGGCCAGTGAGAAGTTCCAGGAGGGTATGCCACTCCTGCCTTTGGGTCTGTCTCTGAGGAAACTATCCAGGAGACGAGCGAGATTTTTGTCCTTCCTGATGTTGAAAAGTGAATTTCCCAATTTATCAACAATGGGTGACCTATAAGCATCAATGGTGCTGGGCTGTTTGCCAAGCATGTATCTCACTTCTAGGCTTGCTCGAACCCAGGCCAAGAGGGAAACTGCCTTGAAGGTCAAATGCTTCAAGGAGGCCTTTAATTGGTTCAAATGAAACCAGGGAGAGGTTCCAGGAGGGGGGTTCCCCTCCGGCCTTTGGGTCTGTCTCAGTGGAAGCTATCCAGGAGACGAGTGAGATTTTCATTGATGGGCAAATTTCCAGTCTATCAGCAATGGCTGATCTGTAACCAACAATAGTACTAGGCTGCAACTTCCTGTCCTGAAACAGGTACCTAAGGAAGTCAGCAACTGACTTTACATGTGGTGCCCGAAGTACACCTGATGAATGATACATCACTTGGTAAAAAAGAACCATTTGCCTCATAGGCTGATCTGATTGACCCCCCCTTTGAGGAGCCTCAATTCTTGCTGCCACTGCCTCAGACAAGTCCTGCTCCTCGATTGCTGAGGCTCTAGGAGCCCTGCATGGGGATTAAGATTTGTCAGATTTCTGTGAGGGATCTGATCGAATGGCTGTGAACAGGCTGGACAGATTGGGCAGGCTCAGCGGGATGTGGCTGGACATGGCCACTAGATCCCAAAACCAAGGCATGTTGGGCTACCCCGGAGCAATGAGAATGATTCTCTTGCATGGGGAGTCTTGCAACTTCTCCACCACTTGCCCAATATGGCTGATGGTGGGAAGGTGTATGCTTTCAGATCCTACCATGGCATACTGAGTGTATCCACTGCTGTGGCCAGGGGATCCGGTACTGGTGACACAAACAGAGGCAACTTGTTGTTGAACCTCATAGCAAATAAGTCTATTTGAGCCGGTGCCACCTGCTGCAGATTGAGTGGAAGACCTCTGGAAGGAGAGACCACTCTGTTTGAATGGTCTGCCCTAGCCGGGATAGCTTGTCTGCTACCACATTCAGCCGGCCTGGAATGTGTCAGGCTTAGAGTCACTTGTTTCCTGGTACACCAGGTCAAGTTTCCCCATAGTAGGGCACACGTGGGCCTGACCTCATGCCTCCTTCCTTGTCTATGTATGACACTACTGTGGTGTTGTCAGTTGCTACAAGTACTATCTTGTTTGAGCAAAGTTCCTGGAACTCTTTTAAAGCCAGGAAGCCTGCTTTAAATTCTAGATAGTTATGTGCAGCTTGCTTCCCGGGAGGGACCCGGTTCCTCCTGCAGTGTGCTCGTTTAAGTGAGCGGCCCACCCTTTTATTGATGCGTCTGTAAATATTTGCAGAGCATGCTTTCTTGGGTATAATGGTTGGCCTGTAAGTACATCGTCTTCCTTCAGCCACCATTGTAAATGGGGGTGCAGGGACCTGGGGACTTGGATCACCTTTTCCAGTGATTCTGGTACCCTCCAGTTGTTTTTGAGATGCCACTGTATGGGTCTCATATGAAGTCGACCTAGATTAACTTGCTTTTCTGTAGCCGTCAGTAACCTATCAAGGACATGAATTCCCGGACCGGGCAAGCCGGTAGGGATAGCAGTTTTAACATAGTCTCTTGAAGGTTCTGTCGCCGGTCCAGAGTCGGTCGGAACCGATCAGACCTGAAGTCGAACTGGTAGCCTACAAAATCAAGGTCTTGTTTGGGCTCCCGCTCTGATTTCTGTAAGTTCATCAGCCAACCCAGTGGCTGACACATTATTTACTAGTTCCTGTGAATGTTGGAGACAAGCCTGGGATCTGGCTCTCACCAACCAGTCGTCTAGGTACTGGTGGCTTCTTAAGTCCTTGTGTATGGTCACAAGTTTTACCTGCTTTGGTATCACAGTGAACTCCAAAGGTGCTGTGGACAAAACCGAATAGCAGGCATTACCTGGATTGTTCTTGTGTAGGTATATGGGAGTAAGTATCCCTCCTTGAACATTTGTAATACCTAGGGTCCAGCCCCCAAGGCTTCCTAAGTTCCCGAAAAAGGGCTTAGTCTGGACCCTACAGGCCGATTGTGTGCCACATTTGGGACATTTGGTATTTTTGATAAACATTTTCTGTCCCTCCGGACACTGGTCCGGTCTGGTGACAATGATCCAGGTTAACAGTCTCTCTGTTCTTATTGTGGTCTGGTGGGACTGACACAACTTTTCATATTAATAGACTCTTCGCCCCGGGCCGGCATCCTGCAAGGTGCAGCATTTACAGAGCAATTTTCATTCGTGAGATGTCTGACCCCTGGCCGGACATGACAAAATTTATTATCTCTCCAGCCAAGTCCAGCACTGATAACAGGTTGTTGAGAGATGTGATAAGGGAAGGTTGCCTGGCAGTAGGTTGGGACACTGGCATGTCACATCACCAAGACCACTGACCGGTCTAAGAATTTTCTGTAACCAAAATTAACCTTAGGCAACTCTGTCCGGTACCAGGACTCCATACCCGGTACTTAACTGTATCCAGCAATTCTCTGTAACCGGCAGAAAACTGGCAGGCTGGGGTCACCAATCAATTTGACAGCTACTGGCCTATATTTAGCCAGCCTCTTTTTTTTTTTTTTTTTTTTTTGTAACCAGTTGGCTCGCAGCATTATTCAGTAAGGACTGTGTAGCCAGCACCCTGTTAGTAGACTTGTAACCCGTAGGTTGAAGCAAGTGTACTAGGCTGTGTAGCCAATACCAGTTGGTACACTGTGTAACCATTTGTTGAAGCAAGTGTACTAGGCTGTGTAGCCAGTACCAGCCGGTACACTGTGTAATCAGTTGTTGAAGCAAGTGTACTAGGCTGTGTAGCCAGTACCAGCCGGTACACTCTGTAACCAGTTGTTGAGGCAAGTGTACACGGCTGTGTAGCCAGTACCAGCCGGTACACTCTGCAACAGTTGTAGCCAGTAATAAAAAAACTGTAACTGTAACTGGCAAGAAACTGGCAGGCTGTGGTCAGCAACGAATTTAGACAGCCACTGGTCTACATTTAGTCAGCTTATGTAACTAGTTGGGTGAAAAACAGCACAGTAAGGACTGTGTAGCCAGTGCCCTGCCGGTAGACTTGTAACCGGTAGGTTGAAGCCATATGTAGCCAATTGCTAAAAGAAGGGTACAAGGCTGTATAGCCGGTACCGGCCGGTACACTCTGTAACCAGTTGTTGAGGCAAGTGTACAAGGCTGTGTAGCCGGTACAGGTCGGTACACTCTGTAACTAGTTGTTGAGGCAAGGGTATAAAGGCTGTGTAGCCAGTATTGGTCGGTACACTCTGTAACCAGTTGATGAAGCAAGTGTACAAGGCTGTGTAGTCGGTAACCCATTGCTAAAGCAATTTTATTTTGTGTTGAATTCAGCTGGCTGTAGGTTTCATCCATTAATAAAGGTTTTTGTTTGAACGCACGTCTTAATAGTAGATTTGACAGTTGCTGGGAAAGCCCTTGTGAGCTATATTTAGAAACGAATGTTGGTCGGTGTATCACGTGACCAGGGAGGGGCAACGTGATTGGCTGAGAAGAAATGACGATCAGCTTCGTGCCCTGGTCGGTGAAGCACGTGATTAACTTCGTGACCTGGTCGGTGAATCACGTGACCAGCTTCGTGAGTTGGAAGGAAGGACGCGATTGGCTGACTGGATATGACGTCAAAAATCGCGTTCTTTTTAGCTGGTCGGCCGAGTGATGCTTTAAAAGGCAGGAAAGCCTGGACCAGCGCGCTCTGAAGATTTGTAGATGAATTTCTTCTTCCTTTCGTGATAAAACCAGTGAACTGGCCATCCACAACCCTCACTACCGACAACAAAGCCGGGTCCACAAGGGAGGGACTGATATCACAGTAGACGTGAGATCAAACTTCCTGCACTTCTGAAGGAATTCCTTCTTGTAGATGTACATATATATGAGCTTACCGGTCGACTAATGCTTTACAGCAAAGATGTCTGGACCAGTGCGCTCTGAAGAAATCTGAAGAATGCATCTCTTGCTGCTGATGTACATATATATAAGCTTACCGGTCGACTAATGCTTTAAAGCAAAGATGTCTGGACCAGTGCGCTCTGAAGAAATCTGAAGAATTCATCTCTTGCTTCTGATGAAGAAACACTGAATACTCGAGCTAGGCTGGTGTGACTGATGCTATACAGCAGAGAAGTCGGTACCAGTGCGCTCTGAAGATGAAGAATGCATCTTGCTGGGGGAATTCCTTTCTTAACAGTGTTCAAAACTACGTAGACTGAAGTTTCCCGTGATTTCTACTTGTAGTAATAGAAAAGACGTTTCTATGGTGATTGTAGCTGGAAGGTCACAGCAGGTACATTCAAACAAAAAAACACGGATAAAAATACCTTGTAAGTAGTATATCCATTATATTTCTAAATATTGTCGATCTGCCCCTAACAACACAATTGTTGAATGGGAGGAAACTAGAAAATGGCTGCCTTCATATTCTCGTAGATTACTGCCCTATCATCAACACTAAATTGAGTCAACTAGGGAGCGTTTCCAGCAGATTTCTCAATGTATATCCGTGCTTGATATGAAGGTAACACTTTTACAATAAATTATTTGCAAATAAGGTATAAAATCCGTCATAATGCACACTTTTCTTTAAAATATCTGGAGATTGTGAAAACACGTCTGCACAGTACATGCGCCAAACGAAAAAGATGCTATGACGTCAGGTTGTCTAGACAGGAAGGAAGTACGAGGCGCCATCTGGGGAGTGCACAGTACTACGGACCGGCCAGCCGGTGGCAACACAGGACGTCTTTTTCTGGCGTTTGGCGGGCCGGTCTGCGCCGACCGGATTAGCAATTGTCCATTGGATAGGATGTATTAACGCAATAAAAAGTACTCCGCAGAGATATCCTGCGGGTCAAAAATTTTGTCGAAATTGCTCTATCTAGCACGGTTTTTGAGATATAAGCATTTTTGTGTTTTGCAATTTTTGCGAAAATTTCGAAAATTCAAAATGGCCACCATTTTGGGCGAGACAAAAATTTTTTGAAAATTGGGAAAACTACTCCGCAGAGATACCCTGTGGGTCAAAAATTTTGTCGAAATCGCTCTATCTAGCACGGTTTTCGAGATATAAGCATTTTTGTGTTTTCCTTATTTGGAAAATTCGTAATGATTAATTAATCATTAATTACTCGGCCATTTCTTGACCAATCAATGCCAAAATCTAATGATTTCCAGATTTTAATAGAATGAATGTATTTGCCAAGTTTCAGGTGAATTGATAAAATTCCTTTCAAGTTATCATCCGGACAAGCTTCCCCATCGAAAAAAGACATTTTTGGTCATGTGACCTCTCTGATTGGTTGAAATGTCACTGCAGCATATTCAAAAAAATTCCCCAAGGCTACTGCCTAAACCTGCCAAATTTGAAAAGAATCCGCCTAATGGTTACAGAGTTATAAGGAAAACAAAATGCGGAGCCGCCGGAGCCTGAAGCTCTCCCATACACAAACAAGCGTCCCTTGTGGGACGCTTAATGACAGTTGCATATTGGGGGTTTTAGCAATGTACACAATGTTAACTGTAAAAAACAATATTTATAACCAAACTTTTAGTATTAAAAATTGGTTTAAGCACTTTCAAAATAATGTCAGATTTTTAAATCAGTACATCATATTGATGTCAGTTTCTGATGTCATATAGACATGAGGTCAATCCAATTTTCAAATTGGCTCATCATATTAATATCTTATGCTGATATCAAATATATAATCGACTACTAGATGTCATTTTTATGGCTTTTGGAGACGTCAAATAAACTGGGTCACTAAAGATCAATTTGACATTTAAAATATGATGTCATTTCAAATAAGCAGGAGTTTTGGGTGTCTTACCCAGTGTCTTTTTTATTTCTTTTTGATATCCTATTGCCTGCTGGTAGTAAAGTTTTCTTCATTGTGGTGAAACATAAACCTAACTTCTACACAATGAGGTGGAGTGCATATTGAATTTTATGTTTTATAATGTCCATTTTGCTGATACAATACAGAACTAGACAAAGGCTGCTCGCCGGCGGTGTATCCCCTAACATAGCAAACCTATAGAAGCAATAAAAAAGAGGTCAAGGCAGTTTAGGCTTTTAGAAATGTTGTTTCACCTTCAAGGAGGTGTATAAAAATGATAAAATGTATAGAAATCCCTGGAAAGTTCAAATCTGGAAAAGTTCCCACATTTTTGAAAAACGGGCCCAAGATCAAATCTGATCACATCAGAAGATTCCTAGCCCATAATAGATCCCTAGACCACACCAGTAGATTCCCAGCCCATGATTTCCTATAGGTTTGTTTTACATTTCAAACTTCTAGGACCAATAATAAGTGAGTTGTAAGCACTTTCACATTTGGCTATCCTCGTTTGACCTTGAAGGAGGCCCAAGGTCAAATTTGATCACATAAAAAAATTCCCAGCCCATGATTTCCTATAGGTTGGTGTAGAAAATATTATTTGGAAAAACTACAAGATTTAATTAAGATATGATTTAATTACGCCCACTAATTATTTTGTCAAATGTGATTGAGTTTGTGAAATCAATTTAAGTTCATACAGGATCTGTGTAGGTGTAAAGATGTATGGGATATACTGCACCTTGGGTAAGGTAGCTTAAGTACAAATGTAGTCACTGTTTTGTGGTAAAAACTCCCTGGAAACAGGACCTTCCTGTGGTCCAGATTTGTCCAGAGTTGTGGGAGATACTACAGGATCTAGGAACTTCCTGTTTTTCAACATTTGTCTATAAAAGGGGGAATCATTGCTAAATTAAGGTGGGAAGAGCACAAAACTTTAGAAACTACAACTACTAGACAGACATATTATGTGCAAACAAAATAATGAATGTTCTATGTAAAATATTAAAATATATATCCTTATTTGGATATGGAAACAGACAAATGATTGTTCAATCTGGGTATATTGTGGTTTACATAGGACATATAACAATGTTATAGTTAAGCTGTTGATGAATTATGAAACTAATTGTGAAGTATATATGAACAATAAACTGAACATTGAGTGTAAATAAAATCTATGGCTGAATTTTGATACCTTCTTTGGGTTTGTCTGGCTTAATTTGTTGAGTTCTAATTACTTCCCCACTGGACCTTTAACTGTGCTACAGTTTGTTAAAGGTAAATTTTACAGTTGGTTTACCATCCCAAACCTCTGACCAATAATAAGCAAGTTATAAGCACTTTTAAGTTTGGCTATCCTCGTTTGACCTTGAACGAAAGGTCCAAGGTTAAATCTGACCACATCAAAAGATTCCCAGCCCATGATTTCCTACAGGTTGGTTTACCATCCCAAACCTGTACGACCAATACTAAGCGAGTTATAAGCACTTTTAGGTTTGGCTATCCTCATTTGACCTTGAAGGAGGGGTCCAAGGTCAAACCTGACCACATCAGAAGATTCCCAGCTCATGATTTCCTATCAGTTAGTTTACCATTCCAAACCTGTACGACCAATAATAAGTGAGTTATAAGCACTTTTAAGTTTGTCTATCCTCGTTTGACCTTGAAGGAGAGGTCCAAGATCAAATCAGACCACATCAAAAGATTCCCAGGCCATGATTTCCTATAGGTTGGTTTACCATCCCAAACCTGTACAACCAATAATAAGCAAGTTATAAGCACTTTTAAGTTTGGCTATCCTCGTTTGACCTTGAAGGAGGGGTCCAAGGTCAAATCTGACCACACCAAAAGATTCCCAGCCCACGATTTCCTTTTGGTTGGTTTACCATCCCAAACCTCTAGGACCAAGAATAAGCAAGTTATAAGCAATTTTAGGTTTGGCTATCCTCGTTTGACCTTGAAGTAAGGGTCCAAGGTCAAATATGACCACACCAAAAGATTCCCAGGACATGGTTTCCTGTAGGTTGGTTTACCATCCCAAACCTCTAGTATCAATAATAAGCGAGTTCTAAGCACTTTTAAGTTTGGCTATCCTTGTTTGACCTTGAAGGAGGGGTCCAAGGTCAAATCTGACCACACCATAAGATTCCCAGCCCATGATTTCCTGTAGGTTGGTTTTCCATCCCAAACCTTTACGACCAATAATAAGCGAGTTCTAAGCACTTTTAAGTTTGGCTATCCTCGTTTGACCTTGAAGGAGAGGTCCAAGGTCAAATCTGACCACATCAAAAGATTCCCAGCCCATGATTTCCTATAGGTTGGTTTACCTTCCCAAACCTGTACGACCAATACTAAGCGAGTTATAAGCACTTTTAGGTTTGGCTATCCTCATTTGACCTTGAAGGAGGGGTCCAAGGTCAAACCTGACCACAGCAGAAGATTCCCACCCCATGATTTCCTATAGGTTGGTTTACCATCCCAAACTTGTATGACCAATAATAAGAGAGTTATAATAATAATAATAGTAGGATTTATATAGCGCAAAATTGATACAAATCCTCTAATGTGCTCGAGTCCAAGAAGGGAGAGTCCAGGGACAGGCATGGGTCGACATCTAAAAAGCGCCCGCCAGGGTATAGCTAAGGTGGGGGGTATGCCAGCCTAAACAAGTAGGTCTTTAGCTGGCTTCTGAAACCATCTATTGTTTGCTGAGATCTGACAGTCTGTGGCAGCTTGTTCCATTCGGCTGGTGCAGCTACTGCAAAGCCACGCCTTCCTATGTGCTTATTGGGCCGGGTTGAGGAGATAGATAGCCTGTTGCCATGAGTGAGACTGCTCGATCTTATTAAAGCTGAAAGATACAGGGACTGTGAAAGATTAATAGCCTTGAATACCAAAAGGTTGTACTTAAACAGGATGCGATGTTGAATTGGGAGCCAGTGGAGTTTTTTCAAAAGGGGTGTAACATGACTCATTTTGTCAAGTCTGAAGATGATGCGGCAAAGAGCATTCTGGACTCTCTGTAGTTTGGATATGTTGGACTTGCTTACCCCATAGAGTAAAGAGTTACAGTAGTCTAGACGACTACTGACCATAGCGTTTGCCAGAAGTATTGCTGTCTCAACTCCAAGAAATTTGCGAATTCGTCGCCAATCACGAAGATGATAGTAACATGCTCTGCAAACCTTGGCAACATGATTGTCAAAGGAATTGTCTGAGTCGAAAATAACACCCAGATTTTTTACTTGCACCGACGGAGAGATATTGTTTTGGAGGAGTGGAACAGGGAAATTTGGTGCAAGCGACTCTCTGATGGCTTTTTGACCTATAATGATAAATTCGTTTTTTTCTGGGTTTAGTTTTAGTTTGACACCGTCCATCCATTCCTGTACAGACTTGAGACACTCGGTCAGCTCTTCCATGCTAGAGTCAAAATTCCTGGAGTCAACTGCTAGGTAGATCTGGGTGTCATCGGCATACAGGTGATGAGTAACATTGAATTTTGAAATAACTTGACTGAGGGGACTAGTGTAGAGGGTGAAAAGGAGAGGACCCAGTACAGAGCCTTGGGGGACTCCGAAAGGGAGAATTACTGCCTCAGAGAAACTATCACCTATTTTAATTTTTTGTTTACGGTTTGAAAGATACGATTTGATCCATGCCAAAACAGTACCATCTAGACCAAACCAGTCATGCAAGTAGTCATATAAAAGAGAGTGATCAATCGTATCAAACGCTGCCGATAGGTCTAATAATGTTAGGGCCACTGCCTTTCCTGAGTCCACTGAGAGAGCTATATCATTTTGAATCTTCAACAATGCGGTTTCAGTGGAGTGGGAACTCTTATAAGCAGACTGGTTGAAATTTAAGAGCCCCTCATGCGAAATAAATTCATTTAGCTGCTTTGCCACCACCTTCTCAATAAGTTTAGATATAAAGCTGAGGTTTGACACCGGCCTGTAGTTTTTGAGGATATCTCTTTCAAGGTTCGGCTTCTTTTGAAGGGGGGTGACATATGCCATTTTAAAACAGTTGGGGAAACTACCTTCTGTGATTGAATAATTTACAATTTTAGTGATGGGGGTGATGAGAATATCAGCACACTCCTTGACCAGTGACGTCGGAATCGGGTCAAGGTCACATGATTTGGATGGTGAGGACTTTAGAATTTTGAGTAGTTCTTCCTCGGACACAGGTGTGAAAGATGATAGTAAGCACTTTAGGTTTGGCTATCCTCGTTTGACCTTGAAGGAGGGGTCCAAAGTCAAATGTGACCACACCAAAAGATTCCCAGGACATGATTTCCTATAGGCTGGTTTACCATCCCAAACCTGTACGACCAATACTAAGCGAGGTATAACCACTTTTTATGACTGACAAAGAAACGCCCGTGGCGGCCATCTTGTTTTTCAAAATGAGGCCAAAAATATTCCCAGTCAAGATTTCGTAATGAGGAACATACCCTGCGAACTTGAGATCTCTACCTATAATACCCTTTGCTCTAGAGGGCCACCAAAAGTCCTTGCTGAAAGTCGAAAAAACGCCCGTGGCGACCATCTTGTTTTTCAAAATGAGGCCGAAAATATTCCCAGGCAAGATTTTATGGTTATGAATATATCCTGCAAATTTGAGAAGGCTAGCTATAATAATTTTTTTGTTAGAGCGGTAACGGTGAAATCTCTACACACTGTGGTGGCGGCGTAATGAAGCAAAATCCATAGTATCCACCGGATAGCCCGGTGGATACGATTAACCCATACAGTTGTTTCTGGCAGATCAACTATAAGAATTTATTTTCTAAAACAAAAATCATTGAGACGTTGCTTACTTTATTGCATATTTATTCTTAAACAAGCTCTAATTTATCAAATACTTTTACAAGTACAACAGTTTAAACATTCAACAAGTGTATAAATATGTAATTATTGAAGCCAACTTTCATCAACTTCTATAAAGACACTCGTTTACCATGCATTACAGATGTTTATTACTTTTACAAGAACATCAATGTCATTTGATATCTGTAGTTATCAGCTCCAGTTAATATGCAGTATTGTGTCACATGTTATAGTCTACAACTTAATGTGTACATCATTGTCATGTGTCAACATTATCAGAAGCACAAGGGTTATTCCATCCCTGGCACTTGTACAAATTTTGCAGAGAGAAATCAAATTTGTTTTCAGCATTTACTGTAGCATCTCGAATGTTCTGAATATCACCACTTGCATAGATGCATACTGCACCACACTACTCAAAAGAGGAGCAAGACTTTACACAGCTTTTACATGGTCCACTTTTCTGATCAACTTTTTTGACAGACTTTACAATTTACACAGTAATCAAGGTTCAAACATAGGTACATTTTGGACAGGAACTTCCAAATAGTTATTGATCAGAGCAAAAATTGAACTTTCAAACATTATCCATGCCAGTCATACTGAGCTCTGTCAAAATATTGATACACTAAAATAAACCAGTGGCACATTGTGAATTGTTGCAATCAGGTTTCCTTCTTGTCATACATAAACTGTTTGAATACCTCAAATTTTAGAAAATTGACCTGGGTTTAAATTAATGCCTGATGCCAGTTAAATATCTGGTGTGGTACTCCTTGACTACTGTTCATATATGATGAAATAGACACCGAGTCTACAGCTGTCAGAAAACAAGTAACATCCAGGTCACATTTCAGAAAAATATTATTCTTTAGGTCAGACTATTAACAGATCTTTGAACTGAATTGTTGTTATGAAGATCATAAACTGCCTGTTATAAATTATACAAATTCATCACAAATTCCAGAATATGGGGGGGGGGGGGGTCACTTTTTCTTCTTTTTCTTGGAGAGTCCAGCCAATTCAAAACTCTTCAAAGGGTCTGCTTTCCTCTTCTGTAAATTTACAAGTAGAGAAGTATAACAATTAACTATTTAAAGAATAACTTCTCACAATGACACAAGGTGCATTACATAAAACTGGAGACATTTTACACTTTAATAAACTCCACAAACAACACAAAGTGCCAAAGAATAGTAGTTTTAAAGATTAGGATAGTCGTATAAGAGTACTTGGGTAATAAAGTTACAACTTCATTCAGTTCAAAATCCTCACTAAACAATATACTGAACTTACTTTGTACTTCATTTGACCTTTTGAAGGTCGTGCAGTGAAAGATTTTCCAGATTTTCCACCTTTATGCTTTCCTCTCCCTTTGATCCCCTTCAAAGTAGGTGGCACTAGAAACAGTAGATTATCTTTAATAATATAAAACATTAATATATACTATTACATTTCACTTTTACACTGTTGTGCTAAGGGTTCACATGAAATCATTCTCTACTGGATTGAATAACAATTTCAACACACTGTGCTAGCTCCGTACAATGTATATTAATAACTTGGTCAAGGTTCTGCATGGTAAACCACTGGCCATTGGTGAGCAACTACCAGCTTTTCCACTGGAAAGACCAGGGCTGAGATTTGCACCACTAAAAAGGCATGAGAGTGTGTTGTACTTCATTTGTTGTCTACTTGAGCCACTGTACCGCAGAACTCAAAACTTCAACAATCTAATCTATCAGATAAATCATACATCAACATTACGGCCCACATAAAGATGTATATCTGGATAAATATACTACATCTTTCACTTTTAAGGGTTTTTTTCAATTGGTTTGTACACATTTAAACAAATATACAAACTTTGACCATGTATGTTCAAAAATGTCTTCTTTCCAGTTATTTATTAATATGTATACATTTATATACTATTAAATTTTAAGTATACATTCTATTTTATTGATTAAATTGTTGTATTAAGCAGATTACAGAAGTGTAATCATGTCAATGAGGTAGAAGATTGAGTGACAAACGACAGATAAAAGAGATCTTTCTTTACTACCTGCATAAGCTTGAAGTGAGTTGACTTTTCAGGAATTTCCATTACAGTGATAAAATGGTACATACCTGTGTCACAAAATTTATGAAAATGACTCACAATACACACCACATTGCAAATACAGCTTTTAATTGTTGTGATATTTGTTGAATAATTTAAATATTTAATCTGGAATTTTTTAACTAATCATTTGGGGGGAATAACCTAGCTGTAATGACATCATAGTCATGTTAAAAAAAAATCAATTTATTTTTTATTAACATATTGGAATTTTTACTTGTGTAAAAGTTTAATAATATAAAATAATATGAATATTGGAGAAGTGTTTTTAACAAACAAATCAACCCACTTCATAAACTTTCCATGCAGATGGTTTCAGAGATTTTGTGCAGCTGTGGTTACAAGATTTCTTCTACATGTTTCCCAAATAGCATATTTCTATGTTTATTAGTTTATAAACAGAACTGAATCAAACATGAAGAATCAAACCACTTCATGCTAATCCATTTAATATTTACAAGGTTTTCTCAAATTACTGAAAGCATGATTTTTTTTTTTTTTCAACTGCGCCAGATCAGATGTTCTTAAAACAATCATTAATATAAATCCTAAATAAGTGCAACATGTTAATTTTAAATCGGAGCTTTTTTGTAAAGGGCATTTAACAGCAGTTTTAACCAGTTACCTGCAGCACAAACAACTCAGAACTGGTTAAATGCTGCTTATATTTTAAACCACCAGGGGCCGGATTCACAAAAGGTCTCAAGTCTTAGCCAAATCTCAGCTGAGATTTTTCTCAAATCTGAGATTTTTGGCTCAGCTGAGTTTCTACTTAAGTTGAGATTCACAAAAGGAATCTCAGCTGAGACCAAAATCTCAGCCAAGTTTTGAGTCTGGACCAATCAAAATTGGTGTAACATTTTGTTGAGATTAGTGGAAAGCATACACATTTATATTTTACCACTCTTCCATATATATACTCACAGTTTAGAATATTTTCAATCAAGCAAAACATTGTCTTTTTACTACAATTTGTACTGACATTCAAAAGAACTGATTATAACAGCAAAACACGCCATTCATGTAAATTTGTAATGTAAATGTTTATTGTTGTTTTTGTACAAACTCTTAATATATATTCATATTTTGTGTTACAAGTTAAATAATATGTCATACTTCACTATTTTCATTTTGTTTTGTGACTTTTTATTACATATACTCTATTTTATGATAACTTAAGTCACCCCCTAGGCAGTCTTAGATTTGAGACCAAATCTGAGAAAAATCTTAGACTGAGATCTTTTGTGAATCCCAACTGAGCAAAAGGTCTCAAATCTAAGAAAAATCTTAGAAAAATCTAAGAAAAATCTTAGATTTGAGACCAAAATCTCAGATTTGAGACTTGAGACCTTTCGTGAATCTGGCCCCAAGATTCTGGTTAATTTCTACAGCCTAAAGCAGAATGTAATAAACATTCTACGCCATTATTTAAGCTTAGAACACACAAGATATCAATTGAAAAAAGATCCAAATACTGAAAGCTTCAGAAAATTAAATGTTGAAGAAAGAACTTGTTTAATTTGTAACACAGGTGACATTGAAAATGAGACCCATTTTTTATGTAAATGCAGTGCATATGAGATCCCAAGACATAATTTGTATAACATAATTGAGAAACATTTTCCAAATTTTCGAAAAATGTCTGATGAAGATAAACTTAGTATTATTCTGAAGTCAAATGATAAGGAACTTGTAACTTTCATTTGTGATTCATGGAAGATTAGACAAAATGTTACAGCCAAGTGATTAAATTTTAGGTTATATTAATACTGATTCATGCACTCTTTTGTTGAGAAAAACATGCTTAGTTATATATTGTGTTTTCCTTTACTAGTAGGTATATTGTTAAACTCTTGCAAATGGTTAGATATTATTATTTGTATTTTGTTCTTTTAGTATGTCAAAGACTGTAAAATATTGTCCATTTATAATTCTTATAGTAACCACTATTATGAAGTATTACTTACAAAAGTGACATACAAGTCCATTGGGGCTGGGCAAATTGTTTACTGTCTTATTTGATTATTGTTAAATGTATTTGTATGTCACTATAATAAATAAATTCTATTCTATTTTAAACCACCAAGATTCTAGTTAATTCTTACAGCCTAAAGCCGAATATAATAAATATTCTATACCATTATTTAAGCTCAGAACTGGTTAAATGCTGCTTATGTTTTAAACCACCAAGATTCTGGTTAATTCTTACAGCCTAAAGCCGGATATAACTAGAAATAGGCCGCCCTGTTGATAGTAGATGCGAATAGAAACATGATAGCATAGAAGAACACACATTATCATGTGTAATGTCCACCCATGAACCTTTTGCCCAAATTGTACAGTAGTCTTACAAGACCCTGTTTCATTTGTAAAATATATCAATGATGCTTAAATATTTGTTAGTGTAGATGTAAATTATTTCAGCTTCATGCCTTTTTGCATTGGTTGGGTTGAAAATTTTGAGGAAATCACTCTATCTTGCACGGTTAAGAAGATAGAAGCAAATTCCTGTTTTTCTATTTTTATCAAAAATTTGAAAATTCAAAATGGCCGCCATTTTTGGGAAAAGGAATTTTTTTTGAAAATTGCCAAGAGTACATTTCTTGGATACCCTATGGGTCGAAAATTTCAACGAAATAACTCTATTTTGCACGGTTAAGGCCAGTTTGTGTTTTTCCATTTTGGGCAAAAATTCGAAAATTCAAAATGGCTGCCATTTTTGGGGAGGGGAAAATTTTTTGAAAATTGCAAAGATTACATTCCTCAGATACCCTGTGGGTTGAAAATTTCGACGAAATCGCTCTATCTCGCATGGTTAAGGAGATAGAAGCAAATTTGTGTTTTGCCATTTTTGACAAAAATTTGAAAATTCAAAATGGCCGCCATTTTAGGGGAGGGGAAATTTTTTTTTAAATTGCCAAGAATACAATGCTGAAATACCTGTGGGTCGAAAATTTTGACGAAATCGCTCTATCTCGCACGGTTAAGGAGATAGAAGCAAATTTGTGTTTTGCCATTTTTGGCAAAAATTCGAAAATTCAAAATGGCCGCCATTTTTGGGGAGGGGAAAATTTTTGGAAAATTGCAAAGATTGCATTCCTTAGATACCCTGTGGGTCGAAAATTTCGACGAAATTACTCTATCTCGCACGGTTAAGGAGATAGAAGCAAATTAGTGTTTTGCCATTTTTGGTAAAAATTCAAATATTCAATTTGGCCGCCATTATTGGGGAGGGGAAAATTTTTTAAAAATTACCAAGAGTGCAATGCTCAGATACCCTGTGGGTCGAAAATTTCGACGAAATCGCTCTATCTGGCACGGTTAAGGAGATAGGAGCAAATTTGTGTTTTCCCATTTTTGGCAAAAATTCGAAAATTCAAAATGGCCGCCATTTTTGGGGAGGGGAAATTTTTTTAAAAATTACAAAGAGTACAATGCTCAGATACCCTGTGGGTCGAAAATTTCGACGAAATCGCTCTATCTCGCACGGTTAAGGAGATAGAAGCAAATTTGTGTTTTGCCATTTTTGGCAAAAATTTGAAAATTCAAAATGGCCGCCATTTTTGGGGAGGGGAAAATTTTTTGAAAATTGCAAAGATTGCATTCCTTAGATACCCTGTGGGTCGAAAATTTCGACGAAATCGCTCTATCTCGCACGATTAAGGAGATAGAAGCAAATTAGTGTTTTGCCATTTTTGGCAAAAATTGGAAAATTCAAAATGGCCGCCATTTTTGGGGAGGGGAAAATTTTTGGAAAATTGCAAAGATTGCATTGATTAGATACCCTGTGCGTCGAAAATTTTGCCGAAATCGCTCTATCTCGCACGGTTAAGGAGATAGAAGCAAATTAGTGTTTTGCCATTTTTGGCAAAAATTCGAAAATTCAAAATGGCTGCCATTTTTGGGGAGGGGAAAATTTTTTAAAAATTACTAAGAGTACAATGCTCAGATACCCTGTGGGTCGAAAATTTTGAAAAAAATCGCTCTATCTCGCACGGTTAAGGAGATAGAAGCAGATTGGTGTTTTGCCATTTTTGGCAAAAATTCGAAAATTCAAAATGGCCGCCATTTTTGGGGAGGGGAAAATTTTTTGAAAATTGCAAAATTACATTCCTTAGATACCCTGTGGGTCGAAAATTTCGACGAAATCGCTCTATCTCGCACGGTTAAGGAGATAGAAGCAAATTAGTGTTTTGCCATTTTTGGCAAAAATTCAAAATGGCCGCCATTTTTGGGGAGGGGAAAATTTTGTAAAAATTACCAAGAGTACAATGCTCAGATACCCTGTGGGTCGAAAATTTCGACGAAATCGCTCTATCTGGCACGGTTAAGGAGATAGAAGCAAATTTGTGTTTTGCCATTTTTGGCAAAAATTCGAAAATTCAAAATGGCCGCCATTTTTGGGGAGGGGAAAATTTTTGGAAAATTGCAAAGATTGCATTCCTTAGATACCCTGTGGGTCGAAAATTTCGACGAAATCACTCTATCTCGCACGGTTAAGGAGATAGAAGCAAATTAGTGTTTTGCCATTTTTGGCAAAAATTCGAAAATTCAAAATGGCCGCCATTTTTGGGGAGGGGAAAATTTTTTAAAAATTACCAAGAGTACAATGCTCAGATACCCTGTGGGTCGAAAATTTTGACGAAATCAATCTATCTCGCACGGTTAAGGAGATAGAAGCAGATTGGTGTTTTGCCATTTTTGGCAAAAATTCGAAAATTCAAAATGGCCGCCATTTTTGGGGAGGGGAAAATTTTTTGAAAATTGCAAAGATTGCATTCCTTAAATACCCTGTGGGTCGAAAATTTCGACGAAATCGCTCTATCTCGCACGGTTAAGGAGATAGAAGCCAATTTGTGTTTTGCCATTTTTGGCAAAAATTCAAAATGGCCGCCATTTTTGGGGAGGGGAAATTTTTTTAAAAATTACCAAGAGTACAATGCTTAGATACCCTGTGGGTCGAAAATTTCGACGAAATCGCTCTATCTCGCACGGTTAAGGAGATAGAAGCAAATTTGTGTTTTGCCATTTTTGGCAAAAATTTGAAAATTCAAAATGGCCGCCATTTTTGGGGAGGGGAAAATTTTTTGAAAATTGGAAAGATTGCATTCCTTAGATACCCTGTGGGTCGAAAATTTCGACGAAATCGCTCTATCTCGCACGATTAAGGAGATAGAAGCAAATTAGTGTTTTGCCATTTTTGGCAAAAATTCGAAAATTCAAAATGGCCGCCATTTTTGGGGAGGGGAAAATTTTTGGAAAATTGCAAAGATTGCATTGATTAGATACCCTGTGCGTCGAAAATTTTGCCGAAATCGCTCTATCTCGCACGGTTAAGGAGATAGAAGCCAATTTGTGTTTTGCCATTTTTGGCAAAAATTCGAAAATTCAAAATGGCCGCCATTTTTTGGAGGGGAAAATTTTTTTAAAATTACCAAGAGTACAATGCTCAGATACCCTGTGGCTCGAAAATTTTGACGAAATCGCTCTATCTCGCACGGTTAAGGAGATAGAAGCAGATTGGTGTTTTGCCATTTTTGGCAAAAATTCGAAAATTCAAAATGGCCGCCATTTTTGGGGAGGGGAAAATTTTTTGAAAATTGCAAAGATTGCATTCCTTAGATACCCTGTGGGTCGAAAATTTCGACGAAATCACTCTATCTTGCACGGTTACGGAGATAGAAGCAAATTTGTGTTTTGCCATTTTTGGCAAAAATTCGAAAATTCAAAATGGCCGCCATTTTTGGGGAGGGGAAAATTTTTTGAAAATTGCAAATATTACATTCCTTAGATACCCTGTGGGTCGAAAATTTCGACGAAATCGCTCTATCTCTTACGGTTTCTGAGATATTAGCAAATTACTCAAAAGTAGTACTGAAAATACACAATGAAGTACCTAAATGGCTATTACTCATGTACTGACAAAGCTATCAGTCCCAAATGCAATACCAAGCGAGCTATGGACATAACAATCTTGTATTCAAAATTGTAGTAAAATATCTTTAATTATTTTGGCTTAAATGCACAGAAACCAATGGGTACTGAAAATAGCTGTACTTAAGTATTACTCAGTAAGCAAAAGAGGTACAACAGCCAAAAGCAATCCCAAGCAAGCTACTGACCCAATAAGCCTGCATACCAAATTTGGTGACAATAGCTCTAATACTTTTCCTTTAAATGAGCGGAAACCATGCGTGACGCCGGACATCGGACATCGGACGGCGAAAAAAGCAAAAATAATATATCCACCCCCCAGGGAGGTGGACATAATAAATATTCTATACCATTATTTAAGCTCAGAACTGGTTAAATGCTGCTTATGTTTTAAACCACCAAGATTCTGGTTAATTTCTACAGTCTATAGCAGAATGTAATACACATTCTACGCCACTATTTAAGCTTAGAACACACAGTATAAAGTTTAAGAAGTGGTATTTTATTAATGATGCGCAAATTAATGCACAGTATATTGGTCTTTCATCTGGAGCTTGCCGATAAAGAGTTTGCTGAGACCAGGTGTATTTCAGACACTTTGTGTGCTATACCTAAATATTCTGGCACATTGTTGAGTTATTTAAGACACTTAATGGGCTATACCTAAATATTCTGGCACATTGTTGAGTTATTTAAGACACTTAATGGGCTATACCTAAATATTCTGGCACATTGTTGAGTTATTTAAGACACTTAATGGGCTATACCTAAATATTCTGGCACATTGCGCAGGTGTTGAGGTAGCTTGGTAATGTGAAGAGTCTTATCATGTCTCAGAACTTGCAAGTCTCTCGGGTTGTCTTCAAAATAACTCTGCAAGTAAAAACCACACAGCAATAACAACAGTCGAAAGTTTACTGCTTGTAGCAGATATACTGCACAAAATTTACAATAGCAAAAAAAAAAAAAAAAAGACAAAACAACCTTCTTTTGCACTTAAAGCAATAAAGCCAATATTCAAACTTTAACTCCTCAATGACTATGTTGACTACTAATGCTGTGACTTTGCCATTAAAATGGTAGAAATTTCTTTGAAAATGATGAACAAAATCTCACTGCAATTTAAACTATATTTGTATATCTCCAGATCAGACCAGAAATACAATTTTGGGTACAATAGCGAATGTAACCATGTACAGAGGATGTTAACTGCATTTCATTTTATCGGATATGCTGAGGATTTAAGTAATTTGAAAACTCTGATTCATTTTGGGTTATCACTATGCAAGTCAGACATTGCTGTAACTTGTCAATTCAAAGAAAAGGTGTTGACACAGTAAGCTCCAGTGAGGCACTATATTGCCCAGTAGTTGGACAACAGATAAGTGAAAAATAGAGGTTTAACTGAACATAATCTGCTTCTTACTTTGAGTTTCTGAGAATTGAGCATCTCTGTTTTTATTTCCCCAAGTCTTGCTTCTCTCACAGCAACTTTTGTCACAGCTCTCATTGCGTCCTGTAATTTAAAGAAAAAAGATTGAACAAAAAGTTCTTTGCAGCATAAAACTTGACATTCATTCCCTCCTGGTCACACCCACAACTCTGGATTACTGACCCTGAACGCACCATCGACTCTCCCTACGATAATGATTTTGTTTAACTAGCGCACGGAGTTCCCCTTTGTGGGGAAGATATGCTGCCTGCAAAGCAGTAGATTAGATCAGATAAGATAAGCAGCACCTGAACTTCCAAATATTTTATGGTCACCGTAGAAGTTTTCTTCATTTTTTTAAATTTTGGCTTCACAAGTACAAATTGTAATTTATAAGTGAAAGAAATGTCAATTGGTTACCAAGAAAAAGGGCATGACGGCATCAGATCTTGTAGATGTAGTTCCATAACCCTTAGACGGCACTGTCACATTGCCACTGATGTCACTATATGCTTGTTATTTAGCCTCTACAGCAAGACGTCACAGCAAAAGTAACCAGTCCTCAGTTTGAGAAGTTTGTTTGGGATACATCTCTTCAAACTGCCTTGCAATAAATATCTCCTCTGGTTGGATTCTTTCTTGATCTTTCTCTTAACCCTTTTTAAATTATTTACTAAAGGTTTTATTGTGATTTCTTCATTACTGTTTTAAAATTCAAATGACCTCACACACACTTTAAGCTTACCTTTGCTCGATATCTGAAGCCCTCAATTTCATCCATCTTGAAATTAAACGGCTTAAACAACTGTTCCCCATCAGCTGAAAAAGTAGACTTTATGTAATGTTAATTGTAGTAGATCATGAACTATTCTGGCAAGTATCTCAACTATATTGTCAGATATACAGCCATTTAAACTGTTACTTTCAAGGCTTATACTATTCACAGTGGATATGTTTTAAAACTAGATTGGGCCAACTCGGCGCCAACATATCCCCAGACAGGTCATCACTCACGCCACAGGTTTTGATCGGGAATTTTTTAAAACATAATTACCCATTATTATATGAACTTCAGCACATCAATCTGCTCTGTTTATATCTCCCCAAGGAAGATGGTGTATCCCCAGACGCCGAATACATAACTCAAATTATATTTTCAATCTTCCTGCAATGATAACTCTAAACCTATTTTCAAAGTATTTAAATGATTGATGATTGAATGTCCATTCTAAAATAATAATCCCAAAAGAGCATATCTGTTTCTATATTTGTTGACAAATAAAATATTATTTTTAACTCAACTCATCATATTTTTCAATCTTCCTTCAAAGTATTTAAATGATTGATGATTCAATGTCCATTCTAAAATTCATAATCCCAAAAGCGCATATCTGTTTCTATATTTGTTCACAAATAAAATATTATTTAAAAAAAAATTATTTATATTATTATTTTACTATATTATTTTTAGAATTTGCAAATTGTTTTCAGTTATTCATTTCCTCTATACCTATATATGTGGTCCATATATATGCAACCTAAATATGTGACACAATCTCAGTTCTGACTCCCCTTTGTGTTATATGTAATGAAGCCCACCACCTCCCACCCCCACCCCTCTCCCCTTCTCCACACCTCTCTCACTATTACACAAGATCTGCAACCCCATTGAGTTCTTTGTTTCTCATCTGATATCATTAAATACCTTTGTTTATTTAGTGTCACTCAATATAGCTGGAGGTCCCAGAGGTGGGTGGGGGGAATCCGGGTGGGGGGATGTGGGTTGAGCATAAATGGTAAACAAACAATCTATATAAAAGGGGTACTCAAATACAAAAAGAATTGAGAATTTTAAGTATGTGATTATCAACTGAAATGAGTTCATAACTGTAGGAGCTGTGCCAAAATTAACTGAGGCAAGTTGAATAAAACTGGGCTAGTTGAGGGTTAAAAATCCCCTAGTTTTACTACATAAGGATATAATTTCATTAATATTGGAACTTAAAGCTCACTTAAAGTGTCCATTTTGTCTACTTCAATATGTTTCACCAGTTTCATTTTAAAAAGTGAAAAACTCAGCAAGCAGAGGTATAACACACAAAAATAAGTTCTTAAAAGACTAAGATAGCCATAACATTATTAATATTCAAAATTTAAATAGACAGGCATTTCCTTTTAAAAATTCAAAGATTTCAGCTCTATAACCCACATAGTTTGACAGTTACTGGGCTTTAAAGTGGCATAATATCCATAAATTGGGTTTCAGTGAGCATTTTACAATTGTTAAAGAGACCTTAGCAATTAAACTACAGATCTGAAACTTTTTGGGGGGACATACATAACAAACAAAAATCATATATAATACAGTTTAAGACTTGTCACACTAAGCATTTCCAAATAACAGGGCAAAATACGGAAAAAATGTCAAAAAAGGCACTTGGGCGAGTGTCTATGGCCCTCATACACAGGTTAAATGTCTACTAAAAACCTTGATTTTCGGCATATGTAAAAAGGACATAATAATGCATTCCCAGATGGGATTTCAGCTCCATCAATCACATAGTTTAACAGTTACAGGGCTTAAAGGTGGTAAAAAGTCCAAATATTGGGTCATTGTGGGCCTTTTAGAGATCTCGATGTGGCTTTCAAATTAAAGCTTCAGACTTAAAATTTGTTACATACTAAGATTACACATAGAATATGTATCTAATAAAGTTTGAAACTTCTCAGACTTACCATTTCCAAGTTACAGAGCAAAATATGTGACAAAGTCAAAGTTGGGGTTTAACGTCCCGTTCAACAGCCAGGGTCATATTGGGACAGGTCCTCAGCATTGCCACTTGTGGGACTCGAACCCACAGAGGTGACAGCCTATGATTAGATGCCAAACTTGCTAACCACTAGGCCACTGAGGACCTAGCAAAATATGTGAAAAATGTCTTAAAAGGGTCACTCAGGTGGGTGTTAAAGGTCCTCATACACAGGTTAAATGTCTACTTGAAGCCTTGATTTTTGGCACATGTAAAAAGAACATAATAATGTATTCCCAGATGAGATTTCAGCTCTATCAGTCACATAGTTTAACAGTCACAGGCCTTAAAATTGGCAAAAAGTCCAAATACTGGGTCTTTATGGGGCCTTCTAGAGACCTAAATGTGGCCTTCAAATTAAAGCTTCAGACTTAAAATTTGTCACATACTAAGATTACACATAGAATATGCATCTAATACAGTTTGAAACTTCTTAGACTTACCATTTCCAAGTTACAGGGAAAAATATGTGAAAAATGTCTAAAAATGGTCACTCGGGTGGGGATTTATGGTCCTCATACACAGGTTAAATGTCTTCTTAAAGCCTTAATTTTTGGCACATATAAAAATAACATACTAATATCTTCTCAGATAGGATTTGAGCTCTATCAGTCACATAGTTTGACAGTCACAGGGCTTAAAAGTAGCAAAAAGTCCAAATATTGGGTCTTTGGGAGCCTTTTAGAGACCTCAATTTGACCTTCAAAATTAAAGCTTCAGACTTAAAATCTGTTACATACTAAGATTACACACAGAATATATATCTAATACAGTTTGAAACTTCTCAGACTTACCATTTCCAAGTTACAGGGAAAAAGATGTGAAAAATGTCTTATAAGGGTCACTCGGGTGGGTGTTTATGGTCCTGATACACAGGTTAACTGTCTATTAAAGGCCTAAATGTTGGGGCACATATAAGAAAACACATAGATATATTCCCAGATGATATTTAACTTAGATGAGAGACATAGTTTGAAAGCTACAGTGCTTGAAAGTGGCAAAAAGTGCATAAATTGGGTCTCTGTGGGCACTTTTGAGACCTTAAGTCGACCCCTTTGGGTAAACCTACAGCCCTAAAATTTTCTACAGACAAGGATTACATATCAAAGTTATACCTAGCGCAGTTTGAGACTCATCAGAATTATCACTTCCAAATTATAGGGCAAAATATGTGTAAAGTATAGCAAAAAATCCCTAAGTGGGGGTATTTATGGGCCTCAAACACAATTTTCTCCTCAACTTAAAGTCATGATTTTCGGCACATGTACTAAGAACATATTAATGTGTTGTCAGGTAAAATTTCAGCCAGCTGAGCATCATAGTTTGTGACCTACAGGGCTCTAAGTGGCCAAAAGTGCAATTTCTGACCTTAAGGTGGCCATAAGTTCTTTTTTACTGGGAGTTTAAGGTCACCTTAAAATAGGGATCTTCCTTTGGGCACCCTTAACATGTGTACCAAGTTTGAAAAAAAAATATTAATTTGTTTTTGAGTTATCGCGTTCACAAGGAAATTTCTACGGCGGCGGCGGCGCGACGGACCTGAATCCAATATATCCCCGACTTTCGTCTGGGGATATAACTATATTTATTATCAACATACTTAAATGGCTGCTTAGGCTATAATCTTGGCTCTTGTTGGTTGGGCTACTCATAACGAGTATCTTTGAACAACTACATTTTTACTTCAATATATTTTGTTGGGTGTTGGTATTGTAAGACGAGATCTGATTGGTTGAGCAACTCACGGTGTGAATCTTTCAGTGCCTCCTCCACAGCTTCCAGTCTCTCCGTCTCTTTCACACTCACAAATGACAAGGCTGTACCCTGATTGTCAGCACGCGCTGTTCTGTAAAACAGGGACTTTAGTATTAAATGTGAGACGTCCTGAGTATTACAATGACAAAAAAATAGTTAGACTAAATCATGAATTGACTCTCTGTCAGGGATTTAGGCTTAGTGTTATGAGGGTTGTTACTTAATTGTCACAAATAATGTCTGTCAAAGATTCATGGTGATACACAAAATTATTCAACTGCTCTTCCACTGACAAAGGTAAAGGCAGTTTGAAGCATACATGGCTGAATATTGTCACGAGAATCGTAAAACTGATAGGCACATCCTGTACTTCAAATTGATATAGCAAGAGGGTTTCCTCAGAAGAAAAATTTCAAAAATGCTAGAGTGATTGTCACAGTGTCCGACCTGCCTACTCTGTGTATGTAAGAGTCCACATCAGGAGGAAAGTCAAAGTTCACCACATTGGACACAAACTGAAAGTCTATTCCTCTGGAAACACCCGACTCCTTGTCCTTCTTTTTCCTACAAAACAGATCTTTATAAAACTTTCAACAATATACTGCAAAAAAAAATTGTCTGCATAAATTTTCTGTACACATGAGTTTTTAACTTGTTGGCATGACCATTAATCTGTATTATACACATTACGAGATCACAAGACTACTGACACTTTGACACAGTTACATGTTCTATAAGGGTTATTAATCCTTGAAACATGTTTAATCTACCTTTAAATGTCCACCAAGGCACCCAAACAATATTGTTACTAATACTACCTGCCTAACTGATATTCATATGACCTGCTAGCAGATCACTTGGAACCTCAAACTTAACAACACCAAACTGCAATTAAGTGGTTAGTCTACATTTTTCCTAATTGAAGCTTTTAACTGTCATGATCATCATGAATGATCTACCTTGAAAGGATTACAGTGTTTTAAGTTACCAAAACAGTGTCAAATCAAGGAACTCGGGTAAGTAACCAAACATGTTGGCTGGATGTGATTTTTGATTCAGTTAATAAGAAGCTTTTCTATTATTACCCATTGGAATCAGTAATTTGCATGTACAAGGTTTCATAAACTACCATTAACCCGCACATATTAAGTGCTACTAGTTACTTCATTCTATATAAGACTGTGCTCTATGATGTCAGATATTGGTCCTCTCACAAACATTCAGCTACTTGTGCTGAGAGAGAATCAAGATTGTTCAATGGTATAGCACAGCAAGAATGATTTGCATTTAAGGTGCCTTAGAAGCTGTCCATCAGTGGAGAACACATTTGTAGCACAGGGATTTAACTTGCTTCTTTATACTTGCTGAGCTTTTTATGACTCATTTTTTATAACTGCTGTTGTTTTTATGACTTTATGCTTGCAGGGCTTTTTATGACTTACTTTTTATGCCTGCTGGGCTGCTGTTTTGTGGCCTGTGGATTCTGCAGAGCAACTTCATCGGCAGCTATGATGATATCATAGAGACCCTCATTGAACTGGTTCACGATGTGGCATCTGAAGAGATGAAATTTACAATTACATTCAAGAAAGTTTCTCTCTTTTGTTAAAATGACCCACAATGGGGGTACCTTTCGCTGTATCTTCAAAACTGCCAATCTAGATTACAAGTTTCTTCACAATGGTCATCCCAGTTACTTTGGTCCTCTTTTGTCTACTCGTTGTGGAAGGTATAGTACAAGATACAACCGTCCAGACAAAAGGTTCTTGGAGGTTCCTCAATTCTGTCCATCTGTACATAAATCAAACAAGGGTGACGTGGTTAGCTTTCACCCAACCACAGAGTCGAATCTTAGGACAGCACTGAGTGTTGAAATCTGTAAACTCTGTATTATCGCCAGCATTTGGAAACCCTTTTCAGATTTTTGTAGCGAGATGGGTATTTGTAGTGACGTGATGTGAAAGGTTTACAAATATAAAGGGTCTGTAGATGCGCAGTTTTACAAGGCTGGTTTAAGATGAAAACCACCAGCATATATTTCCTGTCCACGGACTTGCCTCATTTATATTTTAATGAGCAAATATGCGAAGTCACGGCAGTTCTTTGTGGGGTGTTTCCTGATAATATTTTACAAGGCTGGTTTAAGACGAAAACTACCAGCATATTTCCTGTTCACGGACTGACAGTTTGAATTTTGCTTTTGAAATGAGAAGACATATTTCAATTTTGAAGCGTGGATATATAAAGTACTGTATATGGATATTTTACAGAAGCAAATTGTAAGTATTTAAATAAAATATTCGTGTGTTGTTTCTGCAATATTACGAATTCCCACAATGAGCGAAAATAGGGAGCCGTAGATTATACTGTATTTTACCGCTGTACTGTGAAATTTTTCTGCCGTCCATTTTATAAAATATTGTCAGGAAATAAGATTACCGAACTGCTTTATTTTGTAAATATACTGTAAAGCAATTTGGAAGACAACTTCCTCCAAATAAGAAACGGATTGACAGAAAAATGAAACATGATAACTTCTAGGACATGCAAAATCGCCCTCGAGTGGTTGAATATAGAACTACGGAGTTTGAATATTTTCATTGTCTCTGCCAGAGGTGTCCTCGATTTTGATTGGCTGAACGAAAAATGTATAGTACTACCGTGACGTCACTTCATTCATTAATTTCTTTGCGGTTTATTTGTTTGACAAATAATTGAGTACACGTAGATGTGCAGACAACAATTTTACATTAACAGTGACTGCGTGATAAACCAGCAGACAAATAAATTAATTGGGGATTCACGTCTAGAAACCAGCAGACGAAACCGTTAAAAAAGACTCGTTCGAGTAGACCACTACAATGGGTAACACAATAGTTTCTAGGACATACGGGACCTTATAGAAAGCCAGACGTTGTGCCAGACATGCTTTTTACTTCATAAAATATAACTTAATAAAAGCTCTAAAAATCTTCAAAATGGCAGAGTGTATAATATACACCTTAATGTACCGATATGTGAACAAATATTATGCAGAATTTGATATTTAAGGGCTTAAACGGCGAATTTAAAATCGCGGCCGCAACTCAGTACATAACTCGAATCAAAGATTCGACTAAAAATCACTTTGGCCACAGCTTTGCTTTTGATGCTCCCACAGTTTGGAATCATTTGCCTCATGAGGTCCGTTCTGCTCCAACTCTCGCCTGTTTCAGGAAAAGGTTTAAATCGTATCTCTTCAAAATTGCAAATTTAATAAGTAAATTTTGCCTCCCTAAGAGGTTCGAAAGGAGCCTTTGTCAGCTGGTGTAGTACCAGGGAAAGGTTCCAGGAGGGTATTCCCCTCCGCCCTTTGCGTCTATCTCTGTGGAAACTTTCCAAGAGATGAGTGAGATTATCATCTTTGCTGATATTAACTGTTGTATCACCTAGTTTATCAGCAATGGCAGACCTGTATCCATCAATGGTGCTGGGCTGTAACTTCTTGTCCTCAAAGAGGTACATTAGGAAGTCAGCCACCGACTTTACAGGTGGTGACCTGAAGTCCACCTGATTAGTGATGCACCACTTTGTAAAAAATGGCCCACTTTGCCTCATAGACTGATCTGGTTGATCTTCTTTGAGGAGCCTTAATTCTAGCTGCCACTGCCTCAGAGAAGCCCTGTTCCTTGATTTTTGTGGCTCTAGGAGCCAGGTATGGAGATTTAGATTTGTCAGATTTCTGTGAGGGATCTGATTCAAGGGTGTGTCAGCAGATTGGGCAGGTTGGGCAGGCTGAGAGGGACCTGACTGGACATGGTCACCAAGTCCCAAAACCAAGGCATGTTGGGCCACCCCGGGGCAATCAGAATGAGTCTCTTGCACGGGGAATCCAGTAGCTTCTCCACCACTTTGCCCAATATGGCGGTCGGTGGGAAGGCATATGCATCCAGATCCTCCCATGGCAGAGTAAGTGCATCCACTGCTACAGCCAGGGAGTCCGATACTGGAGAAACAAACTGAGGTAACTTGTGGTTGAACCTTGTGGCAAATAGATCTAATTCAGGCCGGTGCCATTGGCTGCATATCTGTTGAAAAACTTCCGGAAGGAGGGCCCACTCTGTCTGGATGGTCTGACCCAGCCTGGATAGTTTGTCTGCTATCACATTTAAACGGCCTGGGATGTGGCGAGCTTTTAGAGTCACTTGTCGCTGGGAACACCAGGTCAAGATTCTCCACAGTAGGGCACATAGTGAGCCCGACCTCATGCCTCCTTCCTTGTTTATGTAAACTACCACCTTAGTATTGTTGGTTGCTACTAGAACTATTTTGTCTACACAGAGATTTTGGAACTCTTTTAGAGCTAGAAACACTGCTTTGAGTTCCAGATAGTTTATGTGCAGCTTGCTTTCCGGCACCGACCAGGACCCTCTTGCAGTAAGCTCGTTTAAGTGAGCGCCCCACCCTTCTTTTGATGCGTCTGTAAAAATTTGCAGAGCATGTTTTACTGGGTGTAATGGTTGCCCTTGGAGCACATTGCTTTCCTCTAGCCACCATTGTAAGTGAGGGTGCAGGGACTTTGGTAGAGGGATACTCTTCTCTAAAGATTCTGGTACCCTCCAATTGTTTTTGAGATGCCACTGTATGGGTCTCATGTGTAGTCGGCCGAGGTGAACCTGCTTTTCTGTGGCTGTTAGAAGACCTATCAGGGACATGAACTGCCGGACCGGACAGGCCGGTAGTAACAAAAGTGCTTGTATCTTGTCCTGAAGGCTTTGCCACCGGTCCGGAGTCGGTCTGACCCGGCCGGACCTGAGGTCGAACTGGTAACCTACAAAGTCGAAGACCTGTTTGGGTTCCAGCTCTGATTTCTCTAAATTCACCAGCCAACCTAGGTCCTGGTACAGTTTGACCAGAATTTGGGTGTGTTGGAGACAAATTTGTTGGGATCTGGCTCTCACCAACCAGACGTCTAGGTATTGGTGGATCCTTATACCCCTGTGTATGGCCATCAGTTTCACCTCCTTTGCTAACACAGTGAACTCCATGGGCGCTGTGGACAGACCAAAAGGCAGTGCTTTGAATTGATAAGTCCGGCCCTGGACATGGAATCTTAGATATTTCCTGGATTGTTCCTGTATTGGTATGTGGAAGTAGGCATCTTTGAAATCTACTGAGGTGACCCACTCCCCTTGTTGGAGGGATGTTCTGATGGTTTCCGGTGTCTCCATTTTGAATTTCTCCACCTTGAGGAAAAGGTTAAGTTTGCTTAGGTCCAGTATTGGCCTCCATTTGTTGTTGGGTTTTGGGACTAGAAATAGTCGATTGAAGAACCCCAGAGATGTTTGATTGTGGACCAGTTCTACTGCATTTTTGTCTATAAGCTGATGTAATGCCTCCAACAGGTAGCTGTTCCTGTGGGGATTGACATAACGGCTTAAGACAGTCGGAGACCTTGTAAGAGTTGGCCAGATCCAGAAAGGAAGGGTGTAACCCTCTCTCAAGATTTGAACTATTTTCGGACCGGCCCCTAGATCCAGCCAAGTTTGCCAAAAGTTTTGAAGTCTGGACCCTACAGGCAGAGTTTTTGCAACAAGAGGGACATTGACCACAGGTTGGACACAAGACAATTGAGTGACAGAAGAAGCACCTTTGACAAATTTTAATGTATGATCTCTGTTTTTTACATCTGCTAAGCCAGGATTTATTCCTTTCCTTTGTGGATGCCCGGTTGCAGAAAGAGCATGGTTTACAACATTTAATTTTACAACAGTGTCTTGAAAAGTCAATGTCTCTTTGTGTGTGCTCCCGGCCAGCAGCCGTGCCTGTAAACTTGTTAGCCAGTAATTGTCATTTATATGGCTGCTGGCCCTTGGCTGGTCGTGAGTAATACTGATGTTTTCCCTTCCCTCGTCTATGCTGGCTTTGTGAGATGTTTTTCCAAGCCGGTCGGTCCTGTTTCTTAGGGTCAGACTTCCTATCCTGCCTATCATAGGGGTGATATCTGCCCTTCTTGTAAACCGACGCAGAGCGATTTCTGTCAAAATTAGCAATATCCTCCTCTGCTTGCTTGATAACTGAGTCCGGGAATAATGTATCTAACTCCAGTGGGGCCGATCTGAGTGCATTCAAGGTGTCCGCCTTCACTCCAGCTTTGAGATAGGATAAATAAGAGTCACGTCTTAACAGAGTGGTATTGGCCATATTAATAAACACAAAATCCGTTAGGTGTTCCATAGCCTTGGCCATGGCTTGACAAACACTGGAGTTGAAGTCTAACAGGAATTGAAGTTCATCTGTAGCTGCCGACACCTTGCCTGGTGTTTTGCCCTTGGATTCAGTCCGGATGGTACGGAGTTGAGTGTGCATGTTTTGCTGGACTTTAAGTAAGCAGCGATTGAAACCAGCAGCTTGGTTGCATATTATCGATGATTCCCGGGCTGACCTCTCCCACTTTCTTAGATTTTCCTGGGAAATGGGTCTGGAAAGTGGTGGGTTGGAAGCAATGCCAGCTTGACGAGCTATCCTAAGGTAGGTGCTGTTAATACGGGAAGAGGAAGTATTCCAAGATTTCACTGTGGAGCTAGAGTCCTTCTTGGTTTCAGAGTGCACACCATACCACTTACTCTGGGATTTGGCCGGACGGACAAATTGATCCCGCTGAAGAGTTCCTGCCTCAGTAGTACGTGAGGGATAGCCCTGTACAAGAGTAAGATTGAGCTTAGAAAGTTTGTTGCAGAGCCACTCGTCCATGGGGAGGTTGACGGAAACCTTGCCAGGAGTTTGAAGTTTCGGACCGGCAAAAGGGTTGTCATCTGACGTCTTGGTGCCGGAATCAATGTCCGGAACATGAGTCCACCCCATGTAAGACTGTTCCTCAGAGAGGGAGTGATTGGGGTCGGTGAAAGACACTTCGTGGTCGTCAGACAATTCACCCTCTTCCGGGTAAAGATCAACTGGAGGTCTATCCGAAGTAACACTTTCAGAGTCTGAGTCACTGGACGAGCTTTCCCTTCTGGTAGAATCATATGCAGTGGAAAACGACCTCTTAGCGGGCTGGTTAGTAATCCCTGAGGTTTCTGGTCGGTGAGAAGGTTGAGAAGAGTCAGAACCGGCCTTAGAAGCATTGGTGACATCAACAGGGTCGGTAGCCAGTGACACAGAGGTAGTTGGTCGGTGTGACGGCTGTGAAGATGAAGAAGGCTTCAGGAAAGGCTCAGAACTGATAACGTTGGCCGGTGGAGCATGAGTAGGGGTGACCTTGACAGCACTGAATGTAGGTTCCCGGTCTAATGTCTTGGCCAACAATAATGCCTCCAACCGGTTGAAACGATCCGACCATCTTTGCTCCATAAGTTCAAGTTTCTGGTCGGTGGATTCAGTAGAGGGTCGGTGAGATGACTTGACCGACTTGTCCGGCTTGACCGGTCTGGAGGTAGTGGCTTTCTTTTCCTTCTTCTCTTCTTTCTTCCTCTTCTCAACTGGTTTATCACTCAAATCAGGAGGCCCGGAAGGGCTCTGACCATCCACGACCCCCATTACCGTCACCAAGGACGGGTCTACAAGGGTGGGACTGAGAGTGTTATCAGCAACAGGATTCTTGATGGGGTTGAAGACTTCATATCCCGCTTCTCCTTCTTGAGTTTATAAGATGGCGTTGATAACTGGGCCAATTGTTCCGGGGTGAGAGCATTACAATGATGACAACTTGCCCCTTCCTTCTCTACACAAGGGTCCTTCCCCTTCTTTTTATCACGACAGCGTGCACAAACTGTGTGGGGGTCAAAACCCGCCATCATGTGGCCACAACCACCCCGACGTTGACTAGGAGAGGACATAGTGAGCTATAAGTCTTCTAGAATCCACTGATCAAATAAAGAAATGAAATTTACAAAAGTTCAGATAAAAAACTTGAAGTTAAAATTCACTGAAATAATCCGTGCAACATGTACATGCGCCAAACGAAAAAGATGCTATGACGTCACGCTGTCTAGACAGGAAGGAAGTACGACACGCCATCTGGCGAGTGCACAGTACTGGACCGGCCTGGCTGGTGGAAACACAGGACGTCTTTTTCTGACGTTTGGCGGGCCGGTCTGCGCCGACCGGATAAGCTATTGTCCATTGGATAGGATGTATTAACGCAATAAAAAGGCATTTCCAACATAGCATACACTCTATGCGGCATCTCCATGGTACTGGACCTGGTAACGGCTATGGACAAATGATTTTTTGAATTTGATTTTGGTGTTGCGCCTTAGAGTCTGCGTAGCAGAGATTAAGCACTATAAAAGTACAGAAGAGAATAGAATGGAACCCTACAGTGAATGATGCAGTGGCTGTGTAGTGTGTCCACTGGAAATGTAAGAGATGTCACAGTGGCAACAGTCTCTGGAATGTTTATCCATGTCCTCTGACACTCTAGTTTTTGTGACATTAAATCAAGCCAATGAGATTTTTGATAATCTACATTAACAACCTGGCTTTTGATTTTTTTTTGTTAGATATACTTTTATGTTTGGATGAACATTTTCTCTGAAAAAAACTGAGAATGAGAAAAAATTTTGAAGTGTAAGCATTTTTCAAAATTGTCATGAGAGTTTATTTTCAATACAGTTTACCCTGAATAATACCTTGTGTTGATTAACAACTAAAATACTAATACCATGATAACCGATTTGCCATTGTTAACTTTAGATTTCTTAAAAAATACTCATGAATTTAAAAACTATTCCTCTTCGAAATTTTGCTAATTTTATGAATTTTTATTAGAAAATAGTTGTTCTCTTAAGAATTAAAAGAATGAGAGAATATTTTTAGTATACATAATTTGTTACAGAAAAATATATTTGATGAATTTCACAAATCTTTGGACTCTATATATTGTGAAATGTGGCAAATACCTGTACATTTAATAAAATGGAAAGAGACAAAGTTTTTGTGTAGACATGTCACTGAAGTGGTGAAACTTAACCAAAACTTAGCCATAATTTAAATACAAAATTTTCATAAGATTAATAATCTCCACTTCTACCTGATATTAAATAACAATGTGAAATGCACCACACAATTTTTGTTTTAAAATTGGTAAAAGTTTTTTATTTTTGGTTTGTATGAAGCATTAGCCATCAGGAAGACTAAAATAAAAACATTTCAATAACTGGGTCTTAACCAACAAAATGAAAAATGAAAAAGTGTTTTATCGTTCACATCACTAACATTCATTTGAATTCCTTTCTCAGAAAAGTTTTTTTCTTCTTTCTTAGATGACACTTTTTTCAGAAAAGTACACAATCAAACTAAAATCATTTTTGGTCAGTATAAAAAGAGTATATTGTTCTTACCTTGAATTAACTGGCAATTCAGAGTTCAATGCACAACTGGGAATACCAAACTGTTCTAGGAACAGCTTCAACCTGAAATTTTAATATATAAACAACCACCATTTTTATCTTTCAATTAGTTTTAAGTAATCAATAGACTCCTACACATGTCACAAGTTCATCAATGTTTACTGAGTTAAAAGTACCTGTACACCACTACCTGTATCACCAAGATTTACATGTAACATCTGTACTCAATTATCCGTAACACCAGTGTACATTGAGACCTGTACACATCTAAAGCCTGTATACATTTATCTATAATGTCTGCATACAGTTACCTGAAACACATGTATATGTATAGTACCTGTATACATTTAACTGTAATGTTATCATTTTAAAATGACATTTGCAAATATACCTACCTGTAACACCTGTCCACTGTGTTGACAAAAATGATACTCTTTCCTCTAATCAATCTGAGTTTCAGTAAGGTGTAAATTAGTGTAAATTTGTCCTCTTCTTCACACCTGAATAACATTGGCTCAAAATGAAAATTGCTGAATGTCTTCTGCTCAACACAAATATCACAGGCTTATAAAGATAATTAACATAAAGAATTCATAATGTTATTTGCTGAAATGAAACTCTGCTGAATTAGCTAAAACTTCAATATATTATTACATGCCATCGTGCAGAGCACATATTTCCACGATGTAGATTAATTAATGTATTGTGTTGGGATTTTGTACAAGTCATATCTAGTGCTAAATCATGGCTTGTACACATTTACAGCCATACACATTCTGTGTTTAACCACTAATTTCTGTGTACAAATACTTCATATAAAGGTAATATCTGTGTTTTCGGGTTTTCTCACCACATACAAGACAGAACAGTAGTCTTTTACCACAAACCTGCTGACCTGGAAATTTGTCACATCCAAAATGGAACAGTAGTCACTGATCACACATATGTTCATTTTGAAACTTTATCATAAAAGTTCAAGCTTAACCATAAAAAGGTTTTTGCTAAGGCAAAAACAAGCATCCCATAAGCAAAGAAAGGGAATGGTAAAAACATGGCAAAGATAAAGGCTTGTAAAACACACGAATGGGTTTTTTTGTCAGTAGTAATACATAACTACAAGTTATATTAAAAGGTACATAAAAACATGCTGCCTCTGTGTATATTATTATTATCTGAAAATCAATCTCTTGTTCATCCAAAACAAACAAATAAAATAATTATAAAACAGTAACATGCATTTATGTTTTCCATTTATAAAATGTAACCCATTTTCAATACAAAAATACAAAGACTAGACCTACGCATCGGAGAACCGATGCAAATTTGTATCCACCAGAAAGACAACTCACCAAAGTCAGTGAACCATCGTTTCACCTTGAAGGAGGGGACCAAGGTCAAATTTGTCCACATCAGAAGATTCCCAGCCCATGATTTCCTATACTATGGTTTCACATTGCAAACCTCTAGGACCAATAATAAGTAAGTTATAAGCACTTTTAAGTTTGGCTGTCCTCATTTGACCTTAAAGGAGGGGCCTAAGGTCAAATCTGACCACATCAGAAGATTCCCAGCCAGTGATTTCCTATTGGTAGGTTTCACATTGCAAACCTCTAGGACCAATAATAAGGGAGATATAGGCAGGTCCGCTATGTGGGGTACTTTGGCATTCCATGGATGACCTTAAATTAAGAGCTTCAAGGTCAAATGTCTGCAAGGTTGCAGAGGACATGTATATCTGTTATGCATATCACCTATGAAGAGATTCAACCTTCTACTTATGAGAAACAACCAATAGAAAAAGGTTCACCATATCAGTGTCTTCACTAATATCAATATATACTAAGATGACATAAAGCTACCGATTACTCCTGACCCATTTAGGGTCATACAAATTGACCTTGAAAGGCATATTTTCAGAATGTCATTTTACTACTCGATAATCTCTCAATCGGTTAATTATGGCCCAATTGATCTGAAATTCATCCAGTGCCTATATTTTGATGCTAGGAAAGTGCTTGCTTTTGTGGATCCCGATGTAGTAGTTTCTGAGAAAATCTTGTGAAAATGAAAGGACGCTTAATTATAACTAACACTACAAATCAGAACTCAGCTGAAGTATCCAAGTGGCCTCATATTGTAATTTCACCACATACTGCTATTTTATTTTAACCCACATAGCATGACCATGAGAATCATTGCAAAAGAAGACTGTTGACAATGCGGGTCTTTTTTGTTTCCACAGTGTGATCCGGATTTTGGCCAAATCTGAATTACTTCTTCCTTTGGTCAGGCACTAATCACATGTCAAATTTCATTAAGATGCATTCAATAGTTCTGGAGTAATTGCGAAAACAGTAGTGGGTGGACGATTAGACGTGTGCTCGAGTAATCGTCGGTGACAGTGTACAATCGCGGTCGGTCATTAACATTTTCTAATGATCGACTATTCAGGTCAAATCTTACCTTTTGTAATTTATCTTAATATCCAAATATTTCTCATAATTTTACACATTTTTAATTAATAAATTAACAGAGTTTGGAGTTTGTTTATGTCTACTGCCGTATTTACAGGAAGTGGGTCTTTTTGGCAGATTCTAAATATCAGAACACAATTTTTACTGGAAGGGCGTGTATTTTATCCTGGAAAGTGTTTCATGATATATTTACCAACAATGGAGTAAAAAGCCGATTCTGGTCGATGACGAGTCGGCCAAAATGGATGATTAATTGATTCTGGAAATAGGGACTAGAAAACAAACTAATGTACCCAAAAACATAACCTGCTTTGTGGAGGTTACTCCATGTTATAAGGTAGATAGTCAACAGTTTACTGTGTTCAGAAAAAATGAATGAAAATGCATATGTATATCAAATCTTACTTGATGTGATACTGTGTCAACTGACTAGATTCTGGAAGTTGTGATTCCTGCAACTTTAAAATGACCTGAAAAGTACAATTATATCATTTTGTATACTTGTAACACATTTACACTGCAATGAAGAGAGAAAATATACACTCTCTTTTTGTTCAAATTGCAGTAATACAGTCCATACTAACAGGAACCAGTACTGCGGTAAACCAAAGGTTTGATAACCCAAGTTAACTCAAGTTCATTGTCACAACCTGTGTTCACTGTCTTAAAAGCACAAAAGGGAAAATGGCATAAATGTTTTGTTATAAATTCTGAGTTATAAATAATACACAAACAATTTAAAACACCTCCAAAATAAGCACAAAAATTTGGCCCACTATTACGATTTTCATGAATTAGGCATGCAAAATTTAAATGACACTTCCTCTTAAATTTTTAAATTTTGTGGAAAATGTTTATATAAAGGCAAAACCTTGACTCACACTTATCAGAACCTCATGAGAGACATAATTTATGTTTGGATAATGAGGTGTTTCAGATAGCCGAAAAGTATGAGTTCGGTCATGTACTAGTATACCAATACTGAGGGTTTGAATAAGCAAGAGTCCACTTTACTTGAGGCAGCACAAAATGATTAACTTAATCTGAGCCAAAAGCTTAATTGCTTTAATAAAATTTATTTAATCCCAGCATTCTGACTCTTGAATTTTTGTTACTTTGAAGGTCTATTTTATTGGAAGTAGGAACTGTATCATTAGAATTGTAACTGAAAATGAATGTAAAAGTTTAGGACTGCACATTTTACTAGGATCTGGTTAAGTCAACCAGAAACAGCTTTCTGGACAATTGTTATAAAGGTATTCTGTAACAGGTGTAATGTTATGTCAGCCAGAAATTTAATCCTTGGTAGTATTTTTAATAGATCCACAATAAATACACTGTCTTACAGGGTTGTGGAGAATCAGTTTTTTCATAGCTTGCACATCTTCACTTAAAGTGGCAGACATCAGAAATGCTTGATATATCTTGGGCAAATGACTGAAAACATACATAATACTAGACATTACAGAATTGATATGCAGTGTTGCTTCCTAAAGTAAAGCATAAATCCCTTTAAGCAGAAGTATACACTAGTACTGTGAAATTACTTAGAATTTTGGGTTCGATGTTTGGTATCTTTATGGACTAGCAAACTAACAGATCGATCATCTTACTGATGCTTCATAACTAAATAAAAGTACAGACATCTACCATAAAATCATGAAACTGTGTTAAAAATATTTAAAAAGATATCATTTATAGATATTTTGAATACATTTCATCATATTCTCAAAAGAAAATATATTTCAAGCTTGGGTGAAAATAGTACATTTTGTGGCATGTTGGCGATTTCTAAACATTGTGTGGAGTCTGGAATTTCAAACATTTGAACCAAACTTAATTTTCAGGACAGTTAATGAGCAAACTACCAAACTTCTACAAACATTATTGTAGTATTAGTAAACACTATGTGCTTATGGGGGCCTTTACATTAAAATGTACCCTGATTCTGCATTATACTTATCCCTTGATTTTCTTTTCAATTGTAAGTTAGTGCACCTACATTTGATCATGTAGCCTAAATGCAAGATATTCAATAAGAATTCTACTATAATTTAAGTAGATTAGTACTCAATCAGGCAACCTCAATGGAAACTGCAAACTCAATTTACATTATATTGAGCTGAAGCTTGGAACACTATGAGCTCTATCACAGTCATTTTCAAAACTCAATTTACTAATATACCGTAGTTAAATTTTATAATACACAAATATCGATAAATCTTACTAACAAATTACAGTTTCATAAAGATGAACCTACTGTTAAATGGTAACAAAAAACAATTCTGAATTTCAATGTATTTTCAGTGAGTGGCTTTCTGGCTGATATTACTCTCATTTTTGTGTGTGAGTAGGACCTGGCCAAAGGAAGAAGGTGATAATATGTTAGAAAATATTTGGATCATATTCTAGATGCAAAAATGGAGGTCTTGGCTCCAGGAGTACTTTGTAGTTGTCAATAAAATATGTTTCAACAAAGATCATTGATGAGACAAGAACTGACATTACTTACATTTTTGTTTTCTAAAAGGATCAGCACAACCTTATAACTCGTTATTGTCAGTATTTATTCCATCAACAAATCACTCACACTAAACCCTAAATACACAAGAAGAAAACAATAGGAAATCGAGAAGGAAATGTTTCTTATATCTGTTTCAAGGTATTTTCATATAAGTTCTGGTGTACCTTAATAGTGTCTTGATGTCATGTTCATATCCAAATGAGAAGACCATGTCAGCTTCATCTATAACCAGAAGTTCAAGAGTTTCCTTCAGATGCAAGTTACTAGCCTGAATGTGACCCAGAATTCTACTGGGAGTTCCTATCACAATATCTGGCTTCTCCATGAGTAAAGGTCTGAAAAATAATTTTTACCTAATGTTTTAAAATAAACAAAATAATGTTTTAAAATAAACAAATAAATCTAAAGACAGGTTTCAAACACGGTAATAGTGTCAGCTGCACACCCATCAATCAAACTATCAAATTATGTATATCTGGTGGATTTATGGTATAAGAGATACAACACTGTAACAAATGAAGTAAAATTACAATGTTTACAATTTTATACAGCGTAGACCTACTTCTGGGCATCAAGTGAGACTTGTCCAGAGACATCTACAACATGTACCAGTCTGGAACAGCTTGAACACAAGGACATCACATTGTCATATGCCTGGCTGCAGAGTTCTTTGGTGGGTGCAAGAATAAGTACCTTTACACTTTGTACACGAGTCCTCTGAAAATATACACCACTTCTTCTACACAATGCTTGTTACACAATGGTTCATCAAAGTCAGACTCATTTTTAAAGCAAATATTGACACAGGAGCTGAGTTTAAGACTGTGTTCGAGATTTTTAAACAACAACTATGGTGATAGTGTCCTTTCCGGCAACTGAATACAACAAGATTCCTTTTTACATTACACATCCTTTATAAAGTCTATAAGCAACTTTATTTAATAATATGTTTCTTGAAATTTATCAGATCCTCTAATGTGCTGGAATCCAAAAAGATCAAGTCCATAACCAGGCAGAGGTCATAACCTAGTAATGCCAAACAATAATGAGTTTTTGCTGCTTAAATGTTGAAAGTAATCAACAAGCAATCAGTGTCTAAGAATGGGCTCTGAGTTAGTTGACACTGTGTTTTGAACTTCAGAGTACAAGTGAAAGTAGAAAAAAGGCACAAAAGTTGCATTCTACAAATGGTACTCAGAAGTAACCGGAAAGTAGTATTGCTCCGCTATGCAATGAGCTACAGGTCTGCAAATTCACCATGTTATAGCTGACCCATAATTAGGTGAATAACATATTTAAACAAAATTCTCCAAATGCAAGAGCTTTCAAGTTCCAAGTGCTTTATTCAACAGTGAGAATCTGAAAGTAACTAGATTGGGCCAACTCGGCGCCAACATATCCCCAGACAGGTCATCACTCACGCCACAGGTTTTGATCGGGAATTTTTAAAAACATAATTACCCATTATTATATGAACTTCAGCACATCAATCTACTCTGTTTATATCTTCCCAAGGAAGATGGTGTATCCCCAGACGCCGAATACATAACTCAAATTATATTTTCAATCTTCCTGCAATGATAACTCTAAACCTATTTTCAAAGTATTTAAATGATTGACGATTGAATGCCCATTCTAAAATAATAATCCCAAAAGAGCATATCTGTTTCTGTATTTGTTGACAAATAAAATATTATTTTTAACTCAACTCATCATACTTTTCAATCTTCCTTCAAAGTATTTAAATGATTGATGATTCAATGTCCATTCTAAAATTCATAATCCCAAAAGCGCATATCTGTTTCTATATTTGTTCACAAATAAAATATTATTTAAAAAAAAATTATTTATATTATTATTTTATTATATTATTTTTAGAATTTGCAAATTGTTTTCAGTTATTCATTTCCTCTATACCTATATATGTGGTCCATATATATGCAACCTAAATATGTGACACAATCTCAGTTCTGACTCCCCTTTGTGTTATATGTAATGAAGCCCACCACCTCCCACCCCCACCCCTCTCCCCTTCTCCACACCTCTCTCACTATTACACAAGATCTGCAACCCCATTGAGTTCTTTGTTTCTCATCTGATATCATTAAACACCTTTGTTTATTTAGTGTCACTCAATATAGCTGGAGGTCCCAGAGGTGGGTGGGGGGAATCCGGGTGGGGGATGTGGGTTGGGACTTAGTTTAGTTTATTAGTTTATTATAGTGACATGTATTATGTTGACAAGGATTATACAAAAACTATTGAAGTAATACCCAGCCCTATATGGGCTTATAAGTCACTTTAAATAGAGAGTTAATAACAAACAGAGCAAACATATTTTGAGGTAAGATACAGTAAATAAAGACAGCAATTCAATACATAAAAATTAACAATATAATTTACTTTTTCTTTCTTGCCACAAATCAAAAATAAAATTAATAACCATATTGACATTCATATGAGTTAATACCCTTGATAATTGATCTATTAATAATTCAGATTTATCTATATTTAAAATTTTGAAATATTTCATACGAATCAGCTCTAAAGCTGGACAAACACAAACAAAATGTATCTCATCTTCTACATCTTTTTTACACAGTTTACATGTTCTCTCAAAGATATGGAGTGCTACAGCATAAATGGTAAACAAACAATCTATATAAAAGGGGTACTCAAATACAAAAAGAATTGAGAATTTTAAGTATGTGATTATCAACTGAAATGAGTTCATAACTGTAGGAGCTGTGTCAAAATTAACTGAGGCAAGTTGAATAAAACTGGGCTAGTTGAGGGTTAAAAATCCCCTAGTTTTACTACATACGGATATAATTTCATTAATATTGGGACTTAAAGCTCACTTAAAGTGTCCATTTTGTCTACTTGAATATGTTTAACCGGCGTTTAACCAGTTTCATTTTAAAAAGTTAAAAACTCAGCAAGCAGAGGTATAACACACAAAAATAAGTTCTTAAAAGACTAAGATAGCCATAACATTATTAATATTCAAAATTTAAATAGACAGGCATTTCCTTTTAAAAATTCAAAGATTTCAGCTCTATAACCCACATAGTTTGACAGTTACTGGGCTTTAAAGTGGCATAATGTCCATAAATTGGGTTTCTGTGGGCATTTTACAATTGTTAAAGAGACCTTAGCAATTAAACTACAGATCTGAAACTTTTGGGGGGACATACATAACAAACAAAAATTATATATAATACATTTTAAGACTTGTCACACTAAGCATTTCCAAATAACAGGGCAAAATACGGAAAAAATGTCCAAAAAGGCACTTGGGCGAGTGTCTATGGCCCTCATACACAGGTTAAATGTCTACTAAAAACCTTGATTTTCGGCATATGTAAAAAGGACATAATAATGCATTCCCAGATGGGATTTCAGCTCCATCAATCACATAGTTTAACAGTCACAGGGCTTAAAGGTGGCAAAAAGTCCAAATATTGGGTCTCTGTGGGCCTTTTAGAGATCTCGATGTGGCTTTCAAATTAAAGCTTCAGACTTAAAATTTGTTACATACTAAGATTACACATAGAATATGTATCTAATAAAGTTTGAAACTTCTCAGACTTACCATTTCCAAGTTACAGAGCAAAATATGTGAAAAATGTCTTAAAAGGGTCACTCAGGTGGGTGTTTAAGGTCCTCATACACAGGTTAAATGTCTACTTGAAGCCTTGATTTTTGGCACATGTAAAAAGAACATAATAATGTATTCCCAGATGAGATTTCAGCTCTATCAGTCACATAGTTTAACAGTCACAGGCCTTAAAATTGGCAAAAAGTCCAAATACTGGGTCTTTATGGGGCCTTCTAGAGACCTAAATGTGGCCTTCAAATTAAAGCTTCAGACTTAAAATTTGTCACATACTAAGATTACACATAGAATATGCATCTAATACAGTTTGAAACTTCTTAGACTTACCATTTCCAAGTTACAGGGAAAAATATGTGAAAAATGTCTAAAAATGGTCACTCGGGTGGGGATTTATGGTCCTCATATACAGGTTAAATGTCTTCTTAAAGCCTTAATTTTTGGCACATATATAAATAACATACTAATATCTTCCCAGATAGGATTTGAGCTCTATCAGTCACATAGTTTGACAGTCACAGGGCTTAAAAGTAGCAAAAAGTCCAAATATTGGGTCTTTGGGAGCCTTTTAGAGACCTCAATTTGACCTTCAAAATTAAAATTTCAGACTTAAAATCTGTTACATACTAAGATTACACACAGAATATATATCTAATACAGTTTGAAACTTCTCAGACTTACCATTTCCAAGTTACAGGGAAAAAGATGTGAAAAATGTCTTATAAGGGTCACTCGGGTGGGTGTTTATGGTCCTGATACACAGGTTAACTGTCTATTAAAGGCCTAAATGTTGGGGCACATATAAGAAAACACATAGATATATTCCCAGATGATATTTAACTTAGATGAAAGACATAGTTTGAAAGCTACAGTGCTTGAAAGTGGCAAAAAGTGCATAAATTGGGTCTCTGTGGGCACTTTTGAGACCTTAAGTCGACCCCTTTGGGTAAACCTACAGCCCTAAAATTTTCTACAGACAAGGATTACATATGAAAGTTATACCTAGTGCAGTTTGAGACTCATCAGAATTACCACTTCCAACTTATAGGGCAAAATATGTGAAAAGTATAGCAAAAAATCCCTAAGTCCAATTTCTGACCTTAAGGTGGCCATAAGTTCTTTTTTACTGGGAGTTTAAGGTCACCGTAAAATAGGGATCTTCCTTTGGGCACCCTTAACATGTGTACCAAGTTTGAAAAAAAAAATTAATTTGTTTTTGAGTTATCGCGTCCACAAGGAAATTTCTACGGCGGCGGCGGCGGCGGCGCAACGGACCTGAATCCAATATATCCCCGACTTTCGTCTGGGGATATAATTATTGCTCAGCTATGCAATCACCTACAGGTCTGCAACCTCAATATATTATAGCTGACCCAAAAGTAAGTGAATAACATAAACTAAATACTGTAAATGCACTAGTTATGTCAGCTAACTTGTCACTCAGCTGACATTATGGCATGACTCTGCGGTGCCTGTGTATGCAAAAGTGTGAAACTACAAGGCCCAGAGACATGCCGTTACTTTTAAGATACCTTATCTATCAAGGATTATAAATCGTAAAATCCATCAAGATCTGTCTGTTAGTCTGTTTCTCAGAACTGTTTGAAGAGAGATACATCACCCAAAGTGTGAAAATTTTCAACACCTTATCACAATTTCTGACTGACTAATGACTATTGATGGGATTTCTCTCTTATCTTGCATACATGCACTTGTAAACATACCATTTACACACAAACAAACAGTGAGATAAACATTGCATAAATCTGAATGGTATTTTAGACTCTGCATATGGTTCCCTATTACCTCCTAATATATTTTATGGCTCTAAATGCCACAGATAAGGAGATAATAAGGGGTTCTGATGAATTTAAACTTTTTGGTTACTACCAGGTATAAAAATGCTCATAAATTCCCAAAATCTAATCAGCACAAGATTTTGATAGTTTTGACATATACTTCACATAACACTCTCTCACAGTAAGTAGTTTTGGCTGAGTTGTGATGACAAGCAGGTGTACCTGAAAAACCTTTTTTGATCATGTTTATCTTTATAAAGGAAAAATTTTCGTACACCTAAGGAATTTAACTGTCAACAAGAGGAGAGTGCCCGTGAACGGGCACTGTGTCAGCTGACTGAATGTTTTTGATTTGTGATGGTGATAATGAGAGGAAAGCATAATTATCAGGGAAAGGGCTGTACAGAAATACAGTAAATGGTAACTGAACAGCATGTTCGAAAGATATTCCGAAGCTGACAGAAGAAAAGGACAAAAAAGTTGTGCCCTGTAAATGGTATTATGAAATAAAGTAACAAGGTAATTGTTTAAGTGTAAAAAGTAGGTTAAAATATTTAAAGAAATACTATAAATGCAATATCCTCATTCGACCATGAAGAAGGGATCCAAAGGTCAAATCTGACCATACCAAAAGATTCCCAGCCAAAGAATTTAGGATGGTTTACCATCCCAAACCTCTCGGACCAATAATAAGTGAGTCATAGGCACTTTTTAAGTTTGGCTATCCTTGTTTGACCTTGACGGAGGGGTCTAAGGTCAAATCCGACCACACAAAAAAATTCCCAGCCCATGATTTCCTGTAGCTTGTTTACCATCCCAAACCTGTAGGACCAATAATAAGCGAGTTATAAGCAATTGTAAGTTTGGCTATCCTCAATTGACCTTGAAGGGGGGGTCCCAGGTCAAATCTGACCACACCAAAAGAATCCCAGCCCATGATTTCCTATATGTTGGTTTACCATCCCAAACCTCCAAGACCAATAATACGCGAGTTATAAGCACTTTAAGTTTGGCTATCTTCGTTTGACCTGGAAGGAGGGGTCTAAGGTGAAATCCGACCACACCAAAAGATTCCCAGCCCATGATTTTCTATAGGTTGGTTTTTCATTCCAAACCTCTAGGACCAATAATAAGCGAGTTATAAGCACTTTTAAGTTTGGCTATCCTCATTTGACCTTGAAGGAGGGGTCCAAGGTGAAATCCGACCACACCAAAAAATTCCCAGCTCATGATTTTCTATAGGTTGGTTTTCATTCCAAACCTCTAGGACCAATAATAAGCGAGTTATAAGCACTTTTATGTTTGGCTATCCTCATTTGACCTTGAAGGAGGGTTCCAAGGTCAAATCGGACCATATTAACAGATTCCCAGCCCATGATTTCCTACAGGTTGGATACAATGATTTACTCAACAGTGAGAACCTGAAAGAAGCTATTGCTCAGCTATGCCATGACATAGAGGTCTGCAATTTCACTATGTTATAGTTGACCAAAACGTCTGTGAATAACATATTTAACAAAATACTCTAAATGTAATAGTTTTCAAGTTACAACTTATTTACTCAAGAGTGACAACCTCAAAGTAACTATTACTCAGCTATGCAATGAGCTACATGTCTGAATTTTTGCTCTGTTATAGCTGACCTAAAAGTAGGTGAACAACATATTTAAGCAAAATACTGTAAATGCAATAGTTTTCAAGTTACAACTGATTTACTCAATAGTGAGAACCTGAAAATAGCTATTGCTCCGCTATGCCATGAGCTATAGGTCTGTAATTTCACTATGTTATAGCTAACCCAAAAGTAGGTGAACAATATATTTTAACAAAATACACCAAATGCAATATTTTTCAAGTTATAGCCGATTTACTCAACAGTCAGTGCCTGAGAATAGCTACTGCTCAGTTGTGCCATGAGCTACAGGTCTGTAATTTCACTATGTTATAGCTGACCCAAAAGTAGCTGAATAACATATTTGCACAAATTTCTGTAAAGGCAATAGTTTTCCAATTACAACTGATTTACTCAACAGTGAGAACTTCAAAGTAGCTATTACTCAGCTATGCAATGAGCCACAGGTCTGGAACTTCACTATGTTATAGCTGACCCCAAAATAGGTGAATAACATATTGCAACAAAATACTGTAAATGCAATAGTTTCCAAGTTATAAGTGATTTACTCAACAGTGATAACCTAAAAGTAGCTATTACTCAGCTATGCCATGAGCTACAGGTCTGAAATTTTACTATGTTATAGCTGACCCAAAAGTAGCTGAATAACATATTTATACTAAATTCTCTAAATGCAATAGTTTTCAAATTATAAGTGATTTACTCAACATTGAGAACTTCAAAGTAGCTATTACTCAGCTATGCAATGAGTCAGAGGTCTGGAACTTCACTATGTTATAGCTGACCCCAAAATAGGTGAATAACATATTGAAACAAAATACTCTAAATGCAATAATTTCCAAGTTATAAGTGATTTACTCAACAGTGATAACCTCAAAGTAGCTATTACTCAGCTATGCCATGAGCTACAGGTCTGAAATTTTACTATGTTATAGCTGACCCAAAAGTAGGTGAACAACATATTTAAGCAAAATACTGTACATGCAATAGTTTTCAAGTTACAACTGATTTACTCAATAGTGATGACCTAAAAGTAGCTATTACTCAGCTATGCCATGAGCTACAGGTCTGAAATTTTACTATGTTATAGCTGACCCAAAAGTAGCTGAATAACATATTTATACAAAATTCTCTAAATGCAATAGTTTTCCAATTACAACTGATTTACTCAATAGTGAGAACTTTAAAGTAGCTATTACTCAGCTATGCCATGACCTACAGATCTGAAATTTCACTATGTTATAGCTGGCCCAAAAGTAGCTGAATAACATATTTATACGAAATTCTCTAAATGCAATAGGTTTTAAGTTACAAGTGATTTACTCAATAGTGAGAACTTCAAAGTAGCTATTACTCAGCTATGCAATGAGCCACAGATCTGAAACTTCACTATGTTATAGCTGATCCCAAAATAGGTGAATAACATATTGAAACAAAATACTGTAAATGCAATAGTTTCCAAGTTATAAGCGATTTACTCAACAGTGATAACCTAAAAGTAGCTATTACTCAGCTATGCCATGAGCTACAGGTCTGAAATTTTACTATGTTATAGCTGACCCAAAAATAGCTGAATAACATATTTATACGAAATTCTCTAAATGCAATAGTTTTGAAGTTATAAGCGATTTACTCAACAGTGATAACCTAAAAGTAGCTATTACTCAGCTATGCCATGAGCTACAGGTCTAAAATTTTACTATGTTATAGCTGACCCAAAAGTAGCTGAATAACATATTTATACGAATTTCTCTAAATGCAATAGTTTTTAAGTTACAAGTGATTTTACTCATGATGGAAGTTACTGAAAAGCCCAAAAGTAGCTATTACTCACTTAGCTATTGAGACAGGCACCCAACTTACTCACCATATTGTAGCTATGAAAAAAGTAGCTGAATAACATATTTTAACAAAATGCTCTAAATGCAACACTTTTCAAGTTATAAATGATTTTGTGCATGATTTCATGAATTTTAATGCATTAAAAATTATTAAAAAAAATTATTAAAAAAAAAGTAAGACAGATCCAGGTCTCATACTCACACAAGAGAATCTACCTCTGGCCTAGTACATATATGCAAGATATGAGAGAAATCCCTGCAATAGTCACTGAGAAAATTGTGATTAAGTGTTGAAATTTTCACACTTTTGGTGGGGGTACCCCCCTTGTAATGTCTCTAGCAAACAGACGAACAGACAGATTTGCATGCCTTGAACAATTTTTCATCCTCGATAGATAAGGTATCTTTTAAAAAAAACAGCACGTCTCTAGGACTTGTAGTTTTGGAGGAGAAGTTGTTCACGCGGACGCGTACGCGGATGCGTACGCCCACGCCGCAGAGTGACGACATAATGTCAGCTGACTGACAAGTCAGCTGACATAAAAATGGTTAGAATCGCCCCACTAATAGGCGAGATATTCAAGGGAGATGATAATGCGGCAGTGGTGGCAGCAGCAACAGTGGGGAAACTTAACATGAAAACAAATAAGGGTCCTTTTCAAGGCACACTTAATTATTTGCTAGGTGTATCTACAATAATTTTGCTATCAAACTTTAAGCACAGTATTTCAATGTACCTGTTTACATTGCAGAATATGCTGAATGACTGGAATGGCATAGGCAGCTGTTTTACCAGATCCAGTTCTTGCTCTTGCCAGGATATCTTTTCCTTCCAGAGCCAATGGTATGGCTTTCTCCTGAATTAGTGTGGGAGATGACCACCCCAAGGATGCAATTGCCTTTAAAAAGAAAAGTAATTTAGATATTACATTAAAAAGAAAATGACCTATATTTATCTATTTGATGTGATTTTCCATTTATGGAAAAATTCAACCAGTCTGCAAAAAATGGCAGGAAAATTGCTCTATCTTGCACCGTTTCTGAGATAAATGCGTTCTTGCATGGATCAAAAATGATATTTGGCAAAAAGTGCCAATCAGTCACCTACACTGTCGTCACACTTTCGTTTCTGGACAGTATCTCAAAAGCGGCTTGACAGAATAAATTCAAATTTGGCATGTGGATGTAACTGGTGATCAAGGTGTACCCTATTGTATGTCGACCTTAAACTATCAGTAGTAACATACTTATATTGAGCAACCATATGAATCAGCTGCACCTGGTACTGGAGCAGAAACAGCAACATCTGAAACTGGAATGTCACTGCAGTCTATTCACATAGATAGTTTTTTTGATGACATTCAAAGTGGAGATAATGACTATGATTGCACAGACATAGAGCCACAAGATATTTTGGGTCAGCTTAATTTGGACCCTGAGTTGTTAAAGCCTGTTGACGAAGTCAGCTGTGAACAACTTTCAGATGATAAATTCAGTGTAGAAAAGATGTTGTTGACATTCACCAGTAATGATAACGAGGTACCCTCCACCTGCCACTGGACAACATTTGGAAGTTGAAGGAAATTTTAGACAACTTCCTTATCAGAACTGGGTACATCACAACAGCCAATAGTAAACAATGTATCCTTGTAGGAGCAGACAATAAAATTGGCAAAAATGTCTTGCAGGTCATGAAAAATTATAGCAAGTATCGGGTTCTATTGCCTGAATTTCCTTTAATGCATTTGAGAAAATCAAAAATTACAAATTTGTTCTCTGGCAACAAAGAAGCAGGCATTGTGCATATGCTAAAATATATGAAAGATGCTGACCCAGATGAGTCTATGGAGACGTTCACTGCACAGAATATTGATGCTGCAACAAGAACTGTTTGGCGCATAAGCATGTCACTTCACCTGGCATTTTCCTTTAAATTTGTACAGCAGCTATCAGTGAGTCAGCAAACAAATTTGCTTGAAAATATGGTGGTGAAAACTGAAGATCAACTGAAAAAACAGCATCAGAGATACCTGTACCCCACAGCCTGGGGAAATAGTTTTCAACACCATGAGATGTAGAAGTATTGAAACAGTACAAACATCGGGATACTTTCAGAGCAGTGTCAGTTATATATAGGTCCAAATAATGTTTACTTAGAGAAAATAATGTCTAAGAGAAAGAACATGTATGTAAAGATAAAGTATTAAAACAAGACAATTCAATAGCAAGATGACAGCATTAATCAGTAAACTAAAAATTATGATGCTGTAAAATGTCCTTTCCAAGTGTCAATCTTCTACACCTATAGAATTCAAGAGCCTGGACAAGAGTTTAAAACTCATGGTAATACGGCAAGGTCAAATCAAGGTCACACCATGACATTGCACACCTACATCCCCAACCAATGCTCTTACCAAGTACCAACTTCCTACACCTTATGGTTTCTGAGATACAGCCTTGACAAACTTTTCCCCGCCGCCCACCCGCCCATCAGGCCTGGGGTAATGGTAATGTATAATGTCCTGTAATGTAAAAACTTATAGAAATTTGTGATGATAGTTACCGAGAGTGCATAAAGTCTAGCTGTGAAAATAATGCCACATTTTTATTGCACAAAGAATGATCGACCATTGTGATGAAATTGTGGCAATAGCCTTGGCAGAGCAAATGGCTATCATTTGTTACTTTCAGCTGTTAAAAGCTCATTGACATTTTTCTTCCTTAGTGGTGCCTCTTCATATGCAGCCTTTTGTACAGAACTTCTACAAGAACACTTTTAGTGCGGAAAGTTTTATCAAAATATGAAGAAAATCCTGTATTCTACCCCTTTCAAATGAAGTTCTGCTAATTTTGCTCTTGACAATCAACGTAAAATAAATCATAAAGATGTGATAAAGAGCTTTTATACCGGAGCAACAATCAGTTCAGTTTTGCCAGGATGTCATTCTTGAAATGAAGCACATGCATCTAGAGTGACAGGTGAACTCAGCAAGAGCCTGAAGAACCTTGTTGCCACTTAGGCTGGAAGATCACCAGTAAGGACATCCCATTTATCGTACAGACATCTTTGATCCTTAAATGTAATGCCCTACAGCATGATATTTCAATAATACCATATAACATGTACTCAAAAGAGAACATGATGTCATCTCCAGCAATTCTGGATGCAAACAAGTAGGAGATTGGAAAGTTCTTAATCATGAAATAAGTGTGCCTCAAAGAAATGTTTGGCCACAACAGTAAAGATCTTCCTTCACCATCACAGCTTGTGGGCCTCCAAATCTCATCACAAAAGTTGAAAACAGCAAAGGTGTCACTGTCAATCGTACTCAAACATATGCTTGCAGGCAAAACAGAAAGGTTAATGAAAGAAGAGAAACGTTATGTGAAGTTGCAAATGTGGAAAAGAGAATAGATTGCCTAAGCTCAGAGATGAATGCTTGCCAGACTGCTCAAAGCCAAAAGTTTTAAAATCAACAGGCATACAGAATGGTCTGCTATTGCTTATCTCAATGTTACTGAGAGAAGACCAATTTCAGTATTCTAAGAGCTGAAAGCTGAAGACAGAAGGCTAAGAAATTGAAAGATTCACAAACAATGTCTTTGGGGAGCATTTGAAATGCATACCTGATTCTGTTGCAGCATCAATTAGTGCAACCATGCTTGAATTTGCTGGGGTAAAGTTTAAAGCCAATGTTGTGTCTGGTACACACTATATGAAATCCACTGATTCCATACTTCATCATGATGTGATAAAGCAAATGTCTTGCACTCAAAGAATTATTATCTATTAAGACAAATATCTCTTCACACCAGATAAGTTCAAAACTGGCACAAGGGGACAAAGAAAGACAAACACAAACAGGGATTTAATTTCACACTTAAAAGGAGCCAAATGAAATTTTAAGCCAGAACAAATTTGATGAGCAAACCTTAGTGACCACAGAGGCTGGTAAGAGCCTTGTAAAGTGCCTGCCTTGCAAGGAATGCCTCCAAACTTGTAATACAAATACATGCACTGCTCGACATTGACAGTGAATAACCAATTACAAGGATCTTTGTGTAGTTGTAAGGCTAATATATGTCAGTGCCAGAAATATACAACACCAATACGACTACAGTTTAATCATGCAGGATATCAGACAAATTGAGACAATAGTGTCAGTTCCATATATGAAACAATGTAAAGGGGAAGCTGAGATGGCACATGTTGACTGGCTACAAAATATTTTGGGTGATTTAAAGCCTGGCAATTCAGTGGTCAGTATTGTATCTTCCGGATGATATTGATTCAATTGTTATACATACATATGCTTTGTCCAAAATGTGGTATCGTCACAAGGATAGATCTTTCAAACATCCTGTATATGTTCTGCTACAAAAGCCTGGAAAGCACTTTGACATGTACAATATAACTATCATGGAGATCACTGAAAACAAAAACTGCTGTAGACAATATTTGTCAAAGAACTGCAGTTATATTAGTAATATTATGCATTGGAGGAAATCATTTCATTCCAAAATATTACAGTATGTCACACACAAAAAAATTTCGAACAGTCTTCCAACAGCAGCGATTACTTGAAACCTTATTTGAGGTAAGTGAAAATGGACAAATATCGCTGAATTTGGAAACCTACAAAACATCTGTATTGCTGAAAAAACTACCTTGAAAAGGTGAGCTTGGAAAATGTAGGGTACTTATCAATATCCTGCTCCTCCTTATCTACTTATCAATATATGGTATCTCAGGTACAAAATGGCAGCAATTTAAAACAAGAAACACCTAGCTTTGGATGCCACCAGAAACTGCTCTGAATAAATTGGCACTTCTTGTGGACTATCAAATTAAGTATCTGAATACAGCAGGGTGGCCTAGTGCTCAGTTGCCAGATGTTTTACAGTGGACGCCTAACCAAAAGTGTGGACAGTGAAGTTGGACATGACTTTGATGAAGATATTTATGTTGGTGAGATTAACAAGACGATTGTCATTCCTGATGAAATGAAAACTCTGCTTCAACTAGCCAGAAAGAGAAAAAGAGAACCTGCCAAAAATTTAACAGAAAACAGAAGCCTCTTACATCAACAGCAAAGAAATGAAGCACAAAGTTTGTCATTTACTACCTGTACATTGAAAATTAAAATGTGGGACATTGTGAAAAATGTCCTAATCAGATGCATTTTCTACATTGAAGATACTGGATTAAAAAAGATCCAATCTAATACTGGATATTATAGCAATAAACCAGGTAAGTTTGCATTGACATTTAGACATTCACACTTGCTGTTCTCTGTACTATTCTTTGAACTCTTTTGCCTGTGCAAATGTTTTTTGTTTTTACTTTTTCTGTCTGTATATAAGGTGAAAGTTACTATTTAAAGTTAAAATAGATAATATATTATTTGTTCTATAAATGGATTAAAGGTATTAATTTAAAACTCGTAAAATAACTTTTAACACATTGATACTACCTTTAATGGAAGATCAAACATTTATCTATTACTGTTTTAAATATACAGGGTGAAAAAAAAGAATGCTTCACTTAATTAAATATACACACAAACCCACGCTGGATTCAACTGATTGCAAGAAGTTCTCTTTATCATACACCAGAACTTGGGATCTTATCTCTGTGTTTATTTTTAAAACTTTTCTGTGGTTTGGGTCTACTCCTAGAGACACATGTTTTCAACTTAAATCTCATCTCATTCTGTTTTGAATTTTTAAGTTAAGGTTCACAAAACCACATTTGTAGTGTGGTTGAAAGGCGAGAATATTAGGTCTCACTTGTATGTAGGACTGTTAACTGAACTCAATCAAGGACAGCATGTCAGTGTTTATGTATCATGCAAAATACACACTTAAGAAAAAAAGTATGTAATATATAATTGTCAAAAAATATGGATTTTTTACAATGTTTATGTGTTCTGCAAAATATCATATAATACACATCTTTAAAACTAGTTGTGAAAACAGTGTGGATATGACTTTGAATGTTTATATGTAAAAGAATTATAACTGTATACAGTTGTAAAATCAACGCCGTAAAATTAATGTGGATATTCATTCGAAGTTTTTTAAACAGCAAAATGACATTTAATGCCAGTCACAATGTCCTTTGTGTGGTTTTCGGCCAATCAGATTCACTGGCACAGTGGTTTGTTGATGTGGTTATATGACTTGTGATGAAAAAAGGGCCGAAAAAAGCTTAGACAAAAGTCTTACCTAAGATTTTGCTAGTGGTGGTGGACCAATTCACGCCCATGTACCTATTCACGCCCACCCCTAAATTAATTGAAGACAATTACAGTTACACAGGTGGTCATTAAGATAAAATTTATAATTATCTATAATATGGTAAACCTATTTTCTATCAAAAAGTGTAAATCTTTAAGAAAACTAAGGATGGGCGTGAATTGGTCCACCACCACAAAGCATCTTTTGTGAATCCCAAGATAAAATCTTAGCTAAGATAAAAAGTCTTAAACTTAAGACTAGTCTTAGCAAAAATTTTGTAAGATTGAGACCAGTCGTGAATCCGGGTCATTATAAAACCCGGACTTCCGGAAGGGCGGTAGAATTGGATGGTGGCTATATCTCCTAAGCTTTATTATGTATGATCCAAGTTCTTATATATGTTTCATATATATTCTACTGATACATTTCACCACCCCAGCCCATCAAGGAGAAGAGGTCACCGCCCCAGCCACTCAAGGAGAAGAGGTCACCGCCCCATCCCATCAAGGAGACGAGGTCACCACCCCAGCCCATCAAGGAGAAGAGGTCACCGCCCCAGCCCATGTTATATGCAGATCTTTGTACATGGGTTAGCATGAAGTGGGTCGATTCATGAAGTGGGTCAATTTTTCAAGAAATTCTACCAAAATTAAAGTTTGCTGTATTCCTGTATCATGAAATTTTGGGAAAAGTTATACAGTAATTCTAATTCTAATAGCACTTTTATAGTGCTTAATCTCTGTCAAAAGACAGATTCTAAGGCGCATCACACAATACATTGTTCAATATAGTACATATTTAAACTAGATTGGGCCAACTCGGCGCCAACATATCCCCAGACAGGTCATCACTCACGCCACAGGTTTTGATCGGGAATTTTTTAAAACATAATTACCCATTATTATATGAACTTCAGCACATCAATCTACTCTGTTTATATCTCCCCAAGGAAGATGGTGTATCCCCAGACGCCGAATACATAACTCAAATTATATTTTCAATCTTCCTGCAATGATAACTCTAAACCTATTTTCAAAGTATTTAAATGATTGATGATTGAATGTCCATTCTAAAATAATAATCCCAAAAGAGCATATCTGTTTCTATATTTGTTGACAAATAAAATATTATTTTTAACTCAACTCATCATATTTTTCAATCTTCCTTCAAAGTATTTAAATGATTGATGATTCAATGTCCATTCTAAAATTCATAATCCCAAAAGCGCATATCTGTTTCTATATTTGTTCACAAATAAAATATTATTTAAAAAAAAATTATTTATATTATTATTTTATTATATTATTTTTAGAATTTGCAAATTGTTTTCAGTTATTCATTTCCTCTATACCTATATATGTGGTCCATATATATGCAACCTAAATATGTGACACAATCTCAGTTCTGACTCCCCTTTGTGTTATATGTAATGAAGCCCACCACCTCCCACCCCCACCCCTCTCCCCTTCTCCACACCTCTCTCACTATTACACAAGATCTGCAACCCCATTGAGTTCTTTGTTTCTCATCTGATATCATTAAATACCTTTGTTTATTTAGTGTCACTCAATATGGCTGGAGGTCCCAGAGGTGGGTGGGGGGAATCCGGGTGGGGGATGTGGGTTGAGCATAAATGGTAAACAAACAATCTATATAAAAGGGGTACTCAAATACAAAAAGAATTGAGAATTTTAAGTATGTGATTATCAACTGAAATGAGTTCATAACTGTAGGAGCTGTGCCAAAATTAACTGAGGCAAGTTGAATAAAACTGGGCTAGTTGAGGGTTAAAAATCCCCTAGTTTTACTACATAAGGATATAATTTCATTAATATTGGGACTTAAAGCTCACTTAAAGTGTCCATTTTGTCTACTTGAATATGTTTAACCAGTTTCATTTTAAAAAGTGAAAAACTCAGCAAGCAGAGGTATAACACACAAAAATAAGTTCTTAAAAGACTAAGATAGCCATAACATTATTAATATTCAAAATTTAAATAGACAGGCATTTCCTTTTAAAAATTCAAAGATTTCAGCTCTATAACCCACATAGTTTGACAGTTACTGGGCTTTAAAGTGGCATAATATCCATAAATTGGGTTTCTGTGGGCATTTTACAATTGTTAAAGAGACCTTAGCAATTAAACTACAGAACTGAAACTTTTTGGGGGACATACATAACAAACAAAAATTATATATAATACAGTTTAAGACTTGTCACACTAAGCATTTCCAAATAACAGGGCAAAATACGGAAAAAATGTCAAAAAAGGCACTTGGGCGAGTGTCTATGGCCCTCATACACAGGTTAAATGTCTACTAAAAACCTTGATTTTCGGCATATGTAAAAAGGACATAATAATGCATTCCCAGATGGGATTTCAGCTCCATCAATCACATAGTTTAACAGTTACAGGGCTTAAAGGTGGTAAAAAGTCCAAATATTGGGTCATTGTGGGCCTTTTAGAGATCTCGATGTGGCTTTCAAATTAAAGCTTCAGACTTAAAATTTGTTACATACTAAGATTACACATAGAATATGTATCTAATAAAGTTTGAAACTTCTCAGACTTACCATTTCCAAGTTACAGAGCAAAATATGTGAAAAATGTCTTAAAAGGGTCACTCAGGTGGGTGTTTAAGGTCCTCATACACAGGTTAAATGTCTACTTGAAGCCTTGATTTTTGGCACATGTAAAAAGAACATAATAATGTATTCCCAGATGAGATTTCAGCTCTATCAGTCACATAGTTTAACAGTCACAGGCCTTAAAATTGGCAAAAAGTCCAAATACTGGGTCTTTATGGGGCCTTCTAGAGACCTAAATGTGGCCTTCAAATTAAAGCTTCAGACTTAAAATTTGTCACATACTAAGATTACACATAGAATATGCATCTAATACAGTTTGAAACTTCTTAGACTTACCATTTCCAAGTTACAGGGAAAAATATGTGAAAAATGTCTAAAAATGGTCACTCGGGTGGGGATTTATGGTCCTCATACACAGGTTAAATGTCTTCTTAAAGCCTTAATTTTTGGCACATATAAAAATAACATACTAATATCTTCTCAGATAGGATTTGAGCTCTATCAGTCACATAGTTTGACAGTCACAGGGCTTAAAAGTAGCAAAAAGTCCAAATATTGGGTCTTTGGGAGCCTTTTAGAGACCTCAATTTGACCTTCAAAATTAAAGCTTCAGACTTAAAATCTGTTACATACTAAGATTACACACAGAATATATATCTAATACAGTTTGAAACTTCTCAGACTTACCATTTCCAAGTTACAGGGAAAAAGATGTGAAAAATGTCTTATAAGGGTCACTCGGGTGGGTGTTTATGGTCCTGATACACAGGTTAACTGTCTATTAAAGGCCTAAATGTTGGGGCACATATAAGAAAACACATAGATATATTCCCAGATGATATTTAACTTAGATGAGAGACATAGTTTGAAAGCTACAGTGCTTGAAAGTGACAAAAAGTGCATAAATTGGGTCTCTGTGGGCACTTTTGAGACCTTAAGTCGACCCCTTTGGGTAAACCTACAGCCCTAAAATTTTCTAGACAAGGATTACATATCAAAGTTATACCTAGCGCAGTTTGAGACTCATCAGAATTATCACTTCCAAATTATAGGGCAAAATATGTGAAAAGTATAGCAAAAAATCCCTAAGTGGGGGTATTTATGGGCCTCAAACACAATTTTCTCCTCAACTTAAAGTCATGATTTTCGGCACATGTACTAAGAACATATTAATGTGTTGTCAGGTAAAATTTCAGCCAGCTGAGCATCATAGTTTGTGACCTACAGGGCTCTAAGTGGCCAAAAGTGCAATTTCTGACCTTAAGGTGGCCATAAGTTCTTTTTTACTGGGAGTTTAAGGTCACCTTAAAATAGGGATCTTCCTTTGGGCACCCTTAACATGTGTACCAAGTTTGAAAAAAAAATATTAATTTGTTTTTGAGTTATCGCGTCCACAAGGAAATTTCTACGGCGGCGGCGGCGGCGCGACGGACCTGAATCCAATATATCCCCGACTTTCGTCTGGGGATATAATTATAAAAGATCAGATTGTGATGTTTTGGTGTCTGTTAAATTTAATAATTTAAATTATTAAAAATAAACTTTATTGCCCTTCTCATATGAGGGAAAATCCTGACTGCAATTACACCATGGCATATTCACAAACCAGATCTATTTATCATGGATTTATTGCCATTTTCTTTCTGGCGAACATTTTTTTGTGAACTTAAGTGTTTTAACAACAGGCTGCATAAACCGTGATGTAACAACCCTTAGGGCGTTTTCAGTTGTACCCGGCCCAGCATCTGTTCTCCGATTGGCTGGGCAGTAAGTAGGGAGGTGGTAAGGGCGGTCCGGAAATTGGTCCGATTCCGAGTCCAGTTCTGACTTTTTTTAAGTACCCGTGAATCCTGGCCCATAGTCCCCAATATACCGTATAGCTGATGTACCTGTTTTCGATATATTCACATTTTCGATCATTTAAACAATAAGCTCACAGTCTCGTTTTTGGACGTTTTATAATATTTCAGAATATGTAATTACACTGAACCAGAGACTTTGTGGATTTAATTTTGTTGTTATATTTCTGATCATTTTGGTTACGTTCGTTTTGATAAACACCATTGTCCATTTACGTTGTCACATCGAAAACCAGTCAATCGAGGATACTCTGCAGTAGTGCTAGTTTGTGAGCGATAATGCCAACAGTTTGGCGGTTTTATTTGAAAGAATAAATTATGTGTGTAAAATTATTTATACAAAAACATTAACACTTTCAATACAACACACTTTCAGTAGCCTATCGTCTATTCCCATTTCATGGAATTCTGTAGATTTATTTTCTTCAGCCATTTTCCTCGTTCTGTGGATGGATTTGTTTTCTTTTTCACGTGTTTTTACTATCCACAACAACCAACTGGGAAAAAACCCACAATTTTCGTATGAGGCGATTTAAGATAAGATAAAACAAGATGCACTCAGAAAGAGCAAAACGCTCGACTCCATGTGACCAGTCTCTCAAGTGATATAAAATATTGTAAGGAAGACAATAAAATAAAACCAAACATGCAAATTAATTTTCATAGAAATATCAAGTAGAAAGCTAAATCATTAAAAATACATTGAAATGGGACCTCTGAAAAATCATGAATTTTTTGTATCTAAAATAAGATCCTGATCTTTCTTTTAGTAACTTCTTCCTTCAGTCAGGTCCAACTCACAAATTTTTAAATAAAGATCTGTTCATTAGTTTTGGAGTAATCTAAACAACCCCCCCCCCCCCCCCCCACACACACACACACACAAAAAAAATTAAATAAATAAATAAATAAAACATAAACAATTAACACAAAAAAACATAAACTGCTGGTGGAGGTAAAAATTCTGCTTAAAGGTCACTTCTTGGTGAAAATCATGCATGGTAATTTTTTGTGATGGACTGTCAAGGAATTGAAAGAAGAAAGAGAAAATAAAACAGAAATAATAATTAATAAAAATGATGAATATACCACCTCCCTCTTTATTATGTTTATGTCAATTTCAAGACATACAATGAGAAGAAATATTTTTACTTAAAGACATCAAGTATCACAAGCTAGGTTTGTGACCTCACAATGGCAGTTACATTGTGACATCACTTAGTAATGACATCATCAGAAAGCAAAATATTAATTTTTACGTATGTGATGAAGAGAAGCAGTTTCACTGTGTATTCCCAATTAAAATAAGAAAAACTCTCTCCTGGCTTTAATTTTCAAACAAATTAGACCAAATTTGGAAGAATCTGTCTGTACCCCATGAAATACCTTCCCACCAAATTTGAGATTGATTGAAGTTATAGTTTTTGAGTTATAAGGGCAAAATGGTGCACAGACAGAGAAGCAGATTTCACTGTAAAAGCCCAATTAAAAATAAGAAAAACTCTCTCCTGGCTTTAGTTTTCACACAAATTACACCAAATTTGAAAGAATCCGTCTGTACCCCATAAAATACCTGCCCACCAAATTTGAGCTTGATTGGTGTTATAGTTTTTGAGTTATAAGGGCGAAACGGTGCACAGACAGACAGAAACAAACTGATTACAATAACCCTCTCCTATCGTCGAGCGTTAATAATTTACATGCAACTCATGACGCCAGCAGTTTGTGAGACCCCAGTTACACATGTACTGCCGGATCGTGGCAGGGTACCAAATATGGAAATTGTGAGTGATTTACGGATCATATGTTTCATCCATGAACATGTTCATAGCGTCCCTAATGTCCTTGAGGCATCCGTCACGGATGTGTTGTGTCCGCAAACCTTTTACGGAAAAATCAAACTGCTTGAATTTTCCGTAAAAGGTTTGCGGATGCCAGGTGTAATTAATATCCGCAACAGATCCGTATGTAACCCTATGTCTTCCGTATTGTTCTTACAGCACCTGTAGACCTCATTGTGGCATCCGGGACATCCTTGACTCATCCGCACCAATAATGGCTCGGAAAATTTCTACGGATATTTCCAGAGGGTGTTCGGAGGCTGTAAGGATGCCTCCGGAAGTTAACGGAAATGTCCGGAAACCACAAGGACCAATAGGGATGGTCCGTAAAGAAGGTCATGTAATTAGTTTGCGGATATACACGGATAGTCACGGAGGTGTATACAAACAGTAGGGATGTGGTTTACGGATTATAAGGATGCCTCAAGGACGCTAAGGACGGGGTTACGGATGTCATGGTAGTTTCCCACGACACTTGGGAATTTACGGAAAGATGCTTTCTCACGGTCGAAACCCTATATAAGGGGCAGCAAACTTGGGTTTCTCTGATGGCACTTTCTGCAGTTCGAGGTGATTCAATTGCAATTTTTGAGGAACTTTTACAGTTCTAATGTAAATGTTTGAGGATATATTTTATTGAAATATATATAGTGAGTGAGAAATTCTGAGGTGTTTGGTTTTTTTTTACTAAAGCAAAATTTGGTATTTAATACTTTTGTAAAATGCCACCAAAGAAGAGGACTAAGAGGAGAGGCAGTCAGGAGAGAGTGAGGATGTTCACGAGGGCCAGGAGTCCAGAGGTGGATGAATTGAGTTGTGTACCAGAGACTCAGCAGAGCCAGCAGGCAGCTGGGGTGGAGGAGTTGGTGGTGGGAGTGGTGGATCCTGTGGAGATGTCGGAAACATAGCAGGCTGACATTGGGCTGGAGACACAGCAGGATTCAGTTACAAGTGATGAGGATACACAGGCTGCTACAGGGACACAGAGTGGCAAGGGCAAAGGAAAGGGCAAGGGTGACAAAAGGAGCAAGAAACCCCCAGTTCTTTTCACCGCTGAGCAGGAACAGAAGAGAGTGGACTTTTTGCATGACAATGAGATTCTCTACAACAAGTGTTTGATGGATTACAAGGATAGGTCCAAGAGGGAAGCTGTTTGGGACAAGTTTTGTGAGAACAATTTGAATAAAGATGCCTGCCAAAAGTGGTTTCAGAGCCAGCGCACACTCTTCGGGAAAGTCACTCACATGAAGTCTGGCCAGGGGGAACCAGTCTTGACAGAGCGGCAGAAATGGACTGGAGACAATTTTGACTTCCTCAGAAACCACATCGTGCACCGTCTTACAGCCAAAAGTGAATTCAGGGTTCCCAAGTTGTCTATTTCTCAAGCTAGTGCAGCAGAGGGCTCGTTATCTAGACGGGAGACTGTGCACTCGGAACTGTTCCAGGATACTTCTCATCCAGAGTCAACTTGTGACCCTTCAGACATCTCGCACCTGGAGATACATCCACCTACTACCCGATTGTGTGCTGTCAGTGTGACGTCAAGTTTGACTGATTCCGACCTCCAAGAAGCTCTTGCCGAATCACAGAGGGAAATAACAGAGTTAAAAGACATTGTGGTGAAAAACTTGATGATCCAAGACTGGGCTTCTGTGACTTTCTGAAGGTGGAGGTGGTACAACTAACAAGTGACTCATATGACAAATTTCAACAAGAGACATTCAACTTATTGATGAGACTGAAATGTAGGGACAAGCAGCAGCAAAAGTACCAACACAGGATGGGCACGAGCATGCGCAGACTGTTACCTACAGCCAAGCCTCAACATCACACCATTACCCAGTGTCTCAGACACAGATGCAGGCATCAGCAAATGCAACAGACTTTTACACATGTAACACAAGGGCTGTCACAGCAGCAGCTACAGCATTCATAGCATGCACAGCATCACTGTCAACAGACATTCACTCAGCCGCATGGACTCACTCACCATCAGCAGCAGATCCACGGACATGCTCCACAGCAAACGATGCAGCTACAGTAACACTTGTGGGCGATGCAGCAGCAGCAGGCAATTCAAGCACACCTTTCCATGCAATCACAGCAGCCAGCACAGCAACAGCACTAGCAGCAGCAGCCACAACAGACAATACTAACACTTCAGCCAATACAGCAGCAGCAGCCCACACAGCAAACATCACAGCAGCAAATGTTACAGCAGCAAACATCACAGCAGCAAACATCACGGCAGCAACTGTCACAGCAGCAAACGTCACAGCAGCAACTGTGACAGCAGCAAATGTCACAGCAGTAAACGTCACAGCAGCAAATGTCAGAGCACAGCTTCAACCTCACAGCTGTGCCTTACGTCAACACCTGCTACTACGCCAGAAATTAGATGCCAAAGCAGCCCACCACTCACCAGCACACCAACAGGATTTACCCTCTCACCAACAACAAATCAGCAACATTCCAAACACGTCACAGGATGTCAGCTTCGGCGCCATCCACATGCCTCAGTTCCAGCCATTAGAAGACACATCAACCACTCCACCAGACCAACCAGCATCAGGGGACCAGTAGCCAGCCAGCCACCAGATCAGCAATAGCCCTTCTCAGGGCCGCCAAATCTTCCAAAAACAATTATTTGAGCTATGTTGTTGTTTTGCCAAAAACAAACAAAAAAATGCCCCACACCACACAACACCAAAAGTAACCCCCAAAAAACAAATAACCAAATAACTGCCCACAGTTCACCCCTAGTAAATATAGTTAAATAGAAGTAGTAGTCCATTCACAAATTAAGATTACAACCGAAACACAGGTTCCTCCCCACAAATACACACAACAATACAATTTCCAGTAGACTTATGTACCCCCCCCAAAAAAAAATTTTTAAAAAATTAATAAAGCCAAAGTAGTCCAATGTAAACCATGAAGGCCCAAATTCTGTTAAAACCTGTGTCCACAATGCTGTGGAACCATCACTGCACCTCTTGTGTCATGGTGCAGGGCATCTTTTTCGGAAATATTTCCACCTTGTAGGACAAGATCCTTCTTGCTTGCATGTCCATTTTTTGAGAGCATTGTGTCTCAACCCTTTCAAAACCAAGGTTATGCTATGTTATTCAGCCAAAAGGTCCAAATAGATGCACTTATTGTTGATGCTATTTTCAAATAAAAAATACACATAAATTGAAATCTTTTATTGACAATAATATGATAGCAAAATGATAATATATGCAAAAGCAATAGCGGAAGACAGGAATTATCTTTAAAATATAAGTCATATAGGTGTGTACAAAAGTTCACAGTCCATGTAGCACTCTTGATATTCCATAACAATTCTGTTGACTTTATTAAAGTGCTTAAATGTTCTATTTACAGTTAGAGAGTCACAATATAACAATCTTTCACATTTTAACTGCTGTCCATTTGATCAGGGACCGGCCACTCATTCATGAAATAGTCCCTGAGAATATCCCTCTGCCTTTTAGCTGCCCCAATTGCGTTGCAACCATGATATGGAATGTCATGGCCCTCGAGCACTACCGTACACTGCCCCTCCCCCTCTAAGTCTTCCTGCTTAGCTGTGGGGTATCTAATCCTCAGTGGGTTGTGCCGTACTAGGAAGGCCATGACAACCCTGTTGACCACCCAGGGCTCCTCTTGCAGTGGGCTCTGGAAAATCCTAAAGCGAGACTTCAGCATCCCAAAGGCATTCTCAACCACAGTTCTTCCCCGCCTGATCCTATAGTTGAAAACTGTCTCCTTCAAGTCCATGCTATGGCAGAGCACACTGCTCTGCTATGGTAGAGTGTACGTTTACTGTAGGTGAGGCTATAAATAATAATATAACGTGGTTTAAGCTTTATCTCTTAATAAGGCCATAGTAGTGTGGCGACCTTTCAGTCAGGTCACTGGGTCAGATTTGTATGGCCAGTTCAAAATGTGTAAGTCTTGCGTTGTGTTCAGAAATTCAAAACGTGAACCAGGCTCAAAGGCTTCAAAATAAGAGCCACTGACAATGAGGCTTGGTATCAAAAGGACTAGCTAGTATCTAGCTAGTATCTAGACTATGGATTATTTATATAATGCTACACATTTCAACAAAAATATTATCCCCACTGAAATTAATATATAAGCATGAATTCTAATCTTTCAGTTAAAATATCAAAAGCCAAACAGCCCAAATAAGTGTTCAGACCAATAATAAAATTAACATCTAATCCTAAATCATCAATACAAATGAACTACTTCCCAGTTACAAAAGTCAACAATCTAGTAGTAACTTTACCAAATAAGGAATAATGAGGTGAAGGCCACTTCAAAATCAATAACAGTTGCCGAAAATCAACCTGTGAATATTAAAGTGTAAATAATCACCTTTCTGCCTCAAGATATACTTCCAATGCCTGTTCAGTTTAAATTCAATGAACTGGAACCAATTCAGTACAAACAATTAGGTTTGTCACGGTTCAAACCAGCAGTTTGTTCCTCTGTCACGGTTGTCAAGCAACCAAACTGACTCCGTAAATCTCCGGATCCGACGTTCTTATATAGACGTTCAAAGTATCCCACAATGCTTTGCGAAAGCACCGGAGTACACCGAAAAACACCGTATTACACAGAAAAGTGTGACGTCACACTCTGCCGGTGTTCAACATAAACAACGAGAGCAAGTATTTCAAAATCTCGCTGCATAACGTGAATCTCGCGAGAATAAAATAAAATGACAAATATATTTGTTTCTAACATCTCAAACCCAATATTCTGCAATATTTTATTGTAAAATGGCTTTACAACTTCCTAAAAACGTCTTCTATCGTGAGCGATAATAGGGTAAGTTTACCATCTACACCAAGCAACTTGCGATCGCGAATTTCTGTCATAAAAATCCGCGAGAATCTACGAGGTTCACCTCAGTAGTTATGAACCAATTTACGACCCACCCTCAATTGTCGAAAGATTTATACCTTCTGGAAGAAAATATGTTTACCATTTCATAGATTACAATAAAATTGGTTATATACATTGGTAATTTATGTGACTGTGATTTTCTTCAATGAATTTAGGGATAGATGTGAAAATGTACATACATACAAATTATGTACCTGCTTATTTAATACATTAATTATGCCAGGGCATACTTTTTACAAAAATGAATTGATGCAATATCTTTAGCATGTCGTGAGCTCCCTCTGAACCCCTATCCTGGAACACATTTTCTTTAAACGGCCTCATCAAAGGTTCAGATAGAGAAAGAAATGCTGGAGACTCAGTACACCAACTTTAATTTATCCATACTCAAATTTAGAAAGTAATAAAACTTAGTCATGAGAGAAAAAAAAACTTTATTAAATATCCTTTGAACTATAAACAAGGATAAATATGAGGACTCTTTTGAAATACTTTTTTATTAATGCCCCACTTTTCTAATTTATATCAGTGGAAATTAATTTATTTGGTTTTGTTTCAAAACTTATACCCTGTTCAGAATAAAAGAACAGAGATTAAACTGAGATAATTGATGACTTATCTTTAGTTACACCTTTCAAGTATGTGCTTTGCAAGTTTTAGTGTCAGATATTTTTAAAATAGGTTTTAGTATGTACAAGGCCATTATCCTACACATTGAAAATAACAATAAAAGTCAAAAGGAGGGGGAGATGAATTTTGCATTTGGTGCTGGGAAGGTTTTGCACTAATGCTGGATATATTATACTTGGATTAGGTTCTGTTGAAATGATGCTCCGTACGGTCTAAAGATTCACTCTTGGTAATGTGACCATGGTCGACCCTAGTCGGAAAATAAACATTTCTTATTATTGTTAAAGTTAAGGTTTTATCTCCCATTCAAGAACCAGGGTCATATTGGGACAGGCACTCAGGATTAACAACTATAGGGGTCGAACCCACACAGTGGTGACAGAATGAGCAAGATAAAATGCCAAGCTTACTGACCAATAGACCACTAAGGGGCACATTTCCCCCCTTTCTTTATTATGTTTTGTGGGCATTAAATACTTTTTGATGTATTAAAGCAGGATGAACGGCTATTTTGCACTTCTCTTCCCACCAGGATCATGATTACACAGAAGTTTAACAGACACCATATTGTTTATTTCCCTGTCAGTAAATGCACATATTCACAGTTAAGTAGAGCCAGATACAGAACTGCTTCAAAAGTGATGGTTGTTCACTGAACCTGTGACATCACAGCTGAGTAACGTTATGAAATTATCGAGTGGAAAACTGGCCACTGCAGTAAAAACAACACTAAAAGAGGAAGGAAAAGAATAAATATTTTGTGTAACCTTTCTCAGGTGTAATCCATATTAGCAAAATTAAGTTAAGTTAGTTAAAATTAAGGTGCAAGAACACCTTAGTGTTATTCTGCACCAATAAACTCAATAAATACTTAAACTAAACAATATATACAACATGAACAAATATATAAAAAACTCTTGACTAGATATACAGATTTAAAACACACATACACTAAACAATATTTTAAACAGAATCAGTGCATAAACAGAATGACAAGATAAGATCATAAAAACCTGACTAGATCATACAACAACAAACTATACAGAAACAAATACCCAAATACAATAAAATAAATACAAACCATAAATAGAATTCTCAAAAAGTGTAAAATATACAACTGAACAAAAAAAAGACAAAATAAAAACTTATTCTGTAAAATCCAATCAAGATTCGTGTCTCCTCCAATTAGTCGCCTCTTACGACACGCAGGAGGACACGTTGGGCCTATTCTACTTCCCCGGACCCACAGGGGGATCCATATTAGCAAACATTGAAGTCTATTGTACAGATGCAACTGCTGATGCCTATGACCTTTAAACTCATGGATCCTATTTTTATTTACACTGAGGCATAGCTTCATTTAATCTAAAATTGTGAAAGATTAGCAGGACTTTTGAGATACACTGACGCCCAGTTTCAATTAATCTCAATTTATGAAAACAAGAGAATAACAGGGCTTTTGGCATACACTGAGGCCCAGCTTAAACTAATCCCAGTTTATGACATCAAAAGATGGAATAGACTTGCGGTGTGTAAAATGAGGCACTTCTTCCGCAAGTCTTAATTGATGAATACTGTAACGGGCCAGACCTCAGACGAAGACTCCAGATCAAATAATAAAGAGTTAGGACAGAATTGATTTGCTTGAGATAACTAAGCCCTGGCTCATTATCAACTTGACCAATGACCAATGTAAGACAGTCCAAAATCACTCAACATCCCTTGTCATACATATCTCATAGTAGCAAAAATAAGTATTAATCTTATCTAAGTATTCTTTCTTAAATTCTAATATTCTCTTTCAGGCAGCTCGGCATATACCAGTGTTAAAACGGTCTGCACAATGTACCAGTAATTAATGCAAACCTTACTGTGCCTCAATTAGTGTCATATACTGAGAACATATGAGGCATATACCTCAGCATGTGTACCAGTGATATATACACCTGGGCTGCTTTCACAGCGCAGACATCACTAGTAGTAAAGGAGGGTGTATAGCATCATTTTTTGGCACCCCCTGTGAGGGGGTGCCATGAAATGATGCTATACAGCCCCAAGAAACCCAAACCACGGACCATCTGTCAGGGTAATCGGCGATCACAGGATTACTGAGGGGGAATTAATGAATGGGTTTAATTAACTGTGAGGCTTTTTCAAAAAAAAGTGAGATTATTGCAATGGTCAAGAAGGGTATAAGAATAAACCAATAAAATACATTTATTCAAACTGAAGAATTTATAGCACTGTAGCTACTATGTACACAAATTTATAGAGTCACAATAATTTAAACATGTACAAATTTATAACATCATAACAAATAAGGGTATTTAAAACACATAAACAACTAAAAGCATTTAAAGGTAAAGATGAATAGCATCACAACAACTGATAGACACTCATGCAAACGAAGCCCCCCGTACCCCCTAGTTCAATCCGGTTTTATTTATGACTCCTCTCGTGTCTTTTGCCAGAGGTTTTTTCAAAATTTTACCCCTTTTCTTTTTATGTTTGCTCTACTCCAGAAAAAAACCTATAAAAGACCGATATAGGGCATTTAATTTCTAGACAAAATGAATAAAACCTGCGATATTTGTTTGAGGAATTTTGCTACGCCTTAACCCTTTCAGAGGCATGCGTTTAAACAACACGGTACGGGATGCAATCGGAAAAGTGATGCACCGGAGGTACCCCCTAACTCCCCCTTGAGAACTGTAATGGACAATTTAATCCGGAAGTACGACCGGAAAAGTCCTTTGCGTTTTGACATCCGTTTACGATGTTATTAGCGGGCCACATGCTGTGGGAAGACCACCTGGATGAAAAATCTTTTGCATTGGGCCGAAACGATGATATTGCCTGCTCCAATTAGAAGAGACTATTCCTTATATTAGAATTAGAAGAGACTATTCCTTATATCAAATTCGTAGAGGGCATCGAATCATGAGATCCCGATGGCTAACCCTCCTTATACATCTACGATGATCTCATAAAAGATACCACCAGGAATTCCGACATATACGAAATGTACACGGCAGGATCACACCATCTTAATTTGAGCGTGATTTGCTTATTGCAAAATCTCTACCACCATGGCAAAGAAAATAGAACCATTAATTTAAATACGCAATATATCATAGTTTTTAAAAACCCCTGAGATCAACAACAAGTCGCTTATTTGGCGAGGCAGATGTACCCGAATAATTGGCAATCATTTTTAGACGCTTTTAAATCGGCGACGAAAGAACCTTACGGATGTTTATTAGTCAATCTGAATCAAGACACCGAGGATGACGACAGACTAAAAACTAAAGTCATGAAAGGGGTAAATAACCTTAAAACAGGAGAGCTAACAGTGAATGGAGACCTTGCGATAAGTACTGAAAAGAATCTATGATGGATAGGAGACATTGTTCTTGCATCGATTGCGGTTGTATTTTAGCATCTTCGAGGGATGTACAACAACACATGAAAAGAGGGTGTCTCAAAAACGAGGAGCCTCCCGTCAAAAAGCTTTGCATGGAAAATAAAGACAATACGGACGAAGCAGTTTGAGATAAGATTGTGCAACGAGTTTACGACATGATCAATATGTCAAAAATGTTGAAGCGTACAAGTTAGAGGGTTCTTCTAACCTAGAGTTCAGAGAAAAGGCCACCCGAGATTTGGTTTTGAAGTACAGAAAGGGTATCGCAAAAACGTACACCGATTTTTTGACTACCATGCATGGTATGCAAAAGAGTGACATTCAAGTAATGGAAGATATCCAAACTTTAATAAACTAAAAAGGGATTTAATTATTGAGTTGGATAATGTGAATTTTGAGAGTGTTTTATTACAAGACTCAGTGAGCATATCAGGAAGTGGGTCAGGCGTAGTGATTTTTGAATTTATAATTTTTAGAGGTCAAAGCACCTGGAAATAGTTCCCGGGGAATGATCTTATTGCTCTGTATTTTACACTCAGTTCTTATTTAAAAAGTATTTATTTAGGGAGGGACTGTTGATTAAATGTGATTTATTTGTTTCTTAACTTATTTGTGTGTTTCTTAGTGATAATTATCAGTTGTGCTCCGCTGAGCATGTCAGCCTCTTCACAGTGTAGTGATATTTGAATAGGTGCATAAATATACCCTGTCCTGAATTGAAGAGGGGTTCCCTTGATAAAAGTGAACCTGGCAGTAGGAGGATTTCTGAGGAGTGAAACTTATAATTTCTTTGCAAAGGAACCACTATTAAAAGATTGTTACTGGACAAGTATGTACCATATTTAATACGGGAACAGTTGTAATGGAAATCTAAGCATGGTCACTTAACAGGAAATTAATATATTCAAATCCCCTTTGTCCCCCTTCTTTTTGAACCCCTTGTTTTGGCTCTCCCCTTTATTTATTCCCCCTAGTGCCTGTTCTCCATGACCCCCTTCAGTACAGGAAAGTTTGAGATTTATCTGCTTAAATTAACATAAGAAGAGAAAGTGCTTATCTGGGAATATATGAAATTGGAATAAGGTATTTTATTTATTATTTCTGAATAGTTATCTAATTTTTATTGATATTTCTGCAGGATCTTAATAGATTTTAATTATTTTTGTTTTGACATGCCACTTTGTTGATAAACATTTGAGGTCAGGAAAGTCAAGGATAATTTAAATTTATTCAACAGAACTGGAGTGCCAGTTTTATATCCAGTAGTATAATTTTATTATGGGTGTAGTTTCTTTGCATGAATATCCTTTTATTTGTTGGCTTTAGATGTCAGCATGTAGTTTTCCTAAACACTGTATGGCTTAGGAAAATACTCAGCTAGACTCTCAGGCTTTTATCCCCAGCATTTTGAGATAACTGTCTCACAGATGGTCGAACATTTTGATACCAGACACGCTCATGTTAAATGATTAATAAAAATCGCAATAAATTAATTATTTATGTTAAAAGACTCATAATTCGCAATTTTCAAATGGCCTTAACTCTGCGAGGGATACTCCGATTTTAAAAATTTGAAAAGTGTCTTAATCTGTGAGTCCAGATGAACGTTTTGATACCAAACATGCTCGTGTTGAAGCATTAGTAAAGAATCGAGAAAAAATTATTTATGTTAAGATCGCACACATAACGAATGTGACACTGCAACATAACACATGTGACACCAAAAATCACACATGTGACACCACACATGTAACGCATTGTACCACTGCACATGTAATACATGTGGCACATAAAATCACACATGTAACACATGTGACATCGTACATGTAACATGTTGTAACACATGTGACGCATAAAATCACACATGTGACACATAAAATCGCACATGTAACACATGTGACCCTCACAAATCGCACATGTGACCCTCACAAACCGTGGGCATAACGCCTAAGGTCAATTAAGCATAATCCATCACAGGGTTTCCTGGTCCCCCCTTCCTCGGAAGGTATTATTCATGCAAAGATGAGGGTATCGCCTCGGACCCCCAACCGAGACTCGTTGCTGCCAGGATTATTTTTATTTAATATTTTATAATTTTAAAAAATTTTTTAGTCGTTTAAAATTTTTTTCACCCAAACCCAAGCCCTGAAACAAAACCCCCCTACCCCCCTAGTTCAATCTGGTTTTATTTATTCTCCTCTCGTGTCTTTTGCCAGAGGTTTTTTTTTTCGAAATTCTTTTTATGTTTGCTCTTCTCTAGACGATTTTTTCCTTTCTACCAACATTTTTGCCATGTTGGTTTGCTGCTGCACGGGGGTTACTATTTTAATGGGATGAGACATTTGAGGCATTTTAACTGCTTCGGGTGGTTTTTGCCTGGGGTCAATAAGGCATTAAAAGTAGTTTTAGAACAAAAACGGACTTTGTTCGAGGAGCTTATAGACAGCAATGAGAGCGGTTCCGAATCAGAAAGTTCAGACGATTGACCCCAGGCAAAAACCACCCGAAGCAGTTAAAATGCCTCAAATGTCTCATCCCATTAAAATAGTAACCCCCGTGCAGCAGCAAACCAACATGGCAAAAATGTTGGTAGAAAGGAAAAAATCGTCTAGAGAAGAGCAAACATAAAAAGAATTTCGAAAAAAAAACCTCTGGCAAAAGACACGAGAGGAGAATAAATAAAACCAGATTGAACTAGGGGGGTAGGGGGGTTTTGTTTCAGGGCTTGGGTTTGGATGAAAAAAATTTTAAACGACTAAAAAATTTTTTAAAATTATAAAATATTAAATAAAAATAATCCTGGCAGCAACGAGTCTCGGTTGGGGGTCCGAGGCGATACCCTCATCTTTGCATGAATAATACCTTCCGAGGAAGGGGGGACCAGGAAACCCTGTGATGGATTATGCTTAATTGACCTTAGGCGTTATGCCCACGGTTTGTGAGGGTCACATGTGCGATTTGTGAGGGTCACATGTGTTACATGTGCGATTTTATGTGTCACATGTGTGATTTTATGCGTCACATGTGTTACAACATGTTACATGTACGATGTCACATGTGTTACATGTGTGATTTTATGTGCCACATGTATTACATGTGCAGTGGTACAATGCGTTACATGTGTGGTGTCACATGTGTGATTTTTGGTGTCACATGTGTTATGTTGCAGTGTCACATTCGTTATGTGTGCGATCTTAACATAAATAATTTTTTCTCGATTCTTTACTAATGCTTCAACACGAGCATGTTTGGTATCAAAACGTTCATCTGGACTCACAGATTAAGACACTTTTCAAATTTTTAAAATCGGAGTATCCCTCGCAGAGTTAAGGCCATTTGAAAATTGCGAATTATGAGTCTTTTAACATAAATAATTAATTTATTGCGATTTTTATTAATCATTTAACATGAGCGTGTTTGGTATCAAAATGTTCGACCATCTGTGAGACAGTTATCTCAAAATGCTGGGGATAAAAGCCTGAGAGTCTAGCTGAGTATTTTCCTAAGCCATACAGTGTTTAGGAAAACTACATGCTGACATCTAAAGCCAACAAATAAAAGGATATTCATGCAAAGAAACTACACCCATAATAAAATTATACTACTGGATATAAAACTGGCACTCCAGTTCTGTTGAATAAATTTAAATTATCCTTGACTTTCCTGACCTCAAATGTTTATCAACAAAGTGGCATGTCAAAACAAAAATAATTAAAATCTATTAAGATCCTGCAGAAATATCAATAAAAATTAGATAACTATTCAGAAATAATAAATAAAATACCTTATTCCAATTTCATATATTCCCAGATAAGCACTTTCTCTTCTTATGTTAATTTAAGCAGATAAATCTCAAACTTTCCTGTACTGAAGGGGGTCATGGAGAACAGGCACTAGGGGGAATAAATAAAGGGGAGAGCCAAAACAAGGGGTTCAAAAAGAAGGGGGACAAAGGGGATTTGAATATATTAATTTCCTGTTAAGTGACCATGCTTAGATTTCCATTACAACTGTTCCCGTATTAAATATGGTACATACTTGTCCAGTAACAATCTTTTAATAGTGGTTCCTTTGCAAAGAAATTATAAGTTTCACTCCTCAGAAATCCTCCTACTGCCAGGTTCACTTTTATCAAGGGAACCCCTCTTCAATTCAGGACAGGGTATATTTATGCACCTATTCAAATATCACTACACTGTGAAGAGGCTGACATGCTCAGCGGAGCACAACTGATAATTATCACTAAGAAACACACAAATAAGTTAAGAAACAAATAAATCACATTTAATCAACAGTCCCTCCCTAAATAAATACTTTTTAAATAAGAACTGAGTGTAAAATACAGAGCAATAAGATCATTCCCCGGGAACTATTTCCAGGTGCTTTGACCTCTAAAAATTATAAATTCAAAAATCACTACGCCTGACCCACTTCCTGATATGCTCACTGAGTCCTGTAATAAAACACTCTCAAAATTCACATTATCCAACTCAATAATTAAATCCCTGGCCTTAGTTAAATGCCCACTATCACCAATATAATTTTGAAATAAAATTATCAAATATCTTGATGAAATAAATAAAAATACCTGGGAACTATATCTTAGATTATAATACAAAAACAGCGGTGATGAGTTCCCACCACATTTTAAATTCTGTCAAAATAAAATGATAAGAAATTAGGGTCCATGAATTTGCCCATCATTATTTATTACAATACTATTAAATAGTCGTAAAACAAACTATTATTAATGTGCGGGGTAATGGTGTCATCATTGGGGCATATGAGGTCTCGATACTGTGAACAAAACCATGAGCAATATCGCGTTTCACTTTTCCTCGATTATCATCCATTTTATTGGTGGATCTGCAATATCAGCACATGCGATGACACCACTATATAGTGATCGAGGGGTTAGCATCACTAAATTTAACTCTATAGTAGCATCACTTCGTCAAATTCAAATGGATGACAATTGAATGAAGATCTTTTGAAATATTTCAGCTCTACAAATAGTGCAATGACAAATGTTTATCATACTGAGAGTATTATACAAATATATTACACATAATGTAACAAACAGCCTAAAAAGGTTTATAAGTCAGTTTAACATATTGCTGTATAAAAATTGTGAGTTATGTGCAAACAAAATAATAAAACTATGTCACCATATGCAGTGTTCAAAGCTGTCTCAATGTTAATTTCAGGGTTAAAAGAGTATTAATATACCTTTTATTGATATTTCATAACTCTATATATGTTATATATGTTTTCTGATAGGGTAAAGGGGGATAGATTTTGGGAAGATGGGGTAGATTCTGGTGGGGTTTATAATCTGCCCCTGGGTATACTTTGAAATCTACCCCGAGGAAGATTCTGGGCCCTCCCTTTATCTACCTGGGTATAAAATGAAGGGTAGTAATAATGTAGGGGCTTATGCCGACCAACATTTTTGACATTTGGCATTCTTAGTTACACCTAGCAATAACCATGAATGAAGAAAAAAACAAAGATGATGTATTTCTAGTCAACTCATTTCGTGCATACTTTGACATTATATTTCCCTTTTGGTATATATTGATATCACATAACAATTAAATAACATTTGTGTTAAACACAAATGTGCATCAGTTAGTTGATGTAAATCTCTTATTATCACCCAAAAAGATATATTTGCATGAAGTATTTTTATGCTTAATTGGCAACATGTTGATGTAAGTACAATAATATATGGCAAAAATATTTTGAATGCATACATATTTGATATAAATGAGTAAATCATGATCGAGGCTTAACGATATATGCCAAATTAATTATGCATTCTTTTGGGGTGTTTAGGACCGGTAGATACTAGTTCACAGCTGGTAAAAGTGCGGTTAAAATTGAAAGAACTGTTTCACAGGTATTTAACACCACCTCATGATGTACAAAACAATAACATTAATAGGTGAAGGTCATTGTAGATGATATCAGTCCTTTTAATGTTAAAATTAATCTATCTAATAAATCTATCTGCAGGTACTCTACTTATGAGTGATAAATACTGCTGCCTATTCACAAATTGTAATCACATGTTCACAGAATTTGAAAATGTGAAAAACAGTGTCACAGATGGTATTGACCACTTGTTAAGTGAATTAAGTGACCAGACAGGACATTTTGTATTCAGATCGGGCCATTCAGATGTAACTAAAATCATTACACTAAGTGATCCTACAACATTGCATGATCACTTGTAAGGTGTCTAAGTGATTTAAGTGATCATGATTTTACTTCATCTGAATAGCCCTAATAGCCCTAAAATGATTTATTGTTAAAACCCAGAATTCAGGAGGGACTATTAAACTGGTGTGATGAGTGCTATGTGGTGTGATAGGGTGCAACAGTTTTCCTTGGGGATTTCTTGTAATATTTTTATACATTTCATCTGATATTGTACAAGTACTAAAATCATTAATATGCATGAGGAAATATGAGGTCCCGCATTTTCTTGAAGGGGGGGGGGGGGGGGGGGGGGGGGGGGTTCTTAGCAATATTTTATAAAATGGAAAGCTGCTTTATAGCACCTCTGTAAATCTTTATAATGGTGCCCAAAAACACAATGCTCAAATATATGGATTTTATGAAAGTGTATTTATATTACAAATTTCCTTTTAAATTATATTTTTTTAGTTCACTAGTGGTTAAATATTTCTGAACTTCCTGCAGGATTATGAGGTCGGCAATTCTTTTTTGGGAATAGCAGAGGTCTGTGAGCAAAATTGGGGAGTTTGGTAAGTCAGTGTATGTTTAATATGTTTGAAAAGCTGGCAACTTTGCTTCCTGATTCCCAAAGTTTGGATGAGTCTGAGATTAGGTTGTATTGGAGATATGGCAGATCAGATAAGTTGGAATATATTCTAGACATGTCGACCAGCAAGCCCAGTAACAAGATCCCTCTTTTTAATAAAAGCTTGTCCGGGTGTCTTCCTGACCACACATACTAGTGTTCCTGACTTGTCTGGTACTTCCTGAAATGACAGGACATGCAATGTCCCTGAGATAGGGGTTTTCTAACAAATTGCTTTACCTTCACTGCATCTACTTTTGAAATTGTACAACCATAGTGAGTGAGGTACGAGGCCATGGTGGGTTTTCCTAGCAATATTTAATAAATAAATTTCCACATAGCCAGCCACTATAATTCTTGCCAAGTTGATGCCTGAGAGTTGTTATGTCGACGAATTGCTCATATAGCAATTCTTGTTTTTACGGCTAAGATACAATTGTTTCTTGCCTGTCTATGCGGTTAGAATAAGTGCACCTGTTCCTCGCCATTTGCTGTGGTGAAGGGGTCTCATTGTTAAAATGTCAAAAAGGCATAGAATAGATGTTGGAGATTCCCACGGAAAACGAACAAGGTATAAATACACTTTCTCATTCTATAGTACGAGTCAAAAATTTTGAAAACCATCCTCACTGAACTTGTTTAACAAAGAGGTACTAAACTGAAAGTCGTCACATGGACGTTGAAAGTGAGAAACCACCGAGTTTGCAGGGGGCCGACTTTAAAATGGGCCGAGATTACCAGAGTCCGTGTATAAGTGTAAAGTGTGCTTTTTATGTACCTTAAATGAAAACAGAATACATTTACTGATAACAGTGGTACCAAACGTATGTTGCCGCACGGTCCCTACCTGGTCAAAGGGTGGAAGCGGTCTTAACTAGGGTGAGCTGAATGACACCACAGATTGCTTAACTACGTTATTCACATACCGTGAAGCACACATCAACAGTGCTGGAATACAGTCATACTCCGTGCTGACTGACGTACAAAAAACACCTGCATCTGCCAACAAACTAACACACCAGCAACTCTCAATCAAACACAATCACAAAACCGTGATCCCCAACTCCTCTCTTTCAAAACATACAAAACAATGACATCGCGCCGTTAGCAACTTCTGCTAACTGTCCAGAGACAAAATTATTTCTTCTAGCCGTTTAAACAAAACGAGATTCTCGCCAACGCAATTCGCGGCCACGCTACCACACATAAAACAACAGGGGGTACACTAGACCGATTAATCTGTCTCTCAGCCAATTTTAAAAGATGGCTGTATTGGCGAGAGACAGATGACATAAGTATGCAAAAAACTTGAACGTCCTGAAGGGCAACAAATGGCACACATCCTGACATTAAACATGTACTTGGCTATCACCTTGACTATCAAGGATGTGCCCCGCATTAAAAGAAATAAACTTTTTGCATAGTTAATGGATATATTTACTAAAATTTATTTCACTTGCAAAATTTCATTATTGTTTATACAAACAGGAAGTGCAGAAAAAGTGTCTATATATTACTCCAAACACAGAAAATTGTGTTCCTGCATCTAAATGCTTCATACTGTTAATACATTTAAGTGGATATTTCAAAGTTTAAAGTGATAGTAATTTTCAAATATTGAAGTTTTTGTGTAGCAAGGAACTCTGTCCCAAAATGCCATCCATCAGTTTTAAAAAAGCATATTTTGGGACAGAAAACTCGGTCTAGGGGTACATGGGTGGTCACTGAGATAAGTAGGAACTTCACCTGTCCTTTTTTCTTCACCCGTATCCGTGTCCGTTATTGCCCGTATCCGTGATACCCTAGATCTTTTGGTATAAAACAGTGAACTCATCCGTGTCCGTGATTAGGAAGGAAAAAATTCGTTCTCCACGGACACGGACAGCTAGTATCACGGATACGGGCAATAACGTACACGGATACGGGTGAAGAAAAAAGAACAGGTGAAGTTCCTACTTTAAATGGTCATAGAGATAAACGGTCTTTGGAAATTCTCACATAAAACAGTCAAAAGGTAAAAACAACACTGTAAGACAAACCAAATGTCGTGGAAAGCATTGTTTAAGTCTATTTTGTTATTTAGTTTGTGTGATTTTGCTATTTACACTATTTAAATTTGAAAACTTTGAAGACCGTTTATCTCCGTGACCGTTTATCTTAATGACCACCCGTGTAGACCGATTTTGTAGGCAGAGTTCCTTGCCACACAAAAAATTTCAATATCTAAAAATTACACTGGTGGTCACAATTGTGTCCGGTTCATAATTGTGTCCTTTAATTTTTGTTGAACGTGAATGTACCCAATTTGGGTGTTCAGTTAAATTTTTTAAAATTTTCATGAAATAATACCAATCTCAAAGGGAATAATTTGAAAAAAATATTCAAAGTTTTGGTTAAAACATTTAAAAAATAAACTGTAATAAAAATCGGACATTATTATGAACCGGATACAATTATGACCACCTGTGTACTGTCACTTTAAACTTTAGTGGTGGTGGTCCAGTTCATGCCCGTGTACCCATTCACGCCCACCCCTAAATTTCTCCAAAACAATCACAGTTACACAATAAATTACAAATGTATAACATCAATTTGATAATTATCTATGATGTGGTAAACATCTTTCCTATGAAAAACTATGAATCTATAAGAAAATTCAGGGTGGATGTGAATAGGTACATGGGCGTGAATTGGTCCACAACCACTAAAATTTCCACTTAAATGCATTAACAGTATAAAGCATTTAGATGCAGGAACGCAATTTTCTGTGTTTGCAGTAAAAAAGACACTTTTTCTGCACTTCCTGTTTGTATAAACAATGATAAAATTTTGCAAGTGAAATAAATTTTGGTAAATATATCCATTTACTATGCAAAAAGTTTATTTCTTTTAAGGGGGGGGGGGGGGGGGGGGATACTCAAGGTGGTAGCCTAGTACATGTTTAATGTCAGGATGTGTGCCATTTGTTGCCTTTCAGAACGTTTTATGTTTTTTGCATACTTATGCCATCTGTCTCTTGTCAATACATCCATCTTTTAATATTGGCTGAGAGACAGATCAATCGGTCTAACAGGGGGTTAAATTTGACATGGGGTGAGATGTCTTTTGAAAATATGGGGGGAGTTGGAAATGGGGTGAGTTGTCCTGATACCCAAATGCATGCAGCTACCCTTGATATGGTACTGCTCAGCTACCCAAGTTCGTTGCCTACCCATGTTCGTCACCTGCCTTAAAAACTGAAAAGGACAAGCAATATTGATACTGAAAGAAACAGAACAAGTGTTTATAATGCTGATGTATAATTAATCTACCAAGAAAGCCAATTACTAATAGGTTTAAATATTATCCAAAAATGTAGGTGACGAACTTGCGTAGGCGACAAACTTGGGTAGCTGAGCAGTACTGCTTCTGGATCCAGGAGAAAAGCCCTCACAAGTATCGCTCTGTGGAGAAAAGCCCTCAGGAGAAAACCCCTCAAATTTCTCCAGTGGAGAAAACCCCTCAGCCAGTTTTTCAACCTGTGGAGAAAAGTCCACCCTTTGGGGCATGTGGAGAAAAGCCCTCAATTTTCTAAAAAGCCATCAATTTCCTGCAAGAGTATGTTAGACATATAAATGTATTTAATTATATCCCCAGACGAAAGTCGGGGATATATTGGATTCAGGTCCGTCGCGCCGCCGCCGTAGAAATTTCCTTGTGGACGCGATAACTCAAAAACAAATTAATATTTTTTTTTCAAACTTGGTACACATGTTAAGGGTGCCCAAAGGAAGATCCCTATTTTAAGGTGACCTTAAACTCCCAGTAAAAAAGAACTTATGGCCACCTTAAGGTCAGAAATTGCACTTTTGGCCACTTAGAGCCCTGTAGGTCACAAACTATGATGCTCAGCTGGCTGAAATTTTACCTGACAACACATTAATATGTTCTTAGTACATGTGCCGAAAATCATGACTTTAAGTTGAGGAGAAAATTGTGTTTGAGGCCCATAAATACCCCCACTTAGGGATTTTTTGCTATACTTTACACATATTTTGCCCTATAATTTGGAAGTGATAATTCTGATGAGTCTCAAACTGCGCTAGGTATAACTTTGATATGTAATCCTTGTCTGTAGAAAATTTTAGGGCTGTAGGTTTACCCAAAGGGGTCGACTTAAGGTCTCAAAAGTGCCCACAGAGACCCAATTTATGCACTTTTTGCCACTTTCAAGCACTGTAGCTTTCAAACTATGTCTCTCATCTAAGTTAAATATCATCTGGGAATATATCTATGTGTTTTCTTATATGTGCCCCAACATTTAGGCCTTTAATAGACAGTTAACCTGTGTATCAGGACCATAAACACCCACCCGAGTGACCCTTATAAGACATTTTTCACATCTTTTTCCCTGTAACTTGGAAATGGTAAGTCTGAGAAGTTTCAAACTGTATTAGATATATATTCTGTGTGTAATCTTAGTATGTAACAGATTTTAAGTCTGAAGCTTTAATTTTGAAGGTCAAATTGAGGTCTCTAAAAGGCTCCCAAAGACCCAATATTTGGACTTTTTGCTACTTTTAAGCCCTGTGACTGTCAAACTATGTGACTGATAGAGCTCAAATCCTATCTGAGAAGATATTAGTATGTTATTTTTATATGTGCCAAAAATTAAGGCTTTAAGAAGACATTTAACCTGTGTATGAGGACCATAAATCCCCACCCGAGTGACCATTTTTAGACATTTTTCACATATTTTTCCCTGTAACTTGGAAATGGTAAGTCTAAGAAGTTTCAAACAGTATTAGATGCATATTCTATGTGTAATCTTAGTATGTGACAAATTTTAAGTCTGAAGCTTTAATTTGAAGGCCACATTTAGGTCTCTAGAAGGCCCCATAAAGACCCAGTATTTGGACTTTTTGCCAATTTTAAGGCCTGTGACTGTTAAACTATGTGACTGATAGAGCTGAAATCTCATCTGGGAATACATTATTATGTTCTTTTTACATGTGCCAAAAATCAAGGCTTCAAGTAGACATTTAACCTGTGTATGAGGACCTTTAACACCCACCTGAGTGACCCTTTTAAGACATTTTTCACATATTTTGCTCTGTAACTTGGAAATGGTAAGTCTGAGAAGTTTCAAACTTTATTAGATACATATTCTATGTGTAATCTTAGTATGTAACAAATTTTAAGTCTGAAGCTTTAATTTGAAAGCCACATCGAGATCTCTAAAAGGCCCACAATGACCCAATATTTGGACTTTTTACCACCTTTAAGCCCTGTAACTGTTAAACTATGTGATTGATGGAGCTGAAATCCCATCTGGGAATGCATTATTATGTCCTTTTTACATATGCCGAAAATCAAGGTTTTTAGTAGACATTTAACCTGTGTATGAGGGCCATAGACACTCGCCCAAGTGCCTTTTTTTGACATTTTTTCCGTATTTTGCCCTGTTATTTGGAAATGCTTAGTGTGACAAGTCTTAAACTGTATTATATATGATTTTTGTTTGTTATGTATGTCCCCCCAAAAAGTTTCAGATCTGTAGTTTAATTGCTAAGGTCTCTTTAACAATTGTAAAATGCTCACAGAAACCCAATTTATGGATATTATGCCACTTTAAAGCCCAGTAACTGTCAAACTATGTGGGTTATAGAGCTGAAATCTTTGAATTTTTAAAAGGAAATGCCTGTCTATTTAAATTTTGAATATTAATAATGTTATGGCTATCTTAGTCTTTTAAGAACTTATTTTTGTGTGTTATACCTCTGCTTGCTGAGTTTTTCACTTTTTAAAATGAAACTGGTGAAACATATTGAAGTAGACAAAATGGACACTTTAAGTGAGCTTTAAGTCCCAATATTAATGAAATTATATCCTTATGTAGTAAAACTAGGGGATTTTTAACCCTCAACTAGCCCAGTTTTATTCAACTTGCCTCAGTTAATTTTGGCACAGCTCCTACAGTTATGAACTCATTTCAGTTGATAATCACATACTTAAAATTCTCAATTCTTTTTGTATTTGAGTACCCCTTTTATATAGATTGTTTGTTTACCATTTATGCTCAACCCACATCCCCCCACCCGGATTCCCCCCACCCACCTCTGGGACCTCCAGCTATATTGAGTGACACTAAATAAACAAAGGTATTTAATGATATCAGATGAGAAACAAAGAACTCAATGGGGTTGCAGATCTTGTGTAATAGTGAGAGAGGTGTGGAGAAGGGGAGAGGGGTGGGGGTGGGAGGTGGTGGGCTTCATTACATATAACACAAAGGGGAGTCAGAACTGAGATTGTGTCACATATTTAGGTTGCATATATATGGACCACATATATAGGTATAGAGGAAATGAATAACTGAAAACAATTTGCAAATTCTAAAAATAATATAATAAAATAATAATATAAATAATTTTTTTTTAAATAATATTTTATTTGTGAACAAATATAGAAACAGATATGCGCTTTTGGGATTATGAATTTTAGAATGGACATTGAATCATCAATCATTTAAATACTTTGAAGGAAGATTGAAAAATATGATGAGTTGAGTTAAAAATAATATTTTATTTGTCAACAAATATAGAAACAGATATGCTCTTTTGGGATTATTATTTTAGAATGGACATTCAATCATCAATCATTTAAATACTTTGAAAATAGGTTTAGAGTTATCATTGCAGGAAGATTGAAAATATAATTTGAGTTATGTATTCGGCGTCTGGGGATACACCATCTTCCTTGGGGAGATATAAACAGAGTAGATTGATGTGCTGAAGTTCATATAATAATGGGTAATTATGTTTTAAAAAATTCCCGATCAAAACCTGTGGCGTGAGTGATGACCTGTCTGGGGATATGTTGGCGCCGAGTTGGCCCAATCTAGTTAAATTAAATGTATCAATGTAAGTGTATTAGATTATTTGTAGATCAATATATTATATAGCATGTAATACAACATATTTATGCTGTCCTGTCCAATTTCACTTCTTCTTTTGAAAAAATTGTAAGTCAGACAAAGTATAATATAAACATATTCAACAGATGTTTCAGACATTACAGTAACATAATTTATTACAGCAGGAAATGGAGATCAAGTTTTATTTACATTTCTGAAAGTGCTCCAAATGTATCTACACCAGCTAGATAGGCATTAAATTAGGGCTGCAACGATTCTTCGGTTACTCGGAAACAAAACGATTCAATCTAATACTCGAGGCAAGAAAAGTGAACTGGGTATTCAAAAGCAACTAAACATAGATGTAAAATCTAGTACTACAAAATTAAATTTTTCTTTAAATATATAAATATATTTATTAGTGCTGCAACGATGTTTGAAGAAGTTCAATAGTTCGCTCGTTTACTGCCCCAATTTCGGAGTTTGGTTCAAACGTCTGAAATTCAGACTTTGCAAAACGTTTAGAAATCCCCAACATCACACACCACATCCCAACGGATCCTATTTTCGCCCATCTATAAAACTTGTTTCTTTTGTTGAAAATATGGCGGAATTTATTTAAAATATATATGGATTTTATATTTTTGCTATATTTTCAATAAAGTGACAAGATTTTATGTGAGATTTCTGCATTTTAACTGGTTTTGAAAACGTTGTTTCGAAGAACGAACTAGACCGAAGTTTGCTAGCTTGTACAGATACCAAACATCGAACCCGATATTTGAAGCGATTTCACAGCACTAATATTTATATATTTTACTAATATAAGGTGTTTCCGGATTCAGATTTTTATATTTTAACTTAAAATTTTTAAGCATTTGCAAGTTTATTTGTGTAACAATGTTTTTATAAGACAGCATTTTAATATAATGTATTTCGAAGACTCCTCAAATCTTGCAATATAAAAATGGCTAAAGTTTCCTGTATTTTGCATTTATAAATATGTCTTTTTACCAAAATTCAATGATGAATTATCAAAATTCTTTCCTGTTGTGTTTAACCATTTTATAAGGTTTAGTATGTCAAAATATGATGCAGTTTATTTCGTGGGCGATAAGTAAGCAATTAAGCGAGTCCAAGTTGGTTCTTCCGAAACAAGGAATCGAGGTACATTTTCGGGCTTGCTTGCAGCCCTGCATTAAATATCAGTGAACGACACATATATATGCCTTGAAGAATGTAAATTCAAGATTTACACAGAAAACAAGTACATGTGAGCTCTGTCCCTCACCATTGCGTACCGTCAGAAATAGTGCTGGTATCGAATGATAATATGCACATCGATATCAAACCATATTTTTGCCTTGCGTATCGATCGATATTGAAATATCGGGGTATTAGATGCTTTCTTGGGAGAGACCTTCCAAACTCTATTGCGAGGTTTAGTATTTCCCGAAACGTAAACAAATATGGCATTTCCGGTTTAGCGGTAAGTGAAATATGACAAAAATAGTAGGATAACCAATATATTCTTCCAATATTGTCCTTTATTTGAGTGAAAAACATGATATTTGTACCTGTTAAGTGGTATGTTTCGATATTGATAGTATACTCTACATTATTGATATCGGCAAATGTAGTGTGAATCGATAAATATTTCAATATCGATAAACAATACCAGCACTAGTCAGAAATATAAACAGCAATACGTGATGGGACAGAAACGGTCTAATTAAACATCATTAAAAGTTTGAGATTTACATGTATTGTTTGACCGTATTAGATTCAGATGATTATTGAAATGGGGCAAATTAAACATCAGCATTAAAACTTTGAGCTTTACATTTAGCAAGCATGCATTCACTGCTAGCATACCCAATGGCTGTGTATGTCCAGTACTGGCATACATAACTATCCTGTATCCAATTAAGGCACTAAGCTCTATTTTCCAAAATGTTCTGCACCCTAGATTTATCCTAACAGCTGTTTATATCAGATTGAATTCACTGCAAGCATACCCAAAGGCTGTGTACACAAAATGCTATTACTGCATGATTTTTGTCACTGCTAAGCATACCCAGTGGCTGTGTACGGTACTGGCATACCCAACTACCGTGTATCCAAGGCAATAAACTCTGTGTTCCCAATGGTTGTGCACCCAAGATCAGTATTATTGCTAGTGCATCCAGCGGCCCTGTACACAAGATCTATATCACCACCAGCTACCCAGCGGATGTGTACAATAATAACAGTGTTATTAGTCTAGTATAAGGCTGCAAGCGAGCCCGAAAAAGTGCCTCGATTCCTCGTTTTGCAAGATTTGACTCGGACTCGGTTAATCGCTTGATTATCGCCCATGAAATAAACTGCATCATATTTGGACATATTACATCGTAGAAAGCGGTTAAAATATGCAAATCAGGAAAGAATGTTGATAGTTCATGGAATTTTTTAATAATGATGCATTTATAATGCAAAATACAGGAAACTTTAACCATTCTTATATTGCGAGATTTGAGGCGTCTTAGAAACATGTTACATTGAATTGCCATCTTACAAAAACATTGTTTAAATATGTAGTTTGCAAATGCCTAAAATATGAAAAGGGAAAATGAAACCACCTTATTTTAGAAAAATATATAAATATATGGGTAAATTTAAATGAAAATCAGATTTTGCAGTAGATTTTACATCTATTTTTAGTTGGTTTCGAAGACCCAGTTCACATTTCTTGACCCGAGTATTAAACCGTATCGTTTCGTTTGTGAGTAACCGAAGAATCGTTGCAGCCCTAGTCTTAATGTACACAAGATCTATATCACTACTACCCAACAACGCCAATTTTTTACAGCGTACCCAATTTCTGGGTATACTAGGCAGTATGTACTCCAGGGTTGTGAACTCGATATCAGAATACTCTTGCACATGTTGTCACGAATCATGTTACACAAATAATGTTACACCCATCCTAAAGTGACTCCACTGGCAGCTTTTGAATTAGCGCTGTATGTTCATTGGACAAAAACTTTTACACAGTGGCTCTCCTAGCTATTTTGGACCATCCTTGTCAGCTGTTGCTCCTACAGTACCAGGCATAGTTATCTTGATTGTCAATACCTGACAGTTCCTCCTAACTTCCACTCTTCACTCTACAAGTCAATCAAACATTTTGGATATAGTTTGGCTTTTGATGGTCCCAATGTTTGGAATGATCTTCCTAATAATGCACGCAGTGCAACATCTATCGCCTTTGCAAAAGCCTATCTGCCATAGCCTCCCTGTCACCCTAGTGTCTTTGGTATGACCTGGTTATGTTATCACACTTATGGCTTAGTTACATTTTTTCATTCAGTTGTGCCTTAGAGTCTGTCATTGTATGGAGATAAAGTGCTGTAAAAGTTCACATTAGATAAGATTAGAAATGAAGAAGTGATGGAAATTGATGGTGTTACGCCTTCGTGTTACGCCTTCGTGTTACGAATATCGCTATTCGTTGTAAAACCCTGCATAACCCAACACTAGTCATGTGTTATTCCTTAATGAATTTATAGAAGCAAGGAGATACGAATAAGGGACTGGATATCTGTGGTTAACACTCATATTCTGTGTCCATGTTATTGTTTCAAGGTACTATTTGACAAAGATAGATCAGTGTATACAGCTATTGAAATAAAGTTTTGCATTAGCATAACAAACTTGACATTTTTTCAATAAAAAATAATACAAGGAAATTTGTGGAGTGACCACAATTGGTGCTGTGACCACAAATGCTTGGCACAGTAAATGATGCATTAGGGTTTTTGTGTTCATTGTTTTAAGGTCAGAATTTTAAACTAATATATTAATGTAACCATATCCTTTTCAGAGATGATGTCAGTAAAATGGATGACAGAAAGGAAAGAGACCGGTAGGTGTAAGACAAGTGTTCCTTTAACCTGACTAATAAGATCTTGTATGCGATATAAAACTTTTAATATTTAAATGTTTACAATCTATTTTATTTGGAAATTTGTTGAAAAGTTGAATTTGTTGAAGTTTTTTATTCTTCAAAATATTTTGATGCAAGACCGTGCTTGTACAGTTGTGAATTATACAAAAAAAAAGAATAATTTACACCCAAGCAATAAGCTGATCCTATATTTAGTTTGTTATTGACTCAAAATGATAAATCTTATTTCTCAGGTTTTACGCTTCTTGTTGCATCTTACATGTCTGCTGTTTTATAGTTCCTTTTTTCACTGTATTTGTTTTGTTTCTGTTTAAGTGACAGTAAAAGCAGTTCAGCATCTTTGGGTTCAGCTCCATCAAAGCCAAATTTACCACAGACCATGTTACAATTAAACCCCTTTTCAGGTAAGAGTTTGTGTTCATATTATAATTGTACCACACTAAAGGTAAAGGATAGAATATAGATGTGCTCAGCAAGTGAAGTAACAGGAAAAGCTTCCACGTACTAAAATAAATAATTTCCTGACCTAAAAACTGCCAAAGTGGCATTAAAAAATCAGATATTTGTAACCTTAATTTATGCATAAACTCAGCCTCAACATATAAGTATAACCCAAAGTATTTGTATATAAAAGTGGGTTCCAGAATAAAGCAGTCCTTTATACCTTGTAAAGAAAGACATTTATTTATGGAAGAATTTTTTAATATGTTTAATTTGTCAGTAAAATTTCTAATAATCTTCACCATTATTGACTAGATTGACTTTTGAGACTAGATTCAGGTAATTGGGTTCTTCATGGTGCATAATATTGTAATTGGAACTAGGGGTGCGACGGTACCAGATTTTCTAGTCCGGGATTCCGCCAATGCAAAACAGCCCCGATTCTGGGATACCGAAAAAGTTTTGAGTTTCAGCATTTCCCGAATCGAATAGACCTACAAACAGGAAGTGATTTTCCGTAATCCAAAACATGGCAGTTTTTCTCAAAGAAATCGCTATAAATGCATTAAAATCTAGCGAAATATGAGATAATAATATACAATTTCTTCAGACTCAGATCTGGTATTTAATATTGTACGTTTCCCAATACTTATATTAGCTGACATTTGAGATTCCGGCTGTTAAAAGTGATGACAGTATTTCCGTAAACATGTCTCGATACCTGTGTACTGCCACTACCGACTCCCCCCTTATTGTAACACATTCTTAAAAATTATTATTGGGTTTTGAAAAGGTTATAATTAGGGCTGCAAGCGAGCCCGAAAATGTGCCTCGATTCCTCGTTTTAGAAGATTCGACTCGGATTCGGTTATTCGCTTGATTATCGCCCACAAAATAAACTGCTTCATATTTTTACATATCACGTAGTGCTGGGACGAGTTGACGGAAACTCGAGTTACAACTCGATGGGCGATAATTGGGGGTCGCATCGATTTGCGCAAGTCAAACTCGAGTTTTTGAAAACGTATATATTTTCACCATCTAAGGCTGACACTTCACCAAAACAATGGAAATATCTGAAATTTTCAAAAATATATTGTATTTTTACTTTATTCTTGCTTAAATCAATGAAGATTTAACTTAAATTATATCGCGAAAGACCATTTCCAGTTCAAAGTTTTGCCTCATGTACGGTCATGTAAAATATTTTCGCCATATTAAGGCCTAACAAACGAAATACTTTATCCCGAAAATTACTCGAGTTTAACTCGAGTTCAACTCGCTTCTAACAAGTGATGCTCGATCTGCCATTTAAGCTGCCGATCCCACCACTAATATCACGCCTTATAATATGGTTAGAAACCACACAACAGGAAAGAAGTTTGATAATTTATTGAATTTTGGGAAAAAGACGCATTTCCAGTGCAAAATATAAGAAACTTTAACCATCTTTATATTGCGAGATTTGAGGCGTCTTCGAAATACGTTGTAATAAAATGCCATCTTATAAAACGTTGTTACACAGAGAATTAAAGTTTGCAAATTTTGAAAATATAAAATACTGAAGTGGAAATGCCTTATATTAGTAAAATATATAAATATACTCATATATTTAAAGGAAAAAATTGAATTTTGTAGTAGGTTGTACGTCTATGTTTAGTTGTTTTCGAAGACCCGGTTCACTTTTCTTGCCTCGAGTATTGAACTGAATCGTTTCATTTCCGAGTAACCGAAGAATCGTTGCAGCCTTAGTTATAATATTGTTTTTTAAATACCGTCTGTGATAAATCCTGAATCTTTTGAATCTCATTGTATCCATATTTTGTATGTCCTAACACCATCATAAATGCTTCAAATGTAGGGATGTGACGAGTACAAATAATTCGATTGCTCATATATAAAAATTTGAGTCAACATCAAGCCCTCGCAAAGTTTAGTATCCACCTTGACATGTAACAAAATCTAATATTGCGGCTCCCATAAAGAAAAAAATATCTGGCAAAACTACATAGGTTAGTATCAGTGTTGTTAAGCGACTGGTATTACAGCCTTTTAGTTTGGTGGTGGTAGAAACGTCTACATAAGGTGCTCAATAGGGCATTATATATAGCTTTATGCATATTTGTATTGCAGGACTACCATACACTCCTCATTACTATGAATTACTGCGGAAAAGGACCACACTGCCTGTGTGGGAGTACAAGGAAAAATTCCTCGAGACTCTTAACAGCCACCAGACTCTGGTACTCGTTGGAGAAACAGGTTCTGGCAAAACTACACAGGTTAGTATCACTGTTGTTAGAAGACTGGTATTACAGCTTTTAGTTTGTGATAGAAATATCTATTTTACCCTTTTATGCAACCAATATTTTACACAAGAAAGCCAGATAAACTTGGAAAAATATGAAATATGTAGCACAATGAGTTTGAGTAAAACATCTATTTTTATCCTTTTATATAACTGATATTTCATTAAAACCTATGAAAAAGTTATGATATGGTTGAAATATGTATCCTGTAATGCTTTCATTTAAGTTAGAGCAGGGTTCACCAAACTTAAATTAATTTCAGTTTGTAAAATTATTAGTTGCATACCAAAGTGTCTATGCCTTGCTGGACTAGTGACGGGCAAACCAAAATACCAGACTTCATTCATTTCTTGGCCTCTGAAAACTGATTTTAAACTATTGATAATCCGAAAATAGTTAAATACAAACTGACACTGTTACATTTTTATGAGCTTTAGATGAGTAACCCGTCACGTGAATGATGCTGTTATGTGTACTCACTGTTTTTCTCAAAACCGTTAGATCCCCCAGTGGTGTGTGGAGTGGGTGAAGGCTCGCTATGCTAAGAAGGGAGTGGCCTGTACCCAGCCCCGCAGGGTGGCCGCCATGTCTGTTGCTGCCAGAGTGGCAGAGGAGATGGATGTACAGCTTGGAAGCCAGGTCGGGTATAGCATCAGATTTGAGGACTGCACCTCATCAAGCACCATTATGAAGTAAGTGTGATGTTGGTTGTTTGATTTTGGTTTACAGGTCCTCTGTGGCCTGGTGGATTAGCAGGTTTGGCATATAATCACAGGCTGCCACTTCAGTGTGGGTTTGACTCCCACAACTCATAATGATGAGTACCAGTTATGACCTAGGCTGTTAAGCGGGATGTAGAACACCAAATTTAACCTTTGATTTTGTTTCACTGACTGATAATTTGTTGAATGAATTGATGTCACTTTTGACACTTTGTACAGGTTGTGTCATAATGTGTAGCTGTTGGGGTTAATGAAAGCTTGGGGTAGTACTTTATTAATATTGTGCACTTTATTCAACTTACCGAAGTTAGTCTTGATACATGAATTAGGGTTACCATAATTGAGATTTTTGTGGTCTGTTCACCTTAAAGTTAAAATTTGTAGAAAGTTAACATCACATTTAAAAAATAAAAATGGTTCTTTTAGCTTGCATGTTGAGCATTTCACTTTTGTCAACCAAACTTGTCGCATTTAGCTTTTAAAGCACATATTCCTATTGTGAATTTAACCTCCTACTATTTTAAACAATTATGTCCATGTTAAAGTAAAGAAGTTGGGCATTTGTATTTAATCCCTGGCGCCCTCAGTTATAAACTTATTTCAGATGACAATCCTGCTTTTTTATGTCAGCTGACTTGTCAGTCAGCTGACATTATGTCATCACTCTGCGGCGTGGGCGTCCGCATCCGCGTGAACAACTTCTTCTCCAAAACTACAAAGCCTAGAGACAATCTGTTTTTTTTAAAAGATACCTTATCTATCGAGGATGAAAAATTGTTCAAGGCATGCAAATCTGTCTGTTCGTCTGTTTGCTAGAGACATTACAAGGGGGGTACCCCCACCAAAAGTGTGAAAATTTCAACTTTTTATCACAATTTTCTCAGTGACTATTGCAGGAATTTCTCTCATATCTTGCATATATGTACTAGGCCAGAGGTAGGTTCTCTTGTGTGAGTATGAGACCTGGATCTGTCTTACTTTTTTTTTAATAAATTTTTTTAATAATTTTTAATGCATTAAAATTCATGAAATCATGCACTAAATCACTTATAACTTCAAAAGTGTTGCATTTACAGCATTTTGTGAAAATATGTTGTTCAGCTACTTTTTTCATAGCTACAATATGGTGAGTAAGTTGGGTGTCTGTCTCAATAGCTAAGTGAGTAATAGCTACTTTTGGGCTTTTCAGTAACTTCCATTATGAGTAAAATCACTTGTAACTTAAAAACTATTGCATTTAGAGAATTTCGTATAAATATGTTATTCAGCTACTTTTGGGCCAGCTATAACACAGTGAAATTTCAGACCTGTAGCTCATGGCATAGCTGAGTAATAGCTACTTTCAGGTTATCACTGTTGAGTAAATCGCTTATAACTTGAAAACTATTGCATTTAGAGAATTTCGTATAAATATGTTATTCAGCTACTTTTGGGTCAGCTATAACATAGTAAAATTTCAGACCTGTAGCTCATGGCATAGCTGAGTAATAGCTACTTTTAGGTTATCACTGTTGAGTAAATCACTTATAACTTGAAAAGTGTTGCATTTAGAGTATTTTGTTTCAATATGTTATTCACCTATTTTGGGGTCAGCTATAACATAGTGAAGTTTCAGACCTGTGGCTCATTTCATAGCTGAGTAATAGCTACTTTGAAGTTCTCACTGTTGAGTAAATCAGTTATAATTGGAAAACTATTGCATTTACAGAAATTTGTGCAAATATGTTATTCAGCTACTTTTGGGTCAGCTATAACATAGTGAAATTATAGACCTATAGTTCATGGCACAACTGAGCAATAGCTATTCTCAGGTACTGACTGTTGAGTAAATCAGCTATAACTTGAAAAATATTGCATTTGGAGTATTTTGTTAAAATATATTGTTCACCTACTTTTGGGTCAGCTATAACATAGTGAAATTACAGATCTATAGCTCATGGCATAGCAGAGCAATAGCTATTTTCAGGTTCTCACTATTGAGTAAATCAGTTGTAGCTTGAAAACTATTGCATTTACAGTAGTTTGCTTAAATATGTTGTTCACCTACTTTTGGGTTAGCTATAACATAGTAAAATTTCAGACATGTAGCTCATTGCATAGCTGAGTAATAGTTCCTTTGAGGTTCTCACTGTTGAGTAAATCAGTTGTAACTTGAAAACTATTACATTTAGAGTAATTTGTTAAATATGTTATTCACAGAATTTTTGGTCAGCTATAACATAGTGAAATTGCAGACCTCTATGTCATGGCATAGCTGAACAATAGCTACTTTCAGGTTCTCACTGTTGAGTAAATCATTGTATCCACTGGATAGCCGCAGTGTGTAGAGAGAGATTTCACCATTACTGCTCTGATGAAAAAAAATATTATAGCTAGCTTTCTTAAGTTTGCAGTATATATTAATAACCATAAAATGTTGTCTGGGAATATTTTTGGCCTCATTTTGAGTAGTGTTAGGAATCGGTCTGAAAAATCAGAATCGATTAATCGGTAATTCTTAATGATCGATTATCGATTATAATTGTTTTTCTGCTTGTTTTTCAAGAAAGACAAAAAATTCTTTTTATTTTCAAAAATCATAATACAGCACTTTCTACAGGTCAGTCATAAATGCCATGGTATTTGGTTAGAGTTTGCTGTAAGGTAAGGTACGTTAGGAAACCAGTAGGTTGAAAGACTCAAGGAGTATGTTTAATGTAATAATTTATTAAGGTACAGTTACAAATTTATCTTTATTTTCATCAACCCTTTTCAGCACATAAATGTTTTGTGGTGTTTGAGTGTAACCTCAGTAGATTAAGCGACCAAAATATATATGCTAAAAATAAACATTATTTAAATCACTTTTGTTCAACGTCACTCCATGTTACTGTTTTTATAACACATAGCCATATCTTCTTCTTTCTGTCTTAAATTTTACTTCAGACTGCAAATATCTCCAACTAGCTTCAAACAGAGTGAGTCCCCTGAACTCTTTTTTGTGTATATGTTACTGTAACGTGTTTTCCAATTATTCTGTTAAATTCCTCTCATCCTGAAAAAAATATTCCATGTATTTCCCTTTTTAAGCAGATTTGTATGATCAATTCATTTCATATAATAATAGTTTGTTAAATACTGTACAATTCTAAGTATGATAATGTAGTGAGCATTTAATTTTTATTAATCAACAAAATTTGTCAAAAATATTCATGGCAGATTGCTGAAGTGTTACAGTAATGAGGACTGCTCTCTGCACTTGATTTATGACCAAAGTCGTTATTCTACATTTACAATGAGATGCATGTTGTGTATGAAGCAGTGGAAGACTGGAAGTTGAATTTAACTTAGGTTGAACTTAGTTTATTTGTATTAAAAGATCTTCTAAAAACGTACATATATTTCACGTTTTAGTTGTAACCAACAGGAAGTACCACTGAAAGAAACATGGCAGATAATGTAAACAAATATTACGAAAATATAATGTTGAATATCTGTACAATAAGGGAAAATTAGGTGGCTTTTAAATGTTATTTTCGATTCATAATCGATTCTTAAGATGAGAATTGATTTTCTACATCGAAAGTTTTAAATAGACGTCGAATCGATTTTCCGTCGAATCGTAGGACCACTAATTTTGAGAAACAAGATGGCCGCCACAGGTGTTTTTTGTCAGTCATGAAAAGTGCTTATATCTCCCTTATTATTGATCCTAGAGGTTTGGGATGATAAACCAACCTGTAGGAAATCATGGGGTGGGAATCTTTTGGTGTGGTCAGATTTGACCTTCAATGACCCCTCCTTCAAGGTCAAACAAGGATAGCCAAACTTAAAAGTGCTTATAACTCGCTTATTATTGGTCCCAGAGGTTTGGGATGGTAAACAGACAGGAAATCATGGGCTGTGAATCTGTTGATATGGTCCGATTTGACCTTGGAACCCTCCTTCAAGGTCAAATGAGGATAGCGAAAATTGAAAGTGCCTACAACTCGCTTATTATTGGTGACAGAGATTTGGGATGGTAAACCATCCCATAGGAAATCATTGGCTCGGAATCTTTTGGTATGGTCAGATTTGACCTTTGGACCCCTCCTTCAAGGTCAAATGAGGACAGCCAAGCTTAAAAGTGCTTATAACTCATTAAGCGTCCCGCAAGGGACGCTTGTTTGTGTATGGGAGAGCTTCCAGCTCCGCCGGCTCCGCCGGCTCCGGCGGCTCCGCCGGCTCCGCCGGCTCCGCCGGCTCCGCATTTTGTTTTCCTTATAACTCTGTAACCGTTAGGCGGATTCTTTTCAAATTTGGCAGGTTTAGGCAGTAGCCTTGGGGAATTTTTTTGAATATGCTGCAGTGACATTTCAACCAATCAGAGAGGTCACATGACCAAAAATGTCTTTTTTCGATGGGGAAGCTTGTCCGGATGATAACTTGAAAGGAATTTTATCAATTCACCTGAAACTTGGCAAATACATTCATTCTATTAAAATCTGGAAATCATTAGATTTTGGCATTGATTGGTCAAGAAATGGCCGAGTAATTAATGATTAATTAATCATTACGAATTTTCCAAATAAGGAAAACACAAAAATGCTTATATCTCGAAAACCGTGCTAGATAGAGCGATTTCGACGAAATTTTTGACCCGCAGGGTATCTCTGCGGAGTAGTTTTCCCAATTTTCAAAAAATTTTTGTCTCGCCCAAAATGGCGGCCATTTTGAATTTTCGAAATTTTCGCAAAAATTGCAAAACACAAAAATGCTTATATCTCAAAAACCGTGCTAGATAGAGCAATTTCGACAAAATTTTTGACCCGCAGGATATCTCTGCGGAGTACTTTTCCCAATTTTCAAAAAATTTTTGTCTCGCCAAAAATGGCGGCCATTTTGAATTTTCGAAATTTTCGCAAAAATTGCAAAACACAAAAATGCTTATATCTCGAAAACCGTGCTAGATAGAGCAATTTCGACGAAATTTTTGACCCGCAGGGTATCTCTGCAGAGTAGTTATCCCAATTTTGAAAAAAATTTTGTCTCGCCAAAAATGGCGGCCATTTTGAATTTTCGAATTTTTCGCAAAAATTGCAAAACATAAAAATGCTTATATCTCGAAAACCCTGCTAGATAGAGCGATTTCGACGAAATTTTTGACCCGCAGGGTATATTTGCAGAGTAGCCATGCCAATTTTCAAAAAAATTTGTCTCGCCAAAAATGGCGGCCATTTTGAATTTTCGAATTTTTCGCAAAAATTGCAAAACATAAAAATGCTTATATCTCGAAAACCCTGCTAGATAGAGCGATTTCGACGAAATTTTTGACCCATAGGGTATCTCTGCAGAGTAGCCATGCCAATTTTCAAACAAAAAATTTCTCGCAAAAAATGGCGGCCATTTTGAATTTTCGAATTTTTCGCAAAATTGCAAAACACCAAAATGCTTATATCTCGAAAACCGTGCTAGATAGAGCGATTTCGACGAAATTTTTGACCCACTGGGTATCTCTGGAGAGTAGCCATGCCAATTTTCAAAAAAATTTTGTCTTGCCAAAAATGGCGGCCATTTTGAATTTTCGAATTTTTGCGCAAAAATTGCAAAACACAAAAATGCTAATATTTCGAAAACCGTGCTACATAGAGCGATTTCGACGAAATTTTTTATCTTCAGGGCATCTCTGCAGAGCAGCTATCCCAAAGAGCTTTCACTTGGTGAAGTTTCAGACCCATAGCTAATTGCTCACCTACTCAAAAAGAGTAAATGCGAATTACCTCTAAAAGTATTGCAGATGGCCAATTTTTCTCAAATAACTCATTCACCTACTTTTGGAAGAGCTTTCACATGGTGAAGTTTCAGACCCATAGCCAATTACTCACCTACTCAAAATGAGTAAATGCGAATTATCTCTAAAAGTATTGCAGATAGCCAATTTTTCTCAAATAACTCATTCACCTACTTTTGGGAGAGCTTTCACATGGTGAAGTTTCAGACCCATAGCTAATTACTCACCTACTCAAAATGAGTAAATGCGAATTATCTCTAAAAGTATTGCAGATAGCCAATTTTTCTCAAATAACTCATTCACCTACTTTTGGGAGAGCTTTCACTTGGTGAAGTTTCAGACCCATAGCTAATTACTCACTTACTCAAAATGAGTAAATGCGAATTATCTCTAAAAGTATTGCAGATAGCCAATTTTTCTCAAATAACTTATTCACCTACTTTTGGGAGAGCTTTCACATGGTGAAGTTTCAGACCCATAGCTAATTACTCACCTACTCAAAATGAGTAAATGCGAATTATCTCTAAAAGTATTGCAGATAGCCAATTTTTCTCAAATAACTCATTCACCTACTTTTGGGAGAGCTTTCACTTGGTGAAGTTTCAGACCCATAGCTAATTACTCACTTACTCAAAATGAGTAAATGCGAATTATCTCTAAAAGTATTGCAGATAGCCAATTTTTCTCAAATAACTCATTCACCTACTTTTGGGAGAGCTTTCACTCTGTGAAGTTTCAGACCCATAGCTAATTACTCACCTACTCAAAATGAGTAAATGTGAATTATCTCTAAAAGTATTGCAGATAGCCAATTTTTCTCAAATAACTCATTCACCTACTTTTGGCAGAGCTTTCACTTGGTGAAGTTTCAGACCCATAGCTAATTACTCACCTACTGAAAATGAGTAAATGTGAATTATCTCTAAAAGTATTGCAGATAGCCAATTTTTCTCAAATAACTCATTCACCTACTTTTGGGAGAGCTTTCACTTGGTGAAGTTTCAGACCCATAGCTAATTACTCACTTACTCAAAATGAGTAAATGCGAATTATCTCTAAAAGTATTGCAGATAGCCAATTTTTCTCAAATAACTCATTCACCTTCCTTTGGGGAGAGCTTTCACATGGTGAAGTTTCAGACCCATAGCTAATTACTCACCTACTCAAAATGAGTAAATGCGAATTATCTCTAAAAGTATTGCAGATAGCCAATTTTTCTCAAATAACTCATTCACCTACTTTTGGGAGAGCTTTCACTCTGTGAAGTTTCAGACCCATAGCTAATTACTCACCTACTCAAAATGAGTAAATGCGAATTATCTCTAAAAGTATTGCAGATAGCCAATTTTTCTCAAATAACTCATTCACCTACTTTTGGCAGAGCTTTCACTTGGTGAAGTTTCAGACCCGTAGCTAATTACTCACCTACTGAAAATGAGTAAATGTGAATTATCTCTAAAAGTATTGCAGATAGCCAATTTTTCTCAAATAACTCATTCACCTACTTTTGGGAGAGCTTTCACTTGGTGAAGTTTCAGACCCATAGCTAATTACTCACCTACTCAAAATGAGTAAATGCGAATTATCTCTAAAAGTATTGCAGATAGCCAATTTTTCTCAAATAACTCATTCACCTACTTTTGGGAGAGCTTTCACTTGGTGAAGTTTCAGACCCATAGCTAATTACTCACTTACTCAAAATGAGTAAATGCGAATTATCTCTAAAAGTATTGCAGATAGCCAATTTTTCTCAAATAACTCATTCACCTACTTTTGGGAGAGCTTTCACTTGGTGAAGTTTCAGACCCATAGCAAATTACTCACCTACTCAAAATGAGTAAATGCGAATTATCTCTAAAAGTATTGCAGATAGCCAATTTTTCTCAAATAACTCATTCACCTACTTTTGGCAGAGCTTTCACTTGGTGAAGTTTCAGACCCATAGCTAATTATTCACCTACTCAAAATGAGTAAATGTGAATTATCTCTAAAAGTATTGTAGATAGCCAATTTTTCTCAAATAACTCATTCACCTACTTTTGGGAGAGCTTTCACTCTGTGAAGTTTCAGACCCATAGCTATTTATTCACCTACTCAAAATGAGTAAATGCTAATTATCTGTAAAAGTATTGCGGATACCCAATTTTTCTCAAATACTCATTCATCTACTTGTGGGAGAGCTTTCACATGGTGAAGTTTCAGACCCATAGCTAATTACTCACCTACTCAAAATGAGTAAATGCGAATTATCTCTAAAAGTATTGCAGATAGCCAATTTTTCTCAAATAACTTCACCTACTTTTGGGAGAGCTTTCACTTGGTGAAGTTTCAGACCCATAGATAATTATTCACCTACTCAAAATGAGTAAATGTGAATTATCTCTTAATAGTATTGCAGATAGCCAATTTTTCTCAAATAACTCATTCACCTACTTTTGGAAGACCTTTCACACACGAAAATGAAAAATTGTGAATATCTCGGAAAAGCTATTTCTTCTGCTTTAATGCTCGGCGGGAGATACATACCACGGCAGTGGTCTTGACAAAAATTTTTGTCTCCCCAAAAATGGTGGCCATTTTGAATTTTCAAAGTTTTTGCAAAACACAAAAATGCTTATATCTCGAAAACCGTGCTATATGGAGTGAACTCAACAAAATTTTGGACCTGCTGGGTATCTCTGCAGAGTAGCCATGCCAATTTTCAAAATATTTTTGTCTCGCCAAATATAGCGGACATTTTAAATTTTTTTATTTTTTGCAAAACACAAAAATGCTTATATCTTGAAAACCGTGCTAGATAGAGCAGACTGCGCTGACTTTGGTTGCCACAACAGTATAAGGCTAGAAACGAAGCATTTTCTTAATACTTTAGCACTCACCTTTATATCCTTTTCGGGACGCTTTGTTTTTGCTATGCAAAAACATTATCTTTTTTTTTTGCGAGCGATCCTCTAGTTTATAATTGGTCCTAGAGGTTTGGAATGGTAAACCATAGGAAATCATGGGCTGGGAATGTATTTGTGTGGTTAGATTTGACCTTGGACCCCTTCTTCAAGGTCGAACGAGGATATTGCATTTGTAGTATTTCTTTAAATATGTTGTAACCTATTTTTTACACTTAAACAATTACCTTGTTATTTTCCTTCATAATACCATTTACAGGGCACAACTTTTTTATCCTTTTCTTCTGTCAGCTTCGGAATTTCTTTCGAACTTGCTGTTCAGTTACCATTTACTGTATTTCTGTACAGCCCTTTTCCTGATAATTATTCTGTCCTCTAATCACCTTCACAAATCAAAAACACTCAGTCAGATGACACAGTGCCCGTTCATGGGCACTCTCCTCTTGTTGGGGATACAGTTTCCTTTTGGAAAATACATATTGTAGGTTGAATTGTTTGAATTCTCAGATCAGTGGGTGTCTTTTGGTATGTTTTCATATTAATTGTTGCATTCAGAAATTGGGTCTCATGGAACATGTCCAATTCTAACATGACGAGCTGCGCAGAAACAAGTTTTCAGTTCTATGCGCACACAGTTATCCGACAACAATCGCACTGCCCTTCCATCTGCCCCTCCATATTTTTTACAAATTTTATAATGTCAAATTTTATAGTGTGAAATAGTGTCAGATCATAGTGTTTTATTTTATGGTGTTATTTGATTGTGATTTATATATTTTTTGTACATATTATCTCCCGCCCGGCTCACTGGCGGGAGATTATAATTTGCACCATGTGTGTGCGTCTGTGCGTGGGTCTGTGCGTGGGTCACGCAGTTTTCTCTGAAACTACTACAGTTACACATTTTTGGTAAATTACTTGTCCTAATGAATTTTTACGCTCTTCAATATTTTTTGGGTTTGGTGAACTTTGGCCTACTTTTGAGTGAGTAATAGCACTTTTACCTAATATAATTATATGAATTATAACTCTCTCAAACTATTCCATTTAGAGTATTTTGTTCCAATATGTTGTTCAGCTACTTTCTCCACAGCTACAACATGATCAGTACGTTGGAAGTGTATCTCCATAGCTAAGTGAGTAATAGCTACTTTGTCAATTTTTAATGATAACCATAATGAGTAAATGGCTTATATCTTCAAAAGTATTGCAGCTACACAATTTCTCTCAAATATGTTGTTCATCTACTTTTTTGTGAACTGTAACATATTTAAGTTTCACAACTATTGCTCAATGTACAAGTGAGTAATGGCTACTTTATTGCTACTTTTAGTGAAAATATGAAAAATCACAAATATCTCGCAAATCGTAAGAGATAGAGCGATTTCGAGCGAATTTTTGACCCACAGGGTAGTACAAGAGTATCCTATGCAAAGGGGAAAAATTTCAATTTTCGCCACTTTTGGCGGCCATCTTGGATTTTTGCGGAAAATGAAAGTGTGAATATCTCGAAAACCGTAAGAGATAGAGTGATTTCGAGCAAATTTTTTACCAACAGGGTAGTACAAGAGTATCCTATGCAAAGGGGAAAAATTTCAATTTTCGCCACTTTTGGGGGCCATCTTGGATTTTTGCGGAAAATGAAAGATGTGAATATCTCGAAAACTGTAAGAGATAGAGCGATTTCGAGCGAATTTTTGATCCACATGGTAGTACAAGAGTATTCTATGCCAAGGGGAAAAATTTCAATTATCGCCACTTTTGGCGGCCATCTTGTATTTTAGCGGAAAATGAAAAAGTGTGTATATCTAATAAACGTAAGAGATAGTGCGATTTATAGCAAACTTTTTGACCTGCAGGGTAGTGCATGAGTGTCCTATGCAAAGGGGAAAAATTTCAGTTTTCGCCACTTTTGGCGGCCATCTTGGATTTTAGCGGAAAATAAAACATTGGAAATATCTTCGAAATGGTAAGAGATAGAGCAATTTCGAGCAAAATCGGCTTCGTAAAATTATTGCCGGAAGTGCCATGGTTAAAATGCCGTGTAAAACCATCATCACTCCTGGATTATTTCTACATCAATGCTCTTGTATGAAAGATGGCCTATCTGTCGGATATGTTGGTGTTGAGTCGTCCCAGTCCAGTTTTTTCTGGTACATGACTGACCGCTGTTCTCAACTCTTTTAAGGACATAACTGACAATAATTTTGCAATAATAAAAAAAAAAAAAAAAAAATGAATCATGTTATTTTTTACTATTGAGGTGCATTTAGGTACATATATTTAGTAAATTTGAAAATACTATTTAGATCTTTTGTTTGTCTGGCAACATGATGTACATTAATTGAACATTTGACTGATGGTTACTAGGCATGACTGGTGGTAATAGGCACATGACTGGTAGTAAATAGGCACATGGCTGAAGATAATGAGGCACACATCTAAAGTTAAGTGGGGGGTATGCATGTTACTACTTTAATTGTCAAAGTATGCAAGTCATGGTATTCTGCAAATGGCTAATGAATTGTGACAATACTTTTTAATTCCTTAGGTACATGACAGATGGTATGTTGCTGAGGGAGGCCATGTCTGACCCATTGTTGGAAGCATATGGAGTGGTGATGCTGGACGAGGCCCATGAACGCACTCTGGCCACTGACATACTGATGGGTCTGCTGAAAGAAGTGGCAAAACAGAGGAAGGACCTGAAAATTGTAGTCATGTCTGCCACACTGGACGCAGGAAAATTTCAGGTAAGATTGAGTCACACCTGCACAGCAGGTTCAAGTGTGTATTATGATATCTGTACTCTTATGACATGTCAATTGAGTTAAACAAAGAATTTTGGCAACCCTCAACTAAAACTTATGTGTTATCATACATTTACTATTTTGGCATGTCTATTGAATTGAACAAAACATTTTAGCAACTCTCAGTTAGAACTTGATGAAATACTCACTTGTGCACAAAATTTATTTCTAGGCTAACAAATAGTATTAGTACATATTAAATGCTTGAATTTAACTATAAGTAGTTCAGTTTGGGTTTTTTCCGTCAGCCATGTTGTAGCTAAATACAACTAAAGGCCAATTATATTGATTAAAGTTATTTTAAGGTAACAAAGCATTAAGAAAATAACTGATGATTTTAACTTATAAGTTTATCAATAAGTTAATGAAGACTTGCTTTGCCCAGTACCCTTTCACATTTGTCTAATAGTTTTGTGTAGACAGGGCTTGTGTCTTAACATAACTATCGTACTTGATCTAGGGTATTATGATGTAGTTAAAATGTTTTTAATATTGAACTCTACCTGAAAATTTTGACAGTGGGTAGATGTTTACCCCAAACGCTATATGTAAACATAAGAACCAAAGTAGCGATCCAGTTTGTGATTATATAATGTGTAAATATAAATTTACATCTGTATGCTGCAGACCTACTTTGACAATGCCCCACTGATGAGTGTGCCAGGAAGGACACATCCTGTGGAGATATTCTACACACCTGAGCCTGAGAGAGATTACCTGGAGGCTGCCATTAGAACAGTGCTGCAGATTCACCTTTGTGAGGAGATGGAAGGGGATCTACTGCTCTTCCTCACAGGACAAGAAGTGAGGCTGCCTTTTTAATTGATCAAACGAGGGTGCATGATATTTGTACCGGGTAGGGGAGGGAATACAGTAGTTTTGAGAATAACTAGTATGAAATTTGGAAAGAGAAGACAGGCTCTTTGATGAAAAATAGAATGTTTCATATTCTCTGGAAAAAGTCAACCCTACTAGGCTTTGGGAAGAAAAATTAAGACAGAAGAATTAAAAGGAGATAGGTAAAGGAAAAGTTAAGACTGGACCATAGTTTTTTAATAAGATTGTATCATAGCCTTAGGGGTAAAGGATCAAAGTAATTATTGACTCAATCTGTGATTAAGACTGAAAGAAAATTATTTTTCAGTTATTACAAACTGGACAAAAGGCAAACTCTTTACATTTGGCCAAAGGTTGATCAATCGGAATATATGATATCGTACGGATTCTTAAATTATGACAGGAAATTGAAGAGGCGTGCAAGCGATTACAAAGAGAAGTGGACAATTTGGGACCAGATGTTGGAGAGATGAAGTGTATCCCTCTATACTCCACATTACCCCCAAACTTACAGCAAAGGATCTTTGAACCCGCTCCTCCAAAACGACCCAATGGAGCCTTCGGCAGGAAGTGTGTGGTGTCCACAAACATTGCAGAAACATCCCTCACCATAGATGGCATTGTCTTTGTGATTGATCCCGGTTTTGCAAAGCAAAAGGTGAGTCCCAGTAATGCGTTAAACAGAATGGACCAGGGAATTTGCAAATTCACTAAAATTTCTGGGGAATTTGCAAAATGCCTGACATTTTAGAAAGGGATTTTGCAAAATCCTTGAACTTATAATCTTGGACAAAACATTTCCTCTTATTAAACATGAAAAGTTAATGCAAACAATGATTTTGTTATCCTTATTTAGTACCATATTTACAACACAGTAAAATAATACATATATTTTAGAAAAGCTGTATTTACATTTAAGTAAACAGTATAAAAGTGAAAATTCATTATTGTATCCACCGGATGCTATGGATACTATGGATTTCGCTTCGTTACGCCGCCACTGCCACAGTGTGTAGAGAGATTTCACCGTTGCCGCTCTAACGAAAAAAATATTATAGCTAGCCTTCTCAAATTTGCAGGATATATTCATAACCATAAAATCTTGCCTGGAAATATTTTTGGCCTCATTTTGAAAAACAAGATGGCCGCCACGGGCGTTTTTTCAACTTTCAGTAAGGACTTTTGGTGGCCCTCTAGAGCAAAGGGTATTTTAGGTTTTGTGATGGTAAACCAACCTATAGGAAATCATGGGCTGGGAATCTTTTGGTGTGGTCAGATTTGACCTTGGACTCCTCCTTCAAGGTCAAACGAGGATAGCCAAACTTAAAAGTGCTTATAACTCGCTTATTATTGGTGGTACAGGTTTGGGATGGTAAACCAACCTATAGGAAATCATGGGCTGGGAATCTTTTGATGTGGTCTGATTTGACCTTGGGCCCCTCCTTCAAGGTCAAACGACAATTGCCAAGCTTAAAAGTGCTGATGACTTGCTTATTATTGGTCCTATGGGTTTGCAATATGAAACCAACTTATAGGAGATCATGGGCTGGGAATCTTCCGATGTTTTCAGATTTGCCCTCTCAAGGTCAAACGATGGTTCACTGGCTTTGGTGAGTTGTCTTTTCGGTGGATACAAATTTCCGATGCGTAGGTGTAGTTTTGGTTGGACGTTGATCTCCTTAAAGTGCTAGCATTTGTTGAAAACTATCATTTATTGTCTGGTCTTGAGTCATACTTATTTCAGCAAGCCAAGCTGGAGTGGCACTTGTTACACTTGACTCTGGCTTTGTAACAAGAACATCAAATACTTTTACTATGCTCACTCCCACAGTTGCACTTTTTGAAGCCTTGACCACCACACTTTGATTGTTCAACTACAGCCTCTCTTTAGAGACGTTGCAATTTTGTAATTGGCCATTTCTGGTTTGTAGTCCATCACAATGCCGACAATATTTCTAGGATTCCCTTTGCCCCTTTATTTACTTGTGGTATTTAAATGGCCATGTTGTCGCCTATCTGGGCCACAGGTAGCTTTAGCCTCCACCATTGTGTCCCCCTGAGTGGACTGTGCGGCTCTTGCTTCCAAGTGCTGATCCTCTATTAAACCTTGTTGCTACAGCAGAGTAGGGGTTGGGTTTAGAATGGGAGCATCACTCGGTTCCTCAAATAAGTAGTCACTGCCATATTCTAGTTCATAGGAGTTAGTGCTTGGTGTATGTGTAGTACAAAGACACATTCAAGTGAGGAACCAAAGTAAGGTGCAGTCACCACCTGAGCTAGTTCTCACCACTAGGGTTCTCTACAGGAATGGGGTCTGTTTCATCATTTGGCTTATGGATGGCACCTTCCTCAGGCTCATCTGACATGGAATCAAAGCAGGAATAAGCTCCTCTTTGTATTGGACGTTGTCTGATTTTTTGAGGCAAAGATGACAATGTGATTTCTATGTTAGCTCTTTTGCCAAACAGTGCCTCATACGGTGGTCTTTTTATTCCACAGTGATAGAAAGATGTTTTGCTGAACTGTTGAGATTTTATACTTGTGCTCCAATCTGCTGTTTGACTGTCTTCAAGCCAGGCAGTCAACATGTCTTTAATGTCAACCTGGGCCCTTTTAACTGAACCCTGACTTTGTGGGTGTCTGGTTTTATGCAACCCCTTTACTGGTAGTTTTCTAGGTGTATAAGACTCAAATTCATGAATTTCTAGGTGTATAACCCGCGTATCCGTGTGGAGTCCCTTCTTGTCACTGCCATCAGTAAAGCCAGTGCCCAGCAGAGGGCAGGCAGAGCTGGCCGTACTCGCCCAGGAAAGTGCTTCAGACTGTATACAGAGAAAGCATACAAACAGGAGATGCAGGAACAGACCTACCCAGAGATATTGAGGTGAGAGAAACATCGGACTGAGATTACTTGCACAGTACAATGAGATACAGTAGACAAAATACTTACAAAGAGTTTGAATTTTAGAAAATCACTCTTCAAGTGTGAAATTGCAATAAGTTTTTAGTTGTGTATGAATTGATAAAAGTTCACCTGCATAATATAATGTCTGTGAGCTGTATCAGAAATAGAAGATGGAAACCAAGTACCAAGTAAATGATTGGGTGGAATAGTGACACCATTATTCAACAGAAGATGTCACCAGAGATAATGTTTGTACACGAGTAACATTTAGCCATTATTGTACAACAGGTACTCTTTTTAACATTATAGCAACAACATCAAACTTTTTTCCAATGAAAAGAAATTGATTTCACTTTGTAAATGTTTTGAAGCCCGCCAATGTTTATATGGAAAAGAGTTGTCTGTTCATCATTGTTACTGTAAATAATCCATTTATCTAATTCTTGACAAATATTGTAGTGGTTTTAACAGCCCCATTGAAAAGGTTTTCAGAATGCTTTGAATTGAAGTGTAATATATTTTATCAGACATTTGTCAATTACTGGGTTACACTCTACTGATGCTACTTTTTTCAGATCAAACTTGGGATCAGTGGTGTTACAGTTGAAGAAGCTAGGTATTGATGACTTAGTGCATTTTGATTTCATGGACCCACCAGGTAAGAAACATTGTCAATACTGACCATTTACCAATAACAATCGTTAAAAATGTTAGGATGATTGAATCAGTTCATCCAAACAGGCCTTACTGTATCTGATGAACGGACCAATGATTTATTACCAAGTAGGACTGACCCAACACATGAGGAGCTTTAATACAAGAATGGAGCCGTGAGTGATATTTTTGTGACGTTTTGCATGTGCAGAGTTACTTTGATGTGATTCCTAAAGCTGTTTGATTCCTAAAGAATTTTAAAATTATGTTCCATATGTAAATAAATTTCTGGTACATTGAGTTCACATTTTTACAGAGTGTTTTTTTTTTTGTGAAGTTTTTTGTAAAAACCAGTTTGTTGTTGTGTAGCCCCTGAGACTTTAATGCGAGCACTGGAGCTGCTGAATTACCTGGCAGCCATTGATGATGATGGAGAGTTAACAGAACTGGGCTCCATGATGGCAGAGTTTCCTCTTGACCCCCAGCTGGCCAAGATGGTCATTGCTAGTTGTGATAATAACTGTTCCAATGAGATACTAAGTGTTACAGCCATGCTGTCAGGTAGATCTCAATATATTCTAGCGTTTATTTACTGCAACATTTTTATGAACCACGCTTTTACCTTATTATTATTTTTGTATCAGTTTGTTACAGTTTAAAAAGGTTTGGATTTCTTTAGACATTTTACTGAATGTCCATTGCAAATTTCTCATATCTGGTTATAAACACTAATTTAAATGTTTTACATTACCGTGAATATTCATGAAACATTACATATATTGTCATCAATATATAGGGAAGAATAAAGGTTTAAAGGAGGCACCTTGGTGTGAATATCTTACCCTTTGTGTCAAAGGAAAAATTATACAGTATTAATGTTATCATACAGCAATTATTGCTCCAATGTTCCAATTTCTCGAAGGTCAATGTTTTATGTTTCAAGCTCTTAGGAGCTGTTCTATTGTACAATTTATTGGTGCAATATTTTGGTAAATTAAAAAATTCTCCCATCCTTGTTGTACAGCTGAACCCTGTTAGGTCAAAATCACAACATGTAAAAATACTTTTGCTAAGTCTGGAATTTCCAATTAAAATTTAAAAAATTCAGTAGGAAAAAGGGGATACAACGACATGAAATTTACTTTTAACTTAAAATGGAAATTAATAAAGTGATTTGCTAGTGTTGACAGTGTTCTGATGTTAGTCAAGACTGCCTGACTCCCATGTCTGTGGTGATGCTTTGGGTATCGGCTCATGGCTGGTAAAACTCTGTAACCATGGACAAATACAATTGCATCATGGCTAGCACACTCTCCTACCTCTCAAGACACAAGTTCATTTCCCAGCCCGACTTGGTAGTTTTCGCTGGTACCCTATGGTTCTCAGTAGAGAATATCTTGACCCACTAGTAGTATGCAGCACTCTCCTGCAGCTACCTGTCATAAAATGATGCTATATGTTGAAAGTAGGGATGGGTCGGTAGCCCTGTTGTCTCGGTATCAAGAGCATTTTACTAAAATACTGTGATATTTCACAACCACCATCTGGCTTGTCAGCACATATTATTGAAGAAAAAGTTAAAATATTGTTAACAAACTTCAAACATGAAGATTATATAGTCTTTTATCTCATACTTTTGTGTATTTGGGGATTTTTATTGCGACTTCTTTGAGTGGAACTGCCAAGTTTTGGTTTCATGAGTTTCACTTCCTCTGAGTAAGTGACGAAAATTTACTATTGCAAGTTTATTGTAAACACATATAATTGAAGGGGAACTTAAAATATTGGAAAGCAAACTCTGAATTTGAAGAAATCACACACTTCTACCCCAAAGATTTGTTTTCCGGAATTTTGATTGGGAATGTACTAAAGGCCTTTTTTCAGAATCCTGGTATCAGAATGGCTTTGCATTGGTGGCCTCCCAATGTACACATTTTTCACACCAACCCATCCCTAGGTGAAAATGACACTAAGTCAAAGTCAGTCAGTTCAAAGTGTTCTACTGAGTATAAAACAAGAAGATTCTGTGTCAGTGAAAAATGAGTCAAGACTTTAAATCTCTGCCTTATATTCACAGTATAATAGTTGTGAATATTTCGATCTGATTTTGTCAGTCTTGACTCATTTTTCACTGACACAGAATCTTCTTGTTTTATTTTCATTGGGTTAACATGAATGTCAGTGAAAGTGCCCTGGTAGCCGGCATCAGCCACCTAGAAGTGGACAATGACACAGCTTTCAACACTCCCACTACTGGAACCCCCATTCCAGCTAGTAAGATGAGTAGTGAGACTTTGGCAATCCTACAAGAAGCTTCCAATAAGTTAAAAGAAGCTGACAAAGGACCCTCCAAAGGCACCAAGAGAAAGAGAACCGGCTCCCCTTCAACTGAGAGACAGTCTACCAGTAGGGACAGGTATCCACCTGAATCCAAGCCCCTGTACCTGAAGAGTAAAAACCTCCACAGGAAGAAATTGAGTGTAGCAACAAATATTCACTCAATCAAAGCCCACCTCAAGGAAGGCAAAATTCAGTAGGAAAAAGGGGATACAACGACATGAAATTTACTTTTAACTTAAAATGGAAATTAATAAAGTGATTTGCTAGTGTTGACAGTGTTCTGATGTTAGTCAAGACTGCCTGACTCCCATGTCTGTGGTGATGCTTTGGGTATCGGCTCATGGCTGGTAAAACTCTGTAACCATGGACAAATACAATTGCATCATGGCTAGCACACTCTCCTACCTCTCAAGACACAAGTTCATTTCCCAGCCCGACTTGGTAGTTTTCGCTGGTACCCTATGGTTCTCAGTAGAGAATATCTTGACCCACTAGTAGTATGCAGCACTCTCCTGCAGCTACCTGTCATAAAATGATGCTATATGTTGAAAGTAGGGATGGGTCGGTAGCCCTGTTGTCTCGGTATCAAGAGCATTTTACTAAAATACTGTGATATTTCACAACCACCATCTGGCTTGTCAGCACATATTATTGAAGAAAAAGTTAAAATATTGTTAACAAACTTCAAACATGAAGATTATATAGTCTTTTATCTCATACTTTTGTGTATTTGGGGATTTTTATTGCGACTTCTTTGAGTGGAACTGTCAGTTCTGACAAAATCAGATCGAAATATTCACAACTATTATACTGTGAATATAAGGCAGAGATTTAAAGTCTTGACTCATTTTTCACTGACACAGAATCTTCTTGTTTTATTTTCATTGGGTTAACATGAATGTCAGTGAAAGTGCCCTGGTAGCCGGCATCAGCCACCTAGAAGTGGACAATGACACAGCTTTCAACACTCCCACTACTGGAACCCCCATTCCAGCTAGTAAGATGAGTAGTGAGACTTTGGCAATCCTACAAGAAGCTTCCAATAAGTTAAAAGAAGCTGACAAAGGACCCTCCAAAGGCACCAAGAGAAAGAGAACCGGCTCCCCTTCAACTGAGAGACAGTCTACCAGTAGGGACAGGTATCCACCTGAATCCAAGCCCCTGTACCTGAAGAGTAAAAACCTCCACAGGAAGAAATTGAGTGTAGCAACAAATATTCACTCAATCAAAGCCCACCTCAAGGAAGGCAAATTTCCAGTATCCTGTAACTTCAAGTGTACTCCACCAGTCTCAGTCAACGAGTCATTCAAGACAAAGTGGACAGAGATAGTGAACAAATGTAAGAGAGACTTGACACTTCATTTAGTGGAAGAACTAAACTCGAAGTACACTGTGATCAAAGCAGACATCCAGACCACCTATGCAGAATTGGAAAATATCACCAATAAAAGCCAGTTTAAGGAATTGAAGGATTCTTTAACTGATAAATACAAAGCTGCAGCCACCACAAGCATGCAGAGAAGGCTTCAACCAGAATCCAAACCCAGGTTCAAACCAAGAGGGAGACAAAGACAAAACCGCCAGAATCCCCCAAGCCGCCAAAGACAGACAAACAAACAGTTACAATTCTTGATTAAAGGATTGAATAAACTAGTTAGGAATTAAAATTAACCTTTCAAGTCTGGCAAACCAACACCTAATAAACTGTTTATACATACATAATGTTGTTGTTTAATATGTCCTTGGATACTTCTAAGGGATCTCAGAGGAGCAGAAATTCTGAGGTCAGGAATTACTGGGCTATCCACATTGCTTATGATGGAAGGCTATAACTATCAGGAGATCTTAAACAGAGTTAAGGAGGAGGCGAAAATAGCCCCCCCTGGGTTCCTCCAGAAAGGTAAAACTATGGAGAGCCTAATTGGTCACACAGTGATTAACTTATCTGATGAAACCCTGAGTAAAGCACAAGTAGGTGCCTTAGAAAAAGGCCTAACTTTCTGCCCCACACCAGGACCACCAAATAAGGCTCAGATTTGGCTGGACTTCAAAGAATTCCACCGTAGGCTAAGCCTTAAATATCACTTCTACTATGACAATAAACATCTTCAGGATCTTAATGAAGATGAATTGGCAATAGTAGATTTTATGGCCATGAACCTAGAAGAAAGTGAAGATCCATATAAAGATATTCACAAGAAATTTGTAGACAAAAGCTCCTGGAAACCACCAAGGATACATCAATCCTTGGAAGTTTTCCAGAGAGCATTTAAAGATGGCTTGCTAAAAAGCAGACTCAAAAATAAGGGACAACCAAACCTGACCAAAGAACAGTGGACAGGCCTTAAGGAACTATCATCAAACCCTAAAATTATCATCAAAAAAGCGGATAAGGGGTCAGCAGTTGTTGTAATGAATACAACTGACTACCTCAGAGAGGGCTACCGACAACTGAATGACACCAATTTCTATACCAAACTTGACCATGATCCCACCCAAAGTATTGGTCAAAAAATTACAGATACACTAATAAAGATGTACAATAAAGGTTTAATCAGTGAGAAAAACCTAGAACATTTAACACCAAAATCTTGCACAGAAGCAAAATTTTATATGTTACCCAAAATACATAAGAAAAATGTCCCAGGGAGACCCATTTGCAGTTCTGTGAATCATCCCACCAGCAGAATTAGCAAATTTGTTGACGAACATATAAAACAATATGTTCCTCATACAAAATCCCACATTAGGGATACACAGGATTTCATCAAGAAACTTAGGAATCTAGGTCAAATCCCAGAGGGAGCAATATTATGCACCCTTGATGTATCCAGTTTATACACTAATATCCCTAACCATGAGGGAATATTAGCTGTGGCGAATAAACTAAGGAGTGACCCTACCAAAACGCCTATCACCCAGTTCATATTAGACCTGTTAACTTTAGTCCTCCACAATATGAATTTTGAATTCAATGGTGAGCACTATCAACAGATAGGAGGGACAGCCATGGGAACATCATTAGCACCAAATTATGCTAATTTATTTATGGATAGGTTCGAAACCAGAGCCTTAGATGGTTATCCCCTAAAACCACTAGTCTGGAAAAGGTTCATTGACGATATCTTTATGGTCTGGACACATGGGGAAGAGTCTCTCAACCACTTCATTGAGTATTTGAACTCTCTCCATGAATCAATTAAATTCACTCATGAATTTAGCTATTCTGAAATTAATTTCCTAGACACAACAGTGAAATTCAATGAACATAGGGAACTAATCACAACCCTATACAATAAACCTACAGACACCCACCTGTACTTAGAGTACAGTTCAGCCCACCCTAGCACTGTACTAGAAAAAGGACCCTTTGGACAATATCTAAGGTTACGCAGAATATGCACACTGGATAAAGACTTCAAAACAAATGCCTTTAAACTGACTGGCTATTACCTTAAAAGGGGTTACCCAGCAAGTAGCCTCAAGAAGCATTTCAACAGGGCCAACCAGTTCAAACAGTCAGACCTACTGGAGGACAACCCAAGAGAAACCATAGACACACCGGTCATGGTGACTCAATTTAACCCCAGGAACCCACCCATTAAATCCCTCATCAGAGACAACTGGAACATTATCCAGAATACTGATGAACTTAAACAAATCTTCAAGGACAAACCACTCATAGGGTACAAGAGACTACCAAATCTCAAAGATCTACTTACAAGAGCAGCTATCACATTCCCACCCACTAATGAAACTAAACAGAAAATAGCTTTCAATACAGTATGTACTAGATTAGGAAAATGTACATATTGCCCTAAACTGACCAAAGTGGACCAAACAACCAGTTTCCACACTAAAAAGACCTTCAAATGTATTAACCTACCACCAAGGCATAGATACACTTGTGAATTAAGTAATGTAATATACATTATTAATTGCACTGAATGTGGTCTCCAATATATAGGAGAGACCAAAAGACCAATTAGACAGAGAATGTATGAACACTACAGAAGTGTTCAGAAATTCAATGATCTAAATTCTACCCCTGTCTCAAGACACTTTACACAACCCAAGCATAGTGTCAGAAATATGGAGTTCAGCATTGTGCAATGGATGGGGGAGGAAAACAACCCAGATTCTTCCACTAAACGTAAAAGACAGGAACTATTCTATATCTGGGCCTTCCCCACCCTCCATCCCACGGGTATCAACATATTTGTGTGAGTTTATGCCCTCTTATTGCACCCCTAACCCAGGTGCCTACTTGTTAATTTTGTTCTACTGAGTAAATTTAAGATCGTAACAATTTGTAACTTATTTAACTGGGAATTCCATATTACCGTACAAATTCCTGTGGAAAAATGTCTCTAGGGATTTCTATTTACTACTACTTAACATAGCCTTGACAGGGTTTAACTGTATATTTCTCCACTTACCACTGGGTGCCTCCTCTAATCTCCACACTTGCTTGTAGTTCTTATATGTGCCATGAAAGCTGTGTATGTGACAATTATGGTCTAACAACGGATGGGGGATGGGCCCATTGGGGCCCCTGCCCAAATCTTCCTGCTAGTTCCACAGTGTTTTGTGCGACCCACGGAGGTGAAGAAACAAGCTGATGAAGCCAAGATGAGGTTTGCACACATAGATGGGGACCACCTGACGCTACTGAATGTGTACCATGCCTTCAAACAGAGTGAGTACAGACAGAGTGTATTTTTTATAAACACAGAATTTTGTAAATTAATATCCATCATGCATTCAGATTTTATTTATAAATTCTAGAAAATTCATTAAAAATGGGGAGCAATGACCGAGATAGTCCAGCAATGCTGAATAAGCACCCAGTCTTTTAAAAAGAGTTGAAAAATTATGCAGCTGAGTCTACATTTCAAGAATTAAGTTAAACAGAGATAAATATGTGGTGACAACAACTGACAAAGTAAAAATAGTAAAATTTCAGATTTTGACAGCTGTAGACAGACCAATATGTATTGTGTATTCAAAGTTAGTAATGAAAAAGTGTAGTTTAAATAATTAGCAAAAATGAGGTGAAAATGTGAAGTGATTAATTGAAAATATACCATATATAAAGACCACCTTTTTTCTGAAATGAGAAAAGAGAAAAATAACCTAAAAACAAGAAGGGGAGAAATTCTATGATGCAGAGATTGCTTGATACTCATAAATATATCACTTATTTTAACAGAGTGAATACTTGGGGATTGTTTTAATAAACAAGGAAGCGATTGAAGGATTTCATTCAAAAAGTTAAAAGTGATGGCCTTTTTTGAAAGCTGTGTGGTCCACATGATAACTTGGCACACTGTTACGCAAAGGCCGAGAGAAACTCATTGGTTTTGGTCGTTGGTTAGGCTCTCTGTTGCCTAATTAACATAACCCGGTAATGAGACAGTAATTCACACGTGCATACTTATTGCTTTACTGATTTGTGAAGTTTGTATTTACAAACAATGTTATGGTGTTACCCCTTCTATAACAGCTTCATCAAAGTAAATAGTTCTAGTTTATGTGAGAGAAAATATTTCCGTATTGTATGCATTTACCTAGCTTCTCCATAGTTTGTTGTATGTTTATTGCTATGAATACATACCCGCAGTTAAATGTTTTTTCCTCATTTAATACAGGACAGTCATCACAACTGTCTTCTTACAAAAATCATTCATACTGATTTAAAGGAAAACTATCACATGTGTCTGCAAATTTGGTATAAGCTCCATTTTGTCCATAAGCTTGTTTGCCATTGAATTTAGGTTTATTTGAAAATCAATATGAGCACCATGCACCATCTTGCAAAAAACTCTTGCTGATTTGAATTGAAACAATTTTAATTGTTGCAACTCAATAAAGGATACCCTTAAGAAGTGACTTTCTACTTTATATTTCCTGTCCTTGTCTGGTGCAATATGTCTAAAAAAAGTTTACTCCACTGCCTGTTTTCTTACTTGGTTGGGAGGCATTGGGGGCAACATCATGGTGTGACCTTGGTTTGACCTTTGAGGTTGCATAGTGACCCAGAAAAAATTGTTTCTGGTATATATCTAGAAAACTGTGTTTTTATTGCGTAAAATAGCCTTACCTTATCCTCACAAGTGCTTGTTTGGTTTTGTGGAGCAAAAACGTATCGACCGACAAGAATTTTTTAAGGAATATTCTTGTGACAAGAGGTGACCCCTTTGTGTGCGCATGTCCGCGCATGCGCCGTACTCATTGTCGACAGGTAATTGTCGAGAGATCTTCATTATATTTTTGGTCGATATGGGAGCAACACGTATTTTCTTTTATTATCGTCCATTCACAGACGAAGATCTATGAAGTTTTGAAGCGTGCAAGCGTGCACCTACCTGTATTTATCCATTATTCGACTGGTACTACCACTATTCTGCCTCCCTTGTCCTGAAAAGGGTCAGAATTAGATGTGCAAGAAGATGTTGCTGTAAAGTCTTCAGTGGAAGACGTGTATATCTTCGGCTGTACTCACCCATTATTCGACTGGAACTTCCTCCGTGTCGATGAAAAGGTATGCAGAGAGGAGCTCCCGTAGTTTTCAGTGGAAAACTGCTTTATTGTCCCTTTATTGATGGCATAACATGAGTATTAGCGTATGCTCGAAAACAAAGAAGAAAGAATGCAGTTGTCTTTGCAAGGAGGTCGTAGATTCTTTACTGTGGGTGGAGCGCCACTCTGGTACAGTAACAGGTCTCCCTCCAAAGAACGACTACAGAAGCATATCCACTGATCCTTGCAGTTATTATTTTGCTTCCCACCAGGTACAGTGAACTTCCTGCTTCTCAGACATGAAAATAAGGACAGGTTACCTTCATTTGCTGTAGATTTAGATGAAGATCCAACAGACATCTTTGGGGCAGTATGTGCACTGCTTGTCTTTTCAGCCCTGTTGAAGAATTAAACCTTCCTATGACCATGTCTCCAATGGAAGGAATACTGTGACTTTTGAGTTAATTCTTCTGCAAACTCAACGAAGATCAAACTGGCTAGATGAGATATGGTGTTGAAGTCCCAACTACAAAATATCATCGTACCACTCTTCCTTGTTTACCAGGACAGAGGGATACAGAAGAACGTGGCTACACTATAAGGCAAGTCACCATGGAGGCTCTTCTTGCAGTGTTACTGACAGTGATGGGAGATTTTCATTGCCATCCCAGAGTTGTGCGAATCTTGAGACGGAGTTGTCGAATTACTCCCCAATCGAATTCACCAATGCCTGTACTACCCACAATGCAAAGCGATGACGTCAGACAGGAAAACATGGCTACAGTACTAAATATAAATATACCGCTAAAATGCTTCAAAAGAAAGCGAGTTATCCACTCAACAATTGCAGAACTTCAGGTTTCTATGGCAGTTTATTTCTTGTACAGAAATTCGGCTAATGACGACCTGTGATAGATCTCAGTGTCCTGAATTGATTTCTAACTACGACTTCAACGGTCACGGCCCACGAGTGAAGTGCGTTTACTACAACAATAAATACCTGCTTGTCCCATCATTTAAACTGGAGACAGCAGAAATTATTAGAAATTCGGTTACAAAAGATGCATTCTTTTATGTACCGACTCACCAAGATTTTCAACATCTACTTCAGTTTAATGTACACTGGCAAACCTATCAGTTCAAAGCATTATAAAATTCGGGTTAACGACACCTCTACAGTATCATGCGAGTAGTAAAGAGGCAAATCTCATTCTTCAGTTTCACAGAATAGGAGTTCACCATATACCTAGACCACTGGTTGTTTAGTGTACTTAAAGACACCAGTATTGGGTTCAAACCAAAGAACTCATCCAATTATGCATCAACTAGGCTTCGTGATATCGATTTCCTAGGTTACCACTGCATTTTGGTACCAGGAAATTTCTTTCACCATATACCTAGACTACTGGTGGTTTGTGTACGTAAAAGACACCAGTATTGGGTTCAAACCAAAGAACTCATCCAATTATTCATCAACTGGGCCTCGTTATATCGATTTCCTGGGTGACCACTGCATTTTGGTACCAGGAAGTTTCTTTCTACCTCGAAAAAATTAAATACCTGAGAATCTATTCAAGTCATGGCGATCTCATCACAGTTAACCTCAAGGTTGCTTATATCCCAGGTAGGGATACCAGCATCTTTGGAAAAGACTATACCAATGGGTCAGTTATGTATGTGTGCCTTTCAGTGGTATCTAGAAAAAACTGGCAATATCTCCAGTCACTAGTTGTGAGAATTCCTGTTTCAAATCCTTCTGAAAAAGCATATTCACTGGTGGAAAATGCCAAAAAATGGGAAATAGGATGCCTTTCTATACACAGGTGCACAATTCCCTTATTTTCGTAGATGCATTAAACCAGGGTTGATGATCCCATCTATAAGCATCACAGTTAGTGGCTTTGGACAGTTAAAAATGTATATATTACATTTCAATGTCATACAGCTGAAGGCAGTGTGTTCAGCCCTTAAAAACCTTCAAGACAAATTCCACACAAAAGAATTCTGATAACATCAGACAACACCACTGTGTTCGGTTATCTGAACAAACAGGGGGGGGGGAGCGTATACCTCCTAGTTTGGCACAGCTTGGCCTACTGCAATCCTTGAAATATATTCATAACAGACATATTCTTGGTTGCTTAAAGGTCATACTCAACATCATCTCCAGAAGGGATAAAGGTTTGGCGCATCCTGGCCTACTACAATCCTTGAAATATACTCATAAGAGACAGAAATATTCTGGGGTTACTTAAATGTCATGCTCAATGATCTCTACAGAAGTGACAAAAGTAATATGTACAGAATGGTTCTTACTCCCTTTATGGTTCTAGACAACGTGCAAGTTTGGCACAAATCAACAATAGGTGTTTTATGCAGGTATGCTGCATCTTGGCCTACTGCAATCCTTGAAATATTCTCATATGAGCCAGATATATTCAGGGTTGCCTAGATGTCATGACAGCCTCTCCACAAAGAACGAAATAATACAGACAGGAGAGTCTTCATCTTTAATATTCTATTTGATTTACATAGTTTGTCAAATACCAATGGTAGAGATGTTTGCCACCAATATCAGTCATAAACCTCCATTCTATGTTGCCAGTCCCGGATGCAGATGCTCTGAACACATATGAATTAAACATCTTGTTGGAGGTTCTGGACGGCTAGGCCTTTTGTCCTATACCACTTATTCCAAAAAGTCATTGAACAAGTGAACACCAGGTGCAAAATGATTGTAGTGGCTCCTTGGTGGCCCATGATACATTGGCTTTGGGGTCTGGTGAGTCTTTCAACCAAACCTCCATTACAGCTACTTCACTGGTCTCAGAAACAGCCATTCAGTCAGAAATACCATCTGAATCTGTTGCATTGGCACCTTCATGCTTGGCACCTTAACACCACTCAGAATCTCTTATATCATTCTCTGGGCAAGGGATAGAGAGATTTAGGGCATCTCAAGGACCCTCATCTTGGAATGCATGAGTCATGATGGGCCATTTTGAGCTCTGGTACCCACAGAATAAAGTGGCCATCTCAGAGCCTACGGTCTCAATTATACCAGATTTTTTGATCCATTTGCTTGCAAAAATCTGAAACCTGTCACTATTGTTGGCTTTGCAGCAGCCATAGCTGATCATTTACATTTTTTGTGCAGGAGTTGAGCCAAAGCCTGCATCTTTATAGGCCTATTGCAAGTGTTATAGAGGGAAGTCCACTGCTAACAGAGGTGCAGCATCAAGGGATTTGCCTTTGCTTCTCTTGGTTTTCACAAAAGGCTCCTTATTAACCTTTAAAAGAAGGTCAGTCTAGAGAAGTTTGACTTGCAAGACTGTTGCAATGCCATTGGAAGTGTATTCTGGGACTTTGGCTCCTTCAGACACAAGCCTCATAGGAAGGAGTTTACAGTTCTCCCTCCTACCTACCTTTTCAGCAAGGACCTATTAGCCTCAGTTGGTCTAGATTACCTCCAGTGGTCACTTCAGCTCCAGATCATTCCTGAACTCAAATTGCCTGGACTCTTGATTCGTTGTCCTCTTACAGCACTTAGATCCTTCTTGGACTGGACTACTGCTTGGAGAAAAGGGAAAGTCTCCTTCTCCTGCCTTTTAGCAAGAATCAGTTGGCTTCTGATGGCCCAGATGGCTCAAACCAGTGGTCATTCCAGCTCACAAACCTTTCTTGAGCTGATGTTGGACTGATGTGACACTCTGCTCTCTTACAGTGCTTAGTTACTATCAGGACAGTACAAATACTTCAAGGAGGGGAAGAATCTTGCTCATATCTTTTAAGGAAGTCTTGATGGAGATATCTTGAGTTCTGCTATCTCTTCCTGGATCAATCTGGCTGCATGATTAGATTGCCAGTCCTTTAATTTTGATTCTCAGAATCTATACTTTGAGACACATATTAGATCCATTGCTGCCTTTTTAGTTTCCAAGAGTGGGGTCTTACCTGAGCAGATATCAAACTCTTGTTATGGGAAGACCCACAATTCTTTACTACATTCTACTCGAAGATGTAGCTTGGCAATCCCATGACCAGTCCATGAACAAATTGGGCCTTGTGGATTCACCTCAGCATGTAGTCAATTTTTGTGTATTTATACATGTTATTGATATGACTCGCATATTTATGTTCTCTCCAGTTATACAAGTCTTGTGTCACTGACATATGTCTTTCTTGGCTTACATATGGCCCCATATCTGCAGTTTATGCAGTTCAGTTTGCCTGCTTGGAGATATTCTCATTGTCAGATGATGACATCTTGTTTGGGGAGTCATGCAGCCATCTCCGGCCAATACCGGGTGATGGTTAATACTGGTATATGATTTGTTGTAAAATTGTCTACAACAGCAACAGCAGCAACAATGACGACCACATCATGGATCTCTTGTTGAGGTTAGCAAATTACTTATCTGTGTTCAAGAAGTAATATATAACCTAAGATGTGGATTATGGAAGCTTATCTTATCCTCTTATCAGTGCTTTATTTGGTGACCCCTTGTCTGTCAATCATCTAACAGTGTGGCCAAAACAAATACCCTCCACCTGTTATGGTTGTATTCAAGCACTTGTGAGGATAAGGTAAGGCTATTTTACGCAATAAAATGTAACAAATTTTATTGTAATTTAACTTTTTACAAGTTAAATACTTACCTTATCCTCACAAGGATAAACCCACCCTACCTCCCCGCATAATTTGTTTTCTGGGGACCAAAAATACAATGAAGATCTCTCGACAATTACCTGTCGACAATGAGTACGGCGCATGCGCGGACATGCGCACACAAAGGGGTCACCTCTTGTGACAAGAATATTCCTTAAAAAATTCTTGTCGGTCGATACGTTTTTGCTCCACAAAACCAAACAAGCACTTGTGAGGATAAGGTAAGTATTTAACTTGTAAAAAGTTAAATTACAATAAAATTTGTTACAATTGAATAGATACAGGCTTATTGGTTGGGGATGTGGGTATGCAATGTTATTGTGTGATTTTTGTGTGAAGTTTGAACTTGGCTCTAACAGAATAATTTATACTGCCAGATTTGATGCATTTCTCCTGTCATGAAAATGTATGGATTGCTGCTTCTGATTCTTATTAATCTGATTATCTAACTTCGTGTAAGTAATAGCTCAGTAAATAAATGTTACAGCTTCAGAACTTTTAGTTTCCCAAATTAATGTTTCATCTTGCTATTACAAACACTCTTCTTTATTGTTCTTTCTCTTGCACATTTATATGTCTTCCATCTGTCTGGTCTGAAGGAGTCCTTGTCCTTGTATGTTTTGATCTCTGATTTCTTATGGTGTCCAACACTAGCTTGCCAGACTGTTACAAATGGGCATCTGTGATGCGATTTTCTGGGTTCAATTTTATTTTATCTTTACCCTTTTTCAAATCTGTAGATCATGAAGACCCACAGTGGTGTTATGACAACTTCATCAACTTCCGATCACTAAAGAGTGCAGACAATGTGCGTCAGCAACTTGCTCGAATTATGGACAGGTTCAGTCTGAAGAGGACCAGCACTGACTTCACCAGTAGAGACTACTACTTGAATATCAGGAAGGCACTGGTGTCTGGCTACTTTATGCAGGTATGTTTGTTGTAAATGATAAATAGTATTCCTCGCTGTATTTACTTGCTTTTCTGTTCATTCTTAGAGTTAATGGTATAGTGGTAACATCCTCGTCTTTTACTCTCTAACAAAATTAAGTACAGTTCTGCAAGCGTTTAAGGAATGAAAATAAATTTGTCAAAATCAAAACTAAATCTGCTCTTACATCCCACCATATGTGTTCCCATGTGCTGGCCATGGGAGAACATTTGTCAACTTGCACGCGACACACAAGTGAAACGCATGTTTTCAGTAAACTTTTTTGAGCATGCAGACAGCATGGCCCTTGAGTGTATATTCATATGCCAATTATTTTCTGCGTCGTCTCAGGAAGAACTGATACAAGGTAAGTCCATAAGGGCAAGGCAGGGGAAGAATGGTACAAGACTCACTTGCTCTGTAGGTGTAATACACTTACAGGCCATGGGGTGATGCAGTTCCCGTACGAATTGACCACGGATTACAATTTCCACAAAATTCACATGACCTCTGCATTTGCTGATACCTATGGTGGAATGTAAGAAAGGTTTAAAATAAGGGAGTTTTCACAGTGAAGAATAGCAAATTCTCTGACAAAGTACAGTGTTTTAGTCTTAATTAACATAGATTCTTCCTGACAAAACAAGTAATGGAACAGAACCAACAGAGAGAGTCGTGTATTTATGGTGCATAGAAATGTTGATGAGATAAAATATAAAAATATTTGTTCACAAATGGATCTTGAAGTTACACAAAATATGAAATAGAGTTGAAGTTACTTCAGTCATTTAAGCATTTGGTTCATTTTCTGATTAACGCTCGACGATAGGAGAGGGTTATTGTGATCAGTTTGTTTCTGTCTGTCTGTCTGTGCACCGTTTCGCCCTTATAATTCAAAAACTATAACACCCATCTAGCTCAAATTTGGTGGGCAGGTATTTTATGGGGTACAGACGGATTCTTCCAAATTTGGTATAATTTGTGTGAAAATTAAAGCCAGGAGAGAGTTTTTCTTATTTTTAATTGGGCTTTTACAGTGAAATCTGCTTCTCTGTCTGTGCACTGTTTTGTCCTTGTAACTCAAAAACTGTAACATCAATCAATCTCAAATTTGGTGGGAAGGTATTTCATGGGGTACAGACGGATTCATCCAAATTTGGTCTAATTTGTTTGAAAATTAAAGCCAGGAGAGAATTTTGGTTATTTTTAATTGGGAATACACAGTGAAACTGCTTCTATTCATCACATACGTAAAAAATCAATATTTTGCTTTCTGATGATGTCATTACTCAATGATGTCACAATGCAACTGTCATTGTGAGGTCACAAACCTAGCTTGTGGTACTTGCTGTCTTTAAGTAAAAATATTTCTTCTCATTTTATGTCTTGAAATTGACATAAACATAATAAAGAGGGAGGTGGTATATTCATCATTTTTATAAATACTACTTCTGTTTTATTTTTTATTTTTCCTTTCAATTCCTTGACGGTCCATCACAAAAAATTACCATGAGTGATTTTAACCAAGAAGTGACCTTTAAGCAATATTTTTACCTCCACCAGCAGTTTATGTTTTATGTGCTAATTGTTTATTTGTCTATTTGTCTGTTTTTTGGTGTGTGTTTTTTGTTTGTTGTGTGTGTGTGTTTAGATTACTCCAGAACTAATGAACAGATCTTTATTTAAAAATTGGTGGGTAGGACCTGACTGAAGGAAGACATTACTAAAAGAAAGATCTGGATCTTATTTTGGATACAAAAAAAATCATGATTTTTCAGAGGTCCCATTTCAATGTATTTTTAATGACTTTAGCTTTCTACTTGATATTTCTATGAAGATTAATTTACATGTTTAGGTTTATTTTATTGTCTTCCTTACAACACTTTATATCACTTGAGAGACTGCTCATATGGAGTCGAGCGTTTTGCTCTCTCTGAGTGCATCTTGTTTAGTAATGAAACAAGTGGCTTTTCTTTAGGCTGTGTGGTGCACATATTTAGTTGACACACAGTTACGCAAAGGCCGACAGAATTCCCATTCACTTTGGTTGTTGGTTAGACTCTGTTGTCTTTTCAACATAACCGTGTAATGAGACATCTTATTAGTTTATCCATACATGATTCACATTGGAATCTAAGGGGTTGTAAGTGCTAAAACCAAGCTTGACCTTAATATCCAGAATTAAGTGAGAGTTTATACATACCCAGTGTTGACTTCCATTAGCTGATCTGTTACCCACTGCTATATAAAGTACTTTGTAGTACACAATATGAATAAACATAATCTGCCCATAGTATGGATTGTGAACTAAGTTGGTTTTTCTATCTTCCCAGAGTTGAAATGTTTTGGTTATCCACTTTGCTAAATGAGTTAGTTTACTGAGACAGGTGGCACATTTGGAGAGGACTGGTCACTACCTAACGGTCAAGGATAACCAGATTGTACAGCTGCATCCTTCCACTTGCCTGGATCACAAGCCTGAGTGGGTGCTCTACAATGAGTTTGTGCTCACCACCAAGAACTACATCCGCACAGTGACTGATGTCAAGCCAGACTGGTGAGTTGGCTATAGTTTGCCGAATCTTGCTGCTCTATTATCAAAGTATGTCATGCTCCTCATTGGCGAGTTGGCTTTTGTTATTTTCAGTTGCCAAACATTCAATTAAAGAAGTTATCAAATTTAGATTTTCTAACTTGACTTGTGTGGGGGTCAGGGTAGAGTTTGTGTAAAAGTAGAACTTCAGTTGTCCAAATTTTAGTCTCTGACTGTCCAGTTACATGAAACCATTTCTGCTGATATATGAATTGCTCTGGGAATCATAGACTGTGATGTGTGGTTCAGTAGAATGTAAGTTATCATAAAATTCTGGTATTCAGATATTCGGTAATGTATGGACCTATTTTCACTCTGCCAGAGGCAGAGCTGCAGTCTCCCAATGTCAAACTGGACTTGTGGGTGGCTGTAGATACAAATTAACTGTTTAAAGTATTCATCTGAAGCAGAAGTTGCCAATAACATGCATGGTTTTGTGTTCTCCAGGCTGGTGAAGATTGCACCGCAATACTACGATATGATGAACTTCCCGCAGTGTGAGGCCAAGCGAGTCCTTGAGAGAATTGTGGCCCGTCTTCAGACCAAGGAGTATCACGACTCTGGCATTGCCTCCTACTAGTAACTGGAGACTTCAGTTTGTGAAAATAGTCTGAAGATGGGAAGAGAACATAGAACATGATACTGCTTAATTTTTGTTTGCATTGCAAGTTAATGGGTGGCTTCTATATGATTGGATAAAACTTTAATTCATAGAACCAGTTTAAGACTGTGTTAGAATTAAGCCTTTTCTTCGAATCTACAAACAACCGGTAATTAACAAGTTAATGTTAGGTACCATGTGAGCCAGTGGGGTAGTACTTGTTATTACAATTTAGTATTACTCAAGAATTTGTGGTGATTTATGCATGGTAAAGTTATTTACTTGACTAATTTTCATAGCAAATTGAAAAGGAAAGATTAAACAATAGTTAAGCATTATTTCAACAATAATTGTACAAAGTGAAGGTAAGGAATGCCCTGAAAATAGTTAATATGTCTAGAAGTTCCACTGAATATCTATATCAGTGCCGATGACTAGTCTTCAGCTGTACAGGAATCTGTTGTAGAACAGTGGATAAGTTGTTGATTTCATAGTCATTGATTTATCATTGTGTAATACTGTGTACCACAGAGAAATGCATTTAAACCTTTGTAAAGAGAAGTGCTCTACATGCTTGAATAAATGTATGTAATTGCAGGGTTTGTGTTTTATGATTGGGTTTCTTTCATGTTTAAATATTAATGCAGAAAATACATAGGATGCATTGTGGGAAAATATGTAAGTCTTGATTGAAGTTGATGTAATCTATGTGTTCTTATTCAGAACAAGAAAGATGGATAAAAAACTTTATTACAGTTTCTGTTTTTCTCTAATTTGAAATTATATTTTATTCTACTGTATATTGGTCTTTGCAATTCCTATTTAGACACGACATAGAAAACTTGGGTAAGATAACAGTTGTACTGGTAATGCTCATATGAGTTGAATATTTTCTTACTCCTGCTTGCCATTTGTATTCAAAGACTAAACACTTTCCCAGGTAAACTACAAAAGAATGCTATGCAGGCAGATGATGGACTAATATGTTACTACAGTTTGGCATTGCATAAAGATGTGGTTTCTATGTCAAATAATTTGCCAGAATATTGTTTCTTATTGGCGACTACAAACTTATGTGCTATTGTAACTGATACAGAATTTCTTGTTATTTGTAATGGGAGTTCTATGTGGGAGAAACTTGTGACAGATGATCAGTGTTCTAATAATGAATTATTCGTGCTTTATTTGTTACAAAGTCCAAGCCTATATAGTACTCATATTATTGTGGTACAAATATTGTAAAAATTAAACTCTATTTCTTGTCATTTTGTTTTCTTGTGAAGAAGCAGTAATAATTGAGAATTTCTAAATTGATTAAGTCATCATCGTATTATCATAATAAAATTCTAACATTGGCCTTTTATATGAGAAACTTGGTCATAAACTTAAGAAAAAATGAAAAAGTTTGCTGTGCTGGGATCTACAACTTTTCTGCGTTGGTTTCCTTGCCTGTTGAAGTGCCTATTGTTAGGTATCGTATTATAGTGTGTTGAAAATCACACCACAAACCACATCATGCCACATATGAAGCCTGTACAGCTTAGTGTAGAAGACAACGAACAGACGAACCCATGCACAGATTTTCACCAAATTTTCAGGGGATGTTTGCCCCAAAAGGATCTGGAGCTGATTAGGTTTTGGGGGGTATCTGGTAACAACTGTTGCCATGGTAACACTTTTAGATTTTCGGGTCTTGAAGTTTGTGGGTGTTCCACAGCCTAAACACATGCATGGATTTTCACCAAATTTTCCGGAAATGCTTACTCCAAGAGGATCTACAGCTGATTAGGTTTTAGGGGGGTATCCAGCGGCAACTGTTGCCATGGCAACACTTTTAAAATTTACGGGTCTTAAAGTTTGTTCTAAAATCTTTAATGTTTTTGTAACCTAAAATATTGCAGCAAGCTTGATCAGATTTGCACGAAATGTAAATGGATAGGAAAGCTTGCCTTGTTTTGGAAACAAAATGGTCGCCACATCACATCTTTAATGGCAAATAGGAGGGTCATCATATCAAAAAGGCCTTGTATCTCCCTTATAATTGTTTTTTATGGCTTCAAAATATGAAAACTACTTTTAGGAAATCATGGCCTGTGAATCTTTTGTAGAACATCTTGTGGGTTCTCTATACTTCTTACAACAGAAGTTGTTCCTAAGATTTTCCCAAATCTCAATGTTGTTGGCCATTTAGCTGTACCTGCGGGCTGGGGTTCTTGCCTGCCGAGGCTGGCTATTTTTATTATCTGGTGAGCTTTAAGTGTCAATATTAATGACATTATGGCCTACTTACAGTGAAAAATGGGGACTTTCAGCCCTTACCGTGTCGAGTACAGTTTAACTTACCTCAGTTAATTTGATACAGCTCATGTAGTCATGAACATACTTCAGTTGACAATCACACATATATAAACACCCATTTTAAGTACATTTTACAACACTTTTCATGTGGCTTTGTATTTTATAAATCTTGATATACAATTTTTCTGTTGGGCACCCCTTATTGATATGTTTGATTTTTTTTTTGCTAATATTAGATTAACTGAGCCTTTTGGAGGCAAGTTTGTAAAATGGATACTGACTGGACCATTGATTATTTCCGAGTAATTTTTTTACCCCTTTTACATATATGAGAGTGGTTAGTAGGGGGACTTCATTGGTAGTCATGAAGTTATTTCAGTTGATAATCACACATTTATAAACCCCAAGTTTAAGTACATTATCCTTTATCCAACACTATGTTCTTGTGACGTAATAATTTATAAGTCTGGATGTATAATTTTCCTGTTGGGAATTTCACATGGATATTATTTGATTTTTTATTACTTTAGCTCTGTAAATTGTCATTGATATTGAAATCCTTCAAAGGAAAGCTCTGTCTACTTTCAATTTAAATATTAATAATGTTATAACTATCTTACACTTTAAAAAAAAAAACATTTTTTTTTATTCCTATGCTCACTGAGTTTTCAAACATTTTAGAATCAAACTTGTTACACATATTAAAATTGCCAAAAGGAACACTCTTAATTTGTGGTGACCTTGAAGTCCCATTGGAACTTATTTCATTTAAGTCACTTAATAATCACACATTTATAAATTCCCAATTATACAACATAATCTAACACTTTCTCTGATTTTCAAAAACAGATCTTTGGGGATAAGTTGTGTAAATTGCATAGACTGGAGCACTGAGACAACTACAGAAGAAAAACCCTATTCCAAACGCCCACTGAGCAGTATTGTTCAATTGTTATCTATATTTATTGACACTGTTGGGGGAGGGGGGACTTCATTACCTAACAAGACGAAGGGGAGTGTGGACTGAGATTGTGTCGCATATTTAGGTTGCACTTATATGGACCACATATATAGGTAATGAGGAACTGAGTAACTGAAAAACAGTGCAGATTCTAAAAATAATAAAATAATAATATAAATAATATATATATTTTTTAAATAATATTTTATTTGTCTACAAATATAGAAACAGATCTGCTCTTTTGGGATTATTAATTTAGTATAGACTTTCAATCATTTAAATACTTTGAAAATAGGTTCAAATTTATCATTGCAGGAAGCTTGAAAATATGATAAATACAAAAAATTTTGTTTTAGTTGGGTTATGTATTCGACATCTGGTGATACACCATTCTCCTTGGAAAGTAAAAGCATAGTAGATTGAAGTGCTGAAGTTCATATAATAGTGGGTAATTATGTTTTCCTAATATTTATGGCATACAGCAAATGGCTTCCATAGAAAATCCCTGATCAAAATCTGTTGTGTGTGTGATGACCTGTCTGGGGATATGGTGGCGCCGAGTTGGCCCAATCTAGTTTTACCATAGGTTTACCAAAATATTCAACTGTATTTGATTATATTCTATCAATATATTAGACATTTTGTCCTCATCTCAACACATTGCACTACATATTTATATGCAGCTCTAGTACACATTTGAAAACTTAAGGCATTTTCTAAATCAAACACACTCACTTTTTCATGGAATTTCCTCTTTCTGAAAGCAGTTCTAAAATTTGCATTCAACCACAACACTAGTACGATTGAGTGGAGACGTTGATGTTTAACCGTTGTATTTTTTAGAATTAATGTCTTATTGGAGCAGGTTTAAAGAGCTTTACATTAGGTGTCAAGAGTTAAATTGGAGGATTATCACAAAGTGTCCATGTCAGTTGGCCACAGGCCTCTCAAAAAACAAAACAGACAACACTGTGGTCACATGTTCTTTAAACTTAATGGGTTTGGTAAGAGCACAATTGATATAAATGGATAAAATAAAAACAAGATTGATCAAAATACTAATTTATTCATAAATAATGATGCTTTAAATATAACACGTTTCAAAAAAAAAAAAAATTGCACAAAAATTTTCACAGGAAAATCCAAATGAAATTGTTGAAATATAATGAAAGGAATAAATAACTTTCCCATTTCCAGCAAACCCAACTATTTGCAGAAAGTTTTGTCTCTTGAAGCACACGCCCTAAAACTGTAAGTTTGACTCGTTTATACATTCCTGTGTAAATAAGCATCAGGATTAAACATTACAACTTCTCAAAAAAATAGCATCAGAGATGCCCGTACCCCACAGCCTAGGGAAATATTTTCAACACCATGAGATACAGAAGTACTGTATCAGTACAAACTTCAGGATACTTTCAGAGCACTGTCAGTTATATAAAGGTCCAAACAATGTTTAAATGGAGAAATAATGTTTAAAAAAAAGATCATGCATATAAAGATGAAGTATTAAAACAAGATAATTCAATAACAAGATGACGGCACTAATCAGCAAACTAAAATTCAACCCTCTTTATCTACATCTGCAAGGCCCGAATTATGGTTTAGATGGTTTGAATATTACCATGCATACAGAAGTGGTAATACATTTAATGAATGCTTATGTGTGGTGTTGGAGCAAAATCTGTGGCTCACTTGATGAAATTCTATCTCTTACAATGGGAATTTATGAAAGTAAAATTCTTAATAAATTCTAATATGACTTTAACAGTGCTTAATCTGCATCAAAAGAGAGACCCAAAGGTGCAACAAGATTTTATAGGTCAAGGTCACTACGACAAGGTCAAAGGTCAAATTAAGGTGACACCATGATAATACACACCTATAGCCCCTAACCAATGTCCCTAGCAAGTATCAACTTCCTACACCTTACGGTTTCTGAGATATAGCCCGGACAAGATTTTATAGGTCAAGGTCACTACGCCAAGGTCAAAGGTCAGATCATGACGTTGCACAACTACATCCCCTAACCAATGTCCCTACCAAGTATCAACTTCCTACACCTTACGGTTTCCGAGATACAGCCCGGACAAGATTTTCAAACTCAAGGTCACTACGGCAAGGTCAAAGGTCAAATCAAGGTCAGACCATGACGTTGCACACCTACACCCCCTAACCAATGTCCCTACCAAGTATCAACTTCCTACACCTTACGGTTTCTGAGATACAGCCCGGACAAACTATTTCCCGCCGCCCGGACGCCCGCCCGCCCGCCCATCCGGACACCATGGGTGAAAACAATACCCCGACAGCCCTTAAGGGCTGTGGGGTAAAAAGCCATTATATCAAAAACGTTTCATGCCTTTAGTGAAAAACCTAAATTTCAAAGTTAACTTTTTTTCTTTACCCAATACCGAGTCAAAATTCAGAATATGTTGCCAGATTTATAGGTTTTATGAAGATTAGAATAATCGGGAAATTTATGATTCTCAAAACTGTCAGTTTATGATTACAAGCACTCAATCAGTGATCCCACAAAATCTGTGTTTACTGTGACATATGTATGATCTGATACTTAGTACATGTGAAAACTTGCTGCACCATCAATACGATCTTTGGATACATGAACAGTACAAATGTCACAATGAACACACACTTTTCACTCAAAATGCCATTTACAAATACAAGTGTGTATCATTCTTGGATTAGACCACTTTGGATATCACAAAATATAAGATATTATGCAAAAAAAAATCGACCTGCATAATTTGCATTAATTAATAAATAATTCATTGTATGGAAATTCAAAAACTATGACTAGTACTGAAGAAAGAAACTGAATTAAATGAAAGAAAATATATTTTGTACACCTTTATCGTATTGCATAAAAATAAATCTTCACACTACTTAAATATTATTCAACATGTATATTACATTATCTAAACCACAGTAATCTTGTACAAGAAACCATTTGTTGGTTTCAACATAACACATTTTGCACTACGATTAAACCCTGTTGGATTGCAGACAGGTTGCAGAAATTTTAACGGATAACCCCTGAAATGGGTCTGGTTTAGTTGTATTAAAAATTGGTTCTTGTCCGCTCTACATCCCTGAAGGTACAAACTTCCCGAGTGTCTGGTCCATTAAGGGATTTTGTGAATTCACTGAAAATGTTTTTGGAATTCACTAATTTCCTGAAACAAAAACACAGAAGCAACATCTTGCAATGAACATAAAACTTAAAAAATAGATATATGTTCAAATACATTAACCGCCTTTCATTTGGATTTTTGATCCAACAAATGCTGTCTTAATGAAGATTTTTTATTCATTAATTTTAGCTATTGAGCTATGATAATGAAAATTAATTCCAATTAAAGTTTCAAATCTGTCATATCTAAAGCAGAATATAAGCAGAAGTAAAATTACATTGTACATATACAATTTGAAAAATAGTGAACTTTTTCAGCTAAAATATGTACTTAACATACATTAACTGACAGCAAAATATTATACATGTGGCCGAATTTTACATTAACATACTCTGGCATATATAACTAGACCTACGCATCGGACAACCGATGCAAATTTGTATCCACCGGAAAGACAACTCGCCAAAGCCTTGAAGGAGGGGCCAAAGGTCAAATTTAACAACATCAGAAGATTCCCAGCCCATGATTTTGAGTTGATTTCACATTGCAAACCTCTAGCACCAATAATAAGTGAGTTATAAGCACTTTTAAGTTTGGCTATCCTGGCGGCCATCTTGTTTTCAGAATGAGGCTAATTTCAGTCCCAGAGAAGCTTATCCCTCTATGAAGATATCCTGCAAATTTGGTGAACCTAGCTGGTGTAGTTTTTCTCTGACAGTGTTAATGCTGAAAATCTCTACGCATGGCGGCGGCGTAGCGAACGCTAAACCAAAGTATCCACCAGATGTCTGGTGGATACAATAAAGTAGAAGTATGCTTCTGTTTTATGACTCTAAACAATCTAATAAAACTATTAGATGTATACATATATTTTAACATATGGGTTGCAGTGGCCCTTTCATATTAACAATAACAGCACACACATGGCCCAGTTTTACAATAACATAAACTGGAATATATAAAATATGCTTCTATTTTGTGACTTTAAACAATCTAGAAATATTAGATGTATACATATATTTAAACATAGACAATTTATCAAAAACAACACATTGGCCTCTGAAGGGCTACTAAAAACTCAATGCACTGGGCCATGAACATGCCCTGCAAATCATGAGCCCTGACAATTACTGCATAGATCATCTATGTGTGACATCACTGGCACCAACAGAAACTATTCAAAACAGTACAGCATGATCCATAGAAATGGAATATATACCCCCAGAATGTGCAGTCATTGTAGTTTCTGTCTATACTTGGATAAAACATGCATTCTAAAACAATTCACCCCAAAACACAGAATCTACTTAAAAAGTAAACACCCACCATCAGTTGAACATGTATTCTTCTATTATTACTCATAAAATATTTACTTTTTAGAACATGTATATTGCATTATCTCTATTTACTGAATTTTCGAATGGTCCAGTACAGCTTTGAACCCTGTTGTGTCCCAGGGTAAAATAATTCTACTTAATCGGGAATATCAAATAACAAGGTAAACGTCACTCTGAATAGCTTATGCATTGTTTGTTACATTGAAAGGAATTCTACTAAATAAAGTTTTTCTAAAGGGGTTCGATTTACATTGTCAATATCACAGATAAGAAACTAGACTGTGCTGACTTGACGCCAACATATCCCCACATAGGCCATCTCTCACGCCACAGGCATTCACTATGCAGTTTTATGCATCCCCTATTTTTGTGTGATTCACAATTATTATGGGATGAGGTAGAGACAGAGTCATGTTATATAGTTTCTTTAAAAAAGTGGTCCTACAGGTATAAACTGGGTCCCTGTGGTAATATTGAAAACTTTAATCGGACCTTAAAATTAAAGTACAGAGCTCAAATTATCCATAAAGAAAGATAATATATGCAAGTTATATCCACTACAGTTTGAGTCTACTCAGATTTGCCACTTCCAAGTTATAAGGCACAATATATGAAAAATGCAGACACAAGTCCTCTGGGTAGATTGTTTATGGGTCTCGTTATACAGGTTAAATGTCTACTTAAAGCCTCCACTTTTGGTACATTAAAAAGAACATATTAATATATTGCCAGATGAGATTTCAGCTTTATTAATCACATAGTATGACAGCCATAGGGCTTAAAAGTGGTAAAAAGTCCATAAATTTGGTTTGTTGGCATTCTAGAGACCCTAAGGTGACCTTAAAATTAAAGCTACAGATTACAAATTTTCCACAAAGATTACATATAGAAGTAGTATCTGATACTGTTTGTGAGACTTGTCAAGACTTACCATTTCCAAGTTATATGAGAAAATATGTGAAAATTTTTTTTAAAAAATGTCTAAGTAGGGTCGTCATGGACCTCAAACAATTTCAACCTCAACATAAAGTCTTGATTTTTGGATATGCAAGGAGAATATATTAATGTTTTGCCAGGTAAAATTTGAGGAAGATAAATCACATTGTTTTTGACCTAGAGGGCATTAAGTGGCCAAAGGTGAAATTTTTTACTTTAAGGTGGCCATACATTCTTTATTATTGTGAGTTTAAGGTCACCTTAAAATAGTGTTCCCCTCCTGACCCAAATATGTATGTGCCAAGTTTGAATGAAATCTGTGAAAGCATTTTCGCGTTACCCCCCCATTCAAAACGTACAGCAGGGCAATCAAGGTGAAACCAGTATATCCCCGCCTTCTTCAGGGGATACAAATAAAGCACTAATCTTTTGTCACTTCTTGTTTTGTGGAAGGTCATCAAATGTTACACATCACAATACTGCAAAATTCATCAGTCTATTGGAATACCGTAGCTACGCCCAATGACTGATGAATTTTGCAGTACTGTTTTCAACTGTTGTGCCTTAGAGTTTGCTTAAATGCAGACATTAAGCACTATAATTATGTTCATGATACGATAGAATCACATCACCCCAGTTTCTACTGTGTACACCCTGAACAGTGCTATAGTCTGTGGTAATTGTTGATGTACTGCAAATTTTTTCTGATATCAGTTCAGCCCATAATGCATTATTGTAAAACATTCTTGCATTATCTGAACCTATAGACTGTTGCCCCTGAGGACCATAGGCTCTGCTGCTAATTACTCTGCTGGGGTTTGCTCTTGCAGCTTCCAGTATAACTAGTTGTACCAAATTGTTCTATTCCGCCACAGTCCTCTAGTTACATAGTCACTGATTTCCTGGCCTAAACTTCTGAGATAACTTTTGTTTCCTGGCATTAACTCATTCATGGAGCCACAGCAAAAAAAAAAAAAAAAAATTTTCCTAAACCTAAACCAATTCCTGATGTTAACTGATCCTTTGGAGCCACAGTCCCACAGTTGCTGAGTATTTGGCATTGTTAATTAGACTTTGTTGGCATTTGCATGCAGCATCATTTGTAGATCATTTGCATTAATTGATACAGTGGGCCACAGCCCCTCAATTATAATGAGTATTTGGCACCTAAGCTGTTAGACTTGCATCTCTACAGGTAATAATGACATTGTGACACAGTTCTCCAGTTTTTGAGTCTGTTGTTACTATTTTGTTGTTGTTTATGTAACTCCTGACATTACAAGGAAGCATTAACTAACCCTATGGGGCCACAGTGCCATAGTTACTCAGTCTCTGGTACTTGTTAATTTGCTGGTGTTTGGCCACTCTGCGAGCATATCCACAGAAACAAGCGGACAGGGCAATAAATACTAGAAAGAGTAGAATGAGCAACACAAATACAGCCATACTGAGTGAATAGGCCTGCCGACGCTCTGGAATACGATTAGTGGTGTTCAGCATGAAGCCCAGACTCCAGCCCAGCTCTGTCTTCTCAACCTGTAGGGGAACAAATTGATACATGTATTGACATGACCAAAGATAATAACTTTCTCCTATAAGCGGTAATACTGTTTCCCTGGTAAGATGAACGAGTATATTTTATTCATCTAGTTTATATCATTATTTAGGGCAAATATATTTACCTAGACAAAAACAAACTTAAAAGATACATGTAGAGTAAGAAATATAAATTCACCCAAGGTTGTGAAATTCCCAAGCGAGAAAATCACCTTTTATTTCACATGTTGGGAATTGTTCACACACTGTGGTGTCGTCATGAGCAGCGATATCACAGATTCACCGGTAATGAAAGAAATGGATGATAATCGAGGATTAATGATCATCCACAATGCATCTCATAAAGATATTCAACAGTTAACTTCAGCTTATTTTTGAAGGGATTCAATAAAAATATGATGAGATACTCACATAATTTCTTCTACTTTTATGCGATTTTGTTTTTATTTGTGACGTAACTATGGATGACTACTTCCACTTCCTACAGGAAGTAACAAAAAACGTAAGTTTTCTTTACTTTCTATTTCTTCAAATATTCACCATTTAACCAACTCTCAGCACAAATGAAAGATAAAATATATTTTCTTTCAGTACAAGGTATCAATGCGCATTATTTAAAGAGCAAATTTAGGTTTAATTTATATGACGATGGCACCATGATATCGCTCACGGTTTTGTTCACGGTATCGAGACCTCATACCCAGACGATGACACCATTATTTACACATCTGTGACTTTTCTAATCTTCCAATGTAAAAATAGCTCAAATCTTCATGATACAATGTACATGTAGTTTGTCATGCTTTTTAAAAGGTGACCCCTATTATAGTGAATTTCACACATCATGGCAAATTTCAGATTTCTTACTGTTGGAACAGGAAATCCAGCATCAGAATTTATACCATCCATTTTACACTGAATTTTAGGAGATTTAGGGCATTTTTGAATGTACACAGTGATTTACTGTTTTGATTTGTCCCAATTCTTTCAATAACACTAAATCTGTTCTGTCTATCCTGTTTACATAAACAATCTAAAATGGTCCAAAGATGAAAAAATAATCATTATCTGAAATAGTCTAAAGATGTAAGAGGCAATTTACCTATTTCTCTGAATTGGACATTTTTTGCAAGTCCCAATCAAATTTGAGCAAGGTGGAAAACATTTATTAGGATTTAAATATATAACAACTATTCCCAAAGGTGAAATAAAAACATTTACAAATGATCTCACCTTTTCCTTGAACTGAATGTTTTTCCACGAGTCCTCATCAAATTTATAACCCTGGGTGAGCAGAGTGTGGATGTAATGGTTGTTGAAGCAGAACTTGATTAAATATGAGGGAGAGTCCAGAGATATATATTCCAGCAGCTGCAATGCAAACATACTGTACAGTTTTTTTACACTTACCAGTACACTGACAAGTCAATACATTCAAGTAAAACTTTTTTCTTAAGTACACAGAAACAAAAAAATATAGTTTAACTTGACCAGAATTCCAGAATATAGGTCAAATACCAATGGAGAAACCTCTCCTCTCTGAGAAAATAACTGGTAAAAATATTTCTATTGTAAAAGGGAATTGTACTTAGTACTTAATTGTACAGAGGTTTTATTGTAAATTGAAGTGGCAGGGTTTTTTTTAAAATTAAAACACAGGTAATTTTTTTTGTAAATTAATACGAATGAATACATGCATATTTGAAAATTTTAATTACTTAAATGTAGCTTTTATAAGCTACAAGCTTACCATGTGGGACTGAATGCTGTTCTCAGATGGCCGCCAGGCCCGGCCAACGTCTAAGAAAAAAAGACATTTATTGTTGGCCGTAGCCTCAGGTTGTCGTCACGTGACCTACCCCATTTGTCTTCTCCTTTCTCGTTGAAATTTTAACTAGTGTTCTCAATATTTCCAGTTATGTGGGACCGGGTGGGTAGTAATTTTAACGGGCGGGTACCCGGGTACTCGTTCCAATGGGCGATAATAGGTATTAGAACAAAAATCTCCACATTTACAAACTTAAAACTCACATAAAGCACGGGATCCAACCATTTGCTTTATTCCTTATCTGCCAAGCTTTTTATTTAATAAATGACAAAATAATCGTGTATATTAGAATAATATTGTTTTTTGCTTCACTCGCTGGTGCATTCAAAACACCAGGAGACGGAAGAAATGTTTATAAAAAGACTTTTGTAGATTCAAAACACGGTTGTTTATGCCATAAAATGGAGTCACATGACCAAAAAGTCAAACATTAAACAAAGCTCGAATGTAGTTTCGGAATTGCAACTTTTAATTTTTTTCTAAGATCAATAAGTTAATTTTACTGATTAAAAGTTATAAAATACTGTGTCAAAACACTGTACTTTTATATATTGAAGTACGACACGCCACTATATGGACAATATACAGCAATTTATGTTGTCGGAATTAGATGATTGTTTTAACATGCTGACGAATTTCAAAGCGTTCATGCATTTAGCAATGTATAAACAACCAAAATAAAAGATAAATATGACACTATACATGGTGTAAAATGGTGAGAAAACAATATTATTGTACAAATTAACTGAACAGTTTCCTTTTGAAGAAACTTTATGAAGATGGGACATATCGGGACTCGGTCGGCCACCATGGGCGATATTGGAAGCACTTAAGCTTAGATGAGGGTACTCGGGTATGTGATTTCGGATTCGGGTAGATATTCAAAGTTCGGGTACCCGGATATCCGGATACCCATTGAGATCACTAATTTTAACCCATCCAGTGACAGGCTTGCATGATCTGGTCCGCCGATACCCCACCGTAAAAAGCCTTAGAGGCTGCGAAGGCCCTAATGTCATGCGCTTTTACTTGGACCAAGTCCAAGATCTGCTTGTTTGTAACAAAGTAGAATGGTTTGTTTCAACCAGGAGGAGAGAGCAGTGGGTCTGATGTCTGAGGTATGTCCTTTCTTGAAGGAGATGAAAAGGAGGGACCGAGACCCTCTCAGGTCTTTCGTTCGATCCAAATAGTACCTCAGGGCCCGCACAGGACACAGAGTCCTATCTTCTTTGAATTGTCGATCTACGATGATAGTCAAAGCAGGAATAGTCACCGGAGACACACTTTGAGAACCTTCTCTTGCTAGTTGGTTTTTGGCTATGAAGTCAGAAGAAGGGAACAAGGCAACCTTTTCCCATTGGCCTAGATTAGATGCTTTGTTTGCAACCCAGGCATGGATTTCGCTGCGGCGCTTGCCGGAGGCCAAAGCTAGCAAGAAAGCAGTTTTGAGGGTAAGATGTTTGAGGTCTGTGTCTTTCATAAGCTCAAAGGGTGCTTTTGTAAGCTCATTGAGAACAACAGAAAGGTTCCACTTAGGAACATTTCTGGAACTTTTTGGACGATCCCTGTGGAAACTGGAGAGTAACCTATGAAGGTCTGCATTGTGTGCAATATAGTGGGCCGTTGGGCCCAAAGTGTCAACGATGGCAGTCCTGTAACCATCAATGGTCGAGGGGCGCCTGTTTAGGTCTTGGTACAGGTACATGAAAAAATCTGAGATTTGTTTCACAGATGGAGTGGACAAATCCACCGAATTTTCTCTGCACCATTTTTCAAATAGGGCCCACTTTGACGTATAGATGGTCCTTGTTGATGACCGCTGAGGAGCAGCAATTCTCTCTGTCACCTCCACAGAGAAGCCTTGTTCTTGGAGTTGTCCGCTCCTAGACACCAGGCGTGGAGGTTGAGCTGTTGCGGGTTGTTGTGGAACACATACTTGTGGGACTGTTTGAGTAGGGTCGTTGACACTGGGAGTTGTAGTGGGATCTCTGTTGAGAGCTGCACTAGGTCCCAAAACCAGGGCATCCCTGGCCAGCCTGGGGCTATTACGATGATCAGGCAATGGCATTGCTTGATCTTTTGGATCACCCTGTGAAGGAGAGCCGTCGGAGGGTAAGCATAAGCAGTGAGACCCGTCTAGTTTATGTTCAGAGCATCTATGTCCCAGGCCTTTGGGTCTGGGATTGGGGACACGTAGAGAGGGAGTTTGTGGTTCAGATGAGTGGCAAACAGGTCCACATGAGGAGTGAACCACTTCTGGCAGATCTGTTTGAACACCTGTAGATGCAGTGACTATTCTGTCAACTGCACTTGGTTGGACCTGGATAGGAGGTCGGCCATCACATTCAGACACCCGGGAATGTGTCTGGGCTTTAAAGTTATGTGATAGTGGTGGCACCAAGTCATGATCTTCCACAGGAGAGCGCACATCTCTACTGAGTGAGTTGCCCCTTGTTTGTTTATGTAGGCTACCACTGTCAAGTTGTCCGTTGCAACTAGAACTGTTTGGTCCTGGCACTGGTCCTTGAAGTTTCGAAGGGCCAGTGAGACCGCCTTCAACTCTAGGACGTTTATGTGTAGCCTTTTTTCCTGGTCTGACCACAGACCCTGGGTAGATCTTTGATCTAAGTGAGCGCCCCAACCTTTGTTTGAGGCGTCTGTAAAGAGTTGGATACTGTGGTCTTTGGGATGAAGGTCTGCGCCTTTCATCACATTTGCGGGATTCTGCCACCAGTCTAGGTGTGCAGAAATGACATCTGTCCAAGGAAGGAGGTTGTCCAGTGACTGAGGATATCTCCAATGCTCCTTGAGATGAAACTGAAAGGGCCTCATGTGAAGGCGTCCCTTCGGGACCATCTTCTCCATTGAGGCAAGCAACCCAATTAGTGACAAACATCTTACAGTCAAAACATGTTTTGACTTGAATCGTAGGATCAAATCCTGAAGTTTGAGCCATCTCTCTTGAGTGAGGAGGAGTCAGTTCTGATTTTTGCTGATTTATTATCCAACCCAAGGACTGGGTTAGGTCTACCACTGCCTGAGTGTTCACTTGGGCTTCTTCCTGAGACTGGGACCTGATCAGCCAGTCGTCCAGGTATTGGTGAAGTCCGAGTCCTCTGGAGAGGGCCATGAGCTTCACTTCCTTTACGATCATTGTAAAGACCTGGGGGGCTGTGGCTAGTCCAAACGGAAGGGAGGTGAACTGGAACACCTGTGACCTGTGGCAAAACCTTAGGTATTTCCTTGAGTTTGGGTGGATGGGGATGTGAAGGTAAGCATCCGATAGGTCTATCGACGATACCCATTCCCCTGGAACCAGGGAGGTCCTGATGGACTATGGAGTTTCCATTTTGAACTTTTCTACATGTAGAAAAGTGTTGAGCCTGCTTAAGTCTACTACAGGCCTCCACCTTTGGTGAGGCTTGGGCACTAGAAACAGTCGACTGTAAAACCAGAGAGATTTTACATTTTCCACCCTTTCGATAGCGTTCTTTGACAGGAGAGACTGGATACAATCGTCCAGAGCTTGGTCTTTTGGAAGGGTCTTGTATTCTGACAGAATCAGAGGAAATTTGACCAAGTTTGGCTTTGAGAGGAATGGCAGTACGTAGCCATTGGTGATAATGTTTAACACGTTTGATGAACATTTGTTTGTTTGCCAGTCTCTCCTGAAAGAACGGAGGCGACCTCCTACTGGTGGACTGAGTGAGGCTTTGGAGGAGTCATTGGGAAGAGGGGTTTCCACGTCCTCTTCCCCTGCTGTGGGGTCGAAAACGACCCCTGGAGCCTCTGAAGTATGGTTTTCCTCTGCCAGTGGAAAACGACTGGTTACTGTTTTGAGAGGCATTGCCCCCATAGGGACGTTTCCTGTAGGAGCCTCTTTTCTTGTGGGGACCACAAAAGGGCTTATTCTGATAGGGTCCAAAACCCTGAGAGTCTTTTGAGATGCCTTTTTAAAGAAGGAAGTCTTCACCTTCCTTGACTAGTTGAGACTTGAACAAGGAAGGCGGCCAAAAGGATGCATTCCTGAGTTCCTGATGTCTCGTCTCCCCTAAATGTGGTTGTAATAGGGTAATTTCGGCTTCGCACCTAAGCAAGCCGGTGTTGTCCATAGAATATAGCTCCCTCTGGAGTATATGGGCAAGTGATTTGCTAAGACAGGTCAAGGCCCTGTGTTGGATAATGAGGGTCTTGTTCCAAAAATTCAGATACTCACAGACTTCCTTGTACCCACGCTTTGCCACTTTTTCCGGCTCGGCACCTTCCTTGATCTGTGATTTGACCTTCTTAAAGGTCGCCATCAGACTATGTTGGCACTTCTCCAGAGTGGAGTTACAGGAAGAAGAAGTCTTGGCAAAGGTGGTAGTGAAGTTGAGGGTGGATATGTTCTATCTAGCCTGATGTTCCAATTCCTTGAGAATTGGTAGGGGAACCTTGCCCATAGAGGCCCCAGAGGGCTTAGGAGAAATACAGATCTTGGCAAAGTTGAGTTCTTGCATCTTATCCTCATAACAAGGTTGTCCCACCTTGTACCACTTGGCAGTGGATGGAGGAGCTCTGATATATTTACCTTCGGGTAAATTTGCTGCCTGAAAATCTTGGTCAAATTTATCAAAGGCATCTTTGATAATGGAGTTCAGGGGCAGCATAGATGAACGACCTCTTGGCCTGAGCTCCTGCCTGCCTTTCTCAGCGTCAAGGCCCATAACCGCAGTTGAAGACCTGGGAAGGGAGTCCCTAGGGTCTGGAAGTTTGAGGATACGCCTAAATGTATCCACCTCCTCTGCATACTGAGAGGGGATGTCAGACAGAGCTACTTCCCTGTAGTAAGGAGGGTCTGGGTCATGTTGAGGATGGTCTTGATCAGAGTAGGTCTTCCTAGAAGGCTTTGGAGACCTATGTCTAGCCTCAGGGGACTGATCCTCCTCTGAGGAAGAAGGCAAATATCTGGACCTGGATTTGTGTTTCGACATATCAGTGTGCTTCTTGGCTCTGCTAGGGGCAGGCCGAGGTTCATCTGCATGGTCAGAGTAGTGGTCCGAGGCAGAGCTCGGGGCCACAGCACATTGTTTAGAAGAGTGATAAGTCTTCTTTGGTTGGGCCGAGGGCAACCTCGAGGGCTCCTCGACAGCACTAACATTGAAAGCCGAGGCGTCATCGACGCGACAATGAGAGTCGAGGCGAGGAGGTAAGGCTGGGCCATAATCTATGTCCATTGTCTCGACGGTATTAGTGCTCGGGGGGTCCAGACGTGTATTAGATGGGCCAGGTTTTGAGGCCAAAGCTGAGATCTGATCCACCTCCACTTGAGAAGAAGTTTTGCTAAGAGATTTCTGAAAATCTTCTCTAAGGGACTTCATTGCCTCTAAAATATTAGACTGGAAGGCACCCATCTTCTGGTCCAGTTGGATGTCAAGCCGAGATCCCAAGGACTTCTCAAGCTTGGTTTCTAATTTTTGTTGTAAAACAGTACCTGGAGTTGGTGCGACAGTTTTCGCTGGCGTTTTCAGTGACAAAGCCTCGAAGGTAAGAGGTTGAGGGCGAGGAGGGGAAGTAAAAAGGTTATCAGCAGCACTCTCGAGGTCTGCTTGAGAGCCCACAAAAGATTCAACAGAATTATCGCCCAATAAATCTAGTTCTTGATCATTCCTGTCAGCCTTCTTATCTGGTTTCTTTACATATCTCTTCCTGTGTGTAATTTTAGTTAACTGTTCTTCCGTAAAGGAAGTGCAAATCTCACAAGGTGAGATGAAAGTGACACAGGGATCATCTCCTTTGCCTGCCTCTCTGCAGGTAGGACAGTAATTGTGGGTATCGAAGGCATGACAGAAATGATGGCATTTAGATGCACGGGGTTTGTCTTTATTGGATTGGCGAGAAGACATGTTGAAACGCAATAAAAACTAGAAATAGGCCGCCCTGTTGATAGTAGATGCGAATAGAAACAGGATAGCATAGAAGAACACACATTATCATGTGTAATGTCCACCCATGAACCTTTTGCCCAAATTGTACAGTAGTCTTACAAGACCCTGTTTCATTTGTAAAATATATCAATGATGCTTAAATATTTGATAGTGTAGATGTAATTTATTTCAGCTTCATGCCTTTTTGCATTGGTTGGGTTGAAAATTTTGACGAAATCACTCTATCTTGCACGGTTAAGAAGATAGAAGCCAATTCCTGTTTTTCTATTTTTGGCAAAAATTTGAAAATTCAAAATGGCCGCCATTATTGGGAAAAGGAAATTTTTTTGAAAATTGCCAAGAGTACATTTCTTAGATACCCTATGGGTCGAAAATTTCAACAAAATAACTCTATTTTGCACGGTTAAGGCCAGTTTGTGTTTTTCCATTTTGGGCAAAAATTCGAAAATTCAAAATGGCTGCCATTTTTGGGGAGGGGAAAATTTTTTGAAAATTGCAAAGATTACATTCCTTAGATACCCTGTGGGTTGAAAATTTCGACGAAATCGCTCTATCTCGCATGGTTAAGGAGATAGAAGCAAATTTGTGTTTTGCCATTTTTGGCAAAAATTTGAAAATTCAAAATGGCCGCCATTTTAGGGGAGGGGAAAATTTTTTAGAAATTACCAAGAGTACAATGCTCAGATACCCTGTGGGTCGAAAATTTTGACGAAATCACTCTATCTGGCACGGTTAAGGAGATAGAAGCAAATTTGTGTTTTGCCATTTTTGGCAAAAATTCGAAAATTCAAAATGGCCGCCATTTTTGGGGAGGGGAAAATTTTTGGAAAATTGCAAAGATTGCATTCCTTAGATCCCCTGTGGGTCGAAAATTTCGACGAAATCGCTCTATCTCGCACGGTTAAGGAGATAGAAGCAAATTTGTGTTTTGCCATTTTTGGCAAAAATTCGAAAATTCAAAATGGCCGCCATTTTTGGGGAGGGGAAAATTTTTTGAAAATTGCAAATATTACATTCCTTAGATACCCTGTGGGTCGAAAATTTTGATGAAATCGCTCTATCTCGCACGGTTAAGGAGATAGAAGCAAATTTGTGTTTTGCCATTTTTGGCAAAAATTCGAAAATTCAAAATGGCCGCCATTTTTGGGGAGGGGAAAATTTTTGGAAAATTGCAAAGATTGCATTCCTTAGATACCCTGTGGGTCGAAAATTTCGACGAAATCGCTCTATCTCGCACGGTTAAGGAGATAGAAGCAAATTTGTGTTTTGCAATTTTTGGCAAAAATTCGAAAATTCAAAATGGCCGCCATTTTTGGGGAGGGGAAAATTTTTTGAAAATTGCAGAGATTACATTCCTTAGATACCCTGTGGGTCGAAAATTTTGCCGAAATCGCTCTATCTCGCACGGTTAAGGAGATAGAAGCAAATTTGTGTTTTGCCATTTTTGGCAAAAATTCGAAAATTCAAAATGGCCGCCATTTTTGGGGAGGGGAAATTTTTTTGAAAATTGCAAATATTACATTCCTTAGATACCCTGTGGGTCGAAAATTTCGACGAAATCGCTCTATCTCGCACGGTTAAGGAGATAGAAGCAAATTTGTGTTTTGCCATTTTTGGCAAAAATTCGAAAATTCAAAATGGCCGCCATTTTTGGGGAGGGGAAAATTTTTGGAAAATTGCAAAGATTGCATTCCTTAGATACCCTGTGGGTCGAAAATTTCGACGAAATCGCTCTATCTCGCACGGTTAAGGAGATAGAAGCAAATTTGTGTTTTCCCATTTTTGGCAAAAATTCGAAAATTCAAAATGGCCGCCATTTTTGGGGAGGGGAAAATTTTTTGAAAATTGCAAAGATTGCATTCCTTAGATCCCCTGTGGGTCGAAAATTTCGACGAAATCGCTCTATCTCGCACGGTTAAGGAGATAGAAGCAAATTTGTGTTTTGCCATTTTTGGCAAAAATTCGAAAATTCAAAATGGCCGCCATTTTTGGGGAGGGGAAAATATTTTGAAAATTGCAAAGATTGCATTGCTTAGATACCCTGTGCGTCTAAAATTTTGCCGAAATCGCTCTATCTCGCACGGTTAAGGAGATAGAAGCAAATTAGTGTTTTGCCATTTTTGGCAAAAATTCGAAAATTCAAAATGGCCGCCATTTTTGGGGAGGGGAAAATTTTTGGAAAATTGCAAAGATTGCATTCCTTAGATCCCCTGTGGGTCGAAAATTTTGCCGAAATCGCTCTATCTCGCACGGTTAAGGAGATAGAAGCAAATTTGTGTTTTGCCATTTTTGGCAAAAATTCGAAAATTCAAAATGGCCGCCATTTTTGGGGAGGGGAAATTTTTTTGAAAATTGCAAATATTACATTCCTTAGATACCCTGTGGGTCGAAAATTTCGACGAAATCGCTCTATCTCGCACGGTTAAGGAGATAGAAGCAAATTTGTGTTTTGCCATTTTTGGCAAAAATTCGAAAATTCAAAATGGCCGCCATTTTTGGGGAGGGGAAAATTTTTGGAAAATTGCAAAGATTGCATTCCTTAGATACCCTGTGGGTCGAAAATTTCGACGAAATCGCTCTATCTCGCACGGTTAAGGAGATAGAAGCAAATTACTCAAAAGTAGTACTGAAAATACACAATGAAGTACCTAAATGGCTATTACTCATGTACTGACAAAGCTATCAGTCCCAAATGCAATACCAAGCGAGCTATGGACATAACAATCTTGTATTCAAAATTGTAGTAAAATATCTTTAATTATTTTGGCTTAAATGCACGGAAACCAATGGGTACTGAAAATAGCTGTACTTAAGTATTACTCAGTAAGCAAAAGAGGTACAACAGCCAAAAGCAATCCCAAGCAAGCTACTGACCCAATAAGCCTGCATACCAAATTTGGTGACAATAGCTCTAATACTTTTCCTTTAAATGAGCGGAAACCATGCGTGACGCCGGACATCGGACGCCGGACATCGGACATCGGACAACGGACATCGGACATCGGACGGCGAAAAAAGCAAAAATAATATATCCACCCCCCAGGGGGGTGGACATAATAAAATCGGTGGCCCCGATTACATAAAGTAAATTAGCCGAGGCGAAAACTCACAACAGAAATCAGAGGAAATACTTATCCGAATGGACAGAAAGTTAAGCAAAACGTGCTTGAATGGTAAATAAACAAAATGGCTAAAAATAAACATCCAACAATATCAATAAGCTGAGATATAAGTAGAAAACGGCAGAAAAACTTCACAATATATTCCAATATGGCAGCGGCCAACGAGAAAGGAGAAGACAAATGGGGTAGGTCGTGTGACGACAACCTGAGGCTAAGGCCAACAATAAATGTCTTTTTTTCTTAGACGTTGGCCGGGCCTGGCGGCCATCCGAGAACAGCATTCAGTCCCACATGGTAAGCTATTGTATAATTTGAAGAACCTGAAACCTAAGCTTAAAATATGTAAAATATCTTACAGGTTCACGCAGCAGAAGTATATAATAAGCCATTCAACAAAACTTGATAATATCATAACAGAATCCATATTATCCAAATTTGTATTGTCAAATATTTGACATTATTAACACAGTTATACTGTTTATAATATTTTTTTTAATTTCCAACTTGTTTGCAGTGAATATCTCTTCTATTTTATAAACTTTCTACTATCTGAACTTAATCTCGCCCTCAAAGCAAGTTCAAACTAGATGATCGCTTGCAAAGCAAAGCGATTGTTTTTGCATGGCAAAACAAAGCGTCCCGAAAAGGAGAAATAATGGCAGCTTAATCATGTAAGAAAGTTCTGCTTATAGCTCAACAAAGCCAGAATATAGGAAAAGTGGTTCTTGTGCAGGGTAGTTATCTTGGATACAGTGTGTTTGAAAAATTTTGATGAAATTGCTCTATCTTGCACAGTTAAGGAGACAGAGGCAATATGCTGTTTTGCACTTTTTCTCACAAATTTGAAAATTGACAGCCGGGTCAGCTACTCAAAACAGGTACCCTGTGGATCAAAAATTTCATCGAAATCGCTCTATCTAGCACGGTTTTTGAGATACAAGCATTTTTGTGTTTTGCATTTTTGAAAAAACTTTGAAAATTCAAAATGGCCACCATTTTGGCAAGTGAAATATTTGTTGAAACTTGGAAAGGCTAGTCTTCACAGATACCCTGTCGCTCAAAAATTTTGCCGAAATCCCACTAGTAAATTTTTATTTTATGAAGAAAATGGTTTCAAAAAGTACTCGGATATCAGTATTGTTCTATATGTGTACCTTATGAGCCTATATTTTCAATTTTGTGTTTTGCATTTTTTGTCAAAAATTCGAAAATTGAACATGATCCCCATTTTTGGGGAGGAGAAATTTTTGGAAAATTGGCAAGAGTAGTTTGCTAAAATGCCCTGTGGATCCAAAATTCTCACACGGTGAAGGAGATACAAGCAGTTTTAGTGTTTTACTCGTTAAGACTAGAGGAATGCTTTTGCTAACAAAAGCGAAGTGTCCCTTACAGTTTAAAATGCACCGTATGCTTTCCCAATATCTCTTAATACATTTTGAAGCTATAAAAGCAACAATAAAGGAGATATAAGGCAAAAACTCCAAAGCAGCTATTTATGACCCCAGTTTGGCCCATAAGGGAGGGTCGGGGGGTAAAACTGACCGGCTATTTAGACTCTCCACATATGCTTTCCCAATACCTCTTCATACATTCTGAAGGTCTAAAAGCAACAATAAAGGAGATATAAGGCAAAAACTCCAAAGCAGCTATTTATGACCCCAGTTTGGCCCATAAGGGGGGCGTCGGGGGATAAAACTGACCGGCTATTTAGATTCTCCATATATGCTTTCCCAATACCTCTTAATACATTCTGAAGCTATAAAAGCAACGATAAAGGAGATATAAGGCAAAAACTCAAAATCGGCTATTTTATGACCCCAGTTTGACCCATAAGGGGGGGTCGGGGGGGAGAAACTGACCGGCTATTTAGACTCTCCACATAGGCTTTCCCAATACCTCTTAATACATTTTGAAGGTATAAAAGCAACAACAAAGGAGATATAAGGCAAAACTCCAAAGCAACTATTTTATGACCCCAGGTTGACTCATAAGGGGGGGTTGAGGGATAAAACTGACCGGCTATTTAGACTCTCCATATATGCTTTCCCAATACCTCTTAATACATTCTGAAGCTACAAAAGCAACAATAAAGGAGATATAAGGCAAAAACTCCAAAGCAGCTATTTATGACCCCAGTTTGGCCCATAAGGGGGGGTCGGGGGGTAAAACTGACCGGCTATTTAGACTCTCCACATATGCTTTCCCAATACCTCTTAATATATTCTGAAGCTATAAAAGCAACAATAAAGGAGATAAAGGCAAAAACTCAAAATCGGCTATTTTATGACCCCAGTTTGACCCATAAGGGGGGGGTCGGGGGGGTAAAACTGACCGGCTATTTAGACTCTCCATATATGCTTTCCCAATACCTCTTAATACATTCTGAAGCTATAAAAGCAACAATAAAGGAGATATAATGTACTTCAAAAAATAGTTTTTGATCATGTGACCTTCATAAAGGTCAAAGGTCAAATTTAAGCATGCAGAAAAATTTTCCCACACCTAAAGTATATAACTTTCAGGGACGCTTAAAAATTGTTAATGCTTAATTAATCATCAATAACTCAATCATTTCTTAACCTATCCCTGCCAAAATTTAATGTCGCCAAGATCTTAAGATGAAGGTATTTATTAAATTTCAGGTGGATAGATAAAATGATTCGTAAACTATCATCCGGACAAGGACGCCCTTCCATTTTTTGTCATGTGACCTCTCCGATTGGTTAAAATGTCATCGCAGCATATTCAGAAAAATATCCCAGGGCTACTGCATACACCTGCCAAATATGAAAAGAATCCGCCTTATGGCTGCGAAGCTATTGCAAAAAGAAAATGCGGATCCGGCGGAGTCACTTCTTCCATACACAAAGAAGCGTCCCGTGAGGGATGCTTAATGATAAAAGTTCCATTGATATTTGTCTGTAAATGCCAAGTTCTTTCTGGCATACCACAGAACTAAGTGGTGAAAATACAGATTTCCAAACTATAAATCAGAATAATTGAAGAAAACTTGCAGTATAACTCAATCTATTTCCTTGTTGTGAAACAAATTCTACAAATTGGACTAAAATATATCTCAACAATTGTGTTAATATTGAACATAAAATGAAAGCAATGCACACACATATTATCACTGCAACAATATATTTAAAAATATATACCTCAGTGTATGATTTATTGCAGTATGTTTCAATGGCTGTCTCGTAGTCTTTCAGATTGCCGTCAGTAACATTCAGGAAGTTCACGTTAATGTAATAACCTGAGAAAGCCTAGAAATAAAATACACTGGACACTTGTTTATCCATACCCTAATTATCCACAAAATCTGGCTTAACAAACTTTCTTATATCTTAATTTTTTACTTCAATGTCATCCAATTCCAGTGAGACATATTAAGTTATTTCATCAAAATATTCTCATTTACTCGGCTATTAACCACACAAATATGTTAGGTAAATGTATTTGTCTCATTTCGTTGATCTGCCCACCTACTGTGTGAGTTAAGACACAGCAATCCATCCAACTTAAGCCTTTACATGTTACAACCCTCATTCTAATTTCTCAATTACAATCTGATCATCTGCTAAACTTCAAAACATGGAGGGATCAAGGATCTTAGTAAGGAAGATGGTTGAAATGTAGGCCACTAAAAATATGTAAATGTTAAGAACTGTAAGACACAAGAGATAAATGCTTTGGATATTAGTCAATCTTACACATACACATTCGACAACTGTACCCACCACTCTACAGCAAATTACTTGTCCAACTTTGTGACATATAAAAATCACAGGGATTAGATTTAAGGTGCCAGCAATTAAATATGCAGATACACTCGACTAACAGACAAGCACTATCCCTTTTAATTGAGAATTGAAATATTTAGCAGTTCTTACATTATTCTGGAGAAATTTAGAAAAGAAATAAGAAAGTATTTCTTTATTTGTTTCAGCTTATCTTATTATTTTCAAACCAACATTTATTCAAAACCAAGCTACACCTTAAGTTGTATTTAATGTTAATTGAAATCCAATTTAAACTTTTATTCAAGATCCAATTCAAATTTGACTGTAAATTGGATGTGACTTTTTTCAACTTACATAGAAGAGTCCATACACAGGAGGTTGGTAAACATTGTTAAAGGAACAATTTTCACAGGAAGTGTTGAAGTAGAACAGATGCTTTTCCACAAAGGTTCCACAGGTTTCACTGTCACTCGTTCCCCAAAACATATAGGTGATGTTCTGAAAAATACGTAAATCTTCAGGTATTATGGAGGTCAATGCATTACCACACTGAAAGGGACAAAACTTTGAAATGATTGTATATTACATTTTTAATATTATATATATGAAAAAAGATCATAAAACCTTTTGCAAGTACACATTATACAAGGCTAAAATTATAGATTTTTAAAATCTTACTATATCATATTTCATATTATCAGCAATATTAATTAATCTATAGAGAAACTATGATGCTTAAGCCATTATTTAGTGATATTTATCAGTTGTTACTCTGCACTGTTCCTATCTTACCTTATTAATCATGGCGGAATTCTTGTTTTTCAGCTCTTCATTTAACTAGTCAAATTTCTGCAAAATTATAACCTGGTCTGCTATATTTATCACTATGTTTGAGAGTTTCTCTTAATCTAACTAAATCCTTTGGTTCACACTCGGCTGTTTTGGGATTTCCTGCATTAACGCTGTTCTACTGAGATTTTGTCCAATTGCACCTACACTATTGCTTCACAAGAGAAAGAGGAACTGTTTTTGCACAGCAAAAACAAATCATCCCCATGAGCAATAATGATTTTGACGAAATGGCTGCATCTTGTTCTGTTTCAGAATAATGTGTTTTTCTATTTACGCAAAATTCAAGCCAGCTGACAAAACGGCGGGAAAAAGCTTTCTTGAAAAATGGGCAGGTGACTTCCAGCATCCCTCCAATTAAAAAATTCGGCCAAAGTCACTCTAATATGCACCGTTTCTGGCTGATGACAGTGTGTATACTCTGCAGGCCAAAAATTTCATTGAAATCACTCTATCTTGCACCGTTTTCTGAGATAAATGTGTTTTTGTGTCTTACACAGAAATTCAAGATGGCAGGAAAACAATTTTTGGCAGAAAGTTCCAGATGACTCTGTGTATACCCTGTTGGCCAAAGATTTATTTGAAATCGCTTTATCGCGCAAAGTTTCTGATATATTAAAGATTTTTCACTTTCATCAAGAAAAATTGGAAAGTTTGGTTTGTCATGAATAAGTCAGCCAATTTGTATTGCTTCACTGGCAAAAGTTAATGATTTCCAGACATCTATATAACAAAGTTACTTCCCAAATTTCATGTGAATAGGTGAAGAGCTTTTTAAGTTATCATCCAGACAAGCACACCCCTTTTAAAAACATATTTTTGGTTATGTGACTTCTCCCATTGGTCGAAATGTCATGGCTCCATATATTCAGAACTTTTTCCCATGGGTACTGCATACATCTGCCAAATTTGAACAGAATCCATCCAGTAGTTGCTGAGCTATAGTCAATACTAAATGCAGGAGCTGGTGGAACTGGCAGAGCCAGCAGCCCCTTCTGCATGAATTTTTCCTGTATAGAAAATAGTGTCCATTGCAGGAGGTTTAATTCAGTTGTACAGCCCTTCTTCATGTGTGAGCATTTGTTAGCTGTTAACTGGGTTCTGTTGAGATGTTGGTTAACTCGAACCTATGCCTTCAGACCACACTTATCGGTAATTGAGAATTTCCCGTAGTTATGCTGATGTTGTACTATTGTGATTAATCATAATACCTAACTAATATTAAACTTTCTAACAAACTGTGTTAGTGAGCATTTTACCTTGTTTGTCACAGGAGGAGTTGAGCTGTTTGTACAAGGAGCCTCAAAGATCTCTGCATATTTACGGCGAGTGTAATTCCCCACAGGATGGCATGGACTACTGATGTTCTGAACAGTCATTCCTTCTTCATATGCACTGGTCTGGTCCTATTACACAACACATTGCAAACAAAGGCCACATATCCGGAAAACTTGGCCCTCTAGGTAAGGGCCATTTTTCAAGGTTTAACCATCGACTCATAAATTGAAAGTAGTCACTGGCAATTTTTAGTGGTCATGAACTATGTTAAAATACATTACACCCAAAATATTATTTTCATCTCATATCGTTTATGTGAATATTCAGCCAAAACAAATGAAAACAAATATCTTGTGTACAAATATTACATAACTCATAACACTTGCTGGCCTTTGTAAATGAATATTCTGTTTTCTGGAAGAAATTTATTCCAAAGGTTTAGTCCTCTGACCGCACTTTAAATTATCTGAAAACGTCATCCAAATTTGCTTCAGTATATTTTGTTAATGGCAGCTAGGTATTACTGGGAAGTCTCATTTTAAGTCACAACTGAGGAAAATGTGAGCATAGCCTTGATATTGTACCTTCATATAAATTAAGTCAACAAATATCTAGGGACCATAGCATTATTCAACAAGTTGTCAGTTTTAGATGACATGGTAAATTCATTGAAAACCTCAAAGGACCTGATATTGTTAATAACTTTAAGGGAAGAAGCATATGTTTTTTTTTTAACTTGACATAGTTGCACCTACTGAGGTTTGAGTGTACATCACACCCCATCAGCAAGACAGCTAGATATATCCCATAAGCCTGATTTAGGTTTTATAACATAAAGTTGTGCATTTTTACTTAGCAGGTTATGCAAACTCTTTCGAAAAACAATTTGGTGTATCTCTACATAAATGTTACCAAAACAAACTACATAAAACTCGGAATAACCAAGCCTGCTACATAATTTGATATTGGCCACAGCAGAGGTGGCTGTGGATAAACATTCCATCGTATATTTTAAAACTTTTGTTGTACCTCTACATATATATTTTTTAAAACTAAAATGTAACAAACTCACCAAAACCAGGGCAGCTAGGTACTTGCTGTAGGCCTCATTTAGGCCGTAGCAGAGGTAGCTATAAGTATAAACATGATAAGGTGTGCCAAACATGAGGAGAGTTTCATCATAGCCTGGCTTGATGGACTCTGGATTCTCTGGGATAAAGGTGATCTGAGTGGAAGCCCCACCCATGTCTAAAGCCCCCACTGTACCCGATGAAAAGGATCCAAAACTGACCAGTGTGGTCAGTTGACTGACCACCTGAAATTAAATACAGTAATGATTGCCAAGCAAATATGGTCAATTCAACAACTATGGTTCCCCACAGATTTTCTAATTTGATTTTGTAAATTGTAGCTGTTAAAATCTGTAATGCTAGTATGATATTTTATTTCAGTAGCTGTTAAAATTATTTCCTTTTGCCAAACAGAAGTTATCTTTTCACATTCTGCAACAGATTATTTATACACCTAACAATGTCTTAAATTAAAACTGAAGTATAGGGGATTGCCTGAGTCACAAATTTTACATGTTCACCTCTATCATGAAATTGCCACATTTAACAGACAATAAAATAACTGGCTTTCCTAAGTAATTTACAGTTTCCCAGGAATAACAGCTTTCAATATTCAGATATTGTAAATTAAAATAAGAAATTTCAATAGATACTAAGGTTTTATCAATGGTTAAGAATTTACCAAGGCTAAAGTATATTCTAAGTAAGTAGTTTACTGCAACCCCAGTAGTCTTTAACATTCATATATTCTAAAAATTCCAAACTTCACCAGAAACTACGACGAGCTGGGTTAATTAATGTTTGAGACCTTACCGAGGCAAAAGCATCTCCCAAGTAGTTCACTGTGACCCAAGAAAAGGAGCCTTCTTCCATTCCATCAATGATCCGAGCCTGCTTCTGTGAGTTGTTGAAGTGAAAAGGGTACTTTTTAAATGTCGCTCTCACTGAATTCAAAATGGCCTCTGATGTATTAGTCTGGCCAGAGTCTCTGCAAATAATGAAATGATTAAATAATTAAATTTTTCTATAAAACGCGTACAGTTATATCCAACCAACAAATTTACAGGGAGTTTTTTTTTAATTGGAATGAATTTCAATTTCTAGAAAAAAAAAATGTTCTCTTTTCAATATAATTTTTACTAACAGGCTTTTAGTACATCTTCAAACCACCAGGCCATTTACTTATTCTTCAATTGTACAACTTCTAGTATAAATATATGAATGCATAATGCAAAAGGAACAGAAAAATTCAACCAAACATTGGTAGAGTTGCACCTTATCTAATACCTGGAGCATCTTCACACACTACTGGTGGTAAATATCAATGAGAAGTACACAACAATTTCTCGTATATTTTCTCCATGCAGTGTTAAAATGCTTCATAGTTTTATCCTCCATATCTCATAACTAGGGATGGGTCCGCACCAAAAATGTGTACATCGGGAGGACCTCAATGTAAAACTGTACCGATTCCAGGATTCTGCATTTTAGTACACCCCAACCAAACGTGGACATTCCTCTAAATGACATCACAATAAAAGTCCATAAATAATTGCAGAAAATATGAGATAAAAAGTCCATAATTTCTTCAGACTTCTGGTTTGTTTCCAAATATTTTAAGTTTTCCTTCAATTGTATGTCGACAAGTGAAATTAAAGTTATAAAGTATCACAACCAAAACATGGCAGTTCTGCTAAACGTGGTCGCTATATCGTAAAAGTCTGCAAAATACACAAAAATATGGGATAAAAGCTTATAATTTCTTTAGATTTGGGGTATATTTTCAATATTTTGAGTTTTTCTTTCATTATATGTGCTGACAAAGGAAGTGGCAGTTGTAAAATCTCATCACAGTATTTCATTTAAATGAACTCGATACCAAAATACCAGGCCCACCGACCCATCCCTACTCATAACATACAACCATATATAAAGGTACAAAGTAGGCCTTTAATTAGATTATATTTAATTTCACTGCATACATGTGGAAATGCACGGAGTTTGTGACAATAGCACACTCACCTGAGTAGCCTCATTCCGGCTGTTGCCCCTAGAAATACTGGTGTTTGTGCGTGTTGGTTCTTTGGAATGTATTCTTTAGCTTGGTCCAGGCAGGGTTCTAGTGACTTGCCTGCTTTCTCGGGATTGTTCACATAGGAAGAGATTCCAGGTCCCTGTGCTTGACACTTGTGATGTTGATCTACCACTCCAGTACCGTTCTCCTTTTCTGCATCCCACTTGTAAACAAACAGGCTGGTGTGACTAGAACCTGCATCTAATACCACTCCATACTGAAACACACAAACTACACAGAATTATCAACTGGCTGTGAGGAGATACAGACTGAAGTGTGACTAGAACCTGCATCTCATACCCTCCATACTGAAAAGACACAGAATTATTAACTGATTGCAAGTAGACACAGACTGGAGTATGACTAAACCTGCATCTCATACTACTCCAAACTGAAAAGACACAAAGACACAGATATTGACTGTAAGAAAATACACAAACAGACCGGTGTGACCTGAGCACCTCAGTCTAATATTACTCCAAACTGAATAATACAACCTAGATAATAATTTCTTCTCTCAAAATGTTCTGTGAGCTGTTGAAGCGAATAAATATGTTAACTCTTATGTATTGTACTAAAGTAAAAAATTACAATTCTGGATCCCACAAATTCCCTTGACCTGGTTTGAATACCCATTGAGACACATCAATGTAGATTACAAATATCAGCCAAAAAGACAAAAACCATTAAACACTATACGAGTACATTGTTGTCATGTACAGAATGCATTGCTGGCAATAAATCCGTCTAAAATTGGTTTTTCTCAGTATAGTAAGTAATTCTTAAGATATTTACAATACTTACACATATGTTTAGGTATGCCCTCTGAACAACTCTTATTATAAGTGGAAGAAAAGATTGCAACGTAATAATATGTGCAATTTGTATATCAATTAAAATCAGTTTTCATAAAACCAGAATATCTATCAGACCTTGTAGTGTGATATATATATATTTTGATACACCAATGAACTTAAAGTTTTCAAATATAAGATTATTACACTGTTTAGAAGATTTCTATGAAAGCTGATAGGCATAGACATAGATAACTTTATTTCACACAATAGCAATGCAATAAATAGGAACATTTTTGATTTGTTAAAACATAGAAAAGAGTTTTTTTGTGATGTTCCAGAAATATTGCTCACATTCAGACAAACACCTGCCTCAGATTAATGCTTGGCAATCAATGGCTAGAAGACAATTCACAATACACATATATATATTTAACGCTGTGTTCAAATTAATTACAGACCTCCTAGTCTTTAATAACTTATCTTTATTATCATTCTCAGCCCCTAAAATCTCAATATTTGATAGTTTCTTTAAAAATAGCAGATATTTTCTTTGAAAAACTATTACAATAAGAAAACATTTCACAGGAAAGCGTATTTCTAGATTTATAAAAAGTCCAACTTTATTGTTTCTTAGAAGTTCTAATTCTTGAAATATATATATATTTTAATATCAGAATGTTTCTGCCAAAAAGAGTAATTTTGAATACTGACCCACATTCTGTTTCAGAAAAATGTTCTATTTTGCTAGAAAGTTAGAAACATATTTCCTCTCTACAGTGATCACTGACTGAAGCTATATTACTGAAAACTATTAACATTAATTAACCATTATAAAACAGCTAAACAATAAATGTGTAATAATCTCTTAGTGATAACTGATTTTATCAGAATATTTTCACTCTCCAAAGCCCATTATCACTGAAATATTGATTGCAAGTGTATTTAAAATTTTAATACTTCTTTATCTTTGGCCAGACTTAATCTGAATTCATACACACACACACACAAACAATAAAAAAAAAACCAAAAACCAATATTCATTTCACAAACTAGAAGAACATTCGATCAGTCATAATTTTCAGAAAATCAGTCATCAGATTCCAATTGCAATAAAAGTATTTAAACACATAAAATTAAAGAAATTTTTGAAAATAGTTCAGATATTGGTAAACATTGGACTCCTCAACTTGTACAATTACTAAAATGCAGTCATAATTAAGACAACACCTTTATAATAGGAAAAACCAAAGACTCCATCTCTTCACACACACACAAACTTACTGTGATTATAACAAATTACTCAAGACTACATTTACCAATGCGAATACTTATTAAGATGAAAGCAACTCACATTCACAGGTTGTTCGCTTTCTTGAGCTCGTTTTAGGGAAATGGCTGTGAGTCCAATTGCTCCTGTAATGAAGGCCACAAAGGCCAGTATCCACCATTGATTGCAACCACAGGGCCACTCACTAACTGTGTCTGAAAAGTACACAGCGGATGGAAGCTAGATATTACTCATTTACACTGCTTACGGAGAATTCTTCCAGGTGGCCGGCACTTCTTATTAACTGGGCATATTTTCAAGAGAAAATAGGTTATACAGGAATACACTCATCTTTTTGTCTTTACACAAAGATAAAATTTCATAAGGTACTCAAGTCATTTTCACTGACACACCAGTAAGGCAGGGCTTATAGAGGATTCTTCAAGTCAGACTGAAGTTTTTAATAAATGGGGAAATTTTGAAAGAAAATAGGTCCTTAAATACACAAACCATAAATTACTGATTTACACTGACATCAACAAAAACCTATAATTAGAAAATTAAAGATATTGATTGAGTAGCCAAGATTTCCGATAAACTGGGTATACTTTCAAAGAAAATAGCTTCCATGGAAACAAATTCTTTAAACATGAATGTTAGTGTAATTTTCATGGACAATCATAGGTTACTGCTTAAGAAGGTTCCTCAAGATGGTTTAGATATCCAGTTTGATTTAATTGGCTATTTTCAAAACACATTGTAAAATGTTAACTCAATTACATGTCCTTGGTGGGGTGGAGGAGAGCAGTGCATACTGAACAGTCTTTTTCATAGAGATAAACCCAGTTATCCAGGTCAGGTTAGCAGTGAGTATCCATTAAGATATTTATTTCTATGACATCTTGACTTTCTCAAAAAACTGGATACAGGGGGAAAATAAAAGTTCTAACATCTTTGCCAGTGGCAGGAAAAATAATTCTTTACAAATATATCAAGCTCTGAATCAACTACATACTTCACCATTAAAAATAACCTTTCTGTAATCTGGAGTATGGGATATGCTTATAAATGTTTTTGTATCAAAATATGGGGTATGGTGACAATTGTAGACCACTGATCAAATCTACTGCAGTATTCTCATGACATTTGCTACCCATACTCAATTCTTAATGGGGTTTTATCAAATTACACTGTTGGTATATATGACCACCATGACTAATGACTTAGATTATTTTTACAAGAACTCTCACAAAGTGTAGTGAAACAAATGACAGGAAATTTCCTGTTTCAATAACATTTTAATTAAAAGTGTAGATTCTGAAGGAAAAAAGACCTTAGTCAGAACTATATTATCTTGTGTCTTTTCTTATAAGACATTACTTCTGTTGACTCTTTAATTTAATGGGTATTACAACACTAAAGATAGACAAACTGTGAACAAAATGCACACTCAACAAAATAAGTTAACTAAAGACTAAACCACAAAGTTCAAACTAGACATTGTGTCTTGACGCAGTGTATCCCCGGACGGGACATGGTTGAAGCGTGAATGTGTCGGGCTTGAGCCTGTTTCCTGGAGCACCAGGGGCTGATTTCACAAAGGGACTTAAGCCCAGATTTAGACTTAAATTTAAGACTTTGGTCTTAAATTTTGCCAACAGAATGTTAAGTATGTGGTCTTAGACTTAGCGGATTATGTGGTCTTAGACTTAGCGGATTTCACAAAGCAGCTAAGTCCATGAAATTGGTAAGTCAGTGGACTTAACTTTAAGTCTGGTTGGTAGTGGGCTTAAATTTTGTAAAGAGGACTTAAATATGGCCATCATGAAATTTTCTCCACTTCAAAATTTGAAATGGCTGTAAATAAAGTATAATTATACAGAACACCTCACTAAAATAGTCTTTGGGGAGTTTATATGTGGTAACAAGGTTTTCCATTTCAAAACGGCACTTATCCTTAGCTAAAATGCATCAAATGAAGGATATAAAATGTCATATAACACAGAAAACCACTGTGGTTATTTGATAAGCTAGGACTTAGCTAAGTCACCCTTTGTGAAATCCATTTAAGTCCAAGACCCAGCTAAGACCAAAGTCTTTGATTTAAGTCCCTGACTTAGCCAAAAACTTGGCTAAGTCTAAGTCCCTTTGTGAAATTGGCCCCAGGTTAGGATTCTCAATAGTAGGGCACAAAGAGGGCCCGACTCCCCCCCCCCCCCCCCACCTTAAATATGCAACCACCATGGTGTTGTCTGTAGCTATGATGGCAATAAGGTTCAATTAGAGGTCTAGGAAGTCCTTTAGGGCCAAAAGACCGCCTTGGTTCCAGATACTTTATGTGTAACTTGCTTCTGGAATGGACTAGGTTCCCCTTACAGAGTGTTTCCCCCTGACAGTAGGCTGGCTGACTGGTATGGTAGGTTGAGACAAGTCATCTCACCAAGACCAATGACTGGTACAAGAATTTATTTCTCTGTAACCAATTTCCTCGGGCAGTAACTGGTTGGTCTGAGACGGGCACTTGAACCCTTAAAAGGCTTCTGCTGGTCTGTTAGCCAGTCCAGTGGACCTGCCCAGTACCAGGGCCTAACCGGCTATAGGTGAAGCAATCCTCTGTAACCGGTTCCTGGTGGCTCCACAGTTCTGCGAAAACTCATAGGAGCTGGCAGAACTGGGGGAATTAGACTACATCTCAGCAGGGGAGGCTTATATGAAACAACTACCTTCTTCCTGTCCATAACTGTGAAATCAGCAGGTTTTCTCTGTAACCGGTAAGCCTGGATGCTGGTACCCCATCATGTACTCAACCTCCAAAGCCATTTTCAATAGTTTCCATGCAATATAGTCAGCACTAGGTCAGGTATTTTGGCGGTCTGTGGATGACCTTCAATGAAGAGCTTCAAGGTCAAATTTCTCATGCTTACAGAGGACATATATATGTGTTATATATACCAGCCATAGGATGATCTAACTTTCTGTATATGAGAACTGGGCCAAAATGTGAAAAAATGGCCAAAATCTGACCTTTAAGAGGCCAACAGTGACATTGAAATTGAAGGTCAAGGTCACAAAACAATAGCGTTCGTGGCATTGCCCATATGTACCCACATACCAAATTTGAAAGGTCTAACTAAAATATTTTTAAAGTTATCGCGTCCGAAAGGAAATCTCTGCGGTGGCAGTGGCGTGACCGTACTGAATCCTAAGTATCCCAGACTTTCGTCCGGAGATACAATTACCAAGAGACTGTCAGTAATACCTTGAAATTGAAACTACACAGGTACAATAAATTTCCTTCAAACTAGTAATAACAGCTTTTATTCAACAGAATTTTATTGAGACACAGGATCTGAAGTGCTTTGCCATTTTCCATATTATTTTTAGCATCTTATTATTGTAATCCATGACCCATGATTCTGGTACCCTTGAAAGCATCAATAGTAAATTGTATAGAGTAAAAATTTTTTGAAAATTTGAAAGAAAAAGAATCATTCATTTTTAGTTTTAAACATTTCCAGGTACTGTACACAAAAGATGTCTAGTGTATGTTTACCAGTTTTGAAAGGTGTAACAGACAATGCAAGTTTTGCATTTGATTAATTGCTTATTGATCATGATTGATAATCAAATGTATTCAAGCAACATTTTGTCAATATTTTCACAGTCCAGTCATGCTTTATTTATTACATGAAGTGTGAAGTATATTTGTGATAGTCGCTACCTAAAGATGACATATAAAAGAAATAACAACATAATCCTCTCAAATCAAACAAGTTAAGCAAGTAAACAAAAACACAAATACTTGACCATGTGTGAAAATGAACATTTTGTTCAGCCAATGGTAGACTAGTTAAACAGTAGACAAATTTTAGCTGGAAAATATTAAATCACAAGAAACGAAAGAGAAAAGAGAGTGCTGTTTCCAAGGTCAAAAGGACGATATATCCTGCTATGTCAAAGATGTTTTAAAATACATTTAAAAGTGACAAAATAGCACTGGAGATGCCTGTGCCCAACAGCTTAGGGAAATAGTTTTTGACACCATGAGATATAGAAGAAATCAAACAGTACAAAGAACAGAAGACTTTCACAGCAAATGATGTCATTTTTGTAAAGGTCCAAATGATGTTAATAGAGAAAATAACGTTTAATAGAGAAAATGTTTGTAAATTACGAAGCTGTAAAATTTATTTATTAAAATATAGCTACCAATAGAAATAGCACTACATGATGTTACATGCTTTAATGCCTAACCACGTCCCTACAAATTACCAACTTCATATACTATACAGTTTCCGAAAATAGCCCGGACAAGATTTTAAAGGTTAAGCTCACTACTGCAAGGTCAAAGATCAAATCAAGGTCACACCACAGCACTACATATGTACACTCCCTAACCAATGCCCCTGCCAAGTATCAATGTCCTGTACCTCAAGGTCACTACAACAAAGTTACAGGTCAAATCAAGGTCACAACATGATGATGCACACTAACACCCCCCAACCAATATCCCTACCAAGCTTCAACTTCCTACACCTTATGTGTCTGAGATATAGCCAGAACACAAAAGGTCAACATCACAACAGCAAGGTCAAAGGTCATATCACGGTCACACCACAACATTGCATATCTACACTCCCTCACCAATGTACCAACCAATTTTTAATTTTGTAAACCTTATGGTTTCTGAGATATAGCCCGGACAAGATTTTATAGGTCAAGGTCACTACGGCAAGGTCAAAGGTCAAATCAAGGTCACACCATGACGTTGCACACCTACACCCCCTAACCAATGTCCCTACCAAGTATCAACTTCCTACACCTTACGGTTTCCGAGATATAGCCCGGACACGATTTTCAAACTCTCACTACAGCAAGGTCAAAGGTCAAATCAAGGTCAGACTCTGACGTTGCACTCCTGCACCCCCCAACCAATGTTCCTACCAAGTATCAACTTCCAACATATTACGGTTTCTGAGATACAGCCCGGGCAAACGTTTTCCCGCTGCCCGCCCGACCATCCAGACACCATGGGTGAAAACAATACCCCGACAATCTGATGGGGTAAAAACTGAAAGCAAACCAAAGTTTACGGGACTTGTTACTGGGATAAATGAAAAAACAAGTGCAGAGACCAAATTTGTGAATCCCATGAGTCGTTTATTATTGCCCATTAAAGTGAATTCTAAAATACTTTTTAATAGTTCTGAACACTTTGTTTTCCTGAGCAGTTTTAAAAAATTACTTTTTAAAATGAATTTATGATATAGAGAAAACAAAATAAGAGAAAAGATGATTTTAGGCAGTTTGTATGGATATCTGATGATATACACTAATATAAATCAAAGACCTTGTGTCCATTTTAAATCTATTTTGGAGATGGGTTCAAAAGTAAAGAAAGTAAGAAACATTGACAAATAAAACCTGCAAAACAAATATACAGGAAAAAATAAAGCTAACCTAGCCATGTAGTTTTACAACCTACCTATCTATTTAATTTATAGATCTATTTATCTATGCCTTTAATTTTCAAAAAAAAAAAGTCTTATTTTTGTAATAAATTTCAAATCATGGTAATTTGACAGAAGCCTGTGTGCTTTTGGAGTTCTTGTATATTACGCAAAAATGCACCAAAATGGTAGGATCAAATTCTAGAAATACTAACAAGGCTTCAATACTATTTAAACTTCACCATATGCTTAATATCTAGACAACATACACCCATGTCAACCAACAAGGTGGTGTGAAATTAATGCATGCCTTTAACATTTAGATTTGAAAAATATTACTATTTGGTGTAGTTGGTATCCCAAAGTGACACACATACACAGGCACACTTTAATGTTGCTTTAAAAGGAAACAAAAACAAGCATCTATTTCATAAGCCAACAGAAACTGTTGATATGTTACAAAGCAACTTTGTGTTTGTAAAATCATACCTTTTAAACCCAGGAACACTGTTTCACCACTTTGTAAATTACAGGATGACAGTTTCTGTCCATTCCACAGTTCTTGCTGATCTTTGTTTCTGATCACATATTCTCTCTTGCAAGGAATAGCTATAATAGAAGAAATGCCAAACTAGATAATGTGTCCCGAAGCAGCATATCCCTGGATGGGACATATTCATATTCAGCACAATACACACAAAAGTTCCATCAAATGAGGTACAAAATCATGAGTCAAACAGGAGTCAAACATTAAATCCGACCTTACAAAAAGATTTACAGCCCATGATTTTGTATATATATATATTTTTTTTCTGATTCAAGCCATGCCGGAGGTGTTAAAATATTATTCAATGAAAATTTTAATGGGAAAATATTAAATACTGTTGTTGGAGAAAAAAGTAGGTCCATACTGGTAAATATTGAAATTAACAATGAATTTTACACAGTATTATCTGTTTATGCCCCAAACGTTGAAAAGGGTCGTATTGAGTTTTTCAAACACTTATATTAATTCATGAAAAATAATGCTATTAATGAAAATAATGTAATTATTGCAGGTGATTTCAACGTTTGTGTTCGATCTTCTGATAGGTTTCCTCAGAAAAATATTATTCTAACATGACACGGCTGTGTCCGCGATTCTGATTGGCTAAGACGCGAAAAGTTGCTCTGTAAAACCCCGCATAACATCCCTAGTTCTATTTTATCGCTCACAATGCCGCTCCGCAAAAAGAAAACTTCAAGTAACAGCTTGGATTTTTGTTATTAAATAAACAAATAATGGTAAATACGACATTTATGGATTCTTACATTTGAAAATAGAATATACTGATATGAATGTACAAAATTTTAAGGAGGTTTAACAAAGAAAGGGTTATTTTATTTGTGGCTCTTCCAATATTTCAACTGCACCATTTGATAAATAATCTTTATAGAATATTCGTATATTTTTGTACAAAATAGCTTCAAAACTAATTTTTATGAGATAATTTTAAAATGTCATGTTAGAATAGAAATAGACAACTCCGAGCTCGGTGTTATAGGAGATTTTACAACGATTAGCGCATTAGAATCACTCAGGCTTTGCCTTCGTGATCCTAATATCGCTAATCGTTGTAAAATCTCCTATAACACCTCGCTCGTTGTTGTCTATTTCTATATTGATAAAAGTTTTTTTTTTGTAGATTTATTAGACAAGTGTAAACTTAATGACTGCTGGACTCTGAAATATATGGACAAACCTGGTTTTATTTACTATGATAAAACATACAAATGTTACAGTAGGTTAGATTATGTTCTCTTATCAGAACATCTAAGTGGAGATATCTCTGACATTTATATCACTGAGCCCCCAAGAAGTAATGGTGTAATAGATCATAAAGCAGTCATTGTATCTTTCAGAATACAAAATACTGTTAGATTATATGAAAAGTACCTTTGTAAACAATTATTGTGGGTAATGTTAAAATAGCATCAGAGATGCCCGTACCCCACAGCCTAGGGAAATATTTTGAACACCATGAGATATAGAAGTACTATATCAGTACAAAGTTCAGGATACTTTCAGAGCACTGTCAGTTATATAAAGGTCCAAACAATGTTTAAATAGAGAAAATAATGTCTAAAAGAAAGATAATGCATGTAAAGATGAAGTATTAAAACAAGTCAATTCAATAACAAGATGACAGCATTAATCAGTAAACTAAAATTACAACACTCTTTATCTACATCTGCATGGCCGAATTATGGTTTAGATGTTTTGAATATTACCATGCATACAGAAGTGGTAATACATTTAATGAATGCTTATGTGTGGTGTTGAAGCAAAATTTGTGGTTCACTTGATGAAATTCCATCTCTTACAATGGGAAGTTATGAAAGTAAAATTCTTAATAAATTCTAATATTACTTTAATGCTTAATCTGCATCAAAAGACAGACCCAAAGGTGCAACAAGATTTTAAAGGTCAAGGTCACTATGACAAGATCAAAGGTCAAATTAAGGTCACACCATGATATTGCACACCTATAACCCCTAACCAAAGTCCCTACCAAGTATCAACTTCCTACACCTTACGGTTTCCGAGATATAGCCCAGACAAGATTTTATAGGTAAAGGTCACTACGGCAAGGTCAAAGGTCAAATCAAGGTCAGACCATGACGTTGCACACCTATACCGCCTAACCAATGTCCCTAGTAAGTATCAACTTCCTACACCTCACAGTTTCCAAGATATAGCCCGGACAAGATTTTATAGGTAAAGGTCACTACGGCAAGGTCAAAGGTCAAATCAAGCTCAGACCATGACGTTGCACACCTACACCCCCTAACCAATGACCCTACCAAATATCAACTTCCTACACCTTACAGTTTCGAGATATAGCCCGAACAAGATTTTATAGGTCAAGGTCATTATGGCAAGGTCAAACGTCAAATCAAGGTCACACCATGACGTTGCACACCTACACCCCCTAACCAATGTCCCTACCAAGTATCAACTTCCTACACCTTATGGTTTCTGAGATACAGCCCGGACAAACTTTTTCCCGCCGCCCGCCCGCCCGCCCGCCCATCCGGACACCATCGGTGAAAACAATACCTTAACGGCTGTGGGGTAAAAATTAATATCAAAGAATACTCTGTGAAATACAGTATTGAGAGAGCAAAAATGTTGAAAAAGGATTTTCAATGCTTGCAAGAGAAACTAGATTCACTGAATAAAATGATTTCAGAGAATCAAATTATTGGGCAGGATGTTAAACAAGCAATCAGTGCCCGTGAACGGGCTCTGTGTCAGCTGACTGTCTGTTTTGAGTTTCAGAGTAGAAGTGACAGAAGAAAAGGACACAAAAGTTGTGCCCTGGAAATGTTGTTCAGAAGGAAAGTAAGAAAGTAACTGTTAAGGTGTAAAAAGTAAGTTAAAAACATATTTAAAGAAAATATTGCAAATGCAATAGTAATAATTTTACTATGTTATAGCTGACCCCAAAATAGGTGAATAACATACTGAAACTAGACCTATCGCATCGGAGAACCGATGCAAATTGTATCCACCAGAAAGAAAACTCACCAAAGCCATTAAAACATCGCTTAACCTTGGAGAAGCCCAAGGTGAAATCTGACCATATCAAAAGATTCTTAGCCCATGATTCCTATAGGTTGGTGTGACATTGCAAACCTCTAGGAACACAAATAAGCGAGATATAATCACTGTTAATTTTGGCAATCCTCATTTGACCTTGAAAGAGGGGCCAAAGGTCAAATCTGATCACATCAAAAAAATTCCGAGCCCATGATTTCCTATAGGTTGATTTGACATTGCAAACCTCTAGAACCAATAATAAGCGAGTTATAAGCACTTTTAAGTTTGACTATCCTCGTTTGACCTTGAAGGAGGGGTCCAAGGTCAAATCGGACCACACCAAAAGATTCTCAGCCCATGATTACCTATAGGTTGGTTTACCATCCCAAACATCTAGGACCAATAATAAGCGAGTTATAACCACTTTTAATTTTGGCTATCCTCGTTTGACCTTGAAGGAGGGGTCCAAGGTCAAATCCGACCACACCAAAAGAATCCCAGCCCATGATTTCCTATAGGTTGGTTTACCATCCCAAATCTCTAGGACCAATAATAAGCGAGTTATAAGCACTTTTAAGTTTGGCTATCCTCATTTGACCTTGAAGGAGGGGTCCAAGGTCAAATCCGACCACACCAAAAGATTCCCAGCCCATGATTTGCTATAGGTCGGTTTACCATTCCAAACCTCTAGGACCAATAATAAGCGAGTTATAAGCACTTTTAAGTTTGGCTATCCTCATTTGACCTTGAAGGAGGGGTCCAAGGTCAAATCTGACCACACCAAAAGATTCCCAGCCCATGATTTCCTGTAGGTTGGTTTACCATCACAAACCTCTAGGACCAATACTAAGCGAGTTATAAGCACTTTTAAGTTTGGCTATCCTCGTTTGACCTTGAAGGAGGGGTCCAAGGTCAAATCCGACCACACCAATAGATTCCCAGCCCATGATTTCCTATAGGTTGGTTTACCATCCCAAACCTCTAGGACCAATAATAAGCGAGTTATAAGCACTTTTAAGTTTGACTATCCTCGTTTGACCTTGAAGGAGGGGTCCAAGGTCAAATCTGACCACACCAATAGATTCCCAGCCCATGATTTCCTATAGGTTGGTTTACCATCCCAAACCTCTAGGACCAATAATAAGCGAGTTATAAGCACTTTTAAGTTTGACTATCCTCGTTTGACCTTGAAGGAGGGGTCCAAGGTCAAATCTGACCAAACCAAAAGATTCCCAGCCCATGATTTCCTATAGGTTGGTTTACCATCCCAAACCTCTAGGCCCAATAATAAGGGAGATATAAGCATTTTTCATGACTGACAAAGAAACACCCGTGGCAGCCATCTTGTTTTTCAAAATGAGTCCAAAACTATTCCCAGTCAAGATTTTTTAATGACGAACATATCCTGCCAATTTGAGATCTATACCTATAATACCCTTTGCTCTAGGGGGCCAACAAAAGTCCTTGCTTTAAGTCGAATAAACGTCCCTGGCGGCCATCTTGTTTTTCAAAATGAGGCAAAAAATATTCCCAGGCAACATTTTATGGCTATTAATATATCCTGCAAACTTGAGAAGGCTAGCTATAATATTTTTTTCGTTGAAACGGTGAAATCTCTCTACACACTGCGCCTATCCAGTGGATACAATGATTTACTCAACAGTGAGAACCTGAAAGTAGCTATTGCTCAGCTATGCCATGAGCTGCGGGTCTGAAATTTTACTATGTTATAGCTGACCCAAAAGTAGCTGAATAACATATTTACACAAATTCTCTAAATGCAATAGTTTTCAAGTTGCAAGTGATTTTAATCATGATGGAAACTACTGAAAAGTCCAAAAGTAGCTATTACTCACTTAGCTATTGAGATAGACACCCAAGTTACTCACCATGTTGTAGCTATGGAAAAAGTAGCTGAATAACATATTTTAACAAAATGCTCTAAATGCCATACTTTTCAAGTTATAAATGATTTAGTGTTGAGTAACAACCTCAAAGTAGCTATTACTCAGCTATACAATGAGCCACAGGTCTGGAATTTTACTATGTTATAGCTGACCCCAAAATAGGTGAATAACATATTGAAACGAAATACTCTAAATGCAATACTTTTCAAGTTATACATGATTTAGTGTTGAGTAAGAACCTCAAAGTAGCTATTACTCAGCTATGCAATGAGCCACAGGTCTGGAATTTTACTATGTTATAGCTGACCCCAAAATAGGTGAATAACATATTGAAACGAAATACTCTAAATGCAATACAAGTTATAAGTGATTTACTGAACAGTGATAACCTGAAAGTAGCTATTACTCAGCTATGCCATGAGCTACCTTGGTACGACCTGGCTATGTCCCTTGATTAACGCTAACTGCCTTGCTTTATGTTTAGATGCGCCTTAGAATCCATCAGTGATGGAGATTAAGCGCTATAAAAGTCCACATTAGATTAGATTAGAGCTACAGGTCTGAAATTTTACTATGTTATAGCTGATCCAAAAGTAGCTGAATAACATATTTGCACAAAATTCTCTAAATGCAATAGTTTTCAAGTTACAAGTGATTTTACTCTTGATGGGAGTCACTGAAAAGTCCAAAAGTGGCTATTACTCACTTAGCTATTGAGATAGACACCCAAGTTACTCACCATGTTGTAGCTATGGAAAAAGTAGCTGAATAACATATTTTAACAAAATGTTCTAAATGCAATACTTTTCAAGTTATAATTGATTTAGTGCATGATTTCATTAATTTTAATGCATTAAAAATTTTTAAAATTCATAAAAAATATTTAAGAAAGATCCAGGTCTGACACTCACACAAGGGAATGTACTTGTGGTCTAGTACATATATGCAAGATGTGAGAGAAATCCCTGCAATAGTCACTGAGAAAATTGTGATAAAGTGTTGAAATTTTCACACTTTTGGTGGGGGTACCTCCCTTGTAATGTCTCTAGCAAACAGACGAACAGGCAGATTTGCATGCCTTGAACAATTTTTCATCCTCGATAGATAAGGTATCTTTTAAAAAAACAGCATGTCTCTAGACCTTGTAGTTTTGGAGGAGAAGTTGTTCACGCGGACGCCAACGCCACAGAGTGACGACATAATGTCAGCTGACTGAAAAGTCAGCTGACATAAAAACTTGAAAGAAGTAGGGATAAAATTCAGTCACAGTTATCAGTACATTATGAAATAAAGGCAAATGGCTGTAATATCAGGTCATGTGCCAAATTAATAAAAGATGGTGAACACTCAAAGGATTATCAGGGGTTAGAACAAAAACGTCAAAGTAGTAAAAAGCAATAAAAGTAGAGGATAAGATTGTATATGATAATAAAGACGTATTAAATGAAATTTTAAAATTTTACACAAATTTGTATTCTAGTAATACTGCTTCTACACACATAATTGATGATTACTTAAACAATATTGATCTTCCTAAATTATCTGGTAAACAAATGAAAATATGTGACAATCCTTTTAGTGAGTCAGAGTTCAAAGAAGCTGTCCAAAAGTTAAGGCCTAACAAATCACCTGGTCCTGATGGCTTATTACCAGAATTTTATCAATTATTCTGGAGTGACTTGAAAATACCCTACATGAATATGATAAATGAATCATTCTATAGAGGTGTTCTACCAGAAACAGCACGAAAATCTGTTGTAACTTTAATTTTTAAGAAAGGCGATAAAAGACTTCTTCAGAATTACAGACCCATTTGTTTAAGCAATTATGACTATAAAATACTGTCTTTTGTTCTTGCCAAAAGACTCCAGACTGTAATACCTTTCTTGATAAGCTCAGACCAAACTGGCTATATAAAACAACGAAATATGACTACAAATATTAGGCTAATTTCTGAAATTATTGAACTTTGTGAAAAACAAAGCCTGCCTGGATTTTGAAAAGGCATTTGATAGCCTAAACTGGCACTTCATGCAAAAGGAAGTGAAAAAATTTGGATTTGGTAATTTCTTTTCCACGTGGATAAAAATTCTTTATAATGATCCGTCCCTTATGATAACAAATAATGTCTGGTTATTGAACAAGATACCAATGTTAAAGGCATTAGATAAGGGTGCCCCTTTGTCTGCACTCCTGTTTATTTTATCAGTAGTATGCCTTGCAGTTAAAAAAAAAATTGACTCAAAGTTAATTCATGGTATTGTCATAGGTGGACAAGAATTGCGAATTATTCAGTATGCAGATTACTCCTTAACATTGTCAAACTATATATCTCTGCAGAATGCACTTTCAATTATAAAAGATTTTATTGTTATATCTGGTCTGCAATTAAATATTAAAAAAATTTGAAAATTTTAATTACTTAAATGTAGCTTTTATAAGCTACAAGCTTACCATGTGGGACTCAATGCTGTTGTCGGATGGCCACAAGGCATCATGGCCAATGTCTAAGAAAAATAGACATTTATAGTTGGCCGTAGCCTCCAGTTGTCGTCACGTGATAACTTCTGACCAATCGCCCTACTTTCTCATTGAAATTTTTTAAACCTACCCCTCAGCTGTAAACAGTGGGAAGGCAGGGTGGGACTCTTCTGAGTCCCACATGGTAAGCTTGTGGCTTATAAAAGCTACATTTAAGTAATTAAAATTTCCAATTTTATTACGCTACAATAGCTTACCATGTGGGACTCAATGCTGAATCCAACCGCCCGGTGGCGGGATTACAGCAATTTTTCTTAGATTTGAAGTAATATATATTAGAAAGAGTGTTAGAAATACCAGTCTGAGTCCCGTTTACAGTGCCCCAATCTCGAAGACTGGGCCTGTAAAGAGCCAAAAACCTAAATAGAATGGAAGACAGTCCTAAAACTGTCTAGATGTTTTGATTGTAGGACGGAAGTGCAGCAGTGCTCACTTAGAGGTCTAAGGGTCCTTAGGGGCCCTTCACGAGTGACAGACCAGCCCAATGGTTGGAATTCTCATAAAATTTTTGCCACCGAATATGAGATTAATGACAAGTTTAATAAGTCCTTAATACATATTATTTTGATAAACTAAAAAACAAAATGACCTTACCCGTAACATCTTGAAGGTAAAAGAATACCTAGATCCTGGGATTAGACTCCTGAAGACTTGGTTGTAGCGGATGTGCCCCCCCCCCCCCCCCCCCCCCCTTTTTTTCTTTCCGAGGACAACTGGTCTGAGGGGAAGGATCTAGGACTTGTTGTGCCGCCACCACGGGTCCCAGATACATATTGTTGTCGTCGTCTGACCAAGTAAGGTCTTTTAGGTAAAAATTTGTAAATGTGTTGTGAGCTTTCCAGTGACAGGCTTGCATGATTTGGTCCACCGATACCCCACCGTAAAAGGCCTTAGAGGCCGCGAAGGCCCGGATGTCATGTGCTTTAACTTGGACCAAGTCCAAGGCTTGTTGGTCTGCTTGTTTATAACAAAGTAGAATGGTCTGTTTCAACCAGGAAGAGAGAGTAGCAGGTCTGAGGTATGTCCTTTCTTGAAGGAGATGAAAAGGAGGGATCAAGACCTTCTCAGGTCTTTGGTTCGATCCAAATAGTACCTCAGGGCCCGTACCAAACACAGGTTCCTGTCTTCTTTGAATTGTCTATCTACAATGGTAGTCAAAGCAGGAATAGTCACCGGAGACACACTTTGAGAACCTTCTCTTGCTAGTTGGTTTTTGGCTATGAAGTCAGAAGAAGGGAACAAGGCAACCTTTTCCCATTGGCCTAGATTAGATACTTTGTTTGCAACCCAGGCATGGATTTCGCTGCGGCGCTTGCCGGAGGCCAAAGCTAGCAAGAAAGCAGTTTTGAGAGTAAGATGTTTGAGGTCTGTCTTTCATAGGCTCAAAGGGTGCTTTTGTGAGCTCATTAAGAACAACAGAAAGGTTCCACTTAGGAAGATCCTGGAACTTTTGGGACGATCCCTGTGAAAGCTGGAGAGTAACCTATGAAGGTCTGAACTTTGTGCAATATGGTGGCCTGTTGGGCCCAAAGTGTCAACAATGGCCGTCCTGTAACCATCGATGGTCGAGGGGCGCCTGTTTAGATCTTGGTACAGGTACATGAATAAGTCTGAGACTTGTTTCACAGATGGAGTGGAGAAGTCCACTGAATTTTCTCTGCACCATTTCTCAAATAAGGCCCACTTTGATTTGTAGATGGTTCTTGTTGATGACCTATGAGGTGCAGCAATTCTCTCTGCCACCTCCACAGAGAAGCCTTGTTTTTGGAGCTGTCCACTCCTAGACACCAGGCGTGGAGGTTGAGATGCGTGGATTGCTGTGGAACACACAATTGTGGGATTGTTTGAGAAGAGTCGCTGACACCGGAAGTTGCAGTGAGATCTCTGTTGAGAGCTGCACTAGGTCCCAAAACCAGGGCATCCCTGGCCAGCCTGGGGCTACTACGATGATCAGGCAATAGCATTGCCCGATTTTTTGGATCACCCTGTGAAGGAGAGCCGTAGGAGGGTAAGCATAGGCAGTGAGACCCGTCCAGTTTATGTTCAGAGCATCTATGTCCCAAGCCTTTGGGTCTGGGACAGGAGATACGTACAGTGGAAGTTTGTGGTTCAGATGAGTGGCAAATAGGTCTACATGAGGTGTGAACGACTTTTGGCAGATCTGTTTGAACACCTGCGGATGCAGTGACCATTCTGTTCACTGCACTTGGTTTGACCTGGACAGAAGGTCGGCCATCACATTCAGGCACCCTGGAATGTGTCTGGCTTTCAATGTTATGTGATAGTGATGGCACCAGGTCATGATCTTCCACAGGAGAGCACACATCTCTGCTGAGTGAGTTCCTCCTTGTTTGTTGATGTAGGCTACCACTGTTGAGTTGTGCGTTGCAACTAGCACTGTTTGGTTCTGGCACTGGTCCTTAAAGCTTCGAAGGGCCAGGGAGACCGCCTTCAATTCTAGGACGTTTATGTGTTCCCTTTTTTCCTGGTCTGACCACAGACCCTTTGTAGAATTTTGATCTAAGTGATCGCCCCAACCTTCGTTTGAGGCGTCGGTAAAGAGTTGGATACTGTGGTCTTTGGGATGAAGGTCTGCACCTTTCATCACGTTTGAGGGATTTTGCCACCAGTCTAAGTGGGCTGCAATGGCTTCTGTCCAAGGAAGGAGGCTGTCCAGCGACTGAGGATATCTCCAGTGCTCCTTGAGAATTGAAACTGAAAGGGCCTCATGTGAAGGCGTCCCTCCGGGACCATTTTCTCCATTGAGGCAAGCAACCCAATTAGCAACATCAAACATCTTGCAGTCAAAACACGTTTTGACTTGAGTCGTAGGATCAAATTCTGGGGCCGATTTCACTAAAGGACTTAAACTAAGTCCCTTTTGTGGCTAAGTCTTGGACTTAAATCTAAGACTTTGGTCTTAGCTAGAAATATGGATTTCACAAAGGTGACTTAGCTAAGTCCAGGCTTATCATATAACCACAGTGGTTTTCTGTGTCATGTGACCTTTTGTATCTATTCAAAATATAATATTGGTGCCACATATTCTTCATTTGATGTGTTTTATCTAAGGATAAGTGCTGTTTTGAAATTGAAAACCTTGTTAGCACATATAAACTTCCCAAACACTACTTTAGTGAGGTGTTCTGCATAATTATAATTTATTTACAGCCATTTCAAATTTTGAAGTGGAGAAAAGTTTATGGCGGCCATATTTAAGTCCTCTTTACAAAATTTAAGCCCACTACCTCCCAGACTTAAAAGTTAAGTCCACTGACTTAGCAATTTCATGGACTTAGCTGCTTTGTGAAATCCGCTAAGTCTAAGACCACAGACTTAGCAGTTTTTTGACAAAATTTAAGACCAAAGTCTTAGATTTAAGCCTAAATCTGGACTTAAGTCCCTTTGTGAAATCGGCCCCTGAAGTTTGAGCCATCTCTCTTGAGTGGGTTTTACAAGGGCTGAAACTAGATGGTATTCGTAGACCACGAATGAAAACACGTGAGTAGGTTTCAGTTCTGATTTTTCCTGATTTATTATCCAACCCAAGGACTGGGTTAGGTCTACCACCGCCTGAGTGTTCACTTGGGCTTCCTCCTGAGACTGGGACCTGATCAGCCAGTCGTCCAGGTATTGGTGAAGTCTGAGTTCTCTGGAGTGGGCCATTAGCTTCACTTCCTTTACGATCATTGTAAAGACCTGGGGGGCTGTGGCTAGTCTGAATGGGAGGGAGGTGAACTGGAATACCTGAGACTTGTAGCAAAACCTTAGGTATTTCCTTGAGTTTGGATGGATGGGGATGTGCAGGTAAGTGTCCGACAGATCTATCGATGATACCCATTCTCCTGGAATCAGGGAGGTCCTGATCTACGTGTAGAAAAGTGTTGAGCCTGCTTAGGTCTATGACTGGCCTCCACCTTTGGTGAGGCTTGGGTACTAGGAACAGGCGACTGTAAAACCCGAGAGATTTTACATTTTCCACCCTTTCGATTGCATTCTTTGACAGAAGAGACTGGATACAAGTGGCCAGTGCTTGGTCTTTTTGACGGGCCTTGTACTCTGACAGAATCAGAGGGAATCTGACCAAATTTGGTTTTGAAAGGAATGGCAGTACGTAGCCATTGGTGATAATGTTTAACACGTTTGAAGAACATTTGTTTGTTTGCCAGTCTCTTCTGAAAGAACGGAGGCGACCTCCTACTGGTGGACTGAGGGAGGCTTTTAAGGAGTCATTGGGGAGAGGGGTTTCCACGCCCCCACCCTCTGTGGTGGGGTCGAAAACAACCCCTGGAACCTCTGAAGTTCGGTTTCCGCCTTCCTGAGGAAAACGATTGGTTACTGCTTTGTGAGGAGTTGCCCCCATAGGGGCGTTTCCTGTAGGAGCCTCTTTTCTTGTTGTGGGGACCACGAAAGGGCTTATTTTGATAGGGTCCGAAACCCTGAGAGTCTTTAGAGGTGCCTTTTTTGAGGAGGAAGTCTTCACCTTCCTTCACAAGTTGAGACTGGAACAAGGATGGGTCCCAAAAGGACGAGTTCCTGAGTTCTTGGCGTCTTGTTTCCCCTAATTGTGGTTGTAAGAGGGTCATTTCGGCTTGGAGTATATGGGCTAGGGATTTGCTGAGGCATGTAAGAGCCCTGTGTTGGATAAGAACCGTCTTATTCCAAAAATCTAAATACTCACAGACTTGCTCATAGCCACGCTTTGCTGCTTTTTCAGGATTGGCACCTTTCTGGATCTGTGTCTTAACCTTCTTGTCAGTTGACTTAATTGTATGTTGACACTTCTCAAGAGAATTATTGCAAGAAGATGAAGTTTTGGCAAAGGCAGCAGTGAAGTTGAGCGTGGAGATATTTTGCCTATCCTGGTGTTCCAATTCTTTAAGAATTGGTAGGGGAACCTTGCCCATAGGAGCCCCAGGGGGTTTAGGAGTAATACAGATTTTGGCAAAATCTGTATTCAACTCCTGATATTTGTCCTGATAACAGGGCTGTCCCACCCTGTACCACTTGGAAGTGGAAGGAGGAGATTTGATATATTTACCCTCGGGTAAATTAGCGGCCTTAAAGTCATGTTGAAATTTATCAAAGGCGTCTTTGATAACTGAGCTAAGTAGAAGTATAGAAGAAGGACCTCTAGGTCTGAGCTCTTGACGGCCTTTCTCATCGTCCAGACCCATGACTGAAGTTGAGGACCTAGGCATAGACTCCCTGGGGTCAGGGAGGGAAAGAATGCGCCTAAAAGTGTCGACCTCTTCAGCATACTGTGAGGGAATGTCAGACAGAGCTACTTCCCTATAACTAGACCTATCGCATCGGAGAACCGATGCAAATTGTATCCACCAGAAGAAAACTCACCAAAGCCATTCTAACATCGCTTAACCTTGAAGGAGAAGCCCAAGGTGAAATCTGACCATATCAAAAGATTCTTAGCCCATGATTTCCTATAGGTTGGTGTGACATTGCAAACCTCTAGGAATACGAATAAGCAAGATATAAACACTAATTTTGGCAATCCTCATTTGACCTTGAAAGAGGGGCCAAAGGTCAAATCTGATCACACCAAAAGATTCCCAGCCCATGATTTCCTAGATTTTGGTTTACCATTCCAAAGCTCTAGGACCAATAATAAGCGAGTTATAAGCACTTTTAAGTTTGGCTATCCTCGTTTGACCTTGATGGAGGGTCCAAGGTCAAATCTGACCACAGCAATAGATTCCCAGCACATGATTTTGTGTACTATCCTCGTTTGACCTTGAAGGAGGGGTCCAAGGTCAAATCCAACCACAGCAATAGATTCCCAGTCCATGATTTCCTATATGTTGTGTTTACCATCCCAAACCTCTAGGACCAATAATAAGCGAGTTATAAGCACTTTTAAGTTGGGCTATCCTCATTTGACCTTGAAGGAGGGGTCCAAGGTCAAATCCGACCGTAGCAATAGATTCCCAGCCCATGATTTCCTATAGTTTGGTTTACCATCCCAAACCTCTAGGACCGATAATAAGCGAGTTATAAGCACTTTTAAGTTTGGCTATGCTCGTTTGACCTTGAAGGAGGGGTCCAAGGTCAAATCCGACCACACCAAAAGATTCCCAGCCCATGATTTCCTATAGGTTGGTTTACCATCCCAAACCTCTAGGACCAATAATAAGCGCGCTATAAGCACATTTAAGTTTGGCTGTGCTCATTTGACCTTGAAGGAGGGGTCCAAGGTCAAATCTGACCACACCAAAAGATTCCCAGCCCATTATTTTCTATAGGTTGGTTTACCATCCTAAACCTCTACGACCAATAATAAGCGAGTTATAAGCACTTTTAAGTTTGGCTATGCTCGTTTGACCTTGAAGGAGGGGTCCAAGGTCAAATCCGACCACACCAAAAGATTCCCAGCCCATGATTTCCTATAGGTTGGTTTACCATCCCAAACCTCTAGGACCAATAATAAGCGAGTTATAAGCACTTTTAAGTTTGGCTATGCTCGTTTGACCTTGAAGGAGGGGTCCAAGGTCAAATCTGACCACACCAAAAGATTCCCAGCCCATGATTTCCAATAGGTTGGTTTACCATCCCAAACCTCTAGGACCAATAATAAGCGAGTTATAAGCACTTTTAAGTTTGGCTATCCTCATTTGACCTTGAAGGAGGGGTCCAAGGTCAAATCCGACCACACCAAAAGATTCCCAGCCCATGATTTCCTATAGGTTGGTTTACCATCCCAAACCTCTAGGACCAATAATAAGCGGGTTATAAGCACTTTTAAGTTTGGCTATGCTCGTTTGACCTTGAAGGAGGGGTCCAAGGTCAAATCCGACCACACCAAAAGATTCCCAGCCCATGATTTCCTATAGGTTGGTTTACCATCCCAAACCTCTAGGACCAATAATAAGCGCGCTATAAGCACATTTAAGTTTGGCTGTGCTCATTTGACCTTGAAGGAGGGGTCCAAGGTCAAATCCGACCACACCAAAAGATTCCCAGCCCATTATTTTCTATAGGTTGGTTTACCATCCTAAACCTCTACGACCAATAATAAGCGAGTTATAAGCACTTTTAAGTTTGGCTATGCTCGTTTGACCTTGAAGGAGGGGTCCAAGGTCAAATCCGACCACACCAAAAGATTCCCAGCCCATGATTTCCTATAGGTTGGTTTACCATCCCAAACCTCTAGGACCAATAATAAGCGAGTTATAAGCACTTTTAAGTTTGGCTATGCTCGTTTGACCTTGAAGGAGGGGTCCAAGGTCAAATCTGACCACACCAAAAGATTCCCAGCCCATGATTTCCAATAGGTTGGTTTACCATCCCAAACCTCTAGGACCAATAATAAGCGAGTTATAAGCACTTTTAAGTTTGGCTATCCTCATTTGACCTTGAAGGAGGGGTCCAAGGTCAAGTCCGACCACACCAAAAGATTCCCAGCCCATGATTTCCTATAGGTTGGTTTACCATCCCAAACCTCTAGGACCAATAATAAGCGGGTTATAAGCACTTTTAAGTTTGGCTATCCTCGTTTGACCTTGAAGGAGGGGTCCAAGGTCAAATCTGACCACACCAAAAGATTCCCAGCCCATGATTTCCTATAGGTTGGTTTACCATCCCAAACCTCTAGGACCAATAATAAGGGAGATATAAGCACTTTTCATGACTGCAAAGAAACGCCTGTGGCGGCCATCTTGTTTTTCAAAATGAGGCCAAAAATATTCCCAGTCAAGATTTTATAATGAGGAACATATCCTACGAATTTGAGATCTCTACCTATAATACCCTTTGCTCTAGAGGGCCACCAAAAGTCCTTGTTTAAAGTCGAAAAACGCCCGTGGCGGCCATCTTGTTTTTCAAAATGAGGCCAAAAATATTCCCAGGCAAGATTTTATGGCTATGAATATATCCTGCAAATTTGAGACGGCTAGCTATAATATTTTTTTCGTTAGAGCGGTAACGGTAAAATCTCTCTACACACTGCGGTGGCGGCGGCGGCGACGTAGGCGTAACGAAGTCAAATCCATAGTATCCACCGGATGCTATCCGGTGGATACAATAATGGGGGTCTGGATCATGTTGAGGGAGATCTTGATCAGAAACAGCCCCTGAGGGCTGAGCCCCAGAGGGCTTAGAAGACCTGTGTCTGGCTACAGAGGACTGATCCTCCTCAGGAAGATGACACATATCTGGACCTGGTTTTATGTTTACTCTTATCAGAGTGTTTTTTAGGTTTAGTAGATGGGATCTGAGATTCATCGGATTGATCCAAGGCAGACCTGGATTCAACTTCATGCCTACTGCAAGAGTGGCAGTGTTTTTTGGGTTTATCCGAGACCTTCTTAGAAGGTTCCTCGGATGTACTAGTACTCTGATCCGATGTATTATGAGGATCAGGTCTGAGACGTGGAGGAAGTGCTGGACCATAGTCACATCCATATCCTCGGTTTGAATGGTAGTTCTATGTCTTGGAGGGGGTAGGTCCAGATTAACAGCAGTACGAGAAGATGTACCAGGTTTGGAAGCAGAAACTGAGGTGTGATCCACCTCTGTTTGTTTTTTAGACGTCAACTCCTCTTGGAGCGACTGAAAAGCTTCCAACATAGATGCCTGGAAAGAACCCATTTGCTGCTGTAAATGGATGTTTAGTGAATTGCCCAGGGATTTTTCTAGATTTGTTTCAATTTTATGCTGCAAGGCAGTACCTGGGGTGGATGGGGGTGGGTGGGGGTGGTTGAGGTAAATAGATTGTCTGCATTTGAACCAGTGAAAGAATCCCCGTCGCCCTCACCGAAAAGATCAAGTTCATCATCTTTTGCATTAGAAGCGTCTGCCTTTTGTTTCTTTATATAGCGTTTCCTGTGTTGAATTTTGTTCATTTGGTCATCTGTGAAAAATGCACAGATATCATAGGGCACTTCAAAGGTGACACAGGGTTCATCACCCTTGCCAGATTCCCAACAAGTAGGGCAATAGTTGTGTAAATCAAAGGAAAAACAAAAATGGTGGCATTTTTGTACTCTCGTTTGATGGATGGACAGATATAAAAAAATAGGCCAAGGCCTGCTGCTTACTGGCGACCCGCATGTTGTTGTGTTTTTCCATTTTTTGGCGAAAATTCGAAATGGCTGCCATTTTTGGGGAGGGGAAAATTTTTTGAAAATTGCCAATAGTACATTCCTCTTATACCCTTTCGACGAAATTGCTCTATCTCGCATAGTACATTCCTCTTATACCCTGTGGGTCGAAAATTTGGACGAAATCGCTCTATCTCGCACGGTTAAGGAGATAGAAGCAATTATGTGTTTTTCCATTTTTGGCGAAAATTCGAAAATTCAAAATGGCCGCCATTTTTGGGGAGGGGAAAATTTTTTGAAAATTAACAATAGTACATTCCTCTTATACCCTGCGGGTCGAAAATTTCGACGAAATGGCTCTATCTCGCACGGTTAAGGAGATACAAGCAATTTTGTGTTTTTCCATTTTTGGCGAAAATTCAAAATGGCCGCCATTTTTGGGGAGGGGAAATTTTTTTGAAAATTGCCGATAGTACATTTCTCTTATATCCTGTGCGTCGAAAATTTCGACGAAATGGCTCTATCTCGCACGGTTAAGGAGATACAAGCAATTTTGTGTTTTTCCATTTTTGGCGAAAATTCGAAAATTCAAAATGGCCGCCATTTTTGGGGAGGGGAAAATTTTTTGAAAATTAACAATACTACATTCCTCTTATACCCTGTGGGTTGAAAATTTCGACGAAATGGCTCTATCTCGCACGGTTAAGGAGGTACAAGCAATTTTGTGTTTTTCCATTTTTGGCGAAAATATGAAAATTCAAAATGGCTGCCATTTTTGGGGAGGGGAAAATTTTTTGAAAATTGCCAATAGTACATTTCTCTTATATCCTGCGGGTCGAAAATTTCGACGAAATGGCTCTATCTCGCACGGTTAAGGAGGTACAAGCAATTTTGTGTTTTTCCATTTTTGGCGAAAATTCGAAAATTCAAAATGGCCGCCATTTTTGGGGAGGGGAAAATTTTTTGAAAATTGCCAATAGTACATTTCTCTTATATCCTGCGGGTCGAAAATTTCGACGAAATGGCTCTATCTCGCACGGTTAAGGAGATAGAAGCAATTTTGTGTTTTTCCATTTTTGGCGAAAATTCAAAATGGCCACCATTTTTGGGGAGGGGAAAATTTTTTGAAAATTAAGAATAGTACACTCCTTTTATACCCTGTGTGTCGAAAATTTCGACGAAATCGCTCTATCTCGCACGGTTAAGGAGATACAAGCAATTTTGTGTTTTTCCATTTTTGGCGAAAATTCTAAAATTCAAAATGGCCGCCATTTTTGGGGAGGGGAAAATTTTTTGAAAATTGCCAATAGTACACTCCTCTTATACCCTCTGGGTCGAAAATTTCGACGAAATGGCTCTATCTCGCACGGTTAAGGAGATACAAGCAATTTTGTGTTTTTCCATTTTTGGCGAAAATTCAAAATGGCTGCCATTTTTGGGGAGGGGAAAATTTTTTGAAAATTAAAAATACTACATTCCTTTTATACCCTGTGGGTCGAAAATTTCGACGAAATCGCTCTATCTCGCACGGTTAAGGAGATACAAGCAATTTTGTGTTTTTCCATTTTTGGCGAAAATTCGAAAATTCAAAATGGCCGCCATTTTTGGGGAGGGGAAAATTTTTTGAAAATTAACAATACTACAATCCTTCGTATACCCTGTGGGTCGAAAATTTCGACGAAATGGCTCTATCTCGCACGGTTAAGGAGATAGAAGCAATTTTGTGTTTTTCCATTTTTGGCGAAAATTCAAAATGGCCGCCATTTTTGGGGAGGGGAAAATTTTTTGAAAATTGCCAATAGTACATTCCTGTTATACCCTGCGGGTCGAAAATTTCGACGAAATTGCTCTATCTCGCACGGTTAAGGAGATAGAAGCAATTTTGTGTTTTTCCATTTTTGGCGAAAATTCGAAAATTCAAAATGGCCGCCATTTTTGGGGAGGGGAAAATTTTTTGAAAATTGCCAATAGTACACTCCTCTTATACCCTCTGGGTCGAAAATTTCGACGAAATGGCTCTATCTCGCACGGTTAAGGAGATAGAAGCAATTTTGTGTTTTTCCATTTTTGGCGAAAATTCAAAATGGCCGCCATTTTTGGGGAGGGGAAAATTTTTTGAAAATTGCCAATAGTACATTCCTCTTATACCCTGCGGGTCGAAAATTTCGACGAAATTGCTCTATCTCGCACGGTTAAGGAGATAGAAGCAATTTTGTGTTTTTCCATTTTTGGCGAAAATTCGAAAATTCAAAATGGCCGCCATTTTTGGGGAGGGGAAAATTTTTTGAAAATTGCCAATAGTACACTCCTCTTATACCCTCTGGGTCGAAAATTTCGACGAAATGGCTCTATCTCGCACGGTTAAGGAGATAGAAGCAATTTTGTGTTTTTCCATTTTTGGCGAAAATTCTAAAATTCAAAATGGCCGCCATTTTTGGGGAGGGGAAAATTTTTTGAAAATTAACAATACTACAATCCTTCTTATACCTTGCGGGTCGAAAATTTCGACGAAATTGCTCTATCTCGCACGGTTAAGGAGATAGAAGCAATTTTGTGTTTTTCCATTTTTGGCGAAAATTCGAAAATTCAAAATGGCTGCCATTTTTGGGAAGGGGAAAATTTTTTGAAAATTAACAATACTACATTCCTCTTATACCCTGGGGGTCGAAAATTTCGACGAAATCGCTCTATCTCGCACCGTTTCTGAGATAAACGCGTTTTTGTTTTTTCAACGTTAAGAAAAATCGTGACATTTAGTAAATCATTAATAAGTCGGCCATTTTGTATTGGATTGTTTCGAAAAGTTATTGATTTCCAGACATGTATATAACGAACCTACTTGCAAAATTCGATGTGAATAGGTGAAGCGCTTTTTAAGTTATCATCCAGACAAGCACACCCTTTTGAAAAACATGTTTTTGGTCATGTGACTTTTCTGATTGGTGGAAAAACATGCAATGAGGAAAAATGATAGTCCTCCACCCAAGGAAGCTCCATACCAAATTTCAAAGAAATCGGTGCAGTAGTTTCTGAGGAGAAGAGGCTGGAAAAAAAATTGTTGACGACGCCGACAACAACCACAACAACAACAACGACAACAACAACGAAGACAACGCCAGGCCATGCCATTAGCTTACTGGCCAACTTTAAGTTATCATCCAGACAAGCACACCCTTTTGAAAAACATGTTTTTGGTCATGTGACTTTTCTGATTGGTGGAAAAACATGCAATGAGGAAAAATGATAGTCCTCCACCCAAGGAAGCTCCATACCAAATTTCAAAGAAATCGGTGCAGTAGTTTCTGAGGAGAAGAGGCTGAAAAAAAAATTGTTGACGACGCCGACAACAACCACAACAACAACGACAACAACAACAACGAAGACGACGCCAGGCCATGCCATTAGCTTACGGCCGTTGGCCAGTAAGCTAAAAAGCCTGAACCGAGGAAAACTCAAAACACGCGAAGATAGGAAATATACAATGTACTTATCCTGTCAAAACAGAAATTTTACAGAATAATCCATGATATATAATAAAAGAAATAACCAAAAATAAACCTCCAACAATACGTAAAAGCTGAGATATAAATGAAAATGTCTGTATTATTTACAGAAAGCTACCAGTTCAACGTGGCAAACGAGAAAGTAGGGCGATTGGTCAGAAGTTATCATGTGACGACAACTGGAGGCTACAGCCAACTATAAATGTCTATTTTTCTTAGACGTTGGCCATGATACCCTGTGGCCATCCGAGAACAGCATTGAGTCTCACATGGTAAGCTATTGTAGCGTAATAAAAGTGAAGGTTTATGGTTAGGGTCCCTAAAAGAAGGACCAGAAAGTGTATATGAATTTACTTCAAGGGTGAATGTTTACATGTACTTGGAATTTACCTTGGTGCCAATAATACAACATGTGTTTCAAGAAACTGGAAAACAAAATTGGAAAAATTTGAACAACTTCTTGTTAGGTGGGATTTAAAGAAAATTACATTATATGAAAAAGTGTCTGTTGTAAAATCCTTAGCATTACCTATATTAACTTTAAATGTATCTGTTCTTGTTGTTCCAAAATCTATTTTGAATCAGATTAAAAAAATAGCATCAGAGATGCCCGTACCCCACAGCCTGGGGAAATATTTTTCAACACCATGAGATACAGAAGTAGTGTAACAATACAAAGTTCAAGATACTTTCAGAAAAGTGTAAGTTATATTAAGGTCCAAATAATGCTTAAGTAGAGAAAAATAATATCTAAGGAAAAGAAATGTATATAAAGATAACGTATTAAAACAAGACAATTCAATAATAAAATGACAGCATTTATCAGTAAACCAAAAATGGCCGAATTATGGTTTGGATGTTTTGAATATTACCCATACATACAGAAGTGGCAATACATTCAATGAATGCTTATGTGTGGTGTTGGAGAAAAGCCTGTGGCTCACTTGATGAAATTCCATCTGTTACAATGGGAACTTGCAAAATGGAATTCTTAATGAATTCTAATATGACTTTAACAGTGCTTAATCTGCATCAACAGACAGAACCAAAGGTGCAACAAGATTTTAAAGGTCAATACAGCAAGGTCAAAGGTCAATCAGTTTTACACCATGACGTGGCACACCTAAAACCCTCAACCAATGTCCCTACCAAGTATAAACTTCCTACACCTTACAGTCTCTGAGATATAACCTGGACCAGATTTTATAGGTCAAGGTCGCTACAGCAAGGTCAAAGGTCAAATCAAGGTCACATGACGTAACACACCTACACCCTCTAACCAATGTCCCTAACCAGTATCAACTTCCTACACCTCTTACAGTTTCCAAGATATAGCCCAGACCAGGTATTATAGGTCAAGTTCACTACGGCAAGTACAAAGGTCAATCAGTTTTACACCATGACGTGGCACACCTAAAACCCTCAACCAATGTCCCTACCAAGTATAAACTTCCTACACCTTACAGTCTCTGAGATATAACCTGGACCAGATTTTATAGGTCAAGGTCGCTACAGCAAGGTCAAAGGTCAAATCAAGGTCACATGACGTAACACACCTACACCCTCTAACCAATGTCCCTAACCAGTATCAACTTCCTACACCTCTTACAGTTTCCAAGATATAGCCCAGACCAGGTATTATAGGTCAAGTTCACTACGGCAAGTACAAAGGTCAAATCAAGGTCACACCATGACGTTGCACACCTACTACCCTCAATCAATGTCCTCACCATGTATCAGCTTCCTACACCTTACAGTTTCCGAAATATAGCCCAGACAAGATTTTATACGTCAAGGTCAGTACGGCAAGGTCAAAGGTCAAATCAAAGTCAGACCATGACGTTGCACACCTACACCCCCTAAACAATGTCCCTACCAAGTATTAACTTCCTACACCTTACAGTCGCTGAGATATAGCCCGGACAAGGTTTTATAGGTCAAGGTCACTAAGGCAAGGACAAAGGTCAAATCAACATCAGACCATGATGTTGCACACCTACAAGTCCTAACTAATGTTCCTACCAAGTATCAACTTCCCACACCTTGCGGTTTCCGAGATATAGCCCGGACAAGATTTTATAGGTTAAGGTCACTACAGCAAGGTCAAAGGTCAAATCAAGGTCAGACCCTGACGTTGTACACCTACACCCCCTAACCAATGTCCCTACCAAGTATCAACTTCCTACACCTTATGGTTTTCGAGATATAGCCCGGACAAGATTTTAAAGGTCAAGGTCACTACGGCAAGGTCAAAGGTCAAATCAAGGTCAGACCATGACGTTGCACACCTACAACTCCTAACCAATGTTCCTACCAAGTATCAACTTCCTACACCTTACGGTTTCCGAGATATAGCCTGGACAATATTTTATAGGTCAAGGTCACTACAGCAAGGTCAAAGGTCACATCAAGGTCAGACCATGACTTTGCACAGCTACAACCCCTAGCTAATGTCCATACCAAGTATCAACTTCCTACACCTTATGGTTGCCGAGATATAGCCCGGACAAGATTTTCAAACTCAAGGTCACTACGGCAAGGTCAAATCAAGGTCAGACCATGACGTTGCACACCTACACCCCCAGCCAATGTCCCTGCCAAGTAAAAACTTCCTACACCTTACGGTTTCTGAGATACAGCCCGGAGAAACTATTTCCCGCCGCCCACCCACCCAGCTGTCCGACCGACCGCCCATCCGGACACCATGGGTGAAAACAATACCCCGACAGCCCTTTAGGGCTGTGGGGTAAAAATGGAGACGATTTGGATGAAAACCTAACAAAGCGTCCATTGTTTGTAAACAGAACTTATCTTGGGCGCATGCGCAAACCTTATATTTTTGTTGACATCCAGCACAGCATAGATTCTCTGCAAGCAGAAGACTGGTTACAAAGAGCGAGTTTGGCCTGGTATGTCGAGTGCGACAAGGATAAATCTTAGGCATTCACAGATCGCATATTCCGAGGTGAGAAGGCAAACAGCTTGGAATATCTTCTTGAATTAAAGTAAACAAATGCCAATAGGGGAAACACTCTGTTTCAGTTTATGCAATAATTATTGTGTAATAATTATAATAAAACAGCATCAGAGATGCCCGTACCCCACAGCCTAGGGAAATATTTTCAACACCATGAGATATACAGAAGTACTGTATCAGTACAAACTTCAGGATACTTTCAGAGCACTGTCAGTTATATAAAGGTCCAAACAATGTTTAAATGTAGAAATAATGTTTAAAAGAAAGATCATGCGTATAAAGATGAAGTATTAAAACAAGATAATTCAATAACAAGATGACAGCATTAATCAGCAAACTAAAATTCAACCCTCTTTATCTACATCTGCAAGGCCCGAATTATGGTTTAGATGGTTTGAATATTATCATGCATACAGAAGTGGTAATACATTTAATGAATGCTTATGTGTGGTGTTGGAGCAAAATCTGTGGCTCACTTGATGAAATTCTATCTCTTACAATGGGAAGTTATGAAAGTAAAATTCTTAATAAATTCTAATATGACTTTAACAGTGCTTAATCTGCATCAAAAGAGAGACCAAAAGGTGCAACAAGATTTTATAGGTCAAGGTCACTACGACAAGGTCAAAGGTCAAATTAAGGTGACACCATGATAATACACACCTATAGCCCCTAACCAATGTCCCTAGCAAGTATCAACTTCCTCAACCTTACGGTTTCCAAGATATAGCCCGGACAAGATTTTATAGGTCAAGGTCACTACGCCAAGGTCAAAGGTCAAATCAAGGTCAGACCATGACGTTGCACAACTACATCCCCTAACCAATGTCCCTACCAAGTATCAACTTCCTACACCTTACGGTTTCCGAGATATAGCCCGGACAAGATTTTTGAACTCATGGTCACTATGGCAAGGTCAAAGGTCAAATCCTGGTCAGACCATGACGTTGCACACCTACACATCCTAACCAATGTCCCTACCAAGTACCAACTTCCTACACCTTATGGTTTCCGAGATATAGCCCGGACAACATTTTATAGGTCAAGGTCACTACGGCAAGGTCAAAGGTCAAATCAAGGTCAGACCAGGACATTGCACACCTACACCCCCTAACCAATAACCCTACCAAATATCAACTTCCTACACCTTACGGTTTCTGAGATATAGCCCGGACAAGATTTTATAGGTTAAGGCCACTACGACAAGGTCAAATCAAAGTCAGACCATGACACTGCACACCTACACCCCCTAGCAAATGTCCCTACCAAATATCAACTTCCTACACCTTACGGTTTCCGAGATATAGCCCGGACAAGATTTTATAGGTCTAGGCCACTACGGCAAGGTCAAAGGTCAAATCAAGGTCAGACCATGACGTTGCAGACCTACACCCCCTAACCAATATCCCTACCAAGTATCAACTTCCTACACCTTACGGTTTCTGAGATATAGCCCGGACAAGATTTTATAGCTCAAGGTCACTACGGCAAGGTCAAAGGTCAAATCAAGGTCACACCATGACGTTGCACACCTACACCCCCTAACCAATGTCCCTGCCAAATATCAACTTCCTACACCATACAGTTTCCGAGATATAGCCTGGACAAGATTTTATAGGTCAAGGTCACTATGGCAAAGTCAAAGGTCAAATCAAGGTCAGACCATGACGTTGCACACCTACACCCCCTAACCAATATCCCTACCAAGTATCAACTTCCTACACCTTACGGTTTCTGAGATATAGCCCGGACAAGATTTTATAGGTCGAGGTCACTACGCCAAGGTCAAAGGTCAAATCAAGGTCAGACCATGATGTTGCACAACTACACCCCCTAACCAATGTCCCTACAAAGTATCAACTTCCTACACCTTACGGTTTCCGAGATACAGCCCGGACAAGATTTTCAAACTCAAGGTCACTACGGAAAGGTCAAAGGTCAAATCAAGGTCAGACCATGACGTTGCACATCTACACCCCCTAACCAATGTCCCTACCAAGTATCAACTTCCTACACCTTACGGTTTCTGAGATACAGCCCGGACAAACTATTTCCCGCCGCCCGCCCGCCCGGACGCCTGCCCGCCCGCCCATCCGGACACCATGGGTAAAAACAATACCCCAACAGCCCTTAAGGGCTGTGGGGTAAAAATGATCTTCAATTTCATATAGGGAAAGAATCATAAAGTAACAATTGGTACTGTAATTGGTGATTGTAAAGTAGGGGGCTTAGGAGTTCCTGATGTTTCTCTTAGGGAAAAAGCTCTGAAAGCCTCTTTGATAAACAAGTTTCTGTCTGATTCAAAACTTACTAAAGTTTTTGAATCACAGCTTAATGAAAGTAATATAAATTTTTGTATTGTATTAAAATGAACTGTCACAATTTTGAACAGTTACATGGCTTAGATAAAGTATCAAGGACAAGGCCGTCATTTCAGCCTACAACTCAGTAAAACCTATAAAGCCTATTGAAAACTTGAATGAGTTTGAATTTTTCTCACAAGTTATATGGGATAATGAGCATTTTAGGTACAAAAGTAACATACTATTCCTAAAACATTGGGTAAAAATAGCCAGCCTCGCAGGCAAGAACGCCAGCCCGCAGGTACAGCTAAATGGCAAACAACATTGAGATTTGGAAAAATCTTAGGAACAACTTCTGTTGTAAGAAGTATAGAGAACCCACAAGATGTTCTACAAAAGATTCACAGGCCATGATTTCTTACAAATAGTTTTCACATTTTGAAGCCAAAGAAACAACTAGAAAAAGGTTTTTGCTAAAAAAACGAGCGGCCCGGATGGAGATGTGGGGTTATTAAAGCTGTAGTAGTTCTGGTATCAGACTGTAAGCAGAATGTAAGCTTTACTGTGTTTTGTATCTGATAGAAAAGCAGATTATTTAAAAATAGCATCAAAGATGCCCGTACCCCACAGCCTAGGGAAATATTTTTAACACCATGAGATATAGAAGTACTGTATCAGCACAAAGTTCAAGATACTTTCAGAGCACTGTCAGTTATATAAAGGTCCAAACAATGTTTAAATAGAGAAAATAATGTCTAAGAGCAAGATAATGTATGTAAAGATGAAGTATTAAAACAAGACAATTCAATAACAAGATGACAGCATTAATCCCAAACTAAACATTACGACACTCTTTATCTACATCTGGCATGGCCGAATTATGGTTTGGATGTTTTGAATATTACCATGCATACAGAAGTGGTAATACATTCAATGAATGCTTATGTGTGGTGTTGGAGCAAAATCTGTGGCTCACTTGATGAATTCCATCTGTTACAATGGGAAGTTGTAAAAGTAAAATTCTTAACGATTTCTAATATAATAACTTTAACAGTGCTTAATCTGCATCAAAAGACAGACCCAAAGGTACAACAAGATTTTAAAGGTCAAGGTCACTACGGCAAGGTCAAAGGTCAAATCAAGGTCACACCATGACATTGCACACCTGCACCCCCTAACCAATGTCCCTACCAAATATCAACTTCCCACACCTTACAGTTTCCGAGATATAGCCCGGACAACATTTTATAGGTCAAGGTCACTACAGCAAGGTCAAAGGTCAAATCAAGATCTGACCATGACGTTGCACACCTACACCCCCTAACCAATATCCCCACCAAGTATCAACTTCCTACACCTTACGGTTTCCGAGATATAGCCCGGACAAGATTTTATAGGTCAAGGTCACTACAGCAAGGTCAAAGGTCAAATCAAGGTCAGACTATGACGCTGCACAACTACACCCCCTAACCAATGTCCCTACCAAGTATCAACTTCCTACACCTTACAGTTTCCAAGATATAGCCCGGACAAGATTTTCAAACTCAAGGTCACTACGGCAAGGTCAAATCAAGGTCAGATTGCAAAAGGAAATTCTAATATGACTTTAACAGTGCTTAATCTGCATCAACAGATAGACCCAAAGGTGCAACAAGATTTTAAAGGTCAATACAGCAAGGTCAAAGGTCAATCAGTGTTACACCATGACGTGGCACACCTAAAACCCTCAACCAATGTCCCTACCAAGTATAAACTTCCTACACCTTACAGTCTCTGAGATATAACCTGGACAAAATTTTATAGGTCAAAGTCACTACAGCAAGGTCAAAGGTCAAATCAAGGTCAGACCATGACGTTGCACACCTACACCCCCTAACCAATGTCCCTACCAAGTATCAACTTCCTACACCTTACGGTTTCCGAGATATAGCCCGGACAAGATTTTAAAGGTCAAGGTCACTACGGCAAGGTCAAATGTCAAATCAAGGTCAGACCATGATGTTGCACACCTACAACCCCTAACTAATGTCCCTGCCAAGTATCAACTTCCTACACCTTATGGTTGCCGCGATATAGCCCGGACAAGATTTTCAAACTCAAGGTCACTACGGAAAGGTCAAAGGTCAAATCAAGGTCAGACTATGACGTTGCACACCTACACCCCCCAACCAATGTCCCTGCCAAGTATGAACTTCCTACACCTTACGGTTTCTGGGATACAGCCCGGACAAACTATTTCCCGCCGCCCGCCCGCCCGCTTATCCGGACACCATGGGTGAAAACAATACCCCGACAGCCCTTAAGAGCTGTGGGGTAAAAAATGGAAAAAGAAAGGAGCCACAGGATTTTATTCCAATTTGATGACTTTAAGCAGGCCATGGGTCCATTAAATATTTTGAGTTTAAGGTCACCATAAAATCTTAATACATGTGCCAAGTTTGGTTGAAAAAAGTGAAAAACTAAGTGAACTGGAGGGCTAAAATCCCCTTTTTTGACATTAAGGTGACCTTAAGATTGCAGATACAGGGCTAAAACTTCGGCATGTGAAAGATTATAAAAAAGTAGCTGAATAAGTTATTCCAACAAACGCCAAAATCCTGACCGTTTTTGAGATACAGACCAAGTACCCATTTAAAAAAAAATTACGAAAATAAAACGCCTCCCATTCAGGCATCTATGGTCTGATTGATGAGAAAATCCTTTCCGACTTCCAACCTTGAGTAAACATATCCTGAAAATTTGGTGAAAATCTATGCAGGGGTTTAGTCTGTGGAACACCCACAAAGTTTAAGACCCGAAAATTTTAAAAGTGTTGCCATAGCAACACTTGCAGCTGGATACTCCCCAAAACCTAATCAGCTGTAGATCCTCTTGGGGTAAACATATCCTAAAAATTTGGTGAAAATCCGTGCAGGGGTTTAGGCTGTGAAACACACACAACCTTTAAGACCCGAAAATCTTAAAAGTGTTGCCATGGCAACAGTGGTACCTGGATACTAGTGCTGGGAATCACCTCCAATTTTCATGGTTGATTATTTGTCCATTTTTCCAAGCGATGATTGACCCATAATCGATTATTTTACTCCATTATTGTTTATTATTTAAGAAACACTTTCCGGGATAAAGTATAGGTCAATCTGGTAAGAATAACGGTGTTCCCACATTTAGAATCTACCGAAAGCACCCACTTCCTGTAAATATGGTGGTAGACATAAACAAACTTGAAATTCAAGACAAAACTGTCAGTTTATTAAGTAAAAATACCTAAAATATTTTTAAAATACGTGGATATTCATATAAATCAGGAAATGTAAGATATAAGCTTAATAATCGATCATTAGAAAAGGTCAGTGACCGACCGCGATTCTACACTGTCACCGACGATTAATAGACAATACGTCTAATTGCCACACCACTACTGGATACCCACCAAAACCTAATCAGCTCTAGATCCTCTTGGGATAAACATACCCTGAAAATTTGGTGAAAATCCGTGCAGGGGTTTAGTCTGTGAAACACCCACAATGTTTAAGACCCAGAAATATTAAAAGTGTTGCCATGGCAACAGTTGTTACCGGATACCCTCCAAAACCTAACCAGCTCTAGATCCTCTTGGGGTAAACATCCCCTGAAAATTTGGTCAAAATCCGTGCAGGGGTTTAGGCTATGGAACACCCACAAGCTTTATGCCCGCCGCCACTGCCCGGATGGCGCAGGGGACGACTATAACCCCAGCCTTTATGGGCTGGGGTTAAAAAGTGGATATATGTATGTTAAAGACTTATTTAATGATGATGGTACTTTTGTTGATGAACAACATGTATTTCAAAAACTAGAGGAATGCTTTTGCTAACAAAAGCGAAGCGTCCCTTAAAGTTTAAAATGCTTTGTGGTTTTAATAAGCATGCTGTAAAGCTAAAAATGCACAAAGCTGCACCGTATGCTTTCCCAATACCTCTTAATACATTCTGAAGCTATAAAAGCAACAATAAAGGAGATATAAGGCAAAAACTCCAAAGCAGCTATTTATGACCCCAGTTTGGCCCATAAGGGAGGGTCGGGGGGTAAAACTGACAGGCTATTTAGACTCTCCACATATGCTTTCCCAATACCTCTTAATACATTCTGAAGCTATAAAAGCAACAATAAAGGAGATATAAGGCAAAACTCCAAAGCAACTACTTTATGACCCCAGTTTGACCCATAAAGGCGGGGCAGGGGATAAAACTGACCGGCTATTTAGATTCTCCACATATGCTTTCCCAATACCTCTTAATACATTCTGAAGCTATAAAAGCAACGATAAAGGAGATATAAGGCAAAAACTCTAAAGCAGCTATTTATGACCCCAGTTTTGCCCATAAGGTGGGGGGGGGGGGGGTAAAACTGACCGGCTATTTAGACTCTCCACATATGCTTTCCCAATACCTCTTAATATATTCTGAAGCTATCTGCCACTGTGGCCTAGCGGGTAACACACTTGTCTAGGAACTCAGAGGACGTGGGTTCAATCCCAGGTACAGGCAGATACATAGTGGCTCGGATGACCACTTAAAATGGCGGTCCTCTGTCATTGGGTCCTATCCCCAGTGGCAGGTTAAAGAACCTCAAGGACGTTGATAAATGGTCATCCTTGAGCCTCTATCTTCCAGTTAGGGGAATGTGAGTGACTTGTGAGTTGGGGCTGTACCTGTACAGTTGGATTGGTTAAATAGCGCTTTGAGTCCTGTAGTATATGGAGATATTGCGCTGAGTATAAATACATACATAAAAGCTATAAAAGCAACAATAAAGGAGATAAAGGCAAAAACTCCAAATTGGCTATTTTATGACCCCAGTTTGACCCATAAGGGGGGGTCGGGGGGTAAAACTGACCGGCTATTTAGACTCTCCATATATGCTTTCCCAATACCTCTTAATACATTCTGAAGCTATAAAAGCAACAATAAAGGAGATATAAGGCAAAAACTCAAAATCAGCTATTTTATGACCCCAGTTTGACCCATAAGGGGGGCCGTGGGGTAAAACGGACCGGCTATTTAGACTCTCCACATATGGTTTCCTATTACCTCCCAGTACATTTTATAGCTCTAAATGCAATACTTAAGAAGATAATAGGGGGGTTGGCCTAAATTTAAGGCTTTCAGATTGGAAGGTGTCAGAAAATCACTCATAAATGAGACATTTTTCAGGGAATTGCTCCCAAAATCTAATCAGCTCGCGTTTTCGATAGTATGAACAGGTGTGTCAAATTATATGGCTCTGTAGCAAGTAGTTTTTCCTGAACTGTGATGACGGGGGGGTGTACTTCAAAAAATAGTTTTTGATCATGTGACCTTCATAAAGGTCAAAGGTCACATTTAAGCATGCAGAAAAATTTCCCCACGCCTAAGGTATATAACTGCCAAATATGTTTTGAAACCTTCTAATAATAAGGGAGATATTCAAGGGAGACCATAATGCGGCGGCGGCGAGGAAACTGAGGTGAAAACAAATAAGCGCCCTTTCAGGGACGCTTAATTATCATGTAGAACAAATTGGATTAGTGAATTTGTTCTTGTTAAAAAATGTATTTGTAAATTAGCTAAAAAGTTTGATTCAAAATGTTGTAAATATATCAATGTTAAAATGTCTCTTGAAAGGAGAATGATGTTAGGAAATTCACTGTATGATCTTAAAGATAAAAACACAAAGCTCTGTTACAATAATATCTGGAAACTGATAGGTATGGAATTGAATTAAATTAAATGGAATTGATTAAATTAAACATATCATCTTTGTTTTTTGGATTAACTCAGAAAATTTGTATGTATGGAATTTATTAATTGTAATCATATCATACTCTATACATAGTACATGGACTAAATGTAAATTTGAAAGTAAAAGTTATGCAATATTAAAAATATATAAATATTAATATTAAAAGAAATCTTGAGTACTATGGTGCACTATTTTCCTTACTTCTTGATAAAACAAATTCAACAGAGTTTAATAAATTTGTGAAAGAGATCATTGAGGTGTTGTAGCAATTATACTTTAATTGGTTCATCACCTAATTGTAATATTCAGTAAGTACAATTTGTTACAACTATATATAGTATTATAAACAGTTACATGTGGGGAAGATATTGCGCTTGCAAAGCAGTAGATTAGATTAGATTACATGTGATGCTGCATTTGATGGGTGATTGAACATTTGTACACTGTATGTTGAAGAAAAGTCTGGGATAATGTCATAACAAACATGACAAACACTTGTAATCCACCCAATGGAGGGTTTGAACCCTTGCCTTCCCGTTTTTTTTTGTACCAAAAGGGCCAATAAAGATATAAACTTGGGGAAAAAAAATTGTATATGTTGGTTTTACTTTCGAAAGCCCTTGGACCAACATTACAGGACTTGACCTGAAAAAAACAAAAAAAAACAAGCAAAAAGTGCCCTTGAACGGGCTGTGTCAGCCGACTTTGTGTTTTGAGCTTCAGGATAAAAATAAAAGCAGAAAAGGGCGTATCTCAAAAGTTCAAAACAGCTATTGCTCCGCCAAACAATGAGTTACTGTTTTGCAATTTACTATATTACAGCTGACCCAAAATACGGTGAATAACATATTTTTAACAAAACTCTGTAAAGGCAATAGTTTTCAAGTTATAAGTTTTTTACTCTAAGTAGCTATTACTCGACTATGCAATGAGGTACTGGTCTAGAATTTACTATAACTGACCCAAAATAAGGTGAACAACATATTTTTAACAAAACGCTGTAAAGGCAATAGTTTCCAGTTACAAGTTTTTTACTCAACAGTGAGAAAGTCAAAGTATGTATGCCTCAACTATGAAATGAGCTAAAAGTTTGCAATTTTACTATTATAGCTGACCCAAATGTAGGTGACTAACATATTCAAACAAAATACCCTAAATGCAATAGTTTTCAAGATGCAAGCCTTTTACTCAACAGTGAGAACCTCGAAGTAGCTATTGCTCAGCTATGAAGTGAGCTACAAGTCTGCAATTTTACTATGTTATAGCTGACCCAAACATAGGTGAATAAGGTATTTAGATAGAAAACTGTAAATGCGATAGCTTTAAAGTTACAAGTGATTTACACAACAGTGAGCACCTGAAAATAGCTATTACTCAGCTTTGTAATGAGCTACAGGACTACAACTGTACTGTTATACCTGAGGAAGCTGACCCAAAAGTAGGCGAATAACATATTTATACGAAATTCTCTAAATGCAATAGTTTTCAAGTTACCAGTGATTTTACTCATTATGGAAGGTACTGAAAAGTCAGAAACTAGCTATTACTCACTTAGCTATAGAGATAGACTCCCAACTTACTCACCATGTTGAGCTATGGAAAAAGTATCTGAATAACATATTTTAACAAAAATGCTCTAAATGCAAAACTTTTCAAGTTATAAGTGATTTACTGCATGAATTTACAAATTGTAATGCATTAAAAATTATTTTAAAATTAAAAAAAAATAATGAACAAAGATTCAGGTGTGATACTGACACCCCTTCAATAGTCAATGAGAAAATTGTGATAAAAGGGTTAAAATTTTCCCACTTTGGGTGGGGGTACATCGCTGATAATGGCTCTGGGGAACAGACGAACAGACAGACCTGCATGTCTTGAACAATTTATCATCCTTGATAGATAAGGTATCTTTTAAAAGTAACAGCATGTCTCTGGGACTTGTGCTTTTGGAGAAGTTGTCCACATGGATGCAGACACCCAGGGTGATGCCATGTTAGCTGACATAAAAAAGAAAAATAGCATCAGAGATGCCCGTACGCCACAGCCAGGGGAAATAGTTTTCAACACCATGAGATATAGAAGTAGAAAAACAGTACAAAGATCCGGATACTTTTACAGCAGTGTCAGTTATAAGCTCCAAAAATTGTTTAAGTAGAGAAAATAACATCTAAGAGAAAGAAAATGTATGTAAAGATAAAATATTAAAACAAGACAATTCAATGGAAAGATGACAGCATTAATCAGTAAACTAAAAATTATGAAGCTGTAAAATTTATTAATAGGAGAATAGCTGTAAATGGAAAAAGCACAATTATGTAAAAGCGCATATAAAAATCAGTTCTAGCAATCCATATATCTTTGTCATAAGAGAAAGATGTCTGAATTATGGCAGCTGAACACACTTTGGCAGAGCTGAAGTTAAAAGTCACACAATGATGCACACCTACACTCCCTAACCAATGTCCCTACCAGGTATCAACTTCTACACGTTACAGTTTCCGAGATATAGACCAGACAAGATTTTATAGGTCAAGTAAGGGTGTAGTATTTACTGCAGACCTACTTTGTGAAAATAAATTACTTTCCTTAGAAGATCTGACAAGAACATTCAAAATAAAGACTAATTTTCTGAATTATCACCGTGTCAAAAGTCTTTTGAAAAAACTTTTTAGTATACATCTACAAAATCCAATTGTCAAACCCGTATGGCCGACCACAATTGAAATTTTGACAAAATCAAAAAAGGAATCAAAGACTTTTACAAGTTACTCACTAATGCAAGTTAACTTCATACTCTCTCTTACAAAACAAAGTGGGAAGCAGTAGATGACGACAAATTGGATCATGAGGATTGGAAAGCAAACTACAAACATTGTTTCAAAGTCATTCAAGATAATGAGATCATTTGGTTGCAGTTTAGGATTTTAAACCGTATTTTAGGAACAAAAAGTTTCCTGTTCAAGATTAAAAAATAGCATCAGAGATGCCCGTACCCCACAGCCTAGGGAAATATTTTCAACACCATGAGATATAGAAGTACTGTACCAGTACAAACTTCAGGATACTTTCAGAGCACTGTCAGAAAGGTCCAAACAATGTTTAAATGGAGAAATAATGTTTGAAACAAGAGGAGAGTGCCCGTGAACGGGCACTGTGTCAGCTGACTGAGTGTTTTTGATTTGTGAAGGTGATTAGAGGACAGAATAATTATCAGGAAAAGGGCTGTACAGAAATACAGTAAATGGTAACTGAACAGCAAGTTCGAAAGAAATTCCGAAGCTGACAGAAGAAAAGGATAAAAAAGTTGTGCCCTGTAAATGGTATTATGAAGGAAAATAACAAGGTAATTGTTTAAGTGTAAAAAATAGGTTAAAACATATTTAAAGAAATACTACAAATGCAATATCCTCGTTCGACCTTGAAGAAGGGGTCCAAGGTCAAATCTAACCACACAAATACATTCCCAGCCCATGATTTCCTATGGTTTACCATTCCAAACCTGTAGGACCAATTATAAATGAGTTATAAGCACTTTTAAGCTTGGCTGTCCTCATTTGACCTTGAAGGAGGGGTCCAAAGGTCAAATCTGACCATACCAAAAGATTCCGAGCCAATGATTTCCTATGGGATGGTTTACCATCCCAAATCTCTGTCACCAATAATAAGCGAGTTGTAGGCACTTTCAATTTTCGCTATCCTCATTTGACCTTGAAGGAGGGTTCCAAGGTCAAATCGGACCATATCAACAGATTCACAGCCCATGATTTCCTGTCTTTTTACCATCCCAAACCTCTGGGACCAATAATAAGCGAGTTATAAGCACTTTTAAGTTTGGCTATCCTTGTTTGACCTTGAAGGAGGGGTCATTGAAGGTCAAATCTGACCACACCAAAAGATTCCCACCCCATGATTTCCTACAGGTTGGTTTATCATCCCAAACCTCTAGGATCAATAATAAGGGAGATATAAGCACTTTTCATGACTGACAAAAAACACCTGTGGCGGCCATCTTGTTTCTCAAAATGAGGCCAAAAATATTCCCAGACAACATTTTATGGTTATTAATATATACTGCAAACTTAAGAAAGCTAGCTATAATATTTTTTTTCATCAGAGCAGTAATGGTGAAATCTCTCTCTACACACTGCGGCTATCCAGTGGATACAATGATTTACTCAACAGTGAGAACCTGAAAGTAGCTATTGCTCAGCTATGCCATGACATAGAGGTCTGCAATTTCACTATGTTATAGCTGACCAAAAATTCTGTGAATAACATATTTAACAAATTACTCTAAATGTAATAGTTTTCAAGTTACAACTGATTTACTCAACAGTGAGAACCTCAAAGGAACTATTACTCAGCTATGCAATGAGCTACATGTCTGAAATTTTACTATGTTATAGCTAACCCAAAAGTAGGTGAACAACATATTTAAGCAAACTACTGTAAATGCAATAGTTTTCAAGCTACAACTGATTTACTCAATAGTGATAACCTGAAAATAGCTATTGCTCCGCTATGCCATGAGCTATAGGTCTGTAATTTCACTATGTTATAGCTGACCCAAAAGTAGGTGAACAATATATTTTAACAAAATACTCCAAATACAATATTTTTCAAGTTATAGCTGATTTACTCAACAGTCAGTACCTGAGAATAGCTATTGCTCAGTTGTGCCATGAGCTATAGGTCTATAATTTCACTATGTTATAGCTGACCCAAAAGTAGCTGAATAACATATTTGCACAAATTTCTGTAAATGCAATAGTTTTCCAATTATAACTGATTTACTCAACAGTGAGAACTTCAAAGTAGCTATTACTCAGCTATGAAATGAGCCACAGGTCTGAAACTTCACTATGTTATAGCTGACCCCAAAATAGGTGAATAACATATTGAAACAAAATACTCTAAATGCAATAGTTTTCAAGTTATAAGTGATTTACTCAACAGTGATAACCTAAAAGTAGCTATTACTCAGCTATGCCATGAGCTACAGGTCTGAAATTTTACTATGTTATAGCTAGCCCAAAAGTAGCTGAATAACATATTTATACGAAATTCTCTAAATGCAATAGTTTTTAAGTTACAAGAGATTTTACTCATGATGGAAGTTACTGAAAAGCCCAAAAGTAGCTATTACTCACTTAGCTATTGAGACAGACACCCAACTTACTCACCATATTGTAGCTATGAAAAAAGTAGCTGAATAACATATTTTAACAAAATGCTCTAAATGCAACACTTTTCAAGTTATAAGTGATTTACTCAACAGTGATAACCTAAAAGTAGCTATTACTCAGCTATGCCATGAGCTACAGGTCTGAAATTTCACTATGTTATAGCTGGCCCAAAAGTAGCTGAATAACATATTTATACGAAATTCTCTAAATGCAATAGTTTTTAAGTTACAAGTGATTTTACTCATAATGGAAGTTACTGAAAAGCCCAAAAGTAGCTATTACTCACTTAGCTATTGAGACAGACACCCAACTTACTCACCATATTGTAGCTATGAAAAAAGTAGCTAAACAACATATTTTCACAAAATGCTGTAAATGCAACACTTTTGAAGTTATAAGTGATTTAGTGCATGATTTCATGAATTTTAATGCATTAAAATTATTAAAAAAATTTATTAAAAAAAAAGTAAGACAGATCCAGGTCTCATACTCACACAAGAGAATCTACCTCTGGCCTAGTACATATATGCAAGATATGAGAGAAATCCCTACAATAGTCACTGAGAAAATTGTGATAAAAAGTTGAAATTTTCACACTTTTGGTGGGGGTACCCGCCTTGTAATGTCTCTAGCAAACAGACGAACAGACAGATTTGCATGCCTTGAACAATTTTTCATCCTCGTACGCCCACGCCGCAGAGTGATGACATAATGTCAGCTGACTGACAAGTCAGCTGACATAAAAAAAGATAATGCGTATAAAGATGAAGTATTAAAACAAGATAATTCAATAACAAGATGACAGCATTAATCAGCAAACTAAAATTCAACACTCTTTATCTACATCTGCATGGCCGAATTATGGTTTAGATGGTTTGAATATTACCATGCATACAGAAGTGGTAATACATTTAATGAATGCTTATTGTGGTGTTGGAGCAAAATCTGTGGCTCACTTGATGAAATTCTATCTCTTACAATGGGAAGTTATGAAAGTAAAATTCTTAATAAATTCTAATATGACTTTTGCTTAATCTGCATCAAAAGACAGACCCAAAGGTCCATGAAGATTTTAAAGGTCAAGGTCACTACGACAAGGTAAAAGGTCAAATTAAGGTCACACCATGATAATACACACCTACAGCCCCTAACCAATGTCCCTACCAAGTATCAACTTCCTACACATTACGGTTTCCGAGATATAGCCCGGACAAGATTTTATAGGTCAAGGTCACTACGACAAGGTAAAAGGTCAAATTAAGGTCACACCATGATAATACACACCTACAGCCCCTAACCAATGTCCCTACCAAGTATCAACTTCCTACACATTACGGTTTCCGAGATATAGCCCGGACAAGATTTTATAGGTCAAGGTCACTATGGCAAGGTCAAAGGTCAAATCAAGGTCACACCATGATGCTGCACACCTACACTCCCTAACCAATGTCTCTACCAAATATCAACTTCCTACACCTTACAGTTTCCGAGATATAGCCTGGACAAGATTTTATAGGTCAAGGTCACTACAGCAAGGTCAAAGGTCAAATCAAGGTCACACCATGACGTTGCACACCTACACCCCCTAACCAAGATCCCCACCAAATATCAACTTCCTACACCTTACAGTTTCCGAGATATAGCCTGGACAATATTTCATAGGTCAAGGTCACTACGGCAAGGTCAAAGGTCAAATCAAGGTCAGACTATGACGTTGCACAACTACACCCCCTAACCAATGTCCCTACCAAGTATCAACTTCCTACACCTTACAGTTTCCAAGATATAGCCCGGACAAGATTTTCAAACTCAAGGTCACTACGGCAAGGTCAGAGGTCAAATCAAGGTCAGACCATGACGATGCACACCTACACCCCCTAACCAATGTCCCTACCAAGTATCAACTTCCTACACCTTACGGTTTCTGAGATACAGCCCGGACAAACTATTTCCCGCCACCCACCCGCCCGCCTGCCCGCCCGGACACCATGGGTGAAAACAATACCCCGACAAAAAAATGTGGGGTAAAAATCGAACAATAATTTGTGCCGCTTTTGTATGAATTCACCCGAGACAATATCCCACGCATTTATCCAGTGCTCAGTTCTTCATGAATTCTGGCAAGAAATCAAGCAATGGGTTCAGGACAGTGTGCATGTGAATTTATCTTTTAGTCTAAATGTTAAAACAGTCCTCCTGGGAATTGTCGACAAAAAACAACTTGGAATCGTATTCTTGTTAGCTAAATAGTACATCTACAAAGCATTGGTAAATAACACTCCTCTCACTTTCACTGCCTTTCAAAAATTTTTCAAACAAAAATATGAGGAACAACAATGTGGCAACTATCTCCATTACTGACCAAAAATTTAAGAATAGTTGGAGTTTGCTTTCTCTTCTTGTCCTGAACATCTGAGTAATATCTGTGAGTTTCCTTTTTATTTACCATTCTTAATGTTGTGTTGATGCAAGAACTATAATTTAGTACTATGATGTACAATGATGTGCTTCTGCTAAAATGTTTTATTTCTGTACCCTTTGTATGTCAATAAAAAAGATAAATAAAAAAAAAACTTCCTACACCTTACGGTTTCTTAGATACAGCAGGGACAAAATTTTTCCCGCCGCCTGCTGCCTGCCCGATCGCCCGCCCATCTGGTCACCATGGGTGAAAACAATACCGACAGCCCTTAAGGACTGTGGGGTAAAAAGTGCATATAATAATCAGTTGCAGCAATCCATATATCTTTGTCATAAGAAAAAGATGTCTCAAATATGGCAGATGAACACACTTTGGCAGAGCCAAAGTTAAAGATCACACAATGATGCACACCTACCACTCCAATGTCCCTATCAAGTGTCAACCTTCTACACATTATGGAATCCAGGAAATAGCCCAGACAAGATTTTAAAATTCATGCTCACTATGACAAGGTCAAAGGTCAAATCAAGGTCACACCATGATGTTGCACACCTACACCCCCCTAACCAAAGTCCCTACCAAGTAACAACTTCCTACGACTTATGGTTGCCAAGATATAGCACAGACAAGATTTTATGGTTCAAGGTCGCTATGGCAAGGTCAAAGGTCAAATCAAGGTCACACAATGACGTCGCACACCTACAACCTCTAACCAATGTCCCTACCATGTGTCAACTTCCTATACCTTACGGTTTCTGAGATATAGCCCAGACAAGATTTTAAAAGTAAAGGTCACTACGGCAAGGTCCAAGGTCAAATCAAGGTTACACCATGACATTGCACACCCACATCCCCTAACTAAAGTCCCTACCACATATCAACTTCCTAAACCTTACGGTTTCTGATATATAGCCCGGACAAGATTTTATATGTCAAAGTCACTACGGCAAGGTCAAATCAAGATCACACCATGACATTGCACACCTACACCCCCTAATCAATGCCCCTACCAAAGTATCAACTTCCTACACCTTATGGTGTCTGAGATATATCCCCGACAAGATTTTCAAACTTAAGGTCACTATGGCAAGGTCAAAGGTCAAATCAAGGTCACAACATGACGTTGAACACCAACACCCCCAACCAATGTCCTTACCAAGTATCAACTTCCTACACCTTACTGTTTCTGAGATTCTGAGATACAGCCCGGACAAACTTTTTCCCGCCACCCACCCGGACCGCACATCCGGACACCATAAGTGAAAACAATAACCCTGAACAGCCCTTAAGGGCTGTGGGGTAAGAACAATTGTTTAAAATTCCAAACACCTGTTAAAAGTGTAATGTACTTGAGACACAGATGTAATTAAATGTTTTCACCGATTTAGTTTACACTAATCTGTTTTACCTGTACTATGGTACAACATACATAATTTTATGTTTTGGAAAGAGAACTGTACAGCTGTGTAACAGTTTTCAAAAATTACAAGCAATACAGGGTTTCATAATCAAAATATTAGTCATAAATATGATGCATTTTGTATTGCTGGATGAACCACTGGCTACTACTAAGAAAGGCAATATAGTTATCACTAGAGATTTGATATTAGATGTTACCTTTCTCCATACAAAAAGCTGTTATCAAAGTATCAACAGTGTGGTTTGGGTCAGCTGACACGGTCACATGACCACCGACTACAGGTAATGTACTGTGCACTGTAATCTCCATTCTACGAGTAAATCTGAAAAATATTCAAGCTCTAAAATTTACACATTCTGGTATTTTATGGAACAGAATTGTCCAGAAATTTTAGACTCTCTATCTTGTAGGATACATGCCTATCATTTTTACATGATTTTAGTTGCAAAACTTTTTTTATTTTCATCGATTCACAATTCTTTGTTATTTTCGAAAATTCACAGAATTATCTTACTGCAACGCAACAACTCTAGTCTCAGTAGTACACCACTAAAACATTTATTGCAAATATTTCTGAATATCAGACCTTTATACAGTACAAGCAAGAATTGATAGCATTTCTGTTCCTCAACTATGATTGTATTGTATTGTATTGTGTATTTATAGTATTCAGCGCAATATCTCCATATACTACAGGACTCAAAGCGCTATTTAACCAATCTGACTGCACAAGTACAGCCCCAAATCACAAGTAACTGACATTCCCCTAACTGGAAAATAGAGGCTCAAGGATGACCATTTATCAACGTCCTTGAGGTTCTTTAGCCTGCCACTGGGGATAGGACCCAATGACAGAGGACCGCCATTTTAAGTGGTCATCCGAGCCACTATGTATCTGCCTGTACCTGGGTTTGAACCCACGTCCTCTGAGTTCCTAGACAAGTGTGTTACCCGCTAGGCCACAGTGGCAGATGAATAACCTAAAATCCTTCATCCTTTGGATTCGATTTAACATAAAACTGACATATTTCTTTCAAAACAAGGTGTAGGTAACGACTTTCAAATGCTGGTAGACCAGGTATGCAATGAAAAGGTGTCATATTTAAATATACATCTTTTTTAATTGCTATCAATAGTTTTACACCCAAACAAACATTTCAAGCAAGTGTCTATGATTAATGGTGCCTGTAATCATACCATAAACATACCAGTTTGGTTTGTGCTGTGTGTTCACTTCATTGACATTTAAGCAAAATAGGGGTGTCAGAGTACTTCTACTTGAAATCGTTCATCACTGAGCACAAATGTAAAAAAAAAAAAATAGCATCAGAGATGCCCATACCCCACAGCCTGGGGAAATATTTTTCAACACCATGAGATACAGAAGTAGTGTAACAGTACAAAGTTCAAGATACTTTCAGAGCAGTGTAAGTTATATTAAGGTCCAAATAATGTTTAAGTAGAGAAAATAATATCTAAGGAAAAGAAAAGTATATAAAGATGAAGTTTTAAAAAAAGACAATTCAATAATAAAATGACAGCATTTATCAGTAAACCAAAAATGGCTGAATTATGGTTTGGATGTTTTGAATATTACCCATGCATACAGAAGTGGCAATACATTCAATGAATGCTTATGTGTGGTGTTGGAGAAAAGCCTGTGGCTCACTTGATGAAATTCCATCTGTTACAATGGGAACGCAAAAGGAAATTCTTAATGAATTCTAATATGACTTTAACAGTGCTTAATCTGCATCAACAGACAGACCGAAAGGTGCAACAAGATTCTAAAGGTCAATACAGCAAGGTCAAAGGTAAATCAGTGTTACACCATGACGTGGCACACCTAAAACCCTCTACCAATGTCCCTACCAAGTATCAACTTCCTACACCTCTTACGGTTTCCAAGATATAGCCCAGACCAGGTATTATAGGTCAAGGTCACTATGGCAAGTACAAACGTCAAATCAAGGTCAGACCATGACGTTGCACACCTACTACCCACAACCAATGTCCTCACCAAGTATCAGCTTCCTACACCTTACAGTTTCCGAAATATAGCCCAGACAAGATTTTATAGGTCAAGGTCATTATGGCAAGGTTCAAATCAAGGTCACACTATGACGTTGTGCATCTACACCCCCTAACCAATGTCGCTACCAAGTATCAACTTTCTACACCTTACAGTTGCTGAGATATAGCCCGGACAGGGTTTTATAGGTAAAGGTCACTACGGCAAGGTCAAAACTCAAATCAAGGTCAGACCATGATGTTGCACACCTATAACTCCTAACCAATGTTCCTACCAAGTATCAACTTCCTACACCTTACGGTTTCCGAGATATAGCCCGGACAAGATTTTATAGGTCAAGGTCACTACAGCAAGGTCAAAGGTCAAATCAAGATTAGACCATGACGTTGCACACCTACACCCACTAACCAATGTCCCTACCAAGTATCAACTTCCTACACCTTACAGTTGCTGAGATATAGCCCGGACAAGGTTTTATAGGTCAAGGTCACTACGGCAAGGTCAAAGGTCAAATCAAGGTCAGACCATGATGTTGCACACCTACAACTCCTAACCAATGTTCCTATCAAGTATCAACTTCCTACACCTTACGATTTCCGAGATATAGCCCAGACAAGATTTTATAGGTCAAGGTCACTACAGCAAGGTCAAAGGTCAAATCAAGGTCAGACTATGATGTTGCACACCTACACCCCCTAACCAATGTCCCTGCCAAGTATGAACTTCCTACACCTTACAGTTTCTGAGATACAGCCCAGACAAACTATTTCCCGCCGCCCGCCCATCCGGACACCATGGGTGCAAATAATACCCCGGAGGCCCTTAAGGGCTGTGGGGTAAAAAATAATAATAACTAGAGATTGCGTCTCGACGCAGTGTATCCCCGGACGGGACATAGTTAAAGCGTGAATATGTCGGTCTTGAGCCTGTTTCCTGGAGCACCAGGTCAGGATTCTCCATAGTACCAGATTACTCCCAAAAGCTAATCACTAGTTCTTTCACTTATATCTGTCTTTAAAAATTACATTTCATGGATCCATAAGATCCATATAGTGATCCGGATCACTTCCAAAATTCAATCATTTAATCCTTGTACCTTTTCAGACATATTCTAAAAATTTCATCAAAATTCGTCCATAAATTTTTTAGTTATCTTGTACACAAACACATCTGGCAGCCTGGATCCAGATGATCCAGATCACTCCCAAAATCTAATCACTTGTTCTTTGTCCCATTAAGGACATTTCCTGAAAATTTCATCAAAATGCACCCATAAGTTTTTGAGTTATGTCTTTAAAAATTAAATTTCATGGATCCAGAAGATCCAGACAGTGATCCGGATCACTCCCAAAATATATAGTGATCCGGATCACTTCCAAAATGCAATCATTTCATCTTTTTACCTTTTGAGACATATCCTGAAAATTTCATCAAAATCCATCCATAAGTTTTTGAGCTATATTGTATACAGACACATCTGGCAGCCTGGATCCAGATGATCCAGACAGTGATCCAGATCACTCCCAAAATCTAATCACTTGTTCCTCGTCCCATTTAGGACATATCCTGAAAATTTCATCAAAATGCACCCATAAGTTTTTGAGTTATCTGTCTATAAAAATTAAATTTCATGGATCCAGAAGATCCAGACAGTGATCCGGATCACTCCCAAAAGTTAATCATATCTTCCTTTTACCATTTTGGACATATCCTGAACACTTTATCAAAATCCATCTGTCGGTTTTTGAGTTATCTTGTTCACAAACAAACAAACAAATAGAGGGCCAAAAATGACCCTCGGTCAGGTACTTTGGCGGTCAGTGGATGACCTTAAATGAAGATCTGTAACCAGTAAGCCTGGATGGTAGAAGTCCATCATGTACTCAACCTCCAAAGCCATTTTCAATAGTTTCCATGCAATATAGTCAGCATTAAGTGTGAAAATATCTCCAAAAAGGCCAAAAATGACCCTCAGTCAGGTACTTTGGCGGTCAGTGGATGACCTTCAATGAAGAGCTTCAAGGTCAAATTTCCGCATGCTTACAGAGGACATATATATGTATTATATATACCAGCCATAGGATGATCTGACTTTCTGTATAGGGGAACTGGGCCAAAAAGTGAAAAAATGGCCAAAATCTGACCTTTAAGAGGCCACCAGTGACCTTGAGATTGAAGGTCAAGGTCACAAAACAATAGCGTTTGTGGCATTGCCCACATATACCCACATACCAAATTTGAAAGTTCTAACTAAAATATTTTTTAAGTTATCGCGTCCAAAAGGAAATCTCTGCGGCGGCGGCGTGACCGTACTGAATCCTAAGTATCCCCGACTTTCGTCCGGGGATACAATAATAACATTTTCTCAAATTAGTGTCACATTTGATAGGACTCGGGAAGTCCTTAGTGGCCTAGTGGTTAGCAAGTTTGGCATCTAATCACAAGCTGTCACCTCTGTGTGGGTCTGACTCCCACAAGTTGCAATGCTGAGTGCCTATCCCAATATGACCCTGGCTGGTGAATCTGATGTAAAAATCTAAATTTCACCTAGCTATGGTTGCCTTTCACAGTATTTTATAAAGTTTTTGATAAATTTCACAGCTTTGTGTGATGAGTTAGTTTTACCATTTTATATTGCCCAAGGCTATGCAATAGAATTAGAGAATGACATGGCAAAATCAAGGTACAAATGATAAATGTTGACATGGAATCAAACATATAACCACTGTCCCCAGGAAGCTGTGTGAAAAACAATGGTAAATTTTAGCCAAAAATGATTTGGTAAAAATGAACCACTGAAAAAAATTGAGCGAAATTGAACTGGCTGCCTACATTAGTGTGGAAAAATCACAAAACTCAGGAAAATATAATTGTGAGGATAAACAGCATGCAAGAAATTGTGGGATGACAAATATTTATTTAAAAGTTGCTGAAATTTCATAAGGCCATCAAATTCTAAAAGTTACTTGCACTGCTATAAATTTAGGTTGAGGATATTTACCCAATGGCTGGGTACGCTAGATCAATATCACTGCTAGCACACCCAACGGTTGTGTACGCTAGCAGTGGTGTCGGTCTAGAGTACCCATGTACACAAGATCTATATCGCTGCTAGTGTACCCAATGGCTGTGTACACAAGATCTATATCACTGCTAGAGTACCCAATGGTTGTGCACCCAAGATTTATTTCACTGCTAGCGTACCCAACGGCTGTGTACATGCACTACTGGTATTATAAAACAACTATCCTGTTTCCAATAAAGGCACTAAGCTCATTTGTGCACCCTAGATTTAAATCATTGTTAGTTTACCAAAAGCTGAGCACGCTAGAATGAAATCACTGCAAGCATACCCAATGGCTGGGTGCACAAATGATATAACTGCATAAATTTTGTCACTGCTAGCATACCCAACGGCTGTGTACAGTGCTGGCATACCCAACTACCCTGTACCCAAGGCAGTAAACTCTATGTTCCCAATGGTTGTGCACCCTAGATCCATACGTGTACACAAGATCCATATCACTATTAGGGTACCCAGCAGTTGTATACACTGGCAGTGATATCAGTCTAATGTACCTAGCGGTTGTGCACACAAATCTATATCGTTGCTAGCGTACCCAACAACTCCAAATTTTTAGCAGCATGCCCAATTTCTCATTACCCAAGATAGTATGCACTCAATGGTTGTGCTCTTGATATCAGTACCTTTTACAGTGTACTCAACAGGTCCGTATCCAAGGCATTGTGAAGTAATTAGTTTTAAGGAAATTTTTCGAGTAGTCAGAAATGGGCCAAGGATATCACTCTCTGGATTAAAATTATTCAGCTTAGCATGGGTTTGACTTTGAGACAGCAGAAAACTTTGTTATTGTTACATTCTGACAAAGTTTAAAAGACATGTCATAAATGAGCTAAAGAAGAAGAGATTAAAATTTGGGTACACTAGCAGTGATATAGATCTTGTGTACATAGCCATTGGGTACACTAGGGATGATATAGATCTTGCATACACAACCGTTGGGTACACTAGACCATATCACTACTAGCATACACAGCCGTTTGGTAAATAACCACTCCGTAAAAATATTCTGTTCTGACGTTGGTATGGACGATTGTGCCAAATATATATATGCTACGAAATAACATACAACTATAGCCAACATAACAACCACAGCCAACTTAAAGACAGTACGTACTGTATAGCCGATGTACGGGTTTTCAATATATTCACGTTTTCAATCATTTAAACAATAAGCTCACAGTCTTGTTTTTTGGACGACGTTTTAATCTACTTTTATAATATTTTAGAATAAATATGCAATTACACTGAACCAGAGACTTTGTGGATTTAATTTGGTTGTTATACTTCTGATCATTTTGGTTATGTTCCTTTTGTTACTCATCATTATCCATTCTTCTGTCCGGCAAATGTGGGACCTTTCCAAAGTAACTGAAAACAAACCAAATTTCAACCATTTCTGCTAAGACAATCTAGGAAATTACCAAAATTAATTTATGCATTATATTGTACATTTCAAAATTTAATAACACTTTTTTATTAAACTTTTACTTGTATATTTGACATCAATTTTCTTAAGCGATCGAGCTTCCGTACAACGACAATATTATTGTAAATAGTGGCATTCTACCAGTAAACGTCCACGCTGAAGTGAATATATTGAATTTGAATTATATTACAGCTTTATAATTTATTCTTCTACAACTATATTGTCAAATAATATGCACTATAATTAATAACCGAGGTGGATGTTGTAATATTTGTTTCAAAGCTTTACATTTTCATAATTTATCTGTATTATCGGCCATTTTTACTGCAAACCGGAAATACCAGTGAACGCCCATTTTGTAGACTTACAGAAGCATTTGTCCTTGACCTCTAACAAAGATTTATAAGGCGGGCGTTTACTGGTAGAAAGCCACTACTGCTCAGCCAGTGAATTTCGTCACCCCAGTGAAGTTCGTCACCTGCATTTTGTGACAATATTAAAGAGTTTTTACTGTCCAGTTACGGCATATATGTATACTTTGCCATTAAAAGAAGCTATTCCATTTATTTAAATATGAATATTGCCTGTCCTTGAGCATTTTTACGGCAGGTGACGAACTTCACTGGGGTGACGAAATTCACTGGCCGACCAGTAGTGGTGGTGGACCAATTCACGCCCGGGTACCAATTCACGCCCACCCCTAAATTTATCCAAAACAATCACAGTTAAACAGTAAATTACAAATGTAAATGATCCATTTGATGATTATCTATGATGTGGTAAACATCTTCTCTATGAAAAATTATAAATCTTCCAGAAAATTGAGGGTGGGCCTGAATTGGTATCCGGGCGTGAATTGGTCCACCACCACTACGGAAATAAATTATTTTGTTTTGTTTTTCTTTAAAAATTTGACCTACTTTGAAGTAGGTCACTTTTGACGCATTACCGGACAGAAAAATTTACGTTATCATATCGCAATCCCGTCAATCGAGGACACGGTACTGTACTGCTCAGCCAGTGAAGTTCGTCACCCCAGTGAAGTTCGTCACCTGCATTTTATGATAATATTACAGAATTTTTGCTATCCAGTTATGGTATATATGTATACCTTGCTGTTGAAAGAAGCTATTTCATTTATTTAAATGTGAATATTGCATGTCCTTGAACGTTTTTACGGCAGGTGACGAACTTCACTGGGGTGACGAAATTCACTGGCCGACCAGTACAGTACTGTAATAGAAACGAAACCGGGTGACCCACGAGTTTGTCATCGTCTTGATTGTATTTCACTTTATTGTAAATATATAATGATGTAAGTACTTCTAAACCTTAATAATGGTAATATTTTGTTACAAATGACAAATATTCATGACCAATTATGTTGTAAATGGAGAATATTGCAAGTTTTATCAAAATTTTACAATATTTATGAAATTCTTCGGTAAAAACCACATCACATGACACGTGCAGGAATGATGGGTAAAGTTTTGTTATAATTTCTAACTTTTTTATTGGGAATATTTTTATATATTTCTAATTTTTCTATGTTTTTCAATATGTTTGTAGTACGAATAAATAAGATACAGTTTGTTTAAGTGCGACTGAGAAGTTTGAAACCTAATACATATTCATAACTGTAATGAATAAATTATGCAGATTATTGGCATTCGAATGTGACGTCATCAACAATTAGGATCCAAAATAGACAAGTGTGTTTTGCAAAGGAGCTGTGGAATACACGTCGATAAAAATTGCAATATTTGCATTAAATGGGACCGACAAATATTAAGGTATTTATACATTATGGTTATTAATATATTAATGATTGTTTTGTGATAATATTGTGATTTTAGAAAGCTTTGGTAGTGAGTAATTTAGGTGTATTTATTGATGCTATTTTCGTGTCTCCATCATACAAGATCAATGTAATCAGTCACATGTAATGAATCTAATATGTTACATTAGGGGAACGAGTCAATAAATAGTGTCTAAAGTTTCCTTGAATATCTTTTTATTTCTTTTTCAGTTTGTTGGCACACCCTGCGGCCAGCATGGTCCATATACATTTTACAAAGCTTTCAAATTCAAGAAAGATTTTAGAACCAACTTATTATCACTTGGAGAGTTTTTCTTCATAAAAATCTTCAAAGATGTTGAAGTTTGTATTGGAGAATTACAACTCCTGTGGGAAGATCGTTACAATCCTGGCAGTTTGCTGGCCATGGTTAGATTGTATTTTCTTCCAGAGCAAACTCCAGATGGAAGAAAAAGTTCCCATGGAGAGGTATGATATTAATAAATAAAACTTTCTTAGAGAAAATGTTTTAATCTGTCAGCCATGATTCACATTGATGTTCAGGATTTTGGGCATATAAGGATGTTTACAAGGTATTAAATTTAGCAAGGACAAAAAGTGAAATTATCACTGATACCACTCTACAAAAATTATTATTTGGTAAAGTTCAGTCTTTTTCCCCCCCAAAGTATAAATGTTATTTTTGTATGATTAACAAATTTATTCAGTGATTTATAAAAGGAGATGTGTGTGCTGTGATTCTTTTTAAAAATACAAGCACATTGAGCTATTACATTTTTTCTTTTTTTATAACCTTTAAGCTTGTTTTAATTACCCCAGTAATAATATAAATAGTACAGACTTTGTAATGTTGTAGTTGCATGATTAAACAGTTCAAAGTACAATTGACAATCATGATACTTGCCATATACCTATATATACCTGTTTAACAAGTATGGGAGGGTAGATGAACTCTAATGAAGACATTGTATAAACTTATCTGTACTAGAAAATTAACCAATTGTATAATACAAGTTTATAAGGGCATTTAAGGTTGTTTAGTTTTCATCACTTTGCACTAACTGCCAAGAAATAATATGTATAAGTAAGACAAGTACGTAATATAAGTTGATTTAATTTATGAATAAATAGTGAATTTTTAAAATTTGAGATTACCGCTTAAATTCTATGGTGTTATGAAAAAATATAAGCTTTGTATGCAGTTTCATAATATCCCCCAAATGAGGTTTTAAAAACGCCTTCTGTGTGCTGAAAACCACAGTAGTTTATTATATCTTGTGAACATGATACACTGAATACCTCCATATATGGATTTGTTGTCACATCTGCAGAGTAGAGCCTTTAAGTTAACTGAGAATCATTGTGTATTGGACTATGGGGCAAGCTGCATGTTAACATATTGGTCCCTTGCCTTTTTCATTCATATCATGGAATAATATAAATTACATACTGCACTTTATCTCATAAAGTTGAACATTGTGTGCCCTTTAAAAGGTTAATTTTCCTACATATGTATATACCTCATAAGGTTTTAATTAAATATAATATAATTAAATTTGAAACTTAAAAAAAAATTAGACATATTATACAATATTTTTATTTCATTAAAAAGGAGATCTGGAGATGTTTAGGTTTTAATTTTACATCATAAACTATTAATAGATACTGTATGTTTACTGCTTAAAGGAGTGTCATTACTATATAAATAATTAATGTTAATCATATTGGTACACTATATGGTATGAACCACTTCTATTATTAGAAGGCAGAATTGGTTTTTATTAGAACGATTTGTCTCACCCCCTGTCTTTCATTTTGTTTTTTTTGTGAAAGGCAAAGCCTTGTCAGGTTTTACACTGCTATATTCATATTTATGCAAGAGAGGAAATCGCATAGTGCCACAGGCGATGAATTTTGATCCATTCATTTTGTTAGCAAGGTCAAATAAATTTAATGTGATGTATATCATACTTTATATTAGAGTATTATCAATGCATGAATACGTCCAGATACCAACACTAATATTTTAGCAGTTTATTATACCTACCGGTATATATTTTTATATTCTTGCATTTAAAATTGTTTATGGTACATTGTCAAGTTGTGTATGTCAGCCAAATTGTTGTATAATAATCTCTTTAATTTTTCTCTTCACAAAGTGCTTTTATTTAGGTTTGGGTCATTTGTGGCAGTGAGGTTTTTCACCTGTTAAGATTTTGAAATACTAATAATAGTGAAAGTACCAATAGTATTTATGTTAATGCTACTTGAATCGGTATATCAATGAGCAACTTTATAATCACTATCCATCAATTGGAACACAAGGAAACTTTTACAGGGAGCAGATTGCCAGCTGTGGCTTAAGTTGACCTGTAGCATTGTGAATGCAGAGGAATTGTTGGTCAATAAAGTAGATCTTGTCTGCATTGTCAAACAAGGCAGCTGAATAAAAGTCTTAAAAAGTGATGCTTCTTTTTTTCCAGTGAACATTAAAATCAGTGAATCAATTTATTCTGATGTGAAATATATTTTTTGTTGTATATATAATATATATATATATATATAAATTCCCTTTATATTATTTTTGGATTGATAAAAGCTATTTTGTGTACAGCAGCTTTAAGTCAAAAGAGAACTTGAATAATTTTGCAAAATAAACCCTTTCAAGTTCAGTCTTACAGGACTTCAAACTTACTTGTACTTATCCAGTAAATTCAGATGAGAAATAGCACTATACATCAACAGAAAAGATATCTCAGGAGACCTGAAATTTGCTTTTACTTAAAAAGGACTTCTACTTTATAGTATTTAACTAAAAGTGGTTTAATTGCCGTGTTATTTTTGCAAAGTTTCATTAAAAGTTAAAGATGACATTCATATTTCATAATTTTACTTGTTTTAGGTAACTGAAAGTATATCATTTCTGTCAATCTTGAGTAATAAACAGATACAAACCAAAGTTTGGCAAATCAAGTTTCTGTGCAAGATAACAATACTTGCTAGATTTCAATGGGATTGTCACTGAATACTTTGTAACTTGTGTATCTATTTGTCATTATTCAAGCGACTTTATATGGGCATATGCATGAATGTCTTATCAAGCAAACAAGAGGAATATATTCTGTCTTAGATTTTTATCTACGTATGGTCTGAAAATATCAATATGGTAGATGTCAAAATTTGTTCTTGAGTGTGAACTCACTGAACTGGTTTTTGTCCTGGGATGATAATGATTTTTCTGTTTTTGTAAGAAAAAATTTTAATTTTACAGAAAGTCTTTTGAGTGAAAATTATTTAATCTGGGTAAAAGCTAGATTAAAAGCTATGAATGTTTCTGAAATACAAAGCCCATGCTTGGGAAAACTACTGTGTATAATTGAGCTTGTGGTACATGGGCTACAACTTACCAGCACCATATTTGTCCAATATATGGCTGGCTAAATTATCAAACACCTGTACTGCAGTAAGCTGGTTAAATTTGTTTGTGTGAACTAGGTGTCTCCTTCAGCTGGTCTCCTTAAAATATAAAGGTATTACCAAAAAGTGTAATCAATGTATTCACTACCAGTCATTGACTTGGGTGAAAAATGAATATTAAATTTATATTTGACAAATTTATGGCATGTCCTTTTCAGTTCTGTACTTACTTGTGAATAGGAACTGAAAATTTAGTCATGCAAGTATTTCAAAGTGGATATTCCATCTTTTCAGATAAATGAGTTTTAGTTAAATATTGAAGTTTTTAAATTGAAGTGCCGCATATTGGTACGATAAAATCTAATGTTTTTAACGATGGAAGTCATTCAGTATGGATGCATAGTAATTTATACCACAGAGTCTTTGTCCAAAGTCTAATTTTCACAAATATTGAAATAAAAGGATCTCAATAATGTTATGATTGTGTGTTTGTCAACAATTCAAGGTTTTCTATTATTCCTATCGAGAAAAATATAGTGTATTGAAAGTCAGACGAATAGTCAGGCTACATTCAAAAATAGAAATAATTATGTATCTAATTATTACTTTGCTTTTACTGTATATTTCAGTAGAAAAAAACTAATATCATATGTTACTCATGCAAGTGTTGTCTGTGTTTGAAATTCAGAAGCATTTATTTTTGTGTGGTACAAGAGTGGGGCCCCTTCTATTACCGGTAATTTAAGGTCATTAAGTTGCATGCTCTTTAGTCCTAATTTATATGGAGTCATTGGGACAATGTGTCAATTCCCTTCAATGTCAGCTTTAAATTTTTTAAATCTTTCTGTGCAATATTCAGATAAAACACAAACTTTCACTTTCTCAGAAAGGATTTTATTCCTGATTTGCTGGGTGTGTATATTATTTTTCTTCAGAATATTGTAAAATCTTCCCACTGATTATGTATTTGTCTGGCAAAACTAATTTGTCACGAAATTTTTGGTAGATTTCTTTAGATTCAAGCATTATGTAGCTTTTGTAAATGATTTGAAGGAAATGTTTTTGGTAAAAAAAAAAAAAAAAAAAAAAAACTTGGAATTTGGAAACTTGAACTATTTTCCTTGAATTTTTCTTTGTTATTCACGTTTTATAGCAACGTTACCCCACCTTTTTTGTCACAAAGCTCCTTGAAATAAAAAAGCTTCCTTGCATAAGATGCAAACTGCCATGTTAAAAGTTATTAATTAGTCATAAAAGGAAAGAAGTAACCAGTTATATTTGATTATTATGAAGTTGGGAATTAATCTCAGTATGGTCTTGATATTGATATTGCAGTTACAATAAATGAAAGACCCACATAAAAAGAAATCATTTACTTTGTAAGAGCCTTTGATATTTTGTGTATGATGTTTTTCTGAAATGTTGTTTTGGTAAAATTATCTCATATTTATGCTTCTCACTTGTTAGAGCAGAGTGTGGAAGCACACTTTAGCATACACAGACAAAATAACCTTCAGAAAAACTCAGTACTTTTGCAAAGCCAGTACAAAATGTTTTGTTACAAATTAGTATCAGTAACACTTCCTGTTAGAGGTATTGTGTACACTTTATATCAAGTGTGTAGACAACAGTATGTGTGTGTGATTACACAGGATCTTTTTTATATAAGTTAATATAACCACTTTATTCACATTTATAAACCCCAGTCATGAGAATTTCAGGGAAAATTTAATACAACTTTTGATGGTTTATAGTTATGTAAAATTACAGCTGCTGGAAATAATCATATAGGTTTATATTCCAAGTATTAATAATGTAGATTACCCTTGTAGTTGTAACTGTTGATATGTGTTATTTGAAAAGGTTGCTATGTTATCTCTTTTAAACTTCCTTGCTGTTCAATATGACCCCCCCCCCCCCCCCCCCAAAAAAAAAAAAAATATATATATATATACAAACAAGATCTATATAATTGATGCTGCAACATGTTGAGAGGCAAGAAGTGTCTTATTTAAATCAAAGCATCCAATGGGTTCTAGTTGTCCCAGAGGACAGATAAAGAAACTTGCATATGCTGTAACATCTCTACTGCTTTGTTATATGACTGGTTTCTCTCATAGATCTTTGCAGACTAACTGGATAGAGTGCATTTGTTTCATTGTGAACAAAATATGGTCAAGCATAGTATTAGTGATTAGTTAAAAATTCACATATTTTCTCCCACCCGGCTTGCCGACGAGAGATTATAATTTGCAACATGTGTGTGTGTACGTGCGTGCGTGCGTGGGTCACGCAGTTTTCTCTGAAACTACTACAGTTACACATTTTTGGTAAATTACTTGTCATAATGAATGTTTACGCTCTTCAATATTTTTTGGGTTTGGTGAACTTTGGCCTACTTTTGAGTGAGTAATAGCACTTTTACCTAATATAATTATATCACTTATAAGTCCCAAACTATTGCATTTAGAGTATTTTGTTAGAATATGTTGTTCAGCTACTTTCTCCACAGCTACAACATGGTCAGTAGTTTGGAAGTGTATCTCCATAGCTAAGTGAGTAATAGCTACTTTGTCAATTTTTAATGATAACCATACTGAGTAAATGGCTTATATCTTCAAAAGTATTGCAGCTACACAATTTTGAGTGAATGTTTGACCCGCAGGGTAGTACAAGAGTATCCCATGCCAAGGCGAAAAAATTTCAATTTTCGCCACTTTTGGCAGCCGTCTTGGATTTTTGCGGAAAATGAAAAAGTGTGAATATCTCGAAAACCGTACGAGATAGAGCAATTTCGAGTGAATTTTTGACCCACAGGGTAGTACAAGAGTGTCCCATGCAAAGGGGAAAAATTTCAATTTTTGCCACTTTTGGCGGCCATCTTGGATTTTAGCGGAAAATGAAAAAGTGTGAATATCTTGAAAACTGTACGAGATAGAGCAATTTCGAGTGAATTTTTGACCCACAGGGTAGTACAAGAGTGTCCCATGCAAATGGGAAAAATTTCAATTTTTGCCACTTTTGGCGGCCATCTTGGATTTTTGCGGAAAATGAAAAAGTGTGAATATCTCGAAAACCGTAAGAGATAGAGCGATATCGAGAGAATTTTTGACCCACAGGGTAGTACAAGAGTATCCTATGCAAAGGGGGAAAATTTCAATTTTTGCCACTTTTGGCGGACATGTTGTATTTCAGCGGAAAATGAAAAAGTGTGAATATCTCGAAAACCGTAAGAGAGCGATATCGAGCGAATTTTTGACCCACAGGGTAGTCCAAGAGTATCCTATGCAAAGGGGGAAAATTTCAATTTTTGCCACTTTTGGCGGACATGTTGTATTTCAGTGGAAAATGAAAAAGTGTGAATATCTCGAAAACCGTACGAGATAGAGCAATTTCGAGCAAATTTTTGACCCGCAGGGTAGTACAAGAGTGTCCCATGCAAAGGGGAAAAATTTCAATTTTTGCCACTTTTGGCGGCCATCTTGGATTTTTGCGGAAAATGAAAAAGTGTGAATATCTCGAAAACCGTAAGAGATAGAGCAATTTCGAGTGAATTTTTGACCCACAGGGTAGTACAAGAGTGTCCCATGCAAAGGGGAAAAATTTCAATTTTTGCCACTTTTGGCGGCCATCTTGGATTTTTGCGGAAAATGAAAAAGTGTGAATATCTCGAAAACCGTAAGAGATAGAGCGATATCGAGAGAATTTTTGACCCACAGGGTAGTACAAGAGTATCCTATGCAAAGGGGGAAAATTTCAATTTTTGCCACTTTTGGCGGACATGTTGTATTTCAGCGGAAAATGAAAAAGTGTGAATATCTCGAAAACCGTAAGAGATAGAGCGATATCGAGCGAATTTTTGACCCACAGGGTAACAGGGTAGTACAAGAGTATCCTATGCAAAGGGGAAAATTTCAATTTTTGCCACTTTTGGCGGACATGTTGTATTTCAGCGGAAAATGAAAAAGTGTGAATATCTCGAAAACCGTACGAGATAGAGCAATTTCGAGCGAATTTTTGACCCACAGGGTAGTACAAGAGTGTCCCATGCAAAGGGGAAAAATTTCAATTTTTGCCACTTTTGGCGGCCATCTTGGATTTTTGCGGAAAATGAAAAAGTGTGAATATCTCGAAAACCGTAAGAGATAGAGCAATTTCGAGCGAATTTTTGACCCACAGGGTAGTACAAGAGTATCCTATGCAAAGGGGGAAAATTTCAATTTTTGCCACTTTTGCCGGAAAATGAAAAAGTGTGAATATCTCGAAAACCATACGAGATAGAGTGATTTTGAGCAAACTTTTTGACCTGCAGGGTAGTACAAGAGTGTCCTATGCATAGGGGAAAAATTTCAGTTTTCGCCACTTTTGGCGGCCATCTTGGATTTTAGCGGAAAATAAAACATTGAAAATATCTGCGAAATGTTAAGAGATAGAGCAATTTCGAGCGATTTTTTGACCCGCAGGGTAGTACAACAGTATTCTGTGCCTAGGGGAAAAATTCAGTTTTTGCCACTTTTGGTGGCCATCTTGGATTTTAGCAGAAAATGAAAAATTGTGAATATCTCGGAAAAGGTATTTCTTCCCCTTTAATGCTCGGCGGGAGATACACACCGCGGCAGTGGTCTTGTTATCTATGTATTTTCAATTTTGTTGTTGAAACAAAATTTATACCTGACACATTGGTTTGAACCAGACATTGTACAAACAATGAAATTGTTTTGCTCTCCACAGTTACTATGGTTGAGTATCCCAAATATTGCCTATTCTGAAATAAACACCTAATTACAAAATCACACCTGTAATAAAACATTTTGATAATGAATGTACATCACTACATCTACACAAACCCATTAATAATTGTATCCACTGGGTGGTTTAGCGTTTGCTGCGCTCTCGCTGCCAGAGAGATTTTCAACTCTCTCAGCAGAAAACAGCTAGCTTCACCAAATTTTACAGGTTACCTTCATTGGGAAGTAAGCATTGGGACTACAAATAGCCTCATTCTAAAAAAAAAACAAGATGGCTGCGCTGGGCATTTCTTTGAAAATTGCCTACCTTTTTCTACTGACCAGTTCTCTTAACAAGGTTGAATCTTTTCATAGGTGATATATACAGGTATATGTGTCCTCTACAAGCATGCAGACATTTGACCTTGAAACTCTTCTCAACCAAGGTCATCCGTGGAGTGCCAAAGTACCCCTCATAACAGACTATAAAAGTATCTATATCTCCCTCATTATTGGTCCTAGAGATTTGGCATGTGAAGCCAACCTTACAGGAAATCATGGCCTGTGAATCTTCTGATGTGGTCAGATTTAACCTGGGCCCATCCTTCAAAGGGAGGGTAGCCAAACTTAAAAGTGTGTATAACTCACTTATTATTGGTCTTATAGGGGTTTGCAGTGTGAAACCAACCTATAGGAAATCATGGACCTGGAATCTTCTGATGTGCTGTAACTTGACCTTGGGGCCCCTCCTAGGTCAAACGCGGATAGCCAGATTTAAAAGTGCTTATAACTCATTTATTATTGGTCCTAGGGGTTTGCAGTGTGAAACCAACCTACAGGAAATCATGGGCTTGGAGTATTCCGATGTGTTCAGATTTGACCTTGGGCCCTCCTTTAAGGTCAAACGAGGATAGCCAAACTTAAAATGCTTATAACTCACTTATTGTTGGTCCTAGACTTTTGCAATGTGAAACCAACTTGTAGGAAATCATAGGCTAGGAATCTTCTGATGTGTTCTAACTTGACCTTTGGCCCCTCTTTCTAGCTCAAATGAGGATAGCCAGATTTAAAAATGCTTATAACTGGCTTATTATTGGTGCTAGATGTTTGCAATGTGAAACCAACCTATAGGAAATCATGAACTAGGGATCTTATGATGTGTTCAGATTTGACCTTGGGCCCCTCCTTCAAGGCCAGACGAGGGTAGCCAAACTTAAAGTGCTTATAACTCACTTATTATTGGTCCTAGAGGTTTGGAATGTCAAACCAACCTATACTTTTCCGAATTTCAGTCACAATCTTGAATTTTGTTGGAAACGCAAAATGTTATTCATCCGGAAAACTGTAAGAGATAGAGTGATATTTGGCAAAAATTGGTCCCCCTGGGTGTTAAGGACTATTTTAGGACCTCTGAAAAATTTAGAATTTTCCAAATTTTGGTCACCAGCCTGAATTTTGGCGGAAAAGGTTGTTTATCTTGAAAACCGTAAGAGATCGAGCGATTTCAGGCAAATTTTGGACCCCTGGGTACTAAGGACTATTACTACCTCTGAAAAATTTAGACTTCTCCGAATTTTGGCCAGAGAAATGGAATGTCCTTTATCTCAAAATCCGTAATAGAGCGATTTCGGGCAAATTTTGGACCCCCTTAGATTTGCATTTAAATACTTTTGAAAGTATTTGACCCCAAGTCTGCCCTGGGTACTTAGGAGTACTCCTCTATGACCTCTGAAAAATTAAGAATTTTCTGAATTTTGGCCGTCAGTTTGAATTTTAGTGCAAATGGAAAATGTCATCTCAAAAACTGTAACACATAGAGTGATTCCAAGCAAACATTAGCCCCACTGGGTAATAAGGACTACTCCTTTAATTTGTGTGAATAATTTTCTGAATTTTTGCCACCATCTTGATTCTTGAAAAATCCTGTTTAATTCAAAACCATGTTGTTCTTTTCCGCCTGGTGGATACATCTTACATCTGGCCACAGATGCATCCTTGGTCTAGTTTGATAACCTCATGCAATTCTAATATCCAGTGTCTAACTCTGAAAATTTGCAAGTTTATAACACAAATTTTTATATCTATGTTTTGGAAGACTTAAAAACTGGAAATTCTATTTTTTAGTTTCAAATGTGAAAATATCGGAGTGAGTAGTTAAGGTTCTTTGCTGCTTTATCCCAGGTCTCTTTGATACATTTAACAATATATTTATGCAGGATGAAGTGTTGATGGAGCAGGACAAGGTACCCTTCCTGTTAGATGACCTTGTGACCTTGCTAGCTGATGAAATAGAGTGGACGGCAGGATCCAGGGCCCTGTCCTGTGAGGGAGAACCCCATACCCAAAATACCCCAGTCTTAAAAAGCAAGGCCTTGGATGTACTCAAGACATTTGACGGGAATAACAAGGGACTTGACATGAGAGAAATCAACATAGAGCGGAAAACACTGGGTAAGGAATTATATGCAGAAACCACCTCGTGAACCAAAAAAGCAGGAGGAAAAACAAACTAGTTAGTTACCTGCAGTATTAAAAATTCTCAAGTTTAAGTTCATACTTAACCTCCTATATGTAGGTTCATGGTTATCATGCCAACTCATAAATAAGAGAAACCTACTTTAATGTATTTTTGTAGATTGCCCATTTATTTCATGATTTTCATCTTGTTTTCCCATCTTATTTTACTCTTGTTGGATGGGTAACAATGGATCATGTAAAATTAACATAAAGAACAAAAATGACTACAGAAGATTTTGTGTACAAAATGTTAAAGACAGTAGGAGAAATGTCTAAACATAAAGTACCAGCAATGTATGTACACAAACATTTGAACCAGGTTTTTATTTCTGAGCTGTACCATATTTCACACTTCTCAGCCACAACTTAAGATTACTGTGAGTTTACAAGGCTGGGGAGGAAATTTGGTGAAAATGGCCCAGCATTTGCTTGGAGAGACTGTTCTCTGTGAAGTTGATTTATTCTGCAGCATGGCACATCTATGTAATTAAGGAGCCCTTAAACTCCACACTAATTGAATTATTATTACACACATTCTTCTGTCTCATGACCTCTGTAGTTTGTTAATAATAATAAGACTTCTTCCCAGCAGATATTAATTTCAAGTGTCAGATGGAGTCTTTTTAAAGAGATTTCTTCACCAATAATTTATTTTCACTTTTATGTCAACTTTAAAAACAAGTAGAGCATTTTGTGGCAACCCTACATTTGAATATCCTGGACTGAAGATAAACACAAAGAGAGAAGGAGAGAAGCGGCCTACAGTTTTTGCTATGTACAGGAGAATTAAATGTTTCTGAAACTTTTACATGAAGCATTAATTTGTCAGAATCAAACAGTGGAACACTGTATTTATATTACCAGTACATAATATTTTAGTTGGTTGTTTTATTTCTGCCAAGCTCATTTTTTATGAGAAATATTTATCAGTATTAATACTAATGTTTTCAGTTACAACTAATGAAATTAGCCCTGCAAATAAAATTCATGTTGAAATAATCAGTGACCTTGTATTTAAAGAATTGTCTTACAATTCAGCCTTTACCTGCGGGTGTGACTTGATCACTTCTATTTCAGAGATTAGAACCTATCATGCAGGATTTAATGATGTGGCTTTATTCAATTCAAGATTTTATATCAGTATGCAACTGGGCAGATACACACTTCTCTAAAAGGTTGACTCATATCCATTTCCAAACTTTTACAAGACTTGGTTTCATCATTGTCTGGCTAATATTTCATGCGTTTACCATATAATATCTGAACACACATGCATAAAAAGGATGGCTCTTTCCACATTAAACATAATATCTCAGAAATACAAATATACTCAGTGTAATAATACTAACAGAGCAAAGACATTTTTATATGGAGCGAAAATATTAATAATTAATCTTCTGAGTGATGTGCACATTAATTTGACAAGCACATGCGAGTTAAATTGTCATCATTAAGTGCGGGCCAGTTTAGTTGAAAAGCTAATGCAGTCACTATTGATTCAACCTGATACCAACAACGATAACAGCAGATTACATTATGATATTTCTACAGTTTTTATTTTATTGCAAATATTGTTTGTCTGAAATAGGGAAGTCTTTTGCTTCAGTTCATTGATGATTTGGTCATGTTGCGTCTCACTTTTCCTGAACCAGAAGCCATTATTTTCATTGAGTGATATACATAAGCAGTATTGACCACAGATAGCTTACACTTAATAATATTAAAGTGATGAAACTGACACAAAAATAACTCTGTGTAGTGTGTGAATAAATTCGAAACACCAATGATGTATCATGGATGTGGGTTATGCAGGAAAAAGTAATTATCATGTTTTCTTTGTGTATGAAATGAGCATTTATTTCATTGATTTCTGCAAATAGAATACAGTAATCTTGTTTGGCATCCTTCCACATTTACAGTGTTGACTACTAACCACTTTCCAATGTATCTATCATTCACAGTTGTACTGGAACTTTTAGCTTTGCTCTGCTGTTACCACATGACACTCTTATCAGCTTTTCTGGTGTTTTAATACTGTATATTTCATTTCATAATGCTAGAGCTAAAAAAAAAAAAAGTTGTGTACTCTCCTGTAAGTCGTTATAATAAGTTAATAATCAAATGTTAACAGTTAATACAATAATAGATATTTTGGTTCATCAAGTAATTAAGCGTCCCGGAAGGGACGCTTGTTTGTGTATGGGAGAGCTTCCGGCTCCGCCGGCTCCGCCGGCTCCGCATTTTGTTTTCCTTATAACTCTGTAACCGTTAGGCGGATTCTTTTCAAATTTGGCAGGTTTAGGCAGTAGCCTTGGGGAATTTTTTTGAATATGCTGCAGTGACATTTCAACCAATCAGAGAGGTCACATGACCAAAAATGTCTTTTTTCGATGGGGAAGCTTGTCCGGATGATAACTTGAAAGGAATTTTATCAATTCACCTGAAACTTGGCAAATACATTCATTCTATTAAAATCTGGAAATCATTAGATTTTGGCATTGATTGGTCAAGAAATGGCCGAGTAATTAATGATTAATTAAGCGTCCCGCAAGGGACGCTTGTTTGTGTATGGGAGAGCTTCAGGCTCCGCCGGCTCCGGCGGCTCCGCCGGCTCCGGCGGCTCCGCAGGCTCCGCCGGCTCCGCATTTTGTTTTCCTTATAACTCTGTAACCGTTAGGCGGATTCTTTTCAAATTTGGCAGGTTTAGGCAGTAGCCTTGGGGAATTTTTTTGAATATGCTGCAGTGACATTTCAACCAATCAGAGAGGTCACATGACCAAAAATGTCTTTTTTCGATGGGGAAGCTTGTCCGGATGATAACTTGAAAGGAATTTTATCAATTCACCTGAAACTTGGCAAATACATTCATTCTATTAAAATCTGGAAATCATTAGATTTTGGCATTGATTGGTCAAGAAATGGCCGAGTAATTAATGATTAATTAATCATTACGAATTTTCCAAATAAGGAAAACACAAAAATGCTTATATCTCGAAAACCGTACTAGATAGAGCGATTTCGACGAAATTTTTGACCCACAGGGTATCTCTGCGGAGTAGTTTTCCCAATTTTCAAAAAAATTTTGTCTCGTCCAAAATGGCGGCCATTTTGAATTTTCGAAATTTTCGCAAAAATTGCAAAACACAAAAATGCTTATATCTCAAAAACCGTGCTAGATAGAGCGATTTCGACAAAATTTTTGACCCGCAGGGTATCTCTGCGGAGTAGTTTTCCCAATTTTCAAAAAAATTTTGTCTCGTCCAAAATGGCGGCCATTTTGAATTTTCGAAATTTTCGTAAAAATTGCAAAACACAAAAATGCTTATATCTCGAAAACCGTGCTAGATAGAGCGATTTCGACGAAATTTTTGACCCACAGGGTATCTCTGCGGAGTACTTTTCCCAATTTTCAAAAAAATTTTGTCTCGCCAAAAATGGCGGCCATTTTGAATTTTCGAAATTTTCGTAAAAATTGCAAAACACAAAAATGCTTATATCTCGAAAACTGTGCTAGATAGAGCGATTTCGGCGAAATTTTTGACCCACAGGGTATCTCTGCAGAGTAGTTATCCCAATTTTGAAAAAAATTTTCTCTCGCCAAAAATGGCGGCCATTTTGAATTTTCGAATTTTTCGCAAAAATTGCAAAACATAAAAATGCTTATATCTCGAAAACCCTGCAAGATAGAGCGATTTCGACGAAATTTTTGATCCACAGGGTATATCTGCAGAGTAGCCATGCCAATTTTCAAACAAAAAATTTCTCGCAAAAAATGGCGGCCATTTTGAATTTTCGAATTTTTCGCAAAATTGCAAAACACAAAAATGCTTATATCTCGAAAACCGTGCTAGATAGAGTGATTTCGACGAAATTTTTGACCCACAGGGTATCTCTGCAGAGTAGCCATGCCAATTTTCAAAAAAATTTTATCTTGCCAAAAATGGCGGCCATTTTACTCACCTACTCAAAATGAGTAAATGCGAATTATCTCTTAAAAGTATTGCAGATAGCCAATTTTTCTCAAATAACTCATTCACCTACTTTTGGAAGAGCTTTCACATGGTGAAGTTTCAGACCCATAGCTAATTACTCACCTACTCAAAATGAGTAAATGCGAATTATCTCTAAAAGTATTGCAGATAGCCAATTTTTCTCAAATAACTCATTCACCTACTTTTGGGAGAGCTTTCACATGGTGAAGTTCCAGACCCATAGCTAATTATTTACCTACTCAAAATGAGTAAATGCTAATTATCTGTAAAAGTATTGCGGATACCCAATTTTTATCAAATAACTCATTCATCTACTTGTGGGAGAGCTTTCACATGGTGAAGTTTCAGACCCATAGCTAATTACTCACCTACTCAAAATGAGTAAATGCGAATTATCTCTAAAAGTATTGCAGATGGCCAATTTTTCTCAAATAAATCATTCACCTACTTTTGGGAGAGCTTTCACTTGGTGAAGTTTCAGACCCATAGCTAATTACTCACCTACTCAAAATGAGTAAATGCGAATTATCTCTAAAAGTATTGCAGCTAGCCAATTTTTCTCAAATAACTCATTCACCTACTTTTGGGAGAGCTTTCACTTGGTGAAGTTTCAGACCCATAGCTAATTACTCACCTACTCAAAATGAGTAAATGCGAATTATCTCTAAAAGTATTGCAGATAGCCAATTTTTGTCAAATTAATCATTGGCCTACTTTTGGGAGAGCTTTCACTTGGTGAAGTTTCAGACCCATAGCTAATTACTCACCTACTCAAAATGAGTAAATGCGAATTATCTCTAAAAGTATTGCAGATAGCCAATTTTTCTCAAATAACTCATTCACCTACTTTTGGGAGAGCTTTCACTCTGTGAAGTTTCAGACCCATAGCTAATTACTCACCTACTCAAAATGAGTAAATGCGAATTATCTCGAAAAGTATTGCAGATAGCCAATTTTTCTCAAATAACTCATTCACCTACTTTTGGAAGAGCTTTCACATGGTGAAGTTTCAGACCCATAGCTAATTACTCACCTACTCAAAATGAGTAAATGCGAATTATCTCTAAAAGTATTGCAGATAGCCAATTTTTCTCAAATAACTCATTCACCTACTTTTGGGAGAGCTTTCACATGGTGAAGTTCCAGACCCATAGCTAATTATTTACCTACTCAAAATGAGTAAATGCTAATTATCTGTAAAAGTATTGCGGATACCCAATTTTTATCAAATAACTCATTCATCTACTTTTGGGAGAGCTTTCACATGGTGAAGTTCCAGACCCATAGCTAATTATTTACCTACTCAAAATGAGTAAATGCTAATTATCTGTAAAAGTATTGCGGATACCCAATTTTTATCAAATAACTCATTCATCTACTTGTGGGAGAGCTTTCACATGGTGAAGTTTCAGGCCCATAGCTAATTACTCACCTACTCAAAATGAGTAAATGCGAATTATCTCTAAAAGTATTGCAGATAGCCAATTTTTGTCAAATTAATCATTGGCCTACTTTTGGGAGAGCTTTCACTTGGTGAAGTTTCAGACCCATAGCTAATTACTCACCTACTCAAAATGAGTAAATGCGAATTATCTCTAAAAGTATTGCAGATAGCCAATTTTTCTCAAATAACTCATTCACCTACTTTTGGGAGAGCTTTCACTCTGTGAAGTTTCAGACCCATAGCTAATTACTCACCTACTCAAAATGAGTAAATGCGAATTATCTCTAAAAGTATTGTAGATAGCCAATTTTTCTCAAATAACTCATTCACCTACTTTTGGAAGAGCTTTCACATGGTGAAGTTTCAGACCCATAGCTAATTACTCACCTACTCAAAATGAGTAAATGCGAATTATCTCTAAAAGTATTGCAGATAGCCAATTTTTCTCAAATAACTCATTCACCTACTTTTGGGAGAGCTTTCACATGGTGAAGTTCCAGACCCATAGCTAATTATTTACCTACTCAAAATGAGTAAATGCTAATTATCTGTAAAAGTATTGCGGATACCCAATTTTTATCAAATAACTCATTCATCTACTTGTGGGAGAGCTTTCACATGGTGAAGTTTCAGACCCATAGCTAGTTACTCACCTACTCAAAATGAGTAAATGCGAATTATCTCTAAAAGTATTGCAGATAGCCAATTTTTCTCAAATAAATCATTCACCTACTTTTGGGAGAGCTTTCACTTGGTGAAGTTTCAGACCCATAGCTAATTACTCACCTACTCAAAATGAGTAAATGCGAATTATCTCTAAAAGTATTGCAGCTAGCCAATTTTTCTCAAATAACTCATTCACCTACTTTTGGGAGAGCTTTCACTTGGTGAAGTTTCAGACCCATAGCTAATTACTCACCTACTCAAAATGAGTAAATGCGAATTATCTCTAAAAGTATTGCAGATAGCCAATTTTTGTCAAATTAATCATTGGCCTACTTTTGGGAGAGCTTTCACTTGGTGAAGTTTCAGACCCATAGCTAATTACTCACCTACTCAAAATGAGTAAATGCGAATTATCTCTAAAAGTATTGCAGATAGCCAATTTTTCTCAAATAACTCATTCACCTACTTTTGGGAGAGCTTTCACTCTGTGAAGTTTCAGACCCATAGCTAATTACTCACCTACTCAAAATGAGTAAATGCGAATTATCTCTAAAAGTATTGCAGATAGCCAATTTTTCTCAAATAACTCATTCACCTACTTTTGGAAGAGCTTTCACATGGTGAAGTTTCAGACCCATAGCTAATTACTCACCTACTCAAAATGAGTAAATGCGAATTATCTCTAAAAGTATTGCAGATAGCCAATTTTTCTCAAATAACTCATTCACCTACTTTTGGGATAGCTCTCACTTGGTGAAGTTTCAGACCCATAGCTAATTACTCACCTACTCAAAATGAGTAAATGCGAATTATCTCTAAAAGTATTGCAGATAGCCAATTTTTCTCAAATAACTCATTCACCTACTTTTGGGAGAGCTTTCACTCTGTGAAGTTTCAGACCCATAGCTAATTACTCACCTACTCAAAATGAGTAAATGCGAATTATCTCTAAAAGTATTGCAGATAGCCAATTTTTCTCAAATAACTCATTCACCTACTTTTGGAAGAGCTTTCACATGGTGAAGTTTCAGACCCATAGCTAATTACTCACCTACTCAAAATGAGTAAATGCGAATTATCTCTAAAAGTATTGCAGATAGCCAATTTTTCTCAAATAACTCATTCACCTACTTTTGGGATAGCTCTCACTTGGTGAAGTTTCAGACCCATAGCTAATTACTCACCTACTCAAAATGAGTAAATGCGAATTATCTCTAAAAGTATTGCAGATAGCCAATTTTTCTCAAATAACTCATTCACCTACTTTTGGGAGAGCTTTCACTTGGTGAAGTTTCAGACCCATAGCTAATTACTCACCTACTCAAAATGAGTAAATGCGAATTATCTTTAAAAGTATTGCAGATAGCCAATTTTTCTCAAATTAATCATTCATCTACTTTTGGGAGAGCTTTCACTTGGTGAAGTTTCAGACCCATAGCTAATTACTCACCTACTCAAAATGAGTAAATGCGAATTATCTCTAAAAGTATTGCAGATAGCCAATTTTTCTCAAATAACTCATTCACCTACTTTTGGGAGAGCTTTCACTTGGTGAAGTTTCAGACCCATAGCTAATTACTCACCTACTCAAAATGAGTAAATGCGAATTATCTCTAAAAGTATTGCAGATAGCCAATTTTTCTCAAATAACTCATTCACCTACTTTTGGCAGAGCTTTCACTTGGTGAAGTTTCAGACCCATAGCTAATTATTCACCTACTCAAAATGAGTAAATGTGAATTATCTCTAAAAGTATTGCAGATAGCCAATTTTTCTCAAATAATTCATTCACCTACTTTTGGGAGAGCTTTCACTCTGTGAAGTTTCAGACCCATAGCTATTTATTCACCTACTCAAAATGAGTAAATGCTAATTATCTGTAAAAGTATTGCGGATACCCAATTTTTATCAAATACTCATTCATCTACTTGTGGGAGAGCTTTCACATGGTGAAGTTTCAGACCCATAGCTAATTACTCACCTACTCAAAATGAGTAAATGCGAATTATCTCTAAAAGTATTGCAGATAGCCAATTTTTCTCAAATAACTCATTCACCTACTTTTGGGAGAGCTTTCACTTGGTGAAGTTTCAGACCCATAGATAATTATTCACCTACTCAAAATGAGTAAATGTGAATTATCTCTTAATAGTATTGCAGATAGCCAATTTTTCTCAAATAACTCATTCACCTACTTTTGGAAGACCTTTCACACACGAAAATGAAAAATTGTGAATATCTCGGAAAAGCTATTTCTTCTGCTTTAATGCTCGGCGGGAGATACACACCGCGGCAGTGTTCTTGACAAAAATTTTTGTCTCCCCAAAAATGGTGGCCATTTTGAATTTTCAAAGTTTTTGCAAAACACAAAAATGCTTATATCTCGAAAACTGTGCTATATGGAGCGAACTCAACAAAATTTTGGACCTGCTGGGTATCTCTGTAGAGTAGCCATGCCAATTTTCAAAATATTTTTGTCTCGCCAAATATAGCGGACATTTTTAATTTTTTTATTTTTTGCAAAACACAAAAATGCTTATATCTTGAAAACCGTGCTAGATAGAGCAGACTGCGCTGACTTTGGTTGCCACAACAGTATAAGGCTAGAAACGAAGCATTTTCTTAATACTTTAGCACTCACCTTTATAGCCTTTTCGGGACGCTTTGTTTTTGCTATGCAAAAACATTATCTTTTTTTTTGCGAGCGATCCTCTAGTTAATCATTACGAATTTTCCAAATAAGGAAAACACAAAAATGCTTATATCTCGAAAACCGTGCTAGATAGAGCGATTTCGACGAAATTTTTGACCCACAGGGTATCTCTGCAGAGTAGTTATCCCAATTTTCAAAAAAATTTTCTCTCGCCCAAAATGGCGGCCATTTTGAATTTTCGAAATTTTCGCAAAAATTGCAAAACACAAAAATGCTTATATCTCGAAAACCGTGCTAGATAGAGCAATTTCGACAACATTTTTGACCCGCAGGATATCTCTGCGGAGTACTTTTCCCAATTTTTCAAAAAAATTTTGTCTCACCAAAAATGGCGGCCATTTTGAATTTTCGAAATTTTCGCAAAAATTGCAAAACACAAAAATGCTTATATCTCGAAAACCGTGCTAGATAGAGCGATTTCGACGAAATTTTTGACCCACAGGATATCTCTGCAGAGTAGTTATCCCAATTTTGAAAAAAATTTTCTCTCGCCAAAAATGGCGGCCATTTTGAATTTTCGAATTTTTCGCAAAAATTGCAAAACATAAAAATGCTTATATCTCGAAAACCCTGCTAGATAGAGCGATTTCGACGAAATTTTTGACCCACAGGGTATATCTGCAGAGTAGCCATGCCAATTTTCAAAAAAATTTTGTCTCGCCAAAAATGGCGGCCATTTTGAATTTTCGAATTTTTCGTAAAAATTGCAAAACATAAAAATGCTTATATCTCAAAAACCCTGCTAGATAGAGCGATTTCGACAAAATTTTTGAACCGCAGGGTATCTCTGCAGAGTAGCCATGCCAATTTTCAAACAAAAAATTTCTCGCAAAAAATGGCGGCCATTTTGAATTTTCGAAATTTTCGCAAAATTGCAAAACACAAAAATGCTTATATCTCGAAAACCGTGCTAGATAGAGCGATTTCGACGAATTTTTTGACCCACAGGGTATCTCTGCAGAGTAGCCATGCCAATTTTCAAAAAATTTTGTCTTGCCAAAAATGGCGGCCATTTTGAATTTTCGAATTTTTGCGCAAAAATTACAAAACACAAAAATGCTAATATTTCGAAAACCATGCTACATAGAGCGATTTTGACGAATTTTTTATCTTCAGGGTATCTCTGCAGAGCAGCTATCCCAAAGAGCTTTCACTTGGTGAAGTTTCAGACCCATAGCTAATTGCTCACCTACTCAAAAAGAGTAAATGCGAATTATCTCTAAAAGTATTGCAGATAGCCAATTTTTCTCAAATAACTCATTCACCTACTTTTGGGAGAGCTTTCACTCTGTGAAGTTTCAGACCCATAGCTAATTACTCACCTACTCAAAATGAGTAAATGCGAATTATCTCTAAAAGTATTGCACATAGCCAGTTTTTCTCAAATTAATCATTCACCTACTTTTGGGAGAGCTTTCACTTGGTGAAGTTTCAGACCCATAGCTAATTACTCACCTACTCAAAATGAGTAAATGCGAATTATCTCTAAAAGTATTGCAGATAGCCAATTTTTCTCAAATAACTCATTCACCTACTTTTGGGAGAGCTTTCACTTGGTGAAGTTTCAGACCCATAGCTAATTACTCACCTACTCAAAATGAGTAAATGCGAATTATCTCTAAAAGTATTGCAGATAGCCAATTTTTCTCAAATTAATCATTCACCTACTTTTGGGAGAGCTTTCACTTGGTGAAGTTTCAGACCCATAGCTAATTACTCGTCTACTCAAAATGAGTAAATGTGAATTATCTCTAAAAGTATTGCAGATAGCCAATTTTTCTCAAATAACTCATTCACCTACTTTTGGGAGAGCTTTCACTTGGTGAAGTTTCAGACCCATAGCAAATTACTCACCTACTCAAAATGAGTAAATGCGAATTATCTCTAAAAGTATTGCAGATAGCCAATTTTTCTCAAATAACTCATTCACCTACTTTTGGCAGAGCTTTCACTTGGTGAAGTTTCAGACCCATAGCTAATTATTCACCTACTCAAAATGAGTAAATGTGAATTATCTCTAAAAGTATTGCAGATAGCCAATTTTTCTCAAATAACTCATTCACCTACTTTTGGGAGAGTTTTCACTCTGTGAAGTTTCAGACCCATAGCTATTTATTCACCTACTCAAAATGAGTAAATGCTAATTATCTGTAAAAGTATTGCGGATACCCAATTTTTATCAAATACTCATTCATCTACTTGTGGGAGAGCTTTCACATGGTGAAGTTTCAGACCCATAGCTAATTACTCACCTACTCAAAATGAGTAAATGCGAATTATCTCTAAAAGTATTGCAGATAGCCAATTTTTCTCAAATAACTCATTCACCTACTTTTGGGAGAGCTTTCACTTGGTGAAGTTTCAGACCCATAGATAATTATTCACCTACTCAAAATGAGTAAATGTGAATTATCTCTTAATAGTATTGCAGATAGCCAATTTTTCTCAAATAACTCATTCACCTACTTTTGGAAGACCTTTCACACACGAAAATGAAAAATTGTGAATATCTCGGAAAAGCTATTTCTTCTGCTTTAATGCTCGGCGGGAGATACACACCACGGCAGTGGTCTTGACAAAAATTTTTGTCTCCCCACAAATGGTGGCCATTTTGAATTTTCAAACTTTTTGCAAAACACAAAAATGCTTATATCTCGAAAACCGTGCTATATGGAGTGAACTCAACAAAATTTTGGACCTGCTGGGTATCTCTGCAGAGTAGCCATGCCAATTTTCAAAATATTTTTGTCTCGCCAAATATAGCGGACATTTTTTATTTTTTTATTTTTTGCAAAACACAAAAATGCTTATATCTTGAAAACCGTGCTAGATAGAGCAGACTGCGCTGACTTTGGTTGCCACAACAGTATAAGGCTAGAAACGAAGCATTTTCTTAATACTTTAGCACTCACCTTTATATCCTTTTCGGGACGCTTTGTTTTTGCTGTGCAAAAACATTATCTTTTTTTTTTGCGAGCGATCCTCTAGTTTTGTTTAAAGTTTTAAAAAATTCTAATGACACTTTTGTTAGAATATAATTCAAATGGACAAATAATGTTATCTTTATTTCCTCTGCCAGGAGGTTATGTCTTTGAGTTTGTTTATGTGCTATTCTGTTTGTATTTACAATTTCTCCTAAAGTAATGACCACATCTATATGAAGTCTTTTGTGGGGTAGGGCCTTATAAAGGAAAATGCAATCAAATTTTGGGAAAGATCCGGATCATATTCTGGATACAATAAATTCCAAATGATTGGAAGTGTCACCTTGACAGAGGCCAGCATTTTTATGTTTCTTATTTGTGAAAGAACCTTGGGGAAAATTTAAATATAAATCAGCCACACCTCAGTTATTTAATTATTGTACCATTGCTAAAGCTTAATCCATAATCATTGTGTAAAAGTCAATGTATATATATTACTGTTTGAAATAATACTATTCCAGTTGGTATTTATTTTACAGTGTTCATAGTTGCCAATTAATGGCTGTAAAAGCTTATCTATTGACATGAATTTGCACCTGCAGTTTTACAAGCATGTAGCATTTTACCTTTAATCTTTGCTGTTCTTGTAAGAGGATGAGGGTTATGCTTCTACAAGCACTGACTAAAATGGCAAGTAACACTGTAAGATTCTGAAATATGGCTGCAGTGTTAATTAATTACAATTGCTAACAGACCTGACATTGAGTTCACTACAATGTATATTTGAAACATTAAGCAGAAGCAGCACAAATTGAATTGAGACGTTATGTTCAACCAGTTTGAAATAACCGCATCAGAAAATGTTGGATGTATTATTGGTTTAGCAGTGAATGGAAGTTCAAGTGAGTGTAGCTATGGTTATCCAGATATTGAAAATTTATCACATACAGAATCTGTGGAGAAATAAAAAGAGCGTCGTAAAATGAAAGAAAAAGTAAGCAAGGTATTGGAAGTGTTGGTTTGAACCAGGAACAAAATTAAATTGGGTTGGTATATTTGAAAATCTACTGTTTGTAGAAGTGAAGATGTGACAATTTTCTGTAGTACCACAAGAAAGCCATTGATGCCTGAGGGTGTAAATTTTTGCCAATTTTAATTTAAAGTTTGAACAATGCTATTGATGCTTATTTGGCCTTGTTTGTCAATTGTTTTTGGTTGTGAAGTTATGAATATTACATAGTAGCAAACCATGACATCAAACTTTTTTTTTTTTTGACTGGTCATAATTGATGATAATTGTAAAATTTATTTTCTGCTTCAATTAAGTTGTATCCATCCAGTTCTTTTAAGTGAAGGTGAAGTTATTTAGTGAGTGTAAAGATAAAGAAGGTGAACCCCGTAATGAAATACCGCTTGATCCCACTTCTTTCTCATTGGCCACTTGTCTAGGGTGTGTCTATTTCCAATCACTGATATATTGTTAAATTTCTTTGGATATACATATTGTTGGATGTTTTTATTTAGCCATATTCTTTATTAATTGTCAGTGTTGTAAGTTTTCGCTTCGGCTTGTTCGGACATTTAACATGTCTTCCCACCAAGCTAACACTAAGAAACAAAGATCTTTGAAATGCCATCATTTCTCTCTTCCATTTGATTTGCATAATTATTGTCCCTCCTGCAGAGAGACAGGGAAGGGTGATGACCCTTGTGTCACAAATGAGCGGCAATGCAACTTATGCAATTCTTTTTCAGAAGAACAAAATTGAAAATTAAAAACTGAAGAAGATATGTTCGGAAACAGAAATTAGATTTGTCTAAAGACAATTTGGATCTTCTGTGGGATCCAGAAGTGGAGGACGCATTCTCAGGCTCTCATGAGGACCTGGAAAATGCTATTCAACAGCTATATTCTAATTATTCTTCACCTGCAACCCCCAACCCTTACTTTTTGAAACGTTATCTCTGAAAATGCCTCAAACTGTCCCACACACTCACAGCCCTTCAACATAGAATTGAAATAAGAGAAAAACAAGAATAACCATGAGGCACAAGCTATAAAATATACCCATAGGACAAACTGAGCAGAACCCAATACAAACCACCTAACTGGCAGAACCAGCACTGAACAGGCACAGAACCAGTTTTGGAGTCGGTTCATGGTTTTTCCCCAAAAAGTACTTCAGGACATTCAACACGGAATGGGATATAGCCTCTGAGACCTACACCGATTATGTTCGAAATAAAATTATTGTACTAATATAAATTGTATCAGGCAATCAACTGGCACTATTTGATTACTAGCAATTTTATTATTTATATAGAATTGAAAATAAACTGGAAAAAAGTCTGGGTTCTCAATTAAACATCCAACTCCAGCAATAAATCGGGGTCTTCCTGACTTCTATTATGGAAACACTGCAGTCTCTTGGAGACAAAATAAAATCTGTCAAAAAAACAAATTCAGAAGCGGGGGTGGATCAGATCTCCACTTCGAATCTTAAACTTAGTCCGAGCCAACAGCCAAATGACTTGCCAGTATCCCTGAACACTCAACCGGACACCCAAGCTTTGGATGAGCCCATAGAGACAGAGTTTTGTGGGCCTTCCTTACCTCCACAGTTTGGTCAGAGGTTTCAGTCCAAGATTGGATCAGATAAAAACTCCGAATAATCCAAACATGTTTCTTCAGTTAAACATGCAAACAAGATAAAACATAAAGTTCAGGCCAAATATGTTTCTTCATCTTCTTCCACAGAGGAATCTGAGGCCTCTGTGCAAGTCAAAAAGTCTTCTAAGCCCAAAGGGGCTTCTTCTGAACAAGACAAACAACATTCAAACCCAGATCCTGTTTTTTTATAGGGAGGTAGATATGTCTGACTTGCCCTCACAATATACAGAGGACATAGAAACTTTTAGGCAGATTTTAAATCTCCCTGACCCCAGGGACACTATGCCTAGGCCTCTACCACAATCTGGGCTCTGGATGACAAAAAAGGCCAACAGGAGCTTAGGCATTCCAGGGGAATGGGTGTCGCCGATGGACCTGTGAGCTGCCTACCTTCATATCCCTATCCACCCAAATTAAAGCAAGTACCAAAGGTTTTGCCACGATTCTCAGGTGTTCCAGTTCACCTCCCTCCCTTCAGCCTAGCCACGGCCCCACAAGTCTTTACAATGATTGTAAAGGAAGTGAAACTGATGGCTCTCAAAAGGGGAGTCAGACTTCACCAGTAGCTTATCAGGGCCCCATCTCAGGATGAGGCACAAGTGAACACTCAGACCATGGTAGACCTGACGCAGTCCTTAGGGTGGATAATCAATCAGGAGAAGTCAAAACTCAAACCCACTCGGGTGTTTTCATCCGTGGGCTACGAATACCACCTAGATTCAGCCCTTGTAAAAACTCAAGAGAGATGGCTCAAACTTCAGAATTTGATCCTATGCGGTCAAAATATGTTTTGACTGCAAGATATTTGATGTCGCTAACTGGGTTGCTGCCTCAACTCAGAAGATTGTCCTGGAGGGACACCTTCGCATGAGGCCCTTTCAGTTTAATCTCAAGGAGCACAGAAGATATCCTCAGTCATTTGACAGCTTTCTTCCCTGGTTAGAGACCATTTCAGCGCACCTAGAGTGGTGGCAAAATCCCGCAAATGTGATGAGGGTACAGACCTTCACCCCAAAGACCACAGTATCCAAATCTTTACAGACGCCCCAAACAAAGGTTGGGGCACTCACTTAGAGCAAGTCTCTACAAAAGGTCTATCGTCAGACAGGGAAAAAAGGCTACACATAAATGTCCTAGAGTTAAAGGCAGTGTCTCTGGCCCTGAAAAGGTCAAGGACCAGCACCAACACCAAACAGTGTTGGTTGCTATGGACAACTCAACAGTATAAGCCTACATAAACAAACAAGGAGGAACCCACTTGGTGGACATGTGTGCTCTCCTGTGGAAAATCATGACCTGGTGCCATCATTACCAGATAAGTCTAAGAGCCAGGCACATTCCAGGGTGCCAGAATGTGATGGCCGACCTACTGTCCAGGTCGAACAAAGTCCACTCAACAGAATGGTCACTGCATCCACAGGTGTTCAAACGGATCTGTCAGAAGTGGTTCACTCCTCATGCAGACCTATTTGCCACTCGTCTGAACCACAAAGTTCCATTATATATATCTCCAGTCCTAGACCAACATGCTTGGGACATAGATAATGGGCCCGGTATCTCGGTATCGAGAGCATTTTAGTGAAATACCGTGATAAGATTTTACAACCGCCACTATGCTTGTCAGCACATATCATGGAAAGAGTTAAAATATTAGAAACATACCTAAAATCTAAAGAAGTTATAAGCTTTTATGCTCAATTTTTCATGCATTTGCAGACTTTATACAGTACATTAGCGATTACGTTGAGCAGAGCTGCCGTGTTTTGGTTATGACAATTTATAATCTCAATCTCGCTTGTCCGCTCATATAACTGAAGGTAAACTTAAAATATTGGGAACAAACAAGAAATCTGAAGAAATTATAAGCTTTTATCTCATATTTTATGCATTTGGCGCTTTTGGACACTTATTGCAGTGTCTTGAACGTCCATGTTTGTTTGGGATGTACTAAAACGTGGAGTCCCGGAATTGGTACAGTTTTGCATTGGTGACCTCCCAATGTATATATTTTTCATACCAAGCCATCCCTACTCTGAACATAAACTGGTCGGTTCTCACTGCTTGTACTTACCCTCCAACGGCTCCCCTTCACAGGGTGATCGAAAATATCAGGCAAAGCAATTGCATCATCATTCTAATAGCCCCAAACTGGCCAGGGATGCCCTGGTTTGGGACCTAGTCCAGCTCTCAACAGAGATCCCACTCTAGTTACTAGTGTCAACAACACTTCTCAAACAGTCTCACAACCAAGTGTTTCACAACAATCCACAACATCGCAACCTCCACGCCTGGTGTCTAAGAGTGGACAGCACCAAGAACAAGACTTCTCTGTGGAAGTGGCAGAGAGAATTGCTTCCCCCCCAAAGGTCATCAACAAGGACTATCTACAAGTCAAAGTCAGGGCCCTTAATTCGAAAAATGGTACAGAGAAAATTCGGTGGATTTCTCTGCTTCCTCTGTGAAAAAAGTCTCTGACCTGTACCAAGATCTAAACAGGTGCCCGTCGACCATTGATGGTTACAGGATGGCCATTGTTGACACCTTAGGCCCAGCCGGGTTCCATATTTCTCAAAGCTCCGACCTTAACAGGTTACTTTCTAGCTTTCACGGGGATCGTTCCAAAATTCCAGGAATATTCCAAAGTGGAACCTTTCTGTTCTTAATGAGCTCACAAAGGCACCCTTTGAGCCTGTGAAAAACATAAACCTCAAACATCTTACACTCAAGACAGCTTTCTTGCTAGCCTTGACCACTGGCAAGCGCCGCAGCGAAATTCATGCCTGATTACAAACAAAGTGTCTAATCTAGGCCAATAGGAATAGTTAGCTTTGTTCCCCTCTTCAGATTTCATAGTCAAATGCAACTAGCAAGAGAAGGTTCTCAAAGTGTGTCTCCGGTGACTATCCCTGCTTTGACTACCATCGTGGACAGAAAATTAAAGAAGCCAGGACCCTGTGTGGCTGTGTCCAGTATGGGCCCAGAGGTACTATCTGGATCGAACCAAAGACCTGAGAGAGTCTTGATCCCTACTTTTTATTTCCTTTAAGAAAGGATAGACATCAGACCCACTACTCTCTCTTTTTGGTTAAAACAAACTATCCTATTTTATTACAAACTAGCAGACCAACAGTCCTTGGACTTGGTCCAAGTTAAAGCGCATGACATTAGGGCCTTTGCGGCATCTAAGGCCTTTTACGGTGGGGTTGGGTGGACCAAATCATGCAAGCTTCTCACTGGAAAACTCACAACACATGAACAAAGTTTTACCTAAAAGACCTTACTTAGTCAGATAATGACACCAATATATAGGGGGGGGGGGGGGGGGGGGGGGGCACATCCGCTGCAGCTAAGGCTTCAGGAGTCTAAATCCCAGGGTCCAGGTATACGACTACCTCTTCAGGATGTTTGGTAAGGTCTTTTATATATTATTTGTCAATAATATTTAACATGTATAATGTATTAGGTACTTACTCAGGTGATCGCATATCTCATAATAAGGGTGGCAAGTTAACAAGATTTTCAAGCCCAGGGCTTGTTTTTGTTTGTAGTGAAGCCCTTGGGGCTATATACCATATAAGTGAGCACAGCTGTATTTACCCCTTCAAAATTCAGACATCCTGACAGCATTAGTACTGTCATTCATTCAAATATTCTCGTTTTTGGCTTCTTACAGGCCCAGTTCCCAGAACCGGGGCACTGTAAGCGGGACTCAGACTGGCTTTTTAAAACTTTCATTCTAATCTAATTTAATTAAATCCAAGAAAGATTGACAAATACCTCCAGTCTCAACTGTAACCCCTCCACCTAGCGGTTGGATTCAGCATTCAGTTCCACATGGTAAGCTTTTGTAGCACAATAAAATTGAAAATTTTAATTACTTAAATGTAGCTTTTATAAGCTGACCATGTGGAACTGAATAAGTCCCACCCTGCCTCCCCGGGATGCAGGCAAAATTACAACTCAAAACAAGGGGGATAAAGCGGTATATTACCGCGAGATTCACCTTCCTGTCGGCTCCCATCAGTACTAAACGTCTACTTTTCTTGGATGTTGGCCAGATGCCTGCGGCTTCCCGAGATAGCATTCAGTTCCACATGGTAAACTTGTAGCTTATAAAAGCTACATTTAACTAATTAAAATTTTCAAATTTGTAATATTGGGTGTTGATGTATTAGGCTTTATGTATGATGTAATAGGTTTTATAAAGATCAATTATTAGTGTACGTACACATGTATGTGGCTTACGACATCCGACGGCCGATTTGCGACGGCAAATTTTCCAAACCTTCTCATTTATGTTTCGCTGTTCACATGTGTCCGAGTCCGATTTGCAACATCAGACGTCCGATTTGATTTGCGACAGCGATTTTTTCGGTCTGGGACCGAAAAAATCGGATCGCAAATGAATTTAGATGTATGTTTACAAAATATTGAGAAGGTCAGAAAGAAATTCGCTGTCGCAAATTGGCCGTCGGGTGTCGTAAGCCGCATACATGTGTACATACACTAAGGCTTATCCAAGGAAATCTTCACTGTATAATATTTACCATTAGAAAAATAATTAAAAAGTTCTTAATATCCAGTGATACCCATGCTGCTTTGATTATGTATGTCAACTTTCAATATGTTAGCTTCAAAATTTTAGGTCAATATGGCTATACTTTATTGTACAAAACATTATCTCATAAATTAATGTTATCAAAAGTTTGAAGAAAAAAAACGATTGTCGGTTACAATCTCTGAACACCAATGTAAATATATGTTTGTGGTTTAAATTTGATTTTTTGATGTTGAACAACTAAAATGTCATTGACAAAGGCCAAATCCCAAACAGCAAAACCTAGCCCCCTTTGTGAGGCTTCCTTTGTAAATGCCATCAGCATAAATTGTCATGAATATTGATGAAGGATGCCTTGGCTTTGTTGCCAGCAGGTAAGAGTCTTGTTACTGTGGGCCATTGGATCTTGAATTCAGTGGCTTAGTGAAAAGGGGGGGGGGGGGGGGGGTATTTAGCAGTGAGGTAAGGGTTGATACCAGGTCAGACTGGATCTTATGAGATTATCACACACCCTACCCAGATATTACCTGTAAATCTAATTTAATGAATGGAATACATATATTCTATAGTAATATCATTTAATATATTAATGAAACAGGGCATTTTTCAAAGCTTCTAAGGTCAAGTTTTTATTAGAACCAGTATTATTTTATTTTGCACGTCTAAAATGAGATTTAAAAATTGGTAATTTTAAAATTATCCTTAAAGCTAACATTGTAATAAAAAATACAGCAAAGAAATTTTGGGTGTAAGGATAATATTGAAAGACAGGTTGTTCATATTAGTAGCTTCGAAACCTGCCGTGCAATATATGTGTTATTATTGGTAACATGAGAATTGTAGAAACATGTAACAATATTATAACCAAAAATGAATAGAACACAAAGATTGATTGACTAAAAGAGCTAAATGTATCATAACTTGAACATTTAGTTTTACATTTCCAATTATTAATATTCTATGGTTTCATTATTTTACCTCTTTTCTTATTAATTTAAATTAAATCATTGCTGGTGTTTGATGTATTTCAGTAGAAGGTAAAATAAACAAAAAAAAAAATTGTCTGAAGTAAAATTATGTTTTATTGAGTAACTGGAAATCTGCCGTACACATAAACCTATTTATAACAGAAAAAATTCCATATATGTTCATCTTTATATTTATGAACGTCTTAGTTTTTTTCTTTTTTTTACACTTATTAACAATTATGTGTGCAATTTTATCAATATAGATATCAAGTAAAATGCGAAAATCAGCATGTAATTTGCTGTGTAAGCATGGTCACTTTAACACTCCAGAGTATCTAAGAAATACATGCACATTAAGTTCACATCTGAAGGAAGGATAATGGTTGATTGTCTTAACTCTAAAAGTCACATTTTGCAGTTGTCCTGAAAGGCTGAAAGCTAATTCAGGGCTTCCATCACCAAACCACATTGACTTTTCTTCCTCATTGCAGTAACTGCAGTATGACAGCTTTTGGGCTGCAATTCCTGGCTTATTAAATAGATTTCAGTGTGTAACTCTGGCTAGATGTGAAGCATCAAAGTAAAAAAAATGTAAAATTAGCAGAGTTTAGTTTAAGTTTCATTGAAAAATACTTGTACTGAACCAACACTTGCAGATATTGGGATATATTTCCATTTACAGACCCTTTAGAACCTCATGTGAGTTTCTACTTAATATACTAGTACTAAACCAACAGTTGCAGATAATGGATATACTTCCATTTACAGACCCTTTAGGACCTCCTGTAAGTTTCTACTTAAAATACCTTTACTAAACCAACACTTGCAGATAATGGAATATATTTCCATGTACAGACACTTTAGAACCTCCTGTGAGTTTCTACCTAAAATGCATCTATTTATCAAAGTTCTATGTCAGTAGTATGCCTCTTGTACCATTTAACAGATTTCTTATTCATTTTTAAACGGTTAAGAAAATAGCAAAATGGTAACTCAGTTGCACATGATTTTGATAAAGAAAAAATATTGGTTTGACATACAGAATTATCTACCAGAATGAAATATTTTACAGTTCTGTAAATTTTGACATCCAATTGTGCGTTAAAAATTATAAATGATTTTCGTGACATGTTAAATTAGGAATTGGAGATTCTGATTTATTTATATTAAATTGCTTAGCACGATTTTAAATTAATATACACAGAAAATATTTTAATTTGATGGTGCAAAATATGCCCCTGTTGATGTTGAAAACCAGTTAATTATAAACCTCTTGCCTAAGTAAAAAGTATTATAATATTGACAAGAAAATCCTCTAGCAATGGAAATCACTTTTATTAAACTTAATATTTTTACAGAGTGACGGTGACAAATTCACAAAATCATGAGTATTGTAGCCCTACTGTTCTGGGCAGTTGCAAGAAGTTCTTTTCATTCCAGATTGATTTATCAATGCAGCTTTTACAAAAATAATATCATATGTATTACTAGTATTCCTTGGCCTTAACACTGATAACGTTTCCTCGATAATAATAAGCACCTCACTGAAACCTTATAGTTTTTCAGATACATTAAGTAACTTGGATATTTTTGTGATCTTAACCAAAATGGTTAAAGGTTTATATCCTGGATTTTCTGTTTATGTTTATAAGTCAGTATTAAATAGCAACTCCTTACACATTACAGAGACAAAGGAATTTATAGTGCTAAATATAGAGCTTGTAGATATTGTGAGAAAAGTCTGAATCAGTCCCAACAAAACAAGGCAATGTGTGCTAGGGTTTTACATGTACATCAAATCATCAGGGGCCATTCTATCTCCTTGTGTCCAATATCCATTCTCCTAACAAAGTACAGGAGATTGCTAAAACAGGAGACACTTATTGTAGGGATTCTTTTCAAAGCTGTTAACTGAAAAGAATTATTCTACTTTAGTGTGGTCATTTTCTTGTATTTAATATTTTCATTGGGGAGTTATAAATTTCTTTTGCATCCATAGTTTATGTAATTGTAATCTGGGGAATAATTTATAACTTGTTATTTACATTTTTGGGGGGGCATTCTGCATAAATGATATTGCAATGCACTGATCTGCTAATTCATTTGCTGACATGTGTTTACTGGGTAAGTAATGAATTAGATTGTCATGGCATTTGATATTACCAAGTGTCATATCCTAATATTCCCAAATATAAGAGTACTAAAGCAACTTAAATTGCTCAATGTCTTGAAATTTTCACAATTTCATAAATTGTAATTTGCACAAACTTTCTACCTGTATTAAAATTTTGAATACATTTTTTCTTTTTTTTTTGCCTTATACTTTCTAGAGGTATTCATCATTTTTTTAAAAACAGCTGTTCCATTTTTTATTAAATTATAAAGTAAGTGGCCCGTTGCAATTGTCTGAAACACTAAATGAATGATAAAACATGTAAATGTACACCAGTGGCAGGTCATGTCTCTTACCAATCAATAACCACACTTCATCTCTCTTGTGTTTTTGAGATGGTCCCTCAGTGTAAACCAGTTGTAAGATGCAAGTATAATATGCATTGAACTTTTTACCTTGAGGGATAATAGTTCTATTATAAAAAACGGCCCCTTGTCAACATTACTTATGAATTTATTGCTGCACATTTTAGAATACATGTTCAGATGATAGAATTTTTTTCTGGTAAAATATGCATAGAGCTTATATTTCATCTTTATTTCATGCATTTAAATAATAACATTTTAAAAATTAATACTTTAATTGATACATTGCTAATATTATTGGTATTGGAAGTAACATTTCTCAAAGAGAAAAAGGAAATGTAAATTGTCCTAAACAGTAAAAAGTGAAAGCATCTTCAAATATTGGCATTACTTGTGTTCAAGCCAACAAAGTATAAAAATGTCTGCATTAATCTCTCTGTAGCAAACCAGTCTTGATTCAGTAGTGACATTGTCACAGATATTGGTAAAAAAACAAAGCCATCATTTCCTTCATGGAATCAAGGCAATAGGTTAATAACATCACAATGAAACAAAAATTAAGTGAAATGTAGGGCGATTTAATGCTACTAATAAATTTAAAATAAATAAATAAATAAAAGTAATATATTTCTTAACTGTGAGGATTTTATTTCAATATATAAATGACCAAAAAGAAATACCTTCATTTTGATACAATGATGGTCATTGTAAATTTGCCAAGGCAAGTTTTTTTTATTTTTGCATTATTTTCTTTAAAATATTTGGAAGAAAGAAGGTAATTGTGTTTACATGTACTCAAAGGTATATACAACACTGATAGGGTGTTCTACTTAATCTAGTGAATTGTTTGTTCAAGTGCCAATGCTAACGTTTATACATAATGAGATTTTGCGGTTATCAACAAGCGTACTGTATATTGTACAGTGAAATATGAATCATGAAACTGCAGTTTTATGTGTCTCTTGTAGTCTGTAGTAAAATTTTTGCTTAAAAATTAATTCAACATACCAAAACCTAACTTTCTACTTTTGCTTGGAAATTTTTGTCAGTCTCTAGAAATATTTTTGCTGTTTTTTGGTGTGTTTTTTTAAATTTTAATACAAATTAATATTGTGTACTCTTTATTTTAAGTTGTAATGGTTTTTTTTTCAGATTGTGGATACATGTATGTAGTATTTAATTGTAGAGGTAAATTGGTATTCCACACACAGTTATTACTTAATCACAGGCTGCATATCTTATTAAAGGTTTTCACTCATTCCGCTATTGCAGAGAGCTCTTCATAATATTCACATCTGCTATTGATTTTGCTTGGGTTCAAACTGTTTGTTGAAAAGCCATGGCTGTAGTTCTTGTTAAGATGTCCTTAGTTGAGAATTTACAGAGCTTGGTATTTCTTTTTTTATTCTTGTCTTTGGGGAAAAATACAAACTGTTATAAAGTCCACACACTGTAATTTGGTTTGTTTTTGTTTTTTGTTTTTTTTTCTGAGCCTCAAATTTCCACATTACTTTGTTGGTATCTTGTGCACCAATATTTACGTTCTAGTCCAAGAATAAAATGTAATTTAAGTTTGTCTAAAGGTTATGACACATGTAAAATCTTTATCTTTGGCGGAAACATTATACTTCACACAAAGCTTTGGAAAGAGTTTATAGTACAGAAATATCATGCATATGTGTACTTTTATAATGAAAAGACTAAATGCAGAACTATTTTGTGTATATTATTTACAGGCTTTGCTCTTCAGATTCAAATACCAGTTAAAATGACATTGTGGCTTAATAGTTATACCTTTCAACTTAAATTAAAATAAACTCTTTTGTTAAAACCAATGTACAATATGTATTATTTGACATTGTTTCTTTTGAACTTGTTGATAAAATGATGCAAATATTTTGCAATTGAACAAATGAAGTGTTTGAATATTTCATGACACACTTTTCACCTGTTACACTGCCCTTGCAGAAAGACAAATAAGTGTAATATGCCATGTGATTATAAATTTGAGAAACATATTGTTGAAGAGGAGCCCCGTTCAGTGTGAATATATGTACATGTGCTTCTTAAATTATTCAAATAAGGTGGGAATACAAAGATACAAAGCCAAGTGACTGAATAAACACTCTTTATCAACTGATAAGTCCATATGTATAACATTGGAAGAAAGTCAAAATGTGTACATAGATTTAAATCGTTATTATAAAAGCTAAGTCATATAGCTATATTTTAAAATGATAAAACATTCAAAATCCCAGAAAAGTAACAGAAATTTATGAATATAATTAATCATGCTAAATTATAAAAGAATTGACGTGCTCCAGAAGTGCTGGTTTCAGAGCTGATTTCAATTTCAGATAAGAAAGGCTACACAGTAAATGCAATATTGTGCAGAGATGATGGTTTTTATTGTCAAAAAGTCGCATCTTATAATACACAGGCATACTCTTCAGTGTTATAAATGTATGAATATTTGAAGCAAATACCTCAACACTTGATTTATATTATCAGTTTATTGCCAAAATATTTAGCCACAAGTTCAATACGGGTATGTTATTATTCAGTTTGAAATTTTTAACAACACTTTTGTCAAACTGAAATTGAAAGTAACTGTTCATTAAATTTTTAAAATTTTAATTTGGAATAAAGGATGAAATAGGAAGGTATGAAAGGACACGTGTACTGTATTGTTGATGATAGAAGTATACCCAGAGCAAGCGTTTGAATAGAGTCGTAAATATATCTCTCACAAGTAGCGGTGTTATATTGACTTGTACAAATACTAAGTCTCAATGAACTTCCTCCCTAACAGATTAACAATTTGTTGTGGTTTGGGTTTTTTGTCCCTTTGTGATAACACACTTGAAATAAATAGTCAAAAATTTTGTACAGTTTCTATTTTTTATTGAACTGTTGGTTTATACTAGTGCCCCCACCCCCAAATTTTTACTTTAAGTTTTCCTCAAGTACATCCATAAACAATTGTTTTAAAATGAGTCATTGACAATTTAAGGTATCATTAACAGGCCTGATATATACCTTTGTTATTTTAAGATATCAGAAAGTTTCTGAGTTTTTCGTGAATATGTTATAGAATTTATTTAATGACAATTCACATAGTTTTGTTATTCACATAGTAGTTATGTTATTTTGTGTAAAATTGCATATATGCGTAAATGGTCTGCTGAATATGGTTTCTGTGTATATTATTGCAAGATTGATATTATTGGATGCAAATGTAATACCTATATAATGCCACTGCGCCACTGTCATTTATAAATACGGGTTTTATTATAGATCAAATTGTACTTACTTCATTAGTATATACAATATGAAAGATGTAATAATAATTAGAACAGTGCACCCTTTGCCAGAAATTCATTCCAAATGAACAATAAGTTTAATCCACAAAGTCTCAAGTAATATACTGAGGGATTGTTTTTAATTGCTCAGTATTTTAAAGTTGTTTTACAAGTAGTTGTGACAGTCTAGATAATGGTTCATGACATGTTTGTAAAATTACTGTAACTGTTAATAGGATTGTTTTTGTGCCCTCTTGAATATTATCTTATTGTTAATAGATTTGTAAAAACTAACAGAAAAATAACCCCCAAAATATATGGATCTAAATTTGTAGGTGGATTGAAAACAATATTTGGCATGTCACCCATGTTTACAAATATTAATTAGCTTTCAAAAGCAAGTGAAGTAAATCATTATCTTTGTTTAAATATATCAATAGTTTTTATTTTCGCCTTGCAAAGAGAAAAACTATTTGTTCACCAGCCTGCCGTATTTATCAGCCATGATCAATATTCCCCACATACTTGCTTCCACACCACAAAAGTAAGTTACTGAGAATCCTTGCAATATGTCAGGCTTGCCTAAAACTCTGCATGCTCTGCAATAAACTCCACTTAATATAAGGTAGCCTTAATGCCACTGGTTTGCCTGTGGCTAGGGTGGCTTTATTAACTCTGGCAATTATGAGCTTTTTTTCCTCTGACTTCATTCTGAATCAATTTGGGTTATATTCAGGGAACTGGCTTTTAAATTTTTTTCGTTCTTCTCCTTTAGTTAAAGTGATATTGTGAGATATTCGTGTATCAGTTTAAGGTCCTTTTTTCTCTGTGTTGGCTTTTTCCATTGAGCTGGTGTGTTTTTGCTTTCATGAATTAAGAAAACTGTTGACTGGTGAATTATGTACTGATGTATTAATTTGCCAACAAACTGTAGCATAAATGTAAATGCATTGTGGATAAACGGCCACAGTGTAACAGTATATATTTAACACAATCGTCCTAGATCATCTGTGGGCTGAAAATATCCACTCATCCTAAATACTATTTTCTATGAAATAACAAAGGGAGTTATTATTTGGTTTTGTTTGAAGCAAGCACAAATAACTTCATACATAAATACACACTACTGCACAGTGTACCTTAAAACATTAGTGTGTACTTGGCTTCCTGATTTGATACTTTTAGCAGGATATTATATCAAACATACATAGACAATGACAGAAAAACATGTTTACTTAATAAAACTGTACATACCTCACTTGATAAGATTTGCACAAAAATGTGTTTGCTTACTGAAACAAAGTTAAACCAATGAGATTTATCACTTTAAGTGGAACTTTTACATGTTCACTTTTCAGGGTATGAAATAGTATTCTTGTTATATTTATCTCAAATAGGAATATTTTTAGGTTTAGTTAGATAAGTAAATGCACAATGATTAGCTGGTCAAATAAGTAAATTGGCTCTGGGAATTGTGTCACCACAAATAATATTCCAAAGTCTATGTACTCTTTTCTCTTTAATATGGTATTCAAACCTTGTATTAGTGTGGAAACTACTGAATCAGTGGCTGGGTCATCTCAGAAAAATGTGAAAGAAATAAAAGTGATTGTTGACATACAAATGTATTTGTCCATTCATTTTACATTTAAACTACACCTAATAAATACTGTAATGTGAAAAATATAAAACAGTTACTACGATTAGCATGAATTTATTTTGGTCCAAGATGACAAAAGACTTTAATATTTTGCATTGGGAGGAAAATACCAACTTAGCTTCATTGGTACTTGGGTAGTTATTTTTAGTGGCAGAGTAAAAAGGTCACCATTTCTTCTTACTCAAGGTAAACTACTTAAACTTGGCTGTCAGTGTCATAATGGGGAAATTATTCAGATCTCACTGATGTGGCTTTGGCAATGCAGACCCATATTTGAAATAGAAGCATATGGCTCTATCAGCTGTATTTAGTATTAAGATGTCTCATATATGCAAATAAATTTGAATGATTGATGTATCCTAATTATGATGAAAATGTTAGCCATTGTGCTACTACTGTGTTTGCCTGTGGCAATGAGATCAAGCTTACCATAATATTGATAATCAATAATGAAAAATCAGGAAAACGATATAAAAGAATAATACCAGTAATATCATCTTTTTTGTAATGAAATAAAGGTAGCTTGAGATGTATTTATTTCTTTGTAACATTTGCACAGTAATAAAAAATCAAGGGTAAATATTAGAAGCTGACCAGTGTTTGGACTGTAAACTCAATGTACCACGCTTATCCCTATAATTGGAGCTGACTTATTTGGCTTGTTGAAATACACTCATTGTAGGTATTTTATGCTTGGGGAGCCTTTTGTACTATACACACACAGCAATACATATTACACCATGTGTATGATAGATAGCAATTTTATACACCACATTTAAGTGGCTGAACTATCTCAAGCTGTTTTATCAGTGGAATAACAATGAAAAAAACGTGCCTTTTAATGAGAATATACCTTTGCAATATTACAAGATCATTTAATTCAATTTAATTTTCTTTTTATTTCATTTTGGGTTACTTATTTAAAATTTTTTTTTTACAAGTTTAAGAGTGGTGTGTAGTACAAATCTCGGTGTCAAGATGTATTTTGTGTGAACTGTTCAGCCAAAATGCTTATGTGAACATAGAATGTGAACATTTTATAAGTGGTCACATGAGAAATATTGTTGTCTTTTAAGAGGGAAAAAGGGGGGGAACACTCTTTGTTGTCTCCTTGATGGATTAATGTATTATTTATAAGCATCTAGCTGGTAGTTTACGTGTGTAACTTAAAACTCGTTTTGCAAAATGAATCCACAGCCTTATTATTTACACATTACATCTCTCATTTTAATAATATTTTTCCAAGCTCCTGGATGCTGGCTCTTTATGAAACCCATCAATGTTTTTGCTGGTACCCACTTTGTAGAGAAAGCAGAAGCCCCATAGTTTATCTACGCAGTAAAATCACTCTTAGTCTTAACAGTTTAGCAGTTAACACCACGTAAGCAACATGCAAATCTTAAAGGTTTACAATTATATTGCAGCACTGCTATCGTAGCACTGTAAAATTCAAAATTGTAAGTTTTTTTTGGTTGCGATAAAATAATTATTTTGGATCTATACTGGAGATATATAAAACACACAAACGCTGTTAAAACAGTGATAAAACATCACATTGGTGTAATTTATTATATATTTCTCTGCATTAGCTGTAAGCTTCATTAGTTTGGAAGGAAAATCTATATTAGTGCTAAATATAGAGCAAATTGCTTGCTACAAAGAGTATTGTAGAATTTGATAACCTCAGCATTATACAAGCTACTAGATGTCTCATAAATGACCTTTTCCCATGACACAAAAAAACTAACATTTATGTAGTCGCACCATCCCCATGCAGAGATATTTGTGACATAATTGCATTAAATGGATTCTATTTTTTATCTGCATTTAATTCTGATGATTATTATAAATATTAGTTTTTGAAGGCAAGCAGTGTAGATTTCATCACTGGCAAGGAGAATTGGTAAAACAATATAAGAGAATAACAGACAGAAAATGTATTGCCGCAAATTTTCTGGGTTATTTAATGTAAGTCGTCTCTCTTCTGTGTTGTGTAGCATATCAATAGATTTATGATAACTATTTCTACATTGTATATATATTTATATAAAGTATGAAATCTATAAAAACAAAGCCAATGAAACATCACAGCCACTGTGGTTGTAAATCATTTACTACAAATAGAGGGAGAGAGAATCTTTTAATCATGGAATGCTTTAGGTAAGCTTTGTTTGACAAAGGCTCCCAGATCTGTTCTTGTAATCAATATTGTGGCAGCCGCCTTTACTCCATGGCCAGATAACAAGGCTAGTGGTGGCCTCGGAACAGTGTCAATGCTGTGAGTGTGTGGTGTAGTGTGCACCATATTCACTAGGTGTCCCCACAAGCTGGATTACATGAAAATCTACTGACATGAGCACATTATGGGTCTTTTTCTTCATAGTGTAGATGCTCTGTTTCTTTTTGAATTGCCACTGTGTTGTCTTGAAGAATTGAAGATATAGATGACTGGTTTGCGGTTTTCAAATGCATAATAAACATGAGAGTTGTTTTATGAATGAATAACTAGAGCACATGTTGCATAATTTGCAGAAAACAAGCCATTTACAGAACATTAAAGTTATAAAAGTATGTTGTCTGAAAGATGGAATTTCTTTGGTGTGTTAAATTTAAGTTGTTGTATTTGTAGCTGCCTACTACTATAGGCTCGCTTATTAAAGTATAATTACATTACACTTAGGGGGGCTCGCTGGTGTAGCAGTTAAGAGTGCTCACCTTCAACCTCAGAGGTCGCTAGTTTGAATCTTGGCTCGGGCACTTTATGTTGGAAAGTTAGTAGTTACTTGTCGATGCTCAGTGGTTTACAGTGCAGAATCTTGACCAACTAGTATGCACTGATTCCTCCAGCCGTAAACTGCCCATCACAATATGACCTGGCTGTTGAATGTGACGTAAAACAAAAAATAAATGTAAATCTACATTGCAAACACTTAAGTGCTTCTTTAAATTTTCTCTTGTAAGCATTCCTTACTCACTATTGCAATGGTTCTGAAGTGTACATAAAAATGTACACTCATTCATTGAAGTGTATATTTCCAGAAATTTGTTTCAGTTTAATGCCAGAGAGTATTTACAGAGTCCAATTCCCATACACTTCAAGTCTGCAAGCTTCTTTTATAAAGTATATTTTGAGTAACAGGTGACTCTTAATATTCCATTGTTGTAAATCTGAATTGTGGTACACACCATCCATTCATTTATGTCCTTATGAGGAGTCTCTGGCACTGACTGTGCATTGTGTTTCAGGAGAGGAGAATAGCTATGGGTCTGAGGTGGTGATCCTGAACTACACACAGTACTGCCGGTTCCGGTCCATGTCTAAGCGTCTTGAAGGCTGCAAAGACGAGTACCTGAAGAATGTGGTGGTCGGGGCAATGGGCGGCTACATCACCCTGGCTCCTCATACTCGTGTGCTGTTTTGCAGGGACATGTTTGAACATCCTGTTATACAGGAGCATGAAATGAGGCAAGACCATCTGGGTAAGTGTAATACATAATAGGATAATTACTGGAGTGGCACTTATTTAAAAATTGTATCCGACATTAGATCAATAAAATAGCCAGCCTCAGGAGGCTGGAATCCCAGCCTGCAGGTACAAATAAATGGGCAATGATAGTGACATTTAGGAAAATCTGAGGAACAACTTGAAATGTAAGAAGTATATACAGAACCCACCAGAAGCTGTCAGATTTGAAAACTTTCATGTAGTTGAAGAAGGTAAAAAAATTTTCTTTCTTTTTTTGATCTGTGGATTTCTTTTAATCACAGGAAGGCAACTTTAACTTAAGATGGAAGCCTATTATGAAGCAATAGTTTCTGTAGCATTGATACACGTATAATAATGCAACTGTAGTTGAGTTTAATAGTATCCCTTTTTATCTCCTGCCAGCAGCCGAAGGCCATGGTCGGGTGTTTATGAAAAGCCTTCCATGTGTGTTCCTCTGTTAGTCATGTTTTTACATGAACCTTTTATATCTCATTCACTTATAAAGATATCTTTACCAAGTTTGCAAGGAATGTTTATGGCTATGAGAACATGTCTGTACAAAGTTGTGTCCTATTGAAAAACAAAATGGCCACTATGGCCGATTGTTTGAAAATCATGAAGATGCGCTAAAACCTGAAATATTGCAGCTAGCTTCATTAAATCTGCGCAAAAGATACATCACTAGGACGTCTAGCATGATAGCAATTTGGGCCCAGTTTCGAAAACAAAATGGCTGCCATATCACACATAATGTCAGTTGGGTTATCCTATTAAAAAGGCCTTATGTCTGCCTTACCATTGCTCCTTGGGGTTCAGAATGTGAAAACAAAAACATGGCCTGATAATCTTTTCCAAGTGTATAATTTGATCTTTGCCCTGTTTCAAGGTCAAATGGAGTCATCATACTATAATGTCCTTGTATCTTCCATATTATTGGTCCTAGGGCTTCAGAATGTAAAACATCTCACATTAAGTCCTGGCCTGCAGATGTTTTGCCTATGAAAAATTTTGGCCCCATTTTGAAAAAATAAAATGGCTGTCATAGCTCATTAAGATGCTCAACATCTTGAAATTTGGCAGCTAGCTTATCAATTAAGTGCATGGCCAGGAAAGCTAGCCTTATAGTAATTTGGCCTAGTTTCAAAAAGGAAATAGTCACCATATTACATGTTTGACCCTTGCTTCAACATCAAATATAAGGTCAACATGCTAAAGGCCAAATTTGGGATATTTCTTAATATTTTGGCCTAGTACTAAGATACAGAAGGACATATCCTATGACTGATATATAATGAGGATCTAGATGTTGCATTGTGCTTTTTGTCTTGAGGTTCATCACACATCTTAAGAGCATCAAAGGCAAAGCTATTGCCAGAATGTTTGACAAACTTATAGAGTGAAGAGATCCTCTTTGGTAAAAGATATTGTGAAAATTTGGTAAAAATTCATGCATGGGTTTAGGCTGTGAAACTCTGACAAACATCATGCCTGCTGCTGACACAGCCCTTACAGCACGGGGAATGACTATAACCATCAGGGACAATAGGAAGCTGATTTTATTATCTGTTTTCTAAAGAGATACTATTCTAAAACATGCATCACCAGGGTTGTTTTATTATCTGGTGTCTACATTATAAAATGGAAAAAATTATTCTCCCAGAGTACATATTTTAACCCAGTAGCTAAAACAACTCGATTTTTATGAAAATTTAAAGTACAAGGCACTGGTGCATATAAAATAAAATTTAACTTCTGGTGTCTCCCTTATTTGTGCATGGATTTGAATGCATCAAACACTGGAGAATGTATTCATTTTAGGTTGTGGTATATTTAAAAAAAACAAGTGTCAAGAGTATGTGAGGTTGGATTCTCACTGAAATTTTGAATGCAGAGTGGAAGTTGTCTTTAAGTATAAGTTTTTTTCTAGTTCTTTAAAAAGCCAAGTTATTATATGTACATTGTATACACATATCTTCCGACAGCACCAAACCTGAGAGGTCGGCCAAAGAAGAAGCGTCTGAGCTTCAGGAAGTATGAGAAGGACCATGTATACAGTAATGACTCAGATTCTAATGACTCCCTGTCCAGCGAGAGGTCCTCAGCTCGCAGCACCCCACAGAAGTTCCAGGACTCTTGCAACAATACGTCTCCCCTACCACTGAAAACAGAGGTGAAACCTGAGGTCAGGACAGAGGTCAAACCATTGCCAGTCAAAGCCCTGCCCCAGCCTGGGATAATTGTCAAAAATAAAGCCAATGCCTTGACAAAAAAGGTGAGAGTTTTGCTACAAGAGTTGTTTGTGTTTAAAGACTCATCTAAGTACATTGCTTGAAATTCCCTAGATGTTTAACTTACTGAAACTGTTCACCAACGTAGAAAAAAATAATGCTTATTTTATATTTTGTTGCAGCAAAAGTTGCGAGAGGAGAGACTAGAAGATGCTGTTGATATAAGTGTGTTCAAGCCAGGATACATTGAAAATATGAGCAAAGATGAGGAGAAGTTCCTCAAGAGACTGGGGCTCTTCATGAAAAGACACAGTATTCGTCTCTCCAGACTGCCCACACTGGGCTTTAAACCAGGTCAGAATTATAGCATACCCACACAGGGAAACCAGGGTGTAAATTATATTGTATCAGTCTCTCAAAGTGAAACCATGTTGTGATTAAGATAATATGGTGGCCTCAAAATGACAGCAGGTGAAAAGTATTCTTATATTGTACCTGAAAAGTGCAACCAGGTTGTAGGTATTTTAACATTGCTTGAACGACTCTCCAGGTCAGAGTTATAATGTACAAGTGCTTCATAAAGTGTATTCTGAAGCAATATATAGCCGTAATGTATATAACAAGGAAAATACAAGCTTAAAGAATTATATATTAAATTCACTGAAAGTAAAACTAGGATGTTGTTCTAGATTGGATGTTTATTTTACAAACTTTTTTTTTTTAAATACCTTCCCCAATTCTATGAAAAATCATCTAAATAATATTAATTGTGCATTTTAGATTAGCACAAAAACTTATGTTTTTGTTTTCTTTTTCAGTTGATTTTTTCCAGCTCTTTCTTGCAGTTCAGAAACTTGGTGGATATCAACAAGTAAGGAAATTTATATTTGAGTTAATTTTACTTATACAAGTATCCACCTGTGGTTAATTTACTGTGTCATTTAAAGTTTTAATTGTGAATTAAGCTGTTTAGTATAAAATGTGGGTGTGGCTATTGGAGAAAACTGGGGCTGAGCATTGATCGTTTTACAACTGTTATTGAAATAAAATGGTAAATATCTGTGGAAATAATGAAAAATACATGGAAAAAAAAAAAAAAAAAAAAAACCCAGACAAATCTGGTTGAAGATTGGATGTCACCCAGTATTATTTATAAAACTAAACATGATTTGAATAGTTTTGCAGCTACCCATTTGGTAGTTTGCACTCTGTTTTTTCAACAAAGACAACCTTTGCTCAAGTGCCTGAGCACTCTGTCCCTAGTATCAGCAGTGTTATATCTCAGAACATATAGGTCATAAATTCATGCAATAACTTTATGATACTTTCTGTATCTTAAAGTTTCAAAAGCTTAACACTATTTGTTGAAAAGAGTTTGTATTTGGTTGGGTGTCTGTAAACTTAATAACTGAGAAAGTACCAGAATGTTGAGACCACATGGCTTAGTATACAAGGATGAACTGAGTTTTGATGGCAGTCCCAGTAAATATATTTGAACCATTTTTAGTAGCACTTTATTATTCCTTCTTTAGAAATAAGTTCAAACAACTAGGGGTGTTGCGGTAACGATTTTTTCCTTCCGGTTTCACGTCTTGTGCTTCCCAGGGGGTTACCAGTTAACCGTCTCTTATTTAACAAAACATGAGAACCAAACACTTTTCCATACTGTAAAACAGGAATTCTAACATGACACAGATGTGTCCTCGATTCTGATTTGCTAAACGATGAAATATATGGTTGCTATGAATTATCACTCACTATAGCTGTAGTTTTACAGTAAAACGCAAATAAAAGTGGATTATGACATTTATTTTGCATGTAAGGTTAGTAAAGTTGCTTTACATTGAAGTGTAAGCGGAAAACCGGTACCTGAACTTTATGACGATTTGCAATAATTTATTTACCGTACTGACGATACCGGTACTACCGCAACACCCCTACAAAGAACTGTAAAAGGCTTGGAGGGTCATTTCTCCTGATATAAATTCTGTGATGTGGAGTACCAGGTTAAGAAAAATGAAGTATTGTCTGCTCCTTGGTGAGTTGAATTAACAAGGTTGAGCTTTGTGATAAAGTGAAATTTTTGGTGATTATTATCGGTAAAGATGTTACTATGGCAGAAACATGTAAAGTCACAGTGGTTTGATATATATTTTGGGACAGTTTCCAGTTTAAAGCTCAGGAATATAGTGGGAAAGTTGGTGCACACAAATGCTTGCTGCTGTCCAGTGGATTATGGTCCAGAATCTTGGGAAATGAGTATTATCTGATCTCTTCCAACCATATGGCCCCACCCCAGTCTGGCCTATTCATTGTTAAAGCCAATTTAATCGCATAAAATATCAGATTTCACAAAATATTCAGTGATTAATTAGCAATCTTTAATAGGTATATAAATTCTAGTGCATTTCTGTTTCTTATATAAGGCTGCAAATCAAACCAATTTCAGTTTTGTGTACTTAACTGTGTCATCTCAGGTCACAGACAAGCGTAAATGGAAGCAGATCTATGATGAACTTGGTGGTTCTGCAGGAAATACTAGTGCTGCCACCTGTACTCGTCGACACTACGAAAAGTAAGTGATTGGTGTGAAAAATGGAGGAAGATCAGCTATATTCTGACATCAAATACTCAGGAGTGTGCATATACAAAGTTAACCTTTGTCCCTTCTGTACCCATATTTGGGGATGCAATATTATTTCTACATCAGCCTTTTAAAGAGTTTATTGCAGTGTTTGTACTTTATGTGACCAAAATATCAAAGAGTATTCATGCTTAACATAAAACCAGAATAGGAAATATGACCATGGTTATTCAGGTAGTAAGTTTTTGGGGAAAATTGTGAATATACAGGAAGAGTAAAGTACTGTGTTATAGCAAGGTAGGGTTGAAATGCTTGGCATGGACCTGCTTCTACACACTGTCCAAGGTATACATGTTTTCATAGACCTAATCAAAAACCAGTTGTGAAATAAATGATTACTTCTCTCTGTAAAATATTTAGTTTGATTTCTATATCATATGTCGATGTACAATGTTAAAACTTTCTTCATATTTAGTGGTCTCAGGTTAACCCTTCACTTGTTTTTTTTTTTGTCTTTTGTAGACTTCTATTACCATTTGAGAAATATCAAAAAGGAGAAAAACCAAATGGTCCACAGCTTATCATAGCCAGACCTCGGAAAATCAAAACCGAGGATTCTGAAAATGGGCAGCCTGTAGTACACAAGACAGGAAATGGATCCACAACAATGCTTGTCAAAAAGAAGGTAAGTAGTAGTAGTAGTAGTTTCTTTAACAGAACACTTAAATCAAACTTATTTAACTGGCATTATGCTCAATAAAACTCATTTGTAAGTAGATTGTATACTCCAGCCTTTCTCATTGAATACCACCATATTAACCTGAACTATCATTTTGTTATAGTTAAGATTGAGATGAGTAGAATATATACTAGTGATCTCAATGGATATCCGGGTACCCGAACCCTGAATATTTACCCGAATCCGAAATCATATACCCCGAGTACCTGAAACTACTGTCAATATCGCCCACTTTGGCTGACGAGTACAGACATATCTCGACTTCATAAATTCATCTAAAAATGAAGCTATTCAATTAAAATGCACAAGAGTAATGTTTTCTCACCCTTGTACACCATTTATAGTATTTAATTTGTTTTTTATTTTGGTTGTTTATGCATTGTCAAATGCCGATACCCTTTGAAAATCGTCAGCATATTAACACAGTTAAATAATTCCGAGTACATGAAACGTTGTATATATTGCCTATACACAGTTCAATTCCGAAACTACATTCGAGCAAGAGTGAATGCTTTACTGATAGGTCATGTGACTCCACCTTTATGGACACAACCGTGTTTTGAATGTACAGAAATCTTTTCTTGGTTAACATTTCTTCTGTGTCGTATTTCGTGTCGTACTGTTTTGAATGCAAAAAAGGTGGCCGACGAGAAATAAAGTAAATGTTTGGACCCCATTATTTGTGTATGTTTTAAGTTTGTAAATGTGTAGATTTTTGTAGTATCACCTATTATCGCCCATCGGCGCGAGTCCCCGGGTACCCGCCCGCTGAAATCAATACCTACCCGATCCCACCAAAAAGGGTATTTTGAGAACACTAATATATACCCAGGTCTTTTGCATCGAGTACAACCATATCAAGTAGAAATACTGATACTTTTGTTGTAATTTGAGATTGAGATTAGAAGAATATATACTTGAGCCTTTTGCATTGAATATGACAACATTTATTGGAAATACTGATATTTTTGCTGTAGCTTCAGATTCCACTGAACATGTGTGTAACTTGTGACTTTTCAGATCAAAGATCTGGTCCATAAAGAACCTCTGAAAGAACAAGATGAGAATGATGGAGACATTAAGCGTGAGGTTTGTGAATCTTCGGTGGCTGAAGGTGTTAAACTACAAACTACCAGCTCTCTTACCACTGCCTCGTCTGTCATGTCTACTACCTCAAGCCTCAATACTGCCACGCCCACCACCTCAGCCAATCAGGACAGGCTATACACACATGCGTCTAATCAGAACAGGTGTAACACAGAGAACATGGTTCCCACGACCCCGTCTACCCAACAGAATAATATCAGTGCAATAACAAGTCCAGTAACCAGTTCAGTGTACAGTAACAAAGTCAACATTATGCCTCAAGCTGCACCAGGAGGCTTTCTTCAAATTAGACCCAGTGCTAACCAACCTCAGGGTCTGCGGCCTACTGGCCCAGTCACAAAGGACAATGGCTTCCTACCTACAACAGTGCTAAGGCAGCCAATGACAAACATAAGACACAACCTCATCGGGGCCCCAGAATTCCGGCTGTCAAAGACCAGTATAGCGGCAGTGCTGCCCCAGCCGCCTACAGCACATAATAATGTGCGTATTTTGCTGCCACCAGCGCCAGATGCGGATACCTCCATGTTGAAGAATGTTTTCAAAAAACTTCCACCGGCTCATGTACATAGGAAGGTGAGCCTTCTCACAGAGCCTATTCACGGAGCTCAAGCTCACAAACTGTTATATGCTGCCACTCAAACCACAAAGCCCAAAAGACCCTTCTTAAATCCAGCACCTGCAGTGAGAAATCCAACACTCACTGGAAGTATCTATGGACCCCTGGATATCTTTCCAAACTCCAAACTTAATGAGGTGAACAAGTTGCAAATATCACGGCAGCCAGGAGAGGCAGCTTCTAAATATATGAACCTTGCAACCCCACCACCAGCACACTGTAATCCTGTGAAATCTAGTAGTAGTTTAAATTGTAATGGTGGAGGTAGACTAAATAATAGTGCTAAAAAGAGACCCCTCACTGTCCCACCAAGGCAGAATTCTATGGTAGTGAACAATATAATTGTGAGACCTGGTGCCACAGAAGTTAAACGACCACGGCTTGTTTCAGACTTCTTAACATTAGCCAACGCACCTCCAAAAAATCCCTTTGTCAATAACAGTGTCATTCAATCTGGTCCCAGCCTGGCCCACAAAAACAACATCACCAGCAGCAACATCAATAATATCAACATCAGACCACCAAATGGGGGTCTGGTTGGTGGTACTGGCATTTCACATCAGCAGCAACAGCAGCAAACTAGAACTGTGATACAGGCTGTCCCAAGTGCACACAGTAATTATCCTACCTCAGGTGGTGCAATGACTGTTACCTCCGCCTCTTGGGCTGGTGGTAATGGTGATAGGGGCCTCCAAATAGGAGGGGGAGCATTGAGAGCAGGAGCAACAGCGGGTGGTAGCCCTTTAGACTTTAGCAAGAAGTCTCTGAACTTTGCAGGTGTGGTGGGCACAAGAACAATCAGAGGAGTAGGTATAGGCGGTCTGGAATCCTCTTCACCTGTCATCATCTCCCCACCTCTCACTAAAGAGGAACCGGTGAACCTCACCATAAAGCGCCCCGTCTCCTTGTCAACTAGTCAGAATTTTTCACAGAGTTTACCGCAAACCCCTTTGTTCCCTGCCCTTAGTCCTGTCATCGCTGCACCGCCAGGGACTCTCATACCCATGGTTGCCATGCCAACCAATATGGTGACCACAGCGACAACTGCCAACAACAGCCTGGTCCGCCCTGTAGTGAGTGTGGTAGGGAATGTGATATCCAGTGGAGAAAAACCAGGTCCAGGAGGTGATGCAGGAAAGGTTCAGGTGTGTGTAAAATGATCTGTGATTGGTTAGTCTTAAAAATAAGTAGTACCGAGGTGATATTAAGACATCTGATTTTAAAAATGGCTTCATTTGGCACGGATAGCCATTAAATTTTTCATGTATCTTAAATACGACTAATTAAACGGAAGGAAGCAAAAATACTCTGTCCATTGTCTTCATGCAAAGCAAGTTTGTTTCAGTTATTCTAAAGACTTGATTTAGCAGTCATAAAGTCAGCTTTTATGTTAAACTTTTTCACACTGATAGAATTCTGACCAATCTGGGGATTTATTTTTAATTTGAAGAGTGAATTTGATTTTGTCAGTAAATACACGTATTCCCTAAAATTTTCAGTAATTATGTGTATTTACTGATTTATGATCTGTGTTATTTCACAAATTTACTGGTTTGACTTTCAGTAAATATGTGAAATGAAACTTTGATGTTCACTGGTTGTAACTGTATAATATTAAATGGTAAACCAAACTGTACATTATGTTGGAACATTTTACTCTATATAATATTAATGGTAAACCAAACTGTGAATTATATTGGAACATTTTACTCTATTATGATGACTATTAGAACATACTAAGCATACTTCATTGGATACTATGGATTTTTCTTCGTTACGTCCATGCCGCCACCACAGTGTGTAGAGAGATTTCACTGTTGCCACTCTAATGAAAAAAGTATTATAGCTAGCCTTCTCAAATTTGCAGGATATATTCATAACCATAAAATCTTGCATGGGAATATTCTTGGCCTCATTTTGAAAAACAAAATGGCCGCCAGGGACATTTATTCGACTTTAAGCAAGGACTTTTGTTGGCCCTCTAGAGCAAAGAGTATTATAGGTAGAGATCTCAAATTCGTAGTATATGTTCCTCATTATAAAATCTTGACTGGGAATATTTTTGGCCTCATATTGAAAAACAAGATGGCCGCTACGGGCCATCTTGAAAGGTGCTTATATCTCCCTTATTATTGATCCTAGAGGTTTGCGATGGTAAACAAACCTATAGGAAATCATGGGCTGGGAATCTTTTGGTGGGATCAGATTTGACCTTGGACTCCTCATTCAAGGTCAAACGAGGATAGCCAAACTTAAATGCTTATAACTCGCTTATTATTGGTCCTAGAGGTTTGGGATGGTAAACCAACTTGTAGGAAATCATGGGCTGGGAATCTTTTGGTGTGGTTGGATTTGACCTTGGGCTCCTCCTTCAAGGTCAAACGAGGATAGCCAAACTTAAAAGTGCTTATAACTCGCGTATTATTGGTCCTAGAGGTTTGCAATGTGAAACCCAAGTTATAGAAAATCATGGGCTGGGATTCTTTTGATGTGGTCAGATTTGACCTTGGACCCCTCCTTCAAGGTCAAACAAAGACACCCAAACTTAAAAGTGCTTCTAGCTCGCTTATTATTGGTCCTAGAGGTTTGCAATGTGAAACCAACCTGTAGGAAATCGTGGGCTAAGATTCTTTTGATGTGGTCAGATTTCACCTTGGGCTCCTCCTTCAGGGTTAAGCGATGGTTGATTGGCTTTGGGGAGTTTTCTTTCTGGTGGATACAATTTGCATCGGTCCTCCGATGTGCTACGTGTAGTTTTACTTTGATTACGTCAGGTAACTAAGTCTGACACATTTGTTTATCAGCATCCAGTGTTCTTACAGACATACTAATATTCAAAATGACACTCGAAATACACTTAAGTTCAATCAAATTCATTCTATTTGACGTTCAAGTGGTGAACCCTTACACTGAACACCTACTGGTGTCTTCACATATTGAATGTTATTTTAAAAGAGTTAAAACACCAAGAAATTGAAATAAATCTTTTCAAATTCATTCTCTTTTGACAGAGTCGTGTGGTAACACCAAAAACCGGAGATCCACCCCCATTGTCTCCACAGGTACACCCAGCTTTCCTCAATGGCACTGTACAGCCCCAGCTAGTGGTCACTGGGTCAAGCCCAGGCACAGCGGGGGTCAAGGTCAGTCTGGCCATGGGTCAGTACATCGTACCTTTGCAGCAGCTCTACTCACAGCCCCAGCCTACACAGGTGACTGTTACCATGGCAAGCCCATCATCGATGAATAAATAGGAAGCCAATAAAGAGGGTGAAATTCTGTTTGTATAATAGAGTAACAATGAAATTTTCACAGTGGTGACGTTATGTGAAATTTACAGCTGGTGCGAAGCCATTTGAAGTAAAACAAATTTTCAAAAGCCAGGTCTCATCAGGGAGATTCCAGCCCCAATGTAGTAAAAAAAATCACAAATATGCAAAGAATTTCCCACAATTCAAGGAAGTAAAAGGGGGTTCCTCACTGGTGAATAGTACACACTGTTGGAAATTTCACATATATTACTCAGGGGCCATTTTCACAAAGATGGATCAAACTCTGTGAAAAATTATGTTAACTTATGATAAAATTTGATCAACAAAGAATTGCCACAGATTGAGCTTGGCGAATCCAAACTTTACCCTAGTAACTTGGCATAAAGTAATTATGAAGTGTATCCAACGCCACCGTGTGTAAAAAGATTTTCAGCATTAACACTCAGACCAGCAAATTTGCAGGATATCTTCATTGGGATGTAAGCTTCTCTGCAACTCAAATTAGCCTCATTCTGAAAAAAAACAAAACAAGATGGCCGCCCTGAGCATTTCATTGAAAATCATCTACTATTTTTCTGCTGGCTGGTTCTTGTAACTAGAAGGTTGAATCTTGTCATAGGTGATATGTATAACATAAATATATGTATATGTCCTCTACAAGCATGCAGACATTTGACCTTGAAGCTCTTCATTCAAGGTCATCTGTGGAGTGCTAAAGTACTTTAAAAGTGCCTGTATCTTCTTAATTATTGGTCCCAGAGGTTTGGGATGTGAAGCCAACCTATAGGAAGCCATGGCCCGGGAATCTTCTGATGTGGTTAGATTCAACCATGGACCCCTTCAAGGTCAAACCAGGATAGCCAAACTTAAATGTGCTCGTAACTTACTTAATATTGGTCCTAGAGGTTTGCAATGTGAACCCAACCTATAGGTAATCATGGGCTAGGAATCTTCTTATGTAGTCAGATTTGACCTTGGTCCCGTCTTTCATGGTCAGACACGGGTAGGCAAACTAAAAAAATGCTTATAACTCACTGGTCACTGGTCCTACAGTATTGAGATGTGAAAACAATCTATAGGAAATCCTGGACTGGGAGTCTTCTGATGTGGTCAGGTTTGATCTTCTGCCCCTCCTTCAAGGTCAAATGAGGGTAGCCAAATTTAAAAGTGCTTAAACTTTTTATTGTTCCTAGAGGCTGGTATGAAATCAAACTGAGGAAATCATGGGCTGGGAATCCAATGTTATATTTGCCTTTTGGCCCCTTCTTCAAGGTCAGACGACAGTAGCCAAACTGAAAAATGCTTATAACTCACTTGTTCCAGCTAATAGAGTGTTGGTATATGAAACCAACCTGTAGAAAAACATGGAATAAGAATGTTCTGATGTGGCCAGATTTGAAATTTGATTGCACTGAGCCTTTGGTGCTAGCTCAACTGGTCACTGGGTTCACTGAGTTGTCTTTCTGACAGATGTTCTCACCAGTTCTCTAATGTGCTAGGTCTAGTTACATCAAATGGTTTTGTAATTTCTTCTAGAAAATGATAAATGTTAATGTCTTTGTAGCTGAATAGTACAGAGAAAATAAAAAAGTCACAACACTTGAGCCATAATTTAAACCACCTACTTTTGTGGATTAAATTTAATCCAAAGGTTGAGCCATGAATCAGATAAGTTTCGTAGTGATTGCAAAATCTTTTTTTTTTATCTAACCTTGAGCTGATTTTTGGCCCAACTTGAGCTTGATCCCTTTTGTGACTATAACCCCTGGCTACTGGGACAAAGTGAAGAACTGAATACAGTTTGGTAATATTGTCAGGTTTCACTGATAGCATGTTTTAGTACCATTTTACACAGGTGATTATTCCGTATCATTGCTGATAAATAATAAAAGCCAGATAAGAGGGTAAGAGGTGTTACGTGCGGTGTATACAAGGAAAGTTGAACAGCTGAATAAGATATGCAATGGTCTTTCCCAAGGTTTAACTCAGAGGTGTGTGACTGATTATGGTAATCACAAAATCCATGAATAAACAAGAGACCAGTGAATGGGGTCAAAGCATTCGTATGGTACAAGCTACATTTTACTCACTGGTATGTTTGGCAATCATAACATCACTGGCACAGAGTATTTGATGTATAAGATTATGTGAGGAAACTGAATAAAGAAGTTGAAAAAAGAGAACTAACTGAAAATATAGTTACAAATAGAGTATAGATGTGTACAGTTAAATATTTCATTGAGTTTTCCCGGCACTCAAACTACCCAGACAAGCCAAAAAAAAAAAAGAAGGAAATTGGAAACCTGGTATATATGGTCCACATGTGCTCAAAATTTCAAAAACAGATGAGTAAATATCGAGTCAAAAGTAAAGTGCTAGGACATCGCATTTTCTTTGACCCATTCAGAATGGTCAGATAATCCTGGAACAGTGACAATGTGCTAAGAAACTAAACCTGGGCTTATAGCAGTCAAGTTTAATGAAGGTATAAAGTTTATTCTGCATTTAGTTATTTTTATAGGCTTGGGATATTTCAGATAAAATTATATCTGCAGTTAAATGTTTGGCAACACATATTGCCAGGAGAGACTACAAACCTAGAACAGTTGAAATGCAACGTTGTGATTAAACGTTCAAGTGTTGTTCACAAATAAATGCAATATGGAAAAGAAGTATCTTGTCAAAGTTGTACATACCATATTCAGTAGTATGCATAGTAATAGATAGTGCTGTAACTCACCACTGCAAATTTACATCGAATATTGCCCACGATGGCCAACCAAATAGCAACATTTGCCGACTTGAGAAACTCATCTGAAAATGAAACTATTCAATTAAAATGGACAATAATATTGTTTCCACATTATGCATTGTCAAATGCAGGAACCCTTTGAAAATCATCGGCATTTTAAAACATTTAATTCTGAAAAAATAAAATGCTGTGTATTGGCTATAGTATGGCAAATTTACCTCAAATAAATAAAGCTACAGTATTTTCACATAGTATGTTAACGTGTTGCAACAGTTAAATTAACTTACTAAAGTTGCAATTTCAAAACTACATTGAGCAATGGTTTAATACAGGTGACTCTATTTGTATGATTTGGGTTGTCAGAAAGCCGAAAAAATATTTGAAAATGTTGACCCTTCACAAGTTTTCAAGGATATTATATCATTATTATATAAATATACTGATTTCTTTGTAATTGCATTTGAATATGTTCAATCATAGCATACATAGCAAACGATGGTATCAGAAGTAGCGAGTGTCGTGACAGCAATTAGTAATAGATTTTATTCTGTGCATTGAGAACAATAGTATGTTTATAATATTGTTGATATCAGATAAGATATAACTTTGATCTTCCTAAGTAACATGAAGGGCAAACAGAAGTGGAAATTTACTGTGTACATACAATGACCAGTTAGGTGGAATAACATGCATTAAAAATTTAAAATCATCAGCAGAAAAAGTCAGAAATCCCAAATTTGTACAATAATTATATTAAACCCGTATATATTTAGGGTACAGATGGTTTTTACTGAAAGAAATTTCTGTTCAGAAACTCATATTGACAGACTTTCAAAAAAAAGTTCGGCTTTAGAAAAGAGCAGTTTTATTTCCAACTTTTCCAACTTCCAATTTGATTATAATTTTAAAGAGAGTTTTTGGAGTACACAGAACATGGTACTAATTTATATACACGGGGAGCATAAAATAATTTCCCAACCAATTTTTCTATAATCTGGGGGCACAGACAAATTGAGTCCTTATTAGGTGCTTGTCTATGATTTGTTGACAGTAAATATCCTACAGGGTTATGTAGAAATTATATTAGTATAACAGTGGGGTGAGTCATCAATCTAAAATGGCTGGGTTTGCTGTTGGTGAGATTCTATTTGTTAAAAATGCGGTTACATTGCAGCAACATTGGTCTTATGATTGGATGCTGTATTGCAAAAAAAGTAGCAGCAGGGCAGTTGACCAAATAAACTTAAGTTGTGCTTCAGTTATTGCCGATGGATTTTCCTTTGTGAATAGTGCTACTGTGTTCAAGAAATGCTCAAAATAAAAGTAATAATCTTCTGTGAGGCATTCCACAAAAATTATACATTGTTTTCTGGGAAATTATCAACCTGGAAGAACAGAAATGTTTTTGTACAGAACAAAAAATGTAAAAATTGCAACAATGTGTAAATTCAGCCACTAAGGAAGGACCCTTATTTACTGTGACTTCTGGAATATTGTAAATGAAAAATTGAGATTTTTAAAAATTTTTGTGCATTTTTGTCCAATCATCCAGTCTACTTCTCGTGTCAAAATTCACATTTCTTTAAGATCTCTAGTTCCTTTGTGGCATAGCCATGGCCATAAACATAATGTCATTCCTAAAGCTGTTTTGTGTTTAAAAGTTTTAAATAAACTGTATTCTGTTGTTTCATTAATTTTAAAAAAAATCAGGAATGTGAAGGTAGATAGTCTCAGCAGGAGTCCTGTTATTAGTAGATTTACTTTGTCACTTATTATCACTCATTGTGATATGTTTGGGCAGCTTTTGGTTACACTGTTTGGGTCAAGAAGTCTGAAATTCACACCTTTTGAGATTTCCCACAAGGAATAGACTAGTTTTTAAGCAACAAGACATTTACAGAAATTAATGCCATATTTGACCCCAAAAGTCATGTAACAGAGTTGATTTTCTATTACTGAAATTCACATTTTGTTGCAAATTTTGTATTTATGTAATGCCACAAAGCTGTGTGGCAAGGGGTAGTTTTTCTTATAAACTGTAAAAACCAATGAATACCAAGGTATATTGTTCCAGCAGTAGTGGAGTTATTGGCAGTTTATTTACTTTTGGTGTGAAAAGGCAAAATTTAACATCATTTGCCCAGTCACTGTTGAAATGCTTCTGTACTTTTGTTATAGTATTTTACATACATGCAGTACTAAGTGATGTGGCAAGAAATTGCGGATTATCATAGATAGATGAAGCCTGGTGATTTAATGTGCTGTTGAGTTTTTACATAGAACAAAACAAATTGTAAATAGAGAAGAAATGGTTGGCAGTGCCAAAAGAGGAGTTTTTTTGTTAATGTTGGTAGAAAGAACATAAATCATATACTGATTGAGCAATACTCCTTCATATGCTGCATTTGCTCAAAAAGTATAAGGATCCAGTATAATACTGAGAAGTTTAATTTTCCAGACAAAACATGCTGCACTTTAGACTGGTAGGTCCATGAATATACTCTTCCTTGTTAGATGTTTTGGACTGTTAGTATTTGTAGCTTAGTGTTCAGGGATTCATTGTCATGGGATATCATGGTTTTCTTTTTGTTGGGATATTTGTTTAATATTTTTTTCACGTGGAGAAGAGACTTTGTGATTCTAGAAGTTAAGAGCTGATGAATGATAATCACAAATTCTGTTTCAAATGTACAGCTTGTGTAACCATAGAATTTTTTTCCTTTATACAAGCATGTTGTTTCAGAGCTGTATCATTTGTATAGGTTTTATGTTAAACTGAACTTTCGTGTTTGCACATACTGTCCAATAGTGATTACCAATGTTCTTTTTCGAAAATAACTGTGGGGTTCATTGTAATTATGTCCACCCCCCTGGGGGGTGGATATATTATTTTTGCTTTTTTCGCCGTCCAATGTCCGGCGTCCGATGTCCGGCGTCACGCATGGTTTCCGCTCATTTAAAGGAAAAGTATTAGAGCTATTGTCACCAAATTTGGTATGCAGGCTTATTGGGTCAGTAGCTTGCTTGGGATTGCTTTTGGCTGTTGTACCTCTTTTGCTTACTGAGTAATACTTAAGTACAGCTATTTTCAGTACCCATTGGTTTCCGTGCATTTAAGCCAAAATAATTAAAGATATTTTACTACAATTTTGAATACAAGATTGTTATGTCCATAGCTCGCTTGGTATTGCATTTGGGACTGATAGCTTTGTCAGTACATGAGTAATAGCCATTTAGGTACTTCATTGTGTATTTTCAGTACTACTTTTGAGTAATTTGCTAATATCTCAGAAACCGTAAGAGATAGAGCGATTTCGACAGAATTTTTGACCCACAGGGCATCTAAGGAATGCAATCTATGCAATTTTCCAAAAATTTTCCCCTCCCCAAAAATGGCGGCCATTTTGAATTTTTGGCAAAACACTAATTTGCTTCTATCTCCTTAACCGTGCGAGATAGAGTGATTTCGGCAAAATTTTCGACCCGCAGGGTATCTGAGAATTCTACTCTTGCCAATTTTTAAAAAGTTTTCCCCTCCCCAAAAATGGCGGCCATTTTGAATTTTCGAATTTTTGCCAAAAATGGCAAAACACAAATTTCCTTCTATCTCCTTAACCGTGCGAGATAGAGCGATTTCGTCGAAATTTTCGACCCACAGGGTATCTAAGGAATGTAATCTTTGCAATTTTCCAAAAATTTTCCCCTCCCCAAAAATGGCGGCCATTTTGAATTTTCGGATTTTTGCCAAAAATGGCGAAACACTAATTTGCTTCTATCTCCTTAACCGTGCGAGATAGAGCGATTTCGTCGAAATTTTCGACCCATAGGGTATCTAAGGAATGCAATCTTTGCAATTTTCAAAAAATTTTCCCCTCCTCAAAAATGGCGGCCATTTTGAATTTTCGAATTTTTGCCAAAAATGGCAAAACACAAATTTGCTTCTATCTCCTTAACCGTGCGAGATAGAGCGATTTCGTCGAAATTTTCGACCCATAGGGTATCTAAGGAATGTAATATTTGCAATTTTCAAAAAATTTTCCCCTCCCCAAAAATGGCGGCCATTTTGAATTTTCGAATTTTTGGCAAAAATGGCAAAACACAAATTTGCTTCTATCTCCTTAACCGTGCGAGATAGAGCGATTTCGTCGAAATTTTCGACCCACAGGGTATCTAAGGAATGTAATCTTTGCAATTTTCAAAAAATTTTCCCCTCCCCAAAAATGGCGGCCATTTTGAATTTTCGGATTTTTGCCAAAAATGGCGAAACACTAATTTGCTTCTATCTCCTTAACCGTGCGAGATAGAGCGATTTCGTCGAAATTTTCGACCCACAGGGTATCTAAGGAATGCAATCTTTGCAATTTTCAAAAAATTTTCCCCTCCTCAAAAATGGCGGCCATTTTGAATTTTCGAATTTTTGCCAAAAATGGCAAAACACAAATTTGCTTCTATCTCCTTAACCGTGCGAGATAGAGCGATTTCGTCGAAATTTTCGACCCAGAGGGTATCTAAGGAATGTAATATTTGCAATTTTCAAAAAATTTTCCCCTCCCCAAAAATGGCGGCCATTTTGAATTTTCGAATTTTTGGCAAAAATGGCAAAACACAAATTTGCTTCTATCTCCTTAACCGTGCGAGATAGAGCGATTTCGTCGAAATTTTCGGCCCACAGGGTAACTAAGGAATGCAATCTTTGCCATTTTCCAAAAATTTTCCCCTCCCCAAAAATGGCGGCCATTTTGAATTTTCGAAGTTTTGCCAAAAATGGCAAAACACAAATTTCTTTCTATCTCCTTAACCATGCGAGATAGAGCGATTTCGTCAAAATTTTCGACCCACCGGTATTTGAGCATTGTATTCTTGGCAATTTTAAAAAAAATTTCCCCTCCCCTAAAATGGCGGCCATTTTGAATTTTCGAATTTTTGCCAAAAATGGCAAAACACAAATTTGCTTCTATCTCCTTAACCATGCGAGATAGAGCGATTTCGTCAAAATTTTCAACCCACAGGGTATCTAAGGAATGTAATCTTTGCAATTTTCAAAAAATTTTCTCCTCCCCAAAAATGGCAGCCATTTTGAATTTTCGAATTTTTGCCCAAAATGGAAAAACACAAACTGGCCTTAACCGTGCAAAATAGAGTTATTCCGTTGAAATTTTCGACCCATAGGGTATCTAAGAAATGTACTCTTGGCAATTTTCAAAAAAATAATGGCGGCCATTTTGAATTTTCAAATTTTTGCCAAAAATAGAAAAACAGGAATTTGCTTCTATCTTCTTAACCGTGCAAGATAGAGTGATTTCGTCAAAATTTTCAACCCAACCAATGCAAAAAGGCATGAAGCTGAAATAATTTACATCTACACTAACAAATATTTAAGCATCATTGATATATTTTACAAATGAAACAGGGTCTTGTAAGACTACTGTACAATTTGGGCAAAAGGTTCATGGGTGGACATTACACATGATAATGTGTGTTCTTCTATGCTATCCTGTTTCTATTCGCATCTACTATCAACAGGGCGGCCTATTTCTAGTTATTATACATAGTAATCTGAGTAGTGGACATTACTTATAAGAATACCATAAATTTGTTTTTAAACTGTGTGCAATTTTGCAGAGAAATATGTATTGCATAACTTAGTTGTAGCAAGATATTTACCACATAAATGTTCATTACAAATTTTTTTTTTGTTGAGAAGTCATTCATAGTTACTTGTTAATATACCAGTATTGTATTTTATACATATATATCGTGTGGTAATGCGTACACATTATATCTCTCATATACTGTTAGCACTTTCACTTGTATTACATATTGCATATTGTATACAAAACACAAATTGTGAAAGCTATGCCATTTAGCAGATGAAATAAATCTGAGCTTGTTCTTAATTGCTCTTATTCTTGTCTTAATTGTCTTACCAACTTTGTTGTGCGTAAGTTAGAAAATGGTTAATGGAATTTCAATGCTGTGGACATATGTCTGAGTCTAGTTCATTGCCACATGTAGTACATATTGAAACCTGATCCAGAGCAGACATAAATTTCACCAGCAATCTGAGAATAATGTAAACTAGTTACTCAAACTGTCATTAAGGTGTAGCGCACCAGGTACTGTTTGCAAATGTAGAGTATCTGGGGTTTACCTGAGCTTATCAAGACTTACTAGTGGCTGACACTAGAACATAGTCTAATCTAATATAGACTTAATGCTTAATCTCAATCATCGATGAGTCTGAGGTGCAACTATGATGTATTGAATAGCCCTAGGTAGTGGGTATATTGTTTGGAATAGGGTTGCCGATATCGATGCCTGAAGACATAAATCAATATCAACATATCAAATATATATAGACGTAAATAAGTAAAACTGTCGACTTACACTGCAAATATTTGAAATAAAGCCTAAATCTGAAGAAATTGTACACACACCACACCTCACCATTCCAAATCTTAGGAGCATCAAAGCAAAACTATTTCTAAAGTCTTTGACTGACTTGCAGAGAGAGGAGTGAAAAGGAGGAACTGCCAGTAGTGTAGAAGACGGTAAACCAGAATCCTTAATTTCCTGACCAAAAGACACTGACCCGGTTATGGTTTGTTTTAATCAAAACCGGTTTCCTCACATATTCATCATTTTAACATAAGTTTACCGAAATATACGTCAACAAGCAATATTTTACAATATTCTATCAATATATCTGACATGTCCTCAAAAGTCCTCAAAATGCACATTGTGGTTCATTATTCATGTGTGAGTTATCATTCATGTACGCATATGAAAACTTTTGTCTTGGCATTTACTAAATAAAACGCACCCAGTTTTTCGCTGAATTTCCATTTTTGGTAACCGGTTCTAAAATTCCAATTCAACCACAACACTAACTTGCAAATTTAATAAGTAAATTAAATTTTTATAAGTTAATACCCTATCCAATGGACAATTGCTAATCCGGTCGGCGCAGACCGGCCCGCCAAACGCCAGAAAAAGACGTCCTGTGTTGCCACCGGCTGGCCGGTCCATAGTACTGTGCACTCCCCAGATGGCGCCTCGTACTTCCTTCCTGTCTAGACAACCTGACGTCATAGCATCTTTTTCGTTGTCTAAACCTCTTAGACCCCTAGTAAGCTGATAGCGGGGTCGGTGGGAGGGTCTTGTGTGTCCATTGGATAGGGTATTAACTTATAAAAATTTAATTTACTTATTAAATTTGCAATTTTATTGCGTTAATACATCCTATCCAATGGACAATTGCTGAATAACTACCGCTTGGTCGGCGGGTAAGTTACTAGGGACTTATGTGAACTCACAAGTAATAGCAAATTTTAACCTACGGTCTAGGCTGACTTCGTCAGGAGACCTATAGATCCAGGCCTGGGTTGACTTTAAGGTCAGGAAACCCTGCAAGGCCATGGTCGGTTGCCAGCAGCCGGTTATCCGGGGCTATACCGCCGTCGCCCCCCCCCCCCTTTTTTTGCAGACCTGCTCTGAGGTAGGGGAAGAGAGGGATGAGTTCAGTCCCAGAATGCAAATAAACCTCCCAAAGGAAGCACGCCACACTTAATTCTTATGTACATGAAGAAACTGTTTATACATATATACAAATCTCCTCAATCTACGGGCCACTTGTGGATCTGCTGAGCAGCCACTACCGAGCCCAATTGGTAAAGCTCTGAATCAGCCCAAGCCCCGCCCTTCATATAGAACTGTGTGAAGGTATTGTGACTTCAGTGGCAGGCTGACAAGATTGGCTCTAAGGAGACTCCCGACTGGAAGGCCTTAGAAGCAGCAAAGGCCCCGACATCATGGGCTTTAACCTGATGTTAAATGTGGGCCTCCTGGTCAGAGAGCTCATAACATAGGATCACAGTCTGCTTGATCCAAGAGGAGATAGTGGCAGGTGATATGTCTTTGTTGAAACCTTTCTTAAAGGAGACAAAAGCCACCTCCTTATTCTGCCCGATGTCTGAGGTCCTGTCCAAATAGTAGCATAATGCTCTGACCGGACAGAGGGACCTGTCAGACTTGAGGGATCTATCCAGAGTCGAGGCCAGGGCTGTTATAACCCCAGGGGCCACACTGGACACTCTATGGCCAGCTGATTCTAGGATAGAAAGCTGGGTGATGGATACAGGGACACCTTTGAACAATCGGATTGGTGTCCAATATATCAGTTTGCCAGGCATGAATCTCACTTTGCACTTGCCCGACCCAAGGGCCAAGAGGAATACCGTCTTGAAGGTCAAATGCTTCAAGGGGGCCTCCTTGATTGGATCAAAAGGAGTCTCAGCTGGTGCACGGCCAGTGAGAAGTTCCAGGAGGGTATGCCACTCCTGCCTCTGGGTCTGTCTCTCAGGAAACTATCCAGGAGACGAGCGAGATTTTCGTCCTTACTGATGTTAAAGGGTGAATTTCCAGTTTATCAACAAAGAGTGACCTATAACCATCAATGGTGTTGGGCTGTTTGCCAAGCATGTATCTCACTTCTACGCTTGCCCGAACCCAGGCCCAAGAGGAAAACTGACTTGAAGGTCAAATGCTTCAAGGAGGCCTTTAATTGGTTCAAAATGAACCTTGTCAGCTGGTGCAAAAACCAGGGAGAGGTTCCAGGAAGGGGTTACCCTCCGGCCTTTGGGTCTGTCTCAGTGGAAGCTATCCAGGAGACGAGTGAGATTTTCATCCTTACTAACATTGATGGGCAAATTTCTAGACCATCAGCAATGGCTGACCTGTAACCATCAATGGTACTGGGCTGCAACTTCCTGTCCTGAAACAGGTACCTAAGGAAGTAAACAACTGACTTTACAGGTGGTGCCCGAAGTCCACCTGATGAATGATACATCACTTGGTAAAAAAGACCCATTTGCCTCATAGACTGATCTGATTGACCCCCCTTTGAGGAGCCTCAATTCTTGCTGCCACTGCCTCAGACAAGTCCTGCTCCTCGATTGCTGAGGCTCTAGGAGCCCTGCATGGAGATTAAGATTTGTCAGATTTCTGTGAGGGATCTGATCGAATGGCTGTAAACAGGCTGGACAGATTGGGCAGGCTCAGCGGGATGTGGCTGGACATGGCCACTAGATCCCAAAACCAAGGCATGTTGGGCCACAGCAATCAGAATGATTCTCTTACATGGGGTCTTGCAACTTCACCACTTTGCCCAATATGGCTGATGGTGAGGTGTATGCTTTTAGATCCTACCATGGCCGACTGAGTACATCCACTGCTGTGGCCAGGGGATCCGGTACCGGTGACACAAAACAGAGGCGACTTGTTGTTGAACCTCGTGGCAAATAAGTTTATTTGGGCCGATGCCACCTACTGCATAGAGTGGAAGACCTCTGGAAGGAGAAACCACTGTTTGGATGGTCTGGCCTAGCCTGGACAGTTTGTCTGCTACCACATTAGGCCGGCTTGGAATGTGTCGTGCTTAGGGTCACTTGTTTCCTGGTACCCAGGTCAAGATTCTCCATAGTAGGGCACAAAGTGGGCCCGACCTCATTCCTCCTTCCTTTATGTATGACACTACTGTGGTGTTGTCAGTTGCTACAAGTACTATCTTGTTTAAGCAAAGGTCTTAGAACTCTTTAAAGTCAGAAAAACTGCTTAAAGTTCTAGATAGTTTATATATACAACTTGCTTCCCGGAGGGGGCCAAGTTGCTCCTGCCAAGTGCTCATCTAAGTGAGTGCCCCACCCTTCTATTGATGCGTCTGTAAATATTTGCAGAGCATGTTTTATTGGGTGTAATGGTTGGCCTGTAAGTGCATTGTCTTCCTTCAGCCACCATTGTAAATGGGGGTGCAGGGACCTGGGGACTTGGATCACCTTTTCCAGTGATTCTGGTACCCTCCAGTTGTTTTTGAGATGCCCTGTATGGGTCTCATATGAAGTCTGCCTAGATTAACATGCTTTTCTGTAGATGTTAGTAACCTATCAAGGACATGGATTCCCGGACCGGGCAAGCCGGTAGGGATAGCAGTTTTAACAGTCTCTTGAGGGTTCTGTACCCAGTCCAGGGTCGGTCAGAACCGATCAGACCTGAAGTCGAAACTGGTAGCCTACAAAATCAAAGTCTTGATTGGACTCCAGCTCTGATTTCTCTAAGTTCATTCGCCAACCCAGTTGCTGACACATTATTTACTAGTTCCTGTGTATTTTGGAGACAAGCCTGGTGGGATCTGGCTCTCACCAACCAGCCGTCTAGGTACTGGTGGCCTCTTAAATCCTTGTGTATGGCCATCAATTTCACCTGCTGGTATCACGGTGAACTCAAAAGGTGCTGTGGACAACCCGAATGGCCGGGCCTTGAGTTGGTATGCCCGACCTTGGATGTGAAATCTCAGGCATTTCCTGGATTGTTCTTGTATAGGTATATGGACGTAGGTATCCCTCCTTCAACAGTTGTACTACCTAAAGTCCAGTCCCCAAGGCTTCCTAAGTTCCCAAAAAGAGGGCTTAGTCTGGACCTTATAGGCAGATTGTGTGCCACATTTGGGACATTTGGTATTCTGACAATATTTCCTGTCCCTCCGGACACTGGTCCGGTCTGGTGACAATGATCCAGGTTAACAGTCTCTCTGTTTTTATTGTGGTCTTATTTTCACATTAATAAACTCTTTGCCCCGGGCCAGCAGCCTGCAAGGTGCAGCATTTACAGAGCAATTGTAATATGTGAGATGTCAGTACCCCTGGCCGGACCTGATGACAAAAATGATTATTATTGCTGCAGTCAAGTCCAGCACCGATAACAGGTTGTTGAGAGGTGTGATAAGGGAAGGTTGCCTGGCAGTAGCTTGGGAAACTGTCCTATCATCAAGATCACTGACCAGTTTAAGAATTCTCTGTAACCCAATTAACCTTAGGCAACTCTGTCCGGTACCCGGACTCCATACCCGGTACTTTACTGTAACCAGTAATTCTTGTAACCGGCAAAAACTGGCAGGTTGGAGTCACCAACGAATTTCGACAGTTGGGTTGAAGCACTACAGTAAGGACTGTGTAGCCAACACCCTGTTAGTAGACTTGTAACCCATAGAATGAAGCAAGTGTACAAGGCTGTGTAGCCAGTACCAGTCGGTACACTCTGTAGCTAGTTGCTGAAGTGTACAAGGCTGTGTAGCCAGTACCAGCCGGTACACTCTGTACCCAGTTGTTGAAGCCAGTGTACAAGGCTGTGTAGCCGGTACACTGTAACCAGTTGAGGCTACTGTATAAGGCTGTGAAGCCGGTAGCCGGTCGGTACATACTGTAACCAGTCATTGAAGTAACTGTACAAGGCTGTTTAGCCGGTAGTCAGTCGGTACACTCTGTAACCAGTTGTTGAAGTAAGTGTACAAGGCTGTGTAGCCAGTAGGTACACCCTGTAACCAGTTGCTGAATGAAGTTTACAACTATCTTGTGTTGAATTCAGTTTCCTCCATTAATTCCTCTGTAACCGGTTGTTGAAGCAAGTGTACAAGGCTGTATAGCCGGTACACTCTGTAACCAGTTGTTGAAAACAAGTGTACAAGGCTGTATAGCCGGTACTGGTCGATACACTCTGTAACCAGTTGTTGAAACAAAATTTTTCAACTATCTTTGAACGCACGTCTTATTTGTAGATTTTGACAGTTGCTGGGGAAGCCCTTGTGAGCTATATTTAGAAACAAATGTTGGTCGGTGTGTCACGTGACCAGCTGACTGGTCGGAGGGACAACGTGATTGGCTGGTTGGAGATGACGATCAGCTTCGTGAACTGGTCGGAAAATCACGTGACCAACTTCGGGGACACGCCCTCACTAGAGGTGTTCTTTCCTTATATCACAGTAAACGTAAGCTTACTGGTCGACTGATGTCTGTAGCAGAGAAGTCTGTACCAGTACGTTGGAGGTGGATTACAGGAACTAAAAAACTGGAATCACAGTAGACGTGAGTGCAAAGAATGTACTTCCAACCTTCTTGTTCGGTGAATCACGTGATAAACTTCGTGACTGGTCGGTGAAAACACGTGACCAGCTTCGTGAAGACACGCGATTGGCTGACTGGGTATGACGTCAGAGGTCGCGTTCTTTTAGCTGGCCGGTCGGTTGATGCTTTAAAAGCAGAAAAGCTTGGACCAGTGCACTCTGTAGATGAAATTCCTGGCCGGTCTGAAGTCGGTTCTTCTTCTCAGCCGGCTGTACACTCAAACCAGTTTCCTGGCCATCCACTGCCCTTACTACCGACACAAGTGCCGGGTCCATAAGGGTGGGACTGAGAGTGACAAAAGTTCCTTCTATGTAGAAAACTTAAGAGGTCGGTTGAAGAAATCTGAAGAATTCACCTTTTGTTTCTGATGAAAAATATTCGAGCTAGGCTGGTGTGACTGATGCTAAACAGCAGAGAAGTCGGTACCAGTGCGCTCTGAAGAAATCTGAAGAATTCATCTCATGCTTCTGATTAAAAAACACCAAATACTCGAGCTGGGCTGGTGTGACTGATGCTTTACAGCAGAGAAGTCGGTACCAGTGCGCTCTGAAGAATGCATCTGTGATGGGGATTTCCTTCCATTCACAGATTTCAAAACTACGTAGACTGAAGATCTCGTGTAGAGACGTTTCTATGGTGATTGTAGCTGGAAGGTTATAGATGAAAAATTCAAACAAAAGACACGGATAAAAATACCTGTTAGAAGTATATCCATAATTCCTCAATATTGTTGATCTGCCCCTAACAACACAAAGGTTGAATGGGAGGAAACTAGCAAAATGGCTGCCTTCATATATCTCGTCGATTACTGCCCTATCATCAATAATAAATTGAGCCAACTAGGGAGCGTTTCCAGCAGATTTCTAAATGTATATCCGTGCTTGACCAGCTGGTAACACTTTACAAAGAAACTCTCCACATATAAGGTTTAAAATCCGTCATAAAGCACACTTTTCCTTTAAAATTCTGGAGATGTTGAAAACACGTCTGCACAGTACACGCACCAAACGAAAAAGATGCTATGACGTCAGGTTGTCTAGACAGGAAGGAAGTACGAGGCGCCATCTGGGGAGTGCACAGTACTACGGACCGGCCAGCCGGTGGCAACACAGGACGTCTTTTTCTGGCGTTTGGCGGGCCGGTCTGCGCCGACCGGATTAGCAATTGTCCATTGGATAGGATGTATTAACGCAATAAAATGCCATATATATATATATTTGACAGGATAAAATAGGCAGCTTGCTTATTCAGTGCAAAAACAAGAACACTGGAAAAAAAACCCAACAAAATAACTTCGGTATAAATTCTTCTTATACTCTTTAATTTATACACTCTGCAACAACGGACATTACACATTAACAATATCAATGAGAACTTTTAAACACATAAATATCAAACATCATGTGGACTGACAATGGCATCTAATGCAAGGTAAATATGCAAACAAACTATTCCCAACTAGAGATAGTGCCTCAACACAGTGTATCACCAGATGGGACATGGTGTAATACAATACACAGAGAATTCAACCATTCTGAAAATGACTGGTGATGCACCCAAGATATCTTTGTGTATGAAAAACTCCTAGGTGAAGTAATAATGATGTAAGGCTCTTCAAATGAAAACCTTTTTTGACCTTAATGTAGGGGGGTAAAGAAAAAAGAAATTTACTCATTTCACATTCAAAACAGAATACGGCAAATACTCACTTGGCTATTGAGACAGACTTCTAAAATAGGTACCACTTTATATGTCCAGAAAGTTGCTGCACAACATGTTTTAAAGAAATGTTGTAGAAGCAGTCATTTTGGAATTGTAAGCAATTCACTAAAAGTAGCTACTAGTGCTGTTACTCTGCCATTGACCTAGATCTGAAAAAGCAGGATAATTATGGAGGACCCCAAAGTAGTGGTCAAATGACAAAGCTGACCCTTCTAAGTTTCATGTCCCATGATTTCCTATACATTGTTTTCTCATCCCAAAGGCCCAGGAAAGCACAGGCTGAAGGTCAAATCCGGGCTCCTCCATAAGATTCCCAGCCCAAAATTTCCTGTAAGCTGGCTTATCACTCTGAACCCCTACAGCCAATAATAAAGGTGTTCTATATAATTGAAAACATCCAAAAATATGAAAAGAAGCTGACATGCCAATGTCTGGAGGCCAGCCAAAGAGGTTGAAGGTTGAATTTCTGCATGCTTAAATTGGACATGTATTTTAGGTATATCAGCCATATGACAATCTGTCCTGTATGTCAGTACAAGGAAAAAGTGTAAATAAATACTAAAGAGGTGACACTTGCTCTTATAGTGCATTATTGAGGCTACAAAAAATAGGCTTCAAGGCCTTACCCATGAACACCCAGACCAAATTTGAAAGGTGTGCATAAAATCTTTTTGAAATTATTGCCTTTTAAGTTATTGTCTTGACCTTTATAAGACTGTCATTGGTCTTACAGTGGAAGGCCGAGAAAGGTCTATGCAAAATGTTTTATAAGTTATTGCATGTGAAAGAAAATCTCTTTAGGAAAAAAGTCTGACATGCTGATGGTTGGAGGCCAGCCAATGACTTTAAACAAATTATCAGCAATAGTCCAAAATGTGAAGAAATACCCCAATTTTTACCTTTGAAAAAAGCATCCATTGATCTTCTAGTGGAAGGCTGAGGCCAAAAGGCCCCGTGGCCTTACCCATATACACCTACATACCAAATTTGAAAAGTCTGTAAATATTTTTAAAGTTTTTGATTTTTAAGTTATCACCTTAACCTTTACAAGGCCACCATTAGTCTTCTAGTGGAAAGCCGAGGTACAAAACAATTGGCTCTGAGGCCTTACCTATATATCACCACATGCCAAATTTGGAAGGTCTACATAGTCTTCTAGTGGAAAGCCGAGGTACAAAACAATTGGCTCTGAGGCCTTACCTATATATCACCACATGCCAAATTTGGAAGGTCTACATAGTCTTCTAGTGGAAAGCCGAGGTACAAAACAATTGGCTCTGAGGCCTTACCTATATATCACCACATGCCAAATTTGGAAGGTCTACATAGTCTTCTAGTGGAAAGCCGAGGTACAAAACAATTGGCTCTGAGGCCTTACCTATATATCACCACATGCCAAATTTGGAAGGTCTACATAGTCTTCTAGTGGAAAGCCGAGGTACAAAACAATTGGCTCTGAGGCCTTACCTATATATCACCACATGCCAAATTTGGAAGGTCTACATAGTCTTCTAGTGGAAAGCCGAGGTACAAAACAATTGGCTCTGAGGCCTTACCTATATATCACCACATGCCAAATTTGGAAGGTCTACATAGTCTTCTAGTGGAAAGCCGAGGTACAAAACAATTGGCTCTGAGGCCTTACCTATATATCACCACATGCCAAATTTGGAAGGTCTACATAGTCTTCTAGTGGAAAGCCGAGGTACGAAACAATTGGCTCTGAGGCCTTACCTATATATCACCACATGCCAAATTTGGAAGGTCTACATAGTCTTCTAGTGGAAAGCCGAGGTACAAAACAATTGGCTCTGAGGCCTTACCTATATATCACCACATGCCAAATTTGAAAGGTCTACATAGTCTTCTAGTGGAAAGCCGAGGTACGAAACAATTGGCTCTGAGGCCTTACCTATATATCACCACATGCCAAATTTGAAAGGTCTACATAAAATATTTCTGAGTTTTCATGTATGAAAGGAAATTTTTGCAGGAAAAAAAGGCAGACATAGCACTTTTTGAAGGCCAGCGATTACCTTGAAGAAAGATGTCGAAGGTCAAATTTCTATATGCTTACAGGGGACATATAAATGTACTATATACATCAGCCATAGGTATGCAAGTACCAGATCAAAATGTGAAGAAATGTCCCAAATTTGACCTTAAAAAGGTCACCACTGGTCTTACAGTGGAAGGCTGAAACAACACAATAACAGTTTGTGTCATAAAATCATTATTACACTAAATAAGGTACGTATTCAGTATTTTCTGCTTGTATACCCCTGAGACAATATTTAAGGGATCCTTTGAACTTGTAATGACTGGAGGTCTTACATTTCTGCTGTGAAAACAGTACAGATACCGATAAGCACCACATTTAAAGATGAAATGCATAGAGTTCTTCAAAAGCAGGCAACATTCTTAAATAACAAGTGCTAATCTGATGCTATAAAAACATTATTTCTGTAAAATTTGATTCCACCATATGTTTAAACTGGAGAATTTTGTGAGAGTGCATGTACTGTTGTAAAATTCACTGATTTTATTGAATTTTGTATTTTCTCTAATATCTATGATACCTGCATATTTCTCATCATGCAAAAAATGAAATTTAAAATGAAATACATTTTTTTTGCTAGCAAAGCAGTGTCCAGAAAGTATAAGCTGTTATCACTAGGATGTCTCAAACAAACCTTAGCAGCAAAATCCAATGAAAAGCCGGTTTGAATTAGACAAGATTCAAAGCATAGAATTCAGGTTCATCTTCAATTAAAATTTTATATGAACCTGTATATCACCTGATAATACACAGAGACATTTACAAATCCACTAAAGGAATGGAAGAGTCAATTTGAGCTGGCTGGATTTTTTGCTGAACTTTGCTTTGGCATTGTTCTCATCAATTTTACAGCTGAAGTCCAGATGGAGTTCATATTTGCCTTCCACCATAAGATGAAGGTCATTCTGAAATACATAATATGCCCAATAATAAATCATTTACAATCAGTTTTAATTTTCACACACACCAATATTATATTTCAGTAAATACAATTACTTTGCACTTTCTAAAACACTAACAACTTGTTGTAAAAATACCATTCTCAGATACATGATAATATCCACATTTTTAGTTATTACAGTAACATGTTTGATACAAAAATAGCAGTCATAATATATAATGCATTTAACCATACCTAACCTTCCATTAAGTCTCCTATGTCACTTTAATTATACAATACTGACAATTTCCATAACCAGGAAAATATTAAGATCCCACATTTTCACTGAGGAAATACTTATTAACATGGCTGTCACTCACAGAAAATCAATAATCAGAAATTCTGCAGTACAAACAACTTTCTCACATTCACAAGTCTAATCTAATTTCATGAGAATTTTATGGAACTCATTGTCTGGATTAGCAGATTGTAACATACATAACACAAGAATACTTTATTGAGGAGGTCTTGTTGTCATAGTCCAGCACTAAGAAGACACTGGTAACATGACTGTCACTCAAAGAACATCAATAAGTAGGAATTTTACATAAAGTGACAGTAACAATAACTTCTTCCCATTCACAAATACAAAATGCAAGTTTATTCTAATCAGACTGTCTGTGTGCTTAATCTTAGTTTTTAGATTCTAAGGTACATAAGATTTATACTTTACCTGAGAAATGTTGAGGTCGCACTCTTTTACTGATGATACATCTGGTAACCTGACTGTCACCACCCTGCATTCTCCTTCTCTATCATCCAATTCATACACTGGTTCTGGGAGAGAGCTTGTCGATGACCCAACCTCCTCGATCAAACCAGGCTTTTTCACTGCACTCTGTTGTCCCGGTAATGTAATTTCTGGTTCCTTGGCAACGTCTTCTATTCGGGGGTCATCAGGTACATACTGCTGCTCCATTGTACTTGGATCACTCACTCCTATATTAGACAGTTGATTCAACAGAGAGTCTTTGGCCCCAAAAGCCATGGAACCTAAATTTTTTTCAAGTTCACCGAGTTCCTTTTCATACTCCTTGTCACTGTTTTTCATTTTCTGAGTAAGCGTCTCCAGAGCTTTAACCAATGTGCCTTTATACCTGTGTTGTTTATCTAACAATGTAAAGTTCTTGGAAAGGGTGAGTTTGTGCTGATCCTCAACATAGCTAATGCCCAGATTAATCAATAGATTTCTTTCTGCCACCAGGTTGGATTCTATGCCAAATTCACTGATAACTTTTGGGCAGAAAGCTATATTGACAATATCATAGATACCTGAAATTAAGAGGTAAAACATGAATATGGTGCAAAAAGTAAAAGCAAGTAGAAGCAGTACAGTATAGACAATGTCCTTTTCTAAAACATAAGACCATATATTAATACAAATCCAGTATTTATTGGAATGGCAAAAATAATTCAGATCATTAAACCAGTTAATTATGCTGCCGACCGGAAGGGGTTTTCTTTACATCTGGTGTTATCATGAAACTGTGTCGCTTAGCTTTATAACTGGACACTTTTTGAAATATAGAGATATGTCAGGGAAAAGACATAACAAAGACAAAGTTTATCACATTTTCAACCAGAGGCTACATCTTATATGTGCATTGCAAAATTTTTGCAATAAATATATCTACAATACAGATTTATATGTTTTTTTCAATTGTGCCTGATCTGAAAAAAAAATACAGCAAACATAAGGACTTTCAGAACAGACAAGTTTTGTAAAAATGCAGGGGAAATAAAACTTAAGAGAGAGAAAATGTATGTAAAGACAATGTATCAAAATAAGACAAGATTTCAGCAATAATTTGTAAACTAAAGTATATGATAAACAGATATGGTAAACAGCTGAATCAATCCATTTAGTTTTGTGATAAGAGAATACGTCTTAAATGTGGAATGTAGAATAACCTTCTGACAGAGACAAGATCAAAGGTCACACTGTAATATTGCACACCTACACCCTCTGAGCAATATACCCAGTTTCTGATATTGGCCGGACAAAATTTTAAAGGTCAATATCTCACTACAGCAAGGTCAAAAGTCAATTTATGGTCACATGACATTGCACATCTACACCCCAACCAATGTTTCCACCAAGTATACCTTCCTATACCTCATAACTTCTGACATACACAGACAATATTTTTCCTGATGTCTGCCCACTTGTCCAGCAGGATGCCATGGGTGAAAAAAAATCTGTACAGCCTTTAAAGGATGTGGAGTAAAAACTTATACACAAAATAATTTGACAAAAAAATTACATACTGTGGAAAATTATATATTACAATGTTCTTTATTTTCCCTTTCAATTTACAATATAGACACTTCTGAACTATTATTTTAGATTGCATTTATGAGAGTATCTGTACAACAAACCAGTGTCATCTTTGCCCTTGTATATCACACTTCCCATGACTGGAATGGGATCCTCATCAGATTTGGGCTCTGGTATACGCATCCACTCGTGTATATTGATGAACAGCATGCCTTCTTTTGGTTTCTTGAAAAAGAGAGAGGGAGACTTGTATAGATGTCAGGTAGAATTTCAAATTCAGATCAGACAACTCACCTGATTGTCCAAATACAGTTGTGGATAGATAAACAAAAGTATAAGGCCAATAACACATTGCTAGTGAACTGTGTAGTAGTGACTAACAGATACATATTATTATTCAGAATTTCAAATTCTACAAGTAGAACCTCTAAATGGAAGATGAAATGATATTTCACTGGCAAAAGAAGAATATGATATTGAGATTACAACTGGAATTCAATCCATGCACAATAACATGTACACATTGTATTGTCATTTGTAAGACACATAATTTAAAGACAAGGGCAAATTTTAGTGAAACTTATACATTACACAAAATACCTATGCCTGTAGTATTTCAAAGATCATGTTGTTCACGTTAGAATGTTAGATTATTACAGGTGTATATGCTAGTGTAGACTTCCCCACTAGTCTTTACTTCATGGGAGTTTTTTTTTTTTTTTTTTTTTTTGGAGACAATGAATAAGTGCATTTTGTAACAGTTTGAATTTCACACTCTCACTGGAAGGGAAATGTTCTGAGAGAATCATAGGGCACTAAGGAAGGACCTTGCACAAGGTCTAATGCTAGTGTTAAGTAATGAATTTCTTTTAGCAAATTACTAGTCCACTACAGTACAGACATCATCACCATACTGTGACATATGATATCAAAGGAGGCACTCATCTCTTCTTTTATACCTGCCTCCCCCACTTTAATAAATATTAATATAATGTTATGAGTACTAGTATACTGCTTAATATACATGTATATCATATGACAGACTCTGAAATGACCATTCTGTATTTCAAGACATAGCCACAGAACACCAGAGATGCAAGGAGGATTGGTGAACTATCGTGGGGGGGGGGGGGGGGGGATTCCAGAAGAGGTGTACCTTCAATTATCATCATTTGACAACAAAGCTGTGGCTAAAGAACTTTTTGGGATTTGTGTACTTGAGACAAGAATTGTCCTTCTAAGGTTGGCTGTGCCTTGTTGTAGGTGCACAATGCTTGAATAAATTTGAAGCTGAAACACTTTGAAAAACCATTAATAGCTTTATTTTTTGTATATACTGATAACAATGCAACAGTTACCTGTATTTTTGTCTGCACACACATGTGAGGCTTGGGAGGTTTCATTGATTCTTTTCCATCCGCCATCTGTTTGTCAATAAATTTTCTGTATGCTGCAGGATCATTCTCTGCCATATCATCCAACATTTTCCAGATCTGTTGTGCCTGTTGCATCATTTGGTCTGGATGCATATCTTTAAGTTTCTCAGGATCCATCACTGTTTAATAAGGAAAAGAAAAAAAAGATTTTACAACATTCTGCAAAATCAAAATCTTATGGTATGATTCTTATCGTACCAAGTGTAGTCAGAGTGGTGGTAATTTCCATGTTGTACCAAAGCTTCACCCATCTACTCAAAAGTCTGTCAATAATTTGGTGATAGTTTTGCCTTTGATGCCCCCACTGTGTGAGGTGCTCTTCCTGGTGACACTCGGGTGTCCCTCTCTATTGGCCCTTTCAGAAAGAAGCTCAAAACCTACCCCTACACCAAGGCATACCCACCTTAGTCTTAATCTTCCCCTGGCATTCTCTGTGGTGCTTCACCTTTATTTTTCTGTCCCTAGATATGAAATTGGTTGACTATTTTTGTGCTGTTGCACCTGAGCGTCCCCTTAGTAAAGGGAAGATTAAGTGCTATAAGAGGCTAAATGGAATTAGAATTCTGCAAAGTATTAATATTTGATACTGTAATGTTTCACACACTCATCTTCTTTATAATCTTATTTTACCCATTATTACTATACACAAATAATTAGAATTTTTGTAACTTATGAGTTTTAAAATTTTTTATACAGCTAAAATGAACACATTTGCAAATATTATATAAGAATCATAAGTACCATGTTATCATAAGTATTTTAATGTTGTGCCTAAAATCTTATTTGGCAGCAATTCAATTACAGTAATCCTTTAAATTTTGGATACCAGCTTGAACTCTAAATATTGTGTGAAAAAAAGGTTGTGTAAATCAACTGAAAGATTGGCAATACAAATTTTGTGTGAACAAACTGGTATTCCCTGATTCCACTCTATCAAAGTTGGTGTTCAACAAGTTCATCGCATTCAAAAACCATGGGATTCCACCCTTCAATATTTCCTTTCTAGTTATGAAGAATTCTAAAATGTCAGAACCCCACATGACTGAAAAAGACTATTTACTGCAGCAGTATACAAATCATTGAATCGCATGAACAATTACAAGATGTACCTTTTCCTTACATTATATTTTAATTATAGTCTGGTTATATAACATATTGAACATATGGCATATATGTACTGATATGTATGTTTTAATGTGACCATTAAAAAATTTTAAAAAATTTATATAACTTGACATACACCTTAACTTGGCACATACAGGAACACAGAATTGCAAATTAAAGAAGTAAATTAAACTTTTATAAGTTAATACACTACCCAAGAGACAATTGCTAAACCGGTCAGCACGACACGCCAAATGTCAGAGAAAGACATCCTGTGTATCCACCGAGAGGCCGGCCTTGTAGTATGCATTCGCTAGGTGGCACATCATACTTCCTTCCTGTCTAGACAGTGTGACGTCATAGCACCTTTCTTGTTGTCTAAACCTATTTAGACCCTAGTAAGCTGATAGCGGGGTCGGTTAGAGGACCTTGCCTGTCCATTGGGCAGGGTATAAAGTTCTAAATATTTAATCTACCCATTAAATTTTCAATTTTATTCCGTTAATACATCCTACCCAGTGGACAATTGCTAGAATAACTACTGCTTGGTAGGCAGGTCAGTTACTAGGAACTGCCAGTGAACTCAAAATTTTAGGCAATGGTGGCCGTAAACAGGACTCCAGTTAGTCCTATAGGTTGGTTACTGGTGCTCAGGCTGCTGGCAGTATACCAACATTTGCTCCCCCTCTTTTTTACAGACTTACTCTGCGATAGGGGAAAAAGAAGAGGTATGAGTTCAGTCCCTGGAAATAAACCTCCTAAAGGAACCACATCAGATTTTTTTTGTTTTTGTTTTTTTATAACTATATACAGCCATATACAATATATACAAATCTCCCCAGCTAAATGGTCTACTGGTGGATCTGATCAGCAGCCATTAAAGGGCCCAAATGGAAGAGCTCTGAATCAGCCCAAGCCACATCTTTCAGATAAATAAGTGTGAAGGTCTTATGTGACTTCCAATGGAAAGCTGAAAAAGCTGTTCTAAGGAAACTCCAGACTGGAAGGCCTTAGAGGCAGCAAAGAGCCTCACATCATGGGCTTTAACCTGATTTAGCATGAGGGTCTCCTAATCAGAGAGCTGATAGTATAGGATCACTGTTTACATGATTCATCAGAGATAGTGGCAGGGGAGGTATCTTTGTCAAATCATTTCTTGAAGGTGACAAACACCAGGTCCTTGGTCTGGCTGAGGTCTGAGGTCCTAACCATTAGTGACGCAGGGCTCTGACTGAACATATGGACCTGTCAGCCTTGAGTAAATTATCCAGAATTGGGGAAAGGGCTAGAATAACCACAGGGGCCTACAATGTCTGGACCCTCTTTGACCAGCTGGTTCTTGGAAAGAAAGCTGGGTGAGGGGTAAAGATACACCTTGGACCAGTCTGACTTGTGTCTGATGCTCTTACTTAGCCAAGCATGGATCTCACTCCTGCATTTGCCTGAACCCAAAGCTAAGAGGAAGACAGTTTTGAAGGTCAAATGCTTCAAAGAGGCCACTTTAAGGGGTTCAAAGGGAGCCTTTGTGAGCTGGTGCAGCACCAAGGAAAAGTTCCTGGAGGGAATGCCCTTCTGACAATTGGTTCTGTCTCTGTGGAAGCAGTCCAAGAGATGAGTGAGACTCTCATCTTTTTCTGACATTAATGGGTAAATTTCCCAGTTTGTATACAATTGCTGATCTGTAGCCCTCAATAGTACTTGGCTGTAACTTCCTGTCCTGGAACTATACAGGAGGAAGTCGGCTATAGATTTTATAGGTGGTTCCCTGAAGTTCACCTGATTACTGAGGCACCACTTTGTAAAAATGGTCCACTTTGCCTCATAGACGGATCTGGAACCTCTTTGAGGAGCCTCAACTTGTGCTGCCACTGCCTCAGAGAAATTCTAATTCTAATAGCACTTTTATAGCGCTTAATCTCCGTCAAAAGACAGACTCTAAGGCGCATCACACAAAAACATTGTTCAATATTCAAAAACCAGAGACATTGCAGGGGTCAGCACCGCGGAGAAAGCAGAAAGGAGATTGGAAATTTAGGGTGGGTATGCTTTTCCAAAGAGGTATGACTTCAACTTTGACCTGAAAGAGGCAAGTGAGTTTGCAGAGCGGACCTCATCAGGAAGGTCATTCCAAATCATAGGTGCGTCATACGCAAAACTGAGTCCAAAATGTTTTCGAGACTTGAAAATTGAACCAAAGTGGGGAACCTCAAGAAATATGCCATCAGATTGACTTCGACGAGTGTTATATGCACTATGTCTGGGAATGAGGAAGGGTTCAAAGTATTTGGGGTTACCATTGTGTAGGAACTTATATACCAGCATGGCAGTCTTAAAGATAGAACGGTACTTAATTGGCAACCAATGTAGTGCTTTTCTAACTGGAGTGATGTGTGAGTACTTGGTGGTGTTGGCAACAATTCTGGCCAGGCTATTCTGAACACATTGAAGTTTGCGCAGATCTAGAGCTGAGAGACCTCTGAACAGAGAGTTACAGTAATCTAGTCGACTTCCGACCAGAGCATTGGCAGCCATAAGAGTAGCTTCATGTGTCAGATGTCCTCGGAGTCGCTTAAGATCCTGGACATGAGCAAAACAAGCCTTGCAGACCTTCCTAACATGGCAAGAGAATGAGAAATCAGAATCAAACCAGACACCAAGGTTCCTAACTGCATCTGTTGGTGATATAAGATTACCAAGTATGTTGACCGGGAAGGACTGATTAAGTTTTTCGCGCTGAGACTTTGAGCCAAACACAATGAATTCGGTCTTATCTGGATTTAGCTTGAGCTTATTTGTAGAGAGCCTTGCTCTCTGATAGCTGAGGCTCTAGGAGCCAAGCATGTAGATTTAGGTTTAACAGATTCCTGTGAGGAGCCTGGTTGAAAGGCTGTGTTGTAGCTTGTGCAGGTTGGGCAGGCACAGATGGATCTGGCTTGACATAGCCACTAGATCCCAAAACCAGGGTATGTTGGGCCACTCTGGAGCACCTGGAGCAATCAGAATGATTCTCCTGCATGGACAGTACTGTAACTTTGCCACCACTTTGCCCTAGATGGCTACTGGTAGGAAGGCATATGGGTCCAGATCCTCCCAAGATAGGCTGAGTGCATTGACTGGCCAGGCCAGAAGATCTGGTACTGGTGATAGAAATTGAGCCATTTGGTTGTTGAACTTTGTCACAAATGGATCTATTTATCGTTGGTGCCACTTGTTGCATATCAACTGGAAGACCTCTGGAAGGAGAAACCCCTCTGTCTGGATGGTTTGATCTTGCCTGGATAGCTTGTCTGCTACCACATTCAGCCAGCCTAGAATGTGTCGGACCTTGCGAGTCACTTGTTTCCTGGAACACCACGTCAGGATTCTCCACAGTAAGGCACACAGTGGACCTGACCTCATGCCTCCTTCCTTGTTTGCATAGGCAGCCACTGTGGTGTTGTCTGTTGCTACAAGAATGGGTGCCTGAGCAGATGTCTTGGAACTCTTTTAGGACGAAAAAGACTGCCATTAGTTCCAGATAGTTTATGTGCAACTTGCTTTCTGAAAGGGACCAGGTTCCCCTTGCAGTGCAATTTGCTTTCTGGGACCAGGTTCCCTTTGCAGTGTGTTCCCCTAAGTGAGTGTCCCACCCTTCTTTTGATGTGTCTGTAAACATTTGCAGAGAATGACTCAGGGTGTAATGGTTGGCCTTGAAGAATGTTTTCCTCCTGAAGCGACTATTTTAAGTGAGGGTGGAGTGACCTTGTGACAGGGATCACCTTTTCTATTGATTCTGGTACCCAGTTGTTTTTCAAGTGCCACTGTATTGGCCATATGTGGAGTCAACCTAGGTGAACTTGCTTTTCTGTAGTTAAGAGCCCTGTTAGGGACATCAGCTGCCTGACTGGACAGTTCAGTTTGGAGAGCAGATTCTGTATCTTGTATTTAAGGTCAAACGCTCTAGGGTGTGTCTGACCTTGCCCCCCCCCCCCCCCCCCCCCCCTTCAGGCCAAACTGGTAGCCTATAAAGTCGAAGACTTGTTTGGGGTCCAATTCTGGTTTTTCTATGTTTACCATTCAACCTAGTTGCTTACACAGGGCTACTAGAGTTTGTGTATGCTGGAGATAAGTTTGGTGGATCTGGCTCTGACCAACCAATCATCTAGGTACTGGTGGATTCTTATACTCACGTGTAAAGCCATCAGTTTGACCTCCTTTGCTACCACCATGAATTCCATGGGTGCTGTGTATAGACCAAATTATAGTACTTTGAATCAATAGGATTCACCTTGAACATGAAAATGTAGGTATTTCCTGGATCTGGTCTGTATTGGAATGTGGAAGTAGGTGTCCTTGAAGTCTCTGGACATTACCCACTCCCCTGACTGGAGGGAGGCCCTTATTGTCTCTGGTGTTTCTATTTTGAATTTTTCTGTCTTTTTAGAAATTTGTTTCGAGTACTGAGATCCAAGATAAGTATCCTCAAGTCTAGGTTGGTTGTATCCAGAAGCGGAGAGTATAAACTTTTCTGAAGATTCTTATAACCTTGGGACCAGCTCATGGGGCTACCCATATTTCCCAAAAATTGGTGCAGTCTGGTCCCTACAGGTAGATCTGGAGCAACAACTGGGACATTTGTGACATTCTGGACAAAACTCAAGTGATCTACACAGGAAATATCTTTCACATATTTTAATGATTTGACTTATTGAACAATATCGGGACTTAAGTCTTTCTTTTGCGGCTGCCTTACAGCAAAAGGTAAATGATCAGCAAATATTAAGTTTACATTTAAAGTCTCACAAGATTTTAAAGTCTTTCTGCTCCCAGTCAGTTGCTGTGCACATACTCGAGCATTTACACAGTAATTGTTATTTATATGACAACTGACCTTTGGCCGGTCAGAAGGAGTAGTTGGAAGACTTTCCCTGACCTTTCTTGTGTCCATGGTTGATATTCTTCCATGCTGGTCAGCCTGTATCCTTGGACAACTTCTGTTCTCTCATAAGGGTAACAATGTCCCTTCTTGTGAAATGAAGATGAATAGCCCTTGCTTTCAAAGTTTGTGATGTCATCCTCAGCTCTTTTCAACACACTGTCTGGGAAGAGTGTAGCCATGTTAAGGGGAGCAGTTCTGAGTCCATTCAGTGCATCTTGTTTCATGCCAGATTGTAGGTGATTCATGGAAGCATCTCGCCTTGTCAGTGTGAAGTTCACCATTGAGATGAATACAAAATCAGACAAGTGCTGCATTGTCTTGGCCATTGCTAAACAAATGCTTTGGTTGAAGTTCATAAGGTATTGCAGTTCATCTGTGGCAGTCTCACACTTGCTGGAGGACTTTCTGTCCTTCTGGTCACCCTCAATGACCTTCGTCTGCATTTGCATAGTGTACTGTACCTTGAGCAAACAACTCCTTGAAACCTGCAGATTCTTTTGTTGCTGGATTTCCCTTGTTCTTGTCACCCTGAATGACCTTCAGCTGTGTTTGCATGGCATCCTGTACCTGGCAAACAACTCCTTGAAGCCTGCAGATTCTTTTGTTGCTGGATTTCCCTTGTTCTTGTCACCCTGAATGACCTTCAGCTGTGTTTGCATGGCATCCTGTACCTTGAGCAATCAACAGTTTAAACCCACAGCCTGGTTACAGATGTAACTGGATTCTTTCGCTGCTAGATTTTTTCCCTTCTGGTCACCCTGAATGACCTTCAGCTGCATCTGCATGGTGTCCTGTACTTGAGCAAACAACAATGAAACCTGCGGCCTGGTTACAGATGTAACTGGATTCTTTCGCCGCTCTGTCCCACTTTCTCAGTGATTCCTGGGGGATTGGTCTGGATGCTGGCTGAGTAGTATACAGGCCTGAAGATCTGGCCATCCAGTTGTAAGAGTTAATCAAAAGTGTTGACTCATAGTACAGAAGAAAACTTTGTTAGCAACAGTTTTGACCTGGCTGTCTTGATGAACTGGTCATGCTGTAGACCACCGGCATCAGATGACTTTGAAGGGTACCCTTCAACTGAAGTCAGGTTCAGGTTCAATCATATTTCTTACACAAACAGTCGCTGGTTGGTAGATCCACAGATAACTTTCTGGTAGATTGTGGTTTTGGAGCTGCAAATGGATTGTCATCGGCTAAGGATGCTGCAGAGTTGAAATCTGGTATGTGACTCCAGCACCTGACTGTCTTCCAGTAGGCCAGTTCTTCAGAGGGCATTAGGTCTTGGTCGACAGCAACAGAGTCCTTATCATGCTCAGACAGTTCGCCTTCTTCCTGTGTTTGGTGTACAGAGCAGACAGGATCCGTCTCTGTCTCCATTTCAGCTTCCTGGTCTGACTCAGACTCTGGTAGGTCACATCAGTGTGACAATATGGCTGTAAATATAGATGGCATTTGCTTCTGCTTTACAGGAGTCTGGTGAGTACCAGTCTGGTCGGTAGCTGTAGCCAGTAGGATGAAAGGCTGTGTAACAGCAGCCACGGTCACTCAAGAAGGCAGGTTCAGTGACAGCTGGCTTTTCCAAGGTTCTCGCTATCAGTAAGCCTTCAAGTCGTGAGAAGCGCTCTGACCACTTAGCATTGAGTTCTTTGATGTCCCTCTTGTAGGTAGACTTGGAAGGGATAGCAGATTTCTTAGTTTTCTTCTGATCTTTGCTTTCTGTAGGCTTGGCAGTCTTCACACTCCCTACCACAGAGACGAGATCTGGATCTATGAGAGTGACTGTATCAGTAGTCTTTCTTAGCAGAAGATTTCTCATCTTTCTTTTTTTCTTTAGCTTGTTCAATGGGGTTTCATCTGCAAATCATGCCAAGCTGGGGGCACTGATTTCAAGTAAAGATTTGGTGGAGTGTTATATGTTACAGGCAATCTGTGTAACCAGGCATTACGCGTAATGACTGAACATTTCTGTGATTTCGCGAAATGCCTTAACAGTTTAGCCATTTCGTGAAATGCCTAGGCATTCACCTAATGACTGAAATATAAGGTTCAGTGTTGCACAGATTGCCTAAACAAGTATTTGAGATTTCAGACAATCTGTGTAATCATCTTTTTAAAGTATATTTTTGATAGAATAAGATTATTTCTTGCTATAAGCAATTCAAGCTGTATTTTTAACTGTAGGACAATTAATGAACCTATATTTTGACATATCTCATTCATTTTTGCACAAGTGAGCAAATCAACAGTTTTACTACATAATCATTAACAAGATGCACTCAGAGAGAGCAAAACGCTCGACTCCATGTGACCAGTCTCTAAAGTGATATAAAGTATTGTAAGGAAGACAATAAAATAAAACCAAACATGTAAATTCACTTTCAAAGAAACATCAAGTAGAAAGCCAATTTCATTTAAAATACATTGAAATGGGACCTCTGAAAATTCTTGATTTTTTTGTATCCAAAATAAGATCAAGATCTTTCTTTTAGTAACTTCTTCCTTTGGCCAGGTCCAACCCACAAAATTTTTTTTAATAAAGATCTGTTAATTAATTCTTGAGTAATCTAAACACCAAAAACAGACAGACAGACAAATAGACAAATAATTTGTACCCAAAAACATAAACTGCTGGTGGAGGTAAAATATAGCTTAAAAGTCACTTCTTGGTGAAAATCACTCATGGTAAATTTTTGTGATGGACTGTCAAGGAATTGAAAGAAAAAAAGAGAAAATAAAAACAGAAACAATAATTAATAAAAATGATGAATATACCACTCCCCTCTTTATTATCTTTGTGTCAATTTCAAGACATAAAATGAGAAGAAATATATTTACTTAAAGACAGCAAGTATCACAAGCTAGGTTTGTGACCTCACAATGAGAATTGCATTGTGACATCATTAAGTATAATGACATCAGAAAGCAAAATATTGATTTTTTTAACGCTCAAGGATAGGAGAGGGTTATTGTAATCAGTTTGTTTCTGTCTGTCTGTCTTTCTGTCCGTCTGTCTGTGCACTGTTTTGCCCTTATAGCTTAAAAACTATATCATCAATCTCTCTCAAATTTGGTGTCCCCCACCCCCAATGAAAGGTACTAGCAGCTTTGAGCCATGACACTGACATATTTTATGTCAAAACAAAAGTGCAAGAATCCGAAGAATGATTTTAATGAGTTACAACTCACTTGAGAGAAGTATTTTAGCTTTAAATAACTGATATCATTTCTTGATGAGACAGATTACTGATACATTACTCAGTAAAACTTTTGAAGAGGAATTTAAAACTGCAAGGATAAAACTATATTATTTCAAAATAATTCATAACTAGACTTATGCATCAGAGAACCGATGCAAATTTGTATCCACAGGAAAGACAACTCACCAAAGCCAGTGAACCATCGTTTGACCTTGAAGGAGGGGCCCAAGGTCAAATCCGACCACACCACAAGATTCCCAGCACATGATTTCCTATAGGTTGGTTTACCATCCCAAACCTCTAGGACCAATAAAAAGCGAGTTATAAGCACTTTAAGTTTAGCTATCCTCATCTGACCTTGAAGGAGGGGCCCAAGGTGAAATCTGAACACACCACAAGAATCCCAGCCCATGATTTCCTACAGGTTGGTTTACCATCCCAAACCTCTAAGTCCAATAATAAGTGAGTTATAAGCACTTTAAAGCTTGGCTATCCTCGTTTAACCTTGAAGGGGCAGCCCAAGGTCATATCCGACCATACCAGAAGATTCCCAGTCCATGATTTCCCATAGGTTGGTTTGCCATCCCGAACCTCTAGAACCAATAATAAGTGAGTTATAAACACTTTTAAGTTTGGCTATCCTCATTTGACCTTGAACAAGGGGCCCCAAGGTCAAATCAAAAATAATATGTCCACCCCATAATAAGTGAGTAATAAGCACTGTTAAGTTTAGCTGTCCTCGTTTGATCTTGAACAAGGGGCCCAAGGTCAAATCTGACCACACCAAAAGATTCCCAGCCCATGATTTCCTATAGGTTGGTTTACCATCCCAAACCTCTAAGATCAATAATAAGCGAGTTATAAGCACTTTTAAGTTTGGCTATCCTCATTTGACATTGAAGGAGATGCCCAAGGTCAAATCTGACCACACCCGAAGATTCTCAGTCCATGATTTCCCATACGTTTGTTTACCATCCCAAACCTCTAGGACCAATAATAAGCAAGTTATAAGCACTTTTAAGTTTGGCTATCCTTGTTTGACCTTGACGGAGGGGTCCAAGGTCAAATCTGACCACACCAGAAGATTTCCAGTCCATGATTTCCTATAGGTTGGTTTACCATCCCAAACCTCTAGGACCAACTCAAAATAGGACGCCCTGTTGATAGTAGCTGCGACATATGAATAGAAATAGGATAGCATAGAACACACATTATCATGTGTAATGTCCACCCCATGAACCTTTTGCCAAAATTGTACAGTAGTCTTACAAGACCCTGTTTCATTTGTAAAATATATCAATGATGCTTAAATATTTATTAGTGTGCATGTAAATTATTTCAGCTTCATGCCTTTTTGCATTGGTTGGGTCGAAAATTATGACCAAGTCACTCTATCTTGCACGGTTAAGAAGATAGAAGCAAATTTCTGTTTTTCTATTTTTGGCAAAAATTCAAAATGGCCGCCATTTTTGGGAAGAGGAATTTTTTTTTTTAATTGCCAAGAGTACATTTCTTAGATACCCTACGGGTCGAAAATTTCAATGAAATAACTCTATTTTGCACGGTTAAGGAGATAGAAGCAAATTTGTGTTTTTCCATTTTGGGCAAAAATTCAAAATGGCCGCCATATGTGGGAAGAGGAAAATTTTTGAAAATTGGTAAGAGTACATTAGTTAGGTACCCTGTGGGTGGAAAATTTCGACGAAATCGCTCTATCTCACACGGTTAAGGAGATAGAAGCAATTTTGTGTTTTGCCATTTTTGGGAAAAATTCGAAAAATTCAAAATGGAAGAGTGCATTTCTGAGATACCCTGTGGGTCGAAAATTTCGACAAAATCGCTCATCTCACACGGTTAAGGAGATAGAAGCAAATTTGTGTTTTGCCATTTTTGGCAAAAATTCGAAAATTCAAAATGGCCACCATTTTTGGGGAGGGGAAAATTTTTTGAAAATTGCCAAGAGTACATTCCTTAGATACCCTGTGGGTCGAAAATTTCGACGAAATCGCTCTATCTCACACGGTTAAGGAGATAGAAGCAAATTTGTGTTTTGCCATTTTTGGCAAAAATTCGAAAATTCAAAATGGCCGCCATTTTTGGGGAGGGGAAACTTTTTTTGAAAATTGCAAAGAGTACATTCCTTAGATACCCTGTGGGTCGAAAATTTCGACGAAATCGCTCTATCTTGCACGGTTTAGGAGATATGAGCACATTTGCCTTTTTCAGTACTCAAAATAGCCAATTATTCATTTATTTAATTAATTACTCACTGATCTAAGAAGTAATTCCCCCCAAAAAGCAATCCCATACAAGCTATTAACCCAATGAACCTCCATACCAAATTTCAGAAAGATAGGCTTAATATCATTCCTAAAAATGTCTGGAAACCAAAGAGATACTCAAAAGTAGCAAAGTAGCTATTACTCAGTTAGCTAGAGCTATCATCACCAAAAGCAATCCCATACAAGCTATTAACCCAATAAACCTGCATGCCAAGTTTGGTTATTATAGGATAAGAACTGTTGCCTAAAATGTCTGGAAACCAAGTCTGACGGCGGACGGCGGAAAAAGCAAAAATAATATGTCCACCCCCATAATAAGTGAGTAATAAGCACTTTTAAGTTTAGCTGTCCTCGTTTGACCTTGAACAAGGGGCCCAAGGTCAAATCTGACCACACCAAAAGATTCCAGCCCATGATTCCTACAGGTTGGTTTACCATCCCAAACCTCTAGGACCAATAATAAGCGAGCTATAAGCACTTTTAAGTTTGGCTATCCTCATTTGACCTTGAAGGAGTGACCCAAGGTCAAATCCGACCATACCAGAAGATTCCCAGCCCATGATTTCCTATGTGATGGTTTACCATCCCAAACATCTAGGACCAATAATAAGCGAGTTATAAGCACTTTTAAGTTTGGCTATCCATGTTTGACCTTGAAGGAGGGGCCCAAGGTTAAATCCGACCACACCACAAGATTCCCAGCCCATGATTTCCTATAGGTTGATCTCACATTGCAAACCTCTAGGACCAATAATAAGGGAGATATAGGCACTTTTAAAGTCCGCTATGTGGGTTATTTTGGCACTCCGTGGATGACCTTGAATTAAGAGCTTCAAGGTCAAATGTCCGCAAGGTTGTAGAGAACATATATATCTGTCATATATATCGCGTATGAAGAGATTCAACCTTCTACCTATGAGATACAGCCAGTAGAAAAATGTAGATAATTTTCAAAGAAATACCCGCGGCAGCCATCTTGTTTTTCAGAATGAGGCTAATTTCAGTTCCAGAGAAGCTTACCCCCCAATGAAGATATCCCGCAAATTTGGTGAATCTAGCTGGTGTAGTTAGCCTCTGAGAGTGATAATGCCAAACATCTTTCTACGCATGGCGGCGGCATAGCGAACGCTAAACCAAAGTATCCACCAGATGCCTCTGGTGAATACAATGATCATCAAACATGATAAAAAAGAAAGGATGAAACTATATAACATCAAAATAATTCATAATAATAATCATCAAACATGATAAAAAAACTATATTCAGGCATTACGCATAATGCCTGGAGCTTATTTTCAGTCATTACATGAAAATGCCTAGGCATTTCGCGAAATGACTGAAATGACCAGTCATAACGCGTAATGTCTGGTTACACAGATTGGCTGTAACATATATATCTCCGATACTGATATTTCGTGTGTTGGTGCATTATAGTATTATAGTCCTATGCCTTATTTACAATATAGTTAATACATATATGTAGAGTGGTGGTGGACCAATTCACACCCATGTACCTATTCACGCAACCTTAACTAATTTAGGGGTGGGCGTGAATAGATAGATGGGCGTGAATTGGTCGACAACCACTATATCGGTCATTTATACAACTCTCTTGTGCATTACTTGTTCCTATATTTCCAATATTTCAACACTGATTAATTTTTTTTAAATGATTTGTAATGGATAAAAATCTTGCAATATTCAGTAGAGACTTCATGAAGTCATCCCAATTTAAATGTGCAAACATAACATTGTTTCTGTGGGCATGTTTCCTTTAGTTTTAGATGGCAGGGCATGAGGACTGAATGGAGTTATTATAACAGAACAGTGAAAGGGAATTCCCAAGATGCACAAAAGTGGTTTCATTGGGGATATTCCCCACATGTTATCTCTATCTCTATAGTGAATTCTCACTGTAATATCGGATAATAAGATAAGAACCCTCAGTAGTAACAAGTCCAGTCAATAAGACTTCAACTTATACATACTGGTAGTTCTTTGGAATTTGATTTTCAAATGGGAGCCCTTTCACGATATTTGCATGGATGATCAGCAGCACACCTGAATGTAACTAGTAACTATTGTATTTATTTATAAGTGATGAGATACTTTTCCCTTCTTTGTGATCTCCTATATAGTCACGTCACATATATATAGCTTTTCTCTTTACCACAGAGGCCACTTGGGGATAGCTACAAGGCTGATTTTTAAAACACTGTAACAGTTAATGATTAAATGGACCAGCTAAATAACCAAACTTAACACCGAGAATAAAACCCTTCAAATATCAGTCTGATTTGTCTTAAGAGATATGAAATTCTAAATACTGAATGGATTTAAATTTGTCTCAAGTCACAAAAATCCACCAGAGTCCATACAAGAGACCTTTGCAAAATTTGTCACCTGTAAGACCTTAAAACATCAGTCTTTCTTGTCAATGCTTTTGTGAGTACATTGGACTACTACAATTCCTTTTTTGCATCACTTACATACCTTAGTAAAATAATCCACAAAATTTAAGTTCCTTCATATCCCCTCTTTTGACCATAAAGTTCACATATCGCACAAACATTTTTCTAACTTGTTTAGTCATTTTGACCTGTCCCTCTGGAACCCTCTTCCTCTTAAGACTCATCTTTTGAACTCAAGCTTCCGTCCTTAGTACTTTTCCCAGAACCCTGGATTTTACTGACCTAGATCGTCCCTCAACAATCCTTTTGAGCACTACTGTTGTTAACCTAGTTCACCAAGTTCCCCATTACGAAGAAGATATTGCAATTGAAAAGCAGTAAATTACATTAAAAAGGAGACTTTTTTTGTTTGATATAAATATCACTGACACTATTTCATCAAAAAAACCTTCATATTTATTGGGTAATTTATTGTGCACTTTCAAAAAATGTGATATACATAACATAGTAAATATTCCAGTGAAAAACTAGCCTAGAAAACATAGAGATAAAATGGACATTGAGTCAGAAAAAAGTGTCAGAAAAATCAAAATTATGCTATGTTCCAGTAGCTAAACATCTTAACTTTTAAAAGTGGTCAGTTATATGCTTTTAAAGCTCCCATTTTAACTATTTTATTGTAAGTCTGACCCATCTAAGATATGTCTATTTTAAAGGCTCTTATTTCCATCTGTTTTGACTGGAATTCCATGGGTTTATGCTAGTAGCCGGGATACAGTTAAATGCTATTCTGCTGTTATTATTAAATAGACTGGCGTTCATTTGATATTACTGTATTTGCAATTAGGGACAACAATTTGAACTTCAGTTATTTGCATAAAGTGTTTTAACTTCATGAACTTGCAAATTTAATAACTAAAAGGTCAAGTTAATACCCTATCCAATGGACAATTGCTTTACCGGTCGGCGCGACCGGTCCCACCAAACACCAGAAAAAGATGTCCCGCATATACTACCGGCAGGACCGGTCACGGAGTGTGCATTCGCTAGGTGGCACATCGTACTTCCTCTTCCTGTCTAGACATCATGACGTCATAGCATCTTTTCCATTGTCTAGTCTTAGTAAGACCCCTAGTAAGCTGATAGTGGGGCCAGATGGGTGGGCCTTACCTGTCCATTGGATAGGGTATTATAAGTTAATAGGGTATTAACTTACAAAAATTTAATTTACTCATCAAATTTGCAATTTTATTGTGTTAATACATCCTATCCAATGGAAAATTGCTGAATAACTACGTTGCACACCTACACCCCCTAACCAATGTCCCTACCAAATATCAACTTCCTACACCTTACAGTTTCCGAGATATAGCCCGGACAAGATTTTATAGGTCAAGGTCACTACAGCAAGGTCAAAGGTCAAATCATGGTCAGACCATGACGTTGCACACCTACACCCCCTAACCATAGGATCATAGCATAGGATCACAGTCTGCTTGATCCATGAGGAGATGGTGGCAGACAAAACCTTTCGTCAAGGAGACAAAGACCAACTCCTTGTTCTGCCTAAGGTCTGAGGTCCTGTCCAAGTAATAAAGCAGGGCTCTGACCGGACATAGGGACCTGTCACCTGAAAGTGACTTATCCAGAGTGTGGGCCAGGGCTGGTATAACCACCGGGGTCACACTATCTGGTCCCTCCTTAGCCAGCTGGTTCTTGGATAGAAAGCTGGGTGAGGGGTACAAAGGCACCTTAGACCATTCTGACTGGTGTCTGTTGTTCTTATGTAACCAAGCATGGATCTCATTCCTGCATTTACCAGAACCCAAGGCAAGCAGGAAAACAGTCTTGAAAGTCAAGTGCCTAAGTGAGGTCTAATTTAAGGGTTCAAAGGGAGCCTTTGTCAGCTGGTGTGAAACCAGGGAGATGCCCCTCCTGCCCTTAGGTCTGTCTCTGTGGAAACTATCCAGGAGATGAGTGAGGTTTTCATCTTTGCTGACATTTATGGGGGAGTTGCCCAACTTATCAGCAATGGCTGGAAGTATGCGTCCTTGAAATCTATGGATGTTACCCACTCCCCTGCCTGTAGGGAAGTTCTTATTGTCTCTCGTGTCTCCATTTTGAATGACTCTGTGTTTAGGAAGGTGCTCAAGGTGCTCAGGTCCAAGATAGGTCTCCACCGGTTGTTGGGTTTGGGTACCAAAAATGGCCGGTTGTAAAACCCCAGGGAGTTTTGGTTTTCTACTGGTTCTACCGCATTTTTGTTCACCAGCTGATACAGGGCCTCCAAAAGGTTGAGATTTTTGTGAGGGTTGCCATAGCTGCTTATGACAGTTGGTGATCTGGATAGGTTGGGTCTGAACCGGAAAGGGAGGGGGTAGCCCTGTCTGAGTGCTGTAACTACCTTTGGACTCCCCCCCCCCCCCCCCCCCCCAAGGGTTTCCCATTTTTTTCCAAAACTGGTGTAGCCTTGCCCCTACAGATAGATCTATGCAGCAGTTGGGACATTTGTGACAAGATTTACAGAGCTCAAGTGACCTACACAGGAAACATCTTTCATATATTTTATTTCTGTATATTTGTGACAATAACTGGGATTTACGCCTTTTTTTTGTGGCAACCCGATAACAGAATGAGCATTTGCAACACAAGAGTTTACAAGTAAATTCACAGTTTCGCTCTTGTTGGTCAAGTCTCTGTCCTTGGCTATCCCTGGTGTAGGGTTCAAAACTCTCTGACAAGGCACACATACACAGTCCTTAGCCCAGTAGAATACTTTACACAGTAATTGTCATTTACGAGGTTTTGAACCCTTGGCCGGTTTCTGTGAGAAAGTTGTAGACTTGCCACGACCTTTCGTTTCCCTGCTGGCGTTCACGTATTTGCTTCCAAGCTGGAATAGATGACTTCCGGTCCGTTTGATGAGAAGCTTTGTCATTGGAAGCATATGGATGGAAACGACCAGGTTTCCTGTGTGACTGGCTAAAGGAACGCCTCTCTTCACTTCTAGAAACCTCTTCCTCAGCTTTAATGAGAAGTTGGTCCGGGAAAAGTGATTGTAGATGTACTGAAGCAGTGCATAGTGCAGTGAGCATATCTTGCTTGACACCAGCATGTAAATATTCTAAATAGCTGTCTCTACGCGCAAGGGTGAAGTTTGCGACACTAATGAACACACCTTCTGACAAGTCCTGCATTGTTCTAGTCATGGCTTGGGAGATTGACTGGTTAAATGTAACCAAATATTCCAGTTTGTCCACAGCTTGCTGCATTCTTTCAGAGGACTTGCCCTTGCCTTTATCCATGTGCAAACTCTTGAGTTGTGTAGACATCGCGTCCTGTACTCTAGTCAAACACCTTGACAAACCAGCAGCCTGATTGCACATGGCAGTCTGCTCCCTAGCTGCTCTTTCCCAGTGTCTCAAAATGTCCTGGCTAAGGAGCCTAGAGGGTGGGGCAGGGGGTAAACTACGTCTGGCCACCCTGCTCAACACACTATTCAGCTTTGCCGGATCCGGAGACCAGGAACCCACAGTGGCTACATCAGAGCCTTTCTTATCAGCATGGATGTCGTACCACCTAGACGACCTGGGTGGCTTGACAAACTGGTCCCTGAGGAGCCCAGCAGTTTCTGTGTTCCTTGAAGGGTAGCCTTCAGTGATGGTGAGATTCAACTTTTCCATCTTCTTGCAAAGCCAGTCATTTACAGGCAATTTCACAGATACCTTCCCGGTTGGCTGGACTCGGGAACTGGCAAAAGGGTTATCATCTGAAGATGAAACACTGTCAAATTCAGGAATCTTGTGCCAGCCCATGAATGACCTCACACCTCTGATGGTCTCTCTGTAACTAGCTTCCTCAGAGAGTTCTTGTTCACCGGAATCATCTTTGTCCGGGGAGCTGTACCGGAAGTTGTCACCAGCAGGGGAACCAGGCTCACTTTGCAGATCTTCCTCATTATCAGACTGCACAGCACTACCAGTACCAGATAGCAGAACCTCAGGACCCGCACCGAGAGCCTCAACAGGCTTCACCAGTGGTCTGAGTAAGACTGGCAACGGCACCCCCAACAGTCACACCAGAGGACAAGCCACTGGTTGAGGTTTTAGGATCAAAAAGGGCTGATTACTGGTAAACACTGATGAGGATTTCTTCACAGGCTCCACAGGGACAGCAAATGTCTTGGAGAGTAGCATGGCCTCCAATCTGGCAAAACGTTCTCCCCACTTCTCATCTAGGTCCCTGAGTTCATCAGACCTGGGTTTGCTGCTGGATTTGGGTCTCTGACTGCTTGGCTTGGGAGAATCGTCAATTCTTTTCTTCTTGACAGCTGGGGTTTCAGTCTTCTTAACTGCCTTCTCTCCGTCCACCCGTCCCAACACACTGACCTGTGAAGGGTCCACGAAACTGGGGGTGGGGGAGGTAGAAACCTTCTTCTCCTTATTCTTTCTCTCTCTGTAGGTGGGGGTGGCAAGCTGAAGAATCTGAACTGGAGTAAAGGCCTTGCAGATTGAACAATCACGTTTGAGGACACACGGATCGTCTTCAACCCACTTATCTCTACATCTTGCGCACTTGAGGTGGCCATCAAACACATCCATAATATGGCCACACGTGCCTTTCTTCTGTCCAGGGGACGACATAATGATCAGTAACTCAGAAGAAATATGTAGAAATAATTAAAAGTTCATAAAATGGTTGAATTCATTGTATAACTTCAAAAATGTTTCTCTGTAGAAAACACGTCTGCACACTCCACGCGCCAAACGAAAAAGATGCTATGCCGTCACGATGTCTAGACCGGAAAGAAGTATGATGTGCCACCTAGCGAATGCACACTCCATGACCGGTCCTGTGGGTAATATATATAGGACGTCTTTTCCTGGCATTTGGCGGGACTGGTCGCGCCGACCAGTAAAGCAATTGTCTTAATTGTATCTGTGTTAATTGTATTAATGCAATAAAAGTATTGATTTAAGTTTATAATAAAAATCACATGATTATTGTACATATTTGGTGGAAACAATTGGGAAGACATAAACTGTTATAACATTGCTGAATTTTATTGAATATGGATGCAGTTTATTATATAAGAATGATTGGTTGCTTAGTAGCGGTCCTACGATTCGACGGAAAATCGATTTGACGTCTATTTTAAACTTTCGATGTAGAAAATTAATTATCATTTTAAGAATCGATAGTGAATCGAAAGTAAGATTTATAAACCACCTATTTTTCCCTTTTTCTACAGATATTTAACATTTACAACTAAAACTCAAAATTTCAGTACGTATTTAGAATTTAACTTTCACTGCTTCAAATACAACATGCATACTCCCTATAAATGGGGAATAACGACCTTGGCCATAAATCAAGTGGAGAGAGATCACACTACTGTAATACTTCAGCAGTCTGCCATGAATATTTTTGACAAATTTTGTTGAATAAGAAAACTGAAATGTTTACTACATTGTCACACTTAGAATTGTACAGTATCTAAGAAATTATAATTATATGAAATGAATAGATCATGAAGATCTGCTTAAAAAGGGAAATTCATGGAATATTTTTTTTCAGGATGAGAGAAATTTAATAGAATAATAGACAAATGCTTTACAGTAACATAAACATACAAAAATAGTGAGGGGTATCTGACTTCCTTGAAGCTGGTGGGAGATACTTAGCCTTGCTTAAGGATCAAATTTGCATGATATATTTTCAAACATGCACACACGTATTTGGTATTCATAAAACACTCAGACAGAGACTTTCTCTTAGCTGTATGTTGCTTTAAAAGTCAGTACATGTATGAGTACATTATAGAAACTGAAACTCCATTATCTGAACTGAAAACTTTCCATAACTGCAAACAAACTTGAGCCTTCAGCAAGGCTAGGAGATACTTTCAGTTTGAAGTAAAATTAAGAAAGAAAAAGATATGTGTTATAAAAACAATACCACAGAGTGATGTTAAACAAAAGTGGTTGAAATATTGTTTATTTTAAGCATGACTGGTTGCTAATCTGCTGAAGTTACATTCAAACACTGTAAATGATTTAGCTGATGAAAAGGGAGAATGAAAATAAATACTATTTTCCTAACTGTTAAGGCCACCTCAATAGATTATTATAATATTGCTGATACACATACTTGCTGACTCTTCAACCTACTGGTTTCCTAACATACCCCCTTCCCTACCCCAAACTGTAACCAAAGAGCCTGGATTTTTTCACCGCTGACCTATCGGAAGACTACTGTTATTATATTTGGTAAAAAAAAGAATATTCTATCTTTCTTGCAAAGCAAGCAGAAAAACGATTATAATCGATAATTGATTGCTTAGAATTACCGATTAATCGATTCTGATTTTTTAAACCGATTCCTGACACTATTGCTTAGTATGGGGCGAATTTGGCTTGATATATCCAGTGTGTAGGCCCATGCAGAAGACAGGCTGAATGGCACAGAATTCTTCTGAGGAACAGGTGCACTTGAATTTCAAGATGGCGACGTGCTAATACATCAACAAAGCAGGGTCTAACACCAGAAAATTGGCAGAAATACTGGGTATACAGTCATACTTGAGAATTCTTAGTAGCACCATGAAGGAAGGTACATCTACAAAGGTTTCACTCATTAGACAGTTTGCTGGATTAACAATAATTTTGCAAAAATGGAAAATGACCATTTAAAATGTATATAAATTGGCTTAGGGGATTTCTGTATATAAATTGTGGGTATGTTATAAAAGTTAGAGTTGAAGTTGGAGCTTTAGTCAGAGCCGCACCTCTTACCGCACCTCACAATCTGCTGGTAGTTGTACACAAGGAAATACGAGGCCATGACGGGGTTTCCAGCAACATCTTACAAATATATGACCTGGCAAACTTTACTCTCACCACACCTACTGTTGATCTCGCAATATTATACAAATAGAATATCAAATGCTGGTCCTTGTACACCCACAGAGTGAAGGAAACATGAGGCCACGACGGGGTTTCCAGCAATATTTTACAAATAAAAAATGAAATATTATGTAGTACTGATGTATCCACCAACCTCATTAATACTGTTGAAGAAATATGAGGCCACGATAGGGTTTTCTAGCAACACTTTACAAATATTTTTACCGCACACATCTGACCGCACCTCCGGAGCTCCAGCTTTTGTTAGGCACCCAAATTGTGCCAAGTTGGGGTGCTGATTACTTGTTGAAATTGTATTATGGCTCATTAAAAATAATTCTAAAAGGTGTACTGCTCAGCCAGTGAATTTCGTCATCCAGTGAATTTCGTCACCTGCTATTTAAACCCTCAAAAACCAGCAATATTTATGTTTAAACACATGTAACAACAACTTGAAATATAAATACGTAATTCAGCAATGAAAATTAAGTGTAAAAATGATTTAATATTGTCATGAAATGCAAGTGACGAAATTCACTGGCTGAGCAGTTGGCCTAACATCAGCAAGCCACCAGTAAAAAAATTTTACTCAATGTGTAGCATCAGCCAATCAGATTATAATCTTCACAAAAAACTTTTTTCAGTGTGAATTTATGATGAGAATGTTATTTCTATGTGTAAAATTGTTAAATAATTGGTTAAAATTTGTGGGCTAACTGAAATATGATTTTTAAACATACCATAATAAATAATTTTTTACTAAGTTTCACAAAATCCCCTATTATTGCTCGCCGCCATTTTGAATAAAAATCCAGTTGGCCCAATGTTGGCAAAATATAGAGATATCTAACCTGAGTTGTGGTCGGCAAGCCGCCGTTGGGCCAACGTTGGCAAAGTCTGCTGACGATGCGACCAATAGCCAACGTTGGCCCAACATTGGCAAAATCTGCCGACCTTGCAACCAACAGCCAACGTCGGTCTGGCGGCAGAATGCTATCTGGTCGTGTCCGTTATAGCCCGTATCCGTGATACCCTAGATAATTTGGTACAAAACAGTGAACTCATCCGTGTCCGTGATTAGGAAGGAAAAAATTCATTCTTCACAGACACGCGCAGTTAGTACACTGTTTTATACCAAAAGATCTAGGGTATCATGGATGAATACCAGATCGTTCGCCACAATTCTGATTCGCCACATATTTTCATCAGACGTTTCGCCACAGATAGATAGTAGGGGCGAGAGAGAGAGTGAGAGAGAGAGAGAGAGACCAATTCACACATTATGGCTCTGGCACCCAGTTGGCAATTAGGTGAGATTGCACTCAGGAAGCCTCCCATTGTGATCCCTGTTTCACGGCTGCATCTACACTCCATTCAAACTGATCAACCAATCAGATCAAAGGACACTGAAAAGCATGCTTAGTGAAAGAAAAGTTGTTTCATGTCATTGTTTTTCGATTGTTATGGATATTTTATGCACAACTAAAGGTTAGTTTGTCACAAATATTACTGGTGGGAGACGAAAATATTGCTGGCCATTTCTATTTTGAGTAAATGCCCCTTGAAGAGAACGTTCTGAAATATTTTATTTCACGGCCTAACACCAACTCATTAATATTCATGAGCAAATCAGAAATACGCGGTAGGAAACAAAATATCACTGGCCATTTCTGTTTGGAGTAAATGTCCCTGTAAAAGAACGATCTGCATTGTTTTAAAATATTTTATTTCACGGCCTAACACCAACTCATTAATATTCATGAGCAAATCAGAAATATGCGGTAGGAAACAAAATATTACTGGCCATTTCTGTTTGGAGTAAATGTCCCTGTAAAAGAACGATCTGCATTGTTTTAAAATATTTTATTTCACGGCCTAACACCAACTCATTAATATTCATGAGCAAATCAGAAATATGCGGTAGGAAACAAAATATTACTGGCCATTTCTGTTTGGAGTAAATGTCCCTGTAAAAGAACGATCTGCATTGTTTTAAAATATTTTATTTCACGGCCTAACACCAACTCATTAATATTCATGAGCAAATCAGAAATACGCGGTAGGAAACAAAATATTACTGGCCATTTCTGTTTGGAGTAAATGTCCCTGTAAAAGAACGATCTGCATTGTTTTAAAATATTTTATTTCACGGCCTAACACCAACTCATTAATATTCATGAGCAAATCAGAAATACGCGGTAGGAAACAAAATATTACTGGCCATTTCTGTTTGGAGTAAATGTCCCTGTAAAAGAACGATCTGCATTGTTTTAAAATATTTTATTTCACGGCCTAACACCAACTCATTAATATTCATGAGCAAATCAGAAATACGCGGTAGGAAACAAAATATTACTGGCCATTTCTGTTTGGAGTAAATGTCCCTGTAAAAGAACGATCTGCATTGTTTTAAAATATTTTATTTCACGTGCCAACACATCAAAACTAACACAGGGCACTTCAAAGAAGTTAAGGCTCTTTATAATTGTGTAATTAGTGCCCTCCCTCCATCCCTCTTCAAACAATGGAGACATCTTCAAAGAAGTTAAGTTTCTTTGATAATGATTCCAATTATTATGTGGCGAAACATCTGAAGTAATTATGTGGCGAACGGGAAATGTGATGAATGATCTGGTTACCTCATGGATATGGGCAATAACGGACACAGGTGGAGAAAAAAGGACAGGTGTATATAGTTAATTCCTACTTAAGTTACTGTACACATGACATGACCCCAGGGGCCGGTTTCATGAAAAGTCTCAAACTGAGCCAGACTCAAGGCTGAGTCAGGGTCTCAAATCTGAGACTTTTGTCTCGGCTGAGTTTTTGCCTCAAATGGATTTCACAAAGGGTGGATCAGCTGAGACCAGTCTCAAGTTATGGTTTCAACTATTTAATCTCATTTCATATATTTAGTGGGCTTATTTTTAGTTTAAAAAGTTATATTTCATGATTATTATCATTTTAAATATCTTTAATACTCATAATACAGAGAAATTATATGATAATATATCATTCTAAGTGATCCATAAGATTGAGACTCAACTGAGGTTGAGTCTGGCTTTGAGTCCACCCTTGAGGCCTGTCACTTGATAATAGCCTATAAAGCATGTCAATTCTATTGACTTTTGTTATTAGTAAATATTGAATATGTGGCTGTAATTACAAAATAAAATGAAAATAGAAGATTTCAAGATTTATCAATTTCATTTTGGAACAAATTGTATCGCTTTATGCATGTGTTTTTTTGGCATCAAAGCTTGGACTCAAATTTGAGACACCTCCTTCATGGGCTCAAATTTGAGCCTGTGACTGAGCCAGGTCTCAAGTTGAGCTTGTTTGTGAAATGCATTGAGTCTGAGTTCACAGACTCAGCAAAATATTTCCAAAATTTGAGACAAAGTGTCAACTTTTGAGTCTGACTCGAGGCTTAAGTCTGTTCATGAAACCGGCCCCAGTATTACACGGGTGGTCACAAAGATAAACGGTCATAGAGATAAACGGTCTTTAAAGCTTTCAAATTTAAGTTGTGTAAATAACGAAATTGCACAAACTTATTAACAACATATTCTTGAACAATGCTTACCATAACATTTGGTTTGCGTTATATTGTTATTTAAACCCTGTGACTGTTTTTTGTGTCATAATTTCTGAAGACCGTTTATCTCTACTGTATGACCGTTTGTGACCACTGACAGTTTTGAATATCAGCGCATATGGAAGCCCATATGTAAGAGGTCAGTCCATTGTAGAACTACCGTTGTGACCACCCGTGGACATGGGCGATAATAAAAACTAAACTTCAATACAAGCATTTTTACCACATGTTAAGGTTTAAAAAAATACCAATTGACAAGATGATTAACAGGAATCATGAAATAATTTATTTCCTTCTGTATTAGTAATGAAAATGCAAATTAAATCACAAAATTACGTATCTAACGACGCATTCGTTAATATACGTAAAGTTAAAATATCTGAATACTTCTTCAGAGACTATTAACAGTTTGCCTAATATTCAAATTTGAAGAAAATACTTCAAACATCTTAAAGTAAAATGCTTAATATAACATATATATGTGCTATATCTTATTTTCAATTAACTATGTCATTTAAATAATAAGATTTCAAAAAAAAAATAAATAAATTAAAAAAAACTAAGGCCCTGATATAAACAGCTTTCTTTTTTAAAAAAATGTTATTTAGAAATAGGAATAAGGCTACTAACATCAAAATAATTATAAAGAATTGCACTAAAAGTGTTGCTATAACTAAATTTGCTATAACTAGAGTTACTATAACTAAATTTTTAGGTATCGTTATTGATGAAAGCTTAAATTGGAAGGAACATATCAATTTACTTAAAATCAAATTGTCAGAAACTGTATCAATAGAAGGAAGATGTAAACATATTTTCCATACATTATTTTACCATATATAACCTATTGAGATGTGGAACAATACATATGTTTCAAATTTAAAACAAATCCATTATTTGCAAAAGAGAATTTACATATCATAAATAAATTAAGCTGGCTCTCCCTCCAAGTGATCTTGATTGTTTTTTGTTTGTTTGTCTGTTTACAGCATGACATAACTCAAAAAAGTATGTCACAGATCGTAATAAAATTTTTAGTGAGCATCAGAACTCTTACAAGGAAAAACTGATTTAAATTTTCGACATGATTGGATCAATATCCTTGAATCTAGAGCAATTTTTCAGTTCTGTTACTATAGAAATCAATTAGATCATTTTTTTAATGCCCTGAAAGCAGATTGTTGATTCACAAACAGAATGAGTAGTATACTTTGCAAAAATTTAAAAAGTATGCACTCAGCTTTCCTCTAGATTTTCTTGTTTATCGATTTGTTATAATAAATAGTAAATAAAAATTGTAATTGCTTGTGTAGGAGAAGAGGTAAATCTTAGATTCATATTTCACTTCTACTCACCCATATTCTACTTTATGTGGTGATATATATAACTTTCATAAGTCTTATACAAGTGCATTGTAGTGATCATTATATAACAATGGATATAAAATTGTTATTAATTCTATCACATTAAAATTTTAATTGTTATTAGAGATCACTTGTAAGTAGAAATAAATATCCATCTGTCTTTCTATCAATATATAGAAGTTGGGGATGGGGGTGGTCGAAGTTTACTCCTTAATACAGTGGATAATACTTAATCATAACCTAGTAAATCCTTTAGTTTGCATTGGATCCTAACATCTGTGGTTAAAACAATATTGACATTATTGTAATATCCACAAAAAATCAGTCTTTTCCTCTAAGACAATGTTCCACCCTTATTCATCTGTACCAACGTCCCAGATTTTTACAGATGTGATAATATAAAACTTTCCTATGTAGGATCAGCTGCTGACCTTCACAAGGGAATTCAGGCAATAAAATTTATTTTCAATGTACACTGTCCCCACTCTCCTTTAGTAATATATTGTAAAGTTTGATGGAGATCGTCAAATTCTCTAAGGTAGAGACTTTAGGACATAATTACCATTCACTAATGAATTACCAGCCAATACGATAAGGAAACTTGGTGTCATCTTTAAAGATAAAAATCAAATACAATAGATACATGTCAAATGCATGTCGTTCAGGCCTTCTTTTACTATTAACTATAGCAGAATTGGCAATTCATCTGCCACTGTGGCCTAGTGGGTAACACACTTGTCTAGGAACTCAGAGGACGTGGGTTCAATCCCAGGTACAGGCAGATACATAGTGGCTCGGATGACCACTTAAAATGACGGTCCTCTGTCATTGGGTCCTATCCCCAGTGGCAGGTTAAAGAACCTCAAGGGAGGTGATAAATGGTCATCCTTGAGCCTCTGAGGACTACTGCTTTCCATTACTGCATAATGTTAGCAAGTCAAACATCACAAAATTGTAAATAGTTAAAAGTTCATTCTGGATATATTTAGCAAGATTCATTTATACTTAAAAAGACTCCAATGCTGTATCTATTTGACAGTTTAAAGTTGTACTTTTTGAAAATATGATCTCTTTGTGTTTAATATCGTGAACATGAGCCAACCACTTTATCTATACAAATTAAGTGGAGCATGCAATAATATCAGAAGAAATAGCCTAATTTCCATTCCATTAACCTGATGAAAATTGGTCTTGTTGCAATACATGTGGAGAGGCCCTCAGTGAAGTAGATTAGCAGGTTTACCATCAAAGTTTTGGCATCAAAATTAGGGTTTTACGTCCCATTCAACAGCTAGGGTCATATTGGGACAGGTCCTCAACTTGTTAATTGTGGGATTCAAACCCACATAGGTGTGACAGTAAATGATTAGATCCCAAAATTGCTATTCACTATAGGTAACTGAGGACCTTAGTTTGACATCGGATCACATGATGTGGACATCATGTTTGTGTGGGTTTGACTGCCACTAGAGGCAATGCTGTGACCTTTTCCAATATAACTCTGGCTGTTGAAAGGGACATAAAGCCTCAACTGTGACCTTTGTATTTAAAGGAGGCATTCTATCATAACCTCTTTGAAGCCTCAGGTTTGGGTAAATAAATCAATATAATCACTCTTTGAGTAGTGTGTTTGCATCACAATACTCATAAAATGTTTAAGCATAGACTTTCTTCAAATCCTTTTGTCTTCGGTATTATATGAGGACTGAATGACTTTTTAATCAAAATGTTGGGCCTGAAAAAAGGATTTTTCTCACAGGTCACAAGAAGTGGCTATCGACCTACTGTGAAAAACACACACTATACAAATTACGGGAAAAATCCTGTTTGACTGAGAGCTAATGAAACTACTTGTATTTGTGTCCAACTACAGCACTATAAATACACCCACTCCAGTCCATGTGGCTTTTCCTCCTTGGTTGATCAGACTCATACTTATGGTCCATAAAATAACAATGGGTGTCCTGTACTGCTGTTGTAAATGTATGTGTTTATATGTCTATAATCTTGTTTCTCTTGTATTGCAAGCTCTGTACATTAACCATCACCTTTGTGCTACAGTATCAGCCAATTGTGTATTACTTAAAATATACTTGTGTTGTTTCTTTACAATAGTTGTTGGTAGATACTATAGCTTACACATGAGTACGCCACCAGAGTGTGTAGAGACTTTCTCGTTATATGCAGAGTTCTCAAATTCATTATTACAAAAGCTGACTTGGAAGTATTTTTGGCCTCATTTTGAAAAACAAGATGGCTGCCACGGACATTTTTTTGACGGTCAGCCAAAACTTTTACACATTTGAGGCTTTACAAGAAAAGGTATTTTTGGTAGGGTTCTCAAATTTGCAGGACATGTTCCTCTTTTCAAATGCTTCCTCAGGAATATATTTGGCCTAATTTTAAAAAACAAAATGGCTACCATGGGCATTTCTATGCCATGAAGTTTTGCACATTCTGAGACTTTTCTCATCATTAGAAAGTTAAATCTCTTTATTGTTGACATTTTTTGAAACACATGTCCTCTATAAAATATTTTGGACTCTTGCAAATTTCGGACGCCATCTTTCATTTAGGTAGAAGTGGAAGACATCATTTATTTAGCAAGCTGTAAGAGTTAGAGCGATTTCAGGCAAAGTTTGACCCACAGGGTGTTAAGGACTAGTGCTCTGGGACTTCTGAAAAAAATTAAGACTTTTCCAAATTTTAGCTGCCATTTTGAATTTTTGCAGAAATGGATAACGTTGTTTTAAACTTAGGAAACCTAGTAAGTTGGGCTACAGCCAATCTTAAGATTTTCAAGATCTCAAGTTTGGCTCCAACATGTAAAATAAACAAGGTCGAAAGGGGTTTCAGTCTAGCATGACCCGCAAAGTCATCAAAGACACGAGTAGTGCACTGATGCAGTCACCCATGCTTCTTAATTTTAGTCATGAGACAGACTCTCTTCATGCTGCGCCACAAATCATGAAAGTCAGAAAACAAAAAAAAAATAGAAAAAAAAGAAAAAAAGTGATCCCTAAAAAGCGCGAGCCTCACTTGAGCTCACATTTAAACATAGTTTGAGCTTCTTAAATATGTTGTAGTCACACACAAATAATGGTCTTATTACAAATAATTAACAACTACAATTATTTTCAAAATAGTGAATCATATGGTAGTTTTTGGGTGCAAAAAATGCAGCTTCTGATAAAGTGTCAGTGTTTAAATGTCTTGTTTTTCATTCAGTTCTTGTCCACATTTTCTCAAAGCATAAAAAATTGTTGACACTCTTGATTATCCAAACTCCTTATTATTAGAACGGAAAAGTTACCCAACATTCACCAGCCAGTATTACATTCTATAAGTGTTTTTATGAACAGATTTATATTCATTACTAGCTCTATTTAACCATTGACAAGTGACAGTGACAATTTACAAAACTGACAAGTCAAACACGCCGTATTAGCCTCTTTTATTGGGCTATACTGCTACCAATATTGAAAGTATACTGGTTCAGTACCAGAATGTAGAGTTTATACAATGCAGATCTGAACCACATTTTGACATTTTATTGCCAACAGTTTATCTTTCATGACATCTACTTAAAATAACTGTAAGCAACAGATTGCAGTGTTTATGTAAATTTGTAACTAATATTTTGTATTTTTAAGAGTATGGAATTCTTGTAGCCATAGAAAAGAGTAGTGTACTTTGTTGAATATTAAACATTTTAATGTACTTTGGTGGAATTTTATGTAAGAAATAACCAATTTAAAGGCTATGTTTGAAGGTTTCATTGAAAGTTTTACAACCCAAGGCCAAAAAAAAAAAACACCTGACAATTTACTAATAATGACTGACACACATTAATAAATATATGACAACCAAACTTGCCCTTAGAATCACACTATGGTATGTATTTTAAATGGTATCTCCGCAGAATCCTCACTCTCTCTATCACTGATAGTTTCAGATGGAGTCTCATTGAGAGCTTTCATATTTAAGATTAAATGCTAATTATCATATTAAATTATAAAAAAACAAACAAAATTTTCCTTATTTTAAATTAGATTAAAAAAACCCAATCGGTTCAAAATACACTTAAATCAGTTTCATATTCAATTACATCCAATCCTTCTCAATACATTTACAACAAAAACCATGGCAAATGTACAATTTTGTACTGGTTTTGACATTCTAGTGTATATTGTATTATCAGAGTCCTGGTTTATACAGCTATAAAAATGGCAAAATAAACCACTCAAGTGTGCACTAAAATTTACTATTTACACTACAGGGGATTCAGCCTATTATCTTTATCAAAAACATTCCAAGTAAGATCATCTCAAACACAAGTATGCCACTGTGTGTGGGAATCCTCTGGAATGTGTGCATTAACTTAAATATGGTGCAACTTATTACAGGGAAGCCCCCGCCCCCCCCCATCCTCCACCCCACCGACTGAGACAAGTCTTTGTATTTCCGTAGACAAAAGGTTTTTTACTCATCATGTGGATTCATAATGATTTCATGTATTTCTGATTTGTTGGAATGAGAGATACAAAGACTTGGAGCAAGTCTAGTTTAAGCAGCATAAGCAAGTTAAATATTTTCAGTGCAAGTAAATGCTTATTTACATAACAAGTCAATACATAAGCTATACAAGTATCAGCCTTAATAATTAATAAACAACAAGTGAAATTGGATAGTAATTTGTTTTCAAAATGGTAAATATAAGTGTTATGTTTTCAGTGTGATGCTACAGCTTCTGAGAAAGTTTTAAATGTTCTCATAAGCATTTTCTTAACTTTTTTTTTTTTTTTTCTTTTTTTTTTTTTTTTTACCTTCAATATACTTTTTATTCACCCTTTTTTCACATCAGTGCAAAAGAATCTGGGAGGGCGAGAGTGGCAAACCCTCCATCAGATCTATTTACAAGTGCAGTGTATTGCAAAGACAACAAGGTCAACATTTTTGCTATTTTATATACTTTTAAATAGAAAAATAACAACTGATTTTTTTTGCAATTGCATAACTCCACAAGGTCTTCTGTGTGACAGAAAAATGAAATAAAGCAAGAAAAAAAACATAATACCTAGACGAAATATCAAACTAAAAGTAAATGACCAATAAGTGGTTGCCACTTTTTCCAAATTTTATTAAAATAAGTTTCTTTATGATATAACTGACTTAACAACTTTTGTTCCGAGTATACTTGATGTAATCGATGGATAAATCCATTTAGATTAAGATTTTGACATTTATTTGAAGACTCAAATATATATTTTTTAGCAACAAGAAGAATTGTATTGATGGGTTGCTGATTGAACTCCGCTAAAGTATAGCCTAATATAATATTAAAAGGTGTAAGTGACAATGTTGTTGTGACCTTACTTTTGATATATGTTAGAACTAGGTTCCAAAACTCTTTTACCTTCGGACAAAGGACAAACATATGAATTATATTTTCCATTTCATTTCTGCATCTAAAGCATCTAGCGTCTTCACTGATATTTACTTTAGATAAATATGACCTTGTTCCCAGTATTCTATACAAAATTCTTAATTGGAACCATTTATATGTATTGTCTCTAATTGACCCATGACAAATTTGGAATATACGTTTCCATATTTGATTATTGATTGTAACATTTAATTCATTTTCCCATTTGCCTCTTGCAACATGGTCATTTTGATGCTTAACAAGTAAACTTTTATAAAAACCGCTGGTGTCGTTATTCTTGAGTATCCAATAATTCAGTGGCATAATAGGGCCAATTATTTTATTATAATCTCCATGCTTATGTTTGTTAATAAATTTATGGACAACAGTTGATAAACGAAGGTAATCTAAAAAAATTCAACGAATCCAGATTGTAACGATCTTTCAATTTCTGGCTTGTGAGAACCTTTCCCTCATTGTCTATTATATCAGAAATCATTATTATTCCTTTAGAATACAATTTCGGGTAAAACATAGCTTTAACTGATAGATCCTCATTGTACCAAAGATGACTTGATGCAATTTGTAAATTGGAATTTATTTGTTTTTCCTTTGTTAATTTTTTCCATGCAGCAAGGACATCTAACCAAAATATATTACTTGTTTTCATTTGTATAGCATTGCTGTAGTCAGGCCCAAAGTCTGTAAGTCGTCTTAAGTCCCAAAGGATTGTTAGTTGGAATAATTTTGTCCATGGGGAGGATTTACTGATCAGTCTATTTATCCATCTGGCCTTTATAGCCACCAGAAAGTACTGCAAGTGTGTCATTTTCAGTCCTCCCATTGAATGATCTAAAATTGTTACATCCCTATTTATTTTATCTGGTTTATTTGACCACACAAATTTAAAAAATATATCATTTAATTCCTTCAATAAAGAATTAGTTGGTGTAGGTAAGCTTGAAAACAAATGGTTTAACTTGGATAAAAGAATTGTTTTGACCACCACTATTTTTCCTAATGGAGTTAAGTGTCTTTTACTCCAAATGGATATTTCTCTTTTTATTTGATTTATTTTCTCTGTTAGATTAAGATCAAGCATTTCAGACAGATCTACTGAAAATTTTAGTCCTAGCAGGTCAAATTTTGTAGTATTCCACTCAAACTTTTTTGGAATTAGTTGATCTTGAGAATATCTTTTTTTACCAATCCAAGTTACCTTGGTTTTATCTGTATTAATTTTCAACCCTGATATGCTACCAAAAAGTTCAAGAGTATTTAAAGCTGCTACCATGGACTCACGTGAGCCATTTAATATGAGTGTGGTATCATCTGCGAATTGAGATATTTTGAATTCACAGTCTTTTATAGTGATCCCTTTTATTTCTACATTTTTGATTATAAGAAGGTTTAGTATCTGAGCTGCTATAATAAATAAATAAGGGGAAATGGGATCCCCTTGTCGACAACCACGGCCAATGCTAATAAATTCAGACATGAAACCACTTTGTAATACTGTTGCTTTAATCTCAGTATTGAATAATTTTATCCATTTCAAAAATTCATTTGAAAAGCCCAAAAAAGATAAAGTCTTGTATATAAAATTCCAAGATATCGAATCGAAAGCTTTTTGAAAATCAATGAGGATGAGGAGCCCTGGTATTTGTGCCTTTTGAGTATAATGCATTATATCGTATATTAGTCGAGTTGATTCACCTATAAATCTGCCAGGCACAAAACTTGTCTGCTCATTATTGATTAAAAAGTTTAAAAATGGTTTTATTCGATTGGCTATTGCTCCTGAAGCTAATTTATAAACAACACATAGCATTGATAGAGGACGCCAATTGCCAATACAATCCCTTGGTTTTCCAGGCTTTGGCAGGCAAGTGATAATACACTGTCTCAATGACAAAGGCATTGTGCCACTTCTGAAACTGTAGTTTAAAGCTCGTAGAACCCAAAATTTAATTCTATTCCAAAAAACCTTTAAGAATTCAGCTGGTAAGCCATCTATGCCGGGACACTTATTGTGTTTCATATTTTTTAAAACTGTGTTCAACTCCTCAAGTTGAAGCTCTCCTTCAAGAGATTTAGCTTGTGATTCATTAAGTTTGTTAATTTCAGTGTCACAGAACAAATGTTTAAGGTTTAAGTCTTCAAGTTGATTGTCATAAGATTTGAATAATTTCTTATAATACATTTGGAATTCAGTCAAAATGTCTTTTTGTTTGGTAATATAAGTGCCATCATACCTCTTGATTCGTTTTAAAGTTTTATTTATATAGTTTCTCTTTTCAAGCGAACAGAAGAATTTGGTAGGTTTTTCCCCATCTAGTAACCACTGCGCTCTAGATCTGACATAGTGTCCTTTCATTTTCTTTTCCCTAATCTCCAACAATTCATATTGTTTTTGGTTTATTTTGTTGTGACTATCTGCCATGTCTTCTTCATTTTCAAGTTTTTCTAGATCGGATAACAACTCAGATTCACGTGAGACCTCCAGTTTATTCTTTGTACTTGAATACCGTACAGTTTCCCCTCTAATACGAAGGAAGAGCATTTCAAGGAACAGATTTTCAGATATTGTTATTTGTAGCTCATTTTCTGGGATTGTATTTATAGATTGCATATTATACACTGGAACAGCATATTTTATCACCTCATCCTTTATACATTGGTTTATTAATTCTAAGTAGGCCTGATCTCGTAATAAATTTGTATTAAATTTCCACACTCCTTTTCCCCTTGTAAACTTGCTTTGTAAAATATTTACCTCTAACATAGAATGATCTGTTCTGTAGCCAGGTTTAATATTTACACTTTCGACTAAATCTATTACACTCTCTGATACTATGAAGTAGTCAAGTCTGGCTTGTTTTAGGGGTTTGTATCTGCGCCAGGTGTAACGCCTTGTGTCTGGGTGAAAATGCCTGTACAGATCAAATAAACTATGATCTTTTATAATATCTAAGGTGACACAACGTGAATTTGGATTGTTGATATTTGAGTAATTGTAACTATCTAGTTCAGGGTTCAAGGTCATATTAAAGTCGCCACACCAAAGTATATAATCTTGCTCATTATCATTTAAATTCTGATTTAAAGAATTATAGAAACTTACTTCATCTTTGTTTGGACCATATATATTAATCAATTTAAGGTTAAGGTCATTAACCTGTATATCAAGTACTATTTTATTTCCCTCCTTGTCCTTGATCATGTTTTTTGTAGTATAATTTAATGTGTTACTTAGTAAAATTGCAACCCCCCTTGAATTTATACTTTGTCCATGTAAAATAATTTCCCCATTCCACAGTTGTTTACAATCCCCAATGTCAGTTTCGATTAAGTGTGTGTCCTGAAGACATATTATTTGTGCATTTTGGTCTTTTAGATAGTTAATGATGTCATATCGTTTTACTTTATTTCGTAACCCTCTGCAATTCAAACTTATGATTTTCATGACATCTTTTGGCATCTCTGCAAGAATTTTTTACAAGAAAATTTACAATCCATATCAATCACTATCACACTAAAGCCAAATGGAAGCATGCAACTGCCATAACAACACTTGTATTGTATTTTTTGACATTTCCAATTTTTATTATGCATTTCAAAGAACAAGGCACTGATGCCATAGATGGTTCTAATAACCAAATTTGCTGTACTGAAGGAATTTTTAAAAAAAGAAAGAACTTGACTATATAACAACAAAAGACAAACAATATAAACATATATACATTTGTACATTATGGTGTCTGATAGCCCAAGACACATTGGTTTTGGTGAGGTAAGACGGAAGGAATGGAAAAAAATTTTTAAATTTAGAAAATTATAAAAAAAATAAAAAAAAAATAAAAAAATTCAGGCATCTGGTAACTTAAACCTGTCAAAAGGACATGTCATATTTTCTTTGATATTTTGTACTTAAGTACTTGTGTATTTAACAATGTGTTGAGTTTGTTAAATTTCTTGGTCATAATTAACACTATTTCCATACTTTACAGCCTGCGGTAACTTCCCATTATTGATATTTTATGCACATCTAATAAGTCGAAACCAGTGATCTTTATACAGAAATGTCAGTTACGTAGCAGATTAATTGATCATCAATCTACTCTTGAAGTTCGTACTATTCAAGTTCTAATTATTGTTGGAGTAAGTGAAACAGCAATGTACCTTTTGCTGTAAAATAGGTACAAAACACTGCAAAATTTTATATCAAAGCATTATGTTGTAATTCTATGTCTAGACATAAAAGTAGCATATTTTTGTAGGAATACAATGTATACATTTTTTTCAGATGCAATCAGTGTATTACACCTAACACTTATTATATTGGACCATGTAGAGGCTATTTTCGAATACTGACATGACTAAAATTGCTTTTACAGCTTTTATCAAACCATTTGCCAGTTCTCTGATTTTGAGACAAGGGTCCTAATTTTCACGAGTGTCATATTGGGACTTGCCTCCAGCAAGTTAAAATCATGCAGGATGGATCTTTCTCTAACATTGTTAAAAGTTATATCCCTTAAAAAACCTGGATTGTTATAACAGCCCATATTCTGAATGTATATATTTAGAAGTACTTTACTACACAATGACAGCACAATATTAAATTATTAGGATTTAGAATCTTACAACATGTAGACAACAATGTCAAGAAAATTTCAAATGACAGATCTTATTTGGGGTTTTACGTCGCTTTCAACACTGTACAGGTCATATCACGACGGGTAGTTGGAAGGGCAGAGGAAATGACAGAACTTAGTTTTTCAATTCCAATGTAGCTATTATGACCCATAAAGACGCAGCTTATCATAAACATTTTTTGATCATAACCAATGTAAAATACTTTTATTTATAATTATGCATGTACTGCATAGTAATGCTCAGTAATTAATTGTCTAAACAGCAGCAATTGTGAACTGCAAGCGAACCTTTTTTTCTTGCAACCAAAGTAACATTTTTTCCCCACCAATATGTTCAAGTTAGTTCTCAGTATAATACATAATTTTATTGGTATAGTAGGTATTAATTGATTTGAGAAACATAGTCATCTTGTAACATTATTTCAAGAAACAACCACATTGCAGGGATAGTAAATGTTACAAATAATACGCCGAGTTTAACTATTATCAGGATAGATCTCTGTATACATTGCAACAATATTTACATTCTAAGTACTCTGTACAGTGATACAAGAGAATTCAATACATTTATCAACCACATCTAGTAAAACTAATTAGGATTTGAGCATCAACATTTATAAAACTTGATGCAATACTGCATTCAAAGTGCTAAATGCATCGAAGATGTCGATTATAGAACAATAAATTTTCAATATGTCCAGGCCATTTTCTTAACTTGGTTCCTATTCCCATTTTCCAAAAGTGTTTGTTTAATTTAATCACACTCTTGATTGTCCAAACTGCCTCTTGTTAGAAGTGAAAAGTACCTCCAACAAGGTTCTACAACCAATACCCATTGTATCAAATGTATATGTTAACAAAGTAATGTTCTGAAGAAGTCATTACTGCTGATTACTAGCTCTAGCTGACAGTTGACTATTGACAGTGTCAATTTACAACACTAACTACTGGCCCAAAATACCTACTCTAGAGGTGTTAACCTCTTGCAAGTGTCTAAATGGAACAATTCAATAATATATTGAATGTATGCAATCTGTAATAATCATATGTTTCAACACATTGATTCAATACCAAGATGTAGGGTGATTTGGATCATATTATGTCATTTTGTACATAACAGTGTATTTCCTGATGACATCTACTTTCAATTACTCTTTTACTCTTGAAATTTAGTATTTTTAAAGTAGTAAATTGTAGCCATGGCTTGGATTTTTATGTTATATTAAAGATCCACACTTGTTTCTAAAGTATATATAAATTTTGGGTTCTAAAATCAATGTGAAAAGTCTTCCTATCCTAAAATATTGGTTCCATTGTTTGGTCAAAGAATGCATGTCATCGGCTACTTATGATATTAATTAGATGTTGTGTAGAATAAACTCCATTGCAGAATTTAAACCTAAATTTTATACCTCTATATACCGGATTTGAGACTTATTTCAACCAGTGTATTAGAAAATAATATGCAAAACCTGAGATAATAGGTTGCTTAGAGTATTTACCTTTGTCATATTACGATTACACGCTAAATGGTGACGTTTTAAACATTCCTTGTTTGAGCGATAATGAAATTCAGCTATTTTTGTGGGTTTTCAGGCGAGGAGGCTGATAGCACGAAGTAAGCTTGGTTTTAAAGACATGAAACTTTACATTTGGCCTTATTTTATATAACTTTTACATGCTTTATAGATGACATTACATCAAGGCCCAAGATTTTTCAAAGAAAAAAGTCGGCAAATTGATTTGAAGACATGATAAAACCCTTAAATAAGTGAAATGTCCGTCCTTCAATTATTATTTACTTGCCACGTTTATTAGTGCTGTTTATAAAACACCTAGAAGAGCCATTCGTAAACCTTTGACTTTTAAGTGTCTTCGTCCAATATTTTTTTTTACCAAGTTCAAAAAGAATTGAGTGCAGTTCACATCACAGCAATACTGTAACAAAACTGTACAGTAGTACTGTAATGGAAGATGTACTAGTAGAACTTGTTACATTTTCGAGACATCTCACCCCACATTCAAACTTACCCAAGATTTTAAATGAAAAGTCAACCCATGTCACAATTCACCCCATAATACAACCTTGAAAAAAACAAGTTCAAATAAACCAAATTGTTTCCTAAAGCAATGATTAATACTGAAAACATAATATTTATAATCAAACTTTGTAGCTTGAAATACAGTTTAAGACTCAAACAATGAAAATGTGCCTCTTATTCTTCCACATTAATACTGAAGATATCAATACATAACCAAAAACCTGTAGCCTGAAATAAAATAAGGTTAAAAGCTGAGACAATGAAAACAGTTAAAAATATTCTTTTCACTGTTCTGTTTTAAATCACCCTGGACTCTTCTGGCTGTAAGTCCTCTGCAGTGGTGTCACAAGCATCTACTTTTGGTGCTAATTGGTATCCAAAGGTTTTTGTCCTTCGAAACGTTTCGACAATCTTTTTCAAAGACTGTTTGACCCCCCCCCCTATTTTCAAATAACAAGCTTCAGGTATTCTGTATGTTTTGACCCTATTTGCAGACTTTATTTTAAAATATTGTCAGGAAACCCCACAGATTTCTGTCTCCTCATGCATGTTTTCTAATTTGCATATATTTTATTTTATATTTCTAGGAAATCCCATGGAATTCTGTGGCCTCAGTTTTCTAATTTGCATATTTTATTTTAAGTTATTGATAGGAAACCCCAAGAAATTCCTGGCCTCACATTTACTACTTTACATATGAAGTAATTGCAGCCACCTTGCACTGAAGTATCTGGGGTGTGGCGAGGTCCTGAGGTGACTAACTCTTAGCACAGCTCTGTTGCACCACCCAACACACTGCATGGAACAATTCTACAGTTCTGTATCACTCTAAGACTACCAATCCTCTCTATGTCTGTCTAAACTCTACCACCAAATGTCCATTTTATGCTTAAGTTACACTTAAGTAATATCGCATGTGCCTTTTTGCTAAACAACTATCATAAGGGCGTGTGTACAGTTCGAAGTCTCACTCTGAAGTGCCACTTTAAACCCAAGTTCCTGTATATCCCCCGCACATAGGCGCTTACTAAAACTCGGAACTACCAAAAACGTCTTCTGAAATGTACAACACATATTTTATTTTAAAATATTGTTAGGAAACCCCATGGAGTTCTGTCACCTCACATTTTCTTAGTTGCATATTTTATAATATTTTTGGGGATATAGTCCAGGGTTTCGTAGCAATAACTTAAAATAAAAATATGCAAATTAGAAAACGTGAGGAGACAGATCATGCTATTTTCAGGTTCTCACTATTGAGTAAATCAGTTGTAGCTTGAAAACTATTGCATTTACAGTAGTTTGCTTAAATATGTTGTTCACCTACTTTTGGGTTAGCTATAACATAGTAAAATTTCAGACATGTAGCTCATTGCATAGCTGAGTAATAGTTCCTTTGAGGTTCTTACTGTTGAGTAAATCAGTTGTAACTTGAAAACTATTACATTTAGAGTAATTGTTAAATATGTTATTCACAGAATTTTTGGTCAGCTATAACATAGTGAAATTGCAGACCTCTATGTCATGGCATAGCTGAGCAATAGCTACTTTCAGGTTCTCACTGTTGAGTAAATCATTGTATCCACTGGATAGCCGCAGTGTGTAGAGAGAGATTTCACCATTACTGCTCTGATGAAAAAAAATATTATAGCTAGCTTTCTTAAGTTTATATATTAATAACCATAAAATGTTGTCTGGGAATATTTTTGGCCTCATTTTGAGAAACAAGATGGCCGCCACAGGTGTTTTTTGTCAGTCATGAAAAGTGCTTATATCTCCCTTATTATTGATCCTAGAGGTTTGGGATGATAAACCAACCTGTAGGAAATCATGGGGTGGGAATCTTTTGGTGTGGTCAGATTTGACCTTCAATGACCCCTCCTTCAAGGTCAAACAAGGATAGCCAAACTTAAAAGTGCTTATAACTCGCTTATTATTGGTCCCAGAGGTTTGGGATGGTAAACAGACAGGAAATCATGGGCTGTGAATCTGTTGATATGGTCCGATTTGACCTTGGAACCCTCCTTCAAGGTCAAATGAGGATAGCGAAAATTGAAAGTGCCTACAACTCGCTTATTATTGGTGACAGAGATTTGGGATGGTAAACCATCCCATAGGAAATCATTGGCTCGGAATCTTTTGGTATGGTCAGATTTGACCTTTGGAACCCTCCTTCAAGGTCAAATGAGGACAGCCAAGCTTAAAAGTGCTTATAACTCATTTATAATTGGTCCTAGAGGTTTGGAATGGTAAACCATAGGACATCATGGGCTGGGAATGTATTTGTGTGGTTAGATTTGACCTTGGACCCCTTCTTCAAGGTCGAACGAGGATATTGCATTTGTAGTATTTCTTTAAATATGTTTTAACCTATTTTTTACACTTAAACAATTACCTTGTTATTTTCCTTCATAATACCATTTACAGGGCACAATTTTTATCCTTTTCTTCTGTCAGCTTCGGAATTTCTTTCGAACTTGCTGTTCAGTTACCATTTACTGTATTTCTGTACAGCCCTTTTCCTGATAATTATTCTGTCCTCTAATCACCTTCACAAATCAAAAACACTCAGTCAGCTGACACAGTGCCCGTTCACGGGCACTCTCCTCTTGTTACACAAGTATTAAGTATTACAAAAGAGAAAAAATGTGTGAGCTTCTTGGAATTTAATAATTCCAAAATGGGTATAACTAGAAGTTGCCATTAGCAGAAGGAAATAGCTGACATTTTGGAACTTTAGCAAAGACCAAATCCTCTGTATTTCCAGCTACAGTATTCATCTCTTGACGGATTGGAATCCTGTCTTTCTGTGCTTGTGTTTATGGACTTTGGTTGTGGTTCATCTAAATGAATAGTGTAGTACTTGTTACAAAGTTTCCTTGTGGCAGATACATTTTATAAAAATGGTATTCCATCATTTCAGTTTGTGGCAAAATGAAATAGAAATCTGGTCAAAATGGAGAAGTGTCTCTTTGGAAGATTTGAGCTGTATCTTCCAGAGCTACTTTTGGAAGATGTAAGTAGTACAGCATGAGAGTAAACTTTTTTTAAGTAGTATGCTAAAGTATCATATTGAGTGAACCCAAACAGTTATTGTCAGTGAAACGATATATGGAAATATTAAAAAAGGTGATGTGCTGGTGACTCAGATGGATATAATTATGATACATACCACTAAAGAATTGATTGGAATTTATTCTATAAAATTTCATACAGCAAAAGTAACACTCCAAATCTTTGTAGTTTTCTTCTGCTTGTTGTTGTGCAGCTGAATGTAAATTTAAAAAGTAAAATATGTGCAAATATAAAACATTAGACAAATGATTCTTATTCTCTGGAACCTGATTTCTGTATAATTGAATGCCAACATAGTTCTGCTGTTTTGTTTCAGGAAGATGTTTTCATGGAGGTAGTACATCCAGTTCATTGGCAAAATATTGTGTCCGAATCAGATAAAATGCATTTAATGGTGAGTGGATTCTTTGTTTCTAGGCTTATAAATACATCTGTAGATTTACATGGAACATTTGAGCCCTGTTAAATTAAATATACGTCTACTAAACAGTAGTGAGTGGAATCGCCTCAATTTTCGTGGTCGATTATTCGTCCAATTTTCCGACCGATGATCGACCCATAATCGACTTTTTTACTCCACTGGAAGAAAATATATCATGAAACACTTTCCGGGATGAAGTATTTGTCAATCCGGTAAGAATAACGGTGTTTCCGACATTTAGAACCTTTCAAAAGCACTCACTTCCGGTAAATATGGCGGTAGACATAAACAAACCCAAATTCGTGATTAATCTCATTATTTATCAAAGGAAAGTTAAGGAAATTGCTAAAAATATAAAAAACACGTGGATATTGAGACACATAAGGAAGGGTAAGATTTAATCGATTTCTAGAAGTTGTCAGTGACCGAACGCGATTGTACCATAACGCCGACGATTAATCGAATGTTGGTCTAATCGTCCCTTCACTACTAAACAGGTGTTTTAGGTAACAGTAAATTTCAGGGGGAAATAGCCTTCAAGCACCTGCCATTTACTTCTGCTTGAGAGAGAATTATGTCCACCCCCCTGGGGGGTGGATATATTATTTTTGCTTTTTTCGCCGTCCGATGTCCGATGTCCGATGTCCGATGTCCGGCGTCCGGCGTCCGATGTCCGGCGTCACGCATGGTTTCCGCTCATTTAAAGGAAAAGTATTAGAGCTATTGTCACCAAATTTGGTATGCAGGCTTATTGGGTCAGTAGCTTGCTTGGGATTGCTTTTGGCTGTTGTACCTCTTTTGCTTACTGAGTAATACTTAAGTACAGCTATTTTCAGTACCCATTGGTTTCCGTGCATTTAAGCCAAAATAATTAAAGATATTTTACTACAATTTTGAATACAAGATTGTTATGTCCATAGCTCGCTTGGTATTGCATTTGGGACTGATAGCTTTGTCAGTACATGAGTAATAGCCATTTAGGTACTTCATTGTGTATTTTCAGTACTACTTTTGAGTAATTTGCTTCTATCTCCTTAACCGTGCGAGATAGAGCGATTTCGGCAAAATTTTCGACCCGCAGGGTATCTGACGAGTGTACTCTTTGCAATTTTCAAAAAATTTTCCCCTCCCCAAAAATGGCGGCCATTTTGAATTTTCGAATTTTTGCCAAAAATGGCAAAACACAAATTTGCTTCTATCTCCTTAACCGTGCGAGATAGAGCGATTTCGTCGAAATTTTCGACCCACAGGGTATCTAAGGAATGTAATATTTGCAATTTTCCAAAAATTTTCCCCTCCCCAAAAATGGCGGCCATTTTGAATTTTCGAATTTTTGCCAAAAATGGCAAAACACAAATTTGCTTCTATCTCCTTAACCGTGCGAGATAGAGCGATTTCGTCGAAATTTTCGACCCACAGGGTATCTAAGGAATGTAATATTTGCAATTTTCCAAAAATTTTCCCCTCCCCAAAAATGGCGGCCATTTTGAATTTTCGAATTTTTGCCAAAAATGGCAAAACACAAATTTGCTTCTATCTCCTTAACCGTGCGAGATAGAGCGATTTCGTCGAAATTTTCGACCCACAGGGTATCTAAGGTATGTAATATTTGCAATTTTCAAAAAAATTTCCCCTCCCCAAAAATGGCGGCCATTTTGAATTTTCGAATTTTTGCCAAAAATGGCAAAACACAAATTTGCTTCTATCTCCTTAACCGTGCGAGATAGAGCGATTTCGGCAAAATTTTCGACCCACAGGGGATCTAAGGAATGCAATCTTTGCAATTTTCCAAAAATTTTCCCCTCCCCAAAAATGGCGGACATTTTGAATTTTCGAATTTTTGCCAAAAATGGCAAAACACTAATTTGCTTCTATCTCCTTAACCGTGCGAGATAGAGCGATTTCGGCAAAATTTTCGACACACAGGGTATCTAAGCAATGCAATCTTTGCAATTTTCAAAATATTTTCCCCTCCCCAAAAATGGCGGCCATTTTGAATTTTTGCCAAAAATGGCAAAACACAAATTTCCTTCTATCTCCTTAACCGTGCGAGATAGAGCGATTTCGTCGAAATTTTCGACCCACAGGGTATCTAAGGAATGTAATATTTGCAATTTTCCAAAAATTTTCCCCTCCCCAAAAATGGCGGCCATTTTGAATTTTCGAATTTTTGCCAAAAATGGCAAAACACAAATTTGCTTCTATCTCCTTAACCGTGCGAGATAGAGCGATTTCGTCGAAATTTTCGACCCACAGGGTATCTAAGGAATGCAATCTTTGCAATTTTCCAAAAATTTTCCCCTCCCCAAAAATGGCGGCCATTTTGAATTTTCGAATTTTTGCCAAAAATGGCAAAACACAAATTTGCTTCTATCTCCTTAACCGTGCGAGATAGAGCGATTTCGTCGAAATTTTCGACCCACAGGGTATCTAAGGAATGTAATATTTGCAATTTTCAAAAAAATTTCCCCTCCCCAAAAATGGCGGCCATTTTGAATTTTCGAATTTTTGCCAAAAATGGCAAAACACAAATTTGCTTCTATCTCCTTAACCGTGCGAGATAGAGCGATTTCGGCAAAATTTTCGATCCACAGGGGATCTAAGGAATGCAATCTTTGCAATTTTCCAAAAATTTTCCCCTCCCCAAAAATGGCGGCCATTTTGAATTTTCGAATTTTTGCCAAAAATGGCAAAACACAAATTTGCTTCTATCTCCTTAACCGTGCGAGATAGAGCGATTTCGTCGAAATTTTCGACCCACAGGGTATCTAAGGAATGCAATCTTTGCAATTTTCCAAAAATTTTCCCCTCCCCAAAAATGGCGGCCATTTTGAATTTTCGAATTTTTGCCAAAAATGGCAAAACACAAATTTGCTTCTATCTCCTTAACCGTGCGAGATAGAGCGATTTCGTCGAAATTTTCGACCCACAGGGTATCTAAGGAATGTAATATTTGCAATTTTCAAAAAAATTTCCCCTCCCCAAAAATGGCGGCCATTTTGAATTTTCGAATTTTTGCCAAAAATGGCAAAACACAAATTTGCTTCTATCTCCTTAACCGTGCGAGATAGAGCGATTTCATCGAAATTTTCGACCCACAGGGTATCTAAGGAATGTAATATTTGCAATTTTCAAAAAAATTTCCCCTCCCCAAAAATGGCGGCCATTTTGAATTTTCGAATTTTTGCCAAAAATGGCAAAACACAAATTTGCTTCTATCTCCTTAACCGTGCGAGATAGAGCGATTTCGTCGAAATTTTCGACCCACAGGGTATCTAAGGAATGTAATATTTGCAATTTTCAAAAAAATTTCCCCTCCCCAAAAATGGCGGCCATTTTGAATTTTCGAATTTTTGCCAAAAATGGCAAAACACAAATTTGCTTCTATCTCCTTAACCGTGCGAGATAGAGCGATTTCGGCAAAATTTTCGACACACAGGGTATCTAACCAATGCAATCTTTGCAATTTTCAAAATATTTTCCCCTCCCCAAAAATGGCGGCCATTTTGAATTTTTGAATTTTTGCCAAAAATGGCAAAACACAAATTTGCTTCTATCTCCTTAACCGTGCGAGATAGAGCGATTTCGTCGAAATTTTCGACCCACAGGGTATCTAAGGAATGTAATATTTGCAATTTTCAAAAAATTTTCCCCTCCCCAAAAATGGCGGCCATTTTGAATTTTCGAATTTTTGCCAAAAATGGCAAAACACAAATTTGCTTCTATCTCCTTAACCGTGCGAGATAGAGCGATTTCGTCGAAATTTTCGCCCCACAGGGTATCTAAGGAATGCAATCTTTGCAATTTTCCAAAAATTTTCCCCTCCCCAAAAATGGCGGCCATTTTGAATTTTCGAATTTTTGCCAAAAATGGCAAAACACAAATTTGCTTCTATCTCCTTAACCGTGCGAGATAGAGCGATTTCGTCGAAATTTTCGACCCACAGGGTATCTAAGGAATGTAATATTTGCAATTTTCAAAAAAATTTCCCCTCCTCAAAAATGGCGGCCATTTTGAATTTTCGAATTTTTGCCAAAAATGGCAAAACACAAATTTGCTTCTATCTCCTTAACCGTGCGAGATAGAGCGATTTCGGCAAAATTTTCGACCCACAGGGGATCTAAGGAATGCAATCTTTGCAATTTTCCAAAAATTTTCCCCTCCCCAAAAATGGCGGCCATTTTGAATTTTCGAATTTTTGCCAAAAATGGCAAAACACTAATTTGCTTCTATCTCCTTAACCGTGCGAGATAGAGCGATTTCGGCAAAATTTTCGACGCACAGGGTATCTAAGCAATGCAATCTTTGCAATTTTCAAAATATTTTCCCCTCCCCAAAAATGGCGGCCATTTTGAATTTTCGAATTTTTGCCAAAAATGGCAAAACACAAATTTGCTTCTATCTCCTTAACCGTGCGAGATAGAGCGATTTCGGCAAAATTTTCGACCCACAGGGGATCTAAGGAATGCAATCTTTGCAATTTTCCAAAAATTTTCCCCTCCCCAAAAATGGCGGCCATTTTGAATTTTCGAATTTTTGCCAAAAATGGCAAAACACAAATTTGCTTCTATCTCCTTAACCGTGCGAGATAGAGCGATTTCGGCAAAATTTTCGACCCACAGGGGATCTAACGAATGCAATCTTTGCAATTTTCCAAAAATTTTCCCCTCCCCAAAAATGGCGGCCATTTTGAATTTTCGAATTTTTGCCAAAAATGGCAAAACACTAATTTGCTTCTATCTCCTTAACCGTGCGAGATAGAGCGATTTCGGCAAAATTTTCGACGCACAGGGTATCTAAGCAATGCAATCTTTGCAATTTTCAAAATATTTTCCCCTCCCCAAAAATGGCGGCCATTTTGAATTTTCGAATTTTTGCCAAAAATGGCAAAACACAAATTTGCTTCTATCTCCTTAACCGTGCGAGATAGAGCGATTTCGTCGAAATTTTCGACCCACAGGGTATCTAAGGAATGTAATATTTGCAATTTTCAAAAAAATTTCCCCTCCCCAAAAATGGCGGCCATTTTGAATTTTCGAATTTTTGCCAAAAATGGCAAAACACAAATTTGCTTCTATCTCCTTAACCGTGCGAGATAGAGCGATTTCGGCAAAATTTTCGATCCACAGGGGATCTAAGGAATGCAATCTTTGCAATTTTCCAAAAATTTTCCCCTCCCCAAAAATGGCGGCCATTTTGAATTTTCGAATTTTTGCCAAAAATGGCAAAACACTAATTTGCTTCTATCTCCTTAACCGTGCGAGATAGAGCGATTTCGGCAAAATTTTAGACGCACAGGGTATCTAAGCAATGCAATCTTTGCAATTTTCAAAATATTTTCCCCTCCCCAAAAATGGCGGCCATTTTGAATTTTCGAATTTTTGCCAAAAATGGCAAAACACAAATTTGCTTCTATCTCCTTAACCGTGCGAGATAGAGCGATTTCGTCGAAATTTTCGACCCACACGGTATCTAAGGAATGCAATCTTTGCAATTTTCCAAAAATTTTCCCCTCCCCAAAAATGGCGGCCATTTTGAATTTTCGAATTTTTGCCAAAAATGGCAAAACACAAATTTGCTTCTATCTCCTCAACCGTGCGAGATAGAGCGATTTCATCGAAATTTTCGACCCACAGGGTATCTAAGGAATGTAATATTTGCAATTTTCAAAAAAATTTCCCCTCCCCAAAAATGGCGGCCATTTTGAATTTTCGAATTTTTGCCAAAAATGGCAAAACACAAATTTGCTTCTATCTCCTTAACCGTGCGAGATAGAGCGATTTCGTCGAAATTTTCGACCCACAGGGTATCTAAGGAATGCAATCTTTGCAATTTTCCAAAAATTTTCCCCTCCCCAAAAATGGCGGCCATTTTGAATTTTCGAATTTTTGCCAAAAATGGCAAAACACAAATTTGCTTCTATCTCCTTAACCGTGCGAGATAGAGCGATTTCGTCGAAATTTTCGACCCACAGGGTATCTAAGGAATGTAATATTTGCAATTTTCAAAAAAATTTCCCCTCCCCAAAAATGGCGGCCATTTTGAATTTTCGAATTTTTGCCAAAAATGGCAAAACACAAATTTGCTTCTATCTCCTTAACCGTGCGAGATAGAGCGATTTCGGCAAAATTTTCGACACACAGGGTATCTAACCAATGCAATCTTTGCAATTTTCAAAATATTTTCCCCTCCCCAAAAATGGCGGCCATTTTGAATTTTTGAATTTTTGCCAAAAATGGCAAAACACAAATTTGCTTCTATCTCCTTAACCGTGCGAGATAGAGCGATTTCGTCGAAATTTTCGACCCACAGGGTATCTAAGGAATGTAATATTTGCAATTTTCAAAAAATTTTCCCCTCCCCAAAAATGGCGGCCATTTTGAATTTTCGAATTTTTGCCAAAAATGGCAAAACACAAATTTGCTTCTATCTCCTTAACCGTGCGAGATAGAGCGATTTCGTCGAAATTTTCGCCCCACAGGGTATCTAAGGAATGCAATCTTTGCAATTTTCCAAAAATTTTCCCCTCCCCAAAAATGGCGGCCATTTTGAATTTTCGAATTTTTGCCAAAAATGGCAAAACACAAATTTGCTTCTATCTCCTTAACCGTGCGAGATAGAGCGATTTCGTCGAAATTTTCGACCCACAGGGTATCTAAGGAATGTAATATTTGCAATTTTCAAAAAAATTTCCCCTCCTCAAAAATGGCGGCCATTTTGAATTTTCGAATTTTTGCCAAAAATGGCAAAACACAAATTTGCTTCTATCTCCTTAACCGTGCGAGATAGAGCGATTTCGGCAAAATTTTCGACCCACAGGGGATCTAAGGAATGCAATCTTTGCAATTTTCCAAAAATTTTCCCCTCCCCAAAAATGGCGGCCATTTTGAATTTTCGAATTTTTGCCAAAAATGGCAAAACACTAATTTGCTTCTATCTCCTTAACCGTGCGAGATAGAGCGATTTCGGCAAAATTTTCGACGCACAGGGTATCTAAGCAATGCAATCTTTGCAATTTTCAAAATATTTTCCCCTCCCCAAAAATGGCGGCCATTTTGAATTTTCGAATTTTTGCCAAAAATGGCAAAACACAAATTTGCTTCTATCTCCTTAACCGTGCGAGATAGAGCGATTTCGTCGAAATTTTCGACCCACAGGGTATCTAAGGAATGTAATCTTTGCAATTTTCAAAAAATTTTCCCCTCCCCAAAAATGGCGGCCATTTTGAATTTTCGAATTTTTGCCAAAAATTGCAAAACACAAATTTGCTTCTATCTCCTTAACTGTGCGAGATAGAGCGATTTCGTCGAAATTTTCGACCCACAGGGTATCTAAGGAATGCAATCTTTGCAATTTTCCAAAAATTTTCCCCTCCCCAAAAATGGCGGCCATTTTGAATTTTCGAATTTTTGCCAAAAATGGCAAAACACAAATTTGCTTCTATCTCCTTAACCGTGCGAGATAGAGCGATTTCATCGAAATTTTCGACCCACAGGGTATCTAAGGAATGTAATATTTGCAATTTTCAAAAAATTTTCCCCTCCCCAAAAATGGCGGCCATTTTGAATTTTCGAATTTTTGCCAAAAATGGCAAAACACAAATTTGCTTCTATCTCCTTAACCGTGCGAGATAGAGCGATTTCGTCGAAATTTTCGACCCACAGGGTATCTAAGGAATGCAATCTTTGCAATTTTCCAAAAATTTTCCCCTCCCCAAAAATGGCGGCCATTTTGAATTTTCGAATTTTTGCCAAAAATGGCAAAACACAAATTTGCTTCTATCTCCTTAACCGTGCCAGATAGAGTGATTTCGTCAAAATTTTCGACCCACAGGGTATCTGAGCATTGTACTCTTGGTAATTTCTAAAAAATTTTCCCCTCCCCTAAAATGGCGGCCATTTTGAATTTTCAAATTTTTGCCCAAAATGGCAAAACACAAATTTGCTTCTATCTCCTTAACCATGCGAGATAGAGCGATTTCGTCGAAATTTTCAACCCACAGGGTATCTAAGGAATGTAATCTTTGCAATTTTCAAAAAATTTTCCCCTCCCCAAAAATGGCAGCCATTTTGAATTTTCGAATTTTTGCCCAAAATGGAAAAACACAAACTGGCCTTAACCGTGCAAAATAGAGTTATTTTGTTGAAATTTTCGACCCATAGGGTATCTAAGAAATGTACTCTTGGCAATTTTCAAAAAAATTTCCTTTTCCCAATAATGGCGGCCATTTTGAATTTTCAAATTTTTGCCAAAAATAGAAAAACAGGAATTGGCTTCTATCTTCTTAACCGTGCAAGATAGAGTGATTTCGTCAAAATTTTCAACCCAACCAATGCAAAAAGGCATGAAGCTGAAATAAATTACATCTACACTATCAAATATTTAAGCATCATTGATATATTTTACAAATGAAACAGGGTCTTGTAAGACTACTGTACAATTTGGGCAAAAGGTTCATGGGTGGACATTACACATGATAATGTGTGTTCTTCTATGCTATCCTGTTTCTATTCGCATCTACTATCAACAGAGCGGCCTATTTCTAGTTTTAGTACGCAAATGTATTACTGGGTACATTGTTTATCGATATTGACGATATTTATGTCCACCCCCCTGGGGGGTGGATGTATTATTTTTGCTTTTTTCGCCGTCCGATGTCCGATGTCCGTTGTCCGATGTCCGATGTCCGGCGTCCGGCGTCCGATGTCCGGCGTCACGCATGGTTTCCGCTCATTTAAAGGAAAAGTATTAGAGCTATTGTCACCAAATTTGGTATGCAGGCTTATTGGGTCAGTAGCTTGCTTGGGATTGCTTTTGGCTGTTGTACCTCTTTTGCTTACTGAGTAATACTTAAGTACAGCTATTTTCAGTACCCATTGGTTTCCGTGCATTTAAGCCAAAATAATTAAAGATATTTTACTACAATTTTGAATACAAGATTGTTATGTCCATAGCTCGCTTGGTATTGCATTTGGGACTGATAGCTTTGTCAGTACATGAGTAATAGCCATTTAGGTACTTCATTGTGTATTTTCAGTACTACTTTTGAGTAATTTGCTTCTATCTCCTTAACCGTGCGAGATAGAGCGATTTCGTCGAAATTTTCGACCCACAGGGTATCTAAGGAATGCAATCTTTGCAATTTTCCCAAAATTTTCCCCTCCCCCAAAAATGGCGGCCATTTTGAATTTTCGAATTTTTTTACCAAAAATGGCAAAACACAAATTTGCTTCTATCTCCTTAACCGTGCGAGATAGAGCGATTTCGTCAAAATTTTCGACCCACAGGGTATCTGAGCATTGTTCTCTTGGTAATTAAAAAAAAAATTTCCCCTCCCCAAAAATGGCGGCCATTTTGAATTTTCGAATTTTTGCCAAAAATGGCAAAACACTAATTTGCTTCTATCTCCTTAACCGTGCGAGATAGAGCGATTTCGTCAAAATTTTCGACGCACAGGGTATCTAAGCAATGCAATCTTTGCAATTTTCAAAAAATTTTCCCCTCCCCAAAAATGGCGGCCATTTTGAATTTTCGAAGTTTTGCCAAAAATGGCAAAACACAAATTTCCTTCTATCTCCTTAACCATGCGAGATAGAGCGATTTCGTCAAAATTTTCGACCCACAGGTATTTGAGCATTGTATTCTTGGGAATTTAAAAAAAAAATTTCCCCTCCCCTAAAATGGCGGCCATTTTGAATTTTCAAATTTTTGCCAAAAATGCCAAAACACAAATTTGCTTCTATCTCCTTAACCATGCGAGATAGAGCGATTTCGTCGAAATTTTTCAACCCACAGGGTATCTAAGGAATGTAATATTTGCAATTTTCAAAAAATTTTCCCCTCCCCAAAAATGGCAGCCATTTTGAATTTTCGAATTTTTGCCCAAAATGGAAAAACACAAACTGGCCTTAACCGTGCAAAATAGAGTTATTTTGTTGAAATTTTCGACCCATAGGGTATCTAAGAAATGTACTCTTGGCAATTTTCAAAAAAATTTCCTTTTCCCAAAAATGGCGGCCATTTTGAATTTTCAAATTTTTGCCAAAAATAGAAAAACAGGAATTTGCTTCTATCTTCTTAACCGTGCAAGATAGAGTGATTTCGTCAAAATTTTCAACCCAACCAATGCAAAAAGGCATGAAGCTGAAATAATTTACATCAACACTAACAAATATTTAAGCATCATTGATATATTTTACAAATGAAACAGGGTCTTGTAAGACTACTGTACAATTTGGGCAAAAGGTTCATGGGTGGACATTACACATGATAATGTGTGTTCTTCTATGCTATCCTGTTTCTATTCGCATCTACTATCAACAGGGCGGCCTATTTCTAGTTATTTATTATTTATATCAATGTCTAAAGAATATCAAAGCCTAAATCTGAAGAAATTGTACATTATCTCCCCTTTTTTGCAGTTTTTTAATCAAAACTGTCATGTTTTAATCAATTTTGCTTCCTGTTACAGGTTGGGGATATGCTACAATAAAACATTTTCTGTATCTAGGATTCAGAGTATTTTGTAGACAATACAACCCCTTGATATTGGCAGATATTGAAATATTTTTACATTTAATATTGATGTGCACTCAGCCAAACGATTTACCCATTAGTATTAGTGTTTCACATTCGCAATATTGTTTCGTAAATTTTGAATTGAATAAAACTTTAAATTAGGGCTGGGACTGGTACAAAAAAATGGCACCGAATACTCGGCCTCCGACAACCAGCCCGAATTCGAGTAACCGCGAGATTTAGATCCCACCATTAGAAGTCTTCTGTAAACAAATAGTCGATTCCGGAAACAAAACTTTTGAAGAAAAACGTCTTCTGTTTAACCAGATATTATAGAATAAGGAGTAAATTATACGTAGTTCAAGCGAAAACAACAACTTTAATTGATGTTATGTGACGGAAATGCTTAAATGTAGCATATTTTACACAAAAGTTTCATTAACCGTCCCTTGCGGGACGCTTGTTTGTGTATGGGAGACCTTCAGGCTCCGGCGGTTCCGCCGGCTCCGCATTTTGTTTTCCTTATAACTCTGTAACCGTTAGGCGGATTCTTTTCAAATTTGGCAGGTTTAGGCAGTAGCCTTGGGGAATTTTTTTGAATATGCTGCAGTGACATTTCAACCAATCAGAGAGGTCCCATGACCAAAAATGTCTTTTTTCGATGGGGAAGCTTGTCCTGTTGATAACGTGAAAGGAATTTTATCATTTCACCTGAAACTTGGCAAATACATTCAGTCTATTAAAATCTGGAAATCATTAGATTTTGGCATTGATTGGTTAAGAAATGGCCAAGTAATTAATGATTAATTAATCATTATGAATTTTCCAAATAAGGAAAACACAAAAATGCTTATATCTCGAAAACCATGCTAGATAGAGCGATTTCGACGAAATTTTTGGCCCACAGGGTATGTCTGCAGAGTAGTTCTCCCAATTTTCAAAAAGTTTTTGTCTCGCCAAAAATGGCGGCCATTTTGAATTTTCGAATTTTTCACAAAAATTGCAAAACATAAAAATGCTAATATCTCGGAAACCCTGCTAGATAGAGCGATTTCGACGAAATTTTTGACCCACAGGGTATCTCTGCAGAGCAGCCATGCCAATTTTCAAAAAAAATTTTGTCTCGCAAAAAATGGCGGCCATTTTGAATTTTTCGCAAAAATTGCAAAACATAAAAATGCTTATATCTCGAAAACCGTGCTAGATAGAGCGATTTCGACGAAATCTTTGACCCGCAGGGTATATCTGCAGAGTAGCCATGCTAATTTTCAAAAAAAATTTTGTCTCGCCAAAAATGGCGGCCATTTTGAATTTCTCATTTTTCGCAAAAATTGCAAAACATAAAAATGCTTATATCTCGAAAACCCTGCTGGATAGAGCAATTTCAATGAAATTTTTGACCCACAGGGTATCTCTGCAGAGTAGCCATGCCAATTTTCAAAAAAAAATTTTCTTGCAAAAAATGATGGCCAGTTTGAATTTTCGAATTTTTCGCAAAATTGCAAAACATAAAAATACTTATATCTCGAAAACCCTGCTAGATAGAGCGATTTTGACGAAATTTTTGACCCACAGGCTATCTCTGCAGAGTAGCCATGCCAATTTTCAAAAAAATTTTGTCTTGCCAAAAATGGCGGCCATTTTGAATTTTCGAATTTTTGCGCAAAAATTGCAAAACACAAAAATGCTAATATCTCGAAAACCGTGCTACATAGAATGATTTCGACGAAATTTTTGATCTTCAGGGTATCTCTGCAGAGCAGCTATCCTAAAGAGCTTTCACTCGGTGAAGTTTCAGACCCATAGCTAATTATTCACCTACTCAAAATGAGTAAATGCTAATTATCTCTAAAACTATTGCGGATACCCAATTTTTATCAAATAACTCATTCATGTACTTTTGGGAGAGCTTTCACATGGTGAAGTTTCAGACCCATAGCTAATTACTCACCTACTCAAAATGAGTGAATGCGAATTATCTCTTAAAAGTATTGCAGATAGCCAATTTTTCTCAAATAACTCGTTCAACTACTTTTGGAAGAGCTTTCACATGGTGAAGTTTCAGACCCATAGCTAATTACTCACCTACTCCAAATGAGTAAATGCGAATTACCTCTAAAAGTATTGCAGATAGCCAATTTTTCTCAAATAACTCATTCACCTACTTTTGGGAAAGCTTTCACTCGGTGAAGTTTCAGACCCGTAGCTAATTACTCACCTACTCAAAATGAGTGAATGCCAATTATCTCAAAAACTATTGCGGATACCCAATTTTTATCAAATAACTCATTCATGTACTTTTGGGAGAGCTTTCACATGGTGAAGTTTCAGACCCATAGCTAATTACTCACCTACTCAAAATGAGTAAATGCGAATTACCTCTAAAAGTATTGCAGATAGCCAATTTTTCTCAAATAACTCATTCACCTACTTTTGGAAGAGCTTTCACATGGTGAAGTTTCAGACCCGTAGCTAATTACTCACCTACTCAAAATGAGTAAATGCAAATTATCTGTAAAAGTATTGCAGATAGCCAATTTTTCTCAAATAACTCATTCACCTACTTTTGGGAGAGCTTTCACTCGGTGAAGTTTCAGACCCGTAGCTAATTACTCACGTACTCAAAATGAGTAAATGCGAATTATCTCTAAAAGTATTGCAGATAGCCAATTTTTCTCAAATAACTCATTCACCTACTTTTGGGAGAGCTTTCACTCCATAAAGTTTCAGACCCATAGCTAATTATTCACCTACTCAAAATGAGTAAATGCTAATTATCTGTAAAAGTATTGCGGATACCCAATTTTTATCAAATAACTCATTCATCTACTTTTGGGAGAACTTTCACTTGGTGAAGTTCCAGACCCATAGGTAATTACTCACCTACTCAAAATGAGTAAATGTGAATTATCTCTTAGTAGTATTGCAGATAGCCAATTTTTCTCAAATAACTCATTCACCTACTTTTGGAAGAGCTTTCACACACGAAAATGAAAAATTGTGAATATCTCGGAAAAGCTATTTCTTCTCCTTTAATGCTCAGCGGGAGATACACACCGCGACAGTGGTCTTGTCAAAAATTTTTGTCTCCCCAAAAATGATGGCCATTTTGAATTTTCAAAGTTTTTGCAAAACACAAAAATGCTTATATCTCGAAAACCGTGCTAGATGGAGCGAACTCAACAAAATTTTTGACCTGCTGGGTATCTCTGCAGAGTAGCCATGCCAATTTTCAAAATATTTTTGTCTCGCCAAATATAGTGGACATTTTAAATTTTCGAATTTTTTGCAAAACACAAAAATGCTTATATCTTGAAAACCGTGCTAGATAGAGTAGACTGTGCTGACTTTGGTTGCCACAACAGTATAAGGCTAGAAACGAAGCATTTTCTTAATACTTTAGCACTCACCTTTATATCCTTTTCGGGACGCTTTGTTTTTGCTATGCAAAAACATTATCTTTTTTTTGCGAGCGATCCTCTAGTTACGTTGGCAATTATCATAATACAATGCCTCGCGAGTAACCGAGTACTTAAAATGGACTCGAGTACTAGCCAAGATTGACTAGTCTATCGAGGCTCGAATCACCGTCCGCAGCCCTACTTTAAATGATGTTTTAGTGAGGTAAGAAACAGAACACTTGGTACCTGTGTTATAAAGTATTAGATTCTTTTATTTTCAGAATTTGCTTCCTCAGTTTGAACAAAATGAGACCTCTGAAAGACAAATAGTGCTCAGGAAGCTGTTTGCTGGGGACAACTTTAAATTTGGAAATCCTTTGCACAAATTTCACAAGAAATTAAGGGGTAAATTGTTTTAAGTTTACATTATGGTCATCAATGTGAGTTTTTACCCCACAGCCCTTAAGGGCTGTCGGGGTATTGTTTTCACCCATGGTGTCCGGATGGGCGGGCGGGCGGGGGGGGGGGAAATAGTTTGTCCGGGCTGTATCTCGGAAACCGTAAGGTGTAGGAAGTTGATACTTGGTAGGGACATTGGTTAGGGGGTGTAGTTGTGCAACGTCATGGTCTGACCTTGATTTGACCTTTGACCTTGCCGTAGTGACCTTGAGTTTGAAAATCTTATCCGGGCTGTATCTCGGAAACCGTAAGGTGTAGGAAGTTGATACTTGGTAGGGACATTGGTTAGGGGGTGTAGTTGTGCAACGTCATGGTCTGACCTTGATTTGACCTTTGACCTTGCCGTAGTGACCTTGACCTATAAAATCTTGTCCGGGCTATATCTCGGAAACCGTAAGGTGTAGGAAGTTGATACTTGGTAGGGACATTGGTTAGGGGGTGTAGTTGTGCAACGTCATGGTCTGACCTTGATTTGACCTTTGACCTTGCCGTAGTGACCTTGAGTTTGAAAATCTTGTCCGGGCTGTATCTCGGAAACCGTAAGGTGTAGGAAGTTGATACTTGGTAGGGACATTGGTTAGGGGGTGTAGTTGTGCAACGTCATGGTCTGACCTTGATTTGACCTTTGACCTTGTCATAGTGACCTTGACCTATAAAATCTTGTCCGGGCTATATCTCGGAAACCGTAAGGTGTAGGAAGTTGATACTTGGTAGGGACATTGGTTAGGGGGTGTAGGTGTGCAACGTCATGGTCTGACCTTGATTTGACCTTTGACCTTGCCGTAGTGACCTTGACCTATAAATTCTTGTCCAGGCTATATCTCGGAAACTGTAAGGTATAGGAAGTTGATATTTGGTAGGGACATTGGTTAGGGGGTGTAGGTGTGCAACGTCATGGTCTGACCTTGATTTGACCTTTGACCTTGGCGTAGTGACCTTGACCTATAAAATCTTGTCCAGGCTTTATCTCAGAAACCGTAAGGTGTAGGAAGTTAATACTTGGTAGGGATATTGGTTAGGGAGTGTAGGTGTGCAACGTCATGGTCTGACCTTGATTTGACCTTTGACCTTGCCATAGTGGCCTTGACCTATAAAATCTTGTTCGGGCTATATCTCGGAAACCGTAAGGTGTAGGAAGTTGATATTTGGTAGGGACATTTGCTAGGGGGTGTAGGTGTGCAGTATCATGGTCTGACCTTGATTTGACCTTTGACCTTGCCGTAGTGGCCTTGACCTATAAAATCTTGTCCGGGCTATATCTTAGAAACCGTAAGGTGTAGGAAGTTGATACTTGGTAGGGATATTGGTTAGGGGGTGTAGGTGTGCAATGTCATGGTCTGACCTTGATTTGACCTTTGACCTTGCCATAGTGACCTTGACCTATAAAATGTTGTCCGGGCTATATCTCGGAAACCATAAGGTGTAGGAAGTTGGTACTTGGTAGGGACATTGGTTAGGGTGTGTAGGTGTGCAACGTCATGGTCTTACCAGGATTTGACTTTTGACCTTGCCATAGTGACCTTGAGTTTAAAAATCTTGTCTGGGCTATATCTCGGAAACCGTAAGGTGTAGGAAGTTGATACTTGGTAGGGACATTGGGGACATGGTCTGACCTTGATTTGACCTTTGACCTTGGCGTAGTGACCTTGACCTATAAAATCTTGTCCGGGCTATATCTTGGAAACCGTAGGGTTGAGGAAGTTGATACTTGGTAGGGACATTGGTTAGGGGCTGTAGGTGTGTATTATCATGGTGTCACCTTAATTTGACCTTTGACCTTGTCGTAGTGACCTTGACCTATAAAATCTTGTTGCACCTTTGGGTCTCTCTTTTGATGCAGATTAAGCACTGTTAAAGTCATATTAGAATTTATTAAGAATTTTACTTTCATAACTTCCCATTGTAAGAGATAGAATTTCATCAAGTGAGCCACAGATTTTGCTCCAACACCACACATCAGCATTCATTAAATGTATTACCACTTCTATATGCATGGTAATATTCAAACCATCTAAACCATAATTTGGCCATGCAGATGTAGATAAAGAGGGTTGAATTTTAGTTTGCTGATTAATGCTGTCATCTTGTTATTGAATTATCTTGTTTTAATACTTCATCTTTATATGCATGATCTTTCTTTTAAACATTATTTGGACCTTTATATAACTGACAGTGCTCTGAAAGTATCCTAAAGTTTATACTGATACAGTACTTCTGTATCTCATGGTGTTGAAAATATTTCCCTAGGCTGTGGGGTACGGGCATCTCTGATGCTATTTTTGACAAATACCAGTATACATGTTATATTTTTTTTAATATGTAAATTTTTTAAAATTTCATTATATCCCCAGACGAAAGTCGGGGATATATTGGATTCAGGTCTGTCGCGCCGCCGCCGCCGCCGCCGTAGAAATTTCCTTGTGGACGCGATAACTCAAAAACAAATTAATATTTTTTTTTCAAACTTGGTACACATGTTAAGGGTGCCCAAAGGAAGATCCCTATTTTAAGGTGACCTTAAACTCCCAGTAAAAAAGAACTTATGGCCACCTTAAGGTCAGAAATTGGACTTTTGGCCACTTAGAGCCCTGTAGGTCACAAACTATGATGCTCAGCTGGCTGAAATTTTACCTGACAACACATTAATATGTTCTTAGTACATGTGCCGAAAATCACGACTTTAAGTTGAGGAGAAAATTGTGTTTGAGGCTCATAAATACCCCCACTTAGGGATTTTTTGCTATACTTTTCACATATTTTGCCCTATAATTTGGAAGTGGTAATTCTGATGAGTCTCAAACTGTGCTAGGTATAACTTTGATATGTAATCCTTGTCTGTAGAAAATTTTAGGGCTGTAGGTTTACCCAAAGGGGTCGACTTAAGGTCTCAAAAGTGCCCACAGAGACCCAATTTATGCACTTTTTGCCACTTTCAAGCACTGTAGCTTTCAAACTATGTCTCTCATCTAAGTTAAATATCATCTGGGAATATATCTATGTGTTTTCTTATATGTGCCCCAACATTTAGGCCTTTAATAGACAGTTAACCTGTGTATCAGGACCATAAACACCCACCCGAGTGACCCTTATAAGACATTTTTCACATCTTTTTCCCTGTAACTTGGAAATGGTAAGTCTGAGAAGTTTCAAACTGTATTAGATATATATTCTGTGTGTAATCTTAGTATGTAACAGATTTTAAGTCTGAAGCTTTAATTTTGAAGGTCAAATTGAGGTCTCTAAAAGGCTCCCAAAGACCCAATGTTTGGACTTTTTGCTACTTTTAAGCCCTGTGACTGTTAAACTATGTGACTGATAGAGCTCAAATCCTATCTGGGAAGATATTAGTATGTTATTTTTATATGTGCCAAAAATTAAGGCTTTAAGAAGACATTTAACCTGTGTATGAGGACCATAAATCCCCACCCGAGTGACCATTTTTAGACATTTTTCACATATTTTTCCCTGTAACTTGGAAATGGTAAGTCTAAGAAGTTTCAAACTGTATTAGATGCATATTCTATGTGTAATCTTAGTATGTGACAAATTTTAAGTCTGAAGCTTTAATTTGAAGGCCACATTTAGGTCTCTAGAAGGCCCCATAAAGACCCAGTAGTTGGACTTTTTGCCAATTTTAAGGCCTGTGACTGTTAAACTATGTGACTGATAGAGCTGAAATCTCATCTGGGAATACATTATTATGTTCTTTTTACATGTGCCAAAAATCAAGGCTTCAAGTAGACATTTAACCTGTGTATGAGGACCTTAAACACTCACCTGAGTGACCCTTTTAAGACATTTTTCACATATTTTGCTCTGTAACTTGGAAATGGTAAGTCTGAGAAGTTTCAAACTTTATTAGATACATATTCTATGTGTAATCTTAGTATGTAACAAATTTTAAGTCTGAAGCTTTAATTTGAAAGCCACATCGAGATCTCTAAAAGGCCCACAGAGACCCAATATTTGGACTTTTTACCACCTTTAAGCCCTGTGACTGTTAAACTATGTGATTGATGGAGCTGAAATCCCATCTGGGAATACATTATTATGTCCTTTTTACATGTGCCGAAAATCAAGGTTTTTAGTAGACATTTAACCTGTGTATGAGGGCCATAGACACTCGCCCAAGTGCCTTTTTTGACACTTTTTTACGTATTTTGCCCTGTTATTTGGAAATGCTTAGTGTGACAAGTCTTAAACTGTATTATATATAATTTTTGTTTGTTATGTATGTCCCCCAAAAAGTTTCAGATCTGTAGTTTAATTGCTAAGGTCTCTTTAACAATTGTAAAATGCCCACAGAAACCCAATTTATGGACATTATGCCACTTTAAAGCCCAGTAACTGTCAAACTATGTGGGTTATAGAGCTGAAATCTTTGAATTTTTCAAAGGAAATGCCTGTCTATTTAAATTTTGATTATTAATAATGTTATGGCTATCTTAGTCTTTTAAGAACTTATTTTTGTGTGTTATACCTCTGCTTGCTGAGTTTTTAACTTTTTAAAATGAAACTGGTTAAACATATTCAAGTAGACAAAATGGACACTTTAAGTGAGCTTTAAGTCCCAATATTAATGAAATTATATCCTTATGTAGTAAAACTAGGGGATTTTTAACCCTCAACTAGCCCAGTTTTATTCAACTTGCCTCAGTTAATTTTGACACAGCTCCTACAGTTATGAACTCATTTCAGTTGATAATCACATACTTAAAATTCTCAATTCTTTTTGTATTTGAGTACCCCTTTTATATAGATTGTTTGTTTACCATTTATCCCCACCTCTGGGACCTCCAGCTATATTGAGTGACACTAAATAAACAAAGGTATTTAATGATATCAGATGAGAAACAAAGAACTCAATGGGGTTGCAGATCTTGTGTAATAGTGAGAGAGGTGTGGAGAAGGGGAGAGGGGTGGGGGTGGGAGGTAGTGGGCTTCATTACATATAACACAAAGGGGAGTCAGAACTGAGATTGTGTCACATATTTAGGTTGCATATATATGGACCACATATATAGGTATAGAGGAAATGAATAACTGAAAACAATTTGCAAATTGTAAAAATAATATAATAAAATAATAATATAAATAATTTGTTTTTAAATAATATTTTATTTGTGAACAAATATAGAAACAGGTATGCGCTTTTGGGATTATGAATTTTAGAATGGACATTGAATCATCAATCATTTAAATACTTTGAAGGAAGATTGAAAAGTATGATGAGTTGAGTTAAAATAATATTTTATTTGTCAACAAATATAGAAACAGATATGCTCTTTTGGGATTATTATTTTAGAATGGACATTCAATCATCAATCATTTAAATACTTTGAAAATAGGTTTAGAGTTATCATTGCAGGAAGATTGAAAATATAATTTGAGTTATGTATTCGGCGTCTGGGGATACACCATCTTCCTTGGGAAGATATAAACAGAGTAGATTGATGTGCTGAAGTTCATATAATAATGGGTAATTATGTTTTAAAAAATTCCCGATCAAAACCTGTGGCGTGAGGGGTGACCTGTCTGGGGATATGTTGGCGCCGAGTTGGCCCAATCTAGTTTTATTTAAATGTAATTAACGCTCGATGATAGGAGAGGGTTTTTGTAATCAGTTTGTTTCTGTCTGTCTGTCTGTACACCGTTTTGCCCTTATAACTCAGAAACTGTAACATCAATCGAGCTCAAATTTGGTGGGTAGATATTTCGTGGGGTACAGATGGAATCTTCCAAATTTGGTGTAATTTGTTTGAAAATTAAAGTCAGGAGACAGGTTTTTAGGCGGGTTGCGTGTAACCAACCCGCCTATTAGATTGATGTGTCCGACGTCCGTCTGTCCGTCTGTCCGTCCACATTTTTCGTTTCCGGACTCTAACTTTAAAACGGTTTGACCAATCAAATTCAAACTTCACAGGGAGATCGATCACCATCATAGCTAGGTTCCTTTCGAAATTGGTGAAATTCCGTGTGTTCGTTTGTCCGTTTTTCGTCCGTTTGTCTGTCCATCCATCTGTTTGTCCACATTTTCGTTTCCGGACTCTAACTTTAAAACGGTTTGACCAATCAAATTCAAACTTCACAGGGAGATAGATCACCATCATAGCTAGGTTCCTTTTGAAATTGGTGAAATTCCGTGTGTTCGTTTGTCCGTTTTTCGTCCGTTTGTCGTCCACATTTTCGTTTCCGGACTCTAACTTTAAAACGGTTTGACCAATCAAATTCAAACTTCACAGGGAGATAGATCACCATCATAGCTAGGTTCCTTTCGAAATTGGTGAAATTCCGTCTGTTTGTTTGTCCGTTTTTCCGTCCATTTCTTCGTTTTTGTCCGTTTTTCTGTCCATCCATCTGTCCGTCCACATTTTTGTTTCCGGACTCTAACTCGAAAACGGTTACTCCAATCTAATTCAAACTTCACAGGGACATACATCACCATCATAGCTAGGTTCCTTTCGAAATTGGTGTAAATCCGTCTGTTCATTTGTCTTGTTTTTCTGTCCATTTGTTCGTTTTTAGATTAGAAGTATTACATTTCTTAGCACATCGAACACATTTACCTTAAGTGGGTAACCTAACATTTCTTTCCTTGTTCCTAAATTTAATGAGAGCAGTTGCTAACCTTGTTTCCTGCGTGCGCAACCCGCCTTTTGGGGCACCTCTGACCCTCTTGTTAAATTTTTAATTGGGCATATACAGTGAAACCTACTTGTCTTCAAAAATCAATATCATGATAGGATTTCCACCTCATGAATTCTTTCCTCATCAGGTATCCTCTGTGGCTGTGAGTGTAATGTGTAGAACTTGTAATCTCATGGTTGGGGTTCAATACCAGTCAATTCTAAATTTTTTTTTTTTAATTATTTTTTTTTAGGTTTTTTTAGCAATTTTTTTAAAGGTCTTTTAAAAAGAAAAGAAAAAAAGCACAGCATCTAAAATTTTGCTGTTCAAAAAAAAATTTAACCAAGATAAAGTGTTCAACTTGATGGACAATAATAAAGCGTCCCTGAAAGGGCGCTTATTTGTTTTCACCTCAGTTTCCTCGCCGCCGCCGCCGCATTATGGTCTCCCTTGAATATCTCCCTTATTATTAGAAGGATTCAAACCATATTTGGCACTTATATACCTTAGGTGTGGGAAAATTTTTCTGCATGCTTAAATTTGACCTTTGACCTTTATGAAGGTCACATGATCAAAAACAATTTTTTTAAGTACACCCCCCCCCGTCATCACAGTTCAGGAAAAACTACTTGCTACACAGCCTTATGCTTTGACACACCTGTTCATACTATCGAAAACGCGAGCTGATTAGATTTTGGGAGCAATCCCTTGAAAAATGTCTCATTTATGGGTGATTTCCTCACACCTTCCAATCTGAGAGCCTTAAATTTAGGTCAACCCCACTATTATCTTCTTAAGTATTGCATTTAGAGCCATAAAATGTATTGGGAGGTAATAGGAAACCATATGTGGAGAGTCTAAATAGCCGGTCAGTTTTACCCCCCGACCCCCCCTTATGGGTCAAACTGGGGTCATAAAATAGCTGATTTTGAGTTTTTGCCTTATATCTCCTTTATTGTTGCTTTTATAGCTTCAGAATGTATTAAGAGGTATTGGGAAAGCATATGTGGAGAGTCTAAATAGCCGGTCAGTTTTACCCCCGACCCCCCCTTATGGGCCAAACTGGGGTCATAAATAGCTGCTTTGGAGTTTTTTGCCTTATATCTCCTTTATCGTTGCTTTTATAGCTTCAGAATGTATTAAGAGGTATTGGGAAAGCATATGGGGAGAGTCTTAATAGCCGGTCAGTTTTACCTCCCGACCCCCCCTTATGGGTCAAACTGGGGTCATAAAATAGCTGATTTTGAGTTTTTATGTCAGCTGACTTGTCAGTCAGCTGACATTATGTCATCACTCTGCAGCGTGGGCGTCCGCGTCCGCGTGAACAACTTCTTTTCCAAAACTACAAGGCCTAGAGACATGCTGTTTTTTTTTGAAAGATACCTTATCTATCGAGGATGAAAAATTGTTCAAGGCATGCAAATCTGTCTGTTCGTCTGTTTGCTAGAGACATTACAAGGGGGGTACCCCCACCAAAAGTGTGAAAATTTCAACCTTTTATCACAATTTTCTCAGTGACTATTGCAGGGATTTCTCTCATATCTTGCATATATGTACTAGGCCAGAGGTAGATTCTCTTGTGTGAGTATGAGACCTGGATCTGTCTTACTTTTTTTTTAATAAATTTTTTTAAGAATTTTTAATGCATTAAAATTTATGAAATCATGCACTAAATCACTTATAACTTCAAAAGTGTTGCATTTACAGCATTTTGTGAAAATATGTTGTTCAGCTACTTTTTTCATAGCTACAATATGGTGAGTAAGTTGGGTGTCTGTCTGAATAGCTAAGTGAGTAATAGCTACTTTTGGGCTTTTCAGTAACTTCCATTATGAGTAAAATCACTTGTAACTTAAAAACTATTGCATTTAGAGAATTTCGTATAAATATGTTATTCAGCTACTTTTGGGCCAGCTACAACATAGTGAAATTTCAGACCTGTAGCTCATGGCATAGCTGAGTAATAGCTACTTTTAGGTTATCACTGTTGAGTAAATCTCTTATAACTTGAAAACTATTGCATTTAGAGAATTTCGTATAAATATGTTATTCAGCTACTTTTGGGTCAGCTATAACATAGTAAAATTTCAGACCTGTAGCTCATGGCATAGCTGAGTAATAGCTACTTTTAGGTTATCACTGTTGAGTAAATCACTTATAACTTGAAAAGTGTTGCATTTAGAGCATTTTGTTAAAATATGTTATTCAGCTACTTTTTTCATAGCTACAATATGGTGAGTAAGTTGGGTGTCTGTCTCAATAGCTAAATGAGTAATAGCTACTTTTGGGCTTTTCAGTAACTTCCATCATGAGTAAAATCACTTGTAACTAGTGTTCTCAAAATACCCTTTTTGGTGGGACCGGGTAGGTATTGATGTCAGCGGGCGGGTACCTGGGTACTCGCGCCGATGGGCGATAACAGGTGATTCTACAAAAATCTCCACATTTACAATCTTAAAACATACACAAATAATGGGGTCCAACCATTTACTTTATTTCTCGTCGGCCACCTTTTTTGCATTCAAAACAGTAGGACACAGAAGAAATGTTAACCAAGAAAAGATTTCTGTACATTCAAAACACGGTTGTTTCCATAAAAGTGGAGTCACATGACCTATCACTAAAGCATTCACTGTTGCTCGAATGTAGTTTCGGAATTGAAACCTTATTTTTTTTCAGGCAGGTAAGTGAACTTTATTGATGCTAAATTATGAACTACTGTTTCAGAACATCGTACTTTTTAGTCGAATCTTTGATTCGAGTTATGTACTGAGTTGCGGCCGCGATTTTAAATTCGCCGTTTTAGCCCTTAAATATCAAATTCTGCATAATATTTGTTCACATATCGGTACATTAAGGTGTATATTATACACTCTGCCATTTTGAAGATTTTTAATGCTTTTATTCAGTTATATTTTATAAAGTAAAAAGCTTGTCTAGCACTACGTCTGGCTTTCTATAAAGTCCCGGATGTCCTAGAAACTATTGTGTTTGCTATTGTGATGGCCTACTCGAACGAGTCTTTTTTAACCGTTTCGTCTGCTGGTTTCTAGACATGGAAACCCCAATTAATTTATTTGTCTGCTGGTTTATCACGCAGTCACTGTTAATGTAAAATTGTTGTCTGCGCATCTACCTATTTGTCAAACAAATAAACCGCAAAGAAATTAATGAATGAAGTGACGTCACAGTAGTACTACACCTTTGTCGTTCAGCCAATCAGAATCGACAATGAAAATATTCAAACTCCGTAGTTCTACATTCAACCACTCGAAGGCGCTTTTGCATGTCCTAGAAGTTATCAAGTGATTTCATTTTTCTGTCAAAATACTTCATCGGTAAAATACAGCATAACCTCTGATCCCCGATTATCGCTCATTATGGCTATCGTAATATTGTAGAAATAACACACGAATATTTTATTTAAATACTTACAATTTGTTCTGTAAAATATCCATGTACTATAAAGTATATCCACGCTTCAAGATTGAAATATGTCTTCTCATTTCAAAATCAAATTTCAAACTGCAAGTCCGTGAACAGGAAATATGCTGGTAGTTTTCATCTTAAACCAGCCTTGTAAAATATTGTCAGGAAACCCCCACAAAGAACTGCCGTGACTGCGCATATTTGCTCATTAATATTAATGAGGCAAGTCCATGAGCAGGAAATATGCTGGTAGTTTTCATCTTAAACCAGCCTTGTAAAATATTGTCGGAAAACCCCCTCAAAGAACTGCCGTGACTGCACATATTTGCTCATTAATATTAATGAGGCAAGTCCGTGAACAGGAAGTGCACTGGTAGTTCTCATCTTAAACCAGCCTTGTAAAACTTCGCATCTACAGACCCTTTATATTTGTATTTCACTACAAATACTAGTGCCCATATCGCTACACAAATCTGAAAACAACTCTGGAAGCGGTTTGCAAATGCGGGCGATAATACCGAGTTTAAAGATTTCAACACCCAGTGCTGTCCTAAGATTCGACTGTGTGGTTGGCAGAAGGCCAAACACTTCACCCTTGTAATATTTAAGGTGTGCATGTCACTATATAGAGGCAATATATACAACGTTTCATGTACTCTGAATTATTTAACTGTGTTAATATACTTATGATTTTCAAAGGGTTCCGGTATTTGACAATGTATAAACAACCAAAATAAAAGACAAATAAAATACTATAAATGATGTACAAGGATGAGAAAACAATATTCTTGTGCATTTTAATTGAATAGTTTCATTTTTAAATGAATTAATGAAGTCCAGATACGTCTGTACTCGGTCAGCCAACATGGGTGATATTGACAGAAATAAAGCTTAGATTCGGGTACTCGGGTATGTGATTTCAGATTCGGGTAAACATTCAGGGTTCGGGTACCCGGATATCCGGATACCCGTTGAGATCACTACTTGTAACTTAAAAACTATTGCATTTAGAGAATTTCGTATAAATATGTTATTCAGCTACTTTTGGGCCAGCTATAACATAGTAAAATTTCAGACCTGTAGCTCATGGCATAGCTGAGTAATAGCTACTTTTAGGTTATCACTGTTGAGTAAATCACTTATAACTTGAAAACTATTGCATTTAGAGTATTTTGTTTCAATATGTTATTCACCTATTTTGGGGTCAGCTATAACATAGTGAAGTTTCAGACCTGTGGCTCATTTCATAGCTGAGTAATAGCTACTTTGAAGTTCTCACTGTTGAGTAAATCAGTTATAATTGGAAAACTATTGCATTTACAGAAATTTGTGCAAATATGTTATTCAGCTACTTTTGGGTCAGCTATAACATAGTGAAATTATAGACCTATAGCTCATGGCACAACTGAGCAATAGCTATTCTCAGGTACTGACTGTTGAGTAAATCAGCTATAACTTGAAAAATATTGCATTTGGAGTATTTTGTTAAAATATATTGTTCACCTACTTTTGGGTCAGCTATAATATAGTGAAATTACAGACTTATAGCTCATGGCATAGCGGAGCAATAGCTATTTTCAGGTTCTCACTATTGAGTAAATCAGTTGTAGCTTGAAAACTATTGCATTTACAGTAGTTTGCTTAAATATGTTGTTCACCTACTTTTGGGTTAGCTATAACATAGTAAAATTTCAGACATGTAGCTCATTGCATAGCTGAGTAATAGTTCCTTTGAGGTTCTTACTGTTGAGTAAATCAGTTGTAACTTGAAAACTATTACATTTAGAGTAATTTGTTAAATATGTTATTCACAGAATTTTTGGTCAGCTATAACATAGTGAAATTGCAGACCTCTATGTCATGGCATAGCTGAGCAATAGCTACTTTCAGGTTCTCACTTTTGAGTAAATCATTGTATCCACTGGATAGCCGCAGTGTGTAGAGAGAGATTTCACCATTACTGCTCTGATGAAAAAAAATATTATAGCTAGCTTTCTTAAGTTTGCAGTATATATTAATAACCATAAAATGTTGTCTGGAAATATTTTTGGCCTCATTTTGAGAAACAAGATGGCCGCCACAGGTGTTTTTTGTCAGTCATGAAAAGTGCTTATATCTCCCTTATTATTGATCCTAGAGGTTTGGGATGATAAACCAACCTGTAAGAAATCATGGGGTGGGAATCTTTTGGTGTGGTCAGATTTGACCTTCAGTGACCCCTCCTTCAAGGTCAAACAAGGATAGCCAAACTTAAAAGTGCTTATAACTCGCTTATTATTGGTCCCAGAGGTTTGGGATGGTAAACAGACAGGAAATCATGGGCTGTGAATCTGTTGATATGGTCCAATTTGACCTTGGAACCCTCCTTCAAGGTCAAATAAGGATAGCGAAAATTGAAAGTGCCTACAACTCGCTTATTATTGGTGACAGAGATTTGGGATGGTAAACCATCCCATAGGAAATCATTGGCTCGGAATCTTTTGGTATGGTCAGATTTGACCTTTGGACCCCTCCTTCAAGGTCAAATGAGGACAGCCAAGCTTAAAAGTGCTTATAACTCATTTATTATTGGTCCTAGAGGTTTGGAATGGTAAACCATAGGAAATCATGGGCTGGGAATGTATTTGTGTGGTTAGATTTGACCTTGGACCCCTTCTTCAAGGTCGAACGAGGATATTGCATTTGTAGTATTTCTTTAAATATGTTTTAACCTATTTTTTACACTTAAACAATTACCTTGTTATTTTCCTTCATAATACCATTTACAGGGCACAACTTTTTTATCCTTTTCTTCTGTCAGCTTCGGAATTTCTTTCGAACTTGCTGTTCAGTTACCATTTACTGTATTTCTGTACAGCCCTTTTCCTGATAATTATTCTGTCCTCTAATCACCTTCACAAATCAAAAACACTCAGTCAGCTGACACAGTGCCCGTTCACGGGCACTCTCCTCTTGTTGCCTTATATCTCCTTTATTGTTGCTTTTATAGCTTCAGAATGTATTAAGAGGTATTGGGAAAGCATATGTGGAGAGTCTAAATAGCCCGTCAGTTTTACCCCCCCCCCCCCTCCCCCCCCCCCCCTTATAAGCTAAACTGGGGTCAGAAATAGCTGCTTTGGAGTTTTTGCCTTATATCTCCTTTATCGTTACTTTTATAGCTTCAGAATGTATTAAGAGGTATTGGAAAAGCATATGGGGAGAATCTAAATAGCTGGTCACTTTTATCCCCTGATCCCTCCCCCCCATGGGTCAAACTGGGGGTCATAAAATAGCTGATTTCGAGTTTTTGTCTTATATCTCCTTTAATGTTGCTTTTATAGATTGACAATGTATTAAGAAGTATTGGGAAAGCTTTTGTGGAGAGTCTAAGTAGCCGGTCAGTTTTACCACCCGACCCCCCCCCCCCCCCTATGGGTCAAACTGGGGTAAAAAATAGCTGTTTTGGAGTTTTTAACCTGATATCTCCTTCATTGTTGCTATTATAGCTTCGGAATGTATTAAGAGGTATTGGGAAACCATATGTGGACAGTCTAAATAGCCGGCTAGTTTTACCTCCTGACCCCCATGTATGAGTCAAACTGGGGTCATGAAATAGCTTTTGCCTTTATTGTTGCTTTTATGCTTTCACAATGTATTAAAACCTATTGCAAAACCCTGTGGACAATCTAAATAGCAATACACACTTGCACACATGATTATTTGATTATATTATATGATTATATGAAGTTATCAATACTCTTTACTGAAATGCTTTGTAGCATTTACACAAAATTTACTAAAGTTACATCCAATGTTGTACATCCAATGTACAACACTTTCTCCAGCTTGTCTATGTCTGCAACACTTGTTTATGTTAATTAAAGAAGACCTTTGTAGGATTTTCCCTGTCATGATATCACTAAGGGGGTTGCTTTATGTAACAGTACGGTACAGCTTTGTGCATTCTTAGCTTTACAGCATGCTTATTAAAACCACAAGGCATTTTAAACTCTCAGGGACGCTTCGCTTTTGTTAGCAAAAGCATTCATCTAGTTTTCAATTGGGCATACCGTAAATGACCTATTTAGCGCACAGTGCGCTAAGCAAAGTCTATTTTTATTCAATATTTGTTGGGAAAAAATGTCCCTTTTAGCGCACCCATCATGAAACACTTTCCGGGATGAAATTTCGGTCAATCCGGTAGAGAAACGGTGTTTCGACATTTAGAAATACCCACTTCCTGTAAATATGGCGGTAGATGAAAACAGACTCGAAAGTCGTGACAAGAAATTCAATTTATTAAGTAAAAATACGTACAATATATGAAAAATATGTGGATATTCTGCACTGTCACCGACGAGATTGCTGGGAAAAAGAGGTAGGGTGCGGTTACAAGGGCGGATGCGCTAAATAGGTCATTTACGGTATACAGAGAAATCTGATTTTCTTTATTGCATAAGTAAAAAAATCAATATTTTGCTGTCTGATGATGTCATTACTTAATGATGTCACAATGCAATTGTCATTGTGAGGTCACAAAACCTAGCTTGTGATACTTGTGATATATTTCTTCTCATTAAATTTATGTCTTGAAATTGACATAAATACAATTGAGAGGGAAGTGGTGTATTTGTCATGTTTATTTAGTTCCGTTTTTATGTCAGCTGACTTGTCAGTCAGCTGACATTATGTCATCACTCTGCGGCGTGGGCGTCCGCGTCCGCGTGAACAACTTCTTCTCCAAAACCACAAGGCCTAGAGACATGCTGTTTTTTTTAAAAGATACCTTATCTATCGAGGATGAAAAATTGTTCAAGGCATGCAAATCTGTCTGTTCGTCTGTTTGCTAGAGACATTACAAGGGGGGTACCCCCACCAAAAGTGTGAAAATTTCAACTTTTTATCACAATTTTCTCAGTGACTATTGCAGGGATTTCTCTCATATCTTGCATATATATACTAGGCCAGAGGTAGATTCTCTTGTGTGAGTATGACACCTGGATCTGTCTTACTTTTTTTTTAATAAATTTTTTTAATAATTTTTAATGCATTAAAATTCATGAAATCATGCACTAAATCACTTATAACTTCAAAAGTGTTGCATTTACAGCATTTTGTGAAAATATGTTGTTCAGCTACTTTTTTCATAGCTACAATATGGTGTGTAAGTTGGGTGTCTGTCTCAATAGCTAAGTGAGTAATAGCTACTTTTGGGCTTTTCAGTAACTTCCATTATGAGTAAAATCACTTGTAACTTAAAAACTATTGCATTTAGAGAATTTCGTATAAATATGTTATTCAGCTACTTTTGGGCCAGCTATAACATAGTGAAATTTCAGACCTGTAGCTCATGGCATAGCTGAGTAATAGCTACTTTTAGGTTATCACTGTTGAGTAAATCGCTTATAACTTGAAAACTATTGCATTTAGAGAATTTCGTATAAATATGTTATTCAGCTACTTTTGGGTCAGCTATAACATAGTAAAATTTCAGACCTGTAGCTCATGGCATAGCTGAGTAATAGCTACTTTTAGGTTATCACTGTTGAGTAAATCACTTATAACTTGAAAAGTGTTGCATTTAGAGCATTTTGTTAAAATATGTTATTCAGCTACTTTTTTCATAGCTACAATATGGTAAGTTGGGTGTCTGTCTCAATAGCTAAGTGAGTAATAGCTACTTTTGGGCTTTTCAGTAACTTCCATCATGAATAAAATCACTTGTAACTTAAAAACTATTGCATTTAGAGAATTTCGTATAAATATGTTATTCAGCTACTTTTGGGCCAGCTATAACATAGTAAAATTTCAGACCTGTAGCTCATGGCATAGCTGAGTAATAGCTACTTTTAGGTTATCACTGTTGAGTAAATCACTTATAACTTGAAAACTATTGCATTTAGAGTATTTTGTTTCAATATGTTATTCACCTATTTTGAGGTCAGCTATAACATAGTGAAGTTTCAGACCTGTGGCTCATTTCATAGCTGAGTAATAGCTACTTTGAAGTTCTCACTGTTGAGTAAATCAGTTATAATTGGAAAACTATTGCATTTACAGAAATTTGTGCAAATATGTTATTCAGCTACTTTTGGGTCAGCTATAAAATAGTGAAATTATAGACCTATAGCTCATGGCACAACTGAGCAATAGCTATTCTCAGGTACTGATTGTTGAGTAAATCAGCTATAACTTGAAAAATATTGCATTTGGAGTATTTTGTTAAAATATATTGTTCACCTACTTTTGGGTCAGCTATAACATAGTGAAATTACAGACCTATAGCTCATGGCATAGCGGAGCAATAGCTATTTTCAGGTTCTCACTATTGAGTAAATCAGTTGTAGCTTGAAAACTATTGCATTTACAGTAGTTTGCTTAAATATGTTGTTCACCTACTTTTGGGTTAGCTATAACATAGTAAAATTTCAGACATGTAGCTCATTGCATAGCTGAGTAATAGTTCCTTTGAGGTTCTCACTGTTGAGTAAATCAGTTGTAACTTGAAAACTATTACATTTAGAGTAATTTGTTAAATATGTTATTCACAGAATTTTTGGTCAGCTATAACATAGTGAAATTGCAGACCTCTATGTCATGGCATAGCTGAGCAATAGCTACTTTCAGGTTCTCACTGTTGAGTAAATCATTGTATCCACTGGATAGCCGCAGTGTGTAGAGAGAGATTTCACCATTACTGCTCTGATGAAAAAAAATATTATAGCTAGCTTTCTTAAGTTTGCAGTATATATTAATAACCATAAAATGTTGTCTGGAAATATTTTTGGCCTCATTTTGAGAAACAAGATGGCCGCCACAGGTGTTTTTTGTCAGTCATGAAAAGTGCTTATATCTCCCTTATTATTGATCCTAGAGGTTTGGGATGATAAACCAACCTGTAGGAAATCATGGGGTGGGAATCTTTTGGTGTGGTCAGGTTTGACCTTCAATGATCCCTCCTTCAAGGTCAAACAAGGATAGCCAAACTTAAAAGTGCTTATAACTCGCTTATTATTGGTCCCAGAGGTTTGGGATGGTAAACAGACAGGAAATCATGGGCTGTGAATCTGTTGATATGGTCCAATTTGACCTTGGAACCCTCCTTCAAGGTCAAATAAGGATAGCGAAAATTGAAAGTGCCTACAACTCGCTTATTATTGGTGACAGAGATTTGGGATGGTAAACCATCCCATAGGAAATCATTGGCTCGGAATCTTTTGGTATGGTCAGATTTGACCTTTGGACCCCTCCTTCAAGGTCAAATGAGGACAGCCAAGCTTAAAAGTGCTTATAACCCATTTATAATTGGTCCTAGAGGTTTGGAATGGTAAACCATAGGAAATCATGGGCTGGGAATGTATTTGTGTGGTTAGATTTGACCTTGGACCCCTTCTTCAAGGTCGAACGAGGATATTGCATTTGTAGTATTTCTTTAAATATGTTTTAACCTATTTTTTACACTTAAACAATTACCTTGTTATTTTCCTTCATAATACCATTTACAGGGCACAACTTTTTTATCCTTTTCTTCTGTCGGCTTCGGAATTTCTTTCGAACTTGCTGTTCAGTTACCATTTACTGTATTTCTGTACAGCCCTTTTCCTGATAATTATTCTGTCCTCTAATCACCTTCACAAATCAAAAACACTCAGTCAGCTGACACAGTGCCCGTGAACGGGCACTCTCCTCTTGTTTTTTTGTTTGTTTCAATTTCTTGACAGTTCATCACAAAAATTTACCCTGAGTAATTTTGACCAAGAAGTGGCTTTTAACCAATATTTTTACCTCTACCAGGAGTTTATGTTTGTTGTGTGCTTTTTTGTCTATTTGTCTGCCTGTTTTTGGTGTTTAGATTACTCCAGAACTAATGAACAGATCTTTATAAAAAATTTGTGAGTAGGACCTGGTGAAAGGAAGAAATTACTAATTTTTGGGAAAGACGTGGATCATATTTTGGATACAAAAAAATCATGAATTTTCATAGGTCCCATTTCAATGTATTTTAATGATTTTAGCTTTCTACTTCATATTTCTTCAAAAGTAATTAATAAATTTTGATGTCAAATTTGAAGTAGGAAGGGACTAGCCATGGGAAGGAGTGATTACAGTTTAGGAAAGATCCAGTTAATATTTTGGATACCAAGAAGCTTCCAGATTTTCTGGAAATGCCACCGTGGTGAATGTGTGTTATACAGTTTTGAGACTGGTCACATCGAGTCGAGCGTTTGGCTCTCTCCAAGTGCATCTTGTTTTACTTAGTAATACCCACATTCTAAAAATCTTTCATTTCAATAAAAATAAATCTGTTGAAATATTTATATTTTATTTCTTTAATTTCAAGGTATTTAAGCTTACCCATACCCTTAAAATCCTGTTTTTTTAGAGTACAACATATTGTACAAATCAACAGCTTTGGTCAGATGCACTTTTGTAACAGATGCCGTGTGTTTGAATATAAAAATGAAATTTTTCTAATCAACACCTCAAGGCTACATGTTCTTAGCCCAGTAATTCACTTACTTTGGCATTTTTATATTTTTTATTGGCCAGTAACAGTAGTTACAAAGGATTCTTACACTGTCAAATACTATCAAATTAATGACGGCATTATTAATCGCAGTATTGTGATATTATTATTGGTCACTTTAAGTTGTCACATTGTGATTGCAATAGTAAATCTATGTATCCCACATTTATTTCCCTATCATGATACTCAAAAAGTCTCTTATTGAAATCTGTGTGCAGATTTTGTTTAAAAGTTTTATTATCTGGCAAAAATGGGACTAAATGAACATTTTATCGACATAAATATTCCATGAATAAATAATAATCGTAATTTTTTTTTTGTGATGGTGTGTTCTGATGAGAAAGTTTGGTGATATTGCAAAAAAAAAATCCGTGCCATGATGTTGTCTATATCTAAGTGATGCAGTTTTTTTTTGCAAGATTTAGTCATTTGATTTTCTGATTCACTTCAGAGGGACAGTTCTCACCAGATGTGGCTAAGTACTCAAATATGATCAAGAAAGTTAAGCAGAAGGATTACCAGAAAAGGATGAAGTTATATTACTCTGACCTACTGAAAGATATACTTGTAAACAGACAGGTATGAGCCATGCAATAGTTTTTTTTTTTTTTTTTGATTAACTTTATTTCTATGTAGAGGTCACAATCAATAATGCACTCAGTATTACATCAATTATACAGTTTTAAACAGCACAGTTTTAGTAATCACCTATACATGTTTTTTTCATATAAACGGTATTTAGTACAAGCTTTTTTTTCCATATACCAAATCAAATGTACCAAGTAGGATACAGTTTTAGTAATCCCATATACATGTTTTATCATATAACAAAAGACTTCAGTGTAGGTATTTTTTATAAACCAAAACAAAAATACATTATAATACAACACAGAATGTTTTTGACACAACTCACATACTACAAAAGCGCACCAATCCCTCTGTGCAGTTGAGCCCTGCATTCCCCATAAGTTCATGGATGGCTAAATACATTTTGCAATTTTCCCCAATTTTGTTTAAATGTATTTTCTGTGCTATTGAGAACGCTTAGCATTTTTTCCTCTGAATACATTTCTTGTAATCTGTGTTTTAAAACAAGTAGATTTAAATTACCAGTTGTATTTGAGATTGAACTATCGTATATATATTTTTTAACCACAAGAATTAATGCGTTAATAGGTATTTTATTACTATCTGTTAGGTGATATCCAAACATGATAGTAAAATCAGTAAATTTTATTTTTATACCTGAATTATCTGCTACATAAATATCTCCCGCCGGGCTTTAGCCCGGGAGGGAGATTATGAAATGATGCCTGTGTGTGCGTGCGTGTGTGCGTGCGTTAGTTAGTCACGCAGATTCCTCCAAAACTACTACAGCTACAGATTTTTTGTAAATTAATTGTCCCAATGAATTTTCACGCCCTCGAAAATTTTTTTGGTTTTATGGACTTAGGCCTAAAGATAATTGAGTAATAGCTATCTTAGATACTTGGAGTAAAGGGCTCATAACTCAAAAACTATTGCAGTTACAACTTTTTCTTCAAATATGTTGTTCAGCTACTTTGTCCTTAGCTATAAGATGGTACATAGTTTGGGGTCCCATTGCATGCCATAAGTGAGTAATAGCTATTTTCTCATTTGTAGCTAAATAACAAAAGGAGTAAATGTCAAATATCTTCAAAAGTATTAGAGTTACAGAAATCTTTTCAAATATGTTGTTCATCTACTTTTTGGTAAGCTATCACATAGTAAAGTTTCAGACCTGTTGCACCTTGGATAGCTGAGTAATAGCTACTTTGAAATTCTGACTGTTGAGTAAAGCCATTGTAACTCCAAAACTATTGCAGTTAGAGTGTTTTCCTAAAATATGTTGTTCAGCTACTTTGTCCTTAGCTATAAGATGGTACATAGTTTGGGGTTCTATTGCATGCCATAAGTGAGTAATAGCTATTTTCTCATTTGTAGCTAAATAACAAAAGAAGTAAATGCCAAGTATCTTCAAAAGTATTACAGTTACAGAAATCTTTTCAAATATGTTATTCATCTACTTTTGGGTAAGCTATCACATAATAAAGTTTCAGACCTGTTGCACCGTGGATAGCTGAGTAATAGCTACTTTCAAATTCCGACTGTTGAGTAAAGCCATTGTATCTCCAAAACTATTGCAGTTAGAGTGTTTTCCTAAAATATGTTGTTCAGCTACTTTGCCCTTAGCTATAAGATGGTACATAGTTTGGGGTTCTATTGCATGCCATAAGTGAGTAATAGCTATTTTCTCATTTGTAGCTAAATAACAAAAGAAGTAAATGCCAAATATCTTCAAAAGTATTAGAGTTACAGAAATCTTTTCAAATATGTTATTCATCTACTTTTGGGTAAGCTATCACATAGTTAAGTTTCAGACCTGTTGCACCATGGATAGCTGAGTAATAGCTACTTTCAAATTCCGACTGTTGAGTAAAGCCATTGTATCTCCAAAACTATTGCAGTTACAGTGTTTTCCTAAAATATGTTGTTCAGCTACTTTGTCCTTAGCTATAAGATGGTACATAGTTTGGGGTTCTATTGCATGCCATAAGTGAGTAATAGCTATTTTCTCATTTGTAGCTAAATAACAAAAGAAGTAAATGTCAAATATCTTCAAAAGTATTAAAGTTAGTGAAATCTTTTCAAATATGTTGTCCATGTATTTTTTGTTTTTTGGTAAGCTATCACATGGTAAAGTTTCAGACCTGTTGAACCTTTGATAGCTGAGTAATAGCTACTTTCAAATTCCGACGGTTGAGTAAAGCCATTGTAACTCCAAAACTATTGCAGTTAGAGTGTTTTCCTAAAATATGTTGTCCAGCTACTTTGTCCTTAGCTATAAGATGGTACATAGTTTGGGGTTCTATTGCATGCCATAAGTGAGTAATAGCTATTTTCTCATTTGTAGCTAAATAACAAAAGAAGTAAATGTCAAATATCTTCAAAAGTATTAAAGTTAGGGAAATCTTTTCAAATATGTTGTCCATCTACTTTTTGGTAAGCTATTACATAGTAAAGTTTCAGACCTGTTGAACCTTTGATAGCTGAGTCATAGCTACTTTCAAATTCCGACTGTTGAGTAAAGCCATTGTATCTCCAAAACTATTGCAGTTAGAGTGTTTTCCTAAAATATGTTGTTCAGCTACTTTGTCCTTAGCTATAAGATGGTACATAGTTTGGGGTTCTATTGCATGCCATAAGTGAGTAATAGCTATTTTCTCATTTGTAGCTAAATAACAAAAGAAGTAAATGTCAAATATCTTCAAAAGTATTAAAGTTAGGGAAATCTTTTCAAATATGTTGTCCATCTACTTTTTGGTAAGCTATCACATAGTAAAGTTTCAGACCTGTTGAATCTTTGATAGCTGAGTAATAGCTACTTTGAAATTCTGATTGTTGAGTAAAGCCATTGTAACTCCAAAACTATTGCAGTTAGAGTGTTTGCCTAAAATATGTTGTTCAGCTACTTTGTCCTTAGCTATAAGATGGTACATAGTTTGGGGTTCTATTGCATGCCATAAGTGAGTAATAGCTATTTTCTCATTTGTAGCTAATTGAGAGCTTTCACTTGGTGAAGTTTCAGACCCTTAGCTAATTACTCACCTACTCAAAATGAGTAAATGCGAATTATCTCTAAAAGTATTGCAGATAGCCAATTTTTCTCAACTCATTCACCTACTTTTGGAAGAGCTTTCACATGGTCAAGTTTCAGACCCGTAGCTAATTACTCAAAATGAGTAAATGCTAATTATCTCTAAAAGTATTGCAGATAGCCAATTTTTCTCAAATAACTCATTCACCTACTTTTGGGAGAGCTTTCACTTGGTCAAGTTTCAGACCCGTAGCTAATTACTCACCTACTCAAAATGAGTAAATGCGAATTATCTCTAAAAGTATTGCAGATAGCCAATTTTTCTCAAATAACTCATTCACCTACTTTTGAGAGAGCTTTCACATGGTGAAGTTTCAGACCTGTAGCTAATTATTCACCTACTCAAAATGAGTAAATGCAAATTATCTGTAAAAGTATTGCAGATAGCCAATTTTTCTCAAATAACTCATTCACCTACTTTTGGAAGAGCTTTCACTTGGTGAAGTTTCAGACCCGTAGCTAATTACTCACCTGCTCAAAATGAGTAAATGCGAATCATCTCTAAAAGTATTGCAGATAGCCAATTTTTCTCAAATAACTCATTCACCTACTTTTGAGAGAGCTTTCACTTCGTGAAGTTTCAGACCCGTAGCTAATTATTCACCTGCTGAAAATGAGTAAATGCTAATTATCTCTAAAAGTATTGCAGGTAGCCAATTTTTCTCAAATAACTCCTTCAGGTACTTTTGGAAGAGCTTTCACATGGTGAAGTTTCAGATCCGTAGCTAATTACTCACCTACTCAAAATGAGTAAATGCGAATTATCTCTAAAATTATTGCAGATAGACAACTTTTCTCAAATAACTCGTTCATCTACTTTTGGGAGAGCTTTCACTTGGTAAAGTTTCAGACCTGTAGCTAATTACTCACCTGCTCAAAATGAGTAAATGCTAATTATCTCTAAAAGTATTGCAGATAGCCAATTTTTCTCAAATAACTCATTCACCTACTTTTGGGAGAGCTTTCACATGGTGAAGTTTCAGCCCCATAGCTAATTACTCACCTACTCAAAATGAGTAAATACGAATTATCTCTAAAAGTATTGCAGATAGCCAATTTTCTCAGATAACTCATTCACCTACTTTTGGGAGAGCTTTCACATGGTGAAATTTCAGACCCATAGCTAATTACTCACCTACTCAAAATGAGTAAATGCTAATTATCTCTAAAAGTATTGCAGATAGCCAATTTTTCTCAAATAACTCATTCACCTACTATTGGGAGAGCTTTCACTTGGTGAAGTTTCAGACCCGTAGCTAATTGTTCACCTACTCAAAATGAGTAAATGCTAATTATCTCTAAAAGTATTGCGGATAGCCAATTTTTCTCATATAACTCATTCACCTACTTTTGGGAGAGCTTTCACTTGGTGAAGTTTCAGACCTGTAGCTAATTACTCACCTACTCAAAATGAGTAAATGCTAATTATCTCTAAAACGATTGCAGATAGCCATTTTTTGTCAAATAACTCATTCACCTACTTTTAGGAGAGCTTTCACTTGGTGAAGTTTCAGACCCATAGCTAATTACTCACCTGCTCAAAATGAGTAAATGCTAATTATCTCTAAAAGTATTGCAGATAGCCAATTTTTCTCAAATAACTCATTCACCTACTTTTGGAAGAGCTTTCACATGGTGAAGTTTCAGCCCTATAGCTAATTACTCACCTGCTCAAAATGAGTAAATGCTAATTATCTCTAAAAGTATTGCAGATAGCCAATTTTTCTCAAATAACTCATTCATCTACTATTGGGAGAGCCATCACTTGGTGAAGTTTCAGACCCGTAGCTAATTATTCACCTACTCAAAATGAGTAAATGCTAATTATCCCTAGAAGTATTGCGGATAGCCTTCACATGGTGAAGTTCCAGACCCGTAGGTAATTACTCACCTACCCAAAATGAGTAAATGCTAATTATCTCTAAAAGTATTGCAGATAGCCAATTTTTCTCAAATAAGTCATTCACCTACTTTTGGGACAGCTTTCACTTGGTGAAGTTTCAGACCTGTAGCTAATTACTCACCTATTCAAAGTAAGTAAATGCCTATTATCACTAAAAGTATTGCGGATAGCCAGTATTTCTCAAATAACTCATTCACCTACATTTTGGAGAAGTTTCACATGCTTAAGTTTTTTTATGAATTTTTAAAATAAATTTTAATACATTAAAATTAATTAAATCATGCACTAAATCAATTATAACTTGAAAAGTACTGCATTTAGAGCACTTTGTGCAAATATGTTATGCAGCTACTTTTGGGTCAGCTATAACATAGTAAAATTTCAGACCTGTAGCTCATGGCATAGCTGAATAATAACTACTTTTAGGTTATCACTGTTGGGTAAATCACTTATAACTTGAAAACTTTTGCATTTACATTATTTAGTTTCATTTTGTTATTCACCTATTTTGAGGCGGCTATAACATAGTAAAATTCCAGACCTGTGGCTCATTGCATAGCGGAGTAATAGCTACTTTGAAGTTCTTACTCAACACTAAATCATTTATAACTTGAAAAGTATTACATTTAGAGCATTTTGTTAAAATATGTCATTCACCTACTTTTTCCATAGCAACAACATGGTGATTAACTTGGGTGTCTATCTGAATAGCTAAGTGAGTAATAGCTACTTTTGGGCTTTTCACTAACTTCCATCATGAGTAAAATCACTTGTAACTTGAAAACTATTGCATTTAGAGAATTTTGTGCAAATATGTTATTCACCTACTTTTGGGTCAGCTATAACATACTAAAATTTCAGACCTCTAGCTCGTGCCATAGCTGAGTAATAGCTACTTTTGCCTTTGCCGGTGGATACATTTTGCATCTGGCCACAGATGCATCCTTGGTCTAGTCTCTAAAAGTACTACAGGTGGGCAATTTCTTCTAAATAAGTCATTCACCTACTTTTGGGTGATCTACCACATAGTGAAGTTGCAGAACTGTAGCTCTTTAGATGGCAGAGTAATAGCCACTAAAATAAGTAAATGTCTTGTATCTGTAAAAGTAGTACAGATAGGCTATTTCTTCTAAAGACGTGCTTTCCTACTTTGAGTTGATCTGCATAATGAAGTGGCAGAACTGTAGCTCTTTGGATGGCAAAGTAATAGCTACTAAAATGAGTAAATGCCTTTTGTCTTTAAAAGTATTGCAATCAAACATTAAACTTGTCACTTCTACATGTGCCTCCATCTCGCAGGAAAATTTATATTCCACTATCTTTAGGACATCTAATTTATACGGCGGGAGATAAATGCATGCGTCAGAATGCTTGTTTTCTATAACTTGCCAAAATTTTGCAACCATGCAATAGTGTTAATGCTAAATGTGAAACCCAGCTTATACAAATTATGAGCTTCACAGTTAACGTGTAAAATAGAAAGTACAGTGCATGGAGAATTTATATTTGAATTTACTTTCCCTTTTTGTTATCTCCCACTAGCTAGCAGGGCAGGATTTGATCAAATGAATGCTGTACATGGGTGTGTTAATTGTTCTTTATGCACAAATATTCCTAAACTCTTTGTTTGAAATTTAGTCTAAAGGTGTCAAAATAAAACTGAAATAATGAATTTTTTGTCACAATGGTAGTTTTGAATGTGCTTCATGAAAATAATTGGACATTTACTTCACCTCGACTTTCTGCCAGTTTCTAATTTTGAACTTATAGCCTGAATTTTAAAATTTCATAAAAGCTTTTGAAATAGCTGAGAGCTTATATTTTGGGTTGCCTGTAAATAGGTCATGTACAAATATAGATTTTATTGTGTTAATACATCCTATCCAATGGACAATTGCTTTACCGGTCGGCGCGACTGGTCCCGCCAAACGACAGAAAAAGACGTCCTGTATATAATACCGGCAGGACCGGTCAGTAGTGTGCATTCGCTAGGTGGCGCATCATACTTGCTTGCTGTCCAGACAGAGTGACGTCAGTTCATCTTTTTCGTTTGGCGCGTGTAGTGTGCAGACGCGTTTTGAATTTATTCCAAGTTTGAAGAAAACGCGGTTTATTCTACGAAATTAAAGCTTATTTTCATCTGAAAATATATTTATTGTGTTACATACATTTTATGGCCTCTCCAGGACTTAAACGAGGCATTATCCAGCGGTTTATAGCCAGTTTTAGAGGTCGTGTGTCGTCCCTGCAGCATTCCTTCTGCTGGTCAGAAGCGTGTATTACCACGATTCACCCTCCATTTAATTCTACATTGTCGAGTAACACTGCGTGTATGTCGACGAGAAGAAATTAGAAGGAAAGAAGAATGCATCGTCTGACGTCATCACTTTCAGCTTATGCTTGTCACGTGACACGGACCTGGTCACGTGATACGCATTCAACAATGGAGGTCACGTGATACGCATTTAACAATGGAGGAATCGTGTTTTCAACAGAAGTTTTAGAAGAAAAGACGAGTATTTATCACTCTACAACCACTTTTTAACTGGCAAGAAGAAATCCAGCAACTCGTCTGTTGACCTAATTCTAATTCTAATTCTAATAGCACTTTTATAGCGCTTAATCTCCGTCAAAAGACAGACTCTAAGGCGCATCACACAAAAACATTGTTCAATATTCAAAAACCAGAGACATTGCAGGGGCCAGCACCGCGGAGAAAGCAGAAAGGAGATTGGAAATTTAGGGTGGGTATGCTTTTCCAAAGAGGTATGACTTCAACTTTGACCTGAAAGAGGCAAGTGAGTTTGCAGAGCGGACCTCATCAGGAAGGTCATTCCAAATCATAGGTGCGTCATACGCAAAACTGAGTCCAAAATGTTTTCGAGACTTGAAAATTGAACCAAAGTGGGGAACCTCAAGAAATATGCCATCAGATTGACTTCGACGAGTGTTATATGCACTATGTCTGGGAATGAGGAAGGGTTCAAAGTATTTGGGGTTACCACTGTGTAGGAACTTATATACCAGCATGGCAGTCTTAAAGATAGTACGGTACTTAATTGGCAACCAATGTAGTGCTTTTCTAACTGGAGTGATGTGTGAGTACTTGGTGGTGTTGGCAACAATTCTGGCAAGGCTATTCTGAACACATTGAAGTTTGCGCAGATCTAGAGCTGAGAGACCTCTGAACAGAGAGTTACAGTAATCTAGTCAACTTCCGACCAGAGCATTGGCAGCCATAAGAGTAGCTTCATGTGTCAGATGTCCTCGGAGTCGCTTAAGATCCCGGACATGAGCAAAACAAGCCTTGCAGACCTTCCTAACATGGCAAGAGAATGAGAAATCAGAATCAAACCAGACACCAAGGTTCCTAACTGCATCTGTTGGTGATATGAGATTACCAAGTATATTGACCGGGAAGGACTGATTAAGTTTTTCGCGCTGAGACTTTGAGCCAAACACAATGAATTCAGTCTTATCTGGATTTAGCTTGAGCTTATTTGTAGAGAGCCATCTCTTTACGTCTTCAAGGCAGTGTGACAGCTTATCAAGGGCAGAGGCAACATTTTTATGTGTGAGGTGTACATACAATTGTGTGTCATCAGCGTAGAACTGGAAACTAATACCAGGATGATTCTGTATGACTTTACTCAGTGGAGTAGTATAGAGTGAAAAAAGGATTGGCCCCAGGACAGAGCCTTGAGGCACACCATACAATAACTTTTTGGCATCAGATAAAATTGACCCAATCTTAATGCACTGAACACGGTCTGAGAGATAAGACTTAAACCAATCGAGGACAACCCCGCTCACACCAAACCAGGAGCTAAGAGAATTAAGTAGCGTATCATGATCAATAGTATCAAACGCTGCTGATTGATCCAAGAGAACGACAGCAGTAGCCTCACCTTTAGCAAAAGCCAAATGAACATCATTCTTAATTGAAAGCAATGCAGATTCAGTTGAGTGACCTAGTTTGTAGGCAGATTGCCTGACATTCTCAAGTCCGTTCAAACTAACATGGTCATTCAACTGAGAAGCAACAACACGTTCAACCAGTTTGGATATGAAGCCCAACCCAGAAACAGGTCTGTAGTTTTTTAAGTCATTGGGTGGTAGTGATGACTTTTTAATCAATGGGGTTACAATAGCCTTCTTGAACTCATCAGGTACAACACCTTCTGACAACGAGCAGTTAACAAGCCTGGTGATAGAGGGCAGTAAAATATCAATACATTCCTTAACAAGAAATGTAGGCCATGGGTCTAACAAACAAGATTTAGTGGGTGACTTCATGATAATTTTTCTAATTTCCTCTTGAGAAACTTGTTTAAAGCAGCTGAAATTGGGTACATCAGGTGGAGGAGGCAGAGTGAATGAGTCACTAGAGGAAAATGAGTTTCTGATTTTATCTATTTTGTCACTGAAGAAAGTGACAAACCGGTCAGCAAGACCTTTCTTAGATTCATGAGAAGGGAGTACTGCTTCAGAACTAGAGTGCAGTGCGGAACGCAAGACCTGCCATAGCTTCTTGGAGTCATTGGTATTTTCTCTGACCAGGTTTCTGAAGTAGTATAGGGATCGAGAGCCATATTGAGGATCGATATCGAATGAAAATTTAGGGTTGTGGATCGATCGATATTTCAATATCGGGACCGTTAATGTAAGCCGTGGGCGATAATACAGGTTATTTGAAAACGTGCACATCTAAATTCACGAAATTATCAAAAGATACTACTTATGCACCAAAAATATATTTCTGCAATATAAAATTAAATAAAATGAACAAAAATCCAATCAAATAAGAGTTTTCATGCTTTTTTGTGTACTAGCTGTCAGGTTTTGTTTCTCTTCCGTGAAACCGGAAGTTGTCACTGACAATGTAAACAAAGATGGCGCCAGACTTGAACCAATTTATTTCGGTTGTAAATGTGCTTTTTAAGGCGTTTATATAATAAATATTTATTTAAGCAGTAAAATTACTCTGTTTATTTTATTTTTGTCTGTTTCTTATATGTGGTTTCGATATTGAAATGCTGGTAGTATGTGTCGATATCGGCAGTTCTGTGGGATGATCGATCGATATTGAAAGATCGAGCACCAATCCCTACACTATTCTGAAGTAATTTGCCTTATCTTTGTTGACCAGTGAATTGCAGCGACCAATCTGTCTTCGAAGTCTAGCTCGATTATAGGCAGATTTATCTTTACGCCAGATTCGTTCCAGCTGTCGCCTGATGGTTTTTGCCAGCCTGTAGGTGTCAGATAGCCAACCAGTAGCTTGCTTAGTAAAAGTGCGAGTAACCAATGGTGCATGCTTGTCGAGCAATTTGCTCAAATCATCTAAGTATTGTTCACACAAACCACTGACTGTATCACCAGGGCATTTTACGAATGCGCTATTTCCCAAATCCTTACGGAAACTGTCCATGTCAATTTTATGATACCTCCTGAAGGTGACAACTTTTGCCTTATGTGAAGGAGGATTAACTGAGTCAAGCTGAGCAAGGACAAGAGCATGATCTGAAATAAATTCAGCAACTCGTACATTAGAGATGGCACTGGCATCAGTAGGAGTGACCTGAAGAAGTTAGATGTCAAATAGTCTTTGAATTCTTCAAATTTTGCCGGTGCCGGTCATGTGACTTCACAGATCTCAACACAACTACCGGCAAGCAAATCCCCAAGCGTGACTGGTTCAGCTGACAAGAAGTGATGAGTTTTACCGGTACCAGTTCTGGTCAGACTACCGGTGGGGAGCACTAGTGATGGGTTTTACCGGTTCCAGTCTGTACAGACTACCGGTGGGTCATGTTCCTGTGAAGAAACCCCTTCAGTGGTTACCAGTGATCAGCCCTGTTGATCCTGGAACCTCCACCAGAGGCCTTTCCACTGGTGGGACTGTTGGGGTACCTGTTCCAGTCATGTTCCTGTGAAGCTGTCAAAACCCCCCTTCAGTGGTTCCAGTGATCAGCCCTGTGTTGATACTGGAACCTTCACCAGAGGCCTTTCCACTGGTGGGACTGTTGGGGGTACCGGTTCCGGTCTGTACAGACTACCGGTGGGTGCTGTTCCTGTGAAGAAACCCCTTCAGTGGTTGCCAGTGATCACCCCTTGTTGATCCTGGAACCTCCACCAGAGGCCTCCCCACTGGTGGGACTGTTGGGGTACCGGTTCCAGTTTTGTTCCTGTGAAGCTGTCAAGGAACCCCCCTTCAGTGGTTACCAGTGATCAGCCCTGTTTTGATACTGGAACCTCCACTAGAGGCCTTTCCACTGGTGTGACTGTTGGGGGTACCGGTTCCAGTCTTGTTCAGACCACCGGTGCGGCTGCTCAGAGGGTTAACCTACCAGAAGTCGCGGTGACCATTGAGACCCTTATCTTCCCTGTGCAGAAGTTTGGACCGGTACCGGTCCTGTTCAGGCTACCGGTAGGGTCACTAGCCAGCCAGTGATGAGGTATACCGGCACCAGTTCTGTTCAGACTGCCGGTTGTGGTCACAGAAATCCAGCAAGGGCTACTGGTTAAACAGGATTACCGGTTACACAGAGTTGCTGGTGACCTACAGCAGGGCTACTGGTTCAGAGAATTACCGGCTCCTGAGTGTTGCCGGTTCCGGAGTGTTGCCGGTTCTGGAGTGTTACCGGTTCCGGAGTGTTGCCGGTTACAGAGGAATCTGTACCCATCCTTAGGGGCAAGAAACCAGCTCCAAATCCAGTGCTGACAACAGGTTTGCCGGTTACAGAGACTTGCCGGTTCCGGAGTGTTGCTGGTTCCGGAACCGTAGTGCTGCTGGTTACAAGAAATCTGCTGTTCCCATCCTTACTGGCAAGGAACCAGCTTCAAATTCAGTGCTGAGAACAGGTTCAACAGTTAGCCTTCTCTCAGAGCCTACCGGTTTGACCGGTTACAGAGCCTGTTTGATTGCAGAGAAAAGCTGCTGAACCACCGCTGTGGACAGGAAGAAGGCAACTTCATATGAGCCTATCCTTGCTAAGAAGTAGTTCACCCAGTTCTGCCAACTCCGGTGAGTTTATGCAGAACTGTGGAGCCACCAGGAACCGGTTACAGAGCATTGCCTCGCATATAACCGTTTAAGGCCTGGTACTGGGCAGGTCTCCAGGACTGACTGACAGACCGGCAGAAGTTCCTTAAAGGCCAAAACAACTGTTTAGGCCAACCAGTGGCAGCCTAAGGAACTGGTTACAGAGGAATTCTTGATCAGTCACTGGTCCCGGTGAAATGCCTGTCAAGCTACCTGACCAGTCAGCCAGCCTACCCTTTCGGGTCCCAGCTAGTCAGACAGTGGCTAGAGATTGACCCATACACTCTCCCCTTCCGGTTCAGACCCCACTTGACGAGGTCACCAACTGTAATAAGCAACTACCACAATCCAACCAAACAGTCCTTCCTTTTAGAGGCACTGTATCAGCTGATAAACAAGAATGCAGTCGAACCGGTGGAAAATCAAAACTCACTGGGGTTTTACAACCGGCTTTTTGGTACCCAAACCCAACAACCAGTGGAGACCAATCCTAGACCTGAGCACCTTGAATACCTTTTTAAACACAGGGACGTTCAAGATGGAAACCCCAGAGACAATAAGAACCTCCCTCCAAGCAGGGGAGTGGGTCACATCCATAGATTTTAAAGAAGCATACTTCCACATACCAATTCACAGTCAGTCCAGGAAGTACATGCGCTTTCACCTCCAGGGTCGGTCCTACCAGTTCAAAGCCCTTCCCTTTGGCCTGTCCACAGCTCCCATGGAGTTCACAGTGGTGGCCAAAGAGGTCAAAATCGTGGCTTTTCAGAAGGGTATAAGGATCCACCAGTACCTAGACGACTGGCTGGTGAGAGCCTCTACCCACCACACCTGTCTCCAGCATACTCAAACCCTAGTCACACTTTGTCAGGAATTAGGGGGGCTGGTGAACAAGGAAAAGTCAGAGCTGGTTCCCAAACAGGTCTTCAACTTCGTGGTTACCAGTTCGACCTGAAACAGGGCAAGGTCAGACCAACAGAAGAACGTTGGCAGGCCTTGACACACAAGATTAGATCAATATTGTCGGATCCGCTTTGCCCGGTCCGACAATTCATGTCCCTCATAGGTCTACTCACAGCAACAGGAAAGCAAGTCCACTTAGGGCGACTAACATGAGACCCATACAGTGGCACTTGAAAAACAACTGGAGGGTCCCAGAGTCACTGGAAAAGGTGATCCCGGTCTCCAAATCCCTCCACCCCCATCTAAGGTGGTGGCTGGAGGAAAGCAATGTGCTTCTAGGTCAACCATTACACCCTCTAAAACATGCTCTGCAAATCTTTACAGACGCATCAAAAGAAGGGTGGGGCGCTCACTTAGACGAGCACACTGCAAGGGGACAGTGGTCCCTACCAGAGAGCAAGTTACACATAAACCACTTGGAGCTGAAAGCAGTATTTCTAGCTCTAAAAGAGTTTCAAACCCTAGTCTTCAACAAGACAGTGTTGGTAGCTACAGACAAAACAACAGTGGTTGCCTATATCAACAAAGAAGGGGGGATGAAATCGGGCTCTCTGTGTGCCCTACTGTGGAGAATTCTGTCCTGGTGCACCAGGCAGCAAGTAACCCTCAGGGCACGTCACATCCCCGGCCGGCTGAACGTGATAGCAGACAAACTATCCAGGCTTGGCCAGACCATTCAAACAGAGTGGTCACTTCATCCAGAAGTGTTCCAAGCTGTATGTTCAAGGTGGCATCAGCCACAAGTGGACCTGTTTGCCACCAGGTTCAACAACAAACTACCACAGTTTGTATCACCGGTACCAGACCCCCAGGCTTGGGCAGTGGATGCACTCAGCCTCTCCTGGGAGGACCTGGACCCATACGCCTTCCCACCGGCAGCCAGCTTGGGCAAAGTGGTGGAGAAGCTCCAGGACTACCCCTGCAACAGAATAATTCTGATTGCTCCAGGGTGGCCCAACATGCCCTGGTTTTGGGACCTGGTAGCAATGTCAAGCCAGATCCCACTGTGTCTGCCCAGCATACCCAACCTAGTGTCTCAGCCATTCAACCAGGTCCTTCACAGGAACCTGTCGAATCTGAACCTACATGCCTGGCTCCTAGAGCCTCAGCAATCAAGGAGCAAGGCTACTCTGAGGCAGTGGCAGCACGAATTGAGGCTCCTCAAAGAAGACCAACCAGATCTGTCTATGAGGCAAAGTGGACCATTTTTACAAAGTGGTGCCTCAGTAATCAGGTGGACTTCAGGGCACCACCTCTGAAAGCCATTGCTGACTTCCTCCTGCACTTGTTTCAGGAGAAGAAGTTACAACCAGGCACTATTGATGGCTATAGATCCGCCATTGCTGACAAACTGGGCAATTCCACCATTAATGTCAGCAAAGATGAGAATCTCACTCGTCTCCTGGATAGTTTCCATAGAGACAGACCTAAGGGCAGGAGGGGCATCCCCTCCTGGAACCTTTCACTGGTTTTACATCAGCTCACAAAGGCTCCCTTTGAACCCCTGAAAGAGGCCTCCTTGAAACATTTAACTTTCAAGACTGTTTTCTTGCTGGCTTTGGGTTCAGGTAAACGCAGGAGTGAGATCCATGCTTGGTTACATAAGAACATCAGACACCAGTCAGACTGGTCTAAGGTGTCTTTGTACCCCTCACCCAGCTTCCTATCCAAGAACCAGCTGGCTAAGGAAGGTCCAGATAGTGTGGCTCCAGTGGTCATCCCAGCCCTGGCACCATCTCTGGATAGGTCACTCAAAGGTGACAGGTCCCTATGTCCAGTTAGAGCCCTGCGCTACTACTTGGACAGGACTGCAGACCTCAGGCAGAATAAGGAGTTAGTCTTTGTCTCCTTCAAGAAGGGTTTTGATAAAGACATCTCACCTGCCTCCATCTCCTCATGGATCAAACAGACTGTGGTTCTGTGCTATGAGCTCTCTGACCAGGAGGCCCTCACCTCTCAGGTTAAAGCCCATGATGTTAGGGCCTTTGCTGCCTCTAAGGCCTTCCAATCAGGGATTTCCTTAGATCAGATCTTGTCAGCCTGCCACTGGAAATCTCACAACACCTTCACCCAATTCTATTTGAAGGATGTTGCCTGGGCTGACTCGGAGCTTTTCCACCTGGGTCCTGTAGTGGCTGCCCAGCAGGTGCACCACCAGGCCCAGAAGTGAGGGGATGTTGTATATATGTAAATATGTACATAAAAAAAACAAAAAAAACAAAAAAACTGTGACTTGCTTCCCTTTGGAAGTTTATTTCTTCTGGGACTGAACTCAGCCCCTCTCTCTCTATCTTTCCCTTCTCAAACCGACTCTGGAAGGAAAGAAAAAAGGGGGGGGCAACGTCGGTAGACTCCCAGTTAACCGGTGAATTGGTGGCCGACCTTGACCTGTCAGGGTTCTCTGACCCTAGGTCAAATGGGCCTGTACTATTTTGTTTTGTTATGAGTTCACAGAAGTCCCTAGCTGCTTACCCGCCTACCAAGCGGTAGTTATTCAGCAATTGTCCATTGGATAGGATGTATTAACGCAATAAAATTGCAAATTTAATAAGTAAATTGAATTTTTATAAGTTAATACCCTATCCAATAGACAGGCAAGGCCCTCCCAACCGACCCCGCTACCAGCTTACTAGGGGTCTAAGTCTGTTTAGACAACGAAAAAGATGAACTGACGTCACTCTGTCTGGACAGGAAGCAAGTATGATGCGCCACCTAGCGAATGCACACTACTGACCGGTCCTGCCGGTATTATATACAGGACGTCTTTTTCTGGCGTTTGGCGGGACCGGTCGCGCCGACCGGTAAAGCAATTATCCATTGGATAGGGTATTAACTTATAAAAATTTAATTTACTTATTAAATTTGCAAATTTGTACAAGATATAAGTTTTACTAAATCTAAATGCACAACAATTGTTTACAAGTTGGATTAAGGTCCCTAGTAATGCCAGATAAAATACAACTTCAGTTATAATATGTTCCAAATCCCAACTTGTATGGGAGAGATAGATGTTCATGGAATATAACGTTGCTGTTTTTCACACACAGCGGGTCATGGACTTCATGAGAACTATACCTCCTGGTGAGCCTTTCAAAGTACAGTGGTGGACAAACCCAGCAAAGAAGAAGCTCAGCTTTGATCAGTGCGTGGAACTGCGAGCGTGCAGGAAATACAGGAAGTAAGTGCAGGGGAGTGTGGGTTCATCCATGAGACAACGTAATATGAGACAACATTTGTCATCCAAACATCCCAAGATGTTCGTAAAATGAAAAATGCAAATCAAACAACAGGGAAATAGAAATTTAAGAGAGTAGAAATAAATTCATAAAATGCAATGTTCAGGTAATGGAAGGGCTATAACAGGGATTTTATTATATAGATTCCTCTTAAAGAAGAGGCTGTTGTACGTTAAAGAGGGTTAATAGTAGTGCTGAAATTTTCTGATAGAATTGAGTATTTGTTTAAGTTTAAGCATTGCAAAAACATACCTGAAGTTTAATATTTATAGGGTTTTGTGAAAAAGAGACCAGAAAGCTTAAAGCCCAAAATTGACCTTATATCTGTTTGAATAATGCAGAGTCTCTTTTTTAGCCACTTTGATTCTCTGTGATGAATGCTTGTCATGAAAGTGTTGTGTATTAAAAGCATTATGTTCTTATTCTTAGAGTGATACGAGAAATAAATGAAGACTTTGGAAATGCAGATACCTCATCAGAAGAGGAGGACTTGTATTCAGGTTTCTCACTACTTTATTTTCCCCATTTTTACCTTGTACTTGTGTCTTTCACCAGCGAAACTGACTTACCTAAACCATATAATAAAGGCAATACTAAATCTAAGCAATATTTACATCCTGCAGTTTCAATAGTTGTGAGTCTAAGTTTCTCAAGAAACCTCGTGTAAAGTTCACCCACTGATTTCAGCTTTAATATGTAGGTCTAACAATCTAAACATCTCTTTTTGAATCATCCCAAATCCTTAATAAACTTCACAAATGGGCCCAGGTAAAGTGTTTTTCATTGACTATTGTAGAGCTTTCCAGAAACCCGTCCTACTCAGCCTACCTGTTGGCAGCAGATGACATCACTCCCAGTGTGATGGCCACAACTGACGGCAAGCCACTGATGTCTAATGGAGCAGGTAAGAGAGCTCATGAAAAAAACACAGAAAAACCCCTATTATCCAAATTTTAATTAACCAAAATGTATATTTTATAAGCCCATGTTGAGTCTTTTTCCCTCTGTTTTACACACATTACCTCTTCTATTTTATGAACCTGGAGGGTGGGGGTGGGGGGTCTACTAAAGAGTAGGGATGAGACGGCATTACCCGTGTTATGGTATCAGGACCATTTTACTGAAATACTGAAAGGAAATATTAATTTTATTGCGTTAATACATCCTATCCAATGGACAATATGCTAAACCGGTCGGCGCAGACCGGCCCGCCAAACGTCAGAAAAAGACGTCCTGTGTTTCCACCGGCTGGCCGGTCCTCACACTGCACTCGCCAGGTGGCGTGTCGTACTTCCTTCCTGTCTAGACAAGCTGACGTCATAGCATCTTTTTCGTTTGGCGCATGCACTGCTTTTAGAATTCTTGGAATATTTAATTTATATGTGAGTTATTTGAAGTGCGGGACTTTATTAAGTTGTGTATCACTTCCTCACAGGTTATAGACCTTCTTTGTCAACATTTTGAGACTTGGAACGTATTTGTGAGTTAAGAAGTGCGGTTTATATAACCTTCACGTATCACTTCCTCACTTTCGCTTGTGTCATGGCTTCTCCCAGTCAACGTCGAGGGGGCTGCGGCCACATGATGGCGGGGTTCGACCTACATTCTGTCTGCGCAAGGTGTAGAGATAAAAAGAAGGGCTCTGATCCCTGTACTAAATCTCCACCTGAAGATTGTCAACACTGCGACGCCTTAACACCAGACCAGAGAACCCAGATTGCAACTCCCTCTTATAAGTTAAAAAAGGAAAAGAAGGATGCCAAGTCGACTCCGGTTAAAGATTCAGACAATTCCACCCTTGTAGACCCGGCCTTGGTCTCTGTATTAGCTGTAGTGGATAAACAAAGCACTCCAGGTGCTTCTGCATCAAGTGAGCCGGCAGAGAAGAAGAAGAAAACTGACCCTAAACATTCCAAGTCCTCCAAGTCGGAGAAGTCGGAGAAGTTAAACAGTCATCCAACCGACCGGCTGCCACTTCATCTGAGTCTAAGCCTTCTAGCTCATCCACCGATACTAAGCTACTCGACATGGACAAAAAGTGGGCTGAAAGGTTTAACAGGCTGGAGGCCTTGTTTTTAGCCAAAACTGTTGATCCACCTAGGGACCCAGTATTCAGCACTGTCAAGGTGACGCCAGCACACGCTCCACCTGCCAACGTGGTCCGAACTGACCCATTCATTAAACCTCAGCCTCATACCTCTCAACCGACCGACCCTGCTGGAGATTCCGCCACCGACTCTTCCCTCCACAAGTCGGACGTTAAGACATCATCGGTTCAACCGGACCCTCCGGCTTCAGCTACTGTTAAAAGACATTTGTCATCTGCCTTTGACGTCTCCCGTAAAGAATCCTCTTCCAGTGATTCCGACTCCAACTCATCCTCAGATCAACCCCTACTGGATATCCTGCCAGAAGAGGGAGAATTGTCGGACGAACTGGAGGCAAACTTCTCTGATCAGGAACAGTCTCTGTTGGAAGAGCAGTCCTACCGGGAGACGATGCGGGGTATTAGATCCTATATGGGGTGGGATCATATACCAGATATTGACTCAGGGACCACCACGTCGGAGGATAATCCCTTTGCAGGCCCCAAACCACATGCACCTGGTAAAGTCTCTATCAACCTTCCCACTGACGAGTGGCTGTGCCGGAAGATGGCCAAGTTAAACATTACCCTCACCCAGGGCTATCCGTCCAGAACTTCTGAAGCCGGAGGACTTCAGAGAGACCAGTTCGTCCGGCCACCAAAATCCCAGCAGAAGTGGTACAGGTTCCACCCCAACCCAAAGAAAGACACTGAACAGACTGTTTCATCCTGGCATACCAGCTCTTCGAAGCTTAATAGCACGTACCTTAGGATTGCAAGACAGGCCGGTATTGCCTCCCAGCCTCCCATGTCGCGCCCTATATCTCAAGAGACATTGCGCAAGTGGGAGAGATCAGCCCGGGAATCTACCGTCATATGTAACCACGCGGCCAGCTTCAACCGGTGTTTACTGAAAGTACAACAAAATATGAACTCTCGACTCAAAGCTGTCAGGATAGAGTCTAAAGGAAAGGCTGCAGCAAAGGTTACAGACGCAGTTAACGAACTCCAGTTCCTGTTGGACTTCAACTCAAGTATTTGCCAGGCCATGGCCAAGGCCATGGAACACCTCACAGAATTCATATTTGTAAACATGGCCAATACCACGCTTCTTAGACGGGATTCCTACCTCGCCTACCTCAAGGCAGGTATTAAGGCAGACACACTTACTGCTCTACGCTCAGCCCCACTCCATCTGGACACCTTGTTCCCAGACAGTATAATAAAAAGAGCAGAGGGGGATATCACCAGTTTTGACAAGGGTCGGTCCGGCTCATCTTCCTATAAAGGCAGGAGATTCCATCCATATGAACACCATGACCAGAAGTCGGAAAAACAACAGGAAAGACCGGCATGGAAAAATCTTTCACGCACTCAACGTAGAAAGCAGAGGAAACAGTCACAGTACTCCTCCCGACCGGCCAAGGGTCAGCAGCAGTACAAATGACAATCAATATGTAACTCAGTTAAACTCACTGCTGCTGGCCGGGAGCCCTACCTTAGAGACAAAAGACACTTGTACTGTAAAGCTAGATGTTGTAAATTCTGTACCTACTGCGCCCGGGCATTCTCAAAAGAAGGAAATAAGTCCCGGGGCAGCAGTTTGTCATCTATACAGTCACAAATTAAAATATGTGAACAGTGCTTCTTGTGTCATTCCATTGTCTTATGTAAATGTTGTAAGAAATGCTCCCAATGTTGTCTCAAATCTTCCTGTAGGGGCCAGACTTCAAAACTTTTGGGAAAAGTGGCTGGATCTGGGCGCCGGTCCGAAAGTAGTTCAAATCCTGAGGGAGGGTTATACCCTCCCCTTCCGGACCAGGCCAAAATTATCAAGAGTTCCCACAGTTGTAAGCTGTTATGGCAATCCTCGCAGGAACCTCAAACTGTTAGAGGCATTACATCAGCTTACAACAAAAAATGCTATAGAACTGGTAAACAAACAGACCTCCCTAGGGTTCTTCAACCGATTATTCCTGGTTCCCAAACCCAACAACAAATGGAGGCCAATCCTAGATTTGAGCAATCTAAACCCTTTTCTCAGAACCGAGAAATTCAAGATGGAGACTCCGGAAACCATCAGAACCTCTCTCCAACAAGGACAGTGGGTAACCTCCATAGACTTCAAGGATGCATATTTCCACGTCCCCATACAGGAGCAGTCAAGGAAATTCTCGAGATTTCACGTCCAGGGACAGACCTTTCAGTTCAAAGCTCTCCCCTTCGGATTATCCACAGCTCCCATGGAGTTCACTGTCATAGCAAAGGAAGTAAAACTTATGGCCACTCAGAAGGGTATAAGGCTCCACCAGTACCTAGACGATTGGTTGGTGAGAGCCACATCCCACCGGGCCTGTCTCCAACATACACAGGTCCTAGTACAACTGTGCAGACATTTAGGTTGGCTGGTGAACATAGAAAAGTCGGAATTGGAACCCAAACAAGTTTTCAATTTCGTAGGTTACCAATTCGACCTCCAGTCGGGTCGGGTCCGACCGACACCGGACAGGTGGCAAAGCCTACAGGAAAAGATACTAGAACTCATCTCCCGACCGGCCTGTTCAGTACGGGAGCTGATGTCCTTAATAGGCCTGCTAACCGCGACGGAGAAATAAGTTCACCTCGGCAGACTTCACATGAGGCCCATTCAGTGGCATCTCAAAAGAAATTGGAGAATACCGGAATCCTTACACAAACGGATCCCGCTGCCCAGATCTCTGCATCCTCACTTACAATGGTGGCTGCAAGAAGACAACGTTCTCACAGGCCAACCACTACACCCTCTACAGCATGCTCTGCAAATCTTTACAGACGCATCAAAAGAAGGGTGGGGCGCTCACTTAAACGAGTATATTGCCAGAGGAACCTGGTCCCTTCCGGAAAGCAAATTGCACATAAATTTCTTGGAACTAAAAGCAGTCTTTCTGGCTCTAAAAGAGTTCCAAAAACTATGCATAGGCAAAATGGTGCTGGTTGCAACCGACAATACCACCGTAGTGGCCTATATCAACAAGGAAGGAGGCATGAGGGCGGGCCCACTTTGTGCCCTACTCTGGAGAATCTTGACCTGGTGCACCGGGAAGCAAGTGACTCTGAGGGCACGACACATTCCCGGCCACCTAAATGTAGTGGCAGACAAACTGTCCAGATTAGGTCAGACCATCCAAACCGAATGGTCCCTCCTGCCAGAAATCTTCCAAGCCATATGCGACAGGTGGCACCAACCTCAAATAGATCTCTTTGCGACGAGGTTCAACAACAAACTACCCCTGTTCGTATCACCGGTTCCGGACCCCAGGGCTACTGCAGTGGATGCACTCAGTTTGTCATGGGAGGACCTGGACGCATACGCCTTCCCACCGACAGCCATATTGGGCAAAGTGGTGGAGAAGTTGCAAGACTCCCCGTACCGGAGGTTGATCATTATTGCCCCGGGGTGGCCCAACATGGCATGGTTTTGGGACCTAGTGGAAATGTCCAGCCAAATCCCATTGCTTCTACCTCAATTGCCAAACCTACTGACTCAGCCCTTCAATCAGACCCCTCACAGGAGTCTGACAAACCTAAATCTCCACGCATGGCTCCTAGAGCCACAGCTATCAAGGAGCAAGGTTTCTCTGAGGCAGTGGCAACAAGAATTGAAGCTCCTCAGAGAGGATCAACCAGATCCGTCTATGAGGCAAAGTGGGCCATTTTTACAAAGTGGTGCATCACAAATCAGGTGGACTTCAGGACACCCCCTGTAAAGTCGGTTGCTGATTTCCTCATGTACCTTTTTGAGGAAAGGAAATTACAGCCCAGTACCATTGATGGCTACAGGTCTGCCATTGCTGATAAATTGGGAAGTTCAACTCTCAACATTAGCAAAGATGAAAATCTCACCCGTCTCTTGGATAGCTTCCACAGAGACAGACCCAAGGGCAGAAGAGGTATCCCCTCCTGGAACCTATCTCTGGTTTTACACCAGTTAACAAAGGCTCCCTTTGAACCAATTAAGGAGGCATCCTTGAAGCACTTGACCTTCAAGACAGTTTTCCTCTTAGCCTTGGGATCAGGCAAACGCAGAAGTGAGATTCATGCTTGGCAACATAAGAACATCAGACACCAGTCTGATTGGACTAAGATATCCCTGTACCCGTCTCCCAGCTTCCTCTCCAAAAATCAGCTGGCTAAAGAGGGTCCAGACAGTGTGGCCCCAGTGGTTATCCCAGCCCTGGCCCCAACTCTGGATAGGTCCCTCAAGTCTGACAAGTCCCTCTGTCCGGTTAGAGCCTTGCGTTACTATTTGGACAGGACTTCAGACTTCAGGCAGAATAAGGAGTTGGTTTTTGTCTCCTTCAAAAAAGGCTTCGACAAGGACATCTCACCTGCCACTATCTCCTCTTGGATCAAACAAACTGTGATCCTGTGTTATGAGCTCTCAGACCAGGAGGCCCACCAGTTACATCAGGTTAAAGCCCATGATGTCAGGGCCTTCGCTGCTTCAAAGGCCTTCCAGTCGGGGGTCTCTTTGGAACAAATATTAGCAGCATGCCACTGGAAGTCACATAACACCTTCACCCAATTCTATTTGAAGGATGTGGCATGGGCTGATTCTGAGCTTTACCACCTGGGTCCTGTAGTGGCTGCTCAGCAGATCCACAAATAACCCAGGCCAGAGAGGAGACTTGTACATATGTATATAGTGTATATATAGTTAAGAAGCATCAAAAAAAAAAAAAAAAATCAGACGTGCTTCCTTCGGGAGGTTTATTTCTTGGGACTGAACTCATCCCTCTCTTCCCCTACCTCAGAGCAGGCCTGTAAAAAAGGGGGGGGGGGGGGCGAGTCGGTTTGGACCGGTTAACCGGTTTCTGTTGACCGACCATAGCCTTAAGGGTCTTGATAATCTTAGATCGACCCAGGCTTAAGTTGTTAGTTATTTTTCTGAGTTCGTATAAGTCCCTAGTACCTTACCCGCCGGACAAGCGGTAGTTATTCAGCATATTGTCCATTGGATAGGATGTATTAACGCAATAAAATTGCAAATTTAATAAGTAAATTAAATTTTTATAAGTTAATACACTATCCAATGGACACGCAAGACCCTCCCACCGACCCCGCTATCAGTTTACTAGGGGTTTAATAGGTTTAGACAACGAAAAAGATGCTATGACGTCAGCTTGTCTAGACAGGAAGGAAGTACGACACGCCACCTGGCGAGTGCAGTGTGAGGACCGGCCAGCCAGTGGAAACACAGGACGTCTTTTTCTGACGTTTGGCGGGCCGGTCTGCGCCGACCGGTTTAGCATATTGTCCATTGGATAGGGTATTAACTTGTAAAAATTTAATTTACTTATTAAATTTGCAATTTTGATATGTTAATTGTTTGTGGATAACATGGTTGGAAAACATTAAATACTGCAAACATATAATAAATTTGAAGAACTTCTTACAGTATATCTTGTATTTTTTTCAAAGCTTTTGTTGCAATTTGCAATGAACCTATTTTGTTTTTGATCAATTCCATTTTTTGTTGAAAGGCAGTTCGATTGGGGAAATATAAAACGCAATTTATTTCAGTATTGCAGAATCAGTTTTGCATTTGCGGGATACCGAAACGAAAAATCTGCTGCAGTCCCATCCCTACATAGGAGCTCTAACCACTAACAAAAGTGAAAGTTTATCGAAGCTAAACATGGTAGATCTGATAAAAAACACATTAAAAACTAAAAAAAAAAAAAACGAGATGAAAAGGTACATTCTTTTTCAGGTTTAGGGTTTATATCAAATATTTGTAGCCTAAGTGCATTATTGATATACATTTTTACACATCAATATGGGCAAACCCTGTCGCTCCACAATAAATATCCCTAATATCAACAGATGATGAACTGACTACCAGAGGGCCCTTTCGTCTATTGTGATCCCTCTTGCTGTTGAAATGTTTATGTAGGATCTGATGTCATAAAATGTGTGTAAGCAGGTCAGCCAAGGAAGAGAGCAGTGAGTCCAGTACGCATGACTGAAGCCGATCTGAAAAGCATGATCAGACGCCACAAACGCAAGAGAGAGGAGGAGCCAGTGAGTCGATAATTTCATAACAACCCTATCTTTGTCAAAACCCTGGGGCTGTATTTACAAAGGTGGATCAAGCTTGGCAAAAACTTAACTGTTGATAAAATTTGATCAAATGAAAACTGACTCAAATTGGTATTCACAAAGGACAGATTAACTAATCCAAAAGTTGAGCGGTGTTTTTGGCTCTTATCAAATTAGAGTTGAGTGTTTCGCCATATTTAATCCAAAATTTAAACCAGCTACTATGGTAAATCAAAGTTAAATCGAAAGTTAGGCAAAATATCAGCTCAACTTCTCAGTGAGTACATACTTGATCCTGATCAAATTTTATACTTAATGCGACTAGATTTTTTTACTCAACTTGAGCCTGATTTCTTTTGTGAATACAACCTCAGGATTTACAATTTAATCCATCTATGTGGAACTCTGAAGAGCGGAATTACCTTTTAAGTACACATGTGGTTTGAATAAGGAATACTCAACAGTTAAGTTTGCACAGTTTTCAGGATATCATTGATTTAAATAGTAAATAAACATTCATGGGAAAGGGCTTTGGTTTTCCTACCATCACTGCCACTGCTAAGTGCTGCAGTTGTGGTCTAAATCATATTCAATTGAAAAGGGCTCTGTTGAGTAGAATTATACATCAGTAGGACATTTCAACTGAAATGGCCGTTGTTGACTGGAACTGATTGTCAGGTGGAACCGCTTTTCCCTTTAACATTCTGTAATATGATTTTGAAGGATGATACTGGGAATACACTCTTGCCTTTCTGTGTACTTAAGCTTAAGTATAATGAAATAAACCACCAAATGTTTAACTTAGCTATGAAGTGTCATATAATTATTCTCACAGGAATGTCTGACTTAGTAAATTGTCTGGGGAGATTTGATGTTTAATAAATTATAAATTGTAAATTCTTTCAGTAATGCTTTCGTTGCTGTGACATCTGCTGTATTTGAATAACAAGCAATAAATAAATGTGATCATCCTGTGTTGACTTGTCCATGTCAGGTGTTTATGTGTTGTGTTATGTACAGGAGGATCCAGAATTGGACACAAGTGGCCTGTCCATAGAAGATGTGTTGACCAGATCATATGGCAAACATTTCCCCAAACAAGGTAACATCATTGGGACTTTTGTAGCTGTTTGAGAATATTGTAGTAAAAACTTTGAGATTCATGTACCATTCTCAATTTGTTTTACTCATTAAATATTGTTTAAATCCAAGATTATGCATGTCATTGCTTGCCTCTGAAGTATATATTTGAACCAAAAAATGATAAATAAGAATGACTGCTAGGCTGTTCTTGAAAATATGTGGTTGCACACTAGCTTTTTACTTCTGTAGTTGTGGGTTTTAATCTTGGTCACCATAACTACCTCATTAACTACCTATTGTTAGATTACCTATGCAATGTGTTTAAAGCAATGCAAAAACCAAGTGGTGAAAATTAAAATTAATTTCCTGTTTTAATCTTAGTTTCCATTTTGGTTTTCTGTGTTAGTTTCACTTTCTATTTCAGTCATCAAGGACAAAGTGCCTCAAAAGAAGAAAGGTGAGAAGAAGGCCAAGAGACAGAAGCTGGGTGGGTCAATGCCTGCCTTGTGGTCACATGACCTGGAAGCCAACCAGGACGGCAGTGTTGTAGACAGTGGTGCTGAGGAAGAGGGAAGCCTTATGATGTGAGGATTGAAGCTTACTTTATAACCTGTATTACCTGACCTATTATGCCATTTTGTCTTTTTATTAACTCATTTACAGTCCCCTAAATTTGTATTTACCCATTGTTTTATGCTTAAATACATCTTCTGTTTTTAGAAACAGCATATTATCTGACCACAATCTAACGCTAACTGCATAGTCAGATAATGTAGATGGTACTGTATATGAAGACAGGTTTTTTGCGAAATAATGGGTTATGAACAGTTTGTGACTGTCAAGGTTTTACCAGAAATCTATGATGATCATATTGTTGCTGTTGTTGGTTTGGGAACTAAGAAAACAGCACTGAGGTACAAAAGGCTGTAAATCTTTTGGAGATCTCAAATTTGATCTTTAAGGTTAAATGGGACTGAAACTTCACTGCTTCATTTTTTTTTGCATTAGATTTAATACTGTGAAGGTCCACTGGCACATGATCGCCTTTCCCAGTGTTGACACCCTCAGGTGCCTTCATTTCTTCAAAGCCATAGAGGTCTACGGCTACATCTATTATTTTGACCAATTTGTTTCATTCAAATACAATACATTTATACAGTTCACTGGAGCTATTTGTATCAAATTCATATTGATTGGTAGTGACAAGGCCGTCTCTATGGCATAGAGGGTGGTTATGTATGTTGCTAATGTAATCTAATCATATTGTTCCTTTATAGCATTTGATGTCTGTATAAACAGTTTCCATTCACATGAAACAAAACCACAGAGTGGACATGAGTTTGTAAAGTGGAATTTTTATTGCATAAAAACGTACTTACATAATCCCAACAGAAGCTTACGTGACCTACCGTTCGGTCAAGGACACAGACAATGTGTCTCGCCATTTTTTTTCTCTCTTAATGCACACACGTAAACCCCAGCGGGCACCTGCTGGAGGTTATATCTCCACTGTAAGTTGTCATTCTTATTTTGACCGCCGTCAAGTACACACGCGTTCTTTTCGGATCTTCAAAGATTTTTTACCATGTCCGAAAAACAAAGGAAATGCTCCATTTGTGCAGGTGATATGTTGCCTTGGGACAACCATCAGGCCTGTTTAAAATGCAGAAACGACAAGAAAGGGAAGGATAAGTGTGTGATTGGTAAGGAAAGTGACTGTACTATTTGTGCTGGTGCTTTGAAAATTCCTCATAGAAAGAAATCTTCAAAAACTAAAGTTTCTGACAAGTTTGATGATTCGCTGTTGGATGAGCCAACTCCTTCAAAGTCCTCAACTTCCTCCACTTCTACTCCTGATTCATCTCTTCAGGAGATGTTAAAGGCTATGAATTCTCAGTTATCTTCCCTGGCTTCTCAATTTGAGGAGTTCAAGCGCAGGGATAAACCTTCAGCTTCCAAAACAACTCTTCCACACTCTCAGGAGCAGGGTATGTGTGCCCCTGCCTCCCAGAGCAGACCAGTTCCCTCAGAGGGGGAATTATCTGATGAGGAATCATCTTTACCTGCTACGAAACGCCATAGATCCAGGTCTCCTCAGGGTGATTCAGACACTCATTCCCAGGAATTAGATCCTTCCTATGTGGAAATGCTCAATGCCATCAGGAATCTGTTGGATTTAGAGACTATAGATTCAGAAAGGCCTCTGGAACAACAGTAAAAGACAAGTCCAGCTCTGAATCTCTATCTCAGGGACAGTTTTTGGCCTTTGAGAGGCCTGACATGATTTATTACACCACCTCTCCTCAAAATGCTCCTCTGAAAGCTCCTAAACTTCCTGACTCATACTTTAACATAGCTAAAGTAAAGTCTTTGTCATCTTCAATCTCTGTACCTTCCAAGCAGTTTATTGTACAGGAGACAGTTTGCAGAGAAAATGTTCAAATCCTGGGCCATGTTGTATGGTTTAAAATGGCTATTGAGGAGCTCAACAATAGGATCCAGGAGTTAGCTACTGAGATCAAATGTTCAGAAGATCTGGAAACCATCAGGGAATCAGCAGATCTCATGATCAAATACTCTCAACTCCAGGCTTCTGTCACATCTTCCTTAGAAATAGCTCTGGATACAGTCCTCAAGCAGAATATGACTCTGGCCTGCAATATGCTACTTGCAAGGAGAGACAGCTTATTGAAGGACTGCAGCTCAAAATTAGGTCCTAAGGACTTGGCAAACTTGCGTACTGATCATTTTGACCAGCAGGAGGTGTTTAATTCAGATATCCTATCCCAGGTTGAGGATAACATGATCAAGAGACTCTCCATTATGAAGGATTCTGAGCCCAAGTCCTACAAAGAGTCTGTCAAGAGTTTCGATTTCGGGAAGTCTTCACATCCAAAATCTCAGGAGAATACCAGGTCGTTTCGTGACAAACGAACGCAGCAAAATTCAACCTATGGCCACTTCTCTGCGCGCGCATCGCGAGGAGGCAGAGGTGGAAAGAGGAAATGACTTCCCAGGGGCAAGATTGCGGATTTTTTGGCAGGTATGGTCAAAAAACCACGCCCATCCCAGAGTAGTAAGTTTACTGCAACATGGCTATCGCCTAGATTTCAAGTTTCTTCCAAAATTGTCGAAAATTCCGCTCATTTTGAGCGAATATCACAACAAAAACAAAGATGGCGCCCTCCAAGAGGCAGTTCAGGCCATGCTTACAAAAAAGGCGATAGTTCCTGTCAAAAAACTCACTACTCTGGGATATTACAGCAGACTTTTTCTGGTTCCAAAACCCATGAATCGTTGGCGACCAGTAATAGATCTAAGTATGTTAAACCTTCATTTGCATGTACCGACATTCAAGATGGAAACAGCCGAATCTATCAGGAAATCGATTCGAAAAGGGGAGTGGGTCATCTCGATAGACCTCACAGACGCTTATTTCCATGTTCCAATTCATCCACAATCTCAAAAATATCTGAGATTTCAGACCAAAAAGGGGGTTTTTCAGTTTCAAGCTCTTCCTTTTGGTGTCGCGACAGCTCCCCTAGAGTTCACTCGCATTGTCAAAGAGGTCAAACTCATAGCTCAAGCCAGGAACCTCAGAATCCATCAATATCTGGACGACTGGCTTCTTCGGTCACCATCAAAAGATCAATGTCTCAAAGATTCGGAAAAGTTAGTTCAGTTGGTGCAAGAACTAGGCTGGATTATCAATTTTCAAAAATCGGACTTGATACCCACGCAAAAACTGGATTTTCTGGGCTATCATTTCGACCTTCAGAGGGGTCTAGTGTTCCCAACCCAGAAGAAACTCGATCGGCTAAACGCTCAGACTGTTTCCATCAGAAAGTCATTAGTCTTGACTCCAAGAAAGCTCATGTCGCTCATAGGGACTTTAGCTTCCTTGGAAAAAACAGTACCACTAGGAAGGTTACACATGAGACCTTTCCAGTGGTACCTAAAGTCGCACTGGAAGTTTCCCCAGTCATTGGACATAAGGATTCCGGTAACAGGAAATTTCCTGAAGCACCTAAAGTGGTGGGAGGATATCAAAAATCTCATGGCAGGTGCTCCTATCCATCCTCAGGTACACAACACACTGGTGTTTACAGATGCCTCACAAAAAGGCTGGGGAGCTCACTTAAACGAGATAGTGTTAAGTGGTCTCTGGTCAAACAAGGAAGCCCAGCTCCACATCAATGTATTGGAGCTAAAAGCTGTTCTTCTAGCCCTAAAGGGCTTTCAGGAACACTTACAAGGTCAAACAGTGCTCATTTGTTCAGACAACAGCACAGTAGTAGCTTATCTGAACAAAGAAGGAGGCACACATTCCATAGAAATGTGTGCTCTTATCTGGAGAATTCTTGCATTCACAAATTCCAGAAAAATCCAGATAAGGGCAAGACACGTACCTGGATCCCTAAACGTCATAGCAGACTCTCTATCACGAAGGGACAAGGTCATACAGACGGAGTGGTCACTTCACCAACAGATATTCAACCAAATTTGCAAAGTTTGGCACACACCAATGGTAGATCTTTTTGCAACTCATCTAAATTACAAACTTCCAATTTATGTATCTCCTGTCCCAGACAGAAAGGCTTGGAAAATAGATGCATTGAATATCTGTTGGGAAGGCCTAGACGGCTATGTCTTCTGTCCAGTAGCCATCCTGCCACAAGTAATTCAAAAAATAATAACATACCCATGCAGGATGATAGTACTGGCTCCAGGGTGGCCAGGGATGCCGTGGTTCTGGGATCTGGTGGATCTCTCGACCAGGGTACCTCTACAGCTCCCTCATTGGAAGACATTACTGAAACAACCACATTCCAACAGGTTCCACAACAACGTGGAGTACCTGAATCTACATGTGTGGCTTCTGGATTCCAGGAATCCAATTCTGGAAGATTCTCATCTGAGGTGGCAGAAAGAATTAAGGCACCTCAGAGGGAATCCTCAAGAAAAGTCTACCAATCAAGGTGGACCATTTATGGGCAATGGTGCACAGAGAATAAGGTGGACATCACCTCAACAGCTGTTCCCCAGGTAGCAGAATTTTTAAACTACCTGTTCACAGTCAAAAATCTAAAACCAGCTACAATCACTGGTTACAGAACAGCAATTGCTGATGCTTTGGGTTCACAGGGTGAATTCATTTCAAAAAGTCTAGAACTGAATAGACTTATTGCCAGCTTCACCAGGGATAGACCTAAACCAAATAGGTCCATACCTACATGGGACCTCTCATTGGTCCTCTTAGGTTTGACAAAACCTCCCTTTGAGCCTTTGTCAGAGGCTCCTTTGAAGTGGCTAACTTACAAGACAGTGTTCCTGTTGGCTTTAGCCTCAGGAAAAAGAAGGAGTGAGATACATGCTTGGACTCACTCTTCTGTCTCTTCAAGGAGAAATTGGTCAGAAGTTACTGTCTCTCCTTCTCCGGCCTTCCTGGCTAAAAACCAATTGGCTTCGGATGGCCCTGATTCCATTCAGCCAGTAGTGATACCAGCCCTTACTACCATGTTGGACAGCTCACTGGTGGAGGACAAGTCACTTTGTCCAGTTAGGGCCCTCAAGGTCTATTTAGAGAAGACCAAATCCATGAGAAAGGGCAAGGCCCTGCTCTTTGTATCCCTTAGGGAGGGTTATTCTAAGGATATCACAAGAATAACCATTTCCCAGTGAATTAAACATACCATTCAAACTTGCTATCAGTCTTCAGATACGACTGATCAACAGGTCACTCAGGTTAGAGCTCATGATGTTAGAGCTATGGCTGCATCACTTGCATTTAAAGGAGGTATCTCCTTAGATCAGGTCTTGAGCTCCTGTTACTGGAAATCCCACAATACCTTTACAAACTTTTATTTGAAGGATATTTGCTGGGAAAATGATGATATCTTTAAGTTAGGTCCCATTGTGTCTGCACAGCATGTAGTGAACAATTGAGACTTAATAATATAATCAGTCTTTATGTTTTCAGGATGTATGGATTTGGACTGGAATGTACTAGGACTTTGATTTGTGGAACAAGAATATGGATAAGACTTCATGTTATGGCTGCTTGGCTTGAGGGACAGCTGCACTCTGACTGTTGGAGTTTTATTCAACTGGGCACAGCTGACCTTTGACCCCTGCACTACTGTATAGACAAGGTGGAGGGTTTCATACATATTATTTGATGTACAGTACAGCATGCTGCTTTCATAAGTGGGTGAGTACTTTACAGCTACTTTATTACAATTATTTTTCACTTTAACAGTACTTGTATTGACTATGACAGTAATAATGATACTAGTATTCATATATGTAGTATATTACAGTGTTTGTAGTATAACATATTGTGTATGCATTTTTTTGTATCTGTATACCTAAAGAACTCTCCTATAGCACTTGACAGTCCTCAGAAGTCTACCCACCATGGACCTCAGGGCTGCATTCAAGCTTCTGTTGGGATTATGTAAGTACGTTTTTATGCAATAAAATTGGTTAATTTTATTGTAATTGGAATTTTTATAAATAAAAATACTTACATAATCCCAACAGGGAGAGTCCCACCCTCCTCCCCTCTACCATCTTCTGAGGGGTAGGGTCAAAATTAGAATGACAACTTACAGTGGAGATATAACCTCCAGCAGGTGCCCGCTGGGGTTTACGTGTGTACATTAAGAGAGAAAAAAATGGCGAGACACATTGTCTGTGTCCTTGACCGAACGGTAGGTCACGTAAGCTTCTGTTGGGATTATGTAAGTATTTTTATTTATAAAAATTCCAATTACAATAAAATTAACCAAATTTGGTTAATAATTAAAAGCTTAGATAACATAGATTCCACTGTATATTTTACTAACTCAGATATTTGTGTTTCTTCAATATTAAACTTGCATTTCTTTTATATCAGCCAACACATGAACAGTACCAGAGAATATGGAGAACATGGTTCCTTCTTGAGCCTGCTGAGAGATCTACTTACTGAGGAACCAGAACACAAACTCCCAACATCAAAGGTAGGTAGCTAATATAAGATAGATACAGTGAAACAAAAGTCAGGGATATATTGGTTTCACGTCCGTTGTGCCGCCGCCGCCACCGTACGTTTTGACTTGTGTGTGCGATAACTCAAAAACGCTTTCACGGATTTCATTCAAACTTGGCACACGCATGTATTTGGGTCAGGAGAGGATCAACATTTTCCCCATACCTTCCCCCATAACTCAAAAGTGGTAGGTCTGACAAGTCTGTAAGTGTAGTAGATATAACTTCTACATGTACTCTAATTCTATGAAAATTTTTAAGTCTGTAACTTTAATTTTAATGTCACCTTAAAGTCTCTAAATTGCCCACAGAGACCCAATTTATGGACTTTTTGTCACTTTGAAGGCCTATAGCTGTCAAACGATGTGACTGATACAGCTGAAATCTCATCTGGGAATATATGATTATGTTCTGTTTACATGTGAGAAAAATCAAGGCTTTAAATAGACGTTTGACCTGTGTATGAGGACCACAAACCCCCACCCGAGTGACCCCTTTTACGACATTTTCAACATATTTGGTCCTGTAACCTGAAAATGGTAAATCTGACAAGTCTCTAACTGTAGTAGACATAACTTCTACATGAAATCTTTGTCAAAAATTTTAAGTCTGTAACTTTAATTTTAAGGTCACCTTAAGGTCTCTTAAATGCCCACAGACCCCCAATTGGTTGACTTTTTACCACTTTTAAGCCTTGTAACTGTCATAATATGCGCCTGATACAGCTGAAAAAGTCATCTGGGAATATATTAATATGTTCTTTTTTCATGTGCCTCAAGTGGGAAAGCTGGTAGTTGCTTGCCGTTGGTCGGCAGTTTACAGTACACAACCCTAGTGAACTGTATGTACTGGTTTCCTCTGCCCTTCAAGCTACCCGTCGTGATATGACCTGTACAGTGTTGAAAGCGACGTCAAACCCCAAATAATAATAATTTTCATGTGCCAAAAACCAAGGCTTTAAGTAGACATTTAACATGTATGTGAGACGCATGAATGATCCACTCAGAGGACTTTTTTATGTCAGCTGACTTGTCAGTCAGCTGACATTATGTCGTCACTCTGCGGCGTGGGCGTCCGCGTCCGCGTGAACATCTTCTCCTCCAAAACTACAAGGCCTAGAGACATGCTGTTTTTTTTAGAAGATACCTTATCTATCGAGGATGAAAATTTGTTCAAGGCATGCAAATCTGTCTGTTCGTCTGTTTTCTAGAGACATTATAAGGGAGGTACCCCCACCAAAAGTGTGAAAATTTCAACACTTTATCACAATTTTCTCAGTGACTATTGCAGGGATTTCTCTCATATCTTGCATATATGTACTAGGCCAGCGGTAGATTCTCTTGTGTGAGTGTGAGACCTGGATCTGTCTTATTTTTTTTTAATAAATTTTTTTAATAATTTTTAATACATTAAAATTCATGAAATCATGCACTAAATCACTTATAGCTTGAAAAGTGTTGCATTTAGAGCATTTTGTTAAAATATGTTATTCAGCTACTTTTTTCAGAGCTACAACATGGTGAGTAACTTGGATGTCTGTCTCAATAGCTAAGTGAGTAATAGCTACTTTTGGGCTTTTCAGTAACTTCCATCATGAGTAAAATCACTTGTAACTTGAAAACTATTGCATTTAGAGAATTTCGTATAAATATGTTATTCAGCTACTTTTGGGTCAGCTATAACATAGTAAAATTTCAGACCTGTAGCTCATGGCATAGCTGAGTAATAGCTACTTTTAGGTTATCACTGTTGAGTAAATCACTTATAACTTGAAAACTATTGCATTTAGAGTATTTTGTTTCAATATGTTATTCACCTATTTTGGGGTCAGCTATAACATAGTGAAGTTCCACACCTGTGGCTCATTGCATAGCTGAGTAATAGCTACTTTGAAGTTCTCACTGTTGAGTAAATCAGTTGCAATTGGAAAACTATTGCATTTACAGAAATTTGTGTAAATATGTTATTCAGCTACTTTTGGGTCAGCTATAACATAGTGAAATTACAGACCTGTAGCTCATGGCACAACTGAGCAATAGCTATTTTCAGGTACTGCCTGTTGAGTAAATCAGTTGTAACTTGAAAAATATTGCATTTGGAGTATTTTGTTAAAATATGTTGTTCACCTACTTTTGGGTCAGCTATAACATAGTGAAATTACAGACCTGTAGCTCATGGCACAACTGAGCAATAGCTATTTTCAGGTACTGACTGTTGAGTAAATCAGTTGTAACTTGAAAAATATTGCATTTGGAGTATTTTGTTAAAATATGTTGTTCACCTACTTTTGGGTCAGCTATAACATAGTGAAATTACAGACCTATAACTCATGGCATAGCTGAGCAATAGCTATTTTCAGGTTCTCACTATTGAGTAAATCAGTTGTAACTTGAAAACTATTGCATTTACAGTATTTTGCTTAAATATGTTGTTCACCTACTTTTGGGTCAGCTATAACATAGTAAAAATTCAGACATGTAGCTCATTGCATAGCTGAGTAATAGCTATTTTCAGGTTCTCACTATTGAGTAAATCAGTTGTAACTTGAAAACTATTGCATTTAGAGTATTTTGTTTAAATATGTTATTCACGTAATTTTTGGTCAGCTATAACATAGTGAAATTGCAGACCTGTATGTCATGGCATAGCTGAGCAATAGCTACTTTCAGGTTCTCACTGTTGAGTAAATCATTGTATCCACTGGATAGCCGCAGTGTGTAGAGAGATTTCACCATTACTGCTCTAACGAAAAAAAAATATTATAGCTAGCCTTCTCAAGTTTGCAGGATATATTAATAACCATAAAATGTTGCCTGGGAATATTTTTGGCCTCATTTTGAAAAACAAGATGGCCGCCACAGGTGTTTCTTTGTCAGTCATGAAAAGTGCTTATATCTCTCTTATTATTATATCCCCAGACGAAAGTCGGGGATATATTGGATTCAGGTCCGTCGCGCCGCCGCCGCCGCCGCCGCCGCCGTAGAAATTTCCTTGTGGACGCGATAACTCAAAAACAAATTAATATTTTTTTTTCAAACTTGGTACACATGTTAAGGGTGCCCAAAGGAAGATCCCTATTTTAAGGTGACCTTAAACTCCCAGTAAAAAAGAACTTATGGCCACCTTAAGGTCAGAAATTGCACTTTTGGCCACTTAGAGCCCTGTAGGTCACAAACTATGATGCTCAGCTGGCTGAAATTTTACCTGACAACACATTAATATGTTCTTAGTACATGTGCCGAAAATCATGACTTTAAGTTGAGGAGAAAATTGTGTTTGAGGCCCATAAATACCCCCACTTAGGGATTTTTTGCTATACTTTACACATATTTTGCCCTATAATTTGGAAGTGATAATTCTGATGAGTCTCAAACTGCGCTAGGTATAACTTTGATATGTAATCCTTGTCTGTAGAAAATTTTAGGGCTGTAGGTTTACCCAAAGGGGTCGACTTAAGGTCTCAAAAGTGCCCACAGAGACCCAATTTATGCACTTTTTGCCACTTTCAAGCACTGTAGCTTTCAAACTATGTCTCTCATCTAAGTTAAATATCATCTGGGAATATATCTATGTGTTTTCTTATATGTGCCCCAACATTTAGGCCTTTAATAGACAGTTAACCTGTGTATCAGGACCATAAACACCCACCCGAGTGACCCTTATAAGACATTTTTCACATCTTTTTCCCTGTAACTTGGAAATGGTAAGTCTGAGAAGTTTCAAACTGTATTAGATATATATTCTGTGTGTAATCTTAGTATGTAACAGATTTTAAGTCTGAAGCTTTAATTTTGAAGGTCAAATTGAGGTCTCTAAAAGGCTCCCAAAGACCCAATATTTGGACTTTTTGCTACTTTTAAGCCCTGTGACTGTCAAACTATGTGACTGATAGAGCTCAAATCCTATCTGAGAAGATATTAGTATGTTATTTTTATATGTGCCAAAAATTAAGGCTTTAAGAAGACATTTAACCTGTGTATGAGGACCATAAATCCCCACCCGAGTGACCATTTTTAGACATTTTTCACATATTTTTCCCTGTAACTTGGAAATGGTAAGTCTAAGAAGTTTCAAACTGTATTAGATGCATATTCTATGTGTAATCTTAGTATGTGACAAATTTTAAGTCTGAAGCTTTAATTTGAAGGCCACATTTAGGTCTCTAGAAGGCCCCATAAAGACCCAGTATTTGGACTTTTTGCCAATTTTAAGGCCTGTGACTGTTAAACTATGTGACTGATAGAGCTGAAATCTCATCTGGGAATACATTATTATGTTCTTTTTACATGTGCCAAAAATCAAGGCTTCAAGTAGACATTTAACCTGTGTATGAGGACCTTTAACACCCACCTGAGTGACCCTTTTAAGACATTTTTCACATATTTTGCTCTGTAACTTGGAAATGGTAAGTCTGAGAAGTTTCAAACTTTATTAGATACATATTCTATGTGTAATCTTAGTATGTAACAAATTTTAAGTCTGAATACATTATTATGTTCTTTTTACATGTGCCAAAAATCAAGGCTTCAAGTAGACATTTAACCTGTGTATGAGGACCTTTAACACCCACCTGAGTGACCCTTTTAAGACATTTTTCACATATTTTGCTCTGTAACTTGGAAATGGTAAGTCTGAGAAGTTTCAAACTTTATTAGATACATATTCTATGTGTAATCTTAGTATGTAACAAATTTTAAGTCTGAAGCTTTAATTTGAAAGCCACATCGAGATCTCTAAAAGGCCCACAATGACCCAATATTTGAACTTTTTACCACCTTTAAGCCCTGTAACTGTTAAACTATGTGATTGATGGAGCTGAAATCCCATCTGGGAATGCATTATTATGTCCTTTTTACATATGCCGAAAATCAAGGTTTTTAGTAGACATTTAACCTGTGTATGAGGGCCATAGACACTCGCCCAAGTGCCTTTTTTGACATTTTTTCCGTATTTTGCCCTGCTATTTGGAAATGCTTAGTGTGACAAGTCTTAAACTGTATTATATATGATTTTTGTTTGTTATGTATGTCCCCCCAAAAAGTTTCAGATCTGTAGTTTAATTGCTAAGGTCTCTTTAACAATTGTAAAATGCCCACAGAAACCCAATTTATGGATATTATGCCACTTTAAAGCCCAGTAACTGTCAAACTATGTGGGTTATAGAGCTGAAATCTTTGAATTTTTAAAAGGAAATGCCTGTCTATTTAAATTTTGAATATTAATAATGTTATGGCTATCTTAGTCTTTTAAGAACTTATTTTTGTGTGTTATACCTCTGCTTGCTGAGTTCTTCACTTTTTAAAATGAAACTGGTGAAACATATTGAAGTAGACAAAATGGACACTTTAAGTGAGCTTTAAGTCCCAATATTAATGAAATTATATCCTTATGTAGTAAAACTAGGGGATTTTTAACCCTCAACTAGCCCAGTTTTATTCAACTTGCCTCAGTTAATTTTGGCACAGCTCCTACAGTTATGAACTCATTTCAGTTGATAATCACATACTTAAAATTCTCAATTCTTTTTGTATTTGAGTACCCCTTTTATATAGATTGTTTGTTTACCATTTATGCTCAACCCACATCCCCCACCCGGATTCCCCCCACCCACCTCTGGGACCTCCAGCTATATTGAGTGACACTAAATAAACAAAGGTATTTAATGATATCAGATGAGAAACAAAGAACTCAATGGGGTTGCAGATCTTGTGTAATAGTGAGAGAGGTGTGGAGAAGGGGAGAGGGGTGGGGGTGGGAGGTGGTGGGCTTCATTACATATAACACAAAGGGGAGTCAGAACTGAGATTGTGTCACATATTTAGGTTGCATATATATGGACCACATATATAGGTATAGAGGAAATGAATAACTGAAAACAATTTGCAAATTCTAAAAATAATATAATAAAATAATAATATAAATAATTTTTTTTTAAATAATATTTTATGTGTGAACAAATATAGAAACAGATATGCGCTTTTGGGATTATGAATTTTAGAATGGACATTGAATCATCAATCATTTAAATACTTTGAAGGAAGATTGAAAAATATGATGAGTTGAGTTAAAAATAATATTTTATTTGTCAACAAATATAGAAACAGATATGCTCTTTTGGGATTATTATTTTAGAATGGACATTCAATCATCGATCATTTAAATACTTTGAAAATAGGTTTAGAGTTATCATTGCAGGAAGATTGAAAATATAATTTGAGTTATGTATTCGGCGTCTGGGGATACACCATCTTCCTTGGGGAGATATAAACAGAGTAGATTGATGTGCTGAAGTTCATATAATAATGGGTAATTATGTTTTAAAAAATTCCCGATCAAAACCTGTGGCGTGAGTGATGACCTGTCTGGGGATATGTTGGCGCCGAGTTGGCCCAATCTAGTTGGTCCTAGAGGTTTGGGATGGTAAATAGTGGTGGGATCGCCAGCTTAAATGACAGATCGAGCATCACTTGTTAGAAGCGAGTTGAACTCGAGTCAAACTCGAGTAATTTCCGGGATAAAATATTTCGTTTGTTAGTGAAAATATTTTACATAACCGTACATGAGGCAAATCTTTGAACTTGAAATTGGCTTTCGCGATATAATTTAAGTTAAATCTTCATTTATTTAAGCCAGAATAAAGGAAAAATACAATATATTTTTGAAAATTTCAGATATTTCTATTGTTTTGGTGAAGTGTCAGCCTTAGATGCTGAAAATATATACGTTTTCAAAAACTCGAGTTTCACTTGCGCAGATCAATGTGACCCCCAATTATCGCCCATCGAGTTGTAACTCGAGTTTCCGTCAACTCGTCCCAGCACTAATGGTAAACCAACCTGTAGGAAATCATGGCCTGTGAATCTTTTGGTATGGTCAGATTTGACCTTTGACCCCTCCTTCAAGGTCAAACAAGGATAGCCAAACTTGAAAGTGCTTATAACTCACTCATTATTGGTCCTAGAGGTTTGGGATGGTAAACAGACATATAGGAAATCATGGGCTGGGAATCTGTTGATGTGGTCCGATTTGACCTTGGACCCCTCCTTCAAGGTCAAACGAGGATACCCAAACTAAAAAGTGCTTATAACTCACTTATTATTGGTCCTAGAGGTTTGGAATGGAAAACCCAAAATCATGGGCTGGGAATCTTTTGGTGTGGTCGGATTTGACCTTGGACCCTGCCTTCAAGGTCAAACGAGGATAGCCAAACTTAAAAGTGCCTATAACTCGCTTATTAATGGTCCTAGAAGTTTGGGATGGTAAACCAACATATAGGAAATCATGGGCTGGGATTCTTTTGGTGTGGTCAGATTTGACCTTGGACTCCTCGTTCAAGGTCAAACAAGGATAGCCAAACTTAAAAGTGCTTATAACTCGCTTATTATTGGTCCTACAGGTTTGGGATGGTAAACCAACCTACAGGAAATCATGGACTGGGAATGTTTTGGTGTGGTCGGATTTGACCTTGGACCCCTCCTTCAAGGTCAAACAAGGATAGCGAAACTTAAAAGTGCCTATAACTCACTTATTATTGGTCCTAGAGGTTTGGGATGGTAAACCATCCTATAGGAAATCATGGGCTGGGAATCTTTTGGTGTGGTCGGATTTGACCTTGGACCCCTGCTTCAAGGTCAAACGAGGATAGCCAAACTTAAAAGTGCTTATAACTCGCTTATTAATGGTCCTAGAAGTTTGGGATGGTAAACCAACATATAGGAAATCATGGGCTGGGATTCTTTTGGTGTGGTCAGATTTGACCTTTGGACCCCTCCTTCTAGGTCAAATGAGGACAGCCAAACTTAAAAGTGCTTATAACTCGCTTATTATTGGTCCTACAGGTTTGGGATGGTAAACCAACCTTTAGGAAATCATGGGCTGGGAATGTTTTTGTGTGGTTGGATTTGACCTTGGACCCCTTCTTCAAGGTGGAACGAGGATATTGCATTTGCAGTATTTCTTTAAATATGTTTTAACCTACTTTTTACACTTAAACAGTTACCTTGTTACTTTCCTTCATAATACCATTTGCAGGGCACAACTTTTTTGTCCTTTTCTTCTGTCAGCTTCGGAATTTCTTTCAAACATGCTGTTCAATTACCATTTACTGTACTTCTGTACAGCACTTTCCCTGATAATTATGCTTTCCTCTCATTATCACCTTCACAAATCAAAAACACTCAGTCAGCTGACACAGTTCACGGGCACTCTCCTCTTGTTTAAATTGACCCCCAAAAATGAAAAAAAAAATGGTCCCCCCCCAAAAAAAAAAAAAAAAAAAAAAAAAAATTTGTTTATAATAATTGTGAATCACACAAAATGGGTGCTGCAAAAAATACCCGGTGAATACTTGTGGTGTGAGAGATGGCCTGTCTGGGGATATGTTGGCGTCGAGTTGGCACAATCTAGTTTTGATTAAGTTATTTGAATACTGCAACTATTCTGGGTAGTGTATGTTCTCAAGATTCAGAATTTCAGTGAGTTTTGTGAGTTAAATTTATTGTGATGAATTTCACATTTTAACAAAATTGGATTGTTCGTATATGAATGATGCTTTTGTAAAGGCGTACAAAAGTTGATTGTCAATTTAAGGCTCCCATTTAATCTGAAAATAAAATTATGATCCCACAAAAAATTCTGTTGAAGATTGCTGAAAGTAGGGGAATGACAATGAACAAATAAATAAGGTCGATCGCTTGTGGATGAAATTTTGGCTTGATATTGAGCCATCGCAAAGTTTAGTATGTACCTTGACAGGAAACAATATCCAATATGTCAGCTCACGTTAAGGAAAAAATATACATATTTAAGCCTTGAATCATTGTAGTTAGCTGATGTCATCATATAAAAGAGTAAATATTGTGTCAAATAGGTGTGTTATGTGATATAATATAAGTAAAGTTGTATTATTAGTGTAATTTAGTGTAAAATTGTAACCAGTTCAGTGGTATTTTGTCTATATATGAGCACTCATCCCTTAAAATTAGGTTTTTAATTTTCATAAAATTTGGCTCATTTAGTGATCATAGACTACTCGTGCACATCCCTAGTTGAAAGGTCTTGTGCATTTAAAGTTATGTTCAGTTATGCAGAAAAGTACAAAGGAACAGTTTTTACCCCATAGGCCTTAAGGGCTGTCAGGGTCTTGTTTTCACCCATGGTGTCTGGATTGGCAGGCGGGCAGCAGGAAAAAGTATGTCCGAGCTGTATCTCAGAAATCGTAAGGTGTAGGAAGTTGATACTTGGTGGGGACATTTGTGCAACATCATTTGATTTGACCTTTAACCTTGCCGTAGCGACCTTGTCCTATAAAATCTTGTCTGGGCTATATTTTGGTAACCATAAGGTGTATGAAGTTGATACTTGGTAGGAACATTGGTTGGGAGTTGTAGGATTGCAACATTATGGTGTAACCTTGATTTGACCTTTGACCTTGCCATAGTGAACTTGACCTATAAAATTTTATCCGGGCTATATCTCAAAACTGTAAAGTGTAGAAAGTTGTTACTTGGTAGGGACATTGATTGGGGGTTGTAGGTGTGTAACCTCATGGTGTGACCTTGATTTGACCTTGGACCTTGTCTTAGTGACCTTGACCTATAAAATCTTGTCTGGGCTATATCTCGGCAACCGTAAGTTGTAGGAAGTTGATACTTAGGACGGACATTGGTTGACGGTTGTAGGTGTGCAATGTCATGGTGTGACCTTGATTTGACCTTTAATCTTGCTGTAGTGATCTTGACCTTTAAAATTTTGTCCAGGCAATATCTCTGAAACTGTAAAATGTAGGAAGTTGATACAAGGGTCATACTTTTTAGTTTACTGATTAATGCTGTCATCTTGCAATTGGATTGTCTTGTATTAAGACTTTATCTTTTCATACATTTCCTCTACTTAAACATTATTTGGACCTTTATATAACTGACACTGCTCTGAAAGTATCCCGATCTTTATACTGTTTCACTACTTCTATATCTCATTTTGTTGAAAACTATTTCCCCAGGCTGTGGGGTACGGGCATCTCTGATGCTATTTTTTTGTTATGGTTGTGCTTAAGTGCATATGCCAAGCAGTAGCTCCATTAATAGATTTTCAATTTTTTCACTAAATTTCACTTGTGCTCCTTTTCAGTTGGAGCTGAAGATCTCAGACTGGCAGAAGTCTCAGTGTGCCCGACAAAACCCTTGGTTTCCTGACTGCAATAACTGGGCTTCTGCCGCCTCCTCAGCTCTCAGGTTTCTGGCTGGGGACCTTGTTGGTAAGTGTAGTTTTAGATTTGTTGATATAATGCTGGTTTGTTGCTCCTGTAGCATGTGGGTACCGAGGTTCAGCACTATAAAAGTATGCTGAGATTAGTAACGCATAGGTATCTCTGGCTTCTGGCCAGTAAACTTATTGGTAAGTGTAGTATATTTGAGAGAATATCAGTAGTGTACTGTTCATTTTATAAAAAAAAACACTTTGAATATTTGTGTATTGTACCACATTGCATGGCTGATACTTAGTTTTATTCTCAGTCATATTTTTAAAATGAACTTCCTCATAATTCTGTACAGATACTTCATTTATTGAGTACCAGGGCCTTTATGCGTTGTATATGCATTGAATAGGTTGTGCATATTCTTATTTATCACAGATCCTCAGTGGCCTAGTGGTTAGCAAGTTTGGCATCTAATCACAGGCAGTCACCTCCGTGTGGGTTCGACTCGCTCAAGGGGCAATGCTGAGGACCTGTCTAGTATGACCCTGGCTGTTGAATGTGATGTAAAACCCCAACTTTGAACTTTTTACTTTCTTATTTCTCACTTTTTCTGCAGGGATATCACTGGAGAACTTTGTGCCGTTTGTGGACTACAAGGAGCGGCCCCAGATGTGGAAGTGGATTGGGGAGGGCAGGGATGCGGAGGATGAGCTTACAGACCTGTACTCTCACTGGCTGACTCATAAAGAGGAACAAGATCAGGAAAATAATGAGATGGCGGGAACTCCACCACCCAGAGCGTATGTACAGTGTTGCCTTAAACCCAGTCACATTATGTTGTTCATGCACCTAATAACCCCCTTCCCCATACCTAATTTTACTGCATGGTGATACTTACATTTGTGTGGGAACTGTCTAGAACTATATTGAATTTCATTACCATTGTCACATAAGTTTTTAAATACAAACACTTGGTAGCTATTAAAGTAAGAGATGCAGATGTTTTAAAGTTGATATGCCCCCAAAACTACTACATAACTATGATAATCGTAAATTGATGATCGTTTTTAACTAGCATTACTGATTGAGCTAAGTGTGTTGGGGATTTTAATAAAGTAAAACCAAGCCAGTTTGTTGTGCCAGCTGTAGACATAATGTTTGAGCTCAAACTTGTGTCCTAATGTCTAAGAATGGCTTCGTTAGAAAACATAAAGTGGGTGTAGTTTTACGTCTTGCATCTATACACCAGACTACCTGTTGATGTGATGCTAAGATGTCCGCCTCCATTTTTAGTGGTGTTACTGCTGAAAAAGTAACAGATACATTACAGAGTTTATTTGCTTCAATGCATAACAGAGTAGATCAACCAGCATCCAATATGTTGTGATAAGTATACTTTGTCCAAATGATATAAAGTAATACAAAAAATACAGTTTATTATGAAACAGCATAAACCTCTGGCTTTGTTTCCGTCTTTCTGCATGGTGCCGACCCCTGCAATGTTTCTGATTTAACAGTTACAATCTCTTGATTTCTTGGATTATGCATCTTAGAGTCTGTCAATAGATAGAGATTAAGCGCTGCAAAAGTACTTAAAGATAATCTTTTCCTGCTTCCCCTTCTAGATCTACTTACAGTTACTGTGAGAGTTTCTTGCTTTCTTATTATTTTATAGATGCTCTGTGGTGTGGGAAACGATCCACTCACCTCTTCAGTCATGGGTTTGAGTGTCTCTCCTGACATTAAATGTGAAATTTGATAATTGCTTTGTGACAGTCAATTGTTTGCAGTGCAGAGTAATGACCAGTTGATATGTGCTGCATCACCTGATGCCTAAGCTACCCTTTATACGACTTGTACACTGCGTTTAGAGAGATATTAAAGCCAAATTAATCTTTTTAACCTGGCTTGCTTTATTAAAAGGTACACAGACTATGTGATCAAGACTCCAATGGATGAAGATAAGGAAGTCTTTCAGGAGCAGGTAAGAACTATCCCATAAAATTTTACATATTTACACCTTGAAACACACTGAATAACATTTCCAGAAATGTTTTTGTGTAGCTTTATAATGTATATTCACAGAAACATCTTGTGTACTTGTGTGTGAATGATTGATGGTCCAAAGCAAAGTTTCCACTTGAAGCTGACACTGAGGTTGACATCAGATGTGGAAGATGAGTGTTGCCGTGACACCAGTGATTCCCCCCAAAAAGTTCCTCGATGTTTTATGGGTTTCAGTAGCTTTTATGGCCTCTTTGTTTTGGCAAATGATCATTTGGATCCCACCTCTGTGGGCTTTGGTTTGAATACCTCTCATGACAACTTGTGTATGAAACAATGAAGATGACAATCCCATTATAACTATAACCATTAACAGGATGTAAAAACCCCCAAGTATTGGGTGAATGCAAACACTACCTTCCACACAGTGCAGTCGCCTGTTAACTTCCTGTAATTCAGGAAGAGTGCCTCAATGACTGTTATAGTTAATAGGTTTGATATTTAATTCGATGGCCCTTGCCTTTGGTCATATGTTGTAGTGCATGGGGACATTGAAGAGGCTCTGAGAGTCTTAGCCAGACATTGATAGGGTTGTAAAGCTCCAAGTTTGACCTTCTTTGTGACTTGTTATTCAGGAGACCATGCGGTTTGATAACCCTCACCAGTCTTTCACGTATTATATGCACGGATATGAGTCAGTGGTGGGACCAGTGAAAGGCGTCTACTTAAAGCCTGATGCCAATGTGAAGGCAAGAGACCATATCCTACTGAGGAAAGACCGGCCTTCTTATGTCACTATTCTCACTTTGGGTAGGTATAACCTGAAATCTCTTGCTTATTCATAGGAGCATAATGCCTTTGGATTGGCTGTACGTTGTTCAAATCTGTCACCTGGTCTAATCTACTGACATTTAACCATAGTTTATACTAGGACCCTATTTCAAAAATATAATAATTACACGTTACTTAGGACTCTTGTGCATTAGCTGGCCCACACACAAGACTTGTCATCTTACAGGACAAGGTTACTCTGTTTCATTTTCTTAGAGGAATATGCAAACTAAGCTGTAGCAACCACAAGATAAGCAAGAACAACTTACAGATAAGTCGCATCAGCATAAAGGTTAGTAGAAAGTAATTTATGACTGACAGGATAGGTGGTGACAACTTAGCACCGAAATACTCATTCGCAAAGTTATGCTCCAGACCTCTATGACTGAAGGGATTACTCATACAACCAGTAAGATTACACTCGGAACTACATTATTTGGGACAGTCTCATCACAGTGGTATTTGATGTAATGTCAATGCATTACTTTTGTTCTGTACTGATTCATATTGACCCCAGTCTCGGTGCAAGCTGAGAAATTGCCTAATATTGAGGCTGCATGGTATGTAACTATTGTGCTGTACTATATTATGTTGACCTTTTGACCTTGCTGTTTCAGTGCGAGATGCTGCAGCTAGACTGCCTAATGGGGAGGGTACTCGTGCAGATATCTGCGAGCTTTTGAAGTACTCGCAGTACCTGGCGGCCGCGGTGACAGACTCACAGATAAACCAGGTAGTGAGTGGAGCACTGGACAGGCTGCATTATGAGAAAGACCCATGTGTGAAGTACGATACCACCAGAAAAATGTGGATATACCTGCACAGGAACAGAACTGAAGATGAGTTTGGTTAGTAGTCTGTTCTCAACAATGAATTCATTTAAACAAGCAAAAGCTGTATTATTTCTGTACAGCATCTACTTAATTTTTACATGAGAGGCCACTTTGACAATGACTGGACCCATCAGTTTACTTAACAACACAGTTAATTTAAAATCACCCTGCTCACCTAAAACAGACACTTCAACTTACTGCAGCCAGCACACAAAGTAATGGTACAGGTTTTATTGCCATTATTGCTTGAAAATGGCTTGGTGGCATATGTCAAATTGGTTTCAGGCAAACTTTCCCCTTAATATACTTGGAGTAACACAAAGGGTGTATCAGTGATTGTCATCATGGTTGAGAATGATCCCTAGAAGGTTTCTTAGCTCCAGACAGCCTCAGTACATGAGAGGAGTTTGTACTGCAATTGTGTCCCAAGGTTGTAGTCATTTGATTCATTTGGGATGTATTCACACCATTTCCCTTTGTCAGAAAGCTTGAAGAAAATAACTAGATCACTTGTGGTCACAGTTAGGCTAAATCATTGTATTCAATGACAGAACATTAATCATTGTAGAATATTGTTCTTTTGGGTTTAAATCTAATCTAATCTACTACTTTGCAAGGGCAATATCTTCCCCACAGAGGAGAACTCAGTGCGCTAAAATTAAACAAAATCATTATCATAGGGAGAGTCAAGGGGCGTTCAAGGTCAGTAATCCTGGATTGTGGGTGTGACCAGGAGGGAAGAAAACCAAGTTGGAAAACTAGAGCTGAAGAGGTGGGTTTTGAGGTGCTTCCTAAAAGATGCAACAGAGGAACTGTTTCTTCCATGAAAGGGGAAAGAGTTCCAAAGGACTGGGACATAGTGACTGAAGGAATTAGAAAAGTGCTTGATTGATTTGTGAACTCTACGATCGTAAGTGGGGGTTTGAAGGAACTTGAGTTTGGGGGTACTTCGCCTTGTATTTCTAGAAGAGGTATAGGGATGGATTAATTCTCTTAGGTAGCTGGTTGACCTTGGTTGAGAATTTTGTATGTAATAAGGCCAATTTTAAATTGTACTCTGTATCTGACTCGTAGCCAATGGAGTTTTTTTAGTTGAGGGGTAATAAGAGAGAATTTGGAGGAACGGGCGACAACCCTGCAGAGTGAGTTTTGGACTGGCTGCAGTCTCCTTAACTCAAAAGCAGTGAGCGATAAGAATAGTGAATTGCAATAGTTCAACCTGCTGCTCACCAAAGCATTTGCTAACAGCACCTATGTATTAAGGTCTAGAAGGGGACAAATTCTGTAGAGGTCTCTCGCATGTACTCCAGTGGACTTTATGACCTGTGACACATGGTTTGAGAATTAAGCGTCCCGCAAGGGACGCTTGTTTGTGTATGGGAGAGCTTCAGGCTCCGCCGGCTCTGCCGGCTCCGCATTTTGTTTTCCTTATAACTCTGTAACCGTTAGGCGGATTCTTTTCAAATTTGGCAGGTTTAGGCAGTAGCCTTGGGGAATTTTTTTGAATATGCTGCAGTGACATTTCAACCAATCAGAGAGGTCACATGACCAAAAATGTCTTTTTTCGATGGGGAAGCTTGTCCGGATGATAACTTGAAAGGAATTTTATCAATTCACCTGAAACTTGGCAAATACATTCATTCTATTAAAATCTGGAAATCATTAGATTTTGGCATTGATTGGTCAAGAAATGGCCGAGTAATTAATGATTAATTAATCATTACGAATTTTCCAAATAAGGAAAACACAAAAATGCTTATATCTCGAAAACCGTGCTAGATAGAGCGATTTCGACGAAATTTTTGACCCGCAGGGTATATCTGCGGAGTAGTTTTCCCAATTTTCAAAAAATTTTTGTCTCGCCCAAAATGGCGGCCATTTTGAATTTTCGAAATTTTCGCAAAAATTGCAAAACACAGAAATGCTTATATCTCAAAAACCGTGCTAGATAGAGCAATTTCAACAAAATTTTTGACCCGCAGGATATCTCTGCGGAGTACTTTTCCCAATTTTCAAAAAATTTTTGTCTCGCCAAAAATGGCGGCCATTTTGAATTTTCGAAATTTTCGCAAAAATTGCAAAACACAAAAATGCTTATATCTCGAAAACCGTGCTAGATAGAGCGATTTCGACGAAATTTTTGACCCACAGGGTATCTCTGCAGAGTACTTGTCCCAATTTTGAAAAAAAAATTTGTCTCGCCCAAAATGGCGGCCATTTTGAATTTTCGAAATTTTCGCAAAAATTGCAAAACACAAAAATGCTTATATCTCAAAAACCGTGCTAGACAGAGCAATTTCGACGAAATTTTTGACCCGCAGGATATCTCTGCGGAGTACTTTTCCCAATTTTCAAAAAAATTTTTTCTCGCCAAAAATGGCGGCCATTTTGAATTTTCGAAATTTTCGCAAAAATTGCAAAACACAAAAATGCTTATATCTCGAAAACCGTGCTAGATAGAGCGATTTCGACGAAATTTTTGACCCGCAGGGTATCTCTGCAGAGTACTTGTCCCAATTTTGAAAAAATTTTGATTCGCCAAAAATGGCGGCCATTTTGAATTTTCGAATTTTTCGCAAAAATTGCAAAACATAAAAAAGCTTATATCTCGAAAACCCTGCAAGATAGAGCGATTTCGACGAAATTTTTGACCCACAGGGTATATCTGCAGAGTAGCCATGCCAATTTTCAAACAAAAAATTTCTCGCAAAAAATGGCGGCCATTTTGAATTTTTGAATTTTTCGCAAAATTACAAAACACAAAAATGCTTGTATCTCGAAAACCGTGCTAGATAGAGCGATTTCGATGAAATTTTTGACCCACAGGGTATCTCTGCAGAGTAGCCATGCCAATTTACAAAAAAATTTTGTCTTGCCAAAAATGGCGGCCATTTTGAATTTTCGAATTTTTGCACAAAAATTGCAAAACACAAAAATGCTAAAAATTTTTTATCTTCAGGGTATCTCTGCAGAGCAGCTATTCCAAAGAGCTTTCACTTGGTGAAGTTTCAGACCCATAGCTAATTGCTCACCTACTCAAAAAGAGTAAATGCGAATTACCTCTAAAAGTATTGCAGATGGCCAATTTTTCTCAAATAACTCATTCACCTACTTTTGGAAGAGCTTTCACTTGGTAAAGTTTCAGACCCGTAGCTAATTACTCACCTACTCAAAATGAGTAAATGCTAATTATCTCAAAAACTATTGCGGATACCCAATTTTAATCAAATAACTCATTCATGTACTTTTGGGAGAGCTTTCACATGGTGAAGTTTCAGACCCGTAGATGATTACTCACCTACTCAAAATGAGTAAATGCGAATTATCTCTTAAAAGTATTGCAAATAGCCAATTTTCCTCAAATAACTCATTCACCTACTTTTGGAAGAGCTTTCACATGGTGAAGTTTCAGACCCATAGCTAATTACTCACCTACTCAAAATGAGTAAATGTGAATTATCTCTAAAAGTATTGCAGATAGCCAATTTTTCTCAAATAACTCATTCACCTACTTTTGGGAGAGCTTTCACTTGGTGAAGTTTCAGACCCATAGCTAATTACTCACCTACTCAAAATGAGTAAATGCGAATTATCTCTAAAAGTATTGCAGATAGCCAATTTTTCTCAAATAACTCATTCACCAACTTTTGGGAGAGCTTTCACTCTGTGAAGTTTCAGACCCATAGCTAATTACTCACCTACTCAAAATGAGTAAATGCGAATTATCTCTAAAAGTATTGCAGATAGCCAATTTTTCTCAAATTAATCATTCACCTACTTTTGGGAGAGCTTTCACTTGGTGAAGTTTCAGACCCATAGCTAATTACTCACCTACTCAAAATGAGTAAATGTGAATTATCTCTAAAAGTATTGCAGATAGCCAATTTTTCTCAAATAACTCATTCACCTACTTTTGGGAGAGCTTTCACTCTGTGAAGTTTCAGACCCATAGCTAATTACTCACCTACTCAAAGTGAGTAAATGCGAATTATCTCTAAAAGTATTGCAGATAGCCAATTTTTCTCAAATAACTCATTCACCTACTTTTGGGAGAGCTTTCACTCGGTGAAGTTTCAGACCCATAGCTATTTATTCACCTACTCAAAATGAGTAAATGCTAATTATCTGTAAAAGTATTGCGGATACCCAATTTTTATCAAATACTCATTCATCTACTTGTGGGAGAGCTTTCACATGGTGAAGTTTCAGACCCATAGCTAATTACTCACCTACTCAAAATGAGTAAATGCGAATTATCTCTAAAAGTATTGCAGATAGCCAATTTTTCTCAAATAACTCATTCACCTACTTTTGGCAGAGCTTTCACACACGAAAATGAAAAATTGTGAATATCTCGGAAAAGCTATTTCTTTTGCTTTAATGCTCGGCGGGAGATACACACCGCGGCAGTGGTCTTGACAAAAATTTTTGTCTCCCCAAAAATGGTGGCCATTTTGAATTTTCAAAGTTTTTGCAAAACACAAAAATGCTTATATCTCGAAAACCGTGCTATATGGAGCGAACTCAACAAAATTTTGGACCTGCTGGGTATCTCTGCAGAGTAGCCATGCCAATTTTCAAAATATTTTTGTCTCGCCTAATATAGCGGACATTTTTTATTTTTTTATTTTTTGCAAAACACAATTGGGGGGTGGACATATTATTTTTGCTTTTTCCGGCGTCCGGCGTCCCACTTGGTTTCCAGACATTTTAGGCAACAGTTCTTATCCTATCTTTACCAAATTTGGCATTCAGGTTTATTGGGTTAATAGCTTGTATGGGATTGCTTTTGGTGATGATAGCTCTATAGCTAACTGAGTAATAGCTACTTTGCTACTTTTGAGTAGCTCTTTGGTTTCCAGACATTTTAAGGAATGCTATTAAGCCTAGCTTTCTGAAATTTGGTATGGAGGTTCATTGGGTTAATAGCTTGTATGGGATTGCTTTTGGGGGGAATTGCTTCATCGATGAGTGAGTAATTAATTAAACAAATGAGTAATTGGCTATTTTGAATACTGAAAAAGGCAAATGTGCTCATATCTCCTAAACCGTGCGAGATAGAGCGATTTCGTCAAAATTTTCGACCCACGGGGTATCTAAGGAATGTACTCTTTGCAATTTTCAAAAAATTTTCCCCTCCCCAAAAATGGCGGCCATTTTGAATTTTCGAATTTTTGCCAAAAATGGCAAAACACAAATTTGCTTCTATCTCCTTAACCGTGCGAGACAGAGCGATTTCGTCCAAATTTTCGACCCACAGGGTATCTAAGGAATGTAATCTTTGCAATTTTCAAAAAATTTTCCCCTCCCCAAAAATGGCGGCCATTTTGAATTTTCGAATTTTTGCCAAAAATGGCAAAACACAAATTTGCTTCTATCTCCTTAACCGTGTGAGATAGAGCGATTTCGTCGAAATTTTCGACCCACAGGGTATCTAAGGAATGTAATCTTTGCAATTTTCAAAAAAACTTCCCCTCCCCAAAAATGGCGGCCATTTTGAATTTTCGAATTTTTGCCAAAAATGGCAAAACACAAATTTGCTTCTATCTCCTTAACCATGCGAAATATAGCGATTTCGTCGAAATTTTTGCCCCACAGGGTATCTAAGGAATGTACTCTTTGCAATTTTCAAAAAATTTTCCCCTCCCCAAAAATGGCGGCCATTTTGAATTTTCGAATTTTTGCCAAAAATGGCAAAACACAAATTTGCTTCTATCTCCTTAACCGTGCGAGATAGAGCGATTTTGTCGAAATTTTCAACCCGCAGGATATCTAAGGAATGTAATCTTTGCAATTTTCAAAAAAATTTTCCCCTCCCCAAAAATGGCGGCCATTTTGATTTTTCGAATTTTTGCCAAAAATAGAAAAACAGGAATTAGCTTCTATCTTCTTAACCGTGCAAGATAGAGTGATTTCGTCAAAATTTTCGACCCAACCAATGCAAAAAGGCATGAAGCTGAAATAATTTACATCTACACTAATAAATATTTAAGCATCATTGATATATTTTACAAATGAAACAGGGTCTTGTAAGACTACTGTACAATTTTGGCAAAAGGTTCATGGGGTGGACATTACACATGATAATGTGTGTTCTTCTATGCTATCCTGTTTCTATTTGCATCTACTATCAACAGGGCGTCCTATTTCTAGTTTATTTGTAAGCATGAAATTTTGAATGTCGTTTAGGCAGTTCTTTAATTTTGCATAGAGTGAGAGAAATTTGCTGGTGAAAGTGATATGCATAACTGGGTGTCATCGGCGTAAAAGTGATAGTTGATGCTACTGTGGGAATGAATGATTGAGCCGATTGGGTTAGTGTAGAGAGAGAACAGAATTGGTCCAAGGACAGAGCCCTGGGGAACTCCATACCTTTGAACCTTTCTCACAAGTTTCACATTTCTTCAGTACCTCAGTTTTGAGGTTTTCCATAAAATTTGCGAATAGATGGATGAGAAATATCAAAATGTTCCTTTATGAACTGTCATACAGTTAAAATGCATCTTGAATTGCTTATAAAAGTGAGAAATAGCTACATCATTCAATAATATACTTAAAAGGATGGTTACACAGATTATCCAAAATCTCAAATGCTTGATTAGACAGTCTACTTAACACTCAATCTTTTATTTCAGTCACTTCATGGAATATGTAAGGATTTTTTGAAATGACTGAACTGTTTTTGACCAATAGATGTCCCTTATGCCTGATAACACAGATTTCCTGAACAAAGCTGGAGTCCTGCAAGCATCAACAAGGAACAGCTCACATATGTGCTGAACTTAATATACAACACAAAAGCTTAATTTTTTCTGCATGACAAACAATGCAAAATAGCTTGAGCTTTGAGTGATAAAATACCAACTTAATATATTAATATACTTATATTAATAACTTTTTTGTATTTTAAGTGTTACTGGCAACATTTTTCAAGGTTTTTCTGTACATTCAGTGTTAATTTTTCATGGAAAAGTTATATATGACACTCTTACATTAATTTGGATATTTATACATATAAAATAAGAAATATTTTCAGTAAAATTGTGAATTTAACTAAAAAAATTGTTAACCCAACTTATACAACAGTATTGTACAAGTTTGGATAATTTGATGGTGAAATTCTGTACAAGTTACAACTTGTACAGCCAGTCTTGTACGAGTTGCAACTTGTACAGAATCTCACCTTGTACATAACATATACATGATGTGGTTCTACTTTCAGTTATACCTTAAAACTAAAAAAACCCATCATTTTCTGATGTTGGGACCTCACAACTGTTTCCATGTACACAAACATTTAACTGTCTCAAACTATATATCAAAAGGGTCTACAAAATATAACACCGCATTTGTTTGAGAACCCAAGAGTACAGAGATTTAGGCTGTAATTATGGGTGGTACTTGTTTTCATTAACTGATGACTATTTGATGTTTTCAGACAAAATCCACCAGGCACATGGAGCTGCAGCAAAAGCCAAGAAAGCTCTGTCAAAGGGAAAGACAAAGACTATCCTTGGAAAGGTAAGGATTATGTGGCAACTTTTGCTGTCATCTTGTTGAGTATTGGAAGACTCAGTCCAAGAATTGAGATGTACTGATTGAGAACTTTTAATTAAGCGGCCCGTCAGGGACGCTCATTTGTTTTCACCGAAGTTCGACTGATCACCGCCGCCACCGCCGGATTATGGTCTCCCTTGAATAACTTCTTAGCCTTTCAAATTTTTCTTCCCTTCTTATCTTTCTTTAAAACTATAGGGGCGGGAAAAATTTTTGAGATACTTTGCGCAGACCTTAAGCTTTACTTAAGGTAACCTTAAGCATACCTCCAAAACACCTCGTCATCGCGTTTCGGAAAAAACCACACACACCTGTGCTATAAAATTTATCAGGTACATTCTAGACTAAATTTCCAAGGTCGGAAAGGATTTTCTCATCAATCGGACCATAGATGCCTGAATGGGAGGCGTTTTATTTTCGTAAATTTTTTTAAAATGGGTACTTGGTCTGTATCTCAAAAACGGTCAGGATTTCGGCGTTTTGTTGGAATAACTTATTCAGCTACTTTTTGATAATCTTTCACATGCCGAAGTTTTAACCCTGTATCTGCAATTTTAAGGTCACCTTAATGTCAAAAAACGGGGTTTTAGCCCTCCAATTCACTTAGTTTTTCACTTTTTTCAACCAAACTTGGCACATATATTAAGATTTGCCAAAGGAATATCCTGACTTTATGGTGACCTTAAACTCAAAATGTTAATGGACATTTGGCCTGCTTAAAGTCATCAAATTGGAATAAAATGCTCTGGCTCCTTTCTTTTTCCATTTTTTTATATCGAAATTATCACTGGTATTAAACTAGATAAAAATAATACTTATGGTCACCTTAAACTCTCAGTATGAATGGAGTTGTAGCCACCTTAAAGTGAAATAAGGGGGTTTTCAGCCTCCAAGTATCTTATTGTTCGACTGACCTCAGTTAAACTTTGCACACTTATAAAGGATGGCAAACCAAAGGGTTATCCTGACTTTAAGGTGACCTTAAACTGTTAATATAATTTTGGCCCCCCTAAAGTCATAACATTTGAATAAAGCCATCAGCTAAACTTTGTACACTTATAAAGGATGACAAAAGGGACATTCTCATTTTATGATCACCTTAAAGTCGCAATATGGATGAAGTTATGGTCACCTTGCAGTGAAATTATGGAGTTTTTAATCTCCAGCTATCGTATTGTTCAGCAGAGCTCGGTTAAATTTGTACACTTTTAAAGATGACATTAGGGACATTCTTATTTTCTTTCCACCTTGGAGTTCCTATACAAGTACAGTCATGGCCATCTTGACGTGAAAATGAGGATTTTCAGCCCCTAACTGATTTACTGTTCAGTAACATCAGTTTAACTTGACATTGATTATACTAAAGTAAGATTTTGTATAACATTTCACTTAAAATTCCTGTACTTAAGAGGCTTTGGCCATCTTAACATGATAAATATATACTTCTTGCTCCCGCCTCATTTATTTTAACACTTTTTAAAACCACACCTGGCATATGTATGCTTAAAAATATTTATGCTGTCTGGCAAACCTAATCTCTTAGTGTTTATGAAGTTATGACATCTTCAAAGAAAAAAATGAGCTATTTATGATGCACTGATGTGGTTATTAACATATTGCAACTGATCAGTGTTCACATAATATAAATTCCCAATTTTAGGCAGATTAAAAAAAACACATTCTTCTGATTCCATTCATTTGGAAATGTGGGGATATAACTTTTCCTTTTTGGAAAAAAAGCTTCAATTGATTCGACTTTTGTTTTGTAGAAGGAGTTGATGATCTAGCTACTTGATCACATACACTATATAAATTGGTCAAATGTATACGCCTGACTTCTTTCACAATATAAGATGCTTGAAAAAAAAACACTTTCTCATAAACAGTTTTTCTTGTACAGCATTTTATGTATCTCCAGCTGAGTGGAAATGAATGACTTGTCCTTTTCTTCTTCCTCCCCAACTCTGTTGTGTGATATCTATCAAAAGGCACATTCATGGAAAGTCTTTCTATGCAGAAAGAACCCCCCCAACTCCCCTTTAGTGCACACAAAAAGCAAGTGGAAAAAAGAATGGCCTCAGTGGGGGAAGTGGGGGGAGTTCATGGAGGGAGATGATAGATAGAGATATATATATGTGTGTGTGAAGCAAAAGTGGAACAAAAAAAGTGGAATATTTATGCTGTTCTTTCGAATGTATATTGTTTTCTTTTCTTTTACTTTCTTCCATTTCACTTAGACTTCTACATTTAATTAATTTTAGCTCAAGTGGGAAATGAATTTTTGAAACTTTAATGCATTGAAATTCCTGAAGTGATGCACTAAATCACTTATAACTTGAAAAGTATTGCGTTCACAGCATTTTGTTAAAATATGTTATCAGGCTACTTTTTCCACAGCTACACCAAGTCCAGTAACTTGTTTGGTCTTAATTAAGCGTCCCGCAAGGGACGCTTGTTTGTGTATGGGAGAGCTTCTGGCTCCGCCGCCTCCGCATTTTGTTTTCCTTATAACTCTGTAACCGTTAGGCGGATTCTTTTCAAATTTGGCAGGTTTAGGCAGTAGCCCTGGGGAATTTTTTTGAATATGCTGCAGTGACATTTCAACCAATCAGAGAGGTCACATGACCAAAAATGTCTTTTTTCGATGGGGAAGCTTGTCCGGATGATAACTTGAAAGGAATTTTATCAATTCACCTGAAACTTGGCAAATACATTCATTCTATTAAAATCTGGAAATCATTAGATTTTGGCATTGATTGGTCAAGAAATGGCCGAGTAATTAATGATTAATTAATCATTACGAATTTTCCAAATAAGGAAAACACAAAAATGCTTATATCTCGAAAACCGTGCTAGATAGAGCGATTTCGACGAAATTTTTGACCCACAGGGTATCTCTGCGGAGTAGTTTTCCCAATTTTCAAAAAATTTTTGTCTCGCCCAAAATGGCGGCCATTTTGAATTTTCGAAATTTTCGCAAAAATTGCAAAACACAAAAATGCTTATATCTCAAAAACCGTGCTAGATAGAGCAATTTCGACAAAATTTTTGATCCGCAGGATATCTGTCTGGAGTACTTTTCCCAATTTTCAAAAAAATTTTTGTCTCGCCAAAAATGGCGGCCATTTTGAATTTTCGAAATTTTCGCAAAAATTGCAAAACACAAAAATGCTTATATCTCGAAAACCGTGCTAGATAGAGCGATTTCGACGAAATTTTTGACCCTCAGGGTATCTCTGCAGAGTAGTTATCCCAATTTTGAAAAATTTTTTGTCTCGCCAAAAATGGCGGCCATTTTGAATTTTCGAATTTTTCGCAAAAATTGCAAAACATAAAAATGGTTATATCTCGAAAACCCTGCTAGATAGAGCGATTTCGACGAAATTTTTGACCCACAGGGTATATCTGCAGAGTAGCCATGCCAATTTTCAAAAAAATTTTGTCTCGCCAAAAATGGCGGCCATTTTGAATTTTCGAATTTTTCGCAAAAATTGCAAAACATAAAAATGCTTATATCTCAAAAACCCTGCTAGATAGAGCGATTTCGACGAAATTTTTGACCCACAGGGTATCTCTGCAGAGTAGCCATGCCAATTTTCAAACAAAAAATTTCTCGCAAAAAATGGCGGCCATTTTGAATTTTCAAATTTTTCGCAAAATTGCAAAACACAAAAATGCTTATATCTCGAAAACCGTGCTAGATAGAGCGATTTCGACGAAATTTTTGACCCACAGGGTATCTCTGCAGAGTAGCCATGCCAATTTTCAAAAAAATTTTGTCTTGCCAAAAATGGCGGCCATTTTGAATTTTCGAATTTTTCGCAAAAATTGCAAAACATAAAAATGGTTATATCTCGAAAACCCTGCTAGATAGAGCGATTTCGACGAAATTTTTGACCCACAGGGTATCTCTGCAGAGTAGCCATGCCAATTTTCAAATGCTTATATCTCGAAAGCCGTGCTAGATAGAGCGATTTCGACGAAATTTTTGATCCACAGGGTATCTCTGCAGAGTATCCATGCCAATTTTCAAAAAAATTTTGTCTTGCCAAAAATGGCGGCCATTTTGAATTTTCGAATTTTTGCGCAAAAATTGCAAAACACAAAAATGCTTATATTTTGAAAACCGTGCTACATAGAGCGATTTCGACGAAATTTTTTATCTTCAGGGTATCTCTGCAGAGCAGCTATCCCAAAGAGCTTTCACTTGGTGAAGTTTCAGACCCATAGCTAATTGCTCACCTACTCAAAAAGAGTAAATGCGAATTACCTCTAAAAGTATTGCAGATGGCCAATTTTTCTCAAATAACTCATTCACCTACTTTTGGATGAGCTTTCACATGGTGAAGTTTCAGACCCACAGCCAATTATTCACCTACTCAAAATGAGTAAATGCGAATTATTTCTAAAAGTATTGCAGATAGCCAATTTTTCTCAAATAACTCATTCACCTACTTTTGGGAGAGCTTTCACATGGTGAAGTTTCAGACCCATAGCTAATTATTTACCTACTCAAAATGAGTAAATGCTAATTATCTGTAAAAGTATTGCGGATACCCAATTTTTCTCAAATAACTCATTCATCTACTTGTGAGAGAGCTTTCACATGGTGAAGTTTCAGACCCATAGCTAATTACTCACCTACTCAAAATGAGTAAATGCGAATTATCTCTAAAAGTATTGCAGATAGCCAATTTTTCTCAAATAACTCGTTCACCTACTTTTGGGAGAGCTTTCACTTCGTGAAGTTTCAGACCCATAGCTAATTACTCACCTACTCAAAATGAGTAAATGCGAATTATCTCTAAAAGTATTGCAGATAGCCAATTTTTCTCAAATAACTCATTCACCTACTTTTGGGAGAGCTTTCACTTGGTGAAGTTTCAGACCCATAGCTAATTACTCACCTACTCAAAATGAGTAAATGCGAATTATCTCATAAAGTATTGCAGATAGCCAATTTTTGTCAAATTAATCATTCACCTACTTTTGGGAGAGCTTTCACTTGGTGAAGTTTCAGACCCATAGCTAATTACTCACCTACTCAAAATGAGTAAATGCAAATTATCTCTAAAAGTATTGCAGATAGCCAATTTTTCTCAAATAACTCATTCATCTACTTTTGGGAGAGCTTTCACTCTGTGAAGTTTCAGACCCATAGCTAATTACTCACCTACTCAAAATGAGTAAATGCGAATTATCTTATAAAGTATTGCAGATAGCCAATTTTTGTCAAATTAATCATTCACCTACTTTTGGGAGAGCTTTCACTTGGTGAAGTTTCAGACCCATAGCTAATTACTCACCTACTCAAAATGAGTAAATGCAAATTATCTCTAAAAGTATTGCAGATAGCCAATTTTTCTCAAATAACTCATTCATCTACTTTTGGGAGAGCTTTCACTCTGTGAAGTTTCAGACCCATAGCTAATTACTCACCTACTCAAAATGAGTAAATGCGAATTATCTCTAAAAGTATTGCAGATAGCCAATTTTTCTCAAATAACTCATTCACCTACTTTTGGGAGAGCTTTCACTTGGTGAAGTTTCAGACCCATAGCTAATTACTCGTCTACTCAAAATGAGTAAATGCGAATTATCTCTAAAAGTATTGCAGATAGCCAATTTTTCTCAAATAACTCATTCACCTACTTTTGGGAGAGCTTTCACTTGGTGAAGTTTCAGACCCATAGCTAATTACTCACCTACTCAAAATGAGTAAATGCGAATTATCTCTAAAAGTATTGCAGATAGCCAATTTTTCTCAAATAACTCATTGACCTACTTTTGGCACAGCTTTCACTTGGTGAAGTTTCAGACCCATAGCTAATTATTCACCTACTCAAAATGAGTAAATGTGAATTATCTCTAAAAGTATTGCAGATAGCCAATTTTTCTCAAATAACTCATTCACCTACTTTTGGGAGAGCTTTCACTCTGTGAAGTTTCAGACCCATAGCTATTTATTCACCTACTCAAAATGAGTAAATGCTAATTATCTGTAAAAGTATTGCGGATACCCAATTTTTATCAAATACTCATTCATCTACTTGTGGGAGAGCTTTCACATGGTGAAGTTTCAGACCCATAGCTAATTACTCACCTACTCAAAATGAGTAAATGCGAATTATCTCTAAAAGTATTGCAGATAGCCAATTTTTCTCAAATAACTCATTCACCTACTTTTGGGAGAGCTTTCACTCTGTGAAGTTTCAGACCCATAGATAATTATTCACCTACTCAAAATGAGTAAATGTGAATTATCTCTTAATAGTATTGCAGATAGCCAATTTTTCTCAAATAACTCATTCACCTACTTTTGGAAGACCTTTCACACACAAAATGAAAAATTGTGAATATCTCGGAAAAGCTATTTCTTCTGCTTTAATGCTCGGCGGGAGATACACACCACGGCAGTGGTCTTGACAAAAATTTTTGTCTCCCCAAAAATGGTGGCCATTTTGAATTTTCAAAGTTTTTGCAAAACACAAAAATGTTTATATCTCGAAAACTGTGCTATATGGAGCGAACTCAACAAAATTTTGGACCTGCTGGGTATCTCTGCAGAGTAGCCATGCCAATTTTCAAAATATATTTGTCTCGCCAAATATAGCGGACATTTTTAATTTTTTTATTTTTTGCAAAACACAAAAATGCTTATATCGTGAAAACCGTGCTAGATAGAGCAGACTGCGCTGACTTTGGTTGCCACAACAGTATAAGGCTAGAAACGAAGCATTTTCTTAATACTTTAGCACTCACCTTTATATCCTTTTCGGGACGCTTTGTTTTTGCTATGCAAAAACATTATCTTTTTTTTTTGCGAGCGATCCTCTAGTTTTGTGCATTATTGAAGTGTGGAATGGATCATGATCTCCTACTCTTATTCCTAAGCCTAGATTTTTAATTTCAGTTGCTAAATCATTCATAAATATTGCAATATATAAACTCATACTTTTCTTTCCCAATAAATCCAGTAACATTTTTCTAGCACTATAGCTTGACTTGTTTGTAACTTGATTTTTCTTGTAAGCAATAACTCTGAAGCAAAATCAGTAACTTTTGAACAAAAAGTCTAACACACTTTGGTTCACTGGATTTTATTAGTGGTTTTGTTAAGTTTTTAGTTGAAGCATAACCAGTAATTTTAAACAATAGTTCTTAAGCATCTTAGTCCACTGCATTCAAATCGTGTTTTATACTTAAGTCTGATACAAATGACATTTTGAACAGAAATGTCTCTGGTCAGTGTACCCTTTCACTTGAGACCTCTTCTCTGAGAACATTACCAAAGAATGTAGGACATACAGAATCCGGGAAAAAAAATGCCTCCTGGATAAAATGCCTCACAGAAAAAAATGCCTCCTGGAAAAAATGCCTCCTAGAAAGAATGCCTCCTGGATATTTTGTGACTAGGAAAAAATGGCTCCTGAGAAAAAAAAGTTATTTCAACTTGTAAACATGTTACATATGAAATCTATAACGTATAATATCAAAAACATGTTAATTTCAGATATGTACAGTCAAAACCAGAATGTACAATATTGTGAAGTACAAATTACAAATATCTTCTTGAAAGGGTATCCCTTCGGCTGTACCCTGGAGCAGTTTAAAAGCAGGATTTATGGCTGTGAGGTTTCTTGATGAAATAGTTGTGGCCTTTATGGCTTACAATATGCATTCTTATCAAATTACAACATAGGTTATCCCCTCTGTAAGGAGTTGATCGCAGTTAGATGCACTAGGAGCTGCAGAAATGTAATTACAAGAAAAACACGACACCTGTCATAATGGAAACCAGGGATGAGCAGCCAGCCAAAAGAGTGAGAAGCACCAGCAAAACCTTACAAGAGAAACTTACATACCTTTGTACAGCTAAGCAAAATGGGTAAAAGACTGTGAATTTTTGACAGGCATTGGCGACTATAAGACTCAAGTGGAAAAAATGAAGATGCCTCTGAAGTTGTAATGTGAACCTGTAGTGTTATAATACTTGAAAGAACTTTTTTTTCTTAGGAGGTATTTTTCCTGGTCACAAAATATTCAGGAGGCATTAATTCTAGGAGGTATATTTCCTAGGAGGCATATTTTCTAGGAGGTATTTTTCCAGGAGGCACTTTTTCCGCGCATCGGACATACATTCTTTTGAGAAGTACATTTCACACCTACAATTTCTCTTCTGCCAAGCTCTGGTCGTTCTTTCATTTGTTAAATATGGTAACATACACAATGCAATAAACTTTACATTTTCTATTCCTTGTGATACATATCTTCACATCTTTTACGGCTTACTTCACACTTTTTCATCAGGGCCGCTTCGTTTTTGTTAGCAAAAACATTTTTCTAGTTTTCTCTAATTTCCAAGTCTGGTAATATTGAGAGAAACTTGTAAGGTGTGTATTACTTGAAAACCAAGTATTTTTCAACAATATCACCCTAGCAGTTCAAAATTTCTAAAAGCCAGTGGGAAATTGGTTTACGTATAGTTTTGTGCATTAAACTTGAGCTGAAATATGATTTAACTTTTGTTGATCCTTTTTCTGAACATGATTCCATGTTGAATACTGTTGGCATTTTGGAATGCAGAATACCACAATAATATCTATTGGGTAAAAAAAGAAAGGTTTACACATGTTTTTTGGGTCCTTAGGTTACCACATGCTACTAAATTATGTTTTTGTAGTCCTTCTTTTAAACATCCTATAGTGTGTGTGTTCTAAGGCAATAAGGACAGCCATTAGCATGTTATGATAGCATGTTACCCGATCAACAGGAAGTTTAGTATACAAAGGTAAAACTTGTTGAATTTATCAAAATTTATTTAAAACTGTATTTGCAAAAATGTCTTTATAAGGTTGTGTAGTATATTCAAGATATGGTGTTCCTAAAAATAGGTAATGATGCTACTTGTTATATGTCATACCACTTTGTATATCATATAGTGTATTAAGTGTCCTGCAAAGGACGCTTGTTTGTATCTGGGGGAGAGAGAGTGGGTCTCCCGCATTTTCTATTGCTTATAGCTCGGCAACCACTGGGCGGATTCTCTTCAAATTTAGCACATGTATGCAGTAGCCCTGGGAAAAATGTGGTGTCATAACATTTCAACCAATCAGAGAAGTCACATGACCAAAAACCATGTTTTTCAAAGGGGTGTGCTTTTCCGGATGATAACTTAAAAAACGCTTCACCTATTCACATGAGATTTGGCAAGTAGGTTCGTTATATAGATGTCTGGAAATCATTAACTTTTGGAAGTGATCCAATTAAAAATGGCCGACTATTAACGATTAACTAAACACCACATTTTTTCTGTGTGTAGATGAAAAATCTTTAATATCTCAGAAATGGTGTGAGATAGATCGATTTCGACAAAATTTTTGACCCACAGGGTCGCTGCAGAGTCTACTGACGACTTTTCCCAAAAATTGTTTTCCCGACATTTTTGGCGGTCATCTTGAATTTCTGCCACCATTTTTGGCGGCCGTTTTGAATTTCGGCATAAAACGCAAAACCCATTTCTCTCGGAAATGGTGCAAGGTAGAGCGATTTCAATGAAATTTTTGACCCGCAGGCTATCTGCGGAATGTACTGGCGACTTTTTCCAAATATCGTTTTCCCATCATTTTTGGCGGCCGTCTTGAATTTCTGTGTAAAATGCAAAAACGCATTTATTTTAGATACGGTGTGAGATAGAACGATTTCAACAAAATTTTTAATCTGCAGGGCATCTGCAGAGTCTAATGGCGAGTTTTGCCCAAAATCATTTTCCCGCCATTTTTGGCGGCCATCTTGAATTTCTGTGTCAAACGCATAATGCAATTTATCTCAGAAATGGTTTTATTGTGCTACAATAGCTACCATGTGGGACTGATTGCTGTTCTCGGAAGGCTGCCCGGCCCGGCCAACGTCTAAGAGAAAAAGACATTTATTGTTGGCCGTAGCCTCAGGTTGTCGTCACATGATGTACCCCATATATCCTCTCCTTTCTCGTTGGCCGCCGTCATTTTGGATTAATTTGTGAAGTTTTTCTGCCGTTTTCTACTTATATCTCAGTTCATTCTCTTTGTTGGATGTCCTTAATCAGCCATTTTGTTTTTTTAATCACTAAAGCACATAGTACCTGACTTTCCGTCCAGTCGGATAAGTATTTTTCCTTTTATTGCCGTTGTGAGCTTTCACCTCGGCTAGGCTTTATGTGATGGGGTGTCTTTATTTTAGTTCATTTTATTGCGTTTTAAACATGTCTTCACACCAGTCCAACAAAGACAAACCCCGGGCATCAAAATGCCATCATTTTTGTCATCCCTTTGATTCACATAACTACTGCCCTACCTGCAGAGAGGCGGGTAAGGGAGATGATCCCTGTGTTACATTGCTTTCACCTTGTGAAATTTGTGCTTCGTTCACTGAAGAACAGCAACCCAAAATCATTCACAGGAAAAGATACAAGTCTGACAAAAATGATGGTGATGCAGATTTATTGGGCGACACTTCAGTAGATTCATTCGAGGGTTCACAGGCAGAGCTCGAAGTTGCTGCCGAACGTCTTTTTACCTCCCCCCCCCCCCCCTCGCCCTCAACCTCTTGCCTTCGAGGCATTATCTTTAAGGACTCCAGCTCGTACTGTCCCGCCTACTCCAGGTACGGCCTTACAACAAAAACTGGAGAATAAGCTCGAGAAGTCCTTGGGATCTCAACTTGATATTCAGATTGACCAGAAAATGGGTGCCTTCCAGGCAAATATACTCGAAGCAATGAAGTCTTTACGTGAGGATTTCCAAAAATCCTTACAAAAATCTACACAAGTGGAGGTGGATCAGACCTCCACTTCGACTTCTAAATCTGACCCATCTAAAACAAATCTGCACCCCCCGAGTACGAATGTTCCAGAGTCGATGGATGTTGATTATGGCCCAGCCTTGCCTCCTCGCCTCGACTCTCATGATAGTCGCGTCAATGACGCCTCGGGTCTACCTTTTAGTGCTGCCGAGGAACCCTGGAGGTTTGAGTCGGACCACTACTCTGAACATTCCGAAGACTCTCGACCTGGCCCGAGCAGGCCTAAAAAGCACTCTGACAAGTCGAAACATAAATCCAGGTCCAGATATGTACCTTCTTCTTCAGAGGAGGACCAGCCCTCTGAAGTTTGACATAAGTCGCCTAAACCTTCAAAGAGGACTTATCCTGATCAGGATCATCCTCAACATGACCCAGATCCTCCTTATTACAGGGAAGTAGCTCTGTCTGACATCCCTTCTCAGTATGCAGAGGAGGTGGATACCTTCAGGCGTATCCTCAAACTTCCTGATCCTAGGGAGTCCATACCAAGGTCATCCACAGAGGTGATGGGACTTGATAATGAGAAAGGTAGACAGGAGCTCAGGCCTAGAGGCCCTTCTTCTATGCTGCCCCTTAACTCCATTATCAAAGATGCCTTTGATAAGTTCGACCAAGATTTTCAGGCAGCAAATTTACCTGAGGGTAAATATATCAAAGCTCCTCCCTCCACTGCTAAGTGGTATAAGGTGGGACAACCTTGTTATGAAGACAAGATCCAAGAACTTAACACAGATTTCGCCAAGATCTGTATTTCTCCTAAGCCCCCCGGGGCTCCTATGGGCAAGCTTCCCCTACCAATTCTGAAGGAATTGGAACACCAAGCAAGGCAGAATATCTCCACGCTTAATTTTGCTACCACATTTGCTAAGACTTCCTCATCCTGCAACTCCACCCTGGAGAAATGCCAGCATAGTCTTAAGTCGACCTTTAAGAAGGTCAAGTCTCAGATCAAAAAAGGTGCCGACCCTGAAAGGGAAGCAAAGCATGGATATGAGGAAGCCTGTGAGTATCTGGATCTTTGGAACAAGACTATCCTGATCCAGCACAGGGCCTTGACTTGTTTCAGCAAAACCCTTGCTCATATACTCCAAAGGGAGTTATATTCCATGGGTAACACTGGCTTGCTTAGGCGCGAAGCCGAAATGACCCTATTACAACCTCAATTAGGGGAAACTAGACGACAAGAACTTAGGAATGCGTCCTTTTGGCCATCTTCCTTGTTCAAGTCTCAATTGTTTAAGGAAGGTGAAGACTTCCTTCTTAAAAAAGGCACCTCAAAAGACTCTCAGGGTTTTGGACCCTACCAGAATAAGCCCTTTCATGGCTCCCACAAGAAAAGAGGCTCCTACAGGAAACGCCCCTATGGGGGTAACTCCTCTCAGAGCCAGACACATTCCAGGGTGTCTAAATGTGATGGCCGACCTCCTGTCCAGGTCGAACCAAGTGCAGTCAACAGAATGGTCACTGCATCCACAGGTGTTCAAACAGATCTGCCAGAAGTGGCTCACTCCTCATTAGACTTGTTTGCCACTCATCTGAACCACAAACTCCCTCTATACGTGTCTCCTATCCCAGACCCAGGGGCCTGGGACATAGATGCTCTGAACATAAACTGGACAGGTCTCACTGCTTATGCTTACCCTCCAATGGTTCTCCTTCACAGGGTGATCCAAGAAATCAGGCAATGCCATTGCCTGATCATAGTAATAGCCCCAGGCTGGCCAGGGATGCCCTGGTTTTGGGACCTAGTGCAGCTCTCAACAGAGATCCCTCTACAACTCCCAGTGTCAACGACTCTACTCAAACAGTCCCACAAGTACGTGTTCCACAACAACCCGCAATATCTCAACCTCCACGCTTGGTGTCTAGGAGCGGACAACTCCAAAAACAAGGCTTCTCTGTGGAGGTGGCAGAGAGAATTGCTGCCCCTCAGCAGTCATTAACAAGGACCATCTACAAATCAAAGTGGGCCCTTCTTGAAAAATGGTGCAGAGAAAATTCGGTGGATTTCTCCACTCCATCTGTGAAACAAATCTCAGATTTTTTCATGTACCTGTACCAAGACCTAAATAGGCGCCCCTCGACCATTGATGGTTACAGGACTGCCATTGTTGACACCTTGGGCCCAATGGGCCAACATATTGCACATAATGAAAACCTTCACAGGTTACTCTCCAGTTTCCACAGGGATCGTCCCAAAAGTTCCAGAAATCTTCCTAAGTGGAAACTTTCTGTTCTCAATGAGCTCAAAAAAGCGCCCTTTGAGCCTATGAAAGACACAGACCTCAAACATCTTACTCTCAAAACTGCTTTCTTGCTAGCTTTGGCCTCCTGGGTTGCAAAAATCTAGGCCAATGGGAAAAGGTTGCCTTGTTCCCTTCTTCTGACTTTATAGCCAAAAACCAACTAGCAAGAGAAGGTTCTCAAAGTGTTTCTCTGGTGACTATTCCAGCTTTGACTACCATTGTAGATAAACAATTCAAAGAAGACAGGACCCTGTGTCCGGTGCGGGTCCTGAGGTACAATTTAGACCAAACCAAGGACCTGAGAGGTTCCCGGTCTCTCCTTTTCATCTCCTTCAAGAAAGGACATACCTCAGACATCAGACCCGCTACTCTCTCTTCATGGTTGAAACAAACCATTCTACTTTGTTATAAACAAGCAGACCAACAAGCCTTGGACTTGGTCCAAGTTAAAGTGCATGACATTAGGGCCTTCGCAGCCTCTAAGGCGTTTTACGGTGGGGTATCGGTGGACCAGATCATGCAAGCCTGTCACTGGAAAGCTCACAACACTTTTACAAACTTCTGTCCAAAAGACCTTACTTGGTCGGACAACGACAACAACATGTATCTGGGACCAGTAGTAGCGGCTCAACAGGTCCTAGACCCTTCCCCTCAGAACAGTCATCCTCGGAAAGAAAAGAGGGCGGGGGGGGGGGGGGGGGGGGGGGGGGGGGGGGCACATCCGCTACAACCAAGTCTTTAGGAGTCTTCCCCAGGGTCCAGGTATAAGTCTACCTCATTAGGGTGTTTTGGGTAAGGTCTTTATATCCTTTATTTTTAATATTATTTCTTATTTTAAGGACCATCAAGGTTGTCATTAACCCCCTTATAGGTGGCACAGTAGCATCTCCAAGCCTTGGCCTTGGACTCCTCATATGACAGCCCTTGGGGCCTTCCCCCCTTAGTGTCTGACACTTCTCTCCTTCGTCAAAACACCCTGACAGTTTATTTGCACTGTCTTTCTTCCAGTTAGGTTTTTGGCTTTTTACAGGCCCGACCCTCGTGTTGGGGCACTGTAAATGGGACTCAGACTGGTACCTTTTGCTCTCATTTTCATTTCTTTTACTATCTATCTAAATTCTAAGAAAAACAACATTTCTTCCAGTCTTAGCTGTAATCCCGCCACCGGGCGGTTGGATTCAGCAATTAGTCCCACATGGTAAACTATTGTGGCGCAATAAAATTGAAAATTTTGATTACTTAAATGTAGCTTTTATAAGCTACAAGCTTACCATGTGGGACTGAGAAGAGTCCCGCCCGCCCTCCCTGCTGTATTACAGCTGAGGGGTTATGGGCTTAAATTCCAACGAGAAAGGGGAAGACATATGGGGTAGATCATGTGATGACAACCTGAGGCTACGGCCAACAATAAATGTCTTTTTTTTCTTAGACGTTGGCCGGGCCGGTTGGCCTTCCAAGAACAGCAATCAGTCCCACATGGTAAGCTTGTAGCTTATAAAAGCTACATTTAAGTAATCAAAATTTTCAATTTTGTCGAATTTTTTACCCCCAGGGCATCTGCAGACTCTACTGGCGAGTTTTCCCAAAAATTGTCTTCCCGCCATTTTTGGCAGCCATCTTGAATTTCTGTGTAAAATGCAAAAATGCATTTATCTCGGAAACTGTGCTAGATAGAGAGATTTCGACGGAATTTTTGACCTACAGGGTATCTGTAGAGTCTAATGGCGAGTTTTCCTCAAAAATCGTTTTCCCATCATTTTTGGCGGCCAGCTTGAACTTCTGCGTAAAATGCAAAAATGTATTTATCTGGGAAACGGTGCAAGATAGAGTGATTTCAACGAAATTTTTGACCTACAGGGTATCAGCAGAGTCTGCTGGCGAATTTCCCCAAAACCCGTTTTCCAGGCATTTTGGCGCAAATGGAAAAACATATTAAACACAGGAAGATGGTCATTTCTACAAAATCATTAATACTCATTGGGACGCTTTGTTTTTGCTATGCAAAAAAACAAAACAAAAAACAAACAAACAAAAAAAAAACAATTTCTTTTTCACTTGCGAAGCAATACTCTAGTTTCCCTTGTTAACATAGATTACTATATCCAAAAATCTGTCCATTTGAAACCCCTAGCCAATTACATTGTCGCTTCTAGACCAGCACAGGGGCCTCTAAATGGAAGCAATCTTAAAATAACAGACTAACTAATGCTTAACAATGACGCTTTTACTGAAGAATTCAGGGAGTAAGTAGAAGCATTCTTTAAGTACTCATTACACTGTCAACAGTCGATATATTATCGTTGGAGATTTCCACCAGATCATAAATGTCTCACTTATTGTGAAATTTAGGTAAGTTATACATCACCTAAGTGTACAACACTTCAGTAACTTTTTATACAATAATGATAACTGATATTTATTTGGATGTAAAGAACTGAGGGTGAATTTGAGGAGTAGTTACGAAAAATCTAACCAACAGTTAACTAAGGTTTGATTTACACAAGAATTTGCAAACTCAGAGTTAACGGAAAGCTTACAAATGTGCTATCAGAATGAAGGCTTTGATATACAGGCACCAGAACCATTAAACTACATTGAATTCTGAAGATGTTCTGCGTGTACTATGTAAATGTTTATACCGTTGGAAAAGTCTGATTCTGTACCATGTCATTTTATTTAATTTACAAAAATATGATGTTGTAACTGGTTCTAAAGTTTGTTCTACAAGTAGCTAGATTAAAGTATACAGAGTGGTGTTGTTTTAGCTGATACAAAACATAGAAATACATGCTGGTGAGCAAGCTATATCATATTGCATGACTTGTTTTCTTACCTATTTTCTGTAGATATACCATAAACAGGTTCGACATTACACACAGTAGTGGATTCATTAACATTGAATGATTCTAATAGATAATATCAATGTGTATAATGCAACCAAATATATGTAATGTTACAATAAACATTTACACTACATATTGAAACTACGCTGACAATTTCTACAAAGTTAAAACATTGATATGTGTAACTTTCTGAATTATGCAATTCAGAACTAAATAACACAGTTTTGGTATCATAAAACCAAATTTTGTTTCTCCGTTCGAACATTTTGTATCTTAAGTAAATATGTATTAATTTTGAATTTTAGGTGAAAATGGGGGAAAATTGCTTACTTATAATATTTTTAATTTTCACTGTTTGAGTCAATAGCCCTTTCTGTGCAAAATTAGATTTTATTGCGTTAATACATCCTATCCAATGGACAATTGCTTTACCGGTCGGTGCGACCGGTCCCGCCAAACGTCAGAAAAAGACGTCCTGTATATACTACCGGCAGGACCGGTCACAGAGTGTGCATTCGCCAGGTGGCGTATCGTACTTCATTTCCTGTTTACCTATTGACGTCATAGCATCTTTTTCGTTTGGCGCGAAAGAGTGTGCAGAAGATTTTCTTCAGACATACGTTTTTGAATTTTTACAACGAACTCTTCCAAGTTTCTTGTTTTTTATTAGTACGGAGTATTTATACAACATTACTGATCATTATGTCGTCTCCTGGACAGAAACGAGGTTCTTGCGGGCACGTTATGGCCCTTTTCGACAACCACCAGAAATGCGCGCGTTGTCGTGACAAGGGGGTGGGAGACGACCCCTGTGTTAAAAAGCTGGATTGCCAGATCTGTAAGTCTTTTACGCCTGCGCAGATCCACCAGTTAGCAACTCCGACCTACAAGGAAAGGAAGGAACGTTCTGAGCAGAAGAGGGCTGAAGGTAATGCAAGCACGACCCCCACTCTAGTGGACCCTTCAGAAGTTACACTGTTGGGACGGGTTAGCTGTGACAAGTCCTCCCCTGTTGATTCTACTCCAAAGAAGAAGCGTTCGGATGGCTCTCCAAGGTCGAGTAAACGGAAGCATAGCAGCAAACCTACTTCAGACGACCTCAAGTCCCTTGATGACAAGTGGAGTGAGAGATTTTCACGTCTAGAAGCTATGCTGGTAAACCAATCCTTTGCTGTTCCGGTGAGACTGGTGACCTCTGCCTCTGTGGTGCCCAGAGAACACCCTTTCTTTGATCCGGATGCTTCTACAAGTGTTATGTTTTCTGAGGGCACTGGTGACGTTGCTACGCAGTTGACGGCTACCCAACCTCCGCTGGGGGTTCCCGGTACTGAGGCTGGGAGAGATGGTGTTGAGAGTGCTACCCACCCTGTTCAGGGCCCCGGTACCTCTACAGTGTTCGCCACCCAACCTTTACTGGTTCCCGGTGCAGGGACGGCCACCCAGCCTACACAGGCTCCTGGTGCGGGTCCTGAGATTCTACCTGCCGGTGTTGAAACTACGCTGCATAACCAGTCGCCTCCCATTGGCCAGGACTCTGATGTTGCTAGGCAATCTGATAGTGAGGCTGAGTTGGATGGGGAACCGTCATCACCGGCTAGTTTTCACTGCCAGGGTGATTTACCGGACACAGCTACAGATCAGGACCTCTCTGAAGACACCAATTACAGGGAAACTATTAGAGGGGTTAGAAGTTTCATGAACTGGCATCACATCCCGGATTATGACAACTCAGCTGCCTCTATGGATGATAATCCTTTTGCCGGTTCTAGAGTGAAGACTACCGGTAAAGTGTCAGTTAAATTGCCGGTCGATGAATGGCTTTGCAAAAAACTGGAGAAACTGAATGTAACTATTGCTGAAGGTTATCCGGCTAGAAATTCTGAAACCAGTGGACTGCTACATGACCAGTTTGTAAAGACTCCACGTTCTTCCAAGTGGTACGACATGCAAGCACTTAAGAAGGGCGACTCGTCTACCCAGGCTGTATCCCACTGGTCTTCGGAACTGGCAAAGCTGAACAGCATGTTCTCTAGGGTCGCAAGAAGAAGTGTACCTTCTGCTCCAGCTTCCCGTACATTCAGTCAAGATACCCTTCGAAGGTGGGAGAAGGCATTCAGGGAGCAATCCGTGATGTGTAATCACGTTGCTGGTCTATCTAGATGCCTTACTAAAGTACAGGACTCAATGGTTACTCAGCTGAAGTCTCTCCGGTCAGATTCATCAAAGGGCAAGAGTGCTGAGAGAACGCAGCAAGCTATTGAAGAACTTGAGTATCTGGTGACCTTTAACCGGTCAATTTCCCAAGCTATGCAGCGCACCATGCAGGATCTCTCAGAGGGAGTTTTCATCAGCATGGCCAACCTCACTCTGGCACGTCGGGATAGCTATCTGGAGTTTATCCGTGGTGGAGTTAAACCTGACACCTTAACTGCCTTACGTACATCTCCAGTCCACTTACTCTCACTGTTCCCGGACAGCTTACTGGTCAAGGCAGAAGATGAGATTTCCCGTAGTGAGGAGAGGCGTTCTATGGGTAACACACAGAGGAAACCCGGACGTTTTCATCCGTACGTTCCCTCCAGTACTAAACCTTCACACCAGCCGGACCGGAAACCCACTACACCGGCTTGGAAGCAAATCAGAGACCGGCAAACTGGTCAGAAAGGTGGGGGTAAAGCCTCAAACTTCAACCAGAAGCCGGCCAAAGGGTTTAAGAAGCATAAATGACAATTATTGTGTTTCAAATGTGGTCGGATTGAAGGACTCTGTAATTGTATCCGACAAGATGGAGGGTTTGAACCCACCACCAGTGACAGATCAGAAGAACAGCAAATTGACTTTAAATGTAGACTCTCATGTTGCAAATGCTCATATTGTCACCGGGTTGTCACAAAGGAAAGGTGTAAATCCCAATATATGTCAATTGTACACAGAAATAAAATATGTGAAAGATGTTTCTTGTGTAGGTCACTTACTTCTGTAAAGCTTGTCACCAATGCCCAACATACTGTTTTAGATCCCCCTGTAGGGGCGAGGTTAAACCAGTATTGGAAGAAATGGGAAACCCTGGGTTCAAGTCCAAAAGTGGTAACCATTCTGAGGGAGGGTTACACGCTCCCCTTCCGGTTCAGACCCCACTTGACAAGGTCACCGACTGTAATAAGCAACTACCACAATCCAACCAAACAGTCCTTCCTTATAGAGGCACTGTATCAGCTGATAGACAAAAATGCAGTCGAACCGGTGGACAATCCAAATTCATTGGGGTTTTACAACCGGCTATTTTTGGTACCCAAACCCAACAACCGGTGGAGACCCATCCTAGACCTGAGCACCTTGAACACCTTTTTAAACACAGGGTCGTTCAAGATGGAGACCCCAGAGACCACAAGAACCTCCCTCCAAGTAGGGGAGTGGGTCACATCCATAGATTTCAAAGATGCATACTTCCATATACCCATTCACAGTCAGTCCAGGAAGTACATGCGTTTTCACCTCCAGGGTCGGTCCTATCAGTTCAAAGCCCTTCCCTTTGGCCTTTCCACAGCTCCCATGGAGTTCACAGTGGTGGCCAAAGAGGTCAAACTCATGGCCCTTCAGAAGGGTATAAGGATCCACCAGTACCTAGACGACTGGCTGGTGAGAGCCTCTACCCTCCATACCTGTCTCCAGCATACTCAAACCCTGGTCACACTTTGTCAGGAACTAGGGTGGCTGGTGAACAAGGAAAAGTCAGAACTGGCACCCAAACAGGTCTTCAACTTCGTAGGTTACCAGTTCGACCTGAAAGAGGGCAAGGTCAGACCAACAGAAGAACGTTGGCAGGCCTTGACAGACAAGATCAGATCAATGATGTCGGATCCGGTATGTCCGGTCCGGAAATTCATGTCCCTCATAGGTCTCCTCACAGCAACAGAAAAACAAGTCCACTTAGGGCGACTCCACATGAGACCCATACAGTGGCACTTGAAAAACAATTGGAGGGTCCCAGAGTCACTGGAAAAGGTGATCCCGGTCCCCAAGTCCCTCCACCCCCATCTCCACCATTACACCCTCTAAAACATGCTCTGCAGATCTTTACAGACGCATCAAACGAAGGGTGGGGCACTCACTTGGACGACCACACTGCAAGGGGAATTTGGTCCCTTCCAGAGAGCAAGTTACACGTAAACCACTTAGAGCTAAAAGCAGTTTTTCTAGCTCTAAAGGAGTTTCGAACCCTGGTCTGCAACAAGACAGTGTTGATAGCTACAGACAACACAACGGTGGTTGCCTATATCAACAAAGAAGGGGGGATGAAGTCGGGGTCACTGTGTGCCCTACTGTGGAGAATCCTGTCCTGGTGCACCAGACAGCAGGTAACCCTCAGGGCACGTCACATCCCCGGCCGGCTGAACGTGATAGCAGACAAGCTATCCAGACTTGGCCAGACCATTCAAACAGAGTGGTCACTTCATCCAGCAGTGTTCCAAGCTGTATGCTCAAGGTGGCACCAGCCACAAGTGGACCTGTTTGCCACCAGATTCAACAACAAACTGCCCCAGTTTGTGTCACCGGTGCCAGACCCCCAGGCTTGGGCAGTGGATGCACTCAGTCTCTCCTGGGAGGACCTGGACCCATACGCCTTCCCACCGGTAGCCATCTTGGGCAAAGTGGTGGAGAAGCTCCAGGACTACCCCTGCAACAGAATAATCCTGATTGCCCCAGGGTGGCCCAACATGCCCTGGTTTTGGGACCTGGTAGCAATGTCAAGCCAGATCCCACTGTGTCTGCCCAGCATACCCAACCTAGTGTCTCAGCCATTCAACCAGGTCCTTCACAGGAACCTGTCGAATCTAAACCTACATGCCTGGCTCCTAGAGCCTCAGCAATCAAGGAGCAAGGCTTCTCTGAGGCAGTGGCAGCACGAATTGAGGCTCCTCAAAGAAGATCAACCAGATCTGTCTATGAGGCAAAGTGGACCATTTTTACAAAGTGGTGCCTCAGTAATCAGGTGGACTTTAGGGCACCACCTCTGAAAGCCATTGCTGACTTCCTCCTGCACTTGTTTCAGGACAAGAAGTTACAACCAGGCACTATTGATGGCTACAGATCCGCCATTGCTGACAAACTGGGCAATTCCACCATTAATGTCAGCAAAGATGAGAATCTCACTCGTCTCCTGGATAGTTTCCATAGAGACAGACCTAAGGGCAGGAGGGGCATCCCCTCCTGGAACCTTTCACTGGTTTTACATCAGCTCACAAAGGCTCCTTTTGAACCCCTGAAAGAGTCCTCCTTGAAACATTTAACTTTCAAGACTGTTTTCTTGCTGGCTTTGGGTTCAGGTAAACGCAGGAGTGAGATCCATGCTTGGTTACATAAGAACATCAGACACCAGTCAGACTGATCTAAGGTGTCTTTGTACCCCTCACCCAGCTTCCTATCCAAGAACCAGCTGGCTAAGGAAGGTCCAGATAGTGTGGCGCCAGTGGTCATCCCAGCCCTGGCACCATCTCTGGATAGGTCACTCAAGGGTGACAGGTCCCTATGTCCAGTTAGAGCCCTGCGCTACTACTTGGACAGGACTGCAGACCTCAGGAAGAATAAGGAGTTAGTCTTTGTCTCCTTCAAGAAGGGTTTTGATAAAGACATCTCACCTGCCACCATCTCCTCATGGATCAAACAGACTGTGGTTCTGTGCTATGAGCTCTCTGACCAGGAGGCCCTCACCTTACATCAGGTTAAAGCCCATGATGTTAGGGCCTTTGCTGCTTCTAAGGCTTTCCAATCAGGGATCTCCTTAGATCAGATCTTGTCAGCCTGCCACTGGAAATCTCACAACACCTTCACCCAATTCTATTTGAAGGATGTTGCCTGGGCTGACTCAGAGCTTTTCCACCTGGGACCTGTAGTGGCTGCCCAGCAGGTGCACCACCAGGTCCAGAAGTGAGGGGATGTTGTATATATGTAAATATGTACATATTGTAAATATGTTAGATATGTACATAATGTAAATATGTTGAATGTACATATATTTTCAAAAAAAAACAAAAACTGTGACTTGCTTCCTTTGGGAAGTTTATTTCTTCTGGGACTGAACTCAGCCCCTCTCTCTCTCTATCTTTCCCTTCTCAGACCAACTCTGGAAGGAAAGAAAAAGGGGGGGGGGCAACGTCGGTAGGCTCCCGGTTAACCGGTGAGTTAGTGGCCGACCCTGACCTTTCAGGGTTCTCTGACCCTAGGTCAAATGGGCCTGTTCAAATTTGTTGTTATGAGTTCACATAAGTCCCTAGCTGCTTACCCGCCTTCCAAGCGGTAGTTATTCAGCAATTGTCCATTGGATAGGATGTATTAACGCAATAAAATTGCAAATTTAATAAGTAAATTAAATTTTTATAAGTTAATACCCTATCCAATGGACAGGCAAGGCCCACCCAACCGGCCCCGCTATCAGCTTACTAGGGGTCTTGCTAGGATTAGACACGAAAAAGATGCTATGACGTCAATAGGTAAACAGGAAATGAAGTACGATGCGCCACCTGGCGAATGCACACTCTGTGACCGGTCTTGCCGGTAGTATATACAGGACGTCTTTTTCTGACGTTTGGCGGGACCGGTCGCGCCGACCGGTAAAGCAATTGTCCATTGGACAGGGTATTAACTTATAAAAATTTAATTTACTTATTAAATTTGCAAAATTGTGACTTAGAATCCCACAAATTTTTATTGGTTTATGTATTGTTATCAAAATATTAACACTGACATAAACACAGGCATATCAACATTAAGTTATTAGAAGTACAATCAAGGTTACACTATAAAATATAGTTTATGGATATGTTTATTTTGTTAAGCAACTGTAAACCTTCTCTTTGGCAGTGCTAATTAACAGTGCTAAATCTGACATATTCAACAATATAAAAATACTTGGATAGTACTACAAACTGATGATACAAAGAAGTTTTTGTTATCTCTACAATGCCTCCTTGAATTTTGTCTCAGTTTCTTCATCCTAGCTGAAGTTTCTTGAATCAAGAATCTCTGTGTCTCTCTGAACATGACCTATGCCTCAGTTTCTTCATTACATTTGTACTGTAGTTACTGAATCAAGCATCTGTGTGCCCTCTCTTTGAATATGACCTTTGTCCCTGTTTCGTCATTATATTCCTGCTGCTTTACATGTATGACAGTTCTACAAGCACAAGTCCGTACACTGAACCTCTCCTTTATCTGATTGATTTCCTGCTGAAACAATGCAATCTTGAGTGTATCTTGTAATATGTTCTCTAAGGTTACCTCCTGCCCAGCACTTTGCTCCATTCTTTGCTGTATCTGGTCACTCTTTGTTGCAGTTCAAGTGACAAATGCTTAAGCTCGTCTTTCTTTGCTGCCCTAGTATTGAGAATCTTGAACTTTTTCAACTGTACCTGGCCAATCAAAGTCTGATGGTGTTTCTTCACTTCAGTCATTGCCTTTTTTTCTGCTTCTCTGATCTCTCGTATGGCTTCATCCTCTAGACCCTGCACCTCACCATTAAATCGTAGCTGTTCGTTTGGACTTCCAATTCCTGTTTCAGGGAGCCCCTTGACTGCTTCAAGTAGCTGCTCAGCCTGATCTTTTCTGTATCTGTTAAAGCCAAAGGTGTGATCTTTGCAGCTTGGTATTCTGGGGTGACTTTCCCTGCAAGGCCCACAGATTAATACTTTACACTGGCAGCAGTATGTTGCAATCTCGTGCTTCTTACATAAAGAACACAGTTGAACAGACATTTGTCGGGGGTCAGTATTAGAGGTCGCCTTGACTGTTTTTCTTGTTTTCATAGTGGACTGTTCACCATTATCATTACCTTTATATAAGTCTACTAAAGCCCTTGTTTTGAAATCTGATTTAACTTGATTGATTCGGCTAATTTCCCTGCATACTGGGCAGGTCACTGTGTTGAATCTCTGTAGGCTTTCTATGCAGCTATCACAGATTGTGTGCAAGCATTTGAGGACCTTGGGCTCATCAAAAATATCCAGGCATACAGGACAGGTCACATGATCTTTCAAGTTTACTGCAGCAGTAGCCATTGTGATGATCTATAATTGGAAGAAATATGAATTAAAGATATATTCTCTGTGTTAATGGACTGGAATTATTCTAAAACATGGGAGTTAAACTGAAAGATGAAAATGAGCTAATGAAAATGATTTGCCAATGAATAAGTGTCAGTTGGATGGAAAAAAGGTTTTTACTTAAATTTGTTAAATAGCAAATGGATGACAAAACATGTGTTAGTCTCATTAAGTATCCCTTGCAGGATGCTTGTTTGTATTCAGGGGAAATGTGGAGAGAGAGGGTCCACCCGCTCTGCCAGCTCCTGCATTTTCTGTTGCTTATAGCTTTGCAATCACAGTCATTTATACTCATTGGGATGCTTTGTTTTTGCTGTGCAAAAACAATTTCTTTTTATCTCCCGCCCGGCTCGCCGGCGGGAGATTATAATTTGCACCATGTGTGTGCGTCCATGCGTGCGTCCGTGTGTGCGTGGGTCACGCAGATTTCTCTGAAACTACTACAGTTACACATTTTTGGTAAATTACTTGTCCTAATGAATTTTTACGCTCTTCAAATTTTTTTTGGTTTGGTGAACTTTGGCCTACTTTTGAGTGAGTAATAGCACTTTTACCTAATATAATTATATGGCTTATAACTCTCAAACTATTGCATTTAGAGTATTTTGTTGCAATATGTTGTTCAGCTACTTTCTCCACAGCTACAACATGTTTAGTAGTTTGGAAGTGTATCTCCATAGCTAAGTGAGTGATAGCTACTTTGTCAATTTTTAATGATAACCATAATGAGTAAATGGCTTATATCTTCAAAAGTATTGCAGCTACACAATTTCTCTCAAATATGTTGTTCATCTACTTTTTTTGTGAACTGTAACATATTGAAGTTTCGCAACTGTTGCCCAGTGTGCAAGTGAGTAATGGCTACTTTATTGCTACTTTTAGTGAAAATGTGAAAAATCCCAAATATCTCGCAAACTGTAAGAGATAGAGCAATTTTCGAGCGAATTTTTCACCCACAGGGCAGTACAAGAGTATCCTATTGTACTGGATTTGGTGACCTTTGGCCTACATTTGAGTGAGTAATAGCACTTTACCTAATATAATTATATGGCTTATAACTTCCAGACTATTACATTTAGAGTATTTTGTTCCGATATGGTGTGCAGCTACTTTCTCCACAGCTACAACATGGTCAGTAGTTTGTAAGTGTATCTCCATAGCTAAGTGAGTAAGAGCTACTTTGTCAATTTTTAATGATAACCGTAATGAGTAAATGGCTTATATCTTCAAAAGTATTGCAGCTACACAATTTCTCTCAAATATGTTGTTCATCTATATTTTACCCGACAGCCCATGGTGTCTGGACGGGCGGGCGGGCAGGTGGGGGGAAAAAGTTTGTCCAGACTGTATCTCACAAACCGTAAGGTGTAGGGAGTTGGTACTTGGTAGGGACATTGGTTAGGGGGAGTAGGTGTGCGACGTCATGGTCTGACCTTGATTTGACCATTGCCCTTGCTGTAGTGACCTTGACCTATAAAATCATTGTGAATATCTCGGAAAAGGTATTTCTTCCCCTTTAATGCTCGGCGGAGATACACACCGCGGCAGTGGTCTTGTTCTCTTGTGAAGTAATACACTAGTTTAAATTTATGAGGTAAAATAATGGATTTCTTGGTTGGCTATTAGTTTGCTTTAATTTCTGACCCTAGGTTACACAATATTGGTAAATTTAAAAGTGTTAGGGTGATAATTAAATACAGGCATTTATCACAGAAATCACGGTATATAAGCCTGTCTGTAAATCATCACCGTTACAGTAAATGTGTACTTAGTATGTGATATAAATGTCTTAAAACATTAAACATTCATAAACATTACCAGCCATAGGAGGTAAGTCAGAAAAATATGAGAAAGAACTACATGAGCTGGGAAATTTTTTAACACCCATCCTTTTGCAAAAATGTATTACCCTGGGACAGTTATTTCAGAAATAACACAAAAGCACAGATATCAAGTATTTTCAAACACAAGTAGCCCAAGCCTTAATTTGAACCAGACAAGATTTTGAAGTTTCAAATTATGCTGTAAGTTTGGCTCATGCTTGTTGAGCACCAGGGGCCGGTTTCATGAAAAGTTTCAAACTGAGCCAGACTCAAGGCTGAGTCAGGGTCTCAAATCTGAGACTTTGTCTCGGCTGAGTTTTTGGCTCAAATGGATTTCACAAAGGGTGGATCAGCTGAGACCAGTCTCAAGTTATGGTCTCAACTTTTTAATCTCATTTCATATATTTAGTGGGCTTATTAAGCGTCCCGCAAGGGACGCTTGTTTGTGTATGGGAGAGCTTCCGGCTCCGCCGGCTCCGCATTTTGTTTTCCTTATAACTCTGTAACCGTTAGGCGGATTCTTTTCAAATTTGGCAGGTTTAGGCAGTAGCCTTGGGGAATTTTTTTGAATATGCTGCAGTGACATTTCAACCAATCAGAGAGGTCACATGACCAAAAATGTCTTTTTTCGATGGGGAAGCTTGTCCGGATGATAACTTGAAAGGAATTTTATCAATTCACCTGAAACTTGGCAAATACATTCATTCTATTAAAATCTGGAAATCATTAGATTTTGGCATTGATTGGTCAAGAAATGGCCGAGTAATTAATGATTAATTAATCATTACGAATTTTCCAAATAAGGAAAACACAAAAATGCTTATATCTCGAAAACCGTGCTAGATAGAGCGATTTCGACGAAATTTTTGACCCACAGGGTATTTCTGCGGAGTAGTTTTCCCAATTTTCAAAAAATTTTTGTCTCGCCCAAAATGGCGGCCATTTTGAATTTTCGAAATTTTCGCAAAAATTGCAAAACACAAAAATGCTTATATCTCAAAAACCGTGCTAGATAGAGCAATTTCGACAAAATTTTTGACCCGCAGGATATCTCTGCAGAGTACTTTTCCCAATTTTCAAAAAATTTTTGTCTCGCCAAAAATGGTGGCCATTTTGAATTTTCGAAATTTTCGCAAAAATTGCAAAACACAAAAATGCTTATATCTCGAAAACCGTGCTAGTTAGAGCGATTTCGACGAAATTTTTAACCCGCAGGGTATCTCTGCGGAGTAGTTATCCCAATTTTGAAAAATTTTTGTCTCGCCAAAAATGGCGGCCATTTTGAATTTTCGAAATTTTCGCAAAAATTGCAAAACACAAAAATGCTTATATCTCGAAAACCGTGCTAGTTAGAACGATTTCGACGAAATTTTTAACCCGCAGGGTATCTCTGCGGAGTAGTTATCCCAATTTTGAAAAAATTTTTGTCTCGCCAAAAATGGCGGCCATTTTGAATTTTCGAATTTTTCGCAAAAATTGCAAAACATAAAAATGCTTATATCTCGAAAACCCTGCAAGATAGAGCGATTTCGACGAAATTTTTGACATGCAGGGTATATCTGCAGAGTAGCCATGCCAATTTTCAAAAAAATTTTGTCTCGCCAAAAATGGCGGCCATTTTGAATTTTCGAATTTTTCGCAAAAATTGCAAAACATAAAAATGCTTATATCTCGAAAACCCTGTTAGATAGAGCGATTTCGACGAAATTTTTGACATGCAGGGTATCTCTGCAGAGTAGCCATGCCAATTTTCAGACAAAAAATTTCTCGCAAAAAATGGCGGCCATTTTGAATTTTCGAATTTTTCGCAAAATTGCAAAACACAAAAATGCTTATATCTCGAAAACCGTGCTAGATAGAGCGATTTCGACGAAATTTTTGACCCACAGGGTATCTCTGCAGAGTAGCCATGCCAATTTTCAAAAAAAATTTGTCTGGCCAAAAATGGCGGCCATTTTGAATTTTCGAATTTTTGCGCAAAAATTGCAAAACACAAAAATGCTAATATTTCGAAAACCGTGCTACATAGAGCGATTTCGACGAAATTTTTTATCTTCAGGGTATCTCTGCAGAGCAGCTATCCCAAAGAGCTTTCACTTGGTGAAGTTTCAGACCCGTAGCTAATTACTCACCTACTCAAAATGAGTAAATGCTAATTATCTCAAAAACTATTGCGGATACCCAATTTTTATCAAATAACTCATTCATGTACTTTTGGGAGAGCTTTCACATGGTGAAGTTTCAGACCCATAGCTAATTACTCACCTACTCAAAATGAGTAAATGCGAATTATCTCTTAAAAGTATTGCAGATAGCCAATTTTTCTCAAATAACTCATTCACCTACTTTTGGGAGAGCTTTCACTTGGTGAAGTTTCAGACCCATAGCTAATTACTCACCTACTCAAAATGAGTAAATGCGAATTATCTCTTAATAGTATTGCAGATAGCCAATTTTTCTCAAATAACTCATTCACCTACTTTTGGGAGAGTTTTCACTTGGTGAAGTTTCAGACCCATAGATAATTACTCACCTACTCAAAATGAGTAAATGCGAATTATCTCTAAAAGTATTGCAGATAGCCAATTTTTGTCAAATTAATCATTCACCTACTTTTGGGAGAGCTTTCACTTGGTGAAGTTTCAGACCCATAGCTAATTACTCACCTACTCAAAATGAGTAAATGCGATTTATCTCTAAAAGTATTGCAGATAGCCAATTTTTCTCAAATAACTCATTCACCTACTTTTGGGAGAGCTTTCACTCTGTGAAGTTTCAGACCCATAGCTAATTACTCACCTACTCAAAATGAGTAAATGCGAATTATCTCTAAAAGTATTGCAGATAGCCAATTGTTCTCAAATAACTCATTCACCTACTTTTGGGAGAGCTTTCACTTGGTGAAGTTTCAGACCCATAGCTAATTACTCACCTGCTCAAAATGAGTAAATGCGAATTATCTCTAAAAGTATTGCAGATAGCCAATTTTTCTCAAATAACTCATTCACCTACTTTTGGGAGAGCTTTCACTTGGTGAAGTTTCAGACCCATAGCAAATTACTCACCTACTCAAAATGAGTAAATGCGAATTATCTCTAAAAGTATTGCAGATAGCCAATTTTTCTCAAATAACTCATTCACCTACTTTTGGGAGAGCTTTCACTTGGTGAAGTTTCAGACCCATAGCTAATTACTCACCTGCTCAAAATGAGTAAATGCGAATTATCTCTAAAAGTATTGCAGATAGCCAATTTTTCTCAAATAACTCATTCACCTACTTTTGGGAGAGTTTTCACTTGGTGAAGTTTCAGACCCATAGCTAATTATTCACCTACTCAAAATGAGTAAATGCGAATTATCTCTAAAAGTATTGCAGATAGCCAATTTTTGTCAAATTAATCATTCACCTACTTTTGGGAGAGCTTTCACTTGGTGAAGTTTCAGACCCATAGCTAATTACTCACCTACTCAAAATGAGTAAATGCGATTTATCTCTAAAAGTATTGCAGATAGCCAATTTTTCTCAAATAACTCATTCACCTACTTTTGGGAGAGCTTTCACTCTGTGAAGTTTCAGACCCATAGCTAATTACTCACCTACTCAAAATGAGTAAATGCGAATTATCTCTAAAAAGTATTGCAGATAGCCAATTTTTCTCAAATAACTCATTCACCTACTTTTGGGAGAGCTTTCACTTGGTGAAGTTTCAGACCCATAGCTAATTACTCACCTGCTCAAAATGAGTAAATGCGAATTATCTCTAAAAGTATTGCAGATAGCCAATTTTTCTCAAATAACTCATTCACCTACTTTTGGGAGAGCTTTCACTTGGTGAAGTTTCAGACCCATAGCTAATTACTCACCTACTCAAAATGAGTAAATGCGAATTATCTCTAAAAGTATTGCAGATAGCCAATTTTTCTCAAATAACTCATTCACCTACTTTTGGGAGAGCTTTCACTCTGTGAAGTTTCAGACCCATAGCTAATTATTCACCTACTCAAAATGAGTAAATGCGAATTATCTCTAAAAGTATTGCAGATAGCCAATTTTTCTCAAATAACTCATTCACCTACTTTTGGGAGAGCTTTCACTTGGTGAAGTTTCAGATCCATAGCTAATTACTCACCTACTGAAAATGAGTAAATGCGAATTATCTCTAAAAGTATTGCAGATAGCCAGTTTTTCTCAAATAACTCATTCACCTACTTTTGGGAGAGCTTTCACTTGGTGAAGTTTCAGACCCATAGCTAATTATTCACCTACTCAAAATGAGTAAATGTGAATCATCTGTAAAAGTATTGCAGATAGCCAATTTTTCTCAAATAACTCATTCACCTACTTTTGGGAGAGCTTTCACTCTGTGAAGTTTCAGACCCATAGCTATTTATTCACCTACTCAAAATGAGTAAATGCTAATTATCTGTAAAAGTATTGCGGATACCCAATTTTTATCAAATACTCATTCATCTACTTGTGGGAGGGCTTTCATATGGTGAAGTTTCAGACCCATAGCTAATTACTCACCTACTCAAAATGAGTAAATGCGAATTATCTCTAAAAGTATTGCAGATAGCCAATTTTTCTCAAATAACTCATTCACCTACTTTTGGGAGAACTTTCACTTGGTGAAGTTTCAGACCCATAGATAATTATTCACCTACTCCAAATGAGTAAATATGAATTATCTCTTAATAGTATTGCAGATAGCCAATTTTTCTCAAATAACTCATTCACCTACTTTTGGAAGAGCTTTCACACACGAAAATGAAAAATTGTGAATATCTCGGAAAAGCTATTTCTTCTGCTTTAATGCTTGGCAGGAGATACACACCGCGGCAGTGGTCTTGACAAAAAGTTTTGTCTCCCCAAAAATGGTGGCCATTTTGAATTTTCAAAGTTTTTGCAAAACACAAAAATGCTTATATCTCGAAAAACCGTGCTATATGGAGCGAACTCAACAAAATTTTTGACCTGCTGGGTATCTTTGCAGAGTAGCCATGCCAATTTTCAAAATATTTTTGTCTCGCCAAATATAGCGGACATTTTTAATTTTTTTTATTTTTTGCAAAACACAAAAATGCTTATATCTTGAAAACCGTGCTAGATAGAGCAGACTGCGCTGACTTTGGTTGCCACAACAGTATAAGGCTAGAAACGAAGCATTTTCTTAATACTTTAGCACTCACCTTTATATCCTTTTCGGGACGCTTTGTTTTTGCTATGCAAAAACATTATCTTTTTTTTTTGCGAGCGATCCTCTAGTTTTTAGTTTAAAAAGTCATATTTCATGATTATTATCATTTTAAATATCTTTAATACTCATAATACAAAGAAATTATATGATAATATATTATTCTAAGTGATCCATAAGATTGAGACTCAACTGAGGTTGAGTCTGGCTTTGAGTCCACCCTTGAGGCCTGTCACTTTGATAATAGCCTATAAAGCATGTCAATTCTATTTACTTTTGTTATTAGTAAATATTGAATATGTGGCTGTAATTACAAAATAAAATGAAAATAGAAGATTTCAAGATTTATCAATTTCATTTTGGAACAAATTGTATTGCTTTATGTACGTGTTTTTTGGCATCAAAGCTTGGACTCAAATTTGAGACACCTCCTTCATGGGCTCAAATTTGAGCATGTGACTGAGCCAGGTCTCAAGTTGAACTTGTTTGTGAAATGCATTGAGTCTGAGTTCACAGACTCAGCAAAATATTTCCAAAATTTGAGACAAAGTCTCAACTTTTGAGTCTGACTCAAGGCTTAAGTCTGTTCATGAAACCGCCCCCAGGTGATGTACATTTGAAGGCATTTGGACTGTTGACTAATATGCCACATGACAATATGCTGACAAAGGTTTTTCCAAAATAAGTGCTCTTAATGTGGGTTTTGTAGTGACAACCTTGTGCCAATATACTGATACATTTCAGAAGAGAAACCATGGTATTTATTATCCTGTAAATGATATATTCTTTGTATACAATACTAATTATGCATTAGTCTTGTTTATTTGGGTTCAGTATTGTTTTCAACACATTGTACATGTCATATCAGGACAGGTAGTTCAGGTGATGTGGGACAGTAGTGCATATTATTCTATTGATATTTATTCTTTGTAAAATTAATTTTACCCCACAGCCCAAAAGGATGTTTGGGGTATTGTTTTCATCCATGACATCCAGATGGACAGTCAGTCGGGTGGGCAGGGGAAAAAGTTTGTCCGGGCTGTATCTCAGAAACTGAAAGATGCAGTTAGTTAATACGTGGTAGGGACATTGGTTGTGGGGTGTAGGTGTGGAATGTCATGATGTGACCTTGATTTGACCTTTGACGTTGCCGTAGTGACCTAGAGTTTGAAAATCTTGTCCAGGCTATGTTTCATAAACCATAAGGCATAAGAAGTTGATCTTTGGTATGGACATTGGTTGAAGGTGTAGGTGTGTATTGTCATGGTGTGACCTTGATATGACCTTTGGCTTTGTTGTAGTGACATTGACCTGTAAAATTTTGTGTGGGCTATATCTCCAGAAATGTAAGGTGTAGGAAGATGATACTTTGTAGGGACATTGGTTGAGGATGTAGGTGTGCAACATCATGATATGACCTTGAGTTGACCTTTGACCTTGCTGTTGTGACCTTAACCTTTAAAATATTGTTTGGATATATTTTGGAATCTGTAAGGTATAGATAGTTTGTAAGTACATTGGTTGGGAGGTGTAGGTGTGCAATATCGTGGTGTGACCTTTTACCTTGGCTTTGCCAAAGTGTGTTGACCTGCCATATTCGAGACATATTTCTCTTATCACAAAAATATGTGGATTGCTGCAGCTGATTATTAAATGTACTTTTACATAATTGTGCTATTCCGTTGACAGCTATACTTCAGTTAATAAATTTTACAGATTAATAATTAAGCGTCCCTTGAAAAGGGGACGCTTATTGGTTTCACCCCTGGTTTTCAGTCAGCCGCCGCCGCCGCCGCCGCCGCCGCCGCATTATCGTCTCCCTTGAATATCTCCCTTGTTATTAGGCCTATCCAAATGATATGTGGCAGTGTTCTTCTATAGGCGTGGGGAAATTTTTTGACAGGCATAAATTTGACCTTTGACCTTTATCAACATCACATTATCAAAAATTCAAAAAAAAATTTACTTCCTTTTCACTAGATTTCCTCAGAAAGTACTGGGTGTGGGTCAACCAAATTTGGTATGCACATTCCTGGGGGAAGAATCTAGGCGCCAGTCGATATTGGGATCAGTCGGGCCATAATTAACCGATTGACGGGCGATTGATTATAAGTTCATAAAAATTTTGCTAAGATTAAGCCTTGAACTCGCTTATTATTGGTCGTAGAGGTTTGGGATGGTATACCAACATATAGGAAATCATGTGCTGGGAATCTTCTGGTGTGGTCAGATTTGACCTTGGGCCCCTCCTTCAAGGTCAAGCGAGGATAGGCAAAGTTTAAAGTGCTTATAACTCGCTTATTATTGGTCCTAGAGGTTTGGGATGGTATACCAACATATAGGAAACCATGGGCTGGGAATCTTTTGGTGTGGTCAGATTTGACCTTGGACGTCTCCTTCAAGGTCAAACGGGGATAGCCAAACTGAAAAGTGCTTATAACTCGCTTGTTATTGGTCCTAGAGGTTTGGGATGGTATACCAACATATAGGAAATCATGTCCTGGGAATCTTCTGCTGTGGTCGCATTTGACCTTGGGCCCCCCCTTCAAGGTCAAATGAGCATACCCAAACTTAAAAGTTCTTATAACTCGCTTATTATTGGTCCTAGAGGTTTGGGATGGTATACCAACATATAGGAAATCATGGGCTGGGAATCTTCTGGTGTGGTCGGATTTGACCTTGGGCCCCTCGTTCAAGGTCAAAAGAGCATAGCCAAACTTAAAAGTGCTTATAACTCGCTTATTATTGGTCCTAGAGGTTTGTGATGGTATACCAACATATAGGAAATCATGTGCTGGGAATCTTCTGGTGTGGTCGCATTTGACCTTGGGCCCCCCCTTCAAGGTCAAACAAGGATAGCCAAACTTAAAAGTGCTTATAACTCGCTTATTATTGGTCCTACAGGTTTGGGATGGTATACCGACATATAGGAAATCATGTGCTGGGAATCTTCTGGTGTGGTCAGATTTGACCTTGGGCCTCTCCTTCAAGGTCAAACGAGCATAGCCAAACATAAAAATGTTTATAACTCGCTTATTATTGGTCGTAGAGGATTGGGATGGTATACCAACATATAGGAAATCATGGGCTGGGAATCTTTTGGTGTTGTTAGATTTGACCTTGGGTTTCTCCTTCAAGGTCAAACGAGGATAGCCAAACTGAAAAGTGCTTATAACTCGCTTATTATTGGTCCTACAGGTTTGGGATGGTATAGGAAATCATGGGCTGGGAATCTTTTGGTGTGGTCGGATTTAACCTTGGGCCTCTCTTTCAAGGTCAAAAGAGGATAGCCAAACATAAAAATGTTTATAACTCGCTTATTATTGGTCGTAGAGGATTGGGATGGTATACCAACATATAGGAAATCATGTGCTGGGAATCTTCTGGTGTGGTCGCATTTGACCTTGGGCCCCCCCCTTCAAGGTCGAACGAGCATAGCCAAACTTAAAAGTGCTTATAACTCGCTTATTATTGGTCCTAGAGATTTGGGATGGTATACCAACATATAGGAAATCATGGGCTGGGAATCTTCTGGTGTGGTCGCATTTGACCTTGGGCCCCTCGTTCAAGGTCAAAAGAGCATAACCAAACTTAAAAGTGCTTATAACTCGCTTATTATTGGTCCTAGAGGTTTGTGATGGTAAACCAACATATAGGAAATCGTGCTGGGAATCTTCTGGTGTGGTCGCATTTGACCTTGGGGCCCCCCTTCAAGGTCAAACGAGCATAGCCAAACTTAAAAGTGCTTATAACTCGCTTATTATTGGTCGTAGAGGATTGGGATGGTATACCAACATATAGGAAATCATGGGCTGGGAATCTTCTGGTGTGGTCGCATTTGACCTTGGGCCCCCCCTTCAAGGTCGAACGAGCATACCCAAACTTAAAAGTGCTTATAACTCGCTCATTATTGGTCCTAGAGATTTGGGATGGTATACCGACATATACGAAATCATGGGCTGGGAATCTTCTGGTGTGGTCGCATTTGACCTTGGGCCCCTTGTTCAAGGTCAAAGAGCATAGCCAAACTTAAAAGTGCTTATAACTCGCTTATTATTGGTCCTAGAGGTTTGTGATGGTATACCAACATATAGGAAATCGTGCTGGGAATCTTCTGGTGTGGTCGCATTTGACCCTGGCCCCCCCCCCCCCCCCCCCCCCCCCCCCCCCCCCTTCAAGGTCAAACGAGCATAGCCAAACTTAAAAGTGCTTATAACTCGCTTATTATTGGCCCTAGAGGTTTGGGATGGTATACCAACATATAGGAAATCATGGGCAGGGATTCTTTTGGTGTGGTTAGATTTGACCTTGGGCCTCTCCCTCAAGGTCAAACGAGGATAGCCAAACTGAAAAGTGCTTATAACTCGCTTATTATTAGTCCTAGCGGTTTGGGATGGTATAGGAAATCATGGGCTGGGAATCTTTTGGTGTGATCGGATTTAACCTTGGGCCTCTCTTTCAAGGTCAAAAGAGGATAGCCAAACATAAAAATGCTTATAACTCGCTTATTATTGGTCCTAGAGCTTTGGGATGGTAAACCAACATGTAGGAAATCATGTGCTAGGAATCTTCTGGTGTGGTCGGATTTGACCTTGGGCCCCTCGTTTAAGGTCAAACGAGCATAGCCAAACTTAAAAGTACTTATAACTCGATTATTATTGGTCCTAGAGGTTTGTGATGGTATACCAACATATAGGAAATCATGGGCTGGGAACCCTCTGGTGTGGTCGGATTTGACCTTGGGCCTCTCGTTAAAGGTCAAACGAGGATAGCGAAACTTAAAAGTGCTTATAACTCGCTTATTATTGGTCCTAGAGGTTTGTGATGGTAAACCAACATATAGGAAATCATGTGCTGGGAATCTTCTGGTGTGGTCGCATTTGACGTTGGGCCCCTCGTTCAAGGTCCAACGAGCATACCCAAACTTAAAAGTGCTTATAACTCGCTTATTATTGGTCCTAGATGTTGCAGAAACAACATATATAACTTTGTTTTCTTCTTTTTATATTTGTAAAAAGGACTTCATAATCTTTGATTAAAGGTCATGGGAAACATTTTCAGATCATTCATCAACAATAACATATACATATGAAAGTTCAATTTTTGTAAAAATAAGATGCGTCTGGACAAGGTTACATGGTATATTCAGTCACTTTCTGGCTGTTTTTTCAAGATTTTCACAACTGTTGCCATCTGTTTTTAGGAATTTTATTTGTCTGTAAGACATCATTCTGGCGCTGTAAGTTTCTGAAATAGCCTGGAGAACATCTTTTATATTTGTTTCAGATAAAAAAATATTTAGAGAGGTATATAAGCAAGTTGGATAAAAATCACAAAACAATGCAGTCAACCAGGTTCAACTGTGAGATGAGTTTTGATACTTATTTTTTAATTTTGAAAACTAATTATTGCTAGGAGATGAAATAAATACAACATAAATGTCTTTAGAACTGGGCCTCAAGCAAGGATAATCACAAATGTTCCCCAAATTAGTTCAGAACTTTCCCACAAAAGCAGTAAACAATGCTTTCATCATAGTATACAGAATGCGGCTTAGCCTTGCTGAAGGCTCAAGTTTCTTTGCAGCTAGGGAAAGTTTTCAGTTCAGATAATGGAGTTTCAGTTTCTATAATGTACTCATACACGCACTGACTATACAGCTAAGAGAAAGTCTGATACAGTTCTTTCTCTTAACATATATGAGTGCTTTATGAATACCAAATATTTGTGCGTATGTTTGAAAGGATATCATGCAAATTTGAGCCTTCAGCAAGGCTAAATGCGGCTACTAAACTATAGTGTATACTGTTAATAAAAAATTTCCACCAAACACATTTAATTTTCTCAGTCTCAACAAAGGCTTAAAAATTTAGAAAAAAAAATGTAACCAGCTAATTTCCAAAACTTAAAATTATCCAAACTTACGGTCAAAAAGTACTAAACTACTATCTAAAGGAAAGACCACTATATAATGAATTGTTTCATGAACTGATAATATAAAAGACTTTTATTAAAAGTTAGAACTTTAAGGATTCTTTCAAATAAATTTAATAAATTTGACTACAACATCATGCTTTGATAAATTATTTATGCAAGTGAAAACAAATTGTATATTTTGATTTAACTTTAAATCATACTTTATCTTGATAGAAGTACCGGTGATAAAAGGCAAAAAAACAGTATTCAGTACATTTTAATGACAACTTTTGAATTTATCAACAGATCCCAGTTTAAGAACCTTGAAAAAAATAGGAGGAGGTAATATCTCATACAAATGTTTAGGCTTTCTGCATTCCAAGACAGGCCTATTTATAGCAAATCTGTGTTTGTTTGAAGTGTTAAGGCCCTTGCACATTTACGCGGCGCGGTCGCGGTATGATTTTTACTACATGCTAAGCAGGCAAATTTTCTTTACTTTGCACATTTGGGGCGATTTTTCCCAGCGGTTTTCACTGGTGGAGTAAAAAGCCAACATATTGTTTTTCCTCATAGAAGATGATTGATGACGTCACAGGCTCATAAGGAAGTTCTGTTTAGTTGGAGATCTAATGTATACATTTACAAACTGAAGGAAGATAACGAGTTTCTTTGCCAGAAAAAAGCCCACTAACCTTTATTTTTTCCAGATGCTGTATTTTTTCTCAGGTTTTACATAATTTTTAACCACTTAAGGTCATTGTACACTAGCGCGGCGCGATGCGCCATGGCTAAATAAAATAGAAATAAAGGAAGTAGTTCAATGCATATACACCTATATTTCTAATGCCATTTATGCCTCTTGTACCATATATTTCTTAATATAAACCACATTTTCATTCTGGGTGTTTGTTTACTGAATTAAGTTAACGTAACAAGTTTTGTGAAAAACGTTTCCTATGGCCTTTAACGATGACTGTATTTTATGTAATGTATGTAATTTTATGTAATTACTTTTACATGACAATATGGACACATTCTTTCTGTGTAAAGATATACACATCCATGCCAACTTAATACAGTGGATTCAACCTTTTGTTTTTCCACTCAATGAGAATTTGGAGAAAAGACACTGTTGTATATACTGCCTTGCTACCAATTACCGCCGGGTACCAATTATCGCCAGACAGAATTCAAATGGTTATAACTTCACCAAAGTAGCATCCCAAGCCTAGCAAATAAGGTAAAACTATAACCAAAGTGAGTGGAACAAAAACACAACAAAAAGCTTTCAAAATATATAACCATAATTGAAATATGAACGTTTTATTTTCTGGTGGCGATAATTGGTAGCCGGCGATAGTTGGTAGCAAGGCAGTATACTTCAAGGATGGAAAAAAACATGTAGTCTTGTTCAGGTGGACAGATTGTTTCATTTGAAATCACCATTTTAATCGCCTTTTTAATATAAGACCAATTTGTGGCATTGTCTGATGGAATATTGGTGATGGATGTGCCCAAGATGAATACAAATAATATTTGACAAGTCCCAATAATAACAGACATTGCATCATATTCATTTATTTCCTGTAATATACCACAGTACATTGTACAAATAATATCATGTATTACTGACATTTTCTACAGATAACATAGCTTTCAGATAATTTGTTTATTTTTAAAGCTGTAAAACTGTTTTTGAAATAAGTAAGGTTAATTGCTGGTGATTTATATTGGCCGTAATCTTGATCAACCATCCTAACCTGTAATGACTAATTTAAAAGTGTTTATAACTTGTTTATTATTGGTCCTAGAGGTTAGCAATGTGAAACCAGTGTACAGTAAATCATGGGGTGGGAATCTTCTGATGTGATCAGATTTCACTTTGGGCCTTTCCTTCAAGGTCAAAAGAGGATAGCCAAAGTTAAAGGTGTTTTTAGCTTGCTTATTATTGGTCCTAGGGTTTGCAATATGAAATCAACCTATTGGAAACCATAGCTAGGAATAATCTGATGTGGATAGATTTGGCCTTGGGCCCTGTTTTGAGTTATACAGTTATAAGTAGAGACTTTGGGAAAGGCTAAGACAGTTGTAAAGTAAATCCAGTTTATGGGAGTGATCACCTCTTGAACTAAGATCCTTTTATAAAGGTAAACAGCAGTAGTTTAATCTTGTGAAGAAAACCACATTATGGAGGAATACATCTCATAATAGGATACAAATAGTAACAACTTGATATAATAAATAGCACAATGAAAATATTCAGAAAGGCTTTTTTTAATATCCTTGTTTCAGCTCCAATGGAGGTAAAAGGTGACTTACTTAGTAATTCGACATTTTTCAAAGATCAATGGGAAAATTACAAAGTTACCACTGGACTAAGAGAGAAATCAAAGAATGTACGGTTTGCAAGTTTCAGATCTGTTATAGGTAGACTTGCTCCAAGTCTTTGTATTTATATCCATCAGTAACTACAACAGTTAAATTTAAACTGGACACTTACAAGAGTTCATTATAGCACAAGCATTCTCGAGTATGGGGGATAGTCTCTGAAAAAACGGGCTGGTTGTTTCTCCAAAGATCATACAGTACCCATATATTACACAAAAGACAAAAGGACTTGGTGAAAGTCTATGTTATGGGTAGACATTGTTTTAGAATCTTAGTAAATATGCAAAGATATAGCAAAGTGCATAAAGGCACTTTAGGTGAAATAACTAAAGTTATTTAAAAGCAACCCAAAATGAGATTTACGAACAGTACAAGTTCTACTCAATTAAAATGTGGATCACTGGGTTAACAGACTGAGAACTTTTAAAGTCTTGCAACTTTGAAGCAATGATTGACAGTTTGTTGAGAGACTGAGTGGTTATGGGGATGAAATACAAGGCCGCAAGAGCACAGATGTTTAGATAGAAGGTAGCCAATCTAAATGCAGCAGTTGACATGCTGAGAGCTAGTGAAGTAGCTGCTCAATACATAAAAGAGGTTGAGCAAGGGACATTTGACGAAGTGGTATCACTCTGCATTGTCCGGTACGCATCCACATCCTCGTGAACAACTTCTCCATAAGTACATGGCCCAGAGGCATACTGTTACATTTAAAATATACCTTGTCTGTCGAGGATGACAAATTGTTCAAGGCATACAGACTGGTCTGTTCGTCTGTTCCCCATCGCCATTACAAGAAAGGTACCCCCATCCAAAGTGTGAAAATTTCAACATTTCATTACAATTTTTCTCCTTGACTATGGAAGGGATTTATCTCTTAACTTGGATATATGTACTAGCCTGCAAGTACATTCCCTTGCATGAGTATGAGGCCCGGATCTTTGTTAATTATTTTTAATGAATTTTTAAAATAACTTTTAATGCATTGAAATTCATGAAATCATGCACTAAATGACTTCTAACTTAAAAAGTATTGCATTTACAGTATTTTGTTAAAGTATATTATTTAGCTACTTTATCCATAGCTACAACATGGTGAGTAACTTTGGAACCTTTCCCAGTGGCTAAGTGAGTATTAGCTACTTAGTGACTTTTCAGTGGCTTCCATAATGAGTAAAGCGCTTGTAAATTAAAAGCTATTGCATTTACAGAATTGTGTTTAAATAAGTTAATCGCCTACTTTTGGGTGAGCTGCAACAGTTAAATTGTAGACCTGTAGCTCATTGCATAGCTGAGCAATAGCTACTTTCACGTTCTCACTTTTGAGTAAGTTGGTTGTAACTTGAAAACTATTACATTTAGAGTTTTTTTTTAATTTGTTATTCATCAACTTTAGGGTCACCTATAGCAGTGATTCTGCGAAACTTTAGCTCATTAACTAGCTGAGCAGTAGTATTTTCAGGTTTTCACTGTTGAGTAAATCACTTGTAACTTCAAAATTATTTCATTTATAGAATTTTCTTTAAATATATTATGCACCTACTTTTAGGCAGCTATAAGATAGTTACATTTGCAGACCCATAGCTCATTTCATAACTGGGCAACTTGTGTCTCCTTTTATGCTTTCACTTCTACTTTGTAACTCGAACCACAGTCACCTGATGCAAAACCCATGCACGGCATTGATTGCTTGTTTGGTTTTACAGTCGCTCTTATGACCCTAACATAATCGTTTCAGTAAAATTTCTCTTCACTAATAACATTTACCTCTTTACAGTGCTCCTTTAGAACTTTACATAGACTTTACAAGCTGTAGGGACGCTTTGTTTTTGTGTACAAAAACTTTTGTCTAGTTTTTGGTTTACTGATTAATGCATCATCTTACTATCGAATTGTTTTCATACTTTATGTTATACGGTATGTTTTTCACACTATATGTCAAAAGCAAAGATACATTTTAATCAGTTTTGTAGTTTCACTATTCAAGGAAAAACATAAACAATAGAGGATCATAGTTTGACACTCTAATGTAGATTTATTAATGATAATATTCAGTTGTGTAAAACCTAACAAAGAAAAGTCTCCATCAAGGCTAATTTGCAATGTAACACAAACCACAAACCCACATCAAATGACATAACCACATACTTTATTTGGATGAAGGCTATTGTGTATTTTAGGTATTGATTAGTTAGATAAAAAAACACAGATATCTAGATTAATATCTGTATATCAAATAACTATTTACCTTAATTGATGTAAATTATCAAACAAACTATTTCTGTTGTTTATCATTTACTTGTAAACCTTCTTTTTTATTGATAGAGATTAATTCATAGTTTCACCAATGAAATATGAACACTTTTGTGGAACTTTTATGTAAAAGCAGACTCTCTGTAAAGGCTCTTTCACACACTAACAGTAATGGAAATGTAAACATAAATGGAAATTCACATTTTTGTTCACTTTTCCGTGCACTATATTCATAATGTTCTAGTGTTGATTGTCTTAATATTAGAAAAATTAAATAAATATTTATCTTAAGTATGGTAGAAAAATAAATAAAAATGCAGTAGCCAAAGTTTGTGCACTGGTTCCAATTAAATATATTGAAAAAATCTCTCATGTAGATCCTCATAAGTGATACATATAATACAGGATAATTTTATTCAAGGGAAGCAAAGTTTTCAGATGCTAGCCACAAACCCACAGGAAGTTGTACAACAGTTTTACTCAAACATAATATAGTAACACCGAGCCATTTAGGCTTACAGATCAGTACAAAATCTTCTATTTAAATAGAATACTTATGTGCATAGCAATATGAAGAAAGATTAGAAATGTACACACAAAAAACAGTTTCTATCTGTAGTTTTAGTTAAATTGTAGGGCGAATATATAATTAGCTTTCATAAACGAAACATATAACCCTAATTGACAGTCCATTTATTCCCAGGACAAGAAAGCCCCCATGTTTAAGTCCTTTGATACACTAAACAGTAAACATTGTCTTACTTGAGATTCTGCAGTAAAATCACTGACAATAAGAAGAACTTTTAAGTACCATTGGCATTAACAGTTTTGACAGAATAATGGCCTCCATAAATTGACAGATAAGAAATCAAGATTAAGCATATTTACATTTCTGGCTTAAAGTTCCGATTCAGAGGTAGCGTGAAAGCTGATACAGTTTTAATCCATTCTAAAATGTATGTTACTTTTTTGTGAGGGCGTGAAATAGCCTTCAATAGAATTATCACGTGCAGAAGCCTTTTGTGAATTGTCGTTTGCCAGGTTACAAGTTTCCATTAGCTGTTGAAGCCAAAAGGTTTGTTGTATGGCACAACTAGTTCCACCTTGCATGGTGAAGAATCGCTAAAACTATATCACATAGCAACTCTACCAAATTATCAATTGCAGACTTCTCCCAAAATTCCATGATCTTTTCAATCCTCAAGTCTTCTGGTGTGGTGTCAATAGTTGGCCATGCATGGCGATGAGTGGCTGAACTATTCATTGATAGTCACTTTATCCACCAACACTTTTCCTAATGAGCACTCTTTACATACCATTCCATAATAACCAGCTGGTGTATGTTATCGCTTGTAAGTTATTTGCACATTTCCACCAGCAATTGCAATATGAAATCAATTGCCTTAGGTGTGTCACTCTGTTAAGAGCCCTAATTTTGTGGCTATTAATTAATCAGTTAGACATCATCTGCAAATGTCTAGCAGCTGTTTCAGCCTGAAGTCTTGAACTATGGCTCCTCTGTATGACTGTTGAGTACAGATGGGGCAAGTCACCCTTGTGCCCGCTGCCAATGATTCCACACACTTCTCACACAAGATGTGATAACAACTCAAAGCCTGGGGACTAACATACACTTGACCACAATGTTTGCAAGTTGTTAATGAACTAAGGCTCTCCAGAATTTCATTTTCCTGTGACTGTTGAAAATATTCTTCACAACTTACTGGTGAGATATCCTCAAGTTTTAGGGATAGATTACCTGTGAATATAAAAAAAAATAAAAGGATCAAAGCTTCAAGGTATCACCAATAGTAGATGTAAAATAATACTAATATTATCAGCAACAACATTACTTGGAGAGTGCATAACTCTGCCAATACATGCAATAAAAAGTAAATGGGAAAATCCGGATTATTTTTTGTTTCAAGACGGTGATTGAGATCACTCTCAAAATTTAATGGGAACTAAGTTGAACCAAGACCCATCTTCTGATTTTTTTCAGGAAGATTCAAGTACATATAGTAGAATTTACATAATCATGCTAACAAACAGTCATATAAATAATTCATAAAAAATAATACCTATTTGGTAGAGGTAATTATTACATTATGAAGAATCACAGTAGAACCAGTCTTATTCTTAAGAGCTTGAAGACTTAAAGTGACTGTGAGTGATACTGATATTTGTCTCCTGTGCACAACCATTTATGTTAGCTGATGTACTATTTCCATGGGCTTAGGCTTTTGGTTTGAATATTTACAAACAAACATAAAATTGCAGATTTGTAAAATAAAATAAAATTATAGCCTGTTAGCCATTGTTAATGAACCTGAAATCTATTGAACCAAATTAATTCCTTTTATGAAGCATGGAAAGTTAGATGGTCTGAAGAAGCCTTAGTATCCAGATGATTTAATGAAGGGAAAGCTATACCTTTTTGTGACTTTAGTATTTGATATCCGTCTTCACATTCTGCATTGGTTTGAATCTTTTTGGCAGATGTCACTCCTGTAGAAATATCCATTTTCTCTTTTGAAAAATTACCAATAATCTTAGTATCAGCAACATGCTGTATCCCATTTCCTTCTTTCTTTTCCAGCAGTTCTTTGACTTTGCCATACAGTTCTATCAGTAGGTTGATGTGTGTATCTGTCCTGTATATAACAGTTGCTGGCTGAAAGCCATTGTCCTCTCTGCAGACTGGGCATTGTAGTGCTGTTCCATTTGAGATCCTTAGCAGTCTGTGCAAACATTCTGAGCAGATAGAATGTAAACAAAGCAAGATCTGTGGGTCTTTGTAAAACTCCATGCATACTGGACATTGAAGACATTCTCCCAGATAATTACGAAGCTCTTCTAAGTGCTGTATCATTTTCTTCGTGTTTGATAATATTCTGATTTGCAGTCTCCAATAACTGGCATACATAAATGAATGCAGTAAACAGTTGTGACATTAACAGTTTGCTGAATTTCTTTTCAGTATGAAATGAAACTGAAAATTCTCATAAAAAGTCAAGTTTTTTCCCCAACAATTTCAGGTCCAAGTCATTTATCTACGTTGTTGCAGAATTTAAGTTTATTTTGCTTTGCAGCTTATAATAGTATTATAATAAAATGTATACAGCTATGTTACTTTTCTGTTTGTACAAGAATAAATCTGTATTGAATGATTGTAGATATTATAAAGTGTTGTGTAATGTAGAAAACTATAAATAAAGGGGTAAAAGCCCAAGAAACAATTTGATGATTTAAACAAATATAGCTTTCAAAAGGAAAGTTTAAAATAGAATGAAAAATTATCATATGCTGCCTGCACAAACATGACAATATCAGACCTTTAAAGTTGGTTTTCTTCTTCATTGTTACTTCTCAGAAAGAAAAACTGCATGTATTAGGATGAAAGAAGCCCACCAGTAAAAAGTGTGATTTACTATTTACCTAGAACTGAAATATTACAATAAATAAACAAGTAAAACTGAACATACAAAAGATTTCTCAGATTTTAACTTCTGTATCATATTCAACTGTTTCCTCATGAACTTGTGAATTTACTCCCATATTTGTACTGATATATATATATATATATATATATATATAGTCTGTTGAAGCAAACACTCTGTTTTTGTGCTGAACACACACCTATATATTTTTTTAGCTCACTGAGACAATGTCAGTTGGTTAGCATATTAATGTGACTGTGTAAATATTTGTTCTTTTTTCTACTATAATTGATCTTTCCTTGTTCTGCCCATATCCCATATTATCCCATAATATTTCTACTTTTTTTCTGGACACAATATTTCTTTATTTTGAATAAAAGCTTTGATACATTGACAACAACTTGGGTTATTGCTATGAAAAGAACTGATTGAATGCCTTTAAAAGTTGGCACAAATTGATAATACTAGGATATGTGTCCTCGATGTTCCTTATGAATTTAAACAAAAGGTCACCGATTCACAGAACAATCTCAATATAACACCAAAAAATTAAGAAATTTTGTGTACATATACTTTGTAGTGCAGTATTTTCAAAAAAATATATATATCAGAAATTTGAATACGCATACACTTTTTAAAGTTTCTGGTGCAGTATTTTCAGAAATATTGGTTCTACATCACTTATTTAAAATCAGTATATCCAGCATCACCTTATATTAGGCTTTAATGGGCTTGCCTTTAAAGTGTCAACATTTGATGAAAAGTTCTATTCTTGGTCTTTCCTATGAGGGAGTTATACTTGGACCAGTTAATATAATATAATGGCAAAGCATTGTTTTGTATTATGCTCATGATTAGTAGGGCACCAGATACCCCATAAATTTGTGAAAGGATTGGAGAAGTACCGGTAGATGTAAAAGTTGTGAAGTCACGTACTCATTATATTTTTAATGTTAACTCAAGAAATCTTTTGTCCAGCAGGCAATTTTGAGTTGAAAACAAGGCAAAGGTTAACATTACTAAATTAATCTATTCTAAAACATGTAATATGTTTGAATATTTGCAGAAAAACAAAGACAGCACACCCCCCTTGGCCTCCCCATCCACTGTACATGTGGTAGAGCAGCCGGGTGGTGGATTTGCACCTGTATCGCTGACCACTGGGTCGCTCAATCCCAGTGTGTCTGCTGGAATCTCCCTGCTCTCCATGCCTCTCCAGTCTCCATCCTCAGAGAGCCTGTCCATGCTAGAATCTCAGGATACTCTTCTGATGCAGCAAAGTCCAAAACTGACCAGTGTAGGGAGCCCCAGGGCCACTGCTTCATCATCTCAAAGCCCCAGGGATCCTAGCCCAAGCGGTAGTCCAAGAGGGCAGGGGACAGCATCTCGGGCCACAGCCAGCGCATCAGCCAGTAGCTTGTCTGGCCTAGATATCCTCAGTTCAGTGGCTCATGACAAGCTAGCTGGCATCAAACCAGTTCCAGCCAGTGTGAAACAGTCCCAACAAGCTCCGGCAGGCAAGGTCATAGCACAGGTATCACAGAGTCAGGCTCAGCAGCAAAAGAGACTAGTTGTATCCAAACAGCAAGGAGCTTCGTCAGCATCTGTAGCAACACCAGGTGGCATCTCAATCATTGGTTCACCTGAGCAAAAAGCGTCCAAAATTGTTATGGCACAGACTTCTCCCAGTCAGATACCCCCTGGAGCCAAAGTTATCCAAACTGGCACAAAACCAGTCGCATTTAGTTTATTGCAGTCACAGAATATCTCAAAGATTCTTGAGGGAGGTAAAGGTCAAGGTCAGATCAAACAGGTGTCTACAGGGATCCCTAATCAAACAACAAAAACAGTTGTGTTTGCCTCAAAATCTGGCACACAAGGATCCAGTCAGCAGCAGCTTCTGGCCACCTTAAAACAAGGCCCAGAGAAAGTGGTGAGTGTTATCTCCTCACCAGAAGGCACCACATTACCAACCCCTGCATTGATGTCACCATCCAGTACACAGGACAGCAAGCCTGTCTTAGCTAGGCTCATATCTCACAGTGGAGCACCTCAAGTGATCACACTGAGTGGAGGACAGAAGGTGGTCAGCTCGGCATTGAGATTACCACAAGGTAAGTGAGAAAAATTCTACTAGGACAGCTATTATGGCCAGTCTACTGATTTTGGTTACCCTGCGTATTTTTGGAGTTAATTTCTAATTCCAGAGTGTAAAATTTCCAATATTGGCATAAAATTTTGTTTCAACATTTCTTTAAATCAGGGGCTGTCCATATGTTTTATGTGACCTCAAGTGTCAGGAAGGTAGTAGGGCCTGTAATGTATTCACGGACTTCGTACTATCTTCACCTCCATCTAATATCTAAGAATTTTATTCAACTTAAAATTTGGTCTTAAATCTTAATTATTAGACAAAACTTATAAACTAGTTTGGGAGACTAAAATTGTGTTATAAAGCCATATGTTCCGAGAATAGTTTGGGTTATATAGCCTCTGCAGTACTTTAAACCTTTCTATGATATGGCATTTTGTCCTTTGAGTCACATGATACATTTCACCTGTGATGTCATTGATGTCATCATTTTATTATGACAGATACAACGGAGGCTTTCCTGATAACACCTTGGATGGTAAAGTGATGTTTAATATAAACCACCAACTTTTACTTTGAAAGCCCTTGTTACTTATTTGTAGGATCACTAGCATCCACCATTCAAACTGGATCAGTCCAGGCAGTCAGCAAGCCAAACAAGCCCCTCATTCTGCAGAGAGCCAGCTCAGTGGACAGTTCAAAGAGTGCAAACAGCCCCGCACAGACACAGGGCAGCAGTCCACAGCAGGTACACCAACCAGCTTAGTGTAAAGAATGGAATTCAGTTACCTGTGTGAACAGTAAACCAACATTTGTCATTTCTCTTTTGGTAGAAACGCCAAAATTTGCAAAGAATCTCTGCAAACCTGTTACTGAAAATGAGAATATTTTAGGCTTTTAAATTACTGATACTTCATAAAAACAATATAAATTTGGTGATATTTCTCAAAATTTTGCTTTATACTGGGTAAAAATACTGTTTATTCACTCCATAACACATTACAAAAACCTTTCTAGTTCCTACTTATGGGTTGTGTACACTCCCGATATAGTGGCAGATAAAATGTTTTAAAAAGGTACCCTATGGGTTTGTGACTGGAGATATTTAGAATTCTTACCATCATGTGAAATACTTTGAGGTGACATAAACATTAGAAAACAGTTAAGTGGTCAAAGAAACGGACAGTGACCAGTGTTTTGAAAACCTCATATTTGGTTAATTGCTTCAACATTATCAAATACCATATTAAATACTTACATACAAGATATCAGCTTGAACAGACTACCTACAAAAGTACATAAACCCAGCTGAATGCTTGCTGTATTTTATCCCAAAGGTGGCCCACATAGTTCACCCAGGCAAAGGAAACCCAACTACCATAGTTATTTCAAAACCAGGAACTCCTCCGAGCAGTAAAACAGGTGTCACTGCTACCATTGCTGGGGGTTCTTTATCTCAGAAACTGCCAACTGGAGGTAAGAACAAAGGTACTGATATTTGCAGAAATGTTTAATGGGCAGTCACTTTTAACTATTTCAGCTAGTGAGATTGCAAAGTCTTATTAATTCCGAGGCAGAGTTTAAATTTGTATGAATTACTCAAGTAGAACTTGATCATATTTAATTCTGAAGAAATTATTGAAATATAAAACTTTTATCATTGGTTAATAATGGCAGCATTTGGTTTATATTTTGAGAAAGTAATGACGATCAATATTTGCTGTGGTGTATTCTCGTTTTGCATAGTGTATCATTTCTGTCTCAGTTTTATTGTGTTTTTCCCTAGTTACTCATCTGTTTTTTTGCCCCGTTATAATTCACCTACGAGTATTTAAAGACAATACTTCAGCAGCGGATGTATACTTTAAAATGTTAACTGTACTAAAATTCCTTGTATTCTGTCTTGTGTTGTTTTCACATTTCAGCCTATTCAGGACTGCTAAAGACTACTGACAGATTTGTCATTTGTGTATTCAACATACTCTGTTGTATTGGAATTCCATCTTAGCTCAACCCTGTTAATTTGAATCTAAAGAACACCTAGAACTACTTTTCCTTTATCAGAAATCCCGGATAATAGAGTTAATTGTAATGGGAAATTGTCTCCTGGATCCTAGTATTTACCTTAAAGGGGAATTTAATAGAAAATGACCTCATCTTCCCAATACATGTGTTTACCTTAAACGGCAATTCTACTGTCTGACCAGAGCCCTACTTCAAATAAAAGAGAATTTCAATATGTTTAAAGGTTGAGTGTATTGTCTGATCTTCAGGCTATTTAGGGTCCCTTTATTTTGTTTGATATTTTTACATTTCTTCCTACTTAGGTCTTCAGGCTGCCTTTGCGGGTAAGCCTGTTATTATAGGTGGAAAGCCTGTTCAGATCACTGGTAAGCCTGTACAAATTGGAGGCAAGCCTATACAGATTGGAGGGAAGCCATTACACATCAGTGGGAAGCCAGTACAAGTGGGTGGCAAGCCTATTCATATTGGAGGCAAGCCTATACAGATTGGTGGTAAAACCATTCAAATTGGTGGCAAGCCTATCAACCTGAGTGGTCAAGCTGTACAAATTGGTGGCAAGCCGGTCCAGCTGATTCAGGGTCAAGGGGTCACCATATCATCAGCTGTGACTGTATCCACACAGGTAAAGATTTAGGTTTCAGTTTAGTTTTAAATGAAATTGTTGACGTGCATTAATGGAATTAAAAGTAGATTGATTTTGTAGCATGGAGAAACCAGTGTTAAGGTATTGTGGAGAATTTTACATTATATTGACCCGGTTTTCAGTTTAAATGGTTGAGTAACTTACGTTTCATAAACAGAAACCGAGATCGAGGTTCGGTTCCTGGCCCAACCTCAAGTGGGAAAGCTGGTAGTTGCTTGCCGTTGGTTGTCAGTTTACAGTACAGAACCTTGACCAACTGTATGTACTGGTTTCCTCTGCCATCCCAACTACCCGTCGTGATATGACTTGTACAGTGTGAAAGCGACATAAAACCCCAAATAAATAAATAAATAAAACTAAATCATAAACAGAAACCATGCATGTGTACTGTTAATAAAACTTGTGTTTTATGACAGCTGGGTTATTAAGGAAAAAGTTGTTTATATATACCTCCAATGGTCCCATTACAGCAGTCAAGGTTGATTTTCAGCAAAACAATGTTGAATATTATTTCTTTAAGTATTTATTTTTTAAGTAAGGTATTTATGTGATGTAACACTGAATAATATGTGTTTCAATATGCCAGGACAGTGTTGTGATCTCAAGTCCTGGGGGGAGCAAACAGGCGTCCTCGGGAACTGTGGTCCAGACTGTCTCCTCTACCCTCATGAACCAACTCCTGCAAGGAGGGGCTGCAGTCAAACCCACCACTCCAACCCAGGTCAGAGTTCAAGGTCAAACAGCTGGGGTCGCACAGGCCATTAGGGTGCAAGGTGGTCAGATAGTGGGTGGAGGTACACCACAGATACGAGTACAGAATCCACCTGGAGCCGCGACTCAACAGATCAGAATTCAGAGTGCTACAGGGAGTACTGGTGTGCAACAAATCAGAGTTCAAGGTCAACCAGTGGTGCAGCAGGTGCGGGTTCAAGGTCAGAATGTCAGTGGAGGTCAACAGTTGAGATTACAAGGGTCAAATTCAGTCATCACTTTGCCAAAGACAGGTAAGGATCTTTTGTTTTGTGCTTACAACTGCCACTGTGTTCTGTTGCAACTTGACTCAGGTATTCAGATATTAGTATGTAGTTATGTCTATATAATAATAATAATATTATTAGAATAAGAAATTTTTAAATAGTGCAAACTAGTTAAAAATACTCTAACGCACTATTCAAAAAGGGGGAGTTGAAAAGCAGGCAGAGGTTATAACCCAGTAAGCACCTGCCAGGGAGGGATGACTATGGTGGAGAGTGTGTCCTGAGTGTTCTTCTGAAACTGGAGATGGTCTGTTGGGATCTAACAATTTGTTAAAGCCTTTTCCTTCAAGTCTTGCAGTCGTAGCAAAATTACTCCGACCTAAGCTGTCATTATTTTCAAATGCAGAATTGCTATCAAAAATTTGTGGTAAAGTATTCTTCCGGAAATGTTAGTTATATCCCCAGACAAAAGATGGGGATATACTGGTTTCACATCTGTCCTGCTGTTGCCACCACCGTATGTTTTAACCTGTGTGCATGATAACTCAAAATAATTTCACATATTTATTCAAACTTGGCATGCACATATATTTGGGCCAGGAGAGGAACCCTGTGTTGAGGTGACCTTAAATTCCAAATAATAAAGATGTTATGGCCACAAATTTGAGCTTTGGCCTCTTAATGCTCACTGGGTCAAAAACTGGGGGTCATTTGGCTCAAATTTTACCTGGGAACACATTAATATGGCAAAAATCAAGAGTTAATGTTTTTTAAAAACATTTTTTACATATTTAACCCCGTAACTTGGAAATGGTAAGTCTGACAGGTCTGAAACTGTATGAGATATAACTTCTGTATGTAATCTTTGTGGAAATCTGAAGTATGTAGCTTTAATTTTAAAGTCACATTTACGACTCTAAAATGCCTACAGAGACCCAATTTATGAACTTTTTGCCACTTTTGACCTCTGTATGTCAAGCCATGTGACTGGTGTAGCTGAAGTCTCACCTGGGAATATATTAATATGTTCTTTTGACAGGTGCCAAAAATCAAGGCTTTAAGTAGACATTTACTCTCCATATGAGGCACATAAAAATCTACCTGGCGGACTCTTTCTAAATTTTTTTATATATTTAGCCGTATAACTTTCTGTCGGCCTTTTCTCTTCAATATCTCATTGGACTTTCTGTTCGCACAAGCAATAGGAGTGTCAGATAGTGTATGATATATCTGAATGTGTGATTGTGTGTGTGCCTGGGTGTATACATTATCTTTCTATATATGAGAAAGAAATGCAAAATTCTATAGATGTAAGTGAATTTGCTAAGATCTAATCAAAGTATTGAAAAAGGATTAATTTTATTGCAGGATAACTGACACTGCCCCCCCCCCCAAAAAAAAAAAAAAAAAAAAAACCTCCTCAGGATATAATAGCGCTGAGTCAGAGCAATCTTGTTTTAAAAGTGCTGACACATGTAAATGCAGTGAGTAGTGAGTAAATGGTCACTCAATGTAAGCCTGTTGGTTAGTCACTCTGTGTAAGTGTGTAACAACTGTTTTTTTTTTTGGTTAGCATCGGTCAGTTCAGGCACTCCACGAGTGGTCACTCTGACTCAGGGCAGTCTGGCTGGTCAGCAGGTGGTTCTCCAGTCCTCACAGGGAACAACAGCCAAGATAGTGGCGGCATCTCCAACACAACCACAAGCACCACAGATTATCACTGGTTAGTGATTTTAACTGAGACAAAGTCTTTTGAAACAAAATACTCCAAATATCTGCAGATTTGGCATTAACAGTGTTCAGAGGCACAGAAGTCGCAAATATGTAATTAATTACCATTAAATGAAGGGAATAGAAGAGGGTTTCCTCCTCAGTGGGGAATTTTCTTTCCTAAAATGTTTCCTGGGCTTATTATTAACATCTACTTCGAGTAAATGCCTTCTCTATAGAGTTCTATTCAAACAGGTTTAGCAATATCATCTTATGTACTCTGTTTTTACCCCACAGTCTTTAAGCGCAGTGAGGGGCATTGTTTTCACCCATGGTTTCCGGATGGGTGTTTGGGTGGCTGGAAAAAGCCTCTCTGGGCTGTATCTCAGAAACCCTGAGGTGTAAGATGTCAATATTTGGAAGGGACATTTTTGGGGGGATGTAGGTGGACTGTGTCATGGTGTGACCTTGATTTGACTATGCTGTTGTGACCTTGACCTTTCAAATCATGTCTGAGCTATATCTTGGAAACCATAAGGTAAAGGAAGTTGGTACATGGAAGGAACATTAGTTAAGGGATGTTGATGGGCAACATCATAATGTGGCCTTGATTCGATCTCTGTAATGATCTTGACCTTTAAAATTTTGTTTGGGCTATATCTCAGAAACAGTTAGGGTTAGAAGATTGATATTGGTTAAGGGGTGTAGCTATGCAATGTCATGTTATAACCTTGATTTGACCTTTAACCTTGCTGTAGTGACCTTGAACTTTATGTTATTGCCCAGGCTGTATCTCAGAAACTGTAAGCTGTAGGAAGTTGATACTTAGTAGGGACATTGGTTAGGGGTGTAAGTGGGCAACATCATGTGGAATTGATCTGACCTTTCACCTTGTAGTAGTGACCCTGGCCTTTGAAATCTTGTCCAGTCTATATTTTGGAAACCATAAGGTACAGGAAGTGATGACTTGGTAGGAGCATTGGTTAGCAGGTTTGGGTTTGCAACATCATGTCACACTGTTTGCTCTGAAAGTCTCCTGATCTTTGTACTGTGTCACTTCTATATCTCATGGTGTTGTAAACTATTTCTCCGGGCTGTGGGATATGGGAATGTCTGATGTTATTTTTCCTTCTAGGTATTATGGAATGATTTTATATACAGTGCTGGAACTCTGTTTCTAGATTTTGATGAAAAAAAGAGTTTTACCAAAATGGTGATTCTATATCATATTATGGTTATTTTTTTACGGTTATTGTGGTTATTTCTTTTTGCAAAAGAAGGTGGCATCACGTATGTTAATTCTTCATTGTCTTCTATGCTGAATTATTGTGGACTTTTTCAGGCACTGGTGGGAAACCCACCATTCTGTCCAGTAGTAGTGGGAAGCCTATGCAGAATATTCAGCTGGTGAGGACAGTTGTTTCACAGGCAGGTGCAGGGGGAGGGGCCAAAGCAGGGACTACAATCCTATTGGCTCAGCAGCCTGGCCAGTCAGGTGCAAACTCCGCCCCCTCCCAAGTTATTGGACAGTTGCCACAAGGATCTGTACAAACTGTGGTACAAACACAAACTGGGACAGTGAAGGGAAAGGGGGCACCAGTGTATGCCCGTCTAGTGGCTCCTCAAGGTGTGCGATATACAGCCGTCACTTCTCAGCAAGGTCATATACTTCAAGGTCAAAGACCACAGAGCATTACAGTGGTACAGAGCCCCAAACAAATAATGCCTGATGCAAAGTAGAGAGGGATGGATAGGGAAAGATTTCATGTTAAGAATACTGATAGAATGTTACAATTTGGAACTTTATGGGTTTATACAAATTCTGTATTTTTCACTAAATTGTATTTAGTATTTTATTTGAAATTGTCATCTGTTCTATATATTTTCCTTTGAATATTGGTCAAAGACTTTGCCATTTCAGGGAAAGCTCAAGATGAACAAAAGAGTTTTACAGGTTCTGAGATAGCTATAAATTGCTGCATTAAACTGTCCATCAAATATAGGACCGGTAAAATAGGAAATGTAGTGCATTTGTGTTTCTTATACGCTCATTCAAAACTAGTGGTCTCAATTGTTGTAATTATTGAAGAAAAAAAGATTAATATTCATATGCTCTTGTCTGGTAAATAGTTGTGGAACAATAGTCTGTATTCTTCATGGACCTTTTCCACTTCTTAGTAAGAAATCTATGCAAAAATTATTACTCTACCAATAAGAATGACAGTGAATTATTTAAGTATGGGTAGCTCTATTTCTCTGTAAATCCAGGTACAGGGTTTTCACACATAGAATAAAGTATCAGAAAAAGGTGTAAAGTGATGATATCTTTTGCAGTATGACTCTAGGTAGGGTAATTGAAGACTTGTAGGTAATATAGCAAGTAGGCATACTGCCATATGGACATCTATATAGAATATGTAGGTGTTCCTAACAAGATTTTTTTCAAAGAAGTATAGAATATGTTTAGAATAGGTATGAATAATAACGCATTGTAATAGTTCACAATGCTTTTATTATACTGCACAGCTTTGTAGCCATACAGAGGAACAGCTACCATCTTTGTACTTTTCTCTTCCAAGTAAAATTATTTAATAGCCTAAAGACAGGTATACATTAGCATAGCTGGAAATGACAGAAAAGAAAATAGAATGTACCATATACTTAGTTTCTGTGGTCGGTGATTTGCTTTTGAATGGACCATATCTAGTGGACTATGAATCCACAAATTCATATATGATACAGACATCATTAAGGTAGTTGATATGATTGCACTTTTAAGTCAAGGGTTCTTAGTGGACAAACTGATCAGACAACCAAGCAATTAAAGTCACCTCTGGGATGACACGTTCACATTCAGTCTAAAACCTGCACAAATGCTAATTGTCTGCCACATTGTAATCCTAGCTACAAGATAAAGAGTCACACATTTGGCCTTTTATCCTTTGTTCTGTGACCACTGCTGATTAAGTTTCTCTTTTGTATTAATTCTAATTCCAATTAGACTTTTATAGCACTCAATCTCCCCTTAACAAATGGGGAATCTAAGGCGCAACAGCACAAGACAGTCATCTAAATTCAGTATCCAGGGACAGAAAAGAGGTCAAGAACCACGGCGAACGCCATGGGTGATTAAGACTAAGGCACGGTTCGCGATTACGCTGTCCGAGTATGTTAAACACGTGGTATTTCAGATTTGGATGCCAATTTCGGTATGTAGACAATATTTCTGCTTTAGAAGCAAATTTCGAATGGCAGGAAGCGTGGATATGCATGCAATATATCTATCATTGAACATAAGCTTTATATTTTAAAATTAAATGGTTTCGAGCGATTTCCTGGCAAGTTGTTTACGTCCACCATTGTTAAGCGAGATTTCATGCATGACGAGATCTTTCCAAAACATCCAGTGAGTGCTGGTGTCGTACACTAGCAAATCTACTCAAAACATTATATGTCGAAAGAAAGCCTGATCTCTGCACGGAAACAATCCAAACAAAAAGCCAGAATGGTGAACTTTCGTGGTAGACGAACTATACTAAATCTCGGAAACTCTTGATATTTAACCCTGGAATATCCCTTGGAAAATAAAAGCTGTAACAAATATTCAATGGGGAATGTAACAAAAGAAATATATCTCTGGAACAACCCAATGAATTTTTATCAAACTTAAAGCAACAGAAAGTACCATATTTGTAGCATAAATAAAATAATCATACAAAACAAATTTTACTTTAATTGCACTAAAATGAAGCTTGTTGACTGGGGTTCAGCTTTTTAAAATATTTTCAAAATTGATGTATCGACAGATACATATTATTTAAAAAATATTATTTGCACCCCATTTTCACACAATGGTACCCCATTTTTGATGTGTCATAAGGTACCAGGTTCTCAACATTTCATAACCCTAACGCAAACACTGGACTCAGAATACAATGATTGGGACTCCATTTTTTGGAGGTCATGTAGTCCGTTAGACTCCATGTTTTAGATGTACTTCGCGAACCCTGCTAAGGTGAGTATGCCTTGGTGTACAGGTAGGTTTTAACCTGCATTCTGAAAGGGGCTAGGGAGGGAGACTCACAAATCTCATAAAGAGCATTCCAAACAGTGGGAACATCGAAAGCAAACTATAATTAAACTGTTTGACAGACTTATATGAGTAGGATAGAACTTTGGAACAACAAGGAAATTTCCACCACTTTGACTGCACCTGGTATTGTAAGCACTACTGTAAGAAGAAAGATATGGAGCAGAATATTTAGGAAAACCAGTGTGAAGAAACTTATAAACAAGTGTGGCTGTTTTAAACAGTGAACAATGTTCAACAGGAAGCTAATGCAATTTCTTAAGTACAGGAGTTAAACTGCTGTATCTACTCATGTTTGATACAATTCTTATTACAATATTTTGGATCCATTGTGTTTTATGTAGGTTGAACTTTGAGATTTCTGAAAAGAGAATTACAATAATCAAACAAACTACTAACAAGAGCATTGGCCACAAGTATAGGTGCATCATAAGTAATTCCTGATAGGTCTGAAGTCAATAAGTGGATAAAACAACTTTTGCAGACACTCTGAACATGTTTAGCCAAGGAAAAATCAGTCAAACCATTCGCATAATTTAAGTTTATTGCAGTTAAGGTTTTTCCAATTGTTTTGGATACATTGGTAAAATGTCAGGAAACGGTTTCCGGGTATGATGTAGATTTCTTCCAGTTAACTTTGGTATAGTTTGTTATTTTGTTAGGAAATTGTGAACTACTTAAGTTTTTGAATGTTCTTATACTTTACACATTGGACTGATTACAAATGTCATAGTATCAGTACAAAAAATGGAATTGAATCAGCCTTTTGTCATCATATGGCAGGGTGAGGAGGAATTTATCCAATCAAGTTGACCTATTAATAAGTCCAGTGAATTTTAAGGTAAATCCTCCAGTATTTAACCCTTTCGCTACCATGTATGTCGACTAGCAGTCGACATCAATGTGTATTACAGGGGACCATACATATTTCTTCTCTCCCTTCAGTGTACTGTTATACGTTTTCTTTGGTGTATCAGTATTAAACTGATTTTTTAAGTATTTTATATGAAAGTTATGCTATATTTTTTTTAAAAAATCATCATTTCACCTATTTTTACTGGTTTCTGTATATATTGCCATATTTACCACATATACCTGCATATTGTTTACTCGTGGTTATTTTTATTTGGGGAATTCCCACGAATTTTCCCATTCGACTTTCATCAATTCCTAATGAAATATGCCGAAAAATACCGCAAATAAAGTGCATAAGGTAGCGAGTTATTACTTTACTTGATTGGCGTTTCTGACGTGATATGACGTCTATGGCTACAGACCGGTGGAATAATGTTCCTTCAGTAGCGAAAGGGTTAAGCTTGTTTACTTTGTGATATTCACAAATTATAGACATCTTGTACAATAAACTGTAAAGAAGCCTTAGTTTTTAACCCAAGCCCATAAAGGCTGGGGTTATAGTCCCCTGCGCCGTCCGGGCAGCGGGGGCCATAAAGCTTGCGGGTGTTCCACAGCCTAAACCCCTGCATGGATTTTCACCAAATTTTCAGAGGATGTTTACCCCAAGATGATCTAGAGCTGATTAGGGTTTGGGGGGTATCCGGTAACAACTGTTACCATTAGAACAGTTTTAAGATTTTCGGGTCTTAAGCTTTGTGGGTGTTCCACAGACTAAACCCCTGCATGGATTTTCACCAAATTTTCAGGGTATGTTTACCCCAGGAGGATCTAGAGCTGATTAGGTTTTGGGGGGTATCCGGTAACAAGTCTTTAAGTTTGTTCTAAAATCTTTAATGTTTTCTGTAACCTAAACTATTGCAGCTAGCTTCATCAGTTTTATTGCGAAAAATACACTTGCCATTTCCTGACCATTGCTATATGTTGGTGCCATCCAACTCACTGGCCAACGTTGAGAAACGTTTTAAGAAACCTTAAGAGGCCAGTGAGTGAGTGTGAACTAGCATGTCCCCCTAGTGGTCATGTGACCACGCTAGTAAACAACCTTCATTATTTTTGTTGGCCATCCTAGAGTGTGGATGTGTATTTTTTATTTCGGATTTTATTAATTTTTGGAGTTTTTGGAACCTTTTTTCTTGAGTTCTGTGGTGAGACATATGTTTGGACAATGTCTTCTCAGGACTAAATTAAGGATCTACAGAGGGAAAATGATATTTTGACGTTTGAAATGACCTTTCTTCAACATGGCGGCTCAGTTTGGCGTTGATGGAGGAAGAGGAGTCTTCATTTCAGTTTTCCTTAAATACCAGGAGGTTAGAATTTAGGACCAAGGCAATACTATACAATACTTTTTTGTACAAATCTGAGAAGATTGGGTACATTTTAACTGAAACTGTTGGCAGTTATACTAGCTCCGACAGGGACAGTTTACATGTTGCTATGCAACGAAGGAAGGCACTGTGAAGAGCAGCGACTATTCGATTGTTATAAAGCTGTTCATACGTCGGGTTCTAATAGCCAGGCGTTTTGGAGGCTCTTTTTTCACCACGTACTTTTCAATCGAACAACATGACAAAAGGATTTCCCCATGGAGGCAGACATCTTTTTTCCCAGAGTATGCATCGTCGTGGAGAAGTTCCGAGTACACGTCTGGGCTTTTCACTGCGATAAACTTATCCGGTGAAGTTCAGTCGGAACATTCAACGGAGGAAAATACCTGCATGACGTCATCCGAAGACAATCGAGTTTCCATACCTCCCAAAGGTCAGAAATCGGTTTGTCAGATTCCCGGAGCTGTGATTCATCCCAAAGGTCTGGAATCGGGTTGTCAGATGACCGGAGTTGTGTTTCATCTCAACAATTGGCTTTTCATTCATTCTGTGGATTTTTACCGGTTTTTTCTGCTGGAAACCGGCACCGGTACATTAGACCTATATGTACCCATTGTCAGATTTTGTTCAAGAATACAGGTTCTCTGTGTTTCTTGCAGCACAATCATGTCAAATTTTGGAATTTATAATTTGGAGTCAGTACCTCTGTCAGGAGGTCTTCAAGGATTTAAGGATTAACAGGAATCTCATAGAATATCCAGTACTACCTTGGACTATGTATAGTAATTGTGCATTTGGTCAGATGTCCAGGAAAACTTCATTTTGTGATCTCGGGTGTATAGTGTTTCTTCTGTCTGGGAAGGAGCAAACTCCTACACATTGCTAGAAATGGGATAAAGTGCCTCAGGACAGTTATTTTTGTCCCTATTCTGGCATTTAATCCTTTTTTACTGTTACAAAAATCTCCTCCTCAGTAGGATTTAGAGGAATTGGGAGTAATCTGTTAGGAGGAATGTTTGTTCAGTATTGACAGATATTCTACACCTTACATCTTAAGATAGTAAGAGGATTATTATTTGCAACCATACATTACTTTTCACAGAGGTTACAGTAACAGGAATGAGTACTTTGCCATGTTTCTAAAGCAGTTGTGGACATGTCTTTTTTAAATAAATTAATAATTAAATAAGATGTGAGAGACAACAGTTTTCATAAAAGCTGTTTATGAATTGATCGACAAAAGGGCGATAACACCAGTGAGATGGTGATATCGCTGCAATTTTGCAGTTTATCGGTTGTGATAAGCTGGAAAGACATGGCTACCACTAATAGTTGAGGTCAGTTAAACAAGTCTTTACATGTACCTTAATTTCACATTGTTGGGATTTTCGCAATTGGTTACTAGTAACTGGATGAGTGTGTTAACTCGTTTCCTTACAGTGGCGTTCTTTCGTAGCCGGATGACGTGAATTTTTCTTCACTTCAGTGTTGATGACAGATCATACCAGTTCACTGCCTGTTTACTATGTTAGTGGATGGTGAGACTTGTTCAGTTAAAAGAACGCATCTCGATTTGTCAGTATATAGACCTTTTCATTGCCTTGCTCTTTGAAACGGGTTATTTTCAATTCTGCTATGGTATCAAAGGATAGTGAACCTGATGGCTGCAGTAGAAGGCATTGGGTGTCACCAGGCTATATACATTTGAAACCAAAAAAAAAAAAAAAAAAAAAAAAAGCACCAGGGGTTTCAGTTTGGTTTCCGGATTCCACCTTAGGGTAGATCTTTTACTCATAGCAAGCATTTTTCTCCAGTTAATGGTTTCTAAGGAAGCCATTTGATGGCGATATGGCTTTATAGGAGGAAACATTTTCAGTGGTGGACCGATTTTTCAAGTTTGAAGGAGGTCCCACTACTTCATCACAAGGAGCACAATCTCCTTCTGTTATTAGATGCTTTCTTTAAGGGTTGGGATGCACAATTATGGCATCAAACAGCCAGTGGTCTGTTGTATCATGAGGGGTCAAGACTCCACATTAACAGGGCTATTACCTTTAGAATCATTTGGAGGTCTGATTCGGATTCTGAATCTGTTGATTTCCCCAGATATTTCTTCAGTGGTTTCCTATCTGAACAGGTAGGGAGGTACCCACTTTCAGGAATGTGTTTCCTTATCTGAAGAATCATTCCTTGGACGAATGCCATGGGTTCAGATTCAGGCATATCACTTCCCAGGGTATACAAATATTCCAACAAATTCTTTGTTCATGAGAGTCAAGATGATTCAAATTGAATGTGTTTTGGATGACTGTTGAATCTTCTATTCTGATTCAGGTGTTCAATCAAATCTGTCTTTGATTACTATCACCAATGATGGATTTGTTTTGCAACTAGTTTGAATCACAAGCTCGTCTTTTTCAACTTTTCTTGGGATGGACTGGACAGTTTGTTTGGTCCTGTGACCTTGATTCTTCAGGTGATGCAGGTGAATCATTTGGCTTCTAAGGCTCCTTGGATTTTCAACCTGTAGTCATTCCTGCTTTGAAACCTTCTTTAGATCATGCTTTGATGCAAGATAGGTTTTTTTGTCCAGTGAGAGCCTTGAGAGGTTATCTTGATAAGACAAAAGATCTCAGAAAAGGCAAGAAAATTCTTTTGTAGCTATTAAGAAGGGCTACTCCAAGATTTAGGTGCAGAATCATCTTGATTGCATCAGAGTGGCTAGGGATGTCTTATTTTTGGGATCTGGTGGATCTGTTCCACAAAGGTTCCTTTTAGGGCTTCCCTTGCAGGTGAGTTCAATCGTTCTGCCATTGGTATCCAACAACCTGAATCTTAAGCTTCCAGTGTATGTGTTTCCTTTCTTAGACTGTGGGGCTTGGGGAACAGATGCATTACTCTTTTCTTGGGAGGATCTGGACAGCTTTGTGTTTGTTCCAGTGGCTCTCATTCCTCAGGTGATTCAAGATGATCACCTACAGGTGCAGAATCATCATGGTTGCACCAGGATAGCCAAGGATTCTTCAGGTGATTTAGAAGATGCCCACCTTCAGGTGCAGATTCATCATGATTGAATCATGATGGTCATGGTGGATGTTCTTGGTTGTGGGACCTGGTAGATTTATGCTCAAACCTCCCATCTGAGGCTTCTTTGTGGTGAACTTCTCAGATACTACTTTTGTAGATGTAGCAAATTTCCTTAATTATTTCTTTAAGGAAAAGAATCTTAAGCCATCTACTATTGCTGGTTACAGAATAACAATGGTAGATTGCTTTCCTTGAAGGGGAATAAGTCTCTAGAACTCTTCAGCTGTATAGATTGTTGACATATTTCTATAGAGACAATCCAGTAGCCAATAGGTTAAGCCTTCTTTACCTTTTGTCTCTGGTCTTGTTTGGTCTCACCAGACAGTCTTTTGAGCCTTTGGGGAAGATTTCTTGGAGGTTATTAACTTTCAAGATGGTCTTTCTTTTGACTTTGGCATTAGGCAAAGGAAGAAGGGTAATTCTCGTTAGCATTGTCTTCCCTTACTTTAAATGAGTATTGCTCACAAGTGGCTCTGGCCATTTATTAGCCAAGAATCAGTTGGCTTCGGATGGGCCTACTTCAGTTAAGCCGGTCGATATGCCAGCTCTCAATCACTGGGACAGCAGTTTTACTCAAGATAGATCTCTTTGTCTTGTGAGGTTTTGAAATACTTTTACTTGGGACAAAGGATTCAATGAGGAATTATTATGTCTTGTCTGTGCCTAGTTAGGAAGGCTTTACAGCAGATATTTTCAGGTCAACTATCTTATCTTGCTGTAGGCAGACTATCATTTTGACTGAGGAGAAGTCAAATTCTGACTCTCAACAGCACCGAGTCAAAGCAAGAATCTTTAGGTTTTAGGATAGTGTTTCTGTATATGAATTTTTAGATGCATGTTACTGGAAACCATAACTTTTTTTACCAATTTTCAGTCTCACCTGCTTGGTTTGCTTGTGGTCAGACTTTGATATTGTGTCCTACAGTTGGTTATCTTATAAGTATATGCGTGATACTTATATTGATACTTTAGTATGCATTTGCAGCTGTATGTCTGTCATACTATCTGTTTTTTATATTAGGCAGAATTGTTGACTTCATTCAGACTTGGAATTACACAATATGCTGATGACACTTCCAATATTTGTGTCACCTGTGTGGGTGTTGGATGTTTGTCTAGATACAGCATTCAACTGTGGCAATAACTGTCAATTTGTGAGAACTTCAACTACATACTATGATTTAGGGGATCTGTATGGTATGTGGTGACTGTTGGAAGTTTATATGTTGTGGTATGCATGTAAATTTCAATGTAAACTTCTCATAATGTTTTAGTTGTAGGCTAAGTAGTGAGTCTCTGTAATGATTACTTCCATCCTACAACAGCAACAACAACAACAAGGCTGTGTTGTTTTGTAGTGCTCAACAGTTCCACTGCCTCATCTGGGAGGTGAGTTTGGATCTGAATGCCTATAGGTTTGTGCTGTGTATGATAGCTGTGCAGAGTGGTGTACTGGGTCTTTAAATTCTAGTACTGCCCTCCTTCCATGAAGGCTGCATTCAGCAATGGTCAGGAAATGGTAAGTGTATTTTTCGCAATAAAATTGAAAAATTTTGTTGTAATTTTAATTTTTATTAGATAAATACTTACCATTTCCTGACCAGGATAGTCCCCCCCTACCTCCCCGCAGATTCAGTACTAGTGGAGTATTTTCTGCAACAAAAATAATGAAGGTTGTTTACTAGCGTGGTCACATGACCACTAGGGGGACATGCTAGTTCACACTCACTCACTGGCCTCTTAAGGTTTCTTAAAACGTTTCTCAACGTTGGCCAGTGAGTTGGATGGCACCAACATATAGCAATGGTCAGGAAATTGTAAGTATTTAATAAAAATTAAAATTACAACAAAATTTTTCAAATTTGCACAAAAGCATATGGATAGGAAAGCTTGCCCGATAGTAATTGTGTCCTTGTTTTGGAAACAAAATGGCTGCCATATCGTATCTTTAATAGCAAATAGGATGGTCATCCTATCAAAAAGGCCTTGTATCTCCCGTATAATTATTTCTTTGGCTTTAAAATATGAAAACTACTTGTAAGAAATGGCCTGTGAATCTTTTGTAGAACATCTTGTGGGTTCTCTATACTTCTTACAACATATCCCATATCTCAATGTTGTTGGCCATTTAGCTGTACCTGCGGGCTGGGGTTCTTGCCTGCCGAGACTGGTTATTTTTAAATATTGTTCTATTTTGCATGTCCTTATAATCTATTAACTTTTTTATATCTATTTCAATGAAAGATCTTGTTTATAATTTGAAGTGTACTATCTTTATCTGTGCTGCTGTTAAGATATATTATGCTTTATCTACTAATACTAGGTATTTTGTCACTGTATAGTTTTATGAGGAACTTTTACTCAAGAGTTTACTACTGATTCTAAACAGTGCTCAACTGCCTTGAGAACAATACTAATAGAGTAGCACCTATCTAACCCTCAATTTATCTGATAAAAGATTATGCCTAAATTCCTTCTCTCTCGGAATATAGATTCGAGTATTTTAAATTTAGCTCCATTTTACAAGCTTTCTATCCCACGTACATTTTGCTCTCCTAACAGGTCCTGATAATGGAGGTTTTCCTGTAACTAGTCGTGTGAAGTATGGAAAATGCCTCGCATAATCTCAATATTTTCTCAACAACTAAATTATTTTGTGTAACTTCGACAAGGAATTCTTATAAATTCAGGCTATTTTTAGGCTAAAAACATTTCATTTAGAAATTGAGAAACATCACAAAAATTTACTGCTCATTCCAGCCTCACAAACAACAGTGCAAATATTGGATGGCACTTATGCCAGTCATCAGTTTAAAATGAGTAGTAACATGGAGCATTGATTTCATAATGTTCGTCATGCAGTTATATGAACCAGGCGTTTATATGAAAAGATTAAGTCTTGTGTGAGGCTGCCATTCGTTTCAACAAGTACCGATGTTGACAGATCTGAGGGAAAGAAAAAAAAATCATTAAAAGGATGAAGGATTACAAAAAAAAGTTCCAGATATTTAAGATATGGGTAAATGTCGCAACTAAAGCGACTTAAAGTTGGCCAGTAATGGTCGGATTAAACAAGTGTAGCCTTAAAGACGGTCTACATAAGTGCTTAATAATCATTCCTACCTTGAAATAAAGTGTTTCATAGAGTAATCATGGGTTATGTTTTGATGCAGAAAATAGTTGCAGTATAGTATAGTGTGAACACAAGAATACACTACCCTGTAAGTGTGTTTGTTAGGATTAGTTAATTATGTTTATATATTTTGTAAAGTGTACATATTAAAACAACAAAGGAGTTGTATTATAATTTTAATAAAACTGTATGAGAGGAATATTGTTTTATTTTTTGACATTAAATAGATCTTATTGAGACATTTCTAAGAAACTGGGTACTATTTTTGTGCTACTTATCGCATCTGGACATTATATCTTGCATCCCTGGTAAGCTCAGTATACAAGACCATTCCTCTAGGAGTTTTTTATGGAGAAAATTGTGTTAATATTCCAGAGAAGTGGCTAGGTATCCAGATACTTTGGCAAACTATTGATTTCACATGCCCCACATCCTGGGGGGGTTTATGATTTGGATAAACTTGTTTTGACATGCCAATCCTACAAAAGTAATGACAAAGCTGCAAGATCTTTATGTGAAATTCAGGGATTGTTGAAAGGTAAAATGTCATTCTACAAAACCTGTATTCTTTAGTTCAACCACAAGTCATTTCAACTTTAAGGTATGGCACCCTAGCAAGGCCATTTTATTACAAAGCTCTATAACCAATAGTAAGAGCAGTCTTTAAAAGTAAAAGTGTAACCCCGAGGTCTCTGATTCAAACCCCACACCCTACGTATGAATGTTGGTAGTTGCTTACTAATGCTCAGCTGTTTTTAAGTGCAGAATCCTGACCAACTAGTATGTACTGGTTTCCTCTGCCCTTAAAAACTAGTTTGTGGTATAACGTATACAATGTGTTGAAAGCAATGTTAAAAACAAACTAAATGGTCAAATCCATAGAAAATTCAACTGGAACTGGGGTCTAGCATTACCATATTTACTATATTTTCAAGTTCATAACCTAATCTGCACTCTGGTGTCAGTGGCTCATGGCCAAAGTATCCTCCCACTTTCACCCTCGAATACAATTGGTTTACATTAGGTATGTGGAACTAAAGTTCATGATATGCATATGATGTCAATACTTGGGTAATTGACAATATTGTCTATTCAAATAGGCCCAGATTTTACTGAATGAATGCCTCAGGGTTTGTTCTGTGACCTGACTATCAACACAGCTGACCCTCCTTCATCCCCAAGAATTTTAATCAAGAGTGCAAATTTGGAGATCAGTTATGTTTGTCATAAAGGAAACAATGTCTTTGTTGCTGGGGATAAGTAATGGTTTGTTGCTTGCACTCTACTTTAAAGGTTAAAACCATACCAAGAGAAAGGAATCGGTCATTTACTGGAGGACACTATTATAAATCAACTACAGGACATGAATCTGCAACAATTTTAGTTTATGTATGCTACACAAAATTTTATGGTTTGTACTTTTCTTCGAACAGTTTTAAAGGGGTGGTATCAGTGGTGAGTTGTACAAATATCTTGATTTTAAACAATTTATACAGATTATAATGTCTGACTTGTGACTTAAGTATAACATCCTGACCTATACATGGCAAGTGCATGTAATCAATGTGCATAATATAACAGCAATCAGACCACTGTCAGCACAAAGTGAAAGAGAACTTCACTTACATACAGATGATCTGGCATACCCTTGTTTACTCTTATTCTTATATATTATATGCCAAAAGAGAAATTTAATAGGTGCTTTTGTCTTGGAGCAAAAAAAAAAACAAACAAACTTCTCCTTCAATAGAAAGATAAATATTTTGACACTGCACAATCATATTTTGATTTTGACAAGCTATGTTTCAGTCATAACTATAGAAATGATTTGTGTTTCAAAAAAGCACATGAAAAAAGTATTAATTTTTATCAAATATTTCATTTATATCGCTGAACAAGGGGACATAAAAGTTCATAAAAATTAGGTAATTGCAGAACAGAAACTTTGCTTTTTTTCTTGCTGATTTTTGGTTTCAACTTGGGCATATCTTTACATGCATATTCAAACAAATTATACTTTCATAATGAACTTCTATTTAACAAATATTAAAGATATATACTCAAGATCACAGATGAATAGATTTTAACAATACACTTAATTACTAACATAATATTATGACTGGAACTCTACTTGTGGAAATAAGTATTTCTGCACAAGCAACAGACTGCTCTTTCGACTTGTGTTGATGTCCACATATACAGACTATCACACAATTTATCCAATTTCATGTTATGTGCTCTTACATTAATCAAGTGGTTACCAGTTTGTGGTTACCAATTATCAGTTTGTTTGAAGAATTAAATATCTGATCTGGCTAAATGGGAAAATTCAAAATGAGATACCTTATTTGGCATTTTCCTCAATTTAATAAATTAACTTTTCAGAATGCACCATATCCTTTGTCTTTTAGTAAAGTATTGTCAAAACATCTGTATAGTAGTCACATTAATCTAGTGTTTGATATTTGTAATACTGATTTACAAGATGCACACAATGATATCTAAGTGAAACCCTTTACATCCAAATTACTTGAAACCACCTCTTGAAAAAACAAGCATTCTGACGCATACATTTATCTCCCGCCGTATAAATTAGATGTACTAAAGATAGTGGAATATAAATTTTCTTGTGAGATGGAGGCACATGTAGAAGTGACAACAAGTTTAATGTTTGATTGCAATACTTTTAAAGACAAAAGGCATTTACTCACTTTAGTAGCTATTACTCTGCCATCCAAAGAGCTACAGTTCTGCAACTTTATTATGCAGTAGATCAACCCAAAGTAGGTAAGGACGTATTTAGAAGAAATTGCCCATCTGTAACACTTTTAGAGATAAAATATATTTACTTATTTTAGTGGCCATTACTATGCCATCCAAAGAGCTACATTTCTGCAACTTCACTATGTGGTAGATCACCCAAAAGTAGGTGAATGACTTATTTAGAAGAAATTGCCTACCTGTAAAACTTTTAGAGATAAAAGACATTTACTCATTTTAGTAGCTAATTCTCAGCTATCCAAAGAGCTACAGTTCTGCAACTTCAATATGTGGTAGATCACCCAAAAGTAGGTGAATGACTTATTTAGAAGAAATTGCCTGCCTGTAAAACTTTTAGAGATAAAAGATATTTACTCATTTTAGTAGCTATTACTCAGCTATCCAAAGAGCTACAGTTCCGCAACTTCACTATGTGGTAGATAACCCAAAAGTAGGTGAATGATTTATTTAGAAGAAATTGCCTACCTGTAATACCTTTAGAGATAAAACACATTTACTCATTTTAGTAGCTATTACTCACCTATCCAAAGAGCTACAGTTGTGCAACTTCAATATGTGGTAGATCACCCAAAAGTGCGTGAATGACTTATTTAGAAGAAATTGCCTACCTGTAATACTTTTAGAGATAAAAGACATTTGCTCATTTTAGTAGCTATTACTCAGCTATCCAAGAGCTACAGTTCTGCAACTTCACTATGTGGTAGATCACCCAAAAGTGCGTGAATGACTTATTTAGAAGAAATTGCCTACCTGTAATACTTTTAGAGATAAAAGACATTTACTCATTTTAGTAGCTATTACTCAGGTATCAAAAGAGCTACAGTTCTGCAACTTCACTATGTTGTAGATCACCCAAAAGTAGGTGAATGACTTATTTAGAAGAAATTGCCTACCTGTAATACCTTTTAAGAGATAAAAGACATTTACTCATTTTAGTAGCTATTACTCAGCTATCCAAAGAGCTACAGTTCTGCAACTTCACTATGTGGTAGATCACCCAAAAGTAGGTGAATGACTTATTTAGAAGAAATTGCCTACCTGTAATACTTTTAGAGATAAAACACATTTACTCATTTTAGTAGCTATTACTCAGCTATCCAAAGAGCTACAGTTCTGCAACTTCTCTATGTGGTAGATCACCCAAAAGTAGGTGAATGACTTATTTAGAAGAAATTGCCTATCTGAAAACTTTTAGAGATAAAAGACATTTACTCATTTTAGTAGCTATTACTCACCTATCCAAAGAGCTACAGTTCTGCAACTTCACTATGTGGTAGATCACCCAAAAGTAGGTGAATGACTTATTTAGAAGAAATTGCCTATGTGTAATATTTTTAGAGATAAAAGACATTTACTCATTTTGGTAGCTATTACTCAGCTATCCAAAGAGCTACAGTTGTGCAACTTCACTATGTGGTAGATCACCCAAAGTAGGTGAATGACTTATTTAGAAGAAATTGCCTACCTATAATACTTTTAGAGATAAAAGACATTTACTCATTTTAGTAGCTCTTGCTCAGCTATCTACTCGCTTAGCTATTGACCTACAACAAAATATAAAGGACACAGGAAAGTAAGCTTTTGAAAAACTAGATGAATAACAAATGAAAAGATTTGCCTAACTTTGGTACTTGTGAAGGTATTTGACATTTGTTTCCATCATAATTTTCTTCTGAGATGAGTTACAAATAAGAAAATAGCTATTGCTCACTTGTGACATGCAATGGAACCCCAAACGATATGCCGTCTTATAGTCAAGGAAAAAGTAGCTGAACAAATTATTTTAGGAAAATCCTGTAACTGCAGTAGTTTTTGAGTTACAATGGATTTACTCAACAGTCACAATTTCAAAGTAGCTATTACTCAGCTGTCCAGTGTGCAACAGGTTTGCAGCTTTACTATCTGATAGCTCATCAAAAACTAGATGAATAACATATTTGAAAATATTTCCCTAACTTGAATACTTTTGAAGATATTTGAAATTTACTTACGTTGTTATTTTGCTACAAATAAGAAAATAGCTATTACTCACTTATGGCATGCAACAGAACCCCAAACTATATGCCATCTTATAGTTTAGGAAAAAGTAGCTGAGTAACATATTTTAGGAAAATACTCTAACTGCAATAGTTTTGGAGTTACAATGGATTTACTCAACAGTCACAATTTCAAAGTAGCTATTACTCAGCTATCCAATGTGCAACAGGTCTGAAACTTTACTATGTGATAGCTTACCAAAAACAAGAGGAGAGTGCCCGTGAACAGGCACTGTGTCAGCTGACTGAGTGTTTTTGATTTGTGAAGGTGATAATGAGAGGAAAGCATAATTATCAGGGAAAGTGCTGTACAGAAGTACATTAAATGGTAATTGAACAGCATGTTCGAAAGAAATTCCGAAGCTGACAGAAGAAAAGGACAAAAAAGTTGTGCCCTGCAAATGGTATTATGAAGGAAAGTAACAAGGTAACTGTTTAAGTGTAAAAAGTAGGTTAAAACATATTTAAAGAAATACTGCAAATGCAATATCCTCGTTCCACCTTGAAGGGGTCCAAGGTCAAATCCAACCACACAAAAACATTCCCAGCCCATGATTTCCTGTAGGTTGGTTTACCATCCCAAACCTCTAGGACCAATAATAAGCGAGTTATAAGCACTTTTAAGTTTGGCTGTCCTCATTTGACCTAGAAGGAGGGGTGCAAAGGTCAAATCTGACCACACCAAAAGAATCCCAGCCCATGATTTCCTATATGTTGGTTTACCATCCCAAACTTCTAGGACCATTAATAAGCAAGTTATAAGCACTTTTAAGTTTGGCTCTCCTCGTTTGACCTTGAAGGCAGGGTCCAAGGTCAAATCCGACCACACCAAAAGATTCCCAGCCCATGATTTCCTATAGGATGGTTTACCATCCCAAACCTCTAGGACCAATAATAAGCGAGTTATAGGCACTTTTAAGTTTTGCTATCCTTGGTTGACCTTGAAGGAGGGGTCCAAGGTCAAATCCGACCACACCAAAAGATTCCCAGTCCATGATTTCCTGTAGGTGGTTTACCATCCCAAGCCTGTAGGACCAATAATAAGCGAGTTATAAGCAATTTTAAGTTTGGCTATCCTCAATTGACCTTGAAGGAGGAGTCCAAGGTCAAATCTGACCACACAGGACCATTAATAAGCGAGTTATAAGCACTTTTAAGTTTGGCTATCCTCGTTTGACCTTGAAGGCAGGGTCCAAGGTCAAATCCGACCACACCAAAAGATTCCCAGCCCATGATTTTCTATAGGTTGGTTTTCCATTCCAAACTTCTAGGACCAATAATAAGTGAGTTATAAGCACTTTTTAGTTTGGGTATCCTCGTTTGACCTTGAAGGAGGGGTCCAAGGTCAAATCAGACCACATCAACAGATTCCCAGCCCATGATATCCTATATGTCTGTTTACCATCCCAAACCTCTAGGACCAATAATAAGTGAGTTATAAGCACTTTTAAGTTTGGCTATCCTTGTTTGACCTTGAAGGAGGGTCAAAGATCAAATCTGACCACACCAAAAGATTCACAGCTGATGATTTCCTACAGGTTGGTTTACCATCCCAAACCTCTAGGACCAATAATAAGGGAGAGATAAGCACTTTTCATGACTGACAAAGAAACACCTGTGGCGGCCATCTTGTTTTTCAAAATGAGGCCAAAAATATTCCCAGTCAAGATTTTATAATGAACATATCCTGCGAATTTGAGATCTCTACCTATAATACCCTTTGCTCTAGAGGGCCAACAAAAGTCCTTGTTTAAAGTCGAATAAACGTCCCTGGCGGCCATCTTGCTTTTCAAAATGAGGCCAAAAATATTCCCAGACAACATTTTATGGTTATTAATATATCCTGCAAACTTGAGAAGGCTAGCTATAATATTTTTTTCGTTAGAGCGGTAATGGTGAAATCTCTACACACTGCGGCTATCCAGTGGATACAATGATTTACTCAACAGTGAGAACCTGAAAGTAGCTATTGCTCAGCTATGCCATGACATACAGGTCTGCAATTTCACTATGTTATAGCTGACCAAAAATTACATGAATAACATATTTAAACAAAATACTCTAAATGCAATAGTTTTCAAGTTACAACTGATTTACTCAATAGTGATAACCTCAAAGTAGCTATTACTCAGCTATGCAATGAGCTACATCTTTGAATTTTTACCATGTTATAGCTGACCCAAAAGTAGGTGAAGAACATATTTAAGCAAAATACTGTAAATGCAATAGTTTTCAAGTTACAACTGATTTACTCAATAGTGAGAACCTGAAAATAGCTATTGCTCAGCTATGCCATGAGTTATAGGTCTGTAATTTCACTATGTTATAGCTGACCCAAAAGTAGGTGAACAACATATTTTAACAAAATACTCCAAATGCAATATTTTTCAAGTTACAACTGATTTACTCAACAGTCAGTACCTGAAAATAGCTATTGCTCAGTTGTGCCATGAGCTACAGGTCTGTAATTTCACTATGTTATAGCTGACCCAAAAGTAGCTGAATAACATATTTACACAAATTTCTGTAAATGCAATAGTTTTCCAATTACAACTGATTTACTCAACAGTGAGAACTTCAAAGTAGCTATTACTCAGCTATGCAATGAGCCACAGGTCTGGAACTTCACTATGTTATAGCTGACCCCAAAATAGGTGAATAACATATTGAAACAAAATACTCTAAATGCAAAAGTTTTCAAGTTATAAGTGATTTACTCAACAGTGATAACCTAAAAGTAGCTATTACTGAGCTATGCCATGAGCTACAGGTATGAAATTTTACTATGTTATAGCTGACCCAAAAGTAGCTGAATAACATATTTATACGAAATTCTCTAAATGCAATAGTTTTCAAGTTACAAGTGATTTTACTCATGATGGAAGTTACTGAAAAGCCCAAAAGTAGCTATTACTCACTTAGCTATTCAGACAGATGCCCAAGTTACTCACCATGTTGTAGCTCTGAAAAAAGTAGCTGAATAACATATTTTAACAAAATGCTCTAAATGCAACACTTTTCAAGTTATAAGTGATTTAGTGCATGATTTCATGAATTTTAATGCATTAAAAATTATTAAAAAAATTTATTAAAAAAAAAATAAGACACATCCAGGTCTCACACTCACACAAGAGAATCTACCTCTGGCCTAGTACATATATGCAAGATATGAGAGAAATCCCTGCAATAGTCACTGAGAAAATTGTGATAAAGCATTGAAATTTTCACACTTTTGGTGGGGGTACCTCCATTATAATGTCTCTAGCAAACAGACGAACAGACAGATTTGCATGCCTTGAACAATTTTTCATCCTCGATAGATAAGGTATCTTTTAAAAAAAACAGCATGTCTCTAGGCCTTGTAGTTTTGGAGGAGAAGATGTTCACGTGGACGCGTATGCGTACGCCCACGCCGCAGAGTGACGACATAATGTCAGCTGACTGACAAGTCAGCTGGCATAACTAGATGAATAACATATTTGAAAAGAATTCCCTAACTTTAATATTTTGAAGATATTTGACATTTACTGATGTCATTATTTTGCTACAAATAAGAAAATAGCTATTACTCACTTATGGCATGCAATAGAACCCCAAACTATATAGCATCTTATAATTAAGGACAAAGTAGCTGAACAACATATTTTAGGAAAATACTCTAACTGCACTAGTTTTGGAGTTACAATGGATTTACTCAACTGTAGAATTTCAAAGTAGCTATTACTCAGCTATCCAATGTGCAACAGATTTGAAAATTTTAATTACTTAAATGTAGCTTTTATAAGCTACAAGCTTACCATGTGGGACTTAATGCTGTTCTCGGGTTGCCACACCCGGGACCAACGTCTTAGAAAAAAAGATCGTTCTTGTTAGCCGTTGTCGTCACGTGATAACTTCTGACCAATCGCCCTACTTTCTCGTTGAAATTTTTTATTAAACCTACCCCTCAGCAGTAAACAGCGGGGAGGCAGGGTGGGACTCTCCTAAGTCCCACATGGTAAGCTTGTAGCTTATAAAAGCTACATTTAAGTAATTAAAATTTTCAATTTTATTACGCTACAATAGCTTACCATGTGGGACTTAATGCTAAATTCAACCACCCGGTGGCGGGATTACAGCTGAGACTGGAAGATATGTAATTTTTTTCTAAGATTTGAATTAATATATACAGCATAGTGCCAGAAATGCCAGTCTGAGTCCCTTTTACAGAGCCCCGATCCCGAAGATCGGGCCTGTAACGAGCCAAAAACCTAAGTAAAAAGGGAGAGTGCTAAAACTGTCCAGATGTTTGGTAGTAGGACGGAAGTGCAGCGGTGCAGCGGACCTTCACGTGTGACTGACCAACCCAGTGGTTGGGCATCTCATGAAATTTTTAACCTGAAATATGAGATTATCGACAACTGACTAAGTCCTTAATAGAATTACCTGATAATTAAAAAATAAAATGACCTTACCCGTAACATCTTGAAGGTAAAGAAATACCTAGATCCTGGGAGAGACTCCTGAAGACTTGGTTGTAGCGGATGTGCCCCCCCCCCCCCCCTTTTTTCTTTCCGAGGACAACTGGTCTGAGGGGAAGGATGTAGGACTTGTTGTGCCGCCACAACGGGTCCCAGATACATATTGTTGTCGGTGTCCGACCAAGTAAGGTCTTTTAGGTAAAAATTTGTGAATGTGTTGTGAGCTTTCCAGTGACAGGCTTGCATGATTTGGTCCACCGATACTCCACCGTAAAAGGCCTTAGAGGCCGCGAAGGCCCGGATGTCATGCGCTTTGACTTGGACCAAGTCCAAGGCTTGTTGATCTGCTTGTTTGTAACAAAGTAGAATGGTTTGTTTCAACCATGAGGAGAGTGTAGCGGGTCTGATGTCTGAGGTATGTCCTTTCTTAAAGGAGATGAAAAGGAGAGAACGAGACCCTCTCAAGTCTTTAGTTCGGTCCAAATAGAACCTCAGGGCCCGCACGGGACACAGGGTCCTGTCTTCCTTAAACTGTCTATCTACAATGGTAGTCAAAGCAGGGATAGTCACTGGTGACACACTTTGAGAACCTTCTCTTGCTAGTTGGTTTTTGGCTATGAAATCAGAAGAAGGGAACAAGGCTACCTTTTCCCATTGGCCTAAATTAGCTACTTTGTTAGCGACCCAGGCATGGATTTCGCTGCGGCGCTTGCCGGAGGCCAAGGCTAGCAAGAAAGCAGTTTTGAGAGTAAGATGTTTGAGGTCTGAGTCTTTCATGGGCTCAAATGGTGCTTTGGTGAGCTCGTTAAGGACAACAGAAAGGTTCCACTTGGGTAAATTTCTGGAACTTTTAGGACGATCCCTGTGGAAACTGGAGAGTAACCCATGAAGGTCTGCATTGTGCGCAATGTGTTGGGCCGTTGGGCCCAAAGTGTCAACGATAGCAGTCCTGTAACCATCAATGGTCGAGGGGCGCCTGTTTAAGTCTTGGTACAGGTACATGAAAAAATCTGAGATTTGTTTCACAGATGGAGTGGAGAAATCCACCGAATTTTCTCTGCACCATTTTTCAAATAGGGCCCACTTTGACCTGTAGATGGTCCTTGTTCATGACCGCTGAGGGGCAGCAATTATCTCTGCCACCTCCACAGAGAAGCCTTGTTCTTAGAGCTGTCCGCTCCTAGACACCAGGCGTGGAGGTTCAGCTGTTGTGGATTGTTGTGGAACACATAGTTGTGGGACTGTTTGAGTAGGGTCGTTGACACTGGGAGTTGTAGTGGGATCTCTGTTGAGAGCTGCACTAGGTCCCAAAACCAGGGCATCCCTGGCCAGCCTGGGGCTATCACGATGATCAGGCAATGGCATTGCTTGATCTTTTGGATCACCTTGTGAAGGAGAGCTGTAGGAGGGTAGGCGTAGGCCGTGAGGTTGGTCCAGTTTATGTTCAGAGCATCTATGTTCCAGGCCCTTGGGTCTGGGATAGGAGACACAAGTCATATAGAGGGAGTTTGTGATTCAGGTGAGTGGCGAATAAGTCTACATGAGGGGTGAACCACTTTCGGCAGATTTGCTTGAAGACCTGAGGGTGCAGAGACCATTCTGTTGACTGCACTTGGTTGGACCTGGATAGGAGGTCGGCCATCACATTCAGACACCCTGGAATGTGCCTGGCTTTCAATGTTATATGGTAGTGATGGCACCAGGTCATGATTTTCCACAGGAGAGCGCACATCTCTGCTGAGTGAGTTCCCCCCTGCTTGTTGATGTAGGCTACCACTGTTGAGTTGTCCGTCGCAACTAACACTGTTTGATTCTGGCACTGGTCCTTGAAGTCTCGAAGGGCCAGGGAGACTGCCTTCAATTCCAGGACATTTATGTGTAGCCCTTTTTCCCGCTCTGACCACAGCCCTTTTGTAGAATTTTGATCTAAGTGAGCGCCCCAACCTTCGTTTGAGGCGTCGGTAAAGAGTTGGATACTGTGGTCCTTGGGATGAAGGTCTGCGCCTTTCATCACATTTGAGGGGTTTTGCCACCAATTTAGGTGGGCTACAATGGCTTCTGTCCAAGGAAGGAGGTTGTCCAGCGACTGAGGATATCTCCAGTGCTCCTTGAGATGAAACTGAAAGGGCCTCATGTGAAGGCGTCCCTCCGGGACCATTTTCTCCGTTGAGGCTAGCAACCCAATTAGAGACATCAAACATCTTGCAGTCAAAACACGTTTTGACTTGAGTCGTAGGATGAAATCCTGAAGTTTGAGCCATCTCTCGTGAGTGGGTCTTACAAGGGCTGAATCTAGGTGGTATTCGTAGCCCACGAACGAAAACACCTGAGTAGGTTTCAGTTCTGATTTTTCCTGGTTGATTATCCAACCCAAGGATTGGGTTAGGTCTACCACTGCCTGTGTGTCCCTTTGAGATTCCTCCTGGGACTGGGACCTGATCAGCCAGTCGTCCAGGTATTGGTGAATTCTGAGTCCTCTTGAGAGGGCCATTAGTTTCACTTCCTTTACGATCATCGTAAAGACCTGGGGGGCTGTGGCCAGTCCGAAAGGTAGGGAGGTGAACTGGAACACCTGGGCCTTGTAGCAAAACCTTAGGTACTTCCTTGAGTTTGGATGGATGGGGATGTGAAGGTATGCGTCCGACAGGTCTATCGACGATACCCACTCCCCTGGGACCAGGGAAGTCCGGATGGACTCCGGGGTTTCCATTTTGAACTTTTCTACATGTAGAAAAGTGTTGAGCCTGCTTAAGTCTATGACTGGCCTCCACCTTTGGTGAGGCTTGGGTACTAGGAACAGGCGACTGTAAAACCCGAGAGATTTTACGTTTTCCACCCTTTCGATGGCGTTCTTTGACAAGAGAGACTGGATACAAGTGGCCAAGGCTTGGTCTTTTTGTTGGGCCTTGTACTCTGATAGAATCAGAGGAAATCTGATCAAGTTTGGCTTTGAACGGAATGGCAGAACGTAGCCATTGGTGATAATGTTTAACACGTTTTGAGAACATTTGTTTGTTAGCCAGTCTCTCTTGAAAGAACGGAGGCGACTTCCTACTGGTGGACTGAGCGAGCCTTTGGAGGAGTCATTGAGAAGGGGGGTTTCCACGTCCCCTTCCCCTATTGTGGGGTCGAAAACGACCCCTAGAGCCTCTGAAGTTGGATTTTCCTCTTCCCGAGGGAAAGGATTGATTACTGCTTTGAGAGGTATTGCCCCCATAGGGGCGTTTCCTGTAGGAGCCTCTTTTCTTGTGGGGGCCACGAAAGGGCTTATTCTGGTAGGGTGCAAAACCCTGAGAATCTTTTGAGGTGTCTTTTTTGAGAAGGAAGTCCTCACCTTCCTTTACAAGTTGAGACTCGAACAAGGAGGAGTCCCAGAAGGACGAGTTCCTAAGTTCTTGGCATCTCGTTTCCCCTAGCTGGGGATGTAATAGAGTCATTTCGGCTTCGCGCCTGAGCAAGCCGGTATTAGCCATGGAATATAATTCCCTCTGGAGAATATGGGCTAGCGATTTGCTGAGACAGGTAAGAGCTCTATGTTGAACAAGAACCGTCTTGTTCCAAAAATCCAAGTACTCAGCAACTTCCTCATATCCGCGCTTTGCTGCTTTCTCAGGATTGGCACCTTTCTGGATCGGAGACTTTATCTTCTTGACAGTCGACTTGATGCTATGTTGGCACTTTTCCAAGGAAGCATTGCAAGAAGAAGAGGTTTTGGCAAAGGCAGCGGTGAAATTGAGGGTTGAAATATTTTGTCTAGCCTGATGTTCCAGCTCCTTAAGGACTGGCAGAGGGACTTTGGCTACTGGTGCCCCAGGAGGTCTAGGAGTAATACAGATCTTGGCAAAGTCCGTATTCAACTCCTGGATTTTGTCTTGAAAAGTGGGCTGTCCAACCTTATACCACTTAGAAGTGGATGGAGGAGGCTTGACATATTTTCCCTCAGATAAATTGGCAGCTTTGAAATCATGTTGAAATTTATCAAAGGCGTCCTTGATAACTGAGCTAAGTGGTAGGATAGAGGAAGGACCTCTAGGTCTGAGCTCTTGACGGCCTTTTTCGTCATCCAGACCCAACACTGAAGTTGAAGACCTAGGCATAGAGTCCCTGGGGTCAGGGAGAGAAAGAATGCACCTGAAGGTGTCTACCTCTTCAGAGTATTGGGAGGGAATGTCAGACAGGGCTACTTCCCTATAATAAGGGGGGTCTGGATCATGTTGTGGGAGGTCTTGATCAGAAGCTGCGCCTGAGGGCTGAGCCCTAGAGGGCTTAGAAGACCTGTGTCTGGCCACAGGGGAGTGATCTTCCTCTGAAGATGACACATATCTGGACCTAGATTTATGCTTGCTCTTGTCAGAGTGTTTCTTAGGTCTAGGATGGATCCGAGGTTCGTCGGAATCCTCATCCAGTTGATCCGAGGCAGAGCTCGGTGCTACTGTTTGCCTGTGGCTTTGTTTTTTGTGTGAGTACGAGGAATCCTTCGGTATAGCTTCAGAAGGGGCAACGTACTGATCCGAGGAAGTTTGGTTAAGTACTAGTCGAGGAGGGAGTGCTGGACCAACGTCCACATCCATTGCCTCGGACTGTGCATTAGTACTTGACCTCGGAGGGGGTAGGTCCAGATGAGCAGCAGAGTTGCTGGATGGACCAGCTTTTGAAGCATGAGGCGCAGGATCAACCTCGGCAGGCTTTTTAACTGCCAACTCCTCTCGGAGTGATTGAAATGCTTCTAACATGGATGCCTGGAAGGAACTCATTTGCTGCTGGATATGTATATTTAAGGAATCACCCAGGGATTTCTCTAGATTTCTTTGAATTTTGTTTTGTAAAACAGTACCTGGGGTGGGTGGAACAGCTTTGGCTGGGGTCTTTAGTGATAAAGAACTGAAGGCGAGAGGTTGAGGACGGGGGGGTGAGGTAAAGAGGTTATCGGCAGCACTCTCAAGGTCTGCATTAGAACCAGTAAAAGAGTCCCCATCGCCTTCACCCAAGAGATCTAGTTCATCTTTGGAACTAGTTTCCGCTTTTTGCTTTTTTAAGTACCGCTTCCTGTTTTGAATTTTTTGCAATTGTTCATCAGTGAGAGACGTGCAAATATGGCAGGGTGCTTCAAAAGTGACACAGGGGTCATCTCCCTTGCCAGCCTCCCTACAGGTAGGGCAGTAATTATGATTATCAAAACTGAAGCAAAAATGGCGGCATTTCTGAGCTCTCGGTTTGTCTTTGTTTGCTTGATGGAGAGACATTTTAACGCAATAAAAAGACATACAATTGAAACTGCCTGAACCGAGAAAACTCAAAACACGCGGATTGTAAGGAAAATACTTAAGTTGTGAAATTAAAAATTTTACAGTATAATCTATGAAATATATATAAAGAAATATCCAAATATTAGCCTCCAACAATACGTGAATACTGAGAAATAAATGAAAATGTCTGTATATTTACAAACTGCTACCAGTCATCGTGGCCAACGAGAAAGTAGGGCGATTGGTCAGAAGTTATCACGTGACGACAACTACCAGTATATCCGGTGGCTAACAAGAATGATCTTTTTTTCTAAGACGTTGGCCCCGGGTGTGGCAACCCGAGAACAGCATTAAGTCCCACATGGTAAGCTATTGTAGCGTAATAAAACTGAAACTTTACTATGTGACAGCCTATCAAAAAGTAGATGAATAATATATTTGAAAAGAATTCCCTAACTTTAATACTTCTGAAGATATTTGACATTTACTGATGTCATTATTTTGCTACAAATAAGAAAATAGCTATTACTCACTTATGGCATACTATAACCCCAAACTATATGCCATCTTATAGTTAAGGACAAAGTAGCTGAACAACATATTTTAGGAAAATACTCTAATTGCACTAGTTTTGGAGTTAAAATGGATTTACTCAACTGTAGAATTTCAAAGTAGCTATTACTCAGCTATCCAATGTGCAACAGATCTGAAACTTTACTATGTGATAGCTTATCAAAAAGTAGATGAACAACATATTTGAAAAGAATTCCCTAACTTTAATACTTTTGAAGATATTTGACATTTACTCATGTCATTATTTTGCTACAAATAAGAAAATAGCTATTACTCACTTATGGCATGCAATGGGACCCCAAACTATGTACCATCTTATAGCTAAGGACAAAGTAGCTGAACAACATATTTGAAGAAAAAGTTGTAACTGCAATAGTTTTGGAGTTATGAGCCCTTTACTCCAAGTAGCTAAGATTGCTATTACTCACTTATCTTTAGGCCTAAGTCCATAAAACCAAAAAAATTTTCGAGGGCGTGAAAATTCATTGGGACAATTAATTTACAAAAAATCTGTAGCTGTAGTAGTTTTGGAGAAATCTGCGTGACTAACTAACGCACACACACACGCACGCACACACAAGCATCATTTCATAATCTCCCTCCCGGGCTAAAGCCCGGCAGGAGATAAAAATCTAAAAATCTAAAACCCATGTAAGCACTGCAAACAATGACCCAAATAAATAACCAAAAATGCTTTTTTTCTAAACCAAAGATAATTCTATATCAGAACTAGAGATGTCAACAGACTTGTTACATCTAGGTAATCCAGATAGGAAATATGAAATCAAGACAATGATTTCATCATGTTCTGAAGTTATTACATCATGATAATTAACTGCTAACACAATATTCAGTTATTCATAAATCATTCATCATAATATCAAGACACTACATGCATGCTATAGCATAACCTCAATATTGTATTACGTTGTCTCAATCGCCTGTTCATTCTATCACATGGATACCTTGAGATACTTGGTTGTTACATGAGGTTGGATTCAGAAATTGTTAAAAAGATTGCTGTTTGAATATGTTACATTAATTCAGTCAATCAGTATCTCTGGCCAGTAAGGTGTTGCTCAAAGATACTAATTCCTACCACAAACTTTGAAGTTAAGGCCACATATCAATACACACACCAGGGGGCGATTTCACTAGGGTACTTAAACTAAGTCCCTTTATTGGCTAAATCAGGTACTTAAATCTAAGACTTTGGTCTTAGCTAGGTCTGGGACTTAAAATGGATTTCACAAAGGTGACTTAGCTGAGTCCAAGCTTATCAAATAACCACAGTGGTTTTCTGTGTCATGTGACCTTTTATATCTGTTCAAAATATAATATTGGTGCCATATATCCTTCATTTGATGTATTTTATCAAGGGCTGTTTTGAAATGAAAAACCTTGTTGCCACATATAAACTTCCCAAAAGACTACTTTAGTGAGGTGTTCTGTGTAATTATACTTTATTTACAGCCATTTCAAATTTTGAAGTGGAGAAAAGTTAATGGCGGCCATATTTAAGTCCTCTTTACAAAATTTAAGCCCACTAACTCCCAGACTTAAAGTTAAGTCCACTGACTTAGCAAAATCATGGACTTAGCTGCTTTGTGAAATCCGCTAAGTCTAAGACCACAGACTTAACATTCTTTTGACAAAATGTAAGACCAAAGTCTTAAATTTAAGTTTACATCTGGACTTAAGTCCCTTTGTGAAATCGGCCCCAGCTTTGACCAGTTTAATTAAACAGTTTTTAAGTTACCTTTTTCTCAAAGGATATCTCTGTGGTGGTCCTACAACCACAGCAAATTGCATATTTAATAAGTAAATTAAATTTTTATAAGTTAATACCCTATCCAATGGACAATTGCTAATCCGGTCGGCGCAGACCGGCCCGCCAAACGTCAGAAAAAGACGTCCTGTGTTTCCACCGGCCGGCCGGTCCCTAGTACTAGTGCACTCACCAGATGGCGTGTCATACTTCCTTCCTGTCTAGACAGCATGACATCATAGCATCTTTTTCGTTGTCTAAACCTATTAGACCCCTAGTAAGCTGATAGTGGGGTCGGTGGGAGGGTCTTTGTGTGTCCATTGCATTAATACATCCTATCCAATGGACAATTGCTGAATAACTACCGCTTGGTTGGCGGGTAAGTTACTAGGGACTTAGGTGAACTCATAAACAGAACTAACAAAAATTTTCTTCCAGGCCTGGGTCAACCCTGTGGTTAGGAAAGGCCATAGTCGGTTATCAGAGACCGGTTAACTGGTCCAAACTGACTTGCCCCCCCCCCCCCCCCCCCCCCCCTTTTTTTACAGACCTGGGGCCGGTTTCATGAACAGACTTAAGCCTTGAGTCAGACTCAAAAGTTGAGACTTTGTCTCAATTTTTGAAAATATTTTGCTGAGTCTGTGGACTCAGACTCAATGCATTTCACAAACAGGCTCAACTTGAGACCTGGCTCAGTCACAGGCTCAAATTGAGCCCATCAAGGAGGTGTCTCAAATCTGAGTCCATGCTTTGATGCCAAAAAACACATACATAAAGCGATACAATTTGTTTCAAAATGAAATTGATAAATCTTGAAATCTTCTATTTTCATTTTATTTTGTAATTACAGCCACATATTCAGTATTTACTAATAACAAAAGTCAATAGAATTGACATGCTTTATGGGCTATTATCAAGTGACAGGCCTCAAAGGTGGACTCAAAGCCAGACTCAACCTCAGTTGAGTCTCAATCTTATGGATCACTTAGAATAATATATTATCATATAATTTCTTTGTATTATGAGTATTAAAGATATTTAAAATGATAATAATCATGAAATATAACTTTTTAAGCTAAAAATAAGCCCACTAAATATATGAAATGAGATTAAAAAGTTGAGACCATAACTTGAGACTGGTCTCAGCTGATCCACCCTTTGTGAAATCCATTTGAGCCAAAAACTCAGCCGAGACAAAAGTCTCAGATTTGAGACCCTGACTCAGCCTTGAGTCTGGCTCAGTTTGAGACTTTTCATGAAACCGGCCCCTGATCTGAGGTAGGGGAAGAGAGGGATGAGTTCAGTCTTTTTTTTTTTTAAACTATGCATTTAACTATGTACAAACTATTTACATATATACATATCTCCTCAATACTAAGGTCACTGGTGGATCTGTTGAGCAGCCACTACAGGACCTAGATGGAAGAGCTCAGAATCAGCCCAAGCCACATCCTTCAGGTAGAACTGGGTGAAGGTGTTGTGTGATTTCCAGTGGCAGGCTGATAGTATTTGTTCCAGTGAGACTCCTGACTGGAAGGCTTTGGAAGCTGCAAAAGCCCTGACATCATGGGCTTTAACCTGATGTAGGGTGAGGGCTTCATGGTCTGAGAGCATAGGATCACCGTCTGTTTGATCCATGAGTAGATGGTGGCAGGTGAGATGTCTTTGTCAAAGCCTTTCTTGAAGGAGACAAAGACCAACTCTTTATTCCGCCTGAGGTCTGATGTCCTGTCCAAATAGTAGCGCAACGCTCTGACCGGACAGAGGGACCTGTCCAGAGTTGGGGCCAGGGCTGGTATAACCAACTTCCTGTCCTGAAATAGGTACATAAGGAAGTCAGCTACTGACTTTACAGGGGGTGCCCTGAAGTCCACCTTATTAGTGAGGCACCACTTTGTAAAAATGGTCCACTTTGCCTCATAGACTGATCTGGTTGATCCCCTTTGAGGAGCCTCAATTCTTGCTGCCACTGCCTCAGAGAAGCCCTGCTCCTTGATTGCTAAGGCTCTAGGAGCCATGCATTGAGATTTAGGTTTGTCAGATTTCTGTGAGGGATCTGATTGAAGGGCTGTGTCAATAGGTTGGGCACATCTGGCAGGCTTAGTGGGATTCGACTGGACATGGCCACCAGATCCCAAAACCAAGGCATGTTGGGCCACCCTGGGGCAATCACAATGATTCTCTTGCATGGGGTGTCCTGCAACTTCTCCACCACTTTGCCCAAGATGGCTGCTGGTGGAAAGGCATACACGTCCAGATCCTCCCATGGAAGACGGGGTGCCTCCACTGCTGTAGCTAGGGGATCTGGAACCGGTGACACAAAGAGGTAACTTGTTGTTGCACCTTGTGGCAAACAGGTCTACTTGAGCCCAGTGCCACCTGCTGCATATACCTTGGAAAACTTCTGGAAGGAGAGACCACTCTGTTTGAATGGTCTGGCCTAGTCTGGATAGCTTGTCTGCTACTACATTCAGCCGGCCTGGAACGTGTCAGGCTTTGAGAGTTACTTGTGTCCTGGTACACCAGGTCAAGATTCTCCACAGCAGGGCACAAAGTGGGCCCGACCTCATGCCTCCTTCCTTGTTTACTACTGTGGTGTTGTCGGTTGCCACAAGTACTATCTTGTCTGCACAGAGATCTTGAAACTCTTTCAAAGCTAGAAACACTGCTTTTAGTTCCAGATAGTTTATATGCAGCTTGCTTTCTGGTAGTGACCAGGACCCCCTTGCAGTGCGTTCGTTTAAGTGAGCGCCCCACCCTTCTTTTGATGCGTCTGTAAAGATTTGCAGAGCTTGCTTTATTGGGTGTAATGGTTGGCCTTGAAGGACGTTGTCTTCCTGTAGCCACCATTGTAAGTGGTGGAGCAGGGACCTGGGAATCAGAATCACCTTTTCTAGTGACTCGGGTACCCTCCAGTTGTTTTTGAGTTGCAACTGTATGGGTCTCATGTGTAGTCGGCCTAGGTGAACTTCCTGTTCTGTGGCTGTTGGTAAACCTATCAGAGACATGAACTGCCGGACGGGACAAGCCGGTAGTGACAGTATTTCTAGTATCTGCCACCGGTCCGGTGTCAGTCGGACCCGACCGGCCCTGAAGTCGAACTGGTAGCCTACAAAATCGAAGATTTGCTTTGGTTCCAGCTCCGATTTGTCCAAATTCACCAGCCAAACCGAGTTCTTGACAAATTTGTACTAGATCTTGAGTCTGCTAGAGACAATCCTGGTGGAATGTGGCTCTCACCAACCAGTCGTCTACGTACTGGTGGATCCCTATACCCTTGTGTATGGCCATCAGTTTTACGTCCTATGCTACCACAGTGAACTCCAAGGGTGCTGTGGACAGACCAAAGGGCAGAGCTTTGAATTGTAAGTCCGACCCTCTACATTAAATCTCAGATATTTCCTGGACTGTTCCTGTATCGGTATATGGAAGTAGGCGTCCTTGAAATCTATTGAGGTGACCCACTCCCCTTGTTGGAGGGATGTCCTGATGGTTTCCGGTGTCTCCATTTTGAATTTCTCCGCCTTGAGCAAAAGATTCAGTTTGCTCAGATCTAATATAGGTCTCCCCTTGTTGTTGGGCTTTGGGACCAAAAGTAGCCAGTTGAAAAACCCCAGAGATATATGTTTGGTTTCCTGTGGCTTCCCTGGCTGTCTGCTCCCATCTCCTGAGGGTATCCTGGGAGATTCTACGTGAAGGTGGAGTAGAAGCTATACCAGCCTTCCTGGCAATTCTAGTGTCGCTGCTGTTCAACTTGGAAGCACTGACATTCCAACCAGAAACTGTCTATGAGTCGCTTTTCTGTCCCATACCATCTTGACTGCGACTTGGCCGGTCTCACAAATTGATCCATCAACAATCCACCCGCTTCTGAGGTCCGGGAGGGGTAACCCTCAACCAACGTGATATTTAACTTAGCCAGTTTCTTGCACAGCCACTCCTCAGCTGGCATTTGAACAGAGACTTTGCTGGGTGCTGGGGCTTTGGGCCCAGCAAAGGGATTATCATCAGAAGGATTGAAGCTATCAACATCAGGTACATGAGACCATCCCATGTAGGAGCGTATTCCTCGCATGGTTTCACGATAAGTTTGTTCCTCTGATACAGTCTGTTCTAATTCCAACTCTGTGTTATCCGACAGCTCCCCTTCTTCTACACACAGTTCTACTGGTGGCTGATCGGAGAGTTCACTCTCTGTAGCAGACTCAATACTGGAGAAACTGTCACGTCCAGATGATCTGTGGAGAACCGGAGATGAAGAGCCGGTGAGGGGAGAAGGTTGAGGTCGGCTAGATTGGTCGGTGCTGGGTCGGTCAGTTAAAGGCTTGCTAGTCGACTGCTGCCTGGGAACAAGCTTGTCTGGACCAGAGCGCCCTGTAACTGAATGAGATGGCTTACCGGTCGACTGGTGCTTTGTAGCAACCTTGACGTCTGGGCCAGTGCGCCTGGAAGAACTCCCTGGGGTGGAAGATCTGTGACTAGCTTACCGGCCGACTGGAGCTTTTCAGCGTTCTTAATGTCTGGACCAGTGTGCTTAGCAGTAGAGACCTGTGATATAAGCTTACCAGTCGACAATTGTTTTTCATCAGGAAAGTCTGGGCCAGTGCGTTCAACATAAGACTCCACATGTCTTTACCGACGTTAGGAGGTGGGGAATGAGAAGGTGTTACTCTGCGTCATGAGAAAGACGGTGGGAAGGACTTGGCTAAAAGCAAGGCTTCTAGGTTTCTTCTCCGGAGGGAGAGATGGAGACTTGAAAGTTCCCGATCCATCCACAGGGCCAATAACAGAAACAGCTGACGGGTCCACTAGGGACTCAGTGTCTTTGATACTAGTATCTGTTTCTAACTTCTTGGCTTCCCTCTTTTCTTTTTTCAATTTGTAGGAAGGGGTAGCCAGCTGTGCCCATTGTTCCGGGGTCAGAGCATTACAATGTACACCATCAGAAGAGTTTTTACTTTCAACATATGTGTCCTTACCCTGCAGCGGGCGCAATAAAGATGACCATCAAAGCTGGCCATGGCATGGCTGCAAGAACCCCTTTTCTGTCCTGGGGAAGACATTTTGTGCTCTGACATGTGAGAAGTAAAATAACAGTAAAATAACTTCAAATATCTGTTGAAATCCAACAAACTAGCTATCAGAAAAATATTCTGTGTGCACTAGTTCGCGCCAAACGAAAAAGATGCTATGACATCACGCTGTCTAGACAGGAAGGAAGTATGACACGCAATCTGGCGAGTGCACTAGTACTAGGGACCGGCTGGCCGGTGGAAACACAGGACGTCTTTTTCTGACGTTTGGCGGGCCGGTCTGCGCCGACTGGATTAGCAATTGTCCATTGGATAGGATGTATTAACGCAATAAAAACAGCCTTTTATGTCATAAGATGCAATATTACACTTTTGCCTGAGAACATATTCCTACAATATAACAAACTAAATGTCCATTTCATTTACATATTTGTGCTCATGCGCTGAATCTTTTGATTCTGTATATTAAGCAGATGAATTTTGACAAGATACCAGATACACTCCTTCACTCCATGTCAGAAGCTCACAAAGTGCAGTTTTATACTTTTATCTATCTTGTTAACCCATTATGGCTTTCTATCTAAGGCAAGATGCTGAAATATTTTTATGAAAGAAAGTATTCACTATCACATTATTCATATAACAAATCTGCCTTTGCTACCTCAAATAAAAGAAAAAAAAAAGCAGCCAAGATAGGGGTCTTCATCAGTTACTTTAGGGCTAATGCTCTGAAAAATTGAAAAGTGACAATTTTTAAGATATTTATATATCCCTAATGTCCACAGACATTTTCCGCTTAGACGCTGCTACTTTAGTTTCAGAAAAATTAATGACAGAAAATTTTTGTTGAAAATCAATAGATCTACATTTATCAACCCCAAGCTAGAACTTCATTAAAGATTGGTGATCGGGCAGACTAAATTAAGAAGCAAGAAATATGAAATACTAACAGAAAGATGACGTTATCCTGGCTAAATTGCACGATATATTGCAGATCAGGCAATTGCATTGAGTTTTAGATCACTCACTGGAACCTAAGCAATAGTTTTTATATATCGTAACAGTAGACTATAAAAATACAACCAATGTAAGTGGATATTAGGAATATTAAGTGGAACCTAAACTCAGAATATTTATAAAACAATTTGAACAATGAATGTCTTAGTTATACAGAGTTACTCTATGTTATCTATTTCACTTCTGAGACTCCTCAATGAATAATGATTGTCCTTCATGAAGAATATTAAACACACATTGAAAACACGTCAATATTTCACAGTAGTTTAATGTTAGATCACAGACTTCAATAACAGAAGAAGATATGCGATATTCACCTCAGCACTTGAAATTTTACAATGAGAAAATTCCTTTTATTTTTGTTTGAATTGTAAAAAGTTCTGTTCTAAACATCTAATTTGTGGTATTACTTTAACCCACTGATCTAATATGTTGAGCTTGACTTAATTTTCCATCTACTCATGGCTGCAAGGTATACATACCAAGAGTCATGTAATGCGATGGATATTTCACATTCATGACTCCAACATTAAATGAACCTTGGACATCATTTCAACACAACAGCTTCTTTGAAAGTAGAAAGAAAACAATAACATAATCACAGCTTTTAAGATGCACTAATGAAAATCCAGCTTTGATATTCTCACTTTTAGGTATTCTGATGTTATGCATCATAAAATAACAAGGCAAGTGGATATCTGATGAACAAGGCCACGACACTACAAAATACCTGAAAAACCAATGTAAACAAATTATATAATTTATGAATTCAATATAAACACCAGATTGATTCAGAAACAATACAGAAATTGGTTTAAATTTTACTTCTACAAAATTTATAACAGGTAAGGTAAAAAAAACATAATAGTGTAATGGAACATGATAAGTATGATAAGTAGCATCTTTAACCCTATCACTACCATGACTGTCGACCAGTCGACAGCAATTACTATTCCCCTGTAACATTCCCCTGCATGGTCGATGATTTTAAAATATCTTTTATAGTTCCTTCAGTTGTACACTATACACATCTGCAAGTCTGTGACAACTATATTGCATGTGACATCCATTTTCCTCGGCCAGTGGCTATTAAAAGCTCTGGTAGTGAAAGGGTTAATGTCAGCACATAGAACTGTGGGATAACTAACATAAGAAGAAACTGACAATAAAAATCTAAAAAAAAAAAAACGATAAATTTTTATCTTATATGTTTGTAGGTTTTAGGCTTTTATAGCCTTTTCTAGCAGAACATGCGTATTGTGTTTTAATATCACAGGCTTCACAGCTAGTGCTGACTCAGACTCTCCTGTGCAAAACTGGAAATGTATTATGTATTCTTTCTAGAAACTTCTGGTCACTGTGTTGTCTACATTTTTCTAGAACATTCTATAATCTCCAGAATGTAAAGGGATGAAAACCTGGCCACAGCATTGTGATTTGAGTTAGTGTGCTATACAGACTGCTATACTTTGTTATATAAACATTTTGTGGTTAACTCCTGTTAGAGCAAACTGGATATAGTGGATGGATCTATCAGAGTGGAATTGCTGTATTTTGGATATTGTTTATATCTGGATATAATATGTGGATCTACCAGAGACTGGATTTGCTGTATATTGAATGTTGTTTGCATCTTGAAAAGGAGAGCTTAGTTGTACAAACTCTCTGAATATCTGGACATTTTGTCTAAGTGGACACTGAAAAGTGAAAAGATCACAGGATACAGACATTGTGTTAGTGGACGCCGAACAGATCACAGGATAAGTTGCTGGATACAGTGGACAAACTTAACTGTTAATTACATGGACAGGACTGTGGTCAAGTACAATTGGTTTTATTACTGTATTATTTATATTGCTACACAAACTAATAAGAGTATCTCAGTGGACTGTGATCATTATATTAATTGTTAAATAAATTTAAGTAAAACTTTTTGTCTTTTCCAGTTACAATTTAAAAGCAACCGGCAACTGCTACCACGCTTGTCCCGTGACTGTAACAATCTCCTGCCAGGTATTTAGCAAAATGGCAGTTGTGTGACCTTGAAGTAGAGTTCTGAGTCCAAGGACCAATAACAAGGGAGATATCACGCCCTTCTGGTAAGATAATCTAAACTGACCTTGAAGCAGGGGTCCCTGGAACCAATAATAAGGGAGATACAAGGCCTTTTTAGTATGATGACACCACTTGACCTTGAAGCAGGGGTCGCTGGTCAAATTCGACACTTGCAAAAGATTCGCAGGCCATGATTGTTCTATAAGCTGTTTTCACATACCGAACCCCTAGCACCGATGATAAGGCAGATACAAGGCATTTTTAATATGTCGACCCCAATTTGATATTAACAGGGTTCCCATAGACTTTTGATAACTGGATTCAAGGTCTTTCCAAGGTCAACAACAACAATTCTCACAGATATATTTTAAGGCACGGCCTCCTTTACCTCCCCTTCTAGCGGTCTGTTCCTCCCACAAACTTCTTTATTGTGACATGATTTTAACATTTTTTAAACTCACTACAACAATGCTAGTTTCTAATAATACTTCTGGACATCTAATAATATTTTAACATAAATTTTGTTCAGACTAGATCATACTTGCTTGGCTGAGTCTCCCATTGCCGCAAAAACTAGATGATGTAGATGAAGAAGTTGGGCAGTAACAAATTCAAGGACTTTTCAAGGATTTTATTCACTTTTGGCCAAATTCAAGGACTTTCAAGGCCTTGAAAATGAAGCAATTTATTCCAGGATTTTCAAGGATGTGGGAACCCTGCTTAAAGGTGTGACAGGGCAGCCATTTCTTTTTTTTCAATGGAGCCCATAATCTCTTAGGCAAGCTTTCCTAGTCATATACATTTTGTGCAAATCTCATGAAGCTGTCATATTTTGAGCTTTACAACAATTTAATGATTTTTGAATAACCGGCAATGGTGGCCATTTTGTTTTTCAAAATGATGTCAAAATTTCTTACAGACATGTTTTGATAGCCATGAACATTCTGTGCAAATTTTGTGAAGATATATTAATAAATGGATGCACATGCACACATGCATTGCACAGAAGGCATATCATGATCGCCCGGATGGTGGGAGATAAAAAATTACTTGGATGATAAATTTTCTTCTGGCATTCATTGCATGTGGTACAGAAGTTTCATGAAATTAATTATCAAACACATAATGAAATATATATGTAAGGTCTCATTTTGTAGGTTTAAATAAGTTTAAGTCTTACCTGTAAACAGAGTAAGATAATAGTCAATGTTCTTTCATGTGTGGGACCCAGTATTATTAGTGCAAGATTTATTATTGTAAAATTGCTGCACTCAGTGTATTGGCCATCTTCTCCCTGTCCATACTTTACATCAACGACTCTGTGAATGAAATGAAAGAAAATGTAGAACATGGTTGACTGCAGAATGAACAATACCGAATTACATAAATATGTCAAATATTTCAAGCAACACAATATAACATAGACTCATCACATATGTCAATCAGTGTTCGCTCTCGCCTAAACTATATGCGAGACAAACTGCCTCCCTTCAGTTGAAAAGACGAGTCAAATGTGACCAAATTTAAGACATGCTTCACATCAAGATATTTTGGAATGGAGGTTAAAGAGAAATACAGTCACCAAGCTGGACAAATTATTTGCATTGTCAAAATTAACTTTGTGCATCACCATCAACAGCTAGGATCATACTGGGACAGGACTGTGGTTTTCCCCACTTGAAAGTATGAACCCAGGTGTTTCGCCTACAAAAATAAGCAGTAGACGAGACACAAAAATTCAGCAAAAAAGCACTGAAATCTGCGAGAATACCCTAATTCTCATGAGAGGTACTGTTAGCTGGATTCATCAAATAAAAAAAACTCACTTTCATCTCTTTCTCATCTGTTTTTATGATGAAATTTGCAAATTTAAGAATAAAGATAAATTTTTATAAGTTAATACCTTACCTAATGGGCAGTGAGCCATACTGTTGGCGCAAACCAGCCCATCCAAATGTCAGAAAAAGATGATAACGCAGTAAAACTAATTTCTTTGGTCAGTGGTTGTTTTGAGTGTATTGCCTGTGGTGACAGTGCATTGGTAAGTTAGTTTTGTGACAACTCGTCCCAGAATGTGTACAAACTCCCGAAACTGCACACAAGAGCGAACTCTGTTTTCACATAGGTACATAAAAAAAACTTTCAACCAATACAGTATCCCATAGATAAGTCACATATTGAAAGCATTACAGTATTACATAAATGATAAATAAGTCACATATTTCAAGCAAACACTTCTAGATGCATTTATAATATCTGAAAATAAGAAAAACATGAACCAGACCACTAAGATTTTGTTAGATAGCCACATTTTCCAATGTGTAATTTTCCTTGGATATTACCCAATGTACTTCAGCTAAGTCTTTAAAACAGATAAACATAATCAATTTTTAATCACAGCCTTTAAAGACTGTGCAGGTATTGTTTTTACCCATGGTGTCTGGCTTGGTGCGTGGTCAGTCGGGCGGAAAGGCAGGCAGGTACCAGGAAAAATCTTGTCCAGGTTTTTATCTCAGAAATTGTAATGTAGAGGAAGTGATTATGGCAAGGTCAAATAAAGGTCACATCATGACGTTTCCCAGCTACACTCACCAACCATATCAACTTCTATTTGTTACAGTTTCCAAGAAAAAGCCTGTGGGACAAGATTTTAAACGGCCGGGTCACTGAGTAAATGTCAAATCAGGATCACACCATGACATTGCACACCTACACCACCAATCGATATCTCTGCCATATATCAACTTCCTGCACCTTACGGTAGGTTGGGGTCACTAACCACACGTCAAAAGTTAAATCAAGGTAAGATGATAACTTTGCACACCTGCACCCACCAACATATATTCCATCCAAATATTAACTTCCTATACCTTATGGTTTCTGAAATATAGCTGTATAAGATTTCAAAGACCAAGGTCACTATGGAAAGATGAAAGGTCAAAACAAGGTCACACCATGACATACACCTAAGTATCAACTTCTTACTCTGAGAAAAGTAATTTAAAGGAGGCAATAAGGACATAATCGTTCCTACAAAATCTGTAACTAGATTTCATAATGGACATAAAGTCTCAAGATTTCACTTACTTGGTGTATTAATAATCCCCACCCAACGTAATGGGGTCAGGTATTATGGTATTGATTCGTTTACCAACTGAACACATTTTGTCAAACTTTATTCCTACATTATAGGTCATTATATAGGCAAAAGTACGTGAATGTTATATTTTGGACTTCAAACTGTCTGACCATTAGGCATGGAAAAACAGGTTATGGTTTTACTAATAGATGTATTTATCTGTTGAAACATGGTGTGTAAACTTACCCAAGAAAAGAAAAAACCCAAATAATGATTCTGGCAAGAATATTTGTCTCTGATGTTTTGAATACTGCATATGACATGCTCAGTTTACCACATTCTCTGTCTAACCTGTAAAAATACAAGAAAACTATTTCAGATTCTGCGATGCTGCACCTCAATAGAGTCAATACAGTACTGCCTGGATGGGTCGTGCTTCAGGTTACATGCAAAGAAGGTTTGATAGAGGGGAGCCAAAATATATGTTATAAGACAGAAATGTTATTTGGGACTGAAAGAAATATGTAACTACTGATGTCTCTCTTACTAAATTGGGTTAAAAACCTAAAAGTGTAATTATTTAAGCAGTTGATGCACAATAAAAGGGCAATATAAGAAAAAAAACACAGGATTATTTGAAACTTAAAATAAACAGACTTTTTTATTATTCGATAAAAATGCAATTACCGGGGCAGTCGATGCCTTGGACAAGGCACAATGCGGAAGAGCTGAGGCATTGAGAATATAAAATTAGCCACTTGTGGAATGAAAAACAACAGCATAGTCTTGCTAAAATGTCCCAAAATGGCAACCACCGCAAAAGTCATCCCAGCAAAGTAACAGAAGGTGTCTCCAACAAACACTTTGGAGGGATACCTACAGAATAAGAATGACTTATTAATGATAATATAAAAATTGATCAATTTAAATAACTGTAAAAATAGACAAGTAATACTGAAAGAACAATGAAGGAATGACATAAATGACACAAAATTATTACATTCCAATTTTACTGACACGTCAACATATTGATTTTAATACAAATCTGAAAGAACTGCTCAGGTCATATGATGAGAGGGCAGCTTCATTGCCCGAGGGTACGTTTTTATTTAATAATTTTTATTTATCTGCAAATGACTGCAACAGGTTAAGAAACTGCATGGGATACCACTGGTTATCATTATTTACCTGCTAACATCCCCACTTACTTCATAGAGAGAAATCATAAGAGCAGAGGTGAGACACAGTGGACAGAAGTTCCCCATAACATACCAACAAAAGTGTTACACTAACAGCAAATGTCCCATTAAGCTTTGTTATCTTAAAAAAAAAGTGTTATAGACATTTTTTTTGCTTTTTCTATTCCTCAATGGATAAAAATCATACTTAATAAAATACCACTTATGTTTTAGTTTATATATTTGGCAGACTATCAACAAATGATTTATTGTGACAGGGCCTGAATGCAAAAGAAAATTAAAGATAAAACATGCTGAACTGACCAGTTATGGATGAGAAGAGCTGCGCAGACCCCAGTGAAAGGAAACATAAAATACAGGGAAAACTGATGAGCTTCTTTAAACACACCTAGAGAAAATCAATACATAGAAGTTGAATACAGGTAGATGTCACACTGCTACAGACTGCTACAAGGAAAATATAGATTCCTTTTCTGTCAAAATGTTGGCATGAAACACATGTGTGATATGTCACATTTTTTCTCCATTACTTTTAAATATTAGATCAAATCATTAATTTACATGAAGAGTTAATTGGAGTAAAATAAAAGTACAATCACAATGAGTAAAATGATTCACTAAGCATTAGTTAGTCAGGGAAAAGAACGAAATGTATGTGTTTTTTTCATTACAGGGCATTTTCAGTTAAATAGGTGTGTTTTAATTAAGAGCAAGTAAGAAGCTTATCTTTAAACATACACACAAACAATGGACAACTGCTACGGAATAAAAGTGACATTCATTTTCCCAATCATCAATTTTTCTAAGTATGTAGATATATTACAGGGAACCTGTGTAACCAGGCATTACACATATTGATTGAACATTTCAGTCATTTTGAGAAATTCCTAGGCATTTCTAGTAATGATTGAAATATATAGTCCAGTATTACACAGATTGCCTAAAGAACTTTCACTTTACCCACAAGTTGTACCATGTTCAGATAACTTTTTAAAGCATGTCCTCTGATGTTGTGTTGGTGGAGCTGGGGGTGGGGGGTGGGGGTTCTATATTGATATCAAATACTTAAAACTTTGATTTGAGACTTCAAGCAGTCTTTACAATCATACTTTTAAAAATTGTATCAATAGGATGTTGTTATTTCTTGCTGATAGAAGCAACTCAAATGGTAGTTTTAACTATATGACAATTGACTGAATTGAGTAAGATATATTTTTCATATTCTCATACTTTTTTGCACAAATGACTTCAAATGAACAGTTTAGCAATGAAATCAATGATAGTGATATGTTTCATACTTCTTTTTATTTAGTTGTAAGGACAGAATGTTTAAACGATTTTTTTCAAAAGAGCATGTTCTCTGATCATGTTATGTCTGGGCTTCTTTAATTATATAAATACTAAAAACTTGGATGTTAATCCTGTGCTAAAACAAGTTTAAGTGCAATTAAGACTCCTCAACATTATTTTATGAGTCTGAGCTTGTTTGTGTTATGTAAGTATTCCGCACAAGGTCCCTCAAATAATGGGTAGCAGCAACTTTGATATATGACAAGATCATTCATGTAAAACATCAAAGGTGCAAGAGACTGAGGAAGGATTTTGATGAGTATAGCCTTTAAATAACCAACATCTTTCTTGACAAGACACTTAGTAAGAAATGGATAAGCATATTGGCACAATATTTCATTCTGATGGAAAAACGTTCGAAGAGAAATTTAAAACAAATATGAAGCTGATAACAATGTTTGGATACCAAAGAGTAGTTACACTACAATGACTGATCAGCTGAAATTAGTTGCCTTTTCTAGCCAAAATAATTCCAGAAAGGGAAATACTTACTTTCAAAGTAAATTATTTAACTATTGTAAAATGTTTTACATCAGAATATAATGTTTAAATGTGAAGACAGTTTCTCTGTTTTGATATATTTGCAAAGTCATGTGAAACTTTTCCTGCTGACTATGTTTTTATGTTTTCTGTACACTTCATTTTATTTTTGTATCAATTATGATAGCAAAACAGTTTCAACAAGCATTCTGACGCATGCAATTATCTCCCGCCGTATAAATTAGACGTACTAAAGATAGTGTTATATACATTTTCTTGTGAGATGGAGGCACATGGAGAAGTGACAGTAAGTAAGAGGCACTTTAATGTTTGACTACAATACTTTTAAAGATAAAATGCATTTATTCATTTTACTAGCTATTACTCTGCTATCAAAAGAGCTATAATTTACTATGAAGCAGATCACTCAAAAGTAGGTGAAGGACTTATTTGGAAGAAATTGCCTATCTGTAACACTTTTACAGATAAAAGACCCAAAAGTAGGTGAAGGACTTATTTAGAAGAAATTGTCTATCTGTAACTCTTTTAGAGATAAAAGACATTTACTCGTTTTAGTAGCTATTACTCTGCCATCCAAAGAGCTACAGTTCTGCAACTTCACTATGTGGTAGATCACCCAAAAGTAGGTGAATGACTTATTTAGAAGAAATTGCCTATCTGCAAAACTTTTAAAGATAAATGGTATTTACTCATTTTAGTAGTTGCTACAGTTGTGCAACTTCACTATGTAGTAGATCACCCAAAAGTAGGTGAAGGACTTATTTGGAAGAAATTGCCTATCTGTAACACTTTCAGAGATGAAAGACATTTACTCATTTTAGTAGCTATTACTCTGCAATCCAAAGAACTACAGTTCTGCAACTTCACTATGTGGTAGATCACCCAAAAGTAGGTGAATGACTTATTTAGAAGAAATTGGCTATTTGTAATACTTTTAGAAATAAAAGACATTTGCTCATTTTAGTAGCTATTACTCAGCTATCTAAATAGCTACAGTTCTGCAACTTCACTATGTGGTAGATCAGCCAACAGTAGGTGAATGACTTATTTCGAAGAAATTTCCTATGTACAATATTTTTAGAGATAAAATATATTTACTCATTTTAAGTAGCTATAACTGAGCTATGCAAAGAGCTATAGATCTAAAACTTCACTATGTGGTAGATCAGCCAAAAGTAGTTGAATGACTTATCCAGAAGAAATTGCTTATCTGTGGCAGTAATACTTTTAGAGATAAAAGACATTTGCTCATTTTAGTAGCTATTACTCAGCTATCCAAAGAGCTATAGTTCTACAACTTCCCTATGTGTTAGATCAGTCAAAAGTAGGTGAATGACTTATTTAGAAGAAATTGTGTATCTTCAATACTTTTAGAGATAAAAGACATTTACTCATTTTAGTAGCTGCAACAGCTATGCAAAGAGCTATAGATCTGCAACTTCACTATGGGGTAGATCACCCAAAAGTAGGTGACTGACTTATTTATCTTCGAAATTGATCTATCTCGCACCATTTCCAAGATCATTTTGGAGTTACAATAAATTTACTCAACAAAAAAAAATTTCAAAGTAGTTATTACTCAGCTATAAAATGCGCAATAGGTCCGAAACTTTATCATGTGATAGCTTGAATAACATATGACGAATAATATATTTGAACCAGATGAGTAATATATTTGAAAAGATTTGCTTAACTTTAATACTTTTGAAGACATCTGACATTTACTTCTCACATAATTTACTACAAATAAGAAAATAGCTATTACTCACTTATGGCATGCAATGGAACCCAAAACTATATGCCATCTTATCGTTAAGAACAAAGTAGCTGAACAACATAGTTTAGGAAAATACTGTAACTGCAATGGTTTAGGAGTTGCAATGGATTTACTCAACAGTAAGAATGTCAAAGTAGCTATTACTCAGCTATCCAATGTGCAACAGGTCTAAAACTTTACCATGTGATAGCTTGCCAAAAACTAGATGAATAACATACTTGAAAAGATTTGCCTAATTTTAATACTTTTGAAGATATCTGACATTTACTTCTGTCATTTTTTGCTACAAATAAGAAAATGGCTATTACTCAGTTATGGCATGCAATGGAACCCCAAACTATGTACCACTTTATAGCTAAGGACAAAGTAGCTGAACAACATATTTAAAGAAAAAGCTCTAACTGCAATGGTTTTTGAGTTATGAGTCCTTTACTCAAAGTAGCAAATATTGCTATTACTCCCTTAACTTTAAGCTGAAGTCCACAAAACCAACAAAATTTTCAAGGGCGTGAAAATTCATTGGGACAATTAATTTACAAAAAATCTGTAGCTGTAGTAGTTTTGGAGAAATCTGCGTGACACACTAACGCATGCACGCACACACACATGATGCATTTTATAATCTCCCTCACGGGCTAAAACCCGGTGGGAGATAATAAAATTGAAAATGGATAGTTTTCATAACTTTCATTTTCATAATTGTTATTAAAAAAAGGACAAAAATATATTCTCAAAAATATAGATGAAGAAGGATCAAACTATAAAAGATAAAAATAGTTTATGAACAATCATAAAACATGACAGAAAACTGTGTTCAGGCATTACGTGTAGAGCTTACTTCCAGCCATTGTGTAAAATTCCTTGGCATTTCACTAAATGCCTGAACTGTTCAGGCATTTTTCTAAATGACTGAAATGTTCCGTCAGTGTGCGTAATGCCTGGTTAGTAACCAGTGGTTACACAGATTGGCTGTAACATATATAAACCATCTTGTTACTTTAAAAGTTTTTGTAGCATTTTTAGTTCAAATTGTAAATGCTGACATGTTTTTGATTTTTTCATTTCTCTCATAAATTGTTTTTTATGCAATTACTTTGAAAACATTTAAGCTGGGACAGTTGTTCTACAGAATGATAAACAGTTTTCTATTATTTCCAATATGAAACTGACCAAACCTAAAGGGTTATTACACCCCAAAAACAAAAGGCCTTTACAACATGTATTACTATATGATAAATCATTTCCCCAAACAGAATTTTGAAACACAGCTTAATTACTGAGTAATCAGCAATTAAACAAATTATACCTTTGCCATATATGGCAAAACTGAGCCCAAGCCACGAAAATTGCCAAGTGCACTGCTGCAGTAGTGTGTGTGTACACTGACATCATGCTTGGCATTGCTTGCCCATGTATTTTCTCTGTTTTATGCACCGGTAAGTCATTCAGATATAGAGGTGTAAATATACTTGTAATGGCCTCATTTTAAAACTGAGAAAGAGAACCAGGATACTATATATACTGCACCTTATCATTCCCTTATGTTTTAGCCTGTAAAAAGATTAAATAACTTGACAAAATGACAAGAAAAGTAACTAGAAATAGGACGCCCTGTTGATAGTAGCTGCGACATATGAATAGAAACAGGATAGCATAGAAGAACACACATTATCATGTGTAATGTCCACCCCATGAACCTTTTGCCAAAATTGTACAGTAGTCTTACAAGACCCTGTTTCATTTGTAAAGTATATCAATGATGCTTAAATATTTATTAGTGTACATGTAAATTATTTCAGCTTCATGCCTTTTTGCATTGGTTGGGTCGAAAATTTTGACGACGTCACTCTATGTTGCACGGTTAAGAAGATAGAAGCAAATTTCTGTTTTTCTATTGTTGGCAAAAATTCGAAAATTCAAAATGGCCGCCATTTTGGGGAAGAGGAAAATTTTTTGAAAATTGCCAAGAGTACATTTCTTAGATACCCTATGGGTCGAAAATTTCAACAAAATAACTCTATTTTGCACGGTTAAGGAGATAGAAGCAAATTTGTGTTTTTCCATTTTGGGCAAAAATTCGAAAATTTAAAATGGCCGCCATATGTGGGGAGGGGAAAATTTTTTGAAAATTGCCAAGAGTACATTTCTTAGATACCCTGTGGGTCGAAAATTTCGACGAAATCGCTCTATCTCGCACTGTTAAGGAGATAGAATCAATTTTGTGTTTTGCCATTTTTGGCAAAAATTCGAAAATTCAAAATGGCCGCCATATGTGGGAAGAGGAAAATTTTTGAAAATTGCAAAGAGTACATTGCTCAGATAACCTGTGGGTCGAAAATTTCGACGAAATCGCTCTATCTCACACGGTTAAGGAGATAGAAGCAAATTTGTGTTTTGCCATTTTTGGGGAGGGGAAAATTTTTTGAAAATTGCTAAGAGTACATTTCTATCTCGCACGATTAAGGAGATAGAAGCAATTTTGTGTTTTGCCATTTTTGGCAAAAATTCGAAAATTCAAAATGGCCGCCATTTTTGGGGAGGGGAAAATTTTTTGAAAATTGCAAAGAGTACATTCCTTAGATACCCTGTGGGTTGAAAATTTCAACGAAATCGCTCTATCTCGCACGGTTAAGGAGATAGAAGCAAATTTGTGTTTTGCCATTTTTGGCAAAAATTCGAAAATTCAAAATGGCCGCCATTTTTGAGAAGGGGAAATTTTTTTGAAAATTGCAAAGATTACATTCCTTAGATAACCTGTAGGTCGAAAATTTCGACGAAATCGCTCTATCTCGCACGGTTAAGGAGATAGAAGCAAATTTGTGTTTTTCCATTTTGGGCAAAAATTCGAAAATTCAAAATGGCCGCCATTTTGGGGGAGGGGAAAATTTTTTGAAAATTGCAAAGATTACATTCCTTAGATACCCTGTGGGTTGAAAATTTTGACGAAATCGCTCTATCTCGCACGGTTAAGGAGATAGAAGCAAATTTGTGTTTTGCCATTTTTGGCAAAAATTCGAAAATTCAAAATGGCCGCCATTTTTGGGGAGGGGAAATTTTTTTGAAAATTGCAAATATTACATTTCTTAGATACCCTGTGGATCGAAAATTTCGACAAAATCGCTCTATCTCGCACGGTTTAGGAGATATGAGCACATTTGCCTTTTTCAGTACTGAAAATAGCCAATTACTCATTTATTTAATTAATTACTCACTGATCTATGAAGCAATTCCCCCCAAAAGCAATCCCATACAAGCTATTAACCCAATGAACCTCCATACCAAATTTCAGAAAGATAGGCTTAATAGCATTCCTTAAAATGTCTGGAAACCAAAGAGATACTCAAAAGTAGCAAAGTACCTATTACTCAGCTATAGAGCTATCATCACGAAAAGCAATCCCATACAAGCTATTAACCCAATAAACCTGCATGCCAAATTTGGTAAAGATAGGATAAGAACTGTTGCTTAAAATGTCTGGAAACCAAGTGTGACGCCGGACACTGGAAAAAGCAAAAATAATATGTCCACCCCCCAGTGGGTGGACATAATGAAACTAACCCATTAATTGTAGTGGTTTTACTACCACAGTTAACACAGAGAGCATTGTAAAAAAAAAAATATGGGATGGATGATTTAATCATGTTTCCTATACTATGTTTACTATAATATAAAGTACATTAAGGGTGACCTAACAAGAAAGTAAATGTTGCAGTTTATGAACATTCTGTTATAAGACTTCTGTGTGTGTTTCAAGGTATCAAAGACTCCCGGTATATATAGTTCAGTACAGTACTGGCAAGTGTTTTTTCCCCATGTTTTCACATATACACACACTGGAACCACAGTGTGTCATCAGCTGAAGAAAAAGTCATTTTGTTCCTGTATGTCATAGTTTGATGTGGAATATTGAAAATAATTTAGCATTTTGGTCTGGTTATAAGCATGATAAGGATATTGAGGTGTCTTACAGTTTTTACTGTTTTGTGTGCTTCATAGGTGGGACCAATAGCATTGGTAGATCTAAATTGAAATAAGATGCAGTATATCTCATTTATAAAAGTATATAAAAGTTGTTATTACTGGTATATATGAATTTAAGTAAGTACATTGCAGTAATGGCACAAATAATCATTTTCATCCAAATGAAATTTCCCCAATTTTGTTCGTAGGGTCAGTATCTACTCAAAATGTTTTCCACCTGAGTGAATTTTTTTACTGAAATGTGAAAATAGACATTTTACCTTAAATAATTTTGTTTATAATTAGAGTTTACATTGACTGCCCAGTATGTATCCCTATTCAGAAAAGTTGTAAACTTCACACATACAGGTGATTATACAAATATTAGAAAATTGAAAATTTTAATTACTTAAATGTAGCTTTTATAAGCTACAAGCTTACCATGTGGGACTTGGTGCTGTTCTCGGGTTGCCACACCCGGGGTCAACGTCTTAGAAAAAAAGATCGTTCTTGTTAGCCACCGGATATACTGGTAGTTGTCGTCATGTGATAACTTCTGACCAATCGCCCTACTTTCTCGTTGAAATTTTTTATTAAACCTACCCCTCAGCTGTAAACAGCGGGGAGGCAGGGTGGGACTCTCCTAAGTCCCACATGGTAAGCTTGTAGCTTATAAAAGCTACATTTAAGTAATTAAAATTTTCAATTTTATTACGCTACAATAGCTTACCATGTGGGACTTGGTGCTGAATTCAACCGCCCGGTGGCGGGATTACAGCTGAGACTGGAAGATATGTCATTTTTTTCTAAGATTTTGAATTAATATATACAGAATAGTGCCAGAAATGCCAGTCTGAGTCCCTTTTACAGAGCCCCGATCCCGAAGATCGGGCCTGTAACAAGCCAAAAACCTAAGTAAAGAGGGACAGTGCTAAAACTGTCCAGATGTTTGGTAGTAGGACGGAAGTGCAGCGGTGCTCACTTCGAGGTCTAAGGGTCCCTAGTGGACCTTCACGTGTGACTGACCAACCCAGTGGTTGGGCATCTCATGAAATTTTTAACTTGACAGATGAGATTAACGACAACTGACTAAGTCCTTAATAGAAATTACCTGGTAATTAAAAAATAAAATGACCTTACCCGTAACATCTTGAAGGTAAAGGAATACCTAGATCCTGGGAGAGACTCCTGAAGACTTGGTAGTAGCGGATGTGCCCCCCCCCCCCTTTTTCTTTCCGAGGACAACTGGTCTGAGGGGAAGGATCTAGGACTTGTTGTGCCGCCACTACGGGTCCCAGATACATATTGTTGTCGGTGTCCGACCAAGTAAGGTCTTTTAAGTAAAAATTTGTGAATATGTTGTGAGCTTTCCAGTGACAGGCTTGCATGATTTGGTCCACCGATACTCCACCGTAAAAGGCCTTAGAGGCCGCGAAGGCCCGGATGTCATGCGCTTTGACTTGGACCAAGTCCAAGGCTTGTTGATCTGCTTGTTTGTAACAAAGTAGAATGGTTTGTTTCAACCATGAGGAGAGTGTAGCGGGTCTGATGTCTGAGGTATGTCCTTTCTTAAAGGAGATGAAAAGGAGAGAACGAGACCTTCTCAGGTCTTTAGTTCGGTCCAGATAGAACCTCAGGGCCCGCACGGGACACAGGGTCCTGTCTTCCTTAAACTGTCTATCTACAATGGTAGTCAAAGCAGGGATAGTCACTGGTGACACACTTTGAGAACCTTCTCTTGCTAGTTGGTTTTTGGCTATGAAATCAGAAGAAGGGAACAAGGCGACCTTTTCCCATTGGCCTAAATTAGCTACTTTGTTAGCGACCCAGGCATGGATTTCGCTGCGGCGCTTGCCGGAGGCCAAGGCTAGCAAGAAAGCAGTTTTTAGAGTAAGATGTTTGAGGTCTGTGTCTTTCATGGGCTCAAATGGTGCTTTGGTGAGCTCGTTAAGGACAACAGAAAGGTTCCACTTGGGTAAATTTCTGGAACTTTTAGGATGATCCCTGTGAAAACTGGAGAGTAACCTATGAAGGTCTGCATTGTGCGCAATGTGTTGGGCCGTTGGGCCCAAAGTGTCAACGATAGCAGTCCTGTAGCCATCAATGGTCGAGGGGCGCCTGTTTAGGTCTTGGTACAGGTACATGAAAAAATCTGAGATTTGTTTCACAGATGGAATGGAGAAATCCACCGAATTTTCTCTGCACCATTTTTCAAATAGGGCCCACTTTGACCTATAGATGGTCCTTGTTGATGACCGCTGAGGGGCAGCAATTCTCTCTGCCACCTCCACAGAGAAGCCTTGTTTTTGGAGTTGTCCGCTCCTAGACACCAGGCGTGGAGGTTCAGCTGTTGTGGATTGTTGTGGAACACATAGTTGTGGGACTGTTTGAGTAGGGTCGTTGACACTGGGAGTTGTAGTGGGATCTCTGTTGAGAGCTGCACTAGGTCCCAAAACCAGGGCATCCTTGGCCAGCCTGGGGCTATCACGATGATCAGGCAATGGCATTGCTTGATCTTTTGGATCACCTTGTGAAGGAGAGCCGTAGGAGGGTAGGCGTAGGCCGTGAGGTTGGTCCAGTTTATGTTCAGAGCATCTATGTTCCAGGCCCTTGGGTCTGGGATAGGAGACACATATAGAGGGAGTTTGTGATTCAGGTGAGTGGCGAATAAGTCTACATGAGGGGTGAACCACTTCCGGCAGATTTGCTTGAAGACCTGAGGGTGCAGAGACCATTCTGTTGACTGCACTTGGTTGGACCTGGATAGGAGGTCGGCCATCACATTCAGACACCCTGGAATGTGCCTGGCTTTCAATGTTATATGGTAGTGATGGCACCAGGTCATGATTTTCCACCGGAGAGCGCACATCTCTGCTGAGTGAGTTCCCCCTTGCTTGTTGATGTAGGCTACCACTGTGGAGTTGTCCGTCGCAACTAACACTGTTTGATTCTGGCACTGGTCCTTGAAGTCTCGAAGGGCCAGGGAGACCGCCTTCAATTCTAGGACATTTATGTGTAGCCTTTTTTCCCGCTCTGACCACAGCCCTTTTGTAGAATTTTGATCTAAGTGAGCGCCCCAACCTTCGTTTGAGGCGTCGGTAAAGAGTTGGATACTGTGGTCCTTGGGATGAAGGTCTGCGCCTTTCATCACATTTGTGGGGTTTTGCCACCAATCTAGGTGGGCTACAATGGCTTCTGTCCAAGGAAGGAGGTTGTCCAGCGACTGAGGATATCTCCAGTGCTCCTTGAGATGAAACTGAAAGGGCCTCATGTGAAGGCGTCCCTCCGGGACCATTTTCTCCGTTGAGGCTAGCAACCCAATTAGAGACATCAAACATCTTGCAGTCAAGACACGTTTTGACTTGAGTCGTAGGATCAAATCCTGAAGTTTGAGCCATCTCTCGTGAGTGGGTCTTACAAGGGCTGAATCTAGGTGGTATTCGTAGCCCACGAACGAAAACACCTGAGTAGGTTTCAGTTCTGATTTTTCCTGGTTGATTATCCAACCCAAGGATTGGGTTAGGTCTACCACTGCCTGTGTGTCCCTTTGAGATTCCTCCTGGGACTGGGACCTGATCAGCCAGTCATCCAGGTATTGGTGAATTCTGAGTCCTCTTGAGAGGGCCATTAGTTTCACTTCCTTTACGATCATCGTAAAGACCTGGGGGGCTGTGGCCAGTCCGAAAGGTAGGGAGGTGAACTGGAACACCTGGGCCTTGTAGCAAAACCTTAGGTACTTCCTTGAGTTTGGATGGATGGGGATGTGAAGGTATGCGTCCGTCAGGTCTATCGACGATACCCACTCCCCTGGGACCAGGGAAGTCCTGATGGACTCCGGGTTTCCATTTTGAACTTTTCTACATGTAGAAAAGTGTTGAGCCTGCTTAAGTCTATGACTGGCCTCCACCTTTGGTGAGGCTTGGGTACTAGGAACAGGCGACTGTAAAACCCGAGAGATTTTACGTTTTCCACCCTTTCGATGGCGTTCTTTGACAAGAGAGACTGGATACAAGTGGCCAAGGCTTGGTCTTTTTGTTGGGCCTTGTACTCTGATAGAATCAGAGGAAATCTGATCAAGTTTGGCTTTGAACGGAATGGCAGAACGTAGCCATTGGTGATAATGTTTAACATGTTTTGAGAACATTTGTTTATTAGCCAGTCTCTCTTGAAAGAACGGAGGCGACTTCCTACTGGTGGACTGAGTGAGGCTTTGGAGAAGTCATTGGGAAGGGGGGTTTCCACGCCCCCTTCCCCTATTGTGGGGTCGAAAACGACCCCTGGAGCCTCTGAAGTTGGATTTTCCTCTTCCCGAGGGAAAGGATTGGTTACTGCTTTGAGAGGTATTGCCCCCATAGGGGCGTTTCCTGTAGGAGCCTCTTTTCTTGTCGGGGCCACGAAAGGGCTTATTCTGATAGGGTGCAAAACCCTGAGAATCTTTTGAGGTGCCTTTTTTGAGAAGGAAGTCCTCACCTTCCTTTACAAGTTGAGACTCGAACAAGGAGGAGTCCCAGAAGGACGAGTTCCTAAGTTCTTGGCGTCTCGTTTCCCCTAGCTGGGGATGCAATAGAGTCATTTCGGCTTCGCGCCTAAGCAAGCCGGTATTAGCCATGGAATATAATTCCCTCTGGAGAATATGGGCTAGCGATTTGCTGAGACAGGTAAGAGCTCTATGTTGAACAAGAACCGTCTTGTTCCAAAAATCTAAGTACTCAGCAACTTCCTCATATCCGCGCTTTGCTGCTTTCTCAGGATTGGCACCTTTCTGGATCTGAGACTTTATCTTCTTGACAGTTGACTTGATGCTATGTTGGCACTTTTCCAAGGAAGCATTGCAAGAAGAAGAGGTTTTGGCAAAGGCAGCGGTGAAATTGAGGGTAGAAATATTTTGTCTAGCCTGATGTTCCAGCTCCTTAAGGACTGGCAGAGGGACTTTGGCTACTGGTGCCCCAGGAGGTCTAGGAGTAATACAGATCTTAGCAAAGTCCGTATTCAACTCCTGAATTTTGTCCTGAAAAGTTGGCTGTCCCACCTTGTACCACTTTGAAGTGGAAGGAGGAGGCTTGACATATTTTCCCTCAGATAAATTGGCAGCCTTAAAGTCATGTTGGAATTTATCAAAGGCGTCCTTGATAACTGAGCTAAGTGGAAGGATAGAGGAAGGACCTCTAGGTCTGAGCTCTTGACGGCCTTTTTCATCATCCAGACCTAATACTGAAGTGGACGACCTGGGCATAGATTCCCTGGGGTCAGGGAGAGCTAGAATACGCCTGAAGGTGTCTACTTCTTCAGAGTATTGTGAGGGAATGTCAGACAAAGCTACTTCCCTATAATAAGGAGGGTCTGGATCATGTTGTGGGAGGTCTTGATCAGAAGCTGCGCCTGAGGGCTGAGCCCTAGAGGGCTTAGAAGACCTGTGTCTGGCCACAGGGGAGTGATCTTGCTCTGAAGATGACACATATCTGGACCTAGATTTATGCTTGCTCTTGTCAGAGTGTTTCTTAGGTCTAGGATGGATCCGAGGTTCGTCGGAATCCTCATCCAGTTGATCCGAGGCAGAGCTCGGTGCTACTGTTTGCCTGTGGCTTTGTTTTTTGTGTGAGTACGAGGAATCCTTCGGTATAGCTTCAGAAGGGGCAACGTACTGATCCGAGGAAGTTTGGTTAAGTACTAGTCGAGGAGGGAGTGCTGGACCAACGTCCACATCCATTGCCTCGGACTGTGCATTAGTACTTGACCTCGGAGGGGGTAGGTCCAGATGAGCAGCAGACTTGCTGGATGGACCAGCTTTTGAAGCATGAGGCGAGGGATCAACCTAGGCAGGCTTTTTAACTGCCAACTCCTCTCGGAGTGATTGAAATGCTTCTAACATGGATGCCTGGAAGGAACCCATTTGCTGCTGGATATGTATATTTAAGGAATCACCCAGGGATTTCTCTAGATTTTTTTGAATTTTGTTTTGCAGAGCAGTACCTGGGGTGGGTGGAACAGCTTTTGCTGGGGTCTTTAGTGATAAAGAACTGAAGGCGAGAGGTTGAGGACGGGGGGGTGAGGTAAAGAGGTTATCGGCAGCACTCTCAAGGTCTGCATTAGAACCAGTAAAAGAGTCCCCATCGCCTTCACCCAAGAGATCTAGTTCATCTTTGGAACTAGTTTCCGCTTTTTGCTTTTTTAAGTACCGCTTCCTGTTTTGAATTTTTTGCAATTGTTCATCAGAGAGAGACGTGCAAATATGGCAGGGTGCTTCAAAAGTGACACAGGGGTCATCTCCCTTGCCAGCCTCCCTACAGGTAGGGCAGTAATTATGATTATCAAAACTGAAGCAAAAATGGCGGCATTTCTGAGCTCTCGGTTTGTCTTTGTTTGCTTGATGAAGCGACATTTTAACGCAATAAAAAGACGTACAATTGAAATTGCCTGAACCGAGAAAACTCAAAACACGCGGATTGTAAGGAAAATACTTAAGTTGTGAAATTAAAAATTTTACAGTATAATCTATGAAATATATTTAAGGAAATATCCAAATATTAGCCTCCAACAATACGTGAATACTGAGAAATAAATGAAAATGTCTGTATATTTACAAACTGCTACCAGTCAATCGTGGCCAACGAGAAAGTGGGGCGATTGGTCAGAAGTTATCACGTGACGACAACTACCAGTATATCCGGTGGCTAACAAGAACGATCTTTTTTTCTAAGACGTTGGCCCCGGGTGTGGCAACCCGAGAACAGCACCAAGTCCCACATGGTAAGCTATTGTAGCGTAATAAAATAAGTAATAAATACTAGGCTCCGCCACAAATCCATGATTTGAAAACAGTTAAAATTTATAGTATTAAATTGATCATTTCTGAAAGCCTAGCAATGTCATATGAACATCAACAATTCAATTCAGATGTGTTTCATTTTTTCATAAACTTATTTTTATCTGAAGAAATACTGAAGAAAATTCAGATGTCTGAATCTGTTCTTTAATTTTTAAAAGGGGCAAAAACTTGACAAAATAACTACTTGTCATATACAAATCCTTTTCACATATTTATTTCAATGGGCATTGAGTTGATTATTCATATATTTTAATTTTTTCAATGCAAATAACAAAAATATAATCAAATTCACTGCCAAAAGTATTTTTTACAATGATCTTTGCATTGCACACAACACTTGTAAAACATTACAATTTTATATACTTGCTCAAATTTTCTCCCTGTACTCGCATCTAAATTTTCTCTTCTTTGCATCTGGTAATTTTGAAGGTAGTAAATCACCTAATTTTCACCTTCACTAAACATTTGTTCAATCATATTAATTAATATAACTTTGTTGTATCACCATTTGTGAAGTATAAGCCCTGCTTGTATCTTTCTACTTATAATCTTTTAGTACTCTATGTAAAGTTATGCTGGTGTTTAAATATTTTAAAACAGCCTGGTTTTTATTTTTTTCCTTCTGACATATATCTTATACATTCATCATGATAAAAAAATACTTTTAAATTCAATGATCCTGAAAGTAAGACATGTATACTGTACTAAACACAGACATGCATTAAGATAGGCTCTAGCCAGATTCACTATTGGGGCACTGCTGACGTAAGAGCACTGGCTCACTGATAAATTTGCCGAAGTGAGAAGTGTGTACTGTTACCTTGACAGGCTTGCAATAAAACTCATTTTATAAAGTGTGTGCTTTGTTTTGAGAGTTCTAACTATTGGCAATGTATATAAATATATAAGAGGAGTTGATTACAAGAAAAAAAAGATATAGTAAATTTTAGAGTGTAGTGACCCTTTAAAGCAAAATACTTTTTAAAAAATTACTAGTTTATGTTCCTACAAATGATAAAAGCAACACACCAATGTTTTCTCAAATCTCCATAAATCTCACAAACCTGTAGGGGTTTGACCATTTGAATTATGAAGAAGTGTCTGCATAAGGATACTGTACACAGACTTAAAACAGACACACTATCTCACTCAGCAGACATATCTTTATTTTCTTACCATTCAGTTCTATAAAATTGAAGATTATAACTGTGATGGCAATTATAAGACTTTGTCCCGCTTCAATTCCATTAATTCCAGAAAGAATGTTGATGGCATTTGTGCAGAATACTGCTAACATACCCATATACAAGTAATACACCAGTCCTAAAATATGTACAAAAATTATCAGCAACTGAACATGAGTTAGAAGAATTCCACATCCCTAACACATGATGATTACTTATATATTTTTCTTATCATTAAAGTCAATACAATAGCACTGATCAGAACTTGATCTTTCAGTGAGTATAATAAATTATACAAATTTACATTCCATTTTTAAAGTTTGAATATCTCTCTCTTTATATTAACCAATTATGAATCAATTTTCAAGGGATGCAAATGAAATGTACACAAAAATACATTTGCCTTCACGAATTAAAGATTTTTTGTAAAAAGTTATTACTGACACTTTTTCCTGAAAGTTCCCTGGCACTATTTTCTCTTTCTGAACCGTAGCCCTTTTTAGAATGGACAGGATGAACTTTTCTAATGTAAGCAACAATTTACTGTCATAAAAGAAGAAATAATAGCTCTATAATTTTAATTTCCATTCTCATTTGTTTGGGAATGCCTTGTCTTTAACTGTAGAGTTATCAGATAATGCAAATATACAATTTTCTAATTGACTTGAATCCTGTTCTTATAGTTTCCAGTAATTATTCAAATTCTTATGTCTAGTAAACTTTAACAGAAAGTCTGCAAAACTAAATACCTACCTATATCTACACTGTATCCTACCCATGGTCTAAATGGCTTTGGCACAATTATTTCTGTGAGGTCAAAGGTCACGAAGTAGACCATGAGCAGAGGTAGAGTAGCAATAGTGGGAAGCAACATTTTGTGTCTCCACCTCAGGTTCAAAGCATCATCAGCAAAGCCCAAGAATATCATACAACATATGGAGAGAAGTGCTGCCAAGAACTGCACATACTGAAAATTTCATGGTCGTACAAAATAATTATTAAAATGATGGTACCAATAATGGGTCTCAATGAGGTAAAGGCTATCAAAGGTTAATATGTGACACATACAAAAGTGACAGCAAAATTTAACTGTTTACCACTGCTCCTTGGCCCATGTACAAAAAATTCTGATTAACTGATTGCACAGAAAAATCACATTGATCTCAAGTTTTATGTCCTATCAAAACGATCAACAAAAGAATGTAAACACTGACCTGCCTTTGTAGTAAACTGGCATAAACTGGAAACAAAATATTGAATTATTCACTTTAAATGGGCACAGGAAACCAAAAGTGCTTTGCTGAAATTTCAACATCCTTAATTATAGATGTTATTATGTTAAGCCTAGTAATTAAACCTCAAAGGGAGCCCATTGACATGCCACTTGTAATTACTAACAATTGTTAGTACAAAATATTCACAAAGGGTGTCTTTAGTCCTTTTGTAAAGAGTACAAAGAAGTCTCTCTCATGATGAAACAGATGTTAAAATTGGCTTTGGAACAAAGGTCACAATTTCCACTATCTTACAATATTCAGGTAAAAACAATACCTAAAGGGGCAAATGGATTGAAATCTTTGAAGGATGTTTCAAAAGTATAAAAAAGGGAAAATGGTGGGGTGGGGGGGTGTCAAAGCACATTTATTATGTGCAACTATGTAAAACAGTCACTTTTAACATTTATTATTCCTGTTATGATTTAGTTACACCTACAAAGAGTGTAAAAAATTGACTGAAGTGTAAAATATCTCACAGATTTACCTCTTGAAAGGGGAAGTCTAAGTTCCTGTCTGTCAAATGGTGGTAAAACGGTACAGGTATAAATATGAACAAAGCAATCAGGAAAACAGCTCCAGCAATGACACCCTGTGCTTCTGGTCTATGAATAATATAATTAGAAAGTGTAAATATTCATGCATTGAGTAGTTTGTCAATGTCAGAAAGAATGTAGTAAGATGCTCCATTAAATTACGCAAGTTTATGCATCATAATATACTAATACTAGTGACCAGTGTCACTCTTTTCACCCTTTCCACAATACAAAGTATTAAATTTTTTTCATACTTTTCCTTTGAAATGCAACAAATTTCCTTTTCTTTTCCAATTTTACTTTCATTTTGCTTATTGAAATGTAATATTAAGTAATATTAATAAGTAATATTAACTGCTGTATCAAATCAAGCTACACCAGAAAGGCAGATACAAGTCTTACAGGAAAAGGACAAATTAAATGCCCAAATTATGACACCATTGTATCTTTTTCTCTTAAATTACATGTCATGAATGTGTGACACTGTACCATCAACTAGATCTAGCTACAAGGGAAATAATGGAAAATCTGAGGAATTTAATTTTTAAAATGGTTATAGAGTACATAGGTTAACATGAAGTGTGTCGATTTTTCAAGTTTTTCAGTGCTGTGGGAATACTAATTTGAACAGAAACACCATATTTTGCTGACATATATAAGAAAGTAATTGTATGTAAGAAAGAATCATGGACAAATTGGACCTTCATCAACTCAGCCCCTGCCAACTCGTACCCATTTTAATGCAAACTCAGCCTCTTATAAAACTCATCCCCACCAAGTTTATAAATTGATCCTGTCTTTAATATATATTACTTATGTATGCATCATATATTAATAATGTATTATGTTTTTTAAGAGATTACTTTGCATGGAAATGGTTTATAGAGGGTAGTATGTTACAAGTGATGGCTACATTATTAAAGCTGTTACCAATGGATTTGATAAAACATTAATACATATTGTGTAAACCTGTTTCAAGATTATGTGTTTCGATAATATTCAAGATTAAAAACTGTAAACAATGATACCTAGATTATCAAAATCCATCCATAAATAAAGATTTTATGTCAATTTGACTTTCTAATTGAATGGGGCTGAGTTTGCATATATGGGTCAACTCAGGAGTTGGTGGGGGCTGAGTTGGGAAAGGTCCAAGTTGACCAGTTTCCTGTAAGAAATAAATGCAGAACTCTTTTTCCTTCAATTGTACAATTGCACAAAATCTTTAAAAATCTGAAAATTATCTGCACAGAACATTCATGAAGTGGGTGAATCAATTTAAGATTATTATGGGGTGTGTACATTCAATACATTGTACAAGCAGTACGCTTCTGGCACACTCCTTTGCTCAGTTTTTCTTTTATCATTATATGACCTATGAGCAAATAAACTTCTTTCTTTCTTATATTTATTGAATTATCAAGACATCAAAGCACCAAAACCTGAGCTGTTGAAGTGTAGCTATGTACTGTAAATCATGTCCAAAGAATTATGATGCAGGAATACAGCATTTCTTTTAGTAGAAATTCTTGAAAAATCTATATGGCCTTCATGCTAACCCACGTATTATAATGCAACTTATAATCCAATTGTAATTTAAACATCGTTCAAATACTTATTTCAGAAAAATAAATTTTCGATTGCATACTGTAAAAAACTGAATCTGGAATTTTGAATATCTATTAGATTCTACGTTTAAACAACCGAGCAACAACTCACACTTTGTATTTCGTCATCTTATTCATATCCATACCAAACATATTTGCTTTAACAAACATATCACAAAAATTTGGAATAATCTTGTGTGTTATAATAAATGAAAGACATGAGAGAACGATATTGATTACGAGCGTGTGTTGAAATTCGTAGGATTCCATTTTAGATTTAATGTTTTATCTAAACATTTAATTTTATGTAGCTTGTGAAACGAAATCGTGTCACTTGTCTGCCATGACACATCACATGAGATTTCGTCTGCATGAGATCTCGCCTTTGCCTCGTTTCCATATTATTTCTAACAACCAGTTTCATTGGGTGAAAAAAATGGCGCGAGATTATTTCATTGGTCGAGTCTAGATCCCATCACGTGTCTGAAAAGGGTTTATAAACACGCACTTTTGGTGGTCAATTCAAATCTACCGCCAATCTGTGTCGAAGCGACAGTGTTGATAGAGAATTCTTTTGCGATTTAACTACTTTGAAAATATACCAAAATGTCTGGACGTGGCAAAGGAGGAAAAGCTAAGGGCAAATCTAAGACAAGGTCAAGCCGTGCTGGATTACAGTTTCCTGTGGGAAGAATTCATCGTTTGTTGAGGAAGGGCAACTATGCTGAACGAGTTGGAGCTGGGGCCCCAGTTTACTTGGCCGCCGTGATGGAATACCTGGCTGCCGAAATCCTTGAATTGGCAGGAAATGCTGCACGTGACAACAAGAAAAGCAGGATTATTCCACGACACCTTCAGCTAGCCATCCGCAATGACGAGGAGTTGAATAAGCTTTTATCCGGCGTGACCATTGCTCAGGGTGGTGTGCTACCAAATATCCAAGCAGTCTTGTTGCCGAAGAAGTCTTCAGCCGGTGGAGCAAAGGGTGGCAAGAAGAGCAGCCAGAGCCAGGAGTTTTAGAGGGATTTGACGATTGATTGTACTGATTTTAGGTCCTTTTCAGGACCACCCATATATTCCCAAAACAATTTATCAGCTCTGTTTAACTTGTGCAATGTGCAACTATGTAAAACAATCACTTTATTATTCCTGTTATGATTTAGTTACACCTACAAAGAGTGTAAAAATTGTACTAGTTTTCATTTTCCATGTAAACCATTAGACAGGACACATTTTGTTCCTAGTTTGTGAAGAGGAATAATCTAGGGCACACAGAAACAAGTGTACGATGATATAAATGATGGGTGAATTTCCCACTTAGTGCAGTGTTAAAATGCATCTTGATCTTGAATATATTATTGGAAAATAACTTTGTTTCAATTTTGAATTTTTTCCCGTTAAGCTAATGTGTGGAAAAAGAAGTTATAGAAACAGAAAAATTCACAGGTAGTCCTCAGTCACATAGCATAATTAACTTACTTAACATGGTTATTGTTTAATTTGTATAAAATGCAAGGGGTGATGGGAGTGGAAGCCATGAGGCGGTAACCCATACAAAAAACATAACTTTGTTTCAATTTTGAATTTTTTCCTGTTAAGCTAATGTGTGGAAAAGGAAGTTATAGAAACAGAAAATGTATCTGCAAAAGAAAAATTCACAGGTAGTCCTCACTCCTCAGTCACATAGCATAATTAACTTTCATACTTAACATGGTTATTGTTTAATTTGTATAAAATGCAAGGGGTTACGGGAGTGGGAGCCATAAAGCCATGAGGCGGTAACCCATACAAGAATAGCCCATTGCTGCATAACTAATTTGTGAGAGGTAGTCATACCCCTACCAACAATTCACGAAAGTCTAAGGAGAAACAGTTTTTTAGAAGCGCAAGGCTCGCTAAAACTCGTGATTAGAAGTATAAACTTGATCCAGCCAGGATCGGCTAATTTTTACCTTGCATTGTTTAAAGGGCTGTGCAGGAGTAAACAGCGCCTGTACAAATGCAAAAGAAAGGTCAAAAGACCACGATACCCACTCAGTATGTTATTTATTATTATAACTTAGCAGTAAAAAAATTAGAAGAAAAACATAATCTATTTGGATAGCTAATAAATGGGAATCTGATGGAGAAAATTGTTAAATATGCCAATACCACATTAATAATCACAGAAGCGGCTGAAATAAATGTCACTTTAATGAAATTACAATATTGCAAAGCCTAAAAAGTAAAAATATTAAGAATAAAATATACCTCTAGAAATATGAAGAAGGGAAAACTTACTACCAGAAATAGAACGTGTCATTTAAATCTCAGCAGCAACATATAGAACTACTTTTATCTGACAGAAGAAAACCTAACATAGACAATATTCAATTAGCTTTGTCAGATTTTGCAACCGGTGAAATTTGGCGTACAGAGATTGTAAAAGTCTGAAGTAAGATGATCGACTATGCTGAATAATTGTATTTACCGGATACTTTGAGCGTTAGATATGCCGCCGTGTGTGATTTTTAGCGTTCATGCTCTCAGAGGGAAACTGCACCAGCTAGGTTCGCCAAATTTGCAGGATATCTTCATTGGGACGTGAGCCTCTCGGGGACTGAAATTAGCCTCATTCTGAAAAACAAGATGGTCGCCGCAGGCATGTCTTTGAAAATTATCTACCTTTTTCTACTGGCTGGTTTTCATAGGTTGAAGGTTGAATCTCTTCATAGCTGATATGTATAACGATATACCTGTCCTCTACAAGCTTGCAGACATTTGACCTTTGAGCTCTGAAGTCAAGGTCATTCACAGAGTGCCAAAGTACCCCCAAATAGAGGACTTTAAAAGTGCCTGTATCTCCCTTGTTATAGGTCCAAGAGGTTTGCAATGTGAAACCAAACTATAGGAAACCATGGGCTGGGAATCTTCTAATGTGGTCAGGTTTGACCTTGGACCCCTCCTTCAAGGTCAAACATGTATACCCAAACTTACAAGTGCTTACAACTGGCTTATTATTGGTCCTACGGGTTTGCAATGTGAAAACAACTTGTAGGAAATCATGGGGTGGGAATCTTGTGGTCACATTTGGCCTTTGGCCCCCCTCCTTCAAGGTCAAACAATGGTTCACTGGCTTTTGAGTTGTCTGTCCGGTGGATAAAAATTTGCATTGTTCTCCAATGCGTAGGTCTAGATAACTTGTGGGTTTGGAAATCATGGTGATAGTATCAAGTACCCCTGTGTTGCGATCTCTGCACACTTTTTGAACAAACAGTATAAATATACAACACAAAATTATAGAATATCTGCTTATCCTTATATGAACAGAGCAGTAGTAGTCGAACAGTCACTGAAAATTATCCTGTATAAAATGCTGCCTCGTTGTCTAAACAAATCTGTATTCCTGGCATTTTCATTCTATTTTTTTGGCCTGCCGAGGCTGGCTATTTTCGTGTCAGGTGACTTGCCAGTCAGCTGATATTATGGCATCACTCTGCGGCATCTGCGTGAACAACTTCGCCAAAAGCACTAAACCCAGAAATGTGGTGTTTTTTATAAAAAAAATATACCTGAACTATTGGGGATGAAAAGTTGTTCAAGGCATGCAGATCTGCTCGTTATAATATGTTATTCACCTCCTTTTGGGTCAGCTATAAGATAGTACAATTGCAAACCTGCAACTCCTTGCATAGCTGAGCAATAGCTACTTTGAGGTTTTCACTGTTGAGTAAATCAGTTGCAACTTGAAAACTATTGCATTTAGAGAATTTTGTTTAAAAATGTTATTCATCTACTTTTGAATCCGCTATTACATAGTAAAATTGCAGACGTGCAGCTAATGGCATGGTTGTATTTCATTATGCTGGTCACCTCAGTGTTGAAGGCATCGGACTAGAATTCTCGTCCATTTTTCTTGAACATTGGCCAGATGCCATGGTCATCCGAGATAGCATTCATTTCCACATAGTAAGCTTGTAGCTTATAAATGCTACATTTAAGTAATTAAATATTTAAAGTATTTTCTTTAAATATGTTATTCACCTACTTTTCAGTCACCTATAACATAGTGAAATTGCAGACCTGTAACTCATTGCATTGCAGATCAATAGCTACTTTCAGGTTCTCACAGTTGAGTAAATCAGGTGTAACTTCAGAACTATTGCATTTACAGTATTTTGTTTGAGTAATAGGTTTTCCACCTACATGTTACACATTAGCAGTTAATTTGGTACTTTACTTCCGAATACTATTTGCAGGGCACAATTTTGTGTCCTTTTCTTTTTTCATTTCCACTCTGAAACTTAAACACAGTCAGCTGACTTAGAGCCAGTTCACGGGCACTGTTTGGTTGTTTAATGTTGATCTGGGTCTGTGGAGATAAAAGGCCACATTAACTCACCATGTGGCTTTTAGTGTTGGGCCCTTGTGGATATAAAGAAAACAGAATGCATGTAGTACATCCAGTGAGAGGTATGACTAGAAGGGATTTGACTTTAAGCAAAGTTTGCAAGGCTCTGTCTTACCTGTATGCCAAGGTAAAGGCCAGAACATGTAGGAGTATGTTATAAAATAGCATCAGAGATACCCATACCCCACAGCCTGGCTAAATAGTTTTCAAAACCATGACATATAGAAGTAGTGAAACAATACAAAGATCGGGATATTTTCAGAGGATTGTCAGCTATAATAAGGTGAAAATATTGTTTAGGTGGAGAAAATAACGTCGAAGAGACAGAAAATGTATGTAAAGATAAAGTATTACAAGACAATTCAATAGCAAGATTACAGCATTAATCAGCAAACTAAAAATTATGAAGTTGTAGAATTTATTAACTGGAGAATAGCTGTGAATGGAAATAGCACAATTGTACAAAATAAAAGTAATTATCAGTTGCAGCAACCCATATATATTTGTCATAAGATACACATATCTCAAATATGGCAGGTGAAGACACTTTGGCAGAGCCAAAGTTAAAGGTCACACTATGATGCACACCTTTACCCCCTAACCAATGTCCCTATCAAGTGTCAACCTTCTACACCTTACAGAATCCAAGAAATAGCAGACAAGATTTTCAAACTCATGGTCACTATGACGAGGTAAAAGATGAATTCAAGATCACACCATGATGTTATACATCGTCAACCCCTAAGCAATATCCAAACCAAGTATCAACTTCCTACACTTTACAGTTTTAGAGGTACTGCCTGGACAAACTTTTAAGGTTCACTACGACAAGGTCAAATCAATGTCACACCATGACAATGCACACCTACAACCCTCAACCAATATCCTTGCCAAATTATCAACTTCCTACATTTACGGTTGCCGAGATATAGGTCAAAGTCTCTACAGCAAGGTCACACCATGTTATTATACACCTACAACAGCCATCCAATGTCCCTACCAAGTATCGACTTCCTACACCTTTCAGTTTCCGAGATATAGCCCGGACAAGACTTTATAGGTAAAGGTCACTATCGTAAAGTCAAAGGTCAATTCAAGGTCACACCATTATGTTGCATTCCTACACCCCCTAACCAATGTCCCTACCAGGTATCCACTTCCTACACCTTACGGTTTCGGAGATATAGCCCAGACAAGATTTTATAGGTCAAGGTCACTACAGCAAAGTCAAAGGTCAAATCAAGGTCACACTATGACGCTGCACACCTACACCCCCTAACCAATGTCCCTACCCTGTATCACCCTCCTACACCTTAGCATAAAGGTCAAATCAAGGTCACACCATGGTGTTGCATGCCTACACCCCCTAACCAATGATCCTATTGTGTATCAACTTCCTATACCATATAGTTTCTGGGATACAGCCCCGACAAACTTGATTTTGAAAATTTCCCCAAGGTCAATTGGTACAAGGTTACTGTGGCAAAGTCAAATTAAGGTTACAGTATGATGTTGCACAACTAATCCCCCAAACGAAAGATTATAAAAATCAGGGGGACTACAGGAAGGTTAAAGTCAAATCTAGGTCACAGCATAACATTGCTCAAAAACATATGCAAACCATGTCCCTACCAAGTATCACACCGTATAGTTTCTGAGATGTAACCTGGACAAGATTATAAAGGTCAGTGTCACTATGACCAGGTTAAATCAAGGTCACACCATGATGTTGCACACCTTCAACCCCCCAAGCAATAACCCTGCCAAGTATCAATGTGCTACACTTTATGGTTCCTGAGTTATAGCCCTGATTTTAAAGGTCAGGGTCACTTTGGCAAGGTCAGTGATCAAATCATGGTTACACCATGACACTGAACACCTACATCCCTAACTAATATTCAATGAATCTCATCCCAGACCTGATTTTTCCTGCTGGGCAGCTGGACACCAACAACACAGCTGTGGGTTAAGAAAAAAGACGGAAAAACAAATAACACTAATTTTCCCACAGTATTTATTATAGAAAGAGATTAGTTTCAGAATTACAACAGTGATGTTCTCAAAACAGTCATTAGCACACCATTATGGAGTGAAAACTACACACAAATATATACATATATGTACATAAACATATTTGCAAAAGTATGTATACAAGTGTATACTTAAGCAATTTCAATTGGCAAAAACTGAAGAATAATACTGTAGATGTAATATTAAAGTTGGCAAATGATTGTCCATGTATATTAAACAATAATGAAAGAAACACAACAAATTATCATGTATCTGCACCTTGCAAAACATTAAATATACCAAATAATATAACTCTCATGAGGCACACAAGCTAATTACGAAAGTTTTTTTGTACTAATTTTACTTCAATATGTTCCAAAAACTATTATAAGTTCATAACAGACATATATTTTTACTTTTACAAGTGAAGAAAGTTCATGCTTGCATGAATCTCCATCAACAACTTATTGAGCACGTACACATCACAGTTAACCTTTAGAGAAGGTGTTAATTGATAAACATTAGTATTACCATGTATTTGACATCTCAAGCTATGACTATGCATGTACAGTAAACAAGTGTGGATGTTTAATGAGTGGTAAATGTTTTTGGTAACCTCACACTGGTTATACTCATGATGAAGGTTGGGGGGCATACATATATCGTTTAGGTATTATGGTGATATGCATCATTCAGTAAAACAGGTCAAGTAACAAAAAAATATTAAATATACCCAGCCCCCTTTTTGTTTTTTTTGTTGTTGTCTCCGGACTTTCATGAATTGTGGCACAGAGTGACGAGTATTTGCTCGCTGAGGTTAAGTGACAATCTAAAATCTAAATCTAAATCTACTGCTTTGCAGGCGCAATATCTTCCCCAAGGGGAACTCAGTGCGCTAACTAATCATGTATAATTTCCAAGTCATAGTGGGGGATGAGTCCAGGTCTGTATTCCGATGGTTGTGGGTGTGAACGTGGGGAAGAATCTAGGTCGGAAAAGCAGATTTAAAAAGGTGAGTTTTCAGGTGCTTCCTGAAGGATGTGACAGATGGACTGGTTCTTACATGGACCGGAAGTGAGTTCCAGAAAGCAGGTGCATGATGGCTGAAAGATTTGGTAAGATACTTATGAGACTTATGTATTTTAGAGTCAAAAGAAGGAACTTGAAGGAATTTGTATTTTGGACTGCTACGTCTGGTGTTCCTTGATGAGGTATATGGATGAAGTTTATCCTTGAGGTACACAGGTTGACCATACTTAAGGACTTTATATGTGATCAACCCAATTTTGAAAAGAATCCTGTATTTGACTGGTAGCCAATGTAGTTTTTCCAGATTTGGAGTTGTATGAGTGTACCTCGAGGATCTAGTGACTACTCGACAGAGGGAGTTCTGAACACCCTGCAACCTCTTTAGCTCAGAAAGAGCGAGTGAGGCAAAGAGGGAATTACAGTAGTCAATTCGGCTACTGACGAGAGCATTTGCAAGGAGTATTGCTGTGTTAAGGTCAAGGAGATGGCGAATCCTATATAAATCTCTTATATGGAACCGAGTGGACTTAATGACTTGGGAAATGTGATCTGTGAAGGTCAGGTTGGTGTCGAACACCACTCCTAGGTTTTTGACATTTGAGGCAGGTGCCACTTTATTCCCAAGAATATCAGTGGGAAAAAGGGAATGAAGTTGTTTACGACTGTATTTTGAACCAATCAGGATGAATTCTGTTTTGTCTGGGTTTAATTTGAGTTTATTTGCAGCCATGAAATTTTGTATATCATTTAGGCAGTCTGTTAGAGCTGTCATTGACTGACTGAAATTTGATGGTGAAAGAGTAATGTATAACTGAGTGTCATCTGCATAAAAGTGGTGTTTGATACCCCTGTGAGATCGAATAATTGAACTGAGTGGATTTGTGTACATGGAGAAAAGGAGTGGCCCCAGGACCGAGCCTTGAGGGACACCAAATTTTAAGTCCATGGGATGTGACAGTACAGAGCCTACCTTGACTGATTGAGTCCTGTCCGACAAATAAGACTTGAACCAACTCAGAGCCAGTCCATTGATGCCATAGCATTCATATAATCTGTGGAACAGGATCGAGTGGTCAATGGTGTCGAAGGCTGCCGAGAGATCGAGGAGGGTTAGGGCTGTTGTACTGCCTTCAGACATATTGAGGAAAAGATCATCCTGTATATTTAGGAGAGGACAATGGGCTACGTTAGTATTTGGATGGCTGACTGTCTGAGATCTGGACCAGCTGTGGGATGTGTCTGAGTTGGAATTTCTTTGTGTCACCAGACTTTTGTTAATTCTAGTGCACTACTGATGTCTCTGATGGCTTTGCGCTTGTGCCAGGGGACCAAAACACCTTTTGGCCTTGTTGGGCTTACGTATCACTTTGAAAAAGTGCACAAATACAAGAACAGGAAAGATAAATAATAAAACCACATGATGAAAATCATCATCAGTTTCCAAGTACCGACTTATTAATAGACATTTAATATTAAGTTTTCTTTTGTTCCAGTTGTTTTCTACATACATGGGTGAATCTTTAATATTTATTTGCATCATATAAATAAACTTATCCTGCTCAGAAAGAGATGAAACATCATTCTTTTCATAAGCTGCAGTTTCTGAAACAGTTACATTCCTCAGGATATATATATATATCACACTGTCAGACATATTGTCATATAAAATGGACTTGGTCTTCAGTTTCACTACTTTAGCACATTTTACACAATCACTGCTCAAGTCGTATTTTGTAACATTGACCAATTTCTCTAGCTAATGAAAGTATACTAAGTCTCACTTGTGCAAATGAGGATCTTTTTGACCTCATCAGAGGGATGTTTAAATAGCCTGTCTGCCCATTTCAGTATTTTGGTTGAACACACTGTAACTGCGTAACTTTGGTTTAGATATGACATTCATAATGCTTGACATCATAAAATTGTTGCTGTCATTTTTCTTATGTTAAACAATTCACCCTGCAATAAAGTGTTTCTCATTTTTAAAGAAATTTTAAAATATCATCAAGATGGCCTGGCCTATTTTTATTGAAAACATAAAGATAGTATAAATAAGTGAATCATGTGAACAGTAATCACACATGTTCAATGTCTTCAGAAGCAAGCAAATAATCTATAACAGAAGCACCCTGACTATTTAGACAAGTTATTAATTTCTAAAGTTTCTCTGCCATTAAGCACACACAATTTACATGTTACAAAAATTCAAGTAAAGGCTACAATACCCATTCTCTGTACATCTATCACTTTTCTAACATGAGACAGATACATTTAAATTTTAAAAAATACATTAACTAAAGAGCAGATTACTTTTGGTCTGCCCATTTTTTTGGCATCTTAGCAACAGGTCTGATATCAATCAAATCCCAGGCAAGCTATAATGTTCATTAACACATGGATCCAATCTGGTGGGGTCAGCTGCAATACAATTTTAATTGAGCTAAAAACCAATGCAGAATCCACATGAGTAGATGATCATCATGACACATCTAAAGCTATTCTAATGAAACACCGACATTATTTCGCAATGTTTTATCAAGACTATTACATTTATAAAATTTATACAAAGTATCAGATGTTGTCTATGTTGTAATATGAAATATCTGCTTTAGATTAGGGATAGTTAATGTTCTAAGTTTAACAATGTTGAACTGAGGTGATAACTGGTATATTTGCCAACTTTGTAAACTAAATTAACAGGATCTAATTGGTGTATATAGTAATTCTAGCATTTTCTCATGTCCTTCATTCTTTGTTCACATTCTCCAGTCAATTTTATTTCTGTTTGCCAATTACTTTTTAATTGTGCTTTCTTACCATTGTATACCTTTGTATATGAATAAATAAAAATGGATTTGTCAAATATAAGTACATTGCCACTGTACATAAAAAATAGCATCAGAGATAAAGAAACTGTATGTAAAGACAAAGTATTAAAACAAGATAATTCAATAGCAAGAGGACAGTATTAATCAGTAAACTAAAAATTATGAAGCTGTAGAATTTATTAATGGGAGAATAGCTGTCAATAAAAAAAATACAAGTATGTAAAAGTGTATATAATAATCAGTTGCAGCAATCCATATAGCTTTGTCATAAGAGAAAGATGTCTCAAATATGGCAGGTGAACACACTTTGGTAGAGCCAAAGTTAAAGGTCACACCATGATACACACCTACACCCCCCTAACCAATGTCCCTACCAAGTGTCCACCTTCTTTACGTTATGGAATCAAAGAAATAACCCAGACAAGATTTTAAAACTCATGGTCACTACGGCAAGGTCAAAGGTCAAATCAAGGTCACACCAAGATGTTGCACACCTACAACCCCCTAGCCAATGTCCCTACCAAGTACAAACTTCCTATACCTTACGGTTTCAGAGATATAGCCCGGACAAGATTTTATAGGTCAAGGTCACTACAGAAAGGTCAAAGGTCAAATCAAGGTCACACCATGACGTTGCACACCTACACCCCCTAACCAATGTCCTTACCAAGTATCAACTTCCTACACCTTACGGTTGCCGAGATATAGCCCGGACAAGATTTTAGAGGCCAAGGTCACTACGGCAAGGTCAAAAGTCAAATAAAGGTCACACTATGAAGTTGCACACCTACACCCCCTAACCAATGTCCGTACCAAGTATCAACTTCCTACACCTTACAGTTGCCGATATATATGCTGGATAAGATTTTATAGGTCAAGGTCACTACGGCAAGGTCAAAGGTCAAATCAAGGTCACACCATGACATTGCACACCTACAACCCCTAACTTATGTCCCTACCAAGTATCATTTCCTACAGCTTACGGTTGCCGAGATATAGCCCGGACGAGATTTTCAAACTCAAGGTCACTGCGGCAAGGTCAAAGGTCGAATGTCCGCCCACCCGAACGACCCGCCCACCCATCCAGACACCATGGGTGAAAACAATACCCCTACAGCCCTTAAGGGCTGTGGGGTAACTAGCCAGCTTCGGCAGGCAAGAACCCTAGCCCGCAGGTACAACTAAATGAGCAACAACATTGAGATTTGGGAAAATCTTAGGAACAACTGCAGTTGTAAGAAGTTGTCAGATGTTGTCAGATGTAAGATTCAAAGGCCATGATTACTTACAAGTTGTTTTCATATTTTGAAGCCCTGGGGCTTGTTTCACGGAGCCTCCTTAAGATAAAGGTCACCTTATATTTAAGGATTTCCTTTTATTTCCCCCTCCTTTAAAAAATCTCGGTTTCATAAAGCCTCCCTCCTTAAAGGAGGCCTAGAAAACTCCCTTAAATTTCTAGGAAGCTAAGGACCTACCTTAAATTTAAAGAAATGTCTTTCAAGGAATGTGTAATAACTTTAATGAACATTTGCTCCCTCCTTTACTTTCAAGGAAGACCTTTGGTAAAGGAGAGTTAAAGGGTCCTTGTGAAACTGAATTTTAAGGTGGCCTTCCCAAAGGAATAAAAATGACCTTCCTTTACTAAAGGAGGTCTTTTCCAAAGGAGGCTTTGTGAAACCGGCCCCTGGAACCAATTGTAAGCGAGATATAAGGCCCTTTTAGCATGATGACCTTACATGACCTTGAAGCAGGGGTCAAAGGTCAAATTTGAACATTGCAAAAGACTTGCAGACTATGATTTCCAAGAAGTTGTTTTCTCATTCCAAACCCCTAGGACCAATGATAAGGGAGAAATTAGGGCTTTTTGTTATGCTCCCAATATGACATTAAATATGTGATATGGCGGCCATTTTGTTTTCAAAACAAGACCAAAATTATGCTCAGGCAAGCTTTCCTAGCCATTTACATTTTGTGCAAATCTGGCAGCTAGCTAGCTGCAATATTTAAAATTTTAGAACATATCAATAATTTTTGAGCAATCAGCTATGGCCGCCATGTTGTTTTTTAAAATGGGTACAAAATTTTTTACAGACATGTTTTCACCGCCATAAACATTCTCTGCAAATTAAGTGAAGATATCTTCATAAATGAATGGGATATAAAGCTTGATTTAAAAATGTGACAACGCACACATGCATCAAATCCAACTGTAGTAACATCGGTTTAATAGCACCCCTTTTTCAATTAAGAAGTTTAAGACCAAAAAGTATTTAAAGCGTTGCATTGGCAACAGTTGTTGCCAGATACCCCCAAAACCTAATCAGCTCTAGATCCTCTTTGGGTAAACATATCCTGAAAATTTGGTGAAAATCCATGTGTGGTTTTAGGCTATGGAACACCCACGAATTTTAAGACCCAAAAATCTTAAAAGTGTTGCTATGACAACAGTTGTTATCGTATACCCCCCCAAAAACCTAATCAGCTCTTGATCCTCTTGGGGTAAAATACCCTGAAAATATGCTGAAAATCTGTGTATGGGTTTAGACTGTGGAACACCCACAAACTTTAAGACCCCAAAATCTTAAAAGTGTTGCCATGGCAACAGTTGTTACGAGATACCCCCCAAAACCTAAGCCGCTCTAGATCCTCCTGGGGTAAACATACCCTGAAAATTGGAGAAAATCCGTCCATGGATTTAGGCTGTGGAATACCCACAAGCTTTATTCCTACCGCTGCCGCCCAGACGGCACAGGGGACGACTATAACCCCAGGTTTTATGGGCTAGGGTTAAAAAACTACAGCTGAACATTTAAAAATAAATCATAGTCTGTGACTTCTTTTTGATTTAGTGATCAGTCAGTGATATGTACATGCACACTATACCTGAAAACTGAGAGAGATGTTCTTTTGGAACATTATAATTTTCAATTTACACAAAAATTTATACTCAGTATGAAAGACTTTTACATAACTGCAGTATAGGGTCAAGTCATTCTCCTATGGGTATGTTTTTATAGAAATGAACCCTCAGAGAAACCACAACGTATTTTAGGAATTAATCAAGAACTACATATCACAGTAATTATATACATATGGTCATATATTATACATAAATATAAAATGTATACATTCAGAATATTTATTAGAATATATCTGCAAGTTAAAGTGTTAAGTAAAGTTGTGCACAGCTATATAATGGGCTTTAAACACTATGGTTCCTCAAAAAGATGGTTTTTGATTGAAAGATCTCAGATTAAGTTTTTTTAAAGAAATTTAAGTTATAAAACTATATTTTATGATTTTAATAATATTGTATACAGAAAATAATTTTGTTTCAACAACCACTGACTTTATATGCAGCATGTAGAGTTTCAATCTTCATTAAAATGATAAATTTGTTACAGATAACAGAAAAACAGGATTTCCTATCATTATATCTTGCCATATTCAAGTGAAAATGCAGATAACTTGTGATGCAATTAAGCCATTAGGGTGTACTGAACTAGAACATTTTAAATATGAGAGCGGGGCACTGAAACATTTTATGCTCCATTTCTTACACATCTGGGTTGGCATTCACAAAAGGGATCATGCTCAAGTTGAGCCAAAAATCAGCTCAAATTTACAATTGTTTATACTAAACTTGAGCTGATTTTTGGCTCAACTTGAGCGTGATCCCTTTTGTGAATATGGCCGCAGACAAAAAAAAACAAAACAATTAGAGTTAACAATCTATAGCACCAACAAAAATTTGTACAAATTTTAAATCCCAAACATTCAAACAAAATTGCAAATTTTAATTAGTAAATTAAATTTTTATTAGTTAATACCTTACCTACCAGACGATAGCTATAGCCCGGCGCCAGCCGGTCCCGCCAAACGAAAGAAAAAGACGTCCCGGGTTTCACCCCCGGCAGGACCGGCACACTACAATCCACTCGCCAGGTGGCCTAGTTCCTGCCTCACTCGCCAGAGGGACGTGACGTCATAGCATCTTTTTCGTCCCTAAGATTGAATGATGAAGGCTGGAAGCGGGGAAGGCCGGGTGGGAATTTCCCGTCTGGTAGGTAAGGTATTAACTAATAAAAATTTAATTTACTAATTAAAATTTGCAATTTCATTGCGTTAATACATCTTACCTACCAGACGATAGCTAGAATAACTACCCAGTGGAAGGAGGGCAGCCTTCTGAGGATTGGAGAAACTCTTATATTAAACCTAGGTGTGAGGTTCTAGTCCTTTGAGGAGACATGTTAGTCTCAAGGGTAACTAGACCCACCTGCCCCCCCCCCCCCCCCCCCTTTTGACTGCTCTGAGGGGAGGAAGAGAGTAAGAGTTCAAGTCAATGATTCCCACGGTTAACCTGGAAGAGAGGGAAAGTCCTATACCCAGAGGATTACTCTGAAGTAAAAGACTTTGAGAAGCCAAGGCCTAGGCTAAAAGTGAGCCTACACCTAAAACTAACTAGTATGTACACTATATATAATTATATACAAAGAAGCTTAGGGGACTAGTGGTGGATTTGCTGGGCAGCCACCACAGGACCCAAGTGAAAAAGCTCCTTATCTGCCCAGGCAACATCCTTAAGGTAAAACTGTGTAAAGGTGTTGTGGGACTTCCAGTGGCATGCTGCTAGGATCTGGTCCAGAGATATGCCACCTTGAAAGGCTTTGGAGGCCGCAAAGGCCCTAACATCATGGGCCTTAACCTGATGTAAGGTCAAGGAATCTTGGTCAGAGAGATCATAACACAACACTACTGTTTGTTTGATCCAGGACGAGATAGTGGCAGGAGAGATGTCCTTGTTAAACCCTTGTTTGAATGAAACAAAAACTAACTCCTTTCCCGTTCTTAGGTCCTGCGTTTTGTCCAGGTAGTAGCGAAGAGCCCGAACGGGGCAAAGGGATCTGTCTTCCTTTAAAGACTTATCCAGAGTGGGGGCTAAGGCTGGAATGACCACAGGGGCCACGCACTCTGGTCCCTCTTTTGCCAAGTGATTTTTCGCCAAGAAGCTTGGTGAAGGGTAGAGGGAAACTTTGGACCAGTCAGCTTGGTGTCTGATATTTTTGTTTAACCAAGCGTGAATCTCACTCCTGCGTTTTCCTGAAGCCAGGGCTAGGAGAAAAACAGTTTTGAAAGTAAGGTGCTTCAGAGAAGCCTTTCTGAGTGGTTCAAAAGGCGCTTTTGTAAGCTGGTGTAAAACCAGGGAGAGGTTCCAAGCAGGAACCCCCCGGCGCCCTTTGGGTCTATCTCTGTGAAAACTGTCTAACAGTCTAGTCAAATTTTCATCCTTGCCGACATTAACCGAGGTATTTCCCAGTTTGTCTGCAATGGCTGACCTGTAACCATCAATAGTGCTGGGCTGGAGATTCTTCTCCTGGAAAAGGTGCAGGAGGAAATCTGCTATTTGTTTTATAGATGGGTTCCTGAAGTCCACCTGACTTGTTTCACACCATCTGACAAAAACGGTCCACTTCGCTTCGTAGACTGTTCTGGTTGAACGTCTTTGAGGCGCCTCAATTCTTGACGCCACTGGGCTAGAGAACCCCTGCTCCTTGATTGTCTGGGCTCTAGGAGCCAGGCATGGAGATTTAGGTTTGTCAGATCCCTGTGACGTGCCTTGTTGAAAGGTTGGGTCACTAGATCTGGGTGGTGTGGAAGACAAAGAGGAACCCTCGCAGATAGTTCCACTAGGTCCCAAAACCAAGGCATGTTGGGCCATCCCGGGGCAATCAGGATTGCTCTGCGATACCAGTGATCTGACAGCTTGCTGACCACCTTCCCCATCAGAGACACTGGGGGGAAGAGGTACATGTCCAGGTCCTCCCAGGATAATGTCAGAGCATCCACTGACCAGGCCTTTGGGTCTGGAATTGGGGACACAAATTGAACTAGCTTGCAGTTGTACCTTGTTGCAAACATGTCCACTCGGGGATAATGCCAGGTTTGACAAAGGAGGTCGAAGGTCTCTTGATGGAGGGACCACTCCGTCTGAATGACCTGCCTTTGGCGAGACAATTTGTCTGCAATTACATTCAGACGGCCTGGAATGTGTCTGGCCTTCAGTACTATTTGATTGAGGCTGCACCAACATAGGAGCCGCCAAAGAAGGGCACAGAGTGAGCCTGACCTCATACCTCCTTCCTTGTTGATGTATGCCACAACCGTGGTGTTGTCTGTGGCAATCAGGACGACCTTTCCTTGCACTAAATGTTGGAATGTTTTTAGTGCTAACAACACGGCTTTTAGTTCTAAGAAGTTTATGTGCAACTTGCTTTCGGGCACTGACCAAGTACCGCTTGCTGTGAAGTCGCCTAAGTGAGCACCCCAGCCTTCTTTTGAGGCGTCTGTAAAGATTTGAACTGCGTGTCGCAGGGGGTGTAAGGGCTGACCCTTTAGGACATTTTCCTCTTGGGTCCACCACTGCAGGTACTGATGGAGAGACCTCGGAATTGGGATCTCCTTTTCCAGAGATTCTGGGACTCTCCAGTGTTTCTTGAGGTGCCACTGAATAGGTCTCATGTGCAGTCTGCCTAGGGTCACCTGTTTTTCTGTCGCAGTGAGAAGACCTATAAGAGACATGAAAGTTCTCACTGGGCAAGATCTGTTCTGTAAAAGCACTGTTATTTTCTGTTGAAGGGTTTCCCAACGATTTTGAGTAGGTCTGACTACTCCGTTGAGTAGGTCGTACTGGTAGCCTACGAAGTCGAAGACTTGTTGGGGTTCCAGTTCTGATTTTTGCATGTTTACCATCCAGCCCAACTCCTGGCAGAGGGCTAGGAGGGATTGGGTTCCCTGGTGGCAAGATTCTTTGGTAGGGGCTCGAATCAACCAGTCGTCTAGGTACTGGTGGATTCTTATACCCTGTGACTGAGCCATTAACTTGACCTCTTTGACCACACCAGTGAACTCCATGGGAGCTGTTGACAGGCCAAAGGGAAGTGCCCGAAACTGGTACGACTGGTTCTGAAAGTGGAACCTGAGGAATTTTCGGGATGTGTAGTGAATTGGGATGTGGAAGTAGGCGTCGCTGAAGTCTAGCGATGTCACCCACTCCTCTTGTTGTAGAGAGGTCCGGATTGTCTCTGGAGTCTCCATTTTGAATGTTTTTACGCATAAAAACTGATTTAGAGTACTGAGATCCAAGATTGGCCGCCACTTGTGGTTCGGCTTTGGGACAATGAACAGTCTGTTGAAAAAGGCTAGTGAGGTTTGAACCCTGACCCTCTCTACTGCCTTTTTCTCGATCAGAGCTTGTACAGCTGCTTGCAAGTGGGAGTCTCTGATGGGGTTTGCATAGCCACTTACTATCAGGGGATCCCTTACTAAGGGAGGTCTTACTTTGAAGGGAAGAACATAACCCTCCTTTAATATGGACACTACTTTTGGGTTTGCACCCTTGTGAGCCCATATTTCCCAAAAACTCTGAAGACGTCCCCCCACTGGTTGGACACTTGCAACATTGGGGACATTTGGAACATTTGGAGCAGAAACAAAGTGACCGACAAAAGAAGCACTTTTCACACACTTTATTTGACTTTTGATCTTTAATTTTGGTCTTACGTCTTTCTTTTGCGACTGCCACCTTGTTACAGTAGGTACACGACATACAACATGATAAGAAACATTTGTTGGAACAGATACAAAAGAGTTTCTTGTTATGACACTTTGTACAGAACTGACTGGCCGGGCCACCGGCACCGGACTTGACTTGCAGTAATTGTCATTTATACTGTGTCTTCTCATGAGCCATCTTGGTACCACGTCCGGGTTGACCACCCCGGCCTCTGCCCCGGCCTCTATTGCGGGAACCAAACGCTTTCCAAGCTGGTAGTTCCTTTCCGGCCTGAGAAGTTGATTTAGCAGTGTCTTGAGGTTTCCAACCAGTACTGTAGGGTTGGTATCTCTGCTTTCTGCCTCTACCGGCGAACCCCCCGCGGCCCGGGCCGGGCTGGGAGGTACGTCGGGAAGCTTCTAACTGGTTGATTTCATCCTCAGCCTTTCTAATAGCAGCGTCTGGAAATAATCCATATCCATTCAGGGGACAATTTCTCAAGGAATTGAAAGTATCTGGTTTAATCCCCGGTTTCACAGCTTCCAAATATGAGTCCCTACGGAGTAGGGTCAAATTCGCCATCTGCACAAATGTAAAGTCTGCCAAATGTTGTAAGGATTTACCCATGGCGAAACTGACATTCTGGTTAAATGAGGATAAATATAAAAGTTCATCCAATGCACCTTGAGATTTGACAGAAGACTTGCCTTTCTTAAGTTCACTTTGTAAAATATGCAATTGTTCTTGGAAGGCATCCTGTATTTTGGTGATACAGCGATTAAACCCCGCGGACTGGTTGCAAATATATGAAGACTCTTTTGCTGCTTTCTCCCACTTACGCATAGTGTCTTGTGATAGTGGGCGGGAAGGAGGCTGAGGAGAAGTAGAAGATATGGTTGAAATCCTGGGGAATGAACTGTTGATCTTCGCCGCATCATTTGGCCAAGAATTCACCGATTTACCCGGTCTAGATGGATCTGTAGGTTCCGCCGGGTGTATCCCATACCATCTGTTCTGGGATTTTGGGGGTCTGAGGAACTGGTCCACATGAAGGCCACCTGGATCACTAGATTTTGAAGGATATCCTTCTATCAGTACAAGGTTTAGAGTTTCTAGTTTTCGGCACAACCAATCTTCCGGTGGAAGATCCACAGAAATCTTACCCACAGGCTGAGAACGGTGACCTGCCCAAGGATTATCAGTGCGGGATTGCGGAGAAAACTCCAGGTCAGGAATGTGTGTCCATCCCATGAACGCGCGGACACCTCTCACAGTTTTGATCTTCACTGAGGACCCGGTCCGGGTCTGAGGTTTCTACGTCTGGGGATTCCTCTGCGTCAGATAACTCACCCTCTTCAAATGTTTCCTGAGGATTGACATCGCGGAAGGTGACCGGCCCGGAGCCGGAAGAAGGTTGTTGAAATGAAGATTGAGAGGAAGCAGACATAGCAGCTGACGAAACAGTAGCCACCGGAGCAGGGTGTTTAAACATAGGTTCTGCTTCCGGGTAGAGGTTTTGAAGTGGAGATTGTCTGTCAGCAAAGGAAAAATCCTGATCTCTAGCCTCATCCGGGCCAACAGCCGGGCCGGCTGGGCCGGAAGAAGCAGAAGTAGTGACAAAAAAGGGTGTCTGGAAAAGAGCACCTGCTGGAGCAGCATGAGAGACCGGTACTTTGACCGGAGAAAATGACGGATTTTGTTGCACAGAAGGTGAGGGGCGATGTCCTACAGTAATAAGTGCCTCAAGCCTGGCCATACGAGTGGCCCACTTTTCGTCCAGTTCTTGAAGTTCTTTCTTAAACTGAGGCACAGGAAGGGACAAATCCGGAGCAGAAGCAACAGAAACATCAGGTTCTTGTTCTGGCTGGGTGTCAAGAACTACCACAGAAGACGGGTCGACTAATACCTCCTTTGCTTTAGCCTTTTCCTTTCTGAGTTTATAGGTAGGAGTACTTAACTTGAGCACTTGCTCCGGGGTAAGGACACTGCAAAAGTCACACTGCAGATTCTGAACACAAGGGTCATCACCATGTCCTTTCTCGCGACAACGCGCACACCTACTATGTTTGTCAAATGAAGCCATAATATGGCCACACGCACCCTTTTTCTGTCCTGGAGATGCCATGATAGAAAAGTCAACTAATGGCAACTATTCCGACACAAATTAAACAGATATAACACAAATATAAAACCAAAAGGTTCACAGATAAAAATCCACAACTTTAAATATCGCGCCAAACGAAAAAGATGCTATGACGTCACGTCCCTCTGGCGAGTGAGGCAGGAACTAGGCCACCTGGCGAGTGGATTGTAGTGTGCCGGTCCTGCCGGGGGTGAAACCCGGGACGTCTTTTTCTTTCGTTTGGCGGGACCGGCTGGCGCCGGGCTATAGCTATCGTCTGGTAGGTAAGATGTATTAACGCAATGAAACTACAGGTTTTATTCCTAACTTTGGTAGATTCTGATCAAAAACCTACATCACATTGAAATATCATTAAGGTTGATACTTCTTGCACAATATTGTGCAGAGAAACCCAGGCATTTGCACCAAGGGAATGATCTAAACCCCATAAATTGAAATTGAGAGTGTGCATCAGTGATTCAAATAATCACCATGCTTCTGTAGCAGTAAAAAAATGTTAAAAGCACATTATTAGAATGATAAAGCCACAAATACCAGGGCCATTATAAGTCTTGTAAAATACAAGAATAATAAGATAATACTTTTCTGTTGTATTGTCTCTCAATTATATTTTCCTCTTTTTGAGATGTACAGGACCCTGCTGCACTGCCAACTGTCTTTGTTTTTGATAATCTAATTCTGTTCTCATCTTCTCCAAATTTCTTGACAGATCTTCAATTCGACGATCTTTCAGCTCAGACCAGTTTTCCAGCTTCTCTATTTTTGCCTGTAACATCTACACAAACATATGCATATGGTGATAAGTAATGAGTCCAAGGTCACAGCCAGGATTTCAGCTCCATTCAGCTGCTAAGTTCATATCAAGACGGGCCCTTAGTGACATCCACATGTTGTCATGAACGGATTTGAAAACCTGACCAGATAGGCGAGAACCAAATGTCTGCATGTAAAACTTGTCAACAGACTGACCACTTACACCTCAATGATTAGCAGTGGAACTCAGTCCACATTTGTACACTTTAATATCTCTTGGCATGCCATTTCCTATGTATTAAATTTTGTTGTAATTTGATTAACCATTTCCATTCCAAAAGTTAATATATGGTTTTAGAAAGGGTGAAAATTTTTCATTTTTCTTTGATATCTTGTTTTTATGACATTACTTTTTATTTGTAATTATGAGATAGTGCTCGTAAAAAGGATATCATTTACTAAACAATACACTTCTAATAACACTAATATGGGACCCAATATAAAACCTCCTTTAACTAGAAGTTTTGATTACCGTATAAGTAGGGCTATGAATTCAAATCCCGACCTAGCTGCCTGCTGATAAACAGAGATTACAGTACACAGCTACAGTACAACTCTTGCCCCTCTAAGGAGAATAACAAATAGGTCAGGCTATAGAAAGGTCCGATGATAGAAAGCCTGAAATTTGCAAATTTAATAAGTTTGGACACACAAGACCCTCCCACCGACCCCGCTATCAGCTTACTAGGGGTCTAAGAGGTTTAGACAACGAAAAAGATGCTATGACGTCAGGTTGTCTAGACAGGAAGGAAGTACGAGGCGCCATCTGGGGAGTGCACAGTACTATGGACCGGCCAGCCGGTGGAGACACAGGACATCTTTTTCTGGCGTTTGGCGGGCCGGTTTGTGCCGACCGGATTAGCAATTGTCCATTGGATAGGGTATTAACTTATAAAAATTTAATTTACTTATTAAATTTGCAATTTTATTGCGTTAATACATCCTATCCAATGGACAATTGCTGAATAACTACCGCTTGGTCGGCGGGTAAGTTACTAGGGACTTATGTGAACTCACAAGTAATAGCAAATTTTAACCTACGGTCTAGGCTGACTTCGTCAGGAGACCTATAGGCCCAGGTCTGGGTTGACCTTAAGGTCAGGAAACCCTGTAAGACCTTGGTCGGTTGCCAACAGCCGGTTACCCGGGGGCTATATCGACATGGCCCCCCCCACCCTTTTTTAACAGACCTGCTCTGAGGTAAGGGAAGAGAGGGATGAGTTCAGTCCCAGAAAGCCAATAAACCTCCCGAAGGAAGCACACCACATTTTATACTATGTGCTTGTAGAACTGTTTATATATATATACAAATCTCCTCCATCTAAGGGCCACTTGTGGATCTGCTGAGCAGCCACTACCGAGCCCAATTGGTAAAGCTCTGAGTCAGCCCAAGCCCCGCCCTTCAGATAGAACCATGTGAAGGTATTATGTGACTTCAGAGGCAGGCTGACAAGACTGTATCTAAGGAAACTTCCGACTGGAAGACCTTAGAAGCATCAAAGGCCCTGACATCATGGGCTTTAACCTGTGGGCCTCCTGGTCAGAGAGCTCATAACATAGGATCACAGTCTGCTTGATCCAAGAGGAGATAGTGGCAGGTGAGATGTCTTTGTCAAAACCTTTCTTAAAGGAGACAAAAACCACCTTATTCTGCTTGAGGTCCTGTTCAAATAGTAGCGCAATGCTCTGACTGGACAGAGGGACCTGTCAGACTTGAGGGATCTATCCAGCTTGGGGGGCCAGGGCTGTTATACCCCTGGGGCCACACTGTCTGGACCCTCTTTGGCCAGCTGATTCTTGGAGAGAAAGCTGGGTGAAGGGTACAGGGACACCTTGACCAGTCGGATTGGTGTCTAATATTTCTGTTTTGCCAAGCATGTATCTCACTTCTACGCTTGCCCGACCCCAGGGCCAAGAGGAAAACTGTCTTGAAGGTCAAATGCTTCAAGGAGGCCTCCTTAATTGGTTCAAAATGAACCTTGCCAGCTGGTGCAAAAACCAGGGAGAGGTTCTAGGAGGGGATTCCATTCTGGCCTTTGGGTCTGTCTCAGTGGAAACTATCCAGGAGACGAGTGAGATTTTCATCCTTACTGGGGGTGGGGGGTGGGGGTGGGGGGTGGGGGTGGGGGGGGTGCCGAAGTCCACCTGAGGGGTGATACATCACTTTGTAAAAAGGACCACTTGCCTCAGAGACTGATCTGACTGATTTCCTTTGAGGTCAAATTGAGGAGCCTCAATTCTTGCTGCCACTGCCTCAGACAAGCCCTGCTCCTCGATTGCTGAGGCTCTAGGAGCCATGCACGAAGATTAAGATTTGTCAGATTTCTGTGAGGGATCTGATTGAGTGGCTGACAACAGGTTGGGCAGATGGGCAGGCTCAGTGGGATTTGGCTGGACATGGCCACTAGATCCCAAAACCAAGGCATGTTGGGCCACCCCGGAGCAATCAGAATGATTCTCTTGCATGGGGAGTCCTGCAACTCCTCCACCACTTTGCCCAATATGGCTGATGGTGGGAAGGTGTATGCTTCCAGATCCTACCATGGCCGACTGAGCGCATCCACTGCTGTGGCCGGGGGATCCGGTACCGGTGACACAAACAGAGGCAACTTGTTTTTGAACCTCGTGGCAATTAAGTCTATTTTGGGCCGGTGCCACCTGTTGCATATTGAGTGGAAGACCTCTGGAAGGAGAAACCACTCTGTTTGGATGGTCTGGCCTAGCCTTGATAGCTTGTCCGCTACCACGTTCAGCCGGCCTGGAATGTGTCGGGCTTAGAGTCACTTGTTTCCTGGTACACCAGGTCAAGATTCTCCATAGCAGGGCACAAGTGGGCCCGACCTCATGCCTCCTTCCTTGTTTATGAATGACACTACTGTGTTGCTGTCGGTTGCTACAAGTACTATCTTGTTTGAGGAAAGGTCTTGGAACTCTTAAAGCCCGAAAGACTGCTTAAGCTCTAGATAGTTTAAATGCAGCTTGCTTCCCAGAAGGGACCCGGTTCCTTCTGCAGTGTGCTCGTTTACGTGAGCACCCCACCCTTCTATTGATGCGTCTGTAAATATTTGCAGAGCATGCTTAATTGGGTGTAATGGTTGGCCTGTAAGAACATTGTCTTCCTTCAGCCACCATTGTAAATGGGGGGTGCAGGGACCTGGGGACTTGGATCACCTTTTCCAGTGATTCTGGTACCCTCCAGTTGTTTTGAGATGCCACTGTATGGGTCTCATATGAAGTTGACCTAGATTAACTGCTTTTCTGTAGCCGTCAGTAACCTATCAAGGACATGAATTCCCGGACCGGGCAAGCCGGTAGGGATAGCAGTTTTAACACAGTCTCTTGAAGGTTCTGTCACCGGTCCAGAGTCGGTCGGAACCGATCAGACCTGAAGTCGAACTGGTAGCCTACAAAATCAAAGTCTTGTTTGGGCTCCCGCTCTGATTTCTTAAGTTCATCAGCCAACCCAGTTGCTGACACATTATTTACTAGTTCCTGTGTATGTTGGAGACAAGCCTGGGATCTGGCTCTCACCAACCAGTCGGCTAGGTACTGGTGGCTTCTTAAGTCCTTGTGTATGGCCACAAATTTCACCTCCTTTGGTATCACAGTGAACGCCACAGGTTCTGTGGACAAACCGAATAGCAGGCATTACCTGGATTGTTCTTGTATAGGTATATGGGAGTATGTATCCCTCCTTGAACATTTGTAATACCTAGGGTCCAGCCCCCAAGGCTTCCTAAGTTCCCGAAAAAGGGCTTAGTCTGGACCCTACAGGCAGATTGTGTGCCACATTTGGGGCATTTGGTATTTTGATAAACATTTTCTGTCCCTCCGGACACTGGTCCGGTCTGGTGACAATGATCCAGGTTAACAGTCTCTCTGTTCTTATTGTGGTCTGGTGGGGCTGACACAACTTTTCATATTAATAGACTCTTCGCCCCGGGCCAGCAGCCTGCAAGGTGCAGCATTTACAGAGCAATTGTCATTTGTGAGATGTCTGACCCCTGGCCGGACATGATGACAAAATTTATTATTTCTCCAGCCAAGTCCAGCACTGATAACAGGTTGTTGAGAGATGTGATAAGGGAAGGTTGCCTGGCAGTAGCTTGGGACACTGTCATGTCACATCACCAAGACCACTGACCGGTCTAAAAATTCTCTGTAACCAAATTAACCTTAGGCAACTCTGTCCGGTACCAGGACTCCATACCCGGTACTTAACTGTAACCAGCAATTCTCTGTAACCGGCAAAAAACTGGCAGGCTGGGGTCACCAATCAATTTTGACAGCTACTGGTCTATATTTAGCCAGCTTTTTTTCTTTTTTTTTTTTTTTTAATATATGTAACCAGTTGGGTCGAAGCACTTTTCAGTAAGGACTGTGTAGCCAGCACCCTGTTAGGAGACTTGTAACCCGTAGGTTGAAGCAAGTGTACTAGGCTGTGTAGCCAGTACCAGCCGGTAAACTCTGTAACCAGTTGTTGAAGCAAGTGTACTAGGCTGTGTAGCCAGTACCAGCCGGTACACTTTGTAACCAGTTGTTGAAGCAAGTGTACAAGGCTGTGTAGCCAGTACCAGCCGGTACACTCTGTAACCTGTAACCAGTTGTTGAGGCAAGTGTACAAGGCTGTGTAGCCAGTACCAGCCGGTACACTCTGTAACCTGTAACCAGTTGTTGAGGCAAGTGTACAGGCTGTGTAGCCACTACCAGCCGGTACACTCTGTAACCAGTTGTTGAGGCAAGTGTACAAGGCTGTGTAGCCACTACCAGCCGGTACCCTCTGTAACCAGTTGTAGCCAGTAATAAAAAAAAACAGTTGCTAAATCAATTTTACAACTATCTTGTGTGTTGAATACAGCTTGCTGTAGGTCTCCTCCATTAATTAAAGTATTTCTTTAATCGCACGTCTTATTTGTAGATTTGACAGTTGCTGGGAAAGCCCTTGTGAACTATTTTTAGAAACACTTGGTGTTCGGTGTGTCACGTGACCAGCTTGCTGGTCGGAAAGACACGCGATTGGCTGATTGGAGCTCGTCAGTTGTGGCGTTCTTTTGTGATACTTAAACATGCAAATGCGTAGTATTCTGCTCATCCACAAACCCCACTACCGGCAACGAAGCCGGGTCTGTAAGGCAGGGACTGGAATCACAGTAGACGTGAGTTCTGAAGAACGCACTTCCGACCTTCCTGGTCGGTGAAAACACGTGACCTGCTTCGTGATTATTCGGAAGGACACGCAATTGTCTAACTGGAGATGACGTCAGTATTCGCGTTCTTTGTGTGATGCCTTACCGGCAACTTTACAGTCCACAAAGCCCCACTACCGACAATAAGGTCGGGTCTGCAAAGCAGGGACTGGAATCACAGTAGACGTGAGTTCTGAAAGAACGCACTTCCGATCTTCCTGGTCGGTGAAAACACGTGACCTGCTTCGTGATTAGTTGGAAGGACACGCGATTGGCTGACTGGATATGACGTCAGAGGTCGCGTTCTTTTGAGCTGGCCGGTCAGCTGAGGCTTAAAAGCAGAGAAGCCTGGACCAGTGCCCTCTGAAGATGAAAGTCCTGGTCGATGCCGGTCTGAAGTCGGTTGCTCAGCCGGCTGTGCACTCAAACCAGTGTCCTGGCCATCCACTGCCCTTACTACTGACACAAGTGCCGGGTCCACAAGGGTGGGACTGAGAGTGATCAAGATGAAGTTCCTTCTATGTAAATACTAGGTGAGGTCGGCTGAATACGAGCTTGCCGGTCGACTAATGCATTAAAGCAAAGATGTCTGGACCAGTGCGCTCTGAAGAAATCTGAAGAATTCATCTCTTGCTTCTGATGAAAAAACACTAAATACTCGAGCTAGGCTGGTGTGACTGATGCTATACAGCAGAGAAGTCGGTACCAGTGCGCTCTGAAGATGAAGAATGCATCTTGCTGGGAATTCCTTCTTTACAGTGTTCAAAACTACGTAGACTGAAGTTTCCCGTGATTTCTATTGTAGTACTAGAAAAGACGTTTCTATGGTGATATTAGCTGGAAGGTTACAGCAGGTACATTCAAACAAAAACACGGATAAAAACTAGAAATAGGACGCCCTGTTGCTTGTAGCTGCGACATATGAATAGAAACAGGATAGCATAGAAGAACACACATTATCATGTGTAATGTCCACCCTATCAACCTTTTGCAAAAATTGTACAGTAATCTTACAAGGCCCTGTTTCATCTGTAAAATATATCAATGATGCTTAAATATTTATTAGTATAAATGTAAATTATTTCAGCTTCATGCCTTTTTGCATTGGTTGGGTAGAAAATTTTGACGAAATCGCTCTATCTTGCATGGTTAAGGAGATAGAAGCGAATTTCCGTTTTTCAATTTTTGGCAAAAATTCAAAATGGCCGCCATATGTGGGAAGAGGAATATTTTTTGAAAACTGCCAAGGGTACACTGGTCAGATACCCTGTGGGTTCATTGAAATCGCTCTATCTCGCACGGTTAAGGAGACAGAAGCAAACTTGCGTTTTTTCATTTTAGGCAAAAACTGAAAAATTCAAAATGGCCGCCATTTTGGGGGAGAGTAAAATATTTTGAAAATTGCCAATAGTACATTGATTAGATACCCTGTGGGTTGAAAATTTCTACGAAACAAGATGACTGCCAAAAGTGGCGAAAATTGAAATGTTTCAAATTCACATAGAATACTCCACTACTACCATATGGGTTAAAAATTCAGTCGAAATCGCTCTATCTCTTACGGTTTCCGAGATATTAACATTTTTGGGTTTTCCGCAAAAATCCAAGATGGCCGCCAAAAGTGGCGAAAAAATTGAAATTTTTCAATTTTGTATAGGATACTTTGCTATCACCCTACGGGTAAAAAATTCTGTTAAAATCACTCTATCTCTTGCGGTTTCCAAGATATTAACATTTTCAGTTTTCCGCAAATATCCAAGATGGCCACCAAAAGTGCCGAAATTGAAATTTTTCAATTTCACATAGAATACTCTCTCCATACCCTGTGGGTCAAAACTTCTGTCGAAATCGCTCTATCTCTTACGGTTTCCGAGATAGTAACATTTTTTGTTTTTCCGCAAAAATTCAAGATGGCCGCCAAAAGTGGCGAAAATTGAAATTTTTCAATTTTGTATAGAATACTTTCCTACTACCCTACGGGTCAAAAATTCTGTCCAAATCGCTCTATCTCTTACGGTTTCTGAGATGTTAAGATTTTTTGTTTTTCGCAAAAATTCAAGATGGCCGCCAAAAGTGGCGAAAATTAAAATTTTTCAATTTTGTATAGAATACTTTGCTACTACCCTATGGGTCAAAAATTCTGTCCAAATCGCTCTATCTCTTACGGTTTCTGAGATATTAATATTTTTTGTTTTTCGCAAAAATTCAAGATGGCCGCCAAAAGTGGCGAAAATTGAATTTTTTCAATTTCACATAGAATACTCTGCTACAACCCTACGGGTCAAAAATTCTGTCGAAATCGCTCTATCTCTTACGGTTTCCAAGATATTAACATTTTTTGTTTTTCCGCAAAAATTCAAGATGGCCGCCAAAAGTGGCGAAAATTGAAATTTTTCAATTTTGTATAGAATACTTTCCTACTACCCTACGGGTCAAAAATTCTGTCCAAATCGCTCTATCTCTTACGGTTTCTGAGATGTTAAGATTTTTTGTTTTTCGCAAAAATTCAAGATGGCCGCCAAAAGTGGCGAAAATTGAATTTTTTTCAATTTCACATAGAATACTCTGCTACAACCCTACGGGTCAAAAATTCTGTCGAAATCGCTCTGTCTCTTACGGTTTCCAAGATATTAACATTTTTTGTTTTTCCGCAAAAATTCAAGATGGCCGCCAAAAGTGGCGAAAATTGAAATTTTTCAATTGCACATAGAATACTCTACCACTAGCATGCGAGTCAAAATTTCTGTCAAAATGGCTCTATCTCTTACGGTTTCCGAGATATTAACATTTTTTTGTTTTTCCGCAAAAATTCAAGATGGCCGCCAAAAGTGCCGAAAATTGAAAATTTTCAATTTTGTATAGAATACTTTCCTACTACCCTACGGGTCAAAAATTCTGTCCAAATCGCTCTATCTCTTACGGTTTCTGAGATATTAAGATTTTTTCGCTTTTCGCAAAAATTCAAGATGGCCGCCAAAAGTGCCGAAAATTGAAACTTTTCAATTTTGTATAGAATACTTTCCTACTACCCTACGGGTCAAAAATTCTGTCCAAATCGCTCTATCTCTTACGGTTTGTGAGATATTAAGATTTTTTCATTTTTCGCAAAAATTCAAGATGGCCGCCAAAAGTGGCGAAAATTGAAAATTTTCAATTTTGTACAGAATACTTTTCTGCTACCCTGTGAGTCAAAAATTGTGTCGAAATCGCTCTATCTCTTACGGTTTCTGAGATATTAAGATTTTTTTGTTTTTCGCAAAAATTCAAGATGGCCGCCAAAAGTGGCGAAAATTGAAAATTTTCAATTTTGAACAGAATACTCTTCTACTACCCTGTGAGTCAAAAATTGTGTCGAAATCGCTCTATCTCTTACGGTTTCTGAGATATTAAGATTTTTTCGTTTTTCGCAAAAATTCAAGATGGCCGCCAAAAGTGGCGAAAATTGAAATTTTTCAATTTTGTATAGAATACTCTGCTACTACCCTATGGGTCAAAAATTCTGTCGAAATCGCTCTATCTCTTACGGTTTCCGAGATATTAATATTGTTTGTTTTTCGCAAAAATTCAAGATGGCCGCCAAAAGTGGCGAAAATTGAATTTTTTTCAATTTCACATAGAATCCCAGTTAAGTACTATTTCAGATAGGTTGACAAAATTGGAGGGGAAACAACCCAAGAAAACATCTGATAAACAAAAAATTAAGGGCAGAAGCGTTGGCAGCAAAGGGAAAAACACCATAAACGTACACAAAAATACTGAAAACAACCAGTACTCCCATGTGGCGCCTAGTACTTCACACAGTATTCCTCTTTGTACTGAGGGTTTACCTACGCTCCAACAAATACGGGCGAATGCACACATACAACAAGGGGTGGAGGATAGGCTTAAAGAGTTACAGCAACTCAACAAAACAGGTACAGTAGATTGCAAAAATAAATCACAACGAGGGGGTTCAGTAGAAGTCTTTGTAAAGAATAAAGTAAAGTGGCCACATGAGTACGTTTTGGCTGGGAATCAAAAAGAAAGGGTCTCATACGATCAGTTGACCATGGGTCAATGGATGGCTGGCTTCTGCAGATCCATGAGAGATGAAGTTTGTCAAAACAATAAGGAAGCCATGCTTGAGTATCTCATTTCACTATTAGACGATTCCAACGATTTCTCATGGTCTGCAGCTAAAGCCAGCCACGCCGTACTCCTTTGTCGTATGGAACAGGGAGAGATCCAGAACTTCACTCAAGTAGAAAAAATTGACCGTATTCGCAGGGCGCACGCACAGAGACATATTCCTTCAACTGTTTTCAATGGTACAAAAAATACTTCCAAACGGGGTGGAGGGGGAAAGTCTATGATTTGTCAGTATTTTAATTCAGGGACTTGTGTACATTCTACAACTCATGAAACCAAAGGTACTATCTACCGTCATGTGTGTGCACATTGTTATACAAAAAATGGCAAGTCACTTCCACATATGGAAAATGAATGTAGACAGAAAAACAAACTGTCAAAAAACGAGTAGCCTGGGCTGAGGAAGGGTCATTCCCCCTTACTTACAATTCTAGATATATTTGGAACAGTCATACTTCAAAACAGGAGTACCAACTCCAAAGAAATATAGCTAAATCTCAAGCTTTAGCTTGGTTTCACCATCAAAAAGCTTTTCAGACAGTTAGGGAAGACCGTACCTACGCCCAGGCACTAAAAATTTCACTTTGCAACAACAAACCCCATGCACCAATTCCAAACAAATGTGCTCGCATCGTCACTGCCGGTCGGACTAGTGCGAATGAAAAAACAGTTACCTCTTCCAAGGTTTGTATACACCATGATGGACACACCCCCCCTTCCCCTTACCCAGCTATCCAACGGGTAAAAAATGGGGTCACACCAAGGGTTTTTAAGAATGAACCTATAGTCCCCCTATTTAACAGATTTCAGCCATTGCAAATGGAGACAGAGGAAAATTCGAACCCTGTATCTCATCACCTGGGGAGTGGCAGGGGGGGATGTGGTCCAAAGCAAATGCACAAACATACAAGCCCACACATTGCACCATCCCTTCCCCACGCACTTGGGTCAAAAAATGAACCACAACAAAAGGCCATGACTGATCTTGATACAGTAGAATGTATGGAAAATATAGCTAATGCTCAAGTTCATATGGCGGAAACTTTTGTAAATGCAAAGCAAAGTGGTGTAAGGAATGTATCAGTGGCCCAACAGCCAAACAATAAAAATATATCCCAAAAATACTCAACACCGACACAGCATTCGGATGCTTTTCCCGTATGCCATACATCTCAAGCAGCAAAGCATGATCAAAAAATTGCTAGTACGGTTGCAGATACGGAGATTATTCCTTTATATGTTTGGCAGAATAGGCATAACAGCACTGATCGTCAGGCTTGTATTCAACAAAATGGTAACGACTTTGGATATATTCCTGTAAATAATTTGCACACATATAATGGTCCGGAAGTGCATTGGCACATGGTTCCAGATATTTTACAGGCACACCAAATAATTAGGCACACAGGGGTTCCAAATTTTTTAAATGCTCGAATACCTGTGGCCACTCAACTTAATCCCGACAGTTGGGCAAAACATCTCACATCATATTGGGACCAGCAATTGGTCGACCTTATACGTTTCGGATTCCCTCTAGATTTTGACCGTAACTTTAAATTATTATCTTCATGTCAAAATCATGCATCTGCAATTGAACATGTACAACATGTAGATGCTTATATTGCAGACGAATTAAAATATGGGGCCATGTATGGACCTTTTTATCATTTACCATTTCCTGTTCATGTGTCACCTCTTATGACCAGAGAAAAACAGGATTCGACTAAAAGACGTACAATAATGGATCTAAGTTGGCCTAAAGGGGCTGCAATTAACACTGCTATACATAAATTTCGTTATTTAGATACATATTTCACTTTGCAATATCCATCTGTAGACCATATTATAGACAAACTTAAACTGTTAGGTCCAGGATCCTTATTGTACAAAGTCGACATTAGCAGAGCATTTAGACATTTACGTATTGATCCGGGCGACATAGATCTGTTAGGTATATATCATAAAAACCTGTTTCTGGACGGATCTTTGCCGTTCGGATTTCGACTCGGATCCGGATTTTTTGAGCGGTGCTCCGATGCCATTAGATATATCATGAAACAAAATGGTCATAATGCACTCTTTAATTACATTGACGACCTCATATATGTCGGATTACCCTCAAAAATACATGATTCGTACGAATTTTTATTGTCTTTATTACAAGACCTTGGCCTAGAAATCAGTAAATCTAAACTGGTTGAGCCATCTACTCAAGTTGTATGCTTAGGTATTCTGGTAGATACGGTTAATAGAACCATATCCGTACCTCCGGATAAGCTACAAGATATCAGACATATTTGTAAATCTTGGGTAAACAGAAAGACCTGTACAAAAAACCAGTTTCAGTCCTTACTAGGCTCGTTACTGTATATTACCAAATGCATAAAACCTGCACGGTTTTTTTTAACCGTATGTTGCAAATACTCAGGTCACAAGGTCAAAATAACAAATTTCATCTCACCAGTTCCTTCTATAAAGATCTCAACTGGTTTAACACTTTTCTTTTACAATACAATGGAGTTACATATTATGACACCAAACCTATCGACCATACTATACATTTAGACTCCTCTCTTCAAGGAATGGGGGGCGTTTGGGGTCAAATGGTTTATGCCCTTCCATTATCTGGAAAATTTCCAAATTTACACATAACACAGTTGGAAATGTTAAATGTAGTGGTTGCACTGAAAGTTTGGGCGAATGCATGGGAAAATAAGAAAATCCAAATAAATTGTGACAACCTTGCTGTTGTTGAAGTACTGAATTCAGGTAGAACTAGAGATGAATTCTTGGCTACTTGTAGTCGTAACATCTGGCTTCTCACCTCTATTTTTAACATTCAACTTCAAGTATCTCATGTTCCAGGGAAATATAACGATATAGCAGATCTCTTGTCCAGATGGACAACTACATCTAACCCTGAGAGAAAATTAAAGCAATATTTACCCAATTTTATATGGGTAAACACACATGCTGATTTATTTGCTTTGAATTTTGATATATAATGTTATCTTTTCAGACACTTCTCCAGTGGCAGCCCAGCTGGCCACCTCTGCAGCACAACGATTAGCTGTGGCCTTTAGACCTGCTACCCAGCGTACATACATGCGTATGTTCAGGGACTTCTTAGGCTTCTTGGTGGCAGCTGGGCTGTCACATACAAAGGTTAGTCATCACATCCTACTCATGTTTATGGAATTTTTGGCTCAAAATGGTTTATCACAATCGAATATAGCCAATTACATGGCTGGCGTTAGGGCTCACTTCATTATTCATAATTTAGAAACTAACCCATTTCAGCATGACCAGATACATCTGTTTCACAGGTCTTTGAAAATTAACAGACCCCTTAACCCAACTGCTCACCAGCTTATTACCACCGATATCTTGCACAAGATTATTGGCACCACAAGCTCCCTGGATTCCCCAGTAGTTTTCACTGCTTTATATTTATTGGCCTTCTATTCCTTCATGCGTATTTCCAATATGCTACCACATACCATTAGTTCTTTCGACCCTTCAAGACAATTGGCCAGAGGAGATATCATTTTCTCAGAACTTGGGGCTACCATTGTAGTTAAATGGTCGAAAACCATTCAGAACAGAAAAGATATACACACCATTGCCATTCCATCACTGGGTAGATCACCATTGTGTCCCTCCAGAGCTTTACAAGCCCTTCTGGCAGTTGCACCTGCACATAATAACTCTCCACTGTTCACTTGCTCCACGAAACGTGGTGTAGTGCCTCTTACTGATTCTGTTGCCAGAAAACACCTTAAACAGGTGTCCCAGCTTTTGGGTCTTCACCCACACTTAAAATTTCATGACTTTAGGCGATCTGGGGCCACTTGGGCCTTTCACCAAGGCGTTCCCCTTCACCATATCATGCACCATGGCACTTGGCAGTCTGACAGTGTCTGGAAATATATAAAATCTACACCCCAAGCTACTTCTCCTGTGGCTTCAGCTTTCCAACGAGCCCTACTTATATAGGCTTGGCTGTTTGGTGGACAATGTTTCATATTTCAAACCTTTTTAACACTCTTTTACATATATTTTACCTCTATGGCCAATTCTACTTCCTGTACATATATAAATTACCAGTATCAGGCGTATACTTGCATCGTACTCTGGTACTTTCCAGAAAATGTACAAAGTTTCTATTTGGTCTGTTTCATCTTTCTTTCTGCTATTTGGTCTATTGGCCCCGCTTTGCAATTGCAACTTATCCTTCTCCATCAGATATGCTTAAGTTTGTCTTTCAATGCTTTGCATGCGGTTGCAAACTTGGGTTGCAACTGCACCTTGTCTATTCTTCAAAACTTTGTTAGTGGACTTGATGACACAAAATTTTGGTCAATTTGCAATTGCAGGGTGGGTCCCTCCTTACTTGCACTAGATGCATGCCTGTTAACAAGTACCCCTTCAACTGTAAATGTCATATAGTGGGTACTCATTGGCCTTGAGGCGAAATGTTACTAGTTATTATGATGTTAAACAAATGGTTATTCATTGTATAGTATACATTGTAATTTTTCTTTTGTAACAACTAACTTTTAGTAGTAATAAAATATATATTAATCCCAATTGCTATCTTTCATTGCAATTGGTGGGTCCTCCCAGGGGAATGATATTAACATTTTTTTGTTTTTCCGCAAAAATTCAAGATGGCCGCCAAAAGTGCCGAAAATTGAAATTTTTCAATTTTGTATAGAATACTTTCCCACTACCCTACGGGTCAAAAATTCTGTCCAAATCGCTCTATCTCTTACGGTTTCTGAGATATTAAGATTTTTTCGCTTTTCGCAAAAATTCAAGATGGCCGCCAAAAGTGGCGAAAATTGAAACTTTTCAATTTTGTATAGAATACTTTCCTACTACCCTACGGGTCAAAAATTCTGTCCAAATCGCTCTATCTCTTACGGTTTCTGAGATATTAAGATTTTTTTCGTTTTTCGCAAAAATTCAAGATGGCCGCCAAAAGTGGCGAAAATTGAAAATTTTCAATTTTGTACAGAATACTCTTCTACTACCCTGTGAGTCAAAAATTGTGTCGAAATCGCTCTATCTCTTACGGTTTCTGAGATATTAAGATTTTTTCGTTTTTCGCAAAAATTCAAGATGGCCGCCAAAAGTGGCGAAAATTGAAATTTTTCAATTTAGTATAGAATTGAAAAATTTTGTTGTAATTTTAATTTTTATTAGATAAATACTTACCATTTCCTGACCATAGCTATTTGTTGGTGCCATCCAACTCACTGGCCAACGTTGAGAAACGTTTTATACTACCTTAAGAAGCCAGTGAGTGAGTGTGGAAGTAGGAAGCCCCCCAATGGTCATGTGACCACGCCAATAGGCGCCATTCATTGTTTTTGTTGCAAAGCTCACCCCTAGTAACCTAGTACTGAATCCGCGGGGAGGCTGGGGGGGACTATCCTGGTCAGGAAATGGTAAGTATTTATCTAATAAAAATTAAAATTACAACAAAATTTTTCAATTTTATTGCGAAAAATACACTTACCATTTCCTGACCATAGCTGAATACAGCCTTCATGGATGGCGGGTAGTACTAGAATATAAAGACCCTAGTTACAAACCAAATGAACAGTAATAAAGCACACCACAAGCATACAAGCATTCATACCCAGACTCACCTCCAACACGAGGAAGCCGACTTGTTGAGTATTATTGTGGAAGCCATAATCCATCTATTGATACTGTTCATACCACCACCACTAACATCAAGAAAACAGCAACTAACGGGAAACTGGAATATTTACAGCTGTACACCCATCTCAGAACTCATCTGAAAAACAAGAAGCCAAATATAAGAACCCAATACAAACACTGGCTTCAAAATACAATAACATAGTCCAAATATAATGACATTATAATAACATAATACTAATAATGACATTACCTATTAACAATTTACAACATGTTGAGCCGCCACCACAGGCCCAATTTTCATTACATCACCATTATGCCAGCACAAATCTTTCAGATAAAAATTTGTGAATGTTGAATGGCTTCTCCAAAAGCAAGAAGCCATTATCTCATCTAGAGCAACTCCTCCCTTAAAAGCCAAAGAGGCAGCCAAAGCTCTAACCTCATGTGCCTTGACCTGGGAAACATTTTGAACCTCCTGATCAGACTTTTGGTAGGCCAAAATGATAGACTGTTTGATCCAAGAAGATATAGTAGCCTTAGAGATATCTTTTGAGTAGCCCTCCTTAATAGCTACAAAAAGAAGTTTCTTGCCTTTCCTGAGATCTTTTGTTTTGTCAAGATAATATCTCAAAGCTCTCACTGGACAAAGACACTTATCCTGAATCAAGGAAGGATCCAATGTAGGTTTCAAAGCAGGGATCACTACCGGTTGAATAGCCAAAGGACCCTCAGAAGCCAACTGATTTTTAGCTATGAAAGCAGTTGAAGGCGAAAAAGTCACCTGAGACCAGTCCCTTTTCCTACTGAAGGAGTCAAAAGTCCAAGCATGAATCTCACTACGCCTTTTACCAGATGCTAGAGCCAACAGAAAAACTGTCTTAAAAGTCAAAATCTTAAGATCAGCTTTACCCAAAGGTTCAAAAGGAGCCCGAGTGAGGGCAAGTAGGACCAAGGACAAGTCCCAGTTAGGAATAGACCTATTTGCTGAAGGTCTGTCCCTATGAAAACTAGCAATCAAACGGTTCAAATCCAAACTTTGAGAAACCATTTGACCTGCAGAGCCTAACCCATCTGCTACTGAGGTTCTATAACCAGCAATAGTTCTAGGTTTCAAGTTCCTATCAGTGAAAAGATGATTCAGAAAATCAGCTATCTGAGGAATAGTTGGTTTTGTGACATCCACCTGATTCTCCTGGGCCCACTTTTGAAATATGGCCCACCTTGAATCATATACTCGCCTTGAGGATTGTCTCTGAGGTGCCTTAATTCTATCTGCCACCTCAACAGAGAATCCTCCTTGACCTTCTTGTAAGAGTCCAGATACCAAGCATGGAGGTTCAGATACTCCAGATTCTTGTGGAATCTGAGACTGAAGGGTTGCTTCAGGAGATTGTGCATTTGAGGAAGCCTCAGTGGAATCTTGACTGACAATTCCACCAGATCCCAAAACCAAGGCATCCCCGGCCACCCTGGTGCTATCACAATGAGCCTGCACCTGTAGGTGATCATCTTCTGAACTAACTGGGGAAGAATGGCTACTGGACAAAAAGCATAGGCGTCCAGAGCCTCCCAAGAGATGTTCAATGCATCTATCTGCCAGGCCTTGTCGTCTGGGACAGGAGATACGTAGGTTGGAAGCTTGGCATTCAAGCTGGTGGCAAACAGATCCACCATTGGCTTGTGCCAAACTTGGCAAATTTTTTGAAAGACCTGAGGATGCAAAGACCACTCTGTCTGAATGGCCTTGTCCCTCCTGGACAGGGAATCTGCTATCACATTGAGATTCCCTGGAATATGTCTGGCCCTGATCTGGATCTCCCTGGCATTGGACCAAGCCAGAATTCTCCACATCAAAGCACACATTTCGAAGGAGTGAGTGCCTCCTTCCTTGTTGATATAGGAGACCACAGTTGAGTTGTCTGAAGAAACCAACACTATTTTTTGCCTTAATTGTCCTTGAAAATGTTTCAGAGCTAGAAAAACAGCTTTCATTTCCAAAATATTGATATGGAAGTCTTTTTCTGATGGCTGCCAGAACCCACTTACAGTACAATTGTTCAAGTGAGCCCCCCAACCCTTCTCTGATGCATCTGTGAACATCAGAATGTTGTGTTCTTTCTGATGCAGATTCGAACCCTTGAGTAAGTTCTGAGGATCCATCCACCAAGCCAGATGGTCCTTTATCAACTGAGAAATTGGGACCACCTTGTCCAATGACTGGGGAAACTGCCAGTTGGTCTTCAGAAACCACTGAAACGGTCTCATATGGATCCGACCCAAAGGAACTGTTTTCTCCATGGAAGCCATGACCCCAATTAGTGACATGAGCTTCCTTGGAGTAGTGTTGTGACCTTGCAAAATGGAAACTGCCAAAATTTTGAGCTTGTCCAATTTCTTTTGATTTGGGTAGACCAAACCCTCTCGAAGATTGAAGCGATAACCCAGAAATTCGAGATCCTGAGTGGGATTGAGCTCTGATTTTTTCAAATTGACAATCCAACCCAATTTTCCGACCAGAGTGATCAATTTTTGAACATCTCGAGCGCAAGAGACCTGATCTTTGGCTCTTACTAGCCAATCGTCCAAATACTGATGGATTCGAACCCCTTGTGAAAGAGCTATGAACTTGACTTCTTTCACTACTCGAGTGAACTCCAATGGAGCAGTGGCGATCCCGAAGGGTAGGGCTCTGAATTGGTAAGCCTGACCCTCCACATGAAAGCGAAGGTATTTCTGAAACTTGGGATGTATGGGTACATGGAAGTAAGCGTCGGTTAAGTCTATCGAAGCCACCCACTCCCCTACCTGAAGAGAAGCCCGAATGACTTCCGCGGTTTCCATTTTGAAGGTGGGAACATGCAAGTACGTATTTACCACACTGAGATCTATAACTGGCCGCCATTTGTTTTCTGGTTTTGGAACCAGAAACAAACGACTGTAAAATCCGAGAGAGTTCTTGTTTTGAACCGGAACCACTGCCCTTTTTTGAACCATTTGTTGAACTGCTTCCAGTAAAGCTTTCTGTTTTACTGGAGCTGTATAACTGCTTTTGATTGCCGGAAACCGGGTCAGTGGTGGTTTTTGTTTGAATGGAAGACAGTAACCTTGTTTTAAAACAAGAACTACCCTCGGATGTACCTTGAAGTTTTCCCACACTTTCCAATAACCTTCTAAACGGGCACCAGGATATTTTGAACTCACCTCCATGCAGTCACTTCCTCCTGCCCCTACCCCCTCGGGCAGAGCCTCTGTTGGAGTTGTAGGAGCCAGATTGTCTTTTGTTTTGATCATTTTGCTTGCCTTGAGGTCGAAAATTTTGAAACGCTGCATTCTGGTACCTGTTTTGTGGCTGTTCTTTCTTTGAATCCGCAAAAGAACGGGAACCATAGGATTCACCTCTGTGTTTCTTAAAAGCCGGCTCCCGGTTTATCTGACTCCACTGAATGAAGTTTTGTTCGACTTCAGCTAAAACCTTTGAATTAAACAGTTCTTTTTTTGTAAGAGAAGCATTTCTCAATCTAGCCACATCTTTATCGGTCACATCCCTGTGACAGAGCTTCAAAAAATTATCCCTTCTGTTCAGTAATAAATTTGAAGCAAAAGTCATGGAGGTATCTAAAACATCATCCAAAGCTTTGCCTAAACATCCCATAGTTGTTGACTGCAATTGCAAACAATTTTGCAAAAAATTCATACTCTGTTGAATGTCTTCTTGATCAGAAGAATCCTTCATTTTGTCCAATTCAGTAAACATCTCATTAGTAGCTTTTTCCATGGCTGCCTTAAACCAAAAGACATGGTTTAGAATTTGAATATTTTCCCTAGAAACAGTCTCCCAAGTCAAATATTGTTTCAAAGGCACTGAAAGTGAAGAAGGTGGCTGATATGGAGGAGTTACAATGTTCTTAAACGCATCCTGAATCCTGGGAGCAGCCAAAGAAAAGGACTGTGGAGAAACCTGGTAAAACTTCATCTGAGGTTTAGGAAAATTAAGAAAATGACCCCTGGATAAAGGAGGGTGATGAGGATCAGCATCATCAACATCATTGCTGCCCAAAGCCGAGAACTCCTTATATTTCCAAAGTTCTACTAAAGGTTGAGCAGGAGGCAAAGCCATAGACTGTTGCACAGACTTCTTGACCTGATCTCTGCTTGAAAAAACTGATGGAGGTACAAAACATTCCACATTCTTGACCTCTAAATCAAGCCACTTTTTAATGGTTTCCAAAGTTTCAGTATAACCTGGAGAATCTTCTTCCCTAGAGCGAAAATCACCCTCAGGATCCGGATCCGGTTCATCAGAAGACTGAGAATAAGATCTCTTTCTACATGATGCCACACCACCGGTTTCATCTGACCCCTGACCGGATGTAGACTGCTGATCAAATTCAGACCTGGTGATGGTAGCAGATCTTTTCGGGAGGGAAGAACTCGCAGAAGAAACCGGTTGAGATTTAGATCTCACCACCGGTTGCTTAGCAACTTGTACACTGTCCCTACCGGAGCTAACATGACTGCCGGTAGTTTCAGAGTCTTTCTGTTCCAAAGACTGAATTCTTTGTGATAAAACTGCAAACTCACTGAAAAATCTGTCTAATTTATCTTCCAAAGATCTATTTTTCTGAGAAACAGGAACTTGGGAAGACATAGTAAAAGAAACTTCATCCTCGTCCAACAAAGAATCATCAATACTCCCTTCTTTACCGCCATTGTCCACTGAAACAGATGAATTCTGATCCTTCTTGCTCTTGTATCTGTTTCTATTCCTAATTTTCTTTTTCTGATCCTCAGAAAAGGTTGAACAAATCACACAATCCGGAGAATTAGCACAGGGATCGTCACCCTTCAAGTCATCCCTACACTTAGGACAATAATGGTGCTCATCCCATTCTGCCATAAAATGGCCACAAAAAGCACTTTTCCTCTGTCCTTTTTAAATTTTATCCTGGGAAGACATTGTTATAACATATGCCTTACCTCAGAACAGTCAAAATCCACAATAATTCCAGAAAACTTCCAGAAAAAACGAAAGATTCCAATACACATCCACACTCAAGGATGGCCAACAAAAACAATGAATGGCGCCTATTGGCGTGGTCACATGACCATTGGGGGGCTTCCTACTTCCACACTCACTCACTGGCTTCTTAAGGTAGTATAAAACGTTTCTCAACGTTGGCCAGTGAGTTGGATGGCACCAACAAATAGCTATGGTCAGGAAATGGTAAGTGTATTTTTCGCAATAAAATACTCTGCTACTACCCTATGGGTCAAAAATTCTGTCGAAATCGCTCTATCTCTTATGGTTTCTGAGATATTAATATTTTTTGTTTTTCGCAAAAATTCAAGATGGCCGCCAAAAGTGGCGAAAATTGAATTTTTTTCAATTTCACATAGAATACTCTGCTACAACCCTACGGGTCAAAAATTCTGTCGAAATCGCTCTATCTCTTACGGTTTCCAAGATATTAACATTTTTTGTTTTTCCGCAAAAATTCAAGATGGCCGCCAAAAGTGGCGAAAATTGAAATTTTTCAATTTTGTATAGAATACTTTCCTACTACCCTACGGGTCAAAAATTCTGTCCAAATCGCTCTATCTCTTATGGTTTCTGAGATGTTAAGATTTTTTGTTTTTCGCAAAAATTCAAGATGGCCGCCAAAAGTGGCGAAAATTGAATTTTTTCAATTTCACATAGAATACTCTGCTACAACCCTACGGGTAAAAAATTCTGTCGAAATCGCTCTGTCTCTTACGGTTTCTGAGATATTAGCAAATTACTCAAAAGTAGTACTGAAAATACACAATGAAGTACCTAAATGGCTATTACTCATGTACTGACAAAGCTATCAGTCCCAAATGCAATACCAAGCGAGCTATGGACATAACAATCTTGTATTCAAAATTGTAGTAAAATATCTTTAATTATTTTGGCTTAAATGCACGGAAACCAATGGGTACTGAAAATAGCTGTACTTAAGTATTACTCGGTAAGCAAAAGAGGTACAACAGCCAAAAGCAATCCCAAGCAAGCTACTGACCCAATAAGCCTGCATATCAAATTTGGTGACAATAGCTCTAATACTTTTCCTTTAAATGAGCGGAAACCATGCGTGACGCCTGACATCGGACGCTGGACGCCGGACGGCAGAAAAAGCAAAAATAATATATACCTTGTAAGTATATCCATTATATTTCTAAAAATTGTCAATCTGCCCCTAACAACACAATTGTTGAATGGGAGGAAACTAGAAAATGGCTGCCTTCATATTTCTCGTAGATTACTGCCCTATCGTCAACACTAAATTGAGTCAGCTAGGGAGCGTTTCCAGCAGACTTATAAATGTATATCCGTGCTTGATTAGTAGATAACACTTCTACACTGAAAATATCCACATATAAGGTTGAAAATCCGTCATAATGCACACTTTTCCTTAAATAAATCTGGAGATGTTGAAAACACGTCTGCACAGTACACGAGCCAAACGAAAAAGATGCTATGACGTCAGGTTGTCTAGACAGGAAGGAAGTACGAGGCGCCATCTGGGGAGTGCACAGTACTACGGACCGGCCAGCCGGTGGAGACACAGGACGTCTTTTTCTGGCGTTTGGCAGGCCGGTCTGCGCCGACCGGATTAGCAATTGTCCATTGGATAGGATGTATTAACGCAATAAAAAACAGGTTTCAATGGAGTTGGGAGAGAGGGTTTGGGGTTGGATAAATGAAAAAGTGGATGTTAGAGGGTCAGATATTAGAAGTTCTGCTGTATAATAAACTTTTATATGCAGTGCACTCCTCCATCCACAAAGCTACTAAAGTAATAGATGAATTAAGGTTATGTGTTAAAGACATTTCAAACTAGAGTCAAATGACAACGGACTGAAAATACCTCTACTTATACCAGATTTTCATGTTACGTTAAATTTTAATGTAAAAATACCCTGCAGGTATCTGACAGAGTACAACATGTGTGAATGAGGGATGGACTGGTTTAAAAATGTGTAGATCGAGATAAAAGAAGCGTTTTAGTACACCCTCAAACAAATAGACCTCTGACAGGAAGTGAAACTCATGATACCAAAACATGGTAGTTTCCAAAATGAAACTGCATTAAAAGTCTCCAAGTTTACAAAAATATGGGATAAAAGTGTGCAATTTCTTGAGATTTAGGGTATGTTTCCAATATTTTACGTTCCTCTCTAATTAAATGCATTGACAAATGAGAGAGCAGTTTTAAAATGTTGTCATGGTATTTCAGTGAAATGCTCTTGAATTTGAGTGGAAGCAGTCTTAATTTCCAGCATCATAAAATGTTCTCTTTTCACAGATAGAAATAAAAGTTAGCCATAACCAGAAAACAATGTCGTGTTCTATATCTGATGTTCTACTTCTACGGGTTTTACTTTTTAGGCTCCACCCCCCCCCCCCCCCCCCCCCCCCAGTCTAACAAGAGGGTCAGAGATGCCCCAAAAGGCGGGTTGCACAGCCAGCAATAAGGTTAGCGACTGCTGTAATTAAATTTAGAAACGAGGAAAGAAATGTTAGGTCACCCAGTTAAAGTAAATATGTTAGACATGCTAAGAAATGTAAAACTTCTACTCTAGGTTACATAATTGTATCTATGCTATAAATGGACCAACAAACAAATGGAATTACACCAATTTCGAAAGCAACTTAGCTATGATGGTGATCTATCTCCCTGTCAAGTTTGAATTCGATTGGACAAAGCGTTTTCGAGTTAGAGTCGGGAAACAGAAATGTTGATGGACAGACAAACAGACAAAAACGGACAAACGAATGGACGGAATTACACCCATTTCGAAAGCAACTTAGCTATGATGGTGACCTATCTCCCTGGCAAGTTTGAATTTGATTGGACAAAGCGTTTTTAAGTTAGGGTCTGGAAACAAAAAAGCTGAAGGACAGACAGACGGATGTCGGACACATCAATCTAATAGGCGGGTTGGTTACATGCAACCCCCCTAAAAAGCATTTTGGCATCAGCTTTGCATATGATGCACCAAGGACTTGGAATGATCTGCCTGAAGACGTACACTCTCTTTATTCAGGAAGAAATTGAAAACCTATCTCTTTGCAAAAGCTACCCCACCCTAGTTTTTCTGTCTTGTTTCACTCTTTCTCTGTGGTGTTGATTTAACGATTTTTGATTTAACGATTACAATCTCTGATTTCTGGCATTTTGCGTCTTAGAGTCTGTCAATAGATGGAGATTACGTGCTATAAAAGTACTTAGTCTATTAGAAATAGGTACTCCACACATCCATACCTGCACATCCATATTTCTCTCTAAAAACACTGCATTCTTCTCTTCCAGAATTTCTTTGGACACCATCTCTACATGAAATTGTTTCTGGTACTGCTTGACTTCAGGATTTTCCAACCAAGATGGACTGAAAAATAACCATCTTCAAAGCTATGAGATTAAAAAGAAAAAGATTATATTGAAAAACAATGCAAAATGTAAGCAAAATATAAAAAAGTTAACATTGGTCGGTCTCAAACTGATGTCTGTAAACCATTTGAGACCCTGCATTATATTATTTCATACAGAGACCGACAACCACTGCCTGCTATAAAATACACTACGAACAACCACATACCTTCGCCGAGGCATGTATGAATTTTTAATACGGTTCAGAAATAAGTAATGGGAAAATCCAGATCTTTGATAGTTTTTTGTGTCCAGGCTGTGATCCAGATCACTCTCAAAATTTAATGGAATCTAAGCTAAGTTGGATCAAGACCCATCTTCTCATTTTTTCATGAATATCCAACTATAGTAGTATTTGTCTAATCCTGCTAACAAAAAGCAGACAAATAAAGGGTCATGAATTTAATAAGTCCCTGGCGAAGGTAATAAAAAAAATAGCATACAAGATGCCTGTACCCACAGCCTGGGGAAATAGTTTTCATCACCATGAGATATATAGAAGTTGTGAAACAGTACAAAGCTTGGGATACTTTCAGAGCAGTGTCTCTTATATAAAGGTCCAAATAATGTTTAAATAGAGAAAATGTATATAAAGATAAAGCATTAAAACAAGCAATTAGATAGCAAAATGACAATATTAATCAGTAAACTAAAAACGATGAAGCTATAAAATTTATTGATTGGAGAATAGCTGTCAATGAAAATAGCACAATTATGTAAAAGTACACATAATAATCAGTTGCAGCAATCCATATAACTCTGTCATAAGAGAAACATGTATGAAATACGGCAGGGGAATACACTTTGCCAGAGCCAAAGATAAAGGTCACATCATGATGCACACCTACACCCCCTAACCAATGTCCCTACTAACTGCCAACCTTTACACCTTACAGAATCCAAGAAATAGCCCAGACAAGATTTTAAAACTCATGGTCACTATGACAAGGTCAAAGGTCAAATCACGATCACACCATAATGATGCATACCTACATCTCCAAAGCAATGTATCAGGTATTGACTTCCTACACCGTAGGTCAAATCAAAGTCACACTATGACGTTGCACACCTACATCCCCCGACCAAAGTCCCTAGCAAGTACCAAGTTCTTACATCTTACAGTTTCCGAGACATAGCCCGGACAAGATCTTATAGGTCAAGGTCAAATCAAGGTCACACCATGATGTTGGCCACCTACATCCTCCAACCAATGTCAATACCAAGTATCAACTTCCTAGACATTACAGTTTCCAAGATATAGCCCAGATAAGATTGTGTAGGTCAAAGTCATTACAGCAAAGTCAAAGGTCACACTATTACGTTGCAAACATACACCCCCAACCAATGTCCCTACCTAGTATCAACTACCTACATCTTGCGGTTTGCGAGACATAGCCTGGACAAGATTTTATAGGTCAAGGTTACTATGGCAAGGTCAAAGGTCAAATCAAGGTTACACCATGACGTTGCACACCTACACCCTTTATGGGCTTTATTTGTCACATTTACAATGAAATAGCACATTACAGTGGTTTTAAATAAAATTTTAAACTAGAGCATTGCTTTGCAAGAGAAAAAGAAATAGTTTCTGCGCAGTAAAACAAAGCGTCCCAATGAACAATTGCGTCCCAATGAACAATTGATTTTGCCAAAATGACTATCTTGTTCTGTTTAATATGTTTTTCCATTGATGCTAAATTCAACTTGCCTGTAAAAGTGGCAGAAAAGACTTTTATGAGGGAGTGGCCAGGGAGTGGCCAAAAATTTTGTTGAAATTGCTCAAATGGCAGGAAAACGATTTTTGGCAAAAAGTAGCAGATGAATATACCTGTGGGTTAAAAATTTTGTCCATCTCTCACTGTTTCTGAGAAAAATGCATTTCTGCATTTTACGCAGAATTTTAAGATGGCTGCCAAAAAAAATGGTGGGAAAACAATTTTTCAAAAAAGTGCCAGATCACTGTCTGTGTAGCCTGGGCGCCAAATGTTTGTCAGAATTGCACTAACATGCACCTTTTCCAAGATAAATGCATTTTTGATTTTATGCAGAAATTCAAGATTGCAGCCAAAACTGGTGGGAAAGTATTTCTGGCAAAAAAGTGCCAGATGACTATGCTGGCCTAAAATTTCATCAAAATCGCTCTATGTTGCACCGATTATGAGATAAATACATTTTTGCGTTTTACGCAGAATTTCAAGATAGCCGCCAAAAATGGGTGGGAAACTTTTAAGTTATCATGCAGACGATTACATCCCTTTTCAAAATCAAGTTTAATAAATATATGAAATAAGAGAAAAAAGGCACAATATACTTTAAACAACAATCCAGATACTCTTCTGAATTTGTAATTATATTTATCTATATATGAAGTTCTAACAATCATTATGGCTGTATATTATAACCTCTGATTTACCAGGTCAGAGAGAAATATAAAGGAATTATTAATCTGCAAACTTTATGTCTACATTCAAAAGTCAAGCTAAATGGGTTTGAAAGAGTGTTATCAATAAACTTACCTATACGGGGTTTCTTGTATGTGAAAATCTGTCATCTGACTTTGCGTAGGTCTTCTTCGTGGTGAATCTGTAAATTACAAATTGGTGTCAGTTTGATAGAGTGGTGACTCTGCAATTATAAATCAGTTTCAAATTGACTAATGGAGTGTTAACTCAGTAAATTATAAATTAATGTTACAAAATGGTATCAAATTGATAGAGCGGTGATTCGGTGAATGTATGTTACAAGCTACTGTCAGAATGATTGATTTGTGTTGTTCTCATCAAATTATTTATGTGTCATATCGTAACAGTTTGTTTCGTGATTAGAGGATTTAAGTGATGATTTTCAGTATTCTTTAATCACTTCTCCTTTAACCTGACACAATATGTTTTATTCTGATTAAATGTGTGGGAAAACTACTGTTATTTTAATTTGATTTTGGAAAGCTTCCCCCACCTCTAGTTCCAACTTTTTTGTTTGGTGCCGTTCGACGTCTGTCTAACATTGCCACAGCCATTATATCATCCTCGTATTCCTGCTGAAACCCCTGTAAGTTATACAGACAAGCAATCAGTGCGTGTGAAAGGGCTCTGTGACAGCTGACTGTGTATTTTGAGTTTCAGAGTAGAAGTGACAGAAGAAAATACTGCAAATGCAATAGATTTTGAGTTACAACTGATTTACTCAACAGTGAGAATCTCAAAGTAGCTTTTGCTCAGCTATGTAATCAGTTAAAGGGCTGCAATTTTAATATGGTACAGCTCACACAAAAGTAGGTGAATAACATATTTAAACAAGAGGGTCAAAGATGCCCCAAAAGGCAGGTTGCGCAGGCAGCAATAAGGTTAGCAACTGCTGTAATTAAATTTAGAAACAAGGAAAGAAATGTCAGGTTACCCAGTTAAGGTGAATGTGTTAGACATGCTAAGAAACATAAAACTTATAATCTAGGTTACATAATTGTATCTATGCTTTAAACAAACGAAAGAACGGAATTACACCAATTTCGAAAGCAACTTAGCTATGACGGTGATGTTTCTCCCTGTCAAGTTTGAATTCAATTAGACAAAGCGTGTTCGAGTTAGAGTCCGGAAACGGAAATGTTGACGTACAAACAAAACGGCTGGAATTTCACCAATTTTGAAAGGAACCTAGCTGTGATGGTGATCTATGTCCCTGTCAAGTATGAATTCGATTGGACAAACCGTTTTCAAGTTAGACTCCGGAAATGAAAATGTGGACGGACAGAAAGATGGACAGACAAATGGACAGAATTACACCAATTTCGAAAGAAACCTAGCTCTGATGGTGATCTATGTCCCTGTCAAGTTTGAATTCAATTGGACAAACTGTTTTCGAGTTATAGTCCGGAAACGAAAATGTGGACGGACAGACGGATGGACAGACAAACGGACAAAAAACAGACAAACGAACAGACGGAATTTCACCAATTTCGAAAGGAACCTAGCTCTGATGGTGATCTATGTCCCTGTCAAGTTTGAATTTGATTGGACAAACTGTATTCGAGTTATAGTCTGGAAACGAAAATGTGGACGGACAGACGGATGGACAGACAAATGGACAAACAGACAGACAAACAAACAGATGGAATTACACCAAGTTCGAAAGGAACCTAGCTATGATGGTGATCTATGTCCCTGTCAAGTATGAATTCGATTGGACAAACTGTTTTTGAGTTAGAGTCCGGAAACGAAAATGTGGACGGACAGACAGATGGACAAATGGACAAAAACGGACAAACAAACAAACAGAATTACACCAATTTCGAAAGGAACCTGGTGATCTATGTCCCTGTCAAGTTTGAATTCGATTGGACAAACTGTTTTCGAGTTAGAGTCCAGAAACAAAAATGTGGACGGACGGATGGACAGACAAACGGACAAAAAACAGACAAACGAATGGACGGAATTTCACCAATTTCGAAAGGAACTTAGCTATGATGGTGATCTATCTCCCTGTCAAGTTTGAATTCGATTGGACAAACCGTTTTCGAGTTAGAGTCCGGAAACGAAAAATGTGGACGGACAAACGGACGTCGGACACATCAATCTAATAGGCAGGTTGGTTACACGCAACCTGCCTAGACATCGAACACATCAATCTAATAGGCGGGTTGATTACATGCAACCCGCCTAAAAAATACTGTATTAAATGAAATAGTTTTCAAGTTACAACTGATTTACTCAACAGTGAGAACCTGAAAGTAGCTATTACTCAGCTATGCAAGGAGCTACAGGTCTGCAATTTTACTATTTTATAGCTGATCCAAAAGTAGGTTAACGACATATTTAAAACAATACTGTAAAGGCAATAGTTTTCAAGTTACAACTGATTAACTCAGCAGTGAACTCTAAAAGTAGCTATTGCTCAGCTATGCCATGACATACAGGCCTGCAAATTCACTAAGTTATAGCTGACCCCAAAAGTAGGTGAACAACATATTTATAGAAAATACTTTAAATGCAATATTTTTCAAGTTGCAACTGATTTACTCAACGAAGAGAACCTCAGAATAGCTATTACACAGCTATGCCATGAGCTACACATCTCCCATTTTACATTGTTATAGCTAATTCAAAAGTAGATGAATAGCATATTTAAACAAAATTCTCTAAATGCAATAGTTTTGAAGTAACAACTGATTTACTCAACAGTAAGAACCTGAAAGTAGCTATTGCTCAGCTATGCCATGACATACAGGCCTCCAAATTCACTATGTTATAGCTGACCCAAAAGTAGGTGAACAACATATTAAAACAAAATACCCTAAATGCAATATTTTTCAAGTTACAACTGATTTACTAAACAGTGAGAATCTGAGAATAGCTATTACTCAGCTATGCCATGAGCTACATATTTGCAATTTTACTATGTTATAGCTAATTCAAAAGTACATGAAAAAAATATTTTAACAAAATACACTAAATGCAATACAAGCAATTTACTAAACAGTGACAACCTCAAAGTAGCTATTACTCAGCTATGCAATGAGCTACGGGTCTGAAAGTTTACTATGTTATAGCTGACTCAAAAGTAGCTGAATAACATATTTATACAAAATTCTGTAAATGCAATAGTTTTTGTGTTACAAGTGATTTTACTCATTATGAAAGGTACTGAAAAATCAGAAAGTAGCTATTTCTCAGTTTGCTATTGGAATAGACACCCAAGTTACTCACCATGTTGTAGCTGAATAACATATTTTAACAAAATGCTCTAAATGCAATACTTTCCAAGTTATTACAGGATAACCATTCAAAATTATTTCTGTGGATTGAATTAAGATATTTTCTCCAGTGAAATCCCTTAAACTGAAATTTTAATAACATTAATTCCTACTGATTATTAAGTCTTCTGATGGTCATGTCTATTTAAAGTTTCTGTGGACCCACTGTTTGTAATTCCTGTTTCAGTACAACTATTTTTAAGTCCCTTAAGCTTCAACTCAACATGATTTAATTGTAATTACACAGAAAATGTTACAGAAAATTATACAGCAAATTTACTGTAGATAACTGGTAACCCACAGAAACTTTCTCAAAATGGCAGAAAGGCAAGAACCAGATATTTGTTATTCATTAATCAGTGGTATTAATTGAATACCAAAGCCCTGCTTATTGTTGAATATGACAATACAAAAAGTAGCCTACATTATACAGTTTCCTATGTACGGCCTAGGCAAGATTTTAAAGTCCAAGGTCACTGTAGCCGGGTCAAAGGTCAAATCAAAGTCAGATCAGCATGTGGCACACTTACAATCCAAATCAATATCCCCACTAAGTTTGAACCTTATGGTTACTGAGATATAGCCCAGACAAATGTCTGCCATTGGTGAAAAAAGAACTGCAGAGCATTACAGAAACAGTTGGAAACAAAAGTATTATGAAACAATTATTGCATTTCAAAAACTTTTCTATATTCTGTATTGTTGCTGTAGTTTTTCCCTTGAGGTGTTACATTAAAATATATTCTTTATTTACTGAAAAAAAATCCTGGGTAGCAGGTTTCTCCATTTGAATATTCTTACAGTAAAATATCAAAATACATGTATAAGTGAAGTTGACCTCTCTCTCCCACAGATATTAGAATGCATGCCGAAGTTTGTGTTTTTTTGACAAATTTTTAGATAAATCTCAGCAGTGAAACAAAATATATAGTTTGGCTAAAGAAATCACCTAACTTGAACTAAGATACATTAAGTTCACAGATGAAGCCAAATTTTCAAATGTTCCTCAAATACCATGAACAAACATTGGAATAGTGATTTTTTTTCAGTCTTACTTACTCGACTATGAATAAGGTAGATGTCAAGTTTTTCTCTTAGCACCATGAGAAAGTTTTCCATCACATACGGCACACATTTGGCAATGGCTCGAATGGCCTCAGGAGTGAGGTCCAAATTCAGTTTAAGGAAGACTTTTCTGAAAGAACATTCAGAGTAAGAAACAAGATATCTGATACAATAAATGAAATGCACCACTAGCATCAACCTTAAGATATACAAGTAAGAAACAAAATTCATGGAAATTCTGCAAAGATTTAAACAAGGGCATAGCCACAGGTATCACAAATGGGAGGAAATTTACCATAATATTCAGTTAAACAACAGCAATTTCCCAATCGTGAATTTCACTTTTCTTTCTGTAAGCCTCTGTTATCTGAACAATGACTGTGTTGAGATTCTGCACAGAGGCAATATTCACAAAGATTGCTGGTGTATCTGTGTTTAATTCACCAAATTTTAAATTCACTACTTGTATGAGAGAGTATTAATAACAGACTTTCTTCTTTAATGAATCATACAGGTATGTAAAATAACTTAAATGAACTCACAGTTTTTGTAAACTCAATGTCAATGCTAATTTATGTGTTTTAAAAGTGACAAACAAATCACAAAAGTTATGACTATCAAACAGGGACACAAAATTATGCTTAAATATCTGTTGTTTTTATTTTTAATGCAAGATAAAACACCTCCATCCATATAAAGAACCACTGCTGTTCAAATTATTTATTTAAAAAACATTAACATTCTCTAAAACAAGATAAAACTAGACATTGCGTCTCAATGATTCATATCCCTAGACAGAACAATTCACCCAAATAGGTACAATAGCACTTATCTTTTGTGATGTCATCTGACCTTGACTTCACAGACATATGATGTATTACCAAAATTATTTGTTATCAATGGTTTTCATATTTCAAACTCCTTGGATCAATAATAAGTGAGATATAAGGCTTTTTTTGGTAAGTGGACTCATTTCACCCTTGAAGCAGAGGTCTATGGTCAAATCTGATTTTTACAAAAGAAATTAGTAACCCATAAGTATATTCAAAATGTTAAAAAAAGGGCCTTAATGGGGAACTTTTGTGCTTTCTGGATGACCACAAATGAAGAAATTCAAAGTAAAATTTAATCATGTTTATAGAGGAAATATACATCTACCAGATACATTAACCAAATGGTAATCAATATACATGTAACAGAATTTGGCCAAAATATTACCTTCTCAAGGCCATCATTGACATTGACCATGAATTGTCTTTTTGTCCCTACCCATATTCACCCACATTCCAACTTTAAAATGTCTAAGTAAAATCATTTTTGTGCCTGAAAACAAAGGTTAAAAATAGCATCAGAGATGCCCGTACCCCACAGCCTGGGGAAATATTTTTCAACACCATGAGATATAGAAGTAGTATAACAGTACAAAGTTCAAAATACTTTCAGAGCAGTGTCAGTTATATTAAGGTCCAAATAATGCTTAAGTAGAGAAAATAACATCTAAGAAAAAGAAATGTATGTAAAGATGAAGTATTAAAACAAAACAATACTAAAATGACAGCACTTATCAGTAAACCAAAAATGGCCGAATTATGGTTTGGATGTTTTGAATATTACCCATACATACAGAAGTGGCAATACATCCAATGAATGCTTATGTGTGGCCTGTGGCTCACTTGATGAAATTCCATCTGTTACAATGGGAACTTGCTTCATTCTTAATGAATTCTAATATGACTTTAACAGTGGTTAATCTGCATCAACAGACAGACCCAAAGGTGCAACAAGATTTTAAAGGTCAATACAGCAAGGTCAAAAGTCAATCAGTGTCATACCATGACGTGGCACACCTAAAACCCTGAACCAATGTCCCTACCAAGTATCAACTTCCTACACTTTACAGTCTCTGAGATATAGCCTGGACAAGATTTTATAGGTCAAGGTCACTACAGCAAGGTCAAAGGTTAAATCAAGGTCACACTGTGACGTAGCACACCTACAGCCCCTAGCCAATGTCCCTAACAAGTGTCAACTTCCTACACCTTACGGTTTCCAAGATATAGCCCTGACCAGGTTTTATAGGTCAAGTTCACTACAGCAAGGTCAAAGGTCAAATCAAGGTCACAGCATGATGTTGCACACCTACTACCCCCAACCAATGTCCCTGCCAAATATCAGCTTCCTACACCTTACAGTTTCCGAAATATAGCCCGGACAAGATTTTATAGGTCAAGGTCACTACGGCAAAGGTCAAATCAAGGTCACTCTAAGACGTTGCACATCTACACCCCCTAACCAATGTCCCTACCAAGTATCAACTTCCTACACCTTACAGTTGCTGAGACATAGCCCGGACGAGGTTTTATAGGTCAAGGTCACTACGTCAAGTACAAAGGTCAAATCAAGGTCAGACCATGATGTTGCACACCTACACCCCCCTAACCAATGTTCCTACCAAGTATCAACTTCCTACACCTCACAGTTTCCTAGATATAGCCCGGACAAGATTTTATAGGTCAAGGTCACTACGGCAAGGTCAAAGGTCAAATCAAGGTCAGACCATGACGTTGCACACCTACACCCCCTAACCAATGTCCCTACCAAGTATCAACTTCCTACACCTTACGGTTTCCGAGATATAGCCCGGACAATATTTTATACATCAAGGTCACTACGGCAAGGTCAAAGGTCAAATCAAGGTCAGACCATGACGTTGCACACCTACATCCCCAAACCAATGTCCCTGCCAAGTGTGAACTTCCTACACCTTACGGTTTCTGAGATACAGCCCGGACAAACTATTTCCTGCCAGTGAGACAGTGAGACTGATTGCCATTCTGCCACATACTTGAAAAATGTCCTAAAATAAATACACTTAAATAGCAGGCTTTACATTAAAGAATCAGCACTGAAGAAAGATAGTGTTAAGATAAATAATGAGATCATTATGTTGATAAGAACATACTTTAGAACAAGACCACTACTGTGGTGTGTATCTCCCACCGGGTATTAATCAGAAATGGAGGTAGTCTGACTACAAAAGAGGGTTCAAAGCCCAAGGAGCAATAATAAGGGACATAAAAGGCCTTTTCAATATGATGACCCAAAGGAACCTTGAAGCAGGGGTCAAAGATCAAATTTGACACATGCAAAAGATTCGCAGGACATGAATTCTTATAGGTTGTTTCACATTGGAAGTTCTAGAACCAAATAGAGAATTCAGCTGTTTTGAAATGAGCCATTTTTATTTCCACTAAAATTCAAGATGGTTGCTTAAAATCGTAAAAGTAAAAATTTCTCAGAGGTACTCTTTCCAGGGTCTTTAGTAGCCAAAGGTTCCAAAATATGCTCACAATCACTCTATCTCTGATGGCTTTCAAGACAACCAACATTCTCAATTTCCATCAAAATTCAAGATGGCAGCTGAAACTTTTTCCAAGGCATTATATGCAGGGTCAATAGTGCCCAAAGGGTCCAAAATTTGCTTGAAATTGCTCCATTTCAAATGGTTTTCAAGATAATCGATATTTTTGTTCTCCACCAAAATTCAAGATGGTGACCAAAATTCAAAAATTAAAAAATTTTCAGAGGCATTATATCCAGGGTCTATAGTGCCCAAATAGGATGCAAAATTTGCTCGAAATAGTTCTATGTCTAGCAGTTTTCACAATAACACACATTTTCTATTTCTGGCAAAATTAAAGATAGTGGCCAGAATTTCGAAAATGAAAAATTATTTGCTCAAAATTGCTCTATCTCTAGCAGTTTTTGAGATAATCGACATTTCCGTATCCGGCAAAATTCAACATGGTGGCCGAAATTTGGAAAATTAACAATTTTTCATAGACATTGTATCCAAGGTCTATAGTATCCAAAGTGTCCAAAATTTACTCAGTTTTTGAGATAATCGACATTCAAAAATCAAGATGGCAGCCAAAATTTAGAAAATAAAATTTTTTTTCAGAGGCATTACATTTAGCGTCTGTAGTGCCAGAAGGGTCTATAATTTGCTCAAAATCACTCTATCTCTAATAGTTTTTGAGATAATCAACATTTTTGGTTTGTGCCAGAAGAAATACCTCAAGTTTGACCTTTAGAAGGCTGCAATGAGTCTTCTAGTGGAAGGCCAAGGCCACAAAGCAAGTGTATGTATATACAGGTGACATATGCATGTATTATAAACATCAGCCATAGGATGATATGTCCTTCTTTGTTTGATACCCCGGTCAAAATGTAAAGAAATATCACAAATTTGGCTTTCAGCATGTTGACCTTGCACTTGACCTTTTCTTTTTTTTTTCTTTGCAAGGATAAAAGGTCAAATTTGACACATGTGACAAATTCATAGGCCATGATTTCCTGTAGCTTTTTGGCAAATATCGAAGCTGTACAACGAATAATAAGGGAGATATAAGGCCTCTTTAGTATGATGATCCCATCTGACCTTGAAGCAGGGGTCAAAGGTCAAATTCGACACTGCAAGACATTTACAGGACTTTTTAGGGCCACTAACAAGGAAGATACAAGTAATTTACTGAACAGTGAGAATTTCAAAATAGATATTGCTCAGCTGTTCAATGAGCTTCAGGTCTATAATCTTACTATGTTATAGCCGACCCAAAAATAGGTGAATAACATATTAAAACAAAATACTCTAAATGCAAGAGTTTTCAAATTACAAGTGTAGCTTGACACAGCTGTCCCAAAAGAAGATGAACAACATAATGAAAAGGGATAGCCTAAATGCAGTATTTTGGAAGATATTACATATTTACTCTTTCATAACTTAAATAAAATTAAGGAAATAGCTACTACTCACTTATATTATGCAACAGAGCTCCGAAGTACACACCGTCTTGTAGGTAAGGAGAAAGTAGCTGAACAACACATTTTAACAAAATACTCTAAATGTAATAGTTTTAGATTTAGAAGCCATTTACTCAAATTAACTTAAGTGTTATAACTTATTTATCTTTAGGTCACAGTAAGAAAAAAAGATTTCAAAGACCATAAAAATCCTTTATTAGAACAAGTACTTTACAAGAAAAGTGAAAATGCTGCTGTTTTAGAGGAGAAATCTTTGTGACACACTAACGGATGTACGCATACAGAATACATTTCATAATCTCCCTCCTGGACTAAAGCCCGGCAGGAGATAGTAATTTACTGTCAGTGTATTAAAGAAAATTAGAAACTATGACTTACTTGGTCAAGGTAAACCAGTTATATTCTTTCTGATTTGTAGCAAAAGTAGAAGTATAATTGTGAATTTCTACAAGCTTAGGTACAAAATGTGAAACAAGCTCAGCCACCATAACTAGAAGGGAAAAAAGAAGAAAAATATTCCATGTATGTTCAAGTATTATAAACAGAATAACAGAGGACAAAACAATACAAGAAACTCAACCCAGCACATCTTTTTCATTAATTTCAACGAAATAAAATATACAAAGAGGAAGAATTTTGTTCAATATTTGTACATCAGTCAGCCAACAATTTTTTTAAAATGTCAATCTGATATGATTTCTTTCTTTTTTTGAAAAACTGCCTTGAAAATAGCCAATTTCATACCAGTAATAGCAAATAATCAAATGATCAATATCAGCAAATCAAATCATGTGTTTTATAATTGACTAGTCTTCAACACAAGATGAAATCCAACTATCTTCATTAGTAAGACAAGTTATCAAATTAGCCAAAAAAAAATCACAGAAATGATTATCAGGCATTACACACTGCTAAAATATCTCAGATAATTAAAACAGTATCTACCCATCTAGCAAACAAGTATTATAGGTTATCCTGAACATGAAAGAAGAAAAAAGTCATATATGATAGAAGCTAAGATCTGGTAATAGAAATGAATTATCCCTTGGATTTATCCAATGTTATGACAAAAAGATTTCACCTGTTCAAAAGTTGCCAGTTACTAACTTTACTCTCAATAGACTCAGCTTTATGATAATCTCCAAGCTGTACTAGTTTCCTCTTACCACTTAGAAATTCTATACTCTCCGCAGTCAGCACTGTTGGTATATTGATGAAAACAGCATTAAGATTTGAATGAAACTCTAGCCTTAGTTTTTTGGCACAACAAAATGCCTTAAGGCTACACAACAAAATATTTTTTTCATATACAATTCTAATTCTAATAATGCTTTATAGCTCTTAATTTCCATCTATTGACAGACTCTAAGGTGCATAATACCAGAAAGCAGAAATTCATAATAATTAAGCCAGAAACATCGCAGGGGTCGGCACCACAGAGAAAAACCGGGACAAGACTAGAAGACTAGGGTGGATATGCTTTTGCTAAGAGACAGGTTTTCAACTTCTTTCTGAATAAAGTAAGAGATTTGGTTAAGCGTACATCATCAGGCAGATCATTCCAAATCCTTGGGGCATCATATGCACATCTGACTGAGGCAAAAATGTTTTTAGACTTGTATATTGATGCAAAGTCTGGGACCTCAAGCAAACACGCCATCTGATTGACGAGTTTTGTACACACTATGGCCGGGTTTGAGGAAAAATTCAAAATATTTAGGATAACCACTTTGTAGGAACTTGTACACCAATAGGGCCATCTTGAAAACAGAGTGATGCTTGATAGGCAATCACTGAAGAGTCTTTCTGACAGGAGTGATATGCGAGTACTTGGTGGTATTGGCAACAATGCTAGCAAGACTGTTTTGAACACACTGGAGCCTGGAAACATCAAGAGAAGCGGGACTTCTAAACAAGAAATTACAGTAGGCAAGACGACTTCCAACAAAAGCGTTTGCTGCCAAAAGACCAGCATCAAATGTGAGATACCCTATGAGTCGCTTAAGATCCCTGATATGAACAAAACAAGCTTTACAGATATTCATGACATGGCAAGACAAGGAAAAATGTGAGTCAAACAAAACACCAAGGTTCTTAAATGCCTCAGCAAGTGAGAGATTATCAAGTATATTAACTGGGAAAAATTTGATGAATTTTGCACACACAGTCCTTGAGCCAAACAAAAAAAATTCCATTTTATCGGGCTAAAGCTTAAGCTTGTTTGCAGAAAGCCGCTTTCTGACATCATCTAAGCAGTTTTTCAGCTTATCAAAGGCCTGAGTGATATTCTCCTGTGTAAGATGAACATATAACTGTGTGTCATTAGGATTAACATGGAAACTTATGCTAGGATGATTTTGAATAGCTTTACTGGGGGGAATAGACTAGTATATAGTGAAACTAGAAATAGGACGCCCTGTTGATAGTAGCTGCGACATATGAATAGAAACAGGATAGCGTAGAAGAACACACATTATCATGTGTAATGTCCACCCCATGAACCTTTTGCCAAAATTGTACAGTAGTCTTACAAGACCCTGTTTCATTTCTAAGATATATCAATGATGCTTAAATATTTATTAGTGTATATGTAAATTATTTCAGCTTCATGCCTTTTTGCATTTGGTTGGGTCAAAAATTTTGACGAAATCACTCTATCTTGCACGGTTAAAAAGATAGAAGCAAATTTCTGTTTTTCTAGTTTTGGCAAAAATTTGAAAATTCAAAATGGCTGCCATTTTTGGGAAGAGGAAAATTTTTTGAAAATTGCCAAGAGTACATTTATTAGATACCCTATGGGTCGAAAAGTCCACCAAAATAACTCTATTTTCCACGGTTAAGGCAAATTTGTGTTTTTCCATTTTGGGCAAAAATTCCAAATGGCCGCCATATGTGGGGAGGGGAAAATTTTTTGAAAATTGCCAAGAGTACATTTCTTAGACACCCTGTGGGTCGAAAATTTCGACGAAATCGCTCTATCTCGCATGGTTAAGGAGATAGAAGCAATTTTGTGCTTTGCCATTTTGGGCAAAAATTCGAAAATTCAAAAAGGCCGCCATTTTTGAGGAGGGGAAATGTTTTTGAAAATTGCTGAGAGTGCATTTCTGAGATAACCTGTGGGTCGAAAATTTCGATGAAATCGCTCTATCTCACACGGTTAAGGAGATAGAAGCAAATTTGTGTTTTGCCATTTTTGGCAAAAATTCGAAAATTCAAAATAGCCGCCATTTTTGGGGAGGGGAGAATTTCTTGAAAATTGCAAAGAGTACATTCCTTAGATACCCTTTGGGTCAAAAATTTCGACGAAATCGCTCTATCTCGCACGGTTTAGGAGATATGAGCACATTTGCCTTTTTCAGTATTCAAAATAGGCAATTACTCATTTATTTAATTAATTACTCACTCATCTATGAAGCAATTCCCCCCAAAAGCAATCCCATACAAGCTATTAACCCAATGAACCTCCATACCAAATTTCAGAAAGCTAGGCTTAATAGCATTCCTTAAAATGTCTGGAAACCAAAGAGATACTCAAAAGTAGCAAAGTAGCTATTACTCAGTTAGCTATAAAGCTATCACTACCAAAAGCAATCCCATACAAGCTATTAACCCAATAAACCTGCATGCCAAATTTGGTAAAGATAGGACGGCGGAAAAAGCAAAAATAAGTGGGGTGGACATAAATAGGATTAGCCCCAGGACAGAGCCCTGGGGCACCCTATACAAAAGCCTTTGGACATCAGATAAAACAGAGCCAATCCTGATGCACTGATAGCAGTCAGACAGGCAAGACTTGAACCAGTCTAGAACCACACTACCAACACCAAAACAGGAATTCAGACAGTCAATCGGCGTACTATGAAGTACAAACATGAAAGATGAAAAATAGATAAAAATATTGCAAATAAAAACACCTGAAGTATAACTCTGTCAAATTTAATTCCTTTTTAAGTAGAAGTAAATGCCTTTAAGGCTTTTGCTATTGAATTTTATACTGTTTTCTGGAAATGCTAATGGTCCTGCAGGATTTGCCTTGATATGTTTTTACCAAGACAACATACTTATTTGCATGTTATCTTTATATAAACTTGCTTCTTGTGGATATTGACTGAAAAGTCATATTTACAAATTATGAACAGTTTTAAATAATTTAATTACAGAAATCTAACATAAGACCACACTGGTTTAAAACTTACCTCCATCCGAGAAATCTCTTGCTAAGTTTTTCTTTGGCCTGGACAGAGGGATCTGATCCAGCCACATGTAGAGTTTTTCTAGTTCATGGTCAGGTGGGATTGCCTGTAATCTTTTTAGCCGCAATAATTCAGCTCTCCGTCTCTCTTCCACCATTTTTTCATAATAGGGAAGTCAAATCCCTGAAGTGAAAAAGCTGCAACTGTCACAATGATGCGTCTCAAAGTGTTCCTCTTCACCAGTTTATTTCCCTCCTATTTTTACAAACTATATTTTAAAACTTTCAGATAAAACATTGTACTTGCATTTAGGGTAATATAACTCCACACATAATCAAATAATCAATCAAAAAAAATTATAACAAGATAAATGTGTTGTCCCATTTTACACAGAAATTCATAATGGTGGGAAAATGATATTTGGCAAACACTTGAAGAAGACTCTGCATACAATTTGGACCAAATTGCTCTATCTCATAACACTTTCAAGATAAATGCATTTTGGCATTTTACACAGAACTTCAAGATGGCCACCAAAAATGGCAGGAAACGGATTTTCGTAAAAACTTGGAGATGACTTTGGTATACCCTCTGGGTTAAAAATTTGGTCAAAATCATTCTATATCGCAACATTTCCAAAAAAGGCAAGCAAATGTTTTTTTTTGGAGGGACAACATCTGACAGATGACTCTGTATAATATACACTTCAAGCAAAAAATTTGGCCAAAATCACTCTATCTCACAATGTTTTTGAGATGTTAAGGCCTTTTTTATTTTCATTGTTAAGATATATTTGTAACACTTAATTAAGTTTGCCATTAATAAGTTGGCCATTTTCTATTGAATAACTTCCAAAAGTTAACTAGAGATTGCGCCTCGACGCAGTATATCCCCGGACGGGACATGGTTGAAGCGTGACATACAGAGTATTATGGTTGACAGAAATATACCCCTGTGGGGAGGGGGCCTAAGTGTTTATGGGAGCAACTTGTACTGACACTAAGTAAACAAAATGTTTGCTTAATGAAAGATACAAATGTAACTAGACGCAGTGCATCGGAGAACCGATGCAAATTGTATCTACCAGAAAGAAAACTCGCCAATCAACCATCACTTAAACTTGCAAGGAGGAGCCCAAGGTAAAATCTGACCACATTAAAAGATTCTTAGCCCATGATTTCCAACAGGTTGGTGTGACATTGCAAACCTCTAGGGAACACAAATAAGCGAGTTATAAGCACTTTTAAATTTGCCTATCCTCATTTGACCTTGAAGAGGGGCCAAAGCTCAAATCTGATCACATCAAAAGATTTCTAGCGCATGATTTCCTATAGGATGCTTTCACATTACAAACCTCTAGGACCAAGAAAAAGTGATTTATAAGCACTTTAGATTTTGCTATCCAAGTTTGACCTCGAAGGAAGGGCCCAAGGTTGGTTTCACATTGCAAACCTCAAGGACCAATAATAAGCAAGATATAAGCACTTTTAAGTTTGGGTATCCTTGTTTGACCTTGAAGGAGGGGTCCAAGGTCAAATATCACCACATAAAAAAATTCCCGGCCCATGATTTCCTGTAAGTTGGTTTACCATCCCAAACCTGTACGACCAATAATAAGCGAGTTATGAGCACTTTTAAGTTTGGCTATCCTCGTTTGACCTTGAAGGAGAGGTCCAAGGTAAAATCTGACCACACCAAAAGATTCCCAGCCCATGATTTCCTATAGGTTGGTATACCATCCCAAACCTCTAGGACCAATAATAAGCGAATTATAAGCATTTTACGTTTGGCTATCCTCATTTGACCTTGAAGGAGGGGTCCAAGGTAAAATCTGACCATGCCAGAAGATTCCCTGCCCATGATTTCCTACAGGTTGGTTTTCTATCCCAAACCTGTAGGACCAATAATAAGGGAGATATAAGCACTTTTCATGACTGATAAAAAAACGCCTTTGGTGGTCTGTGGATGACCTTCATTTAAGAGCCTCAAGGTAAAAAATTTCTGCATGCTTACAGAGGACATATATATGTATTATATATACCAGGCTTACCAGCCATAGGATGATCTAACTTTCTGGAGTGTGGTCTGATAAGATAAGACTGACAGGTAGTTGGACAAATCTTGTTGGGAAAGTCTTCTTATCTATAGCCACTTTTGACCAGCTAGCAGGTCCTGACAGTAGGCTGGCTGACTGGTCTAGTAGGTTGAGACAGTCATCTCACCAGGACCAATGACTGGTATAAGAATTTCTCGGTAACCAATTTCCTCGGGCAGTAACTGATTGGTCTAAGACGGCCACTTGACCCTTAAAAGGCTTCTGCTGGTCTGAGTGTTAGCCAGTCCTGTGGACCTGCCCAGTACCAGGGCCTAACTGGTTATAGGTGAAGCAATGCTCTGTAACCGGTTCCTGGTGGCTCCACAGTTCTGCGAAAACTCATAGGAGCTGGCAGAACTGGGTGAATTAGACTACGTCTCAGCAGTGGTAGGCTTATATGAAACAACTGCCTTCTTCCTGTCCATAACTGTGGAATCAGCAGATTTTCTCTGTAACCAACAATCCTCTGTAACCAGTAAGCCTGGATCCTGCTACTCCATCATGTACTCAACCTCCAAAGCCATTTTCAATAGTTTCCATGTAATATAGTCAGCACTAAGTGAAAATATCTCCAAAAAGGTCAAAAATGGCCTCGGTCAGGTACTTTGGCAGTCTGTGGATGACCTTCAATGAAGAGCTTCAATGTCAAATTTCTGCATGCTTACAGAGGACATATATATGTATTATATATACCAGCCATAGGATGATCCAACTTTATGTATATGAGAACTGGGCCAAAATGTGAAAAAATGGCCAAAATCTGACCTTTAAGAGGCCACCAGTGACCTTGAAATTGAAGGTTAAGGTCACAAAACAATAGCATTCGTGGCATTGCCCATATATACCCACATACCAAATTTGAAAGGTCTACCTAAAATCTTTTTTAAGTTATCACGTCTGAAAGGAAATCTCTGTGGCGGCGGCGTGACCGTACTGAATCCTAAGTATCCCCGACTTTCGTCTGGGGATACAATGATTTCCAGACATAACAAACCTACTTGCCAAATTTTGTGTGATTAGGTGAAGCACTTTTGAAGTTATCCAGACAAGCAAACCCCATTAAAAATGTTTTTGATCATGTGACTTCTGTAATTTTTGAAATGTCATGACTCCATATTCAGAAAATTTGCCCAGGGCTATGCATACACGTACCAAATTTGAAGAGAATCTGCCAAGTGGTTGCTGTGTCTGATACATGAATTTTTTTTTCCAATTTATTGTGCTCAATTTCACAAGTTAATACATGGCACCATCTTAACATACTTTAAGGATTTAGACTTAGATTTCATTTTAAAGGCTCACTTTAGTCAGACAGCATGTAAAATATCACTATTTACCATAGAAATCGAATAACATAGACTAGAATGGACCTCAGCCTCTCATTTGCAGGAAAAATGGCCACCATATTAGAATATTACAGAATATTGCAAGTGTGAATAAAATTGTTGTAAAATAGACCAACTTTAAATAATAATATCTCTGTAAATATCCCATCAATTTTCAATCTGTAAGAAGCAAAGAAACAAGCAGATAATAAGCTTTTCACTGATACCAATGATATACCTATATCAAACATAATAATTAGTTAAACCACCAATTAAATATAAGTATTGATAAATTAACCCAATTTCAGTGACTCTTTGGGGTAAACATACAAAACTAGAAATAGGACGCCCTGTTGATAGTAGATGCGAATAGAAACAGGATAGCATAGAAGAACACACATTATCATGTGTAATGTCCACCCCATGAACCTTTTGCCAAAATTGTACAGTAGTCTTACAAGACCCTGTTTCATTTGTAAAATATATCAATGATGCTTAAATATTTATTAGTGTAGATGTAAATTATTTCAGCTTCATGCCTTTTTGCATTGGTTGGGTCGAAAATTTTGACGAAATCACTCTATCTTGCACGGTTAAGAAGATAGAAGCAAATTCCTGTTTTTCTATTTTTGGCAAAAATTCGAAAAATCAAAATGGCCGCCATTTTTGGGGAGGGGAAAATTTTTTGAAAATTGCAAAGAGTACATTCCTTAGGTACCCTGTGGGTCGAAAATTTCGACGAAATCGTTCTATCTCGCACGGTTAAGGAGATAGAAGCACATTTGTGTTTTGCCATTTTTGGCAAAAATTCGAAAATTCAAAATGGCCGCCATTTTTGGGGAGGGGAAAATTTTTTGAAAATTGCACAGAGTACATTCCTTAGATACCCTGTGGGTCGAAAATTTCGACGAAATCGCTCTATCTCGCACGGTTAAGGAGATAGAAGCAAATTTGTGTTTTGCCATTTTTGGCAAAAATTCGAAAATTCAAAATGGCCGCCATTTTTGGGGAGGGGAAAATTTTTTGAAAATTGCAAAGAGTACATTCCTTAGATACCATGTGGGTCGAAAATTTCGACGAAATCGCTCTATCTCGCACGGTTAAGGAGATAGAAGCAAATTTGTGTTTTGCCATTTTTGGCAAAAATTCGAAAATTCAAAATGGCCGCCATTTTTGGGGAGGGGAAAATTTTTTGAAAATTGCAAAGAGTACATTCCTTAGATACCATGTGGGTCGAAAATTTCGACGAAATCGCTCTATCTCGCACGGTTAAGGAGATAGAAGCACATTTGTGTTTTGCCATTTTTGGCAAAAATTCGAAAATTCAAAATGGCCGCCATTTTTGGGGAGGGGAAAATTTTTTGAAAATTGCAAACACTACAATGCTCAGATACCCTGTGGGCGAAAATTTCGACGAAATCGCTCTATCTCGCACGGTTAAGGAGATAGAAGCAAATTTGTGTTTTGCCATTTTTGGCAAAAATTCGAAAATTCAAAATGGCTGCCATTTTTGGGGAGGGGAAAATTTTTTGAAAATTGCAAAGATTACATTCCTTAGTTACCCTGTGGGCGAAAATTTCGACGAAATCGCTCTATCTCGCACGGTTAAGGAGATAGAAGCAATTTTGTGTTTTGCCATTTTTGGCAAAAATTCGAAAATTCAAAATGGCCGCCATTTTTGGGAAAAGGAAAATATTTTGAAAATTGGCAAGAGTACATTCTTTAGGTACCCTGTGGGTCGAAAATTTCGACGAAATCGCTCTATCTCGCACGGTTAAGGAGATAGAAGCACTTTTGTGTTTTGCCATTTTTGGGAAAAATTCGAAAATTCAAAATGGCCGCCATTTTTGGGGAGGGGAAATTTTTTTGAAAATTGCAGAGTACATTCCTTAGATAGCCTGTGGGTCGAAAATTTCGACGAAATCGCTCTATCTCGCACGGTTAAGGAGATAGAAGCAAATTTGTGTTTTGCCATTTTTGGCAAAAATTCGAAAATTCAAAATGGCCACCATTTTTGGGGAGGGGAAAATTTTTTGAAAATTGCAAAGAGTACATTCCTTAGATACCCTGTGGGTCGAAAATTTCGACGAAATCGCTCTATCTCGCACGGTTAAGGAGATAGAAGCAAATTTGTGTTTTGCCATTTTTGGCAAAAATTCGAAAATTCAAAATGGCCGCCATTTTTGGGGAGGGGAAAATTTTTTGAAAATTGCCAAGACTACAATGCTCAGATACCCTGTGGGCGAAAATTTTGACGAAATCGCTCTATCTCGCATGGTTAAGGAGATAGAAGCAAATTTGTGTTTTGCCATTTTTGGCAAAAATTCGAAAATTCAAAATGGCTGCCATTTTTGGGGAGGGGAAAATTTTTTGAAAATTGCAAAGTGTACATTCCTTAGATACCCTGTGGGTCGAAAATTTCGACGAAATCGCTCTATCTCGCACGGTTTAGGAGATATGAGCACATTTGCTTTTTTCAGTATTCAAAATAGCTAATTACTCATTTATTTAATTAATTACTCACTCATCTATGAAGCAATTCCCCCCAAAAGCAATCCCATACAAGCTATTAACCCAATGAACCTCCATACCAAATTTCAGAAAGCTAGGCTTAATAGCATTCCTTAAAATGTCTGGAAACCAAAGAGCTACTCAAAAGTAGCAAAGTAGCTATTACTCAGTTAGCTATAGAGCTATCATCACCAAAAGCAATCCCATACAAGCTATTAACCCAATAAACCTGCATGCCAAATTTGGTAAAGATAGGATAAGAACTGTTGCCTAAAATGTCTGGAAACCAAGTGGGACGGCGGACGGCGGAAAAAGTAAAAATAATATGTCCACCCCCCAGTGGGGTGGACATAATAACTACTGCACATATATTTGTAGAAAAAACTAGAAAACTTGTTGTTAGAACAATAGTCAAAAGGTTAAAAAAAAGCTCATAAAATTTTGAAACATTGTATAGAATCACAGAATATATATGGCTCTTAAAATTAGAATAAAATTAAGATATAATCATCACTTAAAATGTAGAAAAGTTTTTTTTAAAACATCTAAAGAAATAAATGCAGGTTTTGTTATACATATTAGCTTGCCTATTCCTGCTAGCCATAAATTCCAATATTCCTTAACTTTGTTCTCATTTTCAAAATGATTTTTCAGGTACCTAAAAATAAGTTGTCTTCATATGGATTACCTGTTCGTCCACATGTTAACATATTTTTGAAATAATGATTTGTCTTCATACATGTTAGTAATGTTCTGACACAGTTTTTATTTTTAAATGTTCAAACTGAATTAATTGTAATAGTTTCTAAATTTCACTTGGCTTGTCTAGAAATGTTCAGTTGCTGTGAAAGGAGTGGCATGGCTGTCTCATCCGGCATCATGAAGACATTGGACAACTGTGATCTTTAATTAGTCCTTGGAGATTCAATCATAACGCAATTAGATAGTGCATACTGTATACCTCTGAAAAGGCAGCAGTAACCTAATAACTAGAAAGTGTGTCCATTTGACACAGTGTCTCCAAGGACGGGACATGGTGAAGTACAATGAGTATCTTGGTGAACTAAGATCAGTATCAAAAGTTACTGCGTTCTAAGTTGGACCAAGACCCAATGTTCTAATTTTTCATGAAAGGCCAAGCAGCAACAAACAACAAACAAAAAGACAAACAGAAAACAGACAAGCAAACAGTTATGAATTCAACATACCCCTCACTAATAAGTGAATGGGAAAATTTACAGCACCCATGGGAGAATATGGTTCCTTGTTTGATTGTATGTACATTAACAAAAAGAAACTGTGTCTCAATAAATATGTCTAACACTTATAATTTAAAAAACAAAGCATGTAATTATAAGTAAATGGGAAAATTTGGATTTTTTTTTGGTATCAGAGCAGTGATGCTGATCACTCTCAAAAGTTAATGGAATCTAAGTTGAACCAAGACCCATTAGCTGGTCAAAAGTCTAGGTAATTTTTTTAGTTATCGTTTCTGAAAGGAAATCTCTAAGGAAGACATATGGCATTTTTACTTAAACATAGTTTGACCTTTAGGTAAGGCTCAAACCTAACCCTTCCATAAGACTCCAAGCCAATGATTTTTTATAAGTTGATTTAACCTCCTGAAACCCTTTGATAAATAACAAAGCAGCAAAGCAGTTATAAATGAAAATTTCTACGTGGATTTTTATGCAACAAAAACAAGCAGAAGCACTGCAAAAGGACATGTCTAATAATATATAATACATATTTGTAGGTTACATAGTTTCTGACATCGCACTTTTCAGCCACTTTAATTACTGCTTATGGTTTTGGAAATAAATTAATCTTGTTATGAGTTACCAGATATGGAGCCATGCCGAATTAACAAAAATTGAACTTTGACATGACTTGATGACTATACCTATTTTGTCCTCTAATGATAAATATATTGCATAAAACTAGATCAATATTGTATTTATTTCAACTTAAAGATTATATGGCTGCTCTTGTCCACCCTAGTGTACATGACTGAAATTTGACAAAGTAGTAGGTGTATGCAACTTTAATATGCTTCGGCTTCTGGGCCCGTATTCACAAAAGGTCTTAGCCAGGGCTTAGGCTTAAAGTTGAGACTTTTGTCTCAAGTTTCTGCCCAAAAACTGCTAAGACTGTTGTCTTAGGCTTAGTGGTATTCACAAAGAATTTAAGACCGGTCTTAGGCTTAGCCAAGGGTTCAACTTTAAGACTGGTTGGTAGTAAGCTTAAATTTTGTAAAGAGGACTTAAATATGGCCGCCATAAACTTTTCTCCACTTCAAAATTTGAAATGGCTGTAAATAAAGTTTAATTATACAGAACACCTCACTAAATCAGTCTTTGGGAATTTATATGTAGTAACATTAGGGTTTCCATTTCAAAACAGCACTTTTCCTAAGATAAAATACATTAAATGAAGGATATATTTCACCAATAGTATAGTTTGAATAGAAAAGAAAGGTCACATGACACAGAAAACCACTGTGGTTATTTGATAATCTTGGACTTAGCTAAGTCACCCTTTGTGAATACGGTTTTAAGACAAAACTTAGCTGAGACAAAAGTCTTAACTTTAAGATTGGATTTAAGCCTAAGACCTGGCTATGTCTAAGACCTTTAGTGAATACGGGCCCCGGCACACTTGGAGCAAGTAAACTATTTTCTTTTTTTCATTTCACACTATTTCATGGGTTTCTCAACTATCTTTTATAAGTAGAAATGCAGCTTGAAGATCAAATACTACAACACTAATACTAGCAGAATATGGGTTGACCCTGGGACTCTCTACGGATGTCACACATGCTGCGAGTCTTGTCAAAAATAATTTGCAAAATCAAAACATATTTCAACATTAATTCACTTGGCGGATTCAACCTGAATTGTCTGGTTAGATCCACCTAAAAACAGTTGCAAAATCTATGGTCGTCGTGTGTCATTGGAGTTATCATACATATTTTCCATGGGTTTGAACTTAAATTATACTGTAATATTCTAAATTTTCACTTTGGTTTATATTTCTTTTTATTAACAACTGATGTTTTAGTGAAAATGTAATTGGAAATCGATTTTACAGAGGACTGCTGCTTCGCACAATAATTTTCATATGAAAACATAAGATTATACTTAACAAAGAAAATTATAATCAAGTTGTTGTTCCATAACACCCTAGCCTTGAGAAAAATAATATCATGTTTAAAGTCATATTTTGATGAGAAATATTTTGAAAATTTTTAATTCAGAGCACCTGCAAATTAGTTTATTAGCATATGACATGAAAAATCCATAGTAACTGTTTTTATTTCTATGGCTTTAAAATATGAACTGAAATTTAAGAAAAAATTTGTTCTGTGGAATACAAATATATACAAATTTTCAGTCACTAGATACAATTCAGACTATTGTAATGTTACAGCCAGTAGACATTTTTAATAGCATGAAAACCCCAAAGATCACCATATATTTATTTTAATCTGATTTTACCTACTGAATTCAACCTGATTTCAACATGTTTGTTTCGACATGAAGAGGAAGTAATATTGTCTACCAAATAGACCAGATCCAGGATGTCAAAAACTTTTGGTTCTAGCATATCCTGTCCCAAAACAATAAATATTGCTAATATTGATAAACAGTGCACCCACTAATATTATATATCTTCGGAGTATCGCACCTTAAAAACCATTTTAAAAGGTTTATTATTTTGATTTTATGTCAGTAAAATACATTTATAACTTGTTCCAATGCATATTTGATAAAAAAAAATCAATGTATCTACAATTAAAGCAAGCAAGCAAGCCAAAAAAAAAAAAAGCTTTTATTTCCCAGTTATGCAATGTTTCGGCGGGGAGTAGTTAATAAGTGCCAATAGTGGCATTCTACCAGTGAATGTCAGCATACCAGTGAACGCCAGCTTATACTTCTTTTATAGAGGTCAAGGGCAAATGCTTCTGTGTATACACAAAATGGGTGTTCACTGGTATTTCCGGTTCATTCCAATTTGTGGTAAAGACGGTAGATAATCAAAGGTACTTTGTCAAAATACACAGCTGAAAAGCAAATATTATCAGACCGTGTACAACTGTTATTTGGTAGTCTACTGCCCAGCTACCCATGTTCATTGCCTACCCAAGTTCATCACTTGCATGTTTTGACAATATTAAAACCTCTTCACCAGAATCTTTCCTGGTAGAGTTGTACTTCATCATTATTTGTATTTGTTCCATTTGTTTCAGTATCAATATTGCCTGTCCTTAACACTTTTTGAGGCAGGTGACAAACTTGGGTAGGTGACAAACATGGGTAGCTGAGCAGTAATCAAATAAAAAATATAATCTAAGTCTGTTACATTAGAATTTAAATTGAAAATGTTAGCCACAGCATGGATGTTCACTGGTAATGTAGATAACTATGCACGATAATAGGACACACACGATAATAAGAAGTCTGACGATCTGTGACGCTGTTGAATCATGGAAACCTTCGCCAACTCGGCCCCAGCCTTTGGATTCAATCTGGGTCCCACTAAACACTGTGTGGAGGCTCTGCATAGTATCTACACACAGTAAATGTGCGGAGTTTTAAATACTCTTAAAACTTTTTTGAATGCACATTTATTTGCTGTCAAAGAAATAAACTGAGTGCCAAAAGACTTCAAATTGTAAAATATGTACAAAATTGTTAGAAAAATTAGACATATCATACAAAAATTGAACATTGCCACACCGTGGAGATAATGCTGAGGGTATTGCTCTGGGGTCAAGAATTTTTGTATCTTTATTCCTATTATAATATTTTAGTTTATTGTTTATTTATCAGAAGAGATAAATTGTGAGGTATTTTATCAAAACTTTATTATTATCTGTCTCTAAATCTTTTTGGGTCTACACCTGCATTTTCCATAAATATCTCTTTGAAAGAACTTTTATTTATCATACACTCTACCCAGCAGGCACACGCCTTGAAATGTCATTGATTTAGAGTTGAAAACAGGTCCTGACGTTGAAATCCATATTATCAACTACTAAAGCTAAGTTAGTTTTCTGACATGAAAAAGTAGTGATATTTTGATCAGAAATCATGGTGATTTTTGGTTGAAAAATTGACACTGACACAATTTCAACACTATTTCAAAGCTGGATTTCTGACTGGAAAAAGTAGTGATACTTCATAAAAAAATCAACACTAAATCAAGTTAGGTTTTCCAACATGATATATGATAGTCATGTTATTAAACAGAAAACAGGTTGAATGTTGGGAAATGAATGACTAGTGATCGTTCATTGAAAATTCTTTTTCTAGAGGGAGATATAGTGATTAAGTCTAACTTTTTGAAAGAACTATTATTGCAATAGTTTATGAATTTGTAGGTATTTGTAAAGCAAAGACCAATTTTTAAACTTAAGATTATAAAGATTGTAAAGATTAAGGGGCTATCAACGTAAGTACATAAAATTTGTTTACGTAACGTCCGCCAGATGGTGAAGCAGACAGAGTCACTGTTGCTATGCACGGACTATTATTTACGAGAGGGATAGTTACGTCATTTTCTTTCAGCAGTTGAAAAAGATCAGTATAAATGATAAAACACTGCATTTAGTACTACGTTTTGTAAACATTGCTCTTGCCTTCTATATATGTATAGCACCCACTTGGAAAAATCAATAATGCTCTTGTAGATCTTGCCAGTTTACTACTGTTACTGTATGTGAGTGCCAGTCTTTTCTGCACTGATAAAATGAACCCACATTTTTTAAACATGCACTGCGTGTGTATATAGCCTTTCTGCTTACTACAGTGAAACATTTCTTTACACACACTGAATCTATATTTGTATCATCTTGATTGTTAATATAATAAATTTATCTAAAGTTATACTATTCTGATGAAAATTTCTTAAGTGTAACAATAATTTACAAAGCTTTGTTTTCATTAGTCAAGGCACTTCTTACATTGAAAAGTATCTGTCCATATAAAATATAATTCTCACTGATGGAAGATAAGATGTACATATATTCAATGAGAATGGAGTAGTTTACTTATAAAAATATAGACATAACATGTTAGGAAAAATTGTTTTTATTTAGAGATATATACACTAAGATATAGGAAGCCAAATTAAAAATAGAATATTTTGTATAACTACGCCTTAGTTACTGGTGAGAGGCTATAAAAGTTGGCTCAGAGAGAAGGGAGATGCTTCTGTACTGTGACACGATATATAAACCATGCTGTTCTAAATAAAGATCTAAATACATACACAAGCCTCCAAACGCATACAGATTTATTTGAATGATTTACAATTTTAAATAGTGGTTTCTTGACATTTTAAATGAGTGTAATGAGAAATAGAGATGAAAAAATGAAAACATAAAATGTTGTGTTTCTTTGTTTTTATCTCTGAAAATAAATGCCCAAATTAAATGAAAATCTAATTCATTCAAAATTTTTGTGAGACATTTTTCTTTGGAATAGTGTATAAAAAACTGTTGTTGCTTTTCTTTTTGTATGTTAATTGTGTCACAACAGGAAGGTATGCACTGTTTTAGGTGTCCAGAAATAGAACATATTTATTTCACATTTATCTTTGTTATTTGGTGTTTATATGTAAAAATATAAAACTTTAAAACAACAAGGACATTTTGTTGTATAACTTTATTTCTCTTATTCAACATATCACAGAACAAACAAACATATTCTCCTCAATAATTTGTGACTTTAAGCCTAAGAAATATACATCCCTGAAAAAATCATTCCCTTGTTGAAACCACTTTCGTCGGGCCGTAAAAGTAATGCGTTACGTTGATAGCCCCTTAATGGGATGTGTGCATGTACTTGACAGTGAGCAGGTACATTTTTGTCCATTCTCATTAATTTATAGCAACAACAAAACTGATGCACCCAAATATAATTTTTATAATTTATAATTATATTTTGATTAATGTATTTCCGGATAATTAAAAAGAAAAACGTTTTGAAGTCAAACTTTTCTTAAATAAAAAAAGATAAATTCAAACTTATTCATCAAAACTTAGTAATTGAATTTGTTTCTCAAATGCTCCCATGCTCAAATAACTAGTTTTTAGTTTGCAAGTTTATACTGAAAACTTCTCTTTACAGAGGAAATAAGCTACAACATTTTATCACACAGCCATGAGGTCAGGGGGGTTCCTGACTTTTTATCTGTACCCTGCTACATAGAGCATTAGGCCTGTGACTAAAAGTAATTAGACAACACAGCAGGGGTGGAGGTGGGGGTTTACCCTTGTTCAATTGCATGCATGGCGTTTACTTCTTTAGGTCTGTTTTTGTGGTCAGAACTGACAACATATTAAGGTGGGGAGTAATGGGTGGAGTTCTACAAATGTGGCTTTTCTTGTGTTTTTTTTCTTAGTTTATGTGGCAAAGTTGTAGGAGACACAAGCATATGAACTGAGCATTGTGGCTTTGCTACATGATTATAGCTTCTTTATAATTACAGTATAATTACAGCAAACTTAATAAAACATTTAAAAGAAACTGATTGGATAAAATACTGAAGATATAAATAATGTCACAATTGTTTGTTTTTTAAAAAGAAAAAAATATAAATTTATTTTAAAATTTCACAAAAGAATTTCAACTGAAGACACTGAATAATACTGGTCATATTAATAATGTAAAAATAGCATCAGAGATGCCCGTACCCCACAGCCTGGGGAAATATTTTTCAACACCATGAAATATAGAAGTAGTGTAACAGTACAAAGTTCAAGATACTTTCAGAGCAGTGTAAGTTATATTAAGGTCCAAATAATGCTTAAGTAGAGAAAATAATATCTAAGGAAAAGAAATGTATATAAAGATGAAGTATTAAAACAAGACAATTTAATGATAAAATGACAGCATTTATCAGTAAACCAAAAATGGCTGAATTATGGTTTGGATGTTTTGAATATTACCCATGCATACAGAAGTGGCAATACATTCAATGAATGCTTATGTGTGGTGTTGGAGAAAAGCCTGTGGCTCACTTGATGAAATTCCATCTGTTACAATGGGAACTTGCAAAAGGAAATTCTTAATGAATTCTAATATGACTTTAACAGTGCTTATTCTCCATCAACAGACAGACCCAAAGGTGCACCAAGATTTTAAAGGTCAATACAGCAAGGTCAAAGGTCAATCAGTGTTACACCATGACGTGGCACACCTAAAACCCTCAACCAATGTCCCTACCAAGTATAAACTTCCTACACCTTACAGTCTCTGAGATATAACCTGGACAAGATTTTATAGGTCAAGGTCGCTACAGCAAGGTCAAAGGTCAAATCAAGGTTACATGACGTAGCACACCTACACCCCCTAACCAATGTCCCTAATAAGTATCAACTTCCTACACCTCTTACGGTTTCCAAGATATAGCCCAGACCAGGTATTATAGGTCAAGTTCACTACGGCAAGTACAAAGGTCAAATCAAGGTCACACCATGACGTTGCACACCTACTATCCCCAACCAATGTCTTCACCAAGTATCAGCTTCCTACACCTTACAGTTTCCGAAATATAGCCCAGACAAGATTTTATAGGTCAAGGTCACTACGGCAAAGGTCAAATCAAGGTCACACTATGATGTTGCACATCTACACCCCCTAACCAATGTCCCTGATAAGTATCAACTTCCTACACCTCTTACGGTTTCCAAGATATAGCCCAGACCAGGTATTATAGGTCAAGTTCACTACGGCAAGTACAAAGGTCAAATCAAGGTCACACCATGACGTTGCACACCTACTATCCCCAACCAATGTCCTCACCAAGTATCACCTTCCTACACCTTAGTTTCCGAAATATAGCCCAGACAAGATTTTATAGGTCAAGGTCACTACGGCAAAGGTCAAATCAAGGTTACACTATGATGTTGCACATCTACACCCCCTAACCAATGTCCCTACCAAGTATCAACTTCCTACACCTTACAGTTACTGAGATATAGCCCGGACAAGGTTTTATAGGTCAAGGTCACTATGGCAAGGTCAAAGGTCAAATCAAGGTCAGACTATGATGTTGCCAGGCATCCCAGTGAATTTTAACGGAAAAAAAGGTTTTTTAAAAGGTTATTTTAGAAGAAAAAAAGGTTTCAAATCTGAAAAAAAGGTTTTTTTCCCCGATTAATACTGCACTCACGTTGTTTTGAAATAACAATTCTGAAAGATCAATTCATTTTATTAGTTGTAAGGCCATAAGTATAATTTTTGAAAGAGAATGTCTGGATTTACCTTCCACCAATAACAACTAAATTGCAACAACTTGGCCCCAACAAATATCAAGACAGACCATCTCTCACACCACAGACATTCATTGGGTATTTTTGTAGCACTAACTTTGTGTGATGCACAAGTACTATAAATCATTTTTCATTATATTTGGTCAATCTTCCTACAATGATAAGATTGATCCTTAAATGATCCCTTTTTCTGTATAATCTAAAACAGTAGTACAAAAGTATTGTAGGGATTGTATGCCTTTAATATATTGGTGTAGAGATGAAATACCATAAAATACTATTAGACTTCAGAGGAGATTGACTTATATCTGAAGAATTTTGGATTTCTTTCTTATTAACAGAAAAAAGGCCAGCCCCGGCAGGCAAGAACCCCAGCCCAAAGGTACAACTAAATGAGCAACAACACTGAGATTTGAGAAAACCTTAGAAACAACTTCAGTAAGATTCACAGGCCATGATTTCTTACAAGTTTTCACATTTTGAAGCCCTAGAACCAAGATATAAGGCCTGTTCAGCACAATGACCATACATGACCTTGAAGCAGGGGTCAAGGTCAAAGCTGACACTGGCAAAGATCAGCACACTACAATTTTCTACAAGTTGTTTCCTCATTCCAAACGCCTAGGACCAATGATAGGGAGATTTTAGGCCATTTGATATGACCCCCATGATTAGGCCCCATTTGACATTAAAGATGTGATATGGCAGCCATTTTGTTTTCAAAACAACTCCAAACTCTCAGGCAAGCTTTCCTAGCCACTTAAGCTATTTTGAGTAACAAGACCACTGCTGTGGCATTTACGTCCCACCAGGTATTAAGAAAAGGTGGAGGCGGTCTGACCATGAAAAGCCAAGGGAGCAATAATAAGGGAGATAAAAGGCCCCTTCAATATGATGACCCAACTGAACCTTGATGCAGGGATCAAATCTGACACTTGCAAAAGATTTGCAAGACATGATTTCCTATGGCTTGTTTTCACATTTTGAGGCTGTAGAACCAATAATAAGGGAGATCTTTAGTGTGATAACCCCACTTGACCATGAAGCAGGGGGCCGAAGGTCAAATTCCACACTTGCAAAAACTTCACAGGCTATGATTCCCTACAGGTTGCTTTCACATTTCAAAGTTCTTGAACCAATAACAAGGGAGGTGTAAGTTCTTTTGATGTTGAGACCAAAGCTGAAATTTGACACTTGCAAAAGATTCGCAGGCTATGATTTCCCATAAGTTGTTTTCACATTTTTAAGGTCTAGAACCAATCATAAGGAACATGTGAGGTCTTTTTAATATTATAACCCCCCTCCCCCACCTTTAAACACATGATATGGTGACCAATGTGACATGGCTACCTGCAAATCAATGATTTTCAAACAATCGGCTATGGTGGCCATGTTGCTTTTTAAAATGAGGCCAAAAATTTTCACAGACATGTTTTCACAGCTGTAAACATTCTGCAGATTTTTGGAATGTATCTGCATGAATGAATCGGATATAAAGGTTGATGTAAGAATGTGACAAATGCACGCATGTATGAAATGGCATCTCCCAATCATGTGGGCCCTTGGTTGATGGAAGATTGAAATGCCACAGTAGTAACATCGCCCTAATATCGCTCCTTTTTCAATTTAGAAGTTTAAGACCAAAAGCATTTAAAGTGTTGCCATGACAACTATTGCCAGATATCCTTGAAAACCTAATCTGCTCTAGATACTCTTTCAGTTAACATATCCTGAAAATTCAGTCAATTTCCATGCATTAATTCATCCTGCGGAACACCCACAAAGTTTAAGATCCAAAAATATTCATGTTGGCATGGCAACAGTTGTTGCTGGATACCCCCCAAACCTAATCAGCTGTAGATCCGTTTGGGGTTAACATATCCTGAAAATTTGATGAAAATCTGTGCATGGATTTAGGCTGTGGAACACCCACAAGCTTTATGCCCGCCGCCACTGCCCCGACGGAACAGGGGACTGTAACCCCAGCCTTTATGGCCTGGGGTTAAACAACAACACATAGACCAGAGGAACACGCATAAGTGTCGCAGTATCTACTGCCACCTCATCCCGCTTCTCCTCACAGTTTATGCAAACAGAAGCACCACTCATTAAGGGACGTATCTCCAAGGAATATGCATACCAAAATACAGTTTAATACAAGGGGGAAAGTAGATATTGAAAAGAAAAGGCTGCCAGAAAAAAGCTGGTAGTTCTGGTTTAAATTTAAATACCCCCAATACTCAATAAGTATTACAGCTAGAAAGCTTAGATTTTAATATGTTTTATATAAAAAAGTGGCTGGGCATCTTCACTTGCGAAAATAGCTTAGTTTATGTTAGTTTAGAATTCATGAGCAAGACAAGACAAACATAGGAAAAATTTTTATATAACTAGATAATCAATCACTTTCCAAATAATCAAAACATATGAAAAATACAGAAAAATAAGTTACCAGGTGGCATCTTTATTTACTTTAAACATTACCTAAATGTCAACTACCTTTAATGTTGCCATATATGAAAAGGAACAACTGACCCCAGGTGAGATTTTAGCTGGAAAAACTGCAAAAAAGTGGTAAAAAGTGCAGAAAATGGGTCCTTGTGGGCATGTTTTAGAGACCTTAAGGTGACCTTAAAATTTAAACTACAGAGCTTTAGACAAAGGTCATGGAAGAAGACTTAGAAGAATATATTAATTTGTTATCAGAAAAAAATTAGCTATATGAGCCACATAGTTTGTGACCTAGGGGGCTTTAAGTGACCGAAGGTCTACTTCTGCCCTTAAAGTGGCCATAACTTCTGTATTATTGGGAGTTTATGCACAATAAAATTTAATTTTCATCAACAAATTTGACTGCTGGGAAAAAAAGGTTTTAGCTTGAAAAAAAAGGTTAAAAAAGGTTTTCACGCCATTTTTCAGCTTAAAAAAAGGTTTTTCTTGAAAAAATGAGAAAAAAAGGTTTTTTTAGTAAAAAAAAGGCTAAAACCTTTTTAAAAGGTTCCCCTGGGATGCCTGTGTTGCATACCTACAACTCCTAACCAATGTTCCTACCAAGTATCAACTTCCTACACCTTACGGTTTCCGAGATATAGCCCGGACGAGATTTTATAGGTCAAGGTCACTACAGCAAGGTCAAAGGTCAAATCAAGGTCAGACCATGACATTGCACACCTACAAACCCTAACCAATGTCCCTACCAAGTATCAACTTCCTACACCTTACAGTTTCCGGGATATAGCCCGGACAAGATTTTATAGGTCAAGGTCACTACGGCAAGGTCAAATCCCAAATCAAGGTCATACCATGACGTTGCACACTTACACTCCCTAACCAATGTTCCTACTAAGTATCAACTTCCTACACCTTACGGTTTCCGAGATATAACCCGGACAAGATTTTATAGGTCAAGGTCACTACAGCAAGGTCAAAGGTCAAATCGAGGTCAGACCATGATGTTGCACATCTACACCCCCTAACCAATTTCCCTACTAAGTATCAACTTCCTACACCTTACAGTTGCTGAGATATAGCCCAGACAAGATTTTAAAGGTCAAGGTCACTACGGCAAGGTCAAAGGTCAAATCAAGATCAGGCCATGACGTTGCACACCTACAACCCCTAACCAATGCCCCTGCCAAGTATCAACTTCCTACACCTTATGGTTGCCGAGATATAGCCCGGACAAGATTTTCAAACTCAAGATCACTACGGCAAGATCAAATCAAGGTCAGACCATGACATTGCACACCTACACCCCCAACCAATGTCCCTGATACAAAATTATGTGTCATTACAATGTCATCAGAAATAGAATATTGAATATAAATGATTCATGAAAACATGTCATCTTGGAAAAAAATAATTACTTTGAAGTTGTATCCAAATTGTAAAATATGTATATGGATAGTTATTGTATAATATTATTAACAAGCTATGATTATGACACACAAACTACAATGATTCAAATAAAGAAGACAGCATAAACAACCTGATTTCACCCATTGAATTCATCGCTATTTCAACGTTGATTTCAACATGATTTCACTGGTTGGATCCAACCAAAATCGGTTTGCAAAATCTACATGCATTTCAACCAGATTTCACCCATGGAACTTAACCTGATTTCAACATTGGTTTCAACATGATTCCACCGGTTGGATCCAACCAAAATTGGTTTGCAAAATCTACACGTATTTCAACCAGACTTCTACGTTGGATTCAACCAGATTTCAAACTTGTGTGCCTGCTGGGTAGAGATCAAACAAAGGAGTTATTGCAATTTGAATATTAGAATAGAATCCTTTGATACACCCGGGAGTAGCTGGCATGGCAAACCAACCTCTCTGTCGCAGGGTTGGGATCAATGTACTTTGTACTTAAGTACATTTTTAAAGTACTAAAATGTACTTAAGTACATTATCAAATTTCAAGTACATGTACTTGAATTGTACTTAAGTACATTTTAAATTCCAAAGAAAGACATATATTTCATAAAGGAGAATGTAATACACAGCAAGCTTTCTCTCTAATACTTCAATTTACAAAAACTAAAAACCATAAAACATATTATGTTTAGTATTATTGTATTAGGTTAACTGGTTACATGTATTTATTTATTTGCCAGTTAGTAAATGTCATGTTCTGTAAAATATTCCATCATCACAACACTTAATTAATTGCTAACTTAAAGTGACTTATAAGCCCAATAGCAGGCTGGGTATTTTATTATTTGTTGTATCTGTTGTTTTGTGAAAGATCTGTTGCCACTAAAATACAATAAAGAATTATAATAGTGTGCCTTTTAATGTTATAAAGATAATAATAAGTGGATAACAACCAATTAGTGATTAATTGTAAATTTTGTATTAATACATGCTCCAATGTAATAATAAATTTAGTATTGTTTTCCATGGTTATGTTTCTGTTTTAAATGTTTGAATAAACTTGGTGTAACCTATATTTTTTAATTTACTTTGTCATTCACGGGTGAAAAGTACTTATACTCAAGTGCTTTGAAAAGTACTTGTACTTAAGTACTTTGAAAAGTACTTGTACTTAAGTACTTTGATGAAAAAATAACTTGTAATTGTACTTGAAAATTAACAAAGAACTTGTACTTGAGTACATTTCAATGTACTTGACCCCAACCCTGCTCTGTCGTGGGTTGTCAGGGATGTCGTCGTTAGTTGGTTTTGCTAACTAACCCGGGAGCTGCAATTCGGCCATCAAACGGTAGAAACATTTGCATAAACTACAATTAAGCTGTTTTTTGGTGTCACTTTAAGATCATAATATAATGCAAACAACTAATTGTTATTTTCGAAATAATTTTTGTTCAAAACATTGTTTTATTTATTGTACTGCCTGGTGCCATATAATGGCACAAACCTTAACTTGGCACAAAACGGAATTAAAATATTTAATAACACTTGTACTTTATCGCCCACACTCGCGCATTTCCACATAACAAATAAGGAAGTCGAAGTGATGACAGAAATAATTTAAATATCATCGGCAATTTACGTATGCAAATTGTGCCAAGTTGGGGCACTGATTTCAAGCAGAAATTATATTATCGCCCCTTAAAAATTATTCTAGTGGTGGTGGACCAGTTTACGCCCGTGTACCTATTCACGCCCACCCTCAATTTCTCAAAGATTTATGATTTTCCATAGAAAAGCTGTTTACCACAACATAGATAATTATCAAATTGATCATACACATTGGTAATTTATTGTGTAACTGTGATTGTCCTGGAGAAATTAGGGGGTGGGCGTGAACTGGTCCACCACCACTAAACAGTTTATTTTGTGTACTTTTAGACCGAGTTTCTGTCCCGTCGCCAATTGTTATTGATATACTCATGGACACAATGGCGAGGGACAGAGCTCACATGTACTTGTTTTCTGTGTAAATTTTGAACGGCATACGTCTACACATATTGCCACAAATATAAAGTGTTATTTGCATTCTTTGAGGTGTGTCTGTGTGCCGTTCACTAATATTTAATGCCTATCCTACCAGGGTTGGGGTCAAGTACATTGAAATGTACTTAAGTACAAGTACTTTGTTAATTTTCAAGTACAAGTACAAATACAAGTCCTTTTTTCCTCAAAGTACTTAAGTACAAGTACTTTGAAATGTACTTAAGTACAAGTACTTATCACCCGTGAATGACGAAGTAAATTAAAAAAAAAAAACACCACCAAGTTTATTCAAATATATATACAAAATTTACAATTATACACTAATTGGTTGTTATCCACTTATTACTATCTTTATAACATTACAAGGCTCACTGTTATTATTGTTTATTCTATTTTTCTGTAATCAACAGTCTTACCTACTCCAACAATCTTCTGATCTGTATTCATGCGTTAAAAAAAAGTCATTCCTGAGCAATTACATCACAGAGACTTTGACCCCAACCCTGTATCCTACTGATATGTGTATAGTTCAACCTATTTTTAAAATGTAAACAAACCTTTAACAGTGGACTGCTATCTGCAAATAAGAAATTCCTGGCTTGTAAAAGCAGTTTAGTGCAACAAAATATGTATTATACTGCCTTGCTACCAATTATCGCCTGGTACCAATTATCGCCACCAGAAAAATAAACCTTCATATTTCAGTAATGGTCATATATTTTGAAAGTTTTTTGTTGTGTATTTGTTCCATTCACTTTGGAAATAGTTTTACCTTATTTGCTAGACTTGGGATGCCACTTTAGTGAAATTATATCTGTTTGTATTCTGTCTGGCGATAATTGGTACCCGGCGATAATTGGTAGCAAGGCAGTAACCTAGATACAGCTATGTAGACGTATCAAAGAATTTCTATGGTTAATGCAATAATTTCCAACAGTTCAAATTTACACAGAAAACAAGTACATGTGAGCTCTGTCCCTCGCCATTGTGTCCATCAGTATATCAATAGCAATTGGCGACGTGACAGAAACTCGGTCTATGGTGTACTTTATGTCAGTAAAGTATTTTTATAACTTGCACTTGTGTCAATACATCTTTTAATAAAAGAAACCCATGGAACTTCACTTAAAACAAACAAAAATAAGGATCTTGTGTCCAAAGTGTGCCAAGTTATAGCGCCAGACAGTATATTTAATGGGGTCAGTTACAGTATTAGCACTACTGCCTTGCTACCAATTATCGCCGGGTACCAATTACCGCCAGTCAGAATTCAGACAGACATAACTTGTCAAATAGTACAAGTCTGTATTCACAAAGTATTTCCAAGTCCAATAAATATGGTATCGTCGTTTTATGTAACTTCGACGCATATATAACTTCGACGTAATATGTATATCATCGTTTTTGAAGTGTTTCCAAGGGTTTTAAGATCAATTGGAGATATATTTGGACAATAATTGCATATTTTGCTTGTTTATTATTCGTCTAAAATCAACATATTTTAACTCCCCACGGACATTTTGTTGATGGATCCAAAAATCCAGTACCGAGTGCAAAAATGCCATACTAAACCCCAGATGAGAAGTAGGTGTTGGCCAGTTGTGTGAATTCATTTGGTTCATTTAAATAACGTAAATTTGGAATAACATATTGGTGAAAATATGTTTTAGGTTATGTCATAGTGTTATGGAAAACATTTGTTTTCCTATTTTGTATGTTTAAATATTGAAATGTTTTACCAATGTCTGTTTAGGTTAATTCCTGCAAGGCCAAAATTGGGTATAGAAACTATACCAAAGATAATTTAGAAGAGGCAATGCCACTTATAGAAAAGGGAATATGAGTTTACAAAGCATCAAAGTTGACAGGTGTTCCTCAAACAACAATCAAAAACATAAGGAAACTGTGGAAACATACTTCCAAAATTGTAGTGAATTTTTTTTGGAGAAATAGGACATATTCTCTGCCCCCAGGTTTAATTTACAAACAATATTGATGAAAGTGAAAGTGACTTCTCTCCTGAACACACCCCATCTAAAATTACCATTGACAGTCCCTCCCCCCCCCCCCCCCCCCCTTTGAATTTTCAAAGGTTAAAGAATGCTTGATGAGGTACCTGAAGGTGCTACCCAAGGATACTTAATTCATTAAAATGAATCAAGCTGAGTGAAAAATCAGCTCAAGATCATATCAGGATCAAGGAAAATGTTCTAAAATATCCTGACGAATCACTTCATTAAATTTATCATGCCAAAAATATCGAACATTTGTTTTTGATGTATGTTAGTTCCTCCACACATTTCACTGCTGAACTAATATTCCACCATTAATTTTAGTTTTGTGTTGCATAAAAAGCACTTCAAATCCTTTTAAATATTTATGTAGAGTTTCCCATCTCTGTATATTCAGTACATATGTGTAATATATTGTAAATATTTTGTAAATTGTAAATATATTTGGCTCATAATAAATTCTCCACCACTCAACAGCTCCCCTCCTAATGTTAGAACTACCTTGAGATGATTTTTGCACCCGGTACTAAACTTTTGAAACAAAGCTTCTGATACGTCGAAGTTATAAAGTTCCTGTTTGCAACATGGCTGGTGGACATATGATCAGAAAAGTTCAAGATTTTCTGAAAAGTTGCATTTCTTTGCTGCCACATTTAAAATAATGGTGGAAGACACTTACAGAGGCATTTACTGCTGATTTTTATACATATTTTATATAAACTTTCTGTAATATGCTTCGTTTTATCGCTAATACGTCGAAGTTACATCGGAACACGCTATAACTGGTTCCAAACTGAATAGAACAAATACACATCAAAAGACTTTGAAGATATATGGCTGCAAATGAAATATGACCATTTTATTGTTTGATGGCGGTAATTGGTAGCAAGGCAGTAGTCTATTTCCCCTGAAGAGTCAAAATTTTCTGATTTCAAAGTTGCGTCACTTGCTTGCGTGTTGGGAATTTTATTTCCACACCTAAGAGACTACCGGGAATATGTCCGATGTAATTTGATGAACATTTATTTTGTACATCAGTTACTAGCACTAAGTATACGCAACGAACTAAACAAGCACAGCAAGCACTGTTTACATGGGATACATGTTTATTATCCATGTACGACTACTGGTTGTTTTTATTATAATTTTATCAGCCGTTAATATATAAAGATAAACATTTACAATTTCCCAACCCCGGATAAGTGCCTAAAATAATATAGGCTAGGTCAATAAGCCTTGTCGTAGTTCCAGAAACCGCGATGCATTGTGGGATTGAGGTGGATAAACAAAGCCCTTGGCGTGAACCAGGAAGTGTTTTTGCTATTAAATAAATTTCATAATTATTACATATTTTGCAAATTAATGTAGGTTTTAAGCATTTCTGTTATTGAAATAGTCATTTAATATTATATCTACTTGAGCTTTCTATAATATTTTGGTATCCTACTTGTGTTTTAAAAGAAATATGCTATTATCGCCCACTCTCTGTTGTTATTGTAGTACATACACTGTGAGATCCTAAAAATATTTTTACCAAAATTTTTTGAACACCTGCACAATGTAATGTCTTTGGACATAAAAATCGTGCATTTTAGGCATCAAATATGCCAGTAATTTGACTTAAAATATATGTAATAGTAGGGTTTATATCTTATGTTATTAATATATAAAATTAAAAATATAATATATATAATGGAGTTATCACAACAGCTTACATAGCAACAGTTTATATACACAGAGTTTTGTCATGGTTCTTGGCTTAGCAAATTGACTTATTGTTGATATATTTTTTAAAAATAATTTTTAAAGATATTTTTTTAAAAAAATTAAATAATTTTAAAATTATGTTTATATTATATTTTTGACTATTGTTATTATATTTTTAAAAGAATTTTTAAAAATAATGTAAAAAAAAATTAAATAATTTTAAAATCATCTTTGTATTATATTTAAAAAAAAAATTTAGATAATTTTCAAAATTATATCTTGAGGGAATTTTAGTTATAGTGATGTCTGATAATAACCTTTATTTTCTTTTGCATCAGGTCTTTTATATGTCTTTTTGTTTGTGGTGGTTGTTGGTTCGCTAGATAGAAAATAAAAAATGTACTTATATTTTTCAAGGTTCTTTATTTAAATAGTTCTAAAATTTGAAAATAAGTTTGTTTCTCTTATGAATTTTTGTGTGGGCTGCTAAATAATTATTTTGTTGTTGAAAAAAAAATTTCAAAAAAAAAAAATTTTTATCTACCCTCCCCCCCCCCCCCCCCCCCTCCCCCCCTCCAATCCAGATACGCCCCCCACCCCCACCATAGCACAGGAGGAGCTGGGTCAATCATTTGACACCAACTAAGGGAAATAATAGGCATTTTTTTTTGGTCAATTTGACCTGTTTGACCTTGAAATATGGGTGAAACGTCACAAGCCCAAAGACTGGTAAACTGGGCCTTCGGATGGGATATTTTATATATGGTGGGCATTTCACTGAGGTAACTCCAGAGCAAGTCCATAGCATTGCACACCCAAATTAGTAATTTATTTTATTTATTTATTTATTTGTTGCTTTACGTCGCATTCAACAGCCAGGGTCATATTGCGACGGGTAGTTTACAGGTGGAGGAAACCAGTGCATAGTGCACTGTAAACCACCGGGCATCGGCAAGTAACCACCAACTTTCCAATATGAAGCGCCCGGCCCGAGATTCGAACCGGCGGCCACAGAGGTTGGAGGTGAGAAGTCTAACCACTACACCACCGAGCCCCCTCCCAAATTAATAAAGCTAGAAAATATCAGCTTTCTAAACATTACAGTTTCCAAGGGTCAAGGACACACTGTTAAGGTCAAGATCAAGTGATATTAGAAAAAATATTTTTTTGAAAATTATTATCACCCTTTATGTAAATGAATATGCACAGTTAAAACAATGAGCTAAGTTTCAAGAAAGTAGAGATTAATTATTTATTTATTTGGGGTTTTGCTTCACTTTCAACACTGCAGGTTATATCATGGTGTACATATAATTGGTCAAATTTGAACTTAAGTTCTGTATTGTAAACTAGCCACCATCGGTTAGCAACTACCAACTTTCACACATAAGGTTGGGGGTTTGAACCACCGACCTCAGAGTTGGGAGGCGATTGTATTACCACTGTGCTACCATGGCCCCAAAGTAGAGGTTAACTGCCATAAAAAGTCTATGAATTAAATTTTAAAATCTGCTAATGTGGTGTAGTGTGATCAGTACCTGTCTCACCACTGAAGTTAAGCAGCACTGGAACTGGTAAGTATGTGTATATAGGTGAGTTCTTGGACATGTAATAATGGATACAATAAAATATAAAACATGATAATAACTTAATAATATAATAATTTATATAATATTTTTATTCTACACAACAGTATTTTTCTTTCATTTTTATTCATATTCTAAAGCCCAAATAATTCGGAAAACAAAAGAAAAATAAAATCAGTCACTGGGAGGTTTACATGTCATATGCTAATATGAATTTGCAGGTGTTCTGGATTAAAATTTTTCAAAATATTTGTCATCAAAATATAAATTACTTAAAATATGCTTATGTATATCACAAGGCTGCATGTGTCATGGGACAATAAAAAAATATGTATAATGAATATAATATTCAGAAATATTGAAGGAAAATCGGCAATTTTTGGCGAATTTGTAATGCTACTTGGACCACTGACAGTGGGCGAAAATAGAAGATATAAGGTTGAACTGCTGCAAATAATTAATGTAAATCTTATATAGTAAAAGGAACTAATCTACAAAATATATTCCTCTATTTCCAGTAATAATTTCCATATTATTTGTACGTTAATATACATTACTCAAGAAAATTGATTTTCGCTACTTCCTGGTTCCTCTGTCGCATACGTAGTTTGTTTATCCACTGTCAGCTGACGGAAGTTTCCGTGCAGACATGCGCACTCGGAACTACGACAAGGCTTATTTGGGACAAAATGTTGCTATTTTTAAGCGTTGGCCTAGTGGATAAGTAGATTTGACCTAGACTGTCACCTCTGATTGTGACTCTCACAAGTAAATAAGCTGATGATCTGTCCCAATAGGACTCTGGCTGTTGAACAAGAAGTAAACCCACAACTTTAATTTTTCCAAGTGTAAACTCATTCATATCTATTCTAACAAACAATAATTAAATTGGCATAGATTAAAATGACTACTAAGGACCAAAACATTTCGACACAAGATAAAACTAAAATTAACCCAATAAGTGAATTTCATACATACACATGGATTGCATTGGTACACATAAGATATATTGAAAAGATCCAAAAAACATTTGGACTGGGGAAATATCTCTACTGACTTGAAACAGAACAAAGAATAACATACAGGGTCTTACTCAGTTAATTGTTTCAAATCATTTTGATTTCCCCTGATTAGAATCAAAAAGAATTTCATAACATATTTATCCTTCAATGAACTCTGTATTCTGAAAATTTGCTCGACTAACAAAAATATCAATCAGAATATTGTTGGTGAAGAAATGTTGCAGTTGCTGGTCCAAAACTTTGGAATAATCTCCTTCTCTACATGAAAAATAGAGGCCGTCAAAATAAAAAAAAATCAAATGAAAACACATAGCTTTCATCATGTATATATGTAATGATAAGCAGCCTTATTTCCTACCCCTCAACAAGACATGCACTTTATTCAAATTACTCAGGTTTATGTTTGTACAGCACTGTCGGTTTGTTTCTATACCAATAGTGATCATGTATTAATTATTTTATGTAAAAGACTAAAGGCCAGAACCCATGTCATAGTTTAAATCCCATCATTTCTGGGTATATTAAAATAGGCTATATTAAATGTTAACCCTCCACAAAAGAGCATTCAATATAGAGATGTTCCCCACCGCTTCACAACTGTGGCCATTTCAAAATGACCATTGGCTGTTTCGAAACAGTCAAGAAAACAATCTAGTCATTTTAAAACTTCATTTGGTTTTGCAAAAAGCTTGGCCATTTCAAAACCTAACAGGTCAGAGTATAGTTGATTTATTGGACAATAGAAAATGCAATTCAATCAATATCAGCATGTAATAAACTTTATTTCAAGATTTAAGATGCGGTAGTATAATAAACTATAAATTATTATAAATATTTCATGTTTGAAAGTATCCAATTATCTTTTGTTTACTTGCTTAATTGTTTTTATTTAGTATTGCATCACAATGGTAACACATTATTAAAGTAACTGTTTAAACCTTGGCTTGCTTCACCTTTGTTGGAGTGATCAGTTAATTGGATCACATTCTTCTTCTTCTATTGTTTTAAGACTCTTTTTAAGTTTGACTTTGTGTTACTTAGTGACTGGATTAATCCCAATAATAGTCGCCTATAACACCCATGACACCCTATGCTCCATGCTCCGACCTAATTTCCCCTGACCTTGTTTGCTCAGATTTCAAAATATTCATAATGCACTCTTCCAACATTTTACAACAAGAACATTCTTTTTAAGATTTTATGTTCCCCCTTTCGTGGTTTTGCTCATTAATTATACTGATACATTGTTTATTTTGACCATTAGTACAGTATTATTCTTGTGTCACACAATTAATTTTGTTAAAATATATCTATAAATAGATTCAGGGAAGACTAATATGGTCACATTTAAAGGCTGTTGTAATATCCAAGTCTATTATTGTAACACTAAGTGACTCATGCTTCTGAAACAACTGTATGTGTACTGCCTACTAATGAACATGCAAAAATACCAGATCACATGACACAGCTACATTGTGTTTCATTGTTTTGTATTAAATTACAAATATCCTTAAATAGGGAGAGTCTGAGATTTCTTTCCTAAATGTCAAATGAAAAATAATTATTGGCTGTAACAATAAAATTGTTAAAAATTGTTTAAAATAAATGAAAGAATTTATTTTGGTGAAGAAACTTTATTAACCTGACCTTGTTAATGTCTTGCTTAACAAAGGGATTTAAAAAGTCTGTATAAAAATATCTTTTTAAAGTCTAGTCTTGTTGATAAATATTTTAAAGGACATTATGATCTCACTGTGGTGTCAGATTTGACTGTTTCAAGAGATAGGAGTCAAGAGAACACTGATACAATCAAGGACCAATGATGTTGGGATTGGATCCAATTCACAAGATTTATTTGGTGTGGACTTAATGATTTTAAGGACTTTGTCCAATGACTTATTTTTGTAGGAACCTGAGACAAGGGGATCGGCATCAGTAGACAATAATCCAGATCTTAGTTTAACAATTTTGTCTGCAAAAATACTTGCAAAAAGTGTTGATCAAACTGTTGATGCTAGTATAATCTTGAAGTACAATTTTTGGTGATCTATGGAGAACTTTCTTTATGGAATTCCACAAGACCTTGGGGTTATCCTCATCTTCCCTAACCATGTTACTATATAGTATTTGGTTTTTGCACATTCCCAGAGGCGGTTGAAATGGTTCACTGCGGCTCTATACCTACTGCGATTTATGGCAGAGTTGTCCCTTTGCCACTCCCTTTTCAGTTTGCGTTTGCGTCCCTTTGCTACCAAAATCTCACTGTTTATGAACCCTTCGTTGACATGTTGTGGAGTTTTGCGTTCATGTATAGGTCCGTTCTTGTCAAGTAACTTCCTAAGGGTATGAAAATACTGGTGTGAGCTATAACAGCTATTAGTAAGTGAGCACTCATAATTACGTTATTAATGCTAATTGTTTAAAACAATAGCAGGTATATAAACACATTAAGTGAAGGGGGAATTAAAATATTTACATTTACTATTTACATTCCTACAAGTGGCCTTTACAGAAGCTTCCATCTCCTGTTACTTTTACTTTTACCAGATAAACATTTGATCCATGAAATAATTTACATTGTATGAATAATATAAATATCTGACATTTCGAGTCTCCCATTTTCAATATCATTGTATCCACCAGATAGCATCCGGTGGATACTATGGATTTCACTTTGTTACCCCACCGCCGCCGCCACCGCAGTGTGTAGAGAGATTTTACCATTACCATTCTAACAAAAACATATTATAGCTAGCCTTCTCAAATGTGCAGAATAAGTTCATAACCATAAAATCTTGCCTGGGAATAATTTTGGCCTCATTTTGAAAAACAAGATGGCTACCACAGGCGTTTTTTCGACTTTCAGCAAGGACTTTTGTTGGCCCTCTAGAGCAAAGGGTATAATAGGTAGAGATCTCAAATTCGCAAGATATGTTCCTTATTACAAAATCATGACTGGACATATTTTTGGCCTCATTTTGAAAAACAAGATGGCTGCCAAGGGCATTTCTTTGTCAGTCAGAAAAAGTGCTAATAACTCGCTTATTATTGGTCTTAGATGTTTGCAATGTGAAACCAACTTATAGGAAATCATGGGCTGGGAATCTTTTGATGTTGTCAGATTTGACCTTGGACCCCTCCTACAAAGTCAAACGAGGATAGCCTAACCTAAAAGTGCTTATAACTCGCTTATTATTAGTCCTAGAGGTTTGGGATGGTAAACCAACCTATAGGAAATCATGGGCTGGGATTCTTTTGGTGTGGTCAGATTTGACCTTGGGTTCCTCCTTCAAGGTCAAACGAGGATAGCCAAACTTAAAAGTGCTTATAACTCGCTTATTATTGTTCCTAGAGGTTTGGGATGGTAATCCAACCTATAGGAAATCCCGGGCTGGGAATCTTTTGGTGTGATCAGATTTGACCTTGGACCCCTTCTTCAAGGTCCAATGAGGATTGACAAACTTAAAAGTGCTTATAACTTGCTTATTATTGGTCCTAGAGGTTTGGGATGGTAAACCAACCTATAGGAAATCATGGGCTGGGAATCTTTTGGTATGGTCAGATTTGACCTTGGATCTCTTCTTCAAGGTCATACGAGGATAGCCAAACTTAAAAGTGCTTAGAACTTGCTTATTATTGATCCTAGAGGTTTGCAATGTGAAACCAACTTATAGGAAATCATGGGCTGGCAATCTTTTGATGTGGTCAGATTTGACCTTGGACCCCTCCTACAATGTCAAATGAGGACAGCCAAACTTAAAAGTGCTTATAGTTTGCTTATTGTTGGTCCTAGGGTTTTGCAATGTGAAACAAACTTATAGGAAATCATCGGCTGGGAATCTTCTGATGTGGTCAGATTTGACCTTGAGCCCCTCCTTCAAGGTCAAACAAGGAAAGCCAAACATTAAAGTGCTTATAACTCGTTTATTACTGGTCCTAGAGGTTTGCAATGTGACTTGCAGGATATCATGAGCTAGGAATTGCTGATGTCAGATTTGACTTTTGGCCCCTCCTTCAAGGTCAAACGATGGTTTACTGGCTTTGGTGAGTTGTCTTTCCGGTGGATACAAATTTGTATCTGTTCTGCGATGCGTAGGTCTAGTTTATTATGCATTAATTGTTTAATTCCGGAGGCAAATTTGTTCCAGAGGAAATAAAATAATAGTTTGTTATTTTTTTTTCAAGTATATTAGCAGGTATATGTATATATGCTGCCAAATAAAAAGGTTTCTGCAACTCTTTAAGTGTAGCTTAAATCTACGCCAGTGCTTGAGTCTATAGAAAACCCACCCCAAGAGCTTTCAAAGATGCTTTTTTGGTTTTTGGTATTTTTTTTTTTGGAAGGTTCTTTTCTGTTAAACATGAAGTACCTATAGATATAATCTCAAACGTGTTACACAGAAAGTTCCATAAAATTTAGTCAAAAGCTGTAACCAAAAGCGTATTAATAACATGAAAATGGAATTTGTAATTTTTAACAAATATCTTTCTGTGCTTCGTTTCATAATAAAAGTTATGATACTTTGATGAGATGTTGCTGATTACTTGCCTTGTTGAAACGTGTTGCATACCACAGTAATAAATAATCAATTCCCCCCCCCCCCCCATATTCTTTCAGAAATGCACAAGTTCTTTCATCCAAACCTGGTGATTTGTTGAGTTTCTTTTTCTCAAAACCTTACCCAAGTCGAATATGAATATGACAGTTCCTATAGTTCTGGTTATTTTGGGATTTTTCTTTCCATTCATATGTCAAATGTTTCAGTTGTGCTGAGGTAGAACCTATTCCGTGTAGCTGTCCACATTAAAAAAGGAGCAGGTATTGGTGGCTCTCTGAATAATAGGAAAAATAGGCTTAAAAGTTAGTTGAACTAGTGATAGGAACAATTTAAGAGGGAATTCTCCAAAATACAATTGATATACTAGCTAGAGATTCTAAAAAGCATAATAGTCCGTCTCACCTACAGGTCTAAATATAAACTGGAGAGTTAGGGATAGTGGCAATGAGTCTAATGAATACCATCAACTGCAAGACATGACAAAGAGTGACTGAGGAATATATTTTTCTTATAGCCAGGTCACACTGTGGCGATGTTTAATGGCGAATATGCTCGATCCTGACCACACTTTCCTGCCCTTTCTGTGGCGAACCATCACAATTTCAAAATCACAGCAATTTTTCATATTCGCCAGTTACATCATAGCAGCATCGCCACAGTGTGGCCTGGCCATTAATGTAAATGGGAGAGGGAGAGTCCAAGGCTCAAGACGTCTCTCTTAAAACAGTAGATAGAGATCCAAATCACGATAAACAATTGGAAGAAATTGAACATTAAATGTGTAAATAATTTTGATGCTGTTAAATTTGTATTTTCTGATAATTTTGATGAAACAATACTTGATACCACTGCCCAAGTGTCAAAACGTACGGATCATCATAAGCTCACCACAATATATTGCAAGACAATTGTGTGGCTAACATATCTGATAGCATGTTGCTTGGATTAGACTTTTTGCTGAAACATGTTGTAATCTATTTGCACAAGTGTTGTGTAAATGTGTTCGACTGCTTTATTCCAATTGTGAACAGGGCTATGTAGATGAAATTGCTGAGATAGCGGGTGAAAATGACTAGACTGATAGTCCATTGTCACAAAACGACTTGTTCGTCTGTGTCATACTATGATTGCTTTCAAGTGCATGAGTCGGAGCTTCCCCTGACTCACCTAGTCTACCTACATTGCTTCACTGCTGGCCTGTTTCAGGCCTGGCAGAATGACTTTTCCGGTGCTTATTTTGGTTTCTCCAAAGTTTGTGTAGGGTAGTTGTGCGGAGAGTTTGGATGTTGTGGAAAGAATTTCCCTGTCCAACATTTTACTTGAATCAGATTCACTATTTGTACCCAAAAGATAAGTGAAGGAATTGATAATTGTATGAATAATTGTAATGGACTGAACAAAAAAAAAGAGAGAAGAGAATGTGTACTGTGCTGATAATTTAATGAGTGGAATGAGAACTAGAAAAAGCACTCAAATTAAGGAGTGCAGACCTCCGGCAGGCCAGAGGGTCAATGGCATAAAACATCATTGTTTTTCGACTTTAAGGTGGCCTTAACATCGGCAGCAGTGGCAATGGCACCAACAAAATTCATCAATAAGTTTCTGAGGAATACCCCATTTTTGTGAGTTTAAGGTAACCCAAACATGTTAAATGTTGAAAATGAAATGTAATAAGAATCTAATCTAATCTAATGTGGACTTTTATAGCGCTTAATCTCTATCACTGATGGACTCTAAGGCGCATCTAAACATAAAGGTAGGCAGTTATCGTTAATCAAGGGACATAGCCAGGTCGTACCAAGGAGACACAGATGTGATGGGAGAGGCTATGGTGGGTAGGCTTTTGCAAACAGGTAAGTTTTAAGCTTCTTTCTGAAGGAGGCAACTGATGTTGCACTGCGAACATCTTGAAGGAGGTCATTCCAGATCTTAGGAGCATCAAAGGCAAAACTATGGCCCAAATGTTTGGCTGACTTAAAGACTGATGAATGGAAAGGAGGAACTGTAAGGTATTGACGATTTGGGTGACTATGCCTAGTACTATAGGGACAACTACTAAAGGAGAACCACTATGCAAAAATTTATACACAAGTGTTGCGGTTTTGAAAATACAACGATACTTAACAGGCAACCCGTGGAGTTTCTGTAGAATGGGTGTAACATGAGCATACTTTCTATGATTTGTAACAATACGAGCAAGGGTATTCTGAATACTTTGCAATTTGTGCTGATTGAAACCGGACAAACCTCTGAACAGAGAGTTACAATAGTCCAGACGACTACTAACCAAGGCATTTGCAGCAAGGACTGCCACTTCAGAAGTGAGATACTTTCTAATTCTACGGAGGTCACACATCTGAAGGAAGCACGCTTTGCAAGTCCTCTTGATATGCTCAGAGAATGAAAAATCTGCATCAAACCACACACCTAGATTTCTGACAGAATCAACCGGATAAAGAAGGCTACCAAGAATGCTAACAGGAAAGTGAGAGGAAATCTTCTGACATTGAGCCTTGGAACCAAAGACAATAAACTCAGTTTTTTCAGGGTTGAGCTTCAATTTACTGAGAGACATCCACTCTTGAACATCACGAAGGCAGGCATTTAGCTTGGCGAGAGCCGAAGAAGCATTCTTGTGGGAGAGATGGATGTATAACTGAGTGTCATCCGCATAAAAATGGAATTTAATATGCGGGTGGAGACGAATAATTTTACTGAGTGGTGTTGTATAGAGTGAAAACAGTAACGGACCCAGAACAGAACCTTGTGGGACTCCATGGATGAGATTGCTTAATTCAGATAGTGTGGAGCCTATCTTAATGGCCTGGCAACGATTTCTTAAGTAGGAAGCATAAAACCTTAGAGCTGTTCCACCAAGACCAAACCAGGATTTAAGGTAACCAAGGAGATAATAGAAATGTTATCCCAGGCTGAAATGAAATAAGAAGATAATAGAAATGTTCTCCCAGGCTGACCTGCATACACACACACCAAGTTTGCTAGAGAAATTATAAAAACAACAAATTATGTGACTTTAAAGTGGCCATAACTTGGTAAAAATGGAACATTTAAGGTCACCATAAAGTCAGATTACCTATTTATTCTGACACTGTGGCACATACACAAGGCATGATAGACCAAACTGAGCTATAGTGCGAGTTGCGGGATCAAAAACCTAGATGATTACATAACATCTGCTGTACATACAATTAAAAAGTGTTAAAATAGGTACTGATTAAAGTGTATGTAGCTATTGGATTTTAATCACTACATGTGCTTAGAAGTTCTTCATGCTAGGAATGGATTTCGAGTGAATTCGAGTTATGTAACTGGTTCTCAAGAGAGGATTTCAGTTTTAATGTAGAAGAGATATATCAGTGTGGAAGTCTTCTTGTGTGCTTTGATTAAGGAAAACGTAACCTTATGCAGAGTTCCCTAAATTCTGTGGCTCCAAATTTCTTGGATCAAAAGATTAATGAGCAACGAAGCACCCCTGTGGAAAACAGCAGAAACAGATAGTGTTAAAATCCTGTAAGATTAAAATACTTTGGCTTGTTTGGCATGCTTGGGTCCAAAAACCTTGCACAAAACATCTCAAATAACTTTTGGTGGGACGTTCTGCTACCTTGATCAATTCAGTTAGAAGCAGACAAATTGCATGAGGATGACATGAAACTTTCTAGTCCAACATGGTATAATCCAGTGGTGTCAACAACTGTACTGTTTTTGCCACAATCGTCCAAGAATAGTATCATTTTTGTGTCTGACTTAATTGATTCTCAAGGAGAGCTCCTAACACTTCCTAAATTTAATAAAAACACTCAGGACAATATACATTTTGAATCATCATAGGGTAAAACGATGCATGAATAACTTTTGGGTCTTTTAATATTTTATCATATGCAGGGCCTATATATCCGAGTACAATACATTTACTTTCAAAAGGTACAAAGGGTTCAGTGAATACTACAACAAAATTTTGCTATCACGGGACTCTTTGTTGATAATAAGTTAAGGTACAAACCCTTTTAAGTACAGAAATTAAAGAGATAAGTGGCTAGAAATTTACCAGATCTGGTTCAAAACTATGCAAGAAACACATGCATACACACTGTATCTTGTCTGACTCCAATATAGAACTTTAGCCAAAATAGTGGGAATCAGGAGCTTAATGTTAAAGATGGGCATGTCATAGGAAAATAAATGAAAAATATGTGGGGGACATAAAGATACATTTATTTAGTACATGTCAGTTGCTAGGGCATATCAAACTTAGAACTAGCATGCCATATCATGTCACACCTTCACAAGTAGGCCTGCATTTAAGGTCATATTAAGGTCAAGTTTCTAAACTCAGATATGACTTAGCAGTTTTACAGACACCAAGCTCCACACAAATACAGATTCCAAAACCCTGTCAGATGAAGGTACAATTCATAGCACATAAGGTGAATGCGAAGTGATGAGATTAAATTACCTAAGCAGGTCAAATCAAGGTCAAGGCCAGGTAAAGGTCAAGTTATAAGCTAAGGTGATTTTACAAATATATATCTACCATTTCTTTAACACAGCAGTGAAGTAAGATTTGGGAAATTTTATTTTACATATTAGTTATATGCATTGTATTAGATAAAACAGGATGAAATTTATAAAATTTTAACTGGCCTATTGTAGGGGAAAGAAAGATACACCTATTTTCTACATTTAACTTTACAAGTACATTTTTGCAAGATCAAACAATGAAAATGTTTACAACATCAAAAGACAAAAAAGCAATGCCTTTAGATGATGCATTTAGGTTGTTCAAAAAGATTTACTTATAGCAGGACTATGTGTCAACACTACAAAACCGAGAACTTAAATTTAAAAGATTGGGACTTTGTCCAGCAACTGATACTGTAAGTAAGTTTTATCACTGAAATATTACTTATCAATAGCTTCTTATCATTAAGATTCATTTTGCGTTTCTTTCTGTTCCTTTCCTTAAGGTAGATTGGCCCTCTTAAGCTTGCATTGATAAATATTTCTATATATGTAAACACAAATCAAAAAAGAAAAGGCAAACAAAAGATGAACTAGTAACAGCTATTTGAGGTGTTAATGTCTGATGTTGTGTCAAATGTTATGAACTAATTTCGGTGAGTGGAACTTGTTGAGGAGTATTAAAAACTAATCAACTTTTAAGCTGATATTAAGGCACATGTTTGGTAGGAGCTGTGGAGCGGACATATTGAAATATTAATGTAATGTTTTGACATGGATTAGCCCTTGTTAAATAATTGGAATCTGATCTGTCAACATCCACTGTAAGTTTATATTCATATTTTATATCCAACTTGTATATTATTAGTGTGTTTGTATGGCGTAAGGTACTAAAACTTATTAAAAACTTACAAATGTATAAAATTCTGTTCAAATTAAATGGTGAAGGGACAATAAAACTAAACAAGTTTCTATAAACTGGAGCATAACTAGGCCAAAACATTAATATTAACAAGTCAACCAGATTGAATAGAATAGCTCTTTTTTCTTTTTGAATACAGGTAAATGGTTGACTTACCAGACATGAAATCTTTTGTGCTTATTACATAAAATTAATGTTTTCTTCTAAGAAATATTTCTATTCTAAGTAACTGTACGACACGTTTTATTCACTTGGGGCGTCCAGGCGCCAAGGAAGTAAGTCCTGACTCCAAGACAGTGTGTCATTTTGTTGTTCTCTACCTTATAATTCAAGTTGGGGACCAGTCTGAATCTTGTTTATGTAACTTGACACAGGCTTTGGAGTCATGACCTGACACCTTGACACAGTTGCTAGGGTTACCAATAAACAATCTTACATAATTGGTCACAGCATTTACCCTTAGACCAAACTTGTCATTCTGTCTTCAGTTTGAATTTGTAACACGAGAGACATGGAGGAAAGTTTTATTTTGAATCTAGTCTTAGTTTTTTATTTGTTTTAGGCTTTTAATTTGTGAATATGTACATACATGAATGGTCATTTATTGTAACCTTTTTAATGAATGTGCTGAACTATTTCTGATATTATACTGGACTGCTGCGTTTGTGATTGAAGGACTTTATGTATCACACGCAGAGGGGAATTTACTTTAAGTTTGAAGTGATAGAGTTGCAGCAAAATTTACTGGTCATCGAGACGACCTCAGGCTTTGCATATTCACCTCGAAGGGACGGTCTAACCTATATCTCCTTGCTTAATTTAGCCAATTGACTTAAGCATTGAAGCCTGATTTCATACCGACAGACCACTCAATCTTGAGTGTATTGTGTTTTGCAGTGAACTGAACCCTTTTCAGAAATTATTATTAAAAAATTCTCAGAGTGAACTGGCAACATGCCGGACAATAAACAATTATGTAAAAAATGCAAGGTACGACACATCCCCCCCACAGGAAGGAAGTGCCAGCGTGTGTTTGAAACCCAAGATCAAGAACATTTAAGTGATGCTGCCATATCCAGTGGTGCTAGTGGGAAGAACACACCTGATGGACAGCTGCTTCAACAACAGATACTGGATCAATTGGAGAGAGTCAACAGGCGTCTGGACCAGGTGGAGGACAGGATGGCAGGACCAGCAATAGGGACACAAAAGTTAAGTAAAACATTGTAACATCTACTGTAAAGAAAGATAAAGTCAAGAAAGTTTTACCAGTACTAAGTGATTCGTCGTCAGACGAAAGTGAAGTCCCTAGTTTATGTGGGTTAAAGTCTGATAAATTACAAAGATGTGTTGACAGGAGAATTAAAGAACTAGATCAAGATTCACAGTGCTCAGGTAATGAGATGCGTTACAAGCATAAATCAAAAGGGGTGGAAACATTGAGGTGTCAGTAAAAAATAAAGTGTTGTGGCCACACGAACCGATTCTAGGGGGAGCTCAAAGACAGAGGGTTTCGTACGACCAACTGTCGTTAACTCAGTGGGTGCAGGGCTTCTGCAAAAACATATTAGAAGAAAGGTCGCATGAACGCAGAGAGGTTATGGTAGCATATATGAGCGATTTAATGGAAGATGCCACCAACTTTTTCGTGGCAAGGTGCCAAAGCAGCACACGCAGTAATGCTCTGCGAAATGGAGAGAGGAGTGTTAAGTTGGGAAGACTCAGACCGCATCGACAGAATTCGTAGAGCGCATGCGCAAAAACACATAGTCGGTAACAAGTCAGTTTGGTCAAGATCAAGTGAGCCCAGTAGAAAGCCCTGGTTTTGCAAAGGTTATTAGTCGGGAAACTGTACCCACAGTAAAGACCATGAATCGAATGGTAAACTTCAAAAACACATTTGTGTGTTTTGTTTAAGCATTGACAAGCAATTGGGACATCCTGAAAAGGATTGCATTCAGAAGAAAAATGTGGCAAAAAACGAGTAAGTGACCGCTCATCTGTTAGATGCAGCAGTCATGATAGCAAATGGGAACGTAGGCAGAATCAGTCAATTGAATGTGTTTTCACAAAAGATGTTGAGATAGGACATAAACAGAAGTCATACTTCAGTACTGGCACTAACAAAGTTTTCAGAACCAGATTCATTTACAATTCTCATGTGCAGCCAGCAAAAGTAGAAGCAGCCTTGACTTATAGATCTAAAACAGATAGCAATACCAAAAAGTTTTCAGGGCTAGTACTGAAAGTATTGATGGTGTAGATGACAGTAAAAGTCAAAACAAATGTCTGGATAAAGTCAAAGAAGTTGAGAATACTTGTAACAAGTTAGCAAATGTCAACATGATCAGTAGTGGTGTTGAAAACGCATCTGAATGTCAAAAAGGGGTGCATCAGGTAGGTGTCTTAAGTACTCCCATCAGTGTGAACACTGATAAACACAATGAATTTGCTTCTGTGTCGCATACTAGGGAACAGATTTGTTTGTTGTATGACAGACGTGTTAATAGCATTGAAGATAAGTTTATCAATTCTATTTTACATGGCACAGGTGCAAAACTGCCCCTGGAGGGCCAAAATAGCCCCATTTTCAGACAATGGCAAGAACAATCTGAATTTTCATTCGGGTTCATTCCTCATAGTGAACAGGTAATGCCAGATGTGGTTAATACTGTTTCACCAGTAGGCTTGTCAGTTTTTGATATCCATGCTCTCATCAGAGCCACTGGTAAACATAATTACATGAGTGCAAGAATACCTGTAAGATCTCAGTTGAACGTATCCATTTGGAAAGAGGAGTTGAGTAATTATTGGGACCAACAATTGTTACAATTACTTGAGTTCGGTTTCCCTTTAGACTTCAACAGGCAATGCCCTCTCAGGTTTGAAGGTGAAAATCATACTTCAGCGACTGACCATCCAGCTGACATTGACGCCCATATCCAGGAGGAGCGTCAATTTTTATGCAATCCTGGGTCCCTTTAAAGAGAATCCAATCAGAGGTGGACATTGTTCCCCTTTTATGACTAGACATAAGCCCAACTCAGAACGTCGTAGAGTGATCATTGATCTAAGCTGGCCTTTGGGAGCTTCAGTGAATACAGGCATAGATAAGAACACATACTTAGGTAGTGAATTTGAATTGACTTTCCCATCAGTAGACGATATCACCAATGCTCTGAAACGCTTGGGTCGAGGTGCGTTCTTGTACAAAGTCGACGTCAGCCGTGCGTTCCGTCACATAAAGGTGGACCCGGATGATTACGACCTTCTGGGCCTTCAATGGAACAGCACATACTTTGATACGTGCCTGCCATTCGGGACACGCCATGGGAGCCAGATTTTCCAACGTCTGAGTGATGCAGTACGCTTTATAATGCGTCAGAATGGTCATTGTGTCATTTATTACATTGATGACTACGTTGGATTGGGCATTCCAGACGCTGCATTCAGATCGTACCAATTCCTTATAGATCTCACGAATAGGCTAGTACTCACGATTAGTGAGAAGAAATTGGTGGAACCTGGTACTAGAGTCGTGTGTCTAGGCGTTGAAATTGATAGTGTGCAGGGTACCATCTCAATACCTGAAGAAAAACTCCATCAAGTTAACAAGGCAGTCCATGAATGGTTACGAAAAAATGTATGTACCAAATGTCAACTCCAATCAATTCTGGGATTGCTTTTGTACATCCACAAATGTGTGAAGCCCGCGCGCGTTTTTCTTAATCGCATGCTGGAGTTGCTTAGGGCTAGTCACAACACACAGAGAATTGTTCTCACTCCTGATTTCAAATGCAACTTACGTTGGTTTGTGAAGTTCCTCCCACTGTACAATGGTGTTAGTCTGTATGACCACAAACACGTTCACCAGACGCTGGAATTGGATGCTTGTCTCACTGGTTTGGGGGGTTGTGTTGATGACTGCATTTATCACCTTCCGCTTCAAAAAGGCTACAAGGGTTGAACTATTGTACACCTAGAAATGGTGAACATACTTTTTGCCATCAGGTTGTTTGCTTTCAAGTGGAAAAGGTGCAAAATTAGAGTCAGATGTGACAATCTAGCAGTAGTGCAAGTCTCGAAGTCTGGCAGGACAAAGGATCCATTCCTGGCTGCGTGCGCGCGCAACATCTGGTTTTGGGCGGCACGATTTGATGTGGATATGCGTTACGACCATATACAAGGGGTTAACAATAGAGTGGCAGATTTGCTGTCCAGATGGTCTGGTTCGCAGCGAGACTGGGACGTTCTGCGTCTTTACATACCACAACCCCTGTGGTTGCAAGTGTCAGAGGACATGCTAACCTTTGACCCCGAATTATGCCCCCTGGTGCACCCCTAATGCTTTATGAATTTGTGTGTCACTTCCATGTGTAACTTGTGTTTTTGCTTGTGTAGGGGCTGTGCTTTTTATATAGTTTACTTAACAATGGATACTATACTTTGTTGTAGGTGTGGTTGCTATGGAAACGCTATCAACCCAGGCCAGCTCGTGTGTAGCGGCTGCGTTCAGACCAAAAACCAGAAGAGCCTACACCAGGATGTTCAAAGTGTTCATTGCTTTCTGTATTATGATGAAAATATCATTGTCAAATATATCTGTGAAGGTGTTGCTGTCATTCTTTGAATGCTTGGTTGTAAATAAATGCTCAGTGTCAATGATCTCCAACTATGCATCAGCCATAAAGGCAAATTTTATTGTGTATGATCTACCTTTCCACATTTGTGATCACCCTAAAATCAAATACTTTGTAAAGTCACTTAAAATAAACAGGCCTTTGGCTATAACACATCACAACATTGTGGATATTCTAATGCTCAGACGGATGTTCAACCTTGCTTTGACCTTTCCGGGTGGGATAATTCTAAAGGCAGTATTTCTGACAGGGTTCTTTGCGTTCTTGCGCCTTTCAAACCTGTGTCCACATTCTCTTGCCTCTTTTGATCCGTCCAGGCACTTAACGGGTACTGATGTATTGTTTACAAAGCAGTATGTAAAGCTCGTCATTAAGTGGTCGAAATCAATGCAGACCAGAGATTCAGCACAGATACTGACCCTTCCTCGTCTGGTTGACAAAAAGCTATGTCCTAAGTCTGCTCTTAAAGCTTTGCAGTCACTATATTCATTTAACAATCATTCACCCTTGTTTCAATGGAAAGGGTTGGCAGGGTGGGTTCCTCTCACAGACTCTAGGGTCAGGAAGACTCTAAAGCATATTAATCTAGCCCTGGGTTTGAATCCTTCATACTTTACATTTCACAGTTTTCGCAGATCAGCTGCCACTCTGGCTTTCAATTCCCATGTACCAATTCAAAGCATTAAAAGACATGGTACCTGGACATCAGACTGTGTCTGGCGTTACATCCAGGCTGACCAGTCCTCTGGAGAGCAGTTAGCTTTGGCTTTGGCTAATATTATAAATGCATAACTACTTCCTACTATTGGGGTTTGGGGAGTTTGGTATACACTAAAAATTTATATCTGTCTGTCAGTTTCATTGTAAGCCTGAGGGTGCCCTTGGTGTGGCTTTGCCTTCCTCCACCTATCTGTTACAGTTAAAGCTGGCTTCTTTGCCAGTGGGAATAATGGGAGTGATTTTGGTACTGAGCGCTCCTTTGGGGACCTTGGCCTTGCCCCCACCCAGGGCTACCTTCAGGTATCAGATTAGTAATAACTTTAGTTTCTGTATTTTAGTCATTTTTGTAATTGTTTTTAATAAATACTTACTAGTCAGTATATCTTTATACAACTGTACTTTTGAAATGATTATGAACTCTAATAGACTCTAACTTGCTGTACAGTTGTACTGTTTAATATTGTCTATAACATGTCAGTATTCATTAGTTGCACTATTTAATATTGTCCATAACATGTCAGTATTCATTATATAAATTGCATCGACATGTAAATAACTATAGCTAATATGTATTTAACTATGTATATTCTCCCTTCTTGGACCTAAGCGCATTAGAGGATTTGTATTAATTTTGCGCTATATAAATCCTACTATTATTATTATTATAAATCATTACCCTCAGCTGTGTTGTCTGTCTTGGGGTGGGGACTGTATTATTATCATTATTATTATCTTGCAATTTTGCTAAGAAGGTTATGAAGAAATTGAAAAAGACCCGATACAGTTTGGACTTTCTACCGGTAGAATTTGAAATTCTACCTGATTGGACTTTCTACCATGACATATGCATGTCATTAAAAATTATATAAAAATTCTTCAAGTTATAAAATAAATGTTAAGAATAATCCATGTACAAATCACAGTTAGAGTCCATTAAAGTCAAGTGTACATTAGATATGATCTATAATACGCTACATCCAAGGTCACAAGGACCAAGTTCTGTGACCTTGGAATTGACCTTGAACTTGGACAGAAGAGGTGGCTTGAAGAGTAAAACAGGGGTCAAACATGGGATTCAGTTAATTCAATAATAGTGAATCTGACCTAGGGTCAAACCAAGCCCCCCTAAACTGAGAAGAAGAAGGGATGTACTAAGAAAATTCAAACCTAAAAATACATGTATAAAACACCCTTGAATACTATAAAAAACCTTAATAAGGGGAAGGGAGGGAGGGAAAATTTGTCATGTTTCTCCTTCAACTTTCAATGACAAAGTGACACAAGGTTAGCAGTTTTTCAGAGAGGTCCTGACATGGACCAATGAAATTTGAACACGACCAGGTTGCTGTTGACAACCCCAATGCCCACCTTGAAGTAGTTATATAAACATGTAGACTGGTACCCTAAAATGAGTATGACTTACTGCCTTGGGGGAAGGACTGACACCAGGGTCGCCCAAACAACCCAAGCGAATGGTACTGGCATTTCTTGAACCTCATATAGCACTTTTTCTCTTCTTCTTCAGGACATTCATGACATTGCCACTTGTAAGCTGATTTTTATACAAGCAGGACAGTGGCTTGTTTTAAACTAGAAACTATCAGACAAGCCCTAATACCCCTGTTCCACCAAAGGATTAAGCCCCCATTTGTCTTGGGACCCTTAACCCTTGAGAGTCAGTGAAAAAAGCAAGAAAAATGGGCGGGAAAATGGAATCCTGATCCAGGTCTGGAAACAAAACCCAGATCGTCCCCAGGAAGCCTCAGACCTCCTCAGACAATTCACAATCGTTCTCTGACTATTATGAAAGCCTGGAACCGCCATCCAAATTCAAAATTTGAAATATGTTATTCGGAATTCCAAATACCCCTATTTGAAAATCCAAATACGCTATTCGGAATTCCAAATACGTACTAATCAGGTCCCTTTGAGATGTGACAAGGACCTACCCTGGGAACAGAAGAAGCTGGCATCTATCAGTCCTGTTCAGGACTACCCAATTATTCCAAGAACTTTTATTTAAGCTAGTATTGCACCAATGTCCCCCGAAATTTCCAACAAATTTCCCCAAAAAAAATCCAATAGATTTCCAACAATTTTACAAACAATTTCCAAAAATAAGTCCAAAAATAATGTTTAATAACTTCAACACAAGTTTTTTTTTTAAATGTCCCACAGTATATTTGTAAACCTTCAGATTTTGTTCATCTTTCGAAATGGATTGAAGTTAAAAAGTTCTCAAAAGGAAATTTTTCTCTCATTTATTTTCTTTAACATTTTCAAAATATTTCTAACTTTAAAACTTTCTGGAGTGTAACAACCTTTTTATAACTTTAAAAGTTTTTCAAAGGTCAAAAGTCAAAGTTAAAATCCAAAGGTCAAAATCTTTCTTTTGAAAATTGTCAAAGTTTATTTAATGTCAAAGTCTTTTTCCATTATTAGAAATTTCTCATACCCACTTAAAATTTGTGAAAAGGTCAAAGTGTCTTTCAAATCTGAGAAATTTCTCCAAGGTCAAAATATTTTTATAAAATTCCAAGTTTCTTAAGATTTAAATGCTTTCAAAAGTTTTCAAGTTTTTTAGAAGGTCAAAAGTCCACATAAAGTTTCTTTGATGTTTTTTTAACTTCAATTTTTTAATCACTCACTCCCTCACTCATTTTGTCTCTTGTATTTTGGGGTCATTACATTAAAATTCAGCAAGAAATAATAGAGAAAAAATTATTGAAAGTTAATTTTGTTTTTACATCAACCTATAGTAGTAGTGTTTAGGGGTTACTTTGTTTTTGTTTGGTAGCATTCTGACCGGTATCACTTTAATTACATGTTGGGTTATGGCATGAGCCCAAATTAAACTGATGATTTATTTGGGTTTAACGTAGGTTGCCATTATATTTTCAATTGCCATTAAATATACATTTTTTTTAAAATTTTCAATTCATTAATATTTCAGTATTTTTTTTGGCGGAATGTTTACATCTCAGGGGATAGAATTAGCAGGAATTATGAAGTTGGACACACAAGTTTAACATACTTAGAACAAAATTTGGTTTTTACTATCACAAATATTTATAATACCCTAGATATTTTGATGTCAAAGACAGTGTGGTTATCTGTAATTAAAATCATTGGCTTTTTGTAGAAAACGTTGCTTCACTGGTTAGGAAAAAGACATGTTTCGCCAATTAACAAAGTTATCTCTGAAAGGGTCTATCCAGAAATGTCAACTCCTGAACCCCATGATAACATTGTCGAGGGGCTACAACTTTCTAAATGTTGATGTGAACAAGGAAAAGGGTTAGTATGCTTACCCCCATCTCGAGGACCTTATCTGTCACCTAGCATTCGGTACCATGTCTCTTGTCTAGCATTGTACAGAATAGTGAATTTATCAGTGCCATGTCTATTCTCTAAGTTTATTATTTAAAATCTATTTATTTGGGGTTTTAAGTAGCTTTCAAAACTGTGCAGGTCATATCATGACGTGTAGTTTTGTGGGCAGAGGGAAACATCAGTAAGCAACTACCAACTTTCCCCTGATATAAGTAGATATACGTGGCGCAAAAGAAAGCCACTTAAACAAGCAAGGCTGGACTTTTTCCTGGTTTCCAGTTCAATGTCAGATATAATAACAAAATGTGATATCAAAGCTGGTTATAGATCTGACCACTCAATAATAGAAATGGATATACTATTAACAAAATTTATCATTCATAAAGGAGTTTGGAAATTCAACAATAGCCTCCTAAATGACCAAAGTTATCTAGATCTTATAAACAAAACAATTTATGAAGAAATCTTAAAATATGCTGTACCAGTGTATAATGTGAAATTTTTGGAGAACTGTAACAACTATGGTAATATCAAATTTACAGTTGATGCTGATACCTTTCTGGAACTATTATTTCTTGCAATCAGGGGTGAAACTATTAAGTTTTCCTCCTATCTAAAAAAACAAAGAAATAAAACAGAAACTCAATTGATAACTGATATAGAAAATTTGGAAAAGTTGACCATAGATAGCAATTTACATGACAATATACTGTCTGACAAAAAAGCAGAACTTGAAAAATTAAGGGATTATAAAATAAGAGGGGAGCAAGTCAGATCAAGAATTCAGTGGTTACAACAGGGTGAAAAACCTTCCAAATATTTCTGTAATATCGAAAATCATAATTATACAGACAAAACTTTTCGAAACATCTTGTTAGATAATGGAACTGTAGTTACTGAACAGGAACCAATTTTGGAACATGTAAAGAATTATTATCAAAGTTTGTTTAAGAACAGGGATGGGACTTTAGATTCCATAGACCTTAAAGATACCTTTGTAAACTTTAAATATAAAACTGTGACAGACCCTCAAATAGGTGATAAAATTTCGATTACGGAATTGGCTGCTATCTTAAAAAACATAAAACACAATAAAACCCCAGGAATAGATGGAATAACTGCAGAATTTCTGAAGGTATTTTGGGGAAAATTGAAATATTTCATAGTTAATGCTGCAAATAACTGCTTTGATAAAGGCTGCCTTTTCAACCTCACGCCAGTGCTTAATAACATGCTTACCTAAAGGCAGTAAAGATAAAAGGCTTATTAAAAATTGGCGTCCAATATCGCTTTTATCAGTAGTATATAAGTTAATATCAGGGGTAATAGCCAAAAGGTTAAAGAAAACTTTAGCAATTATTATATCTGAAAGCCAGTCAGGATTCTTATCTGGAAGACAATTAAGTGATAATACAAGATTTATATATGATTTAATGCATAAAACTGAAATCAGTAATATTAATGGACTTTTGATGCTCATTGATTTTGAGAAAGCTTTCGACTCAATGTCATGGAATTTTATTTATAATGTTTTGGAATTTTTTGGTTTTGGTGAAAAATTTATTGAATGGATAAAGCTTTTTAATTATGATATTACAGCTTATATTGTTCAGTGTGGAAAACTTTCCGATAAAATATTTGTTGGAAGAGGATGCCGTCAAGGTGATCCCATATCGGCCTATCTGTTTCTAATGGCAGCAGAAATACTATCAATGTTAATAAAGTCTAATAAATATATTAGAGGGATAAGAATAAACAATACGGAATTCAAAATCTCACAATTCGCGGATGACACCACGCTTACCCTTGATGGTTCACAAGTTTCTCTACAGGCGGCTTTAAACACTTTAGAAACATATGGAACCTATTCAGGCCTGAAAATGAATAAAGAGAAAACAAAGGTTATTTGGTTGGGAAGGAAAAAGTATTCAAAAGAGAAATTAAGTGTGTCAGTTAATTTAGATTGGGGATGCTCAGAATTCACCTTATTGGGTATAAAATTTTCCACAGACATGGAAGAGATGTTAGATGCAAACTTTACTCCAGCCCTTGCAAAAATGAAAAATGAGGTGAAAAAATGGAAAAATAGACATCTTACACCAGTTGGAAAAATTACTCTGATTAAAACCAATATTATATCAAAGGTTATACATCTCTTAACTGTCCTACCTACACCACCAAACTTTTTGAAATTAGTCAATGATCTTCTTTTTGGCTTTCTCTGGGATGATAAACCTGACAAAATTAAAAGGATAACTACTTGCAAAGATTATTTTGAAGGTGGATTAAAAATGATTGATATTTACAGTTTTGAAAAGAGTTTAAAAATAAATTGGCTAAAAAGAAAATTTCTCCAACCAAACACACAGTGGAGTACCCTTTTCCACGAGATGTATGGCAGCTTAGATAGGGTATATAAATTAGGTGGTGAATGGGCAATTTCAAAAAAGATTGCTTTTGAAAATAAATTCTGGAAGTCAGTCTTTGAGGGCTGGAGTAAATTTTACAAGAGTAAAACACCTAGAAATAATTTTGAAATTTTGCAATCTTGTATTTGGTATAATACACAATTGTCAGGAGAACCTCTCTTTTTTCCAAAATGGTACAATAAGGGGATTTCATTGATTGGAGATATCGTTGAGTCAACTGGAGATATAATGACACTTCAGAAAATTGAAAAGACATTTGGGTTGAAAATCAATTTTTTAGAATATCACAGAGTGAATACCCTTGTAAATAAATTTATTGCAAAATATAAAAAAAATGGAAACTTTCACATTCAGAGACCTTATGTCCCTCTTTCCATCAGGCAGTTTTTATTACCAGAAAAAGGATGTAAAATTTATTACAGAATTCTATTTAACAATTGTAAAAATGTTGAATTACCCATGAGAAATAAATGGGAAAATATGTTAAGCAAACATGATGATGAAGCATGGAAAAATGTATTTCATAGTTGTTTTAAGTCGATTAAAGATAATTCAATAATATGGTTTCAGTACAGAATAATTTTTGGCATTTTACCAACTAGGTATTTTCTTAGAAAAATTAAATCGACAGAGAGTGATGTGTGTGTGTTTTGTAAGGACCAAAAAGAAACAATTTTTCATCTTTTTTGTCATTGTTCTAAAGTTATACCTATTTGGCAGAATATAGAATCGTGGATCTCCAATAAAGTTGGGATAAAATTAAGGATAACGGATTCCATGAAAATACTTGGATATATTGAGAGAAACAAAGATTATTGGCCTATAAATTTTGTTATACTAGTAACCAAAAAATATATTTATTGGTGTTCAAAAAAGGGCTTCATGTTAAACATTTACTTTTTACAAAAAGAAATAAGAAAGATTTTTGATGAACAGAGGGCATTAGCCAAGGTGAATTTGAACGAAACAAGCTTTATGAATATGTGGGACCATTGGATTAACATTTTCAATATAGTGTGAAAACTTTCATTTACACTGTCAGTTTAAATTTCCTGTGTGTACAGGTCTGATGTCACTTTTTTCTATTTGTTTTTTCATTGTTTCTAATAATACAGTTGATGGTTAATTTTTTGTGAAATGTATGTATGAGCTTATGTCAAATGTTCTCATGAAAACATCTGTTAGTTTTCTTGTTTTCTTCATAATTTGTCAGTATAAGAACCTTATGTATTGTCACTGTATACTATCAAATATGTTAAAAATAAATAAATAAAAAAAAAACAAAAAAAACTTTCCCCCATAAGGTCTGGGGTTTGAACCGCTGACTTCAGAGGTGAACTGCCAACCTCAGAGGTGGGAGGCGAGTGTGGTACCACTGCTCCACTGTGACCCTGTCTATTCTGTAACATTCAACAGCAAAATATAAATACCATTTGCATGTCTGTTGTTTAACCGTCAAAAGCAAAGTGTATTTATCAGTGTCATGTCTATTTTTAACAGCAAATTGTATTTGTATGTGTGATGTCTGGTGTTTAGCATTTGACGTTGGAGTGCATTTATCAGTGCCATATCTGTACTCTAACAGCCACCACCAAAGTGTATTTATCAGTGCCATATCTGTACTCTAACAGCCACCACCAAAGTGTATTTATCAGTGCCATATCTGTACTCTAACAGCCAACACCAAAGTGTATTTATCAGTGCCATATCTGTACTCTAACAGCCAACACCAAAGTATATTTATCAGTGTCATATCTGTACTCTAACAGCCACCACCAAAGTATATTTATCAGAGCCATATCTGTACTCTAACAGCCAACACCAAAGTGTATTTATCAGTGCCATATCTGTACTCTAACAGCCAACATCAAAGTATATTTATCAGTACCATATCTATACTCTAACAGCAAACGCTAACAGTTAACATTAAAGTGTTTTATCTGTGAGATATCTGTCTGGCAGTTGGCAGCAGAGTGTATTGATCAGTGGTATGTCTGTTGTTTAGCAGGCAACACTTATGTGTGATTAATGTATTGATTATTTTACTTTCTGTTAGGACTGTGTAATTAACTTTAAAACAGTTTTTTTGCCAAGCATTTTGGCCACCAATATGAGTAGTGATTTTTGCTTACAGTTTTAATAATTTGTTTGTATTCAGTTTGTCTAACTTTAATAGACTTTGATCCTTACATTTGTCTAGGTGTGGGTGTGATTGCCATGAACAAGCCTCCCGTAAACAGTCTCACCTTGGAATTTCTCACAGAACTTAACATGACCCTTACTGAACTGGAGGATGAAAGAAGTTGTCGAGGGGTTGTTCTTACCTCAGTATGCTGAGTTACTTTGATGAGTGTGCATTTCATTCTCAAATTTAATGAGTTAATGATTGTTATAGGAACATGAGATCTATTTAATGAATTTGTTCAGCTATTTTCTTTGTACCCGCAAGATGGTACCTGTTCTAGAGGTCGATCTCAATAGCTGTTATAGTTACTGTCTCGATGTACTGGTAAAAGATGTTGTGCAGCTATGTATTGATAAATTGCATCATACAGAAGTTTTAAAAAATCTTGTGCCTTAGCTGACTCAGTAATAGCAACTTTGCCATTTTGCGATTGAATAATTTCTAACTTTAACATTTGATTGCAGAGGATTTTTATAAAAATGGTTCACTTACTTATTGATGATCTGTGTCATGGCCTGTTGGCAGAGCTATAGCTCATAACTAACGAATAATAGCTACTCTGAATGTTCTGTTTTGAATAACCCATGTGTACTGCAAAACTACTGAATTTAGAACATCTTTGTTAACGATATTGTTCACCCATTTTTATGTACTTGTGGCCATTTGTCAAATCTGTAGCGCTATAGCTAAGTAATATTAACTTTAATAGTTCAACATTTAAGTCAATCACTTATATCGATAAAAGTGTTGAATTTAAAGTATTTTAGTGAAATACATTATTCAACTGCTTTTTGATGTTCTGTGTCATGGCAAATTTTCAGTGCTGTAGCTCCAAACCTAATTTGGGAAATCATCTTATTTTCAAATGTGACATTTAAGCTTTAAATTGGCTACGTTTGGATCATATAGCAAGTGTAGGAAATTGGTTCCGTCTTTGCTTGTCAAAGGCTTTATTGTGAAAAACGCAAATACATGTGACTTCTATTTCAGGATGTGCCAAATATATTTACTGCCGGTCTCGATATCACAGAAATGTACAACCCTGGGCCAGAAAGATTTCCCTTGTTTTGGAAAAGTCTGCAGGATCTGTGGCAAACACTGTATGGGTCCAGTCTAATCACCATAGCAGCTATAAATGTAAGTATCAGTCGACAACCTCTTACAAACATTATTTGGGTCCAGTCTAAGAACCATACAATCATACCATACAATCTCAAACCTGTGGCAAACATATGGGTCAAGTGTAGTCACAAACATGTGCTAAGTGCTGTACAGGTCCAGTTTAACCACCCTAGCAGCCATAAATGTATGTATCAGTCTCAAAGCTGCAGTTAGCATTATGCGGATCCAGTCCGATTACCATAACAACTGTAAATGTAAGTACTGGTTTCAATCCAGCAGGTATGCAAACAGAAGGTTAAACTGGGTAGTAGCTTTTCATATGCCTTCTCACTCCCCTATGAAGTACCCCAGGGTTTTTTCCTGTGTCCCCTTCTTTTCAACCTTTACACTACCCCCTCAGTAACATTATTTCTAGTTTCAATGTCACCCACCATCTGTATGCTGATGACACCCAAATATATCTAACACTTGACCATAGGAACTTTGATTGCAGTTTTGCTGAGCTCACTGAGTGTCTTACTTGTGTTCAAAAGTGGATGGGTAGTGTGAAATTGAAACTAAACCCAGACAAAACAGAACTGATCATCATTGGTGATAAGCAGGCCAGAAAGTCCCTCATGCAAAAATTACCCACCCAGCTCCTCGGAAATTCTATCTCCCCTACCGATGTAGTTAAGAACCTAGGTTTTACTTTTGACTCTTAAAACACTTTCACCAGTCACATAACCAACATTTGTCATGCCTGCTACTATCACCTCAAGGACACATTTTTAAATTCCTCAGTGTAGAAACTACAACCCTGCTTGCAAACTTAATGATTAACAGTCGAATTGACTACTACAATTCCCTACTCGATGGTGTAAATAAATATAATGCAGCTAAACTCCAAAAGATTCAAAATAACCTCTGTAAAATCATCTTCGGACTCCACAGAACAGGCCAAGTTAATCCCTTTCTTCAAAAACTTCATTGGCTCCCCATTCCATACTGCATCTGGTTTATGTATAATCTCATTAATTTAAGGCTATAAAACTCTCCCAACCTACATACTTATCATCCTTGATCAAAACCAGCAGCCTCACTCGTGGCAATCGACTATCTCTTTCCTCAGTTTATTCTAGAAAGGCCATTGAGTATTCCAACTGAATATTCCTGAGGCACAAAGTAAGGCTATTCCAGAATGATGCATGAAGGGAAAATGATTTTAATAAAGTATTGTTTAGAAATAAGTTGTTATAGTTTTCTAATATTTCTAAAATTATATATAGAGTTGGTAAAGCTTAAAAGGGAACAGTCATTCAAATAAGTAACGGATCATCAGTTGATTACATCTCTCTGAACCTCAATTGCATTTCACCTAAGCCCAACTTCAAGGGGATTTCACTGACCATCACCTTATTCCATATTTTATCCCAACTTCAAGGGGAACAACCATTTCTAAGCCAAGCCTAGCAAATCAAAAGTTTATTGCACAAAAATCTCATTGCAACTGTACTGATACTACAAAGCCTAGATCCAGGGGAATCAGCAATTCCACCAGAGGAGTTTCCGATCACAGTTTTCCCTAGTGGGAACTGTGCTTACAGTTCTTAAATAAAATGAATCGGAGTCTCCACTAGTGGAAACTCCGATTGGGATCTGCACTAGGGGAAATGCTGATTCCCCTGAATCAGATTCTCCACTGTGGCACAAAATGTAAAATCCTATTTCTGATGGTTTGCAGAGGCTCTTTCTGATAATGAACTATGCCATTAATAACATATGAATAGTATAATATGAACTATAGGATGAATAATATAATATGAACTCAAGGTCACTACAGCAAGGTCAAAGGTCAAATCAAGGTGACATCATTACATTGTAAACCTACACCCCCTAAAAATTTCCTACCACGTATCAACTTCCTACACCTTGCAGATCCTGAGATACAGCCCTGACAAACTTTTTCCTGTCGCCCACCTGCCTGCCCATCTGGACACCATGGGTGAAAACAATACTCCAACAACCCTTAAAGGCGGTGGGGTAAAAATGGAATAAGGTGTGGCTTAGTGAAATGCAATCAACTGTTGATCTTCTAGGAATGACTTAGAAATTACTGTTCTCCTTGAAGTTGGGCTCCGGTGAAATGAGATTGAGGTTCAGTGAAATGCAATCAACTGATGATCTGTTTCTGATTTAAATGAATGTCCCCTTTAAAGCTTTACCTACTCTAATGAATATCTGTGTCCTGAGCAGATAATCCCTTTAATGTATACTGTATATGTTAAGTTCTCATTTATATTGAACACTTTCATGCTTTACCTGTTATGTGTTTTTTCAATTCAACAAGATAAATATTGCAAAAAAAGTATAAAATGTTGTATTTATTTGTCTCAGAACAAGAATAAATAATGTGACTTAATGATTTTAAAGGATTTTCTTTGGGCCATCTTCTTTGGGGAATCGGCAATTCCACTAGTGAAGACTCAAGTCAGAGCTTCCCCAAGTGGAAATTGCTCTTGCAGTCCTTTAATAATAGATTGTCATTGGAATTGCCGATTTCCCTGATTCGGAGTCTCCACTGTGACATATACATAAATTCCCTGGAATCAGAAGATGATATGACATGTGGAATGGTGGTCAAACCCTCAAAATGTGATGCAAGGGGAATACAACCCAGGGAATATGAAACTTTAATCTTTCTGGGCACCTCAAACACAGATTGAGTCACTTACTCAGATCAGTACTATACAGGAGGTCTTTTATCTCAAACCAAAAAGCCCCAACACATGAACGTTTAAGAAATGAAGGCAGTGCTTCAAAAGAAACTGCAAAAACACTTTGGTAGTGTATTTCTTCAACAAACAAGAGGTGAACAAGATCAAAAGCATTATGTACTTCTGTGGAGAATTCTCACCTGGTGCCATCAGAACAAAGTCACACTCACAGCAAGGCACATCCCTTGGTCACTTAATATAATAGCACATGGTCTTTCCAGGGGGGACAATATTCAAGCAACATAGTGGTTCCTGTCCCGGGCTGGAAACCCTTACTGTGGTTTTGGCATGATTTCACAAAGCCTCCTTTGGAAAGGACCTCCTTTAGTAAGAGAAGATCATTTTTATTCCTTTGGGAAGGCCACCTTAAAATTCTGTTTCAAAAAGCCTCTTTTAACTCTCCTTGCCAAAGGCCTTCCTTGAAATTTAAGGAGGGAGCAAATGTTCATTAAAGTTATTAAATATTTCTTAAAGGACACTTCCTTAAATTTAAGGTAGGTCCTTAGCTTCCTTGAAATTTAAGGGAGTTTTCAAGGTCTCCTTTAAGGAAAGAGGCTTTGTGAAACTGAGGTTTTTTTTTGAAGGAGGGAGAAATTCAAGGAAATTCTAGAATTTAAGGTGACCTTTATTTTAAGGAGGCTTCTTGAAACTGGCCCCAGGTTTAGATGTCTCTGGACATACTGAAACAACTACCACGAATATACACTCTGCTCAAACAACTACTGAACAACCATTACCATTCCAACCGAGTTCAGAGCTATAATAACGGGGATCATCTGCAGAAGTGGCAGAAAAAATTCTGCTCCTCAGAGAATTACCACAAGGGCAATCTACACATCAAAACTGAGAGTGAGTTTTCAAAAGAATTCAAATGAATTCCTCTATAGGTGATATCTGCAGTTTCTTCTCGTACTTAACGATTTGAATAGATACTCTTTGTGTCATTGATGGTTACAGAATGGCAATTCCCAATTTGGGGAATTGCAGATTAAACATCAGTATCAATCCAGGCTAATTGCTAGCTTAATTGCTAGATTAACAGCCATAAGTGTAAGAATTCCAGGACTCTTCAGTAGTATAAGGTGCGGCAATCGATCGACATTTGTAATAAAAATTGATCTGAAGTGATCGGAAAATGATCTAGATCACTAATGATCAGAAATAATCTAGATCAAGAATATATTGTAGATCTGATCTGAAAATCGCTGACTGCAAAAACTTGGAGCTCATGCTGATGGGGGAACAATGATTACATATGGTGCAGATTTAGATTGTAGATTTTCTGATCAGATTTAGATTGTAGATTTTCCTGATCTTGAGATCTAGATCAATTCTTCTTAGATCATCTTTGCCATGCTGAGAATTTATAAATTTACAGTCCACAATTTTTTTTTCTGGCGAATCTATAAATTTACAGTCCACATCAATTTAAAATCATTTCATCTTCTACAACATGGCAGGTACTATCACACTATGGGATTTATATCTGCAAGTGAAGAATTTCCAATTGAAGAAACCAGCTGATTTTATGATGTTAGTTTTAAAGGATTTTCCAATAAACTGTCCTGGAAGATTTGGAATTACTGTCTATTATATGACCTTATTTTATTGGCATTATCCTTTCCATTTTTTCTCTCTCCTATCAGCCTCATTTCAGATATTTACATATAAAATATCTGGAACCTATCGACACTGGAAGAATAGAATGAACACATTTTCACCCATGGCAAGGTTCTACACAGATCAAGCTCAGGACATGATCAGGAGAATAGAAGGAGGGGGAGGAGATGAAGTTGCAGATATATGAATTTTCTTATCATATAATGTATTTAGGAATATGTAATAAAAAATTTATACGTAAATTAGATTTCTTTTCATTTTCATCTAAATACACAACTTCAAAGCTGTTCCCCATATCTTTTTTGGAAACTGTATCATCATCAGTAATATCTGAAGCAACTGTGACATATGTGACCATATGATTCACTTATCTCTCTTTGATGATGCAAGACTGAATCATATCGTCACATATGTCAGCTTTTTTGTGAAAATCTTGCATCATCAGCAATATCTGAGACATCTGGTACATATGGTCTTCCTCCGAAAAAATGTAATCCAAAAAAATCACATATGTTTGCAATGAAGAATCGCTGCATCATCACTAATTTTTGTTATAAATGTACCTGTTTCTTCATGCTCACATTGTATTATTTTGACATAATTATTAAGAATGGCCTTTATTTGTCCATTCTGTCAGTGTAATATGCTTAATGCTGCTTTGTTGAAAATTCATCAGGACATATGTCATAAGTTTTTATCTGAGAGGAGAATAGCTAAACATAGGTTTAAATGTGAACATTGTGGACATGGTATGCCTAATCAATTCTTATTGAACTCTCATAAGAAGACATGTTCTAAGAACAAGGATAACCTGCAGAAATGTAACATATGTGACCAGGAGTTCCATTCCTCTCAACAGTTATTTCAACATTACAGGATGTGTGGAAAGTTCATATGTTTACAGTGTGACTACCCATTCATCAGTGTCAAGGCATTGAATTCTCATATTCAACGATCTCACAGGACTAAGGAGATGGAGAAGAATAAAGTTTACAAATGTGCCTTATGTAAAGTCATTTGTCCAAGTAGGAAGGAGCTTTACAGACATCGAATGACTCAACATGGTGGAAATGACTTATATGAAATTCCACAATTTGTGGAAGATCTGAATAATCCAGAACTTCAAGCTGAGTATGCTATGAACAGAAGACACATTCTGGCGGGTGATGAAGACACTGACTTGAAGAAGGTCTACAACTTTCCTACCAATAATCTACATGGAGGCTTCAATGAAATCAGAGGACATCTACATCAAATATACAATGATCAGGAGCATGCTTTTCGAATTAATTTTTCTTTTGGGATGATTCTGCAGAATACAGAAACTGGTGAATATCGTTATTATATTCCTTATTTTAATAATAAAATTTTACATTTTCCATTTACTATATCCAATAGGAACAGTATAAGATTTTTGATGTTGAAACTCGCAAGGTTAGATATTATTCAACAGGCAAGAGCTGTGAGACCCTCCACTCTTTGGACACTAGCTTTTATAACCAATATCCAATATGTGGTATTTAAAACACAATTTCCTTTGGGGCAAGTGGATAACCTTCCTAATTTTTTAAGGCAGAATCCCTATCTCATATCATTCTACATTAACAGAGTTACCAAGAAACCCTATGAGGATAAGTTATGTTTTTTCAGATGTTTACATGAACATATGAAAGATACAGATAAGTCATTGATACAATATCTTAATCAGTGGAGAAGATTTAATAATTATTCTGAGATTACATCTAATAAAATGAAAAATTTTGGTGGTGTGAGTATTCAGGATATGAATAAACTGGAGCAATGTTTCAATTTGAAAATTAATATTGTATCTATGAATTCCTCTGGCTCTGTCAACGTGATCTACGAATCTTTATCTCAAGCAGAGAATGTAATGTATTTGAATAATTATCAAGATCACCTCAGTTATATAACCAATTATACGAAGTTTGCTTGCAAATTTCAATGCGAAAAATGTTCCAAAATGTTTAAAAGGCAATGGGATCTTAAAAGACATTATACAAATTGCTTTGACAGGACTAAATATGTATTTCCTGGTGGTTTTCATAGAAATGCAGAAACTATATTCGATAAACTAGATTCTTTAACTGTACATGTAGCCGAATCTGAGAGATATTATCAAAAATTTATTGTATGGGACATGGAGGCTATTTTAATGAAGACAAATGCTCCTTCTACAGATCAGATGAATTTTTTGTCCAGACATATTCCAGTGAGTGTTAGTATCTGTTCAAATGTTGAAGGATTTACCGATTCCAAATGCTTTGTAGAGATCTCCCCAAGTAATCTTATCTCTAAAATGATGTCCTATCTTAATGAAGTTAGTTCCTCTAACTTAAGTAGACTTAAATTACAATATGAATATGTTTTTAATGATTTAGATGACCTCATGGAAAAGTATAGTACTAGTACTGAATCTGATGAAGAATCTTCAGACACTACCCTCTCATCCTCCACCAATGACAATTCTTTAAGTTCTAAAACCAAAAGTCATTTTTTATCTAGAATACTGGATCTTAGGAGAGACTTCGAAACATATCTTTCACAGCTACCTGTTATCGGCTTTAATTCGGGTAAATATGACTTAAATCTGATTAAGGAAGAGATCATGTTGCATCTAGCATCCAACTATCCAGGAAAAGATATTCATACAATCAAAAAGGAAAATTCTTATCTCGCCATATCTACTCCACATCTGAAATTTTTAGACATTTCTAATTATCTTGCTGCAGGTTCTTCATACAGTCAATTTTTGAAAGCCTACGGTTGTGAAATTCCAAAAGGTATCTTTCCCTATGAATGGTTTGACTCCTTTGACAAGCTTAAGTACACATCCCTACCTGAAATGGAGGATTTTTATTCTACCCTATCTAAGGGTAATCCTTTGAAGACAGAAGCAGACTACCTTAAATTGAAGGAGATATGGATCTCTCAAGGAATGCAAACCTTTCAAGATTACCTGATATATTATAATAATCTAGATACAGGACCCTTTGTTATTGCACTCTCCTCCTTTGTAAGGATTTACACAGATCAGAGAATTGATATTTTTAAGGATTTTGTTACCATCCCAGGTGTCGCAAGAAAGCTGTTATATGCATATACAAGTTCTAATTTTTCTCTTATAAATCAACAAAATGCTGATTTATATTATACTTATAGAAAAAATATTGTTGGAGGTCCTAGCATTATTTTTAGTCGTTATCATGAAAAAGGAGTTTCTGACATTAGGAAAGTGCAGGGTAATAAATGTCAATCTATTGTAGGATATGATTGCAATGGATTGTATTCCTATGCCATTAAGCAAAATATGCCAACAGGCGTCTACGTTAGGAGATATTCTGATACCAGTTTCAAACCGGAAATATCTGAAAAATATATTGATTCTTATGTATGGATGGACTATATTATGCACAAAGAAAACATCAAAATTTTGCATAAATTAAATAATTGTAAGGAAGTTAGAATTGGTAATTTTTTAGTGGATGGCTATTCACCAAGGTCTAAAACTGTATATGAATTCCAGGGTTGTTATTATCATTACTGTCGAAACAACTGTCCTATTGTTAAGAAGATAAAATCTCAAAAATGGATCCAAAAAATTAAGAAAACACAGAGGAAGGATATCAGGAAGAAGGAATTTATTTTGTCAATGGGATATAATTACATATCTATTCAGCAATGCGACTTTAACAAGGAAATTAAACCTTTCTGTCATGAATTGTATGATGAATATTTACCCTCTTATTACATCAAAAATAGAGGAACTTTGACTGAAAGTAAGATTAGGTCAGACATTGTAAATGGTGAACTTTTTGGTGTCCTTGAGGTGGATATAACCGTAAAAAATGAATTTAAAGAATTTTTTTCAGAATTTCCTCCCTTCTTTTGCACATGTAGAGTACCAATGTCTGATATAGGAGAACATATGACTCAATATTGTAGGGAAAATGATATTAAATTTGATTACAAAAAGCTTCTGGTCAGTGGGACATCAGCCTCAAAAATTTTACTAGCGACTCCACTTTTACAATGGTATCTCAAAAATAACTGTGAAATAACCAAAATATATCAAATAATCGAGTATCAACCGAAATTATCTTTTAGGTCTTTTATTGACACAGTGACTAAATATCGACTGGAAGGTGATCGAAATCCTGATAAATCGATCATTGGTGATACTTATAAATTGATCAGTAATAGTTCCTACGGATCTCTGCTCATGGACAAGTCCAAGCATACTAATGTAAAATATTTAATGGACAGAAGCAAGGTCTGCAAATTTATAAATTCTAACACTTTTAAAAATATGAATAAATTAGGAGAGGAATTGTATGAAGTAGAGACATATAAATCCTGTATAACTGTAGACACCCCTTTACAAATAGGTTTTTTTATCCTACAATATGCAAAATTAAGGATGTTGGAATTTTATTATGATTGCTTGAACCTTTATCTAAAAAAAGATTCTTTCGAACTTACTCAAACCGATACAGATAGTATATACATGGCAATTAACCAATCGGACCTAGATCATTGCATTTCTGATGAATTTAAGAACAGATATCAGAATGAAATTTTTAATTCCTGTTCGGATGAAGTCTCACCTCCTTGGTTTCCTAGGAGATGTTGTGAGTATCATGTAGCATTAGACTGCCGTGGAGTTGGAATTTTTAAGAAGGAGTTCCAAGGCACTCAGATGATTTCTTTATGTTCCAAATCTTACATTATTCAAGATTCAGAAGGTAATAAAAAAATATCATGTAAAGGAATTTCTAAGAAACAGCTCCTTGATCCTATGTCAAAATTCCGCCAAACATTAAATGAAAAGAAAGTTAATTCCTCAATAAACGTAGGTTTTAGGTTAAGAGGTAATAGTATATTTACATATTCACAAGAAAAAATAGGTTTCAACTATTTTTATTGCAAAAGACTCGTACAGAATGATGGTGTTAGTACATCCCCATTAGATATGACCCTATGTCCATGGGACCAGGAAGTGGAGCTAGTTGAGAAAATGCAATCCTCTCTATCCAATATTTATTTTGTTAAAATAAGATTTGAGGAGTATTCTTTTTATTCACTAGAACAACTTTATTTTTTTTTATTAGCCAAACATTACGGAAACATGGAGCTGTGTCAAAAAATAATTCTCGAAAATGATTGTTTTAAATTAGTAGAAATTCTGAAACCTTATAAGGATGTTTATATGGATTCAGACCTCAGGGAGCGCATCATGAGATTTGCAGTACTGCAAAAATTTACTCAATGTTCAATTTTTAGAGAAGACTTAATTTCCTCTAAAAATAAGATGCTTGTGTATAAGCAACCTACATTTAATGATGAAGAATCTCGTTTTTGGGGTGTTTCTACTCCATCAAGGCTGGTACCTGTACTGAAGCCATCATCTTTAGCGGGTAATAATGTAATGGGTAAAATATTAATGGAATATGTTAATAAAGTAACTATTTCCTAAAGTAAAAATAAAAAAAAAATCACCCCGCTTTCATTGCCTTTATTTGCACAGAATACCAGTCCATTGTGTATTTCAATAATCGAATCTCACCGTACTAATGCATTGTTTGCCTCCCTCTGTTATACAGAAATGGGATGAAGGCAAGCTATTCTATGCAAATAAGGCACTGAAACCAATGTGACTTCTCATAGACAAACTATGAGGCTATAATCCAATTCAAATCTTTGAAAAATAATGGAAAAAAAATACAGGAATATAATAATCATATTTTATTAGTTTACTTCATGTATATAATGTATAAATCTTGAATATATACAAAACTGAATATAATATACAGATATTAGTTTAATTCATGTGTATAATGTATAAACTTTGAATATATACAACACTGAATATAATATACAGATATATACATTTTAATTCTACTTTATGAATTCACTGTAAAGATTTTTAACAATTTGTTCATTACATTCAAGATTACTGGTGAAATTTGATAATATCATGTTATAGTCTATATGTCTGCAACTGTAATAACTATAATAGAAGCAAAATAAACCACAAGTGTCTGTATATGGTGATTGTAACCTTTTTTTATTATACTTGTATACCAATCCTTTACTTATCAATAAATTATGAATATTTTTTACTGGCTGTTTTCCTAATGAATCGAAGTACTCCACATGTTTTCTCGCGAAATGAACAATAATCCAATGACTACCCTTCTTCTCAGAACTGTCCAGATTCACTACGATGATAGAGGGTATGGGGAGATTTTTTGGTATTAGATCTATGGCATATACTCCCACGAATATTTTTCTGATTTCTCTGTCACTTTTCATTAGATCAAAAATTTCCTCTGTATTCATGCTCCCAGATTGACATTTCTACTATGATCTATACTTAGCGTCTCAGGAAATTTTCCATAAATTATAATATTTATAGTTTCTGACAAAGCTTTTGAAAATCTCATAGTTAACCTTATATGACCTTTGATACCCTTACTCATGATATGACCGGAGAGGTAGCTTTGAATGTCAAATAAAAAAAGGGTGTAGCCTTTGTCGTATTCTAATAATTTTATAATAATTCCATTTTTCCTATTATAATCATTGTCCAATAGAGATAAATACGATGAAACGAAATCCCCTTTCTCGAAATTTGGGGTTAATGCTCTGTTAGGTACAGGCTGGCCATCTACAGTCACCTCCAAATAATTTAAATTCATGTGTTGGAAATCAAAAGGATTTTTACTGTAATCTCCTGAGTAACCTGTATTGGAAACCATTCCTATTATTAATTTACTGGGAACTGTACCATGATATATGTTATCTGTCATGAAATTAAGGGAACCTTTTGCTACACTGAAACTCTTAATGTCACTTCTCCAAAAAGGATATAATGCAGGACTAATTTTTAAAGCCTCATCATGGGCTAATATCATATTTGGGTCCAGGGAAATATAACATACTTTCCAAACAGCACTAGTGATTACTAACTTGTAGTTTTTAGTCCCTAATCTCATTAATCTGAAGTCATTTAAAGCCTGGAACAATTTAAGGTTTACAGAAACTCCATTGAGGATTGCTCTATTTTCTCCCTGAGAAATATCTAGGTATAGACATCCCTCAATATTGGCAGCATTACCATCTTTAGTTGGTCTTCCTCTTTCGGAATATCCACTATTACTCCCTATGTATTGTAATTCATCAAAATGTCCTGCCTGATCTTTGAAATACATAGCTGCCTGAGCCTGAGACAATATCATATCATTACTAGATCCTAAAAGTAAGTCAATGAGAGCCTTGTAAGGATAATTGACACCCACATCCGGTGATACAACTTTCTGATTTAAGGATAAATCAATTTGTCTGAAAATTGAATGTAAGGTGAAATTTACTGGAGCTACTTGATCTGTATTAGGTGTAGGATCTCCATCTATAGTTCTTTCATCACTAATCTTTTTTCCTTCTTCATCTGTGATTACATATTTTATATGTAATCTACTTTTTCCCAGACTTATGTAATCTGCAGAGGTACCCGGGACATTGAATTCTATAACCCCTCCCTCAGTTATAGCTGCAATCGGATTGTAATCCACCCAGTACTCTTTAACAATAGTCTTATCAGTAGCTGGTGGAGCAAATAATGAGAGTGACGTTTGGACTACATCCATATTGATCTGTAGCTGGCAATCTTTTTCTTGAATTTTTTATCACCCTTTTTGGACCTCTTACCTTTTACTTCCTTCTTTTTATTTTTTTGGCCTTTTTTAACAATTTTTTTTATTTTTTTTTTTTTGAAGATCCTTTGGAGTTGCCGTTACTTCTACCTTTACCTCCTATTTGATAAATTTGGTTACTTTTGGGTCTATTTATATTCTTTTGCTCCCTAATCTCACTTTTAGCCTGTTCAACTGCTGCTTGAGTTGGACTGATGGTTGAGACTTCTACATTGTTATTATTTTTATTTCTTCCAAAATCGTCATCACTGTCCAAGACATAGTAATTTTTAGTCTGATCCATTTTTCCGTCCATACATTTTTTGCAAAAATTTAAATATTTGTTCATATTTTCTTTCCTCGTCTTCTTCTTCTCAAATGCAAAGTCAATTCAACCACTCCCGTTAAACTACTTGCAAAATGAAGATTCTTGTTCTTTATATATATTCTTATTCGACTGAATTTTTTATTTTTAATAGGTAAATAGTAAACATTATTAAATAACTGATATTTATTTGAATTGCTTTGTGGTAGTAACCTTAATATACCTTGCATTGAATTTCTAACGTAAGAGCAATCTACAATATCTGAAAATAAATACAGAGTTTCATTGATGACAGTACTCGCATAGAAATCGCATATTCCGACCTCCCATTCACCAACTAAATTAGCTCTCTCAGGAACCTCGACTGTAAAATTATAAGCCTTGTTATTGGGATGAAAGCTTAAGGAGTCTGCTGAAGATAAGAAGAAGTAAATGCTATCCTCCTCCATTTGAACCTTTGTTTGAGATGTCAAAATATATATATATATATATATATTTATGTATGTATATTTATATACTATATATTTTCAATCTGATTTTCTGGAATCCAGGAATTGAACTTTGAAGGCCATCCCTTCCATCGGACTAATACCTCCACCTGTCCACTTTTATTCTTTCTTTTTTTGAGAATTTCCTCGATTTTATACATTACATCAGCATCTATATACGCTAATTGTAATTCTGATTCATAAAAAAATCCCTCTATTACTTCATTATTGTAATCCTTTAACTCATACATGGGTATATTTTGGTTTAATTTACGATTAATTACAGTGAAAATTTCCCCAGACCATTTTTCAGTATATTCTTTATCAAACATTTTTTTTAGATGACTTATCTTAACCCTGTCTGATATATTGAATTTAAACTTTTTCTTTTTTAAAGTTTGCATCAGTTTCGAATTTTTATGCTGTTTTTTGAAGCTGAAGAAATTTTTTGGGTATTCCAAGTTATCATACTGAGCTTTCCAAACCAGGTACTGATTCTTCGATTTTGCATCCTTAGGAGTCATTTTAATTGATCTATGCACAGAATTATTGTATCCATAAGTTAAATCAGACAGAATGTCAATCCATTTTAAGCTGTTTTTTTCACTTAAATATTTCATTATTTTGGTTTTAATAGTTTTAATAACTCTTTCAGCATAATTAGCTTTGGTTTCATAATATGTGTACAAATGTTTGATTTGGTTTTCATTTAATAACCTATTAAATGAACGGTTCTTATATTCACTTCCTTGGTCGGTTCTTAGAATTTTTGGTTTCTCATCGATTTCTCTAATTAGGCTTTGAAACACGAAAACCATTTCCTCACCTCTTAAACTTTTCAATGGTGCTGTGTACAAATACCGAGTAAATATATCTATAAAAACTACAAAGTAAGCGTAATCATTATTTTCTGACTTATATTTCACCATGTTAGCAGTGTCACTATCCCATTGATAATTTTTGGAAAAAGCTAAGACTTTAGGTCTTCGAAAAGTCCTACGAGCAGGACGAAAATTTGTATAACTTTCCTGTTTACTTAACCACTTCTTCAAATACCTGGGAGTTATATGGTATTTTGCCTCATTCTTAATATGTGGATATAATTTACTATAACTGCTGTAAGCTACTGGACTCTTAATATTGTAATAAAGGTTATGAAGATATGATTCGATTTCTACTTGATTAAAATTTTTTGTTCCATTTCTTGATCCATTCATTACTTCCTCCCCCTTCCTGATTTCTTCTTCCATTTTTTCTGATTTTTGGGGAATAGGTGGCATTTTTGCGGTAATTAGCCTCTGCTGGAAGTCCGGGAGGAGGAATAGGATAAGTTACTTCTTGACTTGCCTCAGGATATAAACTTTTATTGAAATGAATAGCCTCACCCAGGTTTTCGATACTCTCTGATTCCTTCTCGTCAGTTTTGTCCTTTTTAATACTATTTTCTTTTCTTTCATCTGGATTTTCTATCACATTTTCTGTTTTATCCTTATTTTCGACAACAAAGCTCTTGAACCTTAGATATTGGTCATGTGGTATTAATACATATTTATTCATTCTAAAATTTTTGCGATATAATACTTAATTGATACAAGGAGATTGGATAATCTTTCAAAATGTTTTCTGGCTAATATTCTTCTCCCTTTTTCCTCCGATTTAATAAATTTTTTAAGAATTTTCAGATAATTTATGAATTTCTCTCTCTTTTTTTTACTTAAAGGTAGCTTAAATACGTTATAGAAAATCTCAGCTATTGCTTTCAACTGAGATGAACTTGCATGAATCAGAATATGTTTATTTAAATCTAAATTATTTTCCAATAAGAGTAGAATGAAATGTCTCGACTGTTTGAGATTTCTAGACATTTTGAATGCAGTTAACAGTATAATGACGTATATATACTTAATAGAATCATGACTTTTGGAAAAAAAAATTATTTGTAGACAACTGTATCTTCATCAGGAAAAATTCTACTTTTCAACATATAACTATCATTACTCCCTGGTGACAAATCGATCAGCAGATAACCAAAAGGGGTCTCAGTTGCATCCATATAAGTGCTTACTAATTTCTTCTGAATACCTAACTGTCTTCCTAGCAACCTAATTTGTTGTGTATCCCTGGGATTTTTAAATAAAATAAAGTAATGAGTATTTAAGGATATATCTCTACAATATTTACCCTGATGAAACAAATTTTGTAAAATCAAGATTACGCTTACATTCCTATGATGTGACTCTCTACCAAAAAGATTAGCGATGAAAATGTTATTTAAGGCTGGAATCTGTAGGTCATCTATAACTACTAGACTATGCTCGGATTTAGGAAACTGGTTTAAATCTTCTTCTGAAGGCAATCCCTGTCTGAATTCTATATTTACATCAGTCTGTTGTTCATAATTCTTCTGCCAGTTGTTATAGAAATAGTAGATTTTTTTGATTTTTTCTGAAAACATCTGATTGATATTTTTTAACACTTTCATTACAAAGGTAGATTTACCGGATCCTGTTGGACCACAAACAATAGAGGTGAATGGGTTTTTAAAGAGAAAAGGATCCATAAATTGCATTGACATGTCAGCTTATCGAGCCAGAGATAATAAGGACTTGGCTGTTTTCAATCAAATGGTATCGCTTGAATGTAGTGCAATATTTCACAGTGATTTGGAAAGTTTGCCAACAGATTTCTGTGCTGAAAGCACTGTTATCTATGCCAGCTTGCCTCATCTCCTCACTCTTTTATATCTATTTGCAGAGTGGAGTGTCTGCAATCTATTAGTGATAGCAGCCAATAAAAAATGGACTCTTTGTAAGGGTAGTGTGAATTTGTTCCATCTTTTATATTAGTTTCAGTTGCAAAACAAAGAAGTTTGAGAGCTTCCTCTAGCAATACCCTCGTAAGCAGAGTAGTTGAGAAATTTTATAAAATGGATGTGAAAATTTTGATTTTCCTTCTTATAGCTTCTGTCTATTTGCGTAAAACCTATGGATATAGCTGTGAGTACAATGAATGCAACTGTGTTGGGGAAATGATCACGTGCATTGATATTGCAGCACCCAGGTTCAAGTTCAGACCCAGTGTTACAAAGCTTTATATGGAAAATGTGCAAATCGTTGATATAAAAAAAATGTTACATAATCTTCCTAATTTGAAATATGTAACATTGGTTAATATTAATTACTTCAAATGCGGGTGGTTGGAGAATTTTGCCACTAATGTAGTAGTCAGAACCAATATCTGTGATTCAGAAAAAGAATCTTTATTCACAAGCATTTCTACATTTGATTCACAAACTGATGCACCTATACCATTTTCCGAAGTTAGTGAGATGGAAACCAGTCAATACAAATCAATGGAGGATGTGACTACAAAATATGATAACACATATCATAAACATACAGAAGGCAAAGTGACAGAGTACATTTCATTGGATTCTGATTCCACCTATCGTCATGATCAGGAAGCTACAATTGATATTTCATTGGAAAAACCATCAAGCACCCCTGATTTTGGTTTTCATAATTCAGCATCTAAAGGTTTTAAGTCCAGTGATATTTTAAATGTAATCGATAATGGAGGTAAAGAAATTAAGATTAAAAAAAAATAATCGCCTTTGTAGTTTCTGTCCTCTTCCTGTTATTGGTACTGACTATGATATCAGTAATTCTGTGTAGAAGAAAATTTCTAGCATGGATAAGAAGAGGTGAAACAGTTGAATCAGATAACAGTGACCAACCTCTTTCCCAGAATATGATGGAGGAGATATCTCTAGAAAATCAAGGGTAAGTTACAAAAAAATTTTTTTTTTTTATTTCTTCATCTGGTTGAAAGGTTTAACGATCAGTGATTCTTTTTAAATAGTATACGACCAAAAATTCCATTATATGTTCTGTTTAAAAGAATCCAATAAATTCTTTATCTTCGATTGCAGTACATATTCCAACCAAGATCAAGTAAACAGTCCCAGAATGTTGCTGCTCGAATCAGATATCCTGAAAACTCTAGGTATTTATACTTATTTAAATTTAATGGAATGTGACGTCACATTCCCATGTATTGTGACGTCAGAGAGAGCAGTAACCCGTCATATTGTGACGTTGTTCTCAAATCAATGCTAGGTGTTGTCGTAAATGGGTTCGCATTAGTTTTGGTTTCATATTTGTAGTGTATGTTACTCTTTCCACGTGGATTTTCAGGCGAACAAAAAATTAAAAAAACTTGGAGAAAAATATGTATAGCTGTTATAAAGAAATTTTTGTTCTTGTGACTTTTATGAATATATTTCATTCGTTTTGCGTGGATTGTACAAACTCAAGATATGGTACAATGATTCATAAAATATATGGATTACAGGAGTTTTTAGACAATATATTTTTTTGCCATAATTCTGAGAGTAAAATAATCACATACCAAGAATGCCATATACCTCGTGTGCTTCTACCAATGGACAAAATTTAAAAAAATTTCCCTTCATTGCATCTACTTAATTGGAGGTGTACAGGGGACTGCTACGTCTATGTAAAGGATATGAATGTTAAATTTCGTGGATGTGTCATTGGTAAGATAAATTCATTTAAATCAATTTTTACCCTCTTTAAAATAGGTATTCGATAATTTTTTTTTTCTTGGTGGGTTTTATTTTAAATTAATTTCCACTCAAAATGAAGATTATATAACATGTTATATATTTCAATGAATCCGATCGAATTCTCCAATAAAAATGATGATTATATAACATGTTATATGTTTCAGTGAATTCAGTGGAGTTGACGAGTCCCAGCTCTAGAGAGAGTGAGGCTGAGCGCACAGGGGAGGAATTGATTCCAGATGAATCCTTTGAATCACAAAGGACAAATCCACTGTACGCTCTATTCATACTACCTGTAGTCATGATAGGAGTTGGAATTTGTTTAGGATACATTAGAAAATGTCTTTTCATTAGAGTAAGAAATCTAATGAATATGGTAGACAATTATATGGTTTCTGCTGAGGCTGGAGACTTAGATGAGACCCCTGTGAAGGTATTGGAGAGGCTGGATAATTTAAGTACCTTTGATGAAGATTCTGAACCCGAATTACTTTGGGATGACATTATTGCACATAATGCTCAAGATATTGCAGAGGAAATTTGTCAAAATATGACTTCCAGTAAGAGTGAAAGAAGAGAAAGTAACTCACAAAGTAACCAATCTACTGTGTCCTCAATTATTAATGTCAATTTGGATGATTATTTCAGAGCAATTAATCACCCTACCTTTGACATTGAGTCTAAGGAGAATTCAGTTCAGAGTCAGATTAGGTCTTCTACACCAATCAGAAGAAATGATAATGTTCAGATTCATTCCACAGCCACAGATCATAATGTCCTCATTCAAATCCAGGATAGGAGTTCCACAGCAACAGTTCACATTCAAAATCAGGATAACAGTTCCGAATCAAAAGATGACAATGATCAGATTCAAAATCAGAATACTAGTACCACAGCAAAAGATCATAATGTTGAGAATCAAAATCAAGATACTGGTTCCAAAACATCTGGAAAAGATGACAATGTCATGGACAAATATAGTGCGACAGTACATGATTATCCCTCATTCAACATATCCTTGTCTGATTCTAGTGAGGATGTTTCTGAGGATGATTTGGTAATCATAATCAAGGATCAAGGAAGTACAACAAGATCAGGGAAACGCTATAAGTGATTTTTTTAAATTTATTTTTATTTTTTTTTTTTAATTTTCTTCATTATATACTAAAATGACATTAATTAAGCACAAAAAAAATTTATTAAACTCATATTTAAAGAAATGTCAGACATAGTGGATATGTAAGATTTCATAGTTTAATGCCTATTCAAGACAGATTTCCTTTTGCAGATTTGTTCATATATGAGAATGTAATTGGTGAGGTCTTACGTAGTAGCTGAATGACATAGTAGATTTAAAGTTTTTTGTGACATGTATTCATATATATTTTCTTGATGTGACTTATTTCAGCAAGTATGATTGTCTTTCAATATATGTATATATATATATATGTGTGTTTATCACCAAGTATGATTGTCTTTCAATATATATATATGTCTACTTATACTCCTAACAATTATAAAGTGTAATCAGAGATTGCTTCATCTGAGATATGACTGAGATTAGACTTTTTTTTTTTCAAATTCCTCAGAGAAGTTAATATTCTATTTTCTGAATGGTTAACGTAATTGAAAGGGTGTAATAACAGATTTTCCTGAATGTATAATGTTAAATACACATAAATTCATAGATAATTAAGAGTAACGAAAAAAAAGTAATTATTTAGTGAGATTGATCAGAATGTTTCAGTCATGTTCATACAGATTTCTACATATGATTTCCTGTCTTAATATCCTGTAGAGATGAAAGATGTTACATTTGCGAAAATTCATTAAAAATATGAGATAGCATTATTACTAGTCATTTCCTTTGTATGTCACATTTTTCTCCTATTTCATACTGGTCTCATAAAAATTAGAGGAAATTCAATCGCTTTCTATATTCTCATAACATTCAGTGCATTTCAATGGTGAGTCCTCCCTCTCTTTGCTTAGCATGAATGAGGAGCATATAGTACAGAAGAAATGTCCACATTTGGCCATAAAGAGTAGATCTATTTCAGTTTTAATTTTACAGCAAGAGCAGTACATATCTGTCATTCTTTTATGATAATACTCCTCCCATTCTTTGGAAAATGACTGATCCAAAGGATTTGGCAAGCGATCCAACATAAAAGCACTTGCAAATGCCATATGCAGGTCGTTTTTGGTCAAATGTTGAAGTAAATCTTGTTCATAATTAGACTTCAGATAGACTCCTTTGGGAATCCAAAGGAATAGAGCAGTGGCATCTATTTTGTTCATATTACAGGCAAATGGTTTGTTGAAGTAGTCTTCTTGTAAAATGGTCCTGCACATTGGACATTTTTTTTTTCGACCATCCAGTTCCCAGTTTCGAATTAATTCAGCTGCACAGTCTGGACAAAGGAAATGGCTGCATGGATTCGAAATAACAAGTCTATCTTTTTCCATATCCACTGCACAAACACAACATTTCATTACTTGTAATTCCTGATCCACATATTTGATGAAATCTGGGTATTTCTGACTGTATAAAATAAAAAAAAGAGGCAATTTAGAATGAAAAAGTTCATTTACTGTATCCATATTTTTTTTAAATTTTTTTTTTTTTAAAATAAGTTATAATTCATTGAGGAATTTTTATTCTAAATTAAATGATACGAGAAGCTCGCATCGGTTTCAGTGTCTTTTTGCACAGAATATCTTGCGAGAGGACTACCTTCTTTATTGAAACATATTGCGTGACCTAGCAAAATCACACAATCTCTGTGCTTGCATTGAATTCACTCGTTCGCTGTGTCTAGATGCACGACTGGATGGCAGTTCCTTTTTAAAAATATTTTTGACTACTATTGCTTTAAGCTCTCATAAATTTTTTTTTAAAATTATTAATGTCTACTGATGCATTAATCTTATTCTTTCTCTTTGGTAGCTTGCATTATATGAAAAAAAAAATTTAAAAAAAAAGAATACTTACACAATGTACGCCGGAATCACATCATTCATTAACAACAGAATTATGAAGGCTTCTCTGAAATTCTGTTCATCCAGCATGGCAAACATTTGTACTACAGTGACGGTGGTACTTGTAACCATATTTGGGAAAAAAACGTTATATTTCCTTCCCAAAAAAACATTTAAATTTCCATCCATAGTAAAGCAATATAAAGATAATCACCTTGAAGTTTTTAAAAAAAATTCAGAAAATAGTGACAGCATAAAGTGCCGAGCAGAGCTATGTTCCAATCACATTTATAGATAGAGGAATGAACAGGTTTCCATGATATAGGTAATTTAACATCTGTTTCATGGTAAACAATTCCTTTAATATGAATACGAAGACATTTTGTAATTGATGAAAAAATAAATTTATTCACATATGTTATGATTACATTTACATCTAGATCAGTTTGACTACATGATTTTATAGAGGTATGTCCTCATTCACCTCCCCTCTGCATAAGGTATCTTGAGATGTTCGGCATTCATCACAGGTCTCAGTGTTATGTCCTATTCTGCCTTCATCTAGAATACAAGGTTGACAGGAATATATCTCTGTGTATTCAGAATACATCCCTTGAGCAACCTTAACGAATTCATCCCATTCGTTAAACTTAAATGATATCCCTTCTGGTGTTGGATACCTCTTTCCATTTGCAGTTTTCCAAAATCTAATAGAAACATTTTTATATGGTGTAGCACATGTGACATAAAACCCTGAACCTATGTGGTAACTGGAGTCCACTGTCTCTTTACCTTCTGAAATTTTTCGAATAGCACTGGTAATGAATTCAACAAAGTGTAAAATTACTACCAATTTAGGAATTGAGAGTTTAATGCCTTGATTTTTCACCTCTCCATCTTCCCATTCTTTCAAATAAATGTTCTCAATAACTCCATGGGAACCTCTATATATTACATACTTGGATCCTCCAAGGTGAAATGTTCTTTTGATAACAACTTCAGCACCTTCTTTCGGATCCGATTGAATGGATTTGGAGTCAGTATATTCATTTATAGGAACATTACTCATCAGGAGACTTGAAAGCGAGTCCTCAAAGGTTTCTGTAATCTTTGAACTAGAGTTACTTGGTAAAGACTTCTTGCTCTTGCTTCCACCCAAACCATCACTTTTCCTTTTCTTGGATACATTATTCAATTTCACTACTACAGCTTCAGCCATTATGCAAATTAGAGATGAGATATTCTTCAGAGTAGATTCGACAATTGAATATTAACTGGAGGCTTATATAGTGTTAGGATGCAATAAAAAAAAATGGTTGATGAGGCAGTTAAGAACTGCAATACAAGGGGAAAATTTTAAAACAGATGCATGCTCAGACTTGTCAGAGGGGTCAATAAGAAGAGATGATGAAATAGGTTGTAAAAATTAGCATATTTATCATAAGATGCATGTAGTCCATTTATTACGTTCATATACGGTTTCAATGAAGTCAATAGGTCTAGGTATTGGTTCAGATATCAGAAAATATGGAGTTTTAGTGATTGTAGAGCAAGTTAAGTGATGAGGTGTACATATCTTTGATATATTATGCTTTGGCATATGTTTGGTGAGAAACCTGTGTAATATGTAAGAATTAGATGCTTTAATGAGTTGTAGATCTTGTTTTGATTTTGCAGTATAGATATCCACGTAATCTTCATATGAATTTTTTTGGGGGGAAAAATATTGTAAGATTTAAGTCAGGCATACATGTGGATTTCAAAATATTGTGAAATAAATTCTAGATCACTGTCTATCCAAATTATAGATCTAATTGTATGTAGAGCCTTTTGGGTAATTTAAACATATTGAACTGTCTAGTTTCATGCACTTAGTGACCAAACTTGAGATAGATTGATAGATAGATTGAATTGAAAGAGGTCATATAAGTTTCAATATCTTTTATTAATAACTTCTTTGAGTTACATCAGGTGATAATTGAGGAATGGATTTAACATTAAAACAAATGAACAGTAAGGAGAATGCTTCTGATGCTCCTCCATTGGGATGTCATAGGTCTCCCACTCTGTCAAATTAAGATTACACCAGGGACAGATGACCTTATCTCCTTCTCCGGAATAATAAAATCCAGCCTTCACATATCTCTGAGCAGAAATTGGATGAGATTTAGGCCATGTGGTAAATGTAGAGATTCTATCATCATATCTGAAAAATCCTTCTGCAGGGTGAACTTTGGATTTCGGATCCGATCTAGGTCCTCTGGGATCTGATGATCTCAGCTCTTGCATCTGTTCTGTCACGCTTTTCATTTGAAAGATGCAAACCAGTACAATGTACTTGCCTCCTACTACATAGAGCAAAACCTCCAGTAAAGGCTTGGTTTGACCTCATCCCTTTACTGTCAGTTGCATCACCAGATTCATTGCGATTAGCAGTAGGCAATTTGAAGGAATATGTCGGGGTGGAGGCAGCCTTACAGATATCTGCTCTTGATTCAGATTGATTGGACATTCTTCCTAAGGTTGATGTTTGCAGAATAGTTTCATTCAAAATGATATATGAAGATTAGGTTCGCATTTATATATAATTTTCAAAAATGCTGACATTGTTTAAAACAAAAATGATGAAATGTTTCCATTTATCATCAAAAAGAAAATATATACAAAAAAAGAACGACCAAATTTAATGCAGTTATCCCACTAGTTGATTAGATTCCATCCGAAAAGTCAATGAATATTGAGAAAAAGGTCGGATGTGGGGCTATTTGGAGATGTTCGATTCAGGTCCTTTTAAATTTGAAATGGTAGACTGACAGAAATTGCTTTGGGGAGGTTCAAGGTCAGCTTACATTATTAGGTTATGTGCAGGGTTTGATGGTGCAATACTTGAGGGTGCTGACAGATAGGTTATTAGCAATTTCTAGATGCGTCAGCGATTTTCAGATCAGATCTACAATATGGTTGGAAAATTGATTTAGATTATTTCTGATCAATAGTGATCTAGATCATTTTCCGATCACTTCAGATCAATTTTTATTACAAATGTCGATCGATTGCCGCACCTTATACTACTCTCTTCCTAAGTTAAACCCGTTCATTATGTCACAGAGAATCGTCCAGTCCCCTTGGCACCTCACTAGGAGGAAGCTCTGAAACTTAAATCATCGATATCTATCCTAATACATAAAATGTGACTTTAACACATAGTCTATGTAGACTCTAATTTGGGGTTAAGATGAGCGTGTCTACAGATACAAGGAACCATTTGGGTTTGTCACACTTATAGAAATAAGTTTGGTCAACAACCATTAAACCAAAGAATAAAGCAAAACTGGTTGTTATCAATTGATCGTTTTCTTTGATTTGCTCTAACATATCAAATGGTTGTAGTGAAAAGTGGAAGTGGTGCTAGAAATGGGGAATGCAGTGGTTGCTGCAGTTCTCGATAACATTAAGCAGTCCAAAATATATCAGTGCCTAATGAGTCGACGTTAAAGTGATACACAATACTTGGATTATTTAAATTTATTTACATATAGACAAATTACTATTTAATATTTATATACTTGATCAGTGACATAATTATGGTTTGTTGAAATTAAGGTCACCTTAAAGTTAATTTAGAATGCTAAGATGGCCTTAAATACATACATCTATACTGAGTGCTTGAAAGCCATATTATAACAATAAAGAGGCCAGCTGAAGTTACAGTTAAATTTACGATGACAAACTAGCCCACCAAAGGTAGCCTTAGCATAAGGAAAAGATGAGTAAAAAGGGTTGAATTTTGGTGAATTAAAATACTTAAATTTGCAACAGGCCAGAATATGGTCTGAATATGAGAGTCTACTGTTAATAAGTCACATTAAAGGATATTTGAAGGAAACGCATAGTGAATTTTGGATATTAGATAAAATACTGGAAGCAATAATTACACAATTATTTATGTGATTCCCAGCATTTATAGATTCTAATCAATGGATAAGAGGACCCCAAAGCCCAGTAGTGAGTAGTTATTTGGAGAGTAAGGACTGGAAGGAAGTGGTTTCTGCTGAGGAGGCTTCATGGTTTTGGGTGATGCACGACCAGACACAATCCAACAACCAGTGAACATTGATTGAATCCCTAGACTGAAGAGTTTTACTCCGTCTTATCAAGATATGAGCCCCAGGAGGGGAGAAGAAGATGTCTTCCCTAGCTAATTGTTCTAGTGGATTAAAATGAGCATAGAATGGGGAACAAGGTTTGAAATGCGAAGGAAGGAAAAAATGATAATAGAAATGCATACTTAAAAAACCTGACCCATACATGTAATCACATTGTTCAGTTATTTTTGCAAGGGTTACTATGTCAATGATCGCTTTGAGTGACACTTTGAGAGGGGCTGAGAGAGGGATTTATTAAAATACTTAATTCTTGGGTCCAGAAAAGGGTGAAATATCTAGATGAAAAATAGAAAACTTAGTTTTGATTGCCGAAATGTAGTTCATTATTGCCATATGAGATATCTTATTGAACACTGAAAACTCCAAAAAGACCAGGATGTGATTAGAGGAGAGGTGAGACAACTGATTTTTTTTGAAAAAAAAAATGGTGAAAGCAATGAAGATTCATAACATTGAATCGTAGGCTCTTCATGTTGAGTTTCTAAACGCCTGGTGAAGCCTCTGTTTCCAGACCCTGACTGCTACCATTATGTTTAACATTTCTAATTATACGATTCCAAATCCCCATAATTCTTGCGAGAGGGATGGCATATACCTCGTTGTTAAAGTTAGCACCTGGACCTTGGATAGAGGCCTCTTATTTGATTTTTCCTTGTACATTGGAATATTGAAAATATGTGATGCCATTAAATGTGCGGGTAAACTTAAGAAACTAAGGCAGATCCTTTCCAAATTCAGGGGTTATTTTTATGCTTGCTTGCTTATCAGATGACCTGAGCAGATCTATCATTCTATTAAGGAAAGTCTGAGAGGATTTGACGCAATTAGAAATGTAAAGGAGACTACCTAGAAGTGATTGTAGCTCTTTTCTAGTACAATAAGTCTTATCCTTCCACGATTCACATATGTGCAATTTTGTTTTTGTAATTTAGCCTGAGGAATGGAAAGGGTGGATGCAGTGGTATCAATTTCGATTCCTAAGTATGTACACTTAGTTGAAGAAGGAATGAGTTTCTTCTTGCTAACTGTGAGACCTTGTTCAGAAATGAGATTTTTTTAGTTTGTTTTGATCTTAAAAGCCTCATTAGTCTCACCCACAAGTGTGCTCCAGAGAGCTATACGCTTTAAAAACTTTAAAAGTTTCTCAAATGTAAAAGTCAAAGGTCACACTCAAAGGACAAAATCATTTGAATATTGTCAAACTTTCTCAAAATTCAAAATCTTTTCCAATTTTAGAAGTTTCTCAAAGTTCAAAGACACTTTTCAATTGGTTCAAAGATATCGGAACTGATATTATATTACTGCAACTGTGGCCATTGTTCAGGATTCTCAGTGCATTATTTACCCAGTTGTGTAGCTATTTTATCATTGTTTCAACTGATATTCATGTATTTCAGGGTAACAGTCCCGCAGGTGGTTGTCTGATGGCTCTTGCTTGTGATTACAGAATCATGGCTGATGGAAACTTCTCCATGGGACTCAATGAGACAAAGCTTGTAAGTTCTCTGTCTTATGGTTTATGTATTGTGGGAGTGACCAAGTGTGTTGGTTGCACAGCAAAACAAGCTATACAAATTCTATGCATAAAATGCTCTGAAACTACAATGGTATAACTTGAGAATAGTAAAACATTTTATTTCATAACTTTCATACTTTCTCATATATAATTTTTTTAAGCTTTGTAATTTCAATGCATAAAAGCACTTGATTTCTGGTAAAATGTGGACCTTTTCAAATGTTACTCAATCAATTTCTTCATTAAAATAATTAAGTGTCCCAGTGAAGAGAACATTTGTTTTTGGACTGAGTATTCAGTCAGTCAGGTATTCATCAGGCACATTATGGTCTCTCTTCAATACCTCCCCTATTAATAACCACTTTCTGACTCCTATTTACCACTTATATACCTTGGGGGTGGGTAAATATTTCACATCCTTACTTTTGACCTTCGTAAAGGTTACATAATCAAACATAACTTTTTTCGGGATCACTCATTCGGATACCATATGTAGGAGTCTAAAGGGTCAGATTCCCCTTATAGGTCAAACTGGGGTAAAAATAACATATTTTGTGTTTTGGGCTTGTACTTCCTTCATCATTTTTGGAGGAATGCGTAAACAATAGCAGGCATTGTCAGTTGAAGGGGTGACAATTCGTTTACTTGGAAGCTTGCCTTCATGACCTTCAGTGTCATTCTATAAATATAAAATGGGTTAAATATTCAAAGTTGTGGGGTTGAAAACTTAGAGTCATAAAAACGCTCCCTCCCACCTCCCCCCCATATTAATCATTTTTATCTTTTGGCAATTTTCTTTTTCTTTTTGACTTTAAGTTTGGTAACATTCCTTATATGATAGGAATTAAATCCAAACACACACTGCAATTATGTATAGTTTATTTTAAACCTCAATGTCAGTGTCTTCAGACTTGAACGCTTTATCATAAGCTACAAATCTGTGTACTTATTATAGAGTATTTAACATAGTGATAGCAGTTATCTAAGAGTTACTTAACTAGACTATAACTGATACTTTGGGTGAGAAGTTATTTTAAAAAATCTCTAAATAGGCAATTCAGGTACGTAACTGTAATGGTAGTAACTTGGTGTATAACAAGACTAATTGTGTTAACTAATACATATATTCTCACACTTGTTCATATGAACGTAGATTTTACTAAAAGTGCAAACTATGGTGCTTAAAATATTGCAGTGTCTTTCATTACTGTCTTTACTTCCTGCAACTGAGAGCTGAAATGCATTGGGAGGTGTAAATCTAATAGGAAATTATAAGCAGGAGATTAAAGAGCAGTTAAAATTTGTAGACCCCTCTAAACTGAGATCCACAGCTCTTGGCTGCGATCTCCTACAATTTTGGCTTTTAGAGGTAATTGCATGGTAATAATTCAGAGTTCCAAGCTGTGAGGAAAAAGTCAGCAAACATTCCTTGTCAGTAAGAGTTTTTGTTTCAGTCAGGAAATTGGGTGAAAATATAAAACATTGAGATTTTTTTAAAAAATTGCCATAGTTCTGTAAACTGGTGGATTTTGACCTCAAAATCAGTGAAATCATTGCCTATTTTTACAAACCAGACTATATACACTTAAGTTCTGTTTTGTTTAAATTAGAAAAAATATTTAGACTTATTTTGGGAAGATTACACTTACATTGCTAAAGTTTGTCCGGGATGTATCTCCTAAACCATGAAGTGTGGGAAGTTGATACTTGGTAGGGACATTAGTTGGTGGGTGTAGGTGTGCAACGTCATGGTATGACCTTGATTTTACCTTGTTGTAGTGACCTTGACCTTTAATATATTCTCTGGGTTATATCTCAGAATTTGTAAGGGTTAGAAGGTTAATGTTAGACATGTAAATTGGTTAGGGGTGTAGGTAGTGAGCAAAGTCATGGCCTGACCTTGATTTGACCTTTGACCTTGCTGTAGTAATCTTGAACATTAAAAATCTTTCCCGGACTATATTTCAAAATCTGTAAAGTGTAGAAAGTTGATATTTGATTTGGTCATTTGTTAAGGGGTGTGGGCATACAATGTCATGGTGTGATCTTGATTTGATTTTGCTGTAGTGACCTTGGCTTTAAAAATCCTGTGCTGGCTGTATCTCAGAAAAGTTGAGGTATGGAAGTTGGTACTCCGTAGGGACATTGGTGGGAGGTTGTGGATGCGCATCATCATGGCATGACCTTGATTTGACCTTTAACCTCGCTAAAGTGACATTTAACATCTTGTCTAGGCCATATTTGAGAAACTGTACGGTGTACGAAGTTGATTCTTGGACGGGTCATTTGTCATATTTCATTTTTCTTTGTCAAGATTCCCACTTACAAAACCACTCCAAGATACAATTTGTGTTAGCTGCACTATGTATCATCCTCAGTGCATGTCCTGTGTACATTGTTATATGTACACATTTACATGATATAAATAGATATAATGATTTCTTCTCGTCAGATATTGAACCAATTGCAATGTTCTTTGTAGAATTATTGTTCTTCAAAATTTAAAAGACACAAATGTACATTTATTTAGAAATAAACAAATCAAAAATTGTAAAACTGTAAGTCAGATCAAATCTCATTGTTGAATAATATTTATCTCTTCCACTAATATATTAAATGCACAGAAGAAAGATAATATTTATTTATTTATTGTGACCATATCTATATTTAAGTTACAACATTAAATACAACATGCATGCAACCTAGATAGTCTGTTTTCTGCATATTTTACTTAGTTAAAGTTAGCTGATATCACCCATCAGCAGCAGCAGCTCAAACAATAGTTGGTCACAGTCACTTTGGCCTCTGTAGTTCATTAATCTGAATTTTTTTTAATTTAAGCTGAAATTTGAAGGCAACTTCCTTCAAACTCCTTTTCTCGTACATTCACCAATCTTCTGCGGCGACCTGTACAGTGTCTTGAGAGGAATGTCTTACTAAAATTATTAAAAAATCTTTATCATGAAAATTCGCATTATGACCTAAATATATCTATATCACAGAACTGGAAAGAGAAAGAGCCTTTTTGAAATCATTTTGAGCCCATCATTGAACAAAATTTGGACTTTGGCCCATTCTTGTCAAAAGTATCTCGGAAACAGTTCTACATAGAGCGATTTCAGACTTTTTTTCAGGTATATCCATGTAAGCAAAATGCTGAAGCTATTTTCTGGGTATGTCAACTGACACAATGGCCAAGTGGTACTCTTTTCTTGTTGAATCACATAGCAGATTCAGTTGATGCTTTTTTGTGGATTCATAAAAAATAGCAATTCTTTCTTCTAAGTCCATAGCTTGACCCACTTAACACCTTTAATGCTGTCAATTCATATAAAAAATTTCTTTTAAAATTCTTCTTTATGTCCAAGCATCATTCATGCTTTGTGCTGAAATATCTTTAAGTGTTCATGTTTTGAATTCTTAGTATATAGAGATTGCTGCTCAATCCTGTTCAATTGAACATCAATTAAGGGACCAGCAAAATTATTCTACTTAACAAGGAATTCGAGATAGCATGGTTTATTTGAGTAGACATTGACCTTAAAAGATATGATGGGAAAACTTCCTGAATGGCATATACAGGAAAAGTATATCACAAATGAAGATAACATTATAGGAGTGCATTGCACGAGAATTATATTGTTAAACTTCATGAGTAATGTATTTCTTCTGTATATGTCTAATGAGGGATGTTTTACTGTTATTATCCACTATTTGGTATGACTTATGAGTTAAATATATCAACATTTAATGAGAGAATGTAAAAAAAGGCTCTGTGAAAAGCATTGGCACCAGTGAATATAAAAACTTCAACCTTTAACTTGTAATATCTCTGTCATTTCTCTATAGATTTTAATGCAACAGCACAAGCAGAAGCACTGTAAAAAGACCTTACTAATGATATATAATGCATTTTTGTAGGTAACATGGTTCCCGCGATAGTAGCAAAAAGACGGAAGTTATTGACATTTATCATCCATGGTACAGAAACGCCATTGTATAAAGAAAAAAATATATCCCATTCTTTATACCCCCCCCCCCCCCTTTTCACATCATATACGTTTCTTGGTGGATAATAAAATGTTTACTTCCACATAAAGGGAAATGCAGCTCGCCAAAGTTCTGTCTAAGCAGGTTCTACTGTAGTGGTGTTTCTATAATGTGGGTGTTCCACCACACGACTAAGGCTCCCGATTAAGGGTTTTTGAGGGTCGGTTTCAAAAATATGCTTAGTCCCAGGCTTCCTGTCGGTTGTGGTCGGTTGAGGCCGTGTGAGAAATCAAACATGTTTGATATTTCTCCCGACCCCAACCGATTATTTTTTCCCGCCATAAACAAAATGTCCAGTCCCAGGCTTCCTCAGGCCTCCTCAGATCAAATTTACACAGTCCTATGCTGTCCCAGGCCGCCTGCGACCCTTAGTCGCCGACCCTTAGTCCCAGACCCTCTATACCTTAGTCCCAGGCTTCCTGCGACCCTTAGTCCCATTGCAAAGCAAAAATCGGCTATCTCGGTCTGGGGACGCCTGGGGACGCCTCAGGACACCTTGTGGGGTCGGGACTTAATCCTGGGTTAGTCGGGGCTTAGTCCCAGGAGGCCTGAGGCGTTCTGGGACCCAGTCGGTTTGTCTACGACAGGATCGTTGTTCAAACCGACCAGAAAAATGGCTTAGTCTGTTCTTAGTCCCAGACCAGTTAGGGACTGTCTGGGGCCTCCTGGGGCGTCCTGAGGCCGATCTGTAGTTAATCCCAGACCTTCATACCGATTCTGTCTTCCACCCCATTGGTCAATTTTTTTTCCATTTTTTCCAAGACTACCCACGATTAAGGGTCGCCGACAGGATCGGGCTTAATCCTTTGGTGGAACAAGGGCATTAGTTTTCTTTCTACTGCAACACGGAATCAGCTAACCTGTGAGTGCTTACATGTGCCATGCAAATAACTGAATTTACCTTCAAAGGCATTAACAATTGAACTGTTACCAATTTTCTGGAAATCTTGACTAAGTTAGAGGTATTCTGCTGGCCCCTTGAGATTAGAATCAACAGAATGTAGCTGCATGGTTTAATTTTCATTTTGTATTTGTTTGAATATAGGTAGTATTGTGTTAACTCATTACTGTATTCTTGGTTGTTTACAGGGCGTTGTAGCACCAGTCTGGTAAGTTGTTTTCATGATTTACTACTGCAAGAAATAATGTATTAAGAAGTTTTCAAATTGCAAGAGAGAAAACTTGCTTTTATTTGCATTCTTAATATCCTGTTTAGTTTGGCTACAGTGGAAATGTAACTCAATACAGTCATAGTTCAGGTTTATTACCACCAATTTCCAATAAGCACATTTAATGAACTCACAAGAACTCTTTCAGTAATAACTCAGCATTTAATTCTGTAGCATTTTGTAGAATGTGTACATGCTAGGCCAATACAAAGATTATAAACACAATCCCCAAGTAACCTTGTTTTGCAAAGTAAATGCATGTTATCAAGACTTTAATCATTTAAAATTATTAAACTTTATACTGGGTTTAAGAATAAAGCTGCTGAAATATGATGGTATTAATTTGACATTTTATTGTTTTATTTGATTTTTTTAATTTAATCTAATATTAAATAGTTTTAAAAATGTGAATGTTTAGTATTTGTATTTCTTAAATGTGACATTCAAGATTATCTTGAAGCATGAGTAAGTGGTAGAGATGATTCACAAGTTAATTTGTTGCACACAATATGGGATGATTTACCAGTTGAAAACCAAATGTGGAAAATGGTTATTAAATTGTCTAGAAATGCTTTTATAGCACTAATACTTGGTGAAATTTTACACATTCTTACGGGACATGCGTAGTCTATGTCAGGCAAGTAATACACTTGGCTACTTAGCCTTCAAGAATAATGCAAATTTGACCAACTAGCAAATTCCAAAATGTATCAGGGATTATTTAAGCTCTGTGTCAAAACTTTAACCCATATAAAACTACAAGATTTCTCAATGTCATTCTGAATGTAGCACAGAGATATGTAGAATTCATCTTACAACTTACCCGCTCCTCCACCCCTCATGCTTCTTAGACACCAAAGCAAACCTAGGGATGGAGACGGACAAAGCTGACTTTAAAACTAGAAGAATGTTAACATGTTGCCTTACCTTCCTTTAGGCTCCAAAATGCCATGGTGAATGTTGTGGGACAGAGACAAGCAGAGCTGGCCATACAGCTGGGTAAGATGTACCCAAGCACTGAGGCCCTAAGGATTAAACTTGTGGACAAGTTGGTACCTGTGGACCAATTGAGAGAGGCAGCACTTGCAGAGATGGACAAATGGGTCGCCATACCAGGTACGGTGGTATCAATTCTGTTTGACATTGAGCTTCAACACAATTTTAAGTTTTTAACACAAACTGAAATTTGAATTATCACAGTAATTGGCACAAATTCAGACTAAAAATAGACTTTACATGAAAATAACTTTCTGTAGGGTTTTGTAAAGTTCATTCATAAAATTCTGCATTGAATCAGCACCATGAACAAATATCCCAGTCAGGATTATGCAGTTTTGTTTTTCTAAAAAAATAAATATTAAAGGAAATAACAGAATCATAGCCAGCTGTTTTAAGGTGAGTGCCTATGTCTGTTGTGTATACTTATTGCCTGATTGACAATATTATGGAGCACAGTGACATACTGGTAACCAACTGTGGTTGTTGATTTGAGTCTTGGCCCCAGTCTCAAGTAGGGAAGTTGGCAATTGCTTGTGAGTCATTCACAATGCAAAATCCTGACTTTTCATAGCTTCCCTACACTCCTAAATCACCTGTTATGTTACCTGGAAAATCTGCTTGAACTCGAATTAAATCCAATCAGCAGCCAAACATTTCACACGATTAATACTCATTAGCTATCTTAAGTTTCCACTCAAGGTGAGGTGAAAGTTATTGTATTCCTATATTTAAGAGATACAAGTGCACATTTATTCGGAAAGTAAAAATCTAATTAATTTAAAAACATAAGCCATTCTGTAAAGATCTATTCACAGCATTTTATAATATTTAATCTCTCCACTGAAACATATACTTCATATAAAAGAGATAAAACTGTTTCGATTTTCTCAAAATATCAAAGATCAAACTTTTCCCTGCAAAAAAAAAATAACGTACAATATTTAATAATAGTTGTGGATTACCATAAATGAGTCCTACAGAATAGATCCAATCAACACCTGCGGTGTGAGAGATGACCGTTCTGGGGATAGGTTGGCATTGAGCTGTTGCAATCTTGTTTGCAGATATGTCATAGCTTAACTTAGAATAATAAACTGTCTTTCCAAATAAACAAAGTTTACACAAACTAAAAAAACTGTAAGCTTTATATGTATTGCAGATTTACCTCGCATTGTCAGCAAAACTCAACTTCGTGGGGCCATGATTGAAAAGTTTGGGCAGATCAGGGATGAAGACCTGGAGTACTTTATTAAGTTTGTCAACAGACCTGAAGTACAAAAAGGACTGGGCAGATACGTGAACAAACTCAAAGAAAAGGCCCAGAAGAAACCTTCCTAACTCACACCATTCCTGGACATTTATTCTGAAGTTTACCTTTCCAATATCTTTGTAATTCTATCGTGTATGATAGATTCTACTTGTCACAACATGTGATCATGCTTTTATTTTGCTTACTACTGTTATTGTAGTTTTCAGAATATATAAAATTTAATATGGAAAAAAAAATATTTTTATCCTCAAATAAGGAAGCTGTCGTTTTGGTGGTGTGATTTCGTTTGTATGTTTGTCTGTTTGTATAATAACTCAAACACCTATGCTTAGATATCTAAAAAAAATTACTTAGTATCTCATAACATTGACATAATATCTCGAAAAATTGATCTAATATCTCAAAACAATATTGAGATACTATCTCACTAAATTGAAAAAAAAAGTTTCTTTACTTGGCCCTAATACTCTTCCATAGTAAAATGCAGGATTGACGTTAAAATATTGAAACTGTTTTATTTTATTTTAACACTGATCAGAAACATATTAATGAGGGCACAAAATTAATAACCTTGGAGCTTACCTATGCAACACAAAAGATATTCTAGACCCATTTACTCTGTAAATATAATGCATGTCGGTTCCATGACTGAACTTGTATAAATAACATTGAAAACAACTTTCCAGATTTTCAATAAATATGTCTGAAAGAAAACAAACTTAAATTTAGAATTTTGAAGTCATATGAAAAGGAACTTGTACGTTTTTATCATGTAGATTCAGACAAATGCTATTGTCAAATGATTATCAACTGTTTTATAAATTAATACCAAATGTTAATACCAAAATACTGAACACGCTATCTATGTGCTTTTTCTCATTCTTGGTATATTGTTGAACTGCTGTAGACAATTATAAATTGGTATTTCAAATTATTCTAATGTGGGTGTTCCACCACACGACTAAGGCTCCCGATTAAGGGTTTTTGAGGGTCGGTTTGAAATATTTGCTTAGTCCCAGACCTTCTGTAAGGGTCGGTTGTGGTCGGTTGGGGCCGTGTGAGAAATCAAACATGTTTGATATTTCACACGACCCCAACCGATTATTTTTTCCCGCCATAAACAAAATGTCCAGTCCCAGGCGTCCTCAGGCCTCCTCAGATCAAATTTACACAGTCCTATGTGGTCCCAGGCCGCCTGCGACCCTTAGTCGCCGACCCTTAGTCCCAGACCCTCTATTCTTAGTCCCAGGCCTCCTGCGACCCTTAGTCCCATTGCAAAACAAAAATCGGCTATCTCGGTCTGGGGACGCCTGGGGACGCCTCAGGACACCTTGTGGGGTCGGGACTTAATCCTGGGTTAGTCGGGGCTTAGTCCCAGGAGGCCTGAGGCGTCCTGGGACCCAGTCGGTTTGTCTACGACAGGATCGTGGTTCAAACCGACCACAAAAATGGCTTAGTCGGTTCTTAGTCCCAGACCAGTTAGGGACTGTCTGGGGCCTCCTGGGGCGTCCTGAGGCCGATCTGTAGTTAATCCCAGACCTTCATACCGATTCTGTCTTCCACCCCATTGGTCAATTTTTTTTCCATTTTTTCCAAGACTACCCACGATTAAGGGTCGCCGACAGGATCGGGGCTTAATCCTTTGGTGGAACAAGGGCATAAAGTGTTCTCCAATTATATATATAATAATCTAAACTTATAAACTCATGTCTTGCTTTAATATAACCCCACATGAACGGTTTATACAATACTGTTTATATCCTTCCGCTTCGTGGTGTTTAAGGCATTACACTTTGATGTTTAATTAACAAAGTAAAACAAACTGTCAATTTGAAACTTCATCAAATCAGTCTAAGTTTTACTGTATAGACTTTATCATATAGTTAAAAAGCCACTTTTCTGGCTAATTATCGTCAATTTTTGTGAAATTTGTTAATTTAAACTAAAGTATTCTTGAAAAATCAATATGTCTAGAATAGTTATAATAATTTTAAGTTTCCTTAAGTTTGGGTGATATGTGCTTGTTTTTTTTGCGTATTAATGTCACATTGAAATACTTTTCAGATGCAACTAACAAGACATTTTTATTCCTTTTGACTTACAACTATGTTCAAGTTACATTAACTAAGTAATTAGGCTTTAGTTTTGCCTATGATACTCCCAAGGTAATGGAATGAGTTGCCAGATGATCCTCTGCCACATCTCCTTACTATTTTAGGAAGAATCTGAAAGTTTATCTCTTTACAAAAGCTTATCCACCCTAGGTTTCATTGTATTTTTTGACTGTCTCCGTAGTGTGGACCCCTCTGTTACATATCTGGACTACGAATTTTATGGACTTTTTGATTTCTTGTTGTTGGGTCTTATGCAGGTGTTCAAAAATGGGGCCAAAAATCCATAAAAATGGCGGGAAAATACTGGGTCGGTTGCACCTCCCCGACAGGACGTGATACATCCCTGCTTGACTGGATCTAGAGGCCGACCTGCCTTGGGGTCGGGATGTTTAGTGCAGGACTGGTCTGGAAACTACCAGGATAAGCCCTAAACTCCTACAGACAAGCCATATCAAGTCCCGACAAGCCGTACTGACAGACAGACTGCACTGGAGAAATATACAGAATATCCACGACCAGACATGCAGTCGGTACTGTTAGTACAATTTTTGATGAATTTTTTGGCAAAAAAAGAGGATCAAGTGTCGACCAATAAACATATCTTAAACTATGTCAAGGCTGAATATTTGGATCCCATCACGTAACCTAAAGGTCCAACTTTACTTTTTTTGATTTTAATTAAAGTTTTCAGGTTTATGTTTTAATAATATATAAGAAATAAAATCAATGTATGTCTGCTTCAATTTATGAACGAAAAAGTTATTTAAAATATCAAATTATCATTAAAAATGTTACATCATGTGGAAAGAAGCAGAGAAAGACGTGCTTCTTACAATCTCTCACGTGATAATGAAAACCTTCTGCTCGTTGCTGCCTTTTATTCTCCAATTTCGAGCTTCTAGGAAGAACCCCGCTGTAGTTCTGGTCACGTGATGGGGGTCCAAATATATACTACTGACCTAGTTTTCGATTTGATGATTGGTCGACACTTGATCCTCTTTTTTCCCAAAAAATGCTTAGGGGTTTTCACACTGAGAGGTAATATCTTGTGATTCGATCCAAATACTTTGTTGACTTTTTAAAAATTGTTCTGGTGAAACAGGCTTAGAATTTGATTATTATGTGACAAAATAAAACACTCTTTCAGGTTTCTTAATTATTTACAGCATACATGTGGACCTTTTCTAACTGTTAACTTCATAATTATGATCACTTGCACTGCTTTCTGTCATTCCTGACAAAATTTTTGGTGATATTTTCAACTCACAGTATGCTGCAAATGGACTGCAAATGAGCAGTGCTTATAAATTGCAAAAGACAAGCTGGCTTCATGTTAGGACAGGCCTGCAAGTGATAAGGACAAGCCTGGAAGGGTTACAGACAAGGGTGGAAGTAATACGACAAGACAGGAAGTGACTAGGACAATCCTGTTACCAGGGGAGCAGAGCCTAGGTCGGGAAGAAGAGTCGGAGACGGTCGGGGAAATATCAAACATGTTTGACTTTTTTGCCGACTCTCCCCAACAGGCCTGGAAACTACAACCAACCCTAACCGACTATGTAAACATTGTTCCCGACCCTCAGAAATTCCTTAGTTAACAACAGGTCGGCCCCAGTGGAACACCTGCATACGGGTCTGCCTTATGATTTGGGATTAAGCGCTGTAAAAGTAATTATAGAATTACAATAGAATTAATGTAAGGCTTTGTGTAAATGACTCAGATCCAAAATTTATTTTCTTAAGATTTAATTTGATGAAGATTTATGTATTTCCTGTTATGGATCATTTAATATTGAGACTGTCAGGAAGAAGCATACCATTGTTAAGATTGGTGACCAAACTTATAGGCTTAAGCTGAACCGAAACACCAATAATTACTGCAGATGAGATAACCTTCTGCACTACAAGAAACTTCCCAACACAGCAATGTTGTTATACAAAGTTCATATACCTCTTGAAATTTCCATAGAATTTAAGAAAATCCATCTGATAGCATCATTCTCTTTTACACGACCTCCATCTATGACAGGGAAGCTTTGTGTGTGTGTTTTTAAAACTTAAATTACATAACTGTCTGCCTAAGATTGTCAACAGAATAGAAATGATTTCCAGTACATCAGTCCTCTAAATGTGAAAACTCTACTTTGAATTTTAAAGACACACAGCTTTTGCAGCAAGAAATCAATTTATTTTTCCATTAAGCTCAATTATAAAGATACAATCATAAGTTGTGTATTAAAGTTGATCAGTGGAAGCCAGGAACACGCTTTTCTTCTTTAACAGCTATACTTGATAATCAGCTTCTTCACACCAATTTCACTTGTGTCCCCATACACAAAGTCAACCCTGACTTTATCTACTTTACCCATATCGAAGGTAAGTGTGGTGGTTTCATCAGAGTTAGTTCCTTTGTAGCTTGCCTGTAACATAATGCATAATGACAGAACATAGTTGTGATGTTTAATGTTTGATTCAATGATGACTCAAAAATGAGATCCCGATTGAGGTCATGTATGTCACCTCAATCTAGATAATTTTGCCATTAGCCTATTTTAACTTTATTTCTAGATTTGGAGCTGCATAGCAATTTGTAAATCCTCAACAAGGTATCTCTGTTGATAGTTAAGCTGTGTAGTTTAATTAGCTTTTCATTCTACCACACACACACTGGTGGCATTTACTTTAGCCTGACCTTGATCAAGGTTATGTCAAGGTCAATGCATTAACAGGCATTATATTGAAAAGCCAAACACTGCTCCAAAAATCTGGAGTGGGGCAAGCGGTTTCGAATGAAACTTGACTATAACCTTGACTGTAAAATATGTCATTTCTAATGATAACTTCACTTCAACATATCTGTTGTGTTTGCGACATTTCCATAAATTGACCATGACCAGATAAACACTATAATCACAAAGACTGAGTTGAAGACAAGAGTAAAAGTAGCAAGATATACACTTACTGAACCACTGTCCAATTCACTGCCTGAGGAGCTAAGCAGCGTAGCTGTGAATCCATCCGCGAATTTAGTGGTCAGAGTAACTGATTTGATTGTCTGTTCGCTATTCAAATCCACCAACAGGTAGTCTGTGTTGCTTGAGCTATCAGCTAATACCTGTAAATAATGGTCGTTTGTTGATAGCTTTTGATAACCTCAATCTAGAACTGCTCTGTGTCAACAAAACAATGAAAAATAATCACTACATAGTCATACAACAATCGGGTATTGTTACTCTCTTCAAAATCCAACTCACCACGAATAAAATTAAATCTAAAATGTGCACTTTTCAGCGAGGCTACATTCGAAATAAAATGCCAATATCAATAAATATGCCCACAAATCAGTTTGTTCGTTTTGGATTTTTCTGTTAAACACCTTTTTGAAACACATTTGACATGCTGACATGTACTCGACTGGAGTTTTACTTTTGAGGCCTTTTTATATGAAACATTTGATGGGGCTACGGTGGCAGAGTGGTAACACTCTCGCTTCCAACCTCTAAGATTGGGGTTCGGTTCCTGGCCCGACCTCAAATGGGAAAGCTAGTAGTTGTTTGCCCGTTGGTCGGCAGTTTACAGTACAGAACCCTGACCAACTGTATGTACTGGTTTCCTCTGCCCATAAAACTACCCATCGTGATATGACCTGTACAGTGTTGAAAGCGATGTTAAAACCCAAATAAATAAATAAATATACAAAACATTTGAAATGCTGACATGTATTTAATTGGGTTTTACTGTTCAGCACATATTTACACAAAACACTAGAAATGTTGACGTGTATTCAAATGGGTTTTACTGATGAGGTCTTTTCTTCACACAACGTTCATGATTGTCCAATTGGAGTTTAGCCATTTAGTAGTCTTTTTCATACAACACTTGGAGTGTGCTGAGTTAGATGTCCACAGTTAAACATCTAAAACAACACGTGTGCAATGAAACTGTGTGGTCATTAAAACTTAGAATAAAATCTAATAGAAACAAAGAAGAAACGCTGCAGTTTATCGCATGAATATAAATCTTAGTCAACAGGATGCCAAAAAATGTTTTAATAAGACGGTTGAACAAATTTTACTGCCAAAACAGGTTTAGCCATTTGAAACATATTGTAGAAAGTCTTGAAGAAATAAAACCCTGAAATCTACCAATCAAAAAACTGACAATTAAAAAATATACATTTTAAATGTGTATGCAAATATTTCTATGTAGCTCTTTATTTTGCCATCCCTGTTTATATCACGGGAATTGATTTTTAGTTTATAGCCTAGTAAATCAAGGAGCTATAAATGTAGGTCACCGACCGAGAAATCAATGGTACCTGGGGAAGTGTAAATATTCTTCTTGTGTTACTTTTACATTTATGGCCGCACATGTATGTACTTGCTCTCTACTTAACAAAAATAGCGATGGTAGACACACCCGTTCGTTTGTATGTCGTGAGCACGAAAAGGTGTGAACTCCGTATAAGTTTAATGATTTCAAGTGATATTAGAGAGGTTTAGTGTTACGTTTTGGCCATCAAAACCTTAAACGCAAACGTATTTACGTCAGCATTAGATGTGTATCAGATGACTTTTAAGGTTTGGGGGGACAATTATGTTACGTTTTATACGTAAAGGCTGGCTTATTTACGTTCACTCACCCCTATCTATTTTATTTAAAAACTATTTTCCCATATGAATACCAGAGGTCTGTTTACAAACGATGCTTCTTTTTTATCACATCAAAGAAACTACATTGACCTGCACTCTTTCATATGGACGTATTGCTAAACCCTTATTTGACAAACGTATCCTCTTCAAACTTAAAGTATCACTTACGGAAATTAGAGAGGTTTATACGTGTTACGTTTTGGCCATCAAAACCTTAAACCCAAACGTATTTACGTCAGCATTAGATGTGTATCAGATGACTTTTAAGGTTTGGGGGGGGGGGGGGGGGTCAATTACGTTAGGTTTTATACGCAAATGCTGGCTTATTTACGTTCACTCACCCCTATCTATTTTATATAAAAACTACACACCACAAATAAATATGCCACAACCCCATAGGCAGATAAATATGTACACCATGTTTTGGTTAGGTTTCAGTTCATTATATTTTCCCATATGAATACCAGAGGTCTGTTTACAAACGATGCTTTTTTTTTTTTATCACATCAAAGAAACTACGTTGACCTGCACTCTTTCATATGGACGTATTGCTAAACCCTTATTTGACAAACGTATCCTCTTCAAACTTAACGTATCACTTACGGAAATTATTTTACGTGTAGGTAGCTGTCAAACGCATCACTAAACCTCTCTATTACTGCATCATATTTCATGCCATAAAATAAATCACACAAAACTTACTTTGCAAGTATTATCGATTGTGAGCAAAGAGTCAACGTTTTTGCTTGTTTTAGGGACAGAAATTTGCGCAACGCTGCCTGTCACTTTGCACTCCTCACCTACAAATAGACAGAAAGAACAAATTCGGTTCAAACCCTCTTCCCAGTCAGGTTTGGCAAAAAATACACGCAACTATGGGCTACCTCGGCAGACTGGGGGAAAATTTATATTGTATATGTCTTATGTCTTGTTCATAGGTTGTTGTACTCATTGAGATAATATCATTCGAAAATTAAAGTCTTTTTTCCATAGATTACAAGACTTTCGCCTGTTTGTCGACTGAAAAGTTTTCTGTACAATATACAATATTTCTGTCAAAAAAACAACAAAAAAACTTTTAACGACAATTGCGTATTAAATACATATGACTTTAGAATTTCTTTTAAAATATATATAAGAAAAACCAACTGTGCACAGTGTTATATGGTAAAAATACAAATTCCAAATGATCATGGATTGTACAACTAGTTCCACAATAGAATATAATGGCTAATTTTATTGAAAATTGTCTACCTTTAAACTGAATAAATCAAATCACAAACTCAATTAAGATTCTTTTAAACTCGATAAACCGACTCACAAAGTCGGCAAATGTACTTGTAAAGTAAATGAATTCAAAATGCGATCTGTAGAGTTTAAAAGTCACTTTGAAAAATTTTAAAGTCGACAATTAAAGAAGTCCAATCTGGGCCTGATACTCTTAATTTTGTAAGATTTAAGCAGCATATGTAGCTTACCATAGGTGAAAGTAACAAATCCCAAAAGGAAAACAACAGCCAGGTGGTTCATGTTGACGGGTATCTGCAAAAAGTGAAAAAAAAACATAGTTAAGAATGGAAGGGTAAAGGTGTATCAAACCAAAGTGAAATTATGGGTGTTCCTTTATATATTTATTATTTTTTATTCTTTTCTTATGGTCACACACAAACATATCAGTTTAACAATAAAAATATGTCCGACAGAGTGCTTATATGTAACTGTGACATGGCAAATTCAACAATGTGTGATACTTTATTGATAATATTGCAAATATAGGATACTGAAACATAATTATACAGATCATAATAATAATTGTACATGTCATATAACAATTGACGAATTAAGACAATAACACAATAGGTGTACATGTCATAAAACAATTGAGAAATTAATGGTGAAGACAATTCGTGCTCAATAGGTTTCTGAAACCACTTTACTTTGGTTTCAAACTCTGGCTTCACAGATCAATCTTAGGATTTTAAGTCCCCCTCAACAGGTCATATCGGGCCAGGTCCTTGATACACACGACACCATGTGTTTCCATAGGGGTTTAAGCCACTATTACACATGTGATGAGGTATTGGAACGAATAAAAAGATCATCAATTCTCAACCATTCTGCCACTGACATCCAGCCATATTAGTGGTTGCTGGATGCTGACACTTTTTCTCATGACTAAGTTCTGGGCTGCTATGCACAAATCTGAATCTTATACTTAAACTCAAATATAACGTTTATAATTAAGGTTTTCAAATTTTATTTTTGAGTATAAACTCTAACACAATATTCAGTGTCTCTATATAATTGTGCTGAATTTCACTCCGTAATGTAACATTAGAGACTCAAAAGCACCTGTAGTTATAGATCTCGGCCTAATGCTCGACCTAATGTATGCTAATGTAATTATAAACTCCAATTATATTATGGAGTGATATCACACCCAAAGTATAATGCTTAAACTGAAATTTGACTGTAAATTCAAGTAAAGGGTTTATACCATTCATTATAGTGATTCTGTTTGAGATGAACTTTTGTATGACTATACTTGATCTGGCTTTGTTCTCTGATTTGTTCTGCTGAGGAAAACTTGTAACATCCTTGTCTGTTGTATTTCATGAATAGTATAGTTCATTATGTATATGCTCTTCGTTTTGTGGGTTTGTAAAAATGTAAATCAGAGAAAATGAATGTTTAATATGTGTGACAAGTATTCAATGTCTGAAATATTATATATATTCTTGACCTGCTAAATTGCATTTAATACTCAAAATTGGGTTCACGGAAAAATAGTTGCTTACAAGTGTCCATCAGAGTGAGAAACATGTACATGTGAAAAGTTTCCAACACCTTAACGAATCCTATTCCGATTTCAGCCATTGGTCTGTATAATGTGAATTAAATTAAGTGACAACATAAACTTCAGAACAACACCTAGCTTCTATAATTAGTTGTATTTCTTATTCAAATCGTTCCAAGTGTTTCTGTATCGTTTAAATTGAGATCACTTCAACTCTGAAACCCAACACCTATTATACTTACTTCTGTGATTGCAGAAAGATGTTGTCTGGAGGAAGTGTTCACCCAAGTTGTCTGACCAGGAATGATGTGATTCTAGCCACTCAAATTCCCCTTATATAGTCCCAAACTTTAGCAATTTTCAACACTTTTTAAAGCAAAGCTAACATTCAGTCATGAGGATCATATAATTTAATGTATGTTATTGGCTGGCATTTACTTCGTTGAACTTTTCAGTTATAAAGGGGATATATTTTTAATCATTGTGTGTTCTTAACTGTTAATAGGATGGACTTTTAATCTTTTAAATTTTCAAAAGAAGGATATTTTTAGTCATTTATAATTTCTATTGTCAGGCTAAGAACTGGAAATGGCAAACTTAATATATGTGTATGGCCTATATAATTCGAGCATTAATAGTTTTTTTTTTGTCAAATTTATGTGTGCTTTATGTCAAATTAACAATCCTTTATAAACATAACGACTATGCTATAGTATTTATGCGTGGCCGTTAGAGAAGTTCCAAAAGTATCTTACATAATGTCATAGAAGGTTTATTCGGCACGTCTTGAAGAAAATTACTTTCTTAACGGCTTAACTTCAAATATTACTGTTAAGATAATAGAATCTTATAGAGTGAAATTAAAAAAATCGCCAAAATGCTACCATAATTATATTTTATTCGTAAAGACTTTAAGAATTATTTTTGATAATTTATGTATGTATATACATTGTATTATATTATCGGAACTATTTCCTTAATCATGAAATATTTTGAATGTAATACAGACAGAAAGATGACAGACAATTTCTGAAGTTTTTGGTCTGAAAGAGTTTTGTTTTTAAATGAGAAAATGTGAGTGCTCTGAAAAGAACTACTAGCTATTCTGGTAGTTAAATAAAATTATCATAATATGCGTGTGAAGGAAATGAAGTATCAGAAGTTTCATTATAACATAATGTATGTTAGCACATATATTATTAGACTTGTGTTGGACGTTCAAAGTGACGGTAGGTCTTAAAAAAGTTAATTTTCAGTAAGGGCGAAAATCCTATTAAATTTTACTTTTGGCAAATTTTATAATTGTTATCTACAAGGTTTAAAAACACCACTTGCTGCTGAAGTATTGCAAATTTATTTATTTATGATAGTATGCAGGAGATTGGGCAATTAAAAGCCAGCTTTCAAACAAAAATTTAGAAACTCTTTTACATGTAAAGACATTTTCGTAAAAATGCCTTGAAGTGGTCACATAAGTATTAAAGGTTAATGTTACTCCAGTATAGACTGGGTATTCCTACCCTGTATTATGAAATTGGACGTTATATTTTAAAATGTATTAAGAACAGTGTTTCAAGATGATTAAATTTTAATTTGATATCAATTATGTTTTATTATCAAATAAATCTAGCATTTATATTTAAAAGGGATCACTTAGGTCACTGGTGATTTTCATGTAAGATTGAAAATATTGAAAATACTTGGTCAATCCATTTTTTAAAGTTCTCTTCATTTGTTCCTTCACACTTGTGTTATTTCATGCTGTTCAGTTAAAAGTGACTTTTAAGCCTAGGAGAGGACTGGGTTTAATTTGTAATTTTATTATATTATTTCCATCTTCCAGCAATACACCTGTCACTATAATTGATGAATAAAATAATTAAAATGTATTGCAAGCCATCTGAAATTATCTCTAAACCTTTCTATTCAAACAATCTTTCCCCGTTGACATGGATAGTAATGATGTGGCAACAAATATTTTCTGTTTATCTGGGTTTTAAGTAAAATTACGTTTGTGACTTGCATTCATTTTCCCGAATGTCGAAAGCAAATTAAATTCTGACAATGTTAAACTGATAGTAGCAAACTAGAAAACTGGGTCTTTGTAGCTTCAAAAATTCACAAAATCTCAAAGATTTGGACAAAAGACCATCTCAGTGTTAACACATACGATAAAGCTTGCGGGGGGGGGGGGGGGGGGGGATCTTAAAATTTACTCTTTAGTTATTCAGTTAGATTGCTATATTGCCCCACAAAAATTGTCAAAGTTTACGAAAACAGTATTTTCAATAAAGTGAATGCCAATATACAATGGAAAGAAGCTATTAAGTGGGCCCGTTCATTATCTCATTCATTACATTCCTGCAGATAAACTTACGTGTCAGAGACATAATTTTGAAATGTCAAGTCAATTTCCTCTACAGCTTATTACAAAGGTAACACCTGACTGCACAAAAACCAGGCTCTTGGAAAGGTTGTCTGAGAAATCCAATTTACTGTCTAACAATCAAGTAATAATAACATAGAATCCATGTACTTAAATCTGTCATTTATCAGCTAGCTTTGAAACAGTTCGTTGACAGGAAGGAAAATGTTAAATATATGAGTCATATGGAATGGTTTTACTTGTGTTAAGTATGGTGATGCAATATAAAATGTAGAAATACAGGAAAACAAGACCATTGTACATCCCCCACAGGCTTATAATACACTCTTAATGAAAATAATTTTAAAAAGTGCACATTGCTTCAACCATTTGGTGATTCTCGATGTCCAGAGTCATGAGGTGATATTTGCAAATAGGATAAAGTTCAGCAAAAAAATAGCTTAACTGTTGATAAAATTTGATCAACTAATAATTGGCTAAAATCGGCAATCAAAGGACTGATTAACACATGCAAAAGTGAAGCTGATTTTGGCTTCCGTATAATCAGATTTGAGTGTTCTGCCATATTTGATGCAAACTTGATTCCGATCCAAGTTTTAGCTAGACTTGAGCTGATATTTGAATCATTTATACTGCGTTGAATCGATGTGAGCATCCTTTAAAACACTAATTTTCCCAGAAGGGACAGTCAAATAGCCAGGAGGTGAGCACAAACACAACCCCACTATGGGAGAGATGACCATGGTAGTAAGAAGTCAAGTGTGAAAAGATAAGTAATAAATTGTACCAAATGGGGACAATAGTTCAATTATGATAACAATGGTGTATGATATGATAACAATCTAGCTTTTGAAATATTTACAAAGATTATCCAAATAATTTTGTATTAAAACTTTTTAAGCGCAAGCCTCGGTAGAGCTCGCGCTTCTATGAATAACATTTTTTTGGTCTCTGGACTTTTATCAGCTGTGGCGCAGCGTGATGAGTATTTGTCTGCTCACTGAAGTTAAGCGGCAATGGGCTACGTTAGTACTTGGATGGGTGACTGTCTGAGTTCTGGACCAGCTGTGGGATGTGTCTGAGTTGGAATTTCTTTGTGTCACCAGACTTTCGTAAATTCTAGTGCACTACTCGTGTCTCTAATGGTTTTGCACTCAAGCTAGGGGAACGAAACACCTTTTGACCTTGTTTGTTTCTGGTATTACATCCCAGACTAAAACAGGCACAGTTCTGAAACAATTGTGAAGAAAACCCAAAAGAAAGGTTCTACAAATCTTTGTTGCATGATCTATTTTACGAAATAAAACATTTGTAATGGGTGGGTCAGTGGGAGTTAGGGTGAGCTTTGATGACTCATTCATGACCAATACAATTATTTTTCAAATAGATGCATCACAGATTGGCATAGCAGCTTATGATGGCCGGTGACCTTGTAAGATTTGGCCAGGTTTCGGTAGGTGGGAGCGTAACCTTTGAGCATTTTTATGACATTTGGACCGGTCCCCAAAGCTTCCCAAGTTTCCCAAAACTGGTGCTGCTCTTTTACAATATGTGCATGATTTACAACAAATGAGTTTACACAAGTCTTTAGTCTGACAAGATTTTACTGTCTCTCCAGACACCTGTCTGGTCTGGTGACGCTGAAAAAAATTTACTGTCTCTCTGCTCCAGGTCCGTCTTGGTGTCTGTATAGGAGCATTTACACAATAATTTAAATGAAGAGTGACCCTTGGCTGGTCAAGATGAATAGTTGCTGGCAGCCTTTCTTCTTTTCTTCTTACTGAACCGACCAATAGTTTTGCAGGCTGGTTTGCTGGACTTATCATCCTGAGGTGTCTTGTCTGACCTTCTGCAGGGACGATACTGGCTATATCTATGCAGCTAGAAGAACTTGAGTGTGCATGGCCCTTGTCTTCATACTTGGTAATGTCTTCCTCAGCCTTGTTCAGTATATTGTCAGGGAAGAGAGTGGCCAAGTCCAGTGGGGCCTGTTGTAGGGCTTCCAGAGTGCCCTGTGTAATCCCAGACTTGCAGTGCCAGCTGTGAGCCTCTTATCACAAGGGTGACATTCGACATGGAGACAAAAGAAGTCTGACAAATGCTCCATTGAAAATAGGTAATGTCTTCCTCAGCCTTGTTCAGTATATTGTCAGGGAAGAGAGTGGCCAAGTCCAGTGGGGCCTGTTGTAGGGCTTCCAGAGTGCCCTGTGTAATCCCAGACTTGCAGTGCCAGCTGTGAGCCTCTTATCACAAGGGTGACATTCGACATGGAGACAAAAGAAGTCTGACAAATGCTCCATTGAAAATATACTGTGTGATGCTAGAGTTAAAGTTAATCAGATACTGAGGCTCTTCCATGTCATTGCTCTCTTTCCCGGCAGACTTTCCTTTGGCTTGTTCCAACTGCAGAACCTTCAGTTGGGATTGCATACCCTGCTGGACCTTACTGCGGCATCTACCGAGTCCAGCTGCCTGAATACAGACATAACTTATGTGCAGCCTTCTCCCATCCTCTGAGGGTATCCTTTCAGATGGAACATGAAGCTGGTGCCAGTGTAGTGAGTCCGGAAGATCTGGCAAATCTACTGTAAGAGCTGTTCAGTTTTGCAGAGTCACAGTGCCTGAAAGTGACTGATCCGGCTGGCCTGTCCTGGTTAGGGAGCAGTCCATACCACTTGGCTTGAGACTTAGCTGGCTTGACAAACTGGTCTGTCTGTAAACCGCTGGTTTCAGAATTTCTGGATGGATATCCTTGCACTAATGTTCAAACTAGACAAAAGGCTTTTGTACACAAAAACAAAGTGTCCCTAGAGCTTGTAAGTTTTATATAAAATGCTAAAGGATCAATGTGAAGAGATAAATGTTATTGGTGAAGAGAAATTCTCCTGAAAGGACCATGTTAGGGTCACAAGAGTGACCTTAAAACAAAAAAAGCAATCAGTGCCTGTGAACGGGTTCTGTATCAGGTGACAGTGTGTTTTCAGCTGCAAAGTAGAAGTAAAAGCATAAAAGGACACAAAAGTTGTGCCCTGGAAATGGTAATCAGAAGTAAAGTACAAAGTTAACTGTTACAGTGAAAAAAGTAGGTGAAAAACACATTTAAAGAAAATACTGTAAAATTAATGTAATATTTTTGAGGTACAAGCGATTTACTCAACAGTGGAAACTTGAAGTAGCTATTCCTCAGTTATGCAATGAGCTACAGGTCTGAAAATTAAACTATCTTATAGCTGACAAAAAAAGTAGGTGAATAACATATTTAAAGAAAATGCTGTAAATGAAATAGTCACAAAGTAGCTATTACTAACTTAGCTATTGGGAAAGGTTTCCAAGTTACTCACAATATTGTAGCTATGGATAAAGTAGTCTGCAAAATTCACAATGTTATAGCTGATCCAAAAGTAGATGAATAACAAATTAACAGAAGAAACTCTAAATGTAATAGTTATCAAAATACAACCGATTTACTCAACAGTGAGAAAACGAAGGTAGCTTTTGCTCAGCTATGCAATGAGCTACAGGTCTGCAATATTACTATGCTGTAGCTCATCCAAAAGTAGGTGAATAACATATTTAAACACAATTCTCTAACAGGAATAGTTTTCAAGTTACAAGTGATTTATGCAACAGTGAAAACCTGAAAGTAAATATTACTCAGCTATGCAACGAGCTACAGGTTTGCAATTTTACTATATTATAGCTCACCCAAAAGTAGTTTAATAACATATTTATAAAAAATTCTCTAAATGCAATAGTTTTCAATTTACAAGTAATTTTACTAACTATGGAAGCTACTGAAAAGTCAGGAAGTAGCTTTTACTCACTTAGCTATTGGGAAAGGTTTCCAAGTTACCTTGTTGTAGCTATGGATAAAGTAGCTGAGTAACATACTTTAACAAAATACTCTAAATGCAATACTTTTTTTAGTTATAATTGATTTAGTGCACAATTTCATGGATTTTAATGTCTTAAAAATTATGTAAAAAATTCATTAAAAAAATAGACCAAGGACGCATTTGATGTATCCAATGGAAAAGGAAAACTAACATGGTTTTGAAGATAAACAGCATTTTTCAATAATAAGCAAGTTATAAGCACTTTTAAGTTTGCCTACCCTCATTTGACCTTGAAGGAGGGAACTGATTAGGCGTACACAGTTATAAGTAGAGAATTTTTGCTGGACATCTGTTAGCCTTCTCCTGATTGTTGAAGTGTACCACTTCCTCAGATGTCCCTTGATCAAACTCCTTTATGTTATGTGTTAAGCAGCTACTTCACTAGCTGTCAGAATTTCAACTGCTTCATTCAGATTGACTTTTTTACCTTCCCTCTAAACATCCATGCTCTTGTGGCCTTGTCTTTCGTCCCAAGAAAGACACGGTCTCTTAACAAACTGTCAGTCATTGCTTCAAAGTTGCAAGACTTGGACTGCATACTCCACTTCATAACTGTCTTAGCCTTTCCCAAAGTCTCTACTTACAACTGTATACCTCTAATCAGGGCCCAATGCCAAATCTAAACACATCAGAAGATTCCTAACAGATGAACAGACCGATATGCATGCCTTGAACAATTTATCATCCTCAATAGACAAGGTATCTTTTAAATGTAAAAGCATGTCTCTGGGCCTTGTACTTTTGGAGTTGCTCATGAGGATGTGGATGCATACCAGACAATGCACAGTGATACCATGTCAGCTGACATAGAAACAAAGAAACCATAATTTTTTTTGTGCATTACTGATCATCAGAGCTGCTCAGATGGACCACTTAATAACCAATAATAAGATTTCATAAACTCAATCATGGGTAAAACCCATGTATGTACACTGCATGACTGAAGTGCTGGAAATTGGAGAATCTGACTTCATCAGTAGACTGCTAGACATTGACAAACAAATGCACTTTCTTTTTTATTTTAAATTATATTTGATTTGATTTTTTTAACATAATTTCCAGCACATTTTTCAGCAAATATTTGAGAACATTATGAAAAATACTTATAATGCAATCAAACTGTTGTGTCTATATTGTACATATAAATGCCTGTGGCAAGGCTAATAAGAGTGCACAAGTTGTTTTTATAAAGTGGGATGAAATGTTACGTGTCCCAGACTTCGTATATTTCAATCTATTCCACTTGTGTACATTGCTGGCTTTAAAAATGAAGCAATTATAACACTGTAGGTCATTGCTTTCATTAACAAAAAATGTGTCCAGTGTATAAATTAACAAATTATGTGAAACCTATATCATCTGTATATAATGTCAGTAACACAGGATATTATTTTTATAATGTACTGTGGCATATTACAGGAAATAAAGTGAATACAATGCAATGTATATTATTATATGGACTTGTGAAATATTATTTGTATTCATCTTGGGCACATCAATCACCAATATACCATCGGACAATGATATAAACTGGTCTGATATTCAAGAGCTGATTAAATTGGGGAAACAATCCGTGCATCTTAACAAGGCTACATGGTGTTTTCATCCTTGAAGTTTACAACAGTGTCTTTTTCGCAGTGGCAATTCTCATTTAGTGAGTGTTAAAAAAAGGGTTGAATCTACTACTAAGGTAGCCTGGCTGAAGGCTCAAATTTCTTTGCAGTTAGGGAAAGTTTTCAGTTCAGATAATGGAGTTTCAGTTTCTATAATGTGCTTGTACACATACTGACTATACAGGTAAGAAAAACTCTGTTTGACAGTTCTTTCTCTTGACATGTATGAGTGCTTTATGACTACCAAATATCTGTGTGCATGTTTGAAATGATATCATGCAAATTTGAGCCTTAAGCAAGGCTACTACTAAGGTGGCATGAACCTGTATATTTTTACAAAACCAGGTTGCAAAGTAAATACACTTGTGAGATGAAGGCCAACTGTGAAACATTTCAAAAACATAAAAAAACAACTTCCATGTGATTGTAACCAGAGCATCTGTCAATTAACTGTACCTATTTCTTTGGTGGAGGGCTGTGAAGTTGGTTCCAGGAGATCATTAACCACTTTGATTATTGCGCATGCAGCTTTAGTCAAACCCAGCTGAATGTATTGAAAGTGTCGGTCACGAGTAACCATACCTGGGTGTAGCAAGTCTTTGATGACTTTGTTGCATTCAGGGACAATTAACTTGTCACAGTTTTCTGGCCGCAGATGTTTTTCTTCCTTTTGCTTTAGCTTCTCCAGTGGGAGGATAGAGCTGAATCAGTTGGTGTCATTTGTTCCTTGTCTGTAAGATCAGCAATTATGGAGTCAAGCAGCTCCCCCCCTTCATCTTCATCAGATGGCACTGACTCCGTTGGGTTGAGAGGTCTCATCAGGGAGGCCATCTCTGCTTCAGAATCTGCATCATCATCAAGACGATTCCTTTTTGGTGGGAAGGGCAGAGGTGAACTGTCAACACAGTCCCTTATCGTGGCTATACGTTCTCACATGTCACCCATTCTAGACATAGTTTCAGCCATTTTAGCCATGTGAGCCTCTAATTGGCTTAATGTTTTACTGGTGGATTGCTCCCCAGATACGTGGGTGGATTGCTCCCCAAATAGATTGTCAACATCCTCATCAACATGAGGACACTCATCAACATGAGCATAGTCAACATTTTTATCAGCCATAGTTGTGTAGAAATAATTGGACAACAGATATTATATAATCCCAGTACAGTAAGGGTGCACATACAAGTTTAATGTCCAAATAACATGAAAGTTCTATATCCAAAAACAAAACACATATTAAAAATAAATCACACTAACAAACACTACAGTTTTTTATGTTCTTGGAAAAGTTTTATAATTTCTTAACACAAGTGTGAACACCAAGAAAGCAGGATGTAAAGTGAAGCCAGTTAGTGGAATGTTATCTCATGAAATTCCAGAGTGACAGATTGATGTGAGTTAGAATAACATGTGTACCTTGTCTTTAGTCATTTACACAGAAGATATGACTTGTTACACCTGAATTTATAACACAACTTATCTGTAGGTAAATAATATAGGATATTAGCAGTATTAATTTTAGGAAAGCCAAAAGATTTCCTATAGGTTGGTTTCACACCCAAAACCTCTACAACCAATAATAAGCGAGTTATAAGCACTTCTAAGTTTGGCTATCACCGTTTGACCTTGAAGGAGGAGCCAAAAGTCAAATCCCATCACACCAGAAGATTCCCAGCCCATGATTTCCTACATGTTAGTTTACCATCCCAAACCTCTAGGACCAATAATAAGCGAGTTATAAGCACTTCTAAGTTTGGCTATCCTCGTTTGACCTTGAAGGAAAGGCCCAAGGTCAAATCTGACCACACCAGAAGATTCCCAGCACATGATTTCCTATATGTTGGTATACCATCCCAAACCTCTAGGACCAATAATAAGCGAGTTATAAGCACTTCCCAAAACTCTAGGACCAATAATAAGCGAGTTATAAGCACTTTTAGGTTTGGCTATCCTTGTTTGACCTTGAACGAGAGGCCCAAGGTCAAATCCGACCACACCCGAAGATTCCCAGCCCATGATTTCCTATATGTTGGTTTACCATCCCAAAACCTCTAGGACCAATAATAAGTGAGTTATAAGCACTTTTATGTTTGGCTATGCTCGTTTGACCTTGAAGAAGAGGCCCAAGGTCAAATCTGACCACATAAAAAGATTCCCAGCCCATGATTTCCTACATGTTGGTATACCATCCCAAAACTCTAGGAGCAATAATAAGTGAGTTATAAGCACTTTTAAGTTTGGCTATCCTCGTTTGACCTTGAACGAGGGGCCCAAGGTCAAATCCGACCACACCAGAAGATTCCCAGCACATGATTTCCTATATGTTGGTTTACCATCCCAAACCTCCAGGACCAATAATAAGCGAGTTATAAGCACTTTTATGTTTGGCTATGCTAGTTTGACCTTGAAGAAGAGGCCCAAGGTTAAATCTGACCACACCAAAAGATTCCCAGCCCATGATTTCCTATATGTTGGTTTACCATTCCAAACCTGTATGACCAATAATAAGTGAGTTATAAGCACTTTTAAGTTTGGCTATGCTCGTTTGACCTTGAAGGAGAGGCCCAAGGTCAAATCCAACCACACCAAAAGATTCCCAGCCCACGATATCCTATATGTTGTTATACCATCACAAACCTCTAGGACCAATAATAAGCGAGTTATAAGCACTTTTATGTTTGGCTATGCTCGTTTGACCTTGAAGAAGAGGCCCAAGGTCAAATCTGACCACACAAAAAGATTCCCAGCCCATGATTTCCTACATGTTGGTATACCATCCCAAAACTCTAGGAGCAATAATAAGCGAGTTATAAGCACTTTTAAGTTTGGCTATCCTCGTTTGACCGTGAACGAGGGGCCCAAGGTCAAATCTGACCACACCAGAAGATTCCCAGCACATGATTTCCTATATGTTGGTTTACCATCCCAAACCTCTAGGACCAATAATAAGCGAGTCATAAGCACTTTTATGTTTGGTTATGCTAGTTTGACCTTGAAGAAGAGGCCCAAGGTCAAATCTGACCACACCAAAAGATTCCCAGCCCATGATCTCCTATATGTTGGTTTACCATTCCAAACCTGTATGACCAATAATAAGCAAGTTATAAACACTTTTAAGTTTGGCTATGCTCGTTTGACCTTGAAGGAGAGGCCCAAGGTCAAATCCAACCACACCAAAAGATTCCCAGCCCACGATTTCCTATATGTTGGTATACCATCCCAAACCTCTAGGACCAATAATAAGCGAGTTATAAGCACTTTTATGTTTGGCTATCCTCGTTTGACCTTGAACGAGGGGTCCAAGGTCAAATCTGACCACACCAGAAGATTCCCAGCACTGGATTTCCTATATGTTGGTATACCATCCCAAACCTCTAGGACCAATAATAAGTGAGTTATAAGCACTTTTATGTTTGGCTATGCTCGTTTGACCTTGAAGAAGAGGCCCAAGGTCAAATCTGACCACACAAAAAGATTCCCAGCCCATGATTTCCTACATGTTGGTATACCATCCCAAAACTCTAGGAGCAATAATAAGCGAGTTATAAGCACTTTTAAGTTTGGCTATGCTCGTTTGACCTTGAACGAGGGGCCCAAGGTCAAATCTGACCACACCAGAAGATTCCCAGCACATGATTTCCTATATGTTGGTTTTCCATCCCAAACCTCTAGGACCAATAATAAGCGAGTTATAAGCACTTTTATGTTTGGCTATGCTTGTTTGACCTTGAAGAAGAGGCCCAAGGTCAAATCTGACCACACCAAAAGATTCCCAGCACATGATTTCCTACATGTTGGTTTACCATTCCAAACCTGTATGACCAATAATAAGTGAGTTATAAGCACTTTTAAGTTTGGCTATGCTCGTTTGACCTTGAAGGAGAGGCCCAAGGTCAAATCCAACCACACCAAAAGATTCCCAGCCCACGATATCCTATATGTTGTTATACCATCACAAACCTCTAGGACCAATAATAAGCGAGTTATAAGCACTTTTATGTTTGGCTATGCTCGTTTGACCTTGAAGAAGAGGCCCAAGGTCAAATCTGACCACACAAAAAGATTCCCAGCCCATGATTTCCTACATGTTGGTATACCATCCCAAAACTCTAGGAGCAATAATAAGCGAGTTATAAGCACTTTTAAGTTTGGCTATCCTCGTTTGACCGTGAACGAGGGGCCCAAGGTCAAATCTGACCACACCAGAAGATTCCCAGCACATGATTTCCTATATGTTGGTTTACCATCCCAAACCTCTAGGACCAATAATAAGCGAGTCATAAGCACTTTTATGTTTGGTTATGCTAGTTTGACCTTGAAGAAGAGGCCCAAGGTCAAATCTGACCACACCAAAAGATTCCCAGCCCATGATCTCCTATATGTTGGTTTACCATTCCAAACCTGTATGACCAATAATAAGCAAGTTATAAACACTTTTAAGTTTGGCTATGCTCGTTTGACCTTGAAGGAGAGGCCCAAGGTCAAATCCAACCACACCAAAAGATTCCCAGCCCACGATTTCCTATATGTTGGTATACCATCCCAAACCTCTAGGACCAATAATAAGCGAGTTATAAGCACTTTTATGTTTGGCTATCCTCGTTTGACCTTGAACGAGGGGTCCAAGGTCAAATCTGACCACACCAGAAGATTCCCAGCACTGGATTTCCTATATGTTGGTATACCATCCCAAACCTCTAGGACCAATAATAAGTGAGTTATAAGCACTTTTATGTTTGGCTATGCTCGTTTGACCTTGAAGAAGAGGCCCAAGGTCAAATCTGACCACACAAAAAGATTCCCAGCCCATGATTTCCTACATGTTGGTATACCATCCCAAAACTCTAGGAGCAATAATAAGCGAGTTATAAGCACTTTTAAGTTTGGCTATGCTCGTTTGACCTTGAACGAGGGGCCCAAGGTCAAATCTGACCACACCAGAAGATTCCCAGCACATGATTTCCTATATGTTGGTTTTCCATCCCAAACCTCTAGGACCAATAATAAGCGAGTTATAAGCACTTTTATGTTTGGCTATGCTTGTTTGACCTTGAAGAAGAGGCCCAAGGTCAAATCTGACCACACCAAAAGATTCCCAGCACATGATTTCCTACATGTTGGTTTACCATCCCAAACCTCCAGGACCAATAATAAGCGAGTTATAAGCACTTTTATGTTTGGCTATGCTCGTTTGACCTTGAAGAAGAGGTGCAAGGTCAAATCTGACCACACCAAAAGATTCCCAGCCTATGATTTCCTATATGTTGGTTTACCATTCCAAACCTCTAGGGCCAATAATAAGCGAGTTATAAGCACTTTTAAGTTTGGCTATGCTCGTTTGACCTTGAAGGAGAGGCCCAAGGTCAAATTCCACCACACCAAAAGATTCCCAGCCCATGATTTCCTACAGGTTGGTTTACCATCCCAAACCTGTAGGACCAATAATAAGCGAGTTATAAGCACTTCTAAGTTTGGCTAGGCTCGTTTGACCTTGAACGAGGGGCCCAAGGTCAAATCCAACCACACCCGAAGATTCCCAGCCCATGATTTCCTATATGTTGGTTTACCATCCCAAAACCTCTAGGACCAATAATAAGTGAGTTATAAGCACTTTTATGTTTGGCTATGCTCGTTTGACCTTGAAGAAGAGGAACAAAGGTCAAATCCGACCACACCAGAAGATTCCCAGCCCATGATTTCCTATATGTTGGTTTACCATCCCAAACCTGTAGGACCAATAATAAGCGAGTTATAAGCACTTTTATGTTTGGCTATGCTCGTTTGACCTTGAAGAAGAGGCCCAAGGTCAAATTTGACCACACCAAAAGATTCCCAGCCTATGATTTCCTACATGTTGGTTTACCATTCGAAACCTCTAGGACCAATAATAAGCGAGTTATAAGCATTTTTAAGTTTCGCTATGCTCATTTGACCTTGAAGGAGAGGCCCAAGGTCAAATCCGACCACATCAAAAGATTCCCAGCCCATGATTTCCTATATGTTGGTATACCATCCCAAACCTCTAGGACCAACAATAAGCGAGTTATAAGCATTTTAGGTTTGGCTATGCTCGTTTGACCTTGAACGAGGGGCCCAAGGTCAAATCTGACCACACCAGAAGATTCCCAGGACATGATTTCCTATATGTTGGTATACCATCCCAAACCTGTAGAAGCAATAATAAGCGAGTTCAAGGCTTAATCTTAGCAAATTTTTTATGAACCGATAATCAATCGCCTGTCAATTGGTCAATTATGGCCCGATTGATCCCAATATCGACTGGCACCTAGATTCTTCTGTCAGGAATGTGCATACCAAATTTGATTGACCCACACCAGGTACTTTCTGAGGAAATCTAGTGAAAAGGAAGTAAATTTTTTTTTGAATTTTTGATAATGTGACCTTGATAAAGGTCAAAGGTCAAATTTATGCCTGTCAAAAAAAATTTCCCCACGCCTATAGAAGACAACTGCCACATATCATTTGGATAGGCCTGATAACAAGGGAGATATTCAAGGGAGATGATAATGCGGCGGCGGCTGACTGAAAACCAAGGGACGCTTAATTATCCATTTCTGGCACAACCAGTTGTCTGTAGGTAGGTTGACACTGACTTTACCTACTGGCTGCTGCTTAGATGCTGCAAAAGGATTGTCCTCAGCATTTGACATAGCAGAGTCAACATCAGGGTTAGAAGTCTAACCCATGTATGATCTTATGCCAAGCATGGTCCCCCTGTCGGTTTGTTCCTCGGACAGGGGCTGGTCCGTGTCGGCGACTGAGATATCTGGATCTCAGTTGGACATATCGCCCTCTTCTGGCTGGCCAGGGATACACAATCAGGCCTCAGTCAGAGTCGGAATCAGTGTCCATTTCAGTCTCTGAAGGTTGTGGAGCCACTTTCACACCTGATGTACTAGGGACCTGTCTGGGCACATGGTCGGTGCTTGGCTGGTCGGTGGACATTACCACAGTATCAACTTCCTACATCTTACAGTTTCCAAGATATAGCCCGGACAAGATTTCATAGGTCATAGTCACTACGGCAAGGTCAAATGTCAACTCAAGGTCACACTATGACAAAGCACACCTACACCCCAACGAATGTACCTACCAACTATCAACCTTCTACACCTTATGGATTCCGAGATAAAGCCGGGATAAGATGTTAAAGCTCAAGATCACTATAGAAAGGTCAAAGGTCAACTCAAGGTGATACCATGTTGCTGCACGCCTAACCAATAACCACCCTAACCAATGTCCCTACCAACTCACATCTGCCAACACCTTATTGTGTCTACCTACTCCTAAAACCACACCTAATCTTTAAGGTCTCTGAGGGCGTCTGAAGTCTTGGTAGAGGATTTTCCTTTCCCTAGTTCATTCTGAAACGTGGAAATACTTTCCAAAATCAGGGGCTGTATTCTACAATACTCAGATAAGGTGATCTTAGCTCTTAGTAAGAGAAGATTTTACACTTAAGTTTTTTTTTGGTGGACTTTATATTCACGAAACAAAAGTTTCTTTCTTGAAATCTAAGAAATACTTAAAATCAAAGTTAGAAATGGTCGAAGTTGTTGTAGAATACATCCCCTGGTCGTGAACTTCAGCTGTGCATCTACTAAAGCCAGCAGCTTGGTTGGTGATATAGGAACCCTTTCGTACATCTCTCCCACCTTCTTAAAGTGTCTTGACTACTATACCAGCAGGGTGGTTTAGATGACGACAACCGGCTGATTATGCAATCTTCGAATATTCAGAATTCAATTTGGCCTCAATATTTTCCCAAGAAAAGATGGTTCTGCTGGGTTGGTACATTTTCTATTCATGTCACTTGGACTGAAACTTTGGGGTCCTGACACATTGGTCTACTTTAAGAGTCCTGTGACGAGGAGGGGTAGCCTTCAACTTCTAACTGGACTTTTTCTAGCTTTTGATGCAACCAGTCATCTGGAGGTAAGGCAACAAACTTTCCTAGAGGGCTTAGTGTTCTTTCCTTGCCATGGGTTGTTGGCCCGTTCCCAGTCTTTACCATAGGTAATATCAAACTCAGGGATATGAGCCAATTCCATGAAGCTATGCACAGACCTGATAGTTTCCTGGTATAACATCTCCTCATTAACTTCTTCATCTCCTGTAGAAAACACTTCTCTTTTGTCACCGGGATTGGATTCTGACCAGTGACCTGCTGAAAACAAGGGCTCGTCACCTATGGACTTGTCCGGTGTCCAGGACGCTGTGTCGACCACTGAGAGATGAGGAATGCCAGTAGAAGGTGATGACCTGAGCCCTGAAGTAGACTTGGATGTGCAGCACTGGTTTGGGCCGGCTGGGGGTTGAGCGTCCACAGATGCCTTGCCACTTAAAATCTTGCTGGTTGTACCAGAAGAGACAAGGAAGGTTTAGCTTTAACTTCCTTCTTGTAGTTTTTCTTCCTGTCCTTCTTATCCTTTGTGTGTGGTGTCTGTATTTGTCTTCTATGTGACACTTTTCATCAGCCGGGAACTTCATTGGACAGGTGGCAGAGGCTGAAGAGGGGTTAATGAAGGGCTTGTCAAACACTGGATGTTGTTTTGCTGCAGATACTGGAACCTTTGGTGTTCTTAGCAAAGCGTTCCTCCCACTTGTCATTCAGTTCCTTAAGTTGCTTGGCAGATGGAATCAGAAGGATTGGGCTGGTCACCGGGGGTGTGCAGACTGATGCGGAGTAGGCACGGAGGAAACACTCTCATCCATGCCTTCAACAGGACCCACGACTGTCACATTCTTAGGCTCGATTAATAAACCAGCTTTCTTGTCATTGAGAATTTATTTCTTCAGTGTAAACAACATAACCTGAGATTGGATGAAACCAGATATTTGACAGAGTTATCTGGAAACACCTGAATCATTACCCAAGCCTTTGCCTCTTCAGTGAGCAAACTTGTGCATCCAAAGTGGCCATAATGAGACCATAAGAGCATCTTCACTATCCTGGCGATGTCATGACAATAATAACTTCTCACACAAAAACATTCAGAAATATACAGTTGGTACACAAGTAAAATTCAAAGAAAAGTTTCCCTTAAATTACTTGTGGTTTTCATGCCCATGTCAAACAAATAGAGAAAGTACATTGCTCCACCTAGCAAGAGTCTGCTGGCATCATGGCTATCTGGCGAGTAAACAGGACACTACTGGCCCCAGCTGGTGCCCAGACCAGGACGTTAATTTTCTATGTTTGGTGAGACTGGCAGAACGCCGGGCAAATGCATTTATAATTTCTTTATAGTTCTTGTTTGTTCCCAATATTTTAAGTTTTCCTTCAATTATATGAGCTGACAAGCGAGATTTAGGTTATAAATTGCCATAACCAAAACATGGCAGTTCTGCTCAACGTTTCACAATAAATGTCTGCAAATGGACGAAAATATGGGGATAAAAGCTTATAATTTCTTCAGATTTTGGGTGTTTCTAATATTTTAACTATTCCTTCCATTATGTGTGCTGACAAGCGAAGTGGTGGTTGTAAAATCTCATCACGGTATTTCAGTAAAATGGTCTTGACACCAGGCCTACCAACCCATCCCTATGTAAAAGTACATATAATAATCAACTGCAGCAATCTTTTTTATCTTTGTCATAAGAGAAACATGTCTCAAATATGGCAGGTGAACACACTTTGGCTGGGCCAAAGTTAAAGGTCACACCATGATGCAGAACCTACACCCCTCAACAATGTCCCTACCAAGTGTCAACCTTCTACACCTGACAGAATTCAAGAGCTCGGATTTTAAAACTCATGGTCAGTATGACAAAATCAAAGGTCAAATCAAGATCACACCATAATGTTTCACACCTACAACCAGAAAGCAATGTCCCTACCAAGTTTCAACTTCCTACACTTTACGGTTTTTGAGATATTGCCCAGACAAGATCACTACGGCAAGATCAAAGGTCAAATCAAGGTCACACCATGATGTTCAACACCTATAACCCCCAACAAATGTCCTTACCAAGTATCTACTTCCTACACCTTACGGTTTCCGAGATACAGCCCGGACAAGATTTTATAGGTCAAGGTCACTATGGCAAGGTCAAAGGTCACACTGATGTTGCCAATGGACAATAGCTTATCCGGTCGGCCCGTCAAATGTCAGAAAAAGACGTCCTGTGTCTCCACCGGCCAGGCCGGCCGAGTACTGTGCACTCGCCAGATGGCGTGTTGTACTTCCTTCCTGTCTAGACAGCGTGACGTCATAGCATCTTTTTCGTTGTCTAAACCTATTAGACCCCTAGTATGCTGAAAGCGGGGTCGGTGGGAGGGTCTTGTGTGTCCATTGGATAGGGTATTAACTTATAACAATTTAATTTACTTATTAAATTTGCAATTTTATTGCGTTAATACATCTTATCCAATGGACAATAGCTGAATAACTACCGCTTGGTTGGCGGGTAAGTTACTAGGGACTAAAAACTTGAACTCATGTTAGAAATAATGACAATTCCTTTTTTAAGCCTGGGTAGACCTTGAAGTCAAACACCCTTAAGGCTATGGTCGAATATCATCATCCGGTTATCCGGAATGGAACCGTCAGAGTCGACCTTGCCCCCCCCCCCTCTTTTTTACAGACCTGCTCTGAGGTAGGGGAAGAGAGGGATGAGTTCAGTCCCATAGAATTACATCTCCCGGAGGAAGTACGTTTTTTTTTGTTGCTCCTTAACTATATGTGCAATATATATACAAATATGTACAATTATTTACAGATGTACAGATCTCCTCTAAGTACCAGTCTGTTGGTGGATCTGCTGAGCAGCCACAACAGGGCCAAGATGGTAGAGCTCTGAGTCAGCCCAAGCCACATCCTTCAGATAGAATTGAGTGAAGGTATTATGAGATTTCCAGTGGCAGGCTGATAAGATCTGCTCCAAGGAGACTCCCAACTGGAAGGCCTTAGAAGCAGCAAAGGCCCTCACATCATGAGCTTTGACTTGATGTAGGGTGTGGGCATGGTGATCAGAGAGCTCATAGCATAGGATCACAGTCTGTTTGATCCATGAGGAGATAGTGGCAGGTGAGATGTCTTTGTCGAAGCCTTTCTTGAAGGAGACAAAAACTAATTGTTTGTCCTGCCTAATGTCTGAAGTCCTGTCCAAATAGTAGCGCAAGGCTCTGACTGGACAAAGAGACCTATCATACTTCAGGGATCTATCCAGAGTAGGAGCCAGGGCTGGTATGACCACTGGGGCTACACTCTCCGGACCCTCCTTGGCCAGCTGGTTCTTGGAGAGAAAGCTGGGAGATGGAAACAGAGACACCTTAGACCAGTCCGACTGGTGTCTGATGTTCTTATGCTGCCATGCATGTATCTCACTCCTTTTGCCAGAGCCCAGGGCCAAAAGGAAGACAGTTTTGAAGGTCAGATGCTTCAGAGATGCCTCCTTAAGAGGTTCGAAAGGAGCCTTTGTCAGTTGGTGTAGTACCAGGGAAAGGTTCCAGGAGGGTATTCCCCTCTGCCCTTTGGGTCTATCTCTGTGGAAACTTTCCAAGAAACGAGTGAGATTATCATCTTTGCTGATATTGACTGTTGTATCACCTAGTTTATCAGCAATGGCAGACCTGTGCCAATGGTGCTGGGCTGTAACTTCTTGTCCTCAAAGAGGTGCAATAGGAAGTCAGCCACCGACTTTACAGGTGGTGACCTGAAGTCCACCTGATTAGTGAAGCACCACTTTGTAAAAATGGTCCACTTTGCCTCATAGACTGATCTGGTTGAACTTCTTTGAGGAGCCTCAATTCTTGCTGCCACTGCCTCAGAGAAGCCCTGTTCTTTGATTTGTGTGGCTCTAGGAGCCAGGCATGGAGATTTAGATTTGTCAGATTTCTGTGAGGGATCTGATTGAAGGGCTGCGTTAGCAGACTGGGCAGGTTGGGCAGGCTGAGTGGGAACTGGCTGGACATGTTCACCAAGTCCCAAAACCAAGGCATGTTGGGCCACCCCGGGGCAATCAGAATGAGTCTCTTGCACGGGGAGTCCAGTAGCTTCTCCACCACTTTGCCCAATATGGCGGTCGGTGGGAAGGTGTATGCATCCAGGTCCTCCCATGGCAGAGTAAGTGCATCCACTGCTACAGCCAGGGAGTCCAGTACTGGAGAGACAAACTGAGGCAATTTGTGGTTGAACCTCGTGGCAAACAGATCTATTTGAGGGAGGTGCCATTGGTTGCATATTTGCTGAAACACTTCCGGAAGGAGGGACCACTCTGTTTGGATGGTTTGACCCAGCCTGGATAGCTTGTCTTCTATCACCTTTAAATGGCCTGGGATGTGTCAGGCTTTTAGAGTCACTTGTCACTGAGAACACCAGGTCAAGATTCTCCACAGTAGGACACACAGTGGGCCCGACCTCATTCCTCCTTCCTTGTTTATGTAAGCTACTACTGTAGTATTGTCGGTTGTTACCAGGGCTATTTTGCCTACACAGAGACTTTGAAACTCTTTTAAGGCTAGGAACACTGCTTTTAGTTCCAGCTAGTTTATGTGTAGCTTGCTTTCCGGCACCGACCAGGACCCTCTTGCAGTGAACTCGTTTAAGTGAGCGCCCCACCCTTCTTTTGATGCGTCTGTAAATATTTGCAGAGCATGTCTTATTGGGTGTAATGGCTGACCTTGAAGCACATTGTCTTCCTCTAGCCACCATTGTAAGTGAGGGTGCAGGGACCTTGGTAGAGGGATAATCTTCTCTAGAGATTCTGGTACCCTCCAATTGTTTTTGAGATGCCACTGTATGGGTCTCATGTGCAGTCGGCCGAGGTGAACCTGTTTTTCTGTGGCTGTTAGCAAACCTATCAGGGACATGAACTGCCGGACCGGACAAGTCGGTAGTGACAGGAGTACTTGTATCTTGTCCTGAAGGCTTTGCCACCGGTCCGGGGTCGGTCTGACCCGTCCAGACCTGAGGTCGAACTGGTAACCTACAAAGTCGAAGACCTGTTTGGGTTCCAGCTCTGATTTCTCTAAATTCACCAGCCAACCTAGGTCCATTTTGATTAGGGTTTGGGTGTGTTGGAGACAAGTTTCTTGGGATCTGGCTCTCACCAACCAGTCGTCTAGGTACTGGTGGATTCTTATACCCTTGCGTATGGCCATCAGTTTTACCTCCTTTGCTAACACAGTGAACTTCATGGGCGCTGTGGACAGGCCAAAGGGTAATGCCTTGAATTGGTAAGTCCGGCCCTGGACATGAAATCTTAGGTATTTTTTGGATTGTTCCTGTATTGGTATGTGGAAGTAGGCATCCTTGAAGTCTACTGAGGTGACCCACTCCCCTTGTTGTAGGGATGTTCTGATGGTTTCTGGTGTCTCCATTTTGAATTTCTCCACCTTGAGGAAAAGGTTTAGTTTGCTTAGGTCCAGTATTGGCCTCCATTTGTTGTTAGGTTTTGGGACTAGAAAAAGTCAATTGAAAAACCCCAGAGATGTTTGGTTGTGGACCAGTTCTATTGCATTTTTGTCCATAAGCCGATGTAATGCCTCCAACAGGTAGCTGTTCCTGTGGGGATTGACATAACGGATTACGACAGTCGGAGACCTTGTAAGATTTGGCCGGATCCGAAAGGGAAGGGTGTAACCCTCTCTCAAGATTTGAACTATTTTCGGACCGGCCCCCAGATCCAGCCAGGTTTGCCAAAAGTTTTGAAGTCAGGCCCCTACCGGTAGATTTGAGGCAACATTTTTGACACTTGTTACAGGTGGAACACAAGACAATGGAATGACACAAGAAGCTTTTTTCACAGATTTTAATGTACAATCTTTCTGATAACAGACTGCTGCCCCGGGACTTATTTCTTTCCTTTGTGAAAGCCCGGGCGCAGTATGAACATTTGTAACAACAAGAGATTTTACATTTAAAGAACTGTCTATTGTCTGTGTAGAACTTCCGGCCAGCAGCTTTGCCTGTAAAAGTGTTATACAATGACTGTCATTTATAAGTCTGCTGGCCTTTGGCTGGTCGGGTGGAGTACTGGTATTTTCCTTTCCCTCTACGGTGTTGACCATGAGAAGAGATATTCTTCCAAGCCGGCCTATCCTGTCTTGTACTATCCGGCTTCTTGTCATGTTTTTCATAAGGGTGGTATCGACCCTTTTTGAACACTGAGCCTGAATGATTTCTGTCGAAGTCGATGCCGGCTTGTCGGGCTATTCTCAGATAGGTACTGTTCAGTCGGGAGGAACCCGTATTCCAGGACTTAAGAGAGTCAGAACTGTCCTTCTTGACTTCTGCATGTAAGTTGTACTATTTTGACTGCGACTTGGCCGTCCGGACAAATTGGTCCCTTTGTAGAGTGCCTGCCTCAGTGGTACGTGAGGGATAACCTTGCGTTAAGGTGAGATTAACTTTGCTCAGCTGGCTGCACAACCACTCGTCGGTGGGTAAGGCGACAGAAATTTTCCCTGGTGGCTGCATTTTTGGTGTAGGTGAACAACATATTTATAGAAAATACCCTAAATGCAATAGTTTTCAAGTTGCAACTCATTTACCCAACAGTGAAAACCTGAGAATAGCTATTACACAGCTATGCCATGAGCTACACGTCTCCAATTTTACAATGTTATAGCTAATTCAAAAGTAGATGAATAAGATGGGTAAAAAATTTCTCTAAATGCAATAGTTTTCAAGTTACAACTGATTTACTCAACAGAGAAAACCTCAAAGTAGCTATTACTCAGCTATGCCATGCGCTACAGGTTTGCAATTTTACTATGTTATAGCTGACCCAAAAGTACATGAAAAACATATTTAAACAAAATACTCTAAATGCAATATTTTGAAGATACAAGCAATTTACTTAACCGTGATAACCTCAAAGTAGGTATAACTCGGCTATGGAATGAGCTACGGGTCTGTAATTTTACTATGTTATAGCTGACCTATAGTAGCTATTACACACCTAGCTATTGGAAGACACCCAAGTTACTCACCATGTTATAGCTATGGAAAACATAGCTGAATAACATATTTTAAAAAATGCTCTAAATGCAATACTTTTCAAATTATGGGTGATTTAGTGCATGATTTCATGCATTTTAATGCATTGAAAATTATTTAAAATATTCATAAAAAAATGATTAAAAAAGATCTAGGCCGGATACTCACACAAGGGAATCTACTAGTGGCCTAGTATATATATGCAAGACAAAAGAGAAATCCCTCCAATAGTCAATGAGAAAATAAGTGATTTAGTGCATGATTTCATTAATTTTAATGCATTAAAAATTATTTTAAAAATTCATAAAATAATTAAGAGAGATCCAGGTCTGATACTCACACAAGGGAATCTACTTGTGGCCTAGTACATATATGCAAGATATTAGAGAAATCCCTGCAATAGTCACTGAGAAAATTGTGATAAAGTGTTGAAATTTTCACACTTTTGGTGGGGGTACATCCCTTGTAATGTCTCTAACAGACGAACTTGCAAATTTAATAAATAAATTAAATTTTTATAAGTTAATACCCTATCCAATGGACAGACAAGGCCCTCCCAACCAGCCAACTTATTAAATTTGCAATTTTATTGCGTTAAGACCAGGGACAGGTTCCAGGAGGGTATACCCCTCCTACCCTTGGGTCTGTCTCTATGGAAACTATCCAGGAGATGGGTGAGATTTTCATCTTTGCTGACATTTACTGGTACATTACCCAATTTGTCAGCAATGGCTGATCTATAACCATCTATTGTGCCTGGTTGTAATTTCCTTTCCTGAAACAAGTACAGTAGGAAATCAGCTATAGCCTTTAGAGGTGGTGCTCTGAAGTCAACCTGATTACTGAGGCACCACTTTGTAAAAATGGACCACTTTGCCTCATAGACAGATCTGGTTGATCCTCTTTGAGGAGCCTCAATTCGTGCTGCCACTGCCTCAGAGAAGCCCTGTTCCTTGATTGCTGAGGCTCTAGGAGCCAGGCATGTAGGTTCAGATTCGACAGGTTCCTGTGAAGGACCTGGTTGAATGGCTGAGACACTAGGTTGGGTATGCTGGGCAGACACAGTGGGATCTGACTTGACATTGCTACCAGGTCCCAAAACCAGGGCATGTTGGGTCACCCTGGAGCAATCAGAATTATTCTGTTGCAGGGGTAGTCCTGGAGCTTCTCCACCACTTTGCCCAAGATGGCTGCCGGTGGGAAGGCGTAAGGGTCCAGTTCCTCCCAAGCCAGACTGAGAGCATCCACTGCCCAAGCTTGGGGGTCTGGGACTGGGGAGACGAAGTGTGGCAGTTTGTTGTTGAACCTGGTGGCAAATAGGTCCACTTGGGGTCTGTGCCACCGGTCGCATATTGCCTTGAATATCTCTGGATTGAGGGACCATTCTGTTTGAATGGTTTGACCCAGTCTGGATAACTTGTCGGCTATAACATTTAGACAGCCGGGAATATGTCGAGCTTTGAGTATTACTTGATTTCTGGCACACCATGTCAGTATCCTCCATAATAGGGCACACAGTGGGCCCGACTTCATTCCCCCTTCCTTGTTGATATATGCTACCACTGTGGTGTTGTCAGTAGCTATGAGAACCACTTTGTTTGTACAGAGGGCTTGAAGGACTGCCTTTAACTCTAGGTAGTTTATGTGCAGTTTGCTCTCTGGGAGTGACCAACGTCCCCTTGCCATAAGTTCGTTTAAGTGAGCGCCCCACCCTTCTTTTGATGCGTCTGTAAAGATTTGCAGAGCATGTGCTAGAGGGTGTAGGGTTTGACCTTTGATAACATTGTCTTCCTCCAGCCACCATTTCAGATGTGGGTGAAGTGATTTTGGAATGGGAATGGTCTTCTCCAACGTTTCCGGCATCCTCCAATTGTTCTTGAGGTGCCACTGTATAGGCCTCATGTGTAATCTGCCCATATGAACCTGTTTTTCTGTGGCAGTGAGTAACCCGATCAGTGACATAAGGTTCTGGACCGGGCACACTGGAGAGGCTAATATCTCCCGTATCTTGATCTGTAGACCCTGCCAACGTTCTTGGGTGGGTCTGACCCTGCCCTGTTTCAGGTCTAACTGGTAGCCTACGAAATTGAAAATTTGTTTCTGTTCCAGCTCTGACTTTTCCTGGTTCACTAACCATCCCAGGTCCTTGCAAAGTGTCACCAGGCTCTGTGTCTGTTGACGACAAACCTGGAGGGACCTGGCCCTGACCAACCAGTCGTCTAGGTACTGGTGGATTCTTATACCCTGTCTCATGGCTAGCCACTTGACCTCTTTGGCTATCACTGTGAACTCCATAGGTTCTGTGGACAGACCAAATGGAAGTGCTTTGAATTGATAGGTCTTGCCTTGGATGTGAAAACGCATGTACTTCCTGGGCTGACTGTTTATGGGAACATGGAAGTATGCGTCTTTAAAGTCTATGGAGGTCACCCACTCTCCTGCCTGGAGAGAGGTCCGTATTGTCTCTGGGGTCTCCATCTTGAAAGTTTGGGTTTTTAGAAAATTGTTTAATTTGCTCAGATCCAAGATGGGGCGCCACCGGTTGTTGGGTTTTGGTACAAGGAACAACCGGTTGTAAAATCCCAGGGATTGTGGATTTTGAACTAGTTCTACAGCATTTTTGTTTAACAGCTGATGCAATGCCTCCAACAGGTAGCTGTTCCTGTGAGGATCTACATAACAGCTTGTTATTGTCGGTTCTCTTGTCAGATAAGGTCTGGACCGGAAGGGTAGGACGTAACCCTCTTTGAGGACTGAAACCACTTTGGGGTTGACGCCTAGGGTTGCCCATTTTTCCCAAAACTTGTGCAATCTTGACCCTACAGGAGGATTTGGTACAACAAGTGGGACATTTGTGACATTTTGTACAGAACTCAAGTGATTTACACAAGAAACACCTTTCACAGATTTTATTGATCTTTGATATTCGGGAATTACGCCTTTCTTTTGCAAAAATTCAAGATGGCCACAAAAAAATGGCGGGAAAGTGATTTTTGCAAAATGTCGCCAGTATACTCTGCAGATACCCTGTGGGTCTAAAATTTTGTCAAAATCGCTCTATCTCGCACAGTTTCCCAGATAAATGCACTTTTGCGCTTTACGCAGAAATTCAAGATGGCTACCTAAAGTGGCGGGAAAGCAGTTTCCGAGATAAATGCGCTTTTGCATTTTACACAGAAACTCAAGATGGCCGCTAAAAGTGGCGGAAAAGCGATTTTTGCTTAAAGTCACCAGTAGACTCTGCATATACCCTGCGGGTCAAAAATTTCGTCGAAATCGCTCTATCTCGCACCATTTCAGAGATAAAGGTGCTTTTGCATTTTACGCAGAAATTCAAGATGGCCACCAAAAGTGGCATGAAAGTGATTTTTGTGAAAAGTGGTCAGTACACTCTGGACATCCTCGGGGTCGAAAATTTCGATGAAATCCCTGTATATTGCATGGTTAAGGAAATAGAAGCCAATTTGTGGTTTTCCATTTTTGGCGAAAATTCAAAATGGCCACCATTTTTAGGGAGAGGAAAATGTTTTGAAAATTGGCAAGAGAAGATTGCTTTGATACCCTGTGGATCGAAAATTTCAACGAAATCGCTCTATCTCGCACGGTTAAGGAGATGGAAGCCAATTTGTGTTTTTGCATTTTTGGTGATAATTCAAAACAGCCGCCATTTTTGGTGAGGGGAACATTTTTCGGAAATTGCCAAGAGTATATTGCTTAGATACCCTGTGGGTTGAAAATTTAACGAAATCGCTCTATCTCACACGGTTTAGGAGATAGACATATTTGTTTTTTTGCTATGTAGCTATTACTCAGGAGGTTAAAACTATTACCATCAACAATACCAAGCAAGCAATTGATCCTATAAACCTTCACACCAAATTTTACAAAGATGAGTTAAATATGTTTCCTTTAAAAGAGTGAAAACAGAAATGCAATTCAGAGTAGGCTCTAAGTAGCAAAGCAGCTATTACTCAGATAGCTACAAAGCTATCATAGACCAAAAGCTATCCTGGCCAAACTATTGACCCAATTATCCTTCATATAAATTTTTGTGAAGATAGAAAACATTGTTTCATTAAAATGTACAGAAAAAAAGTCACCTCAAAATAGCATAATAGCTATATAGCACAGTAGCTATTACTCAGTTACCTATGAACGTATTATCACCAAAAGCAATCCCAGGCAAGCTATTGATCCAATAATCCTTCATCCCAAATTTTGTGAACATAGATGAAATACTTTTCCTTTAAAATGCTTAAAATAAAAAGCTACTCACAGTAGCTAAGTAGCTATTACTCAGTCAGTTATACAGCTATTATCACTAAAAACAATCCCAAGCAAGCTATTGACCTAACTATTGCTCGTACCAAATTTGGTATGACATGTCAAATATTTTTCCTTAAAATGCCTGGAAACAAAAAAAGTACACAAAAGTAGCTAAGTAGCTATTACTCAGTTAGCTATAGAGCTATCTTCACCAAAAGCAATCCCATGCAAGCTATTAACCCAATATACATCCATACCAAATTTAGTAAAGATAGGATAAATACTTTTCCTTGAAATAACCAGAAACCAAGCGTGATGGACGCCGGATGGCAGACAAGAGGAGAGTGCCCGTGAACGGGCACTGTGTCAGCTGACTGAGTGTTTTTGATTTGTGAAGGTGATTAGAGGACAGAATAATTATCAGGAAAAGGGCTGTACAGAAATACAGTAAATGGTAACTGAACAGCAAGTTCGAAAGAAATTCCGAAGCTGACAGAAGAAAAGGATAAAAAAGTTGTGCCCTGTAAATGGTATTCTGAAGGAAAATAACAAGGTAATTGTTTAAGTGTAAAAAATAGGTTAGAACATATTTAAAGAAATACTACAAATGCAATATCCTCGTTCGACCTTGAAGAAGGGGTCCAAGGTCAAATCTAACCACACAAATACATTCCCAGCCCATGATTTCCTATGGTTTACCATTCCAAACCTCTAGGACCAATTATAAATGAGTTATAAGCACTTTTAAGCTTGGCTGTCCTCATTTGACCTTGAAGGAGGGGTCCAAAGGTCAAATCTGACCATACCAAAAGATTCCGAGCCAATGATTTCCTATGGGATGGTTTACCATCCCAAATCTCTGTCACCAATAATAAGCGAGTTGTAGGCACTTTCAATTTTCGCTATCCTCATTTGACCGTGAAGGAGGGTTCCAAGGTCAAATCGGACCATATCAACAGATTCACAGCCCATGATTTCCTGTCTGTTTACCATCCCAAACCTCTGGGACCAATAATAAGCGAGTTATAAGCACTTTTAAGTTTGGCTATCCTTGTTTGACCTTGAAGGAGGGGTCATTGAAGGTCAAATCTGACCACACCAAAAGATTCCCACCCCATGATTTCCTACAGGTTGGTTTATCATCCCAAACCTCTAGGATCAATAATAAGGGAGATATAAGCACTTTTCATGACTGACAAAAAACACCTGTGGCGGCCATCTTGTTTCTCAAAATGAGGCCAAAAATATTCCCAGACAACATGTTATGGTTATTAATATACTGCAAACTTAAGAAAGCTAGCTATAATATTTTTTTCATCAGAGCAGTAATGGTGAAATCTCTCTCTACACACTGCGGCTATCCAGTGGATACAATGATTTACTCAACAGTGAGAACCTGAAAGTAGCTATTGCTCAGCTATGCCATGACATAGAGGTCTGCAATTTCACTATGTTATAGCTGATCAAAAATTCTGTGAATAACATATTTAACAAATTACTCTAAATGTAACAGTTTTCAAGTTACAACTGATTTACTCAACAGTGAGAACCTCAAAGGAACTATTACTCAGCTATGCAATGAGCTACATGTCTGAAATTTTACTATGTTATAGCTAACCCAAAAGTAGGTGAACAACATATTTAAGCAAACTACTGTAAATGCAATAGTTTTCAAGCTACAACTGATTTATTCAATAGTGAGAACCTGAAAATAGCTATTGCTCCGCTATGCCATGAGCTATAGGTCTGTAATTTCACTATGTTATAGCTGACCCAAAAGTAGGTAACAATATATTTTAACAAAATACTCCAAATGCAATATTTTTCAAGTTATAGCTGATTTACTCAACAGTCAGTACCTGAGAATAGCTATTGCTCAGTTGTGCCATGAGCTATAGGTCTATAATTTCACTATGTTATAGCTGACCCAAAAGTAGATGAATAACATATTTGCACAAATTTCTGTAAATGCAATAGTTTTCCAATTATAACTGATTTACTCAACAGTGAGAACTTCAAAGTAGCTATTACTCAGCTATGAAATGAGCCACAGGTCTGAAACTTCACTATGTTATAGCTGACCCCAAAATAGGTGAATAACATATTGAAACAAAATACTCTAAATGCAATAGTTTTCAAGTTATAAGTGATTTACTCAACAGTGATAACCTAAAAGTAGCTATTACTCAGCTATGCCATGAGCTACAGGTCTGAAATTTTACTATGTTATAGCTGGCCCAAAAGTAGCTGAATAACCTATTTATACGAAATTCTCTAAATGCAATAGTTTTTAAGTTACAAGTGATTTTACTCATGATGGAAGTTACTGAAAAGCCCAAAAGTAGCTATTACTCACTTAGCTATTGAGACAGACACCCAACTTATTCACCATATTGTAGCTATGAAAAAAGTAGCTGAATAACATATTTTAACAAAATGCTCTAAATGCAACACTTTTCAAGTTATAAGTGATTTACTGAACAGTGATAACCTAAAAGTAGCTATTACTCAGCTATGCCATGAGCTACAGGTCTGAAATTTCACTATGTTATAGCTGGCCCAAAAGTAGCTGAATAACATATTTATACGAAATTCTCTAAATGCAATAGTTTTTAAGTTACAAGTGATTTTACTCATAATGGAAGTTACTGAAAAGCCCAAAAGTAGCTATTACTCACTTAGCTATTGAGACAGACACCCAACTTACTCACCATATTGTAGCTATGAAAAAAGTAGCTGAACAACATATTTTCACAAAATGCTGTAAATGCAACACTTTTCAAGTTATAAGTGATTTACTCAACAGTGATAACCTAAAAGTAGCTATTACTCAGCTATGCCATGAGCTACAGGTCTGAAATTTTACTATGTTATAGCTGACCCAAAAGTAGCTGAATAACATATTTATACGAAATTCTCTAAATGCAATAGTTTTCAAGTTATAAGCGATTTACTCAACAGTGATAACCTAAAAGTAGCTATTACTCAGCTATGCCATGAGCTACAGGTCTGAAATTTCACTATGTTATAGCTGGCCCAAAAGTAGCTGAATAACATATTTATACGAAATTCTCTAAATGCAATAGTTTTTAAGTTACAAGTGATTTTACTCATAATGGAAGTTACTGAAAAGCCCAAAAGTAGCTATTACTCACTTAGCTATTGAGACAGACACCCAACTTACTCACCATATTGTAGCCATGAAAAAAGTAGCTGAACAACATATTTTCACAAAATGCTGTAAATGCAACACTTTTCAAGTTATAAGTGATTTAGTGCATGATTTCATGAATTTTAATGCATTAAAAATTATTAAAAAAATTTATTTAAAAAAAAGTAAGACAGATCCAGGTCTCATACTCACACAAGAGAATCTACCTCTGGCCTAGTACATATATGCAAGATATGAGAGAAATCCCTGCAATAGTCACTGAGAAAATTGTGATAAAAAGTTGAAATTTTCACACTTTTGGTGGGGGTACCCCCCTTGTAATGTCTCTAGCAAACAGACGAACAGACAGATTTGCATGCCTTGAACAATTTTTCATCCTCGATAGATAAGGTATCTTTTAAAAAAAACAGTATGTCTCTAGGCCTTGTAGTTTTGGAGAAGAAGTTGTTCACGCGGACGCGTACACCCACGCCGCAGAGTGATGACATAATGTCAGCTGACTGACAAGTCAGCTGACATAAAAAAGCAAAAATAATATGTCCATTCCCCAGTGGAGTGGACATAGTAAAAACATTTAATTGAACACAATGACTTTTATTTTAATTGCATATTTTTCATGATTAGATGTGGTTACAATCAAATACAGTATGTGTAAAAACTCAAGCATTGTGCAGAATCATTAGTTAACAATAGCCATATAACAAAAATATAATTCTCATAAGACAAGTAAATAAATAGGACAGTTTAGAATATGTACAAGGAGACAGTTCAGATTGATTCCTCTCATTCAAATGTCAGATGAGCGAGATGTTCTCTGATTGCAGAAGCCCAGATACTGGCTTGTATCTCATGATGTGCTGGTCTCCTTTTTCTAAATCAATCACTTCCTCCCTAAGAAAAAAAAATATTTACATGTTGACAGACAATAATCCTAGTTGATTTCAGGGTTGGTCTCTGCAGGGCCTGAAACTTGCAGGAAGCCAGAAGCAAATTGATGGCATTTCTACAAATTGGTTTTAAAATATTGCTTGTGGTTAAATTGTTAAAATTCAGTCTCCAGTAGGTTTTTTCTATCATATTGCTACAATTAATTACAAACTTGCGAAATATATGAAACTTGCATTACTCCACGTGTCTCCTGGATTTCTGACAGACTAAATATAAGGTTTAACAAAACAAACACTGCTAATCTAATAACAAAGGAGCTGGAAAAATATTGACAATAAAACTGAAAATCTGAGAATTGAATTTTGCTTTCATCTCTGCTATTCAATAAACTATCAAGAGTTAAAACAGAGTAAATTTAACACTTTAAAAGGCTTGAGATCCTCCCTTCCAATCACATTTTCGCTTGTTGTTTCCAGAAATTTCTATTTAAAATTTTGGTCACAAACAGAATTTGGCTTGTGGTAATTTTTTTTAAGATTAGGTCCCTGGAGGAATAACAGTAAGTATCCGCTTTAACATCATAATATCATATTTCTCTGTAAGGGAATCTCGCATCAACTCAATACAAACTGGCTTTGTCATGTAGCTGACTTACCTGGAATCTACTGTCTCTTCTTCTACAATCACCCCTTCTACACCTTCAATGACTCGTAAGAACACATAACTGTCCATATCTGGTTCTGTGGCTGAACAAAGCAAACAGAGGACACCATGCAATTGAATAAATAGAAGACTGAAACATTTCTTTATAACAAACAGGTCAATACATAAGTGACAACTCAGATTTTGGAATGTTTATTGCAAGATAAATATGTTTTAGATTAGACTCCATGTACCCTAGTTCTTCTTTTGTGACTATTTGTAAGAGCTAGCTGAATTACAACTCAGGGCTGCTAGACCAGTCCTATGGGGAAAGATCAGAAAAAACTGGCAAAACAAGTGATTTGTGTTCAGTAAAACGATCAAGTCAAACCAACAAAAGCAGAAGCCTTACAACTGGAAAGAGAAGTCTTTTGACCCACTCCAAATTCAGGTGGATACAATTACTCAACTTTGGAAAAGGTAAAATATCCATGAACTGACACCTTATTTGAATATTAAGCTTTTATATCTCCACAACTATCATTTTACTGTCAAATGTGTTTGCATATAACAACCTATAAAACTGTTTGAATTATATATGGGTTGAACATCAATGCAATGCTTAGGTGGTGTCACATGACATTATACAGGTACAGGTAGTCTGTACATCCAAAATTTTCCAGTGTGTAGGATGCCAACTTATTATGGCTGCAGTGAGAGCCATTTAATTACATGTCAAAACTGTTTAACTTTTTCAGCATGGTTGTCAATTTCTATCTGCTGCAAATGTAATATTGAAATTAATGTAAAGACAGAAAATTTCAGCACGGAATTATGTTCTTATGCACAAGTGTCAATCAATGTTACTTCCTGTTCAACAGAAGGATCAAATTTCCATAGGTTCATTCGATGTACTATGTTATATCAATATATATATCCTGGCAACAGACAACTTTGGTTTTTGCACTTTGAAAACATGTTAATGTTAATAGCATTAATAGCCGCATTTTTAAATAATCTAAATCTTAGTTTGTGACTGCTGTGCCTTTTAAAAGAGTTAACCTGCATGATATCTGATGCTGATCATGGCACTGATGACAAATACATACCTATTTGTTTTGGATCAAGAGTCTGTAAGTTCTGTGGCATGTGTCTCACTGCCATGGCTTTCAAATGATTCTCAAAGTTACTGCAATACCTGTTGATGAAAATAAATGAAAACAATGAAAGATTTGTTGACATAAAATGCTTATACAATGGAATATATATCAAAGGCAGGAGTGTTAAACCAGGGTGTGTTCTTTGTGGGACAATGATAGGCATGCTGGACTATGAAATATAGGGCTCAGGGTTTCAGTCTCAATCAGGTCATGGAGACTATGTATTTAGACAGATACACCTTTATCTCCCACTTTACCTAGGTGCAATTAAGGTGTATAAACAGGTAAATACCCTTGTTGGGAATGAAGCTGTTAAGAGACTGGCATCCTCTGCAAGTGGTGCAAAATGCTGAAAATGATTCACAAACATTATTCTTATAAAGTACTCATACAGAGATTTGAAAGTAAAAATCTCCACTGATATAGCTAACAGAGGACTTATTAGTTATAATATTAAGACTAATATTCACTTTGTTGTATATCTATCTAATGCAGAAGGCTTCAGTTCAGAATTAAGCCAGTTTATATATACATCCAAATGTCAATACAAGCAGCTGGTAAGAAAATGACCCCAAATACACTTGTACATACTCTTTTGCAAATGCAGTTTCTTCTTGAGACATCTTTGGTTTTTCAGGATCTTCTGTTTCTAATAGATGTATTGCAAATTCTTCAATCTAAAATACAACTATACAACTTTTGAATGTTTTAAAGGCTGTTTTATTTACAGAATAACTATGGTGCATGAAAATATGACCAATGTCAACAATTCTGAACCTGGATTTTGAAGACAGTTTTGGGATTATTACAAACTGATTTTACACTCCATAGCCCAGGTAATACAACATAGAGTCAAGATAACAATAATGCTCAAGTTGATGAAAATATCATAACATTAGGACAAAAACATGATTAAAAATTACATACCTTGTGTAATCTTGTTCGGAGATAACTGCTAAGCACAAATCTTATTCTGTCTATCTGCCAAATAAGTATACACAATAACCCACGGAACATTCTCCCACAATATAAATTTATGCAAGAAACATAATAAATTAATAATTTTTAATAAAATTTACATTTTGTTTCTGACACAAGTTCTGTGTATAAAATAATAGATAAAATTTACTTGTACATTCGTAATTTCGTAAGTATAAATACACAAGTACTCAATACATTTTGTGGCTATTTTTTTATTTTACTAACTTCCATCTGATGAATGCTGACTTTAAAATCTCCCTTTTTGGCTCTCTGTATATTTGACTCCATTTCCTGTATTTGTTCCATGATACAATCAACAATTTCTGCCTTGTGTTCTAACAAATCTGGAGCAAACTTTTCATTCAGCCAAGCCTAAAATAAACCCCAGTCCTTTAAAACATAGAAGAATTATGCGCAATTCTGGATAATAAAATATGACTGAATTTATTTATTCAAAACACAGGAATCCATTACTTCCATGGAACAGCACAAAGTAATACCACAACATTTAATCAAAGTTAACTAAAGGATCGCTTGCAAAAAGAAGATAATGGTTTTGCAGAGCAAAAACAAAGTGTCCCAAAAAGGATATAAAGGGGACTGCTAACGTATTAAGAAAATGCTCTACTTATAGCCTTATATTGTTGTGGTAGCCAAAGTCTGTGTATTTTATTGGGCATTGAGCAATCACAAAAAAGGCATATATATGTGTATATGGCCACCTGTATGTCAGACATGTAATACAGATCAATGACATGTACTTGACAGTTGTGATAACACATTGTGTCTAAGGTTTGTAGGGAGGAAACTATTGTGTATATTTTTGGCTGGATGATAGTTATTTATTTGAGGTTTTACGTCGCTTTCAACATGTCATATCATGACGGGTAGTTGGAAGGGCAGAGGAAACCAGTACCTACAGTTCGTTAGGGTTCTGTACTGTAAACTGCCGACCAACAGCAAGCAATTACTTGAGGCTGTGCTGGGATACTGTCCTCTGAATCGATATTCATTTTCTGCTTTTCTTGAGCTACTGAAAAGCATAATTGTTTGTTGAAAGGGTTAATTATTACTCTCAATATAAGCATTTTTGTGTATTGCAATTTTTCCGAAAATTCAAAACGGCCACCATTTTTGGCAAGACAAAAATTTGTTGAAAATTGGGATGGATACTTTGCAGAAATACCCTGTGTGTCAAAAAATTCGTTGAAATCTCATACGGTTTTCGAGATATAAGCTTTTTTTGGCAATTTTTCTGAAAAATCAGAAAATTCAAAATGACTGCCATTTTTGGTGAGACAAATTTTTTGAAAATTGGGATGGCTACTTTGCACAGATACCCTGTGGGCCAAAAAATTTCGTCGAAATCGCTCTATCTCACACGGTTTTCGAGATAAAAGCTTTTTTTGGGCAATTTTTCTGAAAAATCAGAAAATTCGAAATGACTGCCATTTTTGGTGAGACAAATTTTTTGAAAATTGGGATGGCTACTTTGCACAGATACCCTGTGGGCCAAAAATTGCATCAAAATCGCTCTATCTCACACGGTTTTCGAGATAGAAGCATTTTTGTGTTTTGCAATTTTTGCAAAAAATTCGAAAATTCAAAATGGCCACCATTTTTCGGCAAGTCAAAAATTAAAAAGTGTTAATCTGCAGAGATACCCTGTCAAAAATTTCGTTAAGATTGCTCTATCTCGCACGGTTTTCGAGATACAAGCATTTTTGTGTTTTGCAACTTTTGCAAAAAATTTGAAAATTTAAAATGGCTGCCATTTTTGGCAAGACAAAATTTTTTGAAAATTGGAATGGATACTCTGCAGAGATACCCTCTGGGTCAAAAAGTTCGTCGAAATCGCTCTATCTCGCACGGTTTTAGAGATAAAAGCATTATTGTGTTGCGAAAAATTCAAAATGGCCGCCATTTTTGGCGAGAAAAAACTTTTTAAAAAAAATGTGTTAGTTAATCTGCAGTGATACCATATGGGTAAAAATTTCATCAAAATTGCTCTATCGCGCACGGTTTTCAAATACAGGCATTTTTGTGTTTTCCTTATTTGAAAAATTCGTAATGATTAATTAATCATTAATTACTCGGCCATTTCTCAACCAATCAATGTCAAAATCTAATGATTTCCAGATTTTTATAGAATGAATGTATTTACCAAGTTTCAGGTGAATGGATAAAATGCCTTTTAAGTTATCATCCGAACAAGCTTACCCATCAAGAAGAAAGACATTTTTGGTCAGGTAACCTCTCTGATTGGTCGCAATGTCAATGCAGCATATTCAAAAAAATTCCCCAGGGCTACTGCATACACCAGCCAAATTTGAAACCAGCCCCACGGTCACAGAGTTATAAGGAAAACAAAACGCGGAGCTGGCTGAGCCTGATTTTCTCCTATATACAAACAAGTGTCACTTGTGGGACGCTTAATGACTTATCCTTGCTATTATACTATAAACTGTAAATTTACCAAGTTTCTGTAATTTCTCTTGCAATTTAGAATCTATACATTATAATGCATTACATTATACAATATATTTTACTATATGTTTCGTGGCAAATTTTGTTTATCATCACCTCTGAATAAAAAATTGTTTTACATGCTATAAACTGTCACTGTATTTAAATGAATATGTGATATAAGTATCTTATAAGGCAAATGTGACCGATTTTGTTTGACCGGTATACAAATGACCCAAATGGAACTGTATCGCTCTCTTCTTTCAAACAAATGAGGCAAAAAATTAAAACAATTTGATGTCAATATCCTATTCTATACTTCATATTTACTACTTTGTTTGTTTATTTGGGGTTTTACGTCGCTTTCAACACTGTACAGGTCATATCACGACGGGTACTTGGAAGGGCAGAGGAAACCAGTACATATAGTTCGCTAGGGTTCTCTACTGTAAACTGCCAACCAACGGCAAGCTACTACCAGCTTTCCCACTTCAGTGCATGATGGGGATCGAACCCCGGCCTCAGAGGTGGGATGCGAGAGTGTTACCACTCTGCGACTGTGCCCCCCCCCCCCCCCCCCCCCATATTTACATGTTTGATATTTCTACGACCGTTACCGACCCTTGTATCTGACCCTAAATTTATCCACCTAGCAACAGGCCTGTCGGTTAACTTTACAGCCTGTCGATTACACTTCCCGGCTTGTTGGTTAATCAAACAAGCCTGTCTGTAACAAGTATCCGCCTTGTGGCAAATATGGACTTTCCGACTATACATGAAGGCAAACAGACTATGCAGGAAGTGTTACAGTACAGTCGGTATTACCGACTCGGTAACTTTAGCCGGCCTGTGTGTAACTGTTCCCAACAGGCCTGTAAAGTTTACAGGCCAGTCGGTAACTTTAACAGACTAGGTAGTAGAGTCGGGAAAATGTGTAACCGACAGGCCTTAAACTGAAACTGACAAGCCGTAAACAACAACCGACAGGCCTGTAACCCTAACAGACAAACCGGGAACTGTAACCGACAGGCCGGCAATATTTTTGCTTCTTACGGCCTGTCGGTTTCAAACTCTGTGGGTATAAAAAGGCGAGTCGGTAGACAATCTGTGTATATTTCGGCTTTGACTTGTCGAGAGACAACTGGTGTGCAGCTTTTCTTTTAGGTTTTTATTTTTTTTTTTGTAAAATTAGCTTAAGTTTTGAGTTAGGCCAGACTGGTTGGGAGTGAAATCTGTTCCATGAGATTTCACTTTTATTTTTAAGTTGTTTTTTTTTAAACAAGCTGTACAATTGATTGATTGATCAACATTCCAAGGGGCAGAAGGAGAAAGATTGAAGTACCAACTGACACTCAACCACAGTTTGAGTTAGGAGATACAGCTGAGGATATAGAGAGGAGGAGGAGGGAGAAAGAGGAGAGGGATGAGAGAGAGAGAGGAGAGCGCAGGAAAAGGGGGATGAGAGAGAGAGGAGAGCGCAGGAAGAGAGGGACAGAGAGAGGATGGAGAGAGAGAGGAGGGAAGGGAGCCAGGAAAGGGTAGAGAAGAGAGCGCGAACAGACACGGATACTGATGTAGAATCAACTCAATCCAGAACAGAAGAAGGGCCAGATGAAGTCCATTTTCCTGAGTGATTCAGACAAAGAAGCCGTTGTGGAGTTCCTTAAACAACACGACGAACTTTATGACAAGACCAACAACAGTTTCACGGACAAGCAGAAGAAAGAAAGACTTTGGGAGCAGTTAGAAGCTACCAGAAACTTGCCTATCAAGACTGTGAAGAAGTGGTTCGAGACTCAATGTACTAGATATGGCAAGCTCACTCAGACGAAGTCAGGACAAGCAGCTAGGAAAGAGCACAGAATGACAGACCTGGCCGAAGGACAGTTTCAGTTTTCTACGAGGTCACATCAGAAGGAAGGGAGTTTCCAAGTCTTCTGCATTCAATCTGAGACGGAAATCAGCATGGCATCAGATGTTACTCGTCAGCCTTCAAGCACCAGTCCTAAGTGACGACAGCCTCCAATCGTGACTACCAAAACTGCTGCAGATCCAGCCTTAGATCAGTTCCAGCAGATGAGGTCGATAATTTCCACATTTCTGGGTGCACGTCAGGACTCCACTCCAAGTCCAAGACAGTCGTTCTGCAACTATCTCCACTCTGAGATTGAACACCTGGAAGAGAGAGACTTTTTGACCTTCAGGAATGAAACAGTGAAGCTTCTCAGTGAAATAGGGTACAAGGTGGAAGAACGCAAGAGACAGGTCACCACAAGTTAATAGGTCACCACATTTCAACTTCCAGAAGCAACACAGGCCACAGCAGGACGTGAATACATTCTCACCATACCGGAAACTCAAACAGTCTCCATTCCAGTTGTGCAGTCTTCACAGATAGGCACGATGCAGCCTGCTACGGTGATTGCCAAAGTACAGCAACCATCAAGGCCTTCATCAGCGTCAGCACAGCCAACTTCTTACGTAGTAGTGGATGACCAACAGCCTGGGACTTCCAGACAGAAGATTTTCAAACCACCTTCAGTTGCAGCTTCACATCAGGAAGAAAGTCAACACAACACTTTAGGATTATCCAATCTCTTTGGACCTATTCCAAGTGTGCTAAAATATCAGCAGATGGACACACCACAGCCATTTTCACCCTCTCAACTTCAAACAGCACCGTCACCAGTACCAACTTCCACACATCATGAACAGTCCCGACCTCCCAGCCAGTAGAGTCAGCCCAAATCAGTGGATTAGCCCGCACAAGTCGAACCAAATCCGGCCCTTCTAAGGGCCACCCGAATTTTCCAAAAACAGTTAATAAGCTAAATGTCTATGCCCAAAAACAAAAAAAGTACACCGTCCAACTCTTACACTTCCCCACAGTACACGAAAAAAAATTGTGTGAATGAATGAGTAAATGTTAAACAAATATTAATAAACCTCCACCACAAAACAGAGAAAAAAATTATTTTAAAAAATCCCTTAATAAAAACTAATCCCCTAAGAATTCAAAGTAAAACCACCCTCATCCCGCCAAAAAATCAATTTTAAAATTACACTCCCCCCCCACCCCACCCCCCACCCCCACCCCCAGACAGATCCAGACACAAACCGACGTCCCGCCCTCCCAAACCCAACTTGAAACTAGAGGATCGCTCGCAAAAAAAAAAAGATAATGTTTTTGCATAGCAAAAACAAAGCGTCCCAAAAAGGATAAAAAGGTGAGTGCTAAAGTATTAAGAAAATGCTTCGCTTCTAGCCTTATACTGTTGTGGCAACCAAAGTCAGCGCAGTCTGCTCTATCTAGCACGGTTTTCAAGATATAAGCATTTTTATGTTTTGCAAAAAATTTAAAATGTCCGCTATATTTGGCGAGACAAAAATATTTTGAAAATTGGCATGGCTACTCTGCAGAGATACCCAGCAGGTCAAAAATTTTGTTGAGTTCGCTCCATATAGCACAGTTTTTGAGATATAAGCATTTTTGTGTTTTGCAAAAAACTTTGAAAATTCAAAATGGCCACCATTTTTGGGGAGACAAAAAATGTTTGTCAAGACCACTGCCGCGGTGTGTATCTCCCACCGAGCATTAAAGGAGAAGAAATAGCTTTTCCGAGATATTCACAATTTTTCATTTTCGTGAGTGAAAGCTCTTCCAAATGTAGGTGAATGAGTTATTTGAGAAAAATTGGCTATCTGCAATACTTTTACAGATAATTAGCATTTACTCATTTTGAGTAGGTGAATAAATAGCTATGGGTCTGAAACTTCACAGAGTGAAAGCTCTCCCAAAAGTAGGTGAATGAGTTATTTGAGAAAAATTGGCTATCTGCAATACTTTTAGAAATAATTCACACTCATTTTGAGTAGGTGAGTAATTAGTTATGGGTGTGAAACTTCACCAAGTGAAAGCTCTCCCAAAAGTAGGTGAATGATTTATTTGAGAAAAATTGGCTATCTGCAATACTTTTACAGATAATTAGCATTTACTCATTTTGAGTAGGTGAATAAATAGCTATGGGTCTGAAACTTCACAGAGTGAAAGCTCTCCCAAAAGTAGGTGAATGATTTATTTGAGAAAAATTGGCTATCTGCAATACTTTTAGAGATAATTCGCATTTACTCATTTTGAGTAGGTGAGTAATTAGCTATGGGTCTGAAACTTGACCATGTGAAAGCTCTCCCACAAGTAGATGAATGAGTATTTGATAAAAATTGGGTATCCGCAATACTTTTACAGATAATTCGCATTTACTCATTTTGAGTAGGTGAATAAATAGCTATGGGTCTGAAACTTCACAGAGTGAAAGCTCTCCCAAAAGTAGGTGAATGAGTTATTTGAGAAAAATTGGCTATCTGCAATACTTTTAGAGATAATTCACATTTACTCATTTTGAGTAGGTGAATAATTAGCTATGGGTCTGAAACTTCACAGTGAAAGCTCTCCCAAAAGTAGGTGAATGAGTTATTTGAGAAAAATTGGCTATCTGCAATACTTTTAGAGATAATTCGCATTTACTCATTTTGAGTAGGTGAGTAATTAGCTATGGGTCTGAAACTTCACCATGTGAAAGCTCTCCCACAAGTAGATGAATGAGTTATTTGATAAAAATTGGGTATCCTCAATACTTTTACAGATAATTAGCATTTACTCATTTTGAGTAGGTAAATAATTAGCTATGGGTCTGAAACTTCACGGAGTGAAAGCTCTTCCAAAAGTAGGTGAATGAGTTATTTGAGAAAAATTGGCTATCTGTAATACTTTTAGAGATAATTCGCATTTACTCATTTTGAGTAGGTGAGTAATTAGCTATGGGTCTGAAACTTCACCATGTGAAAGCTCTTCCAAAAGTAGATGAATGAGTTATTTGAGAAAAATTGGGTATCCGCAATAGTTTTTGAGATAATTCGCATTTACTCATTTTGAGTAGGTGAGCAATTAGCTATGTTTCTGAAACTTCACCAAGTGAAAGCTCTTTGGGATAGTTGCTCTGCAGAGATACCCTGAAGATCAAAAATTTCGTCGAAATTGCTCTATCTAGCAGGGTTTTCGAGATATAAGCATTTTTATGTTTTGCAATTTTTGCTAAAATTCAAAAATTCAAATTCGCATTTACTCATTTTGAGTAGGTGAGCAATTAGCTATGGGTCTGAAACTTCACCAAGTGAAAGCTCTTTGGGATAGCTGCTCTGCAGAGATACCCTGAAGATCAAAAATTTCGTCGAAATTGCTCTATGTAGCACGGTTTTCGAAATATTAGCATTTTTGTGTTTTGCAATTTTTGCGCAAAAATTCGAAAAATCAAAATGGCCGCCATTTTTGGCAAGATAAAATTTTTTTGAATATTGGCATGACTACTCTTCAGAGATACCCTGTGGGTCAAAAATTTCGTCGAAATCGCTCTATCTAGCACGGTTTTCGAGATATAAGCATTTTTATGTTTTGCAATTTTTGCGAAAAATTCGAAAATTCAAAATGGCCGCCATTTTTGGCGAGACAAAATTTTTTTGAAAATAGGCATGGCTACTCTGCAGAGATACTCTGTGGGTAAAAAATTTTGTCAAAATCGCTCTATCTAGCAGGGTTTTCGAGATATAAGCATTTTTATGTTTTGCAATTTTTGCGAAAAATTTGAAAATTCAAAATGGCCGCCATTTTTGGTGAGACAAAATTTCTTTGAAAATTGGCATGGCTACACTGCAGAGATACCCTGTGGGTCAAAAATTTCGTCGAAATCGCTCTATCTACTACGGTTTTCGAGATATAAGCATTTTTATGTTTTGCAATTTTTGCGAAAAATTCGAAAATTCAAAATGGCCGCCATTTTTGGCGAGATAAAAATTTTTTCAAAATGGGGATAACTACTCTGCAGAGATACCCTGTGGGTCAAAAATTTTGTCGAAATCGCTCTATCTAGCATGGTTTTCGAGATATAAGCATTTTTATGTTTTGCAATTTTTGCGAAAAATTCAAAAATTCAAAATGGCCGCCATTTTTGGCGAGAAATTTTTTTTGGAAAATAGGCATGGCTACTCTGCAGAGATACCCTGTGGGTCAAAAATTTCGTCGAAATCGCTCTATCTACTACGGTTTTCGAGATATAAGCATTTTTATGTTTTGCAATTTTAGCGAAAAATTCGAAAATTCAAAATGGCCGCTATTTTTGGTGAGACAAAAATATTTTTAAAATTGGCATGGCTACTCTGCAGATATACCCTGTGGGTCAAAAATTTCGTCGAAATCGCTCTATCTAGCAGGGTTTTCGAGATATAAGCATTTTTATGTTTCGCAATTTTTGCGAAAAATTCGAAAATTCAAAATGGCCGCCATTTTTGGTGAGACAAAAATTTTTTTGAAAATAGGCATGGCTACTCTGCAGAGATACCCTGAAGATCAAAAATTTCGTCGAAATTGCTCTATGTAGCACGGTTTTCGAGATATTAGCATTTTTGTGTTTTGCAATTTTTGCGCAAAAATTCGAAAAATCAAAATGGCCGCCATTTTTGGCAAGATAAAATTTTTTTGAATATTGGCATGACTACTCTTCAGAGATAACCTGTGGGTCAAAAATTTCGTCGAAATCGCTCTATCTAGCACGGTTTTCGAGATATAAGCATTTTTATGTTTTGCAATTTTTGCGAAAAATTCGAAAATTCAAAATGGCCGCCATTTTTGGCGAGATAAAATTTTTTTGAAAATAGGCATGGCTACTCTGCAGAGATACTCTGTGGGTCAAAAATTTCGTCGAAATCGCTCTATCTAGCAGGGTTTTCGAGATATAAGCATTTTTATGTTTTGCAATTTTTGCGAAAAATTTGAAAATTCAAAATGGCCGCCATTTTTGGTGAGACAAAATTTTTTTGAAAATTGGCATGGCTACACTGCAAAGATACCCTGTGGGTCAAAAATTTCGTCGAAATCGCTCTATCTACTACGGTTTTCGAGATATAAGCATTTTTATGTTTTGCAATTTTTGCGAAAAATTCGAAAATTCAAAATGGCCGCCATTTTTGGAGAGATAAAAATTTTTTCAAAATGGGGATAACTACTCTGCAGAGATACCCTGTGGGTCAAAAATTTTGTCGAAATCGCTCTATCTAGCATGGTTTTCGAGATATAAGCATTTTTATGTTTTGCAATTTTTGCGAAAAATTCAAAAATTCAAAATGGCCGCCATTTTTGGCGAGAAATTTTTTTTGGAAAATAGGCATGGCTACTCTGCAGAGATACCCTGTGGGTCAAAAATTTCGTCGAAATCGCTCTATCTACTACGGTTTTCGAGATATAAGCATTTTTATGTTTTGCAATTTTTGCGAAAAATTCGAAAATTCAAAATGGCCGCCATTTTTGGCGAGACAAAATTTTTTTCAAAATTGGGATAACTGCTCTGCAGAGATACCCTGTGGGTCAAAAATTTTGTCGAAATCGCTCTATCTAGCACGGTTTTCGAGATATAAGCATTTTTGTGTTTTGGAATTTTTGCGAAAAATTCGAAAATTCAAACTGGCCGCCATTTTTGGCGAGACAAAATTTTTTTGAAAATTGGGAAAACTACTCCACAGAGATACCCTGTGGGTCAAAAATTTCGTCGATATCGCTCTATCTAGCACGGTTTTCGAGATATAAGCATTTTTGTGTTTTCCTTATTTGGAAAATTCGTAATGATTAATTAATCATTAATTACTCGGCCATTTCTTAACCAATCAATGCCAAAATCTAATGATTTCCAGATTTTAATAGAATGAATGTATTTGCCAAGTTTCAGGTGAATTGATAAAATTCCTGTCAAGTTATCATCCGGACGAGCTTCCCCATCGAAAAAAGACATTTTTGGTCATGTGACCTCTCTGATTGGTTGAAATGTCACTGCAGCATATTCAAAAAAATTCCCCAAGGCTACTGCCTAAACCTGCCAAATTTGAAAAGAATCCGCCTAACGGTTACAGAGTTATAAGGAAAACAAAATGCGGAGCCAGCGGAGCCTGAAGGTCTCCCATACACAAACAAGCGTCCCTTGTGGGACGCTTAATAAAATGCCACATCCACACAAGTAACATGTTTTCGATGTGTGGAGGGACAAACAAATATGAGGCCCAACACAAACATATGAGTGGCAATGGATTGACTAACAAACTGAATAAAAAAAAATGATTAAACTGGGACTGCAAACCTGTATAATTATGTCTTGCAAATTTTATTGCATTTTTTTAAAATTCTTGGGATAAAATATTTCCTCAAAGTTGTTTCTCTTTTAGGCATTTATTTGAAAACTGTTTTTTTTCTACTATTTTGTAAGTTACTGGGGTGGGATGTCAATTTTGTAAATTAAGGACCTGGGTTTTAATTTGTAAGTGATGAAATTTATGTTTGTGAACTGAGTTTAGTAGGGATTTGTGTTTACGATGGGGAATGTTTTTGGCGAAATTGAATTTACATAAAATTTTTAGAAATTTTGGGATATTATTGAGGCAACAATTATAAGGGAGATATAAGGCCTTTTTGATATGATGACCCTTCTATTTGCCAATAAAGATTGATATGGTGGCAATGTTGTTTCAAAAACAAGGACACAATTACTCTAAGGCAAGCTTTCCTGTCCATTTGCATTTTGTGCAAATCTCATGAAGCTAGCTGCAATACTTTAGGTTACAGAAAACATTAAAGATTTTAGAACAAATTTAAGAACTGAAAATTTTAAAAGTGTTGTCATGGCAACAGTTGCCGCTGGATACCCCCCAAAACCTAATCAGCTTTAGATCCACTTGGGGTTAACATAGGCTGAAAATTTGGTGAAAATCCGTACAGGGGTTTAGTCTGTGGAACACCCACAATGTTTAAGATCCGAAAATATTAGAAGTGTTGCCATGGCAACAGTTGTTACCAGATACCCTCCATAACCTAATCAGCATTAGATCCTCTTGGGGTAAACATCCCCTGAAAATTTGGTGAAAATCCGTGCAGAGGTTTAGGCTGTGGAACACCCACAAGCTTTATGCCTGCCGCCGCTGCCCGGATGGCGCAGGGGACGGCTATAACCCCAGCCTTTAACTCATGGTCAATATGACAAGGTCAAAGGTCAAATCACACCATGATGTTGCCTTATAGTTTCAAAGATATAGCCCAGACAAGATTTTACAGGTCAAGGTCACCACAGCAAGGTCAAATCAAGGTCACAACATAACATTACACATCTATACCCCTTAACCAATGTCCCTAACAAGTAACAACTTCCTTCACCTTACGGTTTCCGAGATATAGCCTGGACAAGATTTTACAGGTCAACATCACTATGGCAAGGTCAAAGGTCAAATCAAGGTCACACCATGACGTTGCACACCTACAGCCCCTAACCAATGTCCCTACCAAGTATCAACTTCCTGCACCTTTTTATGCAAAAAATGATATGAATAACCAAGTCATGTATTAGATATTTTGTTCTCATCAATCAAGTTAATATTATTACAAATACATTGCTGTATGACCATAATTAGCAGTGAAAGTTTTACATGACTGTGCTTAAATATGAAAACAGAGAGAGTGTCTTCACATTTAAGCATTGTGTTCTGGAATAAAACATTTTCTAGTATTTAAATAATTCACTATGAAAGTAAAAAGCTCCTCTTTCTGTATTTATTCTGGCTTGATAAGGAGCTAATTTCAGCTTACCAATCATCGTTGTATACTACTGTCTGGTATGAAAACTTTATCAGCCAAGCATCATATTTCTTGAATAGCTCTGTTTTAAAGTTATCTTCAAAAGTTTTGCTATCCTGATATCAAAGATTGTACCAATATTCTTAACAATACCTTTCTAAGCTCGTAACTGTCTTGTCAAGAAAGATATTTAAATGTTATTTAAATGCAAAATATTGCTCAGGAGTGAATTGTAACTCACTGATATCCTTCCTCAGGTACTTGCACCTTTGATGTTTTACATGAAGTATTTTATTAGTGCTGGTATTGTTTATCGATATTGAAATATTAATGAATGCTAAATATACCAATATCGATGTTGTAGGGTATAACATCAATATCAAAAATACTACTTAAAATAAGGTATAAAATTTGAAGGTGTTACTGATTTTCATGTCATTTATTCTAACTATTTTTTTTTTTCATAATTTTTAGTTTATTTATTTATTTTTTTTTTTTTTTATTCACAACAAAAACGACAAAGTGTTACACACAGTTACAATGTACAAAGTTATGCTTAAAGACTACATTTAAATTTCTATGATCTTGTTTTATACAATTACAAAATATCCCCAACTTTGTAACTACACACACACACACACATACATATACATATATATTCACTAGATCAACACAAATTAAATCAATACATTAAACAACTATTTATATATTATGCGTGTCAACTAAAGTTTGTACCAAACCATTCCACTGTTCCCATTTTCTGTCAAAATTATTTTGATTCAAATTTATTCGGAACAAAGTCTTTTGCTCTATAAAAACTCTCGAAAATTCCTTTTGAAGAAAATAGATATCTAAATTCATTTCTTTGCAAGAACACCAATATATATATTTCTTTGTTATTAAAATAACAAAATTTAATGGCCAAAAATTTTGATCGGTTTTATAATAACCCAATATTTTTTCATCATTTGTTAATAAGACAATTTTATCTTATGAAGGTAATCTCTGGTTGGTAAAATGTTAAACAATATTTTATACTGAAACCAAGCAACTGAATTATCTAATATTGATTTAAAACAAACTCTGAATATAATTTTCCAAAGTTCATCATTTACAGAGGTGAAATTCTGCCATTTACTTTTGTAAACGGGCAAATGATTTATTTTGCTTTCATTCATAAACATTTTGTAGAATTTTTGACATCCTTGTTTGGAAGAAATCAATGTTTTCAGCTGTAGTGAATAAGTGGGTTGTATAAAATTAAAATAATCTTGTTGCTTATATCTTTGTACAAAACGATTTAGTAGAATTTTTAATCTATAATACAAAAATGTATTGACTCTTAGATCATATGTGTTTTCTATTTCTGTCAAATTCATTATTTCTCCACTTGGTTTCAATAAATCACCAACATAGAAAATCCCTTTCTTTACCCAAGTACGGTAGTAAAGAGGTTCTGAAGAAATTTGAAAAATTTTGTTGTAATTTTAATTTTTATTAGATAAATACTTACCATTTCCTGACCATTGCTATATGTTGGTGCCATCCAACTCACTGGCCAACGTTGAGAAACGTTTTAAGAAACCTTAAGAGGCCAGTGAGTGAGTGTGAACTAGCATGTCCCCCTAGTGGTCATGTGACCACGCTAGTAAACAACCTTCATTATTTTTGTTGCAGAAAATACTCCCCTAGTACTGAATCTGCGGGGAGGCAGGGGGGGACTATCCTGGTCAGGAAATGGTAAGTATTTATCTAATAAAAATTAAAATTACAACAAAATTTTTCAATTTTATTGCGAAAAATACACTTACCATTTCCTGACCATTGCTGAATGCAGCCTTCATGGAAGGAGGGCAGTACTAGAATTTAAAGACCCAGTACACCACTCTGCACAGCTATCATACACAGCACAAACCTATAGGCATTCAGATCCAAACTAACCTCCCAGATGAGGCAGTGGAACTGTTGAGCACTACAAAACAACACAGCCTTGTTGTTGTTGTTGTTGCTGTTGTAGGAAGGAAGTAATCATAACAGAGACTCACTACCTAGCCTACAACTAAAACATTATGAGAAGTTACATTGAAATTTACATGCATACCACAACATATAAACTTCCAACAGTCACCACATACCATACAGATCCCCTGAATCATAGTATGTAGTTGAAGTTCTCACAAATTGCCAGTTATTGCCACAGTTGAATGCTGTATGTAGACAAAAATCCTGGTGTATTAGCCAAGAAGTTTTTTTTTTTTTTTTTTTATATAAGCTGGTGAAACCCAATGCCTTCTACTGCAGCCATCAGGTTCACTATCCGTTAATACAATAGTAAAGTCGAAAATAAACCATTTCCAAGAGCAAAGCAATGAAATGGTCTATATACTGGTAAAGCATGATGCGTTCTTATAGATCCCACAACCTCACCATGGACTAACATAGTGAACCGGTGTGAACTGTCATCAACAGGGAAGTGAAGATAACAATTCGCGTGAATCTGGCTATGGAAGAATGCAACTGTAAGGAAACGCGTTAACACACCCATTCACTTACAAGTAACAACTCGCGAAAACCCAACAATATGAAAATAAGGTACTTAATTAGGCTTATTTACCTCAACTATTAGTGGTAGCCATCTCTTCCCAGCTTATCACAACCGATAAACTGTAAAATTGTAGCGATATCACCATCTTACTGGTGTTATCGCCCTTTTGCCGATCATTTCATACACAGCTTTTATGCAAACTGATGTCTCCCGCATTTTATTCATTTATTCTTAAAACACACATGTCCACAACTGCTTTAGGAACATGAATAAGTACTGTTGCCTCTGTGAAAGGTAAAGAATGGTTGAAGATTATCCTCTTACTATGTTGAGATGTAAGGTGTAGTATATCTGCACTAGTGGACAAACACTACTCCTAAAGATTACTCCTAACCCCTCTAAATCTTCAGAGGAGAGTTTGTAACAGAGTTGGAGGATAAAGTATCATAATGGGAAGAAAAGTGCCCTGGGCACTAATCCCCTTTCTAGCCATGTGTAGGAGTTTGCTCCTTCCCAAACAGAAGAAACACTACACACCTGAGATCACAAAATGAAGTTTTCCTGGACATCTGACCAAAAGTTCAGCAGGAGAAAACCTCATTAAGAGTGAAAAATGCACTTTTAATTCTACCAAACTCATCTAAGAGATAAGATAGAGAAAAGTACGACTTGTAACACTCCTGTTGAATAACAAGTTGGAGAACTGATCCCAGCACTGCCCAACAAAAAATTCCTGATCACTGAGGACTGTAATTGCAAAAAACTCTGCACACAGCCCAAGGCAAAAAAGAAACTCTGTGAGCTCCTGTTAATCCTTAGCTCCTTGAAGACGTCCTGCCAGAGGTCCTGCTAGACCACTTCAAAAAATTATCCAGGCCTTAACATGCTCTCTGTAGCAGAAACCAGAGAACCTGTACTCCTGAATAATAAATTGACAATGGTTACAAGTTCATATGTACCGGTGACGGTTTCAGACCAGCTGAAAAACCGGTAAAAAATCACAGAAACAAAAGCCAATTACTGAGATGAATCACAGCTCCGGGAAACTGACAAACCGATTTCTGACCTTTTGGGAGGTATGGAAACTCGATTGTCTTCGGATGACGTCATGCAGGTATTTTCCTCCGTGAAAAGTTCCGACTGAACCTGACGGAAGAATTAGAAGCTGTGACGATCGCTTCTGCATCCGGAACTTGTCCACGATGCAGCAACCAATGAGAAACTAAGATGTCCGCTCTCACCAGGGAATCCCACCGGACACCCATTCGAGTGAGATCGTCGCGGTGAGATGTTGACTACCACAAAACGCCTGGCTTTTAGAACCCGACGTGAGAATAGCCAATGACAATCGAATTGTCTCCTCTCTTCAGGTTGCCTCCATTAGTCGCCTAGCAACATATAAACATATAAACTGTCCCTGTCGGAGCTAAAATGACTGCCAACAGTTTCAGAATTAAAAAGTTGTAAATCTTCAATCAAGTGAAAAATAAAATAACTGGTCTCAAGAAACACGAGCCTTTTGAAGAATTCTGAGAAGAAGAAAGTCTTCATACAACGACGATACATCCATGCCGCCATCTTAAAATAGTGGTCAAACATCCACCAAAAAATGGCCACAAAAGTCTTTTTCTCTGTCCTTTTGTCTTAAATTCGTCCTGAGAAGACATTGTCAACACAGATGCCTTACCACAGAACTCAAATTCCCACAAAAACTCCAAAAACTTTATAAAAATCCAAATTAAAATAACACATCCACACTCTAGGATGGCCAACAAAAATAATGAAGGTTGTTTACTAGCGTGGTCACATGACCACTAGGGGGACATGCTAGTTCACACTCACTCACTGGCCTCTTAAGGTTTCTTAAAACGTTTCTCAACGTTGGCCAGTGAGTTGGATGGCACCAACATATAGCAATGGTCAGGAAATGGTAAGTGTATTTTTCGCAATAAAATTGTGCATTGTACCACAAACATGACTGAAGTATATCACTGTTTGAATTTATTAGATGGTTCTTGCAAAGAATTTTCCAATAACTAAAAACATTTTGCCAGAAGTCATTCAATTTATGGTCCACTACGCTGATATATTCACCACCATATTTGTAAAGATTACTTAGATTTAATTTTCCAATAATCTCTGAAATTAATATGGTCCATTGTGTTTTGGATTGGAAAAGTAAACGTTTGATCCAATTGACTTTGAGGGCTTTTTCAAAAGAAAAGATGTTCAACATTTTCAGGCCACCATCAAAATAGTCTTGGCACACTGTTTTTCTTTTGATCTTATCTGGCTTATTATCCCAGAGAAACGAAAATAAAATGTTATTAATATTTGTCAAAATTTTTTCTGGTGCTGGGAGAGATGTTAAAATATGAATAATCTTTGACAGTATATTTGTTTTTATTAAGCTTATTTTTCCAATTGGTGTAAGCTTCCTAGTTTTCCAAGTTTTAATTTCTTTGAGCATTTTGGTAATTGTCGTTGAGTAATTCAGTTCAAGCATTTTGGATAAATCTACAGAGAAATTTAACCCTAGCAGCGCAAATTCTGTGTCACCCCAGTCTAATTTAACTGATACTGCTAATTTATCTTTAGAAAATTTTTTCCGGCCAATCCATATTATCTTTGTTTTCTCTTTGTTCATTTTTAGTCCTGAATAGTTACCATATGTTTCCAGTGTGTTAAGTGCAGCCTGTAGAGAAGATTTTGTTCCATCCAGAAAAAGTGTGGTATCATCTGCAAACTGTGTCAGTTTAAATTCTGTATTTTTTATTTTTATACCTACAATATTTTCATTTTGCTTTATTAATAAACATAATATTTCCGCAGCTAATAAAAATAAATAGGGAGAAATAGGGTCTCCCTGTCTACAACCTCTTTCAATATTTATTTTTTCGGACAAAGTTCCACATTGTAAGACATATGCATATATATCATGGTTAAATAATTTAACCCAGTTTATGAAATTGCTATTAAATCCAAAAAATTCCAATACATTGTATACAAATTTCCAAGAAATAGAATCGAAAGCTTTTTCGCAATCTATGAGCATTAACATGCCTTGCAGTTTTTCAGTCTCAGTAGTATGCATTAAATCATACACTAATCTGGTGTTATCACTAATTTGCCTTTCTGGTATAAAGCCAGATTGTTCCTTAGATATCAGAGTGTCTAAAGTATTTTTAATCTACTAGCTACAACACCCGACATAAGTTTGTATATATTAGATAGTAGTGAGATAGGGCGCCAATTCTTTAAATTTCTTCTATCCTTATCCCCTTTTGGAAGGCATGTAATTATACACTGTCGCATGCTTGGAGATAGATTTCCTTTTTTGTAACTTGTATTGATGGCATTTTGTATATAGTATTTTAAACGCCCCCAGAATACTTTTAAAAATCCAGCAGTAATACCGTCTATTCCTGGGGTTTTATTGTTTTTCATTTTTTTAAGAGTTTGGGTTAATTCATTCACTGTGATAGGTTCCCCAAGTTTATTATCAGATACCTTAACGTGTGTGTTTCCAAAAGTCTCAAACAAGTTTAAGTTCTCTAGACCATCATCCTTGTTTTTAAACAAGTTTTGATAATATTGACTTATACATTTAAGTATTTCTTGTTGGTCTATGACATGTGTGCCATCTGCAAGTTGAATATTTCTTACGGTTTTCTCTATAAAATTTTTTTTGGCTAAATTGCAAAAACACTTAGAGGGTTTTTCTCCCTCACTGAGCCATTGAATCCTTGCCCTCACTAGCTCACCATTAACCTTTTTCTTTCTCAGTTGCTCGAGCTCTACCTTCTTATCAGTTAATAGGTCAAAATTTTTAGTGTCCAAATTAGATCTCTCTAAATGCTCTATGTCTTCTATCAGTTGCTTTTCTTTTGCATCTGTTTTTTTTTTAAAGCAGCTGCAAATTTAATGCTTTCTCCACGAATTTGCATTAACAACATCTCTAAGAAAGTATCGCTTTCTTCTTTAAAGACAATATCTTTATAGTTGCAGTAGTTTTTCAAAAAGCTGTAATCATACACAGGCACAGCATATTTAATAGTTTCTTCTTCAATTACTCGATTTATTAAATCAACATAATTTTTACTTTTCAGTAAACTATTATTAAACTTCCACAGTCCCCTTCCCCGGGTGAAATTGCTTAGTAAAATTTCCAAGTCTACTCGAGAATGGTCTGAACGATAGCCAACCTTTATGTCACAAGATTTAATTATGTCACACATATGACTAGATAGTATATAGAAGTCCAGACGTGCTTGTTTTAGGGGATTCTTCTTCCTCCAAGAATACCTTCTGGTATTGGGGTTTAGATATCTAAAGATATCTATTAGCCCACAGCTTTCCATCAAATTTAATACAGAGGTTCGTGCTTTTGGGTTATTAATTTGTTTATAATTTTTAGAATCAATGAGAGGGTTTAGAACTAAGTTGAAGTCTCCACAGACAACTGTGTAATCTGCATCATTGTTATCTATAGTTTTCTGTAAGTGTTTGAAAAAATTTGGATTATCATTATTTGGGCCATATATTGTCATCAAATTTAAATTAAAAGAGCTAATTTTTAAAAGTAGATGAAGGAAGTTGCCATCCACATCTTTGTTACACTCTAAGACTTCATATTCAAAATTGTTTTTTATAAGTATCGCGACTCCACGAGAGTTAGTTTTGACCCCATGAATAAAGCATTCGCCTCCCCATAGTTCTTTGACATTTTGTAAATCCTTTTGTATCCAATGTGTGTCCTGCAGACATACAATATTAGCATCCAGATCTCTAAAATATGATATCACATCTTGTCTTTTTTCTTTATTTTGTAACCCTTGACAGTTTGCAGATGATACCTTGATGCTGTTACCTAGATGGGCCATAAGGGCTTTGGTCTGCTTTCTCTACAGGTGCAGCTGCGGACAGACAATAAGCTAGATTTTTAAATTGGATAACTATTTTTATGGTTAACAGTTGAACATTTGTTTTTACATTTGGTGTGATTAATGTACAATAACAAATAAAAAAAATTATTTCATTTGGTGTGATTAATGTACAATAACAAATAAAAAAATTATTCTAACTATTATTGCAAAAACAGAACTGCCATATTTGCTTACATTTCGGGACACTACTAAAACTTGAGAAAAAGTTTGGAAGGTCTCCCCAGGAAAGCATCTCATGCCCTGATATTTCAATATCAATTGATACGGAAGGTAAAAATATGGTTGGATATCGATATACATATTTTTATTTGATAGCAACACTATTTGTTATGTATCAAAGTTTCCAGCTGGGGGACCTCTGTGTAGAATATCCCACTAACAAAAACAAGCTCAGACTCATAAAATAGGTTGGCAATTCTTAATTACACTTAAAATTGTTTCATCAAATAGGATTAACATCACAGTTTTCAATATTTATCTTGTATAATTAAAGCCCCCACACAACAAGATCAGAGGACATACTCTGTTGAAAAAATCATTTGAACAATCTGCCCTTCATAAAATTAAATGAATGGAAGTATGAAATATATCACAAATTGACTACTGATCACAAATGTTTATTTATAATACTCATTTAAGCAAAAAAGTATGTGATATATTAAAATATACTTTGTGCAATTGTATTTGGTTAAAACTACCATTTAAGTTGCTTCTAACAGCAAGAAATAATTACATCCTATTAATAAAATTTTTGAAACGATGATCACACGGACTGTTTGAAAAATCAAAGTTTTAAGTATTTGATCTAACTAAAGAAGCAACCTCCATCCCACCATTACAACGCAAGAGGACATACTAAGAAAAAAATAAATGGAACACAGTACCTTTGTTACAACTAAATGAAAATAAGTAATGATCACACTTCTTTTTGCTCACTTATATGAAAATTAGGGCTGCAACGATTCTTCCGTTACTTGCAAACAAAACGATTCAGTTTAATACTCAAGTCAAGAAAACTGAACCGGGTCTTCAAAAACAACCCAAAATAGACATAAAATCTGCTACAAAATTTGATTTTTCTTTAAATATATGGATATATTCATATATTTTGCTGATACCAGGTGTTTTCGTTTTCAAATTTATAATTTTTAAGCATTTGCAAACTTTAAATGTGTGTATAACAATGTTTTTATAAGACGGCATTTTAATATAACATATTTCAAAGATGCCTCAAATCTCACAATGTAAAAATGGCTAAAGTTTCATGTTTTTTTTTTTTTTCATTATTAATGTGTCTTTATTCCAAAATTCAATGAATTATCAACAACGAGGCGTATTTTCAGGCTCGTTTGCAGCCCTAACAAAAATGTACGAGATATATCAAAATTTAGATTTATTAACTGTCCTATAGTTGAAATCTCATCTTGAATTGCTCCCAAGAGAAAGAAATTATCACATTCTATCAGTAAGATACTTGAAAAGATGAATACACAGATTGCCTGAAACTTCAAATAATTGTTTAGGCAAACCGTGTAAGACTGAACCTTATATTTCAGTCATTACATGAAATGCCTGAACTCTTTAGGCATTTCGTGACATGGCTGAAATGTGCAATGATTATGTGTAATGCCTGGTTACAAATATTACCTCTAACAACCCCTCAGATTAATTGCAGTTTACTATTTGACTATTCATTCATTTTTCACTGATTCACTTCACGGATCTTTTTGTGAGAGCAATCAATAATTCTAGTTATTCCTTTGAATTCACCAATTAAGACTTGTGGATGACATGTCTTATTTTACACACCAGTCCAGTTATACTTTAGGTCTGACTGATTGAGATTAGTTGAAACTGAGCTCCAGTTACAGAGATGTTGCCAGCTTTTGATGACAGGGGGGAATTCTCTTGGTCTAAAAAAAGGGGGGCATTTCAAAAATAAAAAGGGGGATTCGATCCTCGATGGAAATATTTCCAGATATTATCAAACTTTAATACATATTATGACACAACCGTGTCATACATTGTTATTTGACAGAAACTGAAACTAATACAATATAATGTAATGCACATTGCTACTTACAGGCATATGTTCTTGAAAAATATGAGTTGAGTCTGCACTAATATAGTAGCACACCTTGGGTTTGAAGAAATCACTAATAGATGTATTACCTAAACGTCTCTTCTGATTTATTTTAATTTTGTTTGCATCCATATTTATCCTTTAAACTAGGGCTGTGACGATTCTTCGGTTACTTAGAAATGAAATGATTCAGTTTAATACTCGAGTCAAGAAAAGTGAACCAGGTCTTCGAAAACAACTAAAAATCTATGTAAAAACTATTACAAAATTTGATTTTTCTTTAAAACATAAGAATATTGTCATATATTTTTCTACTACAAGGTGTTTCCGTTTTCAGGAGTTATTTTTAAGCATCTGCAAACGTTAACGTGTGTGATACAATGCTTTCATAAAACAGCATTTTAATATAAAATATTTCGAAGACGCCTCAAATCATGCAATATAAAAATAGAATCAGAGATGCCCGTACCCCACAGTCTAGGGAAATATTTTCAACACCATGAGATATAGAAGTATTGTACCAGTACAAAGTTCAGGATACTTTTAGAGCACTGTCAGTTATATAAAGTTCCAAACAATGTTTAAATGGAGAAAATAATGTTTAAAAGAAAGATAATGCAAGTATTAAAACATGATAATTAAATAACAAGATGACAGCATTAATCAGTAAAATAAAATTCAACACTTTTTATCTACATCTGCATATCCGAATTATGGTTTAGATGATTTGAATATTACCATGCATACAGAAGTGGTAATACATTTAATGAATCCTTATGTGTGGTGTTGGAGCAAAATCTGTGGCTCACTTGATGAAATTCTATCTCTTACAATGGGAAGCTATGGAAGTAAAATTCCTAATAAATTCTAATATGAATTAACAGTCTTTAATCTGCATCAAAAGACAGACCCAAAGGTGCAACAAGATTTTAAAGGTCAAGGTCACTACGACAAGGTCAAATTAAGGTCACACCATGATAATACACACCCATAGCTCCTAACCAATGTCCCTACCAAGTATTAACTTCCTACACCTTACAGTTTCTGAGATATAGCCCAGACAAGATTTTATAGGTCAAGGTCACTACGGAAAGGTCAAAGGTCAAATCAAGTTCAGACCATGACGTTGCACACCTACACCCCCTAACCAATATCCCTACCAAGTATCAACTTCCTACACCTTACAGTTTCTGAGATATAGCCCGGAGAAAATTTTATAGGTCAAGGTCACTACGGCAAGGTCAAAGGTCAAATCAAGGTCACACCATGACAATGCACAACTACACCCCCTAACCAATGTCCCTATCAAGTATCAACTTCCTACACCTTACGGTTTCTGAGATATAGCCCAGACAAGATTTTATAGGTCAAGGTCACTATGGCAAGGTCAAAGGTCAAATCAAGGTCAGACCATGACGTTGCACACCTACACCCCCTGACCAATGTCCCTACCAAGTATCAACTTCATACACCTTACAGTTTCTGAGACACAGCCCGGACAAACTTTTCCCGCCGCCTGCCCACCCGGACACCATGGGTGAAAACAATACCCTGACAGCCCTTAAGGGCTGTGGGGTAAAAATGGTTAAAGTTTCCTATATTTTGCATTATAAATGTTTCTTTATTCCAAAATTCTATGAAATATCCACATTCTTTCATGTTGTGTGCATTTTAATTGTTTTAGAAAGTGTAATATACCAAAATACGATGATGCTTATTTCGTGGGCGATAATCAAGCGATTAACCGAGTCTGAGGCGGTTCTTCCAAAACGAGGAACTGAGGCACATTTTCCGGCTCGCTTGCAGCCTTACTTTAAACGCCTACCATATTACTACAATATTTTTGTCTGCTACCGAAGACATCTGTGTTCTCGATTTTGATTGGACGAGAATTAGAAAGGGGTCACGTCTCGACCAATAGAAAAATTCCTTACTGTTGAGTTCACGCATGTGCATTGACAACTCTTGCTATCATCTAGTGATGATACAGCAAATATTTAGTGTATGTTAAGGTCGTATAAGCTATTCTCTTCCAAATTGGGTCCCTGCATTTGCGTGTAGTGAACCTAATATACTGCACTGTAGTTTCGAAATCTCGTGAGATTTTAAAAAAATTGCGAGATTCTCGCAATCGCGCAGTCTGGCAACATCTCTGCAGTTAACATCAAAAGTCTAGTTGTTCTATTGATTTTTTAAAATTGGAATTAGCTGAAACAGTACCTCAGTGTATACCAAAGTTCAGGTATTCCCCTGATCTGCTGGGAATCTAGGTACTATGTCACATCAAAAGTCCTGTTATTCCTTCATAATTTGAGATTAGTTGAAGCTGGACCTCAGTGTACATAAAACTAGGTTCCATCAATTTAACAGCCTAACAGGGTCTCTGTTGAAAAATCTGATAATGTTAATCTGGGTCATTTTACTCTTAAATACTTTCACCAAACAAATTGGCTCAAGTATTACTAATGCATATATTGCAATACAAATCACATACCTTCAGTGAAGAATTATTTGCACATACAATTGTGGACAACTGTACATCGTGTGAGTGTTACATTAATTCCCTTCTCAGTGGCTAATTTTAAAAAGCTTGAAGTCACATACATAATCTATTACTTATATCAGCTAAGTGGAGGGGCTAGATGGGAGGCCTCCCAAAATCACCAGTTATGTCATCAACATAAAACAAATCTCCAGTTTTATGTGGGGTCTCGCCACGTCACCACTGCTCAGCTACCTAAGTTCATCGCCTACCCATGTTCATCACCTACCTTTAAAGCTAAAAAGGACAAGCAATGTTGATACTGAAACAAGCGGAACAGGTGCTTATAATGTTGATGTATTACTCTACAAAGAAAGATAATTGCTAATAGGTTTAAATATTGTCAAAAAATTCAGGTGATGAACTTGGGTCGCTGAGCAGTACATGAAGTAAAGTGCTGAGGTAACCATGTCTATAGCCCATATGTATACCTATTCGCGCCTGACCTAAATTTTCTTAAAGATTTATACTCTATGATGGAATATATGTTTACCAATTACCATGTCATAAATGATTATAAAATTGATCACATACTTGGTCATTTATTGTTTAACTGTGATTGTCTTTAATTTATTTAGGGGTGGGTGTGGATAGGTACAGCCAATGTATGTGTTTTTGATATACTCACATTTTGATCACTTAAATTAAAAGCTCATAGTCTCATTTTTGGATGAAGTTATTAAGAAATTTTAGAATAAATATGCAGTCACATTGAAGCAGAGACTTTGGAGATTTAAGTTTGTTGCAACATGCCCGATAATTTTGTTTGCATCTGTTTTGATAATCAACATTGTCTATTTATGTTGTCATATTTAAAACCTGTCCATGGAGGATACATGGGCGAGAATTGGCCCACCACAAAACTGTAAAACTTTCTAATAGTGCAGTATACTCAAGTATTTATTGTAGTGCTTGTCGTATGATCATTTGGCCACAGAAAAATACAATTTAAAGCTGTCAATGTAATTTACATTCAAAATATTAATCAGAGCCGTTTACTGGTAGAATACCACTAGCAGGATTACTCACAAGCCCTAATTATCGCCCACAGTAAAGCCACATCTTACACCTTTTAGTTTCTTTATTTATTTATTTGGGGTTTTACGTCGCTTTCAACACTGTACAGGTCATATCACGACGGGTAGTTGGAAGGGCAGAGGAAACCAGTACATAGAGTTCGCTAGGGTTGTGTACTGTAAACTGCCGACCAACGGCAAGCAACTACCAGCTTTCCCACTTAAGGCCGTCACAGGGATCGAACCCCGGCCTCAGAGGTGGGGCAAAGTCAAAGTTGGGGTTTTACGTCCTGTTCAACAGCCAGGGTCATATTGGGACAGGTCCTCAGAATTGCCACTTGTGGGACTCGAACCCACAGAGGTGACAGCCTATGATTAGATGCCAAACTTGCTAACCACTAGGCCACCGAGGACCTCGCCTCAGAGGTGGGAGGCGAGTTTAGTTTCTTTAAAACTTCAGTCGGAGTCATGAATATTTGGCCATAGAAGAATATAATTTAAAGGTGTCGATGTAATTTAAATTCAAAATATTAATCAGAGTCTGGGCGTTTACTGGTAGAATGGGATGTCATTACAGTACAGTAGTAGCAGGATACACGCAAACACGGTTTGCCATATAAGGCGTTTCCTTGACCTTAGCGATGATGCAATACTTGACCTAGTTAGCGTTTGGTGTGTAAACAAACGTCGATCTCTGTAAATATATTTTATTTTATTTTGATCAAATATCAACAGTTATACAGAGAATTTGAATGTAATAACATCAGGTATATTTTATTACATTGTTTAGAATAGTTTTGAGATATTTTAAGTATTTTTATTATGTGGTAATTGCTTTATATATCCTATTATCGTCCACTGGGTAGACTAATTAAACAATACTTCCAAATCAATGGCTATGTTAAAAATACTGTCAAATGCTCAATTATTGGGTGATTTGGGTAAAACAACCACAGAAATATTAATTTTAATGTGTAGATGTATATATGTGGCTACTGGCGGCTACATTGACAGTTGTAGCTGGCTACTGGTGGCTATATGTTGTTGGAATTGATATAGATGGGTGTAGGCGACTACTGGTGGCTATATGCTGCTGGAATTGATATAGATGGGTGTAGGCGACTACTGGTGGCTATAGATAGCTACTGGTGGTAAATATGGCTGATCATAATGTAAATGGATATATGTGGCTACTGATGGCTCCATTGGCGGCTATAGCTGGCTACTGGTGGATATATGTGGCTGGAATTGATTTAGATGGGTGTAGGTGAGTACTGGTGTCTATAGATAGTTAATGGTGGAAAAATATGGCTGACCATGATATAAATAGATAAATGTGGCTACTGGTGGCTACACTGGCGGCTATAGCTGGCTACTGGTGGATATATGTGGGTTGAATTGATATAAATGGGTGTAGGTGACTACTGGTGGCTATAGATAGCTGCTGGTGGCAAAATATGGCTGATTATAATATCAATGGATATATGTGGCTGATGGTGGCTATAGCTTGCTACTGGTGGATATATGTAACTGGAATTGGTATGGATGGATATGTGGCATCACTACTGCACACCTTGTGGCTACTAATTGTAGCTCCTGCTCCTTTTGTCTTCCTCCTGGCTGCTTTCTTCCTCAATGTTGAATGTATAATCCATTACTAAATTCTTACGAATTATAACAGCTACGGCTGTTATATAGCAGTTCTCCAGTCCCATCATTATGGAGTTTTTGCATGTGATATAATTTACCATATCTATCTCTGAAAAAAAAGTTATAATTTTTGTTTCATCAATGTGCATTTGTTGTTATATTTTGTTATGATTGTTGCATGAAAATGTGTTTTTACTGTAGTAATAAATATATATGTGCTTTCAAATATTTTTGACTTCATTGAATCAACTTTTACCCCCACATCATTGAAGTTAAGACTTATTTGGACTTTGGCCGATAGAGAGGTGTGAGGGTTTGAACCCTCTCCCATTGGAATGCAAACTTGTTTGTGTTGTGGATGACAGAAAGGTGTTAGGGTTAGAATCCTCCCCCATTGAAATGCAAACTTGTTTGTGCTGTGGATGACAGACAGGTGTTATGGTTAGAATCCCCCATTGAAATCCAAACTTGTTTGTGCTGTGGATGACAGAGAGGTGTGAGGGTCGGAATCCTTCCCCATTGAAATGCAAACTTGTTTGTGCTGTGGATGACAGAGCTGTGATGGTCAGAATCCTCCCCATTGAAATGTAAACTTGTCTGTGTTGTGGGTGACAGAGCTGTGAGGTTTGAACCCTCCATTGTAATACAAAATTGTTTGTGTTGTGGTGAGGGTTTTAGTGTCACCATTGACACAGGTGGCGGGTTTTAAACTATAGACGCGTAATAAGAACCCAGAACTAACTGGTATGACTATAATGTGGAATGGTTTGGGAAACTCAGGAATATATTGTCTCTTTCATTTCCTCAGTATGGTAAGGGTTGAATGAGGTTGAATCTGTGTGTTAGTTTTTAGTGTTAGGCTGACATCTCAGGCTTTGTTATCTCAGAAACTGTAAGATGTAGGAAGTTAATACTTGGCAGGGACATTGGTTGGGAGTGTAGATGTACAACATCATATTGTGACCTTGATTTGATCTTGACATATTGACCTTGACCTATTTAATCTTGTCCATGCTCTATCTCGGAAACAGTAAGGTTTAGGAAGTTGATTCTTGGTAGGCACATTGGTTGAGAGGTAAAAGTCATGGTGTGACCTTGATTTGACCTTTCACTTGACCTTTAAAATCTTTTCCGGTCTATATATCAGAAACTATAAGGGGAAGGAAGTTGATTCCTGGATGGGTCATTGGTTGGTGAGTGTAGGTATGTTAAGTCATGGTTTGACCTTTAACCTTGTCTCAGCCAAAGTGTGTTCACCTGCCAAGGCTGCCATGCATATTTCTCTTAACCAATTATATGTATTTTTACTTAACTCTTCCCATTGACAGCTGTACGTCAATTAATTAATTTTACAGATACATAGTTTTGGGTATACTGATACAGGCTGTCATCTTGTTGTTGAATTACCTTGTTTTAATTGTTTATCTTTACATTCATTGTCTCTCTCATAAACATTATATGGACATTTATATAAAACAAAATGGCTGCCATATCATATGTTTAATAGAAAATAGATGCTCTGAACATAAGCTGGTCAGATCCCAGCATTATTTCTCTCCTACAGCTCTCCTTCACAGGATGATCCAAAAAATACATCAATGCAATTGTCCCATAATCCTTTTAGCTCCAGGCTGGCCAGCCATGTCCTGCTTCCAGGACCTATCCCAGGTCTCCACGAACATCTAACTCAATTGCCAGTGTCAACAACACTTCTCAAGCAGTCCCAAATATGTTTACAACAATCCACAACATCTGAACCTTCATGCCTGGTTTCCAGGAGCGAATAGCTCCAAGAACAAGGTGGGGGCCTCAGTGATACAGTGGTAACACACTTACCTCCCTTCTTTGATGTCTTCGGTTCAAACCTAGGACCATAAGTGGGAAAGTTGGTAGCTTCTTACCAATGGTCGGTACTTTACAGTACACAACATCCACGAACTGTATATACTAGTTTCCTCTGCCCATAAAATTCCCCATTGTGATATGACCTATTCAGTGTTGAAAGCTGTTAAAACACAAAATAAAGCACCAAGAGAAAAACATAAGGGCACCACAGGCTTCACGAGGGCAATAAGAGAGTGTAACATGGCAAGGGTCTTGAGTTAAACTAAAGTCAAAGAGAAAGCTTTATGTCACATAACAGAACATTTATTTACAAAATATAACAAGTATTTTACCAGCAATTGTTGGGGCTGAATTGGTACAAGCACTAAAGTCACAAAAGTATCAAAAATAATCAGAAATCACATTTATAGTATATACATTCAAATAATTCCCCCAGGATCATCTAAAAGAATTGAAAACAAGACATAACACTGGAAACCTACTGTCTACTAACACTTAGACCTTGGATCATACTCTATCAAAACACTGGTTCCATCCTTTTTCAAGTACCATAGTAGATTCAGTACCTAATGAAATTAATTCAATCTTTCAAAGGCACTTTAAAACGCGCAGTTCTACACCCATATCATTATGCTAGCTGTGGCCTCCTCCGGCCGCAGCGAAATCCCAGTCCTGGGGCCGTATTCTTCAACAATACTTAGACTGTTCCTAACTCGGATTTTAAGTTTTTCTTAAGCTTTTACTAACTTAGAATAAAATAGTATTCATCAACGTTCCTAACTCTAAGGTCACCTTAGACCTCTACTTAGATTTCAAGTTATCTGCAGAGGTACCTTAGATGATGGAATGTTTTTAAAATATGCAGTAACTGCAGGGAATCTTGTGTTTTATTGATATAAAGCTGTAACTCAATATTAAAAACAGCATTTTCCTTCAAGAAAATTAGCTTTTTCACCATTTTTAACAAAGCAGATGATTTAGTAAACAACAAAGTAGACCTTATGCAAGAATTAATGTGGAATAAGACTCTTCCTAACTTAGATATACTGGTTCCCATTTTAACAGTTACAGTACAAAGTAAAGGGAGTTTTCCTAACTTAGAATCTAAGTAATACTTAACAAAGTAGAGGTTGATGAATACGATATCCAAGTAATACTTAGGTAAGTAGAAAACCATACCTAACTTGGATCTAAGGTGACCTTAGCTAAGTATTGTTGAAGAATACGGCCCCAGGTTGCAAACAAAGTGTTGAATTGGAGCCAGTGGGTAAAGGTAACTCTCTTTAACATGTAGGGTAGAAGAAAATACTTTAAATGTAAATGAACTAGGTTTAAGTAGCACAGATATGAAGAAAAATTAACTTCTACGATTCATTTCGCTGTGTAAACAACATGCACGTGCGTTTGTTTACACTCCAAAACCAGTGCTCTCGATATAGGTCAATATGGCCGCGGAACCGTGTTTGCGTGTATTGCTTACAAACCCTAATTATCGCCCACAGTAAAGCCACATCTTACATCTTCTAGTTTCTTTAAAACTTCTGCCGGAGTCATAACTTCTTCTTCGTCCTCTTCTTGCATTGGTTCTTCTTCGAAATTAGACATCATGTTTACTTATTTATTAACTGACTAAAATTAAAGTTAAATCTGGCGCTTCCTGAAAGTTCAATGATATCGTACTAGTTACACCTACAAAATGTTTGACCCGCTCACCCACTCATTAAATTACTGATTAAATTTGTCATTTAGAAGATGTCGTCCTGACTGATTTCCAGTTTTAACTTTTGTCAAAGAATACAACACCATATCTGCTTTTGTCACAACATACACATTTTTGTATCATGTTGATAACAAAAATGGTATGGTAGCCCATCAACCCACACAGCTATATATCACTTCTCCACTAACTTTCAATAAACTTAAAACAGTGAACCTCAATGTCTTACAAAAAGTCAACAATTTAGGGTGAAATATATGTCAGTAGATGTATTGTTTTCAGATCTTTGTGGTGTAGCATGCATGGCTATATTTAACAATTATAAATCTATAAAAGTTTGAAAAAATTACCTTTATGCCTCAATCACACTACAGGTGGTATATACATCCTTTGGTTAGAAGTTTTAAGAAGCAGTGGAACCGCCTCCCAGGACACCCCATTTTTCCAATGGTATCTTGTCCTATGGTCATCCTACTGTGGTGTCACGATGGTTTCCACAGTTGTCTGACAGTCTATGGGGATTTTACACAAGGTTTGCTGCTGTCCTTAATGGTGTGTGGTGGTAGGAAACTGTGGTGCTACACCCGTTCATGGTCGCAATACGTTTTCGTTTCAGATAAGGTGTTACTCCAACAGCTATACATAATGTCATTGAAAGAGACTGGAGGTAGTCTCTTGATGGTATATGTTTGTAGCACTGTCATACTACTGTTACTGACAGTCATGTTTCAGCTTCACTACCCCAGCAGGCATGCAACTTTGAAATCAAGTTGAATCCAAAAGTGAAATCTGGTTGAAATACATGCAAATTTTGCAAATTGTTTTCAGTTGGACCCAACCAGTGAAATCATGTTGAAACCAATGGGTGAAATCAGGTTGAAACCAAATGGGTGAAATGTGGTTGAAATACATGTGGATTTTGCAAACTGTTTTCAGTTGGATCAAATGGGTGAAATCATGTTGAAATCAATGGGTAAAATGTGATTGAAATACATGTTGATTTTGCAAACTGTTTTTAGTTGGATCCAACCAGTGAAATCAGGTTGAATCCAATGGGTAAAATAACATTGAAGTATATTTTGACTTTGCAAATTATTCTTAATTTTTTAATCTATATTACTCCAACACCAAATATTTTTTTATGGAATCATGGCATTTATATTTTTTTCTCGCATTTAGTAGTTCAAACCACTGGTTCTAATATGGCCAGCTGAATTTTCATAATAATATGTGAAATGGTAATTTTCCATTTAATTCATGCATATATGATAACTTGTTCATTGAGGATAGTTATTTCATTGCCTCTGTTCATAATATTGCAGGAGCATAAGTAAATCAAACTTTATCACTCAGTTTTTAGCTATATATTATAATCTTTTGTATTTTCCACCTAAATATCCATTATTTTTTGTTCCTTTAATAGGAGATAGTGGAAGGTGAGATGTCTTTGTCGAAACCTTTCTTAAAGGAGACAAAGACCATCTCCTTCTTCTGCCTGAGGTCTGAGGTCCTGTCCAAATAGTAGCGTAAGGCTCTGACTGGACAGAGGGACCTGTCAGACTTGAGGGACCTATCCAGAGTTGGGGCTAGGGCTGGTATAACCACTGGGGCCATACTTTCTGTACCCTCTTTGGCCAGCTGGTTCTTTGATAAAAAGCTGGGAGATGGGTACAGGGAGACCTTGGACCAGTCGGACTGGTGTCTGATGTTTTTGTTTTGCCATGCATGAATCTCACTTCTCCGTTTGCCCGACCCAAGGGCCAAGAGGAAAACAGTCTTGTAGGTCAAATGCTTCAAGGAGGCTTCACTGATTGGTTCAAAGGGAGCCTTTGACAGCTGGTGTAAGACCAGGGAAACGTTCCAGGAGGGGATTCCCCTCCGTCCTTTGGGTCTGTCTCTGTGGAAACTATCCAGGAGACATGTGAGATTTTCATCTTTGCTGACATTAATGGGTGAATTTCTCAGTTTATCAACAATGGCTGATCTGGAACCATCAATGGTGCTGGGCTGCAACTTCCTGCCCTGAAACAGGTACATAAGGAAGTCAGCAACTGACTTTACAGGGGGTGCCCTGAAGTCCCCCTGATTGCTGATGCACCACTTTGTACAAATGGACCACTTTGCCTCATAGACTGATCTGCTTGATAGACCTTTCCATAGGCCACGCCCACTTCCTGGTTTCCTGTATTTTGACAAACAAATGGCAAAAATGGCGGGAAATCAAACGTAAACAGTGTATTTTAAGATATACGAGAAAAAACATGTATTATAAATGATTGGATGGACCATAGAATAAGAAATTATATAATTCGCTACTTCTCGAAGATCGCAGCGCCGCACAGTGACGAGAACGTGAACACACCTCTCAGGACTTCCTGTTGATTTCGCGGTCATTTTGACGAAAATGAAAGGTGAGAATATATTTTATATTGAATCTGTTAGCATCCATGTATTCCAGTGGTTTTAATGTATGTAAAATGTACAGTTACTGACATAGACCAACTGTAACACTTTTATACTTGTTGTTAAGCTGTATATTTGTTCCAAAGAATGATGAAAACTCTGCATGTGTGCTAAACATGAGGGTTGAGTAATATTAGATTTTTTTTTGTTTTTAACTCATTTTGGGGGTAAGTTACATGTACTTTCACATTCCATAATTATTAAAGTAATCTATACTGAACTAGTGCCAGGGCTGAAATATGTTTTGGAGTTGTCATTGTTTTCACACATTATTACATGTGAAGAAACATGGAATAGCAGTAATTTTATAGCTTTTAATTTTTAGTCAATCTCTCCATGCTACTTTCTCAGCACCTGATATTTCATACTCAATTTTTCCAGCACACTGGGTTTGGTGAAATAAAAAGAAATAAAATAAATAAATAAAAAAATTGAAGTGTAGCCCACACTATGAAGTGGCATTCACCTGAAAAAGTTACTAAGTGTGTGCTTGCCTTTATTACTTTGCTACATTTTAACATAGTCTGGTAGGTGTTTTTGTTGTCTACTGCCTTGCTACCAATTATTGCCGGGTGCCAATTATCGCCGCGCATAAATTAAACATTTATATTTCAGTAATGGCCACATATTTTTATGTTATTTCTTGTGTATTTGTTCTATTCACTTTGGAAATTGTTTCTCCTTCTATTCACTTTGGAAATTGTTTCTCCTTATTTGCTACACTTGGGATGTACTCTTGGTCAAGATATGTCTATTTGAATTCTGTCTGGTGATAATTGGTACCCGGCGATAATTGGTAGCAAGGCAGTATCACGAGCCGTGTATAACCTAAATAGGGAGATATTCAGAGTGACATGTAGTTCTTTTTATGCCTACAATTGCACATCCCCACCATGGTTTACTTGTGTGAAAAATGCTGCTTTGTTTAATGTATCGGAAACTATGTAGCCTAACAATATGGTCTAAACTTTTTTTTTTTTTTTTTTTGATGTAACTGAATGAATTCTGCATTAATGTCTCCATTCGGCAATTGGCCTGTGGAATGTAAGTTATCATTTTTAAACCTTATTCGGAAGTGGTGTGTTTATTCTGATAAATGAGTTAGCTGTACAAATGAAAAATGTAAATTTTATGATTCTGATGATTATGTACTTTTACCACATTTTTGTTTTGATTTATTTTATCAAATTGATAAAGACATTTTCATTTATGTTTCAGAATAAAATGTCTCTGCTTTTGGTTTGCAACAGTTATGGGTGTAACACTTCAGCCTGATCATTATTAAGTGAGTGGAATTTCTGTAATAAATTTAATATATTTAGTCATATTTTGATGTATGCAGTTGTTATGCATGCTTTTTTCTTGATTGGTATGTTTCCTTTTCATTGAAAAATAGGCGTTTAGGTCATTAATTTCAAAAAAGGGAACACCACCTGTTTAATAAAGCGGCTGATAATATTTACTCTTAAAATTAAGGGTATGAATAAATATTCCAAGCATATGTGTGGGGGCTCGGTGGTGTAGTGGTTAGATTTCTCGCCTCCAACCTCTGTGGCCGCCGGTTCGAATCTCGGGCCGGGCGCTTCATGTTGGAAAGTTGGTAGTTACTTGCCGATGCCTGGTGGTTTACAGTGCAGTGTGCACTGGTTTCCTCCACCCGTAAACTACCCGTCGCAATTTGACCCTGGCTGTTGAACGTGACGTAAAACAACAAATAAATCTAATCCAAGCATATGTGTAATGATCTCACATGTCAGTATCAATACTCAATAGGAGACAATAATTACATTCAAGGACTGGTACAACTGAATGGCATTATTTTTTCAATAAATGTATGTGATGTTAAGTTGTTAAAATTGTTGTGCATGTTCAGCTGTGTCAGCTTGTATGTACTATATTTTAAACTGTATTTCAAGATTGTGTGTGAAATCCCAGCTGGTAAAAATGATATATTTTGCTTTAACATAATTTATGCATTTTTTTTCACAGGAAACGCATGTGAAATGATTCAAATAAGTCTGTCAGTCTGCCCATCATCCTGAAACTATGGAGGTCGCTGAGGAAGTATGTTAATTTAATTTCAAATTGTTGTTTATTCTTAATGTAATTGGTACGAATTCATTTTCTTCTGGTTCGCAACAAATGAAATACCAATTTCCAGGCATGGTAGTGACTTCAAAGTATTTATTAACAGCTGATAACTTTCAAACTTTGTTCTTAATTGATCAATTAGTTTGTAGTTTTCGTACTTCATCAAATTTATTAATGTACTTTTTCAAAAGTACTTCAGCATCATTATATGTGCAAGAGATTAATTAAGATTGCAACATTGGTATGAATAGCTTCATAACTTTATGAGAGAAGTATAACAGCTGCTTTTAAGCAATGTTTACGTATCAGTCTAATGACAAACAAGAAACATATTTACAACATGTATATTTTATAACTTCACAGGAAATGCAATCACATACAATAGGAAAACTTCCCGAATGACAAATACAGAAAAAATATGTCACAAATGATTTGATTTGACCTTTGACCTTGCCGTAATTTTGTTGTTGTTTTGTACTTCAGAATTGTTCCAAATTTCCATGGCTACCAAAGGAAATATTTCAACATTTTCCAGAGTTCTAATGAAGTTATTGCAACACCTGTGAGAGTACCAAGAACACTGACAATGGAAACAGAGATGTTTAGATAACCTCTGAAAATGTTTAACATACAATGTTCATAACACTGTAACACACATTCATTCAAAGTGTCTATGTATTCGTAATTGCTAATTATGTCCACCCCCCTGGGGGGTGGATATATTATTATTGCTTTTTCTGCCGTCCGGCGTCCGATGTCCGGCGCCACGCATGGTTTCCGCTCATTTAAAGGAAAAGTATTAGAGCTATTGTCACCAAATTTGGTATGCAGGCTTATTGGGTCAGTAGCTTGCTTGGGATTGCTTTTGGCTGTTGTACCTCTTTTGCTTACTGAGTAATACTTAAGTACAGCTATTTTCAGTACCCATTGGTTTCCGTGCATTTAAGCCAAAATAATTAAAGATATTTTACTACAATTTTGAATACAAGATTGTTATGTCCATAGCTCACTTGGTATTGCATTTGGGACTGATAGCTTTGTCAGTACATGTGTAATAGCCGTTTAGGTACTTCATTGTGTATTTTCAGGACCACTTATGAGTAATTTGCTAATATCTCAGAAACCGTAAGAGATAGAGCGATTTGGACAGAATTTTTGACCCGTAGGGTAGTAGGAAAGTATTCTATACAAAATTGAAAAATTTCAATTTTCGCCACTTTTGGCGGCCATCTTGAATTTTTGCGGAAAAACAAAAAATGTTAATATCTCAGAAACCGTAACAGATAGAGCCATTTTGACAGAAATTTTGACTCGCATGGTAGTGGAAGAGTATTCTATGTGCAATTGAAAAATTTCAATTTTCACCACTTTTGGCGGCCATCTTGAATTTTTGCGGAAAAAAAAATTTTTTAACATGTTAATAACACTGTAATACACATTCATTCATTGTTAATGTGGTTAATACTGATTTTCAGGCAGAGCAATGCATTCTGTAGCTATGATATTATTTTTTGTAATGTTCAGCTAAATTGTTTGACACAGGTAAATGTAATTTATAGAAAATGCATCAGCTCGGCCATTTTGCTGCAAAAATTGTCTCGTGTATTCTTAATTGATTGAACATAAATTTCGAAATAAGTTTGCTGATTGAAGTCACAAGTTATGTGACAAAATCTGTTGTGTGTTTGCTATGTAATGACATATTTTTATAATTTGACTGAAGGTACTTCAAATTTGTTGTAATGAATATTGAGTTTTATTTTACAACTGGTATGTGTACAAGTAAGTAAAGTTGCTTCAAATATGAGGCCCTTGATAACTTTAAAATGGACAGAATTTATAGTGTGACAGGGGTAATAGAGTAGCATATTCTGACATATTGGGAGACCTGGGTTTGATTCCCAGTGATGTTCCTCCAAAAAACATCATAGCTTAGTGATAAAGCACTCGGTTTGTTGGTTATGTTACTTACTGTGGAAATACCTTACTAGTGATATATAAAACATATCTATAGGTTACATAGTGTGTAAGGTCATGGTGTGACCTTTGCCCTTGCCACAGTGACCTTGAACTTTAAATGTGACGGTTTCTGTGTTTTAAAATTGTGTCCTGCCTATATCTCAGAAAGTGTAAGTTGTAGGAAGTTGATACTTGGTAGGGACATTGCTCTCTTACCCTGTGATGTTTGTGTTACATACAATGAAATAGGTTATCAATTAATAAATTCTATTTTTTTTCATAACATGCTTTGGTAAACAATAGCCCAATCAGTCAAACACCACTAGTTATGCATTTTTACCACAGCCATTAAGGGCAGTCAGTTTTTTCCACCAATGGTGTCCGGATGGCCATTCGGGCAGGCGACAGAAAAAAGTTTGATTTGACCTTTGACCTTGCCATAGTGACCTTGAGATTACAAATCTTCCCTGGGCTAATTCTCGGAAACAGTAAGGTGTATGCAACATCATGGTGTGATGACTGTGATCTTAATTTGACCTGTAACCTTGTCATAGTAACCATGAGTTCTAAAATCTTGTCCGGGCTGTTTCCTAGATTCAGTAAGGTATAAAAGATTGACACTTGGTGGAGATATTGGTTATGGGGGGTTGGATGTGTAGATCATGGTTTGACATTTATCTTTGCCAAAGTGTGTTCACCTGCCACATTTGAGACATGTTGAAGATATATGGATTGCTGCAACTGATTATTATATGTACTTTTACATAATTGTGATATTTACATTGACAGCTATTCTCCAGTTAATAAATTTTACAGCTTTATAATTTTTACTTTACTGAATTGTCTTGTTTTAACACTTAATCTTTACATGCATTTTCTTTGTCTTAGACATTGTTTTCTCTGCTTAAACCTTATTTGTGACATTCGAGGGAGATTGTAGGAGTTCAGCGTCATTGTGTGACCTTGATTTGACCTTTGACCTTGCTGTAGTGACCTTGACCTTTAAAATGTTGTTGCACCTTTGGGTCTGCATTCATTGATTGTATTGTAATTCGGCCATGCCAGATGTAGATAAAGAGTGTACTGATCCACTACTTCTATATCTCATGGTGTTAAAAATATTTCCCTAGGCTGTGGGGTACAGGCATCTTTGAACTATTTTTAAATTATATACATTGTTTGCTTGCGTTTGCAAACACCCAGACTGAGTGCTCTGTCACTGAGCTATGATGTATTAATTTACACATCACTGGGAATCAAACCCAGGCCTCTCAGTATGAGGTGGCACTTAATTTATTTTAATTAAGAACAGATAACAAGAGGAGAGTGCCCGGGCACTGTGTGAGCTGACTGAGTGTTTTTGATTTGTAAAGGCAATAATGAGAGGAAAGCATAATTATCAGGGAAAGTGCTGTACAGAAGTACAGTAAATGGTAATTGAACAGCATGTTCGAAAGAAATTCTGAAAAGAAAGAAAAGGACAAAAAAGTTGTGCCCTGCAAATGGTATTATGAAGGAAAGTAACAAGGTAACTGTTTAAGTGTAAAAAGTAGGTTAAAACATATTTAAATAAACACTGCAAATGCAGTATCCTCGTACGATCTTGAAGGAGGGGTCCAAAGTCAAATCTGACCACACCAAAAGATTCCCAGCCCATGATTTCCTATATGTTGGTTTACCATCCCAAACCTCTAAGACCAATAATAAGCGTGTTATAAGCACTTTTAAGTTTGGCTATCCTCATTTGACCTTGAAGGAGAGGTCCAAGGTCAAGTCGGACCACATCAACAGATTCCCAGCCCAATAATATACAAAAAAGAAGTAAGTGTTAAACTGTTCCCATAATAACTTTAACTGTAAAAATTGGTAACATATTGACACATTTACAAGCAATTAAAGATTAACAAAATTTCACACTGCATGGATAAAAAATTTATTGGCAAGCAAAGTATGGTTTGAATCCAAAATAAGGACTAAAAGAGTTTCATAAGTGATATCCAAGTACCTAATTCATGAAATGACAATTGTATCATTTTAAAGACAAATAATAGTAGATTTTGATGGCTTTCATTTAAAGAAAATTTGTTTTGTTTTAGCTGAGATATTGTTAAATGTGTTATAAACACACGAAAACTAGTGCTAACTCGAGTTGTTCCCTGCCGCCAGTTGGCGCCTAACATAGACATTAAACATATACTAGGCTACCACCCTGAGTATCAAGGACGTGCCCTGCATTAAAATAAATAAACTTTTTGCATAGTTAATGCATATATTTACAAAAATTTATTTCACTCAGTAGGGAAAGGGTTAACATGCTGCAAAGGTATATGAGCATCTTGTGACCACGGCAGCTCGTAACCAACAACTCGTTCCCCAATTTTTTTTAAATATTGCAGGAAACCCCCTCCAGCATCTATCTGCTCATGTTTTTTTTCAATTTGCACATTTTATATTTTAAAACATTGAAGTGAATTCCACGGACTTCTGTCTCTTCAGATGTTTTTTTCACTAATTTGCATAATTTATTTTAAATATTGCGGGAAAATATACGGACTTCTGTCTCCTCACGTTTTTTTTTTCTAATTTGCATAATTTACAGTACTTCTAGGAAGTCCTCTGGGAATTCCATGACCTCACATATTCTAATTTGCATATTTTATTTCATAATATTGCTAGGCAACCCCACGGAAGTACGAGAATTTGAAGTATTTTATCCCTAACTGATAATATATAAAATATTGTTACAAAACCCCATGTAATTAGGATTTTAAATTTCCACATATTTCTTCATAAATATTATGAGCTGCATATATACAAGTACTCAGTATTTGATATTCAAACAAAAATAATTTTTCTCTCATGGAAATTTTTGTACAGGGTTCTTGAGTTTTTAGGATATAGTAAAAATTTTATACAATGGATAAGACTTTTTAATACAGAAATAACGGCATATGTCATACAGTGCGGATTCTTATCAAAACCAATAAAAATTAACAGAGGCAACATAATTATATCCACTACCCATTACCAATAATAACTCAGAAAATGTCTGTTAGTCGACATGTAAGTTATAACAAAAACTGTTATTACAATTGTATTTAATGAATATAAGTCATACTGCGAAAAAAAAAAAAATTTTTATTCTTATTAAATGTTTGTGTATGAGTTGTGGGTACGAGTTCTTGGTCACAAGATGTTGTGGTCACGAGTTGCATGTAAATCGTTGCAAACACACAAAAACTAGTGCTAGCACAAAAAATGGATCATCCTTAAAGGTGACTACAAACTTTACTGGGTGATAAAATTCACTGGCTTAGCACTGCATATTTACTAGTATTGCCCAGCTAATTTTGTCAGCCAGTGAATTTCGTCACCTGCCATTTCAACCCTCAAAGACCAATAATTTTTGGTTTAAACACATATAACCAGGACATCCAATATCATTAAGTAATTCAGCAATGAAATTAAGTGTAAACATGTTTTGTCATACAACGCAGATGATTAAATTCACTGTGTGACTATATTCACTGGGTATAAGCACTGAGCAGTACATTAATACACAATTTTGGCAAACTTAAGGGGCTATCAACGTAACGCATAGTTTTCAAGGCCAACCAAAGTGATAAAAAAACACTTGAATTACCATTTCAGTGTAGTCATCTTTAGAGTCTTAAAGTCAAATAATATCCATAAATACATATTTATTTTTACCATAAATGTTTTATAAATGAAATAAAATATTAAAATAAATTGCTTTAGCTGTTTTTTCTCAAACTACAATTTATATAAACAATAAATACTCATGACAAATACGAACTAAAAGTGGTCTAATTTTGATCACCTTAAATATAAGACATGGCTTTCGTTTGTGACAAAAAAAGCATATCAAAGAAAAAACAACTTTGGTTTTCCACACACCACTCAAAAGAAAAGTGTCTCACAAAAATTTTGAATGATTTAAATTTTTATGTAAGCTCGGTATTTATTTGTAAAACTGAAAATAAAATTACATTGCTTTACACAGTCTTGTTTTTTATAAACGTTCTCATATTCCACATATTTAAAAATCAGAGAAACTTCTTTTGAAAAAAATAAATCATACAAATTAATGTGCTTGTTTTTCTGAGCAGTGTACATGTCATTATGGCTGCATTCTCAACATTTTACTATTGTTTTTCTGTCACGAAAGTAAGGCATGTCTTTCCTTTTTTTCTCTCACTTTAGACAACATTTTCCCTGTTGCTATAGCGTAGTAATACAAAACAGCATTTTAAAATCAATTTGGAATTATTATGCCTAAACAGATAAATAAATTGAACATATTTTGGGTTTAAACAAACTTTTGATATGTATAACTCACCACTGGCTGAATTAATTCATATTTATGGTATGATTTTAAGAACTATTTTACTGGGGCTGACTTTGTGAAAACTACGTACTGTAAGAGGTGGCTGAATATTGGCTACCTAAAGACTGTAATCTATTGGAAAGATGTCAAAAATTTTATGTTTTATGTCTGTTTGACAAGTGAATTATATAAGGTCTTTTCTCTCCTGTTAGGAAAAACTCATCAAGTAAGCACAAGATCACACATATACAGTTATTATATATAAAGTTAAAATCACGGAAATGTTTTTTCCCAGTTGGAGGAAAGCATACAGCTAATTTTTCACACATACATTGTAAACCACAACAAAATCAATACTGTCCTTGGCTTCTCTCCTACTAAATTTACCAAGATATATATATACACACACATGCAGAGAGACAGAGACTATGTGGGAAAAAAAACATCGCGGTTTCACATTGGCTGGATTAGATTAGGACACTTTCTTTCCAGAAATGGATGATCTGTTGTACTAAAAATAAAAATATTTTGAATGAAACTAAACTCAATGTTGTGGAATGGAAATCTGAGTTCAAATCTTCCCCCTTTAATAGCAGCAACAAGATTACCATAAAATTACTGTCAGTATTTGATTTAAATAGCAAACATAAGTACAGAACAACCAGATGAGCTCTTTCCAAAAGAAGAAAAACGTCACAAATCTTATCCACCCTTTGGCCTCGCTGAAACTTTATGACGTATTTTTCTCTGTTGTAAACAATGCAAAACTAGTCCCTGCCTGACAACGACAACTGTTTTTTTCAACAAATTTTATGTACTTGCGTTGATAGCCCCTTAAACAAATTGTCAAAAATACACAATAACAGCTATACAGCTCTCCTATGCATCACTAGAAAGGATAATTCTGAAAGAATTGACCACTTATTGTTTCAATCAAATCCATCAAGATATGCCAGAATTATGACACATTTGGCTCCTGTGGATCCTCTAACCAGGAAGTAATTGAGGTGGGTGATAATTGCAGCTTTTAATTTTTACTTGTCCAATTCATTCCTTTATCATGTGAAATAACGTAATTATAAATTAGCAAATATGCAGATACATTTACCTTGCTTTTGCTTCTGTTTCTTTGAGTAATCCCAACCATTTGACTTTGGAAGACTCATTTCTAGATCGCATGTCACGGTAAACAATGTAAACAAACGGATGTCCTGACAGGTAGGTTACAAATCTCGCCACTGTGAGGCGCTACGATCTTCGCGAATTCAGGAATAAAGTATATTTGTTTTATTGTGACAAAAATTAGAAAATAAATAAATAAACAATTTATTGATCAAAACAAATCCTCGTGCATTGCAGGAAAATGTAAACAATGGCAGCTTCGGGACATATATAAACATTTCAGACATTTTAAAGTAGGTAGGATTGATGATGTAATTTTTTTTTATCAAATTACACTTTGGTTTCATTTTGTACCATTATCAGAAAGCAATAATATTTACAAATATGTCCCTAAAAATGGCCACGTTTTTAAAATTCAAAATGATGCCGATGAAAATCGGAGGAAATTATTGGTTGTTGCTATTGTAGTAAACAGGATATTTGCTGATTTGCGGTATTTTGATTGACACCGTGGAAAAGTCTATTGTCTTTGAGGAGCCTCAATTCTATCTGCCACTGCTTCAGAGAAGCCTTCCCAGCAGACACACAACGTTCGTCTGAAGTTGTTTTATAGTTGTAAATACGTTGCCGACATTGTCAACTATGAAACAACCTTATCACAACTGTTGGGGATCAGAATAGCATGTGTCACATGGTGACGTTGTAACATGCCAAGGGTCTTGAGTTGAACTAATGTCAAGAGAAAGCCTTATGTCACATAAGAGAACATTTATTTACAAAATATAACAAGTATTTTACCAGGAATTGCTGGGGCTGAATTGGTACAAGCACTAACGTCACAAAAGTATTAAAAATAATCAGAAATCACATTTATATTATATACATTCAAATAATTCCCCAGAATCAACTAAAAGAATTGAAAACAAGTCATAACACTGGAAACCTACTGTCTACTAACACTTAGACCTTGGATCATACTCTATGTCAAAAACACTGGTTCCATCCTTTATCAAGTACCATAGTAGATTCAGTACCTAATGAATTGAATTGAAATGAATTCAATTAGTCATGAGTTTTACCCCATGAAACATTAATCAAATCACCGGCATTCAGCCTGAAACTATAATCATATGACTGAAGTCAACACATCATGCACAATCAACCACATGCATCTATAACATCTCAGTCCATTCAATTCTTGCCAGGTTTTACCCTGCCACTAGAAATAAATACAAACTACTTCATCATTAATTCATTCAAACATAGTTAAATACAACAAGCAGCAAAGTATTAAATGAAAACCCAAGTTCCCCTGAAATAAACAGTTAAAATATCATGATACTTTAAAGTAAATTCCCAAACAGGTTTTACCCTGAAATCAAACAGAAATTATGTACAGAACATTCTCCTTTCCCTGCCTGCTTTAAAATGTCATCTTGCAACTTTCCCTGCAACCTATGAAAATAATACCATGCAGGTTTTACCCTGACATTTCCAAAATCTAACAGAAGGAAATACCAGGTTTTACCCTGACATGTCTGTCCTCTGTTACCTATACCAATTCAGCAAAGAATGACACAATTCACCCTGCTTTTATAGAGAATCCCAGACATGGGAGAATAACTCAAAGTCTGCACCTGTAAAATTGAAACAAGGAATCCTATTGGTCTAAAATTTAGTATTCTCCCAAACTTTGAAGTGACAACATCCTCTCTGCACATTGACATGAGGATACAATACAAACCACTTACAACAATCATATACAACAAGGATAACAGTATATGACACCAAAAAGGTAAATAAATACAAGTTACAATCATAATACATCAATTTAAAACTGTTTCATAACAAAATGGTAAAAACGTAATATCGCCGATTTCGCCGATATCACCGCATGCTTCATTACCCCCCTACTGATAAAAACTAACTCGTCCCGAGTTAGGCATCCCAATTTTTACAACTGCAGCATCAGTAGGTTACAGACAATATATTTACCATAACCTAACTCATCATATGCCACACACACACATAATAACAATAATAATAATAATCATATGAAGTACAATATAAGCATGCAAAATATGAAATTCCATGTTATATTTAATCATACACACATATAAAAAAAACAAAGAAAAAAAAAACAAAACAAAAAAAAAAAAAAAAAACCAAAAAAAAACAGTTTTTAAATGTTCATAATGTTCATTTAAAAAAAACCAAAAAAACAAAAACAGTTCATCATTTCAAGCCAATCTCGGGTCATGGCATCTCTGTTGTTGAGGAAGTCCTCTTAAGATACTTTGAGTTGGTCTTGGAACATCCACAGGAATTAACCTCCACGCAGGTCCTAAATCCACAACTCCTTGAATAACTGGTGTATCGAATTCCTCGAACAATTCCAAGAACCCATCCTCAGGTTCCTGCTCCCAATCGGAAATACACTCTTTATTCTCCTGGTCAGCCTTTACAAAATCTTTGTCACTGAGTCCTAAAGGGTTAAAATTGTCTATTCTCGTCCAAGCACACGGTACCTCCTGTTTGGAACATAAGGGTATCAACTGCACATCATCCAGCCTCCTCAGTTTGGATTTAGACTTCCTCACCTCTGGAACAAGCAGTCTTTTCTTTGATTCATGATGAATCACTGCAGATTTACTTCCTTTCTTACCACTCAATGGAATAGGCTCTCCTACCTCAAATAAAGCATGTTCATTTTTACAATGTTCATCAAAGTTGCCCCACTTGCTTGAGGGAAAAACAAAATCGCAGTCCAACTTTGGGCAACGGTATTTTAGTCCATGAACTTCCTTCTCATGTTCATCTGCTTCATTCACACTGTATGATTTATACCCGCATTTCCTACACCTTTGCAATCTGAAAGGAAAAAAAAAACTTAACTACTACTAAACTTATCTAACTGAAGGTTTTACCCTTCTATTGACCTATATATAGTTACTTCTGCACATACTCCACCACTGAAAACAAGAAGTAGAATGAATGAATATAAATCATTTAAGGTTTTACCCTTATGCAGTAATGAATGCCTGCCTAGATCTGCCAAACAAATCTTAGTTCGTAATCTTGTAAGAAACTAGGCAATTTGGTTTTTCTACCAGCCCTGGTAGTACGTTCACACCTGGATAGAGAATCATTCCCATCAGAAGCATCATCCAATGTTTCACCATTGGACAAATCAGTTGAATTCTGTGACTCTGGCAAAGAAAAAAAATTGTCCAGTGTTTTACCACTGGATGAATTGGAAACATGCTGGTCACCTGGTACTTCTTCAGAACCTGGAAAAGAAATCAAAATGTCTTCCCTATCATCTGCTGGATTGTTGAAACCATGCAACTCCGAATTCACATTCTTATTTCCTTGATCTAAAGTAGATCCTAAAACTTTGTCATTTGATCCTTGTAACCAACTGTCCAATCTGACATGAGCAGGCTTCAATCTGTCATGATGAACATACTTCAAATCAGACTTGGATGACCTTTGAATCTGATACACAAGATCCGACACCTTCCCAACTACTAGAAATGGCCCTGTCCATGGAAGATGAAACTTAGAACTAGTGCCCTGTTTCCTAGCTGAGTTGTGCAAATATACTGTATCTCCCACCGCATAAGATTTGAAGTTTTTCCTGAAATCATAAGCCTTTCTTTGCCTATCACTAGACTTGAGTAACTTTTCCCTAGCTATATCATGAATTCTATGCAGATTTTCTCTCAACTCTTTTACATAAGCAACACCAGATACCACACTTTGTGTCTCAGGAATGCCCTTTCCTAACATCAAGTCAACTGGCAACTGAATATCCCTACCTAGCATCATCCTAACTGGACTTTCACCAGTAGTCTCATGGATAGATGACCTATAGGCCATCATTGCTAATGGTAAACAATCATCCCAGTTCTTATGATTTGTTTCAACCACCTTACTTAGCATATCCTCTAAAGTCCTATTAAATCTCTCTACGAGACCATCACTTTGGGGATGATAAGGTGTGGTACGAGTTTTCTCAATTCCTAAAATCCTACACAAGGCCTGAAACAAGTTCGACTCAAACTGTGCTCCTTGATCTGAGTGAATCTGACTTGGAACTCCAAACCTTGAAACAAAGCCTTGAACTAAACAATCAGCAACAGTACTAGCTTCTTGATCTGGCATACCAAAAGCTTCTACCCAACGAGAAAAGTAATCACTAATGACTAGAATGTACCTATTGCCATTATAAGTCTCAGGCAAAGGACCTAGTATATCCAAAGCAACACGCTCTAAAGGGGCACCTACATTGTATTGCTGCATTGGACCTCTAAATTTTCTCACTGGGGACTTCCTCCTTTGACAAACCTCACAACTTTGACACCACACTATAACATCACTCTTACACCCTACCCAATAAAAGCGACTACGCATTCGTGCAAGAGTACGTCTTATGCCTAGATGACCAGAACTGGCTTGGTCATGCAGCTGATTCAAAGCTAAACCTCTGAGAGATTCAGGCAGGACCAACTGAAGCACAAAGTTATGTTTCCCTGTGAGCCACCACTTCCTATACAAAATGCCATCCTTCAAAACCAGTCTATCCCACTGAGACCAGTATGCTTTTACAACACTATTCTGATGTGCTATCTGAACCCACTTTGGTCTTTGGCCAGTTTCTATCATAGCCTTAACAATTCCAATGTAAGGATCCTTTTCCTGAGCTTCACAGATGTCTGTTGAGGTTTTACCCTCAATCCAAGCCTCAGTAAGACCCTGCATTGAAACAGTTCTCACATTTGGACACGAGCATTCATCCTCTACACACTGACTGACTTTCATCTCAACTTTATCACAATACCTGCAATCACTACAAGGTCTACGAGAAAGACTATCTGCATTACCATGCAACCTGCCAGATGGAAGCTGAGACCTATACTTATCACAGTCTATCATGTAGTGACCTTTCATACCACAAAACACACAAGTAGGCTCAACATTCTGCTGATCAGCCTTATACTTCCAACATTTCAACATAGTATGACCCATACGACCACAATAATCACACTGGGCATTCACTCTATTGCTTTGACTCACTTTCCCTGAAACTTTTGTTGGGCAATTAGCTTTGAAGTGACCCACTTCCCCACAGGAAAAACACTTCTTGGATGATTTTCTGTCCTTAGAATTCCCAGTTTCAGAACCTAACTCACAAAGATCTATATTATCAGATTTCATGATTCTAAGACCTTCCAAACGTCTCTCTAAATCTAACACTTTATCCTGTAAAGTAGCATAACTATCACTTTCATCCTTGCTAAGAACTTCCCTGGCACTTCCCAAAGTCCGCTTTTGCCTAGTAGTTCTAAAAGCATCATACTCAAGTGCAACTTGTACAGCTTCTTGAAGAGATTTGGGATGACGCTGAAACACAACTAACTCAAGCTCTCTGTCACTCAATGCTTCAATAAATGCATCCTTAGCAATGCCTCCCCTTAATGAACTTGGAAGATCACTGTATGCAAATCTAACCAATCTACTTATTTCTTGAGCCAACTCAGGTATGCTCTCCTCCGATTTCCTTACCCTGCTTTTCAGCTGTGCCTTGTATATCTGACTAAGATTCCCTGATTCAAATCTATTTGCCAGAGCTTGCTTCAAACTCGGATAATGAGTTCTCTCATGGATTTCCAACTCGCTCAAGACAGAGACTGCTGTACCCCTTAAACAAGATGCTAGTTCCAAAGCCATTATGCTTAAACTCCAACCAGACAACTGGGAAATGAGCTCAAACTGAACTACAAAATCACTGAAACTAGACTTTCCATCATAAGCAGGGGGTCTTAAATTTCTCTGTGATTGAACATTTTGAATGTTCCCTGACCTTGACAAATAAGGTGAATGTGGTCTATCTGACCTTCCTATTTCTTCCTGAAGCGACCTTATATTCGGGTCAGACCTGTCTTGTGTATAACCAACAGTGTTACTGGGGGGTTCCACCCTGTCATACCTTGCAACACCTGGAAATCGGTCATAAAAGGAAACTCCACCCTTTGGCATTCCATAATACTCTCTCTCAACAAAATCAGTAGAGGGTTTCACCCTTCTACCTTCCTCTACCTTACTAGGGTTATGAATATCCTCAAAACAAGGACTTCTGGGGACTGAGTAAGGTTTTACCCTTTCACCAGTCTTCTCAGGGACTCTGTTATCATACACCCTATTTCCAGATCTAACATCTGAAATTCGCTCCCTATCAGGCATATAACCTTGTCTTTGACATCCTTCCCTAGAACTTTGGGAATACTGATCAAAAGTGACAAATGATTCTTGCCCCTCAAAGCTTACACATCTTTCTCTTTGCTCATGACCAACATCAGGTAAAATCTTATATTTGGACCTGGGCAATTCTGATTGCCTGTACTGTCCCTCCATCTCATTGATATGCTGCATATAAGTATCCATCTTAATATTCACAGCACTCAAATAAAACTCAGAAAATACTGTCAAATCCTATGTGACAGAAAACAAACCAAATAAACAGAGCTGTCAAGTTTTACCTCAACAGAAACTAAACACAAAATCTAATATGATCAAAGTTTCTGCCAAGTTTTACCTTGACAAAAAGAAACACAGAATCTGCTAAGTTTTACCTAAGCAGAAAAAAAATCTAGATCTAGTGTCTAATATACCTCAAGACATTACATTCAACAATGGCACCAAGTAATTACACATTCATTCAAATGTATCCCACCACTGCCACCAAATTTTGTAACATGCCAAGGGTCTTGAGTTGAACTAATGTCAAGAGAAAGCCTTATGTCACATAAGAGAACATTTATTTACAAAATATAACAAGTATTTTACCAGGAATTGCTGGGGCTGAATTGGTACAAGCACTAACGTCACAAAAGTATTAAAAATAATCAGAAATCACATTTATATTATATACATTCAAATAATTCCCCAGAATCAACTAAAAGAATTGAAAACAAGTCATAACACTGGAAACCTACTGTCTACTAACACTTAGACCTTGGATCATACTCTATGTCAAAAACACTGGTTCCATCCTTTATCAAGTACCATAGTAGATTCAGTACCTAATGAATTGAATTGAAATGAATTCAATTAGTCATGAGTTTTACCCCATGAAACATTAATCAAATCACCGGCATTCAGCCTGAAACTATAATCATATGACTGAAGTCAACACATCATGCACAATCAACCACATGCATCTATAACATCTCAGTCCATTCAATTCTTGCCAGGTTTTACCCTGCCACTAGAAATAAATACAAACTACTTCATCATTAATTCATTCAAACATAGTTAAATACAACAAGCAGCAAAGTATTAAATGAAAACCCAAGTTCCCCTGAAATAAACAGTTAAAATATCATGATACTTTAAAGTAAATTCCCAAACAGGTTTTACCCTGAAATCAAACAGAAATTATGTACAGAACATTCTCCTTTCCCTGCCTGCTTTAAAATGTCATCTTGCAACTTTCCCTGCAACCTATGAAAATAATACCATGCAGGTTTTACCCTGACATTTCCAAAATCTAACAGAAGGAAATACCAGGTTTTACCCTGACATGTCTGTCCTCTGTTACCTATACCAATTCAGCAAAGAATGACACAATTCACCCTGCTTTTATAGAGAATCCCAGACATGGGAGAATAACTCAAAGTCTGCACCTGTAAAATTGAAACAAGGAATCCTATTGGTCTAAAATTTAGTATTCTCCCAAACTTTGAAGTGACAACATCCTCTCTGCACATTGACATGAGGATACAATACAAACCACTTACAACAATCATATACAACAAGGATAACAGTATATGACACCAAAAAGGTAAATAAATACAAGTTACAATCATAATACATCAATTTAAAACTGTTTCATAACAAAATGGTAAAAACGTAATATCGCCGATATCACCGCATGCTTCAACGTTTACTTCCTGTGGCCATTTTGGATGGAAATCAGTTAAGGTTAGTTTGAATATGTATCTTAAAATATCACTCTGTATGTTCTCAATCGGTGTATATTAGTATAGTTTTCTATGTATCAGACATATATAGCATATTTTAGTGTAATTTATTGGTGCACATGTTTGATTATTCTTCTAAAACTTGGACTGATGTTTCCCAGCTATTATTTTGTACCAATCTGGTGCAGTGGTACAGAATGAAATTTCAATGTTAACCTTGTGCATAATTTTATATGAGTGTTTTTTCTGATCTATGATGACTATAAATGACTATTTCACATTCAATGTTTAAATTTTGTCTATTTTGTTCAAAGAAAAGGTCATTTTGAAATATTTACGTTCGTGCAACGCAAAAATTACGTTGATCCAACGTTCATATTTTAACGTTGTTACAATGTTGTTGTTTTAACGTTGGAACAACATTGCAGTACTGACGGTAGCTAAACCTTTATTCTTGCATGGTCACATAAGTCACTCATTCTATCCCCAGTGATCGGGATACTATTTTTGATGTCAAAATTTGTGATTTTATATCTGATCATGTATTAGTCAAATGGGATAGTTTTTCACTGCTGATCCCAGTTCTTAGAAACCACCTGATCATTACTTTAACAATGTATGCTTCTTCAATAATAACTTGCATGATTTCTAAAGTCTGTGTACCATTAAGTTCAGTTTAATAATTTAACAATTAAAACTGAACTTCAGATATGAGCCAAAATTTTAACTGGTCCTGTGCAGCGTGGACTGAGGGTGGCACTGAGGATGACAGAACTGTACCATCGATGTGAGTAAAAACAGAAGAAAAGAGACTGTATCGGCCACCATTTTACACAATTCCTCAGAAGACCCTGCAGAGTAGAAGACAGCCAGATAGCAAATGGAGATAGTTTCCAATAGTTGAAGTAAAGTTTATTTCAGGTGAGATCAGTTGAGTATTTTTGAAACAGTATAAATGATTAAATATTGTGACCACTTACATTAACCTGAGGTTTCCTGGATGGTAATAAAAATAATAACATATGCAATAAACAGGGCCCTATAACTGGCCTAAACTATCAGAGCCTATTTTGCCTAAAACCAAAAATATTTGTAAATTTGGTTACATTTTGCCTTTATTTTGGGATTTATTTATTTGAAATATCTAGGAAAGTGATTTTTTTGTAGTGTCCAATAGGTATGCAGTGAAAAAAAGTTATGAATGCGTGAGTGATATACCTAGTTTCCATAGTTTAAAATTTAAACAGAAATTTAAACAGAAATGTAACACACAGAAGTAGCCAGCAGCCACAGTTAGTGCTGGGGATGAAACAGTATTACTGGTGTTACTGTATCGAGGCCATTTTACTAAGCTGGATTTGCTGAATAGAGAGTTAATTAGAGTAACCCTTTCGCTACTGAAGGAACATTATTCCATGGGACTGTAGCCATATGATGTCATATCACGTCAGAAACGCCAATGAATTAAAATAGTAACACACTACCTTATACACTTTATTTGCGGTATTTTTCGGCATATTTTATTAGGAATTGATGAAAGTCGAATGGGAAAATTTGTGGGAATTCCCCAAATAAAAATAACCACGAGTAAACAATATGCAACAGTATGCAGCTATATGCGGTAAAAACGGCAATATATACGGAAATCAGTTAAAATAGGTGAAATAGTGAATTTTTTAAAAAAAATATAGCATAACTTTCATATAAAAGACTTAAAAATCGTTTAATACTGATACACCAAAGAAAACGTATAACAGTACACTGAAGGGAAAGAAGAAATATATATTATTGCCGTTGGTCGACAGACATGGTCCCTTGTAATACACATTGATGTCGACTGCTAGTCGACATACATGGTAGCGAAAGGGTTAATTTCAGTGACCTAATAAATGGCCTGGTAAGGCAGATACATTTTATTATATTAATGCAAACTGATGTAAGTTGTTAAGCTAGAATTGTTCACTGTATCTGGTATATTTAAGATAATTAGAAATAAAATTAACACCCAAAATAATAAATTTTTAGAGTTTTGACCAACGACATGATGTCAAATATGAACACGAGGGAAAGATCTGGTGCCTGCTGGGCTTTTGATAATGACATAAATCTTGATCATATTCGTACCCATGGAGGGTGGAAATCAGATGTTGTCTGGAAGTACTTAACCAAGACACCAAAAGCAGCCGGCAGTGTAGCTCGCACTTTCCAACAACTCATCACTTAACCCAAGGACCTACCACTACTGTTGACGTTTGGCAGTTTCACAATCCACTTAATTTCTGTAAATAAACTTTAAATAGACTGGTAGAGTAGTTGTAGAGGTAACATAGTGCTGTTAATCTTAAGGTGATCTTACCTCAACCTTAAAGTAAAATGTGTAAACTGAAGTCAAACTTTAAGGTAGCCTTAAATGTGCTTACAGTTAATCACATTGAAGTAAAGTCCAACTTTTGTGATTGTACTTAAGTATTACAGAGTTAATTTAAGGCAAACTTTGAGGTACCCTTAAGTGTATGCAGTTAAACTAACAAAGTGTGTTGTGAATAAATGCTCCAAACATTAATCAGTCTTTCTTGTCTACTTAAGGTGAATAAATTATGAAAGGCTTAACTTATAAACATTTGGTCGAGACTGAGATAAGTTTGAATAGGTTTTAAAAACGTTTTGCAAATGTTTAACCCATTTTAAAATGTTTCAAATGTTTACTGGGAATGCATGTTGAGCTAATGCTTTTCAGTTATTTTGTGCAATGGCAGAATAAACAGGTAGACTATGTTGTAACTTGCTTTTACTTCTATAAAACATAATGTTTCTATAAAGTTTAAAAACCACATGTGGTCTTTACATAGAAGACATACAAAGTGTATACTGTAAAAATCAGATAAATAAAAAATGCAAAGTTGTTTTATGACTTTCTTTACCTTGGCCTTCTTTGGACTGATGGTCACAATATTTGACTAGAACACAACGTTGAAATTTCCACACTGAAGTATATAAATACTAACATTGAAACAACGTTGAAATCTGCACATTGGTTTGACGTAAAAATATTGACGTTAACACAACGTCAGATATAAGACGTTGAAACAACATTCTAAATATGACGTCAACCCAATGTGCAGAATTCAACGTTGGCACAACATCAGTGTATGACATTGCTTCAACGTTGGATCAATGTTATTTTGCCTGCTGGGTTGCTCCTTGATTGCTGAGGCTCTATTAGCCATGGAGATTCAGGTTTGTCAGATTTCTGTGAGGGATCTGATTGAAAGGCTGTGTAAGCAGGTTTGGGAGACTGGGAAGGCTCAGTGGTATTTGGCTGGACATTGCCACTAAATCCCAGAACCAGGGCATGTTGTACCACCTCGGAGCAATCAGAATGATTCTCCTGCATGGGGAGTCCTGGAGCTTCTCCACCACTTTGCCCAATATGGCTGTTGGAGGGAAGGCATATGCATCGAGATTCTCCTATGACAGGCTGAGTGCATCCACTGCTGTGGCTAGGGAATCCGGTACCGGAGACACAAACAGAGGCAACTTAATTTTTGTTGAATCTTGTTGCAAATAGGTCTATTTGGGGCCAGTGCCACCTGCTGCAAAGCATTTGGAAGACCTCAGGGAGGAGAGACCATTCTGTTTGGATGGTCTGGCCTAGCCTGGATAGTTTGTCTGCTACCACATTCAGCCGGCCTGTGATGTGTCGGGCTTTGAGCGTTACTTGTTTCCTGGTACACCAGGTCAAGATTCTCCATAGTAGGGCACAAAGCGGACCCGACCTCACCCCGACCTTTTCTGTGGCTGTTAGCAGACCTATCAAGGACATGAATTGCCAGACCAGACAGGCCGGTAGGGATAACGCTAGTGTCTGTATTTTTGCTTGGAGGATCTGCCACTGGTCCGGTGTGGGTGAGACCCGACCGGACCTGAGGTCAAACTGGTAACCTACAAAGTCGAAAACCTGTTTTGGTTCCAGTTCTGATTTCTCTAAATTTACTAGCCAACCTAGGCCTTGACACATTTTCACCAGGTCCCAGGTGTGCTGGAGACAAACTTGGTAGGACCTGGCTCTCACCAACCACTTGTCTAGGTACTGGTGGATTCTTATACTCTTGTGTATGGCCATCAGTTTTACCTCCTTTGCGACTATAGTGAACTCCAAGGGTTCTGTGGACAGACCGAAAGGCAAGGCTTTGAATTGGTATGTCCGACCCTGAATATGAAATCTCAGATATTTCCTGGATTGTTCCTGTATTGGTATATGGAAGTAGGCGTCCTTGAAGTCGCTTGTGGTGACCCACTCCCCTTGTTGGAGGGATGTCCTGATGGTTTCTGGAGTCTCCATCTTGAATTTCTCTGCCTTGAGGAAAAGATTTAATTTGCTCAGGTCTAATATGGGCCTCCATTTGTTGTTGGGTTTGGGAACTAGGAAAGGTCTGTTGGAAAAACCCTAGAGACTTTTGATTTTGTACCAGCTCGACTGCATTTTTGGACATAAGCTGTTGTAACACCTCTAGCAGGTAGCTGTTCCTGTGAGGGTTTACATAACGGCTTATGACAGTGGGAGACCTTGCTAAGTTTGGTCAGATCAGAAAGGGGAGGGTGTAACAAGCCTTCAAGATTTGAACTATTTTCGGACCAGCCCCTAGATTCAGCCAAGTTTGCTAAAAGTTTTGAAGTCTGGCCCCTACAGGCAGATTTGAGGCAGCATTTTTGACATTTGTTACAGGTTTGACACTAGACAACTGAGTGACACAAGAAGCACCTTTCACATATTTTACTTTGTACTTTTTCTGAGAAGAATAACAGACTGCTGACCCGGGACTTACTTCTTTCATTTGCGAAGGCCCGGGTGCAGTATGAACAAGAGGTAAAATATTTAAGTTTAGACAAGTGTCTATAGTTTGTCTCTGAGCTGAATCTTGGCTCCCAGCCAGCAGTCGTCCCAGCAACTGTTCACACAATAATTGTCATTTGTACGACTGCTGTCCCTTGGCTGGTCTTGAGGAGCAATAAGAAGCCTTGCCTCTGGCTTTCTTGCTCTGTCCACGGTTCCCAATATTTTTCCAGGCTGGGCGGTCTGGTTTCCTGTTTTCTGCCCATTTGTCTGGGCATTCATAGGGGTGGAAGCGACCTTTTTCCCTGTGTGACGTTGACTTTTGCTCTCGAAATTGCCAATGTCCTGTTCCGTTGTATGAGAGCTTCATCTGGGAATAGGGTCTGAATGTGAAGTGGACCCGTCTCTCAGAGCAGCCAAGGTATCTGGTTTGATACCAGTCTTAAGGTGTGATAAGTAAGCATCTCTTCGAGCTAATGTAGTGTTACCAACAGTAACAAAGACAAAATCGCTGAGATGTTCTAAGGTCTTGGCCATGGCTTGAGTAATGCTGGAAGTAAAGTTCATTAAGAACTGAAGTTCACCAGCTGCACCAGAAACCTTGGTTGATGCTTTGTCTTTGCTGAGCTCCATCCTGATAACTTTCAGCTGTGACTGCATATTGTCCTGCACTCTGTATAAGCACCTATTGAAGCTGGCTGCTTGGTTACATATGGTTGAGGCTTCACGTGCAGACTTTTCCCACCTTCTCAGATTGTCCTGTAAAATCTGACATGAGGCCGGTGGGATTGAGGCAATGCCTGCTGCTCTGGCTATGCGGCTGTAAGTGCTGTTGACCTTGGAACCGTCGGTGTTCCATGTTGAAACAGTTTTACCAGTTCCAGTTTCACTCTTCTTCTGTTAGTCGGAAACAAAGCCGTACCACTTTGCCTGAGATCTGGCTGGACGGACAAACTGGTCTTTAAATAAAGCTTCTGAGCTACGTGATGGATAACCTTCCACCAGAGTGAGGTTGAGCTTCCCCATTTTCTTGCAGAGCCACTCATCGGTTGGCATGTTGACCGACACTTTGCCCGTTGGTTGGGTCTTGGGTCCAGCAAAGGGGTTGTCATCTGATGTGGCAGCTGCTGTGTCCATATCTGGGATGTGTCCACCCCATGAATGAAGAAGACTGTTTGCTAGACTCTGATGAAAGCCACTTGTTGGTGGCCTGTCTCTGTGCAGAGTGGTCGGTACCAGCCAAGTCTGTAACCTGAGGATTATCAGTCGATCAGATGAAGGGCTCAGAAAATCTGGTGATACCAACTGGGGGAGAGGTCGTTGGTGTAACTTTAACAGTAGCAAAGGTCGGTTCCGGTTTATCTAAAGTCTTGGCAAGTAAGAGAGCCTCCAATCTGTTGAACCTATCAGACCATTTCTGGTCTAACTACTCAATCCTACCGTCAGCTGAGGATCTGTGGAATTTGGGTGTAGGCGATTTGACAGGCTTCTCTGAACTGGATTTGGAGTGCTTTGAAGACTGGCTTTTAGATTTATCTGTAGGGTTAGGTTTCTTCTTTTTAGAACCTGAACTCGAACCAGGGGACTGTACCATCCCCTGGCTATCCACAGCTCCCACTATCATCACAGAGGATGGATCAATGAGAGAGTAACTGTCTGAGTCCTTTCTGGGAGTTTAAGAAGATTTCTTAAGTTCCCGTTTCTGTTTTAAGAGTTTTTTAAGGAGTGGACAACTGATCAGAACCTTTACCTTTTTCTCTGCAATGTGTGCAGAAACTATGGCTGTCGAAACTGGCCATGATGTGTCCACAACTTCCATGTTTCTGGCCCGAAGAAGACATAATGATCTGATAAAAGTTAATCCGAAGATAAAAACATTCTATGAACTCAGAGGGTAAAGTTTATATAACTTTAAAGCAAAAAACTGAAGATACGAGTTGATAATATTCAAGAACAATTCTGATAAAAACTCCGTGTACACAATGCATGCGCCAAAGGAAAAAGATGCTATGATGTCACGCTGTCAAGACAGGAAGGAAGTACGATACGCCAACCTGGCCAGTGCACAGTGGGACTGGCTTGCTTGTGGGTTCATAACGGACCAATATAAGGAGACTTTTTCTGTTGTTTGGTGGGCGGGTCTGCGCCGACCGGATTAGCAATTGTCCATTGGATAGGATGTATTAACGCAATAAAAGTGTTTCGTCATGGCAACAGTTGTTACCGGATACTCCCCAAAAACCTAAACAACTCTAGATCCTCTTGGGGTAAGCATGCCCTGAAAATTTGGTGTAAATCTGTGCATGGGTTTAGGCTAACACCCACAAAGTTTAAGACCCAAAGTTTTTTAGAATGTTGCCATGGCAACAGTTGTTACTGGATATCCCACAAAACCACCTCTAGATCCTCTTGGGGTGAACATAACCTGAAAGTTTGGTGAAAATCGGTGCATGGGTTTAGGCTGTGGAACACCCACAAACTTTAAGATCCAAAATTCTTAAAAATGTTGCATTGGCAACAGTTGTTGCCAGATACCACCCAAAACCTAATCACCTCTAGATCCTCTTGTGTTAAACATACCCTGAAAGTTTGGTTAAAATCAGTAAATGGGTTTAGGCTGTGGAACACCCAAACTTTAAGCCCCCAAAATCTTAAAAGTGTTGTCATGGCCACAGATGTTGCCACATACCCCCCAAAACCTAATCAGCTCTAGATCCTCTTGGGGTAAACATATCCTGAAAATTTGGTGAAAATCCGTGCTAGGGTTTTAGACAGTGGAAAACCCACAAGCTTTATGTCCGCCTACACTGCCCAGGGGAAAACTTTAATGGCTTGGGTTAAAAATGGTGGATAAAAACTGAAAAAAAAAACATCTGTACTTTATATAGTGCAACTTAGGATATACAATTAATGTTTCATCTCTTTCAACATAAAATGTCCCGAGGAGATATCTAAGAGGAGTATTTATTTATTTATTGATAAAAAATGAAAATGTCTATGTGGTAAGAGAAATTCGTCTTGTGCATGGACATCCTACCCTGTAAGTAATGATTATGGTGGGCAAAGCTCCTTGTGGTCAATTGTCCAAAGATTGTGGTGGGCAAAGCTCCTTGTAGTCAATTGTCCTGTGGGTAGAGTTTGCATCAGGCAAAGTTCCTGGATTTGCATCCATCGTCTGGGGATACAATTTGGCTTTGCAAATTAAAAATATTTTAAGATTGAACAAGACCACTGCAGTGGTATGATCTCCCGCCGGGGAGCAAAAATGTGCTGTTTAAGTGAATTTTACATCCCAAACCTCTGGAAGCAATAATAAACTAGATATAGGCACTTTTAAGCTTGGCCGTCCTTGTTTGACCAATAGTAAGACCAACAAGACCACTGCCGTGGTATGATCTCCCGCCACACTACATCAAAAAGTAGGTGAACAACATATTTGACAAAACTCCTTTAAATTGAATAGTTTTGCTGTTAAATTATTTAAATCAAAAAAGTCAAAGTAGCTATTACTGAGTTAGCTATGGACCTACAGCTTTCAAAATTTGCAATGAGTTATTTGAGAAAAATTGGCTAAGTACAATACTTTTAAGAGATAATTCGCATTTACTCATTTTGAGTAGGTGAGTAATTATCTACGGGTCTGAAACTTCACCATGTGAAAGCTCTCCCAAAAGTAGATGAATGAGTTATTTGAGAAAAATTGGCTATCTGCAATACTTTTAGAGATAATTCGCATTTACTCATTTTGAGTAGGTGAGTAATTAGCTATGGGTCTGAAACTTCACCAAGTGAAAGCTCTCCCAAAAGTAGGTGAATGAGTTATTTGAGAAAAATTGGCTATCTGCAACACTTTTAGCGATAATTCGCATTTACTCATTTTGAGTAGGTGAGTAATTAGCTATGGGTGTGAAACTTCACCAAGTGAAAGTTCTCCCAAAAGTAGGTGAATGAGTTATTTGAGAAAAAATGGCTATCTGCAATACTTTTAGCGATAATTCGCATTTACTCATTTTGAGTAGGTGAGTAATTAGCTATGGGTGTGAAACTTCACCAAGTGAAAGTTCTCCCAAAAGTAGGTGAATGAGTTATTTGAGAAAAATTGGCCATCTGCAATACTTTTAGAGATAATTCGCATTTACTCATTTTCAGTAGGTGAGTAATTAGCTATGGGTCTGAAACTTCACCATGTGAAAGCTCTTCCAAAAGTAGGTGAACGAGTTATTTGAGAAAAATTGGCTATCTGCAATACTTTTAGCGATAATTCGCATTTACTCATTTTCAGTAGGTGAGTAATTATCTATGGGTCTGAAACTTCACCATGTGAAAGCTCTCCCAAAAGTAGATGAACGAGTTATTTGAGAAAAATTGGTTATCTGCAATACTTTTACAGATAATTCGCATTTACTCATTTTGAGTAGGTGAGTAATTAGCTATGGGTCTGAAACTTCATCAAGTGAAAGCTCTCCCAAAAGTAGGTGAATGAGTTATTTGAGAAAAATTGGCTATCTGCAATAGTTTTAGCGATACTTCGCATTTACTCATTTTGAGTAGGTGAGTAATTAGCTGTGGGTCTGAAACTTCACCAAGTGAAAGCTCTCCCAAAAGTAGGTGAATGAGTTATTTGAGAAAAATTGGCTATCTGCAATACTATTAGAGATAATTCACATTTACTCATTTTCAGTAGGTGAGTAATTAGCTATGGGTCTGAAACTTCACCAAGTGAAAGCTCTCCCAAAAGTAGGTAAATGAGTTATTTGAGAAAAATTGGCTATCTGCAATACTTTTAGAGATAATTCGCATTTACTCATTTTGAGTAGGTGAGTAATTAGCTACGAGTCTGAAACTTCACCATGTGATAGCTCTCCCAAAAGTAGATGAATGACTTAAAAAGTAATTAGTTGAACAACATATTTCAGGCCAATATTGTAATTAACAGTTACAAAGACAAAATCAATTTACTCATTTTGCTCATTGTTAATAACAGAAAATAGCTATTACTCACTTAGCTATCAAAATAGAACCCTAAAAATGGTACCATCTTGTAGGCATGGAGAAAGTAGCTGAACAACGTATTTTACAGAAACACTCTAAATGCAGTCGTTTTGGAGTTATGAGCACTTTACTCAAAGTAGCCACCATTGCTATTACTCACTTAGCTATGGTCCTAGGTGTGAAATAACAGCATCAACTGAAAGGACATAAGCAATAAGGTCATAAAAAACATTGAAAAGGCCAAGGAGAAACAACCAGTGTGATGTACAGCCCTTTATAAAAGCGTGACACACACTCAATAACGCACGAACACACGCACGGAATGCATTTTATAATCTCCCGGCCGGCCGGCGGGAGATAATAAGAGCAATATAGGCACTTTTAAGTTTGGGCATCGTCGTTTGACCTTGAACGAGGGGCCCAAGGTCAAATCTGACCACATCAAAAGATTCTCAGCACGTTTTCCTATAGGTTGTTTTCACATCCCAAACCTCTAGGACCAATAAGTGAGATATGGGCATTTACTCATTTTCAGTAGGTGAGTAATTAGCTACGAGTCTGAAACTTCACCATGTGAAAGCTCTCCCAAAAGTAGATGAATGACTTAAAAAGTAGATGAACAACTTATTTGAGAGAAATTGTGTAGCTGCAATACTTTTGAAGATATAAGGCATTTACTCATTATGGTTATCATTAAAAATTGACAAAGTAGCTATTACGGTTTGCGAGATATTTGTCATTTTTCACATTTTCACCAAAAGTAGCAATAAAGTAGCCATTACTCACTTGTACATTGAGCAACAGTTGTGAAACTTAAATATATTACAGTTCACAAAAAAGTAGATGAACAACTTATTTGAGAGAAATTGTGTAGCTGCAATACTTTTGAAGATATAAGGCATTTACTCATTATGGTTATCATTAAAAATTGACAAAGTAGCTATTACGGTTTGCGAGATATTTGTCATTTTTCACATTTTCACCAAAAGTAGCAATAAAGTAGCCATTACTCACTTGTACATTGAGCAACAGTTGTGAAACTTAAATATATTACAGTTCACAAAAAAGTAGATGAACAACTTATTTGAGAGAAATTGTGTAGCTGCAATACTTTTGAAGATATAAGGCATTTACTCATTATGGTTATCATTAAAAATTGACAAAGTAGCTATTACTCACTTAGCTATGGGGATACACTTCCAAACTAGTGACCATGTTGTAGCTGTGGAGATAGTAGCTGAACAACATATTGGAACAAAATTGTGTAGCTGCAATACTTTTGAAGATATAAGCCATTTACTCATTATGGTTATCATCAAAGTAGCTATTACTCAGTTAGCTATGGAGTTACAGCTGTGAAAATTCACAATACAGTATATCCAAAAGATAGGTGAACAACATATTCGACAAAAATCCTCTATATTCAATAGCTTTTGAGTTATAAGTGACTTGCTCAATTGTCAAATGTTAAACTTAGTATAGCTATTACTCAGTTAGCTATGGTGCTACACCTTGGACACCTCACCATGATATAGTACATGAAGGAGTTGTTGAACAACATATTTCAGGCCAATATTGTAATTAACAGTTACAAAGACAAAATCAATTTACTCATTTTGCTCATTGTTAATAACAGAAAATAGCTATTACTCACTTAGCTATCAAGATAGAACCCTAAAAATGGTACCATCTTGTAGGCATGGAGAAAGTAGCTGAACAACGTATTTTACAGAAACACTCTAAATGCAGTCGTTTTGGAGTTATGAGCACTTTACTCAAAGTAGCCACCATTGCTATTACTCACTTAGCTATGGTCCTAGGTGTGAAATAACAGCATCAACTGAAAGGACATAAGCAATAAGGTCATAAAAAACATTGAAAAGGCCAAGGAGAAACAACCAGTGTGATGTACAGCCCTTTATAAAAGCGTGACACACACTCAATAACACACGAACACACGCACGGAATGCGTCTTATAATCTCCCGCCCGGCCGGCGGGAGATAATAAGAGCAATATAGGCACTTTTAAGTTTGGGCATCGTCGTTTGACCTTGAACGAGGGGCCCAAGGTCAAATCTGACCACATCAAAAGATTCTCAGCACGTTTTCCTATAGGTTGTTTTCACATCCCAAACCTCTAGGACCAATAAGTGAGATATGGGCATTTACTGATTTTCAGTAGGTGAGTAATTAGCTACGAGTCTGAAACTTCACCATGTGAAAGCTCTCCCAAAAGTAGATGAATGACTTAAAAAGTAGATGAACAACTTATTTGAGAGAAATTGTGTAGCTGCAATACTTTTGAAGATATAAGGCATTTACTCATTATGGTTATCATTAAAAATTGACAAAGTAGCTATTACGGTTTGCGAGATATTTGTCATTTTTCACATTTTCACCAAAAGTAGCAATAAAGTAGCCATTACTCACTTGTACATTGAGCAACAGTTGTGAAACTTAAATATATTACAGTTCACAAAAAAGTAGATGAACAACTTATTTGAGAGAAATTGTGTAGCTGCAATACTTTTGAAGATATAAGGCATTTACTCATTATGGTTATCATTAAAAATTGACAAAGTAGCTATTACGGTTTGCGAGATATTTGTCATTTTTCACATTTTCACCAAAAGTAGCAATAAAGTAGCCATTACTCACTTGTACATTGAGCAACAGTTGTGAAACTTAAATATGTTACAGTTCACAAAAAAGTAGATGAACAACTTATTTGAGAGAAATTGTGTAGCTGCAATACTTTTGAAGATACAAGGCATTTACTCATTATGGTTATCATTAAAAATTGACAAAGTAGCTATTTCGGTTTGCGAGATATGTCATTTTTCACATTTTCACCAAGAGTAGCAATAAAGTAGCCATTACTCACTTGTACATTGAGCAACAGTTGTGAAACTTAAATATGTTACAGTTCACAAAAAAAGTAGATGAACAACTTACTTGAGAGAAATTGTGTAGCTGCAATACTTTTGAAGATATAAGGCATTTACTCATTATGGTTATCATTAAAAATTGACAAAGTAGCTATTACTCACTTAGCTATGGGGATACACTTCCAAACTAGTGACCATGTTGTAGCTGTGGAGATAGTAGCTGAACAACATATTGGAACAAAATTGTGTAGCTGCAATACTTTTGAAGATATAAGCCATTTACTCATTATGGTTATCATCAAAGTAGCTATTACTCAGTTAGCTATGGAGTTACAGCTGTGAAAATTCACAATACAGTATATCCAAAAGATAGGTGAACAACATATTCCACAAAAATCCTCTATATTCAATAGCTTTTGAGTTATAAGTGACTTGCTCAATTGTCAAATGCTAAACTTAGTATAGCTATTACTCAGTTAGCTATGGTGCTACACCTTGGACACCTCACCATGATATAGTACATGAAGGAGTTGTTGAACAACATATTTCAGGCCAATATTGTAATTAACAGTTACAAAGACAAAATCAATTTACTCATTTTGCTCATTGTTAATAACAGAAAATAGCTATTACTCACTTAGCTATCAAGATAGAACCCTAAAAATGGTACCATCTTGTAGGCATGGAGAAAGTAGCTGAACAACGTATTTTACAGAAACACTCTAAATGCAGTCGTTTTGGAGTTATGAGCACTTTACTCAAAGTAGCCACCATTGCTATTACTCACTTAGCTATGGTCCTAGGTGTGAAATAACAGCATCAACTGAAAGGACATAAGCAATAAGGTCATAAAAAACATTGAAAAGGCCAAGGAGAAACAACCAGTGTGATGTACAGCCCTTTATAAAAGCGTGACACACACTCAATAACACACGAACACACGCACGGAATGCGTTTTATAATCTCCCGCCCGGCCGGCGGGAGATAATAAGAGCAATATAGGCACTTTTAAGTTTGGGCATCGTCGTTTGACCTTGAATGAGGGGCCCAAGGTCAAATCTGACCACATCAAAAGATTCTCAGCACGTTTTCCTATAGGTTGTTTTCACATCCCAAACCTCTAGGACCAATAAGTGAGATATGGGCATTTACTCATTTTCAGTAGGTGAGTAATTAGCTATGAGTCTGAAACTTCACCATGTGAAAGCTCTCCCAAAAGTAGATGAATGACTTAAAAAGTAGATGAACAACTTATTTGAGAGAAATTGTGTAGCTGCAATACTTTTGAAGATATAAGGCATTTACTCATTATGGTTATCATTAAAAATTGACAAAGTAGCTATTACGGTTTGCGAGATATTTGTCATTTTTCACATTTTCACCAAAAGTAGCAATAAAGTAGCCATTACTCACTTGTACATTGAGCAACAGTTGTGAAACTTAAATATATTACAGTTCACAAAAAAGTAGATGAACAACTTATTTGAGAGAAATTGTGTAGCTGCAATACTTTTGAAGATATAAGGCATTTACTCATTATGGTTATCATTAAAAATTGACACAGTAGCTATTACGGTTTGCGAGATGTTTGTCATTTTTCACATTTTCACCAAAAGTAGCAATAAAGTAGCCATTACTCACTTGTACATTGAGCAACAGTTGTGAAACTTAAATATGTTACAGTTCACAAAAAAGTAGATGAACAACTTATTTGAGAGAAATTGTGTAGCTGCAATACTTTTGAAGATACAAGGCATTTACTCATTATGGTTATCATTAAAAATTGACAAAGTAGCTATTACGGTTTGCGAGATATTTGTCATTTTTCACATTTTCACCAAGAGTAGCAATAAAGTAGCCATTACTCACTTGTACATTGAGCAACAGTTGTGAAACTTAAATATGTTACAGTTCACAAAAAAGTAGATGAACAACTTATTTGAGAGAAATTGTGTAGCTGCAATACTTTTGAAGATATAAGGCATTTACTCATTATGGTTATCATTAAAAATTGACAAAGTAGCTATTACTCACTTAGCTATGGGGATACACTTCCAAACTAGTGACCATGTTGTAGCTGTGGAGATAGTAGCTGAACAACATATTGGAACAAAATTGTGTAGCTGCAATACTTTTGAAGATATAAGCCATTTACTCATTATGGTTATCATCAAAGTAGCTATTACTCAGTTAGCTATGGAGTTACAGCTGTGAAAATTCACAATACAGTATATCCAAAAGATAGGTGAACAACATATTCGACAAAAATCCTCTATATTCAATAGCTTTTGAGTTATAAGTGACTTGCTCAATTGTCAAATGTTAAACTTAGTATAGCTATTACTCAGTTAGCTATGGTGCTACACCTTGGACACCTCACCATGATATAGTACATGAAGGAGTTGTTGAACAACATATTTCAGGCCAATATTGTAATTAACAGTTACAAAGACAAAATCAATTTACTCATTTTGCTCATTGTTAATAACAGAAAATAGCTATTACTCACTTAGCTATCAAGATAGAACCCTAAAAATGGTACCATCTTGTAGGCATGGAGAAAGTAGCTGAACAATGTATTTTACAGAAACACTCTAAATGCAGTCGTTTTGGAGTTATGAGCACTTTACTCAAAGTAGCCACCATTGCTATTACTCACTTAGCTATGGTCCTAGGTGTGAAATAACAGCATCAACTGAAAGGACATAAGCAATAAGGTCATAAAAAACATTGAAAAGGCCAAGGAGAAACAACCAGTGTGATGTACAGCCCTTTATAACAGCGTGACACACACTCAATAACACACGAACACACACACGGAATGCGTTTTATAATCTCCCGCCCGGCCGGCGGGAGATAATAAGAGCAATATAGGCACTTTTAAGTTTGGGCATCGTCGTTTGACCTTGAACGAGGGGCCCAAGGTCAAATCTGACCACATCAAAAGATTCTCAGCACGTTTTCCTATAGGTTGTTTTCACATCCCAAACCTCTAGGACCAATAAGTGAGATATGGGCATTTACTCATTTTCAGTAGGTGAGTAATTAGCTACGAGTCTGAAACTTCACCATGTGAAAGCTCTCCCAAAAGTAGATGAATGACTTAAAAAGTAGATGAACAACTTATTTGAGAGAAATTGTGTAGCTGCAATACTTTTGAAGATATAAGGCATTTACTCATTATGGTTATCATTAAAAATTGACAAAGTAGCTATTACGGTTTGCGAGATATTTGTCATTTTTCACATTTTCACCAAAAGTAGCAATAAAGTAGCCATTACTCACTTGTACATTGAGCAACAGTTGTGAAACTTAAATATATTACAGTTCACAAAAAAGTAGATGAACAACTTATTTGAGAGAAATTGTGTAGCTGCAATACTTTTGAAGATATAAGGCATTTACTCATTATGGTTATCATTAAAAATTGACAAAGTAGCTATTACTCACTTAGCTATGGGGATACACTTCCAAACTAGTGACCATGTTGTAGCTGTGGAGATAGTAGCTGAACAACATATTGGAACAAAATTGTGTAGCTGCAATACTTTTGAAGATATAAGCCATTTACTCATTATGGTTATTATCAAAGTAGCTATTACTCAGTTAGCTATGGAGTTACAGCTGTGAAAATTCACAATACAGTATATCCAAAAGATAGGTGAACAACATATTCGACAAAAATCCTCTATATTCAATAGCTTTTGAGTTATAAGTGACTTGCTCAATTGTCAAATGTTAAACTTAGTATAGCTATTACTCAGTTAGCTATGGTGCTACACCTTGGACACCTCACCATGATATAGTACATGAAGGAGTTGTTGAACAACATATTTCAGGCCAATATTGTAATTAACAGTTACAAAGACAAAATCAATTTACTCATTTTGCTCATTGTTAATAACAGAAAATAGCTATTACTCACTTAGCTATCAAGATAGAACCCTAAAAATGGTACCATCTTGTAGGCATGGAGAAAGTAGCTGAACAATGTATTTTACAGAAACACTCTAAATGCAGTCGTTTTGGAGTTATGAGCACTTTACTCAAAGTAGCCACCATTGCTATTACTCACTTAGCTATGGTCCTAGGTGTGAAATAACAGCATCAACTGAAAGGACATAAGCAATAAGGTCATAAAAAACATTGAAAAGGCCAAGGAGAAACAACCAGTGTGATGTACAGCCCTTTATAACAGCGTGACACACACTCAATAACACACGAACACACACACGGAATGCGTTTTATAATCTCCCGCCCGGCCGGCGGGAGATAATAAGAGCAATATAGGCACTTTTAAGTTTGGGCATCGTCGTTTGACCTTGAACGAGGGGCCCAAGGTCAAATCTGACCACATCAAAAGATTCTCAGCACGTTTTCCTATAGGTTGTTTTCACATCCCAAACCTCTAGGACCAATAAGTGAGATATGGGCACTTTTAAGTTTGGCCACAGCAGTTTGACCTTGAACGAGGGGCTCATCTAAAGATTCGCAGAACATGATTTACTATAGGTTGGTTTCACACCCCAAACCTCTAGGACCAATAATAAGCAAGATATAGGCACTTTTAAGTTTGGCCAAAATCAGCGAAGTAGGGTACTTTGGCAGTCTGTGGATGACCTTGAACGAAGAGCTTCAAGGTCAAATGTCTGCATCCTTATAGATGGCATATACAGTGTTAAATATCTGCATTTTATAATCTTCCGGGCAAAAGTTTTGCATTAAAAGTGATTTACTGAAAGGAAAACAATCAAAGTAGCTATTACTCAGTTAGCTATGGACTTACAGCTGTGAAACTTTGCCACGATACAGAACCTTAAAAAGTAGGTGAACCACATATTTGACAAAAATCCTCTAAATTTAATAGTTTTGCAGTTATAAATGATTTACTCAAAGGAGAACCATAAAAGTAGCTATTACTCAGCTATGGACCTACAGGTCTCAAAATTTGCCATTACACAGTACATCAAAAAGTAGGTGAACAACATATTTGATAAAAATCCTTTAAATTCAACAGTTTGCTGTTCTAAGTGATTTACTCAATGGTGAACTATCAAAGTAGCTATTACTCAGTTAGCTATAGACTTACAGCTCTCAAAATTAACATTACACAGTACATCACAAAGTAGGTGAACAAGATATTTGACAAAAATCCTTTAAATTCAACAGTTTTGCTGAATTTTACTCAATGGAGAACCATCAAAGTAGCTATTACTCAGCTATGGACCTACAGATCCCAAAATTTGTCATTACACAGTACATCAAAAAGTACAACATACTTTACAAGAATCCTGTAAATTCAAAAGTTTTGCTGTTAAAAGTGATTTACTGAAAGGAAAACAATAAAAGTAGCTATTACTCAGTTAGCTATGGACTTACAGCTGTGAAACTTTGCCACGATACAGAACATTAAAAAGTAGGTGAACCACATATTTGACAAAAATCCTCTAAATGTAATAGTTTTGCAGTTATAAATGATTTACTCAATGGAGAACCATCAAAGTAGCTATTACTCAGTTAGCCATGGACCTACAGGTCTCAAAATTTGCCATTACACAGTACATCAGAATGTAGGTTAACAACATATTTGACAAAAATCCTTTAAATTCAACAGTTTTGCTGTGATAAGTGATTTACTCAATGAAAAACTGTGAAAGTAGCTAATACTCAGTTAGCTATGGACTTACAGCTCTGAAAATTCACCACGACATAGTACATCAAAAAGTAGGTGAACAACATATTTGACAAACATCCTCTATATTCAATAGTTTTTGAGTTATAGGCAGTCTTGCTCAATGGTCAAATGCTAAACCTAGTGTAGCTATTACTCAGCTAGCTATGGTGCTACACCTTGGAAACCTCACCATGATATAGTACATGAAGGAGTTGTTCAACAACATATTTGAGACCACTACTGTAAGTAACAGTTACAAAGATAAAAGCAACTTACTCATTTTGCTCATTGTTAAAAACAGAAAATAGCTATTACTCACTTAGCTATCAAGATAGACCCCTAAAAATGGTACCACCTTGTAGGCATGGAGAAAGTAGCTGAACAACGAATTTTACAGAAATGCTCTAAATGCAGTCGTTTTGGAGTTATGATCACTTTACTCAAAGGAGCCACCACTGCTATTACTCAATTAGCTATGGACCTAGGTCTGAAAAAACAGCATCAAATGAAAAGACAAAAGCAATAAGGTCATAAAACATTGAAAAGACCAACGAGAAACAACCAGTGTGATGTACAGCCCTTTTTAAAAACGTGACACACACACTCGCGCACGGAATGCATTTTATAATCTCCTGCCTGGTGGGAAATAATTAAACAAATTCTTATATAAGTGGTTCATTATGTTTTCCCAAAAATTGTCACATATTTATTTTTTTGTTTAACGTCACGTCCAACAGACAGGGTCATATTGTGACAGGTAGTTTATAGGCGGATGAACCAGTGCATATTAGTTGGTCAAGATTCTGCACTGTATTTATTTGGGATTTTACGTCGCTTTCATCACTGTACTGGTCATATCACGATGGTTAGTTGGGAGGGCAGAGGAAACCAGTACATACAGTTCGTCAGGGTTCTGTACTGTAAACTGCCGACCAACGGCAAGCAATTACCAGCTTTCCCACTTGAGGCAGTGCCGGAAACCGAACCCCGGCCTCAGAGGTGGGAGGCGAGAGTGTTACCACTCTGCCACCGTGGCCCTGATTCTGCACTGTAATCCACCAAGCATCGGCAAGTAACTACCAACTTTCCAAGATGAAGTGCCTGCTCTGAGAATTCGAACCGGCAACCTCAGAGGTTGAAGGTGAGCACTTGAACTGCTACCCCACCGAGCCCCCTAAAATTGTCACAGAAGATGGGTCCCATGGAAAATACCCAGTCAAAACATGTTGCACGAGTGATGACCTGTCTGGGGATATGTTGGTGCCGAGCTGGCCCAGTCTAGAGAAGGCATTGCTATGACAACAGCTGTTGCCAGATACCTTCTAAAAGCTAATCAGCTCTACATCCTGTTGAGGCAAACACATCCTGAAAATTTGGTGAAAACCCATACATGGAAACACCCACACTGTGGAACACCCACAAACTTAAAGACACAAAAATCTTAAGTGTGCCACTATTCACCTCTCTATCCTCTTGGGGTAAACATATTCTGAAAATTTGGTGAAAAATCCATGCATGGGTTTAGGGCGTGGAACACCCACAAGCTTTGAGCCCACCACCACCCGGACAGTGCAAGGGGAGGACTATAACCTTTATGGGAGCCTTTATCGGATGTGGTTATAAATTATGAAGCTGTAAAACTTATAAATTGAAGTATACAAGTCTATGGATATGGCATAATTTGGTAAAAGTACATTTAGTAACAACAATCCATATATGTTTGTGATAGGAGAAATACATCTTAAATATGGCAGGTGGGAGGCAAGTGGGGAGACTCACCTCCCACCTCCGAGATTAGAGATTGAATCGTGATCTAACCTGGTGTGGGAAAGCTGTTGGTTGGCAGTTTACAGTATTACAGCTGTATTAACGCAATAAAATATTAACTTCTTACACCTCACGGTTACTGAGATATAACCCAGACAAAATTTTCAAACTCAAGGTCACTGTGGTAAGATCAAAGGTCATATCAAGGTTACACAATGACTTGCACCTACACCCAATAACCAATGTGGCTACCAAGTATCAACATCTTGCACCTCACGGTTTCTGAGATACAGCCTGGGCAAGCTTTTTACCGCTACCCCACCGCAACAACTTCATAATCCTATTTCATCGTATTTCATTAAGTGTTATACACAATTATTGCCAGACAGCACAGAGCATAGGCCAATGAGAAATAAAGAAATAATGTTCTTATTCTAGTGACTTCAAGGCGTGTTCCTTTCTATCAAGTTGTTTTCCCACTTATTTATAAATAAGTCATTCCATGGATGGGAGTGTTTACCAGATAGTTGAGCTTTGAACAATATGCAAAGTTTCTCCTCCTGCAAGTGGATTCAATTTTGTAGCTTTAAAATTTCTAATATTATTAAATATAAATCACTGTTTGCTTACTTACATTATTAATCCACTTTTATTTAAGACAATGACGAAAAGTATTTCATAGTCGTTTTGGGACACACTAATATACCTTTACCAAAATAAGGCTAAATACATGGTATATTAAAACATTTGTGATGGATTTGTGTATGTTTTATTCTGGTGGCCAATTATTTTTACAAGAGTAGTAGCCAAGGTTTAAAAATAATTTCAAATAATGTTGCAACATTAAGCAAGTTATCTCAACAACACAGAACAATGTTTTTACACATCACATATTCTGTAAAAGGAAATATTACACTTATATTACTGAACTCATCACAAGAAAAACGTGATGCTTGCTCTGTTATTCTGAATAAAATATAGATGAAAAGGCTTTTTGCATATTACATGTATGAGGGTATTTCTTCCAATTCTGAAAACAGTAAACACATTTTTGTGAAAATAGAAAGTAAAAAAATTCGAATCGTTGCCTAAAACATGCAAATCTTTAGCTTTATATTTTGCTTCATTTAATGAAGTTTCCAGCACAGGCAATTACATCACAGTTCACAATTTTAAAAATAGCTATTCACATTTGTGTGACTGTATGTGTGCCATACTTATCAAAAATAGCATCAGAGATGCCCGTACCCCACAGCCTGGGGATTTAGTTTTCAACATCATGACATATTGAAGTAGTGAAACAGTACAAAGACCAGAATACTTTCAGCACAGTGTCACTTATATAAAGGTCCAAATAATGTTTAAGTAGAAAAAATAACATCTAAGAGGAAGAAAATGTATGTAAAGACAAAGTACTAAAACAAGACAATTCAACAGCAAGATGACAGCATTAATCAGTAAACTAAAAAATATGAAGCTGTAAAATTTATTAATTGGAGAATAGCTGTCAATGGAAATAGCATAACTATGTAAAGTGCATATAATAATCAGTTGCAGCAATCCATAAATCCTTGTCATAAGAGAAAGAGGTCTCAAATATGGCAGCTGAACACACTTTGGCAGAGCAAAAAGGTCACACCATGATGCACACATACATTTACATACACCCCCTAACCAATGTCCCGACCAAGTGTCAACCTTCTACACCTTATGAAATCAAAGAAATAGCCCAGACAAGATTTTACAGGTCAAGGTCAAATCAAGGTCACATCATGACGATGCACACCTACACCCCCTAACCAATGTCCCTACAAAGTATCAACTTGCTACACCTTACTGTTTCCAAGATATAGCCTGGACAAGATTTTAAAGGTCAAGGTCACTACGGCAAGGTCAAATCAAGGTCACACTATGACGTTGCACACCTGCACCCCTAACATATGTCCCTGCTAAGTATCAACTTCCTGCACCTTACGGTTTCTGAGATATAGCCCAGACAAGATTTTCAAACTCACGGTCACTACGGCAAGGTCAAATCAAGGTCACACCATGACGTTGCACACCTACACCCCCTAACCAATATCCGTACCACGTATCAACTTCCTACACCTGACGGTTTCTGAGATACAGCCCGGACAAACTTTTTCCCGCTGCCCGCCCACCCGGACACAATGGGTGAAAACAATACCCTGACAACCCTTAAAGGCTGTGGAGTAAAAATTATGCGGAGATGTCCTGTATTATTCACATGGCATTTTTTTAATAAAAACCAAAGTGAAAAGCGATTACACATCTTATTCAAATATGTAAAACAATAATACAATTTGGTTGTTCAGGAAAAAAATACTAAATCTGAGGATAAAACCTGTGAAGAACAATATCCCATCAAGGTAGACCATACAGTTCATTATACAGTTTTCTTGTTTTCACTGAACATAAACCGAAAACAACAAAAACAACTTGGTATGCATTATACCCACGTTATCTCAAATGTATGTAACAAAAATTTCATTAAAAATTAATTTCTGTGTAGACCTATGATCAAACATTCACCTAGGATTGCTCACTTTGTACAAAGCAAACAATTAAAGTCACCAGTTACTACAATGAAAAATAAAGCAGTCCATAATGATGATGAAAGCAATGCTGATCAAGAAATGATAGTGGAAATAAAATGTTCCAAAGCTCTCAAACTAAGCCTGCCCTTTTAAATATGAGAGATTAAAATTTATTCAATTAATACGAGGTCAGGTCTTAGTTCACTAACTCTGGTCAATAAATGTGGAATGATAATGAGTGATGAACAATGATGATGGTGAACATCTGCTAACTTCATCCTGACAGTTCATTAGCATCATACATGTCTTGGTCATATCGCTGTGCTATCACTATTCTGCCCCCAAAATACCGACCATTCAGTGACTTGATTGCTGTATTCATTTCTGAAACAAATATAAGGGAAACATTTTAACAATACATTTCAGTCTCAACCAGTGGGTGTATGATTAGACGTCTACTCAATTGAGAATAGGTGATAGCGTGTAATCACACTGGATTACTGAAAAAAACTAGAGGAATGCTTTTGCAAAGCGAAGCGTCCCATAAAGTTTAAAATGCTTTGTGCTTTTAATAAGCATGCTGTAAAGCTAAGAATGCACAAAGCTGCACCGTATGCTTCCCCAATACCTCTTAATACATTCTGAAGCTATAAAAGCAACAATAAAGGAGATATAAGGCAAAACTCCAAAGCAACTATTTTATTACTCCAGTTTGACCCATAAAGGGGGGTCGGGGGATAAAATTGACCGGCTATTTAGATTCTCCATATATGCTTTCCCAATACCTCTTAATACATTCTGAAGCTATAAAAGCAACAATAAAGGAGATATAAGGCAAAAACTCCAAAGCAGCTATTTATGACCCCAGTTTGACCCATAAGGGGGGGTCGGGGGGTAAAACTGACCGGCTATTTAGACTCTCCACATATGCTTTCGCAATACCTCTTAATATATTCTGAAGCTATAAAAGCAACAATAAAGGATATAAAGGCAAAAACTCAAAATCGGCTATTTTATGACCCCACTTTGACCCATAAGGGGGGTGGGGGGTGGGTTAAACTGACCGGCTATTTAGACTCTCCATATAGGCTTTCCCAATACCTCTTAATACATTCTGAAGCTATAAAAGCAACAATAAAGGAGATATAAGGCAAAAACTCAAAAACAGCTATTTTATGACCCCACTTTGACCCATAAGGGGGGGTTGGGGGGTAAAACTGACCGGCTATTTAGACTCTCCATATATGCTTTCCCAATACCTCTTAATACATTCTGAAGCTATAAAACCAACAATAAAGGAGATATAAGGCAAAAACTCAAAATCGGCTATTTTATGACCCCAGTTTGACCCATAAGGCGGGGTCGGGGGGTAAAACTGACCGGCTATTTAGACTCTCCACATTTGGTTTCCTATTACCTCCCAGTACATTTTATAGCTCTAAATGCAATACTTAAGAAGATAATAGGGGGGTTGGCCTAAATTTAAGGCTTTCAGATTGGAAGGTGTCAGAAAATCACTCATAAATGAGACATTTTTCAAGGGATTGCTGCCAAAATCTAATCAGCTCGCGTTTTCGATAGTATCAACACGTGTGTCAAATTATAAGGCTCTGTAGCAAGTAGTTTTTCCTGAAGTGTGATGACGGGGGGGTGTACTTCAAAAAATTGTTTTTGATCATGTGACCTTCATAAAGGTCAAAGGTCAAATTTAAGCATGCAGAAAAATTTTCCCACGCCTAAGGTATATAACTGCCAAATATGGTTTGAAACCTTCTAATAGTAAGGGAGATATTCAAGGGAGACCATAATGCGGCGGCGGCGAGGAAACTGAGGCGAAAACAAATAAGCGCCTTTCAGGGACGCTTAATTAAAGAACTAATTATTCAAAAGAAACCTTACCCTGCACCAAATAAATATCCAAAACAATTTTACTAAAGTTTAGCCATTATTCACTGATTAAACAAAGAAAGTCAACACTATGTCATTCTCTTTTTGTCTAACACCATATTTACAAGAAGTGGCATTTTTTGTTAGATATTAAATTTTGTGAATTTTAAGACAACTAAAAATTTTACTGGATTTACCTTTAATATTGCAGGGAGTAAATATGCTTGTTTTTATTTTCTACATTCAATTGATAAACCTAAAGGATTCGATAAACAGCCTAAAATGTTGAAGCAATTATAAATATCCCATAATTCAAAGCAAAATGAGGGATAAATACGATATACAATCAGGTTTTAATGACCATTTACATCAAAGTTAAAGTTTGATGTCCCGATCAACAGCCATGATCATATTGGGACAGGCCCTCAGCCATGCCACTTGTAGGAGTTGAACCCAAACAGAGCTGAAAGCCTGTGATTCGATGCCATACTTACTAACCACTAGAGAACCAAGGACCTGTTTACATATTTGGAGAGACTTTTTGCTCACCCACCTTGTTCTGATCCAAACTCCACAAAGATCTTCACGACAATCTCTGCATCTTCCTCCTCACTCTGCTTCTCTTGGTAGATGATGACCCGGTTTACTGTGCCATAACGTCCACACTCCTCCGTCACCTCTGTCTCCAGCTCCTCATCCAGGTCCTCAGGCCCAACCATATTACGCAGGACCATCACTCGACTCTATGAAAAAAGTAAAATGCACCGATATTTACAGTACAATATATTGTATGAAATATCTAGGATTGCCATGAGATGTAATTTTTGTGCATGAGTTCTCTTTTGCAAGTTTTGAAGTCTGGTCTGATTAAATCCAAACATGCAACACATGCCAATCTACCAATAAAAGATAAAATAGAGAGAACTATTTGAAATGACTATTGGCAATTATTTTGCAATAATAATGGCAACTAGAGTATTGCTTTGCAAGAGAAAAAGAAATTGTTTTTGCACAGCAAAAACAAAGAGTCCCAATGAGTATTAATGAGTTTGTAGAAATGACCATCTTCCATGTTTTTCCATTTATGACAAAATGCAAGGTTTCATAGATGAATCTGGTTTATTTTTTTATTTATTTTTTTTTTTGCGTTTTACGCAGAAATTCAAGATGGCCGCCAAAAGTAGCAGGAAAATGATTTTTGCGAAAAGTCGCCAGTAGACTCTGCAGATCAAAAATTTCGTCGAAATCGCTCTATCTCGCTCCGTTTCCTAGATAAACGTATCTTTGTGTTTAACACAGAAATTCAAGATGGCCACCAAAAGTGGCGGAAAAACGTTTTTTGGGAAAAGACGCAAGTAGGCTCTGCAGATACCCTATGGTTCAAAATTTTTTTTGAAATCACCCTATCTCACTCCGTTTCAGAGATAAAGGCGTTTTATGCAGAAATTCAAGATGGCCACCAAAAGTGACGGAAAAACAATTTTTTGGGAAAGTTGCCAGAAGACTCTGAAATTGCTCTATCTCGCTCCATTTCCAAGATAAATGCGTTTTTACATTTTCACCATTAAGAAAAATCGTGACATTTAATTAATCGTTAATAAGTCGGCCATTTTGTATTGGATCACTTCCACAAGTTTGCAAATTTAATAAGTAAATTAAATTTTTATAAGTTAATACCCTATCCAATGGACAATAGCTTATCCGGTCGGCGCAGACCGGCCCGCCAAACGTCAGAAAAAGACGTCCTGTGTTTCCACCGGCCAGGCCGGCCCAGTGCTGTGCACTCGCCAGATGGCGTGTAGTACTTCCTTCCTGTCTAGACAGCGTGACGTCATAGCATCTTTTTCGTTGTCTAAATCTATTAGACCCCTAGTAAGCTGATAGCGGGGTCGGAGGGACGGTATTGTGTGTCCATTGGATAGGGTATTAACTTATAAAAATTTAATTTACTTATTAAATTTGCAATTTTATTGCGTTAATACATCCTATCCAATGGACAATAGCTGAATAACTACCGCTTGGTCGGCGGGTAAGTTACTAGGGATTAAAAGTTGAACTTATGTCAGAGATTGTAATAATCTCTCCTTTAGCCTGGGTGGACCTTGAAGTCAAAAACACCCTTAAGGCTATGGTCGAATATCATCATCCGGTTGTCCGGAATGGAACCGTCAGAGTCGACTTTGCCCCCCCCCCCCCCTTTTTTTACAGACCTGCTCTGAGGTAGGGGAAGAGAGGGATGAGTTCAATCCCATAAAATAACACCTCCTGGAGGAAGTATGTGAGAGATTTTTTTTTTTTTTTTTTTGTTACTTGTGCAAAATTAAAACTAAATGTGCAATATATACAAATATGTACCAGTATTTACATATGTACATATCTCCTCTAGGTACCAGTCTGTTGGTGGATCTGCTGAGCAGCCACAACCGGTCCAAGATGGCAGAGCTCTGAGTCAGCCCAAGCCACATGGGTGAAGGTATTATGAGATTTCCAGTGGCAGGCTGCTAAGATCTGTTCTAAGGAAACTCCCGATTGGAAGGCCTTAGAGGCCGCAAAGGCCCTGACATCATGAGCTTTAACTTGATGTAGGGTGTGGGCCTGATGATCAGAGAGTTCATAGCATAGGATCACAGTTTGCTTGATCCATGAGGAGATAGTGGCAGGGGAGATGTCTTTGTCGAAACCCTTCTTGAAGGAGACAAAGACTAACTCCTTGTGTTGCCTGAGGTCTGAAGTCCTGTCCAAATAGTAGCGCAAAGCTCTGACTGGACAGAGGGATCTGTCAGACTTGAGGGATTTATCTAGAGTAGGAGCCAGGGCTGGTATTACCACTGGGGCTACACTCTCTGGACCCTCCTTGGCCTGCTGGTTCTTAGAGAGAAAGCTGGGGGATGGAAAAAGAGACACCTTAGACCATTCCGACTGGTGCCTGATGTTCTTATGCTGCCATGCATGGATTTCACTCCATCTTTTGCCAGAGCCCAGGGCCAAAAGGAAGACAGTCTTGAGGGTCACATGCTTCAGAGACGCCTCCCTAAGTGGTTCGAAGGGAGCCTTTGTCAGCTGGTGTAGTACCAGGGAAAGGTTCCAGGAGGGTATTCCCCTCCGCCCTTTGGGTCTGTCTCTGTGGAAACTTTCCAAGAGACGAGTGAGGTTATCATTTTTGCTGATATTGATTGATGTATCACCCAGTTTATCAGCAATGGCAGATCTGTATCCATCAATGGTGTTGGGCTGTAATTTCTTGTCCTCAAAGAGGTACATTAAGAAGTCAGCCACTGACTTTACAGGTGGTGACCTGAAGTCCACCTGATTAGTGTCGCACCACTTTGTAAAAATGGTCCACTTTGCCTCATAGACTGATCTGGTTGACTTTCTTTGAGGAGCCTCAATTCTTGCTGCCACTGCCTCAGAGAAGCCCTGTTCTTTGATTTTTGAGGCTCTAGGAGCCAGGCATGGAGATTTAGATTTGTCAGATTTCTGTGAGGGATCTGATTGAAAGGCTGTGTTAGAAGACTGGGCAGGTTGGGCAGGCTGCGAGGGATCTGACTGGACATGGTCACTAGGTCCCAAAACCAAGGCATGTTGGGCCATCCGGGAGCAATCAGAATGAGTCTCTTGCACGGGGAGTCCAGTAGCTTCACCACCACTTTGCCCAATATGGCGGTCGGTGGGAAGGCGTATGTATCCAGATCGTCCCATGGCAGGGTGAGCGCATCCACTGCTATAGCCAGGGAGTCCGGTACAGGAGAGACAAACTGAGGTAACTTGTGGTTGAACCTTGTGGCAAATAGGTCTATTTGAGGCCGGTGCCATTGATTGCATAGTTGTTGGAAAACTTCCGGAAGGAGGGACCATTCTGTTTGGATGGTCTGACCCAGCCTGGATAGCTTGTCTGCTATCACATTTAAATGGCCTGGGATGTGTCGGGCTTTTAGAGTCACTTGTCGCTGGGAGCACCAGGTCAAGATTCTCCATAGTAGGGCACACAGTGGGCCCGACCTCATGCCTCCTCCCTTGTTTATGTAAGCTACCACTGTAGTATTGTCAGTTGCCACCAGAACCATTTTGTCTACACAGAGATCTTGAAACTCTTTGAGGGCCAGGAAAACCGCTTTGAGTTCTAGATAATTTATGTGCAGTTTGCTTTCCGGCACCAACCAGGTCCCTCTTGCAGTGAACTCGTTTAAGTGAGCGCCCCACCCTTCTTTTGATGCGTCTGTAAATATCTGCAGAGCATGTCTTACTGGGTGTAGTGGTTGGCCTTGAAGCACATTGTCTTCCTCTAGCCACCATTGTAAGTGGGGGTGCAGGGACCTTGGTAGGGGAATAATCTTCTCTAGAGATTCTGGTACCCTCCAGTTGTTCTTGAGATGCCACTGTATGGGTCTCATATGCAGTCGGCCGAGGTGAACCTGTTTTTCTGTGGCTGTTAGTAGGCCTATCAGGGACATGAACTGTCGGACCGGACAGGCCGGTAACGACAGGAGTAGTTGTATCTTGTCCTGAAGGCTTTGCCACCGGTCCAGGGTCGGTCTGACCCGGCCGGACCTGAGGTCGAACTGGTAACCTACAAAGTCGAAGATCTGTTTGGGTTCCAGCTCTGATTTTTCTAAATTCACCAGCCAACCTAGGTCCTGGCACATTTTGATCAGGACTTGGGTATGGTGGAGACAAGTTTTGCGGGATTTGGATCTCACCAACCAGTCGTCTAGGTACTGGTGGATTCTTATACCCTTGTGTGTGGCCATCAGTTTCACCTCCTTTGCGACCACAGTAAACTCCAAGGGTGCTGTGGACAGTCCGAACGGCAGGGCCTTGAACTGGTATGTTCGCCCTTGGACGTGAAATCTCAAATATTTCCTGGATTGTTCCTGTATTGGAATATGGAAATAGGCGTCCTGAAAGTCTATGGATGTGACCCATTCCCCTTGTTGGAGTGATGACCTGATGGTTTCCGGTGTCTCCATCTTGAATTTCTCCACCTTGAGGAAGAGATTTAGCTTGCTCAGGTCTAGGATAGGTCTCCACCTGTTGTTTGGTTTCGGAACTAGAAATAGCCGGTTGAAAAACCCTAGGGACTTTTGATTTTGAACTAGTTCCACTGCATTTTTGTCGATAAGTTGATGTAATGCCTCCATCAGGTAGCTGTCCCTGTGAGGATTGACATAGCAACTTACGACTGTGGGATATCTTGTGAGTCTGGGTCGAATCCGGAAGGGGAGGGGGTAACCCTCTCTCAAAATTTACTTACTTTACTTATTTAGTTACTTTCGGACCGGCTCCCAGCTCCAGCCAAACTTCCCAAAAGTGTTGGAATCGAGCCCCTACAGGATAAGTTGTGACAACATTTCTGACATTTGTTACAGGTTGGGCATAAGACAATTGAGTGACACAAGAAGCACCTTTCACATATTTTACTGTATGACTCTTTTGAAAGGGATGACAGTCTGCTACCCCGGGACTTATTTCTTTCTTTTGCGAAAGCCCGGGGGCAGTATGAGCATGGTTCACAACATTTAATTTTACAAAAGTGTCTTTGTATTGTCTTTGTTCTGTAACTGGGCTCCCGGCCAGCAGTCCTTCCTGTGATTTGAAAACACATTGATTGTCATTTATATGACTGCTGGCCCTTGGCTGGTCGTAAGGAGTAGTAAGGTGATTTGCCCTTGCCTCTCTTGCTTTGTCCTCTGTATCCCACATTTTTCCAAGCTGGACGATCCGGCTTTTTATTGTCTGGTCGTTTTTCCGGCCGCTCATAGGGGTGGAAGCGAGCTTTCTTCCCAGTGTGAATCTGTCCTTTCGATTCAAAGGTGGCTATGTCCTGCTCTGCCTGCTTTAAAGCTTCTTCTGGGAAAAGCATAGACATGTTAAGCGGACCTGTCCAGAGAGCAGCCAAGGTGTCCGGCTTTATACCAGGTTTGAGGTGAGACAGGTATGCATCCCTCCTGGTGAGTGTGGAGTTGGCCACTGTAATGAAAACAAAGTCAGTAAGATATTCAAAGGTCCTGGCCATAGCTTGGGTGATACCCGAGTTAAAATCCAGGAGGAATTGCAACTCCTCAGCAGCACCAGAGACCTTGGATGAAGATTTTCCCTTACTAAGTTCCAACTTAATGGCTTTTAACTGTGATCTCATATTGTCCTGCACTTTGTTCAGACACCTATTCTTTTCAGAACTCAAACCCGGGGATTTGACTACCCCTTGGGCGTCCACAGCTCCCACTACCGTCACAGAGGACGGGTCGATGAGAGAGGAACTAGCTGAGTCTTTGTTTGGTGTATCAGACGATTTCTTAAGCTCTCGCTTTTCCTTTTTAATCCTATAACTAGGAGTGGACAACTGTAAGCGTTGGTCCTCTGTGAGGGAGTTACAAGCAGGGCAGTCATTATGTGAAATACAAGGATCTGAGCCTTTACTTTTTTCTCTACATCTAGCGCAGAAACTATGGCTGTCGAAACTGGCCATAATATGTCCACAGCTCCTGTGTTTCTGGCTAGGAGAAGACATAACGTACTGATAGAATGTGAAAATAAGATACAAACGTTCTATGACACTCCCACAACAATGTTATATAACTTCCGAAACACTTCTTGAAGATAAACTGACAAATTCCAAAATATAAATTCACTCTCAAAATTTCGTGTACACAAGGCACGCCCCAAACGAAAAAGATGCTATGACGTCACGCTGTCTAGACAGGAAGGAAGTACTACACGCCATCTGGCGAGTGCACAGCACTGGGCCGGCCTGGCCGGTGGAAACACAGGACGTCTTTTTCTGACGTTTGGCGGGCCGGTCTGCGCCGACCGGATAAGCTATTGTCCATTGGATAGGATGTATTAACGCAATAAAATACTGATTTCCAGACATCTATATAACGTACCTACTTGTCAACTTTCATGTGAATAGATGAAACGCTTTTTAAGTTATCATCCGGACAAGCACACCCTTTTGAAAAAACATGTTTTTGGTCATGTGACTTCTCCGATTGGTTCAAATGTCATGACAACATATTCAGAAATTTTTCCCAGGGCTACTGCATACACCTACCAAATATGAAGAGAATCCGCTTTATGGCTGTAAAGCTATTGTGAAAAGAAAGTGCGGATCTGGCGAATCCGGCTTAGTTTGTTCTCCCAGAAACAAACAAGCGTCCCTTCTGGGACGCTTAATTATTTTGTATGACCATCACTCAGCTGACAGCACAATAACCTGAGAGATGTGTGTAAGTCCACACAGTTTTATGAATAAAATGGGGCAAGGACAGGTTTCCCGGGAATTCAAAAACCATGTGTACATGGCCAACTGGGTACTTGTAAAATGATTTAAATATTGTGTATTTCCATACATAACACGGGCAAAACCTTATACCCATTGACATTTGTTGACCTTATCTTTGTTTCTAACATAACTTTATTTTTGGAGATATCTCACATCTTATTTTTGACAAAATTATTAAAGCAACCACTAGTGCTGCAACGAGTTGACCGAAACTCGAGTCGTAACTCGATGGGCGATATTTGGGGATAACATTGGTTTATGCAATTTAAACTCGAGTTTTTAAGAAATAAATAATGATATACTAATCTTGTTACAAACTAGCACTTTTGCAATTTATTTAACCGTAAAGACCTAAAAATCAATGAGCAATGGTCGGTTTTTTTATTTCCCTTATTTACGTGGCTGTTCCATAAAGTGCTCATACATATCTGCACAATTTAACCGGCAACAAAATACGTACATATATTTCCTTGTAATAAAATGGTACTACTAAACACAATTACGTAATGGCGGATCCCTTAATGACATTGTTATTTTATTTATATTTATGTCATTTATTCGAGTTCAACTCGCATCTAACAGGTGATTCTCGATCTACAGAAATCGCTAATGATTACAGCCCTAGCAACTGCCATATTTGTTTTACTGGTACCCACTTCTGGTTGGTTACAGTTAAAACACAGATACCTGGATAAAGGAAAATTTTTTTTATTAAACTACAGACACTTGGACCCATTTTTCACCCAGTCACTTTCCCTAGAATAAATCTCATGTCTCACCTCTGCCTTTTTGCGCATGAGTTTCTGCATGATCATGTGTCTCTGGTTGCTGCCTTTGATTTTGATCTGTTCCTGCTGTTCCAGTGACTGTGAGGCCTCGTCCTCTACCAGCTGTTTCTGAGCTTCTGTCAGCTCTAACGACACCTGTTGCTGACCACTAGAGCCTGCCATTGCAGATGCACCTAGGCCACCTAAATATATATATAAATAAATATATATATAGTGTTTACAGAGTAAATTTACATAGTATAGGTACAAATAAACTATAAAGTGGCTTGACAAATGAAACGGCAACAGCAGAGGCCAATTGATAATCTATTTGAACCATACTTTATATAAGGTTTTATTTGAACCATAATTTTTACCTGGTGCTGAACTGGTTAACTTTTTTTTTAATATCACCTGAAAAAGGATTTTATGCGATAATTCGGAAAAAAAAAATGTTTGAGTTAAGGTCTAAAAAGGTATCAAATTAAAGCATTTTATCTGTGCTTTATGTTAAGATGATATTATTTGCTAAATACGAAACAATTTGGGTGAATTATTTGCTTTTCTAACATCTTGCGATCTGCTATATTGTTTGTTTATAAGCATGGCAATGTGACGTTTTTAGTATTAATTAAGCACACTAAACATTGGAAATAGTTAATCAGTTGGTCAATGATTAATGCAAGCAACTATCTGACTAGCAATTTATGCTAATCGTTTGAACTCTATTTTTAAAGCAGTTAATTTTTTTTTTATGCATTTCTCCTGTTGTCCCCACCCCTAGGAGTGGTGAAAGAGTTTCTTACTTAAGTACGTCATATTTAAATTTTACTGAATAATCTAAAGGTTTTTTTAAAAACTTTTTCCCCTGTAGCAGAACAAGTAGGAACTGACAGTAAATGACAACACTGGCTTCATACAAAAAGAATATTCTATACAAGTTAAAATATTCACGGAAGAAGTAACAACAATGTAATGTAAAATTAATGTGAATTCACATTACTTTTCAAAAGTAATGCATTACACATTACTTTGCCCCTTCTAATGTGCATTACACATGACATTACTTTGTAAAATGTAATGCATTACAGGGCATTACACTTTACCCCAGGCCTGTTACTTACCCACAGTAGGAGGAGGAATAGCAGCAGGTAATGCAGAAGCCCCAGCCATTCCCCCCGCAGCTTGTCCCACTGTTAACAAACATACACAAAGTCACCACTGGTGTGTTTCACTACTATTTCAACAGGGTCATATTAGGGCAGTCCCGCAGTGAATCCCCACACATTTTCACGAGCAGGGTTCAAACCCATGACCAGATTGGTGAGAGCCAAGTGACCATGAAATGTTACACTTATTAACCACTCACAATGAAACAACAGCACTATTTGACAGATGCAAAGGTAGTAATGTGAAGCTGATCAGAAGTTTTATCATTCAAACACTCCTCAAACAACAACCATCCATTAACAAAAGAATAAGAATGTTCAGAATTCAAATAAATGCTCCAAAATGATATTGCCAACATCAAGTTTAGTATTAATATTTAACTTATGACAGCATTTTCTCTACTTTTAATAAAATAGTTTTCAACACTGTTGAATTACCAAAGAATATTAGAACAAAATGAAATTTACCGGTGTATGTTAAATTTGGTAAATGAGGAATCCCCAAATTTATTTATAATCTTTATTTTTTTTAAAAAAGATTCAATCAACTATTTTTCATCATTCATTTAATATGCATGTAGTTTGCTTCCTTCGTGATAATTTTAAGAAATGTCTAAAGCGGTGCATACCACACAATATAGCAGATTACACACACTATTTTTACAATAATATACAGATTTTTACAAACTTCGGAAAATTTCTCTTTTTAATAACAGAGTGAGTCGTGTTCCTAATATTACAGTGAGTCAGAGTACAAGTACACAAGGTATTTTGACAAAAAGAAGCTTTCACGTGTCTGACTAACATATCTGAGATGAAATAGTACTTACAGAGGGAGGTCTGATCTGGTGGATTGGTGAGTTGGGGTATGACCATACCGGGTGCTCCAGGGCCTAGCTGTGGGATGGCTAGTCCAGGAGGTGGTAAAGCTTCTGAGCCAGGTGCAGACTAAAAATGTACAAGGACACAGAAACATAGGCAATCAGTAGGAACTGAGAACATTTTTCAGCATTAATATATTCTAAAAAATGTAGATTATGATAGACTGACATAGATATTGTTGATAATTGTTCCCTGTTCAAGTTTGCTTCAACTTTGGTTGGATGATTCTTTGGGAAGTAACTGATTCTTTCAAATGAACTTTCATATTTTTAAATGTAAAATCCATTTTTATGAATAAAAATGTATATACTTACCATATGAAAACACTTGGGTAAGCTTTGCTTGGCATTCGGTGACCGCCACGTACACCATACATAGAATTTAAAATATGAGGGGAGACCCTCTTTAAACCTATATACTTGCTACCCTTTGACCCCTGGTGACCTAGTTCACTCTGCCATGCGCATTAATGCGAAAATAGTTCATTCTTTTTGTGAATAAACCTAGATGCTGGAAAAAGGCCTAAAAGCGGGGCAGGCGGGAGGGTGATTTGCTGTTTTCATATGGTAAGTATATACATTTTTATTCATAAAAATGGATTTTACATTTAAAAATATGAAATTTTATTTCATAAAAATGTAAATATACTATACCATATGAAAACACTTGGGTTGAATGCCCACATGGAAGGATGGTGGGAAAAAAGACAGACTAAGGAGGAAACCACCCATGGTTAAAGTGCACTAAAAAAGGAAAACTCCTGGTGCATAACCGAAAACCCCTGTGATGAAGGTGCAACTTGACTAAGTGTGAAGTAGTTAACTACTTATTACCTTCAGCACTGCTGTCTATACCCAAGAGGTCAGCTCTAAGAGGATAAGCACCAAAGTGTCAACACCCAGAAGATGTGCCAAAAGTACACTACCAAGCACAGTCCCCAAAAAGGAAGTCCCCAAAAAAGGAATACCCCCCCCCCCCCCCCCCCCTTTTCTGAGGCTAAGAAAGGATCAAGAAAAAGGAAGATCAAGTAGAAAGGGAGACTACACGTTGTGCAGCCACAATATCTCCCAATCTATAGGTATCCTCAAGATCCTTGAGAGCCACATTCCTAAAGTAGAAGGATGTAAAAGTGGAATGGCTCTTCCACGTGCAAGATCTCATGATATCAAGGAGTGGGATTCCACCCTTAAAGGACCAGGACGCAGCCTGTGCCCTTACATCATGAGCCTTGACACCATGAAGAGATGCATTCTCAGTGGAACAGTTCTTAAGGGTGAACTGGATTAAGTCTTTAATCCAATTAGAAATCGTCTGGGCAGCGATATCACCCTGTTTTGACTTCAAGAGTGAAACAAAGAAAAGAGATCTACCCTGCCTGAGGTCAGAAGTCCTAGACAAATAATGTCTAAGGGCTCTGACAGGACATAGAGACCTATCTTCTGTATCCTGTTGACCAAGGCACTTAGTCAAAGCAGGAATTTCAATTTCCGAAAAAATTGAAGCACCCTCTGAAGCTAACTGGTTCTTAGCCAGAAAAGCAGGATCTGTTTTAAGGATGACCTTTGACCATCCTTTAGAGTGAGAACAACCCTTAAAAGTAAAAGCATGAATCTCACTCCTTCTCCTTCCAGATGCAAGGGCAATAAGAAAAACCGTCTTCCAAGTGAGGAACTTTGGCTCAGCAAGAGACAAAGGTTCAAAAGGAGCCTTGGTAAGAGCCTGCAAAACCAAGGTCAAGTCCCAGGAAGGAATGTGACGAGTAGCCTTAGGCCTGGACTTGTAAAAGCTCTGAATGAGTCTTTTGAGCTCCTTATTAGAACCCAACTCCAAGTCTGCATCAAGCTTCATGGAGAGAGCTGACCTATATCCCTCTATAGTCTGAGGAAGTAATTTCTTTTCAGAGAAAAGAAATAGGAAGAACTCAGCTATGATGGGGACAGTAGGGTGCATGGCAGAGAAGCCATGTTCCTCACACCAAGTGCAGAAACCGTTCCACTTCGCTTCATACACTGATTTAGAAGACTTTCTAATAGGACTCAAAATCCTACTAGTCACTTCCTGAGAAAACCCTTTTTTCTCTAGGGAGACTTCAGCCAAAAGGCATGAAGGTTTAGACTCCTTAGATTTTGATGAAACACCTCGAGATGAGGTTGCTTTAAGAGATTTTCTTTTAGAGGAAGAGCGATTGGCTTTCTTATTGACAATGCCAATAGATCCTGAAGCCACTCTTTGGTTTCCCAGAGAGGAGCAACAAGAAGCATCCTGCAGCTCTGAGAGTTGATTAACTTCTTGACCACAAGTGGACAAAGAGCTGTAGGAGGGAAGGAGTAGAGATGAAGTCCGGACCAATTCATCTCCAGGGCATCTACTGCCAGAGCCTTGGGATCTGGCACTGGAGAGACATACTGGGGAAGCTTGTGATTGAATCTTGTTGCAAAGAGATCTATTTGAGGTTGGAAGTCTATTTGTGACAGCCACCTGAAGATCTTTGGATTGAGAGACCACTCTGTATGAAGGGTCTGTTGAGACCTGGAGAGTTGGTCTGCTACAAGATTCATGACTGCTGGAACGTGTCTTGCTGTAAGAACAACCTTGTTCTTGCGACAGAAGGCAAACAGGTGCCAAGTCAGGGCAAACATGTCCCAGGAGCGAGTGCCCCCTAGTTTGTTTATGTAAGCACAGACAGTTGTGTTGTCTGAGGCCACCTGAATAATCCTTTGATGAAGGGATAACTGAGGGACAAAAGTCTTGAGAGCCAGGAGCACAGCCTTGAGCTCCAGAACATTGATATGCAGTTTGGACTGCTGAGTCGACCAATAACCTTGAGCAATCATGTGAGCACAATGAGCTCCCCAACCCTGAGCTGAGGCATCCGTGTAAATGGATGTGACATACTTGGGTGGGTGCAGAGGAGCTTGCGCCATGACATTGTTCCTCAGTAACCACCACCTTAGATGAACCTTCACTGAAGGGTCCAAGGTGAATGGAGAATCCAGGGCACCTTTTAGGTGGCAATTGTAATTTCTCCTGAGATGAAATTGAAGGTGTCGCATATGAAGGCGACCCTGAGGTACTAACTTCTCTGTGGAAGCTAGTAGACCCAAAAGGTGCATAGCCTGGCGTGGAGTAGTAAGGGGGTTGAAAAGCAGAGGATGAATAGCCTCCTGAATGGACAGGAACCTGGCCTCTGTTGGATAACAAACCCCCTTGGACAGGTCGAAAACCTGGCCCAGGAAGGTGAAAACTTGCTTTGGAAGCAAATCTGACTTCTCCCTGTTTACAATCCACCCCAGTTTGTGAGTCAACTCCAACAAAGTTAGAGTTGCAGAATGAGCCTCTTGACAACTGTTGGCTTTGATAAGCCAATCGTCTAGGTACATGTGAACTGAGATGCCCAACCTCAAGGCCATCCTTTTCACTTCCTTGACAAAGGTAGTGAATTCCCTGGGAGCTGTGGCTAGGCCAAAAGGCATAGCCACAAACTGGTACACTTTGCCCAAGACTTGAAACCTGAGCAGTTTGTGAACCGTAGGAGCCATGGGAACGTGGAAGTATGCATCCTTGAGGTCCAGAGAAGTTGTCCACTGGCCAACTTGAAGGGAGTTTCTGATGGACTGAGTAGTTTCCATCCTGAAAGTGGGGAAGTCCAGATAAAGATTTAAATGACTCAAATCTATTACTGGCCTCCATCCTCCAGTCTTCTTTGCCACAAGGAAAAGTCTGCTGTAGAAAGCCAGGGATGAAGAATCCCTGACCTCCTGGATTGCTCCTTTGAGCAGCATATCCACAACAGCTTGGCAAAGAACTAGATTCTTCTCTAGGGAAGAATAGTGGCTGTTTATCAAAGGGACCCTGGATAACGGAATTCGAACTGAACCTATTGGAAGCTGAAGTCCAAATTCCAGGGTCTTGATAACAGAAGGATGGGCCCCTAAGAACTTCCAATTGAGATGGAAATAACCCAGTCGACCTCCCACTGGCAAAGTGGTGGGGTCTGGAGGTATGAGTGGGACCTTGGAGAGTTCCAAGGTCACTCTTACCTCCTGTGGGACATCATTGTTGAGATTGAGGTTGGGGCTTTTTGCCCCTACCCCTGGAAGACTTTCCACCACGTGGTTTCTTGGAACCTCGAAAGGAACCAGAACCAGAAGTAGGACCCTTCTGAAATTTCCTATCTTGAGAATCCCTATCTTGGGATTGTTGTCTTTTGAAAGACTTGCCCCTGGATGCAGAAGCAGAAAGTTGTTTGGACACTCCCTTAGTCAGGACAGTCTGGAACTGTTCCTGCTTATACTCTTTAGTGTGAGAAGAAAGAGCCTTCAAGGCAAATTCACCAAAGAGGGAGGGACCATAGATAGGATGAGACCTAAGTTCCCTAACAATATGATCTGGCACATGTTTAGGGACTGTGCAAAGGAAGGAATCCCTCCTTGCCAAGGTCACAGTAGAGATAGAATGGGTGATGGAAGCCAACAAATCAATTAAGTGAAACTTCACCTGATTGATCAGCAAAGAATTGACGTCCAAGGCCTGCTGAATGTCCAGAGAAAGATTAGACTCAGTTTGGTCAACCAACTTCACTAAGTTGGTATGATTGACCGCTAAAGCCTCTTGATAGAAGTCTAGGGAATTCAGAATCATTAAATCTGACCTAAGACTCTTCTCAAGGGCATGAGCTGTACTTCTGGACAAGTAAATCTCCTTTTTGGGAGATGGCAAACCTGACCCCTGATCCGGATCTTTCAAAAGATCAGTCCAGACATCAGAAGCCATGGGTCTGTACCTGGCAAAGCTGAGTTTTGAGGGTTTGTTAGGGAAAATTCCCAACTTCCTCAACTTAGTTTGGGAAGCTCCCAAATTAGAAGAGCGTGAATGCAAATCAGATAGATATGCATCAGCCATCTTAAAGGAACTCCTCAGCCTAGAACTGATGGGGAGACTCATGGGTGAGGATTTTGATTGGTCGGGGTAGAGGTCCGAGCAATCCTCGGGATCGTGATTCTGAACACAAGGGCTGGAAATCTTATCTGATAAGACTTGAAAGACAGAGTCTAAAGCCTCCCTGTAGTCCCTATTGACCGACTGGACGTAAGGGATGTTTGGCATTGAATCTACGACCTGCAGCTCAGCCTCAAGATTAACCTGAGACTGAGTCTGAAGTGAGTCCTGAGAATCATTAAAAGTCGCACCCGAAGGTTGCGACAGATCCTGACTAGCCATTGGCTGTTGAGTAACAGCAGGGTTGGCAATACCCTGAAACCTATCTAACATGGAAGACATGAGAGATGAGAAAGAGTTGAAAAAATCAGCCTGAGGCTGATAAGGGGGCCTGTGAAAAGATTGGTCATAAACTGGGTAGCCTGCCGGCACCGGGACAGCCTGAATGGGCTGAGCTGAGGGAAAATTACCCACAGAACCCGGTTGCTGGGAAATCGGTCTACCCAAAGAATTCGAAGAATTCACAGACCAAGATGACATTACACAGGATTGAGGGGGTAAAGGCACACCAGTCACTGGATGTGAATCCACCGGTGGGGATTGAGTAACCCCCAAAAGCCAACTAGTGCATGCTTCTAAAGAAGTCATACTAGGCAGTAAGCCCGAAGGCAAGGTGGAAAAACACGAGCCAGAAGAAGCTGAAGTACCGGTAGTAAGGGGAGGATCCATAAGGAACCGAGTATGGTAGGTAGTTGCGAAAAAACAAAAATATTTGAATTTTGTGACACTTGAGATAAAGTATTGCTCTGAAAACAAAGTACATAATATAAACATGTATAATAAAGCAAATGAATAAGTAAATATGCTGTACTCACTGAAAGAATGACTATTCTTCAGAAAGTTCACGATTAACCTCCATTTTGAATGTGACGTCACAGTCACGTGATCTGGTGAAGTTTTCGTACAACAACTAAGTAAATGTGAAAATTGCGGTAATTCGAAGAATTTCGAAGAATGAATGAAGGAATACCCTGAATAGGTGAAAATAAACATTTAGAACTAAAAATCTAATGCAAACCACCAAGGAAATGAATATTTCCGAAGGGAAACCCACATCCGTACCACGTGACCACATGAGCTAAGTTACAAAAAAGACAAGTAATATTGCAAAAAACAAGCAATAAATACACCAGAAATCGATAAAATCGAATAAATATGAAGGAAAAGTGATTAAAAACAGCATAAACGTACTTACAGAGCACCACAACACCTAGCAGGTCTTAAAAAATTGGGCAGCAAAAATGCCGAGTTGAGAGTTCAACCGCCACAAAAAGAATGAACTATTTTCGCATTAATGCGCATGGCAGAGTGAACTAGGTCACCAGGGGTCAAAGGGTAGCAAGTATATAGGTTTAAAGAGGGTCTCCCCTCATATTTTAAATTCTATGTATGGTGTACGTGGCGGTCACCGAATGCCAAGCAAAGCTTACCAAAGTGTTTTCATATGGTATAGTATATTTACATTTTTATGAAATAAAAAATAATAATTCAATATACATCTTATTTTGCATTAATAAACATCTAACTGACTAAATTATTTTATGCAGTTTTCATTTCAACATGATGAATTTATCACATCTTTCTATTCTGTTTACATCTGCTGCCATATTTCAATGGCTCTGTGCTGTGGATACAAAATTTTGGAAGAACTGATATTTCTATGAACCCTTGAAACCCCTTTCATTATAAATATAATATGTATCGATATTTAAAAGTAACCCAGATGCTAAACTAAAATACCTCAATGCTCAGCAGTATTTCCCTACTTGGCAATCAGGGGAAAATTAATGATATTCCTACAAAACTCCATCCTCATGCAAAGGTCAACATCTCCTGAAGAATTCGATACACTGGAAATAAAGTCAAGCTTGCTTCCTGTGTAAACTAAGGGCAATTAAACAATGTATCCAAATGCAAATCATAGAGTTCTAACAGGTTTTTCTAGTACTTACTGCATCCATGGCAGTGATCTTGGCAGTGACAGCGGCAGCAGCGACTGCAGCAGCTGTAGGCATGGAGCTGGGAACTGATGGGGCCATGGCAGCATAGGGTGGTGTACAAGCCTGGAACACACAAACAAGTCTGGAGTTATATTATAGTGAAGTAACATGAAACACATGCAACATATTATAAGTTACAATTACAACTGGAGGATCGCTTGTCAAAAAAAAGATAATGTTTTTGCACAGCAAAAACAAAGCTTCCAGAAAAGGATATAAAGGTGAGTGCTAAAATATTAAGAAAATGCTCTGCTTTTAGCCTTATACTGTTGTGGCAACCAAAGTCTGCGTAGTCTGCTCTATCTAGCTTGTTTTTTTTGAGATATAAGCTTTTTTGAAAAATTCACAAATTCAAAATGGCTGCCATTTTTGGCGAGACAATTTTTTTTTAAAAATTGGGACAAACAAGTGTCCCTTGCGGGACGCATAATACAGGGAAATGTTGTTAACACCTTTGTCATACTGTGACAAGCAGCTTGAGTGTGGGATGAAAAGAGTACATTCTATTAAGCCAAGCATCTACCAGCATTTCCAACTTAAAACTGTGGCAAATATAGAAACTCCATGTCAGGGTGAAAGAGTCTATGCAGCATTAAAGTTTATTCAGTTTTGAGAGTTATCCTTTTGGGAAGTACACATATTAAATATGCAACAAATCACAAGCTATGGGAAATTAATAGAACATTGTAGAAAATTTAATCCAGCATCGGGTAGTGTGCAGACCCCAAAAACAGAATCTGAGGATATTGAGTCTGAGTGTGAGTTGTATACGAGATATGTGCACGATATGCAAAATACACAGTAACTTACAATTTACAGTAAACTAATGGAACACAAGTCATCCATAGGGTCCAGTATCCTAACATTACAATGATTGAATACTATTCCAATTTCCCTCAATATATGTACATCACCTACACATATAGAGTAAGAAATCTAAAATTCACCAGGAATCTAAAATTCGCCACCTCTAAAACCTTAGTTAATTTTATGAAGAAAATGATGTTTTTGTCTAAAAATTTGCAAATTTAATAAGTAAATTAAATTTTTATAAGTTAATACCCTATCCAATGGACAATTGCTAAACCGGTCGGCGCAGACCGGCCCGCCAAACGCCAGAAAAAGACGTCCTGTGTTTCCACCGGCTGGCCAGTCCCAGTACTGTGCATTCGCCAGTTGGCGCATGGTATTTACTTCCTGTCTAGACAACATGACGTCATAGCATCTTTTTCGTTGTCTAAAACTATTAGACCCCTAGTAAGCTGATAGCGGGGTCGGTGGGAGGGTCTTGTGTGTCCATTGGATAGGGTATTAACTTATAAAAATTTAATTTACTTATTAAATTTGCAATTTTATTGCGTTAATACATCCTATCCAATGGACAATTGCTGAATAACTACCGCTTGGTCGGCGGGTAAGTCACTAGGGACTTATGTGAACTCACAAGTAATAGCAAATTTTAACCTACGGTCTAGGCTGACTTCGTCAGGAGACCTATAGGTCCAGGCCTGGGTTGACTTTAAGGTCAGGAAACCCTGCAAGGCCATGGTCGGTTGCCAGCAGCCGGTTACCCGGGGCTATACCGCCGTCGCCCCCCCCCCCCCCCCCCCCCCCCCTTTTTTTTTGCAGACCTGCTCTGAGGTAGGGGAAGAGAGGGATGAGTTCAGTCCCAGAATGCAAATAAACCTCCCAAAGGAAGTACGCCACACTTAATTCTTATGTACATGAAGAAACTGTTTATACATATATACATATCTCCTCAATCTAAGGGCCACATGTGGATCTGCTGAGCAGCCACTACCGAGCCCAATTGGTAAAGCTCTGAATCAGCCCAAGCCCCGCCCTTCATATAGAACTGTATGAAGGTATTGTGAATTCAGTGGCAGGCTGACAAGATTGGATCTAAGGAGACTCCCGACTGGAAGGCCTTAGAAGCAGCAAAGGCCCTGACATCATGGGCTTTAACCTGATGTTAAATGTGGGCCTCCTGGTCAGAGAGCTCATAACATAGGATCACAGTCTGCTTGATCCAAGAGGAGATAGTGGCAGGTGAGATGTCTTTGTTGAAACCTTTCTTAAAGGAGACAAAAGCCACCTCCTTATTCTGCCTGATGTCTGAGGTCCTGTCCAAATAGTAGCACAATGCTCTGACCGGACAGAGGGACCTGTCAGACTTGAGGGATCTATCCAGAGTCGGGGCCAGGGCTGTTATAACCCCAGGGGCCACACTGGACACTCTATGGCCAGCTGATTCTAGGATAGAAAGCTGGGTGATGGATACAGGGCCACCTTTGACCAATCGGATTGGTGTCCAATATATCAGTTTTGCCAGGCATGAATCTCACTTTTGCACTTGTCCGACCCAAGGGCCAAGAGGAATACCGTCTTGAAGGTCAAATGCTTCAAGGGGGCCTCCTTGATTGGATCCAATGGAGTCTTAGCTGATGCACGGCCAGTGAGAAGTTCCAGGAGGGTATGCCACTCCTGCCTCTGGGTCTGTCTCTGAGGAAACTATCCAGGAGACGAGCGAGATTTTCGTCCTTACTGATGTTGAAGGGTGAATTTCCAGTTTATCAACAATGGGTGACCTATAACCATCAATGGTGCTGGGCTGTTTGCCAAGCATGTATCTCACTTCTATGCTTGCCCGAACCCAGGGCCAAGAGGAAAACTGCCTTGAAGGTCAAATGCTTCAAGGAGGCCTTTAATTGGTTCAAAATGGACCTTGTCAGCTGGTGCAAAAACCAGGGAGAGGTTCCAGGAGGGGGTTCCCCTCCAGCCTTTGGGTCTGTCTCAGTGGAAGCTATCCAGGAGACGAGTGAGATTTTCATCCTTACTAACATTGATGGGCAAATTTCTAGACTATCAGCAATGGCTGACCTGTAACCATCAATGGTACTGGGCTGCAACTTCCTGTCCTGAAACAGGTACCTAAGGAAGTAAACAACTGACTTTACAGGTGGTGCCCGAAGTCCACCTGATGAATGATACATCACTTGGTAAAAATGCCCCATTTGCCTCATAGACTGATCTGATTGACCCCCCCTTTGAGGAGCCTCAATTCTTGCTGCCACTGCCTCAGACAAGTCCTGCTCCTCGATTGCTGAGGCTCTAGGAGCCCTGCATGGAGATTAAGATTTGTCAGATTTCTGTGAGGGATCTGATCGAATGGCTGTGAACAGGCTGGACAGATTGGGCAGGCTCAGCGGGATGTGGCTGGACATGGCCACTAGATCCCAAAACCAAGGCATGTTGGGCCACCCCGGAGCAATCAGAATGATTCCCTTACATGGGGAGTCTTGCAACTTCACCACCACTTTGCCCAATATGGCTGATGGTGAGAAGGTGTATGCTTTTAGATTCTACCATGGCCGACTGAGCACATCCACTGCTGTGGCCAGGGGATCCGGTACCGGTGACACAAAACAGAGGCGACTTGTTGTTGAACCTCGTGGCAAATAAGTTTATTTTGGGTCGGTGCCACCTACTGCATAGAGTGGAAGACCTCTGGAAGGAGAAACCACTGTTGAGATGGTCTGGCCTAGCCTGGACAGCCTGTCTGCTACCACATTAGGCCGGCCTGGAATGTGTCGTGCTTTAGAGTCACTTGTTTCCTGGTACACCAGGTCAAGATTCTCCATAGTAGGGCACAAAGTGGGCCCGACCTCATTCCTCCTTCCTTTATGTATGACACTACTGTGGTGTTGTCAGTTGCTACAAGTACTATCTTGTTGAGCAAAGGTCTTGGAACTCTTTTAAAGCCAGAAAGGCTGCTTTAAGTTCTAGATAGTTTATATACAACTTGCTTCCCGGAGGGGACCAGGTTGCTCTTGCCAAGTGCTCATCTAAATGAGTGCCCCACCCTTCTATTGATGCGTCTGTAAATATTTGCAGAGCATGTTTTATTGGGTGTAATGGTTGGCCTGTAAGTGCATTGTCTTCCTTCAGCCGCCATTGTAAATGGGGGTGCAGGGACCTGGGGACTTGGATCACCTTTTGCAGTGATTCTGGATACCCTCCAGTTGTTTTTGAGATGCCACTGTATGAGTCTCATGAAGTCTGCCTAGATTAACATGCTTTTCTGTAGATGTTAGTAACCTATCCAGGACATGAATTCCTGGACCGGGCAAGCCGGCAGGGATAGCAGTTTTAACAGTCTCTTGAAGGTTCTGTCACCAGCCCAGAGTCGGTCGGAACCGATCAGACCTGAAGTCGAACTGGTAGCCTGCAAAATCGAAGTCTTGTTTGGGCTCCAGCTCTAATTTCTCTAAGTTCATCAGCCAACCCAGTTGCTGACACATTATTTACTAGTTCCTCTGTATGTTGGAGACAAGCCTGGTGGGATCTGGCTCCCACCAACCAGTCATCTAGGTACTGATGGCTTCTTAAATCCTTGTGTAAGGCTATCAAGTTCACCTGCTTTGGTATCACGGTGAACTCCAAAGGTGCTGTGGACCAACTGAATGGCAGGGCCTTGAACTGGTATGCCCGACCTTGGATGTGAAATCTCAGGCATTTCCTGGATTGTTCGTGTATAGGTATATGGACATAGGTATCCCTCCTTCAACAGTTGTACTACCTAGGGTCCAGCCCCCAAGTCTTCCTACGTTCCCAAAAAGGGCTTAGTCTGGAACCTATAGGCAGACTGTGTGCCAACTGTGTAGCCAACACCCTGTTAGTAGACTTTGTAACCAGTAGGTTGAAGCAAGTGTACAAGACTGTGTAGCCAGTACCAGTCGGTACACTCTGTAACCCGTTGTTAAAGCAAGTGTACAAGGCTGTGTAAGCAGTACCAGTCGGTACACTCTGTAACCAGTTGTTGAAGCAAGTGTACAAGGCTGTGCAGTCAGTACCAGCCGGCACACTCTGTAACCAGTTGTTGAAGTGTACAAAACTGTGTTACCAGTCAGTACACTCTGTACACAGTTGCTAAAGCAATTTTACAACTATCATCTGTGTTGAATTCAGCTTGCTGTAGGTTTCCTCCATTAATTAAAGCATTTCTTTAATAGCACGTCTTATTTGTAGATTTGACAGTTACTGGGAAAGCCCTTGTGAACTATTTTTAGAAACACTTGGTGTTCGGTGTGTCACGTGACCAGCTTGCTGGTCGGAAGACACGCGATTGGCTGATTGGAGCTCGTCAGTTGTGACGTTCTTTGTGATACTTAAACATGCAAATGCGCAGTATTCTGCTCATCCACCAACCCCACTACCGACAATGAAGCTGGGTCTGCAAGGCAGGGACTGGAATCACAAAAGACGTGAGTTCTGAAGAACGCATTTCCGACCTTCCTGGTCGGTAAAAACACGTGACCTGCTTCGTGATTGTTCGGAAGGACACGCGATTGGCTGACTGGAGATGACGTCAGTATTCGCGTTCTTTGTGTGATGCTTTACCGGCAACTTTACAGTCCACAAAACCCCACTACCGACAACCAGGCCGGGTCTGCAAAGCAGGGACTGTAGTCACAGTAGACGTGAGTTCTGAAGAACGCACTTCCGACCTTTCTGGTCGGTGAAAACACGTGACCAGCTTCGTGAGTTGGAAGGAAGGAACGCGATTGGCTGACTGGATATGACGTCAGAGGTCGCGTTCTTTTAAGCTGGCCGGCCGGCTGATGCTTTAAAAGCAGGGGAGCCTGGACCAGTGCGCTCTGAAGATTTGTAGATGAAATTCCTTCTTCCTTTCGTGATAAAACCAGTGAACTGGCCATCCACAACCCTCACTACCGACAACAAAGCCGGGTCCGCAAGGGAGGGACTGATATCACAATAGACGTGTGTTCAACCTTCATGCTCTTCTGATGGAAGCCTTCTATGTAGATATATATAAGCTTGCCGGTCGACTAATGCTTTGCAGCAAAGATGTCTGGACCAGTGCGCTCTGAAGAAATCTGAAGAATTCATCTATTGCTTCTGATGAAAAAATACTCGAGCTAGGCTGGTGTGACTGATGCTTTACAGCAGAGAAGTCTGTACCAGTGCGCTCTGATGAAGAATGCACCTTCCATAGGGGAATTCCCTCTATATGCAGTGTTCAAAACTACGTAGACTGAAGATTTCCAGGATTTGCATATGTAGTACTAGAAAAGACGTTTCTATGGTAACTGTAGCTGGAAGGTTACAGAAGGTTCATTCAAACAAAAGACACGGATAAAAATACCTGTAAGAAGTATATCCATAATTCCTCCATACTGTCGATCTGCCCCTAAACAACACAATGGTTGAATGGGAGGAAACTAGCAAAATGGCTGCCTTCATATTTCTCGTTGATTACTGCCCTATCATCAAAATTAAATTGAGTCAACTAGGGAGCGTTTCCAGCAGATTTCTAAATGTATATCCGTGCTTGATTAGTAGATAACACTTCTACACTGAAAATATCCACATATGAGGTTGAAAATCCGCCATAATGCACACATTTCTTTAAAAAATCTGGAGATTGTAGAAACTACGTCTGCACAGTACACGCGCCAAACGAAAAAAGATGCTATGACGTCATGTTGTCTAGACAGGAAGTAAATACCATGCGCCACCTGGCGAATGCACAGTACTGGGACCGGCCAGCCGGTGGAAACACAGGACGTCTTTTTCTGGCGTTTGGCGGGCCGGTCTGCGCCGACCGGTTTAGCAATTGTCCATTGGATAGGATGTATTAACGCAATAAAATGGTATTTTTCAGTTCAAAAAGCCTTAAATTACTATACATTCAACAAATCTCACCACAATTCATCTATTTTATTAGTATTTTCACATGTGGCGAATTTCAGATATGTGGCGAATTTTAGATTTCTTACTCTAATAAGCACCAACTGAAACACTTTTGATTTAATAAATTTGGGTCAAGATGGAGAAAACTGATGGTAAAGTTTCGTCATGGGTGTATTTTATTTTTCAATAAATAAAAACATTAGAAAATCATGATCAATTTTGACATTCTGTTGCACTACACAGCAATACCAGCTAATAGCCCTACCTTCCCAACCCTCAGGAACTGGCCACCAAGATCGAAGAGGTTCATGGAGTTGACAGCATCTAGCACGGCCTGAGCAGTCTCGTACTCAATGTAGGCGTAGCCTCTGAAAAATGATGAACATAGAATTAAGTCTATTTACTAGTATTTAGATGGGAGATCCTAATTTGTATTCAACTTTGTGATTTTTGTAGCAATGTTAGATATAATCTAGCATTTCCATATGTTTTGTTTATTGCTGCAAAATTGTTAAATTTATGTGTGTAACTCTAGTTTCTTTAAAAAATGATAGAAAAAAAGTACTGAACTGGGGAAAGCCAACACTTCTCTTACATTTTAGTCTGCAAAACCTATGTACTGCAATTACTTGACACATGTTTAGGTTGTATAAACTTTAGTTTATACTGTACGAGTAGGAACAGTTGGCAGTCTTTTGGTACAAGTACATAAGCTGTATGCTGCATTCGTGTTTGTGTAAGTGTTAAGCTGGTGCAACCACATGTAAATCCAGTACTAGGGGGTAAATCATTTATGGATATTGCCGATATTTATTGTTTTAGGACTGGACTCCCGCTATCGATATCTAAACACGTATTTCAATATCGCCATTTTAAGTAAAACTGTAAACTTACACTGCATATATTTGAAATAAAGCATAAATTTGAAGAAATTGTAGACTTTTATCTAAGATTTTTGAGTTTTCAATGCGTTTATGATGAAAACTACAATATTTTGTTTTGATAAATTTTCCTTCCTGTTAGCGGTTCGGGATATACTAAAATAAAACATTTTCGGTGTCCTGAATTCATACTATTTGGTAGAAATTATCAACCCCCCAATATTGCCCGATATTTAAATATTTTTACGTTCAATATCGATCTCCACACAGCCAAACGATTTACCCACTATCATATGCTAGTGTTAAAATGTCTACTCTATTACCCCATTAAATGGGTTGTAAAGAGAACTTAGTACTTATAAAAGTAGAATTGTGAATTATTTGGAGTAAACAATTAGAGTAAGAAATCTAAAACTCGCCACCTCTAAAACCTTATTTAATTCTATGAAGAAAATGATGCTTTGTCTTAAAATTGGTATATTTCAGGTCAAAAAGCCTTGATTTACATTCAACAAATCTCAATTCATGATTTTATTAGTATTTCCACATGTGGCGAATTTCAGATATGTTGCGAATTTTAAATTTCTTACTTTACCAAAGAAAAAAATCCTTTTTTTCTAATATTGATATTTTTGCATATACATGTATATGTACTGATAGAATTTACTTCATAGGTGTCAGTTTGTGTAAGTTTAACGATAAAAAGGCCATAAACTGATTGTTTTCACAATGGAAATTGTACTTGTGAAGAGTACTTGTAAAAGTTTACCTGAATACAAACATTACTGCCCATTCCAGGCCTTCCAATAAGGTCAGCTTACCTGTGCTTTCCTGGCTTGGTTGGGTCAGGTGGAAGAGTAATATCTATTATTTTGCCAAATGCTTCAAACACACTGAAAATAAACACAAAACACAACCATTATCAATGATATAATGTTATGAGTCCATTTCAACACCAAACAATCTTTTTTCTACCCACAATATAAATTTAAAGTGTCCTGTATAAAGCAGGATGCCAGATTCTCAAAATACAATGTGTGCTGTTGTGTTCTGACCATGAAATGACTTCCTTCAGTTGAACTGCAATGAAAGTTTACACCAGTCCAACACACAGTTGTGAGTTCTCAAAGCTGGACATCATTTGGTTGTGAATTACAGTCAATTAATGTAACATACATTTTAGTCATTACTTATAAGCCATACTTTAAAACTGGAAATATCTTCAAGAGATAATTAAAGTTATGTTTACTGCATATAAAGTAAAAATGTTAGATGTTAAAGTTGATGGAGTTTTTAATAGAATTTTCATTATTTTGAAAAAAAACCCTAAAATATTGATGTTATCAATAACTGGTTCTCAAACATTTTTTTTCTTCAAATTTCTACTTCAAGAAAACCTGAAGTGGAATACTAGTTTATTATTTACATCTATAACTATACCCAGAACAGGTTACCCACTTCCCATTTTTACCAATTCCTAGCTTTCCCTACACATACATTAAAGATTATCCTTAACCTAAGGTCAAAAATTCAGTAATAACCCTTTTTCTGCAGATCCGACCGATCGTATAAAATGCATCCGATGTACTCATTAAAACTGCCTGAATTAGGTTGTGCAATATGACAATAAGTTAAAATTTGTACTCTCGCCACATTTCTATTTCTTCTAATATCAAACATCCATTAATACAAAACACAGACAAACAGGTGTAATTCAGTGGTTGTTTTATGTCATACTGATGTCATTTTCTGGGTAAAATTTCCAAAATTATGGAAGATATAGAACAAATTATTCACTTGTGGCTTGATATTCTTGCTGAACTCGCACTTGTTTTTACTTAATCAATCCGAGTAATTTAGTGCTCACCTTCTTACATCACTTTTCTGTAAGTCTGGGTGGATGGATGCCACATAAATGCGGTTGAAGTTCTGAGCCTCTTGGTGAAGCTGTTCTATAAATGGCTGAGCTTGTGGCATGTTTGTGGGGCGACCAATCTGAAATAAATGAGAACGTGGTCATACTGTATGTAATGTAACATCTCGTTTAACATGTTATATCCTTAAAACATTTATTTCCTTTTCATTGGGAGTTAAGGTTGCTGTCAAAAAGGTTCTTTCCCCAGGGCTAGAGGATTCAGAGGACAGATATACACAAAATGCATTTTATGTGATAAGTGAAAATTTCACAACAAAGGTAACAGAACAAGCGACACAATGCATATTAATCTCTGAAGTCATACACCAGAAAATGTGTGGTAAAAAACACCTTTGTGTAGGAGTTTAAAAAACATTCAAACTAAGCAGTGACGAATACTTTATTATCAGTTTATGTGTTTGACATTGATAAATAAGAATGACACATTCACTTCCAAATCCATACAATGCAGTGTTACTTTTACAAATGTATATTTCACCAAATACATTGTCGAGCTATTCGTGTATCACTGCCTATTGAGACTCTGTATTAGTGAAACTGTAATTACACAGAGTCTACTGCATAAAACAGGTAAATGTTACCTTTATGTTCCTGCCACCTATCATGACTCCATTCATCTGTTCTAGGGCTAGCTGGGCTGCCTCTGGGATGTCATACTCTATAAATGCAAAGCCTTTGTGTTTGTTGGTGATGGGATCCCAGGAAAGAGTAACACTCTTTATGGGGCCGAATGGAAGGAAAGCCTGTTTTATTGTGTCCTCTTTTATGTCGTAGTTGATGCTTCCAACATAGATTCTGCAATACACAACACATGTATTTACACTAAAATCTTATATTTTGTTTAAATTTAATTTTACTTGAACTTTGCCTTCAACACATTACGCTGGTGATAGTTAGTTTCAGAGGGGTAGGATGGACTGGTGGACTTGATGGGATTAATGTCGCTCATAACAGATTGTTAAAGGAACAATTTGTACTGCAAACCATTCACTTTCAGCTGTCAAAATCCAGTTGTTCTAATGGCTGTGTGACTATTTAAGTTCCTCCTTATAACTCTATTCTAGAGGGCTGATTGACTGACGGTTGCTTTGTGTTATTTTCAACACACTGTATAGGTCATATGATGACAGGTAGTTGAATGGACAGAGGATATACATCCAGTTGGTCAAGTTTTATTTCAACATCAGGCACTGGCAAGTTACTGCAAATTTCCCACTTCATGTCAGTTGGGAGTTGAACCCAGGACCTGAGGGGCAAGTGTGCTATACACTGCAAGAGCTCCAGCATTATGAAGAATTAGGAGCAAAAAATACCAACTTCTGTATCCAGTTATTTTCACTTAAAGCCACAAGTGCCATCTATGATGCCAAGTACAAAACATACACTTTTTTGTTATGGCAGTTAAAAAGTACTTAAATACTCATTTAACTGTGCAGAAACAAACATCATGGAGTACAAAAACGGGAAAAAGGACCATTCTTTCAGGCTAACTTTTTGCAGATTGATACCTGAAGATGGTGCAAGAACAGTACTTCATGATATTTTTTTCAAAGGTCTACATTGGGGTTTTATTTCATATTCCATAGCCAGGGTCATATTGGGCAAGGCACTCTGTATTACCATTTGTGGGAGTGGCACTCACAGAGAAGTGGCAGCATATGATTAGACACCAAGCTTAACCACCAGGTCACGGAGACCCTCATACACAGCCACTGAAACAATGAGCCTAATTTTTATGTTTAAATGGGCAAAAGGGCACAAAAAAGTGTAAAAAATTATTATCTTCCTTGTCCCACTGTTTAATACACATGCTGAATCAATGGACAAACTGAACACTCACCTGCAAATAAGTGCCAGAGCCTGCTGCCTCTGGACTGTGGTCTGGAACTGGGCCATTTGCTGTAAATATATAGGTTTCTTTTATAATTACTGTGGTATAACATCACGACAAATAATACTTTTTCTTTTGTAAACTACCATGAATAACATTCTGACAATTAACTGAAACTACAACTTTGTAAAACAAGATTCTAACCCAGAAAACTTATTAGTTAAAGCAAAAATATCAAATATTTTAAGCATTTTATTGTGCATTTTTATCACAATTTAAAACACTTTTTATGCAATTAACTTGAAAAATTTTATTACTTAAATGTAGCTTTTATAAGCTACAAGCTTACCATGTGGGACTGAATGCTGTTCTCGGATGGCCGCAGGCATCCGGCCAACGTCTAAGAAGAAAAGACATTTATAGTTGGCCGTAGCCTCAGGTTGCCTTCTCGTGGAACTCTGTGAGATTTCTTCCTACTTTCTTGTTGCAATTTTAAACATTACCCCTCAGCTGTAATACAGCGGGGAGGCAGGGTGGGACTCTCATTGAGAACAACAGAAAGGTTCCATTTTGGAAGATTCCTGGAACTTTTTGGACGATCCCTGTGAAAACTGAGAGTAACCTCTGAAGGTCTGAACTTGGTGCAATATGGTGGCCCACTGGGCCCAAAGTGTCAACAATGGCCGTCCTGTAACTATCAATGGTTGAGGGGCACCTTGGTTTGATCTTGGTACAGGTACATGAAAAAGTCTGAGATTTGTTTCACAGAGGGAGTGGAGAAATCCACCGAATTTTCTCTGCACCATTTCTCAAATAGGACCCACTTTGACTTGTAGATGGTCCTTGTTGACCTCTGAGGTGCAGCAATTCTCTCTGCCACCTCCACAGAGAAGCCTTGTTTTGTTCTTGGAGCTGTCCACTCCTAGACACCAGGCATGGAGGTTGAGATGTTGTGGATTGCTGTGGAACACATAATTGTGGGACTGTTTGAGAAGAGTTATTGACACCAGGAGTTGCAGTGGGATCTCTGTTGAGAGCTGCACTAGATCCCAAAACCAGGGAATCCCTGGCCAGCCTGGGGCTATTACGATGATCAAGCAATGGCATTGCCTAATTTTTTGGATCACCCTGTGAAGGAGAGCCGTAGGAGGGTAAGCATAGGCAGTGAGACCCGTCCAGTTTAAGTTCAGAGCATCTATGTCCCAAGCATTTGGGTCTGGGACTGGAGACACGTACAGTGGAAGTTTGTGGTTCAGATGAGTGGCAAAAAGATCTACATGAGGAGTGAACCACTTTTCACAGATCTGTTTGAACACCTGCAGATGCAGTGACCATTCTGTTGACTGCACTTGGTTCGACCTGGACAGGAGGTCGGCCATCACATTCACACACCCTGGAATGTGTCTGACCAAGTCATGATTTTCCACAGGAGCACGCACATCTCCGCTGAGTGAGTTCCTTCTTGTTTCTTTATGTAGGCTACCACTGTTGAGTTGTCCATTGCAACTAGCACTGTTTGGTTCTGGCACTGGTCCTTGAAGCTTCGAAGTGCCAGGGAGACCGCCTTCAACTCTAGAACATTTATGTGTAGCCTTTTTCCCCGGTCTGACCACAGACCCTTTGTAGAACTTTGATCTAAGTGAGTGCCCCAACTTTCATTTAAGGCATCTGTAAAGAGTTGGATATTGTGATCTTTGGGATGAAGGTCTGCACCTCTCATCACATTTGTGGGATTTTGCCACCAGTCTAGGTGTGCAGAAATGGCTTCTGTCCAAGGAAGGAGGCTGTCCAGCGACTGAGGATATCTGCCGTGCTCCTTGAGATGAAACTGAAAGGGCCTCATGTGAAGGCGTCCCTCTGGGACCATTTTCTCCATTGAGGCAAGCAACCCAATTAGCGACAAACATCTTGCAGTCAAAACATGTTTTGACTTGAGTCGTAGGATCAAAACCTTAAGTTTGAGCCATCTCTCTTGAGTGGGTTTTACAAGGGCTGAATCTAGATGGTATTCGGAGCCCACGAACGAAAACACCCGTGTTTTTTTTAGTTCTGATTTCTCCTGATTTATTATCCACCCCAAGGACTGGGTTAGGTCTACCACTGCCTGGGTGTTCACTTGGGCTTCCTCCTGAGACTGGGACCTGATCAGCCAGTCGTCCAGGTATTGGTGAAGTCTGAGTCCTCTGGAGAGGGCCATGAGCTTCACTTCCTTTACAATCATTGTAAAGACCTGGGGGGCTGTGGCTAGTCCGAATGGGAGGAAGGTGAACTGGAACACCTGAGACCTGTAGCAAAACCTTAGGTATTTCCTTGAGTGTTGGTTGATGGGGATCTGATAGTTTCAGAGGGGATAAGCATCTGATAGGTCATCAACGATACCCATTCCCCTGGAACCAGGGAGGTCCTGATGGACTCTGGAGTTTCCATTTTGAACTTTTCTACGTGTAGAAAAGTGTTGAGCCTGCATAAGTCTATGACTGGCCTCCACCTTTGGTGAGGCGTGGGGACTAGAAACAGGCGACTGTAAAACCAGAGAGATTTTACATTTTCCACCCTTTCTATTGCATTCTTTGACAGAAGAGACTGGATACAAGTGGCCAGAGCTTGGTCTTTTTGACGGGCCTTGTATTCTGACTGAATCAGAGGGAATCTGACCAGACTTGGTTTTGAGAGGAATGGCAGTACGTAGCCATTGGTGATAATGTTTAACATGTTGGATGAACATTTGTTTGTTTGCCAGTCTCTTCTGAAAGGACGGAGGCGACCTCCTACTGGTGGACCGAGGGGGGCTTTTAAGGAGTCATTGGGGGGAGTGGTTTCCACGCCCTCGTCCCCTAGAGTGGGGTCAAAAATGGCCCATGGAGCTTCTGAAGTTTGGTTTGCCCCTACCTGAGGAAAACGATTGGTTACTGCTTTGTGAGGAGTTGCCCCCATAGGGGCGTTTCCTGTAGGAGCCTCTTTTCTTACTGTGGTGACCACGAAAGGGCTTATTTTGATAGGGTACGAAACCCTTTGAGTCTTTAGAGGTGCCTTTTTTGAGGAGGAAGTCTTCTCCCTCCTTCACAAGTTGAGACTTGAACAAGGAGGATTTCCTAAGTTCTTGGCGTCTCGTTTCCCCTAGATGTGGTTGCAAAAGGGTTATTTCGGCTTTGTGCCTTAGCAAGCCTGTGTTACCCATAGTATACAGTTCCCTCTGGAGTATATGGGCTAAGGATTTGCTGAGGCATGTGAGAGCTCTGTGTTGAATAAGAACAGTCTTATTCCATAAATCTAAGTATTCACAGGCTTGCTCATATCCACATTTTGCTGCTTTCTCAGGATTGGCACCTTTCTGTATCCGAGACTTAACCCTCTTAAAGGTTGACTTCAGGCTATGTTGACACTTTTCAAGAGTGGCATTGCAAGAACATGAAGTCTTGGCAAAGGCAGCAGTAAAGTTGGGCGTGGAAATACTTTGCCTAGCTTGGTGTTCCAATTCCTTAAGGATTGGTAGGGGAACCTTGCCCATAGGAGCCCCAGGGGGTTTGGGGGTAATCTGTATTCAAATCCTGTATTTTTTCCTCATAACTGGGCTGTCCCACCTTGTACCACTTTGCAGTGGAAGGAGGAGGTTTGATGTATTTACCCTCAGGTAAATTTGCAGCCTGGAAATCATGCTCAAACTTATCAAAGGCATCTTTGATAACTGAGCTGAGTGGAGGCATAGAGGAAGGACCTCTAGGTCTGAGCTCTTGACGGCCTTTTTCATCATCCAGACCCATGACTGAAGTTTTTTTTGTTTTTTTATAATTTTTATTGTTGCATACCGCCAGTTTCATGTACAGAACAAAGTGATACATGTCTATGCATACATTAAAAAAATCATGCAATAACACTGTATTCAGCAGTCCAAAATTCAAACTTAACTTCTACCATTAAAAATCCTCCAGACACACATAAAACAAATTCCGTTAGATATACATACATTTTTTCATTTACCTACGAAACGATAGAAATTTAATTTAAAGATTCACACTGGAAAACTGGTTCCCACTTTTTCCATATTTTAAAAAACTTTTCTTCTTTATTATTTAATTGAGCCACATACTTTTCTTCTTCACATACTCATTGTAACCTGTGTTTTAATACATAAAAACTAAAGAAGTTGTTTGTACTACAAGAGTCAAATATATATTTCTTTGTTACTAATAACATTATATTTATTGGCACCTTATTTTGATCAAAGTTCATATAACCAAATAATAGACTGAAATTACTGAAATTTATGTGTAGGTGGATTTTATTGTAAACATATTCAGCTATTTCAGCCGAAAGGTCTTTTACATTGAGACACTCAACAAACATATGCATTAATGTCTCAGTTTGATGACAGAAATTACATTTATCGTTGTCGGTAATATTAAGCTTCATTGTATAACTTTTTGTACCTAAAACTCTTTATATTATCTTTAGTTGAAACCACTTCAGATTGTTGTCACTAACAGTGCTAAAACAATGGGTGAAAATTGTTTTCCATGCTTGATTATCAATATCAATTTCTAATTGTTTGTTCCATTTATTTTTCATGGAATGATCATTTACAAATGTTCCAGTGAGATTCTTATAGAAGCCTTTTACGCCTTTTAGGTTGGCACAAGTATTTTAGTGTGAGATGGAACAAAGGGGCGATCTACTTTGCATATATTGCCTATTTTCTTTTTCAGAAAAAGTTTTACAGTCTGTCTGACCCTCAGATAGTGTAAAGGGTTAATATTTTGGAAGGAATGAACTTTTTTTATTTCGTTCATTTCCATTGGAAAACCTTGGTCATTAATTACATCTAAGACAATGTTAATGCCTTTATTTGACCAAGTTTGTAAATACATGTTGTCCGTTATCTTTGGGTTGTACCACAGTGGACTTGTCAGCAGGTCTGCAGTGATTTGACTGAAGTTGAGGACCTAGGCATAGCCTCCCTGGGGTCAGGGAGTGAGAGAATGCGCCTGTCCACTGCGGTGTCCACTTCTTCAGCATATTGGGAGGGAACGTCAGACAGAGCTACTTCCGTATAATAAGGGGGGTTGTTGAGGTTGGTCTTGGTCAGAGAGAGCCCCAGAGTGCTGAGCCCCAGAGGGCTTTGAAGACCTGTGTCTGGCTACAGAGGACTGATCTTCCTCTGAACAGGATGACACGTATCTGGACCTGACCTTATGTCTACTCTTGTCAGCATGTTTTTGGGGGTTTAGAAGATGAAATCCGAGGTTCATCAGATTCATTCTAGTATTGATGCGAGGTGGACCTTTTGTCATGCCTTTTGTGAGAGTGCTTTTTAGGTCTATCCGAGGCCTTCTTAGAAGGCTCCTCGGATGCATTAGAATTCTGATCCAATACGTTATGAAGGTCAGAACCGAGACGTGGAGGAAGTGCAGGACCATAGTCCACTTCCATTTCCTCGACATGTGAGGTAGTTCTAGGTCTCGGAGGGGGTAGGTCCAGATTAACAGCACTATTAGAGGGTCCAGGCTTAGAAGCTGAAGCCGAGGTTTGATCCACCTCTGCTTGTTTTTTAGTTGCCAATTCGTCTCGGAGAGACTGAAAAGCTTCTAACATAGATGCCTGGAAAGAACCCATTTGCTGCTGTAAATGGATGTTAAGTGTGTTACCCAGGGATTTTTCTAAATTTTCAAACTTTTGCTGTACGTTAGTACTTGGGGTGGGTGAGACAGTTTTTGCTGGTGTTTTGATAGACAATGAACTGAAGGGTAGGGGCTGAGGACGCGGGGGTGAAGTAAATAAGTTATCTGCAGCACTCTCAAGGTCTGCATGAGATCCAGTAAATGAACCCACGTCATCCCCTATAAGATCTAGTTCATCGTCTTTTGAACTAGCAGTATCCCTCTTTTGCTTCTTAACATAGCGTTTTGTTTGTGAAATTTTTAACAGTTGTTCTTCTGTAAAAGAAGTGCATATTTCACATGGATTTTCAAAAGTGACACAGGGGTCATCACCCATGCCAGATTCCCTACAGGTATGTCAGTAGTTATGTGTATCAAACTGTTTTCAAACGCGAAGCAAAAGTGACGACACTTACTAGATCTTGGCTTATCTTTATTCGTTTGGTGGGCAGACATCTTGAAACGCAATAAAAAGATGTAGATGAAAAGTCTGAACCGAGGAAAACGCAAAAACACCAAAATAAGAAAAAATACTTATCCTGTCGAAACGGAACTTTCACAGAATAAACTATGAGATATATTACATAAAATAATAACCAAAAATCAACATCCAAACAATACGTATGTGCTGAGAAAAAGATGAAAATATCTGTGTAAGTTACAGATGCTACCAATTCACCCGGCCAACGAAAAAGTAGGAAGAAATCTCACAGAGTTCCGCGAGAAGGCAACCTGAGGCTACGGCCAACTGTAAATGTCTTTTTTTCTTCGACATTGGCCGGATGCCTGCGGCCATCCGAGAACAGCATTCAGTCCCACATGGTAAGCTATTGTAGCACAATAAAATGATGGATTTGTTTTGTTTACTTACTGGTCATAAAAATCAGCAACTAGTGCTTTCTCAAAATTGGGGCAATACCCAACACTACTGTTAACTGGACTTTGTGTCTCAATGCAGCATATCAGTGAATGGGACAAATTCAGCACAATATTGACAATACACAAATACAAAAACCCATAAGTATGTTGATGTCATTTCATCTTAAAGTGGATGTCACAGATCAAACCTGACATTGCCAACGGTCCGCAGCCCATGATTTCCTGAAGTAATTTTGCAATCCACATGCTTTGGATCAATAACGAAGGAGTCTATGCAGATTCAAGGACACTTAACCTATAAGACAAAAGTCTAAGTCTTGGCTTTGCCCTTTTGGGAAACCGGCCAATGATAAACACAAATATATGGAAGTACTTACTGTCTGGTGATGTGCAATGGTCTGTTTGACCAGCACACTCTTAATACTCTGCTCCATAGCATACTTCTTGGCTCTGTTGAGGTTTTCCTGCTGGGTGGAAGTCAGTTTGGCTGGCAGTATGGGCTTGGGCTCTTTCTTGGCTCCAGGGCCTACTATCAGTGGCCCTGCCTGATCTCCCTGAACCACAATGGGAGAGGGGCTGACAGGAGCCATCTGTTGATATTGTTCTTGCCCATCAGGTTCAGCTGAAAATAGCAATGTAAGTCAATATTTCTGGCCAACATACCCCAAGTACTTCAAATTATACCTGTTTATTGCAGTGAATTTGTGTTATCATTAATCAAAGGTAACGCTTCACAGATATTTCATAGAAAGTGATTGTCACAATTTTGAGGAAATTCAAAATAATTTATATACACAAAAAAGTCCATTAAATTACAGCTTAACTACTTTTCATCAGTAGATATTTAATTGTATTTAAAAAATTCTGATTTTGATGAAATTCTAGGATTCCATTTCATGCATTTATAATTTTATGAATTTTTTAAGGAACATATTAGAAACACCAGATAACACAAATTCCCTAAAATACCTAAAATTTATATATTCAAATATCTTCAATGACCTTAGTTTCACCCTTTTACAATAACATGTTGGGAATGGGTATCTTTCTTGCTACATGGCAGTATGTGTACATTTGGACACACTTTGTACATATTGTACTTTCAGTCTTTGGACAGGTTTGGTATCATGGACTAAATAATCACAGGGAATCATTTAATTATGATGCTATTATATAACTATCCGAAACTAATTTAGATGGTACATATTCAGATAATGGGAAACATTTTCCAACATGGCCAACACTTCTCAGTGTCACAAAACCGAAGACAGGAAATTGAACATGACAAACAGGTTTCTATAATAGGTTGAAATTCAAGAAAATAATGTCTTGTACAAAATCTGCATTTTCATCAATACAATCAACAAAAGGTTAACGAGATGGACTATAACTTTATTAAGGTTCGCCAGCTTTGGTTTTCTTGCAATGGGCACTTTTTTTAAAAAATCTATACACTTTTGCTATAATTTCCCTCACATATGTAACAACATAACCCATGTTGACAAAAAATCCGAGGACTTTACCAGCCACTAAGCATTTGGCACACACACCAGAGAACAAAATGGTGTAGCGTTCTTGACAAGCTACAAGTTGATCTATAATGCCCTCCTCTTGGGGTAATGAATGGCTCAAAGCTCTTGCCACATTTCACCCCGTTTTAAAATCTGCTGTGAAGTATACAAAATACACAAAAACAATGGCATGTAGCGAGTTTGTGTGCAGAAGTATAGAAACAAGAACACATTTCAAACGGATTCACCTTCGGGGATTAAAATACAGAATGGAGAATGAGTGGAAATGTAAACAAACCAGCAGGCAAAAGGTTAATACTGGGTTTTTTATTTATCTTTCTACACTTCCGGGGCAAATGATGGGACAATAAAAAGGTATCCAGTATCACCGAATATTACCTGGATTTATATCTGTTCACACTTTTAAGGACAAAATACAAACAATAAAAAATTTATCATGATTCTTTAACAGAGCTTGAATTTGATGCAGGCTCAAACTTTTAAGGACAAATGGTCAATAATGAAAAGGAGTTTTAGGTCTCTTCAAACTACAGGGGACAAATGATGGACAATGAAGGTATAAGTACATTGAACAGACAGAAAACTAGACCCTCTCAATAGGCTGCTCAATGCCAACCAATTTTCTTAACATTATTCAAATCTTACCTACGGTGGTATTCAACATCACCTTGTATTAACTGTTTTTTGAAAACCTTAATTATAGGTTACTAATGATTCAGGATGGGTCACTAACATATATTCCATATTGCTACACTGCCAGTGTAAAATAATTCTGCTTCTGGGATACCAAAAATGTTGTGTCCAAGCATATCCCCAATTGACTGTGCCCGCTAACATGAAGTGGAAGCCCATGGAAACAAAACATGGTTAAAGTAGATATAATGTTCATGTCATAGAGGTCATAGAGATTATAATGGGCATAACTAGAGGATACTTACAAAGGACATGACAAGACAATACTTCAATCTATATATGCCCCCAAAATTTATCTTTCTTTTGCCACAAACATATTTATGTAATACGGTCTGAAGAAAACAATGAAGTGTTCCAGTTGGCCTTATGGTGGAGATCATTTCAGTAAGATCTCCTTTTAAACTTACACCCCAAAAGTATCCACATTCATTAATAATAAACATTTAGTAATAAAATTTATATTGTAAGTTATATTGTAAGACCTGAAATGTTAAGGTTAACATGATATCTATAGGGTGTAAAAGTATAAAACAATGAAAACAAGTACATGTGACAATACCTAAATATAAAACACGACAGACACACAGGACATGAACAGTAATCATTCGAATATAGTCATAGGTCAATATATAGGTCAATCATCTTTGGGTAAGTAACAGCTTGATGTAAAAGTAATTGTTTATAACAATTTGGGGTATAAATTTATATTATGTCTAATGCCCAAAAATATTGCATTTCCAAGGAAACCCCAATACTAGAGCACAAAAGATAGAGACCAGTGCAATCATTACATGAAACTCTTTATATGTCCTATCAATAATTGCACACCACTGATGCCTCCAAATATACTACTATTTTGTCATATTACTCATACTGCCCCGCTAAGACTTAAAAGGTCACTGGAGCAAGGTCAAAACAAAGCAATACCCAACCAGTCCATAAAAACAGGGGGATATATTGAGGTCAAAACAATTATCAATACAAAACAATCTTTCTCCTGTTTCAACACAAAATAAGACGGCACAAACATTGAAACAAATACAACACAAAAATATCAGCATCAAATGGTGGGCTGGTTTTCCATAGTAACCACAAGAGCCAGCTGCAGTTATGAGTGGAGAAATTCTTGGCCCCAAAGCCTGATGATTTAGCTAGTCATGGATTAGACAATGTACTGTAAAACAAATACAAAGAAAAACACAGGCCTGCATTAAAAATACAATCACACCTTCATAAAGCAATGCTCAATGTTCAAAGTGTTATTCCTATGGGTCACTATGTCAATGAATAAATAAATGCACATAAACTGTTTTTTCAGGATAAATATACATCTTAAACAGAACCTATAACTGAAAACTGGACTTCAAGGCTGGTGTATTGCTTCACTAATGCATTATTGTTTCAAATTAAAAAAGTTAAATCAGGGGCGTCATATCAGTCTATTTCAAGAAAGCTAATATGAAAACCAGAACATTACAATGTACTGTTATGAATGGTTAACCTTGTCTTCGTTTATTGTGAATGTTTATAGTATGAATAACCTCATATCTAAATAAAATATTCTGTTAAAACAAAACCAACCAAAAATGCTAATTTGGGGTGATGATAGCCAGTGTTTGATTCTACTGGAAAAGAGAACAAAATAAGAGATAGTTACATAATATTGTCACATAAATAGGAGATTTTCAGTGAAAAGAGAAGTTGGTATAAATTTCTGAGACATAATGATGAATTTGTGATGTTTCCTGCTGTCAATAAAACAGGTGTTTTATTACACTGAATTATCTTTCTGGGCATAGGCTTTTCAATATGTACTAAAGCTAATAAGATGGATTCAACTTACTAACATATAAAAATTTGCTTTTGCATTTAATATAATGACAAATATTACTGTATTTTATAAAGTTTTAAGAAGTTTACAAGTTGGCTTTCCAAAGGTGAATGCAAGAGTTTCCTCCAAGGACGAATGGTTTCTATGAGTTATCTGTAAATATAGGGAAAACACAAAGAGACATAAATCAGTGACTTTTTTTTCTGTAAATCAGAAACACAGCAACTTGTACAATCATGGCCTTTACAATGATGGATCCTTGTAAAATGACAACTCAACCTACTAGTGGCAATCCCGATAGTTGATTTCTATTTGATTTATGTAAACAAAACTTGATTACAGACGTTGAAGAACCGGTCCCCAAAAATCCACATATTTCACAACAAAAAATGTTTAATAAGGTGTACTTGTAGCATATATTGTCAATATACACTGAATTTATATCTCAAACTAGTGTTGAAGATGATAAACCAGAAACCTATCTGCCGACCGAAAGACGGTGATCCAGTTATGTTTCATTTCCTTCTAACCAAAACCGGTTTCATCACATATTTCATTATTTTAACTTAAGTTTACCAAAATATTTGAACTGCAACAAATATTTTACAGTATTTTATAATATTCTATTGCTATATCACACATTTTATCCTTGAAAGTCTTCACAAAGTCCCTTGTGGTTCTTATTTAGATGTGTGTTGAAGCTCATATAAGCGTTTGAAAACTTATTTCTTCACGATTTATAAATCAAACGTACCCGGTTTTTCACCGACTTTCCGTTTTCAGAAAATTCGCATTCAACCACAACACTATCTAAAATATTACATTTCAATGATAAATAAACTGCATTTTAATTGAGCTTATCATTCTTGTATACATGTAAAAGATTTTCCTGTTTGGTGTATACTAATTCAAATGAATCCGGTTTTCATTGAATTTTCATTTACAGGCCCCGCTTTCCAAATTTTTCTTTCAATCATAACACTACAACCTATGGGATTAATCTATGGACTTTCTAAAATTAACCTTGCTTACTGACCCCTGAATACACAAACATGGCGAACGGACACTGATTTTTAAGTGACACGATTGTTACAAAGTCCAAACTTTTTTAACAATCCCAGTCTGAGTAGTGCACAATTCACATCATCAAATGACTTCTTTTATGTAAATAAACTGGACAAGACAGTAACAGTCAATAACATTCAAATTTTATGGTATATCCGTCAAATTTAATGAATACTGATGGTGCTAAGTGGAGACTTAATTTATTTATTTGGCTGCAGACAGTTTTGAATTAGGGATGGGTCGGTATGAAAAATCTGAACATCAGGAGGTCACCAATGCAAAACCGTTGCGGTTCCAGGATTCCACGCTTTAGTACACCTCAAACATCGACACTTCCTGTCAGCGAAATCCTAATAAAAGTCCCACAATGCACAAAAATATGGAAGTGTGTATTTTCTTTAAATTTGTAGTTTGTTTCCAATATTTCAAGTTTTTCTTCGATTATATATGTTGACAAGAACCTACACATGGCAGTTCTGCTCAACGTAATCGCTACTGAGAATAAAAATCGGCAAATGCATGAAAATATGGGATAAAAGCTCATATTTTCTTCAGATTTTGGGTTTGTTTCCAATATTTTAAGTTTTCCTTCCATTATATGTACTGACAAGCGCTTGGTGGTTGTAAAATCCCTTCACGGTATCTTAGTAAAATGCTCTCAATACCGAGACACCGGGCCTACTGACCCATCCCTATTCTGAATGAGAGATGTTATTTATTGGCCTACATATTCCAAAATGCATGCTTATATTGTTTATTCTGTGTGACAGTTTTTAGTGTGTAAATGTGTGTAAGTGGCTATCCCTATGCTTAAAAGACTGTACAAGTTTATTGACACTCACTACTGAACTTCTGAAAACCTGCAAAAGGGTGTTAAATCTAAAAAATATGAAAACAGAACATAGCATAGTTTTCTGTGGTATTCTAAGTGAGAACTGCCAAAGCTTCTCAGAAATAAAGGTGCAAGGTGTGACTTCCACCGCAAATATCAGTCTGTCAGCCTTGACCGTCTCGGATTTACCCATTTTTCGAACTGACAGCCAGTAAAATACCCTGCTAAATAATACAAACAAGAAAAGAAGAGACATTACTACAGACACACATATTCATAGAAATTTGTACAGCGATATACAGCTTAAGGAACACATTTATATCTGATTAATATTTACTTCCAATTCTCAGGAAACTGGCCTTCATAAAATTTAACTAGAACACTACCTTTTGAATTGCTGCCAAATATGTGAAAGTAACAGTGGAAGAAAGACTTATGTTTGAAAGCAAACAGAAATGAGACAAGCAACCAAACAAATACAAATAAAAAATTAAACTATGTTTTTGAAAATTCTATCACCCATATGAAACATACAAACACTTTAATTGTGAAAGTATACCCATAAAAGAGTTTTTTTTTTGTTAATTTTTTCTAGCTTGGTTTTTCTCCCCATCTTTATGTACCAAGCTCATCACATATATCAATCACTGTTACCTTCGCACTGGCATCAAAGAGCAAGTATGTATTACCTGATAAACCCGATCCATTTTCATCATTTTCTAGTTTCATTAATTTGAGGCCAGGCCCATCAATATTGGTCATACCATTCATCTGAAAAAGAAGCAAACGTTCTAATTAAATAAGAATGAAGGAATTGGGTGCATTAATGTATGTAGAAATATATCAGGTCTTACTCTAACCGATCAGATGGGCGACGTTACACCTTCTGACTGTTTGTAATCATAACCACAGGCAAGTTCACATCCTATCTCAGCCACTGATTCCAAAAATAGGGATTTAAAATTGCGTCAACCCTATAGGACTTGCGTGAGCTGCTGCTTGGTGTTCCACAAGGCTCATTCTTTGGTCCCCTGCTGTTCTCTTTATACAACATTGCATTGAGTAATGTTGTTTATTCATATGTCTCACAAAAATGCAGCCCTGGCTTTTGACAAACTGAATTCATGTCTTCTAGATGTTCAAGCAGTGTTTCCTGAGCCTCTTTTCTCTGGAGGTTAATTGACCCTCTCCTTATTAAACCGGGAGTCAATGCAAATTTTTAAGGGTCAGTTAGGCTTGGCCACTTCTGGTAAAACTGCAGGGTAGAAAAATAATAGACAAACAATGCCGAAATACCTCACAAAGCCAGTGTTCACGTTAAGAGTTATGAAATGTGGGGTACCATGTACCCAATGGGGCATCGAAAATGGGGTACCAGTAACATGTATGCAAATGCATGCAGAACTAATCTTCATTGGTCTTTGCGCTTTACTCATATTCTACACAATTACTCAACTCGACACCCACACTCAATTTTACTGTAAACCTACACGTGTGTCTGTGTGTGTGTGGGGGGGGTGGGGGGGTGGGGGTGGTGGGGTCGGGTCATCAATACCTTAACTGGAAGTATTTGTGCGTTTCCCAGAAGGAAAAAGGATGCTTTCAGTGAGTTCTTGATTCCTCAATATCTTAACTGGAAGTATTTGTGCATTTCCCAGAAGGAAAAAGGATGCTTTCAGTGAGTTCTTGATTCCTCTTTACACCACACACTGCTGATTTCAGCTACCAAGGATATCGATATTCTTGATATTTCTGTTGGGAGTAACTAATACCTATCAAGTTTTATTTACTTGTACAACAAATACAAAAATTTTTTTAAATGTCACCATTATTTTGAACAATAAACATTTGAATTTACATTAAAATTTAGAATATGATAGATTTCATGATATATTTTATGTGTCTTTATTTATTAAAACATTATTTTAATGAGCGGTTCACCAAATCTTTAGTTTTAAAACTCATGGTCGCTACGACAAGGTCAAATCAAGATCACACCAGTGTAGGAGTTTCGTGTCAAAAACATCCTGGACCATCAGTCCAGGAACTCAAAAAAGTTGTCTGCCCTTTACAAAAGTTGTCTGCCCACATATTTTTAGCTTTTTTGCAACTTTTAGAATTGTGCTCATGAAAATGTATTATTATGATAGAGCTTGTAACATTTTGCAATTGTTTTAGTTTTGTAATTATAAAAAGAAGATTTTTTCACATTCTTTATTAACTGCTTAAAATGTGTCTTGAAACTGTGTCTTTTCATGAAACAAAAATCACACAAATCACAGTCATCGACTCTGTAAATGACCAATTAACATACTTACTTAACTATCTTTCAAAAAGTTATAATGTGATTTTGAAAGAAAAAAATAAATTAATAAAAAATAATATAAGCTAATTACTTAAGTCACTGAAGCTCTCTTCCAATAATGACTTGATATGGGGCAAGTTGTCTATTTCTAAAATGGGGGAGTTGGACATTGGGGTCAATCTTCTCGATATTGTATTACCTGCGAAACTATATCCAGAAGAGGAGTTAAAAATTCGACAAAAAAGCACAGAGATCTCGAGAGAATACCCTTTACCCGTGGGCGTGACTGTTACTGCTCAGCCAGTGAATTTTGTCACCCATTGAATTTTGTCACCTACAATTCATGACAATATTAAATCATTTTTACACTTAATTTACATCGCTGAATTACATATTAATATTAGAAGTTGTGGTTGCATATGTTTAAACACAACTATTACTGGTTTTTTAGGGTTTAAATGGCAGGTGACGAAATTCACTGGGTGACAAAATACACTGACTGAGCAGTAGCTGGATGCATCAAATAAAATAAGCTCACTATCATGTTTTTTTTTCTTCATCTATTTGAGACTATTTTTATGAGGAAATATGTATGTCATCACTTCTGATAGTAGACAAATTTCTTTGGTGGGTAGTTGTTTTGACTGTTTCGCCTGCAAAACTATATGTACAAGATGAGTTAAAAATTTGACAAAAAAGTACTGACATCTCGCGAGAATACCCTATTCTCATGAGATTTACGGTTAGCTGGATGCATCAAATAAAATAAAATCACTTTTGTATCTTTTTCATCTATTTATACGAGGGAATATGTATGTCGTCGCTTCCGATAGTAGACGAATTTCTTCGGTTAGTAGTTGTTTTGACTGTTTCGCCTGCGAAAGTATATGCAGAAGACAAGTTAAAAATTCAACAAAAAAGCACTAAGATCGCACGAGAATACCCTATTCTTGTGAGAGTTACTGTTAGCTGGATGCATCAAATAAAATAAACTTAATTCTGTGTCTTTTTCATCTATTTCTATCAGAAAATATAAATGTACGTCGTCGCTTCCGATAGTAGGCAAATTTCTTTGGTCATGGTTGTTTTGACTGGCTACCAAAAAAAGATGCAGGACTCGCGGTCCGAGTGGAGACGAATTTTCCCGTTCCGACCATATATTTGTTGACCTTGGGCCGCCGCAAAGGTCACACACTGGATCAAACCATCAGTGTTGATTCTAGAAATTTTGAAATGTGGGGGCAGTTCCCCCCATGTCCGAAAAATGTGGGGGCTTGGTCAATAAAATGGGAACTTGTACCTCCGCCAAAGAGGGATTAACTTCAGAAGCATTTGTCTGTCTGTTTGTTAGCAGGATTACACAAATGCTACTGCATGGATCTTCGTGAAAAAAATAGAAGATGGAACCTGACCAAACTTAGATCCCATTAAATTCTGTTACTTATCTGGATCACTGCAAAAATAAAAAAAATATCAAAGACCTGGGGCCGTATTCTATAACATTACTTTTCTAGCAATATTTTTAAAAATAGAAGCGCCTCGATGAAGATCAAATGCTTTAAACTCAGGAACTCACAGCCATAGCACCCAACTCATTAATATTCATGAGAAGATATGAGGTCATAGATTTCCATTGGGGTTTTCTAGCAATATTTTATAAAATGGAAGCCTCAACAGAGATCTAACACTTTAAAAAAACTTGAGATCTCACGACCATAGCACCCAACTCATTAATATTCATGAGAAGAAATGAGGTAACAGACATGCTGTATGAACTGGTTCAACAGTATTGTTGTTAGTATCGGATGTTTGCATCATCCACTTTGAAACTGTAGTATCCGTTTTGTTTTCATATGAAATAACATTTTTCACTGAAACAAGCAATCAGTGCCCGTGAACGGGCTCTGTGTCAGCTGACTGTGTGTTTTTAGTTTCAGAGTAGAAGTGACAGAAGAAAAAGACACAAAAGTTGTGCCCTGGAAATGGTGTTCACAAGGAAAGTAAGAAGGTAACTGTTAAGGTGTAAAAAGTAAGTTAAACTACCCTGCGGATCAAACATCCGCTCGAAATCGCTCTATCTCTTACAGTTTTCGAGATATTGACACGTTTTCATTTTCCGCAAAAATCCAAGATGGCCGCCAAAAGTGGCGAAAATTGAAATTTTTGCCCTTTGCATGGGACACTCTTGCAATACCCTGCGGGTCGAAAATTCGCTCGAAATCGCTCTATCTCTTACGGTTTTCGAGATATTCACACTTTTTCATTTTCCGCAAAAATCCAAGATGGCCGCTCGAAATCGCTCTATCTCTTACGGTTTTCGAGATATTCACACTTTTTCATTTTCCGCAAAAATCCAAGATGGCCGACAAAAGTGGCGAAAATTGAAATTTTTCGCCTTTGCATGGGGCACTCTTGGAATACCCTGCGGGTCGAAAATTCGCTCGAAATCGCTCTATCTCTTACGGTTTTCGAGATATTCACACTTTTTCATTTTCCGCAAAAATCCAAGATGGCCGCCAAAAGTGGCGAAAATTGAAATTTTGCCCTTTGCATGGGATACTCTTGCAATAGCCTGCGGGTCGAAAATTCGCTCGAAATCGCTCTATCTCTTACGGTTTTCGAGATATTCACACTTTTTCATTTTCAGCAAAAATCCAAGATGGCCGCCAAAAGTGGCGAAAATTGAAATTTTTGCCCTTTGCATGGGACACTCTTGCAATACCCTGTGGGTCGTAAATTCGCTCGAAATCGCTCTATCTCTTACGGTTTTCGAGATATTCACACTTTTTCATTTTCCGCAAAAATCCAAGATGGCCGCCAAAAGTTGCGAAATTGAAATTTTTCCCCTTTGCATGGGACACTCTAGCAATACCCTGCGGGTCGAAAATTCGCTCGAAATCGCTCTATCTCTTACGGTTTTCGAGATATTCACACTTTTTCATTTTCCGCAAAAATCCAAGATGGCCGCCAAAAGTGGCGAAAATTGAAATTTTTGCCCTTTGCATGGAACACTCTTGCAATACCCTGCGGGTCGAAAATTCGCTCGAAATCACTCTATCTCTTACGGTTTTCGATATATTTGTGATTTTTCACATTTTCACTAAAAGTAGCAATAAAATAGTGATTACTCACTTGTATATTGAGCAACAGTTGTGAAAATTTAAATATATTACAGTTCACAAAAAGTAGATGAACAACATATTTGAGAGAAATTGTGTAGCTGCAATACTTTTGAAGATATAAGCCTTTTACTCATAATGGTTATCATTAAAAACTGACAAAGTACCTATTACTCACTTAGCTATTGAGATAGACATCCAAGTTACTCACCATGTTGTAGCTATGGAAAAAGTAGCTGAATAACATATTTTAACAAAATGCTCTAAATGCAATAGTTTTTAAGTTATAAATGATTTAGTATTGAGTAAGAACCTCAAAGTAGCTATTACTCAGCTATGCAATGAGCCACAGGTCTGGAATTTGACTATGTTATAGCTGACCCTAAAATAGGTGAATAACATCAGAACTAAATACTCTAAATGCAATAGTTTTGAAGTTATAAGTGATTTACTCAACAGTGATAACCTAAAAGTAGCTATTACTCAGCTATGTCATGAGCTACAGGTCTGAAATTTTACTATGTTATAGCTGACCCAAAAGTAGCTGAATAACATGTTTACACAAAATTCTCTAAATGCAATAGTTTTTAAGTTACAGGTGATTTTACTCATGATGGAAGTTACTGAAAAGTCCAAAAGTAGCTATTACTCACTTAGCTATTGAGATAGACACCCAAGTTACTCACCATGTTGTAGCTATGGAAAAAGTAGCTGAATAACATATTTTAACAAAATGCTCTAAATGCAATACTTTTCAAGTTATAAATGATTTAGTGTTGAGTAAGAACCTCAAAGTAGCTATTACTCAGCTATGCAATGAGCAACAGGTCTGGAATTTGACTATGTTATAGCTGACCCTAAAATAGGTGAATAACATAAGAAACTAAATACTCTACATGCAATACTTTTCAAGTTGTAAGTGATTTGCTCAACAGTGATAACCTAAAAGTAGCTATTACTCGGCTATGCCATGTGCTACAGGTCTGAAATTTTACTATGTTATAGCTGACCCAAAAGTAGCTGAATAACATATTTACACAAAATTCTCTAAATGCAATAGTTTTTAAGTTTACAGGTGATTTTACTCATGATGGAAGTTACTGAAAAGACCAAAAGTAGCTATTACTCACTTAGCTATTGAGATAGACACCCAAGTTACTCACCATGTTGTAGCTATGGAAAAAGTAGCTGAATAACATATTTTAACAAAATGCTCTAAATACAATACTTTTCAAGTTATAATTGATTTCGTGCATGATTTCATTAATTTTAAAGTGTTAAAAATTATTTTAAAAATTCATAAAAAAATAATTAAGAAAGATCCAGGTCTGACACTCACACAAGGGAATCTACTTATGACCTAGTACATATGTGCAAAATATCAGAGAAATCCCTGCAATAGTCAATGAGAAAATTGTGATAAAGTGTTAACATTTTCATACTTGGGGTGGGGGGTACCTCCCTTATAATGGCTCTAGCAAACAGACGAACAAACAGATCTGCATGCCTTGAACAATTTTTCATGCTAGGCAGATAAGCTATCTTTTAAAAAAAACAGCATGTCTCTGGGCCTTGTAGTTTCGTCGGAGAAGTCACGCGTACGTACACGCCGCAGAGTGATGCCATAATGCCAGCTGACTGACAAGTCAGCTGACATAAAAACGACCAAATATAGCCTTTATGATGATAAAATTAAAGGATTCTCGTGAAACGATCGGTGCCCCTCCATTTTGTAAAAATGCAGGATCGCGTCTTCTACCGAACGCGCCAAATATACCGAATTACGGGTTAGTACTAAAAGTTGCGAGATATCGCGTATCCCGCGCTCTAGAAGCATCACTGCACCATGATGTTGCACACCTACAACACCCAACCAATGTACCTACCAAGTATCAACTTCCTACACTTTACGGTTTCAGAGATATTGCCTGGACAAAATTTCAAACATCAAGGTCACTATGGCAAGATCAAAGGTCAAATCAAGGTCACACCATGACCTTGCACACCTACAACCCTAACCAATGTCCTTACCAAATATCAACTTCCTACACTTTACGGTTCCTGAGATATAGCCCAGACAAGCTTTAATAGGTCAAGGCCATTACGGCAAGGTTAAAGGTTAATTCAAGGTCACACCATGACACTGCACACCTACACCCCCTAGCCAATGTCCCTACCAAGTATCAACTTCCTACAGTTTCTGAGATACAGCCCTGACAAACTTTTTTCCCACTGACTGCCTGCCCACCCGGACACCATGAAAACAATATTCTGACATTGGAATCTGTGGCCTCACGTTATCTCATTTGCATATTTTACTTTAATATATTGCTAGGAATCCCCAGAGTTCTGTCACATTACGGGGTAAAAATGCTAAAAAAATAATGGTGATATCAATTTTTCCTTCATGCATTGTGGTTTTAGTAAATGAAATAATGTACCCACATTTGGTCCAAATGGAGACAGCTGCATGTGAACAAAAACTAACAAATGCCAAATGTTAACATAATTTTGGTAGTTGTCAGTCTTTTTCTAATCTTCTGTACAATTTTTGTAAGTCAAGTACAGACAGAAAAAAATAACTAATACTGCAAGGAAACCCCTTGGAATCTGTGGCCTCACGTTATCTCATTTGCATATTTTACTTTAATATATTGCTAGGAATCCCCACAGAGTTCTGTCACATTACGTAATCTAAAATGCACATTCTATTTTAAAATATTGCCAGAAAACTACTTGGAATCCTGTGCCTCATGTAGCTAGCCTCATGTTTTCTAGTTTGCATAATTTCTGCGTTTTGTGTGAGTTAGTGTTAGCGAATTCACGTGGCAGTGAGTTGCATTACACAGTCTACTGCTTCCCGCCGTAACTTGGCACACCTCGGACACAATATCCTTATTTGTGATTATCACCTGTTTAATATTGTGAATTTCCATCGATTAATATAAGCATTGACACAAGCACAAACTATAAAAATGTTGAAACAATAAAAAATCAAAACAATACTGAGTAAAGGTTTTAGAAGATATTTTGAGTAAACGTTTTAGAAGATATTTTGAGGTCCGAGTCGTATCCGTGGGTGATAATAGAAGATCTAGCTGTCTTTTATTTATATGAAGTCACATTACAACCCCAAAATCTTGCGAGATCTACGTAATTTTTATCATAGCAAGGTCTAGACATCTTTTGTGAAGTCTCGTCACAAGCCATGTGACCTGCAAGGAAATCCCAGGGGAAATCTGTGTCCTCATATCTTCTCTTGAATATTAATGACTTGGGTGCTGTGGCTGTGAGTTCTGAAGTTTAAAGTATTTGATCTTCGTCTATGCTTCCATTTTATAAAATATTGCAAGGAAATTCCTAGGGAAATTTGTGTCCTCATATCTTCTAATGAATATTAATGACTTGGGTGCTATGGCCGTGAGTTCTCGAGTTTAAAGTATTTGATCTTTGTCTATGCTTCCATTTTATAAAATATTGCAAGGAAATCCCATGGAAAATCTGTGTCCTCATATCTTCACATGAATATTAATGACTTGGGTGCTATGGCCATGAATTCTCGAGTTTAAAATATTTGATCTTCGTCTATGCTTCCATTTTATAAAATATTGCAAGGAAATCCCAGGGAAAATCTGTGTCCTCATATCTTCTCATGAATATTAATTACGGTCGTCTGAGTTTTTGTGCATAGTGTTTTTTGTAGGTTTCCACATAAATTTTACTATAATATTCTGAATTTTTGCTTTGATTAATATTTCTTTTTATTAATAATTGCATGATGTCTTAATGAAAATAAAACTGAAAATCGGGTTTACAGGCGATTGGTGCTTGGAACATTGATTTTCATGTTAGACTTAACAAAGAAAATTGTGTTTTCGTCGTTATCCCATGACACCATGATATTTATTAATGTATTGGAAGTTATATTTTGATGAAAAATATTCGAACAGACTTCGTCTACGGCATCGTAGATCGAGTATTTTGTCTTCGTTTACGGTGTCGTATGTGGAGACATCAGTCTTCTGTATATCAGTGTATCAGTATATCAGTGACAGAAGACCGAGGCGAGGTTGAGTATAGCCGTGCAGAAGACCCCAAAATCCAAAGCCATCAGTGAAAACCAAAAGTGGAAAGATTCTGGAGAAGTGTTCCAAGTGGCACAGAGTATTTTATCCAAGAGTGGGATGGAGCAGTACAAGACCAGGCTTGCTTGTGTTCAGAAATTAATCTCCCTATGGCAAGAAGACAAGGAGGCTTTTGTGGGAGAATTTGTGGTAAGAAATGTCAGTGATGAAACGCAGGATGAGGGGATACATGAACAAAACAACAATGATGAAAGCCAAGCAGATGAGGACCAAAGCATCAGGAATAGTCCATTTCAACTACCAAATTTGCCAGAACCCCACGAGGACCTCTCTGATCTGATGGAATTGGAAAATAAATCAACCAATGTTCAACCAGACAACCAACCACATCAGAGTCAGAGGTCCAACCAGCCCATGTTCAACCAGACAACCACAGCAGAGTCAGAGGACCAACCAGCCCATGTTCAACCAGACAACCAACCAACCATAGCAGAGTCAGAGGACCAACCAGCCCATGTTCAACCAGAGACAACCAAGCAACCATAGCAGAGTCAGAGGACCAACCAGCCAATGTTCAGCCAGACAACCAACCATCCTCACCTAACTTACAAGGGGTTAGGTTTGCACCAGTACCCAGAAAGAGAGGGAGACCAAAGGGGGCCTGTACCACAGCAATTGGGTTACCTCTCAAAAAAATTTAAAAAGGCCAACAACAACTCAAAGACACCCTATCACAGAAAAACTATTGCTGAAAAAGGGAGAAATATTCACTTGATAGATTGTTACTTGATATAAATGCCGTAACAGAAGACTGATGTCTCCATATACGACACCGTAAACAAAGACAAAATACTCGATCTATGATGCCGTAGACGAAGTTTCTCCGAAAAATATTTTAAAAACTTTTAATTCAGAGCACCTGTAAACAGCTTCATGACATGAAAATTCCAAAGTAAATGTTTTGGAACAAGTGAAGAGAGAGGCGCATTCAGTCGAAACGCCACTAAAACATGGATCGAGGGGGGAGATCTTCCGTCAGTTGGCCGAGCGGCGCCTCTATCTTCACGAATACCAGATCATTCGCCACATTTCCCGTTCGCCACATATTACTGTAGACGTTTTGCCACAGGAAATATTGCAGCAGCCACAAAACAGGGATATAAAGAATAAACAGAAAACGTTTGTCAGTTTAAAATATTCTGTGGGATTTCTTAGAAATATTATAAAATTTCGTCTGCAAACGTGATTAATTTAATAAACCAATGAAAACAATTGTTGCTGAAACCTCACTCGAGACAAATATTTTACTCTTATCGCTGCAACTACTGTTGAAGTAATTCAATTAACCAATGAAAACAATTGTTAAATAAAATATGCAAATTAGAAAAAGGAATTCCGTGGGGGATTCCTAGAAATATAATAAAATAAAATATGCAACTTAGAAAACGTGTGGCAGTTCATATGTGTATGCAACAAAAGTTATCTATATTGTTTATAAATATTCGTGAGCAAAATTTAACTACGTGGTGGGAGACGAGACTATTACTGGCCATTTCTATTTGGAGTAAATGTCCCTGTAAAATTAATATTTCATTTCACGGGCTAACCCCACAATATATGGTACTTCATAGACGTGGTAACCGCGGCGATCGACCCTATCGGGATCTAACGGCGTGGTTCCTCCCCATTTAAAAGTACAGATTTTCAAATATTTACAACCTAGGCATTCATTGGCGTGTTAAGTGCATTTAAATCAAAATATATTCAACAAACAACAATACTTCGTACTTAACTCACATTATATATACACTTATTTCAGTGTAACACCTTATATTACCTTGTTTTTATTATATGTCCACCATATTGTGTACCATAACTGAAATAATTGATTAATATTTATAGCCGTTAATATAAACCTAGAAACCCCTTTCTGGTCACCCCACACATGAAATGTTACTGCAACTCGGAGAAAATTTCTAAAAAGTTAGGAGGCAAATAGTGTAATTTAAATATTTACTTTCTTTTAAAAGCATAACACACTAACACTAGTGCTTGGTAAAGAACTTTATTTGAAACAAAATACTACAGAAATGATTCCTCATCACATTCATACACTGATGCAGACAAGTGAAGTTATAATTAATAGTAATATAATAATTTATAGTTATAGAAATATTATAAATATTTTTTTTTTTGCACTGAAGTAATATTTATTAAACATTAAAAAATTAGTTTTGAAGCCAAGTAGAGGTCAAAAAATATTTTAAATATTTGCATCAGCAATCCCGACAAAAGGGTTACGTTTTTTTTCATCTGAACTATTGTTGCATTGGTAACATTGCAGGGAAACTCAAAATATTTTCACAAGCAATTTAGAAATATTTAAACAACTTTAATATATTAAATACAGAAATGTAAATAGGTGCAAAAAATCAAATCACACTTGAACCCAATATAAATCTCCTTGGTCAAGGATGGAGTGGTCACTGTCTCCCACAAAATGGACATAATTTCTTTAAATTTGAATTAAAACTAGAGGATCGCTCGCAAAAAAAAAAGATAATGTTTTTGCATAGCAAAAACAAAGCATCCCGAAAAGGCTATAAAGGTGAGTGCTAAAGTATTAAGAAAATGCTTCGTTTCTAGCCTTATACTGTTGTGGCAACCAAAGTCAGCGCAGTCTGCTCTATCTAGCACGGTTTTCAAGATATAAGCATTTTTGTGTTTTGCAAAAAATAAAAAAATTAAAAATGTCCGCTATATTTGGTGAGACAAAAATATTTTGAAAATTGGCATGGCTACTCTGCAGAGATACCCAGCAGGTCCAAAATTTTGTTGATTTCGCTCCATATAGCACGGTTTTCGAGATATAAGCATTTTTGTGTTTTGCAAAAACTTTGAAAATTCAAAATGGCCACCATTTTTGGGGAGACAAAAATTTTTGTCAAGACCACTGCCGCGGTGTGTATCTCCCGCCGAGCATTAAAGCAGAAGAAATAGCTTTTCCGAGATATTCACAATTTTTCATTTTCGTGTGTGAAAGCTCTTCCAAAAGTAGGTGAATGAGTTATTTGAGAAAAATTGGCTATCTGCAATACTATTAAGAGATAATTCACATTTACTCATTTTGAGTAGGTGAATAATTATCTATGGGTCTGAAACTTCACCAAGTGAAAGCTCTCCCAAAAGTAGGTGAATGAGTTATTTGAGAAAAATTGGCTATCCGCAATACTTTTAGAGATAATTCGCATTTACTCATTTTGAGTAGGTGAGTAATTAGCTATGGGTCTGAAACTTCACCATGTGAAAGCTCTCCCACAAGTAGATGAATGAGTATTTGATAAAAATTGGGTATCCACAATACTTTTACAGATAATTAGCATTTACTCATTTTGAGTAGGTGAATAAATAGCTATGGGTCTGAAACTTCACAGAGTGAAAGCTCTCCCAAAAGTAGGTGAATGAGTTATTTGAGAAAAATTGGCTATCTGCAATACTTTTAGAGATAATTCGCATTTACTCATTTTGAGTAGGTGAGTAATTAGCTATGGGTCTGAAACTTCACCGAGTGAAAGCTCTCCCAAAAGTAGGTGAATGAGTTATTTGAGAAAAATTGGCTATCTGCAATACTTTTAGAGATAATTCGCATTTACTCATTTTGAGTAGGTGAGTAATTAGCTATGGGTGTGAAACTTCACCAAGTGAAAGCTCTCCCAAAAGTAGGTGAATGAGTTATTTGAGAAAAATTGGCTATCTGCAATACTTTTAGAGATAATTCGCATTTACTCATTTTGAGTAGGTGAGTAATTAGTTATGGGTGTGAAACTTCACCAAGTGAAAGCTCTCCCAAAAGTAGGTGAATGAGTTATTTGAGAAAAATTGGCTATCTGCAATACTTTTAGAGATAATTCGCATTTACTCATTTTGAGTAGGTGAGTAATTAGCTATGGGTGTGAAACTTCACCAAGTGAAAGCTCTCCCAAAAGTAGGTGAATGAGTTATTTGAGAAAAATTGGCTATCTGCAATACTTTTAGAGATAATTCGCATTTACTCATTTTGAGTAGGTGAGTAATTAGCTATGGGTGTGAAACTTCACCAAGTGAAAGCTCTCCCAAAAGTAGGTGAATGAGTTATTTGAGAAAAATTGGCTATCTGCAATACTTTTAGAGATAATTCGCATTTACTCATTTTGAGTAGGTGAGTAATTAGCTATGGGTGTGAAACTTCACCAAGTGAAAGCTCTCCCAAAAGTAGGTGAATGAGTTATTTGAGAAAAATTGGCTATCTGCAATACTTTTAGAGATAATTCGCATTTACTCATTTTGAGTAGGTGAGTAATTAGCTATGGGTCTGAAACTTCACCAAGTGAAAGCTCTCCCAAAAGTAGGTGAATGATTAATTTGAGAAAAATTGGCTATCTGCAATACTTTTAGAGATAATTCGCATTTACTCATTTTGAGTAGGTGAGTAATTAGCTATGGGTCTGAAACTTCACCAAGTGAAAGCTCTCCCAAAAGTAGGTGAATGATTTATTTGAGAAAAATTGGCTATCTGCAATATTTTTAGAGATAATTCGCATTTACTCATTTTGAGTAGGTGAGTAATTAGCTATGGGTCTGAAACTTCACCATGTGAAAGCTCTCCCACAAGTAGATGAATGAGTTATTTGATAAAAATTGGGTATCCGCAATACTTTTACAGATAATTAGCATTTACTCATTTTGAGTAGGTAAATAATTAGCTATGGGTCTGAAACTTCACCATGTGAAAGCTCTCCCAAAAGTAGGTGAATGAGTTATTTGAGAAAAATTGGCTATCTGCAATACTTTTAGAGATAATTCGCATTTACTCATTTTCAGTAGGTGAGTAATTAGCTATGGGTCTGAAACTTCACAGAGTGAAAGCTCTCCCAAAAGTAGGTGAATGAGTTATTTGAGAAAAATTGGCTATCTGCAATACTTTTAGAGATAATTCGCATTTACTCATTTTGAGTAGGTGAGTAATTAGCTATGGGTCTGAAACTTCACCAAGTGAAAGCTCTCCCAAAAGTAGGCGAATGATTAACTTGACAAAAATTGGCTATCTGCAAAACTTTTAGAGATAATTCGCATTTACTCATTTTGAGTAGGTGAGTAATTAGCTATGGGTCTGAAACTTCACCAAGTGAAAGCTCTCCCAAAAGTAGGTGAATGAGTTATTTGAGAAAAATTGGCTGTCTGCAATACTTTTAGAGATAATTCGGATTTACTCATTTTGAGTAGGTGAGTAATTAGCTATGGGTGTGAAACTTCACCAAGTGAAAGCTCTCCCAAAAGTAGGTGAATGAGTTATTTGAGAAAAATTGGCTATCTGCAATACTTTTAGAGATAATTCGCATTTACTCATTTTGAGTAGGTGAGTAATTAGCTATGGGTGTGAAACTTCACCAAGTGAAAGCTCTCCCAAAAGTAGGTGAATGAGTTATTTGAGAAAAATTGGCTATCTGCAATACTTTTAGAGATAATTCGCATTTACTCATTTTGAGTAGGTGAGTAATTAGCTATGGGTGTGAAACTTCACCAAGTGAAAGCTCTCCCAAAAGTAGGTGAATGAGTTATTTGAGAAAAATTGGCTATCTGCAATACTTTTAGAGATAATTCGCATTTACTCATTTTGAGTAGGTGAGTAATTAGCTATGGGTGTGAAACTTCACCAAGTGAAAGCTCTCCCAAAAGTAGGTGAATGAGTTATTTGAGAAAAATTGGCTATCTGCAATACTTTTAGAGGTAATTCGCATTTACTCATTTTGAGTAGGTGAGTAATTAGCTATGGGTCTGAAACTTCACCAAGTGAAAGCTCTCCCAAAAGTAGGTGAATGATTAATTTGAGAAAAATTGGCTATCTACAATACTTTTAGAGATAATTCGCATTTACTCATTTTGAGTAGGTGAGTAATTAGCTATGGGTCTGAAACTTCACCAAGTGAAAGCTCTCCCAAAAGTAGGTGAATGATTTATTTGAGAAAAATTGGCTATCTGCAATATTTTTAGAGATAATTCGCATTTACTCATTTTGAGTAGGTGAGTAATTAGCTATGGGTCTGAAACTTCACCATGTGAAAGCTCTCCCACAAGTAGATGAATGAGTTATTTGATAAAAATTGGGTATCCGCAATACTTTTACAGATAATTAGCATTTACTCATTTTGAGTAGGTAAATAATTAGCTATGGGTCTGAAACTTCACCATGTGAAAGCTCTCCCAAAAGTAGGTGAATGAGTTATTTGAGAAAAATTGGCTATCTGCAATACTTTTAGAGATAATTCGCATTTACTCATTTTGAGTAGGTGAGTAATTAGCTATGGGTCTGAAACTTCACAGAGTGAAAGCTCTCCCAAAAGTAGGTGAATGAGTTATTTGAGAAAAATTGGCTATCTGCAATACTTTTAGAGATAATTCGCATTTACTCATTTTGAGTAGGTGAGTAATTAGCTATGGGTCTGAAACTTCACCAAGTGAAAGCTCTCCCAAAAGTAGGCGAATGATTAACTTGACAAAAATTGGCTATCTGCAAAACTTTTAGAGATAATTCGCATTTACTCATTTTGAGTAGGTGAGTAATTAGCTATGGGTCTGAAACTTCACCAAGTGAAAGCTCTCCCAAAAGTAGGTGAATGAGTTATTTGAGAAAAATTGGCTGTCTGCAATACTTTTAGAGATAATTCGGATTTACTCATTTTGAGTAGGTGAGTAATTAGCTATGGGTGTGAAACTTCACCAAGTGAAAGCTCTCCCAAAAGTAGGTGAATGAGTTATTTGAGAAAAATTGGCTATCTGCAATACTTTTAGAGATAATTCGCATTTACTCATTTTGAGTAGGTGAGTAATTAGCTATGGGTGTGAAACTTCACCAAGTGAAAGCTCTCCCAAAAGTAGGTGAATGAGTTATTTGAGAAAAATTGGCTATCTGCAATACTTTTAGAGATAATTCGCATTTACTCATTTTGAGTAGGTGAGTAATTAGCTATGGGTGTGAAACTTCACCAAGTGAAAGCTCTCCCAAAAGTAGGTGAATGAGTTATTTGAGAAAAATTGGCTATCTGCAATACTTTTAGAGATAATTCGCATTTACTCATTTTGAGTAGGTGAGTAATTAGCTATGGGTCTGAAACTTCACCAAGTGAAAGCTCTCCCAAAAGTAGGTGAATGATTAATTTGACAAAAATTGGCTATCTACAATACTTTTAGAGATAATTCGCATTTACTCATTTTGAGTAGGTGAGTAATTAGCTATGGGTCTGAAACTTCACCAAGTGAAAGCTCTCCCAAAAGTAGGTGAATGATTTATTTGAGAAAAATTGGCTATCTGCAATATTTTTAGAGATAATTCGCATTTACTCATTTTGAGTAGGTGAGTAATTAGCTATGGGTCTGAAACTTCACCATGTGAAAGCTCTCCCACAAGTAGATGAATGAGTTATTTGATAAAAATTGGGTATCCGCAATACTTTTACAGATAATTAGCATTTACTCATTTTGAGTAGGTAAATAATTAGCTATGGGTCTGAAACTTCACCATGTGAAAGCTCTCCCAAAAGTAGGTGAATGAGTTATTTGAGAAAAATTGGCTATCTGCAATACTTTTAGAGATAATTCGCATTTACTCATTTTCAGTAGGTGAGTAATTAGCTATGGGTCTGAAACTTCACAGAGTGAAAGCTCTCCCAAAAGTAGGTGAATGAGTTATTTGAGAAAAATTGGCTATCTGCAATACTTTTAGAGATAATTCGCATTTACTCATTTTGAGTAGGTGAGTAATTAGCTATGGGTCTGAAACTTCACCAAGTGAAAGCTCTCCCAAAAGTAGGCGAATGATTAATTTGACAAAAATTGGCTATCTGCAATACTTTTAGAGATAATTTGCATTTACTCATTTTGAGTAGGTGAGTAATTAGCTATGGGTCTGAAACTTCACCAAGTGAAAGCTCTCCCAAAAGTAGGTGAATGAGTTATTTGAGAAAAATTGGCTGTCTGCAATACTTTTAGAGATAATTCGGATTTACTCATTTTGAGTAGGTGAGTAATTAGCTATGGGTGTGAAACTTCACCAAGTGAAAGCTCTCCCAAAAGTAGGTGAATGAGTTATTTGAGAAAAATTGGCTATCTGCAATACTTTTAGAGATAATTCGCATTTACTCATTTTGAGTAGGTGAGTAATTAGCTATGGGTGTGAAACTTCACCAAGTGAAAGCTCTCCCAAAAGTAGGTGAATGAGTTATTTGAGAAAAATTGGCTATCTGCAATACTTTAAGAGATAATTCGCATTTACTCATTTTCAGTAGGTGAGTAATTAGCTATGGGTGTGAAACTTCACCAAGTGAAAGCTCTCCCAAAAGTAGGTGAATGAGTTATTTGAGAAAAATTGGCTATCTGCAATACTTTTAGAGATAATTCGCATTTACTCATTTTGAGTAGGTGAGTAATTAGCTATGGGTGTGAAACTTCACCAAGTGAAAGCTCTCCCAAAAGTAGGTGAATGAGTTATTTGAGAAAAATTGGCTATCTGCAATACTTTTAGAGGTAATTCGCATTTACTCATTTTGAGTAGGTGAGTAATTAGCTATGGGTCTGAAACTTCACCAAGTGAAAGCTCTCCCAAAAGTAGGTGAATGATTAATTTGAGAAAAATTGGCTATCTACAATACTTTTAGAGATAATTCGCATTTACTCATTTTGAGTAGGTGAGTAATTAGCTATGGGTCTGAAACTTCACCAAGTGAAAGCTCTCCCAAAAGTAGGTGAATGATTTATTTGAGAAAAATTGGCTATCTGCAATATTTTTAGAGATAATTCGCATTTACTCATTTTGAGTAGGTGAGTAATTAGCTATGGGTCTGAAACTTCACCATGTGAAAGCTCTCCCACAAGTAGATGAATGAGTTATTTGATAAAAATTGGGTATCCGCAATACTTTTACAGATAATTAGCATTTACTCATTTTGAGTAGGTAAATAATTAGCTATGGGTCTGAAACTTCACCATGTGAAAGCTCTCCCAAAAGTAGGTGAATGAGTTATTTGAGAAAAATTGGCTATCTGCAATACTTTTAGAGATAATTCGCATTTACTCATTTTCAGTAGGTGAGTAATTAGCTATGGGTCTGAAACTTCACAGAGTGAAAGCTCTCCCAAAAGTAGGTGAATGAGTTATTTGAGAAAAATTGGCTATCTGCAATACTTTTAGAGATAATTCGCATTTACTCATTTTGAGTAGGTGAGTAATTAGCTATGGGTCTGAAACTTCACCAAGTGAAAGCTCTCCCAAAAGTAGGCGAATGATTAATTTGACAAAAATTGGCTATCTGCAATACTTTTAGAGATAATTCGCATTTACTCATTTTGAGTAGGTGAGTAATTAGCTATGGGTCTGAAACTTCACCAAGTGAAAGCTCTCCCAAAAGTAGGTGAATGAGTTATTTGAGAAAAATTGGCTGTCTGCAATACTTTTAGAGATAATTCGGATTTACTCATTTTGAGTAGGTGAGTAATTAGCTATGGGTGTGAAACTTCACCAAGTGAAAGCTCTCCCAAAAGTAGGTGAATGAGTTATTTGAGAAAAATTGGCTATCTGCAATACTTTTAGAGATAATTCGCATTTACTCATTTTGAGTAGGTGAGTAATTAGCTATGGGTGTGAAACTTCACCAAGTGAAAGCTCTCCCAAAAGTAGGTGAATGAGTTATTTGAGAAAAATTGGCTATCTGCAATACTTTTAGAGATAATTCGCATTTACTCATTTTGAGTAGGTGAGTAATTAGCTATGGGTGTGAAACTTCACCAAGTGAAAGCTCTCCCAAAAGTAGGTGAATGAGTTATTTGAGAAAAATTGGCTATCTGCAATACTTTTAGAGATAATTCGCATTTACTCATTTTGAGTAGGTGAGTAATTAGCTATGGGTGTGAAACTTCACCAAGTGAAAGCTCTCCCAAAAGTAGGTGAATGAGTTATTTGAGAAAAATTGGCTATCTGCAATACTTTTAGAGGTAATTCGCATTTACTCATTTTGAGTAGGTGAGTAATTAGCTATGGGTCTGAAACTTCACCAAGTGAAAGCTCTCCCAAAAGTAGGTGAATGATTAATTTGAGAAAAATTGGCTATCTACAATACTTTTAGAGATAATTCGCATTTACTCATTTTGAGTAGGTGAGTAATTAGCTATGGGTCTGAAACTTCACCAAGTGAAAGCTCTCCCAAAAGTAGGTGAATGATTTATTTGAGAAAAATTGGCTATCTGCAATATTTTTAGAGATAATTCGCATTTACTCATTTTGAGTAGGTGAGTAATTAGCTATGGGTCTGAAACTTCACCATGTGAAAGCTCTCCCACAAGTAGATGAATGAGTTATTTGATAAAAATTGGGTATCCGCAATACTTTTACAGATAATTAGCATTTACTCATTTTGAGTAGGTAAATAATTAGCTATGGGTCTGAAACTTCACCATGTGAAAGCTCTCCCAAAAGTAGGTGAATGAGTTATTTGAGAAAAATTGGCTATCTGCAATACTTTTAGAGATAATTCGCATTTACTCATTTTCAGTAGGTGAGTAATTAGCTATGGGTCTGAAACTTCACAGAGTGAAAGCTCTCCCAAAAGTAGGTGAATGAGTTATTTGAGAAAAATTGGCTATCTGCAATACTTTTAGAGATAATTCGCATTTACTCATTTTGAGTAGGTGAGTAATTAGCTATGGGTCTGAAACTTCACCAAGTGAAAGCTCTCCCAAAAGTAGGCGAATGATTAATTTGACAAAAATTGGCTATCTGCAATACTTTTAGAGATAATTCGCATTTACTCATTTTGAGTAGGTGAGTAATTAGCTATGGGTCTGAAACTTCACCAAGTGAAAGCTCTCCCAAAAGTAGGTGAATGAGTTATTTGAGAAAAATTGGCTGTCTGCAATACTTTTAGAGATAATTCGGATTTACTCATTTTGAGTAGGTGAGTAATTAGCTATGGGTGTGAAACTTCACCAAGTGAAAGCTCTCCCAAAAGTAGGTGAATGAGTTATTTGAGAAAAATTGGCTATCTGCAATACTTTTAGAGATAATTCGCATTTACTCATTTTGAGTAGGTGAGTAATTAGCTATGGGTGTGAAACTTCACCAAGTGAAAGCTCTCCCAAAAGTAGGTGAATGAGTTATTTGAGAAAAATTGGCTATCTGCAATACTTTTAGAGATAATTCGCATTTACTCATTTTGAGTAGGTGAGTAATTAGCTATGGGTGTGAAACTTCACCAAGTGAAAGCTCTCCCAAAAGTAGGTGAATGAGTTATTTGAGAAAAATTGGCTATCTGCAATACTTTTAGAGATAATTCGCATTTACTCATTTTGAGTAGGTGAGTAATTAGCTATGGGTGTGAAACTTCACCAAGTGAAAGCTCTCCCAAAAGTAGGTGAATGAGTTATTTGAGAAAAATTGGCTATCTGCAATACTTTTAGAGGTAATTCGCATTTACTCATTTTGAGTAGGTGAGTAATTAGCTATGGGTCTGAAACTTCACCAAGTGAAAGCTCTCCCAAAAGTAGGTGAATGATTAATTTGAGAAAAATTGGCTATCTACAATACTTTTAGAGATAATTCGCATTTACTCATTTTGAGTAGGTGAGTAATTAGCTATGGGTCTGAAACTTCACCAAGTGAAAGCTCTCCCAAAAGTAGGTGAATGATTTATTTGAGAAAAATTGGCTATCTGCAATATTTTTAGAGATAATTCGCATTTACTCATTTTGAGTAGGTGAGTAATTAGCTATGGGTCTGAAACTTCACCATGTGAAAGCTCTCCCACAAGTAGATGAATGAGTTATTTGATAAAAATTGGGTATCCGCAATACTTTTACAGATAATTAGCATTTACTCATTTTGAGTAGGTAAATAATTAGCTATGGGTCTGAAACTTCACCATGTGAAAGCTCTCCCAAAAGTAGGTGAATGAGTTATTTGAGAAAAATTGGCTATCTGCAATACTTTTAGAGATAATTCGCATTTACTCATTTTCAGTAGGTGAGTAATTAGCTATGGGTCTGAAACTTCATAGAGTGAAAGCTCTCCCAAAAGTAGGTGAATGAGTTATTTGAGAAAAATTGGCTATCTGCAATACTTTTAGAGATAATTCGCATTTACTCATTTTGAGTAGGTGAGTAATTAGCTATGGGTCTGAAACTTCACCAAGTGAAAGCTCTCCCAAAAGTAGGCGAATGATTAATTTGACAAAAATTGGCTATCTGCAATACTTTTAGAGATAATTCGCATTTACTCATTTTGAGTAGGTGAGTAATTAGCTATGGGTCTGAAACTTCACAGAGTGAAAGCTCTCCCAAAAGTAGGTGAATGAGTTATTTGAGAAAAATTGGCTGTCTGCAATACTTTTAGAGATAATTCGCATTTACTCATTTTGAGTAGGTGAGTAAAATGGCCGCCATTTTTGGCAAGATAAAATTTTTTTGAAAATTGGCATGGCTACTCTGCAGATATACCCTGTGGATCAAAAATTTCGTCGAAATCGCTCTATCTTGCAGGGTTTTCGAGATATAAGCATTTTTATGTTTTGCAATTTTTGCGAAAAATTCGAAAATTCAAAATGGCCGCCATTTTTGGCGAGACAAAATTTTTTTCAAAATTGGGATAACTACTCTTTAGAGATACCCTGTGGGTCAAAAATTTCGTCGAAATCGCTCTATCTAGCACGGTTTTCGAGATATAAGCATTTTTGTGTTTTGCAATTTTTACGAAAATTTCGAAAATTCAAAATGGCCGCCATTTTTGGCGAGACAAAAATTTTTTGAAAATTGGGAAAACTACTCCGCAGAGATACCCTGTGGGTCAAAAATTTCATCGAAATCGCTCTATCTAGCACGGTTTTCGAGATATAAGCATTTTTGTGTTTTGCAATTTTTACAAAAATTTCGAAAATTCAAAATGGCCGCCATTTTTGGCGAGACAAAATTTTTTTGAAAATTGGGAAAAGTACTCCGCAGAGATACCCTGCGGGTCAAAAATTTTGTCGAAATTGCTCTATTTAGCACGGTTTTTGAGATATAAGCATTTTTGTGTTTTGCAATTTTTGCGAAAATTTCGAAAATTCAAAATGGCCGCCATTTTGGACGAGACAAAAATTTTTTGAAAATTGGGAAAACTACTCCGCAGAGATACCCTGCGGGTCAAAAATTTCGTCGAAATCGCTCTATCTAGCACGGTTTTCGAGATATAAGCATTTTTGTGTTTTCCTTATTTGGAAAATTCGTAATGATTAATTAATCATTAATTACTCGGCCATTTCTTGACCAATCAATGCCAAAATCTAATGATTTCCAGATTTTAATAGAATGAATGTATTTGCCAAGTTTCAGGTGAATTGATAAAATTGCTTTCAAGTTATCATCCGGACAAGCTTCCCCATCGAAAAAAGACATTTTTGGTCATGTGACCTCTCTGATTGGTTGAAATGTCACTGCAGCATATTCAAAAAAATTCCCCAAGGCTACTGCCTAAACCTGCCAAATTTGAAAAGAATCCGCCTAACGGTTACAGAGTTATAAGGAAAACAAAATGCGGAGCCGGCGGAGCCGGCGGAGCCTGAAGCTCTCCCATACACAAACAAGCGTCCCTTGCGGGACGCTTAATTATTTTTCATTACATTTTCAGTATTGATACATCATTTCACATTCTAATTCTTATGTCTAAATATTAAAGTTACTGTTTGATGAATTGCCAAAACGTTGAATCTTCATGTATCATATCATATTAGTACAAACCTAATGCAAAAAATATATCAATTTTTGCATTTGTAGTTCAAACAGTATAGAATGTGTAAAAAAATTTAGTAAAAAATTCCAACCCAAATAACTATACTTTCAAACACAAAAAATCTTGAAAGTGGGAATCAGAGAAATCCGAGGTTTAGCACATACCACATATAAATGGCAATAAATTCAAACCAATCAGAATTTCAACATGGAGGACGAAAAATATAAATATTGTTGTTAAAAGTCATTATATTACATTGTACATGTAAAACAGCATTATTGGATTGATAATTTAAATAATATTAGAATCTTTTACTTGTGTCATCGTTTTACAGAAAGTTTTGATGGTGAGTAAGCTAATCTTTGAAATCTCTACTTTTAAATGGGGAGGAACCACGGCGTTAGATCCCGATAGGGTCGATCGCCGTGGTTACCACGTCTAGGTACTTCAAATGGAATCTGGTCAACTCGGCCCATTTCAAAGTCGGCCCCCTGCAAACTCGGCCCATACAAACTATAAGCCTTATTAAGGTAGTTGGGTTGAATGGTTAAACAAAGTTTCACGTAAATTATTTAACTTTTATGCAAGATTTCTGTTGATAAAATGTTGCAAGGAAACCCCACGGAATTCTGTGACCCTATATTTTTATTTATAAATGAATATAATTGAATTGTGTAAGTCCACGAAATTGAAATATTAATTCGTCAGCTAAGTACAAGTTTCCAGGTAACATATACTTGATCTCCCAGCAGCATTTCTATAACATATTGTTAGAAAATAGTAAAGAATACTGTGATTTCATATTTTATACATAAATGTGAATATTATTGAGTTATTCTCATGTTCACTTTGCAGGGGGCCGACTTTGAAACGGGCCGACTTTAAAATGGGCTGAGTTTGAAGTGGGCCGAGTTGTCCATAAAACCTTCAAATAACTTCAAAGAAGTTAGGGTTAATTGTGTAGGTAGCGCCCTCCCCCTTCAAAGAAGTTAGGTTTCTTTGATAATTCCAATTATGTAACTATGTGGCGAAACATCTGAAGTAATTATGTGGCGAACGGGTTTTGTGGCGAATGATCTGGTTACCATCTTCACTTGTCCCCCGCCATCTTAAATGAGCGATAACACGAGGCACGATTTTCAAACGAACAACGCACTAAAGATTGATTTAGTAAGCATGTCATCTTAATGAAGCTGGAATGAATTACCATGTTGTCTGGTCGTGTAAACTTCTTGAACAGCAAAATCTTAAATTAGTTCAATAAAATCCAACAAAAATATAAACTACACAATACACAACAACCTCGCCCTTTAAGCATTTACCAAAATACCGTTAATAAAACAACCGGAGAAAATAAAATTTGCTAGAAACTGTGTATTTCAAAATTTCAGGTATCAGGGACGATATTCTACAACATTACTTAGATCATTTCTAGCTAACATTCCAAATATTTCTTAGATTTCAAGTAAGAACTGATGAAACTAAAAATTCCTAACTTTTGTTTTGTGAATACAAAGTGCAAGAAAAAGTAAAGTGAAAAGCATTCTCTTACTTAGATCTATGGTCACCTTATCTGAGTATTGTATACATGTAGTATATGTCCCCAGGTATCCATGCACTTAATCTCTGAACTCATGGTTTCTAAGGCACACCATCTGAATCATAATACATATATCAGAAATCATAAAACATAATAGGGTCATGACCAAGGAGATCATCGGTGTTCAGTACGTAATAAGAAAACCTAGGGAGGAAAAGACTTCTAAAACAGATAAGTTTTAAGTCACCTTTTAAAACATGATAGTGTAGGAGCAGTTTGAATTTTCCATGGCAAATTATTCCAGAGTTTTGGAGCATCATATGAGAAGCACTTGATGAAATGAACTGAAGAGCTATAGAGTGGAACTTTGAGAAACCTCTTTTCTAGATTACTCCATAGTGTTTTAACAGCAGATTTTTATAAAGACAAATATGAGGCAAAGTATTTTGGTTTGGTTTGGTAAGGTACTTGTGTATGAGTACCAGGTTTTTTAAAGTGATTCGTTAATAGGAAGCCAGTGGAGAGACTTTAAGGTTGGAGTAACATGAGAAAATCTGAAAGCACAAGAGACAAAGTGTGCCAAACAATCTTGGATATTCTGAAGCCTTGTGACATTCTTGGAAGACAGACTGCAAAACAGAGACTTGCAATAATCCGGACGACTACTGACCAATGAATTTGCCACCATGATGGAGATGTCATATCAGAGAAAGCATCGAAAATGATACAAGTCTCGAAGGTTAGCAAAAAAGGATTTAATGACAGTGTTTGCATGATTGGTGAAACTAAATTTAGAGTCAAACAGTACACCCAGATTACGAACAAGATCCACTGGGGAGGGTCAGTTTCCCAGAATGTTCACAGGGAATGAATCTTTGAGCCATTTATACTTATCCATAGAACCAAAGACTATAAACTCTGGTTTTTTCGTTGATTTAGTTTAAGCTTATTTTCAAGCATCCATGTATGGATGTCATTCAAACAGGCCTTGAGCTGATGAAATGAGTTTGCACAATTTCCAGGAGATAGATGAAGGAACAACTGGGTGTCATCTGCATAAAAATGGTATTTGACATCCATATGTTTTGCACTTACCTGATTAATTGGGGGAGGTTTATAGGGAGAACAACAAAGGACCAAGAACAGAGCCCTGCATGAGTTACCTCAAAATCAAGTGTGAAACATTCAGAGATCACTGAGCAAATTTTGACAGATTGAAAATGATCCAGGATAAATGTTGTAAATTTAACCACCTTAGGACAGTTACAGTAAAGCCAAACCTTGTTAACAGACAGGCGAGGAGTATGTCATGGTCGATGGTGTCGAAGGCAGCCGACAAGGTCAAGGAGGATCAGGGTCATTGGTATATACCCTTGGACAATGACAAGTGTATCTCATTATGAATACACAACAGGGCAATTTCCTTTGAGTGTCCAACTTTGTAGATTGACTGGAAAGTGTTTCCAAAATCATTTGAGTCAATTTGAGACCTTATTTGAGCAACAAAATTTGAAAAAATAAAGTAATGGAATAATTGCACAAATGCTGTTAATCACAAACTGGATTTAATAATCGTAATCATATAAAAATGCCAAACTCTTTTACTTTTACCTTGAGTGTAATGCCCTATTCTAAATTTAAATGAACCAGTGCCCGAATCACAAATCTCATGTCCAAGATTTAAGCCTTTTGTCAAAGCTGTTCTTGAATAAAATCGAATAAAATGATAGATATTGACTTTTTAAAGCTCATTTTGACCTTATAAACATAAAATCCAATTATTTAGTTATAATCTTTGAAAATCAGTTACATCTGTGCATTGGTAAAATATTTAATCCTTTGCATTTCACTCCAATCCTTCTAAACATTGTTTGGGGTCTCCACAAGGTAATCTCCACATGGTAAACATGTGGAGTAACTCTCCTATAGATAGAGTTCTAAAAGCTTCAGAAATTATATTCTTTTTTGCAAGATAATTCTCTTAATTGGACAATAAATAATGCTATGATAAAACTATACATGATATCAGAAACTCTGATGGAAACTTGAAATGTCATTCCTGTAAGTTAACTGAAAAACTGCCCTGAGGTACAGATTTGAAACTGTGTGATCAAAATTTTAAGTTCTGATGTCAAAACTTTCATCAAAATTATAATTCCTTTCAAGTTTATTTCCAAGGTACACTGTTTATTAAAAAAGAAATGATTGATTTAAAAGGAATACTATGGGCATTCAAGAACAACAAAAAATAACTAAATTGCTTTGATTCAAAGAAAATAGTGAGTAGGTTTTTAATGCCAAGCTAGGATTTTACATCTCATTCAACAGCCAGAGTCATATTGGGACAGGTCCTGAGCATTATCACCCGGGACTCAAACCCACACAGAGGTAGTATAGGTTAGCTGCCATAACTGGCATAATAAAATAAGAGAGGGAGGAGGTAAATAAAAAAGAGATTATATAATTCTTCCATGAAACCTAAAATGTGGAAGTCAGAGCAGTACCCTGAATACTTCTTTCCACACTGCAATTATGTCAGTGAATTTTTTTTATCATATTTCATAAGTTTCTAATATTTCTCTCTGTACAGAGAGCCTCTGTACAGTGTTTAGTGGGACCTGTTATCACAGATAAACAAAAATAGTTAAACTAAGAACAAAAAACATCTTAACATGAGATTTTTAATGATTTTCTTCTATTAAGGGTTGTTTCTAAAGTTCGGAATTTCCGTTGGGCGATACGGAAAATCGCCTAAATATCGCCTAAAAATCGCCTAAAATCGCCCAAATATCGCCTAATTTACTGTAAAATGACCTCTTGAACAGCAACATCAAAAATTAAATTCACAACTCTTTTATATTACAGAATAAAAGGTTTATAGATAACATAACTGGTAACTCAACATAAGATATCTTATAAGTAAGATATTCATCACCAACATCCACGGAAAAAATCGCCCAATTAAAAAAACACTGGGAAATCCAAGGCTATGTTAAAATCCTTGTAAAATACTCAATATTTGCTTGATTTTAATAAGACAACCACCAAAGTGTTTATTATTGTGTGTAGAATAGTCGTAGATGGACAATTAAACTGGAACTTTGCATAAGATAGCTTAGAAGTAAGATATTCATGGACCAAATCCACGGAAAAAAATCGCCTAAATAATGGAGTGATTTTCATAAAACGACCACCAAAGTATTCCTTATTATCTGCAGAATTCTCATGTGTAACATACAACTAGCCATACGGTGTCCTAATAGTATTTCACTTGGAACCCTTGAATAACAATTGTATCAAGAAAAATAAACAGGCATAGCAGGCATATCAGTATTTGTGTGCAGTCAAAAATGGTTACAGAAAAATTTACAGATAAATTTGTAAAATATGTTATATTTATGCAGGTACAATAAATAAGTAAGCTACTGTGTCATTGTTTCATTGAAACTTTATCTAGAATTAGAATTAGAATTATACATTTCTATAGCGCAAATCAAACACAATAAGCATATCGAATGCGCTTTACAATACTTCCAAGCCTATGACAACAAAGTACCATAAATCCAATCTGAGCACAGTTATTATTATTTAGGCATTATATTCTCTTGTAAACAGATGAGTTTTTAAGTCACTCTTGAACTTTTGAAGTGTATTTTGACTCCTAATGTTGTATGGCAATCTGTTCCATAGCTCTGGACCATAAACACTGAATGATCGACTGGCATAGATTTTCTTGAGAGTATGTGGAACTTCCAGCATCAAATCATCTTCACTTGATCTCAGACCCTCTCTTCTGCACTCCTTTTTCTTTATGAGGTTTCTCAGGTACAAAGGTGCTTTGTTTTGCAGGCATTTGTAGACTAGCATCAATACTTTGAATTCTATTCTGGCTCTGATGGGTAGCCAGTGTAACTCCTTCATGCATTCAGTCGAACTATCAAACTTGTTCTTATTCAGTATTAATTTGGCAGCAGTATTTTGGACTTTTTGAACCCTGCCAATTAAATATGATGGTAGTCCAGCCAAGGTTGCATTAGCATAATCAAGGTGTGAGATGACTAAACCTTGTACAAGTGTTTGGCATGTTTCAACAGAAAGTGATGGTCTGATAAATTTAATTCTCTGAATGTTTAACATTGCAACTCTACATTTATTTGCAATGTGGGACTTCATGGAAAGAGACTCATCCAGTTGGACTCCAAGATATTTAATTTTTGAGGTTTTCTGAACTATTTCTCCTGCAACAGTGATGGATTTTGTTTCACACTTTTGAAGTTGTTTTTTATTTCCAAATAAAATAAACTCAGTTTTTGTACTATTCATCTTTCATCTTTATCTATGTACTAATATGTATAGAACTCGTTTTTATTTGTACTAATATGTATAGAACTCGTTTTTATTGGATTTCTATTTCTATATTAGGCGATTTTTAGGCGATTTTCCGTTTCCGTCACTTTTCCGTGGTTTAGAAACCACCCAGAATATTCCGGTTAAAATATTGTGGGTAGTTTTGTTTGACGAATTCATGTGGCGAGATTTGGAAATATGGGGAAAGAAAAGAAAGAGAAAAGAAAGTCAAAAGGATCAGAGGTTGAAGAGTCGAAAGAAGATAAATGGGAAGAGCTCTTATCGCGTGTCGGTCCCATAGCAAATCCCTTGGCGTCTCGAAAGTTAACAAAGAAAATTTATAAAGTTATTAAGAAAGGTGAGCGATAATCAAAGCATTTCACCAATATACAGCATACGAGTCCAATGGGGGCATTTGATTACGATGTGACGAATAGATTTATGAAAACAATTTCAATTTGATAAATTTTGATTTGGAAATCATGTATTATTGTTAAACTTATTATATGCAACAGTTTTCATTGGTGTACTGTACAATAACCTATTTGTCTTTCTGGAGCCTGTAGATGAGCTCTTTGGAGGGTAACTCACCCCGGGCGTCCTGTAAGTTAGATGTTATAATAAGCATTGCATCTTCTTGTAAATGCCTTATCAGTCACCAGATGGATGGGTGACTGGCCAACCATGCTTTGAAAGGAATTGTTCCACCCTTCACAATAATTGTGTTCTTTTGCCATCATGAAGAGTGGTTTCAAATACATTCCATATCTGTGGTGGAAAGAGAAGACTAATCCTTCTTATGCGCAAAGGAGGAGGATGTTGGTCATCTGTTGTTGGTCTTAATATTTTCAGGAATGTCCCTGACACATAGTTGGCATCACAGTCACCAGGTAGTTCTGAACTACAGAACGGCTCGGTACGCATTTGCTCCCCTCCCCGTTCTGACGCTTCCTATTTAAAGCATTGGTGAAAATAAAAAACGATGCATAAATCTTATTTTAACCTCGTATTTCAGGGTCTACATTGCAGGACTGTTGAAACAACATTTTTGCGATATAAAACCGCTTATAAATGTGACATAAAATGAGTATTTATTTCTATTTAAACAACTATCCTGATATATCGCTCACGCTAGCGCACAAAAATCTGGCGGCCCAAATATAAAGAGAAATATTAAGCATTACCTTACCAAACTTCAGGAAATACTGTAAAATATGTGTATCCAACTTTGTAGATGTATATATACACAAAATTATATACATTAGGTGTTATTTCAGCAATTTTTTATCGAGAGCACTCACTTGACAGCCATTTTGAGAAGTTCCTTATTTTAGCCGGTGAAATAAATTTCTAATAAAAGTTTGCTGCAGATAACCACAGAATTCGGTAAAGTAACACCAAATAATGTTTGAGAAGCCATGACTGAAAAAAATCACTATAATCGTATTTTTAATGCTTTATGGTGTGTATTATTTTGTGTAACTTGTATATAGCATTTTATAAATTTATTAATTTTTTAATAGGGTACTTTACTAATAAAAATTGGCGAAAGATTGGAATAAGATTGCTAGCTCTCAAAATGATATTTAAATTTGTTAATATTTGTCCAGATGTACCTGTCACCATTTTGAACAGATGTGTGTATACTATTTCACTTAACTGTACAAGGATACATCAAGGAAAAAATTAGTATCACCAATTTTTTAGTATTTTTTATTATAACTGAAAGTGAAAATACATACATGGTCAGTTGGTAACTATCAACTGTCAGGCTAAAGTGTGACATGAAAACTAGGATTAAAGTCTCAGCAAAGTAAGTAAAAAATACAATATTTAAAATGATGGTGAGCAAGACTAAACTTAAGGATGGAGCCGCAGGAGCCTATCAAAGGAGAAGTTAGCCAAAGTGTATTACCTGCAACAAAATACCTACAATTTTAAGGAGGAGTCCTAGGACTGAGACACTGCACCCAAATGTGCAAGAACACTCCTCTAGGACCTCACATAACAGATGGAAAGAAATAGAATTCATATTTTTATTTTTTTCAGGTTAACAATTATTCACTTTTTGCTTTGATTTTGAAGGAGGTAAGACCTGAACATCTGTATCATCATCAACAACAACAGCAGTGGAAGTATACAGAAATTATACCTTTGAAAGTCTGCATTTTCAATATCTCATAAATGTTATTATCATGTAACCAGTGTAATAACTATGGTACTGGCCAAATGTGCTTTTTGTCAATTTTTTGAATCTATATAAATAAAGCCAATAAAAGTAGAAAAAGAAAAACAACTGAAACAACTTTTCAGGTTGCTTTTATGATCAGTGTATTTTTCTTGAGTTTGGAGCTTGAACATCAGGAATCTGGATATCTTCTTGATCTAATTTATTATGCATACATACTTATAAAATAATATCTAGGGAACTATGCCTCCCATAATTGATACCCCACCCATACTCTGTAAGCATCTCTCAACACCCACTCACGCTATGTAGTGGGACTTCTTGATCCCACCACTCCAAAAAGTCCACAATGATCTGCTAACATCAGTGTTTTGTAGACGCCCTGGCAAAGGGCTCTCTCAGTCCTCACACTAATGTCTGAGAGAAGTGGATGACTCAAACCCCTGCTCCACTCATTTCACATTCCCACATTACAAAAGATTAATTGTATGTAAAATGGTGATAGAGTTTCTGAAGCCCATGAAAGTGCAATAAATATTTCATTCTGCAGGAATTTTGTATTGCATTTATTCTTCAAAAAGTACACCATGAAACTGAAATTAATGTATTTGAGATAAATTATTTGTGATGCACCATGATATTATTTACTCCCCTGACATAACCCAATGAAAATACCTATGGATCGTGATACACCCAACACACTGATTTTCATTGCTTTCCTGCAACACCCAACCCAAATAGCTGATAGTGATATGACCTGTGTAGTGTATTCTAATGTTTTCCTCAAACTTGCAACCCAGAATGCTTCAAGTGATATGACCTATACAATGTTTCGCATTGTTTTCCTGTGGCACCAACCCAACCTACCAATGAAGATATGATCTATACACAATGTTTCTTGCTGCTTTTAGGTATTTCTGATATATGCTATGGCAAAAGTTATGTAGATATCTGTAAGAACAGAAAGAAATGAAGTACTAAGGTGTTGTGGACATCTTTTATATGAAACACTTTATCTAAGTCTTTATTTATAATATACTTGCTCTTTTCTATGATTAATAATGATTGTGGAACAAAAAATGCACTGCATAATGCAAATAGTACTTATTCCTTGCACTTTTTGGATGAAATATTGTACTGAAGACAGAACAAACACTTTCTTAGGTTTTAAATATTATTAATTTATACAACATTTTGATGGCCATTCATAGTGGTTTCTAAGGAGCCCAGGAAGGGACACAGAACTGTTTTGCTATCATTTTGTTATCTTGTTACCACAAGATAGTAAGCCATCACCAAAAGTTAGTAAGTTGTTACCAAAAGACACTAAGACGTTCACACAAGTTAACAAGTCATAACCAAAAGATAGCAAGTCATTATCACAAAATATGAAGTCATTCCCATGAGTTTTACTAAGTCCTGCTTTGATGCCAATGTAAAGGCTGTTGCTTTGTCTATGATATCTAACTTTTATAGAGGTCACCATCTACTAGTATACCATTTAAGTTTACATATGTCTGTAGGTTTTTAGTGACCTTCAGAGGTCACCTACTTATTATTACAGGTATATTGTATTATTGCCATTTACAGGTGCCTGTTTTATGGCACTTTCCTTTGTCTAAGATATTCTAGTATGTTACACTGGATTGAGTACTTTTTGGCACAGCATACCTTGCAGGATATCCATAATTTTCTGCCTTTTATGTAAAAACAATCTTAAATGCATTTATATATAATTAACTAGTTTCAGTAATAATTGACAATACTGCCAAGCTGTTAATGGACACTATTTTAACTCTTATGTAGTAAATATTTTAAACCCCTGCTTGCATATTATTGATCCCTGGGAATGAGTTAATAAGTAGTGGGAACAAGATAGTAACTGGTGGGAATGATTTAATAAAGGGTGGGTATGAATAAAAAATAAACATTTACTGTCTTGTGGTAACCACTTAGTATCTTGTTACCACAATTTAGTATCTCATTGCAATGAGTTAGCATGTCATTACCACGACTTTTTAAGTTGTGGGAATGACTTAATATCATGTGGTAACAACTTGATAACTCATGGGAATGACTTAGTATCTTGTGGTAACTACTTATTAACTCGTTGTAACAAGATAAAAAAAGGTAATGAAAAAGTTCTATGCCCATTTCTGGGCTCCGTAGGTTTCTCCCATTTTAATAGCAAAATATAATTTTCATACAGAGAACTAATCAAACTGTTAATAACCCTAAATAGAAAGCACCACAAACTACAATAGCTTCCTTTTTAAGGTGGTAAATAATTTATTGAATAAATAGGAACTGACACAATAAAGAAAGAAGCAGGTGTGAAGGTCATTCTCAATTTATATTCCCGGCTGTTATTTATCGCCTATATTTTCGACAGTAGGAAGAATCTGTACTTTTCCCGTAAGGTGGTGCTGTTTGCAGTGTAAACAAACCATAAAAGATTTCCACCAATAGTTTTAATAGGGAGAGTCAGAACGGAGAGGGCGACAGTCCAAATATCAAAAAAGCCCTCGTAGTGAAGAATTTCAGAACTAAGTCACCAGGGTACGTTTTTCATTGTTAAAAAAGTGGTGTGACATAAATTTTATGCATATACTATAATAGAACTACAAGTTTGGCAACTCACAGATCTGTCAGATTTTCACCCTCTGTCATTTCATCAGCAATAATCCTTTGTAAATCCAACATATCACACAACAAATGCACATAAACTTAAAGAAGAGGTATTATGCCATCCATTTACAGTATTTATTGTACAGCAAATACAATGTGCGCTAAAAAAATGGACACTTTTAGTATGATTTCCTTGCATAAAAGTCCATTTTTCTGGTATCTGAATTTGTGGAGGATCATGTGACATTGTTCCAGTATAGAAATCACCTGATCTATCAGACTAAATCTCAAAGAACTTTCAATACCAATAAATCTTGCTAGTTCAAACAAGAAAATATACGTGATTGGTTTGCAATTTATTTTCAAAACATATGCCATAAGAAGCAACTCATTTCATTTTGTTGATAATTTCCTCACAGTTCTATTTTAACTCCAAAGCAACATGTACACAATATGCTAAAATGTGTAAAACCAAGTTTCAGTGACCAATATTGTAGTGCAGGTTTGCTAACTAATTCATCAATTTGGTAGATGACCTGTACTCTTTTGGTCAATGACCATGTGAGTGAACTCAGTGCAAACCTGCACTACAATATTGGTCACTGAAACTTGGTTTTATACATTTTAGCATATTGTGTACATGTTGCTTTGGAGTTAAAATAGAATTGTGAGGAAATTATCAACAAAATGAAATGAGTTGCTTCTTATGGCATATGTTTTGAAAATAAATTGCAAACCAATCATGTATATTTTCTTGTTTGAACTGGCAAGATTTATTGGTATTGAAAGTTCTTTGAGATTTATTCTGATAGATCAGGTGATTTCTATGCTGGAACAATGTCACATGATCCTCCACAAATTCAGATACCAGAAAAATGGACTTTTATGCAAGGAAATCATACTAAAAGTAAAAGTGTCCTTTTTTTTAGCGCACATTGTATTTGCTGTACAATAAATACTGTAAATGGATGGCATAATACCTCTTCTTCAAGTTTATGTGCATTTGTTGTGTGATATGTTGGATTTACAAAGGATTATTGCTGATGAAATGACAGAGGGTGAAAATCTGACAGATCTGTGAGTTGCCAAACTTGTAGTTCTATTATAGTATATGCATAAAATTTATGTCACACCATTTTTTTAACAATGAAAAACGTACCCTGGTGACTGTGGTTGGCATCAAAATACATCAGTAAATCTTCTGCCTCTGGACAGCAGTTTTGCCTGAGGAAGGTCATGCCATTCTCTACTTTGTCAGCTGATAAGAAGGTGAGCCCATCCATTGTGCTGCAGAACTCTTTGTTGTTACAGTATTGCTCGACGAGGCCTAACCCTTGTACCTTTCTGAAGGAACTTTGAGTTAGATGGTGAAAACAGCATGGACAGCATTCATGACTGTTTTTTCAAAGTCAACAAGGATGTTTGAAGGATCTGATGAATAGCCTAGTTCTTCACATCTGTCCAAATCGCTCTCAGCATGTCCCTCGTATATGTTGTGGGATTTTCCAGGAAGGAGAGTAAGATACTCATGACTACAGACTGTCCCCAAAAGAACTCTGACAATGTACATCTTTTTGAAGAGATGTGTTGTCATACTAAAACAGCCATCCATGAACCAAGTAGAGGTGAGAGCGATATGTCTTAGAGCCTCATCAGTCATCAGTCCCAAAAATAATTGTGCGCTCTGATGTCCCGGAGCCACTATCATGGATCAGGAAGTTCTTTGGGCTTGGCCCGGATGTCTGAGCCCATTCATCTTCTATGTTTAGCTCTTTCAGTTTTGATGGGTCTTTTGGTAGTTTGCCTCTCTGGTGATGTCTGATAGTCCTTTTGATGGTGTCTTGCCTTCCAACAGCTGCATGGGCTTCATTGTCAACTGTGGTCAGAACAGAAATCAGGATTTGCTTTGGCCTTGAAGTTGCTGCCTTGGCTTGGTCACTAATCTTCATTCGCATCTTGGCAACTTCCACAGAATCTTTGTCACTGTCATGGTTGTGGGTTGATTTGACCTCAGATATTTCCATCTGTTAAGATAAACAGCAATATTACATTAGGACATATTCACTTAGTAATGTGCACCAAACCCATTTTATGTTACATTATATTTGACCTTGAATTTATGGAAATTTTGAAATTCATTCAATTAAAAACTTGAAAAAATAATAATAGTTAATACTTTTGGTTACACTTTCATTAAGATCAGTAAAAATGGAACCTTTACATTGAAGGGAGGATCTCTTTGAACGCTCCCAGTGGATTGTTTTAGTTGATTCTTGTCAGTTTACATGAAGCCAGCAAAACATAACTTTATCTCTCCTTTTTATTTCTCATTAACTCCATCACTTTTTAAAAGAACACTATTGATGTATAATGTTGAGACGTTTCCCAAACCATCTATTTATACTAAGATAACCTGGCCTCTTGATTGCACTTAACTGAAAGGCAATAAAATTTAAGTTTTTTATAAGTTTTGACATCACAGATAATTGAATTTTTTTTCAAACATTTGATAGCTTCTCAGGGAAATGCTAAAGGAACTTTTCAAGTGTTGTCAGGCAGGAAGAATAAAGATGGGATTATTGTATGCTAATCTTTTTTAGTCTGCTCAGGTCTTTTATAATAATCAAAAATGATCAGATGGACGGGCTTATTCTGTTATTTTATACTACTCGGGGGCAGTATTCACAAAAGGGATCAAGCTCAACTTGAGCTGATTTTTTTTGGCTTAACTTGAGCTGAAAAATGGATCAGGATCAAGTTAGTATTAAAAAAAAGAAGTTGAGCTGATTTTTGGCTCAACTTTTGGCTTAATTTTGATCCACCTATGTTGATGGATTAAGATTTAGATCAAAGTTTGTAGCTTATAATTAATTAAAATAGCAAACATATGAAAAATAAATCATTGGTTAATAATATTCAATTCTTTATATTGTCAATAAGTTTTTAATACTTTTTTCTTGTTTTTAGTTCCCTTATATTGATGTTTAAAAAGGGCTCAGATTTTGTTGTTTGTTCTGGATCAAAAGTGGGCGAAGCCTAAATTTTTGGTAAATATCAAATATTTAAAAATTCTTCAGTGAAAAAAAAATAATGAACCAAATTTATATTAATGTATATTCTGTGGAAATACAGACATAAAAAGCTTGCTTACAATGTATAAAAGTAATTAACTTATGCGTTGCTATGTGAGATTTTTCCAAATTTTTGGCTCAGGTGATAATTCCTTTGTGAATACAAACTTGAGCAAAAGATAAGCTGAGCCATTTTCGTTGATCCTGATCTGATCTTGAGCTTATTTTTCGCTCAGCTTGATCCATGTTAGTGAATACAGACCCAGGCAATTGCCTTTAATGGAAAAGACAAATATCAAAAACATCTTTTTCTTGATAATCGAAAATGATAAGATAGAAGGGTTTATTCCATTACTTTTAACTACTCAGTCTGTTGCCTTAAATGAAAAAGACAAATATCAAAAGCATTCCATGAAAAATAAATTTTAAAAATGTAATGCCCACAGATTTAACTATCTTAAATAGGATAAATTCCATGAAAAATAAATGTAAAAAATGTAGTATCCACAGATTTAACAGAATAAATTCCATAAAAAGTAAATTTAAAATATGCCTGGGGTTCTGTCCAACCAACCCCCCCACCCCTAAGTTATTTTAATCTTCCTTCCATTACCGAGATACGGGGCCAACCAACCCATCAATAGTTTTCAATTATGTGGTTAATCATAAATACCCTGAGGATATGTCTAGAGATCAAAAGAAAGACTTCAGAAGGAAATGCAGATGTTGTACTATCAAAGATGGAGTGTTGTACCATCTGGGCTTTGGGAAAAAGGTAAATACACAGGATCTTCCATTCTTAACCACACAGATATCAGATACCAATTATTTTATTGGTTAATTCATTTTTTTAATAAATGCCTTTATAGTATGATTTTGTTATATAGACACCAACCACATGTAATGATCACAAACATTACTTATAATTAGCAGTTTTAGTTAAGTAAATGTATTAAAATACATTTAAGGAGTTTAGTTAGAAAAAAAGTTTACTTGATTTATTCTATGTCTTTTCAGATAAGTGCTGCAGAGTGATAAGTAACAGAGCACTCAGTATTGTGTCTGTAAGTCGCTTGGACTTGGAGAAACTTAAGAATCACAGTCACTCAGTGGTCATCTTTGACGTGACAAGACGCAGGCAAAGATAGAAGAAAGATTCTACTGGCCTATGATTACAACGATGTGTCGGACTATTTGAAAACATATGATCTGTGCTAGAGAAACAACAAAGCTTTTCAGAAAAGTCGTGGTGAGCTGCAATCTATCCCAGTAGAAGCAAAAGCTTTCAGTCGCATTGGTATTGACCTTGTTGGACCATTCCCATAGACTTAGGGATCGGTACAGGTACTTTTTCACAGCAATGTATGGGTGGGGTCTCAACCACTAAAGTCCAAGTGTGTTATAAAAGTGGCAAACTTCATCTGTCAAGTTATCTACAGAGATGCTGATTCGATGAAATAAATGATCAGGGCTGTGAGTTTGTCAACAAAGTATCAAGTGAACTGCACAGACTGACTGGTATCCAGCAGCGAATGACCACATATTATCCCCAGTGTAATGGACTGACAGAGAGGCAATATCAGATAATGCAAAACATATTGCTCAGGTACCTACCTTGACAACCAAGAAGAATGGGCTGACATACCTCAGTGTCCAAATAACTTCAGCATTGAAGATGAAGTTTTAGTTGAAGAAGTTCAAGACAAAAAATAGGTGTGGTGGGAAGTTAGCGAGTCACTACACAGGTCTGTATCAAATAGCAGACAGAAGTCAAGATTTATGGTAGCCTTTAACCGATTCGTACCCCCCTCACACAACAGAAGTGATTGGTCAACTGCGGAACACAAACAGGAAAAAAATAACCATGAAGATGACAAAAGTACAATGCCAATCAAATGGATCATCATGTGGGCTCTATGTGACCGCTCTTGCAACCACTATTCTTAAAGGAAGGTGTCTAAGCAGTGTGACCTATCTACAGTCTGACATGCATAAACAGTTTAGGAATTGCTTGGAAAGTAGAAAGAAGAGTTCCTAGTTGGTGGCAAGGTCAAATTCTTACAAGAAAAGACATTTGACATTGAATTCAATTGTTTCAATTGTGCAGAAAACCAGATACACAAATGATGAAAGCATGCACTGGCTGCAATGCAAGGTGCCACTTGTCATGTTTGTAGCAAGTTATGAAGTGCAATACCTGATGCAACAGCAGTATTACACAGTGATGCAGTTTGATTAATGAACACACAAATGTTATGAATAGTGTGCCTAATAATAGGGCTATTTATTTTTTGTGAATTGTCCATAATATGTTGGTTTATGTGGATTTAATTGCGTATAATATGTTGGTTTATATAAAATAAAGTTAAGCAAGAATTAAAAGCTTTTTAGGTGGGTTGCATGTGACCAACCCGCCTACTAGATTGATGTGTCCGATGTCTGTCTGTCCATCAACATTTTCGTTTCCAGACTCTAACTCGAAAACTCTTTGTCAAATCGAATTAAAACTTTGCAGGAAGATAGATCACCATCATAGCTAGGTTCCTTTTGAAATTGGTGTAATTCTGTTTGTTCGTTTGTCCGATTTTTGTCCATCAACATTTCTGTTTCCGGACTCTATCTCGAAAACACTTTGTCCAATCGAATTCAAACTTGACAGGGAGATAGATCACCATCATAGCTAGGTTCCTTTCGAAATTGGTGTAATTCCGTCTGTTCGTTTGTCTGTTTTTTGTTCGTTTGTCTGTCAACATTTTCGTTTCCAGACTCTAACTCGAAAACGCTTTGTCCAATCAAATTCAAACTTGACAGGGACATAGATCACCATCATAGCTAGGTTCCTTTGAAATTGGTGAAATTCCACCTGTTCGTTTGTCCATGTTTTGTTTGTTTGTCTGTACGTCAACATTTCCGTTTCCGAACTATAACTCGAAAACGCTTTGTCCAATCAAATTCAAACTTGACAGGGAGATATATCACCATCATAGCTAGGTTCCTTTCGAAATTGGTGTAATTGCGTCTGTTCATTTGTCTGTCCGTCAACATTTCCGTTTCCGGACTCTGACTCGAAAACACTTTGTCCAATCGAATTCAAACTTGGCAGGGAGATAGGTCACCATCATAGCTAAGTTGCTTTTAAAATTGGTGTAATTTCGTCTATTCGTTTGTCCATCAACATTTCCGTTTCTGGACTCTAACTCGAAAACGCTTTGTCCAATCAAATTCAAACTTGACAGGGAGATGGATCAAAATTGGTGTAATTTTGTCTGTTCCTTTGTCCGTTTTTTGTCCGTTTGTCAACATTTCCATTTCCGGACTCTAACTGGAAATTGTTTTGTACAATCGAATTCAAACTTGACAGGCAGATAGATCACCATCATAGCTAAGTTGCTTTCAAAATTGGTGTAATTCTGTTCGTTTGTGTGTCCGTTTTTTGTCCATTTGTCTGTCCGTCAACATTTCCGTTTCCGGACTCTAACTCGTAAACGCTTTGTCCAATTCAGACTTGACAGGGAGATAGATCACCATCATAGCTAAGTTGCTTTCGAAATTGGTGTAATTCTGTTTGTTTGTTTGTCCGTTTATAGCATAGATACAATTATGTAACCTAGATTACAAGTTTTACATTTCTTAGCACGTCTAACACATTTACCTTAACTGGGTGACCTAGCATTTCTTTCCTTGTTTCTAAATTTAATTACAGCAGTCGCTAACCTCATTGCTGCCTGCGCAACCTGCCTTTTGTGGCATCTTTGACCCTCTTGTTTATTTTAACTCTAAAGAAGTTTCAGTTTGAAGAGGTGGGCGAGTGGATTTACCAGGAAATTCTCCACCCAAAATATTGAAACCGGGCAGTTATCGAGATCACAAATGAAAATGGCTTTTGAAGCATTTTGCACCAAAGCATTTAGGTCACTCTTTTTCTGTACAGCTTAAAATTTAAACAGCAACAGATGGGCAATAATAGAATACTTTATAAAACTTGCAAGACAGGTCATATCGAGTTGACCATTTTGCTTTCCCTGAACACATCTTTTTTATACAGGTGTTAGAAATCTTAATATTGTGACTTTTATCCTACAAAAGTATCATTTTGAAGCATTCTATGTTTATATTATAAAATGATGCTTTAGTTTCCTAATTTGGCAATAATGAGCTTGCATATTCTTCTTTTCTAACATTTCAAAATCCACCATATTATTTACCATTTTGCTGCAATGTTTACATTTGTAGCATGTGCACATTTGAAGATTTAGAGAAAAAATGGGCATCAAAGTGATGTTTTTTTTAAATAAAAAATTCTGATTGGCTGATACTCGCTTGAAGTATACTAATGTGTGTTGTCACTGTTATGTGTTCTGATCTTATTTTTATGTGTTATGCATTGCAGCAAATCAACAGAAACACCTAAGGAAAGGGGTTCGAGAGGTTCAGAAGTTTGTCAGAAAAGGAGAAAAGGGGTAAGAAATAAAGCACAACATTTACTAGTGTATGACTCCCGACTGGTATATATGGTGAATCATACAAATCTGAAATATAACAAAATGTTTATTAAAAGTCACTAATTTATTGAATAGTCACATACAAAAAAAAAACAACAAAAAAAAACAAAAATATATACATCGTTGTAAAGTTAGTACATCTTAAGGATGTTCTTTATTATTATTATTATTCCTATTATTATTAGTCAGTCCTGTCTAGGAATTTGTCAGCTCTTGAGTCACACCTGCAACAAATTCCCTTTCATTATCTGACTGTAAATTTCAGTGATCAAAAGGGCTATGGTAAATAAACTTTCTCCTTTAGTAGGTGTTCAGGAATCAGTGGTTTCATCCTTTGAAGACTTACTCAGGAGTTGCTGCTCAGTGATTCAAAGGGCTAGGATAAATAAACTTAATCATGAGCAACTGCTCATGCATTAGAAATTATTAGAATAATTATTCCTATCAGCATTCCTAAAAAACCTATACTCTTGAACCCACATTCATTGTAAGCAAATTTGTATTTCTGAAGGACCTCTCACTCCTGTAGTTGAGATTGTGATCACAGTTTCTTCTAATAGAGTTTCCAATTCTTGTAGGAGAAACTCCGATCAGAGTTTGTCTTGGTGGAATCTCCAATTCTTCTGGTAGAAAGTGCAATTGGACTTTCTCCTAGTAGAAACTCAGATTCCCCTGTATCGGAGTTTTTACTGTGATATATACTTTGATGACTGATAATACTAGTGTTATGGTTGATTGCGTCTTTTATAACAGATTTCCAAAGACAAAACGAAAATGGAAGGTAACCGGATTAGTGTCTTTTGGTTGATAAATAGGTTTCCAGTTTATTTTCTTGTACAATATAATGTTTCTTACTCTTTCAAGCAAAAGATATTAATCCAAGAAAATTTATAGACCTCTAATAAACAAAGGTGATTAAACTGTGAAGTTACAAAAAATATAACAATTTAAACACAATATTAAGAATGTATAAATTATATGTTGTAAATACTTTTATTAGGAAAAAAATTACTTCTGTAGAAAAGTAACCTTTGAATAGTCAAAACTTCTTACTATTACTTGTATAAATATAAATTATAAATATAAATTTTAATGCTGTAAAATTTATAATTGTAATAAATCAAATGTGTCATTATGTTAAATTGTTAATACTCTTTGTAATGTAAGTAAATTGTTATATAATTTCTGCATCTTGAAGATGTAGGTAGTACAACATGGTGGTTTCATGTTTTTGTGCAGAGAGTTGTTTTGGCAGCATATTTGCTCTTTATCAATTAGCCTGACATTTTGGCATGTTTGCCGTTTTAGGTTGGTGATATTTGCAGGTGATACAAGTCCTGTGGAAGTCATATGTCACATGCCATGTGTGTGTGAAGAGAAGGGGATAAAGTACTGCTATATTCCTTCCAAAGAAGTAAGTCTTCTACACAAAACCTATATCCTACAAAAGGTATTTTAATATATCACGCGTTGCAATTTCTGGTCAGATATCTTGGATCAATAAACCTGCATAGACCAATGCTTAAATCATTGGAATAAAACTAAAAGACAATAGTTGAGAGGGCAAAGAGCATTTAAAATCACTCATTCCTTTGTCATATATGATGCTAAAACACTATCAGGACTTGTGCCCTTTAAGATAAAAAGGTACACCCTCTTTGTAAAATGGATGATAAGTATACTTTAGAAATCAGTGTTGTTTTTTTTTATATTTCTCGACTAGATAAGAGCTCTAATGTGCATGAATATTGTAACTGATTTTCACAAGATTTTCATCCCAGAACAAATACTTTCCCTTTTAACAAAACATAATTATACTTTTTAACAATACTTTTTTGAAGTACCACACCAAATAATTTTTCTACCTGAATCCATTATTGTTGTTGTAGATGCGTCTTCAATTCCCCTTAAAAAGTATCGTGTGGAAAATTATTTGAGATAAAAAAAATGAACATATTTGTGGGGAAAAAACATATTATCCTCCATTTTGATACAAACAAAAGTAGCCAATTGAACCTTGTTTTGAAATAATGATACTCGACAGTTACCGTGACAACCTTGTTTTCTGTATCCAGGATCTTGGAGCGGCCTGTGGATCTAAGCGGCCAACCTGTATGGTGATGGTGAAGGAGCATGAAGATTACTCAGACTTGTACACAGAGGTCAGAGATGAGGTGCAGGCTTTACCCATGCCAATCAACTGACTCTGTTTTGCACTGTGAGAAACTGTTGCATAAGAAAGTCCTTTAAATAGATCCACTCACCACAGTAGACATCAGGCCTGGCAGCTCAATGTCATATTGAGACAGAGAAAAACAGGCAGCATTTTAAAGCACAGTTTGCCAGCACACTTTGGTTTGCTGTTCAACTGTGACAATTCATAGTGATATCTTCGTTTTAATTTTCTGTTTCTTTTTTGTGGTTAAAATGATAACTTGAACAGGTAGTAGTAATGGGATCATTTAGAGAAATTCAAACCAGTTACTGGGACTTTGAAATGAACAAAATCATATCAAAATTTCATATGCTTGTCAATGATACGTTAAAAATTGACTGTGAGCATACATGAGCCATAATTATGAAATGGCTTTCGCAAAATATTGTTAAGTGCAAAAACGTCTTTTTTTTTACAAAGATAAAGTCATTTTTGGTGTTTTGATGAAGTATCAGCCATTATAAAGTCCAATATATTGACGTTTTAAATTACTGATTCCCAAATATTCTTTGTGGATTTCGTTCTTTCTACCACAGCCAAAATGAAAAACTGCATACCGGTTTAACGGTTACACCAGTAACAGGTGGTATTCTGTAGAGTCTAGTAGGTGTACTCTTTCACAGTTTAGAGGCTGGTGTGTGCCAACAATGATGCGAGATGACATGCCTTGTCTGTATGCACCAACTTATTGGCAGCATATTCAGGATAATGATTAGACTTAAATGACCATATCTTTGTTTTTTGTGGTCCAATTTTGAAAAAAAAATTTCAACCATTTTCTTGAGATGAAGAGGACATGTATCCGAGTTTATTGGATCTACTTGACTATGCAAGACTTTATTCTTATGGCCTTAAATAGCCAGAATATTCCAGAATAAACTTTTTTTAAAGAAATTTCAAACACTCATTTGAGGTTGGTCATTTGTAAACTTCTACAAGACTGCTGATACTGAAACAGATTTGTACTGCAAGTTAACAGTTTTATGTAATTTCTCAAGTTAACTTTGTGTGGTGTAAAATCCTTTGTTTTTCTACTGACAGTTTAATGTAGCAACTTAATGGATTGAGGATGGACAGTATCTGTTAATTTCATCATATTAAAACTTGAATACCTCTATTGCGGATAAAGTGTGTGTATGTCTCACGTTTGGTTAGAGATTTATTGGTATTAATTTTTCCATTGATGGATAGTATTAATACTAACCTTTTGAGTACTTCAGTTCGTGACTACAGTTATTTTTTCATGCCGAAGTACTTTTCTGGTTATTTTGAATAATATTCCTATTTTAAAATTGGTCAAAATAAAATATTGTAGATAAATTTTTGTATTTTTGTGTGCAGGTAATACGTTCATTCTTTTTACAGCTCTGGTAGTATCCACTAATTAAGCGGCCCGTCAGGGATGCTTATTTGTTTTCACGTAAGTTCGACTGATCACCGCTGCCGTCGCAGGATTATGGTCTCCCTTGAATAACTTCTTGGGCTTTTAAATATTTCTTTCCTTCTTGTCTTTCTTTAAAACTATAAGGGCGGGAAAAATTTTTGGGATACTTTGCGGAGACCTTAAGCTTTACTTAAAGTAGCCTTAAGCATTTTTCAAAAACACCCCGTCATCGCGTTTCGGGAAAAAACACACACATCTGTGCTATAAAATTTATTAGGTACATTCTAGACCAAATTTTAAAGGTCGGAAAGGATTTTCTGATCAATCGGACCATAGATGCCTCAATGGGAGGCGTTTTATTTTCGTAATTTTTTATGTCAGCTGACTTGTCAGTCAGCTGACATTATGTCGTCACTCTGCGGCGTGGGCGTACGCGTCCGCGTGAACAACTTTTTCTCCAAAACTACAAGGCCTAGAGACATGCTGTTTTTTTAAAAAGAAACCTTATCTATCGAGGATGAAAAATTGTTCTAGGCATGAAAATCTGTCTGTTCGTCTGTTTGCTAGAGACGTTACAAGGGAGGTACCCCCACCAAAAGTGTGAAAATTTCAACACTTTATCACAATTTTCTCAGTGACTACTGCAGGGATTTCTCTCATATCTTGCATATATGTACTAGGCCAGAGGTAGATTCTCTTGTGTGAGTATGAGACCTGGATCGGTCTTACTTTTTTTTTAATAAATTTTTTTAATAATTATGTCCACCCCCCTGGGGGGTGGATATATTATTTTTGCTTTTTGCGCGGTCCGATGTCCGATGTCCGGCGTCCGATGTCCGGCGTCACGCATGGTTTCCGCTCATTTAAAGGAAAAGTATTAGAGCTATTGTCACCAAATTTGGTATGCAGGCTTATTGGGTCAGTAGCTTGCTTGGGATTGCTTTTGGCTGTTGTACCTCTTTTGCTTACTGAGTAATACTTAAGTACAGCTATTTTCAGTACCCATTGGTTTCCGTGCATTTAAGCCAAAATAATTAAAGATATTTTACTACAATTTTGAATACAAGATTGTTATGTCCATAGCTCGCTTGGTATTGCATTTGGGACTGATAGCTTTGTCAGTACATGAGTAATAGCCATTTAGGTACTTCATTGTGTATTTTCAGTACTACTTTTGAGTAATTTGCTAATATCTCAGAAACCGTAAGAGATAGAGCGATTTCGACAGAATTTTTGACCCACAGGGTATCTAAGGAATGCAATCTATGCAATTTTCCAAAAATTTTCCCCTCCCCAAAAATGGCGGCCATTTTGAATTTTCGAATTTTTGCCAAAAATGGCAAAACACAAATTTGCTTCTATCTCCTTAACCGTGCGAGATAGAGCGATTTCGTCGAAATTTTCGACCCACAGGGTATCTAAGGAATGTAATCTTTGCAATTTTCCAAAAATTTTCCCCTCCCCAAAAATGGCGGCCATTTTGAATTTTCGAATTTTTGCCAAAAATGCAAAACACAAATTTGCTTCTATCTCCTTAACCGTGCGAGATAGAGCGATTTCGTCAAAATTTTTGACCCACAGGGTATCTCAGCATTGTACTCTTGGTAATTTTTAAAAAATTTTCCCCTCCCCAAAAATGGCGGCCATTTTGAATTTTCGAATTTTTGCCAAAAATGCAAAACACAAATTTGCTTCTATCTCCTTAACCGTGCGAGATAGAGCGATTTCGTCAAAATTTTTGACCCACAGGGTATCTCAGCATTGTACTCTTGGTAATTATGTCCACCCCCCTGGGGGGTGGATATATTATTTTTGCTTTTTTCGCCGTCCGATGTCCGATGTCCGGCGTCCGATGTCCGGCGTCACGCATGGTTTCCGCTCATTTAAAGGAAAAGTATTAGAGCTATTGTCACCAAATTTGGTATGCAGGCTTATTGGGTCAGTAGCTTGCTTGGGATTGCTTTTGGCTGTTGTACCTCTTTTGCTTACTGAGTAATACTTAAGTACAGCTATTTTCAGTACCCATTGGTTTCCGTGCATTTAAGCCAAAATAATTAAAGATATTTTACTACAATTTTGAATACAAGATTGTTATGTCCATAGCTCGCTTGGTATTGCATTTGGGACTGATAGCTTTGTCAGTACATGAGTAATAGCCATTTAGGTACTTCATTGTGTATTTTCAGTACTACTTTTGAGTAATTTGCTTCTATCTCCTTAACCGTGCGAGATAGAGCGATTTCGGCAAAATTTTCGACCCGCAGGGTATCTCAGGAGTGTACTCTTTGCAATTTTCAAAAAATTTTCCCCTCCCCAAAAATGGCGGCCATTTTGAATTTTCGAATTTTTGCCAAAAATGGCAAAACACAAATTTCCTTCTATCTCCTTAACCGTGCGAGATAGAGCGATTTCGTCGAAATTTTCAACCCGCAGGGTATCTGAGGAGTGTACTCTTTGCAATTTTCAAAAAATTTTCCCCTCCCCAAAAATGGCGGCCATTTTGAATTTTCGAATTTTTGCCAAAAATGGCAAAACACAAATTTGCTTCTATCTCCTTAACCGTGCGAGATAGAGCGATTTCATCGAAATTTTCGATCCACAGGGGATCTAAGGAATGCAATCTTTGCAATTTTCCAAAAATTTTCCCCTCCCCAAAAATGGCGGCCATTTTGAATTTTCGAATTTTTGCCAAAAATGGCAAAACACTAATTTGCTTCTATCTCCTTAACCGTGCGAGATAGAGTGATTTCGTCGAAATTTTCGACCCACAGGGTATCTAAGGAATGCAATCTTTGCAATTTTCCAAAAAATTTTCCCCTCCCCAAAAATGGCGGCCATTTTGAATTTTTGCCAAAAATGGCAAAACACAAATTTGCTTCTATCTCCTTAACCGTGCGAGATAGAGCGATTTCGTCGAAATTTTCGACCCACAGGGTATCTGACGAGTGTACTCTTTGCAATTTTCAAAAAATTTTCCCCTCCCCAAAAATGGCGGCCATTTTGAATTTTCGAATTTTTGCCAAAAATGGCAAAACACAAATTTGCTTCTATCTCCTTAACCGTGCCAGATAGAGCGATTTCGTCAAAATTTTCGACCCACAGGGTATCTGACCATTGTATTCTTGGTAATTTTTAAAAAAATTTCCCCTCCCCAAAAATGGCGGCCATTTTGAATTTTCGAATTTTTGCCAAAAATGGCAAAACACAAATTTGCTTCTATCTCCTTAACCGTGCGAGATACAGCGATTTCGTCGAAATTTTCGACCCACAGGGTATCTAAGGAATGTAATATTTGCAATTTTCAAAAAATTTTCCCCTCCCCAAAAATGGCGGCCATTTTGAATTTTTGCCAAAAATGGCAAAACACAAATTTGCTTCTATCTCCTTAACCATGCGAGATAGAGCGATTTCGTCAAAATTTTCGACCCACAGGGTATCTGACCATTGTACTCTTGGTAATTATGTCCACCCCCCTGGGGGGTGGATATATTATTTTTGCTTTTTTCGCCGTCCGATGTCCGATGTCCGATGTCCGGCGTCCGGCATCCGATGTCCGGCGTCACGCATGGTTTCCGCTCATTTAAAGGAAAAGTATTAGAGCTATTGTCACCAAATTTGGTATGCAGGCTTATTGGGTCAGTAGCTTGCTTGGGATTGCTTTTGGCTGTTGTACCTCTTTTGCTTACTGAGTAATACTTAAGTACAGCTATTTTCAGTACCCATTGGTTTCCGTGCATTTAAGCCAAAATAATTAAAGATATTTTACTACAATTTTGAATACAAGATTGTTATGTCCATAGCTCGCTTGGTATTGCATTTGGGACTGATAGCTTTGTCAGTACATGAGTAATAGCCATTTAGGTACTTCATTGTGTATTTTCAGTACTACTTTTGAGTAATTTGCTTCTATCTCCTTAACCGTGCGAGATAGAGCGATTTCGGCAAAATTTTCGACCCGCAGGGTATCTGAGGAGTGTACTCTTTGCAATTTTCAAAAAATTTTCCCCTCCCCAAAAATGGCGGCCATTTTGAATTTTCGAATTTTTGCCAAAAATGGCAAAACACTAATTTGCTTCTATCTCCTTAACCGTGTGAGATAGAGCGATTTCGTCGAAATTTTCGACCCACAGGGTATCTGAGGAGTGTACTCTTTGCAATTTTCAAAAAATTTTCCCCTCCCCAAAAATGGCGGCCATTTTGAATTTTCGAATTTTTGCCAAAAATGGCAAAACACAAATTTGCTTCTATCTCCTTAACCGTGCGAGATAGAGCGATTTCGTCGAATTTTTCGACCCACAGGGTATCTAAGGAATGTAATATTTGCAATTTTCAAAAAATTTTCCCCTCCCCAAAAATGGCGGCCATTTTAAATTTTCGAATTTTTGCCAAAAATGGCAAAACACAAATTTGCTTCTATCTCCTTAACCGTGCGAGATAGAGCGATTTCGTCAAAATTTTCGACCCACAGGGTAACTGAGAAGTGTACTCTTTGCAATTTTCAAAAAATTTTCCCCTCCCCAAAAATGGCGGCCATTTTGAATTTTCGAATTTTTGCCAAAAATGGCAAAACACTAATTTGCTTCTATCTCCTTAACCGTGCGAGATAGAGCGATTTCGGCAAAATTTTCGACCCACAGGGTATCTGAGGAGTGTACTCTTTGCAAAAAATTTTCCCCTCCCCAAAAATGGCGGCCATTTTGAATTTTCGAATTTTTGCCAAAAATGGCAAAACACAAATTTGCTTCTATCTCCTTAACCGTGCGAGATAGAGCGATTTCGTCGAAATTTTCGACCTACAGGGTATCTAAGGAATGTAATATTTGCAATTTTCAAAAAATTTTCCCCTCCCCAAAAATGGCGGCCATTTTAAATTTTCGAATTTTTGCCAAAAATGGCAAAACACAAATTTGCTTCTATCTCCTTAACCGTGCGAGATAGAGTGATTTCGTCGAAATTTTCGACCTACAGGGTATCTAAGGAATGCAATCTTTGCAATTTTCCAAAAATTTTCCCCTCCCCAAAAATGGCGGCCATTTTGAATTTTCGAATTTTTGCCAAAAATGGCAAAACACAAATTTGCTTCTATCTCCTTAACCGTGCGAGATAGAGCGATTTCGTCGAAATTTTCGACCCACAGGGTATCTAAGGAATGTAATATTTGCAATTTTCAAAAAATTTTCCCCTCCCCAAAAATGGCGGCCATTTTAAATTTTCGAATTTTAGCCAAAAATGGCAAAACACAAATTTGCTTCTATCTCCTTAACCGTGCGAGATAGAGCGATTTCGTCAAAATTTTCGATCCACAGGGGATCTAAGGAATGCAATCTTTGCAATTTTCCAAAAATTTTCCCCTCCCCAAAAATGGCGGCCATTTTGAATTTTCGAATTTTTGCCAAAAATGGCAAAACACTAATTTGCTTCTATCTCCTTAACCGTGCGAGATAGAGCGATTTCGGCAAAATTTTCGACCCACAGGGTATCTAAGGAATGCAATCTTTGCAATTTTCCAAAAAATTTTCCCCTCCCCAAAAATGGCGGCCATTTTGAATTTTTGCCAAAAATGGCAAAACACAAATTTGCTTCTATCTCCTTAACCGTGCGAGATAGAGCGATTTCGTCGAAATTTTCGACCCACAGGGTATCTGACGAGTGTACTCTTTGCAATTTTCAAAAAATTTTCCCCTCCCCAAAAATGGCGGCCATTTTGAATTTTCGAATTTTTGCCAAAAATGGCAAAACACAAATTTGCTTCTATCTCCTTAACCGTGCCAGATAGAGCGATTTCGTCAAAATTTTCGACCCACAGGGTATCTGACCATTGTATTCTTGGTAATTTTTAAAAAAATTTCCCCTCCCCAAAAATGGCGGCCATTTTGAATTTTCGAATTTTTGCCAAAAATGGCAAAACACAAATTTGCTTCTATCTCCTTAACCGTGCGAGATAGAGCGATTTCGTCAAAATTTTCGATCCACAGGGGATCTAAGGAATGCAATCTTTGCAATTTTCCAAAAATTTTCCCCTCCCCAAAAATGGCGGCCATTTTGAATTTTCGAATTTTTGCCAAAAATGGCAAAACACTAATTTGCTTCTATCTCCTTAACCGTGCGAGATAGAGCGATTTCGGCAAAATTTTCGACCCACAGGGTATCTAAGGAATGCAATCTTTGCAATTTTCCAAAAAATTTTCCCCTCCCCAAAAATGGCGGCCATTTTGAATTTTTGCCAAAAATGGCAAAACACAAATTTGCTTCTATCTCCTTAACCGTGCGAGATAGAGCGATTTCGTCGAAATTTTCGACCCACAGGGTATCTGACGAGTGTACTCTTTGCAATTTTCAAAAAATTTTCCCCTCCCCAAAAATGGCGGCCATTTTGAATTTTCGAATTTTTGCCAAAAATGGCAAAACACAAATTTGCTTCTATCTCCTTAACCGTGCCAGATAGAGCGATTTCGTCAAAATTTTCGACCCACAGGGTATCTGACCATTGTATTCTTGGTAATTTTTAAAAAAATTTCCCCTCCCCAAAAATGGCGGCCATTTTGAATTTTCGAATTTTTGCCAAAAATGGCAAAACACAAATTTGCTTCTATCTCCTTAACCGTGCGAGATACAGCGATTTCGTCGAAATTTTCGACCCACAGGGTATCTAAGGAATGTAATATTTGCAATTTTCAAAAAATTTTCCCCTCCCCAAAAATGGCGGCCATTTTGAATTTTTGCCAAAAATGGCAAAACACAAATTTGCTTCTATCTCCTTAACCATGCGAGATAGAGCGATTTCGTCAAAATTTTCGACCCACAGGGTATCTGACCATTGTACTCTTGGTAATTATGTCCACCCCCCTGGGGGGTGGATATATTATTTTTGCTTTTTTCGCCGTCCGATGTCCGATGTCCGTTGTCCGATGTCCGATGTCCGGCGTCCGGCGTCCGATGTCCGGCGTCACGCATGGTTTCCGCTCATTTAAAGGAAAAGTATTAGAGCTATTGTCACCAAATTTGGTATGCAGGCTTATTGGGTCAGTAGCTTGCTTGGGATTGCTTTTGGCTGTTGTACCTCTTTTGCTTACTGAGTAATACTTAAGTACAGATATTTTCAGTACCCATTGGTTTCCGTGCATTTAAGCCAAAATAATTAAAGATATTTTACTACAATTTTGAATACAAGATTGTTATGTCCATAGCTCGCTTGGTATTGCATTTGGGACTGATAGCTTTGTCAGTACATGAGTAATAGCCATTTAGGTACTTCATTGTGTATTTTCAGTACTACTTTTGAGTAATTTGCTTCTATCTCCTTAACCGTGCGAGATAGAGCGATTTCGGCAAAATTTTCGACCCGCAGGGTATCTGAGGAGTGTACTCTTTGCAATTTTCAAAAAATTTTCCCCTCCCCAAAAATGGCGGCCATTTTGAATTTTCGAATTTTTGCCAAAAATGGCAAAACACTAATTTGCTTCTATCTCCTTAACCGTGTGAGATAGAGCGATTTCGTCGAAATTTTCGACCCACAGGGTATCTGAGGAGTGTACTCTTTGCAATTTTCAAAAAATTTTCCCCTCCCCAAAAATGGCGGCCATTTTGAATTTTCGAATTTTTGCCAAAAATGGCAAAACACAAATTTGCTTCTATCTCCTTAACCGTGCGAGATAGAGCGATTTCGTCGAATTTTTCGACCCACAGGGTATCTAAGGAATGTAATATTTGCAATTTTCAAAAAATTTTCCCCTCCCCAAAAATGGCGGCCATTTTAAATTTTCGAATTTTTGCCAAAAATGGCAAAACACAAATTTGCTTCTATCTCCTTAACCGTGCGAGATAGAGCGATTTCGTCAAAATTTTCGACCCACAGGGTAACTGAGAAGTGTACTCTTTGCAATTTTCAAAAAATTTTCCCCTCCCCAAAAATGGCGGCCATTTTGAATTTTCGAATTTTTGCCAAAAATGGCAAAACACTAATTTGCTTCTATCTCCTTAACCGTGCGAGATAGAGCGATTTCGGCAAAATTTTCGACCCGCAGGGTATCTGAGGAGTGTACTCTTTGCAAAAAATTTTCCCCTCCCCAAAAATGGCGGCCATTTTGAATTTTCGAATTTTTGCCAAAAATGGCAAAACACAAATTTGCTTCTATCTCCTTAACCGTGCGAGATAGAGCGATTTCGTCGAAATTTTCGACCCACAGGGTATCTAAGGAATGTAATATTTGCAATTTTCAAAAAATTTTCCCCTCCCCAAAAATGGCGGCCATTTTAAATTTTCGAATTTTTGCCAAAAATGGCAAAACACAAATTTGCTTCTATCTCCTTAACCGTGCGAGATAGAGTGATTTCGTCGAAATTTTCGACCTACAGGGTATCTAAGGAATGCAATCTTTGCAATTTTCCAAAAATTTTCCCCTCCCCAAAAATGGCGGCCATTTTGAATTTTCGAATTTTAGCCAAAAATGGCAAAACACAAATTTGCTTCTATCTCCTTAACCGTGCGAGATAGAGCGATTTCGTCAAAATTTTCGACCCACAGGGTATCTGAGAAGTGTACTCTTTGCAATTTTCAAAAAATTTTCCCCTCCCCAAAAATGGCGGCCATTTTGAATTTTCGAATTTTTGCCAAAAATGGCAAAACACTAATTTGCTTCTATCTCCTTAACCGTGCGAGATAGAGCGATTTCGGCAAAATTTTCGACCCACAGGGTATCTAAGGAGTGTACTCTTTGCAATTTTCAAAAAATTTTCCCCACACCAAAAATGGCGGCCATTTTGAATTTTCGAATTTTTGCCAAAAATGGCAAAACACAAATTTCCTTCTATCTCCTTAACCGTGTGAGATAGAGCGATTTCGTCGAAATTTTCGACCCACAGGGTATCTAAGGAGTGTACTCTTTGCAATTTTCAAAAAATTTTCCCCTCCCCAAAAATGGCAGCCATTTTGAATTTTCGAATTTTTGCCCAAAATGGAAAAACACAAACTGGCCTTAACCGTGCAAAATAGAGTTATTTTGTTGAAATTTTCGACCCATAGGGTATCTAAGAAATGTACTCTTGGCAATTTTCAAAAAAATTTCCTTTTCCCAAAAATGGCGGCCATTTTGAATTTTCAAATTTTTGCCAAAAATAGAAAAACAGGAATTTGCTTCTATCTTCTTAACCGTGCAAGATAGAGTGATTTCGTCAAAATTTTCAACCCAACCAATGCAAAAAGGCATGAAGCTGAAATAATTTACATCTACACTAACAAATATTTAAGCATCATTGATATATTTTACAAATGAAACAGGGTCTTGTAAGACTACTGTACAATTTGGGCAAAAGGTTCATGGGTGGACATTACACATGATAATGTGTGTTCTTCTATGCTATCCTGTTTCTATTCGCATCTACTATCAACAGGGCGGCCTATTTCTAGTTTTTAAAAAATTTTCCCCTTCCCAAAAATGGCGGCCATTTTTCATTTTCGAATTTTTGCCAAAAATGGCAAAACACTAATTTGCTTCTATCTCCTTAACCGTGCGACATAGAGCGATTTCGGCAAAATTTTCGACCCACAGGGTATCTGAGAATTCTACTCTTGCCAATTTTTAAAAAGTTTTCCCCTCCCCAAAAATGGCGGCCATTTTGAATTTTAGAATTTTTGCCAAAAATGGCAAAACACAAATTTGCTTCTATCTCCTTACCACAGGGTATCTAAGGAGTGTACTCTTTGCAATTTTCAAAAAATTTTCCCCTCCCCCAAAATGGCGGCCATTTTGAATTTTCAAATTTTGGCTCAAAATGGCAAAACACAAACTGGCCTTAACCGTGCAAATAGAGTTATTTCGTTGAAATGTTTGACCCATAGGGTATCTAAGAAATGTACTCTTGGCAATTTTCAAAAAAATTTCCTTTTCCCAAAAATGGCCTTTTCCCAAAAATGGCGGCCATTTTGAATTTTCAAATTTTTGCCAAAAATAGAAAAACAGGAATTTGCTTCTACTTTCTTAACCGTGCAAGATAGAGTGATTTCGTCAAAATTTTCAACCCAACCAATGCAAAAAGGCATGAAGCTGAAATAATTTACATCTACACTAATAAATATTTAAGCATCATTGATATATTTTACAAATGAAACAGGGTCTTGTAAGACAACTGTACAATTTGGGCAAGGTTCATGGGGTGGACATTACACATGATAATGTGTGTTCTTCTATGCTATCCTGTTTCTATTCGCATCTACTATCAACAGGGCGTCCTATTTCTAGTTTTTAATGCATTAAAATTCATGAAATCATGCACTAAATCACTTTATAACTATAGTGTTGCATTTAGAGCATTTTGTTAAAATATGTTATTCAGCTACTTTTTTCATAGCTACAACATGGTGAGTAACTTGGGTGTCTGTTTCAATAGCTAAGTGAGTAATAGCTACTTTTGGGCTTTTCAGTCACTACCATCTTGAGTAAAATCACTTGTAACTTGAAAACTATTGCATTTAGAGAATTTCGTATAAATATGTTATTCAGCTACTTTTGGGTCAGCTATAACATAGTAAAATTTCAGACCTGTAGCTCATGGCATAGCTGAGTAATAGCTACTTTTAGGTTATCACTGTTGAGTAAATCACTTATAACTTGAAAACTATTGCATTTAGAGTATTTTGTTTCAATATGTTATTCACCTATTTTGGGGTCAGCTATAACATAGTAAAATTTCAGATCTGTAGCTCGTGGCATAGCTGAGTAATAGCTACTTTGAGGTTATCACTGTTGAGTAAATCACTTATAACTTGAAAACTATTGCATTTACAGAAATTTGTGTAAATATGTTATTCAGCTACTTTTGGGTCAGCTATAACATAGTGAAATTACAGACCTATAGCTCATGGCACAACTGAGCAATAGCTATTTTCAGGTACTGTATTTTGAGTAAATCAGTTGTAACTTGAAAAATATTGCATTTGGAGTATTTTGGTAAAATATGTTGTTCACCTACTTTTGGGTCAGCTATAACATAGTGAAATTACAGACCTATAGCTCATGGCATAGCTGAGCAATAGCTATTTTGAGGTTCTTACAATTGAGTAAATCAGTTGTAACTTGAAAACTATTGCATTTACAGTATTTTGCTTAAATATGTTGTTCACCTACTTTTGGGTCAGCTATAACATAGTAAAATTTCAGACATGTAGCTCATGGCATAGCTGAGTAATAGCTACTTTGAGTTTATCACCATTGAGTAAATCACTTATAACTTGAAAACTATTGTATTTACAGAAATTTGTGTAAATACATTATTCAGCTACTTTTGGGTCAGCTATAACATAGTGAAATCACAGACCTGTAGCTGATGGCATAACTGAGCAATAGCTATTTTCAGGTACTGACTGTTGAGTAAATCGGTTGTAACTTGAAAAATATTGCATTTGGAGTATTATGTTAAAATATGTTGTTCACCTACTTTTGGGTCAGCTATAACATAGTGAAATTACAGACTTATAGCTCATGGCATAGCTGAGCAATAGCTATTTTCAGGTTCTCACTATTGAGTAAATCAGTTGTAACTTGAAAACTATTGCATTTACAGTATTTTGCTTAAATATGTTATTCACCTATTTTGGGGTCAGCTATAACATAGTAAAATTTCAGATGTGTAGCGCATGGCATAGCTGAGTAATAGCTACTTTGAGGTTATCACTGTTGAGTAAATCACTTATAACTTGAAAACTATTGCATTTACAGAAATTTGTGTAAATATGTTATTCAGCTACTTTTGGGTCAGCTATAACATAGTGAAATTACAGACCAGTAGCTCGTGGCACAACTGAGCAATAGCTATTTTCAGGTACTGACTGTTGAGTAAATCAGTTGTAACTTGAAAAATATTGCATTTGGAGTATTTTGTTAAAATATGTGGTTCACCTACTTTTGGGTCAGCTATAACATAGTGAAATTACAGACCTATAGCTCATGGCATAGCTGAGCAATAGCTATTTTGAGGTTTCTCACTATTGAGTAAATCAGTTGTAACTTGAAAACTATTGCATTTACAGTATTTTGCTTAAATATGTTGTTCACCTACTTTTGGGTCAGCTATAACATAGTAAAATTTCAGACCTGTAGCTCATGGCATAGCTGAGTAATAGCTACTTTTAGGTTATCGCTGTTGAGTAAATCACTTATAACTTGAAAACTATTGCATTTAGAGTATTTTGTTTCAATATGTTATTCACCTATTTTGGGGCAGCTATAACATAGTAAAATTTCAGACCTGTAGCTCATGGCATAGCTGAGTAATAGCTACTTTGAGGTTATCACTGTTGAGTAAATCACTTATAACTTGAAAACTATTGCATTTACAGAAATTTGTGTAAATACGTTATTCAGCTACTTTTGGGTCACTTATAACATAGTGAAATTACAGACCTGTAGCTCATTGCACAACTGAGCAATAGCTATTTTTAGGTACTGACTGTTGAGTAAATCAGTTGTAACTTGAAAACTATTGCATTTAGAGTGTTTTGTTTCAATATGTTATTCACCTATTATGGGGTTAGCCATAACATAGTAAAATTTCAGACCTGTAGCTCATGGCATAGCTGAGTAATAGCTACTTTGAGGTTATCACTGTTGAGTAAATCATTTATAACTTGAAAACTATTGCATTAACAGAAATTTGTGTAAATACATTATTCAGCTACTTTTGTGTGAGCTATAACATAGTGAAATTACAGACCTGTAGCTCATGGCACAACTGAGCAATAGCTATTTTCAGGTACTGACTGTTGAGTAAATCAGTTGTAACTTGAAAAATATTGCATTTGGAGTATTTTGTTAAAATATGTGGTTCACCTACTTTTGGGTCAGCTATAACATAGTGAAATTACAGACTTATAGCTCATGGCATAGCTGAGCAATAGCTATTTTCAGGTTCTTACTATTGAGTAAATCAGTTGTAACTTGAAAACTATTGCATTTACAGTATTTTGCTTAAATATGTTGTTCACCTACTTTTGGGTCAGCTATAATATAGTAAAAATTCAGACATGTAGCTCATTGCATAGCTGAGTAATAGCTACTTTGAGGTTATCACTGTTGAGTAAATCAGTTGTAACTTGAAAACTATTACATTTAGAGTATTTTGTTTAAATATGTTATTCACATAATTTTTGGTCAGTTATATCATAGTGAAATTGCAGACCTCTGTGTCATGGCATAGCTAAGCAATAGCTACTTTCAGGTTCTCACTATTGAGTAAATCATTGTATCCACTGGATAGTCGCAGTGTGTAGAGAGATTTCACCATTACTGCTCTAATGAAAAAAATATTATAGCTAGCCTTCTCAAGTTTGCAGAATATATTAATAACCATAAAATGTTGTCTGGGAATATTTTTGGCCTCAGTTTGAAAAACAAGATGACCGCCAGGGACGTTTATTCGACTTTAAAAAGGACTTTTGTTGGCCCTCTAGAGCAAAGGGTATTATAAGTAGAGATCTCAAATTCGCAGGATATGTTCCTCATTATAAAATCTTGACTGGGAATATTTTTGGGCTCATTTTGAAAAACAAGATGGCCGCCACTGGTGTTTCTTTGTCAGTCATGAAAAGAGCTTATATCTCCCTTATTATTGGTCCTAGAGGTTTGGGATGGTAAACCAACCTGTAGGAAATCATGGGCTGGGAATCTTTTGGTGTGGTCAGATTTGACCTTTGACCCCTCCTTCAAGGTCAAACGAGGATAGCCAAACTTAAAAGTGCTTATAACTCGCTTATTATTGGTCCTAGAGGTTTGGGATGGTAAACAGACATATAGGAAATCATGGGCTGGGAATCTGTTGATGTTGTCCGATTTGACCTTGAACCCCTTCTTCAAGGTCAAACAAATATAGCGAAACTTAAAAGTGCCTATAACTCGCTTATTATTGGTTCTAGAAGTTTGGGATGGTAAACCATCCTATAGGAAATCATGGGCTGGGAATCTTTTGGTGTGGTCAGATTTGACCTTTGGACCCCTCCTTCAAGGTCAAATAAGGACAGCCAAACTTAAAAGTGCTTATAACTCACTTATTATTGGTCCTAGAGGTTTGGGATGGTAAATCAACCTATAGGAAATCATGGGCTGGGAATATTTTTGTGTGGTCAGATTTGACCTTGGACCCCTTCAAGGTCGTATGAGGATACTGCATTTGCAGTATTTCTTTAAATATGTTTTAACCTACTCTTTACACTTAAACAGTTACCTTGTTACTTTCCTTCATAAAACCATTTGCAGGGCACAACTTTTTGGTCCTTTGCTTCTGTCAGGTTCAGAATTTCTTTGAACATGCTGTTCAATTACCATTTACTTTACTTCTGTACAGCACTTTCCCTGATAATTATGCTTTCCTCTCATTATTACCTTCACAAATCAAAAACACTCAGCTGACACAGTGCCCGTTCACGGGCACTCTCCTCTTGTTTTTAAATGGGTACTTGGTCTGTATCTCAAAAAATGGTCAGAATTTCAGCATTTTGTTGGAATAACTAACTTGACACATTGATTAGGCTTACTCACAGGAAGGTTTCTTTAGAATTAATTTACCATTCATACAATTATAAGCATCAGCAACATATTATTCTCTACACTGGCCACATTATAACAAAATACCAAAACATAAATTTCACTTACCAGAAGAATGCATACTTTATCCTTAAGCCCAAAACAAGCCTTTACCAAAACTTTGCAAGCTTTAATGTATTGTTCATACAAAAGTACAAAAAATATCACTGTTTAAAACAGATACACAGCAGCAGTAGAGACATAGGAGATTTGTTTTAAACATTATAGTATCAGTTACTTGTAAAACAACAAACACCTCACAAGATGGGGATCATAAAAAACACCACCATAAAAAAACCCACTGTTTTTGGTTAAACCTTAAAAAAACCCACCCTTAAAATTGTCAGGGGCTTAAAAAACCCACTTTTCATAATTTAATGTCGGCTTCTTTAGAATTACTTTGTCTTCCAGACAAGCGGTTATGTCTCATTTTATATTGTTATCTCCCGCCGGGCTTTAGCCCGGGAGGGAGATTATGAAATGATGCCTGTGTGTGCGTGCGTTAGTTAGTCACGCAGATTTCTCCAAAACTACTACAGCTACAGATTTTTTGTAAATTAATTGTCCCAATGAATTTTCACGCCCTCGAAAATTTTTTTGGTTTTATGGACTTAGGCCTAAAGATAAGTGAGTAATAGCAATCTTAGCTACTTGGAGTAAAGGGCTCATAACTCAAAAACTATTGCAGTTACAACTTTTTCGTTAAAAATATGTTGTTTAGCTACTTTGTCCTTAGCTATAAGATGATACATTTTTTGGGGTCCCATTGCATGCCATAAGTGAGTAATAGCTATTTTCTTATTTGTAGCAAAATAATGACACAAGTAAATGTCAAATATCTTCAAAAGTATTAAAGTTAGGGAATTCTTTTCAAATATGTTGTTCATCTACTTTTTTATAAGCTATCACATGGTAAAGTTTCAGCTGTGTTGCACATTGGATAACTGAATAATAGCTACTTTGAAATTCTACAGTTGAGTAAATCCATTGTAACTCCAAAACTAGTGCAGTTAGAGTATTTTCCTAAAATATGTTGTTCAGCTACTTTGTCCTTAACTATAAGATGGCATATAGTTTGGGGTTCTATTGCATGCCATAAGTGAGTAATAGCTATTTTCTTATTTGTAGCAAAATAATGACAGTAAATGTCAAATATCTTCAAAAGTATTAAAGTTAGGGAATTCTTTTTAAATATGTTATTCATCTAGTTTTGGTAAGCTATCACATAGTAAAGTTTCAGACCTGTTGCACATTGGATAGCTGAGTAATAGCTACTTTGAAATTGTGACTGTTGAGTAAATCCATTGTAACTCCAAAACTATTGCAGTTATAGTATTTTCCTAAAATATGTTATTCAGCTACTTTGTCCTTAACTATAAGATGGCATACAGTTTGGGATTCGATTGCATGCCATAAGTGAGTAATAGCTATTTTCTTATTTGTAGCAAAATAACAACATAAGTAAATTTCAAATATCTTCAAAAGTATTCAAGTTCAATATTCAATATTTTCAAATATGTTATTCATCTAGTTTTTGATGAGCTATCAGATAGTAAAGCTGCAAACCTGTTGCACACTGGGCAGCTGAGTAATAGCTACTTTGAAATTGTGACTGTTGAGTAAATCCATTGTAACTCAAAAACTACTGCAGTTACAGGATTTTCCTAAAATAATTTGTTCTGCTACTTTTTCCTTAACTATAAGATGGCATATCGTTTGGGGTTCCATTGCATGTCATAAGTGAGCAATACCTATTTTCTTATTTGTAGCAAAATTATGATGGAAATAAATGTCAAATACCTTCACAAGTACCAAAGTTAGGCAAATCTTTTCATTTGTTATTCATCTAGTTTTTCAAAAGCTTACTTTCCTGTGTCCTTTATATTTTTGTTGCTTTTGCAGATGTAGGTCAATAGCTAAGGGAGTACATAGCTGAGCAAGAGCTACTAAAATGAGTAAATGTCTTTTATCTCTAAAAGTATTGTAGGTAGGCAATTTCTTCTAAATAAGTCATTCACCTACTTTTGGGTGATCTACCACATAGTGAAGTTGCAGAACTGTAGCTCTTTGGATAGCTGAGTAATAGCTACCAAAATGAGTAAATGTCTTTTATCTCTAAAAATATTACACATAGGCAATTTCTTCTAAATAAGTCATTCACCTACTTTTGTGTGATCTACCACATAGTGAAGTTGCAGAACTGTAGCTCTTTGGATAGGTGAGTAATAGCTACTAAAATGAGTAAATGTCTTTTATCTCTAAAAGCTTTACAGATAGGCAATTTCTTCTAAATAACTCATTCACCTACTTTTGGGTGATCTACTACATAGAGAAGTTGCAGAACTGTAGCTCTTTGGATAGCTGAGTAATAGCTACTAAAATGAGTAAATGTCTTTTATCTCTAAAAGTATTACAGGTAGGCAATTTCTTCTAAATAAGTCATTCACCTACTTTTGGGTGATCTACCACATAGTGAAGTTGCAGAACTGTAGCTCTTTGGATAATTGAGTAATAGCTACTAAAATGAGCAAATGTCTTTTATCTCTAAAAGTATTACAGGTAGGCAATTTATTCTAAATAAATCATTCACCTACTTTTGGGTGATCTACCACATAGTGAAGTTGCAGAACTGTAGCTCTTTGGATAGCTGAGTAATAGCTACTAAAATGAGTAAATGTCTTTTATCTCTAAAAGTATTACAGGTAGGCAATTTCTTCTAAATAAGTCATTCACATACTTTTGGGTGATCTACCACATAGTGAAGTTGCAGAACTCTAGCTCTTTGGATAGCTGAGTGATAGCTACTAAAATGAGTAAATGTCTTTTATCTCTAAAAGTATTACAGGTAGGCAATTTCTTCTAAATAAGTCATTCAAGTACTTTTGGGTGATCTACCACATAGTGAGGTTGCAGAACTGTAGCTCTTTGGATAGCTGAGTAATAGCTACTAAAATGAGTAAATGTCTTTTATCTCTAAAAGTATTAAAGGTAGGCATTTTATTACGCTACAATAGCTTACCATGTGGGACTTAATGCTGTTCTCGGGTTGCCACACCCGGGGCCAACATCTTAGAAAAAAAGACAGTTCTTGTTAGCCACCGGATATACTGCTAGTTGTCGTCACGTGATAACCTCTGACCCCTCGCCCTACTTTCTCGTTGGCCACGCAAATTAGCAATGCTTTATTTTACAAGGAATATTATTTCATTTTTACAAGGATATCCTAGTCGTTGGATATGGAAACTACACCAGTTTCTTTATTATATTACATAGAATCATAATTCGATGTCTTTTCATAGTTCAGATAAGTATTTTTTTTTTTTTTTTTTTTTTTTTTTTTTAAATTTTATTTTACTGCATATTACATGTTTCAAAATTCTTTTACATAAAAGCAAAAATTGTTATATAACAAAAATTAGGAAACCAAAAGATAAAAAAAATACATAAATAAACATCAAGACCTGACCAGAAGGGGGTCTGTGGCTACTTTAGTAAGTAACTGATAGATCAATTACTTGCCATTTCTTCCAGGGCTGTACCCCATTTATCCCAGATTCTATTGAAATTATCTTGTTTACCTGAGAGAACAGCAAGGTATTTTTCATCGGCATATGTTTGGTGATATCTACATTTCAATACATTTAAGTTGAGAATGCCATTTGTAGCGTTTGTGTCTAAGATATATTTTTTTGTAACAAGTAATATCAAATTTAAAGGGATTTTGTTTCGGTCTCTATTCTGATAGCCAAACATTTTATCGAAAGCTGAAAGTTTAATCTGAAAACCAATGATTTGACATATCAGTTCTTCTATTTCATTCCAAAACTCTACAATTCTATTACATTCAACAAACATATGCAAAATAGTTTCACTTTCTTGACAATAACTACATTCTGCAGTGTCCACGATATTAATTTTCCTTAAATATGCCTTTGTAGGGAGTATTCTATAAATGAGTTTTAACTGAAACCACTGCAAGCTGTTGTTATCTAAACTGTTAAAACACACATTAAATATTGACATCCACATTTTGTCATCAATATTTATATCCAGCTCAAATTGCCATTTTTGTTTCATATTATGATTATTCTTTTCTTTTTGCAACAGTAATTTATAAAAGGCTCCTACTCCCTTATTATTTTTCCAAAGAGGTAATATGTAAAATGGAATAAAGGGCCTCTGCACATTAAAATCAACTACTGGCTTATATTTTTTAAGAAATTTCTTCACATTTTGCTGGACTCTCAAATAGTGCAAAGGGTTAATAGAGTTAATAGAATATTCTTGTTTAACTTCGTCTAAGGTTTTAATTGAACCATCTAAGTTAAGAACATCGGATACTGCAGTTATGCCCTTTTCAAACCAATTTGGAATGAACATTTCATGACAAGACATGTTAGTATTGTACCATAATGGACTTGTTATTACAGCTAAGTTTGTATGCGGTTGGTATTCATTTGTAAAAAGGTGCCAAGCACTGAATACATCTATCCAGAATTTATTCTTAGTCCTGTTTTTTAACAGTAGATAATATCCTGGCCCGCTATGTGTTAATTTATGAAGTGTTACATTGAAGGATTGTTCAAAAAGATAAGTATTTTTAGCATATTTTACAACTGAAGTCCACTTCCGGGTTCACGTTGTAAAGAACAGCGACTCGTTTATGTGGTTTCTAATACAGGATATATACACCCGGTAACAGTCATCGGAACGCCACAGTGAAACGGAACGCAAATACTATTGTAAACAAATGACATTGAAAGCCACAGATAATTACGTGAACATCAACATATTGTGTTTTTTGTCATTGTTGTATCTACTTTAGGTCATTTCTGCAATAATGGACGATAAAAAGTCTTTAATTTGGGTTTTTCCCAGGCGTGCTTAGATTCAATGAAATGGGGGTTCAGCACTGAATTGAAGAGGCCAGAGCCAGTACCTGGCGCACATCACTGTTTTTATAAGCATACATTTTTTCATCAAGCAAATTTTACATTAAAACTGTGAACAGTATTCTCAAGATGTGTTCTACCGAATTTGTTCAGCCTTTATTACCTCCAAATGGAATCCATAGCTCCTCAATATGGAATTCAGTGGGCCTGTACCCAACATTCACTTAGATAGTGTGCAATACTCTGGTTATCTATGTTCCAAAGTATCTTCTGAGTATATGTTATTACTGGGATTTATAATTAATTATGTAACTTATTTCTCTTGAGAAATTATATAAGTATAATAGTATTAACATTTACATTGTTGCTTTATCTCTTTACCATTTGTGCACCTATATGCAATAAAACTGAATCTATTGCAATGTTTTTTCTTCTTTCCATGTTGCTTTATGGTTTCCCCAGACCTTCAGACTTTCCTAGTTTCTTTTAGTTCAATTTCTGATGGACGTTATAATCAGTAGTTAAATCACTGATTCCAATTGGGATCCAATGGCCCACCAGCTAGTGGGACAGCAAAGGGTAATTTGGATTATTAGATTTTGAGTGTCAGAACCAACATTATTTTCATAAAATGGTGAAAGTATCATATTGGACCCTTATTAATAGCCTGAAAACTGATAAACTTAAGTTTCTGCAAATTCATTACCTCTAAAATATAGTCAAAAGTATTTTCTCTCATCAAATATTTGCATTATGTTCTACAGTGATTTAAATTTATAAACAAAACTTCAATAAGATTTTCTATATAGCTATCTTCAGTTGTCATTTGTTACTTATTTTGATCCTCAATTTGTCTTTGACTCCTTTGAAAAAGATGCGACATGTATCTTGGGATTGCTTTTTTTTTATTGCTCTGAGGAATTTCTATGTAAATTATTTTCAGAATTTCACTATAAATTCAAGAAGTCAGTCAGAATCATAAAGTAGATCATATCACTTGTATCAAACTGGGTAAGGTGTTGTGGGGAAAACAGTGCAAAACATTTGGTAGGTCATATCAGTTGCAGTATTTTGGGTTGGGTGTTGTGGGGAAAACACTGCAAAACAGTGTACAGGTCATATCAAAGGAGGTAGATGGCAGTGGAATACATTGAACAGGTCATATCACAATGACAATATGAAGCCAAGGTACATCATGAACAGTTTAAGCAGCATACATTCACAGTTTTTATGTGAAATAGTAATACAAACAAAATGCATGGAGAAAGAAAATTGTTCTAAGTGTATTCAGAAGCTTTGGAAATATGTTATATACTTAGAAATTAGTAAAGTTAAAGATTCCAGTGTCTATCATATATATTGAAAGTGTCATTAATGCATGACAGAACATAAATTTTCTACAAGCAACAAGTTAGATATATTGTTAGCCTTTGTAGAGAAGGCTGAAAAGTCTCAAAGCTACATAAATCTACAAATGAAATTTCTTCCAAGATCTTCAATTTGCTTGTGACTTCTTAATAATTGTGTAATGTATATGGGACTACATTTAGTAATCACAAAGTTTTAAAATAGATGTTCATATAATACGAAATAATTCTAAAAATCACTATTCAAATGGTGTCAAAAATATCAGAGTTGCACACAAACAACTTTGATGAGGGACTGTGAATTGAGTGAAGGCTGAGGTTGGGGATCAACTATTCTCAAATATTAGTGTGCAGATTGAGAGAGTCCACTGTAAGATATCAATAATATGGTGATTTTAGTAGATCCTGATCGAGTTCTTTGGGGGAAGGGATCAAGAAGTTTGAGTACATAGTGTGAATGAGTGTTGAGAGACACACACAGAGGCTGAGTGGGGGATCAATGATGAATGTCTTGAGGATTGTTTTACAGATGATATTTTGATAATTATTTGTCTGTAATGAATTTTAACACAAGATAATAGCAAATTTTGACATGTTCAAAGGTCAACATGTATCTCTATTTGCTTCATTTTTATTTATTGCTCATTTATTATCTTCTCATTTGCTTATTTCATGGATCATATAAGTGACACATACCTGATTTATGGGTTCTTAACCTTATAAATATCTTTGGCAATACCCAAGAAACTTTGATCAAGTAAAAAGTTTTATAAACTACAATGAAATGGTGTAAAACATTAATAGCAAATATCATAATTGTAACATCTGTAACAATATGTCACATATACAATGTCTCTATCAAAGTTCCTTAGCTCTAATGCAAATGATTTGTGTGATGTTCTTGATGTTGATTCCATTGAAAGTCAGTCAAATAAAATGACTTGAATTGTAAATGCTTAAATAGTCAATGTTTGATTGTCACCAGACGCTTGAAAGATAATGATTTTCATCCCAAATTAGCCAACATTTGTAAAAGCTAGAAAAATAATTTTACTTTTTGCTTTAGAGGTAAAAGTAACTCAAATAATATGCACATATTTTTCACCTCCAAAGGCAGTTGCTTCAATTGGACTGGTTTCCAAATAATTATGCTGCTAGCTTTAGTAAATAGAAACCACTGGGAGGGTACGGTGACACAGTGGGTAACACCTTCTCCTCCCACCTCTGAGGTCTCCGGTTCAAACCCTGAACTGAATATGGGAAAGTTGGTAGCTACTTTCTGATTGTCAGCAGTTTACAGTACAGAACTTTGACCGACTGTATGTACTGGTTTCCTCTGTCCATCAAACTACCCAACCTGATATGATACAATGTTAAAAGTGACGATTAAATCCAAATAATTAAATAAATAAATCATTGAATTTCATTTACCACCACTGTGGTAACCAAAGTGGAAGTAAATCAATTCAATTCTTTGGATTTGTTTCTTTGTTGAGCCTTAAAGTCTGTCTTTTTATGGAGATTAAGCTCTATAAAAGTCATACAAAAATTAGAAATTAATGTAAAGACCCAACAAGCACCTATTTAATTTCTGGTACTTTAGTCAATCAGTATTCCAAAAAACTAATGACGGAGTAAATTAAGTAGGAACCATTATAAACATTTTGATTTTAAATAAAATGTATCTCCATTTTATACAATGGTATGGGTTTACTACTGCCTCATACGTAGCACAAGTGTCCCAATGGCCCACTCAAATTTATTTATGAAATAATAAATGATCATCCGACCACTGGAGAATCCTGCCCAAGCTGTCTATTGCCGTTCCGTTTCACTGTCCAGTTTACTGACGTGAACCACTGAGTAGGTACTTGTGTTATTCATCACTTAAGTACACAAACGATTGGCCAAATAAAACTGAAATATTATATATATTAAGGTAAAATATGTATCTCCATTTTACTACACAAAGGTTTAAATAACAGTTTTAGTTTAGTACTGACGTGATGTAAAAATCAATAAACCGTTCTGATCCACTGTTACCCGGTGTATATATGTGCCTGTCAGTAAAATAAAATAAAGTAAAATATTTAACCCCTATCTGCTTCATTATTTGACCATTTTTAGGGTTTAAAAGTGTATAAATGTAACACAAACAAGTCCTTGTCAAAATCATCGAAACCACTTCCGTTTTTAATCGAGACAGCATTTCTTGCAATTTGCACGTCTCGTGTTGGTAGTTTATATACAGGAATATATGCCTGTTGAAATCAAATAAAATAAATTTTGCAAGGGTTTATCCCCGTTCTTCTACTCTATTGGTCCATTTTAAGGGTTAAAATATGATATAAAGCATGATTCTAACTTGGGGGAATCCTTGGGGAAACCCCTGTGATGACGTCACGTCTAGACCACATGTTCTGAGAGACGCGGGTTTCTTACAGTACTTTTATAAATATAAATCAAATAAAATAAAATATTTTATCCCTTCTTTCTTGTATTATTGACCATTTATAATGTTAATACTTAAATAAACAGGAATAGAATCCTTCCTCAAATCGTCTAGACTACGTGTTGCTTTAAACTAAGGTAACCTCGGTTTCCCATTATTTTAATCATATTTTAATTCATCCAGTTTTATAATATAAGAAATATTGTACTTGTTTTTTAGATTCTATGTTATTTAATTAAATTCTGTATAATTACTGCTTTCCTTATCTCACAACTAGCACTACCTGCAGTGAGGCGGGTGGGCCAGGTGACCTTGTGTCACTGTTGATTTACTTACGTAAATCCAGTTGTGTAGTTCCTTCAAAGAAGGAAAGGCAAAGCCTACATAGAAATTATAATATCCAACTTCTTTCTCCAGGGTGGATCAGATCCGTGCTTAAATCTGAACACAGATAAGATCTTAGTTCATCCGAGATTTTAATGCACCCGAGAATCGGATGCAGTAATTTTATTGCATCTCTCGGATCATATAATCAATGGTCGGTTGATTGTATGTAGATCTGATCCTCGGATGATCGGATCATCTAATCTGATGTTCGGATGATGATTCCAGATCAGAACACTGAACAATCCTCACAAAAAAACAAAACAAAAAAACTTGGACTAATGGTTCACCAGCCTGGCAGTAAATATCACTTATTGGAGGCTTGGGTCCAAGTCCAAGTCCTCAAGCCCAAGAGACCTTCTGAACAAGGTCCTTCATTCAGTCCTGGCTCTGTATTTTTGGGGAAGTAGGTTGCCTGACTTCACCCTAACAATTTTTTGAGGACATTGAAACTTAGGCATTTTTTTGAACCTCCCTGCCCCCAGGGAATTTATGCCTAGATCATCCACAGTCTGGACTCTGAATGATGTACTAGGCCAACAGGAACTTAGGCCGTTTAATTCCCCTTAAAATGGAACAACCTTGTTTTGAACACAATTTACAAGTTTTCAATTTTGTATCTCCCTAGGGGCCTCCTTGGGTAAGCCCCTCTTCCCCTTCTGGTCAACAAGAGTTGAGCTTCAGGCTGCTCTTCACTAGGTTTTTTTCTGAATACAACCTGGTTATATATATGTTAAGACAGTAGCAAGGCTACTACCAGACAGGTCAAACTCAATTCTATGGTGCATATAAGTAGTCAGAAGGGGTATGGTGAATTCAGGTGAGATACTGGATCTTTAGATCTTAAAGGTCCCCATTCACAACTACTTTAGGAGGGACAGGAGTCCCTCATCAAGGCACCCGTCATAACTCTTAGGGTTTAGGCCCTATTAATCAACCCTTTCCAATTCCCCACATCTAGAGGTGGGGTCATCCAATGGGGGTCATTCCATCCCTAGCAGTATCCATCGTTTTCTCCAGGTAGGGGGAAATCGAGTAGCCTAGGCTCAAAGGTCTTTTCGACCCACTCCAGGGGACGAGGGCATAAAAACCCTTCCCCCCAATGACTCCTCCAGCCTCACTCAGTCCACCAGTAGGAGTTCTCCTCCGTTCTTTCAGATAAGACTGGCAAACAAATCCTGTCATTCTTTTCAATCCAAGTCCAGTCAGACTCCTGACCCGGTCAGAATACAAGGCCCTTCAAAGACCAAGTCCTGGCCTCTGTATCCAGTCTCTTCTGTCAAAGAACGCAATAGAAAGGGTGGAAAATGTAAAATCTCTCAGGTTTTACAGTCGCTTATTCCTAGTACCAAGCCTCACCTAAGGTGGAGGCCAGTCATAGACCTAAACAGGCTCAACACTTTTCTACACGTAGAAAAGTTCAAAATGGAAACTCCAGAGTCCATCAGGACCCCCCTGATTCCAGGGGAGTGGGTATCGTCGATAGATCTGTCGAACACTTACCTACACATCCCCATCCAAACTCAAGGAAATACCTAAGGTTTTGCTACAAGTCACAGGTGTTCCAATTCACCTCCCTCCCATTCGGACTAGCCACAGCCCCCCAGGTCTTTACAATGATCGTAAAGGAAGTGAAACTAATGACCCTCTCTAGAGGACTCAGAATTCACCATTACCTGGACGACTGGCTGATCAGGACCCAGTCTCAGGAGGAAGCCCAAGTGAACACACAGGCAGTGGTAGACCTAACTCAGTCCTTGGGGTGGATAATAAATCAGGAAAAATCAGAACTGAAACCTACTCAGGTGTTTTCGTTCATGGGCTACGAATACCACCTAGATTCAGCCCTTGTAAAACCCACTCAAGAGAGATGGCTCAAACTTCAGGATTTTATCCTACGACTCAAGTCAAAACATGTTTTGACTGCAAGATGTTTGATGTCTCTAATTGGGTTCCTAGCCTCAACGGAGAAAATGGTCCCGGAGGGACGCCTTCACATGAGGCCCTTTCAGTTTCATCTCAAGGAGCACTGGAGATATCCTCAGTCGCTGGACAACCTCCTTCCTTGGACAGAAGCCATTGCAGCCCACCTAGATTGGTGGCAAAATCCCTCAAACGTGATGAAAGGTGCAGACCTTCATCCCAAGACCACAGTGTCCAACTCTTTACCGACGCCTCAAACGAAGGTTGGGGCGCTCACTTAGACCAAAATTCCACAAAGGGTCTGTGGTCAGATCGGGAAAAAAGGCTACACATAAATGTCCTAGAATTGAAGGCGGTCTCCCTGGCCCTTCGAGACTTCAAGGACCAGTGCCAGAATCAAACAGTGTTAGTTGCGACGGACAACTCAACAGTGGTAGCCTACATCAACAAACAAGGAGGAACACACTCAGCAGAGATGTGCGTTCTCCTGTGGAAGATCATGACCTGGGGCCATCACTACCTCATAACATTGAAAGCCAGGCACGTTCTAGGGTGCCTGAATGCGATGGCCGACCTACTGTCCAGGTCCAACCAAGTGCAGTCAACAGAATGGTCTCTGCACCCACAGGTGTTCAAACAGATCTGCCAGAAGTGGTTCCCACCTCATGTAGACTTATTTGCCACTCACCTGAATGACAAGCTCCCACTGTACGTGTCTCCTATCCCAGACCCAAGGGCCTGGGACATAGATGCTCTAAACATAAACTGGACCAACCTCACGGCCTATGCGTACCCTCCTACGGCTCCTTCACAAGGTGATCCAAAAGATCAGGCAATGTTATTGCCTGATCATCGTGATAGCCCCAGGCTGGCCAGGGATGCCCTGGTTTTGGGACCTAGTGCAGCTCTCAACAGAGATCCCACTACAACTCCCAGTGTCAACGACCCTACAACAGTCCCACAGGTATGTGTTCCACAACAACCCCCAGCACCTGAACCTCCACGCCTGGTGTCTAGGAGCGGACAACTCCAAGATCAAGGCTTCTCTGTGGAGGTGGCAGAGAGAATTGCTGCCACTCAGCGGTCTTCAACAAGGACCATCTACAAGTCAAAGTGGGCCCTAAAAATGGTGCAGAGAAAATTCGGTGGATTTCTCCACTCCATCTGTGAAACAAATCTCAGATTTTTTCATGTACCTGTACCAAGACCTAAACAGGCGCCCCTCGACCTTTGATGGTTACAGAACTGCAATCGTTGACACTTTGGGCTCAACGGCCCAACATGTTTCACACAATGAAGACCTTCATAGGTTACTCTCCAGTTTTCACAGGGATCGTCCTAAAAGTTCCAGAAATTTACCCAAGTGGAACCTTTCTGTTGTCCTCAACGAGCTCACAAAAGCACCATTTGAGCCCATGAAAGACATAGACCTCAAACATCTTACTCTAAAAACTGCTTTCTTGCTAGCTTTGGCCTCCGGCAAGTGCCGCAGCGAAATCCATGCCTGGGTCGCAAACAAAGTATCTAATCTAGGCCAATGGGAAAAGGTTGCCTTGTTCCCTTCTTCTGATTTCATAGCCAAAAACCAACTAGCAAGAGAAGGTTCTCAACGTGTATCTCCGGTGACTATTCCTGCTTTGAGTACCATTGTAGATAGACAATTTAAAGAAGACAGGACCCTGTGTCCGGTACGGGCCCTGAGGTATTATTTGGACCGAACCAAAGACCTGAGAGGGTCTCGTTCCCTCCTTTTTATCTCCTTCAAGAAAGGACATACCTCAGACATCAGACCCGCTACTCTCTCTTCCTGGTTGAAACAAACCATCCTACTTTGTTACAAGCAAGCAGACCAACAAGCCTTGGACTTGTTCCAAGTTAAAACTCATGACATTAGGGCCTTCGCGGCCTCTAAGGCCTTTTAGGGTGGGGTATCGGTGGACCAAATCATGCAAGCCTGTCACTGGAAAGCTCACAACACATTTACAAATTTTTACCTAAAAGACCTTACTTGGTCGGACACCAACAACGATATGTATCTGGGACCCGTAGTGGCGGCACAACAAGTCCTAGATCCTTCCCCTCAGATCAGTTGTCCTCGGAAAGAAAAAAAAGGGGGGGCACATCCGCTACAACCAAGTCTTCAGGAGTCTCTCCCAGGATCTAGGTATTCCTTTACCTTCAAGATGTTACGGGTAAGGTCATTTTTGTTTTTCAGTTATCAAGTAATTTCTATTAAGGACTTATTTAGTTGTCATTAATCTCATATTCAGGTTGCAAAAATTTATGAGATGTCCAACTAGTCAGTCACTAGTGAAGGGCCCTCAGAGACCCTTAGACCTCGAAGTGAGCACTGCTGCACTTCCGTCCTACAATCAAACATCTAGACAGTTTCAGCACTGTCTCTCATTTTATTTAGGTTTTTGGCTCGTTACAGGCCCGGTCTTCGGGATTGGGGCACTGTAAATGGGACTCAGACTGGTATTTCTGGCACTATTCTATACATATTAATTCAAATCTTAGAAAAAATGACATATCTTCCAGTCTCAGCTGTAATCCTGCCACCGGGAGGTTGAATTCAGCATTAAGTCCCACATGGTAAGCTATTGTAGCGTAATAAAATTGAAAATTTTAATTACTTAAATGTAGCTTTTATAAGCTACAAGCTTACCATGTGGGACTTAGAAGAGTCACACCCTGCCTCCCTGCTGTTTACAGCTGAGGGGTAGGTTTTAGAAAATTTCAACGAGAAAGTAGGGTGAGGGGTCAGAGGTTATCACGTGATGACAACTAGCAGTATATCCGGTGGCTAACAAGAACTGTCTTTTTTTCTAAGACGTTGGCCCCGGGTGTGGCAACCCGAGAACAGCATTAAGTCCCACATGGTAAGCTTGTAGCTTATAAAAGCTACATTTAAGTAATTAAAATTTTCAAATTTCTTCTAAATAAGTCATTCAAGTACTTTTGGGTGATCTACCACATAGTGAGGTTGCAGAACTGTAGCTCTTTGGATAGTTAAGTAATAGCTGCTAAAATGAGTAAATATCTTTTATCTCTAAAAGTATTACAGGTAGGCAATTTCTTCTAAATAAGTCATTCACGTACTTTTGGGTGATCTACTGCATAATAAAGTTGCAGAACTGTAGCTCTTTGGATGGCAGAGTAATAGCTACTAAAGTGAGTAAATGCCTTTTGTCTTTAAAAGTATCGCAATCAAACTTTAAACTTGTTGTCACTTCTACATGTGCCTCCATCTCACAAGAAAATTTATATTCCACTATCTTTAGTACAACTAATTTATACGGCGGGAGATAAATGCATGCGTCAGAATGCTTGTTTTATATAAAATAAAAATAATCTGAAAATTTATTTTGTAATAATTGTGGAGTTTTTCAAATTTTACCATGGCTTGAAAAATCATTATAAGTTGGATGATGTCATTAAAAAAGGTAAATATTTTTGTTGCATTACTTGAAATTTAAAAAACTCAACTTAAAACTTAGATTTAAATCTAAGATTTTACTGAGAAGCCACATACACATTCTATTGAAAGATTAAACATGGCATTATGAATGTTTGTTCTTCACAAGAAACTACATACATTGGTCATATAGCAAGACTCAATTGTTTATCTTAGTAATCCACTATTTCCAGTTATTCTATTGAAGGATTAAACATGGAAGGGCTTCCCATTGATCAACACATGCAACATAAGGTTTGTCTGTTTAATTATATTCACCATTGAGTCACCTGTGAAATAATACTAAGAAAATCCAAAGATTCCATCAATGTATTGTATTGTCTCCTAAAAGGATCAATTCTGTTACCGTGGGGTTTTTTATGTCCCCAGAAATTTTGAGGGTTTTTTTTTATGGATTTTCAAAAATCAGTGGGGTTTTCAATGGTGGTGTTTTTTATGGTGGGTTTTTTATGTAAATCCACAAGATTATGAAAATCAAACTGACAATACTTTTTCCCCCACACTGTTCCAGTTCATTCCTCTGCACCCCAGTAATCCTCTTAACCAATAAAAAATTGCTATTAGAAAATAAAGGTATAATATCCCCACTCAGTAAATCATTTTAAGCCAAATGACTTTATATAAAAAGCAATATGAAACAGTGGCTATAAAGAGGTCTGAAAGTTAGTGACTAAATTGTTCTAAATCCCCTGTGTGCAGTGCCCCTAAAAGACATGAGTATCATTCATAAGTTTTGTTTGAAGGATTGTAGTCACACAAGAAAAAACAATGTCCTTCAACACCATTTCCAATGAAAAGGGTATAAAAACACAAAAGCTTTTCATGATAAGAGTGCTTGGATTGAACAGCCTACATAGGGTCTTCATTATAAAGAAACTTAATCCCATTTCAAGTGAGTCTAATCAGAGTGGGACCTTTGTCTGCCTTTTAAGGTAATCTTATAGTCACTCGGAAGTCATCAAACATCCCAAACTATCATAATCTACTAAACATATAAATATTTACTTGTACCATTTGAAAATTATTTACACAAATTGTGAAAGGAAGACTGATTTCCCTTAAAAACTTTATCTGTCTGCATCAGATGACGAGGCTAGCTGAACCAGCAATTGATATAAAGGGTTACTGTTCCTGGCTAATGTTCAAGTGTGAGCCTTGTCTTTGTGTCTGCTGAATCTATTACTCTGACAGTGTACTCTTGTGCGAGTGAGGGGGGAGGGGACCTTGTCAGTTGAGTCAGGATGCCATTTTGATGTGGGGAGATATTTTTAAATAATCTGCCTTTCTATCAGATACAAAACACAGTAAAGCTTACATTTTGCATACAGTCAGATACCGCAACTATTATAGCTTTATTAACCCCACATCTCCATCCGGGCCGCTTGGTTTTGTTAGCAAAAACCTTTTTCTAGTTTTTGAAAGGGTCTTAACTTAATCCTGTTGGCGACCTCTGAATTGTGTTTTGATCTGTTTTGTTTCATTTTTAATCTCAACCCATAAAGGCTGGGGTTATAGTCTTCTGCATCCTCAGGGCGGTGGCGGTGGGCACAAAGCTTGTGGGTGTTCTTAAACCCATGCACATATTTTCACCAAATTTTCAGGATATATTTACCCCAAGAGGATCTAGAGCTGATTAGGTTTTAAAATTTTTGGGTCTAAAAGTATCTGGGTGTTCCAGAGCCTAAACCCATGCACGGACCCGGTAACAACTGTTGCCATGGCAAAACTTTTAAGAGTTTGGGGTGTTAAAGTTGTGGGTGTTCCACAGCCTAAACCCATGCATAGTCCCCAACTCCAACCGACAAACACAGAGGATTAAAAATTTTATTATACACATTCATTAATTCTGTATATGCAATACACAAGCTAACTAATAAATATATACAATTCTGAGATACATAAATGCAGAAAACTTAATATTCTTGTTTTAAAAGCGTTACATTGTATAAAAAGTTACTGACTAGAAAGATTTGTAAAATACTGAATATTGACCTTAAAGGTCAAAAGTTGACCCATAGAGGTCATCTGAAAATCATTACCCTCGTGCATGGGCCCTGGTAAAAGGCCATGCACGTGACCTGATGTCAACTAAAATGTGTCTTATGAATATATTTTGACCTTAAAAGGTCATATGACTACTTGACCTTGAGAATTCATTTACTGACCTAAAAGGTCAGCTACTACTGTAAGTTTGCTGTTTACTGCTATACAAGTTATAATAAAAATGACTATGACCATGTCTATACCAATTACTGTTCTAAGCATGTATTTAAATTATTGTTTAGCATATAAAAATTCACCCAAACCCAAACCCCAGTAGGTGTAGTAAAGCATTGTATCATACAGTATTGAGATATTTCCTAAACTTTTTTGAGACCTCCTGGCCAGCAGTAGCCTGGGGTCGAATGTAGCGCCAGACACAGTCAGACGCCCAGGTGCCATGTTCCTTAATTTCTTTGACATAGTTGTCATAGGCCAACGAGGCACCTGAGCGCCTGAAGGCGTGAAAAGTATAAAAATTTGAAGGTAATTGCATGTGCTGGTTGATGTTAGCTAGGACCTTGCGAATCCTTGAATCAGTCAATACTTGCCAACCTGCTGCAGTGCAAATTTGGAATAATGGAGCTTGGCTACCTGGATTATACAGGTCCGTAATATTTCTCAAAGCCCTGTAAGGGCAAATAGTTGAGGCTCCCAATTTGGGAAGCGAAATTATCCTATATTCATCTCTATACTGGATAGTCTTTGACCATTTTAATAAAAGCTGAACTTCCTTACTTCTGAAAAAGATATCTCCCCCAGTAAAATGTCTGGTGGGATCAAATTCCGCATGTGGTGCTATATTCGACAACCTAAAGAATCTGAAGAACGCAGTCAAGAAGACTACTTTATATACCATTGAATTTGAAAATTTTTGTGTAGCTGCAATGATAGCTTTGAGGGTATTGAGATCAATAATATTTCTTTTAGGCAATGCTATCGGCCTGGTCAATTTTGCAGATCTAACAAAATACTTGATTTTTGGATGGTCCCATGTCCCATATGGGAGGTCATACAACACAGACATGGCCCTAACAGCTGATATGTGATTACTGATCATATGGGCAGATACCCCATTGTGTACCAAGAATTCCAGATATGACAAGCACTCAAACTTTATTTTTGCACATATACCAAAAGCCATAAAAGATCTAAAAACAGTTCTTGGTCTGAAGGCCAACTTGGTCCTCTGTGCAGCCTTTCGTGAATACTCTGTCAAAGCCTCATTATCTGGAAATACAAAGCATAGTATCTGTAGCAATTGCTACTGTACCAAGCCCCTAATTACAGTGTATGATCTATTTCTAACATATCTGCAGATACAGGTAACCACACAGGGTTGTGAACTAATATTTGTAACTGAGTAACATTTGCAATGCTATACTGCTATCTTGACAACAAATCAGCTACCATGTTATTTTTCCCTAGGACATGTACATATTGCAGATCAATGTCTGACAAGGCAGCCATGTACCAGACATTATGTGCACAGGCCCCCAGATAAGGGTCACGTGCCTTACCTGCATTCAGGACTTTTACGACGGCGTCATTGTCGCATTTGACTAAGACACGTTTACCTTTCCAAAACTGGGCAAACAGTCTCATGGCCAAGACTATGTTGACCATCTTGAGATGTACAATATCTAAATTTCTGAAACCTCTTGGTAAGGGGAGGTGGTAGACAAAATTTTTCCACCTACCACCCAGCCCCGTCAAGCAAGCGTCAAGTTTCAGAATTGACTTTGATGGGGAGTGTGCATACATTGAAATGCCATTGTACTGAGGCAAGAATTGGTCAAACCAACCTAAATCTCTGTGAAAATCATCTGACAACATAATTTTTGCAGGATTGCTAGCGTTACGCAATGTCTCCAACATTCTGTTGATAAAACACCTTGCTGGCTTGACACATTTATGAACATAAAGTAAAATGCCTAGTAGCGACTGAAGTTGGCGCTTTGTGCAAAAAATTTTTCCTTTCCATTCTTTGACCATATTTGTTATATCTTCTAATTTGTCAGGTGGGATGGCCACTGTTCCCTCAACTGTGTCTTTGAGGATACCTAGGCATACTGCCTGAGTTGTTGGGGCCACCAATTTTTTCTTACTCATAGTTATACCCAGTTGGGCCATGACGTCAAGTAATGCATCGTATGAGCATTGCGCAACGTCGGGGGTGCCGTACCCCCCAAAAATCATCTATATAATTTATGACGTCGCTGGCGCGCTGCATAAATTGGCTGCCATGGCGACTTCCAAACGGAATTCTTGTGTCAATATACGTCCCATCCCACTGCAATCCCAACAAATCATAATCCCTGGGGTCGACATTCAGATGCCTGAATGCCCGACTCACGTCGACCTTGAATATATGGGCCCCTTTGCCAATTTTTGTCAATTCTTTGGTCAAGTCATCAATACTTGGGAAAATTAACTTAAAATCCACCCCAAATAGGGGTTTTTCTACCCCTGCATTCACAGATTCCCCCCTAGGCCAGCTAAGGTCCACAATGATCCTTCTTGTATCCGAATTCGGTTTGTGCCTAGTCATAAATTGTGAAAAATGCAAATTTTGCATGGGAGGCTCTTTAAACGGACCTAGAATTGCCCCAAAGGACTTTTCTTCTTTGATATATTTCCCAACATCTTCAGGGAATTCAAGAGCTGGCTTATGATTTTCTTTGTCATGTTTTAGTGGACACATTCTATTGAAACCCAAAGGAAAGCCAAATTCCAGGCATTGGAGTAGCTGCTGATCCCAATAATCCTTAAGCAAGGTCTTCCAAACGCCTATATTCATTTGAGACCTAATAGGGATTTTGGCTCCCAGATAATTGGGCAGGTTATATTTTTTTACCTCTTCATGTAGCTTGATGGGGTCCAGAAAACTGATGTCTGATGTGACTGTGGTTTTAGGGAGGATCGGATCCGTAAGTGGTATGAAGCCAAAATTCATTTTGGACTGAACCTTCCACTGATCAAAAGCTTTACATTCCAGACGGGCCACCAACTTTCTACTGTCATTAAAAATAATGGAATTGATGAATTTGTGTGTTATTATTAAGTGGGCCACTACGATTTTCATCAGCCCCATCGACCACCCCACCATTCAATATGCTATGCCTTTGTATAGCCTCTGCTCGTGTGTGGTCGACCTGTATTGATTTGCCATTGTCTTGAACAGTTATATGCGATTCGTGGTCACCCCTTGTCAGTGAATCGCCTTGTATTGATATGTTACAGTGTCGTGGGTTACCATTCCTTGTTGGGTTTTGTTTACTCGCTTTTGAAGCCCAAAAAACGCCCCTTTGCAATATTTGTGATTATGTAATCGTTCTTTTGTATGGCCCTTAACTACAGAAGCATATGATCTGGCCACAGATTTCTGTGCATTCGACTGGAAAATTGTAATGCTATGACCTAAGGGACGAACCAAAAGACTTTCAATCTGTGCAGGGGTTTGTTTCTTGTTGTAAAAGACCCTACCTGAAACCACGACCTTTGTTTCATTATCTTGACCCAACATGACCCCCCCTTTCTTGGGGTTGTTGCTGACATAATTGAGCTTATTTTGAGTGCGTATCTGATAGCTAGGTCGGATTCGACCTTGGCCCGATATGACCTCTGCCTTGCCATTATCTGCATGATTGACACTCGTATTTTGACACATGTTGTACAGTTTGGGGTTACACAATACATCTACACTTTTTTCTTGAATACACATGCTGCCCCCCCTTTTTTATGGAAGGACAGCTACTTATTCGTTTTTTTGACTTTGACGTTTGCTAAAAATGCAATCTTTCTCTGCATGTCCCAGAAACCTACCTTGCCCTATACAGAATGCACAGATATGCTTATGAGTTTTGCCATTCACCTCATGATCTTTTGAAAAGGAGCACATGCCATTTTGGAACTGTTTACAATACCATGGTTTAAAATTTTTATCACTTTTCCCCCATGTTCTGCTTGTATTGACATGTTTCTGAGCATGTGCCCGACATATCCTATCAATTCTACCTGTATTTTCCCAATTTAGAGTACCCCTTTCGAATTCGCATAGCAGTACAGCATGCGCTGCCTTGGCCCCCTGCCAGGAAAAATCTGTTGCATCTTCAAAAAGCTCCCCCATATATTGAATCATATTCTCCCTAATTTTTTGATCAGGTTCATCTAGTATATTTTTACAAAATCCCTGAACCCACTGGGACATGCTTAATTGATCATATGACAATCTAGCCCTAGTTGCCCCTCCTAAAATTGCCTCATGTGGCCAAGCCACCTTCTTTTCACCAACACATCAATGTTCCTCCCACGTTTGGACTTACTTTTTTTCCTAGTACGTGTGGCTTCACTGTGGCGCTCAAGTGCCCTTATTCTACTGTCAATTTCCTGTTGAATTTTTTTCTGATTTTTTCATACAAGTTAAACTTGGTATAGACTCGTCTTCTGACGATTCACTATCAGACCAATTATTTTTAACAGTTCTATGAGAGGTGCTACTTAACTTCTTTCCCTGGATCATGATTGCTGGCTGCTGTTGTGCTGTGACCCTGTTTCGAACTTGCCCTCCATGACTTCCAGACGCTGGCTGACTTGCTGTAACTGCTCCAATATCTGTTTTTGGATGTCATCTGGCCCCTCTGGAGTACTACTTGGCCGTGATGCCTTAGGGAATCACGTTAGAGTCCTTCTCCAGTTCAGACCCAGGTACCCTCGACTCGTCAGCACTACTACTCTTTCTGGTACTATTTAGAACTTCAGTCTGTAAACAGTTACGACCCGTGGGTGGGTAATGTTTTTCTGCACATTTCCAACAATTTTTTCTTTGTTTTCCCATTTTATCCACTTATAATATCAATGATTGTCACTGTTCAAATAACACTGAAAATACACAAGATGCACACCTCTCTCAGTGCTCTTGGATGACTGTTTCAGAGCTTGATTTCATAAATCTGAGCCAAATCTCAACCAATTGGTAAAATGACCAAAACACAAAAGATAATAGGTTAGACCATCCCTCATGAGCCCTCCAAGGGCAATGGAAATCAAGCCTGAGGTTGTCAAACGAGAGTAAAGTGATGGTGATCAGCAAACAACTCTCCTAGCAGTAGTCCATATCACACTTTACTGTCCAATATGTTATATAACGTTCAGTTCATCCACATCACCAGTTAATAAAATATTTTGTATAAGACAAGACTAAAACATAAAATTCATTTGTAAATATGACTCAAGAATCTGAAGTCCCTCAGAAAAGCAAAAAGTCCATCTAGAGTCTTCAGATTCCAATTCAATACTGATCTGTTCCTAGAATTTTGGTGGGAAATGCCAGGAAACAAACCTCTCAGCCAATGGGTTTGAAAGTCTCCTTGTTTTAGAAGAATAAGACCCTTGGTGACCCAAAATTTTTATGTAAATAGACTGGTACCCCAAATTTATGACTATGGTTGGAGGGGGACTGACTGGGGCAATGCCTTGACACTGCCCCCGACAGATTTTCGCCCAATTTTTAGGTTATGTTTAGCCAAAGAAGATCTAGAGCTGATTAGGTTTGGGGGGGGGGGGGTGTATCTGGTAACAATTGTTCCCTTGGCAACACTTTTGAGATTTTGGGGTCTTAAAGTTTGTGGGTGTTCCACAGCCTAAACCCATGCACAGATTTTTGCCAAATTTTTAGGTTATGTTTAGCCAAAGAGGATCTAGAGCTGATTAGGTTGTGGGGGGTATCTGGTAACAATTGTTGCCTTGGCAACACTTTTGAGATTTTTGGGTCTTAAAGTTTGTGGGTGTTCCACAGCCTAAACCCATGAACAGATTTTCATCAAATTTTCAGGGTATGTTTACCCCAAGAGGATCTAGAGCTGATTAGGTTTTTTATTGCATTAGTACATCTTACCTAGTGGACAGTTGCATTTGTCCGGCACCCTGCCGGCTTCGGTCTCACAAAATGTTAGAAAAAAATGTCCTGAGCTGGGCTCTCGCCGGGACCGTTAGTGTCCTGTTCATTTGCCAGGTGGCTGTATAGCCTCCCTGTCGGTGTACTGCGCATGTGCTCGCATGCGCACTTCCTCTTTTTGTTTGGCGCGAAGATAGTGTGGACGCTTTTATTTTAAAGAGTTAAATTAAAGTTTTTATGTTGTTTGAAGTGGATATTTGTGATTTTCTGTGTGGTAGTTTCTGCCCATAGATATCATGGCCTCTCCTAGCGACAAGAAAGGACAACAATTGTGTATTGGATAAGCCCTGCTCCATTTGTGACAACTTTACTGAATCGTAAAAGGATACCTTGACCACACCCGCCCACAGGATCAGAAAAGACAAAGTGGGTTTACTCATTTACCCTAAAGACGCAACTGTTTTGGCCACAGTCGATGATGAACCTACTTTCCAATCTCCAGTGGGTCCTTCTGCGCAGGCATCAGTGTCGTCTGTTACTCCTTAGCCTAATTTTGTGATGTGATCAATTGATGGCCATGTCAGATAAATGGGCTGAGCAGTTTGCGTGTACAGAAACTCTCCTTATAAGAGGTAACATGTTTTCTACCCCTGTATCTTTGGTCAGCTCCGGCCCGGCCCTGTCAAACAGCCCGGTCTGCAAGTTGATACTCAACAAGGTGCTTCAGTATCTCAGAAAGAAACTTCCGGTGCCACCAGACCGGCCCCTTCATTTGCTCAATTGTCTGTTTTTGAACAATCATCTTTCTGAAACTGAGAGATCTGGGACTTTGATTAAAAAGATGAGCAGTTGTCAGATGCAACAGAAAGACCTGAACAGATCGAAGACATGACTATAGATAAACTGTTCGTTCTGTATGGCACCACATTCCCACTTCTGAGACAGATTACACAGAACCCGGCAAGTCCAACAACCCCTGGTAGGGCAAACATCCCAGGAAGCCTACAAGGATATCGGTGGCCATGCCTCCCGATGATTTTCTCTGCCAAAAACTGGAACGATTAAATTTAACTGTTGCTGAGGGTTACCCGTCTAGGGCACAGGACTCTGCAGGGTTAAAGTGTGACCAGTTCATCAAAGTGGCCAAAAGTCAGTCAAGGTGGTATAAAATGCTCCTCATGAAGCCGGAGAGACCACACCGACCTGGACGTTCAGTTTTTAGCTGGCATAATTGTGAGGCCAAAGTGAATTCGTAGTTACCCAGGATTACTAGAGCATCTGCCTACCCTTCAACTGGTCCACCGTCTAGACCTATTTCCCAAGAATATCTTCGCCGTGGGAAAGGTGTGCAAGGGAGGACTCCTACATCATTAACCATGCCACTTTTTGTTGCTATTATCATTGTGAGTCCTATTGTAATACCTGTTTTATGGGTATGGTAATTGAATGTGGATTAAAATAATTGAAGAACAAATATGTTACCACTAATATAATTAATTATAGCTACAAAGCTGTAAAAGGCATATGCCTAGCTATGAAAAAAATATTACTTATGAGTAGGTCTCCAGTAACTAAATCTACACCATGCTGTGTTGTTTTGTAACACCTTTATATTATCTGTATTCTATGTTCTATTTTTTCATGCTGTTTGTGCGTAGCATGTGTTTGTCTTTATGTTGTTTTATGTGCATTCTGTGTTTATTTCTCTACATTGACTGCAACAATCTTGTTTATAATTACCACAATAGTTTTGTCTCTACTACCAATGGAAAGGAAAAGATGTATCAGTTTATGTTGTTTAATATACTTTTATGGCTTGAGATACTGCTTTGCATTCTCCGTATGGCTTGGGTGCAAACTGCAAATATTGTGTTATAATCTGAATTAAAAATTACTCAAAATAAAATAAAATTAATATCTGCAAATTTCCAAGGGCTTCGTGATAAACAAAAACGCATTGATGTTCTCAGCTACCTTAAAGAAACAAATGCCTCTATCATTTGTCTACAGGATACCCATCTTCTGGATACTGATCTGGCTTCAGTGAAACAAATTTGGCATGAATGTTATATAAACGGGAGTAAAACAAATTCTCGAGGTGTGGCTATCCTGTTAAACAATAATTTTGAATTCAAGGTATCTAAAGTAATAAAGGATGATGATGCAAACTTTTTGCAACTTCTTGTAAGTTGCAATGAACTCAACATAAATTTGATAAATATATATGCACCTAACAATGATCAACCAGGATTTTTCACAAAAGTTTTTGAAGCTGCCAGCTACGATGGTTTTGATCATGTTGTACTATGTGGTGATTTTAATCTTCTTCTTGATCCAATAAAGGATATTTTTAACTATAAACATATCAACAATCCAAAAGCTAGATTAAAAGTCATAGAAAGAATGGCCGAACTTGAAATGGTAGACATATTTCGCCATATGAATCCTGATGAAAAACGATATACATGGAGGAAAAAATCCTGTTAAACAGGCCCGTCTCGACTACTTTTTGGTGCCAAATTCATTGACAGATATTATTGAGACAATTGATATCAAGCCTGGGTATAGATCTGATCACTCAATTGTTGAAATGCAGATAAATACTAATAAATTTGTACAAGGCAGTGGGATTTGGAAATTTAACAACAGTCTGCTAAAAAACCAAGATTATCTAAATTTAATCAATAAAGCAATCACAGAAGAAAAATTAAAATATGCATTACCTGTGTATAATTTAGACTATATTAGGGACAATAATGTTACTTTCTCAGTTGATGATGATATCTTCTTAGAAACTATGTTTTTCAGAATACGTGGAGAAGCCGTAAAATTTTCCAAGTTCCTTAAAAAAAAAGGAAAAGGTACTTGAATCAAATTTGAAAAATGATATAGCCTGGCTGGAATCTAATGTAAATGAAAGTAATATGAAACTATTAGATGACAAGAAAGCTGAATTGGAAAGTATTAGAAAAGAAAAAATTAAGGGGTATATCACTAGAGCTAGAATACAATGGCTTGACCAAGGCGAAAAGCCTACTTCTTTCTTCTGTAAACTAGAAAGTAAACAATTTACAGAAAAGAACCATTAGGAAACTGCAGCTTGACAATGGCTCTATTATCAATGACCAAAAGATGATTTTAAAAGAAGTACAGAAATATTATACAAACCTTTTCAAAGAAAAGGAAACATTTTCTGATTTCAACCTTGCCAAAAATATTACAGGCAATAAAGTAAATCAAAAAAATGATATAGGAAAAAACATTTCTGTCATGGAACTTGGTGCTGTTCTTAAAAAAATGAAAAACAACAAATCTCCTGGGATAGATGGCCTGTCATCAGAATTTTTCAAAGTATTCTGGGGTAAATTAAAGCATTTTATAGCCAATGCGATAAATTCATGTCTTTTCAAAGGCTGCCTTTCAATATCTATGAGGCAAACAGTGATAACATGTCTACCTAAGGGACAAAAATATAGAAATTTGTTAAAGAACTGGCGTCCTATTTCACTGTTATCGGTAGTCTATAAATTGGCATCTGCCACTATAGCTGAAAGGTTGAAATCCACTCTACCGCATATTATTTCGAGTCATCAGTCTGGCTTTCTATCTGGCAGAAGTATAGCAGACTCAACAAGGCTTGTATATGATTTAATGAGCCATACAGAAAAAAATAAAATTCCAGGACTTTTAATGTTGATAGATTTTGAGAAAGCATTCGATTCTGTATCTTGGAGTTTTCTTTACAAAGTGCTAGACTTTTTTGGCTTTGATAATGACTTTATTAATTGGATAAAGCTTTTTAATAATAATGTTATCGCGTATGTCATTCGATGTGGATTCCTGTCGGACCCGATACCAGTGAAAAGGGGCTGCAGACAAGGTGACCCAATTGCCCCTTATTTATTTCTATTGGTTGCTGAAATTTTGAGTCGTATAATTGACAATTCTTCATCAATAAAAGGTATTACAATTGGTAAACATAACTACAAGCTTACACAATTTGCAGATGACACAACTATTTTTTTGGACGGAAGTACCGAGTCTTTACAGGCAACTCTTAATGTCTTGGAAACCTTTGGGAGCATCTCAAAAATGAACACTGAAAAAACTAAACTTCTGGATTGGCAGTAAAAAACATTGCAAAGAAAAGTTAAATGTTTCATCTAAACTGCATTGGGGGGATTCTGACTTTAACCTTCTTGGAATCGATTTTTCAATTGAACTAACAAATGCCAGAACTAAACTATGAAAAGGCAATACTAAGAGCAAAACAAACTCTTAATTCGTGGCGACACCGTTACTTAACACCAATTGGAAAAATAACAGTCATTAAAACATTGATTTTATCAAAATTTACCCACCTATTTATGTCTGTATCAACCCCTCCTCATTTGATCAATACAATTAATAAACTGCTATTTAGTTATATTTGGGATGGCAAGCCCGATAAGATAAATAGACAACAAATTTGTAAAAAAATCTCAGATGGAGGACTTGCAATGATCCATGTGTGTAACTTTGAAAGGTCACTTAAAATAAGATGGGTAAAACATATCATTTCTGGCCAAAACTGTGCATGGCTGACTTTATTAAATCATGAAATTAAAGACCTGAATAAGCTGGCCCTTCTTGGAGGGGATTGGCTCAATCATCGAATATCAAATTTAAATCCATTTTGGAAAACAGTATTTTCATATTTTATGGAATTATGTAGAAAAGTAAAAGTCCTTTCTCGTCAAGATATCGTCTCTAGTAGCCTATGGTTCAACACTCACATTGGTACTGACAATCTTTTCTTTCCAGACTGGTTTAAGCACAGTATATATAGCATTGGAGATATTATTCATACAAATGGAAACATTTTAAGTCTACCAGAAATGAAGAATAGGTATAACTTTTCAATTAACTTTCTTAACTACTTTACAGTTAAGAAAGTACTTCAAAACTTTATTACACTTTACCAGCAGAGTAATACATTTGCCTTTCAGAGACCATTTATCCCATTTCATATAAAAGACTTGCTACTTCCAGCACGTGGACATAAATCTGTTTATTTTCAGCTACAGCAGAAAATAAATAAACCACGGAAAAATGAATTAAAATGGTGCTTAGAATTAAACATTGTACAAAATAATGACTTTTGGAAACAAGTTTATAAAATCTGTTTCTATGCTATAAGTGATAATGAATACATTTGGTTTCAATACCGCATACTATATTGTATCCTGGGCGTAAATGAGCTATTAGTTAAAATGGAAAATGATACGTGCTTAGAATTAAACATTGTACAAAATAATGACTTTTGGAAACAAGTTTATAAAATCTGTTTCTATGCTATAAGTGATAATGAATACATTTGGTTTCAATACCGCATACTATATTGTATCCTGGGCGTAAATGAGCTATTAGTTAAAATGGAAAATGATACGTGTAGGTTATGTCATTACCATGTGGAGTCGCTAACCCATTTATTTTCCGAGTGTACTGTCACAAATGCGCTATGGAATAATGTTGTGTCCTGGATAGAAACAAAAATATCAATAAAGCTTCATCTGGATAAGATATCAAAAACTCTGGGATATCTTGAACAGGATAACTTTTTCTGGCCACTAAACTTTTTTTAACTGTTACTAGGTATTATATTTTTACTTGTGCATATAAACATCAAGACCCAAACATATACTGCCTTCAGAATACAATGAAACAAAAGTTCTTTGAACAGGAGATGCTCTCAAGGGTCAATAATAGAAATGAAAGATTTGAAAAGACTTGGTCTCGTTGGTGTAAAATTCTAAAAAATGACACTCAATAGTTGCATGTTTTTCTCTGATGGATACCAGTTGGAAAATGTAGAGCAGTACTTCAGTTTTTACTGAGAACATAAAGATGTAATGCATATTTTTCAAGAAAAAACAAGTAAATGATATAACTTCAGTATTGTACACCAGTTATAAACAGGTTTGTCCTTTCCTTTTAGTGAATATGTCTCTGTCCGTGTCTTTCTTGTTATTGTCCTTGTGATTTTCATGTTCTGTATATACATGTTTATATATATAATGTAAAATGTCAAAAAATATCAATAAAAAAACCCATGCCGCTGGGGTTCCACTGAATTGCAGGACCGGATGTCACAGAATATTGCTCTATTATGTACCAGACTTAAAAAGGGTAAAGCTCCCAAAGAAGTGTCCTGTGCCTTTACTGATCTGCGAGACTTCATGGCTTTTCACCAACTGGTATTTGTAGCCATGGGTACAGCCTTGCAACACCTGGCAGATAGCCTGTTTGTACATCTCTCAAATTTAGTACTTCTGAGACGAGATCACAGGTACAGACCCTACGAATGTAGAGATCAGAAATCATCCAGCTCCACTGATCAATCTTCTCAACAACAGCAGCCTTGGAAACAATTCAGCAGGAGTTGGTCAAGAGGCCATGGACATGGGCGAGGTGCCAACCCTCCCGTCCCGTTGATACAAGCCTTATAAATGACAATCATTGTTTAGATCCAGCCTGTATTCAATTCAGTTGAATTTAAAAGTCTCTCTAAAAACAGGACTAGTTGTAAGGTCTCAAGTGTTAGACAATGCAGTTTCTCAGTTTTAAAACCAGTTGTTCAACAGACTGTAAACTTGGATGTATTTTGTCATGCTGCAACTCTTGCTCATACTGTACATTTTGAAGGGCATCCACAAAGAAAGGATTAAGTCCCGATCTATTATTGAGAAAAATAAAGTATGTCAAAGGTGTTTCTTGTGTAAGTCCATGTCTTTTTGCCCGTCTTGTTCACAGTGTCCCCAATAATGTCAACAGACAGAGTCTAGGGGGAAGGTTACAAAAGTTTTGGCATATCTGGCAAGAGATGGGTGCAAATCCTCAGGTGGTTTCCATTCTGAAGGAGGGTTATGCCCTTCCTTTCAAAATGAGGCCCCATCTGACAAGATCGCCCCTGATTTGGAGTGGCTATGCAAACCTGGCAAAGAACCGGTTTCTCAAAGAGGCATTGCTTACTCTGATAAACAAGTTGGTAGTGGAAAGAGTGGTTATCAGGTCATCCCTTGCATTTTACAACCGTCTATTTCTAGTCCCAAAACCCAACATAAAATGGAGACCAATCTTGGACCTCAGTCAACTTAATCTGTACCTCAGTCCCAGTACCTTCGAAATGGAAACTCCGGAAACAATCTGGTTATTCTTGCAAAAGGGGAAATGGGTAACTTCTCTGGATTTCAGCAATGCATATTTCCACATTCCTATCAGTCAAAGGTCAGGAAAATACCTGAGGTTTTTCCTGAACAATCAAACCAACCAGTTCACTGCTCTCACCTTTGGTTTGGCCATGGCTCCCTTGGAATTTGGTGGTCAAAGTGAAACTTATGGCACAGGCAAGGGGTATCCGAATCCAAAAGTACCTAGACGACTGGTTACTCAGAGCTCCATGCCTGGAAACTAGAAACAACATATCCAGACCCTCTTGGCCCTGTGCCGCGATCTGGGGTGGGCAGTAAATATGGAGAAATCAGAACTGACTCCTCAGCAGGTTTTCTATTTCGTAGGTTACTGGTTCGACCTGTTGAGCGGTCGGGTCTTTACCCACTCAGGAAAGATGGGCAGCCTTGCAGCAAAAACTACAGTTTCTCAAGGGCCAGAAAAGCTGCATAGTCAGACAGTTCATGTCTTTGATGGGACCTCTTACGGCAACAGAAAAACAAGTCTGGTCAGGTCACCTCCACATGAAACCCATACAGTGGCACCTGAAACAACATTGGCATGTGCCCGAGATTCTGGAGATCATTCCATTGCCCATGTCTCTCCACCCACATCTAGATTGGTGGTTAAACGAGAGCAATGTGCTTTGGGGCCAGTCTTTACATCCCCTCCGACATGCCCTTCAAATGTTTACAGACGCCTCAATGTGGGGGCACACACTATGGGGGACTCCACTGCAAGTGGTGTCTGGTCAGAACCGAAAAGTCACCTCCACATAAATTTTCTAGAGTTGAAAGCATCTCTGCAGGGACCAGATTGTGTTAATAGCAATTGACAACACCACTGTGGTGTCTTACATCAACAAAGAGGGCAGTATGAGATCAGGCTCTCTGTGTGCCCTCCTCTGGAGACTCCTGTCCTGGTGCCATCCCAGGGGAATAGTTTTGAGGGCAAGACATATTCCGGGTCGCTTGAATGTAATAGCAGACAAATTATCCAGACTCAAACAAGTGATCCAGATGGAGTGTTTGCTATCTCAGCAGGTGTTCAATCACACGACCACAACCCGGTTCAATCACAAACTTTCCAAATTTGTGTCACTGATGCCGGACCAGGTAGCCTGGGCAGTCAATGCCTTGAGCCTTCCATGGGAGAGTCTGGATGTTTACGCTTTCCCTCCAGTTTCTCTACTCAACCAAGCAGTGTCCAAAGTGATGGACCAAGGTTGCCGCAGAATGATTCTGATTGCTCCAGGTTGGCCCAACATGCCTGGTCAGTCGGCTCAAATCCCTTTCAGGCTTCCCCTACAGAAGGATCTGGTGACTCAAACATTCAACGGGCTGCCGCATCGGAACCTCAAGAATCTAAATCTTCATGCTTGGCTCCTAGAACCTCCATCATTCAAAAACGGGTTCTCTGACGAAGTGGCAGCAAGAATCAAGGCTCCTCAGAGACCATCAACCAGGGCCCAATATAAATCAAAGTTGGCTGTTTTCAAATGGTGCGAGTCAAACGAGGTGGACTTTCAATTGCCCTCTGTGAACCAGATCGGTGATTTCTTGCTGCACCTTTTTAAGGACAAAGACTTGCAACCCAGTACCATTGAAGGCTATAGGACTGCTATTGCTGAAATGGTGGGTAATGACAAGTTGAATATCAGTAAGGATGAAAACCTGACCCGGTGGTTGGATAGTTTTCATAGAGACAGGGCAGACGAGGAATTCCCACTTGGAACCTCTCACTGGTTCTTCACCAGCTAACTAAGGCTCCCTTTGAACCCATGTGGAAGGCCTCTCTTCAACATTTGACTTTCAAGACAGTCTACCTTTTGGCTTTGGGTACAGGCAAGAGGCGTAGTGAAATTCATGCCAGGCTCTTCAAGAATGTTAGACATCAGGAAAATCGGAGTAAAGTCTCTCTGTACCCGTCTCCTATTTTCCTGTCCAAGAATCAGTTGGCTCGTGAGGGTCCTTCCTGTGTGGCCCCAGTGGTCATTCCGGCATTGGTCCCATCTCTGGATAAGTCCCTTCAGGAGGAAAAGTCTCTCTGTCCAGTAAGAGCCTTGCATTACTACTTAGACATGACCAAGGATCTTTGCAAGGGTAAGGATTTGGTCTTTGTGTCTTTCAGGAAGAGTTACCATAAGGATATCATTCCTGCTACCATCTATTCTGCTATGCTACCAACTCTCTGATGAAGAGTCACAGACTTTCCATCAGGTGACAGCCCATGATGTTAGGGTCTTTGCCGCGTCCAAGGCTTTTCAAGGGGGAGTCTCCTTGGATCAAATCCTCTGCATGCCATCGGAAAGCCCATAATACTTTCACCCAATTCTATCTGAAAGACACTTGGCTTGGGCAGACTCTGATCTATACCACTTAAGTCCTGTGGTAGCTGCACAACGGGTCCCCAAGTAGTGCTGCATGGTAGCGACAAGGAAATGTATATAGTGTACATATGTACATAGTTTACATACCTTTTTTAAAAAAAAAACAAAAAAACTTCGGCTATCCTTACTTCTGGATTGCCATGATCCTAAGTGGATCCAGGAGTATAGAGGTTCTTGTTCTTCCTCCTCTACTAGGTGGGTCCGAACTCATAGTTCCCTCTCACTCCTCCCTGTACGCTCGGGTCGAGTCTGTACATAGGAAAGAAGGGGGGGGGGGGGGGGGGGGGGCAAGGATGTTTTCGCCTTAGGACTGGTCTATTTAACTCGGTGGGAGACACCTATCATTATTGTTCAGAGTTCTGAAATTCCTGCATGTTTAGCTACGCTCCATCCACTGGGTAGTTATTCTGCATCTGTCCACTAGGTAAGAGGTACTAACACAATAAAAGGGGCCACGGTGGCAGAGTGGTAACACTCTCGCCTCCCACCTCTGCGGCCGGGGTTCGATCCCCATCATGGCCGTAGGTGGGAAAGCTGGTAGTCAGGGTTGGGAACAAATACGTATTTGTATTTAAATACACCAATAATCCTGTATTTGTATTTGTATTTGAGGTTTTAAAAATATACATATTTGTATTTGATCACTGTATTTGGTTGTATTTGATCAAATACAGGTCAGTGCTAAAAATGTTCTTTTTTTCAGACCTTAAATTTGACAAAGGTAGTTGGTACTTATTCTGTCTCAATAAAATAGAATTGGATTCCAATAAAACTGAATTGAAGCTACAGGATTCTATTTATAAATAAATTTTGGGAGTTTTTATTGCACTTACGGACAATTTCTAATTTTTGGAGGAAATCAGGTTTACAATTGTCTATTAATTTTTCTCTAAAGGGTTTATTTAGTGATTCTGGTTATATTTTTAAAAATCTGTCAGCGCTTGTATGTTTCACAGTTATATTTTCAAATACTCTTTTATCTCTTTTGATGTATTGAATATATTTTGACCCTTTGTTTCTTGTTTACCCTTTGTAATAACCGATTTATAAAGATAAAAGGATTCTGCTTTGCAACCAATTGCACTTTTTCCCTTCCCTTCAAGTTAGTTTAACAGTTACCAGAGCACAGATGACAGATCTAACTGTCTTTCTTCTGTACTCAGGACAGAACCTACTCAATTGTCCACTTAACTGTGGAAAATAATCTTAATAGGGCATGCCTAATTAGTAAAGGCATGCCCTATTGTATTTAAAGACAATGACAGTGCTGGTTGAGGGATTGTTTACATCAATAGTCAAGTCAAGAAAATGGGTACAAGAATAATAATAAACCATGCCCTGCCCCCACTGTCTGTTGGTGTCATATTAGGGGATTAATTTACACAATAGTGTTGAGTTTGAGTTGGGGTTCATTATTATACAGTTTAATGTTTTCTAAAGGAAAAGACACCACTCCAAAAACATGTCATGCCAGAGAATTTTCAACTTTAAGGCACTACACATTCTTAATCCAATCTCTGTTTACTCTATTCTAAGTAAGATTGTAGTGGCATCTCTATTGCTTCCAATTGTCCCTTAAAGTCATATTGAATTCTAAATGCCCAAACTTAAAATGGAAATAATGTCACAATATATTTTGAAATATTGACAGTTATGAAGTAACACTGAATGAGTTCTTAAAAACATTATATATAGTATATAAAAGGGATTATATATAGGATGGCATTTTTAATGGGTATGCCAAAAATGGTGGGGTTTTAAATAGTGGTGCTTTTATGAGGGAATTTTTAGGATCCTCTGGCTTTCAACAGCAACCCTGTTTTAAATGTTACTTTTCATTATTTGCCATTTTCTGATCATACATTTTCTTATTGCAGAGACATCATCCTGGGATCCAGGACTCAAGGACAATTAAACTTCTTTTTCAACAAATGTATTTGTATTTGACCTGTGTGTATTTGTATTTGCAATTTGAAATCACAGCTGTATTTGTATTTGCTGTTGTAAAAATAAATGTATTTGTATTTGCAACCTGTTCTCTGTATTTGTCCCAACTCTTGCTGCTGGTCGGCAGTTTACAGTGCAGAACCATAGCGAACTATATGTACTGGTTTCCTCTGCCCTTCCAACTACCCGTCGTGGTATGACCTGTACAATGTTGAAAGCGATGTAAAACCCCAAATAAACAAAAAAACTAACACAATAAAATGGAAAATTTAATAGTAAATTAAATTTTTATAAGTTAATCCCTTACCTAGTGGACAGGGGGACTCCCACCCTACCTTCCCCACATTTCTAAGGTAAAAAGGGGAATTTCTAAGGTAGACAACAAAAAGAGGAAGTGCGCATGCGCACTACACTGGCAGGGAGACTATACAGCCACCTGACAAATGCACAGAACACTACCGGTCCCGGCCAGAGCCCAGCTCAGGACATTTTTTTCTAATGTTTGCCGAGACCGGCAGGGCACCGGACAAATGCAACTGTCCACTAGGTAAGGATTTGACTTATAAATATTTAAGTTACTATTATTTTTTTCCATTTGGGGGTATCCGGTAACAACTATTGCCATAGCAACACTTTTAAGATTTTTGGGTCTTTTATTTTATTGCGTTAATACATCCTATCCAATGGACAATTGCTAATCCGGTCGGCGCAGACCGGCCCTGCCAAACATCAGAAAAAGGTGTCCTGTGTTTCCACTGGCTGGCCGGTCCCAGTACTGTTCACTCGCCAGGTGGCGTCTGGTACTTCCTATCTAGACAGCGTGACGTCACAGCATCTTTTTTGTTTGGCGCATGTACAGTGTACATGGAATATTTCTGAGTTTAGAGTTTTCAGTTTTTTGTGAGAATTCTTACTACTTTGCTTTTTAAAGCTTATTTACAGATTCTTGGTAGTTTATAGACCATTATTTCCTCTCTTAGTCAACGACGTGGAGGGTGTGGCCACATGATGGCAGGTTTTGATTTACACAGTGTCTGTGCATGCTGTCGTGACAAGAAGAAGGGTAAGGACCCTTGTGTTGAGAAACCTGACTCTGAATTCTATTCTATTCTATTCTGTACTTTTATAGCGCTTAATCTCTGCTAGGCAGACTCTAAGGGGCAACACCAAAAATCAAGTTTAAGAAATCATCTGTCCATAGCCGTTGCCAAGTCCAGTACCACGGAGACGCCGGATAGAGTGTAAGCTAAGGTGGGAATGCCTTGTGGAAGAGATATGATTTTAACCTTTTCCTGAAACAGGTGAGAGTTGGGGCAGAACTTACCTCATTAGGCAAATGATTCCAGACTGTGGGGGCATCAAAAGCAAAGCTGTGGCCAAAGTGATTTTTGGATTTATGTACAGATGGACAGAATTGAGGAACCTCCAGGAACCTTTTATCTGGATGGTTGTATCTTGTACTATATCTTCCGCAACGAGTGGGCAGAAGAGGACCAAAGTAACTGGGATGACAACTGTGAAGAAACTTATAAACTAGAGTGGCAGTTTTGAAGATACAGTGAGATTCAACTGGTAGCCAATGGAGTCGTTTGAGAATAGGAGATGCCCGCGTGTATTTGTTACAGTTTGTGACAATCCTGGCAAGTGTATTTTGAATACACTGTAGTTTACGCATATTGAGACTGGACAGATTCCTGAAGAGAGTGTTGCAGTAATCAAGGCGACTGCTCACCAAGGCATTAGCTGCCAGGATAGCAGCCTCATCAGTCAAGTGCTTTCTAACCTGCCTGAGATCACGAATTTGAATGAAGCATGTCTTACAAATATTGCGGACATGGTTAGCAAAGGAAAAATTAGCATCAAACCAGACACCAAGGTTCACAACAACTGCAGGATGCATGAAATTACCAAATATCTTAACTGGGAGATAGGGATCTAATTTCTTGAGTTGTGCATGGGATCCAAAGATGATAAACTCTGTTTTGTCAGGATTTAGTTTGAGCATACTTGACGACATCCATTTTTGAACATCCAGAAGACAAGAATTCAGTTTGTTAAAAGCCAGGGCTGCATTTTTGTGAGAGATATGAATAAACAACTGCGTGTCGTCATGCAAATCAGAGAGGGTTGACCCAATTTTAATTGCCTGGAAACGGTAGCTGAGATAGGACGTGAACCACTTCAAGGCTGTGCCAGACACACCAAACCATGATTTAAGACAATTAAGAAGAGTCGGGTGGTCAATTGTGTCGAACGCAGCTGACAGATCCAGTAAGACCAATGCAGTAGGCTCGCCCCGTGATAGTGAGAGATGGATCTCATTTTTGATAAGCAGCAGGGCGGTTTCTGTGGAGTGACCACTTTTGTATGCAGATTGCCTAGGATTATCAAGATTGTTACTATTGATATGTTGCATGAGCTGTTTAACAACTACACGCTCCACCAATTTTGACATGAAACATAGTCCTGATACCGGTCGATAATTTTGCAAATCCTCATTTGGAAGTGATGCTTTCTTAATGAGAGGAGTGACAACTGCCTTCTTGAATTTTTGAGGAAATACACCCTCAGCCAATGACAGATTGACAAGTTTTGTAATTGACGGGAGTAAAATTTCCACACAATCTTTCAAAAGAAAAGTAGGGACTGGATCTAAAAGACATGATTTTGTAGGGGAATTTTTGATGATTTTTAGTACCTCGTCCTCCGAGACCTCATTGAAGGAAGGTAGGTTGGGAGGTGTACACATGGGTGATGTGACTGTTGCCGAAGAGGCTGTGAACATATCACGAATCCTTTTGATTTTTTTATGAAAGAAGGAAGCAAATTTGTTTGCTAAGGATTTCTCAGACTGATGAGGAGGGAGAGTACTCTCTTGACCACTATTGAGGACTTGACGAAGTGTATGCCATAACTTCTTTGGGTCACGGCTGTTATCACTAATGATGGTGCTATAGTATTCAGCCTTGTCTCTATTTATGATTGCATTGCACCGGGCAATCTGTCTGCGCAATCTACTTCTGCTCAACTGTGACCTATCCCTACGCCACATGCGCAGAATGCCAGCATTGTAAAGTCCTTACCCCAGAACAACTTGCACAGCTCTCCACCCCTTCCTACAAATTGAAGAAGAAGTGGGATAAATCTGATACTACTCCATCTAAGAATCTGTCATCTTCATCTTCAGTCACTCTCAGTCCCACCCTTGTGGACCCGGCACGAGTGTCTGTAATAAGGGCAGTGGATGGCCAGGACACTGGTTTGAGTGCACAACCAGCTGAGAGAAAGAAGAAGGTGGAGAAAAGAAGAAGTCGGTCAAGTCCAAGTCTTCATCTTCAACTAGCCGACCGGCTGCAGTGTCTACCGAGCAGAGATTTGAGGAACTGGACCAAAAATGGTCAGACTGGTTCAACCAGCTAGAAGCACTTTTGTTAGCCAAGACTTTGGACCAGCCTCAGCAGGAACCGACTTTCAACAAAGTCAAGGTGGTGCCAGCTCATTCTCCACCAGCTAATGTCATCAGGTCAGAACCTGTCATCAAACCAACTGACCAGTCAGCTTCCCAGCCCACTGACCGACCTTCTGTATCTACTGACCGACCTTCTGTGTTTGCAACTACCGACCAACCGACTTCTAAGCTTCAGTCTGACTGACCTCAGGCCATGGACCAACCAGCAGCCTTCCACTAGTGTCTCTAGTGCCTTCCAGCTGACCAGAAGGGATACCACCATTTGGACTCAGACAGTGTTGTATCCGACCCCCTGTTGATATTTTTGTGGAGGATGGTGAATTGTCGGACGAACTGGATGCCACCATCACCGACCCTGATCAGTCCCTCTCTGAGGCAGCAATCTTACAGGGAAACCATGAGGGGGATTCGGTCTTTCCATATGGAATGGACTCATATCCTGGATATTGATCATACTGCTGGTTCCTCAGACGACAACCCCTTTGCTGGACCCAAGCTGCAAACCCCAGGCAAGGTATCAGTTCAGTTATGTGGGTGTTCCACCACACGACTAAGGCTCCCGATTAAGGGTTTTTGAGGGTCGGTTTCAGAAATATGCTTAGTCCCAGGCGTCCTCTAAGGGTCGGTTGTGGTCGGTTGTGGCCGTGAGAGAAATCAAACATGTTTGATATTTCTCCCGACCCTAACCGATTATTTTTTCCCGCCATAAACAAAATGTACAGTCCCAGGCTTCCTCAGGCCTCCTCAGACCAAAATTACACAGTCCTATGCTGTCCCAGGCCGCCTGCGACCCTTAGTCGCCGACCCTTAGTCCCAGACCTCTATCACTTAGTCCCAGGCTTCCTGCGACCCTTAGTCCCATTGCCAAACAAAAATCGGCGATCCTGGTCTGGGGACGCCTGGGGACGCCTCAGGACACCTTGTGGGGTCGGGACTTAATCCTGGCTTAGTCGGGGCTTAGTCCCAGGAGGCCTGAGGCGTCCTGGGACCCAGTCGGTTTGTCTACGACTAGAAAAATGGCTTAATCGGTTCTTAGTCCCAGACCAGTTGGGGACAGTCTGGGGCCTCCTGGGGCGTCCTGAGGCCGATCTGTAGTTAATCCCAGACCTTCATACCGATTCTGTCTTCCACCCCATTGGTCAATTTTTTTTCCATTTTTCCAAGACTACCCACGATTAAGGGTCCCAGACAGGATTGGGGCTTAATCCTTTGGTGGAACAAGGGCATTACCCACAGATGAATGGCTCTGCCGGAAACTTGGTAAACTGAACTTAACCCTAACTGATATTCATCCCACAGTGCTGAAGCCGGTGGTTTGCAGAGAGATCAGTTTTTGAAGCCTCCTAGATCTCAAGCAAAGTGGTATGGTTGCCATTCCCAGCAGAAAAGTGACAACACAGAGATTGTTACATCCTGGAATACTGACTCATCAAAGCTCAATAGTGGATACCTGAGGATAGCAGACGGGCTGGAATCGCTACCAGCCCTCCCCAGATACATGAGAAAATGGGAGAAAACTGCCAGGGAGTCGTCGGTTATCTGCAATCAGGCTGCAGGGTTCAATAGATGTTTGGTAAATGTACAACAGGATCTGCAGTCCAAGTTAAAAGCCATCAGAGTCGAGCACAAAGGAAAGTCAGCTTCAAAACTGTCAGCAGCTACAGAAAAGCTACAGTTTCTCATGGACTTCAACTCCAGCATTTGCCAGGCGATGGCCAAGTCCATGGAACACCTAACAGACTTTGTGTTTCTGAATATGGCCAGTGTCACACTTCTCAGAAGGGACTCTTATCTAGCTTATTTGAAGGCAGGAATCAAGGCTGATACGCTGGCTGCTCTCAGAACTGCAGTGGGTCACCTCAATAGAGTTCAAGGATGCCAACTTCCATATACCAATACTGGAACAGTCCAGGAAATATCTGAGATTTCATGTCCAGGGTCAGACATACCAATTCAAAGCTCTGCCTTTCGGTCTGTCCACAGCACCCTTGGAGTTCACTGTAGTAGCAAAGGAGGTGAAACTGATGGCCATACGGGTATAAGAATCCACCAGTACCTAGATGACTGGTTGGTGAGAGCCAGATCCCACCAGGTTTGTCTCCAGCACACTCAAGATCTAGTGAAAATATGCCAAGAAGTAGGTTGGCTGGTGAATTTAGAGAAGTCAGAACTGGAACCAAAGCAGATCTTCGATTTTGTAGGCTACCAGTTTGACCTCAGATCCGGTTGGGTCCAACCGACACTGGACTGTTGGCAGAACCTTCAAGACAAAATACTAGAAATACTATCACTACTGGCTTGTCCGGTCCGGCAGTTCATGTCTCTGATAGGTTTACTAACAGCCACAGAAAAGCAAGTTCACCTAGGCCGACTGCACATGAGAGTGGCATCTCAAAAACAACTGGAGGGTGCCAGAGTCACTAGAAAAAGGGATTTCAATTCCCAGGTCCCTGCACCCCCACTTACAATGGTGGCTAAAAGAAGACAATGTTCTCACAGGTCAACCACTACACCCAATAAAACATGCTCTGCAAATATTTACATCACATCAAAAGAAGGGTGGGGCGCTCACTTAAACCAACACACTGCAAGAGGGTCCTGGTCACTTCCAGAAAGCAAACTGCATATAAACTATCTGGAACTAAAAGCTGTCTTTCTAGCTTTAACCTGATGTAGGGTGAGAGCTTCCTGGTCTGAGAGCTCGTAGCATAGGATCACAGTTTGTTTGATCCATGAGGAGATGGTGGCAGGTGAGATGTCCTTGTCAAAACCTTTCTTGAAGGAGTTCCAAGACCTCTGTACCAACAAGATTGTACTTGTGGCAACGACAACACTACAGTAGTGTCCTACATAAACAAGGAACCAATATGCAGCAGGTGGCAACAACCTCAAATAGACCTATTTGCCACGAGGTTCAAGAACAAGTTGCCTCTGTTTGTGTCACCGGTACCAGATCCCCTGGCCACAGCAGTGGATGCATTCAGTCTGCCATGTGAAGATCTGGACGCATATGCCTTCCCTCCAGTAGCCATCTTGGGCAAAGTGGTGGAGAAGTTGCAGGACTCCCCATGCAAGAGAATCATTCTGATTGCTCCGGGATGGCCCAACATGCCTTGGTTTTGGGACCTAGTGACCAAGTCCAATCAGATCCCACTGAGTCTGCCTTTCTTACCCAACCTGTTAACACGGCCCTTCAGTCAGATCCCTCACAGAAATCTGACAAACCTAAATCTCCATGCATGGCACCTAGAGCCACAGCAATTAACGAGCAGGGCTTCTCTGAGGTGGTGGCAGCAAGAATTGAGGCTCCTCAAAGAGGATCAACCAGATCAGTCTATGAGGCAAAGTGGACCATTTTTACAAAGTGGTGCATCACTAATCAGGTGGACTTTAGGGCACCCCTGTAAAGTCAGTTGCTGACTTCTTTATGTACCTATTTCAGGACAGGAAGCTACAACCCAGCACCATTGATGGTTACAGGTCAGCCATTGCTGATAAACTGAGAAACTCACCCTTAACGTCAGCAAGGATGAAAATCTCACTAGTCTCCTGGATAGTTTCCATAGAGACAGACCCAAAGGCAGGAGGGGTATCCTCTCCTGGAACCTCACTGGTCTTGCACCAGCTGACTAAGGCTCCATTTGAACCAATCAAGGAGGTCTCTTTGAAGCATTTGACCTTCAAGACTGTCTTCCTCTTGGCCCTTGGTTCGGGCAAGCGCAGAAATGAGATTCATGCATGGCAAAACAGAAATATTAGACACCAATCTGATTGGTCAAAGGTGTCCCTGTATCCATCACACAGTTTTGTATCCAAGAATCAGCTGGCCAAAGAGGGTCCAGACAGTGTGGCCCCAGTGGTTATACCAGCCCTGGCCCCAACTCTGGATAGGTCCCTCAAGTCTGACAGGTTCCTCTGTCCGGTCAGAGCCTTGCGCTACTATTTGGACAAGACCTCAGGCAGAATAAGGAGTTGGTTTTGTCTCCTTCAAGAAAGGTTTTGACAAGGACATCTCACCTTCCACCATATCCTCATGGATCAAACAAACTGTGATCCTATGCTACAAGCTCTCAGACCAGGAAGTCCTCACCCTACATCAGGTTAAAGCCCATGATGTCAGGGCCTTTGCTGCTTCCAAGGCCTTCCAGTCAGGAGTCTCACTGGAACAGATATTATCAGCCTGCCATTGGAAGTCACACAACGCCTTCACTCAGTTCTACTTGAAGGATGTGGCTTGGGCTGATTCAGAGCTTTATCACCTGGGTCCTGTAGTGGCTGCTCAGCAGTTCCACCAGTAACCTTGGTTTGAGGAGATATGTGTGTATGTAAATAGCTTGTACATAGTTAAATGCAAAAAAAAAAAAAAACTCTGACGTGCTTCCTTCAGGAGGTTTATTTCCTTCTTATGGGACTGAACTCATCCCTCTCCTCCCTTACCTCAGAGCAGGTCTGTCAAAAGGGGGGGAAGCAAAGTTGGTGTAGCCCCGGGTAATCGGCCGCTGCTTTCCGATTATGGCCTTATATGGGTTTTCTGACCTCAAGGTCGACTCAGGTCTGAGTAAAGTTTGTTAGTTTTGTTTATGAGTTCACTTTAGTTCCTAGTGACTTAGCACTAATAAAAATTTAATTTACTTATTAAATTTGCAAGTTTGTGGGTGTTCCACAGCCTAAACCCATTAACGGATTTTCACTAAATTTAATTTACTTATTAAATTTGCAATTTTATTACGTTAATACATCCTATCCAATGGACAATTGCTGAATAACTACTGCTTGGTCGGCGAGTAAGTTACTAAACCCATGAACGGATTTTCACTAAATTTTCAGGGTATGTTTACCCCAAGAGGATCCAGAGCTGATTAGATTTTGGGGTATTTGGCAACAACTCTTGTCTTGACAACACTTGGAATATTTTGGGATTTTAACGTTGTGGGTGTTCCACAGCTTAAACCGATGAATGGATTTCCACCAAATTTTCAGGATATCTTAACCGAAACAGGATCTACCGCTGAGTTTGTTTGGGAGGATATCTGACAACACCTGTTGCCATGGCAATGGTCTTAAATAGTGTTCTCAATATACCAGTTTTGTGGGACCGGGTGGGTAGTGATTTTAACGGGCAGGTACTCGGTCCGATGGGCGACAATAGGTTACACTACAAAAACCTACAGATTTACAAACTTAAAAGTCACACAAAACATGGGATTCAACCATTTTCTTTATTTCTTGTCAGCCAACATTTTTATTCAACAAATGACAGATTAATCCTGCATATTAAGATAATATTGTTTTTTGCCTCATACGTTAGTGCATTCAAAACACGAGGACACAGAAAAAAATTTAATAAAAAAAGACTTCTGTACAGTAGACTCTTAAAATTCTTAATTGAAAAAGGGCGATATTGAACCAGTGTCACTACAGTTGTATTTTAATATTCCTCTGGCTAAGGCCGGGGTTGGGAAATTATGAAATGCTTTCCATGTGTGCATTTGTGTATGGGTGTGCATGCATTTGTGCATTTGTCACATTTTTAAATCAAGCGTTCTATCTCAGTTATGAAGATATCTTCACCAAATTTGCATAGAATGTTATTGGTTGTGAAAATATGTCTGTAATAAATTATGGTGCTTATTTGAACAAACAACATGGCCGCCATAGCTGATTGCTCGAAAATCATTGATATGTTCTAAAATTTAATATGTTACAGCTAGCTGTGCGTGTGTCAGATTTGCACAAAATGTAAATGGCTAGGAAAGTTTACCTGAGGTTAATTTTGGCTTTTGTTTTGAAAAAATGGCTGCCATTTCACATCTTTTATGTCAAATTGGGGTGGGGCATATCAAAAAGCCCATATATCTCCCTTATCATTGGTCCTAGGGATTTGGAATGAGAAAACAACTTTTTGGAAATCGTATTCTGCAAATCTTCTGCAACTGTCAAATTTGACCTTTGACCCCTGCTTCAAGGTCATGTAGGGTCATCATGCTAAAAGGGACTTATATTTCCTTTGTAATTGGTTGTATGACTTCAAAATATGAAAACAACTAAGAAATCATGGCCTGTGAATCTTAATCTAACAACATTTAGTGGATTCTGTATACTTCTGACAACTGAAGTTGTTCCTGAGATTTTTCCAAATCTCTATGTTGTTGAGACCTGAAGAATTTCAAAGACAACTACAAACTTTTAACTTTATTTTACTGTAAAGTGATTTCCTGATGTTCTGAAGTATTATGGAGTCCGATGGTCTGAAGAGAGGAAGTTGTGGCTACATTATAGCATATTTTGACTCGCACTCTAAATGTGCAAGGTGCCGTGAGAAGGGTTTTGGCACAGACCCATGTATTGAGAAGAAAGACTGTGAGATTTGTGATAGCTTTACTTCTGAACAGTAGAAACAGTTGGCCAACCCTACCTACAGAACAAGGAAAGAGCATCAGAAGAAGGCAAGCTGTCCCCCCCCGATTTTTGAGTCTGCTAACGTTAATGTGTTGGGCAGGTAGAGAGCAGAAAGGGTGATTAAGAGAAGTCCTCTCACAAATCCCCTTCTAAGAAGAGTACCAAAGCCGGCAAGACTGCAGACTTCCATCTGATCTGAAGAGTCTTGACAAGTGGTCAGAACGTTTTGCCCAGCTGGAAGCCATGTTCCTGGCCAGAAGCTTTGCAGTACTTTTTAGCCGGTCCAGAAGTAGATGTGGACTTTTATCCCACCAGTGCAGCAACCTACCAGTGTTACCGGTCAAAAGCAGTCTTCTTGTGCAGCCAGCCAGATGGAAGTGAAGAAAGCCACCCAGCCTGTTGAGGCTCCCTGTGCTGTGTTAGGATCCCGGTAAAAAGGATGCTTCCCTGTTTCCTACTGCTGACAGACCCGAGGTTCACTTTAAGGAATTGGGAACAGGCTGCATGTGACTAGAGTTATATGTACAATCAGGCTGCAACTTTCAGCAGGTGCCTTACTAAAGTCCAGGAGAACATGGGATCACAGTTAAAAGTGGTACAGAGTGTGATTTCCAAGGGCAAGTCCTCCAGCAAATTACACCAGGCAGCAGACGAATTAGACTATCTTGTCAGTTTTAACTGGAGTATTACTTAAGCAATGGCCTGTACCATGCAAAATCTCTCTGATGTGCCTTCATAAATGTGGCTAATCTCACTCTGGCACATAGAGACAGCTATTGGGAGTACATCAAGGCTGGTATCAAGCAAGATATACTCACATCTCTCAGAACTGCTCCCATTCATATGAGTGCCTTGTTTCCAGACCACATAATTTCAAACGCAGAAGAGGAGATACTTCAACATGAAGACAAATGTACTTCTGGTCCGTCTCATAGGAAACCTCAATGCTTCCACCCTTACTCTCAGTCTTCTAGACAACAGAAGGATTCCCAGTCCAACAGTATGGAAGCAAATTAGGAGACATGGACAGAGATCTAACAGGGGCAAGACCTCCTCTTACTCTCAGCGACCGGCAAAGTCCCAGAAGCAGTATAAATGACTGTGTAGTTGTGACCGGCAAAGGGGCTTGCTCTGCAAAGTGTGTAACTGGAATCAGAAACTGTGTTTTTGTATGAACAAAGAAGGACAGTTTAGTTGCAGATGTTTTTGTTATTTGATAGTTTATCCCCCTTTTAAAATATTCAGCTAGGACAGCCAGAGAAGAGAGGTTGCAACCCCCAAGTGCCCACTTTACAATTATTTGCACAGCACAGTGTGCGACATGGCAATTTACTTTCAAATTTTTTTTTAGGAAAAATACACTTAAAAAATAATATTAATAATACTACAAATAAATGAAAAATAATACAATCTGCCATTTTGGTTTTACAACAAACACTTTAAGAGCATGGAGAATAAACTTTGTTTTGTAGATTTTTTGATGGAAACACAGCTGCACCATAAAAAAACACAGGGTAATAAAGTACTTAAAATTAGTCAACTAAAATCTATCAACTAAGTTAATAACAAAGATTCAGCTTGCCATTTGCTTCTACACATTTCTTCATTCTTACCATACATCTTCACTAGTTCTTTTTCAATACAGTATTGCTGTTTAATTATTTTCATAAGATGCTCTATGTATATTACTCTTTCATTACATTTAGTGGAATAGATATATCTTTTCACAATATTAAATATATGATTTAGACAAATTTTATTGTTACAGTCGAGGCATCCCAATAGAACATTGTGTGGTTTAAGTTGAGGGGTTATATCTAAATGTGGTTTCATTTTCTGTGCTAATTTTGACCATAAGTCCTGAACAACAGGACAAAAGTAAAAAAGGGGTTCAATGGTTTCAACACTCGACTGACAAAAATAGCAAGATTCATCATCAGTAACATTAAACATTTTTAAATATTTGTTGGTTTGGAGAATTCTCGAGAGAATTTTATACTGAAAAGCTCTCATTCTGATGTCAGTAGTGCACTGAAAGTTTACTGAGTAGTAACTAGGCCATGGTAACTGAGTTACATGATTCTGTAGAACATGAAGCCATTTTATTTCATGTGATCTGTGCGTACATTTTTTACTTAACATATTTGAATAAGGCTGTCTACAGACTTTACCCATTTTTAAAAGTGTTTCTAAAAGATTTTGTTTTATGTAGCTTCTTTCTCGTCTTGCTTGTAAACAATCTTTCCATTTCCTTGGGATACTATGGAGAAAACTGTAAAAATATGCAAAATTAATTTGTATATTGAAAGTTTTAACAAAACTTTTGTAACCATACATTCCTCCAGTATGACAATTTATATCATTTAGGTAAGTAATACCTTTGTTTTGAAATTCATGTGATCTTGTAATCAAATTGTTATTGGCGAGAAAGTAGCTATCCCAAATTGGATAAGTTCTAGGATCAATATTCTCATTGAATTCATTTTTATAATCTATCCAAGCACCAATAACATCTTTCCAAAAATTGTTGGAAATATTTCTTTATTTTAATTTTTTATTTAAAATAATAAGGTTTGGTCCAAATATTGTTTGCCAATTTCCTTTAGTTTGTATTAATCTCTTCACCCATGTTAGCTTCAATGCACAATTAAACAGTGGAACATTTGTGAGCTTCAATCCTTCAATTCTTTCAAACTCTAATAGTAAAAGCATACCGTCTTGATTTTTAGTTTCAGGATACTCCATCAAACCATAGACAGTTCTTATATTTTCACAGGTATAACGTCTTTTTAAAAATCCTTTCTGTTCATTTCCTATAATTTTAGGCAGTATCTTTTTTAATCTATGTGCCAACACTCTTGATAAAATTTTACAGTCTACATTTATTAATGAAATTGGCCGCCAGTTTTTATGTCAGCTGACATTATGTCGTCACTCTGCCGCGTACACATCTGCGTGAACAACTTCTCCAAAACTACAAGGCCTAGAGACATGCTATTTTTTTTTAATCTATCGAGGAAAAATTGTTCAAGGCATGCAAATCTGTGTTCATCTGTTTGCTAGAGACATTACAAGGGAGGTACCCCCACCAAAAGTGTGAAAGTTTCAACACTTTATAACAATTTTCTCAGTGACTATTGCTGGGATTTCTCTCATATATTGCATATATGTACTTGACCACAAGTAGATTCTCTTATGTGAGTATGAGACCTGGATCTGTCTTAATTTTTTTTATTAATTTTTAAAATTATTTTTATGCATTAAAATTCATGAAATCATGCACTAAATCACTTATTTTCTCATTGACTATTGCAGGATTTCTCTCTTATCTTGTTTATATGTACTAGGCCACTAGTAGATCCCTTACATGAGTATCAGGCCTGGATCTTTTTTAATTATTTTTTTATGAATTTTTAAAATAATTTTTAATGCATTAAAATTCATGAAACCATGCACTAAATCACCAATAACTTGAAAATTATTACATTTACAGAATTTTCTTTAAATATCTTATTCATTTACTTTTGAATTAGCTATAACATAGTAAAATTGCAGTTTTATTGCGTAAAATACCCTTACCTTATCCTCACTATTGCTTACGTGTTGGCGGGAGCAAACAAGTACGACCAAACGAGAATATTTTTAAAATAAATATTCTTGTCGGTACCAGTATGTATACGCATGACCGCGCATGCGCGTGCACCGCAAGAACCCCGTTAAGCCTCACTTTTATTTTGGTCGTGAGGGAGTAAACATCGTTTGACACGATCTTTGTTTGCGAAGAATTTCAACATGGCTGGCGAGGAAGAAGATGTGAAGAATGTTTTTATTGTAAAGAATTCACTCTTTCATAAGAATTGGAAGATTTATTCTTTCTTTGTTTTGCCAGCCATCTTCATCAAGAAGTCTGCTTTTGACTGGATCTGCGGCGCTTGCAGACCTTTTACAGGGTACTGCATGGTAGGGTCCTGTTCGCCATTTAAGAAGAAGATTTTCCTCGACATTGGGAAAAGAATTCACCTTCTGCAGCTTATACTAGCAAGTCTAGAAGCTATGCACGGTCCATCAACACTCTTATTATGCACAGAAGAATCTCTGCTTCATTGTTTATTTAATGCAGATGGAAGATGACTGAATCTGCAATTCTTCATACAGACTTCATCTCACAAGGGTAGTACCTCTGTCTCCTCTAGTGAGGTGAATATGGCAGAGGCAACCCCTATAACAGAAGAATCCACTATAAACAGAAGTGCTTCTCATCGGATAGGTCACACCTACAAGCTACAGACTTTCATTTGCAAACAAATGACAGTTCTGACTCTGGTGAAGCAACTTAGCAGGGACTGCACGGTGCTTTGAGGCGGAAGGTGGCCAGAATAAGATCTTCATCTCACAAAAGAGTAATTCTTCTATCTCCTCTAGTGAGGTAAATATGGCAGAGGCAACCCTGTAATAGAAGAAGGGTTCAAGAATAATGTTATTCTCATCAGATGGTTTCACAACTACAACTTACAGGAACTTCAGCTGCAAGCAAATGGCAGGGCTTCCACTGGTAGAATAAACTCGGCAGAGAATGCACTTGGTCAGGACAGATTTCCTTCAAACTGATCAGAATGGGTAAAAATTAAATTTCACTGGTCAGTTATTTACAACAACAGAAGAAGACGATCATGCTGTTAATGTTTCTTGCTAGGAACTGGAATGTCACTACAAAACTGGCATTCTTAGTCCTCTCACACTTCAGACAAGTTATCCACGACTGGGAGAGCTTCATGAGGACAACTTGAACAGGAAACAAGCAACAACTCTGTAGATTCGACAGAAACTTCTTGAGATCAAGGAGAACACACCAGCAATACAGAAATACTGCAAGGTTTTGTTTGCTTCCAGTGGACCAGCTTTTCATTTAGAAGTTGAATCACTGCTCACCTACATTCAGATCTAATGTCTTTCTTCTCATTTATTGGAAAGTTTTAGAGATTAAAGAAGAGGCATTAAATGGCAAGGAATTTGCAGCATGAACTCGTTTAATATCACATATACTCTAGTATGTCACAAGGTATTGGGTGTTATAACAGACAAGAATTAACAGAATGCATCAAAATTCACCAGAGGGGAAGTGACAACCAAGTTAAAGAAATGATGTGGAGGTTGTTTTACTGCAACATCTATTTTAAAAACGAATCTCATCTCAAAGTTGGGCACATTCTGCAATTCGCTTAATATTGAATGTACCTTATCGAATTGTCGAGAATTCCCACAATTCATAGCGGTTATACATTCTGACAGAAAACAACAACTTTAATGGTTAAGTGTACATCAAAGGCTTCTGTACGTTTATAATCTCAGTAAAATGGGTACAACCCTACAGTTTGACAGTTCATTGGTGACCTTTGAGGGTAGTGTATGCATAAAACAGCACACGGTTTCACCATTGAGGACGCAAGGTAACGGTACTTCATTTGCGAAGATGGATAGGTAGTCGCGGTTCATGTATCGGACGCGTTCTTCCTGAATCCCAGGTACATCAAACTGCTATGCTTCATTGTTTATTTGCTGGTGGGAGAATGCACCCTGTCATAAGTCATTCTTTTCAGTTCACAGCCCTACACTTCGGTACAGCAACGGATCCATTCGAATTTGTCCGTGTAGCTCCACATTCATCAGTATCGGGAGCACTGGTTATATGCTGTCACCAACATCACATATTTGCTTGTAGAAATCGAAGCAATTAGTGGCCTGTGTACAGAACTACAGTGGGTGATAAGCTTATGGGGTTAGAACCCATCCCAATAAAACACCTCCACTTCTTTGGTGACAAATGCAACCTTGGCAAGGGTGAAGTGTCCCTATAGGAAGAAGTCTGGTATTTGAGAAGTTTAGAGATACATTGTACATGGGGTGATAACCTTGATGTCAGAACTGATCCCATCACAGCACTTACTAATTCAACCATGGCAAGGATGAAGTGTCCCCATAGAAGGGAAGTGGGGTATTTCAGAAGTTTATGGATGGTGTACATACAAGTTTATAAACCATTCCAGAATTCTACTGTCATTTATAGTATTTTAGAACCTATAAATTTTCACAATCTTTACACATTCAGATATGTTGTTCATACTTTTGAAAATATATCTGTTTTTGATGTAAGTCAGAGGTCTTACCAGTTCTTAGTGCCCTAAAGGAGAGGGTATTCAGAAGACTATGGATGGGTATATGCAAGTTTGTTAGCATAATTTCATTCCCATAATTCTAATGTCATTTATAGGAATCTATAACCTACAGCATGTTATCCCAATGGACATTTTTCACATAATTGTTGCTTGGAAATTCCATTGGGAACCAGAAACCAGGAAGTACTCAAGGCTGCATTTCTGATAATGTTTCAGATTCACCTTCACATTACAGGGTTTTACTTCAGATAAGGGCATGGCACAGTGTTGTCTTATCTTAACAAGAGGGACCCATTCATTAGATAGGTGTCTGATGGTCCTTTGGAAGCCCACAACACTGTCTGAGGGCCCACCACAATTAGGGCAGTCAAGGTGGGATATCAACCTCTTTTCATACAGGGATAAGCCATTCAAACAGAATGTCCTTCATCTCATAGTTTCGCATTATTTGCCAAATTTGGCATTCTGCAAGGTTAGATAGCTTTGTTTCAAAGATAAAGAACAAACTATCTGTGTTTATTTCACCAGTCTAATATACTAGCGCAATGCAATACAATGGCTGTAGATGTATTGAATATCCTACAGTTGAGTATTTCTCATTTCAGAGGTGGTACAAAAAATGGGAATTATACTTCTTACATATAACCAGGAGCCCCAGGGTGGCCAGGGATGTGTTGGTTTGGGACCTAATTGACTTATTCTGCAAACCATTTTTGCCCTACAGAATAGAGGATTCTCGGTGAACAAATATCAAATAGAGATTCTTGAAAGACTGCCATATTTAAAAAAAAAAAAAAAAAAAAAAAAAAAAAAAAGGCAAGGTAGTTCTTTTTGAATCTGATGCAAAGAGATTCAGTTGGACTTCCAATAGCCTCCTCTCTTCTCAATGATAGATTTTTGAGCCTTTGATTAACAGGCAAAATCTAGTTTCTTTCACACTGACATGTTACAGTGATGTTATTGCTAATCATTTGGGTTCACTACTGCAATCATTCATGGTTATGAACTCAATAGATTGATACATGGGTTTCATTTGGGTTCACTATTGAAGTAACTCATAGGTATGAATTCAACAGACTGGTACATGGTTTTTTCATTTGGGTTCACTCTTGAAGTGATTCTTAGATATGAATTCATTATACTGATACATGGTTTTCCAGTTGGGTTCACTGTGGAAATCATTCATACTTATGAACTCAGTAGACTGATAGATGGGTTTCATTTGAGTTCATTTTTGAAATTATCCATAGTAATGGACTAAATGGATTGATAGTGGTTTTTCTGAGGATGTACTGATGTAGGAGGGTGCTATACCTTTTACACTTTTTGGACTTGTCTTGATTATTCTTAGTCTTGACAAAGTCTCTTTTGAATCATCTGAATCCATGTCCTTAGCCTCGGGTAGATAGAGAGGTAGGGTTTTGGTCTTTCAAATCATTGAACACAGAACTGGAAGGAGTTCATACTTTCTACTTCATCAGTACTCCTAGCAGAGAACAGATGACCTCAGAGGGTCACAATATTGTTCAAGCTGTTTTTCATTCCTGCTTTATGCTAGTCTAGATCATTCGTTGACTGAAGATATGTTAAGATATGATCTGTTAGAGCTCTAAGATTTTATCTGGATATATTTCAGATCTTAGATAGGGGAAGTATGTGCTATACTATACATGTGTGTATATGTATGTACTTTTCAGGAGGCATTTAAGGAGCTACCATGTCAACAGGTAGACATCTCTGCTAGCTGATCAAATATTTGACCTTGAAACTTACAATGTTTCCTTGGCCAAGGCTCAAATTGTTCCTTAAATGGCTGGAAGTCACACTCCACAGTTTTACTTTAACTTCTGACTTGGAAGTCTGATGAAGGTCAGATTAATTGTTGGAACTATAGTGGTACCTGAAAGCCCATTGGAAATACTCAATCATGTTCCTGTTTTTGGGGAAGCATCTGATCTAGTGGAAAGGCCCAAGGAATAGGTTAATAGGTGGTCTTATCCATATAAAGGAGCACAATCTCCTGTTATTACCAATGCGCCTGTCCATGGTTGGGGAACACATTGCTATTTAGTGTGATAAAAATTCCAAGGTATGGGAATTTTTCAATGCGTATTCTGGACAAGTCCAGTTACTTAATAACAGAATATAACTACATAGGTTATGTTGCTAGGTATGCCTTTCATACTCTTGTACTTATCACCACAAGTGTGTTTGAAATTAGTACATTGGATATAAGATACATGCAGGGCCAAGGCACCTTTGGAAAGGTTGCCAGGTAGTGCTTACATATATAACTACTAAATGTTATTTTGTTAAGTTACTTTTACTGCATAATATAGTCTGGTATTCTCAAGTTTTCTTGAGATGTGTACTTTGACTTTTTTTTGGTTATACCTGCTTTTGGTGGCAAAAATATTAAAAATCCCACCACCAGTATGGTTGTAATCAAGCAATAGTGAGGATAAGGTAAGGGTATTTTACGCAATAAAATGTAAAAATTTTATTGTAATTTAACTTTTTGTAAGTTAAATACTTACCTTATCCTCACTAGATTCGGATTCCCACCCATCCAACCCCACATTTTCAAAAATTTTTTGGGTTTGCAATATATTATATTGACTCCCAAAATTAAAGTGAGGCTTAACGGGGTTCTTCCGGTGCACGCGCATGCGCGGTCATGCGTATACATACTGGTACCGACAAGAATATTTATTTTTAAAATATTCTCGTTTGGTCATACTTGTTTGCTCCCGCCAACACGTAAGCAATAGTGAGGATAAGGTAAGTATTTAACTTACAAAAAGTTAAATTACAATAAAATTTTTACAATTTGTAGCTCATGGCATAGCTGAGTAATAGCTATTCTCAGGTTCTCACTGTTGAGTAAATCAGTTGTAACTTGAAACCTATTGCATTTAGAGTATTTTGTTTTAATATGTTATTCACCTACTTTTGGGTTAGCTATAACAGTGACATTGCAGATGTGTATGTCATGGTATAGCTGAGCAATAGCTACTTTTAGAGTTTCACTGTTGAGTTAATCAGTTGTAACTTGAAAACTTTTGCATTTAGAGAATTTTGTTTTCATATGTTATTCATCTACTTTTGGGTAAACTGTAAAATAGTAAAATTGCAGACCTGTAGCTCCTTGCATAGCTCAGTAATAGCTACTTTCAGCTTCTCACTGTTAAGTAAATCAGTTGTAACTTGAACACTATTTCATTTACAGTAAGTTTTTAAATATGTTATTCACCTACTTTTGCGTGAGCTATACCATATTAAAATTGCAGCCCTTTAACTGATTGCATAGCTGAGCAAAAGCTACTTTGAGATTCTCACTGTTGAATAAATCGTTTGTAACTCGAAAACTATTGCATTTACAGTATTTTCTTTAAATATGTTTTTAACCTACTGTTTACACCTAAACAGTTACCTTGTTACTTTCCTTCTGAATACCATTTGCAGGGCATAACTTTTGTGTCCTTTTGTTCTGTTACTTCTACTCTGAAACTCAAAGCACAGTCCGCTGACACAGAGCCTGTTCACGGGCACTGATTGCTTGTTTATAAACTGACATGGTTTATCTCCTTTTGGAAGTAAAGTAATGATTCCCTGTTTTTGTGTCTGTGACAGTTCCCCCACTTGAAAAGATTCGTTCCGGCTTTTCAGTAGATATTCACCAATATCATTCCAGAAAAATTTATAAAATTCAGCGGGATAACCATCAGATCCAGGGGATTTACAATTGGCCATAGCCTTCAAAACTGTCTTAACTTCATCTTTTGTTATTAAACCTTCAAATCATTGTTTTTCTGTTTCATTTAAGGCTTTCAAATTTGCATTCAAAAACTGATTTTCTGTATTTGCCGTGGTTGGTCTACTAGATTTATATAAGTTCATATAGAATCTTTTGAGTTCTTTTAATATTGACCTTGGTTCAGTTAAAATAGTTTGACCAGTATTTACTTTACAAATAGTCTTGTTTACATAATTCTTTTTTTCCAAGATTACAAAAAAAATTTGTTGGCTTCTCATTTAGCTTGAATAAGTTAGCTTTTGAATGCAAAATTATCCTTTGTAATGCTGTTTGTCGAATTTCTTTCAAGTCTTCTTTGCATTTTTGGATTTCTAATACAGTGTCTGTTTTAATACTATTTTGCTGTGACAGAAGTTTATCCTCCAAGTCCTTTATTTCACATTCTAATTCATGTTCTAAAATATTTATTTTTTTCTTCAGCTTAGAGCAGTATGGAATTGTAACACTTCTTATGTTTAATTTTATCATCTCAAATAGTAGCTGATTTGATATTGTTATAACAGGCTCTGTATCGTTATTACCTGTACTATATTGACTAACAGTTTTCTTGATTTCGGTCTTCACCATGTTAACATACATTTTGTCTTTCAGTAAGGAATTGTTAAATTTCCAAAGCCCTTCCCTCTATTAGTATCCTCAATATTAATTTTAACACCAATAAATGAATGATCAGTTCTGTAACCAAAGCTCATAAATGTTATAACCGTTCTTGCTTGGATGTCCATGTAAACAATCAAAAAATCGAATCTGGCCATTTTAACTGGTTTTGTACCATTAATCCAAGTGTATTTTTTAGTCCTGGGGTTTGAGGACCACCAAGTATCTACTAAATCTAAAACACACATCAATTCTTTGACCATTTTTCTAGAATTTAAGCTATTTTCACAGATATAATTATGGGTGTCAATACTGAAATCCAAAACTAGGTACCAGTCCCCACAAGTAATAATAGGATCATTATCCTTTTCAATTAACTATCTCTGAGACTTGAATAAAAGTTCGATTGGTCTTTATTCAGGCCATACAATACCATAAGGATAAGAGGATTACCATAGACTTCCAAATCAAGGATTAATAAATTTCCGACTTCATGACGGGTAACATTTTTAATCTCTTATAATCCAATCCTGACTTAAACAGTACTGCCACCCCTCGGGATTCTGAGGAAATGATGATAGCACCACGTCATGACCCCAGTCTTGTTTAAAGCTTGACTCATATTTTGGCCCCACATGAATGTCTTGCAAGCAATAAATTGAAAAGTTGTTCTTGTTAAGCCAGTTAAAAATGTCCAATCTTTTGGCCCTGTTAGACAAGCCAGGGACATTCATACTACCTACCATAGTTTATCTGTATAAACGCCCTGGGGGCAATGTATTTTTTAAAAAGGGGGGCTACTATTACAGATAAAAAAAATCAAGTCTCGAGTCCAGTGGCAATGGGTGATAATGGACACTTACAGCCATGATATCGCTTGCAAGCATGTATAATGGCGGGAGAGCTTAAAATATTTATAAACTATTTTCATTAAGTGTTTATCCATTTAACAAAGGTAAATTCACAGTTTTCATGAAAAATGTTTCCTATGACCGTTAAAGGTTGCCCTTAACAAAAAAGGTGCTGCCATGCAACCAACCTCTATCCACAAATATAAAAGAGGTATAAGTATAGGAATCATAAAGAAAAAAAAAACTACAATCATCCACCTCTCATCAGGTATTTCATAGTTTCTTGACACTTTTATTTCAATCATTATTTTTTTTATTTCAGTTGAATGCACAAAAGGCAAATTGTCTTCCTCATGACATCTATAAGAAAAAACGTTTTTATTTAATATTTAGTATTTATTGTGATATATCTTGAGCTACGCCAGATAAGGCCCAGATGATGGCACTGGTGGAGTGAAACATATTCATTTAGAAAGTTCCTAACACAACTCTTTTATTGAAAAAAATCATTTTGAATTGTTTGAATTGGGGTTTGAATCACTCCTAAATCAGGCAAACTTTGCAGATCCTTGATATTTATGGAAGTTCAAGTATATATGTATTTGAAGACTGTTTTCCAATTTTCAACATTTAATGCCTCTTTAGGGATAGATTTTGCTTCTATCCACATTGTCACCAAGATGCTTCATATCTACTGGATCTTCAGCAAGCAAAATTTTTGTAGCTACGAGCACTTTGTTTGCATAAATTGCCTTTTGATGCTGATAAAATTGCTCAACACATAGGTATTGCATTCCATTATGGCTGAATGAACATAGGTAGAAGTTGCTAAGTTGCAAAGTTGACCGGAAATAACTGTTTTGTGACCAACAAGAAGCAGACTGTAAGAACTTTAACTGTAAATTCATCTCTTGCTGTAAGTCATGTTCATTTTGCAAACAGGTATCCACAAAAGAAAGGTGTAAATCCCACTTATTGTTATCTGTCTCCAGAAATAAAGCATGTGAGCGATGTTTCCTGTGTAGATCACTTGAGTTTTGCAAAAAATGTCACAAATGTCCTGCCTGTTTTACCAGATCTGCCTGTAGGGGCCAGATTACACCAGTTTTGGAAAAAATGGGCAACCCTAGGCGTCAGTCCCAAAGTGTCAACAGTTTTCGGAGAAGGCTACACTCTCCCCTTCCAGTTCTGGCCAAACTTGACCAGGTCACCCACCATAACAAACTGCTATGTAAATCCCCACAGGAACCTCTACCTGTTGGAGGCATTGCATCAGCTGTTGAACAATAATGCAGTAGAGTTGGTCAGAAATCAAGACTCTCTGGGCTTTTACAACTGACTATTCTTGGTACCAAAACCCAACAACCGGTGGAGACCTATTTTGGACCTAACTACCCTGAACAATTAAAGACAGAGTCATTCAAAATGGAGACACCAGAGACAATAAGAACCTCCCTGCAAGCAGGGGAGGGAGTGGTTTACCTCCATAGATTTCAAAGATACATACTTCAACATACCAGTACACAGCCAGTCCAGGAAGTACATGTGTTTTCAAATCCAGGGTCAGTCCTACCAATTCAAAGCACTGCCATTCAGCCTGTCCACAGACCCTGGGAATTTACAGTGGTAGTGAAAGAGGTCAAGTTTCTTGCACTACAGAAGGGTATAAGGATCCACCAGTACCTAGACGACTGGTTGGTCAGAGCCAGATCCCACCAAATTTGTCTTCAGCATACACAAACCTTGGTAGCTCTCTGTCAGGAATTGGGTTGGCTAGTGAACAAAGACAAACCAGAACTGGAGCCCAAACAGGTTTTCAACTTCTTAGGTTACCAGTTTGATCTGATTTAGGGCAGGGTCAAACCCACCCAAAAGCGTTGGCAGACCCTATAAGCAAAAATAAGACATCATGACCGGTCCAGTTTGTTGGGTCCTAATGTCCCTAATGAGGTTACTGACAGCCACAGAAAAGCAGGCGCACTTAGGCTGGTTACACACGAGACCCATACACTTGCATCTCAAAAACAACTAGAGGGTACCAGAGACAGTAGAAAAAGTGATTCCCATTCCCAAACCACTCCACCCACATCTGAAATAGTGGCTGGAGGAAGGCAATGTACTCACAGGTCAACCATTACACCCACTAAAACATGCTCTGCAAATCTTTAAAGATGCATCAAAAGAAGGGTGGGGCGCTCACTTAAATGAACACACTGCAAGGGGAAACTGGAAAGCAAACTACACAAAAACTATCTGGAACTAAAGGCGGTCTCTCTGGCTCTAAAAGAGTTCCAGGACCTCTGTTCGAACAACATAGTCCTCATAGCTACAGACAACACAACTGTGGTTGCCCACATAAACAAAGTAGGGGGGGATGAAGTCGGGTCACTTATGTGCCCTCATGTGGAGAATCCTGACCTGGTGTTCCAGGAAACAGGTTATCCTCAAAGATCGACACATCCCCGGCCAACTAAATTTGATAGCAGACAAACTATCTAGGCTGGGCCAAACCATTCAAACAGAATGATCTCTCCATCCAGAGGTCTTAAAAGCAATATGTTGCCGGTGGCACCAGTCCCAAGTGGACCCGTTTGCCACCAGATTCAACAACAAGATTCCACAGTTTGTCTCACCAGTTCTGGACCCCCAGGCATGGGCAGTGGATGCACTCAGCTTGTCATGGGAGGATCTGGACCCAAACGCCATCCCACCAGCAGCCATCTTGTGCAAAGTGGTGGAGAAATTGCAGGACTACCCATGCACTAGAATGATATTGATTGCACTAGGGTGGCCCAACATGCCTTGGTTCTTGGACCTAGTGGGCATGTCCAGTCAGATCCCCCTGTGCCTGCTAAACCTGCCCAATCTGGTTACTCAACCATTCAACCAAACCCAACACAGAAATCTGTCAAATCTGAATCTGTATGCCTGGCTCCTAGAGCCACAGCTATCGAGGAGCAGGGCTTCTCTGGGGCAGTGGCAGCACAAATTGAGGCTCCTCAAAGAGGATCAACCAGATCAGTCTATGAGGCAAAGTGGACCATTTTTACAAAGTGGTGCCTCAGTAATCAGGTGGACTTCAAGGTACCACCTTTAAAAGCCATAGCTGACTTCCTCCTTTACTTATTTCAGAACAGGAATTTACAGCGGGGCACCATTGATGGCTATAGGTCAGCTATTGCTGACAAACTGGGGAATTCCCCCATTAATGTCTGCAAAGATGAAACTCTCAGTCGCCTCCTGGATAGCTTCCACAGAGACAGACCCAAGGGTCAGAGGGGTATCCCCTCTTGGAACCTTCCCCTGGTACTACACCAGCTGATGATGGCTCCCTTTAAACCCCTAAAAGAGTCCTCCCTGAAGCACTTGACCTTCAAGACTGTCTTCCTGTTGGCCCTGGGTTCAGGTAAACGCATGGAGAACATCAGATACCAGTCAGACTGGTCCAAGGTGTCCTTATGTCCCTCACCCAGCTTTCTTTCCAAAAAACAGCTGGCTGAAGTGGGTCCTGTCGGTGTGGCCCCGGTGGTAATTCCAGCCTTGGTCCCCCACTCTGGATAAGTCACTTAAAGGTGACAAGTCCCTATGTCCAATCAGAGACCTGTGTTAGTACTTGGACAAGACCTCAGATCTCAGGCAGAATAAGGAGCTGGTCTTTGTCTCTTCCAAGAAAGGTTTTACAAAGATATCTCTCCTGCCACTGTCTCCTCATGGATCAAGCAGACTGTGATCCTATGCTATGAGCTCTCTGACCAGCAAGCCCTCACCTTACATCAGGTTAAAGCTCATGATGTTAGGGCTTTTGCTGCTTCTAAGGTCTTCCAGTCCGGAATCTCCTTAGATCAGATCCTATCGGCCTGCCACTTGAAATCTCACAACACCTTCACACAATTCTATTTGAAGGATGTGGCTTGGGCTGACTCAGAGCTGTTCCATTTGGGGCCAGTGGTCGCTGTTCAGCAGATCCACCAACAGGCCCAGTAATGAGGAAATGTGTACATATGTACATAATGTATATACAGTACAAGAATATCAGCAATTCTGTAATGGTGTTAGAAATGGTAGTCTGGAAACACAGTCAAGTATTGGATGTCCTATATGGATCACATATCTCTTCTTTTATCACTTCTTGAAGCAGTACAAGACAACAACTTCTATTTGTATGTTAATACATTGCGTTCAGTGACTCCTGTTTTCTTTTCCTTTGGGGGCCAAAACTATGCCAGGTACCTTAGCTTCTACACCTTGTTTTTGGCTAATGTTGAAGTATCCCATCCAGGTGCTAAAGGGCTATTGTTGTTAGGTGCCATCAGTGTTGCTAGGTCATTTACTCCTGTGAACCGTGTCGCAGTTGACAAGACCATGGAAGAGACATTCATGAGGAATGCTAAGTCTAGGACAGGAGGAATAGGTCTCACAGGTTTATTGACAAACTACAGTGCTTACCAACACTGGGTAAGGACCACACATGCCCGATCGCAGTATGTCAATTCCACATTTCACATGGCAGGTATGGTGAAAGATGACAACAATGTTAAGCACAGAGATGTTAGAGATACAGAAAGATTGAGGAGTGAAGAATATGTGCAGAAGACGCAGCAAGTAATCTGTAGCTTCATTAATCCATTTGATGTTGATGACAGATCCACTCTTGCTATATCATCTGTGGCAGCAGTACCTCCTGAAATCTCTAGTGACATCCTTCATGCTGAAAGAGCTGGTGAGGCAGCATACAAGGATTTTGTATCTAGTCATCTGGAAACAGGAACTAACTTTTTTCAGGCTATCTCACATCTAGGGCTGAAATCTTTTACAGACCTTAAAAAGAAAATGAATATTTCCATTAACAATAATAAAGTGATCCAGTACAAAGAGCAGTCAAACAGAACATTCCATTTGTTGATCCGGTCACAGAATGAAGGACTACAGTTGGACCTTCGGGAATTAATGTCCTTCCCATTGACAATTATTCCATAGAGCACTGGCCTTCCTGGGCGCTTCATGGTGAAGACTGACAAATCCAAGTTGTTCCATAAAATATGTGGCAGTATTGGGGATGCAGCTATACCACCAGTCAGTGAGACAGTTGACATAATTGATGGCAATGCAACATTTCACTGCCTACAAGATATTCCAAGTAACTTTCGGCAAATATGTAGCAAGGTTTTCAGCACAATACCTACAGGTGTTTAGTACTGACTCCTATATGGAAAACTCCATCAAATCCATGGAAAGAAAGAGAAGAGGAGTATCAGAGAAGTTTTTGATAAAAGGTTCAGTAACCAAGAAACCCTCTGACTGGAAACAATTCTTGATGAATGATGAAAATGAAAAACAGTTCACTAATCTCCTGCTAACAGAGTGGCAGAAAAACATATATGCTTCAGAGCTCCTCACAAGAGGACACAAACACAAGAATTATATTATATTGTATGTAGCATATACACAGAGTAAGGGGTACATTATTATGCGATTTGATGCAGGTAAAGGGAACAACAAGAAGCTGCTTAACATCACAGAAATGGCTATGTCATTTTCACAGGTCCATTGTTCAGCCCTTCTGGGTCTTCATGCTTTCACAGGATGCGACAGCACAAGTGCGATGAAAGGTGGTGGCAAAGTAAGACCACTGGGTATACTTAAAAAGTCACCTGAATATGAAGAGGTCTTCTCACAACTTGGTGACACCTGGTCAGTATCAGAGGATATTATGAAAGTTTCTTATATACTGTGTATGGCAAAATGAGGATGAAAGATGTTAATAGTGTACTTTTTATGAAGATTGATGAAATCTGTGGAAAGAAGAAACATAAAGCTTCACTGAGGAATTTTGACATGGCATCATTACCCCCTTGCAGGAGAACACTGGATCAACATGTTGGTAAGGTAAACTATCAGGTGACAATGTGGAAGAGATCACACGTTCCTAATCCTGAGATCCCAAACCCAATCAATCATGGATGGAAAATGTCTGATGGACTACTGCTGCACACTGGTTTAATGGAAATGAATTGCCTGATAAGTTAGTAGACATAGCTGCCAGAAATGAAGAAGACAGTGGTGATGACGAGAGTGATACCGAATTTAATGCTGAATCAAATGTTGCTGAACTATTTATTGACAGTGATGATGACTGAACATAACTAACATTAACCATTCGGTAAATTAAACATCAAAATGACATAAAAAATCTCAGTTTTTGTTAAATTACGTTGTATACTACCTGCTTATCTGAACTCTTTTATGATAGATCATAATTTTCATACTCAACCTTTTTCCCTATATATGGTGTACTTGCCTGTTTTGTTCAATTCTGTGAAATGAATTTGTTTCACATTTGGTTTAATTTGCATTTAAGGTTTCATCTGTAAATGTAGTGATTGACAGAAATGTTAATATTGTCCTATTGTATGATGTATGAAATATCTTAATGCTATTTAGGGCAAATTAGGGGCCATGGTGGCGCAGTGGTAACACTGGCATCCCACCTCTGAGGTCGGCAGTTCAAACTTTATGACAGACCTTGTGTGGGAAAATTGGTAGTTGCCTACCAGTGGTCAGCAGTTTACAGTACTTCACCTCTGCCCACAAAACTTCCCGTTTCTGATATGACCTGTACAGTGTTGAAAGTGACATAACCCCCCCCCCCCCCCCAAATAAATAAAATCTTTTTATGTTAGTTAAGAACATTGCTGTTAAGTTTGCTATCATAATAGTAATATTAACCATGTACATTGACAACTGAATGTTTTTATTTTCTGTGACATGCATTTCATAATCCTAGTAAAAACACTGCACGTTTTAAAGATACCTAACCAATGTTTTGACATACTGGAAGCAATTCATTAATGACTGAAGAATGTAATTTATGGTATAGAAATGATAATTAGTGTGTCTCACTGTTTCCTGGTGAGAAGCTTTATTATAGACAGTTAGTTGAATAATCTTTCCTTTGAGACTAAATATTACAGTATACATAATCAGGCAGAGAACAAGAGAATCTAGATGACATAGTTTTAATAAGATAAATGAAGTGACTGAATCACCAAAATTAGGTGTATTCTTCATGTCTTAAATACCTAATATCTCAACTTCTAGTTAATATATTTTCACAAGAAAATATATTTCAAAAGAAGCATATTGGATGCCTCCATGTACTTATAAAGAAGAAGAGTGGATATATCTACCACCACACCTCAGAAAATAATGTAAATCAATATTTTTTTGTGATTTTTTAAATTCCTCAGAAGTTGGATGGGTGTTGGCACACGACACACATCAGTCAAAATCATGTTGATACTAAATTCAAATTTTCACTTATTTTAGATACCACTATGAAAGAGCTTTCAGCCAATACCTTACTTGTCATTATTGGTCAAAGATAAGTAGGTGAAAATATAATTTGAAATATGCTAATTATTTTTGAGCAACGGCAGTGGTGAATTGGCTTAGAATAGGGTATACTGCTAAATATGGCCAGAACACCTGGTGTATCCCAGTTTATTCAATGTTACCTCTGCATTTCATTATCCAGGGATGATAAGGGCTCAGAAAAATATGGTGAAGTCACGTTGTGGGGGTTGCGTGTGGGTCATACATAGCCCGTCGACTAGTACATAAGCATAACAAAAAAAAAAAAAAAAGCAAAACACAAGAAAAAAACAAAAAAACCCAAAACTGTGACATGCTTCCTTTTATTTCTTCTTATGGGACTGAACTCATCCCTCTCTTCCCCTACCTCGGAGCAGGTCTGTAAAAAAAGGGGGGGGGGCAATGTTGGTATATTCCTTGTTAACCGGATTCTGGTAATTGATCATGGCCTCATAGGGTTCTCCTGACATTAGGTCAACCCAGGCCTGGAAAAATGTTGTTTGTTTGTGAGTACACTTAAGTCCCTAGTAACTTACCCGCCTACCAAGTGGTAGTTATTCAGCAATTGTCCATTTGATAGGATGTATTAATGCAATAAAATTGCAAATTTAATAAGAAAATTAATTTTTATAAGTTAATACCTATCCAATGGACAGACGAGACCCTCCCAACCGGCCCCGCTATCAGCTTACTAGGAGTCTAACTAGATGCGATGACGTCAGCATGTCTAGATAGGAAGGAAGTATGGGGCGCCATCTAGCGAATGTACACTCCGTGACCGGTCCTACCGGTATTATGTACAGAATAACTTTTTCTGTCATTTGGTGGGACTGGTTGCACCGACTTGTAAAGCAATTTCCCATGTTAATTTAATAAACAAGCTAAACAAAAAAAATCAAGTATCACCCAGAGAAAACTTGAATAAGGTATTTTTTAAACTGACTTATTCCAAGTGCCTATAGAAAGATTTTTCACCATATTAGTGTAATGAAAAAAAAATCTTTTGAAATTGTCAACTACTCATAGAAATTTTTGCCCAGATTTTTTAAATGTGTGAATTTCATGTCAGTATGTCACTGATGAATTTCTCGGTTAGTTTATTTATTTATATAGTGTTTTACATCACGCCTAGTACCTTATCAGTTATATTGTGATGAGTAGTTTAAAAGGCAGAGGAACCAGTATATACAGTTGCTCAAGGTTCTGTACTGTAAACTGCCAACCAATGGCAAGCAATTACCAGCTTTGCCACACGAGTCAGGCTCTGAACTCAGGGTTTGGAGGTGACTATGTTATCACTGCTCCACTGTGGCCCCTCTTTGGTTAGTAGTCATTTGCAATATTGTAACTCACTTGTATTATTGTAACTCACTTTTCATTAAATCCTATCTTGAAATACTCTACTGGTAGCCAGTTGAGTATCTTTGTGTTCAAAACTCATAACACAGGACTAAGCATAACCAGCAGTTCTTTGGAATTCATATTTCACACATCTTTTCATAAACCAGTGCAACATTCTGGGCACGGTTTTTGCTTGTGAAGAATCTAAAATCTGGAATAACATAGCCGATACGTAGTTCCACCTCTATTTTCTTCTTCAGAAACAAATGTAAAAATTGCATATTTGCAAAAGCCTATCTAGCTTAGCCACCTTCCGTGTCTTTCCTGGTATGGCCTGGTTATGTTAATGGTCTAACTTATTGAACAGCATTTTTGATTGCTGCACTTTAGAATTTATCAAATGATCGAGCTTAAGCACTACAAGAGTTAATATTAGATTGGACAAGTTTGTTTTGGTGTAGGTGTCCAAAAAGAAACATGCATGCATGTTTGAAATTAGTGGTGCCCTGTTAGTCCTCATGGACCATATGTAGGCTGGGGTTGTGGAGGGTTCATTCACATTTCTAGAAACACACATTATTACAACAGCTCTGCTTTAACATGTTATGCCAAATGAAGTATAAAAAAGGTTTATTTTTACCCAAGAGTTGTGGTGTCGCTTCAGCATAGTTCCATGTAGTTCTGATGGTATATTAAGTGTCATTAACATGCTTTATAGTTCCAGCCATTCGGGTTTGCACCATGAGTTTACTGCTTTCAAACTAACAAGCACCTCTGATAACAGATCCCAGTCTACCATATCTGCAGATTCAAAGTTGTATGCCACATTTCAAAATGTTAGGTTATCATAGCAGGGAACATAAGAAGTGGAACATCATTCATTACACGGTTGGATATGAAAACTCAAGACTAATATTACAATATAACCTGTGTTATTAGAGAAGTTGATTTTGTGTGGATAATGGAAAGCTCTGTTAAATAGAAGAGGCACTCGGGTGATTTAGTATAAGAAAATAAGGAAATACAATTTTGGGATAATGGAAATGAATACATAAAAACTAAATGTGCAGATAATATGCTGGGTAAGGGAGACTATGAATTGACAAATGATCAGATGCTTTACAGCAACCCTATACCATTTATTGCACTTTTCATCATTTGTACATTAGTCAAAGAGAAAAACTTATAATGCAAAACTAATTCTCTTAAGTTCAAACTACTCAGTAACTCAAGTTGCCTTTACTTAGACTGGACTGCTAGGGTGTATCATATTTACACAGACAGAAGAGAATAATGGATGCCATTGCAGTTACACTATCAATTTGAGTAATATCAATCTTCAAGATTCATCTCTACAAATGTCATTTTAGTAATTTTTTCTTTTCAACTTAAACACCACAACTAGTTAGAAACCATCAAACTTAAGGTAACAAATGCTGTTTCAGTACTATTTGTTGTACTTAAAACCAAAACAATCAGATTAAAACATCTTCATAAATTTTCCGCATGTCCAATGATTTCACTGTTTTTAGTTCTTAGTCATAAAGTCATTCAGAATATGCTCTCAAAACTTTCATTAAAGTGTTTTAATTTAGCAGATACACTAAGTTCTTATAAATATCTTTTTTTGTGATAAAAGGTTTCATTTTATTAGCCTCATAAAATCTTTTCCACTAATTCTACAACTAAAAATGCATACCTTTTACTTCAAGTTTAATTAAAAGGATACACAAGTATTTTCTAACCTACTTACATTCACTGTAATTAGTGTTGAGAATTATAATTAGCCCACACCAAACAAGTAACACGTCCATGATTGGTGCAAACTTTTATCACTTTTACTGAAAAATACAGCACAATGACTTTACAACATTTTTTATACAGATATTGTTTACACATAAATATTACCTATTATGTAAATATTATACAAGAATGAAGTTTCAGTGACATTTTGTCACAAAGTTAGAGTCTTAATATATACAGAGGAATAGCATATAAATACAGAAAGCTAGTTTAAGCCAGTACTATTAAATCGGGTTGAATTTCAAAAATTTTGTATATTGCCTGCCTCATTTTAAATATATACAAAATAATTCTTGAACTGCTGCTAAATTAACAGGTTTATCAAAAGAAAGCCCAAAGTTTTCTTAATTAGATCAACATAAAATTGGCATCAATACAATATTTGCTGACTACAGTAAGTTACTATGTTAAGATGCTGTTTTTATATTTGAAATACTAATTTAGTAATGTGGAATAAGAATTGAAATCTCTCTCTTTGCCCAAAGATTACATTCTCTGACAAACTTACTTGAAAAAGAACAAAAGCAAATCTCTGACTGCCATTTGCTACAATGCAGCACAAATGCAAACTATTTGTTGTTGAGAAATGAGCATCTACCAAAGACTTCTAGGTTCCAATTGTAAGAATGGCTTAGTTTCGGTCATGTTTGTTAAGGTTTTTGTGAGAAAAATATAAACCCTTTTTGGTTTTAGAATTAAATGAGTACACTTTGCTTGAAGATGAGGAAAAACATGAAGTTTGGTTTGCAAATAATGGTTTACTATCAATAATATGTTGAAGGGCTACAGTCATATTCCCTAGAAGTAGAACTGAGAACTAGAACTTATTCTGAAGTAGAGATAAATATCCAGTCCACAGAGGTTGTTTTTCATTGGAATTCACCGTTATCTGGAGATCTTGGTTATGTAGAAGTATTATTCTGATCCTTTGCCAATCGACTTCAGCATTAGGGTTGAACTGTATTTAAAAAAAAAATCTTTTTAAAATCCTTTCAACAGTAAAGGTCCCATCAGGTCAGCCCTCAGTGGATCACTCGTGTTGCACAGGAATAAAAACCCACAACTGATGAATTGAGAATCAAGTGATTACATCTGCAATGTGTTAACCAATCAGCCGCCAAGGAGTACCTCTTAATTTTACATATTAGGGCTGTTTTTGTAATGTAAACATACACAGTAGAATCTCGATTATCTGGCTCTCTATAATCCAAATCTCAGAATTAACTGATCTGAAACCTTGTCTCCCTACATACATGTATAATGCATGTTTTAGCATGAGTGATAATACAGGATATTACACATTTTTGGAAACTATTAACTCTAGTGCTTTATAAAACATACTGTCCACAGAAATGCCTAACTTCTTTGATCTTTAATACCATTGTTTTAATTGGGGAGGGATCAATTCATTTACACAACTCCACCACACAACTTCTTTGATAAAGCGCCAATCACTGAAACCGTGCTTAATTGGGTTTTGCAATTTATTATCTCCCAGAGTAGGTTGATTCACAGACTGATAATTAAAAGAAGAATGTCAACAATGTATTACTAACTGAACATACTCAATCACTGAAGGTGTGATTAGGGTTTTGCAATTAATAGTCCCCTCGAGTTTTTTAATTGACAAAATGCATGATGATGTCAAAAATGAAATGTCAATGCTTGTACCAATTGAACACACCCAGCTATAGTCTGTGTAATATTTTAAATAAAAATGACAATATCCATAGAAATGAAGCAAATAAATCAGAAGTAGAGGGTCAGTTATATGTTGTATTTTAAAATTAAATTAAAATTTTTCATCAATGATGACCCCATGTACATATTTAGTGCCTAAAAATGAGCTTTCTTCAGTTATCTCCCACTTGGTGACCCCCATAGATGTGGATTTCCAGCAATTTTGGGTATCCGAACCCCTCGATTATCTGACCCAATTGTATGTCCCCATCGAGTTTGGATAATCAAGTTTCTACTGTACTTGATCCAACTCAATGTCTGATGCACGATAAGAACATTTTGCCCAGGTCAAAAGTTTGAAAATTTGTCAGTCCTAGTGTGTGTACTGCTTGTCAGAGATAAACTTCAATCTATTTTTAGAAAACAAAATGGAAGTCATGGTACACAGATTCATAGATGCTACAGACTACTTTTTATTTATGAATTAAAATCAAAAAGAGATTTTTTTTGATAAAACATTTTGCTGCAAGTAAGTTAATGCTTTATACAAAGAAATATATATATCTGCAATTTCAACTTGTTTCTAATCTGCAATAAAATATCACACTACAGTAATATCATGAGATATGACACATCAAATCTACGTCCATAAAATCCAATTTTTGCTGTCAGACTGAAACTGATTTACATGTGATTTTGTTCATGAAAACTTCACAGTTGTAATTATGTCACAAATTTCACAACAACAAATTACAAAATTATATATGCAAACTTTATGGTGAAACTGATAATATGTATCTTTTGGAACAAAATAGCAAAGCTAACAACAATCAACAATGAGAGCAGATAACATCTTTTTAATGATCCATTTGGATAAAAGTATATTTGAAAACTTATAACAATATATAATATCAATGTTATCAACAGTTTTATGCTCTGTTAAATATACCTGTAAATATATGAAAGAAAAATAAGAGGACAATAGTCAATAAAAACACTTGTATGGTAGGAAGAACCTGTTCAATTAAAAAAAAATGTTTTTATGATTTTTACTAAATGATAATTATCTTTTATCAGATTTTTTTTTATGTGTTGGTCAGTTCAAACTATTTGTCCATTAAAAATTACATTCTTATTTTTATAACCATATTTTATTTTGTTTTGAGGAAAAAAAAACTTTTTTTTCTCTCTTAACAATATGGATGGTATCAGATATGTGGTGTATATAAAAAAAGGAATATACCCCCCTCATCTGCCTACACCCCTCCCCCCACCATCGGGGTGGACAGATTAAATAAATAAATAATGGTGACTGCCACGTATATAAATGGTCCAATGAAAATAAGCAATTGAAGGTGTATTGCAAACATACACTTAATTTACTTTTAAATACACAATAACTTTTAAAATGCTATAAACCTGTCATAATATCTTGATAATATCAATATATTTTCAGAAAGTTTATTTCTGCAGGAACTTTTATTAAATGCAACTGCAGTGAAAATAAAAACCCGTAACAATTCCACTTGTCAATGCACACAATAGAAGTACAATGTATATGCAGGTCGATTGTTCTTGTTGAATTTTCTGTTCATAAATAGATCAAAGTAAGAAGTGTGAAATTCACCACAGTATGTAAAAATCACCAGATTATGTGTAGTTCACCACAGTATGTGAAAATCATTACAGTATTTGTAATTCTACCCATATGTGAAATTTACCTAAGTATATGAAATTCACCTCATATGTGTAATTCACCACAGTATGTGAAATTCACCAGATTATGTGTAATTCACCACAGTAAGTGTAGTTCACCACAGTATGTGTAATTCACCACAGTAAGTGCAATTCACCACAGTATATGTAATTCCCTACAGTATGTGAAATTCATCACAGTATGTGTAATTCACCACAGTATGTGTAATTCCCCACAGTATGTGAAATTCACCAATGTATGTGGAATTCACCAAAGTATGTGTAATTCACCCCAGTATGTGAAATTCACCACAGCATGTGTAATTCACCACAGTATATTTGATGCGTCACTGAGGCGCACCCTTTTAAAGTAAGATGAAATAATCTAAATTAGTACCAATTTTGCTTCAGAGGAGATCACAGGTCTAATGTAGTTACACAAATCATGTATGTGCAAAGAATTTTTCCACAAGTTGAATTAACAGAAGGGGGTTTCCTCACTGCCAAATTTCAATAATTACTCATTTAAATAAGTACTCTGGTTAATTTAACATATCTTTGCACATTGAAAAGAAATCTGAGATTATTCAGAGCATGTAAAATTTGCCACAGGAATGAAGCTGGAACGAAGCAACATGCATTAAAATTCGATAACAGTGATACTAAATGTCATAAAATTGTCACAAAAACTGAAATATGATCAGAGTATCTCAAAAGTCAAGGCAAAAGAAGTTTCCTCCTTAGCAAATTTCACATACAGTGGTGGGTTTAAGATGTCTTACTCAATAATCTAATGAACGCCTGGTCAGCTTAAATAATACAGGGAAGAGCCCACTTGTTTATATCATGGTTATTGCCTGTGACTCGAGAGTCTGAGTTATATATTGCTTAAATACTGAAATTTTAAAAAACTTAAAACTTTATCAACAAAACTCATGAATTCATAATTAGAGTTTTGTACCAATTTCAAAGAGAACAAAAATAAAGTAAGGTAAAGAAATAGTCACTGTTATGCAGAATACATACCCGATAGTTCCAAGAGTATTTTGTATATTTTTTGTATTTTAAAAACACAACTGTAAGCCACTGTCATGTATCCCAAATTGCTGGGATACCTTATATGTGTGAATGAAAATTTCAATTCATCATCTATCTGTTATGAGCTTCTTTATCAAAGTACTTACTCTAGGTAAAAAATGTTATGTTTTGATATAAATGTTATGTTTTGATATTTTCTGTAAAAATTGAAGTGACAAACCATAATCATTTTATTTTTAAGTTCCACTTGCCTCTTTCATACATTGCCTTATACTTTTGGAATTAGAAGAATATCTGGAACCTATGAAAATTTAAACATTAAAATGACTCTGTACCTGGAGGCATAATCAATTGTACTGAGTCTACACCAGTAATATCTATGGGGCAAAAATAGCAAAGTTCAACTGCATATCTCAAAAAAGCTCTCTACAGTCAAATTTTACAAAGATAGGCAATTTGAACATTTGAATTACTATATAATGGGAAACTAGTTCTAGCTTTTCTATCCTGCTGTTGCAGAATGTCTGGGAATACTTCCAAGTTTACAGTTCGTAACGATGCCTCTATAGCCAGTGTACTCGAAGTCACAGGTGGCGCCATTGTTCTTATAGTTCTCCTCAGCCACTTTAAACTCGGGATTTATATGAACCTACAAAATGCAATAAACAGAAAATGTTATAATGTTAAATATTATACTCCTAGAATTGTTTGTACACTAAAACCCAATGCACTAAAAATGTATGAAATTTTAATATTAATTAGTTACTGAAAAAAACCCATAACTAACATATGTATTTAGGTGTATTGATATTGAACCTTGGCCCTGGCTTAACAGGGGAGGTCCACAGTGGCCTAGTGGTTAGCGAGCTTGACATCTAATTACAGGCTGTCACCTCTGTGTGGTTCGAGTCCACAAGTGGCAATGCTGAGAACCTGTCCCGATATGAGTCTGGCTGTTGAACAGGACCTAAAACCCCCACTTTGACTTAGACTGGCTTAATAGGGAAAAGATTTACATTCTGTGGAGAAACTCATATTTTCACTTTTCTTAATTTAGAGGTGTAATTAAAAGAGATTGACAGAGAAATTGACTGTTAACTCTTGTAGTCACAGCAGTATTAGTATTACTGCTGCCTTGATTTGTGTATTCATTATGGGTCACTAATGATGTATATGTTAAGATGTTCACTTTAAGGTGATGAGGTTTTGGGAAATGTCTGTCAGTTACTGTTGCCATGGCAATGCTCTTAACATTTTTCTGTCTTCAACTCTTCAACTTTGTGGATGTTCTACACCCTAAACCCATGCATGTATTTTCACCAAATGTTCAGGATATGTTTAACCCAAGAGGATTTATGGCTGATTAGGTATGGCGGAACATCTAGTAATGACTGTTGCCATGGCAATGTGTTTCAGACTTTTCATTTTTAAACTTCTTAATTACAAAAATGGCACTATTAAATTCATGTTACTAAAGTTAAATTTTGAAAAGTGTATCAATGCTAGAGAACCTGTTCTTCATAAAAGGCTTCTATCTAAAGTGAGAGATGCCTTCCTGTCACCAAAAAATTATCACATCATGAATGATTAAAATCTGTAAGTTGTTACCCATTATTAAATATATGAAAGTTCTTACATTTGACAGCATCTTGTGAGTCCTGTATAGTTCTTACTTTAGAAGTTAGTCCACAGACTTTCCCCAAATCATTATGCTGTTGACTAATTAGTTGTACCTATGGGCTGGGGTTCCTGCCTGCTGAAGCTGGCTGTTTTTTTTCATTTAAATGCAGAAACTCTGTGTTAAGCAAGTTAATTGTACCTATGGGCTGGGGTTCCTGCCTGCTGAAGCTGGCTGTTTTTTTTATTTTCATTTAAATGCAGAAACTCTGTGTTAAGCAAGTCAATTGATTTTAAATTTTGTGTGACCAAATAGGAATTAAAGAAAAGGATTTCTGCCTCAAGTATCTTTAAATTATCCAACACACAGGGGAGAATATATTCTATGCTTACTCTGAATATGTATTTTCCTGGATATAAGTCAGAAATATCAATCCATTGGCAGTCAATATCATGCAGGTAGTCATCAGCACAGCCCACTGAAATCCCTGCAGAGAAAGGATAGAAAATAACATGCTGTGATATAACACTTAAACAACAAAATAACACTGCTCTTATATATTCTCTGATGGTACTTTTTAATTCTTCAAATTGGCATGACTTTAATATTTCACCAAATTACAAACCAGTGGATAACCACAGTAGCCACTCCAAGGTAAAGTATTCCACAAAGATCTTAACCTGACCACACTCTCTGACTTCAAGTTCAGTTAGGCTCCACACCACTTCAGATGTCCAAATTCAAAATTCAATGGGACATTATCATTTGTTGTTAGAGTGGACAAAAAAAACTTAAGAAACAAATATGTCTGGTTTCCTTACTAAATTACACCATTTTGCACTTGGGGACAAAAATGCACACAAATAAATGTATGACTGAGAGTGACAATCACATTATTTAGCGTGGAGGTTCATTTTACTGCTGCCTAGACACTGTTAATAAGACACTGGAATCAATTTCAAAAACTATACACAACAAAGCTCTGTTTATGTCATTCCTCATTTCAAAGAAAAGCAGAATCAATATATATTCCGACACAAATTGAAGATTTGCATGGATCAACAATTACAATATTAGTTAAGTTAAATTTAAAAAAAATTAAAACTAATATTTGTCACAATTTTTTAATTTAAAATAGTGTTATTATATTTATATTAATTGCAGATAGATTTTGCAGATTAAATAAGATCACTCTACCATCCAAATAAGCCTGAAATGTTTTACATGTGGAACAATTGGTACAGATATTTCAGGTTATTTATTCATAACTTGAAGCACTGGCCTATGTCTAGTCTACAAGTTGTTTATCATTTGCACTGGTGGCCAAGTTGGGCCTTGGAAGAGGTATCAGCTACTTGTGTGCTCTTGTTTATTTTTGTGCTATTACAAATGTATGATTTCTACCTTGATCTCCAAATCCCTGACATTTGTATTTCGGTTTAAAATCAGGGTAACACTGGACGTCTTCCAAGCAAAAGCTGGCTTTGTGTCCCTCAGCCACCCGATTGTGGTTCAAATCTAAGATATCATAGTGCGCAAACACCTCCATACTGTGGTAATGCCTGTAGAAGTGGAAATCATAACATATACAAGCTCATCATATTGTTCATAACTATTCCTGTTAAAGAGCTCTTGATGACTCAGTAACTATTAGACCAATTCATTACTCAGCCAAATAAATAAAATAAGTGATGTTTTTCTTATTTGTACTTTAACCTCTTGGCAGCCACAGCACAGATCCACCTGAATGCCATGATATTTGCTGACATTTGCTGTTTTTTGGCTGCTTTCTTCCTGATGCTATTATTAATATTATCAAAATGCATAAACAAGAAAACATCTATCTTCACTCATTACATCAAAAAAAGAAAAATTTTGACCATTTTCATGACCCCACTTTAATTTTTTTAGCTAAAAGTCTATACCAGCAGTGAAACAAATTTTGTAAATTAAAATATCATGAACATATCTTTTATTCAGATAATGCACTTCAAAAAATAGCAAAAAATGTGTTGCAAATGTATTCAGACAATATTAAGTAAGTATTACTTACATGTGACAAGAGTGCCACTGCCAGTCCTGCTTGGAGATGAAAGGTCTAAAGTCAGCTGTACCAATATTCCAGGTGCTACTGGAGAACTTAAGCAGTCTTCTGGTGTGTGTTGTATATTCTGAGGAATAAAAACAAAATACTTCACTAATCTAGTGTCATCTCTATTAATCTGTTCTGTTGTGATGATCTAACGTTTTCTTGTAATATGCAGATTTTCATTGCTGATGTCTTCTGAAATGTCTCTGCAAGACTGATTATTAAACACAAAATATTCCGCTAATCTAGTGTTACCTCAGCTGACTGGATGTTATATTAAGCTAGTGTTTTATTTACTGATTTTATTTTTTTTATCCATTGTGATCCTAAAGATTAAACTTTATCTTAATTGATATAACATTATTTTACTGATCAAAAACAAATCTGAAATTTAGCCAATATCTCATCCACTGTGCAAAGTTGAAACAAACTATTGCACTTATCCAATAGTATCTTTATAAATCTTATAACCAACTCCTTATCTTTCAAAGGACAGAGACACTTAATCTTACCCTCTTACAGTTTCTTGACTCTTTCATTCATTCTGTACAATGAAAACAATCACCAGGGCATTTTGACGTTATTGCAACTAATGATCTACTTTTTGACAAAAACAAATGTGAACTTTAGAAGTCTTCCAGAAAGTATAGTGACAGTTTCAAAATAAAAACAAGAACTGGTAATTCTTTTTGATGATACAGCTTGGAAATGGTACTAACAATAATGTTGTAGAATGTTAGTGAAAAATTATATATAAAAGTAAGTGATGACTTGTATCACAATTAAAGACAAAAGTAAACTAGAAAAGCACTTGGAGAGCACAAAACTCCACCAAGCAGTTCATTTCCATTCTATTTTTTCCAGCTCTGGAAAACAATATTCAGAATTTTGTTAGGATCCAGATCAAACTTGTTTATACTATAGACATTATTGTGGGAATGTCGTTCATTTTTGCCAAGCAATCTAATGGTTAATTCTTTAGGTATACACACATACACTGAAAATGGTCCTATCTCACAATGATAACAGATCCTTAAAATCCCTGTATCCAGATGGTGATCCAGATCACCAGCAAGGTCTAGAGTAAGAAATCTAAAATTCGCCAGGAATCTAAAATTTGTCACCTCCAAAACCTTAGTTAATTTTATGAAGAAAATGATGTTTTGTCTGAGAATTGGCATTTTTCAGTTCAAAAAGCCTTAACTTACTGTACATTCAACAAATCTCACCTCAATTCATTTATTTTATTAGTATTTCCATATGTGGCGAATTTCAGATATGTGGCAAATTTTAGATTTCTTACTCTAATCATCTGTTCCTTGTGGCATTGTTGACATTTCTGACAGACAAATAAACATACAAATGCACCCCCAAAATAATATCCTCCTCAGGGGAGGTAATTACAGTAGAACCTCGATTATCCAAACTCAATGGGGACATGCAATTGGGTCAGATAATCGAGGGGTTCGGATACCCAAAATTACTGGAAATCCATGTCTATAGGGGTTAACAAGTGGGCAATAATTTGAAGAAAGGTTGTTTTGAGTCACTAAGTATGTACTTGGGGTGGTCATTCATGAAGCATTTTAATGTAATTCTCATACTAGACTGTGCATTATACGTGTATGTAGGGAGACAAGGTTTCAGATTGATTAAGTAGAAATTCGGATTATACAGGACCTGATAATCGAGGTTCTAATGTATATTGTTCTAAAACTAGTAAAAGAATGAAAAAAGAAGGAGAAATAAAGGAACAGAATGCCTACAATCAATGAACTAAGCTCTAAATTCAATGTAATTATTCAGTAATTATTTTTGATGGCTGGATATCTGCACTGGTATTTTTCTGAAGGCATTACACATGGAAAAAGATAGCCTCTCTGTTGTGTTAAATTCTTTGAACTTTTTCAACCCAGATATGCCCTGTTGCTTGATTTCAAGCTATCTTATTTATAACACACATATTTGGATATGATCAGGAAATTATAAAAAGCAAACATCTGACAATTAAAGCATTAAGTCTATTCAAGATTTAGTTTATTTATCAAAGCTAAAATATGTGTTTTATTGTAACAAACTACAACTAAATATAGTTTTGATTGTATTGCATTAAACACTTTTAATATTAAAAATATTTATATCTTTACCACACTAAAAAAAGTAAAAAAAAATAAACAGTAAAAGTCAATAAAATGTTACACCACTTTAATGAAATTATTTTATTCTTGGCTTACCAATAAGAACCCCCCAAAAAATAATTTGTTAGCCTAGATTATTAATTATTCTTGACTTGGTTGGAAAAATTATATTTATTGATGTTGCAAGTTAATATTAGCTCTTGTTTTAGATGTAAAGAAATTAAGTAGACATATTTGGGTTAACCTTGTTCAAGAATAAAACATCAGTTCAACAATAAAACAACAGTCTTGTTTTATTGTTAGTGTTGATCAGCTGGATTTGATTTATGCATACAGAAGCTACACACATAATATAACTCTTATGAATACCGCCTGAAATAATTTACATATTTAAGCATATTTTAATAAACCAGAAAGCAGTTTTAACATTACAGGTTTACAAAACTTTTGAATCACACAGAGTTCTCTGTCAACTAATCATGGATTAGCATGAAGTGGGTTAATTAATCAGGAATTCTCTGTGAAAAGAACAAAATTATCAAATTTAATCAATTAATTATTAGATTTAATATTTTTTCTCCAGTCTCACTTGGGGAAAAAAGCCTAGTTCCATTGACAACATGACATATTTACAAAATGAATTTATTTTTCATTTGCAAATTCATATTTTCTTTGTTGTAAACATCTCCTATAAACTTATACATACAATGAATCTAAGTCATTCATACTGTAATAATAAAAATAAGATAGAAGTAATACAAAAATAAACTCACTGCATGAACATGTTGAAGATAATGTACAATTGCAATTAAAATGAGCAGTGTAATTTATTGAGAATAGTTATTGGTATTGCTGTCTTCCATATGTCTACCAAGTATAAGGGGTTCATACATTTTTTAACACAATGCTTGAAAACATTACAAGTTGACCCACTTCATGGTATCCTGTGTTGTACCCTGCATTATATCAGCTGTAGTTGCTGTTCAGTCTGGCTGTTTAGCTAAGGAGGTTTTGACAGTTGTACAGATGATTACAGATAAAAAAAAAACAACTTCAACAGAACTTTGTTCAGCATAATCCTGTTTATTAGATTTAATTGTTTAATTATTCAAGGAGAATTCTTCTCAAATGTACAGTTAATTTGGGCCTGTGCAGAAGTTCTGCATGATAATTTGATACAGTAGAACCTATATTATCTGCCCCTCTTGGGAGAGTGAAAATTGGGTTGGATAATAGAAAGGTCGGATAATAGGAAAGCTAAAATAACAGGTTTAAATGGAGTTGAGAGAGTGGCTTTGAGGTTGGATAATTGAAAATTCGGGTAATAGAGGGTCGGATAATGGTGGTTCTACTGGCACAACACAAGAACATTTATGAATGAATTAATCACCACCATAGCAACATATGACCTGTTATAAGTTTACCCAAAGTCCACCACCAATGAAACATTGTTAATACTATCCATAACACAAATAGAACAGCTAACTGAAATGTCCTTTCAAATGTATGCTTGCATCTTACAGCATAAGTACGAACAGCTCACATGAGTAAAATTGTCAGAATATTGGTGACTGAAACAATGATATAAAAAAATATATATAACATGTATATGATAACTGATGTAAAATATTCTTATTCTACAAGCAGTCATTAAAACTGGCCCATTTAAACTCTCACAAAGAATAAAACATCTTAAAAGATATTTAGCTTAAGGCACATACATATCACACCGATGCGATCTACTAAAATACACTTGGATACTCGAAGTCTTTTAAACTGAAGAACATGGTGAAAAACGTTTTAAAGTTGGTCTAGAAATAAAGCAGTTCTGTGCATTTAAACGGGGTCCTTCATTGCTTGCTATCAATACCTATTAATCTGATAAAACTTCCAGAATTCTTCAAAAAATTGTTTCCTCACATCTGTGTTGTTTTTTTCCCATTCTGTTCTATTCTAGACTTGAATGATCATTATTCCTTAGAGCCAGGCCAATACCAGGGGGATGCCAGTTTAGGCACAAAGTTGGGAAAGTTTTTTGGAATAAGATTTTATAACTTTTGCCTGAAACAGGTGTGTACTTACATGTGACCTTTACTCATAGTAGCCAGATAGTGTGAGTAAGCAGCTCATAAGAATTTATATGCCTTTCAATAATGCATCTTACCTGGTGATATAAATAAGTGTTATTTCAGGCAAATAACATATAAAACTGAATCATATAGCTTTACAGTATACAGTCCATAAATGGGATCCAGACTAAACATACACAAAACTTGTAAGCTTTTTGTTACCATACTTGGTCAGTGTGTTACACTTCTATAAAGGGTATGGTATGTTCCCTGTAAAACATCTACATCCTTTTATGAAATAATGGAAACAAAGTTAATAAGTTAAAACTTCAAAGAACCAAAGCATCAAAAAGGTTGAAATGTGTGTTTTTCTGTGGGTTATGTTTTATGATTAACAGAACTCGCAGTTTTATTAACAGTTTAGCAAATGCCACAATATGATGCTGTGTCATCTTATAGATCTTACAGCACTTATAACAATGAGTGCTCAAATGCAGATTCCTATATGACAGAAATGAAGATGGTGGCCTTTAGTGAACTATAAATTCTATCAAGAGGAATCATTATATATGTAAATTGCTTCAAAGACCTCAAGGGTTAAAACAAGACCAAGACATCACCAAATTATCTGAAAATGGTTTAACCGGTAAACCATACAAATCACTTTAATCCTTCAGACTATAAAACAATTTATAACTGATGCAAGTTGTCTGTGGTCAAGCCAAGAAACGGGGTCCCTAACATTAAGGTCTGTATACACCAAACCAATCTGATAGAGTAACCTCAGACAAGTGCCTACATCACACGAAATAATACGAGGAAGTTCTGTTCATTTTACTGGAACTCTATAATGGTGTGAGGTGATGGTACCTACCAAACCAATAAAACTGGACAATTATTCAAAATAAAAATCATTTAATATTAGCTCATATCATCATGATTACATGCAGACAAGGTTTGTTATTTGAGATCAAACTTTACTATCAGATTATACAGTATCATGTAAATCTAACTATACTTTTGTAGTGCTTAATGCCTATCTTGAGGACAGACTCTCAGGTGCATCATACAGAAAAGTAGACAAAAAATAGCGTCAGAGATGCCCCTACCCCACAGCCTGGGGAAATAAGTTTCAACACCATGAAATATAGAAGTAGTGAAACAGTACAAAGATTTGGATACTTTCAGACCAGTGTCAGTTATATAAAGCTCCATATAATGTTTAGGTAGAGAAAATAACATCTAAAAGAAAGAAAAGGTATGCAAAGATAAAGTACATTTCAATAGCAAGATGACAGCATTAATCAGAAACTAAAAATACAAAGCTGTAAATTTTATTAATTGGAGTGTAGCTGACAATGGAAATAGCACAATTATACAAAAGTACATATACTAATCAGTTGCAGCAATCTATATATCTTTTTTGCCATAAGAGAAACATGTCTCAAATCTTGCAGGTGAACACACTTTGACAGAGCTAAAGTTAAAAGTCACATCATGATGCACACCTACATCCCCCAACCAATGTCCCTACCAAGTATCAACTTCCTACACCTTACCGTTTCCGAGATATAGCCCGGACAAGATTTTAAAGATCAAGGTCACTACAGCAAGGTCAAATCAAGGTCACACCATGATGTTGCACACCTACAACCCCTAACTAATGTCCCTGCCAAGTATCAACTTTCTACACCTTACGGTTGCCGAGATATAGCCCGGACAAGATTTTCAAACTCAAGGTCACTGCAACAAGGTCAAAGGTCAAATCAAGGTCAGACCATGACGTTCCACACCTACACCCCCTAACCAATGTCCCTACCAAGTATGAACTTCCTACACTTTACAGTTTTTGAGATACAAACTTTTTTTCGCTGCCCACCCACCCCCCGTCCATTCGGACACCTTTCGTGAAAGCAATACCATGACAGCCCTTATGGGCTGGGGGGTAATTAGGGTGGGTTACCTTTTTTAAACAGATAAATGTGTTAGGGTCTTTAAAGCCCCACATATTACCCAAGCATACTGCCAAATGTTTCTGTAAACCAATCAGTAAGTCTAAACTTGATATACCGGTAATTACTGTGACATTATTCAGATAGAAAGTAACAGCATCACTGAGCCAGGATCCCTCAAACTCTGGTTTAGGACATGTATTACTTGCCTCTTGAATTTCGGTTAATGGCATAAGCACTTCTGGATGCACATCCTTCCTCCATGGCACACTCCATATATGGTAACAGTCTGTCTTCCAAATATGCATGAGTCAGCAAAGTGGCATTTGGTACAAGGTCAGGCAGAGCTGTATTTAACATTTGTATAAAAAGCTATTAATTTTATGGAATTACCTGATTTATTAAAGATTAAATATGATTTATTAAGACTTTGAACCCATAACTGCAGATGGGTGAGGCAAGTGTGTTACATCATCACCAGCAAGGTAAATGTATTAATTGTTACAATGACATTAACTTTTTCAAATTAAAATTAAAAAAATTAGAACCCATGACCTGGGAGTTTTGAGACAATATATGTGTATGTCACAACTACACCACTAAGGTAGTCTATATTTGTTTAAACACATTTTGAACTCTCTACTAACACTAAAAGTCACCTAAATCACCAAAGAAATACAAGGACGTGTGGATATGTTCATAAACTGCAAATAGTTTGCCAATACATAGAAACGTCTCTTTCATTGTTAAAGGAAACCTCAACAATAGATTTTTCCGAATATGGATTACTTACAACTCCATGAAATGTAGATACTGTCAAGCAGAGTTCCTTTCTGAGAAAATGTACATATTGAATCATTGGAGGGCTTCTTCAAGGTTGCATAACAATAGATATATGTTGTTAACTTCTTTTTGTTTTCTTGAATTAGGTTAATGAAATTCTAAGGAATTTAGGGTCACTTTTCTATTCCTTCAGATCCCTCTGAACAGGGTTTCAGTGTATGTGAAGTGGAGTTAAACTTACAGTCTGTACAGATGACCCCTGCTATATGGTCCACACTGTCACAGGTGACACCATTTCCAATCTCCTGGTGGTAACATTGGTGGAGTTTCTTCTCATCACCCTCACATCTCACCCCACCAAGAACCTTATTCATGTCCTGACCACCAAAGTAGTTTGCCTAATGGAAAGTAACAGTAAAAATAGTAAGCTTAGTAAAATTAACAACAAAAATACTTGATCTTATGAAAAAAACACCAGTCAAATAGTGAGCCAAGTAGAAGTAACAGCAATTAACATTTCAAAAAAATTATAGCAAAAGTAGTCTGGTGAAATGTAACAATAAAAGTAGTTAGTCTTGTGAAAAAGTAGTCAGACGCATGAAAAGTAACCACAAAGAAAGTTTGCTTGGCGCAAAGTGACAGTATTGTGTGATACACAATTATTATAAACATTTTTCATGTTTTTGTCAAACATTTTTAAAGATAAGATTAATCTGTTTTCAAAGTATTTAAATGGCTTTCAGTACTTTCTAAAATATCATTGCAGCTAAAGAGCTTAGATTTGCACATGATTTACGTTAAAAAGTATTATAACTCAGTTTATGTTAATTTAGAAGTTATGAGCAAGATAAGATAAATATAGGAAAAAGTTTACATCAACAAAGAATCAGTCACTTTCCAAACAATCATTTATCACATGATTGATCTTAGTATTGACTGGGATGAGGTAGAGATATGAAACATAGTTTCTGAAAAAAGTGGTCCAAAAAGTATAAATTTGGTCCCTGTGGTAATTTTAGAAACTTTAACGTAAACTTTAAATTAAAACTACAGATTTGCCACTTCCAAGTTATAAGGCAAAATATGTGAAAAATGCAGAAAAAAGCCCTGTGGTAGATTGTTCATGGGCCTTATATATATAAGTTAAATGTCTTCTTAAAGGCTTGATTTTTGGCACATGTAAAAAGAACATACATGTATTAATATCTTTCCAGATAAGATTTCAGCTCTATCAGCCACATAGTTTGACAGCTATAGGGCTTAAAAGTGGCAAAACGCCCAAAAATTGGTTGCTGTGGGCATTTTAGATCCCTTAACATGACTTTAAAATTAAAACTACAGGCTTCAATTTTTTCACATTTTGCATTTGGAACCGACAGGGAAAAATATGTGAAAAATGTCAAAAAAGATCACTAAGCTGGGTGTTTAAGGTCCTCATTCACAAGTTAAATGTCTATTTAAAGACTTGATTTATAACACATGAAAATAAAGCATATTAATGTATTTCCAGATGAGTTTTAAGCTCTATCAGTCAAATATTTTGACAGCTACAGGGTTTAAATGTGGCAAAAAAGAAATAAATTTGGTCTTTGTTGACATTTTAGAGACTTAAGTGACTTTAAAATTAAAGCTACCGACTTAAAATTTTCCACAGACAGAGATTACATATAAAAGTTATATCTAATACTGTTTGCAAATTGTTAGACTTATCATTTCCAAGTTATAGGGAAAAATGTCAAAAAGGGTCACTCAAGCTGATGTTCATGGTCCTCATACACAGGCTAAATGTCTATTTAAAGCCTTCATTTTTTGGCACATGTGAAAAACTTTCCAGAGGTGATTTTAGCTCTATCAGTCACATAGTTTGATAGCTATAGGGCTTAAAAGTGGCAAAAACCCATATATTCGGCTTAGGGTGACCTCAAAATTAAAGCTACAAGCTTCAAACTTTTCACAGACAAAGCTTACAAACAAAAGTTATATCTAATACAATTTACAACTTGCCAGACTTACCATTTCTAAGGCAAAAGACCAGGTATGTGAAAACTGTAGAAAAATGTCTAATTAGGGGTTTTATGGGCCTCAAAGACAATTTTAAACTCAATATAGAGTCTTGCTTTTTGACATATATAACAAGAATATATTAATGAATTTACAGTTTCCTCTTATTCATCATTTCATATTAAACTACACCTGATAGTTTAAGCAGTCTTTTTTGTGAATAATCCACAGCAATTGATATTTAAATGCTTGTTAATCGAGGAATAATGTACCTTTGTAAAATATAGGAATATATAAATTTCTACGAATAAATATAAATTTGTTTGATCTTTAGATAGGTTAATGTATAAATATAATACATTTAATTATTCATATCATATCTTGACAAACATTAAACAAAAAATGGTAATGTACAGTACTATATACCTTGATATAATTGATATACAAAATATAAAGTCATCTTATGTTGTATTACATGTAATACTTTTCACATTTATTCTGTAAAATACTAGTAGAACTGGTTGGTTATTAGTGTTTATGTTCATGTATTTTCTCAGTGTTTGGTTAATTAAGTTTTATCTGAACATCTGGGGCCGGTTTCATGAACAGACTTAAGCCTTGAGTCAGACTCAAAAGTTGAGACTTTGTCTCAAATTTTGGAAATATTTTGCTGATTCTGTGGACTCAGACTCAATGCATTTCACAAACAGGCTCAACTTGAGACCTGGCTGAGTCCAAGCTTTGATGCCAAAAAACACATACATAAAGCGATACAATTTGTTCCAAAATGAAATTTAAATCTTGAAATCTTCTATTTTCATTTTATTTTGTAATTACAGCCACATATTCAATACTTACTAATAACAAAAGTCAATAGAATTGACATGCTTTATAGGCTATTATCAAGTGACAGGCCTCAAGGGTGGACTCAAAGCCAGACTCAACCTCAGTTGAGTCTCAATCTTATGGATCACTTAGAATAAAAAATTATCATATAATTTCTTTGTATTATGAGTATTAAAGATATTTAAAATGATAATAATCATGAAATATAACTTTTTAAACTAAAAATAAGCCCACTAAATATATGAAATGAGATTAAAAAGTTGAGACCATAACTTCAGACTGGTCTCAGCTGATCCACCCTTTGTGAAATCCATTTGAGCCAAAAACTCATCCGAGACAAAAGTCTCAGATTTGAGACCCTGACTCAGCCTTGAGTCTGGCTCAGTTTGAGACTTTTCATGAAACCGGCCCCTGGGTTATTTTCTCAGTAACATTCAGTGGGCTGGGGGAACTCTGAGAGGAGGAGGTAGATCCTGAAGAATCAGAGTATCTATCTACTACTATAGGTATAAATTGAAAGAATATATTCTGGGGTGTTACACTGGCACTCTATTTTATTGTCTATGCATCATTATTTGAATGTTTTTATGCTCTCAGTTTCATGTCTAACTTATAGAAGCTGCTGTGTTTTGAGTCTGGGTACATCTGTCAATGTTTCTAGTCAAAGAATGTCATTGCTCAAATCAGTGCATACTTCCTCACCATTGACACCTAATTACTGCAGAAATAAACTATGACTGTACTGATTTTATTGGTCATTCAGCCGCAAAATAGCCTCTTGTAAAATATTCAAGTTGGTCATGGATGTTTGCTCTTGCCAACACTAGTGAGGATAAGGAAATTTTCACCATTTGTTTATTTCTATTATAAACAGTATAAAAATTATTTCAACACATTGTTTATTTTAAGATATTTCTGACATAATATCATGTTCTGAGAAAGTGGAGACCTTGCATCAACCATCACAATATGATACAAGATCATACAATAACCTCATGATAAATTTGCAACTTGTATGACAAACCTTGTCTTTGCATAAGCACCAAAAATCATATGACATGTACCAATATTCAATAATTATTACTTTGAAGAATTCTGTAACTTTTATCTGACTTGTAGGTAACATTGGGATATTGCATAGACCTCCATATGAAATAAAGTACACAATTTTCCCATTTTTGGTACAATTTTTTGATCACTTTCTACAGTTTGAAGAGGGTTCATATGTGGGCCTTTTGTGCCAGATCATATCAGTTCAGTTTGGTATCTATGGGCCTAATTATATTCTGTATTTTCTCTTTCATATTTATATGTAGAAGAATTCCTATAAACTATTCTTACTCTTTATTTGTTTATTTGTTTTATCTGTATGTGACATTCTGTGACATTAAATTGATGGTATGAGACTTAAGATGTCATAACAATTTATCTTTCACAAGTGGGATGACCTCGAACTTTCAAGATCCTTTTAAATCCAGGGGGGGGGGGGGGGGGGGGGGGGGGGGAGTTTCATGAAGTCTCCTTAAGATGAAGGACAGCTTAAATTTAAGGATTTCCTTGAATTTCGCCCTCCTTTAAAAAATCTCAGTTTCACAAAGCCTCCTTCCTTAAGGGAGACCTTAAAAATTCCCTTAACTTTCAAGGAAGTTAAAGACCTACCTTAAATTTAAAGAAGTGTCCTTAAAATAATGTTTAATAATTTTGAAGGACATTTGCTCCCTCCTTAAGTTTCAGGGAAGATCTTTGATCACGAGAGTTAAAGGAGACTTTGTGAAACTGAGACTTTTAAGGTGGCCTTACCAAAGGAAGGAAATTAGCTTCCTTTACTAAAGGAGGTCCTTCCAAAGGAGACTTCATGAAACTGGCCCCAGGGCCCATATTCATTAACATTAGGAATATCTTACTCTTAGATATTTTTCCTATTCTTTGAATTTTCTCTTTGAAAAAATGTATTTTCTAAAAAAATTCGTAGAATGGGAGCATTCTTAGAGTAAAATTATTCTCAAAATTACCACAAATTATACTTACATACACGTGGACATCTAAAACATGACTGTCACCTGTTTTTCTACACAGCTATTATAGCCTAACTTATCATTAATATTTGTGCTAAAAATTCTTAGAAATTTAAAAATCTTATTCTCAGAAATAATTGTCATTCTAAGAATTTTTCTTGGAAATTTTGAAGAATGAAAATAATTCTAATAAGAATCTTTTGAAGAATTAAAATAATTCTAATAAGAATGTTTTAGTGAATTAATTGGCCCAGGGGATTAGATTTGACATGTGATATCAAACTGATCTCACTACCACAGGAAAATAAGAGCATTAGCTGACTTCCATAACTGACATAATGGAGCTTATATGTATCAAGATTTGATCAAGTACAGCTGTGATGCTCAAAATACCAAGTGTCAGAAAAATTAGACAAAAGCAGAGATAAGCAAACTCCAGCCTGTCTGTAGTAATACAGTTGTATTGAACTACACAAAAGCATTGCAGTGAAGTCATGTTATATATTTATACATGGTTATGCCAATTCTGAGTTTCAACATTCATGTCTTACATAATAGTAATTTCCTCCTTCCTATAATAATAAAGAACCAATACATTAACAGTTAACATTGTAAAAGGATAAAGGTGTCTTGTTTCATGTTTTTAAAATATTGACTGCCGTCTAAGTTGTTAAAGTGAGAGACAAAGACACATATAGACATGCATGAATAATTTAATATTAATGTTGTAACAAATACCATATCATCTACATATATCTGTTACACATGTATATTAGGGGAAGATATATATCCAATTAAAGTATTTAATGAAAATATTTCTTTTCAACATATAAAATTATATATAAAATATTATTCGTCAAAGACAATTATTATTCTGTGAATACTTCACTCTAGATGTTATTCAGAAGGAATAAGTAAAGGCTCTGGTGAAACTTTCTATGGGAAAATCTACTGCACAAATTTTCATGGCTTATCCTAAATGTCAATTCTAATTTCAATTGGATTTAATTGGGCTTAATCTCTTCTTCACTAAGGGAACTCTAACTCACAACAGCACAAAACTGTCAATATGGCAAGCAACAAGCACACCTTCAGGTTTGGCATAAAAATTCAAATCTGGTCACCTAGTTCCCTCCCAAATATAATCCTAGATTTTCCTGTCTACTTAAATGCTCCTATGTGTTTTAAAACTACAGACAACTACAGAGTTAGGGTTTAAGTCATGTGACTAACCTGTAAGGCAGTTGAGGCATAGGTGAGACCTGCATGCCTGCAGACTACTGTGGCCTCCCTGAGTCCCCAGTTGTTACTGCAGATCACTCCCCACTTTCCCCCATCGATGCTGACCTCTACACGTCCTTCTGAAGCAGAGCGTCCCCCAACTACTCTTATGTCATATTTCTGAAAGAAAATACACATATATAGCTCAGCAATGTAGACCAAATTTAAATCACTACAGGCCCTTTTGTGACAGAACATCCCCCAGGTATTCATAGATCACATTTTTAATAGAAAATGTATGTATATAACTAAACACTGCAGATCATAGTGACTTCTACATGGTCCTCTATAGCTCAGCTCAAAAGTTTAAAGTTAAGGGGTTTGTCCCAATCCACAGCCAGGGGTCATACTAGGATGTGACATGTGACAGTCTAACCCAAACAGAGGTCACAGCCTGCAATTATACTTCTGTGGAAGGATATGTACAACTACAAAGATAAAAAATATTGCTTCCCAAATAATAAGACAGGTTAAAGCTTGGTTTATGATCGTTTCCGAAATGCAAGCTCAGATAAGGATTGGCTACAGTTTGCAATAAATTCACAGTTTGAATTTATGAGGAAGTGATGGCTTTCTGATTGACTCCAAAATGCACACAATTGGGAAGTACCAGGACTTATGTAGAAGATCTTCCCAATAGTCAAAAATGAGAGATCGTATTCTAACTGGGGACATGGTCGCCATAGTGGAAAAGCCCTATTAGGTTTGACAATTATCAATGCACAAAAAGCAGAAGTAGAAGGTAGTGTGTTACTGCTGTAGATGAAGACACAGAATTGTAATCCTTATGATATGTAGAAAATAAATATAATTTTGATGTTTTAACAGGCTGATTAATGTGGGAATCCCAGGCCAGTGTTTGCAAACCAGACACACAAAAAGATATGCAATGACTTAGCCCAATATAACTTTGTCCTCAGGTCTTATATGACTACATCATCAACATTTTATTTACTTGATTGACAAATATTAAACCTTGAGGAATCTAACACAAAGTGAACTTAGTTTCACCAAAAGAATTCAAATGCTTATGTATTGTCCCCATATCTACTTCATTATTGGCCAAATGTGTCTAACTTGTACTCTACAACTTCTGTTACCTGAACAACTTTTGAAAATCAAAATATTTTGCTGATAGGACTTTAGTCTTTTGTTAAATGACTTCTCAGGATACAGCCTACAGCTTAATTTATATTTCCTGTGCAGAAATATTAACTTTGGTTGTTCTGACTGTATTTTTTTAAAATTTAAGCACCAGTTATGTGGGACTTAGCCATTAAAAATCTAATCTAATCTAATCCACTGCTTTGCAAGCACCATATCTTCCCCACAAAGGGGAACTCAGTCTGCTAATTAAACAAAACTATTATCATAGGGAAAGTCGAGGGGCGTTCAAGGTCAGTAATCCAGGATTGTGGGCGTGACCAGGAGGGAAGGAAACTAAGTTGGGAAACTAGAGCTGAAGAGGTGGGTTTTGAGATGTGACCTGGGGCATAGTGACTGATAGAATTAGAAAAGTAATTGATTGATTTATGAATGCTATGGTCAAAAGTGGGAGTTTGAAGGAACTTGAATTTGGGAGTACTTCGCCTCGTATTTCTGGAAGAGGTGTAGGGGTGGATTAATTCTCTTAGGTAAATTGGTTGACCTTGGTTGAGAATTGTATATGTAATAAGGCCAATTTTAAATTGTACCCTGTATCTGAAAAAGAAAAATAAGAAAACGTCTCAGCTAAACCTATAGGTTTAGGTTCTTTAATGAATCCCAACTTAAGCCCACACTTAATTGGCTGTGACAAAGTCTCAGACTTAAGTACTTCAGTAAATGAGGCCCAAGAAGTCCTAACTGTTCCAACACTGATATACATGAGTGCAGGGGAAGAACCTGGAGGTAATATTTGAACAGTAACAGATTTACTTACTGGAACATTGTGTGGACCATAGTTCTTGTTCTGATGAGGTTTCTTGGTTGGCTTAACTGGCTTTGTGGGTTTTGTAGGCTTGGGTTTGTTTGGCTTTGTTGGTTTCTGAAATGCAAGAAAATTATGCAAAAATAGTAAATATACCATGATACATGTCAAATAAATGCAAAAAGCAGTGCAAATAAGGCACTGATTATTGTGATAAATCTCCTTTTTACACTTTCTATGTATCTGTTTGATTTGAAAAAGATCTGTACATAGAGGTTTCCTTTATTCATCCATTGTCTGGGTTACTGCTTAAATATATTATAACTGTCACAGAATTAAATTGATAACGATACCACATTTATGCAGATAATGATAGTGTCACATAATGTATTCATTATTTACCTGTCTTTATGTGCCATATAAAAAGCACTTGTTCTTACTACTAATATATTTTATTCGAAGACTTCTGTGACATATTATATGCTTATTGATACTGTCTCATTTGGGAGTAATCTTATTAAACATTGAGTGACAAATTTGAAAAATTTAATAGTAATTTAAATTTTTATTAGAAATACTTACCATTTCCTAACAGTAGCTATTTGTTGGAGCCATCCAACCCAATGGCCAACGCAGAGATGCGATTTTAAGGTTTACTCACAACCTTAACCAAGCCATTGGGTTACAGTAGTCCGTCCTCCCGCCAAAGAGGTCACATGACTACATTGTTTACCTCATTATTTTTGTTGCAAGTAAAAGAATGACTTGCGGGGAGGCGGGAGGGAAATTTGAGTGTTAGGAAATGGTAAGTATTTCTAATAAAAATTTAAATTACTATTAAATTTTTCAATTTTATAGCGAAATACCCTTACCATTTCCTAACAGTAGCTGAATTCAGCCTTGCAGGACGGTGGGAATTACTTTTAGCAACTACCATCACCAGCCCTACTACCACAACAAGAAAAAACACTGTGAGAAACTGTAATATAAACAATGTGAGTCTTACATGTAAATAACAACACATAAACTCCAACATTTAACAGTGCGTTTAACATGATTATAACATATAAACGTTAAAACTGCCAGCACCCACATTCAACATACCTTCAAATAAAAGGTCGAATGTAGATCTCACAATGTTCCAATCCATCTAATGCCATAGTAGAAAGTTGTATCAACACAAACTTGAAACTCAACATAAACTTCAAAGCAACTACGGGTCAAACCCCACTTGGCACCACTATCAGCTGACGCATCATACGCTCCAAGCGAGGCTCAAGCCAACAAAACTGTACAATATATACAGGTGTTACAGCCATCTATCCTGTAAACACATAAAATATAATGTATAGCCACTCAATACAAAAACAGACATCAATACAGCATAAAAAAACATAGATATAACAGACAACTTCATTACCTAGCTATAAATCTATCACATGCTGAGCAGATACTATAGGGCCCAATTTCAAAATCTGGCCATTATGCCAACATAGGTCCTTCAGATAGAAATTGGTGAACGTATTGTGAGACTTCCAAAAGCAAGCCTGAAGTATCTCATTCAAAGAAATTCCTCCTTTAAATGCCAAAGATGCAGCCATTGAGCGGACATCATGAGCTTTCACCTGATACAGCTGTTGAGACTCAGGGTCCGAATTCTCATAAGCCAAAAGAATAGTCTGTTTTAACCAAGATGAGATAGTTGCCCTGGAAATATCTCTTGCAAAGCCCTCTTTTATAGCTACAAACAAAAGATTCTTATTCTTCCTCAAATCTTTTGTCCTATCCAAATAGAATTTCAAAGCCCTCACAGGACAAAGAGATCTATCTTGAGTCAAACTTTTGTCTAACTGAGGTTTCAATGCTGGAATGACCACTGGTTTAATTGCAGCAGGCCCGTCTGAAGCCAACTGGTTCTTTGCCAAAAAGGCAGTTGATGGGGCCAAAGTGACTTGAGACCAATTCTCCTTATAACTGAGAGATGAATGAGTCCAAGCATGAACTTCACTTCTCCTTTTGCCCGAAGCCAAAGTCAAAAGAAAAACTGTCTTAAAGGTTAATAACTTCAAAGAAGCTTTCCCCAAGGGTTCAAAAGGTTGTTTGGTCAATGCATGGAGTACCAATGCCAAATCCCAAGAAGGTATAGACCTATTTGCTACTGGTTTGTCTCTGTAAAAGCTTGCTAACAGTCTATTTAGCTCAAGACTTTTAGAGATCTGCTCACCCTTCACACCCAAACCATCTGCAATAGCTGTTCTATAACCAGCAATGGTAGATGGCTTGAGATTTCTTTCCTTAAACAAACAGTTAAGAAAATCTGCTACCTCTGGAATAGTGGGATTGGAGACGTCCACCTGGCTCTCCTCACACCACTTCCCAAAAATGGACCACCTTGATTCATAGATTCTCCTTGAGGAGTGTCTCTGAGGCTCCTTAATTCGCTTCGCCACCTCCTCTGAGAATCTTTCTGAATATTCATGATTGACTCCAGATGCCAAGCATGAAGATTCAGGTAAGTCAGATTGTTGTGAAGTCTGTTGCTGAAAGGCTGAGTCAACAGATCCACCCACAAGGGAAGTCTCAGAGGAAGCCTTGTGGACAGATCCACCAGATCCCAAAACCAAGACATCCCTGGCCACCCTGGTGCAATCATGATGATTCTGCACCTGTAGGTGGTCATCTTTTGAATCACCTGAGGAATGAGAGCCACTGGACAAAACACATAGGCGTCCAGACCCTCCCAAGAGATGTTCAATGCATCTGTTTCCCAAGCCCGACCGTCGGGGACAGGAGACACATACATTGGTAGCTTGTGATTCAACTTTGTTGCAAACAAATCTACCATTGGTTGATGCCAGCAATGGCAAATTTGATTGAACACTCGATGATTCAGAGCCCATTCGGTTTGAATCACCTTGTCTTTCCTTGACAGAGAATCTGCCAAAACATTGAGATTCCCTGGAATGTGTTTTGCCCGAATCTGGATCCCCCTGACATTTGTCCAAGCCATAATTCTCCAGATTAGGGCACACATTTCTTGAGAATGGGTGCCTCCCTGTTTGTTCAGATAGGCAACCACTGAAGAGTTGTCTGTGGAAATCAGCAGATTTTGATGCAGAAGCTGATTTTCGAATGATTTTAAAGCTAGAAATACTGCTTTTAGCTCTAGAATGTTTATGTGAAGTCTTGACTCCACCTGATTCCACAAACCACTGGCTGTGTGATGCTCTAAATGAGCCCCCCAGCCTTTTAGGGAAGCATCTGTGAATAGAAGGAGATTGCACTCCTTCTGATGAAGTGGGGAACCCCTCTTCAGGTTCGAGAGATTGGTCCACCACTGAAGATGCTGTCTTAGAACCTGAGACACTGGTACTGGGATATCCAGAGACTGAGGATACCTCCAGTGTGTCTTGAGGTACCATTGTAGAGGTCTCATATGCAGACGACCCAATGGTACAGTCTTCTCCATTGAAGCCATGCTCCCAATCAGTGACATGAGCTCCCTTGGAGATGTTTGAGTAGCTTTCAACATGGAAACTATCTTTTCTAGAAGGCGATCGATTTTCTTTTGAGTTGGAAAGACTAGACCTACCCGGAGGTCGAATTTGTAACCCAAAAATTCGATTTCTTGAGTTGGAATTAAATCTGATTTTTCGAAATTTATGATCCAACCCAAGCTCTGTACAAGATGAATCAACCTGTGGGTATTCTCTTGACATTGCTGTTTTGTTTTTGCTCTCAATAGCCAATCGTCTATATACTGATGAATCCTGATGCCTTCTGCAAGAGCCATCAGTTTCACCTCCTTTGCTACCATGGTGAATTCGAGTGGAGCCGTAGCGATTCCGAAGGGCAAGGCAGTGAACTGGTAGGATCTGTCGCCTACATTGAAGCGCAGATACTTTTGGAACCGTGGGTGTATTGGTATGTGGAAGTACGCATCTGTAAGGTCGAGTGAAGTTACCCACTCGCCTTCTTGAAGCGAATCTCGAATATTTTCGGCAGTTTCCATCTTGAAAGTTGGAATATGCAAATATTGATTTACCACACTCAGATCTATTACTGGTCGCCATCTCTTTCCTGGTTTGGGGACAAGAAACAAGCGACTGTAAAATCCTAGGGAAGTGACCTTTTGAACTGGAGTTATCGCTCTTTTGTCGATCATTTGATAAACCGCCTTTATCAAAAACTCTTGCTTCTCCCGGTTCAAATATTTGCTCCTTATTGCAGGATAATTTGTCAATGGAGGTTGATTTCTGAAATTCAGACAATAACCCTCCTTCAAAATGGTCACTACCCTTGGATGAGCTTTCCTGGCTTCCCATACCTGCCAAAAACTGGACAGACGGCTTCCTGGGCACAGACAGTCACTTCCTTCTGCCACCCCTGCCTCTGAAAGGCCTAGAGGAGTAGGAACCCCTTCCTCTGTTTCCAGTTGCAGAAGAGCTATTGCTTCTTGCTGATGTTGTTGAAGAGTTTTCATGGTAGGGCCGAAAAGATCTATTCTGAGACCTGCTATCTCTTTTCTCCTCATGTCTAGCCGTATGCTCCTTCCTAGAATCTCTACCCCTGGACTCCCTATTCACATGGGACCACTGAATAAAGTTCTTCTGAACTTCAGAGAGAGTATCTACAGGAAAAACCTCATTTGAAGTGAAAGGAGCATTCCTAAGCTTACTAATGTCATCCTCAGTGACATCCTTGGAACAGCTTTTCAAGTAATTATCCCTCCTACTCAACAACATGTTTGATGCCATGGTCATGGAACTGCCAAGCAAAGAATCTAAGGATTTCCCCAAAGACTGATTCACTGATGACTGTAACTGAAGACACTCCTGGACATATTCCAGAGCATTATTAAAGTCAGTTTCATTCTCAGCTGATTTTAAGATAGCAAATTGTTTCTCCATCTCCTCTGTGGCTTTGCAATTTGCAGAATTGAACCAAAAAATGTGGTTAAGAACATTGATGTTTTCTCTATTAACAGTTTCCCAGAGAGTAAACTGCTTCCAAGGAGTTGAAATGGCAGATGGCATCTGAAACTGTGAAGAAGTAATGTTTCTGAATGCATCTTGTAACTTGGGAGCTACTACTGCATGAGGCTGAGGTGAGATGTTGTACCACTTCATAGGTGGTCTTTCAAAACTCAAAAATTGACCTCTAGGCAAAGGATTTCTCCTTGAAGACTTGGTTTTCAAAGAATCATGTTCCTTTGAAACACCCGAAGCCTCATATTCCTTGAAATCCCACAAACTACACATATTTTCAGCAGGAGGAAGAGCTAAGGAGACCTCTGCAGACTTCTTCAGCTTAGAAGCTTGTGAAAACACAGATGGGGCAATAATAGTGTCAGTCTCAGTTATTGCAATATCCAACCACTTTTTAATAGCGAAAAGTGTGTCTGAATATGAAGGAACTGGCTGTTTTTCTTCCTGAGAGGAATCATATTCCCCGTCATCTGACAACTCCACCCTCGCTTTTTTAGAAGGTATGGAAAATCGATTGTCTATCACAGACGTAGAGGGATTTTCCTCCGCATGGCGTTTTGAATGAATCTCTTCGGAAGACTGTGTACTAGACGTAGATCTCTTCTTGCATTGGGAACTCGCCCTTCCCACAGCTTCGTTAGCAACCAAGATGTCCGCCTCTACAGGGGAATCCTTGTTTTCAATAGCAGCAATTCTATTCGTTAGGGTTGTAAGTTGTGAGAGGATCGCTGCCAACGCCTGGCTATTTGAACCTGACGTCTGGCCAGCGACCACAGAATGAGAAGACATTCCTACCAAACTGTCTTCTTCATCCAATATGGAGTCATCTATCTTGTCCTTTCCTTTTTGCAAGGTAGATTCCTTCAAAGATTTCTTACCTTTTGACAGTTTTTCAGTGAGTTTTCGCTTTTGATCTTCCGACAAAGCAACACACAGAAGGCAATCCTTCTTAAGAGTACAAAGGTCATCACCCTTGCTAGCTTCACGACATTTGTAGCAATATCTGTGGTTATCAAAACCAAACATAAGATGTCCACAGAAACTGGATTTCTTAGATTTAGAATCTGATGAATCTTTATTATTCGCCATGATTCAAAAATCTCAATAAAAAATGAAATAATCCCTGAAAACTTTAAACTTCCAAAGATTTACCAAAACACGTCTCTACTGTTGATGGCCAACAAAAATAATGAGGTAAACAATGTAGTCATGTGACCTCTTTGGCGGGAGGACGGACTACTGTAACCCAATGGCTTGGTTAAGGTTGTGAGTAAACCTTAAAATCGCATCTCTGCGTTGGCCATTGGGTTGGATGGCTCCAACAAATAGCTACTGTTAGGAAATGGTAAGGGTATTTCGCTATAAAATAGCTTGGCTACACATGATTAAGTACCACATCCCCTTTGCTATGGCCCAGTAGCCTTAGATATTAAATACATAAAAATGTATTCAGATATACATTCTCATATATTTATATAAACATTCTCAGAAGTGTCTGCATACTATGAGGCAACAACACAAAATAAGAACTGATGCATTTTATATACAAATTAGTTCATTATACAATTTATATACAGTTCTATATGTAAATATGAGAAATATAGTTATAAATATTCCTGTAGATGGGTGACAATTATTTCTCAGATTTCTGTGAACATAAACATTTAAACTTTTGACCAATTTAAACATTGAAGTTGCATTTTGTCCTTCTCTATACCTAAGTGAGTTTAATAATATGAGGGAAAAAGGGATAGAGAAAAAAATAGTTGAAAGTAAGTTGGAAAATATCTCAATGTAGCTTAAAGATGTGCTATGACAAGTTTTTATGACATAATTACAGCCCTTGTCATAATTACAGTCCTTGTCACTGTTATGGCAAGTGAAGAATGGCCATTAGGCCTACTCTGTGTCAAGGCAGTTGTTATTTCACCAAATAAGTGCAATTTTTCTGGCTTTACTTGTACAGTTTATTTATAAATAAATTTGAGAAATGCCATTTGACAGTGTCAACAAATATAGACTTGGCTCCAAGTGGACAAGTTGTTAAAATCACAGTTGAGCAGTATAAGTAGAACTCTGAGAGTTCCTTTTTCATAAGAGGATCATATTGGATAATTGAAGGGTCTTTTCCAGTGAAAGTTGCCCACTTATCTGTATTCCATATTAGGAAGAAGTCCCTGAAGATTCCATTTAACAGGCTTCAACTGTATATGATAAAATAATTCAGCCTTTAAAACACTGTATGGGTCATCTTATAAAGAGCAATTTTACTTGTGTTATAATTGATCAAAATCCTACTCAGTAAGCCATCTCAAACACAGGCACGTGCTTAAAGCCCAAAGTGGAGAGGTCAAACACCATTTTACATCACTTATTCCTCTGTCATATGTTGATAAATGAAATACCCCAGTAACCAGATATCTACTGTTTCTTGTAGTTACACCTCTAAATACATTATAATACCCCTTTTCTATATTTATAAGATTGGCTCCAAACTGCTCTGATTAGTGTTCTCGTTAGCAAAATCGTTGTGCAACCTACTTTTTGCCTCACAAAGGTTAAAGCCCAATTGTTTTTTTTCTGGACTCCTATTTTTCAATTGTTTCTGAAAAACCTTTGTCAGTGGGCCTGTCTGCAAAACTTAATTGCATCAAATGTTTTTAATTGTAACTGCCTTACAATGTACCATGTTGGTGACACCACTTTTTTTAAGTTACATGACCCATCTCGGAAACTGTTGTCATGACTTGCCTAGTCTTCCTGTAAATATACGTCCAAGTGGTCCTATCCCATGAGAACATAAGTCTTTATATGTCTGCTGATTACATTTTAATGTTTTCTAAGTATGGTCGTTACTTGGTGTTAAGAATTATCTTCTCAAATTTTGATGAGCACGTGCTGATCATAAAACTTATCGTTTTTGGTCTTATGATCTTATATAATATATTTTTTCAGCTGTAATGCACTTAGAGTTCAATTAGTAACTCACAGTTTCATCTACTTTTTACCAAGGGTAGGTTAAAGCAGGGCCCCAACATCAGAAAAGGCTAGGTCTTAAATGGCCATTGCTGAACAGCTGCATAAGTCAACAAATAGAATGTTTGTCTTGAGAAACTATCCCCTTTTAGACCAACGTCCAGATTTGAACCCATTTTATCAGAGGTGTAAAGTGACTGTGACAGATTTGTGGAGTGTTGATGAAAACCTTGGTGAAGTTTCTATTAAAATATACATAAAATAAATGTAATAAATCTAGAAATGGGCAAAACCCATTAAAAAAGTCAATTACCCTATATGGTTACAACACTAGTCCATTAACATGTGTTTGTTCCATAATAATGAATATTGAAGAAATATTTGATAAAAGATAAAGTTTATGACAAGAGCTTAAAATTTCAGATATAATGACAAGTTAAGGGTGGAAGTAGCATTGGGTTCAAGTTGATGATTATATACAATTGTTGTCATCTATTGTATTACAAGTATTTGTGAAATGCTATATATATGTAACTTAAAGATGTAACTAATGCATTCTATCAAAAGTCAAACAGGTAATATATAATCTCAATAGCACAGAGTAATTTGATACAAGTGCTTTTACATAAAGTAAAATTCAAACCTCAGTTTTTTAACATTACTAATATACCATAAAGTGTTATTATAATCACTGTGGAGGTGTTGAATTACATAGAGTATATGATACTGTAAACTGAATCTGAATATATAATGATTACAATAAATAGAATATGAGGATACAAAAATATGTCACTTGCTCATATTCCCTTGGAATTCTAATATCCCAAATCATATTTACATGGGTCATGGTAAACCAGCCCGATATCATAGGACTGAACCCAAAGTGATTAACAAATAACTATAGTCAAATCTTTCATAATTTATTGGTTAATTTTGAAATGTATGCAGTCATCAATATATTGTACATTTAGTAAAACAAACTACCAAAATAACAAAAATATCGGCATAGTGACAACCTACTATCTCTATCAATCACAAGGGTTGAGAGGTGATTGGATAACATTAAACAGTAAAATATTGTGGTTATAACATTAAATGAAGTACAACCGATCTATATGTGTATCACAGGTGGTAAATTTGGGGTGCTGAAAAATATATTCAAGTGTTTTTATAGTCTGACCTTTTTACGCTTAACATTCAGCTTTCTGACAGCTTTAACCTAGGAAAGAATGAAGTCATTTATTTCTGTAATTAGTGAGATATTTGTCTCTCTTGAAATTCCATTTACTGGTAAAATACTTGCCACAAAAACTCAATTTATCATAAGATCATTTAACAAGGAAAATATTTGTGTTTGTATGACAGGCATGTGCATGTTAAATTTTCTACCTTCTTAAGTTCTGAAGATAAATAATACAGACCATTTAAAAGTTTTCTTTCAAACACTCAAGCATTAAAGAATATATAATTTCTGTAAGTATCTTTATGTTGATGAACTTGGGGGTGAAAAGAGATCAACATTAAGTCCTTTGTCTTCAGCTTTTTTATAAACAATCTCTTCCATTTCTTTTTCATTTGCAAAAATGCCTAAAAGTAAAACCAACTAAATTTCCTTGTGTGACTGGTTATTTACACTGTTTACTTATGGCTCCTTCGTAGTTTCTCTTCATAATTTTATTTAAACAAAAACTAAATATTTAACCTGATGATGAGCTGATTTTTGAATAGATTCATTTCTGTATCATTTTGTAGTTGGCAGTACCTGTTGGCACATAGGTAACAATCAGACCAATGAGTTGAAGTTAACTATTTTCCTTCACTGATAAAATTTTAATAAACCTCCCACAATGTGCTGAATGACCTAAGTCAAATATTAAAACAAATCTCCTGTATCTGGTACAGTTGAAATTCCATCACCCAAAGTTTTATTATCAAAATACTGAACAAATGGACATTTTCGCTTGCACAAAATTTATGGCTTTATTAGCTGATAAACTGGAAGAAAAAAATTGAACTTAGTTCAAATGAATTTTTAGTGAAATTTTAAATCTGTATTTATCTCTTGGGGAGAAACTGGCTTGTAGTAAAAATTAATTCACCAGTGAATTCCTTAATTTGGAAAGTAGTTATTTTTTTCAGTATATATCCACTCTTATGAATTTGTGTTCATTCATTTACTGTAATGAGATGTTTATAATGAATATGAACCTTCAGCTATCTGAAAAAATCCCCCTTTCCCAACATGTCTGGAAGACAAAGAATCTTCTGTGAGACATGAATAAACAAAGAGTACTTGGATAGCGCACACATCTGCCAAGGCCCATCACGTCCACTACTGAGTATGAGAACAATGACAAAAAAAACTTGTATCTCACCTACTGTGAAAATGTGGGATGAATCCGGGCAGTAGTTTTTACAGAATCTTGTTAACAGACAAACAAACAGACAAACAAACACAATACAATGATCACACACCCCTCCTTGGCAGAGGTCAATAACTAATTACACATGTTCTCCTAAAAGTCCAAATAAAACACAGAGTTACTTTTCACAGCAATCCACGGAAATAATTACACACTGTTCTTTTGATAAGTGTAATAATTAACAGAAGTCTAGATTGACAGAGACGGTTTGGTGTTTTAGTAGTACATTTTGGGAGGGTTTGAACATTAACTAAATGACTGAGCAGAAAACACTCATTGCACAGACCGCCACCAGGGACGATTTTGAAAATTAGAGATTTTTTGGCATCCAGAATATGGTCTTGATCTTTCTCATAATGTAATCACCTCTTCCTTTGGCCAGACCTACAACCATAAAAAACATTTCACGACAATCTTCCCATTACATTTTGAGTAATGCCAACCAGAAAGCCCAAGTCACTGAAAAAAAGTACATTGAAAATGGGACCTTTGAACATTCAGGATTTTTGTGTACCCAGGGGTGGTATTCACTAACATTCCTAATCTTAGTCTCATCTTAGTCATAAAATTTATGACATTTGTCTTAGTTAAGATAGGCCCCAACTTGGTATTCACAAAGCTTGTCCTAGCAGGGACAATTTTCCTTGCTTTGGTCAGTCCCCACATACATAAAAAAATTCACAAGATCCGTTCATTACTTTTGGAGTTATCACGAACATAGACAAACACACCCAAAAACATAACCTCCTGGTGGAGATAATAAAGCTTTTATACAAAACATAACCTTGTAGTGCAAATACATGTGTATATCATTGCAACAAACTTATAAAAGTCATCTCACTTCTTTTTATTTTTGTATATCTTCAGCTGGATTATTGGAGAAAAATCACATGATGTAACATAATGTTTAGAAATCACCAAAAGCTGCAATATATTTTTATATTGTAAAAAAATAAAATATTTTAACGGAATTGTGTTACACTTTCTGAAAATATACGTATTAGGCAACCTTTTTTGAAGTTTTCCTCTTGGCTTTCTGTCTTCTCTGGTAAAGAAGAAAATGTACATTCTGTATGACTAACTCACACTAACATCACTGTGATTGCAAATAAAACTACCCACATTTATACAATAGAATAAAGGACCTGAAAATTACTTCAACTTAACAAGAGTGAGATTAAACAAAGTTTGACCATAAATGAAACCAAAGTGTATCCCACAATAAGTGTCATGTTTCCATGACGTTAACAAGATTATACTTTAGAATTTTTTGTACTCAGGCCATCAGAGGATTGAGAAATATGAAACTGACCATAGATGAAAGCCCATTCTTTATTTTTAACCTGTGCACAGTCTTTCATAACAATTTTAAGGCTATTTATATAATCTGACACAGATTTTCCATGAACTATCTTTATTCTTGCTTTATTGCATCAGTTTTTATTGTTTAATTTAAGTTTTTTTTAAATTTTAATTTTGTAAATTTCTACAAGAGCCTACCAGATTTCTGATTTCTGAACTATGATTGTCATTGTATCTTATGCACCTTGCTAGTAGCTCATACAGAAAATTGAACATTATAAGTTTATTTACAGTACATCAGATAAATCTCATTTTTCTGCACTTCTATATAATATATTACATGCATTAAGTTATAACTATGAATAATGTCTATCACAGAGGATTCATTCACCTCTTGATGTACAGGCATAATATCAGATATTCAAAAACCTATGATTAATATTATGTCTGTTAAAACCTAAGTATAGGTTAAATATTCATTAATATAAGCCTGTTTGTGACAAAATAAAGTATCAATATCAAACAGGAAATGGTTTAATGCATACATTTTATGCAGTGGGATTTGAAATAAAAATGCAGAAATGCTGTACCAGGCACTACAGACAACATAACAAACCAGAAAAGATAACGACAACTAGTCTGAGCGGGCAATCCAGCATGATCCACTTTGTTCAGTTTTTTATACAAAACTTTTGTTTATTTGACAGACAACATAAGTTTCACACGCATATTATTCTGAATATCAGTAGGTTTGGACAGGACACCTGTGTCACTAATAATTGACAACATTAATGTTAGATGACCTTAATTGTCTGTAATATTTACAATGGAAGTCTGTTTTATAAAGAATTCCCATTTAAGTACAGTTCTGTTTTGAAGGTTTACTGTATTTCATCTACAAGCACCCCCTATCAGCCTATAAACTGAGATGTCATTTGTCCTGGCAAATAATCACACGATGCTCATAGCTGCATTATAATGCATTTGTATCCATCTAGTCCCATATTGACCACTCCTCATTGAACATCTTCTGGTAATCCTGATTCAGCGGAGCTATTTCAAGGCATACGCCAAATTTGGGGAATCATATTCCCAGATCTGATACCAACTCAGCCACTAAGACTCCTTGCCTTAAAATCTGTTGAAAGTCCTTCCAGTAAAATACTCTAACACCTTAGAGCAGAGCTGTACCAAGCAAAAGTCATTTAAGCAGAAGTAGATATCATCTCCTTATAAGATTTTTTTCTCACTGAAATTTGCCACTGTATCTAGAATTCATATGATTCAACTGAAAGGACTTTGTCTGTAGATGGCATGTGCTCTCAAAAATAGATATTTCAAAACCATATGGGACCAGTCACCTATCAAATACGAACCCTAAATTATCAACTCTTATCTTTATAAATTATTCTGGAAAGTTGGGCTTTATTTTATGAATTTTTGACACAAGTATCCTGGTCATCATTTCAAGCAAGTTTTAAAATCATCTGTTACCTACCAATAATGCTGTGTGTATGTTTTTTTATGGATGCAATTCAATATGTATATATGTAACCAAATACAATTTATAATATCTGTGTATCCATGCGCACAACAAATATTTAACATAGATTGACCAAGCCTCAAAAAGATCACCTATTCTATTGCACTTTTTATTTTAAATTTAATTTCTAACAAAGCCTTACATAATGGCTTTACACCACTGGGCCTTTAAGGATAACAATGGCACAATTTAAGATGAGCCAATCCCATGATGACATTGGAGCTCGTTTTTTACACCTTCGCTATTTACAATTTTGGCAATACAGTATGTGAGCTGGCAAACCAATTCCAATTCAACTTTTATAGTGCTTAATCTCTGCCAGAGTGACAGACTCTAAGGCGCAACATCATAGGTATAGTCACAAAAATCATCGTCCTTATCCATAGCAATGGTCGACATCACCAATATATATTTTTACGATTGGTAGGTATTGTCAACATACAGCATACATCTCCAATTTTCACAATTTTTCACCATCGTGTTCAGTGTAAATAAGGCCTATATCTGACTGTATTGTATGAGATTGTAATGGATTGGATGGTGTGTAAACAACAGTTTACCATGACACTGAACTGAACTGCCTCAAACATACTATTGACAAAATTTTCCTTTTATTTCTAAACCATGCAAAGGAAGAGATGGATATCGAGTGACACTATATTGAAGCTACTGAGATAGAATTAAATACCAAGTAATCTTTTTGAATCTGGTGGCTTATTTAAATGTCAGACAAAAAACAATGCAGGTGTTCTGAAAAGAGAAATATTAAAATTCTCAGAATCAGAAGTAGACCAAGCTGGGTACATACAGGTTTCTCTATTGGTTGTGTATTTTTTGCAGGGACTTTAGCAGTTGTATTTTTAAAGCTCTCAAGTTAAACTCAGATTCAATCTGAAAGCTGAGATATTGATATCTTCATATAATGACAACAGACCATGTTACTTACATACTGATACATTATGCTTATAACATGTGCACCACTGAAGCCATTCAAGTTCAATCAAAGTTGAAACTGATACCTTTATGTAACTGATGTCATCTCTCACAATTTAGCATTATAATTCAACTATTCTACAATGCTGCAACAGGCTGGACAAATGCATGACAGTAATCCCAAAATAAAAAAATTGATAATATTCTATTAATAATGTGTTATATATACAAAGAACTGAGCTCTGTACTGCTTAAACTCTGGTCATTGCTGTATCATATCAGTCAACACCTTCACAGCTCACTGACATCCAGATAAACTATAGGTCAAATGTATATCCTTTTATCCTGGGAAAGTATGTAACATATGCACTGTCTCTGAACTGTTTTGTCTGCAACTTCATTGTGCATTTGCCTTTTATATTGAATAGAGGTGTTTTAGTAAGAACTGTGTTTCAATTGTGTGTGTTCAAAGTCCAAGTTTATGACATATATTTTGGCGACGAGGAAAATAGGTTTATTAATATTTTTATATAACTGCTGTGAAATTCTTTGGATATTTTAAAACTGTGAGTTAAAAAAAAAAAATTACCATGGCTACTTTTGGTAGAATTGAGGAGTACAGTGAATCAGAGAACTGGGGTCAATATATTGAGAGACTTGGATATTATTTTGAAGCAAATGGTATTACTGAAGCTGAAAAAAAGAGGTCAATATTTTTAACTGTATGTGGATCAAAGTGTTATAGTTTGATCAGAAATTTGTTGTCTCCAACAAAACCTGATGAAAAAACATTTGAAGAACTGAGTAAATTAGTTCAAGATCATCTGAATCCAGAACCTTCTGAGGTAATCCAGCGCTACAAGTTTCACTCTAAAGTGCGTTCACATGGACAATCTGTATCTGAGTTTGTAGCAGAACTCCGGGAATTGTCAGAAAAATGCAAATTTGGTGACCAACTTGAAGATATGCTCAGAGATCGCTTGGTGTGTGGAGTGGCTGATCCAGTAATACAGAAGAGACTTCTTCAAGAAAAAACTTTACAGTTTAAGAAAGCTTTTGAATTGGCCCAGGCACTGGAAGCCGCAGCAAAGAATACAGCAGATTTACAGGGCAGTACAATACATAAACTTGGGCAGCAAGGTTCTCAACCCAAACCCTGGCAAGGGAATAATCAGAGGAAGTCAGCTCAAAAAGGCACCTCTGATGAATGTTACAGATGTGGGGGAAGTCACCAACCTTCAGGATGTCCCTTCAAGAGCAGCAAATGCTACAACTGTGGTCTGGTAGGACATATCAAGACAAAATGTAGAAAGCTGAAAAAGGGGAAAGGCAGCAAGAATGCACAATCACAGAAAGAAATACATCAGACTGAACACACAGAAGCACAGCATGAGGGTCAACTTGACAACCAGGAGGAGGAATATCGACTGTTTACTTGCACAAACAGGATAAATCCATATGTGGTTGAACTTTGTATAAATACAAAACCAGTATCAATGGAAATTGATACAGGAGCTTCTGCTTCAGTCATCAATGAGGCAGTGTACAAGTTGATCAGCAGAGGGGAGCCGAAACCCCAGCTACAACCAACTCAAGCAGTTTTAAAAACATACACAGGTGAACAGATTCCTGTGTCGGGCATGTTCAATGCTGTTGTGGCTTATGGAGGAAGTCAGAAGAAACTTCCACTACTGGTAGTAAAGGGGACACAGCCTTGTCTTTTGGGACGGGATTGGCTGAATGAAATTCATATAAACTGGCATGAAATAAAGTTTGTCCAAAAGGATCTGGACAAGTTGCTTCAGAAATATTCTGAAGTGTTTCAGGAAGGCTTGGGGAAAATAACTGGTGTTAAAGCTAGGATAGCAGTTCACACAGATGCCAAGCCACGATATTTCAAGCCAAGACCTGTGCCGTATGCATTACGGAATAAAATTGAAGCGGAGCTGGAACGACTGCAGTCAGATAACATAGTGGAACCTGTTAAATTCTCTGAATGGGCAGCTCCAATTGTCCCAGTGTTGAAGCCAGATGGATCAGTTCGCATATGCGGGGATTACAAAGTGACGGTGAATAAAGTGTCACAACTTGACAACTACCCCATTCCCAGCCTCGAGGATCTGTATGCAAAGCTGTCTGGTGGGAAGTTCTTTACGAAGTTGTATCTCAGTCATGCATATGAACAGATATGCCTTGATGAGGCATCCAAGAAGTATACAACCATAAACACTCACAAAGGGCTATTTTGTTACAATAGACTCTGCTATGGTATATCATCGGCACCAGGGATTTTTCAGAGGGTGATGGAGCAGCTACTTGCGGATATACCCAAACTGGTGGTCCGGATTGATGATATTTTGTTTGCTGGTGAGAGCTTAGCCGAAAATCTTCACATATTGGAGGAAGTCCTACAGAGACTGTCTAAGGCTGGAATTCGGCTGAAGAAATCCAAGTGTGTTTTCTTGTCTACCCAGGTGACTTTCTGTGGTCACATTGTGGACAAAGATGGACTACACACATGTAAAAATAAAGTGGAGGCAATAGAGAAGGCACCTGCACCCAAGAATGTCACAGAACTACGCTCTTACTTGGGATTATTGAACTTCTATGGGAAGTTCCTGAGAAACCTGTCTTCAATACTAGCACCACTTCATCAGCTATTGAAGAAAGATGCCAAGTGGGTGTGGAAAGTGAACCAACAAAGGGCTTTCAACAAAACCAAAGAGATGTTGCAATCTGCAACAGTGCTAACACACTATGATGACAAGAAGGAGCTCTTGCTTTCATGTGATGCCTCACCATATGGCCTTGGAGCTGTTTTGTCACACAGGATGCCTGATGGTTCAGAAAAGCCAATAAGTTTTGTGTCAAGATCATTAGCCCCAGCAGAGAAGAACTATTCCCAATTAGACAAAGAAGGGCTAGCTGTGGTATTTGCAGTGAAGAAGTTTCACCAGTATCTGTTTGGAAGACGGTTTTCAATTTTCACAGATCACAAACCACTTCTGGGGTTGTTTGGACCCAAACCAACACCAATTATGGCTTCACCGCATTTACAGAGATGGATACTATTGTTGTCAGGCTATGAGTTCGAGATCAAGTACAGGCCTGGATCCCATAACTCCAACGCAGATGCCATGAGCCGACTTCCAGTTCCAAGCAAGATCCAAGACCCACCTGTACCTGGGGAGATTATAAATCTGGTGGAGCATCTGGAGGGTACACCAGTCACTGCCAAGCAAATAAAGTTATGGACATCACGGGATGTCATACTGGCAAAGGTACTAAACCATGTGCTATATGGCTGGCCTGAAGCAACACAAGAGGATTCGCTCAAACCATTCTTTAATCAGAAGGAGGAACTCAGTGTGCAAGATGGCTGTTTACTGTGGGGAAGTAGAGTGATAGTTCCTACTCAAGGACGCTCCTTAGTACTGCAGGAACTGCATCAATCGCATCCAGGAGTATCCAGGATGAAAGCACTGGCTAGAATGTTCGTCTGGTGGCCAGGATTAGATAAAGAAATAGAAACCACAGTCAAACATTGCTACACTTGTGAGGAAAATCACAGAAAACCCAGACAAGCACCGTTACATCCTTGGGAGTGGCCATCAAGACCATGGACTAGGCTACATCTGGACTATGCCGGACCCTTTATGGGTAAAATGTTCCTTGTCCTTGTTGATGCAACAACAAAGTGGGTTGAAGTAGAAATGGTAGAGAAGGCAACTTCTGAAAAAACCATTGAGATCTTGAGAAAAATATTTGCAACACACGGACTTCCACGTAGGATAGTCACTGACAACGCCACAGTTTTCACAAGTTGCGAAATGAAGGAGTTCTTCAAAAGAAACGCCATTGGTTCAGTAACATCTGCACCATACCATCCATCTACAAATGGATTGGCTGAAAGGTATGTTCAAACGTTCAAGAGAAACCTAAAGAAGATGAGTACGGGATCACTTCAAACAAAGTTAAGTCGGTTCCTGTTCACATACCGCAACACCCCTCAGAGCACCACTGGTCAAACGCCAGCCGAGCTGTTGATGAACAGGAGACCACATACTCATCTCCAATGTCTGCTGCCAAACACTGCAGAAACTGTTGCATCAAAGCAAGAAAAAGAAAAAGAACGACAAGACACAAAGGCCCAAGAGAGGTACTTCAGTGAAAATGATGACGTTTATGTCGAAAACTACCGTCCAGGACCAAAATGGTTACCTGCCACTGTGGTTGAACCAACTGGACCAGTGTCATATCGTTGCAAGCTACAAGATGGGGAAATAGTACGGAAGCATGTCGACCAAGTGAGATCAAGACATGTGCCTTACGAGCAAACAGAAAGAGACCCTTTCCCAGAAGTTTTGGACACACAGGAAAACCAAGAAGAGCAACCAGAGTCAAATTCACCAGTAGAAAATGACAAAAATACACATGCAGAGAAATCAGATGATAGGTTGTATCCAAAAAGAAATAGGAGACAAACAGAATTTTTCCAGGGAGGTTTTCATTATTTGGGCCAGAATAATGCCCTGACAAAATAAAGAGTATTCTGGTAGTCTACCCAGATACTCAGTTCAGTTTTATTTCTTACATGTAAATTTTAAAGTTAAGTTAAAGTTAAATTTTTCCAATAAGGAGTTTTAGACTAAAAGGGGAGGAATGTTATATATACAAAGAACTGAGCTCTGTACTGCTTAAACTCTGGTCATTGCTGTATCATATCAGTCAACACCTTCACAGCTCACTGACATCCAGATAAACTATAGGTCAAATGTATATCCTTTTATCCTGGGAAAGTATGTAACATATGCACTGTCTCTGAACTGTTTTGTCTGCAACTTCATTGTGCATTTGCCTTTTATATTGAATAGAGGTGTTTTAGTAAGAACTGTGTTTCAATTGTGTGTGTTCAAAGTCCAAGTTTATGACATAATGGTAATAGTTTTACGTTTGATGCTCCCACTGTGTGGAATGCTCTCCCTGATGAGATTCGTGCCTCTCCCTCGCTGGCCTCCTTCAGAAAGCAGCTCAAAACCTACCTGTACACCAAAGCATACCCACCTTAGCCTGGATCATTCCCCTGGCGTTCTCCGTGGTGCTTGATCCCTGCTATGCCCCTGGATACAGAAATTTTGATGTCTGCTTTTTGTTTTGTTGTGCCTTAGAGTCCTCTTATTTGGGGAGATTAAGTGCTATAAAAGTCCAATTAGAATTAGAATTATTCAAAGAAAATCAGAGTTTTCTCAATGGTGTACTTTACATACTGTGGTAAATTTGGCATAACTTAGTCTGTATTATATCATTAGTGTCCAGGCTTTGTGACCCACACTATACACTTACCGGTATTATTTTTGGTGTTCTATAGTAACTTGTAAATGACCTAACTAACTTTGGGTCATCTTCATTTAGTTCAACTGGTTATTCCTGATAAATCAATGGAAAGTCGCTGTTGATTGTCACTGATACACAATCGAATTCCAGGCCAAGAAAGATATCAATTTCAAAGATTGTAATTTGAAACATTTAGGGGTTTAACATTGCTTTAAAGACATTTCAGATTACCAGTACAATCCTGGCTGTTTGATAAAACAAATAAAACCCATCTTTTACTGAAAACAGTCTTCAGTGGCTCAAAAAGTAACATCCACGTTTCAAGCTTAATGTCTTGGCAGATATTCGAACCCATCATCTCAGAGGTGGGAGATGAATGTCTTACCACCAAGCCATCGAGCCACCTTCCAAAGATTTGAAATCATTTATATATACTTTGCAAAAGAGAAATGCTAGATAAGTATGGTTACGATAAGATGGTTACGTATATATTCCCAGAAAAACAAAAAACTCCAAGATTCCAGATTAGGTTTGACTCAGAATCACTACTGACTCTACCTGATAAACATGAAGGTAGTTAGAGCACTCATACTGCAGGGCACTGCGAGTCCATGTACTAAAGACCAAAAAAACAGGGTCTTGTGTTTGCACTTTAAACCTGAACATTGATCTTTGCTTGGCAGAATCACTACACTAAGAAGTCTCAAATGTACACAGCATGGTCTACATTGAAATGGGGTACAATGACCTGAGCAGTTTGAATTTTGGTTAACCTTTTTGAATTTTGAAGAGTACAAATATGGTAAATTTCCCAATTTTTTTTCAACATGCTTTTACTAATAAACAAATTGTGAGACACAGATTGGTCTATGTCTTGTAAACTGTCTGGTGGGGACCAAAGATTTTGAGTGCCACGGAAAGAGCACAAATATCTTTAAAGTCACTGATCTCTGCCATCTCATTTACAACGGTATGTGGTTCAAGACTCAAGTTTTTTGAAATGGAATGTGACTGTATGTTTTGAATCAACTCATTCAGATAGACTTTATACAATCATTTCAAGCATGTAGTTCTCTTGCACCAGTGAATATCCACCTCTGATTGCCTTAAGAAAACTGTTTCTGAGAAATACACTCAGAAAAAGTCAATCTGATCTATTTAATGGATGCTTAGTTGCAAGTTTGTTTTTGAAGGATTGTTCAAGTATTTCTACTATTTGAGAATGTCTGCCAGTATATGTCATGTTTACCTTTAGGAAAAAAAACCCTTTTGCACTACAGACTATGTTTACAAAAGAATCATTTTATATTGAATTTAAGGAGTAACTGGTTCAAAGTCTTGATGTAAATCAGAGGTCTGTGTTGTAGACATAAGTGAAAATGATTGCCTGAAACATTTAAATCCCATTGATTTTTGACAGATAACTTCTAAAACATTTACACTCATAAAGAGTGACATACAATTGTATTTGTTCTACTTTAGGCAGTCATATCACTACAACTGCAGAAGCTTCAGGAGCCCTGTAATTATTCGCAAGGATTGGCAATTTTCATGTACTCACAATCAGTGCTTGTGCGGATTGGATAGGTTCAAAGTTGGGGTTTCATGTCTCATTTCACAGCCAGGGTCATATTGGGACAGGTCCGCAGCATTGTCACTTGTTGGGGTTGAACCCAAACAGAGCTTACAGCCTGTGATTAGATGCCATACTTACTAATTGACTAGGTCACTGAGGACATTGGTTGTGGGTTCAAGTTCACCCTTATGACAACATTAAGGCAATAGTGAATATCTGTCCCAGTACGATCATAGTTGTTGAGGAGGTAAACATCAAAATCTTGTCCTACATATTATCGATATTGACAACGTTGAGCGAGGGGTTATAGGAGGTTTTACAATGATGAGTGATGTTAGAATCACGAAGGTGGAGTCTGAGTGATTCTAATGTGCTCATCGTTGTAAAATCTCCTATAACCCCTCACCCGGAGTTGTCTATTTTTATTCTAACATGACAATATTTTAAAATTAATATTACTCATGTTCTGCACAGCTTTTTTTGAATAAACATGTCTAAATGACTGAAAATGAGTGGCTGTTCCATCATATGTGTGCAAGGGGGTGGGTTGCTATATAGAGAATGATAAACGCAAAAATAATAAGTTTCGTAGAGAAAACTATGTTTCATGAAAATGCCAGGAGTGTGCTATTGTGATTCTAACATGACATTTTATATTTGATGAAGATTTGATTAAGATTTGTAGAGTATATTCTTTGTAATTTGACTTTTAAAAAAGTGAAGTGGGATTATCGCTCACACATGAAAAACTGGCCGTGAGGTTATGCTCGGTTTTACAACGGCGATTGACCAATCAGAATCATGGACACAAGCATGTCATGTTAGAATAGGAGATATCTGACAATCTGAACAGAATAGAATCACAAAGATTACCAAATATGTTTTACTTTTCTGTTTCAATGCTTCTTGCTACAAATTTGTGGTGACACCAGTGTGATTTAAATATTTACTGTGTTTGGAATTCCATTGGAGTTTATTTAGGTCTAACTTATTTTTCTTTATCTTGTTATATATAAATCTAGTACTATCTTGCAAACACATTACCAGATAAGGATATCTACCATTTAAAATCACTCAAGGTAAATGTTGGTAGATTTATTTACAGCTTTCTCATAATCATAAGATGGTGTCACATTTATTATCTTGCAATAAAATCACGACTCTATTTTGTAATTATAAGAAATAGAATGGTTGAAGTTGATCCCTAGTGGCTCCTGTAAATATAGAAGAAGATTAGTAACTGGATGATATACATCAAACAAGCGAGACAAGGTTAATCAAGGTTAATGTTACTGACTGCAAAAACCACAATTTATATGTAGCTTCTCTACACCACAACATTATTATTAAACTAAAGAAATTTACCTAAAACAACCTAAAGTGAAAATAATATTGTGAAAATGGGCTCCTTATTGTTTTTCCTTTAAGTTTGTTATTATTCTCATACATAATAATCCACTTGGTGCAAGTGTTTTCCATTTATCATTCCATTTAAAATTATATAAAAAGTTAAAATATAATAGATTTGAATGTCGTTCTTAGCTGATGAGAACATAATTATTAGGAGAGTTTTTTCTTTTATAATGTGAAATTTTAAAGGTAATCAGATTGACAAATCTTTACATTATTCCATAAATTGTCTTTAGGATAATGGGTAACAGTCTGTGCTTTGAATATTTTATCTTAATTTGATAACATATATGTTTAATTTTGAAACTTACTAATTGTAACAGCTTAATGTTCAGGGGACAGGTGACAGGCATATTTTGGGGCTTGGGTTTATGAAGCGATGTACTGAATTCAACTGTATAAAAAAGAAAGGGTTTCAGGTGTAAAATCAGCGGGCATGACATTGATGTAACTTGTTACTAAGGAGATTGAAACACATTAGTATGCACATAATTTTCTTTTGTGTTATTATTTAAAAATCAGAATTCTTTGAATTTACACCACATTAGTACGAATAAAGACCTAGTAAGCACTAACAATTGTACTTTTGATTTATTTGGGTTTAATGCTGCTTTCAACATACTGTATAGGTTATGCTACAACAGGTTGGTTTTAAAGGGCAGAGGAAACCAGTACAGACTAGTTGGTCAAGGTTCTGCACTGTAAACTGCTGGGCATTGGTAAGCAATCAGCAACTTTCCTATATAGGATTGGGTCTGGGGTTTGAACCGCCCTACTCAGGGGTGGGAGGTGATTGTGTTACCCACTATACCACACTGTCCCTCCACAACAATGGTACTAGATGATACAATAACACACCCTGTCGTTAAGCAACAAGAACTACACTAAATGCTACAGTGAGTATTATTTTGAAAAATTCTCCAACTTTTAGCAGGTGAGTAGTAGATATCATCAGGGTATATCATAGACCTCCAGTTAAAATGTTTTTATCCCTGGACTGATTTTCGTTTCTTTTCTATCATTTTGTTCAGTTTAGAAAGGACTAATATCTTAGACTATTGTATCACTTTGATGCGTAAGGACCTTAAACTTGTGATGATAGACATAGTCAGTGTTTTTCCAAATTAATTATTAAACTCTACCAATGAAAAGAACTGTAGTTTATTTTGTCTCTGTGGAGAGATTTTGTGGTAAACTGATACACTGATGCACATAACACGTTATGTATACATCCCACTTCCTGTGAGAGACCCATCACTTGTGATGAGGAACAACCAGATTAGCCTTTAAACCTGGGTCAAAAATATACTCTTTATCAGTAAACAATACTTAGCCAAGTGTTTAATCTCTCAACATCTCAGCCACAGTAACCCTTCAGTGTGACAGTATTGAAGACATAGCTTTATAAATGTTATACTTAGTTCAAAAGTATGACTCACAGATGATCAAGTAACATCAGTGAGTGCCAATCAAAGACAAGATTTCAGAAAAAAATTCCTTGCCCAGAAGTGGAGAGATTGGCAAAAAAATTGGTCAATATTATTTTAGCAAAAAGCTCCATGGGAAAGAGCTGAAAACACAGATTTAGATGCCATAAACAATTTTTTTCATCAGACAAAATAAACAACAACTCTGTGCAACTGTGGTGTAGGTTCAGAAAAGAAGCCAATAACATGTATGTTGCTTGACCAGGGCACTATGCCCATGATATTACTGGCTGACATGAAAAAGGTATATATCTTACCTTGGTAGTCTTTGGTCTCAAAGTGGTTCTCCTTGGAAGTGGGAACACTGCATTAGTGGTAGAATATAGATCATTGATAATGTTACCATCATTCTGGATCTCATTTTCTATGGGCTGAAAAGTAGAGTTCTTGTGGTAATCAGTTATACCTTGATTTGATTTATTTATTGAGTTAAATGTTACTTCAAGACATTATATAGGTAATATCACAATTGCTAGCTTTATGGGCAGAAACCAGTACCGACAAGCTGGTCATGATTCGTCCTTGTAACCTGCTGGGCATCAGTAAGCAACTGCCAATTTCCTGCATTGTGTCTGGGGTTCGAAACACGGACCTGAGATGATGGAAGTGTTACCCACAACATTATTACTTTAGCACTAACATAACATAACATGACATACTTATATAGCGCAATTCTATTTAAGAAAAAACAACCATTGCGCTTTTTCTGTACAATATGCTGTTTTAAAATAATGAGATTTTAGTTTCTTTTTGAAGATGTCCAATGGAAGTTGAATGTTCCTGGTATCATCGGGCAGTTCATTCCAATACTTTGGTGCCACAACACTGAAGACGAGTTTTGATCTTTTCTCTTGTAGCATGTATGATTTTCTTCCAATCTTGTGGTGTGTTGATGTTGCTGGTAGTTAAGCATTGATGTCAAATATGATGGTGCCTGTCCATTCAAACTCTTATATACTAGTAGATTTATTTTAAATTTGATCCGAAACCTAACATGCAGCCAGTGGAGCTGATGCAGGTGAACTGATATAGAATCATGGTTCTTGACATTCAAAACTATCCTGGCAGCCCAATTTTGTACTTTCTGCAACTTATGGATAAGATATTGTGGGAGTTCAGCTAGGAGAGAGTTACAATAGTCTAATCTGGAAGATATGAGTGACTGTACTATTCTGTGTGCAGCAGACTTAGTCAGGTAAGGTCTTATTTGAATGATGTACCTTAGGTGACCATAACAGGATCTGCATATGGCATTTACTTGTTCCTTTAGTGATGGGTCTTGGTCAATGATTACCCCAAGGTTTCTGACACTTGTGCTTGGCTTTATGTCAATACTAACCACATTTAATGAGTCAATAATGACTTTGGAGCGCTGTCTTCCAGTGCCAGCAATTAAGAACTCTGTCTTTTCCTTCATTTAGCTTGAGCCGGTTATTAGACATCCAGTTGCTTATTTCAGATGCACACAAATGGAGTTGTTCTGCAGTTTGTTTTTGGTTTTCAAAATTACTTGGGTCAATTGATTTGTAAAGCTGTGTGTCATCAGCATACATGTGGAAAAGTATGTGAAACTTTCTGATGATAATACCAAGAGGTAATGTATATTTGCAGTACAGATCAGGCCCAAGACCTGATCCCTGAGGCACACAGCATTCTAGAACCTTTTTATGAGATTCACTGTGGTAAGTCACCAATAACTACTGATTGAGTTCTTCCTGTTAAATAAGTTCTAAACCAGTCTAAAGCTTTGCCTTCAATTCGAAACATTTTCTCAAGTCGGTGCAGCAAAATAGAATGATCAACAGTGTCAAATGCAGCTGATAAATCTAGAAAACCCATAAATAGCACTTTTTGATTATCTGCTTCCAATAGAATGTCGTTCATGATTTTGTTCAGAGCAGTCTCAGTGCTGTGGTGGCATCTGTATGCTGATTGTAGATTTTCACAGATGACTGTTTGTGTGGTCAAGTAATTGGATTGAGACTGCTTTTTCAATCATCTTGGACAGAAAAGGCAAGTTAGATACTGGCCTAAAATTTTCAAAGTAGGATCCGCATCTGTCTTTTTTGGCAGAGGGGTAACAACTGCATGTTTGAACCCCTCACTATCAAGGACATGCTAAGAGTGACACAACATATAACATACTAATTGGCTTTAACTCATATCATTGGGCTTCCAATGAACATACAAGTAATTCTCTTATTTGACTCTTTGGAAATGAATAACAGTATTTTTGCTGTAGTGAAATCTTTTTATTCTTACAAGCTTACTGTAGCATACCATTTTATGACATAAAGGATTAAGGCTCACCCTTGGTATTAGCATTACAAATTAGTAAACTAGTGCTGATGTTTTGTTAATATTTCTTAAACTGTGTCACTTATAAATATGATGTATACATCATTACAAAAGTGTTTTTACAGAGCTTCTGCTCTGTTTGTTGCATTAAAGTTTATGAAAAAAGATGGAGAAATCTCAAGTTAAAAATGTCTAACAAAAACACAACATCTAAAGAGATGCTTATTATTGTGTTAGAAAGCAAATATTAAAGTGGTATGAATAACTGTGTCCACTGAATCTGTCTGTCTGTTTTACTACACCCTGTCAAAGTGAGGTACCCCTTGTGCCATTTTATTGATATTTAATAATTTACACAAGGGCAACTAAATGGTAATGATCCATTAGTCTGTATTTCCCTCCTATTTTGAGAAAAGATGGCCTTGACTGGATAATAAATAAAGAAATGCCATTTAGTCCAAAGACATACCTTAGTGCTTCTGCTTACAAGCATATACATCCGTAACATTAAAATTCAACCCCTTACCCTTGGTCTCCTGTTTGGTCTGGCAGTTGGTCTCCTATTGGGTCTGGCTGTATTCCTCCTGTTTGATCTAGTTCTAGGGGTGGAGGGCCGTGAAGTCTGAGTGGTGGTCTGCCGACGCGTGGTAGATGCAGTACTATGGGTGGAGGACTGTGTGGTGCGGACACCTGTAGTACTGGGTCTGTGTGTAGTTCTACCTCTTACAGAAGGTTGAGGTATGATTATGGAAGACACCTATAAACAGTCCATCAGCTGTATACTTATACGCAATACACCATTTTGTCTTATTTCATAGCACAACAACATGTCAACAGTGCTGTTTATATGTTACAGTGAATTCCATTGGTGCCTTTGACCTCCGATACCAGCTACCCCCTCAAATAAATGAAATAAGTACTTTACAGTTTTCATGATCAGCCTGATCTGAACTGACATGGACTTCACCATTTTGATGGAATCTATTCTCTGTACAGTTTCTGCTAATTGTAATTGAGATTGAATCTCTTTTAACCTGTTAATCAAAGACATACATTATTCTCCCTCTCTCTATTGTGGATAAATAAAGATTGCACTTACTAAGTTTTAAGACATGAAAGCACAGAAAGAACAATTAGAATACGGAAGTGTTGCAAATATTGATAGAGTAAGTGCTTTACTTTGTTCTATTCATATACTGGAAATTTATTTTGATACATTAATTCAAACTTTAAAAAGTTACTTTATTAGTATAGAGCTTAAGTGAAATAGAAATACCAGTAGCTTCAAGCAAGATATATTACTACTGAAAATACTTTTAATAACACTTAAATTTTAAAGACAAAAAATCAAATACATTCAAATTTAGACTTGAATTAAAATCAATCATTATTGTGGTCTGAATTATTTTGTATGCCACACAAAAATATTGTGAAAGACTAAAAGATCAGTTAGAAAATCATATTAGTCCTTGCAAAACCTAAACTAATTAACACAAATAAAATATTTTCAAAACTGTGCATGACACACAAAATCCTTTTAAAAGTAAGAAGGTTTGTTGTAAAATCTCATTAAGTTATACAAAACCTTAACTGAAATGCACAATAATGGACTATTGCACAATAAATGTAATTTCACAAATTCCCTAAAAACATTCAGTGAATTTGTGAAAAAATTTTACTATAGTTTCATAGATTTCACGAATTCCTAGAGATTTTAGGGAATTCGCAAAATTTCCTAAATATGTTCAGGGAATTCGCGAATTCCCTGAGTACACAAATTCACTGTAACATATATGTATGGGGCATTCCATGTAGACCACGGCACATTCCATTTAACTTAATATACACAATATAATAGGCCCCAGCAGGCAATAGGATATCAAAAAGAAATCAAAAAGACACTGGGCAAGACATCAGAAACTGATGCTTATTTGAAATTCGAAATGACATCATATGTTAAATGTCAAACAGATCTTTAGTAGCCTAGTCTATTTGACATCTCCAAAAGCCATAAAAATGACATCTAGTAGCCGATATAAATTTGAAATCAGCATAAGACATCAATATGATCGCCCAATTTGGACTGACTTCATGTCTATATGACATCAGAAACTGACATCAATTTGATGTACTGATATAAAAATCTGATTCACATCATTTCACAAGTGCTGAAACTAATTTTCAGTAATAAAAATATTGGTTAATAAGACTTTGTTTTCACAGTTAATATCACATTACATTGCTTTAACTACCATTTGTGTACACTTACCTGACACAGCCTTAAGTGATTTCCATGTACTATAAAGATTATTCCATGGGAGAAAATAATTAATGTTCAGTGGGAACCAGTTCAAAAATTTATACCATTTGTAAAGATACAAATTATGGGTACAAAAGTTTGAATATTAGAAGCCCTTTTTCTGAACTTTTATCTTTATTTATTCAATCTTTGGCTTGGTTGCAAACACTAAAGTATACATTTGTTTACAAAACAACATATTTCTTGTAAATTTTTGCTGTCACACAGCATTTTAGTTACAGTTTTAAACATAATTGTTTTGTCTGTACCAAAACTTAATTATTTTTGTCAAAGCAACATCACAGAGACTAGAGGCCAAGTTAGTAGGTTCAGCATCTAATCAAAGGTTGTCACCTCTGCCTAGGTTTGACCCTACTCATGTGAAAAAGCTGAGGGCCTGTCCTAATATGACCCTGGCTGGTGTACAGGATGATATTACATTTGTAATATTCCTAAAAATGATATAATTTTATAGAATACTGATGTTAATCCGATCTCAAATGATATGATGATACTCCACTTGAAATGTTTTAACAAAGTGACATCATATTAATATCATTAAGATGTCAGAAACAATGCCCGAGTAGAATATCAGGTCACATCATATTATTCGAACATCATATTTTCATCATTTGACATGACTACAAAAAGTCATGTTGGGATGGTGTCAATTTTATGTCATTGAATAGGATAATACAATCACATTAGGTCTGGTTATCATTTTGTCATCTAGTTGATATTGTAGGTATGTTATTGACGTAAAGTCATGTCATGTCACATAAACTGGATGTCAGATTTGTGTCAGATGACGTGACCACCTTAAATCATGTCCGAGTGATAGTTACTTGATGTCATATACTAACATGACCAAAACATGATGTCAAGAATTGGACCTGTGCCTGCTGGGGGGATTCCACCGTCACAAGTTTGCCTCCTAACTGCCCAAGTTAGTGCTCAGGGGCAAAGTCATTAAAGACTTATTTTTCACGAGTGCAACTCAAGAGCACACATGGAGTGATCACATTTGCTCATTTCATTTTAAAATAAATTTTCAACAGGACTAGTTTTGATAGCCTTCTGAGTTATAAATTGGAAAGATGTTATATCTTGAACCACAGTATAATCACACATGAAATCCTCTCACTTATGGAGCCATAACATCTTTCGGTCTGGAACCACATCATCATACACTTACACCTAGAAAATGTCCTTACATATGACCAAGCATTTTCCACATAACCACCATTAACTCATAATCAAATATGAAGCCCTCTGTTGCTTCTACAGCCACAATATTTTTCAGTCTGCAGCCACATTATCACACACTTCAAATCTTTCTTACATATTTTGATATAGAGCCATTATTGTATCGTATAACCACACATTTTACATTCAGCCATCATTGCATCAAATAACCACATATAGACATTTGGCCACTATTACATCATATGACCACACATATTACACATAATGATGATTGTATGTGATATATGTGTGGTTACGTGATGCAATGGTGGTTAGTATCATATAACCACAGATTTACACACCCGCCATTACATCATATAACCACACATCTTACATATTTCAACCATGACATATAACCACACATTTTATATATAGCCATTATGACATCATATAACCACACTAAAGCCTCTCACCTCTGGAGCCACTACTTCATGCAGTCTGGAATCTCTGTCACAGTATACTCCTGCAGCCTCCCGCTTGTCACAGTTGTGTTGAGTCCAGTCTCGGTGCTCACATTCTGAGATGGTGTTCTCTTTACCTTGGCATCTCACGTCATCCAAGAAAAAGTCTGTACAATAAGAACACAGAGGTATGTTTGGTTACATCTCACTCACTGTTATGGAGAAAGACCCCATAGCATGGGATCAAGGTCATATTAACATATCGGATTCACTGAAATTCTATACCGTTGCAACCTCAGTAGGTAGAAGGAAACATAAGCCCTAGCTTTGCCTTTGACATTCATAATAGAGACAATAAACTAAAAGGAGAATACTAAATGTTCTGGGCTGGGATTCACAAAAGGTCTTAAATATGAGACAAAATTTTAGCTAAGACCAGTCTTAAGTTTAAGAATTTTGTCTTAGCTGAGATTTTATCTTAAGTTGGGATTCACAAAAAGTGCTTAGCAAAATCTTAGCTGAGACAAAATTTAGGCAAAAAGTCAATTCAAGTCAAGTCAGTCCAAATTAACAAACTTCAGTAAAACAAAAATACTTTTCACTGATAAATACACCAAACATGCTCTTCAAAATTATAAAACAGATTTGTTACTTTTTTTAGTAAAATTATGTAAAAATAGTAGTCTTTGTGTTTTACTGTGAGTCAGCCATTTTTATGACAATATTTTTACCACAAGAAGGTAAAATGTGGAAATTTATAGGTAACTAAATGATCTAAATTTCTGTAACAATGCACGGAAATTACTTTTAAATCATGCATAGATCTCCATAGTATTTTTTTTTTGTTGGCATAACAAAGGGTAAAATGTAAATACATGCAATGGAATATTTTAAAAATGACTTAAGTCTGCCCTGCAGTGGTCTTAAAAGTTAAGACAAAACTTAAGACAAATTTCGTCTTAGACCTTTTGTGAATTTCATTTTGTCTAAGCATAATTTTGTCTTAACTTTATGACAAAGGTTTTTACATTTAAGACTTTTATCTTAGACTTAAGACAAATCTTAAACTTAAGACCTTTTGTGATTGCCGCCCCTGAAATATATGTATTGACAAATATTTAGTTTTTTTTGGATTTCAACGTGGCTTTCTTTATAGGTCATATCACGACAGGTAGTTTTATGGACAGAGAAAAACAGCGCATACAGTTGGTCAAGGTTCTGTACTGTAAACTGCCGACCATCTGTAAGAGACCACCATCTTTCCCACATAGGGTCCAGGGTTTGAACCATGGACCTCAGGGATGGGAGGCGAGTGTGTTACCACTGCGTCACCATGGTCCCTTGTACTGACAAATACCGACCATAAGTCCTAAAAAGTTAAAAAAAAATCTGCAATATGAGTAAGGGATTTGATTGTTCCAAAGAAGGTAATCTTTGAAATATGTGCAAGAACCCATAATTTGTGATGACTAATGAATGATATTGAGAAACAGCCACAGGGCTTTTGAAGCAATGCACTAGATCTGACAGACCACGTAATATCAACAAAAGAAAAATGGACCTCTTTGACCAGACATTTATGAAATATATTGACCCTTAGTGTCAAATAAACCAAAATATATATTAATGTCAATTATCCAGGGCTTGCAACACTTACCGCAAAAATAAGGAACATTACCTGTGATATGACCAACATAAGAGACCCATAAAATCTGACACATAATCTACATATGCCTATATAAGGCAATGTGTTTTGGCTCCAGATCAATACACATGTTGTCGTATAATAAAAACAACAAACATGGTGCCCACTGATTTAATCACTGATTGATCACAAACCGTATTGTTAAGGTGGCCTTAAAGTCTTTGAAAGGTTAAAAACTAAATGGCTCAAATTAGATTCTGATATTAAAAGACATTAAGCAGTTCCCCAGCAGGTTATTTTATATTTAGAATATAGCATCCTTAAATTAATTAGGTACTTTATTTGTACTCATATAAAAAACCTTGAAATACATCATTTAGCTAAAGCATAACTTTGTGTGTGACTTTAAGTAAAGAACAGCAATCCATACAAAACTGTGACATTTTGTTAACAGTTTAAATTTGTGATTTTCAGTTAATATTATCGATTATTTATAATAATCATGACTTCTAAAACAGCCAAAATTTAAGAAAACTACAAATGCAATTTTAGTTAGTGATGGTAAAGGGGGGAATCGAGAAGGGGATAGTTTCAGTTTGTTGTAGTAGATAAAAATTAAGATGAGTCTATAAACCTAAGTATAGTGATTCCTTGTCACAGGAACATTTATTCCAGACTGTCAGTGTAAAAGATCCTTGCCAAGTCTATTTTGACCATCAGTGAAAGCAGAGGCTGATGTAAATGTCTCTGAAGTGACCAACACCTACGTGACACAAACAACTGTACAGCACTACTGAACAGTACACAATGGTCATGTATGACACACCAATACAGGAGTGGTTTTTTTTCCAGTGAAATGTTTGGAAATAGGAGTCACTCTACTATCCTTGGGTTTATTGACTGAAAGTTTATGTTCATAGATTTGTGCTCTGAACGCTCTGCCTGACTCACCTACATCGTATTTTTTGCATTCTTTGCATGTAATTAAATATACTATGTCACTTAATTCACCTGATAGGGGTTTGGGTAAGTGTTTGGTTTATATTTATTCCCACTAATTTTGCAGGTGATTTCATCAAGATTTTTGATGATAGGGCAACAAGTGCTTTTGGCTTCTATTTATTTTTGTGGATAAGAAATGGGTGCTTTGGTGCACCAGTGCAAAAACCGGTGCAATCACACTTTCAAAACGTACCTGGGGTGTGTGTGTGTGTGTGTGTGTCTCAGCCAGTTTTCACCAGCCTCTGATGAGAAAGTTCAAATATTTTATATTAACTTTCGAAACACAATACATACAGTGTAATATATTGTGTAAGGCCAACAACACATTAAATTTGTGATCTTACCTAGTGACTTATAGCACTTCAGAGGGGCCACGGTGGCAGAGTGGTAACACTCTCGCCTCCCACCTCTGAGGCCGGGGTTCGATTCCCGGCACAGCCTCAAGAGGGAGCTGGTAGTTGCTTGCTGTTGGTCGGCAGTTTACAGTACAGAACCCTAACGAACTGTATGTACTGGTTTCCTCTGCCCTTCCAACTACCCGTCGTGATATGATCTGTACAGTGTTAAAAGCGACGTAACCCCCCCCCCCCCCCCCCCCCCCCCCCCCCCAAAAAAAAAAAAGAAAAAATATATATAGCACTTCAGTTACTTATTTTTTTTAGTGTAAATATGTTACGTTTGCTGAATCCTCTATTTACATGTGTCAGTCTTCCAGTAGTATTTAAATGTGTCAACGTGATTACTTGACTCCCAAATAAATGGTCATGGGTTCAAATCCTGCTGCTGACAACATGTGACATTCACTGAGGACTTGTCACTGATATGAAGTTAGATGTGAAAATGAACATACATCCCTTTACTTTGATTTTTATTATTTTATTATGTACTCTACCACTGACTATGTATTAAGATTTCAGTAACTTTGAATTTTGTTGTGCACTCTCCCTTTGCTTATTTACTGAGATTTCACTAACTTTGATTTTTGCTGTGCACTCTGCTATTGCTTATTTATTAAGATTTCACCAACTTCGAATTTTGCTGTACACTCTCCTTTTACTTATTTTTTAAGATTTCAGTAACTTTGAATTTTGCTATGTATTCTCCCTTTGCTTAGTAATTTAGATTTCAGTAACTTTGATTATTGCTATGCACTCTCCATTTGTTTAGCAATTTAGGTTTCAGTAACTTTGATTATTGCTATGCACTCTCCATTTGTTTAGCAATTTAGATTTCAGTAACTAAATTTGATTATTGCTATGCACTCTCGTTTGCTTATTCATCAAGCTTTCAATAACTTCTTTTGTTTGAAATTCCAGTGTTCCGTTTCTTTCATTCTTTTTCAAACGTTTAAATATCTATGCAGCCTAGTTTCCCCATTATATTTTGTTATATAAGTCTGATGTGAGAAAAGAACTTGGATGTAAATTTACTGATGCCTTGTTCAGCAACTGCTTAAACTTATGTTATCATTTACAAATAGAACCTTGAAACATGTTAAACCCCACGTATGCATTGCAAGTGTTACATCATGTGGCAACGAACTCTGCAAGGACAAAACAGCAAACATCTTTTCAGTAAATATCCAGTAAACACACATAGGTCGGGTGCAATAGTACTCACATATTCACATCAGACGTGCTGGAATTTGTCTTATGGGTAGAGTGGGTAGAGGTTTGTTTGGTTTTCAAGCAAAGGATGTAGCATTTGATATGAAAAGAGGAAAAAAATCAAAATAATCACACCACGCCACACTCTTGATTGCTAAAAAATGCGCATTGTACAAAATGACGTCAACAAAATGATGCTCTCCTGTAGTATATCTTGTTCCTTTATGAGATGGAATGTATAAATATGAGAAATGCTGTATTTCCATATGTGGTAAAACTAGTCTTTTCTGAACAGCAGAAAACAGAGATTGATAATTATATATTCAAACCTGAACACTGGCATCGGTGGTCGCTGTTTCAAATCCAACTTGTGACAAAATGGGAAATTTACTGAGCATCTGTCTCGATAAAACCTAATACCAAGGTCACACCTTTCTTAGTTGGGTTCATGAGTTACAAATGGAGGGGGTTCTCCTAGCTTCGGATATGGTTCAGTCCACCTTGTGTTTGGGTAGGATACATTTGGTTTGATTTGATGGGATTCATATTTGGGTAGGCTACATTTGTGTGATTGGATGGGATTCACATTTGGGTAGGCTACATTTGGTGTGATTGGATGGGATTCACGTTTGGGTAGGATACATATGGTGTGGTTGGATGGGATTCACATTGGGTAGGATACATATGGTGTGATTGGATGGGATTCACATTTGGGTAGGATACATTCAGGGCGATTTGACACAGCATGGAAATCTATTCGTATTCAAGATTGTTTTTTAAATGTTTGAATAGCTGTTATGTCCTCTCACAATCTGTATTAAAATATACACACTGGATGAATGAAAGGGGAAGGATGGTTATACAGGGGTGACTTGTTCTTCATTTATTTATTTATTTGGGGTTTTACGTCGCTTTCAACACTGTACAGGTCATATCACGATGGGTAGTTGGAAGGGCAGAGGAAACCAATACATACAGTTTGTTAGGGTTCTGTACTGTAAACTTCCTACCAAAGTCAAGCAACTACCAGCTTTCCACTTGAGGCCATGCTGGGAATCGAACCCTGGCCTTAGAGGTGGGAGGCGAGAGTGTTGCCACTCTGCCACCGTGGCCCCTGACTTGTTCTTCAATGTGTACTACTCATATATGAAATATCTTTTTGGAGGCAAAGAAAAAGGTCTTCAAGCAGAAATCAAGTACATGTACATATAGATATGACCGCAAGGAAAACTGTGACCGAGGCACAAGCTGTTAAAGGGAAATGTAGACCTCAATTTTGACTTTGTTACTTGTGTGTTTTGTCCCTTTGTCAGGCATGTTGTTTGATCTAAACAGAATATATTTTCATATTTATCATGGCATAAAGGCTGAAAATACTTGTGGTTTGAGGGAAGTACATAGCAACAAGCATGAAAATGACTGTATTATTAAAATTTATGCATTGCAATTACATGTATACAAATGCAGTCAAAAGTTTGTTAACTTGGCTTAATCAATGAGTTTAGACTTTAACTACAAAAATATGTACATTCCAAAACGTGTAAAAGCTCTTGCTATGCTTTCTATAGGAACATCTGACTTAAAATTATAAAGTAAGACGCCACTGTTTAACCACCCACAAATATGCATATATTTCTACCTGTTTTTCATATGTAAGACATGAAACATCAAATATGATCTCCATGGCATACCTTTTAATGATCAGTCTTTTAACACATCTTTACAAGGCTTAAGTACTTCTGCAATTTGATAAGTTAGCTGAGCAAGTTGCTGTAAGTTTAGGTTCATTAATAAGTTCACATAATTTGAGTCTGCAACTGTTATTTGCCTAATTCTGTAGATCCCCCCAAAAATAAAAGGTCAAAGTTCTACCATTTGCGTGTACTGGAAAGAGGAGATAAAATTCCAGGGCTCTTAATTAAACATGTTTGGTGTGTGTATTTCAGTACATAATTGTGTTCACACAAAGAGGGAAAAAGTCAATTTGCATACCAACAGAAGCCTATCCTGGCTGTTATTACATCAATGAAGCTGGGTCATCATTATGAAAATGAGAACAAGTAAAACAAACAGACATCTTGCGTATGTATTGCCCTGTTTCTGTTTACAACAGAGGCAGATACAGGATTTCCCAAAAGTGGGGGCGTGGGTTGTCGCGGGTATGGATATTTCATACTTGGACTTTCTGTAGTGGGACATATCACGCGGTGCACGGACAAAATGTCGGTGGACAAAATACTGGGGGACCAAACGCCAGTCAAAATTGCAAGAGGGGGGGGGGGGGGGGGGGGGGGGGGACAAAATGCTGTCCATTTTATGGGACAGGGAGGGCAAAATGCCTAACAAGTCACATCAGGTATGCCATGTGCAGGCAAAAAAGTTTGAATATCAAGATGTCATTAGGAAGTTATCGAAACCCTGACGTGATAGCTACCCGAGACAATTTTGCTGACTTATAATGTTGACTTTAAATATAATGTTACTTTTTTGAGGAATGATCTCCAGGGGCCAGTGGAAAGACTGTCTGATTCTGATACTCTCCCTATTGAAGTTGACTGTCAAAGGCACAGAAGACATGCATGTTGTCTTGACCCTACATGCAGCAGATCACGTGTTTGGGAAGTAGCTTCACAAAAAGTGACATCACATCCAGAGTAGCCCTGATTAAGATTCAAATTTGGACCATATATATTTTTAAACATGGTGACTAAAATTTGTATTCCCAAAGTACTCGTACAGATATAAGCTCAACAGGCAAATATTTGATAAGTGAACATTTTAAAATTGAAACTCACTTAAGTAAACTGAAAGTTGCCTTTTATTACAAAGAAACTTGAACCTTTAGTAAGGCTATGTCCATCCTTGGGGGTGGGTGGTGGGGGGGCTATTCCTCATCCATGAGTGTCTTCTATGATTGCTTTGGGTTGCACAGTGAAGCAGACGTGCAGGAGTAAGGAGATGTAATATTTGTATGGTATTTGGAGGGCGGTATTGTCAGATACTCGTTTAACACCAACTCAGCAGATTGCACAGCATAGTACTCGGTCTCTTATTACACTTTTATAGTGCTTAGGTCAAACACAATTGTACATTTCTAGCACTGGGGGTACATTGTGGTAAATTTTGTACTTTTATATACTACAGACTAGACTAAGATCATATTGCTGCAAAAGATGCCTTAACATAGTTATCAACATGATATTGATAATTGGGATAAGAATTAAGGATGGCATTGTAATTGCAAAAACCGTTTACTAACTGCAACTTTGTCTACCATGGCAATTGATGCTGAAGTTGAATGACTACGTTCATTTTTACTGCCCTATAGTAAAATGTTTTTCACAGACAAAATATTTGCATCTTTGTCTTTATCTTACTTCATGTTAGCCTTACAGCGACAGTCCACGAAAAAAAATCCTTTTTATGAATCATAATCACTAAGATTGTCCTTTTTGTTGATTTAAGATCTCCTACCATTTATAAATATTATAGAAGAGACACATCAGTAACAAAAGGACCTTCCATATTATAACATTTTGAAGGGGCCATGGTGGCAGAGTGGCAACACTCGCGCCTCCCACCTCTGAGGCCGAGGTTCGATTCCCGGCATGGCCTCAAGTGGGAAAGCTGGTAGTTGCTTACCGTTGGTTGGCAGTTTACAGTACAGAACCCTAACGAACTCTATGTACTGGTTTCCTCTGCCCTTACAACTACCCGTCATGATATGACCTGTACAGTGTTGAAAGTGACGTAAAACACCAAATAAATAAATAAATATAACATTTTGAAGTTGCATAAAGACCACACTCATCTGACCCTTGAGAAAGACTACCATTTTCTTCGGGACCCTTTTCCAGACAAGGAGCTTGTTTTGACTGAGAAGGCGTGTCAAGCAATTATTAAATACCAGTAACTTGATGGATAAAGATGTTTCTTCTCTTTGCACAAACGAGAGAGATGAATATCCAGGGTCTGGATAATACCCTAGATTTTGTCTACCCACTAAGTAAAACTAAGCGTATATTACTAGTACTCGCAGAATAAAATCCCAAATGGATACACTGACTTTTTTTCCAATTACAATGCCAACTGTCTCATTCAGTCTACAGGTCTATCAACATCATGCACATCACCAGATTGAACTCGTAAGATCCGAGACATGTGCTGCCTGTTTCAGTCCAATCTAATGGTTGATTCACATTGCACCGACTCTAAATATATAGGTTCGTTGATTGGTATTAATCAACAGGAGTGTTCATAATTCTAGCGTACACTACCAGCCCCCTCAGTACTAGTTAAATGCACAGAACCCATGCTGTCCACAGTATTTAACCTCAATTGCAGACATCAGGTGATTCCCCCCCCCCCCCCCCCCCCGCAATATAACTCATGAATATTCATGAGGGAGACCCCAACAGAGTAGTTCAACCTCCCCCACATTGCCAATACATGTGAATCAATACCAACTAACTAGTTTTAAAAACCCCCATAGGAATACCTTCCCCCATCAGGACTGAACCACTGTGCTACACTTCGACGCATCACCCCTACAGTCCTGTGGATGGGGAAAGGAAACAACTCTGTTAAACTGACTTGGCTTTATTTATTAGTATTGTTACACATTAAAACTTGTTAATAAACAATGTTACTGCTACTAATAGATTATTTCTTTTTTAGTTACTACCATCAATTAGCTTTAACACTTTATTTACATAGTTCCTGATTAAGTTTTCAAGTACATAAGACTATATCACTGTTAAGGAACCACAATGCATTAAGAGTTATTTCGTCTGGGATCTAACATTATACATATATTTTTTTCCCTAATTTTCAACCGAATTTGTATTTATACTGTGTGCTGTCATTCAAAGTGAATCAGTTTAAGTTAATCAGTGATTGGTCTTCTGGGTCAGCCACTGTTATGTAAGGTAACTTCAGTATAAGGGACAAAATAGGTGTTAACTCTCAGCTATTAAATCTCATTAATGTCTTTTACCCAATTTGCAGGGAATATTTATGACTTTGTCTGTGCAAAATTTTGGCCTCATTTTAAAGAACAAAATGGCTGCCATAGGCGATTCTTTGAAAATCATAAAGATGCTCTAAAACTTGAAATATTGCAGCTACCTTCATTAAATTTGCACAAAGATATATGGCTAGGAAAGCTAGCTGCATATTAATTTTGGTCTAGTCTCAAAAACAAAATGGCCACCAAATCAGATGTTTAATTTCCAATCTGATTCTCCTATTAAGAAAGCCTTATCTCTCCCTTACCATTGCTCCTAAGGTTTTGGAATGTGAAAACAACTTACAGGAAGTCATGGCCTGAGCGTCTTGCGCAAGCATTGAATTTCATCTTTGACCCCTGCTTCTACGTCAAATGTAGGACATCTATGGTAGGATTCACACTTGGTTAGGATGCTTTTGATGCAACTCAATGCAACTTGAAAAGTGATTGGAATTGGAGACTCTGTTTTAAATGTTTGAAATACTTCTTACAGAAGACATTATCTAGCAGAATCAAACAGAAATGTCCATTAGAAAAGGTGTTACTGAGCCGTTACGATCACCTTTATGTGCAATAGTTATTTAATAATAATAATAATGTAAAGAGTCCCTCTTGTGCATCTAAACATTTATATTTAGTCTCAGGATTTCCGGGCCCAATTTATTAATCACTACCTTGGTTTAATCTAAAGCTAATGCAAATATTGGTTCTGGCAGTTCCTTCAGGAAAAAAAACATTGTGCCTTGATCAAAACACACCTGTTGAAGCCTACATTTCCATGGATAAAATACACATTGTGATTATTTGCTTAAGTGTTATACGATGTACTCTTCTACTGACAAATCTGTCTCCATTATTAAAGAATTCTTTACTTTTCTGACTGTACTAGATATCCCCGGATTCAGAAAGATTGTAACTGTCAAGGCATTTTAGTTTAAGACAATGGTTTTGCAGCTTTTCGAAACAGCAGGATTTGTTAAGCTGGAAAACATACTATCTGATGCCTTCAAAATTGACGAAAATAAATAAGAACATGTGGCAAGGCCAAAAGGTGCCAAAAAGGATAAAGTATTGACAAGCATTGAGCCATGTTTTAACCATGTATTTTTAGCCTGTATTTGTTAAAGAAATGTTTACCCTTCTATATTTTTGCCGCCTCTGTCGGATTTGACATCCAGTGACACCATCATCACACGGTTTAAGAGCAACAACACAATGAGAAGTACGACCACCCATAAAAATCAACAAGGACAAAAAATATACTAGTGTTAATGTCTGAGCTCCCTACATATCTAATAATAATAAACAAGCAAGAACCAAACATGGACTCCTCAAGAGAAAACTTCAGGGAGGTTTGCATATGAACAGACAAAAACATCTCATCCATAGACTGTAGAAGAAGGGTGGAACCACATTCACCAAGTGTCATTCAACCCATTCTTAAGGGGGGAACTACACCACAGTATTTACAGCTTGTATTCATGTCTGCATCCGAGTTTCCTTGTCTGATATACCCTAGAATAAAACATTGAACTTTTCTGTGCCCTGAAGAAGGATACAAATGCCCTGGTGAGTAGTCATCTGGACTACCGCAACTCTCTTTTCAGAAGTCTGTCCAGTTTCAATGAAACTTTCTTGTCCCTGTTCTGTAAATGAACCTCGTATGTTGTCAAGCTTTCCTTTAAAGTGATCCCATCCCCCTTCACATCTCCTGACTGAATATTTTGCTAAAGCTCCGGAGAGGAATTAACATCTATTTTAAACATTTAAATAAATCCTCCATCTGCAGAGAACTCTGTCCACGATGTTTTGAATACATCCTGTCCAAATATGAATCCAGACTTAGTTTCACTCAGGAAATTTATGGATACTACTAACATACAAAATGTATCAAGCCTCAAATATGCCAGGAGAAGTTACATATTTTCGGCTTTTCTTGTGGTAACAAACAAAATCAAATCATTGCAATGATAATGTAGGTAGATTATATTTAATCCAAAAACTATCTGGGAAGCCAGAAGCCAAGCAGGTAAGATTCTACATTCAGTATTGTGAAGTTTATATCTCTTGTGATATTTGAGTTTGATTTCACAAATCGCTTATTCAATTTGGGATTCACCATAGATTTTTTCACTTATGACACGTAAATATGTAGTAAAAACATAGTAAAATGCCCGAGCAAAGTTTGTGGAACAGTAATGTATAACCTTTTAAACTTCAGGCAGAGTACAATATTCATATACAAAAGTGAGCTTTATAGAAACATTGAAGTTTATCAGTCAAATGCAATTGATGCTGGCCGTAAGGAAACTTACTGAACTTAGGGTAAATATTTAATATATGAAGGTTAGGAAAGACAGCAGTACTAGTCAGGGAAGAATTTTCACTATAAATGACCGGGTATTGTCTAGCAACTACATGCCTTCTTGATAAAGGGAAAGCAGAGAGTTTAAACAGTTTAAAACTTCCCACATGGATAGCCACGGTAAGCAAGGAATGCCACAGCATGCAAAGTTTGTGGACAGAGGTGTGGCAGTACAAGGAGGAATGAGGCCTTATACAAAATGCTGATAAACTATTATATTCAATACCACCTGTTGTTGGAATTGGATATTTACCAGCTAATGTTGTGCTGGTCACCTATGATAGCCTTAATTGTATTCAAACCAGTGGAATAAAATACCTAAAGATATTTAGTGTCATGTAAGCCAGAGACTGGCATCTACTGGTATGTGAAGTAATGTATATAAGCTTTGATTTGTACTAATACTATATAAACAAAACTGTCATTTTTAGTTTATTGCTGTATATTTCAAGCCTGTAACTTGTGTGTCAGAGTGTAACACACATTTAGGACAAATGCACTTCAAGGAGACTCACACCAGGTTAAAGTAATGCCTGAAGTATGTTACGTGTGACCACACATTGTGGTATTTCCTTCCAAGTAAGACATCAAATGCATTTTAAAACATGTAAAAAGTCCTTATAAAACACTGACTTTCATTGTGTTTCTATGGTTCACGTCATCATGTTGTTTCCTAGAAATAATATTCAGAAAATTCACTCCTTGTAGCATCTTTCATCACGATGCAAAACAGCATGAAATTAGTAAATAACGAAAGTTTTGCTGTTTACATTAGATTAAATATTTGTCCTAAAATATAAGCTTAGACACCAGTCGTTGGTGCACAAGTGCACTTGTACTTGTTAGCATTCAGCTAATCATACAGATCATCATAGACAATGTATATAGCAGTAAGTCAAGATTCTACTCTGTAATACCCCGTTTACACTACAGGCGGAATGACCCGCGGTGTGACGTCATTGGTGAAACATCCCTCTCCTTCATTAATCACATGTGGTCTGTTTGCAAACTTGCGAGTCAGTGGCACGCCGTCCCAACCCTTGAGCATCCCATGGAGGTTTTAAAATGTTGAAAAGTTCCATCTGTAACAGGCGGTGGCCAAATATCAAGCATGGCATAATAAGGGTCAGTGAAGTTGTGCCTTATTATAAAACTTTTTAAAATTAGCTGAATTGATACTATGTAGAATATGTATAATAATTTATTCTCCAACCTTTTTCCTGTCAGTGTGTTCCCCTGGGCTGCTCACTTGAAATTGATATTACAAGCAGAGAAAGTCAACAATATTGGTGTTAAGTGTCTCTGTATGTTTTTACGCATTATAAGTTTATTCCTTCTTCAGAAGTTTTTTTTAATTAAGTGGTTGCATTTGACACAGTATGTAAGTACAGCAATGGGATGGCTGCCTTTGATAAAACATGACTTGCAGTAGAAATTTTGGAAAAATAGTACATGAAGAAACATGGGGAAAAGTCTACAGACTTCTACTACTAGAAAGGTCATTAACTTTGGCTTAAAATCTACTATTTCCTTTTTTAAATGTTTGTAAAACCCCGTTAACTATTTAACCTTCTAAAGTTACTCTTTTTTTATTCACATACCACAAAATGCTAAATGTCGGAAACAACTGTCTCAACAAACTTTGCCGAAAGAATCCGTTTAAGCTCATTACTTTGTTTTAACATGTGGTTTCAAGCTTTTTCAGTATGCTTGTGTAAACTGTGACTTTTTCAAACTGGGACTATAGTTCTAACCAAGTAATGATTTACCCAACTCAATCAGATGATTTTGCAACCATGTTGATAAATTTGAATTGTTAATATATAACAAAAGCTATTTATTTGCAATTCTTACAACATGGTAAAATTTGTGTTGAATGGTATTCAAACATCCATACATGTTTAATTTTGCATGTAATGTGTTTATTTATAACATATTTTCAAATAAAATAAATTAAATTATATGTTGTAACACTTGTTTGGCTAAAAATTTGATGCCAAACCATCTGTCACAGCACATATGTGAAAACATTGAAATATTACCTTTTATCTTAATGTTAACTGTCCGACAAGGAACTGTCCCGTCGTTGTGTGCAATGTGTTTAGAAATCTTTAGCAAATAAAAGATTTTAAACAAGAACCATTAGATTAAAAAAATTAAAATCATGTGACTTTTTTGTGTGACATGATTTCAAAACGTGACAATTAATACAGAAAGATATGGGGAATGCATACAACTTACTCTAATTTTGATATAAAAAGAAACATTTGTTGATTTTTTCAACAAAAGATACTAGTGTTAACCCTTCGAAATGTAAGTACAAAAACCCGCGAATATATCGTTTATCAAGGAATGTTTCACCAAAAAGATAGAATTACAAGTCAACTTTAAACTCATAGTGTGCCACAAAGTCAAATCAAAGCTTCATGCAAATAATGAAGACAACGTTTCAGAGATTTTAAAAAAATAAAATGATAGTATTCGTATACTGAAAGGAACCCTGTTTGCATAAACACGTGCAGTCTCAAGGCATATGTAACACCAACTGAAAAAAAGAAACATAATTAAATAGCCGTTATTATAAAGGAGGTTCTTTAAATGGAGGTGGGGGTGAAAAAGGTTGATTCTTGTTCCACTGTGTATTCATTTTTCAAACAGGAGACAATTTTAGCACTACATTAAACCAGTCAGCACTTAACCTCCTCTGAATAGTGATTGTTGTGGTTTTGCATGCCCAACTTAAGATAAGTGGATATATTATATAAATAAGGTGTCAAATACTTTGACATTAAATTAAATATGATACAGTTCTCGCATAGAAAATAACAATGGTTGTTGCATAACTAGTAAATGGGGAAAATGGTGCAGTCTGTTATTTATCAATAACTATTTTATAATATTCGATTTTGTGTCAAAATGTTTATATGGGGTAACTGTACTTGCAAGCTTTAATCTGTTGTACCTTGGATTTAAGTAAGTCAAATTAGATTAATATAATCATTGATAGATAAACTGTCACTTGTCTAAAATATTCCAAATCTATTCAATATGGTTATGTACCTTCATGACATATTGATGTATAGGTTTTTATATCCATACCATTTGCCAGTGATTTGACAAACTTTTAAATCAGAAATGCTGCCTGGGTGTAGCATTAGTCAGAGCCAATCGATAGACCAGTGTACAGTTGTTGAAAGTATTAAAAAGTATTAATAAACTTGGTGCTGGATTTTAAATCAAGTTATGGAAAAATACAACTATGGTAGTTTTAAAGAAGTTACAAGGGTGTTCTTAAAGTAAGGCTCAACGGATTACTGTTCTGCACAAAAAATCATAACCACCCACATGTATCTGAATATAAAACTCCTGATAAAACAATTGATTTCAGGATCCGAGGGAAGGCCGTGGTATATGTTATGTTTGTAAATATGTTACATCAGTACAGATGCCAATTTTTAATTCACTTTATGGCCTGATTTTCAGAAACCAGATCACATGACTTAGTGTTAAATCCTCATTAAAATATATGAAGGATATGTATGTTTTACTGCTGCTGGATTTAGACCTCTTTGAATAGCTGAGGTGGAGCACAACTCTAGTCTCCAGTTTTCAGTGATGTTATTCAACATGTAACGAAATGAAACGGGAGAATAAAACTCTAACACCAAAGATGTCTATGTTTCAAATAGTTATTGTGTTGGTGACAACTGTTTTTGGGGAATATAGATCAAAATTAGACAGTATGAAATTCCCAAAAGAGTGACCTGCTAAATCAGCAAAGCACCATATGTGAACAATTATACATTGTTTTTAATTACAAATAGAATATTCCACCCATCTGAGCCACATGAAATACTAGTTTTGAAAGATGACTAGTCTGGTGGTAAAAATTAGATTATATCAAAGAATAAAATTGATTCATATTTTATTGTTAGTTCATTATTCCAGTCTGGATGTCTGTTTAGGTTCCGTTTCTCAACTTATCAAATAAAACCATTGAATATTACATTTAAAACATTACAGAATGGTACCTAAACTATTGTAATATAACTCATTACACCAATATGATAGTAAGAAAGGGTATTCTTCATAATATGACCAGATGAAACTTGTTTGTGTAAGTTTCTTCTGGAAGGAATTCAGGAAGGAACCAAACGCATATGAAGTATATATAGTCTGCCATTAACACAAAACTCAAACCTTCAACTTATTCAATCAGATATAGATGTGTTACCATTTGTTTTTATCAAATTTAACTTGGAGTTGCAAATATCAGACACCCTTATAGCTTAAACAATGAGTATGATTGTATTACTATATCTGGAAGTCAACGTAATACCGTATGTCACTTACCCATATCTGCAGGAACTTTTCCAAAGTATCCATGTTTAGTATGTCCCAATGCTCTCTCATAACCAAGCATCCTGCAGACCACCTTGGCATTGTTCAGAATCCAGCCATCATCACACACTGCCCCCCATTTCCCCCCATAAAACACCTGCACGTTGCCTTGGTGTTCATCTCCTGTAGTCAGTCTGACATCTCCATCTCTGGGTGCAGAATCAGTGTGAACCCAGAGTAAGGCAACAAGAACCAGGGTGAGCTTGGTATCCATGACTGTGGCAAGTCTTTACCCTTAGTTCTGATGTATGATCTGAAGAACCTGTGGTGTCATAGATATTTAGAGATTAGATCACATAGGTCATATTAGTTCAGATTTTGAAATATTAAATAGTGAAACAAAATTCCTTTATATTATGAAAAACCACCAAAAGATTCTTGGTAATTTTATTGTGGAACTATGGGAATACAGAAAGGTGCTATTGTTTAAATAATATTGGTTATTATTATTGTTTCAAATTTGTATAATATGTTCAACACCAAATTATAAATGATTTATTTTGTGTTTGCTCAAATATACCCAACATATGTTAAAAGTTTTGTAAACGAAGTGACTTATAAGCCCTGAGGGGTCGGGTGTTCAATTTATTTCTGGCCTGTATAAACTGTTCATGTATTACACATGTCACTATAATAAAGACATAAACTAAACTAACATATAGAAATAGGCCACTGATGGGCAGAATTAATTATAACAACCTATACTTGGCCACTCGTTATATTCCTTTGGGAATATTTTGTGAGTTAGTGAGAAAGGGTACACCAAATGAAAAATAAAAACACTTACTAAATGATTTGCATGCCAGATTACAACACATTTTAATATATGCGTTGTAGCTGAATGTTGCATAATAGAATTGTACTGAAATCATGCAGGTGCTTAAAATGGTTTTAAATGAGGACACTTTACCAAACAACCAACTAGAAAAAGAAATAATAGAAATCACATAGACAGGCAACTCGGCTTTTTGTTAACAACAACATGACCTCTTAAAAGGAGTTGTCATATTTTACAAGAGCATCTGTTCAAGACATGGACAGTGTAACACAGTAAAATCTTTATGAATGTTAAACATTATGATAATTCTAATAAAATAATTAAGAAAATCCTGATTAAAACAGTCGAGTATTTACACATAATGACATCTTTTAAACGTTTAATTTTGAATAAACACTTTACACTATATATATTGTTAAAATGAATACTCACTTAAGCAGAGGCGTGCTTTCTGTAGCTTCCAACAAGTAATAATCCTAGCTATTATCTATTTATTCTATCTTTCTTTTCACAATGCACATATATCCCCCAAACCAAACCAGCTAGCTATAAGTGCATTCACCTACACACAAACCCATCAACACTCAGTTTCCTAAACTTTTCTAATTCATCCCATCTGATCAATCCCTTTATAAGTGTGTGTGTATCTTCCACACTCTCCATACATCTCAAAAAAGCTTTCTGCTTCCCAAAACTACACACCCACTAAATATATAAAAAGGCTATCTGGAATGTATTAATACAACCTCACTGCATTTAAAAACATTCCACAAAACTTGTAGCTACAAAAACTATCATCTCACTGAAGACTGTAGAAATAATGATAAAAAATACCCCCACTTGGTGAAACATTCATGGTTGAATCTCTTAAAAGTATGACTGTTACAAAACACACACACACAAAAGACACAAAAACAATGCTTTCTAATTTGAATTATTTAATTATCATTATGCAAAATTAAATAAATGCATTTACATCTCAGCTTAGTTTTAATGTTACTAAACAATAATAGTTATATTATAATATTATTCCATATTATTTTGTTATGGCAGTATAACGATAAATTGATAAGAAAACATTACAAATAAAAATATATAAATTTATTTACCTCAGCAATAACACCCCACCCTGTAAGCGGACGGCCCTTTAACACAATGTTCTCAAACTTTCAAATGGTTTCCCTCAGCCACAAAAATAAATAAAGACTTCAAAAACCATGCAAAATATGAAAAAAAAATCCCCCAAGTAAAAATAATAAAATATTGCTTTCTTTTTTATCCATACAAAGAAATCCTCTTTTTGAATTCCTGCTGTTTCTATATTTGTGATACAAACATGTAACAGATACACACCAGTCAACCAGTTTATATTAAAAAATATTAATGTGAGCCAGTTTACTTGAAGTTCATTTGATGGTTATGATGATGATGTAGTTTATATGAAGCTGTTATATTAAAGCTACACACATCTATATATCTCTATGTACGAGTGTATCTGCATGTATATATGTCACATCAACTCCTGGGTAGAGAGACAAGAGCCACAGACCCTTCTGTAAATCTCTGGCAAACTCTCAGCTATTTATCTTTATAGTCTTTTCACATCTCCAAATATGACCCCACCTCTCCTCCCATTAAAACTGTTGTACATATTCCAGTAGAGACATGACCATAACCTGACTTTTGGCTCACATAAAACAGGAGCTATGTCTCAAGTATTTACTAGAATTTCAGTTTTTGTTTGTGTTTAACATATCTTGTCATTTTTAACTCAACATTCAGGTTATACCATATTTTGACTCATATCAATAAGAGTTAATGGAATACCAAAGCAGTTTTGAAGTCATGGCCTGTTGAGACCAATCACATCTATGAAACAAGACCACTACTGCGGTGTTTATCTCCTGCCGGGTATTAAGCAAAAATGTTGGTAGTCTGACCATAAAATGTGGTTCAAATCCCAAGGAGAAATAGTAAGGGAGATAAAAGGTCTTTTCAATATGATGACCCAACTGAACCTTGAAACAGAGGTCAAACATCAAATTTGATACTTGTAAAAGAACATGATTTCCTGTGGGTTGTTTTCATATTTCTGTAAAAGCTCTAGATTTAAGAATAAGGGAAATGCAAGAACTGTGTAGTATGATGCCACACTTGACCTTGAAGCAGGGGCAAAATTTGACACTCACAAAAAATTCGCAGGCCCTGATTTTCTGTAGGTTGTTTTCATATTTTGAAGCTCTAGAATCAATAATGAGGGAGATGTTAACACTGTTGTAGCATTTTGACCCAAATTAACCTTGTAGAAGGTCATATTTGCAAAAGGTTCACGGGCTCTGATTTCCTGTAAGTTGTTTTTATATTTTAAAACTGTAGAACCAACAATAAGAAAGATATAAGGCCTGTTTAGTATGATGCTTGTCCTTGAAGCAGTTGTCAAAGGTCCAATCTGACACTTCTTTAACATTCAAAATGAGGCCAAACTTATTCAGAAGCAACCTATCCTAGCCATAAAAATTTTGTGCAAATTTGATGAAGCAAGCTTCAATACTTAAACTGTTAGAAAACATTAATGATTTTCGAACAATCAGCGGCCAAATTGTTTTTAAAATGAGGTTAAATATTTTTTACAGACATGTTTCATAGCAAATAAACATTCCCTGCAAATTTAGTGAGGATACCTTCATAAAGATATGAAGGTTTATGTAATAATGTGACAAAAGGACACAAACACGTACACGTGGAAGGCATTTTGTAATCTCTCGACCGTAGCCTTCAACCAGCAGGAGATAAACAGACATAACAAGGCTGAAAAGGGTTTCAGTCTACCAGTGTGAGCTGCAAAGCCATCAGAGACATGAGTATTGCACTGAAGCAGTCACCCATCCCAGTACTAACATAGCCCATTGCCGCTTAACTTCAGTGAAGAGACAGATACTCATCACCCTATGCCACAATTCATGAAAGTCTAGAGACAAAAAAGTGATCTCTAGAAGCATGGGCCTCTCTAGAGGTCGCACTTAAAAATAGTTACCACATTACAACTCATTTTTATTATGACTGAGAAGATAGGTCAGATTACAGGAAAGAGAAGTCTTATGACCTCCAACTGGCTCCACAGTTGAAAAAGAGAACTCATAACAGCATGTTCACAATCACTCTTGACTAGGAAGATTAATCGGGAGACTTGTACGACCATCCCAGATCATCCGCTCTATTTTTACATGAAGATTGGTAAATGGTATGAGAAAAGTCGACAAGATCAGTTGTTTGACCATAAATGTAGCTTGTAGAACTAAAGATACAAGTCAGAAGGACAGTTACAACTGAGAAAATTGGATGCGAGTAGTTCTGACAGAAAAGGTAACTTGGAAAGCTTTTATGTTTGGAGATTGAGACGGGCATCTACAATCGCTGCAACTACACCCGAACCACAGAATCAGAGCAGTTGTAATGCAAACTCAAAAGAGTAAAACTGAGGTATTCATAGAAAATAAACAAGACACAACTATGGTTGTGACCATCAACAAATCTCTGTCAATAATTATTACCATCTTGCCCTCAATTCACGTGGAGGAAATATAAGGTTAAAACAAGAGTTAGGGAGCTGTGGTGAACTCAAGCTTTAATACCTTGAGATCCTGTGGGTATTTTTCCAATCTAAGAAGATTGCACTATGATAAATAAAAATTATTTTATAAGTCTATAGGGCCAAAGTGTCACAATAGTATTCACTACTCATAGATGAAGCTTTGTGTCCTTCTTATGGCGGAGTTTAGTGACTAAATACTTGTTACTCACTTCAAGTTCCTGCTAATGATGTAAATTGTTATCACTATTCTGACGACCAAATATTTTAACATAATAAATAGTCACAAATTTTACAATAAAGAAGACTGTTTCGCCCATTATATTGGACAGTGGGTTGTTATTTGAACAGTTGTACCAGGAATTTTACCATGGTTCTATAGGCCAATCAAATCCACTAACACAGCTATGTCATGTTACAATGTGATATACTGGATGGGGAACCAGTACACATTAAAAAAGAAATTTGACTGAAATATCCAGCCTATGGTGACCTTCACCCAATCTGTGTGACCTTCATTACATAACCCTTGCATAGACTAAGTGCAATTTGTAAAACAGATTTTTAGCCATGATTTCTCAATTTAATTAAAAAATATCAATCGGGTATTCAAAACATTTATACCTATTTTTCATTAAAATTTTTTTGAATAAAAAGAAAACAATATAAGATATTTGAGTGGACTTCATCTCTATTTAATCCCCCCCTGCGACATATCTATACACGGGTTGAGGATGGTATGGTAATGAAACCCATATATAGTTTTTTCTCATGGGTTATAAATCATGATACAGCTCTATCAAACATCTTACATTTTGAAATCACATGGGACAGTCATCGTAACCTTTGATAGAATCCAATATATTTTAAAGCCTCAAGAAAGGCTGTGTATGTATTTATTGTGTAAAAAATGTGGTTATGCTTATGCATGAATAAAACCAAACTATATGTTTTCTTTATAATCAAACATACATCTTGAATATTATTATACAATAATATATGCAAATGATACTTGTTAACTAGTGCGGGCTGAACTTGTACAATGTAATTTTTTTAGAGGTAAGTAAGGTTAAAATGAATTAGAACCTTTAGTTTTTTGTACAAAATAGCTTCAGCTGATCTGAAATTAACTCTGAACATGACCTTGAAATACAATAACCTTACCTTGTACACCAATTGTTTTCATTTAAAGCAAAATGAACATGGCTGTAAGAATTGAGCATAATTTGATGAGTAAAAGAAAAACAGACAAGGAGGGTAAGACAAGTCTTCACATCTGATAAAATTTGAGAAACTAGAATATCATTTTTATACCTCCGCTAAGGAAGTCATGTTCTTGGCAGCGTCACGTTTGTATGCTTGAAAAATAAATTGAAAAGTTATGGATGGATTTTGAGTAAACTTTCAGGACCTATGTCATACGAACAAATGGGTAAACAAATAGGTAAATAAATAGGTAAATAAATAGGTAAACTAAATAAATATACCCAAATATGCTTTTTCGACCAAGATCATATCACTGTTAATTTTCCAAAAACTTTCACTGCAATTACTTGGTCATCCTTTTATGTAAGACTATATATACTGATCTAAAACTGGATAGGGCAAGAGTGTAGGATGTCAACAAAGTCCATTCCAAGGGGGTCATGAGATGGGCTCCAGCTACTAAAAAATTCAAAGTGCCAGAACGACACCACGAAAGATGTGCAAATGGTGTAAAATTTTTTCTTTAATCCCAAATGTTTCTGGTTTATGACCCATGCATGTTCAATAGTTTAATGAACTTAAGCTTTGATTGTATTTCTGTAACTTAGATTCTGCTAGGAAAGAGGTTAGGCGCTATTAAATTATGATTGGATTAGATAACAAGAAATAGAAGGTCTTGTTTCTTTTTACTTATTCAGTACCCATCTTAGTTTTATTTTTTAGGCAACCTTTCATACATTTCTTATTTTTCGCCATTTATCAGGTAAACTAAACAAGCCATTTTTTGGCCAATCCATTTAATGACGATTTGTTTGTTTAACTGAATTTTATAATTTAGTAAAGCAAGTTGAATATATTATCAAAGAAGCCATCAAAGAAACAACTGAACAATGTGTGAACATCTATTTATTTTACAATTAATATAAAAGCCATTTTGAGAAGGCTCAGTTTCCACCATCAATGGTGACGTTTGGCAGGAGTTTGGCAACAGATGACAGCACCAGATGGTGTGAATTTCATAACAAATATACAATCCATGGTGGTGATTACTTGTACTAGTAAATACTTAACAAAGAGATGAAAATGGACTGAATAAAACTGATACGTACTTTATTGTGTAATCTATATAACTTTTATGATGCTTAATCTCTGTACTAGGGATTTCTTGGGCATTATAAACATGATCATAATTCATGGAGGCAATGGATGTAGAATCTACATGAGTCATGAAACAAGAAACACTGGGGGACCAAGGAAACAAACATCGCCTGGTGTGAAAACAGAAATATATAACCTGTAGAACTCAGTTGGGTTAGGTAAATTTCTTTGAAGGTATTCACAAATGGTGTATTATTTGTCAAAGTTCGTGTTTTACGTCCATGCCAACAGTCAAATTGGGACCATTAACATTGTTCCTTGTGGGAGTTGAACCCACACAGAAGTTACAGCCTGTGATTAGATGCCAAACTTTGCAACCACTTAAAACCTAAGGACACTTTGTTAAGGATCAGACAAGGTTAAAATTAGGGTTTATATCCAGTTACCAGTCAGGGTCATATCCGGACATACCGCCAGCATTGTAACATGTGATAGTTGAACCCACACAGAGGGAATGTTCTGGTTTTGATGCCAAACTTACTGATCATTATAGGCCACAGATAACACTTTGCTGTAGATTGCACAAAGGTAGGGGTATACATCTGGCTCAACAGCCAGTTTCATCTTGGGACAGGCCCTCAGGATTGTCATTTTAGATTTGAACCGACACGGAGGTAACAGCCTGTGACCAGATACCAAATTTGCTAACCACTAGGTCAATGATGACCTGGTGGTGTCTTAATTGTAGACAAACATAGATCTAACTAAATGTCTGTAAGAGTATAGACTGGAAATTGATTGATGAATTCTTGTGGGTTCAACACTGCTTTTAATGCTTTGTTGGCTGATGGATATTTTAAGGGATGGAGGATAGCAGTGCATACTAGCTGTTAAAGGAGCTGCTCTGAAAAGTATCTGACCTTGACAAATGATAACCAATGTTCACACTAAAGGTCAAGTCTTCAAATCTACAACCTCCTCACAAATATGACCAAGTGGCAGAGGCAGTATAACCAGTGGGTGGGTCTTATTACCGAGGTATTATTTTCTTGACTGTGTGTCTGTTTGTCCATTTGTCAGTCTGTTTGTTTGTTAACATGATCTTCCTCAAAGATAATTAAAAGATTTTTCTTGATCTAATTTTAATAATATTTTTAACGTTAATCAGGTTAAATAAAAGTTGTGTCATTCCTTTAAATGTCAAATATTATCTCCTAATATTTATAAATTATTAAAAAAAACAACAATACATTTTCTGTGTCTCATTTTGTGAAACCTAGTGATCAGTTCAGAATGATTTTTTTTAGTTTTTGTTGTAAAAATGACAGACCATGACTGAATACCTGATGATCTCCGACCCGTCCCTGGTCCAACTGATACCAACCTACTGCAGAAATTTTGTTGAACTTTCTTGTAAAGGTTCCCTCATAATATAAAAAAATGACTTCAAACAGAGATAAACCTGAACGTGTGTTATGTAGAGAACAAACTCATGGTGAAATCAATTCCACTTGTACTGTCCTCTGATTTCAATGGCTATTCAGGGGATATTAGAGATCTTAAGTATCAAAATATGAAAACTTAAATAAAAACTAAAACATAAATAAGAAAAAAACAGCTTTAGTTCTAAGAAAACCACGTCTCATATATTTTATCATTTGTAATCAGAATAAAAGGGTTTTTAACAGAAATGTGAAATCAGTTTACAAAACTCCAGTTTCAAGTTTGTAACAAAGTTTAATTGGAAGCACACCACTTCTAATGATAAAAGATAAAGGGAATTTTAAGAATGTATTCATTTCCATAAATAGATAAGTTAATCACAAAGTGGTGTTTCACTGGGGTATTTCAATTCAAGGCTTTATGTATATGTATTTTAAATCCTCCAGCATTTTAACTTTGTTGAATAAAATTTGGAGAAAACTATGCATGACTGAGTACAGGTTTCATGATTTCACGGTGACTTACCTAAAGCTGACTTACATAGGAATATTATGACTGGTTAATTGAAAGTATTATTGGAAGTAGACTGGATCATAAATTACCTGTGACTTCCCGAGTCAATCTGCAAAAATGCAGCCATTACTGGTGACCAAAGCCACTTACTGATAGTAAAAAAAATACATAAGATTGCAGTAACAAGGTCCCACCAAAATGAAAGGGCACCAAATGATAATATATTGTATTTTGCAAACAGGGTCAGTGAAAAATAAAAACTGTCTTCTCATATAAAACCCGGTCTTTTCTGAAATATGCAAAGGCATGAGTTTGCTATAGTATCTACTTTTTCTATCTTTTATAACTACTATACATACCATGTTACTATCAGTTTACACCAGACGTAAGCTGATCTTTGATACATTTTTCTTACATAACTTCCATGCAGCCTCGTAACCCAATTACAGACCCAGGCCAATGTTATATAAAGATGAACCTGATTTAAGTGTGTAGTACTGCATTTAGCCACATTACAGTGGCCCATATATTGCATCTGCTTGCATCTTTTTGTATGAATTGCTGATCTGGATTTGTAAAAAAAATTATGCTAAGTTAAAATGTTGCAGGTGTAATACGATGCTTATAAGTTCAAGACAGGATAATGGCATGATCTGTTACATAAATGGAAAAAAAGACAGTTCCTTCACTCTAATGCTGATGGGTTATGGCCCAGTCATATGGCGGGCGGCATTGACTGCATGTACAGACTCATTACATAATTCTTCATTTTTCTCTGCACTGCAATACTTGTATCAGTAATGTTTTAAACACTGTGGAATTTCTAGATGTTCTGTTACAGCCTGTTCAAATGTCCCAACTTACCGCCTACCAGAGGTGGTATAAAGTTCTGTGGTGTGGCTACAAGGTGTCCTCTCATATCCCCCAGCTCTTCTACTGCATTTTCTCCAACCTCTGGGTTATATTTTTCTTTTTTGCCTGTATCTCGAGTGGGGTTACTCATATTCCCTGATGTTACTGTACCTTTACAATATCTTTTTTTGTGTCAAACAATAGCCATTGTCCTCCCGTATTTTCACTCTCTTCTGAAGCCAAACTAGCTAGGCGTGTGTAGCTGGGTTTGACAGGAGGAACAACGCTCTGACTAGTTTGTTCTGCTGTGTTTATCTGCCAGAAATACCGCCTAGTGTGAATGGGGCTTAAAGATTTTGCTATCTTTATTTTTCTGTCACGAACAATTTACAGTCAGCATCCAGTTGACTACTTGTGCAAATGGGAATGCGTGCCGGGCACTCATGTGCCACCAACCAATTATTTACATTTCTTACAATATATGATTCCTGCAACAATATTTGTTAGTAGTGATACATGTCATGAGCTGTGGAACCAAATATAAATTTTAAACTTTTATGTAATTTACTGTAATCATGGTGCAAATAAATAAATTTGAAGCCATAGTTTATCATAACCACACTGAATGCTGAATGCAGGTTGTGATGCTAAGCCTGACTGCATTGTAAGTATATACCAGTCAAGTCCCTTTGACCATGTCCAACACGCCAGACTACCCAAATGTTTAATGATTAACACCCAAATTATTATTAAATTTTAAATAAATGTTTTGTGGTAATTTTTGTTTACTTTTATTCTTTTCAACTAAATGATATTTGAAGGTGTTCAATTGTAATTCTGTTGGTTACCTCCCTCATCATCAGTACTCACCACCAACTAGTTTACAACCTCTTTCTATACAGTAATACTTTATACGAGACCATGTACAGGTGGTCTCAGTTCATTTGTTTATCCCCAAATATTTACTGATAGAAGAGATTTATAAGCATCGTCTGTTCATTTCCCCTTCTCATTACAGTGGATCCTTTTTTGTGTTCATGGTCACATTTTACAACTACAACTTAATCTTTTGGGGCCAGTGTGTGTGTTTCTGGCCCCTGAATATAAAGAATTCACCCAAAAAGAGGAATTCTCTTTGACCAAAAAAAAATATCACTAAAATATATTTAAAACCTGTATTCTGAAAATATTATCTGAGCTGGAGTATATTTTAGGTCTATTCAAATTCCTTTTAATGGGCTATTGAAATGTATGTTAATGCCATACAGGTGACGAGAAATGTTATACAGTATTATGCATGCATGATAGAATGTCAAGCTATATATCAAATTGCATAAAAATAAAATAGTTTTAAGGGTCTTTTGCAGTAATCCTTGCGTAAACATATTTTTTATGTAATTTCAAGAAAAGGGGCTCAATAGTACAATTATAAGTTTTACAGATAACAGGTACTATATGTTTTACACATAGTTCTTGAGTTGTCTGAATGTTTTAACTAGGTTCTAGTGTCTGGTATGCCATTTCGCATAGTTTGTAGTTTGCTACAGTTACATTATCTAAAATATTGTAATAAAACAGCAGTGTTGATGGTTTATGACACATGTTGCAGAAGAGGAGGGAAACTGCAAATTTATCTATCTAATCTACTGCTTTGCAGGCGCAATATCTTCCCCACTAAGGGGAACTCAGTGCGCTAGTTAACAAAAATCATTTCTAATAAGGAGAGTCAAGGGACGTTCAAGGTCAGTGTTCCAGAGTTGTGGGTAAGACCGAGAGGGAAGGGGACTAAGTTGGGAAACTAGAATTGAAAAGGTGGGTTTTGAGGTGTTTCCTGAAAGATGCGACAGAGGGACTGTTTCTTATTTGGAAGGGGAAAGAGTTCCAAAGAACTGGGGCGTAGTGACTAAAAGAATTAGAGAAGTGTTTAATTGATTTATGAACTCTACCAATAAAAACACAATAAAATTGCAAATTTAATAATTAAATTAAATTTTTATAAGTTAATACCTTACCCACTGGACAATTAGCTATATTGCCGGTGGCAGCCAGCCTTGCCAAACGTTAGAAAAAGATGTCCCTTGTCCCCACTGGTGAGACGAGCTAGTTCGCCATCATTCACTAGTTGGGGTGCAGTAATTTCTTTCTGGCCAGAAAACGTGACGTCATGGAATCTTTCTCGTTCTTCTAACCTTAGATGACGCCTAGCAAGATGAATGTGGGGACAGTAGGGAAGGCCTCTCCTGTCCATTAGGTAAGGTATTAACTGATAAAAATTTAATTTACTTATTGAATTTGCAATTTTATTATGTTAATAAATCTAGTCTAATGGACAATTAGCTAGAATAACTACTGCTTGGTGGGTGGATAGCTTTCTCTGGACTCCAGAATGAACTCAACAGAAATAGGCACTAGTGACCTTAAAAATGACACCAGTCAGTCCCATTGGTCAGTTGCCGGTGTCCAGGTTGCCGGAAGTTACTGAGTTTGCCCCCCCCCCCTCTTTTACAAACCTGATTTGAGGTAGGGGATGAGAAGTATGAGTTTGGTCCCTTGAGAGGTCCTCTTGGGAGGGAAGAGAATTCTAGCTTTTTTGGAATGAACAGGCCCTGCCACCTTGGAAACCCTGCTGGGTAAGGTGACAGGCTGCATAAATATATCTGGGCTAGCAGTGTATTTGCTGGTCAACGACCACAACACCCAGGTGAAAGAGCTCTGAATCAGCCCAAGCCACATCCTTCCAGTAAAACTGTGTGAAGGTTTTGTGTGATTTCTAATACAGGCTGATAGTAGTTGTTCTGGCCGGGGCAGCAATGACCACTGGGGCCACACTGTCTGGACCCTCTTTGGCCAGCTGATTCCTAATAGAAAACGTGGTGAGGGATACAGGGAAACAGGCTGTCTGGTGTCTGATGTTTTTGTTTAGCCAAGCATGAATCTTACTCCTGCGCTTGCCAGAACCCAAAACCAAGAGGAAGATAGTTTTGAAGGTGAAATGCTTCAAGGAGGCCTCTTTAAGGGGTTCAAAAGAAGCCTTAGTGAGCTGGTGGAGTACCAGAGAAATGTTCAAAGAAGGGATGCCTCTGCGATTCTTAGGTCTGTTTCTATGGAAACTATCCAGGAGACAAGTGAGATTATGGTCCTTATTGATATTGCAATCAATGGGATTCCCTGCAGGGGTAGTCCCCCAGTTTCGCCACAACTTTACCCAGAATGGCTATTGGTCAGAAGACATATGTGTTCAGATCCTCACGTGGTAGGCCGAGTGAATCCACTGCTCAAGGGATACTTGTTTTCTGCAGCACCATGTCAGGATTCTCCACAGAAGGGCACGAAGAGGGCCCGACTCCATGCCTCCTTCCTTGTTTATATAAGCAACTACTATGCTGTTGTCTGTTTCTAGGAGTGCTATCTTGGAACTCTTTCAGGGCCTTAAAAACTTCCTTTAGTTCCATATAGTTTTTGTGCAACTTGCTTTCTGGGAGGAATCAAGACCCTCTTGCAGTATGATCCCCTAAGTGAGCAGGCCATCCTTCTTTTGATGTGTCTGTGAAAATTTGTGGAGCATGAGAGGGTCTATTCTGACAGGTTGTAGTGGTTTGCCTCGAGGGAAATTATCTGGGGACAATTTTCTTGTGATTCTGGAACCCTCCGATTGTTTTTCCAAGTGCCACTCTATCAGCCTCATATGAAGCCGACCTAGGTGGACCTGTTGCTGTTGAGAGTAATTTCTGGACCTTTGAATTTAAAGTCTGCCAACGTTCTAGTGTTGGTCTGACCTTGCCATCACTGAGGTTGAACTGGTAGCCTACGAAGTCGAAGATCTGTTTGGGCTCCAGTTCTGATTTTTCTATTTTCACTATCCAACCTAGTTCCTGACTCAAGACTACTGGAGTCTGTGTATGCCAGAGACAAGTTTGGTGGGATGAGGCTCTGACCAACCAGTTGTTTAGGTACTGATGGATTCTTATCAGGCTGACCACCTTCGCCACTACCCTGAATTCCACTACGGTAGGGTTTTGATAGGAATGACCTTGGACATGAAAACGTAGGTACTTCTTGGATTGTGTGTGTATCTAAAAGAGGAAATAGGTGTCTCTGAAGTCTATAAACATTACCCATTCCCCAGCCTGGAGGAAGGTCCTGATACTTTCTGATGTTTCCATCTTAAATTTCTGTTTTTAGAAATTTGTTGAGTGTACGGAGATCCTAGATTGGTCTCCACTGATTGTTCGGCTTGGGAACCCAGAAAAGTCTGTTGCAGAAGCCTAGAGATTTCCGAGTTCTAATCATTTCTACTGCTTGCTTTTGGCACAAGTGTATGTAATGCTCTATATGGTGGCTGTTCACGAGATAATGTACAGTCATGATAATGGGTGTGACCTTGTCGTTGGTGGGCTGATCTAGAAGGCGAGAGTGTCGCCTTCTCTGAGGATTCTTATGATCTTGGGGCTGGCCCCTAGGGCGGCCCATGTTTCCCTCAAATTGGTGTAGTCTAGACCTTAGATGAAAATTCTGAGAAACAACTGGGACATTGGTGACATTTTGGACAAAACTCAACTGATCTACACAGGAAACACCTTTCACAGACTTTACTTGATTTACAATGGGACTTAATCTTTTCTTTTGTGGATGCTCAACAACAAAAGACACTCAATCTGCAACATGGCAATTTATTCTGATAATGCTCTAAAGTTTCTGATCCCTGAAGTCGTCGTGACACAGAAAATTGATTTACACAAACATTGTCATTTACAGGATGACTGACCCTTGGCCGCTCGGGAGGACTAGCTGGATATGTTAGCCCAAACTTTCTTGCTCTGGCCACAAGCACTGATGGGTTTTGTTGACTGACCAGACACGCTGCTTTCATGAGATGACTTGCTGGATTTATCATAAGGGTGATAACGTCCCTTCTTGTAAGATGAAGACACAGAGTAGTCTTTGTTCTCATACTGGGCTATGTAATTGCTTTCTTAAGCACATTGTCTGGAATAAAGTAGCCAGATGTAAAGGAACAGTTCTGAAAGCAGCCAAAATGTCCTGTGATCGAGATAGGAATCTCTTCTTGCCAGTATAATATTGGCCATGGAGATGAAGACAAAATCAGACAGGTGTTTCATAGTCTTGGCCATTGATAGATTGATGCTCTGGTTAAACTCTATGAGATACTGTAGCTCATCAATGGCAGTCTTGAATTTGGATGAAGATTTTCCCTTTCTTCTGATCCCCCTGAATGAGCTTCAGCTGTGTTTGCATACAGTCCTGTACCTTAATAAAGTATCTATTGAAACCTACGACTTGGTTATAAATGTAGATGTACTCTTTAGCTGCCTTTTCCCACTTTTTCAGGGTTTCTGGACATATGGGTCTCAATGCTGGTGGTGTGAACGACAGGCCTGAAGATTTCGTGATCTGGCTATAAGAGCCATAAAAAGGGATCGACTTGTTCTAGCAGTAGGACACTGACCTGGAGGTTGATTCCTTGTCAATGTGGATCCCATACCATTTACTCTGTGACATGAGAATCTTAATGAACTGGTCATGTAGTCCACCAACTTCAGGGGATTTTTAGAGGTAGCCGTCCACCAATGTAATGTTCAGTCTGTCCAGTGTTTTGCAAAGCCACTTGTTGGTGGTAAGTTCACAGAGAACTTGCTGGTGGAGTGTTGCATTGGCCCGGTGAAGGGGTTTTTGTCTGCTGAGGAGGATGAGTTGTCAAAGTCTGGTATGTGACTTCAGCCCATGTACTACCTCATGCCTCTCTTTTACAGTCTCCTGGCAGTTCTGTTCTTCAGAAAGCACCTGGTCCAATTCGGCAGTAACAGAGTCCTTGTCCTGGTCTGACAACTTTTCTTCTTCCTCAGTAGGTCCGACATCCAAAGCATATGTCAGGTCTGTCTCCACGTTGACCTCCAGGTTGGAATCAGAATCTGGTTGGCGAGGTGACTGCTATGTACAGGGCTCTTGCTTCTGCTGTACAGAAGCCTGGTCAGTGCTGGCCTGTTTAGTGGGATTGATCGGTGAAAAGAATGGCGGCCTAACAGTGTCAACTGCTCTGGATGGTGTAACTTTCAGTGGCTGGAAGGTCGGTTCTACCAAAGTCTTAGCCACCAACATTGACTCAAATCAGGGCAGCCTCTCTGACCACTTGGTATCTTTAGCATGGCCAACCGGTGCTGGCAAAAAAATTAATTGTCCATTAGGGAAGATGTACTAATGCCTTAAAACTGTGATTTCACATCTAATTAAATTTGGCTGCCCACCATTAATTCAGTTAAACATAAATAAAGAGACACCTGGGTTGAGACCGTGTATATCGTGGCAAAAATAGAGTCAAACATTATTCTTTGCATTTAAGTGACTTGTGATGCAACTTAGGTATTTGTCATCTCCCATCCACTACAGTATATTACACCTAATATGTTTTTTCCAGAGTGATTTGTCTATCTGGAGACTGTAATTGATTTTTTGTGTCATACCTAGTGCCTTTGTATTGGTTATACAGTAACTTGTAGTTAGAAAGGTGGAAAAAATATACAGATGACAAATGTCCTCGATTGTAAAGTACTAGCTTTCCCACTTAAGGCTGGACAGGGATTCAAACTCTGATGTCAGAATGCATTAGAAACCAGATAACAGAAGCATATGGGATTCATTTACAGTGTGTCCTAATCTCACTTTGACTGTTTTAAGGGACTTAAAAGTCTGCCTTGTTCAGTTTTCATGGTAAAGAGCATTCACAAGTCTAATGATCAGAATAGCATATTTTCTGTTTGCTGTTCAAAACTTTTCAGAAGACCAGCTACAAGATTGCCCATAAAACAACACAAATACAAAAATTCAACAGTATTTATTTAGTTTCTTGAAAAAAAAGTCTAATATAATACATAGTACACTTGTACAGGAACACAGGATACAGTAACATGCCTAAATAACCAGGAATCAGAATTCCAAAATAAACATTTTAAACTCATACTTAAGTTAAACAATGGCTACATGATAAATCTACTTCCTGTTGTATGATCCTAAAGGAATCACACAAAGTCAATAATATTACTAAAGTTGGCAAAGTTGCACTGCAAAATGGTACTTTCACAGTTAAGATGTCCAATCGCTGAGACTATTCAATTGTCAACTTGATCTTTGGTTTACTTTGAAAATACTGCCATTTGGTAGCATTAGGTCCAAACAATGTATTCTGATTTGGTATACTAACTTAATACTCTGTACATATATAATATCTCTTATGTGGCTTTGAGGATTTAATAAATTCTATTAAGACAAGTATCTGCCATTTTCTTGGTATAATCTTCAAAGCTATTGGATGGACACTGAGTGAAGACTATAAAAAGACTGAAGAAAAATACCACCTTTTATGTGCTGGTGTGATAAAACTGACATGAACTAAATAAAGTCTATTCTGATTATACCTCTACAGAAAACATGATCAAGAGGCCTGATTTAGAAAGATTCTTAAACCACTCTGTTTTCCTCTTTTCTTAGAAAATTCTGATGCATTTCCCACGAAAAAAATCTAAGACAAGGAAATATTTCTAAGAATAAGACTTTTTCAAAATTGCTTGGAATTGCAGCAGTTTTCATGTTTGTCAACAACCCAATTCTTTATATTATGTGCATATCTTCAGACTGAACAGCAATGATCTACAACTATAACTCTTATCGTTAGAATTATGAAAATCTTCAGGAATTTATAAAATTACATTCTTGGAATTTTTTTTTTGAATTCTGTAATTTTTTACAAAATAGATTCTTATAAAAATTTTACGAATAAGAATATTTGTGATTATTTGTGAATATGGACACACATCTTTCAATTTCATCAGTAATGATGTACAGTATGCAGGTAACAGCTAAACACTTGTGGTTTGACAAGTCTTGTAAGTCACAATGGAGGGAACCGATGTTCAGTATGTGATCAGTGGGTTCAGTTTTTGATGAATATGGTAGACTAGATTTCCAAAAGATGTCTGGAGATAAAATAATGCCTGGTTCATACCAATGGCTTGCTCAAAACTCCAACACTTCAACTTAGAGCATTTTCTTATAATTCAAACAGTTTAAGTTGAATTTAACATGTGGTCCAGTGAAGCTTTGAAAATATATAAACAACAAGGTTATATTTAAAAGTATATTATAAAACACAAACCCTAAAAAAATAGTATCAGAGATGCCCGTACCCCACAGCCTGGGGAAATGGCATTGGACAGTATGAGAAATAGAAGAGATGAAAAAGTACAAACACAAGGGGTCTTTCTGAACAGATAGTGTAAGTTACGTAAATGTGCGGAGGTGACATTAAAGAAAGAGAAAATGTATGAAAAGATAAAATATCAAACTAAGACAACTTAATATCAAGATATCTGCAGTAATTTGTAAACTAAAAGTTATGAAGCTGTATAATTTATCAATTGATCTATTTACTAATTGCAGTATAGCTGTCAATAGAGATAGCACAATTAGGTAACCTAAAACCTGCAATCAATATACCTATCATATGATGAATTTCTACACCTTACAGTTTCAGAGATATAACCAAAACAGCACTTTAACCTAAAGGTTACTATAACAGCAAAGTTAAAGATCAAATCAAGGTCACACTATGCCTGTGACATTGTACAGTTACATTCCCTAACAAATAAACCTGCCAAGTATCAACTTCCTACACTTTACGGTTTGTGAGATATAGCTCGGACAAGATTTTAAAGGTTCAGGATCACTACAGCAAGATCAAAGGTCAAATCAAGGTTCCACCATGATATTACACACCTACGCTCCCAATCAGTTTTTCCACCAAGTGCGAACTGAGATACAGACTGGACAAGATTTTCCCTGCATGCCTGCACACGATGGGTGAAAACAATACCACACAGCCTTTGAAAGCTGTGTGTATAAATCGCCTAAACTTTTCATGTTTAAAAAAATCAAATCTACTCACATAATCATGTTGTTATTTTTGTTGTTGTTTTTGATCTTTAATAATTCTCTTCGTAAGAGGAAAGAGCAGTAATTTTAAAACAGTTTATCCAAAATACATTACATAGCAAAAATTCTGACATAATGTTGCACACCTACACCTACACCCTCTAACCAATATTCCTACCAAATATCAACTCCCTACACCTTACGGTTCCTGAGATATAGCCTGGACAAGATTTTTAAGGTCACAACAGCAAGGTCAAATCAAGGCAACATTATGATATTGCACACCTACACCCCTTAACTAATGTCCCTGCCAAGTATCAACTTCCTACACCTTACAGTTTCTGAGATATAGTGCAGACAAAATGTTACAGGTCAAGTGCACAGATCAAATGAAAGCCACATCATGAAGGTGCATACCAATAACCCCTAACTAATGTCCCTAGCAAGTATCAGCATCTTAAACCTCACCCTTTCTGAGAAACACCCCAGGCAAGCTTTGTCCCATTGCCCACTTGACCACCATCCGGATGCCATGGGTGAAAACAATACCTGCACAGCCCTTAAAGGCTGTGGGGTAGGAAAAACTTGTCTATAAATATGTGGGGTAAAAATCACACGGCATTCTACACCATAATGCTTCTGCATAACGTGGAGAGGGATACAGGAATATGCACTGGTAACACACCCACATCTCACCCTGAAGGTTATGAGTTCAAATCTAAGCTCTGGACAAAGTGGGAACAGTTGGTAGTTGCTTACTGATGCCCATAACTTATTTAGTGTAGAATCGTGACTTGTGATTACACCAGTACATACCACTTTTTTGCATTTTAAATTGCCTGTAGTAACAAGATGTGTTAAGTACATATTCTCCACATATGGCCTGTGTATTCAAAGCAATTTCAAACCCACAACAGATCATATCAAATTCTGCACAACATACCCTATGCAATACAAAGTTTATATGTCGTTCACACATTTTTCAAGTGATACAGGCTCTACTTCTAACAGTGACTAAAGATACAGTGGCTGTTTTGTTAACAAGTTTGGCATTAAATCACTGGACTCTCACCTCTATAGTCATGGGTTTGAATCCTGCCCATGAAATTGCCTAAAATTGATTGGAGGCCTGTCCTGATAGGACCTCAGCTGTTCAATGGGAAATAACAAACCAACTTGGACCATTACCAGTGACAAGCTGATTCTTTTTGATAGCTTTCATTTTGTGAATGTTATCTAAACATTTAATTAATTTTAGATATTGTTCTTCTCTTACAAAAATATTATTATTTTTTAGTGATATTAAAGTGGTATGGTTGGTATGAGTGGCAGTGTTTGCATTTGATTACTCTTTCACATTATTCTATTCTTTGCTCCTTTACATGTTAAACTGACCAGAAAATGGCGGATTCTACCAAAATGGCTGACATGAGGTCAAGTTTATTAGTGGATTAGCAAAGCTGCTTATATTAAAATAATTAGAAAATAGATGTCTTTCTCTTAATTTAAACCCTGAATAGTTCATTTCTCTATTCTTTAACGAATACTTGGGAAGTCTCTATAGTTCTTGCCAGAGAGGATTGTTATCACCCTTCCCCGCCCTTATCGCTTGTCTTTGAAATATCAGACCTTCTTAACAAATCTGTGAATTTCTGTGACATTTGGAGGTTATTTGACTTAACTATAGCAATATATACACTAAGGCAGTGGTCGGTAACACAGGTGTCTCAGTATCAAGATCATATCAGTTTAACAATATCGTGACATTTAATAACTCACAACTCGTTTGTATATAAAATTGTGGGAAAATTACAAACAAACCCTAAATCTGTGGAATTTATAAACTTTTATCTTATACTTTTGCAGATTTTAATATTACTATGGTGATTTCTTTGACAAAAACCGTCATGTTTTGTTTTCATAATCTTTACTTGCCATTAGTGGGCCCTTTCAATTAGGGCCATTTTTTTTGTTGCATCCTCGAATGGTTTTGCTCTGGCGGAAAACTGAAATAGAAAATATTCTACTGACCGTGCCCTAATTCACATTAATGTTATATTTTATTGCTTAATTTAATAAATGGATCTCAGTGTCAAATTTAAATATTTTGTGGTGCATTTTACATTGTGTACTCACTTCTATGTTGCAAACTGGGTAAGCATCACCAATACTCATTATATGGCTGGACTGACTAGTCATTTTTATACCCAAGCTCTATTACCAGTATTCAAGTAATGTTTTCAGTGTAAAATCATTACTCTCGTTTTCGCATTGACACTGGTCCATCTGGGCAGAAATACACCATTTCCATTTAAAATGAGGTTCTGGTATCTACATCAGTTGGAAGATTTATTCAGATAAGATAGTGTTGATAAAAATGATGATGTCAACTGATATAATATTATATAGCTGATATAATTTTATCAGGGTGGAAGTGTATCGCTAACACAGAGAGATTTTATTCAGATAGAACGATACTGATAAAACTCATCATGTCAATAAATATAATGCATTAGGATGCTAAATAATTTACTGACTGTAGAAATGTGTTTACAAAATTAAAAACGTAAAAGTTCTGAAAATAGCAGTTTACAGGTGTGTACACTAGGGTATTCAATGGGTAAATATGAAAAAAACTATGCCGAGAAAGTGTGTAGAAATGTTTGAAACTGGGTACAGTTTTGACAGAAGTAGAAGTAGTTTGTAAGTCTCAACAATTATCAGTGCAAAATATAAGAATAATAACTAGAAGTTTGTCTTGAAAGTGGCCATAATTAGAATTTGATGCACATAGTGTTAATTTTCGATGGGAAAAACAAGACATAAGTAGAACCTATATAATACTTCTGTTAACAGAAGTGTCACCCTCTCTTAAAGAGGTCACACAATAATGTGCTACTCTGAACCTGATTCCTCACTACTGCGTTACTCAGTCTGAACACCTAACATACAGATTGCCCAGTAGAGTGATCACACAAGTAGTAATTATTGAAAGGGAGTAAATTGTATGACATCTTTGGTACTCCATATACTTTTAAAGCGGGTAAAACTAGAAGTTGCCAGAAGTAGAAGTAAACAGCCAACATTTTGCAACTTCTACATAGACAAAGTCCACTGTACTTATAAACAAGACCGCTACTGTGGCAGTTATTTCCTAACAGGAATACCTATGGTCCGCTTTCCCATCATAGGAATAGATATGTCCACATACCAACCATGACTCAAATCTGTACAGTCACTTTTAAATAATAGCTACTGTTAATTCACTGTAATTAAGTTACATAAAGGACCTCAGGGTTAATTACATTCTTTTTACAGATATTTGACATTTTATTTTGGGTAAGTTTGTTTTCATTAAACCACTGTATGTTTGCTGTATTGGTAGTTGCAAGTAACTGATATTAAATTATGGTTTCCCAGGTTTGGGTGGGTTGTTGCAAAACTTGTACACGGCCCAAGGAGCAATTTTACTTTACCGGTACGGGATCAGCCATATTTGATTATTACAGGAAATTAAAAATTAAATTAATAAGATTGTACAAGGAGGCAAGCCCCCAACCCCCCAATAAGGAGTACTCTTGTGTATTTCAATACTAATAAAAGAACTGAATTGCTAAAAATGTAGTATTATGTGTAAATATCCACTGCACGTCGTATTAAACCCATACAGAGGGATATACGGAGCGGGATATATTTTATTTGTATACAACGGCGCCTCCATGACATGGATAACTTGTGTAAATAACTTCCAGTTTTTCACCAATATCTCAGAAACTATGTTACCTACAAATATGTATTATATATCATTAGAAAGGTTGTTGTACAGCGCTTCTGCTTGTGTATTTTGCATAAAAATCCATGCAGAAATAAAGGAGCTATTGCAAGTCAAAGATTGAAGTTTTTATATTCACTGTTGCCTGTGCTTTTTGACAGCCTTTTCACATTCTCTCTTTAAATATTCATGTTATTTAACCCATAAATCGTACTAAATGGTGGATAATAAAAGTAATTTAATATTGTTATCTTCATTCGTGATACATTTTTCTGTATACGTCACTCGGGAAATTTTCCTATTATTTCTGGAATCTTGTACCGGTAAAGTAAAAACTACCCTGGTCCACTTTATTCCCATGAGTCACACCACTACATGCAGTATCTCTTCATGCACATCTTTATTTATGACGGTATATAGTTGCTTTTAGCACACTGTACAAATCCTATCAGGCAGTTTCAGCGATGGAGAAGGGCCATTCATTCAGGCATACAAAGTTGATCTAAGATACTATCCTTGTTATCCTGTAGTACAACCAGACAGCAGTAAGTTGCTGCCACCATTCCTGAATTAGCATCTGACTGTCAAGAGATTTGGAAACAAGGATGCTGTGGGGAGAGAGGCATGTTGGTCACTTCGACCAGTACTATTCTGCATCCACTTCTCTGTATTTTCGGATGCGTTTCCATTCTCCGTTTGAGTAGTTCATTTGAAAGTATGTGTCCACAAGCATGGGTTTGAACATACCATCTGGCTGTTCTACACTGTCCACATTTTCACTCAGCCGAATGTTCACTATATCTCCTTGAGACGGACATGGGTTTTCTGCAAGGAAAAAAATACACAAGTTTAGATCATTTGATAGTTGTTTATTTATTTGAAATACTGACCATTTTACAAAAATAGCCATTTACTGGAGTCTGGAGCCATCATACTGAATGGCCAAATGGAGAGATGAGAATTTAAAGTTTTATAGCAATCTTAACAAAGTGAATGAGTTACAGTAGTCTGTCCTGCCACCAACAGGTCCCATAATCACCTTGTTTACCCCATTATTTTCATTTTTGTAATCCGATCAACAGTGAGGACATTTTGTGATAGTTTGAAAATTGAAATACATAAACTGACTAATGGATTGATTTGGGTGTGATGTTGCTTTCAACACAATTTGAAGTTCATATGATAGGTAGTTTAGGGTATGGAAAAAAATTATTGTATTTTAGTTGGTGAAGATGGTGGACTCAAAACCATCAGACATTGGCAAGAAATGGCTAACCCTCCGACTAAAGGTCAAAGCCTGACTTAAGGAGATGTCAGAGGTGGGAGTTTGTTACCCACTACAACACTGGGCTTAGAAATACATAAAGAGTCCTATGATCCATAACAACTTATACCTGGCCACCGCTTACTTAGTTTCACAGAACTTTCTCCCATTTGTTAGGCATTGAAAATTTTTCCAAACATAGGGACACCAACAATAAATGATCCACACAAGACGGCTTGTCATGAGCATACTTATATGTCAGAAGATTCATTCCGAGGTCTTTAAAAGAATAACACAACTTGTACAGCTGTTTTATTTTAAATTTATGATCTATTTCACAAATATTGCTTGTATTGTGTGGTAAATGTGGCCCTTGTAGCTGCCAAATGATGTATTTTATGACATAAAACTATATTTGAACACCACAAAATAGATATGCAAAGTCAAACTGGAGATAATGGTCTCTGTATTGAAGTTGTACTTCAATTCCAATACTATGTATGGTACAGCTGAATGTGAAATATTATGAGAAAATCTGGGCAATATTTTCTAGATAGTACTTCATTGAGCAAACAGTTAAAGGACAATAAAATGCCCGAAACGGGCACACATTCAGATGTCATGAACCAAATTTAAAGTCAGTTTCATATACAATGGTACCAAATAATATCCACATCACTGTAGGGGCTATAGTGACTCTAACGGGTGACATAAATAGTGAGAGCACTGAAATATTTTCATAAGAAAAGGGAGGTACCTCTATCAGTCCTCACAAAAACAAGCTGATAAACAGACAAAAATGCCATGCACACTCCTCTTTCATGTTAAAATAATACAAAATCTATTTCTGATTTGATTCTTACTTGTTTTGCTCATAAAAGAGACAACTGGTTGTAAAGTTTAAAAGTGTTGTTAATTATTAACTCTTCATTATTGTCCCACTATACCTCGCAATTTCACTAAAATATTGGTAAAGGTTATAAAAAGATAACTATATCTGATGGAGTACATAAGTCTTTTCACTTTTGTTTTAGTCAAAATTATTTCAAAGGTTCACTGAACTGATGAAACTATGGGTGTCATTTATAATATTTCTTAATATATTTTTAAAAGTATTCTGTCACCAGTTTAAGTTATCAGTTGCTATTGGAAACCAACAATCAGTTCTGCAGAAATAAAACCAATTGTAACTCTACTGTGCAAAATGTAACCAAATGCAAAAATTGACTGTGATTCTTTCTGCATCTGGAGCTTAACATGACATATAATGTATAAAATAAAATTAATGTTCTCAAACTGTCCTTTTAACTATTCATTCAAAGTATAGATTAGCCCTCGCCATATTAACTCACAACAATCCGATACATGGGAAGACATAACCAGAGCACAAGTCAATGATGATGGGTAAGCTACAATGATGTAAATAAGTCAGAAGTTTAGTCTGCATCACCACTAGTTTTTTTTTTAAAGCTTCTATAAAAAAATGAACTAAAGAGCCCAGTGTCAGACGTGTCATGTCTGTGAAGTTGCAAGGCTGATATGTTTTCCTTGTTCTAATTTTTTTTAACTTTATCCACTTAAACAAAGAGACACACAACAGACACTAGTAAAGTGGTTCAGCCCCCGAAAAGGCCAAAAAAAAAGTATAATATTGTCCCTGCACTTCAAATATATCTCTGTAAAGTGGATTTTCCAAGTCTAGTTATTTTTTACATACATTGACAGAGAGTGCAAATAGTTTACCAGACTAAAACTACTTCACAGAATGTCACCCCCTAAAAACTGACAAAGATTGTACCAGGTTGCGGAGGTGTGTAACTTTTTCTTGGGTAACAATGATATCAATGAAGCTGATATGATTTTATAAATAAAACCAAATATATGAACTCTTTAAACTTACAGTCTTTCAGACATTCACTCAACAGTTTTTTTGGGGGTTTTGCAACAGAACCAGTTTTGACTGTAAGTAACCTACTTTCTTATTTTGTTTTCTTTTCAATTTGTTAAACAGAGCACTTGTTTTAAACTAGAAAAAGCTGTAAAAAAACTCAGTACACCCCAATCTGAAAACCACAGTCACAACACTGAGTTTTCTCTGGGGACACTGGTTGATGACGTAAAGACACATTAATTCATTAACTTAACATCTGATTTTTACCTTTTTCACAATCACAAACTTCTCAAACAACTTCATATGTCTTATAGCCAAACCAAATATTTTAATCCAGTACCCCAACTTTATGCATCTATTTATCCAATCCAATATCTTAATTTCATGGCATAATATCCAAATCAATAACCAATATCTCAACTTCATGGACCTAATATCCATGCCAATATCCCAACTTTATGAACCTAATGGCCAAACCAATGTCTCAATTTCATGGACCTACTGTCCACACCAATATCCCAACTTCATGGACCTAATATCCAAACCAATATCCCAGCTTCATAGACCTAATATCTACACCAATATCCCAACTTCATGGACCTACCGGTAATATCTACACCAATATCCCAGCTTCATGGACCTAATATCTACACCAATATCCCAGCTTCATGGACCTAATATCCAAACCAATATCCCAACTTCATGGACCTAATATCTACACCAATACCCCAACTTCAAGAACCTAATAGCCAAACCTGTAAGTAGTCGTTATACAACGTTATTCACCTAATAAGTAAACCAAATGTGACAGCTTTATAGAACTAATATCCAAAGTACCCTTAATTTACACAAAAGTACTCTTCCATGTCTTCTGTTATAATATTGCACTACTTGCACAACATAAATTATACTATATAGTTGATTAGACGATAAGCTGGTGAATATGCTCCTTTGAACAAAAAACTGACCCCTCCAACGACTGATATCTCACAATTCCTTGACAAAACCACAATCAATCTTGTGTGATATCACTGTACTCCCGCAATTTTCTACTTTCCAAATAACCAGCACACCAATTTTCGTTTTATTTTCAAACTTTTTCGGTGCTTATTTTCAGGATAACCATTTTTGAATTCAAATATGAACTTGACAGGACCAGTAGACAGCTACTGGGGTACAATTCTGGCTGAAAACATGTGTCTTCAACCTGTGGTGAAGATCAGTATATACTACATGAACACCAAGCTGTTTAAGAAGGGCATTTCACAAAGTGAGAGCATTGTTTGTAAAACTATCACCTACTGTCATGAAGGACCTTTGACCTGTGAATGTCAGGCATGAGCCTAGGAACGTGAAGAAATCCATTTTTTAGGACCAGCATGTCTTTTACTGGTATTTCATTCTTTCGGTAGCACTGAAATGGTAGTAATTATCGAGGCAGCCCATATACTTACCATACTTTACGAAATATTCATTATAGGGGCGTGTTATGAAAAGCATGATAGTATAAAGCTACCACTGATACACTGCTGTCATATATTTTCTAACTCCACAGCTGTATACCTTCCCAAAAATTACCATCAGCATTATTCCCTAATTTGCTACCGACCAACCATGCTGGCTCATGGACTAATAGTTGAGAAATATGCACATGATTCTAGCAGTCTTAAATGGACACCATTACAGGTCAGAGACCAAGTACAAAGGTAATACACGTCAGAACTTCGTAGAACAGCTATTCAGCTAAAAAGTTGTATATACACTGCAACTTATGTGGATATCTTCAGTTAGGTTGAAGAACAAATAATACCAGCAATCAAATCTGCTGCTGACCACTGCATTTGCCATAGTGAGAACCACAGTGATGATAAACAAAAGTTAATGAGAAGATAACAATACTATATGAATATGCAGCATGAGTAATATATTATTTTCAAGACTGATATTTTTTTTGTTTTGTTTAATGAGGATGTTTTACTTTTATTATCCATTATTTCACTTCAATAACAAGTGAAATAAATTGACATTTTCCAAAAGAATGCCAAATATATCCACACTTTCAAGCATCAGTGAGTATAAAAACTTTTTTTCTTGAGATTCTTCTGCCATTTTTGTATAGAAAAAATACACAGGAGTATTATTAAAAATACCATTCTAATGATAAAGTTATTTTTGCCACTACAGCACATATTTCAGATGATAACAAATCATGCATTTCAAAGCAGCATTAAATTCTAGAATGTTTGTCACAAAAAGTTTTCATTTTAGTCACTCTGATTTTTGTTGTTGTTATTCTACCAGTGTCTGAATCAGTTCCTTTCACAACAAGCTGGATAAAAAATGGAGCAATGCAAAACTTTCAATGTATATCAAATACAAAGAACAATAATGAGTCTCTTACTTTGTTTCACAGTAGTTTCAGACTTCTCTGGACAAATGAATCTGATGTCAGAGACTGTTTCTTGCTAACTGTGGCATCCACAATGAAACACGTTTATTGGTGAGAGGATAAACATGTTTATATTTTTTCTTCTATTTTTTGTTTTGTAAATGTGCTCTAAGATGTAGTTTTAATAAAATATTATGCCACAGCATACAAATATAACATTCGTTGAACACCTTGATAACTAGCACAATTGTTATTTAACTATATATCTACATGTTTTCTAATTTTCTCTTGTGACATCACAATGAAAATGGATGTAAATGTATTACAAACAGCAGTCAAAAGTACTGGGACATTCTGGAACCATAATCCTCCTGAGACCAGAAAGACCACAAACAGCAAATAGTTATAATGCATGATGGTTTTGACTTTTAATCAGTTAAACATATTTGTGGCATACTTATTACGATTCTCAAAATGAGTTGATCATGAAATATATGAAATGTTGATAAAATCTAAGATACATTTCCAAACATGGGCACACTGAGGCATCTTCTCGGATGAGTGTGCACAGGGTGATATACTTGGAAATATATTTGACAAATGATTCAATGTCAAACTAGGATGTGGTTAATTAAAGTTGTTTCAACATACACACCCAAGTCCTCCTTAAAAGACAACCCTTTATATAAAGACCCCCTGTCTATAACACCCACTTTTGCATTGTCCCATGAGAGGTTGTGCTACACAGGTTTGACTGTATTCATTGTCACAGGGTATCTCTGCAGAGTAGCCATGCCTATTTCCAAAAAAAAATTTTATCTCGGTAAAAATGGCGGCCATTTTGAATTTTTCGCAAAAATTGCAAAACATAAAAATGCTTATATCTCGAAAACCCTGCTAGATAGAGCGATTTCGACGAAATTTTTGACCCACAGGGTATCTCTGCTCAGTAGCCATGCCAGTTTTCAAAAAAAAAATTTCTCGCCAAAAATGGCGGCCATTTTGAATTTTCGAATTTTTCGCAAAATTGCAAAACATAAAAATGCTTATATCTCAAAAACCGTGCTAGATAGAGCGATTTCGATGAAATTTTTGACCCACAGGGTATCTCTGCAGAGTAGCCAGGCAATTTTCAAAAAAAATTTGTCTTGCCAAAAATGGCGGCCATTTTGAATTTTCGAATTTTTGCGCAAAAATTGCAAAACACAAAAATGCTAATATTTCGAAAACCGTGCTATATAGAGCGATTTCGACGAAATTTTTGATCTTAAGGGTATCTCTGCAGAGCAGCTATCCCAAAGAGCTTTCACTTGGTGAAGTTTCAGACCCATAGCTAATTGCTCACCTACTCAAAATGAGTAGATGTGAATTACCTCTAAAAGTATTGCAGATAGCCAATTTTTCTCAAATAACTCATTCACCTACTTTTGGGAGAGCTTTCACTTGGTGAAGTTTCAGACCCGTAGCTTATTACTCACCTACTCAAAATGAGTAAATGCTAATTATCTCAAAAACTATTGCAGATACCCAATTTTTATCAAATAACTCATTCATGTACTTTTGGGAGAGCTTTCACATGGTGAAGTTTCAGACCCGTAGATAATTACTCACCTACTCAAAATCTCTTAAAAGTATTGCAGATAGCCAATTTTTCTCAAATAACTCATTCACCTACTTTTGGAAGAGCTTTCACATGGTGAAGTTTCAGACCCATAGCTAATTACTCACCTACTCAAAATGAGTAAATGCGAATTATCTCTAAAAGTATTGCACAGAGCCAATTTTTCTCAAATAACTCATTCACCTACTTTTGGAAGAGCTTTCACATGGTGAAGTTTCACACCCATAGCTAATTATTCACCTACTCAAAATGAGTAAATGCGAATTATCTCTAAAAGTATTGCAGATAGCCAATTTTTCTCAAATAACTCATTCACCTACTTTTGGGAGAGCTTTCACTCCGTGAAGTTTCAGACCCATAGCTAATTATTTACCTACTCAAAATGAGTAAATGCTAATTATCTGTAAAAGTATTGTGGATACCCAATTTTTATCAAATAACTCATTCATCTACTTGTGGGAGAGCTTTCACATGGTGAAGTTTCACACCCATTGCTAATTACTCACCTACTCAAAATGAGTAAATGCGAATTATCTCTAAAGGTATTGCAGATAGCCAATTTTTCTCAAATAACTCATTCACCTACTTTTGGGAGAGCTTTCACTCTGTGAAGTTTCAGACCCATAGCTATTTATTCATCTACTCAAAATGAGTAAATGCTAATTATCTGTAAAAGTATTGCGGATACCCAATTTTTATCAAATACTCATTCATCTACTTGTGGGGAGAGCTTTCACATGGTGAAGTTTCAGACCCATAGCTAATTACTCACCTACTCAAAATGAGTAAACGCGAATTATCTCTAAAAGTATTGCAGATAGCCAATTTTTCTCAAATAACTCATTCACCTACTTTTGGGAGAGCTTTCACTTGGTGAAGTTTCAGACCCATAGCTAATTATTCACCTACTCAAAATGAGTAAATGTGAATTATCTCTTAATAGTATTGCAGATAGCCAATTTTTCTCAAATAACTCATTCACCTACTTTTGGAAGAGCTTTCACACATGAAAATGAAAAATTGTGAATATCTTGGAAAAGCTATTTCTTCTCCTTTAATGCTCGGTCAAAGTTGGGGTTTTACGTCCCGTTCAACAGCCAGGGACCTTTAATGCTCGGCGGGAGATACTCACCGCGGCAGTGGTCTTGACAAAAAATTTTGTCTCCCCAAAAATGGTGGCCATTTTGAATTTTCAAAGTTTTTGCAAAACACAAAAATGCTTATATCTCGAAAATCGTGCTATATGGAGCGAACTCAACAAAATTTTTGACCTGCTGGGTATCTCTGCAGAGTAGCCATGCCAATTTTCAAAATATTTTTGTCTCGCCAAATATAGCGGACATTTTTAATTTTTTGCAAAACACAAAAATGCTTATATCTTGAAAACCGTGCTAGATAGAGCAAACTGCGCTGACTTTGGTTGCCACAACAGTATAAGGCTAGAAACGAAGCATTTTCTTAATACTTTAGCACTCACCTTTATATCCTTTTTGGGATGCTTTGTTTTTGCTATGCAAAAACATTATCTTTTTTTTTGCGAGTGATCCTCTAGTTAATCTTTATGATACTGGAAATGTGGGGCTGGAATTTACCTCCTTACAACAGAATAAAATTTTCCTTTCATTAAGTATGTTAATAAACTAGATTGGGCCAACTCGGCGCCAACATATCCCCAGACAGGTCATCACTCACGCCACAGGTTTTGATCGGGAATTTTTTAAAACATAATTACCCATTATTATATGAACTTCAGCACATCAATCTACTCTGTTTATATCTTCCAAGGAAGATGGTGTATCCCCAGACGCCGAATACATAACTGAAATTATATTTTCAATCTTCCTGCAATGATAACTCTAAACCTATTTTCAAAGTATTTAAATGATTGATGATTGAATGTCCATTCTAAAATAATAATCCCAAAAGAGCATATCTGTTTCTATATTTGTTGACAAATAAAATATTATTTTTAACTCAACTCATCATACTTTTCAATCTTCCTTCAAAGTATTTAAATGATTGATGATTCAATGTCCATTCTAAAATTCATAATCCCAAAAGCGCATATCTGTTTCTATATTTGTTCACAAATAAAATATTATTTAAAAAAAAATTATTTATATTATTATTTTATTATATTATTTTTAGAATTTGCAAATTGTTTTCAGTTATTCATTTCCTCTATACCTATATATGTGGTCCATATATATGCAACCTAAATATGTGACACAATCTCAGTTCTGACTCCCCTTTGTGTTATATGTAATGAAGCCCACCACCTCCCACCCCCACCCCTCTCCCCTTCTCCACACCTCTCTCACTATTACACAAGATCTGCAACCCCATTGAGTTCTTTGTTTCTCATCTGATATCATTAAATACCTTTGTTTATTTAGTGTCACTCAATATAGCTGGAGGTCCCAGAGGTGGGTGGGGGGAATCCGGGTGGGGGATGCATAAATGGTAAACAAACAATCTATATAAAAGGGGTACTCAAATACAAAAAGAATTGAGAATTTTAAGTATGTGATTATCAACTGAAATGAGTTCATAACTGTAGGAGCTGTGTCAAAATTAACTGAGGCAAGTTGAATAAAACTGGGCTAGTTGAGGGTTAAAAATCCCCTACTTTTACTACATAAGGATATAATTTCATTAATATTGGGACTTAAAGCTCACTTAAAGTGTCCATTTTGTCTACTTGAATATGTTTAACCAGTTTCATTTTAAAAAGTGAAAAACTCAGCAAGCAGAGGTATAACACACAAAAATAAGTTCTTAAAAGACTAAGATAGCCATAACATTATTAATATTCAAAATTTAAATAGACAGGCATTTCCTTTTAAAAATTCAAAGATTTCAGCTCTATAACCCACATAGTTTGACAGTTACTGGGCTTTAAAGTGGCATAATATCCATAAATTGGGTTTCTGTGGGCATTTTACAATTGTTAAAGAGACCTTAGCAATTAAACTACAGATCTGAAACTTTTTGGGGGACATACATAACAAACAAAAATTATATATAATACAGTTTAAGACTTGTCACACTAAGCATTTCCAAATAACAGGGCAAAATACGGAAAAAATGTCAAAAAAGGCACTTGGGCGAGTGTCTATGGCCCTCATACACAGGTTAAATGTCTACTAAAAACCTTGATTTTCGGCATATGTAAAAAGGACATAATAATGCATTCCCAGATGGGATTTCAGCTCCATCAATCACATAGTTTAACAGTTACAGGGCTTAAAGGTGGTAAAAAGTCCAAATATTGGGTCATTGTGGGCCTTTTAGAGATCTCGATGTGGCTTTCAAATTAAAGCTTCAGACTTAAAATTTGTTACATACTAAGATTACACATAGAATATGTATCTAATAAAGTTTGAAACTTCTCAGACTTACCATTTCCAAGTTACAGAGCAAAATATGTGAAAAATGTCTTAAAAGGGTCACTCAGGTGGGTGTTTAAGGTCCTCATACACAGGTTAAATGTCTACTTGAAGCCTTGATTTTTGGCACATGTAAAAAAAACATAATAATGTATTCCCAGATGAGATTTCAGCTCTATCAGTCACATAGTTTAACAGTCACAGGCCTTAAAATTGGCAAAAAGTCCAAATACTGGGTCTTTATGGGGCCTTCTAGAGACCTAAATGTGGCCTTCAAATTAAAGCTTCAGACTTAAAATTTGTCACATACTAAGATTACACATAGAATATGCATCTAATACAGTTTGAAACTTCTTAGACTTACCATTTCCAAGTTACAGGGAAAAATATGTGAAAAATGTCTAAAAATGGTCACTCGGGTGGGGATTTATGGTCCTCATACACAGGTTAAATGTCTTCTTAAAGCCTTAATTTTTGGCACATATAAAAACTAGATTGGGCCAACTCGGCGCCAACATATCCCCAGACAGGTCATCACTCACGCCACAGGTTTTGATCGGGAATTTTTTAAAACATAATTACCCATTATTATATGAACTTCAGCACATCAATCTACTCTGTTTATATCTCCCCAAGGAAGATGGTGTATCCCCAGATGCCGAATACATACCTCAAATTATATTTTCAATCTTCCTGCAATGATAACTCTAAACCTATTTTCAAAGTATTTAAATGATTGATGATTGAATGTCCATTCTAAAATAATAATCCCAAAAGAGCATATCTGTTTCTATATTTGTTGACAAATAAAATATTATTTTTAACTCAACTCATCATATTTTTCAATCTTCCTTCAAAGTATTTAAATGATTGATGATTCAATGTCCATTCTAAAATTCATAATCCCAAAAGCGCATATCTGTTTCTATATTTGTTCAGAAATAAAATATTATTTAAAAAAAAATTATTTATATTATTATTTTATTATATTATTTTTAGAATTTGCAAATTGTTTTCAGTTATTCATTTCCTCTATACCTATATATGTGGTCCATATATATGCAACCTAAATATGTGACACAATCTCAGTTCTGACTCCCCTTTGTGTTATATGTAATGAAGCCCACCACCTCCCACCCCCACCCCTCTCCCCGTCTCCACACCTCTCTCACTATTACACAAGATCTGCAACCCCATTGAGTTCTTTGTTTCTCATCTGATATCACTAAATACCTTTGTTTATTTAGTGTCACTCAATATAGCTGGAGGTCCCAGAGGTGGGTGGGGGGAATCCGGGTGGGGGATGTGGGTTGAGCATAAATGGTAAACAAACAATCTATATAAAAGGGGTACTCAAATACAAAAAGAATTGAGAATTTTAAGTATGTGATTATCAACTGAAATGAGTTCATAACTGTAGGAGCTGTGCCAAAATTAACTGAGGCAAGTTGAATAAAACTGGGCTAGTTGAGGGTTAAAAATCCCCTAGTTTTACTACATAAGGATATAATTTCATTAATATTGGGACTTAAAGCTCACTTAAAGTGTCCATTTTGTCTACTTGAATATGTTTAACCAGTTTCATTTTAAAAAGTGAAAAACTCAGCAAGCAGAGGTATAACACACAAAAATAAGTTCTTAAAAGACTAAGATAGCCATAACATTATTAATATTCAAAATTTAAATAGACAGGCATTTCCTTTTAAAAATTCAAAGATTTCAGCTCTATAACCCACATAGTTTGACAGTTACTGGGCTTTAAAGTGGCATAATATCCATAAATTGGGTTTCTGTGGGCATTTTACAATTGTTAAAGAGACCTTAGCAATTAAACTACAGATCTGAAACTTTTTGGGGGACATACATAACAAACAAAAATTATATATAATACAGTTTAAGACTTGTCACACTAAGCATTTCCAAATAACAGGGCAAAATACGGAAAAAATGTCAAAAAAGGCACTTGGGCGAGTGTCTATGGCCCTCATACACAGGTTAAATGTCTACTAAAAACCTTGATTTTCGGCATATGTAAAAAGGACATAATAATGCATTCCCAGATGGGATTTCAGCTCCATCAATCACATAGTTTAACAGTTACAGGGCTTAAAGGTGGTAAAAAGTCCAAATATTGGGTCATTGTGGGCCTTTTAGAGATCTCGATGTGGCTTTCAAATTAAAGCTTCAGACTTAAAATTTGTTACATACTAAGATTACACATAGAATATGTATCTAATAAAGTTTGAAACTTCTCAGACTTACCATTTCCAAGTTACAGAGCAAAATATGTGAAAAATGTCTTAAAAGGGTCACTCAGGTGGGTGTTTAAGGTCCTCATACACAGGTTAAATGTCTACTTGAAGCCTTGATTTTTGGCACATGTAAAAAAACATAATAATGTATTCCCAGATGAGATTTCAGCTCTATCAGTCACATAGTTTAACAGTCACAGGCCTTAAAATTGGCAAAAAGTCCAAATACTGGGTCTTTATGGGGCCTTCTAGAGACCTAAATGTGGCCTTCAAATTAAAGCTTCAGACTTAAAATTTGTCACATACTAAGATTACACATAGAATATGCATCTAATACAGTTTGAAACTTCTTAGACTTACCATTTCCAAGTTACAGGGAAAAATATGTGAAAAATGTCTAAAAATGGTCACTCGGGTGGGGATTTATGGTCCTCATACACAGGTTAAATGTCTTCTTAAAGCCTTAATTTTTGGCACATATAAAAATAACATACTAATATCTTCTCAGATAGGATTTGAGCTCTATCAGTCACATAGTTTGACAGTCACAGGGCTTAAAAGTAGCAAAAAGTCCAAATATTGGGTCTTTGGGAGCCTTTTAGAGACCTCAATTTGACCTTCAAAATTAAAGCTTCAGACTTAAAATCTGTTACATACTAAGATTACACACAGAATATATATCTAATACAGTTTGAAACTTCTCAGACTTACCATTTCCAAGTTACAGGGAAAAAGATGTGAAAAATGTCTTATAAGGGTCACTCGGGTGGGTGTTTATGGTCCTGATACACAGGTTAACTGTCTATTAAAGGCCTAAATGTTGGGGCACATATAAGAAAACACATAGATATATTCCCAGATGATATTTAACTTAGATGAGAGACATAGTTTGAAAGCTACAGTGCTTGAAAGTGGCAAAAAGTGCATAAATTGGGTCTCTGTGGGCACTTTTGAGACCTTAAGTCGACCCCTTTGGGTAAACCTACAGCCCTAAAATTTTCTACAGACAAGGATTACATATCAAAGTTATACCTAGCGCAGTTTGAGACTCATCAGAATTATCACTTCCAAATTATAGGGCAAAATATGTGTAAAGTATAGCAAAAAATCCCTAAGTGGGGGTATTTATGGGCCTCAAACACATTTTTCTCCTCAACTTAAAGTCATGATTTTCGGCACATGTACTAAAAACATATTAATGTGTTGTCAGGTAAAATTTCAGCCAGCTGAGCATCATAGTTTGTGACCTACAGGGCTCTAAGTGGCCAAAAGTGCAATTTCTGACCTTAAGGTGGCCATAAGTTCTTTTTTACTGGGAGTTTAAGGTCACCTTAAAATAGGGATCTTCCTTTGGGCACCCTTAACATGTGTACCAAGTTTGAAAAAAAAATATTAATTTGTTTTTGAGTTATCGCGTCCACAAGGAAATTTCTACGGCGGCGGCGGCGGCGGCGGCGGCGCGACGGACCTGAATCCAATATATCCCCGACTTTCGTCTGGGGATATAATAACATATTAATATCTTCTCAGATAGGATTTGAGCTCTATCAGTCACATAGTTTGACAGTCACAGGGCTTAAAAGTAGCAAAAAGTCCAAATATTGGGTCTTTGGGAGCCTTTTAGAGACCTCAATTTGACCTTCAAAATTAAAGCTTCAGACTTAAAATCTGTTACATACTAAGATTACACACAGAATATATATCTAATACAGTTTGAAACTTCTCAGACTTACCATTTCCAAGTTACAGGGAAAAAGATGTGAAAAATGTCTTATAAGGGTCACTCGGGTGGGTGTTTATGGTCCTGATACACAGGTTAACTGTCTATTAAAGGCCTAAATGTTGGGGCACATATAAGAAAACACATAGATATATTCCCAGATGATATTTAACTTAGATGAGAGACATAGTTTGAAAGCTACAGTGCTTGAAAGTGGCAAAAAGTGCATAAATTGGGTCTCTGTGGGCACTTTTGAGACCTTAAGTCGACCCCTTTGGGTAAACCTACAGCCCTAAAATTTTCTACAGACAAGGATTACATATCAAAGTTATACCTAGCGCAGTTTGAGACTCATCAGAATTATCACTTCCAAATTATAGGGCAAAATATGTGAAAAGTATAGCAAAAAATCCCTAAGTGGGGGTATTTATGGGCCTCAAACATAATTTTCTCCTCAACTTAAAGTCATGATTTTTGGCATATGTACTAAGAACATATTAATGTGTTGTCAGGTAAAATTTCAGCCAGCTGAGCATCATAGTTTGTGATCTACAGGGCTCTAAGTGGCCAAAAGTGCAATTTCTGACCTTAAGGTGGCCATAAGTACTTTTTTACTGGGAGTTTAAGGTCACCTTAAAATAGGGATCTTCCTTTGGGCACCCTTAACATGTGTACCAAGTTTGAAAAAAAAATATTAATTTGTTTTTGAGTTATCGCGTCCACAAGGAAATTTCTACGGCGGCGGCGGCGCGACGGACCTGAATCCAATATATCCCCGACTTTCGTCTGGGGATATAATAATCAATCTAAAACCATGAAAAAAAAACCCCCAAAAAACCAACAAAACAGATTGTGTAAAAAGTATTGCCTGCTATATTTCTTTACTTAATTTTAAAGGAGTATACTAAACAGTCATCTGTTCTATAACTAGTAATATGACAAAGTAAAACAGCAAAAAGAGTACTGATGACAATTGTTCAATCGACCATTTATTGTTTTGTACCCCAGTCACAATTACAGGTGGTAATACCTATGTTTATAGGCTTCCAAAAACTCAGAAAATCATGGAGACAAAAATTTTAAACATTTCAAAACTGCCATGTGCACTGACAGGTGAGGCAGGGAAAACTAGAGTATCTCATGTTCACAGAAGTATATCAGTAGGCGTATTTCACAACTGTAATCCGTCGAATCTACATTCGTCAGATCAACAGATTCACTTGTGTTGTGACTTGAATCTGAATCTGAATCTGGATTATGAATCCGTTGATGTACCTCGAGAGGTAGATCAACGGATTCAGATTGCTTGGATTACCCATAATTCTTTCAAAAATAATGGCGGCAACATGTGGCAGGAAATTTTAACATTTGGCAAATTTTAATTATACTGTGATATTATAATATTATATTACTGCATCATAATTTATAATAATATATGATATTTATGTTTGTTTATGTTATCTTTTAAATTTGGATTCAGATCTACAGAAAATTGTATTTCACAAATCTAGCTAATCCAAAGAATCCAAATCTGAATCTAGATTCGACGGATTACGGTTGTGAAATACGCCAACTAAAAACAGGAATGAGTCTTTTAACAAAACACCTATATAAATGAAGACAACACTATCTTTAGTGTGACTGGAGTATTAGAAGACCAAGTGGAATCAAATGGCAGACAACAAATTTTGATGTGTATGGTAGTTCTAAACTTATAAGAACCATGGGTCTTATTCATAACTACATTTGACCTATACTTAATTTTTTTTTGTATTTTTAAGAATTTTCTGTATCTCATACAATGAGGCCTTTGTTTTCACATTTAATAAAAGCTAATTTACAGGATTCATCTGTATTGAAAAGGCAAATGTCTATAATGGCTATACAGACATGTAAATTTTCTTCATCTGTGTACTTATTAAGGTCAAGGCAATATGCAAATCACACAGCCCATTTTTGTAGCAACAGGCCTCCCATCCATATAACATACTAGCATGTTTAAGTGTTTTCTTAAACAACAAATGCAGCTGTTTCACAAGCTGGTAGCCTTATTTTAATAGCTTCAACAACTTCAAGCAAAAGTCTCACAACTTTTTTTTTGCCCCTTATTAGTTACCTTTTAAAATGTAAATACTGACAAATGATGCTTCATAGGTTGCATGATTCAATGTAGGACAGCTGAAAGGCACCGAGCAAGATGAATAAATATGTTATAACAATTTGACTTTTCACCACAACAAAGGTTTTTGTCATCTAAAAATAAATATCATATCACCAATAAATCCACACAAATGATACATCCTATGAAAGCAAACAGTTGCATAGCCTTGCTTATTAAGGCCCATATGTATATAATATGTTCAGAATAGGTGCAGAAACATTTGGCAATCATAAGGTACGCATTCAGAATTTTAAAGGAAGCTCTCCAGAAGAAGGGCCTTGTAAACTTTGCACAGACCGTCTAGTTTTCTAGCTGGTCATACCAGGACCATAAAATGATTGACAGGCTGTCTGTCTTCTGGAGGAGAGATTCCCCCCACTCTAAGTAATTGAAACCATATGTGTGTTTCACCACAAGCAGAGGTTTTTGTTTATATATTGTGTACTGTTTAACATACATAAAATTTTCTACAGCAGATACAAGATTAATTGTTGTATTTCTGCATGTTTTTCCTGTAATTTATTTATTTTAATACAGCATGAACAAGTGAAACACAGTTATAAACCAAATACTATATTCACTTTAAATTTAAATTTGAAAGAACTTAAGAAGCTGGACTGTAGTTTAATATTACTATATTTTCATTTTAAGTAAGTTTAACATCAATCTAGAAAATCTGAAGTGGTGCCCTGGTAGTGTAAATAATCTTTAGTAGATGCTCATACATGCTGTCTTCAATCAAAATACTGGTGGTGTACACAGCCCAGTTAGCTTGGAGTTCCCTGTCCATCTTTCTCTTAGCCGTATGCTATGTATGTGTATGAGTACATTATAGAAAGTGAAACTCCATTATCTGAACTGGAAACATTCCCTAACTGCAAAGAAACTTGAGCCTTCAGCAAGGCTAACAGTTGCACAACACAAGTGTTCAGAAAACACCAGATACTTTGTTGCAGTAAGAAATGTGAAATTTGCCATCTGGGCTTACTCTATAAAAGCAGAGTAGAGGGGCAACAGTGGCGCACACTCACCTCCTACCTCTTAGGTCAGTGGTTCCAACCCGGACCCTATGTGGGAAAGTTGGTAGTTGCTTATATAGTCGGCTGTTCACAGTACAGAACCTTGGCCAACTGTATGTACTGGTTTCCTCTGCACACAAAACTACCCGTGGTGATATGACCTGTACAGTGTTGAAAACGATGTAAAATCCCAAATAAATAAATTAATTAAAAGTAGAGTAAAAATCAGAAAAAGTTTAGTGTCAATTTATCATCAAATGAGATCAGAGAAATCCCAAATCTGTAAATAATTCACAAAACCCCAAGGGAATACATAGGTGGAGGGGGGGGGGGGGGGTGCAGGGGGTTTCCCACTGGTAAATTTTATATACTGTGGCAAATTTCATAGCCTTACTCCATATATATAACTTTCTAATTTCAGTGAAACAACTAAAACCAGACAACCCACAATGGTAGAGGAACTAAAAAACAGCTTTCTCAGCATGGGGGCTGGAACAGTAGCATGTTTAAGTTAGCAGGTTTTATATCTAAAAAAAATAGAACACTTTATAGTCATATACTTCATAGTTTATTTTAAGCATGTTGAAAGTTTATTCATAGATTTGCTGTTATTTTTTGGGGGGATTTATATTATTCCCCCCCCCCCCCTCCCTGTATTGCACTCTATTTATTTTTAAAATTGTCCCAGCCTATATTGTTTTAATATTCACATTCACATTTTGATCCCAAGGTTAATTTACTTGAGACATGTGGCTCAGATAATGCCTCTTAACGATACTGCCAAAACCTCATTTTCCTGCAATTCCTATAAATAACACAATTTGGTGTTCATAAAACATTTGGTATGTGGGTGCAAAGCATTTCTTTCCAATCTGAACATTTTTTTGACCGCTCAATCAATCAATCAATCAGTTGTCCAGGTGCTTAATCTCCGTATCAACGGATTCTAAGGCACACCATCCAATCCGTAAGGCATAAATCATGAGACATTAGACATGTTCTGAGTCGTTGCCAGGGAGGCGGTCCGGTGTTCGGTAGTAAGAAGCTATGGTGGGAATGATTTCTGAAATAGGTAGGTTTTGAGTCGACTTTTGAAACTGGAGAGATTTGGAGCACTGCGCATATCATATGGAAGATCATTCCATAACTTAGGGGCATCATATGAGAAACTATTGTTAAAATGGACCTTTGATTTATGGATGGAAGGACAGTAAGAGGGAACCAGAAGGAACAAATTTTTGGGATTGGAACGTCTTGTATTCATGGCAGATTTGTACAAGGGGAGATATGGTGCAAAATACTTAGGCTGGCCAGTGGTGAGGTACTTATAGACCAAAACTAGGGTTTTGAAGATAATACGTTGTCTAACGGGTAGCCAATGGAGTGTCCTAAGGGTGGATGTAATGTGAGTGTACTTTGAAGCACCAGTGACAAACCGTGCAAGCGCATTTTGAACATATTGGAGCCTTGTAGCATTTCGGGATGACAAACTGCGAAAAAGAGAGTTGCAATAATCCAAACGACTACTGACCAGAGCATTTGCAATCACCACTGATGTATCCACAGAAAGAAACCTCCTGATACGATGAAGGTCCCTGAGGCTGATAAAGCAGGATTTGATAACAGAATTTATGTGATTGGTGAAACAAAACTTTGCATCAAACAGAACGCCCAGATTGCGTACAACATCTGCGGGAGAGAGACAATTTCCCAGGATATTGACAGGTAGTGAGTCACTAAGCCATTTGTGTCTGTCTTTGGCACCGAAGACTATGAATTCTGTTTTATCGGGATTTAGCTTGAGTTTGTTTTCAGACATCCAGACCTGAATATCATTCAAACATGTTTTAAGACGGTCAAAAGACTTGAGACTATCATCAGGGGATAAGTGAATGAACAACTGAGTGTCGTCCGCATAGAAGTGGTAACGGACTCCGGTATATTTTCTGATGACTTGACTCAGAGGTGTTGTGTAGAGGGAAAACAGAAGGGGACCTAAGACAGAACCTTGGGGGACTCCAAACTTCAATTTGAACAAATTCGAAAGACTAGAACCAATCTTGACTGACTGAAAACGATCCTGGAGATAGGATCTAAACCATTTTAATGCCGATCCAGCAAAACCAAATTTAGACGACAGACAGGATAGGAGTGTGTCATGATCGATAGTATCGAATGCCGCAGACAGGTCGAGTAGCACTAGTGCTGTAGGCATGCCCTTGGACAGAGATAAGTGAATCTCATTTTTGATGCACAACAAGGCAGTTTCTGTCGAGTGGCCTACCTTGTAGGCTGACTGGAAAGTATTACCAAGATCATGAGAATCCATGTGAGATCTAATTTGGGCAGCCACAATTCGCTCGACCAATTTTGACAAGAAGCTAAGACCGGACACTGGTCGGTAGCTCTTCAAATCCTCTTTTGAAAGGGTGGACTTTTTGAGGAGGGGAGTGACAATAGCCTGTTTGAAAGGATTAGGGAAAATGCCGTTTTTGAGGGACAAGTTAACTAGTTTAGTCAATGAAGGGAGAAGAATGTCAATACATTGTTTCACAATGTGAGTGGGGCATGGATCAAGGGAGCAAGTTTTAGAAGGGGATTCCTTGATAAACTTAAGGACTTCAGTCTCAGTGACAGCTTGAAAGGAACAGAAAGTCGGCGGCTCCTTGTCTGGATGAAGAACCTGAGATCGGGTGTATTTAAACGTGTCTCGAATCTTTTTAATTTTATCAATGAAACCGGCAGTTAGCAAAACCAAACTTCAATGGCCCAGGATTTAGAGCGACATCACCCGACAATAGAACCAGAGCAAGCTGCCTGAGAGATGCCTTTTCACAAAAAGTGACTCTATGTGTCCTGACATAAATGAACAAAATGGATTTGGTAGTGGGTCCATCATATTTACGTCCATGCAGGCTGACATCGCACCTAGTCCGAATTCTGTTTTGACTCTTATGGTAATGTACAAAGAGGCCAACAATACAAAGAAGGAGTGTAACAGTCCGCATCATAAGGAATTACAAACCACAGACGAAATGGAAACATGCAAAAATTGACAGCAAAAACATTAAGGACAAAAAAGTACAAACCACAACCAAAAATGACTGAGTAGATCCCGGTAAAGGACAGTAATGCCCGTAATATCCACTACCAGAATATTCAGAAAATATAAAACACAACCAAACAAACCGAGTAACTCCCGGTAGTGGGCGATAATACCCGCGATATGAACTAGGACAACTGTTACACAGTTAAAAGCATTCAAAACAATATAAAAAGGATAAATAACTAAAGGTATATAATGGAAAGCAGTAATGATAGAAAAAGTACGACTAAAAACCCAGATTATTTGGTAATTTCCATTAATTTCAATTGTTGTTAAAATTACGCGTCCGTTACGGTCCTACCGAACACCGAACATCAAAATCACTCCATCTAGCACGGTTTCTGAGATACAAGTATTTTTGAAAAAAATTCGATCTACTCTTACATATATTTACATATATTTTTGAGGTATTTGTCCTTTGACCACTTTCACTTTGTTTTATGAACCTTGAGCTGATTTCACCAAAGGTCTTAGACTTAAGACCCCAGTTACACATGGCCGGATATTTTTCATCCGTGAACACGTCCGTACCGTCCGTAATATCCTTGTGGCATCCGCCATGGATGTGAAGTGACTATGGGGACGCCACGGAAAAATCAAACTGCTTGAATTTTCCGTAAAAGGTTTGTGGATGGTGGATGCCAGGTGTAATTAATATCCACAACTGATCCATATGTAATCTGTATTGTCCTTACAGCACCCATAGATGTCCCTTGTCGCAACCGGGACAGCCTTGACTCATCTGCGCCAATGATGGCTCGGAAAATTTCTACGGATATTCTCGGTGTTTTGCACATTTTGTAACAAATTTGAAAATTGACAATGACCCCCCCATTTTTGGAAAGGGTAAATTTTTTTGCGAAAAAAAAAATTGGATCAGCTACTCAGCAAAATTTTTGTCAAAATCACTCCATCTAGCACGGTTTCTGAGATACAAGTATTTTTGAAAAAAATTCGAAAATTCAAAATGGCGGCCAATTTTGGCGAGTGAAATATTCGTTAAAACTTGGAAAGGCTAGTCTTTACAGATACCCTATGGGTCAAAAATTTTGCTGAATTCGCTCTATCTGGCAGGGTTTTCGAGATACAAGCATTTTTGTGTTTGGCGATATTTGCAAAAAATTTGAAAATTCAAAATGGCCGCCATCTTTATAAAATGGGACAAGTTTTTTTTGATAACTGGGTCAGCTATTCAGCAGAGGTAACCTGTGTGTCAAAAATTTCGTTGAAATTGCTCTATCTAGCACAGTTTTTGAGATACAAGCATTTTTGTGTTTTGCATTTTTGAAAAAAATTTAAAATTCAAAATGGCCGCCAAACTTGGAAAGGCTAGTCTTCACAGATACCCTGTAGATCAAAAATTTTGCCGAAATCCCACTAGTAAATTTTTATTTTATCTAGAAAATGGTTTCAAAAGGTACTCATATCACTTCCTATTGTTCTATATGTGCACCTTATGAGCCCATATTTCCAATTTTGTGTTTTGCATTTTTTGTCAAAAATTCGAAAATTGAATGTGACCCCCATTTTTGGGGAAGAGAAAATTTTTTGAAAATTGGAGAGAGTAGTTTCTTTAGATAACCTGTTGATCGAAACTTTTGACGAAATGGCTCTATCTCACACGGTTATCGGTTAAGGAGATGCAAGCAGTTTTGTGTTTTACTCATTAAGAACATTGTTAATGCTTAATTACTCATCAATAACTCAGTCATTTCTTAACCTATCCCTGCCAAAATTTAATGTCTCCCAGAACTTTATATATGGAAGGTGTTTGCTAAATTTCAGGTGGATAGATAAAATGCTTCGTAAGTTATCATCTGGACAAGGACGCCCTTCCAAAAAACGCTTTTTTGATCATGTGACCTCTCTGATTGGTGAAAATGTCATCACAGCATATTCAGAAAAATTTCCATGGGCTACTGCATACACCTACCAAATATGAAAAAAAATTTGCCTTATGGCTGTGAAGCTATTGCGAAAAGAAAATGCAGACCACATGGAGCTGGCAGAGTCACTTCTCCCATATACAAAAAAGTGTCCCTCGCAGGACGCTTAATACTTAAGACTTATTCAGGACTCAAATCTCCTATTGAGACTTGTTATATGAAAATACTTTAAAAATTTATCAATTTTTGAGTTTTATTGTAAAACCGGGGTAAAAAGCTGAAAGTTAATATCTTGGTCCACAAATAGTTAATTACAATTAAATTTATACCAGTTAAATGGAACCTGATCTATATGTTGGGGGAATGAGACATGACTGCAACTCACTGCAACATAGTTGGAAAGTGGAATTTTGAGAGTGTTGAAAGGAATTCATTCCTAAGGTTGAATAACTGGATAAAACAATTTAAATTAGAATTTCTCAAGTATTAAACTGTGAGGTTATGTATAAATATGTCAACATTTACCACAAATGTACAGAATATCCTCAATGTGTATATTACTGTTCATGTTAAAAAAGTGTGCTCATAAAATATGATGCTTTTAAAGGTTTATAGACATAACGCTACAGGTCACACAATGATGTTGCACTCCTACAACCCCAACCAATCTCCCTACCAAGTATCAATTTTCTACTCCTTATGGTTTCCGAGATATTGCCTGGAGAAAACTAGAGGAATGCTTTTGCTAACAAAAGTGAAGCGTCCCTTAAAGTTTAAGATGCTTTGTGGTTTTAATAAGCATGCTGTAAAGCTAAGAATGCACAAAGCTGCACCGTATGCTTTCCCAATACCTCTTAATACATTCTGAAGCTATAAAAGCAACCATAAAGGAGATATAAGGCAAAAACTCCAAAGCAGCTATTTATGACCCCAGTTTGGCCCATAAGGGAGGGTCGGGGGGTAAAAGTGACCGGCTATTTAGACTATTCACATATGCTTTCCCAAAGCCTCTTAATACATTCTGAAGGTCTAAAAGCAACAATAAAGGAGATATACGGCAAAACTCCAAAGCAACTATTTTATGACCCCAGTTTGACCCATAAAGGGGGGTCGGGGGATAAAACTGACCGGCTATTTAGATTCTCCACATATGCTTTCCCAATACCTCTTAATACATTCTGAAGCTATAAAAGCAACAATAAAGGAGATATAAGGCAAAACTCCAAAGCAACTATTTTATGATCCCAGTTTGACCCATAAGGGGGGTTGGGGGATAAAACTGACCGGCTATTTTACATATGCTTTCCCAATACCTCTTAATACATTCTGAAGCTATAAAAGCAACGATAAAGGAGATATAAGGCAAAAACTCCAAAGCAGCTATTTATGACCCCAGTTTGGCCCATAAGGGGGGGTCGGGGGGTAAAACTGACCGCTATTTAGACTCTCCACATATGCTTTCCCAATACCTCTTAATATATTCTGGGGTGTGTGTACTTCAAAAAATTGTTTTTGATCATGTGACCTTCATAAAGGTCAAATTTAAGCATGCAGAAAAATTTTCCCACGCCTAAGGTATAGAACTGCCAAATATGGTTTGAAACCTTTCTAATAATAAGGGAGATATTCAAGGGAGACCATAATGCGGCGGCGGCGAGGAAACTGAGGTGAAAACAAATAAGCGCCCTTTCAGGGATGCTTAATTATTGTTCCCACCACCTGCCTGACCCAGCCAGACACCATGGGTGGAAACAACAATACCTGCACAACCTTGAAAGGCTGTGGGGTAAAAATTTACTAAAAAACGAATATGTGCCTTTTTAAGAGACCTTGCTTTTATAATTGAAAAGAAATGATGCTTTGCTATATTTAAACTTTTGCAACCATAATCAAAGAGCACCTGCACTACATAAAGTGAATTAAATCTACAATCCCCACATAATGTACCAATGTATATGATAAATTTTGACAACTTACTGCAAAATAAGTTTGTAACTATGCTACTTTTATAAAAATATTTAAAAAAAAATTCTTCCTAAATGTTGATTGCATAGCTGAAACCTGCTAATTTTACTTATCAGAATTCTAACAGGAATTTCTCCGTCTTTAGACATGAAACAGAATTAAATAGCTACAGCAAACCTTCACACTGGAACATCAAAGTCAATATTATTACACTGTGTGCATCCCTTGAATATTCTTAGTTATAGCAGTTGGACAAGAGTTTACATCCACGTTAGAACCAACACTAAGTGAAATCTTATCATACTGTATAACCTCAATTATGTGAGCTTCAACTGCATCAGCTGATATTGAAATATCAGATTTTGTTGATCAGTGAGAATCATCAGGATACACCATACAATGCCAGTTAAAAGACTTGAGTTTATCTGAGCTTTACTCTGCAATAAAGGGTCAAGTACCATCCACCATTTTGGACACTTAGTGTTCATAGCTAAACCTAGTTACAGGGCAAAATATGTGAAAAATGCAGAAAAAATTCTTCCAGATGGGGTGTTATATGGGCTTTATATACAGGTTATTTGTCACGTTAAAGCCCTTGTTTTTGGGACATGTAAAAAGAATATATTAATACATTCCCTGATGAGTTACGATGAATGAACCACAGTTTTAGAGCTATAGGGCTTAAAGTGGCAAAAAGTTCATAAAATGAGTCCCGGTGGACATTTTTACAGACCTTAAGGTGACCTTAAAATTAAAGCTACATCCCTCAAATTGTCCAGAGACAAAGACTAAAAAATTATATCTGCTACAGTTTGAGAGTCATCAGAATTACCATTTGGAAATTACATAGCAAAATATATGAAAAATATATGAAAAAAAATTCTTAAGTATGTCATGGGGATCAAACAGAATTTTATCCTCAACATAAAGTCTTGATTTTTTTGGCATATGTAAAAAGAAAATCTAAATATGTTCCCAGGTAACATTTTAGCCAGATGAGATAAGCTATATACTTTGCGACCTAGAAGGCTATAATTGGCCAAAGTCCATTTCTGACCTTAAGGCGGCCATAATTTGTTTATTAGTATGTATGTATGTATTTGTATTTATACTCTTAGGGAGTTTAAAGCACCTTAAAATAGGGTTCCTGTATATCCATAATTTTCGTCTGGGGATATAATTAGATATCTTCAAAACACATGTGTGCTTTTTGCAAAAGCCACAGTCTCTGATGATCGTCAATATTCAAAGCTTTGTACCCATAATCATAAATATTTGTGGTGATACAAGATAACCACAACATGCCCTTTCACACCCATTAAAGTGGACCCCAAGGAATGAGCTTGTTGGCACAAAAGTAGACTTGCTCCAAGTCTTTGTATTTCTCATTCCAGCAAATCTGGCATACATGAAATCATTATGAACCCACTTGATGATTAAAAAAGGCTTCTGTCAGCCCCACATTCTGGTAAAACTCATATAATACCTTAGACAAAAGGACTTGATGAAAGTCTAGCACAAAAGTGCTAACACCAAAAATTTTGTTGAGTCTTGTGTAACAACAAACTCTAGAAATGTGAAAAAGTAACATTTAACTGAGTTTAAATTACACCCGAGCGTTTTTCTTTAGTTAAAAGTGTCCAATATCTTTCACTATTGGACACTTTGTGATTTTGACCATATATAGAAGTCTTTTTAGTTGTGATGTTAAACAATATCTTAAAAAATTATAAATTAAGGAAGGTGTAATTTAAATAGGTTAATAGCCTTATAAGTGTCCAATATTGGAAAATAATGGACTGTTGACTCAGTCCATTCGGGGCAAACAGGCCATTATTTTCCAATATTGGACACTTACTTGGCCATTAACCTATACATTAATGGCATAAAAATGACTTTTTTGACTAATCACAGTTCAGTGAGGTTACCCAAGCAATGGGTTATATCTGTTTCAAAACATTAAAGAAGTGGGTAATTACTTTATAGAAGAAGAAATAACTTTTGAGCTAAAATTGCATGGACTTAATAAATACTTTGAAATGTGCTCAGCAATAGATGTGAATGTAGCATCATCTATGTACAAAAAACGTGCAGATTTTGTATGTATAACAGATAAGCATTGTTGAAAATGCAAATGATAAAAAAATTTGGTTGCATTAGCTATGAAAGATCAATCAAACAATACAAATATAACCTCCTGGTGAAGGTTATAAATACACAAGTATAATGCATGTTTTATACACCTGACACCATTGTTTCTTTATTTCTCTATGCGTGTGTGTGTGTGTGTGGAAGGGGGGGGGGGGAAATATGTTACGTTGAACATATAAAATACATTTATGTTTAGTTAGCAAATTACCCAACAATTAGTTGAAATATGTAAACTGTTTCCACCTTTAATAAATACACCAAAAATGTAATATGAACATTTCCTGGAAGTATAATTGATAACAGGACCCTAGGTTAATAAAGCATCCATTTTCTACCATGTGGGATGATAATGTGAGAATATAGGTTCTGTGACAAACTAAGATATTTACAGTCTTTCTTCTAATTTTCTGTATGCCCAGGGTCAGTATTCACAAAGATTCTTAGAATTTATCTTAGAATTACACTTAAGTCTAAGAAAAATTCTAAGAATTTTCTTATTATTAGAACAAAATCCTATTCACAAACAATTCTTAGCTAAGAATAATTCTAAGAAGAGATGTAAAAAGAAATGTATGAAATTCTTAGAATTTTTCTAAGAAAAACGACAATATTCTAAGAAAAATTCTAAGAATAAGAATCTTTGCAAATACAGGCCAAGATCACACTAGACTTTCTTCAGGTCCTTTTGTTTAAGGTATTATAGGAGGACTGAATGATTTTTTACCATATTTCGGGGCTAACAAAAGTTCATCAGACAGTAGGTTTCCCACTTATTAGGTGGATTCACAAAGATTCTATTTATGTCAGATTTGGTGGAAGGAGAAATACAAAGACTTCGAGCAAGTCTAAGATCACACCAGTATGCCTGATAATGGTTTCAAGAAGTTCAAGAGATAATTGCCCCATCCTCCACAAGCCTAAACTTTTTTCCCTTCTTTAATTTCTCAAACAACTCAAAAATTTCATGTACTACAGTCTACAGGTGGTATGAAGGTCAACACCCATAACAGGTTGTAACACCAGGTTTTTGTATATTTTTTTAGCTCTTCCACTGCTTTTAATCCCCATTCAATCTCTTTCTGTGTCTCCATCATTTTGTATGTTTCTTGTTATGTTAATCACTGTATTATTACTATACATGTATCTTTACAGTACCTTTATTATTCTGGTAAAACTATGACACAAATTCCCTGTTGCCATATTACCATGCGACAATAAGGGTGCCTTTCTCAACAAAACGGCCTCACTAATGTTGGCCCCCACCCCGCCTACTATTCTATTATGTATAGAAGTTACTGTTGAACACAAACAGGAGTCTGACTTCATCATGTACATTTCTCATCTAGTGGTTTTCTACTTCTTATGGTCATGAACTCTGGAGTACCAACAGAGTAACAGCTATTGTCTTAGGACCAAATGACTTTTGTAAACAATTTAGTGCTGAGAAAAGTTTGTATTTCAGCAGACAGTAGGTTCCCCAACCATCAGGTGGATTTATTATTATCCCATGCATGTCAGATTTGGTGGAATAAGATTTACAAAGACTTGAAGCAAGTCTAGGTGTAAATAGGCATCCTGAGCTTGGAAATCCAGAATACAATCAGATATCAGTAGGTTAAACATCTATGAATACCTGTAACAGCTACAAGGGCCTAACCTCAACAATTGGCTCCACTTTACCAGACCACTAACAGGAAGCGAGACTGAAAACCAAAACATGGATGTTTGCCGCACAACAAAATCCTATATTTACAAAAATATGAGATAAAAGTGTGCAATTTCTTCAGATTTCTGCTGGTGTGTTTCCAATACTTTAAGTTTTCCTTTGAATATATAAGATGACAAGCAAGATGGATATCATGAGTTGTTGTAACTTATTTTCTATGAAATCGCAATAAAAGTCCTCCAATGCTGGGCCTACTGACCCAACCCTACCTCAAACACAATTTTAACCTTAACATAAAGCACTGATTTTGGCATATTTAAGAAGAATATATTCATGTGTCCCCAAGTACAACTAGAGGATCGCTCGCAAAAAAAAAAGATAATGTTTTTGCATAGCAAAAACAAAGCGTCCCGAAAAGGATATAAAGGTGAGTGCTAAAGTATTAAGAAAATGCTTCGTTTCTAGCCTTATACTGTTGTGGCAACCAAAGTCAGCGCAGTCTGCTCTATCTAGCACAGTTTTCAAGATATAAGCATTTTTGTGTTTTGCAAAAAATAAAAAAATTAAAAATGTCCGCTATATTTGGCGAGAAAAAAATATTTTGAAAATTGGCATGGCTACTCTGCAGAGATACCCAGCAGGTCCAAAATTTTGTTGAGTTCACTCCATATAGCACGGTTTTCGAGATATAAGCATTTTTGTGTTTTGCAAAAACTTTGAAAATTCAAAATGGCCACCATTTGTGGGGAGACAAAAATTTTTGTCAAGACCACTGCCGTGGTGTGTATCTCCCGCCGAGCATTAAAGCAGAAGAAATAGCTTTTCCGAGATATTCACAATTTTTCATTTTCGTGTGTGAAAGGTCTTCCAAAAGTAGGTGAATGAGTTATTTGAGAAAAATTGGCTATCTGCAATACTATTAAGAGATTATTCACATTTACTCATTTTGAGTAGGTGAATAATTATCTATGGGTCTGAAACTTCACCAAGTGAAAGCTCTGCCAAAAGTAGGTGAATGAGTTATTTGAGAAAAATTGGCTATCTGCAATACTTTTAGAGATAATTCGCATTTACTCATTTTGAGTAGGTGAGTAATTAGCTATGGGTCTGAAACTTCACCATGTGAAAGCTCTCCCACAAGTAGATGAATGAGTATTTGATAAAAATTGGGTATCCGCAATACTTTTACAGATAATTAGCATTTACTCATTTTGAGTAGGTGAATAAATAACTATGGGTCTGAAACTTCACAGAGCGAAAGCTCTCCCAAAAGTAGGTGAATGAGTTATTTGAGAAAAATTGGCTATCTGCAATACTTTTAGAGATAATTCACATTTACTCATTTTGAGTAGGTGAATAATTAGCTATGGGTCTGAAACTTCACCAAGTGAAAGCTCTGCCAAAAGTAAGTGAATGAGTTATTTGAGAAAAATTGGCTATCTGCAATACTTTTAGAGATAATTCGCATTTACTCATTTTGAGTAGGTGAGTAATTTGCTATGGGTCTGAAACTTCACCAAGTGAAAGCTCTCCCAAAAGTAGGTGAATGAGTTATTTGAGAAAAATTGGCTATCTGCAATACTTTTAGAGATAATTCGCATTTACTCATTTTGAGTAGACGAGTAATTAGCTATGGGTCTGAAACTTCACCAAGTGAAAGCTCTCCCAAAAGTAGGTGAATGATTAATTTGAGAAAAATTGGCTATCTGCAATACTTTTAGAGATAATTCGCATTTACTCATTTTGAGTAGGTGAGTAATTAGCTATGGGTCTGAAACTTCACCAAGTGAAAGCTCTCCCAAAAGTAGGTGAATGAGTTATTTGAGAAAAATTGGCTATCTGCAATACTTTTACAGATAATTCGCATTTACTCATTTTGAGTAGGTGAGTAATTAGCTATGGCTCTGAAACTTCACCAAGTGAAAGCTCTCCCAAAAGTAGGTGAATGAGTTATTTGAGAAAAATTGGCTATCTGCAATACTTTTAGAGATAATTCGCATTTACTCATTTTGAGTAGGTGAGTAATTAGCTATGGGTCTGAAACTTCACCATGTGAAAGCTCTCCCACAAGTAGATGAATGAGTTATTTGATAAAAATTGGGTATCCGCAATACTTTTACAGATAATTAGCATTTACTCATTTTGAGTAGGTAAATAATTAGCTATGGGTCTGAAACTTCACCATGTGAAAGCTCTCCCAAAAGTAGGTGAATGAGTTATTTGAGAAAAATTGGCTATCTGCAATACTTTTAGAGATAATTCGCATTTACTCATTTTGAGTAGGTGAGTAATTGGCTATGGGTCTGAAACTTCACCATGTGAAAGCTCTTCCAAAAGTAGGTGAATGAGTTATTTGAGAAAAATTGGCCATCTGCAATACTTTTAGAGGTAATTCGCATTTACTCTTTTTGAGTAGGTGAGCAATTAGCTATGGGTCTGAAACTTCACCAAGTGAAAGCTCTTTGGGATAGCTGCTCTGCAGAGATACCCTGAAGATAAAAAATTTCGTCGAAATCGCTCTATCTAGCACGGTTTTCGAAATATTAGCATTTTTGTGTTTTGCAATTTTTGCGCAAAAATTCGAAAATTCAAAATGGCCGCCATTTTTGGCAAGACAAAATTTTTTTTTAAAATTGGCATGGCTACTCTGAAGAGATACCCAGTGGGTCAAAAATTTCGTCGAAATCGCTCTATCTAGCACGGTTTTCGAGATATAAGCATTTTTGTGTTTTGCAATTTTGCGAAAAATTCGAAAATTCAAAATGGCCGCCATTTTTTGCGAGAAATTTTTTGTTTGAAAATTGGCATGGCTACTCTGCAGAGATACCCTGCGGGTCAAAAATTTCGTCGAAATCGCTCTATCTAGCAGGGTTTTTGAGATATAAGCATTTTTATGTTTTGCAATTTTTGCGAAAAATTCGAAAATTCAAAATGGCCGCCATTTTTGGCGAGACAAAATTTTTTTGAAAATTTGCATGGCTACTCTGCAGATATACCCTGTGGGTCAAAAATTTCGTCGAAATCGCTCTATCTAGCAGGGTTTTCGAGATATAAGCATTTTTATGTTTTGCAATTTTTGCGAAAAATTCGAAAATTCAAAATGGCCGCCATTTTTGGTGAGATAAAAATTTTTTCAAAATTGGGATAACTACTCTGCAGAGATACCCTGTGGGTCAAAAATTTCGTCGAAATCGCTCTATCTAGCACGGTTTTCGAGATATAAGCATTTTTGTGTTTTGCAATTTTTGCGAAAATTTCGAAAATTCAAAATGGCCGCCATTTTTGGCGAGACAAAATTTTTTTGAAAATTGGGAAAAGTACTCCGCAAAGATATCCTGCGGGTCAAAAATTTTGTCGAAATTGCTCTATCTAGCACGGTTTTTGAGATATAAGCATTTTTGTGTTTTGCAATTTTTGCGAAAATTTCGAAAATTCAAAATGGCCGCCATTTTGGGCGAGACAAAATTTTTTTGAAAATTGGGATAACTACTCCGCAGAGATACCCTGTGGGTCAAAAATTTCGTCGAAATCGCTCTATCTAGCACGGTTTTCGAGATATAAGCATTTTTGTGTTTTCCTTATTTGGAAAATTCGTAATGATTAATTAATCATTAATTACTCGGCCATTTCTTGACCAATCAATGCCAAAATCTAATGATTTCCAGATTTTAATAGAATGAATGTATTTGCCAAGTTTCAGGTGAATTGATAAAATTCCTTTCAAGTTATCATCCGGACAAGCTTCCCCATCGAAAAAAGACATTTTTGGTCATGTGACCTCTCTGATTGGTTGAAATGTCACTCCAGCATATTTAAAAAAATTCCCCAAGGCTACTGCCTAAACCTGCCAAATTTGAAAAGAATCCGCCTAACGGTTACAGAGTTATAAGGAAAACAAAATGCGGAGCCGGCGGAGCCGGAAGCTCTCCCATACACAAACAAGCGTCCCTTGCGGGACACTTAATTGGAGCCAGATAAGCCACATAGTTTTTGACCTAGAGGGCATAAACTAGGTTCCTCTCCTGACCCATATACATGTGCGTGCTGAGTTTGAATAAAATCTGTGAAAGCATTTTTTGAGTTATCGCAACACAAATCACAACATATGGGACTTAGTATGTTCCGCGTAGAATAAACGTGACTTTTTTCTTTTGAACCGATAAACATTTATTTCATTATAAATCCAATGGTGAAAGGGTATTTGTGCATTGAAAATAGCTCTGATACCCATGTGTGAGAAAAGTAATCTTAATAACTGTTCTTCTGGCAATGTTTACAGCATGAACTAACAAAGTAACCTTATATCGCCCACTACTACCATCGGCAGTGTTGACAGAAAATGTGGTCTATTAAACAGTACAGAAAGTGAACATTAACCAGTGAAACGTGTGTAGCAGGGTCTACACTCAAGTTGTGTGTTTAAATAAACTCTGCAAGTAGGATATACATGTGAAAAGCTTAAACAGACTGTGTGTGTTAAAACAAACTCTGCAAGTACGATATACATGTGGAAACTTACTTGTTTTTTAATTTGAATTTATTGTATATTAATTCAGACAGCAGAGTTGCTATAAGAAGTAGTACAGAATGCAAATAGAATTGCTTTGCACTTAACACTGATAACATGTTAATTCAGTATTTTGAATTCAAAATGTATGTTAATGCAAACAGATGAGGTGCTATGTGAAGTAGAATAGAGTGCGAAATGCTAACAAAGCTGTCTTATATTAAACAATGAAAAAGTGCTGACTTAATATTTTGAATTATAACAAAATATATCTTCATCCAAACAGTAAGGTGTTATGTAAAGTAGATTAGCATACAAAGTGCGAGTAGAGTGGTTTTGTATTAAATACTGAAAAGTTGTTGATTCGGTTTTTGGATAAAACTAAATTAAACATATGTTCATGTAATCAGTTAAAGTTGTCATGTAAAGTAGAAGTACAATGTGCGAACAGGTTTGTTTTGCATTTAACACTGATAAGATGTTGATTCAGTATTTTGAATTAAATTAAATGTATTTTCATGCAAACAGTAAAGTAGGACAGATTGTGAAGTGTTTTGCATTTAACACTGATAAGATGTTGATTCAGTGTTTTGAATTTAAAAACATACGTTCGTGTAAACAGTGGAGTTGATAAATAAAGTAGAACAGAACGCAAAGTGCGAACAAAGCTATTTTACATTAAATACCTAAAAAAATGTTAACTCAGTATTTTGAACTAAAAATGTATGTTCATGCAAACAGTAAAGATGTTATGTGAAGTAGATTAGCGTGCAAAGTACGAGTAGAGTTGTTTTGTATTTAACTCTGAAAAGTTGTTGACACAGTATTTTGGAATTAAAATGTTCATGCAAACTATATTACACACAAAAAAGGGCTGACTCAGCATTTAAAATTAAATTATAAAAATTAAAACAAAAAATGTATGTTAAGGCAAACAGTAAAATCGTTGTATGTCAAGGAAGAGAGATTGCGAAATGTGAATAGATTTGTTTTACATACAACACTCATAAGATGATGACTTAGTATTTTAAATTTATAAATGTTATGTGAAATAAAATAGGATGCGTCAGTGCGAACAAAGCTGTTTTGTATTAAACAGTGTGATTAGAATCGTTTTGTATTCAACTCTGAAAAGTTATTGATTCAGTATTTTGAATTACATTTATCACATGTTCATTCAAACTGCAGTGTTGATATGGGAAGTAGTACAGAAGGTGGAGTGCAACTAGAAGTGCTTTGCATTTAACACTGACAATTTGTTAATTCAGTGTGTTGAATCGGAAAATGTATGTTTATGCAAACTGATGAGGTGCTATGTGAAATAGAATAGAGTGCAAATTGTTAATAAAGTTGTCTTATATGAAACAATGAAAAAGTGCTGACTCAATATTTTGAATTACAATAAAATGTATCTTCATGCAAATAGCAAAGGTGTAACGTGAAGTAGATTAACATGCACAGTATGAGTAGAATGGTTTTGTATTCAACTCTGAAAATAGCAAAGGTGTAACGTGAAGTAGATTAACATGCACAGTATGAATAGAATGGTTTTGCATTCAACTCTGAAAAGTTGTTGATTCAGTATTCTGAATTAAACTAAACGTATGTTCATGCAAGTAGTCAGTATTGTGAATTAAACACATATGTTCATTCAAATATAGTAAGTTATGGCAGACCTACTACTGCAATATCAAACTTAACGCTTTGCTCATTGCACATAACATTATCTAGTTAGATTTAAGAATCTTATATAATATATAATATATTTATGATCCAATATCGGATTAAAAAGAATGGTGATAAGTTCATTGCTCATTGCTCATGAGTAGAATGGTTTTGCATTCAACTCTGAAAAGTTGTTGATTCAGTATTCTGAATTAAACTAAACGTATGTTCATGCAAGTAGTCAGTATTGTGAATTAAACACATATGTTCATTCAAATATAGTAAGTTATGGCAGACCTACTACTGCAATATCAAACTTAACGCTTTGCTCATTGCACATAACATTATCTAGTTAGATTTAAGAATCTTATATAATATATAATATATTTATGATCCAATATCGGATTAAAAAGAATGGTGATAAGTTTATCAAAATACTAGTATAAATTTAAATAAGTTGGATACTCAGTAATCAGAAGGGTTCAAGTGAAATGTTATCACGGATATGCTAGGCGTTGCTAAATCTGTTCATAGTTGTATGATATATTTTGTTACTTTTGTTCTTGCCTATATTAAAGTGTTCAAATGTCATAGAATCAACTATTTTGTGTTCCTTCTTGTAAAATATGGAATTATTTACCAAAACCTTATGCTCAGTAAACATGTTCTCACATTACATCTTGCTGTTTCACATGTTCATGGCAAGAAAATTTATAATTATACACCTTCAGATTTGATGCATTGTGGATATCATATCACACTGCTAATCTCTTGCCCGATTATACCGATAATAGAGTAAATTAAAACTAACGGATATAAAATGACTAATAAAATAGGTAACCTTACTCTAAACTCATTTAATTGTAGAGGCCTAAGGAGCAAAGAAAAACGCTTGGTGATCTTTGAGTGGTTAAAAAGATATAATAATATAACAGTGTTACAAGAAACACATTCAGACATCTCAGTTGAAAAACAATGGGAAAAAGAATATGAAGGTACCATTATATTTTCTCATGGTACATCAAACAGTAAGGGTGTTGCAATTTTGATTCCTCATAAGTTAAATGTCACAATTATAGAACAGACTAAAGACGAAGAGGGGAGACTAATAGCAATACATATAGAATTTGAAAATGAGTACTTCGTGATTATAAATGTCTATGCCCCTACAAAAGATGATAGCTTAGGTCAGGAAAAATTTATGGAAAAATTAAACAGGGTAGTCCATATGTACAGTGATATGTCGTTGATTATTGGAGGCGACTTCAACATTTGTTTAGATATACATAAAGACAAGAAAGGTGGTATCCCTGAGAGAAACTCTAAGTACAGAAATGCTTTAAATGCTTGGTTAGACGATCTTTCTTTAATAGATATCTGGAGACAGAGAAATGTCAATACTCAACAATATACTTGGCGAAGTAGATGTCACAATAGTATTGTCCAGTCTCGACTTGATTATTGGTTTGTGTCAAGGTCAATAGAAAGTCAGATCAATAGTTGCAGTATTGAACCAGGACTAAATTCTGATTAATTTCTTTAACCTTTATGAACCTAAAATCTGAACCAAGAGGCAAAGGAACATGGAAATTTAATAATAGCTTGCTTAAAGATGATAAATATGTTTCAAGAATTAAGGCATTGATTCATAATATAAAATCTAGTGAACTGTTTGAAGATAAATGTATGTTATGGGAGTATATGAAGTGTCAAATTAGAACTGATACCATGTTATATGCTGGTATTAAAGCAAAATTAAACAAAAAGGTGGAAAAAGAACTACTTGGACAATTAACAGATATGGAAAAAAAATTAGATTACAATAATGAACATAAATATTATACATTAAAAAAACAATGGGAAAAATTACAAGCAGAAAAAAACAGTGGTATAATATTAAGGTCGAAGGCTAAGTTTGTAGAAGAAGGTGAAAAAAATACAAAATACTTCCTCAATTTAGAAAAGCGTAATTATAATACTAAATATATGAAATCAATTTTATCTGACAACGGGAGAGTATTAAATGATCCAAAAGCGATTCTTGAAGAACAAGCTAGTTATTACCAGACACTGTACACTAGTAAGAAAGATAAACCACTAGCTACTGAAAAAATAGAAGAAGCCTTCCTACAAAATAAAGATATCGCCAAACTAAATAATGACCAAAAGTTGCTTCTTGAAACTTCTTTAAGTTTAGAGGAGCTTTCTAAAGCCCTTAGTACTATGGCGAATGATAAATCACCAGGCTTAGATGGGTTTACAACCAACTTTTATAAATTTTTCTGGATAGATATTAAAGTTAACCTTTATGAAAGTTACAAACATTCTTTAACCCAAGGTCAACTCTGTGATGGTCAAAGAAGAGGGCTACTCTCATTAATACCTAAAAAAGAAAAAGACCTTAGATATTTAAAATCATGGAGGCCTGTGTCCTTATTAGCGACAGACTACAAAATTTTAGCAAAAGCTTTAGCATCTAGACTCCACAAAGCTATTTCTGATCTGGTCAGCAGTGATCAAGTGGGATATATTAAAGGAAGGTTCATTGGTGAAAATGTACGTGTGATAGATGATCTCATCATTAGCAGTAAGACAAACAATGTACCAGGCCTGTTGGTCTTAATAGATTTCGAAAAAGCATTTGACACTTTTGAATGGGACTTCTTGTTCAAAACCCTGAAAGTGTTAAATTTTGGTCCATCCTTTATCTCATGGATTAGGTTACTATATACTAACATAACCTCATGTACAATGAATAATGGTCACTTGTCCAGAAACTTTGGTCTCTCCAGAGGAATTCGACAAGGGTGCCCAATTTCAGCTCTGTTGTTTGTCTTAGTTGCAGAAATCTTGTCAGTCAATTTAAGGTCGAATAACAAAGTAAAAGGCATTTCGATTGGCAAGTATAATTATAAAATTTGTCAACTTGCTGATGACACTACAATTTTTGTGAAAGATATACACTCGTTGAAAGCATCAATAGACGATTTTCAGAAATTTGAAAAAGTGTCTGGGTTGAAGCTAAACTTAGATAAAACCGAGATAATACCATTGGGTCCAAATAGAGTTGAAGATTTATCATTACCTAAGGATCTGTGTAAGTTGAAAATTAATAAAAATGCTTTTAAGACTTTAGGTATTTGGTTCTCATCAAACCTCGAAGAGAGTATTGAACTAAATTTTGAGGGAAGGCTAAAAAAGATCGAAGCAATTTTGTCCATTTGGAAACAGCGTTCTTTGTCATGGTTAGGGCGGATTATGATAATTAAGACTCTTCTATTGTCACAGATAACACACCTATTAAGTATGATATATACACCAAAATCCTTTCTTGATAAGGTGGACAACCTAATGTTTAAATTTTTGTGGAATGACAAGCCTCCACGAATAAAAAGAAATACAATAATAGCAAGAATAAAGGATGGAGGCTTGAAAATGCCAGATATATATAATTTTCATGAGGCACAGAAAATTATGTGGATTAAAAGACTAATTTTAAATGATAAAGGTAAATGGCAAAATCTATTCTTTGAATTAACCAGATTTGACAAAAAACTTCTTGATCACAATTTACCACATACTTATCTGCAAAAATATCAGAAATGTAAGTTTCATCATCAAGTGCTCAATGCATGGTATAATATCAAATCCAAGCCACCAAACAGTATACAAGATATAGAGAATGAGAATGTTTTCTTTAATAAATACATCACAATAAATAACAGTCCTATTCACCCCAGTATGCTTGGACTCCAACAAGACTTAATGAGTCTGAACTTATCTAACCTTCTTACCAACAATGGAGAGCTTAGTTCAGCAGCAGATCTAAAGCTAAGACCACAGTGGAATATAAATATTTTAAAAATACATTCACTTTTAGCTGCTATACCAAGACAATGGAAAAGTATGCTTCAAAATAGTACAAAAATCTCAAAAATAATCCCGCCATACAGTATCATCATCAATGAAAAACCTAAAGAAATTATAAAAGTGTATAGTAAAGATGTGTACTGGGAAATAACTACTGCCCAATATCACTAAAATTTTGGAATGAAGTCAGCCTCTGGCTTTATGATATAACTAAAGTAAAATTAAATTTGAGAATTTGTGAAATTATATTTGGTATATCACTGAACTTACACAACCAAAGTGATGTCTTAATTATGTTTAATTATATTATTTTGTTGGGAAAGTGGTATATAAACCACTGCAGACCTCATCAAAAACAGATTGACGTCTTAGAATTCACATTGATTCTAAAAAACAAATTAGAAATCCTTAAGATGTCGCACACACTAAGCAACAATGCTGATGCGTTTTCGAATATTTTTGGCATATTATATGATAAACTTAAATCTCTTGTATAAATTTTTGCTCGATTGTGACATCGAAAAAAAAAAAAAAAAGAAGAAGAACGGAAAGAAGAAGAACGGAAAAAAGAAAGGAAAAAAAATGTAATGGGACACTTTTCAATTAACTATTCAAAACAAGACTAGTGTGAGAGAACATGTTGTCAATTTTAATAAACTACAGAATATGTATGGTATATATAATAACGTTTCATTTGTGATTTGAAGGAATCAACTATTTAGTCATAGTAAATTGTGTTGACTGTGCATTGTCCATACTTTTAATGTATGACATGTAATTTTGTGTAAACGCTTTAATGGCAAATAAAATTTACAAAAAAAAAAAAAAAACACAACATATGGTGGCGGCAGTGTGACAGATGTGAAACCAGTATAACCTCGACTTTCGACTGGGGATATAATAATAACAGTAACAGATTTGACTTTTCAAATGTAAGTAATACAGAAAGTTATCATATTAAGGTAGATTGCCTGTAATAGATTACTTTTTTTTTCAATTTGTGTGTAAAAAATATTGCCTGCTATTTTCATTATTAATTTTAGAGGAGCTAAACAATGATCAATTCTACTTCTATGCCAAGGAAAAATAGCACAAAGGGTACTGGAGACAAATATTAAATCAATCATTTATAACACCAAGGAGGATAAAATGGCAAACACCAATATTTGATGGTAGTTCTTAGTGCTGTAACGAGTTGACCGAAACTCGAGTCGTAACTCGGTGGGCGATATTTGGGACAACATCGATTTACGTAATTTAAACTCGAGTTTTTAAGAAATAAATTATGATATACTAGTCTTGTTATAAAACCAGCACTTTTACAATTTATCTAACCATAAAGACAAAAAATTCAATGAGCAATGGCTGTTTTTTTATTTCCTTATTTACGTGGATGTTCCATAATGTGCTCATACATACCTGTACAATTTAACCGGCAACAGAATTATATTTCCTTGCAATAAAATGGTACTAAATATGTCAATGGCGGATCCCTTGATGACAATATTTGGACATTGTTATTTTAGTTATATTTGTGTCATTTACTCGAGTTCAACTCGAGTTCAACTCGCATCTAACAAGCGAGCGTCGATCTACAGAAATCACTGTTGATTACAGCTCTAGTAGTTCTAAACTTATGACAAACTATTGGCCTTATTCACCAAGATACTTGATGTATTCTTTGAGGGATTTTCTTTATTTGTTAGAATTTTCTATATTTCATAGAATTATTCCTCTGTTTTCACATTTTACAAAAGCCAATTTACACAGATTCATTGGTATTTAAAAAGGTAAATGTACATCTACAATCACAAGAAAATATTCTTCATTGGTGGACTTATTAAGGTGAAGGCAATATGCATATCACACAACCCTTTATTTGTAGCATTAGCTGCAAAAACCAATAATTCACACAAATGATGCATCGTATGAAAGCAAACAGTAGCACAACTCTTTACCAAGAAATGTCTTTTACAAAAGCTCACTAACTTTTAAGAATGGTCTGAGCCAAAGTCTCAACTGTTCAAGTATCCAAATTCTATAAATTCAGTTTGTTTTCAACTCATATACTTTGAAAAACATGTCGTTTAGATTTCAACATAATCATGAATGAATAGCACCAAAATTAGGTCCTTATTTTACTGAAAACAAGCTGAGGGTTTAAAAATTATTCAGGCTTTTAAGTCCACTCTTGAGATCGGTTACATGAGAATTTATACCACTTTTATTGACTTTCACTTATGAATAATGATATAAGGGACTAAAGAGAGCAAGTTAATATTTTAATCCATAATTAGTATTTCGAATAAAATGAAACCAGTTTAATTGGAACCTCTTAACATTTTGGGTAAATAACACTTGGGTCCAGAAATGGATTATACGGTAGATTATGCACTACAACACAGTTGGAAAATGTAATTTTGAGTCCAGAAGTAAGTTCAGTCATAAAATTGGATAAAAGAAGATTGGATAATGGAGTTTCTAATGTATAAAGCTGATGGGGCAAGGATAATATGTATTAACATTTTAACATTTTTCATATCAGTAGAGTATATCCTCAATTTGCATATTAATTTACATGTATGACCAAGTGTACTTTTACAATTCTAAACTGAAGGTGTATATTATGAATATACACCTTTAAAGGTTTATAAACATAATGCCACAAATGACAGATAATTTTAAACCATTTTTTTTCCTTTTTTTTAAAAAAAAAATGAATAATGTGACCCAATTCACAATATATGTTCATTGGTTCTGTTATTTCATTTAAGATCTTTACTTTGTTTTGGACACCTCACAATGATTACTGACAAGAAATCTTACAATGATAATTTACTATATTCAAACCTTTGCAACCATAATCCAAAAGCACAGCACTATATTAAGTGAATTTCAAAAGCCCCAAACTGACACCACCCGTGTATAATAAATTAAAATTTTGATCAACTTATTGTAAAATAAGTATGTACATGTATTTCAAAAGAAAAGTTCTCACGAAGGAAAACTGTCTTGAGTAGTGTTAAGTTAAATCTCACTGAAACTAAAAATACTCCCTCCTGACCAGGATTTTCTAGATAACTGGTTAATTTAAATACTTCTTCCTAACCAATCCATTCTTTAAAATGAATTTTACTTATCAGAATTTTGAAAAGTAATTTCTCTGTACTGTCCTCAGATTTGAAACTGGATTAGAAGCTGCAGCAAATCTTTACACTGGAACATCAAGTCAATATTATGACACTGTGTCTCTTGAATGTCCTCCGTTACATTAGTTGGACATTAGTTAGGATCAATATTTAAAGCTTAATCGAATGTATTTAAACTTATATACAGAAAATCTCTAATATTTGAACATCTCTCTATGCAGTTCAACCCTTCTAAACTTACCATTTCTTACTGTTTTCTTATCTTACCTATAGTTTGAACCTTTTAATTAACTCAACAAAATTCAAGTTTTTGAACATGAATGATAATGTATGATCCATAATTTACGGACCTTGAAGTTATTATAACTATAAAACAAATTCCTGAGAATTCAGAATTCACTAACTTAGTTTCTGTTTGTAGGCCAAGTGTAGAGGCTCTTATGCAACAATGATAATACAACACAACAATAAACAAAGTAAATGTTTTATATTTACACTGATAATAATACAATACAAGCCAAGCAATATTTTAAAGAATTTCACAAGTTTTATTTTATTGGTACTCTTGTCAGCAAAAAGCCCATGAACCTGTATGTTTAAAATAACATAATGTCTTTACTACCTCTGATTATTCTTTATTACCTTTATTACCTCTACCCAGGAGGTGGGGGGCTCGGTGGTGTGGGGGGTTAGGTTGCCTTCAACCTCTGAGGTCACCGATTCGAAGCTCGGCCCGGGCAATTAATGTTGGAAAGTTGATAGTTACTTCCCATTGCCCGGTCGTTTAAAGTGCAGATTCTTGACCAGCTAGTATGCTCTGGTTCCTCCACCGATAAACTACCCATCGCAATATAACTCTGACTGTTGAATGTGAGTCTAAATCTACCAAGGATGTATTACATGTAAATTCATGGCCAATTATTTATCCGTTTGATTGTTATCAGGATTATGCAAATACTACTTTTCAGATCTTTATGAAAAAACAGAAGATGTGTCTTGGTCCAACTTTGATCTTATAAAATTTTGAGACTAATCTAATCACCACCCAGATGTGTCTTGGTCCAAGTTTGATCTCATTAAATCTAATCACCGCCTAGATACTAAAAAATATATATAAAGATCCCGATTCTCCTATTTACTTATACTGAGCCGATTTTTTTTAAAAAATCGTACAAGCCTTGTTAGAGGTGTGTATTCTGCAACCTCTCATTTCTATTCTGATTTTGAAAGTTTTTTCATTGCCTTCTTCAGCTAGGTTTTTATTGGTCAGAAGCCATCATCAGGATTCACCATCCAGTTAAAATGAACTTCCTTATTTATTGTCCAACATTAAAAAAATAATGTCTTCAACACTGAATCTGTTCGATGCATGCACACTGTTTAAAACAAAAACCTACCAAAACTGCAAATACAAGTTTCCTTACTGCCAGAAATGCATTATTCATTAGGACTAATTAAATATGAGTGAGTTTAAGTTCACCTTAATGTAGGTTTCTTGTCAGAGTGCATGTACACACACTTTTTAAACACCAATGACATTTCTAATATGTAAAGTCCTTTTTGACGTAGTTCCTATTGAAACAGCTTAAAGTCGCTGCAATGAAGTTAATTATTGCCTGGTGTGTAATAGGGATGGGTCGGTAGGTCCGGTATCTCGGTGTCGAGAGCATTTTACTGAAATACCGTGATGAGATTTTACAACCGCCACTTCGCTTGTCAGCACATATAATGGAAGGAAGAGTAAAAATATCAGAAACATACCCAATATCTGAAGAAATTATAAGCTTTTATCTCATATTTTCGTCCATTTACAGACTTTTATAGTGCACTAAGCGATACGTTGAGCAGAACTGCCATGTTTTGGTTACGACACTTTATAACCTCAATTTCGCTTGTCAACTCATAAAAATAAAGGAAAACTTAAAATATTGGAAAGAAACCAGAAATATGAAGACATTATACATTTTTATCACATATTTTGTGCATTTATGAGCTTTTATTGCGATGTCGTTGAGGAAACGTCCATGTTTTTTTTGGGGTGAACTAAAACGCGGAGTCCCGAATTCGGTACGGTTTTGCATTGGCGACATCCCGATCTACATATTTTTCATACCGACCCATCCCTAGTGTGTAAGTTCATCTTAAAATATGACGCCTTCCTACATTTCAGAAACCAACGCCATAGCCATATGTGCTTTTTGGCCTCCTGCAAAGATTATTAATAAAAGAAACAGCAATGCTTCTGGTGACGGATAATATTCAAAACATTGCACCCATAATCAAGAAAGTTGGGGTGATGCTATAATCAGTGCAATACTGCTATAAGTCACCCCAGGAATGAACTTGTTGGCACCTAAAGTGTTAACGCCTTAATTTATGTAGAGTTTTGTGTAACAGCAAGCTCTAGAAAATAAGAGAAACTACGGAATTGTTATTGTAATTTAACTTCCTTATAAGTGAAAGATATACCTTATCCTACAAGTGTTTATTAGTTCCATGGTGGCAAAACAGAACCAACCAAAATATTTAAAAATGTATCTTTTTTCTCTTCGCGGTGACCCTTGTTTGTGCATGCACATGGTTCATTGCTGACTATAGTTTGTATCTACATTCTATTTTTGATAGGAGTAACCCATGAATCCTAAAATGTGAGAGGGGGATGGGAGAGCTAATTCTTGGTAGGATAAGGTAAGCATTTAACGTACACACAGTTAAATTGCAATAAAATTTTACATTTATTGTACGGTATAAAAGAACTCTTAACATATCTTCATACATGCTTGAATAAAATCATAACAGGTGGGGGGAGTTTTGTTTTGCAACCAGCCTATTAGTTGATTTTTAAGACAAGGGGTCACAAAAGTTAAGCACGTCATTAGCAGGTAAGATAGCTTGTACAAGTAATCCAAAAAGGTTATACATTCTCATATATTATCTGTCAAGAATCACTCAAGATAAGTAATGGATGCTAAGCTCCACATTGGATCCATGATGTGGTTTCTGAGTTAACCTTCTCTAATCCATAGAGTGCCCAGTAAACATTTTTTGGGTTTTGCAAATGTTTGATAGGAAACGTTTGGCAAGGGTTAAAACATGATGGGTACGAAAACCATTTATAATAGAATGTTTTTAAAACGTTTTATGTATACTGTCTATTAAACGTTTAATGATAAATTTTAGAAAAGCATTACAAATGAACATATTAATGTCTAAATAATAATGGGGTCATAGGTCAATTCAGTATCTTTTTAAGGTTGCCCACTAATGAAAATATTGTTTTAATATCTAAAATTGTAAGACAGTGGCTTAAATATTGTGCCCCTATTCAATTCTTACTTTTAGGGATTATATGTGGGGCAATTTTTAACAAAAATCTCTAAAAAACCCTATTATTGCTCACCGCCACCTTTCTTTGGACATGTTTGAAGGTAAAGGTTTAATAAGCTTTCTGCAAATATAGGTTTAAAAATCGTTTTTGACAAATTGTTTTTAAAACTTTTGATCAATAATGTTTTTTAAACAGTAAAAACGTTTGTATATAGAATGCTTATAAAACATTTTTTAAACATTACAATGTAAACGAGTGCTTAGAAAAGTTTAGAAAACCTTAAGATAGGGTTTCAATAGGTTTTAAAACGTTTTCTAAATGTTTCAACCATTTTAAAACATTTGTAATGTTTACTGAGGAGATGTGTACATATTCTAATGCCAAAGTCAGACAGTGGCGAATTTTAATGAAGTGTATCTGTAAACAGCGAATTCTTCAATGATCTTCAATGATCTTAGCGGATTCCACTCTTCTTCACAGCAACAACCTGATGTTCAAAATTGTCACCAGCATTTTAAAGTTTGCCATGACAAGACACCACAACCACAATAAGTAGCATATTCTTTAATGTTTTAGCTCTGCCACAGAACAATTGCCAATGAGTTGTACTAGATCTGATTCGCAACATTTGGTCCTTTGTTCTATTATTTCATTTTTAGACCTTTTCTTTTTTTATTTTGACACCTCTCAATGATTCGTGACAAGAAATCTTACCAATGATGATTTATTATATTCAAACCTTTGCAACCATAATAAAAAGGCACAGCACTATTATATTAAATTAATTTCTCAGCCTTAAACCGTGACCACCCGTGTATAATAATAAATTAAAATTTTGATCAACTTATTGAAAAATAAGTATATTTTTTCATTTCAAAGGGAAAACAGTGACAATGCAATGAAAACAGTCTTTACATCTTGATCATACAGTCTTGAGCAGTGTAAAGTTAAATCTCACTGGACCTGAAAAATACTCTCTCTCCTTAACAGGATTTCCTAGATAACTGGTTACTTTCAATGGAAAATACAGCTCTGGACATTTTATTCTCAGCTGATCCCTTCTTTAAAATGAATTTTACTTATCAGAATTCTTAAAAGTAATTTCTCTGTACTGTCATCAGATTTGAAACAGGATTAGAAGCTATAGCAAATCTTTACACTGGAACATCAAGTCAATATTATGACACTGTGTCTCTTGAATGTTCTCAGTTACAGTAGTTGGACGTTAGTTAGGATCAATATTTAAAGCTTAATCAAATGGTATTAAACTTATATTATAAGTTATATACAGTATAATCTCTAATATATGAACATCTATCTATGCAGTGAAACATGCCATTGCCAGTGAAACTGTTTTACATAAAACTACCTCGTCTATATTTTGAACCTTCTATTATCTCAACAAAATTCAAGTTTCTGAACATGAATGTCACTGATAATGTATGGTCCATAATTCACTGACCTTGAAGTCATTATTACTATCAAATAAATGGTTGACAATACAAAATGTTTGATAATTCTCTCACTTAGTTGATGTTTGTAGGCCAAGTATATAGGCTCTTACTTAGCAATTATGAGTGTTTTCTATTTGCACTGACAAAAATACAAGCCAAATTTGACCTTATTGGTACTCTTGTCAGCATATAGTACAGGATCATGTCTGTTTAAAACTAGACTAAGGACGCATCTGTGGCCAGATGCTGGATGTATCCACCGACAAAGGCCAACTAACATAGTTTAGAAGATAAACAGCATTTTTCGTTTATAAGCAAGCTGAAAGCACTTTTAAGTTTGGTTACCCTTATTTGACCCTGTAGCAGGGGCCCAAGGTGAAGTCTGACCACATCAAAAGATTCGCAGCCCATGATTTCCTATAAGTCGTTTTGACATTGCAAACCTCTAGGACCAATAATAAGCAGGAGGGGCCTAAGGTCAAATCTGACCACATGAAAAGATTTGCAGCCCATGACTTCCTATAAGTTGTTTTCATATTAATGAGTTATTTGAGAAATACTGGCTATCTGCAATACTTCTAGATAGTGCTGTAACGAGTTGACCGAAACTCGAGTCGTAACTCGGTGGGCGATATTTGGGACCACATCGATTTACGTAATTTAAACTCGAGTTTTTAAGAAATAAATTTTGATATACTAGTCTTGTTATAAAACCAGCACTTTTACAATTTATCTAGCCATAAAGACAAAAAATTCAATGAGCAATGGCCGTTTTTTTATTTCCTTATTTACGTGGATGTTCCATAATGTGCTCATGCATATCTGTACAATTTAACCGGCAACAGAATATATTTCCTTGCAATAAAATGGTACTAAATACGTCAATGGCGGATCCCTTGATGACAATATTTGGACATTGTTATTTTATTTATATTTGTGTCATTTACTCGAGTTCAACTCGAGTTCAACTCGCAGCTAACAAGCGAGCGTCGATCTACAGAAATCACTGTTGATTACAGCTCTACTTCTAGAGATAATTCGCATTTACTCATTTTGAGTAGGTAGGTGAATAATTAGCTGAAACTTCACCAAGTGAAAGCTCTCTCAAAAGTAGGCGAATGAGTTATTTGAGAAAAATTGGCTATCTACAATACTTTTAGAGATAATTCGAATTTACTCATTTTCAGTAGGTGAGTAATTATCTACGGGTCTGGAACTTCACCATGTGAAAGCTCTCCCAAAAGTAGATGAATGAGTTATTTGATAAAAATTGGATATCTGCAATACTTTTAGAGATAATTAGCATTTACTCATTTTGAGTAGGTGAATAATTAGCTACAGGTCTGAAACTTCACCAAGTGAAAGCTCTCCCAAAAGTAGGTGAATCAGTTATTTGAGAAAAATTGGCTATCTGCAATACTTTTAGAGATAATTCGCATTTACTCATTTTGAGTAGGTGAGTAATTACCTACAGGTCTGGAACTTCAGCATGTGAAAGCTCTCCCAAAAGAAGGTGAATGAGTTAAGAAAAATTTGCTATCTGCAATACTTGTAGAGAAAATGCAGAATTACTCATTTTTAGTAGGCAAGTAATTTAGCCATAGGCCTAATTTAGACATAAAGCCTACCAATAGAATACTGTGGTGCACCCTCTAATATATCTTGCAAACTTGAGAAGGCTAGCTATAATATTTTTTTCGTTAGAGCGGTAATGGTGAAATCTCTCTACACACTGCGGCTATCCAGTGGATACAATGATTTACTCAACAGTGAGAACCTGAAAGTAGATATAGGTAAGCTATGCCATGACATAGAGGTCTGCAATTTCACTCTGTTATAGCTGACCAAAAATTATGTGAATAACATATTTAAACAAAATACTGTAAATGTAATAGTTTTCACGTTATAATAACTGATTTACTCAACAGTGATAACCTCAAAGTAGCTATTACTCAGCTATGCAATGAGCTACATGTCTGAATTTTTTCTATGTTATAGCTGACCCAAAATTAGGTGAATAACATATTTAAGCAAAATACTGTAAATGCAATAGTTTTCAAGTTACAACTGATTTACTCAATAGTGAGAACCTGAAAATAGCTATTGCTCAGCTATGCCATGAGCTATAAGTCTGTAATTTGACGACGTTATAGCTGACGCAAAAGTAGGTGAACAACATATTTTAACAAAATACTCCAAATGCAATATTTTTCAAGTTACAATTCATTTACTCCACAGTCAGTACCTGAAAATAGCTATTGCTCAGTTGTGCCATGAGCTACAGGTCTGTAATTTCACTATGTTATAGCTGACCCAAATGTAGCTGAATAACATATTTACACAAATTTCTGTAAATGCAATAGTTTTCCAATTACAACTGATTTACTCAACAGTGTGAACTTCAAAGTAGCTATTACTCAGCTATGCAATGAGCCACAGGTGTGGAACTTCACTATGTTATAGCTGACTCCGAAATAGGTGAATAACATATTGAAACAAAATACTCTAAATGTAATACTTTTGAAGTTATAAGTAATTTACTCAACAGTGATAACCTAAAAGTAGCTATTACTCAGCTATGCCATGAGCTACAGGTCTGAAATTTTACTATGTTATAGCTGACCCAAAAGTAGCTGAATAACATATTTATACAAAATTGTGTAAATGCAATAGTTTTCAAGTTACAAGTGATTTTACTCATGATGGAAGTTACTGAAAAGCCCAAAAGTAGCTATTACTCACTTAGCTATTGAGACAGACACCCAAGTTACTCACCATGTTGTAGCTATGAAAAAAGTATCTGAATAACATATTTTAACAAAATGCTCTAAATGCAACACTTTTCAAGTTATAAGTGATTTAGTGCATGATTTCATGAATTTTAATGCATTTTAGACATTTTTGTCTACCACAGGCCTAATTTAGACATAAAGCCTACCAAAAAGATAGGGTGGCGAGTCCTCTAGCATACCAAGCCACCTGCCAAATATGAAAGAAATCTGGAAAGAAATGTGGACTGTAGGTCGCTAACAAGCAATATTTCACATTTTAGACATTTTTGTCTACCACAGGCCTAATTTAGACATAAAGCCTACCAAAAAGATAGGGTGGCGAGTCCTCTACCATATCAAGCCACCTGCCAAATATGAAAGAAATCCGGAAAGAAATGTGGACTGTAGGTCGTTAACAAGAAATCTCTGCGGACGAGGACGACAACGATGATGAATCCATAGTATCCCCGCTTCGCGTCGGGGATACAATTATATAATTGCTTTATTACCCCTGCCAAGGATGTATCACCTGTAAATTCATGACCACTTATTTGTCTGTTTTGTTGTGTCTTGGGTTTTTGGAAATTAATCAGTCATATTTTGATATTATATTTTTCTTAGCAATTTCTCATCACACAAATATTAACTAGGGCGAAGTGGTTGGCTTTTTGCCAACCACAGCGTCGAATCTTAGGACAGCAGTGGGTGTTGAAATCTGTAAACTTGGTATTATCGCCCGCAAGACAGAGTGAGGTGCGGTGACAGTAAAATATTGCTGGATTATATATATTTGTAAAATATTGTTAGAAACACCATTCTAGCCTCACGTTTTCATCACTCTGTGGGTGTACAACTACCAGCATTTGTTTTAAATATTGCGAGAAGACAGAGTGAGGTGCGGTGACAGTAAAATATTGCTGGATTATATATTTGTAAAATGTTGTTAGAAACCCCATCGTAGCCTCACGTTTTCATCACTCTGTGGGTGTACAACTACCAGTATTTGATATTTTATTTGTTTTAAATATTGCGAGAAGACAGAGTGAGGTGCGGTGACAGTAAAATATTGCTGGATTATATATTTGTAAAATGTTGTTAGAAACACCATTGTAGCCTCACGTTTTCATCACTCTGTGGGTGTACAACTATCAGCATTTGATATTTTATTTGTTTTAAATATTGCGAGAAGACAGAGTGAGGTGCGGTGACAGTAAAATATTGCTGGATTATATATATTTAAAATATTGTTAGAAACACCATTGTAGCCTCACGTTTTCATCATTCTGTGGGTGTACAACTACCAGCATTTGATATTTTATTTGTTTTATATATTGCGAGAAGACAGAGTGAGGGGCGGTGACAGTAAAATATTGCTGGATTATATATTTGTAAAATGTTGTTAGAAACCCCATCGTGATAACTTCTAGGACATACAAAAGCGCCTTCTAGTGGTTGAATGTAGAACTACGGAGTTTGAATATTTTCATTGTCTCTGCCAGAGGTGCTCTCGATTCTGATTGGCTGAATAACAAATGTGTAGTACTACCGTGACGTCACTTCATTCATTAATTTCTTTGCGGTTTATTTGTTTGACAAATAATGGAGTACACGTAGATGCGCAGACAGCAGTTTTACATTAACAGTGACTGCGTGGTAAACCCTGCAGACAAATAAATTAATTGGGGTTTCACCTCTAGAAACCAGCAGACGAAATCGTTAAAAAAGACTCGTTCGAGTAGAAAATCACAATGGAAATACAATAGGTTCTAGGACATACGGGTCCTTGGAGAAAGCCAGACGAAGTGCCAGACATGCTTTTTATTCATAAAATATAACTTAATAAAGGCATTAAAAATCTTCAAAATGGCAGAGTGTATAATATACACCTTAATGTACAGATATGTGAAGAAATATTATGCAGAATTTGGTATTTAAGGGCTTAAACGGCCAATTTAAAATCGTGGCCGCAACTCAGTACATAACTCGAATCAAAGATTCGACTAATAAAACATACTGTATTTCTGGTAGTATAAAAGTACAAATCACTTCACAAAGTATTGTATCTTTTAGTATTCTCTATCTTCCTGTTACCTATTCTGTTTCATATATAAATCTTTAGGTACAACACTAAACACCAAAAAGTTTCTCTTTATGTCCAGTTTCCATATCTAACATCTGAGTGATTAATTGACTCTAAGCCCTCTTACTCACACTGAGGACTCAAGAGTGAATAACAGAAGTGATGAGACTGAGGGGAAGCTAAAGATTCCCTCCATATATACTTGAGTTCTCTGTTGTCACATACAAACTAGTTTGAGCATACAATACAAATATACAGATAGGACATATCTGGACAGCAAATGACTTGGACATGTCCTAGAACCTACAAAGGCTTTATAAGATATTTACACAGTGAAATACAGTTTAACTGTATCAGTTGCAGTATTAGATTTTAAGCAGAATGTGAGCTTTATTGAGTTTCGTAGAGTAGTATATTTTATGAAAAGAATATATCATTTTTGCTGTAAATTTGGGATTGTAATTTTTTTCCAGGAGATATTTAACCCTTTCGCTACTGAAGGATCGTTATTCTGGGGGACTGTAGCCATATGACGTCATTTCACGTCAGAAACGCCAATAAAGTAAAACATTAACTCACTACCTTATACACTTCATTTGCGGTCTTTTTCGGCATATTTCATTAGGATTTGATGAAAGTCGAATGGGAAAATTCAAGGGAATTCCCCCAAATAAATATAACCACAAGAAAACAATATGCAGCTATATGCCGTAAATACGGCAAATCTACAGAAACCAGTTAAAATAGGTAATAATGGTGATTTTTTAAAAAAAAATATAGTATAACTTACATATATTTTACATAAGCAATCGTTTTAATACTGATGAACCAAAGAAACGTATCGCAGTATACTGAAGGGACAGAAAAAAATCAATATTATTGCCGTCGTCCCTGTGTCGACGACTCGACAGACATGGTACCTTGTAATACACATTAGCGTCGACTGCTAGTCGTCATAGATGGTAGCGAAAGGGTTAATCCTACATTTATAATGATAAAGATACACTGCAGTAAACTATAAGTGGCTATAGATAGGGGCATTCATATGTTGTACATCTTTGAGGCATTTTATGCCTTTGAAAATTCATTGCTATTTAATATTTTTATAAGATAAATATGCTTAAGATAATCGTATTTGTGAAATCCTTTATTGTTCCACTGTAAAATAAAAAATACACAAAGTCATGCTGTCAGATGTTATTGTTAACATTTTTAATTCACACATGACTCTGTAGCTGAATATCACAAAAACCCAAGGTTTTTCTATTCTCTCAAAACAGACAAGACATTCTTTCCACAAGGCTCTATTTCCATGAACTTAAAGATAAATGCCCTTGTTTGAATTGTTTACTCCCAAAAAAGATTTACTGTAAGCATATCCCTTGATGAAAACAAATGAATACATCTTGATATACATCTTGATAGCCCTTATCAACCTTTTCACTCAGTGTGCACACTCTGCCACCAAACCCCCCAACCCCCCTACAGACAGAAGCAATTCTTTTCTCACCTGCAGTAAAGGGGAGTTGGGGGGTGGGGAGGTTCTTTCTGCAGGAACATTTCTACAAAGATCAGCATTATATTGATTGTTTTTATGGACACCATGTATAATGTATGTCTATTTCTCACTTATGCAATATGCTACAGGTCTGAAATTTTACCATGTTATAGCTGAAACAAAAACAGGTGAAAAACATATTTAACAAAATGCTCTAAATGCAATACTTTTCAAGTTATACATGACTTATCGCATGAATTCATGAAATTTAATGCTTTGAAAAAAATATTTAAAAAATTCATAAAAAAAATTAAGAAAGATCCAAGTCTGATACTCACCCAAGGGAATGTACTTATGGCCAAGTACATATATGCAAGATAAGAGAAAAATCCCTTCAATAGGCAATTAGAAAATTGTATTAAAGTGTTGAAATTTTCACACTTTGGGTGGGGGTACCTCTCTTCTAATGGCTTTGGATTTGTTTATTTGTTTGTTTATTTGGGGTTTTACGTCGCTTTCAACACTGTACAGGTCATATCACGACGGGTAGTTGGAAGGGCAGAGGAAACCAGTACATATAGTTCGCTAGGGTTCTGTACTGTAAACTGCCGACCAACGGCAAGCAACTACCAGCTTTCCCACTTACGGCCACTAATGGCTTTGGAGAACAGACAAACAGATTTATCTGCATGAATTTTACGATTTATCATCCTCGATTTATCATCCTTAAAAGTAACAGCATGTTTCTGGGCCTTGTACTTTTGGAGAAGTTGTTCATAAATATGGCGTGCAGTGGATAATAAACTACAATTTCAGACTTGTCAGACTTACCCTTTTTAAGATATAGGCAAAAATATGGGAAAAATGTCAAAAAAAAAAGTCTGAGTATGGTCTACATGGGCCTCAAAAACAATTTTAACCTTAAAATAAAGTCTTGATTTTTGGCATATGTAAGGAGAATATAGTAATGTGTTTCTAGGTAAAATTTGAGCTACATGAGCCACATAGTTTGTGACCTAAGTGGTCAGAAGTCACATTTCTTAAGGTGACCATAAGTTATTTATTATTGGGAGTTTAAGGTCACCTTAAAACAGGGTTCTTGTCCTGACCCAAATACATGTGATTGTCAAGTTTGAATGAAATTCGTGAAAGCGTTTTTGAGTTGTCATCCACACAAACGTATGGCGGCGGTGCGACAGATGTGAAACCACTATATCACCTACTTTTGTCTGGGCATACAATTAGAAGCCTTCGGATTACTTCCTATATCCCTATATCCTCTTTCAATGAGCAATGATTATTGAGGAAAAAAAAAAATTTCCAGATAACAGATAATATTCAAAACTTTGCACCCATAATCTAGAATCGTTGGAGTGAAATAAGTACAGCACAACACCCTACCCACATCAGGAATGATTAAGGTTGGCACCTAGAGTGTCGACAAACCCTAATTTATGTTGAGCTTTGTGTAACAACAAGCTCTAAACAGTAAAAAGGAACTACAGAAGTTTCATTGTAATTTAACTTTAACAAAAATATTTAGAATTTTATTCTTTTTCTTCTGAATGTCCTTGTCTGTGCACGCAGATAGTTCATTGCTTAAATTTAAACCATATCTTCCCAAACTGCAAAATGTATCAAATTTACTAATTTGTTGCTACTTCTGATACATTTATTCAGATAGGAAGTGGGCAATATAAGAGATATATGGTACTTCCTGCTTTACGTGAATGCATAAACAATCCACAAAACACAGCTGTAGATTAATGTTAACCTGTTTTATGTGGCAATATGTCAGTATTTAATAGATTGAGAGCTTTTCCTACATTTTGTGAATATTCCTTCACTAAAATATAATTCCAATTAATAATATGATTCAAACCGGCATAGATTATTTGCCTAGTCGTGACTTCCCTACACGTGACCACAGTTTCCGGCCTCTTTTTGGCAAATTCAGGCAATTATAATTACGGGGCAGTTACACATTCAAGGATCCACCGCGGATATAGGCCACGGTTCCATATATGGTAACTGACAAGGATCTCCTACAGATCGAGGGTTTTGGAGGTGGGGAATTTTTTTGACAAGTGAGTGATTTACGGACACGCTACAGAAAACTCTACAGATAATAAGCATGCCACAATTATGTTAGGGACGCGTTTCGTCACTTGCGGATCACCTGCAGATACAGGTCTGTGACCACCCGCAGTGCAGCGGAAACACAGGGATGCCCCAGGACATCTCACGGACACCCTGGATGGGTTACGGACCTTGCGGACGGGGTTTAAGGATGATAATTGTTCTTGCGGATGTCAGATTATTGATAAGAAAGTTTTGTGATAACATTACAGGTGTACCGCTGGGAGCTAGTGAGCTACCTGGATCCCAATGGCTATAAAAGGGGTAAGGGTCAGGTCAATAGCCAGATAGAATTTTATTGCTAATATGAACAGAGTGGACAGAAACCTTGTACAAATTCACCACCAACTCCTCCACCCCAGCTGCTTGCCGGCACTGTCGAGTCTCTGGTATACAACTGAACTCGTCCACCTCTGGACTCCCGGCCTGGGTCTGGGTGGACATCCTCTCCTCCTCATGACTGCTTTTCCTCTTTGTCCTTTTTCTTGGTCGCATTTTACAGAAATATTCGCCAAATTTCCTTTCAAAAAGTCTCACTACTTTTGACTAAATATGCCAGCAAAATATATATCAAATGTCTCCAGTATCTGTTGTAAGTTGAATTGATCTATCCTCATCGAAATGCAAAATGTATATGAGCAAAAGCCAAGTGGCCTTGTATATGCTCTCGTCTGTGAGAAAAGAGTCTTTCTGTAACTTTCCGAAGAGTGTGGGAAACCACAAATCTATACGTAAAACCCGTCCTTATTGCCCTTGAGGCGTCCTTAACATCCGTGAAGCCTGTCCCTATTGTCCGGGGACACATCCGCATGTGTCCGTGCATATCCGCAAAAGAATTAATTGGTGTGGAAGAGTCAAGGACGTTAGGGATGCGCCAAGGACATCCTGGACAGGTTTAAGGATGTTAGGGATGAGTTACGGACAAGTTACGGATATCAATTACAAATAAGATCCGCAAAAACTTTTCGGAAAAATCAAGCAGTTTGATTTTTTCGTATCGTCTCTGCAGACACACCACATCCATGGCACTGATGCCACAAGGACATTAAGGATGAGCTCACGGATGAAAAATATGATCCGTAAATCACTAAACATTTTCCATATTAGGAAACCTAACGCGATCTGGGGCTGCAGGCTATCTGTGGAAGTGTAACTGGGGTCTTAAAGGAGTTAAACGGAGATCCTTCCCTTGTTTTGTCTTGACAAAGAGTCATGTCCTCTGGCAAATCTGAGCTTAAAAAAGGACTTTATAACTGGAATGACCACCTGCATAAGTAAATCTAGACAATCTGAAGTTAATTAGTTCTTATCCAAACAAGAGGAGAGTGCCCGTGAACGGGCACTGTGTCAGCTGACTGAATGTTTTTGATTTGTGATGGTGATAATGAGAGGAAAGCATAATTATCAGGGAAAGGGCTGTACAGAAATACAGTAAATGGTAACTGAACAGCATGTTCGAAAGATATTCCGAAGCTGACAGAAGAAAAGGACAAAAAAGTTGTGCCCTGCAAATGGTATTATGAAATAAAGTAACAAGGTAATTGTTTACGTGTAAAAAGTAGGTTAAAAATATTTAAAGAAATACTATAAATGCAATATCCTCGTTCGACCATGAAGAAGGGGTCCAAAGGTCAAATCTGACCATACCAAAAGATTCCCAGCCAAAGAATTTAGGATGGTTTACCATCCCAAACCTCTCGGACCAATAATAAGTGAGTCATAGGCACTTTTTAAGTTTGGCTATCCTTGTTTGACCTTGAAGGAGGGGGTCCAAGGTCAAATCCGACCACACAAAAAAATTCCCAGCCCATGATTTCCTGTAGCTTGTTTACCATCCCAAACTTGTAGGACCAATAATAAGCGAGTTCTAAGCAATGGTAAGTTTGGCTATCCTCAATTGACCTTGAAGGAGGGGTCCCAGGTCAAATCTGACCACACCAAAAGAATCCCAGCCCATGATTTCCTATATGTTGGTTTACCATCCCAAACCTCCAAGACCAATAATACGCGAGTTATAAGCACTTTAAGTTTGGCTATCTTCGTTTGACCTGGAAGGAGGGGTCTAAGGTCAAATCCGACCACACCAAAAGATTCCCTGCCCATGATTTTCTATAGGTTGGTTTTCCATTCGAAACCTCTAGGACCAATAATAAGCCAGTTATAAGCACTTTTAAGTTTGGCTATCCTCATTTGACCTTGAAGGAGGGGTCCAAGGTGAAATCGGACCATATTAACAGATTCCCAGCCCATGATTTCCTACAGGTTGGATACAATGATTTACTCAACAGTGAGAACCTGAAAGTAGCTATTGCTCAGCTATGCCATGACATAGAGGTCTGCAATTTCACTATGTTATAGCTGACCAAAACGTCTGTGAATAACATATTTAACAAAATACTCTAAATGTAATAATTTTCAAGTTACAACTGATTTACTCAAGAGTGAGAACCTCAAAGTAACTATTACTCAGCTATGCAATGAGCTACATGTCTGAATTTTTGCTCTGTTATAGCTGACCTAAAAGTAGGTGAACAACATATTTAAGCAAAGTTACAACTGATTTACTCAATAGTGAGAGCCTGAAAATAGCTATTGCTCCGCTATGCCATGAGCTATAGGTCTGTAATTTCACTATGTTATAGCTAACCCAAAAGTAGGTGAACAATATATTTTAACAAAATACTCCAAATGCAATATTTTTCAAGTTATAGCTGATTTACTCAACAGTCAGTGCCTGAGAATAGCTATGCTCAGTTGTGCCATGAACTACAGGTCTGTAATTTCACTATGTTATAGCTGACCCAAAAGTAGCTGAATAACATATTTGCACAAATTTCTGTAAAGGCAATAGTTTTCCAATTACAACTGATTTACTCAACAGTGAGAACTTCAAAGTAGCTATTACTCAGCTATGCAATGAGCCACAGGTCTGGAACTTCCCTATGTTATAGCTAACCCCAAAATAGGTGAATAACATATTGCAACAAAATACTCTAAATGCAATAGTTTTCAAGTTATAAGTGATTTACTCAACAGTGATAACCTAAAAGTAGCTATTACTCAGCTATGCCATGAGCTACAGGTCTGAAATTTTACTATGTTTAGTATGTTATAGCTGACCCAAAAGTAGCTGAATAACATATTTATACTAAATTCTCTAAATGCAATAGTTTTCAAATTACAAGTGATTTACTCAACATTGAGAACTTCAAAGTAGCTATTACTCAGCTGTGCAATGAGTCACAGGTCTGGAACTTCACTATGTTATAGCTGACCCCAAAATAGGTGAATAACATATTGAAACAAAATACTCTAAATGCAATAATTTCCAAGTTATAAGCGATTTACTCAACAGTGATGACCTAAAAGTAGCTATTACTCAGCTATGCCATGAGCTACAGGTCTAAAATTTTACTATGTTATAGCTGACCCAAAAGTAGCTGAATAACATATTTATACGAAATTCTCTAAATGCAATAGTTTTTAAGTTACAACTGATTTATTCAATAGTGATGACCTAAAAGTAGCTATTACTCAGCTATGCCATGAGCTACAGGTCTGAAATTTTACTATGTTATAGCTGACCCAAAAGTAGCTGAATAACATATTTATACTAAATTCTCTAAATGCAATAGTTTTGCAATTACAACTGATTTACTCAATAGTGAGAACCTCAAAGTAGTTATTACTCAGCTATGCAATGAGCTACAGGTCTGAAATTTTACTATATTATAGCTGACCCAAAAGTAGGTGAACAACATATTTAAGCAAAATACTGTAAATGCAATAGTTTTCAAGTTACAACTGATTTACTCAATAGTGATGACCTAAAAGTAGCTATTACTCAGCTATGCCATGAGCTACAGGTCTGAATTTTTTCTATGTTATAGCTGACCCAAAATTAGGTGAATAACATATTTAAGCAAAATACTGTAAATGCAATAGTTTTCAAGTTACAACTGATTTACTCAATAGTGAGAACCTGAAAATAGCTATTGCTCAGCTATGCCATGAGCCACAGATCTGATACTTCACTATGTTATAGCTGATCCCAAAATAGGTGAATAACATATGAAACAAAATACTCTAAATGCAATAGTTTCCAAGTTATAAGCGATTTACTCAACAGTGATAACCTAAAAGTAGCTATTACTCAGCTATGCCATGAGCTACAGGTCTGAAATTTTACTATGTTATAGCTGACCCAAAAATAGCTGAATAACATATTTATACGAAATTCTCTAAATGCAATAGTTTTGAAGTTATAAGCGATTTACTCAACAGTGATAACCTAAAAGTAGCTATTACTCAGCTATGCCAGGAGCTACAGGTCTAAAATTTTACTATGTTATAGCTGACCCAAAAGTAGCTGAATAACATATTTATACGAAATTCTCTAAATGCAATAGTTTTTAAGTTACAAGTGATTCTACTCATTTGAAGTTACTGAAAAGCCCAAAAGTAGCTATTACTCACTTAGCTATTGAGACAGGCACCCAACTTACTCACCATATTGTAGCTATGAAAAAAGTAGCTGAATAACATATTTTAATAAAATGCTCTAGATGCAACAGTTTTCAAGTTATAAATGATTTTGTGCATGATTTCATGAATTTTAATGCATTAAAAATTATTAAAAAAATTTATTAAAAAAAGAGTAAGACAGAGTCAGGTCTCATACTCACACAAGAGAATCTACCTCTGGCCTAGTACATATATGCAAGATATGAGAGAAATCCCTGCAATAGTCACTGAGAAAATTGTGATTAAGTGTTGAAATTTTCACACTTTTGGTGGGGGTACCCCCCTTGTAATGTCTCTAGCAAACAGACGAACAGACAGATTTGCATGCCTTGAACAATTTTTCATCCTCGATAGATAAGGTATCTTTTAAAAAAAACAGCACGTCTCTAGGCCTTGTAGATTTGGAGGAGAAGTTGTTCACGCGGACGCGTCCGCCCACGCCGCAGAGTGACGACATAAAAAGCAGGAGACGTCACCTCCTTCCAATTTGGTTTGTGCCTGAGATATCCGAATGTTCAAGAATGAATCCCTCTTCGCCTCAATCTTAAACATCAACAACTTTAAGCTTGCATCCTGTAAAAGTTCAAATTGAGCTTTTGTCAATGCCAAAAGGACAAAAGATAAATCTCATGAGGATACACCTCTGTTGCTAATAGGTCTATCCTTGTAAAACTAGAGGATCGCTCGCAAAAAAAAAAGATAATGTTTTTGCATAGCAAAAACAAAGCGTCCCGAAAAGGATATAAAGGTGAGTGCTAAAGTATTAAGAAAATGCTTCGTTTCTAGCCTTATACTGTTGTGGCAACCAAAGTCAGCGCAGTCTACTCTATCTAGCACGGTTTTCAAGATATAAGCATTTTTGTGTTTTGCAAAAAATAAAAAAATTAAAAATGTCCGCTATATTTGGCGAGACAAAAATATTTTGAAAATTGGCATGGCTACTCTGCAGAGATACCCAGCAGGTCCAAAATTTTGTTGAGTTCGCTCCATATAGCACGGTTTTCGAGATATAAGCATTTTTGTGTTTTGCAAAAACTTTGAAAATTCAAAATGGCCACCATTTTTGGGGAGACAAAATTTTTTGTCAAGACCACTGCCGCGGTGTGTATCTCCTGCCGAGCATTAAAGCAGAAGAAATAGCTTTTCCGAGATATTCACAATTTTTCATTTTCGTGTGTGAAAGCTCTTCCAAAAGTAGGTGAATGAGTTATTTGAGAAAAATTGGCTATCTGCAATACTATTAAGAGATAATTCACATTTACTCATTTTGAGTAGGTGAATAATTATCTATGGGTCTGAAACTTCACCAAGTGAAAGCTCTCCCAAAAGTAGGTGAATGAGTTATTTGAGAAAAATTGGCTATCTGCAATACTTTTAGAGATAATTCGCATTTACTCATTTTGAGTAGGTGAGTAATTAGCTATGGGTCTGAAACTTCACCATGTGAAAGCTCTCCCACAAGTAGATGAATGAGTATTTGATAAAAATTGGGTATCCGCAATACTTTTACAGATAATTAGCATTTACTCATTTTGAGTAGGTAAATAATTAGCTATGGGTCTGAAACTTCACAGAGTGAAAGCTCTCCCAAAAGTAGGTGAATGAGTTATTTGAGAAAAATTGGCTATCTGCAATACTTTTAGAGATAATTCACATTTACTCATTTTGAGTAGGTGAATAATTAGCTATGGGTCTGAAACTTCACCAAGTGAAAGCTCTGCCAAAAGTAGGTGAATGAGTTATTTGAGAAAAATTGGCTATCTGCAATACTTTTAGAGATAATTTGCATTTACTCATTTTGAGTAGGTGAGTAACTAGCTATGGGTCTGAAACTTCACCAAGTGAAAGCTCTCCCAAAAGTAGGTGAATGAGTTATTTGAGAAAAATTGGCTATCTGCAATACTTTTAGAGATAATTCGCATTTACTCATTTTGAGTAGGTGAGTAACTAGCTATGGGTCTGAAACTTCACCAAGTGAAAGCTCTCCCAAAAGTAGGTGAATGAGTTATTTGAGAAAAATTGGCTATCTGCAATACTATTAAGAGATAATTCACATTTACTCATTTTGAGTAGGTGAATAATTATCTATGGGTCTGAAACTTCACCAAGTGAAAGCTCTCCCAAAAGTAGGTGAATGAGTTATTTGAGAAAAATTGGCTATCTGCAATACTTTTAGAGATAATTCGCATTTACTCATTTTGAGTAGGTGAGTAATTAGCTATGGGTCTGAAACTTCACCATGTGAAAGCTCTCCCACAAGTAGATGAATGAGTATTTGATAAAAATTGGGTATCCGCAATACTTTTACAGATAATTAGCATTTACTCATTTTGAGTAGGTAAATAATTAGCTATGGGTCTGAAACTTCACAGAGTGAAAGCTCTCCCAAAAGTAGGTGAATGAGTTATTTGAGAAAAATTGGCTATCTGCAATACTTTTAGAGATAATTCACATTTACTCATTTTGAGTAGGTGAATAATTAGCTATGGGTCTGAAACTTCACCAAGTGAAAGCTCTGCCAAAAGTAGGTGAATGAGTTATTTGAGAAAAATTGGCTATCTGCAATACTTTTAGAGATAATTTGCATTTACTCATTTTGAGTAGGTGAGTAACTAGCTATGGGTCTGAAACTTCACCAAGTGAAAGCTCTCCCAAAAGTAGGTGAATGAGTTATTTGAGAAAAATTGGCTATCTGCAATACTTTTAGAGATAATTCGCATTTACTCATTTTGAGTAGGTGAGTAACTAGCTATGGGTCTGAAACTTCACCAAGTGAAAGCTCTCCCAAAAGTAGGTGAATGAGTTATTTGAGAAAAATTGGCTATCTGCAATACTTTTAGAGATAATTCGCATTTACTCATTTTGAGTAGGTGAGTAATTAGCTATGGGTCTGAAACTTCACCAAGTGAAAGCTCTCCCAAAAGTAGGTGAATGAGTTATTTGAGAAAAATTGGCTATCTGCAATACTTCTAGAGATAATTCGCATTTACTCATTTTGAGTAGGTGAGTAATTAGCTATGGGTCTGAAACTTCACAGAGTGAAAGCTCTCCCAAAAGTAGGTGAATGAGTTATTTGAGAAAAATTGGCTATCTGCAATACTTTTAGAGACAATTCACATTTACTCATTTTCAGTAGGTGAGTAATTAGCTATGGGTCTGAAACTTCACCAAGTGAAAGCTCTGCCAAAAGTAGGTGAATGAGTTATTTGAGAAAAATTGGCTATCTGCAATACTTTTAGAGATAATTCGCATTTACTCATTTTGAGTAGGTGAGTAATTAGCTATGGGTCTGAAACTTCACAGAGTGAAAGCTCTCCCAAAAGTAGGTGAATGATTTATTTGAGAAAAATTGGCTATCTGCAATACTTTTAGAGATAATTCGCATTTACTCATTTTGAGTAGGTGAGTAATTAGCTATGGGTCTGAAACTTCACCATGTGAAAGCTCTCCCAAAAGTACATGAATGAGTTATTTGATAAAAATTGGGTATCCGCAATAGTTTTTGAGATAATTAGCATTTACTCATTTTGAGTAGGTGAGTAATTAGCTACGGGTCTGAAACTTCACCAAGTGAAAGCTCTTCCAAAAGTAGGTGAATGAGTTATTTGAGAAAAATTGGCCATCTGCAATACTTTTAGAGGTAATTCGCATTTACTCTTTTTGAGTAGGTGAGCAATTAGCTATGGGTCTGAAACTTCACCAAGTGAAAGCTCTTTGGGATAGCTACTCTGCAGAGATACCCTGAAGATCAAAAATTTCGTCGAAATCGCTCTATGTAGCACGGTTTTCGAAATATTAGCATTTTTGTGTTTTGCAATTTTTGCGCAAAAATTCGAAAATTCAAAATGGCCATCATTTTTGGCAAGAGAAAATTTTTTTGAAAAGTGGCATGGCTACTCTGCAGACATACCCTGCGGGTCAAAAATTTCGTCGAAATCGCTCTATCTAGCAGGGTTTTCGAGATATAAGCATTTTTATGTTTTGCAATTTTTTGCGAAAAATTCGAAAATTCAAAATGGCCGCCATTTTTGGCGAGATAAAATTTTTTTGAAAATTGGCATGGCTACTCTGCAAATATACCCTGTGGGTCAAAAATTTCGTCGAAATCGCTCTATCTTGCAGGGTTTTCGAGATATAAGCATTTTTATGTTTTGCAATTTTTGCGAAAAATTCGAAAATTCAAAATGGCCGCCATTTTTGGCGAGACAAAATTTTTTTCAAAATTGGGATAACTACTCTGCAGAGATACCCTGCGGGTCAAAAATTTCGTCGAAATCGCTCTATCTAGCACGGTTTTCGAGATATAAGCATTTTTGTGTTTTGCAATTTTTGCGAAAATTTCGAAAATTCAAAATGGCCGCCATTTTTGGCGAGACAAAATTTTTTTTGAAAATTGGGAAAAGTACTCCGCAGAGATATCCTGCGGGTCAAAAATTTTGTCGAAATTGCTCTATCTAGCACGTTTTTTGAGATATAAGCATTTTTGTGTTTTGCAATTTTTACGAAAATTTCGAAAATTCAAAATGGCCGCCATTTTGGGCGAGACAAAATTTTTTTGAAAATTGGGAAAAGTACTCTGCAGAGATATCCTGCGGGTCAAAAATTTTGTCGAAATTGCTCTATCTAGCACGGTTTTTGAGATATAAGCATTTTTGTGTTTTCCTTATTTGGAAAATTCGTAATGATTAATTAATCATTAATTACTCGGCCATTTCTTGACCAATCAATGCCAAAATCTAATGATTTCCAGATTTTAATAGAATGAATGTATTTGCCAAGTTTCAGGTGAATTGATAAAATTCCTTTCAAGTTATCATCCGGACAAGCTTCCCCATCGAAAAAAGACATTTTTGGTCATGTGACCTCTCTGATTGGTTTAAATGTCACTGCAGCATATTCAAAAAAATTCCCCAAGGCTACTGCCTTAACCTGCCAAATTTGAAAAGAATCCGCCTAACGGTTACAGAGTTATAAGGAAAACAAAATGCGGAGCCGGCGGATCCGGTGGAGCCTGAAGCTCTCCCATACACAAACAAGCGTCCCTTGCGGGATGCTTAATCAAGATTCACTTGGAGAGAGCATAACACTCGAAGTGATGTCACCAGACTCACAGGGGTTATAAAATATTTTATTGTTGCCCATCCATTGTAGTTTAAGTTTAAAGCTGTGCAGAATGACAGAGACAAGCAATACTTTTTTTAAGAAAAAGAATTTTATGGGATAGACTTGGGTAGATGGCAATTATATTAGCAAACAACTTACTTTAATTCACAATTTTTTTCTGTTTTAAAAGATGTGTTGTACTGAGCTGCAACATCAAAGAAAGGTGTGTAAATCTCAAGATAACCAGTGCTTTGAACTGGTACGACTGACTGGCCAAATGAAAACAAAGTGGATGTTGACAGTTGACACTCTGTGTATCAGCAGGTGAAGGTAGCCATCTGTTCTTTTGTGACAAAATTTCTGTCTCCATTTTGAAAGTTGGGACTGTGTCAAATGCTTGTTCAGAAAACTGAGATGTATTACCAGGCGCCATTTTTTGGTGCTAGAAATAATTTACTGTAAAAACCAGGGCCCGGTTTCATGAAGCCTACTTTAGAAAGGGAAGACAGGAAGGACACGGTGACCTTAAAATTCTGTTTCACAAAGCCTCTTTTACCTCTCCTTTCCAAAGAACTTCCTTGAAACCTCGGAAGGGTGCAAATGTTCTTTACAATTATTAAACATTCAAGGACATTTCCTTAAAGTTAAGCTAGGTCCTTTGCTTCCTTAAAATTTAGGAGGGTTTCCTGTGCATTTCAAGGTCTTCTTTAAGGAAGGAAGCTTTGTGAAACTGTGATTCAGTAAACAAGGGAGAAATTCAATGTAAGGTGACCTTTATCTTAAGGAGGGTTTGAGAAATTGGGCCCTGGAATTGTATCATTTTTGATGGGATGTATCAACCGTTTTTGCAGCATTTGAGATACATAATCTTGTACAAAGCATTGTTTATCTTGTCGGGCATAACCACTTTGAACTGTGGGTACTACAGTAAAAACAATGGTATTTTTGATTTGGCAGAATATGTGATAACCCCACCTGAAAATTTTGAACAACTCTGGGATGGCAATGGTGTTTTTTGCATGTGTAACAGTAAAACTGCAACCATCTTGAATGAAATATAGATGTTTTGTAGTCATAATAATAAGTTTCTTCTATTCTTACCTCCTCTCCACTTTTTGTACTTGTCTGTTTGAGGATGAAAATTCCTCTGGCTGTAAGCTGAGTTATTCTGTTGCTGAGAAAAGATCGATCATCAGAATGGTGTTTTGATTGAAACATTTGCTTTACATCCAGTTTTTGACTCTTTCAGGATTTCTGGTAAAATAAGTCTGTAGGTTTGAACCTTTACCTCAGATGGTTAAAGTTATGCTCATGGTGAGGTGCACAAACCTTCAAAATGGAATCCCTTCTGGCAAGCTTGAGTTTACAGAGAAAGCAATAAATGAATCTGTTACACCTTCAATTGAATTCAAGCAAATAAACTGCATGTGAAGATGTGTTAGCAATTTCTTGCATTCTTTGCTAAATTTTTGTTGTTTTTTTATGTTAGAATTTGATTCATGCAAGGAATCTTGTATTGAAATGGCTGTCAATAGCTTGCAAGGAAACAGTTGACATATAAAAAGACTTGGATGTGTTCCCTGTTCATAGTCTCCATAAGAGTACATGTATGTTGTTTTTGCAGTTTTTGTAGAGATTGGCATAGCCCTTGGAAATGCTGACTTCATGGCTTCCTGGTATCTAGGCACTTGGAAAGAGAATTCTGTTGAGAAAGAGCTGTAAAATTTCATTAAAGGTCTGTTGTAGGTTAGGAACAAATCCCCATTAATTGGATTCATTTGCTGCTTTTCAGGTTCCTCGTGCTTGAGGTTAACAGCCACCTTCTTTTTGCAGTAGTCCCAACAGCCCCCTAATGCATCAATAAGAGGCTTAACCATTGGAACCAGTGATGGCCTTCTTTTGTAACTTTGATCCAATGATCTTAGTTGGCAGATCTGAAGTGTCTTCAGAAAAGGAAAGATCCAATAATGACCTCACTGCTGTTAAAGTCTGGCGATAGAAGAGTTATCTTCTGTATTATCAAGTACTGGAGAAGGTGACCTGTCATGATTCCAGGAGGTAAACTGCTAGTATAGAAAAATAATTCTGGCCACTCCAAATGTCATCTGCCACATGTCTCTCTGTTTTCTTGACAAGTGATAGCTTGACCTGTGAGGGGGACTACCAGTGAAGACAGAAATAGATCTATCCAGTATTGAGGCTATCTGTAGCAGCATGAGGTCCAAATGCTATAATCTTTTACAGTGGATCATCACTTCCTGTTTGTTTATCAGCTGCAGAAAGAAGATAGGACTTTTGCTGTTACAGCATTGGACTCAACCTCCAGCAGATTATCTTCCAATTCTTTGATGAGGTTATTTTTTTGGATTTTCTTTCTTCTTCCATTTTGCTTTAATTTATGTTTTTGTTGTGTAAATTGCAGGAAATTGTAGCAGTCCCCTTCTTTTCATTTCATACAGACATCCTCACAACAGGGGAAGCAGAAGTGGTATCAATGATGAATCTGACTCATATTAGGGATGGCCACAACCCCGAGCTTGCTTCAAGTTTTTTGAGTTCTTCAATCCACATTTGCATTGCAACCGAAAATGTTTTTTTTTTTTTGTTTTTAAAACGGCCAGATTAAAATGCACATACCATCTGAGCCAAAATTTATTTTCCAAACACACCATCTTTCAGCATTTTCAAGATAAATACATTTTGGATTTTATGCGAAAATAACAAATATCCACCAAAATTGGTGGGAAAAAGATATTTTGGAAGAACAGGCAGATGCCTTTCCATACACTAGGCCAAAAGTGATCATCTTGCACCATTTCCAAGATAAATACGTTTCAGCATCATACACAGAAATTCAATATCTGCCAAAATGGCAGAGAGTGATTTTCTGGAAAAGTGCACATATCACTAGTTACATAAATGGAGTCTACTGCAGTACATGTGTGGTAGCATCTTTTATGTTTTTAAAATTTGCTTGGAATGCAAAACATGGAATATGTTAAACAGAGATATATTCACTAATCCAACATGTAACAGAGGCTGTAATGTCCATGAAGGTATGTAGCAATAAGCATGACATAGCAACAAGTAACAAAACTGGTTTAAAGACTTGCAGATAATATATGAATCAAACAGTGCATTTCACTACCTGACACAAATAACAGACTTTATGAGACTCAAAAACACATCAAAAGTGTTGGCTTGATATGAAGATCCATTGCTTTTTTTCATTATATTTTTACTTCTTCTATTTTATTAAGCTTTCTTCTTCTGTCTATTATGAAACAGAAATACTTCCCTGAACCAACATGTAATACAGGCTGTAATTTGCATGAAGGTATGTAAGTATGGCATTGCAACAAGTAACAAACCTCAAGTGAACTGGTTTAAAAACTTGCACATAATGTTAATCAAATAGTTCATTTCACTACCTTACACAACAGATTTTATGAGACTCAAAAACACATCAAAAGTGTAGGCTTGGTATGAGGATCCATTTGTTTCCTTCCTTATATTTTGAACAGAGCTAAAGCCAAAAGATAAGAAAAAGCAGACAGATCTTGCTTACTGAAACAATGGAATGCATGATTTGCAAGTGAAAATATCTATAATATCTCACCCAACATTCTACAAACAAGACTCAATAAAATACAGCAAAAAGTCAGTCATAGAAAGATGTAACAGATTCCTTGCAATTTCCTTTGCATTGTGAAGTATTCCACAAAAATCAAGTAAAATAAATATATCCTCTAAGCTTTTAGTTAGGTTTTTGTATTATGGTGAATATATTTATTTTAGAAAAAAAAGAGTATCTTTTGTGAACAGTTGAAGTTTCATTTAAAGTACTAAACTTTTCTGAAACATGGCTCATGCATTGCTTAATGACACTAAAGTCCATTGGACATCAACCTGCTGCGGTCTAAACCAAGCATATATTTGAACCATTAACTTAAAATTTACTTTAAAGGCCAAACAATGAATCTTGTACTCTTTAATATTAAACTAGAAATAGGATGCCCTGTTGATAGTAGCTGCAACATATGAATAGAAACAGGATAGCATAGAAGAACACACATTATCATGTGTAATGTCGACCCCATGAACCTTTTGCAAAAATTGTACAGTAGTCTTACAAGACCTTGTTTCATTTGTAAAATATATCAATGATGCTTAAATATTTATTAGTATACATGTAAATTATACTAATTATGCCTTTTTGCATTGGTTGGGTCGAAAATTTCGACGAAATCGCTCTATCTCGCACGGTTAAGGGAATAAGCAAATTTGTGTTTTTCCATTTTTGACAAAAATTCGAAAATTCAAAATGGCCGCTATATGTGGGAAGAGGAATTTTTTTTTGAAAATTGCCAAGAGTGCACTGCTCAGATACCCAGATACCCTGTGAGTCGAAAATTTTGACGAAATCGCTCTATCTCGCACGGTTAAGGAAATAAGCAAATTTGTGTTTTTCCATTTTTGACAAAAATTCGAAAATTCAAAATGGCCGCTATATGTGGGAAGAGGAAATTTTTTTTGAAAATTGCCAAGAGTGCACTGCTCAGATACCCAGATACCCTGTGAGTCGAAAATTTTGACGAAATCGCTCTATCTCGCATGGTTAAGGAGATAGAAGCAAATTTGTGTTTTCCATTTTGGGCAAAAATTCGAAAATACAAAATGGCTGCCAACTTTGGGGAGGGGAAATTTTTTTGAAAATTGCCGAGACTACATTGCTCAGATACCCTGTGGGTTGAAAATTTCAACGAAATCGCTCTATCTCGCACGGTTAAAGAGATAGAAGCAAATTTGTGTTTTGCCATTTTTGGCAAAAATTTGAAAATTAAAAATGGCTGCCACTTTTGGGGAGAGGAAAATATTTTGAAAATTGCCAAGACTACATTGCTCAGATACCCTGTGCGTAGAAAATTTCGACGAAATCGCTCTATCTCGCATGGTTAAGGAGATAGAGGCAAATTTGTGTTTTGCCATTTTGGGCAAAAATTCAAAATGGCCGCCATTTTTCGGGAGGGGAAAATTTTTTGAAAATTGCCAAGAGTACATTCCTTAGATACCCTGTGGGTCGAAAATTTCAACGAAATCGCTCTATCTCGCACGTTTAAGGACATAGAAGCAAATTTGTGTTTTGCCATTTTTGGCAAAAATTCGAAAATTCAAAATGGCCGCCAATTTTGGGGAGGGGAAAATTTTTTTGAAAATTGCCAAGAGTACATTTGTGAGATACCGTGTGGGTCGAAAATTTTGACGAAATCGCTCTATCTCACACGGTTAAGGAGATCAAAGCAAATTTGTGTTTTGCCATTTTTGGCAAAAATTCGAAAATTCAAAATGACCGCCATTTTTGGGGAGGGGAAAATTTCATTGCTCAGATACCCTGTGGGTCGAAAAGTTCGACAAAAATCGCTCTATCTCACACGGTTAAGGAGATAGAAGCAAATTTGTGTTTTTCCATTTTTGGCAAAGTAGCTAAGTAGTTATTACTCAGTAAGTTATACAGCTATTATCACTAAAAGCAATCCCAAGCAAGCTATCGACCTAAGTAATGCTCATACTAAATTTGGTAAAGATATGTAAAATATTTTTCCTTAAAATGCCCGGAAACAAAAGAAGTACACAAAAGTAGCTAAGTAGCTATTACTCAGTTAGCTATAGACCTATCTTCACCAAAAGCAATCCCATGCAAGCTATTAACCCAATAAACACCCATAACAAATTTGGTAAAGACAGGATAAATACTTTTCCTTCAAATGAGCGGAAACCAAGCGTCCGGACGCCGGACGCTGGAAAAAGCAAAAATAATATGTCCACCCCCAGTGGGGTGGACATAATAAGTATCAAACTAGACCTAGCGCATCGGAGAACCGATGCAAATTGTATCCACCGTAAAGACAATGCACCAAAACCTCTAGGACCAATAATAAGCGAGTTATAAGCACTTTTAAGTTTGGCTATCCTCACTTGACCTTGAAGGAGGGGCCCAAGGTCAAATCCGACCACACCAGAAGATTCCCAGCGCATGATTTCCTATATGTTGGTTTACCATCCCAAACATCTAGGACCAATAATAAGCGAGTTATAAGCACTTTTTAGTTTGGCTGTCCTCATTTGACCTTGACCGTGGGGCCCAAGGTCAAATCCAACCACACCAGAAGATTCCCAGCCCATGATTTCCAATGTGTTGGTTTACCATCCCAAACCTCTAGGACCAATAATAAGCGAGTTAAAAGTACTTTTAAGATAAGGTTATCCGCATTTGACCTTGAAGGAGGGGCCCAAGGTCAAATCCGACCACACCAGAAGATTCCCAGCACATGATTTTCTATATGCTGGTTTACCATGACAAACCTCTAGGACCAATAATAAGCGAGTTATAAGCACTTTTAAGTTTGGCTGCCCTCATTTGACATTGAATGAGGGGCCCAAGGTCAAATCCGACCACATCAGAAGATTCCCAGCAGATGATTTCCTATATATTGGTTTACCATCCCAAACCTCTAGGACCAATAATAAGCGAGTTATAGGCACTTTTACCTTTGGCTATCCCGGTTTGACCTTGAAGGAGGGTCCCAAGGTCAAATTCGATCATGCCAGAAGATTCCCAGCCCATGATTTCCTATAGGTTGGTTTACCATCCCAAACCTCTAGGAACAATAATAAGCGAGTTATAAGCACCTTTAGGTTTGGCTGTCCTCATTTGACCTTGAAGGAGGGGCCCAAGGTCAAATCCGACCACACCAGAAGATTCCCAGTGCATGATTTCCTATATGTTGGTTTACCATCCCAAACATGTAGGACCAATAATAAGTGAGTTATAAGGACCTTTAAGTTTGGCTGTCCTCATTTGACCTTGAAGGAGGGGCCCAAGGTCAAATCTGACCACACCAGAAGATTCCCAGCCCATGATTTTCTATATGCTGGTTTACCATTCCAAACCTCTAGGACCAATAATAAGCGAGTTATAAGCACTTTTAAGTTTGGCTGTCCTCGTTTGACCTTGAAGGAGTCGCCCACGGTCAAATCCGACCACACCAGAAGATTCCCAGCCCATGATTTTCTATAGGTTGTTTTACCATCCCAAACCTCTACGACCAATAATAAGCAAGTTATAGGCACTTTTACCTTTGGCTATTCTCGTTTGACCTTGAAGGAGGGGCCCAAGGTCAAATCCGACAACACCAGAAGATTCCTAGCCCATGATTTTGTACATGCTGGTTTACCATCCCAGACCTCTAGGACCAATAATAAGCGAGTTATAAGCACTTTTAAGTTTGGCTGTCCTCGTTTGACCTTGAATGAGGGGTCCAAGGTCAAATCCGACCACACCAGAAGATTCCCAGCCCATAATTTCCTATATGTTGGTTTACCATCCCAAACCTCTATGACCAATAATAAGCGAGTTATAGGCACTTTTACCTTTGGCTATCCTCGTTTGACCTTGAAGGAGGGGCCCAAGGTCAAATCCGACCACACCAGAAGATTCCCAGCCCATGATTTCCTATATGTTGGTTTACCATCCCAAACCTCTAGGACCAATAATAAGCGAGTTATAAGCACTTTTAAGTTTGGCTGTCATCGTTTGACCTTGAAGGAGGGGCCAAAGGTCAAATACGAACACACCAGAAGATTCCCAGCCCATGATTTTCTATATGCTGGTTTACCATCCCAAACCTCTAGGACCAATAATAAGCGAGTTAAAAGCACTTTTAAGTTTGGCTGCCCTCGTTTGACCTTGAATGAGGGGCCCAAGGTCAAATCCGACCTCACCACAAGATTTCCAGCCCATGATTTTCTATATATTGGTTTACCATCCCAAACCTCTATGACCAATAATAAGCGAGTTATAGGCACTTTTACCTTTGGCTATCCTCGTTTGACCTTGAAGGAGGGGCCCAAGGTCAAATCCGACCACACCAGAAGATTCCCAGCCCATGATTTCCTATATGTTGGTTTACCATCCCAAACCTCTAGGACCAATAATAAGCGAGTTATAAGCACTTTTAAGTTTGGCTGTCATCGTTTGACCTTGAAGGAGGGGCCCAAGGTCAAATCCGACCACTCCAGAAGATTCCCAGCCCATGATTTCCTATATGTTGGTTTACCATCCCAAACCTCTAGGATTGATAATAAGTGAGTTATAAGCACTTATAAGTTTGGCTATCCTCGTTTGACCTTGAAGGAGGGGTCCAAGGTCAAATCTGACCACATCAGAAGATTCGCAGCACATGATTTCCTATAGGTTGGCTTCACATTGCAAACCTCTAGGACCAATAATAAGGGAGATATAGGCACTTTTAAAGTCCGCTATGTGGGTTACTTCGGCACTCCGTGGATGACCTTGAATTAGGAGCTTCAAGGTCAAATGTGTGCAAGGTTGTAGAGGACATGTATATGTGTCATACATATCACCTATGAAGAGATTCAACCTTCTACCTATGAGGAACAGCCAGTAGAAAAATGTAGATTATTTTCAAAGAAATGCCCGTGGCGGCCATCTTGTTTTTCAGAATGAGGCTATTTTCCTTCCCAGAGAAGCTTACCCCCCAATGAAGATATCCTGCAAATTTGGTGAACCTAGCTGCTGTTGTTTTCCTCTTAGAGCGTTAACGGCGAAAATCTCTCTACGCGCGGCGGCGGCGGCGTAGCGGACGCTATACCAAAGTATCCACCGGATGCTTCCAGTGGATACAATAACAGTTATGAAACAATGCACACATAATCATACTTCAATATCAAAATCTACATCTCTTGTTAAAGTTGTCTATTTCAAACCCCTTCTTAATATTAATAATAAAGTCTCTGTTACTGATTTAGCTCTCCACCTATTGAATTCACTTACTTTGCCTTATTTCACCTCCTATTCTGTCTCAGTTTCTGCCTCTTTTCTCTTTGATTTAAAGGGAAAGGACAGGGGTTAACTGCTGTGTAGGAGCAGCTTAAATGGTCTAATATTGGGAGTGCATCTATTTTAACAGGCTGTGCAGGTGTCTTATGTCTAGTAACTAGTATCTCACTAAAGTTTATCCATGTATTTGTGCTAAGCAATACTGAATACCATCAAGCTCCGCAGAGCTAATACAAATTTTTCCACTTCACATAGGGAGGGATTTGCTCCAAGGTGTTAAGAAATGGTGATCGAGTGTCTTACCCACTACGGTAACTCTATAAAATAAGTACAATACACATAAATCAAGCTAACTGGATTTATGAGATTTCATTGATACTTGGTATTCAAATGCTATGAAGAGCAATTTAGAAATAAAACAAATAAAGACTTGTGCATACACATTTTCACAGGTTTATGCATTCACCACACCGGCTCAAAATTGAACCCATGCAACATTTCCGAAACTTAAGGGACTTTTAAAGGAATATGTAGCATCACTTTTGTCAAAACAGTCTAACAGATTACCGACACCACTGATATTTCAAAGCTAGAACTATCTCTTTTAAACTGATCTATTATGGGATGGATCAAAACAGAACAGTTGGTTACACAAATTGTATACAGAAAAACCACACTGTTTCTTTGTACAGAGCCTTTTCTTTATGCAAGTCTTATTTATAACATCTGACCATTAGTTATGAAATTCTTACTTAATGATAGAGATAGGTTAGTCTGGTAAACCAGACCCTAGTAAATTCACACATTATTCACAGTCCTCACTCACTCAGCAAAACTTGTCAAAATAAGGCAATAGTGTCAGCTGATGAAAGATCCTCAACTTAAGGAGAATGTTTAATTTTCATGTGTAAAAACAGTTTCACTGTATAACACTGAACAAGGGGCCAGAAAGATACCTCTATTTAACCATGAGCAAGCCTCCACTGGAAAAACCTCCCCAGGAATGTTTTTTATTTCTATTTAACAATGAATTCCACTTAACCAGGTTCTACTTGGACATTTGGACTGTTTATGCAGAATATGTACCAAAAATATAGCTTTGTCATAAATTTATGCTATTCTCCAGTATGTATTTAGAATTTCACTGCTTAACCCAAAACACATAAACATCAACAAATTCATGGCAAAACATACACCCCAGTCGAATACCTGCAAGTTAGCCTCTTGACCCCCACAATAATGCAGTCCCCAAAGCATAATCATTTTGGTCATACAACTTATCTTTTCAGTAAAACTCGAGGGTGTAATTTTAATGACCATAGAACCTTGTCAAAATTTGAAAACCTTTAAAAATAAGCATTTCTGTCAGGAGCCGTCACGAACAATCTTTGTTGCATATTACTTATTTTTGTTTGCCTAAGACTTATCTGGTACTACAATTTATCTTTGTGGTGATATAACTAATCTTGTACACTCTTCTCTGAGAATGGAGCGGAGTTATTTTGTCTCCTGAGGCCACTGATTAATGCATAAATGTTAGCGGGGCTTGTTGTCAGGACAAATCTTAATGAATTATTTTAACAGTTGGAAGCAGGTTGAAAGGGTGGCCTTTCCAGTCATATGGTCTATCTTTTCACTTGGGACGAATGTGTCCTGCCAGTTTTCTCACCTTTTTATCAAAAGGTCTACTCATAGTAACTTCCTGAGTTAATCATTGGCTTGCTCTTACAATACGTTGCTCTTACAGGCAACAGCATACATGGAACAGGGTTTTTTACAATATACAACATCAACACTTGTAAGGAGAAAATGGTCAAGTCTGAAGATTCTATGTATGTCAGTATGTGATCCAGTATGTTGTTAATTAACAAGTAAAATACCTTTCCTATCTCTTTTCCACAGAGCTATTACATTCAATGTGTCGTTACATTTAAAAATCTTCAAAAATTCCAATGAATTAAAAAAAAACTTATTCTTCGTATTCAAATATTTATTATTCTGAGAATTTTTCTTAGGAAATATTTCAAAATAGTTGCTGTCTTGGAATATTCTGACAATAAGAATTTTAGTGAACATATATTTATATTTTAGTGAACATATATCTATATTTTCATATCTGGCATTTTAGTTTTGATAAATTTGTTTACATCAACTAGCATACTTGTTTGACTGGTACTATCAGTTGGTAAATACTACAAGCGGCTGTCTGGACTGAGGACAGTTATTACAATGTGGATGCCCAGAAAATAATGAAAGTACAACATTACCTCGAGAACCTGCCATAAAGCCCAGTATAAGTGCTTTTTCAGGTCGTGTGACTTTATTGGACATGCGGAACATTTCCTGTGCCTCCACCATTTGTTCACGCTGGAAAAAAAGAACAAAACTGTCAACTTTCTTTTTGCATCAATTATTGGTTGAGAAATTGCTTACAAAAAGCTTAACATTGAATATGAGGATTAAAATGTTGCTTTTCGCTATATATTTACTTTGCAATATTGACATACAAAGGAAAATATTTCAACTCGTAACAACACCATAGAACATGGAATGTACATGTATACATCTGCACATGCATGTCACAACTTCTAATAGGATATGGGAATGTTAGAGAAACTTTAAAATAAAGCTCAGTATTACTTGAGTGCAGAACCTGTTTACTTTGTTAGGATGTTACATTTTACATTACGTTACAGTTATTGCAAAATAAGATTATGAGGGACATTCCATCTGCATGTTTAATATAGGACATGTAAAATTAGCCATAGTATGTGAAATTTGTGAGGAAACCTCTTCCGTTTTCCATGACTTGTGGGAAACTCTTTACACATATTTCATTTTTGTGACTTATTTAGGTCTCTAATCTCCCTTGATGCTGAACTGACACACATTTTGACCATTCACAGCCCAGATTCTTCTTCTTTTACTGGCCGGGAAAAGAAAGTCTTTTCTTCCTTAAATAGTATATTTCAATGTCTTTTGTTTAAGTTTACAATACAACACTATCTTTTGCTGAAATCCACAGATCTCACTGTCAAACTAATACACTGAAATATTCTTAAAGAGTGCTCCCATTTTGTATCTCTATGATATCATAATTTAAAATATGCCATAGAGATATTACAATTTCAGGTCCCTCATTATACAACAATATTACAATTTTGCACTTACTTAAGGCAGATACTACATGAGGCCATAATATTTATTGCCACTTAATTGTTTGCATAATGTGAAGGACTGCTATTCTTGGCCACGATGTGGTATGTTGAATATAAAATTTTATAAATTTATCTTTGCTCGACAGCTCCTTATTCTAGTATTACAACATGTAAGATTAACTCTTGGCACGTTGGTTGTTGGTTTCCTTCGACTACATATGGGCGGCGACAGAATTAATTAGAAAGCATAACATTTCAGTGTCAATCAAAGGTAGTCATAGTTATCTCTGTAAATGTTTACAGATCAAGTACAGACTAGTGAACTGGGCACTCAGTTAAACTATTCGAATACTGGGTATTTCCATCACCCAGATTTATTGCAGTCTCTACTCCAAATCACTTTGATGATTTATCAAAATATTCATAAGAGTAGAATGGTGTTAATATTACCCAACGTGCCCAAATGCATTTTGGAGAGTAAAACTGGGTGCATTAAAATCAATATTCCTATTGTATTGTAGTTGTTCCAGTGTACTAACTTGATACTTTAATACTTGTGCTCACTAATACGTATCCTTACAAAATACAATAAGCTTGTATCATGTTGAGAGACAGCCATTCTTCTATGGCTACAATGGATGGATAGGCACGGAGTTAATGAAACTCAAGTAATTTTGTCACATGACACTGATGGTCAGGCACTGAGGTAATAAAACACTTTCAATCCAGTTTAATACTCCTCACTATAAATGAAACAATGTGCTGTTGGAGCCTGTATTGGGCTGACAGGCACTGTGGGTGTGGTGATGTTACGGGTTGCTTTGAAGAGTGGGTTATACCAAACATTATACATGACTGAAGTTACTGTGAGAGACCTTTCTTCTCTTGTTGGGGAGGTACTTTTGCTGCCTGTATTGGGTTGAATAGGCACTATAGGTGTGAAGAAGTTATGGGTAGCTGTGAGGGGTTGGGCTGAGTGCTTATATTTTATAATAATTGCTGCGAAATTTTCATCAAAATGCGGATCAAACTATGTTTAAATGAGAAATGACCTAAAACAGAGAATCACATTTTTTGTTATTTTATCAAGATATAAAATCTGACCAGAACTAAGGATGGGTCAGTACTGAAAATGTGTACATCGGGAGGTTGCCAGTGCAAAGCTGCACCGATTCTAGGACTCCGCATTTTAGTACTCTCCAACCAAACATTCAGGTTTCCTCTAAACGACATCGCAATAAAGTCCCCACACGCACAAAATATGAGATAACATGTACAATTTATTCAGATTTCATGTTTGTTTCCAATATTTTTCCCAATAGTTTTCCTTCCATTATATGTGTTGACAAGCGAGAATGAGGTTACAAAGTCTTGTACGCAAAACATGGCAGTTCTGCTCAAAGTAATTGCTGTAAAAGTCTGTAAATGCATAAAAAACGAGATAAAAGCTTTTAATTTCTTCAGATTTTGGGTATGTTCCCAATATTTTAAGTTTTCCTTCCTTTTATTGTGTTGACAAGCAAAATGGCGGTTTTAAAATCTTATCAAGGTATTTCAATAAAATGCTCCCAATAATGAGACACTGAGCCTACCAACCAATCCCTAACCAGAACAGAGGAAAATTTTATAGCTTGTGTACGTAATTATTTTAAGTATAAAATGTTTGAACTTACTGTGAGAGATAGTCCTTTCTTCTGTTGCTGTTGAGGTGCTGTTGGTGCCTGTATTGGATTGACAGGCACTGTGGGTGTGATGATGTTATTGGTGACTGTGAGGGGTGGCTGGTTTTGAGATTGGCTTTGTAATGGGGTGGTCACAGGTCGAACCTGACCCAGCTGCTGCTGAAGCTGCTGTTGAAGGTTTTCTCTGGCTTGTTGAGTAGATTTGCCTTCAATAAATGACATTATAATGGTTATTATTTCTATTTTTATCAGGTAAGGTTGGGTGTTACAGCCCAGATTCTTCTTGTACTGGCCGGGAAAAGAAAGTATTTTCTTCCTTAAATAGTATCTTTCAATGTCTTTTGTTTAAGTGAAATCCACAGATCTCGCCGTCAAACTAATACACTGAATCCACAGCTTTCACTGATACTTGTTTATGCTGAATGCACAGCCTTACTGTATCACTTCCACAAGCTGAATCCACAACCTGTACTATTATTTTAACAAGTAATCACCCAAGAAACAATTCACTTTAAAAAGTACACTGGCTTATCACCTTCACTGTTTCTAAAAGCACAACTATCAAATCCAAAAACACTCCTTATAAATTCCTTATAAATACAAGCAATAATGACCAGAACACTTCACAACAAAGCATTATCCAAGACAGAAAAAAATACCTGCGCAATTTCATTTGACTTTAGTCTTATCAGTAAGCCACTTATAACAACTTCTGGAAATTCCCTGCACTGAATCAGATTATATTTATAGACTATATACTTCAGTTTAATAACAAAATAGTCATTCAATAGCCAATACTGCCCTCCCTGCCCCACCATACACATGCACATGCGGAAGAATTTGCTATCAACTCCCTATCATTAATAACTATCAAAAGCTTTACTGGAGACAGTAAAGAACCTCAACTACACTTTGCTAGTGTTAACAAAGAAAGATACATAAATTAGATGGCTCTGATTAGATAGTCAACAATGAAGTCAAAAATAGCCAGCCTCTGCAGGCAGGAACCCCAGCCCACAGGTACAACTAAATGGGCAACAACATTGAGATTTGGGAAAATCTTAGGAACTTCAGTTGTAAGAAGTATACAGAATCCACCAAATATTGTCAGATGTAAGATTCACAGGCCATGATTTCTTACAAGTTGTTTTCACATTTTGAAGTCCTAGAACTAATTATGAGGCCCCTTTAGCATGATGACCATACATGACTTGATTTATTTTTTTATTTATTTGGGGTTTTACGTCGCTTTCAATACTGTACAGGTCATATCACGACGGGTAGTTGGAAGGGCAGAGGAAACCAGTACATACAGTTGGTCAAGGTTCTGTACTGGAATGACCAATGGCAAGCAACTACCAGCTTTCCCACTTGATTCCGTGCCTGGAACCGAACCCCGGCCTCAGAGGTGGGAGCCTACATGACCTTGAAGCATAGGTCAAAGGTCAAATCTGACACTTGCAAAAGATCTGCACACCAATTATAAGGGAGATATATGACCTTTTAAGCATTGACCTTGAAGCAGGGGTCAAAGGTCAAATTTGACACCAACGAAAGATTTGCAGGCCATGATTTCATATAAGCTGTTTTCACATTTGGAAGCCCTAGAACTAATAATAAGGCAGATATAAGAGCTTTTTAGTGTGATGAGCAAAACTGACCTTGAAGTAAGGGTCAAAGGCAAAATTCAGCACTTAATAAAGATTTGCAGTCCATGACTTCCTAAGTTCCTATAGGTTATTTCACATTATCAAGTCATAGGAGCAATAATAAGGGAGATATAAGACCTTATTTGTACTAAAATTATGCCGCTTGCTTTATTGTGAGCCGGCGATGTATCCCCAAATATAGCAAACCTGTAGAATCAATAATAAAAGAAATTGAGGCTGAAGATTCCTAGCCCATGATTTCTTATAGGTTGGTATCACATTGCAAACCTCTAGGACCAATAATAAGTGAGTTACAAGTGCTTTTAACTATGCCTATCCTTGTTTGACCTTGAAGGAGGGGCCCAAAGTCAAATCTGACCACATCAGAAGATTCCTACCCCATGATTTCCTATATGTTGGTTTCACATTACAAACTTCTAAGACCAATAACAGTGTTGATTCTAGGAATTTCAAAAATAGCATCAGAGATGCCCGTACCCCACAGCCTAGGGAAATATTTTTAACACCATGAGATATAGAAGTACTGTATCAGTACAAAGATACTTTCAGAGCACTGTCAGTTATATAAAGGTCCAATGTTTAAATAGAGAAAACAATGTCTAAGAGAAAGATAATGCATGTAAAGATGAAGTATTAAAACAAGACAATTCAATAACAAGATGACAGCATTAATCAGTAAACTAAACATTACGACACTCTTTATCTACATCTGGCATGGCCGAATTATGGTTTGGATGGTTTGAATATTACCATGCATATAGAAGTGGCAATACATTCAATGAATGCTTATGTGTGGTGTTGGAGCAAAGTCTGTGGCAATGTCTCACCTGGACATAGGTTCACTTAGGGAGCTGTTATTATTTATACAAAAATGGATCTAAATTCGCTGGTTTTGAAAACACTGTTTTTCCAAGCATAATACCTAACATGCTGTGAAAAATTTAAGTTAAATTAATATTTTACATCTTTTCTAGCCGAAAATTATTAACACAGATGTAACTTTTCAAAAGTTTTTTTCCCCAGAGAAGTTTAAAATGTTTGTTGACATTTGTTAACAAATGCATAATTTAGACTTTTTGAAGTCACTTGTAAGAGTGCATTATTCGAAATATACTTAAAAATGTGAAAACTTGGATGATAAAATCTTGCAATGTAATAGGTAAGTATTTTTTCTATTTATATTTAACAAAATTGTGATATGTTCTTCATATTTGTGCTGTAAAATTGACAAAAACAAAACGTGGCGAATTTACATCACTTGCTCTATATAAATATTCATGAGCTCTGTAGTCCATCTAGTATTGGATCTTAAAGCAGAAAATATTGTTAAGAAACCACTATGAAAATCTGTGACCTCATTAATATTAATGGGTTGTCCGTGAATTTTGATCTTCCAGTAAAATATTTTCTACACATACATTGTTGGGAAATCCCACAGATACGTAGGGTCAGCACCTGCTTGACTGGCCTGTTGTGGTAACAATCAAGTCTACTGTCAGTTTCGTTTTTCTTGCCGCCATTTTTCATATAACCATCCACTTTAAGCTTAATTTTATGTTTTTGGCTATAATATGTCTAAATACTGTCTGTACCACATAATATATTTGAGTTCTTTTAAAAATGTAAACGATCTCGAAACCACAACGTCAACATGCATTATTCAAAGCACGTTTCGACGGAAAAATCAATACCTCAACAAACTCTCGATCCGTACAGTGTTTCGATTTTCTAGATCTCTCGTCTTTTCGCTTCATACATTTCCCACATTGCCTTGTGTACTACGCATTCTCATGTACAGGGCGTCAAGTTGCAAGTGGGTCTCAGAAAATAGGAAAATAGGAATTTCGGGAGTCAAAAAATAGGAATAAAATAGGAATATTACTGAAAAAATATAGTGAAAATAGGAATCTTTTTTAACAAGATTGTCTCCTAACACCCCTATAGCCATCATGATGAACCACATTTCCCTTTATTTTGCACTTATCTTAGAACAATGGAAAAAATATAGTCAAAATAATACACGTGTATCTCAAGTAAGCATCATACTTATTGAATTACATCCAAAAAGCTTATAAATACACATTCTATAGAACTACATATGTACATGTAACTCGGTTCAAAACTAGACCAAGGACCCACAGATGCAAGATGTATCCACCGGAAAAGGCCAACTAACATAGTTTAGAAGAAAAACTGCATTTTTCAATAATAAGTTGAAAGCACTTTTAAGTTTGGCTACCCTCATTTGATCTTGAAGCAGGGGCCCAAGGTCAAATGTGACCACATTGGAAGACTCACAGCCCATGATTTCCTATAGGTTGGTTTACCATCCCAAACCTCTAGGGCCAATAATAAGCAAATTATAAGCACTTTTAAGTAGTGGTAAAGACGGCAAACCGGATAGTTGGTTTCTATTCGATTCATATAAACGTAAACGAAATCCGGTGACAAAAGTCCATGAACCGGTTCCCGAAATGTCACATATTTCACCTCAAACGTATCAAATATTGCACATAAATGCTGAAAAATATTTACTGTGCAATATTTTGCCAATATACAGTGAAATAATATCCAAAATATAAGATTTTATCCAAAAAGAAACCACATTTTAGTTGAAGAAATTGTTCATGTACGCGTACAGAAGATTTTACAGTGTGACTACAGTTTGGTGTATACTAATTCGAACGAATCCGGTTTCCGCCGAATTTTTGTTTTCGGGACCCGGTTTCCATATTTACTTTCAATCGTAACACTACTTTTAAGTTTGCCTAACCTTGTTTGACCTTGAAGAGGCAGCCCAAGGTAAAATCCGACGACAGCAGAAGATTCGCAGCCCATGATTTCCTATAGGTTGGTTTGACATTCCAAACCTCTAGGACCAATAATAAGGAGGATATAAGCACTTTTCATGACTGAAAAGAAACGCCCGTGATGGCCATCGTTTTTCAAAATGAGGAAAAAAATATTTTTAATCAAGATTTTGTAATGATGAACATATCCAGCGAATTTGAGATTTCTACCTAGAATTCCCTTTGTTCTAGAGGCCTGGAGGGCCAACAAAACTCCTTGCTGAAAGTCGAAAAACGCCCGTGGCAGCCATCTTGTTCTTCAAAATGAGGCCAAAAATATATTCCCAACCAAGATTTTATGGTTATGAATATAACCTGAAAATTTAAGAAATCTACCTACAATACCCTGGCCTCTAGAGGGGTAACAAGAAAATCTCTACACACTGCTCTCCGGTGGATACAATCATAACTAGATTGATGCCAACATATCCCCAGACAGGTTATTTCTCATGCCAAAGGCATTCAGTGGGTATTTTTGCAGCACTCATTTTGTGAAATTCACAATTATAATAAACCATTTTTCATTTTTCAATGATGCTGTAAAATTTATACTTCATTATGATTTGAGAAAATTAGTCATTTTCCATGTGATCAACAACATTCAGTGACTTAAAATACATTATCATCACCAAAAATAGGAAAAAATAGGAATTTTCCTGGAAAATAGGAACTTGACGCCCTGCATATAATTTGGTCACTGCAGACTCCAAGAAAATCAAAGGTCAAATTTGACACTAGCAAAAGATTTGCAGGCCATGGTTTGGAGATATTAGGCCTTTTTGTTTTGATGACCCCAACTAGGCCGGCGGGAGATAAAAATGCAACTATAGTGACATCACTTGATAGTAGGGATGGGTCGGTATGAAAAAAATGTATATCGGGAGTTCGCCAATGCAATACCTACTGATTTCGGGACTCCGCTTTTTAGTACACTCCAAGCAAACACAGACATTTTCTCTAAACGGCATCACAATAAAAGTCCCCAAATGTACAAAATATAGGATAAAAGTACGTATAAATAAGTTTTCCTTCTATTTGATTTGTTGACAAGCACATATATGGGACAAGAGCTTATAATTTCTTCAGATTTTAGGTATTTTTCTAATACTTTAACTCTTCCTTCCATTATATGTGTTGGCAAGGGAAGTGGCGGTTTTAATATCTAGTCACACTATTTCAGTAAAATAGTCTTGATACCGGGCCTACCGAACCATCCCTACTTGATATAGTTGATAGTGTCCCTTTTTAATTAAGAAGTTTAAGATTCCAATGTATTCAGAGTGCTGCAATGCCAATAATTATTGCCAGACACCCCCCAAATCCTAATGAGCTCTAGATCCTCATGGATAAACGTATCCTAGAAAATTAGGTCAAAATCTATGCATTGGTTTACACTCTGAAACACCCATAAGTTTTAAGACCGAAAAATCTTAAAATATATTGCCATGGCAACAATTGTTCATAGATACCCCTCAAAACCTAATCACCCCTAGATCCTCTTGGAGTAAACAGATCCTGAAAATGTGATGAAAATCCATGCCCGGGTTTAGCCTGTGGAACACACACAAGCTTTATGCCCACCACCACTGCCTGGATGGCGCAGGGGACGACTCCAACCCCAGAAATGCAGATATATGATCACAATTACATTATTGATTTAACACCTCAGTTTATAGCAGGAAAAAGGTAGAGTTTTACTATTACATAAAATATGACTTCTTTTAAAATACCTTGGACAGATATTGTGACAGCAGTTGTTGTGACAACTCGTGTGGCCGGTAGATAACTGGGACCAGATGCTCCAACAGCAGGACTAGATAGGTTCTGTAAAAACATGTGACACAAATGAAATGGTCCTCATTTCTATAAATAACAGGGGTCAAAAATATTATTCAGCCAGGCTTGTCCATCTAATTTTTTTTTCTCTTATATTTATTTATTTTCACCAATATTTGACATTACATTTCAGATAAATTTGTTTCCATCAGTTGCTACATTTGATTTTTCATACTGCTAGTTGGGTACCCATAACAGTTCATGCAATGCGGTTACCTGGTCCAGTCTTTTACCCCCAAACCACACTTCCAGTTATGATACAGTGTCTAGTGTAGGTACTAAACACAATTCTAGAAATCAGTGCAACATTAATCGTTTGACTAATTTAGGCAAAAATTGATTGATAATATCAATTTGATATTGACATATCATTCTCAATGAAATTTCACCTAAAATCAGTACCACATGATAAGATTATTGTCAGGCACTAATGATTCTTTGGTTCCTGATATCAATCTTTAAACAGATAAATATCAAACGTTTTAAATCACTTGAAGTGTTTTTGTCCTAGGACAGAAATCTTATTTAATTTCACTCTTGGAATATTTATAGGTGTTATCTTCAAGAATAAATAACTCCAACTGGCTGTTGAGGTATAAACCCTAATATTTGCAGCAGTGGGACTACTTTGACTCAAAGCAGTGTTGTAGTCAAAAGTGTAGTCAAAAACAAACAAAATTTGTCCTAAAACCTAGTAATCCCTTCACTATCAATTTATTGTATTAAAAAAACAATATCAAAGGTGCCACAGAAAATATCATAGGTTTACCCAAAAACTGAATACTGAAAAAAACCTCCCTAGAGCTAAGTTTTGGACAAATTCTGTAACATTGAGACTTATAATAAAGAAGATGCGGGTAGCAGACAGTTTTAACATAAACACATTTATGCTGCAATTTTTTCTTACAGTAGCAGTGATGAGGTTAGCTGCATAGTCTGGAGTTGCACTCTGCGACTCTTTCTCCTTTTTATGCTGTTCAATTGCTTCTTGTTCTGGTTAAAAAAACATAAAGATTCTAGCTGAATTTTTATACTTCAAAAGGATAAAGCTATGAAATTATACAGTTCCTCAAAATTTCAAGAATAACACAATATCTGTTGCATCAAAGAACAATCACAGTTGGGCTAATTGCTGTAATATTTGATCAATTTGATTGACTCGAACCAGGTCAATAATGTGACGGTTACCAACAATTCACAGGGCTATATCCATAGAAAGCTTAAATTTAGGGTTCTCAGTAGTGCTGTAACGAGTTGACCGAAACTCGAGTCGTAACTCGATGGGCGATATTTGGGGATGACATCGGTTTACGCAATTTAAACTCGAGTTTTTAAGAAATATATAATGATATACTAATCTTGTTACAAACTACCACTTTTGCAATTTTTTTAACCATGAAGACGTAAAAATCAATGAGCAATGGTCGGTTTTTTATTTCCTTGATTTACGTGGCTGTTCCATAAAGTGCTCATATATATCTGTACGTAATGGCGGATCCCTTAATGACAATATTTGGACATTGTTATTTTATTTATATTTGTGTCATTTACTCGAGTTCAACTTGAGTTCAACTCGCATCTAACAGGCGATCCTCGATCTACAGAAATCACTAATGATTACAGCCCTAGTTCTCAGTCATATCAGGTGAGGTCCTCAGTGTTCTGATTGCATTCCACATGCTGCTATTAACTGGATTTGACCTCCACACATGGAGGCGAGGGGTAAATGCTAAACTTGGTAACCACTTGACCACAGAGGCCTCTGGTGCTTATAAGGAATCCAATTACCTTTAGGAAGGTCCAATATAACTATTTTAACTGGCAGTTAATATTTGTTTTACATTCAATAAATGACTTGTGTGCAAATAATAGTGTCATCATAAATTATGAATGTATAACTGACTTGACAATAAACCTGGAGAAGCTGTGGGTGTGTATTTAAAAATAAAATGCTGAAATAACCATTAAGTTGTATGTAAAATTTACATCTGGACCATAAAAACAGCAGCATATTTTACACTTTGTGTTACTTTATTGTACGCATAAAATGCAGCTCAACCCCCTTTCCAGAAGACTAAACTGATAGACAGTGATGGTTTTAGGTTGCAAGGTCATATCAGGACACATAAAATACAAGTTTCTACTGCTGATTAGTACCCATTTATGCCCCGTTGTGAATGAGGGCACATGAAAACATGTTAATAATGTTCTCATATATGATGGAAGGATTGAAAGGCAGACCTGAAGACCAACACATTTACCACTAAGCCACAGGAACCACATATTTCATGATATGTCTACTAAATATATCAGATTCTGAATTTAAGTTATTTCCCATCCCACCTGCAATCTTCCTCCTGCGTTTAGCTTCTCTGGCCCCGACTGGCTGCTCACTGATGTCCAGTAACTTGATCCCTCCTTCTCTTCTTGACGCTAATGATCTCTGAGATGCATTTCCTCCAAAACTCCGTGCCAATGGACTGGCCTTAAGGAATCCTGCTCCTGAACCAGCACTATTGGGTATACCCCGCATTGGTGCTAAAATGTACAGGGAATTCACAGGTAAAAATGTCTAACAAACTTCAAATTGGTACTTTTGTCAAATATGAAATGAGAATACTAATATATATTTCTGCTTGTAGTTTAGCACTTTATCGCGTTATGGAATAAAGATGCACGTTTGTGCACCTGCAACAAAATAGGCCAATGACAGGAAGTGAAACTCAAAAAACCAAAATATTGCAGTTCCTCAACAAAATCACAACAAAAATACTCAAATATACCAAAAATATGCGATAAAAGTTAGTAATTTCTTCATTTCCAATATTTTATATTTACCTGCAATTATATATATATTGACAAGGGAGGTGGCAGTCTTAAATAATCATCATGGTATTCCAGTAAAATGCTCTCGATATTGAGATAATGGGCCTACCAACTCATCCCTATTTTACACTGTACTTGACCCCAACCTCGATAAGATTACATATACTACTTGCAATTATTGGGGGGAAGGAGGTGGAGGGGGAACTTATTTGACCTACAAGATCCACACTTCAAAGAAAGGGTTAGATGACTGTGCAGTTAACAAGACTATTTCACAGAAATACTGAAACAAAACATAAGCATGTTTGTCTCGACTGTCACTACACAGAATGGAAAAAGAACATCAAATACATGTACTAGAAATACACAACAAATCTGAAAAATACTTTTGCCCCTGTTATCCTGTATCCTGTGGTGAATTTAATGAGCATGTTTTATTTGAATTAATTTTTTTGTAGGTATGGTTATCCAATTTAGACAACACTGTGTCACAAATTTTTTGTTATCCCAAAATTGGAACAGTTTTACATTGGTTCCATTTCAGAAAATGCAAAGATTATGTTAGCACAGAGAGGATATAAATGTTTAAGAGTAGGAATATTATTGAATAACTCACTTTTATCATCTAATTTCTTGGCAAAACTACGGATTTTCACTGGAACAGAACTGCCACAGCCTGACTTTTTCAACTTACTGGCTGCTTCTGAAGCTGTAAAAAAGATATTGTATCATAACGAACTGACTTAATGATAAATACTAAATCAAGGAACTATCTTGCTGGAAATACTATGTCTCAAATTAAACTCTCAATACCAAAATACAGACAGATATTCTCACAATTAATTCTGTTTGAATTTAAAATTAAGAACTTATCAGATTAAAATACATATTGAAATTATTGTGGTAAAAATAAAGAAATGTAACTGTAATTTTAGCTTTCTAAATACTACACAATACATTGCTGCATATGATAAAGATTAAGAATTAAATGGTGATGTAAAATGAATATTTATGGTATTAGGAAAACCATTGCTTGTATGAGTGCTTTAAGATACACAGCTGTGTAATGATTTTAAACAAGTTCTTTCACCTATATTTTTGCCATGAATCCTCTCCAAGTAAGATTTGATAAGTGTCACAGAATCACTTATGTAGGGCAAACAATATAATTGGTTAAAAGGTTAAAGAACCAAGAGTAGTAATTTGTCCATTTACCTTGTCAGTTTGATTTAGCAAATCGGCCAAATCTATATTGTCAGTAACAGAAATAAACCAAGTAACTAAGGAAAATAACAACAGCAAAAATACTTACATTTATGAAGAAGTTCAGCTCTTAACGCTGCAGACTTTGGTTTTCTTTTCACTGTGAAATGTTTGTTGGGCTGATGTGTTTGCCCGGCCACTGAAGTCAGAGCTGTTCTTCCCAGATATAAACACTCAAGGGGTGTCATCCCTATGTCATGAGATTTCCTCACTGAACATAAAACACAAAATATGATTGCTTAGTCTTGTGTATATACATCTTCTCCATACTCTTCCAAATAGCCTTTCTAATTAACAAGAAAAAATATATCAATATATATTTTAATGCTCATAGTGGCTGAAATACATGGCATTTCTTTCATACATGTTACAATCAATGTAAAGTCTATGACAAATAAAGAATTGTAAGAGGAGACACAGGACGTCTTAAAATAACATACAATGTGGATGTATGACTTGGGGGAAAAACAATGTAACCGGGAATCCATTTTGTCAAAACCAACTTAAATCCGGATACTCAGGTTACAGTGGGAACCAACGGGTATTACCAATGAAGCAAATATGGCAGTTGATAACTTGATATTTAAACAAGTTTAGTTAAACTAAAATGCCAATTATCCCTAGAAAAAATGAAAAGTATACCAAAACAAAATTAGATGGACAAATCTGTTTGAATATTGGGTTTCACTAATGTTGTTTCTGGAAAATTCACAATATTAGAATGGTATTTTTTTCAAAATCAAGATATGTATACTTTCATCTGGGGATAAGACAACATAGAGCTCATTAAATTTAACAAAATTGTTGACAATAAATTTTCAATAAATTACCTAGTTTTCTTAAGTCCCCTAATACTTCATGGAAAAATGAATGATGATCTTCAACTTCAGTATTTAATGAGCCACTTCCTGGGAAGTTTTTCAAAAAATTTCCAATTACCGCTACCCACTGGTCTGTGTCATCTTGGGCCATATTAATGATTTCTTCTAGCTCATTTCTCCACTGAAATCATAAATTTATACAAATATTCAATGAAAATGTGTCTTTAAAAACTGTCGCATGTAGAACTGTAAAGAAAAAAGCAGATATTTTTTGTTGAATTTTCAAAAAGAACATAAGCCAATTCTTGCAATTGTCACTGTTGAAATCCCTTCTACTGATAACATGGGTATAGCATCGAAGAAGATGATGATCTTTTGAGTGATTTACCTTCAATATGGTGCAAAATATTTGTAGTTTCAATACCTAGTTTCAGTGTAACCATTTAATTTTCAATACCTGACCTCTAGTGTAGAAAGTATTTTATCCAATATTTTGCAAATACGCAACTATGGGTGTGATCTGAGTAGAAAAATGGGGCTTAGCACTTGATGTTCCGTAACTGACCCAAATTCAGGTAGTTTTTTTTTTTAGTTGCAAGTTTGCATACCAATAAAGCAAACATGGCAGATGACTTAAACAAATTTATCAAAGTGAAATAGTAAACACCTGTGAATAAGGAAATTACATGCAAAACTAAGACCAAGTTTGTAAATCTGGTTGAATATTGGGTTTCACCAATGGTATTTATGAAAATATGCAATATTTAATTTGTTTTATTGGTACCCAGTTTCCACACAGTTTTTCAACAAAGATGTCCGTTATGAGTACCAGGGACCCAGCCACAGCCTTATACTCAACCATTCTAAAACAAAAAGTGTCAGAAATAATAATAAGGGTATAAACACTGAAACCCTTCAATTGTCAATAGTCATACTCAAAAGAATGTCAGAGAATTTGGATTTGGTACTTTAGCAACCTGACCTCATTCTACAACTTTGTTACTGACCCAAAACCATCACACACTTCTTTTATTCAATGAAATTATGAATGATCAACAAAATCCTCTAACTACAAAACCAATGGCCACTGTTCTGTACTATGTATTGCTGAGTGTGGTAAATCAACTTGAACTACTTATTACCAGGTGATAATTATCTCCAGACAGTATTCAAACTGACAACACGACAACCACTACCTTCCAAATAATGTAAATTGGGTACAAGAATTGCCACAATGAATGGCACAAATGAACACCAAAAGGCTTGAAAAAATATGTCACTGTCACCAAAATATGTTATTTATTATTGACTGTAACTGGTGCTTAATACTTGCAAATAATTGGTAGCAAGGCAGTGTCATAGCTTGGCATCTTGTATATTTGATAGTTTTATCTTTTGGTTTATGTGCTTATTTAACTTTAAAAAATTTTATTTTGCAACAACTGGAAGTTTTCTTTTAAACAACGTGCAAACTATAAACATCAAAGTATCATTTTATCATTTAAAAAATGATGTTCAAAGGTTTACTGTTTAAAGTAGGTGGTAATGCACTGTATAATAATTACCGACCAGTTTCTCTTCTTCCTAGGTTTTCCAAAATATTTGAAAAAGTACACCCCCTAACTATTAACTAATGTCCCTACCAAGTATCAACTTCCTACAGGTTACGGTTACCGAGATATAGCCTGGACAAGATTTTCTAGGTCAAGGTTACTATGGCAAGGTCAAAGGTCAAATCAAGGTCATACCATGACGTTGCACATCTACACTCCCTAACCAATGTCCCTACCAAGTATCAACTTCCTACACCTTATGGTTTCCAAGATATAGCCCAGACAAGATTTTCAAACACAAGGTGGGTCACTGTGGCAAGGTCATAGGTCAAATCAAGATCACAACTCAACGTTGCACACCTACACCCCCTAACCAATGTCCCTACCAAGTATCAACTTCCTACACCTTACAGTTTCTGAGATACAGCTAGGGGTGTGACGAGTACAAATAATTCGGGTCGATTGCTCGCGGACAAAAAATCCGCTAGTATCCACCATTACAGGAAACAACATCCAATATGGCGGCTCCCGTAAATGACAAAAATATAAAGATAAAAGCTTTGAATTGCTTAAATTAGCTGATGTCACCATATAATAATATACTTAATATTATGTTAAAAATGGTGGATTATGCGATTTAATGCCAGCAAGGTATGTTATTTATTTTTTATTTCCTAAAAAACGTAACCACTTCAATAGGTTGTTATATGCACACGAGTAGTCGACCCTTAAAATTGGGATAAAATTTTCGTGAAATTTGCCTCGCTCGGCGAGTGTTGACTGCTCAGTCGCACCCCTAGATACAGCCTGGACAAATTTTTTCCCGCCCGCCCATCCGGACACCATGGGTGAAAACAATACCCCGACAGCCCTTAAGGGCTGTAGGGTATAATGTTCTGAAAGTTTTTTGCATGTGTGCATTACCTGTTATTGTACTACAACTTTCTTACAATAAAATAAGATGAAATAAATGTTATCAATCTAATATCCAAGAAAAATGTCAACATTTAAATTCACAAGACCCTCAAATCAAGTGGACTTGATTATACCACAGCCCTTTTGTATATGGTGTACTCCTCAGCTTCCCAAGTTCATCACCTACCCAAGCTTGTCACTTGCATTTTTGACCATATCCAAAACTTTTTAGTTTTTACAATTATCTTTTTCTTTGTAAAGTTATACAATTTTTTAGACAAGTGATGAACAGGGGTAGACGACAAATTTGGGTAGCTGAGCAATCGAATTAGGGTCACCCGAAAAGATAAAAACAGCCATTTCAACAAACATTGACGAAAACAACTGTTAAAAATCTGTTTTAAATCACTTTATAATGCAGAAATACTGAATATCATGAAGTTTCCACATAAAATGAGTCATCCTCATTTATATGAAACATTTATATTTGTAAAATAGAATCATGGCTGCAACTTCACAAATATCAATACATTGGTTCATCTGTGAATTTGAAGCAGCCTTATTATTAAAACATTGTTGAGAAACCCCCACAGAATTCTGTCACCTCATGAATTAATGAGTTGTCTGCAAATTTTGATATTCAAACAAAATATTGAAAGGAGACCCCAAAGAATCGAATGGATGACGAATGGGCAGTCAACACTCGCCTGGCAAGCAGTCACAACCTATTGAACAGGTTACGCTTTTTAGGTAATAAAATATAAGTAACACACCTTACATTAAATCGCATATTCCACCATTTTTAACAGAATATCAAGTACCGGTATATTATGGGTTGACATCAGATCATTCGATTGGTTAAAAGGTTTTATCTTTATATTTTTTCACTCACGGGAGCCGCCATATTGCATGTTGTTTCCTGTTATGCGAGGGCTTGATGTCAAATTGACTTTTTATCCGCAAGCAATCGACCAGAATTATTTGTACTCATCATGCCCTATGGAATTATGTGACCTTATATTTGTTATGCATGCATGAATATTAATAAGTTGTTCTTATACCCTATTTATAAGTATGAATGAGACAAAATAATGATGCAACTGAAGAAAACTGTCTACAAACACAAGCGGAAATGTGCTTCTGAAAATGAAATCAATTTTTTGTGTGTATATAAAGGTTATTTGAAAGTTGTTTTTACCAGAAATGGGCCGTTTTCGCCACTTTTTGTCAAAATGGCCATTTTCGTCTTTGAGGGACACTGGTAGTGGCTTTCTACCAGTGATCGCCCACCTACCAGTGAATGTTTGCCTTATATTTCTTTGTTAGTGGTGGTGGACCAATTCACGCCTGGGTACCAATTCAGGCCCACCCCCAATTTTCTTGAAGATGTATAATTTTTCATAGAGAAGATGTTTACCACATTATAGATAATCATCAAATTGATCATATTATTCATATACATTTGTAATATATTGTTTAACTGTGATTGTTTTGGATAAATTCAGGGGTGGGCGTGAATTGGTACATATGGGCGTGAATTGGTCCACCACCACTAGAGGTCAAGGACAAATGCTTCTATAAGTCTACAAAATGGGCTTTCATTAGCATTTCTGGTTTGCAATAAAATGGCTGATAATAGAGACAAATTTCTAAAAGACAATACTTTCTAAGAAATATTGGAGAGATTTCCATGTATTATTATTATTATGACAACAGAAGTGCATGTCATTTGACGATTTGGTCGTAGAAGAATATAATATGGTGGTGGTGGACTGGTGGACCAATTCACGCTTGTGTACCTATTGTCTTCAATTAATTTAGTGGTGGGCATGAATAGGTACACAGGTGTGAATTGGTCCACCACCACTAAAGCTGTTACTATAATTTAGATTCAAAATATCAATCACACACCGTTTACTGGTGGAAATTAAGCCAATGGTCTAAACTAAAAACCAGTGACAGTGAAGATATTAAAATGGATCTTTTCTGTATTTGTGTAATCAAGCAAACCTGAAGAGACAGTTGAAAATAATAGGATGACATTAATCAGAAAACGAACCTCTTCTATGTTTCTTTTTGGAAGATGCAAAAACGAAAGTAGCAGTTTGACTTTTACATAAGACTGTAAGTTGTGAAAACAGTCCTGAATGTTAATTAGTTTATCTCTCGACAGTTGAGAGCAAATTGAACTTCCTGACCACAGATCATCAGTTGATCCAAGTTTATTATGAAGCCAGAGTGCAATATCGCCTTCTCTGGACGCCATGTTTGTTTTGGAAAAGAAATAATCAAACAACTATATTTCGTTTAAAACTTTACTTTCGTTGCGAAAGCATTATATCAATGTCGGTTTTAGATCTACCTAAACAGATAATGCAAAAGTATTTATTCAGAAATTAATGTTATGTCAAATTTTTATTAAGAAATCAAGGTTGGGGCAGTCATATGTAGGTGAGAATTTCAAAGGTCTGTGACATGAAAAACATTCGTGATGTCAATATTCAGTATCTGTTATTTAATATATTTACCCTGTGTCAGTGAGGTATTTAGGTAAATTTAAGTTACTTATGTCTCAGCTAGTGTCTCAGCAATTTTAGTGAATGTGACTTGTGTCATTAGGTGATTGCATAAAAGTGTGTTGCAAGCAAGATGCTGTCTAATTTGATAAAAGTAACACATTTTGAGGAATTTATCTTTGCCAGTCTTCTGAAGGCGAGAAAGTGATGTCTGCATCAAGCCACAAACCTAAGTTTGTGACATTGTCCACATGGGGTAGAAGATTTTGAGAATATTGACTGGAAAATGAGTAGAGAGTTTTTGATGTTGGGTCTTAGAACCAAAAACAATAATGACCCAGTGTGTAATCAGACTGATGAGGATTGTCAAGCTTACTGCTGTTGATATCGGTCATTAACTATTTTGGGCCTAATTGTTGGAAAGTTCGGCATCTAATGCTGTCACCTTTGTGTAGATCTAACTCTCACAAGTGACAAATATTTTATTGATATGAAAACTTGAAGTAAAAAAAGTGGAGAAACCAATTCCCAAAGGATAACCTTTAAAATCAATAATGAGAACTACCTGTTCTTTCCTTCGTTATTTCCTTATGGATCTTTGCGAAACACAAAAAGGAAATGGACTCTTTTCTGTCTTTTTATTTTGTGTTTGTTAAACAGGAAAACAAATTAATGGAATGTCCCCCATTTAGCCTAAACACTGTTATTTTATGATTTAAAGCTGATACCAGCACCTAAATTGAATAGTTTGTAGAAATTTGAGGGTTGACATTCTAACTAGTTGTAATGCAGGAAACTCTCGTTAAACAGTGAATCACATAGATTTTCATTGAATAATCTATGTAAACTGAATAAAACTAATTTCTTGAACTTTAATATTTTTTCAGTTATTGTATTTTTGTTGTAATTCTTGTTAGGCAAGCAATATTTGAAAGTGACTGATAGAAAGTTGTATTTATGCCTTTGGAATTCATTGTCGTCTTACTTAATCATGCATAATATCGTATATAAATAAATTAAGTTCAGTTAAAGTATGTCCTTTGACTTTTTACCTCACAGCCCTTAGGGTATTGTTTTTACCCATGGTGTCTGGATGGGCGGGCCGACATCCAGGTGGGTGGGTGGGGGGAAAAAGTTTGTCTGGGCTGTATCTCAGAAACCGTAATGTGTAGGAAGTTAATACTTGGTTGGGACATTGGTTAGGAGGTGTAGGTGTAGTGTCATGGTCTGATCTTGATTTGACCTTTTACCTTGCCATAGTGATCTTTACCTATAAAGTCTTGTCTGGACTATATCTCGGAAACCGTAAGATGTAGGAAGTTGATAGTTGCTAGGGACATTGGTTAGGAAGAGTAGGTGTGCAATGTCTTAGTGTGACCTTGATTTGATCTTTGACCTTGCCGTAGTGACCTTGACCTATAAACTCCTGTCCGGGCTATATCTCGGAATCCATAAGATGTAGGAAGTTGATATTTGGTAGGGACATTGGTTAGGAAGAGTAGATGTGCAATGTCATAGTGTGACCTTGATTTGATCTTTAACCTTGCTGTAGTGACCTTGACCTATAAAACCTTGTCCGGGATATATCTTGGAAACTGTAAGATGTAGGAAATTGATACTTGGTAGGGACAATGGTGGGGAGTTGTAAGTGTGCAACATCATGGTATGACATTGATTTGACCTTTGACATCATCATAGTAACCTTGATCTTTAAAATATTGTCTGGGTAATATCTCAGAAACTGTAAGGTGTAGGAAATTGATATGTGGTAGGGACATTGGTTAGGGGATGTAGGTGTGCAATGTCATGGTGTGACCTTGATTTGACCTTTAACCTTGTTGTAGTGACCTTGACCTATAAAATCTTGTCTGGGCTATATCTCGAAAACTTTAAGATGTAGGAAGTTGATACTTGGTAGGGACATTGGTTAAGGGGTATAGGTGTGCAATGTCATAGTATGACCTTGATTTGACCTTTGACTTTGTCATAGTGAGCTTTACCTATAAAATTTTATCCAAGCTATATCTCGTAGGGACATTGGTTAGGTGGCGTAGGTGTGTAATGTCATGGTGTAACCTTGATTTGACCTTTGACATTGCCGTAGTGACCTTGACCTATAAAAATCTTGTCTGGGCTATATATTAGACTTGCTCTAAGTCTTTGTATTTGTAACCACTAGTAACCTGAATAGTTAAATTTAGATTGGAAACTTACAGGAGTTCATTATACCACAAGCATTCTGGAGCAAGGTGGGTAGTCACTGAAAAAACAGACTTGTGGCACCTATTTAGCCTCAACTGTAATGAAGGATACATTTATGCAAACTGTATGCACAGAAGTATGGAAAAATCCCCAAGATATTTACATACTGTTATTTATTTGATGGGGGTTTTCCTCTTGAAAGCATGCTGCCACAGCTATCATGCTGGGTTTCTAACTGTGGAACTCTGTTATTGTACAACCCAAATACAGGTATACAGCCAAATCGGAAGCCTTTTATTTATATACTTGTTTATTTATTTATTTATTTGGGGTTTTACATTGCTTTCAACAATGTACAGGTCATATCATGACAGGTAGTTGGGAGGGCAGAGGAAACCAGTACATACAGTTGGTCAAGGTTCTGTACTGTAAACTGCCAACCAGTGGCAAGCAACTACCAGCTTTCCCACTTGAGCTCAGGCCAGGAATCCGAACCCCGATCTCAGAGGTGGTAGGCGAGAGTGTTACCACTGCCAATAAGGCCTATATATATATACTTGTTGAGAGTTACTTTGAGAATATCAGAATGAAAAGTATGTAAATGAATTAAATAGGTGTAATAGTTTCCCAAAGTATATTTGTGTGAATATTGACTTGTTTGAGTTTTAGTTTATAAATTCCTCAGGTTTTGAATGTAGTGTAGCAATTGGTAAAGGTCCCGAAGAGGGCTGTTCCATATTGGCGATCCTATTCTATACCTTTTCCCTAATTAATTGGAAAAATTAGCTTTCCAAGTGACATTTTGATTGGTACTAAAACCCAATTGATCGGTTCCCAAATCTTTCTGAATCGCTTACGAACCTTATGAAAGTCTCGCTAATACCAACTTAGGATGGTAAAGCTTGATATACAAACTTTACAAAAATAGCTTTAGAATTGCGTTCCCAAATGTAAGTTCTGCTAATGATTGTAGAGGATCAGAGAAAACTTTTGACAAATATAAACAGTATGAATTTATTAGGGACACAAAAGGTTCACCTCCACCTAAAGTTTTTTCCATTGGTTCCAGGCTAGTCCTGAAGGCTCTCAAACATTATTATCATTGTTTATAGACCCTCAAAATGAAGAGTTTGACTTCCCAACCCTTTCAAATAGACTATTTTCAGGACATGAAATATATCAGGGAGGGGGATCAGCATAGTGTAACAGCCCTATTAGACTGTAAATTCCATTTGAAAGATTTTCAACAAAATACAATGTTAATTTGATCGGAAAGATGCTTTTGTGGTGTATGGAAAATGCATCCTGGAAAAAAATATCTTCTGGAAAAAATGCCCACTTCATGTTTTGTATCGCTGAAAAAATGCCTCCTAAGAAATAAAGGCAAGCAATTTAAACTAGACAAAGGATGCATCTGTGGCCAGATGCAAGTTGTATCCACTCTAAAAAAGGACATGTAACATAGTTTTGAAGATAAACTGCATTTTTCAAGTTGACAGCCGAAAATAAGAAAATTCTAAATTATTCCCAGACATTAAATGAGTTGTCCTTATCCACTGGGGCCAAAGTCACTCTATCTGTTATAGTTTTCAAGATAAATGACACTTTCCATTTCCATAAAAATTAAAGATGGCAGCCAAAATTTTGAGAAGTCATAATTTTTCAGAGGTCCTAGAGGAGTAGTGTACTCAGTACTAAGGAAATCCAAAATTTGCCTTAAATCACTCTCTATATATTATGGTTTTGGAAATGAACAACATTTTCCATTTAGTTTCAAGAGCAGCTACCCTTTCAACTATACCCATGACAAGATTTGAACTGAATGATATTGATGTTATTAGATGTTATTTGTACACATTTAGTGTGTTTTGCAACGGTGGTATAGTGATAACACACTCGCCTACCACCTCTGAGGTTGGCGGTTCAAACAGTAACCTTATGTGGGAAAGTTGGTCATTGCTTATCGATTGTCCACAGTTTACAGTACAGAACTTTGACCAACTGTATGTATTGGTTTTCTTTGCTCATAAAACTACCCATCCTGATTTGACCTGTACAGTGTTGAAAGCAACATAAAATCTGAGTAAATAAATAAAGTATTTTCTTATTCAATTCCAATGATGGCCTTTTATTTGCTATATCCCACTGTGATATATGTGCATGGAAAAAAAATTGGTTTTTAAATATTGCAGATATATTTGTTCTTAGGCAGCATTTTCTCCGGAATACAAAATATGCAGGAGGTATTCTTTCGAGGAGGTATTGTTTGAGGAGGTGTTCTTTCTGGGACACATTTTACCAGTAGGCATTTTCCCTTAATTTGTTTTTTCCTCACCAACTAGATCTGGTAAATTGATAATATACCTTCAGACCCCAATTGTAATAAAAATTACTGAAACAGATTCACTTATAAAAAAGACTTCAAAATTGTGACAATTATTGGTTAACCTATAAAGGTATTAATGAAAGAAAGTTTATGAAAATTTGTAAAAAGGGTTTTGAGCTGTATATATTGGGGACAGGAGTGAAATTGTGAAAGAAATTATTCAAAGAAACTACAACTATAATTTTAGACTACAAAACATACACCTCAAGTCCTCTTTTTATTTGGATATACATGACACTATAATGAATACTATCTCTTGAAAGAGCATTTAACTACATGGAAATGAGAAGTCCCACAGAGTTCATGGGGGTTATATTTTACATATACCAGTATTCTGGAGAAAACTTCTGTTGGGTTAAATATAGAACTATGCTATGGATATAAGAGTGTGGCTTTTTTATTGGCTTAAAAAGTGCACAGGAATTCCAGAGTTCTTTAGTAAATTTTTTTAACACTAGGCGGACAGTCACTTCCTGAAGTGAGTGAGAAAAGTCCTTTTGTCAGGGTTGACTGTTTCTTCAAAAGTCATACAGTACCCATATATTTCACAAAAGACAAAAGGACTTGGTGAAAGTCTAGGGCTATATCTCAGAAACTGTAATGCGTAGGAAGTTAATACTTGGTAGTCTCATTGGTCGGGAGTTGTAGGTGTGCAATGTCATGATGTGAGCTTGATTTGACTTTTGATCTTACCATAGTGACCTTGATCTTTAAAAGTTTGTCCAGGCAATATCTCTGAAACCATTAAGTGTAGGTGGTTGATGCTGGGTAGGAACATTGCTTAGAGGTTGTAGGTGTGAAATTCATGCTGTAATCTTGATTTGAGCTTTGACCTTGACATAGTGACCATGAGTTTTAAAATCTTGTCCAGGCTATTTCTAGGATTGCTTAAGATGTAGAACAATGACATTTGGTAGTGACAATGGTTGGGGGTGTAGGTATGCATCATGGTGTGATCTTTAACTTTGGCTCTGCCAAAGTGTGTTCAGCTGCCATATTTGAGACATGTTTCTCTTTTTTGTACTTTTACATAATTGTGCTATTTTCATTGACAGCTGTTCTTCACTTAATAAAATTTTACAGCTTCATAAATTTTAGTTTACCAATTAATGCTGTCATCTTGCTATTGAATTATCTTGTTTAAATACTTTATCTTTACATACATTTTCTTTCTCTTAGAAGTTATTTTATCTACTTAAACATTATTTAGACCTGTATATAAGTGACACTGCGCTGAAAGTATCCCTGTCTTTGTACTGTTTCACTACTTCTTGATCTCATGGTGTTGAAAACTATTTCCCCAGGCTGTGGGGTACTGCCATCTCTGATGCTATTTTTCTGTTTGAGTTCACTCCTGCACACAAGTAGCAATTTAAAGGAACCCTTGCAATGGACACTTATTCTTTCAAAATAAGTTGCACAGCAGGGTGTGAAAACTGATCCATTACAGTTTACCGGAGTTCTTCATATTTACAAAGCACACTCACTATAAATGATTTACAATATTTAGATTGCTTCAAGTCTGTCAAGTAAAATATAATGTGTTCAAGAAAATATACTAGGGACAAATAAAGATAACCCTCCTGTTTCAATGAGTATATACAGAACACAGATGGATGTATGTACTTTACTATCGCTTAATAAATATTCAGATAATTGTTTTTGTTGAATTCAAAGAAGTAGATAATCTGTGTTAATTTGGAATGACATTTAAAATAAAAAGAAATAGACCCAAACATTATATAATTTTGAATATTTAAAGTATTTGCCCAGTTCAGCAAAAGGAACTTTTTTTGAATAATAAATAAAAATATAAGTACTGTTCACAATTGTAGCTGATAATCGACTAATCAGGTGAGGAAGATTTATTTAAATTTATGAGAAATCTTGGATTTTTATTTCTGTGTGTGGCAAGGCCATCTTGGATATTTGTAGTTTACAGTATTTTCTAATATTGCAAAAGTGACAGAATGAATTTTCTGTCCTATAGTATAGTCAAGATTTATAGGAAACAGTTTTGAAATTTGTCACTTTGATATTTGCAGTTCTGCACTGTTTTTACCAAATATATACATCTTGGAAACTGTCACAAATAGAGATCATTAAAGAATTCAGAGAATAAAAATGATTTCCACTTGCTCGACACAGTAGTCCTTGCAAATGCCCTAGCTCTAGTAAGTGGCCAATTGAACTAATGTTATAGACACTTTTTATAAATTATTTTGAAAGCATAAAATAATTTATTAAAGTGAATCTATTGAAGATATAAGTCTGGTAATTTCTTGTTGGAAATAAATGTCGCCCTAAACTGTTACAGATGTAGCAGATGATATTTGAAATTTAATTATGTATTACTTTGAGTACAAAGAATGTGTAGACACAATAACCAAAATTATACATGAAGTAAATGTATGATATCATGCTGCAGTTAACAACCTGGGTCGGTTTCACAAAATGACTTAGCCTGGTCTTAGATTTAAAATTAATAATTTTGTCTTAAAATTAGGCTAAGTCTGTGGTCTTAGACTTAGAGGGTTTCACAAAGCTGCTAAGTCTGGGCTTTGAATAAGTCTACCCGGGAGTGGGCTTAACTTTTGTAAACAAAACTTCAATATGGCCACCATATTTTTTTCTCACTGTAAAATTTGAAACACTTGAAAATAAAGAATAAATATATGTAACACCTCCCTAAATTGGTCCTTGGACATATTTATGTGGTTACAAGGCTTTCCATTTAAAAACAGCATTAATTAAACAATTATAGACTGAAATACATGCAATACATTTATATTAAAGAACAATAAAAACTGAAAGACACATACTCACATTCATAAATACTACAGTCCAAAGGGGAAAACACGATTTATGAAAAATTTAAAATTCAACATCATTGGCTTTATTATTATTATCTTTTTAGTACCATTGTTAGCAACATGTTAAAACACAAACTAAGAGTTCTCTACACCAAAGTCCATAACTCTGCACTGTAATGTTAGAACCAGTAGACTTATAGACACATACTGTGCTTAACATAATCTGGTTACAAACTCTTTCTTTTTTCAACAGTAAAGCAATATTTAAAATCTTGAGATTGATCTGTAAACTTGTCAAGGAATTATTTTACAAAGACATTTACACTAATACAGATAAACCACCAAGAATTAAAATATTTATAGAACTTTTCAACTCTGTTGGGATTAACATTTGATATGCACCTAAGACTAAATGATGATCTGTTGGCATAAATTAAAATATAAAAGATCTTCAATTGTATAAAATTGAAGAAAATGAAATGTGCCAAGCCAAAGATGTAGAATCGATAGGGTTAGAGTTTCTGTTGAAAAGTAGTGGCCACGACCCTAGCCGCCTAGGGGGTATGAGTTAGGTACTTCTACACTGCCTCAGACCTCCAGTAACCATAGAACTTAATATTATCTAAGGGAACCTGGAGGTCAAATGCTAAAGAAGTGCCACTACGACGAAAAGCATGGAACCCAAAATCTCTTGGCGACAAACCGCATTTACAAATTGCTTCAGATAATAAGTACCTAGCTTTTGGTGCACTCAGAGGGATCAGCTGATCATTCTGTATGTATGAAAACAAAGGTTGACAGGGTTTCAACTTCAATTTTTAAATTAACTTCTGTAAAGCTACAACTGGACAAATCAAAGAATCATATAGTTGTGGAAGCTGGGCTACACAAAATTCTTTCATAACTTGCATCGTTTTTGATTGCTTAACCACAAAATGAACACCAGGGAGGGCCCATACTATATCCTTCACTACAGGGAACCTACTAATATCAAATTCACGTACAGAATTTGGAACAAGTGTGGCTAGTCTAAAAAACCCCAAAAAGGCTGTAAGATATAATGCTTTCATAGTGTAACCAAATACTGGATGATCTGAAACTTTAACAAAACTTCTAAGCAATGAAATAGTTATAATATTCTGCACCTTCACAGAGCATGGTACGTTAACTTTCACAGACTTCACAAATAATGTCACTTTTCTAGAATACAGTGCTTTAGTAGGCCACTGGTAGATGTTAAAATAGTGGACCAATACTGAAATATTGTTCTGCAATGTAGCTGACCCAATACCATTCTTCACCAAGAACTCCAGGTAACAGTACAGCCGGCCCGGACCAGAGGCAGTTGATGCAAAGGAAGATCAACACAGCCAGGAAAAGTTGAAAACTTGCTTGGTAGGCACAAGCTGCATGAGGTCGCAGTCCAGATTGCCATCTAGATGTGGCTGATGACAACAACTGGTGAGAGAAGCATGTACCTGCAAATACAAGGCAAAGCAGTACTGTTGCTACTGGTCAGGGGGAAAGCCCCTATATATCAGGGACAGGCAACATAAATTCACTGGAAGGAAAGAACCATTAACAGCTATTAAGGAATGCAACTTCATCATTCTGCAAATGCTTGTAATGGCTCCACCTAGACAAAATATCAGCATAAATGTTACTACTACCTGCAATATGTTTAATTTTCATATTAATGTTATAAATGGCGCAAATCAGCCAAACAGATCTGGCACAATCTGAAAGGAAAGGGTCATGAATTTTATGAAAGGTAAATGCATTAACAACCGCACAATTGTCACACCAAATTAGACAGTGAGAATTACGTAGATCTTCAGCCCAACATCTGAGGGCGACCAATATATTTGGCAGCCTCCAGGTGTACAATTGAAATTAAGGAAAGGGAAGAATGAACAGAAATAGCATATACTTTACCTTGATAAAAAGCACCCATACCAGTTAACAACTATCAACATATAGTTCACTGGTGGGAGTAAACACAGAGTGGATTTCAACTGAACCATTGAAAACCTCAAGAAAGTGAACAAACCAGTTAATATCCTTAAAAAGGATTCAGATAATTGAATATAGCCCCTAACAGGAGCTTGACAAAGTGTTTGTAAGATTCTATTAGTAAATAACCTGGCAGGTTTAACACAACGATGAATATGATGCAAATTACTTACCAATTTCTGCAGTTGATGCCTTGTAGCAGTTTTCTTAGTTAACCAATGAGCAATAAGACACTTGATTTTACTTATCTTACTGTCAGGGATAGTTAACAGTCCAGAACGAGCATTAATGTTGATGCCAAGACAAGTAATCTCATAATGTGGTTCTTCGACCTTCTAATGATTTATAGGAAGACCTAAAGACTCTAACAGATTAGTTGAAGTTAAAAATGCATCATGAGCATCAGAGGGGGGGGGGGGGACACCCCAATTATATCATCCAAATAATTCGCGACCCAGTGACGTTGCGTCCAGATAAAATACGTCACAGCGTCAGTTGTTAATTGACACGCCGCAGCTCCTTGTTTAAATCCGAATGCCAAAGAAATGTCAATAAACATTTGATTCTGCCACATAAGGTCCAATACCTTGTAGTCAAGAGGATCAATCCTCAAATTGTGAAATGCTCTCTCCAAATCGACTTTATAGAGCAAAGCATTTGAACCAATTTCATTAATCTTCTGAACAATATGATCAATGGTGGGGTATTTTAACTGAAATTCCATAAAATCGAACAAGTCATCAGGGACAAATTGATTGACGCCAGCACCCAAGGGCCAAGACAGATCAACTATCACCCTGGTACCCCCATCTGATTTAGCTCTTGTCAGTAAGGGGGAATAATGTGTATCCTTAAAAGGGGAACTGACTAATGGGCCTACAATGGCTTTGTATGAAACTTCATCTGCAAAATACCTATCAACTGCTTCCGGATTCCTAAGCGCTGAAGCATGATTAGTAACTTTAGTTATAGGTTGAAAATGTTCAAAATCTACATTTAAAGGAAATCCATACTCCAAGTATTCGCATAGAACTGACAAATCATAGTTAATCAAATAACAACGCCAATTACATGTAGTTATATTTAAACCAGAAGGAATTGGTATTCGAACACCTTGATAATTAAATTGCTTAGATTCACTGACAACCTGGTGAGCCTTGGTTATCCACTCAACCATATCTGCGGTCTGAAGGTGGCCACCACCACTATAAGAAGAAATATGATATTGAATAACTGGAAGAAACTCAACCTGTCTAAAATATATATCTCCTCGCAAACCTTGGTGTTGAGAAAAATCTTTAACCATATCCCCCAAGGTAGCACGTCTCTCTGTGGGGCTGTTAAAACTCAAAATATTGCTGGTACTAGCAGACTTATTCATAACAGTAAAAGAAACTAAACCATATACCCCTTTAAAACTACCTTGAAATGAATTATTCTTAACTACACATTCTTCATGTTGAGGAATTTCAACTAGGACACTGGGACGACCATTACTGCTACTGAAAACTTTAGTATTATTGGAAACAAGCATATAGCTTGCCTGTAAAGAACCTTCTCTGTTCACTAAGGAAGAAGAAAAGCATGAAAACGTGGCATCATTATTATAAAATTTTGCATCATAAAACAACGTGATATTACCAGAACTATCCTCAAAATTAACTTCAGTACAACAAAACATATCACCAAACAAATAACCATAAGTATTACTAGAATTACTGCTACCAATTAGTGTATAATGTTGATTATCATGAATAGAAATAGAAATTGAAATGCTAGCAGATTTACTACTGATGGAAGTAGTGTGAAGGTCGTCTAAGCCATAAACTATATTCGGGTGCACCGTACAATGACTACCCAGATAGCATGCCGCCGTCGGACCGACGTTGGCTGTTGGTCGCAAGGTCGGCAGATTTTGCCGACGTTGGGCCGACGTTGGGCCAACGGCTGACTGCCAACCACAACTCTGGTTATATATCTCTACATTTTGCCGACGTTGGGCCGACGTTGGGCCAACGGTGGATTTTTATTTAAGATGGTGGCGAGCAATAATAGGGGATTTTGTGAAACTTAGTAAAAAATTATTTATTATGGTATGTCTAAAAATCATATTTCAGTGAGCCCACAAATTTTAACCAACTATTTCATAATTTTAGAAATAAAAATAACATTCTCATTATAAATTCACACTGAAAAAGTTGTTTATGGACAATCTGATTGGTCGATGCCATACAATGAGTAATTTTTTTTTCGGTGGCTTGCCGACGTTGGCCCAACGTCAGCATGCTATCTGGGTAGATGTCAAGCTTACACCCTGCACGCTTAATAGAATATTGCTGGACTCCTCGTCTCGAGAAGTATGAATGAATGAATTAGCAAACACGTACCCAGCATTATTCACATATTTGTGACATAAAGGTTTATAAACAGCAGAAGTAAAAACTCTTGCATAAACATTGTATTCACACCTGAACTTGTCATGATGGTTAGGATTAATATTAAAAATTGGAGCATCAACGTTAAACAAGTGACTACTTTTTTGCTCTGATTGATATTTTGACTTTGCAAAGAAAAATTAAATTGACTAAATGCTTCAGTACAACCAGAAGTAGTTTGTTCCAGGATTATATCACATATGTAACTTTCACTGCCATTCTGCTTCACGTAACATAGTGAAGTGACAGAAGAATAAAGTTGCGTGAAACCAGCAATACTACAATTCTTAAACTCGCTGATTTACAGAAGTATTTTTGTTGTCATTCCTCAACCTATGACATTTGATTTTGGAATGCTCGAACTTTTTAGCTGAAGCCAAATAGCACTAGCTGCAGTAATGCTGATAAGTGACCCCTTTCTCAACATGCTGGCTTTGTTTTTCATGTTTACATGAAGCCTTGTTATATAATTTGCAGATAAACACTTTACCTGTACTATCATTTGGTTTAATCATTGAAGAACTAGCAAACACACGCTAAATATAAAACCCCTTTCTCAATTTCCTGTAGCCTCACTCCGTGTGCTGTCTTAGCTGTTGGAAATGAGAGTTCAATGCATCAGTACTTTTACCTTTAAAGCCTTGTTCTGTTTGCGACAGATGATCATACTGGTGAAATCTTTTGGCCACCTCCACCTGTATCTGAGCATCAGATTTCAATTCTTCAAAAGTTGGAAGCTACTTGTTGCCTTCTTCTTCCACTCGAAGGTAGCTGTGTGCTGCTGGTACTGGTGATAAAGGGGTTGCACCGACTTGGGTTTGAACCTTGTGGCCCATCTTTGCCACTAAATCGACCAGCTTATCAACTTTCGCTTCTAAATTCATTAACTTAACGTCCATATCTGAAGCTGGTTGTTCCACAACCCCTCCTACACTGGCAGTACTAGTTTTAGCTTTCTTACGTCCCATTGTGGACAAGGAAGGCACGGGAGGTTGATTTGGAAATATACACGTGCACACCGCCAACTGACAAAAATTATCAGAGCTTGGTTACATGCAGAAATTTTCCTAAGTTCAACCTATGGCCAGCCCAGCGTCCTGAAGAATACAAATAACCTCTCTAACTGGTCAGTTTATATAGACAAACACCAGACAAGGTCCAAATACCAGAACAGGAACTCATGAATATTCATGAGGCTGACACATAAAAGTGACACGACAACTCCCCACTAACAGATTTACTCAACCACCAAGTACACCTAAAACAGAAGGGTTACTGACATGAATGAATGTTTTTCCCCATGGACTGAACCCCTGTGCTATTCAAGCTCGCATCAGTTGCCACAGGTAACTGTTTTTGATATTATATATTATTTAAATATACATTACCACTTGTATGATGAGCTTTGACATAGCTAAGTCACCCTTTGAAATTAAAGTCATATTTTCGGCTCTAAAAATCAGAAAGAAAAGTACAAAAATCCTAATGCAAAAAGTTGATATATATTTATATATGAAAAATATCAATATATTTAGAAATAAAACCAAAGGATTTGCAATCACTGAAGCTGTACAAAAATGAAAGAATCCACGATTAGAGCTAAATAGAAACGGCTACAATTGGGGAAAAATCAGTTAGACAGTGATCGCTAGAAGTGTGAGCCTTGCTAGACCTCATTCTTTACACAGGTATTGGTAAAACCACAGGATTTATATTTTTGTTTCGGTTTAACCTTGTTTTCAACTCATTGTATGGGTTATATCACCAAGGGTATAGTTTTAAGGGCATCGGAAATCAGTAGTGCTAGCTTGTCAAGAATATGTACTGTAAACTGCTGGGCATCGTTAGGCAAATACCAACTTTCCCACATAGGGTCAGGGACGGGGTTTGAATAGCTGACCTCAGAGGTGGGAGGAGAGAGTGTGATACTACACCACCGAAACCCATTAAAACAGTTACAAACTCACCCTTGATAATTGTGATACAACTTTTGAACAACTTTCTTTCTAATTCATGCTAAACAGTACTGTGCCAACCTTTTTTAAAAGGTGATATTGTTATTATCTCTAATAAGGAATACACTAACACAAGGTGTAATCAATGTGCTAAACTATTAGAAAGTGCATCTCAAATGGGGATAAACCGACACATAACATGAACAGCTAGTGCTCGTTTCCCCTCTTCTGAGTTTACTATATAAACTTTCATCTACAGTAATAGCTGAAAAACCGAAAAGTTGAAAGGCACACTATTATCTTTTGAGCAGACAAGTACGATAAAAGGTCAACATAGTGATGAAACAAGTAAATCAGTAAATTAAACGAATCCAACAGAAGCAAAGGATATAGATGTGTTTGTTATATTGAAAAAGTTTTGGGGATTTTGAATATAGTTTTATTTGTATTTATATAGTTTTTAAATACAAATATTATGGAACCTGTGAGAGATTGCAGTGAAGTAAGATGTTATAAAAGTTGAAGACAAATGTACACAGGGGATCTCATAATGCCCTACCCCTTTACCGTATGTGGTAAAATTACACCATAACATTAGATTATTTGAAAATTTGAAATTAGATTGAAACTTTATAGGAATGTCTGTAAAACTATTTAATTCAAAATCTCACAAATTGCTGATGGTACTACTTTTGCATTAAATATACTATTATTTTTACTTTAGAAGTATCAATAATAGCATTCTGATTGCAACACAGGTACAACCCAAAATTATCAACAGAAATATTATTATCTCCCGCCTGCGGCCAAAGGCCGTGGTCAGGAGATTATAAAACGCCTTCCGTCCGTCCGTCCGTCCGTTCGTTCGTCCGTTACGTTTTTGCATAAACCTTAATATCTCATTCATTTATAAAGATATCTTCACCAAATTTGCAGGGAATGTTTATAGCTATAAAAACCTGTCTCTGCAAAATTTTAGCCTCATTTTGAAAAACAAAATGGCCGCCACAGCTAATTGTTTGAAAATCATAAAGGTGCTCTAAATCTTGAAATATTCCAGCTAGCTTCATCAAAATTTGCACAAAAGCTATATGGCTAGAAAAGCTAGCCTGATGGTAATTTTGGCCTAGTTGAAAAAACCAAATGGCCGCCATATCACATGTTTAAAGTTCGTCACGTTTTTGCATAAACCTTAATATCTCATTCATTTATAAAGATATCTTCACCAAATTTGCAGGGAATGTTTATGGCTATAAAAACCTGTCTCTGCACAATTTTAGCCTCATTTTGAAAAACAAAATGGCCGCCATAGCTAATTGTTTGAAAATCATAAAGGTGCTCTAAATCTTGAAATATTCCAGCTAGCTTCATCAAATTTGCACAAAAGCTATATGGCTAGAAAAGCTAGCCTGATAGTAATTTTGGCCTAGTTGAAAAAACAAAATGGCCGCCATATCACATGTTTAATGTCAAACAGGTTACCCTATTAAAAAGGCTTTATATCTCCCCAAATATTGCTCCAAGAGGTTCGGAATGTGAAAACAACTTGTAGGAAGTCATGGCCAGGGAATCTTTTCCAGGTGTTGAATTTGACCTTTGATCCCTGCTTCAAGGTTAAATGAGGTCGTCACACTAAAACATCCTTATTTCTCCCTTATTATTGGTGCTATGGCTTCAGAATATAAAGACAGACTATCAAAAGTTCTGGCCTTCAAATCTTTTGCCTGAGAAAAATTTTGGCCTTATTTTGAAAAACAAAATGGCCACCATAGCCAATTATTTAAAAATCATTAAGATGCTCTAAAACTTGAAATATTGCAGCTAGGTTCATCAAATATGCACAAAATATATATGGCTAGGAAAGTTAGCCTGATAGTAATTTAGCCTAGTTTCAAAAACAAAATGGCCGTCATATCATATGTTAAATGGGATTATCCTATTAAAAGGCCTTATATCTCCCTTATCATTGCTTCTAGAGGTTCCAAATGTGAAAACAACTTATACAAAGTTAAGGCCTGAGACTATTTTCCAATTGCTGACTTTTACCTTTGACCCCTTCTTCAATGTCAAGTGGGGTTATCTTACTACAAAGGCCTTATATCTCCTTTAGTTCTCCATTATTACTGATTCTGAGGCAGGAGATAATCGCTGCGGCAGTGGCCTTGTTTATATATAAGTGTTTTAAAAATTGAATTAAAAACATCTATGATGTAGTGCTTGCAAGTGGGGGAATGAGCTAGAAAGAAATTGAAAATACATTTGACATAAAAGGAACCAATTTCATTGAATACTTCAGAGTAAAATCATTGTGTTAGAATCTAAAATCAATAAGAAAGATACTAAGCTTTTTTCCAAGATATTGAACATTTGTGGGTAGTTGTAAGTTGATACATACATAACAAAATAGTGTTTTAATATGAACTGTAAAATTTTGATCAGAGCTTGAGCTTAAAGCTTGCAGTTAGCTTGACCCGCTTGACTAGGTGGAAATATTTTTTACAATATGCTTCAAAAGTGTAACTGAAAATCACCTGATATGGTTCCAATGTAGAATCTTGCAAATAATTCTTGACACACAGCAATCACTTCAGCAATTAAGTTGGAAAACAAACACTGGTATATATTTGTTTTTCTTTGTCCTTCTGCCATAACAATGTGGCAAGATTCTCTACATATCAGTAAAATGCTAAACGTGTCATGATATAATCAAATACAATAATACTAAGTGGATAAAACAAATCTGAGTGGATATTTCCATGACTAAGATTACATTTCTTTCAATTTGTAGAACCCTAATCCTGATTCCCATTTGTGCAGTGATATTTTTGGAACATCCAATAAGCTCCTGACACCATAAACTTCAATTCTGTCGAGCCACAGTTAAATGATGGGGGAGGGGTCAGTATGTAATAGATCGGTAATGTCAAATTCAACTCACCACAATAAATCATAGTTAATGTTTAGGATACAAATACTTGCAATCATCCTTTACAGTCATTCTCCTTGCCAGCTATGTATTACCAGCATTAAAGATGAGGGGCTTTGATGTCCTCCTTGGTAACAGAAAATTATATATTTGGCTATGTGTGTATCAGGTCTGAGATTGCTGTTTACATGATATGTGCATAATCCAATGTAACTCAGCTTTGAATCTGTAGTGTAGGAGGCCGGTTGGACTATTATACAAGTCACTTTTGTATAGTATTATCAAGCCAAATATTGCAATGCGACAAAAAGTTTAAAAATGAATTTGCCACATTGTGTACCACAAATTAAGTTGGTGCAGATGCATTTTTCCTCTAAATTATCTGACTTTAATCTGACTACAATGTGAGCAGACGGATCACAGATGCGACTAATGGGCCAATATCCCAACCCTCCCTCTTTTTGAGAAATAAAAAGCTTGCAGCCACTTCCTCTCATCAATGGAGTTACAGGGGTCAAAAACTCCAAGGCCTGTATGCATTTTGGCAGTAACAGTTGTATGATCAGACATAATGGCAGATTGCAGGGGCATAGGAAGCAATTTTAGTAATGAAATATATACAGACAGAAGTATTGGTTTTTTATGCTCTCAGATATGTTACGAACTTCTAGCTATGCAGATATATGAACCTCTTTAGCTATACTTCCATGAAAATGAAAAATAAAAGATAAAATACCAAAGTTTTATGTGGTTCAAAATTTATTATCCTTGTTTCATGTCTTTACCTTGGACTTCTAAGGACCAAATAAAAAAAAATTATTAAACAATTAGCCAATGGTTAACCTAAAGGAATGCATTGGTCAATGTACGTTTGAAGTTCTTCTTACAATATATAAATATACCTTGGAATAGCATAAGGTTGGCACTCAGCAATATACTTTTTTCCGAAGCTATTGTTAAACTAACACTTAACTAAAGTCTTTTGTTAGGATGTTTTCTTATGCTTTCTAACAATTTTGGTTAATTTTTTTCAGAGTGCATTGCATGTAGTTAATATATACATTGTAGTGTCAATCAACTTTTCTTGTTAGGCAAACAAAAATTAATTTTCAGCATGTATACATGCCTTTAGATATCATTATGTACTTAGACTAAAATTTTAGATTTTAGATTTTGCCAAAGAAATTAAGTCTTCCTCATTTGCAAATATAAAACTGTCTTGCAATGCTGACAAGTTCAAGGTTATCAGTAGCATCCTTTTGGATGTGAAGCAACATCTCATTATTGAGCCTTTGCTGAGTCATTGTGGATATTTTGAGCAGCTTTTCTACTTCTCCAAGAATTTTTCTTCCAACAGGAACATCTTGCTTGATTGCAACAAGGGTGTGTGCTTGTAATCTCTTTTAAGGATGAATATTCTGTTTGGCATTTTGTTCAATTTTAATGAGATCTGGAGTCATATTGAGCTGATGGTCCAGTTTCTTCAAGTCAATGTCTACACTGTTTGTCTTTAATGACAGCCGGAATTTCAAAGTCCGCCTCACTTTCATTACAACACATTATAAGAAATTTTCATTGGCTTTAGGAATTTCAAGGGATGCTTTACAAAATTGTCTCTCCAATTCTTCAGTAATAAGATCAATTACGTCATAATACATGGCTTTGAAGTACTCTTTTGGATTACCAAATCTATGTGGTGCAGACTCTTCATCTATTCTTTGTGGGGCACGTTGCCATGTCTTTAGCTTTCATGACATCTTCTACTGTGGTGTCTTTAGCTTCAATACAAATTGACACCTGCTCAGTTGTACTGAATATTGTATGAGGCAACTTCAGATAAGTGGAAAACTTTCCCATCTGAGCAAGGACACCACCTGCCTTTTGTTCATATTCATCATGTTGGTTTGTGTTTACTTCTTCCATTATACTAACAAGAGCTTTGTAATTCTCTAAAACTAAATCTATGGCACAAGTCCTGACTGTCCACCTTGTAGGGCACAAAGGTCAAATATTTCCAGCATCTGACATTGCAAACTGCTGCTGATATACTTTGATGAGATGCATCTGTTTGGGTGACCAGTTAATCAGCTGAGAAATTGTCTTACAGATATCAAGGGCATCCCTATTATTTGCATTGGACACTGTCAAGTCTTGCAGTACCAGATTTAAGCAATGATCTAAATAATGAACATGAGGTGTTAATGGTTGTTCCCTACTGACTTGTGTTGCAACCCCCTTCAAATGCCTTGATATATTGCTAGCTCCATCATAAGCCTGGCCATGACAAACGCACAGTGGAAGTGAACACCGTATCAAGATATTTTTAAGAGTTGCAGTTATGATATTTGCATGTGTTGAAGGAACATCCATTAGTCCAATAAAGTCTTCATGGTTTTCAAGATCACTGTCAACCCATCATATTGAGTTTTCTTTTTCGCTGATGTTTCTGACTTTAGCAGCCACTACTGCAAAATATCTACTTTTCGGATGTTTTTCAAAATTTGCTACATTAAGTATTGCCCATCAGGAATATTTCTTCATTCAAAATAGATGGAGACAAGTAATCCTTTTCTTCCATCCATCTGTTGAGATCATCACAGTCTTCAATTTGTAGCTTCAGTACTTGCAATAGGTTTCCATCTCCTTCATTGTGACCATGTATTCCCATCCTTGATGTAATAGCATACACAAAATGGAAAGCTGCTTTAATAAAATCAGTTGATTTATTTCTTGATCTTTTCTTTATCATACAGCATCAACAACACACTCACTTGCTGATTTTGTTGACTAAGTAACCTATGGATTGCCTGCAGGTGACCATCACTCTTTTTATGCTCTTTGAATCCTTCTGGTTTTTTTTTGCAGTTTTGGAATCCAACGGTTGTAAAAGTTTTTTGCTTAACATTGTGAAATCTTGATTCTGATTTTTTTGCACAGATAACAGAAGGCAACATTGTTAGTAACACACAAGCTTAACCAAGAATGCTTTCTGTACCATGCTGATTTGAAAGATCAGAATTCTTTTTACCTATAGTTTTTCTTGTAGCTTTCAAAATTTATTCATCTGTTGGTTGATATGGACCATTAGTATTATCACACTGTGCATTACATTGAACCACTGGAATATTTTTCTGAATATGACTAGCTTCAGATGTATGACCACTCATCATGGAAATGATATGTGATTTGGTAGAACTATTTGAAGGATCTACTGTGCCACTGTTTTTAATTTTTATTATCTTCTTGTACATTACTTTCAGATGGGTTTTTATTAGTCAATTACTTCTTCATACTAGGTTATCTTCTGTGGGTGATGTAGCTAAAATTGAGGACCCAGCTTTCTGACTTTCTCCATTCCTCTTTATTTTCTTCCTAAAAATAAATGTTACAGCTGTATCCACCGGAAAGTATATGCAAATTTGGCAGGGAGGGGTGAGAAGAAAAAACATATAAGCAACTATGGTGACCATTTTTATCAGAATGAGGAAAAATATTCCCAGGCAAGTTTTTCTAATGATAAATATATCCTGCAGATTGAAGTGCTAATTTTATAATTTTGAACAGTGGTGTAGAGTAATAACAGCAAGTCTCTTCACGAACTGAAGGAGGCACTGTAATCCTATGTAAACCATAATAGGTATACCCATCAGAGTTGCTCTGGTGGAAACAATTATTAAGTGGATCTTTGCTAGTCACTTACTATCCAGACCGGTGGTACCCCAGACTTGCGGGTTATCTGATTCAGAGGAGAGGTCATAGGTCAAATGTGAGACCATCAAAACATATACAGCTTTATAAAATCTTACCTAATTTTGAAAAAAAAACAAGCTGGCTGCCATGGACATTTCTTTGGGTAGAAGGCAGTGGGTAGAAATTTTCCTGTTACCCCTCTAGAGCAAAAAGTATTATAAGTAGATTTCCCAATTTTTCAGGATATGTTCATTGTTACAAAAGCTTGCCTGGGAATATTTTTGGCCTCATTTTGAAAAACAAGATGTGTGCCATGGGTATTTCTTTGATGGTAATCAAGGCATTTTATACATTCTGAGGCTTTCTTCATCCATGGAAAGTTGAATGTCTTCATGACTGATATTTTTAATTAATGTATATATATCCTCTACAGACTACAGATATTTGACCTTAAAACTTGCCTCATGCTCAAAAACAAGATAGCCCTCTCGGGCATTTTTTTAACATTCGGCCAGGACTTTTACACATTTTGAGACCCTAGAGGAAAAGTAATTATAGGTAGAGTTCTTAGAAGCTTTCCTAGGAATATTTTTGCCCTTATTTCGAAAAAAAACAAGATGGTCTCCATGGGCATTAGTTTAATGGTCATCAATGAATTTTACACCTTTTGAGTCTTTTTATCATCAATAGAAAGTTATATCTCTTCACGATTGATATTTTTAATAGATATATGTTTTCAGTATAGCCTACAGACATTTGGCTTTGAAAATTGTCCTTCAAGGTCAACCCTTGACCCCCAAAATGCCCCACCTAGTCCAATTGTTTGCAACTCTGTAAATTACTTATAGCTGCAACACCTGAATCTAGAGGGGTTTTTTGGGGGGGAGGGGGGAGGCTGTGGTTTTTTTTGGCTTTAATAATTTTACCTTAGTCTGTTATTTTCTCCATCTTTTTCCTGCTTTTGCAGATCTTGGTCCATAGCTAAGTGAGTTACAGTCCTATTAGCTACTTTTAGTAAATTGTTGATAACTCCAAAATGACTGTATTTACAGCATTTTACTAAAATATGTTGTTCAGCTACTTTCTGTGTACCTACAAGCTGGTATTAGATTTTGAGGGCTACCTCGATAGCTAAACAAGTAAAAGCTATTTTGTGTGTTTAAAAGTGATGAAAATGAGTAAATGGCCTTTTTCTTTGTAACCGTTATAGTTACAATGTTATGGCTAAATATATGTTGTTCAGCTACTTTTTGATGTTCTGTATCATGGCAAATTTTCAGAGCTATAGCTCCATACCTAACTGAGTAACACCTGCTTTCCTATTTTGCTCATTGGTCAGTCACTTGTAACTTCAAAAGTATTGAATTTAGAGGTTTTATCAAATATGTTTTATCTACTTTTTGATGTTCTGTGTCATGAAAACTTTTCATGGCTGTAGCTATAATGCCAACAGAGTAACAGCTACTTTGACATTTTGCCAGTGAGTAAGTCAATTTTAATTTCAAAAATATTCAATTTGGAGGTTTGTTAGGGTTCCTTAGGGTACTAATGACTACTCCTCTAAGACTTCTGCAAAATTTACACCTTTGTGAATTTTGGCTGCCAGCGTGAATTTTGGTGGAAATGGAAAATGTTCATCTCCAAAGCCGTAAGTGATTTTGGGCAAATTTTGGACCCCCAAGGTACTACAAAATTTGGCTGCCATCTTGAATTTAGGCCAAAATGTCGTTTATCTCAAAAACTGTAATAGATACAGCAATTTTGGGAAAACATTGGGACCACTTGGTTTTAAGGACAACTCCCTTTATGTTGAATAATAATGTAGAGTTTTCTTAATTATAATTCGTTATAATGAAAAATGCTATCTTCAAAACCATGTTAGCTGTCCTTTTCCTCTGGATATATCTTGCATCTGCCACAAGTGGAAAGCCAAAGTCATTGAAAATATATTGAAATTAAGTGGGACTCTGAAAATTCATGTTTTTTTTTTTTCAAAATATGATTGAGATCTTTCTAAAAAAATAATAACTTTTTCCTTTGACGAGCTCCTACCCACATAAATATTTTTTATAAAGATCAGTTCATTAGTTCTGGAGTAATTTAAACACAAAAAACAGACACACAAATTGACAAATGAACACACAAAAACATAAACTCTTGGTGTAGGTAAAAATATTGGTTAAAAACCACTTCTTGGTGGAAGTTTTAACCAAAGACAGCAAATATCACAAGCTGGGTTTGTTACCTCACAATGATAATTGCATTGTGATATCAACAAGTAAGAATATCATCAGAAAGCAAAATATTGATTTAGGTATGTGACTAAGAGAAGCAGATTTCTATGTATATGCCCAATTGAGAATAAGGAAAACTATCTCCTGAGTTTAATTTTTACTCAAATTTCACCAAAATTGGAAGAGTCTGTATGTACCCCATGAAGTATCTACCCGCTAAATTTGAACCTGATTGATATTATAGTTTCTGAGTTCTAAGGTCAAGAAGGTGTACAGACAAAAGGTTAGAAAGCGTGAAGGACGGAATGAAACTGATTACAATAACCCTCTCCTTTCGTTAGGCCTTAATAATAATAATAATATATATAGTTCACTATTATGACAAGATAATATAGTTGAGCAAACATATAATTGCTGTTCTGGTGTTCCTTATGGCATTTATAGACAACAGGAAAATAAAAAAGAGAAAGATGCAGAAAGATACAAGAAAAGCTATAAAGATACATGTACTCAGTTTGTCATGTTAGAATAGGAATTGTACGCCCTCCAGACAATGGCTTTGCCTTAATGGTTTATAACCTCAAACCATTGTAAAATTCTGGGAATACCATGGTTTCCACGTCTTTTTTCTTCAGTATAAGCTTTTTTTTCAGAAATACAGTGTATAGAACAGGCAAAAAGGCGAAGAATTTACTACGATATGAAGACATTATATGAAATTTAAATAAGAAAACTTAGGTAGATAAACCTCTCCATCTAAAAACATCACCATTGTTGGACAATATCAACAAAGAAAATTGGGTATGACTGTAGAATCCCCCTGATGGAAGTAGAAATATGGTAATTAGGATGGTGGAATGAAATCATGTTAATGAGGACTGATTATGTTTATTAGCAGGTAAAGAAGGTACCCATGCCTTTTAGTTATACTAAAGCTAAAGTAGACAGGCTGACAAGGCCCACAAGTCGACAACCAGGTTGACATAATATTACTTCCGCCAGGGGGATTGTACAGTTCAGCCTAAAGTTGTGACACCAATGCCCCAAGGTAGCTTCTAACCTTATTTAAGATCTCAGTACACGTTAACCTTACAATTAGGATTTTTTTGTGAATACGGTTTCATTCTTTATTTGAAATCTATGTAGTACTTAAAGTTCAAGTTAGGAATTGTCTAATTATTGTTCATTAACACTGCGTGTGGTTTTTCCAAAATGGTAACAAAGTTTCAGAAAGTATTAATTATGATGCAAAGATAGTGTATAGAGATATATAATTGATTTTGCATGCAGTGTTCTGATTAGCCTTAATTTGTAAAGTTTGATTGCATTAACTATGCTCTCGTATATTTATTTAGCTTAGCAAGTAGGCTTCTGATACAGTGTACATTATGACAAGTTACATGTTTGCATTATGGTGCTGACTCTAAGGCCAGGCATTATTTTGTTGTTTCTCATGGCATTTATATTTGTTGATTTATTTGGGGTATAACGTCGCTTTCAACACATTGTATAGGTCATATCACGACGGGTAGTTTTATGGGCAGAGGAAACCAGTATATACAATTGGTCAAGGTTCTGTACTGTAAACTGCCGAACAACAAGCAACTACCAGCTTTCCCACTTGAGATCGGGCTGGGATTCGAAATCCGATCGCAGAGGTGGGAGGCGAAAGTGTTACCACTCTGCTACTGTGGCCACCTTTATGACAGTTATAGACAACGGAAAAACTGAGAAAAGATGCAGAAAGATACAGGAAAGTTAAACCGTAAAGATATATGCGGTAACCGTAAGGCAAAGTTACAACTTTGACTCACAAAATATATAGAATTACACAGAATGGGAGGTAAAAGGCATTAAAAGGACTACAGCTAAAGATGGTTTATCACCCTGCAGTCACAGGTGGTAGTTGGAGGTGACCTAGATACTACCCTTGGAAGGTGGAAAATTTGTAAAGTTTTAAACCTCTGTGTAGCTGACCATGGAAAGCAAGAAATATATATGACTATTTTGAAACAAAAGGACGAAGGGATACCACTTGTTGTGTGATTACATTATGTTCTTTGTTCAGTTTTTGTACATAATGTCATTTACTGCATATTTGTATTTTTATTTGTAAGCCTTTTTGTGTGGATGAATAAATAAGAAGATAAATAAAAATAAATAATAAAGAAGAGCACTGAGAGAGTCTATAGCTCTACCATGGCACATGATAAATAGAAATTGCATTATTTTGATGCATGTGCCTGCCCAGACGGAACATATGTGAAGTACAATGAAAATCTTTAGCAACAAAATTGGAGATACAAAAAGACAAATGCAAGAACTGCAGACAAACAAACAGTCATTATTCTCACATACCCCTCACTAATAAGAGCCCAGATAACAGTTCGCTGGTGGGCCAACGGTGGTCCACCAGTGGCAAATCTGTTGGCCCACCGGAGGCTGCCACAGGTGGGACACCGTCTTTTTGTCCGTTGGGCCAATATTGGTCCACCGGTGGTAAAAGGCTGGTTGAAGTTTCGCAATAGCCTCAGCCAATTAGATTGCAGATTATAGCTATGTGGCCATTTGTGGATAAGGCAAATGAGTGACAGGTTTTGGGCAGGTCTCAGCTAAGGGAAAGAAGGAAAGTCACATGACCAATGATGTAATCAGTTGTACATAAACAATGGTGGATGAGAGTCCTAAGCAGATATTCCATAATTCTTTGATGAAATTATAATACGTCCCATGACAACTTTTTTATTGTAAATTTACAATAGAAATATTGTTTGTATGTCTAAACTGGTTAAATAGTGAGTTAAAAATCGTGGGCTCACTGGAACCTCATTATTAGACACACACTTAAAAATAAAGCAAGGATTTAAAAAAAAATTTTTTAAAGTTTCCCAAAATCCCTTATTATTGCTGACCACTATCTTGAACAAAAACCATCGGTGGCCCACCAGTAGACAATTCTAGAGACATGAAGATTGGTTGGGAAGCCACTGTTGGCCCAAAGGTGGCAAACTGCTGATTATACAACCAAAACCCAGTGGTGGCAAAACGGTCGCAAAATCTGTGGACCATACGCCGGTGGGTCACCGGTGGAATGTTATCTGGGAAAATGTGAAAACTAATGGCTCCCACAGGAGAATATTGTTCCTTACTCGATCATGTGTAAATCAACAAAAGGAAATGTGTCTCCATTGTTGTGTCAGACAGGTATTATTAAAACAATGTGTATAATGGGAAATTTTGGATTTTTTAAAATCCAGATGGTGATCCAGATCACTCTAGCTCAAAATTTATGGGATCTAAGTTGGAGCAAGACCCATCCAAACAGTAATCTTTGTGTAATCCTGCTAACACCTATAAAAACCTGCAAGCTTAGAATGAGCGAATCACAGGCTTGGTATGATAAAAATGTGCAAACCAGTAAACTGAAAATGAGAATTTCTGAGCAAAAAATGGAGGAAATCAAGGCATGTTTATGACTACATGTTATTTTCTGCAAATAGATCAAATTACATGAAGATACCAAGGAAAGCTAAAGTTGATCATTTTAATTTCATAATAAAAGAAAATGAAAATGACCAGAGACAGTTATTTAAAGTTGTAAAAGGTTTGTGCAGATCATTTAAGGAATCACCATTACCTGAACATGACTCCAAGGAAGAATTAGCGGAGAATTTTGGGCAGTTTTTTTGTGGAAAAAATATACAAAATTAGAGATAATTTTGGAACATCCGAAGGCTTTGATAAATGTGATACTAGACATTTTGTTATACCCAAGCTGTCACAGTTCACACCAGTGTCTGTTGAAGAAATCCAAAAAATTGTTTTGAAGTCACCATCCAAGTCATGTACGTTAGATCCTATACCCACCTCACTACTGAAAGAATGTAAGCTGAATTGATGCCAATTATTACAAAACAGCATAGCACAGAAACTGCACTGTTGAAAATAATGAATGATTTATTGATGGTTGCTGATAATCAGCAATTGGCATTGATGGCTCTTCTTGATTTATCTGTAGCCTTTGATACTGTTGATCACAGCGTGCTATTGTCGAGACTTCAATCCATGTTTGGTGTCAGTGGAGATGCACTTTCCTGGTTTGCCTCATATCTAACTGGTAGGACACAGTCTGTCAAGATAGGCAGTGTGATGTCCAAAGAGAGAGTTTTAAAATGCTGTGTCCCTCAAGGTTCTGTTTTGGGCCCACAGCTATATTGTGATTATACAATACCTCTACATAGTCTGGGGACTATTTTGAGAAATTTTCTGATTTCATTCCACATGTATGCAGATAATTCTCAATTGTATAAGTCAATATCACCAGATATTGACGACCACCAACTGAATGCTGTAATCCAGCTTCAAAATTGTATATAAGCGATAAGTGACTGGATGAATAGGAACAAGTTAAAAATTCATGAAAATAAGACTGAATTCCTGATAGCTGGAACATCTTGCCAGCATGCAAAAGTGTTGTTTGATTCTGTCAGTGTAAGTGGAACAATTATATCAGCTAGTCCCTATGTTAAAAACCTCGGTGTTATCACTTAATCTGCAAGTCCTGCTATCATTATCTGAGGAATATATTTGTACAGTTCGGCCATATTTGACCACATCATCAGCTAAAACCATTGTGCATTCAGTTATCTCTGCAACTCTCTCTTTGTCAACAGCACAAGATTTTTTTATCACAAAGTTACAACGTGTACAAAATGCTGCTGCTAGGAATGTCCTGAAGTTGAAGAAGTACGACTCTGTAACCCCTTATCTTATGAAACTGCACTGGCTACCTGTAAGAAAGCGCATTATCTACAAACTGAACCTCATTGTGTTCAAGGCATTAAAGGGTGATGCCCTTGACTACATTCAATCCTTGCTTTCCATAAAGCAAACAGCAAGACCACTACGTTCGGGTGACAAAATGTATAAACTGAAAGAGCCTCGATGGAAACTGAAAAGCAAGGGATACCGATATTTCTGTGTTGCAGCACCTCACTACTGGAATAGCCTCCCTGATGATGTCTGCAACATCGAACTGGATTTAAATGACTTCAAGAAAATACTTAAAACCTTTCTATTTAAGAGTGTTTTTGTTGGAGTAAATCAGTGATGTATCCAAATGGTCTTTTAAGATCAGCCTCAGAATTTAATGGGATCTAATCTGGACCAAGACCCATCTTCTGATTTTTTTCAGGAAGATCCAAACAGTAGAATCTGCTTAATTCTGAAGAAAAAAAGGCATATATTCTAATAGCAAAATGGGGGAATCCAGATTTTTTTATCCAGACAGTGGTCCAGATCACTCTGATATGATAGTCCCCTCTTCTGATTTCCCCTTTCAGGATTATCCAAGCAGTAGTATTTGTGTATTCCTGCTAACTGACAAACGTACAAACAGAAAAACGGTCAAGACGTCAGGGAGGTAATAAGAACACAGGTACATTGTTTGCATGATCTCATGTTGGTCATTATGTTTCCATGGTCTGTAATTCCATTTCTGAAATATTGTATGAATTATGTGATAAGGAGCAAATATGAAACACCAAAATACTTTAACCCCTAGCCTGGCCTTCCAAGCTGTCTGCACCATAATACAAATGTATAAGTACGTGTATTTGAATGCAAATGATTGAAGTGATTTAAGTGATCGGAAGTGATCGTTTCTATTCGGTTGGGGCCTTTTGTGTAACTAAAATTATTACACAACATGATCTTACCAAGTAGACCGATCGCTTCAGTTATGATTTAAGTGATTGCAATCAAATACACTACTACTGTATTAGAGGCCTTTCTAGTAAATAATTGTATGAGAACATAATGAAAAATAACTACAGTGCAACCAAACAGTTGTGGATTTTGTACACTATACAAATTAACGCCTCTCGCAAGGCTACTTTAGTTCTAACTCGTACTGAACATGGGAACTCTTGCTTTGTTGTCCCAAACTTTACGAATAGAGATTCTACTAGTGCAGGTATTGTGACTGATCAATAGTTTTTGCACGGAAGAGTCTCTATATTTTGTGTATTGATCAGGTTATTGGGCCATGATTCAGTGCCAGAACTACGTTTACACATGTATTGTGAAACATGTTGATGAAAGAAATGACGTATCCCGACAGATATGTTTATGTTCAGATACTCAAGTGATTATATATACAGTTTACACAGATATGTTTATAGTAGTATTTTTGTGAAATGTTCATATATGGTAGTGTAAGACGTTTATCATTTATTAAATGGTTCTATTCAAAACAGGCTTGTGGTACAATGTATAATAAATACTGAAGCATACTCTATAGTATAGAAGCTAAAACAGATATTTCTGAAAAGATACTTCCGATAGTGTGTTAGACTGAAATTTATAGTTTAAAAAGGCAAACAAAAGGTCAACTGTGTTTAAAGGTGGTTATCACTCGTGACAGATCATTTCTTTTGCGGGTTTTAATCAAAATATTGCGAGGCATAATGGCCAGTAATGATAACACAACTAAAATGGATCTTCAGTGCAGTGCATGCTCAGATATATACTCTGAACCTTACAGTGTATGTTGTGGTCACACAGTTTGTCTTGGCTGTATACTTAAGACAGAGAAAGATAATAAGATCAAATGTCCAGTGTGTTGTTTGACTTGTGACTTGAGCGACATTCAACCAGATAAGAAGACCAAATGGCATCTCGATGATTATTACAATTCCACTGACTCGAATACTTCTGGATGTTCTACTAGAAAAGTTGATCTGTCCAATTTAAGCAGTGTCTTCAGCACCCCTGAGAAGTGGTGTAATTTGTGTCACAAGAAACCAAGTACCTGTAAATGTGTAACATGTGATCTACTTATATGTTCAGAATGTAAATCATCTCATATAAACAGCTTTGGTAATTTGGACCACAACATCACCAGTGTTGAGAGAAATGTCCAGGATTTGAGGAGGGCACTAAAGAAAGTGATAAAAACTATTGCTGTGGAAAAACAAGAAATGATATCCAGGGCCAAGTGTGTGCGAAAAGCTTTGGAAGGATTTTATTTTCAAGAAGCAGAAGAACTATTAAATCTAAGGAAACTTCAACTTTTAAGAACAAAAGAGCTTGAAGATCATCACAACAGATTAGAATCTGAAATGAGAGAACACAACAGAAAGGCAATTCGTACCTTAAGAACCAATGAGGAATCAATAAAGGGTGATATTGTAATGTTAAGCAACAAAATGGAACAATTTCTTGAAGCACTTAAAATGAATTCAACAGTCATTTTGGAAGAAACTGTTGGTACTGTCACGAGGGACATTATTCCTGAAATGAAGAAGATAAAGTCCAGGTTAGAAAAGAAACCAAAAGATATTTCTCCAGCTCAGGTTGTTACAGGCAAATGTTGGAATCCTGCATCATCAACCGTGTTTCTGAATGAAGTAAATGTGGCAAAAGGTGACTCCACAGATGGTGCCAGACCAGGTCAAATTAAACCAATAAGTTCTACAAATGCCCAGGCAGAACATATTGCTAAGAGGCCAGAAACATATAGATCTGCTAGACCACCAAGACCAAATCTAGGACAAAATTCTGGAGATCCTGTAAATTTTTCACGTTTAAGAGGAATCTTTACTCCAACAAAAGAGGCATCCTTGGTGTATACTCCACAAAATGTAACTGCAATTGGCAACAAGATCTACTGTGCTGGATGCAATCCAGATGGTATTTACATCTATGACAAGAATCTCAACCTTGTGAAGTCTATCCAAAGTCCCAAAATCAGACAACCCAAGGCTGTGGCTAAGGTTGGTGGATCAGACCTGATCATCGCATGTGATGATGACTTTGGTCTAAACCAGTACAGTGTACTTGGGATCGATAAAGTAGCCAGTGGAAGTTTCTCTGATGTCTGTAGTCATGTCCAAGAACAATGTGCCAAGATGTATGCCTTGGAGTATAAACTTTATCGTATATTGATATTTAAATGTAAAGGCCATGCAATGGTGCCAATAAAGAAAATATCACTGCATTATGAGCGTTTCAGCCAGTGGGATACTCTTAAAGTGCATAGTGATGGGATGTATGTCAGTTCATTTCAAAACAACCAAATATATGAGTATACGGATGGAGGAGATCTTGTGAAGATTGGCCGCAGTGGCTCCATGGCAGGTCAATTTATTATGCCCAGGCTATGTGAAATTGACAGCATGGGATCTGCAGTAGCATTAGATTGTGATAACAAGAGAATTCAAGTCTACAGATGGAATCAGCGATGGATTGTGTTGCCATTAGGGACAATACTCAGAAGACCGATTGGTGCTGCAGTGGACAAATCTTTAGAGTATATCTGGGTGGTTGACATTGGCTTAAAAAAGCTAATAGCATTCATCCCAGAACACCATTCTAGATCCTAGTGCATGATGTTTTTATGTTGTGATTAGGAGTATTATTAATGGGGCCACATATGTGTGTTGCCTAAACCATCCTGAATCTGGGTTCTCACATCATTGTAATTACTAACTGCACTGACAAGTAAAGCAGACATGAAGTTTGATGTGCACTGATTTATTGAAAATAGTTTGTTAAATATGTGAAAGTCAAGGAAATCTTTTAAAAATGATTTGACTTATCTTACTGAAAATAAGGTTTCTCCCAATGCTGAAATAAGCAATATTTTAATAGTTTAAATAGTTTAATGAGTACTTAATTTTTAGCTTCTGCCTATCAGTCAGCCTGTTTTGCAATCACTAGTTCCCATGTTAATGTCACATCTCTGGATGATATACAAGTTATGCATGTAAGCTGTACTGCTTGGCACTGTATCGTGGCACAAAACTCATTTTGCAACAAACTGGAAGAAAGAATATTGTTATATGATTGTCATTGGTAAAACTGTTTCACCTACCAAATAAGGGAGTTGAAGTGAGGACATAAGTAGTTTAAAGCGATTCCATATGCAAATTGTGCCCTTTTGGGGTACATATTTCATGTAGAAATTATATTATCGCTATAAAAACCATTGTAAAAAGGCTTATTGGTTTTATTTTATGTTGGTAAAGTATATTTATCACTTGTGTGCATGCGTCAGTTTATATTTTAACCAATAGAAATCCATGTAAGAGCACCTGAAAATAAGCAAAAATAAGGTTTTTGTGTACAACTTGTGCCAAGTTATGGCATAAAGCAGTGCACCACATAATCCTGTTCACCTGATAATGTAAATGGTAAAACATTCTTGCAAAGAATAATGTAGTGAATTTGGCATTTTAAAAAGTTCATGTGAGGCTTTTTCAGAGGTTCAAATGAAGAGAGAAGAAAATAGATTTATAATGTATATGTTTCAATATTCTTAGATGTATATGTTTCAGTGTTCATTCTGATATGCATGTTCAAATTTTGTATGCATAAAGATATAGTGATACTCGGTACATATATTGCCTGTTATATATTTATTAAACAAGGATCACTCAGGGATTACACACTTTTTAAATTTTCTTAATTTTTTCTGACCAAATCATTGTTTAATTGTAATTGTTTAATTGTGATTGTTCAATATGAGATTGTATGTAATGCAAACCATATCTGATTTTGCTCCCAAAACATTCTGAGGAAAAGGTGTGTATATTTAGTCAATGTATCATTGCATGGACATATTCTATGCATTGTTGTGAATATTTTGCTAATGATTCATGTATCTAGATTTTGACAAGTCAGCTGACATTATGTTGTCACTCTGCGGCGTCAACATCCCCGCGTGAACAACTTCTCCAAAACTACAAAACCCAGAGACATGCTGTTTTTTTAAAAGATACTTTAACTATCGAGGATGAAAACTTGTTCAAGTCATGCAGATCTGTTTATACGTCTGTTCCCCAGAGCCATTACAAGTGAGGTACCCCCACCCAAAGTGTAAAAATTTCAACACTTTATCACAATTTTCTCAATCACTATTGCAGGGATTTTTCTCTTATCTTGCATATATATAATAGGCAAATAGTAGATTCACTGGTGTGAGTATCAGGGCTGGATCTTTCTTAATTATTTTTTAATGATTTTTAAAATAATTTTTAATGCATTAAAATTAATGAAATCATGCACTAAATCACTTATAACTTTAAAAGTATTGCATTTAGAGCATTTTGTTAAAGTATGTGATTCAGCTACTTTTTCTATAGCTACAACGTGGTGAGTAATTTGGGTGTCTATCCCAATAGCTAAGTGACTAATAGCTACTCTCTGACTTTTCTCGCAGGATGCGCAATAAAGAACACACATTACCTTTTTTTTCACAACACTTAAACTTGTGCAACTATATTTTTATTTATTTTGTTTTAAAAACTACAAATGAAGAAAAACAAAAAGTTAAATAAATATTTATACCAAAACTGCCGTTAGAATTTCTCTTTCATGTCTTTTTTAAACCCAAAAAAAACATATTAATATCGTTACCTTTTTTTTTTTTTCAGTTACTAGTCGCCCTGTATTCGAGAAAGGGACTCAATAGTTCCCATCTTTCAACATAACCCTTTATTATACCATATTCGTTTGTCGCTACACATTGCTCTAGGGAGTGATAGTATTGTATTAAACTTATACAACATTTAATGCTAAGTTGCTGTTGTTTACATTTTGTATTATAAATATACTTTTTTACCACTGTGAAAAGATAATTTAAAACGTCCTTGTTTTCATTTTCGGCACCCCCCAGCAACACCTTCGCATCATCTAGGTTAAAGCTGATCTCTCTATTTACAAATATTACATCAAACAAATTGAACCAAAAAGTCTTTACCACTGGGCAGTACCAGAAGAGATGCTCCACTGTTTCGACACATTCCTTACAGTAGAAACATTTATCACTTTCTGTTAATTTACATTTAGATAAGAATCTATTAGTTGGAATTGATCTGGTCAAGATTTGATATTGAAAGTCTCTCAAGGATGTCTCTATTACACTTTGAAAGTTATTTCGATAATATTTTGACCAGTCAGATTCTGATATCTCCCTTCCTAAGATTTCAGCCCATTTTATTTCATGACCTCTATTATATTTATTTAATGTCCTTAGTTTTTGATATACCCATTTACTTGTTTGCTTTTGTTGCAAAAAGGATTGTAGGAAAGTTAGTTTCATTTCACCTTCCTTTTGTTGTGTTTTTCCACTTTTTAACCAATGGCTTGGTAATGAATGGGTCAAACTATAGAAGTCTACAAAGTTTATTTTGATTTGGTATCTTTCTATAAAGTCGTAATAACCAAGACGGTCTCCAGAGTTTGATAATAAGTCATTTACATATGCTATGCCTTTTGAAATCAGTTCTGTTGACCTATTACTTAAGTTTGGATTTGTCATGTAAAAAGTTCCCCACAATGGGTAGGTTCTGAAGTCATTTGTTTTACTGAAGCATTTTTTAAAACCATTCCATATCTGAAGGACATCTTTCCAGAAAGGATTTGGAATTTTTTCAACTAATTCCATAAGTGACTTTCCGTCCAGTTCTAAAACCATCTTTTTAAGTATTCCACAATAATTTTCAAAGATCGCCTGCCAGCTTCCTTCAGTTGTCAGGAGTCTCTTTAACCAAGATAATTTCAGAGACTTATTAAAATCCCTAATATTTGTTAGCTTTAAGCCACCTTCCCCTATTTCCTTTTCCAATTGTTTATTACAAATTCTAACGTTACCATTTTTCCAGAGAAAATCTTTTAACCTTTTTTCAATGGCCTCGAAAATGTTGCCGGGAGGGGTCGGTAGAACTGTTAATAGGTATACTATCTTCGGCAGCATCAGTGTTTTTATTACAGTAACTCTCCCAATTAGAGACAAACTAAACTTACTATACATATTTAATATTCTTTCAATTTCACTTATTCTTTTATCAAAATTTAATTGAAACATTTTTTCTTGAGTAACATGGAAGATTATTCCAAGAAGCTTATATTGGTTTACCCAGTTTAGCTGATAAGTTTGTGATATCTTTAATCTCTCTTTCTCACTCCCAAGCCAAACAGCTAGGGTTTTTTCCATATTTATTTTGAGACCTGAGTATTTTTGAAAAGACTTTAAAATGCTAAAACTCTCATTCACAGATTGGACTGTGCCATCAAGCAAGAGGAAAGTGTCATCAGCATACTGCCCAATTTTTATCTCTTTATCATTTACCATGATACCTTTCAATTTGTCACTATTCCTTATTGCTGTTGCCAGCGGTTCCACTGCCAATATAAACAAGTAAGGACTTAAAGGGTCTCCTTGTCGACATGACCTTCCAATTTTAAAAAATTCTGTAAAAAAAACGTTATTTATAACACAACTATTGCTATTTTTATAGAGTATAGAGAACCATGTTCTAAAGTCTTCCCCAAAATTATATACCTTTAAAACAGAGTCTAAATAGTCCCACTCGAGGGAATCAAATGCTTTTTCAAAATCTATTAGAAGTGTCATACCCGTAATTTTTTTTTGTCTTATATATTCTAGAGAATCCGCTATTGTCCGAATATTTTCCCCAATATATCGATTTAAAAAAAAACCTTTTTGTTCATTCTGTATTATACTGGGGAGAACTTCCTTCATTCTGGAGGCTAGAGCTCCTGCCAGTAATTTATAGTCAACATTTAGAAGTGTGATTGGCCGCCAATTTTTAATCAGATCTCTCGGTTTGTTACCTTTTGGGAGTAGCGTTATCAGACCTTGTTTTTGTGTAATAGATAGTTCACCAGTATTAAAAGACTCATTCAAACTATCTAGAACAAAGTTCCCTATGTCCTTCCAGAAAAATTTATAAAACTCTGCAGTATAGCCATCTGTACCTGGCGATTTCCCGTTCTTCATGTCTTTCAATACTTTTATAACCTCTCTTTCAGTTATTAAACCTTCGCATTTCACCTGCTCATGCTCACTCAAGGTTTTAATATTTTCTTTAACCAGGAATGGGGATTTACTTTGGTTTTGATTATCTTCGTGTTTACTCTGTAGGAGATTTTTGTAAAAGATTTTTAACTCTTTCAGGATCATTTGCTGATTGGTTATGGTTTTGTTTTTGATCATGATTTTGTTCACCACCTTACTAGTATAGTTCTGTTTTTCTAGGTTGCAAAAGTATTTTGTTGGTTTCTCAAAATCAATGTACTTCTGTGATTTTGCCCTCAACATATTCCCCCTCAAAGTAGTCTCTCTCATAACTTTTAAATCTTCCTTCAGGACCTGTATGTCCTCAATTTTTACTTCTTCTGAATTATTTGCAAGTAATGTTTCTAACCTTTGAATTTCAGTTTCTATTCTTTTTTCTTTTTCATTTAGTTTCTTTTTACGTTTGGCACAGTAAGGAATAGTGACACCCCTTATTCTAAGTTTTAGCACTTCAAAGAACATTTGTTTAGAAGTTGTCAGAGTTTGTAAGCCCTGACCCTTCGTAAAGTCGGTTATTACATTATTGATTTCATTTTTCACCAATGTTACATACTCTTGTTCTTTCAGAAGGGCTGAATTAAATTTCCAAAAGCCTTTTCCACGTTCTGAATTTTCAGTATTTAGCTCAATACCCACCAGTGAGTGGTCACTCCTATAACCGAAACTGAGTATATGCTTATTTATGTTTGCATGAATGTCAGGGGTTACGAGAAAGAAGTCTAATCTTGCCATTTTTACTGGCTTTTTTCCACTAACCCATGTGAACTTTTTGGCTGTGTTATTTTCAGATCTCCAAGTGTCTACCAAATTAGCAGCCTCAATCATATTTAAGATTTCTCTTCTTGCTTTTATATTATTTTCCTTAAGATACCCCCGAGTATCTAATTTATAGTCCATTATGACATTCCAATCTCCACATATTATAATGGGGATATTTTCCTTTTGCAATAGTCTATTTTTGAGGTTTATATAGAAATCTGGAGAGTCGATATTTGGGCCATACAGTACACAAAGGTGGAACTTTAAATCCCCAGTATGTAACTGTACAACTAATGCATTTCCACTTTCTATTTCTTCTACCTCTACAATTTCGTAATCAAGGTTTTTTGCAAATAATATTGCTATTCCCCGACTTTCGGAAGAGTTAACTGAGGTTATTACCTCCGCTCCCCAATCCTCTTTGAAACATTTTAAATTTTTTTCACCCACATGAATATCTTGTAAACAATATATTGAGTACCTCTTAATCTTTAGCCAGTTGAAAACATCTTTTCTTTTAACAGTATCCGTTAACCCCCTGACATTCATGCTAGAAATTGTTATTTGACTTTTCATTTCGTTGAGTTATACCAAGAATTACATACAAACGTCTGGATGACCAAACAGATACAGATAACATCCTCATTTTTTTAATCCTGGTTGAGCTTCTAATAGTCATTGGTAACAAGCTTCTGTTTAGAAGTTTTTGCAAATAATATTTACATTTTGATACTCTGCAGTTTGGTAATTTTAACAAACACAAGGAAGGAATTCTAGAAAAAGGTTTAACAAAAAAATTCATGACTAATGAATGAATGATGGTTTGGAGCCGGGTTTTTTTTTTTGGTACCTTGGAGGAAAATAGTTTCTCATGTAGAACTGTGAGAATAATGAAATTATAATAGATCTAAAATTCTTGAAGATTACAGACTACAAAAAACAGACACACTTTCACCTACATCGTATTAAAAAGGACAGGTATGAAAACTGCCGTACACATATTAACTTAGGCACAAGGCAAATTTTACATACTGTACATACTCATTTTCCTTTTGTCACGAACATTTTGCACCAAAATATTTTCTTAGTGCTTCTATTACATCTTGCATCACAGTGTATGTTCATGCATTCTAACAGTTTAAAAAAAAAAAAAAAAAATATTCTGTTATCAGTACTAACAAGTTTGTATCAGTCATCAATGACCCTGTTACTTTCGTTTTACAGTATATATTTATGCTTTATAACACATTTTGAGTCTGACATATGTTACACCTATATTCACATATTTTTCCACATATACATTTTCACAATGACCCTATTATTTTTAGTTCACAGTATGCATTCTTGCATCATAACAGATTTCTTGATTTACCACTTTGTATCCATTACCAGTACTGACACAAGATTGTAAAGGCAATCAGTGTCACAGTAAACTATCCAACTGTTACCTTACATACTCTTAGTATTACATACTAAAATTATCCAGTTGTGTAACCTTACATACTCTTTATATTACATGCTAAAATTTTCCAGTGTTGTCACAAGACTTTGCATAGAATGTTTTCTAAGTGACCCTATTACTTTTATTTCACTCTGACACACTCATGTTTTACCTTAGTACCACTAAATTCTATCTTCAGTGCTAACGCAAGATTGTAACGGGTAGTTGGTGTCACAGAACGGAGTTACACTTGTTGCGTATCATACTCTTAATGTTACATGCTAAGTTATCCAGTATTGACACAAGATTTGTGCACAAAATATTTCATCAGTGACCCAATTACTTTTGTTTCACCGTGTATATTCATGTATTATAACAAATTTTGCATTAGGCACACTGTACACAAATATACATATATTGTTTTCACATTATATATTATCGCAATGACCCTATTACTTTTGGTTCACGCTATATAGTTTACAATATATATATTTTTTTTAAATATATATTTTCTCAGTGACCATATTACATTGGGTTCACAGTATATTTTCATACGTTATAACAAATTTTTCAATCTGACACTTGTTACACATATGTTCTGCTATGCTACCACTTTGTATTCTTGTATCAAAACTGACACAAGATTGCAACAGCAATCAGTGTCCCAGTACACTGTTTCACATGCTACTTTACGTACTCCTAAAGTTACTTGTTAAATTCAGCACTGACACCAGATTGCATCAGCAATCAGTGTCACAGTGCTCTGCTTCACATGTTACATTACCTACTCCTGACGTTACATGTTGGTTTCAGTACTGACGCAAGATTGTAACAGCAATAAGTGTCATAGTACACCGTTTCACGAGTTGCATTACGTACTTCTGAAATTACATGTTAAATTCAGTACTGACACAAGTTTATATCAGCAATCGGTGTCACCGTACCCCGTTTCATATGTTACATTACCTACTCCTGAAGTTACATGTTAGTTTCAGTATTGACACAAGATTGTAACAGCAATCAGTGTCACCGTACGCCTTTACACATGTTACATTCCATACTTTTTATGTTATATGCTAGATTGTCAGGTGTTGTCAGATGATTTTGCATAGAATATTTTCTCAGCCAATTTTAACAACTTTTAGTTCTGGTGCACATTACATATATTCTACCTTAATAACAACCAATGTCCATTTCCGGTTCTGACACGAAATTATATCAAACAATCAGTGTCACGGTGAACTTTTCAGTTGTAAAATTACATACTCTTGAAATTACATACTAATACAATCCAGTATGGTCACAAGATTGTACACACAATATTATCTCATTAGCCCTTTTACTTTTGGTTTACACTATATATTCGTGCATTGCAACATAATTCTGATTCTAGCACCTGTTACACATATATTCTACCCTATTACCAAAAAATATTCATTGCAGATACTTTCACACGCTTTTAACAGCAATAGTGTCATAGTACATTGTTCACATAGTAATCTATTGTAGGTTTCTTAATACCCAATCACTTTAAAAATTCCTTTATAGAGTGGTGATTTTTGTTTACAAAAACAAGTGATTAACTTTAAACAGATTATTTCAATTCACCTCTTATGCATCTTTGCACTCTGTCACTGATGTACGTACTGAAAACTGTTGTACCTAAACTACTTAAATGTAGACCATCCCTATGATAAAGCTCTGACTTTATATCACCGTGGCCATTGAAAAAGGGTCTATAGGATGGAATATAAAACACCCTATCACCGACTGCCAATTTCTGTATTATGTCATTATATATTCTTCTAACCAGATTCCTTCTGTCGTGATCCCAAAATCTTGGGAGAATGGCTGACAGTAAAATCTTTGCCACAGAAATTTGTTGTAATAGGTCAATTAAGTATTGGTAGCTCTCTTTAAAGCTTATGGCTGTCCCTACTGCGGGTGGGGGGATCATATATTGTAGATTACAGTTATATTCTTCCCTTGTGCATTTTCCATTTACAAAATCCATATACAGGAACCATTCATGCTTTTTACTGAAATAATTTGTGCCCACATGTAGGACAATCACTTTAAATTTCTTTATGGAAAGGAGATTTTTGTTTACAAAAGCAACCATTTTATGTATAGTTGCGCCACGGATGGTAACTACCTCCTTATTTCTAATGTTACAATTGGTGCATTTTAACATACAGTCCTATTGGTATGTAAACAAATTGGACCAAGTACTCATTTTTTTTTTAAAATTTTTTTTCAAAAATTTTTAAATATTGAGACTTGTCCCCGATTGTCTCGGTGGATTAATCACCCACATTTGGAAGTTGAAGATCAAATTTTATGTCAGCCAATGACCATCCTAACTGTCATTATTATATTTGAAAATTTTTTTTCCCTTATGGGCCAAGAACTAGTAGGGAATCATTTGAAATTATAATGTATTTTCTAAAGATTTAAGGGACTCATTTGAAATTATAATGTATTTTCTAAAGATTTAACATCTCTGGTTTTATAGCTTACAAGATTTTGCACCCGAGAGGCACACATACAATATCATGGAACAAATACTGAACCATAAGTATTATCTCGAGATTTTGAGAATTATCTCGAAAACATACCGTGTAGAACACTTAAATTTTTACCACCTTACACCAATTTTCACATTTGTCACATAGAGTAAGAATAGGAGAAACATATTAGAATTACATTTCACAAAGCAATATACATATAACTCACTATATACACAGTTTAAAGTATATCTTTTGTTCAAGAATTTTGATTTGCTTAAGATAATTCTGGGAAAAACGCACTTAAGGCCTGTCCGGCCAAATCTTCATATACACTAAGACGTTTTTTGATTTGCTTAAGATAATTCTGGGAAAAACGCACTTAAGGCCTGTCCGGCCAAATCTTCATATACACTAAGACGTTTTTTGATTTGCTTAAGATAATTCTGGGAAAAACGCACTTAAGGCCTGTCCGGCCAAATCTTCATATACACTGAAACGTTTTTTTCCCATGTTTTTACCATACTGCCTTGTAACACACACATAGTAATTTTGTATACGCCTTGACTTTAGACTTTGAAGTATCTGTTTTGAGGCTGAAAATTGACCGTCGTCATCATGGCCATCTTGACCCTCATAACTATAGGCGTATACCCTATGCGTTGCCGATGCCACTTCTTTAAGCTGAAACAGGGAAGCATGTGCCATGCATGCTTCCTCGTAGTTCGAAATCTCGCAGGCATACCCAGTGAAAGCGTTTTGATCTGTATTACTTTGGATGATGGAGAAAGCGTCCATGTTGACCGGCCTCATATCCTGACTTTGAGGTGCCAGGGTAAGCTTGTTGCTGGAGAAATTCGGATCAATCACTTTGCCACCAACTGATAGTTTATCTTTAAACATAGACACTCTGACCTCTTTACCGCACTTTGTTTTGTACTCCTTCAACAAAGGCACCTGCGCAACCCTTTTTTCACGTGTCTCATCCGACAAATCGTCTGCCAATACGATTTTTGTGCCTCCCAGATATTTTGCATGAGAAAAACAGATCCTTTTAGAGGGGATGTCACTGAAAATAACTAGCATAGGCCTTGGTGCCTTTGATTTTTTACCAGGTCCTCAGTGGCCTAGTGGTTAGCAAGTTTGGCATCTAATTATAGGCTGTCACCTCTGTGGGTTCGAGTCCCACAAGTGGCAATTCTGAGGACCTGTCCCAATATGACCCTGGCTGTTGAACGGGACGTAAAACCCCAACTTTGACTTTGACTTTGATTTTTTACCTATGCGATATGCCACCTCAATTCTAAATATACTCTCTGACTAAATATACTCTCTGACTTTTCAGTACATTCCATATTGAGTACTTGAAAACTATTGGATATAGAGAATTTTGTATAAATATATTATTCAGCTACTTTCGGGTCAGCTCTAACATAGTAAAATTGCAGACCTGTAGCTCATTGTATAGCTGAGTTATAGCTACTGTGAGGTTATCATTGTTGAATAAATTTCTTGTAACTTGAAAATGATTGCATTTAGATAATTTTGTTACTTCCACCAAGGAGGTTATGTTTTTACCTGGTTTTGTCTGTCCATCTATTAGTTTTTTGTTTGTTTGTGAACAAGACCTGTAGTTCATTGCATAGCTGAGCTATAGCTACTTTCAGAGTATAGCTGTTGAGTAAATCAGTTGTAACTTGAAAACTATTACGTTTAGAGTATTTTGTTTAAATACGTTATTCACCTAATTTTTGGTCAGCTATAACATAATAAAACTGCAGACCTGTAGCTCATTACATAGCTGAGCAAAAGCTACTTTGAGGTTTTCACTGTTGAGTAAAGCAGTTGTAACTTTAAAACTATTGCATTTACAGCATTTTGTTTGAATATGTTGTTCACATACTTTTGTGTCAGCTATGACATGGTCAAATTGCAGACTTATAGCTCAGTGCATAGCTAAGCTATAGCTACTTTCAGAGTATCGCTGTGGAGTAAATCAGTTATAATTTTAAAACTATTGCATTTAGAGTATTTTGTTTAAATATGTTATTCACATACTTTTTTGTCAGCTATAACATAGTAAAATTGCACACCTGAAGCTCAGTGTATAGCTGAGCAATAGCTACTTTGAGGTTTTTACTGTTGAGTAAATCAGTTGTATCTTGAAAACTATTGTAGTAAGAGAATTTGTTTTAATATGTTATTCATCCACTTTTGATGAGCTATAACATAGTAAAATTACAGGCCTGTAGAGCTTGTTGTATAGCTGAGCAGTAGCTACTTTCAGGTTTTCACTGTTGAGTAAATCAGTTGTATCTTGAAAACTATTGCATTTAGAGAATTTTGTTCAAATATGCTATTCACCTACTTGTGGGTCAGCTGTAACATAGTGAAATTGTAGACCTGTAGGTCATGGCATATTTTAGCAATAGCTACTTTCAGGTTCTCACTGTTGAGTAAATCCGTTGTAACTTGGAAACTATAACATTTAGAGTATTTTCTTTAAATATGTTATTCACCTACTTTTCAGTCACCTATCCCACAGTGAAATTGCATACCTGAAACTCATTGCATAGCGAGCAATAGCTACTTTCAGATTCTCACTGTTAAATAAATCAGTTGTAACTTGATAACAATTGCATTTACAGTATTTTCATTAAATGTGTTATTCACCTAATTTTAGGTCGGCTATACCATAGTAAAATTATAGCCCTTTAACTCATTGCATAGCTCAGCAAAAGCTACTTTGAGATTATCACTGTTGAGTAAATTAGTTGTAACTGAAAAACTATTGCGTTTACAGTATTTTGTTTAAATGTGTTTTCCAGCCACATTTTACTCCTTAACAATTAAGTGTGTACTTAACTTCTGAATACCATTTGCAGGGCACTGTTTTTGTGACCTTTTCTTCTTTCACTTCTACTCTGAAACTCAAAACACACAGTCAGCTGACACAGAGTCCGTTCACGGGCACTGATTGCCTATATTTTTGCATTTCATTCATTTTATTTAACTAGATGTACATATACTATGTCATTATAAAAGAAAATATGTAAGATATAATTATTAATGCTCAATCTTCTTCTGGGCTTATAAATCAATTTAAACACAAAAAAGGAAACAAAACATAACACATTTGGTGTAATTGGTTAAGTTAATATGAATGCACAATTATCACAAACATAAGTTAGTCTTCAGTGTTCAACAAACAAAGTGATTAAAGTAGAAACAAAGGTCTTATAATTGCTCCATATTATTTCAACATATTTAGCAAGCTGTTTTATATTAAATGTCATTGTCACATTAGACATTTCATACAAATCCAACCCTCAAAGGTGGGGTACCTTCATTTTTTTCAGTTTAATCGGTACAATAAAGACAATTCTTTCTTGTTTCTGTCACAACAACCAGTTTTATGTGTAGATATAATAATCCTATACTAAGCTGTGCCAAAAATGATACCTGTTTCAGAAAATTTAACATGTTTTCTGCATTGTTATGCTGTTTAATTTGTGCTAAAAGCCTTTGCAACAAAGAACTATAGCATTTTTATCTGCTATTTTAATACTCAGACTTAAGTCACATATACAAATAATATTTAATAAGTTGCTGTTACTTAAAAAGTATAATACATGTAGTTATCAATCTGTTTTCGATTTTTTTCTCCTATTATATAGCACAGGAGTAGTTTGAAGTTGCTGTCTTGAACCTTTTCTCCATTCATTGATCACTTATGTTACACATCCTTAAAAGCAACAGTGGTTATGTTGGGGCCCAATTAAGGAGTCAGTTAGGCTATAACCTAACTTGGGATGCTACTTTGGGTAGCCTATCTTAAGAAGGGCTAGCTTATTGTAAATGGGCTATAATGTATCAAGCCAACTTAAGGTAATAAAATTCACGAATGATTTTCACTATGAATATAATATAAACTATATAAAAGTATGTGCAAATGAAAGCAAGATAATGTTATATAACAGTATCATGAAAAAAGATGTCATTATCATTGATCAACTGAACTGTCCCTTGTACAAATCATCATCAACCAATATCAAATATGAGGCTTAATCCTATCAAACCTTTAAGGAGGGAGACTATGTAGAATGGGTTATTTTTATGGTGGAATCATATTATAAACTTTAACAAAGAATTATTAAAAGCACTTTATATTCCCAAATAAATGTTATACTAATTAATATGTAAATATAATTAAAATCAAAACATTTTATCTGATAAAATGGGTTAAACAGCATGTCAGTGTGTAAAAACACCTTAAAAGAGTCTCATAACAATAAGTTAGTAATATTATTTTAATTTGAGAGGTGAAAACTACATGTGCAAAGTTGGGCTGTAAGCAAATCCTTAGAAAGGATAAGCACAAAAAAAAATCTCAAATGACTTTTCATAATCATATTCTGTTTAATTAAAATGTTCATACTTAAAATAAAATTGCTGGTTAATTTAATTTCATGATTAAACCACCCATCGGACTAATATCTGTCAATTCTTCTAGAAAATTGTTATGAACTTTCAACAAGTTAATATTAAATTTTTGCTTTAAAATGAATTTTAAATTTAATTATCCTAACCTGGGCTTATGTATTCTAGCCCATCTTATGATAGGATACCCAACTCAGGATTTTAAGATGGGCTATAGATTATCTTTAAATAGGCTGACCTTTAAATGGGACTCCAACAGTTATATCCTAAGTTGATTGTGTGAAACCTGTTTTGTTACTGTATACCCTTGCAGTACTGTGGTACAAAGGAAATTTGTTTCTTTGCATATTTTAATTGCCGGTGTCATGGTCATTTTGTTTTTGGGTGTGTTCATTTCTCAGTCTGTGAGAATGAGACAGTAAAGGTCATCAAAAATTCCCTGACCAAATGATATCTTTTAGATACAGTGCCTACTTTTCTTCTGAAAGATTGTGTGGATCAGTCCCCATCCCCAACCCAAATAAGCAAGACACTGAGGGTTCATGATTTTATTTTACATAAACAATATTATACTAAAGAACAGTAAAATACAATGTATATAATGAGTAAATATATATACATATATGACTAAGCTACCGACTATATACAGCTCGTCGAGATCACTATACATAGCGATAAATAACTGTAAGCAAAGCTGTTCATGGCTTGTTAGTGTCTATTTAGTGTCCATAAATTGAACAGCATAAACATTACTGATAAAAGTTACATAATTAAAACCATTACTCTTGCTTAAGACACATTACAAGTTAATGTGAAATCATTACATGAAACCATTACTAAGTGTCATTAAGAATCATTACATGTTTGACATGAAATCATTACATAACTCTACCAGGGCCTAGCCACAGGCCCGTGTACATACTGTGCACCAAATAAACCTAAATCCCTTTATTATGGATTGACTTGATTGCTAAGATCAACATTACTAAAACCATTACTAAGTTACTTTCTTTGTGTTACTACAAAGAGGTACATATACTTGTTTTACAGCACTATAGCCAACATTATAACCAAGCCCTTTGATATAGAGCCCACCCAGCCGGTAAACATTCATACTGTCTTTGGTTTTACCTTCCCACAACTATATACAACTCCAGCAGCATCAACAAACCCACAAGCGCCTACTACATGACTGAGGGCCACCGGCTCACCCTATTGCTACCCTGACCTGCAAACGCCCAGACAGGGGAGCAATAGGGTGAGCCGGTGGGCCTCAGCCTATTGCTCCCCTGTCTGGGCGTTTGCAGACACCCTGACCTGCAAACGCCCAGAAGGGGGCCATGGTGGCAGAGTGGTAACACTCTCTCTTCCCACCTCTGAGGCCGGGGTTCGATCCCTGTCATGGCCGGAAGTGGGAAAGCTGGTAGTTGCTTGCCGTTGGTCGGCAGTTTACAGTACAGAACCCTAGCGAACCCTATGTACTGGTTTCCTCTGCCCTTCCAACTACCCGTCGTGATATGACCTGTACAGTGTTGAAAGCGACGTAAAACCCCAAATAAACAAATAAACAAAAGCAAACGCCCAGACTAGCAATCACAAGTTGCAATCACCTTTAACAATATGGGGGTGGGGGGTTATGTGGAGTTTTCGGAAACGTCTTAACTGTTCTGAGCCCAGGGTTATGACCTTTCACCGACCAATTCCTGAATTGTGTCATGTCATTACCATGGTGCTGATACACAAACTACTTTCCTGTACTTAGACTGGTACCCTCAGAATATTCAGGTTGTGGAGGACTGACATGGCCTGAATTTTACTACTATCCATTACAAAACTTATAAATTTGTCTTTGGCTGAGGGCGTTTTTACCCAAAAATTCAAGAAGGTTGTTTCCACCCCCTCATAAAAAGGTATCACTAATCAGTGAAGATTTAAAGAACTATCATCTAGCATAATGACTATGGTTCATGTTTAAAGTAGTGGGTGGGGTAGTTGTCAAACAGTTCGTGCAACAAATGCAATAATCTTGACAATCCTCCCTAATCTGCAAATAAAACTGGTCATTCCACTGAAACTGCCTTACTGCTTACAAGAAATGTGATCGATCGCTCACTGTCATGTTGTAAGCCTACTGCAATTGTCTTACTTGATCTTTCAGCTGCTTTTAACTCAACTGACCACAATACCCTTCTTGGCTGCTTTAAGCTTCTTCACAGTGGTCATCCCAGTTATTTTGGCTCTCTTTTTTCTCTTTGTGGTGGTAGATATGACACGATACAACCTTCCAGACAAAAGATTCTTGGATGTTCCTCAATTCTACCCATCTGAACATAAATCCACGAACACTTTGGCCACAGATTTGCTTTTGATGCTCCCACGGTCTGGATTGATTTAAGTAATGATGTTTGTTCTACCCAAACTCTTCTTTTTTTCAGAAAAAAGTAAAACCTTGTCTCTTCAAAAAGGCTTTCTCACCTTAATGTTAAACCTGATTATTGAATTTATTTCTGATATTGCACTTTTGAGCCAATCTGCTTTGGAAGAGGTTAAGCCTTATAACAATCTAGAATAGAATAAAATAGGATAGAACAGAAAGTAATGAATGCATTTTCTGAAATTGTTTTTTTTTTTTAGTGCGAGTACAACCTGACATAAGGAAGAAGTGATAAATTTTTGAAAGATTCAGATCATATTCTGGATACTCAAAAATTGTTGAATCTTCAAAGGTCCCATTTCAGTGTATTTTTAATGACTTTGGCTTTCGAGTTGACATTACTCTGAAGTTAATGAGTAGATGTTCATAATTTTTTTTGCGGGTAGGACCTGTTCACAGGAAGAAATGATTACATTTTGGGAATGATCCACTCTGTGAGTGCTTTCTGCTATATCCAAAAACATCAGCAACAACTTTAGCAATAATACATATCCATAGAAATACCAAACAGTAAATTTATTTTCTGCATTTGAAATTTGACCTTTCAGGTTACATTTAACGAGTCCTGCAAAAGCATCATATACGTCTTTTAGAAACATGAAAGTTTGAACCAGTTTATCATTTCCACAGGTTTTTGTGTCTCTTTTATCAAGACAAGGTAGAAGTGTTTGCATGTGTTTTCACAAGTTCGATCCAAAATCAGGACCACAGATTTGAAAATCGAGTAATCATTTGCCTAACATGATAATCATAATGGTATAGAGACTCTGTTTCTACCAACCATCATAACTTAGCACAACTTGATTGCAAAAGCGTCAATTGTCCTTTTCTTCTGAGTAATAATGCAAATTTGAGTTAATAATCTCCACCAGGTGGTTAAAGTTTTGGGTATGTTCACTTGTTTCTGTCTGTGTTATGATAATTAAAAAAGTAATGAACGGATATTTCCTAAACTTTTTGTGGGTAAGACCCAGCCAAAGAAAGAAGTGATAACATTTGTGAAAGATCTGGGTCATGTTCCTTTTTAAAGGGGTGATAGTACAAATATTATCTGATGTGGATTATAAGATGTGGATATAATGGATTCAGGTCTGTCGCACCACCACCATACCTTTTGACCTAAAAATGCTTTATGGATTCCATTTAAACTTAGCATGCACATGTATTGGGCTAGGAGAGGAATTCTATATTAAGGTGACCTTAAACTCCCAATAAAAACAAGTTATGGCTACCTTAATAGCACAAATGAAGCTTTGGCCACTTTAAGCCCATGGATCACTGTATGCTGCTCATTCAGTTAAAACTTCACCAGAGAACACGTTAATATGTTCTTCTTACATATGTCAAATATGCCAAATATCAAGACTTAAAATTGAGGTTAAAACTATGAGGACAATAAAGACTCTACCTTGGCACTTTTTTTTCTACATATTCCCATATATTTGCCCTGTAACTAATTTCAAGGCCACCTGAAGGTCTCCAAAATTCTTCACAGGAACTCATTTTATGAAAGTTTTGCCTCTTTAAGTCCCGAAGCTCTCAAACTTTGGCTAATGAAGATAAATTCTTACCTGGGAATACACTGTGTTCTTTCTACATGTGCTAAAATCAAGGCTTTAAGTTGACGTTTATCCTGTATATGAGGCTTATAAAGACCCTACACAGGGTTTTTTCACTTTATTTTTTGCATATTCTGCCTTGTAATTTGGCATGGCAAGGGAGACTAGCCTCAAACTTCACTAGATATAACTTGTTTGTATGATCTTTTCCCCTGGAAAATTTGAGTTCTGTAGTTTTAATTTTAAGACCATCTCAAGGTCTTAAAGAATGTCTACACTTTTAACTTCTTTATGCCTTGTAGCTCTCAAACTCTGTGACCTATATTACATTCATGTAATGTGTTGTTCACAAAAGTCAAACTTTACATAAATCAAATAACAATAACTAGCAACTAATTTATGCGTTAAATATTAATCCATTTTTAATTTAGTGGTCCATTTGGGTTTATAACAATGAAATTATTTTGTAAAGTAATATCTCCATCTATATAACTCTTTCTCTCCCACCAATGTTTGTTAATAGAGGTGTAAACTGTAATTTGTACAATAGCAACTTGTCTAGGAGTTGGTGAAGTGGAATGGTATGTGGCAAATATCATTCAAGTGCCAGGAAAGTCATTCCTGGAAAGTCCCACATTATCAAGTGCTTTGTCAAATTCTACTCACTACCTGTCACAATAAAATTACATCAATTTTGATTCGCTGACACGCCACTAATACAGCAACTTTGAATTGATAACAATACAAAGAACAGCATTCAAAGAATATATTTCAAGCGTTACACATATATTTTCAGTATTAAAACTTAAGTGTTCTGATTATATCTTTATTTTATTACAGTACTTGTTCTTAATTGATTACCAGTATGTAATTATACACACACCAGGGGCCGGTTTCACAAAGGGTCTCACACTTAGCCCAGACTTATGTTAAGGCCAGGGACTGAAATCTAAGTCTTTTGTCTTTGCTAAGTCCTGGACTTAAAATGATTTCACAATTGGTGACTTAACTAAGTCCAAGATTATCATATAAGATTATCCTGCTAAGACTCAAAGAAGAGGTTATGAACTTGTTTCACCAACCTCTCCAGATGCGCCACTCTCTTGGGAGTATCCGTGTATTGTTTGAGGAGTACTTTGACCCAGTTAAAAGTGAACTGGACTCTATAAGAGATTCTTTACAAATTGCAACATTGAAGTTTGATGAAATTACTGACTTATCTGAAAAATGCTCCCAGCTCAAAGCTGAAAACTTGATTCTTAAGTCTAAACTTCAAAAAACAGAAATTAATTGTCAAAATGTGGAAGAAAGAATGATCTCCCAGGAAACGGTTTCTAGGAGGAATAACCTGAAATTTGTGTTGATGAAAAGAAGCAACCTGAAAACTTGGCCAAACAGGGACTGTGAATTGGTTATGCTTGACATGTGCAATAGGTATAATCTGAATCTTCAGGAAAATAGCATTGAAAGAGCTCATAGATTGCAAAATACACAGCCTTATTCTCCTATCATCGCAAAATTCCTCAGTTACAGGGATAAACTCCAAGTGATTCGCCTGAAACAAAACTTTTGTGAAGCAGATGTACTGGTTACTGAAAACTTCCCTGCTCAGGTAATTTAGCGTAGAAGGTTGTTCTCTGTGATCACTGCAGCCTACGACTCCCAAGTACAAAGCTCATCTTTCAGTTGATAAATTAATTGTGGATGGTAAAGTTTATACCATAAACGATCTAGACAAGCTACCGGAAAATCTTCAGCCAAGCAACTAGTGCACTGTCACAAAAGATGGGATAACAGCATTCTACACCTCACACTCAAAGCTCTCCAACCACCACCCTTGTTCATATACTGTAGATGATACTACTTTCAAGTCTGTGGAACAGTTCTATATGTTCCAAAAGGCTACTCTTTTAATGATGATGTGACAGCTCAAAAATACTTCAAAGTGATGATCCAGTAATAGCTAACTCTTTTGGGCAGAGGGTTCACAACTTTGATTGAAATGTGTGGCGCAAATCCCGAGAAATTGTTGTACAGTCGATCACTCACTTAGAAACCAAATTACTTCTGATTTAGCCTGCAGTTTTAACTTCTTTTTACGGAGTTTGACTGTGTACTTCACAAATTTTGATATTTTGTATTTGAAATTTAAATTGACTCTGGCTTTTTAATTGACATAAAATCCAAACTTTGACTTTGTATTTAACACTTCACATAATGTGTGTATCATTACCAGTGTGCATTAAAACTTGTCAACCTGTCTGGTTGAGTAGAAGTTACTATGTTCCACTGAGATTCATTTTTTGAGCGTGTATAATTTGCAAAATGATGCAAATGTAATGTAATGTACAGAGCTCAACATCAAAGGTCTCTGAATTTCAATAATTTTTTCTTTCGGTTATCATTCGGAAATCCATTGAAAAGAGTTGTGTTGATGTAAAGCAACACTATGCACACTTACGTGAGTTAGTTAGATTAAGTAAGTGTTATACCTTAAAAACTTCAATGAATAACTGAATCAGTTAAAGTAAGATATACTAGTTCCTTACATTTGGTGATCCTTGTTCTGTCATCACTTTTTAAAAATATTTTTGAGAATGCAGTAGATCAATATTAACCCATTAGTTAAAAGCATAATCACATATGATTTATCATAAACTTTAACTTCTTTGTAGCAATCTGAATTTGATTGGGTGTTTCACAAATTTAATAGTTTTGGATTAACAATTTAGATTAAGTCATGACTATTGTAAAGTACATAGAACCCAAACTTTGATTTGAGATTTATATTATATATATTATGTATTTAAACCTGTGCATATTAAAACCTCTTTGTAACAATCTGATTTTGATTGGGTGTTTCATAAATTTAAAAGTTTTGGTTTAACAATTTCGATTAAGCCATGACTGTTGTAAAGTACATAGAACCCTAACTTTGATTTGATATTTATATAATATATATATTATGTATTTATACCTGTGCGTATTAAAACCTGAATAAAAGTTATTTTATTTTCCACTGTGATACATTTAGTGAGATTAACAATATAGGTTCATGATTTTCAATAATTGCTAAATTATTGATTAGTAATCCCTTGTTCGAGTTGTGGTTATGTAAAGCATCTCTATGCACACTTATGGGAGCTAGTCATATTAAACTAGTTAAATATTTTTCACAATTTTAAAACAACAGAATCAGTAAAGTAACATAGTATTTATTTTTGTGAATTTTTTCCATTGCAAGGTTTCTAACAGATAAGTAGATCACTCACTTGTTTTTAACCATTTTGAACTATCATTCTGATCTAGCATGTAGTCTAAAACTTCCTCAAGGTAAACTGAGTTTTGCCGTATATTTTTATGAACCTTAATAATTTTTATTTGAAATTGATTTCTCTGATTAATATCTAGACCACCTTATCAGAAGTGGTGTCATTACAGTAACTATATATTGCTTTTGTTTGAGTCGTTTAATTATTGGTGTTTTTAGAAGAACTTGTTTTGTAGAATATTTGCCTGCAACATAACACAATAAAGCTTTCTTCTCTCAGCACTTGCTCATTATACTCAGCCATTGAGCAAGTCAAGCACTTTATAGCAAGTCTTACTTTGTTGTTTTTATTTACATACATGAATTGTTTATGTTTTTTTTTCAATTAGACGAGTTCAATACCTTTGATTTAAAGGATACATTTAGACTTATGCACCCCTTCCTTAGGAGATATATGTGGAGCAGAAAAAATCCCTTTCGTCAAGCACGACTTGACTATTTTTCGTTTCCCAGCCAATGCATGATATCATAACCAACAGTTTCCATAATCCAGGTTACAGAAGTGACCATTCAAGTGTTCATGGTAGGGGACTATGGATGTTTAACTGCAGCTTTCTAAAGGAAGATAATGATATTAGTCTTTTTAATAAACTTATACAAAAAGAAATACTAAAATATGCTATCCGGGTATACAATTTAAACTATTTAAACATAATGTCTAATGAAGATATTGTGTTTATCATAAATGATGGAAATTTTCTGGAAATGCTGCTTCTAACAATTCAAGGCAAAACAGTAAAATACACTTTACATTGTTAAAAACAAGAGAATGAGCATGAAAACAGACTAAAAAGTGAAATTCAACATTTTGAAAATAGTTTAAATCTAATATCTTTCAAAACTTTGGAAGACAAAAAGGCAGAACTGGAAGCATTAAGACAAAAAGCCATAACTGGTAGTGTGATCAGATCACGAGCACAATGGATTAATGAAGGGGAGAAGCCGACCAAGTATTTTTGTTCTCTTAAAAAGTATAATTATATTGAGAATACATAGATAATGGTGAAACATAACTGAGCAAAAAGTATTCTTGATGAAACAGCAAAATTTTACTCTACTCTTTTTGCACAAAAGGATCATTCTCCCTCAGATCAAAATTTAGATAAACTATTTGAAGGAAAGACCATATACAAACTAACACCTACTGAATCTATGAAACTTGAAGGTAAGCTAAAACTAGAAGAAATTAGTAGTGCTTTGAAACAAATGAAAAACAATAAGTGTCCTGGTGTCGATGGATTTCCGGCAGAATTTTTCAAAATTTCCTGGGATAAACTAAAATACTTTGTGCTTCATGCTTTAAATTTTGCTATTGATACAGGAGAATTGTCGGTCTCCCTTAAAACATGTGTAATAAACTGCCTTAAAAAAGATAAAACACGAAATTTTTTAAAGAACTGGTGGCCCATCTATCTATCTGTCCTGTATAGATGCCACTGCAGTTGCCAATAGATTAAAATCTGTCCTTATTAAACCAATATCAGATACACAGTCTGGTTTCATAAGTGGGAGATTCATTGGAGAAAATACACATCTTTGTATGATATGCATTACCTAGAAAAGAACCAGCTACCAGGCCTGCTAATGTTGGTTGACTTCCAAAAGGCTTGACTATGTTTCTTGGTTATTCTTGAATAATGTGCTCAAGTTTTACAATTTCGGAAGGAATTTTTGTCACTGGATAAATGTTTTGAATAAAAATATTCAAGCTTCAATTCTTCAGTCTGGTAATTAGGTCTGGTCTAGGATAACTATTTTTTGCCATCCATCCTATCTCTTCATATTTATTTCTACTTTCTGCACAAATTTTGTAACTGATATTTTATAACTGTAAAATTAATGGTATTAACATTAATAATAATCAATAGAAAATTTCAGTTTGTTGATGACACATTATTTCTTGATGCACTAGTGACTCTCTTAAGGCAGCACTCAATACTCTAGAAATTTTTAGCTCGCTTTCAGGTCTAGTTGTTAACAAAGATAAAACAAAACTTATTTGGTTGGGGAAAAAGAAATGCTCAACAGATATGTATGATACTTGTGAGAATTTGGTTTGGGGTGCAACTGAATTTGAATTGCTGGTACTTCATTTCTCTGTTGACTTAGGAAATATGACTACTCTAGATTACCTCCCAATTTTAAACAAATGACAGAGAATCATAAACCAATGGAAAAGACAAAAACTCTCTCCACTGGGTAAAATTACAGTTATAAAAACATTCATATTATCAAGTTTTAACCATATTTTTGCTTCATTTCCAGCCCCCAATACATTTCAGATCAGGACTTTAAATAATCTTGTATACTCTTTTATATGGGACAATAAACCAGATAAAATAAATAGAAAACAGATAACAAACTCTTATCTTCATGGGGGACTAAATGGTTGATATTGAAGTTTTATAAAATGTCAAAAATTCGCTTTGATGAAGCGATTGATTCAATCACGTGATGCGCCTTGGGCTAAACTCTTTTCAAGTTTAATCTGTGCTGAAAAGTTCTATTTACATGGCCCTCCTTGGACCCAAAAAACAGCTAGTAATATTTCAAATAATTTCTGGAAGGAAGTTTTCATGGGATGGGGCTCTTTGCTTGATAAGAGGGAGCCTACTAAATTTGAATTGCTATCGTGTCCAATCTGGTATAATTCCAGGATTTCAACTGAGCCACTCTTATACCCCCATTGGTACAAGGCAGGTATTCAAACACCTCTCGATTTACTTAACAATATGGTAATCCAAAAACGTTAGAGGAAATCAGGCTTCAATATGGAGTTAAATCAAATTTTTTAGAATATTTGAGAATTCAAAAATATTTCGGGGGCAGTGTCCAGGCATTGGCCCAGTCAGTCCTTGCTCCAACCTTGGGGCCTTCAGGGGGTTGGGTACCAGACTAAAATAAAATAAAAATGGGAAAAAGGGGTCATCAGGGGTTCTTCTCTACAAATCAGGGGGTATTTTAAATTCATTGGTCAGACTTAATATTTCCTGGCTTTTCCCTCCAAATTCTGGGGGTAGAATCATTGATTCACAAGAATTTGAAGAGTCAAGAAGGACTTTTTGCTATTTCGACTTTCAAATTCTTGTGTGGTTGTGTGAACTTAAACAATTTTACGAATTTTAGTGTTTTATTTTACCTGAACGTATGTTGCTTTCAATGGACGTGCTATGAGGAGAACTATAAATACATGATGATTACAGTTATGGAGTGATTTGTGGCAGCTTAGCAGCTCTTGTTTGACATCATTCAGGCTTGGTTCCACTTGCCCGACGTCAGGGCCCTTAAGGGACGGTCTAACCTATATTTATTTGTGTTGGGTTAATTCATTTGGCTGAGAATCGAATTTTGGCGATTTTAATCCGAATCAAGTCCTGATAAAAGTCATACCAGAGCACTGAGGTTGCTTGCTTATGTGTTTCAGTGATCTATAAAAACATTGACAAATATATTTCAATATTACCATACGGTACTGTTATGGGAAAGCAGAAAAAGTTGTGTTGGAAGTGTGGGGGAAGACACCACCCCCCCACAGGCAAGAAATGTGAGGTAGCTGAACTGGTACATGATGTGGGTGGCGACAGTGTAAGCGAGGAAGGTACTGGGTCTGAAATAGAGATGGACTCTCACGATATTCCCACTACCTCCAAGATAACATCGACTGGCAGTCAACAGGGATCTCAAGCAGAGATACAGCAGCAGATTCTTCAACAACTGGAGAAGGTCAACCGACGACTTGACAAGGTGGAGGGCAGAATGACAAGAGATCAGCCAGACGATAAAGGTCATCACAAAGGGCATCACAAGACAAAGAAGTTAAGTAAACTTTCTAAAAAACAATTTGCTGGTTGGAGCGACAGCTCACGCTCAAGCAGTGAATCTTCTGATGAAGAGCAGGGTATCCCTACCTTAAATAAAATTAGAAAATCTGTGAAAATTCAGCGTCAGGTGGACAAAAGAATTAGGGAATTAGAACAGCAGAGCGAAGTTGCAGGTACTTTGGGCAAAATTAAATCAAAACGAGGGGGGTCAGTAGAAGTACTTGTGAAACACAAAGTGTCGTGGCCCCATGAAGCTATATTGGGTGGGGCCACAAGGTCTAGGTTATCTTATGATCAGTTAACCATGTCACAATGGGTACAAGGTTTCTGTAAAAACATGTTGGAAGAATCAGATCAAAAAATTAGGGAAAAGATGATACAATATATGGGGGAGTTAATGGAGGATGCCACAGATTTCTCGTGGCAAGGGGCTAAGGCAGCCCATGCGGTGTTGCTGTGTGAATTCGAGAGAGGTGGGGCTAATTGGGAAGACACAGCTCGTATTGACCGCATACGTCGTGCGCATGCGCAAAAACACTCAGTCGTAGGTAAAACTTGGACTAAAAGTGACAAATCACAGAAACCTTGGTACTGCAAGCAGTTCCAAACCGGAGTTTGTGTGCATAGCAAAGACCATGAGGTGAATGGTAGGTTACATAAGCATTTGTGTTCTTTTTGTTTATCACAAGGTCGTTACTTGGGACATGCTGAGAAAGATTGCATTTTTAGTCGAAAAGCACAAGCAAAAAACGAGTGAATAGCTGCCTTTCCAAAAACCTAGGGAGGGGCAGCAACAAAGGCGGGGGTAAAAATTGCAAAAATGTGATATTTGATAAAGTTTACAAAGAGGTTACACAAATACAAAATGACAGCAAGGGCAAGGTCGTATCGGGAGAGGGCTCACCTCTTTACAGACAGGCGTCGCGTGTATTCTACAGCAAGAAAGTTACCCCTTCTGAAGTCGAAAGTCTACTGGTCCGTCCCTTGCAACATTCCTTCAAAATCTTTCAAATCAGGGACCCTCAAAGGGGGGTGAGGTCATATGCCGAGGTTGTTAGGGGCAATCAAAGCACTATGAATCAAAATTCTGGGAACAATAACATTCCAGGTGGTGGCAGGAAGGACCTCAATAATGTTGACATGTGTCAAAAAAGTAGGTTCCATGTAAGAAAATTTCACAATGAAGTCCCGAGTCAGGACAATAAAAGTGGAACAATAGGGGTGGGGGCGACCATCCAAGACATAATGGTCACTAACAGAGGTGTTAGTCTGGCACGCAGAACAATGGATGTCGCTTCTCAAGAGGTGGCAATCAAGGACAATAGTGGTGAGGTGACAAAAAGTACGCCTCCAATTGACGGGTCAGTGACACAAGAATATTGTGAAACCCCAATAGATCAACAGAGGTTGATTTTTGACATTAAAAACACTGAAAGCGACAAATTCATAAATTCAATCATTTACAATGATCAAACCAAAGTAACGGGTCCCACTCTGTGTAAGGCCTATGACCTTTGGAATGCGCAGTCCAAGGTCAAATTTGGGTTCATACCTCTTACAGATCCAATAATGCCTACAAAGAAAGCCGTTTCAGAAGTCCAATGTAGAGATCCAATACACTTGCATGAGGAGGTTAAAAAACATGACCTACCAAACTATTTGGGTGCTCGCATTCCTGTACCATCTCAGCTTAATATTCACGCATGGGAAACTATGCTACAGGGCTATTGGGATGAACAGTTATTGGAATGTCTAAAGTTTGGGTTCCCTTTGGGATTTAACAGAACGTGCACATTGCAACACGACAAAGAAAATCACAAGTCAGCTGTACTATTTCCTGAACATGTGACTAAATACATTGAGGAAGAGCAAAAATTTGGGGCAATAATTGGCCCTTTTGAAAAATCCCCCATCAAAAATTTGCATTACTCCCCATTCATGACAAGGGACAAACCAAATTCTGAAAATAGAAGGGTGATTTTGGATTTAAGCTGGCCCAGGGGTGAGTCAGTAAATGCGGGGGTAGAAAAAAATGGATACATGGGATCTGACTTTAAGTTGACGTTCCCCACCATTGACGATTTGACTCAAGAATTAGTAAAAATTGGGAAAGGGGCACACATTTTTAAAGTAGATGTCAGTAGGGCGTTCAGGCACCTAAACGCAGATCCGCGTGATTATGACCTTCTGGGCGTCAACTGGGGCGTCACGTTCATTGATACGAGAATTCCGTTCGGGAGCCGACACGGAAGCCAATTCTTTCAGAGAACCAGCGACGCTGTGCGTCACGTCATGCGTTTACGTGACGTCAACGTCATAAATTATATTGATGATTTCCTTGGATACGGGACCCCAAGCGTCGCGCGTGCGTCATTTGACGCTTTGGTTGACGTTATGACGCAGTTAGGTCTGACTATTAGTAAAACCAAATTGGTTGAACCCACGACCAAGGCTGTATGCTTGGGTATTCTGGTCGATACCGTGGAGGGAACCGTAGCCATACTGCCTGAGAAATTGGGCGTTGTGCGCGAAATGGTGAAGGAATGGAAAGGAAAAAAGTGGTGTACCAAGCGTCAACTTCAATCCCTGCTCGGCACGCTATTATACGTACATAAATGCGTCAAGCCAGCCAGGTATTTCCTCAATAGAATGTTGACAACGTTGCGTCGCGTCAGTAACCCTGCCAGGGTAGAATTAGACCAAGATTTCCACAGGGACCTTAGATGGTTCGACAAGTTTTTACCACTATACAATGGCGTATCCATGTACCATTATGCTAAGTCAAAATCAATCTTACAACTTGACGCATGCTTGACGGGTCTTGGTGGCAGGTGGGGCAGTTTTGTGTACCATCTCCCCATAGAACGAGGTTATGCTAACCTAGACATTGTGCATCTAGAAATGGTTAATATTGTCATGGCCTTGCGTTTGTTTGCTCGTTTTTGGTCTGGTTCCACAATTTTGGTCAAGTGTGACAATGACGCTGTGGTCAAGGTCTTGAGTGCTGGGAAGGCCAGAGATCCTTTTTTGGGCGCATGTGCCAGGAATGTGTGGTACATAGCGGCCTTGGTTGACATTGACCTTCAGTATGAGCATATACTTGGCAGAGACAATACAGTAGCTGATTTGTTATCTAGATGGCAATTCACACAAGAAAATGTAATACAACTTCAACAGTTTATTGAAAATCCTGTGTGGCTTCCGGTCAGTATTAATATGATGGAAGTCGATTACACCTTATGAAATTGTGGCTACAGATACTATACTTTGTATTTTCAGAGAATGACGGTTGCACAGAATATGCCAGAAAGGCTTCAGTGAGAACAAGGTCTGCATTTCGACCTAGAACTGTAAAATGTTATAGCATGTTATTTAGATCCTTTGTTGCATTTTGCATGTTTACCAAGGTTAACATATCAAGAATATCAGTTTCAGTAGTGTTATCATACCTGGAATTTTTGGTGGAAAATGAGGTGTCTGTTAAAATGGTTATGAATCATGTCTCGGCCATCAGGGCCATGTCCATATTGTATGATTTGCCTCATGAAGCATGGAGGCAGCCCAAAGTAGGTTATTTCATAAAAGCTCTGAAGTTACACAGGCCCATGGTGTTAACAAAGAGAAATATTATAGACATAAAGACTCTTAAGCGTATGGTGGCGAGTTGTCACAGATTACCCAATGCAGACGTTTTTAAAGCGGTTTTTTTGACTGCGTTCTTCGGTTTCTTTCGCTTGTCGAATTTGGCCCCACATGCTATAACCGAGTTTGACAGTACAAGGCATTTCACTGGGGGCGATGTATTCTTCTTAAAGAGTGAGGCTCAATTACTCCTAAAATGGTCTAAGACGATTCAATACAGGGATGAATACAAAATGGTGACTATTCCCAAGCTGGGGGTGTCCCCAATATGTCCTTACAGGGCGTTGAGGAAAATAATGGCCTTATATAATCCAGGGCAGAATGAACCTTTGTTTCAAGTCCAAACAGCTGCAGGATGGCAAGTACTCACAGATACGCGTATCAGGAAAACTCTAGCAAAAATTAATCTTGCCATGGATTTGCCATCAAATTATTACACCTTTCACGCCTTCAGGCGCTCAGGTGCTTCCTTGGCATATGATTTGGACATACCAGTCAAAGAAATCAAAGAACATGGCACCTGGGCGTCTGAATGCGTTTGGAGATACATTCGTCCAGCGGCCACTGCAGGTGATCAAGTGGCTCGAGTTTTCAAGCGAACGCTTCATTCGTAAACTTTGTATTACATATTGCTTCTACTCCTACATGGTTTGGGGTTTGGGGAATTTTAGTGTAAATGTAACAGTATTCAGCATTAAAGTAAGTGAAACTTGAATGCTTAGCAAGCACATACTCTTAGATTAAGGTAAAAATCATCAGGACCTTGCTTTCACAAATCTGACCTTCAGAGGTCAAAACAGTATTTTAAGCGTGACCTTACGGGTCTAGGGTAATCAGGGTGACCTTTGGGGTCAGCAGGTGACCTTGGATCAGAGGTCAGATAAGGTCAAAAGCTTTGACCTTCAGAGGTCAAAAATAGTCAAGTTAAATCGACCCAGGGGTCAAGGGATGACCTTGGACAAAGGTCATAATTTTGTGGAATCTAGTCTGAATAATTATCATGAAATGGCTGTTTTATAATCTTAATGAAACTGTATTTTACATTCGTGTTTTATATAATTTTTATAATGGAAATGTACATATTCTTAGTAGTTAGTGTGATGTAACAATTTATTATATTCATGTTATTGTATAATAAACTTTTAAATCCTCTGTTGTTGTCTGTTGGAGTTGGGGACTGTCGGGGGCAGTGTCCAGGCATTGGCCCAGTCAGTCCTTGCTCCAACCTTGGGGCCTTCAGGGGGTTGGGTACCAGACTAAAATAAAATAAAAAATGGGAAAAAGGGGTCATCAGGGGTTCTTCTCTACAAATCAGGGGGTATTTTAAATTCATTGGTCAGACTTAATATTTCCTGGCTTTTCCCTCCAAATTCTGGGGGTAGAATCATTGATTCACAAGAATTTGAAGAGTCAAGAAGGACTTTTTGCTCCCACCCTCCCTCCCTTCAACCTGGAGTGTTCATTGGAAGGTGGTTTGTCTCTCTAACTTCACACCCTTTTGCGCAGGGGGGGGTGGGGTTCAGCAGCGTGCGCCAAAGCTAGTTACCAATGGCGTTCACGGGCTTGCACTCTTGTTAGGCTTCAGGCTGCCTTCCCTTAGCCTCCAGGTTCTTTGAATTCATATCTTTATCAACTCCCATTTTTCCTATTTTTCCTCTGATGACTAACAATTCTGGCTAAAAGGGGAATTTTTCAATATTAAGTCGTAAATGGTACATAGAAAGTTAAAATTTGGGGGAATTTTAGTGTAAATGTAACAGTATTCAGCATTAAAGTAAGTGAAACTTGAATGCTTAGCAAGCACATACTCTTAGATTAAGGTAAAAATCATCAGGACCTTGCTTTCACAAATCTGACCTTCAGAGGTCAAAACAGTATTTTAAGCGTGACCTTACGGGTCTAGGGTAATCAGGGTGACCTTTGGGGTCAGCAGGTGACCTTGGATCAGAGGTCAGATAAGGTCAAAAGCTTTGACCTTCAGAGGTCAAAAATAGTCAAGTTAAATCGACCCAGGGGTCAAGGGATGACCTTGGACAAAGGTCATAATTTTGTGGAATCTAGTCTGAATAATTATCATGAAATGGCTGTTTTATAATCTTAATGAAACTGTATTTTACATTCGTGTTTTATATAATTTTTATAATGGAAATGTACATATTCTTAGTAGTTAGTGTGATGTAACAATTTATTATATTCATGTTATTGTATAATAAACTTTTAAATCCTCTGTTGTTGTCTGTTGGAGTTGGGGACTGTGAAAGGGTTCTTAAATAACTATGATCTCAGTGAGCTCCATGTTGCAAGACCTTTTTTGCCTCCCCACATAAAACTGCTTCTGTATTGGAATAAAGGCTGTCGGCAATTCTACAAAATTTTGCTTGATGAGTTTGATGATCACAATCTCAGAAATAAATGGTGTAACATTTTAAACATTGATATACGCAAAAATGATGGACTAATATATTCAAAATTTGCTTCAAAACTTTGCAAAGAAACAATCTAGTTTGGTTTCAATACAGGATTATTCACGGATTACTCAGAACTAAGGCATATTTGAAAAAAAAACTAAATATTTGTGCCACTTCTTCCTGTAATTTTGCAACTTGTCTGAAGAGACACTTCTCCATCTTTTTACAACACGTCCTGCTGTAACAGAATTTTGGAATGGCTTAAAAACTTGGCTCCAGCAAACTTTCGGTCTGTACCTTGAACTCCAACTACAGTTGCTTATATTTGGTGTTCTAGAAAATGATTTAGATTTTTCCCAAAAATGGTATGATGCTTTGAATAGATTTAGAGCCTACTTTAAAAGTTTATCGAGTGACCAGGAATATATTGCTGAAATTAACTGTAACACTGAAAAAATTGGCAAGTTGGTCTGTATTTCACAGACTGGAGAATATATGAGTATTATTCAGTATGCTTTGCTTTGTATTCCTGTATGTACATAATATTTCTATTTTGAAAATTTGTGTCTGTGTGCTGATTGATTTTTACCATTTATGTGTGACCAATATATGTACCAGTTATGCAATTCATGTATGCAGTTTTGTTTGTACATATGTTACTTAAAAAAGAAATAAAAAAAATTATCATATAACCACAGTAGCTTTCTATGACACGTGGCCTTCTATATCTAGTAAACACATTTTAATGGTGACACATATCCTTTGTTCAACTCATTTTATCTTTCATCTTTATTTGTTTTTCAATAAAAAGCCTTGTAGTTACATAATTATGTCCAAAGATTAATTTAGGAATGTGTTGTATATATTTATTCTTTATTTTCAAGCATTTCAACTTTTGAAGTGAGAAAAAATATATGGTGGCCATATTTAAGTCTTTGTTAACAGAAGTTTTAGCCCACTCCTGGGTAGACTAGCCAAAGCCTGGACTTTGTGAAACCATCTAAGACCACAGATTTAACTTCATTTTGAGACAATAGTCTTAGCTCAAAGTCTTTGTCCAGGTTAAGTCCTTTTGTGAAACAGAACCCAGGGTCCCATCGTTCTGCTACAATAACTATGTTACCTGATGCTTGTTAAATTTGTCATAATGTACTATGACATACTTTTAATCTTTTATATATTTACTGTATGAATAAAAAGGGATCCACAAGAAACTTCAGTAAATGATAATATAATAAGTTATGTTAATCACATTCAGGTTGAATATTGTCAGCCTGGCGTGGAATTTCTGTTGTTACATGTACAAACTGTCCTCTGGGTAGGGACTCCATGTTATGTGCGGGTCAGGAAAAGTCTGTCTTTTCTTGATCCGGGGTGGCTCTCTGTGGAAGTCTGTGGGATCTGTTCGTGGAAGCTGTGCCCGATTTTCTTGTGGGGAATAGCCTGAAATTATATTGAAATCTCTCTTAAAACCCTCTTTAAACGGAAATTAATAGCAGGTCATTTAGTACCATTGCATTTGAAAATTACCATGTTGTCTGGAAGTCCATATTTAGAAGAAATTACATACTTAAATAAGATATTTCTACACTCAAATAGGTAGCTATACAATCTATTTTCAGTCAGGTCCATGCAAGTGTTGATTGAATTAAATGATTTAACTAATTTGGTAGGAAGTGCTCAAGCTGAGCCATAATGCTGATCACCAGTATTTAAATACTCGTGCTTTCTGAAAATGCAGTGTCATTAACTTTGAGAATGACACTGGTAAGAGAATATTGAACACTCTTTGCAAGCAAATCTTGTTTATATGTTTGGATGAATAGACAAGTTAAAAGTGAGTTTGGGAAAGAAAATAAAACCCATTGAACAACTTATACAAAGACGCTTATATTTCACTATGTATTACTTTTAAAAACCCAGTTAAAGACAGTATACCTGTGTTACTGCAACCATAGGCGGGGTTTTCAACACCTTGGAAATGTTCCCTCTCCCCTTCATTTCTATAAGCCATGAACCAGGAGCCATTTAGCTGTGATAATATTAAAAGTATAAAGAACATAATTGTATACCATTATTGTATAAATTTATTTTTGTGAAATCAACACAACAATGACCACAAAACAACAGCCAAAGTATTGCTTAATTGTGTGTATTTTTTCACCAATCACCAACATACACTGAAGACTTACAGATTTATGTGCCAAGGCAAATGGCCGCTTAGCTCTCAGCTCAATTTGTAGACTCCATGGTTTTGGATTCAAATCCTGCTCATGACATCTTGTGTGAGTTTCTAATAGCCTGGCTATTAAAAATGACATAAACCTCACCTTTTACCTTTGGTATGTTGCAAAAAAGTTTAAAAACAGGTTGGCCTGACCTTGATTTTATATTGTATTTGATATTGTTTTACCATCCAGTCGGATTCAATCTGGAAATAACTCATGTAAAAGTATTGGAAATGCTGATGTTTATACTATATTGAAACCTGACTTGATACTAGGTCAGTTGTATTCCTTTCTGTGTCTTTACCTGCCCGTGATGTCAAAGTTAGGTTGTTTTATGTCCTGTTCAGCCCCAAGGTCATGCTGGGACAGAGTCTCAGTATTGCCACTTGTGGGAGTTCAGCACACACAGAGGTGACAGTCTATGATTATATACCAACCCTGCTTACCGTAGAACTACTGAAGAAAACCCCCTCGATCCGTTCATCAGAAGATTCCTGATTCCACCTCTGTCTACATGTGTGTCAAGCTGATGACCTATTCCAATTTGACTCTTAGCTGTTCAAAGATATCGTAAACCCCAAGTGTGTGACCTTTGATGTACTAGTATACTGTATAAGGGGGTTTGCCAACTCTAAATAGACATCAAGTCATTTGGTTTACCATTCTATCCGTTTCCCTGTCCATTAGGAGGACCCTGAGGCTGATCACAGTGATGATGCAGGTCACAAAGATCAGAAGTAGGACTGTCATCAGTGTCACGTCAATAATTGCCATTGCCAGCTGTTATGGAGAAAAAGTATGTAAAATTGATATATCTCTGCATGTAATCAAAGAAATGTTACAACTTGATGTCCTTATCCTACAGATACCAATAATGCTTCAAACATAATTAAGGTAGGCATACCCACATTACTACATCCCATCCGAATGAATGAAATTCACCAAACTGAAAAAAAAACATAGCCAAAATGCAGGTGACCATACCTAGGTCTTTCTCATTTTAGTCACGTGGCCAAAATTTAAACCGAATTCACTGTCTGTATTTTGGTCTCAATTTGAAGGTACCCTTAGGGTCTCTAAAACAGATCTGAATATACCATATTTATAGGCTGTGGTATTATGCTTCACTGGGACATGGATTCAAACATACACACCATGATTTCAACTGGGTTCATGTTGCCAACCTTTACTTCGTTGTTTAAGAGAAACAAGAAAAGGTCTCAAGGGGGTGGGATGTCGATTCAACGTGATGCAAACACATGTGGGAATTGTTGCTGTTAAAATGGGGGATTGTCCAAGAAACAAGGGTAGTATGCATGTTGCCTATATGCTTGTATAAAGGGCTGTAACTCACAGGAGCGGTATTTTTTATCTAATAGGACAAGGTCAGATAGAAACCCTCTTTAAACTGAAGACACTGGTGAAAATATGTTCAAAATCGGCACAGTTGTGTTATTTTTAAACGAATTCCTCTAATATCTACCAGTCTGATGAAATGTTGAAGAATTCTTCTATTAAGCACAAAAATAATTTCACATCATCCAGTATCACATGATCACCTTGTGCTATTATCAGTTTGTATTTGGTGACAAATGGTAAAAAATATCTTTTGTATGGGACATTGCATTTTACAGTACCTTGCTTGCACAGCTTGCTACTTACTGTTGGGGATCTAGTCATGGTTTGGTGTTCCTGTAACTCGGTTTCTTTCTGAAACAATCAAATGCTACAAATTTATTAATAGATAACGACAAATCCCTGAAAAAGTGACATTTTGTAAACTGAATGCCTGAGGATTTAAACACACAACACAATACACAAAAATAAATCTCTCCCACCCATGTCTTTATTCTGCTATGTCTTTCAAAATCTTATCCATGTATACTTATTTGCCTATAAATTATATTTTAGGTCAAATGGCGAATAATATGGGATTAAACTTAAATTGCTTAGATTTTACATTTCTGTTTGTCCCTATAATGCTAACTACATATATTTTTCTGAAATTCTGGACAACATATCCAAATATTGCCTGTGTTGGCACACTGTCAGACAATTATATACATACATTATTAGAATGTGTTTACTTATAACTGTCAAAGAATGTCCGCATTCTCTATATTCCAAAAAAGGAACACTTTAAACACCAATATGACATAACAAATGTGTTTTGATATCAAATACTAAAAAATCACCTGCAAGTACAGCAACTGAATTGATGCATCAGTTTTGCTCTATCTGATATGTGTCAAACAAGAGTCGTATTTAGTGTAAACAACACAGTTCTTTGAGATGCAGTATAGTTCTAACATAACAGTAATTATGCACAAATAGTTTATAATGACTAAATAATAAACGTTTAATTCAATCGTACATTGTTTATATTACCTCTGCTAATGAAGTTATGTGACAGTTAGATTTTGATTGTTTTTGTTTGTTTCCTGACTAAGGCATTTGAGAGGTTGAAAAAAAAACTGCAAACAAGTTGAAACTTGTCCAGACAAAACTGAGTTCATTATATTTCGATCAAAGATGTAACATAAAAGAAGGGGCCACTGTGGTGCAATGATAACACACTCCCCTCCCACCTCTGAGGTCTGTGGTTCAAGTGGGAAAGTTGGTAGTTTCTTACTGATGGTCGGCAGTTTACAGTACAGAACCTTGACCAACTTTATGTACTGGGGCCGATTTCACTAAAGGACTTAAACTAAGTCCCTTTTTTGGCTAAGTCTTGGACTTAAATCTAAGACTTTGGTCTTAGCTAGAAAAATGGATTTCACAAAGGTGACTTAGCTAAGTCCAGGCTTATCATATAACCACAGTGGTTTTCTGTGTCATGTGACCTTTTGTATCTATTCAAAATATAATATTGATGCCACATATTCTTCATTTAATGTATTTTATCTAAGGATAAGTGCTGTTTTGAAATTGAAAACCTTGTTAGCACATATAAACTTCCCAAACACTACTTTAGTGAGGTGTTCTGCATAATTATAATTTATTTACAGCCATTTCAAATTTTGAAGTGGAGAAAAGTTTATGGCGGCCATATTTAAGTCCTCTTTACAAAATTTAAGCCCACTACCTCCCAGACTTAAAAGTTAAGTCCACTGACTTTGCAATTTCATGGACTTAGCTGCTTTGTGAAATCCGCTAAGTCTAAGACCACAGACTTAGCAGTTTTTTGACAAAATTTAAGACCAAAGTCTTAGATTTAAGCCTAAATCTGGACTTAAGTCCCTTTGTGAAATCGGCCCCTGGTTTACTCTGCCCATAAGACTACCCATCGTGATATGACCTCTACCGTGTTGAAAGTGACGTAAAACCCCAAATAAATAAACTAACATGAAAAGGCTTAGTATTTGTTTCCAGTCAGCATATTTGGAAATTCCCACTCTCCTGCTGAGACAGTCAGGAACCTTGGTTGTCGTTTGTCTGCAATTTCTCGTTTCCAATGTATACTCAGGGCACCTGTAAGTCATGCTTTGTTTAAATCATGGATCTTAAGCACCTCAGACGGTATCTTACATGAGATGCTACTCTTATGGCTGCTAATGCTTTGGTTGGTAGCTGATTTGACTACTCTAATTCCTTCTTTAGTCATCTCTCTGCTCTTGATCTTTGCAAGTTGCACTGTGTAAAGAAAAGTCTTGCCAGAATCGTTACTAATATCACCAAGTTCTTGTATATCACTCCTGAAAGAAAGACTCTACAATGGTTGCCTGTTGAACATCATTCTGAGCTTAAGACTGCCTTACTGGTGTACGAGTTCCTACAAAGTGGTTATTTTAAATATTTTGAACCTTTTCTTAAACTTAGACACAGTGTGTACAATACCCTTAGACGTCAAAGGGGTAGTGTGGTGCTTGTAGTGCCACACTTGACCTCGCCAGTATAGAAGTGTACTAAGCATTTTGGTTTGAGCTTTACGTAATCTTCCTGATGATGTATGTTCAGCCACTTTTGTGTCCTGATTCAGAAAGAAGTTGAAAATAGATCTCTTTGCAAAGGTTGACATACCTTAGTGTTTTGGTTTCCCCGGTGTTTCTCCATGGTACTAACCCCCTGCTATGTCTCTGGTGAACAGATTATGGATCATTGATTTTTCTGTGTGACGTGCCATAGAGTTTGTCTTTAGCATAGAGATTGAATACAATTAGAATTAGAATTCCTTTGTATGTAACCAAGATGACCATAGTAGGTGGATCTTGGTCTAACATAGAACTGTTCCACAACCAATTCTGTATCCAAGACTTTTAATGGATTTTTTTATCATTGCACTCATAAGCAATAGTGAAGTTGTTAGGCCTTTGTGGATACAGGTGCTCTCTGAGTGCTCTTGTTTTTAATACTTATCTGATTATATTTATAAACTCAACCTATTCCCCATTGTATCAAATGCTAAAACAAGACTGAAAGGGGTTTTGGTCTACTGGCACGAGCTGCAAAGCCATCAGAGACACGAGTAGTGCACTGGAGCAGTCACCCATCCCAGTACCAACGTAGCCCATTACCACTTAACTTCAGTGAAAAGACAGATACTCATCACATTCATCATAAGGCTCGCACTTAAAAATACACTGCAACATCTCTGTTTTTAATTGTTTATCCTTCATATATGGCGTTATAAATATAGCCTTATTAAAAAGTTATACTCACAATGAGGTATCGCAGTGGCTGAGACAAATCCCTGTCTACCACATGCCCAATGAATTCTATCGTGTTTGTCACTTGGCAACACATGCTGTAGATTATGGCAGGTATAGACAACAGACTCACTGACAACACCACAGAAATCTGAAAGTACAATGACACTCTCTGAAAGTACAATGTCTATGAAAGAAATTATAAAGTACAATGTCTATGACAAGCTGATTAGAAAGTACAATACCTATGAAATACATCTGAAAGTGCACAGATAAGAAAGTACAATGTCTATGTAAGAGATTTTAAAGTACAATGTCTATGACAAGAAGATTAGAAAGTACAAAATCTGTGAAAAAGATTGGAAAGTTCATTGTGACCAAAAATTAAAATAAAAAAATACCATAGCTACGATGAACGATCAGAAAGTACAATTCTTATACTCGAAAATATCTGAAATTATATTGTCTGTTGAAAAGATCTGATCTGTATGAGGGAAAAATAAATCAAAGTACAATGTCTGTGACAAATATAAAATCAGTTTGAAACATACCCCTCCCAAATGTCATAAATGGCATATTTACTAAGTCATTTTCACATACGTATTATTTTATTTTGTGAAATTGAGAATAACAATGGATGATGAGGTACACTGGCAATAACCCTAAATAACAAATAATATAACCCTTACCTCGGATAAAAATTGGTTTTTGGCATCGGAAATTTTGACAACCAGGATTCCATTTATGAGCATCTGTTGTGAAAAAAATGTGCTATAATTATTTTGCATGATAAAAATAATATGAAATGCATAAATTACTAGCTTAAAGCTGCACTATGTTGAAACAGTAACAACATTTAAAGCATTTATTGAAACCCTACAATATGATATTTAAACAACACGGTACCAGAATTAAACATATACTTTTGATATTTGAAAATAATGCAGACCACTGTAAACGTCAAGTTATACACGATTGTTTTTCCACAAGAACTTTTTAGATTTGGATCAATTGTATATATTTGAGAAGTTCAGAACTAGAGCTTTCCAGCAGAATACAACAAGTCTACATTTGATAGATATTTTAAATTTAACAATTCAACACAGTTGTATCAATTCACTGGGAGTGTTTTGATCTCAATGCCAAGATTTGATGAAATTTGTTGAATTATTTCAACTAAAACTATTTAGTTTGAGTGACAACTCTCATTATAGCTCATCATAAAATCAAACAGAATTTGTTTAAGGTAAGCTGAAGAATGTTGCACAAAATTTTATCACAAGTAATTGGGAGCAAGATGATTATTATGTCATAAACATACTAGTCTTCCAGTCTTGGCTTATATCCCTGCTTGGCACAACTGACAAAAAGTATCAATAAACTGCTTGTATGATGTGACCTAGACATCAAGTTTAACGAAAAAAGATACCAACCCTTAAATATATTCTAGATTCTGGATTTTGTTTATATGGTAAAATGTGGTTCAGTTTATTTACATCTCACAGCACTTGGCTCGAACTTGAAAAGTTTGAGTTATTAGCTGGTTACTTACCAGTGTCCCAGTAGCAATGGCAGGGAAATAAAACTGAGCAATATGTGGCCAGAGGCAGGCTCCCATTACTCCCCCACATACCAGAGGTAGACTGAAAACCAGACTGAAAACACCACAGCCACGCAAACCCATGATATCTGAAGAGTGTTAGATTGGGCAGTTCTGAAATGAAAATATAAAGCTTTCTGTCAGATGTATAGATTAAACATTTCTTTGAGATTTACATATGCAAATCTTTTTACCCCTGTTCTACCGTTTGTAAGATTGCATCCTGTACCCCTGGGTTTGCTGTTGAGAAGAAAATTCTGGGGTCACGTGACTTATGGATTTCAATCTTAAAGGTCGGGAGCCTAATCTTGGGAGCCGTGGCTTCCCATTGGGAAAAAGTAAACATATTTAAACACTTTTTCTTGTGAGCCTTTCTATCCTGAATACCCATAATCAGTATTTTAAGTCACATTCGATTTTGACCTGATTATCTCTTTGTGGTGTTACAAGTCAATTTTATATTGCTGTGGCCTCTCCTGTTCTCACCTCTGTGAAATCGGTGCCAAATAATTCTCCCAGTGAAGATTAGCCATAATAGTCTTACGTTTACTCCACTGAAGTGATTGAAGCTTGTTGCTGCGAGCTATCAATAAGAGTCATAGCAGTAAGGAACATTGTTTTTTGTCATAAGATTTACCTCATCAATTTGGACAAACCAAGTCGGGTATAAATTTTCAACTACCGTACAGCACATGGGGTACTACACATAAGCACGTTTTTTTGCCAATATTTAGATGAAAGATAATCCATGGGTACTGACTATTTTGTAATTTTATACAAAACTCAAATGTGCAGATGTTAAATATTTTTACTGACATGCAAGAAGTGTGGTCTCTCTGATACTATTTATATCACAATTTCACAATACATGGGACCACACAAAGCTTTCAGCCAACTGGTACATTGTGCCTGCTTATGTTGTTCCTTGGTCTGACATTGTTGCCATGATTTGATAAAAGTACATTTATAGAGTCAGACACTTTATCATATAACTCCATGTCACTCTGAGTAGTAACATAAAAAATGCAAGAGCTGTCAGATAGCACGTGCCCCCTTCAGGGCCCACCATATCCAATTGTGCTTACAAGTGTACAGTCCACATTTCTTGAAAATTTCATCAAAATCCGCCCATAAGAGTTATTTTACAAATAGATAAACACACGCCACCTAAAATATAACCTTGATTGAGGTAACAATGGAATGAAGAATAACTTTTACCTTTGCTTTAAGTGATAAGAATTCAAAGTTTGGGGTTTTCATTCCTTTCAACAGCCGGAATCATATTGGGAGAGGCCCTGAACATTGCCATTTGTGAGAGTCAGACCTACACAGACGAGAGAGAACATGGTTAGATGTCAAACTTGCTAACCCACCAGGCCACCCAGGATTCTCGTTTCAGTTTCAGGATGTCTTGAAATAATTTCCATTGTTTTTCTAGTTAGATATTCTTCTTAATACATGTATGCCTAAATTTGTGCTAATCTGTTCTCTTACATTCACCATAAATGTGAAAATAGTATAAAAATACAATACTTCACTTTGTTAAACTTATTATTATTTATTATGAAGAGTAAAATCAATTAATAAGCATGTGTTTAACAGGCTGAATTTATTTTTCACAATTATTACAAATAAAACTTCAGATTTACCTGCATTGCTGTCAATATCCTTATCCAAAAAATTACAAATGAAGAAGCTGTGAAGATTCCTCTCAAGAGAGTACCTGAACAAATCATCTGCTAACTGCTGTACACCTATTACAGTAAATGCTTCATTTAAAGCCCAGCTTGTTATTTTAGCACTCTAGATAGATTTTATTTGTTTTGTGCTATTGATATCTACGCCCACAGGTGACAATGCTGAGATCTACCTGTCCCAATATGACACTGGCTGTTGAATGGGATGTAAAACCCCAACTTCGACTTTGATAACTACCATTGAAGTAACATATCATTTAGATTTCATAATGAGGACTTCATCTATTTGTATACATATGTCTCATCTATTTGCGTCTTGCATAATTGAACTAGAAATGTAACAATTTCTTCAAAGTTAGTGTTTTTATATCCAGTTCAACTGCCAATGTAATATTAAGACAGGATCTAGGATTGACAAAAACATGTTAACTGCCAGTAAATATAACCCCCTCCCCAAATGCACATAGGAAAATTTGAAACGGTTTAAACCTTTTGTGTGGGCGGTCACAGCAACTACTGAACACCACAGTATGTAATGCTTTGTAACAGAAGTCTGGCACTATATGGAGGGATGTAGTGTTATAAAAATAAGCATATAAACTAGGGTAACCCTGTAAGATATTTACCCGTCGTGATATGACCTGTACAGTGTTGAAAGCAACGTAAACCCCTGTAAGATATCGGCATACCTATTAGCCCACCGAAGACCTAATTTTTGGTACAAAGAAGAAAATATAGCAAACATGCTTCTTGGCTTGGTAATTTGGCAAATGCCTTAAATTAGCACAACTTTGAAATACACATTAAGATTGGAACTCTAACCAATCAGAATCTCTTGGCACAAAAATAAACCACTGTAAGCTCCAAGAGAGTTGGTAGCGAGTCATTGTGAAATGCTTACAGAAGGAATGCTGTCATCATGTAAAGGTTAATAAGTTGGTTGTTTTTCCATGTAAAGTCTATTTATTGTCAAGCAATAACAGGCAAAATTTCAATGTTTTACGGTAAACAGAAGTGAGCAGGTGGAAAATTTGCTGAACGAACCTTAATTATTTCATTTAATTATGGAACCGCTTTTTATGCTTGGTTAATTAGTGTTAAATTCTGCGTCTAATTAATTAGACTGGTAATGTTTCCAAGGTGAATATTCTATGTATTTAGTTAAAAGACATACATTTCTCAATTTATTTTTGCATGAATTGAGAAATTTGAAGTAAGAAATTATATGTTTTTGGACATTGTGATGAAAAAAATGTACCATTTTGTGTACATTCAATAGGAATGTAGGAATTTCAGTGGTTTAAACTTTTACAAAAATATGTTATAAACCGAACATGCATAAATATATTACCACACATTTAATAATTAATTTTCAATTTCAATTTGATCAACTTGTACGGTTCAATCTTACTTTACATTATCAATGGAAAGTCAGATATTGTGTCTTTTATTTTTTTAAAGTTTTTTGGTTTTAAACAATGTTGACATGTATATCATCTACTGCTTTATGTTGGTCAAAGTTTGAAACTGGTTGAAAGTGCCAAAGAAATATAATCTATATTATTCTACCCGTGAGGTAAAGCAAAATGTACAATATTTAAAAATCCGACACTGTGTGGTATCTTTACATATATCGGGTGTGTGTGTGTGTTTTTTGTTTGTATGTTTGCTCGTCTTCGTATATGATAACTACAGAATGAACAGATCTTTCTGAATATTTTATCAGGGTGGTGCCTGACAAACTTGGGAAGGATCTGATTCTAATCTAGATATAAAACGAAATCCTCGAGGTTTTTGACCAGAGGATTAAAATAACTAAGATATTAAGAAGAAAAAAATTAATTATAGTCAACACATGTGAACCTGTGAAGATAGTGATTTTGGAAGTAAATGTTCACTTGGAACCATTTTAAAACATGTTCAATATTTTCACCTGCAAGCCAAGACTATTATAGGTTTCCCAACTTTCACAAGTGAAAACATAAGTAGAATGACCTCCACAATTTTATTTTGGACCAGAAAATTTGTGCAGTCCGGGTAAATTCATGAACAGGGTTATAACTTAAGTTTACCCACATAATTCTTTCATCAGAATTTATGACACCTGAAATACGGCTCCTGCAAAACACCATCTGATCAGAAATTAATCTTTGAAAGGTCAATCCTTGTGAATAGGGTGGCACATAAGAGCTGTTTATAATCCCTCTTTTATGGTTGCTGACAAAATTATATTAGATTTATAGGTGGTGACACTGGGTCTCAAGGTGTATGACGAGTAAAGGACGGGGTTCAATTCCCCATCTGACATGAAGTGGGAAAGTTGGGAGTTGCAGGTTGTTAACCAACTAGTATGCACTACTTTCCTCCACCCCCTAAACTACCCATTGTGACATGTCCTGTAAAAGTGTCAATGAATGAATGAATGAATCAATCAATCAATGGGGTCTTGAATTTTAAACTTTGCCATGGCCAAAGGTGTGAAATGTGGCACTTATTTGTTGATACCTCATGGTGTGAGGTGCAGAATGTTGACCAAATCGTCTTCCCTGCTTTTACCCACACCTGCAATGATTTACTTTGTGATATGATCTATATCATTTCCTGAAAGTATTCAAATAGTGATAGTCGGAAAAGTCTGGTAAAGAAAACTTGACCAAGTACAATGGACTAATTTATCCAGCCAGGAGCTACATATCTTAAATCGGATTTTTACAAGGTTTTATTGATCAACAAACATTACATTTATTCCATGTCCATATGCTGGAAGGTCTGGGATTCAATGCTCGCCAAGGTATGGATATTGAACTCTGTGACAAGGTACTTTACACCAAAAGTGTCCCTTTCACAAGGAGGACTAGTTGGAGAGGTGAACCTGTGATGGACTGGCAACCTGTTCGGTGGAGGTGAAATATTCTGAATGACTTCAAGCCTCAGACACAGGAAATAAGTTCTTGTCACTTGGACCACTAGGCCCAAAGAATGACTTTACCTTTTTTTATGTGCCAGTATGTTACCAATTAGACATTTTTGTATACAAAAGAGATTGTTTTACAAAATCAAAACAATTAATACACTGTAAAAAGTGATGTTATATGTTTAGTTTTTTTTCAAAATAAGATATAAAACAAAACTTATCTGTTTAGAACAAAAGAACAAAATTAAGTAAATTTATTGAAAATATACAAAATTGTAAAATCACAATAATAAATCACAGTCTTTGCCATGGTCTTTCAATAGCATTTTGGCATTAGCTTTATCAAAAGTAAAATTATTCTAAAATTTACAATATAAGTCCGGTTACATATGAAAGTACATTAGTATGCACCATGAGCAAGACATATGACCTTTTCCTTCATAAATTCTTTTTGACTTGGGTGATCATATCACTGTATTCCTCAGCAAAGTTATGTTCATGAGCCAATGTCCATGCATGATAACACACCTTCAGATGATCATGGATGACACTAACACCAGCTTTCTTTAACCTCTCCACAAATAAGAGGCCTTCATCTCTGAGTGGGTCATACTGACAAGTACTTATGTAAACTGGGGGCAGTTGCTTCAAGTGCTTCTCATCAGCCAAAAGTGGACACAGATCTGGGTTTGTAAACTTCTCTTTAATTTCCTGCCATATTTTAGCATCCTGATATTTCCTTGGAATATAGCGTGCATTAATTTTGTCATCTGGAAGAAGGTTGAGATCCATGATGCCTTTCAAAGATTCTCTGAATTCTGGAGAGACGTGGTCATTGTAAAAGAAATTGTTTCTGTACTTGTCACTTCCAAACACATACCATGATGTGAAATAGGTGGCGAGTTGTTTTGACACAACAGGTCCATTTCGATTGTACCGATAAGATGGCAAGTCAAAGTTGAAGAGTTGTAGCCAGGGATAAATCAGAACTTGTAGTTTTGGCATTGGAGTAAAGTTCTGCTTGATGAGTCTTAGGGAAATCACTGTGGCTAAGTTCCCTCCAGCACTATCTCCTGAAAATAATGTACATTGTATTTAGGACACATTGTCAACATATTTTCCTTTTTGGTATGCTGTCAAACTAAATGTGTTTTGATGCTTGGATAATAAAATAAAAACAGTTAAAATAACAAGCTTGTGACATGCTAGAAAGAGGAAGCTCATAATTTCTATTTACTAATGAGAAATTTTCATCACATTTGTGATTTTCCTAATTATTTTAAGCAACTGATCTTACTTTATGCAGGAGCTTTTTCGATTTTGCATTTTGTTTTTACCAGTTCAAACTGTGGTGAATTTCATCTTTCTAATACAATAAGACAAATACTGATAGAAAACGCACTGGAAATAAGCAGAGTATAATAGCACATATATACTAGACATTGAGTCAGTTGGATGCAGCGTATCCCAGGATGAGACATGGTGAAGTTCAATGAAAGTCTCTACCCTCATACCAAATATGAAAAGTCAATGTAAAATACTAGTATTTTTACATTATCGTGTCTAAAGAGAAATCTCGGAGGAAGATATTGGGCCTTTTTGGTTAGTAAACACACTACGACCTTGAAGCAGAGGTCAAAGCTCAAACCCAACCCTTTCATAAGACTCCCAGCTCATGAGTTGATACAGCTCGACTTAACATTCTGACCCTCTAGGACAAATAATTTAGTTATAAATGAAATATAGGGGAAAAGGCTGACATGGCATTGTTTTGAGGTCAGCCATGACCTTGAAAAAAAGAGGTCGAAGGTCTATAGTTTATAGTTATTCACTTGCTCAACTCAGTAATGGTTATATTTAGAACAATAATAACTAAAATGTAATTCTTGACACTACATTCAGCTACCAAGATTGTATATTTCTCAAAAAGGAAAATATTCACATATTTTAAAACTAACATGGAAACACAAATGTATCAGGAAAAAGCCTGTACTGGTATACACTTGTTTTAAATCAGTTTGCTGTTACTTGCTCCAGGTTCACCATCAATCATGCTACAAATGTCCTACCCATTACTGCAACTCTCTTTGGATCTACATCATAGTCTCTGGCATGTTGTAGGAAATACTTTGTAGCCTTTTCTGAATCATCTACTGCAGCGGGAAAAACATGCTCTGGAGCTCTTCTGTAACTGAAATTTTACAACATAATTTATGCCCCAGGGTTGGTTAAGTGAAGAGAAATGGGTGTCAGGCCAATGACAAAACAAAAAGGTTAGGGATTTTTGTCCTATTCAAATTGGGACAGACCTTCAGCATTGTCACTTGCTGGGGTGGAGCTCGTGGCAGCCTGTGATTTGACAAATATTAGGTCACTTAGATCATCAGTGAATGAAGAAAAACAAAACCCTAAAATATCTGATAAACAAGGCAGTGAGTGATGCTTTGCCATCCTGGTTTGGGAAGATAGAAGCAACACTTGTGGTAAAGTGGGCTTAATTTGATTTACCAGGATAGAAAGTCACTTTTGACAAGATCATATCAACAGTACAGATCATATTATGGGTGTGACCACAGAGAGAAGCGAGACCAGCTAGTCATTTGACAAGAACCAACTGGAATCTGACTGATCTCAGATTAGGAAAAACCAATGGGAAGTAGCAATGCAGCAAATGTGGTATATGGTATTGGTCAAAAAATTTATCCAAGATAAGTTACCCCCCCAAAAAACAAAAAAAACTACTACATTGTTTTAGATGGAAATGTGACTGAATATTAAGGTTTATCCGACTAACTTACCCTATATTTTAACAGTTTTGTAAGTACATTTGTATTCAGTATGTTAATTTGTAGTCAGTTTCTCAATAAAATATTACTATTTTTCGGTAACAAAAATATTGTAAAAATTGGACATCGATAAGAAAATCCAAACTCTTCTACTGTAAATTGAGACTGCAATTAGATGCACAATTTCAGAAGTGGGAGATTGTGCACTCTCTTATTATAGATGTCTCTGTATTACAGGTTTGCAGGCACAAAAAAATCTTATTCTCAGAAATTTTTCTTATTCATAGAAATTTTCTTAGAAAACGATCATCTTCTTGGAAAATTCTAAGAATAAAAACAATTGCAAGTAAAAGAATGATAGTGAATATCAAACCAGTTGATTCTTTTCTTACCGGGTCAGGTGCACACAGTTTTAGGTACCATAGAAGTAATAACTTGACTCGATAGCTGTACTATGCTCATAAGCAAAGACGATAAAAATATCTCTAGATGTGTCTACAATCTTATGATATATGGCCCAATGAGTGTCAGCACCTAACAGTAAATATAAATGTTGTTTTTTTGTGTGAAGTGAACCTTATCTGTATAGTTATCCTGGAGGTCACACCTCTTTTCAGTTCACAATAAGGATATGCAATTTGGTGTGAGCCAGTAAGTTCATTTTTCAACTTTTATTTCAGTAAATGACAAATATTTCATAAATTGAACCATATTGCAAGTTTCACTAAAATCTAATTAATATAACGAACTGAAGTCCTTGTTGGGTATATGGATTATAGAGTAAGAAATCGAAAATTCGCCACATATCTGAAATTCGCCACATGTGGAAATACTAATAAAATAAAGGAATTGAGGTGAGATTTGTTGAATGTACAGTAAGTTAAGGCTTTCTGAACTAAAAAATGCCAATTTTAAGACAAAACATCATTTTCTTTATAAAATTAACTAAGGTTTTAGAGGTGGCGAATTTCAGATTTCTTACTCTATATTAAAGTTATTTTGTTATAGAGCATACACTGATACCATTAAAAAATGGAAAACAAGTAAAAGTAAAATCAGATATACGAATGTATTTAGTCAAACCGTCAACAGCTAAATCAAATATATTAATCAGAAATTTAATGATCACAAAATAGCATCAGAGATGACAGTACACCACAGCCTGGGAAAATATTTTGCAACACCATGAGATATAGAAGTAGTGAAACAGTACACAGATTGGGATACTTTCAGAGCACTGCATGTAAAGATTAAGTATTAAAACAAGGTAATTTTGTAAACTAAAAGTTATGAAGCTGTAAAATTTCTTAACTGGAGAATAGCTGTCAATGAAACTATCACAATTATGTATGGTCGAATTATGGTTTGAATGTTTTGAATATTATCCATACATACAGATGTGGCAATACATGCTTATATGTGGAGTTGGGGCAAAACCTGTGACTCACTTGATGCAATACCATCAGTTACAATGGGGAGTTGCAAAAGTAAAACCCTTAATGAATTCTAATATGACTTTAACAGTGCTTAATCTACATCAAAAGACGCCCAAAGGTGAAATAACCAAGCTTCAAGTAAAAAGAGAGATATAAGAGAGATAAAACAGTATCACATATCCCTGTAGAGAGATAAAATAGCATCAGATATGCAATATCATAGGTCAAATCCAGGTCACACCATGACGTTGCACACCTATAACCCCCGACCAATGTCCCTACCAAATATCAACTTCCTACACATTATGATTTCTGAAATATAGCCCGGACAAGGTATTATAGGTCAAGGTCACTATGGCAAGGTCAAAGGTCAAATCAAGGTCACACCATGACATTGCACACCTACAACCCCTAACCAATGTCCCTACCAAGTATCAACTTCCTACATATTACGGGTTCCGAGATATAGCCCGGACAAGATTTTATAGGTCAAGGTCACTACGGCAAGGTCAAAAGTCAAATCAAGGTCACACCATGACGTTGCACACCTACACCCCCTAACCAACGTCCCTACCAAGTATCACCTTTCTACACTTTACGGTTTCTGAGATATAGCCCGGACACGATTTTATAGATCAAGGTCACTATGGCAAGGTCAAAGGTGAAATCAAGTTCACACAATGATGTTGCACACCTACACCTCCTAACCAATATCCCAAGTATCAACCTCCTACACCTTACGGTTTCCGATAAACAGAACGGACAAACTTTTTCCCGCCACCCACCCACCCGCCCATCCATCTGGACACCATGGGTGAAAAGAATACCCCGAGGGCTGTGGGGTAAAAACTAATCAATACAAATCAAAGATAACTGTGTAGAAAGTCTGTCATGTTATTCAGAGTTTTTTATCAACAAAAGAAATAATGTCACTGTACTCTTCAATGAAACTGTTCTCATGACTAAATGTCCAACCATGAAAGCATGCTGTCAAATGATTGTGGATAACGTTCACACCAGCTTTTCGCAGTCTGTTCACGTAGAATATTCCTTCATCTCGCAAGATATCGTACTGACAAGTAGATATGTAGGCTGGTGGTAAGTGTTTGAGGTCTTCTTCTGCAGTTATAAGTGGCCATAAATCAGGATTCTGAAATTTTTCTCTGACATTCCGCCATATCGTTGATTCCTGGGGCACGCTTGCTTTGTATGCTTTCATAATGGCATCATTCGGAAGGAGGCTTATGTCGAAGATGTGTTTATAGGATTTTCTGTATTCTGGTGACACGTGGGTGTTATTGAAGATATATTTCCTGTATTCTTTATTTCCAAACACATACCAGGATAGAAAATAAGAAGCGAGTTCCTTTGTGACTATGGGTCCATGTCTGTTATATTGATAGGATGGCAAGTCACTGGTGAGTTTCTGAACACCAGGGTAGATTAATACCTGTAGTTTTGGCATTGGGGTGAATTGAGCCTTGCTCAATCTGCGGGAAATCACTGTGGCAAGATTACCCCCAGCACTGTCACCTAGAAGTATATACGAATTAACATTATTTAAATTTATTCAGTTGGCACAATGTATGCATTAAAATTTCATACAATGTTAATTTTTTTTCTGTTTGCACCTCATATTCAACTTCAAGTATAATAATAAACAGGTCCCACTGATAGAAAAACACTGTGACTGTTAGGCAATATTAATATTTTCTAAACAGTAAATGTTGCAGTAAATCAGTAACATAGTCTGCAAACTTGTACATGGTTTAAGAGAGAAATGTCTGGGTTTGCTCTTCTGTCAGAAATTTACTTAAATACTGACCACTGGAATTTCAGATATGTGGCGAATTTTAGCTTTCTTACCACAGCAATTTTCACAAACACAGTAAAATAACAAAGAAAGCTAAAATATTGGAATTAATAAACTTGAAATTTACAACAGTATATGAAATTTCCCAGTGAGGAAACTCCCTTCTATTTCCTTGAATTTTTGAAATTTGTTACACAACGGTGTTTTTATGACTATATTAGGTCTTTGATCTGTACTGATGAACATATTAACCAAAATGTTTATTATTTTACATTATGTTTTAAGGATACCGAAGATATTTTTTTCACATACAGTTAAGAATTTTACATTTCTGATTCCAAAACTTGATTTTGTCTTCGAATCTTGTACACAAGAATCTACATCATAAGTCATAAACAATGAGTAAACTAAACATTACAGTTCCAATATCTTAATGGATAATGTGGTCTATTATAAGGATCTTGTCCATAAATCCTTGACTTAAAGAGAAAAGCATGATTGCAGTACAATGATCTAACACCCCAGGTCCATATGTATCACTTATCATTAAAATTAACCAATTTATACATTTGGAGGTTTCTACAACTAGTACTTCAGAGAAAGTGCAGAAAAACTGGCAAAACATGTGACTGGTTTCAAGTTTAAAGGTAAGTAATATGACCCAAAAATTGTTCTTATTACCTGCTCCCATCTGATAGGAGATCAATGCTAATAAATTAGTTATAACAACAATCCCTAATGATTCTTTTGGATTAATCAGCTGACAAGTAGGATTATAGGATACAATTACCTTGTTCCATTTTCACAGAAAAGTGTACATACCTAGTTGTAACACCATAGAGATACGTCACAACACCACAAAGATAAGATCTAGGAATGTACAACTGGAAAGATTGGCTGTGACTACTCCAGACAGAGTCTAACCTAATATGGATTTTATAGCACTTAATCTCTATCACTGATAAACTCTAAGGCACAACTGTACATAAATGTATTGAATAGTCATAGGTCCACTGACAGAGCCAGGTCATATCAAAGAAGACAGAGGGGTGGCTGGATGACTATCGCGGATAAGCTTTTACAAACAGATAAGTTCCGAGCTTTTGCCTGAAGGAGGCTGACTCAGAAATGTTCATTCACAAAGGTTTTTAAACATGTTAAAAAATTGGATGAGTGTCTTTAACTATTGCAATTACACTCCCAACCTTTATGAGTGAAAAGTTAAGATGTACACAAGACTGCAGTCAGGATTACATTATCAGGGCAATCAGGAGAGTAGAAGTGTGTTATTATTATTAATTTAGTCTTCAGATCTCCTACCCATAACTGCAACTCTGTTCGGATTCACATCATAATCCGAGGCATGTTGCAAGAAAAACCTGGTAGCAATTTCACAGTCATCCACTGCAGCAGGAAACACATGCTCTGGAGCTCTTCTGTAGCTGTAAGAACCACAAATGTCTTACAAATCATCCATGTGCAAATCTTTAAATTTATGGTTGATTTCAATAACTACTATTGCTGAATACTGTCATTACCTATGCCAAGGAGGTATTAAATTCATAAACCATAATTTATCTGTTTCACTGTTTGTTTGTTAGTAGGATTATGCATATACTACTGGTTGGACCTTCATGAAATAAATGAGAAGATGGGTCTTGGTCCAGATTAGATCCCACTGCTTGGATACAAAAAAACTATCAAAGAACCCGATTTTCTAATTTACTTATTATTGAGTCATTTTTAAAAATGACACATGCCTTTGCCGAGGTAGGCGCTCATCAAGTGCTCTTGTTGTAATGTTTATCACTACAGTGGAACCCTGTTAAGTCTCAAAGTATTAAAAAGATACTTCCACTTAGGTAGTAATTTCAAATAACAGAGTAAACAAAGTGGAAGGAAAGGGCACTGTAAATAACTGATATTAAATAATAAATATTTATTTCAGCCATGTATATATGAACAAATAACAGATAGAAGCTAGAATAGATAGAAGCCGGATGAAAAGGAGGCTTTTATTATCCACCATTTTCAATGATTTATGAGTAAAATTAAGCTATATTAAATGCAGAAAAAGACTGTCATATACATGTGTGCACAAATGACTATAAAATTTTAAATTTTAACTTGCGATTTCTCAGCCATTTCTAGACGAATTTTTATGAAAGAAAAGGAGCAGAAGCAATATAAAAAGATCTTTCTAATTATGTATTATACATATTTGTAGGTTACACAGTTTCCGAGATATTAGTGAAAAACTGGAACTTGTTCACAGAGATTATCCATGGTACAGGGGTGCCACTTTATACAAAAAAAAAAATATATATATATATATATCCTGCTCTCTATATGTCACTATATAGGTCATATAAGGCACGTGGTGGTGGTGGATAATGAAAGAGTAGAGTTCAGTCTAAACTACTTTAAATGATAGAAGTTAATGACAAATATTGGATTGTATTTATTTTTAACAATAGCAATTGTGACATTTATCAATGACTGAATGAGTTAAAGTAACATATTTATAGAATTTATTGTAACATCTAATATCTTTATAATAAATGGTACAAGCAAAAGTTAATGATAATAGCAGTATTTGCTGCTATAAAGAAAATTTAAATAGCAAGCTTAAGTGAACCTTCTCCTACTAGTAAATATGCTATGCAAAACATCACTAGATGAAGATTTGATCTGCAGTGAAAGACATTAGGCTTTGTTGACATAAAGATATGTACAATTACACATTAGGTACATCAGTAATGTCTCTTTCTCTGGATCAATGGGTCTGTTTGTAGAATATCTCCAGTTGAACAGGGCACACCATATGGAGCAGGAAGGTGGCACATCATGGACGAACGTGTCCTCATTGTTCTGATTTCAAGTTCTGATGTCACACTATTATAGTTCACATAGTGAAATGTAGTCCCATCCAAGTTTGGTCTAGTTGTTCATTAATGTCAGATTTATACGGTTTGCTGTGTAAAAATATCCACAGAAGCTTTCATTTCTTAAAACAGAAGTGTTTTTTGTAATAAACATGAAAGATTTTGACAAAATAAATGTTCAAACTGTTCAACTGTTGTGGTAAAAAAGGGTGTACAGTTTATTTTATGGACTGGATATGGGTACAACCATCCTACAGAGGCTTAATGTAGTTCTGATGAAACAGAATATGTATCCCTGTGCAGTGAACAGGGGGCAATCATAACAGTGATATGGTCATAAAATAACCAAGAAAACAAGCATTCTGACACATGCAATTATCTCCCGCCGTATAAATTAGATGTACTAAAGATAGTGGAATATAAATTTTCTTGTGAGATAGAGGCACATGTAGAATAGACAACAAGCAAGAGGCACTTTAATGTTTGATTGCAATACTTTTAAAGACAAAAGGCTTTTACTCATTTTAGTAGGTATTACTCTGCCATCCAAAGAGCTACAGTTCTGCAACTTTACTATGTAGTAGATCAACCCAAAGTAGGTGAAGGACATATTTAGAAGAAACTGCCTATCTGTAACACTTTTAGAGATAAAAGACATTTACTCATTTTAGTGGCTATTACTCTGCCATCCAAAGAGCTACAGTTCTGCAACTTCACTATGTTATAGATCACCCAAAAGTAGGTGAAGGACTTAGAAGAAATTGTCTATGTTGAATACTTTTAAAGATAAAAGACATTTACTCATTTTAGTAGCTGTTACTCAGCTATGGAAAGAGCTACAGTTCTGCAACTTCACTATGTGGTAGATCACCCAAAAGTAGGTGAATGACTTATTTAGAAGAAATTGCGTATATTCAATACTTTTACATATACAAGACATTTACTCATTTTAGCAGATATATGACTCAGCTATGCAAAGAGCTATAGATGTGCAACTTCGCTATGTGGTAGATCACCCAAAAGGTGAATCAGTTATTCAGAAGAATGTGCCTTTTCGTAACACTTTTAGAGATAAAAGACATTTTAGCATTTTAGTAACTGTTACTCAGCTATCCAAAGAGCTACGGTTCTGCAACTTCACTATGTGGTAGATCAGCCAAAAGTAGGTAAATGACTTATTTAGAAGAAATTGCCTATCTGTAATACTTTTAAAGATAAAGGGTATTGACTCATTTTAGTAGCTATTACTCAGTTATGCAAAGAGCTACAGTTGTGCAACTTCACTATGTGGTAGATCAGCCAAAAGTAGGTGAATGACTTATTTAGAAGAAATTGCCTATCTGTAATACTTTTAGAGAAACAAGAGGAGAGTGCCCGTGAACGGGCACTATGTCAGCTGACTGAGTGTTTTTGATTTGTGAAGGTGATAATGAGAGGAAAGCATAATTATCAGGGAAAGTGCTGTACAGAAATACAGTAAATGGTAATTGAACAGCATGTTTGAAAGAAATTCCGAAGCTGACAGAAGAAAAGGACAAAAAAGTTGTGCCCTGGAAATGGTATTATGAAGGAAAGTAACAAGGTAACTGTTTAAGTGTAAAAAGTAGGTTAAAACATATTTAAAGAAATACTGCAAATGCAATATCCTCGTTTCCACCTTGAAGAAGGGGTCCAAGGTCAAATCCAACCACACAAAAACATTCCCAGCGCATGATTTCCTATAGGTTGGTTTACCATCCCAAACCTCTAGGACCAATAATAAGCGAGTTATAAGCACTTTTAAGTTTGGCTGTCCTCATTTGACCTAGAAGGAGGGGTCCAAAGGTCAAATCTGACCACACCAAAAGAATCCCAGCCCATGATTTCCTATATGTTGGTTTACCATCCCACACTTCTAGGACCATTAATAAGCGAGTTATAAGCACCTTTAAGTTTGGCTATCCTCGTTTGACCTTGAAGGCAGGGTCCAAGGTCAAATCTGACCACACCAAAAGATTCCCAGCCCATGATTTCCTATAGGATGGTTTACCATCCCAAACCTCTAGGACCAATAATAAGCGAGTTATAGGCACTTTAAAGTTTCGCTATCCTTGTTTGACCTTGAAGGAGGGGTCCAAGGTCAAATCCGACCACACCAAAAGATTCCCAGTCCATGATTTCCTGTAGGTTGGTTTACCATCCCAAACCTGTAGGACCAATAATAAGCGAGTTATAAGCACTTTAAGTTTGGCTATCCTCAATTGACCTTGAAGGAGGAGTCCAAGGTCAAATCTGACCACACCAAAAGAATCCCAGCCCATGATTTCCTATATGTTGGTTTACCATCCCAAACTTCTAGGACCATTAATAAGCGAGTTATAGGCACTTTTAAGTTTGGCTATCCTCGTTTGACCTTGAAGGCAGGGTCCAAGGTCAAATCCGACCACACCAAAAGAATCCCAGCCCATGATTTCCTATATGTTGGTTTACCATCCCAAACTTCTAGGACCATTAATAAGCGAGTTATAAGCACTTTTAAGTTTGGCTATCCTCGTTTGACCTTGAAGGCAGGGTCCAAGGTCAAATCTGACCACACCAAAAGATTCCCAGCCCATGATTTCCTATAGGATGGTTTACCATCCCAAACCTCTAGGACCAATAATAAGCGAGTCATAGGCACTTTAAAGTTTCGCTATCCTTGTTTGACCTTGAAGGAGGGGTCCAAGGTCAAATCCGACCACACCAAAAGATTCCCAGTCCATGATTTCCTGTAGGTTGGATTACCATCCCAAACCTCTAGGACCAATAATAAGCGAGTTATAAGCACTTTAAGTTTGGCTATCCTCAATTGACCTTGAAGGAGGAGTCCAAGGTCAAATCTGACCACACCAAAAGAATCCCAGCCCATGATTTCCTATATGTTGGTTTACCATCCCAAACTTCTAGGACCATTAATAAGTGAGTTATAGGCACTTTTAAGTTTGGCTATCCTCGTTTGACCTTGAAGGCAGGGTCCAAGGTCAAATCCGACCACACCAAAAGATTCCCAGCCCATGATTTTCTATAGGTAGGTTTTCCATTCAAAACCTCTAGGACCAATAATAAGTGAGTTATAAGCACTTTTTAGTTTGGGTATCCTCGTTTGACCTTGAAGGAGGGGTCCAAGGTCAAGTCGGACCACATCAACAGATTCCCAGCCCATGATTTCCTATATGTCTGTTTACCATCCCAAACCTCTAGGACCAATAATAAGCGAGTTATAAGCACTTTCAAGTTTGGCTATCCTTGTTTGACCTTGAAGGAGGGGTCAAAGGTCAAATCTGACCACACCAAAAGATTCACAGCCCATGTTCTCCTACAGGTTGGTTTACCATCCCAAACCTCTAGAACCAATAATAAGAGAGATATAAGCACTTTTCATGACTGACAAAGAAACAAAATACTCCAAATGCAATATTTTTCAAGTTACAACTGATTTACTCAACAGGCAGTACCTGAAAATAGCTATTGCTCAGTTGTGCCATGAGCTACAGGTCTGTAATTTCACTATGTTTACCATCCCAAACCTCTAGGACCAATAATAAGCGAGTTATAAGCACTTTCAAGTTTGGCTATCCTTGTTTGACCTTGAAGGAGGGGTCAAAGGTCAAATCTAACCACACCAAAAGATTCACAGCCCATGATTTCCTACAGGTTGGTTTACCATCCCAAACCTCTAGAACCAATAATAAGAGAGATATAAGCACTTTTCATGACTGACAAAGAAACAAAATACTCCAAATGCAATATTTTTCAAGTTACAACTGATTTACTCAACAGGCAGTACCTGAAAATAGCTATTGCTCAGTTGTGCCATGAGCTACAGGTCTGTAATTTCACTATGTTATAGCTGACCCAAAAGTAGCTGAATAACATATTTACACAAATTTCTGTAAATGCAATAGTTTTCCAATTGCAACTGATTTACTCAACAGTGAGAACTCCAAAGTAGCTATTACTCAGCTATGCAATGAGCCACAGGTCTGGAACTTCACTATGTTATAGCTGACCCCAAAATAGGTGAATAACATATTGAAACAAAATACTCTAAATGCAATAGTTTTCAAGTTATAAGTGATTTACTCAACAGTGATAACCTAAAAGTAGCTATTACTCAGCTATGCCATGAGCTACAGGTCTGAAATTTTACTATGTTATAGCTGACCCAAAAGTAGCTGAATAACATATTTATACGACATTCTCTAAATACAATAGTTTTCAAGTTACAAGTGATTTTACTCATGATGGAAGTTACTGAAAAGCCCAAAAGTAGCTATTACTCACTTAGCTATTGAGACAGACATCCAAGTTACTCACCATGTTGTAGCTCTGAAAAAAGTAGCTGAATAACATATTTTAACAAAATGCTCTAAATGCAACACTTTTCAAGTTATAAGTGATTTAGTGCATGATTTCATGAATTTTAATGCATTAAAAATTATTAAAAAAATTTATTAAAAACAAAATAAAACAGATCCAGGTCTCATACTCACACAAGAGAATATACCTCTGGCCTAGTACATATATGCAAGATATGAGAGAAATTCCTGCAATAGTCACTGAGAAAATTGTGATAAAGTGTTGAAAGTTTCACACTTTTGGTGGGGGTACCTCCCTTATAATGTCTCTAGCAAACAGACTAACAGACAGATTTGCATGCCTTGAACAATTTTTCATCCTCGATAGATAAGGTATCTTTTAAAAAAAACAGCATGTCTCTAGGCCTTGTAGTTTTGGAGGAGAAGATGTTCACGCCGACGTGTACGCGGACGCGTACGCCCACGCCGCAGAGAGACGACATAATGTCAGCTGACTGACAAGTCAGCTGACATAAAAAGACATTTACTCATTTTAATAGCCATGAGTGTGCAACGCAAAAAGCTATAGATCTGCAACTTCACTATGTGGTAGATCAGCCCAAAGTAGGTGAATGACTTATTCAGAAGAAATTGCCTACCTATAATACTTTTAGAGATAAAAGATATTTACTCATTTTAGTAGCTATTACTCAGCTATCTACTCACTTAGCTATTGGCCTAGATCTGCAAAAGCAACAAAAATATAAAGGACACAGGAAAGTAAGCTTATCAAAAACAAGATGAATAACAAATGAAAAGATTTGCCCAACTTTAATACTTGTGAAGGTATTTGACATTTATTTCCATCATAATTTTGCTACAAATAAGAAAATAGCTATTGCTCACTTATGACAAGCAATGGTACCCCAAATCATATGCCATGTTATAGTTAAGGAAAAAGTAGCTTAACAAATTATTTTAGGAAAATACTGTAACTGCAGTAGTTTTTGAGTTACAATGGATTTACTCAACAGTCAGAATTTCAAAGTAACTATTACTCAGCTATCCAATGTGCAACAGGTCTGCAACTTTACTATCTGATAGCTTATCAAAAACTAGATGAATAACATATTTGAAAATATTTCCCTAACTTTAATACTTTTAAAGATATTTGACATTTCGTATGTCATTATTTTGCAACAAATAAGAAAATAGCTATTACTCACTTATGGCATGCAATAGAACCCCAAACTATATGCCATCTTATAGTTAAAGACAAAGTAGCGGAACAACATATTTTAGGAAAATACTCTATGTCATTATTTTGCTACAAATAAGAAAATAGCTATTACTCACTTATGGCATCCAATGGGACCCCAAACTATGTACCATCTTATAGCTAAGGACAAAGTAGCTGAACAACATATTTGAAGAAAAACCTGTAACTGCAATAGTTTTTGAGTTATGAGTCCTTTACTCAAAGTAGCTAAGATTGGTGATTGCTATTACTCACTTATCTTCAGGCCTAAGTCCATAAAACCAAAAAAATTTTCAAGGGCGTGAAATTCATTGGGACAATTAATTTACAAAAAAATCTGTAGCTGTAGTACTTTTGGAGAAATCTGTGTGACACACTAACGCACGCACGCACAACCTTTGCTGGACCAAAACTGCCCCTTTTGGATTTACGCTAATGGTTTTATTTATTGTAAACTATTCACAACAGCATTAAAAATAAAATCAGAGATTCCCTAACACCAAAGCCCCTGGAATCAGTGGGGGACATTATGAGATATAAAACAGGTGAAAAACTGCCAAGAACACAAAATGTGAGTTATGTAAAGGTACGGGAGAAACACTTGAGAACGATTGTTTAAAAAGTTTGTTTAAAAGAATGTTTAAAAGCATCGAGGCTGTGTGGTTAGGGTTTTATTATGCATAGGAATACAATTAAACTTTCTTTTTAACAGTCTATAATACAAAAGTTTATGTTCTATTTCTATCCTACAATGACATAAATAAGGCTAAATACCTGTTTTTATGAATAGAAAGTTTTAAAGTGGTTAACAATAGGCTGTTTGATCTATCTAACAAAATAAGCCAACTGATTACATCTAAGTCTTAATTCCATCCAGAAGTCCAAGCCATACATCCCGTAAAAATGTATTATTTAAGTGAGAAAAAATGTAAGATTTAATGCAACTTCTTTGGTAAAATGCCAGGTATAAGATATGGTTACCCAAAACTGGATACCAGACTATTCCACTGTTAAGTTAGATAGATTTACTTAGTTTAACTACTGTAGATTATGGGGAATCTCCACACTGCAAAGAGGGCATGTTTACATACACTGCACAGATGACCAATTTACAATAGTGAATATGTTATAAAAGTGAAAACAATTAGATACAATGTAAAATATGTACACATCTAAATGCAAATAAATGAGTTAATCAAGCTTTGACCAAATCATTGCAGACTATCAGGTGTGTAATAACATCAAAATCAAAAGTTTTACATCCCTCTTAACAGCCATGACCAAATCAAAGCAGACCCTAAGTGAATCTCACATGTTGCCATCAGCTGGACTCGAATAAATGCCCACAGAACTGAGAGTTAAATGCTCATATGCCAAATATGTCAACAGCTAGACTAGTGAGGCCCTTGTACCTTCCCTCAACATGTAATTATTTATTATATTAAAGTAGCATCTCAGTGACAAACCACTGTCAAATAATGGCTTTAAAATGGTATTATCATGAAGAGCAATCCATGTAAAAAAGACATGTGATGAGATTTTACAATAGAGGTAAAACTGTTACACAGCAGTGAAATGTAGCTCAACATAAAGTAAGTAGTCCATTCTCAAGCAAATTAAAGGTTTTTCAGACGGTAAATGCGACATCCATTGATACAGTGAATATAATGTAATATGTTTGTGTTTTTCAGTGCTTCTAACGGCTTGAGCTTCTATGGATTTCCCAAATCCCAAAACCACCAATGCTGAAATGCCCTTAAATCCCAATCTCTTGTGCACTTACTTGTTGTAACTAGATATTGCGTTTCGAAGCAGTGTATCCCCGGACAGGACATGGTTGAAGCGTGACATACAGAGTATTATGTTTTCATAATTTCATATAAGTCGTCTTCACATCCAAACCTCTACAACCAATAATAAGGGAGATATACACCATTATAGGTATCAAGGACCACATTCGACCTCCATGGAGGGCCCCAAGGTCAAATCTGACATCATCAAAAGATTCGGGGCACATGATTTCCTATAAGTTGTCTTCACATCCAAAACCTCCACAAGTAATAGTAAGGGAGATATAGGCCATTATAGGTATCACCTTTGACCCTGAAGGGGGGCCCAAGGTCAAATGTGACCCCACCATAAGATTCAGGGCAGATGATTTCCCATAAGTCGTCTTTACCGCCAAAACCTCTACGACCAATAATAAGGGAGATATAGGCCATTATAAGTATCAAGGCCCACATTCAACCTTGAAGGAGGGATGGGATCCAAGGTCAAATCTGACCCCATCAAAAGATTCGGGAAAAATGATTTCCTATAAGTTGTCTTCACATCCAAAACCTCTACGACCAATAATAAGGGGGATATAGACCATTAGAGGTATCAAGGACCACATTCGACCTTGAAGGAGGGATCTAAGGTCAAATCTGACATCACCAAAAGATTTGGGGCACATGATTTCCTATAGGTTGTCTTCACATTTAAAACCTCTACGACCAATTACAAGGGAGATATAGGCCATTATAGCCTCTAGGACCAATAATAAGTTATAAGCACTTTTAAGTTTTGCTATCCTCGTTTGACCTTGAAGGAGAGGTCCAAGGTCAAATCTGACCACATCAAAAGATTGCCAGCCCATGATTTCCTATAAGGTGGTTTCACATTGCAAACCTCTAGGACCAATAATTAATAAACGAGTTATAAGCACTTTTAGGTTTGGCTATCCTCGTTTGACCTTGAAGGAGGGTCCCAAGGTCAAACCTGACCACATCAAAAGATTCCCAGCCCATGATTTCCTATAAGTTGGTTTCACATTGCAAACCTCTAGGACCAATAATAATGCGAGGTACTTTGGCGGTCTGTGGATGACCTTCAATGAAGAGCTTCAAGGTCAAATTTCTGCATGCTTACATAGGACATTTATATGTATTATATGTAGCAGCCATAGGATGATCTAACTTTCTGTATATGAGAACTGAACCAAAATCTGAAAAAATGGCTAAAATCTGACCTTTAAGAGGCCACCAGTGACCTTGAAATTGAAGGTCAAGGTCACAAAACAATAGCGTTTGTGGCATTGCCTATATATACCCACATACCAAATTTGAAAGGTCTAACTAAAATATTTTTTAAGTTATCGCGTCCGAAAGGAAATCTCTGCAGTGGCGGCGGCGGTGTGACCATACTGAATCCTAAGTATTCCCGACTTTTGTCCGGCGATACAATAATGTGCTCTTACAATATCTGGGACAGTTTTGCTGGAATGTAGTTCACAATCCTGTGATTTTGTTTTCCTTTAAGCTAACCAGTAAAGGCATGTATCTGTGTTTGGCTTTGGCTTCAGTTCTGTGGTAAATTTTCAAGATGAATGAACTTGAAGCATATTGTAGTGGGAGGGGGAATTACTGATTGTTCTGCTGGGAGTCGATCCCACAGACTTTGGATTACACACAGAAACAAGAGCACTCACAGAGTGCAGACCTCTACCAAGGGAGCACATATCCTGAAAACTTCATCAAAATCAAACTTTTTGAGTTATCTGTCTTTAAAAATTACATTTCATGGATCCAGTAGATCCAGATAGTGATCCGGATCACTCCCAAAATTGAATCATTTCTTCCTTTTACCTTTTTCAGACATATCCTGAAAATTTCATCAAAATCCGTCAATAAGTTTTTGAGTTATCTTGTTCACAAACAAACTCACAAACCCACAAACAAACCCAGGCAAAAACATAACCTACTTGGCGGAGTTAACAAACACAAGTCTATCTCTTTAACTAGCTGAGCTAAAGGGGAATCCCCGAAAGCCAGTGTGTTAATAGAACTGATACATGTGAAGATTTTACATACTACCCCTCCAAGGAAAGACCTGTCCTCAGGTCTCACAAGACTACATTATTACACTTCAACTGGCTTTGCTTTCAGAGGGGGGATCTTATAAGCATCCACCATGCAGTGGGAGGAGAAATTATTAATTGGTTCTGCTGGGAGGCGATAAAAGGGACTTCTGATTAATCACAGAAATAAACACAAGTCTAGCTCTTTAACCAGCTGAGCCAAAGGGGAATCCCCGGAAGCCCTTGGGGCGGTTACACAAAGCCTCCTTTGGAAAGGGCCTCCTTTAGTAAAGGAAGGTCATGTTTTTTCCTTTGGAAATGCCACCTTAAAATCCAGTTTCATAAAGCCTCCTTTAACTCCCCTTATCAAAGGTTTCCCTTGAAACTTATGGAGGGAACAAATTTTGAAGGGCAGTTCTATAAAGTTAAGGTAGGTCCTTAGCTTCCTTGAAATTTAAGGGAGTTTTAAAGGTCTCCTTTAAGGAAAGAGGCTATGTGAAACTGTGATTTTTTTAAAGGAGGGAGATATTCAAGGAAATCCTTGAATTTAAGGTGACCTTTATCTTAAGGAACCTTCATGAAACTGGCCCCAGGTGTTAACAGAACTGATATACATGAGGATTTTACCATATTTAACACTGGTCATTTTATGAAATATATAATATAGTTATATGTACCTACTTTAAAAAGCATTAAAAAGAAAAACTGTTCATTAATCTTAATGTTAAATATTGATAGAAGGGATCTGATTTTGATCCTGTTATAGGTGGTTAGTGGAACAAAACTAAGGCTATTCAAAATAGTTCAAGAAATACAACAATTACTTACTCAACAGAAACTACAACTGCATTGAGTTCCCTTGCTATTCTGTGCACTTGACTGTGGTAAACATCTGAAAGCATAGATTTTAGAAATGCAATTAATCAAGCTATACGTCCATATAATAGAATACTGAGAAGTGATTAACATAATATAAACAAAAAAATGCAAAGAATTTAAGTGATTTAAGAAAATTGCAAAATTAGTCTGGTATAATTTGCAGTGATTATCATTGTTGTACAAGAGGTTATTACAATACTAAGTTGTAACCATGGCATTAGTTTTTACTTCTCACAATTGTATCAATACATCACTTAAATTGTTATACAGACATATAATAAGAAAACTTCCTGAATGCCAAATACCAAAAAAAAAAAAAATATTATGAATGAAGATCACCATATTATGTGAGCATGTTTATTATCTATCTTTGTGAGTGATTTATTTTTTAAATATATCTCTAATGAGGGATATTTTGCTTTTAATGTACTCAATTTTGCATGAATGATAACGTAGAGTGTGTCCATATTTAAAGAAAGAGTGCAAAAAAGGTTGGCTGTTAAATATGGGGTTAGTAGTGAATATAAACACTTCAAATTTTAACTACTTAAGATTTCTGTGTATATGGTCATAAAAAGGTGCCTCAACATCTTATAACACAGTTTACATGGAAGTATACCTTCTAAATAATAGTAGCAGAGCAAATTGGTCATCAAATTTCACCAACCTAGATCTCCTATAACAAAGCCACCTCCATGGAAGTACACCACTGCTCTACCTCTCTTCTCTTTCTTCACAGGATCATACACTCTCACAGGGACACCATCAAATTTCGTGTCATACGAATGCACAGTCTTGTCCACTTTGGTGGGTGCAATTGATGCAAGGAAGTTAGCTATGCTCCGGGACACTGGTGGGTATTCGTATCCAATAGTCTCAGCAAATTTGGACTGAAAAGGAGTAAATTACTAGTCAAACTGCAGGTGAAGAATGCAATATGTATAACAGCTGAACAAGAGTATTACTGTGTACAAAGGTACATGTGACAGAATGGCATCCTGTTCAGGGTATTAGAAATAATCTAAGTCACTTCACGCCAAGAAACCAGGGATTAGCATGGTACATATGAGCAATTCAGTTTGATCTCTCAGTAGGCACTAAATTATGTTCCATAATAAGATATGCAGAATCGGAAGGCAGATATACCAAAGGCTGCATGTTTATTGCAGAAATCCTGATAAAGAATGTAAATAGCTTTTTCCACATCCAGTATTGTGCATTGTAATACATATATGTCCTATGAAATGTTTCACATTGGCATTTCACCACATTCATTTGAAATAAAAAACAAAGCAAACTTTTTCCACTTATGATGTGGCACAAAATTTGGGTCACTGTAATTTCTGATAGATTACAAAAATCTTAAACCATTACTTGATATTTTATTTTTCTTCAAAGTACTTTAAACTGAAAGACTTTAAATAAAGTAAAAGTATGTGAGACTTGGTCTCAACGTTTCGTTTGCTAAATCCTTTCCTGCAAATAAATTAGGTTGAAAAGAAATTTATGCGGTCAGGTAAAACAATTATTTGTGACTTTTTCCATCAATCAATGTTAGTAAAAGATAGGACATGACATTTCTAAACCTTCAACTAGTAATTTGTTGGTGAAAAATAAAAAAGGAAATCAATATCATATGGATATATGGCGCTTCTTTGGATCATGCTTTATACTGTAACAAACTTCATGAAAATCATTTAGTTACATTCAAGTAATCCAACCAACAGCAAGACAAGAAAAATATCATGTCAATCATCAACACAGAAGCACTTGGAGAGTGCATACCTCTGCCAAGGCACATACTAGTAAGTGTATGAAAATGGGAAACTCTGGATGTTTTTGCATCCAGTTGGTGATTCAGATCATTCTCAAAATTTAATGTGATCTAAGTTAGACCAAAAGCCATCTTCTGATTTATTTTAGAAAGATCTAACCAATAGTACTGTGTAACCCTGATAGCAAACAGAAAAACAGTGAGACAAATGGACAAGCAGACAAAAGTTCATGAAAACAACACCTGCTTGATTTAGATAATAATATACTCACAGTGAGGTGTATAAATTTGATGACAGCTAGCTCTATTCTCAGTCTCCAGGGCTGTTTGAAGTCCTCTGGTGGTAAAGGGTCATACACTGCATAGGCAAAGATCACTGCCATGACTGCCACAATGAAGAATAGCATGGTCGATCTCGCCATTCTAAAACACAAAAACAAGTGACTTCCAAACATGACTCAACAGACAAAAGTCAATATAAGAGCAGGGGCCACTTCCCAAAGCTTCCCTGCTTGGTCTAGTTTCAGGCTCTGCCACGGGCTCAAATCAGAAGTTTTGGTCTTAGCTGAATTTTGCGCTCAAATTCATCGACAAAAGCCATGAATAATATTCACCAAAACGTGGTACAGAGACTTGAACCACCTGCTGGCAGACTCAAAGTTGTAGTCTTAACTCGGCCAAATCTCAAGTGATTTTGTTTGTGACTTGTCACTTGATTCTGGGTCTGTAGGCTTAGCCAAATAGTGTCAAAGATATGAGCCAAAAGTCTCACATTTGAGTCTGAAACCAGTACTAAGGCCTTTCATGAAATCAACTCCAGTAATGTCACAAGATCCACATTCTGTCACTAGCCACATTTCACTACAACACAGGAAACAACGGGTTTCTTTTGATTATTTGCCAAATTTGGTAAATACCAAATTACCAGGGTCACTGAAATAAATATGTTTCATACACAAGATATTTATTTATTTTTTAAACAAATCTCTGTGAACATTTGTGATGTTTGTCTATTCTGATGCTATTTAAGATAATAAACTTGTTCAAGTTATATCAAGATGAGCAAAGCAACTACATGCAACAGTGAGTAGAACTTGTCAGAAGTTTTGGCACTCTAAAATCAGTGATGTGTAGGAAGGCCACTGTTGTGAAAATGCAGTACCACCCCTGTTGAACCTGGTATTTGAATCTTGCCTCACAACCTTAAACTTATTGTTCTGTAAATGGTCTTCCTGTGTGAGTAGTGCATGTTTTAAAAACAAGCTACCCTGTAGAGCTATTCTGTCCCCCCTTCACCAATTGGACATGTATATTTTATTTTGGCATGTGAGACATTGTAGGTTTTTTAAACAAAATCTGCAACTTACTAAAACATTGTCAATCTTCTGTTGAAGGTAGCCGACCCAAATAAATCCTGACTTATGAAACCTTATGATAATAATCAAACATGAGGCGTGTTGAGCCAAAAGGCAAAAACAAGCCTCAATGAGTTCATTATATTTTAGGCTCATACAGCATGTATCTCGTGATTCCACTGTGGAATGGTTTGAGTTATGCATTAGATGCTTCATAATAAACCATGGATAAGTATGTAACTGACACTTTATCCACTTCAAACCAGGACCAAGATATAAACCCAATGGATTCAAATGCATATACTGAGCCATAATTTTACAGCAACAGTTTGTGCAACTGGTGGTTTTACATGCCATTCAACATATTCAGTGAGTTCCAGATGTGTGTCATGAACTATAGATTAGAACCCACGACCTTTGAAAGAAAAGCCATGTGCATGCATACATGTCAAACCTGTAAACCACTTGGCCGCCGAAGTTGCTACAGGGGTGGACAGTCTTATGGAAAGGATAGTTAAGGACAGTTACTATATTTTGGCAATAAAAATAACCAGACCAAAATGTCTACTACTACATATTTAAGGTATTACTGTATATTGAGAGAGGTTCACCTGAACTTATAACTTATTAATACGGGATATAAATTAAACTAGCTAGTTATAAATTAAGAAGCCATGACATTTCTTATAGTGTTCAACATTATCTATTAATATTTAGTACTATTTGTTGACTTATATTGTTACATTAATTTTAAAATAAAAAAGTGCATATAATATACTTACATTAATTATCCATTCAATATCATCAACTGTATCCTGTGGGGATGATTCATAACATAAACAGCCATTAATCAGTATATGTTTCAAAGTACAAAAGCTAAAACTCAATAGGTATTGTCTCAAGTATCTGTAAACTTGTTTATAGTGTATCAGTGTCAAAATCTGGGTTAATATGTTTAATGAAGGGGATACACACGGTCGGTGTGTACTCTGCCGATCAATACCAGAAAATAGTGTGGTTTTAATAATACTGACATGGTCTGTGTATATGTACTTTTACGGTTTTAAATACTTGTATGTCAGTGGTTATATTACACATAATAGCGCGAACACTACACTGTTAACATTTTAGGGAAAAGATTTTCGTTCCGAAACGACGAGTGATCGTGTATGGCCACTGTGACCCTGACTATAGTATTACGTCCACTCGTGTGTTACCCCACAGCTTATTTCTTCATATCCTGTAGCCTTTCACTCCGTTTATGCTGTGCGATTGATGCAAGTAAATTCCAAGAGATAAGCCTTGCGACACTTGAAAATACAAGACTGATCATCTTCTGTGCTGCCAGGGGCCGGATTCACGAAAGGTCTCAAGTCTTAGCCAAATCTCAGCTGAGATTTTTCTCAAATCTGAGATTTTTGGCTCAGCTGAGTTTCTGCTTAAGTTGAGATTCACGAAAGGAATCTCAGCTGAGACCAAAATCTCAGCCAGGTTTTGAGTCTGGACCAATCAAAACTGATGTAACATTTTGTTGAGATTAGTGGAAAGCATACACATTCATATTTTACCACTCTACCATATATATACTCACATTTTAGAATATTTTCAATCAAGCAAAACATTGTCTTTACTGTAATTTGTACTAACATTCAAAAGAACTGATTATAACAGCAAAACAAGCCACTCATGTAAATTTGTAATGTAAATGTTTACTGTTGTTTTTGTACAAACTCTTAGTATATATTCATATTTTGTGTTATAAGTTAAATAATATGTCATACTTCACTATTTTTATTTTGTTTTGTGAGTTTTTATTACATATACTCTATTTTATGAAAACTTAAGTCACCCCCTAGGCAGTCTTAGATTTGAGACCAAATCTGAGAAAAATCTTAGTCTGAGATCTTTTGTGAATCCCAGCTGAGCAAAAGGTCTCAAATCTGAGAAAAATCTAAGAAAAATCTTAGATTTGAGACCAAAATCTCAGATTTGAGACTTGAGACCTTTCGTGAGTCCGGCCCCTGGACTAATGTGGGTGTTCCACTGGAGCCGACATGTCGGTAACTATATATATGTACTTTTTGAGAGTCGGGAACAATGTTTACAAGGTCGGTTGTGGTTTCCAGGCCTGTCGGGGAGAGTCGGTGAAATATCAAACATGTTTGATATTTCTACGACCGTTGCCCACCCTTGTAGATCTAACTGACTCATATTTCATCCACTTAGCAACAGCCCAGCAGGCACGCAACTCTGAAATCAGGTTGAATCCAACGGTGAAATATAGTTGAAATACGTGTAGATTTTGCAAACCGTTTTTAGTTGGATCCAACCGGTGAAATCATGTTAAAACCAACTGATGAAATCTGGTTGAATTCAATGGGTGAAATCAGGTTGAAATATGTGTAGATTTTGCAAACCGTTTTTGGTTGGATCCAACCGGTGAAATCATGTTGAAACCAACTGATGAAATCTGGGTGAATTCAATGGGTGAAATCAGGTTGAAATACGTTTAGATTTTGCAAACCGTTTTTGGTTGGATCCAACCGGTGAAATCATGTTGAAACCAACTGCTGAAATCTGGTTGAATTCAATGGGTGAAATCACGTTGAAATATGTGTAGATTTTGCAAACTGTTTTTGGTTGGATCCAACTAGTGAAATCAAGTTGAAACCAACTGTTGAAATCTGGTTGTATTTATGTGTGAAATCTGGTTGAAATACATGTAGATTTTGCAAACAGGTTTTGGTTGGATCCAATGTATGAAATAGGGTTGAATTCAATGGGTAAAATCAGGTTATTTACATTGTCTTCTTTATTTGAATCATTGTAGCTTGTGTGTCTTAATTATATATCTTCTTAATAATATTATACAATAACTATCCATATGCATATTTTACACTTTGGATACAACTCAAAGTAATTAATTCTTTCCAAGGTGACATGTATTCATGAATCATTGTATATTCAATATTCTATTTCTGATGACATTGTAATGATACATAATTTTGCATCAAATATAATTATAATTGCTCAAGATATGTAAATCCATATTATCCAACTAGATATCCATTTTTATGTTTTAATAGGACCAGTATTATTCAATGTCTTCAATGTGAAATTTTAAAATATTTTTTTTTCTTTGTAAAAAACAAACAATTGTGACATTTTTATCTTCAGCATTTTATCCAATCAGTTTCTGTTAAATGTTTTATTAAGTTGGCTATAATTATATTGTAATTATAAAGAAGCTATAATCATGTAGCAAAGCCACAATGCTCAGTTCAGATGCTTGTGTCTCATACAACTTTGGCATATAAACTGAGAAAAAACACAAGAATAGCCACATTATTAGAACTCCACCCATTACTCCCCACCTTAATTAGTTGTCAGTGCTGACCACAAAAAAAAACAAAAACAGAAGTAACACCATGCACACAATTGAGCAAGGGTAAACCCCCACCTCCACCCCTGCTGTGTTATCTAATTACAAATGTACTTTAGTCACAGGTCCAGTGTTCTGTGTAGCAGGGTACAGATAAGAAAAACCAGGAACCCCCAACCTCACTGTTGTGTGATAAAATGTTATAGCTTAGGTTCTCTGTATAGAGAAGTTTTCAGTGTAAACTTGTAAACTGAAAACTAGTTCTTTGTGTATGGGAGAATTTTGAGAAACAAATTCTAATTACTAAGTTTTGATGAATAAGTTTGAATTTATCTTTTCTTTATTTAAGATAAGTTTGACTTCAAAATGTTTTTTTTAATTATCGGGAATTGTATTAATCAAAAGATAATTATAAATTATAAAAATTATATTTGGATGCATCAGTTAATTAATAAGGAGAATGGATAAAAATGTACAAGTACATGTACACATAATCTTTATCATCTTTATAATCTTTAAAAATTAGTCTTTGCTTTACAAATACCTACAAATTCAAAAACTATTGCAATAATAGTTCTTTCAAAAAGTTAGATTTAATCACTATATCACCTTCTAGAAAATGAATTTTCAATCAACCAGTCATTCATTTCCCAATATTCCACCTGTTTTCTGTTCAATAACATGACTAAGATTTCATGTCGAAAAACCTAACTTGATTTAGTGGTGATTTTTTATGAAATATCACTACTTTTTCCAGTCAGAAATCCAGCTTTGAAATAGTGTTGAAATGGTGTCAGTGTCAGTTTTTCAACCAAAAATCACCATGATTTCTGGTCAAAATATCACTACTTTTTCATGTCAGAAAACTAACTTAGATTTAGTAGTTGGTAATGTGCATTTCAACATCAGGACCTGTTTTCAACTCTAAATCAACGACATTTCAAGGCGTGTGCCTGCTGGGAGGCCTGTCGGTTAACTTAACGGCCTGTCGGTTATATTTCGCGTCTTGTCGGTTAATGAAACAGGCCTGTCTGTATCAGGTATCTGGCTTGTCCCAAATATGGTGATCCAGACTGTACGTGACAACAAACAGACGGTGTGGGAAATGTAACAGTACAGTTGGTAAGTTTAGCCGGCCTGTCTGTAAGTGTTCCCGACAGGTCTGTAAACTTTCAAGGCAAGTCGGTAACTTTTCATGACTGAGTCCTAGAGTCGGGAATTTTTATAACCCACAGGCCCTAAAGTGAAAGAGACAAGCCGTAAACAAAAGCCGACAGGCCTGTAACACTAACATATACAAACTGGGAACTGTAACCAACAGGCCCGCAGTATTTTTGCCTTTTATGGCCTGTCAGTTTCCAATTCTGTGGCCAGAAAAAGGCCAATCGGCACATGCACTTCATTCATTTGGGCTTTGACTGTTGTGAGACAACTGGTGTGCAGCTTTAGAGTTTCAAGTTTTCTTTTTTTTTGCAAATTAGCTTAAGTTTGAGCTAGGCTGGACTGGCTGGGAGTGAAATCTGTTAAATGAGGTTTCACTTTTAAGTTTCAGTTTTTTAAAGAAGCTGGACATATAATTGATCAGCATGCCAAGGGGCAGAAGGAGAAAGATTGAAGTACCTACATATACTCAACCACAGTTTGAGTTAGAAGATACTGCTGAGGATATAGAGACAAGAAGAAGGAAGAGCAAGGAGAGAGAGGAGAGGGCCAGGAGAGAACAGGAGGAGAGGGACAGAGAGAGGATAGAAAGAGAGAGGATGGAGGAGAGCGAGGAAAGGACGGAAAAGCGACCACGAACAGACACAGATACTGATGTAGAATCCACTCAATCCAGACAGAAGAAGGGCCAAATGAAGTTCATTTTCCTGAGTGATTCAGACGAAGAGGCCATTGTGGAGTTCATTAAACACAAGGAACTTTATGACAAGACACACAGCAAGTTCAAAGACAAGCAGAGGAAGGAAGGACTTTGGGAGAGACTAGCAGCTTCCAGGAACTTATCTGTCAACACTGTCAAGAAGTGGTTCAAGACTCAATGTACCAGGTATGGCAAGGTCACTCAGACGAAGTCAGGACAAGCTGCAGCAAAGAACACCGAAAGACACACCTGGTTGAAGAACAGTTTCCGTTTTCTTCGAGGTCACATCAGAAGGAAGGGAGTGTTAAGGTCTTCCATGATTAATTCACCACTTAGACCTTCTGCAGCTGCAGCCACAGCTTCAGTTCCGGATACTTCACGAGAGACTGAATCTGAGATGTTAATCAGCATGACATCAGATGTTACTCATCAGCCGTCAACCACAAGCCCTTCATGAAGACCAACTGCTGTTGCCACCAGCACTGCTGAAGATCCAGTTTTAGATGAGGGTGCACGTCAGGACCCCACTCCAAGTCCAAGACAGTCATTCTGCAACTATCTCCACTCCGTGTTTGAACACCTGGAGGAGCGAGACTTTTTGACCTTCAGGAATGAGACAGTGAAACCTTTTAGTGGCATACAGTACAAGGCTGAAGAACGCAAAAGACAGGTCACGATAACTCAACAGGTCACCACATTTCAACTTCCAGAAGCAACAAAGGCCACAGCAGGACGTGAATACATACTCACCATACTGGATACTCAACCAGTCTCCGTACCAGTTGTGCAGCCTGCTCATATAGCCACAACACAGCCTGCTACAGTGATTGCCAAAGTACAAATGTGCAGCCTACTCAGATAGCCACAACACAGCCTGCTTCAGTGATTGCCAAAGTACAGCAATCATAGGGGCCAGTATGAGCATCAGCACAGCCAACATCTTATCTAGCTGTGGATGACCAGCAGCCTGGGACTTCCAGATGACTGATGTTCACCTTGAGCCCAGCAAAGACAGTTTCTGCACCTTCTGTTGCATCAGGACAACAGGAAGACAGTAAACACAGCACTTCTAGATTGTCAAGTCTCTTTGGAAACATTCCAAGCATACTACAATACCAGCAGATGGACACACCACAACCATTTTCACCCTCTCAACTTCAACCAGCACCGTCACCAGTGTCATCTTTCACTCATTAAAAACAGTCAAGACCTCAGCCAGTCCAGCCAGCAGAGTCAGAACAAATAAGTAGATCAGCCTGCATTAAGTTGCACCAACCGGCAGTTATTAAGGCCAACCGAATCTTCCAAAAACAATTATTCAACTGCTTCTTGTTCCGCAAAAACAAACAAAAAAGCACAAGAAAAAAAACTTAAAGGAAATTAAAAAGTCTCCCTAAAAATAAAAAAAACCCAACCCCCCAAAAAGTAACTAAAGTTACACACACACACACAACCCCCTCCCCCCAAAAAACCCCAAAGAACTGAAATAACACCCAACATACAAGAAATGTGAACTGGTATGAATGTGTTAATGGACTGACAGACAAACAGACAGTGTTACAAAACAACACCTCACTGGCCAGACACATTCAAAGATATGGCTGGTAATTGGGTGACTGACAAGCTGACTTAAATGTTATCCTAGGCCTGTCACCTTATTCAGTATTATTTTGAAATTTTACTTTAATTTTTTTTTTTTTTGGGGGGGGGGGGGGGGGGGGGATTTGGTGGTAAAAATTTCTGAAAATTGTTAGGAAAAAGGTTTTCATTAGACCTGGAAGAGAATTTTTTTTAAAAAAAAAGAGTTAATGTGGATGTTGGGTTTGAAATCTGACAAATGAGGACATGGGTTTTAATAATTATGAGATTTTGATTATATTGTGAAGGACTTTCATAGGGATCTTTCTTTGTGTTGGGGGATTATGTTTTGATAAAATGGAATTTGAATCAAAGTGGTTGAAAATTGGGGTTAATGTTTGTGTAACACTTTTTTTCAATAAAAATTCTTGGAATATTAGGGTGGTCCTGAAAAGGACTTATAGATAACAGCATGTTCTCCCCTCAGTCTTCTTAAATTCTTTCCTCCTGTTCAGCCAGTGCCCCAAGGTGATTGAAGTAGTCTTTCAGTAGGTCTCGTTAATGTTTGGCTCTCTCGATGGATTTCTAACATTTTCATTTTGTCCCTGCTCCCCCTGGTCATTCTGTGGTGGTTGTATGTTGTCTGCTGGAGTGGGTGGTCTGTCTGCTCCCCCCTGATGGCTTCTCAGCATGTTATGTATTTTCCAAAACATGTTAACACAATGTCACAACTTTAGGCCTCTGCTCCATGGTGGTCAGCAGCACCCTGAACCTTCCCACCAGTATTCCAAAGGCATTCTCGACCACCATTCTGCCCCTGGATATCCTGTAGTTGGCTATTCTCTCCTCTCTGGTCAGTTGCCTTCTGCTGTAGGGCGTGACCAACCAAGGCATAATTGCAAAGGCATCGTCCACCAAAAGGAAGTAGTGCAGATCTGGCCCCCCCAGGTCCAAGTGGTTCTGGTGGTGGGAGTCCCAAGGTTCCGTTCTCAATTCTTCTTTTCAATTTGCTACAGTTGAATATCTGAGCATCAGATGATGACCCACAGGCCTCCACGTTGACCCACAGGAAGTTGTACTCCGGATCAACTAAGGCCAAAAGTACCAAGGAGAAGTAGCCCTTGTAGTTGAAATATTCACTGCCTGACTTCTTGGGCTTCTTTATAGCAATGTATTTTCCATCTAGTGCACCAACTGCATGGGAAACATTCCATCTGTTTCTAAATCTCTCCTCTATTTTCTTCCAGTCTTCAGGATCTGTGGGACAAATCAAATAGTCCTGTTGAAATTCTTTTAAGATAGCTTTGCAGACCTGGGGGACAAATTTGCAGATGGTCGTTCTTCCAACCCTTCAGTGGTATTGCAGTAAAGTGTAGCTTTTTCCTGTGGATAAGTGTCTCAATGTAACTGCCAGTTTCAAACCGACTTCCAGTAGCTTCCTGAAATTGGTGGTTGACTTCCTCAGACGAGGGGTAATTCTTTCTTCAATTAAATCAAAGAAGGCTGATTCCATCCTGGTAAAGGTTCTGTAGCCTGGTATGTCTGACTCAGTTGTGATAAGCTCGTCCAAGAGTTTTCGGTAGCATCCTCTCTCCTCTCTCTGCAGTATCCAGGGCATAACTCATGGATTCTGTGGCTTCCTCCTTCTACATGGTGGGGGCTGTGGCTGTGATGGTGGTGCTGGCTGGGCAGGTGCTGGGTTCTGTGGTCTTATGTGTGTTACAATCATGAAGAAAAGTAACATATTCAACTCAATAAAAAAACCAAAGCACCCTCAACTTGTCAAACAGTTCCTCTTGATGTGTTGCTGTCATCTTGCAGTGTGAAATGAGTGTCACATCCCTAGTGACGGGGGTTTATATAGTGTGATAGTGATCCCGATTCTGGATCCCGACTATAGATACTGACCCACAAAATCAATCAGTCCTGTCGGCATGGGTCGGGAACATGCTCCCGGCTTGTCTGTTTGTCTTTATGGCTTATCTGTTTGTGATACGGCTTGTCTGGTAGGGTTTAGGGCTTGTCGTACTACTTCTAAACGTCCCCAACCCTACGTCTTGTCAGTGTAGTCAGCATGTCCTGTCTGTGTTATGTTCTGTCAGGGACCTTTTAAATGACTCACCATTTTTGCCCCTTTTTTCTATGATCCCACGACTTTTACAACCGACCCTAGAGTCATAGGGTTGGTTACAGGGTCGGTTCCAGTGGAACACCTGCAAAAATTGCCACTCATATGATTTTTCAGAAGATTGAAGAAGCTTAGTTGTACATGCCACCCTGGTGAAAATATTACTCTAGACAGACAAAAGTTAAGTCACAGTGAATAAAACACAAGTCATGGCACAAAATGAGTTCGTAGGACTGTGTTAATTACGAGTAAAAAATCACTTAACTGAACATGACACTTTCTCTCTACTCAATGGGGCACGATCTCATGGGTATAAACATTATGTGCGTGTTCCACTGGGGCCGACCTGACGGTAACTGAGCATTTTTCAGGGGTTGGGAGCAATGTTTACACAGTCTGTAAGGGTCGACAGTATTTTCCCGGCTTGTCGGGGTGGGTCGGTAAAAAATCAAACATGTTTGATATTTCCCCGACCCACCCTGACTCTTCTTACAGAACATGGCTCTGCCCACTTGGTAACCGACTTGTCCTAATCACTTCCCCGGCTTGTCTGTATCACTTCCAGGCTTGTCCTTTTCACTTCCAGGCTTGTCCTAACATGAAGCCGGCTTGTCTTCTGCAACTTAAGTACTGCTCATTTGCAGTCCATTTCCAGCATGGTGTGAGGTAAAAATATGACAAAAAGTATGTCAGGAATGACAAAAAACAGTGCAAGTGATCATAAATTTGAAGTTAACAGATAGAAAAGGTCCACGTGTATGCTGTAAATAATTGAGAAACCTGAACAAGTGTTTTATTTAGTCACATAATAATCAAATTCTTAGCCTATTTCCCCAGAGCAATTTAAAAAGAACAGTCAACAAACTATTTCGATCTCATCACATATTTTTCTCAATGTAAAATCCATAGGCAATTTCTGGGAGAAAAGAGGATCAAGTGTCGACCAATCAACAAATCTGAAACTAGGTCAATAATAAATATTTGGATCGCATCACGTGACCAGAACTACAGCACATTTATTACCTTCATGAGAATAGGATCTTTCCCAGAAGCTCGAACTTAGAGTATAAAAGGCAGCAAAAGGCAACAGGGTTTTCATTTTCATGGGAGATATTGTCAGAAGCACATCTCCCTTTGCTTGTTTACACATACAATATTTTTAATGAAAATTTCATATTTTAAATTTCTTTTCTCATTCATAATCTGAAGCATACATACATTGATGTATTTCTTATATAATATTAAAGCAAAAACCTGAAATCTATAATTAAAATAACATAAAAAAATTTGGACATTTTGGTCACGTGATGGGATCCAAATATTCAGCCTTGACCTACTTTCAGATTTGTTTATTGGTCGACACTTGATCCTCTTTTTTCCCAGAAATTAATCAAAAACAGTAATGGCAATACTGACTGCAAGTCTGGTCGTGGGCTTCTGTATATTTCTCCAGTCCTGTCTGTTTGTCAGTACAGCTAGTTGGGACTTGATACGGCTTGTCTGTTAAGGGTTCAGGGCTTGTCCTAGTAGTTTCCAGTCCAGTCCTGCAGAAAATATCCCGACCCTAAGGCAGGTCGGCCTCTAGATACAGACAAACCTGGATGTATCATGTCCAGTCGGGGAGGTGAAACCGACCCACAAATTTCCCACCTTTTTTGTGGATTTTTGTCCCGACCCCCAACCTTTGCAACCAACCATAGAGTCGCAGGGTCGGGCTCCAGTGGAACACCTGCATTACTGGCATTTTATCCCATGCTTCATATTTGACTTTCACTGATTCATTGCCAATTTGTTTCGTACTTTCAGAACCTTTGATATTGATGGCATGAGAAACTGCCTGCCACTGGACAGTAGGTGCAAGGTTGCCAAACAAAATTTCACAGGTATATCAATCCTGCCCCAAACACTAGCCTTAGGCTGTATTCACGAAAGGTCTTAGCCAAGACTTAGGCTTAAATTTTGTATGCTTTCATAAGAGATTTCAGCCTAAGTCTTTGCTAAGACCTTTCATCAGTATGGCCCAGACCTCTTCAGGGTATATATCCACTAAATTTCAATATTTTTTCCATGACATTTCCATGACTTCTCCATGACCAAGGCTTTAAAATTAAGTACCTTTTGCATGTTTCGTGGCATGAAAGAGACATATACTGAGGTCACTTGCTCCCGCTGAGCCCACGAGCTCCCAGCAGTTTTGCCTTTCAGAACCATGCACAAGGTTCCGGTCACAGTACAGGAAGATATGGAAAAATTTGGTCTGATGGCATAAGAGTATCCTTGTATTGAAATGTTGGATGAAAGAAAGGAACAACACTGTTTCATGAGAGGATGCCTTTTAATTTCCATCACTTTTTATGAATTTTCTAAAACCTGGAGTCAATTTCCATGACTTTTCCAGGCCTGGAAATAAAAAATGAAATTCCATGACTTTTCCAGGTTTTCCATGACTGGATACACCCTGCCTTTTCCAAATTGCAAGTGAGCTATTCCCACCCTACTACTGATGTGCGATCTTTGAAGTTATTAATACCTTAACACCTATCTTTTTGATAATAAAACCTTTCTTGCCTGCCCTTTTGATGGTGCTGCTAATCTACCTCCAGAAATAGAGCCAATTGATCTTATTCCATAAAAAGGTAGGCCTTATGAGTCTGTCAGTGCTTTCTCTGCTTTTCAAGAGTAATTGTGAATTTGTGTTTACAGTTATTCTTTGAACTGTAGCCAATTGAAAGCAGGCAGCAAAACTTATTGGTAACTCATGTTTTTGATTCCCGTTTAGGCCAGAATCAGTTTTAGCAAGGCCCCAAACTTGAAAAAATTGCCTAGCTCTTATGATAACCCGTGAATGTGGTTTAGTGACATAAAGATCTTACCATATTCTTGGAAAGTACCATATATACAGCTTACACATAATCTGAATATTAGGGTTTATAGGGCATTATCAAACATATGATATGCTTCAAAATCCAGTTGTCTTTTGTCTATGATAACACAGGAACTGGCAATTTATGGCATGAAAACTTTCTCTTTATAAGTCACAGTTTGGTGTGCATTACTTCTGACAAAGAATGCTGTTCACAGGCATATCAATATCAATCAGATAAGACCTTACATGTGTGGGATATTTGGTGGTTGAATTTGTTTTTTAACCTTTGACTGGTTAGATGTAGGCTAATCTAAGAGGACTGAATTAATGATAAAATCGACATACACAAGTGATAGATCCTAAAAAAGTTCAATTTGAATGGATGTCGTAAAATATGATTTTTGTAGATGTGATTGTGTTTGTAGATAATATGAGGTCTTCTGTGGTAATGGAAACTTCTGCTGATACAATTGTAATTGCAACTGTATGATTGGAAGTTTTTAAAGGAATGTTCATTATTGAAAGATAACTATCAGTATCAGGCTGAAAAGAGGTTCAGGACATTCAGTATCTACCAAAAATGCTCAGCTTTCTGTAAATATGGTGGTAAATGTAAAGTAAAACCAAAAATTGAGACCAATCTCTCAATTTATTAAATGAAAATTGCATAAAATATGTTAAACCACATGCACATAGATATTGAGATATGTATGGTATAGACTATTAGACAGGACATATTTATAATGATTTATTTATTAGTTATTTGGGGTTTTATGTCACTTTTAACACTGTACATGTCATATCACAACGGGTAGTTGAAAGGGCAGAGGAAACCAGTACATACAGCTTGTCAGGATTCTGTACTGTAAACTGCCGACCAACGGCAAGCAACTACCAGCTTTCCCACTTGAGGCTGTGCCAGGAACCGAACCAAGCCTCAGAGGTGGGTAGCGAGAGTGTTACCACTCTGCCACTGTGGCCCCCATATTTATAATGAATAATCATTTGAAAGTGCCAATGACTTAACTGTTCCCACATGTTTGAGCAGTCATTTTTGTGTGTTTATTATCTCCCGCCAGCGGCTGAAGGCCGTGGACGGGAGATTATAAAACGCCTTCCATACGTGTGTGTATGCGTCCATCCGTCTGTCCATCCATTTGTTACATTTTTGCATAAACCTTAATATGTCATTCATTTATAAAGATATCTTCAGCCAATTTGCAGGGAATGTTTGTGGCTCTGAAAACATGTTTGTGCAAAATTTTGGCCTCAGTTTGAAAAACAAAATGGCTGCCATTGCCAATTGTTTGAAAATCATAAAGATGCTCTAAATCTTAAAATATTGAAGCTACATTCATCAAATTTGCACAAAAGATATATGGATAGGAAAGCTAGTCCGATAGTAATTTTGGCCTAGTTTGCAAAACACAATGGCCACCAGATCACATGTTTAATGTCAAATGGGGTTATCCCGTTAAAAGGCCTTATATCTCCCTTACCATTGCAGCTTGGGGTTTGGGATGTGAAAACAATTTTTAGGAAGTCAAGGCATGGGAATATTTCTCAGGTGTTAAATTTGACCTTTGACCCCTGGTTCAAGGTTAAATGGGGTCATGATATTAAAACATCCTTAAATCTCACTTATTATTGGTGCTAGTGCTTCGGAATGTAAAAACAACCCATGGAAAGTCCTAGTCTGTAAATGATTTGCTTGTGAACAAATTTGGCCTCATTAAAAAAAAAAAAAAAAAAATGGCTGCAATAGTCAATCATTTGAAAATCATTAAGATGCTGTAAAACTTGAAATATTGCTAGGTTCATCAAATTTGCACAAGATATATGGCTAGGAAAGTTAGCCTGATGGTAATTTTGGCCTAGTTTTGAAAACAAAATGGCCATCATATCACGTTTAATGTCAAATGGGATTATCCTTTCAATAAGACCTTATATCTCCCTTATCATTGCTACTAGGGATTTGGAATGTGAAAACAACTTACAGGAAGTCATGGCCTGGGAATCTTTTTCAATTTCCTGACTTTGACCCCTTCTTCAGTGTCAAGTGGGGTCATCTTACTACAAGGGCCTTATATCTCCATTATTTCTCATATATTACTGAGCCTAAGGTGGGAGATAACTGCTGCGGCAGTGCCCTTGTTTTTTATGTGAGAATGACACATATACTGAGGAATATTGATTTAGATTGGTATTAGGTTACCCTAAAGAACATTTGCCCAAAATGTACCATGCATAAAGACTATGTTATGGGTTTAAAAGGAGGAAAATGAAAAGCATTGTCACCTAAACTTAATTTTAATTGTTACATACTTGATCAATTTAATTAATTTCATTTATAACACATTGTACAGACAGATAATAAACAGAAAATGATTTATAAATTCTGGTCAATCTTGGCAATCATATCACTATATTCCTTGCTGAAGGTGGTTTCATGAAAGAAAGTCCAACCATGCACACAAGCATGCATGTGATCATGTATCACTTTGACACCTGTTTTCTTCAGTCGCTCTATGTAGAAGAATTCTTCATCCCGTAATATGTCATACTGACAAGTGATTATATAAACTGGTGGCATTAGCTTCAGTTCTTTTTCATCAGCTAGAAGAGGACAAAGATCTGGACTTTGAAATCTCTCTTTAACTTCATCCCATATTCCTGAGTCATGGTATGGCTTTGGTCGGTATTTCTGCTTGATTTTGTCATCAGGGAGAAGATCTAGGTCCATGATATGTTTGATGGAATTCCTGTATTCCAGAGATACATGACTGTTATTGAGTATGATGTTCCTGTATTTCAGGTTCCCAAGGACATACCATGATGTGAAATATGAATCTTGGTGTTTTGTTGCCACTGGACCATACTGGTTGTATTGATATGAAGGTAAGTCATTGTTTATCATCTGTGTACTTGGGTACAGTAACACTTGTAACTTTGGTAGTGGGTTAAATTTTGCAGCACTTAGCCTGCGGGATATAGTTGTTGCCAGATTTCCACCTGCACTGTCACCTATGAATATAGTAAAAACAAAATATAAACCCATATTGGACAACAAAACTTTATCAGATAATAAACAAAAAGAGTACTGTGGTCTGTGGGTTTAGAGGAAATGAATTTAATATTACTTTTAACACCCTGTATAAGAGATTATTTATATCACAATTATTTGAGCAGATAAAATAATGCAACATATGGAAGTTGGTTGAGATTAAGTACTCTTCTATAAAAATTGAGTAGAGTAATCTTTTCCAAAGAGAGGATTTGTTGTCGCGGTCTTCCAAGTACTGCACAGGAGGTATTTGGGCTTATTATTATGAGTTATCTTTATGAACCATAGCTGTCGGGGAAAAGGCTGCACTTTGTAATAGTACAACTCTTCTTTTCTGTCAGAACAAATCACCTCGTCAGTTTTTCCAACCATTCCAACAAGACTAGTCATAGCAACCTCCTGAATAGTAAATTGACTAGTTCTTACATGTCACGAAAGTGGAACTTGGATGTAAATTCAAAATGGAGCACAGTATTGTGTATAATACACACAAACTTTACACGCACCATATTTCAGAAATGTTTAGAATTGGTTCACTCTGAGCGAGTTTGGCTTTGTATGTCAAGTGTTTCAGTGCATGCAGAAGAGAGGGCAAATGACTCAGAATTCTTCTGCGGAACACAAAATTTATCCGTGCCGAGTAATCTCCACTTCTGGTTGGTGCACTAACAATTTCAAGATGGCCGTGTAACAAAGCAGGGTCCAGCACCAGTAAATGTCTGGTTATTTAGTCACGTTTATGCATTTTCGTGTCAGTAAAATGGAAAAAACACCCATAATTATTTTAATTTTAATTATTACACAATAATTATTGCATAAACTGAACTGAATGTTTCCCCCTATTGCCCCAATTGTTCATTTTTATCTGAGAAGATATTCCAAGTTGTTTGTCTTCTCATTTTGGAATAAGCAATCTGTGCATACGCACAAATTATCCATGTCATGCTCAACATACCAGGCCAAACTCACTCTCTGTTTATCCTTGTACAGAGATTCTGGTTTCCTTTTCTTTGGACTTTGCATCAAACCTGCTTTTAATTAATATAAAATTTGCAATACAACATAATCCTTTACCATCATATAAAAATAAAAGTAGATGTATATTTACCCATCAGAGCAACTCTATTGGGATCTACATCATAATCAGACACATGTTGTAAAAAGAATTTTGTGGCTGTTTCACAGTCATTCACAGCTGTAGGGAAGACAAATTCTGGACCTGTTCTGTACCTGTAAGAGACATGTTAAAATGGTGATGTAAAATTAGCTTCTTGCTAATATCCCTGTGCTGTCGTTGACATTTGGCTTGACAACACCAATAGTGCAGTCCCAAGTATAATCTTAAGAATTACCTTTTCACTCACAAAGGTTAGGAGTGTAATCATATAGACACTTGTCAGAAATGTTAAACAATGTTTCAAAGTCTTTGCAAGGGAGCTTTTCTGTACTGACTACTCACAACCAATCTTTTGTCATGAGGAAGATAAGACCTAGTTAGTCCTATGACTAATCTTTAGGGTGTTACAACATATTTTGTGACTTTGTCCCGGGACTTGCCCTTTCTGGCCTGAAGCGCATCAGAGAATGCTATATCAATTTGCTCTATATAAATGTTTCTGTTCTATTCTATTCTTATTTTCTAACTGTTACAACCTATCTTGTTACACTCCACTGTAAAAATGGAAGCGAGTGATCTTGTCTCAAGAGAAGAAGAGGCAGAGGTATTGTATTCTATAATTATACTCAGTGCAATATCTCCTTGTACTACAGGACTCATAACACTATTTGATCAATCCTGACTGTATGGTACAGCCCAAACTCTCTAGTAACTGACACTCCCTTAACTGAAAGACAGACGCTCAAAGATGGCCATCTACCAAATGTCCCTTTAGTTCTTTAGCCTGCCACTGGGGATAGGACTCAATGACAGTTGGCTGCCATTTTAAGTGGTCATCAGATCCAATATGGTATCTGCCTGTACTTGGGTTTAAACCCACATCCTCTGTGTTTTGAGGTGTGTTACCCCTCAGCGACAGTGACAAAGGCTTAGTGTAATGAGTAATATTTGTTGATCATTGCTATAAGTTGTAGGTTTTAAGGTTAGATCTTTCAGTCTCCATACTTATTATCTTTTCACTTAAGACAAATTACATAGATTATCAGTTTTTTCTCCCTTTTTTGACAGGATTAGTAGCAACAGCACCCCAATTTAAAAATGACTAGGTCACATAATAAATTGTAAAATTGGACCATCTGTATAAGGTGCATTTGCTAGCCTATATGTATATATTGTGATTTTTACAAGCAGGAATTTAGTTAGCTAAAATATATCAATAACTATCGGACAACAATAATATCAAATCAGTCATTGAGAGTGTGTACAAGCAGCTTTCTTTTGCTACTTACAGCTGTATTAAATGCAAAATTAAAATGTAACTATGGCTTAAAGATCCTGGAGCCATTGAAATTTGAACAGAGTTCAACAAAGCTAGATCACAAGACCTAAGTACTTACTTCACCGAAACTACAACAGCATCAAGTTCCTGAGCTATTCTGTAGACAGGACGGTGGTACATGTCTGCAGATATAAACAAAATGTGACAGAAGCCATTAACTATTTAAAAGAAATCATAACATCCACTATTCTGTGAAGCTTCTCCAAGTTTATATATAGGTCATCAGAATAAACAAAGGAAAATGATCACTGAGATCCATATATCTAAAGGGACAAAGAGAAATGTTTTATACATTTTTGATATAGCTTTTAAATACTATTGTAAAAAATGCAAAAAGTTATCAAAAGTTTTAAGAAGTATCTATTCTGAGGAACATCAAAAATTTGTGCAATAGGGTTGAAAATGACACAGTAACAAAATCAACAATTGTAATTTTGTTTGACTCATGAGCATCTGTACATGTGACCAATCAATTACCTCCTGGGCAAAAAATGATACCTTTGTATTTTGGAAAGTTTACACACCTAGGTCACCAATGACAAATCCTCCACCGTGGAAGTAGACTACAGCTCTGAAAGGTTTACTTTCTTTCTTAACTGGTTGATAAATCCTGACTGTAACACCATCAAAAGCTGTGTCATGGCAATGAATAGATGTATCTACAATGGCAGGGAGCAGTGGTAACATGACAGCACTCACATCGCGTGCCATTTTGGAATATCCGTATCCGATAGTCTCTGCAAACCATGCCTAAAACGTGAAAAATAGAAGTACTGACTGGGTGTTATTAAGTTTGGTTTGCACCTTTTACATCAAGGAGGTTATTGCAAAAATTAAGAAAAGTTTAGTTGGTTGGGACATCCCGCAAATAACAGATGTTAACATCCAATTTTAACAATATTAATGTATTTATAAGTAACCTTAGAGCTACTAGATTTGAAAGAAACGATAATATGCAAGTATCAACTTCATGTATGACAAAATATACCATTTAGTTAAAGTTAATATACTACAAATTTTAGATAACATACATATTGTAAAGACAGTATCAGAAAGTTTTTTTTATGGTAGCAATGAAAAAATTTTAAAATAGCAAAACTAATATTTGAGACAAAAAGATGTCCAAAACTCAAGGTTCACTCTCCCACAGTTATTTGTGCAACTCCACTTCAACCCAACCAAGTAGCAGAAATACCTGACATGAGAAAGCAGCTATCATTGGAAGGTAGCAAGGTAGGTATATAGGAAAATAGATGTTATCAGAAAGCAGCTGTTATGGAAAAGTAGCTGTGATAGGAAAGTAGCTGTCATGGGAATGTATTATATAGCTGTCACGGAAAAGTACCTGTTACCGGAAAAAACCTGTCATGGGAAGGCAGCTATAATGGAAAAGTAGAGTACACTTACAGGTTATGGTTTTGCACAATGAACCATCTGGCAATAATATACAGCTACCAACTTCTCACTGAGTGAGTGGCTGAGAATCGTGTAAAGTTTGTCTACTGTGTTATTTTGCTGTAACACACAAGGAAAGTTTCCATTTTTTAAAATATCCGCCTACCACAGAGAGTATCAAGTTCTGTAGGGTAACTATAGGGTATAAATGGTTCATAAACAGTACTTATAAAATGTTTAAAAACAATCAAATGTGTATCAAATGTTTTAAAAACATTCTATCAAAATGTTTTTTAAACCCATATTTTCAGAATGCTTATTAAACCTTCACCTTCAAACATGTCCACACAAAGATGCCAGTGAGTAATAATAGGGGATTTTAGAGGACTTTGTCCAAAATTGCCCCACATGCAATCCCTACAGTGAGAAATGAATGAGGGCAAAATTTTTAAGCCACTATCTTACAATTGTAGACATAAAAATAATATTTTCATTAGTGAGCAACCTTAAAAAGATAAATTATTGAATTTGACCTCTGACCCCATTATTATTTAGACATTAATATGTTCATTTATAACATTTTTCTAACATTTATCATTAAACGTTTAATAAACAGCATACATAAAACGTTTTAAAAAAACATTCTATAATAAATGGTTTTTGTACCCATCACTTTTGCCAAATGTTTCCTATCAAAAATGTTTACTGCGACTTAATCTGGTATTTTATTGTGTCCTTAAGCAGTCTTACTATATTATCAATCAGTTGAGTGAGAGCCAGTTCTATTCTAAATGTCCAAGGATTGCTGAAATCTTCCGGAGGTAATGGGACGTAAATGAGATATGCAAAAATCCCAGCCACAATCGACACAGTGATGAGGCAGTTTGTGCATCCAGCCATCCTGTATAAACAATAAACATTACATGTTTGTATGCCACATTTAAGAAGTACTCCCCATTCTATATAAAATCATACAACAAGCCTTTTAATTTTATGTGAAAATAATATACATTACATGTCTGAATGTCACACATGATAAGAACTGTTAATTCTATATAAAAGTATACATTGTATGTATGTTACATATAAGCTCTGGTCATTCTAAATAAAGATATACATTTTTATTATCAACTATTTTGCTTCAACAATAAGTAAAACAAGAAAGCATTTGCAGAGTGAAGCCCTCCACCAAAGCATCAGAGCATTCACCCAAGTATTTCTTTTAAACTGAACCTTTTCTTTTTGAAAATTCAGGTATTTTTTGTATGATCTTCTCCAAACTCAAATGATTTATACCATGGGTCAGAAATATCATTAAGATAATTTAAGTGCTTTTTATTTTAAACATGAAGTCAAAAACTATTAAAAATTAAGTGCAAATAGGACTTTTGTAAATTTGGAGTTTTTGTATTGAGAGTTTGATCCTGATCTTTCTTAGAATTTTATCACAGCTTCCGTTAGACAGGCCCTACCCACATACAAAAGCTAATGAAAATGCATTCAATACTTTCTTCTATAGCCTTGCTTAAAGCTCAAATTTGTACAAAATCTTTTTGTCAAAAATGTGGCAATTTGGTACTCATAAAGCACTCACACAAGGTAGGAGATATAAGCCCATCATTCAGTCTCTTTCTCAACAGTATATTAAAGTAATAGCCAGTATGTGTAAGAGTACATAACATAAAAGCTGTAACTTATTATCTTATTTGGAAGTTTTCCCTAATTACAAAGACACTTGACCCTCTAAGGGCCCAGTTACACATAGCTGGAGATGCCACGGATATACCCCACGGTTCCATATATGGTAACTGATAGGGATGCACAAGGGATGGGGGTGGTCATGTAAAAGATTAACGGAACTGCCATGGATCTTCCACGGATCTCCTATGGACCGCTACGGAATGCTACGGACAGGTTTATGGATGAAAAGATCGCCCCAAGGATTGGTCTCATGACTGTTTTTTAATCCACAAACACTTTCCGTGTCAGTCCGTAGCAGATCCCCTTAGATCCATCAATGTTTTTACGGATATTTTTTGCCGCGGAAGAGTCAAGGATGTAAGGGATGCCACAAGGACATCCAGGATGGGTATACGGATAATAAGGACAGTCACGGAAGAGCTACGGATATCAATTACAGATATGATCCGCAAAGCCTTTACGGAAAATTCAAGCAGTTTGATTTTTCCGTGGCATACCCACGGACACATGGCATCCATATCAGAAGCCACAAGGACATTACGGATGTTACGGATGGCTGTACGGGCAGAAAGGATGATCCGTAAATCACTCAACATTTTCCAAATAAGGAATCCTGCCACAATCTGGAGGTACATCCGGCTATGTGTAACTGGGGTCTTAGCAAGGTTAGTTTTTCGGGAGGGGGATTGTGGTTAAGTATTCCCATATTAAAAATTCTCTCGGGTATTATTTTTTTACCTCTGGTAAGGTTTTTTTGGGGGGGGGGGGGTGTTTGTCACTGTTCGTGATTATTCCCCAATTTACAAATGCATCTTTCTTATTTCTATGTGGTATAGGGCCTAACAAAAAGAAGTGATTATTTTTTTGAGAATGATCCGGACCATACCCTGGATACGAAAGTCCTGAATTTTCAATGGTTCCATTTTCACTAATTCTGGAGCTGTGCTTGAGATTACTCTAAAACTTAGAATGAAAGGATGTTTCTGAAAATTCTGTGCATATATTGCCTAACCAAAGGAAGAATTACATAGCTGAAAAGATTTTTATCATATTTCGCATGCAGGACTAACAGAAAAGATTTTATAAATATTGCTTCAGATTTAAAATCGTATTTTTGTGAAGTAGTAAATTCTAGTTATTACTGAATAGTATTTTATGTAGCAGTAAATTTAGTTATTACTGAGTTAATCTAATGGTTTGTGTGTTGTACTATCATGGTTTATTTGCGTAATTAAACCACTTAAACATCTCTTTTTATGTAAAAAGTGACATATAAGCCCAATAAAGTGCTGGGTATATTGTGAGAAATATTAGATTTTGTACCTTGTATGAAGACGTGTCACTATAATAAAAAAACAGAACACGGGTGGTCACTGAAATGAATGGTCATTGAGAAAAACGGTCTTCAGAGGTTTTCAAATCCAAGTGGTGTGAATAACAAAATTTCATAAACTAAATAACAAAATACACTTGCTTACTATAACGTTTTATGTTTGATACTTTCTTAAACCGCTTATCTCAATGACCGTTTATCCCTTATGCCCCTGTTCCACCAAAGGACTCAGGCCCGATCCTGTCGGCGACCTTTAATTGTGGACAGTCAGTGAAGAAAATGGTAAAATGAGCGGGAATACTGAATCGGTATTGAAGTCTGAGATTAAGTACAGATCAGCCTCAGGAAGCCTGAGGATGCCCCAGGCGGCCCCAGACAGTCCCCGACTGTTCTGGGACTAAGAACCGATTAAGCCAGTTTTCTGGTCGGTTTCAACCATGATCTTGTCGTACACATACTGACTGGGTCCCAGGACGCCTCAGGCCTCCTGGGACTAAGCCCTGACTAACCCCTGATTAAGTCCCGGCTTCCTCAGGCGTCCTCAGGCCTCCTCAGTCTTCCCCAGACCAATGTGGCCGATTCTTGTTTTGCAGAAAAGCTGGATATATATATATAAATATTCTGGGTATATATATATAAATTCCGCGATCTAATCATCATTACTTTTTTGGGAACACAGCAGGATGCCACCTTTTAATGGAAGACAGCTTCAGCAACAACTTAGGGCTTTTTTAGTTTTTATTCAGTTACAAATAATGATGTATTTGCTATTTCTACGTCGACCACAGCAACCACCACCAGCACCTCCACCACCACCACCAGCCAGACAAAGACCTAGAAGAAGGCACAACATGTGGGCCAGGCCATGGCTACTACAGAGAGAGGAGACGGGGGCCCACCACAACATTATGGCTGAACTTTATGCCACAGACATTCCAGGATTCACCAACTACATGAGGATGACCCCAGAATTCTTTGAAATGATAAAGACCAGACTGGAACCACGTCTAGCCAGGCAGGCCACCAACTACAGAGCTCCAATCAGTGTTGGGGAGAAGTTAGCCCTCACCATCAAATATCTGGTCACTGGAGAGTCATACACATCATTATCCTGTCAGTTCAGGGTTGGCAGATCCACCATTTCCAAGTTTCTACCAGAGGTCTGCAGGGCCATCCAGGATGAGTTCACCATAGAGTACCTCAGATGTCCTACTACTCCAGATGAGTGGAAACAACTGGAAAGGGAATTCAGGACCAGGTGGAATGTTCCACATGCCCGGGGAGCCCTTGATTGCAAGCATGTGGCCCTGAAGAAACCCAAGAACTCTGGAGCCCTGTACCACAACTACAAGGGGTTCTTTTCCATAGTAATGTTGGACTTGGTAGATGGGCAGTACAAATTCAGATGGGTGGATGCTGGTACAGCTGGATCTTGCTCAGATGCCCAGATATTTAATGCCTGTCAGCTGAAGAGGAGGATTGAGGATGGCAGGATAGGCTTCCCTGACCCAGCTCCTATAACCCAGGGTGGTAGAGATGTCCCCGACTTCATTCTGGCAGATGATGCCTTTGCCCTGAAGACCTGGCTCATGAAACCCTATGGCAGAAGGATGTTAACTAGAGAGGAAAGGATTGCCAACTACAGAATATCAAGGGGCAGGGGAGTTGTTGAAAACGCTTTTGGCATCCTGGTCTCAAGATTCAGAGTGATGTTGACCACTATTGAACTACCCCAAGAAACAGTCAGGGATGTGGTCATGATCTGTGTGGTTCTGCACAACATACTGAGAAGCCAGTATCAAGGTCAACATGGTGGTCAAGAGCCTGGAGATGATGATGATGTGTCTGGTGATTGTCGACTGATTGGTGGTGCTGGTGGTGGTGGTCCAGACAGAAACCCTGTTAGAGAAGCCAAAAGACAGAGGGATTACCTCAAGGACTACTTCAATAATGAGGGAGCAGTGGCCTGGCAAGATGGCAGAATATATTAACTCCTGCTGCAGTAACCAGTCCTTTTCAGGACTAATAACCAGTCCTTTTCAGGACTACCAAATATTCCAAAAAACAACTAGACCTAGCACATCGGAGAACCGATGCAAATTGTATCCACCGTAAAGACAATACACCAAAACCTCTAGGACCAATAATAAGCGAGTTATAAGCACTTTTAAGTTTGGCTGTCCTCATTTGACCTTCAAGGAGGGGCACAAGGGTCAAATCTGACCACACCAGAAGATTCCCAGAACATGATTTCCTATATGTTGGTTTACTATCCCAAACATCTAGGACCAATAATAAGCGAGTTATAAGCACTTTTTAGTTTGGCTGTCCTCACACTTGACCTTGAAGGAGGGGCCCAAGGTCAAATCCGACCATGACAGAAGATTCTCCGCCCATGATTTCCTGTATGTTGGTTTACCATCCCAAACCACTAGGATCAATAATAAGTGAGTTATAAGCACTTTTAAGTTTGGCTGTCCTCATTTGACCTTGAAGGAGGGGCCCAAGGTCAAATCCGACCACACCAGAAGATTCCCAGCCCATGATTTCCTATATGTTGGTTTACCATCCCAAACCTCTAGGACCAATAATAAGCGAGTTATAAGCACTTTTATTTTGGCTATCCTCGTTTGACCTTGAAGGAGGGGCCCAAGGTCAAATCCGACCACACCAGAAGATTCCCAGTGCATGATTTCCTATATGTTGGTTTACCATCCCAAACATCTAGGACCAATAATAAGCGAGTTATAAGCACTTTTAAGTTTGGCTGTCCTCATTTGACCTTGAAGGAGGGGCCCAAGGTCAAATCCGACCACACCAGAAGATTCCCAGCCCATGATTTCCTATATGTTGGTTTACCATCCCAAACCTCTAGGACCAATAATAAGCGAGTTATAAGCACTTTTATTTTGGCTATCCTCGTTTGACCTTGAAGGAGGGGCCCAAGGTCAAATCCGACCACACCAGAAGATTCCCAGTGCATGATTTCCTATATGTTGGTTTACCATCCCAAACATCTAGGACCAATAATAAGCGAGTTATAAGCACTTTTAAGTTTGGCTGTCCTCATTTGACCTTGAAGGAGGGGCCCAAGGTCAAATCCGACCACACCAGAAGATTCCCAGCCCATGGTTTCCTATACGTTGGTTTACCATCCCAAACCTCTAGGACCAATAATAAGCGAGTTATAAGCATTTTTAAGTTTGGCTGTCCTCATTTGACCTTGAAGGAGGATCCCAAGGTCAAATCTAACCACACCAGAAGATTCCCAGCCCATGATTTCCTATATGTTGGTTTACCATCCCAAACCTCTAGGACCAATAATAAGCGAGTTATAAGCACTTTTATGTTTGGCTATCCTCGTTTGACCTTGAAGGAGGGGCCCAAGGTCAAATCCGACCACACCAGAAGATTCCCAGTGCATGATTTCCTATATGTTGGTTTACCATTCAAAAACCTCTAGGACCAATAATAAGCGAGTTATATGCACTTTTACCTTTGGCTATCCTCGTTTGACCTTGAAGGAGGGGCCCAAGGTCAAATCCGACCACACCAAAAGATTCCCAGCCCATGATTTCCTATATGCTGGTTTACCATCCCAAACCTCTAGGACCGATAATAAGCGAGTTATAAGCACTTTTAAGTTTGGCTGTCCTCGTTTGACCTTGAATGAGGGGCCCAAGGTCAAATCCGACCTCACCAGAAGATTCCCAGCCCATGATTTTCTATATGTTGGTTTACCATCCCAAACCTCTAGGACCAATAATAAGAGCGTTATAGGCACTTTTACCTTTGGCTATCCTCGTTTGACCTTGAAGGAGGGGCCCAAGGTCAAATCCGATCACACCAGAAGATTCCCAGCCAATGATTTCCTATATGCTGGTTTACCATCCCAAACCTCTAGGACCAATAATAAGCGAGTTATAAGCACTTTTAAGTTTGCCTGCCCTCGTTTGACCTTGAAGGAGGGGCCCAAGGTCAAATCCAACCACGCCAGAAGATTCCCAGCCCATGATTTCCTATATGTTGGTTTACCATCCCAAACCTCTAGGATCGATAATAAGTGAGTTGTAAGCACTTTTAAGTTCTGCTATCCTTGTTTGACCTTGAAGGAGGGGCCCAAGGTCAAATCCGACCACACCAGAAGATTCCCAGCCCATGGTTTCCTATACGTTGGTTTACCATCCCAAACCTCTAGGACCAATAATAAGCGAGTTATAAGCACTTTTAAGTTTGGCTGTCCTCATTTGACCTTGAAGGAGGATCCCAAGGTCAAATCCGACCACACCAGAAGATTCCCAGCCCATGATTTCCTATATGTTGGTTTACCATCCCAAACCTCTAGGACCAATAATAAGCGAGTTATAAGCACTTTTATGTTTGGCTATCCTCGTTTGACCTTGAAGGAGGGGCCCAAGGTCAAATCCGACCATGCCAGAAGATTCCTAGCCCATGATTTCCTATATGTTGGTTTACCATCCCAAACCTCTAGGATCGATAATAAGTGAGTTATAAGCACTTTTAAGTTCTGCTATCCTCGTTTGACCTTGAAGGAGGGTTCCAAGGTCAAATCTGACCACATCAGAAGATTCGCAGCACATGATTTCCTATAGGTTGGCTTCACATTGCAAACCTCTAGGACCAATAATAAGGGAGATATAGGCACTTTTAAAGTCCACTATGTGGGTTACTTCGGCACTCCGTGGATGACCTTGAATTAGGAGCTTCAAGGTCAAATGTGTGCAAGGTTGTAGAGGACATGTATATGTGTCATACATATCACCTATGAAGAGATTCAACCTTCTACCTTGAGGAACAGCCAGTAGAAAAATGTAGATTATTTTCAAAGAAATGCCCGTGGCGGCCATCTTATTTTTCAGAATGAGGCTATTTTCCTTCCCAGAGAAGCTTACCCCCCAATGAAGATATCCTGCAAATTTGGTGAACCTAGCTGCTGTTGTTTTCCTCTTAGAGCGTTAACACCGAAAATCTCTCTACGCGCGGCGGCGGCAGCGGCGGCATAGCGGACCCTAAACCAAAGTATCCACCGGATGCTTCCGGTGGATACAATTAATCAGCTGTGCTTGTTCCATATATCACAACCATTTCCCCACCATAATTCACCCACCCAACAAACAGACAAACCCAATGCTTGACAGAAGTCACACAACCAACAAACAGACAAAACCAATGTCCACCATAATTCACCCACCCAACAAACAGACAAACCCAATGCCCGACAGAAGTCACGCAACCAACAAACAGACAAACCCAATGCCCAACATAAATCACCCACCCAACAAAGAGACAGAAATAAATGCCTTACAGAAGTCACCCAACTAACAAACAGACAAACCCAGTGCTAAACATAATTCTCAAAAGAAACACACAAAGCCAAACATAACTTCGTAAACGGAATAAATATTGCATATATTTTTAAAGCTACATCCTAATTTTACTTATATGTGTTTTCTTCTTGGGAAAAATATTTGAAACAGAAATGTTTTGCTGGAAATCTTAAAATTAGAATATTTTACTCCACTTCACAAATCTTTAGGAAATATAACCACCAAAATGGTTTTCTTTACAATGATGGCGGGTTATGTTTGCAAAATAGTTTGTCAGTTCTTTGGTTTGGGCTCTGTTTGCTATTGGGTTTGTCTGTTTCTTGGTTGGTGGTTATGTTTGGTATTTGGTTTGTGTGTTTGTTAGTTGGTGGTTATGTTTGGTATTTGGTTTGTGTGTTTGTTAGTTGGGGGTTAGGTTTGGTATTGGGTTTGTGTGTTTGTGGGTTGGTAAGTTTGTGATAATACCTTTTAACTCTGGGGATGATGTAAGTGTTGGACTTTTTTATTAAAGATTTTAACCAATCCCATGGATTTTAAGCTAAAAATGGGCTGATTATTGGCCATATTGGGAGTTTATTTATTTTAATTTTTTTTTCTGTGTGGCCTTTTTTGGTTATGTGTGCTACCATGGGTTATTTGTTTCATGTTTGGGGTGGTGTAGGTGTTGGACTTTTTTTTCTTTTTTTGTGATAAGTATTTGTACTGAACTGTTATGTTTTGGGAGGGGAATTGGAATAAATTGCAGCTGAATAATTGTTTTTGGAATATTTGGGTGGCCCTGAAAAGGGCCTGGCAGGTCAAAGACCTGCCCTGACTGGATGGCTACTGAGGAGGCTGCTGCTGTTGAGGCGGTGCTGTAGTGGTGATAGTGAAGAGTTGCGGCTGCTGCTGCTGCTGAGGCTGCTCAATGATCTGTGTAGATGTCAGATCTGGTAGCTGGCTTAGTATTCCAATTAAGTTGTGTCTACTGCCCTCGTCCTGTACTGTTAGAACTGATGGAGGGTTGCCAAAGCCAAGTGGGCTGGGTGTGTAGTAGACGTAACTGCTGCTAGCTGCTGCTTGGGTGGAAGTAGACACCTGTTGAGTGGTTGTTGGCAGTATCCCGACCCTCTGGGACTCCGTGGTAATAGTGGCTGATCTTCTTGGTAGTGCTTGATGTCTATGGTTGCTTTTAATGCTTTCAATATCTCTAAAAATTCTGCCCTTGAGGTCCTCAAATTCCTCTTGGGTCATCTTTTCAGCCTCTGATGCCACGTAGTCAAAGAAGGGCTGCCTGTCTGACTTCTGCTGCAGGAAACCTGAGATCAATGTCCTCATCTGGTCAAAGTGCTCGAGTATCTTGGAGTCTGTTGAAACTGGTGTAGATGTGAACATAGGTTGACTCCTACTCTCCCTGAGGACACTGGACTCAAGGTGTTCTGTATCAGTAGTAGATCCACGAGATTCGTTCTGCTTGCTGGTATTTGGACTGGCCTCGAACCGTGAACTTCTGCTGGCCCCCTTTCGTCTGATATGGGTCTTAAGGAAACCCATCTGCTGGTAGACCCAGGACTGTCTCTTGGTCATCTCCCTTGGGGCTTGGCCAGATTGTAGTTTTGACAGCTTGCCATAACGTGTTCACTGGGATTCAAACCATCTTCTGACATCAAAGGGCTGGAGCTTCAGTTCTGCAGAGATTTCTGCCCAGAGAGCCTCCTTCTTCTGTCTGTCGTGGAAACGTGCATGCTCCTTGTCGTAGAACTCTGGATGCTTCTTCACAAACTCCACAATTGCAGTTTCTTGATTGTCAGTGAAAGTTGCACAGACCCTGGCTCTCCTGGCTGCCGAGTGACTCTCTGTATCTTCTCACACCTCTCTTCTTCTTCGCAAGCTTCCTCAGTAAGTTCCAATCAGGTATCAGGTATCCATGTGCTTAATCTCCGATGCTCGCGGATTCTAAGGCACACCATCCAATCATAATGTAAGAATCATATGTCGAAAACCATAGCAATGTTGTCACCAGGGGATCATCGGTGTTCCAATCGCTCCTCAGTCTCTGGTGTACCCTCCTCTGTACCCTCCTCTGTCCTTTCCTCCATCCTTTCCTCCACCTCTCCACTTTCCTTCTCCCTCTCCTCTTGCCTCTCATCCATCTTCTTCTCTTCCCTCCTTTCTCTTTCCTCATTACTCTAGTCAATAGCAAAATAAAAGTAAAAAACTAAAATGTGTCTCCTAACTGTAAAATTTGCCTTAAGCTCAAGTATTATATGATATTTAAAAAACTGAAAACCCCTACAAAATAGAGACACACATCTCTAAGTAGCCAACCAGTCAGTAACAACGAGAATGTGTGCGTGGTCGCTTATATAGTCTCAGACCCCCTCATTGCCTCGTTTTAATTTCCGACGCGCGGAAAACAGTCGGCTCTTAATCGGTTCTTAGTCCCAGGTCTCCTGGGGCGTCCTCAGACCGCCGCAGACTAAATTTGTGTTGTCTCAGGTGGCCTGAGGATGCCGGCTTGGCATAGGGTCGGCTTCTCTTTATCGGGGCTTAGTCCCAGACCCAGATTTCTTAGTCCCAGGACACCTGAGACGGTCTGAGGCTTCCCGGGACTAATGAAACCGATTCACTTCCACACATGAAACTTCAAAGATCTGTTATGATTCGGGGGCTGACAAACAGGCTTCCTGGGACTAAGCTTCGGAGGCCTGGGACTAAGGGTCGCAGGAGGCCTGGGACAACCTAGGACTGTGTAAATTTGGGTCTGAGGAGGCCTGAGGAAGCCTGGGACTGGACATTTTGTTGTCGGTGGGAAATGAGAATTGGTTTGGGTCGTGAGAAATATCAAACATTTGATTTCTCTCATGGCCACAACCGACAACTACCGACCCTTACAGGACGTCTGGGACTAAGCAAATATTTGAAACCGACTCCCCAAAACCCTTAATCGGGGAGCTTAGTCGTGTGGTGGAACACCCACATTAGAGTCTCCTCAAGTTCTTTTGTTTTAAGTATTATACGAGGACTAAATGGCTTTATGTCAAGCTGAAATAAGTTCGTATTTCATCCCTCAGTAATTTTCCCAACCATCATGATGGGTTCATAATAATTCCATGTATGTTTAGACTTTCTTCAAGTCCTTTTGTCTAAGGTATTATATGAGGACTGTATGACTTTTTTACCAGAATGTGGGGTTGACAAAAGGACTTTTCTCATAGGTCAAAGGAAGTGGCTGGCCACCTAGTGGGAAAAACACACACTGCAATTATGGGAAAAATCTCATAAGACTGTCAGCCAATGAAACTATCTGTATTTGTATCCAAACTACAACACCATAAATACACCCACTCCAGTCCATGTGGTTTATCTCTCTAGTATTCTTCAATAAAATAACAATGGCTCAGTGTCCTGTACTGCTGTTCTAAATGTATGTGTTTATGTGTCCAGACTCTTATATTCCTTATATTATCAAGCAGCGCTACAGTAAAAGCCAGTGGTGTACTGATATATATATACTGCTTGTGTTTTTACAAGAGTTATTTCATTCAGTAAATGTTTAAGGACATGTGCAAGTTTAAGTGCATGTGCAGTAATAAATCAAGGTTTTCTGATATCATATAATCAGTGATATTATGTTGGATGAGAAGATGTGTAGTAATTAAATGTATTGAAATAATTACCTGCACAAAGTAAATACCTACACAAGGTTGTGTTTTTCAGAGTGTTTGTCTGTGTTCTAGATTACTGCAACAGTAATGAATAGTTGTATCCACCGGATAGCATCCGGTGGATACTATGGATTTCGCTTCATTATGCCGCCGCCGCAGTGTGTGTGGAGAGATTTCACCGTTACCACTCTAACGAAAAAATATTATAGCTAGCCTTCTCAAATTTGCAGGATATATTCATAACCATAAAAGTGTGCCTGGGAATATTTTTGTCCTCATTTTGAAAAACAAGGTGGCCGCCAGGAATGTTTATTCGACGACTTTAAACAAGGACTTTTGTTGGCCCCCTAGAGCAAAGGGTATTATAGGTAGAGATCTCAAATTCACAGGATACGTCCCTCATTATAATATCTTGACTGGGAATATTTTGGGCCTCATTTTGAAAAACAAGATGGTCGCCACAGGCGTTTCTTTGTCAGTCATGAAAAGTGCTTATATCTCCCTTATTATTGGTCCTAGAGGTTTGGGATGGTAAACCAACCTATAGGAAACCATGGGCTGGGAATCTTTTGGTGTGGTCAGATTTAACCTTGGGCCCCTCCTTCAAGGTCAAACGAGGATAGCCAAAGTTAAAACTGCTTATAACTCGCTTATTATTGGTCCTAGAGGTTTGGGATGGTAAACCAACCTATAGGAAATCATGGGCTGGGAATCTTTTGGTGTGGTCGGATTTGACCTTGGACCCCTCCAAACGAGGAAAGTGCTTATAACTCGCTTATTATTGGTCCTAGATGTTTGGGATGGTAAACCAACTTATAGGGAATCATGGGCTGGGAATCTTTTGGTGTGGTCAGATTTGACCTTGGACCCCTCATTCAAGGTCAAACGAGGATAGCCAAACTTAAATGTCCTTAGAACTCACTTATTATTGGTCCTAGAGGTTGGGATGGTAAACCAACTTGTAGGAAATCATGGGCTGGGAATCTTTTTGGTGAGGTCAGATTTGACCTTGGACCCCTCATTCAAGGTCAAACGAGGATAGCCAAACTTAAATGTCCTTAGAACTCACTTATTATTGGTCCTAGAGGTTGGGATGGTAAACCAACTTGTAGCAAATCATGGGCTGGGAATCTTTTGGTGTGGTTGGATTTGACCTTGGGCCCCTCCTTCAAGGTCAAACGAGGATAGCCAAAGGTAAAAGTGCCTATAACTCTCTTATTATTGGTCCTAGAGGTTTGGGATGGTAAACCAACATATAGAAAATCATGGGCTGGGAATCTTCTGGCGAGGTCGGATTTGACCTTGGGCCCCCTCATTCAAGGTCAAATGAGGATAGCCAAACTTAAAAGTGCTTATAACTTGCTTATTATTGGTTCTAGAGGTTTGCAATGTCAAATCAACCTATAGGAAATCATGAGCTAGGAATCTTTTGATGTGATCAGATTTGACCTTTGGCCCCTCTTTCAAGGTCAAATGAGGATAACCAAAATTATCAGTGTTTATATCTCACTTATTCATGTTGCTAGAGGTTTGCAATGTCACACCAACCTATAGGAAATCATGGGCTAAGAATCTTTTGATATGGTCAGATTTCACCTTGGGCTTCTCCTTCAAGGTTAAGCAATGTTTGAATGGCTTTGGTGAGTTTTCTTTCTGGTGGATACAATTTGCATTGGTTCTCCGATGCGATAGGTCTAGTTCTTTCAGGTTTTCATTTTTATGCGTAAGGGACCTGACCAGTTTTTAAATTTTTGGAAAGATTCAGACCATATTCTGGATTGAAAAAATATCCATCTTGTTTTACAAACTGAGGCCAAAAATATTCCCAGTGAAGATTTTATGGTTATAAATATACCCTGCAAATTTGAGGAGTCTAGCTATAATATTTTTTTAGTGAGATCAGTAAAAGTAAAATCTCTCTACACACTGCGGCGGCAGTGGCAGCATAACGAAGCAAAATCCATAGTATCCACTGTCCAGTGGATACAATTAAAAGTTAAAGGGCTTGACTCCTAGACCCCTAATAAGTAGAAGATACAGAGTTACAACCAAAGAATCCCAAATTTTAAGTGAAAGGGCTTGAACCCTAGACCCCAAGAATTTAAAACTAGACCAAGGATGCATCTGTGGCCAGATACAAGATGTATCCACTGGAAAAGGACAACTAATATGGTTTTGAAGATAAATGTACCACCGTGGCCACTAATTTTGGGTTATAAGCTAAGCACACTGTACATGTGGTTTGTTTAGATTTGACGTTATGGAGGTTTAATATCCCTTTTAACACACTGTACACCTCATATCACTTCAATAAATTTCCAGGATACAGGAAAGCAGTCTATTCTACCTATCCCAGATTCTGTACTCAAAACAATCTGATAAAATCAGTCAAGGATTCAAACCCCCACCCACAGCTCCACAGTGACCTAGTGGGTTAGCAGGTTTGACATATAATCACCTCTGTTTGGGTTTCAGTCTCACAAGTGTCCATGTTGGGGGACCTGTCCAAATATGGCCCTGGCTGCTAGGACATAAAACAATGAACTTTTTCAAACCCCTATTCTTAAGGATGAAAGTCAAGTGCAATACTGTTTATCAAGATAGTGTGCCTGCCTATGATAAAGATTCTGATAAATTCACATTTGTGTGTCAATTACAGATCATTTAAGGGATTTGGACTCAGCAACCTTGTGAGGATAACAGATGTACCAAAGAGAGTGTTTGTACCAGCAATTTCTTTTAATAAAACAGTTGCTTTTGTCCAAATTTTAACTTAATGTCATAAAAGACTAATGCTTTATTTCAAATAATAACAATCCACACACAATAAGGAAATATAGTTCTTTTTATTTGAGAAGAGCACTGAACAGTTTTTGGGTGATGGGGATTGGCTATTGATTTATTTGTTTTTATGTACATAAGTTTTTAACAGGTAAAGTGAAACATCACATTTTGCATACCTGTCTGTACAAACAGATAATTCAATTTAACTTCCACATGTTCTGGTAAATTAACATAAATTGTCTGTGGTTGTTTCACAAAGTGACCAAGAAAATCTCTGCTGTATATCATAAATAGTGTATCACAGTATGAAAATAAGGCAAAACTAACTACATAGTTGGGGGAAACCTCCAAAGCTGAGAAATATCTAATCATGGAAACCTAAGTGCAGAAAGAAATAATAAGTATAGTAAATCACTAGTGCAATTTACAATGCACACTGCAGGGGAATCATCTGGCTATCTCTACCAACAAACACTCCAAGCCAGGTCATCTCAGATATAAACACAAATATGCTAATGTGTAGGGGAATCCTCTGGGATATGTGCATCAATTTAAATGTGGTAAAACTCATTACAGGGAAAACCCCCCTGGCTGAGACAAGTCTTTGTATTTCACCTCTGACAGTAATATCCCCACCCATTTATGGATTCATAATGATTCCATGTATGTCAGATTTGGTGGAATAAGAAATACAAAGACTTGGAGCAAGTCTAATGTATGTTAGATTTCGTGGAATATAGGAAATATAAAGACAAGTCTATTTTATCTCTGTGGCCACCCGTGTACGGTTTGTCAATGTTGATAACCACCAAAACTGCTCCTTAAAAGTAAATTTCTGTACTCACTTGTATGATGCATACGTAATGTTAAAGAAGTACTGTTTCCATTCAGTACCTTCGATTTCTTTTGGATACGTTTACACTGTTCAAATGTCTCCAAATACGACAAAGTACTGGATGTACTATCCCATATAAATGTATCCTATTAATGATAAACACAATCTTTTCGAATTTGATCATAGATTTGTGAAATGCGTTGTTTTCAGCATCAGGATATGTGCTTTTTTGCTGATTTGCAGACAGCATAAACTGGTTAAACCATAATACTTTTTCTGGCAATTAAGTACCTCTGACACCTAGCTACATGACCTTGTCAAGTCCTCATAATGACTTTGTGGTTTTAATGGTGAAATATACTACCCTGTACTTGAAAGAACACACAGAGATTACAAATTCTTCTGTTTACACAGGGCTGATTTGTGTATGTCTTCTGACATTGACTGAGTGTTTAAGTTTGATTTTTAATGGCATGATTTTCAAATATGAAGATAATGCCAACATGTTGGAAGGCGTGGACTAATATGGCCACTACTGTTGAAAAAGAATGTAAATCCCAAATTTTACCTTGTATACTGGCAAGGGCAATGCAAAAGTAAAAATAAATAACATTGGCTGTAATAGCCAAATTTATAGTTCAAAAAGACATCTCTTTACGCTCAAGATCACATGCACAATTTAGAGGTCTGTTCCACTGTGTCGAGGGGGGTTCGGTGGTGTAGCGGTTAGAGTGCTTGCCTCCAACCTCTGAGGCCGCCGGTTCGAATCTTGGGCCAGGCGCTTCATGTTGGAAAGTTGGTAGTTACTTGCCGATGCCCGGTGGTTTACAGTGCAGAATCTTGACCAACTAGTATGCACTGGTTCCTCCACCTGTAAACTACCCGTTGCAATATGACCCTGGCTGTTGAACGCGACGTAAAAAACAACAAATAAATAAATCCACTGTGTCGATTAGATATTTGCAATGCTAGCTCATGGCTGAAAAAAAACCCTGTGAACTTGAGGTTACGTAGCTCCCGATCCAGGGCTGCCGAAAGGGGAATTTTATTACCCCTGTTCCATTATACTGATCCTCACAAGATTGTGGGTTACTAACATCCTGAACAAAAAGATTAACTTCCCGAATGGTTAGTTTTCAGGATCACAGACCCATCCTGATGGGGTGGGGGCTGGGAGGTTGGGACAGGGATCTTATCGCAAGAGCTAGCAGCCTATAACTTATAATTCAGGAGCCTGCTGTTGGAAAAGGTCAAGAAAACCGACAATTTGTCCTTAGTGAAAAGATAAATCGAAAAGATCACCCAGTGACAGGTCCTCAGTGGCCTAGTGGTTAGCAAGTTTGGCATCTAATCACAGGCAGTCACCTCTGTGTTGGTTCGAGCCCCACGAATGGTAATTCTGAGGATGTGTCCCAATATGACCTTGGCTGTTGAACGGGACGTAAAACACCAACTTTGACCTTTGTCCAATGACTCTTAGACTAACCTTCTCTAAGAGCAAGATTTCTCAGCTCCATTTTTAGAGTCTACAAATGTGGTCGTAACAAGACAAATATCAGTTATAGCACCTCAAAGGGAAGTAGTAAGTGACTTACAACCATAAAGGTAAGTTATATGACTGAAAAGATTATTGGGTTGGTTAGGACTCTAAAGAGTGGAGCTGGTGCATTGGAAAAATGCTGTGACAATAACAACCCAGTGCATGTTGTGAAGTGAAGACTGATAAGAGGTTATTTACTAGTAGCAATAATCTGTCAGATTTAGACTTTGATTCTTAGTCTAAATTATGTTGTAATTTTACTGAATACAAGATGCAGTACAGATAGTTGTGTGAGTGTATTACGCTAACACAGAAAATCTATTTCTTAGAAATGGTGGCGATTTTGTACATTTTCTGAACGTTTCTGCATGTTACTTAGTGATTCAGTGGCAATACTTTGTGCTTATGTCATTGTAATCTTTTTGAAGATAGCTCGTCAAGGTAAGGATGTTGAGTTAAACGGAAACGTCGTACTTATTCTCGCAATATTTGCAGACTATTAGGTAGATGGTAAATCAAGTACTAAAACTAACGGCACCTTATAAAGAGGGTAAAAAAACGTGTTCCATCACTTGTGTTGTGTGTGATAGGATGTGAACCTTTGTGTGAAATAAAAACATGGAATAAAAGACAATTAAAACTTATTCTAGATTATTTTTAATCTTCCCACAATGGCTACAAACATACCAACAGGTTATGGGCCCAGACTCCACTTTGATGGAGATCAGGATAAATATGAACTGTGGGAAATGAAATTTTTGGGACACATGAGACTTCAGAAAATGTATGGAATATTTCATGGAGCTGATGAACCAAGTCAAGCAAATAAGGCACTAGCATTTGCACAGCTAATTCAGTACTTGGATGACAGAAGCCTGAGTCTGATTATGCGTGATGCTCCAAATGATGGTCCGAAAGCATTGAAGATTTTGAATGAACATTACATGGGAAAAGGTAAACCTCGTATTATTTACCTGTACACTCAGCTCACATCACTACAGATGGGTGAAGACGAAAATGTAACTGACTACTTAATTAGAGCAGAAACTATCTGCAATTCTCTGAAAACTGCTGGAGAAAACATTAGTGACAGCTTGCTGATGGCAATTACCATGAAGGGGCTACCTGACAGGTTCAACACCTTCTGTACAGTTATGACTCAGAAAGATGAAGATTGTAGTTTCTTGGACTATAAAATAGCACTGAAGTCGTTCGAAGAGAATGAAAGGTATCGCCACAGGACTGCGTGTGAAAAAGATACCATTATGCAACTAAATCCAAGAACAAGCAACCCAAGAAGAAATATAACATGCTACACCTGTGGAGAACCCAATCATAAGTCCTACCAGTGTCACGTCAACAAGGGACAAAACAACGGCAACCAGAGCAACCGTAAGTGGTGTAATAACTGTAAAAGCTCAACACATACAACTGGTGAGTGTCGCAAAAACAAGAAGAAACCAAGCAGTGATACTGTGAAGACCGTCCAAGAGGATGCTGATGATCACTCATTCGTGTTTAAAGCAGACTATGTACAAAATACTGACACTGTTTTGACTGATGTTTGTAACTCTATTTTGGTTGATTGTGGTGCTACTGCACATATTATTACTAGTAAAGAAAGTTTTCTTTCAATGCAAGATTTGAGTACTGAAAAACACGTCATTGAACTAGCAGATGGTAGTAGATCAGATAATGTAGTCCTTGGTAAGGGTAATGCATCAATTTCAGTGCATGACAGCAATGGTGTTAAACATGATATTGTACTTGAAAATGCTTTGTATATACCATCCTACAAGCAAAACATTTTATCTGTACAAGCTGCTGTTAGAAGGGGTGCAAATGTCAATTTTGGTCCAAACGATGCTCAACTAATTGCCCCAGATGGCACTGCTTTTGATATCAATCAATCAGGTCGGTTGTACTATTTGAACTCTGTGAAAGGTTCCGAAAAAGTATCCCGTAGTAGCAAAAATTGGCACCAAACTATGGGTCATTGCAATGTACAAGACATCCTAGCATTAGAAAACGTCGTTGACGGTATGAAAGTCTCAGATAAGTCAGAATTTAACTGTGACACTTGTACTTTGGGGAAGATGCCTCAATACCGAAATCGAAATCCTGACAGAAAAGCCAGTAAGTTATTTGAGTTGGTCCACTGTGATCTAGCAGGCCCAATTGAGCCTACTGCCCGTGAAGGTTTCAAGTATTGTCTGATGTTTGTGGATGATTACTCGGGTGTATATATGGTGTATTTCCTGAAAGCCAAATCTGACACATGTGAAGCTACTAAGAAGTTTTTGGCAGATATTGCCCCTTTTGGGCAAATCAAAACCTTAAGATCGGATAATGGAACGGAATTCACATGTAGCGGATTTGAGTCGTTGTTGGTTCAAAACAAGGTTAGGCACGAGTTTAGTACCCCGTACAGCCCCCACCAAAATGGTACTGTTGAACGAGGGTGGAGGACAGTGTTCGACATGGCAAGATGCATGTTAATTGAAGCAAATTTGCCAAAGTTTCTTTGGACTTATGCAGTATATACATCAGTGTATATCAGAAACCGCTGTCTCAATCGGAGACTGGGGATAACCCCATTTGAAGCAGTTACTGGGAAGAAACCAAACCTCAGTAAGATGCAAATTTTTGGTACGAGTTGTTTTGCATACATACAAAATCAGTCAAAGCTAGAACCACGTTGTGAAAAGGGGGTGTTTATTGGTTATGATAAGTCAAGTCCCGCATATCTTGTGTATTTCAAGAGTAAAAATCAAGTCAAGAGAGTAAGATGTGTGAAATTCTGTGACAATGTAGTTCAGAAAACTGAAGCTTGTGCCATTGAACCAGTTCAAAATGTAGAACAAAACATTATTAAACCTTACATACCTGAGAATACTCTTGTTGAACAAGCTCAAGGTAACGACCAAAACAGTGTAGACCCAAACCTATCCATTGATGATGCGAATAGCACTTGTAGAAAGTCAGTCAGAAAGCTTGCTAAACCAGTCTATTTAAAAGACTATGTCACAATGGTTGATGCCCCCACTGATCAAAACATTGACTTTCTATATCAAATGGGTGATTTTGAAACTCCCAAAACTTTTGAAGAAGCAATTCAGAGTGAAAACTCTATGAAATGGCATCAGGCAATGAAAGATGAAATTAGTGCACTTGATGAAAATGAAACTTTTGAGTACACCAAACTACCTGCCGGAGCAAATTTGATTGGTGGAAAATGGGTCTATACTGTCAAAAGAGATTCAGATGGTGAGGAAAGATACAAGGCTAGATATGTTGCAAAAGGGTATTCCCAGATCCCAAATATTGATTACAAAGACACATTCTGTCCAACTGCCCGTATTACGTCCATTCGCATGTTGTTACAGATAGCCATGCAACAAAACCTAAAGGTTCATCAAATGGATGTCAAAACTGCATTTCTGAATGGGCCAATAGATTGTGAACTTTATGTTGAACAACCAAAGGGATTTGAAAAGATGGGAACAAAGGGTGAAAAGCTTGTTTGCAAGCTTAACAAATCTTTGTATGGCCTGAAACAAAGTGGGAGAATATGGAACTTACTGTTGCATGGCTATCTCATTGAACAAGGTTTCAAGCAATCTTTGACTGACATGTGTGTGTACACAAAGCAAACTCATGACTGCTATGTTATTTTACTCGTGTGGGTAGACGATATCATAATAGCAGCAAATAGTGAAGATGTATTGCAAAATGAAAAGCAAACACTGAGCAAACGGTTCAAAATGAAAGACCTTGGTCAATTATCTCTGTTCTTGAACATTCAGTTTGACTTTGAAGGTGATTGTGTTACAATGCATCAAAGTAAATATATAGAACAGATGCTTGATAAGTTTAGGATGAATGACTGTAAGCCAAAGGCTGCTCCTTGTGAAATGAATGTGAACAAGTTAAGATCAAGTGACTCAAAGCCACTAGAAGATTCATGTCTGTATAGGCAAATTGTAGGAAGCCTAATATATCTGATGACATGTACAAGGCCGGATATATGTTATAGCGTCAGTATGCTATCTCAGTTTCTAGAACATCCAACAAAAGCACATCTGGAATGGGCAAAGCATGTCCTTAGGTATCTCAAGGGAACAAAATCTCAAAGTCTAAATTTCAGAAAATCAACAGGCGTGAAACTACAAGGCTTTAGTGATTCTGATTGGGGAAATCTAGAAGATAGAAAAAGTGTTAGTGGTTACTGTTTTATTATGAACACAAATAGTGACATGGTTTGCTGGAAGAGCAGAAAACAAACATGTGTTGCCCTATCCACTTGTGAGGCTGAGTATGTGGCCTTAGTTTCATGCGTTCAAGAAGCAAAGTTTCTGAGGTGTCTCTATGAAGAATTTTCAGGGGACAAGGTTAACACTGTTGACGTTTTTGTTGATAATCAGAGCGCTATAGCCCTAGCCAAAAATCCTGTGCTTCACCAAAGGACAAAACACATAGACATTAAATATCACTTTATCCGTGTAGAAGTTCAAAAGGGCTATATATTACTGAAGTATATTCCATCTGAACAAAATCTTGCAGATATGTTTACAAAACCAATCACACGCAAGAGATTAGACAACTTATTCGTTTAAGGGGGCGTGTTGAGTTAAACGGAAACGTCGTACTTATTCTCGCAATATTTGCAGACTATTAGGTAGATGGTAAATCAAGTACTAAAACTAACGGCACCTTATAAAGAGGGTAAAAAAACGTGTTCCATCACTTGTGTTGTGTGTGATAGGATGTGAACCTTTGTGTGAAATAAAAACATGGAATAAAAGACAATTAAAACTTATTCTAGATTATTTTTAATCTTCCCACAATGGCTACAAACATACCAACAAAGGACTCCAATGATAATTATTCTGAATCTAAATATGACTTTTATAGTGCTTAATCTCCGCAAATGCAGATTCTAAGACACCCCGAATCTAAAAGGCGAGTCCATGAAAGAAACAAGGCTGAAAAGACTACATGCGCTAGCTGCAAAGTCATCAGAGACATAGACTTGCTCGAAGTCTTTGTATTTGTATCCATCAGTAACCTGAATAGTTAAATTTAAATTTGAAACTTACAGGAGTTCATTATACCACTAACATTCTGGAGTTAGGGGGATAGTCTCTGAAAAAACTTTTGTCAGGGCTGACTGTTTCTTCAAAAGTCATACAGTACTCATATATTTCACAAAAGACAAAAGGACTTGGTGAAAGTCTATCAGAGACATGATTAGTACACTAGAACTCGGTCACCCGTCCAAGTTTGTAAAAGAACTTCACTTCAACGTTTACCAAACATTTTAAAGCAAATTTTAACCCTATCTAATGGTTTACTAAATTTTTCTAAGTAAACATTCACACTGTAATGTTTAAAAACGTTTTATAAACATTCTCTATACAAACATTTTTGCTGCAAACATTTATTAAATGTAAAAAGACATACTCAAGACACTAGGTTTGACTGGAAACTTTTTTCAAACATTTATAAAATAACTAAAGAAATGAAGGATATGCTGGTAATGTTTTTCAAACATTCATCATGATTTGTTTGATAAACAGTACACATAAAATGTACATTTGTTGACAATGTTTTGTAAATGTTTGCTCTGAAAATGTTTTATAAACATTTAATAGCATCATTATAATTCATCATTTAATTTGGTTATGAAAATGTTTCTATCAAATGTTTTGAAAACTTTTTATCACAAATGTTTTAACCCATATTTTCAGAATGCTTCTTAAATGTTTACCTTCAAACATTTGCAAAGAAAGATAGCGGTGAGCAATAATAGGGGATTATAGAGGACTTTGTCAAAATTGCCCCATATGCAATCATTAAAATTAAGAATTGAATGGGGTCACAATTTTAAAGATACTATCTTACAATTTTAGACATAAAAATAATATTTTTATGAGTGAGAGAACCTTCATAAAATGTTTCCTTTCAAACGTTTGAAAAACTAAAAAAATGTTTACTGGGTCAGATTTCATGAAAAACTAAAAAAAAATGTTTACTGGGTCAGATTTCATGAAATGTCTCAGACATAGCCCAGTCTTGGGCTGAGCCACTGGCTGAAATCTGAGACTTTTGGCTAAGCTGAGTCTTTGTTTCAAATGGTTTTCACAGAAGGGTTCTCAGTGGAGACCAAGCATATCAAAGAACCACAGTGGTTTTCCGTGTAATGTGACCCTTTTTTGTAGTCAAAATATTCTACTGATGACATGTATGTTCCTTGTTTGACGCATCATATCTCTGATCAAATGCTATTTTGCAATGGGAAACCTTGTAAACATGTACGAACACCCAAAGACTACACTAGGACTTTGTTTTATATACTTGTACCTTATTTTATCCATTTTAAATTTTGAAGTTGAGAATGAATTATGGCGGCCATATTTGGGCCTCTGTTTACAAAACTTAAGCCCACTACCTACTAGTCTCAGCATTTGAGCCAGTGGCTCAGCCAAAGCTGAGACTGAGACTTTTTGTGAAGTCCATAAAGACTGAGCCCATGGACCCATGGAAAAATGTTCCAATAATTTGACACAGAAGTCTCAGGCTTGAGCCTGAGGCCAGGCTAAGACCTTTCGTTAAATTTACCCCTGAGCACTTGTACGACAATAAAGTTACCCTCATATGCTAGAAGTGTCTTCAAACATTTTCAGCCTGTATCAGGCTGTATTTAACTGTATCAGAAATATTGAATATTGTCTTCCTGGGCTGGTATTCACAAAGGGTCTTAGACTTAGCCAGGTCTTAGGCTTAAATCCAGTCTTAAAGTTAAGACTTTTGTCTCAGCTAGGTTTTGTCTTAAAACCATATTCTCAAAGGGTGACTTAGCTAAGTCCAAGATTATCAAATAACAACAGTGGTTTTTCTGTGTCATGTGACCTTTCTTTTCTATTCAAACTATACTATTGTTGACATATATCCTTCATTTAATGCATTTTATCTAAGGAAAAGTGCTGTTTTGAAATGGAAAACCTTGTTACCACATATAAACTTCCAAAGACTGTTTTAGTGAGGTGTTTTGTATAATTATACTTTATTTACAGCCCTTTCAAATTTTGAAGTGGAGAAAAGTTTATGGTGGCCATATTTAAGTCCTCTTTACAAAATTTAAGCCAGCTGCCAACCAGTCTTAAAGTTGAGCCTTTGGCTAAGCCTTAGACCAGTCTTAAATTCTTTGTGAATACCACTAAGCCTAAGACAAAAGACTTAGCAGTTTTGGGGCAGAAACTTGAGACAAAAGTCTCAACTTTAAGCCTAAGCCCTGGCTAAGATCTTTCATGAACACGCGCCCAGAACATTACATATTATTTCTCAATAATGGATAACATGACAGTGATGTTTATCTCTCTGTTTGGCAAAAAAGAACTTCCATAGAAATAATGTCACATTGTAGTGTTTACAACATTTATTGGTGGCGGTAACTATGATGCATATGATGATTAACGATTGTTTCTGCAGATAACTTTGCGGAGTGATTTGAAGTCATCAATTGGGACTGACTGATGCTCACAAGTGATGAAGTTTCCCTACAGACAGTATAACATCATTTCTGTCTGCTGTGTGGCTGTGGGCTTGTATCTGGTCTCCACACCAGTACCCACAGGATACTCACAGCCATGGATTGCAAGGGCAGTTTTGACGTCCTACAGATTTGCAGAATTATTGGTAAGATATAAATATACAATTTTCTTTTGCCTTCCTTCTTTGTTATTGACCTCGTTGTGGTAATGGTTAACAAATATGACATCTAATCAAAGGCCGTCACCTCTGTCTGGGTTTCTATTCCCACAAGTGACAATGCTGGGGGCCCTTTACGATGTGATTTTGGCCGTTAAACAGGATATCAAACCTGTGACCTTTGTCTTCATTATTGGTTATATATGTTATCCACTGTGGGTGTAAAACAATGCTAAAGTTGGTGTTTTATAAACCTTTTAACAACCATGCTTATTTATTTATTTTTATTTATTTATTTATTTGTTGTTTTACGTCGCGTTTAACAGCCAGGGTCACCATGCTTATATAATTATGTTTATTTACTCAGTGTTTATGTCACAACTGGTACCTTAGTGGTTATATTGTCACGGGTAGATGGGTAGAGAAAACCACTACATACAGTTGGTCAAGATACTGTACTCTAAACTGCCGACCGACTGCAAGACACTGCCACCTTTGCCACAAGACGTCAGGCAAGGATTTAAACTCTGATCTCAGAGGTGGATCGAGGCAAGTGTGTTACCACTGCACCACCATGGACCCCATGCTCATATAAGGAGAAGTTATCTGTGTTTTCCACATGTTTGCACATGAGCTGGGCTTGAACACATAACCTCAGAGATAAAAGTCAAGCGATCATTTACCACACCCAGTCAATCACAAAGAAACAAAGACATAAATTTATCACTTCCATTGTTATATTATTAAGTCAACCAATTTCGAAGAACCTTTTGGAAGGTGACGATGTAGTTTGGAAGTGGCAGATTGGGGGTAAAATTACATCAGTAAGCCTTTTTAATGGTAACTGGTTCGCTTTGTTACAGTTGAGTACATCCTCAAGTCTAGGCTTGGCAGAACATCGCCTATTGAGATTTTTAATGAAAATTCACCCAATAGCCTATGGCAATCACACAGATGTTCACTTCTATGATACTGTTATGGACACCGTTCCTGTTCGGATATACTTACCACGGGCCAAAGAAAGAAGTACCAACGGTCGGGGTGTTGTGTTTTTTCATGGAGGTGGTTGGTCTGTATGGAATCCTGGTAAGTTCTTATTTTAAGCGAAAGCCCTAGCGAGGCTTGTGCTGCTAGGGATCATTTTTTCGCTTTTACTTTTTGTCCCCGGACTTTTATGAAGTGTGGTGTAGTGTGATGAGTTTCTGTGTATTCACTGAAGTTATGCAGCAATGGGCTACATTAGTAACTGGATGGGTAACTGCTTTAGTGCACTACTCGTGTCTCTGATGGCATTGCAGCTTGCACTAGTAGACCGAAACCCCTTTCAACCTTGTTCAAATTATTGTTCCTTCTGCTTCTTAAAAGGATCTAGGTAGTACATGTTGAAGAAGCTGTTCTGTATGTATATCCCACCCCTTCACTTCCCAACATGTATATTGTAGGAAGACTCATGACAGGTATTTTAAACATTTAAAAAACGGTGACACTGGACGCCAAACAAATTCTTAGTTGGGTTGAATCCCGCCAAATGTATCCTGACAAATTGCAAAGCAGATCAAACTTGATCAAGCCCCAACCCAAAATAGATGGGCCCATTTTGGTTGTAGCTCTTGACCCTAACATGAAAAGATGTGACCAGGGTTTAAATACCAGTTTATTTATATATAACACATAGTCTCTGGAAAACTGATTAAAATACATTTGAACCAATGAATATGTAGATAGTCATGCTTAAGTACATTGTTTTAAATCTAGCTGTATATGAGTACATTATGACACAAAGATATTTTTGTAGAGATGATCGCCTGTGTGAATGCACTGAGATACACATATAATTGTGCAGAGACTTCATTTTTATCAGTACATTATGTACAGGAATATTTGTACAGATTAAACTATATATGGTGTATGATATTTATCCTTCATTTGTATGAAAAACTCCTACATTTTAGATATTTACCATGATGTGACACTACAGATTGCCAAAGAATTGCAGGATGTAGTCGTCTCTGTAGAGTAAGCTCATATTGTTATTGAATCGTGTTTTATTGCAAGTTTTAGTGAGGAGAATTTGATAATTTTGTATGACACTACAAAATATAAATAACAATGAATCATTCATTTTGTTGTGACCCATTAAGTTAAAAAAATTCAGTATTTTACCATAATATTGTTTCATTTTAAATAAATGCATTTTAATAAAGCTAAACTTGCTTAATCAAGTAACCAATTAAATTAAGCTAAAAAATAACTTTTTTTGATTAACCAATTAAATTAAGTTAAAAAAATCAAATTTTTGCCATAATATTGTTTTACTTTAAAGGATTGCAATTTAAACTTACTAAACTTAAAATCTTGGATACTGGGATAAAACTATTAGACAGTATTGTTGATTTAGTATTACATAGTGTTGGCATACACTTATAGATTTGGTAGAAGATGGTTTTGTTAAACATCTGTATGTTTGGTATAACAAAGTGCTTGTAGGAAAATGTAAACTGGTATTACATGGTATTGGTATACAGCTGTAGAGTTTGTAAAATATGGTGTTTGTATACACATGTAGATTTGGTATTTCCTAGGGTTGATATATACTTGTAGATTAGATATAACTTAATGTCTGTATACAATAATAAATTTTTACTACATAGTATTAGTATACAGCTGTAGATTTGATATAGCATAGTGTTTCTATACACTTATAGATTTAGTAGAATATGATGTTGGTATGCAATTATAGGTTTGGTGTTGTATTGGTTTTTGAGTTTTTGTATTACATAGTTTGGGTATGCAATTACATATTTGGTATAATATGCTATTTGACACAGAGTTCTTGATTTGATATCACATAGTATTGGTATATGGTTTGATTTGTAAAACTTAAAACTGAGTTTATTTTTAAGTTTAAGTTCAAGTTAAAACAAACATTCCAGTGTTTATGCAATAGTAAAAAGTTGTATTTATTTACAAAATCAATATTCTCTTTGCCAAAAAATCAAATCTTGTTATTTGCAGTTACAGGCTTGCCCCTGAGTACCCATTTCCATTTGGGTTTGAAGATTGTGTCCGGGTGACCAAGTTTTTTACTCAACATGCACAAGACTATGGTGTCAACCCAAACAGAATAGTCCTGTTTGGTGAGCCTTTCACCAAATGTATTAAAATAACAGCCATAGTAATACAAAAATTAATATGAGCTTGTAAGACATATGTTGTAACTCTTTGGGATGTTCTAACTTTCAGTAAAAAAATAATAATGAAAAAAGTAATATGAAATTGTGACATATATTTTAAGGAATGTTCAACTTTTTGTCATTAATAACTATAATAATACAAAATTTGTTATAAAATTGCGAGGTATATGTTGAGGGATGTTCCAATTTCTCATTTGGAATGTCACCAAACATGTGTATGTTAATTGGGCAAGGGCACTGTAATCATGTCTGCTTGTTTATCCACATGTATAACTTGAAATACTATACATCGGATTGGGGTAAAGTTTTACATAAGGTGTGGTTTGCCCATGGTTTGGTCTTTAAAGTTTTTCAGGATTCTGTTACGCGATCCTGGTCCAGATTAAAATTCAAACTAAAAATGAGCTTCTCCCCCACATCTTCAAAATATTCATAACAGTACTTAACATCAAACATGAATCAAATCTAGAAGGCTTTACTTACTTAAGACCACATTATAAGAATGATTAACACAAAAGGAAAACCTGTAATCTAATCAACTGATTTGAAGATGCAATATCTTTTCTCAGTGCACCAAGTAAACAATAGAAGTGATCAAAGGGATTGTCAAGGGACGATCTAGGTCAGTAATGCAGGGTTATGGGTGTGACCAGATGGGAGTGTACGAAGAGGGGAAGTTTGAGCCTAAAAGCAGTATGAATCTCATAATGGATATTGAATCATAGCTCTGGAGTTGAGTTTGTATAGGGTGAGACTGTTTCTTAAAATAATTCATTTTCTTCAGGTGACAGTGCTGGAGGAAATCTTGCTACTGCAGTATCACTGCGCCTGCGTGATGAAGAATTCTACCCAAGTCCCAAACTGCAGATCTTAGTTTACCCTTTTCTGCAAGGTATTGACTTCCACACACCTTCTCTGTTGTACAATCAGGATGGCCCATTGTTAACAAGGAGATTGTGTCTGCACTATATGTCTCTATACCTAACTGGCAGCCACAAGTGGTCTGCTGTTCTGGAGTCTAACAGCCATACTCCTAAATCCTACAGAGACAATGCTTGGAAACACTTCATCAATTATAACTGGCTGCCAGACGATGACATAAAAAGATCATTCAAGAGCAAAGGATATGGATTATTCAATGAAAAGTTTTGGAATGAATTCAAAGACAGTTTTTCTAATCCTTACCTGTTTCCATTGCATGCAGAAGATCTGTCAAATCTACCACATACCTATATACACAGTTGCCAACATGATCCTTTGAGAGATGATAGTTTCTTCTTTGCACATAGATTAAATAAAAGCAAAGTGAAGGTGAGCCATGATAATCTCCAGATATGTTTTCATGGCTGGATCAATTCTATCAGTCATTTAGATACAGCCTTGCACCAATTGCAGGATATTGTTGGTTATATAAAGTTACATGTTTAGAGAGACTTGTGACAAAGTGGTTATAAGATATTGCTTTGTTGTGTGTGACAAATTTCCTTTCTGTAAAGTTTAAACATGCACTTAGATTTTGTATGAATATATTAGAAACAACACCAGAATATGTATAGATAGCTGCGCTTCCTATTTTTTAAATTGCATATGTTCAAATAATGCTATGTTTTAATTTTTATTGCTAAAATTGTGCAGTTTCTGTGTACCTTTTATTGGTTTTTCCTAAGTAAGCATCTTACAGATTGCTTTTAATGGCCACTAATTGAATTAAAGATCAGGCATAATTTAAAATTAAATTCAATAAAACAACATTCACAACACATGTTTTTTCAACTTTTTAAAAAGAGGAATGGTGGTGTAATGGGTAACACAATTGTCTCCCACTATTGAAGTCATGGGTTTGAATCTAGACTCTGACCTGAAGAGGGAAAGTCTGCAGTTGCTCGGTGGTAGTCGCCAATTTTTAGTGCAGAATATGGACCAACTACTATGCTCTTCTTTCTCCCCCTCAACTCTCATTATAGGATTCCAAATAACATGTAAAATTAATGTAAAACCACAAATCAATCAATCATTCTATCAATCAACCAATCAATCAATCAAATTCGGAATAGCAAGATACTGAGGTTTTTGTATAATGAACTGCAGTACTTTTAGTTCACAACGTACTCCTTTAAAGGATTCAAGGTTTTAGTTTCATCTTTCACATTCTTTGTCTGAAAGTGACATAAAATTATCCAGGCATTTAAGAAGTATTGATCACTAATTGATTAACACCGCCAAGGAGATTATGTAATTGGTATTGTATTTTTTCTGTTTGCTTATTTGCAAAATAACTAGGAAAAGTTATGGATGGATTTCAATTAAATTTTCAGCAAATGTAGACAAAGGCTCTAGGAACAGACAATAAGATTTTGGTGGTGATCAGGATCACTGGATCCAGCAATTTTGTAAAGAAGTCTTATCATTTCACTCATAAGCAATATTACAGGTGTTGGGCCTTCGCTTCTGTTATCCATGTTTTCTGCCCAGTTTAACCATTAGGGTTAGTACTTCAGCATCTAACTTTAACCACCTTTTCATTTTTAAAATCTTTTTATTCAATATGAAATTCTTTTAGGGGTAGATACAGAAAAAATGCTGTATTGTAAAATAGTTAATTATCTTGTGAGCACAAGATGATCTTGTGTGCACAGGATCAGCACATAATAATATATATGCTACACTTGGCATATAACATATTTGCTGCAATATCCTGATAGGTGCTTTGTAGTTTGAGGAGGAAGAGATGGGAAGTTAGTTTCGTGTTAGCAGTTTATACAACATTCTAGGATGCATAAATTCATACTATGTTTCCAAAAGGATGGCTATTGGGCACATGAAAAGAACAGCTGCACTGGACACTAGACATTTAGTAAAGATGTTTTTGAAAACCTGGACACATTTCCATTTACCAAACTGCAGGAAAATTGTCTCCAGAGACATCACTTCTGATGGCTATTTTCCAGTGAGATATTACCAAGATGCTTGTATATTCTAAGATTTGGAAACAATATATAAAAAGTCACTTGACATCCTGTCACCACTGCAGCAAATTATTTATATGTGCATTAAGCCTTTGTGACGGCCTCTCCTATGATCATTTGTTTTTTTTTTGGTTTTGATAAAATATTCAACATTGTGGATATAAATCAAGTTAGTGAAATAATTTCATTTATTTTGTTGCTTCCTTTTCTCAGTGAGAGAAATTTATAAAAAATATACTTTTTTTATTTTACATCAATCCGGACAAATAAACAATAAATGAAATAAAACAACATAATTCAGACAAATTTAATCCCACAATACATCACATTAGGAAATGATATCATTTTATTATCATAAATGATTCGGAATAAGTCGGTGACAGCAAATGAACATTTGGAGAAGCCAAACCATTGTCAAGACACAAGACAGCTGTCTCTTTTCTAATTGTACACAGTCCCTCAGCCACTTGTGACCTTTGTCAGAGCTAGTGACCTTCGAGCAGAAAATTCTACTGATACAGTAACATTGACACTTCTGAGTATTACAGAAATTATATAGCAGTGTCAACCTTAAATAAAGTATTTGGAAAATAATTTTGAGATTACCTAACATGAAGGACTTTTACCGGTTTGGAAGAAACTGTAAATTAATAACTGATGCTTTTACGCTTATGGTTTAAGCAAACTTTTAGGAATTATTTGTGGTACACAGTTCATCATTGTTATTGGGCACTCATTTATCCTCTGCCCAGATGCGAAAAGTACTTTGAATTACAAAGAGCAAATCCTTACTTCCGTCATCGAGTGTTGTTATTTATTGTAAAAATGTTTTAAAAAATCACATGGCAAATTTGTTTAAATGTTTCATAGTTTGCCGCCAACTGTCAGTTTGATTTTCATCTTTCATCACATTGTCTTTACCTTCTGTCGTAGACATGTCTAGCCTGCAGTGCATCCACAGCGATGTCCCCATCAGGCTTTGTATCAGCCATCATAATCTATAATATTTTCCCTGTATATCTCACAGATGTCACTGCAGGTGAAAACCAATATCTTTCAATCCAGAGTCCTCTCCATTATCTGTCTTCTGGAGAGGCAAAATAATTGTGGATTCATCTTCACTGGTTGTTTTTTTTTGTCCGTTGTCTTATCACATTGTTAGTCAGTCTCCAACAGTCTTACAACAGTGGTATATTTCGTACAATTATCTTTTTGAATCTTCCTCATTAAAGAAACAAAACTGCTGAATACTGTAGATCTTCATGCTCACCGTATGATCCTTACTTCCTGCCAAAGTTTAGTGACTAATGAAGACTTGCTGATCGTGTACAGTCTTTTTCAAATCTTTTATCAAGTCGTAATAGGGTCCTGAATGTTGTCCCTGAATGTTGTATCTCGACTTGTACGCCTTGGCTTCTGAGATCTATCTTGCATACTTTTCTGCAAAGATGGAGCCAGGTAATTTTATCACAAAAGAGGTTATCACTTAACAAGAAAAAATCTATTGTTATTTCTTGACTTATTTTGGTAAAAACTTAAAAATACCAGTCAGTCTGGTAACATTCGTATGATATATCAAAGGGAAAGAAATAAAAAAGACAAGATTACAATATATTTCCCATTGCAAAGTAAATTGACCAGATTAAAGGGGCCACATGTATTGTGTATTTTTGAGATCCATTCTTAACATTTTATACATGCAATGCACAGGACAGGTAGTTGTAAGGCAGGTGGGGGAAGAATAGTGTTGAGCGATTGGTCAAGATAAGGTTGCACACTATAAACAACTGGCAGGATCAGCAACCAAACTCATACGTCTGGAAAACCATGCCATAAAGCAAAATTAAAGAAAATTCTGACAAGAAATGGACACTTTTACAACCTCATAAAATTGGACAGAAGCTTTCGGTCTGTGTGAACAGCAGTTGACAAAACAACTAGTCATATACCATTCAGCAGGAATGAGACAGTGGGAAGTTTTAAAAAAAACTTGACTTTATAATCTTTTGCTCATTGAACAACTAATCTAGGATGTGTGGATATTTGTAAAATCATGGCTCAGTTGTATATGTTTCTTAACTCTCCCAACAAGTATATGAAGGAAAAACTGATTAGTTAATAAATAACTGCTTCCATAACATATCTTTGAATCTAGAGATAAACTTAAACTGTGTCACCTAGTTTGGGACATTTTTGTCAACTTATCCACGTGGTATATTCCATTTTCTTCCTGACACATATACAAAATACTGACAAGAGAATTGTCTAAGTACCTAGCTATGATATATGTCAGTGACAAGCTAAACCAAAGGGGCAATATATTATTTCAACATGTCCACGTTTATCTGGGTTTTGAAATGTTGTAGCTTAGTACAAATAAGGTCACTGCTTTTCCATGTAAGAAGCCAGTTACACATAGCCGGATGCACCACAGATATAGCCCAAGGTTCCATATATGGTAACTGACAGGGATACACAAGCGATGAGGGTGGGTTATGTAAAAGATTTGTAAAAGATCTGCTACGGACTGCCACGGACTGCCACTTTTGCGGATGAAAAGACTGCACAAAGGACTGGTCTTGTGACTGTTTTTTAATGCGCAAACCCTTTCCATGTCAGTCCGGGGGTGTTCCTCATGGGGGGTGTTCCACTGGAGCCGACCGGTCGGTAACTTTGTATTATTTTGAGAGTCGGGACCAATGTTCACAAGGTCAGTTGTAGTTTCCCGGCCTGTCGGGGAGAGTTGGTGATCTGACAATGTTTTTACGGATATTTATTGGAGCCGAAGCATCAAGGGTGAAAGGGATGCTACAAGGACATCCAGGATGGGTTTAGGGAAAATAAGGACACGGATGAGCTACAGATGAGATACGGAAGAGCTATGGATACCCTAATCAGAGGTCCATATGGACTTTACAAAAAATCCAACAGGTTTGATTGCTCTGTAACCTAGGGATCTTATCTGATTCTTGGCATGTCACTATGGACCACAGTATGCCACTATGGATCACACAAGGACATTAGGGATGTTACAGATGACCTTACCAAAACAAAAGATGATACGTTAATCACTTGACATTTTCCATATTAGGAAACCTGGTGTGATCCGGTGGATGATCCTTGGCTTTGTAACTGGGGTCTAAAGGATGTGTAATTGACAAGTTACGTGTATAGGGTGTGTGACTGATAAATTCCATGTACAGGATATGTGATTAATAAGTTCCATTTATAGTGTGTATGATTGACAAGTTTCGTGTAATGGAAAAAAACAATCTACAAGTTTCATGAAAACCCACAAATCTCTCCTCTGTTTCAAAATAAATTTTCAGAAATTATTGTTAACAGTAAAATTCAACTATAATTTAATACTTTAAAATGAAATAATGTATAACTGAACTGCTATTAAACCATTACAAAAGCACAGTGTCCTTAACATGAAGCAAAGTCAATATTTAAACAAGTAAGAATTTTAAGTGTTTACTGTACGGCTGAGTAAGATGCTGTTGAAGGTTCAACCCTTCGTAAATTCCCAAGTATACTGTGTTTTACCAAAAGGATATGTATTAATTAATGGCCAATAAAATTAGACAAACACCTCATTGACTAATAGTAGATGGGGCACCACTTAACTTTAACAAGAAAGGGCCTGATATTGTCTACGGTCATTCCCCTGGTCTCGCCAAGACAGTAATCAACCCAAATTGAAATTATGCACATTTTATTTATTTAACTAAAATCCATTGTAAAGTTATTATGCAAGGACTGTTAAAGTTATTGTTCCATATAATTATTAATATAACACAGACCAATTACAGAGTTTATATCACCAGCAGGTCCAAAGCCCACCAAATTGCAGCTAAGAAGATTATACAGTCATATACACAGTCCAGTTGTAAAACAGTTCCTAAGATGAATTGCACAATAAACTTATGCAGTCCTGACACAATTTCAGTTGCAGCAGGTTCCTGAGATGAACCATATGTAAAACATTATAGCATTAATGTCATGTGCACAGCTCCATATTTAAAGCAGTTCCCAAGATGAGTCCACATGATGAAACTAAAACAGTCCTATACTTAGTTCTATCACTGAAAGTGTTCCTCATGGGGGTGTTCCACTGGAGCCGACAGGTCGGTAACTATGTATTTTTTGAGAGTCAGGACCAATGTTCACAAGGTCAGTTGTAGTTTCCCGGCCTGTCGGGGAGAGTTGGTGAAATATCAAACATGTTTGATGTTTCTACGACCGTTGCCGACCCGTGTAACAGACCCTAATTACATCCACCTAGCAACAGGCATGCCAGTTAACTTAATGAGCTTGTCGGTTACACTTCCCGGTTTGTCGGTTAATGAAACAGGCCTGTCTGTATCAAGTATCCGGCTTGTCTCAAATATGGAGTTCCAGGCTGTATGTGATGACAAACAGACTGTGCGGGAAGTGTCATATTTATTTATTTGGTTTTTTTACATCGCTTTCAACACTGTACAGGTCATATCACGATGGGTAGTTGGAAGGGGGAAAGTGTTACAGTACAGTTGGTAATTTTAGCTGGCCTGTCTGTAAGTATTCCCGACAGGCCTGTAAACTTTCCAGGCCAGTCAGTAACTTTTCACATCTGGGTCCTAGAGTTGGGAGTTTTGTATAACCCACAGGCCCTAAACTCAAACAGGCAAGCCGGGAACTGTAGCCAACAGGCCTGTAACACTAACAGACAAGCCGGGAACTGTAACCGACAGGCCGGCAATATTTTTGGTTCTTATGGCCTGTCGGTTTCCAAATCTGTGGCTATAAAAAGGCCAGTCGACAGACACTTGTATATTTGGGCTTTGACTTGTCAAGAGACAATTGCTGTGCAGATTTGAATTTAAGTTTTTCATTTTTTTTTTTTGCAAATTAGCTTACGTTTGAGCTAGGCTGGACTGGCTGGGAATGAAATCTGTTCTATGAGGTTTCACTTTTAATTTTTTTAAACAAGCTGTACATGTGATTGATCAGCATGCCAAGGGGCAGAAGAAGAAAGATTGAAGTACCAAAAGATACTCAACCACAGTTTGAGTTTGGAGATACTGCTGAGGATATACAGAGAAGAGAGAGAGAGGAGAGGGAGAGGAGAGAACAGGAGTAGAGAGAGGGGAGGGAAGACAGCCAAAGGAAAAGAGAGCACGAACAGACATGGATACTGATGTAGAATCCACTCAATCCAGACAGAAGAAGGGGCAAATGAAGTCCATTTTCCTGAGTGATTCAGATGAAGAAGCCATCATGGAGTTCATTAAACAGTACAAGGAACTTTATGACAAGACCAACAACAGTTTCAAAGACAAGCAGAAGAAAGAAAGACTTTAGGATACACTAGCAGCTACCAGGAACTTACCTGTCAATAAGAAGTGGTTCGAGACTCAATGTACCAGGTATGGCAAGCTCACTCAGACAAAGTCAGGACAAGCATCTGAGAAGAGCACAGAACGACAGACCTGGCTGAAGGAAGGAAGGGAGTTTCCAAGTCTTCCAGGATCAAGTCACCACTGAGACCTGCAGTCACAGCCACGACTTCAGTTTAAAAAAATTAAAAACAATTGAAAGAAATACTTAAAAAAAAAATGTCCCATAAGAATTAAAAAAAACCACCCCCACCAAAAAAAGAGATCATTTAAAAAAAACTTCCCCCCACCCCCCAAAAAAGTAACAAAGATCCAGGCACAAATCCACGCCCCCCCACAAAAAAAACAAAACTTGAAATGAAACACAATATCTACACTAGTAAATTGTTTTTAATGTGTGGAGGGACAGACAGACAGACAAACAGACGACACAACATAACAAAATATTCAAAGATATTACTGAAGTGGATGACTGATGGACTGACTAAAAACAAATGTTAAACTGGGACTGTCACCTTGTACAATTTTATTTTTGAAATATTATTTTAATTTTTTTAAATTAATTTTGGGGACAAAATGTCTCATCAAAATTGCTTTTCTTTATGGTATTTGGGGGTCAGAGTTCATTTTAAAAATTGGGTAATTTTTTAAAATTATTTATTTTTTTTTTACAATAAACCCCGGTCATGCTGGGGTGGGATGAAAACTTTGTAAAAATGAGGACCTCTGTTTAAATCTGTATGACTTGAAATTTAATTTTGTGAAATGAGTTTGGGAGGGATTTGTGTTTGTGATGGGGGATGATTTTGGGTGAAATTGAAATTGGGGTTACTGTTTGGTTAACACTTTGCTAAATAAAAGTTCTTGGACTATCTGGGTAGTCCTGAAAAGTACTGATAGATGACAGCATGTTCTCCCCTCAGTCTTCTCTCCCTCAGTCTTCTTAAATTCGGTCCTCCTGCCCAGCCAGTGCCCCAGTGTGATTAAAGTAGTCTTTCACTAGGCCTTGTTGATTTTTGGCCTCCCTCGAAGGGTTTCTAAAGTTATCATTAGGACGCTGTTCCCCCTGGTCTGACTTGTGGTGGTTGTATGTTGTCGGCTGGAGTGGGTGGTCTGCTCCCCCATGATGGCTTTTCAACATGTTATGTAGTAACACACATGTTAACACAATGTGCCAACACCTACACCACCCCAAACATGAAACAAATAACCCATGGTACCACACATAACAAAAAAGGCCACATAAAAAAAATTTAAAATAACTCCTAATATGGCCATTAATCAGCCCATTTTTAGATTAAAATCCATGGGATAGTTTAAAATCTGCAATTGAAAAGTCCAACACTTACACCTTCCCTAGAGTTAAAAGGCATTATCACATACTTACCAACCCACAAACAGACAAACCCAATACCAAACATAACCCCCAAATAACAAACCCAGTAAGAAACCCAACATCCAACTACCAATAATAAACCCAACCCCAGTAACCACCAACCAAGAAACACAAAATCCCAAAATTAAATAGAACCCATGGCAACGACCTGCCAACACAATCCCCAATTATTGAAAACAAAACTAGTTTTATGGTTATATTTTCCACATTTTTGTGATTAGAAGTGAAGATTTAAAATTGAAGATTTCCATAAAAACATTTCTGCTACAAATAAATTTCCAACCCATGAACAAAAAAAATTGGTGAAATTAGGAGGTGGATTTCCAAATATGTAAAAAAATAATTCAATTTAGGATATTATGTGTGACTTTGTGTTTGGCTTTTGTTTAACACTGGGTTTGTGTGATTGTTGGCTGAGTAACTTGTGTTTGTCTGTTTGTCCGTCTGTACAAGTTATGTTTGGCATGGGGTTTGTCTGTTTGTCCATCTGAACAAGTTATGTTTGGCATGGGGTTTGTCCGTCTGTAGCAAGCATAGCTGATTAATTGTTTTTGGAATATTTGGTAGTTCTGAAAAGGACTGTTTGTTAGTTCTGAAAAGGACTGTTATAGTTAGTCCTGAAAAGGACTGTTTACTGCAACAAGATTTATATTCTGCCATCTTGCCAGGCCACTGCTCCCTCATTATTGAAGTAGTCCTTGAGGTAATCCCTCTGTTTTTTGGCCTCTCTAGCAGGGATTCTGTCTTGGCCACCACCAGCAGCACCACCAATCAATCCACAATCACCAGGCACATCATCATCATCATCCTCCCCAGGCTGCTGACCAGCAGGTTGACCTTGATACTGGCTTGTGAGTATGTTGTGCAGAACCACACAGGTCATGACCACTTCTCTAACTGTTTCTGCAGGTAGTTCAATGGTGGTCCTCATCACTCTAAATCTTGAGACCAGGATGCCAAAAGTGTTAACAGCCTTCTGCCATAGGGTTTCATGAGCCAGGTCTTCAGGGCAAAAGCATCGTCTGCCAGAATGAAGTAGGGGACATCTCTACCACCCTGGGCTATAGGAGCTGGGCCAGGGAGGCCTATCCTGCCATCTTCAATCCTCCTCTTCAGCATTAAATGAGGCATTAAATATCTGGGCATCTGAGCAAGATCCAGCTGTACCCACATCCACCCATCTGAACTTGTACTGTCCATCTACCAGGGCCAACATCACAATGGAAAAGAACCCCTTGTAGTTGTGGTAGAGGGCTCCAGAGTTCTTGGGTTTCTTCAGGGCCACATGCTTCCCATCCAGGGCTCCCAGGGCATGTGGAACATTCCACCTGATCCTGAATTCCCTTTCCAGTTCTTTCCACTCATCTGGAGTAGTAGGACATTTGAGGTACTCTCTGGTGAACTCATCCTGGATGGCCCTGCAGACCTCTGGTAAAAACGTGGAAATGGTGGATCTCCCAACCCTGAACTGACATGATAATGATGTGTATGACTCTCCAGTGGCCAGATATCTGATAGTGAGGGCTAACTTCTCCCCAACACTGATTGGAGCTCTGTAGTTGGTGGCCTGCCTGGCTAGACGTGGTTGCAGTCTGGTCTTTATCATTTCAAAGAATTCTGGGGTCATCCTCATGTAGTTGGTGAATCCTGGAATGTCTGTGGCATACAGATCAGCCATAATGTTGTGGTAGGCCCCTCACTCCTCTCTCTGCAGTAGCCATGGCCTGACCCACATGTTGTGCCTTCTTCTAGGTCTCTGTATGGGTGCTGGTGGTGGTGGTTACTGTGCTTGACGTAAAAAATGGAAATACATGATTATTTGTAACTGAATAAAAACCAAAAAAGCCCTAAGTTGTTGTTGAATCTGTCTTCCATTAAAAGGTGGCATCCTGCTGTGTTCCTAGAAAAGCAATGGTGATTAGATCGCGAATTTTATATATATATATACCCAGAAAATCCAGCAACTTTGCAAAACAATAATCGGGGATCCTGGTCTGGGGAAGACTGAGGAGGCCTGAGGAGGCCTGAGGACGCCGGGACTTAATCGTGGGTTAGTCGGGGCTTAGTCCCAGGAGGCCTGAGGCATTCTGGCACCCAGTTGGTTTGTGTGCGACAGGATCGTGGTTGAAACCGACCAGAAAACTGGCTTAGTCGGTTCTTAGTCCCAGACCAGTCGGGGACTGTCTGCGGCCACCTGAGGCATCCTGAGGCGTCCTGGGGACGATCTGTTCTTAATCCCAGACTTCAGTACCGACCCAGTATTCCCGCCCATTTTTGTTATTTTTCCACCGACTGTCCACGATTAAGCGTCCCAGACAGGATCGGGGCTTAATCTTTTGGTGGAACAGGGGCATTATGAAATGTTCACAATTAATATTGATTAACATGTTACTGTTATCTAGTCCGCAGCTGACTGTTTTATGGTACAACATGATAGGCACCAGTACCATCAGTGCTTTTGAATGAACAGTAATGGACTAAGCAGCGTTCTTACAAATTAAACATATCTACAAGTATTTTTTAAAAAGATTGCTTATTTTATATGTGTTTTACCATCTGTATGTGGTTCCAGGCCTTAAAAGCGCATGGATCCACCTCTTTTATTTATTTTATCTAACTTTATATCTCAAGGTCAAACTTCATTTTAATATTTACATGAAACATTACATTATACCATATGTGCTACACTGTGGCTATAGTGCAATGCATCCGTAGGGTTTTTAGTTTTTTATTCAACGTAGGGGGCCGCATTGCGCTGGCTACCCAAGGACCTATTTTTATGAGCTAGGTGGGTGCATGGTCACATGGTAAGAGGGCACCAGGAGTTCATACTCCACTTCACAAAAATTTAGTACAAATTATCAGTGGGTCGCACTCACATATTCAAAATCAAAACTGGGGTTCACAACAACTTCAAAACACCACCTATCCAAAATTCCACAGTTAATCTATCATTTTGTTTCAAATGTGTGGGCTTAACCCTCACTCAGCTTGCAGTCTCATTAGTTCTCTATACGTTCTCTATATGGATCCCGACTGTAATTATACCGACCCACAAAAACATTTTAAAAACATTCTATTACAAATGGTTTTCGTACCCATAATTTTTTAACCTTTGCAAAACGTTTCCTATCAAACGTTTGCAAAACCCAAAAATGTTTACTGGGTGTCTTCTTAAATCCTGTTTCAAACACATTGTGATCATACACTTTATTATACACAACCAGCCATCTGTATGTACAGTCTTTTTGCTTTTGATTTACGACAATGTAATTGTGAGCGAGAGTAAGCCTTGCCTTCAGTGGTTAAACAGGCTGAACATATGTGTCTATATAGCACTCCTCTAGTTTCATGCAAATTTTTCTGAAGAAATGTAGATATATGGGAGTACTTTGCCCGAGTGTTGTGATTTTTAACCTTTTTTCTGACCTTGATATGTATGACTAGTGACATGTCTCTATGCTTGAGCACAACAGTTCTGTTCTATCATATCAGAATCTGACCATCGTGTGATTTCACCCTGTTCCATGTGACACTGCATAGCTGGCTTTTGTTGCGGACCACGATAAATCATAAGTATTCATTTTATATATAAATAAGATAAACTGGCATATGTTCACGAATTTTTAAGTCAGGCTGATCTCTCATGGTCTGACAAAATCCAGCCACCCACTGCACTGTGGATAACTGGTCAGAAGCAAACGTTTCTTTGTTCTTCGAATCTCTTTACCCCTTGCAGAACGCAAATTATATCTTTCCATAATGTTCATCAATAAAACTACTAAAATGACACCATAAAAACTAAAATCCCTAAAGCTTCTCTTACATCTCATTGTACATGGATACACACGTAAGTGTGCTGCAAATATCATTGAAAAATATTAACGTAGCCTGGTAGTGGGGTAGCAGAGATTTGCACATGCAAACAAGGTATATTTTTCCCAACAAGAGTGTCACTACTTGAGGATCTGCGACTAGCTACAGGTCGTACAGTAGGTTGTTTATATATATGCAAAGTACACGTGAGGTCATCTTAAAATGGAAACAATGTAAATAAATGGGGAGAACCTACAACACTAGTAAGGAGAATGCACGTGCCTAAATCTCCCTTAAGTTACCCTTGAGATATGGATGCATTTGTAGCCATGCTGCGAGCACGCAGAGAAAAATGTGCATTTTTCATTGCAAGGAGTCTGCAACCTCAAAAATCTGTTATAAAATGGCAAGTGTAACTTAAGTGTCCCTTGCAAATCGGCCGATTTTTCTCTGTAACCAGGACGTACGTGCACATACGATGGGATGTAAGAGAGGCTTTAAATAATCACACACGTGCATTGTTGGCGATAATAAAAAATGTATGTCTTCTTTTTGTCAGCCAAAGTCAAAATGACACAGGATTTACATTCTACAAGGTCAGTGAACCTTTAACACATCAAATTAACGTTGGCAACAAAATACCTGCCGACAACAATGGCATAGAAACTAGATAGAATGCACACTGGTCATAAGGTGGGTGACAGGAATGATAACCTGGACACCTGAATGTCCAGTTACAAACTTCAATCTGGTCCATCTACATTGCAAAAGAGAACCAGCAACTTCAGTACGTTTTAAAATACGTCCAATTACAGCTAGACAGCGCCAAAACTCACTTCTCACCTCTACACCTGGCCTGACCTGTGGGAAAGCTGGTAGTAGCTTGTAATTGGTTGGCAGTTTACATTATAGAACCTTGACCAACTGTACATTCCGGTTTTCTCTTCCCTTCTAACTACCTGCCACAATATAACCATTACGTACTAGGCGTAAAATACTAAATAAATAAGTTGATTATGGAAACAACACTTAAATGATTGCAACATTTTTTGTGGTATTGACTTTGTTATATGAGGGTCATGTTGCAACTTTTTAATAGACTTTAAATGTTATCAAACTCTAAAAAAGATACCCGTTACTACAAGGAAAATCCCACAATGGAAAAGTACTTATTATATTGCCTCTGCTCGAGGGTGTAGTGCAGGATAATAGTACAAAATTCTGAAAAGGGAGTTTTATCTGTTAGAATCTTACATTAATTGATATTTTCAAAATTGAAATACTAATTCTGCAGGTGATTAATTTTCAATAATTAAAAATTATTAATTACAACACAAAGGTAGTTTAAGTGGCCTTAAACTTAGAAAGTAAAGTTGTCTTTATGTTCAGTTTTCTTTCAGTTTTAAAGTAGCGTAATATTAAATGAAGTTTACTGGTCCAACATGATACGTATTTTACTACAAACATTAAAGTTGATAAGTTTTTAATAGAGCTTAAAACAATGAAATGTAAAATGACCACAACACATAGTCAAAGATAATTTTTTATGGTAACCTGTTCTTTGTTATTTCCACAAAAGTTTTGTACTTGGTTTTCATAAACTAATTTAGTTTCCTTAAAGATGAGATCATGTGACTTTGATGAATAACAGTGTCTACTGTGTAGTAAAAGCCAATAGATCATACCCAGAACATCTTGTTAATCTGGATACTTTTCAAATTGGTTTCCCAGTCTACAACAACTGATCTCATGACACTCTGTCATCTATCTTCATAAACCTTGACAATCCTCTCAAACTTGAAATCTGCCAATTTTAACTGTTACTATAACTTTAGCTGAATGCAATATTTTAAAAAAAAATATGGGAAATATAAAATCTTCACTTCTTCAATGGAGACATCTCATAAATGTGATGGATGCACATAGATGTAGTAGGCTGTCTTAATGAGATAAATGTCCAATCTTAATGTTATCTCAATGTTATCTTATTTATTACTGTAGGGCATATAATCTAGTCAGACTAAAAAGTCAAAGCAAACCAATTTGACATTTTTATCTGACATGTGTCTTATTTTGAATTTCCCCATTTGATGCCTTTAGCACGAGAATGATTTTTAAAGGAAGGTTTGAAATTATTTAGGCTTGGCTTGGAAAAAAAATGTCTCTGTCTATTGAATTGTTTTTAAAATTCAATCAGATATTTTTGTTGACAATATTTTTGTCAGAATATGGATGTCTTTTCTATTTCTTAACAAAAAGAATTACAAGATTGAAGTGAAAAAGTCGGTAGTGTGAGCCACTGAATAAATTACTGTCGAGTAACATCTTGCTGGAAGTCTCATTCCTTTAGTGTCCACCATAAAAAATAATTTATTAACTAGTTTTCAGTGGCACCATTTGTGCTATCTCTTCTCAGATTCAACTGAGGATGCCTTGTTTGTCATTAGCAGACCATGCGGTCACTTTAACAGCACACAAAAATCACCCACCCTTGTTTTTAACACCCCACCCTTCTGTAATCGGTAGATTAAGTAGGCCTGGTATTCAGACTGGTTGTACTTGTATCTCACAGGGTCTGATGGATGTGCTGGTGGCAATGTGATTACCTGCCTGCCTGCTCATTGCCTGTCTGTGCTGTGGACTAATTGTATGACTAATGTAAACTCCTGCAAACAGATTCAGGTTTTACAGGTAGATATCTTATTTGCAAAAATTGTTTTGTTCAACTCTGTGACTTCAGATGTGTCAGGCGGTTTCTAACTTATGATGCTTCTATACTGGTGGCCGATGCTCTTGTCAGTAGTCAGTTGGATTATTGTAATTCACGTTTCAGGAATCTCTCCAATTTCAATCTATATAACTGCTAAAATTGTATAAAACACCGATAAACCAGTATAACCCCTATTCCTAAGAAATAGCATTGGCTTCCTGTTGAACATCTTTCACTGTTTAAAACAGCTACACTTGTTTACAAGTTTTTTCACACTGGTTTTCCAAAGTATTTTTCCTCATATCTATCGTCTTACAGTAGATATACTACCAGGTAGTCATAGTCGTGGTAATTTGCTCATTCTTCCCTTCTACTCATAAATCTGTCAAACATTTTGGTTATAGCTTTGCTTTTGATGCTCCAGCTGTTTGAAAGGCTCTTTCTGATGACATTCATGCATCCCCCTCTCTGGCCTCTTTCAGAAAGTAACTTGAAACTCGCTTGTATACCAACGCATACGCACCTTAGTCTTAATCATCCCCTGGCATTCTATGTGGTGTTCAACCTCTTTTCTGTTCCTGGATTCTGAAACTGGTTGACTGCTGTCACGCCCCATTTGAAAGAGTCCCGTTTCATTGAAGGGAGATTAAGCACTTTTAAAATCTAATTAGAATTACAATATCTTGGTGCAACATTTTTCTGGTGAACAGAAACATGCAGGATTTTAGAAATTTCTAAGAAATAATAATGACCCCAAAAACTATGGTAAGTACTTAGCCTTACGCTTTACAGGACTTCCGAATCTGTTCTGCCTGAATATGACAGTAAGAGTGCTCTGGCTAAAACATTTTCAGCTTCTTTCAGTGACAAGTTAAAACAATACATGTTCAATTTCTAATTGATAACATCACCCCTTAAAGCTACTACCTGTATACCTTCTGGCTTTTCAAATTTTTGGGCAGTCACGGAAGATGAGATCCTATCTCTTGCACCTAATCATATCAGGTTAAGGAATGTATCAATGTGCTTTTGCCATCAGTTACCAAAATGGTGAAATGTTCATTAGCAGAGGGCCGTGTACCACCCAGTCCTGAAAAAGGCTTTTGTTACCTCTCTAACACAAAATCTTACTTGACTACCACATCATTCGACTTATAAAAGGGGGGGGGGGGTGTACTCAATAAGACGACACTGCTGCCTAAAACAATGAGGTTAATTGTCTCTGGCTGAAGGTGCATCCACTGGCCTGATGTTGCTTGACTGATCAGCAACAGACTTATCAATTGACAATTTAGATCACCCTCACTTTTAGCATGTCTGTCATAATGGTTTGGGGTTAGTGGTATGGCATTACAGTGGTTTATAGCTTACCTGGCCAAAAACCCTCAGGCAATGAATACCAGTTCTAGACCACCTGACCTACCTGTGTAAGCTGTTGGGTGGTGTGCCACAGGGTGCAGTACCTGTTTTACCTGCTGAACTTCAGAAATGAAATAAATGTCTGTACAATGTTTAAAGCATTTGATGTTAATTAATAAACCCAAGCTCAATCCGGGTAGTACTCCTGGTAAAACAGAATTATTTTGAGTTTGGATCTAAACGGCAACGAAACTAAAATCATATTTTGCAATAAATATTTGGCTTATTCTCTAATGCTGACAGTGTTAGAAAACTTAGGTTTTGGATTCATGTAGTGTTTTCATTTGACACCTATGTTAAGACGGTATTTGGAGGCTGCGTTTTCTGCATCATCGCAGTATATTGAGAAATCAAGCATGAAACTGCAAAACCAGCCTGTAACGCTCTTGCGGGCAGTCACCTTGACTACTGTAACTGACAGGAAGTACCTAAAGGTTCCAAAGTTCATATCTTCAGTGCAAAAATCAACAAAGCAAGCCACAACTTTATGCATAATGCTCCAATTTTGTGCAACTAGCTCTCTGATGATATCCGAGCTGCAGCTTTTGTGCAATCTCCAGCACAAATTCAAGAAATACCTCTTCAGTAAAGCTTAACCCCATAGCCCTCCAGTCACCCTGGCATCTTAAGTCTCAGCCTGCTGTATCTCTGGATTTTTATTTTTCCTTCTCTCTCTGTGGTTCTAGTACCTTGTAGTCTTTTATATGATGTAGATTAAGTGCTATAAAGGTGTTCATTACATTACAAAAATTGGCTTTGTATGTAAAATTTAAAAAAAACAAAACACCAGGACACTGACTTTTCTTCAAAGCTACGCAATCTAACTATATGGAAATATATGGACAAGTTCCTGTTTTTATTCTTAGAGTTGACTTGGCTTTTGCTTGAGGTTAATGCAAAAAGGAAGGTAACTGGGACAGAATGACAAAACAAAACATCAACAACTCATCATTCACTTAATGATATGGAGGCCAAATGCCCCTGTAGTCTGAATTATGTGATATTTCGGTGTGATTTCAAATCAACCTACGCATGAAAACATGGCAAACAAAAACAATCCGGGCAATGTCAACAGTAAAGGAATTTTAAGCAATTTGAACATATTCTATATTTAATACTGCTTGACGGCCTATCTTGGTACACACCTCAACTTTCAAAAAAAAAAACAAAACAAAAAAACAAACAAACCAGAATATAGACAACTTATCGACTAGCCGCTGTCATTGCCCATATTTACACATTTCTGGGAATGGAGCATACTGTACAAGAACTCAGAGACTGCATACCTCCATCAACAACCAACAGCTTTAATATTGCTTATGGCTTGTTTTCAGGAAATATTGACAATGGAACTAGATGATTCTGTTGCGTGATCCAGATCACTGCCTGGATCCAGGCAATTTTTAAATAATATCTTTATTATTGCAAGTAATATAGGAGGTGTTGGGCTTTGGCAAAAGTATGCACTCTCTGGGTGATCTTGATGTCACTATAACAATCAAATCCTCTGTCACAGTATTCAAGTATATTGTTGCATTGACAAAGCATAAAGGTTTCAAAAACACACAGGTTCAGTGTTTCTATTAAATTCAATTGAAAGGTTTTATTTCAATTTTCTTTTTTTATATTGATTCCTAAAAAGAGACCATTATCTCTCCAGTTAAGTTTTATTCGTGATCTAAAGTACAGTAGTGCAATATTAAATTAGGTAAATTCATTCAATCACTCCATTGCAATAAAACTAACTATAGATTTCTCATCTATACAGTGATGTTCATTTTCAATATTACAAAATTAAAGGTTGTTGTTTGGTATGGACTCCACTGACTGTTCAAGTATGATAATCTTATGTCATCTAAATGTTGATACTTGGTTTAGTGGAGGTAAAAAATGCAAGGGAGCGCCTCTAATTGAATCCAAGTGTTTTTCCTGGAACAAGGTTACTTGGAGTTTAAGTATTTGTATAGGAAGGTCAAACAGGGACACTCAAAGCAATCCAAGAAGGCAATATTTTTCACAGCAAAAACTGCTTAGCCTGTAATTTAAATAGATGGCTCTTTCTTTTCAGCAGTACCTACTCAATAAAAAAGTGGCTAAATAGAAAGTGACCATTTTTGGGGGGCCAGCTTATAAAACAAGTGCGTCTTTAGCGTAGGTGTTTTGTTGAGTGGAACTATTTTTATGTATCAAAGGATGTTTATGATATTTAAATTGAAATAAATACCCAGACTGTAGTTTTTATTATCATATAAATAGCAGAAGGCCATCTTGCTTTGTTCATATATTCCTTATCTTACCTTCGTGTACCTTACTTTGATTTAATATCTTATGTGCTTTGCTTACTTACTTCACCTCACCTGCTAATTTACTGCAAAATATTTACATACTGCAAGTTCTCACTCACTCACTCACAGCTTGTCAAGTACAATGATATTTTAAGTTAATCACAAGGCTCCTTTGGGTGGCATTGAAACTGGAAATGATATTAATGAGGAGGAATTGAAGCTTTCTAATTATTATTTAGTAATTTTGGATAAAGTCAAAGAACAGTATTTTAAAGTCTTTTTTGTGATACATACCAGTGTCAGAAATAAAGAAAATAGCAATAATTTGTTGCGGCACTTGTATTTAATATAGACACTTTGGGAATTGGTTTCTCAGACTGTAATAAATGCCCACATGACATCTAGCAATCTATTTTTATCAGATTTCATGACCTGATTTGCAAAGACATAAATATAATCCTTAAAACAAGTGAACTTATAAAGGGACAGTTATTTTTGATTCTTAAGATTGATTTATTAGCAGTGATGTTACTAGTTGATAAAAAGATAATAAATCAGTGATGTTACTAGTTGATAAAAAGATAAAGTATAGAATAGAATAGAACAGAAACATTTATATAGCACAAAATTGATACAACATCCTCTAATGAGCTCATTATCAAAAAGGGAAAGTCCAGGGATGTATCAGGTCAAGATCCGTATTAGCACCCACCGGTGGAGGATATACTAGTCTAAACAAGTAAGTTTCTAGCTGGCTTCGGAAATTGTTATTGTGTGCTTTGATTGGACTGATTGTGGGAGACTGTTTCATTCAGTGGGGGAAGCCATTGCAAAACCTTGCCTACCAAGGGCCTCTCTAGCACAAACTTAGGAAGGAGATAGCCGATTTCCATGACTTAGGCTACTGGTTTTGATCTAAGATGATAAGTATGTGGGTTTGGAGAATTTGATGGCCTTGAAAGTAATTTGATTATATTTAAACAAGATGCGGTATGTAATAGGGAGCCAGTGTAGTTTTTAAAGAAAGGGAGTGACATGACTTGTTCTATCAAGTCTAAAAAGAATTCTGCTAAGGACATTCTGAATATTTTGGAGTTCGGCAACATTATATTTACTTACACCATAGAGTAGGGAGTTGCAGTAGTTAAGTCGACTGCTGATCATTCAGTTTGCAAGCAAGGCTGTAGTAGCCAAACTGAGGAATTTGTGGATGCATCTTAGGTCCTTGAGGTGATAGAAACATGCCTGATAAACCTTGATTATGTGACTTGTAAAGGTGTTTCCAGAGTCAAAAGTAACATCTAGGTCTTGTCTGAATCGGTAGGGGAGATAGGCTTTCCAAGAAGTTGGCTGGGAAATTTTATCGAAGAAGGACTCTCTGGTTGTCTATCACCACTGATAATGAATTCTGTTTTATCTGGGTTGAGTTTCAGTTTCACACCATCCATCCACTTTTGAATACAGGAAAGACACTCAGTGAGCTCAGCAAAGTTGGAATCAAAGTTCCTATGGTCAAGTGCTAGATATATTTGGGTGTCATCAGCATATAGATGGTGTGTGGCATTGAAACTGGAAATGATATTAATGAGGAGGGGACATAGGATAGAACCCTGGAGTACTCCATAGGGGAGTGAAAAGGCATCTAAAAAGGTATTACATAGTTTAACCTTTTGTTTGCGGTTTGAAAGATAGGATTTGATCCATCTCAACACAGTGCCATCAACCCCAAACTAGTCCCTGAGGCACTTTAAAAAATGTTATGGTCGATAGTGTTGAATGCCACTGAGAGGTCCAGCAATGTGAGCACAACAGCCTTACCAGAGTCCATTGAAGCAGCAATATCATTTTGGATTTTCAGGAGTGCTGTTACTGTGGAATGCAATCTCCTGTAAGCGGATTGGTTAACACTGGAGAACCCCTCACTATCAATGTAACTATTTAACTGTTTAGCCACTACTTTTTCAATCAGTTTGGATATGAAACTAAGCCTGCACAGGGTCTGTAATTTTTGAGAAGATTTCTGTCTTGTCAGTTATGAAGCAGTTTAGGAAGCTCCCTTCTTTGAGCGAATAACTTATAATATTTGCAATTGGAGTGACTAGAATGTCCGCGCTGTCTTTAACTAGTAAAGTTGGTATCAGCCCCAGATCACGTGTTTTGGTGGAGGAAGAATTTAGGATTTTGGGGATGTCACCCTCAGATACAGACTCGAAACAGGATAGGGCACTATTATTTCTTCTTTGTCTTGTAAGGGAAAAAGACACAGATGACTGTAGTGCAACTCTGATTTTCATAATTTTGTCACTGAAAAAATGTACAAAGGTGTTGGCTAAATCAGTGGGACTAATGCGATCAGGTAAGATCATGGCTGAGGATTTATGTAAGATTTTTGTTCCACAGAGCCTTGGTGTTACCATTATTTTCAGCAATGACTGTAGAATAGTGCTTGTATCTTGACTGTTCCAGTAGATAAAGGATCAGACTTTAGTATTTGAAAATGCAGCTACAGGCTGCACAGTGGGTTTATATAAATGCAAGGTACACTAGTCGCAGACTGTTCTTTGATATTAAAGTATTGACACTGTTGTTGAAAGAATTCACCTGTTTGCATGTGCAAATCTCTACTACCCCATTACCGGGCCATGCTAATATTTTTGAAAAATATTTGTAGCACACTTATGTTTGTATACACGTATGATGGGATGTAAGAGAAGCTTTTGTTCCATCCTAGGACATTTTACATGATTCAATGGTCAATGATGGTAACATACTATTCAAAATGTACACTCTGACACCTACTGAAAAAAATGCATCCCTTGAAAACACATCTGGCTTGTGTTAAAATCACCTTAAATGATTCAAACTTGCATATCTATCTTCATTATGTCCTGCAGTTTTACTAGGAGATACCCCCCATACTGGTCCCTGAAACTGGTCAAAGAATGATGGCAGACTTTGGTTTGTTTTTGTAGTGAGTGGTCAATTGCACAAACTTTCCCCAAATTGTCAGGTCACAGGACACAATGTATTTGATTTCAGAAATTATTTTTATTCCTATTTTTTAGAAAAATATACGCCCTTTCTGGTCACTGCAAGTGTCCTTGATGGCCTAGTGGGTAAGCAGGTTTGGCATCTAATCATCTTAATACCTAATGTGATAATACGAGATTTACAGCACTTAAACTGATGTACATTTTTATTTAACACAACTTTATCAAATTATTATGCGATGACACCATACAGTAAAAGAGTGACATACTATAAAAGTGTGCCTCATGTATTTTGACTAAGATATATAATTTTTTTCTGCAATATTACTAATTGTAACTACAAACATTTATCATCAGCGAGCCTCGCTAGAGCTCGCGCATAAAATATATATTTCTGTATATTGGTTGTATAGTCAGCCAACCTGTGTACTGTTGCAGTTAAATTGGGGCCTCTGGATGCGGATGAAATTACGAAATAATATAAATAGCATAAGCTCGCTTCTTAGACAGTGAAAGCAGCAGTCTGTTTTACTATTGCATGCAGCTAAGATCTGATGAAGCTAGTCTGTAATTGCATGATTTTTGTTTGTGAAAAAAGAAAAAGCACAAGCAATTTATTGAGGTTCAAAGTACAAAATTCATTTAAATAAGAGCCATAGACTGATCAACCCCTTCTATCATTTTAGCTTTCTTTAAAATATACCAAATCTGAGGGTTTTTCTTTAGAAAATAACAAATTAGTTTGACACAAGACAAGAAAAATAGCAATAATTCTACTAATTTTGTTTCCAGGAGTGAGTAATTCCACTAAAAAATCAGACCTGTCATGTCAATATCAGAAAAGTAGGTTTGTGAAAAGACACCAGTTAATTGAGTTCTCTGTGACAGAAATAGCTTATCTGGCCTTTCCATAATCCACTGAAGTTGGCAAAAGTTTTATTAAAACACAAAATAAAATAAATGTTATTGTAAAATAATAAATTAATAAATTATTATTAAGTTGCCCTTTTACAATAACATTTCTTTTATTTATTTTTTTAATTTGCTCTTTTACAACAACATTTCTTTTATTTTTGTGTACTAAGAAAAGAAACAGTGAAGCAGCATATTTGAAATTTTTATTGCCTATGTATCCAATAAAATTGTAAATATAAAAGAATATGGAGTATCTTTTCAGAAAGTGTCTTGTTTTATATATATACTTTATTGTTTGTATATTTATACTTAGCACAATATCTCCATGTACTACAAGATTCAAAGCACTATTAACCCATCTCGACTGTACAAGTACAGCCTAACTCTCAAGTCACTGACATTCCCCAAAATAGTAGACAAAGGCTCAAGGATGACCATTATCAATGTCCTTGAGGTTCTTTAGTCTGCCACTGGGAATAAGACCCAATGACAAAGGACTGCCATTTTAAGTGGTCATCTGATCCCTTTGTATCTGCCTGTACCTGGATTTGAACCCACGTCCTCTGTGTTCCTAGGGGAGTATGTTATCCACTAGGCCACAGTGGCAGATGGGGGCATCTTTTTTATGCTATTAATTAAAAACAAGAGAGCTTAAGAGAGCACAGACGTTTGCCAAGGTAATAATAACAAGTGTGGAAATTGGGTTTATTTCTTTTGTATCCAGATATTGATCCAGATCACTATCAAAATTTTTTGGGATCTAAGTCGGACAAAGATCCATCTTCTAATTTTTAAATTAAATTCCAGCCAGTAATATTTTCTTAATCCTGCAGCCAGACAGTCATGAAAAACCTCCACCGAGGAGGTTAATAGCAGAGGTCTCACATAATATTCTAAATGTTCGGCGAAGAATTTCGGATAGACTGACTTTCTGACTTACAAATGGACTTTCACATTTAGTGTCATAGCTTATGTGTCAGTTCATTTAATGTGAATATTTTGTTTCTTTTTCTGATACTGGTGTATCTTGCCAAACACATTGTATTTATACAATTACATATGCTAGTTCTGATAGACTGACTTTCTGACTTACAAATGGACTTTCACATTTAGTGTCATAGCTTATGTGTCAGTTCATTTAATGTGAACATTTTGTTTCTTTTTCTGATACTGGTGTATCTTGCCAAACACATTGTATTTATACAATTACATATGCTAGTTCTACTGGCAATATATTATTGCCAGTAATTACCAAGTAAGACTACCTTAGATAATACCTTTGCAGCAATCTTATATTGTGGTCATTAGAATGACAAGTGTATCTCCACATGTATGCGTCTTACAACATCAGACGTCAGATTTGAGACAGCAATTTTCCCCACATTCTCATTTATGTTTGGTTGTTTACATATGTCCTAGTTCAACTTGCAACACCTAAACTTCAATTTGTGACAGCGATTTTTTCGCTCCGGGATGAAAAGATTAGAATGACAAATAAAATCTCAGTGTCATTTGTGTATTTAAGACTAAGGTATCATATGAATGTTCACACACACACACAAAAAAAATCATGAGACAGAAGTTGTGAATCAAAATGTGAGACATCTTAAGCCACATACATGTGTACATGGACTAGTGCATATGAGAAAGCTGATACACTTAAATAATCTATGTTTATAACTAGAAGATAATAAATTTTGTATAATTATAAATATATTAAGTAATGTATACTTATAAACTAATGTATATCTTATTATTTATCTATACCAGTGACCACAATGATCCTGTTACTAAGACGTTATTTCTGGCAGTTTAATCGGGCAAACTAACAAGGGAACGGAATTATTTACCAAGCTTAAAACTTGTACCTTATGATTTACGTGAACAATAAATATACTTAAATACCTTCAATATAACATCACTACAGTCTGCCGACTGTCCAAAAAACGTAGTAATAGTAATAGACGTTATAGTAGTAGTAATAGATATCCAACCAACTACACAGAGAAAATATAAATAAAAGACATAGAGACAAATTATGGTTACTATGTTCCGAATATTATAAAGGCATGAAACTACACTGGGGCCTTCATATTTTTATCATATGAACTGATATCGTCACACTAATCTTTGAGCAAAGTCAAATCGAGGTTTTACGTCCCCTCGAACAGTCAGGGCCATATTGGGACAGGTTCCAAGCATTTGTCACTCATGGGAGTCGGACCCACACAGAGATGACCGGCTCTGATTAGATGCCAAACTTGCAAACCACTGGGCCACCGTGGAACCTCCTGATCTTTGAACTTTGAAGTGAGAATCTATTCAACGGAGAATTTGTTATTTCATTATTATTACCTATTATTGAAGGAAGGATTGCCGACATTGTTCATTTTGAAGGCAGACTAAACTTACATTTATCCAACGTACAGCTGAGGGACTTACTGGGACCAAAATAATGAAAAAAGTGGTTACATTCTTACCATCTCCTGACTATCATTTTTGTTGCTGAGAAAATGGGAAGGGCAGGGATGTGTAATTGTCATTTAGCACAAGTTTGTCTAATCTATTGAAATTGTTGTATTTTATTTATTCGTGGTTTTACGTCACTTTCAACACTGTATAGGTCATATTACGATGGGTAGTTTTGTGGGCAGAGGAAACCAGTATATCCAGTTGGTCAAGGTTTTGTACTGTACACTGCTGACCATTGGTAAGCAACTACCAACCTTCCCAAATAAGCTTAGGGGTTTGAACTGTATGTACTGGGGCCGATTTCACTAAAGGACTTAAACTAAGTTCCTTTATTGGCTAAGTCTTGGACTTAAATCTAAGACTTTGGTCTTAGCTAGGTCTGGGGCTTAAAATGGATTTCACAAAGGTGACTTAGCTAAGTCCAAGCTTATCAAATAACCACAGTGGTTTTCTGTGTCATGTGACCTTTTGTATCTATTCAAAATATAATATTAGTGCCACATATGCTTTATTTGATGTATTTTATCTAAGGATAAGTGCTGTTTTGAAATGGAAAACCTTGTTACCACATATAAACTTCCCAAACACTACTTTAGTGAGGTGTTCTGTATAATTATAATTTATTTACAGCCATTTCAAATTTTGAAGTGGAGAAAAGTTTGTGGCGGCCATATTTAAGTCCTCATTACAAAATTTAAGCCCACTACCTCCCAAACTTAAAGTTAAGTCCACTGATTTAGCAGTTTCATGGACTTAGCTGCTTTGTGAAATCCGCTAAGTCTAAGACCACAGACTTAACATTATTTTGACAAAATTTAAGACCAAAGTCTTAGATTCAAGTCTAAATCTGGGGCCGGTTTCACAAAGGGTCTCAGACTTAGGCTAAGTCAGGGATTTAAATCTGAGTCTTTTGTCTTTGCCAAGTCCTGGACTTAAATAGATTTCACAAAGGGTGACTTAGTGAAGTCTAAGCTTGTCATATAACCACAGTGGTTTTCTATGTCATGTGACCCTTTATTTCTACTCAAAATATTTTAGCAGTAACATATATCCCTTGTTTAGCTCATTTTATCTTTGAAAAAATGCTGTATTTTTAAATGGAAAACCTTATAATCATACAGACATGTCCAAAGAATAATTTAGGGAGGTGTTCTATACATTTATTCTTTATTTTGAAGCATTTCAAATTTTGAAGTGAGAAAAATATACGGCGGCCATATTTAAGCCTTTGTTTACAAAAGCTAAGCCCACTCTTGGGTAGACTTAGCCAAAGCCTAGACTTAGCAGCTTTCTGAAATCCTTCAAGTCTGAGACCACAGACTTAACGTCATTTTAAGACAAAAGTCTTCAATTTAAGTCTAAGTCTGGGCTAAGTTCTTTTGTGAAATCGACCCCTGGACTTAAGTCCCTTTGTGAAATCGTCCCCTGGTCGCCTCTACCCATAAAACTACCAATCGTGATATGACCTTTACAGTGTTGAAAGCGACGTTAAAACCCAAATAAATTTATTTATTTGTGGTTTTACGTCGCGTTCAACAGCCAGTGTCATATTGCGACGGGTAGTTTATGGGTGGAGGAACCAGTGCATACTAGTTGATCAAGATTCTGCACTGTAAACCACCGGGCAAAACCCAAATAAAAAAATTAACTAATTATTCAGTACGGTGGCTGAAGCCTGACCCTTTTTTGCAGAGTAAAGCCAGCAGGCAGCCAGACAAGTTTATAAAAAGAATATTTTATTCTAACTATTCTAAACTTTCCCTTCATGAAGAATAAAACAACTTTTTATTGTGGAAGAGCAGATATACGTGGCTATCCAATCCTGCTTTTATAGCCCCAAGCACGCTCAAAACAAACTGTTACTGTCCAGTATTATGGGTTACGTAAATTTCTCAATTTATATTTAGCACAGGTCAATCCTTTTTATTTAAATACTTTTAAAGTTTCGTTTTAGTAATTTTTTATTTACATCGAAATATGTAAATAACCAGAAACATGTGAATATGTTTACTTATCTTTTTGGTTTGACAGATGGAACAGCCTAGGCTTTGAGCAGCAAGTAAGCACAGAATTTTACTGAGATCCTTAGCAATCAGAATTTCGGACACAGCCATATAATATTAGAATATGGGTTATAGTTCACAAACAGGCATTTTATACAGGGTAATTATCAGGTAATTGCTTGACAGTAACAGCTCTTCACATGTGGTAAGAATATTCAGAGATTGTATTCTTCTTTGTTGTATATTTACATTGTCTGTTAAAAGTGTCCCAAGTTCTCAACATGGGTGGAAGAGGAAGAGGCTTTACTCAATGAGCGATAATGTGATATTGAAAAAATTACCTGGGGCCATATTCTTCAACAATGTGACTGTTCCTAACTTGGATTCTCTCAAGCCTTTACTAACTTAGATCAAAATGGTATTCATCAACATTCCATTTGCGCCTTTCACACTACAGGTGGTATGTCACGCGGTTACAGGTGTTCCTCGGTGGCAGAACCGCCCCACAGGTCGCCCCATTTTGTCTGAGTTGTTCACACTGCAGGTGGTGATATTTGTGGTTATAGGCATTTGGAGAAACGCCCCTGACCTTCAACTACCGCCCCAGGTTCGTATGCGACCTTGTGTCACAGTGGCGAAAAAGTCCATGTATCTCCACTCGCCTTATGTCGCCGTATCACACCAAAAGACGACCCAATCACAACCGTATGTAGACTGTGGACCACACCTTTAGTTACTGTACTAAAAAATTCATATGCGCATGAGCGAAATTGCTTACACATGCTCACAGTATCAAATGCAGAGGCAGAAATTTCAAACATTTCAAAACTTCCGTAGGACATGCAAGGTAATGGATGGTTCACCACTGATTTGCAAGTTTGCAAACAGACTTCAGGTAGTGATCCATAGACAGAGGCATTTCACTAAACGCAGCTTACTGTGAGTGATACTGCCTTTAGTGTGAAAAGGGTATTTCTCTAAGGTCACCTTAGACCTCTACTTAGATTTCAAGTTATTTGCAGAGGTACCTTACATGATAGAATGTTTTTTTTTAAGATATGCAATATTGCAAGGAATTATCTTGTGTTTTATTTATGTTAAACTGTAACGCAATATTAAGACAGCATCTTCCCTCAAGAAAATGAGCTTTTTCACCATTTTTAACAAAGCAGATGGCCCAGTGAAGAACAAGGACACCTTACGTAAAAATTGTTGTGGAATAAGCCTCTTCCCAACTAAGATATACTGGTTTCCGAGTTTACAGTTATAGTGCAAAGTATGGGTAGTTTTCCTAACTTAGAATCTAAGGAATACTTAACAAAAGTGACCTAAGGTGGATCTAAGGTGACCTAACTCAGCAAAGTCCTGTTGAGGAATACTGGCCCAGATATATCAGATATTTTATGTCCCAAAATATTCTTAACAACATGCAAAATATTCCTCATGTAATGCCATTAAACTTCTGTATCCACACAGATGCAAGTTTGTTTCCATATAGAGTCGCAAGTGGATGAAGTATTGCATCATTGCATAGGCCATAGAAATGTTACCCTGTTAGCATGTGAAGGTGCTTGGATTGGTGCTTGAGTTATCTTCTTGGATCGTACACATGCATGAGGTATCCTTTCAGTCATAATGCAAAATATTTGCTTCCATATTGTGTTTTCATCTGAAAATATGTTTTGTAAGCAGAAAAGTGTTTTAACTTTGTTTTGGGCTTTTGTAATATTCAAAACATCATAACCATAATTTCTCTTTAGTTGTTTCGTTTATATGCACTCTGTCGCGTGTGCTTGTCGACTATTCCTATATCTTCCTTTGAAGATGTACACGGTTTTTGTACAGTCAGTTGACTGTAAGAATAGTAAAGTGCACCATTTTTGTATGAAAAGACTAAATGTGTTTCAATAACCTCTTGGGTACATCACAAAGTGTAAAAAAAGTTCTCACATTATACATGGGCTATGCTGTAAATATTGTGTCCATTCAAGACTTCGCCTAGAACCCAATATTTTCAAATATTGGACACTTCCCTGGCAATTCACGTACACAAAATGTTCAATATAATCAGAATTCTGGAAAATAGAACAGCACAATGCACTCACATGTCTGAAAAAGTGTAGGTCATGTGAGAATATCATTCAAAGTTATTCTTTATTATTACAGAAGTTAGGGTGTAAATTAAAAAAAGAGAGATTTAACTAATATTCACTAATATTATACAGGATATTTATCAGGGAAATGCTTGACAACGACAGCTGTTCAAATATGATAAGGGTTAGCAGATATTCTATTCTTCTTTGTTGTATATTTACCTTGTCTGTTAAAAGTGTCCCGATTTGCAACACAGGTGGAAGAAGAGGCTACTCGATGGTTGATAATAAGATATTGAAGTAATTTTACCACATCCATCAGATATTTTATGTCCCCAAATATTCTAAATAATATGCAAAATATTCGTCATTTTATGTCATTTAACTTCTGTATCCACACAGATGTAATTTTGTTTATACAAGTATTGGATCAAGTATTACATCATTGCATATGCCAAAGAAAGTTTAAGAAATGTTACCCTGTTTGTGTGTGACAGTACATGGATTGGTGCTTTTGTTATCTTCTTTCGATTGTACACAGAATGCATTCTGCGTTTTTCATCTTTAAACTTTCTTTTCGGGTTTCCCTAATATTCAAAATATGATAACCATATTTTCTCTTCAATTGTTTTGTTTGTATGTACTCTGTTATATTGGCTTGTTAAGTATTCCTATATCTTCAGATATACAAGATTTTTTACAGTCGGATGACTGTACGAATTGTTATCTTAAAAAGAAAAATAAAGTATCATAGAGCAAGTATCATAAAGTATAATGGAAGTTAGGGTGCAAGTTGTCAACAAAAAAAGTATAGCATCAGAGATGCCCATACCCCACAGCCTGGGGAAATATTTTTCAACACCATGAGATATAGAAGTAGTGTAACAGTACAAAGTTCAAGATACTTTCTGAGCAGTGTCAGTTATATTAACATCCAAATAATGCTTAAGTAGAGAAAATAATATCTAAGGAAAAGAAATTAAGTAAAGATGAAGTATTAAAACAACACAATTCAATAATAAAATAACAGCATTTATCAGTAAACCAAAAATGGCCGAATTATGGTTTGGATGTTTTGAATATTACCCATGCATACAGAAGTGGCAATACATTCAATGAATGCTTATGTGTGGTGTGGGAGAAAAGCCTGTGGCTCACTTGATGAAATTCCATCTGTTACACTGGGAACTTGCAAAAGGAAATTCTCAATGAATTCTAATATGACTTTAACAATGCTTAATCTACATCAACAGACAGACTCAAAGGTGCAACAAGATTTTAAAGGTCAATACAGCAAGGTCAAAGGTCAATCAGTGTTACACCATGACGTGGCACACCTAAAACCCTCAACCAATGTCCCTACCAAGTATAAACTTCCTACACCTTACAGTCTCTGAGATATAACCTGGACAAGATTTTATAGGTCAAGGTCACTACAGTAATGTCAAAGGTCAAATCAAGGTCACACTATGATCAGTGATGCTTCTAGAGTGCGGGATACGTGATATCTCGCGAGTTTTAGTACTAGCCCGCAATTCGGTATATTCGGCACGTTCTGTAGATCGTTTCGCGAGAATCCTTTAATTTTATCATCATGAAGGCTATATTTGGTCGTTTTTTCAGTGAAAAATGTTATTTCATATGAAAACAAAACGGATACTACAGTTTGAAAGTGGATGATGCAAACGTTAGATACTAACAACAATACTGTTAAACCAGTTCATACAGCATGTGTGTTACCTCATATCTTCTCATGAATATTAATGAGTTGGGAGCTATGGCCGTGAGTTCTCAAGTTTAAAGTCTTAGATCTTTGTTGTAGAAATAAAGTCTGAGGTTTTGTGATTTATAACCCCAGATAATTCACAAATTTCCGGCGAATAACGGACGAGTGCATAGACCATAATATTCTCCTTGGTTACCTTAAATCCTGGTTTGGTCTTGGTGGAACAGCTCTAAGGTGGTTTGCTTCCTACTTAAGAAATCGTTGCCAGGCCATTTAGATAGGCTCCACACTTTCTGAATTAAGCAATGTCATCTATGGAGTCCCACAAGGTTCTGTTCTGGGTCCGTTACTGTTTTCACTCTATACAACACCACTATTAAATTCCATTTTTATGCGGATGATACTCAGTTATACATCCATCTCTCCCACAAGAATGCTTCTTCGGCTCTCGCCAAGCTAAATGCCTGCCTTCGTGATGTTAAGAGTGGATGTCTCTCAGTAAATTGAAGCTCAACCCTGAAAAAACTGAGTTTATTGTCTTTGGTTCCAAGGCTCAACGTCAGAAAATTTCCTCTCACTTTCTGGTTAGCATTCTTGGTAGCCTTCTTCATCCGGTTGATTCTGTCAGAAATCTAGGTGTGTGGTTTGATGCAGATTTCTCATTGTCTGAGCATATCAAGAGGACTTGCAAAGCGTGCTCCCTTCAGATGCGTGACCTCCGTAGAATTAGAAAGTATCTCACTTCTGAAGTGGCAGTCCTGGCTGCAAATGCCTTGGTTAGTAGTTGTCTGGACTATTGTAACTCTCTGTTCAGAGGTTTGTCCGGTTTCAATCAACACAAGTTGCAAAGTATTCAGAACACCCTTGCTCGTATTGTTACAAATCATAGAAAGTATGCTCATGTTACACCCATTCTACAGAAACTCCACTGGTTGCCTGTTAAGTATCGTTGTATTTTCAAAACCGCAACACTTGTGTATAAATTTTTGCATAGTGGTTCTCCCTCTTACTTCGAACCGTTCTTGTCTTTTAGTAGTTGTCCCTATAGTACTAGGCATAGTCACCCAGATCGTCAATACCTTACAGTTCCTCCTTTCCATTCATCAGTCTTTAAGTCAGCCAAACATTTTGGCCATAGTTTTGCCTTTGATGCTCCTAAGATCTGGAATGACCTCCCTCAAGATGCTCGCAGTGCAACATCAGTTGCCTCCTTCAGAAAGAAGCTTAAAACATACCTGTTTGCAAAAGCCTACCCACCATAGCCTCCCCGTCACATCTGTGTCTCCTTGGTACGACCTGGCTATGTCCCTTGATTAATGCTAACTGCCTTGCTTTATGTTTAGATGCGCCTTAGAGTCCATCAGTGATTGAGATTAAGCGCTATAAAAGTCCACATTAGATTAGATTATTCGCCGGAAATTTGTGAATTATATGGGGTTATAAATCACAAAACTGAGGACGTTATTTCCATTATAAAGACCGCATTTAGTATTTTTTATATCATGACTGTAATAAATATGGCTACATAACCTTTTTTGTGTTGCGTACTATTTTTGCTGTCTTATTGTTTTGGCTGTTCCACCTTGCAATCATGCATGGTGACACATAAACAAGAATCACTAAATCTCTCAAACTTTATTTTACTATGTGAACACTTTAACTGTAATACAGACAATTTGCTTTCTAAATTATTTTACACAAACTGTTACATTCAAAAAAAGAATTCTGATTCAATAATTCTCTATTTTTCATGCCATGTTTCCCAGTGCAGGGTAAATAATCGCTCAACGGAATGGCCAGAGTACAATTATACGCTTGTATAATTTCACGGGAACAATGTGCGCACTGCAGGGATTTTCATTGTCTGCGCATTTCCGGTCTTTATAATGAGGGTTCTATTTTATAAAATATTGCTGGAAAACCCCAATGGAAATCTATAATAATCTCATGAATATTAATGACTTGGGTGCTATGGCCATGAGTTCCCCAGTTTAAAGCATTTGGTCTTTCATCGAGGTGCTTCTATTTAAAAAAATATTGCTAGAAAAGTATTGTTGTAGAATATGGCCCCAGTTCTTTGATTTTTTTTTATCCAAGCACTGATCCAGATAAGTAACATAACTTAATGTGATCTAAGTTCGATCAATTTCCATCTTCTATTTTTTTCACGAAGATCCATACAGTAGCATTTGTGTAATCCTGCTAACAAATATATGGACAGACAAATGCTTCTGAAATTAATCCCTCTTTGGCGGAGGTACAAGTTCCCATTTTAATTGACCAAGCCCCCACATTTTTCGGACATGGGGGGGAACTGCCCCCACATTTCAAAATTTCTAGAATCAACACTGTATGATGTAGCAAACCTACACCCCCTAACCAATGTCCCTACCAAGTATCAACTTCCTACACCTCTTACGGTTTCCAAGATATAGCCCGGACCAGGTTTTATAGGTCAAAACCTTCACTACAGCAAGGTCAAAGGTCAAATCAAGGTCAAACTATGACGTAGCACACCTATACCCCCTAACCAATGTCCCTACTAAGTATCAACTTCCTACACCTTACGGTTTCCAAGATATAGCCCTGACCAGGTTTTATAGGTCAAGTTCACTACTGCAAGGTCAAAGGTCAAATCAAGGTCAAACTATGAAGTAGCACACCTACTACCCCAACCAATGTCCTCACCAAGTATCAGCTTCGTACACCTTACAGTTGCTGAGATATAGCCCAGACAAGATTTTATAGGTCAAGGTCACTATGGCAAAGGTCAAATCAAGGTCAGACCATGATGTTGCACACCTACAACTCCTAACCAATGTTCCTACCAAGTATCAACTTCCTACACCTTACGGTTTCCGAGATATAGCCTGGACAAGATTTTATAGGTCAAGGTCACTACAGCAAGGTCAAAGGTCAAATCAAGGTCACACCATAACGTTGCACACCCACACCCCCTAACCAATGTCCCTACCAAGTATCAACTTCCTGCACCTTACGGTTTCCAAGATATAGCCCTGACAAGATTTTGTCAAGGTCAAGGTCAAAGGTCAAATCAAGGTCACACCATGACGTTGCACACCTACAACCCCTAACTAATGTTCCTGCCAAGTGTCAACTTCCTACACCTTATGGTTGCCGAGATATAGCCCGGACAAAATTTTCAAACTCAAGGTCACTACGGCAAGGTCAAATCAAGGTCAGACCATGATGTTGCACACCTACATCCCCCAACCAATGTCCCTGCCAAGTATGAACTTCCTACACCTTACGGTTTCTGAGATACAGCCCGGACAAACTATTTCCCGCCGCCCGCCCACCTGCCCATCCGGACACCATGGGTAAAAACAATACCCCGACTGCCCTTAAGGGCTGTGGGGCCCAAAAAAAAAAAAAAAACGAAAAATAAAGTAAGATCTATTAATATTTTCCTCTGCTGTCACGGGTCGACTGTCCTGAGGAGGTATTGCTTGGTGGCATTTGGGTGCCACCTGGCTCATTCCACCAGGGGGCTACCTCAAGAAGTGGTCATTGTCATTTAGATTTGACCAGGAATTGACCAGGAGGCAGTTTCTGATTGGTTGGCCTCTCTGTGGTCACTGTGCTTGCATGTGGGGTCTGCCATTCAAGTTTCAGTGGCCGGAACATTTCTGGAACATTAAAACCTCTAATCCTTCACACGACCCTGAGTTGGAGGACGTTTTACTGTCATTTCTGTTTATATTTCTTTTATATTTTAGTGTTTTACAATATTCTATGTGTACTTTAATGTATAAATATTTGTTGTATTGTGTGGTACCTTCCCATAAACAGTTGTTCTTCACACGATGGACAAATAGTACAATCTAAGATCAACCAGGCGTGACAGTATTCAGATACCTGTCAAAATACTTCATAATGACTCTGAAGTTTTTGTCTAGATCCATGGGGAATGTAGAATTTAAACAAGCACATTGGACCTCTGGGGAGGATTCAGATTCAGGTAGTGAATTGGATTGTTCTGAACTGATTGCGTCTTCAGATGATGATTTCAAAAATTCCCAACCCAAGCCCCAACTTCGGGCAGTGCTGATGGCAATGTTCAAGTGATGATGAATCAAGAAAATTTGAATCAGTCAATAAAATTGGGTAAAAGATTGGATGCTCTGGAGAAGGGTTAAGTAAAGAAAACCAAAGATCATTCAAAAGTGAAATCTACTTTGGGGAAAATTGATTACAAAAATAACAAAATATTGAGGGAAGTCATACTACTCAGAGTGCTGTGAGTATGGTTTCTGACCTGTCAAGTGAATCTGTCCCAGAACTAAACACTTTGGGTCAAGATGCTCATGTACAACAACAAGTGCAGCAGCTACTTTTGGAACTCAATTCTACTTCAGGTATGTCTCATAAACTTATGTCACTAAGGGGGGTTGACGTTTTTGTCAAGTGTTGAGTTAGATGGCTACAGGGACCAATAAAGAAAGAGTGTCATATGGTCAGTAGTTGGTTACCCAATGGGTGGCTGGGTTTTGCCACTCCATGAGAGAAGAACAAAATTTGCAAATGAGAGATTACAAGCTAGATTATCTTATCTCACTTGTGGATGGCTCACATGACTTCTCATGGGCTGTGGAAAAAGTCAGCCATGCGGTTCTACTCTGTAGAATTAGTCCAAGAGCTAGGTAAGATTTATTTTTGTTGGAAGCGCCAAAAGGTCTGAGGGTTGTTTCTTATGTGAAATTTACTCAGAAATCTGAAAATCCATTTCTTATGATCATGCAGGTAGACCTAAGACATGAAATTGTACTTCAACATGAGGTACCCCAATAGCAAAAAGGGTCAATTTCTGGACCGAAAGTGTGCATGGGTACCAAGCGTTATTTGCTGCTGTATTAATCTTAAATATTAAACATAGATTTACTATATATACCACCAGAAAGTGCAGGCATTGAGGTTTACTTTCATGTGAAATATCCCTGTCTGAGTAGCATATAATCTGAATAAACTATAATTCTCTAATGGTTTTGATACCAAAAATCATCAATATTTCTGATAGAAATTTGGATTTCTCATTCAAAACTTAATCTGAAGGAGTAACATCTTCATGAATGCTGGATATAAAACTTGTCTTTAAAGTGAGGGAGCTGTGTGCTTTAATTTGATATGTTTGCTGTATTTGTACCTCAAACAGAAAATTGTTCAATGTTTTCTTTTTATGAGTATACCCATATCAGTTTGACTCTATGAGACCAACATTTTGCACACAACAAGAATATACATAATATTCTTAGATAACATAATATTCTAACAATTAGATATTTACATATAACTAGAAAATGTAGGTACAGGTAAATCAATTTTTGTTTGTTAATATCTTACCTAACAGACTATCACCATTGTTCTAACGTGAGCTGGTCCTGAGCTCCTGAGTCTTTTCCAGCAGGACTGGCAATACCCTTATCACTTGCTAGAGGGCTAATGCTTCCTGAACTCGATGGGTGGCTAGGACATCCTCTTTTTTTGTTTGGTGTGTGGGGTCTTCTCAATCTCAACAAAACTTGTCCAACTGTATGTACTGGTTTCCTCTGCCCTTTCAACTACCTGTGACAATATAACCAATAAGGTCCTAGGCGTGGCTTAAAAGTCTGAATAAACAAACGAATTTTATATTTTTGTGACTATTTTAAGTGCTTGTGTGTGTGGATTTGTTTGTTATTATATTGTATTGATATCATGAACCTCGTATAGACAGAAGAAAGGAGGGTGTTTGCACACAATGGTGAATTTTGACACTCTTATAAAATGTGCTCATTGCCATGACAAGGGGTCCTGAAACGATCCCTGTGTGTTGGGAAGAAAGGACTGCTTGCATGACTGCTTCTTACACCAGCCCAACATCAGCAATTGAATGATGGACAGTGGTTAGAGTGTTCCTTTTGTTCTCAGGACTATAAGTATGATTCTTGCCTTAAACGTTCATGTTTTGAGAGACACAAATTTCTTGTTTGTTGTGACTCTTGCACCTTTTTGTGTTTTTAACAGGGCAGCTACAAAAGAGAGGTGTCAGTCCAGATACAAAAATCCAAATAAAGCCTGTGAAAGATGTTTCTTTTGTAGACCTGTCTACTGCCCATCCTGTGACAAATGTCCTTACTGTTATAGAAGGTATTCCTGTAGGGTCTGACTGCAAAAATTTTGACAGGTCCTAGAAGCAAAGAGTTTCAAGTCCAAAGGTTGTTTTGATAATGAATGAGGGATGCAGCCTAAACTTCAAGACCAACAGCTACCTCAAGGAGGCATTGCATTCCCTCCTCCAAAACTGTGGAAAAGGTCAAAATCCAGTCCTCTCTGGTGTTCCACCACCGACTGTTTCTTGCTCCCAAAGCCAACCAAAAGTGGTGACCCATCTTGGACCTCAGTACCTTAAAATTGGTTCTTAAAGAACAAAACTTTCAAAATAGAAACCCCATAATCAATCAGGCTGTCAATTCAAAAATGAGGGTGGGTCACTTCACTGGACTTCTGCGATGCCTACTTTCACATCACAGATTAAAGTATCTCAGATTCCAATATCAGAACCAAAGTTTCCATTTTTAGGATAGTCCCTTTGGCCTATCCATAGCTCCAATGGAATTTACCATAGTGCTGAAGGAGGTCAAGCTCCTGTCTCAGGCAAGGAATATAAGGATTTACCAGTATCTAGACAACTGGTTGATCAGGGCACAAGACAGAGTTACTTGGACACCCAGGCCCTTCTCATGGCCTTGTGTCAGAACTTAGGACAAGCTTTCAGCTTTGTATGATACTGGTATAGTTAGGCTCAGGGAATGGTCAGACCCACCACAGAAAGGCCCTGGGTTCCAAAATTAACTCTATTTTGGTAAAACCCAGTTACTCAGTCATCCATTTCATGTCTGCTGACTTGAATGGATAACCAGGTACCATCAGGTCACCTTCACACGAGGCACACACATTGGCATATAAAGAACAATTGGCATATTCCAGAGTCCCTGAAAAGCAGATCCCATTCCAAAATTTCTCCATCCACATCTTCTTTGGTGGTTGTAGCATGAAAACGTCCTCTGTGGCCGTTCAGGTACTCACAGATGCGTCAAAGAAAGGTTGGAGTGCACGTTTAGGAGACTGTACAGGAAAAGGAGCTTGATCCATTCCAAAAACTTCCTGGTACTAAAAGTGGTCCTTTTGGCCCTAAATGAATTTGAGCCTTTGTGCAAAGAACATGTTGTTCTTGTGGATACCAACAACACTACAGTGGTTGCTTACATAAACAATGAATGGGGTATGAGATCAGGGTCTCTCTGTGCCCTCCTTTGGAGACTCTTGTCTGAGCGCAACCTCAGGTAGGTTTGCTTGAAGGCTTGCAGCATATCTGGCCATTGAGACGTGATAGCCAAAAGCTCTCTCTTCACCAGCTGATCATCAGATGGAATAGTCCATGCTTCAGGAAACTTCAAGCAAATTTGCCTCCAGTAGCCCCACCCCCAGATAGACCTATTCACCACCACCACCACAAAGCCTGGGCAGTTTATCCTCTGAGCCTAAGTCACTGTTTTGAGAGAATGATTATCATAGACCTGGAGTGGCCCAACATGCCTCAGAGCTCTTTAAAGCAAAGTGGACTGTTTTTGTTCAGTGGTGTCAATTGAGTTAGATGGATTTCAATTCACTATCTATAGAACAGATACCAGACCTTCTCATGTATTTTTTCCAGGAGAGGAATTTGCAGCCCAGTAGCATAGATGGCTATAAGACTGCTTTTGATGATAAGGTAGGAAACTCTTCCCTTCATATCAACAAAGAAGAGAATCTCACCAGTCAGAAGGACAGACCCAAAGGCGGCTGAAGCTTCTTTTGAGTCTCTCAGGAAGACTTCCTTGAGGCATCTTACCTTCAAGACCTTTTTCCTGCTGGCCCTGGGTTCGGGCAAATTGCAGGAGTGAAATACTCACCTGTCTGAACAGGAACATTTGACACCAATCAAACTGGTCGAAGGTCTCCCTTTATCCTTTCCCGGGCTTTCTAAGAATGAGCTTGGGAGACATGGCCTGGAGAGTGTGGCCCCCAGTGTTAATCCCAGCCTTAGGTCCAACTCTTTTGAGATCTCTTGAAGATAGGTCCTTTTGTCCAGTTCAGGCTTTATGCCATTACCTGGTCAAAACTGAAGATCTCAAGACTAACATGTAGCTGGTAAATTGTCTCCCTCAAGAAGAATTTCAACAGGGATATCTCTCCTGCCAGTATTTCTTCTTGGATCGAGCATAAAATCTGTTACCAGGGTTTTGACCAAGAATCACTTGGTCTAAGCCCGTGATGTTAGAGCCTTTGCCACTTCAAAGGCTGTTCAAGGAGGAGATTCCTCAGTTCAGTCTCTTTCAGTCTGTGCCTGCAAGTCCCATAACACCTTCACTCAGATTTATTTAAGGATGTGACTTGGGCTAATTCTGAGCTCTATCATCTTCGACCAATAGTGGCAGCTCAGCAGATTCACCCTTTTACTTGTAGTCTGGGTATTATTGGGTAGTTGGGTGTCTTTATTGTTTGCAGCCTCCTTTTAACCTGGATGCAAACTGATATATCCCTCTATAGAGGGGCTTAAGCTTGCTTGAATCTCTTAATCTGGCACGTGGAGTGTCAGATGACAGATTCTTTATCCTTCCTGGCTCCTTCCTCTTAGAATTCTCAGGGCTGTAACTCTTTCACCCTCTCCCATATCAGTGGAGAAAAAGAAGGGGTGGGGTACCTGGTCTGGTATCTGGTATAACTAGAAATAATGGGATTAACTTCCTTTTAGAGTTTTTTCATTCTCCCCAAAGTCAGCTACCTTCCTTGAACTGGGTAGTTATTCTGGCTGTAGTCTGCAATAAAATCGAAAATTTAAGAGGTAAATCTTTATTAGTTAATATCTTGCCTAAGACACGGGGGATTCCCACCCTAACCTCCCCGCTTTCTTACCTTACTGGGGACCTTATGAAATGGGGATGTGACAGCATAGCCACCTAGTGAGTATAGGAATCATTAGCCCTCTAGCAAGTGATCTAGAAAGGCATTGCCAGTCCTACTGGAGGAGAATCAGGACATTTTTTTCTTATGTTTGGCACTACCAGCCCGCATCAGATCAATGGTAGTAGTCTGTTGGGTAAGATATTAATATTAAAAATTTACCTAAACCTACATTTTCTAGTCATATGTAAATATCTAATTGTTAGGTTATCTAAGAGTATTATGTTTAATACAGTGTGCAAAATGTTTGTCTCATAGAGTCAAACTGATATGGATGTACTCATAAAAGAAACATTTAAACTATTTTCTGATTGAGGTACAAATGCAGCAAAAATATCAAATTAAAGCACACAGCTCCCTCATTTTAAAGACAAGTTTTATATCCAGCATTCATGAAAATGTTACTCCTTCAAATGAAGATTTGAATGAGAAATCCAAATTTCTATCGGAAATATGAATGATTTTGGTATCAAAACTGTTATAGAATTATAGTTTATTCAGCTAATATGCTTCTCAGACAGGGAGATTTTACATGAAAGTAAGCTCGATTCTTGCACTTTCTGATGGTATGTATAGTATTTCTATGTTTTATATTTAAGATTGGCACAAGAGCATATAACACTGGGTACCATGCACACTTTTGGTCCAGAAATTGACTTTTTTCACTTTAGGGGTACCTCACTTTGAAGTAAAATTTCATGTCTTAGGTCTACCTGTATGATCATAAGAAATGGATTTTCAGATTCCTGAGTAAATTTCACATAAGAAACAACCCTCAGACCTTTTGGCACTTCCAACAAAAATAAATCTTACCTAGCTCTTGGACTAAGTAGAGCAGGGTGAAATTGAGGACTACAGTTAAGTAGAGAAAATCGACAGGATTGGGAGGGCCCATGCCCCAAGACACATACAGGGCAGTGGTCAGAGATTCTCAAATTTAGGTAAGAGATTTGGACAAAAATCACACACAAAACTATGCCCTGTTCTTATATTCGCCAAAAAACATGTTCTTTTTCAAAACACTCGAAACCAAGGACGTGATGTATTGTCATGTTTGTTCCTCATGCTTTTCTACTGCTGGTAAAGCTTTCCATACATGGAAATCAAATGCAGACAAAAGAACAAGCAGTCGAAAAACGATTAGACATGGGTATGAGGAGTTTTTGATACCACAATCATCATAATAAACTGTTTCTTTGTACGAATGTTGATAAATTTAAGAAATACAGGGCTGCAAATAGTTTGTGGAGCATATGGTTTCACAGTTTCAAGGCTTTTTCAAACAAATGTGATGGCAGGTTATTTTCAGATGTCCTGGCACAGGGTAAAACACCCCCTTTAACTTCTGGGATGTAGCATTCCCCCAACCCTGGTATTCAATCCCATACCGATAAGGGTCAAAACACTACTTGTGGTAGGAATAATTGCCCCCGAAAATGGGGTACATGTAGAACAAATGTAAAGGTGCCTGTCATATCTCACAAGAGTGAAAGGGGCGTACAAAGTGACACCAAAACTCAGGTAGGGCATTATAGGAACCAAGTACAAAACCCTATTGGCTTCCAAATTGCTACATCAAATAGGTTTGAGCTTTTTGTGGGCCCAGTGGGCTTCAGATTATACAGACAGGAACCTGGTTTTTGAGTCCACTCAGGAAACAATGAATAATAATGTCTGTCTGGGTGCTACCAAGCAGAAATGGCGACATTCGGCAGTACTACAACAACCTGATCCCCCAAGGCAAGGCAGGGTTTGGTCCCCCTTATATAGACTTGAGTCAGAATGAAATAACTAATACTGACCAATGTCTTCACAAAGAAAACAAGCAGCTGGTTACGCTGATCCCAATGTTAATACAAAGAGTATTCCGGATCATATTGGGGACAATAGAATACATTGTCTGGATTACAAAAACTGTTTGGCACAGACTGCAAAACCATTTGCTTTTATACTTTTAACCCTCTTGAGGACATATTATGATCCTCCTGTAGAATGGGAAAAATTCCAGATATCCAACAAACTCACAAAATTATTGCATAATCAGGGCGTCCAAATTTTTTATCATTTTATCAGCTCGAATACCGGTTAGTGGTCAACTATATACAACCAGTTGGGCAAAGTTCTTGCACAATTACTGGGATAAGCAAACTGTCGATTTGTTAACATTTGGCTTCCCTCTTGATTTTGATAAAGTTGTCCCCATCAAGCAACATTGCAAAACCATAAGTCGGCCCAGAGTTCCCTGGACAGGCTCAGGTATACATAGATAAAAAATAAAATTTGGCGCCTTATTGTGGCCTTTCAAAGATCCTCCTTTCAAAATTCATGTATCACTTTTGATGACTAGGCCTAAGGACAATTCTAATAAAACTGAACCATATTGAATCTCAGTTGGCCAAAGGGGGCTTGAATCAATGGTGGGATTACTCCTCATGTGTACCTGGATACCTACATTAAGCTTATATACCACTCTAGATAACATCGGTCAAAATCTGGAATTTGGCTCAGGGACTATGTTGTTTAAGGTAGACGTCAGTGGGACATTTAGGCGCATCAGGATGGACACTGGAGACACTGATCTGCTGGGTATACAGCATATCACAGTTTTCATCAGTCACCAACAGTCTTACATCTTTGGTAGCTCTTTGTGCAATTATTACCTTCATGAATTATTTCCCATCACAATTAATAAGGGATATAAAAGCTTCATTTTTAAATGTAAGTTTTAAGTACACATATATATCACATCTGTAGGTTACAGAGCAATATTTCACAAAAACTGGCAATATGCACACACCTTATGTATGCGTAATGGTCGTTTGTAATGAAATTTGATGAATGAAAGAAATGATTCCCCCATATTATATTCCTCGATATTTAAGTCTAATAAAATCGATAAGAATAGTATAATATCAGAAGTATTGATAATAGTATTAATACATGTTAGAAGGGATATAAGTTTAGACTGTATAGGCGTAAAAAAAGAAAAGAAATTTTAACCATGGGATGTCATTTTGTGATTATCTCATACTGCATATTATCTATTACTGTATCCCTAATTCGTGTCATTAAATAAATGCACAGATAATTTAAACCAATGTTAAGCTCATTTTCCCACATTGCTCAGCATTTGGTTTCAAACTCTGTAGAAAAGATGCCCCAAGTATTCTGCTTTTTATGCAGCCAGGGCAAATGTTCTTACATGGATTACTTGTTTAAATCTCTGGGTCATGCCCCACACATGGCTGTTTTTAGAACAGCATAAACCCTGTAATGACCACACTAAAACTGTTCATGTTTCCCCCGAGTCATATATCCACCCACACCTTTTGCTACCCAAATGTCTTCTTTGGTAATTCAGAGCAATAAGTCAAAGGATGGACATTGTTGTAGGCTCTTGGCTACCATTTGTTTTGTTATTTGTTTGTACTTTATTTCTTACATCAGCTATATAGTTTTTGTCATGTTTATAACATGAAGTATTGCTATATTCTTTCTACAAGATTAGGTACTGTTAAATATCTCCCATTAACAATATTCTATGCTATTCATTATTTTGATTATGGAAATCCTTTGGTAACTTAAACAAGCTTAAGGCAGATAAGCCTGATATATTCTAGCATTCCAGTTCTGTAGTTCAAAGGCTTCTACACTTGTAGACAAAACCTAGGGATGTATCATGGATGAATTTCTACAATACAGATAAACCCATAATATCTTAATTAAATTTGGTAATTTAATGCTTTGTATGAAGTTTTCATGCATGCTTATAAGCCCCATTGTGGCCAATTTATAAACATTTTCTTTTACGTTTGATCCATTTTTAGTTGACAAAAACACTACCTTTTGATTACCTTATCTTATGGTATCAGAGAATTTCAACACCTGATAAAGTTCACTCTGACATTACAGGTTAAAAGGATGTTGCTTGCAGGGCATCGTGACAAAAGTACAAAATACTGGGATAACATTTTTTTGTAGGAAGTAAACATATTTTTATTCAATTCTTATAAATTTGTGTTTTTAGCTTAGAAAATTCATCTCTTATTTTCCAGATTAAACTGACTTGTTATTCACCGTTTAAACATAGGCTACACAAATCTAAACACCTGTTTCCACACCTATGAATTTTCAACTTAATCCCTAGCATAATCTTATTACTGACTTTAAGTCCAGTCTTATCTATTATCGTTTTATGATGTTATTTTGCAGTTGCATGAATTCTGTTTTCTATTTCCCAAGACATTACATCATGAGATAGATAGATTTGAGACAGAGACTATACATTTACAGAAAAACTATTTTATGAAAATCAAAAACATTTTTTTGATGTTTTTGCTTGTCCCAATTGTTCAGCTGAAGAAAGGATTCATTTTCAATGTAAGTTTATGTCTACCCTGGTAGGTTTGTGTAAACATGTCCAAGATTTGGCAGCAAGTGATCTTATATCACTGTTTCCCTCCTTATCCTTCACTTGAAGCTTTGCATGGCACTTTTGATTCATTTTAGTTTGAATTGTGTCAGTGAAAGAAAAACCTTTTTAATCAGTTTGGACTTAAAGAATCACCAGTATGGACAAAGTCAGAATACATCTTAGTTATTTTAGCAAGATGTTTTAGTCATCAGTGCACAGTGACCACCACCAAAACTGAGGCATCTTTCCCTTGTGCCATAGTCAATATTTCCTGATAATCGCATCAAAATCTGTTCATAAGGTTTTGAGTTTTGTTATCTTGGTGGAGTTAAACTAACCAACACATTCAGACAATAAAATCTCTTGAAGCTTCATTTGTCGTTAGGAAATAAATTATTATGGATCCTCAGTGGACCTTTATGTGCTTGTGTTCGCTCATGATTTTATTTACCTTGTTATGCCTGAACCACTGTTAAACTCTCAAAATCATAAGTTTAAGTGTTTTAGTACAAATAGAAATTTTATTTGAAATTCGAATGGCCTGATAAATATGAGAATGAGATTTTTTTCAAGGTAAGCAAATCACTTAAACACATATTAGAAAGCTGGAGGAATATCTTATTTTAAACAGCAGGTAAAAGGAAGTAAAATGTACGAAAATAGCTCTTCTGATTTGTCTGCTGTCTATGAATAAACTCAGTTTGATGTTAGATCTGTGATCCTTTCTGTGTTACAACACACAGTCATCCATGCTCTTACTCAGTAATTCTGTCAATTCCCAGCTACCCAATCTATCATTACATGTTACCGCCCTTGTAGTGGCTTTGAAAGCCAAATTACATTGATGTTTTTAGACTGGGATTGAATTTAAATCAAGTCATTGCCAGGGGGTTGACACAGAGCAAATGAGTATTCAGTCAGAAATAAGGGCTATACAGGAAAAATATTTTTACTCAGAAAATCATGGAAGTTTATGTCAGAGAAGACTAATATTGAGTCAAGAGTTTGGCATTTTTCTACCTTATATTTCTATATATCTTATGTATATATTTCAATCAGCATGTGTCTTATCAGTGGCCTGACCTTGAAAGAGTTATGATGACAAGAGAAAAGCCAGTTATTAATAGTTGATTTCATTCTATATTAAATATCTAAGAGCTTATTTATACACTTTACGCACACAAAGCTAACCATCTTATATTTAGGTTAATACTTTACAGTTAAAGGTGGACTAAGTTACACTGGCTGTTAAGTAAAAGTGGTGACAAAGTCATCTTGCATTAAGACTACATCCAATAAGCAATATTAAGGGCCACCTTATCTTAAGGTTGTTTACAATTTAAGGTAGCCTTAAGATAAGTTAACTATTGAGTAAACAGTGGTTCCCCTAAATTAAGAATAGATAAATGCTAACCTGAAGATAGTGATTATAATCACAGACTTTATGATGAACTTAAATTAATAACTGTTGATTAAAAAGCTTAAGGTGGCCTAGCCACCAGTAGCATTTTATATGTTGTTAACTTATATTTTATGTTCCTGGCCGTATCCCTACCTCAGCTGCTTCGACAAGGTTAAGTTATTTATTTGGCTGTTTCAAAACCTCAATTGCTTTCCAAATGGCTTGGCCATTTCAAAACGTAACTGATCAGAATGACTTAATCAGGTACACTTAAGATATGATCTTCAATATGGCCTTTTGACTTGAAAGAATTTTCTGAGCAGGTAGTTAGTGACTTGTTTTGATATACTCATCAGTTTGTGATTGTTCTATGACCAATCAATAACAGAAGGTTAATACAATTAACATTTACACCTCGAAAACAACCCACAGGAAAGGAATGATTCCCCCCTGACCCTGTGTTTTCTTGAAGGTACTTATTCCTTAGATGGTGATTTGTTAATCACTGTTTAAGTAATCACTTGATTGGATTACCCTGTTTTAGGGAATCAAAGAAAAGACCAAATTATAACAAAGAATAAATTTGGTAGGATTAAGACTGCTTTTAACACTTTTTCAATTGCAAAACACCAAAATTGCATTAAAATATTATAAAAAGTATACTAGCAGTTATCTATTAGTCCACTACATGTTCATAACAACTGAGATTTTATACTTTTAAATCAGTATTGAAAACACACTGGCTGGTTAAAACCAATAAAATCGCTTAGAAACGGCCAAGCAATACCAAAAACCCAATTAGGTTTTGAAATGACCATCAGATTTATTTAGACATACGAAAACACAAGTGCACTGTGAAGTACAGGTGTTCTATAAATACTTTAATTATAATACAATAAACTTACTTCAGAAGACTCTATAACATGCAACCCCAGTTACCAATACCTTAATTCACCTTATGTTGCCATATTGCACCAAAAGATGACCAAATCACAAACTTATGTACACTGTGCACCACATCTTTGGTTACCATAGTAAGAAATTCATACACACATGTGCAAAAGCATCTGCGCATAGTCACGGTACCGAAATCGAAGGCAGAAATTTTACACTTTTCAAAACTTGCATATGATGGGCAGGGTAATGGATGGTTAGCCACTGACTTGCAAGGTCATATACGGACACCAGACGGTGATCCAAGGACAGGGCGTTTCACCAAACACTGGTTACTGTGGGCGGTACCGCCTGTAGTGTGAAAGGGTTTTAAACCAAATAAAAATTAAATCATAAAACCTTAGCTGGGGTTTGAACCCTGATTATAGAGACAGGATTAAGTGTCTTTATGGTATCTAGACATCTAGGCACCTTGGCACCTACACAAACTCGGTCCCTTATTTCAACACAAAATTGCACCCCCTGGTTCTTTTCACATTATATGTATTTTGCTTTTATTTTAATAAAATATAAAATCTGTAATAGTGTCTTCACATAAGGCTACCACCATAACACATATATACACTTTCTGTTTATTCTTATTTCGGATGCAAAGTCGTTATATAACCAAGGGTTATATTGGTAATAGACTGAGTTGAAAAGTAAATTGAAGGAAACATGGGAAGATCCCATCAACCGGTACACAATCTTGTCTTATTTTGTTCTAAACTTTACATCAGCCCTTCCTAATGCTCAGAATGGTTTCTCTTACAATTCATCAGTGCTAGTAAGTCACTTATATGTCTCTGGGGTATGCATCCACGAAACCATTTCCTCTCTTGAAACTTAATCAGACTAAAACCAAGAAAAGGATTGATGAAATATATACTGTCTGTGTAGAGAAAAATAGAATTGTGTCAATAAATCAGCTTTTATACAGCAAAGCAAAAGTCTTATCAGAACGATGCTATGAAAAGTTTTGTGACAAATATTTTAGGAGACTGAAATTCTATCTTTATACTTACAATTTGATACTCACTATAACCTCACTTTTTAATGTAATGCTTTTGATCAGCAGGATTCCATTATAAAGGATCCCTTTTGGCTATCAGTAACACAAGTAAATTCTTATTAATAACAAATACCTTACGTTAAGAAAATTTTCTATTAAAATATCTGTGGTATAATACCGTCAAATGAAAGAAAGAAAATAAAATCCCAAGAATGAAACAATTTATAATAATCACTTTCTGGCATCCATATCACATCTCAAAACAGCTTAAATTAAGCGGGCCATTCCAGAGTTATTATTGCTTCATTGAGAAAAAAATAATCAAATAATCATGTGTCTTTGAATTGTCACAGGATTCTAACTCAATTCCAGTAGCTTTCTGCCTGTAGGAGGAGTTTCTTCAGAAAGCATGGAAGTTTAACACAGTGTCATACACAGAGGAAATTGGGGTCACAAGAAAGGTGTAATTTTATCCTTTGGTATCTCATCAGCTGACAACTTTATCTGTCTCAGTATAAGCTTACACAAGTATCCTCTGGGGCTGACAGGCTGATGGCACGGCAGTATTGTATCACCTTTCAACTTACCTTTAATAGTTAAGTTTTCTAATTATTCATATAATTACTTCATTATGCTGTATTGCATAAAAGTTTTTCTATTTTTCATTTTTTTTCTTAGAAAATACCTATTTTTTGTAAAATAGTGCATTCTAGTTGGTGAAAATTTTGTAAAATGCTAAGCATTGTCTAATAACTACTGACCATCCGATGTTGAAGCTGCAATTTAAACCTTTATTTTTTGTGAAGGCTGTTACTAACCACAACACTCAATTCTATGAATACCATGGCCTGACTGCCATTCCACTTTTCTCTGAGGAAAAGAGTAATATGGTTTTGCTATAATTATATGGTGAACATTTTGATATAAATTCTTTCTAATTATGTGTGTCATTAGATGATAACTTGAATAAATGTATTATTAAATGGAAACTGTGTATCACTTTAACTGTTGCAAATCTTCTATCAATGTTATTTTTGGCTCAATAGTATATTGCATTTTAGCCTCTGCATTCATACTTTTATGTACACAAAGTTATTCTGTAGAAAACAAAACACTGCAGCCACTGTAAACAACAGACAAATTTAATCTTAAAATGCATGTATATTTACTTCCTCTTGCAGGAAATACAGTTTGTAAAAGAAACATATGTAAATTTAATCCATAGCTTTCAGCAAATCAGATTCATATACACTCTCATGTCATTTGAGAGTTACAAACCGTTATACCACAATGCATAACATATTACATAGGCTAGATTAAGTCACTGCAACTAATATCAGTCCTTTTCTTTATAATGTACACTGGTGACCAGTGTTTTAAACACCATGGCTAGTTTTATCATAGTTAATGCTCCTGTTCCACCAAAAGATTAACCCCCTATTAGTCCTGGGACCCTGTAATCCAGTTCTGTGATTGTCCTCAACAAGCCTTGGGAAGCCTCAGACGTCATCAGACAAGTCACGATCTTTCCCTGATTAAGAAGCGATTAAACCACATTTGTGATCGGTTTAACCCTGAACCTGTCGGGATATAACTACTGGCTCTCAAACCAGTCTGAGGCCACCTCAGGCCTCCCGCGACTATTAACAGATTTCCTTAGACAGCAATGCCCAATCTATGTTTTTCTTTTGCCATGGTGGATCGGGGATAGATCTCGGACTAAGTCCAGGCCTCCTGGGACTTAGGCTATGGCGTCCTGGCATTGAGAGTCCCCAGGATAGCTCAGACAACATAGGATTGTGTAAATTAGGGTCTGAGGAAGCCTCAGGAAGCCTGAGACTGTGACATTGGCGGGTAGGGGCAAAAGTAGATAAGTTACAATCATGAAATATATGCTTGTTTTTTATACAGACCACAACAGACCCAAACAGACTCAAGCAGACTGTCCAGGACTCAACGTTTTTATGAAACCGATTCCCAAAATATCTTAATCGGGAGCCTTAATTGTGTGGTGGAACAGGGGCATAACATTCAGAGGGCTGAGAAGAAAGAAATGTTTATTCTTGTGGTTTGTTAACACTTCTCTTGACAATTAACACCCATCTTAAATGAACTCCGGTCGAATGAATTTCACCAAATGAGGCAGAATAGTGGATGATAGTTAATGTATATGCATTTCCAAGACCCCACCCCCAAGACAGGAAATATCAATTGGGATAAATATTTTTTATTTATATATATATATATGTATATTTCACAATGACTTTGTATAAAATAAAGTTATAAAACACTAATAAGGTACCTCAATAATATCCATCTCACAGTTCATCATCATGATAAGTTACCCTGACATTAAGACCAACCAATGCATCAGCAATAGAAAATAACAATGGTTACCCACCAACATTTAGAAGACCCAAAACAATGCAAAGGCCAATATATAGCTATTGGCCTTTGTAAAGGAAAGTAAATGTAAATAATGATTGGTATTAATTCCTATAGCCCAAAGATGGTAGATATTATCTAAGGTACGTGAAACTGTAGGAAATACAATCTAAGGTGATATTATAGCTTTTGACCCTAGCACTGAGTATAAAAATTATGATAACAATGTAAGTTAACCATATGTTAGCCCAAGTTCAAATTCAGCCCCAGGATTCAGGATGCCAGCCAAAGTTGGCATCCTGAAACCCAAATTTTTAATAAAATGTTGATAAAAGCCAAAGAACGACTTTACAGTGCAGGGAACTTGATGTTCCATAAATAAAGATTAATTTCATTGTAAATGCTGAGAGCAATGTTAATATGTTATAATGTCGTATTGCATTACATCTTTGCATCAGTGTCCATAAGAAGTAAAATAACATTAAGTATGACAATGTAAAGGGTATAATACTGAGAAATTAGCCTGGTAAGAGTGCCAAATCCCAAGCTGAAAGGCAAACTAAAGCCAGAGGTGGTGCTGGAAAGTGGAAGATACAGCAGAGGAAGAATGAGGCACTGATTGAATGTATCTCCAGACAGAGTCTGATGACCAGGTACCATGGGACATAATCTCTTGTAAGGGTACTCCATTTGCAAAAGCCCAGGTGGTACCTGAATGTCTGAATGTATGAAATGTCAATGGTGGAGCTATGTGTAAAAGTGAAGAAATCTTTTTAAGATGTTTTCTAGCCGTGGAATCAGATAAGGGAACCAGGGTTGTCCTGGATTTCATGCAAAATAAAGGAGAATTTTTTGAAGCAGGAATAGCCTGGTACATATGTTGGAGAGATGTGACTGGACACAATGGAGAAGATCCCAGTGAGGGGATGACAATCATCTTGGTGTCCTTCCTATTTTGATTGGTTTTAGACCACTTAATTATCACAGTGCAGGAGTTCTGCATGAATCTGAGGTTGCCTCATGTTAGGTGTCTGGTAGGATCAAATTGCCGAGCACAATGAGGAAGAATATTCGAGAGACATAAGAAGGAGAAGAACGCAAAGAGATACATGGGTTTGAAAATGTAGGGTAGTTGCAATGCTTCACAAGATTTGATGATCTGGTGAAGAATTTCTACAGTAATGATCTTGAGAGGTGTAGGTGAGAATGTAGCATTAATCTTGAGAGATTTGATGAACAATGGTAGTCTATCGTCCATAAAAGGGGATGTTTGTAGGCCATTAACTATATACATAGCCCTGATACCAGCTAAGTAGTTAGATATATTTGCCGGGGATGACCCATTTGTATGGAGAAACTCCATGAAAGCCAGAACTATAACAGTATTCACCTGTGATAGATGCAAGTCTGCTGAGATCAAGAAAGCCAAGAAGTCCTTCAACATTCTTGAGTATGCATTCAGAGTGGCAGGCCTAAAGCCCAGTTTCAACCTGCCTAAGGCATCCGAGGCCAATGCTGCAGTATCACCCTTACAATCTGAAAATAAAACATGTATTAGACAGTATCATTAAGTATGGTCATATCAATATGCACTGGAATCCAGTGGAATTTTGGTAACAGGTTTCTGAGCTTGCAGAAGTCACCTGTGGAACCTCCCCATCTAGAAAGCAAATCGGCCAGTGCATTCTGCTGGCCCGGTATGTGACTTACCACCAGGTTAATATTAAATATTGATGTAATGAGCCATGTATTGCGAGCACATTTAGCTAGGATCTGGTCTCTAGCATGACCAGTCCTGATAACATCAACCACAGCCATGTTATCACATTGAATCTCGATTTTTTTATCTTTCCATTTTTGTGCCCATATTTTTAAGGCAACAACAATGTTTAAGATTTCTAAATGTACAATATCATAGTCTTTGAAGCCTAGGGGTATGGAAAGAGCATACACCTCATTATTAAAGGCTCCTCCTAGACCTTGCAAGGATGCATCCAATACTATTGTTTCTTGCACTAGTTGGTTGTCATAGAAGGTGACACCATTGTATTGGGTTAGAAAGATCACAAACCAATTTAAGTCTTGGTGAAATTCATTATTTAAGTTAATGATACGTGCCTCATGATTTGTTCTCAGAAGATGCAACATTCTGTTGAGAAAATAACGTGCTGGTTTTACCCATCTAGTTATGTATAAAAGACAACCTAAAAGTGATTGTAACTGTGTCTTTGTTACTCGACTTTTCATGGCCCATGTATTACACATATGTTTAATTTCCTCCAGATTTTCAATAGGGATAGACAAAGTTTTGTTGCATACATCAATTTCAATGCTTAAACATATTGCCTTACTAGTAGGAGGCACTGGTTTCTTTTCACTGACCTCTAACCCAAGTTCATGTAGTAAGGACAATAGAGAAGTATAGGCACCGTTTATTTCATGTGGTAAAGCTGGATATATTAAATCATCACAATAATTCAACAAGTTCGGATAACCGAATTTATGATCCATGATATACCGTACGGCATCCGTACACCTCTGAAAAAATACGGAACCGTGCCAAAATCCGAACGCCAAAGTTCCATCGATATAGTATGAATCATGCTTTAGCCCTAAGAGATCCAGGTCGCCAGGATCTATTCTAAGATGCCTGAAAGCTCTACTAATATCAATTTTAAATAGGAGGGCAGAGTCACCTAGTTGCTTTAACTTATCCACAATATTATCTACTGAGGGATAATAAAGATCGAAATAAGTTTCAAGGTATCTGTCTTTAGGTACACCATCGTTCACAGATTGGCCTACTGGCCAACTAAGGTCTACAATTACCCTTCTGTTATCTGAATTGGGTTTGCGCCTTGTTAGAAAAGGTGATATGTGACAAGGGAATGGTTGTTCATGAAAAGGACCATACATTGCCCCATGTTCTAGTTCTTCTGCAATATAATGAGAGACATGATCATAATAGTCGACAGCTGATTTGTGGTTATTTTCAGTCGACTGTAATTGCCTAGATCTGTCGAAATCAAGAGGAAACCCATAGTGTAGAAGGTCAACTAATTGCTGGTCCCAGTAATTGGACAGGTAATGTTTCCAGCTAGTTATTTTCAACTGGGACTGAACAGGTATTCGTTGGCCCAAAAAATTTGGTAGACCGGATTTCCGTATCAGGTTATGTGCTTCAATGATATTTGGTATATTGGCCCATATCACCTCTTGTCCCGTATACACTAGGAGGTCATTGTATGGGAGGAAGCCAAATTGAGCCTTGTTTTGATACATACACCGGTTATGATCTATTGAGTAAATTTTTTCTAATTTTACTGTGTCCGGTATATTTTTCTTCCTTTGCTTGCTAACATTAGACATGTGTGTCATTATATTACAGGTTTCCATTGCATTATCAAACTGCAATGAATTGGGAACTGTAAGTAAGTAAGTAAGTAAGAAACACTTATATAGCGCCGAATTTGAGGTAAACATCCTCCAAGGCGCTGATGTGCAAAAAGGGATAGTCCAGTTCCAGAAAGATGTCCGTTTCCATATTAGCGTCCGGTAGGGGAGATAGGCTATGGTGGAGGATAAGCCAATCTAAAAAGGTATGTTTTCAACTGTTTCCTGAAACCAGAAATGCTTTCTATGGTTCTGATGGCTTGAGGAAGCTTGTTCCACTCTGTGGGAGCCCCTGCTATGAAACTGCGTAGCCCTGAGCGTTTATTTGGTTTAGATGAGGAAATTGATAGGCGATTGCCCCGTGTGAGATCACTCCGCCTAATTAGAGCGGAGAGATATGGAGGTTGGCTCAAATGTATTGCTTTATAAATGAGGAGATTATATTTGAACAGTATACGGTAATGAATGGGGAGCCAGTGTAGTTTGTGCAGGAAGGGTGTAACATGACAGTATTTATTTAGCTTGCACACCGTCCAACATAAGGCATTTTGAACTCTCTGTAGTCTGCTAGTATATGCCTTTTTTGTGTTGTAAAGCAGTGAGTAACAGTAATCCAGACGACTGCTTACCAAGGCATTTGCCACCTTTACAGCTGTTTCATGATTTAAGTACCTGCGGACCCTTCGTAGTTCCCGGAGATGGTAGTAACTTATGCGACATAGATTAGCCACGTGTCTTTGCATTGAATTTTCAGCATCCAGGATGACACCAAGGTTTTTTACCCATTCAGCTGGTTCCATGGTGTTGCCAAGCAAACTCACTGGGAAAGATTACTTCAGGGAACTTCTAATTTGATCATCACCAATCACTATGAATTCTGCCTTGTCAGGATTTAATTTAAGCTTATTATTTCCCATACAAGCCTGGACCACCTCAAGGCAATTTGTTAATTCAGTGATACTGGAATCGAAGTTCCTAGAGTCGAGTTCCAAGTGTGTCCTGGACTCCATCCTCAATGTTCATGCTACCCAATTTAGGTCCATTTCCATTTTTATTGCCCTTGAAAAGAATGTCAGCATGTTTTTGAGGTGAGTGGGCAGTTTGTTGTACCTGTATATCAACATTGATAGCCACGGGCTGTCTCTGTGAAAGTACTCTATTGTATGTATTTTGTTGCATGTTTTTTCCAGCCCTGGAACACTGAGTGGAATCTAAACCCAATTTTTCCCCAGTTTTGTTTTTGTTGCCCCTGGAAGGAGTTACCAAACTATCCACTTGTGTGTAACATTTTTTTGTTGCCGGGCCCAATTTTTGCCCATTTCCGTTTTTATTGCCCACTAAACATAAAGGTTTGGCAACAGCGGAATGGCTGTCTATGCAAGTTGCCTGCCCCAATTTTTGCCCATTTCCGTTTTTATTGCCCACTAAACATGAAGGTTTGGCAACAGCCGAAGGGCTATCTATGCAAGAAGGAAGGTCAAACACTTTTGGTTCTTCACAATCTAATATATGAAATCTATTTTGTGAGACAACTACATTTGCTTGTGCTTTTGAGGGAAGCGAGGTACTATCAGTGCACATTTGTTTCTGTTTACTGACAATTGTACTATCGGATAGTTCTGCCAAAGCCAGCCACCCACTGGGTGACATTCAACTGGTCATAAGTGACCCTCTCTTTATTAGCTCCGGAAAGTACAAATTCATGTGGCCATTTCACTCGATTTTTGACAAGTACTTCTACTTTGCCACCTCTCTGTGATTTTAATTTTGAAAAAGTACCTGTTTTCGCTAACTCTGATAGCTCTTGCAATCTCTCATCTACTTTTGCTTGTAGGATAGCATCCTGCCTCATAGATTCGATAGTCGTACTTGACAGTCGGATTGACTGTAGGCTTTGAGATTTCCGTAACAGTGTCCGTAGTTTTGTGTGATTTCTTAATTTTACTTCTATCCGAAGTCTTTTTACACTTTTTCCCCTCTATTTTTTCCAATCTTTTCTCTAAATTATCTAGCTGTGAAAGTATCTGCACGTTAATGGTACTTTGAATGTCTAACCTATTTGTTTGATTGCCAGTGACACTATCCGAAGTACTGTGATGTTTTTCTGTATGAAATTTGTTAAAAGATCTTGAGGATCTGTCACTAGTGCAAGGAAGTTGTTCATTATCATCAGAACTATGTGCAGAATCGCTAGAATTCAAATTGACAGAGTGTTCCGAATCACTAGAATCATCACGAGTTTGTTGTGAAAGAATACTGTTTTCCAAAATACTATTCAGAAATCTAGTGTCATCAGAGACCTGTAACTCGACAGGTACTTGAATACTAGAGCCCTTATTTGACCGCAAGTTATACTGCTTCTTTGCCTTCACAGACATAATGGACCGTATGACACATAAATGTATGAAGTACTCACGACAAACGACAACACATACATAAAAGATTGGATAAAATAAAAGTACAGTAACATGTAAAACTAAAATATATAAAAATACTTAGACACAGACAGTCTTGTTTGTCTTCATAAACTGTTGATGACTGATGAAAAATAATGTTCTTCGTTTGCAGTGTGTCCTTGTCAGTTTTCAAAGTTAAAATGGCAGAATGTAGGGGCTATTTCATAGAGGTCCAGCACCTGACCAATCATAGTGCACCTATGCAAATTTTTGTGTAATGCTAAAGGTAAAAGGGGGAGGGACCAAGAAATGAACTTGATGGCACCTTAATGCCATTCCGCATATTGTTAAGGCCTGTAGGCTCCAAATCAAACTAAAATGATCTGACCCCTTAGGCTCAGATACATACCCACCTCAGGCTGAAGAATATGGTGAAGAGACCTTACAAAATTAGACTACGAATAAGGAAGTGGAAGCATTTTGTTGTGTCTATTTATGATAAAGACGTAACCAATAAAGTTGGAGAATGCTTAAAAATAACATTTGTTTAGTAATGACATTATTAAATTTCTGTTTCTGTGCAAATAGACGAGATATGTGATACAAGATCCAAATACATCATCAGATCTTATTGTCTTCTAGTATCTTGTCCTTATTGGTGTATATGTGGGTTTTTAGTTTTACAGTTATTCTTGAAGCTGAGGTCAATGCAATCATAATTTAATAGAATGTACCATTGTTCTGGAGTCATATGGTGATCTAAAAATCCATGTATTAGTTCAAAATTTATTCCCTGCATATATGAAATAAGAAATATTGTAAGAATTCACATTATTCTGACTTTTTCTCTGCATGTTAAAAACTTTACCATGAAGCAAAGAAAAAAAACTGCTTTATTTCTCCACGGCTCTGACCGTTACATTTTTTTTCATATGTGCAAACCATATCTACTATATTACAAACACAAATTGTAATCTGTTTTGTCTTATTTCAAGTCTCATCTCAAAACAAAGAAATAATGAAATTTTCCATCAGATAATTCTGTCAACTGTGTGACGTCACTGTTAAAGATGTCTTGGAATCGAAATATCATATTTGCCCATGTGTTTTTGTGTTTTGCAATGGATATCAGTCGGTGGTGTTTATCTGACGTTAAAAGACAAAATGCCTAACAAAAAAGGCAACAAACATAGTGCTCTTCAATAACAAAGATATAAATTTGGAAACTTTTTCATGTTTAATATCTAAATATTCCTATTATATACACAGTTATAGAGCAAATTCATATTATTAATATCAAGAAGATTGTAAATATATGTCATGGTAGAAAGTCCAATCTGGTAAAATTTCAAATTCTACCGGTAGAAAGTCCAATCGGAGTTTCTACCGGTAGAAAGTCCAATCTAGGAGATTTGGGTATTGCCCCGGGGTCCGAAATCTAAAACTTGGGTGTTATTCCAATCTAGATGTTGAGATGTTATTTGTATTTATGTTACAAATCTGAGATATGGTTTAATTACCAGTATTTGCTACAGTTATGTAAGGGTTTTTGAGGTAACAGTACTACAAGCTTTACACACTGAGACCAACCGGACAGTTGTGATATGCTACTAGAAGCACAGGTGTTAATTGCTCACCTAAATGATATGTAGGAAGTAACTGCTGTCAAAATTTAATTGGTTAAATTTGTATATCACTTGTTATAGGACACTTAAGTCTTACATCAGTTACTAGTGTCCATATTACATATTTCCCTTGAAAAATGGTGTGTTACAGTAAAATATTTTCTTTGATATGCATTTTCTTCATTTATGAAAGCTACACCTTGCCTAAGTGACAGATTTATATGTATAGAAGGCCCAATTTTTGTGTTTCAGTTGGACTTTCTTTCAAGCTTAAATTTAGTTTCTACAAAGATTACATTCTGGTACACAGGGCATTACCTAAATCTCTGAGACTTCAATATCAACCAAGTTTATTAGATTTTAGACCCCAGGGCAATACCCAAATCTCCTAGATTGGACTTTCTACCGGTAGAAACTCCAATTGGACTTTCTACCAAGTTTATCTTCAATTGGACTTTTTACTGGTAGAAACTCCAATTCCACTTTCCACATCTAGAATTTGAAATTCTACCAAATTGAACTTTCTACCATGACATATATATTCAAGTCCATCTGCGTCGAATAGACTATTATCAGATGCAGTAAGGTCGCAAACAACCAGGGCTTCTTTCAACAAAGAAACTAAAGACTCATCTTTTCAGATTTACCTTCCAATCAACATAATGCCTCTCCTCTGGTGGATACTGCTTTTGGTGATCTCGTTCTTGCTATTGAATTGTCCTTCTTTGGACAGTCAGTCCTTTAGAGGATGTTCATACCAATTTTTTTATGAATGCTTTGTTTAGTGCTATGTATTCAAGTCATAGTGCTTATGTTTTACCATATGTTTAAGTAATCATTGAACAGATTCATTGTGCAACAGAGAAATTAATTTTTGCACAAAAATTACCGCTTTTCATCGGTTCCATATGTGCATGAATTAGGGCTTAAGGATTGTTTTCTCTTCCCTTATTAACAACTGGAGTAATATATATGGATAGGCCAGCAAAAATCCCACATGCTGTCCAGAGCTGGACTCCTCAATACAGAGGTGACAGTCAAGTGGTCATAGGATGAACTTGATAAGCCTTGGGACCATATGTAATGGTATGAAACAAACTCACTGATTGTCAAACACGAGAAGCTTTGAAATACTTTGAAGTTGAAACCAGAAACCAGTGATGCTTTCACTTTTATAATTGCAGCATTCTAGCATCACATTCTATCACGCAACTAGAAATAATGTAGTGGAGAGGACACATACAACTTGTGGCAATGTTTAGTGACAAGTTTGTCTGATTATTGGGGGGTGGGGGGGGGGGTGTCCCCCTGGGGAATGTACGTGCTGGTATGGGGTGTTACCAAGGTCATTCCCTCGGGGAACCTGAAAATCTTAGCTTTTTTACTTCAACACGGATACATAGACCTATTTATTGAAAGGTTTATTTTCATTTATTTGCTGGGTAGTAAGTGCTATAAATCACGTTTAACTAATCTGTCTGCCCATCAGATTTCACAGGGCTACAGCAGTAAATTTTACTACCACCCCATGACTTCCTGGGCCTGTTACTATCACTAGCTATACTGTATATATTGTCACTTACTGACAGTTTTAGTTTATTAGGTGATATTGATGGATGCTATGGCTAGCAGTTTGCCTGTTTGAGTATCATCTTTGATATCAGGTTTGAGGAGTATTTCATTATGATAGTGGCATTTCCTAAAATATGGTATGCTGGATGGTATGCTGGCAGTATGCCATTTTTGAGGAGTATGTGTACTACTATGCAATTGTCAACTGTGAAGCTTCAGTGTCTTGGGCTAATATGCTACTGTGCCAGGGATTGAGTTATCCCCGTTGTGCTCTGTCTGGCTCATCATTCGTCAGGATTTGCCACTGGCTTGGACTTTGTTTGGAGTTTTTGTGAACTTTGTTCTCCTTTGGAACTACAGTGTGAGCCGTCCATGTTGATACGGAAGTTAATATGTTACACCTTCTTGTATATTATTGCTTTGACTTCATGTAGCTTTGTGTTTTTTATATTGACATAGTGGTGTGTACTGTCATTATACATCTGGTGTTGTCAAATTACATGATTCTGTAGGGAAAGGTAGCATTTTATCCATATTACAATGGGTTTTATTGAATTTAGCATGGATTAGCAGTCAAATCTCAGTATCATTGATAAGGGCCATGGTGACACAATGGTAACACACCTGCCTCCCACGTCTGAGGTTTGCAGTTCAAACCTGGGATCCCATGTGGGAAAGTTGGTAGTTGTTTACAGATGGTCAGCAGTTTACAGTACATTACCTTGACCAACTGTATGTACTCGTTTCCTCTGCCCATAAAACTACCCACCATGATATGACCTATACAGTTTTGAAAGTGACGTAAAACCCCAAATAAAAAATCATTATCATTAATAATACTTTGTAAGCTAAGTATTACTACACCAAACAACTATGGGTTGCCTTTATTTCCAAGTGTTTAGTAATTTGGACCTCCCATGATTTGTACTTTCGATTATTTACAAAATTTTCCCCATTGGCAATCTGGTATGCTTTCATTAGACTCTCAGTTGCCACCCATTCTGGGTGACCGTTAGTAATTAGTTCCTGGTTTAATATAATCAGTGGTTTTACATAATCTGTTGCCCAGCCTGGTCAGTACTTTGTATATAACCCGGCTGCTGGCTAAAATTTGTTATTAGGTACCAGCGTATTTGTAAGCCCATGAAATATGCTTCATATCATTGTATAATAAACTCATACAAGAGTGTAGTAATTAAAAGAATATCAAATGTATTTAAAAATAAACTAGTAAAGCCAAGTTCACCTGGTTATTGTCTTAGGGGTGCCCCTGGGAAATGAATTGGATGAAGGGGTGTTGGGGGAGTTTTTAACTCCTCTACTTGCAAAATAGAATCGACTTTGACTGACATGTTGCCATAGCATCAACAAACAACCTCTGCCAAGGAATTTTATGTTTATAACATGTTTTCTGTTTGTTTTTTGTGGCACGATGGAAAAAATACTGCATGGATTTACATCACATTTGTCACAGTAGGTTGGTCTTGGTCTACCATAGAGCTGGTGTAGTTTTGTCAATGATCCACAATCAATTGTTGGTCCATGATTTTTTCAAACACATTTTTTTTTAATCTTTTGTACTCATAAACAATAGTAAGTGTGGACTTTGGGGGAGGTATACGCTCTCTGATAGCTCTTGTTCAGTTAGTTTAGGTAACTAATATTGTCTCATATAATACATTATGATATATTACTTGAGAATAAAAGCTAAAATAAAATTCCAAATAATCATCTTTGCTTACATAACTCTATTTATGTACTGACATGGCTAGTCCTGTAAAATAAATTTGGTTCTCTCTGAATAGATTTCTAACAGCTTCAGTTTCAAAAGATTTTTAAAAAAAGGTAAAGTCATCTGAATATGAGATTACAGATAACAATTTATTAGTTTTTTCCAGTATTTCTATCACTCTTTGTCATGACAATTGCCCAGAGACGTCAGTACAGAAAGTAAAAAACCTAGCTTTTCATTTATATTTTTTGACACTTGTTGCTTTGATAAGCTTATCTTTTTCATAGATATCCTAACCTGTCTTTTAACTATTCCATTTTTGCCATTTCAAGACATGGCACAGTCTCAGATTACCATCACAATATTGATATGATTTGCCAGTCAACTACACCCGGGGTCAGCCAATCTGATCACTTGTATCTGTTTTTTGCATAACATCACTACTAAAGCCAAACAGTTACTCACCCAATGTTTGTAAAATAAAAATACATATTCTATTAAAATATTTTTAATATTCCATTATTTGTGTACTTTGATGCTAATTAAAACACGTGTCTATTAGGACAAGTTTGTACAAAAGTGGACAACAGAAGCACCTGTTGAAGAATCAATGTTAGTCTGGTTACCATACTTTTATTAGTATCGGCTACCACTCTGGATAATCGAAAACTTAAACTTAAAATTAAGATACTAGGCTACTATATTCACAGAAAAAAATCGCAAAATTAAACAACACTTTTGAATCAAAGTGTAGGTTTTAATCTTTGTAAAATATTTAAAATTTGGGTGGTTGCAATAAGACTAACACTAAAATGCACTCAGTATGTGCAGAAGGTGCATGTATTGCTATTTGAACTAGTGATTAAGGATAAGGTATATTATAATAAGATAAGGAGCTGCAACTTCCATGGGAAAAATCCACCAAACACCAGTGTTCATTGATTTATGTAGAGTATCTGTATCTAGCTATTTGAACAAGAAACTTTAAGTTACTTTTCCTTCTAGTGCCTGGAATCTGTAGTGTGTCTAGCATATTACAGGTACAGGCTTAAAACCTACTTATGCCGGAGGGCTTTTGCAGTATAACTTTCCCTTGCTTCCTTGGCACCAAGATGCACATCCAATCACTTAATGAATATTTGTTTTGCAGAGATACAGTGCTACCAAAAGTATGTTGACTTATATCAGACAGGTAGACCCTGATTGATCATGATATATTAAAGCCCCCAAGAGTCTAAAATATTCTTTGATATACTGTTATATTATTTTCTTTTCTGGGTACCAATTGAGCTTAATCTCCGCAAAGAGGTAACTTCTACATGTGGCACCCAAAGATGATAATCAATGGAACATCATTAACAAGCTCATTCCAAATTATAGAAACATCAAAGGCAAAACTGTGACCAAAATGCTGCCTAGATTTATGCATAGATGAATAAAACTGTGGAACAAGAATGATTTGTAAAAGTGAGACCAATTAAAATAGATCCACTTATTAGCTACCTAACAGTGTATACTCTTTAAGTACAGCCTTCTTGCATCTAAAACCAACAATTTCAAAACAACCTCTCTATTTGTCACCGCTTATCAAGTCTGGAAACACTTTACTTTGGGAATTGCCTTTCTGCTTCAGTCCACACTTAGCTGATTGACACTGAAAGGGGTGGAACGTGTGAACTGAACAGAAAAGTACTTGGAAAGAAAGCAAATTTAACAATTTGTCAGACCTACATTGCAGATACCAAGTAACAGGCAGTAATGCTAATGCCTAAATTATTACCTTTTGTAAGCCAAAATAAAGTTACAAAAGCACGAATCATGTTATTGGTAGTTATTATTATTATCATCATTGTAAAGGTAAAAAAATAGAAAAAAATATTTAATTTCATCAAAACTTCAGTTTACGGTTAAACCTAACCAAAATCTTACATTTTCTGGGTACTAAGGCAATCATTTGTCGAACTTTAAATTAAATCTGGTTTTTAATAGAAAAAAAATAGCATATATGTGAACAATTTATAGAAAAAAACATCCTTTTTTTCTACAAAATGCTTCTGATAAAGCAGCCTCAATCTCATGCCAATGTCAAATTGAATTTACAATCATAATAAGGTCACAGTTAGGCCATAGATACCCTGTGTCTCTGTTTCATCAACTGACCTGACTAAGTGAATCGACAGGTGCTGTATTGCAGGCCTAGCTTCTCAGTTGAATGGAATCAACCTCCTACCTTTACATGTCAGACCACTTGATATTGCTTTGGCTTATTAATTTGACACAAGTAAAATTTACAATCTTCATTGATTCTCATTTTTTACATATCATTGTTGATTTCCTTTCATTAAAATATGAATGGTAACTTCTAAGTGGCTTTTAATATGAAAAAGGCAAAAACGCCATAATTTACTTATTAATCTTTGAGAGGAGGCGATAATACAGTTTCTATAAGAAATCAGAGCCCCAGTTTGGCCTAATCAGCACACAGATGACTGGCTGCTGTTTGAAAATATAAGTAAACATTACACTGCGGTAGTTTAATGCGGGTGTTAAATTTCCAAGCCATTGGGAAAGTGACAGGTTAAGGGAATATTGCTCAGTCCCAGGGGTGACCTCCCTCACATTATAAATATTCAAAGTATCCTCCCTCAACCTCAGTTTCGTGTTAAGAACTATATCATAGCTATTCTTACGCCAGGTATTTAAATCTCACCATCAACCTGGCGGGCTTTCATTGTTAACAAAGAAAAGGTCATGTCAACTGGAAAATGCTTTTATGTTTTTTAGTTTGTGCACAGTTTTAAACTATTCTTTGATATTACAAAGTACGAATTAGACACTTAAAGGATGGGAGGTGCACGTTTTTGTTTCCAGTGCAGAACTTCACATGAGGGCACAACGGGCAAGAAATGTCAACTAGTACATCAAGGAGAGATGGGCACATCAGGGGCAAGCAACATGGACTCACAGCAGGCTAGTATGAGTTTGTTCAGTGATTGTAACGTTGATGAGGAACAGGCCCGCAACACAGCAGAGCAAGTATTGTCACCCAGTAGAGTAATTGACAATGTAGAGTCCAATCAGTCTTCTCAGAGTTTAATTTTGCAAGAACTTAAGAAAATGTCAGATAGATTCGGTAAATTTGAGGAGCAAGCAGCTGAGGACCGTCAAGTTCTGTCAGGTTTGGTAGTAGGGTTTAATAAACAAGGGCAAACCATGGACAGGCTTTTATCAACAACTAATGGTAATCAATCTGCAGGAATCTAATCTAATCTAATGTGGACTTTATAGCGCTTAATCTCCATCTCAGATGGACTCTAAGGCTCAACAGAACATAAAGCAAAGGCAATTAACATTAATCCGGGGATATAGCAAGGTCGTACCAAGGAGACACAGGGTGACAAGGGAGGCTATGGCGGATAGGCTTTTGCATACAGATAAGTCTTAAGCTTCTTTCTGAAGGAGGCAACTGATGTTGCACTGCGCACATCATGAGGGAGTTCATTCCAGATTCTGGGAGCATCAAAGGCAAAGCTGTGGTCAAAATGTTTGACAGACTTAAAGACTGATGGGCGGAAAGGAGGAACAGTAAGATATTGACAATCTGGGTGACTACGCCTGGTACTATAGGAACTACTACTGGGAGACAAGTAAGGTTGAAAGTAGGAAGGGGAGCCACTATGTAGAAATTTATATACTAGAGTTGCAGTTTTGAACATACATCTATACTTCACAGGCAGCCAGTGGAGTTGTTTCAGAATGGGCGTAACATGAGCATACCTTCTATGGTTTGTAACAATACGAGCAAGGGTATTCTGAATACTTTGCAATTTGTGAAGATTGAAACATGACAAACTCCTAAAAAGAGAGTTACAGTAGTCCAGGCGACTACTAACCAAGGCATTTGCAGCTAGGACTGCCACTTCTGTAGTGAGATACTGTCTTATTCTACGAAGGTCACGCATCTGGAGAAAACACGCTTTGCAAGTCCTCTTGACATGTTCAGAGAATGAAAATTCTGCATCGAACCACACACCTAGATTTCTAACAGAATCAACCGGATGAATAATGCTGCCAAAGATATTAACAGGAAAGTAGGAGGAAAGCTTCTGACGCTGAGACTTAGAGCCAAAGACAATGAACTCCGTTTTCTCTGGGTTAAGCTTCGGTTTACTGAGAGACATCCATCGTTGCACATCAAGAAGGCAGGCATTAAGCCTGGCGAGAGCCGCCGAGGCATTTTTATGAGAGAGATGGATGTAAAGCTGTGTGTCATCCGCGTAGAAGTAAAATTTGATATGTGGATGAAGGTGGATGATTTTACTAAGTGGTGTAGTATATGTGATCTATGGTATCGAACGCGGCTGATAAATCCAGAAGGACTAGAGCTGTAGGTTCGCCACGTGCCAGAGAGAGATGTACCTCGTTCTTTATAGACAATAGAGCTGTTTCAGTAGAATGTCCTGGCTTATAGGCTGACTGATGTGGATTATCCAGTTTGTTAATATTGATGTGTGACGTAAGTTGCTTAGCAACAACTCGCTCAACCAACTTTGAGAGGAAACAAAGACCAGACACTGGGCGGTAATTCTTAAGGTCATTTTTTGGGCAGAGATGCCTTTTTAATGAGGGGGGTGACAACACATTAACGTCAATAACGTCAATACACATTACACAACACTACCCACATGTGCCCTGTCTTCACAAGTCGCTAATGCCACTACCACAACCTTGAATCAAACGCCTATTCATCAACACATGGTTCACAGAGGGGCTACAAGCACTCACACCTCTGTTGTGTCACAGGTAGTGAATGCATCCACAAACTTAAATAACACAAGACAAGCTAGTCAAGCAGGGGCGTTCTGTGACGAGTTGCAAACACACACGTCCACTAAAACAACACTTCACTCAACTCCGTACATAGCTCATAACATCCCACAACCGAATCACAGATCTTCTGTCATTTTAGCAACATCAATGGTGGGACAGCATGGTGTAGGAGTACTCCAACACAATGACACCACAGGAACTGTGAGAGCAAGAGACCGCAGTCAAGAAAGCACCACTGGTTTAGATATGAGGAAAGGGCCTGTGATACCATCAATTCAGGCTTTGAGGAACTCAGCTGATATACATGCACGAGTGAATCAACGTTATGCAGAGCTGGAGGATGCAGTGGCTGTGGGACAGCAAGGTAATTTTAACAGTTTCTTGGAATCTCTTCAGAAGCATGCTTCAAAGCAACAAAAGGTTAAAGTCAAGTGGCCTCAAGATTTGGCATTTATTGGAACTCAAAGAAAAAAGCCCACTTATGATCAACTCAACTCAATGCAATGGTTGTTGGGGTTCTTACGTATTCGACAAGAAGAACAAGATCCAGTGATAAGACAACACATGATTCACTACCTCACAGAAGTCACACAAGATGCATGTGATTTCTCGTGGGAGGCTGCCAAGGGAGCACATGTGGTGCTCATGCATCGCATGGGTGATGGGGTCATCACATGGTCAGACATTACAGAAATACATAAACTCAGAACTAGGTATGCGCAAACTCACTCTACACAAGGAGTGCCAGATAAAACAAAATCTCTAAAAGTGGTACCCTGTTTACAATTTAACAAAGGTATGTGTAACAAGTTAGGGGATCATGAATGGAAAAATTTATTGCTGAGACATATGTGTCAATTTTGTTACAATACTCACAATAAAGTTGAAAGCCATGCCAGAAAGGATTGTTGGAAAGCCGGCAAAGACATGTAAAAAAACTAGATACAGCTGTCAATACAGTCAAAACTAGAGTTATATATAATCTCAGGTACCAAATTTTGTAAGGGCCACTTTAAATAGGAAATGCGACCGGGTCAAGGCTAAAATCAAAATTAGAAATAGCACAAATTCCAACAATCCGACAAGCATAGGCTTTGAAAGTCAAATTAATGAAGCAAAACAGGTACAGAATAATCGGGCCATATGTAGCAAGAGAAAGTGTGAAATAAGGTCAAAGTGTAACATAAAAGATAATGTCAATGGTGTAACACTGAGGAACAGATTTCAACTGTTAGGTGAGCTGGTTGACACACAGACTGACCCTGAAATTGATGACAGGGGGGTAGAATCATTATCAAAGGGTAGTGTTACAGTAGGTGTCAAAAACATTTCAAAACATAAAAACATATAACGATTGAAGATAACTATTTGTACCAATGACATGTACTTCTTTAAAGAAAAAAGGTTTGATAGAACCATTCACCCTGTTCATTGTGATGTGAAGACATGAACTGATTTGACAAAGTATTATCCATGCTGCTATGAAGAACAATTAATTACAATTATTTATAATACATAAAAGTGTAATATTAATTCTTAATTAAATACCTGAATAACCAATTGACTACTTTAACTAAACTCTAACTACCTTAATTAGGACAGTTCTAGGTTAAACTTTTCACGACATGAAATCAGATATTTTGAAATCTATATAAAACATATATTAGCCAATTTAAATGTTGGAGTATTGTGTTTTTATTGGTCAGTGGTTGGTAATAGTGCACACTTTTATTAGCAAGTAAGACAATTTCACAAATTATCTTCCCTTACCGGTGGGGTACTTTGTGTTAACATAAACTTTGTGTTTATTTGTGGCGTGTGTCCGTTTTTATAAATTATTACTGCTCAATGCAATATCTTTAATTACACGCCCTCTCCGTCTCCCTCTTTACAGTTCTTCAATCCACAATTAACTTTTGTACTTATCAACCCCCTTTTGACAAAATTATTAGATAACTATACATAAAAATTGCCTATTTTATCTTGTGATCCCCTTTTATCGCTCACATTCCACATATCACTCTCACAATATACACCCACTAACCACAGAATTCCCCATATTTTATGTTCAGTTTTTAAACTTAAAGCCCCCCCCCCCCCCCCCCCAAGTTCTCAAAAATGATTTTCTCCATATTCTACTGGCAATCCAACCAGTCATTGCTGCATATCAGCACCACATTAACTCAACCATTCAATGTCCTGATGTTGTCAGTTTCTGCCCCTTCAACCCCCCCACCACCACCTTCTGTTTGCATTTCACCTTCAGGTCCTCAATGTTTATTTCACCAGCTCTGTCGCCCTCCTTCCTGTTCATCCTACTCCTCCTTGCCGGTGATATTAACCCAAACCCAGGACCACCCAAGTGTCTGAATATCACCTACGCAAATAGCAGATCAATAAACAACAAGTACCCGGCCATTGCAAAATTTATTTCTGACAATGATACTGATCTCTTTGCCATGTCAGAGACCTGGATAAGACCTGACATCACAAGCGCCAACTTGTCAGAAATCACCCCACCAGGTTACAGCCTGTATCAACAGCCTCGAGTGGCCCACCGTGGCAGAGGACTGGGTTTTTTTGTTAAAGATGGACTGGATGCATCCGTTGTTTCTACAAAGACCTGCTCCATCTTTTAAAACTTCCTCATCAAGATATCCCTGAACAAGGAGTCCTTTTACTTTTTGAACATATACAGACCACCTTCTTCAAGTACAGTAGAACCTCAATTATCCGGCCTTCTATTATCCGAATCTCCGGATTAACCGAACCGAAATCATGTCTCCCTACATATAATGCACAGTCAAGCGTGAGCGATAATACAAGATTTTACACAGTCTCGGAAACGATGAATTGCAGTGCTTTGTAAAATGTACCATTCACAGAGACACCTAACTTCTTTCATCTTTATCACCATTGTTACAATAGGGGAGGGAATAATTCAATTACACAACCCCACTACACAACTTCTTTGATAATGCGCCAATCAATGAAAGCGTGTTCGATTGGCTTTCACAATTTATAATCTCCCGGAGTAGGTTTACAGACTGACAACGTGTATCAAAAGAAAAGATGTCAACAATGCATTACCAACCAAACGCACGTATCACTGAAGGCGTGTTTGCTTTGTGTTTTACAATAAATAACGTCCCGGACTTTTTCAAATGACAAAATGCATAACGATGTTTATCTAAAATTAAAACGTCCACATTCATGTACCAACCGAACACAATCATTTCAAATCCGCGTAATATTTAAATAATAATACATGTAATATCCATAGATATGGAGCAAATAAACGACAATTGAAGGGTCACTTATATTATATGACACAAATATATTAAATTATTTTATCAATAACCACCAACGTCTATATTTATTGCATAAAAACGACAATTCTTCAATTATCGCCCACTGTAACCCATAGACCGTGAATTTAGGCTTCCTTCATCCATCCGAACCCCTCGATTATCCGGCCGGATTGTATGTCTCCCATAGGGTTCGGATAATCGAGGTTCTACTGTACTTCTACCTTTTTTGAACATTTTCAATCACTTTTGGAGAACATTCACCTCACCACAGAAAATCTGGCCATCATCGGTGATTTCAATCTTCACCTTGGAACAACATGTTCAAATTCAAAAACCACTCACTGATCAATTCATTTGACTTAATTCAGAAAGTTAATTTTCCCTACTCACATTCACTTCCCCGTCATGGCCTTAAGTGGGAAAGCTGGTAGTTGCTTGCCGTTGGTCGGCAGTTTACAGTACACAACCCTAGCGAACTATATGTACTGGTTTCCTCTGCCCTTCCAACTACCCGTCGTGATATGACCTGTACAGTGTTGAAAGCGACGTAAAACAAAATAAATAAATACTCACATTCACGGACATACCCTCGATCAGGTTTTAACTAAATCCAACAATGACAATATTTCCAACGTCAATACCACGGATGCTTTTTCTGACCATCTTTCAGTTAGTTTCACTCTTAATTTTATAACCCTTAGATCTCAGAATAATACTACTGTCTCCTTTCGAAAATACCATAAAATTGACAAAGAGAAAATGAAAGCTGATCTCCTTGCTTCTGAACTGATCAGTAATCCATCCCGAGAACCTGATACTCTCTACAAACAATATCACTCCACCTTGTCGACCCTTATCGACAAACATGCTCCACTACACACTAAACATACCAAGGCAAAGTACATCCCAGGATGGGTTAACGACACTGTAATTGCGGCAAAAGAGACCAAATGTTTGTTTGAACGCATTTGGCGAAGAGATAAATCCACCTTCAATAGATCCCGGTACATGCAGAAAGTCCACCAATATATTAGAATCTGCATGCAAGCCAAATCTCAATTCCTTAAAGCAAAATTTCAGGACAATCACAACAATCCACAAAAAGTATGGCGTGTCCTGGGCAATGTGTTGCACAGACTTCCAGCGAAGATCCTCCCATCGATAAAGCCTCCTCAGCTTTTGGCTGACAGGTTTGTGGAGTCCTTCACAGAAAAAATAGAAAAAATACGCTCAACATTCTCTGCTTCTGCCAATTTGCAACACATCACCCCTGACTCTCGTCCCCCTTTGTTCTCTCCTTTTTCGACTGTAACAGAGGATCAAGTTACTAAAGTTATTACCAATTCTCCTAGTAAATCATGTTCCCTAGACCCTTGGCCTACTTTCCTTGTTCTGGATTATCTGGATATTTTGATTACCCCATCACCACAATAATCAATGCTTCTCTTGAGCAAGGTAAGTGTCCAAACTTTTTCAAGCAGGCCCATGTTACCCCTATCCTCAAAAAACCATCTCTAGACAAAGAAGTTTTTAAAAACTACAGACCTGTCTCAAATTAAAATTTTATCTCAAAGATTCTTGAAAGGGTAGTAGCCGTCCAGCTACAAAGTCATCTGGATGAAGCCGGTCTTATGACCGCCATTTCAGTCGGCTTATAGAAAACACCACTCTACTGAAAGTGCCCTCCCTAATATACAAAAGGATATTCTTATTAACATGGCGAAGGGTTCTGTCACTGCCCTTAACCTTTTGGATCTATCCGCTGCTTTCAATACCACACCATTCTCCACACCATTCTCCTGGACAGACTCAATGTTTATTATGGACTCTGTGAGCTAGTACTTGGCGGGTTCAAATCATACCTGTTGGGAAGGACACACTCGGTCAAGGTAGGTAGTACTCTCTCCCATCCTGCTGCGCTCCACTATGGAGTACCCCAGGGCTTTGTCCTTGGACCAATCCTGTTCTCTCTCTACACTAACGCAATCGGCTCAATCATTCATTCCCACAGTAGCATCAACTACCACTTTTACACCTATTATACCCAGTTATACATAACACTTTCACCAGAAAATTTCTCTCACTCTATCCAAAAACTAAAGAACTGCCTAAACAACATTCAAAATTTCATGTTCGCAAATAAATTAAACCTTAACCCAGACAAAACTGAGTTTATTCTCATTGGCTCCCAAAAATCGTAACCAACTCCTCCCTCACTTCCCTATCAATATTCTGGGAAATCAGGTCTCGCCAGCACAAAGGGTCGGGAACCTCGGAGTGGTGTTCGACTCTAATTTCACTTTCTCAAACCACATGTCACATGTCATTAAGTCCACTAGAGTACAAGTGAGAGACCTCTACAGAATTCGTCCCCTTCTAGGCCTGAATACATCAGTTAGCGAATGCTTTGGTGAGCAGCAGGCTGGACTACTGCAATTCACTCTTCTTATCACTCACTGATTTTGAGTTAAGGAGATTGCAGCTAGTCCAAAACTCACTCTGCAGGGTTGTCACCCTTTCCTCTAAATTCTCTCACATTACCCCCCAACTAAAAAAACTCCACTGGCAACCAGTTAGATACAGGGTACAATTTAAAATTGGTCTTATTACATACAAAATTCTCACCCAGGGTCAACCAGTTTACCTAAGAGGATTAATCCACCCCTACACCTCTTTTAGAAGGGAGCTGGACGAATCGGCCCTTTGCCAAATCGGCCCTCGGCAAATCGCCCCCCTAAAAAAGTCAGCCCTCGGCAAATCGGCCCCTTAAAAAAGTCGGCCCTCGGCAAATCGGCCCCCAAGTCAGAAACAAGCAGGAAAGTATGTATATGTATATAAAGAATACATGGATGTATGTATATAAAGAAATGCCATATCAAACGATGTTAACTAGAGTGTGTCTGAAAAAGCTAAGGTTGTTTTTACAAACAATTAGAAGCCTCAATTAGAAACACTGGAAGGGTCCAGTTTTGTCAAAAAATAAATAATATTTCTAAGAAAAAAAACATATTTACCTCTAGCAGGTGCTCTAAAAATCTGAACAGATATGCCTGTACCACATGTCCTGTGTTGTTTATTGTTACACAACTGAGACTGCAGAGTGTGTTGCCTTACCCTAATAGGCAACTTGCAGCTTATACATAGATCCATTCTAAAATGATATCATGCTTCTCTGGACTCCAAATGATAGTGATAATTTGAGAAATAAGAAGCCCTTTTATAGAGGAAATGCATCAATTAATTGTAATCAGGACCTTATTAAAATAATGAGTTGGTTAAATATGTATGACAATGTTCTGGCAATAGTGTTGATTGTTTATGTGTTGTTTTACTAAGTGTAATTAACACATATGAATGTCAAGATACTGTAATTAATACTGTAATGTGCAATAAAACTTGTTTATGTTGGGATTATAAAAGTGTAATTACATTGTCTACACAGTCTCTGTTGATGGGATTATAACTTTAGTGATCTTTGGTATTTGTTTAGTATAGGGATTACAAGCTTAAGTGTTAAGCAAACAATATTAGACATTAAAAGGTGATTGTTTCCCTTGATGTCCATGCTGAGGATTATGTGATCTCCCCCCTTTAGTGATCTTTGTTATTTGTTTAGTATAGGGATTAATAGCTTAAGTGTTAAACAAACACTATTAGACATTAAAAGGTAATTGTTCCCCTTGATGTCAATGCAGAGGATTGCATCAAAGACAACAATAGGCATTAGAGTTCATATATCCACAACTTAATACAAGCAATTAATATTACTACTATTATTATTATCAATTTTACAACTGATCTGTGAGAAAACATACATAAATCATATATACACTTATCTATCTATATCTAGGGGGCCGATTTTACCATATATTATTTTATAAGGGGCCAATTTGACCATAAATTATTTTATAGGGGTCCAATTTGACCAGGTAATTTTATTTAGGGGGCCGAATTGACGGGGGCCGATTTGGCAAAGGGCCGATTTGTCTATGATTCCTTTTAGAAACACAAGGCGAAGTACCCCGCAACTAAAGTTCCTTCAAACCCCCACTTTTGATCGTAGAGTTCACAAATCAATTAACACTTTCCTAATTCCTTCAGGCACTATGCCCCTGCCCTCTGGAACTCTTTCCTTCTCCATGTAAGAAATAGTCCCTCTGTTGCATCTTTTAGGAAGCACCTCAAAACTCACCTCTTCAGCTCTAGCTTTCCAACTTTATCTTCCTTTCCTCCCGGTCACACCCACAATCCTGGATTACTGACTTTGAACGCCCCTCGACTTCCATATGATAATGATTTTGTTTAATTAGCGCACTGAGTTCCTCATTGTGAGGAAGATATTGCGCTTGCAAAGCAGTAGATTAGATTAGATAGATTAGATTATAAGACTGTTACTAAGTTCTCTCTGCAAGTTTGACTGAAAATTGATTTAGGTAAATGGTTATCTCCTGGTTCAGAGAGTCTCAAAAATTAGTATAGTTCGTAGCCGTTCTTTGTTTTTAACAGCTATGCTGTGGAATAGGTATTGCTTTTTCCTTCTGAGATAAGTACAAAAAGGGGAGAAAATTACCTTAGCTGACATTGACATTTTACCTTAATCCAAGACGATATATTCTGTTGCACCATCCTTTAAGAAAGCTGCCAAACAGAAGACCTTTATCCCAAATGACAAAGAATGAACTTAGACAATGTCAAGTACAAGTCTGAAGTATTCTTTACTGAGTCCAAATATGGCAACAAAAATCACCTCTAACCGCATGCTTTTCCCATTTATATAATTAGTAACTTTGCAGAGAGGTAATGCCTTCTAAAAATATTAGCTTTATCTGCCAACTTAATTATTTTTCTGTCACTGAAAACACAGCTTTGTGGTTATTAGCACACATAAAGTAAAGATTATTATTTTTTTTCTCATTTCATGTCATGCTGTTTCAGGTAGGTGGGGAGGCTTATATAAAACATGTCTTTAGTTATCACTATTATAATGATTTTTGTTCTTTACTATATCGAAACAAGAAAAAGCAATGATTGCACTTACTAACTGTTACATATATGGGCACTGCGTCTATGCATTATTTGATCTAGGCTTTATATGTATGTATTAACATTTAAAGCAAGGGAGTTATTAATTTTGTGTTGCTTATTATTTCTGATGCTTATTAATCTATTTATAGACTGGGGAAATCTCTCTAGATTCTATTAATAGATTTGATAATAGTGATTCTATTAATAGATTTGGGGAAAGCCTATAAGGTACCTGTAGGTTCTAGAAGTTCCTTACTCGACCTGGTTACTGATGTTAACTTCAAGTTGGTTCTGTAACATTCTAGATGCTTCCATAATGATATATAAGGACTGTATATCTGACCACAAGTGAACATTGTATTCACTGGAAGGAAGGCTATTTGTATCTCCGAACTAATATTCAAGTGGATATAAATTACTTGTGAACTTTTGCTGGAGTGAACATTCTACAGTGTCTGGATAGATTTGCTGTACTTTGGAAATTACTTACTTATTATATACATCGTATGATTGTACCAGATGGTGGATTTACTGCATTTTGGACATTGTTCATTTCTTGGAGCGGAGAGTACAGTTGTGCAAACTCTCTCAATATCACTATACAGACATTTTGTGTGATTGGATATCAAAAAGATCACAGGATAAGGACATTTCGTGTTATGGAACATTGAACAGATCACAGTATACAGATCTCTGTGTGTTAGAGGACATTGGATAGATCACAGGACAGATTGCTGGATACCGTGGACAAAATTAACTGTCAGTTACAGTGGTCAGGTCAGATTAGTTTCATTACTGTGTTGTTGTATGTACTATTGTATGTTGTATGTACTAGCATACCAGTTGACTGTAATCATTATTTTTAATTGTTAAATGAATTTATTAAGTTAAACTGTTTGTCTTTTCCTGTTGTAACTTAAAAGCAACCAGTAATTTCTACTGTGCTTGCACCCGTGACCGTAATAGGAAAATTGGGGGCTCATCCAGGATTCCAACTATTTGATCCAATTATTCTGTTAACATTTTGAAAATTCATTTGATTCGACAATTTGTTACAGTCAACAAAGAGTTTGTACAGTCACATCTATGGAAGTTCTAGAAACTTTTAAAAAGATATGTTAATGCATATAGTAAAGGCTTACAGTTACAGGTAAAAAGGTCAACGAGTAAGCATGAACTTAAAAGGCTTATTGTGGAACAGTTAGTTGATGAAGACATTTTACTTGGTAGTTGTTTAGAAGTGTATAAACCTCTACCAATGGAAACTTTCTGGGCAATTGGAAATCAGGCGATTGAAAATTGAAAGAGAGTTAAGAGTCAAAGAGCTTGAAGCTCAACAACGAAAAGAAGAGCTTGAAACTCAACAGCGAAAAGAAGAGCTTAAAACTCGACAGCGAAAAGAAGAGCTTGAAGTTCCACAGCGAAAGGAAGCGATTGAAGCTCAAAAATATGAAAAAACTTGAGCTTAAACATGAGAGAGAAATGAAAGCTTTAGAACCCAGCACCCGTAAAATTGCCCATGAAGAGTCCATTGCTACCAAATTTGATTTGGGTAAAATTGTGCGACTGGTACCACCCTTTAATGTATCAGAAGTTGATAAGTACTTTCAACACTTTGAGTGGCTCAAAATTTGAATTGGCCCAAAGACCAGTAGCCTTTATTCCTGCAAAGTGTTTTGAAGGGAAAAGCCTAAGAGGCCTACACAGCTTTACCAATTTCTGAATGTGTGGACTATAATTGTGTCAAAAATGCTATTTTGAAAGCATATGAGTTGGTACCAGAAGCATATCGTCAAAAATAGAGAAATTATCGTAAACAAGAAAGTCAAACTCATGTTGAATTTACTGATGAGAAAGAAGTGTACTTTGACAGATGGTGTAATTCTAGGGAAGTAGGTACAGACTTCGGCAAGTTATTTTGATTGAAGAGTTCAAAAGGTGTGTTCGTAATGACATTAAAACCTATTTAGATGAACAGAAAGTTGAAAATTTGGCAAAAGCAGCAGCTTATGCTGATGATTATGTGCTGACTCACAAGTTCACTGTCAACAAGAGTAGATCCTTTGGTTCCACCAAGAAGTCTTATCCTGAAGCAGGAAAAAAATTTGAAAATGTAGCTCCAGAAAAAAGTTCAGATAAAGGTCAAACCTCAAATCAGACTATGAGTAAGGATAGGAAACCCAGATCCTTTGCTCCCGTGTGCCATTATTGCAAAAAACCTGGACATGTTATGTCTGACTGTTGGCTCTTAAAGAAAAGAAGAGACAAGGAGGCAACGCCCAATGCCTTTCTGTCTAACAAATCTAACTGGTGTTCAAATCTCAATAGAGCAGAATCTAGTATTAGATTAGACAAGTCTGAGACTATTAGGGAAGAGTTCAAATCTTTTGTGTCAGAGGGTTTTATATCCTTCGAAAGTATTTCCAGTCAGCTTCCCATTTAGATATTGAGAGACACTGGGGCTACTCAGTCCTTACTTTTAGAAGGTGTATTGCCATTAATTGTCAGCACTTCTACTGGTGAGAGTGTTATTGCTCAAGGTATTGAAGGAGGATGTGTAAGCGTTCACTTACATAAGGTCCACTTAGTATCAGACTTAGTTACTGGTTCTGTTGTTGTGGGTACCAGGCCCTCTTTACCATTAAAGGGGTGTCTTTGTTATTGGGAAATGATCTAGTAGGTGGAAAGGTGGTTGCCGATCCTAAAGTTACTTCTAAGCCAATCACTTCGGTTAGCACGATTATAACATTGTTTAGTACGCACCACGGAGAATGCGTCTTTTCAAAATCTGTTGTAAAATAACATCTTACAGCGAATATGCAGCACTTTTTTATTTTATTATCCAGTATTTTAGGTTTATTTTATTATCTACAGGACGTAAATTTGATTTGTTATCCCCTATAACTCTTATTGTGATGTTACAATATTTCGGGTATTATCGCCCACCTAGCCAGGAATTACCAGCAACTGTTTTCAATCTTATCTTGCCCATTGTATATTCTTGCTAATTGTGTGTAATTTTAAAATTGGTTCATTACTCTCATAGATGGTTTATTACTGCATTGTAGCTTCTGTTGTCAGTTTCTCTTGTATTTTAGTATAAAAATACTCTTTGGGTTGTGGTTGGTTTTGAGTTCATAAGGTTGCCTTTAGTGTGGGTTGCTAGGGTGCCCATGAGTCGCCCACGGGATGAAGTTTCAAGGGTTAGTCCTTAAGGCCATAAAGGTTAGGCAACCAACAGGTGATTTTGATCCTAGGGCATTGTCATTCAACCAACCCAACCAAGATGATTGCTATGCGCATTTTTCTTTTCTGCACCATGTTGATGGCTGCCACTCATCTCAGGAGTGTCTCACAAAATTTCACTGGAAGTGGATTCCTCATTCCATCCATGTTTAGGATTGCTAAAAATTACTCTTATAGCTGCTCCTGCCATGTTTTTCCTCCTACTGTAAAACAGAGTGGGCTTATGCTATTACTTCTTATGTGTGGTGATGTTGCCATGAATCCTGGACCGGTTATGCTTGGCTCAGTGAATGCAAGGTCAATCTGAAATAAGGGCCCTCTGCTCTCTGATACAATTACATCTCATGCCTTTGATTTTCTCTGTCTCACAGAAACACACATTTGTACCACTGATTCTGATAATTTCCTTCGTTCTCTCACCCCTGATGGGTTCTCATTGATACATAGGCCACGTTCAATTGGTGTTGGTATTGGTGGTGGTGTTGGTTACTTCATTCGTGACTCATACAAATATCACAAGGTGGATACCCCAAATTATAGTTCCTTTGAAAATATTGTCATATCCATTTCAGTTTCGGGTCAAACTTTGCTCCTAGCTTCTATCTATCGTCCTCCTGGGCTGTGTTCTTCCATTTTTTAGATGAATTTATGTCCTTTGTTTGTTTTCTGTCTTCTGTGGATTGCAATTACTTCATCTGTGGTGATTTCAATATACACGTTGATGTACCTTGTACTGATACTAGAGAGTTTAAAATACCCGTACACGTGATGACCTGTACGCCAAAACTACAAGTACAGGTATACATACCAGTTGAGGGGCTTTTCAGTTAAAATACACGTCTGGTGTTGATGAGAGTGAAGGGACTAACTATTCACTTTTTTATATTTATAATTTTATTGTTAATTCACAAATGACCAAAACACTGCACTTTCACATTCATCACCTTAAAAAGTAAAACACATATGGTAAGAAAACCCACAGCAAAAATGTCAACACTAACATACAGTTTCATTAAACATACAAAACACATGAAAACTTTTCCATGCCCACACCCATACCAATATTAAATAGTTCACACCTTCATAGGCCATAGTTTTATACAGAAATACAAAGGTTTTACAAGATTTTTTAAACATCACTTTTTACCAGGAAAGGTTGTCCTGATTTAATTTTTTTATATAAATAAGGTTTAAACACATATTGTACTCCATCTTTTCTGCAATATTCATGTATGTAATCTGTTATAAAATCTAGAAAACCAGTTTTACTTTATCAGTTTTGAGGAACTTCAAAACACCTCCTCCACGTTGTAAAACTTCAAGCTACAAGTTCTACCTGTGGGCTGATGACGTCATTATTACACTTTGCAGTACCAGTCACAGCGGGAACAGGTATTTTAAACTCTTTACTTACAAACTGGAATCCCTGTTAGAATCATGTAATCTAACACAGTCAGTTAACAATACCACTCATCTGCACAGTCATATCCTTGATCTCATTCTTTCCCCCAGTGATCAAGATATGTGTGCACATGTTGACATCTGTGAATTCATATCTGACCATGCAGTCATTAAATGTGCTATTGACTTTCCTTCCTCTCATGCTAACTGCCAAACAAAAATTTCCTATAGGAGGTACCATCATATAAATATGTCCAACTTTAGGTCTGACCTTAAAGATATGCCTTTTGTGAAATGTCCAGCAAATTCTGTCAAACTGCTCTATGATCAGTATGTACATGACTTGAGTCCTATCCTTCATAGGCATGCTGCTCTTGTGTAATCAGCAAATCACCCACCAAATCATGCCTGTTGGACTCATTGCCCACATTCCTTATTAAGGAATGTATTGACATCCTTCTACCATCTATAACCAAATTGGTTAGTTGTTCGCTCCGGGAGGGACTGGTTCCAGATGGGTTCAAAAAAGCTGTAGTCACACCACTTATAAAGAAGGCCTCGCTTCCTGTTGAGGATTTGAAAAACTACTGCCCAGTATCTGGACTTAGCTTCATATCCAAACTGGTTGAATGTGCAGTTGCTAAACAGCTGGATGATCATATTCATTGACATAGCTTGGATAACTCATACCAGTCAGCATATAAAGTCAGGCCACTCAACAGAAACGGCTCTGCTTTCCGTCAAAAATTATATTCACTTGTCACTATCTCGGGGTGAAGCTACTGCCTTGGTATCTCTGGATCTCTCGGCCGCCTTTAATACTATTGATCATTCCCCTCTCCTTAGCTGTCTTCTGGCTTAGTTCAGTGTTGGTGGCTCCGCTCTTAAATGGTTCTCTTCCTATTTGACAGAACGCTTTCAATCTGTTAAGATTGGTTCTACTTTGTCTGATTTACAAAAAATGCTGTTCGGTGTACCTCAGGGTTCCATTCTGGGTCCTCTGCTATTCTCTCTTTACACATCTCCCCTTAGTACTCTGATTGGTAAACACAAAGCGTAAAATTTCATTTCTATGCTGATGATTCACAACTTTATGTCCATCTGTCACACATGAATGCCTCAGCTACTTTTGATAAGTTGAACAGATGCCTTCACGATGTTAAGGAATGGATGTCAGCTAGCAAACTTAAACTTAATCCAGATAAAACTGAGTTTATACTTTTTGGCTCCAAGAAACAGAGAGAAAGGTTAAATGTATGTTTCCCAATTGACATCTTGGGTAACCCCCTTCACCGCACCAAGTCAGTCAGGAACCTGGGTGTGTGGTTTGGCTCTGATTTCTCGTTCTCTAAACACGTCCAGAATGTTTGTAAAAGCTGCTTTATTCAACTGAGGGATTTTAGAAATATTAGGCAGTTCTTGACTCATGATGCAGCTGTGTCGGTTGCCAATGCTTATGTTAGTAGTCGGTTTGACTACTGTAACTCACTTTTCAGGAGTCTCTCCAAATTCAGTCTTCACAGATTACAGTCTATCTAAAATAGTGCAGCCAGAATTGTTACAAATTTGAGTAAATATACTCGGCTAACTCCGGTACTCAGGAAACTCCATTGGCTCCCTGTTCAGTTTCGCTCAGAGTTCAAACTGGCTACCCTGGTGTACAAGTTTATTTATACTGGCTTCCCTAAATATTTTGCTCCATATCTATCCACATACCACAATACTTACAATACTAGACGTAGTCAGAGTGTTGCCAGTTTCCTTAATGTACCAAAATTTCAACCTAAAATTCAAACTAAGCAGTCCACTAAGCAGTTTGGTTTCAGTTACGCCTTTGATGCTCCCACTGTTTGGAATTCGCTTCCTGAAGACATTCGTGCATCACCCACTATTGCCTCTTTCAGAAAGAAGCTCAAAACCTATCTATATGCAAAGGCTTATCCTCCTTAGCTCATTTTCTCTTATGGCTTCTCTGTGGTGCCGACCTACTTCTGTCCCTGGACTTTGAATTTGTATATTGCTATTGTCTTGTTGCGCCTTAGAGTCCACTACTCAGTGGAGATTAAGAGTTATAAAAGTCAAATTAGAATTAGAATTAGCACTGAGAAATGAGAAGAGGTTATACCTGGTATTTTTCCCTCTTGTGCTGTGACTCGAGCTATGGCTAAAAAGGCCCAAGAAGAATCAAAAGATTGTAAACAATCTACAGATGCCTTAGTTGACTTGTCAGATACATTATTGAACAACTAAGACCATGATATGCAGAATTCTAGTGATACTAACCCCAGGGCCGAAATAGATTCTGAGAATACAGACACAATAGATGGTCAAAATACCACTTTCAAAATCAAAGTTGATTTTAGAGCAGGGAAATGACCCTGAATTAGCTCCTCTATTCAAGGCTAGATAAGGTCCCTGTAGGCTATTATGTCAGAAATGGTGTACTTATGCAAAAGTGGAGGCCACCAAATGTCCCTGCATCTGAGGAATGGTCAGTAGTTCACCAGATTGTTGTGCCAAAAGTATACCAAAGTGAGATATTGAAAATGGCTCACGAGTCTTCAATGGGTGGCCATTTAGGCATCAATAAAACTTACAGCAAGATAACCAAACATTTCTATTGGCCCCAAATTCGGCACTGTGTGGCAGAACTTTGCAAGACTTATCACACTGGTTAAATGGTAGGGAAGTCAAACCAAAAAATTCCTGTAGCTCCTCGTAAACCCATCCCAGCATTTGAGAAACCATTCAGCAAAGTGATAATTGACTGTGTAGGCCCCTTGCCAAAAACTAAATCCAGAAACCAATATCTTTTGCCCATTATGTGCGTCTCAACCAGATTTCCAGAAGCCATACCTTTGACCAACACAACAGCTCCCAAAATCTCAAAAGGTCTGGTTAATTTCTTTACTTTAGTTGGCTTATCAAAAGAGATCCAGTCAGATCAAGGGTCAAATTTTATGTCTGGATTATTTCAACAGGTTGTATTTATTGCCAAATAGATCAAATCTAGTGCTTATCACCAAAAATCACAAGGTGAACTTGGAAGGTTCCATTCCACTTTAAAGAATATGATTAGGATGCACTGTTTAGACAATGAAAGAGACTGGGATGTCTTTAGGCTTTAGTCACTTTGAGTTGGTCTTTGGTCATTTGGTCTGTGGTCCCCTCAAGCTGTTGAAAGAAAATTGGTTATCTGAGAACACTAAGTGCCTAAACCTGTTAGATTATGTCTCAAAGTTTAGAGATAAGTTGAAAAAGGCTTGTGAGCTGGCACAACAAAATTTGAAAAATTCTCAGTCAGAAATGAAGATGCTTTATGATAGAAAACCACAAAACCGTGTTTTCAGACCAGGTGACAAGGTTTTAGTGTTATTGCCTGTCCAGGGGAATATGTTACAGAGAGTAGGTGACCTGGACTATGTCATTGAAACCCCAGACAGGAGGAAGTCAACCCAACTATGTCTTGTGAATATGGTAAAAGGGGTGTGAAAAGGCCTGTCATGGGTATTGACTGTAATGTAGAATATAACAGTAATCAGGAGCATATGGGGTGACACTCCTGATCTTGATGCTGAATGTAAAATCAGGTTGAGTAATTCTGAGATCCTTGATGATTTGGAAACCAAACTGACTCATATCCCCCCAAATAAGAGGATGCCTCTTACTGAGTTACTCTTGAAGTACAGGTCAGTATTTCCAGATGTCCCTAACAGGACCAATGTACTCAAGCATGATGTCGATGTTGGCAATGCCTGTTTGATCAAACAGCATCCGTATTGGGTAAACCCTATCAAACTCGAAAAATTAAGGCAGAAAGTGCAATACATGTTGGACAAAGATATAATTGAACCAAGTCAAAGTAGTTGGGCATCTCCTTGCGTTTTGGTAACAAAACCCAATGGTTCGATCAGATATTGCATTACAGGAAAGTCAATGTTTTGAGTAAAACAGATTCATTTCCTATCCCAAGAAGGAAGACTGTATTGATAGGATTGATAATGCCAAATATATTACAAAATGTGATTTACTGAAGGGATATTGGTTTGTACCTCTTACTGAGCATGCTAAAGAAATATCAGCCTTTGTAACACCAGATGGTCTGTATCAGTACAAGGTAATGCCATTTGGCATGAAAAATTCCCAAGCCACTTTTCAGAGACTGATGAACATGTGCTTAAAGGACTTAGAAGGTGTTGAGCTGTATGTGGATGATATTGTCATCTTTCGTGATACTTGGACAGAACATTTGAAAAGGCTTGAGCAAGTTTTTTTTCGGCTCAAACAGGCAAACCTTACTGTAAATTTGTCAAAGAGTGACTTTGTGAAAGCCAAGGTTATCTACTTAGGGTATGTAGTAGGTCAATAAGTTACGACACCAATTAATGCAAAAGTCAAAAGCATCATTGACTACATTCCTGAAAATGAGAAAACTTTAATGAGGTTCCTTGGTATGGTGGGGTATTATAGAAAATTTTGCAAAAATTTCTCAGAGGTCACTGCTCTACTGACTGAGCTACTGAAAAAGGGTGTAAAATATCACTGGTCAGAGGATTTTCAGAAATCATTGGACAAAGTAAAAAAAAACGTCTCTGTTTGGAGCCTGTACTAAATGCTCCAGATTTCAGTAAGCCTTTCGGTCTGGCTGTGGACGCCAGTGATGTGGGTGCAGGTGCAGTTGTACTGCAATCTGATGATGAAGATATTATTTGCTATTTTTCAAAAAAAATTATTGTACATCAAATGAATGTTTATCCCTCATTTTGGCCATTCACCATTTTGATATCTACATATCTTCATCATCAACCCCCCCATTGTAAACACAGATTACAACCCTTTAGTCTTCTTGCACAAAATGAAGAACTAAAATAGGAAGATTGTTAAGCTGGAGTTTACTGTTGAAAGAATATAATTTTCAAATAGAACATGTTAAAGGAAAGGATACTATCTATGTGGACGCCCTGTCCAGAAACTGTATTTAAGGTGTAATTTGTATACTTGTAATTAGTAAGTTTATAATAGTTATACATGGTACCACCGTTACTTTTGTATTTAGATAAATATGCTTTGTGAAAAGTTATTACCTGTGTATATGTATATTTGTTGAAGAAGAAAAAAAAACACAGGACAGGTTGCTGGATACTGTGGACAAAATTAACTGTCAGTTACAGTGGTCAAGTCAGATTAGTTTCATTATTGGGTTGTTGTAGGTACTATTGAGAGCATACCAGTTGACTGTAATCATTATTTTCAATTGTTAAATAAATTTGTTAAGTTAAAGTCTTTGTCTTTTCCTGTTGCAACTTAAAAGAAATCGGTAATTGCTACCGTGCTTGTCCCTGGATCGTAACACTAACAAACAGCATTTCATACAACTTCAGGATCATTGAATGTTATTTCTTCAATTACTACATGTGTGCTGGTAGTGAAGGAACTTACATCCATACATTTACAACTGTCCTTGATTAGAATGTACATGGTTTACACAGCCTTTGACTTCCATGTAACTTTGCAAAAAAACAAAAACAGAAATACGTTCAAGTATTACTCTAGCCACTGTCGGTAATATACCTTTTGTTTTAGATAATGTAACTTTCCGAGCCCATCACCTAGGTTTGTCACACCAAGTTTTTTGAGTATTACAGGTGCAGTTTGCGATAGAAATAGCAGGATTGTTTCCATACATGCGGGTTGTGGGTGTTATTTGTGGCATAGTTAACTTGACTAGTAATGGTGACTGAATTTTGTCAGACCCCAAACTTTTTACAGGAATAGAATAACTCATAGTCTTGTAAAATGTTGAAAATGTTTTTGTTCTTGTGAACTTCACCTCTTTCTGTAATGGGAAAAAAACTAGTGACAAAATTTAAAAATCGACAGGGAATAAGTTCTTATCATTTGGAGGTAATTCTGTTTGATTTGTTAAATATTTATCATAAAAGTATAAAAAAATATACAGAAGATTTATTGATATTGATCACTTTTGTTAAATTGTGTTTATTATTCGTCAAAATGTGAAGACACTGTACATTCAGTGATCTCAGGGCAGAGATTGTGGAAAATTACACTGAGATGGGGTACCCCTTTAAAAAATAATACAAAAATAAAGTAATAAATGACTTGACTTTTATAGGCATTTTTTAACACTGTATTCAATTAGGAAAAAATTGGAGGGATACGTGCCTTGAAAGACAGATGGGAAGGTAAAATTAAGTATACATTAAAAAAGAACTCTTTGTCTGAGTGGACTTTGGTCTGATTTTACTGATGGAATAATTATCTAGATCTGCTTTGCTATGTAAGGTTTATACTTCTCTGCTCTGTCATCTAAGATGTAATTCTAACAAGATTTAACAAGCCAGATGGGATTGGGCGAGCAGTGCACATATGTCTGTTTGTTTGCAAAGTAACTCGAAAAGTTATCAATCGATTTCTATGAATTTTCCAGACAATATGGATAATGGCACCAGAAACAGACAACTCGATTTGCGAGGTGATCGGGATAACCATCTGGATCTGGGACTTTTTTTTATCATTGCACTCCTAAGAAATATTGGACATGTTGGATCTTGGTAGGTGTATGCACTCTCCAGGTGCTCTTCCTAGAATATTTATCACTGTAGTGATGACATGCTAAAATGTATGACTAAAGTAGGTTAAATATTAACACTGAGCAGAAACAGAAGCCATACCTTGCTAGGAAAGTCAAGAAATGTGACCCGTTTTTTTTTAAATTGTAAATTAGGTTAAAATGTCTGGTCGACTGTTGAGACAGATGCTAAAGAACCAGATGATTTACTCTCAAAATCGATTTGACAGAGATTTTTCCATAACAGGGTGAACAGTGGAATCTTATTGAAAAAGTATGAGGAAATGACAACTTACAAAATAAAGCATGAAGTGAAGACAAATCATCTGCAGCAAACCACAAACCAGTAAATTCTTCCCATTCTGTTGCTCTTATTATAGTCACTGTATTGCAGTTTGATGATATATGTAAGTCGTTTTGCCAATATGAAGTTTTAAATTTATAACCATATTTCTTCATAGAATTGAAATACAGTAGAATCAACTAAGAAAAGGCTGAAGAAGAACTTTGAATAATTTGTATGTTTATTCATAATTTGTATGTTTATTCAGTTAAAAAGTTTGCCTATATTTGACATTAACAAATAATCTCGTTAAATAGACAACTGAACATGTAGAACCATATATATTAATTTGCTATTGTAATAACTAACCAGAAGCATCTTACATGACTTACATGATGGGGAAAATACAATACATTGTGCATTATTATTAATATTATTACAATTACTAGTAATACTTCTTTAATAAACTGGATAAACTGTTTTGAATACTCCTGTCAAGGATATCGAATTACCAAACTATACATTTTAATTTTAGCCTGGTGCCATTGGGAATGGGATAGTGGTGATAGAAGTCAATATACATTAAACTCTTTTATTCACCAGTTTTCGGGCTTGCCTTACTTAAATTACTCCTTCCTGTTTTATGGGACAATTAACCAATTACTATTGATTTTTTGAAGAAAACTAAAAAACCCCAAACTAATAGCATAGTGAAGGATATAAAAATCTTTTGCTTTGACTTAAAAATACTAGAAAAATAGTAGTCTGCTCTTTCTAGGCTAACAACCTCAAGGTCTTAGTTAATTGTATGAATACTTCCCAAACAAAAAAATATACAAACATATCTTTTAACTGCCTTGGAATTTACTCTCTTAGACCACTTGTTACATAATGTTAATCCAAATAAGATTAAAGGAGCACTAGCATTGATGACCATGCCATGATAATGTTTAAACCGATGTAGCATTCCTTTTTATCTGCCTGCCTGGTGTAGCTTGATCAGTTCCGATCGGATCACTAAAGTTCAGCAGCACCAAGGCTTTGTTGGTACTGGGATGGATGAGCATTGGAATTCTGGGCCTGAAATGGACAGTGACAATGGTGATCACTTAACAGTCCTGACATAATATAACCAAAACAAGATGCTAGGCGTAACATTAAATAAGTCAATCCTTCTCTATTTGCAGTGAAAGAATCAGTATGAAGTGACTGTGATCAGAACTCATATCCTCTTTGTTGTCAGTGATCTAGTGGTAAGCAAGTTTGGTATATTATTACAGGCTCTCCCAATATGATCCTGGTTGTATGACCAAGGATGTTCATTATCTTCAGTGCCACAGATATAGTAATGGTAATCATTTCTGCTAACCCTCTAGGACAAAGGCATCCCCTTTCACGGCTAAGGTGATATCAGGACATTCACTCAGCATATCAGATGTTGTTATGGGCTCGACTTAGAGTTACACCCACTGAGATGTGATTAAATACCAAACATGTTAACACAAGGGCTATGAGGACTCTTGAACCTCTTACAACACTGCTATGGCCAGTCCAAACTTGATTCTGGGTCTGTTGAAGGGTATGTCGAAAACAATATTGGGGAAATATTGGTGTGATATGAGATGTTATTAATTCATTTGGCACCTGCATGTTCATATGTTAGAAGTGAAGCTACTGCTGTTATTCTCCTGGACCAATCTGCAGTGCTTGACACCATTGATCATAATACACTCATTGACTGTCGTGGTTCCTGGTTTGGTGTTGGTGGTGTGGTTCTAGACTGGTTCAAGCCTTACTTCTCTGGCTGCTATTAATGCATCAAGATTTACTCTGTTTAATTCGAACCCTAAAGGCTGTTGTGTGGTGTACCCAGGGGCTCAGTCTTAGGACCAATTCTATTTTCATTACATACTACTCCCCTCAGCAAAGTTAAAAATCATGCTGGCTTACGTTTCCACTTATATGCTAATGCCACCCAGTTATATATTTATTGTACACACAAGAATGTCGTTCAGGCCCTTGCTTGGCTAAAAAACTGCATAGACTGTGCATGCATAACTCAACGAATTTTCCCCAGTTAATATACTTGGTAATCTTCTCTCACCGGCTGAGGCAGTTAGGAACCTTGGTGTTTGGTTCCACTCGGATAATTCCTTCTCTTGCTATATCGGGAATACCTGTAAGGCTTGTTTCGTTTATATCAGGGATCTTAAGTGATGCCTTGGTTGGAAGTTTTTGGACTACTACAATTCCTTGTTCTGAGGTCTCTCTGTTCTTGATCTTCACAGGATCCAATATGTCTTGAACATAATTGTTGCCAATACCATCAAGTACTCATATAACACTCCTGTCAGAAAGATTCTTCATTGGTTGCCTATCAAGCATCTCTCTGTTTTCAAGACAGCCCTATTGATGCTCAAGTTCCCACAAAGTGGTTGTCCTAAATACGTTGAATCTTTCCCTAAACCCAGATATAGTGTGTACAGAACTTGTAGAAGTCAATCACACATTGTATCAATAAGTGTTTAAAGCATTTGGCCTCAGCTTTGCTTATGATGCTCCATGGATATGGAATGATACGCCTGATGATGTATGCTCAGCCAAATCTCTCTTCATTCAGGATGAAATTGAAAACATATCTCTTTGCAAAAGCATACCACCCTGGGTTTTTGTTCTTGTCTTGGTACTTCTCCATGGCGCCGATCCCTGCAATATTTCTGGCTTAATGATTATTTTTTCTGTTTTCTGGTATAATGTGCCTTAGTATCTGCCAGTAGATGGAGATTAAGCGCTATAAAAGTACTATTAGAATTAAAACATAAGAAAGACTCAAAGTAATACAATCATGCCTGGAATTATATTTAACATGGCCAAGACAGAGCCTGAAACATAAGCTTGTTGATGAAGGGAGTAATGTTAGTGTGACATTAATTTACTTCTACATTGTAGATGATAAGGCCAAGAACCTATATATGGTTTTTGAGTATGCACATGGTCGATAGACAGGAAACAAACAAACAAACAGACCCAATTACAATACACTCATGCTGCACCTTTGGGGGTCGTGAGGGTAAATATGGGATTCACAAATTGTGATGTCTTGAATCACTCTCGTAACAAGTACTAAGCTTGGGTATGGATAACCTTGGTAACTCCCACTAAGAGCCTAATATGGTGTAGATTAAGTAGTAAAATATATTCTATATTAATTATGTCCCTGTATGTTTGTTCCTGTATCTTTCCTGACCAAAACACAGGAAGAAAAATCTTGGACTGCAGTTTATAAATTGCCAAACTGTAATACCTGTTTACACTGCAAAATATAAGTATTATGTAAATTGTAAGTGATATAGAATCTACATATGGCTTTTGCATTAAAATGGGTGGCCACAGGTGTTTCACCAGTGATAAACAGACATAGCATATTACCTCCTCTTGCTGTGGCTTGAAGATTGTATCAATAGATACTTGCAATAGGATGATTTGGGAAGCCATTTTATACTTTATCCAGACTTAACATATCAATGGATAGTTGAGCAGAAGTTGGAACGCAGTGCCCATATTTTAGCAAGATTCTTCAGTAAAGACCATTGATAATAAGCAAGCAACTTACAACTTTCCCACATCAAGAAGTGAAGGGAACCAAACTGAGATGCTGGAAAAGAGTGCATATACACTACATAAGGGGAGGCTGGACGGTATTGTAATCACGTCTGTTTGTTTGTCTGTCTATCCATGCACAAAACTCCAAACTATAAATCTGATCAGGCTCATGTTTTCCCATACTGGGGTCTACCATTGGCTCGGTCCTCACCCAAGATGGTCCGGAACCGAATTGCAAGTCAAGATTTTGCTGTGTGGTTTTAAGCACTATCAGCTGTTAAAGCACACTATGTCATCCTATTGTTGAAAGTGTTCATTATTTTTAGGTAATGCACATTTTTAGTTCTAATTTACAGACACGTCTTAAACAGTCAAATGCTTTTTTGCCAGAACCATGAGATAAATGCTAATAACTGGAAAAAATACATCTGAAGTAAATGAATTCATCAGTAGGAAGGCGAAAGCTGGTAGTTGCTTGTCGTTGGTCGGCAGTTTACAGTACAGAACCCTGACGAACTGTATGTACTGGTTTCCTCTGCCATTCCAAATATCCATCGTGATATGACCTGTACAGTGTTTTAAGCGACGTAAAACCCCAAATAAATAAAATAAATCAATAGGAAGGCATAACAAGTGTGATTTATTTCTAGTTAAACAGTTGAATTATCCAGTTAATTTGCCGCAAAAGTGATCTGAGTTTATTCCTGCTATCCACTTTAGAGTAGAAATTCTACAGAATAGAAGAAATACCAAGAAGAAATAAACAAAGGCCAATATATAAATAACCACTCATCAAGTACATTGACATTTAGGTTATTTGGTTTGTCAAGAATTTTTAAAACAATTCCACAAAAGTGTAGTATTTCAGGGGAGGGGGGGGGGGGGTGTATCCAAAAGTGTGTGAGCTTTAAGTTCGGTAAAATATTCAAAAGTGTGCCTCACTGGGAAAATAATTCACACCCAGTAAGGCACACTTTTTCATACTATACCTATCACGTATTGGTTTGTGAGTGCCCGGTGCACTGCTAATGAAATGTATCATTAAAGTTCAAGGTTGTGTCGATTTGCTTTCAAGAGTGTAATAACGTCTATGATGTTAGCCTCATTTGAAGGGTCTATATGTTTAAAATATACTTGTGATGTCACACTATTGTTAAAAGTGTAGATTATTTTTAAGAATCTACACTTTTCTGTAGATTCTTTTCACCAAAACTGTAGATTCTTTTTTTCTTTTTGGATTTCATGGCCAAGTAATAACCTTAAGCAGTATTAAGCAGTAGTAAAATTAAATTAGATCTTCAACATCAGAAATGTCTTCCTAATTAGTTTGATAATCTAAATTATTCCCTTCTTTACATGCAGCACTTCACAGGTTTGTACCAATTCATTGTCAGAAATATCAAAAAAATCTGGCCACGTTTTATTGCTGGTCAAATTGTAGCATTTTCAGCTGCAATATCTGCAAATGTTTTGTCGCCTAAACAACATTTCTACAGCATTGAAAGCTGTATCTTTATAAACTGACCTAGCCAAATTCTCTGTTAATGTATTCTGAGAAATAACATATAACATTTTCATCACTATTTTAATCCATTTAACAATTTGTCAGCAAAATATAAATAGAATGAAGACACCACACACACATGCAAGTGGATATGGTGACTTTTCATGCCTGAATGGTTTTAAAGAATCCACATTTTTGAAAATGCTGGCAAACACTGCATATAAAATACATGTAATATGATAACCCTTTGCAGACATTGTAATCCAAATAATTAAAATACAGTAGTGACGTCACTCTATTGTTAAAACAGTAGATTCCTACAACAGAATGCGCTGTTTTTTTCTACTGTTTTTGTAAAGGGACCCAAGGTACAAAGTTTGACCATTTACAGTTTATCCTTCAATTATCACTACATTTTAAATTCCTGTGTCAGTATTTTACATTCTTTAAAAATGCATTCAAGATAGACTATTTTGTGTGTAATATTCGTATTTTTATGTAATACAAGTTGGGATTTAAGAAGTATGTAAAAATGTTAACATTTACCTACATGTTTTTTATCGTGCAAAACTTTAAAGAGAAAATATTAAATTTAGCAATATTTAAACCCTTTACGTTTTGCAAGACCATGTGTAATATGTATACTCAGTCAAAGCCCAGATCTAATTGGCATTCTAATTTGTACAGTTTAAGTATTTAAGATCTTAGTTAGGCTGAAATGTTTATGATTTGACATATTTACAACCAGTAATGGTAATGTGATTATTTTGAAAAGTAACTAAAATATTTTCATGCTATGAGAAATGTCTATTAAAATGTAAAAATAACTTGAAACCAAAAAACTACTATCATACTATTATTAAACAGTATTTTAAGTCAGAGAAAGCACTTGGAACAGTAGATTCGTAGTACAAATGTACTCGGGCCTTCAGCCCTCGTACATTCGTATCTACGAATCTACTGTTCCTTGTGCTTTCTCCATGATGGAATAGTTACCAAAATCATTATAGTATATAATTTTTACAGAATTAACAGAATCTGCCAAAACTTAGTATAATTAAAATATGTTTTTGATGCACCATAACTGAATAACAGTAACCATGCTGAACAATTTATTATTTTGTAATACACTTTTTTTAAATTTGATAACCCTTTAGGATTTCCATAGAATATATTATAAAATATAGGCATAATAAATTAACATAATGGTGATCACTCTACATCATTAATTGGTTTAAAGTGCTGTGGTAATTTATATTAAACAATAATATTGAAAGGAATAGTGAGATTAACCTCATTGCATATTTACAAAATGATATATATTTTAAGTTAGAGAATGCCCTCAAAAAGTGTGTCGGCCTCGAGCTTTCAAATCAAAGAATCCACACTTTTTCGGGCATTCTCCATAACATCGGGACCCGACACCACTGCATTGTCAATGTTTGACCTGATGTGGGGGTAGATTTGAATGTGAGTGAACTACAGTAATTTCTGTTTTGTTTGTGACAAAATTTTAAACACACGAACATAATCCACAATGACAATATTTTGCAGTAGATTTTCAGCCGAACAATAATCTCGGCTGGCTGCTAAACCTTGTTCCAACATAAGTGTATCCCTTCTATTCAAAACTCTGACTATCTGAAGTTTTTGGGTAAGTCACATATTGCCAGTATGGTCGCCGGCCAGTCTGGATTGGTGATAATCAGTGATTTGACAGAAAACCTTAGTTCACTCCTGCCATCTGTACACTTTGCAATTTTTAGAAATCCACAAAAGGCAGTTGTTGCTATTGCTTGTTCGTATAAAATGTCAGTTGTAAGCATGTTAAGTGAACAAATATCGCGAATTATGTATAATGAAAACATACAAGTATGTGCATGTTTTATTATGGTTTCAGCACTCTGTTTACAAAACCTAAATATAATCTTTACAGTTATGGAATACTCTTGACTGTCTGTAACTTGTCATTAAGCAATCTTAAGCTATGTTTCTTTAGAGGTGCAAATAAATTAGAATTCACCGTTTTTCGGAGACGACAGACAATAGGTAATAGACTGCAGAAGTGTGAACTACACATCATAGAACTTTGGCATTAGATACGTGATATATTGAATGATGAACAGTCATTAACCTTGTGTACAGTGACAAGAGTTAAGTAATATGGAGGCATAAGGTAATGACATAACGTAGTGCAAGGATTTGAAGGGCAGTTTATAAATGCTCATACTGGAAAGGTTAATTAGTTCACTCTGAAATATACAGATAGTTGTTAATGCCCGGCCACATTTGAGATATGTATGTATTTTTCTCATCTGTTCTCTAAAACGCTTAATAATTAGGCTGTTAATGCAAAAAATGTTTTATTAGCTTCATTAGCTTATGTAACAGCCCAAAACAGCATGAAGAAAGAAAATCAATAGGAAAACTATGGGGCAACTGTACAAAATAACTACATAACTCAAATAACTATCACTAACCAATAAAATAGTACTCATCAATATCCTACTTGGTCTTCCAAAACGCAAATCCACATATCTCTAAAATATCAAAACTGTGACCTTGTTAACATTGGTACTTAGATGTCTAAGTTTAACTTGAAACTGTTGAGGTAAACAATTCAAGGTTTTCGTTTAGGTGTGTTTAGTCTTGTACAAATCTGCCGTGAATACAAGACGTTCCAATCCCAAAAATTTGTTCCTTCTGGTTCCCTCTTACTGTCCTTCCATCCATAAATCAAAGGTCCATTTTAACAATAGTTTCTCATATGATGCCCCTAAGTTATGGAATGATCTTCCATATGATATACGCAGTGCTCCAAATCTCTCCAGTTTCAAAAGTCGACTCAAAACCTACCTATTTCAGAAATCATTCCCACCATAGCTTCTCACTACCGAACACCGGACCGCCTCCCTGGCAACGACTCCGAACATGTCTAATGTCTCATGATTTATGCCTTACGGATTGGATGGTGTGCCTTAGAATCCGTTGATATGGAGATTAAGCACCTGGACAACTGATTGATTGATTGATTGTGCATGCATGTATATGATCTGTGACTGTTATAGGTTTGTGAATGTTTAAAGGTCTCGCGCATTATTTCAGCAATATGCTATCGAAGAGAAGGCCATGTTGTTTACTTGTGTTCCTCTGGTGTAAAAGCAAGTCTACTGCTGAACGTCTTTCCTTGTTTTTCTTTTAAAAATGACAAAATAATTTACTATTAGTGCCAAAATTAAAGAAACTGCTTGCATATTTCCTGTAAGACATTTGAAATATTAAAAAGGAAAACTATGGAGTAAATAAAAGCTTAAAAACCAGAATGGTTCTAATTGTACATTTTCTCTGATTTATGAAACAAAAAATAAACTTGCCAATTGGCATTCAAAGACAGAAAATAGTCTTTCAAACATGTCAAAATAACAGCTTTCAAAGGCACAAAGTTTTAAATATTTAAAGAATGCCCACAGTGCCCTTACGAAGGAATTGATTCCATCATCAATATATTAATTAATCTTAGTTAAGGTTAGTATTAACCTAACTTGAGTTAAATGTAAAATGACTACAGGGTTTGGTCTTTATGGCATAAATTCACGAATGGCCTTAACCAAGATTTAAAGTGTTTAGCCTAAACTTATTGGCTGTATCTCGATTTTAAATTTAAGGTAACTTAAGACCATTTTGGTCGAGTTGACCTGAAGATAATCTGATATTAAAGTTGTTTGACTTAAGAAAAAAATCAACAAGGAAGTGACCCCAAAGAGGGAAAATCAATAACACATATAACTGAATTTTTAAAGCCTACTGTGTAACTCCAGTTTTAGACGTAATTAACAAAACAAAGACTTAAAGGTTTGGCCTTACCCTTGATATAGATGTTGTATCTTTGGGTGTTACCGGTGGTTATACAGATTTGACAAGCATGTTTTGATAAATAGCTGTATTAGACCTGCCCAACTCAGTAGTGAATCCTTCAGGATCCATCATCCAGGCTTCTCTTCTGGCTTAATTGGGGCCAAGGGTAATTGGTCACCTGGGGATTTCCCCCAGAACCTCAATTATCAAAGATGAACCGAATGTTTATTCTGAATGGCAGTTATGTAATAATTCAAGTAAAAGTTCAGACAGATTGATCAAAGTGATAGGGCTTTTGGAAATCATTGATGTAAGGTATATTTTCTGTATCAGTATGCCCATAATCTCATTGAGATGCTGATGATATTTATTATAAATGAATGGGTAGAAAGTTTGTCTTTAGAAAAATATCATCTTCTTTGTGTATATATTATATATAAATATTCATTTTGCACAATTTATTATAAAAAAATAACTCATCTGGCACAAATACCATGGCATACTGATAATTAACGTCATTGAACAAGTTCCAATGATTCTTAACTATTATAATTATTGTGTAAGCAGCAAAGTTGTACTTGTGCCATTGTCGATATTTGTTGAAAATCTCATCGAAACGTTTTAATTTATTTTGCAAACAAAAAAAAGCCATTTCAGAAACCTCCCCGCCAGAGGTTAATAAAATACCAATGTCAAAACTATATTCTTTACTGTTCTAGAGATAAAATAGATTACCAAATTGTAGATTTCTGAGTTTTTATCTGTACAAAGCTAAGTTATTAATATCTTATAAGAAGATATGTGGTTTAACCATTAAACTTTGTTGAAAAGCTCTTTAATTAATTTATCTGATAATGTATTTAAAACAAAGAAAAATGAGATAGGAGACAAAACGAAATAATATGAAGTTTCAGAATGAAAATATTTTACAATTTCCTTCAAGAGTTTGTTTAGTATTGAATCATTATATGTTAACTGAATGTAAATTAGATCATAAGATTACACCCAAACATAAATATATGTAAAAATTGTTAATTTAAAGAGTTCAAATTGAGATAATTAAAATTAATTATAAATATTGTTAAATCTATGTTCGGTAAAATTTGGTAGGTATCTTAAGTTCAGCTGTTCACAATTTAATACTTCTGGAAGTAATAATAATTATAAAACTATAAGAGGAAAACCCCCATGTCTTCTTATGTGGCAGATGAATTATGGTCATGACAAAGAAGGAAGTGTTTCTTTGTTTTATGATATGTGGATGGAAACTATAGCGAATAACAACTTCCTGTTTCCTTAAATGGTAGAGGAAGTACATATTTCCAGAAGCCAGAACTATAGGCCAAATAAATGTCATGGCAGAAAAAAATGTAAAGCAGCATAATCAAAGAAAGCCGGAAAGAATTGATGAGAAAACATATATGAATGTAAAAACATACATATATCATAAACAAAGTCAAGTGGATCTGCCACTGTGGTCAAGTGGGTTATATGGTCCTAGGAACACAAGGGTGTGGGTTTGAGATACATATTGCCCAGATAAAGTCCGCTGCCATTGGGTCCAGATCTCAGGCTGTACTTGAGATCATGCAGAAAGGATGATGTTGTGTCTAGTATGAATAAACAATACAACGCAATGCAAAATCACTTGGCAAAATCAAAATTTCATATTGCGTGTTTTAAAAATTATTTTAATTTGATTAGATAAATAATATTTATATGGAGTGAAAACATTTCACTGTGGATATCAACTAAAGGCCTCTCCTTGATTTGAGTTTAGCTGATGATGGGAATGCAAACTCCTAGCTCTGATTTTAGCTCAACCTATAACTGCTGAATACGTTTGCGACACAACTGATGTTGGTGAAAAAGACTGTGATTAATTCATGCCCATGGTGCTATTAATATTTGAGTAGGATCTGTGTATTTATTTCAATGGTGCTTTTGTGGATGAAGCCATTTCCTGAAAAGCATTTATGCATTTTACAAATTACCAAAAGGCATTGACAGGGATACATATCAATTAATTTAATGCCTATACAATGGCCAAACACGTCGGTAGATTTAACGTATTTGTTTTATTATGCAGTGTTACAATTTAGCAAGAAGTGATAATGATTCCATACAAATTGTTGTTACCGTTAGACTCACACATTGGTGACCATTTAGAGCAAACATTATACACATTATGAGATTGATTCTTCTTTCTCTTCTCTTCCTAATTTGAGCTTAAGGTTACCTTAAATGTGGGCTCATTTTTTTTTCAACTTAATAAGGGTTTTACAGAGGCATTGTTTTCCCTTTCCTTCTGTTCCCCAATATAGCTTAAGGTTATCTTGAGATTAACTCAATTTTCTGTCTAGTCTTTTAGCAGTATAAGTCATAATATGACTGTTTCAATGGTATTTATACTTGCTATTTTTACTTGTGTTAAAACGTATGGTTATGACCTGTAGTAAAATATCTAAGGGGAATTTTTACTCTCACTGTAACATGGGCTTGCAAAGTTATGGCTACTTCAACCTAATTTAAACTATAAGGCTAAAATTATATAATTTATACACAATTAAGGAAGTCACAGTTATCAATGAATTTTTGAGCTAAAAACAGGAGTATATATCGCCAGGATTTTTCTTAGAATTTATTCAGAAACACAAAACTGAGAGAACATTAATAGTTTATTACCCAGCTATATACCATCATTTCTCAATCGAGTTAAGACAGCAGTTTAAGATAAAGTGCAGAAAGTCATTGAACAAAATTATTTCTAGACTGTTGGGGCACCAAAATGGGTGAATCACACAGAATTTTAAATTTGGCATGGATGCAGATTAGAATATAGTGAATCCATATTTAGAGGGACCCGAAAACATTGGTCATTTGTTATTGCATACTGGTCAGTTCAAAATGGCAATTGGTCAGTAATGAGACTAAACTTAAGAGACAGGGGATTGTGCAAATTGCTCTACAGGCCTAAAATTAGGCTAAAATGTATAGTAGGACATATTGAATCCATTTTGTGAGGGTGCCAAAGCCATTGGTCATTTGTAATGGCAAACCGGTCAGTTCAATATGGCAACTGATCAGTATTGATTATGAAATAAACTTAAGAAATAGGGGACTGTGCAAATTGTACTACAGGGATAAAATTTGGCAGAGATTTATATTAGGACATAGTGAATCCATTTTGTGACTGTGCCAAAACCCATTGGTCATTTGTAATGACATACTGGTCAGTTCAACATGACAACTGGTCAGTATTGATTGTGGAATAAACTTAAGAGACCGGGGATTGTGCAAATTGTTCTACAGGCCTAAAATTTGTCAACAATGTATAATAGGACATAGTAAATCCATTTTGTGAGAGCGCCACAGCCATTGATCATTTGTAATGGCATACCAGTCAGTTCAATATGGCAACTGGTCAGTATTGATGATGGAAAATTGGATTGGGGAAAATTGGTGTACAGACATAAAATTTGGCACAAATGTATTTTGGGGTACTGTGTTTCCATTTCTTTGGGACACCAAAGCTGATGGTCATTGGTGATGGCAGTGGCCGATCAGTCAAATATGGGCCACAGGAGTATTATGTTTCTATTTCGTTAGGACCCTAGAGCCAATGGTTATTGGTAATGGCATACCGATCAGTCACATATGGCCAGTGGTCAGAACTGCAGCTGATGAACATTTTAACACTAAAATCATACAAAATTAACATTTGCCACTTATTTCTGTTTTAACATATTTTTAAATTTTTTTTACTCATCTGTTTGGGTTATATACAATCACATAGACACCAATAGATTTCAGAAGTACAATCTACAGAGGTTGAAGGTATAACAAGACCATTTACACAAGTAGGCACGAGACAATATACATGACTGGGTGTAGAGTATTGTATTTAAAAGACATTTGAAGGAAGAGAAAGGTGATGGAAATAAAATCCCTTTGACGGAGAAGGGACATTAAAGATATTCACACATCATTTTATACATGCCCTCCTTCTCATATGAGGGTTTTAGCATCAATTGGATTCTCAACTTTCTTTTTACTATCTCTTAGAATTCATTAATTTGTGTTGTTTTAGCATTCATTCTACAATTATTAATATACCATTTTCCAAGAAATGATTATGTAATTCATTTCTGGTTTACTATTCTTATTTTAGTAAATCCAGCATATTAGGACACCAGTGACTGGTTAGTCAGAACATTAATTTGATAGATCTAAAATAATCATAATCCTAGACCTTTTAGCTTTTACATATGAAAGGCTGATGTCTTATCTTGACATGTGATTATAAGATATCTATATAGTCTACTCTAACAAACATCTTCATTATTTATGCATCCCCTTTACATTTGTGTTAACTTGCAGTGGTTCCTGCTCTATTACAGGTACAGTTGCTTGTGCTTGATATCTCACAACCACATCACACAATAATGGAACAAACCATGCTGGCATCTTCTTGACACATCCACTGTGGTAACCAGTTTTCTTCCTTCCACCTACCCCGCTCACTAAAGTCTGGGATTTCCTGTTGTATAGTGGTTGTATATTTTTAAAAATGATTTGGTTGTTATAGCTTCACTATCAAACATAAGCTAAGGTAGATGTTTTGTTTATAATTTTTTTGAAATTTTGCACCAACCAGTTCATGTTTATTTATCACAATGGCAGTCATTTAAGCAACTATGTATCTATAATATGTAAAGTTGTTTCATCAATTACTATAGTAAAATGAAATGAGTATAGTCAATTATTAAACTTGTCTTGCAATTTAACTTTCTTTAAGTTAAAAATTGACAAATCCACACTAGTGCTCTATGTTAATCAAAGGTCGATGAGCATCCAAAATGAAAAAAAAATATACAGTAGAACCTTTATTATCTGACCCTCCATTATCCAAATTTTCAACTATTCAACCTCAAACCGACTCTCCTAAATCCATTTAAGGCTATGCACATTCTTGTCAGTACTGCGAATATGGCCAATGTGCGCATGCACCATGTCCCTAATTCCTTGTTATTCTTCACTTTTTATTTTGGACCTCTGTTTTTATTTTGGTTGTATGAGGAAGTTTGAGATTGTGAAAATTGGTATTCTGAGTTTTCTTGGATTTGAAGACTGATGTTGATTCATCTTTTGTCTTTTTGAAAAATGTTCCAACTCAAATTGTTTTCAACTGCATTCAGAATCCTAGGAGAACATAAGTCTGTAGGCATGAAATCTGAGCTTCTCAGCCTCTTGCAGTCATGTTTATGCAAATGAGGTGGTCATAGTGCTTCAAATTGTATCCCTTCTGACCAACTTGAGATAATCAGAAATGGTGTTTAGACATCGCGTCTGTCAGTCCCTCACCCTGTGGATAATTATGTAAGTCAATTTGCACAACCCTTTCTCTATTTCACGTTTAATACTTGTTAAATTGAATCAGAATATCCTTATCTACATCTGTTTCAAGTTTCATGCCTGTAGCGCAATTTGCACAATCCTTTCTTGGTGCTATGTTCAGCGCTGTCCAGTGTCAACAATGAACTGACCGGTATGCTACTATAAATGACTGCTGGCTTCAGCACCCTCAAAAAAGTAATAAGAATATCCTAATGTACATCTGTACCCAACACCATGCCTGTAGACTGATTTGCACAATGCATTCTCTGTTCCAAGTTTAGTACTGATCACTGACCATATTGAACTGATTGGTATGCAATAACAAATGACTGCTGGCTTTGGCGCCCTAAAAAATTGAATCCATCAATCAATCAATCAATCAATCAATCAATCAATCAATCAATCAATTAATCAATCAATCAATCAATCAATCAATCAATCAATCAATCAGTTGTCCAAGTGCTTAATCTCCTTATCTACAGATTCTAAGGCACACCATCCAGTTTGTAAGGCATAAATCATCAAGACATTAGACATGTTCCAAGTCGTACCCAGGGAGGCGATCCGGTGTTCGGTAGTTAGAAGCTATGGTGGAAATGATTTCTGAAATAGGTAGGTTTTTAGTCAACTTTTGAAACACGAGAGATTTGGAGCACTGCGGATATCATGTGGAAGATCATTCCATAACTTCGGAGAATCATATGAGAAACTGTTGTTGAAATGGACCTTTGATTTATTGAGGAAAGCACAATAATGAGGAACCTGGAGGAACAAATTTTTGGGGTTGGAACGTCTTGTATTCATGGCAGATTTGTACAAGGAGAGATATGGTGCAAAATACTTAGGCTGGCCAGTGGTGAGGTACTTATAAACCCAAACTAGGGTTTTGAAGATAATACGTTGTCTGATGGGAGCCAATGAAGTGTCCTCAGGGTGGATGTGATGTGAGTGTACTTTGAAGCACCAGTGACAAATCGTGCAAGAGCATTTTGAACATATTGGAGCCTTGTAGCATTACGGGATGACAAACTGCGAAATAGAGAATTGCAATAATCCAAACGACTACTGACCAGAGCATTTGCAATCACCACTGAAGTATCAATGGAAAGAAACCTCCTGATACGATGAAGGTCCCTGAGGCTGATAAAATAAGATTTGATGACAGAATTTACGTGATTGTTGAAACAAAACTTTGTATCAAACAGAACACCCAATTTGCGTACAACATCTGTGGGAGAGAGACAATTACCCAGGATATTGACAGGAAATGAGTCACTGAGCCACTTGTATCTGTCTTTGGCACCAAAGAATTTTGTTTTATCAGGATTTAGCTTGAGTTTGTTTTCAGACATCCAGACCTGAATATCATTCAAACAGGATTTAAGACGGTCAAAAGACTTGAGACTATCATCAGGGGATAAGTGAATGAACAGCTGAGTATCATCCGCATAGAAGTGGTATTTGATTCCAGTATATTTTCTGATGACTTGACCAAGAGGTGTTGTATAGAGGGAAAACAGAAGAGGATCTACGACAGAACCTTGGGGGACTCCAAACGTCAATTTGAAGAAATTTGAAAGACTGGAACCAATCTTGCCTGACTGAAAACGATCCTGGAAGTAGGATCTAAACCATTTTAGTGCAGATCCAGCAAAGCCAAACCTAGCAGGATAGGATAGGAGTGTGTCATGATCGATAGTATCGAAAGCCGTGGACAGGTCAAATAGCACAAGTGCTGTAGGCATGCCCTTAGACAGAGCTAAGTGAATCTCATTTTTGATGCACAACAAGGCAATTTCTGTTGAGTGCCCCACCTTATAGGCTGACTGGAAAGTGTTACTAAGATCATGAGAATCCATGTGAGATCTAATTTGGGCAGCCACTATTCGCTCAACCAGTTTTGACAAGAAGCTACGACCAGACACCAGTCGATAGCTCTTGAAGTCCTCTTTTGAAAGGGTGGACTTTTGAGGAGAGGTGTAACAATAGCTTGTTTAAAAGGATTTGGGAAAATGCCATTTTTGAGGGACAAGTTAACCAGTTTTGTCAATGAAGGGAGAAGGATGTCTATACACTGTTTCACAATATGTGTGGGACATGGATCTAGAGAACAACTTTTTGAAGGGGTTTCCTTGATAAACTGAAAGTTGGCGGCTCCTTGTCAGGGTGAAGAAACATAGATCGGGTGTGTTTGAAGGTGTCTCGGATCTTTTTAATTTTATCAATGAAAAATGAAGCAAAAATGTTTGCTAATGATTTTTCATTAACAAAGGATGGGAGGACAGTGGAATTTGACCGACTCAATATTCTATTCAGTGCCTGCCATAGCTTCTTACCATCACTGCAATTATCACTAACTAGATCACGGTAGAAACACCCCTTGTTTCTATTTAGAATGTGGTTACATCTGTTTATTTGCCGTCGAAGACGGGAACGATTTACAGAGGATTTGTCTCTTCTCCAAGCACGTTCATACTGCCTTCTCATGCACTTGGCAGTTCTATACTCGTCAGTTATCCAGCTTGGTGCTGGTTTGATGAGCTGTTTAGTCTTCACTGGTGCATAAATATCTAGAAGGCCAGACAAACCAGACAAGTACTGTTCATGCAATAAATCAATGTCATCAGATGGTGAACTTACAAACAGAATAGCCAGGAGGTCACTTCTGAATTTATCAATATTCAATTTATGATACTGACGGAAGGTAACAACTTTCTGCATTGGAGTATCCGAAGATGGAAAGTCAACCACACAAGAGATAATTTTGTGATCACTTATGAAGCCTGAACCTTTTACACCAGAAATTGTAGAAAACTCGGATGGAGCCATCAGCAAGTCTAAGGTATGACCATGAAGGTGAGTTGGAAAATCAATGTATTGGGACAGACAGCAAGAATCCATGACTGATTTAAATTCAGAGACGGTTGGTGACATAGTGTCGACATGAAAATAAAAGTCACCACAAATGACAAAAGAAGAGGATAAGGAAGACCAAAAAAAAACCACATATGACAGAAAATCTTCAAAACATTTTACAACAGATGAGGCAGGGCCCCAAGAAACATGTGATGCCCATCGAGAGTGAGAGAGACAGTGTGATTTTCAAGGGAGGAGAACTCAGGGGAATGGATGGTTTTGAAATCAAGAGCTGATTTAATAAAAAAGCCAACACCGCCACCACGTTTATTTTCTCTGTTGGTGTGAACAAGGGAAAAATCTTAAGGTGTTAACTCATTTAGAAATGAGGGTGTGTCTAGAGCTTTAATATGGGTCTCAGTGAGACCAAAAACATCAAAATTTCCACTTTTAACTTCTTCACAAAGAGTTGGGCCTTTGTTCCTAATGGACCGACAGTTAGCGAATCCAAACTTCATTGGCCCAGGATTGAGAGCGACATCGCCTGACAACAGAACCAGAGTGAGCTGCCTGAGGGTCGCCTTTTTACAAAATGTAACTCTATGTGACTTGACATAAATGAACAGAATGGATTTGGCAGTAGGTTCACTACATACATGCGGGCCAACATCACACCTGCTCTGAATTCTGTTATGAGTCTTATGGCAATGCACAAAGAGACCAACAATAGAGAGGAGGAGCCTAATAATCCGCATCATAAGGAATTTAGGGACCACAGAATAAAACAGAACATGCAGAAATTCATAAAAAATAAAGCCAAACCACAGTTATAAAATATTTAAAATACAGTACAGTTGTTCAATCTTTGAAGTATTTAAAGTACAGACCACAACCAAAAATCACAGAGGAACATGCAGAAATTCATAAAAAGTAAAGCCAAACCACATTTATAAAATATTTAAAGTACAGTACAGTTGTTCAATCTTTGAAATATTTAAAGTACAGACCACAACCAAAAATTACAGAGTAACTCCCAGTAAAGGACAGTAATTAACCACAATATCAACTAGCAGAATAATTAAAATACAGACCACAACTCTAATCACTGAGTAACTCCCGGTAGTGGGCGATAATACCCGGGATATGAACTAGCCAGCTATTGATAGATCTAAAACAATTCAGAACAACATAAAAACTATAAATGTCTGAAGGTATATCATGGAAAGCAATAATAAGTACTGAAAGTACTGATTTTTAGGTAAATTTAACCACTTTTATATATTTTTGAAATACGCGTCTGTTTACGGTCCTACCGAACACTGAATAATATTGCACCGAATCCATACATGCTAAGCTACATTTGTACCAAAGTTCATGCTTGTGGACAAATCTGCATGATTAAGTCCCTAACAGCCCTGACAAAGAGTGAACACAGATGAGAAAATATATCATTATTAGAAAAAATTCTTACAAGAGCTTCTCAAATAAGTATTAAAGCAGTCAAAATCTGTAAAAGGTTAACAACATTGCTTCTCTACCAACTATCAAGACATAAACTGAGACATTTGACATGCATATAAAATCCCTGAATTTAGGTTGTGTCACATTGTTCCACATAGGCCTGAATGATGAACTACTTTCATTGTGGCAACATATTTTGAATTATAGAATATGGCCAAACTAATAAATACTTTAGCAAATTAGCAATTGGTTAATTTAGATTTAATTTTCATTTTTATAAAGTCAAAGAAGTGGCAGCCAAGTTTGACAACTACAAAGTGAATGAGATGATTTTGTTTTCGAAATCAAATCTACTTGGACTAGTTGGACACATTCTTTTAACATATTAGCTTCTTTATATGTTACGTCCATGGACCACAAGGGACACTTTGTTATAGTGTACAACATACTGCCGTCGTATCTATAAGGTTCTAGGTTTGATTCCCAATACTGTCTGAAATGACAAGACTGCAAGACATTTGCCGGTACCCTATGGTTTTTGGTGCATAGTGTTTGCACTATTTTCCTCTATCCTCTGAACTTCCCATTGTGATATGGCCTATAGCTTGGATTGACAGCAGACTACATCCCCAAAAATCAGTCAGATCACATGTTGTGACAATAATACTATTGAACCAATTGCCAGGAGAAAAAACAACCCTTCAAACTGTTGTTGAAAAATTAAAAGAAAAACATCTTATTCAGAAAAACTTTAATAATCGGAAAGATATTCCTACATATGCAGAATATTATGGGTGAGAGACTTTACAAAACTTTCTTCTTTCTTAAAACATTAATCATTTACTGGATTCGAGCATCAATGTCAAATTACTTTGATCTGTTATTCAGTGAATACTGTGGTTTGATGAACAATTTTTTAATCACTGTTATACCATGAGGAGTGTACATAAAACATTTACTGGGGTGCTGTGCCACAATCAGCTTGTTGAAAACATGCATAGTTAGGAAGCTTCAGAGGGACAGTGACCTGTACTTATGAACCAGACATAATTGTCTTAAGACAGAGTTGTGCGTCAGTGGTTCCTAATCCCTATGGGAAGCCAAGAGAGCTTGGTGATGCCAATTAATTGTCAACCCCAACTTCTCTGTTAATATGTGTATTTCTTTAATAGAAGGATTTGCTGTTAATTTTAGGAGTTAGAAGTTAGAGACCATTTATACAAAGGACTAATACTTCTATAAAGACTAATTAATAAGATGAAGTAGGAGCTGTTAGAACCTCTGGTAATTAGATTTATATTGTGACAAAATAATAGTAAGTTTATATTTCTGTTGTATATGAACTTAATAGTAGCACACTGGTTCAGTTATTAGGAATTAAAAATATTTACTAGATATGCAAGTTTCCACTATAATATCTTGAATAGAACACTTAACTGTAGATATAACCTGTTTAGGTGGAATTAAACAGTATCTGCGCAGTCTTTTCATCGTATATCTGCTGTACGCTGTATATCTATGTAGTCTGCTTTGTGATAAACTCTGGGAAAATTAAACAGTGCAGTCTGTCTTTGTGTGGAAAAACTAAATAGTTAAAACACCATCTATTGCTGTGTCAACCCCTTTTGGATTCTTTGAACTATTTTAAGGAATGGCTTTGTCAATATATTTTTCCAGAGTATAATTTTTTGATATGTGATATAGTTTTTTGGGGTATATCACGAATTATGACCCAGTCATTTTAGCAATTATCTACTTATTATCTTCTTGTAACAAGTTGGCAAAATAAATAGAAATATTATTCGTTTTGAAGCAGATAATATCAGCAAAATGCTATCTTGCAAAGTTAAACTTAAATTGCTGAGACTAAGTTTTGGCTAACTAAATTTAGCACTTGAAGATTTAAAATTTTCTTCACCTGATTAACCTTAGAAAGTCATCAAGTATAACTGAAGAATGCAAGTGTTTTCTAAAGTATCAGCATTGATTGTTGAACTTGACATAAAATCCCAGTTTTGACCTTTGACCTAAGGTTACAGTAAATGTTCAGTGAATTTATACCAATGGGCCAAGTTTCAAATATACAGCCTTAAAGGTTAGATGTGAGTCTAAATATGTTACTGTTCAATCACTTTTCTACAGGGAAACAAGCCAGACATGGGATGTTAATTAAGACTAAACGGATACCACAGTTTGTTTACCATTGACACATTTCATAGCTGAAGTTTTGGCATTACTTAGGTAAATATATCCTTAGTTCCAGATCAGTTAAATGGAATGGACTGGACTGGAATGAATAGAAAGTTATCCACCTGACTTCTCAAAATAAACACCACCCTAGCAATTTTCTTACTATCTTCAGATCTGTTCAAAAACAAAACAAACACTGGTTATTGCAATACAGATTCTGTGGGGCAACCCCAAAACAGTGCGGCTTTTGCTCTAGTGAGGATCCCATTTGCTCATTTTTCAGTCACTTTACTGTCAAGTGACTGCTACATTGCACACGTTTTAACAGCAATGCCTTTTCTGACATTAAAACTGTATACACCAAGATGAACTCAGAGAGAGCAAAACACTCGATTCGATGTGATCAGTTTCACAAGTGTTATAAAGTATCGTAAGGGAAACAATAAAATAAAACTAAACATGTAAATTAATTTTTATTGGATTTCTCCCCACTGAACACATGCATCCAGACACATGCCTAAATATTTTGTAGGTATTCTGTGAGTTCACAATAGTGTGGCTCACTCTCTAGCTGACATTATTATAAATGTTAATTGATAAAATGGGCATAAAGTGAACCAGAAACAACTGAGCACACACATCCACCATGGTGGCATTTCCAAAATTTTTTGGAGGTTTATTGGTATCAAGAATATTAACTGGATCTTTCCTAAAATATCATCATTTCTTCCCATGGCTAGCCCCTTCCTACTAAAAATTTAACATCAAAATTTGTTCATTACTTTTGAAGAAAGATCAAGCTGAAGGCCAGTCATTAAAATACGTTGAAATTGGGAACTCTGAAAATTATAATATGATCCAGAACTTTCCCCAAAATAAGTAACTTCTTCCTTTGGCCAGGTCCTACCCACAAAACTTTTTTATGAAGATCTGTTCACCAAAAACACCAAAAAACAGACAGACAGACAAATAGACAAACAAGCACACAAAAACATAAACTGCTGGTGGAGGTAAAAATATTGGTTAAAAGCCACTTCTTGGTGAAAATCACTCAGGGTAAATCTTTTGTGACGGAGTGTCAAGGAATTGAAAAAAAAAAACAAACATAATAAACAAACAAATAAAAATTATGAATACACCACCTCCCTCTTTATTATGTTTATGTCAATTTTAAGACATAAATTTAATGAGAAGAAATATTTTTACTTAAAGACAGCAAGTATCACACGCTAGGTTTGTGACCTCACAATGATAATTGCATTGTGACGTCATTAAGTAATGACATCATCAGAAAGCAAAATATTGATTTTTTTCTATATGGGATGAAGAGAATCAGATTTCTCTATATTATGACCAATTGAAAATCATTATCTGTCAAGTTGGATATCTCATCTTGGTTAAAGTTTTTTTGGACAGCAAAATTTTAAATGCTGTGTTTTAATTTTCCCTTTTTTGCAAAACCTTTAAAAGAGATTGCTATATATATATATAAAAAACAAAAAAACTCTAGATCTAAGTGGTATTGAACCCCAATCACAGGATCAAAAGTTCTACACATTACACTCACAGCCACAAGGGATTCAGATTGAACAAAAATTCATGAGGAAGAAATACTGTCATGATATTGATTTTTAACGCTCGATGATAGGAGAGGGTTATTGTAATCAGTTTGTTTCTGTCCGTCTGTCTGTGCACCATTTCGTGTTAACGTTAGCGTTAACTAGGTTTCCTTTGTGGCTTCCATAATATGGAGACATATTCAGTCATTCCTGGACACTTTCTTGCCCCATGGTATCCCTGGTTTGTTGAGAGATGTGTTAGAACTTTGATACGTATATTGCTACAATAACCTGATAAGTAAAGCTACAAATCCAGTTATCAGTGATTGAAATAATATTAATTGTGAATTATATTATTGCACATTAATTAAGGAATTAAAATAGAGGATATGAGGGAGAGGTGATATATATTACAACCCTATATTAAGGATTCAGATGAGATGTTATTGGTGATAAATTATATTAAAACTCGGGATTTATACGATAGGTTATGAAGCATAACTTATAACCCATTTTTGAGGATTCCTGATGAGACTTTGTGAAAGCCAATGCTTTGAAATATTTATAAATGCACTACAAGTAACAGAAAAACTACATCTAGTAATAATAAAGTAGTAAACTACAACATAAATGCTGCACTAACTTGTCCCTATTTTTATCCTGTTTAGGATGAAGAAAATATAATTTCCAAAGGAATTTATGTACAGATTCCGTTCCCAATTACTGTCAATGTGCCTCACAAACAAGACCAATAAATCATTTTGTTTATTGTAAACACCATGACCTCCTACGTACTACAAGCCTATTGTTATGTTTGGCACTGTCTCTGACTATATTATTAGCCAATACACTGTTTATTTATCTCTCATTCACTTCTATGAATTGGGTGGGTGGTGCCTGAAAAATTCCTGGATTCTGAAAGAATAATAACAATCTCTGATCTCTATACTGCAGGGGTTATGGGAAAATAGATGTTCACGATTATCAGGCAACTATTGGTATTATTCTGTACATTTGATGCATAGACTTTGTGATATATAACAGAGGCACTCGGAGAACGCTCTGCCAAGGCTCAGCCCTCCCAATATTGCTTCTGAAAGCAATGATAAAAAATCCATTAAAATTCCTGGATCCAGCAGAGTGGTCCTGGATCTCAACAAAAATCTAATCATCAGTGTCTTGTGCCATTGTCAACATTTCCTGAAGATTTCATCAAAAAAATCCGTCCATAACTTACTGAGGTAATAGACAAATAAAAAACCCAAAACAAACACACAGACAAACACATGCTGCCAAAAACATAACCTCATTGACAGAGGTAACGATAGAAAGACATTCTGTGTTGTATGTTGATGATACAAGCCAAAGGACACCTCAATATTACAATTATTTAATTTTGTCTCTTATTATATTAGTCAGTGTAAACAGCTAGGGTATATCACATGAGTTCCAACTTTATTAAAAGGTTGAATAGTATAATTTTATGTCATGTTGTTGTTGCTACATTCAGGTCTTTGTTTTTGCAATCTTGCTGCATAGCTTACCAATATGACTACTTGACAAATAACAAATTATATTTATCACAGATGCTAAACCTCTGTCACACTGTCACGAGTTTGCCCCAGAAATATTGCCCCTCACGTAATTTAACATGTTGTACAACTTAACTTAACACTCATGAAGGCCAGCTTAATTGAAGCTCTTTTAAATATTAAGCATGTTTAAGAAACCTTAAAAAGAGGATCCCATTTGTAATGTATTAAAACTCAGCAGAATATCTTCTTTACTACATAGTTCAAAGTGCTGGTTCACACATCCTGACTGCGTAAGTACATCAAAATCACTCTACTGACTGACATACCTCTAACTGAAAGGCACAAAGGCTCCAGGATGACCATCTATTTATGTCCCCGGCGTTATTTAACCTTCCACTAGTGGCAAGACCAAATGACTGTCATTTTAAGAGGTCATCTGAGCCGATATGTGTCTGCATGTATTTGGATAGAGCCCGGGTCCCTAGGCGAGTGTGTTTTGGCCACAAGGACCCACTGGTATGCTTTTCCAGAGTACTCATAGTTTTTGTTGCAATGCATTTATGATTAATCTTTAAAAGCTTTATGCCTTCAGGATTTAATGACTTTGTGGTGCTATGACAAATTTATTAACTGGAACACATTAGCTTGTACACTCTTCTGTAAAATGTGTAGCTGAGTGAGAAGGTTATTCACATTAAGCTGTTATATTGGTTATTCCATGACATCACATTTTACCAGATCTAAAGACTTGGACACACCAGTGATTATAGGATAAGGTTCGTTAATTAATTTAACACTGATATACAGATTTTTTTCCTTGCAGCAGTGACAATGTAACATTAGCTAATATAATTTATATTTTGAAGAATTTAAAGACTGTTTTCCAGTTCAGTAGGTATCATCAGCATAGAGTACAGGGTTGGTATTCATTAGCATGGAGCAGTGAAGATAGGATCATTTTTGAGCACAAAATATAAACTTTTGATCAGACTTTTCATCATATCAGTTCAGATTCAAGAATCATTTGATCAAATTTTGGATTGGCTTAGATTAATGCGCTTTGATTATGCTTCAGATCAAAATGGATCAGAAAAAGGTGAAAGAAGATTTTTCAGGGAGTAAGATATTTTAATCAGTCATTTAGAGGTAGACAATACTTCTGGACTAACTAAACCCTTAAATTTCCTGAGTGATTCAGAATTCTTTTCATAATTGCAAAAAATTAATAAAAACAAATCAAGTGTGTAATATTTTCATCACAAGTTGTCCATTGTTTGTGAATAGCTATTCAATTCCTTGTCTCATTTGAAAGTTTTTTTCTTAATTTTGATCTTGATCAGATGTTAATATATGTCAATGAATACTGAAAATTATCATAATGTTTTTCTAGCTTGATTTTGAAATTTTTAGCAAACACTACAATCTACTATACTTACATTATGTCTTACATATGTCTTATGTATTATGTCTTATTATGTCTTATGTCTTACATTAACATAATTTTTCTCAATTCAAAACATCTGTAGAATCTCTCAAATTCATTCAAATACATGGTGTTTACATATTAAGTAAAAGAAAATTCAGAGACAAATACATACATTTCACAAACGTGTCCACACACTATGTGTGAATATCGGGGTATCAAAAAGAAATGATGTTTACTCCACTTTGCTTCTGTTTGATTTAACAAAGGCCAACACACAGACTGATATGCTGTATTTATTCCCTTTATAGTTATACCTCCCTAAAATTTTATAATTTCAAGTGACCAAGGCTTATAAAGTACATTAAACACTACTTAGTAACATGTACGTCACAAGTCCAAATATTTCACATTGGCTAACTGCCAACTACTATTTGCGTTGTTAAGCTTAAAACTCACTAGACTTGCGTATGCGTACGCGTATGCGTATGCATGCATAGCCTTGCGTATGCGTATGCGTGCAGTAAAAACTCACCTAAAGCTTAAAACTCACTAGACTTGCGTATGCGTACGCGTATGCGTACGCATGCATAGCCTTGCGTATGCGTATGCGTGCAGTAAAAACTCACCTAACATTGAATCTGCGTAGATTTATTATGCGTAATTTAAGTTTTGATATTGATTTCCAGTACAGACTTTGTTTATACAGAGGGAAAAATACATCATTCACTTATGCATTTAACACCACCTCCAGCCCCCTAAACAAAAACACTGAAGGAACCATATACACAGCCACCCAACCAGTATACTGGTTTATGTTTTTTTCCCTCTCCAGCAAGGCACATAAAGACTAAATACTATTTCTGTCTATCATAAAATAGTTTCTCCATAGCTTATTCAAACCATAAAACTTTGGGTGGCTGTATCAGTATATCATATATATATATATATATATATACTGTAGTATATCAGGTCTGAAGTCACTTCTACGCATTGCGTATGCGTAAAAAAGCCCCCCTGTAGCTTTGATACGCAACGCAATGCGTTGAGAATTCACGCAACGCAAGGCAATATACGCAACGCAGATAGTGAGTTTATGTACTATAATTTACACTGAAAGCTTTTATTGCGTATACGCAAACGCATACGCGTACGCATACGCAGGTCTAGTGAGTTTTAAGCTTTACCGAATAACCAGTGAATTTATAAAAATACCAAAGGTCTTATGCTTATATTCATAAAATGCAATGAAAACCTTAAATAAGTGATAATATATGTCCATAATCTGTAACATTAATTCAATTTGCTATTTTTCTGCATCTTTAGGCGCATTTTTTCCCACAGGAAGTGGGCAATATATGGTACTTTCGGCTTTGAGTTAATGCAGTAAAACAGGGGTTGTGGTTTTCATTTTAAATGTGACAAGTTGCAAATGTCTGATGGATTAATACCTTTTCACATATTTTATTACATTGAGCGATTATTTGTTCATCCAAATATAACAGTGATATATAGCACTATTGTAACCGTTGTTATAGTCAGCTACTCATGACCTCCCTAATTAGTAGTGTACGGTCAGTCACAGCTGGTTAAATTAAGTTTTTACTCTTGTGTCTTACTTATCATACAAAAGAAGCAAATGGTGATGAGAAAAAGTAGTCGTTTTCACTAACCTTTTTCACAGTAACCCACCTCACTTAAAAATAAAAGAGTTGCAAGATCCCCAGATATTTATTTTCAAACTTATGGTATGCCAAAAGGGATGCTCCCTGAGGATAGAATTACTAAAAACTATAGATAAAGAGTTTGCTAGCATGCTAGCCTCACGGGGACATTGATCCAGTGTATTCCAGTACACATGTGGTTTGTGTAACTGAGGCTTTAATTATAAACTCTATATGCTGGTATTTTTATCAAATAAATGATGCAGCATAAACTGATTAGTGGTCGTGCATTATCCAATTAATTCAATATATATGACGTGTATCCAAGCGCACTTACTCATAGAGTTATCAATAAATAATCACATATGGCTTCAACATGAAGTCACAGCTTACTCAGAGCTTGGCCTTTTGTGTACTTAGAAGCAGTTAAGTACATAATAGCACATTCAAGCTGCTGTCATGAGCTGGGTTCGAACTCACAAACCAAGTAATTAAATGCAATATTTTGTTAATTCAGCCACTGAGGTGGCTTCAATAATAATAATAATAAAATAATTTTTAAAACTTAAAATAGGTGAAACCATCCTTTAAGGTGCTGATTGATATTTCCCCAAAATAATACTCTTGATGTCTGTACTGTTTTCTGTTATGTTATATTCACCCATTTTTGTGTAGCTTGTCATTTTAATAACATCAACATCCCGCCACAGAGATCGGGGTTCACTTCCCAGCCCGTCCTCAAGTGGGAAAGCTGGTAGTTGCTTGCTGTTGGTGGGCAGTTTACAGTACAGAACCTTGACCAACTCTATGGACTGGTTTCCTCTGCCCTCCCAACTACCTGTCGTGATATGCCATGAACAGTGTTGAATGTGGCGCAAAACAATAAATAAATGAATAAATAATGACATCAACATTGTCAGATTTTATAACATCAACACTACGGATTTACAAATAAAGTGGCTGTACACAACGCCTCTAACAAGTCTTTACCGCAATATCATCCAGACAGGGGACCCAGCAGGCCTGAAACTTTGAAATCAGGTTGAATCCAACGCAGAAATCTGGTTGAAATAAGTGTAGATTTTGCAAACTGATTTCAGTTGGATCCAACCAGTGAAATCATGTTGAAACCAATGTTGAAATCAGGTTGAATTCAATGGGTGAAATCTGGTTGAAATATGTGTAGATTTTGCCAACTGTTTTTGGTTGAATCAAGTGTATGACATGGGGTTGAATTCAATGGGTGAAATCAGGTTGTTTACACTGTCTTCTTTATTTGAATCATTGTAGCTTGTGTGTCATAATTATAGCTTCTTAATAAGATTATACAGTAACTATCCATATACATATTTTACAATTTGGATACAACTTCAAAGTAATCAATTCTTTCCAAGATGACATGTTTTCATGAATCATTATATATTCAATATTCTATTTCTGATGACATTGTAATGACACATAATTTTGCATCAGCTTTCAAATATATTTTCTCAAGATATGTAAATACATATTTTCCAGCTAGATATCCATCTTTATAGAACCGGTATTATTCAATGTCTTCAATTGAAATTCTTTTGTGAAATTTAAAAATAAATTTATAGTTCTTTTCTTTGTAAAAACAAACAATATCTTCAGTATTTTATAAAATCAATTTCTTTTAAATGTTTTATTAAGTTGGCTATACTTATATTGTAATTATAAAGAAGCTATTATCATGTAGCCAAGCCACAATGCTCAGTACAGATGCTTGTGTTTCCTACAACTTTGTCATATAAACTGAACAAGGCCAAAAGGTGTTTTGATCCCCTAGCGCAAGCGCAAAGCCATCAGAAACACGAGTAATGCATTAGAATACACAAAAGTCTTGTGACAGAAAGAAATTCCAACTTAGATACATCCCACAGCTGGTCCTCAACAGCTGGTCCTCACCCATCCAAGTACTAACAGCCTATTGCCGCTTAACTTCAGTGACCAGACAAATAGTCATCACTCTGTGCCACAATTCCTGAAAGTCTGATGCAAGGAGGACATATGTATGGAAAAAAAAGCAAAAGGGCATGTGTCCTTTTAACTATTGGAGAGCAAGAGAGGCAAATTCAGAATGCACAGGTGTTGCCAACCTGTTTTCTGTTCATGTTGGAAAATCTAACTTGATTTAGTGTTGATTTTTATGAAGTATCACTACTTTTTCCAGTCAAAAATCCAGCTTTGAAATAGTGTTGAAATTGTGTCAGTGTCAATTTTTTAACCAAAAATCGCCATGATTCCTGGTCAAAATATCACTACTTTTTCATGTCAGAAAACTAACTTAGCTTTAGTAGTTAATAATGTGGATTTCAACATCAGGACCTGTTTTCAACTATAAATCAATGACATTTCAAAGCATGTACTTGCTGGGGAGTGACTATGAAGGGGTAAAGACTTTTCTGAAGAGACAGATAGATGCAGATATATAGATATATTAAATTATTTTAAATGCATGGTCTATATTAAAATATGCTATATTTTTTAAAATTAACTGTCCTCTACCTGGGAATGGAGATGGGATGCTAATTCTATGTAGATAAAAATTTTTAATTTACTACAGGCATTTGCATGCCCAACTCAGCAAGTAACCAAAATACTGAATATATCACTGACCATTTGAAGTCAATAATCAAAATTGGGTCAGAGTTTGAATGTGCATTATTGACTTTATGTTTGTGCTGATTTAAGATTAAGTAGTGAATTATGACGGGAAACAGCAGTGTTAATCTCGAAGCAAACCTTCGCAATTTTTGAATACTTTGACTGATTTGGAACTGATTGTTCAAACCGGATGGGTCCAATAGCAAAAATTACACCTCTGACTCCTTCAACACAAAATTAGACACAAAAGGTATCAGTACAATTGATGATCAAGTAAAACAAACTGTCTGTGAGATGAAGTGAAACCAAGAAATGTACTTTTTAGTGAATATTTTTTTAATGAATTCCTCGACAAAATATTTTTAATTCTTTATTTGCACATTCTCAGAGTATTAATGGTTTCAGGTGAATTAAGTGTAAATCAATAATATACATAAAAAGGATCATCATAAAAGTGGCACTCCACTTGATCATCCTTTATTGAAAAGACTTCCTTATTTCGTTTGCACCTGTTCCTTTATCAGGGCAATTTTCAGTTTATTTGAAGAAACAAAATATTTATTCGTCCTCATCTAAATCTATGTGATGTTTTAAACATAATTTGCATAAATTGTAATCTTCATCTGGTGAAGTAATCTACATAGATTGGAGAATTTTACTAAGCTGGTCACACATTGTTCACTGTAATTCTTCCTACATGTGAAATTTTACTTTCAGTTTAAGTGCTAACTTTTTAAATCAAAAATCGGGTCTATATGAGTCTTACTTTTGAGGCATACAGAACAATATTTCATAATTCAATCTTGAACTTTTGCATGACAAAAATGAACATCTTTTGGAATGATGCTTTAATCAACCTGAAATGTCCCGTGATGAATATCCATTTAGTTTGACTTTTGGTGTTTTAGGAGGTGTTATCTACAAGAATAAAGAAACATAACTAGTTTCTGAGGTATTGCATAGCATCATTTTGACAGTGAAATCCTCTATAAACAAACCCTCTTAATATTAACAGCACTGTTACTGCGTCCATATGTACATTAAACCCATTGACACTTTCTATATACATGTTAGTATGTTTACTTTAACATCATATTTGGCAGAAGAATGACTTTTTTTTTTTAAAGTTTTTTTTTCACACTGGTATCAATTGTATGGAAAGGACGAGATAAATGTCAATCGAGTTTATACTAAAAGACTGTGCGTTGTTTTTGTAGTAATAAAACTATTGTATACTGCTATGTTCAACACTTTGTAACATAGCAGATAGTCACACAGAGGAGCAGGAAAATGAATATTACAAAGACAGGATCCTGTAACTTTACACAGTTAAGCCAGGGCCAAGATTTAAACCCAAGACTTCAGAGGTGGGATAATAGTATGTTATCATTACACTTCCTTATGCCATTTACATGATAGCAGGCACCTGTCACCAAAAAAACAACAAAAAAAAAAACACAAGAGGTGTGGGTTTACAAATATAATAGATATTATCACAACATATACAATGTGAAAAAAATATTCAAATTCTTTGTAATGTGACTTTATGTGCTAGAAGCATTTATAAAGTGGTAACATGGTGTGAACATCCTCTGAGATACTGATTTTTCAAGATAGGAAATTCTATATAATCCCTAAAGAGATCGTAACAAAATAGCATCCAAGGGGAGTGACTATGTAAAGGGATAGACTTTTATGAAGAGATAGATTCTAGGTATTTGATAAAACATTTGTGTTCTGTGACCTGGTGTTTTAGGAACACCTTGTTTTTAAGCGCAAGCCTCGAAACAGCTCGCGCTTCTACAGATCACTTTTTTATCTCTGGACTTTCATCAGTTGTGGCGCAGTGTGATGAGTATTTGTCTGCTCACTGAAGTTAAGTGGCAATGGGCTATATTAGTACTTGGATGGGTGACCATCTGAGTTCTAGACCAGCTGTGGGATGTGTCTCAGTTGGAATTTCTTTATGTCCCCAGACTTTCGTAAATTCTAGTGCACTACTCGTGTCTCTGATGGCTTTGCGCTCGCGCTAGGGGACCAAAACACCTTTTGACCTTGTTTCAACTGGCGATGGCAAAGCAAAGCCAATTTTCTTTGATTAGTTTGAGAAAAGAGATAGGTGTTTCAATCTACTGGATCAGTGAAAATAAATGTGAGGTTAGTTCAGTTTGGAGGCTTTAAATGCAAGGAGATGTTATTTATAAATAATACACTTTCTCAGTTTGAAAAGTATCATGAGATCAACCCAGGTCTCACAAAAACCAGAAGTTCTTATTGTGATGTGTTAATAGGCATGCCTAACAGATAGTTCTTACATATTTACTGATAAACACCACCCTGCAGTGAGTGAGTGTGTTTGTGTTACTTGCATATGTTATCCACTTAATCATTAGTAAAAATTTGATTTACTCTCAATCTTGCTAACCTTCTTTTGGTTACTCTAGGGCACAATGATATACACACTGAGAAAGTGAAGTTCACTTACTCTGAAAGAACTGTTTGCGAGTGTTTAAATAGCAGTTTTTATATTTGTAAAAAGGTGGGAAATCTCACAGATTTACTAGCCCAAGTTTCCTTTATTCATACGAGTTTCTTATACATGTTTACTACACAGGTAACCATACCAAATATCCCATATGTGAGCTAAAATTCTAAGATCTTAAAGAAATATTGCAAAAATCAGAATTGCATCAAAATGTTGAATCATATGTCCCGTGTGGTATCAATATATAACCTTTAAAAGCTAATATCGTGTCTCCTCATTGCTAGCAAGTTATATTTTGACTAAAAATAAACTGAAGAATTTTTAATATATCATCATAGAAAGGTTACTAGGCAGTATCACTCTTTACAGATTACCCTCCAGTATCCCTTTTCAAATGCCTGCAAGATACTGAAACAATAGAAATAAAAAGACGAAAGAAGGTGACAACAAATTGAATAATACAGCAACAAATCTTAACTGTAGCATCTTTTACTTCTGGCTAAAACTACTCAAAGTAACTTTTTGGTTGTCTGGAAGAGAGATTAATATGTTGCTGACACAGGAAAGCCAAGGGCAGTACTGATAATTTTTTTTAAAAATAATTACACCAACAAGGCTCAATTTCGTCGTACACGACCACAAAGAGCACAGAAACACAACAAATAAGCCTCACTATGTATGTCTGTTTATCTTTCACTTTCACAAAAGTCTATACTAAAGGTGTGATCTGGTCATAGTTTGTGAATTTCACTGCTATAAAAATGACAACAGTGACCATGATTATAACATAGAAATAAGACAAATTTTACGTTCATAATATCAGTTGTCATGTAACCAGGAAGTGAGTAAAATCAAATATATTTTATTTCCTGTTTCTGGGGATTTTCTTGTGCCTTTTTTATTATGCAGATTGAGTTATAACCTTCTTCAGGCAAAAATAGAATTCCAAGAGGCAAATGCTACAGAACGCCTATTTGATTAAATATTTTACGCAGTTTCACTTTAAAGGCTGCCTCCCGGCAGATGCCCTCCATTTTTTCTTACCAAAGGGTGCATTTACATGTACACGATGTGCAGTGGACAATATGTACACGTGATTTTGCTTTGGTTACCTTTTGATTTTTTTTTGTATTTCTCTTGCATTTGAACGTGGTTTGCAATTGACAACGTGTAATTACTTACAAGAGCAAAACAATAAATGATTTTTTTTCACACATATTTTGAATATTAAGAAAGAAAATACTCCTGTTTGGGGTTTATAGGTGAATCAATAAAAAAAAAAAATAGCTTTACATAAAGAACAAAGGTTTGAGTGCTGTTCAATATTTTCAATTTATGGTTAATGTTTTAGATTGCGAGAGGTTATTCCAGTTTTTGTGTGAAAATTTGCACTAAAGTCAATTTTAGTGCAAAATTCATTTTTTTTTAAATCCTGGAATAGTAAAAATGTCACTCGAAATACATATATTTGTTTACAATCTTAGCAAAATATAGATTGCAGGTAATAAAATAATGATTGTACAAAATTTGTAACAAAAATTTAAATCAAGCTCAGAGATGATAAGGGTCTACAATTTTTTTCCCTTTTAGGTGCTCCTTGAAAATGCGCACCAACATATCATGGTCCACTGCGCAGGTCTTTGATAAAGTTTGTAATTGTTCAAACTCAATGGATAAATATATCAAAACAAACACAGTAAATCAGTTTCAACATCCATGGATAACCGATCACAAAACACAGTTTACGTCTAAATAGGTTTCCACATTTTTACATCAGCCATTTCCTTGTGCAAGTACTTGTCAGTTATTGTCACAAACTGTTGTTATCTTATTAAATAGTAATCTTACAATCAATGCAAGCCAACACCTAAGATGGTAATATTGTGTATTTATCCTTTTTTAGGCAGTAAATCCTCACCAAAGGAAGCAATTCAAACACACCAGTTAAGTGCCCATTGGCTGTAGAGGGTAACCCTTCTTTGATTTGCCATATGCTAATTGGATTACATCTTAGCTTGGTGTAAGACATCTGCTTTCAATACTTAACCCAGTTTTAATAAACAGCACACTTTCTAAGCATTAGTTATGTCACTTTGATTGTCCTGAAACAACTTAATACGGAAATAGAATTAAGACTTTCTAAGCCCAAAAGACTAGTATGATTCATGTAAAAGCTATGGAAAACAACATGGAAACTAGTTTGTATTTGCTTACACTCATATTAATTGCCAGTAAAATGTTTCTTATCAATGTCTGTGTCATCAGTGATCAAGGGTGGATTAAGTTTAAAGCCACATTTACCAAAAAACGACATCAAAGTTCCGCTTGATGATTGCTTCCTTTAGTGTAATTACTTCCTTATTACAGTAGCATCTGCAAGAGTGCAAAGGCTGTCATTATTCAAGCTTATGTAGTTAAAGCTAAGCATTAGATAATGATCTTAATCTAGCAGGCCAAAACACATTGTCCCATGATGGATATCATAATTTATATTTTGATATTTGTAGCAAATTCCCAAAACTTTTCTTTCAGATTTGAGTTTATTACCTAAAAATAAATATTGATGACAATTGTTCAATCAAGAAAATGTTTCATAATGTAGAGCTATACATGTATATGTGTAGTAGGTAGTTAAGTTCTCAAAACATGAAAAAGCTCTACGTTAGATTACCAGTTTCATTACTGTTTTATCTTTTAAGTAACCATGGTTTAATATTGATATAAATTATGTATGAATTCCTATACAAGTAGACTTTAAACACTGTGAGGAAGTCACCTTAAGCACCAACTAAGATTTTACCTACAATATGTTCTAACTTGATTTTTATTGTCATTGTTTTAACCATGATATATCTTCCCACAGGGTGGAACTCAATGCTCAAAATGACAAAAGTTTTTGCTACAGTGAGATGCTTCCTCAAAGATGGCACTTATGCTCTATTCACTCTACAGGCGGTCGTCCCGTGGTTGGAAGTTTTTATCGGCAGTGGAACCGCCTCCCAGGTCGGCCCATATCGTCCATGTTGTTCACACTATAGGCGGACGGCCACTGATTGGATATGGTTTTTTAACCATCAATAACAGTTGGATGACAGTACTAAAAATGTTGGTCACCGTGAAGTGAAATCCATTAACCTTAATTCACCTTCGGCGAAATGTCCAATACCTTAACTCACCTTATGTCACCATATCACACCAAAAGACACCCGAATCACAACCTTATGTACACCGTGGATCACAACTGCAGTTACTGCAGCTAGAAATTCTTACACGCATGCGTGAAATTGTCAGTGCATGCTCACGGTATCAAAATCAGAGGCGGGAATTTTAAACAGTTTAAAGCTTCCATAGGACTCGCCAGGTAGTGGACGGTTCGTCACTGATTCGCAAGGTCGCATACAGACTTTAGACAGTTACCCATCTGTAAATATCTGATAAGGACCTTAGTGAAAACATACAAATAAGTCCCCTAAGCACCAAATTGATCTAATAATATATAATACAGCTATTACACACCTTATCTTCATACACGATTAACAATATGATACAAGCTGAAATTATTTTTATTTAAAAATAATTCCCAACTTTTACACTGTCATTGAGCATCGTCAGCATAATAGGATTGAAGTCTTCATCTCAGAGTACTGTTATTTCCTTATTTACGGTCAAAGTTCTAAATATTTGTTTGATACCCCACTAGTATATTTCCTTACAATGGTATCTGTATGTATTTGCTGTCAACTTGATGACCTAGTCCTTATTACTCAGTAAAGAGTCCCTCATATCTGTGTAGTGTATATTGTAGAATGAACTGCCCAGAATATCTATAACATGTCCCTCTCACCCATCTAGCATGCATAATTATGTACATATTTCATAACAAAAATCCCAACACAAAACATTATCCCAGTGCAGTCAAATACAGGTATTCTTTCAAATGATCAAATGTGGTTCAATATGAAGTTACAACTCAGTGAAAGCTTGGCCTTTTGTGTACTTGGCAGCAGTTAAGGGTATAATAGCACATTCAAGCTGTTGTCATGGGTTGAGTTCGAACCCACAAGTAAAGTAATAAAATGCAAAGTTTTGATAAAAATAATATGATAATAATAATAACACTTCCAATGTGTGAAATCATCCTTTATAGTGCTGATTGATATTCAACCAAAATAGAGAGGCTGTGGAACACAAAACATATCACAGCTCTTTCGACTACTGGTATTCTACCAAATCCAAATGCAATTGTCTGAAGCGAACTGAACACAACGAAAAGTTTGAATAGAACTGCAAAACTTAAACTGAATCAGTAGTCTTTTTGTCAGAAGAACTTAAATCTACAGTTCTAGAGCTATTTCAATTATTCTTTTAATATTTATGACTGATACAAACCCAGTAAATCTAAAATTCTTATTTACTTATTACAACAAAGGTACGCATTACAATTTTACTGAAAAAGAACCCTGATTTCCAAAAAATCACCTTTTTAACGTAGTTATTTCTAACTTTTGTTTTTGATTTTATCTCTTTACTTTCTATTTTTTCCTTGCCACCCTTTATTTATGCTAGCAGTGTTTTGTGTCACTTTGAAGTGAGTTATGGCTATCTAGAGGAATAGATTTTTTGGTGTGGCAAATAAATTTGTAGCTTAACCAGTCCAATAAAGTAGTTCTATGACTGGTGGTCTGCAGAAAAACCAAACAGTTGATCGCATTTTTACACAACACAGATATAACCATTCTTGTTTTGTCAAAATAGTTTTTATTTATTTATTGTCAATTGTGCAAAATACTTTACAGGAATTATTCAGATAAAAATTGTCATATGCTTAATTTTGTTTGGAATTTAGATTTTTATGGAATTGGAACAGGAATTGTAACAAAAGAGAATCAACATGCTTTGAACTTATTGACATGAACATGTAAATAAAATCACTTTGACGTTACCATTTTAGTGTCACATGGCAGTTAGTGATTTCACGATTAGTATGTATTTGAAGATTTCATGCTTCAGTATTTTTCCAAAGAAATAATTAAACATGAGAAAACAAGTATTGGTAGTTCTCAGTGTTTTATAATTATTTATTTTAATAATTAATATTTCATCCCAATCAAGGATATTTCTTCCATCTGGGTGGGACCTCTGTATCATACACGGCTTGGCTCTACTCCTAAAAAATAATAACTCCAGCTGAATTCCACCCTTAGCAAAGCAGCCAGCTGAATTCCACCCTTAGCAAAGTAACCTGAAATTGACATAAAATAATGTAGAGCAAAAATGGCTTGAGTTTATTTTAAAATTTTTGCCTTGAACTTGCCTCATCTCACCAAGGGCTGTATTTTAAAGATGAAACATACAGAACTGAAAACTTGCATGTGTTATCTGCAATTACCACCGCAGAGGGTGGGTTGAGTGGCAACATTTAAGAATTGGCTGAGTACTGGTAGCCATATTTTGAGGAGGGAACCGGCTGGTAGAGATTATCACTTGATCTAATTTACCTCACTTATTGGGACCAGGAACATTTTAACAGGCAATTTAGGACATGTGATTTTTAGACATTACAATCGAATTGCATAATATCTGATGTGGCTTATTTAAGATCCAACTTACTCCTCTTTGCACAATGCCAAAGCTGCTAAAGTGGCACTACAAAGAGAGAGTGGGGTAAATAAATGGGAAGAAATCTCACATATTGACAGTATCATCAGGATACGTGTTGACCAAACATCCTAATAGTACTAGCAAGAGTGAGGCTAGATCTCGAGAAAGAGACAGAAAAGAAGGCCAAGGTATTGTAAAAACTCTCCGAATGAAGTTGTATTGTATTGTATTTGTACACAGCGATTATCTCCATGTACTACAGGACTCAAATTGCTATATGACCTATCCGACTACAAAAGTACAGCCCTACTCTCAAGTTACTGACATTCCTCTAACTGAAAGACAGATGCTTAAGATTGACCATTTATCAATGTCCTTAAGGTTCTTTAGCCTGCCACTGGGGATATCACCCAATGACGGAGGATGGCCATTTTAAGTGGTCCTCAGAGCCACTATATATCTGCCTGTACCTGGGATCGAACCCATGTCATCTGTGTTCCTAGGTGTGTGTGTTACCTGCTAGGCCACAGTGGCAGAATGAGACATAAAATATTTTCAAAGAGGGTGATGATAAAAATGTTATATTGTAGACACTTACATATGTTCACAGTGCCTTTTAATTGGACAGCAACTTAAGCTGGCTAAATAGGTTATACCCTGAGAAAGCATAATTTTAGTGCATAAACCGGGGACTGCAAGCCATTAAAGTCACGTGCGAGCATAAAAAACAGGCTGAGAACTTTATTGATGTTTTAAACAATATTTATAGTAGTGTCAGTAAGTACAATATCATCTCATATGACAATATCCACTTGACTTATGACCACAATCTTATCAAGAAAAATCTATGTTCACAGTTGAAACACGTAACTGGTGTCATGGTCAAAATATTATCTAGACATTGCTATTGACCTATTTCTAAGGTAAATAATTATGTAAAAATCTCAAAATTAGTACTGAAGTTTTGCAAGTTTTTTTTTCATGTGGAAAACCTGGTGTTACGAGGATGAGTACAGACAGGGAGGTTTCTACCTTTGCTGAAACATTGATAAAAAAAGCCCTTGTTGTCAGAGGTGCAGAGATACCAAGCAAAAGCAAAACAATCATTCCTAACACTCACAACAGAGAGTCCCACCTAGTCCATTGAATGTCATCAATCATTGCTGGATTGAGCTATTTACATGGGAACAATGCTACCAAGTTGGTTTTGGAAAAAAAACCTTTGTATGGCAATACGTTTTCTTATTATATATTTGTTTTTTTTTTGTAAAAATGGCATGTGCCATACAAAATTAATATAAAACCTATTCAATAATACCAAGCCTTCTAGTCAGGCTTACATCTTGCTTGACAGTTCAAGTGATGATTAATTAACAATGTTAAGATCGGAACTTAAGCATACTCATAAAAAATTCTGTTTTAGCATTTCATTTGTTCCATATCTTTTTCTATTTCAAGAACAGATAAATTATTAATCTGAGAAACAAATATCTTATAAACATTCTTGGATCCAGACAGTGGGCCAGATGACTACCAAAATCTATTCATCTGTTAATTATGGATTTTTCCTGATAATGTTACCAAAATCTGTTCACAAATTTATTACCAAGCAAACAGCTGAATGAACAAGTAAATGCACGCCAGCACAGTCCCCACCCCAAGTCAGAAACAACAGATGCGGGTACCAAGTTTATTATACATTAATATATCTATATATATATATATAGTTACTACTAAAATATTTACAAGTCATAACAATAGGTATAAAGTATTAATATATGTGACTAGTAATACAGTTGTGAGCAATGCAAGAAATTTACTGATCTTGACTTGTCATTAGAGTCCATCTCTCTGACCACAAAAAGAAGCATTGCCCAAGATAAAATAAAGTTACTAAGTTAAGAATATCGAGTTAAGAACATTTTTGACCCCTAAGATGACCTTTAACCCCAGCAGAAGAGTAGGTCAGGTAAGTCAAGGTCAAGGACGAGGAAATGTACTAATTGTATGTGTTTTCGACTAGGGTGTCCTGTAACCTCTCTAAACTGCTGAGGAACAAGGTAATCCTAGGGGTTTACAATGATAAAAATTATAAAATACAAAAATAGGAACCTTAAGGACATTTGTTAATTTATTTATTTGTTGTTTACGTCGGGTTCAACAGCCAGGGTCATATTGCGATGGGTAGTTTACAGGTGGAGGAAGCCAGTGCATCATGCACTGTAAGCTACCGGGCATCAGCAAGTAACTACCAACTTTCCAACATGAAACGCCCGGCGCGAGATTCGAACCGGCGGCCTCAGAGGTTGGAGACGAGAACTCTAACCGCTACACCACCGAGCCCCCTCCATGACATTTGTTAAGAGCAAGCATAAAACTGACCCTCAAGCCCAACACAGTAGAAAGCAATATCTATGCATTATTTACAGCAGCAGCAAGGGCAAGTGCAATAGATTTACCAGATGAATGGTCAGAGTGAATGTATTGCCACACACAGTCAGATGACCAAGTTCCATGTCTTTTTATGTCTTGAATTGGTACATTCGAATTGAAGGCAAAGGTTGCCCCAGATCTCCTAAAATCGTGGAAAGTAAAAAAGGCCGAATGATAACCTAATTTTTGATTTATAACCTTTAAAGTTTTACGAACCCTGGAGTCAGTGAGAGGACTCGAACCCCCAGGGGAAGGTAGTTGAAACAAGGAAGAGTGAGCAGACATAGGATAAAGAGGAAAGAGTTCTTTGAGAGCCCTGAAAGGGCAAATGTCATGATCATGTAATTTAGGAAGTGTGACACATTGGACTTTATCTCTAGTTTGGATGGTTTTAGACCATTTGTAAGGATTTTGACAAAAGTTTTGGTGAAAAATACATCATGACCAGTTAAATGTCTAGAAGGGTCGAAAGTAGAAAGAGAGTGGGGGGCCAGATTGAAAAGTCTCATAAAAGCAAAGAAACCAGTAAGAAACACTGCTCTGTAAACCAGTCCATGTGGGAGATCCAGGCAAGCAATTGAAATACGCCTAAGGATAATGAGGTCAATGAGATTGTGAGGTCTCAAGGTCAAAGGTCTATTGGTTTTCAATGACTTGATGAAATACTTGATTTTGGGATGATTAAAAACAACATATGGTAACTCATACAATACAAAACTGGCCTTTATGGCTGACACATAATTTTCTACCATTGCACTAGAACATTTATTTTGCACCAATCATTCTAAAAAGGCTAATATGACTTTAACATTTACATCTGCAAGCAGAAAACCATTGAAGATGCAGAAGGCCACAAAGACTCAAAACATGCTCTGATATGCTCATTGTGTTTTAGGATGAAAAGCATGATGAGACCTGCTGGAAGCCTTGGAAGCCAGAGGCGCCAATGCAGCATGTTCTACAAATACAAAGTGTAGGAACTCTACTATCAATATAAACAGAGGAAGGCCCCTGCAACACATTTTATATACATGGATATCACTGGACACACAATACCATGCCCCCTGACAAGGATCTGACACATATATATACATGAAATGTCACTGGACACCAATAACATGCCCCGTGACAAAAATATAACACATACAAGAAACACATAACAAATACGGATCCAGATCCAATAGATCCATGGACACTGGTATCCAGACCAGATGAGATATCTGAGAATGTAAAAAATCAATTTGAGCAGCTGAACCCTGCCATCTGGACAGTGTATCAGCCACTTGATTGCTTGCTCCACTAATGTGTGTATATTGGACTTCAATGTCATGAATGGCTCTGACATACCAAATATTTCTGGCACTGGCTGCCAAGAAAGCGTCACATGTCTTACCTGACTTCAAAACCATCACTACTGCCTGGTTATCACAACGTATGAGAATGTTTTTGGTAGCCCATAAGTTTGCAAACAACCGCATGGCCAACAAAATGTTGACTATTTCTAGATGTACAATGGTCCAGTTTCGGAAGCAACGAACAATGCCCAGGTGATACACAAAATTGCCACACCTGCCACCAAAACCCATCAAACAGGCATCAAGATCCAACGCCATGTCCATTGGTCTGTGGTCATACAGTGAAATGCCATTATACCATGGGAGAAATGTGGCAAACCACCTCAAGTCATGTTTGAAGTCAGAGGTGAGAGTTATGGATTGTGTAGGGTGAGATGACCTTAGCAGTTCCAACATCCTGTTCAAAAATACCCTGGCTGGTCTAACACATTTGTGTACGTATAGTAGCAATCCTAATATGGACTGAAGTTGATGCCTTGACGCCACCTTTTTATTTAACCATTGACGCACTACACTGTTAATTTCTTCCAGTTTTTCTGGGGGAATAGCAATAGTACCTTTGACGGTGTCAATCATGATGCTCAAGCACGTCACCTGGGTGGAAGGAGGCACCAGCTTCTTCTGGCTGACAGTTAGACTCAAATCTGACATGAGATCAAGCAATGTGATGTAAGACGCATGTGCGACGCTCTTGACGCCAATGCCAATGTAGTCGTCTATGTAATCAATGATTTAAAACCCTTTCTGACGCATGATGAATCTGACGCCGTTGCTGAGGCGTTGAAAAATTTGACTCCCGTGCCTTGACCCATACGGGACACAGGAGTCGATGTAGTGGTCCTTCCAAATTAAGTCTAGCAGGTCATAGTCCCCAGGGTCCACCTTGACATGGCGTAACACCCTACTGACATCTACTTTGTAAAAAAGAGCACCCCTACCCAAACGCTTGAGCTCAGTAGTGATGTCATCCACTGTGGGAAGCGTCAGGTCAAATTCACTGTTGAGATAGGACAGCTTATCAATGCCAGTGTTTACTGAGGCCCCATGGGGCCAGCTTAGGTCCACTATAATTCTTCTGTCAGAATTTGGTTTATGTAATGTCATGAAGGGGGAACAATGGCCCCTTCTATGGGATGTTTTTCAAAAGGGCCCAAAATGGCACCATAGGCAAGTTCTTCCTCGAGGTATGCCTCTATATCATCTGGGAAGTCATTAGCTGAACTATGGTTACCTGTGTACTGATCCAGGGTACAAGCATGATAAAAGTCTAGGGGAAAGCCAAATTTGACTAACTCCAGAAGTTGTCTATCCCAATAACCTTCCAATGCTTTTTCCCAGGCTTTGACATTTAACTGGGACTGAATGGGAATTCTGGCTTGCAGAAAATTGGGTTTTTCCGTCATTTTAACTATTTCATGTACTTCCAACAAAGAGCCAGAGAACACAGTGTCTTGAAGTTCAGAATCAGGCATAACTTGTGGTTGTAAGGGAACAAAACCAAAGTTATAATCCACTTGATTATGCCACAGATGAAAAATAGGGTAATTTATTTGGATTGGATCTATTTTTGCCTTTTTGTAGTTGAAAAACATTACTGATGTTGCAAATTTATCATCAAAACCACCATAATTCACGTCATATACTGGTTTGACTTTGTCACAGACAAGATCTGATTCGCTGGTATCTGTGTTCACACTTGCCTGATGTTCAGGCTTCAATCCCTTATCCGACCCTGTACCACTAGTTATGTCATGAAATGTAGCAGACAAAGTATCTTTACAGATTGGGGGATCCCACTTTCTGAGATACAATCAACCTGAGCAAAATGATGGGTGGAACAACGGTCGACGTCACCAGCAGAACTAACACACTTGGCCTCAATCAATTCTTGGCCAGACACATTGTCACTCATATGTGCACTAACCTCACTGGCTGTTTCACTAGCATTGTCAATCACATTATCACTAGCCATTGCCTCACCACCATTGGAGCCACTTGCCCAAAAGACTCGACTCTTGACATGATTTTGACTATTATTTGACACTTTCCTAGCTAGATTTGCTTCCACAAACGCAGGTTTTACCTTAGAATTATACACAAATCTAGTATTGAAAATAGACTTTCCAGACTTAAGAGGGGCACCAGTGGCAACCACTGCAGAGGCAACACCATTAACATCAACATTTTTTGTCTGTTTTTTTATATTTTTACCATCATTACTGACATGACTATACATGACACATCCTGATGATGTGCAGCTGGTATTTCGTTTTTGTTTGTTGACCTCTATTTTGACAATTTTTTTTCCAAATGACCTAGCTGTTTGCCTTGTGCCAAACAAAATGCACATATGTGTTTATGCAAACGCCTATTCGACTCATGATCCCTCGAAAATGAACATGAATTTGTCTGAAAATTCTTGCAAAAGCAAGGTTTGCGGTTGTCAGCCCTACCCCATGATTGTTTGTTCATGGACACATGTTTTTGGGCATGAGCCCTGCGAATTCTGTCCATTCGATCTTCATTTTCCCATGTCAAAGACCCACGCTCCATTTCACAGAGCAAGACGGCATGGGCCGCCTTGGCTCCCTGCCACGAAAAATCTGTGGCGTCCTCCATGAGGTCGCCAAGGTAAGCTACCATGGAATCTCGATGCAAACTGGATTTTTGCTCTAGGATATTCTTGCAGAAGCCCTGGACCCATTGGGTCAGTGATAGCTGGTCATAAGATATACGTTGACGTGTTACCCCTCCCAAAATTGCTTCATGAGGCCAATGTACTTTGTCCTTGACAACAACGTCAACCCCACCACCCCTCTGAGATTTAAATTTTTGGGAGTTTTTACCTGTGGAGTTTGAACACTGGTCTAAGTCCCTAATACACCTATCAACTTTTCTTTGCAGATGCTGGGACCTTAATAACTCTAAACTCGGTGTATCACTGTCCTTAGAGGACGAATCATTTACTACTCTTTAATTTTGACAGATTTTTTACTATGTTTTACACTTTCTAAGTAACTGTCTGTACTTAACTCATGACTGGGTGTTGAGTGATGTACTGACGCTGCCATCCTGTCCTCCACTTGGTCCAGCCTGTCTGTACACGCTTCAGCTGCTCCAGGATCTGCATTTGCACCAGCTGGATTTCCCAGGCGTAGTCTGACTAAGTCGCACCAGTTGAGATGGCAGCATCTCTTAACAGTTCAAAATTTGCATCCTTTTCTTTCACCAGTTGACATTTCTTCCCAGTCGGAGGTAGATGTCTTTGCTTACAAGCTCTGCATTTTTGCTTATTATCAGGCATTTTATATTTTAATTTAAAGTCAATGGTCCTTATCTGAAATCAATCACAGAAACCCCACAGGGGCTGAAATTCTGTACTCGGCAGGACAAAGTCAGACTTCAATTCCGACCAACAGACTATGAGGCAAACGCCCCCAAAAATATAGGGGTCCAAAAATTCAAGCCAGAGGTTGTCTCGATGACTATGGAATTTGTAGAGAAGCATCAATTGCCAATGGTTCACAGTTCAGCCAGTGTCACAACTAATCAGTATTCATCCATAAAACATTGCAGACTAAATGACCGTTCCATTTTATGTACATATCACACAGATTAAAACCTAAAACAGTAACTAAAATTCATAAAATGACGCTAAAAGAAAAACCACAAATGTAAAAATCATTTCCAAAGTTTCTAATGTTCATATTTCACTGTCAAGATTCCAAGTGATACTAACATTCCTGGAATTTTCTTAGATTTACAGGAAGGTCAAAGGTTAACCAATAAAAAGGGTTGATACACTGGTTACTGGGGAACTGGGCAGCGAGGCCAAACCCTGTAAAGGTCAGTTATATAACAGTTATGTAAATGCTTATGTAACATCAGTCTGGTTACCTAACATCAGACTGGAGACCTGACCACTAATAAAGGTACCCACCAACAAAACCCTGACCTGGGAGAAGGACTGACACCTGGGTCGTCTGAACAACCTAAACGAAAAACTAACGCACTTGATAGAGCAAATGAACTTCATCCCCAGATTAATTGGCGTGACACAGCTTAGATATACTACCTTCAAAAGGTATTCCATGTTATCAATTGGTAATGGTAAAATCTGCAATTTAGAGGCCATTCTCGCCTGCGATTTATCAGAATCAGTATCGATAAGCACAAAACATAGGGTCCCATGGTCGTAGTCAGAGGAAGCTCAGGTCTAGGGCCAGATGTAGTTCACCCCCACGATGATGCAGAGGTCAATAGGTGTGAAAGAGGACCTGGATTCAAGAAACAGATATGGGCACTACATAACCCATACTGCCTGGCCTGGCGTGAATGTTATCCAAGGTTTTAGGAACTATACCTATATGGCACCCAAACTTTTATTTCAGGTGGTTGACACTTTGTGGGGTAGACCACAAAAAAACAGAACCTGGTACAACACCTCCCCCCCGGGAATGGAACTTAAGCTGGCCTTAAGGTTCCTGGCCAGAAGGGATTCAACTGGTAGTCTGTCAATCAACTTTATGATGAGAGGCTCCAGTGTGATGTAGATGATTGCGGAAATCTGCCAGGTGATTATTATAAATATGAAAGTGATTGATTAAGGTGCCCAACACCGGAGAGGGCTGGAGAGAGATAGAAGGTGTCTTCCACAGCAGATATAATGTGGCAATTTCTATGAGAGCACTTGGTGGGAAGCATGTGGCCATCATATGTCCCCCAAAAGGCGGAAGTGCTTGTTTCAGCTGCAAGGGCTTTCATTCTATGGTACTGCTGGCCCTGTTTCACAGATCTTGCAGAAGTGCAGTAAGAGGGATAATATAAAAAACGGCTCCATTCAATTTACAACGCCCCAAGATATTTATCCAAACAGACCTCCCCTATCCTTCTTCATATTGGCAAAGGAAGCATACCCCCTAAAGTCCTGGAAAATGAAACCCTTTTCTCGAAGGGGCCTTAAGGTGCCCAACACCGGAGAGGGCTGGAGAGAGATAGAAGGTGTCTTCCACAGCAGATATAATGTGGCAATTTCTATGAGAGCACTTGGTGGGAAGCATGTGGCCATCATATGTCCCCCAAAAGGCGGAAGTGCTTGTTTCAGCTGCAAGGGCTTTCATTCTATGGTACTGCTGGCCCTGTTTCACAGATCTTGCAGAAGTGCAGTAAGAGGGATAATATAAAAAACGGCTCCATTCAATTTACAACGCCCCAAGATATTTATCCAAACAGACCTCCCCTATCCTTCTTCATATTGGCAAAGGAAGCATACCCCCTAAAGTCCTGGAAAATGAAACCCTTTTCTCGAAGGGGCCTGACTTCAGAGGAGAAGATTTATAAATACAGAAGCAGTATATGAAGGAGGGTGGTTGAGAATGGCTCGGGGATGCTCACTTATCGGTGATGGGTGCTCGTCTTACCAATACACCAAGATCCAAAACTGGCGGCCACAATTAGGCTTGAGGTTTTCTCTTTACAAATTTTGGGGTAGGATTGTAACTGTTTGGCTTTACATTTTAAATGTTTGGTATAAAAGGTTCTAAACCTTTGACATTATTTTTCTTAAATTTAAAGTTCTTGGGGTTAAGGGTTCCAGCCCTTTAAATTTAAAATTAAAAATTCGAAGTCTATCAACTTAAACGTTTGAATTCTAGTCTAGTAACTGTAAGATTTTAACAGTGGGGTCTATTAAATTTAACTTTTAAAATAGAATTCTTTTTAGTTTTGTGTTGGGCAAGTGGTAGGATTTATAACAATATGTGTGATAATGTGAGCTTGAGTATTTGTTGGGTTCAGTAACACTTTTGTTGTGTATTCATATTGTAAACACGTGGCTATTAATTTTTTTGGGTAAAAATGGATGACCCTGAAAAGGGTGAGTCTTTTTAAAGTCCTCAGTACAAGAGGAGCAGGAGACATGGGTTGGAGCAGATCTTAGTGTTGTGGATTCCGTGGCTGTGTGTCTGCTAAAAAGTCTTGGGCTATGAGCTGGAGCTGGTTGCTGCCGTTGTTGTTGTGGCTGGTAGTTATTCTACTGTGTTGGTGAGGGGTTGTGGTGTGTTACTCGTGGTGTGTGCTTGATACTCATCCTCAGCTGGTGCAGGAAACAGGGCTCGACACTGTGGCTCAGTGAATGCAGGGGTCAGGGGTAGGGGCTTAAGACTGCTGTGGGTCTAGTGCAATGACTCTTGATACTGTTGTGTTGGATACTACTAAAACTTGTACTGAGTCGGTTTTGTGTGAGTTCATATTTGGTGATTCACAGGCCTGCTATATGACAGATAAGGCAGGGCAAAACGACTGTGTAGTGGGTGGCTAGTACATCGGCAGTCTCATATCCCATGCAATTTCTTTGTCCTGAAATCGATTTGATATTGCTCCTCCAAATGTTCTGCCTGCTTCTAAATTTAGTTGATGAACACTGCTGCCTCGCTGGATTTTAATGTGTGAGATGGGGCTGTAGCAGTTAGGAATTGGTTCATCATTCCCTCCATCCTCTCCAAAGTACCCAGGAAGGTGTTGTTGTCCTCTAAACTTCTGGAGGTCTGCTGTCTCTTAGAGTAAGGAATGGCCTACTGAACTAGTCTCTGATGCCAATGTGCTCGTGTTGATATCTGAAGAGCTGGTGAGACTATTATGTTTTGGTGTTCTCAATTTAGACTAGGGACCAGGTGCTGCAAGATGACCTACCCTCTTTGAAGCCTGACCCCTTGACACTTTTGCGAATGTTGTGGGGCTTGATGAAGTCCTCTGTGAACCAAGTCTGTAGCTTGGTGAGTCGCGTGGCCTGACCTAACTTATCAATGGTGAGCTTCCCAAACTGTATGTGTGTTCCAAATCAAGACCTGAGCCCCCAGGCTCTAGATATTTACAGCTAGCTCCTCTCAGCAGGCCTCCTTCTTGACAGTGTCTCTATTGTTAGGAGAATTCTCGTTGAACAGTATGTTATAAACCATCATCAAATTCAGCAAGCTCTGTAATTTGCGAAAGCCTTGCTTATACTACCTACTTGTCAATGGGGCTAATAGTGATGTCTGTAACAGGTCCTCGCTTTGTTGACTCATCCTCTGTCGGGTCTTAAGCTGAATCTTCTTTAGATACCTCCTCCCAATGCACTTTGCTTCAGCCACCACCTGATTCTTCCGGATCCCTTTCCACCTGTGATTCCTTCACATGTAGAACACCCAATTCATATGTCGATTGTCCTCCTCAGCTGCTGTAGCCATCCTCTTCCACTTCCCTTTATACAGAACTTTGGTGGCTTTATTTTTGCTTTTCTGAAAACTCAAAACACTAAGTATTTTCAAAAAACAAAGTCCTACGTAGATGAAATTATGAAATATGCCAGCATGCCATTCCTGTTGCCTCCTTGAAATGTTGAAAATGGAATGAGGGAATCTGACCAGCGGCCATCTATCAATACCCTAACATAACCACCCCCGGATAACAAGTCAGTCATAGTCTACTCTGGGTGACGCTATCCTGTGCCCACTGGCCGTAAAGCCACTCAGGGTAGCCGGGTGACCCCCCTCTGTTGTAGAGATATGAAGCTTTTATTTTATTTATTTATTTGGGGTTTTACCTCGCTTTCAACACTGTACAGGTCATATCACGACTTGTAGTTGGAAGGGCAGAGGAAACCAGTACATACAGTTCGTCAGGGTTCTGTACTGTAAACTGCCGACCAATGGCAAGCAACTACCAACTTTCCCACTTGAGGCCGTGCTGGGATGAAGCTTTGATATGCTTAACGCATGTCTATGAATGCTGTGTAAGTGGTTTTGCCATTGATTGTCCTGTTATTCAGAACTGAAGTTAGCAAAAAGTACCATAGTCAAATGATCTTTGTTTTTGTAAATCATTCTGCTCTTCAATAAGTAAGTTATGGTTCAAGGTATTGGTCTGTATTTTTCCAACAAAGTTTAAGAAAGTGGTTCCCCACAGTTAAAGATAGGTACAGGGTTTATGCACATGTGAAACCCTTGTTTGGAAAAAAAAATATTTATAATAGTTACCAAAATATATTTACACACTCTAGTTGACATCTTAATGTCACCTTAGCATGCTTTAGTGGATTCCCTAAATTTCATATTTGATTGTCAGAGGCTGAACAAGAAGCACTCTGCTTAAGACAATGAAATAAAAAATGTTACTGCAATTTTAAGATATTTTCCAAAAAAATGCAAAAAAATAGTTTCATGTTTTGCTGTCAAAGATTTAATAAGAAAAAATCCATTTAAGACTCAGCTATGCAAAAAAGGAATTTGAACCTGTTGATAAGAATATGATATAACATCAAAATATACAGGTAACACGTGTCAGTTTGCCATCATATGCATCCAGGGTTTAACTGATGTCATTTTTATAACAAAATAAGTGTTTAATCAGCTCGTAGATGCATAGTATAAAGTGCTATGCTTCTATTTCTTTTGTGTGGTCTGGTTCAATTCAAATACGCAAGTCATACAGCTAGGGATAAAGTTTATGAGCCGATTTAAGTCAGACTTGGCACATTGTGCAGTAAGTACGCATCCATCAAGTACTTGTTTGTTAAGTTGTCTAGAAGATAAATAGATGATGTCACAACATGAAGTTGTTTGTAAATTCAACCATGCTTTGTTTATGTGTGGTAAGTTTTCCAAGATACTAATTGCTGGAATGGAGTAGCAGTTACATAAAGTGGTAGCCTAATAGGCCTGTTCCACTGTTCCACTATGAAGATACGATCATAAACCTATCTCCCGAATTGAAAATCTAAAGCCATCCATGATCCATGTATGTTCAATCCATGGGTGTAGTTTAGGATTGGTTTCCGATATTTTCCCGATAGCTTTCCAATAGGTGTTGGATAGACTTAAGATGAAAAAAAATGCTTTGCAAATATTAGGATAGGTTTAAAATCACTGTTAGATCAGTGAAAGGACTTTACAAATGGTAGGGTAAGTTTAAGATAGGTTTGTGATGTACTCCCAAATGAAGAATCTGATAAGAATTGGGAACAGTTTACAATATTATTAAACTGCTTTAAATTATCGTGTCCCAAATAGTCTACAAACCTTCTGATTTATTTGTGGGTGTTCCTGAACTCTATCCTCCTGAACTGCAATATTGTCAATTGCCACAGTGGAACAGCCCTATAAGACATCAAAAGTGTGAGTTTATAGAACATCTGTGCATTTAGGTCATACCCATCTGATTCTCTATGATTTTGCAATTTGCACTAATTATCTACACATGCAGTGGCAAAAACTGATACACTAGATATGTGATGCAGTCTGTTATGGCTAATGTTAATGTACTGTTGTGCAATAACTGACACACAATATTTTAATCCATCAGCTTGAAATAGAGTTGCAAAGCAGATAGTGATAACTTGTCTAGGTAATTTGTACAACAAGATCTGGTATTATCCAGTGTATCTGTAGTTTACATTATTACTTGAATTCCTATTACTATTTCAGTGCAGGGCATGTTTTGTAGGAATCAGTTTTGTGTAACCAAGCAAATATTTTTACAATAGAAGAAAATTAATGTGGATGTACGAGTTAGTCATAAAATTATGATACTTTGAATACTAACTTGGCAGAAGCAAGTTTTTAGTGACTGTTGGAGAAAGGATTGTTGGGTACATAGTATATTTTCTGCTTAGACTCTTGATTTTCATAGTTTGCATTTTTCCATAGAAGAGATCACTTTACTCAAAAATGTAGGTTTTAACGTTTTTGTTGTACTTGTGAAAATGATTTTATTTCAACAGAAAGGATCCGTACAAGTATATTTTATGATCTGGTTGGCATATACACTTGCATTAACTGGTCATGTGTGCTACAAACACACTAATTGATGGACACGTTCAGTCCAGGCTTCTTCAACACCGTTCACACATCCTCAATTTCCAAAGTAACATGTGCATATCAGTGTGTAAAATCAACACCTACCACACTGTGTGAGACTAATAACTTTTCTCACAGACCTCTCTCTTTCTAAAGGAACGTATCAGGATGTTCTAAAACTTAAAAAAACTGTTCATATATCTTTTAAAAATATATACACTAGTTGAATATGCTAACTCCATGTTGTTCACTATCACTTCGTGTTTTGCTTTACTTTCTAATGATTTTGGATTACATTTATATGTTTAATGTTTAATTGAGTTTATTATGACACAACTGAATTGACTCTGTGAACTTCTTGACAGTCTCAGATTGGCAATTCTTACTTTAAATTGTGATTCTTCTTGTGTCCTATAATTAAAACGTCATGGTGCTAAGTTTGTCTAGTGCTAAAGATAAAGCAAATGTCTGCATTTCACAGCTATTTACTTCAACTCACAAAGAAGTGAATCCACCCTTTGCAAAAGAAATAACCTTACCCACATAAATCACTGTATTGAGGCACTTCTGTTACTAATTTAATAATCTTCATCTGTTGTTGTTTAAAGGTTGCAACAGAACAGCCAGTCTTGTTTTCACTCAATCTAATTTTAAGCCCTGGTATTTTCTCTTACAAGTGCTTGATATGTTTTGTTGACTTTGGTGTTAAGTGTTGCTATTCAATTGATTAGCATTCTGAATCCAATATTAGGTTATCATTGTTACACAGCCACTTAGGGTCAATCAAGACCAATCAGTCTCTTATTTATCCTTAGTAGAATAAAATAATTTTGCACATTCTTAGCCAAACTTGTTGTGGTGAAGAAAATGCTGAAACTTATGTTTGGGATAAAAGAAAAAAAATGATCACATAGAAGAATATTTTTGAAATTCATACAATTTTAAAATGTTTGTCATAAGGGCTATGTTATGTTTATTACTTGTCACTTTGTTTCCATACCAGGTAAATTTCCTAAAGAAAGTGAAAAACATGAGCAGCAGAATGTATCCAGCAGTCCCCAACCTCCAAGACAGAAACACGACAATGCGGGTACCATTTATTAATAAAATAAATACATATGTGTATACAATACTAATACTATGATATATACAGGTCCAATAAAAGAGTATACATAAAATCTTAATAGTTGTATAAAATTAATATTACGGGCTGCAAAGAAGATTTATTGTACAAAGTAGCAGCCAACTTACTGAACTGTGACCATATAGACTAGAGTTCATGAGTTCATAGGTCACAAGTTCAAAGTTTACATTTAGGTCAAATTACATCAATTTAAGGTCACTACACGACCCTGAGGGACCCCAGGACCCCGACAGAAGGGGAGGCTTCAAGGCTACCATCAAATCAGAAGAAAAGGTGGAAACAATTACAAATTATACAATTCAGTGGTTTGACTAAGGTCAAGTCAAGGTCAAGTCAAAGAAGCCCTCCTAGACTGTCCAAGGACGAAGGGACCCCCCAAGGTTTACAAAATACCAACTAAAACACAAGTTTGTTAAAATTGTACAGTTACAGTGAAGTAAGGGACATTATAATATTAGAAAAAACCCTCAAGCCCAACAGTAGGGGTAGACACATTATCTCGCATTTATTGAATTAGCTAGAGCATCAGCTAGAGTTTCACCTGAGGAATGGTCAGACTGTATGTAGCCCCCCATACACAGTCTGAGGACCAAGTCCCATGCCTTTTTATTTCTTGTATAGGTATATGAGAATGATAAGCAAAGGTCGCTCCCGACCACCTAAAATCATGAAATGTGAAAAAATGATGGTCTCAGGCCCAAATGAATGTTAACACGCTTTAAAATCTTTCTGACTTGAGAGTTTTGTGTATCTGAAACAATGGGGTGACACCTGACATTGGATACAGCTTAAAGAGCTGTTTCAAAGCTCTATGGGGGAAGATAACTTTATTGGTTAATTTGGGTAATGTGAGACATTGGACTCTGAATTGTTTTCGACCACTTGATCATAACCTTTACATATTTGTTTGTGAAGAAGATGTCATGACCTGTTAAGTGTCTTGTGAAGTCAAAATCAGCCACAGCATGTGGGACTAATTTGGAGAGCCTTAAAAAGGCAAAAAATTCCAACAAGAAGGCAGCTCTGTATACCTGAGGTGAGGCTATAAGATCACATGCCAGAGATATGTCAATGAACCTAGGTATGGTGGTTATGTTGTGAGATGTAACCACAACAAGCCTATTGATTCTCAATGACTTTAAAAAATACTTTACTTTAGGGTGATCCAACATATAATATGGCAAGTCATACATAACAAATGATGCCCTAATGGCTGACACATGATTAGCTATCATGCCTGCTGAATATGAATTACCTGCCAAGCATTCAAGGAAAGATAACACAACTCTAACATTAACATTAGCCAGAGCACTCTTTGTGATAATACAGAAAGGTACAAAAGTTCTGAACATGGCATCATAGGCTCTGTATGTCTTGGGTCGAAATGCCAGGTGAAGCCTATCTGAAGCCTTGGATGATAGTGATGTCAGAGCCTGGTTATACAAAGTGTAGCATCTCTGAGTATTCAAATATCAATTCTTGCAGACCCCTGCATATACATAATTATTAAAAATACAAATACAACAAGTTTACAACTCTGGATCCAAATCCAGCATATCTATAGTCACTTCCAGCCAAATGGGCTGATGTACATTTGAGTGTAACCAATTAATTTGCTCCCTAGTTCCCTGCCATCTTGACAGGACATCTGCCACTTTGTTGTCAGTTCCCCTAATGTGAGTGTACTGTAAGTCTATGTCAGCCCTGGCGGAATTATACCACACGTTATGAGCACAGGCTAGCAAGGTACGGATCCCTAGTTTTGCCAGTCTTCAGTACTGACACTACAGCCTCGTTATCACATTTGATTAGGACTTTCCTAGTACTCCAAAGGGGCTTGAACAATCTGATAGCTATAAGGATATTCACCATTTCCAGGTGTACTATTGACCAATTCATGAAACCCCTGACTATGGGGAGGTGATAAACATGACACCCACAACACCCACCAAATCCTGTTAAACAAGCATCCAACTCCAAGGTGGCATGTATTGGCTTGTGGTCATGTAGGGATACACCATTATAAGTTGGCAAAAACTTTGCAAACCATCTTAGGTCTCTCTTAAATTCAGGCATCAGAAAATTTTTTAAACGCCCATGAGCAGATCTGAGCAGGTCCAGCATTCTGTTAAGAAAAACTCTGGCAGGTTTGACGCATTTATGGACATACAACAAGAGACCTAAAATGGATTGCAACTGATGCTTTGATGCAACGTCACAACGCACCCAATGACGCACGTCAGTCAAAATGGTGGTTAGTTTTTCAGGTGGTATGGCAATAGTTCCCTTTACAGTATCAATCATGATGCCCAGGCACGTGATGCACGTCGAGGGGGGAACAAGCTTCTTCTCACTTACAGTTAGACCCAGCTGGGCCATAAGTTCCAATAATGCCTCATATGATGACCTCGGGACGCCAACGCACACGTAATCATCTATATAGTCTATCATTGGGAAACCCGTCGGACGCGTTATTTATCTGATGCCGTTGCTCAGACACTGGCAGATCTGGCTCCCATCTGGGACGCATGTGTCCACGTAGAAGCCCTGCCATTGAAGGCCTAACAGATCATAATCGGCCGGGTCTACTCTGACGTGCCTGAAGGCCCGACTTACGTCAATCTTGAAAAGCAACGCCCCATGCCCCAGATGCGTCACCTCTTGGTAATATCATCCACTGTGGGAAAGTTAAGGAAAAAGGGCCGCCTAGATAAGAAGTTTTATCTATGCCTGCATTGACATATGAACCCAGGGGCCAACTAAGATCAATGATAATGCAACACCTGTCAGAATTGGGTTAATTACACTAGGTCTAACATTCCTGTTATACACAAAACGAGTACGATATACCTCATTTGCAATGTTTTTACTAGTAGAATTACTACCTGTGACACCTGGACTACATGTTACAATGTTTTCTGACACTGTGCTGACATTTAAACCCAAGTCCTCACTATGTTTGTGACAACTGTCTCTCCAGCTGCCCCATCCTAATGATGAGCAGCTGCTGTGTCGTTTTTTGCCTGGTTATTTTTTGCCAGGCAACTCTTTTCAGAATGGTTCAGTTGCTTGCCATTAGCCAAGCAGAAGGCACATATGTGTCTGTGAAGGCGACTGTTTACCTCATGATCTTTTTTATGCACACACACATTGGTTTGATAGTTTTGCAAAACCATGGTTTTTTTCTCACCACGGGCCCAATTTGGTTTATTTACAGGGATGTGTTTTTGGGCATGTGCCCTCCAGATCCGGTCTAACCGGTCTGTATCTTCCCATTGCAATGACCCCCTTTCCATTTCGCAAAGAAGGACAGTATGTGCTGCCTTCGCCCCTTGCCAAGTGAAGTCAGTTGCATCTTCCATTAGGTCTGCTAAATATGCAACCATCAGATCTTTACGTTTTCCGGATTTTCTTCTAATATGTTACGGCAAAAACCTTGAACCCATTGGGTCAGTGTGAGTTGATCGTACGTGACACACTGCCTAGCCGTACCGCCCAATATCGCCTCATGCGGCCACTGCACCTTGTGCTTAACTTGCACATCTACCTCCCCCCACCTCTCTGGGACTTAAACTTCAGTTTACCTTGACAGTGTAAACTTTCTACTAACTGTTTGATTCTTTTATCAACCCTTTGTTGCAAATGGTGGGACTTTAAAACTTCTAGGGTGGGATCATCACTTTCATCAGAGGACGAACTACTGGTTACAGGTTTACATTTTTTGTGTTTACTTGATTTAATACTTTCAAGGAAACTGTCTGTACTTAACTCAGCAGATGGGGTAGCACTCCTCGTTGAAACTGCCACCTTTTGCTCGAATTGGTCCAACCTCTCTGTCACTTTCTTCAGTTGCTGTAGAATTTCCGCCTGGAGTTGCTGTCCGTCGTCCTGCACCGCCTGTGCAGAGTGGGAGGTAGGTAATGAGCCTGCGACAGCAGCATCACTAAATTGTTCATAACTTTGATCTTCATCTTTCCTTTTGCACTTCTTGCCCATTGGGGGTAGATGTCTAGTTTTACAACTTTTGCATAGCTGTTTATGGTCTGGCATTTTGATCACATATATATAAAACTTCACTAAATTTGAAAATGTCAATGTTTATGCTCTGAAACAACAGAATAAAGGCGCTCCAGCGCTAAGATTGATGTTCATGGGGTCAAAAACAGGCTTAATTCGATGACCATTTGACTATAACATGGCATGTCATGTAAAAGAAATATAGGGTAGACCGTCCCTCTATGGTTTGTCAGAATAAGCCTGAGGTTAACTTGATGACCATAATCTTAAGTTCCAAGCAGGTTCTATAGAGAGTCAAATGTCACTGATTCACTTCTTCTATTCAAGCAAATATATATAAAACACTTGTTACAGGATAAATGACCGTCCATATGGTACATATATACAAGTTTAAAACTTTAAAAACAAAATGTAAAATCCTAAAATAAGTTCAGTAAAAGAAAATTTCATGTTTCTCCTTCAATCTTTAAGTTCAAAGTGACTGTAGCCCCAGTAAAATGGCTGAGGATAGTGCATCAGCCAATGAAATTGAATTGACCACAAGGTTGCTGGGGTAACCCAGCAGGGGTTCTAGGAACCCCAGAAGTTATATAAGGGTCAAACTTAGACTGGTACCCTATGACAATTGTTAAGTACAACACAACATATACCACTGCCTTGGGAGGAGGACTGACACCTGGAGTGCCTGAACACCCCAAGCGAGGGACACCATTAAATATACAAATTACAGTATTCAAAAAGAAATTTCTTTGGGATTAAAAACTATTTCAACATATTACATGAATTTTAAATATGTAAATAAGAATCTGGCTATGCTTTACCATCTTTTTGTTTTTACCTTATCTTCTTATCCCCCAACTCATTTTACTATAAAAAAATTAAAAATAGTAATCCTTCATTTCTTCTAATGGCCCAATTTTAAATTCTTGAAAAAAAAAATCATTTTTTTATTCATTTTAAAATTTCAAATTTAGCTGCTTCAATTTCACCTTAAATAATATTATCTTTGCTAAATTGCTAAAGAAGTATTATTTTCATGACCGTTTGTCTGTTTGTTTGTTTCCACAGATTACAAAAATACTAATGGTTGGGTCTTCCAGGAAAAAAAATCAAAAGATGGGTCTTGGTCCAACATTCCATTAAATTTTGAGAAAGATCAGGATCACCGTCTGATATTATATAAATATATGTATATGTTATAGCACAAACTTTAGGACTGCCACTAATATATGTATCAGTAGAGATATTGCAGGGATAAAGATATGCACAATGCGATACCTTTCCATAGGTTATATGAACCCTTCTCAATACCCTACCTTCACTCTAGTAAAAACTGGTGATGTGGCAATGGATTGTGAATCAGCAAACCCAGTCCAGGATCAAAGAGCCAAGGGCTAATTCTTGGCTATGGTGCTCACAAAATCTACACAGAAAATGTAGGATGTGATGCTGACATGTTAGGAAAATGTACAGTAACAAAATTGGGAAAGACCCTTTTCATACCTACCAAGAATGTAGTGAAATAATTATGTTAACATACTGAGAAAATTTTATAATCATGAGTACAGTGACACATAGTGCTATGTGTAACGCATAAGTAACAACGAGTAGAATGTTTTTAACAACATGTAGTAAATACCTCTACAGCTTAATTTGTGAATAATTTGCAAAATAACTAATATTTATCAGAGCCCTCGCATGTGAAAACTGATATACACTGTAATGAGGAGCATAATGACAGCCTATCACCTCTGTGTGAGTTTCACTCCCACCAGTGGCAATGGTTTGGACCTGCACCAATATGACCCTGGCTGTTGAATATGATATGAAGCCCTAACTAGAGCTTTAATACAGTGGGGGAGGGAGGCTGGTGGATGAAATTGCTCATATTTATAGGCTGTTTGCTGTCTGAAGAATAAATCCCAGTGAAAGTAATGAAATCAATGAAGCATGAATGTGGACTGGCCACTAGTCCACTGAAAAAGGGATTGGTTTAGGCTATGGTAACCTTCACCTAGCCTGTCTGAATTGCAATGCTTTCTGGGATGGAGGTTAGTAACTTTATCATAGACTGGTCACTAACTGTTACAGGAACCAGGACAATTCTAACATGACATGACAGTTCCAATGAATCTGAAAGGCTAAAAATTATGGTCTAGCAAATCTCAGCTAGAACACTTAAAGAGTGCATATCTCTGTCAAGTTCTAGGAATAACCGATTTAGTCAAAAACCTTTGAACAAAGCTGTAGATCTTTGATTGTTACGGGAGCTATTCAACACATAGTGCTTGGCATTGTATCATGGCACACAACTCACCTCACTTGACAGAAGCTGGAAGACAGAATATTTATAAGCATTTGATTATTGCTAAGACTCATTCACTTCTGCATACCAAATAAGGAAGTGGTAATGATGGCAAAAATAAATTAAAATGTTTCGGGTTGTTCTTTTAATTTGGAACATTTGTTAACCACCATTAGAAAATTTGCATCTGACTCGAAACTGATTCTTATGGATTGACAATGTTTGGAAGCATCCGGGAGTGAATAGCGTGTTTCCATGATTGATTGAAATGGTTTAACATTATTGTAAACTGTAACTGATCCGTATCAGATTTTGCGTTCGGGAACCCAACTGTAAACCTATCTAATTCTATCTTAACATTCACATAGAAGTGTTTTCTATCTTAAGTCAGTTGCAACAATTGCACAGGTCTTTGTGAGGTTCATAACCCATTCAAGAGGAATTGTGACGGTTTGGAATGCTTTCTGGAATCAATAGGATGGATCCAGAAATAAATGCAAAGTTTCTGGAACCTGTCGAAAAGTTTCTCGAACCAATGTCAATGTCAGTCTGAAAGCTATAGGAAACCTATCATAAAATTCCTCAATAGATTGTGAGTAGTTTTATTTTTCTTATCTGGAAGTAGGATCCACTCATGCACACGGAGCAAAGATTTTAAACCTTCTTATATACGTATTGTCACTAAACTTTAAACTAGATTATGTATTTACTTAAAAATAATTAAATTTTGTAAATTCTGAATAATTTTTGGTCAGTTGCTTGCATGTTAATAAGCCCGCCAATAATGAAATAGAAATTTAAATTTAACAAGAACTTTTTCGTATGGTTTATGTAAACCATAATGGATTTCTTTTGATTAGAATATCAAATGACAGGTTTGCAGCGAATATAAAAACATTAAAGTAAAACAGCAAACAAATTAACCATTTACATAACTTCTCAGATGCTAATATTATCATTTAAGTATAACATCAGCGCCAAAAAAGCTCATGGCCATTCAGCACACACTTTACTAATTTGGATATCAACCTTCCTGAAAAGCTAGTGTTTCAATTGACTGCTTATATTATATTTTGTGAGGTATGTGCCAAATTAGCAAGCCACGAAGTGCATTTTTGGATATACTGATTTTTGTTATATGAGTTTGGTTGCTTAAGTATTGGCAACATTGTTTTTGCGTTCAGTGAACTTCTCAGATGAAACCAGAATTAGTTCCTGATGGATTTGCCCTTTCAAGTCACATACTATTCAGAAGAGAAGAGTCTTTTTTAGCTTCCACAGTTCCACCATCTGTGTACACGGATCAAGATCATTTGCCAGAAAAATAATGTTTTTTAACCTTTTAGCAAAATGAGACCAATGTTCAAAGCTCTCATCACTGCTAGTAAAAATGTATGACCAAAATGTATAACTGCCATACACAAAATAATGTATTTATTGTATGCAGGTACGGCCCGGTTAGGGGCTTGCCCCATCAGTTGTACTCTGCCTTAAACCTTAACCTACCTGTATAAACCTTCTCTAATTATTCAGTCCCTAGCCAATAAGAAACTAGGACAACCCCCTTTCAAACCCCAATCACAGCTAGTGGCTTCACTTTTGAATTGGAAGCCATTACATTCACATGAAAAATTTCACCCTCCACCCACCTCTTAAAGCAAGACTGTGGTATGATCTGTTATTTGATAAGAGACCTCAGTGGCTGGATATTCAGGCAGGACCCGGCTGACCCGGGTAACCCCCTACTGACTTGTCTCTAGGATTCCTAGATTTCGTTTTCGTGGTTGAGTTTGACCCCTTCAGGCCTGACCCCCCCTGGAGGGAGGTCTCCTCAGATTGATGTGGCTCAACTGGTAATTCAGGGTATTTGATTTCAAATAATATGGCAATACCCGGCTGACCCGGGACCCACCCTCTCTACAGTGACTTCAATCAAGGTCAAGCTTGACCCCTCTAGGTTTGACCCCCCTAGAGGGAGGTCTCTTTGGATTGATGTGGCTCTTCATTTATTTTCGGGTTGCTTTCGTTTCGACTGAAAGGCCGGATTCCTATTGAATTTGCCCCCCTTTAGGGAGGTCTCTGACATAGCCTAGGGTGCATGCCACCGGACCCGGCAGACCTGATGTTCTTCCCCACCAAATGTGACCGACTGATAGTTCCTGACTTACAACTTAATTATACTCTAACCACATGGTAATTTTGTAACCTGCAGGTATTTTCTTTTAAACCATTATGGTATATTTGTTTTTATTGCCCATCGGGCCTACTTTACTGCTTTATCATGCCAATTAGGGGCCTTTTAAAATCTTACAATGAACATTTTAAAAACCTCTTTTACTCTAGTGAATACTAACATATAAATAAAATTTGAAAAGAAGAATGAGTGGACTACTGAGTGCATTTTAGTCCGGATAATATCCATTAAGAATCACACTAAATGGTTGATGCCTATTGGGGCCAGAGAGTGTAATTTTAGTATCCAACACAACTCAATCCGCTTTGTTATGGAAGTGTTGGAAAATTCAAATTTTGGTGCACACTACTTTTAGCACAGGGAACTGTATGTATCTGTGGTTGTGTCAATCATTCTTGGAATGGTGTGAAATTGTTATAAGGTGTCCATCCTCTTGGTCAGAAGCTATATGTTCATCTGTCCTTAACTAAATGCCCTCGATATTTATCAATATGTATTGCCCTAAGTCCATGGAATCAGGGGCCGGTTTCATGAAAAGTCTCAAACTGAGCCAGACTCAAGGCTCAGTCAGGGTCTCAAATCTGAGACTTTTGTCTCGGCTGAGTTTTTGGCTCAAATGGATTTCACAAAGGGTGGATCAGCTGAGACCAGTCTCAAGTTATGGTCTCAACTTTTTAATCTCATTTCATATATTTAGTGGGCTTATTTTTAGTTTAAAAAGTTATATTTCATGATTATTATCATTTTAAATATCTTTAATACTCATAATACAAAGAAATTATATGATAATATATTATTCTAAGTAATCCATAAGATTGAGACTCAACTGAGGTTGAGTCTGGCTTTGAGTCCACCCTTGAGGCCTGTCACTTGATAATAGCCTATAAAGCATGTCAATTCTATTGACTTTTGTTATTAGTAAATATTGAGTATGTGGCTGTAATTACAAAATAAAATGAAAATAGAAGATTTCAAGATTTATCAATTTCATTTTGGAACAAATTGTATCGCCTTATGTATGTGTTTTTTGGCATCAAAACTTGGACTCAAATTTGAGACACCTCCTTCATGGGCTCAAATTTGAGCCTGTGACTGAGCCAGGTCTCAAGTTGAGCTTGTTTGTGAAATGCATTGAGTCTGAGTTCACAGACTCAGCAAAATATTTCCAAAATTTGAGACAAAGTCTCAACTTTGGAGTCTGACTCATGGCTTAAGTCTGTTCATGAAACCGGCCCCAGGTGTGCAATATAATTTCTTTGTATTATGAGTATTAAAGATATTTAAAATGATAATAATCATGAAATATAACTTTTAAAACTAAAAATAAGCCCACTAAATATATGAAATGAGATTAAAAAGTTGAGACCATAACTTGATACTGGTCTCAGCTGATCCACCCTTTGTGAAATCCATTTGAGTCAAAAACTCAGCCGAGACAAAAGTCTCAGATTTGAGACCCTGACTGAGCCTTGAGTCTGGCTCAGTTTGAGACTTTTCATGAAACCGGCCCCAGGTTTGCACAGGTTCTGCACCTGTTTTGCACAGGTGCAGATCCGGCTCACAGGTGCAAATGTGCTGCACCTGTGCAGAGCACAGGTTTACTGGTGGTTTTGAGAGTCTAGGTCAGTAACCCCCTTAAAAACAATTAATGTGAATTTTAGAGAGTGTTAGTCTTAATTTTACTCATAATTGTTAGTAAAGTAAGTTTATTTATGTAGACTATTCTTGTTATCAATATTATTTTTTGAAAAAAATAGTGGTGAGTTTGAGTATCTCATTACCTAGCCTTTAGTTAAGCATTTTAAAGGTGACCACTGGCTATTGATATAGTCAATTTGTTTATTATGATTTTGTTTACATGTTTAATGTGATGTATTAATAATTTTGGTTTAATTATTTATCATCATAAAAGTACATGGGACTAGGTTGGGTCTCTTTTATTAATCATAATAAATATCATAATGTGGAAACATTTGTTTGTCTCTGTGTTGGTGATTACTCCAAAATGAATGCATCTTCATTCTGAATTTTCCTATGGGTATTATCTGACCTAAGGAAGGCGTAAGTAGATTATGGGAAATATTTGGATCACATTTTTAATACACACATACAAATAAAACACAAGAAAAACCCCAGAACTTTATTACTCCATAAACAATGAACAGACCTTTCTGATATTTATGTCTATATGGCCTCATCAAAGGAAGAATTCATTACTTTTCGGAAAAGATTAGGATCATATATCCTGTACACTTGGTTGTCCTGGTGGATGTCTGTACTCCAGGAGTGCTTCCTAGTTTTAGCTGTGGTGGTGTTCCACTGGAACCAACCCAGTAACCAACTCTATGACTCTAATGGGGATGTTCCACTAGAGCCGACCCTACAACTCACTATACGACTCTATGATCGGTTACAAAAGTCAGGGGTCAGGGACAAAAATCCAGAAAAAAGGCCAGGGAAATTCTGGGTCAGGATTCACCTTGACAACATGACGTTATACAGCCCGGTTTGTCTGGATCTCGAGGCCGACCTGACCTGGTTCTCGATATTTTTTCTACAGGACTAGACCGGAAACTACCATAACAAGTTGTAAACCCCTAACAGACAAGCCCCGGGCTATACAAGCTGTACTGACAAACAGACAGGATTCCAGAAATATACAGAATCACCATGATTAGACTTGCAGTCTGTATTGCCATTACACTTTTTGATGAATTGCTGAGAGAAAAGAGGACCAAGTGTCGACCAATCAACAAATCTAAAACTAGCTCAAGGCTGAATATTTGGATCCCAGCACGTGACCAAAACTGCAACATTGACATTTTTGTTATTTTAATTATGGCTTTTAGTTTTTTTCAGTCATATTTTATGCGAATTAATCGATGTATTTCTGGTTCAGATTTTGACCAAACAAGCCACTTATAATAGCAAATTTTCATTGATAATGTTGCATCCTGTTCAAATAAGCAGTGGGAGATGTGCTTCTGACAATATATCAAGTGACAATGAAAACCCTCTTGCTTGTTGCTGGCTTTTACACTCCAATTCCGGACCTCTGGGAAAGACAACTTCAATATTTCTTACATGTGAGCAATTTCTCTACACATGTACAACAAATAATTTTGAGCCTTTGGGAACGACCCTATTCTGGACGTAAAGGTAAACATGCTTTAGTTATAGTCACATGATGGGATCCAAATATTCAGTCTTGACCTAGTTTTAGATTTGTTAATTGGTCAACACTTGATCCTCTTTTTGCCCAGAAATTGCTCTGTTGAAATAGGCTGAGAATTTGATTGGTATGTGACCAAATAAAACACCTTTTTCAGGTTTCTTAATCATTTACAGTATACATGTACGCCATTTCTATCTATTAACTTCAAAATTATGATTACTTGCACTGTTTTTTGAAATGCAAATGAGCACTTCTTAAGTAGCAAAAGACAAGCTAGTTTCATGATAGGAAAAGACTGGAAGTGATAAGGACAAGACTAGAAGTGATAAGACAAACACTGGAAGTGACTAGGACGGTTTCCAGGTGGGAAATTTTTCTAAATTATCTACCATGCTAGTTACAGAAGGTCACACCTGCCACATTTTGACCAAGCTTCCCTAGAATTTTTTTGGTGTTTACACAGTTTACGGTGATTTTATGTAAATATTCATAGCAAAATAAGCTCAATTCCAGATAACAAATCCAACATTTTAACAATAAATTTCCAATGGTGCTACTAGTCCATGGAAAAACAACCCGTTGATATACATAGTGATTTCTTTCTGACCTACTTTAGAAAAAATGCCCTAAAATGTTACAACATGACAACATTTTCTGTTTTCTGGAAATAAGATGTTTTTTTTTTGTATATGTAGGAGACTGATAAATAAAATATCTTTTCTTTAAATAGCTGTGTATTCGCATAATAGAAAATACAGGCTCCATTTAGTAATTACAAGTGTTTTTGTATCTCATCAATTCACCATTTGATTAACTGAGATAGGTTGTAACAGGATGCTCAAATTGATACATTATTCTGCAATAACAACCTATTAGTAGTTTGTGAGGTAAAGCATTATCTTGGCAAATGGTCATTTTCAGCTTTCTGGTCAGTCTCATGGTCAATTAGAGAAGATCTAAAGAACAGAATCCTAAAGAGATTGATGTTCTAGTAGACAAAATAGGACAGACAGGTTTTTCATTAGAGAATATACACAATCTAACTTGCTGTCCACGCTGAAGGAACTGACCAATTACCTAAATTCAATCTGACTGGAATGTGACTTAACTGTTTTATGTTTAGTTTTGGTTGTCATTTTCTCTCACCAATGTGTTTTTGTCTCTTGTGCTCACATGGTGAAGAATATCATGTTTAGCACACACATGGCCAATATGAAAATTAAATTATTTGTGTGTTAGACTTCAACAAAATAATGGTAAATCATTACTATCAGGCATGTCTTACCATGCAATGCTCACTAATGAAGACCATACAACATTAATAAGTTGGATTAAGTATATAAAATTTCAATTTGGTATACCTTTGTTATAGTTTGACGTTTTTATGATTATTTTTATAACTAATATCTAGCCAACTTGTCAGGACCTTTTTGCCAATCTGAAAGATTTTTGGACGAAGGTAAATGACTCAAACAGGTTTATATGATGATGACACAGTTTTCTCATCATAAAAACTTTTTGCTTTGTTCACATTTGATTAGCCACTGTGGCACAGTGCGCAACTACCTTGCCTAAGAACATAGCAGATACATTAGTGGATGACTATTCCAAATGGTATTCCTTTGCAAGTGAGGCCTAAATGACAGGCTCAATAACCTCAGGGTTAATCAGCAGAATGTCAGCCAGGCGTGGAGTCTGGATTCGTCAAATACTACTTTGTCTCCAGTAGTAAAGGGATATTTTGCTGAATCAAGGAGTATAAATGGCATACCCTATGAGAAAAATAATAATAATAATTCTATTATTAATAATTCGGCTTATATGAAATGAAAGTTTTTAATATGTACAATACAGGAGAGGCATGATTAATCAAAGAGAAACATTAACCAACATGAACAGTCATTCCAGTATAATCATTCATGGTGGTAATATATATGTTTGCAGGCCCTGATTAACATTACAATGCCAGTACTTCATTTAGTTACTTATTTAGTGTGTCATATAGACAGCCCTACATATTTTGATAATGTCACTGTAAGAATGGGACAACAGTTAAAAAGAAGATAAAACATAAATTAACAAGTAATAATATGATTCACTTCTATTAATATTAATGGGAATGACAACAATTATTGACACAGGTATGAAGTTGTCAGTTTCAATCAGGTGCGCATGAATGGGAATCATTGTGTTGTATTTCTTCCTCAAATTACATGCTAACTTATTGATAGGCATATTTTCAGACATAATTTTGGGTAGACCATATCATAACTAACCAACATGTTACAGTTATATTAAGTTGCAAGTTCTCACTTGCAACTGTCATCCAAATTGAAAATGTAAGCATTCCAAGCTAAAGATTACTTTAATTTAGAGTTAAATCGTTTTTTTCTGGCACTAACTTTATGAAATTACAATCTTTGTAAACATAACACTTATTGTAATAGAAATTATCAAAAGTTTTAATGTGGTTTTGAAAAGTAGCACGTTCCAACAACAGACAAGAAAATTCCCATGTTCCAACTATGTGACCATGTTTACATTAGCGGGTGGGGCACCAAGATCCACCTTATTCAGTGCTCCCAGTGAAAATTGTTCTTGTGCATCAATACCTTCGATTGGGTATTGGGATATTGGTAATTAGAATTGCCGCCAAATTCATTGATATTTCATTCAACATTGAAAAGTCAAAGGGGCAAGACGCCATTTTATGTGGGACATTTTACTGGAACTCTACGAACTTTGTGATTTTAGCCCTCAATGTTGGATTTAGTGTTAAGTTTTCTGGCGTCCACTGTGACTTCTTCATCAGATCTACATGTTGTGGCACAGAATCCAGGAGGATTAGTGCCTTGATCATTGCTTGTCTTGCTCTGGGGTACTGGAGCCACGCAAGAGGGATGAGTTCATTTTAATTTTATATGTGTCATTTTATGTTATTTTATGTATTTTAGTAATTATTTTAGTCAGTTTTTAATTATATTTTTAATATGGAACGTCAGGTTATAGTCCCATGCTCTTTGTGAGAATTTTGCTTATCGTTTGAACTCATCCACCTGTTAGACTTGCAATACTCAAGGCACGGGGTGCTCTTGTATTCGTTTCAGAGACAGTGACAATAAATAATATAATAACAGTAATCAAGATATCGATAGCAGTGAATTATCAGTAACATTAACAGTAACAATGGCTCCAGCTAAGGAACTTCTTTGTAAAAAGTGTGGTAACATCCACAAGAGGCCAATCAACAGCAAGTGCACATTTCATGCAGATATTAATGATTCCAATGGCTTACCTGTAGATGATAGTGAGGCCTCAAGTGTCAATGATTCAAGTGCTCTTAACTTGCAAATTCTAGCTGAATTGAAAAGCCTAGGTGGTCGAATGTCCATGATGGAGGAGAAGATGGCCAGCAGAGATGCCCCGGAGGCCACCATGTCGATACAGCAGTCCACAGCCGTAGCTGCAGGTGGGACCACTACATCAGCACAGGCAGGGATCCACAGCACTTCAGAGTTGGATCAAGTGGTCATCCCCACACTGGCTACCCTCCAAGGAAGTCAACACATTCAGACTGAGGTGGACAAGCGACTCAGACAACTGGTTGACCTAAACGAATCAGGCAAGTCTAAGTCTCAGAGGGGAGGGAATGAAATTGTCTGGGTAAAAAGACAAGTTCCCTGGCCTCAGAACTTTGTGCTGGGAGGTAGTAATAAAGGTAGAATGTCTTACGACTCTCTAAATTGGTGTCAATGGGTAGCTGGATTTGCGACAATTGCTAGGGAAGAACAAAATTTAGAAATAAAAAATTCAATGTTGGAGTATTTAACAGAAATCATGGAGGACGCTAATGATTTTGGGTGGCAATCAGCCAAAGCCTCTCACGCTGTACTTTTATGCAGAATGGAGGATGGCAAAGTAGATTGGAATGAAACCCACAAAATTGATAGGATAAGAAGGGCGCATGCTCAGAAAGGGGTTACTCAGAATCAAGGGGGGCATAATCCCAAATCAGTCAAATCAGAATCAAAACCAATCATGGCATGTCGTTTTTACCAAAGAGGTTTATGTCATAATCAAAGGGACCATGAAACAGGGGGAACCTTTTACAAACATGTTTGTGCCACTTGCTTTAGCATGGGGAGGGAAAATAGACACATGTCAAAAGACTGTAAAGTGTCCTCCAAGAATTCAAAAAACGAATAAAGCACTGCCAGAAGGCAGTGCAAAAGTGTGTTGATAGTGTAAATAGTTATAACTTAACTAACAATGTATATTGTGCTAGTAGAGTTGTATGTAATAGTAGCTCGCTTAATGGTACTAGTTGCAATTGGAAAGCTGATTGGGCCAGATTCATTGGGAAATCTTATGCACAGGTCGTGGGTTCGAATCTGGCAAAAGTTAAGGTCATGGCTCAATACATCAGCGATAACACTAACAGCTCAGTAGTCGAAACAGAGACATGTAAGCCTACAAATCAAACACAACCTACCTTCTTAACTCAAAAGAAGGTGAGTCTAGGTAACTCTAGTGATAGGAGCCAAATATCCTCTAGACGTTATCCAAAAAACAGGCAAATCCATGCATCTGATTTCCACATCCCTCTCTACAACAGGTTCCAGTCCATCCAACTGCCGGATACGACACATCCGACTATTAAACCAAGTCAAAACAAAGTAATACTGAAAACCCCAGTACATAAACAAAGTACTAAGTGCACAAAAGTCTCTGATGACAATGTACGTTTATGGCACTCAGCTGACAACAATGAGACCATAACACAATGTAACACTCCAAATTGGGAGCACAGAAAATGTCAAAAACACCAAAAATTGGGCTCCAAAATCAGTTTGCCACAGGACAAATACGAGTTGGCGTTGCAGGTTAAAAAGAAAAATAAAGACAAAATTCAACTAGCAAATTCGGATCCGACATTTCAAAAGTGGGCCGAACAGAATCCGGATAACTTTGGCTATATTCCACTGGGTCCTCTTCTTCTCCCAAGAACAGATAAGAAAATATTTCGTGGTACAGATCCAGTAAAACTGTATGATATTACCAAAAATGAAAATACTTTCAACTTCATGCATAGCCAAATCCAGGTCAAGTCACAGTTAAATCCAGATATTTGGGCAACTCTTCTAGAAGGCTACTGGGACAAGCAACTCTTATATCTAATTAGATATGGCTTTCCCCTCGACTTTGATAAAAATTCTAAATTGGCCAAAAATTCTGACAATCATAAGTCAGCCTTGATGTTTCCTACTGACATTGACCAATACCTGACAGAAGAAATGGAGTTTGGAGCCATCGTCGGACCTTTTAGTGAACCACCTTTAACCAACTTTCACACTTCACCGTTCATGACTAGGGAAAAGCCAGGAGGGGATCATAGGAGAGTTATCATGGACCTGAGTTTCCCACATGGCCTTGCGGTTAATTCCAAAATTAGTAAAGATTCTTATCTGGGAACCGACTTTATATTAACTCTCCCCTCCATTGATCACATCACTAACAAGGTTAAGAAATTTGGCAAAGGATCCCTACTTTACAAAATTGACATAAGTAGAGCTTTCAGACATGTAAAAATTGACCCAAGGGACTACTTCCTGCTAGGTTTAAAGCATAGGAACTACTTCTTTGATACATGTCTGCCTTTCGGATACAGACACGGATCCGGAATTTTTAGTAGACTCAGCGACGCCGTCAGGTTTATGATGAAAAATATGGGACATGACGTCGTCAACTATATTGATGACGTCATAGGGTTTGGTACTGCGTCCACAGCAACTCCATCTTATAAAGCATTATATCAACTTCTTCAGGACCTGGGTTTCGACATCAGTACGAAAAAGCTAGTACAACCATCCACAAAAGCAATCTGCTTAGGCGTCGAAATCAACACAGAAAACTTCACAGTATCAGTCCCATTGCAAAAATTAGAAAATATTTCACGAATGTGTGAGTCGTGGAAAAATAGAACTAAATGCACTAAAAAGGAACTGCAATCTTTGTTAGGATCACTATTATACATTTCAAAATGTGTAAAAAATTCACGATTCTTTCTGAATAGAATGTTGGACACACTAAGAGCCCACTTTGGTACTGACACCATAAAATTAAACCAAAATTTCCATAGAGACCTAAATTGGTTTTTAAAATTTCTCCAACAGTTTAATGGTACAGCTTTCTTTCATCATGCCCCAGTACACATGACCATAGAACTGGACGCATGTCTTGTGGGTCTAGGGGCCATTTGTATGAATCAGGTCTATGCCATACAAATTCCAAAAAATTTTGAAAATTATTCAATAGTACATCTAGAGATGCTCAACATCTTGGTTGCACTAAGAGTATGGGCAAAACAATGGTCAAATAAGAAAATATTATTAAAATGCGATAATCAAGCAGTAGTATCAGTCTTAAATTCAGGGAAAACTCAAGATTTGACACTAGCAGCCATGGCTAGGAATATTAACATGCTGTTAGCTGTGGAGGACATTGAATTGCAAGTTATTCATATCCTAGGGGTAGATAACAATATAGCCGACCTATTGTCAAGATGGAGTATAACCAGTAATCCCGATGTAAAATTACGACAATTAGTCAAGAACCCATTGTGGTTAACATTACCTAATGACATCCTTAACTTAGATTGGTCTATATAAATTCAGGTCTTCCACAAACAGTCAAGCATCTGGCACACAAAGCAGCAACCAGAACTCACCAGGCCTTCAGACCAGCTACACAGGCCTCATATCTCAGAAAATTTCGAATTTTTGTGGCTTATTGCTGTTTCATGAAAATGCAACTACCAGACATAACCCCAGTAGTGGCCCTTTCCTTTCTCGAATTTTTGATTGAGAACTCAGTATCACATACGTCCATCGCAAATTATATATCAGCAATCAAAGCAAACCTGTCCCTCTATGGACTCTCTACTGTAGCATTTCTGGATCCAAGAATTGCATACTTCCAACGGTCGCTTAAGCTTAACAAACCGTATGCACCCACGTTGAAGAAGATCATAGACATCCCCCTATTACAGGCGATTGTAGCAATATGCGATACAATGTGGATGGGGCAAATTTTTAAGGCTTTATACCTTACTGCATTTTTTTCATTTTTGAGAATTTCAAATTTAGTCCCACATTCAATACAAGCCTTTTCACCCTTGGAACAGATCACAAGGGGCGACGTTTTCTTTGCCACCCCTGGGATCCACCTCTTGATCAAGTGGACTAAGACAATACAGAACAGAGATTCCATTAGAATTTTAAAAATCCCAACCCTGGGCGATTCACCCATATGTCCTGTTACAGCAATAAAAAATTTGTTAGCTCTAACCCCAGGCAATGAAAACACCCCATTATTTCAAATTAAGAATGAGAGAGCCCAATGGGTCACACTCACAGATACCAAAGTTAGACGAAATTTTTCCACCATCCTCCAAAGATTAGGTATGTCAAAGAATTCCATGTCCCTCCACACCTTCAGGCGTTCAGGTGCAACACTGGCTTTTAACTCTAATGCTTCACTGCAGGGTATTCAGAGTCATGGCACCTGGACGTCTGATTGTGTGTGGACATACATTGTACAAGATCACAATGCCTCACAAGAGGTAGCCGACTCCTTCAAAAGACTACTATTCACCCCCCCTACAGCTACTTCCTAGTTGGGGTTTGGTGGAGGTTGGGCATCTACCTCAAATATACACTTTTTGCTGTCTAATATGTAACTTAATGTCATGTTTAAAGGTCACCTTAATATTTGGTAACAAGTAGGTTTAAACTCTTTGCTTTAAGGCCACCCTAATGTTATGCAATATGGACTATAATTGATTTTATGAACATGTAACTGTAATGGTAAAGTTGCTTAACCTTAACTTAATTTAAGGGGGCCTTAGTTTTTAGTTATCTTCAAATCACTTAAGGTGACCTTAAAGATGCCTGTAGTATTGTACATAAAAGTAGAAAATAATAATTAAAATATTTTATCCCATCTGGGTTTTTTCATTCTGTGTCAAACCGTACCAAACTGTAGGGGCACTGTAGCGGGTGGGGCACCAAGATCCACCTTATTCAGTGCTCCCAGTGAAAATTGTTCTTGTGCATCAATACCTTCGATTGGGTATTGGGATATTGGTAATTAGAATTGCCGCCAAATTCATTGATATTTCATTCAACATTGAAAAGTCAAAGGGGCAAGACGCCATTTTATGTGGGACATTTTACCCACCCCCCACCCTGGTTCATCTCATCTCATATAGGAGCAAGTTTCAGGAGGGTGGCCTTCTGCGACCCTAACTTAACACCTCCTGTGGCGCAGGGGAGGGGGTGAGTTCCATGTATGTGCTCCTAGCTTGTTAACAATGGGGTTCACAGCACTGGCGCTTGTTAGCTAGTATGGGGGCCTCCCTCCTTGTCTCCTTGAGCAGACCCAAAAGGGTCCTATAATCTTAAGTCATTTTCTCATTATTTCAGGGTGTTGGGATTAAAGAAAAACCAATAGTTTCTGTTTCCTTCAAATTGTTGTTTTGACAGAGCCACAAGAACAAGATTCACAATATTATTTGCATGAATTTAAAACAGCACACAAACATGTAAGAAAGGTGGGCTGTGCTGTTAGCTATTGTTATTGTATAACATATGTTTGTATTCACGTATTGTATCTATGTACTAATCCAGTTGTATGTAGTTGTAGATCTGTGGCTTCCAAGACATTATAAACACAACTTGGTCGCCATCACAGTCAGAACAGCCATATATATGAAGAATCTGTATTTTATGTTCGATTTTTCGAATTATTACTGGCTCTTGTAATCTAGGGGCTATTCAAAACTAAGCACGTTCAACTGTGTCATGTTAGTGGTAAGGGCCGTAATTTTCGGCCAGCTAGGCTTGAGATAGGCTGGACCCAGGACTGAACTTTTATGAGCATAGGGGTTTTTCTTTTAGTGAGGAACGTGTTTTATTTTTTTTTGCTTTTGCATTCTAATCATTCGAGGTTGGGCATCTACCTCAAATATACACTTTTTGCTGTCTAATATGTAACTTAATGTCATGTTTAAAGGTCACCTTAATATTTGGTAACAAGTAGGTTTAAACTCTTTGCTTTAAGGCCACCCTAATGTTATGCAATATGGACTATAATTGATTTTATGAACATGTAACTGTAATGGTAAAGTTGCTTAACCTTAACTTAATTTAAGGGGGCCTTAGTTTTTAGTTATCTTCAAATCACTTAAGGTGACCTTAAAGATGCCTGTAGTATTGTACATAAAAGTAGAAAATAATAATTAAAATATTTTATCCCATCTGGGTTTTTTCATTCTGTGTCAAACCGTACCAAACTGTAGGGGCACTGTGACTCCAGATGTTGCTGCTGAGCAATAGGCCTCGGGTTTCTAGTGCTTACTGAGTCTGGCAAATGATCTATTGGTTTTTGCCATTGTGGTCACTGGTTCAAACTCAGCTGATGACAGAATGTGTGATATTTAGTCCGTCCCAATATGACCATAGCTGTTTGAATAATATTAAATCTTAAATAGAATACGTTGACACTACCTTCACTTAAGGGGGAGGGGGCGGGGTCCTTATTTCTGTATCCCTCAGAAAGTTCTTTTATATTTTCAATCACAACCAATCTCTTCCCTTGTTCTGTTTCATTGATTCATCTATTCTTATTCTTTGTCTCTTGTGATCTGGCTAGTAACTACCAAACAAGAAAAAGTATTTAAAATCCAACTTCATTTGTACAGATAAACCCAGCATAATCATGTCACTTTACTATATCCCACACAAGGGAAGCTTTAGCAGATATCTGGAACAACATAGCTGTCCTATGATCAAGGATGCTACCAGTCCAAGAACTAGACATGGAAATTCTTGTGAATAAAAAACTTTACATACGATTCACTGGGCCCCATGGTTGAATGAATTAAGATTTTAATTTTCTTTCAGGAAAAAAGTATTTTCACATAAAACTGCTATCAGGATGATCAGAAGGTAAATGTAATCTTTGCACTTCTGAGTGTATTCTCGGAATATTAATTTTATGGCAAATTTGATAATGCAAATGAATGGGTACGGTAAAGTGAATATATCAAGACCCCTACAATCCTTTACAAGGAATGGGCAAGTTAATAAAAGATAAAATGTTACCTCTCTTTTCAAATGACAAAATCGGCCAAACTTTTGTGATTATAACATATTTTTAATAAAAATATGTATTAAAATTGAATGAAATAATGTATAATGTCTGTAATAATAGTAGAATCTGTGGTATTTACTCACTAATAAACTGTATTTTGTGAGACAGATTAGTCTGTGTAATTCACCTGTCTTATCATATTCACTTGACGGAATTATTCATTTGCACACCAACATGGCTTCCCCTGTCCAGAATTAATGTAGCAGAACTGAGTGATTACAGGAGTACAGGACTCTTAATTATAAACACAGCTTGAATGAAGATCACTCCAAAACTATGACAAGTAAGTCAAGAGAGAATTCTTATCAATACATTCAATAGGTTCATTTCTGGCTGGTTCCATATCAACAGATTTTGGACAAGGAAACAAAAATATGCCAACAGTTTATATTCTATATTGGGTTTTCTTTTCCTAGTATGGTATTGGATATAAAGGGTAACTCCAGTAAAATGTCTCAGATGATTCTAGTTTTGTGACTGGATTTGCCTTGGATATTCTTGGAAGGTAAGGAAATTCTACCTTTGCAATTCGTTTGTTAATATTTTTTTGGCTGTTTATTTTGTTTTTATTGAATTTTGTAGAATTTATAAATGGATAGATATGTCATGGTGGAAAATTCATTTTGGTAGAATTTCAAATTCTACGGGTACAAAAATTAAATTTAAATTGGACTTTGTACTAAGTTTAACTAATTTTCTACCAGTGGAATTTGCAATTCTGCCACATGGACATTCTACCATGACAGATGTTACAACTTACTTGAAAACAGCACAGAGTGATATGTCAAAAATATTGAAGGCCAATTGTTATTATAATGATGACTTGACAGTGATTTATATAACATAAATAATTGAATAATTAAATCATTGTGTTTCACCCAAGTCATACATATTGCTTTGATCTGAAATGTGACATAGTAATTTATACGAGCTGCAATTTATGGCCTGTTCACACAGTTTAAAGTGGTCACAGCAATTCATTTTTGAATTTTGCTTCACGACCTTGTCCTTATGACATTGAACAGACACCTCGTGTCTTAGTAGAGCATGTTTACAAATAAGATACCCTCTATAACACCTCTTCTTCCCTCTGGCATGTATATTTCAAAAAAACCACACAAGAGCTTGTGGTAGGTGTTTGAAACATTAAAAAATCAGCTATAAGCTAGAAACACTGTCTGAGTTGTGGTGACTGCCTCCTACTGAAATGTAAATCCCAACATTTTAAACCGAACAGATACTACTAAAACAGGAATCACCTCAAGCAATTATTTTTGGCTCCTATGTAGTTCACCAGGCCAACAAGGCATTATGTGACCTGGGTGTTATGACAAAGTCACCATAGCTAAGACCAGTCTGAGTAAACCTTTGTACTTGTGCATACTGTCTCACGAATACTTATGCATTCACTCCTTGTTTACTGTGATGTAAAAACATGGTTTTTTTTCTGTTGTATCTGAACTATGCTTTGTCATCCATTTAGCACACAAATGTTTCATTGCAGCAGCTTATTTCATCAAAGGTTAACCAATAATTTATCAACATCTGAAATCGACCAGAATGATAAATGGATTATTTTAGGCTTTTTGCAACAGCAATGGGCTTATCACTATACTCTAAATGGAGCACAAACAGATAAGAAGTGAAAATAAAGACATAGCACATAGCAATAGCAATTGTTTTATTATCTGAATCGGGGAGGCAGAAAAAATAACATATCCTGGGCTTTACAATGAAAACCAATTGATTATCTAAATCAGAATGATGAAAACAGATCATATCTACCGTGTTATTTGTAGAAGGGGAGACGTGGCTTAAGGTCAGTGTTCACCTGACTGGATCAACATACATGCATAGTGTGCAAGACTCGGGAAAATCAGCAAAACAGGGTATCAGAGAGACTATAGCATATGACAATTATGCTGACAGGATTCATGGTTGGGTTGATCATTCCCAGCTCATACTTCATCATCCTACTCTCAGTTAAATGACAAAGTCGGATCTGATAAACTAGACTTATAGTAGAGACAGTTCTACAATAATTCAGCTTGGCTCTTGTATCAGGTAACTTGAAGCAGAAAAGAGATAATAATTATAAGTTTGTCTGTCTCACTTGGAAATATTGAACGAATGCAGGTGAAAAGAAAATCTCACTATGTGTGGCAAGCTTTAGAGGAACAACCCTTTAGCTCTATCAGGATAAGTTGATTGGCAGCAAATCAGCAGCAAGTGGCATTAAGGCAAAGGGATCTGGAATAAACAAACATAAAGTGGAAAGAAATAAACAGAAAACTATGAAGTAGCAGTAAAATTATGAGATCTCCATAAGCTGGTCTTCTGCCAGGCTCAAAAAGAAATTTACTGAAGCTTTACTGAATGAATGAAGTTTCAGCGAGTACACTGATGTCATGAATTAAGGACAGTCTTATCTTCATTTGGTGTACATTTTTTTGGTATTAATAATGACTGGTAGTGTCTTGCAAAATCGTCAATGTTAATGAAATAAAAAGAAACTTATTTGAAATACTTACCACCTCTTTTACAGTGTATACATGACCACTTTCTGTGCTTTAATCTACATATTATTACCTGGTCATTCTCTAGATAATGTTCAAGTTATGCTTTTTATAGCTGAATTATCCCATAAGAAAACTTAAAGAAGAGATGCTAAAATGAAGACTGTACAAAAGTATGGTGTTGTATCTTTTAAAAATAAATAATAACAGAACACCAGAATACCCAATTTCTAATTACAAGAGCAAATTGTATAATCAAGAGCAACAAAAGCACTCGAAGAAATAAATGGGGAAAATCCTTATTTTATATCCTTTTTTTGCCTCCAGACGGTAATTCAGATAAAATCTCAAAATTTAAAGGGATCTAGGTTGGACTATGACCCATCTTCAAAATTATTTTTTATGAAGTTCTAACCAGTAATATTTGCATAATTATGTTCAGACAGACAAACAAAGGTCACGAAATAATACTTCCTTGGCAGAGGCTATTATATTAACAAATTGCATTTATATAAGTGTGGATATTAATCCTTGTCAGAAATTGTCTGTCCTGTATCTAGAAATATAGATTAAAACTATATGTACTATGAACTTTAAAGTAATACAATTCTTCAGATATTGCTGTGATTTGGGTTCATGGAATCATAGTAGGTCACGGTCATTACAAGCTAATTGAGTAACACATTATCTTCAGCATTATATAAGGTCCAACCAAGGTTGTAGAGTTCATTAAAAGGGTTTGATATTTGAAAAAGGTTTTTATCCTGTGAAAGGTTAGAGACATTTGTGCTTACAATCTATTGGCTAATTAATTAACTACGGGTGGTTTTTGCCTAATGGAAAAAAGTCAAATCACTGTGGTATTAGTTTCTAGGCAGCAAGTCAGTAGAGAGTGTAACTTGATGTCAGAAAGGGCACTTTGGTTATTGGAATAAAACAGGAAAATTTTGAATGAAATAAATGAAAAAATATATAATATATATATATATCACTAATGAAAATGACAACAAAAAACAAGTGCTTGGTATGAGTATTATATTGATCATCTCCATGAGTGAAATGTTTTCATTTGTACGTGTCTGATAAGGGATGTTTTATTTTTTATTATCCTCTGTGTTGTATGAATGATAATTAAAATAAGCTCATATATAAAGAAAGCATAAAAAAGTTTTTTATATATATACAGGGCCGCCTATAAATATATAAAAAGATTCAGTGTGTTTTCTTGAGATTTCTCCAAGAATTTTAATGAATTTTTTTAATGCAGCAAAAATTGAGCTGTAGAACTGCTGATTATAAATGTGCAAATAATATCATTTGTAACAATAATTTATGCATAGCAAGTGGCGCCAGGGTAAACAAAATATAAGTTCTGGGGTCGGATTCACAAACAATACTTAGACCATTCCTAACTTAGATTTATAAGTGTAACATAGATTTCAAGTAAGAAATTATGAAACTGAATGCACAGAAATGCCTAACTCTTCTTTGGTGAATGTAAATTGCAAGAAAAACTTTCCCTTACTTAGATCTAAGGTGACCTTATATAAGTATTTTTCATGAATCTGGCAAGTGGTCTGTATTTCCCCCATTGAGGCCAAATACAGCGTGTGGTATACAATAAAAGTTAAGATTTGTGTGAAAAGCCTTGATGTTGGTTGGTTTAGCTTTACAGAAATTGTAGCTCAGATGAAAAAAAATGTATCGACAACCATATTATTATATATATTTTATGGATAAAAGACAGAGACAGTAATTTGCGGTTATGTTTTAAGTCACAAATGATGCAGAATGTATAATCTCAACCTTGACCTTTCATTATGGATGACCCATGGTTACTTAAGGCCCATTCACACTATCCCGTGCCATTATATCAACACGTATATGAATTTGGCTTCCTGACCTTGTCATTATTACTCTGTAAATAAACCTTGTATGCAGGTAGGATACAGCAAGCCGTCTATATAGCTACTCCGCCCCCACTGTCACCCCTCTGGTGTGGTCATAACAGTTTAGCATGTTAGAAGTCGTGGCAGGTTTTGCCAAGCATTTTGAAAAATTGTCAAATGCTGAAAGTGCTGATCATATTTTGTCAAATGCTTTATACCCAAATTCGAACCCAGACCCTATTAAACCTTATGGATATCATCAAAATATGAAATGCGTTTAGCCAGAAATGAGGATGAGTGTAATATTTTGAGCTTGTAGGTAGACTCATGAGATCAGCACGAAATAGTGTGATCTAAAAGTGATCTTAATATTATAAAACAAATACCAACTTTAAAAAGGGTTAAATTTTTTGAGTCATATAAAAGATAAGACCCCAAGCTTTCTGACTAAGCGTCAGTTTTGCCCTACTTCTGATTGAAATTTCATTGAATATCACATAAATGCATTATGGTATGGTCAACATAATTTTGGAAAATTGGAATGGGTTATGAGTGCTAAGACTGACTTAACATGACAAGATTGTTGCACAAATGTTGAGAATGGTACAAGATAGGTTAGCAATAGGTTCCAAAACAACACAAGGTCTGATAAGGATCACCTACAGTTTACGACAAAATCAAGCATGTTTGATGAAATAATCAGGAAGATATATGATGTGCTCCCAAATATCCAATTGGGAGGTTGCGGGTTTGATTACAAACTGTCAGTTTAATTAGTTTACAAGCATTCAAAATCGTGGTTTGCAAAGGGTTTACATATATTTCTAATGAAATTATCAACTTCATGCTAGCTTTCGTGGTTGTATCACAATTGGGGAGATTAATCGCCTGAGTGGAATAGCCCTATAACTCTGTTACCGAGGACTTCCTGAGCACATGTCTTTTTTCAAATTGATAGTAACAGTTTATTTGTTATCTCACCAGATATAATTTCTGAGCTTCTCTGCAAAAAGGGGGCTGGTATTGGCCACCATTTTGGATTATTGACATTGGCAGTTACACTTGGGGATAATACAGACAAAATAGGTTTCTATCCAATGAATATGGTGCACAAATATATAAATATAACAATTGTAAAAAGTAGGTCTTGGAATTTACCAGAATTCCTTGTGGCTCCTGGCAGGGTTTGGTTTTCGATATTGATGTCAAGGCACCGCACGGGTCAGTCTTCCACCTGGGGGTGTGTAGCTACACCTTAACCAAAATCTACTTCCACTATCCTTTAAACATATTGAGCTTCCTCTGTTATATTCCCAGCTAAGCATACACTCTATCCGGCATCTCTATGGTACTGGGCTTGGGCAACGGCTATGGATAGATGATTTTGTTGGATTTTGTTGTTGCACCTTAGAGTCTCTGCCTGGCAGAGAATAAGTGCAATAAAAGTGCAGAATAGAATAGAAAAGAATATTTGACCCATTTGCATCTGTTTGGCCGGTGGAATGTGGGGGAAAATGTAATCATTTCAGGATGAATGGAAGGAACACCATGCACCTTTCTGATTTCAAAACCATTAACCTTAGTAGGTGAATTAGTAATTGGGAAAATTACATGCACAATTTTTGTCTCAATTGTCTATTGTGTTCAGTCATACGAGGATGATAAAGTTCAGTTAACAGCAAGGCAGCTTGTGTAAATACAATCCTTATTGCACATGTAAAAATATTCACTGCATTTGAAATCTATTGATTTGACCACTTCTAGCACTGCCATCACATAAAACTCAGGAGCACTGATGCACTTTGATTAGTACATTTCAAGGAGTTTTATCTGAGTTTTTACTTTGCAAGAAAATAAAATATTTCTGATATATCTTTGTGTAAGTAGACATAATGAATATAGTGCTGATTTATATTGTATTGTGCTTTTCTTTATTATTTATACAAAATATAATAAGTGGAAACAGAAAATAATTTGTTCAAATATAATTTGAACAACCTGTTGTAGTAACGCAAAGGACAAATGTATTTCATAGATGGATTACCAATATGGGAAATAATTGTTTAATCACATGTGGTTTTCATGGCTAAAACACAGGAAGTTGATGTGGAGATGTTTATCATACAATAAAATCAATTTCTGAAAAAATAATGGACCTTAAAGTTTGTATCTTTCTGAAGTGAATGCACTATATAGCAAGAAAACCTAAAACAATGAACCAAAGAAATCTTTAGAAAAACCTGCCTGCTATCCACACACATGTCATTATAGCCTCTTTAACAAGATGGAATATTTCAAACTGACTTTTTATACTTTCAGTCACACAGACAGCTCATTCTACTGGTTATCCTACAGCCAGAAAGCAAGGTCAAGGTGATTGGACATTGACGACTGTGGGATGAGATTTAATAATCCTTGTGTGTCACTGGGAGATTGACATTGCAATGCATTGGCTGTGTATGAGACAAAGATGTATATCCAGTTATTCTACTCACTAGCTAGGTCCCATTGTGACTATTGGATAATAGGGGTTGTCAACTAAACCCAGCAGCAGACTTTATCCACAGTGGGAGTATCCCTTTTTTCCTCTCTATGTGTTCTGTTCTTTGGAGGGGAGAGTAGTGCAGTTAAAAGGTACACATTTCTGTGTAAAAGGGAGACTTTTACAGAGAGATATTGTGTGAGCTTGAGTGGGATTGTGCTTGTTCAGTTTCATTGGATATCATAGAGTGGGTTGCTTGCTACCATCGGTTGCTGGGGAGAGTAAATATATACATATATATAAACTCAATGAAATGTGAAACTACAAAGGCTAAAGACTACATGGATTTGTTAAAGAAGAAAAAGGAGAGAAACTGTGGGGAATACATATCAGTTGCCAGTGACCTTTCACAAAGGAACCAAAAATTCTGTATACTTTTTAATATGTTCTCTTAGATTAATAGAAAGGAGGTGGAGTATTAATGAGAAGTATGGGATTCATGATGGATGGATAGTTTAACTGTGTAACTGATAGGATGAAAAAATGATAAATACACATATTTCTGTGTAAAGAAAATATTGATAATAATAAAGAAAAGGATTATTGCAGCATTAATAGTCTAATTGGACAAAATAATCTCTTAGATATTTCTGTGAAATTTTGGATTAGAAATGGAGTAAAACTAGCTGTTTATGCAATCAAGGTATGTAAATTTATGAAAGTTTATACATTTAAAAACATTTAAGGCTCCTGGTTTTCTCATAATGTGGTTGAGTATTTAATTCTGCAATTTACAAGATAAATGCATTACACAGACAAGCTAACTTGTTTAATATAAATTGGTTCGAATGTATATTTTACAAATCAAAGCTGTCAAATTGTTTTACTGTGGTTTTGGGATGGCTCACAAACTTAATTCAAAATATAACATATAAGTATTATTTCAGATAGCAAAATTACCACTTTGGGTTTTGATTCCAAACATGAGGTTTAGCGAGGGTTATTGATATTTTCTTGAGAGATTTTTTTCAAGCCTCCTACAGTTTCTCGCATTATGTCTGTTTTTGTCCTATTGCCTTTCTGAGTAGAAAATCCAGGGTAGATGATTTTTGTTCAAAATTAATAAGTTATGGATGCCATTATTGAACCCTATTGGAAACTGATATTTTGTTCACATAACTTACCATAATTGGACATTCGATGACAAGCCAATTATCGAGAGATTGGAAAAAATGTAACATGGCAAAATGTGTTTTGTGCGGTTGATATCTGGTAAAGCATAAGTACTAAACATTCTTAAAATATTAGTTTTATAAAACTATAAAACTGTAAGATGTTTCAGATGCAAGAATCAATAATTATCACAGACCATTTGACCTACCTAAATTGTTAAACATCCTAATAATGCTAGGCTATTAGTAGACCCAATTTGAATAGGTAAAATGCCTATTTGTTTAAGACTGGCCAGAAGACCTTTCATCTAATTTGTTATCTTTATGTTAAAACAAGCTTCTGTCTTGTTTGATTAATGTAAGTATTAGAGTTAGCTTGAAATAAGCAAGTATGTGCAGTATTTTTTTGTTTTCTTTTTGTTTGCAATCATCGGGTTGGGAAGTACAGTGTTTTTCTCTCTTGACATTGAACAGATATGCTAAGATAATGATGTTTTCTAAAGCATGTTAAGCAAGGATAATTATATCTTTGTGTTAAATCCATGTTGATAGCTGAAACCATGTTTGCACTTTTCGGACAAGGTGTCCCATTGAACGCCAATTTCAGAAATGGACCCTTGGAGTCTACTAGCATGTCATATGACTTAATGAAGTGTATAATGATCTGGCCTTTAGATCTGAAATACAAAGACACCCTGGATATTTGGCACTGTGCAAATGCTAGTGCAAAAACTCATGGCTGTTTTTGTACTTTTGATTTAGTAAATCTCTCTTTGTCTGTACTTTAGGGCACTGCTCTCATTGCAGTGTCAACAGTCGACCTTTATTAGTTATAAAACATTTATCCTGAATGTTCCTCTTAGAAGTTAAATGATCTCAATTTCTATTACAGTACCACAACTTACAACACTACAAAAACATTGACATCTTAATCCATTTACAACAACTTTCCTGCTTTGTTTTGTCTTTCTGGTGCAGTGAAAGATTGCCTAAAATCAGAGAACTTTAATCGGATAAGTGTGAACTTATTAATTTAAAATGCATTGAATGGAAAATACAATGAAGCTGTGTTATTTTTATTATTTTTATTGATGTATGAAGTACTGATTAATTCAGACCATAGATGGAAGTTAAGGTAGCCTTATGGTCTTATGATATGAAATCAGAATGTCTTATTTATTATTACATTTAATCTTTTTTCTTAAAATATGAAATGAAAATATGCCTCATTATCGTTTTCCCAAATTGATTAAAATTAGTGGTAGTTTTTAGGTCATTTAAGCTTGGCATTGTAAAGGAGAATGGTAATATATGTAGCAGAAATAATGTTAAACATTATATTGATTATCAGTTAGATTGGAAATTAACTCTCACCAAAAAGTAAAGCCAATCAGCTTCACTTATAAAAAAATAAAGAAATGTAAGATGTAAGATGATTGGTTCAATGCCAATGAAAAAATGAAAACTGTTATCCACACCCTGAACGGAAGGCGCAGAGGTACTGTTCTCAGGACTGTATGTCTATCTGTTTGTCTCTACGCATAACCCAAATACTGTACATCAGATCAATGTCATGTTTTTGCAGAAAGTAGGGCCTATCCTTGGCTTGTTTCTCCACAAAGATAATCCAGTTCCATATTGGCAATCCAGAGTTTTTCGGGGGGGGGGGGGGGGGGGGGGGGGGGTTATGGGGCGCGGGGGGGGGGGGGATTTTACCAATATCTGGTTCTGGATGCGAAGGTTTATGCTCCTCCAAGCACTTTTGCTTCATAAAGAAATTACTTGTTGAATGGTCTTATTATGAGCCAATTTGATTAAAAAATTAAAAACATTTCACTTATTTACCAGAATTTGTAGATAATAGGTATAATGAATTGTTACAATGTCGCAAGCATTCAGACAAACGTTTCCTGCAGTGGGTATATTCTTTGACATTTTATAATTCTTATGCTCCATATATTTTTTTTGCATTTTACGATTTTCTATGAACAAAAATGAATGATTTCTTAAGAAGTCCAAGAATCAGAGTAATTCGTTTTATAATACTGTTAATAAAGATACACCATGGATTAGAAATGTCCACCTTTGTGACAAGTTACAGCCATGCTATAAAAAGGTGGACATGCAGTGGTAACAAAGTTTGTTTCAGTTTGCTCAAAGGTAAGTTGCAGCAAAAGTGGTCTCTTGTCTTTCTAACAAAACAAAAAGCTTGTTCGACCTTCACTTTAAAGACTTCCTAAAATGCTACAATGGCCTGGAATGCACATGGTCCAATTAAGTCTAATTGGTTCATCGGTTTTACCCTGGTACTAAATGGATCTTCTCTGCTAAATTTGACATAATTTGTAAATACATGTGGTCTGAATTTCCCGTGGAAGTACAACATAAGTCTTGCCTATTCTTATTGGTTTAAGATTATTAAAAATCCAGAAGATAATATACATTAGTTAGTTTGGAAAATACTGTACAAATTACAGATTTATTTTAGAGATAATCGTGATGCCTTGATGCTATGTTTTTATACATATAGGTTTTATTGTATTCTGTAACAAAGTGTTCTGAAATATCCAGGGATGTTGGATTACTCTCAAGGTAAACACATTTAAGACTGCAACAATTAAGTTAATATAGCTGAAACGTGCAGACGTTTTGTATGGGAAGTTAGTCTAGATACGTTGAAGACATTAATGGACCACTCACGTTGGATACACTATCTAGGCTGATTTGATTTAGTTCTATTTGGGTTCTCTATTATCAAAGTCAGTCGGTGTATCATCATAATGTCCTTGTATATTTTAGATGAAGACTTTGTTTCTGATCAATACTGAATTTTACAGACAAACTATGATGAATAGGACTCATGCAATGCATAGGCAAAATCATTTTATGATTTACAATCAATTGGACAAAACAAAGAAGACATTAAATGACCACATACTTTTAACACTAGTTTCACTGTCACGAGTGAGTTTGTGTTCTGGAGTAAACTAGCGGTAGTCTTATGACTTATTTTTGGAACACACCCAGAGCAACCCATAATCACTCTTTTCATTTTCAAATATGTTTGAAATCCTTTGTGAGTGACCGTTTGATTCTTCAGAGGCCTTAACTAATCTTGTTGGTGGTAACACCTAGCTCACACCTTTCTGTGTTTGGGTCAAGAGAATCAACCACATGTGCCTGTCTATGTTCTGTTATAGATCATTGTGGTACAGTGGAATTTGGCACAATTTGGCAGAATTCACATTTGGATAGGAAATGTTAGAGACACTATGGGATGTGAATTGCGTTCAATATTGCCTTTTTAAGTGTTTGATAAAGCGCATATGTCCTAAACTTAACCAAATTAACATGTACACAGTGAGGGTGCGGGGGTGGGTGGGTTTTGGATATATGGGTTGGCTCTTTAAACATGCACTAGCGAAATACAAGGTCTTGTTTCAGGGCCATAAGGATGAGGTACTAAAGAAGAAATCAAACACATATAAAAACAACTGCATGCAATGGTATGACCTATGCCTAAGTCTTGTACAACTTATCTTTTCGGGTCTCAATTTCTCTTTCCTTTCATAACTATAACTTATATTAATTATGCTACGATTTATCTTGGTGGTATTGCATCTAATCATCTAGACCCTTCTATAAAAAGGGAACCGAGTGATCCTTTCAAAGTCGCAGAGGTTTCCTGAGTCTCCTTACAGCTGCATAAGAGTTAACTATAAGGGCTTACTATTACTGAGTCACAGCAATCAGAAACATTGCATTCTAGTTGTAACTGAGGTATAAGATACCCTCTTCCCCCAGGGAGTCGAAAGTTAAAGAAATGAAAAAAAATGGGTTTTAAAATTTCTATTTTCGTACTAGTTGGTTTGACACATGCTAAATTTATTTATTATTCTATTTTGTATAAAATTAATGACTGACCATAAAGGGTGAAGGCTTTGAACCACCTTATAAAGAGAGGTCAAAGCGAGTTGATGATTCAAGGTCATGCAATTCGTGGTGACCTTGAACAACAGAAAAGGTCAAACTGAAGTCACACTAAAGGCAAAGCCTTAGAACCATTGGACATAAGACAAGGTTAAATAAGGGGGTTCGAACCTAAAACCACTCAATGCAATTACTTTACTTTATGTTATATGGAGGAATGTTATGAAACATTTAAGTAAACCAGAAGTTATAAAATTTCAAATAATTACAGGAAGTGATGTGTACATACGATTTATGGATTACAGTTCGACATCAATGAGTCCAATGTGTTTAAAGTGAGGATTATGTCAAAGTCAATAAAATACTGGAAGGTCACTGAATTGATGACTCGAGTAATCCATCTAGCAGTATGTGTTAAACCTTAATTGAACGAATAATATGGCCCAGTAATAACAATAATATCTCATAGAGCACAACAACCCAAAGGCCACACAATTCTAAGCGTGCATATGTATATGATTAAATAAGATAAAATGGTAATAAGTTTAAATATATACATAAAGAGGTGTATGGCGCTCTATTAGAAATATAGATAAAATACTTTAGTATAATAAGAAGCAAAATAACACATTAGATTTTACAGACGTTATTGTTATCAATAGTATGATATAAGAAGAATGAAATAAGCAATAAATAAGTAAGCTAGCAGATGACATATTCATAATGTCTACATGTAAGATTCATGTTAAACAACTACACACAGCTAGAAATAAACTAATATTCAAGTTCACGGTCTTGTAAACATACCACTCTGACTTTCTATGGCATATACATGTGGGAGTCCCCACCCCAAGACAGTAAAACACGAGTTGAGGGCTCTTTATTTTAATACAGTTAACAAAGTAAATGTGTATATATAGTTACTACTAAAAAAATTATATAAAAGTCAAGTGATATACACAATCTCGTTAGAATATGTAAATAAAGTATCAGAAATTAGTAATGCATAAGTAACTTGTTAAATTCATGATCAATCAATCTAGACTCATTGTCCATATAGATCATGATAAAGTGATACATTTAAAATTACTTGATTTAACAAATAACATAAAATCCTGAAAGTCTAAAACCCCAGCAGAAGGGTTGACCTTGTTGAAGGTCACATTCCAACCTGACCTGTAGAAGGTCAGACGTTAACATTCCAAATGACCTCTGGGAGTGAGGTTGTGATTTGAAGATACGTAATTTGGCATGAATTTAAGGTCACCCTAACAGCTGGAGGTGATGAGACCTAAAGGTATACAAGGACGAGTTTGTTATGGAGAACTTGAATGCATACAGATACGAGTATAAGGAACGGTGTGACCTAGACATCAGGGAGAAATTACAAATTTGATGATTCTAAATATTTGCATGACATTCAACAATAGTAAATTTTGCTCTATTTGTCAAAAAATGAGAAGCGAGATAAAGAACTAAAACTGGGACATGAGTACACCCCACCCTGTGTGAAAATATGATGCCTGTCTGATGTATTATTTTGGAGTTTTGCATGTGAACAAATAGACCAACAGATGGGATAACAATACTCTCACCCCCTTCTGAACAGATACCTGAGGTGAGCGGTTAGACCAATGAGATATTTCATACAACTCAGGTTATTGTCCTGAGATCTTTCTGAAGCCGGGCAAAAGAGGAAATGTCATGCCACCATTAATGACAAAGGTCCTGGCAGTAAAGAATACATAATCCTCTTTATAAGTAACAATTTTGTCAGCTGAATTCAGGAAGACAGTTGCACAATGCTACCAAACAAGTGGCGTGACATGCTACAAAGGTACATAACTTTAGTCTTGTAAGTTCACCCATATATAGAAAGTGCAGAAACTGTCCAAGAAAATATTTACTAAAATTATAAAGAGAAGAAGTGTGAGCGGTGGATGAAAATACGTTTGTGCGCATTTTGCTGACATATTAAAGAAAAATGTAGTCTATTACAATTTTGAAATGTGGTTTCATGGGAAAATATGGCAAAGGTGAAACAAAACAAATTGAAAACATTGAAGAAAAAGATTCAATGATGTTTTATTTTTTTGGAAATAAATGACTTCTGCTTTGACTTTATCGGCAATTCAAATATAAATTACTCTGAATTAGAATAGAGGTATTTTTTGATAGAGAAAAAATAAAAATCTTCTGTCATTTCAAAAAGTTATTTCGTGATATATGATCAGGGCTATTTTGTGACTGAACTACAGATAAAGCCTGTAAATTTTTATTTTTGCATGAAATCTTGTAATGAACATTTAAGCACCGAAATGATTTTGATGGAATTCTGTTAAAACCGAGTTCTTGATCTCATCAACGTATCAATGAATTTAGTCCATAACCATGAAACTGGTTACTAATACACACTGTTGGTCTTCTATTTAGGATTTCTTTAAAGCAATTTTGGTTACTTGATGTTTTTTTATGGTAGAGATAAGTGGTATTGCAATTTACTTCTTGAGAGTTTAGCTATTAAGTATTATATAAGATAGATGTTACAGATATACATTGCTGCAGTGCAGGAAGTCCCCCTAAAAGCTGGAATTCATCCTGAGGAATTGTTTAAAGCTTTTATCACTACAGAAATTGGCATTTGGCCTAATAGAAGTCTCACAGTTATTCCGATATTTTTTGTTTTGCTTGGAATGATTCTTCAACATGGCTATTACACTTCCAAGGATGATCCAGGAACAGGTTGAGAGCACACGGGCAGAGTAGATTTTGGGGTAAATAATGTGGTCCAGGAGTTTTGCTAAAAATATTTATACATATATATTTTCACCCTTCAAAATCTGGTACCAGTGCTACCTGGAACATCCACATAGCTGCAGTGCAGGAAGTCCCCCTAAAAGCTGGAATTCATCCTGAGGAATTGTTTAAAGCTTTTATCACTACAGAAATTGGCATTTGGCCTAATAGAAGTCTCACAGTTATTCCGATATTTTTTGTTTTGCTTGGAATGATTCTTCAACATGGCTATTACACTTCCAAGGATGATCCAGGAACAGGTTGAGAGCACACGGGCAGAGTAGATTTTGGGGTAAATAATGTGGTCCAGGAGTTTTGCTAAAAATATTTATACATATATATTTTCACCCTTCAAAATCTGGTACCAGTGCTACCTGGAACATCCACATAGTGCTCCAGGATTTGCTCCAGATCTCTCCACATGTACCAGGATGTACCTGAATAACCTACATAGTACGTATGTGTTTCCAGCTCACTCACTGATAGACAGGGATTGCTCCCAAACCAGGCCACGTATGGAAGCCCCCCATTTATCCCAGGATGACAAACGACTCCCAAAGTTCATTAAAATTACATAAAGTACACACTATGGCCACCCAAAGCCTCCAAATGAGTTGTGACCAGCCCTGGATGAGATACAAATCTCTTCTCTTCCGGACTGCTGTTGGAAATTATGTGTCACACTTCTGGTGTTTTGCCAGATGGGCCCGAAAGGGTCAAGATTCACCCAAGATGCCCCAGTGTACTTATGGATCATTTAAGTACCCCTACCGGATGTCCCCAAATATCAATTTTTTAATGTATGGGAATGCTTTAGGATTCATTCTTAGAAGTGTATCTGGCGTATAATAGGAAAACTTCCTGAATAACACAAATGATAAACTAATGAAGATGAACAATATAACACTCATTCTTTATAGTAAAATTTATCTGATGACTTTTCCACCAAAATACACCAGCATATGGCGCTACCACATGTGACAATAAATTCCTGTGTTTATTTCCACTTATTTCAAGGAAATACTGCCTCGAGTTGATTATACGTTAGAAATATATTCTCTTACAGGTGAATATTGCTTCTATATATACACTGTATCATAACTATTTAGGTTAATGTATAAAAATTACTTGGTGGGCGTTTTATCAAGGCGAGATGAACCCATGTTTTGGCCTGGAAAAGGTCTGTAGCCTCTCACTTGTGCAAATACATAGCTGTACAATGGCACAATGCAGGCACATGGCGTGACTGTTCTAGCCTACCCCTGTTTAGTTCACTCACATAAAGTATATAGAGGCAAGCTACTTAGGAGATCCAAGGTATTTACTGTTTGTACTCCTTTCACCCGTGGATCATCATACTTGTCTGATTAGAGTGGAAATCTGGAAAGATGGGAACATGTTATGGTTAGCCTTTACTTGACTGAAAGCTGTTTAAAAATGGTCAGATATTTTGTTACAAAACAAAGGTGATGTGTGTATAGCTATAAATACGAGTCATGGGTATTTCTAGATGGGATAATAATAGCTAGTTTTATTTGCTAGAATTGAAGCTGATTGGAAATATTTGTGAGAATGTGTAAGATATCGGTGTTAGTAGGAAAATAATTTGCCAAAGGTTTTAACCAATTCACTCTCATACTATTTTAAGGGGTTTAAGGTAGTAGAACATATGTGAGAAAAAATAAATATTTAAATTTTATTTTGCTATTTCGGCTGTTTTGACTATTTTTGAGTTACAAATATTTTTCGCCAGATGTTCATATTTATATTATGGTCTCCCTTTAAGATTATTAATTACTTTGTGGAGATCTGTAACTCTTTATGAACACTTGTTTGTGAGACTGAAACCACCAGTCCATATGCCTCGGTCACAAATTTGACTATGTTCATTTGTGTACATATTTGGCCCCCAACCTTATGGCGTTGGACATGTATTGCACATCGAAGAAACCTGTGTATCCAACTAAGCCCCCACTCCTTTCACTCATCCAGAGTGTATTAAGTAGTAAAGCTCATGCGAGGTTACAGGAAACATCTTGAAAAGGCGGTCCAAAATGCAAGTCCCTTTCCAAGTTGTGTCAAACTGAACTGAATTCGATCTACCCTTTACGAATCACACTGAATGCATCTTACCCAAATATGAGGTGAACAGAACCACAAGCAAAGGGTAAATGAGTCTACCCAAGCACAGAGTGTTACCTTAGGTAGGTGTGGTTTTAACATACCTTGTGGAAAGGCCCATTGTGTAGTATTAGCTGAACAGGTGACAGGTAATATCCTTTCCAGCAATATATAGAAAAACATTAGTTTTATGTGAAAAGGTTTTGTGGAAGCAGTATACAGACACCTGCAAATCCTAATCAATTAGGTCACATGATAACATGAATTACCTATAAAATACTTATAACATCGGAAAGAACTTTTCTCTATTTACACCAGTGTGTCCATGTTAGTCATCAGTTACATAGTGGCTGTCAATGTTTTCACATATCACTTGGTGATATCCTTTGTGTTTGAAGGTTCGAGTCCAGTTAATGACAAAATGTGAAGAATACTGATTGCCTGTCAGAAACTTGTCCCTCTTTTCAAAAGCTCTACTCCTTGTGTACATGATAAATTACTAAAATTTTATTAAAGGGTCTGGTCAAGGCTACATTAGTAACAAAGAAATGCATAATATCTCTGTATATACCAAACTCATTGCACTGTACATTCCAACAACTTAATTAGAACTACACCATGTGTGGAGAAAGGTGGAACTTAATATAATGTACAGCTAAACAGTACTGCCAAGTGGTTTGAGCTTATAAGTAGGGACGATATCATTACAATAACATTAACCCATTACTGTCAGTTCAAAGTAATATAATGTTTTGTTATATCCCTGTGTGTTAAATAAAGCTTTACAATAGGACGACCACAAAGGAGTGTTAACGTGGACTGCTTATTGCTTACAATACATACACACAGAAATATAGACAGAAACCTAAATGTTTTAGCATGACTTTAGGGTTAATATTCTAACTTGCAGTCAACTGGGAAGAACGTGTAGTTACTTGCTGAGATCTTGTGGTTTAATCAACAGAACATTCATCACTTGATATGCAAAGCTTTCCTCCACCACTGAGTCCAGTTGTGATACATTGTTTTTTTATTACTCCTAGAAAAATCATCATGGTTTATTTGAGTATTTGTTTTAGTGAATAAGGCCGAAATTTGTTTCGCTCTACATACACAAAGTAATTAGAAACATGCACTATAGTAGTTTTTCAATTCAAAAGAGAAATAAATAAAAAATAAATAAAATAAAAAACAAAAAAGGTGATATCTAGAAGGGTGATCCTTGTGGAGCTCGCACCAAAAAATATGTATATACTTGGGTGGGGACAATCTCACTTGGTAGTGTTTGAGGTTACTTTTGTTATTATTCTACAGAGTTTTAGAGTAATATAGCTAATGCATAACTAAGCTAGATAACCAAGGTTTTATAAGCAGGTGATGTGTCAGCTTTCATTAAAGTCATCTCTCAGCAATGACAGATGGAATGATCTCAAGCACAGCTTTATGACTATTAAATGTATTTACCTAAATGTCCTGTCTTGGTCAGTTGCACACCTCCACTTAGGTGTCCTCCACCGACAGCTGAGATTAAATTGTGCTTGTCCTTGTACTTTTTACGAGACAAGACAAATAGAGTTACATGGCTGTAACACAATTTGTTTACTCATTACTGTTGATTACATTTGTAAAAGCAGTGGTTCCAAATTGCATTCCTGTGACCCAAAGGAGATTTAATTCTAAGCAGCAGTTTTCAGCCCAAATCCAAGAAATCCCTGCATTTTAATAAAGTTCTTGATATTCAACTAAACTACCCAATGTGTCATTTACACACCAATAAAAGCCTGTAATATTGCAACACTTGGACCGGCTATTAAATATACCAGTTACACAATAAACAAGTGAGAGTAGTAAATTGATGCTTAACCAGAGTATCACACCATGATCATTATGGAGAGCTTTTATTTGATTGACTCGGAGGGCGATGACAGAAAGACTCATAATGGTTTGAGTACATCTGGTCGAATCGTCAAATATAACAAAAATAATAGATCGACGATATCTTTTACTTCACAGAAACATAAGAAGAAAAATAAGATTACAATTATTTAGTTTTTTTTGCATTGTTCACATATTGTTTTTACATTGTTCACAAAAACTATTTTGTAAAGGAATAAACTGATGGATTTGCCATGTTGATATGAAATAGGCATTTGCAGAAGATAGTAAAAATGCAAAACTTGAGAAGCAACCAAAACGCGTAATCAGTTGATCAAAAAAAGGAAAAAAACAAAACACCAGGCTAAAATTATTTTTCAAATTCCCAGGTCCTTCACAGTAGGTGTTTTGATGTAAGGCTACTTTGAGAACACTATTTAACTAACACTTAACTTCTAGTAAGATCATTAATTGTACTCATAGATTTATTGTGCTTTGTAAATTTAGTGGGCTCCTTGGTGTTAGGCACCTCTTACTACTTTGAATTGCAGTTGGTCTGTGGGTTGCTATTATTTTGCATCATGATGAATCCTTTGGTCATTTGTTTCTGTATAAAATTGAAGATGAATACCACTTTTTGTGTCAGTGTCCCTTATATCAGGTTGAAAGACGTACTTTATGTAACTACATTCCTAATTTTGAATCATTAGTTCCAAATGAGAAATTCATCAAATTAATGACACATGAAACAAAATTCCTGGCTAAATATGTTGAAAATTGCTGGAATAAGAGAAAAGAATTTTTAAATATTATTCTGGATTAAAAATCAAATTTTTTATATAGTAGTAGAACATTATAGTTATTATTTACATGTAACAGTAAATCAAAAGTAAATTAAGGTTTAAACTTTGTGTTGTACTCTTTTATTTTTCACTTTTTCACTCACACTTGCTTCGTTTTAATGTGTAAAGTGACATATAAGCCCAATAGAGGTTTGTTTATATTGTGAGAAATATTTGATTATGTACATTTTATAAATACAATTCACTATAATAAATAAAACATTAAATAATAATTTTCCAATCAATTAAGGTATAACACATACGACAGCAAGATGGATTACACCAGTCATCAATTCAGTTTGGCCTACCAGTCGCTATAATAAATAAAATAAATAAACAAATTATATAAGGTTAAAATTAAAATGCAATTCTGCCAAAGTTTTCTGAAAACAATGGTACAGTTTACAATTACAATTCTAAAGGAAAAAAGGACCAGTACCCAATTGATTATTGATATATTGGGGATATCACAATTCATTTAAGCAAGTTGCTTTTGTTTTTGCATTACTGGAATTATAATTATAGTATAAATATCATTCCACATATATGAACATGTTAATATGAGGATCCGGTGCTATAAAAGATAAAATTCCAATAGTGCAATTGATAATCTACAAAAGGGGGGGGGGGGGCATCTGACATAAACACCAACAATTATAGCAGTGCAAGTCACGATCTATGGAAACACATTACACAAACAAGAAGCTTTAATTGCATACTCAAAGAGCTCACAAAATACAAACAATTGTAGAAGTGAATTCATAATCTAGGGACAGTTGCATCGCAGTAAACAAACAAAAAACAACAACACATAAAAACCTCTTTAATTTGACTATCAAAGGGCTGCCATTAACATGTTTGTACAGTTGGATATAATCCTTTCTAAGATTCACACAGCTGTGATTACAGCGAGGGGGTAATTCCCTTAGGTATATTATCCAATTTATCTTAAGATTGTGGAGTCCAATCTCGAGATGTTCTACACAATCTCGAGATGTTTGCCTCAACTCAAGATCCTGAGTTTGTGCAAGGACAATCTCTAGATGTTCTGCAAAATCTCAAGATGTTTGATCCAATTCAAGATCTTGAGTTTGTGCCAGAACAATCTTGAGATCTTCCCGATCGGGACTTGAAGCTTAACAGTAACAATCGCAACAGCCACAAAATGTGCTCAAGTAACAGACTACTTGCAGTGGATAAAATTGATAGCGGTTAGGAAGAAGTTGTACTATCTTTTCCAGTGAAGAAGCGTTGTTCTTATATCCATAGAATATATTTTTAGAGCCAAGTCTTGCCTATGTTATTTTGTACCATCTACTGCCGCCTTAAAAGAAACTGAGGGCACCCATTACACACAACTAACTCTGCTCCAAGTCTGTAATGGCATTTTCAACACTTAATTCATGACACCCACTTTCCTTACCATTTGTTCCATTAGAGATACTATTTCAGCCAAGTCTGGTCTGGGTTTTTTTGACATTGACACCGTCTGTCATTCTGGGTTTAGTCAATGCTTTCAGTTTTCCACAGTTTTAGGGAAACATTTCCCTGATACTTGTTTTGCTTGCAGTAAACACCAGTCACCTATGTAAGTCTAATAAAAATGCAAAGTCAAAATTGAGGTTTTACATGCTTTCTAACAACTGACGGTATAGAGGTGATTGGCTGAATGCTTACAGTCCAAATTTGTTAACAATCTGTCCACTGAAATCTCTTGATGAGAGTGATTCTGCATGTTGCAGTATGTACCTGTGTTGAATTTCATATGCTGTGCATATATAGCTGACGCACTTAAGCACATTGCTGGGTAAAAATATGCCATGAAAAATTATTAACTAGATAGAATAGTTAATTAACGAACTTGAAATGACTATTTTGTTATTTAGAAATAACTTTGGTTTCTGTGTTGTGAATTTTTCTTATGTTCAAATAATTATTTACATATGTTTGTAAACTGACCTATGTCTGATTACTTGAGTTGTTTTGCTCCAGATATAATTTGCAAATAAAATGTGAAACTTATACATCACATTCATACATGGAAAAGAGAAATTATTGCTGTCAAAAATCACAGATTGCTAAATGCACAATCAAAGCATCTGTATCTATAAACAATATATTCTAATTCTAATTCTAATAGCACTTTTATAGCGCTTAATCTCCGTCAAAAGACAGACTCTAAGGCGCATCACACAAAAACATTGTTCAATATTCAAAAACCAGAGACATTGCAGGGGTCAGCACCGCGGAGAAAGCAGAAAGGAGATTGGAAATTTAGGGTGGGTATGCTTTTCCAAAGAGGTATGACTTCAACTTTGACCTGAAAGAGGCAAGTGAGTTTGCAGAGCGGACCTCATCAGGAAGGTCATTCCAAATCATAGGTGCGTCATACGCAAAACTGAGTCCAAAATGTTTTCGAGACTTGAAAATTGAACCAAAGTGGGGAACCTCAAGAAATATGCCATCAGATTGACTTCGACGAGTGTTATATGCACTATGTCTGGGAATGAGGAAGGGTTCAAAGTATTTGGGGTTACCACTGTGTAGGAACTTATATACCAGCATGGCAGTCTTAAAGATAGTACGGTACTTAATTGGCAACCAATGTAGTGCTTTTCTAACTGGAGTGATGTGTGAGTACTTGGTGGTGTTGGCAACAATTCTGGCAAGGCTATTCTGAACACATTGAAGTTTGCGCAGATCTAGAGCTGAGAGACCTCTGAACAGAGAGTTACAGTAATCTAGTCGACTTCCGACCAGAGCATTGGCAGCCATAAGAGTAGCTTCATGTGTCAGATGTCCTCGGAGTCGCTTAAGATCCCGGACATGAGCAAAACAAGCCTTGCAGACCTTCCTAACATGGCAAGAGAATGAGAAATCAGAATCAAACCAGACACCAAGGTTCCTAACTGCATCTGTTGGTGATATGAGATTACCAAGTATATTGACCGGGAAGGACTGATTAAGTTTTTCGCGCTGAGACTTTGAGCCAAACACAATGAATTCAGTCTTATCTGGATTTAGCTTGAGCTTATTTGTAGAGAGCCATCTCTTTACGTCTTCAAGGCAGTGTGACAGCTTATCAAGGGCAGAGGCAACATTTTTATGTGTGAGGTGTACATACAATTGTGTGTCATCAGCGTAGAACTGGAAACTAATACCAGGATGATTCTGTATGACTTTACTCAGTGGAGTAGTATAGAGTGAAAAAAGAATTGGCCCCAGGACAGAGCCTTGAGGCACACCATACAATAACTTTTTGGCATCAGATAAAATTGACCCAATCTTAATGCACTGAACACGGTCTGAGAGATAAGACTTAAACCAATCGAGGACAACCCCGCTCACACCAAACCAGGAGCTAAGAGAATTAAGTAGCGTATCATGATCAATAGTATCAAACGCTGCTGATTGATCCAAGAGAACGACAGCAGTAGCCTCACCTTTAGCAAAAGCCAAATGAACATCATTCTTAATTGAAAGCAATGCAGATTCAGTTGAGTGACCTAGTTTGTAGGCAGATTGCCTGACATTCTCAAGTCCGTTCAAACTAACATGGTCATTCAACTGAGAAGCAACAACACGTTCAACCAGTTTGGATATGAAGCCCAACCCAGAAACAGGTCTGTAGTTTTTTAAGTCATTGGGTGGTAGTGATGACTTTTTAATCAATGGGGTTACAATAGCCTTCTTGAACTCATCAGGTACAACACCTTCTGACAACGAGCAGTTAACAAGCCTGGTGATAGAGGGCAGTAAAATATCAATACATTCCTTAACAAGAAATGTAGGCCATGGGTCTAACAAACAAGATTTAGTGGGTGACTTCATGATAATTTTTCTAATTTCCTCTTGAGAAACTTGTTTAAAGCAGCTGAAATTGGGTACATCAGGTGGAGGAGGCAGAGTGAATGAGTCACCAGAGGAAAATGAGTTTCTGATTTTATCTATTTTGTCACTGAAGAAAGTGACAAACCGGTCAGCAAGACCTTTCTTAGATTCATGAGAAGGGAGTACTGCTTCAGAACTAGAGTGCAGTGCAGAATGTAAGACCTGCCATAGCTTCTTGGAGTCATTGGTATTTTCTCTGACCAGGTTTCTGAAGTAATTTGCCTTATCTTTGTTGACCAGTGAATTGCAGCGACCAATCTGTCTTCGAAGTCTAGCTCGATTATAGGCAGATTTATCTTTACGCCAGATTCGTTCCAGCTGTCGCCTGATGGTTTTTGCCAGCCTGTAGGTGTCAGATAGCCAACCAGTAGCTTGCTTAGTAAAAGTGCGAGTAACCAATGGTGCATGCTTGTCGAGCAATTTGCTCAAATCATCTAAGTATTGTTCACACAAACCACTGACTGTATCACCAGGGCATTTTACGAATGCGCTATTTCCCAAATCCTTACGGAAACTGTCCATGTCAATTTTATGATACCTCCTGAAGGTGACAACTTTTGCCTTATGTGAAGGAGGATTAACTGAGTCAAGCTGAGCAAGGACAAGAGCATGATCTGAAATAAATTCAGCAACTCGTACATTAGAGATGGCACTGGCATCAGTAGGAGTGAGAACAAGGTCTAGGATATGACCATGTAGATGGGTAGCCGTTTGAACATTTTGTGTTATATTGCATGATTCTAAACAGTTCTGGAATTTGATACTATCATTTGAAGAAGTATCCACATGAATATTGAAATCCCCACAAATTAGGAAAGAGGGAGAAACAGAGGATAAATATTCCAAAAGATTGAGAAATTGGTCCAGGAAACTTTCAGAGCATGAGCCAGGTGGACGATAAACACAAGTCAACACAAGCTGTTGAGCCGCCGACCCAATTGCAATGCTAACATTTTCAAAGGAACTGAAAGTAGGTGTATCCACATATCTAAACTGTATAGCTTTGTTGATAAAAAATCCGACACCACCACCACGGCCATGAATACGGGGTTTGTGGCAGAATTTGAAGCCTGTCGGGGTGATGGAATGTAGAAGGCTGTCCGTTTCCTCCTGGCGAATATGTGTTTCAGTGACAGCAAGAATGTCGACAGAATGTACTGTTACAGCATCATCGATGCAGGGTCCCTTGTTTCTTACAGATCGGCAATTTACCACCCCAAACGAGATTGGTCCAGGATTAAGGGAGATGTCACCACAAAGTAACAATAAGGTCGCAAGGCCATGACGCTTAGCAACACAAGGGAAAAGATGTGTATTCAGGACATAGCTGTGGAGTCTGTAGGGGCGTGGTAATGAAGTAAGACCATGAGCAGACAACGGAATAAACACATTAGGATCACTGCTTACTGACTTTCTCCAAAACAACAGTAAGAGGAACAACCAGCGGATGGTACTCATTGCACTCCGGTTCCCTAAACTAAGAACAGGACCGTGAGGAGTAACACCAGTATGCCCTAATTCTAAGTTAGTTACTATGTAACACAGTCTGTCCACTCTAAATTCCGTCCCGTGGGCGACTCACGGGCACCCTACACTCCTCACTGAGCCTCTAGAATAAACAATTTCCCTAAAGTGAATCAAAAGAGGGGATGGCCTTAAGCTTAAGGAAAGTATTGGAGTGACTAACAAAATAGTCAATGGTATTCAGTAGATATTTCACAACAGTGAAAAAACAACAATTGGAATGACCAGAAACTGGAGAATGACTATGATATTCAGGTGATATTGACAGCCACTACAGTGAAAAACAACAATGGACTAAAATATCAGTAAAATAGGAATAACTCACAATAAATCTGGGCCGATAATTCCCGCTAAATGGGCGATAATACCCGTACTATCAATAAACATGCAAATACAAGCTACAGCATTGGTAATAGGAACACAGATTATATATATATATAAATATAACTTGAGTGAATTATCATTGCAATTTCAATAATAGCAAGAGGACTCGGAGAGGGCAGACATCTGCAAAGGCACATAATAATAAGTAAATGGGAAAATCCAGATTTATATTTTGTATCCAGACGGTGATCCAGATCACTCTCAAAATGTAATGGAATCTAAGTTTGACCAAGACCCATCTTCTGATTTTTCATCAAGTTCCAAGAAGTATCATTAATCCTGCTGACAAGCAAACTGACAAACAAGCAGTCTTGAAAATAATACTTCCTTAAAGAGGTTATAAAGCATGACTTCGCCATCATTTTACACAGAGTACAAGTTGAGTTTTAACATACCTTTTGACAACTATCAGAAAAGCTCCAACAAGTTGGTATGAATTGGTTTCGAGCGCATGCACAAATTAGGTAAGAACAAAAATTGTTAACTAATCTGTCTTTGAAACCTGATAATTTTGAATAATGAGAATTCCTCCAGATTGGCAATAGATAATATGCAAACAGAAAGCATACTCTGAAAAAGGAAAACAAAAGTCAAGGACAAGCAAAAACTGTGTCTGTCATAAATTCGTTAGCACATTTCTGTTGCTTTTATTCTAGGTATAACTCCATCACAGTTTTTATTTATGATAAAGTCTGAGTACTTGTTTAGTGATACTAACAGCATACAAACATCCACAAGAGAATCATCTGAGAACTTAAACTATCAGCTATATGTGATTTGTTGGAATAATACCCAGTATAATACCCAAGCAATATATGTAAGCAATAGCATAGAACATCCTGAGCAGGCTCTTGTCAGATTTGATCATTGGATCAGATGTACTTAGGGGCCTAACTGTCACCAAGTTGGAGCTGAAGGTAATTGGATCTCTCTTATGTCAGGCTGTCACGACCGGGGAGGTACGTGGGGAGACTACTGACATCACATGATGACATGATAATGTGTAAGGACACAAATCTTCTATCCATTGCCAATATATTTAGTTTTGGAAGGGGACAGGGATGGGGATGAGGGCCTTGTTCTTACATGTGTATTTTTCACACAGATCTATAATCAATTCCTCAGTTCTCCTTGGTGGATATAAACTAATAGTCCCATAGACTTATTGTAGATGGAGGGACACTTTATCGATATGTCACATGTTATGAGACAATTAGACTGGGAAATACTTAGGGGCTGTAGCCGAACACCTAGCCCGACAGGGTTTCAGACACACGCATGAAACCTGAAGGAGAACCAGTACATTTTGGCAGTTGAATTCACTTCATAAATTTTTTTCAAATGGAGATAAAATGTTATTGGACCAAGTTTTTACCAGTTCACATTATTAAATGAACACGTTTTTACATTTACTTTTGCATGCCAAATTTCTGTATCTCTTGGGATATGCCTGTACCTTCCATTCTAAAAAGTGTGTCAAATGTTTCCATTCTAAATCTTACAATAGCAAATCTAAAATGGTGGATTCCTATTCTTAGTTGTTGTTTTTTTAAATTTAATAATAATTTTTTGAATATGACTCTTTACTCTATAATGATCCATACAGACCAAGGATCGCTACACTAAACTCAGATTTTAGCCCTTAACAAACTGGGGCACAAAGTTAAAGTTCTAGTTTCTGAGATCAGAGGGAGTATTTTAGCCTTGTTTTAGTAACTGTCGAGGTTTGTATCTACCTCTCTTTATCCAGTAAAACACTGGCAACATTGATGGCAATGACTAAAAACATCCTATTTCAATAATGTTTTATTTTTTTAGGATGCATTTCCTTATGGCTTTCTCAACACCAACAAATTGTGAGCCCAGGGTCGTCTTTAATTGTTCATGTTACCTTAAATGAAGAATGCGTTTTAGAACCTGAGTTGAGGTAACCTTAAGTAAACATATATGTTTAACTTATTCCCAGGTGGCCTATCTTTTGCAAAGATATTTTTTTGTATTGTATATTGTAGTAGAATAAAAATAATACTCCATTTGATATTGAATTAACGCCTTATATGCTGACATCACACTTGAGTAGGGTGCTGAAAGGAAGTTTAAACTTGCTGATGATACCTTCCAAATCAATTAAAGTTCAAATTTCTCCAAAAATGTTTTATATAAGCTCATTATTCATCATTTTTGTGTGAAAAAAGTTAGATATTACCAGTTCCAACTGGATTATTCAACTGCATTCTTTTGTAGGGAAGGGTCATTTGCACCTTAAAATTAAGAAGATGGCTGAATATAGATCCCATCTTAATTTAGACAAAACTAATTGATTGTTTTATTAATCTTTGCACTAATTTTGTTGCCTTTTCAAAAATTTTACATTAATTGCAAGGTATGTTGGATTGGTTAGTAAGAGTAATCGGTGATGTAGCAAAACAGTTTGCAACAGGTTGAATGGAATGGTCCTGTGCTAACTTCTAGATCTAAATAGACCATCTCCAGTTTTAGGAGCCAACTCAGCTTGGCATAACCTGGATTATGACCTCTGCCTGGATTTAGACTGTCCCTTTTTGGATTCCAAAGCAAAAAGAGGATCTTTCTCGATTTTCCACAATATAAATGTTCCCATTGTAATTACCTCCGCCAAGGAGGTTTTCACCTGGGTTTGTTTGTGGGTTTGTGAGTTTGTTTGTGAACAAGATAACTCAAAAATCTATGGACGGATTTTGACGAAATTTTCAGGATATGTCTGAAAAGGTAAAAGGAAGAAATGATTCAATTTGGGGGGGGGGGGGGGGGGGGGGGGGGGTGATTCGAATAACTATCTGGATCTTCTGGATCTATGAAATGTAATTTTTAAAGACAGATAACTCAAAAGGTTATGGACGGATTTTGTCAAAATTTTCAGGATATGTCCTAAACGGGACCAGGAACATGTGATTAGATTTTGGGAGCGATCTGGATCCCTGAAAAATATATTGGGAGTGATCCGGATCACTGTCTGGATCTTCTGGATCCATGAAATTTATTTTTGAATCAGTGTGAATCCAGTTGCAAAAGCTATGTTTTCTTGGTCAAGAAATCTAATATTAACCCCATCCCCCCATACATACCAAGCACCCAGTTAAAGCATTTCATACTCTGCTTCAATTGAGCTCCCTTGGCGGAGGTCTTGCCCTCACCGAGTGCTCATGTTATCTGTTATTATTGTCATACTTTTCTGGTAAAAATACTGTTACTAGTTTCATATTACTTAATGTATGAAAAGTGTAGTAACTGTAAAGTAGGTGTATTATTAGTGAAATGTGAGTGAGGACACAAAATATGAGAAACATCAAATGAATTACCATTTGTAAATGGCATGTGTCGCAATATACATAAATATGGATGAATGAAAGTTGCATGACAATTATTCCAGCTGATGGAAATATGTTGTTTACAACCCACAAAATGCACCATGGAAAGTGATAAAACTGCCACTCTTGTTCCAACTTTTATGACATTGCATCTTTGTTATTACTCTTCTGTGCATTTTTTTTTTATTCTTTTCATTAACGAATATTATTAATTTAGAACTTACACTAACAAATTATGTGAAAGCTTCTTCAACATTATACATGATATTGGAATTGGAATTAACCTCGCTGTGGTTTTCTGACATATTGAGGGTGGTTTTCTATCATAATTAAGTGAGCCTGGGAACATTGTTTGCTTTTGTGCTTCAAACAAGTGTTTCCATGAAGTTCTTTTGCTGTTGAAAACTACCTAACATACAATTGGGTGTCTATGTGCTGTTGTAATGTGAAGAGGCTAGTTTGTGTCTACATTGGTTTGTATTTCATACTGGTGTAGTAGCCAGTTTGGAATAGCCCAGAATAACCCCTTATGTATACTTTAGGGGTTATTCTGGGAGAGGACAAATTGTACCACCCTGTCCCATATCATACTCTTGTATAGCTTAGGCTAGAAACCATAAGTTCCTGAGGTATATTTGGTACTAGATCTATTGATGATAGCTCAGAAAGCTATGCACAATTACCCCTCTATAATTTAGGATATTGGCTATATTTTTACCTAGGGCATTATTTAGGTTAACTTGGGCCAGACTACCCCAACCCCTGGGTTCATTTTGCAAGAGGGTTCACTGGCTAGTTACAGAGGACGGATTTTTTCTAGGTACATATAATCTAGTTTTAAACATATGTTTTAAGTAGATCTGCGCGACAGTTTGGGATGGGATATTGCAAATGGGATATATGGATACCAAACGATCAGTGTATATAGATATATGGTCAGGCATATTAGCATCTGATTAATATATGTTGGAATGAAGTCAGTATATATTGATCATGTACACATGAGCCCTAGACACATTGTCAACATTAATAGTCTCAACTGTAAATAACAAGAAAGCATGAAAGTTTTCAGATGAGACCCAAGATCTTTGTGTGATAAGAGCATTTTGTTGATAGAATGTGCATTGCATTTGTTATTGTTGCTATCGTTAACATGGTGTTGTGTACTGATATGTTTCCAACGAATTATCATGCAAATCGAATATTCCTATCACTAACCCTATTAGCTTCACTAAGTATGTTTAATTTGTAAATTGGTTGCTGTCTTGTGAGTCTGCCTCTTGATAACCCGAATGATGTGTTCATGAGCATCATCTTACTGGTTATACGACGGTGGTGATTGCAGATGCTCATCCCCCAGGTCAACCCAGTTGTTCACACTACAGGCGGATGGCCACTGATTGGACATGGTTTTTAAACCTCCAATAACAGTAGAATGACAGTACTACAAACCTTGGTCACCGAGAAGCAACCTCCGTTAACTTTAATTCACCGTGGGGAAACGACCAATACTTTAACTCACCTTATGTTGCAGTTTTACACCAAAAGACGACCGAATCAGAACCCTATGTACACCGTGGACCACACCTTCAGTTACCATAGTAAGAAATTCATTAGCGTATGTGAAAAATCGTCTGCGCATGCTACCAAAATCAGAGGCGGAAACTTCCAAAAACTTCAAAAGTTGGGTAGGACCTGCAAGATAATGAACGGTTTGCCACTGACTTGCAAGGTTGTCTACAGACATCAGAGGGTGATTCAAAGACAGGTACACTTCACCAAATGCAGGTTACTGCAGGTGATACCGGCTGTAGTGTGGAAGGGATATTGTAAGAGAAGTCTTTTTGGTTCTTCAGTTCTCCTGCCATATTTGAACAGGACTAATTTTATCAGCCTCTAAAAGTTGTAACTGGTTAATGCTTAAGGTAAGCTGAGATGGTAGAACTGAGATATTTATCATTTTGAATTGAATTATATTGATAATCCAAAATTCATTTATTTTCAAAAATCCGGACGAAAAACAGAAAGTATCAATCTTTATACTTTTTTCATGAAAATAATGACAACTTCCTTGCATTAGCAGTGTAGAACATAGGTAGGATGGATATTTTGTTGTCTATCAACATGAAGATTATATATGTAGAACATATTGTGTTGCAGAATTTTGAAAAAATATGAAATATTCTGATTCTTGGAAATTTTTTCTTATTCAAAGAATTTTTTTTCTGTGAAATTGCCTTTATTCTAGGAAAATTTTTATTTTTAGAGGAAAACTGTTAGTGAATATGAACCCTGGTCCCAATCCACCACCCTTTTCATGATATAGTTGATGTCCCTATTGCATCCTTTATTTTTATTTTATCTAGTATAAGCCAGATTGTTTGAAACAAAATGCATGCAGCAACACTTTAATACAAACTCCAGAAGTTTTATTACTCTGCTGGCGTGTCAGCAACAAGGATAAACAACCCTATTCGGAACTGGGTTTGCATGCAAAATTGCATTCTGTGAAAGAAAGATGCCATGAACAGTGTGGTGTTTTTTCTCTGTATTTCAGCTAGATGGTACACATAGATTTCCATGAAACTGAAGTTTATCCCATAAGCAAGAAATTGAAACTGAGTTTTTTTGTGTGTTGCATATTGATCTTGGTATCATTTCAAAGTCAATGCATGGTAAATGTGTGGGTTTTATGAGTTATTTTTTTTACACAAGTCTAGGTTATGTAATTTTCCATGATTTTTGTGACACATTAATGCATATAATGAGGTATGTGTTACAGTTAAATGATAGAACCAGGGAGTCTAAAAACTTTGTCTCAATTTAAGACTTTTGTCTTTAAATTAAGTGCAAATTATATATTGTAATACACCAAAATGCTAAACTATTTTTTCATTGAAGTTTTGGCTTAATTTAGAGGCTGAGACAAAGAATACTTAAATCTTACAGAATAATTGGAATGTTTAACTTTTCCCCTATCTTTTTCATTGTTAGCCAAAGGTGTCATTAATATCCATACAGCATACATTATACAACTTCTGTCATCCAAATCAATTTTGAAGACAAAAAAAGAAGAAATAATAAACATGAAGTAAGCAAAAGCTGACAGGACTTAAAACCTTCAGTGTATCCCATCTTACGACAAATCCTTGTGTAAAATTGGACATTTTTTAACATAGTCAAATCTTTAGTTTAGGCTACTCTTCTGCATTTGATACAGGGTTTCACACATTTGTGTAGAAATATAAAAATCAGTTGTTTATCATGACGGTATTAACTAACAACTTTACACCATTTCATTAATTTCATTTAACCTGATGAAGTAACCTTAAACCCAACCTAAATCTTTGAACAAGCATGCCCTATTATTCTCACTTAATTTCCCCCTCTTTGAAACTTAAGCTAAGTGGTTTTCTTCAATAATACATTAAGGTAAACTCAAGTATAAATTGAATGTCTGCTGATCCCAAAGTGAGGCTTACTTAAATTCATATAGTTGGTAACTAAAGGCTATGGATAAAATATAACCTCTATTTGTAATGCATTGTATATACTAACTAGAGTCTTATGGTCCACAGTTTACCTCGTGACACCCACCTGAGTTGGAAAATGATTAAAATGAAGTAACATTAAGTGAAACAAAGAAAAGGAACAAACAAAAAGAAATATATGTCAAAATTTCTAAATCATGTTTATGTGTTCCTACATTTCAATATATTTGACATTTAAGAATTCCAAATGATATTGTGAAGTATGAACTTACAGGACGAGCTGTTTCTTATCCATCCATTGAAGAGGACAAGCAAAGTAAGAGAAGCCACTTTAAACAGTTGTCCCTGTCATAATTTAAGGACATAATAATCTGTCTATATCTTGATAACATGGCTAGTGACATCAATTCCAGTAGGCTTTTTCATAGCTTGACTAACTCCAGATATCCAATGTACATCTTGGAGTAAGTTCTGACATCTATGACGTCACCGACTGGACCAGTTACAAGACAGAGAAAAACAGGAGAAAAGAGAGTCTGTAACAGACTGCAATATATATGTCTTGTGGGATATTTGACCAAATATAGTTTGAGTTATGTTTGACAGCTGGTTTTGAAGATACAACAGAATTGAAGAATGCACAACTCTCTTTAGATTTTTTTAAAATGAGCTTTGGTTTAATAGGTAGAGAATAAAAGAGGGATAATTTATATGTCGTCTGTCCCAAGGTTATTTGCGTCTCATCCTTAAATGACAGAAAGATTTCAATTTTTATATACATTGTCAATTTTAAACCAGTTTTATTGAAATTGGGTTGAAATAGGATTTATGATAATACTTAAATAATCCATTTTTGAAAGAATAAATAAATTTGAAAGTGAAACTATTTCCGACTGAAATTAATGCAAAGGGAGATTCACTTTAAGTTGAGTGATTAAGGGTCAGCTCAACCTTGCCAGATGTGACCATTGCACATCGCTGTGACATGTGGCAGCTTCTGTTTTATCAGGGAGAAAATGATGTGACTTTTAATTAGAACAGACTGTTGGTGTCAGCTTCCTTAAAGATTTATCTGTAAAGATTTATCTTAAAGATTTATCTGTAATAGCTATGTAAAATTTGCGTTTTATATTGATGCTTGGTTGATGTAGTATCTGTCTAAATTGATAATGAACAATACAATTGATGGTAGTGTCAGGAAGGGCTTGTAAAATGCTGATTATAACTCGGGAGTCTGCTAAAGCTAGTAGCTGATACCCTTCTGCTGAATAAGGATGGGAAACAGGCATTACGCATGATTTGACACAAGTAAAAAGATCAGTTGTAGGATGAAAAAGATTCCTCACAGACTGCTCCAGACTCTTAGGGTTTATGAAGATTGTTTGTAGCATCAAGCCCCCACTTACACTATCAATTGTATGTATTTGTACATTCATGCGTCAAATCCTCTTTGGGGAAATGTTTTTATTCAGCTCCATTTTCAAGGAACGGTGAACAAGACAAGTCGGAAAACCCCACAAAGATTACTCTTTGCACCACAAAGGTGAGTCGTAGAAACACAAAGAAAAGTCACAAGAGAATCAAGTTAAGATTATATTTTATCATTTTGTGTGTTCAATTCAGTCGGGGACATTCTGATGGCATCTCAGTTCTTTGGAAGATGTTTGAAAGCCCCACAAGTCTGATTAAGTTGTATAAAAAAGCTTAAAGCAATAGAAACAATAAAATAATAAAGTGACTCAGTTTTACATGTGGAGATAGGAATAAGCAAATACCTCAGGTCTAGTCAGTGGTGATTACCTTGATAAAAAGAATTAGACAAAAACCAAATCTATGGTTGTAAGATTGATGGGCATGATAAAATACTATACCTTTGACCCAAATTTAGGTTGTGTTTTTTAGATATTTTATCATTCTCGGTGAGTTAACGTATCCGTGGTTTTTACTCATGAAAAGGCATGGCTTCTTTTCTGCTTCCACAAGTAAAGCTAGTTCACTTTGAAAGTGGGTGGTAAACCCCTATCAATTACACCAATCAATCCTGATCAAGTTACTGAAAAATGGTAGCAAAATATCATGATGGATAAAGAAGAAAGGAAGAAGAAGAAAAACATTAAATTTCCTGAGAGGATATAATAATTGACTCTAGTAAAATGATGTCCCACTCTTCAGCCAGCTAAAGAAGAAATAGAACACTAAAAGAGATTTTTGTTTTGTCAATAAGACTGTCATTGGCTTAAAGAAAACTATTTTTTTGTAAATTGTTTATTAGATTTGGGAGGGAACTAGTTGGGGAAGCAAAGACAAAGGCAAGGAGTAATTATTTGTTTTTACTTTGGTATGAAATAGCAATAGGTTTCTGCATCTTTAACATGAACAAAAAGACATCATGAGAAATAAGTATAAGCGACAACTATGGATGGTCCAGGATTTGGGAATTGTAGCCTCCTTTTTGTTTTTTATAAATCGTTTTGTTGAATATTTATGAAAATTGGGATTAGAAATCTCATACAAGAAAATGCTATTTAGGAAATCAGTTTTGTTTTGTTTTGTAAGGAAAAAATACACTACAATTCAACCTGAGTCCTAAATTGATTCCCAATTCTATATTTAAGTTATTTAAAACCTTAAAAACCAATTAATAGATCCAGGCTAACATATTATCCCGATCTTACTTGTCCGACATTTGGAAAAAAATAGGATGACTTTGTGGAGGTCATCTCTCTATTCTTGATCTTAATTGTCCGACATTTGGAAAAAATAGGATGACTTTGCAGAGGTCATCTCTCTACTCTTGCTGAAGCATTGACCAATGTGTTTTGGCTTATTTGACAAAAATAATGTACAAACATCATCTTCAATAAACTTTGTAAAGCATTATCCATATAGAGGTTAAGCTGGGTATCCTTAAAGTCACCTTTCTACACCTGATCACCATTCATGAACCCCAGGTATACCAGCTTGACCAAAAGTACCTCTGATACTGTTTGCACACAGCAGATATGATGGGACACTCTTGTATATTTACAAGAACTTTTGTTATTCTTAAATTTTTAAACCACAACTTTCTTATTTTACAATCAGGTTTGAATATTATTTTACCCGTATTTGAAAGCAAATACTTCTGTATGTAGGTAAAATATGTGTATGCATTTATTTGATGTTGATCAGTTATTTACTTGGCAATCATCGATGTTGGACAATTCCTTTACTACATGGGCAGAAAACTAGAAACAGCATCCATGACCAGCCATCTGCCTTAGAACAGCATAATGTATTGATGCTGTCACAACTAATAATATCAACAGTTCAAACTCAGCGTCCTGCAAAATTTAATCCTTTAACAAAACACAAAAACTACAACTATATTTTTTGCCAAATGAAAAGATCTGTCATATGACTGAAAATGTCAGAATCAAAGTTGTAGAAATATAAAACATGTTTGATATTTAACTGACCCAATCTGACTGTAACTGGGTAAGTAACATACTCTTTCGGACACTTACCGGACACCAACAAAATGCTTTCCCGACTTTGTTGGGAAGAGTTGGGAATGGTTGGTCTCAGTGGAACATCCCCATAACATCTTGTTCTCGACTTTTATGATTTATAAAGATCATTCATAACACTAAGATCTTATCACTCTTGTGAAGTAATAGGGACACTGTTACAATGAGCCTTCTCTTGCAACAAAATGACTCCATTTTTACAGAAGATTGTACAAGATAGGTTGTAGCAGGTTAATGATTAATCATAACCACCTAACAACTGAAATTGACAGTCATGAATACTCGGGATAGAAATGCTATCTTAGTCAAAGTGTGGGCTTTACATCCTGTTCAACAGCCAGGGTCAAATTGGGACAGGTCTTCAGCATTGCCAAATGTGGGGAGCGTACACAGAGGTGACTGCCTGTGATTAGATGCCAAACTCGCTGACCACTAGGTCACTGAGGACCTCTGAAATGTTCTCTTGGAAAGCTTTTCAGTCAGGTGTAATATATTCACCTCAACGTCTAGTATCACCGCGACTATGCTCACAACAATGGGACAAGGGTAGGAGAAAACACTTTAAATACAATCAGTAATGCTCCAGTCATACTACAGGTTGTATTGTCATTATTTACTAATAGCGGTTAAAGCAAAGCCAAAATGCTGTACCTCTTATATATAAGACCCAGCCACACACCTCTAGCTACAGTTTGTCTATGGAAGAAAATGTGAATTAGGGAGGATACGAGTAACAGTTAGACACAGGAAATAATACAGAAACGATAGGTAAACATATAGTACTGTAAAGGATGACGGTGCACGGAGGTATTAGATGTTTTAAAAATGTTTGTTGAATGAAAACCAATATCCGACAGTGGTTGAACTGGGGAAGAATAGGGATAAAATCAGTATCAGCCATCGGTGATTTGTGCTATGGAAACACCCTATAAAATATCCTGTATTAATGTATTTTTATTTACAGTCACATGTTACTTGTATAAGTCACAAGGTGTATATCAGTGTAATGCTTTATGGGGTTATCCTTGAATATCTAACTAAGTATGTAATTACATTGAACAGACACCTGTGTCCTGTATCCATGTCAATTAGCTGCAAGTAGGAATGGCATTGGCATGTTATAATTAGCTTTTCTACTGATTCTTCGATATGCACAAAGGTTAAACCATATCAAACCAAACAGTGCCTGAAAATACACAAACCCTCAGCAATGACCCCCCCCCCCTCCCCCCTCAAAAAAATTAACTTGTCATCTGCATCCCGATCCATACCATCTTTAAGGGGGACCAATCCATGGTTCAACTCCACCTTGAGTGTAAATGTGACCACATCCATTGTATAGTTTCCACAGCATTGACACAGACAAACAAACAGACCCGAATATCTCCCCTCATTTGATGGTTAAGGTTAATACGTAATGGATTGATTTCAAATTACAAGCCCATTGTTATATCTGTATTTTTATATAAATGCATATAAATATAAAACTGCTATTTGTTCAACAACTGAAAACTTGAAAAAGTTCTGAGAACATATCACTTTTACACATTCCAAAACACGAGTAGAAATAAGCTGTGTTGATATAGATTGTTAAGGAGAGGAGAAAGAAACTGTGTTGATACAGACATTTAAGGAGAGTACGGATGTGTTGATACATACTAAAGTAACCATAAATAAACAAGGGTCATATGTATGGGTCACTGGGCATAACGGATAACTTCTACCAATGAAATAAATGAATACTGTAGAGAGGATAAAATATGATCTAACATGGGCAACTTCATAATTCCTTTAAAAGGCAAAACAAAGATGATAAGCTTTCATCTTTTTGCACTATTTTTTTAAAATAATGATGAAAGTAATGCCTTCTCTTCTGTAACAGAGAGAAAAAGGACAAAATAAAGGAAATAAAATAATTGAAGAAAATGGACTTCAGATGTCAAAATTGTCATGTTTCAGCTGAGAATTCCTTTTCCTTTTAATTAAAAAATAACACAACAGGGATCAATACCATCAGCCTTCTCTCAAAGTCAGCCCATTAAAAGTGCAACAGAAGAAAGACCTTACAGTGGAAATTAGCTATTAACCCACAAAACATAGACAGTTGATTTCATGAATGGAGACGTCCAAAAACAATCATTGAAGGCTTACTGTACCAAGCTCAGAATTATCCCTTTACATTTGAGAATTTTGTGTTTTTTTTCATAATACTCTATTACCACACAGGGTAATATGTAGGACGATATTTTTTTCATGGAGTAAACCCTTGGCTAAGCAGATATATTTTGAATGATGAAAAATAAGGAATTGATATAGGTTTTAAGATGTAAAAATGATGGCAAGATTTAAATTTATTATTGTTTTATATTAAACCTAGTACCTTATCGGTTATATTGCAATGGGTAGTTGGAAGGGCATAGGAAAGCAATGTAAACAGCTGGTCAAGGTTCTGTACTGCAAACTGCCAACCAACAACAAGCAAATACCAGCTTCCCCACATGAGGTCAGGCCAGGATTCAAATTCTGATCTCAGAATGGGAGGTTAGTGTGTTACAGGAGGGCCACTGAAGTGATTGCAAGAAGTGTAGAAACATTTAAAATTTAATTTGAGCTGAAAATAACCTGACTGTGCTGAGAAAACAAATAAAAAATTAATGAATCAGCATTGTCTTAAAATTATTAAAATTTATTTATTCCCATAATAAGCATGAGAAAAGTTGATTACCTGTCAGTTTGTCACCCCATGTCACAGCCCTAACTTTTAATGTATTGAAGCAGCTATAAGTATTTCTATCAAATGTTAAGTACATTAATAACTTTCATTAATAATGATATAGGTAGGTCACAGATTGTCTTCTGTAAGACCAAAGGCGGTTGCTAATATCTGGGACTCCCTTTCCATGCCGGGATCATGAACTACCATTAAACGGACTTGTCAAATTTCGGTTCTAGTTTGGTCTACTCTGTATTTGGGTAGGATTCATTCAGTGTGATATGGTGGCATTTTCGTTCAGGCAAGACACATTTGTCATGTCTTGACACAACTGCAAAAGTGGATTTCCTTTGAAACAGCCTTTTGTGGACATGTTTATAAAACCTCCTATGACCCCTTAGAAGCTGTATCAAAATCTACACACAAAGGCACAAAGGCATGGAAGGTGTAGCCCAGACATAAGTATCTGACGAACTGTATCCAGTTTATTAAAAGATTAAAAGCCTCAGTTTGGGTGAGTTAGTATAGTCTATCTTACAAGAAATATAGAGCATGGTACAAATACTGACTGTCATACCAGTAAAATGTTCCAATAAAAAGTGTTTAAAATATATCTATGTAAAACAACACTTCCCTCAAATATATAACATGTACCCCATATATTTAGGTATACTTTTAACAAATGTAACAGTTAATGGACACAAATATAAATAGGGAAGTGGAACAGTCATAACATATTTTATACTTGCCATGCTTTATCAATGCTTTAAAGGAATGACAAAGACAAAAACAACCCGATGACCCCCTTTATAGCCAATGAAATGTTGTACAAATAATAACGTCATAAACAACTTCCTCTAATAATGCAGACACAACATATTTGTCAAGCTGAATGTTGTTGTGACATTTAGTATGGCTTTTATGTGATATATCTCTGTTACAACACCATAAAGCTTCTTTCATAGCTTTGTCACCTACAATATGAATGAAGTGGCAGCATAAGATGAGTGATTACAATGAGATTTCAAAGTGGGCCTCGCATATGTTTTCTATTTATAACTGCTAAATCAAAGACAAAAAAAATGATACTGGTCTTTACAAATTTGCACAACTGGAAAACAGGGTCATTAATTTTACTTAAAAATGTAAATTATTGTGGATTTATCATTACTTTTAAACACAATAATACAAGTATAAGTTCTAAATAGACTGAAAACATTATTTCTACTTGAAATTTAGGTATAAAGTAAAGACATAATCAAACAAACATACAACTAACATTTTTTTTGTATTAGTAATCCTGAAGAGCTAAAGCCGGAATTAATTGCTTACTGCATATTTGTGGCAATTTAAGCTATTATTAAGCAAACTAATATACTGCATGTTGATATTTACGTGCAAAGCATGTAACAGTTGATCAGCGATCACCAACTCACCTCGTGTTGACTGTGTGCCCATATAGGAGTATAATACATCTTAACACAAAAGATAACCTTAGACACATAATGGTAAGAATTTTAATGCATTAAAGCTATAAATAACAGAACTATGTTAAAATGAAATTGAATTAAATTTTTTATTGTCAACTTAATAGCTCTGAGCCCTTATTGATAGATATTGAAATATCGATACATGATACCTACACAATGCAAAAGGCCTGCCCAATCACAGATTACACTTAAAATATGGAACACTTCCTATCATTCATACAGAAACAGAAAAAAATGCACTTCTTTTAGCTTTCTTAAATAGCAAATATAAAATCACTGGCTTGCTGTTCTTTCAGTAAGGGGGAACCCTAGCTCTAGTTATGTTACTTTTTATATCAAATCTTAAATAAATATAAACTACATGCAAATCCCGTGATTTATTTTCTAATGTGGGTGTTCCACCACACGACTAAGGCTCCCGATTAAGGGTTTTTGAGGGTCGGTTTGAAATATTTGCTTAGTCCCAGACCTTCTGTAAGGGTCGGTTGTGGTCGGTTGGGGCCGTGTGAGAAATCAAACATGTTTGATATTTCACACGACCCCAACCGATTATTTTTTCCCGCCATAAACAAAATGTCCAGTCCCAGGCGTCCTCAGGCCTCCTCAGATCAAATTTACACAGTCCTATGTGGTCCCAGGCCGCCTGCGACCCTTAGTCGCCGACCCTTAGTCCCAGACCCTCTATTCTTAGTCCCAGGCCTCCTGCGACCCTTAGTCCCATTGCAAAACAAAAATCGGCTATCTCGGTCTGGGGACGCCTGGGGACGCCTCAGGACACCTTGTGGGGTCGGGACTTAATCCTGGGTTAGTCGGCTCTTAGTCCCAGGAGGCCTGAGGCGTCCTGGGACCCAGTCGGTTTGTCTACGACAGGATCGTGGTTCAAACCGACCACAAAAATGGCTTAGTCGGTTCTTAGTCCCAGACCAGTTAGGGACTGTCTGGGGCCTCCTGGGGCGTCCTGAGGCCGATCTGTAGTTAATCCCAGACCTTCATACCGATTCTGTCTTCCACCCCATTGGTCAATTTTTTTTCCATTTTTTCCAAGACTACCCACGATTAAGGGTCCCAGACAGGATCGGGGCTTAATCCTTTGGTGGAACAAGGGCATAAGATTCAAAGGTAATGTGAAAGAGTTTTGCGCTATCAACAGATGACTAAAGAAGTCTTTTTACCCTGCCAATGCCTGTAATGCATCAAAGTGATGCTATCTGATCCATACCATCTATTTGGATATGCAACTTAATGCAACTATGGAGGTAAAAATTTAAAAAAAAAACAAGGCCAAAAAGTCTTTTGGTCTACATGTGCGCGCTGCAGAGCCATCAGATACAGAGTAGTGCACTAGAATTTATAAAAATCTGGTGACAAATATCAATTCTGGGTCAGATACATCCCATACCTAGCCTAGAACTCAGATGGTCACCCATCCATGTATTAACATAGCCCATTGCTGCTTCACTTCAATGATGAGACACATACTCATCATGGTGTGCCACAATTTACGAAAGTCTGGAGACAAAAATAGGACAATGGAAAAATAATTATTTCTACAAGCAAAAAGTCTCATAGAGAACTCATTTTTAAAAACTGACTCATATGATTTGATTGTATCAGTATATAACAAAGGTACTCCACATCAGTTCCAACTTTATTTACCTCATCATTAGTAAGGTAGTTTTTTTGTCTGTTTGTTTGTGTGCAGTATTAATTTGAACCGGGATCGTATTTTTACACGAGGTCAGGACTTCCCGAGGCTCAGTCATCCTTCCTGAAGATCCAGAACTGCATTGGAACTCCAACCTTTTAAAAAGAATTTTTCACCAATATCGGGTTCCAGATTTTTCCCAGACTGATTAGATTGGCTCATGTTGCCTGCGTATGCAAGTCTTTAGACAAGTTTATATCAGGGACCACACAAGGATACAATCTGGTCACATGATACAAAAGGTATGTTATGTGCCACATGTCCTTCACTTATGTAATCTGTCCCTGGGAATTCATGAGAAGCCACTGTAACATTAAGTCCATTACACTCCAGATAATTAATGGTAATCATCTATTAGTTTCCTGTTTCGTTGTCTAGTCCTATAAAAGGGCTGTTTATGATTGATACACTTCTACCATGAAATGGTCCATTTAGTACAATGGATATCCTTCATGTGTTTGCCTGTGTTTTGATGTGTACTTTCAGAATATCCAGAAAGTCCTCTGGGTATATCACAAAATGTACATCATATGACTTACTGGATATGCGTGACTGACTTGGGTTTGACGGTTGCTTTGTACAGATAGAATTTCACTATCTGCTCAAGATTTGTTGATATAAACTGTCATGCATTGACAAGCAACAAACAAATATCCCACTTCAAGCCTGGGATCAGGTCCTAAACCCTCAACTCTTCTCGTTGAAAACAAGTGTGTCACTTACTGCAACACCAGAGTTTACCTTAATTTCACAATAAAACATCACCAAGCTTCAAACAATCCAACATGCCATCTGATAGGTTGTATATGTACCATTGATGGACATATGTGTTAATACCCCCATTTCACTGTCAAAACTTTGTTCATTTATGTGGTTTGGTGCACAATTATGTGTGCTATGCAAACTATATTTCACAATTAACCCCCATGAGAGGGGTTAGGGTGTTTTACATGCAATATGTTTGTTTATCTGCCTGCATTACCTCCAAATTATACATCCGATAATGGTTATGTTTTCAAAAATGTGGGCTCTATTCGTGGATTGATCCTCCTTAAAGTTTCATCTGAATTGTATGCATAACTCAAAAGCTGTATGTCAGTTCAAGGTCATTTTTAACAGATCGTGGTCTCTACCTGTGACTTTGAGCTCCTCATAAATGGATCTGTATGGGAAAGCCACATTCTTTTTAAACATTAGCAATGGTTGAGGTATTTTACAATTTCAGGCATTGCTTCTTACACTTGTGAAGATTGGGAGCATACCACATCTAACCACTGAATACTTCTGTAGGAGTGAGGTGTGGTTATTGTAGTTGGGTCTGTTTGAGTGTCCTTGCACCTTAATTAAAAATTATGTATCGGATTTGACCTCCTCAAGGATGGTCTGGCTATGGATCTGGATTGCAAATCTGCAACCGTCTTTGTGGTTTTTCAGTATTACCCATGGGTGGGGGTATATGCCTCAGTAGGCACTGCTTGTTAAAACTTGGGTTCCTGCTTTCTGTTCTAAACACTTGCTGACGTTTTTTTTAAAGTTTAAATCATGTGTGATCAATAGAAGGTCAAAAGACCTGTATTCTCAGCAAAATGATTTATCTTTTTAACTGTAAAATACAAAATTAATATAACTGAAAATTCATATTTTCCAAAATATTATACCATCATATGTATCGACTGAAATTTATAATTGGCTAGAATTACAATAGTTTGCGTCGGTGGAAAGAAAACATTAATACAACAGTATATTCTTTTGAAATACAACCTTAGTGTGTTTAAATTATAAAGCTATGAAACTAAACCCATCTCCATATTTGTCATCATCCTTTAACTCAAACAGTCTTTTTTAAAGTTGTCGGTTTTCTGTATCTTTGATTCAAAGAATATACAAATTGGCACTCTCTGTTGCATCTACTGCTCCTGCTAACTGGAACAAGCTGCATTAGATTTGTAAAGCCTAGGTCACATCTTTCTGTTCGGTCCTGCATGTATATTCTAGTACAGCCTTTGAGATGTCGTGGAAGGTTTTTTAAGCTCAAGCTCTAGTGAGGCTTGTGCTTCTAGAGTTCACTTTTTTCGTTATTTTTTCTGTCTCCCGACATTCATGAACCGTCCCCTATCATTATGAGTATCTGTCTGTTCACTGAAATTAAGCCACAATGGGCTATGTTAGTACTGAGATGGGTGAGGTCTTTGGTGAAACATGTCATACCCAAATTTTAAATCCCACTGAAGTGCACCGATTGCACCCTACCCAAATGCAAGGTTGACCAAACCACACCCGAAGGTAAACAAGCCTGTTTGTAACTTGTGACCCGAGCAAAAAGAAGTGTGAACTTGGTATTAGGCAGCAGCAAAAAACTTATGTTTTCAGACAAGCCCGTTCTTCTACTAAGAATCTCCTGGGCTTGGCTGTTTTTCGTTGGGCATCTTGTAGCTGAGCTGTTGGACTGTCTTTGATTTGTAAATGTTAGTGACTTGTAGCACTTCAGAGGGGCCATGCTGGCAGAGTGGTAACACTCTCGCCTCCCACCTCTGAGGCTGGGGTTCGATCCCCGTCAAGGCCTTATGTGGGAAAGCTGGTAGTTGCTTGCCGTTGGTCGGCAGTTTACAGTACAGAACCCTAGCGAACTCTATGTACTGGTTTCCTCTGCCCTTCCAACTACCTGTACAGTGTTGAAAGTGACGTGAACCCCCAAATAAATAAATGTTAGAGGCTCACACAAGGTTTCCATCACTATGGTGCTCTACAATGGTTTCAGATTCAAGACTTGTCCTTTCAGACAGACTTATCCTCTCCTTGTTCTCCTTGTTTTAATTAATTCATGATTTTTTTTGGCCAATGGCATTTTATTCTTCCAAATGGCATTTTATTCTTCTAAGTTACTACAATGAAAATAGTTAATGATTTTTAATATCAAAAGTGTACATTATTATGTCTAATAGTAAGGAAACCCTGAATATATTTCATTTGGATAAAATAAATTGAAGTCACCCTGGACTTTAGCACAAAGATCAATACTTATCAAACAAATCTCTGTTCTTTGACATTTCAAGTTTGCCACTTTGTTACTGAAACAAATGAAAACATCCTTCAGACGTCAGCCTTTTATTCTATAATTTAGCAGAAAAGCAACAGTGTTGTCTTCAACAGCATCCCTTAACCAAGGCAACAGACATTCATTCAGAGCATCTGGGTGTTGTGACCTTGAAGTTGGGCTAATTTCATGGTTCTGTATAAGAACAAATCCCTGTATAACCAAGGCATTGTGAATATCACAATCTCCATTCTAACAATTAATTTGTAGCATTATGAATAAGTTGACATTGAAATTTAGTCTGTGCAAATAATGTATGAAGCATTCTAACCCATCTTAAACATGCACCAGAGGACATTTGTGACAAATTTTCAAACTGAGTGGAGTTTTAGATTTAGTGTAAAATAGATTGAAGGTATTATTTCACTTGCCATAAATATTGCCATAATTAAAATTAACATGTCTTGTATGATGCATTTTTGTGTGACTTTCACTGCTAAGAAGTCATGTACCTCGTGGCAGGGATGGGTCTGTATCAAGAGCATTTTACTGAAATACCGTGACAAGATTTTAAAACTGCCACTTCACTTGCCAGCACATATAATGGAAGGAAGAGTTAAAGTACTAGAAACAAATCCAAAATCTGAAGAAATTATAAGCTTTTATCCCCATATTTTTCTCCATTTGCAGACTTTTTTGTGATACATTGAGCAGAACTGCCATGTTCTGGTTGCAACACTTTATAACCTAAATCTCGCTTAACAACACATATGGTGGAAGGAAAAGTTAAAATATTGGACAGAAACCAGAAATTTGAAGATATTACATGATTTTACCCTATATTTTATATTTGTAGAATTTTATTGTTAAAGTCCATGTTTGATCAGGGTGTACTAAATCATGAAGTCCAGGAATAGCCACAGTTTTGCATTGGCGGGCTCCAGTTGTACACATATTTGATACCATCCCCAGTTGCTAGAATACTTTTAAAATTCTAATGGTAGTTTTGTACTTGTATTACATTACATTTAACCCATAAACTAATTTTAAAAAGTTTCCCTTTCCCATCTCGTGTCCATTTACCAATTGCATTTTTGAATTTGTCTCAAAAATTACTTCTACAAATGTACATATTGTTGTATACATAATTGTAACAAGTTTTAAAAAATAAACCAAATAAAATATTTCATCATATTAAAGATTTGTTCAATAATTCCTATAAATATTTTGTGGATTACTGTTGCTTCATTCCACACATTTTTTTAAAAGTTACAGATGACATCGTCTAATTGGCATAAATATTATTTGAAGTTAAAATATTTTCAGCGTGATAATGAAATTTAAAAAATAGCATTTTAAATATATTACAAGCAAACACCAAAAAGAGCAATTTATTCCATGGTATTTCCAAGAAATGATAGCCTGCAAATTGCTTTTCCTTAAAATAGTCCTCTTTCTTTGTAAGGTAGCTTGCAAAACTTGATTTGTTACGTCAACAGTTACTCAGTGAAGGTATTCTCTGTCATTATTTAATGACAATCCTAGTTCAAAGCAATGTTTTTTTGCCCTTAAGAGAAGAAAAAAGACTCATATGTTAGCTATTCATTTTGCTCTTAAGAAGAAGACTCATGAATTGAATGCAAAAAGATGGAGAGATGTTTGACTTCTGTTTTTCCGTCCTTATTATTAAAAGTTTAGTTTTTCTAAATATTTATCACCAATTCCCACCTGTTAGTATTGTTATACATTTATTTGATTCGTTTGAATAGAATGGAATAAACTTAAGCACTAGGTCCTTTCTCTTGAGCTTATGACGTTGTCCACATACGTTAGAACTATCTGTTTGTAACTCTTGCGTCATAATGTTCTACAGTAATACAGTTGTATGTGAAAACACTCAGAGAACACACACCTACACTATTATTGCTTATGTATATCCAAGTAGAAACTTAAAGTCATAAACTCTGATGGGGAGTCAAACCCGAGTCCTTTTTTTTAGGGTGGGTTGTATTGCTCGATCCCGTAAGGTGTTTTAAAAGAAATTTTAGCTAGATACTTGGGTCCCTCATCCACTCATTTTATCATTTTACTTATATTATATACATACCATTTTATGATTACACATGTATGTGGGGTCGTATCTGCAGTAAAATCAATTAAACCCTACAAATTTTCAGTTCTTAAAACCTACATATAAGGCCACCTTAAAGTCTTCCATAAGTTGATTTCATCATGTGTAATACTGTTACTAAGGTGGCCTTAAAATTTTATACATCATGTTAAGTGTAACCTTATTTAGTTTATTGTTGCTAATGTCTTTACATATGTACATAGAACATAGACAATAAATATTTAGCCCAATTGCGGCTTTTCTTGTATCAACTTTGACCTTGCATGTGACCTTGGGAGAGGCAATGAACACTCAGAGAACAGACACCTCCAGTATTATTGCTTATGAGTACAATGATAAAACATTCTTCAAAAATCTTGGATCCAGAATTTGTTGCAGATCCTTTCCTAAAATACATAAATCTTCTGTGTTAGACAAAGATCCACATACTGTGAAAATATGAAGTAAATGTGTGTACTAGTTTTTTTCAACTTTGCTAACAAACATGGTCAAACAATCACATCACCTCGGAGGTAATAAGTTTTTACTATGTGCTGAAAATGAAAAGTTAGATTTGACATAGCAGTTGTCATAGAAACAGGATAGAATGTTATGCTATCCAAATCTACATTTTAAAATTAAAGTACTTAGGCAAAGCACCAGTGGAACGAATGGTTAACATGTTGACAAGGTTAACAAGTGTTATTTTTATAAGGGTAGCTTTGGACATTGAGTCCTTTCCTAAAGAAAACTTTAAAAAGGATACTTAAAGGATACTTAGATAACCAAGTGCAAACTACACTGCTGTGTGATTGTCAAAGTAACCTTAAAAACTCTACTCACAAAGACTCCTTTATGCTAAAGGCATGTTCCACATCCACAAGTGTCCTCCCGATTACTTTACAATCCTGAAAAATTGTTCTTTTGGAGTATTCAGAAGGCTGATCTTTTCATTATGAGGGCTTGTAAAATTTGAGAAGCAAGTTTGTTCTGAAATATCTTTATCAGCCTAATTGGAACTGCATTGTGACACATAACAGAGATTTTACACTACTAGTGAAGGAAACAGGTTTTCTAACCACCATTTCCTTGTGAAGCATTTATTTTAGTTAATGGTTACTTTCTAAGTAAGAGATTAATACACACTTGAAATTTCACCAGAAACAAATTTTTACTATGTTAGCCCATTGCCTAAAATAGCTAAAGTTAATGTAAAACTCAAATCATTTTCTACAACAAAACTGAAGTAGAAAATGTAATCTTTGCTTGGCAGCAGTACCGTACAATAGTTGACTTCAATGCACCTACAGTGTAGCACAGAGCTTAGAAAAGACTGAATGATTTGATGCATTCAAATCACAAATCCTTGCAATTTGCAGATGATATTGCCATAACGTCTAGACAAATAATTTTATTTAGACCTTAATGTCACATTTCTGTATTTGTCAAATCTCTAGTGCCCTTTATATCTGGAAATAAACAAAAAGTTTTATTAGATGTTACCCAGATAGAGAACAATAAGTTACAAAGTTTATCAAATAATAACAGAGTACGTATTGTAGTACTTCAAGTAACTATTTCCAAACTTACTCGATATTAATAAAACTACAATACTTTGTATTATGTCCCTGTTAGTGTACTGGTGTTACATGAATGTAAAATATCATAAATTCATTGAATGTTACATTTCTTAGACTACCCCTACTTGATGCAGAAATATGTAATAAGCCAAGCTATAAGCCTACTAGATTACAGATGGATTCGATAATAGTAAAATTGCGATAATAGTATGTGACATTTTTCCCTTTTAAAACTGTATAAAATGAGAGCAAATGAAAGTCATTTATAGACTTGGTATCTTTAAAAAGGCGTTGCATCCATATTTAAGGGTGAAAACAATATGAAAATATATTTCAAACAATTTTCTGTGCAATTATTCTTCTATAAAACTAAATATCATAATATTTTTTATTGTTTGGCAGACATTTTAAACAGAATATTCTATCATATTCTTTGAGGTAGAAAAATATATGTAGCAAAATACATGAAAGCACATTCTGCAATGCAGTGCTAAACTGAAATTCTATAGGTATATCCAATGAGGAAAAAGGAATCCATTTGCAAGGGTTCTGCATGGCTGTATATTATATGCTGCCAATGAACCATATACATATTATATAGTTATATATAATTTAATCTTTTAATCTAATCTAGTCTACTGCTTTGAGGGAAGAATATCTTCCCCACAAAGGGGAACTCAGTGTGTTGTGGTAACAATACATTAGTCATAAGGATAGTCAAGGGACAGTCATGGTCAGTAATCTGGAGTTATGGTGTGACAAAATGAAAGGAGACTAGGTAGAAAATTGGAGTTAAACAGGTGAGTTTTAAGGCATTTCCTGAAGGGTGTGACAGAGGGACTATTTCTTATTCGGAAGGGAAAAAGTTCAAAAAAAAAACAGGGGCATAGTGACTGAAAAAATCCGAAAAGTGTTTTTTTGATTTGTGAACTGTGTGGGTAAAGGTGGCGATATGAATGAACTTAAATATGGGGATGATGTGCCTTGTTTTTATTGGAGGAGGTGTAGGGGTGAATAAATTCAATTAGCTAAACTGGTTGGTCATGGTTTAGAATTTTTTATATAATGAGGCCTATTTTGAATTGTACCCTGTACCTGATGGGAAGCCAGTGGAGTTTTTTCCATTGAAAGGTAATATGTAAGAACTTAGAGGAGTGATTGACAACCCTACAAAGTGAGTTTTGAACCCGCTGCAATCTTCTTTACTCAAAAACAGTGAGTGATACAAAAAAAAGAATTGCATTAGTCCAATCTGCTACTGACCAAATCATTTGCTAGAAGGACTGATGTTTTAAGAAGGGGACGAATTCTGTAGAGATCTCTTGCAGAGACTCTGGCAGACTTTATGACTTGAGACACATGGTCTGAAAGAGTTAAATAACAATCAAACACCACTCCAAGGTTCTTGAAATTTTTCCTGGTGACCTGACTACCAAGAATATTGATTGAGAAGTGTGGAAGAAGCTGTTTATGATTGTTTTTGGAGCCTGCCAAGATAAATTCAATTTTATCAGGGTTTAGTTTTAAAATTATTTATAAACATGAAATTTTGAATATTATTTATGCAGTTTAGTAATTTTGCATAGACGGAGAGAAATTTGCTGGTGAGAGTGTTATTTATAAATGGGTATCATCAGCATAGAAATATTACTTTGTACAACTATATGAGTGCAGTTCCCAGCAAGTTGAAAGAAAGAGGGACATGGGAAATAAAATTTTATTCTTTAACTTTGTAAAACTACTTGATCTTTTAGAGAAGCACATGATGAAATGTTTTATAACAGTTTATATTATTATTCATATGCGACCTAGGCTGGCCAAGCAACCTGCCAAACTGAGCTAAGGATAAGAGGTCAGATCCAAATGACAAATGACCTGCAGGTCAAAGCATGGTCAAGCCAAGCAAGACAATGGAAAGGAAAGGGAGACAGATTCGGCAGCAATATATAACTGATTTTAGAGTTCATTGCTTGGAATAATTTAACTCTTAACTCCAACCCCATAATAAGCCAAACCAGGCTAGAAATGAAATTAACCCTAAAGGTCATAGGTGAACGACCTGCAAGGTCAAAGTCAGGTCAAAGCCAAATTCGATGACCCCGAAGTAAGGGAAGAAAGTTGGCCAGCAAATAGTCAGTGTATTCCAATAAACTGTAGACACACTGAGATAATGTATAAGATCTTTTAAATTTTTTTATATTAACATTTGTATGACTGTTGCTTAATTCATTGTGTATACAAGATCTGGCAAGAAAGAAGCACCCATATGCAATATCTGGCCGCAACAACACCAGGCTATAAGCAATTTCTCAGAATGCCAGAATCATAGAGGTCAAACTGAAAGTGCACCTGATGTGCATTCCAGTGTTAGAATTAAGGCGGATAAACAATGCCAGAAGATAAAATAAGTACTGGAAGTGCACATAATGTGCATTCCAGTGTAACACATAAAAGAAAGTGCAATAAAAGGCAGTAAAAGAAGACACTGCTATACTATGGGTTGGGAAGGTGATCGTTGAGGTCCCCTCACTAGTGAATATGTACAACCCTAGTGACTGCCCAATGCAGCCTCTGCTTAACAACATATCAGCTCAAGACCTCAACTGTGACTGGAAGATCACCAGTCCCAACTAATGTAAAATTGTATATGTATATTTTTTTATATATGTGATATAACATGGTAAAATATAATATATTAATACAATCATATATATAAGAATAGCAGCACTAAAGTTCATAATGATCATTTTGAAACAGGAAGCACAGGAAGAAACAGCACCCTTCAATAGCCACACTATTTGTAACAGGCAGATGACATTAAGCAACAACCGAAGCAATAAACTTGGGCTACACTTGCAGGCTTGAAACATAACACATATATTTTGTCCATAATGAAGGAGCGGCAAGGAGTAATCCTGTGTTATAATAGCTCCTGATGTAAATGAAAATTTGAAGCACATCCCACCATTGTTACTCATGGTGATCTGAAAAATAGCTCACACAGTAATCTGTTCACAATACAACATAATAGTGATATTTATATAATGTAAAACAAACAAAGAAGGAAAATAAAATGGGGGGAACTAACATACAGGGAGGGTCAAAAATAATTTTTTAGATATGTTCACATGTGCCTCCAACTTCAAAATGGCAGAGTGAAAAGGGGTTTACAGTCACTGACCACAGAGTGACCAATCAGAAAAGGCCACATATGCAACCGATGATCAGTAAAATAAAATCAATTTATCAGTAACAAAATATTTAACGTAACACCAACTTCCCCAGAACTGACCTCGCCCACACCCACATGTTGGCACGAAAATGATGAGCTGATCGGATTTGCATAGAGAGAGAAAAAGAATTGGACCAAGAACAGAACCCTGGGGCACACCAAACTAGAGCTCAGCAGGATGTGAGAGAGTGCTATCTACCTTGACCAGGAGTGTCCTTTCCGACAGGTATGATTTAAACCAGCCAAGTACAAGTTCACTAATTTCATAGTATGTGTTGAGCCTGTCAAGGAGAATGGTGTGGTCTAGGAGATCCAGGAGGGTAAGGGCTGTGACAGACCCTTTAGCCATATTAAGGAAAATATCATCAATATTAAGGAGGGCATTTTTCAGTTGAATGATGTTTTATGTAAGCTGATTGAAACCCAGTCATAAGGCCAGTTTCTTCAAGGTGGGTTTGCAGCTAGACAGATACTACCCTTTCAAGAATCTTTGAAATGAAATTGAGACTGGAAACAGGCCTGTCATTTTTGAATACTTTTTGTCCAAGGATGACCTTTTGAAGATTGGAGTAACTTGGGCCTGCTTGAAAAACTTACACTTACGTTGTTAAAATGAGGCATTGATTAGTGAAGTGATAGGGTGATGAGGATGCCCAGATAATCAAGGACAAGAAATGTGGGCCAAGGGCCAAGAGAACATGATATACCTGTAGAGTTTATGATGATTTTCTGCAACTTGATCCTCTGCAACACTGGAGAAACGTGGAGAGTCAGGGGAGATGTTTTGCGAATTAAAGGAAGCAACTAAAGTTCAGCGGATTTTCTCAATTTTGTTTCTGTAAAAACTCAACAAAACTATCAGCCAGAAGCTGAGGAGGATTTATGGATGGGAGCAACTTGGTTGGTAGTCTATGTAACATATCACCTAGGACTCACCATAACTTTTGAGGGTTGGTATTATTTTCTTGAATATTTGTTCTAAGGAATTCAGATTTAGCTTGCATGCAGATTCTATTGTACTGATGAACTTTCTGCATGTATCATGATCTATTGAAGGTGGATCTGTTTCTGCGCCAGATGCATCCAGACAAACGATTGGTCTCTTTAGCCACTATTACGCTTTTTTTTACCCATCCTGGAGTGTACTTTGCCTTGACATGTTTGGTGTTACATATGAATGTTTCCTTCTTTTAAATAGTTGTTTGTTAACATTATGTACCCTGTGTATGATATTTGAAATAAACAAACAAACAAACAAATAAGGAATTAATTTTCACTATCCAAACTCATTAGTCAAAACAGCTAAAATTAATGGAAATTTAAACAATGAATGAATGAATGACTATAAATAAATAAACCTTCCTGAACATGCTTTTCAAAATGTATATTTTCTGACCCTCTTGTCATATTTTACACATTTTATCTTTGGGGGCAAAATTTCAGGCCTTTACAGAATGGTACAAGCATCCCTAGAGTGAAATAAAAGAAGTTGCTGAAGAGATTTGCAATAAGATCTAGATGTCTCCTGGGAATGGGCTGAGTTTTGTCAAAAATCAACCTTTGAATATGGTGATTAATCCTCTGGGCCTGCTTTTATACATGCAAAAACCACTGCTGTTTTAATAGTTCTTTTTGTGTAGAAAACAAGCAAATATTTTTTCTTGCTTAGAGTTATTTAGTATTGCTAACCATCGGTATACCTAATATACTTTGGCCTAGCTTTCTGCAGGCTTGCAAGCAAAATAAAGCCCATAATTGTTATGTATATTACGGGAATAGACATTTCTCTTGACATTTCAGTTACTTTAGATAATGATACTGAATGATGAAAATGAATCACAAGGGGAGTTTTAAATCTTTATTCATTTCTTTTGTGGAAAGTATTCGTAAAAGGGTCTAAATTTAAACAACAACACTAACAACAAAAGAAACATCATCAACAATAATAGGCCTTGGCAAAGTCCATACCTCCCTCCATGGTCTAACACTGTTAACTTTAAAACAAGTCCACTGCCGCAGCAGTTATCTGCCACCCAAGAATAAGTAATAATGGAGAACTAAAGGAGATATAAGGCCTTTGCAGTAAGATAACCCCACTTGATATTGAACAAGGGGTCAAAGGTAAAAGTCAGCAAGCCGAAAAGAGTCTCAATGACTTCCTTTAAGTTGTTTTTACATTTGGAACCCCTAGTTGCAATGATAATGGAGATATACAGCCTTTTAATAGGATAATCTGATTGAACATTAAACATGTGATATGACGGCCATTTTGTTTTCGAAACTAGGACAAATTACTATTAGGCTAACTTTCCTAGCCATATATCTTTTGTGCAAATTTGACTGCATTATTTTAAGTTTTAGAGTATCTTAAGGATTTTGAAATAATTAGCTATGGTGGCCATTTTGTTTATCAAAATAAGGCCAAAATTTTTCTCAGGCTAAATATTTGTAGGCCAGGACTTTTCATAACCCCGTTTGATATTAAAGATGTGATATGGCGGCCATTTTGTTTTTTGAACTAGCCAAAATTACTATCAGGCTAGCTTTTCTAACATATAGCTTTTGTGCAAATTTGATGAAGCTAGCTGGACTATTTCAAGATTTAGAGCACCTTTATGATTTTCAAACAATTAGTTATGGTGGTCATTTTGTTCTTCAAAATGAGGCCAAAATTTTGCACAGACAGGTTTTCATAGCCGTAAATATTCCCTGCGAATTTGGTGAAGATATTTTCATAAATGAATGATATATTAAGGTTTATGTAAAAACGTGATGAACAGACGGACGGACATACAGTGGACGCACATACAGAAGGCGTTTTATAATCTCCCGACCACGGCCTTCGGCCGCAGGCAGGAAATAGAAAAAAAAAACCCAGACAAATGCATAGATTTACATAATCTTCTAGGTGGAAGTGATAATAATATATTAGGTCAATTAAAAAAAAACAAAGGATAGTTATCTATTTATTTATAATATCGAGACAATAATTTCTTTGCAGGCTAGATAAACAGTAGATATACAATGTCCATAGATTTAACAAAGGTGTTGCAAGATCTCGCCATTTACTTGCAGGTTTTGCACATGCCGAAAAATACACTCATGTGTACGTTGCATTGATATTAACCCACTGTGGGGCCTGTAGCTAGTTGCAGTATTTCCTTTGATGTTCTAGTAATGACACTCTTGTCGGGAAAATACACCTTGTTTGCACGTACAAATCTCGGCTACCCCACTACCAGGCTACTCTCATATTTTTCAACAATATTTGCAACACACTTATGTGTGTATCCACCTATGATGGGATGTAAGAGAAGCTATAGAACTAGTACCCCACAGACTGGCCACGATTGTATTTTTCACCAATAATTGTAGCACACGTACGTGTGATCACACCGACAATGGGATATAAGAGAAGCTTTCCATCTAAATGTTTAAGGAAACTAAATAAGAAATTTAAATGTTTAAGAAGTTTAACATATACGTCACCATCTTCCTTATATTGAAAGCCCAACTTCCTATAAAGAAAAGCAATGAAACCAACAAAAAAGAAAAACAGATTACATTCACAACTCCCATTGGCAATTAGTCAAAGCAGCAACAGAGATGACAAAGAGACAAGAAAACAGGCAAATGAAATAAAAGTTGAAAACCTTTTTCACAAGGAAAGAGTGAAATGATTAGCAAAAATACAAAATGCACTTGTTGGCACCTTTTTTGCATATTTGCACATCTTTTGCCTCTCGGTGATTCTGCTTTAAGAGGAAGGAATGGCATGCAAGGACTTTACTGCTAATTACTTTTGCACCAAATTAAATCAGTAAATGTAAAGCAGCTTCTACAATGCTTAAAGATCTCCCCAATTACTTTCACACCATCAATGTGGGCGATAATGACAGAGAAAATAATGCAGAACGTGTGTGTGTGGGAATCTGTTGCTTGTCCACAAATCATCACATGTGCAGAAATATTTTAGTCATAACATGTAATCAACTGCGGTGATAGAGCTTAATCAAACTAACACACTAAATAATTTGAATATCTGGTGATCACTACAAAAGGTAATTTCACTTCTGTAGCAAACCACAAAGCTATCTAATCACCCCCAAGCAAAGTCGTTACACAAAGGACCTGTCCATTTTATACTGGTATTAATTATTCATAAAGTCATTGCTTCAATTTTAGTGCAATAAAGCTTCATCAATTTATATTTGTATTCTAACCTTCTAAAACTTTCGGTTCTCTGAATTCGTTTTGTCAGAAACACATCAAGTAGGGAATGGATAAATGCCCAAATCATACTGGAGAGTGTATTTCAGGTGGCTACAGCCAAAGCAAAAGTTGGGGTTTTACACCCCGACAGATAACATCAGTCATATTGAGACAGATGCTTAGCATCGTCACTTGTGGAACTCGACTACAGATGGTAAGAAATACAGAAACAGAATGTTGTACATCCCAAGACACCAAGCAGCATATTTCTGGCTATAGGATTGCCATTGGAGAGAATCAGAATTAGGAAGAATAAGTGTCACCACTTGACACAGAATAGAAACAAGGTCAACAAATCTTTCAATATCCAGGCCCAAGCTGCAAAGCCAAAAGAAGAGCACTGAGATCAAAGCTTGGATGCAATCAGTAATACGAGCAGTGCACACTGGAAGGGCGAAATCCTCGGTGGAAGCACAGATTCAATGGAAGTGGGGTGAGAAATAAAAAAAGAAATTTCTAGAAGCTTGAGCCTCGCTGGAGTTCTCACTTAAAATACAGAAAAGATATTGAGACACTTTAAAGGTACAGTTCATGACAGTAAAAATAGATTTGAGTTGAGATACAACAAGGTTGAAATTTCTTTCTGTCTACACGAGTGAGCTGTAAAGCATTCAGAAACACAGGCAGTGCACTAGAGTAGTGTACAATTAATGCAAGACAAGAGACAAAAATAATATCTAGAAGAGGGAGCCTTGGAGAGAGACAGATTGATACGGAACTGAAGGAGAGGTAGTGTAAGAGATACAGAAATATTTGGACATTCTCAATTTACAGGTTGAAAACTTCAAAAGCTTTCCCACATAAGGTCTGGCGTTTGAATAAGAGACCTCAGAGGTGGGAGGCAAGTGTGTTACCACTGCGCCACCGTGGCCCCCCATTACAGTTTGTAATACCCAGATGGATGACTCATTAAGTTGACTGATCATTTTCCTATTGGTTATATCCTGTATAAGTTGGTATTTTCACTGGGCATTAATTTTAGCTATTATACCTAATGAGCTTGGATAGTTGAAAATGAATTCCTGGTGAATTTTCTGTACCAATATCTCAAGCAGAAACTAGCCATTAGTGAAAATTCATTCTAGTTAATTTCTTTAATTCTGCTTAATGAGTGAGATTTTTTTCTAGCTAAAATTTCTACTTATCCAGTAACTTATCTTTTGCAGTGTCAGGGTACTGCAGGGGTCAGTCCTGGGTGCCCCTTCCCTTTGTGGGTTAGACCTTAAAATCCCATTATTGGAGGACCAGTCTATTTTTTAAGTTATGTCTTGTTGGTAAACATTCTGCATGTCGCCATAACTACAAGAGTTACACCTTGATTCATTCATCAATTACTGCACAACAATGACAAAGTATTAGTGTTGTACAAATTTTTGTACAAAATATCGTACCAGTTCAATAGCCTATTTTGTACAAGTTGTATCTTGCACACAATGCTAGTACAATTTGTAACTTGTATTGTCTTTTTTGCACAAGTTGTACAAAACCTCATCTTTAACATGACATATGAATACTTTTAATACTTTTGGGTAAAATGACCCAATCCTTCTACTTTTTGCATCTTCTAAGAGTAAAATAGATGAAACATGTATATGTGACTTTGATTGGCAGCTTTGTTTTACGCAGATTACGTATTACAAAAACTAGATGGCAAAACAGATTGTATAATTGCTTTCTAATAATACACCCGTAATACAGATCCATGGTGTGTAAGATAAATTTATACAAAGAATGCTATCCTATGTAACTTTGAATAAAAGATATGGAAGATGGGAGCGTCTAACTTTGGTTCAAAAGACCCTGAAGCTAGTTGAGAATCCTTAATGAGGCAAGAAGTGAGAGCTGTCTCCCTATAACCTGAACCATTTTATTCTGAACCATTTTAATTTCTGATGTTATAAAGGCAGTAACAGTTTAAATATATGAATAGCTAGGATAGCCACTCTTGTGTGTTAAACTGAGAATATGAACATAGAAGTATAATGTCTTCGTGAATGTTATACATATGAAACTGACTTAAAAACAAAGATTTAAGATCACTACAGATGATTCACTTTTGCCAAGCCAAAAACTATAGCAAAGCCAAGGATGATTAGCTCTATCAAGTAGATGAGCCAGTCGGTAATGACATTAGTGTGAACTGGATAGATGTAGCTGTGGGCTTTATAAGGAATAAAACAGCATGGTGTACTACACAGACCTTTGTGTACTTTGATTTCTTAGCTGCTGGTCCTATTTATATAGTTTCTGTAAACATAAAACTTCATTTATATAAAAACTGGAATTCTACAAATGTTCGAGATGTCAGATTATCAGTGTACCTTATATTAGGTTTTAAAAGGCCTCTGGATTTGACATTATTTTCAGACATTCCCCAGTTGTTATGGTATAGAAATTTAAATGGATATTTCTGAAAACCCTTTAAAGCTATCCCCATTTTGATTAATGGCTACTATGCATTATAATTTGTGATTTTGATATTCTTTATTGTTTAAGCTTGATGCCTCTGTTAGCATAGCTTTGCGGCTGTCAAGTTATATTTTAAAAGCCCTTTACCATAAATGAGCACGTTATTGATGTATCTCACCCTTTTGTATAGCTCTATAGTCATTAAACAACAAGGGGTTAAAAGTTATGTATATCTTCATCAAGTTCTCATAAATGAAACAGGCATGAACACACATAAAACACAATCTTATACAGCAATACAATACACTTAGCTACAACACCTCTTTAAATGAAAGGGTGAACCCACTTTTATTGTTCTGGAAATAAGAAAGTTCTTGTTATTTTAAGTAGGCCTCTATGATATAACCTGACTAATACTACCAATCTGATAAAGTCGGAGTACTGTTCAATGTATGAATTACTTTGTGTCAGTTCCTACAAATTGTCCAAATTATTTTTTTATTAATACACAAAAACAAGGTATAATATATAAGTTTCTGATAGCTGTGGACTAATGGGTAACACATTCTCATAGGAACACAGAGGACAGGGGTTCAATCCAAGGTACAAGGAGATACATAGTGGCTTGGATGACTACTTAAAATGGTGGTCCTGTGTCATTGGGTTCTATCCCCACTGGCAGGTTAAAGAAATTCAAGGACGTTGATAAATGGCCATCCTTGAGCATCTGTCTTTCAGTGAGGGTAATATCAGTAATTGGAGAGTTGTACTGTGCATGTACAGTTGGAAGGGTCATATAGTGCTTTGAGTCCTGTAGTACATGGAGATATTGTGCTGAGTATAAAATACAAAAAAAAAAAAAAATACAATAACCTCCACCAAGTAGGTTATGGTTTGGGATACATTAATTTGTCTGTCTGTCGGTCCTTGTTCATGATTACGTCAAAAGTAATTATAATGTCTATCTTCATGGACTGACCAAAGGAGGAAGTGACTAAATTGTGGAAAGATTCAGATCGTAGTCTGGATGTAAAAAAAGATCCTGCATTTTCAACAGTCCCATTTTGATGTATGGGTGCCCGGACTCCAAAAGTAATCACACCCCCCCCCAGTATTTTGGTGAAAATACATTAGGCGGATGATCTACTGCCTTGGTGGAGGTCTGTGCTCTAGGAGTGCTTTCAGGGTATAATATTAGATATACAGACGTATACTTCTAGAACACATCAGGGAAGGTCTGCTATGTTAAGGCCTGTTCACACTGTTTCTTGTGGTCATATCAACATATATGTGACTCTTCTTCAAGGTCTAGTCCTTATTACTCCATACATAAACCTTTTACATGGGCAGTGCACATTTAAAAACAAAACACCCCATAAAGCCATTACAACCCCCGCTGTACCCCTGCTGCTTGTATATTTTAATAAAGCAACTGAGATGACGTAACACTATTAAAACATTTAAAAAAATACTGCCACGTGTTGGAAATGCTGCCCATGTTGTGTCAAATGAGCCCTGCCAAAATATAAACCCTGACTTTTTAACACTTATGAAAGCTATTGGATACTAGTAAAATACAAAATGCAATGAGTAACAAATGAGCCCGGCTGAGTTAAATAATTTCAGGTCTTATGTAGCTTGTGAAGCCAGCACAGAATGGTGTGAACTAGGTATTAAGCTGTATTATCAGCATGTTCTTGGTATAGAGTGAAATGATAGCTCTGAATACTTTATTTTTATAAATCAGTTGGATTTAGTCTAGAAAAACACGGTCTTAGTGCAAAGGGGTTTCTAGACTTAATTAAACACACCAGCCTTAAAGACATTATCTAGTAAATAAACTTAGTAGACAAATACATACATTTCTGAAAAGAAAATGTCAGTGAGATTTCAAAATGTATATTTTACATACTCTCTTTTGAACATTTCTATACTTTTAAAAGCACCTGAAGTACTGGCAGTTTTTGTTACTTGTCAATTTACTCAGTACTGGTGATGTTTGCAGTTTTTAACATATCACACAGTAAGGTACTGATATATCGACACAGACATAGCTGATAAAAAACAAGGTCTGACTTTGAGCTTCCTTGGATGTACTTCAAACATCACTAATTGAATAGCTGAACAAAAATTACGACACTGATCACTTGGAAATTTGACCAACAATACAGTATTTATTCTTTAAATTGCGGTTACATACGGGTTAAGTATTATTTATTTAAGAAATCATGACATGAAGAATTAAAGAACATATTAATTTGTTTATTTCTTTGCTTCAGCTTCATCATTGATGAAAATGTCACTGTTCCTATGCAGTTATTATGTATACTAACATGACAATTCCGATTGGTAATTGAGGAAATATTTCATAGATAAAATGATCAACAAGAGATTTTACAACTCATGTCGCTAATCGTTGTAAAATCTCTTATAACCCCCTGCTCGTCATCCTTTTTTCTATAATAATGGAATTTAACTTTTCAGTCATAATGACCTATATGACCAGTGCACATATCTGGTTCTCATGGTATGAAGCAATAGAGAATGATAACACTCCACTTAAAACCCCTTTAAACATCAGGGTGTCATATAATTTATGAAGCTTTTCTGCTTCCTTTCCTCTTCATTCTGTGTTATTCTCTACCTTTCCGTGTCTCAAGTGAAGTTAAATGTTTGCCATAATAGTACCACATATTTATAGTATCTTTTCGGTATATTTTCTCTGTCAAATCATCCTTTATTCTCCTTAATTATATGGCATGTATAACATTCAGTCTCTGTTCTCCAGCTGTCTTTAGCCGCCTAAACTCCCAAGTGTTACTTAGGTTCACCTGGTTTGTGACATGGCTCAGGTTTGAGGTCATCTTATATTTGGCCCCATTTTTCAGCACATATTTGACCTTTTCACCAGGGGGTAGTCTGTGGTATAAGTTACAGGAAGCTCATACTTTAAGTATTATTGTAGAAGTACCACTTAACATTAACACTGCAATGTATATTTATTAACTTTATTTACGAAATTTAATGTAAGAATTAATTAAGCCTAATATAATTTTTATTAATTAAACTTAATTAAGCTTGCACTGTCCAAGCTTATCCCCCCAACAAATAAAGAACTCTCAGGAGAATCAGAGTCTTTTATCTCTCGCCCCAAGTGACACACTATGTACCTGGGGATGGCCTCTGAGTTACCTTAGATGACTTCCCGGTTAATCAGTGGATACTATGGGTATGCTGACTCCTTCTTTTCCTCCTGTCCTGAGAAGGACTATGAATATAGTAGTCTTTTCAGGGTCACCCATATCTTCCCAAACCAACTGGTATGTCCAAAATATGAAAACAAATATCCCCTCACAACAAACTTACTGGCCTGAACAAATACCTAACGTGACTTTTAGGCCTGGAACTACCCCAGTACATGTACCTAGGAGAGTATTCTGGTACGTGGAGCTAGGACCCCTATTGACATAACCAAGGAGGAAGTAAGGACAACTTCCAAAATGGCATGGAGTAGGCCTGGGGTACACCCTTCCGAAATGGTCCTTGACAGTGGAACAGGGGTTTAAGGGACTGATGTGTTTTTAAGGTGAATAGAATTACAATCATTCATCGGTCATTGCTATTTGCAAATCAACTTATTTCATATGAACACATGTCCTTTAATGTCAACGGGAGACACTAATGATGTGTGGCAATTTAAGTCTGAGTTATCTTATACAATAATTTTTCTTTTTTTTTTCAGGATGTTTACATGAACATTATCAGAGACTTCCAATTTTCAAAAAATAGAGGTAAGCATTTCCTCTAACAAGTTTTACAGAGTTTAATTCTAGGAATTAACTGTAGTAATGTTATACAGTTGCTCTGCTGTGTTGTTTTTTTAGGAAGTACCTATTTTGGCATTAGCTAATGGGTTTTTATATGCCACTTTTTGTGCTAACTACTATCTTCTAAATATACACAAAACATGGTTGGAGTTGCAATGAAGTAACATACAACTACTATTACTTACTTACTACTTCTTACTTACTTCTTACTACCAATGTATGGCACCCCAGTTTCCTAGCATATGTTGGACCAAGACATGTACGGTTATGCAATACACGATGAACAACTTATGTTTGATTTCATCAGTAAGAGGAAGCACTAAGTTTTGTGTTTGTGCCACATAAAAAATATATATATATTTATCTAAAATCAATTGTGTGAGTATTTATGGGTGCAAAGTGTAGTGACTTAAAAGGCGGCGATGATGCTTCACTTCAGTAATGATCTATAGCAATGGCGGGACTGATAAAGATGCTTCCTGTAAAGTCATATACTTTCCCATTGAGTGATGACTTTGTACTGAGCAAGTGACATTACTGTAAACCTTGAAATATTTTCTAGAAATTCTCATAACTAACATATTATAGCATGTAAATGTAACTTATTTTTAACTTAGTAACTTAGTTTTACAGTCACTTATCTGTATTGAATCGTTAAATTTAAACATGGGATGCTTTATTAATGATTTTGAGACATAATAAAATAGTATATATATGTCACAGACTGGTATGTGGCTTACCAGATAACGCACTCACTTAGACACACAGACCTGGGTTCAATTCCAGGTGAACGCAGACACAGAGTGGTTCTTATGGCCACTTAAAATGACAGTCCTCTGTCACTGGATTTTATCCCTTGTGAAGTCTCATGTAGTTCAGTTGGTAGGGTTTTGGACTCATAATCCAAGGGTCGTGGGTTCAAATCCCCCGCTGATGCCAACTGTTTCATGTGGGATAACATCCTTGGGCAAGATGTCTACCTTGACTGTGCCTCTCTCCACCCAAGGGAAAATATGGGTACCCAGCTATAAAGGATACTGGCTTCTGTGCCTTGCATGGCAGCAATAGGTAAGGTTACCAAGGCTAGCTATCCTTGCTGGGGTAATACTGTGTGAAGCACTTTGAGCTAATAATAGGAAAAGTGCTATATAAGAGCCAAGTGCTATTATTATTATTATTATTAACGCTCGACCATAGGAGAGGGTTATTGTGATCAGTTTGTTTCTGTCTGTCTGTCCATCTGTCTGTGCACCGTTTCGCCCTTATAACTCAAAAACTATAACACCAATTGAGCTCAAATTTGGTGGGCAGGTATTTCATGAAGTACAGATGGATTCTTCCAAATTTGGTGTAATTTGTTTGAAAATTAAAGCCAGGAGAGAGTTTTTCTTATTTTTAATTGGGAATACACAGTGAAACTGCTTCTCTTCATCACATACGTAAAAAATCAATATTTTGCTTCTGATGAAGTCATTACTCAGTGATGTCACAATGCAACTGTCATTGTGAAGTCACAAACCTAGCTTCTGATACTTGATGTCTTTAAGTAAAAATATTTCTTCTCATTTTATGTCTCGAAATTGACAGAAAGATAATAAAGAGGGAGGTGGTATATTCATTTATTATTTCTGTCTTATTTTCTCCTTTTTCTTTCAATTCCTTGACAGTCCATCACAAAAAATTACCATGCATGATTTTCACCAAGAAGTGACCTTTAAGCAATATTTTTTTTTTTTTGGGGGGGGGGGGGGAGGGGGGGGGGTTGTGTGTGTGTGTTTAGAATACTCCAGATCTAATGTATAAATCTTTATTTAAAAATTTGTGGGTAGGACCTGACTGAAGGAAGAAGTTACTAAAAGAAGGATCTGGATCTTATTTTGGATACAAAAAATCATGATTTTTCAGAGGTCCCATTTCAATGTATTTTTAATGACTTTAGCTTTCTACTTGATATTTTTATGGAGATTAATTTACATGTTTGGTTTTATTTTATTATCTTCCTTACAATACTTTATATCACTTGAGAGACATGGTCACATGGAGTCGAGCGTTTTGCTCTCTCTGAGTGCATCTTATTACAAATGCTTTTGGATGTTGAGAAATGATCATCACTGAGACTCTTCCTTTCAACTTTCTTTCAGTTAGGTCAATGTAAATCAATAGAACTTGTCCTGTATTTGTGCCATTCAGATTGATTAAATAATGCTTTGAGTCCTAATGTGTAAGAGATATTGCGCTGAGTATAAATATATTCAACTCCAAATTCTAGACCTCACCATAGGGAAAATAAAAAAAAATAATCCAAAAATTGTTAAAAGAACACTGCATTAACTATTTCCTCACAAGTACTTATCAAGATGACAGGAGTAATTACCTCAGATTGTTTATGTCTATGTTGCATGTCTGGGAAATGGGTTAAGGAGTTTATTTTAAGCTTAGCATCTCTTCATGGGTAATTATCATTTGTCTGTATGGTAATACATCTGTTTGACTTCTAGACAGAATTCATTAATCTCATAAGCATAGAATGAAAAGTAATGGTAGACATAAGGTGGATGTTGTACATCTATTTTCACAGGTCCAGTCATATTACGACAAATTCACACGTTGAAATGACCTGAAGTTAAACCCACTATAATAGAAACGAAAACCAATCAATTAAATGCAAATTGTTTCTTGACCATTTGGACACTGATGCCCTCTAACATCGTAATAAAGTCTAAAAAATAATAGAAGGGGAATGTATCGTGTTCATGTCGGTTTGTTTGTCTGTTTTTCCAGGTGCATAACTAACAAACTATACATTAGATCAGGGTCCTATTTCCACACAAGGCGTGACCAAGATGCCAGAGTTTTTTTGAATGAATTCTCAACAAACCTTCTCCACAACTTCAAAGTTATCATTTGCACTGGGATCTTTTTTAATAAATTGTATTGAGTCCCCATTTTACAACAATTTTCTTAGCTATATATGGTAATAGACGGCCAGCCAGTGTTTCTTTGATGCTGGCACATTCTGCCTCTTCAATATCTGAGGGTTTTACCATTAGCTGGAAGCTATGCCATCATGCTGAAGTCCCACCTTTCCTTACGATCCTGTCTGTATATATAGTATATCTATATTTTCTGCTTGATAACCTTATTGTTATTGAAAATGGACTTTGTATCTGGGTAGTGCACTTTGAAGAATGAGCCACCCCCGCACATCAGTCCAGGACCATCCCCACCCCTTCAGTGTGTAATGGGTAATTCAAAAATTTTAGCAAAAGTGGTCCCAAGTGCAAATTGCTTTACGAGTTATGTCAAGTAGACTAAAATGTATACTACTCAAATGTGAATCTCATCGACTCACAGCAAATACATTCCAGCCATATATCTGGTCTACCGAATCACTTGTAGCTCATGATGCCAACCTGGAAAGGTGTGACCTAGGTGTCACGGACAGTTTAATGGCGGAGCATAATGGAGCAGAGTAGAAGGTGAACATCATTTCAATAAAACAATCCACCTCAGACAAAACTAAGGTCCATTGCTTAGATACAAACAAAAAAATAAGCATAGAAGACAGAAAAAATTCTAGTTCTGGGTGTATGTGAAAAATACACTTAAAGTGATAAGACAACTAGGTTTTAAGAATTTTGAAATAGAATGAAAATTTAATTTAAAAACACCAAGCCCTAGTGAGTAACCCACACTCCCTCCCCGAATAGGTCCTAGTTTGTATGTTTTTATTTTTGATCCAACCTGGATTTGGAAAGTTGGTAAATGCCAACTGCTTGTGACTCACTGATATAGTTGGCAACATTATCAAAATACGCGACCAAGGCAGTGAGTTAAAATTCTATATTTAAAATTCTTTTTATACTAGATGATAATTTATATAATTCTAGAATAGTTCTTTGCAATTAAAAACTCTTTAATGCTGTTTAAGATTTTTTTTTGTGATTACAACCCCTGGTCATTTGCAGAATGACTATCACATCATCCCGGCCAACAGTATTGATTGTGTCACTTCTTAGTTTCTGTAATATACTCCCGTCCAGAGATGAAACATATAAGGGTTCACATTAAGCAGCATCACTGCTTGTCCACAGTGTGATAAATTTAACCACACCTGCCTATCCAACACTGGGTTCCAACTGTCATAGTGAAAGATTTCCAAAGGTCTCAAACCTACACCCTCTAAAGGGAAATCCCTACTAGATAAGCCAATGACAATATTTTTATTATTTCTTGGGTTCTGTCACATTTATTAAAACAAAGTAAAATCACATATCATTCTTTATACGCCAAGTGTATATGGTTTCTGGCGAGTGTGGCTTGAGGATATGGCTTGCATGTATATTTGTTTTATTTTGGCACCACATAAAATAACATGGATAATAAGATTTATTTAAATGACTGTAACTTATTTGTGGTCAGATTTTGATAATTTTTGCACTATTTTTGACTATTTTTTTATTTGTTTTTGTGTGAGAAACAAATATTCATACCAATTAACCTTAAATATATATTCAACTACATGTCCAATCTGACTTTCGGAAGCTTACAGATGCAACTAAATTCAATCTCTGCTCAATAATAAATACAAGCTGCAAACTGAACCTCAAACAAAAACACCCAACAACATAGCTTCTTAAACAAAGGTTATTGCTACCTGACGCAAAATGAAAGAGCTTAGAAAAACAAGCTTGATAGTATTTCTGTTTTGACCCAGTTTTGAATGTGTTTAGCCTGAATATATCTTTGATTAACAATGTGTGAACGGGAAAATATAAATACATGTGTACCTTTTTTGTGGTATTTATAAAAAAAGATATAAAAGTACTGTCTATCACATGCTATTTCTATCAAGATTCTTTGAAAATGTCTGAGATATCATTTCTTATGCCTGGATCAGATGACCGGCGGTATTTTCTAGGGGCTACAGAAACATAAAAAAGGAAGGCAGAATGGTGTACCTCCTGTTAAACCCGGTTACACAGCTCTAGCTACAGTTTTGCTTCAGAAGAGAATTATATGATGGGAGGATAATTTCTAAGGTTGGAGACAGAAACTATACAGAAAAGACACTGTAAAAATTCTGTTAAGACACGGTTACATTACAGGGAAAGGTAGCAGGGGAACTTCAGAAAATATACGACACTCTGCAGTTACAGGAGGTTATTAGCAGGGACCTTCATACCACCCATGTTAGGCAAAAATTCTAAACTGTTACATGTGTGTTGCGTTGCCACAGAAAGCTGAGAATGCCACAGTAGGCAAAATTAACAGAAATAAATGTGCCATAACTTGGAGGAATGAGGACGTATATAAAAAGCATTTTTTGCTATGCATCTAGAAATATTGTAAAAATATCACAGAAACAATTTTGTTATACAAATCCAGAACAAACCAAAGAAAAGCTCTATTTCGTATGCAAATATTACCCATTTGACCCATCCTGACTACACAAGTACAGTCTTGGCCCTCTAGCAACTGACATTCCCCTAACTGAAATAGGCTCAGGCATGACCAATTAGCAAGGTCCCTGAGATTCTTTAGCCTGCCAGTGGGGAATGGACTCACATGCGGGTCACTATGTATCTGCCTGTGTCTTGGATCAAACTTACGTCCTCTGTGTTCCTAGGTTAGTTTGTTACCCCTAGGTCACAGTGGTAATTACAGACAGTGTAATTGTATATAAGAATTTTTTCACAATAGGGTCATATTAATACAATATCGGTTGTCACTTCTCAAGCTTTCACAGTGTACATGGTTTCCCAGTTGTTATATAACTTATGAACAATTTTTGTTGTTACATGCACCATAAAATCTGTACATAGATTAGGAGATATAAATATCTTATTAGATTAGATTTTCTTTACAGGTGAAAGAAATATGCTTAGTACATAACATACTTACCCCATTGACTGTTACATTGCCTCCAGTTAGGATTCAAAACATAGAAAAAGCCCCATATGGGGAATTTGATCTTTTATTACACATAACAACTAAGATTCTAACTTTTATGTACATTTATACGTTTTACTAGGCATATACATAACCTAACCAAATATTATCCATTAACTGTAGCTTTATATAATATGTTAATGGATTACTGATGAAACTTTGAATATTCATGATTTAAAAAAGCATAGCTATGCAGAGCTTAAGGCCACCTTATGGGAGATGTGTGAATAAGATCCAAATTGATTTATAAAAGTTTAGGGTGGCCTTAGCTCCAGGCTTAAACAGAGTTAAGGTCAACCTAAGTTTTAATGTAAAAGTTTAATTTTAAAAATTATACAAGATTTAAGGTAGCCTTAAACTTGTGATTTAGTGAAATTAGAATTGGAATTTAATTTAAGATTAGAGTTTGAAATTTCATCTGTACATTTTTGCAGATGAATGATGAAATTTTAATATTTGATGTGAAATTTAGTTACAAATGAAAATGATGAAGAAAATGAGAAAGGTTTAGAATTTAGAGATGAGAGCCCCAAACCCCAACTCTGTTATTTTCAGAGACATTTTCTAATTTAAGCAGTAACACTTGAAGGTAGCAGAAATATTGCAAGGTGTGGAACATATGCACATATTTTTATGCCTGCAGATTGTGTTTACTCTAGCGATATACTGTCTGTGAAAGGTATCTGCAATTGTTTAACCTATCACTTATAGTTATCATCTGAGAACCCATCTTCTTTGGGCATTTCTCCTGGCACTAATATACTGTTGTTACTGTCAAAGAAAAAGGATTATGTCTTTACATAAGTGGCATTTTTATTGTAGTCACACATTTCTATCTCAAATATTCTTAAGATGCATTTTATTGGAAAAGGCAGTATTTTTCTGTAGAAAGTTTCTTGAAAGCAACAATTAAGTAAAGCAGTTGAATCTGACAAAAATCATGGTGTAATACCGTTTCTGATGCAAGCAAATCCTCAAATAGCCTGTTATGTCCAAATTCTTTCAAACATAAAATACCAAGTTTTCAATTTGTTATGCAAATTAATTAACTTTTGATTACTATTGGCAATTCTGCTCATCTCTGGGCATATTTGCTTAGATTGTAATAAAATTTCTAATGTTAGACAGTGAAGATTTGCTCCCTCTTTTTGGGGCTAATTTATCAACCCTGAGATTGTCGCGATGACCAAAGAATCCTGCTATAGCAACCCTCACAGTTCACTATCAAGTCCAGTAATCTGAACACATTATCTTCTGATGCAATTGAAAAAAATCCATTCCCTTCTAACAGACCATCTATTTGCATACATATTAACAGTGTAAAAGCCTAAAAATATAAAACACTAAAAGCAATTCAGATATGAAAGGTGTTTCTATGTCTCTCGTTCACTAGCTTATTTCAAACTGAACCTCAAACAGACAGAATTTATGTTGCACAATAATATAAGCCACTTATTTAACAATATGTACCCGTTGCCTAGGTTACGTGTCAGGTGAGAGGTCATAGCCCACTGAGGCATAGTTCACCAACAGGCAATGCATAGACTGGTGCCGGAAGTTAAATTAAGGTATCACAAACTTAATTCTGCCCCGCGGGAGAACTGACAAATTGGTCGCCAAGACGCCAAATCAGAGTAGAACCCAGCCAATCGTGAAAATTAAATCTAATGAATTTCTTAAAAATGAAGAATTAGATTAGTAAAATACTCTTCTAGCTAAAATTTCTGCTGATACAGTATACTGGCTTTAACTTTTTCCTCCATAACTATCCTAAGTAGGTCATCGTTCAAACAAGATCATGAACTGGAAATCAAAAGTGGGAAACAGAGATTATTTCTTCAAAGTCTCATCAACAAAGTTGCTAGTGATAAGATGGTCCAAATATTTATGTTTTCTTGTACTAAATGATGCCAAGTGTGTTGAAAAGCTGTCATAACAAATCACACGAATTCAGTAGTACAAAACTGGTGGCTATGGGATTGTAAAATCCTACTATATAAACCTGAAATCATCCATTTGCTGCTAGATTAAGGGGAATTGATTTACAATATGTTTCAGTCTTAAGCAAAATCTCATTTAATACCTCCCCTATGTATATGTGCTTTCAGGCCAAAAGCTTTTTATATTGACCAGTTCATCAAAATATAATTACAGAATATCAGAAGTTCCAGAGTACCATATAACATTTTACAGCCCAAGGGTGGATCTATATATTATTTGTGGGTCGTGATATATAAGGATGTATAGGTTTATTAACTTTCTAGTTATTTATGCCTCTAATATGATATCCATGTTGTATATATCATACATATATTTAAAAAGAAGTTATGCTAAATCTGCTAGTTAAATTTTTGAATGAATTTTTTTAAAATTTCGTACGATCACCTGATCCGTTGTATCCCTGCTATATATCCCTGCTATATATTTACAAGGGTCACGTGCTCATATATCAGCCAATCAAGTTAATATATTTTGCACTGTGGGGCTATAACAAACATTGGAATATATTTAAAACAAGAGCACCCAGTCAAAAACTGCTTCTCAATCACTTTTGTTTCAACAGAACGAAATATATATATATATATAGAGTATTTTATTACAGTGCCACCTGCACAAATTAAGTAATATAGTAGTACAGAAACACAAAACTTTGGCAGCCAGCCCAGACATGAGCTTATGAGGCACTCTGATCACATTTATCACAGTAACATTAAACACCAAATTATTGCAGAATACAAGTTTTTCGTATTTCAAATATTTGCCGAAGATAGTTACTGAAAATTATGACATTGGATTTATTCATACAAAACTCTAACTTTTCATATATAGATAAAATTTCCCACTGTACACCCTTTTCTACCAGTTTATTTACAAATGTCTTTCTGGTATCTTTGTATTTTGGACAATCAAGAACAAAATGTATTTCATTTTCTATTTCTTGTTTACAAAGTTTACATAATCTACTTTCTAAAGGGGTATTGTGCCAACGACATATTTCATTTTGTAGTGGCAGGACACCTGCTCTGAATTTTGCCAGAATGGATCTCTGTTGTCTGTTTTTGATTTTTAAAACATATGGTTCAACACAGGGTAGTATCTTATACTTTCGATAATGCTGCAATTTTGAGCTTTTGATTATATTCTGTTGCCATGTATTTTGATTCAGAGTTTTAATCTCATCTTTGACCAAATTTAAGTTTACAGGCAAAAAAATGTTCAAATTCATTTTCAAACTTAAGTTTTAATAATATCTGTTTTACTTCCCATGACCAGGTAAATCTCTTACTTGAATTTTTGTCCCATTTGTATACCTTGGAGATCAGTCTGGAATCATCTACTTGACAAATTTTGTTCCAATAATTTAATATACGAATTATTCTCCTATCCTTACTGAAATCCCAATCTAAATCTCCTTGTATCGCATCAGATGGAGTGAATTTATTTACTCCCAGATAAAATTTCATTGCCCTGTTTTGGACTGTGTCAATTTTACTTACGTCTTTAAAGCCCCATGCACCTGATCCATAATCTAAAACAGGAGCTACACACATGTCAAATAATGTTTTGTAACTTTTGTACCCTAGTCCATTTAAAAACCTGAATTTGTGTATAATACTTCCCAGGGCCCTAGATCCTGACTCTGCTAAGACAGTTGCCATTTTTCCAATGTCTACAAACTCATTTAAGAATATTCCCAGATATCTATATTCAGAGACAATATCTAATATAGTTGGCCCCAGAGAAAAATTGTAACCTGTGGCATTAACTGCTTTTTTTCTAAAGTGTATGACTTTTGTTTTATCACAGTTAAAATTTATTCCCCAGTTTTGACTCCAATTGTATGTTGTTTCTAACATCTTCTGGAGATCATTCTCAGATGAAGCAATTAGCACTATGTCATCTGCATATAGTAAGATTGATAAATATTCGCCATCTCCAATAGGGACTCCAAGTCCCAGACTGTTAATTTCTTGTGGTAGATCATTTGTAAAAGTATTGAACATAGTTGGTGATAATGTATCACCTTGTCTAACACCCACATTGCTTATAAACTTTTCAGTATAGTTTCCATTTATATCTAAACAACAGTCACAGGATTTATAGACACTTTTAATTATTCTGTAGAGTTTGCCAGTTACTCCAATTTTTAAGAGTTTATATAGCATATACTTGCGATCAACCCTGTCAAATGCTTTTTGTGCATCAACAAATGCCACATAAGTTGACTGATTCTTAGCCTTATGGTTTAGAAGTACGGTCAGAAGAGTAGTTATATGGTCCTCGCAACTCCTTTTTGGTCGAAAACCATTTTGTTCTTCTGCCAATAGACTATTACTTTCTAGGAAGGTGGATAACCTATTGTTTAACACATTTGTGAAAACCTTATATACTGTGGATAGTAAACTTATACCTCTATAGTTTGTTGGCAGCCTCGGATCATTTGAGTTTTTGGGGATGGGTTTTACAATAGCAGTTCTCCATTGAGAGGGTATCTCACCAGTATTGTAGATATGTTTGAACAAACATGTGAGTAGGTTTAAAGAAGTTTCATTTTTAAAAACTTCATAAGGAAGATTATCAAGCCCAGTAGCTTTCCCATTTTTAGACTTTAATAATGATTTTTGTACCTCTAATATTGTAATATCAATGTTGAATATTGAGTTTTCATTGAAGTCCAAATTATTTTCCAATAATTTTAGATCTCTTGATACTGTCAAAGAAATTTCTGTTTCTTGTGGTTCAACATGATAGAGATTTTTAAAATAATCTATCCAGACCTTGTAAACTATATCACAGTCCCTAGTAATATATTTATCCCCATTCTTAGCAATGCAAACTTCCATAGGAATCACAGTTTTGGTTTTCTTAGGACCTAGCCTATTAATGTATTTCCAAAATTCTTGAGGGTTGTTACAGTTGGCAGTCTCTATCTGATTTTGTTTTTGCCTATTGTACTTCCTTTTCTCTTTTTTGTAGGCCTTATCAAATGTATGCCGACTGTTTTTGTACAAACTTAGCTTAATTTTTCTTAAATTTGAAGAGTGTGGTGCTTGTAAGTATTGTTTTTCACTATTTTGTACATCAGTCCACAGTAGTTGTAAATTTGGATTCCAAAAGGGTTTGGGCTTAAACCTATGGCAATGTTTCAATTGATGGTCCATTTTACATTTTCTCAACTTATTATCCATTTCTGTTTGGTAAATATCAACTATATCTTGATATGTGCTGTCAATATTTGTACCTGTCTCACACACTAAGTTATTTAAAACCACAGCAATTCTATTTTGAGATACCTCACTACACAGAAATACCTCACTACACAGAAATATATGTTGTAAAGATGTACAATTCTTTGAACAGAATACAATATTAGCAATTTGACCTTAGTAATTAAAACAGCGACATTAAATAATCTCTTCCACAAGAACAAAAGTCAAATATCTATACTAAAAAGTCGAAAGTTTAAAGAAATCATCTCCAATGGTCAATAAATCAGTATTCCATTCTTCATTGGTGTAATGCTGTTAAACAACTTCAATTGTAAAGATTTTTATTTGAAAATCTTGATTCAAGGATAAACTCACACTAGTTAAGTCCAGTATTAACCTCAAATAATATGAAAATTTAAGTTCGCCTAGAATTAATGGACATTATTTAAAATTTATCAGTAATGTTAAACTAAACATACGTTACCCCTAAACGTTGTTTCAAGTGGCATCAGAACTTACTGCAAAACACATAATTAACTTACTTTTATTAGCAGGAATATTTTTCAATTATTGGCTGCTTTGGGCTATTGTCAGACGCTGAAACATCAAGTGCTTGGATTAGGTTATCTTGAAAAAAATTGCCGTATTTTGTTACAGATCATATCTTTAGCTCTGATATGAGTGCATTACAACATAAACAAATACTGAAAACATGGAAATAGATAACCCTAGTTTTTACAATTTAAAACTCAGCATTCCACTTTTGAAGGAGGGCTTGTAACATAAAATAAACTAATAAATCCTAATGCTTGTATGTATATATATTATTCTTATTCTAATTAATATATTTATATTACTTTTATTCTTATATATATGTACATATTCAAGAACATTAGTAAAACATAAAGATATTATATCTAGTGAAATTGTAAAATATGTATACATAGATTTTAAGTTAACATTTCAGGCTAGCCTTAACAGCAGGCCAGAAATATATTTCATAAAGTTTTAATATTATAAATCTTCAAAATAACAGTGTAAGGCCAACTTTAACAGCAGGCAAGAGTGTATTTAAAGTTTAACATAATTTGTGGAGTTTACCTGAATTTAAGGTGGCCTTAAAAGAATAACAAAACTACAATATAAGTGAGTGTTAAGCCCACACATTTGAAAGGCTCTAATAGATTTAATGTTTAATAATGTTACATCTGTGGTTGTAAGAGTGTTGTGAACCCCAGTTTGCCGGTTCAAATCTCTGAGTGTGGCCCCGAACCCCAGAAGTAGCGTAACCAAGGGTGGCAGAGTGGTAACACTCTCGCCTTCCACCTCTGAGATCGGGGTTTGTTTCTTGGTCCGATCTCAAGTGGGAAAGCTGGTAGTTGCTTACCGTTGGTCGGCAGTTTACAGTACAAAACCTTGACCAACTGTATGTATTGGATTCCTCTGCCCTCCCAACTACCCATCATGATATGACCTGTACAGTGCTGAAAGCGACGTAAAACCCCAAATAAATAAAGGAGGTTTGATGTGGTGGGTTAGCAAAAAATCAAACATGTTTGATATTCCACTGACCCTCCCCGACTCTGGATCCCAACTGTGGCTCTGCCCACCTGGAAACCGGCTTCTCCTGGTCACTTTCCATCTTGTCCTAGTCACTTCCTGTCTTGTCCTAGTCACTTCCTGTTTTTACTTTTTCCTGTGGCAGTAATCAGAATTTTGAGATTAACAGATAGAAAAGGTCAACTTGTATGCTGTAAATACTTAATAATCCTGAAGAACTGTTTTTATTTGGTCATACAAAAATCAATTTCTCGGCCGATTTAAACAGATCAATTTCTGGGAAAAAGGATCAAGTGTTGACCAATCAAAATAATCGAGAAAATTAGGTCAAAGACAGTCAACAAACTATTTCGATCCCATCACATGATATTTTTTCTCATCTATAAACCCCATACTCAACAGGATTTTCATTGTCACGTGAGACATTGTCAGACGCACATTTCCCTCTTCTTGTTTGAACAGGATGTAACATTGTTAATGAAAATTTTCAATTTTAAGTGTTTTTCTTTTGTCATAATCACAAATAGGTTGATTTTTTTCTTATTTGATATTAAATTCCAAACCTGAAAATCATAATGAAAAAATAAAAATGTCAATGCTGTAGTTGTGGCCACGTCATGGGTATCCAAATATTTAGTATTGACCTAGTTTTAGATTTGTTGATTGGTTAACACTTGATCTCACTGGCAATACCAACTGCAAGGTTGTGGTGATTCTGTACACTTTTCTAGTCCTGTTGGTTTGTCACTATGGCTTGTCGTTGCCTGATACGGCTTGTCTGTTAGGGGTAGTTTCCCATCCTGTCATGGAGAAAGGCACCCCGACCCCAAGTCAGGTCAAGATCTTTAACCAGACAAGCTGGGATGCGCTATGTCCTATCGGAAAGATGAACCACCTAAATATTTGCTCATTTTTTTCTGGATTTTCACCCCGACTTTTGTAACTGAACTTAGAGTCGTGGAGTTGGTTGTAGAGTCAGCTCTAGTAGAACACCCCCTTACATTTGAAATGGTAGTCAAGGTGGCTAATGCTACGATAAACTGTCAGTTGGACTACTGGTTTTATTAGGGAAAGTATCACAATTCTCGTAAAATATCAAATTTTGCTCTTGTGCACAATTTGTAAAACCAGATCCCTTAAATCATGTTTCTCCAAACTGTTGAAAAAAAAATCAGTTCTTACCTATTAAAGAGCGTATCATTTCTAGATATAATTAATTAAAATTGCATAAAATGTATCAACCTCAGTATCTCACATCACTTATTCAGCCCCTCAGCCCTAGCTAGGGAAATCACCTTTCCACTCCCTCAACCTGATCAAAGAAAACTGCAGACAATGCTTCATTTTCATAGCAAAGATTGAATGTATTAAGATTCCCGAAATTTATCCGTTTAACATTCACTCCTCTACTGAAATGTTATTTTGGGTATTAGAACAAAAAGACACACAGACAGAAAGGGGAAATATAACTTCGTGCAAAGATGATTCAGAAAGGTTAAAGTACCACATGTTTACAGTAGTAGATCTTTTGAAGTTTAAGTGATACAAAAATGGCATTCAGTTCCCAAATCAGTTGTTTGTAATTAGAGAAGCCGTGACGTATTGCCTTCAGTAGTAATCCTTTTCAAGGGTTCATTCTCATTTATAAACCCGCTAAACCCATTGTATATTTGGTAAATGGCTAAGTTAGCCTCCCATCTGCACTTGACAACAAAGATGCATAACACTGGGAAAGCACTCAGAGAGTACCGACCTCAGAAAACCAGCTCAGATCATAGTGTCAATAATTTTTGTTGGATCGGGATCAAACGATGGTATATATAGAAACAATAGTGTTTTCATAATATAGAAAAAGGCCTTTTCTACCAACAATAAAAGATCCTTCAAAAATTATCGGATCCAGACAGGATCTGGTTTACCACTAAAATTGAATGGTTTATTAATTGTCACTCCTACGCACAAGTTCCCAGGTCATCTCAAATTTGAGGATCAGTCCAGATCTGAGTGATAAAACTGCTTGTGTTTAGGAGTTTTGTGAAATTGTCAAATTTTCTGAAAATTTCATTCAACCAGTCTATAACTTTCTGACTTAATTTGCAGACAAACAAACAATTGCCACCAAAAGCATACCGTTCTTGACAGTGGTAATTATCCATAGGTAAATAAAATAACTAAATCTAAAAAGAGGATACGAGAACTTCTATTGTCTTGGGTTTAGTGTATAACCCCTTTAAGTGGGCTGCTCCATTATGCCGAGTGGTTGTAAACCCCCTGCTCATGAAAACTGTCCAGTTGGGAGGAAAAAGATAAGGGTTATAATTTAAAACATAGAGTGCACACAAGTCGGTGACCCCCTGTACCTTTTAGCAATGCCGCCATTTTTCACATGATGTTTTGGGTGGCAACTCTGTTTTCAGTTGTTCACCTAATTTTGATAATTGCTAAAGAAAGCATTTGTGTTTTTGAGTCCAGTTAATGTCCCTTCTGTTCTTTTAGCACTCAGATGTTTATTGAATCTGAGGCCTACCTTATTACTCTGTAAGCTGTTTACATTTCTTCGAGCAAAAATGATAGAATAAAAGAAATTGAACAGTATTCTTTTGATGTAAAAACTTTACCCATGAGGAAAAACAAAACAAAATTAACTTTTTATTCTGTTGTTTAAGGGACGGTAACATTATTTCAACTGTAATCAGAGCCCTACCTTGGCACAAAACCCAGAATTTGAAGAAAAAAATAAATTCCACAAAACAACTAATTTATATCCATTGCTACTTTGGCTACAATCACTTTTGACCTTGCATGATCTGGTAATCTCCCGAAAATGTGCACTTGCTGCTGATGACAGCCAACACTGTTTACAGGTGAATAAGGTTGTTGACATGTATAAACTGTCAAAAATATCAAGAATGTGAATTTGTAGAATACATGATGCAAACCAAATTTAAAACGTATCTTTACACCACTAACGGCATGTTAAAGAGAGAAAGATAGTTGAATATTACAGAAATAAAGGTTTTTGTAGAATTAAAAAACACTGTAAGTCAATGTTGCTAATGAACTGATAGAAATTTAAAGAAATAAAGGGAAACCTAGTTACAATGAGTTTACTTGAAATTAAAGTTATAGGGGTTAACATTAACTTAACCGAGGGAAGAGTTATTGTAAAAGACACAACATTAAGGTGAAGTTATGCCCAGTGGTGTACATGAACAAATAACTAGCCAGTAAAAGTAAAAATTGGATTTTAAGGCCCTTTCAACAGTTTAAGTCATGTAAGCAAACAGTCATAACTCACTCACATCATGTCTCTGAGGTCGGAAGTTCAAACCCCGGCCCCTATGTGGAAAAGTTGGTAGTTGCTTACCGATGTTCAGCAGATTACAGTACTGAACCTTGACAAACTCTATGCACTGGTTTCCTCTTCCCATAGAACTACCTGTCGTGATATGACCTGTACAGTGTTGAAAGCGAAATATAAACCCAAATGAATAAATTGAGCTGCATTCAAACCCAATACCACAGAGGTGAGAGCCAAGGGATTAATTATCAACCTTTTGTTAACCACTCTGTCACTTAGCTCTCTTTAAACCTAGGTCACACCTTTTCTCTGCTGGGTTCATAAACTACAAATTGAATGGGTTCATTAATTATTGATGTGGTTTGCTCCCCCCATATTTGGGTAGAATGCATTCGGTGTGGTTCCCATTTGAGTAGGACTCATTTGGGACAATTTGAGAAAGCTTGGAAAGTGATTTGCATTTGGGCCGGCTCTTTCAAAATGTTGTACTATATTATACATGTTGGATGGTTAAGAAAGGGATAGATATGCTGGCTTGTTCTTCCACACACACTAGAAGGATACACGGTCTGTTCTTAGGCATGAGGTTGTCAAGCAAAATAAAATATATACAGATATGACCTCATGGAAGGTGTGACCTTGGAATAATCAACTATTAGAAAACATATTTGAAATTTCAAGTTTCTTCAACTATTAGAAAACATATTTGAAATTGCAAGTTTCTTCATTAAACCTAAGCTAGTCAACCAATAGCAAGTGAATTTTGGATTGTGGTGACAAAGAAACATCACCGGAAGTGACGTAAACCAAGTGGGGATGGAATGACAAAAAATGTGTCATGTTTAATTTTGAGGTTTACGAGGCCCATAAATCAAGCAACCTCTAATTCCAATGCAGTTTGATGGTAAGCTTGGAGACACCGATAACATGTTTTTTGGCGGCAGAGTAAATCACACACTTGCAGATAGCAACCAGTTGAGTAACTACCAGTGTGGACCAGTTTCTCTGTATATAACATTGTAATGAGTTACCCCCTTTTACCCCTGGTGTCAATTCATTAAACAGGCGAGCCCAAGGCCATCTCAAAATGAACCGCCCATGATAAGGCAGTACTGAAAAATATTCCAATTATAGTGTCTCACCCTTAACATATGTATCATGTATTAACCTGGTTTGGATTAAAATATTCCGTTACAAAGTAGGATCAGGTTAAAGATTAGTTATGGGAAAATTTATACCAATTTGAGAATATTACATTTCAAAAATAAAAAAAGGTTGAAAGATAACAAGAATATAATAAAAACAGAATTGCAAGAAATTATTGTGAAGTGCAGATAACATCGCAATATTTATGTCACCCCTTGTATCTTTATTATACGATTTAAAAAAATAGTCAATGGAGTACTGAGGGAAACATGCGATTTAATGTGGTTCCTGTTTCCAATATTTCAGAGTTTACAGACCCATGAAAAACCCAACTACTTAATCATAACTCACTGATTGAGGATATTTGTCTGTTATTCACTGAAAACAAGATGGTACATTAAATTATTTACAGCCTTAATTTTTGTAACACAGCAGCTAGTACAGGTTTAAGTACGACTAAACACATTTTCAGAATGAATTACATGCTTAAGGTCACTATAGCAAAGTAATGGGGGTGTTCCACTGGAACCAACCTAGCAACCAACTATACAACTGTAGGGTTGGTTTCAAAAGTCGTTGCATAGGGGACAAAAACCATGTGAAAATGATGGGTCGGTTGGATCTTCCCAACAGGACATAAACCATATTAGCTTGTCTGGATCAAGACCCCGACCTGACTTAGGATCGGGATCATTTTCTTCACAACATGATGGGAAACCATCAGGACAAGCCGTAAACCCCCGACAGACAGCCCTAGCAACTCACGACATGCCATAGTCACAAACAAACAGGACTGGAGTATTTTCCTGACTCACCACAACTGGACTGATTAAATCCTTGAGTTGGGATCGAGAGTCGAGATTGAACAAAAACTATATAAACCCTCTCTGGCTGCCAAAAAACATCATTTGTCACTGCAAAGGTGCCAGGTACACATCAGAGAGACTTCCTACATCTGCTAAGGGTACTTTTGGTTTTTATTGAGTTTAATATTTTGATTTGCATCTTGATGGGAAGACAGAGGACACATTTGAACCCAGCACCATCACCTGACGTACATCCACCAGCATAGCCTCAGCCCCAGTCAACCCCCAGGAGAAGAAGGAAGCCATCAAATCCGTGGGCCATGCCCTGGTTTCTTCAGTGACAAGAAAAGGGATGCTACAGCAACCTCCTGCCCGACCTCATACACACAGACATCCCAGGGTACCAGAATTTTGTCAGGATACCCCTTGCCTTTTTTGCCTCATAACAAAAGTATTCACCACCGCATCAAGAAGTGACTCACCAATTTCTGAAAGTAACTGGGAGTTGGACTCAAACTACCCATAACCCTGAGACATCTGGCCACCGGAGAGACGTACACCTCCATGCAGTACCACTTGATGGTTGGCAGCACCTCTATCTGCAAATTCGCCCCCAGGTCTGTTGAACCATCCTTGCTGAATTCCAGGACGAATATTGAAACTGCCCTGGAAGCCCTGATCAGTAGAAAAGGATGGAGGAGAAGTTCAAAACTAGATGGAATGTCCCCCATGCAGTAGGTGCCATAGACAGGAAGCATATCGCCATGAAGAAGCCCAAGAAAACAGGCAGTGACTATGACAACTATAAGGGCTTCTTTTCCCTGGTTCTCCTGGCCCTGGTGGACGCAGAAAACAGATTCCTGTGGATAGATTGTGGCTCAAGTGGTTCCTGCTCAGATGCACAGATTTTCAACAGACGTGATTTGAGTGAGAAGATCGAAGACAGCAGCTTGAGGCTTCCACAACCTGAATCCCTTGGGGAGGGAGGGCCAGACTTACACTACTTCTTCCTGGGTGAAGATGCCTTCATCTTGAAGGCCTGGAAAGTCAAACCCTAGAGCAGAAGACTACTGACCAGGGAAGAAAGAATAGCCAACTACAGGATCTCCAGGGGCAGGAGGGTGGTGGAAAATGCCTTTAGAATATTAGTAAGCCACTTCAGGGTACTACTGGGCACAATGGAGCAAAGGCCAAGGATCGTGAGAGACATTGTGGTGGTGTTGCACAACATGCTGAGGAAACACCAGGGCAGGGCAGACAGGTGCACCAACCCAAGGAAATGATGTAGTGACCAAACAGAATGAACAGGCAGTGTATGTACCAAATGAGAACTACAGGAATCCTTTGCGACCAAACATCAACGAAAACTACTGAAGGACTACTTCAATCACTTGGGGGCATTGGCTGGGCAGGAGCACAGGATCTGTGATGTTTCAACCAACCACCCTGGAGCCAGAAGCTGGCATACATCAGTCCTTTTAAGGACTGCCACCAGTCCCTTTTTAGGACTAACCAGGCATTCCAAGAACTTTTATTACCTCCACCAAGGAGGTTATGTTTTCATCTGGGTTTGTTTGTGAGTTTGTTTGTTTGTGAACAAGATAAAATTCCAAAACCTTTGGACGGATTTCGAAAAGGATGTCTGAAAAGGTAAAAGGAAGAAATGATTCAATTTTGGGAGTGATCCGCATCACGATCTGGATCTTCTGGATCCATGAAATGTCAGTTTTAAAGACAGATAACTCAAAAGCTTATGGACGGATTTTGTTGAAATTTTCAGGACATGTCGTTAATGGGACAAGGAACAAATGAGTGATCTGCATCACTGTCTGGATCAATGAAAAATAAATTGGGAGTGATCCGGATCACTATCGGCAAAAATGTGAAATAGAGGGGAAAAAGGCAATATCAGTGCTAATGGTAGCTTTTGAAAGTGCAGGAATTGAGCTCCCGTGGCGGAGGTCTGCACTCTCTGAGTGCTCTTGTTTTTAAACTACTGTTACTAAAACTTACAACATAAAACTTCCAACATACTTTTTTCAAACCAAATCTTTTTGATTTCCATCAAGTTTCAAAAATACTTCCAACCAAATCACATGTCCCCTGTTTAAACACTCAACCAAACTTTTGCCCAAATAAAGCTATTTTAAAGTTCCAAATCCCTTACGGAGCCAGACCTTGTTTTCTGTCAAACTTCTTATTGTTTTAAACAATTTTAATCTTTAGAGCGGGCCATAATGTCATAGCATTTGACCCATTTCATTTTTGTTCATTAAAAAAACATTATCAATTGTGACGTTTATTCAAAAACATTTTAATTGTTCTTACATTTTTTTTACTAATTTGTTTAAAGTCTTTTTTTCTTTTCATTGCTTTTTTGTGGGGGTGGGTGTGTGTTTAAATTTCCGAACTATTTTTTCTAAGCTCCAAATATTTCAAATTATTTTATAAAAGTGTGAAGTTTTTTTACACTTCTAACTTTTCTTCAAGCACCCACTCATTCATTCACTCACTCACATTCATTCATTTGTTTTTTATGTATTTGGGACAACAGTGTTTTGTGTGGTTTGAAGTAATGCTTCTTGTTTGGTTTTGCTGGAACTGCATCTTAATAATTGTTTGGGAAGATTCAGGTGGTCCTGAAAAGAACCTTGAAATACATTACAGCAGTGGTCCTGAAAATGACCACTTGAAGGCTTAGCAGATGCTCTACTGCAGCTGCTGTTTGGTGTCAGCTGACTGCGAAGGAGTTTGAGGCCTCAACTGGACTGGTAACTGCTGATGTTCTTGCTATGAGGTGGTGGTGGTTGCAGGAGAAGCGACTGGTGCTGGTGTGTCGGATGGTCAAAATGGCTGTGGCGTGTCAATCTGCTGGTAGCTCAGGACTGAGGGTATGTTTGCAAAGAAGCTTGAAAGTCCTGATGTGTTGTGTTACAGAGGCAACTGATAGAGGATTGAAGTGCTTTGTCGGTGTCAAGGTGAACAAAAGTGGTCTTGAAAGTCCAGCCTGTTGGTCATCAACAACTATGTCTCTGTGATGGTTCAAATGTATTCCCTTGCAGCTGGAGCTGGCTGCTGTGGCTGTTGAAATGTCTGTGGCATAAATGTTGAAGCTGCACCTGAGCTACTTGAAAATGTCTGTTGCTGTGGTCTGATGACTATGTTCTTCTGCCTTGCTTGAATGTTGCTAAGGAGCTGGACAGCCTCGTTTCTAAATGTCTGAACGCCTCTTTCCTTTAATCCCTCCACCTCTGACAGCAGGTAGTTGCAGAATGCTGTACATGTTGTTGTCTTATGCTTTTGCCCAAGGAATGAGAGCTTGGGTGTCATCTGTGTGAACTGGCCCATGACCTGGTGGTCGACTGAAGATCACCCTGAAGCTGCGGTGGGGCTTGTGACTTGTTGAGGTTGTAACATGGTGTCTGTTGACTGCAGGATAATCTCCATACTGTCTGTATTAGTCGAGACTCTGGGGATGTAGTGTGCTGTTGTAGCTGAAGCACTGGCTCCACAGGCTTGTAATTTGAAAGTTGACAACTTGCTGAGCCCCTTGCGTCTGATGTGCGACCTCAAGTCTAACGTTCAGTCATCTCATTCGGGGCCTGTCTAGACTTGGACTGCATCAGCTTCCTGTAATGTGTCCTTTGAGAGTCAAACCAGGTGTTGCACAGCTTTACAGACAGCTTGTGACTCTTGGCAAACTGCTCCCAGAGAAATTCCTTCTTTGCTTTGTCCTTGAAATATTCACTAGTCTTGTTGTACAACTCCTCGTGGGCCTTCACAGAATCCACAATAGTCTCCTCATCACAATCAGTGAGGAATATGTTGGCTATGTGCCACTTCTTGTAACACGACTCTTGCCTCCTCCCTCTTTGCCTCCTGCTCCCTCTGTTGCTGTTGTGTTTCCTCCCTCTCTCTGACCTCCCTCTCCTCCCTCATTTGCTGGATATCCGAGCTGTGTCTCCCAGCTCAAATTCAGGAACACTGTCTGTGGGAACTTCTTCCTCACTCTTCTGTCTTTCTTAGGACCCATTGTCAAATAATGAGCAGCAGCTTTTCTGTAAAAAACAAAATCATAAAGTATAAAGTCAGCCAACTTCAACTCAAAACTACCTTAGATAATTGTAAAAAAAGAAACTCCTATTCTTGAAACGCGGCCAGATGGATGTAATCCGTTAGATGCCAGATTCAAAATGATGCAATGTGCAAACCAACTGTCCTTATATAGACAGAGATTGCATCAGCAGCCAAGCTGTGGGTCGTAAAAATGAAGCCAGCTTGTCCTACACAGTTTCCGGCTTGTCTGTTGTGTAACCGACTTGTCGGTTTCTGTTTACAACTTGTCTGTAAATTTTCCCAGCTTATCCTAATTCTAATTCTAATAGCACTTTTATAGCGCTTAATCTCCGTCAAAAGACAGACTCTAAGGCACATCACACAAAAACATTGTTCAATATTCAAAAACCAGAGACATTGCAGGGGTCAGCACCGCGGAGAAAGCAGAAAGGAGATTGGAAATTTAGGGTGGGTATGCTTTTCCAAAGAGGTATGACTTTAACTTTGACCTGAAAGAGGCAAGTGAGTTTGCAGAGCGGACCTCATCAGGAAGGTCATTCCAAATCATAGGTGCGTCATACGCAAAACTGAGTCCAAAATGTTTTCGAGACTTGAAAATTGAACCAAAGTGGGGAACCTCAAGAAATATGCCATCAGATTGACTTCGACGAGTGTTATATGCACTATATCTGGGAATGAGGAAGGGTTCAAAGTATTTGGGGTTACCACTGTGTAGGAACTTATATACCAGCATGGCAGTCTTAAAGATAGAACTGTACTTAATTGGCAACCAATGTAGTGCTTTTCTAACTGGAGTGATATGTGAGTACTTGGTGGTGTTGGCAACAATTCTGGCCAGGCTATTCTGAACACATTGAAGTTTGCACAGATCTAGAGCTGAGAGACCTCTGAACAGAGAGTTACAGTAATCTAGTCAACTTCCGACCAGAGCATTGGCAGCCATAAGAGTAGCTTCATGTGTCAGATGTCCTCGGAGTCGCTTAAGATCCCGGACATGAGCAAAACAAGCCTTGCAGACCTTCCTAACATGGCAAGAGAATGAGAAATCAGAATCAAACCAGACACCAAGGTTCCTAACTGCATCTGTTGGTGATATGAGATTACCAAGTATGTTGACCGGGAAGGACTGATTAAGTTTTTCGCGCTGAGACTTTGAGCCAAACACAATGAATTCAGTCTTATCTGGATTTAGCTTGAGCTTATTTGTAGAGAGCCATCTCTTTACGTCTTCAAGGCAGTGTGACAGCTTATCAAGGGCCGAGGCAACATTTTTATGTGTGAGGTGTACATACAATTGTGTGTCATCAGCGTAGAACTGGAAACTAATACCAGGATGATTCTGTATGACTTTACTCAGTGGAGTAGTATAGAGTGAAAAAAGGATTGGCCCCAGGACAGAGCCTTGAGGCACACCATACAATAACTTTTTGGCATCAGATAAAATTGACCCAATCTTAATGCACTGAACACGGTCTGAGAGATAAGACTTAAACCAATCGAGGACAACCCCACTCACACCAAACCAGGAGCTAAGAGAATTAAGTAGCGTATCATGATCAATAGTATCAAACGCTGCTGATTGATCCAAGAGAACGACAGCAGTAGCCTCACCTTTAGCAAAAGCCAAATGAACATCATTCTTAATTGAAAGCAATGCAGATTCAGTTGAGTGACCTAGTTTGTAGGCAGATTGCCTGACATTCTCAAATCCGTTCAAACTAACATGGTCATTCAACTGAGAAGCAACAACACGTTCAACCAGTTTGGATATGAAGCCCAACCCAGAAACAGGTCTGTAGTTTTTTAAGTCATTGGGTGGTAGTGATGACTTTTTAATCAGTGGGGTTACAATAGCCTTCTTGAACTCATCAGGTACAACACCTTCTGACAACGAGCAGTTAACAAGCCTGGTGATAGAGGGCAGTAAAATATCAATACATTCCTTAACAAGAAATGTAGGCCATGGGTCTAACAAACAAGATTTAGTGGGTGACTTCATGATAATTTTTCTAATTTCCTCTTGAGAAACTTGTTTAAAGCAGCTGAAATTGGGTACATCAGGTGGAGGAGGCAGAGTGAATGAGTCACTAGAGGAAAATGAGTTTCTGATTTTATCTATTTTATCACTGAAGAAAGTGACAAACCGGTCAGCAAGACCTTTCTTAGATTCATGAGAAGGGAGTACTGCTTCAGGACTAGAGTGCAGTGCAGAACGCAAGACCTGATCCTGCTGATATGTTACCGACCCTATGGCTGAAGAATGGAAGTCTTCCCATCTTGATGGGAAGTGCGCAAGTCAGGTCGGTTATGTTTATGACAGGCTGGTTTCCTTTCAAGTCCTGGTACTGAAGCAGGACAGGATGGGAAGTTTTTCCATACAGGACAGTTACAGTGTAAAACAAGACAGGAAATGTAACCGACAAGCTGTAGAGATCCACGACAAGATGGTTTCAAGATGGGCGGAGTACAAATGCAGAGTCATGGATGGTCGGGGGGGTGGGGGGTTCTGTCGACTCAAAAAACTTCTAACACAGACAACTGCCTGTAGTGTGAAAGGGGCATTATAAAGAAAGGCTTGCACTTCTAGAGATCACTCTTTTTTGTAAGTGGACTTACATGAATTGTGGTGTAGTATGATGAGTGCCCATCTCAGCACTGAAGTTAAGCATGGGCTACATTGGTACTTGGATGGGTGACTTTCTGAGTTCTAAGTCAGGTATGGGATGTATCTGACTCGGAATTTGTTTTTGTCACCAGGCTTTCATAAGTCCTAGTGTGGTACTCGTGTCATTTACAGCTTCCAAGCTCGGAAAAACTTTTCGGCCTCATTTAAATTTTGGTCTTAGCCTCAAAATATGTAAGAGTTGGGCCTAAGTCAGGAATATGGAACTGCCAGTTAAAGCTTGAAGATTTTTGAAACAGAGAAAATAATAATGAAAGGATTTTCACATCAATAGGACTAAATCCATTCAGGATATATGGTATTAAATGTGAAATTTTTATTTCAACTATTTGACAGTGGACCATGGTAGTTTGTTAGGGTAGCAATAAAAAAAAGATTTCTTGAAGATGTTTGAACTTATTGCTTGGCTGTCTATGGTAAATGAAAAGAACATCAAAGTTATCTCTAGCAGTTTTTCTATATATCTTAACCCCAGCCCAGACACACTGTAGATAATAAAAGGGCAAGATGTAAAAATCATCTTTCATTGAGAAGTATTAGAGCAGGAAGCGTTTAATGGCTATTGTCTGTTCTTTTTTTGTAAAAGAAGATATTTGACTTTGGGCTTTTTTACTTTTTCTGATCACAAATACACTAATCAGAAGATTTTCTGTGGAGTCTGTTATCACAGTGCAATCATACTGCTGCGTTCAAATTGCAAAAGTACAGTAGTAATGTTTGGTTAAAGCATTATTATAGAATCATTGTATTTGGTTTTGCAATGACTAATTTCCCTGTTTCCACCTTTGAGATCGATCATGATTGAAATCTGGCCTAGGTAGGAATCCAGGAAGAGGCAGATACACAGTGGCTTAGATAACCACTTAAAATGGCAGTCCTCTTTCGTAGAGTCTTAGCCACAGTGGCAGGTTAAAGAACCTCAGGGATATTGACAAATGGTCATCCTTAAGCCTCTGTTACGGGAATGTCAGTCACTTGAGAGTTTGGGCGTTGGTTGTTTAGTTGTGTTGGGTGAGATGACGGTTTGAGTCCTGTAGTGCAAGGAAATATTGCGCCAAATATTAATTTACATAAGAATGATATTTGACCTTGCTGATTTTAATCTCCGGTACTGCTAAGAATAATCGTGTACAAAAATGGGCAGAAACAGTGACAACACATGTGATTTATCCTGTGTTATAATATAAGTCGTATGACCAGTAAAATAAGCTTTACGATGTGCTCCAGATGACCTTGAATCATGATGATCATTTTGACAAAAAGTGGTTATCATTGGGGAGAAATTGATAGAGACTCGTGTAACTAATCTTCTACTGGACGAAAATCACTCGGCTCTATTAGTTCAAACGCTTGTTGTATTGTGAGAAGAATGGATAAGATGTGCTAAACAACTACATAGGTCAGAAAGAGAACACTACGAATAGGTTGTATCCGGTTACAGTTAACATAATTTGTGAGTACTAAGAATAGAAATACTGAGTTGTATCACATATTATAGGTGTTAAATTTATAATCACTGCAATCATGCTCCTCGGGTTGGTAGGATGGCAAACCGTGGAACAGGGGGTAGGTAACAGTCTTTTAGGCAATAAATCAAATGATTTGTCTTGGTCAAACTTCGTGTATAAAGCTAGAGTATTTTTGCCAAGAATTCCCCCTCCCAATAGGGGGGGTCTTGAGCAATGATATCAAAGAAAGCATACCACACCAGTTAATTACACAAATCATTCTGTTTCCATACATTTCTCTCTAGACCACCCATTCAGGGCAAAAGGAACATGCGTAGGTGTATGAGTATAGATAAAAAATAGGTAATAATTTTTACACATGGTTGTGAATATGTAAGAAAAGAGATATCTCCAACTGCACATCAGGCAACAATATCCCAGTTCGTGTAAATATAGAAATGCGGGCCCTTTTAATTAAAATAGTTCAACATGAAATAATAAATGTATATATATATAAAGATATATATATATATATATATGTACACAAATAACTAAGAATTTTTTACTAAAAATTATTTACATATCGATTCATGAAGTATATAAGCAAGATGTATAATGTAAATGCATATCTGTATAGTGTAAATGCATATCTATATAGTGTAAATGCATATCTAAGCCATGTAAAGGCATATCAATGTAATAATCAGTTCATGTCCATTTGATCATAAATACAAGCAAGCAATAACTGAAGTGATTTGCTTTGAATAATATGCATTAATATAAGAAACTACATGCTAATTACTGAATTAAAATACATTACCTTTGATAGTTGACAGAGCCTTCAAAGCCAAATAAGGGCAAGAAGAAGAGCCTAACTTGGCTAAAGTAATGACTTGTGTTGTAGTGTCTTGGACCACTTGATTAAAAGTTTGACGTAACGATTTGTGAAGAAAACATCCGCCCCAGTGAAATGTCTACTAATATCAAATGATGTGAGGGAGAGGAGGGCAAGATTAGAGAGACGCATGAAACCAAAATACTCAACTAAAACATAGATTAAAAAACTTGTCTCATTTAAATATAATCACAAACTGCACATAACCTAGTTAGCATTGGAATATCATTATGTTATGCAGTGTAAGTGACAAAGGCCTTTTAACATGCCCAAACAAGTGACGTGGGTACTCGGGTAATACCAACTTTTTCTCATTAGCTATTAGTTGACTCAAGTAGTCAAAAGATGCTGATGCAACACTCGACAATGCAACGCCAATGTAGTCGTCAATACAATCAATTACTTTAAACCCTCTTCAGCGCATGATGTAGCAAACAGCGTCACTGAGACCCTGGAAGATCTGGCTTCTGTGACACTTCCCGAACAGAAGACACGTATCAATGTAGACCCTATTCCACTGAAGCCCTAAAAGGTCATAATCTGCTGGGTCAATCTTGATGTGACGAAAAGCTTTTAACTCAGTAGCGATGTCATCAACTGTTAGACGGAAAGATCAAATCTACTTTCTAGATAAGTAGTTTTGTCAATACCAACTTTAACAGAGGCCCCCAGGGGCCAGCTCAAGTCGATAATGATGCGACTTCTGTCCAAATCTGGTTTGTGAGGGCTCATGACTGGTGTCCCGGAGCTATTGGATTATTTTTGAAGGGGCCCAATAACCCTCCAGATTCTAACTCATCAGCTATATAAGCATCAATGTCACTAGGAAATTGAGTAGCAAATATGTGATTCTCATTTTTAGGATGCAAAGGGCATTTTCTGTTGAAATCCAAGGGAAAGCCTAATTCTATTAGTCCAAGTAACTGACAAAAAACTATCTGACAAATTAAACTGCATTCTTGTCACTTTCACAATTATTTTGACACATCACACTCTCATCAGGAACACTAGAGCACGTTCAGATTGCTTGTTTTTCACTAATGTTGAATTAACAAAGGTACGACCTTTGATTTGGTCACATGACTTAAGTACAAGAATGTTATGTGCCACTTTAATATTTTTTGCCAACAAAGCATCGATATCAGTGGGATTTTTGCTAGAATTGTAAAACATATGTGCTTTGAATTTTTTAACAGAGTTATGCTCCATCTTGCCAGAATGAACATGTGTTTCTACAGTTTTCTTAACTTTTCCAGTAGATTTTTGTGCAATCGACAAAGAGCTGCTCCATCCTATTGATGGGTAGTTGGTTGATCGTTTTTTGACCAATTTTGTTTTTTTCTCATGGAATTTTTTCTGGATGACTGAGTTGTTTTCCAAATATGAGGTAATACGAACAGATGTGCTTGTGGATTTTTCCACCCAGCTGATGATCCATTGGGGACTGACTTGTACTGCTCTGATAGAACTTACAGAACCAGGGGTGTTGTTTGGTCTCATTCTTTTGCCCGGATGTTTTCTGGTGAATGACATGTTTTTGTGCATGCGCCCTTCTGATTCTATCGATTCTCTCTGTATTTTCCCAGGCAAGGGAACCCCTCTCCATCTCACATAGAAGAACTGCGTGAGATGCTTTTGCACTGGACGAAGAGAAGTTAGTAGCGTATTCCATGATATTACTGAAATAATTAATCATGTCTTCCCTACGTTTGTTACATTTTTCATCCAAAACATTCCTACAGAAACATACTGTGGGATGGATAAATGATTATAATTTAGCCTTTGTCTTCTAGCCCCACCTAGGATCACCTCATGCGGCCATGCAACTTTTTTTTTACTTGCACTTCTACCCCCCCCCCCCCCCTTTTGACTTACATTTTCAGTTTCTTTACCTGGACTATCTGGACACTGATTCAAATCCCTAATGCACCTATCAACTCTTTTCTGAAAGGCATCAGACCTGAACTTCTGCAAAGTAGGGGTTTCACATTCATCAGATGATCAATTAGAGAACTCTTGTGATCTATGTTTAGCTTTCTTGTTACTAGTGTCTTTATAAAGAACGCCTGTATTTAACTTGCTGTTGACCTTCCTTGTGGACGAGTCCTCTGCCATGCGCTCTTCCACTTGATCCAGTCATCTCGACACCTTCTGCAGTCGATTTAAGATTTCTTGTTGGACCAGCTGTCTGTCATAATTTTGTAACCTCACGACAGATACATCACTTAAATGTTCATTGTCCGTAGCTGATGTCACTTTATTTGCATATTTACACTTCCTGCCTGTAGGCGGACTGTGTCTCACTGGACAATTCTTGCACAAGTTTTTCTTTTTTTGAGGCATATTTTAATATTGTTTTTCAGTTATTTGTATTTGCAAGTCACTGAAAAATATAAGAAAGCACATTCCCTGGATGTATGTACCGTATGTCAATATCCGGCTAATGACAAATTTGAAAATAAATGAAATGATTTTCGCTACGGGCCAGCAGGCTGACTTGCAAATAATAGGTTAGACCATCCCACTCTCCCAGCAGAATGTAAGCCTGAGGTTGACAAGAAGACTGTTCAGAATGTGTGCTTGATCTGGTACAGTTCACAGTTTGCAGTCCGAACTTCTGCTATGTTCCTCCATATAATCACAATTACTGTTGCCTAAAAGACTGTCTTTATATATACATTTGTACAGATTAAAAACCTAAAAACACTTATAAAAAACTAAAAACTTAAAATGAAATAAGAAAATCAGAATAAAAGTCATTAAAATTATGGATTTAAAGTCAGCATTTGACAGCGATGGTAGTTGCTTCAACATTTCCTGGAACCAATAAGATAGTTTGTTTACCAGAAACCCCAACAACAAGGGGTTTCGAGCAGTTGGCCACCTATTTGAACCCAGAGAGGTGAATTTTATAACCAATGGTGAGATGAGGTAGTGTGTATTTTAGCTGATTGCCATTGCATTCAGATGCGTGATTAAACACAAAGACCAGTTGAAAGTGAAAGGTTTGAACCCAAGGTCTGAAAGGTTAAGGTCCAGTGAGTGTACCAGTTAGTAAAAGATAGGTTTGACAATTTTATTTCACATGTTAGTACATAGTATACAGTGGTTAGCTTGTAAAAAGGTTTAAAATGGACAGAAAATGAAATTTTATAACACCAAGCCCAGCTACAGGAGTTTGGGTACGATGTAGGAGAAAGTTGTAGGAATGACAGAAGGGGCTTGAGAGGCATTTTGCAGGTAGGTCCATATCCACCATAAGCTGTGAGACCCGATGTTCTGGAGTGGAATGCTATGATCATAGGCTAGGGTGGTGCCTGGCCTCCTGCATGTATGGAAACCATGTCCTACATGGTTGATATTTCTACTTGTGAGGACCGTTTTGAGGGCCTGTCTAACCTGAGTGTCAATAAACTGATGAAATGGAGGGGTGTTGGTAGCAAATAAGGGGGCGGTTGGTGGGTGTTGCCAGGTTGTAAGTAGGGCTTTCAATGCCCTGACAGGACATAGATATAAATTATCAATCTCTGGAAGTTGGACCACATGGTGAGATTTATTGACTTGCAGGGTTTTAGTCCACTTGATTACCAGATGGGCTCCTGGGGTCCAAATATGAGGTCTTGGCGCAGGAAATATTTGTTTGGGTCAAACTGAGATCTACTATGGGGGGGGGGGGGGGCACATTGGACATGCGCAGGAAAGCATAGAAGGAGCATAAGAAAATGACCCTAAATAGGGGTGGGTCAGAAAGTTGATCACACGATAGTGAAATGGCATATAAGGTTTTCACATCAAAGATGCCTCTAGGGGTGGGTTGAAACCTAGAATTAATGGAGATACTTCTAACATATCTGGCAACTGGAGGGTGGAAAACATCTTGGTAGTCAATTTGATAGAATTTGGCCACAGTAGAGATGGAGGACAGATCATTCTTTACGACTTTGGGGGAGATGTGATTCTGGTACAGGTACTCTAAGAAGGCCAAAATGTTGGAAAGGGTTATAATAAAGGGAGAATTTGTAAAAAACAAGAAATATAAGAATGTCCTGAAGTGGGTCCTGTGGGCCGCTGATGTGGATGGTCTATAAGCTTGGGCAATTCTGGTCCATGCTGTTGCCACCAGAGGGGAAGTGACGTCATGGGCTCCTACAATTAAATGTTCATATTGATATTGAAAAAGTCTATTGGTATCTTATCCCAAATGTAATTGTTATGCATCAACTAGGTCATTCCTTAAAATGCTGGATGGTCTGTTTTATGCATTTCCCTTTTATTGATAATAGTTTTTTCTAGTTTTTTTGGTTCTATATTTAAATCAAAATGTACAGTAAGACTGAAACTGTAAGTTTAGTTTGCGAAAGCTTAAGCTCCCTTTTTATCTGAAATCAGTGTATGTCATATGTATACTTTCAACCTTTAAAATTAGTGGCTACATGCCCCCTTATTTCAGATCGAGACAGACAATGAAAGAGAATATGTCATAGATATTTTAACATGCAGTGTAATACATTGGAGTTTATTTTATATTTCAGTTATCCAGTAGATGTAGTCATACGGTAGATATGCCTAAGTTGTTGATTATCCAATAACTGGTAAGTGTTGTACCAAATGTACAAAACTAATTTGACTAAACTTTATTGACAAAGGAAAGATCTTCCACTCATGCATCTGATAGCTGGTAAACAACTGGTCTTTTGCATTTGTGGTAATAGTTCATATCTCAGATTATTGATTGCTTGTAGGAAAGATGGTTGTAGATATACTTAAGACTATTGGTTTAGAGTGCCAATCAGCCTTTGTCCCATCTCAGAATTCAGTAATGCATAGAGTTGAGAGCAGTTAATCACTCTTACCCCCAAATGGGAGGCATACGGTTGTTGTGATTGCGTCTATTTGTCTGTTGCTCATAACTCAAAAGTTATACATCAGATCAGGGTCACATTTTCAAGCAAGGTGGGGTCTAGTTTATACAGATCTGGATCTATGATCCGGTTTAGATCTCATTGAAAACCTTAACAATTTTTCATCACTAACTTGGGGGGATTGTGTGTTCTCAGACACTGATGGCTTATAATGTTTACATGCATTAACATTTTATAGTTAAATGAGACAACTAGAATATTGTCAGTTCAGAGTAGGTCCACGCAAAGTATATCAACATCAAAATTTAATTATATTTTGAAAGAACAACTTAAGGTTGCCTTAAGTATGGCCCGACTACTCCACTTTAAGGCTGTTATTGCAAAGTATATCAACATCAAAAAATTATATTTTTATATAATTATAACTTAAGAATGTCATTCTCCTGCATTATTATTGCATTCACTTGTTGAAACAGACATTCAACATCAAATATTGTAAACATAGCAATTGCTTTATCCCTGTCTTTCACAAATTACTTACATCTGTCACTGATTACTATATCAATTATGTTCACAGTTTTTACCATTTAATGCACCTTGTCCTTTTACTTACTTAGAGTAAAAAATTCAAATGAATGAACAGCATTTTGCAAAAGCCATCAAACATCAAAGTCATGCTTGATCATGCTATCACATTTATCTATGTTAACCCATGCACTGACGTGCAAAATATAACGACCGAGTGCCACATAGAACTATTGAATTGATAAATATTGAAGGAATGAAAATATAATAGCTATTAACATTTTGCTAAATGGACCTTATCGTTTATATATACACCATTGTTACAGGAATCTGGTTATCAGTTGTGGGAATTTATATTTCTCTGGACAAATGGTTCCAATCTGAAGTCAACTCTAGTTAAACAGTTCCAGGTAGGGAAGTTTGGACTTGTCTACTTGTTTTCAAATTTTATCCTCATTGAAAATGGACATCGATGTACCGTATTGTAGTTGTAATTACTGTAATATCTTCTGTGGTACTCAAATTGCCATTTAACTAGTCTTAACGGCATAAGTACAGAGCAAGCTCTATTGATTGGCATTTCTCAAACCTGAACGATTGAGCCTTGGATATTACAATTTATTAATTTCCCTGAGGTTTTTCGTCTGTCACTAGGGATAGAACCCAACAACAGAAGACTACCATTTTAAGTGGGCATCTGTGTCACATTGTATCTATCTCAGATTGAACCAAAGTCCTCTGCGTTCCTAGGTGAGTGTGTTACCCACTAGGCACAGTGGCAGTTCTAGCATGAAAAAATTATCAAACTATTTTTAACATAAGTCAAAAGTCGATGCTGCAGTAATAAGATATCCTTTAAGTAATAGAAAAGTATGCAAACAGGATCCTGTCTGGATTAAAAACAGCCAATAGGGCTATGTTTAGGATATACATGGTTTAACAGTTTATACCAGGGTTGACTTAGGTTCGATATTTTAATCATAATTTGCAGATTCCTTGCGTAAAATAAAACAATTGCAAAATTATAAATGCAATATCCGATATAAAAATAATAAAAGAAACAAATATTATTTACAGAGGGCTTGCACAGAGGGATTATAGGGTTTAAAAATGAAATCTTGTGTTGCTATATTTCTTTTTACATGTCTAACTTTAAATCCCCAATGAAAACAGTAGATTTCCGACTCTGAACATCATCCGTGCATAAAATATAAACAACACAGATTATGCAATCTTTCACACTCAAACCACTGGTTCTTTTCCAAGAAATTGGAAGTTCACTGAACGTACAGATTTCAGGAAAAACTTACAACTCCAATCTATTTGGTTTGTAATTGTTTACCTAGAATCATTGTTTGTAACTATTCACCAAATTCTTGCTTGAATCAGTGTGAAAATTCATTGATTATCACAGTCCTTGATGTGATGCATATCTATCTGACTCATATAAACATGGGTTCGCATAACACAGAAGACCTTAGATGTATATTCTTGGCTCATTTTCCAGGGTTACTTTGGACAAGCCAAAAAATAACCCGACTAAAACTAACCCAGGATTTAATCTGGCATACCCTAAATTAATTATTCCTGAGCTCATTCTGCTAAGCCTTGATAGCATTTAGAAAATACTTGTTCAGAAGGTTACGCGAAAGTATCCCCAGGTAGTTTTTGAGTGAGGGAGTATGGTTTAAGATAGGTAATTTCATATCCTGGGTTACTTTTGGGCTGGCTTACTTTAACACCATGGTTATTTCTGGCTTGGGGTTTATTCCGCCCCATTACACCATTATTGTTAAGGTCATATAAATTGTGGTTAATAAAATCAAATAAATAAGTGTATATAAACTTCAAAATTGATGATATGAATAATATATTAGCCAACAAGGAACATGTTTGTTCTTACTTGCTCTTAATTATAATGAGATCCAGTTTCCAGGTGTGTAGTATTAACCAAAGTACAAAGAAGAAACTTGATTGATTGTTAATTATTAAAACTTTTTTTAGCTAGAAAATTATTTTATCAATATACCGCAACTGCAAGTGATACTGATTCTACACACACCCCGAAAAAGCTATCTATAAACACAAAACCTCACATTATGGCAAAGCTTAACCTTTGCTGATACTACAGAAATTTGTAAGGGTGGAATTTGTGGGTGGGTAAAGCCACATTAACTGGCTATTTCTCTCTGGAGGCGAGAGTTACATTGACTTGGAAGTGATGGATACCAGAGTTTTCACTTTGTGCCTCTTACTCTATTGCCTCTTTTCCCTGACATCAAGTAAATCAAGACTTGTACTTGTGAAATGGTTCACCTTCTTTGCATAGGAATATGTGAAAATGTACTTGTAAAAATATTTTCACAAATCAATATTTACCAGTTAAAAACATGTGAACTGTGTTATACCAGCCATTAAAAAGCACCAACTTGCCAGAAATGTAGTTAAATACACAGAGTGCATGATGTCTTGCAGCTAATATTGTTTCCATCTGAGGGTTTTTTTCTGCTTGATTTTAGCTACCACTGATGTGTGTTAATTTCATAAGTGAATATTGTAAGTTGGAATCAAGAATAACAGTATTTTCTTCAACCTTGATTCGTCTTATAAATAAATAAAGAATGCAGCCTTGATTTAACATATGAAATTCTAAAAAGTCAAGATTCTGTGAAATACTGAAGCAATACAATATATTGCAAAAAGCTTACTAAGTATTTACACTACAGCTTACAATTAACACATGTGACTTCTGGTGGGTGAGAAAGATGCAATGATTATATGGGAAATGTTATATCCAATCAGTATAGGTGCAGATAAATCAGTTAAAACACTGAAATCAGGACTTCTTCATCAATGTCTCATTGCATATATGCAATTGTCAAGCCCCCCCCCCCCCCCCCCCCCCCGAGATTAGTGTTCAAATTCCAGCCTGGCCTCAAGAGGAAAACCTGGTAGTAGCTTGCCATTGGTAAGTGGTTAACAGTGTAGAACCTTGACCAATTGTATACAATGGTTTTCTCCACCCTTCCAAATATCCATCGCAAGATTACCACTACAAAGGTACTAGGTATAACATAAAAACCATTAATAAAAAGTTAATAAATAAATGTGATTCAATTTTGCATGTGGTTGTCCATTCTTAAAATGTGCAAATAATTATTGTAACCAGTGGCTCCTAGTTTGTTGATAAATACATGTTACATAGATCAACTTGTTTCTTTATAGACATTAAAATTCCACACCAATCCATAGAAAAATTCAGTCTGAGACATAATGTTTCCTGTATTAATTTTTGTTCTTGTTCAGCTCCTTAAATCATTCCTTTACAAATGAAGCAATTTATCTCAATTTCCCGCCACAGAAATGCTATTCAGATACTACTTTTTAACAAAACATGTACACCCCTCTTCTTTGCCCATTACTGCTTAAGAACAATTTTCATTTGAAATAAAACCTGATTACAAATCTCTGTAGCAGTTTTGATATACCATTTGCAAGTATTTGGTATATTTATCATAGCTAGCTTTTTCTTGGCCCCAACTGATTATCCTTGAGAATTAACGACAGCAAAGAGAGAGCACTTTGTCTGAAGGAGTGTGGAAAGGGCATACTTATTCATGGGGGTCTATACTCTTACACCCATCCATTTACATAATGGTATGCTTACATCTAGCCATTCCATTCTAGAGTTAAGTGCATGTATGACCATAAATATTTGAGAAAATACAAGCTTTGTGGATTATTGCCAAGTTTATATTTGTTGATGAGAGGGTTGATTCTCTAAAGTGCAATAAAATGCCTTTTAAAGTCATCATTAACACTTTTTCGAGAGAGATTTACAATTGCACTCCCATCCAGTGGTATAATAATATGCTTACATCTACCATTTAATGTTAGAATTTTGTACATTTGCTCCACAAACAGCTATTGGCTTATTGGAGGTGAATAATCTTGACAATATACAGTTATTTAACTACGACTTTCTAGTCATTTAAGTTTAAAGTGTGGTGTATCTAGCCCATAATAATGTTTAATGAGCAAGCCTTCTGACTTGTTGTTATAGATATATTGATTCAGGAAAGTATATTACTGTTTAATGTCCATATAAATGCATTTTCTGGGAAATTATTAAAGCTTTGTTAAGGTATAATACACCCAACAGTATCAACTTGTCATTTAGTTCAGTTATCAAAGATAATATCATGGCAATGGTATGAATTTTAGGGACGCGATTTATGGCCATTTTGATTTACTGCTATACCTGCTTTGCCCGAGATTTGTGACAATGCAAACAAAGGGAAAAAGACTATTAGTCAATTTTCCATAGAGTACAGATAGGGGACAGTTGCTCATGGTTATATGAAATATTATAATTATAATAACATTAAGCTGTGCCTAATGTGTCTAAATGTGTCTGTGATTCTGAGTAGCTAAGTGTGATTCAATAAAAGCATGATCAGATAAGAAAGCAGAACTCTTTGTCCCAGACACTGATTAAAACTTGAAATAGGCTGATATTTAAAATTTTAGCAAATGCTAAGTTTGCAAAGGAATAATTTATTCGAAACCTTGGCGTTTGTGAATTGCTGTCTTGCATCAAGTACCAACGTACACCACTCAAGCTTTTTCAAAACTTGCCGATTCATTGTGTATACTTGCATGGAAATTTAATTGAATTTGATATATATTGACACAAGAAAAAGATATAAATGCACTGTACAGAAAAAACATATATTAATTTAAACTTTCGAGTACTTTTAAGGGAGAATTATTCAGTTTCTATTCATTTAAAGGCACCAGTCTAAAATGTCACATGACCAAATTTTGTATTAGTGAACCTGATTGTTTACAGACTGAATTTAATAAATACTTTACTTGTGTGTCAAAGTATCAAACTAAAGAAGGTCCTGATTTTTTGCGTTATATTTATAATAATAAATATATTATACATATTTCACACAGTAAGATAATAATGAGTGAACAGAGAACAAACCCTGCATTTGACTGATAAATATATTTGCAAATTTCAAAAAAAGAAAAGAAATGGTTACTTTATTCTCAGTAAGGGAACTGGGCTTTTAGGGGTCGGGCAGGTTGGCATTAGCTGTTAATGTTTACATTTATTTAGAAGAAAATATCTAATTCTTTTTTTACCTTTAGGCTTTCTGCGATGACCTTTTGAATGCCGCTAGTCACATTATTTTACAGGTTAAAAAGGTTCGAAATTGAATAAGATTCCGGGGGGTGGCGCTTACAGAAAATAAAAAGTTGGTTAAAATTAGAAATACTGGACTGACAGGATCCATTGGCTGTAACAGTAATACATACAAGCTATATCGCATCATGGATTAACAAAACTTGTGTAGAAATCTGATGCAAAGTTTTAAGTATGATTATTAATAAAAAATAAATAAATAAAACCCAACATTCTGTTATTGTCTTTGGGGTTCTGTTAAAGGGCCTCTACATTTGATTGACTGAAAATGGTATTGATGAATTGTGACTGATTAACTCGGCACACTCCCAAAATCAGCACAAACAGGAAGTGAATATCAGATTCAATCTGTAGTCTATAAGCATCACTCATATGAAAAAGCTGCTGTGAGCAGTACTGTAATTGGGCTGACTGCCACATTACATTGACATTGTGTTATCGCTCCATAAAACCAATATGTAGAAGGTAAATTATTCACTGATTAGTGTGTAAAATATATATGTAAGCTTTTCATGGGCCAGTGCATATTTTAGTGAAAAATAATGTTAAATTAAACCAACATGAGTACATCAATTTATTTTGCTTTCAACACTGTACAGGTCATATCACGACGGGTAGTTGGAAGGGCAGAGGAAACCAGTACATATAGTTCGTTAGGGTTCTGTACTGTAAACTGTCGACCAACGGCAAGCAACTACCAGCTTTCCCACTTGAGGCCGTCACGGGGATCGAACCCCGGCCTCAGAGGTGGGAGGCGAGAGTGTTACCACTCTGCCACCGTGGTCCCGAGTACATCAATATATCATGTTTAAAATGTACTGAATTACCTAGCCATGGCGTATGGAATGTACAAACTCAAAGTTCACTTGGGTTTATATCAGACAAACTTGACAGGAAACTTTGGTGGAAATATCTATTAATAATGTAGTGGACATTTGGCCTTGTTTTGTTGAAGCAAAAACACACAATGATATGTAAGAATATTTCATGGATGGCTATGTTCTTTGGGATGTCGTTAAGGACAAAAAAAGCTACATTTAAGTTAATTATCAACGGAATTACCAGCTTAGGTTGGTCAAACGAGTGACTACTAATATACAACACAAATATAGACACATTAATAATATATGAGAGCTATTAGTCAGATAATTTACAGTCCAAGGTTGGAATTCACAAAAAAATATATCAGAGAAATATTCACCTTAAGTACAGAGCTTGTCATATCAAATTTAAGCTGCTTTTTGGATTGCCATTCAGCAATTCTGTTTCTATTATTTTGTTGGCAGAAACATGGTATCAAAGGAATTTCCTATTACCCTTGCTATTGCATAATAAAACACCGCAACATGTGTGAATACCTAAATTCACCTACAATACTGTTTTAAGTTGTTTTTCATTAAGGCTACCACGATTTTCAGGTTAACCACAACGTAAAGTCAGAGTTAAGGAGAAAAGAAATAAAATGTATGACAGCAAGAGTTAAGTCAAGCTTAAACATGTTTGAAAAACATCAACTTAAATAGCTGATCAGGTTTGAGGTGACCAGAAGTTTGCATTTTATTTATTATATTTATTTATTATTATTAAATATTATATTTTATAATATATAGTTATTACTTTGTTGGTCTTACCTTTAGTCTCAGTCAAGCCCAAGCCACCTTTATAAATATTCATTAAATAAACTTAGCTATATAAATCGTATACATGAAATAATATCTCTCATAAACATGACTTATTCTTTGGTTATTAAAATAGTATTAAGGTGTATACATCAAATATGTGACTTACTAGGTCTTGTATCGAGTTAGATACTCCTATGTGTGACTAGGTAAGTCAAAGTTTGGTTTTTAACCACAAACAAAGTTTACATTACATTGTGATGGCATAGAAATTATCTCACAAAAATATACTGGATAAATAATTAATTGTTCAGTTTCAACCAGCCTCCTGTGGACCAATTTTTCAGTGAGTGGGTGTAGATATTGAGTAAGCAATGATTTAACATCCACTGCGGTGGCTTCTCAACAACCGCTATTGCTTATCTATGTTTGCTGCAGCTAATAGCTTCTGTACAGTGAATGCTAATTGAACTTTATGATATCCATTTTCATGCTATATTAATATGAAATGAATGTGTTACTTCTGTCGAGTGTCAGCTGTCTGTTGTTTGGGTAACACCTTTGGATATACAGTTTGTGACAAAGTGAAAGTAATTAGAGTCCAGTCAATCAGTGGGTTTAATCGAAAATTATGTTGAGGCAAAAAACAAAAGGATACATGACTTAAATTTAGGATGTCACAATAATGGACAATCGGTTTTGACATACAGATATTATTCATCTATGTCTTATTTCGAAAACTAACTCTGTAGAAAATATTTTGTGAAAATGACAGCTAGCCAGAAGCCAGGAGATATGTTCATGAATAATCATGTATAAAATCTGAAATGGCTATTTCATTCACTGGAGCATTTTAAGTTTGATAAGAGTCACCAGATGGATATTCCCTGACTGGATGTTCAATGTACAGTAAGAAAACTTCTACATTTTGGCTTTCCATTATAGAAGTCTGTATGTGGTATTTTGGTCTTAACATTACACCACACACCCCATGAAAAAATATTTGTAGTAAAATTTGTATACAAAAGTATTTGTATGAATTTGTTTGATGACCCATGCGGCTGTAGCTTCTATGTTCTTTAGCTAGCAAGTTATGTTAGTGATTGTGGAATATCCATATCTGAAATTCACTTAGCAGTGATACTATTGGTCAAATGGGAAATTTTTTTTGTACATATTGAAAATCTTGTTCTTTTCACTTTTGACATCTTCTTAATTTCTGTCTTTTCTACAAGGACAAAAATCCCAACTGGCTGATTATTTACAGAGCACATTGGTTATAAACCACTTAACCTACATATGGTAGGATGTCACCTCGGCATCATACCTGACTGAGGAGGGGTGATTTTATATGTCCTTTGACCTGTTGGGTGTTTAATGACCCAGGACCTTGTATTTATGGACTCATACGATTGGCTTCACTGTTAGGATATACTAACAAGCTATCTTGGTGCATATTCTTACATCAACAGGAATGTTATGTTTTGGGTATGTTCATCTGTCTGTCTGTGCCCATGCTAACTCAATAAGTAATAAACAGATCTTCATAAAATGCTGTGTTTAGGTCCTGGCAAATGGAAAAGGTGATTACACTTTGGATCATGAATTTTCAAAGACACACCCTGGCAAGCTAAAGCTCACTAGACTTGTGTATGGAAAGCTTTCAATGTAATTACAGTACTTAAAGTGAATGTCTGCGTTGTGAATCTTTTTCTTTCTGATTCCCCAGGGTGCTGGTGAATCTTGCCTTGCATTGTGATAATTCTCTATGCATTGCATTGCGTATGAAAGCTACAGGTGACTTTTTCATCCATACGCTGTGTGTAGAATTGATTTCCAGGGTAATAGAATTAGAACCCTGAACTGAATAGGTAGAACAGGTCCACAGGTATAGTGTAAATATTACGAAGCCTGAAAAAGTCCTGTAGTTTTCATACGCAACGCAGTGCATATAGAATTAATGCAACACAAGTCAATATTTACAATGCACAGAGTTTTAGTACTGTAATTTACCTTGAAGGGTTTTCTTGCACATACGCAATTCTAGTGAGTTTTAAGCTTTATTTTATATTGTAAGTGCTTTCTGTTTTTGCATTAGTAATGTCCCAGCCACACTATATGTAGAAAAATGCAGACTGTTTTAACTCAACGACACACCTCTAGCTGCAGTTTTGCTACGGTGAAGAACAACAGGACAGAGGTTATGGTTGAACACAGAAAAGATATGAAAAATATATACTGTAAAGATACTGTAAAGATACAGAGAAAGAGACAGAATAACACTGAGACTGGTGTCGAGGCAGAAGAAAAACTACAGAAATGACAGAAGTTTGGCAGAGTCCAGACCTTAGACCTTTCTTAAATCAGGCCTCTGTTTGTGGCAACATATGGGATGCATCCCTATTCAGCTATGATCTTAGCTACTGAAAGTTACATATAAATCCCCAGCTTTGGTTGTTATCTCTCTGACTGAAATCTTGGTCCTGACAGGAAAGTGGCACTTAACAATAGTCGATAAGATCCAAGGCAGTCATCCTTGCCAAATATTTTGCACTATGCCTCATCCAGTGGAAGCTCTTTTTATGAACATTCAATGTGTGAAAGGTTTACTAAACTAAAATGCATTACAATTCGTGTTTTAAAGAATACCAATTGTGTAATTCTGTAGAAGTGGGTTCGAATCCGGCTCATGGCCAGATGAGAAATTTACTAACAGGTCTCTCTTATATGACCTGATTGGTTGCAAGAGACTTAAACCCCAATATTGATGATAATTCATGTGAGGGCTAATATACTCAGAAAAAGTGGATGAAAAGTTTCCTCATTCCACAAAACTAGTGGACACAATTTGAGTAGGAACATTCTACAGAGGGTATTGAAATGGCATTATTGTTACAATACATCAAATTAATAGGAATAAGAAGAAAAAAATCATAAAATAGGAAGCTTTGTGTGTGTCTGTATTTTTTTACCTGATATGTAAAATTTTATTTTTTTTAGTCAGTCATTGATCTGATTGTACCAGTGGGTCTCAATAAATTTGATTGATAGCAGATAAACAGGTCACAAAAAAGACAAAAATATTTACTTTGGGAGGGAAAGGAATGGTGTTTTTTTTCTGTGAACTTATCAATAGCAATCATCTGTTGAAAATTGTGTGTTTTAAAGAAAACACTTGGAAACAGATTATGATAATCCCAGTGTGTGGTAGCATTATCTTTAACTGGCAAGATAATAAAGTTTCAATGATTACTTGTCATAGGCCTGACTGGAATATTGTTTGCAGTTGATAATTTTGATTATTTATGTGATTTGAAATTAAGTAATGCTGTAACACATCTAAGATATTTATGTATTTATTTCATAAATTGTTATAACATTGAGTACACCAAATTCCAGAACAGACAAACTAAAGTAAGGAAAACTGTACTATTATTGCCAGTAGAAAATAACTTTGTAAAATTTGGTATTAAGAAGTGCTCTAATACACCTAATATATCTGACTGTTTTTTTTTCATCATTTGTAACAACGAATGCCTCAAAATTTTAGATAAAATGGAACAGATAAACTAAACTAAGCAACACTTAATTATTAGTGAACACATACTACTGTGCTAGCGGAACTTAACTTTAAGAAGTAAGCAATGTTACTTTGCATGGAGAATATTTGTCATTTAAGGTAGTCAATCCAGTAGAGAGGTGGTAAAGTAACAAATGTTACAGGCCTGTCCCAATATGACCCTGGATGTTGAACTGGATGTAAAAAACCCACCTTTGAACTTTAAGGTCAGTGCACACTAGACTGATACAAAACTATCAAAAAAAAAATTCCAAGTCGCAAAAACTCCCCATTTGTAAAATTTGAAATTTCCTCCAGGTTTTGTATCATTTTGTGATGTGTATGGACAACTGATATCAGTTCTAAAGCTTGGTCTCCCTTTTATGTGTGATTGTTTTTGTATATATACATAGCCTGTATATATATATATATGTTACGACCCAGGTGTGAAATTGTCCATTTCGTGAAATGGACAAGCAAATTGTCCATTTCATGAAATGGACAACCCAACTGTCCATTTCGTGAAATGGACAAAATATTTGTCCATTTCGTGAAATGGATAAAAAATCCACTGTCCATTTCATGAAATGGACAACTAAATGTACGAAATTTTTACTCTCATTCACAGTGAAAAATTTTTTTTTGCCATTTTATTGAAACATAGTATTGGAATACATCAATCGATCAAAGGTTGTACTTCTACCTAAAGTATACTGGTGATGTGCATTTTATTATAATTCCTTTAACTCTTTAACAAGTTTTCAAAATATGATAGCTGTCCCTGGAAAGACTTATTCCATCTTTCCCTGCCTTTAGAACATGTATTACTTTTTGCTCATAGTCCAAGGTCCAAAGAGATGCACAATTTCCTTTGCTTCATCCATATTTCCTGGTATGTAATACTAAAATAATGCAAAATCTATTTACAGCACTGCCAGTAGTTTTCCAAAAACTGATAATAATTTGTGGTGTTCAGGTATATTTATAGTGAAATGACTGGACACAATTGCACTTTGTTGATTGGATTTTTTGTAAAAAGCTTAACATTTAAAAGACTAAAAATGGCTTTCAAGTGTTGAATGAACAGTTATTTATAATAATCCTCAGAACATACAATCAAAGGTATGGCTTCAACATATCATCAAAGGTATGGCTTCAACCTTTTAAATTGACAGTTATGTGAATTAACCCTTAGATCTAATCCTCAAAAGGTTGGCTATAATCCTCAGATCTCACCAAAAGAAAGCCTCACCACTAGTAATATGGATTTAATTGTAATTGGCCCATTTCTTTTTGTAACCTTTGGGATGGCTTCAAACTTTTTAAACTGACAGTTACTTTTGATAACTCTCAGACCTTATCTTTAAAGGGTAGGCTACAATTTCTCAGATTTAACTATCAAAGGAAAGCCTTTTAAACAGGATTAGCGCACAAAAGAGGCAAAGTTCTATCATATTTCTTTCAAGCAAAAGTTAAAAAATAATATACCAGGTACCAACACATTTTTTTAAAGTATAAGTGTGATAATTATTTAAATAGTGATTCCCATTAAAAGTATGCTTTCCATAATTGACACTTTTATTTCCAAATTATTTCAAATATTTATAACTATTTAACTATTAACTAACTAATTGTAAGATATTACATATACATATCATTATTATAGGGGAATAACCTGGATAACTTAAATCAAAAGATTGGCCATGAACGAAAATTTAACTTTCATACATGACTTTGTCCATTTCATGAAATGGATAGCAAAATATATATGGATTTGTCCATTTCACGAAATGAACAGTTGGGTTGTCCATTTCATGAAATGGACAATTTGCTTGTCCATTTCGCGAAATGGACAATTTCACATCTGGGTCATAACATATATATATTTCAGTTCTGTTTCAGGAGTACATCTGTATGGCTCTAAAGAGCAATCCCATATCTTGGAAGCACAGGCTGCATAATGAGGCATCTCATATATCCAACCTGTCCCCACCTTCACCAATCTAGGGTATACTCTCAATCATGAGAGTATGGACAGGTCTTTTTAATATTTAAAAATAGTGATCTAAGGAACAAATTCAAATGTAGCAAGTATACAGAACACAAAAAAATGCTGTGCAATGTAAGAACTTTCATGTAGTTGAAGAAGGGGGTAAATGATTTTATTTATTCATGATGTGACGATTTCTTTTAACGACAGACAGTAAGGCATCTGTCATTTTGGGTGGAAGCCTATTGTGAAGCAACGGTTTCTCTAGCATTGAGATATAAATAAAATTGCAACTCTGATAACATGAGTTCAATGGTACCTCTTTTAAATTATTAAGTTTGAGCGTTGCCATGGCAACAAGTATTGCCAAATACCCACAAAAGTCTAATCAGCTACAGATTGGGTTAAACATATCTTGAAAATTTGGTGAAAATCCATTCATGAGTTTTAAACGCCCACAAAATTTAAGACCCAATAATCTAAAAACAGTCGCAATGGCAACAACTGTTACCAGCTACTCCCAATACCTAATCACCTCTTGCTCCTCGTGGGTTTAACATATCCTGAAGATTTCGTGAAAATCCATTCATGGTTTTAAGCTGTGGAACAACCACAAACTTTATGTCCACTGCTGCTGTCCTAGAGACAGGTTTTTAACTTTTATCAGAAGCAGGTAAAATAGATGATGACTCTATCAGCTTGGATGTTAATTTGCCATCGTAACCTGTGATATAATTTTCAAAATAAACACATGTCACATCTTTTTTTATATCATGTCAGATAGTATTTTATTGTTTGTATCATCATTGCATACCAGCCTTTATACCTAAATAACACAGTCCAGTGCTGGGGTCATTAGCTGCAACCAAACCTTTGTTTCTCGTTTGATCCACCTTGTATCTGGGTAGGACATCTGTGGTGCGCTTTTTGTTGATTTGAATTTGGGAGGGACTCCTTTGTGGCAATTCAACACATTTTGGACTGTGTTATGTGCCGAGTTCTGCTCTTTTGAAATGTTTGAATAACCTCCTGTAACTGCTCATGAGGTGTACTGCAATATACATGCTGGAGGGTGGCGGGCAAGGTCAGGATTGATATACAGGGTAGGATTGTTCTTCAGTGTGTAATACCCATATATGAGGTCTCTTTTTAGCAGCCAAAGATGAGGTTGGCAAGAAGAAGAAATTCGACCATCAGGAAAAGTGTAACCTAGCTATTGAGAGTATAAGACTTGATCATTCTGTTGTGGAATATTCTTTCAATCGAAAATAAACTCAGAAACCATAGTGTCTATAGCCTATCTTACACCTATGAATAACTTTCTTTCATACTCTTACTTGCATATATTTGGCAATAAGTATTTTCCAAATATATACAACATGTTCTGTATTTGTTTACATTCTAATATCTTGTATTATTACAACAATTGTGACACTGTGGCCTAGCGGGTAACACACTTGTCTAAGAACTCAAAGGACGTGGGTTCGAACCCAGGTACAGGCAGATACATAGTGGCTCAGATGACCACTTAAAATGGCGGTCCTCTGTCATTGGGTCATATCCCCAGTGGCAGGCTAAAGAACTGCAAGGACGTTGATAAATGGTCATCCTTGAGCCTCTGTCTTCCAGCTAGGGGAATGTCAGTTATTTGTGAGTTGGGGCTGTACCTGCGCAGTCAGATTGGTAGAATAGCTCTTTGAGTCCTGTAGTATATGGAGATATTGTGCTGAGGATAAATACACAATACAATGCAAGTAGTTATTGGCTAAATCCCAGAATTCCTCGCAGTTTCAGTGCTGGTTGTTTTTGCCAAAAGTCTTTTTCTGTCAGTGGGTAAAAAAGTATAAAATAAGTATTATAAAAGTATTAAATAAGTAGGCATAAGTCTTCATTTAAACTGGATTTGTGACAAAAGTAATTACCTCAAATGAATACTAATATGAAGATCTGCATTGACGCATTTAGTGCCCCGAATTTCATTTATCACACCAAAAACACTATTTTCTGCTTCCAATACTATTTGGTATTTATCTTATAAGTTGTCCATCCTGAATAAATACTCTTATATTCGAGATCCCAGTTTTGCAATTTTTTTCCCCAAAACAGCTACATTTTTATCCATATGAATAACCAATAAGCTTAGCCAAATAAAGATATTTCAATTTATGACTTGTCTCCCTATGGTAAAAATATGCTTAAGCCATCTGTTCTTCTGAATTATTTGCCACCCCCACCCACCTTTTCCAGAAGTTCTTATTTTGTTCCCATCAACACTAGAAAGTAGAAACAAAATAAATCCACCAAAGAGTTAAAATAAGCGGATTTAAGCAGCACATTTAAGTGGCTCATTAAGAGAAAATGGGGATCAACGCCCATAGTACCCTACTGTTTGGCAGATGACATCTTATGGTTACAAGTATTCAGTTTAATGAATTTTTTCTAGCTTTCCTTGGAAATTGCAAATTGGCTTCTTAGGTAAGTGAACTTTTGGGCCTGACACAAATAGAACAGGCAAACGTTGAAGAAATTTATAATTGATTATTCTTTGTCTAACTTTATTAAAATAAAATTTAAGTAAACAAATATCAAACAATTTGATGAAAGATTGTTGATTTGGTAACCTAAAATAGCCTTTTGAATAATTGAAGAATCTGGGATGGATATTGACACATTGCTTTAGACAAGTCACAAAAGGCCCAGATTTAACACATAGATTCAGATAAATTGTTTGTGATAAACTTTAGAGATGGTTCATTTATACCTGGTGATAATGCTTTACCTTATTCGGATGTTAAAATAAAACTTGGCTTGTACAAAGAATATAAAAACATTGTCTGAAGAGATTTTAATGACATGTACTTTCACTATATTATCCATCCCTAGCTGTATTTAACATAGAATGTGGAGGCATAGAGATTGGTTCAATTTGTTTTGTTGTTGTTTAGTATTATTGACTGGTGTAACAAGCACGGGTTGTAAGGTCCCTGCAGGGGTAATTGATTAGGTCTACCTTAATTTCTGTGGTCAATCTTCTGTCTCTCTCCTGTTTGATGCATGTGTACTACCTTCTGTCTATCAGTGGCTACATGTTTGCCTCCCACTGCCTCGTGGTTACTTTGTGCAGAAATTTTGACCTGGAAGGACGGACAGAAAATTGAATTACCCACTTCCACCCCTGGTTCCCCCACTTCTGTTCTGATGAGCAATGGGTTAATTTAAACATAATTTAAAACTCAGCGAGTTTCGTTTAAGTGTTCTTACCTTTATGGGTACTTTTTATTGTCAGACATACCATTGTTTTATCTAGTACATGGTCTCTGTCTATCGATGCTCTATGGTGACATCATTTAAAACATCTTTATTTAATTTTAAATCAGTTTTATAAATGCTTGTACTAACATGTAAAATAAAAATCTGCAAACTATTTGATCTGGTTTTGACCGTGAACGTTCACCTTCACTGAGGCATAAAGCAACTGCCCCTACGTACATGACATATGTATAATTAGTATTATTTCCATGGTGTCCCTACTTATATGACATAGCCATAATTAGTATTATTTCACTGGTGCCCCTACTTACATGACATAGGGATAATTAGTATTATTTCCATGGTGTCCCTACTTACATGACATAGGCATAATTAGTATTATTTCACTGGTGCCCCTACTTACATGACATATGTATAATTAGTATTATTTCCATGGTGTCCCTACTTATATGACATAGCCATAATTAGTATTATTTCACTGGTGCCCCTACTTACATGACATAGGGATAATTAGTATTATTTCACTGGTGTCCCTACTTACATGACATATGCATCATTAGTATTATTTCACTGGTGCCCCTACTTACATGACATATGCATAATTAGTATTATTTCACTGGTGCCCCTACTTACATGACATATGCATAATTAGTATTATTTCACTGGTGCCCCTACTTACATGACATATGCATAATTAGTATTATTTCACTGGTGCCCCTACTTACATGACATATGCATCATTAGTATTATTTCACTGGTGTCCCTACTTACATGACATATGCATCATTAGTACTATTTCACTGGTGCCCCTACTTACATGACAGCACTTTTTGTATTCTTTATTTAAATATGGCCTTATTTTATTTATTATTCATACAATACGGCTCAAAATAATAGTGCAAAACTCCCATTAGACATATACAAAATGATATCGTTCATAAAGATGAACAATATAATGTTCCTCTTGTACACTATTGTCATCTTTAGAGAGATAATTTTTTGCCCAAAATAGCACAAAAATGCAATGAAGAATTTGGCGTTCAAGCTGTGCCACAAATCAAGCATTATAATGGGAAAAGGTGGCTTAGTGTCCATTACCAGTCTTTAATTATTCAAAAATCTATTTCATCAACCATTTAAAAAAATGTTTTGATGTCTTATACTTTATGTAATTTAAAAAAAACAGAGCAAGGAAAGTGAATTATGAATTCTTTCAAATTTTACCTTTAATCTTTGCTATACTTGATAGCATGGCACATGTTATTTTTGTATCAACAACTTGCTTTGTGCTGCCCAAATTATTTTTTTTTCGAATTTTGACTGACTTTGTATCACTGACTTGATTTGCATTAACTTGCCTGGCTTTGTATTCCTGGATACACAACCTTTGATGGTGTCAGATAAACTTTAGTCAAATATTATTACATGTGTCATATGGTCAGTTGTACGGAAGCCTATAAGGGTCATGTTGAAAAAAAAAATTAAGTCGTAATTACGACTTACACAAGTCGTAATTACGAGATACTAAGTCGTAATTACAACTTATGGAATTTTTTTAAAACCAAAAACAAGAACTCCTAAGTCGTAATTACGACTTACTATCTCGTAATTGCGACTTATGAAATTTTTTTTAAACGAAAAACAAGAACTCCTAAGTCATAATTACGACTTACTATCTCGTAATTATGACTTACATAAGTCGTAATTACGACTTACACAAGTCGTAATTACGACTTATGAATTTTTTTTAAAACCAAAAACAAGAACTCCTAAGTCGTAATTACGACTTGCTATCTCGTAATTACGACTTACATAAGTCGTAATTACGAGATCCTAAGTCGTAATTACGACTTGTGAATTTTTTTTAAAACAAAAAACAACAAAATTGAGTGTTGGGCATGATCTCCCTTAGTGGTCAAGTGGGTAACACATTTGCCTGGCACACTGTTAATTAGGGTTCAAGCCTGGGTCAGGGAGATACATAGTGACTCAGATGGTCACTATAATGGAGGTCCCGTGTTATTGGGCCCTTTCCCCAGTGACACCTAAAAGAACTTTGGAAACGTTGATAATTAGTCATCTCCAAGCCTCTGTCTCTCTCTATTGTAAATGTGATAGTCCCAGTATGACCCTGAGTGGTTGATGTGGATGTTAAACAACTAAATAACTTTAACTAAGTTGGGCATGACTGACAGGACAAGGCAACTGTCTAGCTGACCATAAAATCTTTTGCTACATATACTCAAGGTAGGAAAGTGACTCTAACCGACTTCAACCTAAGTAGCCAGTACTACCAGCCTACAGAACACTCACTAATAACATTCAGTTAGAGCCAATTACATTAAACAACTACCTTACACTTTCAAACTTGTGCACTGACTGTAGCCAGTTGTTAACTAGTCATAGAGCCCCATAGACATCCATATTGCCTGACCTAATTTTGCTTGCCTAGGCTAAAGTGGGTGTTCCATTGTACTATCTTTTACAATGGTATGCCCACAACCCTAGAATGTGGTTTATTTTTGGGTGAGGGTCGTGGGTAACTTGTGGAGTGTAGGCAGTTGTCTATGTATCTTCCTGACCCAGGCTTGAACCCAAATTAACAGCGTGCCAGGCAAGTGTGTTACCCACTTGACCACTGAGGGAGATCATGCCCAACTTACAGCTGTAGCACTAAACAAACACCACACCGTCTACTAGCATAGATTGGTGCTAAAAAGGAATAATGTTTGGTTAACTTAATTCTGCATTAGCTACCTCCATCGTTGTTTTAAAATCGTCCCAATGTGACCCAATCTTAAGTTATAATTACCAGACAATTTTGTTTTTTGTTTTAAAAAAAATCATAAGTCGTAATTACGAGATAGCAAGTCGTAATTACGAGATAGTAAGTCGTAATTATGACTTAAAAGTTCTTGTTTTTGGTTTTAAAAAAAATTCATAAGTCGTAATTACGAGATAGTAAGTCGTAATTACGACTTAGGAGTTCTTGTTTTTGGTTTTAAAAAAAATTCATAAGTCGTAATTACGACTTAGGATCTCGTAATTACGACTTGTGTAAGTCGTAATTACGACTTAATTTTTTTTTCAACATGACCCTTATAGGCTTCCGTACAGTTGTAATTGTGAACCAGTTGCCCAGGTTAAGATCATCCCAGGTACTTATGTTATAGCTGTAACTCGCTATCCCAGATTTTGCAGACAAACCTACCTTTCTTTACATTAAAAACATCTGTGATAAACTTACCAAGATTGATGTCTTCAAGAACTCCTCTACACTGTTTACTATATATAGATATCTTCAAGAACTCCTCTACACTGTTTACTTGTATTTGAACACTACTGTGTACTAGTTTATCTTGTATCTTCTATTGTTTCCTTGATTTTGAAAGTTCTTTTATGAAATTTGAATTCGTATGCTTAAATGAACTGTGTAAAAACAATAATTCCATTCTGTATGTTTATATGTTTAAAGAAATAGATAAGTTAAAATAGTGTGAAAGTGTGAGGGAAAAATTGTCTAATGGGGGTGTTCCATGAGAGCCGACTTGTTGGTAACTAGGTATTTCTCGAGGGTTGGAAGCAATGTTTACAGAGACGGTTAGGGTCGGTTGTAGTTTCCTGGCATGCCGCAGTGGCTTGGCAAACTATCAAATATGTTTGATATTTCACTGACCCTCCCTGACTCTTGAACCCGACCATGGCTATACCCACCTGGAAACCGTCTTGTTATATACTGTTACTGTCTTGTCTGGAAGCATTTGGTGGCATGTCATGGACCAGGATCCGAACATCCACAATAGGATATAGAACAATACTGCATGACCATACTTGAAATGAAACCGGCCTACTGTAAATAATTCCAATATGACTTGGTAACTCAGACTCAGATGACAAGGCTATTGTGGATTTTATCAAGGATCGTGAGAAGCTTTACATCAAAACCCACAAGGGGACAAGTTTAAGACATTGGTGTCACACTAGCCTTAATAAAAGTTCTTGGAATAATTAATGTAGTCCAGAATATGAATGATAGATGCCAGCTTCTTCTATCCCATGGGCAGTGCCTCTTCACATCTTAGATCCTGATCTCCTTCTCAGCCAATGCACTAATGTGATTAAAGTAATCATTCAATAGGTCTCGCTGATGCTTTGCCTCCCTCAAAGGATTCCTACAGTTTTCATTCAGCACATATACAACTGGTTTATTTGGGTGTCCTGTATACTCTTCCTTGATGTGTTAAAACAATGTCTCTGACAACCTTTGACTTTTGCACCTCAGTACCTGGGAGGACACTGAATCTGCTTGCCAGGATTCCAAACGCACCCTCCACTATCCCCCTGCCTCTGGAGATCCGGTAGTTTGCTACTCTCTCTTCTTTTGTAATCTGTCTTCTGCTTTAGGGTTTAAGAAGCCGTGGCTTCAAGTCGAAGGCATTGTCTCCCAGTAAAAAAATAGTGCAAATCTAGTCCCCTGTCCGCCAGGGGTTCAGGTGGGAAAAACCCCCAAGGTGCCATCCCCAAACATTTTTCTCAACTTGTTGTGGTTAAATATTTTTGCATCTGATGAAGATTCACTTGACTCAACATCTACCCAGAGGAATCTTTAATCTGTGTCCCCCAGGACTAGCAGCACCAGGAAAAAGAAGCCCTTACAATTGTAATATTCTCTCCCAGATTTTTTTTGGCTTCTTCATGGCAATATATTTTTAGTCTGATGCCCCAAGGGCACATTCCATCTGGTTTGAACCTCTCCTTAATCTGTTTTCAGTCTTCAGGAGTGGTGGGGCAGGTAAAATACTTTTCCTGGAATTCAGCAAGGATGGCCTTTTGGACAACAGGGACATATTTACGTATGGTGGTTCGACCAACAAACCACTGATACTGTAAGGACATGTACATTTCTCCTGTTGCCAGGTGTCTCAGTGCTATTAGCAGTTTCAATCCAACTTTCTAAGGGCTTCCTAAAATTTGTGACTTCCTTCCTGATGCAGTGGTGGATACATTCTTGAATGAGGTCAAAGACTGCAGTTGACATCCTGACAAAATAGCATCCTTTTTCTTGTCTTTGAAGGTTCCAGGGCATGACCCAGGGATTTTGTGGCTTTCTTCTGCTCCTGCGTGGTGGGGCCTGTGGTGAAGGTGCTGCTTGTGTGGCAGGTGCTGGTCCTGGTTTCAGATGAGTCCTTTTTTGTCTGCAAATCAAAATGAAAATAAAAACAATTAACTCCATGAAAACAACAGGGCCCTAAGCTCCTAAACCTCTCTCTGATGTGTAGCTGCCATCTTTGCAATGATAAATGATGAGTTACAGCAACCAGAAGAGGTTTATATGGTGTTGGTTTGATCCCAACTCATGATCAAAACTTCAGAAATTAATAAGGCTAGTCCGAATGATTGTTACACTGCTCCAATCTTGTTGGTTTGTCACTACAGCTTGTCATGATATGGTTTGTGGGTTAGGAGTTTATGGCTTGTCCTTATAGTTCCCATCTAGTTGTGGAGAAGGCCACAAGTCAGGTCGGGATCTTTCTCCGAAAAAGCCAGGATGTGCTATGTCCTGTTGGGTAGGTGTAACCACACTTTTTCATGCACTTTTTTCTGGATTTTTGTCCCCAATCCCAAACTCTGCAAACTGACTGTAGTCGTAGAGTCGCTTGTAGGGTTGGCTCTAGTGGTTGGCTCGAGTGGAACACCCCCGTAAAATCATCTAACGTCACTTTCATGCCATATATGAAACTATTGTAAGTTGCTGAAGGCACACCCTTGCTCCTCCTTCAAACACTGATTTAGTCATTGTACACTGTGTATAAAATAGTTCTCAAAATTCACAGTAAGCCACTAAAATATTCTGTCTTTGTGTTTTCCACCAATGAACTTTCTTTAATTTCAGTTGTGTGACCCACATTTTATGCAATTCCTAATATATTTAAGTAATGTTATAAAAATTGACAAAGAGTCATAAGTAAATACTGTCCTTTGCAAATTGATTATTCTTTTATATTTTCATGTGGTTTAAAGTATTTGTAGTTTAACGTAGATTTTCAGCTAATAATAACAATCCTTCTCTATAGTTTGTTTCAAGCTCTGTTTGAGACATATATTGACTTGATTGTTATTTCCTGCATCAAAAAGCATCTGGTATTTTCTATTGTGATGTTCCTTTGTCAATCTGGTCACCCTTCTTTGCAAGTGCATGTTTAGCGTGTGTTGACTATTAATATAAAAGTGTGTTTATGTGTGTGGTGGGGGCTATATGAAACATGGATACTTCTTATTGTAGTGTCAGACTGAGGTAATATTGATATAGCTTTTAATTAACTCTGTTTATATATATACATTTCAGATCTAAAATGAATCAAAATGGATCCACTGTATGAAAATCTTTCTTATGATGTAGCAAAACGTAGCTTGAATGGAATAAACTCATACAACCATGTCGTCTCCAGCAAGCAGTCAGATGATACTGAATGCCTTCCAGACTCATCCCATCCTCCCACATGGCAGCTCCTTTTACCTGGCCTACTGCTGGCTGCATTCAATGTGGTGGTGTTAGTGGGAAACTCCTTAGTTATTATGTCAGTATTTACCTGCAAAAAACTAAGGACCATCACCAACACTTACATAGTTTCTCTGGCTTTTTCAGATCTCTTCTTGGGCATCCTTGTCTTGCCATTTAGTGGGACAAAGGAGGTACTTACAGAATGGCCATTTGGCAAAATCTGGTGTGATATGTGGTTAGCCATTGATGTATGGCTTTGTACAGCTTCCATTCTCAATCTTTGTGCAATAAGTTTTGACAGATATTTGGCTATTACAAGACCTTTCAAGTACCAAGCTATGGTGTCTCCACTGAAAGCCAAGTTATTGGTTGCTGGAGTATGGGTGGTGGCTTTTCTTGTGTGTTTACCTTCTCTCATTGGCTGGAATGAGAAAGGCAAATCTGTGTTTGAAGTTGATGACAATAAAGGATTAATACCTACAACTTATGTTCCTAAGGAATTTGTGCATAACATTACAAATTCTTCTGTTCTTGCAAACTTTGAAGAACTACAAACAACCACTGCCAAACTAGGACTGTGTCATGTTAGTAAAGAATGTGAGTTGAATTTAGAAGTGGGATATGTGATTTACTCAGCATTAGGATCCTTTTGGATACCTGTCTGGATCATGATGTTTTTCTACGGTAGGATTTATATCATAGCAGCTCGGACAACACGTGGTGTCAAAAGGGGTGTAGTTCATACCAAAGAACTGAGTTCTACAGGTGAGCTGCGTATACATCGCGGAGGAACGCTCAGTCGCAATTCAAGTGTAAGGAGTACATCAAGACCCAGTGTTTCTCAAACTGAAGTTCTTCTACCATCTACATCAGTGAATATGGAACAAAGAACTCGCCAGCTGAGTATCTGTGAAATTCAGAGAGAAGATACAGAGAACTTAAATCACAGGCAGTTGAAACGTAATGCCTCAGTACCTGCAGAGATGGGATACCACGGTCAAGACACAATGAATGGTAGCCATCACATGAATGGTGTAAAACCACCAAAAATTAAGGTGACATTTTGTCGAAAGAAGAACATGTTTTCCAAACTAGAAGAAAGTCCCATTTCTAGTCCAAATAGGAATGGTATAGTCAATTGTCCGATTGAGGAAGAGTCCAGTTTTACACAGTCTGAATGTCTTACAGTAAATGACTCATTTGAGAATGGTCACAGAAGGAGCAATCGTAGAACTAACCTAAAAAGTAAACTCAAAGCCTTCAACAAAGAGAAAAAAGCTGCCAAAACAGTAGGGATTATTGTTGGCTGCTTTGTATGTTGTTGGGCTCCATTTTTCACTGTATATCTTCTAGAAGCATTATGTGGAGAGGCATGCAAGCCACCAGACTTGGTGTTTACTGTATTTTTCTGGCTGGGCTACTCAAACAGTGCAATTAATCCATTTGTCTATGCACTTTTTTCTAAAGACTTTCGCTTTGCATTTAAGAAGCTGTTGTGTTGTAAATGTGAGAGAAAGAAGACCGGGTTTCATGACCGCCGTGCATCGAGATTCAGAAAGTTTCTGAATAGTATGAAAATACAAATTTCTTCCAGGAGTAGTGATGATACAAATCTGGATTAATGAGTTGTCTATTGTTTTCTGTTGACTTCATTGTGTATTATATATTTGATATTATATAAATGAAATAAATACAAAGCATTGTTCTTCCCTGTAAAAGTCAGTATTAAACTAGCAATCTAATAGAGATCAATGACTTAATCTGAGGTCAAGATGAAGTTATATGTTAACGATAACCTAAGGCCAGCATAATGTTTTTATTGGAAAATAAATATTGCATCAGTGAAATAATACTTGCAAACCAATTTCTGATTTGAATAACAATACAAAGACACTAATTTCAGTATGTCCTTTCAGCAGTGTTTGAAAATACTATATGATACCCTTTGAATGTTAGAGATTAACAGGACATAAAGGAAATATTATTCTTCCACTGAGTCAATTAAAACCAAAAGTAAAAAAAATAAAATAAAAGTAAATAACATAACATTGAATAAGAAAGTCATTTTTATATTTACTTGCACAAATTCAAAAAGACACAAAGTTACCCTCATATTGTGCAAATGTATAATGGATAATAATTAGAAGTTATATAAATGTGAGTGTATTACAGTGTAGTTGTACATTTCAATACACAGATTACACAATTTGCGACTTGTCACAGTAATTTGTTTCTGTATAAAATCTTGCTGTTTTATGTTAATCCATTCTTTATAGGAGTAATGTCCTGGGGGAGTACTTTATGACCATTATAAAGAACGGTACTTTGGGCAGATAATGGACAAATGTGGTCGTGTGAATCTATTATGCCGGAAGTTCATAATTTGCAATAAAACAGTTGTAAAATATGTCCATAGTAAGGGGCTCCAAGATGATCAAGATCTTTCAATTTCCTTAAATTTTCCTGACAATATCTCGGAAACTATAAGGTGTAGGAAGTTGACACTGGGTAGGAATATTGGTTGGGAGCAATAGGCGTGCAATGCTATGGTATGATGTTTAGACCTTTGACCTTCCTGTAGTGACTTTGACCTTTAAAACCCCATCTAGGCTATATTTCAGAGTCATAAGATGCAGAAAGGTGATACTTGGCAGGAATTTTATTTAGTCGTCATACTGCGACATTGATTTGACAAACCGTGCCATAGTGACCTGACCCTTGTTTGAGTTATATCTTGAAAACAATAAGGTGTAGCAAGTTAATACTGGGCAAAGTTACTGGTTTCAGAGAGTAGATGTACAACGTTATAGTGTGACCTTGGTTTGGCATTTGACCATACCATGGTGACCCTGACCATAACATCTTCACTGGGATATATTTTAAAAAACATAAGGTGAAGGAAGTTTATAGTTTGTAGAGATATTGGTTGGTGGATGTAGTTGCGCAAAGTCATGACGTGCTGTTCATTTTGCCTTTTACCTTGCTGTAGTGACCTTGATACACCTGATAGATTCAAAGGTGAATCCCAACCACACTGTACAGGGATGTGTTACTATCTCAAGTTATGTGCAATACAGTATAGCATTTTCAAAAAAAAATGTACAAAGATATGACACACGAAATTTGTTTGCATAGACAATGTAAAATAGTTAACTTATTCTAATTTATTGTAAATATAAATACAATGTATATAACATTTTTTACAATTGTTACTATGTATATTAATCTTATCTTGAAATAATGATATAAATATATTATTTATACTGTTATTATTGAAAACACTGTACCTACAGAATGAAGCACAGATGATGCAGTAATTTCATTGTATAAACAACCTAAAACATCCTTAATACAAAACACGTTGAGAGATATGAAACTTATAAGACCAAATCTGGCTAATGAACATAATTTGGCTATTATAAAAACATCTTTGTGTAATTCGTATGTAAACAGCTATTCAAAATAATCAGTATTGTGCAAATGTAATTTAAAGGACATAATGACTTAAAAATATAATGGATTTGGTTTCTATTATTATTATTAGAGTATCTAACTTGGTGTTACATTGTTTTGAACATAGAGAACATATAGATGGTCCCGGTATATCAGACCAGCAGATAGGCAACTAATTCCAATGAGAAAATGGCTTACAGGCATATCCCACTGTTTTACTTAGCTTAACATTGAAGTTATTGGTATTTGCATTTAACTTGAGTAACATAATGTCAAATTTGAATGCATGAAAGAAATAGTCACTTCAAACACATTTTTTAGATAGGCTAATTCCAAATTTGGTTTACTGTGCATATTTGACAAATTACTGAAAGCATTAATTTATGTTTAAATTCCTGGAATATCAAATGTTTTTCTATAAAATATAAAAGCCATCTTATCAAGCCGTATATACATGAAAAAACTGTGATATATGTATCAGCATTTAAACAAAAAGCGATTTTAAGAGTACATACACATAATGGTTCTATAATGAAATCATACATGTTACTGAAACTTGATCAAAACTGTGTTCTCAGTAGATGAGTTCATTTTAGTTAAAGAATAAACTAGTACGTTGTTACATTTATATATGTTTTCTTGGCTTGTATTTCTTTGGTCACAGACATTGTTGCCATAGCAATATTCACATCTACTCACAATGATTTTATTTAGACACAGAAGAGCAGCATTTAGATTTTGTGATGGTATTCCACATTGAACCAAGAGGCATTGAGGAATTATGTCATATTCAACAAAAATGCATTAAGACAGTATACCTTATTGATTAAAAACATACAGATAGTTTACCATATCCATAGAAAGGCGTTGAGCTAGGTTAGATATTTAGCAGTCATTGAGATAGTGTGTTGATTTTAAATATACAGGTGTTGAGGAAATATGACAAAATTCAACAAACAGAAATTGAGATTGCATACCATATTCCAAAGAGAGACATTGAGATAGTATTAAATTTTCAACAATGAGGCATCGAGATTGTATGTCCATTTTTGCAGAGCTATATCTGGGCAAGATCCTTTAATTCAGTGCCAAAGTGGTTACTTAGACATTTAAGCACTTGACTCTATCATGGATTCCTATCCCACTCATTTGCAGCATGTTGAAAGGGACATAAATCTGCAACTTCTACTTTTTTGACGTAAGCCCAATGGCTATAACTTTCCAGTAATGGACGGTTTTTTGGGTTAAATTCATCCAGGGTTTGAAGTTTCTTTCCATGGCAAAAAATCTTAACCCTATTCATACAAACATATTTATGTTGTATGTATGTATGTTTTTAAAGGATTTGTCAATAAAAGATAAATTTCTGAGAAATATTTTTATTTTATTAACCCTAACATAGGTAGTAAATGTATCATAAGACTTTTCACATACATTAATCTGGTGTCAAAAATGAGATATCACTACATTTGTGCATACGTAGATAGAAAATGTTTAATTTTTGGCAGTAACATGTAAAATTATGTATTCATGTTCTTGAGTTTTACAAATGTGACAAAGGATTCTTTACATTAATTTCATGTTTTATATACCTATTGCTACATCAAAATAATGCTGCTAAGAAAAATCAGTTGTTTTACTGCAATACAGTGGTCATGAAAATATAAACATGCTTAATTATTGAGATCTAAAATAAACAAATTAATTTTTTCCCTTTCAAATCTATGGAAGCTCTGAGCTGCCAAAATTTATTTTATATTAAGTCGAATATATGACTTAGTATTTCGTATATGTGACTTAATATCTCATATATACGACTTACTGTCTTGTATGTATGACTTACAGTGCCCACCCCCCAGGAGAGTCATTAACACACAACTGCGGAGCAATTTTTTATTGATTAATATGCACATATATGATATGTAAATAAAGGTATAAATATGACTACTTCTGTAAATTATTACAACATCAATACACATGTAAGTTACATTAACACTGTTACAAGAGAATAGAATAATGATTAACATATATATAAGGTGACCATAACGAAAGAGTCCAGTCCATGCTCAAGGTCACCTTAAGTTATTTACCGCAACTTGTTACATGTTAAAGCACTTAAAGTTATATGACATAATGACAACAGAACAGGTTATCAGACTGCAGCCAGGCCACAAAATTACACCCTAAATGACAAAAGAAGGTATAATTTGGAATAGGGAAAAATGAAATTTGAATGAATGAGTGTAATAAGTGACAATAAGGGACCAAAAGGTGGTCCTAGGTACAGCTGAGAACCTGAACTTATACTTTATCTAAAAAAAATCTAAATCTACTGCTTTGCAGGCGCAATATCTTCCTCAAGGGGAACTCAGTGCGCTAACTAATCATGTATAATTTCCAAGTCATAGTGGGGGACGAGTCCAGGTCTGTATTCCGATGGTTGTGGGTGTGAACGTGGGGAAGAATCTAGGTCGGAAAAGCAGATTTAAAAAGGTGAGTTTTCAGTTTATACAGCAGAAACAAAACTGCCCTCCAGCAATGAACTGCCCATGGGATTAAAATAGCTAAAATCTAATACACAGTTACTATTAAAACTAAAATAATATAAACGGGTATGGGTGGGTGGGAAATTGAAATTGAAAAACAAGCCCTTTCCCTTCAAAAACACATTTGAAACTGCGAACTGAAGCCACAATGTTATGGTTCACTAAGCATTGGCCAATCACCAACAAATACACACGCTCTTGGCAACCAAAGGTCATCAGCATGCTTCCTGGCATTTACTACTTATCCAACGTCCAATTGCTCCGCCTGTCTTGGTTCCTGGGAGGGGGACTGACAGGTGTGGTGCCTGTACACCACTAATGACAGTCCCCAACCCCAGAAGAGTCATTAACACACAATATTTTATTGATTAATATACACATATATGATATGTAAATAAAGGTATAAATATGACTACTATTGTAAATAATCACAACATCAATACACATGTAAGTTTTATGGCAATCACACCCCGTTGATTGCGTATCAGTCAGTTTGGACTGGTCCGTGCAATAAACCCTTCCAACTTACCTCTTGACCAATCAATTCATCCGTCACTACCTTGGCCAATCAGAGTGCCTTTCAGTTCCACCTCTTCTCACACCATGCCTTTTCCTCACTTTGTATGTGTAAGTTGATCTGAGCACAAGGAAATATTTTAAATATTAGTTTTAACCTAGGACTTTGATATTTTAGTGGACATTTATGCGTATTGGGTACTTTATAGTGGGCTATATCCTTATGGCTTCTCAGGCCACTGAGAGTGGCCAGAAAGCTTTGCTTTCATGTAAAAATGTGGCACAGACCACAAGAAACCTATTGGCAACAAGGGTGAAAGACTGAAATTGGATAAAATGGAACGTGAGGAGAAACGTGATTTGAGCAAAGAAGGGAACGTCAAGAAAACACATACAGGGAAATCTACTGCTGCGTTGAATAACCAGGACAAGATGATGGAAGCGATGTTGGCATCCATGACATTGTTCACAGAAAAATTATCTGCCATGGAAGAGCGCATCTCAAGTCTCACCAAAGTTCAGGATGGTGGTGAGACTTCAGTTAGGAAATCACGTTCACATGAGAAGAAACGGAGAGAGTCCACGGACGAGAGTCAGGAACCCACTTTTACAACACCGCACCCAGTTGTGCAGTCAGATGAGGGCATTTCATATTCACGGGTATTCCTGGACACTGCTGTGACATTTAAGGCGTTTGCGATGCCTACTAGAGCTAAGAAACAGAAAGGCGATCCAGAATTGGGAGTTACACCACTTACCCAGGAGTTCATCCCGCCAACGCCCATGAGACTTGCAGCCAGCTCTTCACTTTCACGCGCGACTTTAACCATTACCAGACCTGTGCCTTCACTGACCACTTCTCAAGGGTGGGAGTCAGGTATGTCCAATCTGCAAGAAATGAACAATGACATTCCAACAGTTAACAAACAACCATCTCGTGACTTTAATCAAAACATTTTGATGCACACGGATCAATTTGGCAATCCTGTGCGCATACAAGGTATTGTTGAACAACTTTTGTACACAAGTGCAAGGACAACAACCACTAGTATCAGAAAGATAATTTGAAGGGAACCCAATGAACCAATCCATTGAGGCCTTGAGAGCTAACCCATTCAAACAACAACTCGTCGAGGAGCGGGTAGCAGTGTTAGAATCTAGGATGAAAAGTGAATTACAGCAAGGTAATCAACAGCGGAAAAAGAGTGGGAGATACAACATTGCGGATACGCCTCACTGCGCGTCACACCTTCGCTGGCCCAATGAATCTTATTTGGCCGGCTCTCAACGGAAGAGAACTGCATATGACGACATGACTTAACTGAATTAATTCTTGGATTTTTAATGTAAAAAAAAACCAATTTATTCATTTGGTAAATATTGAAAGTCAAAAAGCAATGATTGAGTACAATTTTCCCTAAAATTAGAGTAAATATGGCAAATAGAAATGAAATTAAATTCATCTTCAGTTTTTGTATAATACAATTGATAGATTAAAAATCAACCTCAAGGTTCTAATTCTACCATTTTAAGTCACAACATTCCACAACTTAATTATGTCATTAAATGGCTCTTCCACATGTTAAATTCCATTTGAGATATTTACAATAGAACAAAAGTGTCAAGTGTCTATATGAAATATTATATATTACTTTGTCAGTTGAAGAAAAAATCTTTAATGGTATAGGAAAAAAGTACAAGCGAAAAAATATACATATTTTGATGTTTACAAAAAATACATGTATAAATATGTAATATTATTATACAGTGATCGTATGGCCTACTGATAATTGAATAGGTGGTGTATAATAACTGGGGTACTGAAGAAATTACTTGATACAAAAACATTTCAGGACAGAATATACCATGGTTTAACTTTGTTAGCTATATTTGACATTTTAACAGAAATAAAAGGTAATTGAATGAAGTTTACACATTTATATATTGTTGTACATTTTGTCCACGGATAGTTTGTCCAAATACATTTTGTCCCAATATTTATTATCATACACATATTATAACTACATGCAGGATACTTTTATAAAAAACAACTAATATTTGATGAGGTACAAACTGGAAAGCACTCATAGAACGCATACCTTCACCAGGGCTTCCTAAATACGGATTTTGGGGCTTTTGTATCCAGAATACAATCTTGATCTTCCGAAAATATAGCTATTTTTTCCTTTGGCCAAGCCTTATCCACATAAAATTTCATAAAGATCTGCTGAATACTTTCTGAGCAACATCAACCAAAAATATCAAAGTAATTGAAGAAACATTAAAAAAAATTTTGTGTCCAGAATATGACCCGGTTCATCCCCCAAATTAAATCATGTTTTTTTTTTGTCAGACAATAAGGGATTTTAGAAAGATGTTTTTTACATTTGGGATCAACCCAAATGCAGACAAACAAATGGAGAGACAAATAAACAATCCCAAAACACAACCTTTTGGTAAAAATAATAACATGTATGTATTCTAATTTTTTACTAGAAAGGCACTTAAAATCTTGGTACATTTTGTCCATGCATATTTTGTCCGGGTACATTTTGTCAGCTTGTGGCAGGTTTTATTACAAACGTATTGGATACACAACACATGGACACTGTTAGGAACATGTTGAAGGAACTCCGTGAAACTGTTAAACTGGCTGAGAATTTATCCTGGCCTATTGTTATCTTGATGTATAAGATTGAGGAGGAGACACTCACGTGGGCTGATGGTAGAGCCCTGGCAGACAATAGGTTGACATATTCTCAGTCTGCTGTTTTTAGTGGTAGCACTACGATGTCGCCGAGGAATACTGGATCACCCCAAGTGACAGGGGGCCCCAAGAAAATTGTGTGTCATTGGTACAATGAGGGCTCTTGTCCTCACACGCAAGAACATATGAATAGCACAGGGACTACTTTATTTCGCCATATCTGCGTATACTGCCATAAATACTTGAAACGTAGTAATAATCATGTAGAAACAGACTGTTTTAATAAGAAAAAGGTAGTTGTGTCTGAATAGGGTCGTACCGGCCGCACTCTTGTTTGTTCTGACATGAATAATTGTAGTACTGGTAATCATGGTGTTGGGTCATATTAAAAGTGAGTGAGGCATATTCGCAGTTGTATTCCTATAGTTATGTGTTAGTTTGTAATATGCACAAGTGGGGCCCATATAACAATGTTGTTGATAAGAAAGTTTCTCAGTTTGTTGGGTCCCCACTATTGTTGTTCAGTCCTGTACTAAAGGGTGAGTCAGTTAGGAATGCTACCATAGATAGTGGTGGCTTGTCTGACCACCAGGAGAGCTGGTCTCCCACCAGTCATGAAAACAATAAAGACATTATACCATTTGATAAGTACATGGGCTTTGTGACTGAACCCACTATGTGTTGTAACTTACCTGCACAACTCCCATTAGACATGAATGATCCACAATCTTATTTAAGAGCTGTTGACCTCATATCTGCATCTGGTCTTCCAAATTGTAGGACAGTACGTATACCCCTCCCCTCTGAATTTGATCTTGAATACCTAGAACAGCAAATGGTTGATTATCATGACAAGGTAGTTCTCGACTATATAAAATTTGGGTTTCCTTTGGGTATTGCACGCAGATCTCACATTGTGTCTAATGCCACCGAGAATCACGCATCAGCTAAGACATATTCTGACGAGGTTTCCTCTTTTATAAGTGATGAACTGGCTTTTGATGCATTACTGGGCCCTTTTAAACGGAAACCACACCCTCTGTTTACCTGGTCACCACTTATGACCAGACCCAAAGGATCTGGCCGCAGGATTATCCTTGACCTCTCTTATGGGGAAGGTTCGGTTAACAAAGCCACGGACAAAGACACGTTTGATGGCAGACCCTTTAAGCTTCATTAGATGAATTATTACCAATATTGGAAGAGCTAGGCCCTGATGCTCGCCTTTGGAAGATAGACATCTCGCGAGCTTTCAGGAATGTGAGAATTGACCGACCAGATGCCATTCACTTGGGAATTATGTGGCAGGATCAATATTGATAAAAACCTCGCTTTTAGTGCGGTTCATGGCACGGCCATCTTTGAATGCATCACAAATTTCATACGCTTTATCTTGGCTAAGCAGGGTATTAAGATCTTTCATTTTATTGATGATATTTATGCCTGCTGCCACAAGGATGTGGCTCAGCAAGCTTTTGAAGCACTCAACCTGGTCATACAACAAGTAGGGTTACCCATAAATCCAGCCAAAGTATTTCCACCTACCACTAGTCTCCCTATCATGGGCGTAGTAGTTGATGTCAATGCACGTACTTTCAGTATTCCTACTGATAAGCTTAATGAGATTTGGAATTTGTGCAACAAGATGTTCTTACGTGATAGGTTAACAAAGCGAGAGTTGCAAACCCTATTGGGTAAATTACTCTACATCTCACGTTGTGTCAAGGGTACCCATATGTACCTCAATCACATGTTAGCTTTGCTGAGACGACATCACACTTGTTCTAATGTAATCCCAGATGAGGGCTATTATCTGGAACTCTTTTGGTTTATCTCTTTCTTCAAACAATTTAATGGAGTGGTCATATTTCGCAAAGGAAATATTTCTGAAACAGTTTTTGTGGATGCGACGCTTACAGGCATTGGGAGTAGTTGGGGGAATAAAGCATACTCCACTTCCATTCCTTCTCAAATCTTGCAAGGGGTTGCAATTTCACAGTTAGAATTATATAATATTGTTGTGGCTGCGAGACTTTGGGCACCATTGTGGCAGAATAAAGTGGTTTGTTTTAGATGTGATAACGAGAGTACGGTGTAGGTTTGCAACTCTGGCAAGACGTGAGATGTCTTTATGTCTTCATAATCTATGGTTGGTGATTTCACAATACAATATAGACCTGAGAGTAACACATATCAGGGGCAAAGATAATACATTAGCCGATGGTTTGTCTCGTAAAAGACTTGATTTAGTAGGAAATGTGCAGTTAGAGGATGTAGCTGAGGATTGTTTGTCTTTGTCATTGTAGGGATACCCAGACATGTACACTCGTCGTTGCATGCTGCTATGTCAAGAGGACAGCAAGGCCTACGACCTCACACTGTTCTTAGCCTCTGTTATTTCTCATCAAATATGTCAGTTAGACTGTAGAAGTACCATGTTGGTGTTTTTAGAATTTTCAGCTGTAAATGCTTTGTCATTTAGGGTGGTAATGAATTACATTTCTTCATTAAAATATATGTTTGTCAGGTATGCGTGGTCAGTGGCCGTGTTTGAGGATCCCATGGTCAAGAGAATGTTAAAAGGTATCAGTTATACTGTACAGTCACAACCGTCACCAAAGGGCCTGTTCACCCTCAGTCAGATTCGCGAGATTTCCCGCTGGTGTGAAGTATTTGAGTCCTCTTTGACCTACAGGTCTGCCTTTTTACTAGCATTCTATGGACTTTTGCATATATCCAATATAGCACCCCCATGTTCTAAAGCATTTGACAAAGAAAGGCATTTCTTGAGACAAGATGTGACATTTGCTTATCCTGGTACCCATTTGAGATTGAAGTGGGCAAAAAATCTTCAAGCACCTGAGAGAATACACGTTGTTAAACTCCCTTGTGTAGATGACCCACTGATGTACCCTACCCAAACTCTGCGGGCTTTGTTGGGTAAATGCATTTTGAAACCCTCTAACCCCCTACTGATATTGGATGACCTTACCCTTCTTACGCAACGTCTGCTCAGACATAGATTAGCAACCTTTGCAAGGACTATGGGTCTACCATTACAGGGTTATGGGTTCCATAGCTTCCGCTGATCTGGGGCTACCTTAGCATATGATTCTAACATCTCTCTCTCATCCATAAAAATGCATGGTGTGTGGAATAGTGATGCAGTGTGGTCATATATTTCAGACAATACATCACAGTCCTTTCAAATTCCCCTTGCCTTCCAATCTTTAGTCAACGTACTACCATAATGCTCATTGGGCTTGGGGTCATTTTACCTCCCGTGGTTTTAGTGTATATGTAACAAAAATGGCTAGAATCTAATAAAATAGTGTATCTAACTCTCATCCTTGAATCTCACTCTCATTACGTGAGTTGATGTAATCTTGTTCCACAATATCATAACATGAGATGTCAGATCTCGTTTTACTCTCTCACCACGGCACCGAGACTGACTGTTATGGCAATCACACCCCGTTGATTGCATATCAGTCAGTTTGGACTGGTCCATGCAACAAACTCTTCCAACTTACCTCTTGACCAATCAATGTATCTGTCACTACCTTGGCCAATCAGAGTGCCTTTCAGTTCCACCTGTTCTCACACCATGCCTTTTCCTTACTTTGTATGTGTAAGTTGATCTGAACACAAGGAAATATTTTAATACCACCCCCTCCCTCCCTATTGTTTTATTATTGTATTTTATAGTATTATTGTGTGTGGGGGTCATTTTACCTCCTGTTGTTTTAGTGTATATGTAACAAAAATGACTAGAATCTAATAAAATAGCGTACCCAACTCTCATCTTTGAATCTCACTCTCATTACATGAGTTGATGTAATGTCGTTCCACAATATCATAACATGAGATGTCAGATCTCGTTTTACTCTCTCACCACAGCGCCGAGACTGACTGACATTAACACTGTTACAAGAGAATAGAATAATGATTAACATATATGTTACAGTAAATATGTAAAAAATCAGTAAATACGCGTATTTACTGAAATTTTCAGTAAATATGCATATTTATTGATTTGGTATACACGTATTTACTGATTTATGACCTATATTATTTCACAAGTTTACTGGTTTGACTTTCAGTAAATATATGAAATGAAACTTTGTAAATATATAATATTAAATGGTAAACCAAACTGTACATTATATTGGAACATTTTACTCTATATAATATTAAATGGTAAACCAAACTGTGAATTATATTAGAACGTTTTACTCTATTATGATGACTCTTAGAACATACTAAGCATGCTTCATTTTAGAGTACATTACATGAAAATATGTTGAAAAGAATAGCACTGAGCTTTTAAGTATCTATTTAAAAAAAATTAGATATGTGTTTTCTGTAGATATTTCATTTAAGTTTATGTTATTTTCATTCCCGCAGCTACTAAGGACCTATGTCATCCCTACATATGATTGAAGATCATTTAACTTTTCACTATTTTTATGTGACTGGTACATAAGAAGTGTTTTTTGGGGGAAATAAATAAAATTTTAAGAAATTAATTTAAATTTCTAAATTTTAACATATTTTAACTGTACTTCCATTCAGCAGAAAATTTACCTTATCATTTAAGACAATATCATTTACACCCAAACAAGTCTGCAATACATTGTTAAAATACACTGTTAAAACTACAGTGAAATTCAGTTCTTGAACAAGAAATATATCTTAATCTTATTACCTTGTTTGTTATTCCTTATACATAGTGCATCATAATTTGATAAATATTTGGATATTTAAAATTTATAAACTTGTCTATTTTCATTACAATTTATTTTAAATGAAACATAAATATTACAAGTTTTAATCACATATCACATGCAAATGCTTTTGACATTATAAAGTGATGTTAATAGATATCCCAGTGCTGGATTGTAAACAAGTATCAAACTTTGAATATGACAAAGCCATTTAAAGTTTGAAATGACTGTTAATATGAAGAGATAGCAGATAACACCCAGCTATTTAAGATATAAAGTCTTTCTGATGATTTTAGTAAATATGCATATTTACTGGACTAAAAAACCAGTAAATATGCGTAATTACTGAAATTTTCAGTAAATACTTACTGATTTCAGTAAATATTTACTGATTTGGTCAGTAAATACGCGTATATTTACTGTTTTCGCATATTTACTGTAACATATATAAGGTGACCATAACAAAAGAGTCCAGTCCATGCTCAAGGTCACCTAAAGTGAAGTTATTTACCGCAACTTGTTACATGTTAAAGCACTTAAAGTTATATGACATAATGACAACAGAAGAGGTTATCAGACTGCAGCCGGGCCACAAAATTACACCCTAAATGACAAAAGAAGGTATAATTCGGAATAGGGAAAAATCAAATTTGAATGAATGAGTGTAATAAGTGACAATAAGGGACCAAAAGGTGGCCCTAGGTACAGCACTATCTCGTACATACAACTTACTATCTCGTATATAAGACTTACTATCTCGTATATACGACTTAATAACTCATATATATGACATAATAACTCATATATATGACTTACTATCCTGTATATATGAGTTAATAACTCGTATATATGACTTAGTATCTCGTATATACCACTTAGTATTTTGTATATATGACTTAGTTTTAACATTTCCATTGAGTTATATGAATAACTAAATCTTATTCACAGATCATACCATTCAAGTCATACAAGTCATTTAAATTCCTGGGCTATTCCCTTTCTTCTATTTTATAACAACTGGTATATACAATACAGTAGGTCGAAGATTTGACTGAATAGATGGAATGTACAAGTTCCTTAGTCATATGTATGACAGACTTTGTTGTATATATGATTTATCAAGTGAAATATTCAAGTTACTAAAGCATATATATGAGAGATACTAAGTCATGAATATGAGACACTAAGTCGTATATACAAGTTAGTAAGTCGAATATATGAGTTATTAAGTGGTATATATAAGATAGTAAGTCGAATAAACAATATACTAAGTCATATATATGAGATACTAAGTCATATATATGACTTAATAAGTCGTATATATGAGATATTAAATTGCATATAGGAATTAATAATGTCATATACACAAAATATAAGTCATATATACGAGTTATTAAGTCCTATATATGAGATTGTAAGTCATATATACGAGATAGTAAGTCGTATATATGTTACGACCCAGGTGTGAAATTGTCCATTTCGTGAAATGGACAAGTAAATTTTCCATTTCATGAAATGGACAACTCAACTGTCCATTTCACGAAATGGACAAAATATTTATCCATTTCATGAAATGGATAAAAAATCTACTGTCCATTTCATGAAATGGACAACTAAATGTACTAAATGTACTAAAAGTTTTTGGCCCAATGGGTTTCAGGACAGTTAGCGAACATTTTGCAAATTGAAGATCATCTTTTGGCAAGAAATGTTTTAATCCAGATGGCTGCATCTATGAAGGACGCAGTTTCGCTTCCGTGGGCTGCCGTGCGGTCAGCTTGGGCAGTGTCCATGACTGATATTGAGGAGGGTCGACTTGGATGGGCTGATTCCATGCAATGGTCCATTAACAGGATCAGCAATTCTCAGTTGGCGATGCACAATGTTCAAACCGTAGCATCATCAGGCAACAAGGTCAGGATCTGTCGTTTCTTCAACGAGGGTACTTGCAATAGTGAGGGGCATCACGGGACTTACAAGCACTTCTGTGCTCACTGTTTTAAGCTTGGACTTTCTTTGGGTCACCCAGAAACCAGATGTTTTAGTCGCAATGCTAATGGTAACCAGGATCAAAGGTCATCTGCAGCAAAATAGGAACTTGGTCGACCTCTGGATCACCTCGGAGCTGTGTGGCCGGATCCGAAGGCAATTCCTGTAAAGACAGACAGTAGTGATATAGTTTTTGACAATGACATTTGTAGCATCAGTAAAAATTCTGAACCTATTAACATAATAGATAAGAATGATGCTTATATATCTGATTATATGGACAATGACTTTGTAAATTATTCTATTCATCCAGAACATTGTTGTGATGGTGGTGATGTAGACATAAGTACTGACCTTATGAATCATCACGGCTCTGGGTATGAACATTATCCTCAGGGCGAGGGGCCTTATTATAATAATAATTGCATTGATTATCATGATTGTACCGTTGGCCATGGGTGCGAATATTATCCCCAGGGCTATAATTATGCTTATGGCTTGTGTGGATACAATGGTTTAGTAGATAATCGGGATGATGGGTATGAAAACTATCCCCACTATGGTCCCTACACTCAAAGAGATGTAATGTATGACCACATGCTTACTGACCATGTTATGCAAATTTACTACACTGGAGATTACATTAACTTTAATACACCTGTGATCCGGATTTATAATAATACGAGCAATCATTTTCATATTGCAACTAGCCAGGTAGAACTAGCCAAGTAATATGACCAATGTTAAATATGACCAAGTCACCATGAGTTTTACTAACCATGGTAAGTGGTTCCAGGGCAAATGGGCTAGCTTAGTCTACCTTCACGAGGGTTCAAATCCTGGAACGGATTGCTATTTATTCGTGAATTCTCATGGGGGTCAATATTGCAGTCTTACACCTCATGTAAGCCCTATAGGAGATTTCTTGCAAATTACACACAAAGTTAAGTTGAACATATTATCATATTACCAACATGTTACAGGCCAAGATGAGGAATATAACAATCCTAGATTGGCGTATGACAATTATTGTGAGGATATTAGGACTCACAAATATTATGGTTGTACATATGAAGACTATATGTTGAATATCATTGACTCAATGTTGACAGATATGAACCCTGATTATGACACTTGCTCAACAAGCAAACCTGACAAGGTTTCCTTTGACATTGATACGACTGCGACCTACGACAAGATTCGGCCTTCTGATAGCATACCTGTGAGCGATTGTGGCGATTCCTGTACCACTCCTTGTCTAAATAAAGTCATGCCAATCGACTTTAACTATCCGGATAAGACAGTAGGTTACTTGAACCAGGCCCCTACTGATTTTTCATTTACAGGTCCAGATAGGGCTCCCATTCAGATTACCTCTGTGGATAAGCTTCTGGAGGTCGCTGACATTATCTTGAGTACAGGCGTTCCTAACTATCGCATGGCTAGAATACCAATTCAATCCGGTCTCAATGTGAAAGCATGGGAACATCATCTTTGTGATTATGCAGACAAACGCGTCACCGAATACATTAAGTTTGGTTATCCATTGTCTTTGAAGAATCCACACAAATTATGTAACAAAGAAGTCACTAATCACTTTTCTGCCCGTCAATATCCTATTCAAGTGCAAGATTATATTGACAAAGAAAGTAAATTGGGTGCTTTATTAGGTCCTGTTGATAATATTGACCACTATCACTGTTCCCCACTCCTTACTAGGCCTAAAGACACGGACAAGAGGCGAGTAATATTGAACCTTTCCTACCCTTATGGCCAATCAGTTAATGACCACGTGCATAAAGAGGAGTACGACTCCACCCCCTTTATATTGAAGTTCCCAACTATTGACGATATTGTTCGGGACATAAAGAATGCAGAAGGTGACACAGTACTATTCAAGGTGGATGCGGCTCGCGCATTTCGCAACCTTCGGGTTGATCCAGCTGATGCTCTTAAGCTGGGTATTTCCTGGGAGGGCGCGTTCTATGTCGATCTTGCAATCGCGTTCGGCTGGACACACGGTTCTGGATCGTTTCAGATTTTATCCGATGCCATTGCTTATATCATGGCTAAACACGGTGTAAAATTGCATTGCTACATAGACGACTACATTGTGGTTGCTTCCAAATCTAAGGCTGCTGGCCAGTTCACACTTCTGTGTGATTTATTGAAAGATCTGGGTTTACCTTTGAATCAAGACAAGGTCACCCCTCCTACCAAGAAACTCGCGTGTCTGGGCATAGATATTGATATAAATACGAATACCATGAGTATTGCTCAAGACAAATTGCAGGACATTTACGAGGCATGCGTACAGGCCAGTAGCAAGACATACCTTTCTAAGCAGGCATTTCAATCTTTATTGGGTAAACTTATTTATATCCACAAATGTGTTAAACCCTCCAGAATTTTCATTAATAGAATTCTTGAACTTTTTAGAAAGAATAACCATTGTAGGAAGATATATCTGAATTCTGAATTTCACAAGGACTTGCAGTGGTTTTTGACCTTTTTGCCTACTTACAATGGCATAGCTTACATAATCAAATCTGACATTGATGAGGTTCAGTCATTATACTTAGATGCTTGCCTTATGGGTATGGGAGCAGTCTGGCGTGACAGGGTATACGCTACTCCCATACATAACTGTGGTGACCTCAAACTCACCATAGTTCATCTAGAGATGTTGAACATTGTAATTGCCCTTCGGGTATGGGGCCCATTTTGGCAACACGGCTCCATTTCTGTCCACTGTGACAACCTAGGGGTGGTTCAGGTGGTCAAGACCGGTAAAACCAGAGATTCCTTTCTTGCTCTTTGCATAAGAAATATATGGCTTCTTACATCTTCATATGACATTGACCTTAATGTGAATCATATCCTTGGGGTCAATAATGTAATAGCTGACACCCTTTCCAGGATTTATTCTGACAGACCTGTTAACTATGATATTCTCCTTGAATTTACAACAGAATTACAAATGGGAGGAGATTTTTGCAACTTATTTTGATCTTGACACCCATTTGTGATTTCAGATTTGAACCTTCCTTCATCTTCACTAGATCTGCCTTAGATAGAACAAAGACTGCATTCAGACCATCCACGTTGAGTGCACACAACACACATTTGAGAACTTATTTATCCTTTACCATATTTATGTCCCTGCCTCATGCCCCTTCAGTTCATCCATTTTAGCTTTTATGGAATTTTTGTATGCCAACTCTTTGTCGTACAAAGTCATTCATAATTATATTTCATCTATTAAATTAGCTGCTAAACGCTTTCATTGGCCTATTTTCCCCTTTTCCCATCATTTGGTCACGTCTTATCTTAGAAGCATCTCAATTAACTCAACACTTCCTCCTACTCCTAGGGGAATTTTTTACCTCTCCACATTAGCTGCCATATCCAGAGCTTGTGGCATACTTGATGATCCTGAGCTTTTTAGAGCTGCCTTTTTAGTGGCTTTCTTTGCTTTTCTCAGGATGTCGAATGTGGCTCCACATTCTAGGTTCAAATTTGACCCACTTAGGCACATTCTTAGGCAGGATGTTGTTTTCTTGCCCCCTGGGGCACATATCTTGATTAAATGGACCAAGACCCTGCAGGACAAGTCTGCTCATTATTTTGTCCAGGTACCAGCTCTTAGGAATAAGGTTTTGTGCCCAGTGTCAGCTATTCATGAACTTTTAGATTCTAGACAATTATCCGGATCTCAGGCTTTGTTTTCTCATAAAACCAGGCCTTACCACTCAGTCATTGACACTACCATTAGGGATAGTTTGACGAAGGTTCTTACACACCTTGGTATTCCCTTATTGGGGCACGTTTTTTTTACCTTCAGGCGTTCTGGGGCTACCTTAGCCTACGACAATAACATTCAACTCCAGCACATCATGGCTCACGGTTTGTGGAGGAGTGCTGCGGTTTGGACCTACCTCCAGAACGCCTCTTTGGCTCCTTCAATTATTCCCACCACTTTTGCGGCAATAATTCCCCATTCTATTTAGTTGGGCTTGGTGTTTTTAAAATCTTTCAATAATCTTGAAACCTTTTAAAACTTTTACTTTATATATCTACTAACATGTAAATAAATTCCTCAATTGGAACTTCACCCACTTTTCCTACTATTATGTTCAACCCTCTTCACTCGAATGTGACCTTCACTTGACCTTTAGACTTAACCTTGAACTAGGAAACTGTGGGTGACACGGCCTGTCAGGGGCCTGCTACATCAGTTTACTTGATACCTTAAATTCTTGGGTTATATTTTGTGGGAATCACCATTACATAACAACCAATCAGATACCAACTGGGGTTCAAGTTTTGAAAGCCAGGTCCTCGTGGAGCCATCTTGATTTTAGATTTGAAGGTGATACAACTGTATTCAAGAAATTCATACCCACCCCCCTACCCTGGTACACCATTATAGTTGTGACATATGGTCGGGTTTGACCTTAGGCGGCTCCAGGCTGACCCCCTCTTGATTTTGACAATTGAAACATAGCACGGTTATTGTAGTCCAAGGTAGGGCCAGGCAATTCCCTGGTAGCCCCCTCTCTTAGCTCCTCACTAACATATTTTATCAGGAGCCACTCATATGTTGAATTATGACTATGTTATGTCTAGGAGACACGAGTTGTCTATGTATGTTTCATTATTTTATGTTTTACACGAGTTGTTTGTTGTATTCCATGTATGGTGTTTTTAAAATCTTTCAATAATCTTGAAACCTTTTAAAACTTTTACTTTATATATCTACTAACATGTAAATAAATTCCTCAATTGGAACTTCACCCACTTTTACTACTATTATGTTCAACCCTCTTCACTCGAATGTGACCTTCACTTGACCTTTAGACTTAACCTTGAACTAGGAAACTGATGTGAATTAACCCTTACAGCTAATCCTCAAAAGGTTAGCTATAATCCTCAGATCTCATCAAAAGAAATCCTCACCACTAGTAAGATGGATTTAATTGTAATTAGCCCATTTCTTTTTGCAACCTTTGGGATGGCATCAACTTTTTTAAATTGACAGTTACTTTTGATAACTCTTAGAACTTATCTTCAAAGGGAAGGCTACAATTTCTCAGATCTAACCATCAAAGGAAAGCCTTTTAAACAGGATTAGTGCACAAAAGAGGCAAAGTTCTATCATATTTCTTTCAAGCAAAAGTTAAAAATAATATACCAGGTACCAACACATTTTTTAAAGTATCAGTGTGATAATTATTTAAATAGTTATTCTCATTAAAGGTATGCTTTACACAATTCACACTTTTACTTCCAATTTATTTCAAATATTTATAACTTTTTAACTATTAACTAACTTAGTGTAAGATATTACATGTACATATCATTATTATAGGGGAATAAAGTCGATAACTTTAACGAACGAAAATTTAACTTTCATACATGACTTTGTCCATTTCATGAAATGGATAGCAAAATATATATGGATTTGTCCATTTCACGAAATGGACGTTGGGTTAACCATTTCATGAAATGGACAATTTGCTTGTCCATTTCGCGAAATGGACAATTTCACATCTGGGTCGTAACATATACGAGATACTAAGTCGTATATACGTATTAAGTCATATATACAAGATAGTAAGTCGTATATATGAGATACTAAGTCGTACATATGAGATACTAAGTTGTATGTACGAGATACTAAGTCATATATACAAGATACTAAGTCATATATTTGACTTAAAAGTAAATAAATAATATATGTAAATTTGAAAAACTGGACCCACATGGGAGGCAAACCCAGGCCCTTGGTTTCACAAATTCACCACTCTACACATAGTACTACAGTGGCAGCTGTTTGTTGCAGATGTTTGAATGGTATATATTGAAAATCAATATCAGGCCAGGATCTCTTCACGATTTTCTATTGTCAATATTTTCGAAAGTATGTCACCTACAAATATACTATTTATATTTTGTTGAAAGGTATTATTTCGGCACTTCTGCAAGTTTTTATTGTGTTCAAATCCATACAGAAATGGTGGATAACTCGAAAGTTAAGCAATATAGTTGTGACATATGTGACAAAGGGAAGAAGATCTCTCTGTATTTTCCCAATTAAATATAAGAAAAAAATCTCTCATGACTTTAATTTTCATGCAAACTTCACCAAAGTTGGCGGAATCCGTCTGGACCCCATGAACTGAATGGATTCTGCGGTTTTTTGAGTAACAAGAAAAATGAACAGACAGAAAGACCGATCGAAATTGATTTCAATAACCCTCTCCTATGGTTGGGCGTTAAATAGTCCAAAGAATTCACAGTGAAGAGATAAGTTATTCAGCTTCTTCCAGAAAGATAACAGAGATATGGTAGAGCGGATTTCATCCGGCAACTCACTTAATATCTTGGGAGCATCATAGGAAAAACTAAAGGCTAAATTGCGTAACTGACTTATGACCAGATGGATTGAACTGTGATACCTCAAGAACTTCACCCTCCATCTAGTGACACAAAGAATTGTAAAATGTTCTCCTGGGATTCAAAAAAGCTGTAAAATAAATAAGATAACCACTCTGATGGCACATATAAGGGAGGACCCCTTCTATGTCACCAGCTATATGCCTTTCTAACTTGGTGTAATGGATTTGTTGTGCCATAGAATTTTCAGTTTGCAGAGATTAAGCCCTATAAAAGTTATATTAAAACTACAGTTAACCCTGTACTTTTCCTCATGTCCATGGGCTTGTACTTGGCCACAACCCTTCTTGGTATAAAAAGGAGTCTTTGTCTACCTAGTATAACAGGCCCAGCAACTAGGATAACCTTCAGAATTGAATTATGTAGTTGTCCAAGGCTGATTCTATTTATTTCAAATTTACTCCTTCAAACATATGACAGTTTAGGTTATTACAAGTAAAGACTGGTTTTAAAGATTCATTGTGAATACAAACTCACAAGATGGAATTTATATTTTGTACCGTTGTAGAACTTTGCAAGGTAGATGCTAATTCAACAGACTAGCACAAATAAACAGTATACATTTGCAATAATCAGTGGTTTACATTTTGCCTTGACCAACACGTATCAAATAGTTTATCTCCAGACTTTAAAGGCTTTGCAGTTATAGTTTTCAACTATGGCTTCAGACGGTTAAAAATATCTTGTCTGGTCTGTATCTTGGAAATGGTAATGTGCTTGAAGTCGGTTCTTCTTAGGGTCATCTGTTGATCTTACTGTAGTGACCTTTATAAGCAAAATTCTTGTACGGGCTATATCTCAGAAGGTGCAGGAAATTGAAATTAGGTAGAGACATTAATTGGGGTGTAGATGTGCAATGTCATAGTGTCCATATGATGTTTTCTTCTGCCTTATTTGATACATATTTCTAATACCACATTTGGATTACTGCAACTGATTATTCTATGTACTTGTATGTAATTGCACTATCTCCATTGACAGCTATATTTCGTTGATAAATTGTACAACTGCATAGCTTTCATAGTTTACTAATTAATGCTGTAATCTTGTTATTGAATTGTCCTGTTTTGATATTTCGTCTTTACATATATTTTATCTCTCGTAAGTGTTATTTCTCATGCACCTTTACACTGTCTGGTTTGAAAGTCTCCTGATGTTTGCACTTTTTCACCTGTGAAATACCTCATGGTGTTTAATGCTGTTTCCCCTGTCTGTGGGGTAAGGAAATCGCTGATGATATTTTCTATAACTGTGAAACTGTTCAAAATATATGCAATATGTAATATCCAAATAGTGATATTATTAACTTTGGTAAATGTAATCAGAGACACAACATAAATGTAAAGACTCATATAAACCCTGTGTGCAACTTTTTTTTTCCATTCTGGGTACCATGCATTAGAACATAATGGTTTCAACAAGTGCAGTCCCTCTTTATGAAGGTGTCTGGTGCTGAGGAGTGTTTGTTGTTGGTTCTGTGGAGAGGAATTATGTGCTCTTCTAGGTACTGGACATTGACACCATTGAGACTAGGGCAAGTCTGTTGCTCATAATGCTATCATTTACGCTTTAGTAGTATGTAATCGAAAAGACAGTCAAGACAGATGCATTCGAAACTACATGTTAACCATAGACTACCTACATAGGGCAAGAACATTTACAAATGGAAGCTGGGCCAGATAGGTTTACAATATGAAACTTAACCCTTTATTTCACTTTCCATAATGCGTACAATAATCAGCTAGAATATTATTTACACAATCAACAACTTACTTAATCAATTTACTTAATTAAACTAAACATAGTAAAACATTTTATGGAGGCAAATGATATATCTATTGAAAGAAATCATTCAGATTTGGTAAATACGTTTATTATCATATGTTTATTTGCAATTATCTCCCACCATTTAATGTTGTTTAGGCTTGCGTTTCTTCTATTATTTTAAGCTCATGTTAAATCATTTGCTTTATTTTAAAACTGAAAATTTTTCTTAAAGCTTTTGTTATTGCCACCTAACTAATTCAGGTACAACTTTAACAATAACATTTAAGAGTAATATGTGATTAAACTATTTAAGAAGCTGTAGGCGTTATTTTACAACAAATCAGCAGTTTCCTATCTTCCCATCATTCAACACCGTCTGATATACAGATCGAAAGAGGAGTCATTAATTTTTTCAGGGTCTTGGAATCTGCACTGGAATCTGTTGTTTTTGAGACTGATCAGATCAAAGCCCACACACTCATCTGTTTTCTCACATTGGACCATGCAGAATGAAGAGGCCAGTCCTTTGGAAAGGGTCAAATACCAGGGTATATCTTTGGCCTGGGTGAAACCAGCAGATGTATATGACCGACTGTTATAGCACCTTGGACCTGAAATATTAAGAAGTTATGTTGTATTTAAACATTCTCCGAGTACTGACAATGATCCACAGCTTCGCTATGAGAGCATGTAGGGATTAATAATTCTGCATCACTACAATAATGGTATTAATAATAATGATAATAATAACAATAATAATAGACTAAATCTACAGAGTACCCTTAGAGCACAAACCTCCACCAGGACATGTTTCCGAAAATACTGGGTTAATGGCAACAAGAATATGATCTGGCTCTTTCCAAAAATTTAAGCAGTTCTTCAGTTGGCCAGATCCTTCCTTTGAAGAAACTTTCGGAAAGATCTACTCATTATTTTGGAGCAATGTGAATCAAAAAGTCACGGAAAATACATTGAAAAGGAGCCTTTGAAAATCCAGGATTTTTTGGTATTTTTAGAATTTTTTCCCTAAATTTAATTGCTTCTTACTTTGGTCAGGGCCTATTCATATGTAAAATTTCAGAAAGATTGGTGTGTAACTTTTGGAGATTTTGTAAACACAAGCAAAAAAACCCCAAAGAAAAACAAACATTGCATCTTGGTTAAAAATATAAAAACATACTGGGTGCACACATCCATCAAAGAAATAGATTTACAAATCCCACTTAAGTAACAACACTTTTTCATGAAAAAGTAATCCCGCTTAAGTACCAACACTTTTTCGTGAAAAAGTAACAGATAGGGAAATGCTGTCTGCTGTTTTAGAATCTTAAGCTGGAACATGAAGGTTACTTTTCAGGAAAAGTAACAAATAGAGATGTGGTGTCTACATCTTAAACCCTCAGACGTCTTGCTTTCTTTCATGAACAGTTACAAGTAAATATATATTATTTGCTTTATGACACCTTGTACCTGAAATATTAATTGTATGTCAGTTGGTTTTATTCACTAACACTAATATTCTCAGAATTGTCTCAGAACAATCTTAATTCCTGTAATGTTTTAGAGTCCTTCAGATGTTAATAATACAATGGACGTGTGTGAATCAGACAGCCTTAGTATTGCTTGGAAATGTGTTTACAAGTATACCAAAACTGGATAATAGCCCTTCCCTGCCCCCTACCTCCAGGAATTGAGCGTTCGAGTTCAGATCCATTATCCGAAATTTATATACCATTGTACACGCGTGAAATCATTAGCCCATGCTCACAAAGAAATCAGAAGTGGAAACAGTTTAAAACTTCCATGGGACTTGCAAGGTAATGGACAGTTTACAACTGAGTCACAAGGACCTCTGCAGATGTCAGACGGTGACCCAAGGACAGGGATGTTTCCCGAAATGCGGGTTACAGCGGGGGATACCACCTGTAGTATGAAAGGGGTATAAGATTATAAGTTAGGAAAAAACCTCTCCTAACTATTTAGGTACAGTTGTATCAGTGAATCTGATTGGCCAAGTGCTATGAAATATTTTGATTTATACATTTGGCTGTTTATGATAATGACCCTCTGCAAAGAATATTACTCACAGCTTTATATTGCTCCGAGATTTGTAATAATGATTCATTGTAAATTAGTGTATTGTTAAAATGTGACAAATTATTCAAAAGAAATTACAAAATTCACCTCTTTTCTTCCACACACAGAAATAAATCAGCTGCCAATTATTTGCTGTTAGGACCTGCACAAAATTACTGTATGAGTTGAAATTTTCACAAGACATTTGTTTTAACTATTTTAGCTGATGAGCTTGGAGAGGTAAATGAATTCCTAGTGTAAATTTAAATCTATTCCTCTAAAGTAGAGTCTAGCCATTAGTGAAAATTATTTTTGAAGAATTAGTGAAAATGTCTTCTCACTAAAAGTTGAACATTTACACTAACCTCTTGGATAAAGAAACCTCCTCATCCAAAAACAACACTATTATTGCCCCATTTATACAAACTAAATCAAGTGATATCAACATCCTGTCTTCCCAAGGTAGCTTTCAATTTAACTTAAAATCTAAGTACGGGATTTAAGGTCAACTTAGAGTTAGGAATGTCATGAATAGAGTTTCATAATTTCTTACTTGAAATCTAAGTAACACTTAGAAACTAAGTTAGGAATGGTCAAATAATTGTTCGTGAATCTGATCAATGGACCCGTATTCACAAAAGGTATTAGCCATGGCTTAGGCTTAAAGTTGAGACTTTTGTCTCAAGTTTCTGCCCAAAAACTGCTAAGACTTTTGTCTTAGGCTTAGTGGTATTCACAAAGAATTTAAGACTGGTCTTAGGCTCAGCCAAGGGCTTAACTTTAAGACTGGTTGGTAGTGGGCTTAAATTTTGTAAAGAGGACTTAAATAGTGCCGCCATAGACTTTTCTCCACTTCAAAATTTGAAATGGCTGTAAATAAAGTATAATTATACAGAACACCTCACTAAAGCAATGTTTGGGAAGTTTATATGTGGTAACAAGGTTTTTCATTTCAAAACAGCACTTTTCTTTAGATAAAATGCATTAAATGAAGGATATATGTCACCAGTAGTATAGTTTGAATAGAAAAGAAAGGTCACATGACACAGAAAACCACTGTGGTTATTTGATAATCTTCAACTTAGCTAAGTCACCCTTTGTGAATACGGTGTTAAGACAAAACTTAGCTGAGACAAAAGTCTTAACTTTAAGACTGGATTTAAGCCTAAGACCTGGTTAAGTCTAAGACCTTTCATGAATACAGGCCCAGACTTTTATATACTTAATGCAATGAGCCGATACTATTGAAACTTGCAATGTATCAAACTGCAAAGCCCCAAGAAGTAATATATTTCATGTTTGTATGTAATTTGTGAGACCATCATAGGAAAAGTGTGAACTAGGTATTAAATACTAAAAGGTAGTACATAACACGTACAGTTGCACTCCTGAATATAAGCAGGTGGTGGAGGTTTGTTATCGAACGAGAAACATGAGTTCAAATATTCAATGGCAGACAAGTCAACAAATGGAGAAAAATCTGCTGGTACAGAAAATCTGATCAGATGCTAGTGGATTACATATACAAACCTTGAGCACACATCCTGCTGTAATGAACACTGTAGTAGTTGTCATGAAGATCATAGCCAGTTACAAAACAAGTGTCCGGAAGCTGCATCAATGCCCCAACACAGACAAACTGTGTGATGTCATTACAAGCTTCCTTACAGTGGTCTGGTATATACCCATCTCCAACCTTCTGTAAAATATCTCCACCTATTGTTATGGCACCAGGAAATAGAGCAAACTGGTCACAAGGAGCTAAAAAGATATAAGTTGTATTATGCTGATGTCACATTTTCTTTCCCTAACAACAACTAATTTGTGTACAGAAGGAAACGATAAAATAGTAGTATTATATTATACATTGACATGCAAGTGGAGTAATTGGGTCAATACCTCATTATTGTGAACCCTATGCATGGAAATCTGTGTTTACGATATTTTGGTCTATTACAAAGAAATTTTCTAAAGGTAGTTGTATGACAGCCTATAGAAGTAGTAGTTTGTTATGTTAAATTAGTTCTTTTATTCAAGACTATAGACGATGGTAGTGTGAATGCTGCATAATGGTTAAAGTGTGAATTATAAAGAGACAGCTGTAAATTTATTATGATTTTCAACTTATGATTTACAAATACCTTAATAGAAGCCTTGATTGGAGGCAATTTTGTGATAAAGTCCACACTGTTGTACATTATTTCTACAATAAAAAGCCTTACCTTGTATGTCGTAAATATATAGGTATACATTCAAATTTTAGGTGATACCATCAGTGGCATCTAATGGGGGGATTCCACTGGAACCGACTCTATCACTCTAGGGTCGGTTGCAAAAGTCATAGAATCAGGGATGAAAACCACAAAAAGTGGGCAAAAATGATGGGTTGGTTACATACTCCCATCAGGATGTAGAACATACCGGCTTGTCTGGATCTTGATCCCGACCTGACTTGGGGTCAGGATCATTTTCTTCACAAGTCGGGAAACTACCAAGACAAATCTTAAACCCCTAACAGACAAGCTTAGCAAGGCTCGACAAGCTGTACTGACAAACCGATATGTTCCCTACTCACCCCAACTAGACTGATTAAATCCTGGTGTCAGGATCCACAGTCGAAATCAAACCAAAACTATATAAACCGCCTCTGGCTCACAAAAACATCATTTGTCACTGCAAAGATGCCAGTTACATATCAGAGAGACTTCATACATCAGCTTAGGGTACTTTTGGTTTTTATTGAGTTTAATATTTTAATTTGCATCTGGATGGAAAAACACAGGAGGACACATTAGCACCATCACCTGCCCTACAGCCACCAGCATAGCCTCAGCCCCAGCCAACCCCCAGGAGAAGCAGGAAGCTACGACACCCTGGAGTTTTGCCCTGGATACGTCAAAGACAAGAAAAGGGATGCTACAGCAACCTCCTGGCCGACTTCATGCACACAGACATCACAGAGTACCAGAAATTCGTCAGGATGCCACCTGCTTTTTTACCTCACTGAGGAACGCATTCAACACAGCATCAAGAAGTCAATCACCAATTTCAGGAAGCCACCTGATGTTGGACTCAAGCTGGCCATAATCCTGAGACACCTGGCCACTGGAGAGACCTACACCTCCTTGCAGTATCACTGGTTGGTAGGCCGCACCACCATCTGCAAATTTGTCCCCAAGGTCTGCCGAGCCATCCCTGCTGAATTCCACGACGAATATTTGCACTACCCTGATAGCCCTCATGAATGAAAAAGGGTGGAGGAAAGTTCAGAAACAAATGGAATGTACCCCATACTGTAGGTATCATAGACGGGAAGCATATCGCTATGAAGAAGCCCAGGAAAACAGACATTGACAAATACAACTACAAGTGCTTCTTTTATCTGGTTTTCCTGGCCCTGGAGGATGCAGAATACAGTTTCCTTTTGATAGACTGTGGGTTAAGTGGTTCTTGCTCAGATGCACAGATTTTCAGCAGAAGTCTTTTGAGGGAGGAGATCGAGAATGGCAGCTTGGGGTTTCAACCGCTTGAATCCCTGGGAAAGGGAGGGCCAGACTTACTCTGCTTCTTGCTAGGTGACAACGCTGTTGCCTTGGATGGTAAAACCCTACACCCAAAGACATTTGACCATGGAAGAAAGAATAGCCAACTACAGGCTCTCCAGGGACAGAAAGGTGGTTGAAAATGCCTTTGGAATATTAGTGAGCCGCTTCAGGGTACTATAGGGCACCATGGAGCCAAGGCCAAGGGTTGTCAGAGACATTGTCTGTACGTGTGTGGTAAGATAGGGCGGGGCAAATAGAGCACCAACCCCAGGAATGATGTAGCAGCCCAACAGAATGAACAAGCAGTGTATGTACCCAAATGAGAACTGCAGGAATCCTTCGAGGGAGGACAAGCATCAACAAGAACTAGTGAAGGACTATTTCAATCACATGGGGGAATTGGCTGGGTAGGACGACAGGATCTGAGATGTGGCAACCAACCGCCCTGGGTGCAGAAGCTGGCATCTATTAGTCCTTTTCAAGATTACTATCAGTCCTTTTCAGGACTACAGACTGAAGATTTCTGAAGAAGCTTGAAAGTCCTTATATATTGTGTTTGCTTTCTTCGCCTGTAGCTGAGGCAACTGATGGAGGGTTGAAGTCCTTTGTCAGTATCAATGTGAACGTAAGTGGTCCAGCCTGTGGTTGTCAACGACTAGGAAGGAAGTCGGCTGCCATCTGGATTATGCTGCTGTACTTTGCTGGCCACTTGGCTCTGCTGAGCAGTTTGGATGACCTGGCTTGAAGGCATATTTGTCTGTATCTATGTATCTGTACTCCCTTGAAGCTGGAGCTGGCTGCTGTGTCTGTTAAAATGTCTGTGGCACAAATGTTGAAACTGCACTGTTGCTGTGGCTGCTGGGGCTGACCACCACATTTTTCTGCCTTGCTTTGAATGTTGCTAAGGAGCTTGACAGCCTCATTTCTAAATGTCTGAAAGTTTTCTCCTCTAATCCCTCCACCTCCAACGCCAGATAGTTGTAGAAGGCTGTATGTGTTGTCTCCTGCTTTTGCCTGAGGAATGATGATGGCATGTTTCTCATTTGTGTGAACTGGTCCATGACCTGCTGGTCGACCAAAGAGAGCCCTGAAGCTGCGGTGGGGCTCATGACTTGTTGAGGCTGTAACATAGTGCCTGTTGACCATATTTATCTCCATACTGTCTGTGTCAGTTGAGGCTCTGAAAATGTTGTGTACTGTAGTAGCTGAAGAACTGGCTCCTTGAAGGCTGATAACATAGTGTCTGTTGACCATATTTATCTCCATACTGTTTGTGTCTGTTGAGGCTCTGAAAATGTTGTGTACTGTAGTAGCTGAAGAACTGGCTCATTTGAAGGCTGATAACTTGCTGAGCACCTTGTGTGTGATGTGTGGGGTGTGATGTGTGAGATTAAGCGCTATAAAAGTGCTATTAGAATTAGAATGTGCTACTCAGGAATCCTAACTTGTCCTATATCCAAGTCTGACGTTCCTTCATCTCCTTCAGGGCCTACCCAGACTTTGACTACATCAGCTTCTCATAACATGTCCATTGTGTGTCAAATCAGGTCTTGCCCACCTTGACAGACAGCTTGCAACTCTTGGCAAACTGCTCCCAAAGACACTCCTTCCTTGCTGTGTTCTTGAAATGTTTACTAGTCTTGTCGTACAACTCCTCATGGTCCTTCACAAAATCCGCAATAGCCTCCTCATCAGAATCAATGAGACAATGCGCTCCTTCTTGTAACATGACTGGGATGGTTCTCCTTCAGCAGCCTCTGTATCAGTGTCACTTTCTCTCCTGGGCTTTTTTTCTGCAACTCCCTCCTCTTGCGAATGTGATTCATCCGCTCTTGCTTCTTCTCTCCTTGACTCTTCCTCCTGCTGTTGCTGTTGTTGTGCCTCCTCCCTCTCTCTGGCTTCCCTCTTCTGCCTCCTCCACTTGATATCTGACACTGTGTCCCCAAGCTCAAATTCAGGAACACTGTCAGTGGGAACTTCCATCTTCCTCACTCTTCTACCTTTCCTAGGCCCCATTGTCAAATAATAAGCTGCAGTGTTTTCATGAAAAACAAAATCATCAAGTATAAAGTCAGTTAAAACTAAAAAAAGTCAACTAAAACTCAAAACTGCCCTAGATAGTTGTTAAAAAAAACTCTTCTAGCCGACTCGCCTTATACAGTCACAGATTTTATCAGAAGACAAGCCTTTGGTCAAAAAATAAAGCCGGCTTGTCCTACATAGTTTTCAGCTTGTCTGTTGTGTAACCAGCTTGTCAGTTTCTTTGTACAGCTTGTCTGTATGTGTTCCCGGCTTGTCCTACTGAGATGTTACCAACCCTATGGCTGAAGACTTCCAGTCATGACAGGAAGTGTCCAAGTCAGGTCGGTTGTGTTTATGACAGGCTGGTTTGCTTTCAAGTACGGTCTGGTAGTGTTCAGGGACTGTCTGGAGATGGAGTCCTGGTACTGAAGCAGGACAGGAAGAGAAGATTTTCAAAACAAGACGGTAACAGTGTAGGATAAGACAGGAAGTGTAACCGACAAACCATAGAGATCCATAACAGGACGGTTTTAGGTGGGCAGAGCCACACTCTAGATGCAGAGTCATGGAGGGTTGGTGAAATACCAAACATGTTTGATATTTTGCCGATCCATTGTGACAAGCCACAAAACTATAACTGACCGTGTAAACTGTAAACTGACACTGTAAACATTGCTCCCGACCCTCCAAAACACCTTGTTACCAACAGGTCAGCTTCAGTGGAACACCTCCCATAAACTTAAAAAAATGGCTGAATGTATTATATGAGCACTGTATGGATCCACTTCCTGATGTGCTTTAATGCCCCAATCACACTACAGGTGGTTTTATGTATTGTTATATGTGCTTTTCATAATGTCTCACTCACTGTACTGCAATACTTCTGTCAGTTAACTTTGCATACTGTTCCTTGCTTTCCAGGGCCACGAAGATGGAAGTTGTAAACTGTTCAATATTTCTGCCCACTATAAGCACTATCAAGGTTCTCTCCCATAACTGCCTGTAACATCGTGTTGTATCATTTTTCTAGTTGTTCTGCTAACCTTTCTGCTAATTCGGTGTCATTCTGTATCTTTTTCTGCCTCCAACCAACTTCTTTATTTGCCATTACACTACTGTATCTTTATAATATTGTTTCTGTATATTTTCTGTGTCCAACCATGGCCATCGCCCTCCCAATTCTAATTGTTATCTGTGGCATAGTTGTAACTATTAGTGTGTAGCTGGGTTTTACAGTAGTTACAACATTTTGCCTCTCATTTTTCTACAGTCTTTATTCACTAGAAAAACCACCTCTAGTGTGACTTGGGCATCCCACACAATATAGGGATGGATTGGTACAACAATGTGTAGATTGGGAGGCTGTCAATTCAAAACGGTTCCGATTCCAGATTTTAGTACACTCACTGGCCCAAAACTGCTCAACTGTATTGCGATCAAATTTCCCAATTTTAACTATTTTTTCAGACTTTGGGGTTTGATTTCAATATTTTAAGTTTCAAATGTTTCAGTACCAAGATACCAGCAACACCGACCCATCCCTAATATATACTAGATAAAGATGTAATTTATTTCTCACTTGTTAAAAAAGTCTGCCTCTTGGTGACTGCATGTTTATGTGTGGAAGGGTTCCACTGTTTCATGTGATCTGGTCTGGTGGGTATTGGGTTATGTGGAGTACTGGAACATTCGCCTAAAGCCAATGCTAGTACCAGAGTCAGATAGCTGTAATCCACCATAGCAGCTGTTTGGTTGAATCTCTGTTGAGAAAAAAAGAGACAGACACATTTTAAAGTGATTACTTAAATCATTATCTCTGGTACCATATTCACCAACAAACATGTTTCTGAATTTTTTTCTGAAAATTATCTTTGGAAATGGTATTTTTTAAGAAAATAATTTTGCTAAACATGAGGGGAAATTTCAAAATTGTCGTTAGAATTTCTCTGTTATTAAGTTTCTTTAAAGAAACTACAGCTTTCTACCAGATAATACCAAGTCAAACCTTTCTTTGTTGAGGTCACAAGCTACAACCAAACAGGCCTACTGTTGGTTGTGGAGGGACCAGGTTCATATCACTTCATGTTTAGGTAGGACTACCTCATAGGGATTCTCATTCAGGTAGGATATCCTCATTGGCATTCAATATAACTTGGAATGCATTTTAGTTTCAGGGCTACTTATTTGAAAAACCTCTTCATTGTGTACTTCCAATATATAAGGTTTCTTTTCAGAACCATGGGGGTGAAGTCGTCAAGCAGAAAGCGAATATGTACAGAAACGACTGTAAGGAAAGGTGCGACCTAAACATAACTACAAAAAGTACAAATAGCACCTGTTTTATAAACCATGGTATCAAGTTTGCCATACTAAAATAATTTGTATTCTCAGAAGATTTGTTTCACTCTTAAATATTTTATAAGTTATAAAATAAATATTTTCTAAGAAAGGATAATTGGTAAATATGAGCATAAATCACAAGTTTACTCGGTGTCTTATTCACTAAAACTATGAACCAATTTAATATGTATACAAATATGTTCATAGTTACACTACTGAACTCCTATTTAAAAACTACAACTGTGACATTCGCCAAGGTATGTGAAATTCGGCATCAGGTGCCATCCTGCAAAAAGTAAGAAAACATCTGTGCCAAGTTTACATCGGGGAGCTTCAAAGCTTAATCTGCTTACCAAAACCACAATTAATAATAAGAATTATTTTCAACAAGTCAAGGGGATACAATGGGGTTATTATCATTGTCAACATTCATATGACAAATATGTGGCCAAATGCTCATATTCACCTATTATGGAGATTTGTTTTTACTGATAATATGATTTGAGGTTTCAGGGCAACAAGGTCATTTTTGTATAGTGCTTCTCCTGTCAACGTAGGATATTTTAATAGTTTTTTTTCTAAACGTACAATTTGGTTTTGTGATGGAATTTATATTTTTTTAAATATTTAGAACTGAGAAAAGAATATTAACTCAGTTCGTGGTTATAAAAGCAGCATGCTACAGTTAATACAAAGGTATTAGTCCAAGAGCTAGGTAAGATTTATTTTTGTTGGAAGCGCCAAAAGGTCTGAGGGTTGTTTCTTATGTGAAATTTACTCAGGAACTTAATTTACTTACTTACTTTTGATCATCCAGGTAGACCTAAGACATGAAATTTTACTTCAAAATGAGGTACCCCGATAGCGAAAAGGGTCAATTTCTGGGACCAAAAGTGTGCATGGGTACCATGTGTTTTCTGCTCCTAGACCAATCTTAAATATAAAACATATCAATACTATACATACCACCAGAAACTGCAGGCATTGCGCTTTACTTTCATATGATATATCACTGTCTGAGTAGCATATAAGCTGAATAAACTATAATTCTATACCAGTTTTGATACCAAAATCATTAGTATTTCAGATGGAAATTTTGATTTCTCACTCAAAACTTTATCTGAAGGAGTAATATCTCCATGAATGCTAGATATAAAACTTGTCTTTAAAATGAGGGAGCTGTGTGGTTTAATATGATACATTTGCTGTGTTTGTACCTCAAACAGAAAAGGTTTAAATATTTCTTGAGTACACCCATATCAGTTTTACTCTATGAGACCAACATTTTGCACACAACAAGAATAAATCAAACATAATACTCTTAGATAGCCTAACAATTATATATTTACAAATAACTAGAAAATGTAGGTATAGGTAAATTAAATTTTAATTGATTACATAACAGACTACTGTCTTTGGTCTGACACAAGCTGGTCCCACCAAACATATGAAAAAGATGTCCTGAGTCTTCTCTGGCCATACCTCCAATGCCCCCATCACTTGCTGGAGGGTTGATGCTTCCCATACTCGCTAGGTTGCTATGACATCACATCCTCTTCTTTTTTGTTTGGCACAAAAAGAATTGGAAGTTCTTTTTAAGCTCAACAAACCTTGACCAACTGTATGTACTAGTTTTCTCTACCCTTCTAACTACCTGTCACAATATAACCGATAAGGTACTAGGCATGGCTAAATAAATCAACAAATATTATATTTTGTAACTATTTTAAGTGCTTGGTTGTGTGTATTTGTATGGATATCATGACCTCACTTGGACAGAAGAGAGGTTTATTTATTTGTTGTTTTACGTCGCGTTCAATAGCCAGGGTCATATTGCGACGGGTAGTTTACAGGTGGAGGAAACCAGTGCATACTGCACTGTAAACCACCGGGCATCGGCACCTAACTACCAACTTTCCAACATGAAGCCCCTGGAACGAGATTCAAACCGGTGTCCTCAGAGGTTGTAGGTGAGAACTCTAACCGCTACACCACCGAGCCCCCCTGACAGAAGAAAGGAGGGTGTGGGCTAATAATGGTGAGTTTTGACAGTCATATAAAATGTGTTCATTGCCATAATAAGGGGTCTGGAAATAAACCCTGTGTGTTCAGAAGAGAGGACTGCCTTGCATGCCTGCTTCCTGACCAACACCAGCAATTGTTTGAAAGGTGGACAGTGGTTAAAGTGTTTCTTTGTTCTCAGGACTCTAAATGTGCTTCTTTCCTTAAATGTTCATGTTCTGATAGATGCAAATTTCATGTTTGTTGTGACTCCGGCAGCTTCAGTGTTTTTAACAGAAAAGGTGTCAGTCCAGATACAGAGAAAATCCGAATAAATCCTGTGAAAGATGCTTCTTTTGTAGATCTGTGCCCCTCTGCCCCTCCTGTGACAAATATCCTCAGTGTAGCAAAGGTATTTCTGTAGGGGTCAGACTGCAAAAGTTTTGGCAGGTCTTGGCATCAAAGAGTTTGAGTCCCAAGGTTTGTTTTGATATTGGAGGAGGGATACAGCCTCAAATTCAACATCAAACCTCACTAGGGAACCTCTAATAAGGAGTGCTCATGCCAATCCCCTAAGAAACAGCTACTTGACATAGGCGTAGAAACTGGGGGGCAGCGGGGGTGGCCGCCCCTCCAACCATAAAGTTAGATCACCCAGTGACAGGTCCTCAGTGGCCTAGTGGTTAGCAAGTTTGGCATCTAATCATAGGCTGTCACCTCTGTGGGTTCGAGTCCCACAAGTGGCAATTCTGAGGACCTGTCCCAATATGACCCTGGCTGTTGAACGGGACGTAAAACCCCAACTTTGACCAACCATAAAGTTGGGGGGCGGGGGATATCTTTTGCCCCCCCCAACTTTTTGAAATGGAACTAAACTCCAATTTTGAAGCTTATGTAAATTTTTAGGTAGTTCAATAATATGTGGTCAAATTACACTTTTACCTTGTTCACTGCTCACATGTACCATTGTGTAAGCTATAAAATACTATAAACTATTTATCTTTATGATTTGTAAAAGGAACGTTTTCAGTTAACCTGTCATGGGATTTGTAAAATTCTATGAAATGTTTCACTTATATAGACAAAAATCATACATATAGTAATCTTCTATATTTAATTTACTGTGTTGCTAATTATTTATAACTTGTTGTTTCAAATTCACACAGATCAATGGTTTAACACAGCAATTTGTCAGCTGATAAGATTTTTCCCATAAAACTCTTACTTCTTTACTGTGTGTTTATCAGACCTAGCCAGTCCAGGAGATACATCTCCTCAATATGAGGATTAACCTTGCTAAATATAGATCTTGTATCAGCTTGGCACTTGAAGGAAAGGTCACAGGTTCTGGAAACATGTAGTCAAGATATTAGAAATGCCTTTCAAATGCAGAGGTGACTATATGTATTTCTATACCTGGACAAGGTCGGGGAAATGTAGGATTGATGTCAGTCACACTGTCATCACAAAGATTTCCTTTGGTAAAGGAACTTAAAAGTATATTAATTGGATCATTTGAATTTGTATATTACCTACATGCAATACATTCTGTAAAATTAACCAAAATTGTTGGCGTCGAGTCGAGTCAGTGCAATCTAGTTCGTCCACCCAACTGTGGTAAAGGTCAAAATCCAGTCCTCTCTCGTGTTCTACAGTCGACTGTTTCTTGTTCCCAAACCCAACCAAAAGTGGTGGCCCATCTTGGACCTTAGTACCTTATATCGGTCCTTAAAGATCAAAACTTTCAAAATGGAAACCCTAGAATCAATCAGACTGTCCCTTCAAAAAGGAGACCCTGAGTTCTGAAATCAACTCCCTTTTGGTAAAATTCAGTTGCTCAGTCTGGCATTTGATGTCCCTGATAGGCCTGATAGGTGCCATCAGGTCACCTTTACATGCCACCCATACAATGGCATCTAAAGAACAATTGGCACATTCCAGAGTCTCTGAAAAAGCATGGTCCCATTCCAAAATTGCTCCATCCATATCTTCTTTGGTGGTTGTAGGGGGAAAATGTGGGCCGTTCAGTTCTTTACAGATGCATCAAATGAAGGTTGGGGCGCACATTTAGAAGACTGCACAGTAAAAGCAGCATGGTTCATTCCAGAAAAAAAAGCTGCACATAAACTTCCTAGGACTTAAAGTGGTCCTCTTGGCCCTAATGGAATTTGAACCTTTTTGCAAACAAAAAATTGTCCTTGTGGCCACTGACAACACTACAGTGGTGGCTTACATAAACAAAGAAGGGGTATGAGATCAGGGTCTCTCTGTGCCCTCATTTGGAGACTCTTTTCCTGGTGCAACCTCAGGCAGATTTGCCTGAAGGCTTGCCACATATTGGGCCATTTATACATGATAGCCGACAAGCTGTCTTATCACCAGCAGGTCATTCAGAAGGAATATTCTGTGCTTCAGGAGACTTCGAACAAATTTACCTCCGGTGGCCCCATCCCCAGATAGAACACCAGATGCAACAGTTACTTCAGTATCCCCAGTCCCAGATGCAAAGGCCTGTGCAGTTTATCCTGACCTGGGAGGTCTGGACCTCTAATCCTTCCCTCCCATTCCTCTACTGACCAGCATGATAAACAAGATTCTCAGTCATTGTTCTCAGAGAGTGATCATCATAGCACTGGAGTGGCCCAACATGTGATAGTTCTGGGACCTGGTAGACCTGTCATTCAAGATATCATTGTGTCTACCCTACCTGCCTAACATTTGTCACTCGGTGATCAGGGACAGGACATCTCCGACCCGAATTGAAACAGAGATGTTCAACCAGAGCTCTTGTAAAGCAAAGTGGACTGTTTTTGTTCAGTGGAGTTAATCGAGTAAGGTGGACTTCAATTTCTAATCTACAGAACATACAGCAGGCTTTCTCATGCATCTTTACCATTAGTGGAATTCCCAGCACCATAGATTGCTATAAGACTGCTATTGCTGATAAAGTAGGAAACTCTTCCCTTAATATCAGCAAAGATGAGAATCTCACCGAGCAGAGGGACAGACCCTAAGGGCACTGAGGTGTTTACTCATGAATCCTGTCCTTAGTGCTTCATCAACTGATTAAGGCTCCTTTTGAACCTCTCATGAAAGATTCCTTAAAGCATCTTACCTTCAATACCATTTTCCTCCTGGCCCTGGGATCGAGCACATGCAGGAGTGAATTACTCACCTGCCTAAACGGGAACATTTTACACTAATCAGACTGGTCAAAGTTCTTGTATCCTTCCCCAAGCTTTCTAAGAACCAGCTGGGAAGACATGGCCTGGAGGGTGTGGCTCCAGTGATGATCCCAATCTTAGCTCCCACTCTGTTGAGATCACTTGAGGATAGGTCACTTTGTTCAGTGCAGGCTTTATGATATTACCTGGACAAAACGGAGGATCTCAGGGCTAACATGTGGCTGGTATTTTGTCTCGTTCAAGAATAATTTTACCATGGTTGTCTCTCCTGCTAGTATTTCTTCTTGGTTCGACCAAAAAGGATTCTGTGTTACTAGCTGTCTGACCAAGAATCACTTGGTCTAAGCCCACGTTAGGGCCTTTGCCACTTCAAAGGCTGTTCAAGGAGGAGTTTCCTTGGATCAGGTTCTGTCAGCCAGTCACATAACCCCTTCACTCAGTTTATTTAAGGATGTGGCTTGGGCTGATTCTGAGCTCTATCATCTTGGAACAATAGTGGTGGCTCAGTACATTCACCACGAAGTCCCATTTATCTGTAATCTGAGTATTTTGGAGTAGTTGGGTGTCTTCATTGTTTCCAACCTCCTTTTGACATGGACGGAAGCTGATGTCCTCTTCAAAGGAAGAGCTTATGCTTGATTGAATCCCTTATCCTGGCACATGGGGTGTCAGATGATGTTTTCTTTAGCCTTCCTGGCTCCATCCTCTTGGAATCCTCCGGTAAGTCTTTCTCCCCCTATCGCATATCAGTGGAGGAAAATAAGGGGTGGGGTAACTGGTCACTGGTATAACCAGGAAGACCTTGGGACCCTATAAAGGGATTAACTTCCTCTTACAGTTCATTTCAGTCCACCAGTCAGCTACCCTCCTTCAACTGGGTAGTTATTCTGGCAGTGGTCTGCAACAAAATAGCAAATTTAAAAGGAAAATTAAATTTTTATTAGTTAATATCTTACCTAAGAGATGGGAGATTCTCACCCTAACATCCCCAATTTCTTACCTTACTGGGGACCTCAGGGTAGGGTTTTTAAAATTGAAAAAGAAGATCTGACAGCATAGCCACCTAGTGAGTACAGGAAGAATTAGCCCTCTAGCAAGTGATGAGGGCATTGCCAGTCCTGCTGGAGGAGACTCAGGACAAATTTTCTGACGTTTTGGTGGGACTGGATTGCTTCAGACCAATGGCTGGTGTCTCTTAGGTAAGATATTAATTTAAAAATAATACTAAAAAAAGTTTAATTTAATTTACCTATATTGAAATTTTCTAATTATTTGTAAATATTTAATTGTTAGACTAAGAGTATTATTATTTATTCTTGTAGTGTGCAAAATGTTGGTCTCATAGAGTCAAATCAATAGGGTTGTACTCATAAAAAACATTTAAACTATTTTCTGGTTGAGGTACAAACACAGCAAACATATCAAATTAAAGCACATAGGGCCTTCATTTTAAAGATAAGTTTTATATTCAGCATTCATGAAGATGTTACTTCGTCAGATAAAGTTTTGAACGAGAAATCAAAATTTCTATTTGAAATACTAATGATTTGGGGATCAAAACCGGTATAGAATTATAGTTAATTCAGCTTATATGCTACTCAGACAGTGATATTTCATTTGAAAATAAAGCTCAATGCCTGCACTTACTGGTGGTATGTATAGTATTGTTATGTTCTGTATTTAAGATTGGTCTAGGAGCAAATAATGCATGGTACCCATGCACACTTTCAGTCCCTTTTTGCTATCAGGATACCTCACTTTGAAGTAAAATTTCATGTCTTAGGTCTACCTGTATGATCATAAAAAATGGATTTTCCGATTCCTGAGAAAATTCCACATAAGAAACAACCTTCAGACCTTTTGGCGCTTCTGACAAAAATAAATCTTACCTAGCTCTTGAACTATATGCATGTAGTTATATTTTCAGTCTGGTACAGGTTCCTTCACTTCGATTTTTGTGTTTCCAATTTCACATAGGATTTCAGCAAAAACTTTGAAATCAAAGTAAGCACAAATTCAACCATGGTTTTGTGTGTCTACTTTCGAGTGATACTTAAATGTATTGATTGCACATTTCACTGATGCTACACATTCTAGTGTTTGTAAACATTGGTGTTCTTTTTCACGTGCTGTTCAGTGTGAGATTTCTCGAGATCCTGTTGCAATGCTACATCAATGTGACACGTGAAAATAATATCCTAGGTAAAGTAAACCTTTATTAATCTTCTTTATATTGGGTGTCACGTTGGTATAATGGCTAATACACCCACTACCAAAGTTCATTTTCTGGCCTGGATTTAAAGCAGATAAAGTGGTTGTTACTGGCCAGTATTCAGTGGGCTTTGAGTATAGAATCTTCACAAGCTAGTATGCACTGTTAATGCATCTCCTCAATTACCTGTTGTAATATGGCCTATACATTATAGTAAAAGAGATTGCAAAAGGCTTACTGGCTAAATGGTGAACATGGCTCTATATCAATGTATTTTACCTCTGTGGTTGTGATTTTGAATCCAACTTGTAAATATATGCAAGTAGTTTTGATCATTTGATCTCCCTTGAGCGATGTAAGTATACTGTTCTTGCCCTAATACCCCTTTCATACACTACAGGCAGTATCCCCCCAAATATAGGCATTGTGCAAGATGACTCCAGCCTTCAATTACCATCTATGGTTCGTATGGCACCTTGTGGCACAGTGGAGAAATGTCCATTACCTTGCGAGTCCCAAAAGTTTAAAATTTCTACCTCTGATTTTGTACCCTGAAGATGCGTTGATGATTCCACGCATGTACATATGAATTTCTTACCACAGTAACCGGAGGTGTGGTCCACAGTGTATGTAAGGTTGTGACTTTGTCATCTTTTGATGTAATACAGCGACATAAGGTGAGTTGAGGTATTGGACATTTCGCCACTGTGACCCAAGGTTACACACAAATTTTGGACAGTAGTTGAAGGACAGTGGCATTTCGCCAATGCCTATAACCGCAAATTACACCGTCTGTAGTATGAATAACTCGGGCAGAAAGAGGTGACCTGGGAAGCCTTTCCGCTGCTGAGTAAAACTTCTAATGATGGGACATACAGCTTGTAGTGTGAAAGGGGCTTTATGGAGTCCTGAGGTATTATAAGTCTGTCAGAAAACTTTGTGGATATTGAAGGTTCTAGTTACATATATATTCTACAACCACACGCCAATATATGTATTTGTGAATTTGATAGTGCTAGTAATTTAATCTTTCAATGTATAAATTATATAATTTATCAAAAGAAAAACACTGATCTAATTCTTTTAGCTTGAGAAGACATTAGCAAAATAACCCTATTTCAGTATAGTTCAGAAAGTGCAGAGGATTTATTTGATGGTAGAAGGTTTTGACACTTGCAAATAAGATTATAAATCCCACCAGCATCATATAAATAGAACAGTAATGTCCAAATTGGGAACTTTGGGCCTGTTTTCACCAAAAATTATTTGCAAAAATAGAAAACCTATTTGAAATACATTACCGAAAGAGTAATCTATTCTTTCACCCATTGACAGAGCTGATGCTGTTTGGAATCACAGTAACAGGACATTAATACTTAGGTTACATTTTCCTTACAGTTGTGTCTGTACATATTTACTTTCCAGTTGCCAACCCCGTCCTTATGCCCCCAAGAAGAAGTATTTGGTTAGGGGACAGCGAAAAACCCCAGTCGCCCTTCCAGTAAGTATATATATCAACACAGCTCACGAGAGGGTGTAACTACTATTTCAAACATTTGAATAAAGGCAGTCTTGAATGCAAATCACTTTCCAAGTTCTCTCAAATACCTCCTACCCAAAAAGTGAGTCACACTGAATTGCACCAAATTCATCTTACCCAAATACAAGGCAGACCAAATCAAAACCAAAGGTAGACGAGCCTGTTTAGTTGTAGTTCGTGAGCTCTGGACGAAAGGTGTGACCTATGCATTAGTCTTTCATGTTTTTTTTCACGAGAGCTAACCAAATATAATCTGGGATGCTGCTTTCAATGGAACTCACAAACCAAGTGATTCCTTCCGAGTGAAACGATTGACAATACAAACAAAAATACTGGCTTTTCAACCTACATCTGTGCAGTACATTACAAAAAGACCACACATAACACTGCGCCTTGGTATATCCTTGTTCAGTAAATGGGACACTCGTATTACTATTATTCACTTGGTACAAGATCATTTACCTTCAATTTTACATAAGAGTATACAGATAATTGATTGGACCTAAACCATAGTTTGGAGCGCCCTCAAGGTAAGTAATATCCTTCCTAAGATTAATCTTCACTGGTTTACTACCAACAAAAAGAAAATAAATTGGCAACTCAAGGGAAGAAAGCTTACGCGCCAAGGTTTTAAACATGTTTAATATTTACTGATGAGTATCTACTCTAACTGCACTGATATTCTTGACCTTTGCAATAAAACAAATAAGTCATAGGAGCAATATGATTGTGGGGACCATGGTGGTACAGTGGTAACACACTCGCTTCCCACCTCTGAGGTTGGCAGTTCAAACCCGGGAATCTTATGTGGGAAAGTTGGTAGTTGCTTACCAATGGCTGGCAGTTTACAGTACAGAACCTCGACATTCTGTGTGTGTTGGTCTCATGTGCCCACAATACTCCATGTCGTGATATGACCAGTACAGTGTTGAAAGTGACGTAAAACCTCAAATAAATAAACAATATGATTGTGTTCAGGACAATATTATCCGGCCATTTCAGGAGACAAACTTGTTATGGTGGAACAGGGGTTATAAGGTGTAAATAGCAAATGCATGTTTAATTCTGTGAATTCGATTGAATGACTCAAGTTGTGTGATTGAAATAATCCTGTCTGTTAAAAGACAGCCAGATTATTTTGGGCTCAGACTGATTTAATCTACCTAGCTACCTCATTTCCTTAAAGAAATGACTTTCTTAAATGCAATTTTCTCCCACATTGCTTGAATAAATTAAATGAGAAACAGTTGTTTTTCTTCTGTTACCAATGCCTGTCTCTGAGCAGGCAAACGGTAAGAAATAATCTCATTTTAAATTGTTTTGGTACGTCCGAAAACGAAGAAAAACAGTTTATCACAAGTTATATGGGAAACACTGACTCTAGCAACCAAAAAGGTCGTCAAGCATTTTATATCTTTGACACTTTATATTTTTATAGGAGGTGTAATGAATAGTATGCCTGTAAAAAGGGAAACATCAAAATGTTAAAGTTTGTTTAAGTATCTTTCAGTGTTTGCCACCCGATTTTGTTTAAGTATCTTTCAATGAAAGAAGGGAAACATCAAAATGTTTTCGTTTGTTTAAGTATTTTTCAATGTTTGCCACCTGATTTTCGTATATTCAGGACCACAAATATACATGATTAAAATTCTGAAAGAACCAAGAGGAATTTATAAAGTTTTTTTGTATATTTCAACTTGGATATTCTTTTAGAACAAGGAATAATTTAAATTCCAATTCATAAATGTTGTCTTTCTTTGGATATTCTCCCTCCCAGAAGTGCAGAATTGCTGTAATTTTGTTTCTGTGCCTTAAAATCTAAAAGTACAGGGTTTGAGCCCTCTTAGAGTGTAATTAGGTTGATTAGGTTTTAGGTTTTTTCAAAAAATAACATGAAATACCAGCGAACAGTATTCTAATTCTAAGTTGCAACAAATCCTCAAGTGTGAGTCCAAAAAGTAGGTATCATGGAGTATAAAAAGAATTGGCAACCACAGAGACAATGAGGAAAATGAAAGACTAAGACGAATAACTCTTGGTGAATAACTAAGATTTAAGGTTTGATCTGAAGGATATAAGAGAGGAAGCAGATCACATGACATCAACCAACTCGTTCCATGTAAGTTAGGTGCATCACAAGCCAAATTATAGTTGAAATGGTTATTTGGTCATTGATTGGGGGAACAAAAAGATTCTGTCAACCCTACTTTGCCTGGTATAAGCGGAAACAAGGCCAAAAAGGGGCTTCGGGTAGTACACTGAGATGGTCACTTATCGAAGTACTATCGTAGTCCGTTACTGCCTAACTTCAGTGATGAGACAATTCCTCAGCATGCTATGCCACTTTCATGAAAGTCTGAAGACAAAAAAAAATTTTAAAAAATGATCCCTAGAAGCACGAGCCTGACTAGAGGTCGTGCTTATCAAAGTACATAGAGTAAATATGAATCAAGATATTTGGGTTAACAAATATGGAGGCACATGTACACCAGTACAACAGTTTTAAAATTATAGCAGTGCTCATTAGGTAGTCAGTGTAGAATTTTTAAGGATCGGGGTTACACTGTTTATAGAAAGATCAAAAGGAAAGGACACTGACAAATAATTCACATTCTAACTTTTCTTTTGCATCTGGTAATTACCAGAAGAAAGTGGCCTGACTGGTATTTAATTTTTCAATCCCAGACAATGGATTTTCAAATGTAAATATTATGGAAGAGACTGCTGTGTGGGTTTCATAGTATTGACATGATATACTATTTACTGAAATATCGAAAGAGAATCCTAAATTTGTTATATAAAAATATACATAAAATTGTATAATAATGTGAAATAGTTTAGACAATAAATGCAATAAATTGAGCTGTTTTTGATTTTTATATTCTCATTGAATCTACTTCCTCTTTGTTGAGCCTTTTTCGATTGCAATGAGACTAGGCCACAGCTTTTTTTGGTTTATTTATTTATTTGTGATTTTACTGTAAACTGCCGATCAACGGCAAGCAACTACCAGTTTTCCCACTTGGGGCCATGCCGGGAACCGAACCCCGGCCTCAGAGGTGGGAGGCGAAAGTGTGACCACTCTGCCACCGTGCCCCCCTCCAACTTTTTTGGTATCAGGGAATCAAAATGCATTTGCATTGGCAGGATATCAATAATTAAGGACAATGTTTTACTGTTTCATTCTTATAGATACAGAGAGGGATCCTGATGGTGAGGTGGCAATAAAATCTAGTACTAACTTACTGTAACTTTCTGTATGACCAGAGCTTACCTGGTGGGCCAGCCACACTAACTGGTGTACACTGCAAATTCAGGAATGGCCGTATGTGTGCTAAAATTGAAAATAACTTGATTGCCATCTAACCCCTAGGTTAACCATATAATCAGGTAGATCAAAGTTGAAATTTCAGGTTTTACGTCCCTTTCAAAAGCTAGGATGATATTGGGACATGCTCTCAGGATTTACCATCTGTGGGAATATAATCTGGTGGGAGGTTGTGGCTGAAGTGGCTGCCAGCAATAAATTCTGTCCAATATGTTTACGTCATTTCCACCACTTTCACTTGTCCAACTTCAAGTTACTCAGCTGATGGCTTATGGGTTATACGGCAGAAGCCTGACTCACTGTTATGGAGTGACTGTACACCAAAATTGTCTTAGAGAGACACCGAAATTGTCTTAAAGAGACACCAGTGTAGAACAGCTGGAGTTGTGCAGCTGTGGCACCACAAAATGGAATGTATTAGCACTAGTGGTCATGTCAAAAACAACCATTGAATCTTCGAGAAACAAACTCAAGATTCATCTGTTTAGACTTGACTTCCCATCTCCATAATTCTTTTACGCCTGGTGGAAGCATTTTGTGGCACTGACCCCCTTCTCTCTATTGGACTATGTCTTCTTGGACTATCTGTGCTTTACAGGATGCTCACATAATGGGACCACATGTATTTATTCAAATTAGTTCATTCAATTCATAATAAACCCTAATTATACCCAAATAGGTTTATACACAAAGGCCAAAACCAATACTTTCTATAGAATTTTACTTATGTTCCTTCTATCTTCTATAGTCATTGTATTTTTAGTGCTATCTAAACAGCACCCTTTCTGTATTACAACTAGCCTATCTTCCACCAAAGCTAATTTTTAAAGTGAAGGCTTTTACACTTGAATTGGATCCTTCAAATTGGAGCCCATTATTTGCCTTCTCTCTACATTAGTGTGATATGGCTTACAATCCTTTGTGTTTCTTAGTACTGGAGATTGTCTTCCCCCTGACATGACCTTGGGGCATTTAATAAAATCACAATTGCAAGGTGTGTTATTTTATAGAGATTGTCCTCCACATTATTTGTACTACTGCTAACTTAAAAGAGAATTAATGCCTTGTGAAGTAATCTTAACACAGAAAGATACAACTTACACATAACAAAGCAAATGATGTAAATATAGAGTGCCTATATATTAAAACAAACTAGAAAGTACTCCTAGAGCACAGACCTCTGCCAAAATAGCTGAGTATCCCAATATTGCAATTTCATCCACATACTCTTGAATATTTGGGATATTATATTTCAAGAGTGTAATCTGTATCTTTCCCATAATTTAATCAATTCGTCTTTCAGTCAGGTCCTTACCACACAAAGCATTGCAATTTCATCCACATACTCTTGAATATTTGGGATTTTATATTTCATGAGTATGATCTGTATCTTTCCCATAATTTAATCACTTCTTCTTTCAGTCAGGTCCTTACCACATAAAGTATTGCATTACTTTTCGTGTACGTCCAACAAGAAAGCCAAAGTCATTGAAAACACATTGAAAATGGGGCATCTGAACATTAGGGAATTTTTGTTGTATCCAGGGGCCGATTTCACTAAAGGACTTAAACTAGACTTTGGTCTTAGCTAGGTCTGGGACTTAAAATGGATTTCACAAAAGGGTGACTTAGCTAAGTCCAAGCTTATCAAATAACCACAGTGATTTTCTATGTCATGTAACCTTTTATATCCTTCATTTGATGCATTTTATCTAAGGATAAGTGATATTTGACATGGAAAACCTTGTTACATCATATAAACTTCCAAAAGTCTACTTCAGTAAGGTGTTCTGCATAATTATACTTTATTTACAGCCATTTCAAATTTTGAAGTGGGGAAAAGTTTATGGCAGCCATATTTAAGTCCTCTTTACAAAATTTAAGCCCACTACCTCCCAGACTTAAAGTTAAGTCCACTGAATTAGCAATTTCATGGACTTAGCTGCTTTGTGAAATCCGCTAAGCCTAAGACCACAGACTTAACATTCTTTTGACAAAATTTAAGACCAAAGTCTTAAATTTAAGTCTAAATCTGGACTTTAGTCCCTCAGTGAAATCGGCCCTGGATGTTTATTCGGATCTTTCCCCAAAATAATCACCTCTTCAGAGACATAAAAAATTCAAAAAGATACATTCATTACTTTTGGAGTTATTGCAAACAGAGAAAGACAGACGGACAGACAGACAAATGAATACACCCAGAAATGTAATCTGATGGAGGTAAGAAGTTATAGTGCTGCTGTACAACCAGGACTTATACTAGGAAAAAGTTCCCAAGCTTAAACTTTGTTGGTACATTAAGGACAGCCATGAAGCATTATTTACTAGAGAAAAGTACAGGGGCACTACAGGCATCAGGAGTGCAATTTAGACAATGATGTGATGTATATTGTCTAGTTCAAATGCAATTTTATTATTTACTAGAGCCTAGAGGTCTTCATCTATTATTCTACCATGAATGGTCTTTAATTCACTTCATAAATGCCCTGTGTCATATTTTATATCCCTGTAAAGTCCGACACCTTCATTTCTGATATAAGACTTTCAAAACACTTTAGCATGACCTACAGCTACAGTTATTTTAGTGAGTACCTAATCATTTGTCTGGAGTCTTAAATGGAGGCGGGGATAAATCCCCTCTCAAGTAATTTTAACAGAAAAGCTAGCAATTCTGGAATACATAAAGCACAGTTTTTACATTTAGCAGAAAGGTTTGGAGCTGTCTTAAGTAAAGTAGCTAGCAGAGTAAGTCGGCCAAATGTCTCAAACTTTGTATAAGTATTTATGGGATTACTTTAGGTAAAAATAAACAAATCAAGATCATATAAATAAAAACTAAATAGCAGAAAAGTAATGTGGTGTCTCAAGTCACTCATATATTTGAATTTAGAAGTTTAGAAGCAATTATAACAGTACTAAATAATTAGAGTAGTGTTCTAAATTATTTATAAATTTTTCTGGTGCTCTGTAACGCCTTCCAAATAATAAAAAAATAACAAAGTGTTAAGATGTAATATAATTTTCTAAATTGATAAGTTCAGATAGCTGTACTATCTTATTCACCAGAGCTGTATTTGTCTGAAACAGCCCAAACAGAGAAAGGGTAGTTATTTTTTCATTCCCCTCAACTGCCTACTATGAATAGGTTTTACCAATTTTGCAATATTCACAAACGTATGCCCTTGTTGTAGATTTGCAGACATCACCTGACATCACTGAATGGATTATAAAATATTCTACCATTCAGAGCTAATCCTGGCTCAGGAAGTCATAGCTATGGTTGTGATTTGACCCATAAATATGTCTGCTGTCATTTGGCAGAGTTATTCCTGTAGCCAACGGTAACCAGTTGAGACATCCAGATCTAAATAAGCAATATCTAACTGATAGTCCGAGTGGGTGATGTACTGTAATCTTAAAATAAACTACAGAATTTTTAACTGTTACTATTGTACCTTAAACACCGAAGGGAATGACAATTTCTATCTTATGACTTTTTGGAAGTGCTAAAATTATATTTATGGTCCTTTGACTCATTTTTGTGGTATTGCAACTCATCTGGTGCACTCTTAAATGTGAAATTGTAAATAATCTTGTTCCAAGAAATTAGCTTTACATCTGCAGATTAATGCAGATTATTGCACAAGAGTTCTAAGGGCCTGATGTTACAACGTTTATTGAATCCTAAAAAATGGAAGCAGATCATTAGGGTGATATTTTTGGACTTATCTTTTCAGTAATGATAAATCACATGTTTAGGTAGCTTTTCAACATGTTTTAGTTTGACTAGTCACATCAGCCTCTCGACTTCTAAATCAGCTGGCTCTTACCAGGCGAAGATCAGTGCTGGAGCTTTCTTTTTTACAAAGCAAACTAGTGATCATCCTGGCTTCGGAGGCCACAGAAAAAGTTATGATGGCAACCAACGGGGATATACTATTTTAACCTAAAGTATCCATAACAGTTAGTCACTGATATAGAAGAAGTTATTCCCAAAGCGTTGGTAAACAACTGCCATCTCCCATGTATATGACCAGGCCTGAGTTTCCAAACCATAGCCTTACAGGTGAAAACAGTACATGCAAGGGCTAGCGATGCATCAATGATGATCTCTTTATTAATCCTACTGTCCTCATTACTTTAGTAACAAATATTACTATAATTTATTTTGCTTTTTCTAACTTTATATCACTTCAGGTGACCTTCAACTCAGGACACTCTTCAGTATTATGTAATGTCTTGTGATGTAATGTCATGTAATTATCTTTCAACTGTAATGCTTTACTGTAATTAATTTCGCTTATTCATATTAATTCTTACTTATGTAACGTAATTTTATTTGTAACCTCGCATTGTAAGTAATTTTCTTTATCTGTACCTTAACAACTGTTATTATTAAATCAGCCTTTCTCAACTGAATTAATGAGACCTCTTGCATGGATATATAAACTCAGGACTCGTTAGTCGTTATTTATTCTATGCAGTACTGTAATGCATAACTATTAAGAGGTGTATATGTCGTGTACAAGTCGGGATTTTGTACAAGTTATAACTTGTACAAAATCCTTTTCAAATTTTGTACAAGTTATAACTTGTACAGATTTTGTGCTTCTAAAAAGCTTAGGCCAATGCACTTTTTAATAGTTTTGGGGCTGTACAAGTAAGTTGTTTGTAGTTTTGGGCTCCTACAAAGTCCGGCTTACTTAGTTGATTGCAGTTAATGGTATTATTTAAGTGAACCAGGTGTTAACATATTTTAAACAGTGGGATTAATACAGGGTTAAAAGACTAAAGAAACACTCTTGTGACTAACATATATTAAGGAGTGGGGATTTATACAGGTTGCACCAGAAGACTTAAAAACCCCTTTTTGGTTAAGATGGGTTAAATAGTGAGGGTTAATTTTTAACGTGATTGTAATTGACTGACAATAGGGACTTCTAGAGGTTGCCACACTTTTTATAAGCACTATCCATCAAAACAATAAAGGCAGTAAAGGTTAATGTAATTTCCTTACAATACGGGCTTGTGCCTGCCAGCTTTTAATAATCAGTATCAATCAAAGTTATAAGAAGACCTTCAATGACAGTAATTCACATGTGGCTTCCTTAGGCTTGGAGTCCAATCTATTCATCCTTAAATGACATTTAACCTTTTTTACTCAGATCAAAGAAATCAAAATTAAAAGGCTTACCCTTTCATTTTAATATTCTGCTTATGATACACTATGGTAAACAAGTTAAACACGTCATCAGTTAAATTTAAAATTATATTAAGTATATTAAAAACATACAGTCAATACAATAAAAGAATTATCTATCTATTTGAATCTTTCTGCATAATCTGATATAGAATTTGTCATGTTACTACAATATCTACAAAAATCCATTTCTTGAAATGGAATACCTATGTTAAAGCCTACTGTAATTTGCAAAACTCAAAGCAAAAATATATACCAAACTTCACTGAAGAATAGTGCTGTACAAGTTATAACTTGTACAAGCATAATTTTTGTACAAGTTATAACTTGTACAAAATTTGAAAAAGATTTTGTACAAGTTATAACTTGTACAACTCAGCCATACAAGTTATAACTTGTACAAGATTTTGTACAACTTATAACTTGTACAAGATCCCAACTTGTACACGACATATATATAATTTAGTTTTAGTTTGTATTTTATTACACTCATTGCATACTACACATGTATATATAACAAAGTTGTTACCTTACCCACATCTTAACCAGTTTTTTTTTTTTTTTTGGGGGGGGGGGGGGGGGGGGGGGTTGGGGATTGTACATGTAAGGAATACAGGACAATACGACACACATTTAGAATATTATAGTAAACTCTAATGTGTAACTTGTTCATTTACTTCATAGGTGACCTTGTGTTGTAAAGTTTTAACTGCTGGTCTTACATTGTATGACATAATAACTTATTTGATTAGTTCTTGGTGAATTTGTATTGTAAAATATAAATTCAAAGTATTACATATTATGTTTTTTGTTAGTATTTGGGGACTTGTTTTACCAGTTCTGTTCCTGGGTTACTTTCTGCTTTGTTGGATGTAAATCTGTGATCAATGCTGTGTACCTTATTTTGACTTGTTACTGATACAGTAGTAATATTATTAGTACTGCCTAAACCATTTTACTCATCATTGTATTAATAAATACAAATTGTGTGACAGTCTTTTTTTTCTTTGGGGGTTGGTGGGGGGAGCTTGTTAACATTGAGGGCATCGAAATCGAAACGATAAAAATTAATACCAAATTATTTTGAGAAATTTTCTAAATTTTAACGAATTGGTAGGTTTTGTTAGCATATACAATAAAATACTTGTAGCACAACTTCCTTATGCTTATTTCTGATTTTGATAAGCGTGTTGTACACCCTGAAGGGGGCCGTGTAACTGAAAAGGGTCTATCACTGCCCTTACCCTTCTGGATCTCTCCACTGCTTTCAATACCATTGACCACACCATTCTCCTGGACAGACTTAATTTCTATTATGGAATCAGTGAGCTAGCACTTGGCTGGTTCAAATAATACCTGTTTGGAAGGACCCACTCAGGTCAAGGTAGGTAGTACACTCTCATGTTCTGCTACACTCCAGTATGGAGTATCCCAGGGCTCCGTCCTTGGTCCAATTCTGTTCTCTCTCTACATTAACCCTATTAGCTCAATCATTCATTCTCACAGTAGCATCACCTTTACGCCAATGACACCCAGTAACACATAACACTTTCACAAGAAAATTTCTCTCACTGATTACAAAAACTAAAGACCTGCCCAAGCAACATTCAAAATTTCATATTTACAAATAAATTAAAACTGAACCCAGAAGATTTTATTCTCATAGGCTCCCAAAAATCGTAAACAACTTCTCCCTCACTTTCCTATCAATATTCAGGGAAATCAGGTCTCGCCAGCACAAAGTGTCAGGAACCTCAGATTGGTGTTCGACTGAAATTTCAATTTCTCAAATCAGGTGTCACAGGTAATTAAGTCCACTAGCGTACATGCGAGAGACCTCTACAGAATTCGTCCCCTTCTAGAGATTAATACATCAGTTCTGTTAGCGAATGCTTTGGTGAGCGGCAGATTGGATTATTACAATTCATTGTTCTTATCGCTCACTGATTTTGAGTTAAGGAGATTCTAAATTCTCTTACATCACCCCTCAACTAAAAAAACTCCATTGGCTTCCAGTCCGGTACAGGGTATAATTTAAAATTGGTCTCATTACATACAAAATTCTCAACCAAGGTCAACCAGTTTATCTAAGAGAATTAATCCACCCCTACACCTCTTCCAGAAATACAAGGCGAAGCACCCCCAAACTCAAGTTCCTTCAAACCCCCACTCTCAATCGTAGAGTTCACAAATCAATCAAACACTTCTCTAATTCCTTCAGTCACTATGTCCCAGTCCTTTGGAACTCTTTCCCCTTTCATGTAAGAAACAGTCCCTCTGTTGCATCTTTTAGGAAGCACCCCAAACCCACCTCTTCAAATCTAGTTTCCCAACTTAGTCTTCTTCCCTCCTGGCCACACCCACAATTCTGGATCGATGACCTCAAACGCCCCTTGACTGCCTATGATAATGATTTTGTTTAATTAGCGCACTGAGTTCCCCTTTGTGGGAAAGATATTGTGCCTGCAAAGCAGTAGATTAGATTAGTTGAAAAGAGTGGATATGTTTGGTGTGTACTAGTGCACTTGCTAGTTTTAGTGACAAGGTGATATAAGCCAGCGATGTTAATATAATTGAATGTACTTTTTAAGGACTGTAGCTTATGGCTGTTTCACATTCACAGGAATGTAAACGGAAACCAGTTTGTAACGTCTATGTGGACTGTTTTATAGTGGACAAAAAATAACATAGAGTGCTCACACACGTGTTACGCAGTTACACAGCCATTAAAGTTCTTCATCTATCACCCTTCTTGAACTCTCATTCTAGAATTTTTTTATCTAGTATGTTTGACCTTATTATCAGTATCTTAAGATTGTGTAATATATATCCCCCATACTCTGGATAAATACCATAGACATCTAAAGTTAAAATTTGAAAATTTTATATATTCACTGGTAGCCCCTATCGTGGATATGTTTCACATTTTGTATCATTCTCAAGTAAATATGAACATATTTTGAAACAAGTTGGTGGATAATAACCTTTAAAACCCTTGTGAAGTGTATATTTAATATTATCACTCAAAATACTTAAACAAAGCATCTACATCTCACATCACAAGTGTATTTTTTTCTATTATACATCACGGTTATAAGCACTTATTCCATTTTAAAACTCTGTATTATTTTTGTGTACCTCAATCCCTCAATTTAAAGTATTTTAATGTACGACTTCTGTGGGAAAGGTCCAATATTTTTAAACAATGCTAATACCTTTCTATAACTATATTTGGTTCCTATGTACAATCCCCCATGTGTATGAAATGTCCTTAAGTACCAATTTCAGTCATGACAAAATTGGTTAAAGAGAAGGTTAAATTACATCATAAGTCACGATTAAACATCTTACTGAAACTAAAACCATTTTTTAATGCTACACACCCACAATTAGGTTTTCTTGGTTTTTATTTCAGATATTCCAGAGACCTATAGCCTACCATAAGCTAGACTACCACGTCAGGATGAAACTCTGTATTTAAATGCATATTAAAGTTTTTTTAATTTAAAGCCTCTTCTGGTGTTAAAATGCCTTGAACTTTGATGAAATTTCAGCTGCATGGTAAGTAGTATGGTATGGTAAGTATAGTTAGGATCCATATATGATTCCATTTCCTATGCACATGCAACTAAATTTAAGTATTTAAACTTATTTTGGTTGGTAAAAATTACTCAAAATACATTCACAAGCCCACTCACTTACCAAAGTGTAGGTTTAACTTTAGCTGTAATTTCAGATGGATGTGATAAACCAATGGCTAAAAGACCAGAAACGGGAGGTTGCTACCTCTAACACAGGTGTCTGCTCTACCTGGGTACCACTCTCACACAATGCCCATACAGATGTAAAATGATTATCCTGCTATTGTTACAGTAATATGTCAAGGTCTTCGGTGGCCTAGTGGTTAGTGTGTGTGGTCTCCACTAACAGGGTATCACCTCTCGGTAGGTTCGACCCCCACAAGTTTAAGTGCTGTGATCTTGTGCCAATATGGCCCTGGCTGTTGAATGGATTGTAAAAGCCTAATCATATCAGTGAAAGGAGTCAAAATTACCCAGCAGAATTATTAACCTTTGGGCTCTTTTGTGGTAAAATATTTTCGCAACCCAATGATTTGGAATTGTACTTATTGGGTTTGATGTCCTTGTTAATTTCTTAAACATTATGAAAGTCTGATAATATTATATTAAATAACATTATTTGTCACTACCAATAAGAAAAAAAATGTGAGACAAATATTAACCTATTAAATCTACAAAAATCAATGTGAGACAAATATTAACCTATTAAATCTACAAAAAGCAGTGTGGACATCAAGGAATCTTTTTAGATAGGAAATATTATTTAAGTGATTGTATATTCAAAATCTTTGTAGTAATATCTAGGTAAAAGGTATTTAGGTAAAAGACAACAGCAGACTAAAATAATTAGTTTTAGCTTTTTCAAATGTGAAAGTAAGTTTATCCTGGCACGAGAGCTACCACTGAAACTTGTCACATTTAGTTTGCTACTGTAGTACACAGAGCTTTGTCTTACATTTGTATGCATTTGTATGAACATAATTAGGACTTCATATGGTATAATGTAGGATGGTCCGAATGTATCTGGAGTGGTCTTTAGTAGGCAATCAGATGGAAGTGTTATTAGACTGTAACCATGTCAGCACGAACTTGGGATAAATCGCTATTCAGCCATATGTTTTTAAAGAATGCAAATCTTACAGTGAATGACTGAAAGAAGTGAGCTGAAGTTATTGAATAACTGAAGCAAACAAGTACGTTAAGCTATTAAATCATTATCCAAACCCACTCAGCCAGAATATGGATTTCAGTAAGATAAATCATATTTCTGTCACAAAAATAAGAAATTGTATCAATGTTATACAAGGCTGTTTAACTTCTATAATACAATAGATAAAAGCCATAACAATTCTAGTGGAAGCAAAAGTAGATGCATTAATAAAGCTTAACTTTATGCTTACCCTGATTTATAAATCCTACGTGACTATGGCAATATAAAAGCCTTGAGTAAAATATTCATATATCCACAAGATTTCTTTCATAACCACAAGTAAATCTGACACTTTTCTGTCAAATCCACTTTTTTGAACAAATAAATGAATCACAACACAAAGTCAAACTATCTATTCATACAACAAATACATTCATTACAAACTTAAGCATGAAAACTGCAGATATATTTGAAGCCATAATATAAATTTTACAGTGATAACAATTGATATTGTAACTCTGTACCTGAAATTGTTTTATCAATGCAACTATATAGTAAAAAATGTAAAATTTGCAAATATATGTATAAATTGCCATTCAAAAAGGCTCCCTTCTGTTCCCTTGATTGTGTCAAATTCTTCACCTCTGCTCTCCCAATGTGCAATCTGGTACAATTTATGATGTTGTTTGTTACCTTAAAGAGTGGCCAATTGCCAATTAAATAAAATCTGATAAAGCTCATATTTCATAGTATAACGAAATGAAATACAGCAATAACAACCTATTTTCGATAATAACGAAATCGCTTACCTAAAGGAGTATATCTGTGAAACCAATAAAAATTACCACAAGGAGTCCAGTAGCTTATTTTGTCTGTCACTCCAACCACACAGTCACAGAATGCTGTTCCAGTGATCTCACAGTGTCCCTTTATAGGTGTGAGGAAAGCTGCTGATTGGTATCACATGTGTCATTAAAATGATGCAGAGGTGGGTTGATCCCTTTGCCTCATCACATTATTATCAGTAATACCCCAGTCACACCACAAAGAATAAATCATGTCTTCAGGTAGGCTCAACGTCAGTCAGATACCATAATAAATCTTACGTTAAGGCCACCTTAACGCTTATCATTTCATTGTTTCCAGCCTTTGACTTCAATTCAGCCAACTCTGTATTTCAGTAACACCCCAGGCAGAATATTGCTCATGTCTGTATGCATTTTAGATATCTCCTCATTCTTTTTTGTACTACCATATATCTGTAAGTAAAGTTTTTACACTGTTGCATTCTCTACCGCCACACAAGTTGAAGTTTTAATTTCTCCCTAATACCATAAGCATTATTCGGTTTTATAGGGTGTCCTCCCAATTCTTTTATTCCTCTGCTACATAAGCACTACAGTTTCTGTCATTCATTCTCTTTCTGTGTATCCAGTTAGGTCATATGTTTGCTGTAGCATCACTGTATCTTCACAGTAAATTTTCCTTTTACAACTGTGTACATTGTCCTCTCCAATTTTGATTCTCTTCTGTAGCAAAGCTTTAACTAGAGTTGTGATGTTTTTTTTACAGGAGGTAAGCATTAGAGGTAAAGTAGGTAGTCCCCAGAACTAACTGTAATGTGACTGGGGAACAAGTGCATTTCCGCTGATATGTAGGGAACGCCTATAAAAAGAGCTACACAGACCACTTAATTGCATGCCCTGTTGTTCTTAGCTGTGGCTGAATATGGAAGAGTCGTCAGCTGTTAACTTAGTTATATTAGGAGCTAATTACCAAGAGCAAGAAATTTCGATTATGAAAAGATATTTTTATAACTTTCTTTTCCTTTTTGTTCCACATCATTTAAAGCCTGTGCCGGTATTGTTGTCACTCATAGCATTCAGCTGGGCAGGCTCGTGGTTGGCCTCTTCATTGATCTGGAAGGCAGGTGCCATGGTGAGTCGTGGGAAAAGTCTTGTCCAGGCTATAGCTCAACCTTGAGGTGTAGGAAGTTCATACTTGGTGAGGACACTGGTTGAAAGTCCCATGCAAAATCATACATAACCTCGATTTTGTCTTTCACCTTGCTGTAGTGACCTCAACCTTTAAATTTCGATTCAGACTGCAAAACAGAAGCCGTAAGGTGTAGAAAATTAACACTTTGTAGGGATATACAAATGGCATCCAATCAGGGCTAATGAGGTCATATCACCATAGCAATGCTAAAGCCCTAAGTGTGGGCATAACTAATTTAATCTTAAGGTGCAGTCACACATAAGTCCCCGGGGTGAGGACTGACCCCCCGTGGTGCCTGAACACCACTAATGACAGTCCCCCCCACCCCGGGAACTCAAGCAAATGCGCAACTGCGGAATAAATTTTTATTTATATATATATATATATATATGTCTGTATATGCAGTATCATTTAATTAACTTCTTTTATACAGTTCTATTCTAATCATATGTACAGACATTGATTGTTATACACAGTACAATTCACACACATACCTTGACTTCCAGCAGACCAGGATTTTAGCTGGCTAGGCCCCCCCATTAAACCAGAAACCCCACTTGAGTAAGTGCAAGTGAATTTGGGTTAAGGTCACCTTAGGCCCCCATTTGGGTTAAGGTGAGCAAATAAGAGGGTGGTAGGCCTGGAAGATGGAGGGGAGTAATAAGGTATAGAGAAACTGAGGTCCGCCTGAGAGACAGGTTTACAATAATAGTAAATAATTAATACTGTCCATAAAGACTGACTACATATATATGCAAAGCAATTCCCTCAAACCCAAGGATGAGTAGCTAAGCATTATTTACCACAGTAGCAAAAGTATTAGCAATATCCTCTCCCAATTTTTGATCTCAGTTCAACAACATATATACTTTCAAACCAGTAAATTGTACTTTTAAACTTACACTAGTACATAGTGAAATAGTTAGGTGGTTAGGCCACCTTATCTGTAATCAGTAAACAAAGTGTAATTCAATTAGCAACTTTTAGTCTAACTTTAAGTTTTCACTTAATCTCATGTTAGCAGTAACTTGTGATTTTTCAGTTACTATACTTATTTTAAGGCCACCTTTTAGTCATCTTAACCTAACTAGGGTGACCTTAGGGTCATCTTAAAGTTTATGTGGTTAATTCTCATATTAAGGTGGCCTTATACACTGTTATGTAATAAATTTGTTATATCTTCAGTATGTAAATATGATATAGAATTATTAATAATAAAAGTATTACCCCACTTGTCTTGTTTACATGCCACTTTTAAGGCCAGGACACTGAATCTTGGTTTGGGTGCTCTTAGTGAGACCGTTGACCTTTTGTAGTGATCATGACATTGAACATCTTGTCCTGACCATATATTGGAAAGCATTAGATTTTAGACATTGTTACTTAGTACACATATTGTTTAGAGGTTTTTGGAGTGTATCTTCACCTTTGTATAGCCTTTGACCTTGGCTGTACCAGAATGTTTAATGCCACATTTGAGATATACGTCCTCATCACAAAACCATATGGATTGTTGCAAATGATTATAATGTGTACTTTTACCTTAAGCTGATATCTACATTGACAGCTATCAATAAATAAATAGATTAATAAATAAACTTCACAGTTTCATAACGTTTAGTTTACAAATTATTGCTGTAATCTTCCTATGAAATTTTAGGACCAATAAAAATACGTTTTTCCTGTTTCAAATTTAACAAATATTCTTTGTTGCCTAAACCTAGACAAACCCAGAGTGAACTGATAGCAGCGTCAGTTGGGAGGGCCTCTCTTGTCCATTAGGTAAGGTATCAACTTAAAAATATTAATTGACTTTTTTATTTGAAATTTTATTGTGTTAATACATCTTACCAATAGTCCAATGAGCTAGAAAAACTTCCACTTGAAACGTATATAGCTTAGTAGGGAGTTCAGATTGAACTATAAAAAGGAGACATTATCAGTCTCAAAGAAATCAGTTGGTCACTTTGGTTGGTTGTCAGTGAACCAGTTACCAGAACTAACCGACCTTTCTCCCCCTTTTGAACACACCTCCTCTGAGGTAGGTGGATAGAGGCATGAGCTCATTCCCTAGAGTGGCCCTCTTTGGAAGGAAGAGGAGTCTAGCTGGTACTCCTTGGGCAGGCCACTTCCATCTTAAAGACCCTAATGGGCTAAGATGACAGACTGCTTATTTTCGTATAGGCTAATGGTGGATCTGCTGGGCAGCCACCACCAAACCCAGATGAAAGAGTTCTGAATTAGTCTAGGCCACATCCTTCAAATAGGCTGATAATAACAGTTCTAAGGAGACTCCAGACTTGAAGGCCTAAGAAGCAGCCAAGTCCCTAACATCATGGGCTTTAACCTATATGGAGTATGGACCTCTTGATCAGACAGCTCATACCATAGGGTCACTGTCTGCTTGATCCATGATGAAATAATGGCAGAATATATATCATTGTCAAACACTTTTCTTGAAGGAGACAAAGATCAGTTCTGTCTGAGGTCCTGTTCTGACAGAAGCGTGGGGCTCTAACTGGGCATTGGGACCTGGGCATTGGGAAAGATAACTACTGGGGCCACACTGTCTGGAACCTCTTTGGCCAGCTGGTTCTTTGAGAGAAAGCTTGTTGAGGGATAAAGAGACACCTTGGACCAGCCTGTCTGGGGTCTAATGTTTTTTCTTGAGCCAAGCATGGATCTCCCTCCTGTCTTTGCTGAACCCGGAGCTAAGAGAAAGACAATCTTGAAGTTCAGATGTTCCAAGGAAGCCTTTTAAGGGGTTCAAAACGAGCCTTTGTCAGTTGGTATAGAACCAAGGAAAGTTTTCAAGAGGGAATACCTCTGCAACCCTTAGGTCTATGGAAACTATCGAGGAGAGGAGTGAGCTTTTTTTCTCAGTTTCCTAGTTTGTCTGTTATGGATGATCTGTAACCCTCTATAGTAATTGGCTGCAACTTCCGGTCCTGGAATAAATACAGCAGGAAATCAGCTACTGAATTGATAGATGATACCCTGAAGTCCACCTGATTACTGTGGCACCAGTTTGTAAAAATGGTCCACCTGGTTCATAGACTGATCTAGTTGATCCTCTTTGAGGAGCCTCAATACGTCCTCCGTCGCCTCAGAGAAGCCTTGCTTCTTGATTGCTGAGGTTTTAGCAGCCAGGTATGGATAGCCTTCTGTCAAAGTGAGGTTCAGCTTTTCCATTTTCCGACATAACCATTCATCTAATGGAAGCTTCACTGATATTTTAGCTGGTCCTGAAACTGGTAAATGGATTATCATCCTGAGATTCTGGTACCTGTTGCCCCGCCATGAACAACCGGACACCTGTAACAGTTTCCCGGCAGTTCTGTTCTTCAAAAAGCTGTTGATCTGGTTTTGATGTTGTGGTATAACATTACCTTCTTCCTCCATAGGGTGTACAGGAGTAGTGGGGTAGTAGGGAGCAGCCCCAGAAACTGAAGCAGTGGGCAAACATCTGGCTGACCGGTCTGGTAGAGTGCAACACTGGCATCTCACCTGAAATGGTAGCAGTCTTGCTCTGACTGGCAGTAAACTGGCTGTCTAATCCGATATGCTGTAGTACTTGTATCTCACTGGTACTGGTACTAGGCTGACTCTGACCAGCAATAATCTGGGTGACTGGTCTGACAGACTGCGAGTCTGGTATCTCGCTGGTACCGGTGGGAGTTTTGTGTGAAGAGGCCTGGATAAAAGGTCTCTCTGAAGTGACCACACCGGCTGGTGGCTATTTCAATGATGAAACTGGCATTGTGACCTGTTGAAAAACATTATGATTGGTAAGTCTTTGTCAGAAGCATGGCTTCTAATCTGGAGAATCTCTTAGACCACTTTTGAGTCATGACTTGGAAGACAATTTCTTCTTGGTAGCTTATTTATAAGCAGTCGTTGTCTTGTTCATGGTCACAATTTCAATACTTCTTCTCTTCTCTACCTGCCATAGAATCTGGACAGGGCCAGGATCTAGTAGGATGATGGGCTGGCCACTTTCCTTTACATTCTAGTTTTGTAGTTCGGATTTGCTAGTTGAGATTTCTGATAACTAGTAAGGGCATTGCAAAACTGGCATTCTGCATTTAAAACACAAGGATCACTACCTAGCCCTTTATTGAGACACCTCACATGCTTACTGTGCAGGACGAATGCAGCCATAGATGTGGTATAGATTTAAAGAAATAAGCAGTATTCTTGGTGTATTTTACAAAATTCTTCACGACTTCTGTAAAATTTCTGAATGCACTTGCACAAAATGAAACAGATGCTGTGAAGCCATATTATCTAGACAGGAAGGACATCATCACATGACCGGTCCTACTGGTGCATGCATAGGATGCATTTTTCTGAGTTTGGTGGGACTGGTCAGCATGGACAGGTATAGCTAATTGTCCGTTATGTAATGTATTAACTTACAAAAAATTAATTTACTTATAAAAGTTACAAAATTACGTTGCTTTATTTTGAATAATTGAGGTTAAAATCCAATTGTTCAATAAAAATAATGTAAACCTATATGAAATTGATATAAATAATTAGAATTATTTAAAAAATGTAGTAGAGTTTCGGATTCACCACCACAATGCATTGTTCTTGTAGATGACTAGGTGAAGGTCACTATTTGTTCCATATTTGAAAAAAAAATGTGCTTTTGTCATCCATTGTAGTGGCAAGATGCTCATAAATTTGTTGCAGGCCACATCTCTTGAAAATATTTATACCAAAGAAATTGTTCATTCAACATCAAATGACTTTTACTAACCGATATTAAGTATTGACTGGTACTTTATGATGATCATTATTCATCTATCAATATATTATATCCAAACTTGTAATAGTTACATTCATTTGAATTATTGACACATTTCTTGACATTTTGTGTTATTTCTGTCCTCAATTCTCTCACCTTGGTGCATTCAACAAACATGCATTATTGTTTTCTCACATGGCAAACATTACACTTATCACTGTTATATTTTACATTGTTATGTTAAGTTCAAAATGTGATGTTTAATTTTAACATATAATTTTTTCTTCCTAAAATCCTGCGTATTTGTTTCTGTTGAAAGCATCCCTTTGTTTGTAATATAAGTTGCTTATTGTTGAATATAGAACCAGGTTTAGATTGCTTCAGGCAGGCACATCAGGCTGCAAAATTATATTTGGTGCAAAAATAATTGGCAACTGGCGGCTTTGTGAAGATATGGATATGAAGCTAGGTAACGTAATAATAAGAAGCTGAAAGGTAGGGTAGGTAGACATTCGGTACTTAAAATAGTGAGCAACATCTGCCTCTACCATTCCTTGCCATACCTCAATATGGCCTCATTATTTTGGAAAAGTAGCATGATTCTGGAAACTATGTAGCATGGAGACTGCAAACTTTAGGTATTTGGATCCATTGTTAAGGTAACAACAGTCCGTGCAGCAGCATACAAACCAAAAATGAGAACCTTATAAAGTAGCAACTGTCATGTTTCAGCACATCCCTGGTACTTCAGGGCTTTCAGACTGCCATAATGGATAAGGAGATATATCCAGTCATATTGAAGTATCACGAACTAATGTGTGACACCAGAACTTTTAATAAATAGATAACTCTGGAATGTTCAACGTGTTTTGCAGCGTATCTTATAACCATAGAAGGGTTAATCTTTTTTAAAGAACAAAATTTGACTGTTCTAAAATGCTAATGTGAAAAAGGAAAGTTTCATGTTCTTAAAGCTCAGATTGTCTTCGGAAACCAGAAACTGTGCTGTTTGATCTGACAATATGGTCAAGCTCATTCGAAATGTTTAAAGCTTGTTTAAAATGTTAAAAAGATTGAATTATCTAATGAATCAAACTGGATACTTGTAGCCTATCACCATTATTTAATCTAGGTTTATATCAATAAGACATAGAGCTGTTGCCTATTGACTAACTTGACTTCTGTTTTGTGCTCTCTGTTGAAAAAACGTGATGAATAAATTCTCCTTGCCTCTGTCTGTTTTCACTGTTGCATTACAATTTTTGTTAACACATGCTGTGCTGTTATCTCTTTACATAAAATATATTCTCAGAGTATTTTGGGGCAGCCTTTTGTCACTGCTGGTTCTTATAGGAAGAATTGCTGTGTGTGATGTCACTGCCCAGTTTTCCTTAAAGTTTGTTCTTTCTTTCTTTTTAGAGTCACTGACATGTGATTTTGCTTTGTCCTTTCCCATAGCTTTAAATTTAATAACACTCATCTCTGTGAAAAACTAACAGCAATGGAAACTAAAGTTTACAACAACACTAGATCTCCTTGTTTATGTCCATATCTGGCACAAAAGATAATCTTTATGATTGATTAGAGTGAGTAAAAATCCCCTGGTGTAGGCAACAACATAGATAAAAATTAAGATCATGCAATACTAATGGAAGTCAAATTAATTGTTCTATGCTTATAATGGCAAATTATTGGTGTGGCTAAAACAGGTTGTTTACATTAAGCTTTATGTTTTGCTTTATTCTACGTCAAAAGAAGTTGCAATAGCGAAGTTAATTGTCATATATATATATCTGTCAATTATATATTATATTCTAGAACTTCCTAATTTGGCTTATTACAGCTTTTCTTGTTTGGGATAAAAGGATTGTAATCAGGTATAGCATGCTATGTGGGTGTCAGCATCGTTATCAAATTACACACCTGTTGTATTTGTTCTCAGACTCTATCACACTGGTGGTTACACATTCATTTATCTCATGTCCATTCCTTTTCCAGAAATTCATGCTTGCACTGACAAATTCAACTTAGACTGTATTGTAGCTCTACACTGGATTGCAGCTCTCAAACCAGAGGAGTTAGCTTGCATATGGTTCTCACATATGGCTTGCATATGGTTCTGCCTGTGAAAACATGGCAAAAAACTAGAAGAGAGTCTGAATCTTATCAAAGACGTCTGTATTCACTTACTTATGGATGGCCATTAATAACCCAGTTTGCCCCTATTCGACCTTAATTGTGTAGTCCCAAGTATAATCTTGCTCTGCTGATTGTTAATACATATGCCCACTTTTAAATAAATTTCCAAACCTTTGTGAATAAGTATAAGTATGAGTCATACCCAATGTTTTTTTATCCTTAGTTCCCCACGTGGTGCAACTGCTTATCTTTATGGTGACATTTTAGTGTTATGACTGAAATTGTACACCCTTGTTTGAAAATGTTATCTTGTCTACTAAGAACATTATATGAACAATGCAGCCAATTTAGTCATTGAGCCCTAGAACTGTCCTAAGTGATGACGTAACAAGAATGTTTTAAAGCTTAATCTCTGAAAATCGGATTACCTAGATGATTTCTATTTGGATGTTTACGGGTTAGTGTATGCTAACTAGAGGGAATGTGGCTTACTTGTAGATAGGGGACTGGCCTGGAGAGAGCTGGCTTTGAACAAAAAAATTCTGGTCTATAGTCCGACATTTTCTATGTCCAATGAAACAGGTCCAATGTGAGGGGCCACACCTAGGCTTTACTATGGTGTTGTACTTCTTTTTTTGCATATAAATTAGGTTACAATAAAAAATGCTTTAAACTGCTACATATATAGCAGTGAAATGTGGTTGGTGGTTCTAGCTCTTGTTTCTGAAATGGTTGTGTAAACCACCATGGTGCTACAGATCTTTATAATGACGTCAGATATAACGTCTATATAGTCAACAATTGGTGATCTTTCTACCTGATAAACTGATATGTTGGTGCAACAGACATCTAAAAGGTTGGGTATGAATCTATAGCATCTTTATGTATGTTATGAGGTCACATAGATTAATTTGAGATGGCCATTCTTGTAAAACTGACCTGGAAATGTGTGCTACAAACAATAGCATGCAACACACTCTCTGTAGTACATTTCACCTATGGTGTCTGTCATCTATTGTGAATGAGATGGACTACCTAATGAGTACAATTATGCCCCATTAGGATTTCATAGCCAGCATCCAATTATGTCATGGTGGTTTCCCCATTGCAAAAATACAAACTTTAAGGCCTGTTGTGTATTGTTTTACGCAAGTGACGCTGGCAGTGTATTTTTTGTAATGAGTCTTTGTGGTAAGTTGAGGAAATTACGCTTATAGTTGCACTGGACCAGATATGGATACCCTCTAACTATGATTATAAATTTGCAGAAAACAGGATATGACCTCAAGAATAATAAAACAAATGTAGGAGGTATTGAGTCCTATACTCCTTAGATCGAGTAAGTCCGGTAACTGGAAGCATGCAGCCATAATTATTACAAAGCAGTATTGATATTATGACCAAAATAAGTTGTACTCTTACATTCCTTTGTTTAATTGACATCAAATAAATGACATCCTTTGAGCTCAGTCAATAATCAGTAGCTTAAACTTATTTTCAGTCTTGGGCTACCTTAAACTCATTTTCGCTTGTGTCATTTAAGGCCACCTTCAATTTATTTTTCTTTTTTTTTTAAACTTGAAAGTAAACACAGTTTAAGTACAACTTAATGTACTTAAGGTGATCTTAATGTTTCACTTTCTCAGCTCATACATGTTGTCTGTTGTGGTTTCTTATATTATAATAAACTTACACCTTCCCCACTGCCGTGATTACGTCCGTGGCATCTATCCATTCCTGGGGGGTATTCATGGCTTATGAGAAAAACTAAAAAAGAATAATATGGCATTGGAAAAACTGCAATAAAGCTAGAAAAATAAAATTGGAGAGACAGAGAAAGCACTAATAGACACCTGTACGTGACAAAAGTATTTTTCATTTACAATATTATTTTATTAGATAAAATTTATACATAGCACTTAGGGAGAGCAAACTTCCGCCAATGAATGTATGGTTTATATCAGAACCTTATCTCTCTTTCCTAGAGCAAAATGGCTCAGTAATAAACAAATAGAAAATTCTGGACCTTGCCTTTTGTGTACAGACTTTGATTCCGATCAATATCACAATTTAATGGGATCTAAGTTTGACCAAGATCCATCTTCTGATTTTAATGAAGATCCAACCAATAGTATTTGTGTAATCCTGCTGACAAAGAAAGAAACAGACAAATGGCCAAGCAAAGATGCTAACGGTCATGAACTTAATACCCCAACGGTGGAGACAATAAACCCATGTTTTTGTAAACTCTATTAAATAATAAAATGTGCCAATGCAAGAGAATGGTGAATATTCACCCATTACACTTGTGACCCTTTCTGAATATCATTTCACGGCTGATTTCAGTGTAAATATTCAAAACTGCCAGCACACATTTGATCAAGGCAATGACATAGAAGTCAACGGGATAAAGCTATGCTTGAAGAGACATTGCTGTAAGGTGGATAGATTGGTGATAATTATGAAGTCAGACTGATCATAATGCTGAAAAAATTGAGGGGAGATTAAAGCTGTTGTTATTTACCCAAAAGATGTACAATAGTACCACAACAAAACATTTACTTGCTGTGGTATTTATAACTTGTTGAAAAAAAAATAATGTTAATTATGTTTTACAGTGCATTAAATTTGTTATTATGAGTTGTGTGTTTTGTACAATGACCATCTTTCAGAACCACCATAATCCTTCTTGAATATTAAAGACGGAGTTTTTTTCCTTTTTATAAGTGGGATCATATTTGCACTGAAAACCAGTACTAAATGTCTCATAGGCAGTATTTGCTTTATCATTCATTTCATTGCTAATCTAATATCACCATAGTAATAACCCGTAATAATCCTAATGCCATAGTTGGGTTTGAGAGATACCATTAGGTTTTCCTTACCTTTCACTACCTCACTAACTCAATGCCACAACAGGTATAATCCAAATTAAGCCGTCTGGTAAGTCAGACGTAGGTTATACATTCTTTTAACAGCAGTAATCAACTTTTGACCTCTGTACCCACCTGGTCGTTCATTGCTTTAAAAACCTAATGTCACCCCAGGAAGAATTCGCCTGGTAAGCGAAAATGGGGCGTTGTAATAAACCTTAAGAATTATGGCAATACTGGGACATACCATATGTACTAAACAAAATGTTAACATAAGGTGCATTCAAATCCATCAAAACAGAGAAGAGAGCCAAGTCATAAAGTAATCCTAAAACGAAAGAAAGATGTCTGATTAAGGTAGTTTACTAACTTACTGTGCAATTAAACTGTGTATTTGCAAACTTTTGCCAATTATAATTACTGTTGTATATTTATTTATTTTAATTAATTCAATTAATTTAATTAATTCTAACCATGGTCTGACAGCCATGAATATATAAGTCTTATCCCACAAATAATCAAATCTTAAATAAAAATAATTTCTATATCTTTTGCAATTCTGTATTAAATGATAAATCAATGAAATAAGAAATGGCCTTTCAACGAAAAATTGGTTACTGTTTTAGTGATAGTAACAAAACAGCATTTATTGTAAATGAGGAAAATACCAGTAATACAGTGGAGAAAAAGACAATGACAAGAACAAATTTACTCCCCCACAATTTAAGCAAGGATGATCTTTTCTGACAAAGGTAATAATTCAAGCTTACATAAAATCCTACCTTTATTTTAAGTACATTGACAATTCTGATTCTTTTGTCAGTAAAATTACCACTGAATTGATGACATAGTGATTATAAAAGAGTGCTATCTTTGCCTGGAGACATTATTTTTGTGTTTAGTTAATATCATCTGTAACCTCCATGTCATTCATTAGCACATTATATCAAAACCTGACAAATGGTTTTTGTTATAGAATCTCCCAGATAACACTGATGTCTCTAGGTTAACAAGAAGCCTCCCACAACATTAGAATGCTGCACAGTAATAAGCAGTAGACTCAACACAAGTTAGAATGTATTTGATAAAGTATTTTTGGCCGAATGGTCAATAGATGTGATATTTGATCACCCAGATTTCACCTCTGTGTTCAGGGATTGGAATCAAGCTTATGATAACTGGTGTAATTAACTGATTGGCTTATTCTGATTTATGGCTGTTGAAAGGGATACAAAACCCTCTCTGACATGTTTTATATAAAATGGCAACTTATTTGGGAATCTGGCCCCAGTTTCATATCAAAATTGGTTGATTGAGTGGTTGCAAAGCAGCTATTAGAACATGTCCATGTCCATAGTTTAAACAATCCGTATCAGTCTCCATACTCAACTGAGACAGCTTTTTCCTCCATAAAAATGAAGTTCATCTATCCTTGTCAAGATGCAACCTACTGCCTTGATATTGCCTGACAAATGGGCAGCATTTGACACTATTCATCATTCCACTCTTCTTCGTTGGCTTCAGACTTGGTTTGGAGTTGGTGAACCTGTTCTGAAATAGTTCACTTTCTACCTGTCTAAGCACTATCAGTCAATAAAAGTTGGTTCTGCTCTTTCTGATCTTCATAAACTCCTCTTTGGTGAGGCCAAAGGTTCTGTCTTGGGTCCTTTATTGTTTTCATTGTACACTAGCCCTACCCCTACCTCAGTTTGATTATTGGTAAATACAAAGGAATATAATTCAATTTTTATGCAGATGATACCCAGGTTTATGTCCATCTATCCCAGAAGAATTCATCTGCTGCCTTTGAACAGTTGAACAGGTGCCCGGATGATGTAAAAGAGTGGATGTCAACTAGTAAGCTCAAACTGAATCCAGATAAGACTGGGTTCATTGTATTTGCATTAAAAAGACAGAAGGATAAGTTGAAAGCATATTTCCCAGCTACCACCTTGGGTAGTTCCCTCTGCCCTGCTGAGTCAGTCAAGAATTTGGGAGTATGGTTCAATTCTGATTTTTTTCTTTTTTCCAAACATGTTCAGAATATCTTAAGTTGTTTTGTGCAACTCATTGACTTTAGACATGTTGTGTGGTTTCTTACTCACGATGCTTCTCTACTTGAGACCCATACTCTTGTTAGTATTCAGTTGGATTACTGTAACTCACTTTTCAGGAGTCTAAGTTTAATCTTCATAAAATTCAGTGCATCCAAAATAGTGCAGCTAGAATCATATCAAATACCAGTGGATATGCTAGTGTAACTCCTGTGCTTAAGAAATTGCATTGGCTTCCTGTTGAACATCGCTCAGTCTTTAAAACAGCCACCCATGTTTACAAGTTTTTTCCACTGGTTTTCCCAAGTGTTTTACTCCATATATCTCTTACTACAGTAGTTCCTACAGTACCACGCACAGTCAGAGTGGTGGTAATTCCTTGTGGTTCCAAAGTTCCAACCCTTTATCCATAAATCTGTCAAACAGTTAGGTTATAGTTTTGCTTTTGATGCCCTCACTCTTTGGAATGCTCTTCCTGATGAGATTTGTGCACCCCTTTCCCTAGCCTCTTTCTGAAAGCAGCTCAAAACCTACCTGTACACCAAGCCATGTGGTGCTTGGCCTTCTTCCTGTCACTGGATACTAATGTTTGTTGATTGTATTGGTTTTGTTGCATCTTAGAGTCCCCTTTCAATAGGGAAGATTAAGCGAAATAAAAGTCCAGTTAGTGGGGTGAGGACACACTAGGTGTCCTCAAGTTCAGTGGCAAGTGCATAGATTCGAGGGTTATTGTTTTAGTAAGTTTATTCTTGTTTGTCATGACCTAATTTGTTATTGGCCCCCTTCATTCTCCCCTTAAATACACCATATTCATTCTAAAGTTTAACTCTCAACAAGCAACATCAATTTTTATTTGATTTTATTTTTCAATATTTAATTATTGTAAACTTGAAAGCTTCAGCTGGATGAAACTTTCAAGTTTCGCTGTTTTCACAGGTCAGACGAACAGTGCACAGAAGTTTATGAATCCAGTATGTGTGCTACCTTAGTGGGACCTGTGTTTTGCTCAAAAATATTTTGAGACGTGCTTACATAGCTCTGGATCTGGAGCGCTTCTAAAGGGCTGTATATTGCCATTATTCACCTGCAAGGGTGTTTTTCTTGTTCAAAAATTCATCCACTAGCTGTACAAGCACATATCAGAATATTGTATTGTGTATTCTAGATGGATGGAAAATGTCAGAAAAACATTCCATTGTAATAAATGTATGGAAAAACATGAAAAACCAGTGAATTCTAAATGCCAGAGACAGGATGTGTTAAATGATGAGTGTGACACCTCGTTTAAAAGTGATACTAAGTCAAAAACCAGTGCCTTAAGTCAGCATTTAAGCATGCAGATTTTGACAGAACTAAAGCACCTCAGTGGCCACATCCAGCAGGTGGAAGACAGAGTGGGCCAGCAGGAATCAAGCAAAAGATCACCAAGTAGCACTAGTCAACTGCCTGAAAATATGGCCAAACCGCCAGTAGATGACATGGTTCTACCTACAGTGTTGACTCTCAGACGATCCACTGACATTCAGCGTGAAGTAGATGCCAGGCTGCAGGAACTGAGGACATTGAATGAGCAAGGCAAGTTTAAGTCCCAGAGGGGCGGTTCTGACACAGTATATTGTAAAAATGATGTCCCTTGGCCCCACAACTATATTTTGACTGGGAATAGTCTAGGGCCACTTATGACAGCCTATCCATGTCCCAGTGGGTTGCTGGGTTCTGCCAAATTATAAGAGAGCAAAATGATCCCACAATTAAAAATCAGATATTGGATTATATGGAAGACTCCCATGATTTTGGTTGTCAAGCTGTAAAGGAGTGTCATGCGGTTCTTTTGGTTAAGATGGAGGAAGGCAAAATTGCATGAGGGGACCCTAACAAAATTGATAGGGTCAGAAGGGCCCATGCCCAAAAAGTGCAGTCTGGTCATGTATCTGGTGCAAGCAATAAGAAAACTGTCAAAAAACAAATCCCTACTTCCATGTTGTTTTTACCAGAAGGGCACATGTGGTCAAACCCAAGATCATGAGAATGATGGTCAGACTTATTTATATATGTGTGCTATATGTTTTAAGAATGGCAAATCCTACACCCACCCTTCAAAAGACTGCAAGAAAGCAAAAACAAGTAAGGCACTGCAATAGTGCAGTGCCTAAAAGTCATGTTAAGCAACGTATCAATCGAGGACTGTTTTTAACAGTAGTCTTGATCATCAAGGCAGTGTGAATTGGAGGGCCGAATATTATAGGTTTGTTCTAATTCTAATTCTAACAGCACTTTTATAGCGCTTAATCTCCGTCAAAAGACAGACTCTAAGGCGCATCACACAAAAACATTGTTCAATATTCAAAAACCAGAGACATTGCAGGGGTCAGCACATTGTTGGTATGTCATACGCGCAAGTTGTAAGAGAAAAAATGTAAACAAAAGTGGCATATGGCACAATAATAGTGAAAATGTGTTCTGTCATTCCTCTATTGACAAGCATCAATATAAACCTCGTGTTTACAAATGTTATCCACAAAAATCTACAGGTGTCATTTCAAAAACTCCTACAGTCATACAAAAACATGACTACGTTGACAAGGTGATTAATCGGGTCAAATTCATAATGAGCACATTGTTAATGCATATTGCTATGCACACAAGGATGGCATGGTTGTCAGCAAGTATTTTACTGGGAATAAATATTCTCAGTTGCAAAATAGTAGGGACAAAAGGGTGCCATTGGACCGCAAATTTGACCACAGAACAAGTCTCGCATAAATAATGCTATAAATACTGACATATTCAAGTTGTGGGACGCTCAGAATCCACCAAAATTTGGAATTATTCCCCTTAGTGATGTAACCCTTCCCAATGAAGACAAACAAATCTCTTTGCACGTCAATTTGCTTGATGCCAGGTATGCGATTGCTAAAGAAGGAAAGCATAATTTGGGGGGGGGGGGGGGGGGGGGGGGGGGTTCAAAAAGTATTTAGCTGCTCGTTGGGACAAACAGCTTCCATTGCTGATTCCCCTTGATGTTTATAATATTATTGCTTTGAATCATACAGGAAATAATCATCCTTCTGCCACTCCACATCTATAGGATGTTAAGACATAGTTGGATGAGGAAGCCAGTTTCAATGCCATCTTAGGCCCTTTTACCGAATCACGTTATCCAGATTTACAATTATCCCCATTCATGACCAGGGATAAACCAGGGTCCAAAAATAGGTGGGTTATAATTGACCTTAGTTACCCTCTCAACCATTCAGTTAATGCTGGAGTTAATAAAGACCAGTACCTGGGTACATAATTTGTCCTTACCCTACCAGTATTGATAACACAACAAATAAAATAAAAAAATTAGGTTGATTTTTAAAGCTGATAATTTGTGTTGCATTTTGCCATGTTAAAATTGATCCTTCTGATTATTAACGCTCGACGATAGGAGAGGGTTATTGTAATCAGTTTGTTTCTGTCAGTCTGTCTGTCTGTCTGTCTGTGCACCGTTTTGCCCTTATAACTCAAAAACTATACCATCAATCGAGCTCAAATTTTGTGGGTAGATATTTCATGGGGTACAGACGGAATCTTCCAAATTTGGTGTAATTTGTTTGAAAATTAAAGTCAGGAGACAGGTTTTTAAATTTTTAATTGGGTATATACAGTGAAACCTACTTGTCTTCAAAAATCAATATCATGATAGGATTTCCTCCTCATAAATTCTTGCCTCATCAGATATCCTCTGTGGCTGTGAGTGTAATGTGTAGAACTTGTAATCTCATGGTTGGGGTTGAATACCAGTCAATTCTAAATTTTTTTTTTTTAAATTTTTTTTTTTAGGTTTTTTTTAGCAATTTTTTTAAAGGTCTTTTAAAAAGAAAAGAACAAAACACAGCATCTAAAATTTTACTGTTCAAAAAAAACTTTAACCAAGATAAAGTGTTCAACTTGATGGACAATAATAGATCAATTGGGCATATACAGAGAAGTCTGATTTTCTTTATTGCATAAGTAAAAAAATCAATATTTTGCTGTCTGATGATGTCATTACTTAATGATGTCACAATGCAATTGTCATTGTGATGTCATAAAACCTAGCTTGTGATACGTGTGATATACTTCTTCTCATTAAATTTATGTCTTGAAATTGACATAAATACAATTGAGAGGGAAGTGGTGTATTTGTCATGTTTATTTATTTCTGGTTTTTTTTTTTTGGTTTTTTTTTTGTTTGTTTGGTTCAATTTCTTGACAGTCCATCACAAAAATTTACCCTGAGTAATTTTGACCAAGAAGTGGCTTTTAACCATTATTTTTACCTCTACCAGGTATTTATGTTTGTTGTGTGCTTTTTTGTCTATTTGTCTGCCTGTTTTTGGTGTTTAGATTACTCCAGAACTAATGAACAGATCTTTATAAAAAATTTGTGAGTAGGACCTGGTGAAAGGAAGAAATTACTAATTTTTGGGAAAGACGTGTATCATATTCTGGATACAAAAAAATCATGAATTTTCATAGGTCCCATTTCAATGTATTTTAATGATTTTATCTTTCTACTTCATATTTCTTCAAAAGTAATTAATAAATTTTGATGTCAAATTTGAAGTAGGAAGGGACTAGCCATGGGAAGGAGTGATTATAGTTTAGGAAAGATCCAATTAATATATTGGATACCAAGAAGCCTCCAGAATTTCTGGAAATGCCACCATGATGGATGTGTGTTATACTTTATAACACTTGTGAGACTGGTCACATCGAGTCGAGCGTTTTGCTCTCTCTGAGTGCATCTTGTTATCTCTTAGGTTTAAAACTTGATCAATATTACATAGACACCTGTCTTCCCTTGGGATTCATGTTTTTTTGAAAGGCTAAGCGATGCCATTAGGTTTATTATGACCTCTTGGGGTCACAGAATTCCGAACTATATAGACGACCTTATCGGACATGGTGTACAGAGTCAGGCATATGATTCATTTAACACTCTCATCAGGGTGCTCCATGAACTTGGTTTCCAGATCAGTGACAAAAAAACTAGTAACACCAACTACCCAGGCTACTTGTCTGGGAATTGAAGTAGATATAGTTAGCTTTACACTGGCTGTTCCCCAAGACTGGAGATTCATCGTACATGTGACATGTGGGCCCACAGGAATACCTGTTCAAAGCGTGACCTCCTCTCTGCTATGCCAGCTTCTATATATAACTAAGTCTGTTAGGACCTCTAGGGCCTTTCTGAACCGAACCCTTTTAAGCAAGACTTAAATTTGTTCAGCTTGTTCCTTCCCATGTTCATTGGTACCACTTTTTTATCTCATAAGAAATTTGCTATGGAAGTACATTTAGATGCTTAATGGATTGAGTGCAATTTGTATTAAAGAGGTGTATTCTATTCCCTTACCTTCAGGATTTCTCAATTATGACATAGTTCATCTCAAGATGATCAATATTTTAGTGGCAATTAGGGCTTGGGCCAAGTATTGGGCTACTCATAAAATATTGATTCATTGTGATAACCAGACTGTGGTTGCTATTATGGATTCCAGTAAAACTAGGGATCTCACCCTTGCAGCTATGCACAGGAATATACTCATGGAATGTGCCAGGTTTGACATTGATCTCCAAACCATTCACATTCCGGGTAAAAGCAATGTTATTGCTGATGCTTTGTCTAGATTATCCCTATATTTTAAATACATTCAGGTTGTTCATGACCATGTCCCAGATCATGTCTGGATGGACCTCCATAATAGCATAATGCAACTTAACTGGTCCATTTGATTTCATGTACTCACCACACAGCCAACATTCTGGCTTCCAGGGCACATCAGAGGCTTCATCACTCCTTGGCTTCTTCGACCTCTAAGGCATATAACCAAATGCTTCGCACCTTCCTGTCTTTCTGTGTTTTTGTTCAGATTAACATTCACTCACTTGCTGTTCCTAACCTCCTAGAATTCATGGCTTACAACAACTCCACCAGTTCTGCAATTGCCAATCACGTGTGTGCCATAAAGACAAAGTTTGCTATGTGGGGTTTGGATATCTCCCCATTTAATGACCCCCCATATAAAGTATTTACTGCTACACTAAAAGTATCCCTTAAGGCAGTCATAGACATTCCCCTTTTGAATGATATAGTTAAGCAATGTGATCACACTTATATATGGGCCAGGTTTTTAAGGCTGTTTACCTTCTCTCTTTCTTTTCCTTCCTCAGGATTTCCAACCTGGTTCCCCATACCATTCATTCTTTTGACCCTATTAAGCACCTGGCCATGGAAAATGTTTTCTTTGTTTCACCTGGGGCCCAGGTTAAGAAAATTTTTCAAGTTAATTCTTCAAAAACTTGACGTTTCACATTCCTCCCTTAAATTTCACTCTTTCCGGCGTTCAGGTGCCCCATGGCCTTTAATTCCCAGGTTCCCATTCAGGACATCCAAAGCCATGGCACCTGGATGTCTGACTGTGTCTGGTCCTATATCACTCAAAACCATGATGCCTCAGACAAGATGGCCCTTCCATTCCAGGAACAGCTACTTTAATAGTTCACTACTTGGGGTTTGGGGACCATCCCTACTCTACCTCTAAATAACCTTAAGTATATTTATAAAGCAAGTAAAATCTTCATTACCCCTTTTGTAATAAGTCATAACGGTAATTTTCCCTCCTTATCACTGAAATATCATTTCCAAATCTTATAAATTCCAATTCCACATGTTACTTAAATACCCGGTAAATTTTAACACAATTTAAGGCTACCTTAATGTCACTTGTCGTGCTGATATTGAACCAGCCATTGTTTTCAGGTCAACCAAGAGTTTCGGTTGATCCTTAAATTTTAAAATGTCACACACTTAACCATTACGTTAAGGCCACCTTAACTTGTGGTGTAAGGGGCCCAGGTGGCCATTTGTTTATCACCCTACGGGGTGCAGTATTAAATGTTTTAGTTTCTTAATTTAAGGTCACCTTAGGTATGTATTTGTAGGGGCTTAACCTCCTTGTGACCTTTTTGTGTTTGTTATCTGTATGTAAATAAATCTAGATATAATGATAATGTAAATAAATAATAATAAACCCCAGTGTGTTTATAACTTTTGCATCACACGACACTGAATTATAATTGGGAATGTGATATGGAATGTTTATGTACACATACAGGTATGTAAGTATGTTTGTGTAAGATTTGTGGATGATTTTTATCAGTGGAGAATCCGATATCTGAAGAAAGTTAAACAAAAATTCACAGTTAACAGATTTTCAAAACTAGCTCAAAAGCTGTGACATTCTAAGCTTGAGCCTGTGGAGAGCCCATGGCAAAATGCAAGGATGTGATTGCTGGGGACTTGAGATGGATGGCGAGATTTTTAAATTTATTAATATGGATGTATGAACAGATTTCACTCTTTGGTTAAATTCCTAGTGAAGGTAAAAGTTGAAAGTTGACCACAGATGAAACTATGATCTCAGAGTTGAAATGTTAACTATGATACTAACTACTACTCCCGCTACTACTAATACTATTACTTACTACTACTACTTCTTACTACTATTTTTTTATTATTTTTGGAACAGTTGTTGGCTTTACTTCACCCGACCTATCTTAATGTCATTAAGGTAATCATAGATGTCCAGAGACACTCCAGACAGATCGTATTACCAATACAACTGATTTTATTGCTGTTACAGCCAGTCATCTTGAAATTATATAGAAGGGACATTTAGCCCAGTCTTTAACTCAAATGGTGAAATGGAGTGGTTACAAGCTTACCATCTTCTTATTGTTAATTTTCTTGTCGACAAATCAGGAGGATCAGAGATATGAACCACATGAGTCATGTCATATCTGTGGTCCATCTAGTTGCACTGAAAATCAACCATATGAGTCATGTCATATCTGTGGTCCATCTAGTTGCACTGAAAATTTAATAAATTCTGGTTGGGTGTAAAAAGTCCTTGGGATTCTAAGTGAGGTCGGGGATAGATTTCCAGAACAAAAGGGTCAAGATAAATTTGAATTTTCCCACCTTTTTGGCACTTTCAGGCATTTTTCTGGCTCCGGATGATTTTTCAGTCATGGTCAATGCCCCGACAGTCCCCAAATAAGGAACCATTAAAGTGACATAAAACGATATTGCCATCATCAATATAGCTATGTATAACAATATAATACGCTAATAAACATAAACTGTTTGCACTAAAATGTGCCCATATCCTTGGCGATCGGATCCCATACTACTGTGGTCTGATACACGTTGAAATTTGATCTGTTGTTCAGATTCTTTTCTATTTCACTCTACCAGTTTACTTATCACAGTATGAGTTAATATTTTGCACATGCATCAGGTCCATCTTAAACCTCATAAAACATAACATAGCAAATCATGAATTTATTAATTTATTAGCAATGTTCGAATGCATGTACAAAGTTGTCTAGAGCTTCTGTATTGGAGATACTGTCTTCATTGTATTTAACTCCTACAAATCAGCTGCAGATCTCCACACAATGTCACATGATCAGTGTAAATTAGGCCAAATGCTTTGTAGTTTCACAGTCTAGTGTTTTGTTTTTCAGGTTTTGTTTATTGTCTAGACAGAGAACCATTTCTGTTAAATTGAATTTGTCAGTGACTCAATTTGTAATCTAGCCACATTATTTCTTTTTGTTCTTTGATCTTTAACCCTATGTTTTTATTTTCCGTTTCCTCTAACTTTGAAAATAGCTGAATGTGTTGTTTTCAGGTGTCTGCTAGTTGTTCCTGTCATGCGTTTTAGAGACATTGAAGCAAATCAGGTTCATGGTATTGTCTATTATATCAAAGTGAAACTATAGCATAATATTTAGACTTCACACATTCGCCGAAATTAGCTTTATGGTAAAATAATACATATCTTGTCTAGATCAAAGAGTGTGTGGGTGTAATTGTTTACTTCTATGGACAAAAAGAGTATATTTCACCTCAGCACAAAATAGATAAACTTGATTGGCTGATATCCTTTTACACCATTCTTAGTGATTATAAGTATTTACCCGGAGGTTGACAAATATAGTTCAGAAAGGTAACATGACACACCAATGACCATCTGCTAATAAGGTACTGTATATTGCTACAAAATATGTTTATTTTTAGTAACTCATAAGTTTAAATTACAGAAAACAAACCTTTTCTGTGCAATTTGTGATTGATAAAACTTGAAGATTATTGAAATTGCCATGGGGTGATAAGTGTATTGTTCTATTTATCAACCTGAAATAATTTAGTTTTCTTCTATTATGTTAGGAATTGACCCTTTGCTCTTACCTCAGGACATTATGCATTATTATTTGGACAGCAAAACAAATTCTTGGATTAACATATCTGTTTAAATGTGTACGATGCATGAGAAGAAAAAGTAAATTTAAAAATTTCATCAATATGAAGAGTTGCTAAAAGACAGAACATTAAACTTAGGTAATTTAAAAATTAAATGGAAAACATACATTTACTGTAAAATGTGTTCTAAGTACAGACAAATATAGGCTGATCCCCTCTCAATAACATTTTTACATAGAATAATAATAAATAACATATTCATTTATAAATGTATTGGAAAACACAGTAGTCTTCCACCTTTTAGGTTGGCAGTTTTATCGGTGGACCCTACCCTATGTGAGAAACTCGGTAGTTGTTCATGGCAGTGTTCCACTGGAACTGACCCTGTAACCAGCTCTACGACTCTATGGTTGGTTGCAAAAGTCAGGGAATCGGGGATGGAAACCACAAAAAGGGCGCAAAAATGCTGGGTTGGTTACATATCCCAACAAGATGTAGCACATACTGACTTGTCTTGTTCCTGATACTAACTTGACTTAGGGTAGGGATAATTTTCTTCATGACAAGACAGGAAACTACCGCGACAAGCTGTAAACCCCTAACAGGCAAGCTGTAGCAACCCCTGAGATGCCGAACTGACAAACAGACAAGACTGGAGTATTTTCCAGACTCACCCCAACTGGACTGGTAAAATCCAGAGTTGGGATCGATCCAACACTATATAAACCCCCTCTGGCTGACAAAAACATCATTTGTCCCTGCAAAGAACAAAAACATCATTTGTCACTGCAATCAGCTACACATTACAGAGACTTCTTACATCAGCTTAGCGTACTTTTGATTTTTATTGAGTTTAATATTTTGATTTGCATCCTGACTGGCAGACAGAAAAGGACACATCTGAACACAGCACCACCACCTGCCCTACAGCCACCACCACAGCCACACCCACAGCTAGCCCCAAGGAGAAGAAGAAAGCCACCAAACCCCTGGGTCATGCCCTGGATATTTCAAAGACAAGAAAAAAGATGCTACAGCAACCCCCCTGGCCGACCTAATACACACTTACATCCCAGGATACTATAATTTTGTCAGTATACCACCTGCTTTTTTGACCTAATCGAAGAATGCATACCCACTGCATGAAGAAACCAGTCACCAATTTAAGGAAGCCATTAGAAGTTGGACTGAAACTGGCAATAACCCTGAGACACCTGGGCACTGGAGAGACCTACACCTTCTTTCAGTATCATTGGCTGGTTGTGCTACTGAGCCATCTTTGCTGAATTCCAGGACAAATATTTGTGCTGACCGGATACCCCTGATGAATGAAAATGGAGGAGGAGAACTTCAGAACCAGATGGAATGCCCCCCACACTGTAGGGGCAATAGACAGGAAGAACATCACCAAGAAGAAGTCAAAGACAACAGGCAGTGACTATTACAACTACAAGGACTTCATTTCCCTGATTCTCCTGGCCCTGGTCAATGCAGAATATAGATTCTTGTGGATAGAGTGTGGGACAAGTGGTTCTTGCTCGGATGCACAAATTTTCAACAGAAGCGATTTGAGGGAGAAGATTGAGGATGGCAGCTTCGGGCTTCCTGCACCTGAACCGCTGGGGGAGGGAAGGCCAGATTTGCACTACTTTGTGCTGGTTGATGACGCATTTGCCCTGATGCTATGGATAATGAAACCCTACAGCAGAAGACAACTCACAAGGGAAGAAAGAGTAGCCAACTACAGGATCTCCAGAGGCAGGAGGGTGGTTGAAAACACCCTTGAATCGTAGTGAGCTGGTTCAGGGTACTACTGGGCACTATGGAGCAAAGGTCAAGGGCTGCCAGAGACATTGTGTTTATGTGTGTGGTGTTGCACAACATGTTGAGGACACACCAGGGAGGAGCAGATGGCACCAACCAAAGCAAATGAGGTAGTGGCCCTACAAAATGAACAAGTGGAGTACGTGCCTAATGAGAACTACAGGAAGCCTTCAAAGGAGGCCAAACATCAATGAGAACTACTGAAAGACTACTTCAGTCATGTGGGGGCATTAGCTGGACAGGAGAACATGATCTGAGATGTGTCAATCAACAACCCTGGGGACAGAAGCTGGCATCTATCAGTCCATTTCAGGACTACCCAACATGATCTGAGATGTGTCAACCAACAACCCTGGGGACAGAAGCTGGCATCTATCAGTCCATTTCAGGACTACCCAACTATTCCAAGAACTTTTGCTTAAGCTGGTGTTACTCAAATTTCCAACAAATTTCCTACAAAATCAAGTTTCAAAACTATTTCAGACCAAATCACAATTCCCCTGTTGAAAACCTTCCACCTAAGTTATGTAAAAATGACCCCCCCTTAAATGTAAAAATTCCTAAATAATTTATTTTTTTTAAAGTTTTTCCTTGCAAATTAGCAAGATATTTTAAAGTTGAAAACCTGCCAAATCTAAAATGTTTATCAAAGGGTCAAAGGTCTGAAGGTCCAAGCTATAGGTCCAAATGCTTCCCCCAAATGTCGGTCCTTCATTAAAGTCTAAGTTTTTTCTTTTTACATTTCAAATCGGTGGGGCCTTGCCTTTGCCCCAATTTTTTTTCTCCAAAGTTTTTAAAAAGTTTGTTATTATTTTTAAAATTGTTTTCCAAAGTTGTTAAAGATTTGTTTTTTTAATTTGTTCCAAAGTTATTTAATAGTTTTTTCGAATATTAATAATAAGTTCCGAATATTTTAAGATGATTTTTTAAAAGTATGAAGTTTTTTAACTTTAAACTTTTCTTTAATAACACACTCATTCATTCATTCATTTTTTGTGTTTGGGGCAAAAGTGTTTTGTGTGGAGCAGTGTAATGCTTCTTGCTTGGGATTTTTTTTTGAACAACAGCTAAAAAAGCTGTTGTTCAGCTGAAAAAGGACCGATTGTAGGCATGGCACTGGTTCTGCTACGGCTGTTGTTTGGCATTGGCTGACTGTGGAGGAGGCAGAGGCTGGGTTGGTGGATGTTAATGTTCTTGCTGTGAGGCGACGGTGGTTGAAGGAGACACGGCTGGTGCTGGTATGTTGGCTGGTGAAAACGGCTGCGGTGTGTCAATCTGTTGGTAGCTCATCACAGACTGAAGATTTTCAAAGAAGCTTGAAAGTCCTAATATGTCGCTGTAGAAGGCTGTGGTGTCTCCTGCTTTTGCCCAAGGTATGATGATAGCATCATTCTCATCTGTGTGAACTGGTCCACGACCTGAAGATGTAGTAGGGCTCGTGACTTGTTGAGGCTGTAAAGTGGTGTCTGTCGACTGCAATGCTGATCTCCATACTGTCTGTGTCAGTCGAAGCTCTGGATATGTTGTGTGCTGAAGCAGCTGAATCACTGGCTCCTCAGGCATGAGACTTAAAGCCTGACAATTTGCTGACTCCCTTGCATCCCTTGTGTCTAATGTGCGACCTGTATCCAGTTCTGACATTCTGTCATCTCCTTTGGGAACTGTCCAGAGTTTGATTGCATCAGCTTGCCATAACATGTCCTTTGTGATTCAAACCAGGTCTTGCACACCTTGACAGACAGCTTGCTACTGTTGGCGAACTGCTCCCAGGGACACTCCTTCCTTGTTTTTTTTCTTGAAATGTTCATTAGTCTTGTCATGCAAATCCTCATGGTCCTCCACAAAGTCCACAAAGCCTCCTTCTTCCGAGTCCATCAGATAGATGTTGGTCATGTGCCCCTTCTTGTATCGTGACTATGTAGGTCCTGCCTCTCCTCCAGCCTCTGTTCTGTGTCACTTTTCTTGGTTCTGGGCTTTTTTCTGCAACTCCCTCCTCTTGTTAGTGTGTTACCTCCACTCTTGTCTTCTCCCTCCTTGCCTCCTTTTCCCTCTGTTGTAGTTGCTGTGCCTCTTCCCTTCCTTTTGCCTCCATTTGCTTCCTCCTTTGTGGATATCTGCCGCTGTGTCCCCTAACTCAAATTCAAGAACACCATCAGTGGAAATTTTTGTTTTCCTCACTCTTCTGCCTTTCTTTGGACCCACTGTCAAATATTGAGTTTTTAAAAAAAGAAAATCCTAAAATATAAAGTCAGCCAACTTCAACTCAAAACTGCCCTAGATAATTGTAAAAAAAAACTCCTATTCATAAAACACTTCCACATGTAATTTGCCACATTCCAAATGATGCAATGCAAAAGCCGACTAGCCTTTTATAGACAGAGATTGCATCAGCAAACAAGCTGTGCATCATAAACATGAAGCCAGCTTGTCCTACACAGTTCCTGGCTTGTCTGTTGTGTAACCACCTTGTCACTTTTGTGTTCACGACTTGTCTGTATGTTTTCCCGGCTTGTCCTGCTGAGATGTTACTGACTCTACAATTGAAGAATGGGAGACTCCCCATCTTCACGGGAAGTGTGCAAGTCACGTCGGTTATGGTTACGTCAGGCCTGTGTGCTTCCAAGTACGGTTGCTTAGTGTTTATGGCCTGTCTGGAGGTGGAGTCCTGGTATTTATTTTTTCAAGACAAGACGAAAGAAGGTAACAGCATAGGAGAAGACGAGAAGTGTATCTGACAAGCCATAGAGATCCACGACAGGACAGTTTCCAGGTGTGCTGAGCCACAGTCTGGTTACAGAGTTGTAGAGGGTTAGCAATATGTCAATCATGTTTGATATTTTGTTGATCCAGCGCAACAAGCTGGAAAACTACAACTGACCCTAACTGACTCTGTAAACATTGCTCTCCACCCTTCAAAAATACCTAGTTACAGACAAGTCGGCTCCAGTGGAACACCCCCATTATAGATGTCTGGAAGTTTACAGTGCAGAAACTTGACAAACTAGCATGTGCTGGTTTCCTCTGCGATTAAAACTGCCTGTCAAAACATAACCTATCCAATGTGTTTAAAGGGACATTAAACCCAAATAGATAAATAAATTAATGAAAAATTTGCATTTGAAATTTGCCGAATTTAGGTTTATTTCTTTGAAAATGTTTTACAATCAAACATATAACTGATAAACGTCTTGATAAAAAGTAAAATTCACCATGAAAGACAAAACAATATAATGTCTAAAGCTGTGCTGTCATTGCGAAAGTATATGTAGCATTATGTTATTTTAACAGAACTAAAATATGGGGAATTTTGGTTTTATTTAGGTACAACAGGGCTCATTCCTGGACCTTAGCTTCTACCTTATAGGAAGTCCTACTTGCGACCATATAATACTATGCTACTTGCTCTTTCATATGTGAATAGAAGCTGACCACTGGAACTGACCAATGCCTCTTTCATCTCAAATTTGGTTGCCAAAGACATCGTTTCAGAAATCAAGAAGACTGGCCCAGCAGGCACAGGTCCAATTCTTGACATCATGTTTTGGTCATGTTAGTATATGACATCAAGTAACTATCACTCGGACATGATATTAGGTGGTCACATCATCTGACACAAATCTGACATCCAGTTTATGTGACATGACATGACTTTATGTCAATGACATACCTATAATATCAACTAGATGTCAAAATGATTACCAGACCTAACATGATCGTATTATCCTATTCAATGACATAAAATTGACACCATCCCAACATGACTCTGTGTAGTCATGTCAAATGATGAAAATATGATGTTCGAATAATATGGTGTGACATGATATTATACTCGGGCATTGTTTCTGACATCTTAGTGATATTACTATGATGTCACTTTGTTAAGACATTTAAAGTAGAGTATCATCATATCATTTGAGATCAGATTGACATTGGTATTCTATAAAATTATGATTTCATTTTTTATGAATATTACCAATACATCGCATGGATGTCTAAATCATGCCTAAGTCGGAATAATTTATCTAGTCTGTGTTAAGTCAAAGTTGGGTTTTACATCCTGAAAATAGCCAGGGTCATATTAGGACAGGTCCTCAGCTTTTTACCATGAGTAGGGGCAAACCCAGATAGAGGTGACAACCTGTGATTAGATGCTGAACCTGCTAACCAACTTGTCCTATAGTCTGTGTGATGTTGCTTTGAAAGAAATAATTAATTTTTGGTATAGACAAAACAATTATGTTTAAAACTGTAACTAAAATGCTGTGTAACAGCAAAAACCTTCAAGAAATATGTTGACTTGTAAACAAATGTATTCTTTAGTGTTTGCAACCAAGCCAAAGATTGAACAAATAAAGAAAAAAAGTTTTGCAAAAGTGCTTCTAATATTCAAATGTTTGTACCCATAATTTGTATCTTTACAAGTGGTATAAATTTTCCCAACGTGTTGCCAGTTGACATTCATTATTTTCTCCCATGGAATAATCTGTATAGTACATGGAAATGACTTAAAGCTGTGTCAGGTAAGTGTGCTTAAATGGCAGTTGTATATTGGGAGTTTAAATAATATAACACAGTATTAACTTTGAAACCAAAAATATTTTTAACTGAATTTGTATTACTAAAAAGCACTTGCAAAATTATGTCAATCAGATTTTTAAATCAGTACATCAAATTGATGTCAGTTTCTGATGTCACATAGATATGAAGTCAGTCCAAATTGGGTCATCATATTGATGTCTTATGCTGATATCAAATTTATAATCGGCTACTAGATGTCATTTTTATGGCTTTTGGAGATGTCAAATAGGCTAGGCTACTAAAGATCTATTTGACATTTAACATATGATATCATTTCAAATAAGCATGAGTTTTGGATGTCATACCCAGTGTCTTTTTGATTTCTTTTTGACATCCTATTGCCTGCTGGGGCACTACATGATGGGGTTGTTTCTTTTTGTTTAGTGGTTTATATTACACTATTTTATGCAAACATTTTAAGTATTTTAGTATTTTATGTGTATGTTCTGATGGAGAACGGACCTTTGTGTGACAGAAACTACAAAAGTATGTTATTCGCCATCATATATATGACTGTTACCCTGTAATCCTGAGAACCCAAATGAATTTTTTTGTAGAAGCATGAATTTTGGTTTGCAGTATGTACACATATAGATTTTTTGTTATTTCCAAAACAAGTTTATCATGTTGCTGAGTTTTGATGAAATCTGTATTTTTGTGTGCATTGACTCTCCTAATTCGATCATTTTTTCTATTTGATTATAATCTTGAATTTCTCCTTTTTTTCCATCCTACATAGGAGCACAGCATGATTGGCTTTTGTTGTACCCAAGAGAAATCATTGACGCCATCCATCTAAGAAAACAAATAATCTAACAAATGTTGTCCAACTCTAATTTTTTTCTTCTGCAAAAGTAAAAAATCTGATTGTACAAAAGTCAATTGGTCATCGGTCACCCTTTCATTTGGAAACCCAGACAGGACATACTCATGGGACCATTTAATTCAATTTTTAACAAACACATCAACCCTCCTCTTTGAGATTTAAGTTTTTGTTCTGTTGTTGTTGTCACAACAATCACTTGATTCACAATATGAACCCTGCTGTTTTGAAGAAGTTTGACTGAACATTTGTGACATGAATTAAGTACCACTGAGTTGAAGTTGCACCGGTACTTGCGTAGTGTAACGCTTGACCAAACACAAGTTATGTTGCATTTCACCCCCGGAGAAAATTGAATATTCATGAAAACACTGTCCCTTTGATTGGTTCATCTGGTCCTTTGAGTCAAGATAGGGACCAGAGTCAAATAAATGACTCTACAAAACAAGACACAATAGTTCCCCCAGAACCGGTAATGTAAATGTGTACTTATGTAATAATTGTAATATTTTCTGGTGACCTTTATTTGTATGTTGATATTATGTAAATCGTAAACTCCCCCTATGGTGAGCTTTGTTGCTCTGCTCACTTTAAGGTCACCTTAAACTAGTTTACATTACATATATTTTATTTGGGGTGACCTTTGCTCATGTTATGTAAAAGTTATCTTTCTCAGTAGTTTAAGTGACTTTAAGGTCACCGCAATTTCTAAAACTCACTTATTAATATGATTTTAGTAAATATTTAGAAATAAAATTGTTAATGTGTCCCTCAGCCATGACTTTTAATCCTGTGTTCTGGAGCTTGGGGAACTGTGGAATAGTCAAGATGTATTCCTAACAGAGGCTGCTAGGTGCTGCAGCTTTTGCTGATAAGTCTGTGGTACATATGTGAAAGTGGTACTTGAGCTCCTAGAAAGTGTAGGTCACTGTTGCTTCAGGTTCCTTTACTCTGCCCTGCTCTGTATCTATCTTAAAAGTTTAACTGCCTCATTGCAAAAAGTCTGAAAGTCTCTTTCCTCCAGGTTTTCAACTTCAGATGCCAGAGGGCTGTTCTGGTGGTTTCCTGTCTGGGCCCAAGGAAAGATATGAGCAAATTGATGGGAAAATTGATGATGAATGGCTAGTGTGTTGTGTCAGAGTGGGCGCTGGTCCCCAAACTGTCAGTATCTGTAGACCCTCGTGAAATGTGGTGGGCTGAGGCTGTAATTGCACTGACTCCTCTCTGTGGGGACTTGAAGCCTGAAGATTTGCTGAGGCCCTTCTTTCTGAGATTGGTCTTCAAGAAGTTAAATTTATCCTGAATCCAGTTCTGCCTCTCTGTCATTTTCTTGGGAGTCTGGCCAGACTTTGACCGGGTGAGTTTTCCATAGCGAGTCCTTTGGGATTCAAACGAAGTTTTGCATACCTTCACTGACAGCTTGAAGCTGCTTACAAACCTCTCCCACAGGCAATCCTTTCTTGTCCTTGTCCTTAAATCTCCATAGATTTTGTCGTAAAGCTCCTCATGATCCTTGACAAAGTTTACAATAACTGTTAAATAAATGTTTGTCATATGTTCTTTCTTGCACATGGATTGGCACTCAGTAGATGCAATGGCCTCTCCTCTACCCCCTGTGTCCATTTCACTTTCACTCCTCTCAGTTCTCAGTATTTTTTCAGCCACTGTCTCCTCTATGTATGACTGCAGAGTTTATGACCTGGCTTCCTCTGCCTCTCCTCCCTCTGCTATTTCTCTGCCTCCTCCCTCTTCCACTATTCTCTCTCCTCCTTCCTTCTCTGTATGTCAGCAGCTGTGTCTCCAAACTCAAACTTTGTAGGTGTGTCTGTGGGGACTTCTATCTTCCTCATATTGTTTCTTGACTTTTTAGGACCTATCTTATAAATTAAATGAAGCAGTATTTGTAAAAATAAAAGTATATCAGCTAGCCAGCCTAAGTTATATCTGTAAACTAAATCCTAAGTTAATTTTTAAAAAGCCTATCTAAATGCTGCCAGTTGTAATAAGAGTTGTAAATACATTCCGCACTCACTTGCCTTTTATAGACACATATTTTAAAAAGGACAAGCTTTGCCACGGACAGTAAAATGAAGCTGGCCTGTACTACACACTTCACGGCTTGTCTGTTGCTGTAATCACCTTGTCAGTTACCTTTTACATCTTGTCCTGCTGTGAAGTAACCGACTCTGCAACTAAAACCTTGGAGACTTCCCATCTAGATGGGAAGTGACCAAATCAATTCGGGGTTGTTTGCGACAAGGAGGTTTCCTTGTACGGTTGGTATTGTTCTACCATGTCCTGCCATGGAGTGATGTGCAGATACTGGACCACAGGCTATCAAGTGCTTCCAGACAAGATGGTAATAGTATAGGACAAGATTGGAAGTGACAAGAAGGACAAAAGAGACAAGAGAAGATGGTTCCAGCTGGGAGGAGCCATGGCTCGGAACAAGAGTCAGGGAGGGTCTGTGAAATATCAAACATATTTGATATTTTGCTGACCCACCATGACAAGCCAGGAATCTACAACTGACCCCAACCCACTCCATAAGCATTGCTCCCAACCCACGAAAAAAATCCACAGTTACCGACATGATGGCCCCAGTGGAACATCCCACCCCTAAAGGTTTATACCATGATACGGCACCAAGCATTCCACTTAAATTGGCAGAAGAAAAGTTTTTGTACCCAGGTTGTGCCAAGTAACCACCCATATCAGTTAATGTATTTTATGTCGACATTATGTTATAATTATATAAAATAGACTTCCAAAATGCACAACAGTTTACTTCAATTTTCTAATTTTCTAGCTACTCATAATACTCCATATTGTTTACACTTTCGTCCCAATTTATACACTCACAGGACATGTGTATTTTAAGATTTCGAGACATCAAAGTGATGTTATGAGATATTGCCTAGTGTTTTGATTGGCTGATATGCATTTGATGTACAAATAAATACTTCACACATTAAAAAATCGAACAAAAAGTGAAAAAAATTCTCTCTAGTGAGGCTGACTCCTTTGGAGTCACTTTTTTCTGTCTTTTTAGGTTTTTGTGATTGGACTTTCATGAATCGTGGTGTAGTGTGATGAGTACCCGTCTCATTACTAAAGTTAAGCTGCAATGGACTATGTTAGTACTTGGATTGGTAAATGTCCGAGTTCTAGCCCAGGTACGGAACGTATCAAACTCGGAATTTGTTTTTGTCGCCACACTCGTTGCGTCTCTGATGGCTTTGTAATTCAATGTCAACACACAGATCTTTGGTATTGATTGCTGTAAAATTCACAGCCAATGAAGTCTTTAAGAAAGAATAAGTAAGTATGGAAGGCTTTACTAAAATTATTTACCCAGCTTTTAAAACTGTCAATGTAAAGCATGATGCACTCACTGGAAAAACTCATTTAATTTGTAAAGTGGGAAACCTTTAATATGTAAAGTGATGATTTGAATACATGAGGACTTGTGGTTTACAGTCATGCAGCACTGTTTAACGCCACCACAAAACTAGCTGTTAAAAATAGCACATGCGCATTATGGAATGAAGTTTTAATTCAAATATAACATAATTTTATACGAATTAAAAGTATCACAAATATCCTTTTTTCGAGTGGTACATGTATTATTTACTTTGGCCTTGGCTTCTACAGCTATAAATAAATGGGGAAATAAATCTTTAAATCATGCTACACAGATCACATTTTGGTGCTATTGAGGTACTGACGTCAGTCGGGTTTTAAAAATAGAGAAAACACCAGAAGGGTGTGCTCAAATCACTTGTTCTGGATAAATAGCCTTTGACTTGAAATTACAGAACAAATCTCACAATGTGGCCTCAATAATGTTATAATGTAAACTCATCTGCGCATGGTTTGATAAATACTACTGATTATGAAGACTATTTAAATAAAAATTTAGAGGACGCATAAAAGGCAAGCAAATGTAAACTCCCACTTATAATTTATCTATTAAGGTTGTATTACTGTTACCAAATGAGCCTAAATTTTAGATCTAAAGCTAGGCACGTTGCGCTGTACACATATGCAGTAACAAATCTTCTTCATGAAACACTAATAAAGAAAACGTAACAAAAGGATTACTTACAAGAAAATAGATAAAGAAATTGTACCTGAAAATTTTTTATTTAATCAGATTTTTGTAGGCACTATTTAATATATCCAGAAACATTAAGGCAAGCTTTGTCCGGTCTGTTGTTGGCTGCTGTGTCATGTACTTAAACTGAAGATTTGTGAAACATTTAAGAATTTGACATTATAGATTTGGAAAATATTACAGAACACAATATGTATGAGAGAGCCATATTAGGATTTACAGACCTAAGACATTTTAATATACGGCTTGGGGACTGTGAATGTCTAGTATAATATCTTTTTCACACAGAGAAACTATATGGTATGGAGAACATTAAGGGAAACAGAACCATTTCCCTATATTTTTTCCTGTTCTCATGAGTCAGTAAGTTGATGCCACCAATTAGCAAATTGTACCCATAACTTAGTAGCCCATTCGCAAAACTAAGTATCGCATTCCCTCGGCTTAATATCTCATTACCACGACTAAGAATCTTGTTGTAATGAATTAGCATTTTATGGGAACGACTTGCTAATTCATGGGGATGGGATAAAAACATGTGGGAATGTGATGAAAGCTAGCAACACAACAGCTCTATGTCCTTTCCTAGTATCGATAGTATGGTGGTAAAAACATCACCACAAATTAAGGTTCGCAAAGCGTTGCATGCAATTCCTCAAATAAGATGAAATCCAGAAGATAAGAGACTTAGAGATTCGAACACAAGACTCATTTTCAGGGGCCACGGTGGCAGAGTGGTAACACTCTCGCCTCCCACCTCTGCGGCCGGGGTTCGATCCCCGTCATGGCCGTAAGTGGGAAAGCTGGTAGTTGCTTGCCGTTGGTCGGCAGTTTACAGTACAGAACCCTAGCGAACTATATGTACTAGTTTCCTCTGCCCTTCCAACTACCTGTTGTAATATGACCTGTACAGTGTTGAAAGCGACGTAAAACCCCAAATAAACAATAAACAAGACTCGTTTTCCAGCCTGTAATACGTTTTTAAAGGTCTGTTCACATTACTAAAAGCAAAACCAGAATTTGAATTTTGATTCACAACTTTGTCCTTAAATGCGATGCAAACGGACCTCGTATATATATAGAGACCATATTAAAAATGAGGTGCACTGAATATCAATAAAGCCCCCACCATCACCACCTGTCCTATCTGGATATTTGAATACAGTTTTATGAGAGGACATAACTACTATTTCAAATATTTAAAAAAAAATCTGCCATGTACTAGAAGGGTTGTCCATATGGTGCCAAATGTGCCCTACCCTTATACAAATCTCAACTTATGAAACCTAGTGGATACTAGCAAAACACAAATAGGTAATGTCAGAAACAAACCCGGATGGGAGAACTAAATTTACTCTTGTATGTAGCTCATAAGACCAACACAGAACGGTGTGATCTATGTATAACGGGAATTTTGGAACAAAATTTCTTCAATGGGATTAAAAAAAGCTAAAATCCCGACTATAATGAAAAAGGGTGAACAAATAATAAGTAATTTGGAGGATGTCTTGTCTGAATGGAAAAAATACATTTAGCAACATATACAACCCAAATCAGTCCCACAGTGAAAAATTTGACAATGCTTTCTATCAGAATACGCTCTCACAGCTCCAAAGCGAAGAATGTAACCAATCCCCTTCTGACTTTGAGCCAACACTAAATTCTGAAATTGAGCTGGCTGAAGTTATACAGCAGATAAACCGAGCCAAAACAAAAAAGTCACCAGGGTTGGACTCAATTCCCAACGATGTTCTGAAAAATAGTGATGTTGCTTATGCCATATTTTTAAAACATTGCTTTAGTAATGGCCAGATGCCAGGTATATGGCTTAAAGCTATAATTTGTCCAATACCAAAGGGGGCTGAAAAAGACCCCTGTTGCCCAAAATCATACAGAGGTATAAGCTTGCTTTCAAGTATATGTAAAATTTATACAGGTATTCTCAATAACAGAATTGGAAAATACCTTGAAGCAGAAAAAACTATATGTTCTGAGCAATATGGAGTTCAAAGAGGCAAGTCATATGTAGAACATGTGTATAACATAAGTACAATATTAAGAAAAAGAATAAAGAACAAAGAAAACACTTTTGCAGCTTTCGTAGATCTAGAAAAGGCATTTGATCGTATTGACAGAAATCCATTGTTTTTAACCTGTTAAAAATAATATTCGTGGCAAAATGTATTACACAATAAAATTATTATACAGTGAAACATTTAATATTATTCGAGTCAACAACAATTTTACAGACTGGTTTCTTTCAAACTTCGGTGTAAGACAAGGTGATACTTTATCACCAACATTGTTCAACATCTTCATAAATAGTCTTGCTGTAGAGCTGAATGATTTGAAATTAGGGTTAAATTGTGGTAACACACACATATGTATATTACTTTATGCAGATGACATGGTTCTTTTAGCCAACTCACAATCAAAACTACAAAGCATGCTTAATCACATAGCCCAGTGGTGTAATAAATGGAGGATTATTGTAAATGATTTAAAAAGTGGTATTGTACATTTTAGGAATACAAGTAGCAAGAAATCAGAAGTTGTTTTCACTCTTGGAGGGAGCATAATTGAAACTGTCCCCCGGTATAAATACCTAGGGGTGATCTTGGATGAACATTTGACCTTCAAGGAATGTGCAAGGACTTTAGCTGAGGCAGGGAGTAGAGCTTTGAGCAAAATTATTGGCAAATTTAAGAATTTCAAAGACTTCAACTACAGAACATACACAAAGTTGTACAATGCATGTGTTTGGCCTATCATGGATTACTGTTCTAGCATCTGGGGATTTCAAAATTTTAACTTTGCAGAAAAGGTCCAAAACAGAGCTATACGGTATTTCCTTGGCCTGCATAGAAATGCTCCTGCACTGGCATTTCAGGGTGATATGGGTTGGATGATTCCAAAATATAAATACTATATTTCAGCCATCCGTCTTTGGAACAAAATTTGTAAAATGGAAGCAGGGCATTTAACAAGAAAGATCTTTGAATGGAGTTACCGGGACCTTGATGTCTGTTCTTGGGAATCAAACGTATATGACATATTTGAGTCAGTGAACAAGCTAGAGAACTTTGAAACGGCTGAAGAGCTGGAAATTAATGACCTTGAAATCAAACTTGCGGATATAATGCACAATGAATGGTCCTACTAACTGCCATCAAAACCAAAACTAAGAATGTATTCACTTTTCAAAAATGAAATAAAGACTGAAGAGTATATTCTTTCAAACATCCCCAAATATAAGCGATCACTTCTTTGCCAACTTCGGATCAGTATACTGCCCCTAGAAATTGAGACAGGAAGATACACTAGGAAAGAAGTTGAAGACAGAATTTGTAAGCTTTGTAAATTAGACATTGAAGATGAAATACATTTTGTGTGTGTTGTCCTAAACTTCAAGCTATCCGCAATAAATATTATAACAAAATTTGTTCTTGTCAAAATGATAGTATATTAACTCAGTTTTACGAAATAATAACTTGTAAAAGGGTAAAACTATTAATGAACTTTCTAGCTGACCTATGGAATGTCAGGAACAATATTTTATGTAACTAGTTTCCACTTATTGTTAAAGTATCTATAAAATCTCAGAAATAACATTTTATGTAACTAATTTCCACCTATCTGTTGTTAAAATAGAATGTAGAGACTAATAAGCCCATTAGGGCTGGGTATTCTTTTGTTCTTCATTATTATGTTGTCAAACTGTATTATACTATGTCTCTATAATAAATAAATAAATAACTGCTTGTCATTCTGCTGATTTTGAATGACTGTCTTTCCAATCCACATTCTGGTGTTTGAACACAAGGAAAAAGACTGCAACTATTACGTCTGAAATTACCTTGCAATTAAATAACTCTCATATTTGGTCTGGTTCCGTTATGTAAGGGTTGAAATATAAAGTGAACACAAAAATAATCAGTGTGACATCAGTTTAACACATTTCTCACATTTTTCAGCTAGTGATATTAAAGTTAATATCACCATTGGCTCTGTTATAAATGGTTAGTCGACTCGACTATGATTGATTTGCATTGTTGATTTGATTGTCCCAACCCAGGAATTTCTGTGAATTTTTTGAATAATTAAATTATTATTATCTATTTTTTTAGGTTTAACCTAGCCTTATCTTTTATATGACAGTGTGTTTTCAGTCAGTGCATTTTCAGAGTTTCCTGTATCATATAACAACAGTTTTGAATCATTGCTAAATTTTTTTAATTTATTTTTTTAATTTTATTTTCAATGGTCGCAATAATACATAATATCAGTACATACATTCCATATGTACAATATGTTATATAACCAGACTAAAACTACATAATATTTAATTTACTATGACAACTGAGCTGCCCTTTTTTACCCAAATCACATCAATTATAGAGTATTTAACTCATAAAAAATATACACCGTTTGACTATCAGGGACAGAATAAGTTTCTATAAGGACGCCATTGATAAGTAAACTTGTCAACCTTGTTTACCTCAATATTTTTTTTCAGACCATTAATATTTGGGATAGACTCATGTACTGCACTTGAGAAGATATAACTCTTTGTTACAGCTATAATCATATTAATTGGATAATTTTTGTTTATTTTATTTGGGGTTTTACGTCGCTTTCAACACTGTACAGGTCATATCACGACGGGTAGGTGGAAGGGCAGAGGAAACCAGTACATACAGTTCGTTAGGATTCTGTACTGTAAACTGCCGACCAACGACAAGCAACTACCAGCTTTCCCACTTTAGGCTGTGCTGTATTAATTGGATAATAATTATTGTCATTGTATAAATAGCCTGTAATGATCTCTTTTGGTAAAAAGGTTATTCTTTTATTTGTACACGAGTGTATCCATAGCTCCAATGATTTCCATAAATTTACTATATGTATACAGTAGTATGTTTTCAGTCAGTTCATTTTCAGAGTTTCCTGTATCATATAACAACAGTTTTGAATCATTGTTAATTTTTTTTATTTTATTTTCAATGGTCGCAATAATACATAATATCAGTACATACATTCCATATGTTCAATATGTTATATAACCAGACTAAAACTACATAATATTTAATTTACTATGACAACTGAGCTGCCCTTTTTTACCCAAATCACATCAATTATAGAGTATTCAACTCATAAAAAAATATACACAGTTTGACTATCAGGGACAGAATAAGTTTCTATAAGGACGCCATTGATAAGTAAACTTGTCAACCTTGTTTACCTCAATATTTTTTTCAGACCATTAATATCTGGGATAGACTCATGTACTGCACTTGAGAAGATATAACTCTTTGTTACAGCTATAATCATATTAATTGGATAATTTTTGTTTATTTTATTTGGGGTTTTACGTCGCTTTCAACACTGTACAGGTCATATCACGACGGGTAGGTGGAAGGGCAGAGGAAACCAGTACATACAGTTCGTTAGGATTCTGTACTGTAAACTGCCGACCAACGACAAGCAACTACCAGCTTTCCCACTTTAGGCTGTGCTGTATTAATTGGATAATAATTATTGTCATTGTATAAATAGCCTGTAATGATCTCTTTTGGTAAAAAGGTTATTCTTTTATTTGTACACGAGTGTATCCATAGCTCCAATGATTTCCATAAATTTACTATATGTATACAGTAGTATGTTTTCAGTCAGTTCATTTTCAGAGTTTCCTGTATCATATAACAACAGTTTTGAATCATTGTTAATTTTTTTTATTTTATTTTCAATGGTCGCAATAATACATAATATCAGTACATACATTCCATATGTTCAATATGTTATATAACCAGACTAAAACTACATAATATTTAATTTACTATGACAACTGAGCTGCCCTTTTTTACCCAAATCACATCAATTATAGAGTATTCAACTCATAAAAAAATATACACAGTTTGACTATCAGGGACAGAATAAGTTTCTATAAGGACGCCATTGATAAGTAAACTTGTCAACCTTGTTTACCTCAATATTTTTTTCAGACCATTAATATCTGGGATATAACATTCCACACAAAACGCTTCTTCGGCTGTGGTATTAAGGGCAAAGCATTTGGATTCAAAGTAGATGAAAGTTGACCAATCAATGCCACTCGCATCGAGCCAAGGTACATAATGATTATCAAAATCACATTGTCCATGGATAGTCTGGTCATCAACACTAAGGCAGTCGTTTCTACTTTTTATGCATGGTCAGTTCATGGAAATATGTTATACCCGTCATCAGGTCGGTATGCGCCTCTCCCACCTCCCTGCAAGTCCCAGCTTTATGAAATTTGCACAGTGCAAAGCCTCCTCTCAGTGCCTACTACTGGTTTTGTTGATGGGGCGCGCATAGGTTGTGGGGCAAAAGCGGCTGCGTGTGTGTATCATGCACTTCTACATAAGGATCTGATGATCTGTCCAGGAAATATCTCCAGACTCAATTGCATTACTACAATGAACGCGCCTTTTGCCACACTCCATGACGTGGCCTCTATGAGTTGTAAAAGTTCATATAGTTTAGCCATCATAAAACGTCTTGTGAGAGGATCTATAGTGTCATTCACATTTTAACAAAACCTAATATGACCTGTGTCTGTGATAATTCATCGAATGTCACTCTCTTCTTATTCGGGCCCACTAGAATGGCCTCATTAGGCCAACGACGGTAAGATGCATTAGTGGAGTTATCTGTGATGTTAAATCTCCCTGAATGTTTTCGCTTACCCTGGGTGGATTTGTTTCTAATGTCGATCTCTATCTGTTGCATCTGGTTCGCTATCAAGGCTTGAATCCTGGGATCCTGTTTCCACTGGTCATCCTGCTTTATTTTACTATCAGGCTGCCCCACTTGAGTTGTCGGCACTTGAGATGATTGGGGAGCTACTGACCACGTTTGTTGTTTATCGATCTTTGTACCCAAGACAGGTTGGCCACTTTTAAGGAAATCTAACATGTCTTTCTGTTCCTCTGGTTTCTGGGCAACAGCTCCCCCTTGTGGCTGGACGTCCCAAAATTGAGTAGCATGTACACCCACCGGTTGGCTCCCCAGGGCGATGTCGCTGAGCTCTTCAATCTTGCGCTGCATTAGCATGCCAACATCCCCAACAAAGTCCCCTCAACTAACATAGGCTTCTTCTCAATGATAGTCTTATCCACTCCCTTATTCAAAGCAGCCACTTCCTCCGGAGTTAACGATCTAACAGTGTGAGTGGGTTTCCGTTCGGCGCGTTTCTTTTTCCACGTCTTAGCTTCTACTTCAGATTCTAATTTCTCGATATCACTAACCACTTGCCTGATATGTCGGTGCTTTGGTTTAGCTCCTGCCTGCGTCGCACTCATGAAGTAAGGTTTGTCTGAATCGGGAGGGCCCTGTGATAAGACGTTTTCTAGTCCTTTTGTCCCAATCGCATCTGATTCCAGCCTTATATAGCCGATTTTCCATATGCGTTAACTTCCCCGCCACCGTATCAACAGCAAGCCCCAGTTCATCTAAAACTGTAGTAGAGACTTCCTGAGGTGTAGTATCTGAAGTGGACGCAGTCAAAACAGTTGTACATGTCCTATCTTGCACTCCAACTTCTTTACAGGAAGTGCTCTCATTGGCTGTAAGATGATCCGTTTTGCTCGTAGACATTTTATTTTTCTCTTTGTCCTTACTTTTCATTTCCAGTAAACCACAATATAAAGCACAAATGTTATCAGTCCACTAACTCTACACTGTAAAAGTCCCAACACAACGGGTTCTCAATTGGTCTGTAATTAAAAAAAAATTGTAGATGTTGTTCACTCAACTCCCAGTTTCCAAATGACTGGGAACTGACCATGCGGTGTTTAAAAACACCATTGCGCATGTGCGCTAATTCAAGAATTTGCCCTGGATGATGCCGCAAACGGCTAAAGTCGTCAACCATCCAGAAGATGTTTAGTTAGTACTGACTATTCTTGTGCTATTCTGGAGTGATTTGTTGATAGATTTGGCTTTTACAACCCTCTATGTAGTTCTTTTCCTGGAAATACGCTAATATTGTTTGTGTGACCATCTTTTAAGTAGGGACTTAGAAAGACTATGGGGGGAGTTGTTAAAGCAATAAAATTATAAACACATGCACAGACTATCCAGTGATGGGAAAGACCTTGATGAGTGTGATAAATTTATAAACTAGAAAGAACATACAAAGACAGTTGCTTCAGAGAAGTGGTTTTAACAACAAGTGCTTTTGTGAAAATATTGTAACTTTTACAAAATATAAAATATACTGAGAAACTTGTGTTTTTCATAACATTGTAAAGCAAGAGCAACAAACAATATGTTTACATTCTTTCTAGGACCTTCTATGTTCTCCAGCTATATATAAAGAGTGGAATGCCTGACCACAGTTCAGTTTTGATTTGATGTATACAGAGATATACAGTTGCTATATATTTATCTTTGTGTCAAGTGGATGTAAAAGGCTTGTTATATACATTTTGTAAGTGAACTCTTATGGGAGTGAACTTGATACAGTGTATGGATATACCAGAGTGTGAATTTGTTAATTATTAATTTTGATTGTCACATAAATTTAAGTAACGTTTTGTCTTTTCCTGTTACAACTTGACAGCAACCGATAATTGCTATCATTCTTGCCCTGTGGATCATAACACCAATTTACAAAAAAACAAGCATCAATGAAGATGTTCTATTTTAGTTGTGAGAAATAACCAAGCACGGGATGAAGTGTGCAAAATAAGTAGTCCCCGAAGGAGCACAAAGCCCTTGCCTGGGGATCCAGAACCAGAAATTAAGGAGATCCAGGACATCTTTGAGGAGGCATGAGCCACTAGTAGATCTAATCTTCTGTGAAGATATCTTCTAATCCAATGTATGGTTTTTCAGTTAGTCACCCAACCAAACAGGCAAACCAATCAACATGCTTACAATAACCTTGCCCTTCTTCTGCAGGGGCACAGGTAACTGCAAAGCTTGTTAAAGTTTCCCGGGTAATACTGATTATAGTGTAAAGTGAAGTACTTATTACAGTGCCCATCAAAATAATTATTGTTTTGCCTGATTCATGGAATTTTGCTGATCTCTCTCTCACGGCTTCCAGCCTTGTGTTGCGCTTGATTATAACCAGTGAGAAGTATTTGACGTGAGCCCATGATTATAATTATTAGTCAAAGCTTTTGCGCCAGACATAAAAGCACTGACATGATGTACAAATGGTTCAGTTTGAATTGAAGAGGGTTACATATTTTCCTTGTCATCGAATTTCTTGAAATTAAAATTTATTCTTGCCTTTTAGTGTAAATACAAGTTGGTAAGATTTAGAATTAACTTCATACATATTACTACACTGTCTATCTGGTTTGAAAAAATGATTCTTGAACCGAATTTAAACAAGGTTTCAAAGTGTAGCCAGAACTCAGCTAAGTCTTTTATTTTAGACATTTTAATCTATTTTATATATTGACATTCACTACAATAATGTTAGCTGTAGTTACATCTTCTGAGATTTTACCTGTCAATCAAAATCATGAGATAATTTCATGGAAACCACAAAAACACAGACAGAAAAATACAAAATCATTCACTAAATAATATTTTAATGGGTTAATACCAGCTAACAAATCTAATCAGAGAAAAATCACAGATTTTGGAAAAAAAATGTGAGACATCTGTGTGACTCTTGGCCTCAGGTGTTTTCTCTCTCCAGTAATAACGTCATTGAGCTAAATATGTGGCATTTAACAAGAAAGATCTTTGAATGGAGTTACCGGGACCTTGATGTCTGTTCTTGGGAATCAAACGTATATGACATATTTGAGTCAGTGAACAAGCTAGAGAACTTTGAAACGGCTGAAGAGCTGGAAATTAATGACCTTGAAATCAAACTTGCGGATATAATGCACAATGAATGGTCCTACTAACTGCCATCAAAACCAAAACTAAGAATGTATTCACTTTTCAAAAATGAAATAAAGACTGAAGAGTATATTCTTTCAAACATCCCCAAATATAAGCGATCACTTCTTTGCCAACTTCGGATCAGTATACTGCCCCTAGAAATTGAGACAGGAAGATACACTAGGAAAGAAGTTGAAGACAGAATTTGTAAGCTTTGTAAATTAGACATTGAAGATGAAATACATTTTGTGTGTGTTGTCCTAAACTTCAAGCTATCCGCAATAAATATTATAACAAAATTTGTTCTTGTCAAAATGATAGTATATTAACTCAGTTTTACGAAATAATAACTTGTAAAAGGGTAAAACTATTAATGAACTTTCTAGCTGACCTATGGAATGTCAGGAACAATATTTTATGTAACTAGTTTCCACTTATTGTTAAAGTATCTATAAAATCTCAGAAATAACATTTTATGTAACTAATTTCCACCTATCTGTTGTTAAAATAGAATGTAGAGACTAATAAGCCCATTAGGGCTGGGTATTCTTTTGTTCTTCATTATTATGTTGTCAAACTGTATTATACTATGTCTCTATAATAAATAAATAAATAACTGCTTGTCATTCTGCTGATTTTGAATGACTGTCTTTCCAATCCACATTCTGGTATTTGAACACAAGGAAAAAGACTGCAACTATTACGTCTGAAATTACCTTGCAATTAAATAACTCTCATATTTGGTCTGGTTCCGTTATGTAAGGGTTGAAATATAAAGTGAACACAAAAATAATCAGTGTGACATCAGTTTAACACATTTCTCACATTTTTCAGCTAGTGATATTAAAGTTAATATCACCATTGGCTCTGTTATAAATGGTTAGTCGACTCGACTATGATTGATTTGCATTGTTGATTTGATTGTCCCAACCCAGGAATTTCTGTGAATTTTTTGAATAATTAAATTATTATTATCTATTTTTTTAGGTTTAACCTAGCCTTATCTTTTATATGACAGTGTGTTTTCAGTCAGTGCATTTTCAGAGTTTCCTGTATCATATAACAACAGTTTTGAATCATTGTTAAATTTTTTTAATTTATTTTTTTAATTTTATTTTCAATGGTCGCAATAATACATAATATCAGTACATACATTCCATATGTACAATATGTTATATAACCAGACTAAAACTACATAATATTTAATTTACTATGACAACTGAGCTGCCCTTTTTTACCCAAATCACATCAATTATAGAGTATTTAACTCATAAAAAATATACACCGTTTGACTATCAGGGACAGAATAAGTTTCTATAAGGACGCCATTGATAAGTAAACTTGTCAACCTTGTTTACCTCAATATTTTTTTTCAGACCATTAATATTTGGGATAGACTCATGTACTGCACTTGAGAAGATATAACTCTTTGTTACAGCTATAATCATATTAATTGGATAATTTTTGTTTATTTTATTTGGGGTTTTACGTCGCTTTCAACACTGTACAGGTCATATCACGACGGGTAGGTGGAAGGGCAGAGGAAACCAGTACATACAGTTCGTTAGGATTCTGTACTGTAAACTGCCGACCAACGACAAGCAACTACCAGCTTTCCCACTTTAGGCTGTGCTGTATTAATTGGATAATAATTATTGTCATTGTATAAATAGCCTGTAATGATCTCTTTTGGTAAAAAGGTTATTCTTTTATTTGTACACGAGTGTATCCATAGCTCCAATGATTTCCATAAATTTACTATATGTATACAGTAGTATGTTTTCAGTCAGTTCATTTTCAGAGTTTCCTGTATCATATAACAACAGTTTTGAATCATTGTTAATTTTTTTTATTTTATTTTCAATGGTCGCAATAATACATAATATCAGTACATACATTCCATATGTTCAATATGTTATATAACCAGACTAAAACTACATAATATTTAATTTACTATGACAACTGAGCTGCCCTTTTTTACCCAAATCACATCAATTATAGAGTATTCAACTCATAAAAAAATATACACAGTTTGACTATCAGGGACAGAATAAGTTTCTATAAGGACGCCATTGATAAGTAAACTTGTCAACCTTGTTTACCTCAATATTTTTTTCAGACCATTAATATCTGGGATATAACATTCCACACAAAACGCTTCTTCGGCTGTGGTATTAAGGGCAAAGCATTTGGATTCAAAGTAGATGAAAGTTGACCAATCAATGCCACTCGCATCGAGCCAAGGTACATAATGATTATCAAAATCACATTGTCCATGGATAGTCTGGTCATCAACACTAAGGCAGTCGTTTCTACTTTTTATGCATGGTCAGTTCATGGAAATATGTTATACCCGTCATCAGGTCGGTATGCGCCTCTCCCACCTCCCTGCAAGTCCCAGCTTTATGAAATTTGCACAGTGCAAAGCCTCCTCTCAGTGCCTACTACTGGTTTTGTTGATGGGGCGCGCATAGGTTGTGGGGCAAAAGCGGCTGCGTGTGTGTATCATGCACTTCTACATAAGGATCTGATGATCTGTCCAGGAAATATCTCCAGACTCAATTGCATTACTACAATGAACGCGCCTTTTGCCACACTCCATGACGTGGCCTCTATGAGTTGTAAAAGTTCATATAGTTTAGCCATCATAAAACGTCTTGTGAGAGGATCTATAGTGTCATTCACATTTTAACAAAACCTAATATGACCTGTGTCTGTGATAATTCATCGAATGTCACTCTCTTCTTATTCGGGCCCACTAGAATGGCCTCATTAGGCCAACGACGGTAAGATGCATTAGTGGAGTTATCTGTGATGTTAAATCTCCCTGAATGTTTTCGCTTACCCTGGGTGGATTTGTTTCTAATGTCGATCTCTATCTGTTGCATCTGGTTCGCTATCAAGGCTTGAATCCTGGGATCCTGTTTCCACTGGTCATCCTGCTTTATTTTACTATCAGGCTGCCCCACTTGAGTTGTCGGCACTTGAGATGATTGGGGAGCTACTGACCACGTTTGTTGTTTATCGATCTTTGTACCCAAGACAGGTTGGCCACTTTTAAGGAAATCTAACATGTCTTTCTGTTCCTCTGGTTTCTGGGCAACAGCTCCCCCTTGTGGCTGGACGTCCCAAAATTGAGTAGCATGTACACCCACCGGTTGGCTCCCCAGGGCGATGTCGCTGAGCTCTTCAATCTCGCGCTGCATTAGCATGCCAACATCCCCAACAAAGTCCCCTCAACTAACATAGGCTTCTTCTCAATGATAGTCTTATCCACTCCCTTATTCAAAGCAGCCACTTCCTCCGGAGTTAACGATCTAACAGTGTGAGTGGGTTTCCGTTCGGCGCGTTTCTTTTTCCACGTCTTAGCTTCTACTTCAGATTCTAATTTCTCGATATCACTAACCACTTGCCTGATATGTCGGTGCTTTGGTTTAGCTCCTGCCTGCGTCGCACTCATGAAGTAAGGTTTGTCTGAATCGGGAGGGCCCTGTGATAAGACGTTTTCTAGTCCTTTTGTCCCAATCGCATCTGATTCCAGCCTTATATAGCCGATTTTCCATATGCGTTAACTTCCCCGCCACCGTATCAACAGCAAGCCCCAGTTCATCTAAAACTGTAGTAGAGACTTCCTGAGGTGTAGTATCTGAAGTGGACGCAGTCAAAACAGTTGTACATGTCCTATCTTGCACTCCAACTTCTTTACAGGAAGTGCTCTCATTGGCTGTAAGATGATCCGTTTTGCTCGTAGACATTTTATTTTTCTCTTTGTCCTTACTTTTCATTTCCAGTAAACCACAATATAAAGCACAAATGTTATCAGTCCACTAACTCTACACTGTAAAAGTCCCAACACAACGGGTTCTCAATTGGTCTGTAATTAAAAAAAAATTGTAGATGTTGTTCACTCAACTCCCAGTTTCCAAATGACTGGGAACTGACCATGCGGTGTTTAAAAACACCATTGCGCATGTGCGCTAATTCAAGAATTTGCCCTGGATGATGCCGCAAACGGCTAAAGTCGTCAACCATCCAGAAGATGTTTAGTTAGTACTGACTATTCTTGTGCTATTCTGGAGTGATTTGTTGATAGATTTGGCTTTTACAACCCTCTATGTAGTTCTTTTCCTGGAAATACGCTAATATTGTTTGTGTGACCGTCTTTTAAGTAGGGACTTAGAAAGACTATGGGGGGAGTTGTTAAAGCAATAAAATTATAAACACATGCACAGACTATCCAGTGATGGGAAAGACCTTGATGAGTGTGATAAATTTATAAACTAGAAAGAACATACAAAGACAGTTGCTTCAGAGAAGTGGTTTTAACAACAAGTGCTTTTGTGAAAATATTGTAACTTTTACAAAATATAAAATATACTGAGAAACTTGTGTTTTTCATAACATTGTAAAGCAAGAGCAACAAACAATATGTTTACATTCTTTCTAGGACCTTCTATGTTCTCCAGCTATATATAAAGAGTGGAATGCCTGACCACAGTTCAGTTTTGATTTGATGTATACAGAGATATACAGTTGCTATATATTTATCTTTGTGTCAAGTGGATGTAAAAGGCTTGTTATATACATTTTGTAAGTGAACTCTTATGGGAGTGAACTTGATACAGTGTATGGATATACCAGAGTGTGAATTTGTTAATTATTAATTTTGATTGTCACATAAATTTAAGTAACGTTTTGTCTTTTCCTGTTACAACTTGACAGCAACCGATAATTGCTATCATTCTTGCCCTGTGGATCATAACACCAATTTACAAAAAAACAAGCATCAATGAAGATGTTCTATTTTAGTTGTGAGAAATAACCAAGCACGGGATGAAGTGTGCAAAATAAGTAGTCCCCGAAGGAGCACAAAGCCCTTGCCTGGGGATCCAGAACCAGAAATTAAGGAGATCCAGGACATCTTTGAGGAGGCATGAGCCACTAGTAGATCTAATCTTCTGTGAAGATATCTTCTAATCCAATGTATGGTTTTTCAGTTAGTCACCCAACCAAACAGGCAAACCAATCAACATGCTTACAATAACCTTGCCCTTCTTCTGCAGGGGCACAGGTAACTGCAAAGCTTGTTAAAGTTTCCCGGGTAATACTGATTATAGTGTAAAGTGAAGTACTTATTACAGTGCCCATCAAAATAATTATTGTTTTGCCTGATTCATGGAATTTTGCTGATCTCTCTCTCACGGCTTCCAGCCCTGTGTTGCGCTTGATTATAACCAGTGAGAAGTATTTGACGTGAGCCCATGATTATAATTATTAGTCAAAGCTTTTGCGCCAGACATAAAAGCACTGACATGATGTACAAATGGTTCAGTTTGAATTGAAGAGGGTTACATATTTTCCTTGTCATCGAATTTCTTGAAATTAAAATTTATTCTTGCCTTTTAGTGTAAATACAAGTTGGTAAGATTTAGAATTAACTTCATACATATTACTACACTGTCTATCTGGTTTGAAAAAATGATTCTTGAACCGAATTTAAACAAGGTTTCAAAGTGTAGCCAGAACTCAGCTAAGTCTTTTATTTTAGACATTTTAATCTATTTTATATATTGACATTCACTACAATAATGTTAGCTGTAGTTACATCTTCTGAGATTTTACCTGTCAATCAAAATCATGAGATAATTTCATGGAAACCACAAAAACACAGACAGAAAAATACAAAATCATTCACTAAATAATATTTTAATGGGTTAATACCAGCTAACAAATCTAATCAGAGAAAAATCACAGATTTTGGAAAAAAAATGTGAGACATCTGTGTGACTCTTGGCCTCAGGTGTTTTCTCTCTCCAGTAATAACGTCATTGAGCTAAATATGTGTAGTCAATGCCAATAATGTCAAACTAAACTGAGTCTTTACAAGGCTATAAACAACCAGGGGCTCACTGGAATGTGGGAGAGACTCTTCATAGATATAGATATCTAGATTACTGCTGATAACCAGATAGTGTGTCTATTTAACCTCACCAGTTTGGGGAAGCTTATTCCATTCAAATTAATATGGCAATGAATTGCAGTCGTGTGGTAGAATTAACAGCCTTTTAAACAATTCAAAATTCTAAAGTCAAAGGCTAAATTTAGGATACGCATCAATATAACAGTCAGGATCAGAATGGAACAGATCCTCAGCATTGTCACTTGCTGGAATCAAGTATTGATTACATAACGTTAAATAAATGGGAAGAGATTTGGTACACAGATTGATGAAATATGTTTATGGCATTTTTAGTTAAGTCAACAAGAAGACTGATTTATGTCTATAAGTATGTTTAATTTAAATGGTAAATTCTTCATGGTGAGAAATATATCAATCTTCAATTCCCTCATACTAAGGACATTAAGGTTTTCACCCAAATTATAAGGGCCATAAATGAATGGCAGTTGAGGGAATGCAGAAAAGCAGTGCAAACTAATCATTCAAGATTCAATCATTGGGTATTTACAACCAACTACCTAACTTTCCCACTTAAAGTTGGACCAGAATTCAAGTTCGGAGCCTGATAGGTCCCAGAAGAGTGTCTCACTAAGTATGCCACAGTGGACTTAATAATGTCTTAAAAAGAACTTAACATAGGTTACAGTTATACTGCTGTGATTATGATCTGGTACATATTTTGATTACAAAATCTTCTTTTGGGTCTGTAATGTTTCTTTTGACTACAATACAAAGTGATGCAAGGTCAACTTGTGAATAAACTTTAAAGGAAAAAATCAACACATCGATGTAACCAACTAGAGGATTTATTTGGTGTCAGTAATTCATTCTATATTTAGAAGCATTGACCAAAGGTTGCATCAGACAAATCAACCTGAAGCTTAAAAATCATAATTTATATAATACCGACTATGGTTAGGGAAGAGTGGCATTCGTTGTTTCTACATTTTTTACTTACTTGACACATATGTCAACTGACCAATTAAAGCATTTTACAAACATATTCCATATTATTTATATTAACATAAGAGTTCAAACATTGTCTTTAGCAGACCCCAAAGCTGTAAAAAACTACCAAAATAGAGCACACAATGGATCATACGCAATATCCTTTCTTTATGGCAAACATGCATTAGGACATAATGATTTCAACAATTGCAGTAACTCTGAATGAAAGAAATCACTGGCTCATGCTGAATTGGGTTTTCATTATGTGCTCTTCTAGACTGTCTGATAATTTCAGGTCTTGTAATGAGATTTCATTATGTTCTCGTATATAAGTTAATACATTAAGATGAAACTTCATTCCTATTTTGACTTGACTGAAATTTAGGTAAAGTGAAGCTTGCTGAAAGCAACAATACTTAAAACTTTACAAACTGATTAATTGATTTTGGTTTAACATTGTTTTCAACGCATTTTATGAAAATGAAGACCAGTAGCTGATTTGATGGAAGAAGTCTATGCATAATAGTTGGTCGAGATTCTGTATTAGAAATCATTAAGCTCCAGCAGACATGTCGATTCATGTTTTATGCACTGTTTTTATACAGTAAAGAGTTAATCCTGCACACTGTGTTGGCAACACAGATGTCACTATAATATACAAATCAGATGTTGTGTTTTAACACAGGATGAATACTAAATTGACATAAAGTGACCACAAAATTCTCATTTGTGCTTGTTTATGTGTAATAATGTGGATATATTCTGATTAAGTAAGTATTAACACAAGTACATGTTAAAATTTACTTTATCCAGAAAAAGGCAAAGCAGTTAACACTCTAGGTCGATTTTAAATCCTTATAGAGAGAATACAATTAAAATTTGAAATCAGTTCCATAAGACCAATCAACACACGGTTTACAAATTAGGATATATATCTGTCAGTTATCCCGATTCAATAGAAGTTGAATTAATTGTTTTTATTAGTCTTGTGTGAAGTTGAGGTGTGTCCAAATTTGCCAAGCCAAGAAGTAGACACTGCATTAGCAGAAATATTCACTCATGCTTCGTTTTTAAGAAATTCACTGGAATTAAATTTCGCTTATGGCTACTTTCTACTTAAGGTACAGATTTAAAATTTCACTAGGGATTAATTCTAGCTATCCAATCCTATTTACTAAAACAGCCCAAATTAATGCCCAGTAAAAATCTCAACTGATACAGTATTGAGAGTTGTGGAAATTTTCAGCACAAGGCATGTTTATGGTATGAAAAGATAGAAGAAAGCAATTTAGTTTGTCAGTGTCTGAACAGTGAATCACATATACAATGTCTTGCAAAAAGTATTTTTTCTCTCCAATTTTGCCTTGTATTAATCATTGTATACTCAGTACAAAGGCGAAGTAACAGTGTTAGCTGACTTTTATGTCAGGGAGATAGAAGTTCAACTGGTCTTGAAAGGGAGTCATACAGTTCACTGATGTGTTTGGACAATCTTAATGAGATTTTATGTGACAGGTAGTGATGCACATGTAACAAGGATACGCTTGTTGTCACGCAGAGATACTCAGTACAGTTTCTAACAAACCAAGGTGTTAAGCTATTACTTAAAACACCTTGCATGGAAATGCCGAGCATCCCCATATTGTAATTTCACCCCAATTTTATGATTTTAACCCTTATAATATGACATCATAATTATGAACATAAGAGATAAAAAGTAGAGATAAAGGATTGTTGAAAAAAATTAGGATTTTCCTTTTGTATCCAGAGTATGATCAAGATCTTTCCCAAAATTTTATCACTTCTTCCTTTGGCCAAGCTCTGCCCAACATAAAAATGTCATAAAGAAACGTTAGTTAGTTCTGGAGTAATCTTGACTACAAACAAACTGATAAACACACTCAAAAACAGAACCTTCTTGGCAGAGGTGAAAATAAATAAAAATTAACACCATGCATCTGTAGAATGTCGAAGAATTGGTTGGGTATGGGTGATAATAATGCACTCTTACAGATTTGGATATAGCCACTGAGGTCCCCGTAAATACCTCCGTAACAATGGTTTTTCTCATGCTCCATTTATTTTATGTCAGATGTCAAGGTCACTTCAGTGACCTAAATTCAGGTATGACTCAATAAAGGTCAGTAACCTTATACCCTAATTATTGAGAAATACATATAAATTTAGCTAATCTAACATTATATATAGAGACTATTAAGAAGTTTTAAGATCTGGAAACTTCACTGTAGATGTTTTTTTCTGGAAGACTTTACAAAATGTAAAATAGATCCTGTATTGGAATCACTATAGGTCTTAGAGTCACATGAGAAACCTTAAGCTTGACCAAAATATGCTACCTGTTTATTATAATCTCGTGACATTTTTGTATTGTCTGTTATGACACATTTTCCATAAAATATTATTCTAACATCCGAGAAATATATTTCAAAATTATTTAGGAAAACAGGATTTTATATTGTCATAATATTGATTTAGTGTTCAACAATAGACACCAGTAACTGTTCTGTCATTTTCCTATTGGTTATTAGAATTGCTATTTGAAATTGATAGTGTTCAGAATTTGGTTTTGTACTGCATTGCTTCTGTAATGAACTTGTCATTAGTTCTATCTTAAATTAAATTCTGCAGACATCATAACATTTGGTAAATAAATTGGATGGATATCATTTGTGTTTTTTTTTATATTTGTGGAGATGTCAACAGTCAGATGTCTTGATCGTAACACTTGCCATCTGAGAATAAAAACATCCCAAACACCCCCCACACGAAAGTGTGTGTTATGGCCTGATTCCATCTCTTCAACACCAAAAAAGGGGCCATTTGTATTTGTATACATTAAACTTGAGATCCCCCAGGAGAGTAATTTTTAATCCAGAAACTGATTTAAAGACTCAATTCGTGATCTTTAGTACATGCTACTGATAGACAAGACCAAAAGTTTAGGGCAAATCTTATATTTTAGAAGAAAACACAAAACAGTTATATTTGAGACTTAAGACCTTGTGTGAATCTATCTGCGCGAATGTGTACATAATGGTTGGATTCAACTTTTAACTAATAAAAAACACAACAAAAAATCATTAGCAGGAGTTTAAATTGTTACATTTTATTCTGGTCCGAATTTAATTTCTCAACCATTCAACTTCAGTTGAAGTAAGGTTTGTATTTTGAGCAAATCACACTGGGTTTTTTATCCGTTGGGGTGGATTGGGTAATCTATAAAACTGTTATGTTATGTACTTATACATTGGTTCTCTTAACCTTTAGGTATAATACACTACACATATATATGGAATTCTCTAAGTCTTATAACGTCTTCATTTAACTCTATCCAAACTCTGTTTATGAATAAGATTAATTTTAAGATGCATAATCAAGGCACCGTTAAGATTACTATACCTTAAAATAATAAACGGTAGATACATTGATTATGTATGTCAGGCAATCCAGTCTTTTTTGACAATTTAATTTCCTACACACACAATGCAATTGATTTACTTGAAGCTTGCTTTGTCAAACTGAAACATTTTACACGTCACTTAAATTATTGAACTCTGTGTCTGTCTATCTATATATTCTGAAGGAACATTACTTTTCTACTGCGAGTATTCCTTCCCCCCAAAACATTACCCTTTACATGCAACATACTCGGTTGTGTTCCCTAAGTTCTGAATATGTTTTGGTAATACCATTGATGCTTTGCTGGGGCGAGGACAAATATTGTGAGTGCTCAATTCCCTGAAACAACTTTCCTTGGCTTCCCCTACTCACTAACTGCACACCCATGGGGATACATAAAATGGTGTTTCGAATCCTAGGTATCCTTCTGGGATCTGCTTCATGGAAAGTGTGGATTACTGTTTGTGATTTGCCCAATTAAATATATGTTTATTTCATGTTGTATGCGGCCAAATGGTCTCAAGCATTAGTATTGGCTCTGGACTGTGCCTTAATATCAAATCCCTGTTCCACCGTTGTTAGTTTGTAAGATTAGATGAAGTTAATGATGTAGTGAGCACCAGATCATCTGATGATCACAACAATAAAAAGAAGCTGTGAACACCAAATGAAGTCGTGATTTGGTGATCACCACTTACTTTGTCGTGATCACAAGAAAATCCAAACATAATCCTGTGATCATAATTTATCAAAGTAATGAAAATATCTGTTTTAATATGGTAATAGGGGTAAAGTATTGAAATATCAAATTTACAATGCCGACGTCCATCCTTTAAATTTACCCCATCAAAACTGTAAATGTTCTAGTTGATCATGTTTTCTACATACACTTCTCAATTTTCATTATTTTTGTTTCTTGAAGGGTATCTGACGAAGCAAACAACAGATGATATCAATTACAGTCATCAAGTCTGACATTTTATAGCCTCTCATCTCTGTGGTTAAGGTTTGGGTTCTAGCTGATACCAATGTGTGGGATACTCTGAGGGCTTGTTCTGACATAAACTCGGCTGTCGAAAGAGGGGTGGGTGGGAGTGAGTGTATTTGGGTGTCACATACATATTAAATTTCAGTTGCCATAAGGTCAGCCAGGTACTTTTGTTTAGGAGATCTAGTTGCCTTTTGCCAGACTAGGTTTTTTTTTTGCAATATCACAGAGCTAAAAGTACTCGTGGCTTAGCCATTTTATCATTTCTTTGAACTTTTTCAATGCATACCTTTCCTTCCGCCTGTAGTTTTTCTGTGTATATGTCCTACTCTCACCTGTCATTTCATCATGACTCCTTATTGGAAAGATTTAACTTGGAAAAGTATAGAAAATATTTACAAAAAACATGGCACTAAAATTTGGATATATGTGTCCTATGTTTTGTTAAGACTTGACAGATGTTACCTTAAAGATAATTCTGTTCTGCAAGGGTGCTTCAAATGAGAATATTACCCAAGGGCTATTTACACAGACTGTATTACTTTATTATCTGTAGTGATAAACAGAAAAAATGCACTACCAAGAAAGTATTGCTTATATTATTAACCACTTTCCTTAAATAAGTGATAAAATTGGTTAATATTCACATGACACTTGAGAAGCACATGCAGAGAAAAGAACACCCCTCAAATTGTACACAACATACTGTATAGTTTTATCATTTTGAAAATATAAAAAATACCAAGCATACAGAGTCAAAAATAAATATGAAGAAAACATTGCCCAGTCAGTAATTCAGGATATTTTCAATAGAGAATAACATCATATCATTCGCAGTTACATTAATTTGGATAGATGTTCACACCATACTAGTGTTAACTGAACCAGTTAAGATAAAGATGAAATATTTAACCTCCTATGACATGAAAGTATGATTTGTTGGACTTTCTCAACGAAACTTACTTTTCTGCTTCATCTCTTCCCATGCATTCCCTTTGCACAGATCATCTATGTTTCTAGTCATGTAGAGCATTATTCACAATTATTAAAAAGGAACAGGGCCTTATCAGCTCACAAAAGGATTCTATATTTTATAGCTAAAGACGCAGTAAACATTTTTTGAGTTCTGCAAACATTTGAAAGGAAAGGTTTGGCGAAGGTTAAAAACTGAGGGTATGAAACTCATTTATAATAGAATGTTTTCAAAATGCATTATGTATACTGTTTATTAAACGTTTAATGACAAATGTTAGAAAAAAACATTACATAATAATACATGTGTATAATAATCTCTCAAAAATGTTACTTTGGCATTGCTTAGCAATATTAACCTTAATTTGGGTCAGAGGTCAAATTCAGTATCTTTTTAGGTTGCTCTCATAACTGCAAACAGTAATGACCCGAAGAAGTTATGGCAGCCATTAAGGAAGGTGTTTCACCGCACTGTTGAGACTGTTTTGCCTTCTCACAGCCCAGAAAAAAGCTTGCGGACATGTTTGCTTCTTTTTTCTCCAATATAATAAGCAAAATCAGGGACACATTCTCTACCTCTGGCTCCTTCAATGATGTATCTAATCTGTCACCTCCTGCTTTCAATGCTTTTGTGCCTGTTACTGAAGATAAGTTCTGCAAGATTATCAATGAGTCCCCCTCTAAATTGGACCGTATACCAAAATTCCTCCTTAAGGATTACCTTAATATCCTACTGTCATCTATTAAAGATGGTAAATTATTATCTCATTGAAGTCTCTTTCTAAATGCTTTCAAAAGAGCGGTTATCACAAACCCCCCCCCCCTCATAAATAAGGCTTCCCTACCCACAAATGACCTGAAGAATAACCGTCTAGTGCCTGGTCTTTGCTTTCTGTCAAAGTTGGTTGAGCAAGTTGTTGCCAAGTAATTAAGGTTACACATCAATAACAACTAACTGGACAATCCTCATGAGTTAGCTTATAAGCGACCTTCACTCCACTGAAATTGTTTATTCTCAATCGAAAACGAGGTCTCTCTAGCATGTGGTGAACCCAGAGCCTTAGTATTACTTGACTTGTCAGCTGCATTTGACACTATCAATCATAATATTCTCCTTGGCTATCTAAAATCCTAACCACAAGTCAGCCCATCTTGTATTTCAGCACTAAATCCTATTTCATTTGTGAAAAAAGACAAAAGCCTTATCTTAAATGCTGCAAGATATAATCTGTCAGATGCCTGATTCCAAATGGTGTATTGTGCAAACTGACTCACCTTATATAGTCATAGTTTTCATACCCGACAAGCTGGTGGTTGGTAAAATGTGGCTTGTTACCCCTTGTCCTACACCCTTCCCGGCTTGTCAGTTTTTGTTTATGCCTTGTCGTGATGTGTTCTAGGCTTGTCCTGCTGATATGTTACTGACTCTAGGGTTGAAAACTTGGAGACTTTCCATCTTGACTGGAAGTGACCAAGTTAAGTCGGTAATGTTTATGACAGGCTGGTTTCCTTTCAAGTACAGTTGGTTGGTGTATTTACTTCCAGATAAGATAGATAGTTACAGTATAGGGCAAGACGGGAAATGTTTGCAATAAGCCGGTTTCCAGATAGACGGAGCCAAAGTCTGGATACAGAGTTGGGGTGGGTCAGAGAAATATCAAACATGTCTGATATTTTGCCTATACACCACAACAAGCACTACAACTGATCCTAGCCGACTCAAAAATTGCTCCAGACTTACCGATGAGAAATACGACTTACCTACGGCCCCAGTAGAACACCCCATAAACATTTACTTTCGAACATTTCCAAACAAAGACGGCAGTGAGCAATAATAGGGGATTTTAGATAACTTTGTCAAAAATTGGCCCACATGCAATCCCAAAAAGGAAAAAAAAGAATAAAAGCAAAATTTTAAGCCACTATTTTAAAATTTTAGACACAAAAATAATATTTTCATTAGTGAGCAACTTAAAAAGATATTGAATTCGACCTCTGACCCCATTATTATTGAGACATTGTAATGTTGCATTTGTAGCATTTTTCTAACATTAAACGTTTAATACATAAACAGTATACATAAAACATTTTAAAAACATTCTTTTACAAATGGTTTTCATACCCATAACTTTTTAACCTTTGTGAAACCTTTCCTTTCGAATGTTTGAAAAAAAAAAGCTTACTGGGTAATAGGTGAAATGATATGTAAAAATCTAAATCTACTGCTTTGCAGGCGCAATATCTTCCCCGAAGGGGAACTCAGTGCGCTAACTAATCATATATAATTTCCAAGTCATAGTGGGGGACGTGTCCAGGTTTGTATTCCGATGGTTGTGGGTGTGAACGTGGGGAAGAAATCTAGGTCGGAAAAGCAGATTTGAAAAGGTGGGTTTTCAGGTGATTCCTGAAGGATGTGACAGATGGACTGGTTCTTACATGGACAGGAAGTGAGTTCCAGAAAGCAGGTGCATGATGGCTGAAAGATTTGGTAAGATACTTATGAGACTTATGTATTTTAGAGTCAAAAGAAGGAACTTGAAGGAATTTGTATTTTGGACTGCTACGTCTGGTGTTCCTTGATGAGGTATATGGATGAAGTTTATCCTTGAGGTACACAGGTTGACCATACTTAAGGACCTTATATGTGATCAACCCAATTTTGAAAAGAACCCTGTATTTGACTGGTAGCCCATGTAGTTTTTCCAGATTTGGAGTTGCATGAGCGTACCTCGAGGATCTAGTGACTACTTGACAGAGGGAGTTCTGAACACCGTGCAGCCTCTTGAGCTCAGAAAGAGTGAGTGAGGCAAAGAGGGAATTACAGTAGTCAATTCGGTTACTGATGAGAGCATTTGCAAGGAGTATTGCTGTGTTAAGGTCAAGGAAATGGCGAATCCTATATAAATCTCTTATATGGAACCGAGTAGACTTAATGACTTGGGAAATGTGATCTGTGAAGGTCAGGTTGGGGTCGAACACCACTCCTAGGTTTTTGACATTTGAGGTAGGTGCCACTTTATTCCCAAGAATATCAGTGGGAAAAAGCGAATGAAGTTGTTTACGACTGTATTTTGAACCAATCAGGATGAATTCTGTTTTGTCTGGGTTTAATTTGAGTTTATTTGCAGCCATGAAATTTTGTATATCATTTAGGCAGTCCGTTAGAGCTGTCATTGACTGATGAAATTTGATGGTGAAAGAGTAATGTATAACTTAGTGTCGTCTGCATAAAAGTGGTGTTTGATACCCCTATGAGATCGAATAATTGAACTGAGTGGATTTGTGTACATGGAAAAAAGGAGTGGCCCCAGGACCGAGCCTTGAGGGACACCAAATTTCAAATCCATGGGATGTGACAGTTACAACGAGAAACGGATTAATTTCAAAAACGCTACTTCCCTCGATGGCCACATGCCACATCTAAATAACACACACCACAATACTAAATAACAAGTCTCTTGTTAACTTAAATATATCTGTGTTTTGATTTTTCTGCCAGTTTTAATTCTCTACAGGAATACTGTTTAAATATTAAGAAATTTTGTATAAGAACAAATACTTTAATTTTTTATTTATATTCTGGTCAACACAAACATAGTTAACTGCATTTATTTCCCATGAATAAAATCAGTTTATTGTAAGATATCCTCACGATAAGAACAATTATTATTATGGTATACTCATACTTTAGTTGTAAAAATGCTGTTAAAAATTATTGTAATTTTTAAATGATAGCTTATAGTTTTTCAAACACAACCAGCAGATTCCAAATATTAGATGAGGGTGCAACCTGATTTCCAAGAATATCAGTCAGAAATATAGGCAGGTGTTGGTTATGATTGTTTTTAACCTTTAAATTAAATTCTGCTTTATCAGGATTTAGCTACAGTTTGATGCCATGAAATTTTAAATATATATTACTAGGGCAAGAGTTTGCATTGACTTAGTAAAGTTTTAATGGTTATAGAGTTATGTACAATAAAGAGTAATAAGGTTAATCCAAATGATCTTTGTCCAGGAGTGTATTCCAACAGGGATTACATTTATGTCTAAATCCATGTGAATATCTTTACCTAGTGACTTCACATCACACTAAATCTATGCAGAAATGTTGTAAAACACTTGTGATAGTGTTGCTTAATATTTAGTATAATACAGAAGCATTTATTTTAAGTAAAACTGATGTGAATCCCTCTAATATGCTTAAGTCCAAAATGGAAGAGTCCTAAGCCAAGCAGAGGTCATTATTACGCAGCAAGTGCCCACCAGGGACGGATGACTATTTTGTTAGATATGCCATTGTAAACATGTTGGCCCATGGTTGACTGAAATCCAAGACAGTCTGCATTGATTGGACGATATGTGTCAACCTATTCCATTCCAGTGGCACAAATCACTCTTGTTGTTTACCTTTTTGGGATAGATTGAGGAAACTGTTGGCCTATTTCCATGAATAATTAAAAAGAGCACTCAGAGAACACATACCAATTATGCCTATGAATACAGTGCTAAAAATTCCTTTAAAAGTTCCGGGATTCAGATGACCACTAAAATCAACTGTTCCTTGTGCTATTGTCCAACTCTCCCGAAAGTAACATCACAATCAATTCATTATTTGTCAAGTTATTTTGTAAATAGACAGACGCATGCTGCCAAAAACATAATATCCTTGGTGGAGGTAACTACGCAATGCTCTCCATATTCTCTGCCATATATGGCCCTACCCACACCAGTGGGGATGTTCATGAAGTGAAAAATACATCTACATATAAACCAAGAATGCTATAATCATGTATTTAATTCATTTAGCATTTGGCATTATATTTATGTTAACTTGTGCACATTTGATTTATTGTAGGAATAAATCCCGATTGTGAGGGCGTTTGTTACAGAATATACGCCCAGCAAAAATTCCAAATAATGCCAGAAAGCCATCAGAATTTTTGAAAATGAATTTTTGCCATATCCTGTAACATACACCCGAGCATGAGGTATTTATTACTATTACAAAGACCGGCCTACCCGGTTGAAAGAAATATCCCTTTATTTTTATGAGGTGACACAAACAAGGGAGCTGCCATATTGTTTTGAATGCATGACCGCTCTCGTAAAAGTGGACGAATTTTCATAACAAGAAATTCGACACAACACTTCTGTTTTTCAGTGGGTGGTTATGCGGGCTGGCACTTAGGTGCCAGCTAGTTCATTCCTGGGGGTACCTTAATGCTGGGTTTCTTGTATTTAGTTTCACATATTGACCATGTGTTTTGTACCATCTTCTCTCATTGGTCCATCCTTCAATATTACTGATTCCTGACCTCTAATTCTTCCATTTACATTTGAGAGCCACGAGGGGGAACATTGAATTTGACATTTGCCAAAAGTTGGGTGTTTGTTATTTTACTGAGTTTTAAACTTGGGTTTTTACTAAGTGATTTTAAAAATACACTCAACAAACTGATGCATTATGTCAAAGCAATACAACTTGCATTCTACCAAACCAGACAGTATACAGGTTCCAGTACAGGTGCAACTTTGTGATGACGGTGAGTTCATGACACATTTGCTGTCTACTGGATCCGACATTGTCAATGACAAGCAAATGGGTCATGACAGTTCATCAGAAGAGTGAACTTGACTGTAGTGCCGTCATTGGGGCCTCTGATAGCGACGACCCTAGTATAAGTGCCAGTAGATCATTTGATAAATATTACTCTGAGAAAGTCCCTTCTACATCGGGCACTTCGGATCAGACAGCCCAAACGTTGGTTCATCACAAAATATTAGAACAATTGACTAGTATTGGCAAACGCTTGGATGCGTTAGAAAAGTCTAATTGCAAAAAGTCGGTTGACAAATCAAAAATTAAAAGTAAAAGAGGCAAAGTAGTCGTCCAAAAAGTCCCCACAAGTACACACAGCCAAAGTGTAGATACTGTAACTTCCCAAGGCGTGAGTACTGCCCAGACAGTAACTGGTACACAAACAAATAGCCATACTTTGCCCTCGTTGAGCTCTATTAGGCAAAATGCAAACATTAAACAAGTGGACCAAAGAATACATGAACTGAGTGTACTGGCAAAAACAGGTACGGATTCAAAAATAAAGTCTCAGAGAGGGGGGCCAGTTGAAGTTTACATTAAAAATAAAGTCAAATGGCCCCATGAGTATGTTTTAGCCAGCCTTAACAAGGAGCATGTTTCCTATGACCAATTGACCATGGGACAATGGATGGCTGGATTTTGCCGCACCATGTGGGATGAATCGGATCCGAAAAATAGGGCTTGTATGTTAGATTATTTAATTGCTTTGCTCGATGACAGTAATGATTTCTCATGGTCTGCAGCCAAGTCCAGCCATGCTGTACTGTTATATGGCATGGAGCAGGGGGAAATAGCAAATTTTTCATGCACTGATCAAATAGATAGGGTGAGAAGAGCGCAAGTACTTCTTTATTATATAATAATACAAACTATAACTAAATATCAGTAAAGTTACAAAATTCTTGTTGAGTATAAAGTTAACATTAGTATAAACAGGGCTGCAGTAGTTGTACAATAATTGTACAAAGGAGCCATAAATAAGAATTGTGGTTATATATATATTTACTAGAGTTCAGTTCATAGTCCATGAGGTGAAATTACAAGGTCACAGTTCAGAAATTAAAGTTTAAACTTGAAATACTAAGATCAGTTGACTAGTGACCTCTGAGGTGACCTTCAACCTCAGCAGAAGGGGAGGCTTTGAAGTTCATTACTGGGCAAAGGAAAACTTTACAAATGATCTAAAGTTTTGAAGAAGGTGAGTCAAAACAAAGCCCCCTAAACTGCCAAGGGAAGAAGGGACCCCCAGAGTTTACAAAAATAACTAAAACATTAACTAGTAAAATGAATGTTACATGTGTGAAAGCATTATCAAGCCACCCTCAAAGCCCAACCTAGATGCAGTAACATTATAAAGTATTTATAGATGTAGCCAAGGCATTTGCCAATCTCTCACCTGAAGCACGGTCAGATTGCATGTAGCGCCAAACACAATCTGATGACCATGTTCCATGCCTCTTGATGTCTTGAATTGGAACATGCGAGTTAAACGCATATGTAGCACCTGACCTTCTAAGGTCATGAAATGTGAAGTAGCAAGCCCTATAGTCAAGACTGACATTGATATGTTTGAAAGCTTTTCTAACCCTAGAGTCAGGTAATGGATTCAAGCCCTGCCTAGAGGAAATTTGCAGTAAAGTGGTGTGATATGACATGGGATACGACTTGAACAGAGACTTCAAAGCACTATAAGGACAGATGACTTTATTCCTTAACTTTGGTAGTGTTACACACTGGATCTTGTCTGGATGGTTTTGGACCATTTTATGATCACTTTGGCATAATCCTTGGTATATAAGTTGTCCTGACAGAATAAAATGTCTTGTCTCATCAAATAGGGACAAGGCATGGGATGCCAAATTAGAGAGCCTCATAAAGTAAAAAAAAACCCATCAAAATGGCAGTCCTGTACACAAAACCTGAATCCTGCGCCTCACAAGATTCTGATATTCGTATAAGAATGGGAATGGTAATGATATTATGAAGGGTGATTGCCAATGGTCTATTAATTTTCCATGCCTTTACAAAATATTTTACTTTTGGGTGATCAAGTACTTCAAAAGGTAGGTCATAAAGTACAAAATTGGCTTTAAGAGCCGAGACATAATCATACAGCAAGAAAATGAATTTGAAACCAAATACTCAAGAAAAGACAGCACCATTTTGACATTTACATTGACAATACATGACTTTGTGACAATGCAATAAAAGTTCTGAACATGGTGATATAAGATTTCCTTGTCTTGGGACGAAAAGCCAACTGTAATCTGTCTGATGCCTTGAAATTCAATGATGTCAGAGCTTCATTTTCTAAAACACAAAGTGTAGCACCTTTTGACACAAACATATATAATAAACTGAGGCCCCTGCATGTCAGGAACCCTAACAATACAACTGACACTTTTTAACTGCAAATGCTGAACTATGCAAATGCTAACAAAACATATAACATTGAAACACACAAATAACCTTAAATTATTACAATTCTGGATCTAATTCCAGAAAATCATAAGAGACGTGAAGCCATAATGGATTCACAACATGTGAGTACAACCACTGAATTTGTTGAATGGAACCTTGCCATATAAATTTCACATCAGCTATCTTGTTATCTAAGCCCCTGATGTGTACATATTACAAGTCAATATCTGACGCTGCCGATGCATACCATATGTTGCACATGCACGCTGCATTGATGCATTGATCCATGGATGCTGAAGTAATCTAACTGCTATGAGAATGTTCACCATTTCTAAATGGACAATTGTCCAATTGTTGTAACCTCTCTGAATTTTAAGTGGTACACTAGGTTACCACAACAACCACCAAAACCTGTCAAGCAAGAATCCAGCTCCAGGGTAGCATCAACCCTCTTGTGGTCATACATTGAGATTCCATTATACCTGGAAAGAAACTTAGCAAACCATCTTAGATCCCTCTTGAAGTCAGGCGTCAGTAAAATCTTTTGACGCCCATGAGAAGATCTAAGGAGTTCTAACATCCTGTTAAGAAACATATGTGGAGGCTTGATGCACTTATTGACGTACAAGAGACCTAAGATGGATTGTAGTTGACGCCTTGACGCCATGTCTTTGCCCAGCCATTGGGAGACTGTTTGGTTAATCTGCTCAAGTTTTTCAGGGGAATAGCTATAGTGCATTTGACTGTATCGATCAAGATGCCAAGTCACTTGCATTGCAGGGGGACCAGTTTCGTATTACTAATGGTGAAGCCTAGCTTGAGATGCATCATATGACTTCCAGGCAACGCTCGGAATGCCTACACCAACATAATCATCAATATAATCTATCATTGCGTAACCTTTCTGACACACGATGAATCTGACAGCATCACTCAAATCCCGTGACACTTCCCAAATGGGACGCAAGTGTCCACATATGCACCCTGCCACTCCAGACCTAGTAGATCTTAGTCGCCCAGATCTATCTTGACGTGTCAAAATGCCCTGCTGACGTCAATCTCATAAAGAAGGGCACCACGCCCAAGATGGGGGCCACGGTGGCAGAGTGGTAACACTCTCGCCTCCCACCTCTGTGGCCGGGGTTTGATCCCCGTCATGGCTGTAAGTGGGAAAGCTGGTAGTTGCTTGCCGTTGGTCGGCAGTTTACAGTACAGAACCCTAGCAAACTATATGTACTGGTTTCCTCTGCCCTTCCAACTACCCATCGTGATATGACCTGTACAGTGTTGAAAGCGATGTAAAACCCCAAATAAACAAATAAACCACGCCCAAGATGATTGAGTTGACCAGTAATGTGATCCACTGTTGAGAATGTCAATGAAAAAACACTATCCAGATATGACGTCTTGTCTATGCCTGCATTAACTGACGCCCCAGGGGGCAAACTGAGGTCTACAATAACTCGACGCCTATCTGAGTTTGGTTTGGCCCTAGTCATGAAGGAGGAACAATGACCTGCTGAAATTGGATGTTTAACAAATGGACCTAACAGGGCACCATACTTCAGTTCTTCCTCAATTTAGGCTTCAATATCCTCTGGAAAATCAGCTGCAGATATATGGTTACCTTGATCAAGATTCAGAGTACAAGATCTCTAGAGGGAAGTCTAGAGGGGAGCCAAATTGAATTAATTCACACAACTGACGATCCCAGTAACCCTCCAAATATTTTTTCCAGGCCTCAATATTGAGCTGTGATTTGATCTGAATTCTTGCCTGCATAAAATTTTGTTTACTGGTAGATCTAATGATTTCATGAATTTCAAAGTGAGACTTTCCCTTGGCCTCATTGACAGTAAAATTGTTAGGCAGCATTTGGTCACTCAATGGCATAAATCCAAAGTTAAAATCAGACTGACAACACCATGAGTTGTATATCTCACTGTCCACCTTACCAATATCCCCACTTGTGGAGAATTGGTGCATATGCAAAATAGAGTTGACAAGCTTACCTTCTACTCCAGTAACATTGACATCATACAATGGCAGCAGACCCGACTGTACCATTTCTACACTTTGCTCACCCTTTTTAAGTTTACAATTAGTAGTATTGTCAGCATGGAACTTACCTTGGGCCTCCGGGGCAGACATGACCTTAGCTGCCATATTTTGATCTTCACACACTTGATCAGTCTTATCTTCCACCCCCGTGGCTGATATGACCTCAGCTATTGGATCCGACACATCAGAGGTTTGACCAACCCGGATTTGATCCAAGTTCTTTACCCATGTCACCATTTGGTCAGTAGGTGAAACAATATCCCCACTACCTTGCAACCTATTTGTCTTGTCACAATTGGGATTCACATTAGCATGTGAAGCACTAGGCATTTGCTTTACATGAGTATTACTTCCAATCACCTGCTTTATATTGGTACGTGAAGCATTAGCCCCGCCCACTGGATTCAGATTAGGCTTCACACAGCCCTTGTTTGAACTACTGACATGTACAGGACTGTCACTGGCCACAGACACATGACTATGAACCACTTGTGTTTTATATGTTCCAGCCTGACCCCTGGGGCTCTGTTTGGCCATAAGGGCTTCAAAACATGTTGGATTTGCTCTTGAGCTATACACAGGCCTGGTTCTGTTAATATTATTATCAATAACACAATTTTTTACCAACTTTAGCAGTGACAATGTTATGATTAATTATTATGATTCAACTCACTAGAAACCTTTGTGACTACAGTTGGTTCATAGGTTTAACCAACAGTCATGCAGCTGCTCCATCCTAACGATCAGCAGCTGTCTGCTCGTTTTTTGGGTAATTGATTTTGTTATTGCAATTTTTCTCTGAATGATTGTGCTGCTTGTCCAAGGTCAGACAAAAAGCACAAATGTGTCTATTTAATCTCCCATTCACATCATGATATTTTTGATTTTGTTTGCCTGAAGGGATGTACTTCTGGGCATGGGCCCTCCTCACCCTATCAATCCTCTCAGTATCTTCCCAGCTCAAGGACCCCCTCTCCATTTCACATAATAGGACAGCGTGAGCTGCCTTCGCCCCCTGCCAGGAGAAGTCCAAGGTGTCCTCCATCAGGTCCCCCAAATATGAAATCATGCTATCTTTCCTAGATTCAGATTTTTCTTACAAAATATTCTTACAAAAACCATGAACCCATTGGGTGAAGGATAATTGGTCATATGCCACTCTTTGTCGTGTAACACCACTAAGTATTGCCTCATGGGGACAGTGAACTTTGTGTCTGACCTGTACATCAACATCTCCACCCCTCAAAGACTTTTATTTCAATTTACCTGTGGTACGGGAACTCTGATTCAGATCTTTAATTCTTTTGTCAACTTTCCTTTGCACATGACTAGATTTCAACATATCTAAAGAGGCAACACCACTCTTGTCTGAGGACTAACTACTTGACAAATAGTTTGACTTTTTACTTTTACTTGGTTTAATTCTCTCAAGAAAAGTGTCACTACTTAACTCAGGCTTGTCAGGTGTGGAAGTCACGGCTGTAGTTGACATCCTGTCTTCAACCTGGTCCAATCTCTGTGTCACCTTCTGTAACTGCTGCAAAATCTCCAGCTGCAACTGCTGTCCGTTATTTCCCTCAACTTCCTCTGTCCTCTTCTTCTGACACTTCTTGCCAGTGGGGGGAGGGGGGGGGGCAAATTACAGTTCTTGCACATTTGTTTGTGATCAGGCATTTTGATATTTTGTTATGATTAAATTTAATGTCAACGTCTCTGAAAGAATAATACACAGACGCCAGAGGCGCTTAGATTGGGGGCTCCAATTTTCAGGATCAGGCTTTATTTGACCAATATTTGGCATAAAACATGGCAAGCCATGCAAAAAGAAATAAAAATATAGGGTAGGCCGTCCCTCAGTCCCTCATTACATAAAGCCTGACGCTGACAAGTAGACCACAAAATCTCAGATCATGTGATAATACTGCATTGAATCGCTCAGTCACACTTCACTAGTCCTTGTGGAATACACAATAAAAAACTTGTTGCAGGATAAATGACCGTCCTGTGATTTCTATATATAAGTTAAAACTTTAAAACAAATAAAACTTAAAAATAAAAGTCCTGATAAAAACTGAAAACATGTTCACCCTTCAAGCAACAATTTCAAAGTGACAATGGTTGGGAGCCCAACAGAGAGGTCAAAGGGGCTGACCAATCAGATAAAATTGTTATAGCGTTGTCATTGACAACCATAAGAAACCGCAATTCAGGAGCCAACTGTGTAAAACCAAAGAGGTCAGTCTGGTACCCAGCCCAGTCTGAAGCAGTAACAACAACAAATCCCCCCCCCCCGCCTTGGAGGAGGACTGACACCTGGGTCGCCCAAACACCCCAAGCCAATAGGGCATTTACAAGTCATACTATCTTCTTATTCTTAGCAAATTCGCAAGATATACTTCTTTGTTCTAACCTCATTCTTTCTTTGTGGTAGAAGGTTGTCACAGATCTCATTAATTCTCTCCTTTCCTAAGCTAATCAGTGGGGTAATTGTAGTAAAGTCGCCAGATACCTCTACCATCAGGGTATTGACAGTATAACCTTGCTTTGTCGAGGTTTAATCTCAGGACTGTCGAAAAATATCGAGCAACATCATACATTTATGATTAACTTTAAATCATGTGATCATATTCCCTCCTCTTTTAGCCAATTCTGGCAAATTTGAAATTGCCTGTATTCTTCTATATTCCCAGAGATGATCGTAGCACCCTCTCCAATGTGTGACTGGAATGTTACTCCAGCTCCTGATCGGTTTGTATTTAATATAGGTGACTGTATTATTTGGCTACACTAGGGTCCTAACTTAAACTGGATGGTAGGTGACCACATACTAGATTCGAATCTGGCAATAGTTATAATTAAAAGCAATTGTTTTTAACAATTCCACCTCTTTTATTTTGTTATTTTTAACTGACGTTAATAAAAAGTATTTTTCAGAACTTTATATTAGCCCCCCAAAAACGCTTGCTGTTAAATATGTAATCTTCCATGCTATTCAGGTAGATACAGTGCAAGAAACCCTTTCTATCCCATCAGATAAACTTAACCAAATGTCAAACTACGAGTCAGTCAAAGCATACTGTACAAAACGGCAACTACAGCCTCTCCTGGGATCACATATAATGACAAGTGTGAAACCTACCAGGTTCTTCCTGAACAGAATGATGCAATTTTTTCGTGGGAATGGGCATAAGAGTCATTTATTGTTCACCCCTTCTTTCTTTCAAGATTAAAATTGATTTGCTACATGTTCAAAACAATATTATGGAATAACTTTTTACGATAATTGCAGAATTTCACATCAAATTTATGTAGACCAATCATTAACATACTTCAGAAAAACCCATTATCTACCAAAACTATACCATTGTACATTTGATAGTGGCATAAAATATTTTGGGACACTATTGGGAGAATAAATATGCGGATATATATTATGATAATCATGCAGTTGTACCAGTACTTCAAATAGGCCTATTGGGTTAGCAGTTTTGGCATCCAGCCACAGAGTGTCACATCTGTGTGGGTTTGACACCTCCAAGTGACAATACTTGGGACCTGCCCCAATATGACATAGATATTGAATGGGATGTAAAAACCCAAGTTTTTGGCTTTTGTCAAACAGGCAAGGATAGAGATCAAATCCCAGCTATATGTGCTAGAAATATCTGGCTCTAGCTATTGATGTACAATATTTGCATGCTTGTCATCCAAATTCTCGGTAAAAGCAATCGATCAGCAGATTTGTTTTATTTTCCCACATGGCCTTGCAGGTCATGATGACAATGGCAGAAGGCCATAAAAATGACTCACTTTTCCCCATACACAGTAGCAACATGACAATCCCTTTTACTGACTCAGTCATTTGGAAAATATATATCATATTTTAAATGTGACTTCGTCTTAACCTTCAGTGCCATCAGATGCAGTGGTTTGTCCTGGGCACAACCAGGAAAGTATCCTTCACATGACTTTATGCATTGTGGAACATGAAAACATGCACTCTTATCCCCTCTTACACATATCATGGCATTTTATTCTATTACTGAATTGGCATACATGTTACCTGCCAGTTTCCCTTTGTTTCCCCCAGCTTTATATTCCTGGCTTCCTGCAAAATTATCGCAGCTTTAAAATTTCCAAAACTATCCACACACGTAAATCTAGTTGCCAGCATCCTGCCAACCCCATATCAACAGCATTGGTTACAAAATTCCCTTGTTGTTTATGTTTTATCTTGGTATTAATATCTACACTAATCATTTATAGGAGTCTACAATATATTACAAACTACAGTATGTATAATTATGAAACAATTGTAAACCCAAGTGTGGTTTATTCATTTTCTGGAGGGGTGGGTGGGAGTAGAGGTAGTGGAATAAGAGAGGAAATAGGGTAGTTGATAGAAAGGGAGATCTCATGGTTTAGCTGGACATTTGAGACAGACCTAAAATTGGATCACTGGAGGGATACCTCACTGTATAAGACAGCTCAATTATAACAAGTTCAGCCCGTATGTGTGTGTGGATACATAACTACCAAGAAGAAGCTGTGGTTTATCCAACCAACTCACATGACTGGATTTGTAAAGTGGTTGTTTCACTGGAGATGACCTTTCCTGACAAGCCATAGTGACAAACCGAAAAGACTGAAGCAGTGTCTCGAACCACCCCGGCCAGACTGATTAATTTGGGATCTAAGCAACACTATATAAATCCCTTGTTGCTGCTGTTACTCATCATTTCTCACTGCAAAGATGCCAGCTCAAACAAACTTTCTACATAAGCTTAGGGCCCTGTTGTTTTTATTGAGCTATTTTGATTTACACACTGATTTACAGACACAAAAAGGACACATCTGAACCCAGGACCAGCTACTACACCAGCGCCCCCACCCAGACCAGGACGGAGGCCCTAATAACTCTGGGTCATGCCATGGATCTTTCAAAGAGAAGACAAAGGATGTTATACAATCTCCTCACTGCCTTAATACAAACTGATATCCGAGGTAACCTCAGCATTTTCTCAGGATGCACCCTGCAGTATTCAACCTCATTGAAGAACACATACACCAGAAATAGTGTTTGATCTGCCCTACCACTCCAAAGGGCTGGAAACACATCAAGGAGAAGTTCAGAACCAGATGGAATGTCCTCCATTCCTCCTGTTGGGGCACTAGATGGAACACATATTGCCACGACAAAACCAAGTAAATCTGGGAGTGAATTTTACAGTTATGGACGTTTCTTAGGAAAGTGTGATTACAGTGGGCTTTTTTTGGCTGGTTCTGCTAGTCCTGGTCAATGCTGTATACAGATTCCTGTGGGTAGATGTTGGTTCAAGTGGATCAATATCAGATGCACAAATATTTCATCATTGCAAGTTGAAGAAAAAGATGGCACCTTGGAGCCAACAGAAGCCCTGGGTATAGGAGGGCTTCCTTTGCTTTATGTATTGGTGGGGGATGACTCCTTCGCCTTGAAGCCATTTCTAGTGAAAGCCACAGCGGAAAATAAATGACTAGGGTAAGAGAATAGAAAACTATAGGATCTCCAAAGGAGGGAGGGTAGTGGAGAATGCATTTTGAATCCTAATGAGCAGATTTAGTGCCCTACTATGCACCATGGACTCCACTGTGACTTTATGTTTAAGGACTTCTGGCTTCTAAACTTTGAAATAAAACTGTGAAATATTGTTTCAGTGAATTATGGAGATATCTTGATGGCTTTCTCATAATTCCTGAGATTTTTTAAATCTATATAGACAAATCATTTGACTGCCAGTAATTTAAAATAAATTATCAAACTATATTGTTTACTTACTAGCCGATGCAAAGTAGTAGAAAGTAATAAAAGTAATAGAAGTAATAGATGGCAATGTAATAGTAATAGATTTGAAAATTTGAAATGTAAAAGTATTAGTAATAGATGGCACTGTAATAGTAATATTTATAGACAGCATGTAGACTTCATCCCTGCAGTAGAGTAAAGGACAAAGGTTGTCAGAGACATTGTTTTGACTTGTGTTGCACAACATGCTGAGGGTACACCAAGGTAGAGCAACCAGGATATCCAACCCACAGGATGAAGTTGCAGCCATAATAATGAACAAATAGTAAATGTGACTGATGAAAACTGCAGGAATCCCTAGAGGGTAGCGAACCACCAGTGAGGATTACTTTACCCGAGTCGTTACATTGGCTGGGAAGGAGAGGATCTGAAATTTGACAAGAACCCTTTGGACAGAAGAAGCTGGTATCTATCAACTATTCTCCTCTCTTCACCCTCCTCCGCTCAATGTCCGCAGCTGTATCTCCCAACTCAAACTCTCTAGGTGCGCCTGTTGGGATGTCTATCTTTCTCACATTCTTTCTTGACTTTCATACCTTATAGGTAGCATTTAAAAACAATTGCATACCAGCTAACTAGCAAAATTATATCTGTGCACCAAATCCTAATTTTATTCTAAAAGTAAGAAAGACTGTCTCAGTGCTACCAGTTGTCACCCATTGGTGTGGCAAATTCAAATGAATTTCTTTCATAGCCACAGATCCTATAACCGACAAGGCCTGAGTCAGTGAGATAAAACAGATCTATCCTATACACCTTCCAGCTTGTCTGTTGCTGTTGCTTGTTCTGGTGATGATACTGACTGGACCACTAAAACCTTGAACCTTTCTGCCTTGATGTAAAGCCAATCAGTCTGGTCTTGCCTGATCATGACAGGTTGGTTTCCTTTCAAGTACAGTCTGTATTGTGCTATGGTTTGTGATGGAGTGAGACCAAGTGTTCTTGATTATGACAGGCATTTGTGTAATCCATTGTCATGCTGGAACTGGACAAATTGTTCTTAGTCATATGATCAGATATTTAAACAGCCAAAGTTGAATTGCAATTTTGAAGATAGACCCGCTTGGTTACCATCGCCAAGAACCTGGATGACCTACAACTGACTAGGGGATGATACTTTTTTCTTTCTAGAGGAATAGTCATAATATAAGCATACAACCGCAAAGGTAATAGGCTGGTTGAAGATATACTAATCCACAATTTCAAAGTCCATTATCAACCATGCAATACAAATAAACAATGGAAAGATTAGATATTCAGAACATTGTTGTGTTATATTCATGTTTTAAATTGTTAAACTACAATAGAATATTGTTTTACCGTCACACATTATCATATATACCTTTTTATTCACTGTTGTTTTATAGTAACTGACCTACTTCTGCATATACTATATATACTTATGGCTTCGTCGAGGTGCTGACCTATTTCTGTCCCTGGACTTTGAATTTGCATATTGCTATTGTCTTGTTGTTCCTAAGAGTTCACTACTCAGTGGAGATATAAAAAGTTAAATTAGAATCAGAATTTAGAGATAACATTATTCCTATGGGCCTTTTAAGCAGAACTATCAACAGATCTTTACATTATCAATGTTTACTGGTACACTTTAACTCCTTAGGATACATTTAATGCACAGCTGTACATTACTTTGAAGTTTTAAGATATACTTCATCTTTATAGACCACATATGAGGTATAATTAAATTATGATTAATGGAAATGCAAAAATTAGTCCAGATGCCAAATAGCGATTTTTGGTCCAAGTGTGTTTTGTTGCTATTATAAAGTTTTCTTGTTGATTCAGCATCTTTTGAACTGTAGTTATGAAAAATCAGCAGGGTGCCAGCTTGGCATCCTTGAGGTTTTTTTAAAGCAACAAAGTGGCCGTCATAAATTCTACTTTTACACATATCTTCACTTCTATTGTACATAGAGACACAATCTTGGTGTCTAAGTCTAGGTTTGGGGGGTCAAGGAATCTAGTTATGATGTTATACAAGGTTTAACAGAAATGTCAGATTTGCAGCATAACTTTAGTTTATTTGCCAAATTTGTTTAACACTTACAAACCTTTCACACACAATATTGACATATTAAAGGATTTTTTTGACAAATGTTCCCTTACAATTTAAATATAATTTTATATCCAGATTTATATTTCAAATAAGTAAAACAATTTAAGCTCCAAGGGCTTATATTTAATAATAATGTACAGTTAATGATAAAAAAACCAGGCCAGGTAGCACTGAAAAACTCTTATGCAGAGAGGAATTTTTCTACTTGGTATGATAATAGTTATCAAGTCTCTGACTATCACAAATCTTATGTAACCAATGTTGGTCCTCCTAAATACTGCATATGCTTCATAAATTTTCAAGAAAATTTGGAGCATGTCAAAAACAACTGATTAATATTATCACAGTATGGATTATAAATTTGATTAAAAGTGGTTACTGGAAAACACTTTTGAGAAATTGACAGTTATGGACAGAAATAAAATATTTTAACTGGATGATTCTTCTCAGGAGTATGTGATCATTGGACTTAAAAATTCATTTTGGGAAGAGATTATCAAGTTAAGCTCATAGTTATAAGCTCAAGTTTTATTAGGAAATTGATGTTTGAACCTGCCCTCTTTGGAATATTTTTGCATGGTGCATCCAAATCCGATTTAAAGGAAAATATATTGCATTACAAAGATATTAATTACAAAATAATTTGTTTGTTCAATCTTGAAATTTACTTAGGCACTTTGATTTGGTGCAAAAATTTAACATTAAAATCAATTGAGTGTATTTTAACTCACTTATCCACTCTATCCCAAGGTCATTGTAAATGTAAATTACCAAATTAAGAAACAAATTTGATGACTGAAACATTTCACAAAAAGTACTAAACTGTCATTTGATTACATATTAAAGATTGATTACCAGTTTAAAAGCTAATAATATATCTCTTCAAAGTTCTTGTTTATCTTCACAGTCCAGTTGATGAAAAATAAAAAAGTGGATAAAACATTCCAATAAAAGAAGTCCAGAGTATATGTTTCTTGTCATTGAAGTAATCAGAGGACAACAATGATCCTTGCTGTCCAATACCTGTGTTCTTATACACAGCAGCTTTGTCACAAACTTTAATCTCTTGCAATTTTGATAGTTGATGCCAAGTAAAACTCCAAATCTATCAAGTCCAGATCAGAACCCTAAAACTGAATGAAGAAATTAGAATTTGATAAAGGATACAAATGAATATATTGGACCTTGATTAGAATCTATAATCTTAAAATATTATGTTGCCAACTTATTTAGTATAGACGGCTCTAGAATGAGGAATTTGTAGTTTTAAATACTTAAATTTAACGAACAATAAAGTTTTGAAGATCTGTAAGATCCAGTATGATAAGTGCAGCTTTTGTAGTACAATATCTGAAACTATAGACCACATATTTGGAGGATTATAACTATAAATATATCAAAAGTTTTGGGGACAGCCTGGGGATAAACTGATGGGCAAGCTGTACCTGAATAGTGATGTTAAAGTACAACTCTATTGGGAGCATGGGCAAGTGATTGAACATGTACACATTTGATAAGTTAAGAATATTCCAAAAAACAGCAGATACACTCAATGGTAATGTGACTGGACATAATGTTGTTCCATTTTAATCTCCATAATATTTATATTGCATGGGGTCCAAGTCAGACTGGGTCAATGGCGAGTCAGACTGGCTGGCTGATTTTTATATGAGAGCTTTGTAATAGGACTGATATACAATTCAAAAAAGACACATTGCATTGGAGAAAACCACTTAAATTTCAGGCGGAATTAATTTTTGAATTTGCTACCTTAGATTTCAGAACTGATAACGATGGTGTTCAAATCACCTTCCACCTTGGACCTATAACAATCAGCAATAAAGGAAGTTGGTTCATTGATCAGATCTACTTTAATTACTTCAAGCAGACAGGGTACAGTGAAATATTTTCTGCCCTCCCAATTCCAAATAAATGTGAAATGGTTTCATCCTACAAAGGCATGTGCAGCAGGAAGATATATGGAAATCCCATTTTTGTCCATTGCTATTTAGTGAATGTCTACAAATGCCCTCAAAGAACTTAAGGTCTCCATGCTGCTTTGTTTTTCACAGTTATTTATTTTTCCATACAGAATTAAAGTAGTAAGATGAAGGCATCTGTATCACAGATTACTTTGATATGTGAGTCATCTGCAGCTGAGGCAATTGGTGCTATGGGATGAATTATGATGACATAATCTTCCTTGTGATGATTTTTCTAATCCTTTCTCTGGAGAGTTGAATTGGTACACATCTGTACTGGTGTAAAATATTTTCCAGTGATAACAAATTTGTTATATTATCTGAAACTATGTTATATCACAACTGCCAGATCAAATCAATCAGTGCACTTTGTTGAAAGTGACAGTATCATTTTTTGTGCAGTAAAATTTGTTTACCGGCTCATGTTCATTTCAACATTTCATTGAATTAGATTTTAAATAAAAACTAAATTTAGGTTTGTTTACTTGTCAATCAAGAGCTGATGTGGTTTGTTTCAGAAGCCTATTTTTTCTTCGTTTCAAATTTAAGTTTTATTTGGTTTGCTAGATATTTATATTTTTAGGCTTAAAAGTAATTTTTAGAAGAGAATAATTTTATGCCAAGAATAATTCTTATCCCAAAATATGAAAATTCTAAGATAAAAATAAATTATATTTAAGTACAAATCTGATGCTACAACTATACAATCTTTGTGAATACAGCCCCTGAAACAAATGGGTGTCATCTACATTGGGTAGTGAATGTGAACATGACTGTGACTTGTGGTAGATAAATTAATGTGTGGTATGGCAGAATGGATCTGGCAATTGGATAAATAACCAATTTCGAAAATAAAATGGAATACTTGACAGTATTGCATGTGACAATAATGTAAAAACATTGTCAAAAACATTCTTTTAATTTGGTGTGTGACTGAAAAATTGATATTTATGTTCTATATAAACATTATATCACAACATAAATACATTCTCTGACCCCAGAAACCTAGACTTAGACACAAAGATTGTGTCTCTAAGTGCAATAGAAGCAAAGATGTGTGTAAAAATAATAGAATTTTCTATTATTTATGGCGGCCATTTTGTTTTTTGGGGGGCTTTCAAAAAGATTTCTCTCAAGGGTGCCAAGCTGGCCCCTGGCTGATTTTTCATCAGGACAGCTCAGAGATGCTAAATCAACAAAAAAAACTTCATAATATCAACAAAACATGCTTTCTGACATTTCCGCTGGACTAAATCTACAATTGTAAATTCATAGTGTGAATATTTTGTTGACATCTTATAATTATTGACAAGGGGCCACGGTGGTAGAGTGGTAACACTCTCGACTCCCACCTCTGAGGCCGGGGTTTGATTCCCGACACGGTCTCAAGTGGGAAAGCTGGTAGTTGGTTGCCGTTGGTCGGCAGTTTACAGTACAGAACCCTAACAAACTGTATGTACTGGTTTCCTCTGCCCTTCCAACTACCCGTCGTGATATGACCTGTACAGTGTTAAAAGCGACGTAAAACTCCAAATAAATAAATATAATTATTGACACGTGTTTAAACTGTATTTGAATTAATTTATAAAGGCCCTCAGACTTTAAGAATTTATAGTTTTCTGTTAATCTGTTATGTTGAAAAATATAGAACTAGGCTATAATTTTCTTAAAGGTTTTCTATAATTAATGCATTCAATATATGTCTTATGAAATATTTGCACAACCTAAGGCAAAAGCTACATCCAGTGGTGGTATATAGATTGATTGGATGAGTTTGCCTCAACATGACCAATGCAACTTTTATCAAAATTTATGGAACAATGGAACTTTTCCAAGAAGATGCAACTCAAACTGAAACTTTACATTTAAAATTGGAAAAGGTGTGATACAAATAAACTCAATATATTACTTCCTCAACATTTACCTTAAACTGAATGGAAAAGGTAAATTTTAATGACCAGTTAATTAATGAAAGCATATCATCATGTTGTCAGTTACCAGCTCCTTAGTATTTTACTGATCAGCATACCAAGAAGGTCATCATATGAAAGAAATTAATACTGCCTTTTTAACAGACATAAATAGACTATATGACAAAAGTGCTTTGTGAATGTCTTTCTCAAGACATGTATTTTAAAGCAATTCAAAAAGGTTTTGTAGTGAAAACATTTAGCTATAATTTGAATTTTCACACCAAATAATTAAATTCTGTAAGATTATGTCAAGATGGTTTTAAAATATTATTCAAGTTTAAAAACATCATGTTTTCATAAGTTCTGAAATTAATTACCACCAAAATGGATAGAACATTTAATTTTAGTTCAAAAGGAGCAACGCTATGAAAGTTTATTGTGTTCCAGTATTTATGGAATCAAATACTATAACTTTAAAAAGTCTGGTCAAAACAACGTCTCTTTAAAGTTAAAACTAAGGAAATCTGCAATTGTGAATCACAGGTTAAAAATCATGAAAATAGTGAAAATAGACAATTGTCTGTTTGTTTTTACATGTGCCTTTTCAAATAAAAACACTGTTTTCTGGTTCACAAAAGGCTTTGATTTATTCTTGATTATGACTTCCACTACATATCTAAAAATACTGAAAAAAAACATTGAACAGAAATCTGGCATACTTTCTAATATAAATGACTGAAAATAAAAAGGATCTATAAATTTCATATTCAGTGATATTCCGTGGTATAATTTGAAAGTATGAAGGAAACAGAAAGAAACTTTAATGTAAAACAAATGTCACAAATCATAATGCCACATTTATGCATTTTTTGTCAATAATTCAAAAGATTAATGAATATATAGAAGAATGAATAATTTTGAATGAGAAGACATATCTATAAATTATTTGATATTACTATTAATAAGAAACTTTACTTCGAACATTCAAGCAAGTATGTATATTTATGAAACAGAAATTAGACAGAACATTGTTTCGACCAAGAAGTTGATTAATTGGATCAATTGAATCTGTGCAGATCTTGCCAGGAAAATGACTTCAATGACTGGTGTATGCATGATAATACTTTATAGCAAAACAACATCTCTGTTCATTTTATGACTTGCCAAGTCAAATTTTAATTAGAAACTCCTTTTTGTTGACTATGCAGTTTAAATGTTCGACCAAGTCATTTGTTAAATAATGATGCCACTAAGTAGATGATGCATTAAAATTTTGATAACCTATTGATATATCTCTGTTTAAGAGATTATGTGTCCTGAAAAGGTTGATAAAGATGGGGGAGAAAATTCCTAGATATAAGTAGTTTTAATTCTCATATGCAAGAACATAATCTAAATGTGGATAATACGTCAAAGTCTATATGCCTATATGGACACCAATATTTATTATAAATTTTAGGAATTCCAAACAGAATACATTTTCAAACAGATGGTTAAACTTTATATGTATGTAAAACACATGCCTTACATTTCCAGGCCTGCCATATGATATTTTGTGTAAGCTATGATACTACCTTAATTGTTAAACAAAACATTAATGATAATAGTCAATCTTATTTTATATGGCATTCGAGATTATTAGTAACTATCAATACAATAACTTACTCCAAACAAAAGAAAAATGTATGTGTAGTTTTCCCATTGCTACACCAGTGGGAAGGAACAATTTTCCACAAAATACCAGATAATATTTTATATTTTTGTTGACTTTGGCATCACAGTTTATTATGTAACTACCAATACAATAACTTGTTTTACTCCAAACACCAAAGTTGTACGTTTGGCTTTGTGGACATGACATTGTTAACAATTTTCCACAAAATACCAGATAATATTTTATATTTTTCGTTTAATTTGGCATTACAGTTTATTATGTAACTGTCAATCCAATAACCTGTTTTGCTCCAAACAACACAGTTGTATGTGTGGCTTTGCCATTGCTACACCAGTGGATTGTAACAATTTTCCACAAAATACCAGATAATATTTTATATTTTTGTTTAATCTGGCATTACAGTTTATTATGTAACTATCAATCCAACAACCTGTTTTGCTCAAAACAACAAAGTTGTATGTGTGGCTCTGCCATTGCTACACCAGTGGATTGTAACAATTTTCCACAAAATACCAGATAATAGTAAGCTGTCTTCTTATTCGAAAGCCAATGACATGGAATGATTTCTTTCAGAGCTCTTAGTCCCCATCATATGACACACTTTAAAAACACCAGAATCTTAATGAAGGAAGGAAAAACAATACAGATACACTGAACCGATACCAGAAAAACCGGAGAGATTGGTGGGCTATGAAGGGTAAGCTATTTTAAAAAGGTACGTTAATGAAGATATTCCTGTTCATATCCTCATCCTTAGTCATATCCTGCCTGGTGCTTATTAGATAAATACCTTTTCTATATATGGGTCAATTCTATTTTGGAATTTATTGCAGTAGAGGATTGGTATCAATATTGTACCACAGATAGTTTATTTTTTGTTATTCTTAAAACTATTGTAGTGAAGCACCAACAGGTTCTGGGGTTATCTGGGGTTATCTATTTCAAAACTGTTTTGGAGGTAATTGATGACACAGTGTTTAGATAATAACCTGATAAACTGATAATAAGAATGTGTGGCTATCCAAACCTCAGTATATTTACCAGTTTTTAACATGATGGTTCAAAACAGGGATTCAAAAAAAAAGACCTGTATGGGATGTAATGTCCTCACTGGCCCCAAACCCCAAACTTTGACCCGTATATAGATTCCTGCTCTGAATAACCGGTTTAGCATTAGATCTCTGTACAGGTTTCTCTATCCCTGTCCCAAAATGACTGGTTGTTGGCTAAGACCTGGCATAAGTACAGCCGGTGAATTGACTCATGGGAATAATAGTAAAACTTATCACTTTACAGGTGATAAGTATTAATGCCGAGTTGGTATGTGTGATTGTAAGAACTGAGCAGATATATTCTAATTTTTACTATTAAACATAATATTTTTGAGCTGAAAAACAAAGTTTTTGATGATTTTAGTAATAAATACTATGTGGGTGAGACAGGCAGAGAGTTCAGATCAAGAACCTATTAACACAAACCCTCTGCAAATTAACCAAAGGATAGTAGACTGACCCCTGTTTTCCAAATATTTAACTGGAAAAACACTCTACTAAGGATATACAGTTTTCTGTACTGGAAGGGTGCACTCCCAAGTACAACACACCATCGATTGTTCATGAGTGAATAGTGATGGGTGTGTTTTTGATGATTTTAGTGTTGCATCTTTACAACAATGTGAGACATCATAATTATACTAACAATACTGACTTTTCCTTTAATTACACTATAGGTAGCATTACTTACATTTATATCTGCTTCATATAACTTCTCATTTCTTTATTTAGTGTCACACTTTTGTCAGTACTGCGCTATGCTGTACTTTCCATGGCTACACATATACACTGCAAGGTAACAACCATGAGCCATATTCAGATTCATAAGTCCATGGGCATAGTAATGGTTATTTTCACAAAGACATCATCTAAGTGTGTAATAAGGGTTATATTATTGAGGCTCCCCACTGTTGAGCTTAGACTAGGGGCTCTTACTGATGTACAACCCCACCAGTCATGTTCAGCCCTCGGTTACTCCTCTTCATGGCACTGTTTGCAGTGGCACTGGCCCACAGACATGATTGGTTCAGCACCAGAGCATCTTACACATCATGTCCTCCTTTGACACGGGTTGCGAAAAATTTATCATATTTGTGTTCCTGCCGAAAATTTCCGACCATGGTTAATGGAAGAGGGCTCATGTTGTTACTGTTACTGGGTGGAGATGTATCCCTCAACCCTGGTCCGTTTACACTCGGTGTTTTGAATGCCAGATCCGTAAGGAACAAGGGTCCTCTCCTTGCCGACATGGTGGCTTCATACGACCTTGATCTTCTATGCCTCACGGAAACACACATACGTCCATTTGACTCTGACAGCTTCTTACGGTCTATAACTCCTCCCAATTTTAACTTTCCTCACAAGCCTCGTCCCTCAGGTATTGGTGGTGGTGTGGGTTTTTTCATCAGATCCTCCTACAGACCCCATATAATTGAAACTCCTTGTTATCAGTCATTTGAAAATATAGTGGTGTCAATTGGGCTTCATGGCCATTCAGTGTTGCTTGCCTGCATCTATCGCCCTCCAGGATCATGTACCTGTAATTTTCTGGAAGAATTCATGTCATTTGTTGGTTACCTTTCATCCATTAATTCTTCATATTACATTTGTGGCGACTTCAACATTCATGTTGATGTTCCAGTTGGTGACGGTCAGAAATTCACTACCTTTCTTGATTCATGTGACCTCAAACAGTTAGTCAATAAACCTACTCATCTACATGGTCACATATTGGACCTGATTTTATCTCCCTGTGATCAGGACACCATTGCTGATGTTAAAATTTGTGACTTTGTTTCCGATCACGCATTAGTCAAATGTTCAGTTGCCTTCCCTTGTCAAGTGTCTCATACTCCAAATGTAGTTCAATATAGAAGGTTCCACCGTATCAATATGTCTGAGTTCCGCTCAGATCTCAAAAATACGTCCTTCGTCAAGTCTCCAGCTGATGCTGTTGTCGATCTGTATGATCAATATGTACATGATTTGAGTGATGTTCTGGATAGGCATGCACCTCTTATATCTAAATTGACGAAAAAGGAGTCCGCCGATTGGATGTCTGATGATTATCGACGTGCAAAGTCCCTTAGGCGCCAATTTGAGAGAACCTGGCGTAGGGCTAAAAGTACACTTAACAGGAGTAGGCTTCGTCGCCAGATTGCTCGGTGCAATGCACTTGTAAATAAAGATAAATCAGACTACTATAACAAACTGATCTCAGACAATAGTCATGACTCTCGAAAACTTTGGCGTGAGCTGCATAAGACCCTGAACAGGGTTTCTGATGCCACACTTCCATCTCATGAGTCCGAAAAGTCATTGGCTGACCAGTTTGCCTCCTTCTTCACCAACAAAATCAAGAAGATTAGAGATAACTTTGCTTCTTCTGGCACTGAATATGATGTTAACCCTCCTTCAGATCCTCCCCAAATTACTGTCTTTAGGCAAGTTTCTGAAGATGCTGTTGATAAAATAATTAAAGCATCACCAACAAAATCATGCCTGTTGGACCCTCTGCCGACATTCCTGATTAAGGAATGCATTGATATATTGCTACCATCCCTTACAAAGCTGGTCAACTGCTCACTCATGGAGGGATGTGTTCCTGATGCCTTCAAATCTGCTGTGGTCACTCCACTTATTAAAAAGCCAAATCTTCCCTCAAATGACCTTAAGAATTATCGCCCTGTATCAGGTCTCAGTTTTATATCTAAATTGGTAGAACGTGTGGTTGCTAAGCAGCTGTTAGAACATATTAATGCCAATAACTTAGACAACCCGTACCAGTCGGCATATAAGGCGGGCCATTCAACTGAGACTGCTCTTCTCTACATAAAAAATGAGGTTCACTTATCATTGTCAAGAGGTGAATCCACGGCCTTGGTATTGCTTGACTTGTCTGCTGCTTCGACACCATTGATCACTCTACTCTTCTAGGTTGCCTCCAAAACTGGTTTGGGGTCAGTGGCTCCGTTCTGAAATGGTTCACATCCTACCTAATGGACCGTTACCAATCAGTAAAAATTGGTTCTACTTTGTCAGAGGTTTGCAAACTCCTATTTGGTGTTCCCCAAGGTTCTGTCCTGGGTCCTTTGTTGTTCTCATTGTACACTACCCCCCTCAGTTCCATTATCAGTAAACATAATGGAATAAAGTTTCATTTCTATGCAGATGATAGCCAACTTTATATACATTTATCCCAGAAGAATGCATCTGCTGCCTTTGAAAAGCTAAATAAGTGCCTAAATGATGTTAAAGAGTGGATGACAACTAGTAAGCTCAAACTGAATCCTGATAAGACTGAGTTTATCATCTTTGGTTCGAAGAGGCAAAGGGATAAGTTGAAAGCATGTTTTCCAATTGATATCCTGGGCAACTCACTCTGCCCTGCAGATTCAGTAAAAAATCTGGGTGTGTGGCTTGATTCAGATTTCTCTTTGTCCAAGCATGTTCAGAATGTCTGCAAAAGTTGTTTTGTTAAACTCCGTGACTTCAGACATGTCAGGCGGTTTCTTACTCATGATGTTTCTGTGCTTGTAGCCAACGCTCTTGTTAGTAGTCGGTTGGATTACTGCAACTCACTTTTCAGGAGCCTGTCCAAGTTCAATCTACGCAAATTACTGTGCATCCAAAATAGTGCAGCTAGAATTGTATCAAACACCAGTCGATACACCAGCATAACTCCTGTGCTAAAGAAACTGCATTGGCTTCCTGTTGAACAGCGCATTGTGTTCAAGACAGTCACACTTGTTTATAAGTATCTTCACACAGGTTTTCCCAGGTATTTTTCACCACATCTTTCTTCCTACAGCAATTCTTATAGTACCAGGCGCAGTGAAAGTGGTGGTAATTTCCTAGTTATTCCAAAGTTCTGCCCCTCTGTTCATAAATCTGTCAAACAGTTTGGTAATAGTTTTGCGTTTGATGCTCCTACTGTGTGGAATACTCTCCCTGATGTGATTCGTGCCTCTCCATCCCTGGCCTCCTTCAGAAAACAGCTTAAAACCTACCTGTACACCAAAGCATATCCACCCTAGCCTGAATCATCCTCCTGGCGTTCTCCGTGGTGTTCGACCCCTGTTATGTCCCTGGACACAGAATTTTGTTGACTGCTTTTTGTTTTGTTGTGCCTTAGAGTCCTCTTGTTTGGGGAGATTAAGCGCTATAAAAGTCCAATTAGAATTAGAATTAGAATTAATAATTCTGTAGCTGTTCTGCTATTTTTCCTCTCGAATCTGTGTTATTCTGTTCTCCAATGAAGTTAAAAGTTTGCATTAACATTATTTTATACTTAATGGTATCTTTTCTATGTCTATTTAGTTTCAAACTGTGACATTGTCATTCCCAATCTGATCCTTTCTTTTGCAAAACTACATCTGTAGCTTTGTAGCCGACTACAAGTGGAAGCACAGAATTCTGCCTTGTTTTTTTCCTTCTGTCTGTAACCACCGAGCATTACTGATTTTCAAATTGACAAGGTATCCTATTACATCAGGTCTTAACAAGAATGACTTGGAATGGCACCTTCAGAACTACAAGTATGAAAGACTTTTACAGTGTGTGAAATTTAGTTTTTTTCCTCTTCAGCAAATTTTGAGGTTTTACATAAGCAAAATGCTATTCATCATTATTTTGCTCTAAGGCCAACTTGAAATACTGGGCCATTTTCAATGCTAATTTATTAATCTACTCATGTTTTTGGAATCCCAACACCCCTGACATCAAAATACCACCTAAAAAGGTAAAATGTGCACTGCACAGCGGCGCACCAGCGCACAGATGCAAAAAACCGGTATATTTGCACTTCTAAAAAGTACCTCAGGGGAGATCCTAACCATTTTTTTTATATTTAATAACATGCAAAAATGTAATAAATACTATGTGGGTGAGACAGGCAGAGAGTTCAGATCAAGAACCTATTAACACAAACCCTCTGCAAATAAACCAAAGGATAGTAGACGGACCCCTGTTTTCCAAATATTTAACTGGAAAAACACTCTACTAAGGATATACAGTTTTCTATACTGGAAGGGTGCACTCCCAAGTACAACACACCATCGATTGTTCATGAGTGAATAGTGATGGATGTGGAATATTGGAGAAATCCATCCAATAGGCATAAATCAACTTATTTGTATTCTATGCATTTTTCTGGTCTTTTATTGACACTCATGGGATCAAATCCCTATTCTTGCATAGGGTTATATTTGCCATAACTAAATTCATTGAATCTATGAAATGTTCTTATCAGTTGTGGTTGGTCGGCAGTTTACAGTACAAAACCCTGACAAACTGTATGTACTGGTTTCCTCTGCCCTTCCAACTACCCATCGTCATATGACCTGTACAGTGTTAACAGCAACGTAAAAAGCCAAATAAATAAATATATTTCATCAGTATGTTAAAGGTAAAATGTGAAGCAGTTTAAAAAATTTTCAGACATTTTTCAATATTGGTATATATTATAGGAATAAAAGACATATTCGAATGCTTTAATATTCGGGCTTTGTGGCTTTAATATTCAGCCGCTCGATAGTTTAAAATCATCATAAAGCACGAGAATTTGTCTTTTATTCCTATTCTAAAATGGTTATATTAATAATTTCGTCAAAATAAGCAGTATAACTTACGCAAAAACAGATCCAACACCATGTTGGCTGTTCCATCAACTAAACATGCATAGTGATGGATGTGCAAACAGCCTTTTGGATTAAATATTGTTAGGAAATACCCACAGAATTCCGTGATCTCGTAAATATTTATGAAATTATTTATTTTCATCTTTAAATGAAATATCGATAAAATCCCCTATAAAATCCCCAAATAACAGAATTATTTGACTTAGTATTTGCTGCATATAATTTAAGTTTTATTTCACCACAAGTTGCTTGTTTACGTTTGTACGCGAAGGGACAATGTACAAGATTTCAACAGCGTACTTGGGGGCCACGGTGGCAGAGTGGTAACACTCTCGCCTCCCACCTCTGCGGCCGGGGTTCGATCCCCGTCATGGCCGTAAGTGGGAAAGCTGGTAGTTGCTTGCTGTTGGTCAGCAGTTTACAGTACAGAACCCTAGCGAACTATATGTACTGGTTTCCTCTGCCCTTCCAACTACCCGTCGTGATATGACCTGTACAGTGTTGAAAGCGACGTAAAAACCCCAAATAAACAAATCAACAGCATGCTTTATTTACCGTTCTATATTCCCGGTTCAAGCATTCCGTAAAAGTTCACGTTCACTGTGCAGCCTACCATTTTAGAATTAATTTCACAGACTGTAAAACTCTTTCATCCTGTATATTGTTAAATTAAAATATGCAGTTACACCTAATATTTTGAAGTATATTGGCTTTTACTGTTATTATGTTTATGCACAACTGATTTCCAAAGCATTCATTATTAGGGTTTCTTACTTTAGCAAAATCCCACCAGTTATGCTCATCCTTTGAGTACTCCTCTTCATGGCACTGTTTGCAGTTGCTCACCAGAGCACTTACACATCAAGTACTCTCTTGTTTAAAGTTGCAAAAAATATTTTCATGCAAACGTTCAGGTCACAAATGTTGAGCCTCGGTTCATAGAAGAGGGCTTATGTTGTTACTTCTACTAGTCGGTGGTGTTTCCTTCAGCGCTGGTCATCCATGCTGGGTGTACTGAATTCCAGATCTGTAAGAAACAAGGGTCCACTCCTTGCAGGTATCTGTATCACATAACCTTGATTTTCTCTGTCTCACTGAAACCCATGTTTGTCTCTTTGATACAGATAGCTTTCTGCATGTCAATTACTCCTTCTGATTTCATATTTCTTCAAAGACACTGTCCCTCAGGTATTAGTAGTGTTGTTGGTTTTTTCATTAGAAGCTCCTACGGCCCAAATAAAATAGAATCTCCCTTTTATCGGTCCTTTGAGAACATAATCGTGTCAATTAGGCTTCATGGCCATTCATTGTTGCTTGTCTGTGTACACCACCCTCTATAATCATATATCTCCAACTTTCAAAAAAATTCATGTTTTTGTTGGTTTTCTGTCATCTATTAACTCTTTATATTAAATTTGTAGTGACTTCAACATTCATTCAGATGTACCGGCTGGTAATGGTTATAAATTTATTACTTTTCTTGACTCGTATGATCTGAAACAGTTAGTCAATCAACCTACCCGTGTGTATGGTCACATAGTGGATCTAAATCGTATCCCAAAGTGATCATGATACAATTTTTGATGTAAAAATTTGAGATTTCATATCTGATCATGCACTTGTCTAATGTTCAGTCTAATGCTACTCCTAATAAAATGCAATGTAACAGGTATCACTGTATCAACATGTCTGACCTCTGTTCTGATCTCAAAAACACTTCCTTAATCAAGTTTTCAGCTTTTGATGTTGTTGATACTTTGAACAATATGTACATAATTTGGATGATGTTATTGACAAGCATGCATGGCTTGTATATAGACTGACAAAGAAAGATTCTGCAGATTGGTTGTCTTATTTTTATTGGCGTGCAAAGTCCCTTAGGTGCCAATTTGAAAGAACTTTGAACAGAAGTCAGCTTTGTTGCCAAATTGCCTAGTACAATGCACTTGTTAACAAGGATAAGTCAGACTTTTATAGTAAACTGATCTCAGATAATGGTCACAACTCTAGAAAATTATGGCATGAGCTTCCCCAAAAGTGACACTTCCATCCCACGAGTCATTGCTTAACTACTTAACCTCCTTTTCGAACAAAAATGATGTTAATCCTTCTTCAGATCCTCCAAGAGTTACTGTCTTTAAAAAGTTTCTAAGGATGCTGTTGATAAAATAATTAGAAACTCAAATACAAAGTCCTGCCTGTTGAATCCTTTGCCAACATTTCTCATGAAGGTATAATTCTTGGTTTGAATGAATATAAGATAACTCAATTTGCCGACGACACCACAATAATTATGGATGGGTCCCAAAGCTCTCTGGAAGCAGCATTGAATACAATTGAAACATTTGGTTCCATGTCTGGGTTGGTGATGAATACTTCAAAAACAAAAATTATCTGGATAGGTAGAAAGAGGTATAGTAAGGATAAACTAAATGTTAAATCAAGACTAGAGTGGGGCATCACAGAATTTAATATGTTGGGTATAGAATTCAATGTTGACTTAGAGAAAATGCCAAAAATAAACTATGAAATCGCAATTTCAAGGTCAAAACATTTACTGAATAAATGGGAACATCGGCACTTAACACCTTTTGGAAAGATCACAATTATCAAAACATTTGTGATTTCGAAATTTAATCACCTTTTCATATCACTACCGAGCCCAGATTCAATGACAATAAGGGAGATATCGGACATGCTCTTCAAGTTTGTATGGGGTGGAAAGCCAGATAAGATTGCAAGAAGGCAAATATGTAGACCATATATTGACGGAGGGCTTAAAATGATAAACCTTCAAAAGTATATTTTTGCTTTAAAATCAACTTGGATCAGACGCCTTAATACAGATCAAAATGCTCCATGGTCACACCTTGCCAAATTTATTTTGGGATCATTTAGTTACATCACTAATTTTGGGCCCATTTGGTATGAGAATATACCACTGAAGGTCAAAAATCCCTTTTGGTTAGATGTTTTGATATCATGGCAAAATGTTGTAGAGACTAGTTCTGAAAAATGCCCTCAGGATGTCTTGTATACCCCTCTTTGGTTCAACAAAAAAATAAGTCAGCTCCCATTGTACTATCCAAAGTGGTACAAAAGAGGTATCATCTTTGTAGGAGATGTTTTGGATCAACAAGGCAATTTCTGTACAGTTCATGAACTTAGGAAATCATTTAAGCTAAACCCAATAAATATTTTGGAGTATTACAGAATCAAAAAGCTAGTCCAGACTTATATAGGTAAATTTGAAAGTTTTTCTACCATGGTTAAAAAAATAGGACCAGGTAGACCATCCCATCTGAATATTATATTAAAAAACAGGAGGGGAGCTTCAGATATGTATAAAATATTAAACAATAGTGATTTTCAACCAAAAATGAAGCTTAACTGGTCAGTTGAATGTGGTCAAGATATAGAGGAGAATAAATGGAAACAAATTTTCAAAGTCTGTTTCAAATTCAGTAGTGATGCCTCACTTACGTGGTTTCAATATAGAATTCTTTTTAGGATTATAGGGGTGAGAAAATATTTAAAAATTACACACATAGAAGAATCTAGTGTCTGTAGACTTTGTATAGACAGTGAAGAAACCATTTCACATCTTTTTTATAACTGTAACAAGTCAAAAGAGTTCTGGAAAAATATTTCTGATTGGATACGAATTAAACTTGAACTATTGTGGTCCTTCGATTTGGAACAAGTTATATTCGGTTACCTTCTACATGATAAAAATTTTGAACCAATTAATTTATTAATTCTTACTGCAAAGTTGTATATTTTCCGCTGTGCAAAAAACTTTAAAACTTTGAATATTTATCAATTTCAAAAGAAATTTCAATCAATTTTTGCTGAACAGATTACACTTTTAAAGTTGAAAGAAATTGGCAAAAATATGTCTTTACAAAATTGGTTATCATGGGAACCATTATTTGAGAATATATGAAAAGTAAGCGAGGCGGCTCTCACAGTATATAAATGTGATTTTTTTTTTTGTGATAAACCAATAAAATACAGTAATAATACAGTTCACTAGCAAAAAAATGAGTTTCAAATTATATTTTAAATGTTGTATTAAATTTTCATGTATTGAATAAAAAAAGAAAATAAAAATAAAAAAAAAAAAACATTTCTCATGAAGGAATGTGGTGAGATACTACTACCATCACTTACAAGGTTTCTCAACTGCTCATTCATGGAAGGATGTGTCTCTGATGGTTTTAAAATTGCTGTGGTTACTCATCTTATTAAATAGGCTACTTTTCCAGTGGATTTCCTGAAGAACTATGGTCTTGCATCTGGCCTTAGTTTCATATCAAAACTTGTTGAGTGTGTGCGTTAGCAAGTCATTCAACTGAGACACAGCTCTTTTCTTCATAAAAAATGAAATTCACTTATCCTTGTCAAGAGGAACTTCAAGACTTCAGACATGCCGGGCGGTTTCTTACTTATGATGCTTCTGTACTTGTGGCTTATACTCTTGTTAGTAGTTGGTTGGATTCCTGCAAATCACTTTACAGGAGTCCCTCCAAATTTAATCTATGTAAATTACAGAGCATCCAAAAGAAAGAGTGCAGTCAGAATTGTGTCAAACTAGTAGATACACCAGTATAACTCCTGTGCTTAGAAAATTGGATTGGCGTCTTGTTGAACATTGAACATTTTTTAAAACAGCCACATTTGTTTACATATTGTTTCACACTGGTTTTTCCCGTGTAGTCTGCCCCATATTTTTATCCTACAGCAGGTTTTATAGTACCAGGCACAGTCAGAGTAATGTTTTTTTTCCCTTATCATTCCAAAGTTCCACCCTTTCATTCATAAATCTATCAAACATTTTATTTATAGTTTTGCTTTTGATACCCCAAAATATTTGAAATGCTCTTCCTAGCCTCTTTCAGAAAGCAGCTTAAAACCTACCTGTACACCAAGGAATACCCACTTTAGTCTTAATCATCCTCTGACATTCTGTGTGGTGCTTTCCCTATTTTATGTCCCTGGATTCTGATGAAAGTTGACTGTTTTTTGCTTCTGTTTGTGCCTTAGAATCCTCTTTGTAAAGGAGAGATTAAGTGCTATAAAAGTTCTATTAGAATTAGAATTTTCAATTCATTGACCATTTTAATTTTTACTATTTTTCCAATATCAAGATTAAGTGCTTGAATATGTAATATTCCATACAGTGATAACAGGATAAAAACACATTTTATTTGCTCTATAATATTTTAAATGTTTGAATACACAAAAATTAGATGCAAAACTGATGCATCTAAGTTAGAAAAAAAATCGCATCTGACAAAATACTCCATATAGGTAAAAAATGATGTCAACATAAAAAAGTGAAGTGCTCTCTATTGGCAGACAAATACTGTCAATAAAAAACATAATTATGTTTTCTCTTCAAGTAAAGTTGGCTTTTAGTTTCTATATACTTGAACTGCATCTCGAGATCTAGAACAGGGCTCCTTGCTGCTTCTAAAGAAACATTATGTTAATTATTCTTTGTCGTAAATGCTTTTTGAGTTTAAAGTTCTACCAACATACGTCATACAGTGTACAAAGTACGAGTAATTAATTATGGGTATTGGAAGGTTTACAAATAATACATATGTGAGTCTAGTTTAGGAATGGTATTGTAGTAGGTTTGTTTATTCCCTCAGTAGGAGGGATTAATTCATTCTTGTACAAAATATTTATTGAGACCAGAGTTAAGGTTTGGCATTCCATTTTTTTAAACAGGGTAATATTTGGACAGGTGCTCAGCACTTCTGCTTGTGAGTCAAACCCACCAAGTAACCATTCAGTCACTTAGTTTTTCATTTTTCTTAAGGAGCAAGAACTCGAAGCAAAGATTAGAATATTTACTTTTCTCTTGCATAACTTGGCACAATTTGACCTAAGGACCTCATTTTTGCTTGTTTATGTCAAACAGCATGGATTGCTTGGATTAAAATATGCTCTGACACCAGGGCAAGCTATAAATAGGCTTTAACAACAAATAACAAGATTAATTAACTATTAATAATGGCGATAGTATAATTTTTATCCCAAATCATCCCTTCAAGTTTGGACAAATCTCTTAATTTGCTTACAGAAAGTCCCCCCTCCCCCCAAATAAATATGATCGTCATCTTGTATGCTCCTTCATCAGGTATTGTTACATACAAAAAATGTATAAAAGTTACTGATGACAACCACTTGTTGACTTTACAACTGTTGATTATATCATAAACATACTTCTGTTATGTACCAAGTTGTGGTGTGTTCAAAATTTAGATGCCGAGATGTGTAACACTATTTCATGTACTCATAGATCCAGGTGGCTTGCACAAAGGACTTGTACATTTGGACACTGTCAATACAAGTTCTGCCCTCATGTAGCCAGACATACCATTTATTATATTGCAACTCAGGCCCATAATCATGGATATGGACACACAGTTTTCCTTATCCCTGATTCAACTTGCAAAAGCATAATCCTACGCTTATTAAGATACAGACATTGTGTGCAAATTTGTATGCATACAAAGTAATTTTATTTCAATATATAAACAGTGAGATTCAAAGTACAAATAACGTCAATTTCGGTACCTCCAACATAGTATTTTGGCATGATGCGATCTGCTGTACCTGTTGGAATATTCTGTAACTCAATAAAAGTCTAGCAATAGATAGAACACAATTTACTAGTATTTGATCTTTATTTTGTGCTTGTATTTACTGACACTTGATTTGTGCAATTTAATGTGTACATACTCTGACTAAAATATATATTGATGTGTAAAGTGAAGTTTTAAACAGACTTGATAGAAAAAAACACTAAGAGGATTATATTAGCGTAAGTGTAAGTTTAAAGTTGAACTACATAATATACCATAACAGGTAGGTGATTCAACCCATTTTGTGCGCTTTTCTGTGTTTGTTGTTTTCAAAACATTATTATGCTTTACACAAACACAAAAATACCAACAGATTGCTGAGAATCGTTTATTACACCAAACCAGCTATGGATATTGATTTGTATTTACATTTTCATGAAGCTCCTAATATTTTTTAAAACCAATAAATTTTTGGTAATGTATAACTACCTACTCTGGCAATACTAACTTTAAATGTCAAATGCAATATCTTTTTAGGTTGCTTACTTATAAAAATATAATTTTTATATCTACAATTGTAAGATATAGGCTTATAAATTGTTGCCCCAATTTAGTCCTCTAAAATGCAGTATTATTGCCCACTGCCATCTTTAGAAACATTTGAAGGTAAATGTTTAGTAAGCATTCTGAAAATATGGGTATAAACAACCTTTGTAACAGAAGTTTTCAAAACATTTGACATAAAACATTTCAAAAAAATTTCCAATGATAGGTATGAAAACCAGTTGGTATAAAACATAACATTTACAAAACATTGCCCACAATGTTGTTTAAGCTCTTTATGTATGCTGTTTATCAAACATTTTATGATGAATGTTAGAAAACAATAACAGCATAACCTTAATTTCTTCAGCTATTTTATATATGTTTAAAATCATCTCCAGTAAAACCTAGTTTCTAAAGTAATTTGGTAAACATTTAATAAATGTTTTCAACAACATTTAAATAGAGGATGTTTATAAATCATGTTTTAAACACTACAGTGTAAACATTCTCTTTGAAACATTTAGATAGGGTTTCAGTAGGTTTTAAAATATTCCTAATAAAATGCAATGTAACAGGTATCACTGTATCAACATGTCTGACCTCTGTTCTGATCTCAAAAACACTTCCTTAATCAAGTTTCCAGCTTTTGATGTTGTTGATATTTTGAACAATATGTACATAATTTGGATGATGTTATTGACAAGCATGCATGGCTTGTATATAGACTGACAAAGAAAGATTCTGCAGATTGGTTGTCTTATTTTTATGGGCGTGCAAAGTCCCTTAGGTGCCAATTTGAAAGAACTTTGAACAGAAGTCAGCTTTGTTGCCAAATTGCTCAGTAGAATGCACTTGTTAACAAGGATAAGTCAGACTTTTATGGTAAACTGATCTCAGACAATGGTCACAACTCTAGAAAACTATGGTATGAGCTGCCCCAAAAGTGACACTTCCATCCCACAAATCATTGCCTACCTAGTTTTACTCCTTTTTCGAACAAAAATGATGTTAATCCTTCTTCAGATCCTCCATGACTTACTGTCTTTAAAAAGTTTCTAAGGATGCTGTTGATAAAATAATTAGAAACTCAAATACAAAGTCCTGCCTGTTGAATCCTTTGCCAACATTTCTCATGAAGGAATGTAGTGAGATACTACTACCATCACGTACAAGGTTTGTCAACTGCTCATTCATGGAGGAATGTGTCTCTGATGGTTTTAAAATTGCTGTGGTTACTCATCTTATTAAATAGACTACTTTTCCAATGGATTTTCTGAAAAACTATGGTCTTGCATCTGGCCTTAGTTTCATATCAAAATTTGTTGAGTGTGTGTGTTAGCAAGTCATTCAACTGAGACACAGCTCTTTTCTTCATAAAAATTGAAATTCACTTATCCTTGTCAAGAGGTGAACCTACTGCCTTGGTATTGATTAACCTGTCTGCTGCCTTTGACCCCCATTGATCATTCCACTCTTTTTAGTTGTCTTCAGACTTGGTTTGGAGATGGGGGTTCTGTTATCCGTCAATAAAAACTGGTTCTATTTTGTCTGAACTTTGTAAACTCTTATTTGGCATCATCCAAGTTTCATTTTCATGCAGATAGCACCAAAGTTAATGTACATTTATTGCAGAAGAATAAATCTGCTGCCTTTGAACAGTTGAAGAGGTGCCCAGACAATGTTACAGAGTGGATGTCCACTAGAACTCTCAAATTGAACCCTGACAAGACTGAGTTTATATTCTTTGGTTTGAATAGAAAGAGGGATAAGTTAAAAGTATCTCTTCCAATTGATATCTTGGGTAGTCCTCTCTGCCCTGTTGTGGCAGTCAAGAATTTGGGCATGTGGTTTGATTCTGATTTTTCTTTGTCCAAACATGTTCAGAATATCTGCAAACATTGGTTTATGCAACTCCAAGACTTCAGACATGCCGGGCGGTTTCTTACTTATGATGCTTCTGTACTTGTGGCTTATACTCTTGTTAGTAGTTGGTTGGATTCCTGCAAATCGCTTTACAGGGAGTCCCTCCAAATTTAATCTATGTAAATTACAGATCATCCAGATTTATTTATTTATTTGGGGTTTTACGTCACTTTCAACACTGTGCAGGTCATATCACAACGGGTAGTTGGAAGGGCAGAGGAAACCAGTACATACAGTTCATTAGGGTTCTGTACTGTAAACTGCTGACCAACGGCCCTGGCCTCAGAGGTGGGAGGCGAGAGTGTTACCACTCTACCACAGTGGCCCCCACAGAGCATCCAGAAGAAAGAGTGCAGTCAGAATTGTGTCAAACTAGTAGATACACCAGTATAACTCCTGTGCTTAGAAAATTGGATTGGCTTCTTGTTGAACATTAAACAGTTTTTAAAACAGCCACACTTGTTTACATATTTTTCACACTGGTTTTCCCCGAGTAGTCTGACCCATATTTCTATCCAACAGCAGGTTTTATAGTACCAGGCACAGTCAAAGAAATGGTTTTTCCCTTGTTTTTCCAAAGTTCTACCCTTCCATTCATAAATCTATCAAACATTTTATTTATAGTTTTGCTTTTGATACCCCAAATGTTTGAAATGCTCTTCCTGATTAGATTTGTGTGTCTCACTCCCTAGCGTCTTTCAGAAAGCAGCTTAAAACCTACCTGTACACCATGGAATACCCACTTTAGTCTTAATCATCCTCTGACATTCTGTGTGGTGCTTTCCCTATTTTATGTCCCTGGATTCTGATAAAAGTTGACTGTTTTTTGCTTCTGTTTGTGCCTTAGAGTCCTCTTTGTAATGGGGAGATTAAGTGCTATAAGAGTTCTATTAGAATTACAATTTTTAATTCATTGACCAATTTTATTCTATACTATTTTTCCAATATCAAGATTAAGTGCTTGAATATGTAATATTCCATACAGTGATAATAGGATCAAAACACATTTTATTTGCTCTATAATATTTTAAATGTTTGAATACTTGTGTTGTTCAGATTCAAAATCACAAAAATTAGATGCAAAACTGATGCATCTAAGTTAGAAAAAAAATCACATTTGACAAAGTACTCCATATAGGCAAAAAATGATGTCAACATAAAAAAGTGAAGTGCTCTCTATTGGCAGACAAATGCTGTCAATGTAAAACATAATTATGCTTTCTCTTTGCGTAAAGTTGACTTTTAGTTTCCATATACTTGAATTGCATCTCGAGATCAAGAACAGGGCTCCTTGCTGCTTCTAAATCAACATTATTCTTCGCTGTAAATGCTACCAACATACGTCATACAGTGTACAATGTACGAGTAATTAATGATGGGTATTGGAAGGTATAAAAAGGATACATATGTGAGTCTAGTTTAGGAATGATATTCTAGTAGGTTTGTTTATTCCCTCAGTAGGAAGGATTAATTCATTCTTGTACAAAATATTTATTGAGACCAGAGTTAAGGTTTGGCATTCCATTTTTTAAACAGGGTAATATTTGGACAGGTGCTCAGCACTTCTGCTTGTGAGTCAAACCCACCAAGTGACCATTCAGTTTATCATTTTTCTTAAGGAGCAAGAACTCAAATCAAAGATTAGAATATTTACTTTTCCCTTGCACAACTTGGCACAATTTGACCTAAGGACCTCATTTTTGCTTGTTTATGTCAAATAGCATAGATTCTTTGGATTAAAATATGCCCTGACACCAGGGCAAGCTATAAATAGGCTTTAACAACAAATAACAAGATTAATTAACTGTTAATAATGGCAATAGTATAATCCCCCAAATAAATATGATCACCATCTTGTATGCTCCTTCATCAGGTATTGTTAAGGGGGCCACGGTGGCAGAGTGGTAACACTCTCGCCTCCCACCTCTGAGGCCAGGGTTCGATCCCTGTGACAGCCTTAAGTGGGAAAGCTGGTAGTTGGTTGCCGTTGGTCGGCAGTTTACAGTACACAACCCTAGCGAACTCTATGTACTTGTTTCCTCTGCCCTTCCAACTACCCATCATGATATGACCTGTGCAGTGTTGAAAGCGACGTAAAACCCCAAATAAATAAAATAAAATCATCAGGTATTGTTACTTACAAACAATGTATAAAAGTTACTGATGACAACCACTTGTTGACTTTACAACTGTTGATTATATCAAAAACATACTTCTGCTATGTACCAAGTTGTGGTGTGTGCAAAATTTGGATGCCGATATGTGTAACACAATTTCATGTACTCATAGATCCAGGTGGCTTGTACAAAGGACTTGTACATTTGGACACTGTCCATACAAGTTCTGCCCTCATGTAGCCAGACATACCATTTATTATATCGCGACTCAGGTCCAAAATCGTGCATATGGAGACACAGTTTTCTTTATCCCTGATTCAACTTGCAAAAACATAATCCTACACTTATTAAGATACAGACATTGTGTGCAAATTTGTATGCATACAAAGTAATTTTATTTCAATATATAAACAGTGAGATTCAAAGTACAAATAATGTCAATTTTGGTACCTCCAATATTGTATTTTGGCATATGCAATCTGCTGTACCTGTTGAAATATTCCGTAACTTAATAAAAGTCTAGCGATATATAGAACACAATTTACTAGTATTTGATCTTTTATTCTGTGCTTGTATTTACTGACACTTGATTTGTGCAACTTAATGTGTATATACTTTGACTAAAATATATATTGATGTGTAAAGTGAAATTTTAAACAGACTTCATAGAAAAACACTAAGAGGATTATATTAGTGTAAGTGTAAGTTTAAAGTTGAACTACATAATATACCATAACAGGTAGGTGATTCAACTCATTTTGTGCGCTTTTCTGTGTTTGTTGTTTTCAAAACATTATTATGCTTTACACAAACACAAAAATACCAACAGATTGTTGAGAATCGTTTATTACACCAAACCAGCAATGGATTTTTTTAAAATATATTATGCATTATTTATTTACCCTTTTTAAACAATGTGCAACAGGAACTGGGCGGGCGAGGGTAGCAAACCAACCATCAGTTCTTCTTTACAGTGTTATTCATACACAGTATAAAATTTTCCAAGTGTACAAACTTATATTTTCAAATAAATACAAATATCAATATAACTTTTCACAAAACATTAAAATTATTAAAAAGCTGGTAGAGTGACCATAAAACTCCCATCTGTAGGGGGGACAGCCTCAGATGTAAGAGAAGGCCGCCCAGCCAGTATAATACATGGTATTAGTGATGAGACAATATTTCATGTGTTATTGGTTATTGGATATTGGTTTGTATTTACATATTCGTGAAGCTCCTAATATTTTTTAAAACCAATATAACTTGGTAATGTATAACTACCTACTCTGGCAATACTAACTTTAATTTAGGTCATATGTGAAATTCAATATCTTTTTAGGTTGCTTACTTATAAAAATATAATTTTTATATCTAGAATTGTAAGATAGAGGCTTATAAATTGTGACCCCAATTAATTCTTGATTGTAGGGAATGCATGTGGGGTAATATTTGACAGAGTTCTCTAAAATGCAGTACAGTTCCTCGATTACCAGAAGTTGGACAAGAGGCCCAAAGGTCCATATTAAGTTGGACAACTAATGACCCAAAGGTCAAAGGTTAACAAGCATTGCGGATATAAAATTTTTTATTCTTTAATAATGTATATATATGTTTCTACTGCATATGTACAATCCATTACAATGATTACAATTCATTACAACTTGCATCCATACAATACAGGCATAGGGTCACCTTAAACTAATGACAGTTTGAGGTGACCTTAACCAAAGGAGGTTAAAACAACCTAAAAGATTTGAAGAAAATGTATAATAGTACATAATGTAAGTGACCCTATGCCAGTAAAGGACTAATTTAAGTAAATATTTGAATTGAAGACATGGTGATTTCAAATGAAATAAAGAAATTACACCAGCCACTATGGCCTACAATGCACACACTGCTATAAACATTTTAAAAGAGGGTGTGCTGCCGACACCGATATACGTTGATACTAGCCAGGTACACCTTAACCACTAAAAACAATACCAATACATATTTGACTAGACAATAGTTACAAAACACTACTATAACAATAAGCATGTAATTACTTTTTAAAGTTCCAGCCATTGTAGTTGTTAAAACAAAAACTATGACAATGAGAAGGTAATTACTTTAAAAGATTCGATATACTGCTTCCACAGGGATTGCCAAACAATCCTTAAAAACGTTCACAGATGAAGTTATGATTTACTCATAATGACATACTGGCAGTAACCTACAGTTATAGATAATTACATATGACAGTTAAGCAAAGTTCCCTCGTTGGGAATTAAAATGACATGTTAAGTACTTCATGTTACTAAAAAATTACTAAAAATTAGTACTTCTAAAGATATTCGTGGGTAACTACATGGTAAGTACTTGACATTGCTATGGTTAAACCTCATGTTAGAATAAATATTTACATGCGAGGTGTGTTATTATTACTACATGTCCAAGTACTAACAGATGCAAGTTGTTAAGTTATTTGTTAAAATGTTACATGAGCCACGTTTGAATGACGTTATACCTTTACTTCAATATTCTGAGAAAATTGTGACTGAGCAAGCCAAGTTACATCAAACTTTACATTAAGATAATTTACCAATGAAAACCCCTTTTTTAATACAAATTTAACTGTTAGCTAGGCATGAAGCCCTGGTTCACTGCTGCTACCTGCACGTGCACAGCCCTATTTCAAAAGCCCAGAGGTTGCCCTAAGGAACTGAGCAATACAGCCCCACTGTCTCTCAAACCTTAAACCTCGGACTAGTAACGTGAGGGCAGATTACTAAGTAATCAAAGTACACCAGAAGCCTTTAAACTGTTCATCATTTAGATAACCTTAAGGAAATCCAAGCTTTGCAGGATGTAAACACACTCCAGCCAGCAAGCAACGCTGAAGGTAGCAGTAGAGTGGCCTTGCTCACCACATTGTCTCAGTATCCAGTTAACATCTCCATCTGAAACACATAACAACTACTGAGTACTCAACATAAGAATACATGTAGGGAGGGTACTTTTAAAGTTTACCTACTTTAAATTACTGTTACCAGTCTGTTAATGTATTATGACACTAGGGTGGGTTCAAAACATGTATTCTCTTCGAAATTCAAACGAGTGTGGCGCCAATATTACACAAAGGCTGACTTTTATAGTTGGAACCACTGACCATGACGATCCACAATGCATTGCAGTAGTCTGGTAACAGAACTGAGAGTTATGACCACTATAAGGTCATATCCCCACAGTTCCTCGATTACCAGAAGTTGGACAAGAGGCCCAAAGGTCCATATTAAGTTGGACAACTAATGACCCAAAGGTCAAAGGTTAACAAGCATTGCGGATATAACATTTCTAATGTTTACGGGGTATGGTCAATGCCAAGGATTTTTATATAAACTGGAAGAGGGCCAAAGGTAACATCAGTACACACCCAAAATTGACAGACTCAGATGGGTGCAGGCCTAATGGATTATTCTGACAACTTTAAAAATCATTAATGTCATAGACAGGGGGATGCTGTGCAAGTTTTTCAAAAGATGAATTGTGTGGTCAAAATAAAGATCATATTACTGTGAGAAAACATTACAGACTTGTGTGCAGTTTCTGTCATGCAAATGCTAATTCCAAAAATAGGACGGCAAAAATGATTAAAACACTTTGTCAGTGTTGTGTTTTCAAACAATTTTCTTTAAAATGAGAGTGAAAGAAGATAGGTTTTTAGCACCAGATAAGTGATGATAAAAAAGGGAAACTTTTGTCGGTCCAAAATATTGGAAAAAGTGTTTTGCAAATTTTTAAGAAGGCACAAATACTGTGCAGTATGGTAATCAATGCAACATAAATTCACATGACAAATACTGTGCAGTATGGTAATCAATGCAACATAAATTCACATGACACTTGTGATAAACCGGTATTGTGCAATAAAGTCAAGGGTGTCAAAACAAGAGTAAACAGATCCCTTCACAGTGTTAATCAAAATGGGGATATCATGTGTCATAATAGTTTTCTCCTTTGGTCATTACTGAACAGGTGACAATATGACAATGTTATAATATTGACAATGTGATAAATGTAGAGGATGTCTATAATGGTTGTATGAGCCAAACATTGTCAGACAAATATTAAGAAAATCGAAAAAGAAATATGTCACAAAAGAAATATGTCACAAATAAATGTAAACTCAACAAAGGTACTAGAAACAAATTTTTGGATGAGCAAACAGGTGATTCTGTATCTCCTGCAGTTATGTCAAGTAAAACGGTTTAGGGACAAAATGGTTTATTAAATTGTGAAAACAATGTGAAAAATTGTCAAAACAATGTAGAAAAGCCAGTAGTCAACACAAAAATGGTCACCTCTAGTTGTCTGTCACAGATGTTATGACACAGTTGCGAAACAATGTCTTGTCACAAAGACCTCTGTGTCTAAGGAGGATCTCAGAGCTCTTGGCCTGTGTCCAGACTTAGTTTTGTTTCCAAGTCGGTTGAGCATGTAGTTGCTGAATAAATTAGGTCTCACATAAACTACAATCATCACAAAAGCACTTTCCAGTTGTGTATTCCAAAAATGAAATACACATGTCTCTGTTCAAGGGTATTTCCAAAGCTCTGGTCCTCCTTGACCAGTCAGCCACCTTTTACACCATCAACCATGACACCCTTCTCATCTGTCTGTCAACAAGGTTTTGCTTTACTGAAACTGTGGATTGTTTTCAATTTGTTAAAATAGGTTCAGTAATTTCTGATTTGCTTAGATTAAATGTCAGTGTTCTTCAAGGTTCTGTTCTTTGTCATTTGTTGTTTTCCTTATACACTATTACTCTGAGTTAGTTGCAAAATATATGGATTTTTGTGTTGATGACACCCAGCTGTTCATTCATCTTTCTCCTGGAAACTGTGTAGATTCTTTTAATCAGCTCAAGGTCTAATTTTAATGACCTTTGTATGTGGATAATTGAAAATATGCTCAAATTTAATCCTGAAAAAAAAGAGTTCACAGCCTTGGATCTATGGATAGGTACAAATGGTACTTCCTTTCTTCTCAATATCTTCGGGAAACTGTCTCATCCCAACTGACGTTCTTTGTAATCTGGGTATACTGATTGACTCAAAATGTTGTTTCATTAATTAAGTTAATTCTGTGGTAAATTTTTGTTTTGCAAACCTAAGTGATTTGCATCATATCAAACACTTTCACTTCTTTGATGTTTCAGTTATGGTTTGCAATTGCGTTGGTCGTTAGCCTTCTTTATTATTGCAATTCTCTGTCTTGTTGGCTCCAGAATATTTAAAATTGCTTGGCATGCTTTGTTACCGGTGCGTTCAGAGTTACTCATATTAATCCAACCCTGAGTCTCTTCAAGACATGAAAATCCTGAGAAGATCTTCCTTAAGGTTCCTTATTATAGTTCCTGAATTCATAAATTGAAAGTTTATTTCTCATAAACTTCAAAACTTTAGAATGACTTGTCACAGGAAATTTGAACTGCTCCTACTCTTACATGTTTCAAAAGGCGACTTAAAGCCTATCTGTTTCAGAAGTCTTTGCCTCTCTAGTTGCCGACTACTGAACACCACACCAGCTTTATAGAACTGGATCATTGATCAATCATATACAACAAACATACAATAATATGAAAAATTCGAAAAACAAGGTGATTGATTGCTGCTCATGTGGTGACATCATACATGTCTTGTTCGGATAAAATGTGAATTTTAGATACAAAATGACAAACTGGAATCTGTAAGCTAGTACTGAGAAACAGACTTTGATATCGTCCAACAGTGCCAGTTCCTTAACACTAGATAAACTTTGAAATTTGGAAAGAAAATGGAAGTGATGGAAAAGCAGATTTTGGCCATTTATGCCCTTAACAAATACATACAAATTTTAGTTTTTTTTCCTCTTGTTTATAATTTTCAAATCTGTAAAATATAGTAACCTACTCAATTGAAACCAGATGCATGAGCCACTTATCTTGAATATTACTGCAGTTTGCAAATAATACTATTATTAAGGTAGGGTTAGCTGGACATTGACATTACTATTCAGCTGGAAAGTGACAAGGTAAACCATCAGTTGGCAAAAGCCTACCTGGAACACACTGATACTTTTATAGCAGGTGAGACACAGTATATAATAATACATGGTCAATCTCACACCAAACATTTTTCAAATCTGCAGTGGAGTTCTTCCATGACCAGAGATAAACTTGACGCTGATAATCATCATCCTTAGGTAGCCTTATACTTACCATTCTGTTAAATGTAACTGCTCAAGTTGTAAAATTGGGTTGGGGGTTACCACTTATACAAAGTGAGTGAACAAAGTATGCCTGATTTTTTTCTAAACAAAACGTTGACTACTTTGCGTATATCTAAGAATGAAAATGGTATAGTGTTACATGATAGTTTCAATAATGGAGCCCAAAATAGCCATCCTTAACTGCGGGAGTCTGTTTACATTTTGATAAATTGGCATCATTCATATCACCCACACCAGCTTTGGGTTGTGTTAAAGAGTTGACATTTGAAACATGACCCTGGCTGTTGAACAGGATGAAAAATCCTGGTGATCTTTGACCTTTCAAAAACAGCATATCCCACATAAAATTTCATCATTTCAAGTATTTCACTGACTATCAAAAGGATGTTGGGAAGGGATCTTGGGATCTTTAAAATCCAATAAAAATTCAAGATCTCTGCTGAGTGTTAATGAATAAAATATATGAACCATTGAGCCAACTCAAAATTTGAATATTTGGTTTCTGCTTCGGGAACCCTTTCATTGGAAAAAATATTCTAGTGACAACCATACTTACAATTTCTTCAGTGCAAGGTTATAAATATGTCAGTTAACTTCTGGTATAAGTAAAATATGTATAACTATTAAATAGCACAAACTTTTATTTGTTCATTCTGTGCAGATAACATGTACATTACTACAAAACAGTCAAATCTATTTAGAAAGAACTTTAAAATTGGCTTTAAAAACGAGTTGCTAAACATTTCATTTGATTTTGTCAAACAGACCGAGTACATCGCAGAAGGGGATGTTGTTGAGTTTATCTGGGTGTTGACCTCTGTATTATAATTAGAGATAAGGTATTTATGATAGCTTAATGAAGCCTTTTAATACTAATCCTGCTTAATTTCACATAAAAATGTTAGAATGTTTCCATCAACTACCTGTTTTTGGTGTATGTTTTAAAAGGTTTTAGTTGTCTACTTGTCTACTAAGTGTACTACGAATTTGGTCATTTTTCTGGATACATTGTATTTGTTGGAGCCCAACTTAGGAATCAGCCCATCTTAAGATGGGCTATAGCCCAACTTAGGATCCTAAGTTGGGTAGCCTATCTTAAGATGGGCTAGCCCATCTTAAGATGGGCTAGAACATATCAGCCCAACTTAAGATAATAAAATTCCAGAAACAATTTTTACTCTTGCTATACTAAGCAATGTTTTTTGCATGTGCAAATGAAAGGAAATTATAAAACATTATTATGAAAAAGATGACATTATCATTGGTCTCCTTGAATGTTCCTTGAACAGGACTTTTGCCTATACATTCTTTTTTTATTTTGAAAAAATATGTTAAATTTCATCAAAGCTCAACAGTCTTTAATTACAGAAACTAAAATGAATTGTGTTTCCTGAGCCCTGAGAAGCATTACAATATTCCTTTGATGTTGATTTGTTTGTCTATATTGGGATGATTTCTTTATTGGATTTGTGGCTATTGTTTCAACATGCTATTAATGTTGATTTGTTTCACTTGGGGTGGGTAAAGTGCACAATAGGAAAACCTCAATCATAAAGTGAAACAAATCATCATCAAAGTAATATCCAAACACAAAGAGGCTTAATCCTATCAAACCTTTATGGGGGACAACCCATATGTAATTTTATGGGTGAGTCATAGTATAAAATTTAGCAAAGTTTTATAAACAGCACTTTATTTTCACAAAAAAAAATGCAAATTACATTTTTAAAATTACACTAATTATTACTAAAATGTAATTTAATCAAACAAGTTAATCTTATGTATTCGGTTAAACAGCAGTAATTGTCTACTTAAGAACCTAGCTTTTTCTTTTAACAATTATGATTATGTTAATTGTTTTCCTAAAACATGTAAAAATACCTTAAAGAATCTTCGAACAATACCTATTTAATCCTGTCAGCTAGTCACTCAAGCACAAGTGAAACAAGTCAAGTTCAAAAGTAATGCTGGGACAAAAGGTAAATCTTAACACTAATCCAGTTAACAGTTCACACACATAGTCAAACAAATCAACATAAAAAGAATCTTGAAACAATAGATAAATCACAATGTAATCCAGTTGCCTAATCACTCCCCAGAAGTAAAACAATTAAGCTCAAAGGAGTGGTTGAACAATAGACATCTTGTCAGCTAACATATTAACTGCCTTGGAATGACAAATGAATTCAGACTATATATATCTGTCAATTCATCTTAAAATAAGCTATGGACATTCTATCTAAAAGGATAATATTAAATTTTAGATTTAAAAACCTTCTTGTATTTTATTATCCTAAGTTGGGCTAATATGTTATAGCCCATCTTAAGATGGGCTAAGCCCATCTTAAGATAGGCTACCCAACTTAGGATCCTAAGTTGGGCTATAGCCCATCTTAAGATGGGCTGACTCCTAAGTTGGGCTCCAACATATTCATGCTCAGAATCTGTACATGAATGAACAATTGACAATTTATCACTTGCAGAGGCTTTCCAAAACTTTTTTTAATTTCATTTGTAAATTATGCTTATCATTTAATTCCTATTAAAATATAATTAGACTAATGATAAAACAAAATAATATTACACATTATTATTATTATATCTATGCGGCTTTGGTTTTGGATGTGCTTATTTGTCTGCCTTTTCTTTTTGTGGGTCTGTGTTTGTGATTATTGCAAAAGTAAGGATCTCCATGCAATGTTTATTTGTGTTGGGCCTGAACAAAGAAAGAAGTGATTAATTTTGGGGGAAAGATCCACCACCAAAGTAACATGCATGTATTCTTAAGTGTTTCTTCTAATCTAATTCATCTTCTTCAGTTTCTTTATTTAGCTTAATGCTAAATTTTACTGTATATGACAAGTATAAGCCATTTAACCTTCTGGGGCTTTGAAAAGAACAATAATTTAATGTTATTAGTACATGAAATTTACCCTGAAATTGGCATAAACAATCTACTTATACAATTTATAAATATATGCGAGAAGTGCCAGATTATAAAACATTTTTTCTAATATTTGAACCTTGAACATATTACTGCAAAAGTGTAAATTTACCTCCATCAAGAAGATTTTTTTAAATAGCTCAATATTAAGAAACAGAAAAATCTGGATCTATGACATTTTTTGTATCCAGTCATGCTCCTGTAATCCAGTTACTCGGAAGTTTTGCCGAGACCCATCTTCTTATTTTTTCATAAAGACCAGACCAGTAGAAATTGATGGTTGTGTCATATTTCAGATAAGCAAAACAACTGATCAGAACATTCTGAGATGATGTCATCACGAAAGCACTTCCACTGGTTGGACTATGTGATATTTTCTCTGATGCTTCTAATATCCTGTGGAATGGGGATCTATCATGCTGTAAGAGCCAAGAAAGGAAATAAGGAGGAATACCTCATGGGTAGCAGAAAAATGAGTTGGCTTCCAGTTGCAATTTCTCTTGTGGTAACCTACACCAGTGGAATTACTCAGATGGGACAACCAGCTGAAATTTATCAACATGGAATCCAGTACATCATGAGCATTATTGGAGCAGCATTTGGGATATTTGTTCCTGTGGTTACATTTGTGCCATTGTTGTTCAAATTAAAGCTAACAAGTACATATGAGGCAAGATATTTTTTTATTATTTTCACCCAAATGCATATCATTATTGTATTGTATTGTGTATTTATACTCAGCGCAATATCTCCATATACTACAGGACTCAAAGCGCTATTTAACCAATCGACTGCACAAGTACAGCCCCAACTCACAAGTAACTGACATTCCCTTAACTGAAAGATAGAGGCTCAAGGATGACCATTTATCAACGTCCTTGAGGTTCTTTAGCCTGCCACTGGGGATAGGACCCAATGACAGAGGACCGCCATTTTAAGTGGTCATCCGAGCCACTATGTATCTGCCTGTACCTGGGTTTGAACCCATGTCCTCTGAGTTCCTAGACAACTGTGTTACCCGCTAGGCCACAGTGGCAGACAACTGCATGGTCAAAATACCATATTAATCTATATAACACAGTTTTTTTTGTTGTTTTTTGATTGTTTGCCAAATAACTCAAAAAGTTGGGCAGAGATTTTAATGAAATAGGTAGGAAACGTAGACAATGGTACAAGGAACAGCTGATAAAGGTATGGTGGTGATAAAAATTACTGTCTTGATCCAGGATTTTTTAGAGATGATCATTGGACTTATAAGCTTTTTTGAGGTATTGAACCTTGGAGGTTGTCTAATACCATCCTGCCTGTCAAACAGTGTGTAAAATCCTAACTTTGGACTTTACAGGGCTGCACTCTCCGAGTGATTTTCTTGTTACTACTGTGCGTGCCACTGTGCCAACTAATTCTATAGTGACGACTGTATAGTTACAGTACCATTTATTGCCATGCTGACTGCAAAATAAAAAAATAATCACTAATCAGCCATGTATTTATGTGTCATCTGCTAAGTTTGCATATTTACTAATATGCCTATTCTATTCTATTCCATTCTGGGCTTTTATGGCTCTTAAGCTCTGCAAGGCAGACTGTAAGGTGCAACACTAAAATCCAATAAAAACATCTATCCATAGTCGTTGCCAAGTCCAGTACCATGGAGATGCTGGATAGAGTGTATACTAAGTTAGGAATGCCTTCTTAAAGATATTTGATTTTAACCTTTTTCTGAAGCAAGCGACAGTTGGGGCAGAACAGATCTTATCAGGTAAATCATTCCAATCCATGGGAGGATCAAAGCAAAGCTGTGACTAAAGTGTTTCTTGAATTTATGTATTGGACAGAATTGAGGAACCTCCAAGAACCTTTAATCTGGATAGTTGTATCTTGTACTATGTCTTCCATAACAAGTAGGCAAAAGAGAACCAAAGTAAGTGGGGTGACTACTGCGAAGAAACTTGTAAACTAGAGTGGCAGTTTTGAAGATCCAGCAAAACTCAACTTGGAGCAAATGGAGTCACTGAGAATAGGAAATGTCCATGAGTATTTGTTACAGTTTGTGACAATCCTAACAAGTGTGTGTGCCTACCACTACTGTGTCACTTTTCGTGCCCTATTTTCTGTTTTTCATCTAACAAGAGGCATATGATTGACCAGTGCATCTAGATATGTTATAAATGTCCTTCTAATGACAAAGATGTTCTTTTTCAGTACTTGGAGCTTCGTTTCCAGTCAAAAGCAGTTAGGCGTGTGGGTTCTTTTACTTTTGTCATAGCTCAGGTGAATATGTTTATCCAGACTTAAAATACCCCATTGAAAGTCTTTGGCTGTAATGTTATGTCTGCTAAAAATTGTGGAAACATTGTCAAAACATTTTGCAAGTAAGTAAAAATATCATTTTCATTTCATGGTCACTACTTTTAGACATATTTTCAAATGGTTAAAACAGTTAAGAATTGAGCATTGACAAGTAGCTTCTTTAGTCCAACAAGGGTCATCAATTTTCTAGTACATAGGGTTCAGCAAATTTGATTTTGTTAGTTGTGTTCCCAAGTATATATTTCTCCAACAAGATTATAACTATCAAACATCCTTTTTTTTCTGTGATATTTTGTCCATTTATGTTGTAGCTGTTCTACTCAGGGTTAGCCATCTACACCCCAGCCACAGCCATGGAGGCAGGTTAGTTAATAACATCTCTTCCTTGCTTTACAATTTCCTTTTTCAAAATATCATTTTGTAAAATTACTATTTTATTGCGTTAATACATCCTATCCAATGGACAATTGCTTTACCGGTCGGCGCGACCGGTCCCGCCAAACGCCAGAAAAAGATGTCCTGTATATAATACCGGCAGGACCGGTCAGTAGTGTGCATTCGCTAGGTGGCGCATCATACTTGCTTCCTGTCCAGACAGAGTGACGTCAGTTCATCTTTTTCGTTTGGCGCGTGTAGTGTGCAGACGCGTTTTGAATTTATTTCCAAGTTTGAAGAAAACGCAGTTTATTCTACGAAATTAAAGCTTATTTTCATCTGAAAATATATTTATTGTGTTACATACATTTTATGGCCTCTCCAGGACTTAAACGAGGCATTATTCAGCGTTTTATAGCCAGTTTTGAAGAATTTCTGTGTACTTGTCGTCGAGAGGAATCGTGGGTGAGAGGTCATGTGTCGTCCCTGCAGCATTCCTTCTGCTGGTCAGAAGCGTGTAATCTCCACGATTCACCCTCCATTTAATTCTATATTGTCGAGTAACACTGCATGTATGTCGACGAGAAGAAATTAGAAGGAAAGAAGAATGCATCGTCTGACGTCATCACTTTCAGCTTATGCTTGTCACGTGACACGGACCTGGTCACGTGATACGCATTCAACAATGGAGGTCACGTGATACGCATTTAACAATGGAGGAATCGTGTTTTCAACAGAAGTTTTAGAAGAAAAGACGAGTATTTGTCACTCTACAACCACTTTTTAACTGGCAAGAAGAAATCCAGCAACTCGCCTGTTGACCTGAAGAAGTTAGATGTCAAATAGTCTTTGAATTCTGCAAATTTTGCTGGTGCCGGTCATGTGACTTCACAGATCTCAACACAACTACCGGCAAGCAAACCCCCAAGCGTGACTGGTTCAGCTGACAAGAAGTGATGAGTTTTAGCGGTACCAGTTCTGGTCAGACTACCGGTGGGGAGCACTAGTGATGGGTTTTACCGGTTCCAGTCTGTACAGACTACCGGTGGGTCATGTTCCTGTGAAGAAACCACTTCAGTGGTTACCAGTGATCAGCCCTGTTGATCCTGGAACCTCCACCAGAGGCCTTTCCACTGGTCGGACTGTTGGGGTACCTGTTCCAGTCATGTTCCTGTGAAGCTGTGAAAACCCCCCTTCAGTGGTTCCAGTGATCAGCCCTGTGTTGATACTGGAACCTTCACCAGAGGCCTTTCCACTGGTGGGACTGTTGGGGGTACCGGTTCTGGTCTGTACAGACTACCGGTGGGTGCTGTTCCTGTGAAGAAACCCCTTCAGTGGTTGCCAGTGATCACCCCTTGTTGATCCTGGAACCTCCACCAGAGGCCTCCCCACTGGTGGGACTGTTGGGGTACCGGTTCCAGTCATGTTCCTGTGAAGCTGTCAAGGAACCCCCCTTCAGTGGTTACCAGTGATCAGCCCTGTTTTGATACTGGAACCTCCACCAGAGGCCTTTCCACTGGTGTGACTGTTGGGGGTACCGGTTCCAGTCTTGTTCAGACCACCGGTGCGGCTGCTCAGAGGGTTCACCTACCAGAAGTTGCGGTGACCATTGAGACCCTTATCTTCCCTGTGCAGAAGTTTGGACCGGTACCGGTCCTGTTCAGGCTACCGGTAGGGTCACTAGCCAGCCAGTGATGAGGGATACCGGCACCAGTTCTGTTCAGACTGCCGGTTGTGGTCACAGAAATCCAGCAAGGGCTACTGGTTAAACAGGATTACCGGTTACACAGAGTTGCTGGTGACCTACAGCAGGGCTACTGGTTCAGAGAATTACCGGCTCCTGAGTGTTGCCGGTTCCGGAGTGTTACCGGTTCCGGAGTGTTACCGGTTCCGGAGTGTTACCGGTTACAGAGGAATCTGTACCCATCCTTAAGGGCAAGAAACCAGCTCCAAATCCAGTGCTGACAACAGGTTTGCCGGTTACAGAGACTTGCTGGTTCCGGAACCGTAGTGCTGCTGGTTACAAGAAATCTGCTGTTCCCATCCTTACTGGCAAGGAACCAGCTTCAAATTCAGTGCTGAGAACAGGTTCAACAGTTAGCCTTCTCTCAGAGCCTACCGGTTTGACCGGTTACAGAGCCTGTTTGATTGCAGAGAAAAGCTGCTGAACCACCGCTGTGGACAGGAAGAAGGCAACTTCATATGAGCCTATCCTTGCTAAGAAGTAGTTCACCCAGTTCTGCCAACTCCGGTGAGTTTATGCAGAACTGTGGAGCCACCAGGAACCGGTTACAGAGCATTGCCTCGCATATAACCGTTTAAGGCCTGGTACTGGGCAGGTCTCCAGGACTGACTGACAGACTGGCAGAAGTTCCTTAAAGGCCAAAACAACTGTTTAGGCCAACCAGTGGCAGCCTAAGGAACTGGTTACAGAGGAATTCTTGATCAGTCAGTGGTCCCGGTGAAATGCCTGTCAAGCTACCTGACCAGTCAGCCAGCCTACCCTTTCGGGTCCCAGCTGGTCAGACAGTGGCTAGAGATTGAGGGAGGGTTACACTCTCCCCTTCCGGTTCAGACCCCACTTGACGAGGTCACCGACTGTAATAAGCAACTACCACAATCCAACCAAACAGTCCTTCCTTTTAGAGGCACTGCATCAGCTGATAATCAAGAATGCAGTCGAACCGGTGGAAAATCAAAACTCACTGGGGTTTTACAACCGGCTTTTTGGTACCCAAACCCAACAACCGGTGGAGACCGATCCTAGACCTGAGCACCTTGAACACCTTTTTAAACACAGGGACGTTCAAGATGGAAACCCCAGAGACAATAAGAACCTCCCTCCAAGCAGGGGAGTGGGTCACATCCATAGATTTCAAAGAAGCATACTTCCACATACCAATTCACAGTCAGTCCAGGAAGTACATGCGCTTTCACCTCCAGGGTCGGTCCTACCAGTTCAAAGCCCTTCCCTTTGGCCTGTCCACAGCTCCCATGGAGTTCACAGTGGTGGCCAAAGAGGTCAAAATCGTGGCTTTTCAGAAGGGTATAAGGATCCACCAGTACCTAGACGACTGGCTGGTGAGAGCCTCTACCCACCACACCTGTCTCCAGCATACTCAAACCCTAGTCACACTTTGTCAGGAATTAGGGGGGCTGGTGAACAAGGAAAAGTCAGAGCTGGTTCCCAAACAGGTCTTCAACTTCGTAGGTTACCAGTTCGACCTGAAAGAGGGCAAGGTCAGACCAACAGAAGAATGTTGGCAGGCCTTGACACACAAGATTAGATCAATATTTTCGGATCCGCTTTGCCCGGTCCGACAATTCATGTCCCTCATAGGTCTACTCACAGCAACAGGAAAGCAAGTCCACTTAGGGTGACTAACATGAGACCCATACAGTGGCACTTGAAAAAACAACTGGAGGGTCCCAGAGTCACTGGAAAAGGTGATCCCGGTCTCCAAATCCCTCCACCACCATCTAAGGTGGTGGCTGGAGGAAAGCAATGTGCTTCTAGGTCAACCATTACACCCTCTAAAACATGCTCTGCAAATCTTTACGGATGCATCAAAAGAAGGGTGGGGCACTCACTTAAACGAGTACATAGCAAGGGGAAACTGGTCACTTCCAGAAAGCAAACTGCACATAAACTACCTAGAGTTAACGGCTCACTTAGACGAGCACACTGCAAGGGGACAGTGGTCCCTACCAGAGAGCAAGTTACACATAAACCACTTGGAGCTGAAAGCAGTATTTCTAGCTCTAAAAGAGTTTCAAACCCTAGTCTTCAACAAGACAGTGTTGGTAGCTACAGACAAAACAACAGTGGTTGCCTATATCAACAAAGAAGGGGGGATGAAATCGGGCTCTCTGTGTGCCCTACTGTGGAGAATTCTGTCCTGGTGCACCAGGCAGCAAGTAACCCTCAGGGCACGTCACATCCCCGGCCGGCTGAACGTGATAGCAGACAAGCTATCCAGGCTTGGCCAGACCATTCAAACAGAGTGGTCACTTCATCCAGAAGTGTTCCAAGCTGTATGTTCGAGGTGGCATCAGCCACAAGTGGACCTGTTTGCCACCAGGTTCAACAACAAACTACCACAGTTTGTATCACCGGTACCAGACCCCCAGGCTTGGGCAGTGGATGCACTCAGCCTCTCCTGGGAGGACCTGGACCCATACGCCTTCCCACCGGTAGCCATCTTGGGCAAAGTGGTGGAGAAGCTCCAGGACTACCCCTGCAACAGAATAATTCTGATTGCTCCAGGGTGGCCCAACATGCCCTGGTTTTGGGACCTGGTAGCAATGTCAAGCCAGATCCCACTGTGTCTGCCCAGCATACCCAACCTAGTGTCTCAGCCATTCAACCAGGTCCTTCACAGGAACCTGTCGAATCTGAACCTACATGCCTGGCTCCTAGAGCCTCAGCAATCAAGGAGCAAGGCTTCTCTGAGGCAGTGGCAGCACGAATTGAGGCTCCTCAAAGAAGATCAACCAGATCTGTCTATGAGGCAAAGTGGACCATTTTTACAAAGTGGTGCCTCAGTAATCAGGTGGACTTCAGGGCACCACCTCTGAAGGCCATTGCTGACTTCCTCCTGCACTTGTTTCAGGAGAAGAAGTTACAACCAGGCACTATTGATGGCTACAGATCCGCCATTGCTGACAAACTGGGCAATTCCACCATTAATGTCAGCAAAGATGAGAATCTCACTCGTCTCCTGGATAGTTTCCATAGAGACAGACCTAAGGGCAGGAGGGGCATCCCCTCCTGGAACCTTTCACTGGTTTTACATCAGCTCACAAAGGCTCCCTTTGAACCCCTGAAAGAGGCCTCCTTGAAACATTTAACTTTCAAGACTGTTTTCTTGCTGGCTTTGGGTTCAGGTAAACGCAGGAGTGAGATCCATGCTTGGTTACATAAGAACATCAGACACCAGTCAGACTGGTCTAAGGTGTCTTTGTACCCCTCACCCAGCTTCCTATCCAAGAACCAGCTGGCTAAGGAAGGTCCAGATAGTGTGGCTCCAGTGGTCATCCCAGCCCTGGCACCATCTCTGGATAGGTCACTCAAAGGTGACAGGTCCCTATGTCCAGTTAGAGCCCTGCGCTACTACTTGGACAGGACTGCAGACCTCAGGCAGAATAAGGAGTTAGTCTTTGTCTCCTTCAAGAAGGGTTTTGATAAAGACATCTCACCTGCCACCATCTCCTCATGGATCAAACAGACTGTGGTTCTGTGCTATGAGCTCTCTGACCAGGAGGCCCTCACCTTTCATCAGGTTAAAGCCCATGATGTCAGGGCCTTTGCTGCCTCTAAGGCCTTCCAATCAGGGATTTCCTTAGATCAGATCTTGTCAGCCTGCCACTGGAAATCACACAACACCTTCACCCAATTCTATTTGAAGGATGTTGCCTGGGCTGACTCGGAGTTTTTCCACCTGGGTCCTGTAGTGGCTGCCCAGCAGGTGCACCACCAGGCCCAGAAGTGAGGGGATGTTGTATATATGTAAATATGTACATATTATAAAAAAACAAAAAAAAAACAAAAAAAAAAAAACTGTGACTTGCTTCCTTGGGAAGTTTATTTCTTCTGGGACTGAACTCAGCCCCTCTCTCTCTATCTTTCCCTTCTCAAACCGACTCTGGAAGGAAAGAAAAAAGGGGGGGGCAACGTCGGTAGACTCCCGGTTAACCGGTGAGTTGGTGGCCAACCTTGACCTGTCAGGGTTCTCTGACCCTAGGTCAAATGGGCCTGTACTATTTTGTTTTGTTATGAGTTCACAGAAGTCCCTAGCTGCTTACCCGCCTACCAAGCGGTAGTTATTCAGCAATTGTCCATTGGATAGGATGTATTAACGCAATAAAATTGCAAATTTAATAAGTAAATTAAATTTTTATAAGTTAATACCCTATCCAATGGACAGGCAAGGCCCTCCCAACCGACCCCGCTACCAGCTTACTAGGGGTCTAAATCTGTTTAGACAACGAAAAAGATGAACTGACGTCACTCTGTCTGGACAGGAAGCAAGTATGATGCGCCACCTAGCGAATGCACACTACTGACCGGTCCTGCCGGTATTATATACAGGACGTCTTTTTCTGGCGTTTGGCGGGACCGGTCGCGCCGACCGGTAAAGCAATTGTCCATTGGATAGGGTATTAACTTATAAAAATTTAATTTACTTATTAAATTTGCAAGTCAACAGTAGTGTATGTTTCTTTTTTCATAAATTACCATATATGCATGACAAAACAGAGAAACTCTAATAAAATGCAAGATGTGTCAGGATTATTTGAGGCCAACTTGTGACTGGACAATTTTTAATGTTTAAGAATATCAAGGCCATCATTTTCTTTCATATTCAAATACAAGGTTACAAATAATAGACACTATGATTCACAAACAGACTATAAAATCGAGTTGTACATCCCATTCAACAGCCAGGTCATACTGGGACAGGTCCTAAGCCTTGTAATTTGATTGGGTCAAACCCACACAGACGTGACAGCCTGTGAATGGATGCCAAACCTGCTAACCCACTAGACCACTGTGGACCTCTTGAACAGACTTTAAAACACGTCTCCAGATATTGTAACACCTTAGCAGTATGGTTTGGAGGAATACAAATTTGGATACTTATGCACCACTGTAGTGGCTGATTTGCCATTTAGATATTAATAATGTCTTCCACAACTTTCTACAAACAGTCAAACTGTTACAGCTGTGCAAAAAGTCTGTGTTGTATTATGTCAATATATTTATTCAACATTATCTGTTTCAGTGACTGGTTTCCCTATGTCTGTCTCTATGCTTTGCATTGGGGCCGTGGCAACTTTTTACACACTGCTGGTTTGTATAAATTTTTATTTTCTCACCCCTTTTAAGTATATTTAGTGGTTTTCCTAGATGATTTAATATAATTGGATGTCTAAAACGTTACAAACAGGAAACAAATATTTCAGTGGACAATAAGATATACATATTTAAGTATGTTACACTTCAATACCATACCATGACAATTTGTGGGAAATTTTGATGGTTTGACATCAGCTGCTTAAAGTGACATAGATCCCCACTTTGACTTACTGCAATTTACTGTGACACAAACATGTTACCATTGCATGTTTCCTTATCTGGTGTTTTACATTACCCCTAGTACATCTGTTATACACAGATCACACAATGCTGTTCTCATGAGCTGTATTTAACTTGATGGGGTTCTCTTGTGATTCAATGTGTTTTGTATTTTAGTATGCCTTCATTGCAAAAAGTGTAATTAAGTTGGTATTTGTATTAAGGTAAGACATGTTTGGCACAACTTGGACAGCATTTTCAGCATATGCACAGCATTTTAAAGCATGTGGCAGAGGTTATGATTAAATTGTAACAGGAAAAGACAAAGATTTGCTTTATAAAAATTACTGAATAATTAAAATAATAGATAGAGTCAACTGAGATACTCTGATGGTTAATAAAACAATAAAAGTATATAAAAAACCAATCGGACCTAACCACAGTCCTATACACCCAATTAACAGTGAAACAAGTTTGTACACTGTATCTACAATCTGTCCTGTCTGTTTGACATCCAACACAAAATATCTGTATCCAGATGTTCAGAGTGTCTGCAGAACTATGCTACACTAAGCAGTGTAGTCAGGTTTTCCAACCTCGATATACTGCGTCTATTGTTATTCCCACTTCTGTAAAATACAGAGGAATCTATAATACAATACCCTTATATGGTAAGAGAAGTCTGCTTATGCATACACCAAAACATCAGCACAGCACCCTTATATATAACACCTCACCCTGTAAAAAAAATTGGAAGTGAAGGGGTAATAAAATTTTATGACTTTTCACACAAAATCATAAGTGAATATACATACTTCGGTAATAATATTCCACAGAGTATTATGTATTAAATTACATAAGTAACATCCATTTTAGTTTAAATCTTAAAATTATGCTTTCAGTTGTTAATATACAAAGTGACCCTTAAATACAGTTCTTTGATAAAGCATATCTCCAGCGATGATATTTTCTTTAAAGCACATGCTAGATTTTGATAGTAGAGTGCGAAAGTGTAATTTCCTGTCTGGTTTTTAGGTTCTTCCATATGCAATCTGGATTATATACTGCAAATGCACATTTTGGTGCAAAAAATGCTGTTGCTTCAAAAGCACTGTTTTCAAATGTATAACTATTAATCTGTTTGGTTAGGAAAAAAACTTCATTCTTAAGAATTTGATTTGTAATAGTGCTATGTGTGTGAACACATTTTTACACTTTGGCATGATATTTGTTGTATTTGACTATCATTTTATAACAATTACAAAGAAATGTCTGGGTATGAAAATATTTACCCACCTAATAGGGTCGAAATGCTGCTATTAAGTTTTTATACAATCTCACTAGACATAAATAATAATCTTGCCTTAAATGATCCATAAAAGTATATATTTTAAAAAGATTTAATAAAGCTGGTTAGCTTAACAATGGATGAATATCATTTCCAATGAAATCTCTATGTGTTTTTTGGCCACGTAACGTGTCAGTAATTTGAGAGGCAGGAGAGATAATACCTACTCTTTGCATAATGCTATTTATGCAATTGAGCATATTAAGTGCTCAATATTTCAGCAGGTAATTTATTCTTAGATTACCTGAATTATACATAATTTGAAGTAACATACAATATTATCAAAGGTAAGTTATTTGCGAATTTAGTGATTAGTTACAAATAAATAAAATGTAGCATCAATTGGAGCATATTTAAGAAACATTTGCCAGCAAAATGACACATTTCATCTCAATAAACAGTCAGACATGTTTGTCCACTGTGCAATGTGTGGTGTGACCCATACGTCATCCACAAACACAATATGTCAGTATCTAGATGTTTAAAGTGTCTGCAGAACTATGCAGTTTGTTCCTTACATGTAATTTTGTGAAATGTTTGAAAAACCCCATTAGAGTTTGAGGAGAAAATGCACATTAACAGAGAAACGGACATATGGTCACAAAATAATAGCTCCATGAGGAGGTGAAAATGGTTTATTGTCAGAATAATAATGACAAGATTGTTAACTAAAATTCAAATACTTATCAATATGAGGAACACTGTGAATGGGCCTTTGTAAAGTAATGGGTAGTTAGTAGGGTCAAGAAACCAGTACATACAGTTGATCAAGGTTCTGTCCATGGAAACATAAGCTCTTTTGCCATGATGCATTTGATGCTGCAAAAATAAGCTCTTCAGTGGCACAGGGCAAAATTAGTTGAGTCAACCACCTGGTTTTCCCCTGTCTCTTGCTGTAGGTTTAATTTCAGCTCATTTTAACATGTGTAAAATATTGTTAATATAAAACCAACTTTTAAATTTTACATCAATCAATTAATAAAAGTTTTAATTTTAGGGAGGCTTAAAAGCAGTGGTGTCAACAGATACGTTTCAAGCCTTTGTGATGGTAGCTTCAATTCTGTCCATTATTATATTTGTGAGTAGTTTCATTTTAATATTATATTATTTCATGATGTCATCCAAGTACCTTCGTAAAATTATAATGATAATAAAACATTGAATTATTTCAGAAAACAAGAGTAGCATGTATAGGGGCACATTGGTACACTTGGTAACATACCAACCAACTACTGCCCGGGTCATAGGTTCTAATCTGTGACTTCACCTGATTCCCTCAAAAGTGTTGGTGTCATATTGGGCGCTGACAACTCAATGCAAAGATATGTGGCTAATTTATGTTGCATATGTTATTACCATCTCCGGGAATTAGAGGATCCCTAGGTATCTAACCCATAAAAACTGTTGTGAAGGTGGTAAATGCCTTGGTAAGCAGTCTCCTGGACTACCAAGCCTCAACTAAACAAATTCAGTCATGTGACACCCTTCCTACATAAAAAACATTGGCTTCCCATTCTAGAATTGCTAAGTTTAGGGGCTAATCAGTCGTGTTGCTATTATGCAGTGACATGTCCCAAAACTCAGGGCCCATCTCTTTTTGCGTTGTCTACTGTCGATCTGTCAGAAACAACATAATATCCACTCAATCTACCACTCTACTCAACCCTTTATTGTTTAAATTATGTCATAAACCCCATGCTTGGCTTTCTGACTCCTACTTGCAGGCTAAAGTTGTCAGGCACCAGTTCAAATGAATCTGGCACACAGATAAATCAAGTTAGGCTGACTCTGCAAACTGATTGTCTTGTGCAATTCATTAATTACTAGGGACATATCCAACTATTTACAGAATTCTTATCAGTGACAATGCACTGTGGCAGGTCTTATTTCTCATAACTTATCAAGACTTCACATAGGTCTATCCAACCATTTTGTGACCTTTTTCTCAGAGAAAATAAGTAAAATCATAGAGGCTTTTTCTTCTTCACTCGTTGATCATGTAGTGGCTTCTCAGTTAAATGATCATGTCATTTCCAATCAACTTGTTAATATCACCCTATAAGCAGATATACTCGATAAAAAGTGCAAATGAAAAAAATGAAATCCATCTGGCTACTGCTGTTGGTCTGCTGGACCAATCAGCAGTGTTTTACACCATTGATCATGGTATGCTCATTGAATGTCTGACTTCCTTGTTTGTTGTTGAAGGTGCGGTTCTAAACTAGTTCAGGTCGTACCTCTATGACCGCTATCAGTGCATCAAGATTAGCTCTGTTTTATTCAATGCCAAAAGGCTATTGTATGGTGTGCCCCAGTCTTCTGTTAATTATACACTTCTCTCAGCAAAGTAGTTCAAAAAATTATCCTGGCATATGTTTGCACTTTTATGCAGATGACATGCAGTTATATGTTCATCTTACACAAAAGCATATCACTGAGGCCTTTGACAGAATGCAAAACTGCTTAGATTACATCAAAAAGTGGTTTTCTGCAAACAAGCTTAATCCCGATAAGACAGAATTTATTTTGCTTGGCTCAAGGACTGTGTGTGCAAACCTATGCAATTTTTTCTTAGTTAATTTACTTGGTAATATCCTTCCACCTGTTGAGGTAGTTAAGAACCTTGGTGTCTGGTTTGATGCAGATTTTTCCTTCTCTTGCCATGTCAGGAATACGTGTAGGCTTGTTTTGTTCATATCAGGGATCTTAAGTGACTCAGTGGGTATCTCACACATCATGCTGCTCTTTTGGCTGTAAACACCTTGGTTTGAAGTTGTCTTTACTGTAATTCCTTGTCTAGAAGTATCTCTGCTCTTGATCTTAATAGGCTCCAGTGTATTAAAAAAAGTCTTGCTAAAATTGTGGATAATACCACCAGGTACTCACATATCACTCCTGTAATAAAGAGCCTTCATTTGTTGCCTACCAAGTATCGTTCTGATTTCAAGAGGCCCCTTTGTGTACAAGTTTGTACCTAGTGGTAATGCACAATACTTTGAACCTTTCCTTAAACCCACACATAGTGTGTATAGAAATTATAGAAGTCAATCTGAAGGCACACTGCTTGAGGTCCCACACTTTGCATCAATATATAAGAATAAAAAGCATTTTGGCTCAGCTTTGTTTATGATGCCCCAAGGATTTGGAATGATCTGCCTGACGATGTATGCTCAGTCAAATCTCTCTTCATTCAGGAAGAAGTTGAAAATCTATCTCTAAATAAAAGCTTACCCCCCTAGGTTTTTTGTTTCTGTCTCGGTCTTTCTCCATGGTGCCGACTCCTGCAATGTTTCTAATTTAATTATTACAATCTCTGATTTCTGGCATTATTTACCTTAGAGTCTGTTAATATATGGAGATTAGGCGCTACAAAAGTACTGCTATAATTAAAATTGAGTGTTGTATACTGTTAAAAAACTACCTGTCTCCCCTATCTGATGCTAACCTGTACATTGACCTGTTTCTGGAACTGTAATTGCCCTTTTTGGACATCAGTTCCATAGAGGATGGTTATATCAATTCCAACACTTCGTCAGAGTTTTATCTGGATTTTTCAACCTTCTATCTTTTTTTCATCTTTTCGTTTATCTTTACTAGTAAGGTTCTAATACTTTTTTCATTTTAAAATGATTTGATGGATGAAATTTTTGTGTATAAGCCACAATTTATTGTATTTGGTTTACAATTTGGATTTCAGGGTATAATTGAAATGGGTGGAATGAGGAATATCTGGGAAATCAATAAGGAATATGGAAGACTCAATTTTTTCAAGTGAGATTTTATGTGTTTCAAAAGAATATTTAAATAACAAAGTTTGCATTTATGTCTCATAATTATTTATCTAAAATAGTTGCTACTAGACTAGGCCAGTGTCCACCCATATATAGATTATATGACTAATAAACAACAGGAAGACAGCCCAAAGGAAGAAGTGATTTGGGGAAAAACCTGATTCATATTCTGGATACAAAATCCAAAATTTCAAAGATCAGATTTTTTTAATGTATTTGCAATGAGTTTCTGGCTTTCTGGACATGTTCTGGACATTCTGGCATTTTCATGGAATGCTTTAAGAAATATTCTACTGCAAGTAAAAAAAAACAGATTATATGGTGGATAAAAAACTTTATTTTTAAACTACTCCAAGTTGAGGTTGTTGCTCTAAGAGTACTTACCTGTAAGTATATTGGCGTATATCAAAACACTAATCTAGAAAAAAAATGGAAAGCACAGAAGGCATCTTCAAATTTACAATTTCTGCACTACTTTCCTTCAAGCATTGTGCTTAGAATATTCTCCTGTTCTTTAAGTACTTATTAGCATTGTGCTTAGAAAAAATATTCTCCTGTTCTTTAAGTACACATTAGCTCCATATAATTTAAAATTGAGATTATAAATTATGAATTGAAATTGAAGTTAAAAATAAACAAATAAATTTAAAATCTACTACAGTTTGCCATAAGTACACCTTTAATGAGCTATGGTGTCGTCTGTGGCCTTAATAGTTAGCATGTTTGGTAACTTATTCAGAGGTTGTCACCTTTGTGTTGGTTTGACTCACACAAGTGACAATACTGTGGACCTGTTCTACTACAACTGTGGTTCGTAAATGGGAGATAAACCCTAACTTTAACCTTTTTCAAAGAGCTGATTTTCTGTTCATTTTCAATCACAAATACCAACAAATGAATAATTTAGCATTAATAAAAGTCATGCATTGCAAGGAATGCTAATTTTTTTTTACAGTTAACTTGCCATTTTTGTAATGGATAAATGTACTTGTTAAAGTTTATTCTCAAAGTTTTATATATAATTATTTTATTGATTAGCTTTGATCCAAATCCCATGGTGCGGTTAACTTTCTGGTCTCTTTTGGCTTGGAAATTCTTTGGCTGGATGCCACAGTACTCTGTGAATCAGTCATTAGTACAACGCATCAGCTGCGTATCATCACTGAAAAAGGCACAGAAGTAAGTTCAGTCACAAAATGAGACAAATGTAATGTTTGTCACATTTAGTTTAGATATTCTTCATAGATACTCAAATTACCAAGATGACTTTATTAGATGTGTCATTTCTAATTATAATGAGAGTGCATACAGATTTGTGCATATCATTATATGACCTTTTTTGTGTGCTATCATATATCACAAATTATCACATGAATCTGACTTTCTAAGTTGTGAGTTCAAACCTGGTTTGAGAAAGCAAATGTGTAAAATTCTGATGGCCTATCCAAGTATTGCTCTTATTATGGAGAGGGCATAGGAAGGAACAATAGCACTAAGTCCATTATTTATCAGTACAATATTGGCCAGGTCTAAATTTTTGAATAGTGATGTTAAACTTCCTGAAACAGTCTATATATAAAAAGTGATGTTAAATTTTTCTGTTATCTATATTAATGTAATTACATTTACAAAATGTTTTGCAGCTTTCAGTGATTCAGCTCAATAATAGCATTATATAATATATACATATGCAACAAAAACAATTAATTGGTTACAAGTATTAGTAAAGTTGTAAATCTTACTTTGTTATATTATGCCATATTCTGTGCTGTTGATTTAAGTCACAACAAACAATGATAACCTTCAATATTGCTATTAATTTTGGAATAAAAAAGTTAAATGTACAATGTGTTATAGTAATTACTGTAGACATAATATCTACACTACTTCACTTACCAGTTTCAATTATAAGTGATATTATTTTCAGAATGGTTATGTTCAATATACCATCTGTTTTACTTACTAATGTGGCAATGGCTATTGTTGGACTGATCATATTCAGTTATTTCTCTCTGTGTGATCCTCTGACACACCCAGACCCAAATTTGAGGATTTCTAGTCCCAATCAGGTATATAAAACAACATTTTACATATAACTTTCTGTGGTACATTAATATAGCATACTATATTTATGTTTAATGGTCATGATTGTCTGCATAAATTAGAAATCAATTCAGGTAGCTTTTTCATTGATTTTAATCAGTTTTATAATATAAAATATTAAGTTGGTTTTTGCAGTATCAGAAGACTACATACACGCTACAGATTATCCAGTTTAGCAAATTGTGAAACAGTCTCTAAATTTGAAGACTGATGGAAGCAATACAGAAAGTGGTCTATAACACAAAAATGAAATGGTTGAATCTGTGTTATTTTTGGATTCAAAGCTGTGAATATAATGAATCAGTTTGTAATATTATGTCTTATTCAGATTTTATGAAAAAATGTCATCATGCATGACCCATGCTTACAATTTCTGTTTACATTTCAGCTTGTACCAATTTTTGTGATGTCAGTGATGTCTTGGCCTGGATTGCCTGGTGTTTTTATGGCATCTATTTTCAGTGGTTCACTAAGGTGATTAAATATATATTTGTTGATTTATATTTACCCTTTTCACCCCAATGGAATTTGTTAGTGTTTTGCTTTCGCATATGATAGCCATTGTATATTATTAATCAATCTGCCAACAGGATTGGTCACTCAACTGAAACAGCGTTGCTGTCTATAAATACGAGATCCAGCTTTCTTTATCAAAATGGGAAGTTTTGGCACTTCTTCTTCTGGATCAGACAGCTCATTTTGTCACCATTGACCATTCTACACTTCTGAGTTGCTTATAGACATGGTTTGGCATTAGTGTCACTGTATAAAGATGATTCCAATACTATCTCTCAGGAGAACTCAGGAGACTTTTGTATGGAGTTCCTCAAGATTCAGTCATGTGTCCCATACTGTTCTCCTTATATATACTATACCTCTCAATAAGCTCCTTGGTAGACACCCATTTTTAAAGCTTCATTCGTTATTGGTGGGGTGATAGATCTTTGTTGGGACTTTCACACCTTTATTTACCAAATATTTGGCTTTGTTACCTTTCGCCAATAGACCAACAATTTGCTTTTTGTCCACTTTGAAGTTATAAAAACATTTTGTGTAATATTTTGTTTTCACAACATATCAGGTGCTGTGACCTTTGACCTCCCTGTACAGGGGGTCAGCATTCAAAGCACTAGATACACAAACACCTTTGTAATCATTATGTACAACTTTAAAAACAGGTGACGTCTCATGTGCGTCACACGACTGACACTCACTATCTACACTCATATTTTTGCTGCCCAAAACATCACTTTCTGGACAGCCAGTTACTCGTTTTTTGCACCAGATTTTTTGTTTGCATTGCATTCTTTGCCAGGATGATTAAGCTGCTTACCTAATGCTAAGCAATGCACACAAATGTGCCTATACATCTTGCTCCCATGTTCATGGTCCCTAGAGTACATGCAATTACCCGACTGAAAAAGTTTGCAGTACCATGTTTTTTTGTTATTTTCTTGTTTTCCCCAATTTGATTTTTGACTTTGATGGTGTTTTTGAGCATGAGCTCGCCTAATTCTTTCAATGCAACTTGTATGAGACCAATCTAAGACACCCCTTTCCATCTCACACAGTAGAACTGCATGAGCGGCCTTTGCATTACTCCAGGTAAAATCTGTCGCATCTTCCATTAATTCTGATAAATAAGTTAACATATGTTCCCTACATTTCCCATCAACTTCATCAAAAATATTTCTGACAAAGCCTTGCACAAACTGAGTAAGGGACAGCTGATCATAAATAATTCTCTGACGACTTACCCCCCCCCCCCCCCCCCCCCAATATGGCTTCGTGGGGCCAAGCTACTTTCTTCTCTACAAAAACTTCAACATCTCCCCCCCTTTTGGACTTAATTTTTGAAGTACAATTACCTTTGCTACGACTGCTTTCTTCTAATTTTGACAATCTTTGGTCTACCCTCTTTTGTAACTCTCTAGACGACCTCAAACTCGAGATATCAGGGATATCAGATTCATCTGACGATGAGTCAGAAGTGACCACTACTTTGTTACTTTTCTTTTTACCAGACTGATACTTTAAAGTACTTAACTTAGCCTTCTTTTGTCCCGGAACAGCTGTTTGCTGATGTCCTGTCGCAACTTGCTCTTCCACAGCGTCGACTATTCACTCTTTGCAATTCTTTGAGGATCTGCAACTGCACATCAGCTGACGCCTGTTGAGAGCTCTCATCTTCTGATGATGTTTCTGAAGCTGACTCAAAACTTTCTTGTCCTGAGGTGTCAAGGGCGGCTGCAGCTGATAGCAAACTATCACATGAATCACTTATACAGTTCAGTTCTCCCTCCTCAGACACATGGGATTTGCCAGTTTGCTTCTTCTTGCCCTTACTAGCAATAACAATGTCCTTCGGATCCAACAAAGTGGCTATATTCTGACTACACTTCTTGCCCATTGGTGGATAGTGCTTCTGTCCACATTTTGTACAAAGGTACTTTGATTTTCCCATATTTGATATAATAATGACAGTCAAAGTTTAATTCTGAAACATATGAAAGAGGCACCGCCTCTGAGATTTGACACTGGATGACAAATATGACAAAAAATATAGGGTAGACCGTCCCTTTACACTGGGCCAAGGCCCAAATCAAGCATGAGGTTGTCAGATTAACACTGGTGTAGATATGTCAGCAGTCATCATATGACGCCCAGGAGACTGTTCATGGCATCACAAGTTGTAAATAACATATAAAACTAAAAAATGTCTCTTTTAAAACCACTAAAAACAGATAAAATGACATTAATGTGTGTGTTCCACCACACGACTAAGGCTCCCGATTAAGGGTTTTGGGGGGTCGGTTTGAAATATTTGCTTAGTCCCAGGCGTCCTGTAAGGGTCGGTTGTGGTCGGTTGGGGCCGTGTGAGAAATCAAACATGTTTGATATTTCACACGACTACAACCGATTCATATTTCCCGCCGTCAACAAAATGTCCAGTCCCAGGCGTCCTCAGGCCTCCTCAGACCCAAATTTACAGAGTCGGTTGTTGTCCCAGGCCGCCTGCGACCCTTAGTCCCAGACCTCCCTAGCTTAGTCCCAGGAGGCCGGTTGTTAATCCCAGACTCAAATATGATGCGTATGAATTTCATGCGTCTGAAAGTGGGTCGGTTGCATTAGTCCCCGGAAGCCTCAGACCGTTTGCGGTGTCCTGGGACCCAAAAATCAAGGTCTGGGACTAAGAACCGACTAAGGGTAACCGACCCTAACCGATCCAAACCGGCCTCCCCAGGACGCCTGGGACCACGCATTTTCAGTCTGCGGTGGCCTGAGGACGCCCCAGGCGGCCTGGGACTAACAACCGATTAAGAACCGACTGTTTTCCGCGCGTTGGAAATTAAAACGAGGCAATGAGCAGGTCTGGGACTATATAAGCGACCGCGCACACATTCTCGTTGTTACTGACTGTTTGGCTACTGAGAGACGTGTGTCACTGATTTGTAGGGGTTTTCAGTTTTTATTTTATATTTTATATACTTGAGCTTAGGGCAAATTTCACAGCTAGGAGACACATTTTACTATTTTTTTATTATTTTGTCGACTGGATTATGAGGAAAGAGAAAGGAGGGAAGAGAGGAAGGAAAAAGATGGATGAGAGGGAGAAGGAAAGTCAAGTAGAGGAGAGGAGTGAAGTTATTACAGAAGAAGGAAGTGAGAGGAGAGAGGAGGAGGAGATTCAGGAAGATCCAGCTATTGGGGAAGCTGTGGCAGAAGAAGAAGAGAGGTGTGAGGAAGATCCGGAGTGCCATTCTTCAGCCAAGAGAGCCAGGGTGTGTGCCACTTTTACAGACAGTGAGGAAGTTTCCATTGTGGAATTTGTAAAGCTGCACCCTGAACTGTATGACAAGGAACATTCACGTTTCCACGACAGGACCAGAAGAGAGGCTCTCTGGGCAGAAATATCTGCAGAACTCAAGCTCCAGCCCTTTGATGTGAGAAGATGGTTCGAGTCCCAGTGAACCCCTTATGGAAAGCTGTCTAAGCTCCAATCTGGCCAAGCCCCGAGGGAGATGACCAAGAGACAGTCCTGGGTGTACCAACAGATGGGTTTTCTTAAAACCCACATCAGAAGAAAGGGGGCCAATAGAAGTTCAGGTTTTGAGGCCAGTCCAAATACCAGCAGGCAGGACGAATCACGTGGCTCAACTACTGATACAGAACACCTCGAGTCCAGTGTCCTGAGGGAGAGGAGTCAGTCCATCATTACATCAACGCCCGTTTCAACTACAGACTCCAAGATTCTCGAACACTTTGAGCAGATGAGGACACTTATCTCTGGTTTTCTGCATCAGAAGTCAGACAGGCAGCCCTTCTTTGACTACGTGGCATCAGAGGCCGAGAAGATGACTCAAGAAGAATTTGAAGAATTAAAGGGCAAGATTTTTAGAGACATCGAAACTATTAAGAGTAACCGCAGACGTCAGCCATTGCCCAGAAGATCAGCCACTGTTACCACGGAGTCCCAGAGGGTCGGCCTACTGCCAACAACCACTCCACAGGCGTCTAGTTCCACTCAAGCAGCAGCTAGCAGCAGTTTTGTGTACTATACACCAATCCCCATTGGCTTCAGCAACCCGACATCTGTCCTAACTGTACAGGACGAAGGGAGCAGACACAATCTGAGTGGAATCTTAAGCCAGCTACCAGATCTGACATCAACACAGATCGTCGAGCAGCCTCAGCAGCAGCAGCAACAACCGCAGCAGCAGCTCTTTACTATCACCACTTCAGCACCGCCTCAACAGCAGCAGCAGCCTCCTCAGTAGCCATTCAGTCAGGGCGGGTCTTTGACCTGCCAGGCCCTTTTCAGGGCCACCAAATCTTCCAAAAACAATTATTCAGCTACGTGTTCTTCCAATTCCCCTCCCAAAACAAAAAAGTTCAGTACAAATACTTATCACAAGAAAAAAAAAGTTCAAGTCCAACACCTACACCACCCCAAACATGAAACAAATAACCCATGGTACCACACATAACAAAAAAGGCCACATAAAAAAAAAAAAAAGTAACTCCCAATATGGCCATTAATCAGCCCATTTTTAGATTAAAATCCATGGGATAGTTTAAAATCTTTAATAGAAAAGTCCAACACTTACACCTTCCCTAGATTTAAAAGGCATTATCACATACTTACCAACCCACAAACAGACAAACCCAACACCAAACATAACCCTCAAATAACAAACCCAGTACCAAACCTAACACCCAACTACCAAAAATAAACCCAACCCCAGTAACCACCAAGCAACAAACACACAAACCCAAAAGTAAATAGAACCCATGCCAACAAACTGACAAACTATTTTGCAAACACAATCCCCCATTATTGAAAGCAAAACTAGTTCCATGGGTATATTTTCCAAATTTTTGTGATTAGAAGTGAAGATTTAAAATTGAAGATTTCCATGAAAACCTTTCTGCTACAAATAAATTTCAAAGCCATGAACAAAAAGAATTGGTGAAATTATGATGTGGATGTGAAAATATATAAAAAAATAATTTAATTTCGGATATAATGTGTGACTTTGTGTTTGGCTTTTGTTTAACAGTGGGTTTGTCTGTTTGTTGGGTGAGAAAGTTGTGTCTGTCTGTTTGTCCGTCTGAACAAGCTATGTTTGGCATGGGGTTTGTCTGTTTGTCCGTCTGAACAAGTTATGTTTGGCATGGGGTTTGTCTGTTTGTCCGTCTGAACAAGTTATGTTTGGCATGGGGTTTGTCTGTTTGTCCGTCTGAACAAGTTATGTTTGGCATGGGGTTTGTCTGTTTGTCCGTCTGAACAAGTTATGTTTGGCATGGGGTTTGTCTGTTTGTCTGTCTCAACAAGTTATGTTTGGCATGGGGTTTGTCTGTTTGTCCGTCTCAACAAGTTAAGTTTGGCATGGGGTTTGTCCGTCTGTAGCAAACATAGCTGATTAATTGTTTTTGGAATAATTGGTAGTCCTGAAAAGGACTGTTGTAGTTAGTCCTGAAAAGGACTGGTTACTGCATCAGGACTTATATTCTGCCATCTTGCCAGGCCACTGCTCCCTCATTGTTGAAGTAGTCCTTCAGGTAATCCCTCTGTCTTTTGGCTTCTCTAGCAGGGTTTCTGTCTTGGCCACCACCAGCAGCACCCCCAATCAATCCACAATCATCAGGTACATCATCATCATCGTCCTCCCCAGGCTGCTGACCACCAGGTTGACCTTGATACTGGCTTCTCAGTATGTTGTGTAGAACCACACAGGTCAAGACCACTTCCCTGACTGTTACTGGGGGTAGTTCAATGGTTGTCCTCATCACCCTGAATCTTGACACAAGGATGCCAAAAGCGTTCTCCACCACTCTTCTGCCCCTTGAAATTCTGTAATTGGCAATCCTTTCCTCTCTGGTTAACATCCTTCTGCCATAGGGTTTCATGAGCCAGCTCTTCAGGGCAAAAGCATCATCTGCCAGGATGAAGTAGGGGACATCTCTCCCACCCTGTGTTATAGGAGCTGGGTCAGGGAAGCCTATCCTGCCATCCTCAATCCTACTCTTCAGCTGAGAGGCATTAAATATCTGGCCATCCGAGCAGGATCCTTCAGTACCCACATCCACCCATCTAAACTTGTACTGTCCATCTACCAGGGCCAACATCACAATGGAAAAGAATCCCTTGTAGTTGTGGTAGAGGGCTCCAGTGTTCTTGGGCTTCTTCAGGGCCACATGCTTCCCATCCAGAGCTCCCAGGGCATGTGGAACATTCCATCTGATCCTGAATTCCCTCTCCAGTTCTTTCCACTCATCTGGGGTTGTAGGACACTTCAGGTGCTCCCTGGTGAACTCATCCTGGATGGCCCTGCAGACCTCTGGTATAAACTTGGAGATGGTGGATCTTCCAACCCTGAACTGACAGGACAATGATGTGTAGGACTCTCCTGTGGCCAGATATCTGATGGTGAGGGCTAACTTCTCACCAACACTGATTGGTGCTCTGTAGTTGGTGGCCTGCCTGGCTAGGTGTGGTTCCAGTCTGGTCTTAATCATTTCAAAAAATTCTGGGGTCATCCTCATGTAGTTGGTGAATCCTGGAATATATGTGGCATAAAGATCAGCCATATTGTTGTGGTAGGCCCCCCTCTCCTCTCTCTGTAGCAGCCATGGCCTGACCCACATGTTGTGCCTTCTTCTAGGTCTCTGTATGGGTGCTGGTGGTGCTGGTGGTGCTGGTGGTGGTTGCTGTGGTCGACGTAAAAAATGGAAATACATGATTATTTGTTACTGAATAAAAACCAAAAAAGCCCTAAGTTGTTGTTGAATCTGTCTTCCATTAAAAGGTGGCATCCTGCTGTGTTCCTAGAAAAGCAATGATGATTAGATCGCGAATTTTATATATATATACCCAGAAAATCCAGCAACTTTGGAAAACAAGAATCTGGGATCCTGGTCTGGGGAAGACTGAGGAGGCCTGAGGAGGCCTGAGGACGCCGGTAGTTAATCGTGGGTTAGTCGGCTCTTAGTCCCAGGAGGCCTGAGGCGTCCTGGGACCCAGTCGGTATGTGTACGACAGGATCGTGGTTGAAACCGACCTGAAAACTGGCTTAGTCGGTTCTTAGTCCCAGACCAGTCGGGGACTGTCTGCGGCCGCCTGAGGCGTCCTGGGGACGATCTGTTCTTAATCCCAGACTTGAGTACCGACTCAGTATTCCCGCCCATTTTTGTTATTTTCCCACCGACTGTCCACGATTAAGGGTCGCCGACAGGATCGGGGCTTAATCTTTTGGTGGAACAGGGGCATAAGTTCAAGTTTTCGCCAGACCACAGTAAAAAAACAAAAATCTAATGTTAACTGGTCGGCTTCTACATTCAAACTGAGGAAATTTCCAGGAATAATTAGAAGGAAAGAGAGACTGACCAATGGCCAGTAACTAGGTCATATCACCATAGCTTCGTCTGGTAGCTTACATAAGGATACCTTAAGCGGTAAGCACACTTCCATGGGGTGGAGGACTGACGACAGTGATGTCTGTACATCACTTCTGAATCTTACAAATGAAGTGGCTATGAAGTTTGCAAATGCTCTTATGAGCAGTCAGTTTGACTATTATATTTCCTTGTTCAAGAGTCTTTCAGGATTGTTAACATGGGCCTAGCTTAGCTAGGATTGTCACCAATACAACCAGATATTCACATATAACTCCAGCACTTAAGAGTTTGCATTGGTTGCCTGTTCAACAATGGTTAGTGTTCAAAACAGCTACAATAGTCTATAAGCTCTTTCAAAGTGGTTATCCTAATCATTTCAGATATTTTTAGAATCCCAGGAAAAGCTTTTCCAATACTAGAAGTAGCCAAATTGAGGTGAAGTTCTTCAGAAGTCACAGTTTATTCCATCTGTTCATAAGTCATCTAAGGTTTTCATTTGGTTTTAATTTTGCCTATGATGGTTCCAAGGTAAGGAATGACATTCTCTCTGCCACATCTCTTTTATCTTTTCAGAAGAAGCTGAAAGCTTACCTCCTTAGAAAAGCCCACCTACCCTAGGTTTTATCATATTTTCTTACTATCTCTGTCATGTGGATCCTCCTTCTGTTTCTCTGGACTATAAATTCTTTAGTCTTGCTTTGTGGATGTTCCGCCTTAGACTATGTCTTTTGAAGGAGATTAAATGCTATAAAAGTCATACTAGAATAAAAAAGGAATAGAACCATATTGCATTTCAGAAATGGTTTGAAAGATTTAAGGTACCAATAAAATTATTCTTAGTCACCCAGTACTTCTCAGTTTTAAGGCTTTATTTATCTGTACATATATCAAAGATTTTGGCCAAATTTTGACTTTGAACGACCTATAATCTGGAATGACCTATCTTATAACTTCAGCTGTTTTGTCTCTTTCAGAAAAAAGCTTCGAAGTTATTTTTATTAAAACTATTATTCAAACTTGCCTTTTTGCAAAAGCCACCTCATCTCCAACTTCTTTAGAGGTTGACCTTGCAATCTGTTTCTGAACATGTTTTTGGATTTCTACATCTTAGATTCTTTCAAATGATGGAGATTACAAATGATACAAAAAGTTCATATTAGATTAGATACACCTATGATACCTAACATACAATAACAAAACAGTTATAAAACAATTTGACTTGACACCAGTTTGTTATTCATCTAACAGCTTAAAACAGTTTGTCCAGTTTTTTCTTGTATTCTGTCCAAAAACCTATTTGGGGTTCACCAGTGCAAAATATCTGTATCCAAATGTTCAGTATGTAAGAACAGCTTTGACATTCATTCCGAGACGTGAAGAGTATCTGCTGGTCAGCAATGAACTTTCCTGTATATCAAGTCACTAAAGTCAGTTCACTCTGGTAAGAATTCACCACAGAAATTTATATTGGTAGTATTTTGCATCCAGTTGATACACAGGTAAATAAATCCAAAGCTGAGTACAGCAACTTGAGGGACCACTATCTATATAGCACTAACCCTGTGGTCAGACTTTCTATCGTTTATGTGTATAGATAGAAACTTCAGACATTTCTAGAAAGATATGAGAGGGTTGGAACCCTTATATATAGAACCTCCACCTTAAGGAATAATTTTGGAAGCCAAGGGGTTTCACTATCATATTGAATTTTTGTTTTCAATTTTTGTTTAGTAAATATACACTTTGAGGGAAGTTGCACAGAAATTACTTGATAATTACAAAAGTAACATCGAAATTTAGTTTCAATCTTACCAATTAAGGATAGTTCCAAGTTTACATATACAAAGTGTACTTTAAATACAGCTTCTGGATAATGCATAAGCAAAGATATTATAGTAGTTCCTTTAATGTGCATTAAATGTTTTTAAAATTAAGATATGAAGTGTTCAATATTTTCATCATTAGACTGCAGTAAACTTCACCTACACCATCACTAGTTTCGCCAGCTAGTTGGAATGGTTTATTGGAGTTTGTAGCAGTAAGGAAAGGCTTTTAACACTGAAAATATTTTTACTCTATCAAATGCTTTTGACAGGGCTCAGACCAGTTATATATTATATTCTTATCAATGGCTTATTTTCTAGAATATTATTGTCAATGATGCTTTTCTGATTATAATTTGGCCTTATGTTTAAGCAACTTTCTTTGCTACCGTAAGGAATAACACTCTCACAAGTGGAACTGTGTACACTCAAAGGCACCAAATCTTCTGGAAAGTAATGACTGAGTTGTCCCAGTTTCCCTTAATATCTTAATAGGAATTTGACTGGACCTACTATCTAGAGATACAGAACCCTTAGATAAAAAGGTTTCAAGCCTTTCCTAATTATCCCAGACTTGACTAAACGAATACTAGATTCTGCTCTATTGGGATTAGAACACCAAAGTGTGTACTGTATTCCTTTTTCTTATTTTCTTTAAAAGCCAACAGTCAGACCCAACATGCCCAGGTTTTTTACAGTGATGAGATACAGGAGCAACGGATATGTGTTTATTACCCTTACACCTTACTCTTAATCTGATTTGTGGTCTGAACCTTATCTGAACTGTATTCTGGGACTACACTGTGAGGTTTTCAGGAGCAAAGGTCTTGCTTTTCTATGCATACTCATAGTCTAGTTAATGGTTTGAACCTTACCTGGACTCTTTTCTGGAGCTACATTTTCATAATGTTGCTTCAGAATGTTGCTTCAGAATCCTACTTCAGACTTATTTATAAAACCAGGAGGGTCTATGTGGGTGAGCACCAGTCATCAGCATACATATCATATATAATAAGTAGAAACATTTTTACAGCGAAAAATTATTGAAGATCCACTAATATGCTGGAATCCACAGAGGCATTCCTTAGTCATAACCCAGTACGCGCCTGCCAGGGAGGGATGACTATGGTGTTAGGTAAGCTAGTTTAAACATGTAAGTCTTGAGTTGGCTTCTAACATTTGCGGTGGTCTGTTGTGTTCTGACACTAAGTAGGAGCCTGTTACCCTCAGTTGGTGCCATGTACGCAAAACCACACCTTTGTAGGACGGACTGCAGAAACTGATATTCTATTTCCATGTGTGAGACTACTAGACTTGATCAGATATGACAAATAGAGGGTTGGTAGAAATTTATGGCTTTAAAATGAGGAGGTTGTAATTGAAAAGGATACAATATGAAATAGGAAGCCGGTGGAGTATTTCTAGATATGGTGTGACATTACTCATTCTGTCTAATCTTAAAACAATACAGCATAATGCATTTTTAACTTTCTGAGGTGCAGCAACATGCACTTGATAATCCAATATAGTAGGGAATTACAGTAGTTTTGCTTGACAACTGACCATAGTGTTTGCCACAAGAACTACAGATAGGAATTTACGGATATGTCACAAATCCCTGAGGTGATAGACAGGTATTTTTAACAGGGTGATAATGATTGTAAGCCAAAAGTGATTTTGAAAATTTTCTAATTGAAAAAAAGTCCAAACATATTTGCACTATCAACAACATTTGTATGATCTGGTACTAATTCAACTGAGGACTTAGGCAGGATCTTTTTGAAACTGTTTCACAGTGCTTTTAAATTCGGCTATGATTCTTGAAAACGACTGCTTTTAGCCTGTTCAAGGAGAAAATTGTCATGGTAACATCAGCACAGTATCTAATGCAACTACTGACTGTGTTTTCATGCCACCATGCTCTCTCACATTCCCCTTGAAATGTTTGGCAGCAAGGATGTCAACATTTGTGAAATCGATATCGGGATACAATAATGATTTTTGTATTTTTTTTTACTTATTGCCCATCCAGATAGGTCTTAATGTCACCACAAACACAAACATTGAACTGTTCAATCAATATAACTTGTCTAAGCTGTTCAAAGTCTGTATCATTTTCTATAGAATTACACAATCTGTCAAAGTATTTTTCCCATGTGCAAATTCAACATGAGTTTGATTTTCTCTTGTTTATTATATTTAATGGTAACTTTTTAACTCATATGCTTTTAAAGTAGCATTTTCACACAGTTACTAAGGCACCAGCCATTTTGGCCACTGTTGGCTGTATAAATCTTTAAATAAAATTAATGATTTTTCAAATGGTTAATTGAATGGCTGGATCGATTAGTTATCTCAAAAGGTTGAATGAATGATTGGATTAAATAGATCAAGTGGTTGGATCCAGGTCAGTTCCCAAGAAGTAAAGAGGCAACATGGGATAACATTTATTTTTCTATTTTTCTACCCAATTTTTATCAGGCACAATATACATTTAAAATACATTCAAAACAACTGAAATTAAGTTATGTATTTGCCCCTAACTGGCCAAATAAGCCTGCCTTGCAAGTGACCTAAGTAAAGGGAACTTGAACCGTAGTGAACTCCAAGGTCATGCAGCTGACCTTCAAATATGGAAGGTCAAAAACCCAACATGACGAACGGTGAAAGAAAAGCAAGCAGGCTGGGCAGCAAATATGAAATTATCTGTCTAAAGTCCATGGGTTTCTATTAATTTCTGCCCAACCCGCCGGCCAGTCCAGCAACAATGAGGTCATGAAGACAGGTCCTGGAGCAATGACCTCCAAGGTCAAATCCAAGGTCAAGGTCAAACTGACAAACGAAGCAAGGCAAGGTAAAATGGCCAGAAATGCTAGTCAGTGTGTTTCCAGCTGATAACCCATGAAAGAGGGTAAAGTTAAAAAGTTAAAGTATTAGCATTTGCATCTGTATCATAGTAAAGGTACTGTGAATTCACAGTGTACAGGGTGAAAATAAGAAGCACCCAAACCCAAGTAGGACCTAGTGACGTAGAGCATGTTGAAAAGCAAGGGCTACAGGGGAAGTAGTGGTGACAGCAGAGGAAAGGTAGGTCCAAACAGCATCAGATTTCCAGGTACCATGCTTCATTATATGCTCAAGAGGTACGCCCTGGGAAAAAGCCCAAGCAGCCCCACCCCTACGGAAATCATGGAATGTGAGTACTTTACTCAAGGAAAGTGCCTTGGAAATGTCCTTCAGATGTTTGCGAGCTACAGAGTCAGTCAATGGAACTAATCCTTTATTTCTGGGAATTAGAAAGACTGGAGAGTTATCGGTGCCTTTGAATGTTGCAAACATGGTTCTAAGCGCCATAATGGGGGACAGGTTCGAGCCTGCCAAATCTGGCAGTGAAACAGTGGTAAAATCCTTTCTGTTCTGCATTGTTTTGGACCATTTTATCACTAAAACTGCCCCAGAGTCCCCAAAAATTACGTCACCAAGGAGCCAGCTGTCTGGTATGGTCGAATGAGGCCACTGAATGTGGAAGAACATTGGATAACCTAAGAAATGAAAAGAAAACCACCAGGTACAAAGGCTTAAAGATCACTGGAAACTGCATGCTGTCGCATTGGTGGATAATACGTTGTAATAAAGTGACATCTAGATGGGCAGAAATTGAAGGATTAAAAGGGGCTTGCAACCTAGTTGCTTTGACAAATAGGGCCAATCTTTCATCTCTAAAGGCACTGGTATCAAGGCCGTGCAAGATATGTAAAGCCCTAATGGCTGTTAAGTGGTTTTGTAAGTGAGAAGAAGAAATTCCATTATGATGTAAGAATTCTACAAAGGCCAACAACAAATGAATATTCACCTGATAGGGAAACAGCCCAGCTGCCACCTGGAAAGCTATAAAGTCTGACCACATCCTACGATACTGCCTCAATGTGGCAGGACGGAATCCTGACGTGAGCTTATCAACAGCAGACATGGCCAGCTGGGCTGCATTACCCATGGAATCTACAAGAGAAAATTATATGGTATAGTTTAGCAATGTTAAATCTAAATGCGTTGGAATCCAACTGTAATCAGGCAGTATATGAGCGAGCTGTGTACAGTTATCAGCAGTAAATTGCCACCTGGAAAGGAGATCTGCCAAAACATTGCTCTGGCCTGGGATATGTACAACTACTATCTGTATATGGAAAATTGCACAAATAAGCCAAATGTTCCTGGCAATGAGAGCCAGAGTAGGGTCCCTAGCCCTGCCAGAGTTCAAAACCTCTACCACTGCCATATTATCGCAATGGATACGTACTCGTCTATTTGCCCAATGAGTAGCCCATATTTTCAGTGCTACTATTATGTTTAGTATCTCTAAATGAGCAATGTTATAGTGGAGATAGCCTTTGGGGATGGGTAGAGCATATACCATGTTACCATGAGCGCCCCCAAAGCCAGTAAGACAGGCATCCAGGTGTACTTCTGAATGGCAATAAGATTGGTCATAATAAGTGACACCATTATAATGAGGAAGGAAGGAATTAAACCAAGCTAAGTCATGTTTAAAGTCAGCAGTGATTAATATCTTCCTTACATTTACGTTATCTCTCAATAATTGCAGCATTCTGTTTAGAAAGAATCTGGAATGTTTTACACATCTAGACACATAAAGGAGAGACCCCAAGAGGGATTGAAGGTCCCTTTTGCTACAATAAGTCTTGGAACCCCAGTCTGCACATAGCTGAGCAATTTCAGCCAATTTTTCGCTTGGAATGGAGATGGTTTTTTGCACCGAATCTACCAGTATACCTAAGCAAGTAACTGAAGTGGCAGGTGGAACCAATTTTTTTGGGATTAATGTCTAATCCTAGCTCCCCCAACAATTTCTTCAAAAATATGAAAGATTCGTTGATTTTTGAAGGAAGTCCAGTATATATTAGATCGTCTATATAATTGTACAATAGTGGGAAGCCATGCTGGGCCATAATGTAACGAATGGCATCTGTACATCTCTGAAAAATTTGGGAACCATGTCGAAATCCGAAAGCTACCGATCTATCAAGAAAGTACTGATCTTGGAACTTTATACCTAGTAGATCTATGTCCCCAGGATCAATTTTTATTTGTCTAAAGGCTCTGCTGATGTCAATTTTGTAGATTTGTGCTGAAGGCCCCAAATTTCGCAATGAATTCGTTATGGAATCAACAGAGGGATAATTCAAGTCATAAGGGGTACCCAAGTATGTATCTTTAGCCACTCCATTGTTAACAGATGCTCGTTTTGGCCAGCTTAAGTCCATAATGGTTCTTTTGCTGGTAGAATTTTGTTTGTTTCTAACTAACAATGGAGATACATGCATATCTATGGGTTTTGTGTCAAAAGGGCCTAAAATGGCTTCATATTGCCTCTCTTCTTCTAAAAATTTACTAATGTCCTGCATATTTTCGATAGCAGAAGTATGATTTTCTTCAGTAGAGTGTAACTGACAACTTCTATCAAAATCTAACGGAAAACCAAACTCAAGCAAATCACATAATTGCTGGTCCCAGTAATTTTTGAGGTAGCCTCTCCAGGCTTTGATGTTAAGTCCAGATTGGACAGGTATACGACAATGTAGGAAGTTTGGGAGATTGCTATCTTTTATTAACTTATGAGCCTGCAATACGTCGGGTATCTGATCCCATTGAACTGACTGGCCTTGATAAATTTTTAAAGCAGATTTGGGGAGGAAACCAAATTGTTTGGTGTTTTTCTGAGAATTAATCAGATGTAACATATGGTCATATGGTGCATCATACTCGGCATTAAGAACACACTCCTCACTGGAGTTGAAATATTGGGGTTCTGAGTTTCTGTTTTGCAACTGTGGTCTAATAGACGGGTGCATACTGAGACAATCTTTGGGTGTACTTTGATTGACAGTTGCGACCTTAAGGTCAACTATGTTGTTGCATGAATTATTTGATTCCCCATCAAAAATCCCATTTTTGTTTTTTTCCCACCAAATGGTTTTTGACCTGCTTAGCCAATGTTGGCTGGTTACTGCAACATAACATGTTTTCCATACTGTCTTTTGTATCTGTATCTACTACACATAGATCATCAGCAACTAGTTGCTGTAGTACATGGAACCTGTTGTTTGACAATATTTCCGGCTTTTGAGCAACCACCTCGGCCACACTGCCACTACCCCAAGGCTGTGGACAATGTTTTGCCACAATGTGATTTTGTTTTTTACATATGGACTTACTAGAGGGCTGTGACTGAGCTTTGCTGGACAACTTAACATATGGAACTTTGTTGGTCTTAGCTACTGTATGAGCACTGCTGTAACCTTGGTTGTTGCCTGCTATACCTAGCTGTATGTTATTAGTAGCCCCAAGATTCCTCTCAGCCCTCGGGTAGGAAGGCACATTGCCATCTACATTGGAAAGTAATGCTTGAGCATAAGACTTATTAGGTTTAACTGTATCAAAGGCACTAGCTTGTTGAAACCAACGTATTGCTTGATGTTTAGATACAAATGATTCTGACTTGGCAGAATGCAACTGTGTGCTGAAATAAGTTTTAGTAGGAAACAATCGGGTGGGAGCAGGTTCGAACCCACCCTGGCTTACTCGTTTTTTGTCATTTTCTTTATCTTACTCCTACAATTTTGTTCCGAATGGGGGTATGTTTTGCCAAACTGTTGAAAACAATGGGCACAGATGTGTCTGTAAGTGACACCTTTTGTGTCATGTGATTTTTGGTGAGTACATGTACCCTGATTGTAGTATGAGCAAGTGAGTACCTTATTTTTGGTTTTCTTTTGAAAATTTGACACTTCTTCAGAAGTGTTAGCTACATGTCGTTGAGCATTGGCTCGCCTTATCCTGTCCAACTTCTCAGTTTCAGTATAATTTTTTACTTCCCCTTGCTCCATTCTACAAAGCAGGACAGCATGGCTGGCCCGTGCCGCATCCCAAGAGAAGTCATTGGCATCCTCCATCAGAGCTATTAGATAATCAAGCATGTGCTCCTTCACTTGAGGATCTTGCTCTTCTCTTAGGATCCGGCAGAAACCAGCCACCCATTGGACTACCGACAATTGATCATATTGGATTCGTTCTTTTTTGAACCCAGAAAGTACAAATTCTTGTGGCCACTTGACCCGATTCGAAACCAAGACCTCCACAGGTCCCCCTCTAAGGGATTTTAACTTTGTACCTGCAGTAGTATTTTGAGCTAAATCTCTCAATCTCTGGTCCACTTGGCTTTGAATGAACGCATCTTGTCTAATGGACTGTAAACTTGGCATGCCGGAGGTAGGGCATTGATTCTGTGGCAGTGTGACCGGGGTAACTCGTGTGCTGGCCTTACTTTTGGAAACTCCCTTGATTTTTTTCGGATCCGAATGTTTTTTGACTTTCTTACTCTCCAGTACATTTAATCTATCACTGATAGATGAAAGCTGTGCTAAAATTTGAACGTTTATTGCCTGTTGAGTGGCAGCATCCGACAAAGTATTCCCAGCAAGCGAAGTACTTGGTGTACTGGAAGTACTTTGTTTACTTTCTGTGCCGGTGGCATGTTCCGTGTCAGAATTTTCAATAACCGCACTACAGTCTAATTCAGAGTCTGCCGAATCATCAGAATCTGAATTATGGTGACTTTGTGAAATTTGTGTCAAAAATTCCGGATCAGACATATGAATCTGTACTGGGAGTTGTACAGTACTAGTACCAGAACGCAAGTTATAATGCCGGTTGTCAGCCTCTGCCATTGTATACAACACAATATAAAATAAAATGGTAAAATATAAAAACACTCAGTATAAAACCACTTAGATGTAAAAATAGTCTGCAGTTGCACTTGAAGTTGAAATTTCGTAAAAATATTTTTCTTGCTGTGTGCCCATGTGCCTCCAACTTCAAAATGGAAGAATGACAGGGGTTTACAGACGAGGACCAAAGGCTGTCCAATCAGAAGCAGCCACATAGTATTAATACAAAGTAAAATAAATTAAAGTAGTGACCAAACAACATGATTTAAAGTAGTAACCAACTTCTTCAGAACTGACCTTGCCCACACCCTCATGTGGTCCCGAACAAGCACCATATTTTCATGTTACTGATGACAGGGACAAGCACACTAGCTTTTGTTTGTAACAAAAAGATAGAAAGTTGCACTTAACAAATTTATTTAACAATCAAACTAATAATTACAGTCAACTGATTCAGTGTATTTTGAATGTACTTGAAAGTAATTGCATAATGCTTGAATATTTTAGCCACGTACAAGTACTTTTAATTTTCAGCTGTCAAGTACAAGTACTTGAAAATGAGTAATTCAGTACAAACGCTTGTTCTCGCCCCAGGCATGCAACTGCGATACTCTACTCGTTTGAACAATAACAATAAAGTAATAAAACCAATCTGATCTGACCACAGTTTGTTTTACACTTAGTTAACTATTAACACCAGATTATTCTATTCTCACTTACCTTTCATTACGGCTTGGTGTCAGTGGCTCTGTACCCAAGGGGTTCACCTCCTACCTTGTCATTATCAGTCTATAAAAATAGCTGTATATCTTCGTCAACTTTTGTTGGCTGTGACTGAGGGTTCTGTTTCTGTTCCATTTCTTTTTTCATTGTGTACAACACCCCTCACTAAGATGACTGAAATACATATTGATGTTGTTTTCTGCAAATTTGCCAGTTTCTGCCCCATTTAGCTTCTTTGTTTGTGGCTATGCTCTTTCATTAATAGCGATTTAGACCATTGGAATTTACTTTTTAGGATTCTTCAATCCAATCAACATAACGTTCAATGTATTCAGAAAGGTGCTGCCAGAATAACAAGAAATACAAGTAGCTATACTAGAATCACTTCCATCTTAAATATTTTGAATTGGTTGCTGATTAAATATTGGTCAGTGTTCAAAACTACCTCACTGGTCTTAAAAGTATATCCATCTTTCTGCAATAAAGTGATGATAAACATCTTATCGTTCCACAGTTTAGTTCATTGATTCATCAAGTAGTCACCATTTTGTTGCACATTTGCTCTATATGTACCAAAATGGAATGAGCTGTCTGGTGAGAGTCGGGTTACCAATTCTCTTTCTACTTTCAGAAGAAAAATAAATTTAAATTCTTCACCTCATAGCCTAGATCAAACGTGATGCTGCTCTTATAGGTGCAAATGCTTTGCTTGGTAGTCAGCTCGACCACTGTAATTCGTTTTTAGAGTCTCTCTGCTCTTGATCTTCAGAAGCTTCAGGCATTACCAATACCACCATGCATTTACAAATCACTCCTGTTAGAAAAACTCTCTCTATTGGCTGCTTGTTGAACATCGCTCTGTATTAAAGATTGCCTTGTTGGTGTTCAAGTTCATATTTGGACCTTTTCTTAAACCAAGATATATTGTGTATAACACACGTAGAAGTCAAGCCGATTGTATGTTGCTTGACCTCCCACACTTTGCCTAATAAGGATATAAGTGTTGAAGCATTTCAGCCTCAGCTTAGCATATGATGTTCAAAAGATTTAGAATGTTTTATATGATGATGTACATTCAGCCACGTCTCTCAACTCTTTCAGAAAGTATGAAACCTACGTCTTTGCAAAAGCATACACACCCTGGTGTTTAACCTTTTTCCCGGTCTTTCTCCATGGTGCTAACCCTTGCTATATACCGTCTCTGGAAATGTTATATGGATTTCTGCTTTTCTGTTATCACACGCCTCAAGTCTGTCCTTAGATGGAGATTAAGTGCTGCAAAAGTACTACTAGAATTTCTTAAAGCATACCTACCATAGCCTATTCATTAATCCTGCATCTTTATGGTGCTAAAATCTTTTCTGGCCCAGGATTTTGGGAAAATTGAAATTGATTCTGTTTATTCATTGAGATTAAACATGCTAAATCTTGGATGAAATTTGAATTAATTCTGTATAAATGTATCGTTGGGTTGCACACATCATTGCTGTAAACATTTGCCATCCCAAACTCTCTAATTTAAAGGATTAAGGCCTGAGCTTGGACAGTATTGACCATTTTGAGTCACAGCAATATTTTCTCACTCAACAGATGACCAAACATCACCACATTACCAAATTTTGATAACTGTTTTTTTTTCACAGTCATGTTATACATTATGCATGATCTGTATTAGACCTAACCATGATATAACTACCAGCCACTTTTCTAGTACATTTTATCCAAAATGTTATATCTTAAATGTCAAAAATCATTTGTTCACGAGTAGCCATATTTAAAATACATAGATGACGTAACACCATTAGCATCTAAATTTTCACATAACAGTCAGTAAACCAAAGAAAATTTTAAAAATTTACGATGAAAATGACCAACAAATCAACATAACTATTAGTTCCATATACAGGTTATATATAGAAGTTGTTTACAGGATTTTGTATCTGTACTTCAGCACTGTATCCTCTTGTCTCAATGCCCTGGCAACAATTACATGGGAAGATTTCCTCATGTGGAAGTTTGATTTTCTCTCTGAAGGAAGAAAAACAAATATACTGAAAGGTTTAGGTATGATTCTAATGTTTAAAAATAAGCCACCTGTTAAATGTCACGAAGGACAAGACTGCCTGAAATGACCGATCTACAATCCCCAGCTACATGCTTGTGTTTGTTTGCATTAGGAAATCATACAAATTGGGACAGAATTGACATTTACATTTTGTGAATGATATTTGTTAAGAAAAACTTTTTTTAACAGTTACTTCGAAGCCAAGTGGAAGTTTAGCAATTGATAGATCCTTCAATCAGAATAAGGTTTCATATTAATTTCAATTTGGGGTTTAGCTGGTCTACAACCATTATAATGTAAAAGGCTAATTAAGGTTTCTTATTTAATTTCTGTTCAATTAATGTCATCTTTTCTGTTATTGTAAAGAGTTTGTATTTGTGACTCTATGTTATCTTGTAATTGTTGTACATTCCTCATGGGCTAGTTTTAAACCCAAAACCGCAGAATTAGTAGCCAAAATTAACACATAGCAGTACCTTTTTACCCTTATTTTATTTATTATTATCCATATCTAAATTTGTGTCTGTATGACCACAGATCACAGCAGTGAATTTGTTCTAATGATATTAAGCCACTGGGTCTCTGTGGCTATATGTGTTTAGCTTAAATTAATACATTTACATCCGCTGAAGAATTATCCTGGTATGGCAACTGTGGAAAGGGGGGGGGGGGGACTTTGACCCAACTTTGGTGTAATTCTACTGTGATTCTGAATATTGCTCCTCAATGTTACAGTGCTGGTTTATGGTATAGGAGCAGTAGTGTTTGCTTTCTTGGTGAGCACACTCAGAGGACATGTTGTTCAGGTGACAGTGAGTTTTATGGAAACAGCTAATGGCCCTATGATGGGTCTCTTCATTCTTGGGGCATTTTTCAAGAGGACCAACTGGCTGGTTAGTAAAAATAAAAATAGTAGAATAAAGGGGTAATCAGTAGTACTCTTATTATGTCAATATTAATAGTCAGTTAAAAGTGGTGGCATGACTTGAAATATGAAATATATATATATTTTTTGAGATATTAAGTCAATTTTTGAGATAGTTATCTAAAAAAATTCACCTAATATTCTAAAATATTGAGATAACTATGTCAAAAAATTTGAGATAACTATTTAAAAAATTGAGATATTATCTCAAAACATTGACTTAATATCTCAAAAAACGGAGATACTATTTCACTAAATTGAAAAAAAAAATTACTTGGCCCTTATACTCTTCCATAGAAATCTGAAAAGGGACAGTTTTAAAAATAGGTTTAATAATTAAGATAAGAATGCCCTCCTTGAGAATGATATTTGTACATTGTAACATACACACAAAATATTCAACACATAAATCTTATGCACCATCTATGCTGTTACATGTTATCCCATTAATAACTCAAGTATAATGAATATATTATACAATTTTTAATCATTAAGCTCAATTATTAAAACAATATTGAAAATTTATGCCCCGTTTCCTTTGCCCAAATTCTTGCAGTCCAGCTTCTATTTGTTCTTTCCCCAAAAATATCTGGATGTGAAATGTCCCAGTACTAGATGCCTGCATCCAAACACCCCCTGATCTCCCCTCTGTCAATAGTCCAAGCCTCTCATATTTCTGACACTCCTTTATTTCCCTCTGTTTAAAGTTTGTTTAATTTAAAACATATGACTGTAATTTAAACACCAGATTAAAAACTCAAAGACAAAATAAACCAAATTAAATTACTTTATAAGGTTTCTATTTATGGAAACATCAGGTAGCTGCTGAATGGGTAGTAAAACCTCAACTTTGACTTTTTTGGATATCTAACTCATTTCATTGTATTGTTGACTGCTGCTTATGTTGAGACTATCCTTTGTCCACATTTGTCATTCTTTATTCAAACTGACAAGAAACCTAGATGTTTTGTCCCATTATGTTACAGGTAGTTAAATTACAGTTGGCCAAACATAAGGTTAAAACTGTGAATTTCAGAACCTAGTCATAAGAAGTCTTGTGTTTCATATTGCAGGGGGCAATAGCAGGTTGTTTCATTGGACTGGCCTTTCCAATGTGGATCAGTTTGGGATCTTACTTTGCTGTTTCTGGATTTCCACCTCTCCCAACATCTATTGAAGGATGTGTGTGGAATGGTACAAGCCTGTTAAATCTTACGACCATGGCACCAGTAATTTACCAGAAAGCGTAAGTTGATAGCTCGTGATAAGAAGCATGAATCAGCCACATTTTGTCATATAAAAAGATGTCATTAGAAAGTTTTAATTGGTGTAATGCAGACTTCCAACACCATAGTGTACCGTTCATTCCTGAAAATGGTCTGAATGATTTGAAACAGTTGTAAGAACTCCAGAAATAACTCATATTTAAAAGGAAATACAGTGCTGTAAACTTCAGTTTCCAAACCTTCTTTGAGGTTATGTGGATCAAGTTAGTTACAGGCACTCAAAAGGTAAACTAATAGATCGCAACCACTGAGGTTAGATCAAAGGTCAAGAGAGGTCCAAAAATGTCAATGGCGAGTGGTTCAAACCAAATATATTAGTAATTCTACTTGTTAAAACAAACTTTAAACTCACAAAATAACTTAAAAAAATTTTAAATGTTAAAAGTTTTGAGGCACCAAGCACAGATCCCAGCAAAAGATGGAGTCAAAGGTGGTAGGGATAATAGAAGGGGCAACAGATGCTTTTTGAAGGTAGAACCAAACTGCTGAGCTTCTCCAAAGTCCGAGAACCATAATATCCTGCATATTATTGTCAAAACCTAAAGTAGCACCATATCTCCTAAAAGTGTGAAAACCGTGGATTTAGAGTGGGATGTTCAAAAGATTATGCACAAATTTTAATGCATCTCTGATGGTGGTGTCAATGACAGGATTAAAAGGGGGACGAATTATAACCAAACAAAGGATGGGTAGGAGACAAATGTCTCATGTTGAGTAAAATCTTAATGGCTTCTACAGGACACAAAGGATGACTGGACAGTTGGGGACTCTGTACAAAGTGATGGGATCTACCATGATAAATACAGTCCCCCCATTCAGCCCACAAGACAGCTACAACACCAGCATGAGGGTACCATGAATTTATCGATACATTAACATGATAATACAGACTATGACACTAAGTGATTATTTACATGTCCCATAGAATACACAAGACTGAATACAGAATACAAAATATACCTGAATACACAATTTTCAATACACGAATTTAGATACACAATTCAGATACAGAAGTAACCATGAATACACAATTTTTAGGATACACAATTCAATACACAATGACAAATCCAATGACACTAAAATTTGCTAGACGATAACAGCATTAAGGTCACCTTAACTGGAATATATGAGATTACTACCAAAAACATGACACCAAGTACACAATAAAAAGGAACCACTGAAATTTAGAAAATAATTTATGTACATGCTAAATTATTTTAACAAGCTTTCAGTCCAATAACCTATAAGATGACAAAGTATATAAAATTTTGAACAAGTACATTTTGAAAAGAAAACACTCAAACCCAACTCACAGCATTTATAAGCTGTATAACCTAGCAAAAGTAGATGTTACTTGGTTAGCATTATCTAAATTGGTATGTATACAGTTCCACACACAGTCGGATGACCATGTACCTTGCATTTTTATCTGTTGAAGAGGGACGTGCGATGCAAAAGCCAAGGAAGCCCCAGACCTTATAAAGGAATGGAAGGTGAAATAATTGGGAGTGTAACCTAACTGGGAGTTGGTAAGAGATAAGACCTTTCTTACTTTTGAATCTATAAGAACCTGCCATCCTGCAGGATACTTGAATTGAAACAAGGGGTCATTCTTAGTGGGTTGTATAATTTAAATATATTTTGACAGCACGCAAAGGACAAATGGCAGCTCTGCCAAAGAATGGAAGTGTGATCATTTTAATCTTATCTTGAGATTGCAAAGTCTTGGACCATTTAATAAAAATGTTTAGAATTTTCATCCCAGAAGACGTCCCCTCCCGTCAAATGTCTTGTATAATCATATGAATTAAGAGAGTGAGCGCATAGCTTCAATAACCTAAAAAAGCCAAAGAAAGCCAAAAGAAATAGTGTTTTAGAAACTTGGCTCATATACAGGGAATCACAGCAGACAACCATGGCATACAAATATTCAATACTAATAATGTTGCATTTTGTGATAGATAAGGGACGATTAAATTTTAGAGATTTGATAAAATAGTGCAATTTTTTATCATCCAGAGCTACAGTAGATAACCCATACATAATAAACTTGGACCTAATTGCTGACAAGTAATTACATACCATGCAAACAGAGACATTGTTGACATTCAAACACTCAAGAAAAGCCAGTAGAATGCCCACATGAACATCACACATGACAACTCGAATATACACACAAAAAGCAATGAACACTCTGAACATGAATGTGTAGGCTGCTTGAGTTGAAGGCCTAAACACAGAGTTGAGCCTAGACATGGCCTGTGATGTAACGGCTTCCAACTTTGAGTGACCTAAAACAAAGCATAGTATAATGTCATTAGTATCACATTTCACAATTTAAATCTAACAAAGAGAATGAAGTCTTCATCCACAAAACTTTTGGCACCAAGGAGTTAAGCTCCTGAATATCTTTTACACTACCAGTCCATCTGGACAACAAATCAGCAGTTCTATTCTTTTTACCACTAATGTGTACATAAGTGATTTCAATATCATATTTCGCAGCCAGAAGACACACATTTCTGGCACATGCAGCCAGATATGGATCCTTAGTGCGTCCAGATTGTAATACCTGTAACCACAGCACTATTGTCACAAAATAACCTCACCCCTTGTTTTGCCCAATTATTGTAAAACAACCCCAAAGCAACCAGTATATTTATCATTTTTAAATGAACTATATTTAGGTTACAGAAACCTGGAGGTATGGGAACATGGTAGACCAAGTTATGAAACACACACCCCAATCCTTGGAGGCAGGGATCCAAATGCACCTGAAAAGCCAATCTTTTGTGATCATATAAAGCGACTCCATTAAAATGAGGGAGAAACGTGAGAAACCATCTCAAATCTCTATGAAAGCTAGGATTTAAACCTATGTGACTGGCATTGTGTGCACTTCTGAGTACTTCCAGCATCCTGTTCAGAAAGTATCTGGCAGGTTTGACACACTTAGTCCAACGTAGTCATCAATGTACCCAATGATTTTGTGACCCATTTTTTTTCATTATGAAGTGTACGGCGTCGCTGCAATGCTGAAAAATTTGGGAACCATGTTTGCACGGAATGCACATATTGACATATACGTGACGCCACAAGAGGTCATAGTCCATAGGATCCACCTTGATGTGCCTAAATGCTCTAGATATGCCTTTCTTGTTTTGATGGCATCCTTTACCCAATTTTTGTAACTGCTCAGTAATATGATCAATTGTGGGCAGGTGAAGGGAGAAATCAGTCCCCAGATATGAATTTTTGTCAATCCCCTCATTTACTGAACAACCCAGAGGCCAACTAAGATCAACTATGACCCTTCTGTTATCCGAATTTGGCTTCTCTCGAGTTAAAAATGGAGATATGTGCCCACCGGGCACGGATGTTTCTTAAAAGGGCCAACAATTGCATTGTGGGCAAGTTCCTCTGACAATTATGCTTCAATGTCTCTCGCATAGTGAATAGCCGAATTATGGTTGGCCCCTTCCCATTTCAGAGGAAAATTCCTATTAAAATCCAACGGAAAACCAAAGTACAGTAGGTCAGTCAGTTGCTTATCCCAATAATCTGACAGGTGAAATTTCCATGCACTCAAATTTAATTGAGAATTGACTTTTAGGCGAGCACCTAAGAAATTTGGCTGTACAATCACAATCACTGCTTTACAATCACATGTGCTTTAATAGGGCAATAATGTGACATTTCATAAATTTTTTGGGATTCAGACAATTGAAATTCACCCAGTGGTATGAAACCAAAGTTAAAATCCCTCTGAACCTTCAATTTCTTGTACGATTCTGAGTCACAATCAGGAGTACTTGTAAAATGGCAAGATCTATTAAAAATAGAATTCAAGTACTTATCTTCTAGTCCATTAATGTCAAAAATCTTCATTTTTTTGAACCACATTATCAGCACCATCAACAACCTTGTGACATTCATCAGCATGCTTTTCAATACTGGCACTATGTATTGGTGAAGCAATATGACCACGTTCTATTTCGTCTGATGTTAAACCACTACTCGTGGCACTGCGTTGAAAGTCAGCCTTTCCAGAGACTTCGTCTGTAACAACAGAAGAAAATAGACGACCATCACACAGGGAACGCATTTTACTCACAGTCTGACTGCATTGGCGGCCATCTTGGGCAAAGACTTTACCAGTGATGTTAGTGCTTACTGAGGGAGTACAAGTCTTTCTGTACAATTCAAATGCTTTGCTTTTTGACATGGCCATCAATGACTAAATTTTTGACTGATTGAAGCTTGAGTTATTTACAAACCTAGTTCTGTACACCTTTTCATTTTTGACATTGTAATTATTTACATTTTCAATAATACAAGATTGCTCATAAACTGTATTATTTTCAAAGATGCTCAAAGGTTTTTTGGGCCCAGAGCAGCTGACTGCTCGTTTTTGGCTGCTTTTTGGACCACAAACAATCCTTTTCTGGGTGGTTCAGCTGTCTAGCGTTTTCTAGACAATTGGCACAGATATGTCTGTGTAATTTACCACTGCTCTCATGGTCTTTTGCAAATACACCTGACTGGTACAATTTACAAAACCATGGCCTCTTGTTAACCATCTCACCATTTTTGCCAAAGTTTTTGAAATTTTAAACATGTTTTTGGGCGTGAGCCCTCCTAACTCTATCAATACAGGCAGTATCATCCCAGGTGACAGCCCCCCCCTATCCATGTCACACATCAATACGGCATGTACCACCTTTGCCCCATGCCAACTAACGTCATTGGCATCCTCCATTAAATCTGAGAGGTAATTTAACATGTTTTCTCTTGTTTTTGAGACTTTTCTTCTAATATATTTCTGGCAAAGCCTTGCACCCACTGGCACCAGGTGAGCTGGTCGTATGACATACATTGCCTAGAACTACCACCTAACACTGTATGATGAGGCCAGAAAACTCTTTTACTTACAATTACATCAACATTGCCACCTCTTTTCGATTTAATTTTTTTGTTTTTTACCTTTAGGGGAGAAACTACAATCCTCAAGCTAATGTAAATGACAATCAACTTGACGCTAAATGTTTTTAGCTGACTTTAATTGACTCAAGCTTGGAACAAGTGAATCATCAGATGATGAGTCCCTACCTTGATCTTGGTCAGTGTGTGGACTTTTAGTCAGAGAAAGGCTGCTTATCTTGTGAGATGCAGACTTCTGTTTAATATCAGCCATCTCTCCTTCCATGCTGTCTAGACGCTTATTAACTGTCTGTAGTTGCTGTAATATCTGCATATGTACATCTGCTGCAGCTGCCTCTCTCTGATCACATGTCTCTGGGGTCCTAGCACCAGAGTCTCCCTCAGCATCACTAGAAGCTGTGACTTGTTCCAGAAGCTTGCATTTTTTCCCGTTGGTGGAAGGTGTCTACTCATACACTTAGTGCATTTTACTTTGTGATTGGGCATTGTCAAACCCCTAATTTAAATTTTGTCTATGTCCTAAATGATCTGAAATCAATAAAATACACAAGCATGTTGAGTGACTGACGTTATGCTTGACTTACTGGAGGTAAATGAATCAAAAAGTTTCAATCAAATCTCAACCATAGGCCAAATTGCAAAAATAACATAAGGTAGACTGTCCCTCGGAGTTGGTAAATCAAGCTTAAGGCCGTCAAAACAACACGCTGAGCAATCTAGGCATCCCAGGTTCAAACCCAGAGTCACTTGCACAAAGTTCAACAGTTCAGTCACAGCTGTAATGAACTTTTATCAAATAACAATCATTAAACTGCTCAAATTAAAAACAGGTTCATATAAAATCACTAAAACTTGATCAAATCCAGCCACAAAACCGTATAAACATTCAAATTTCAATCACAAAGAATAGCCAACGAATTTTCATAGAACCAATGTTTACAGTTCTGGCTCTTCTTTCATAGTGAAACAACGGCACCCCAGATTCTCAGAAATTTAGCGAGGAACCAATGAGAAATTAGCAAATTTTCCTTTCTCACATGTAAACCCCACAACTCATGAATATTCATGAAGCAATTCCTGCCAGGAAATTTTCACACTCTAATACCAATTAGATTAAAACTGGCCCACAGTTGCCAGGTGATAGGGATTTCTTACCCAAAGTGAACCCCAGACTGGTCACCAACCCCCATGCACTGAACTTATGGTCTAAGGGAGACGCCTTGAGAGCCCCGTACACCCAGGAAGACTCTTAGTCTATTTGAGAAGGGCATGGGTGCCAGGAGGGGCAAAAATGACATCTTGGTGCAAAGAAATGTTCTGTCAAAATATTTCTGTCTGGAATGAGGATTAATGTTTGACATTCTTCAAATCCAAAGAAAGCCAGCAAAAATGCTGCTTTGCAAAAAGGAGATCACTCAAAAGGTCATGCGCTTGGTTTGTAGCTGCAAGAGTTTTGAGCTAAAAAATTCCTTTGGGAATGGGTGAAAAAGTAAAGTTCAGAGTAATGGTTGTCACGTAATCTGACACCATCTGGTTTGAAAAGAGGGAGGGGGTCCCAACCTCCATTTCTTGTAAAACACTTGAGAGATGACAAGCAATTCTGAATGACCCGAGGTGAGATATTGATTATGTAAAGAAAGCCAATAGTGAATGCAAAAAAAAGGGACAGGATGATTCATAAACAAAACAAATTATAAAAAGTTCTACAATGTGTAATATGAACTGCTCTCGTTGATGGTCTATATGTGGACTTGGTACGTGCCAAAGCCTGAGAAACCAAAGATAATGAAGGAGCCAATGGATCTTTAATTAAATATAAAGATCCAGGTTAAAAGCATGCAAGGGAACTTTATTTCAAATGAAATTATCCAAACATTCTAACATCACCTGATTGACTAGCTTATTTGAACCTATATGCGAAAATGTGTCGATGATGTTCTGTTTTCTTACAATGTGCCTACCTTCAATGTCCATATCATAATGAGCTATGATGAGCCAGATATTCTGGATGCCAAGGGCCAACAATGTATCCCTTGTACCCAGGTAGCTCATAGATGGGAGTAGCATAGACCCTATTTCGCCCCATATCTGTTGGACAGGCATCTAAATATAAAGCCTGCTCCTAAACATCAGGGTCTTTCTTCAAACATGTAATGTCATTGAAGTGTGGCAAAAATCGAACAAACTAATCTAAATTCCTGCTGAAATCATCTTTTAATATAATCCTAGGACCATCAGAACACCTAAACCATGCCAAGATGCGATTAACAAAGATTCCAGAGGCTTTGACACATTTTTGGATGTAAATGTTTGCCCAAAATAGACTGATAAGCTTTCCTACTCAAATACTACTTCTTTGTGACTGTCAAGCACTCCTGATATATCTGTGAAAGCTTACATGGTCAATTCTCATGGTATTATTTTGAGTGTCAATCTCAATACCCAGGACTGTCAGACAGAAGTTTGTTCTGATTAATAGGTAAGCCAAGCTCCTGCAACAGGTCACATAAATGGTGAAAAGATTGTACTGCCTCATGCCGACATAACCACCACATTATCATCAATCATCATGCAAATTCACTCTATATTTCTTCATCATGAAGGAAATGCTATCAGAACAAAGCTGAAATGCTACCATTCCGTAGACCCAGCAGAACACGACTACTACATCAATGAAGTAGAGACCTTGTCATTTGATACGAAACATAATGCAATGGCTGGGTCCAGACGCAGATCCCTAAAAGCCTGAGCCACCTCTGCTTTGAACTAAAATAGGTCGGATGCATTCACAATGCCCTCCACAATATTATCAACTTAAGAAGGAAGTCATTATGGTCAAATTTATTCCTGTCTACATGGTCATTAAGTGAAATCCCTCGAGGTTATGAGAGATCAAGAATCACAATCCTTTTATCCAAGTATTTAGGACAGTTAACTTCCTCAGTCCCTAATTCACGTCCTGGACCCAACATAGCCCCTAATGAGACCTCCTTGTCCATATATCCTTGAACGTCTTCCAAATGAGGCAATGCTGAGGAACGATTGTTAACATTTGTACTATTCAACCCTTTACTTCCAGGCCCCAACATTGGGTCCCGACTTCAGTGGGAATCAAGCACACCTATAATTTGGCTCAGCTATATCTCTAACAATTTTGGATATTTGCAAGCATTTGTCAATGCTGTCAATGCAAATCCCTTGTCGATCAGGGCCACTGAACTGAAAAGTATCTTTCTGCAAAGAAATAAACCCTGTCTTTTTGTCAAAAAAGTTCTCTTATCCAAACGGCCAATTCGAACATTGCTTCTCATTTCATTTTCTGTAGAGTCTTTATGATTATATTTAAGTTCACATGATGAATCATGTTTCTTATCAATGATATTATTCGAATTAGACACCACACCATTTGTAAAGCTACTGATATCATTATGCATTCCACAAGAGCTACTATCAGACATCAATGATTTGATTCATACACTGTTCATAGGAACAATTAAAATATTGTCCAATCTGTCTATCTTTACAGAAATTGTAAACGTCCCAAAGGGACAATGTTGACCCCCCACAAAAATCATTGAACAAACTAATATCAGTCTAAAACACATAAATATTAACCATACAATCTACTTTATCCACTGTGTATTGATATAATTTTAATTTTAATGTATCAATGTGACTATCATAACTGGTGACAACATATCATTATATTCATCAGTCCACACCAACAAGCTGACCCCAAAGCACTGAGAATCAGCTGATTCAAACATTTGATTACATGTGATATCATTGATACTGTCTATTCTTCAATACTAACTGACCAATACATTCATCAATAGCATGCAATTGCCTAGGTTTTACCATAATACATATAATAGTGATCATTGCTTTGCATCTATAAACCATTCAAAGGTGGTCAAAAATTGTGCCACTTGTTGCATATCCATAGAACGCCTCTTTAGTGTCAATGCAAACAAATATCCTTCATAATTGGTATCAATATCACTCGTGTGAGTATTATGGTCACATTCAACACCAACAATTAAAACATATGTGTTTTTAGTTTCCATGGTTAAAATTATGTACATAGGACCCTTTATCATAGTAGCAACAGATCCTAACCTTCAGTTGGCTAGCAACATTGTGACTGTTAAAAACTGCTATCTGGGACATAATAATCCTGTTGAGGGCCCATTGAGTACCATTTGGGCCAAGAAAAACGGCCCTCCTCAACTTGAGTCATTGAAGCAGCCCAAGCAAGCCATGTAAGAGAAACTGCATCTGTTAATGACATAGTTACCTGAGTGAGCACACGCTTCATCAGTTCAAAATCTTGGATGAGCAAAATATTTGCCAGCTGACAACTGGCCCATTGGGCTAAAGAAAGGTCAACAAACGCGGGTTTTCAACTCTGACCTATGGCTACATACCCTCATTGGGCCACTTCAACTCTGGTTTGGCAGTGCAAGTGTCAGTGGTTTTATAACAACCAGAAAGTTTTCTTATTTCTTCACTGGGACAATTTCCTACTGTGTCTTGTTCTCATACTGAGCTAGTAGCTTAGATACAGCTGAAGAAATACACCTTGCTCCTGACTGCGTTCACAGATGGAATGATGGTGTCCCTTCTGGCTTCCATGGCTTCATTTTGCACAGTGGTAACTAACGACAAAATCTGTATATGATTAATTGGTTTGGGGTTGATAAGTAGCAGACCCCTCATTTACTCCATAAATGTCTGGAGGTCCATGGTGGCCTAGTGGTTAGCAAGTTTAGCATCTAATCACAGGCTGTCACCTCTGAGTGGGGTTCGACTCTCATAAGTGGGAATACTGAGGACCTGTCCCTATATGACCCTGGCTGTTGAACGGGACGTAAAACCCCAACTTTGAACTTTGATCTATAAATGTGTGGTACTTGCACATGAGCCCTTTCAGGGGTAATGGGAGAAGAATCACTATCCGATCTGGATCCTCAAGAGGCAAATTAAAGCTTACTGTCTCCCCGGGTCAGGGCAATTGTCCATGTGTGGAGTTGGCGTTAGCCCCTTTCTGTCCCCTGTCCTGTCCATCTGATGGGCTAGGTCTTGGTTGGCCACCTTCACCCGGTTTAACACTATTAAAATGATCTAATTCATATTTGAGACCCCGGAAGTTTGAGAAACACAGGAAATTGTGTGAAAACAGCCCACCTACAGTCACATTGTAGGATCCGACTTGCAGATATGATCCATCAGCAGGTGTACTTTTGTTAAATGTCCTTTTTCTGGTAAGAACTATCATAGCAGACAGAGATTTTTTTCCTGATGTAATAGGTAATTTTTCTCTTGTTGAAAGGCATTTTTCTTCACTAAAACACTAAAAACTTTCTAATAATTGTCAGGGATACTAGGGAACTATTGAACTGTGACCCTATTTCTGAGTGGTATTGCCAAATAAACAATAATAGTAAACCAAGCCCGATGTGTCCTTAAGGTGGTTACAAACTGATACATTTTAAGATGGTTGTAAACTAACCTAACAGGCCCCTGTCCAGGCCACATCTTACACAGTGGACTATGTTATCTAAAAATATATCCTTATTGAAAAAATAACCTCCTCAAAGTTTCTTTGTGAAATACTATCTACACGTGTGAAATACCTAAGAAATGTACATTTAGAAAGTTAAATTCCTTTCATTGCTTCTATTATTTATTTAGAATCATGCATTTTTCTATATAGAATGTAAATTTCATGTATCAATAACTAGAAAATTACTGAACATATTAATTTTCAAGTTTATCTATTTAATACCGTGTTTCAGAGAAGGCATCAATAAGCTATACACAATTTCTTTTGGATGGTTCCCGTTCATTGCTATATTTACAACTGTGTTTGTTGGGCTGGTAGTCAGTGCAATTTCAGGTAAATTACAATTTGTTTAATTTTAATATATAAAAAAACTAAATTCTAAATGGTTTTACCTTTCTCTTTTATATCTATTTAATTGACTTTTGTTTGATTATTAGTTTGTGGAATGTAGCTTTTAGTGAATTAAATTACAAAATCATAGTGTCATGCCTCATTACACTTTTTCAATCAGAACCTATGATGTAGACACATTTAAAAAATGTCATGTTTGATTACTTACATTATATCTCCATAAGTAATAAACAGGTGTTCTGCCCAAAAGAAAAAGTGTTTAAATTTTGAGAGTGACCCGGATGATATTTTGCATACAATAAAAATTCTGACTTTTAAATTGTCACATGCTTTTGGTCACATAATACCCATAATTCTTTAAATTGCTAGAAAAGTGTTGAGAGTCTAGAATTACCCTTTACCAATGTACATAACCTCATTTTTATGATTTTGATGAAGTATTTGTCTTTCTAATTCTACCATGACAATATAAAATGTGTGCTTCCTCCTAAAATTAGATGTTGTTTCAATACTACTTTTTCATATTTGTTTAATTATAGTTTTTCAAAGAAGAAAATATTGGTATTATGTATGATATAAATATTATGTGTTTTAGCTCCCTTCCTCACATCAATTGCACAAGATGAAGTGAAAGAAACATGCCTCATTTTTGCTTTGGATGGCTGTTTTGGACCAAAAAAGACAAATAAAAGAGCAGAGCAACATGATACTCTTATTCAAACTGAACTTTAAGAACTGCAAACTTAAATAGAACATTCCTTGGAGATTTATTGTAAGCTTTTGTGAGTGTATTTTCAATAGCTAAGTTAAGTTTTGAACTTGTAAATCAGAAAATTAAGTAGAAGGAAACAAAAAAATAGCATTTCAACTGAAGCTGAGTTCTGGGTGACCTTAAAGTGTACATACATTTTAAAACTACATTTCTCTCTTGGATTATCAGATGTAAGCACTGAATATTAGGCTAACATATTTTAGATACTCCTGGAAGAAATCTTTCTGTTGTCTTGCAACAGTAAAACAGACCAAAGGTACTAAAATAAGTGAAACTAATTTTAACAAGGCGAAAAAGTCTTTTAGTCTAACATGCATGAGCTGCAAAATGATCAGAGTCACAAGTAGTGTAAGAGAGTTTTTGAAAATCTGGCTACATAAACAAATATACATTCCCTACCTGGCCTAGAATGCAGACGGTCACCAATCCAAGTACTAACCTATTCAGTTGCCACTTAATTTCAGTGATTAAATGGGTACTCATCAGGCTACACTAATTCTGATGAAAGTTCAGTGTCAAAAACCATTTAAAAAGTGATCTCTAGAAGAGTGATCCTTGTCATAGCTCATGCTTAAATATTAGAAGATGACCATCACATTTGCAACTGTTGGAGCCAATTTAATACATCCTATAGCCCTACTAGTTAAACTCAAATATCCATTACAGAGCACTCAGCTCAACAAGAATTTGGTACTTACCACACTTGCATTAGATGGAAGTCTCTTATCAATATTCATCAACAGTAACTGAAAAGTCTTACAAAATACTTACTAACAGTCATATTTAAAACTTCTTGATTTTTGTAGTAACACCAGCATAAAATAAGAAAAAGAATAACAAACTATGTCAATAAGGTGATTAATTTATGTTATACTGAATCTGTAACTTTTGAATATATATATGCTATTGTTAAGGTATTCAACATTGGGAGTATGGGAGTTTCAGAGTGATTCGTTTTTCTTCAAGTGTTCGAAGTGACACTATGTGTTCCTTGTGGGGATTAGTAGAGTGAGTGTTTATTGTAAATACCAAAACCTAGTCTGACCAGGTGGTAATACTTAGTATTACTGTAAATCCTGTCTAATATATTCGGTATTCTTTAACATGAATTATGCAGGTATGTTCTCCTCATAGGCCTGTTCCATTGTCATACATTGGCCTCAGAATTGTATTTGGGAGCAAAATTGTGTAATTTGTGTGACGTTTCCTTTTACTTATGTTAAGGTTGGCAGTAATGAATGAGCCTAAAATATCATCTACATAATTTTATACAATTATTATTACATTTGTGCTTAACACAAATGAAATATGGTTGAATTGAATATCTGACATGCTTTCTCAAAAGGTCAGATGTGAGGTTGTATGTTCTGTTCAACAGCCAGGGTCATATTGTGAAAGGTTCTCAGCATTGGCACTTATTGTACTCAAACTACACAGAGGTGATGGCCTCTGATTAGATGCCAAACTTGCAAACTACTAGGCCACCAGAGACCTCTCGACATTCTTCTTGAACACACATGATAGATGTACCTTGCAAATGATAATACCCAGGCCTAGCCTAACCAGAGACTAACCAGTTTTTTATTAATCTTTTTGGGTTATATACAATCACATAGACACCAATACATTTCGGAAATACATCTACAGGGGTCGAAGGTAAAACAAGACCATTTGGACAAGTAGATATGAGACGATATACATGATTGGGTGTAGAGTACTGTATTTAAAAGACATTGGTATTGATATTGATACTTGTGGGAGGTCTTTGTTTTATATTTACTAGATTCTAATAGATCTTTTGTGACTCTAATCTATTTAATAAATCTTGATCATGTTTCTTTGTACCAACTACATTTGTTGCTTTTTCAACTCCATTGATCCATTCTCTTGGTATTGATTTTTTAAGTCCCAAGTAGTACATGTGATCTATATTCCAGCCTAATTTCTCCTTAAAGTTTATATAGCTTATGAAAGTATTATTTTCCATCACATCTTTAACTTTAATGTGAAAGATTCTTTCGTTAATCCTGTGATTGGTATAGATATATGTGGAGTTTATCCTAATATGTTTGTTGAAACATAAGTATTCATCCAGTACCTCTGATTTAGTTAGAACTGCCACTGATATGTATTTGTACCAACCATCCAATACATGTTGATAGAACAAAGTACTGGCTTGTTTCCTCATTTCCGGTGGTAGTTTGTGAGATAACAGAGGTGTGTCTATATTCAGCAACTTTAAGGTCAGATTCTTCCATTTTCTGTAACTGTCATTCAACAGATTTATAATCCAGTAGTCTTTTTGTGTTGTATGTACACTGTACATGCCAGGTAATTTGAGGCCTGCATCGCCAAAATCCCCAATCATGGTTTCAGATTTCACTTTTGCAGTTTTGGTGTTCCATATAAAGTTTACTAACACCTTATGAATTTCCTGAAGGGTGTGGTTTGGGGTGAAGGTGGAGTTAAATAGATGTACAAATTTAGGAACTATCAAGGATTTAATAACAGTAATTTTTCCTTTATTTGATAGGCTTCCAACACACCATATATCAAGTTCTTTTTTTTGCTTTACTGGCTGTGTTTTTGTAGTTTAATGTTGCAGCTTCTTCAGTGGCCTTTGCAAACCATATTCCCAGATTTTTGAAGGGGAGGGATTTTCAGTTTTTTTAAGAAGTAATTTTAGGCCTGATAATCCCTCAAATTTTAATAAGTGATTTATTGCCAGTTCTAGCGAAAATTTGTCTTTCAAGAAGAGAGTGGTGTCATTGGCTAGTTGACATATTTTAAGTTCTGTATTGTTTAACATTATTCCCAGTATGTCTTTATCATTTCTGATTTTATTGGATATTATATCTGCAACTAAGACAAATAATAATGCTGATATAGGACAGCACTGTCTAATTCCCCTTTGGAGTTCAAAATATCTGATAAATACTCATTATTAGTTGTATATGCCTTAATACATGTGTACAATAGCTGAATCCAGCTGATTAACCTTTTACTAAAGTTGAAAAATCTCATAGTTTTGAACAGGAACGGCCACTGAATAGAGGCAGGCTTTTTGAAAATCTATTAGTGCTATAAGCCCTTGAATTTTCTTAACTTGTGAACTCTTAATTAAGTCTGCTATTATTCGGATGTTTTCACCTATATACCTACTTCTGATATATACGACTTGATCTATATTGACTATCTTCGGGATGACTGTTTGAAGTTTATTTGCCAAAGCTTTTGTCAGTATTTTATAATCTGTATTTAGCAAGCTAACTGGTCTCCATGATTTTAGGAATCTATGGTCTTTGTCTTTTTGGGGGATTAGATTGATCATAACTGTTCTTAGGCTTATAGGCGGTTCTCCCTTTTCAAATGAGTAGTGATAGCTTTCCCATTATTTCAGTTTTTCCCAAAAGGTTTTGTAGAAGTTTGCTAATAAAATATTTAATCTGGGAGATTTGTCATTTGTTTTAGTTCTGATAAAGCTTTGCTGAGTTCATGTATAGTAATATCGCTACCGCACCATGCTTTGTCTATTTCATCAAGTTTAGGAATAGAATTTTCCTGAAAAAAAGCATTTGTCCAAACCATCCTCGTCATTAGGTAATTTGCTGTTATAAAGGTTTTTTAATATTTTTCTTGTTCTTTTAATATTTCCTTGGGTTTTGTAATAACTATATTATTTTCTATTATAAGTTTCTTAATATATTTATTTGTATAATTTCTCTTCTCTCGGTTCAGAAAATATTTCAAATTCTTTTCTCCAAATTTAATCCATTTTGCTTTGGATCTTATCCTACTACCTTTTGCCTTTATATCTTTTCCCTATATATGTTTTCCCATTCTATTTTAAGACTATGTAAGGTTTGGTAATCTTGTTCTGATGATATGTTGTGTTCTTTTTGTGTTATGCTGTCATATATTTTTTTTTCTTTTAAATCATTCAGTTTTGCCCTTCTTTTTGAATAAGCTATTGTGTCCGATCTTGTTTGACATTTTGTATATTCTAATGATAAACTTGTGATAAGGAGTCAAGACATATCTTTGAGCTTGTAAATAATACAATGACATTAATTATTTATTAGTTCCCAAATAAACTCAGCAGTAACCTTATTACTGCTAGTGTTACATGAGAGATGTCAACAATATTTATATGATTAAAGACATCAACATAATACAATGAAAGAACAGAACCATTTTCAATTTCTTTGTATTGTTTTGGTTAATCTCAACAGTGTGAATGGAGCAAGGCATACCTTAATCACATTGACTCTATTTTAACTATAAGAGATGATAGTAATATTTGCATAATTCAAAACGTTTGACTTATTACGATGAAAGCAGAACCATTCTTTAACTTCTTTGTACTATTTCGGTTAATTTCAGCAGTGTCAATGGAACAAGGCAATCCTTAATCACATTGGCTCTTCTTCAACAATGAATTAAAATAGACCTTTAAACTAAAAATATCATAACATACTTGGCTTATTACAGTGAAGACAGAACCACTCTTTAACTTCTTTGCACTGTTTTGGTTAATCTCAGCAGTGTTGATGGATCAGGACATTCCATAGTCACAATGACTCTACTTCAACAATGAATTAAGATGGACCTTTAAACTAAAAAAAGTATATCATACTTGTCTTATTACAGTGAAGACAGAACAACTCCTTAACTTCTTTGTACTGTTTCAGTTAATCTCAGCAGTGTCGTGCAGCAAGGCAATCCTTAGTCACATTGACTCTACTTCAACAATGAATTAAGTTAGATCTTTAAACTCAAACGTATTATAAGGTACATGGCTTGTTACAGTGAAGACAGAATCACTTTTTAACTTCTTTGTACTGTTTCTATTAATCTCAGCAGCGTCAAAGGAGCAAGGCAATCCTTAATCTCATTGACTCTGCTTTGACTGTGAATTAAGTTACACCTTTACTCTCAAAATATATTGTAACCTACTACTATAACATTGAATTTTAGTTTATATTAACAATGTCATACAATGTTATAAACATTATCTCTTCTTATTATCAACCTTTGATCTATTACTTTGGGGGCCATGGTGGCAGAATGGTAACACTCTCGCCTCCCACCTCTGAGGCCGGGGTTCGATTCCCGGCACGGCCTCAAGTGGGAAAGCTGGTAGTTGCTAGCCGTTGGTCGGCAGTTTACAGTACAGAACCCTAACAAACTGTATGTACTGGTTTCCTCTGCCCTTCCAACTACCCATCGTGATATGACCTGTACAGAGTTGAAAGTGACGTAAAACCCCAAATAAATAAATTGATCTATTACTTTTTCAAGTTTGATCTCAGCTCCATCAGTAGTATGCCAAGTTGATTCTTTGAATCACCCAACCAACTTTTCTTCTTCCAAATGTTTTTATTTCTCATGGACATTCCAACACCCCAGAATTTATTGTGCGGTGAGGCTTCCATCAGCATCATATTCTTGGTATTGAGTAGGAAGGTCTTGATTTTGTTCAAATTTTGCTTTGAGGCCCCGCCTCATAAATTTTGGGGCTTCCTCAAACCAAGTTCAAAGGAAAAATGTGCATAACTTGTGTTTTTCTGTCTTAACCCTCAAGCGACCAAGCTATTTCGGTGACTAATATGACTGAGTGGGGTCATTTGTGACCCCACTGATTTTATATAAATATATTTCTATATAAATGATTGTTTTATGGTTTTTCATATATATTTCACTTTCTAACATATTCATCCATCAGTGTATGTAATAAACTATGGATTTTGACATATTTTTTTCACAAGAAAGCCGCCATATCCACACAATGATGTAATATTACATTTATTTAGACAACCCCTGTCTGCTACATCTTGCAATATGCATGTTGTGTTTTATTTCTTTGTGTTTTCTAACTGTGCATCATAAAAGAAAGTCATAAAAGTAAAATATTGTTGTACAAAATAGATATTAAAATGTGACAGGATAATCATAGCATCAATGTCTAGCAGAACTGGTGACAAGCAAATATGCCTGTACTTTACCTCAATCTCAATGAACCAAGTAGTTATCTTGTTCAAGCATGTCTATGTTTAAAAAACACAGTCCTTCTTTATTTATGTATAATAGATAGTGTTTAGATATAGTAATAAAAATAATAATTATATGGCTTCTGGGATGTATGCCCTTACGATGAGTAGGTTTGCTCTGGCTTTCCTGTTTGCTCATGTTGCTCTGTTATCAAGGTGCATGGTCTTCAGAATGTCTCTGAACCTTGTTCTGGGCATTGTAGCTGTGAAAATTTGTCTTGCATCTGTTTTAGACCAAAGGAATGCTCATGGATCATGGTTGCTTCTTTACAACCCTCCAATGATGCAAGGCCCAATTACACCAATGACACCAATTGCAATAATTTCTGTACTGTGAATTTATTTCCACTGTTCAGGATGATTTTCATTCCACTCTATATTTTTCTGTCTAGCCTCCTTGTTGATTTCTTGTGCATTGAGTGATTGTATCTCTGGTGCAATAAGTAAATGAAATTCTGACTGGATGTCCTCACAATAAGCCTGATTTGTTATTCATGTTGGTGTTCAAATTACAAATTACATCTTCATAAAGGCTACCTGCAGGGGGAGTATTTCGCCCCCAGTTTCCATTTTGACTGTCTGCATGGCCTTTGTTTACCATGTTAATTACTTTTTCCTGCAGACAGAACATATTATTGCAGATCATGGCCTGGATCTTAGACACAGGCTATTGCCCAAGCCTGTCCTCTTACTTGTCTACTTGCTTGCCCGCATGCTCAATGTTCATACAGGAACTCTAGCTCCACCATGAGCCTGTGCCTGGCATCTACCTGCTTCTCCTGCAGATGCACCTTACTCTGATGTAGGTATGGTATGGACTTCATGGTAATATTCTATATGCGGGTGTTTGACATGTCAAAGATACAAGAGTCAATGTCCGGTGCTGACTCATCTCGATCAATGGCCAGGTGCTACTTTCATCATCACTCTGGGAATCCAGAATATGTGTCAATGCTTGTACAGCTGTAATTCATGCTAGTTTAGGTTTGCTGGTCATGCTTTCATGTATAACAGTAGAATATAGTGCTTAAAGTTAGCAAATTTCAATATGATATTAAGTTATATTGTCACAAATGACAGATCTTCCTGGGGTCATAAGTGTTTTGATTGTACTTGCCACACACATTGGCTGATCTTTATGAAATTCTACGAACAAATGCAGCAGAGATAGATTGATAAATTCATGGTAGGAAACTTTTTTCAATTAAAATGTGCAAAAGGTACACAAATATATATGTCCAGGGTCATAAATGACCCCACCCGGTTGCTTGAGGGTTAATATTTGAAAATATGTTAAAGTTGTGTTTGATAGTTCTATGAATGCAACTAAAATATTACACAATAAAAGGTAGCATTAATAAAATGTCTACCTTTTAAGAGTAACTTATTTACACAACTTACAACTTTAAAATATTTATGTCACAAAAATATGAAATAGAAGGTCCATTATTCAATGTACATTCTTTAATCTTAGATCAAAAGCTAAACTGTAAATTGTGTGTCCTAATTAATGAAAGAAACTGGAATGGCCTATTTCAGTAAGATTCATTTTATATGGGGTCAACCTATAAGTGTTGTGAATTGCAATTAACCATTGGGCCCTCTACAAACACAGGCCCTGAGGTTTGGTTACAATTGGATTATGTGGTTACAAAATTTAGCACAAATTTTGTGACAATGTGGATAAATAACAAGATAATAAGCTATGACTTGTAAAACATTATCACTGAACATGCTATTTATTTACAATAAATATATGTTTAATGTCTATTTGATGTTTGTGTTGAAGATAAATGTTTTTATTTGAGCAACATAATGTCTAATTGTGTGAAATATATTTTGTGTATAAAAAGTGTACCAGTATGGTTAATCATTTTAGCAGTATAATATATTATAGCTTTATGAAAAAATATGAAAGAAAAAGTGAAAGAGTGTTTACTGTAACATTAAACAATAAAATATTTTTATGCATGGATATTTATTTTTCATAGATGGTGTTGCCCATTTCATGTAATAAGCAACCCAAGTTTTGCCCATTTCATGAAACAAGCAAGCAAACATTGGATAAATTGCCCATTTCATGAAATGGGCAAATCAGTTGCTTTTGTTGTTACTGCTACTGGGAGGAGATGTGTCCCTCAACCCTGGTCTGCTCACACTTGGTGTGCTAAATGCCAGATCCGTGAGGAATAAGGGTCCACTCCTAGCCGATATGGTTGCTTCAAATGACCTTGACTTTCTCTGGCTTACGGAGACCCATATTCGTTCGTTTGATTTTGACAGCTTTATACGGTCTGTAACTCCTCCTGATTTTATTTTTCCTCACAGGCCTCGTTTGTCAGGTATTGGTGGTGGTGTTAGTTTTTTCATTAGATCCTCCCATAGACCCAATAAAATTGAATCTCCCCTCGACCAGTCATTTGAGAATATGGTGGTGTCAATCAGGCTTCATGGCTGTTTATTGTTGCTTGCCTGCATCTACCGCCCTCCAGGATCATGTACCTGTAACTTTCTAGAATAATTCATGTCATTTGGTGGTTTCCTGCCATCTATTAACTCTTCATACAATATATGTTGTGATTTCAACATTCATGTTGATGTTCCAGTTGGTGATAGTTATAAATTTATAACCTCTCGTGATTCACGTGATAAACAGTTAGTCAATCAACCTACTCTTGATTCATGTGATAAACAGTTAGTCAATCAACCTACTCATCTGCACGGTCACATATTTTACCTTATTCTATCTCCCAGTGATCAGGATACTATTATTGATGTCAAAATTTGCAATTATCTGATCATGCATTAGTTAAATGCTCAATTGCTTTCCCTCGTCAAGTAGCTCATATTCAAAGTAAAATTCAATACAGAAGGTACCACCATATTAACATGATTGATTTCCACTCAGATCTTATAAATACTTCCTTCATCAAGTCCCTGCTAATGCTGTTGTTGATCTTTATGAACAATATGTACATGATTTAGGCAATGTTCTTGCTAATGCTGTTGTTGATCTTTATGAACAATATGTACATGATTTAGGCAATGTTCTTGATAGGAATGCACCTCTCATATCTAGACTGATAAAGAAAGATTATGTGCATTGGATGTCTGATACTTATCAACATGCAAAGTCCCTTAGGCGCCAGTTTGAGAGAACTTGGCATAGGGCCAAAAATTTACTGAATAGAAGTGCGACACTTCCATTGCATGAGTCTGAAAAGTCATTGGCTGACCAGTTTGCCTCCTTTTTTCAAACAAAATCAAGAAAATTAGAGATACTTTCACTCCCTCTGGCACTAAATATGAGGTTCACCCTCCATCAGATCCTCCAAAAATTACTGTCTTGGCAAGTTTCTGAAGATGATGTCGGTAAAATAATTTAATCCTCACCAACAAAATCCTGCCTGTTAGATCCTTGGCCAACATTTTTTATGATGGAGTGTATTGATATATTGCTACCATCTTTTACTAAGCTGGTCAATTGCTCGCTCAAGGAGGGATGAGTCCCTGATGCTTTCGTAACTGTTGTAGTCACTCCTCTTATTAAAAAGGCAAATCTTCCTTCTGATGACCTCAAGAGTTATCACCCTGTATCTGGTCTCAGTTTCATATCTAAATTGGTAGCTAAGCAGCTGTTAGAACATATCCATGTCCATAACTTAGACAACCCGTACCAGTCGACATATAAAGCAGGTCACTCACCAGAGACAGCTCTTTCTCCATAAAAAATGAAGTTAACTTATCTTTGTCAAGAGATGAACCCACTGCCTTAGTATTGTTAGACTTGTCTGCCACCTATACCATAGATCATTCCACTCTTCTCAGTTGCCTCCATATTTGGTTTGGCATTGGTGGCTCTGTTCTGAAATGGTTCACATCCTACATAACAGACCATTATCAGTCAATAAAAATTGGTTGTACTTTGTCAAATGTTTGTAAACTCCTATTTGGTGTACCCCAATGTTCGGTCCCAGGCCCCTTGTTGTTCTCATTGTACAGCACCCCTTTCAGCTTGATTATTGGTAAACATAAAGGAATAAAGTTTCATTTTTATGCAGACGACAGCCAAGTTTATGTGCATTTATCCCAGAAGAATGCATCTGCTGCCTTTGAACAACTGAACAGGTGCCTTAATGATGTTAAAGAGTGGATGTCTACTAGCAAGCTCAAACTGAATCCCAACCAGACGGAGTTTATCATCTTTGGTTTGAAGAGACAGAGGAACAAGTTGAAAGCTTGTTTTCCAATTGATATCTTAGGTAGTCCTCTTTGTTCTGTGGACTCAGTCAGGAATTTGGGTGTGTTGTTCGATTCAGATTTTTCCTTGTCTAAGCATGTTCAGAATGTCTGCAAAAGTTGTTTTGTCAAACTCCAGTTTCTTGCTCATTATGTTTCTGTACTTGTGCCTAATACTCTTGTTAGTAGTCGGTTGGATTACTGCAACTCACTTTTCAGGAGCCTCTCTAAATTCAATCTATGCAAATTACAGTTCATCCAAAATAGTGCAGCCAGAATTGTATCTAACACCAGTCAATACACCAGTATAACTCCTGTGCTTAAGAAATTGCATTGGCTTTCTGTTGAACAGCACATGGTGTTTAAGACAGTCACACTTGTTTACAAGTTTCTTGTCAAGGTATTTTGCTCCATATCTTTCTTCCTACACCAGTTCTTACAGCACCAGGTGTAGTCAAAGTGGTGGCAATTTCCTTGTCATTTCAAAGTTCTACCCTTCTGTTCATAAATCTATCAAATAGTTTGGCTATAGTTTTGCTTTTGATGCTCCCACTGTGTGGAATGCTCTTCCAGATAAGAGTTGTGCCTCTCTGTCCTTGGCCTCCTTTAGAAAGCAGCTTAAAACCTACCTGTACACCAAAGCATACCCACCTTAGTCTGAATCATCCCCTGGTGTTCTCTGTGGTGCTTGACCCCTCTTTTGTCTCTGGATACTGAAATTTGGACTACTGCTCTTCTGGTTTTGTTGTGCCTTAGAGTCCTCTTGTATGAGATTAACCGTTATAAAAGTCTAATAAGAATTAGAATTAGGGTCAGGTAGCTGGATGTTGTAAATAACATTTGCATGTTTGATGAGGGCTTTGTATTAAAGTTCTGTTGTAGAAATAAACTATGTATGCGCTGACTTTATCAATGATTCAATCACAGAAATAGCCTTGAATAAAGGACGAAAGCCAAAGGCTATTTTTGTGGTTGAATCGCTGATAAAGTCCAAGCATAAGTAGTTTATTTATATTATAAAGCACCTGTTAGGTCTTTTCACAAAGCTTTTTATTTATTGGTTATTTTGGCCTTTTAAAAATTTATTTTTGAGATTATATTCTGCAACCATGTTTGTGGATTGGAACAATGTATATTAGTTTCTCTATTAAGTACTCTCACAAAATGCACAGAGACGCATATTCGTCGACTGCACAGGTGTCCATTTTATAATGTACAATGAAGTATTAATTATACTCAATTGACACGACAATAGTATGATAATGGAATTTCGTAGCGCCATGTGTTGTTTATCCTGGACCACCACTAAGAGTTATAGGCCATGTATAATGACATTGATGATGTAAATCTGATATTGATGAATCAATAAAGTGGGGAAAAAAGAGTTATAGGCCTGACAAATCCATTACCTGTGGATTTGTACTTTTATATTTTCTTTCATGATAAAATTTAAATAGAGATAACACTTAGATCATTTTTCTACTATTTTCAGTGGCTAAGAGCTAAAACTCTTTAAAACATTTGTGATAAATAAGGACCTAGGGGGAGGTGACAATTTTCCACACAAATCCAAGCAAATAACTCATATTGCATATTTAAAATATACATGCTATGTCCTAAAACAAACCAATACTGCGCAAATGTGGAATTTCTGCAACACAATGAGTAAAAACTTTCTTAAGCAAGTTAATGAAACAACAATGTTTGTGGAACTTAAAAGGAAATAAGGTGGAAACAGATGATAGAACAGATGACCATGGGGTGAATCCGGGTTTATCACAAATAATTATTCATTACTGTCAGTGACACAATCAAATGAGCCTGGTGACCTTAGTTGGCCTTAGGTTGAAGAGAACTGTCCAATGTTTTTATTTAGGATGCTCTAATGGAGATCCACATGGCGGTGGGTGGGGTGGGGGTTTTATAGCCCTTAAATAAGTTATTTTGATGCTCTTGTTTTTGTGATTCTTAAGGCAACTAATAGCATGGCTTCATTAAGATGAAAAGTTTTGTTCTTGTTTTCTTGTGTAAAAATGTTTGTTTTTTTTTTATAAAATATAACACGTGTTCAGTGGTTTACTAATTCAGCCCCCAGGGAGTCCCAAGACAAGAAATAAGACAATTCAATGGAGTTTTAAAATTCTATTTCTAATTCTTTTGACATATGCACAATTTAATTTACAACTTTATTTTATCATGACTAGAACTGGCATTGGAATGAACTTTATTGTGATGAACGAAAGTCATCTAAGATTAAAAAGTTCAAGGCCTGACCACCTTGACACTTGACCTTGCAGGATATAAGCATATTAGCATTTTACATACACACAGGTCAAAGGTCATAGTTTGAGTAACCTTAAAACGATGTATACAAGGAAAGATAGGTGAAAAACAATACCCCGCAAGAGAGATCACTAAGTGAAGTGAGTTCATAGATGAAAGTTCGTTCCAATGCCAGAAGGTGACTGTTTTTACTAGCTGCTGGTGGAGGAATAGTGTGTTACACACATGAAAACCAGTGATCAAAATGTTACTAAGCGTTGTATATATACGGGTAATAAGTATATAAAGTGAATTTGGATGTAACTTTAATTTATATTTTTGATGAGGCGTTCACCATTTCCAAATTTGATGTAAGGAAAGGTTACAGCCAGCTAGATCCAAGATGTAAGCCAAAATTGAAAGCAGTAAAACAACAGTAATAATTTACAGTGGAAGCCTGCAATTCATCTAGCTAAAAACAAGCACCCTTATGTGACCGACTAATAAGGCCCCTTATCTTAACAAAAATATCTCAGGAATTGCATTAACGTAATGGCCAATAAAGTACAATATGTATATAAATGAAGTAGAATAAACAGTATAATACGAAAATAGTTATATAATGATAAAATGATGTACACAAGATATAAGTAATATAAGTAAATAATAAATGCAATAATATAAAATTTACTTAATAGAGCATTGCATAAATAGCAAAGATTCTGAGTAACGTAAAGCATTATGAAAATTGGAGAGAATCACAGGGTACACTTGTATGAGGTACTTCTGTTCAATAATCATACTAGCCATACAGCCTAGCTGGAGCAATATTACTAAATGATAGATAACACAAGGTACACCTGTCAGGGACCTGAGGTATGCTCAACAATCATACTCAATACAGCCTAACTGAAGCAAAATTACTGAGTACATAGAAAGTAAGATATTCAATAATGGTTCCATTGTTAGTTACAATTACACTCACAGTAACACGTAAAATTACAGTTTTTAAATTCATGCTTGTACAAGTACAGTCCAAACTGTAGTGGCTGACATTTCTATTACTGACATATGAAAGCTTAGGAATGACCATTTATCAATATGCCTTAGGTTCTTTGGCCACTGTGGATAAGAACCAATGGCAAATATCCGCCATTTTAAATGTGTATCCACTGTGTATCTGCACATCCTTTAGTTTAAACTTAGGTCGCCTGTGCTTAATGTGATTTATTTTACACACTAGACCACAGTAAAAGATAAAGTGTTTGACTTGCCGCAATAAAGGAAACTTTGTGATTAGTGACAGAACAACAAAGGGGCAGAAAAACAACAACGGGAGAAACTCAGAGTAGTTTATATTCAAGTAATCTGAAGACATTTAAATTCCGATTTCTTTTTTTTCAATGCACTTTTATTACTCCTCACCCATCATTCCTTCACATAAAGTTTCCTCAATCTAAGTTTTTTATTTAAAGTGATCTCAATTATAGTCTCACTGTATTTCTAAATTCTAGTTGGAGTATCATTAAAATTAAATGAACCTTAATCTCACCCTTGGTTCACTATGTTTTTGTTAAGCTAACTTAATAACGATATTGTAGAATTTTTTATTTCTTTGATATTTTTATCACTTACAAAATTAAAGTTAGTAACTCTTGTTTATTCATCCATTTTTACCATTGTTAACTGAGCTCACCTGCTATGTATATAGAGAACCAACAGTGCCATCATTTGCTACATCCCATTAGTCACTGGGAACTTCCAAAAAACACGATTTAGTCATGATAAATCTTTTGAAGAATTCTAATTCTAATAGTATTTTTACCATCCAAAGACAGACTCTAAGCGCACCAAACAGAAAAAGCAGAAAACTAAAATCATTAACCTGAGACATAGCAAGGGTCTGTGACATAGAGAGAACCCGGGAAAAGCAGAAAATTGGGGTGGATATCCTTATGCAAAGAGATAGGTTTTGAGCTTCTTTCTGAATGAGTGGAGAGTGGCCAAACGAACATCATCAGGCAAATCATTCCAAATCTTTGGAGCTTCATAAGAGCTGAGGCCAAAATGCTTAGAACACTTGTATATTGAAGTGGCAAAATGTGGGACCTCAAACAACACATCATCAGCTTGGCTTTTACGTGTCATAAACACTATGCCTAGGTTTAAAGAAAGGTACAAAATGTTTTGGATAACCACTATGTAGGAATGTTGAGTTTTTCATGTTGTATTTTTAACCAAAAATAATGAATTCAGTTTGTCTGGGTTTAGTTTCAACTTATCTGCAGACAACCACTTTTCCACATCATCCAAACAACTTTTTAACCCGTCAAAGGCATGAGCCACATTCTTATGTGTGAGATAAACATATAACTGTGTATCATCTACATGAAAGTGGAAACCTATACCGGGATGATTTTGAATGACTTTGCTGAGGGGAGTAGAATATAAGGAAAAGAGTATTGGACCTAAGACAGAGTTTTGAGGCACACCAAACAAGGGCTTCCTTGCATCAGACAGGATAGAGCCAATCTTAACACACTGCAAATGATCAGAGAAGTAAGACTTGAACCAGTCCAAAACTACACCACCAATGCCAAACCAAGAACTTGGTCAATTGTATCAAACACTCCCAACTAGTCGTGCGGCACAACAGCAGTGGCCTCACCTCTAGCAAGAGCAAGATGGACATCATTTTTAATAAACAGCAGTGCAGTTTTGGCCAAATGATTTAACTTGTAAGCTGACTGTTTGACATTCTCAATGCCATTAGAATAGACATTGTCATTTAATTGGGAGGCAACTGCTCACTCAACAAGTTTGGAGATAAAGTACAAGCCTGACACCGGTCGGTATTTCTTGAAATTCTCAGGCGGTAGCGAGGCTTTTTTTGATCAGTTGATTTGCAACAGCTTTTTTTAAATTGGCAGGAACACCTTTAGATAGAGAACAATTAACAAGTTTGGTGATTGAAGGTAGAATAATGTCTAGCACTCCTTAACTCCTTAACTCCTTAACCAAAAAGGTAGGCCGCCATTAAACAAGATTTTGTTGGTGATTTCATAATTGCCTTATGAATTTCTTCATGAGAAACTGTTTTAAGAAGTCAAAATTAGGTAGGTCCAAAGGAGCAGGTATGCTGAAAGAGTCAGTGCCAGAAAATGAGTCCCTAAGCTTAGTAATTTTGTCTGACAAAAAAAGTCAAAAATGGTTAGCAAGACATTCCTGGGACACTTTCAGGATCGGGATGTAATGCAAAACGTAAGACCTGGGACAATATCTTTGAATCCTGAGAATTTTAACTGACAAGATTTCTGTAGTTATTGGATTTATCCTTGTTTACTAGTGAATTACAATGGGCAATCTGCTTACGCAGCCTAGCTCGATTTTGTGGTAATTTATCTTTGTACATCTAGATTCTTTTTGAGCAATAGCCTTAACAATAGTGAATTGACTTGCAACCCTTGATATAGAAGAATTCCAGAATACCAGACACTTATGTAATTTGGTATTTTCACTACCAAACCAGCTGCTTTGTTGCAAGACATTTTACCTAAACAAAGCATATTTTAGTAGTGGAATTGGAAATACACGAGTGGCTATGGATATCACAATGGTTTGTGAATGAATCAGAATGATGCATATACCAAAGCAGAAGGCAGTGCCGCAAATCAATTGGTGGAAATACTTGCCCATAATAGAATAGAAATAATTTATTCTCTATTTTATAGCAACTGTTCAAGCTGTATGTTGGGATATGAATGATCCATTCTAAGTATTCTGGCCCAAATCTTTCATAATTCTTGCACAGGGTACAGATAGTCCAGCTTAAGCCTCTCTTACATCCCATCATATGTGCACTTACATCCTAGTTACTCATAAAAATCTACTTATTTGCAAGGGACATGTAAGCTGCACGTACAAATTTTTCAGTGTCAAGGTTGCAGAGACCCTGCAATGAAAATTGGCATGCACATTATTCTCTGCTTACTCACAGGATGGCTATAAACGCTTCTATCTATTGGGCAATGTAAAAGAGACTTGGGCACGTTTTACTTGCTAGTGTTGCAGGTGCTCCCCATTCACTTGCAAGGTTTGCACATGCCGTGTGGTACACTCACCTGTACCTTGCATGTATCTGAACCCACTGTACAAGCTGTAGCTAGTCACAGACTGTACTTTGATATTCAAGTAGTGACACTATTGTTGGGATAATTCAGCTTGTCTGCACGTGCAAATCTCTACTACCCCACTCCCAGGCTACCTCATATTTTTCGTAGCACATAAATGTGTACATACATGTACTATGGGATCTAAAACCTCTTTTCTATCCCATTGTACATGCACGTATGTCCTGGTTACAAAAATAATTGATTGATTTGCAAGGGACACTTAAGCTACATGTGCGATTTTATAATAGAATGTCAAGGTTGCAGAGACCCTGCGATGAAAATTGGCAAGCACATTATTCCCTGCGTGCTCGCAGCATGGCTACAAATGCATCCATATCTCAAGGTGAATTTACGAGAGACTTGAGCATGTGCGTTTTCTTTGCTAGTGATGTACGTCCTCACCAGTTACTTAAAGGGTTTGCACATGCTGTAAGATACACCCACATGTGTACCTTGCATGTATATAAACCCATTGTACAACCTGTAGCTAGTCTGAGACTGTTTTTTGGTGTTTAAGTAGTGACACTCTTGTTGGGAGAATACACCTGAGTCTACATGTGGAAATCTCTACCGCTTCACTACCAGGGTAAGCTCATATTTTTCAACAATATTTGTTTATACACGTACTATGTAAGAGAAGGTCTAATTATTATTTAAAATGTGACTTATACTAGGTATAAGTGTTCCATGCTACCCTCACGAGCTATATGCAAGTGCAAAATGTTTGTAGGCTCATTTATGATTTGATGCATTTTGTATTTTAGAAGTAATCATAAGGTTTTCCAAGTCAGGATTCATATTTGGATATTTGGTTTCCGTACAAATGAGGTCCATTAATTAAACAATAAGGTCAAGTTTATGAAACGAAATAAATGTTGATATGACAACACAAGACCATATGAATGAGCTATTGAGTTTAGGAGGATTATCTAGTGTGTTAAGTTTTAGTTTATTTATAAAAGGCAAAGTAATCTTGCAGTATATCTTCAAGTGATACTCACTTGGGGCGTCAAGGCGCCAAGGATGTCGATCCTGACTCCAAGACAGTGTGTTATTCTTGTCAACTACTTTATGGTGAGAGCAGGGGACCAGTCTATTTGGTCTAGTTTCACAACCTTTGGCCACAAGGTTATGACCCCTTGCCTTTGACTCAGTTGCTGGGTAACTAATAAACAATGTTATGTAATTGGCTATGGTCATTGTTCTCAGATACAAACTTCCTCCTCCTTTTTCAGTTTAAATTTGGAACTGAAACGAGAGACATGGATGAAATGTCTATTCCCCTCTCTCCCTGCCTGTAACTTTTATCCAAATTGTTTCAGTGGGGGAATTTAAGAAAAATGGGAGTTCTGTATGCCTTAAAGTTCTATCTATCTATTCTTTCATTGGTTGTAAACCTGAGGGTTGCTTGATGTGGCTTTGCCTTCCTCCACCTTGAACTCACAGCAAATCTGGCCCCTTTGCCAGTGGGAGCTTTGGGAGCGCTTCTTTGGTACTAAGAGCTCCCATTGGGGAATCTTGACTTTGCCTCTCAATGCAACTTTCAGGTGTGATTATATTATTGCTATCACGGTAATTTGTATTTTAGTTATTCGTAAGTGTTTCAGTAACAACATGCTAGTCACTTTATACAACTGTACTTTTGATTTTTCACTTATGGACTCTAATGGACTCTAACTTGCTGTACAGTTGTATTAACATGTCATATGCCTATAACTTGTATATCTGTTACATTAAATAATAGTACTTATAACATATTTACTTGTATCGACATGTAAATAATTGTAGTTGTATTGTATTTACATATGTTATATCTGTAATAAACTATTATCTGCAAATGTGTAGTCTGTCTTGCGGTGGGGACTGAGTGTTGAATACACGACACTGTAAACATATCACATGTTAAAACAAAATAGAATTCACCAAAGAATATAATATGAACGTTTTTATGTCGTAGCTCTGGTTATACAGGATAAGCAATCAATTCATCTTACAAACAAACAAGTAAACAGAATGGGTAATAAACTTGGCATAAAAATGCAAAAATGCTGTCTCATCCCCAAAACCATATCCGTTTTCTGTTGAACATCTTCAACCCAAATAAAAAATCCAAACTAATGAAACCTGATACAACCCAAATACGGAATGCATAGAGCCACCTGATAGAGCCAAACCTGATACAACCCAAATATGGAATGCATAGAGCCACCAAACGGCACAGATTCGTTTAATATTTATGGCTCATAAGTCGCTCATACTTCCAGCACAGAATGTTGTCAACTAGGCATAATATTGTAGATCTTCAGAAAACGGTTAAATCCAGTAATCTTCCAAATTTCATGGCTTGCAGGATTCCCTTGCAATCTCAACATAACATTACCAGTTGGAGGAAGTACTTGGTTAACTATTGGGATCAACAATTAGTGGATCTACTAGCCTTTAGATTTCCTTTAGATTTTGATCGTTCTTGCCCATTGCAGGCCACTGAAACTAAGCTTGCTTCAGCTATTGCTTATTCTACGGAAGAGTATTAGTGCCACAGAAAAACATTTTTTTTTAATTGTCGACTTATTATCTCAACATGTTGAGTTAATATCTCAACATGTCGAGTTAGTATCTCAACATATTGAGTTAATATCTCAACATGTTGACTTAGTATCTCAACATGTTGAGTTATTATCTCAACATGTCGACTTAGTATCTCAACATGTTGAGTTAATAACTGAATCAGTATAGATATTAACTCAAAATGTTGAGATACTAAGTCAAACATGTTGAGATACTAACTCAAGATGTTGAGATATTAACTCAACATGTTTAGATACTAAGTAAACATGTTGAGATACTAAGTCAACATGTTGAGATAGTAAGTCAACATGTTGAGATGCTAACTCAACATGTTGAGATATTAACTCAACATGTTGAGATACTAAGTCAACATGTTGAGATATTAACTCAACATGTTGAGATAATCAGTCGACAATTAAAAAAAAAAATTTCTGTGGTACTAATACTCTTCTGTATTATTAAGAACATATTGACAAATATTTACAAGATGAAATTCAATTTGGTGCCATATATGGACCTTTTGATTCAAAGCCTTTCCCTTTACATGTGTCTCCATTCATGACATGAGAAAAGTCAGGTACCGCTAAACGTAGAGCTATTGTTGACTTAAGTTGGCCACATGGTCTTTCTGTTAATGCTGGTGTGGTAAAACACAAGTACCTGGGTACTTATTTTGAACTCAGGTACCATTCTATTGACAATATTGTACAAGCAGTCAAAGAAGTTGGTCCTTCAGCCCTTATGTTCAAGGTAGACATTAGTCGTGCCTTTAGGCACTTAAAGATTGATCCTGGAGACTTGGACCTGTTAGGACTTTGTCATAATAAGTATTTTATTGATGGATTGTTGCCTTTTGGGTTCAGGCATGGAAGTTCTTTCTTCCAGCGTTGTTCAGACGCCATTAGGTATATTATGGCTTCTCAGGGCTATACAAAACTGTACAATTATATAGATGATCTTGTGTATATTGGCCCACCTGATGATATTTATAATGCTTATAATTACCTTATTGACCTCCTTGAACAGCTAGGTTTGGAGATAAGTAAGGAGAAGCTCGTTCTCTCACCACCTCTCTTATATGTCTTGGCATTCAGGTGGACGTTATTCAAAAGACCATATCTATACCCCAAGATAAATTGGTCCAAATACACAATGAATGTAGAAGTTGGATTGGTTAAAGGACCTGTACCAAAAGACAATTGCAATCTTTATTAGGGTCCCTTCTGTATATTACAAAATGTTTATGATTTTCACGATATTTCCTTAATAGAATGCTAGAAGTTTTACGTCATCAAACAAATAAAAATATTTGTAAATTGACCAACGACTTTTTTAGAGATTTGCATTGGTTTTTGGCCCTCTTAAATCAGTATAATGGGGTCACTTTTTGTGATAACAAAAAGCCCTTTGAATCCATACATTTGGATGCCTCTTTAGCAGGCTTGGGTGGGGTTATGGCCAAATGGTTTATGCCCTTGATATACCACGAGATTACATGGACTATTCTATTGTCCACCTTGATATATTGAATATCATGGTAGCTCTAAAAGTGTGGGGACATTGTTGGAAGGACAAATATATGGAGGTTTTTTGTGATAATCTTGCAGTCGCACAGGTATTACAAACAGGAAAAGCCAGGGATAGTCGGGTAGCCACATTTGTTAGAAATATATGACTTATTACTTTCATATTGAACATACACTTAGCTATAACTCACATACCTGGTAAAATAATTCAGTAGCAGACTTGTTGTCTAGATGGAACGTTACTCCTGATAACCAAAATAAGTTAACATCTATGAAACCTATGTATCAGTGGGTTCCTACTCATTCAGATCTAACATTGGTTAATTATAAAATCTAATCCTATTTTCTGTGATTTGTTTTTTTTCTTTTTCTTATATTTTAGATAACACTATACTAGGCCAGCTCACCACCCGTGCTAACCAAAGATTGGCTCATGGTTTTCGTCCCAATAATCTCAAGAATTATGCACACAAGTTCAAGGACTTCCTCACCTTCCTGGTGGTGACTGGCCTAGCTATCACTCAGGTATCTTCCCAGACCTTACTATGTTTCACGGAGTTTCTAGTCCAGAACAAATTTTCACATGCCAATATTGCCAATTATATGGCTGCCATTAGGCCTTCCTTCATAATATATGTCATGCCCACTGTTTCTTTCAGAGATCAGAGATTACAAATTTTTCTCAAATCCGTTAAAATCAACTCAAGCTTTGCACTAAATATACATTCTTCTATTACTGTGGACACCTTGCATAAAATTTGCCAGGTTTGCACTGTACTACCAAATACAGAGATTTTCACTGTATTATACTTATTTGCTTTCTTCTCTTTTCTAAGATTGTCAAACATCTTACCTCATTCCATTAAAGTCTTTGATGGTACCAGACAACTATGTCGAGGTGATATCATTTTCTCGGCAACTCATCCAGTACTTATTGTAAAATGGTCTAAACCTTTACAGGATAAGAAGATGTTTGCTACTGTGGCGATTCCTGTCCTAGGTCATTCTCTTTTGTGTCCAGTGGCAGCTCTACAAACCATGTTGCAGAAAGTTCCAGGTTCTAATAATGATACCTTATTTCAGATATTTTCTGCTGGCAGGTGGGCTCATCTCACAGATTCCATGGCCAGAAAGTACCTTAAGAAAGTATCTAACTTCCTTAATGTATAGCCCTCCTTTACTTTCCATGACTTCAGGCGGGCAGGTACCTCTTGGGGTTTTAACCATGGGGTTCCAATGGAACATTTGATGCAACATGGTACCTGGAAGTCTAATGCAGTCTGGAAATATATTTCTGCTGATGCAGCTGCTCCTTCTGTTGTGTCAAACACTTCATCTGCATCAGTAGTTATACCCTCTCCACTTCCCTGCTTCTTCCTTTGCTGTTTGGGGTTGTGCCTTCAACTTCACTTTGACCTCATAGGTCACTTTCACACTTTACAATACCACATGTTATCAAAATTTTTAAATTGTACTATTTGATTTTGGCTAGCATTTTGGCAAATTCCATTTATTAGTATTGGTGTTGGCAAATTCCATTTATTAGTATTGGTGTGAGTTCATGATGCACTCAGACATTGTGAGCATATTAAATGTCAAGCACTCTAAAGTGCATTATATTCAATTTCTAAAATTCCACCTTCGAGTATTGGTGGTAGTTCAATGCATTGATGCATTCTGGTTAATATATAATTTTAAATGATCCTAAAACTTATATTTTATCATCGCATAATGTAAAGTACTTCAAGATTCAAGATTAAAAAGAATTTTTAAAATACAAATTTATAATCCCACTTTGGCTTTTACTGGGGTGGGCCCCTCGGGGAATGTAAATGTAAATATTTCTAAGACAAAAACCCTGTATTGGTAGATTCAGTCCAAATTAAGCATTAGTTACAATGATTCCTTGTGACGTGGCTTTTATGAGGGAAATCTCTAAACCCTGAAAGTCTGCTGGAATAAAATTGGGACCTCACATTTATTACCCCCAATAACCCATACAACTTTATCACATTCAAGTATAGCACACTTGTTTGCTCCTGAAGATGTGACTTACACAGTCATGTGTTGTATACCGCTGTTTTATTACCATTATGGCCAATACATTCACGCAATGTTGGGTCCTTAATGCGATAATTAGTGATTTATTGTCAAGCCATTAGCATCTACAAGAGATAATCTGACAGTTTGTATTCAAGATTCCCAACGAAACAGGCTACTGGCTAATGCAGACTACATGTTGCTTCAGTGATTCTAAATGCGGCAATGCCTTATCTGGTCAATATATGAGATGTTAAATTTGCTACCACTTTTCCATCCTTTAATTCCTGCCCTTAAAATTTGTGATGTATCTCAGAAAAGATCTATTTTGTAATTAAGTTACAAAATATGAAGTTTATATCGTATACTTACATTTAAAGTTAAATAGGATAAATTTCTCAGGTTAAGTGAAAGCAACAAACTTTGGAAAAACAGATTTTTTACTTGTGTTTCGTAACTATAGTTACTGGGTATTATCTAAATATTACTTGGACATTCACAACAAGTATGCATATTTGACTTAGACACTTAAGTATAAAGGACAGAATAAAAGGTGTTTGAGAAGGCTATATAGATACACAAATCTGCCCTAGGGCTATAAATCCTGATATGGCCCTCTTGAACACGTCATGTTTTCAAATTGCTATTCGTATCTGACAACATAACACCCAGGGGCCAATTTCACAAAGGAACTTAACTCCAGATTTAGACTTAAATTTAAGGCTTTGGTCTTAAATTTTATCAAAAGAATGTTAAGTCTGTGGTCTTAGACTTAGCGAATTTTACAAAGCAGCTAAGTCCATGAAATTGCTAAGTCAGTGGGCTTAACTTTAAGTTTGGGAGGTAGTGGACTTAAATTTTGTAAAGAGGACTTATATATGGCCGCCATAAACTTTTCTCTGCTTCAAAATTTGAAATAGCTGTAAATAAAGTATAATTATGCAGAATACCTTACTGAAGTAGTCTTTCGGAAGTTTATACGATGTAACAAGGTTTTCTATGTCAAAACAGCACTTATCTTTAGATAAAATGCATCAAATGAAGGATATAAAAGGTCACATGACACAGAAAACCACTGTGGTTACTCGATAAGCTTGGACTTAGCTAAGTCACCTTTTTGTGAAATCCATTTAAGTCCCAGACCTAGCTAAGACCAAGGTCTTAGATTTAAATCCTTCCCTTTATTGGTTTAGTTAAAGTCCTTTAGTGAAATCGGCCCCAGATACATTTGATATTCTGCTTTGTTACATTTATGTTTCATGTTTAGTGATTATTGAAACAACCAAAATAATATGTCACAAAATCAGCAAGTTCATGATATATATTTAGAAAGTGCACTATATTAAATACATATCACATTTTAAATCCTTTTAATATTTTTTCGGGTAGGATGGATTATTGCTTAATATGCAAAAAAAAATTATTGTACAATGATTACTATAATATTGTAATATACAGTTATGTACGCTTTGTTAATGCCACTTATTTGGCCTTAAAATGGGATTATAACTTTTGATTATTCCTCAATAAGAGTACTCAATATAGAAATAACGACTCCGTCAATAGATTTCCCCTCCATACCACCAAATAACCCCCTTTGTCCAGAGCTATCTTTATTAGACTGCCTCTATTACTGCTTGCGTGTGTGAAAACATATTTATATTACTTGTGTCCTGTCACATTGCAGTCCCCTGCCTGAATCTTGATACAGGCTGTTAGAAGCTTGCAGAACAGCTCAGTGACCTGATTCTATGATTGTCCTAAGGCTGCTCTTAAACTCATCTTCATGTTTCAATGTCAATATGCAAAAAGTCTGAAACAAAAGTTACTGTTTTAATTAACAAAAACAAAAAGGTACAATGAAATGGACTTTTAAATTTGACAGAAGCCTGTAGAATTTTTATTATTTTTATACATTCGAAATATTGATGCACATATTGAAAATCCATTATCATGGCAATGTTGTCTAGTCTAATGTCTAGAAGTGAAAAGGTATTTATATTTTCACAATATTATCCATGCCTACCCTGAGGGGCCATGGTGGCAGAGTGGTAACACTCTCGCCTCCCACCTCTGCGGCCGGGGTTCGATCCCCGTCATGGCCGTAAGTGGGAAAGCTGGTAGTTGCTTGCCATTGGTCGGCAGTTTACAGTACAGAACCCTAGCGAACTACATGTACTGGTTTCCTCTGCCCTTCCAACTACCCGTCGTGATATGACCTGTACAGTGTTGAAAGCGATGTAAAACCCCAAATAAACAAATAAACCATGCCTACTCTGTAAACCCCTTTTCAGACTTCAAATGTAATCTCTTAACCAGGCTAACCTATGTAAATCTACAAAAAATGTGGAGTATTTTAAATTCAAAATAAAAATATGTTTCATTTTGTTGCTTTCGGATTGACGTGAGTCAAGTATTAGTTGAACACAAAACAGACCACCATACCTCTGAGGACATATCATTTGCATTGCATACATTTGCTATAGACTTAGCAAGCTTTAATAAGCAACTACCCTTCCAACCAAGGATACAGACACAGAGAGACACATACATGATATATGATATGGCTGGTCTGCAGAGTTTATTACTGTGTTGCTGCCTCATACAGTGTATCTACCAAAGTTCCCATTTACTCTATTTTTCCACTGTTTTCTCTCTCTCTGACATAACCCCCCACCTCCCCCAACCCCCTGTGTCTCTCAGGAGCCCATTTGCCACACTCTTTTATTTAGCACAGAACTTTCTAGTGAGTGTGATTAGATGTAATGACGTTGAATCACTGGGGTTTTATAATGGCCCTAGCACAGCGTGGGATTGAGAGGGGCTTTGGCGGAAGCAAGAGAGAAAGAAAGGGGAGGAGAGATTGAAGGGGTTATAGAAGTAGAGTATTTCAAAAGCATATTATTAAAGAGGGGGACAAGGAAAGTCTATGGTGTCTCATAATATACTCAGCTTTACATGATTGTAATATCACAGACTGGGTCATAATGGAGAAAATAACTCAATTAAACCCCTGTATTGTTTACTTTAGATATTGGTTAGTTTTCCATGTCTAGAATATTTAGTAATTGTGTGAGTAATATGTAACGATATAATAATGCATTATTGATTAAGCTGTGAGACTGCAAAGATAGGCTCTAGATTACTTTCATTGAGGCACAAGTTATGGGTGTGGAGGTTGTTGAGACAGGTAAACATGTTGGCCAAGTTGAAAGTATCATGTGGCAAATGTAAAGTGTTTCTATTTATGTTCTCATTGGTTTATCTCGTACAAGAATTACACTTAACATTATAAACATGTGCAAACACATTTACAAAAATGAAGAAGGAAAGATTTATATGCACAATATGTTACAGAACATACGCATTTGCTGTTGAAATTACACATTTTTTTCAGAAATATAAACCAGCATAAAAGTGCAATCTCATTGCCTCTAGTTGGACATAAGTCAGTGAAAACACCCCATATGGGGATTTTTCATTTTTATTGATATACATGACTAAGATTCTAACTTTTATATACATTTGATATTTTAACTTTTTAATTTACATTCTGAAAATATAATCCATTAACTTAGCTTGACATTAATTGTTAATGGATATGCACAAAATTTACATATTCATGATTACAGATGATGAATAAGGAAGGCTTAAGGCCACCTTATGAAATATGATTTGAATTTGTTAAAAGATGAAAAAATAATTGACATACAGAAAGTATAGTCCATTAACTTGGCTTGACATTAATTGTTAATGGACATGCACAAGATTTACATATTCATGATTACAGATGATGAGTATGGAAGGCTTAAGGCCACCTTATGAAATATAATTTGGATTTGCCAAATGATGAATAGTTAGGGTGGCCTTAGGTGCAGGCCTACAGGAAGATAAGGTCACCCTAAATTTTGATGTGAAATATGATTTTGAAAAACTTGTTCAAGTTTAAGGTCGCCTTAAACTGGATTTTATGGTATTTACTTGAAAATTAACATTTAGAGTTCATCTGTGTATTAGTCAGATGAATGAAGATTTAAACTGATTTAAATGAAAATTCTTTAAGAATTGAAGTAAGAGGTGAAACATAGCAATATTTAAAGTGAAAGATGAGAGCCCCACAGGGGACTGATGGTAAAGATGAGGTGGATGAAAGGTAGGAACAACAAGAAAGGTCATGAGAGGTCAGAGGTCACTTCACACCCAAAAGGGGTTACAGGTGAAGTCAGACCCATAAGAGGTCAGAGGTGAGATTCAAACCCAGGAAGGTGGAGGTGAAGATGAATGAGAAACTTTGATATAACCAGCCTAGAGTGTGAGATCAGTAAAACAAGCAAAACAACATGTATCAATCACATATAAGGAGGTACAATAGAAAAAGTTATGTTATCAGGGAGATATAATCTTCTCCTCTGAGCCATAAGGGCAGATAGCTCATAGTGAAATACATGTTAAAACATAAAATACTAAGAATAAACTAAAAATGGATGTAAAATGTAAATAAGCATATAATGTCTATTAATACAACGTGCAATAAGTAAATATCAGTTCAAGCACTAGACAAGTTAAATGAGAGTCCAGGAAGCAGGTTACACATTTGCAAGTTACAAAATCTGAGTCCCGTGACGTCCCTCAATGAAGACACTGATTTCCTTTCTATATACATATACTGCAGTTCCTTGGCATCATAGACGAGGTAACATTTATAATTTCCAGTCCATATACACATACGTCCTAGAGCTCTGGTCAGCAGACCTAACAAGCACATTAAAACCATGACATCTTGTAACCGGCGTGGATGGCCAACTCCATGGACGTGGACGAGTGCAAGGAAGATCACTCAAGCTAGCATCCTAAATGATGCACACAAAGCGGAGCAGGGATTGTTGACAAGGCATACTATATAGCTGGAAGATCAGAAATACTGCTCCAGTGGAGAGGCCAGTAAGGTCTATATATCTGACAGCTGAGCCAAGCTCATCAGGGGTTTCGTTCATAGCAGTCTTTTCAGTGAAGGGGGAGGCAAGTGGCACGAATCTCACATCGAAAGGAACTAAACCAGACTTTACCAGTGAGATTGATTAAACTATTGTGTCCACATAACAGCACTAGTCGAGGCAAGAAGATCCAGGCCCCCATCCTGGCTACCTGTGGCTCCTCGGATCTAAGCACTGTTCCTTGGGGAAGTGAAGAAAGATGGAGACTCGCACCTGCTTCTGCTGTCCATTATATGGTGTACTTGTAGGCACATTTACATAACTTTAACACTAGTAAATAATACTGATCATATACACTCTGCTGGTTTCACAACAGTAGTTGAACAACTGATGATACTTGATAGTTATAAGACATTGAAGCGAGAAATAAGGTGAGAGAAGCTGCCTAGGGGAGCTGAATAGCATCTGAAAATACACTATACAATACATTAGTGAGGTACAAGGGTGGGTGAGAGGGCTGAAATTTTTCAAATTTTATAAAATGGCGACTGCCCTCTTTGACTTTCACTTTAAAAGTGAAGGTACTAAGCATTTGGCGGGATGTATTCGGGACCTAGGTCAAAGGTCACCCAATCAGCATTACTGGTCATTAACAAGAAGATTCGACACAAAACAACCAAGGCAATGAGATGTGTATAACTTTAAGGTCATACACCCCCACATTGCCTCTAGTTGGACATAAGTCAGTGAAAACACCCCATATGGGGATTTTTCATTGGGGCCACGGTGGCAGAGTGGTAACACTCTTGCCTCCCACCTCTGCAGCCGGGGTTCGATCCCCGTCATGGCCGTAAGTGGGAAAGCTGGTAGTTGCTTGCCGTTGGTCGGCAGTTTACAGTACAGAACCCTAGCGAACTATATGTACTGGTTTCCTCTGCCCTTCCAACTACCCGTCGTGATATGACCTGTACAGTGTTGAAAGCGACGTAAGTGCAATCTTTATCACTGAAGGGTACCTTTATGGGTCAAACAGCGCTTTGAGTCAGACTTTAACATTTGGAGAAGCTAGTCTAAACTAATTAATATTATTTTCTTTGTAAGTAAATGACATGTTTACCACATTCAACCAATGTGGTCTGTTTGCATAATCTGAATCTGCAAAACATTATCTGTTAACCTTAAAAATTATAAAAAAATCAAGTTTTATCAAAAGAGATACTTTAGACTGCTATTGACTTTCCCTAAATATTTTTAACAACATATATAATATAATATTTAATAAGTGACGTTTGAATGTTAAATTTATAAACAAGGGACATGGCTGCAATGATTTTCAAAGAAAATCAGCAAAATATTTTCTGTCTAAAATTATTCATTTATGTAAACACTAAATAGTGATTAAACAGGTTAACATTTGTCTCACATTACGTTTTTATTGGAAGTCCAAAGCATCTTATTGAAGCTAATATTATGAGACTTTCAGAACAGGCACTTATAAATTCCAATAAGTAACAAGGCCAAAAATGGGCTTCAGTCTACTAGCGGGAGGCGCAAAGACATTAGAGGCACACGTAGTGCACCGAAGTGGCACCCATCCCATCCCCAAAATTACCCCTTTGCAACTAAACATCAGTGAACAGACAAATACTCATCACGCTGTGCGAGTATTGTACTAGAATTTGCGAAAGTCTTGTGACCCAAAGAAATTCCAACTTAGATACATCCCCCAGCAGGTCCCAAACTGAGACGGTCACCTATCCAAGTACTAACAAAGGCCATTGCCGCTTAACTTCAGTGAGCAGAGAAATAGTCATTACTCTGTGGCACAATTCATGGAAATCCGATGCAAGAAGGACATATGTATGGGAAAAAGCCAAAATGACATGTGCCTTTTTAGGTATTGGAGAGCTAGAGAGGCAAATTCAGAATTCAAAGGTGTTGTCAATTTTATCAAAGTCCGGAGACAAAAAAAGTGATCTGTAGAAGCACGAGCTCTAGCGAGGCTCACGCTTAAAAAGTGATTCCTGGAAGTGCGAGCTTTGTTAGAGCTCGTGCTTAAAAATCCAAATTATTGGGATGAGTTGTGTATTACCACAGAAGAGACAAATGAGTGAACACCATTCTTAAGGTGCCTACACATTAAACTGATTTGATTCAATACAATTACCCTGAGAAATAAATCCCCCTGAAACTTAACAACATTATATTTTTTTTCATAATTTTGCCACAAATAAAGCAGTTATGACCATTAGTTAAAGGATTGTTTTATATAAAATGACAATACATATTGATCAAACAATAGTTCTGCAAGATATGAACTGGTTTGTTTTGCTTGAATGGGATTGCATCATTTCTATTACGCATGCACACCATTAATTTATAATCATATATTTTTAATCTCATGTAGGTATTGTACATTTTCAACAGTAATAATATTCTGTGAAAAAATAAGAAGTTGATAAACAAGGATAAAAAGTGCTACGGCCTACATGCACGAGGTGCAAAGCCATCAGAGATACAAGTCCAGCAAAAGAATTGATCAAAGCCTGGCTACAAAACAAATTCTGAGTCAGATACATCCCATGCCCTACCCTAGAAGTCAGACAGTCACCCATCCAAATATAAGTGTAGCCCAGGGCTTCTTGCCTTCAGTGATGAGAAAGGTACTCCTCATGCTATGCCACAATTCATGAAAGTCTGGTGATGGAAGCATGAGCCTTAAACTGACTTCAAGCCACCATTCTTACTCCTGAATTCAAAATATCCCATTTGCCTATCTCATCTGGTTTCAATTGCCAGTCATATTTGGATCAATGGTTGTATAGCTGTGATAACACCATAACAAATAGTGATTGGACCATTTACAAATATCAAAATTGGTTTTTAGGCTTTTGAAAAAATATAATCTGGTATTTTGTACACTGATTTTATACTGTTACATAGTGAAAATTTATGGTGATAGTGTATAACTAATACTGGAAATGTGAAATTTATAGATTTTCTATTGTTTTGATAAAATACCAGCCAATAGCTTGTCCAAAGTATTGCCATTTTCAATAACTAGTTACTAAATATTTTCTGTAGTTTTTACTATTTCTGCCACAGCAAAATGAAAGCACAATTTACAGTTTGCATTACTACTATGGGTCTAAAAAGTCTATGATTGTTAACAGAGTTTTTCCAACCAAAATTTTGCAATAAGACAACTTAAGATATAACCACACTCATAATATTAGGGAAATGAAACTCTACAGTTAGTATAAACTAGGTATTTGTTTACATTTAGTGGGAAATATTAAGTTTGAGTTGGTTTTGTTTATAACCTGAGACGTCAGGTTGCTATTAAATCTTTTGTCTGTCATTTCTGTGGTCACAGATCCAAACCCTTCTCATGACATCATGTCAGATTTGCTGAAGGTTGTGTCCTGTTGAGACCTGAGCTGTTAAAAGGGACATCAAACCACAACATCGGACTTTTATGGTAAGCCATAAAATACAAAAAAAAACAATAAATAAACAATAAATAAAGAAATAGAAATTTAAGTAAACATCATTTTAAAAGTACATACCAGTGCTTATTTCCAGTTGCTTTTTGCATGAAGCGAATCAGGTAGTCCAAGATTTCAGAGGGACAGACTTATGTTTTTGAATCCAGCTGATAAATGGATGTTTTCATTGTAAATAAATGTATGAAAAACGTCAAATATGCAAGTCTTACAAATGTTAAGGTCGAACTTGCTTTGAAAAATTACTCTTAAAGTTAAGTATCTTCGAATTTTTACATAAATTATGACCAAAAAAGTAATTTTTGAAAAAAACACACAAAAAAAAAACATCTACAGATTGTAAAACAAATATTTGTCATAAATCACTCTGTTGAAGGTTGTTACATTGCATCCGCATGACCCCTGTAAGATTAAATGTGAATCTGTAATTTCTATTCCTAAGAATGGATATTCTTGACCTCTTGACCACACTATAACAAGGGTATGTCGGCCTGTCACAAGTTTACCTGCCCAACTATGGTAGGTACCCGTTTCCACTCCTAGGTGAAGTGGAGCACATGTGTGTAAAGTATCTTTTCCTAATGTACAGTCTCCAGGACCCAAGTATTGAACTCCAGGTTCCGGTTTCACAAAGCCTCCTTAAGATAAAGGTGACCTTAAATTTTACGGTGGCCTTACCAAATAAAAAATAACCTTCTTCTAAAGGAGGGACTTTCCAAAGGAGGCTTCGTGAAACTGGTCCTACACCTTCCACCCTGAAGTCCGACACTCTACCCTCCAGAGTACAAAGAATCACACAAGATGTGTAAATTTTTACATATTATCTTTTACATAAAACCCTAAAGGGACCAGCAAATCCACAACTTGGTATGCTTTTCAATATTTTCTACATGATACTCTAGTTAGATTTTCTTCCATGTGCAAACTCTCTGGTAGTGATGCATTAGTGCACACATCAGACCTCACCATAAAAGCATTTGAATTAACCGTATTGTCAATGAATATTAGCACCACAGAGATAAGTCATTGCTCACTACTCTGGCTGCTTAATTATTGATGTCTATTTCCATTAAGCTGATGATCAAGTTAATGAATCAGTGCCTTGATCTCCCTAGTTATGAATTATGAAGATGTCAGTCCCAGAAAGGGACTGCATTATAGGGGCCAGGGAATTAATCTTATCATTAAGCAGCATCAAAATGAGGGGTCAAGATATCTCGATTATCTACTTCTATACCAAGAGAAGGAAAATAAATAAACAAGAACAAACAATGGAAAGGTTCTTATTCATGGAGTTTCATTAATATAGGATCTTATATTATTATTATTGAAATATATAATAAGATAAACGAACATTTGTAAATATATAAATAAAAATGGATAGATGCGATATTCGCCTCCTCCGAAACAGTACCAAATTTTATGGAGGCAATTATAGATTGTGCACCAAAATCCCGTCCAGTTCAGTTTTCAATCTAAATATTTTAAGTATCAGGTTTATTGAGATTCTTGTGTAGACATAATCGACACAAGCTTTATGTCCTGACAATAAGTGTTGTTTGATATAAACACAATCTTTTGGGACAACATAGGTACTCTAAAATATTTAAAACCAACTTTTATCATTAACATGAAAACAGTACAATAACCCTTATTGACAATGATGCCCGATCCCCTAGCAGGATGAAGCAAGTTTCACTGAACATGTTTAAGCAAAAAGTATACAATGCATTTCCAAGATATATTATTACAGTAAATATTTACAAAACAATTTATTTTATGTTTTAATAACAACTACTGTTGATGATTCATGCAATTCAATAAATTAAAATTTAAGATGATAGCACATTAACAATACAAAGAAGTAGTACCGAACCAGAAATTGGTGAAACATTCACACCCCCTCTCCAAAAGCTCTGGAGTCTCAATGAAAACTGAGCCATAGGTACATCACACTTTGTGTGAAAACATAATCCAATCCGATATGTATTTTTTAAATAATATGAGCAGACAGTTGACCAAACAAATAGACAGGTGTGATTACTATACCCTTTTCATTCCCTTTGGGTGAGAAAGTTCCATCCATGAAGGACTATTATAGAAATGTTTCAAACCACAGTTGAGCCTCCCCTCGCTCAGCAAAATAATGAAGCATACCAGAGGCATCAGAAAGTGCAGTAAAGGGGGCCTATCTATCACAACTTTTGAAATGAATCAAATACACATTGATTTATTTTATTATTTTATTTTAAATTATGAAAAGCTTAAGATTGATCAACTACCTCTACTTGTACAGTAAAAAGAAGAAATCTGATGATTTGTGTGTGAGTTGAACAGCTTGTGTGTCATAGAACATGGTCCATTCCTATGTCTCAAGCTGTCTCAAACTAGGCCAGCTATGTAAAAAATATTACTTACAACTGTATAAGGAGGTTATTGCCTAAAGTTCCTTAAGGTACCTTACAATGGTGTGTGTAGCACGTCTCTTTGGCAGTTGTCACCTACCTTAAACTTTTAACTTAGGTATTAGCAATTGACCTCTTTTTCATCCCTAGGGCTTCAGCCATTCAGCTTAAAGGTCGCATGGAATTAGCCTCACCTCGGGACTGGGGTCACTTTGAATTTGGCAGCCATACTGTAAAGAACTGCCAGAAAATTGAAAATTTAACACCCTCCACCAGCCTCTGTTACATTGATCACGCTTGTTATTACAAGTTGTTGTTGGACCTAATGACCCTTGATATCCCTGTGCTTGACCGGGTCAGGGTTGGTCATCAACATGGCCATAGGTCATGAGTGATCTGGATTAATAACTTGCAATATCTTGACCCCTTAAAGATAGCCCGACTCTAGTGAGTTCTCCAATAACACTGGATTCATATGGATATTGTGAAATTCGGAAACTTAAAGGCAGGGCCCAGCTGACCTGGGTTTCCCCGCAACATCTTGACAAGCTTGCTTTACAAGCACCCCTTTTAGTTTTGATATTCTGACCTGTACCCCATCTGAACTTGACCAGTTAACTTAACCAGTTTATACAAAATTGAATGCTATGACCTGATCTTGACATTTGACCTCTGTGATAGCAAAAAAATGTAAATTGTCAGTGCAAATTTGATCTCTTTGTCATAGCCATTGCAAAAGACAAAGCTATTGATATGTAAAAAAATGTTGTGCAACTGTTGTTGATGATCATTTTAGCATTTGATCACTTGACTGTCGATCCAGTAGTCATTGGTTCAAATCTTTGTTACAAGTATGATACGGCATGAACCTTTTATGATATGACCTGAGCTATTGAAAGGAATGTATAACGCTACAACAGTACAACAGAATGCATCGCCGACAAGAGAAAAAAAGTTTTAAATTGATCTTTTTCTGTCCGTTTGTTCATGTGTATAACACGTAAACTATATTTTAGATTGTATTTTCACACAAAATGTGTTATTCCTGTCACTTGATCTTCCATTAATATGATCTAGGTCTGAGTCTGGATTGAGACTCTAAACATTTATGGATCTTTTTCAAAACATCTGCCCCACAAGTAAAAAAGATTAATTGCAGCTAGATTTCGATTCACAAAAGTTGGGGTCAGCCTCTGGCTTACTCTTCCACTGGCATATAAGGACACTCTGCCAATAAGCTTTTTAAAAAGGACAATGTTGTGTGTGGCGTCAGAGTTTTTTACCATATAAAGGCATTGAATTATTGAATTTCTCCATATTCTACAGAATTGGTCTAGTTAGTGCTGATCTTTCTTATGCTATACTGGAGTGATCTATTTATAGATTTAGGGAAAAAATTACTAAGCTTCTAGAACCTTCTGTTGTCTGTATTTTCATTCTCTTTTTTTTTGTAAATTGTAAAAGCCAGAGCAGTATATAAAGGGGGGAACCGGAACCCATAGTCAGTGTTGCAGTTGCGTGCTATATGAACAAAGATATTTAAAATTGCTATATTGTGGATAAAGTCAAGTGGATATAAACTGCTCGACAGATTCCTGGACAGAGTGAAGAAAATTGTTTTAAAAGTCATTTTAACTGTTGAATTGGTTTCATTATTGTATTATTGCATAAACTATTAACAGTATCTCAGTTTACTGTAATTATTACTTTTATTGTAAAATAAATTTGTTAAAAGTTTGTCCTTTCCTGTTACAACTTGAAAGCAACAGTAATTGCTGCCGCGCTGGCCCCATAGAACGTAACATCACAAAGAAACCCTAGATCCTGGTGGGGCTTGGAAACAGATTTATTGACAATATATATTTCCAAATCTCCATCTGAGGGTTCGTGTGCAATGCTTCTCATACTAAACATACTAAAATGAAAGTAAACCCTGAGACTAAAACACTTCCTGTTACTGTGTCACGGCTTAAATCGATCTTACCAATATTTATGACATTCACTCATCAAATTCTGTCCTGTTCAAACATTTGAAAACCTTTGTTGTGACTTGACTTATAGTAATGTTCTGGGACAAAATCAGCTAAAAAAGTAAACTGGATAGTTTTTTTGGTTCTCAATGCTACTTGGGATAAGGCCCTATAAAAGTGATCATTACGTTACCTTTTTAGGAACATTATATGCCCATAAACTGTCTAGTTGTCTTTCCTTTTGTGACAGTACCATGCTGGGAACAATTTTGTCAAAAAAGTAGACGACTAAATGATTATTACAAGATAACAACGCAAGTACAACTGTAGAAATTCTAAAGGCAGACAGTAGGTATGACATCTTACTTCCGTTACTAAGCAACCTATATAGGGTTACTTGTCTTATAACCTGCATTCTGACAAGTTTCTCAAAAGATCTGTGTCATTACTCTCTTCTTATGGGATAGCAATAAAGGATATATCTTATTAAATACTGTTTTATTGCATCAGAATTTCTGACTGTACGCTTGACATTTAACAAACTAGGGAATATGAATTGAGTAGGTGACATTAAGTGTTATTGATACATCAAATCTAAAATTTTGTAAGATGTCTGGCATTTATCTCAGTCTATTTGCTAAGGATCGATGCTGACTAAATAAATTTAAATATCTGTTAACCAATCACGATTTTTTTTTAAATGATACAATTATATTTCGAAGGAAGATGCTTTCCAGAAAAGTCAATTGATAATATTACGCTGAAGTCTGTAACATAGATACATGATCTCATTTGTAAGCTATTTATTATCCACCACATGTTGTATTTGAGCATATTCGACTGTACAATGCAGGTCACCCCAGATTTAATCATGGGAAAGTGAAATTTGAGTGAAGTTGAGTGCAAAATCACACACAAAACAGCGCACTGAAAACCACTCCACACATATCATTTGTATAATCAGTGATATCATTGACCTCATCACATGCGGGAAATGTGGGAAATATTACGAAGGTGACATAGGGTGTCCATTCAAAAAGAGGATTTTTGAACACAGATAATATGTTTCCAAAACCAAAGGATTATGGAAGCATATCAGTCTCCTAATACTTTACAGAGGCAAAAGCGTTCTGCCAGGCAATTCTCCCTCTTGGAATGGTGTTCCCTCAAATACAATACAGCCAGATCTGATCATAGAAAAATGAGAGAGAAATGGAGAATGTTGAATATTGGGGAAATACATTCAATAAGCTTTAATCAGCTTATTTATTTAAACATGGGTTCATTTAATGTTCCTTTACACTCTGAACATTTTCCTCTCTTATTTGTCTGTAAATGGGTCCTATTAAATAAACATGGTATTTATGAATACAATTATAAAACAATAAATTTTTATCCACCCTAAATGTTTAATATCCATTAAATTATCAATAAAATATTTTTAAAACAATATCAACCACACAATGCTACTGTGACACAATTACATGACTCATATGACGTAATATCACTCAAAGTGCAATCAATGACGGCACAAACATAGTTACCAGTTCACTTTTTGTCTAAGGAGTAGACTGGAGTAATACTGATATTCACATGTGATACTATCCAATATTAGTGTTATTAATGTGGATTCTATGGAGACACTGAATAGCAAAATAGTTTTGTCCAAGCCTGCCCTAAGTTAATCTCCTGAACTATCCACAGAAATAGGATTGTTAAATATACAGCCCAGTGCAAAAAACGGTCAACCAAACAAAGGAAGAGTATGAACTCATAAAAATATGTGCCAGGAAGGCAACTCAGCAATCTCTTTTTGTACCAGCAACTAAAAGGGAATTGCCGAAGATTCCAGATATTAAACCAGGATCTTCCAAGTATATATAAAGCCCTGAAAGACTTTAAAGTCCACAGTGCATGGAAAAAAAAGTTTCTTTAAAATTTTGTATGTGTATGCCAGTGAGTAAGACAAAACCCAACAATGAGAACTAGACATCAATCAGAGCATCCCCCACTGAGATACAGCCTCTCAAAGTGGCATATAGAATAACATCCCTGAAAACATGCGTGGAGGAGTTGTGACGAAACACAAGGAACACAAGTGTAGATTTGCTGTGATTTTTGTTATAAATGTATTGGGGAGGATTGGATGCAACTGAATATGTAGCTGATTTAATTGCATTTGGAAGTGACTTTTTTTAAGGTTAACTTTAACTGAGTAAGGATCATTTTGTTTGAAAAGTTTTTATAATTTAATATGATAATTAGCATTTATTCTTTAATATGAAAGCTCTCAATCAGACTCAATCTAAAACTCTCAATGACAGAGTGTTTGAGAGTGAGGATTCTGTAGAGATAACATTTTAAATATTAACCACAAACAATGTAATTCTCAGAGCAGGTTGGGTTACAGTCATACATTTATTAATGTGTATCAATCATTGTTAGTAAAGTGTTACTTTTTTCTTTTAGCTTGGGTTGTAAAACTCTCAATGAAATTTTTGAGTATAGTCTTTAACTTGGTTATTTCTTGCATACAATGCCACCAAAGTACATTAAAATGTTTTATGATCAACAAAGTACACTACTCTTCTCTATGACAAACAAGAATATCAATAGTAACAATCTTGATAATCCTAGGCAATCTGCATACAAAAGTGGTCACTCCACAGAAACCGCCCTGCTGCTTATCAAAAATGAGATCCATCTCTCACTATCACGGGGCGAGCCTACTGCATTGGTCTTACTGGATCTGTCAGCTGCGTTCGACACAATTGACCACCCGACTCTTCTTAATTGTCTTAAATCATGGTTTGGTGTGTCTGGCACAGCCTTGAAGTGGTTTACGTCCTATCTCAGCCACCGTTTCCAGGCAATTAAAATTGGGTCAACCCTCTCTGATTTGCATGAGCTGTTGTTTGGAGTACCACAAGGCTCTGTCCTTGGTCCTCTGCTGTTCTCCTTATACACCATTCCTTTGAGTAAGGTTATTGGAACGCATCCTGACATCAAATACCACTTTTATGCAGACGACACGCAGTTGTTTATTCATATCTCTCACAAAAATGCAGCCCTGGTTTTTAACAAACTGAATTCTTGTCTTCTGGATGTTCAAAAATGGATGTCGTCAAGTATGCTCAAACTAAATCCTGACAAAACAGAGTTTATCATCTTTGGATCCCATGCACAACTCAAGAAATTAGATCCCTATCTCCCAGTTAAGATATTTGGTAATTTGATGCATCCTGCAGTTGTTGTTAAGAACCTTGGTGTCTGGTTTGATGCTAATTTTTCCTTTGCTAACCATGTCCGCAATATTTGTAAGAGATACTTCATTCAAATTCGTGATCTCAGGCGGGTTAGAAAGCACTTGACTGATGAGGCTGCTATCCTGGCAGCTAATGCCTTGGTGAGCAGTTGCCTTGATTACTGCAACTCTCTCTTCAGGAGTCTGTCCAGTCTCAATATGAGTAAACTACAGTGTATTCAAAATACACTTGCCAGGATTGTCACAAACTGTAACAAATACACGCGGGCATCTCCTATTCTCAAACGACTCCATTGGCTCCCAGTTGAATCTCGCTGTATCTTCAAAACTGCCACTCTAGTTTATAAGTTTCTTCACAGTGGTCATCCCAGTTACATTGGTCCTCTTCTGCCCACTCGTTGCAGAAGATATAGTACAAGATACAACCATTCAGATAAAAGGTTCCTGGAGGTTCCTCAATTCTGTCCATCTGTACATAAATCCAAAAATCACTTTGGCCACAGCTTTGCTTTTGATGCCCCCACAGTCTGGAATCATTTGCCTAATGAGGTACGTTCTGCTCCAACTCTCACCTGTTTCATGAAAAGGTTAAAATCATATCTCTTCCACAAGGCATTCCCACCTTAGCTTACACTCTATCCGGCGTCTCCGTGGTACTGGACTTGGCAACGGCTATGGACAGATGATTTCTTAAACTTGATTTTTGGTGTTGCGCCTTAGAGTCTGCCTAGCAGAGATTAAGCGTTATAAAAGTACAGAATAGAATAGAATAGAAAAAAAAAAGAATTTCATACTTTAAAAGTATTAACATTTAGGTGCAAATTTACATGAACATTGCAATCTGACCCCTACAGCCTAAAGCAGTAGATTTAGATTAGATTATTAAAAGTAGATATCATGAAAGACACACTGTTGTCAATAAAATGTCAGAATGTGGTTCAGATCTCCAGTGTATTAAACTCTATATCCTGGTACTGAACCAGTGTTATTAATTCAGATCTCCAGTGTATTAAATTCTACATCCTGGTACTGAACCAGTGTGCTTAAACATTTGGTCATTTCAGCCTGCTTACTTTCAATATTGGCAGCAGTGTAGCCCAATATAAAAGAGCCTAATACACTGAGTCTTTTACAGTGTGTTTTGACCAGCTGGTTTTATAAATTGTCAATGTCAGTTCTTAATGGTCAACTAGATCAAGTAATGAATATTGATCTGGTCATAAGAACTAATACAATGTAATATTGACTATTGAACCTTGGGGCTAACTCTTTCTGTTCTGATAATACAGATTTTCATTCATGTTTGAATGATATTCAGGTCTGGATGTCTGAAAACAAACTCAAGCTAAATCCTGATAAAACAGAATTCATAGTCTTCGGTGCCAAAGACAGACACAAATGGCTCAGTGACTCACTACCTGTCAATATCCTGGGTAATTGTCTCTCTCCCGCGGATGTTGTACGCAATCTGGGCGTTATGTTTGATGCAAAGTTTTGTTTCACCAATCACGTAAATTTTGTTATCAAATCCTGCTTTATCAGCCTCAGGGACCTTCATCGTATCAGGAGGTTTTTTTCTGTGGATACATCAGTGGTGATTGCAAATGCTCTGGTCAGTAGTCGTTTGGATTATTGCAACTCTCTTTTTCGCAGTTTGTCATCCCGAAATGCTACAAGGCTCCAATATGTTCAAAATGCGCTTGCACGGTTTGTCACTGGTGCTTCAAAGTACACTCACATTACATCCACCCTTAGGACACTCCATTGGCTACCCGTTAGACAACGTATTATCTTCAAAACCCTAGTTTTGGTCTATAAGTACCTCATCACTGGCCAGCCTAAGTATTTTGCACCATATCTCCCCTTGTACAAATCTGCCGTGAATACAAGACGTTCCAATCCCAAAAATTTGTTCCTTCTGGTTCCCTCTTACTGTCCTTCCATCCATAAATCAAAGGTCCATTTTAACAATAGTTTCTCATATGATGCCCCTAAGTTATGGAATGATCTTCCATATGATATACGCAGTGCTCCAAATCTCTCCAGTTTCAAAAGTCGACTCAAAACCTACCTATTTCAGAAATCATTCCCACCATAGCTTCTCACTACCAAACACCGGACCGCCTCCCTGGCAACGACTCGGAACATGTCTAATGTCTCATGATTTATGCCTTACGGATTGGATGGTGTGCCTTAGAATCCGTTGATACGGAGATTAAGCACCTGGACAACTGATTGATTGATTGATTTTGGATAATCAAGGCTGCCTTAAAATTTCATCACATTTTGAGAAAATATGGACAAGAACTGGGTGAAAAACTTGCTTTATTTAAAAACTGACACACTATCAGAAGCTGCATTGTTACACTAAAAGCTACATACTTATTCAGAAACTGTAGTGTTAATTATTATAAAAAAGACCATTATATGAGTGTGACCACACAATATTTCAACTTCATTTGATAGAAGAATCTTTGCACTAAGTGTAGGAAAAAATTTTTTTTTGACTGAAGCTGACCCTTTTCCAAGCCAGTTTATAAAACACTAATTTCACTTCATTTTACACCATTTTTGTATTGTACACACAAAGATTGGCACAATTTTAGAGAGGGATCTGTTTTGTTTTTCCAATGGTCAGATTTAACTGGCTTTTAATGTGCTTTCTAGTGGGAGTTTTAAGATGGGACTTGGCAGGTGTGTTGTTACACATATAATCTGTACAATAATGCAAAAAAATTTCATATACTGTGGTCAAATCTGTTATTTGATAAAAAATAAAAAATTGCTTTTTTTATCCTATCCTAGCTCGTGAAACACTAATTTAGTTTAAATTGGTGCATATTTAGATTTTTTTAAATCATTGGAAGATAAAAATTGTTAAAAACTTATATAAAATATTTATACTAAAATTTTTTTTTCTTAGAAATTTAAATACTATAACTGCTCTAATATCCAGTGTTTTAGTTCCAAATAATTTGCACTTTTATCTGCATACAATATACAAACCAGTGAAACAATAAACGGATTCAAATTAAGCACTTTATTGGACAAACTAATTCATATACAATATTTATATTTGAACCATAGACACCAACCTGTGGGCCTACACAATGCATGTGTAATATGAACAAAAAAGTATGTGTATTACAAATGCATTATGACCTTTCAAGACACTTTATTATCAATCATAAAATTAGTGCTGGGCCATCCAATCATCTGAATGAATGATCCCTGAATAATAACATAGTGAACTTTTAGGTTTTCCCCATTCAACAGTCTGCAAGAAGTGCAAATAACAATAGGACTATACACTTCCTGTCTGGAACAAAGTGGGACCGAATGTAACTGTAATCGAAAATATCCCTAATAAAGATATTGAACATAACAAAAAATGATTTCTATATATAAATAAAATATATACATTAGGAAATACCCCCATCATAAGAGAAATCCAATTAATATACTCTGCACTCAATACACTTTTATTACACTATACACCAAAAAGGTGCTAATGGTGAGAATGTACAGGTGCAAAATACAAGTGCAATTGCACTTCTCAGAAAGTACTTCAGAGGTCGCTTACACCAACACTCCAGCCTCTGATGAGACAGATCATTTATATGGTTGAAATACAGTTGTGACTATTATTCATAGTATTCACAGTATAAAGTAAATTCACAAAATGAACTATTTAAAATCTGAACAAGCCAAGAAGACAAGACAAGCCAAGACCAAGACAAGAGTCGGGGAAAAAAATTATTTTTATTATACGACATCAATACACATACAAATATAAATACAAACATACATCCAGGTTTACCACTTATACTAAACACATTAAAACACATACTAATAAGATTAAATTAAAAAAAAATTTCTAGTCACATAAATGATTACTGCCCATAATATCAATACAAGCTACATGTCAGCGAGGTTGACTCTTAAAAAATACAAGTATTAACATTTTAACTGTAATATTAACTTTACTGACAATGTAAGGGGTTGATATTAGTAACTTAACAAACACTCAAGTGCCAAGTATTACTGTTGGTGTAGTAAGATTTTGAAAGTTGAGGAAACAGGGGCTTGGTGGCGAGGGTTCGTTACTATGTAACTCCACACAGCTTAAAATGGCTGAAAGGGTCTTTCTTACTTAAATCTGGATGCGGACAGAAAAAAAACTCACCCCGTGGGGTAACAAACAATCCGGCATTTAGGGGGGGAGGAAAAACCTTTTTGTAGCCTCAGCATGGCTGAGACTAAACAAAGAGGGAACCGTCGCTGGACAGGTATGCATAGAGTAGCAAACTGGGAGGATACCTGGAGGGTTTTTAAGTATAATGGTGGCAAATTGTGGCTGATAAATGATGTATCCCCGCGTAGATGGACCAAATGATCAAAGGCTGAAAGCAAGGAGGAGACCAGATTGGAAAGCCTTAAGAAGCCAAAAAAGGCAAGAAGAAATAATGGAGCATAAATGTAACCCAGAGGAATATGTGAACAGGCTGAAGGTCATAAGTGCCTTTGACTCGCCTAATTTGTGGTACATTAAGAGCTAAACTCCTAAGGCTGAGGAAAACAGAATAGTAATAAAGGGGGAAGAGGGTAGATCCAGGCTTTTGAATTTGGAATGCAAAGAGTGAATATAAGCAGAGATACAGGGGGAGGCCATTAAACTGTAAAAATTCAATACAGGCCAAAACTGTAGAGGGGGGAGATGGGAAAATTGTTCTACCCTAGTATTTGGTCTGTAAAGAAGGAAGGGGAAAGATGGGAAAGATGTTCTGCTATAGTCTTTGGTCTGTAATCTTGTTCCAATCGTATGGCTGCTCTCTATACTAACGTGTCATACCTTGGATTACAACCTGCAAAGGAAGGCTTAAAATGTTTCTAAGTTTTTATACATCTATTGATATGAATGTAAACACTACTCACTTCTAACCATATTGGAGTATTTATATATATATATATTTAATTTTTTCAACCTTATTGTTTTTGCTGCCCCATCTGGACTGCAGGTTTGCACACACATTTTCAGTGTTTGCTATATGAATCACTTTTAACTTTATATTGTGTGAGGCTGTGACAAACCATATGTTGCGGCATTTCCCCTGGTTACCCCTCTATTAACCACACTGACCACTGCCTCATTGTCACACTATAACAATGACCCTATAAGCCCATTGTCTGGCCCACAATCTGATACCAATTTTCAGGTGGACAATAGAAAAAGGAACAAGTGACCTGATCGTCTGCATATTTGTACTGATGCACTTGGTTATTATATCTACCTCCCAGGCCTGTCAAGCAGGCATCTAATTCAATTAGGTCATTACACAGCAATGGGGCGTAAATATAAAAACATGTGCTCCAGGAAGTTTAGGGACCATGTGACATCTCTAATGACTTCCTGATTAATATATTGGACTTTTGGCAGGTATTTTGCAGACAAAATTACTAAATTAAGATCTGGATTACTGTCTACTGATGCCGATCCCCCTGTCTCAGGTTCCTACAAAAACAAGTTTGTCTCTTTCCGGACCATGTCAGAGGAAGAAGTCCTTAAAATCATAAAGTCCACATCAAATAAATCATGTGACTTGGATCCCATCCCAACATCATTGGTCCTTGAATGTATCAGTGTGCTCCTGACTCCTATCACAAATATTGTGAACTACTCTCTACAGGAGGGCAGTTTCTCTTCGTGCTTTAAGACTGCACATGTTACACCCTTGTTGAAAAAAGCTGGTCTTGACAAGAATATTCTCAAGAATTATCGACCAATGTCCAACCTCAGCTACATCTCCAAACTCATAGAGAAAGCTGTGGCTAAGCAGATAAATGAGCATATTGCTCACGAAGGTATATCTAACGAAAACCAGTCCGCATATAAAGCTTTTCACTCAACTGTTGCTCAAAATACAAAATGACATTGCCACATCAATGGACAAGGGTGCAGCTGTTGGATTAGTCCTTTTGGACTTATCTGCAGCTTTCGATACAATAGACCACTCAATCCTATTCAACTGCCTTCAGCACTGGTATGGCATTGATGGGGTAGTGCTTAAGTGGGTCCAGTCATACCTCCATTCACGCAAGCAGCGCATCAAAATAGATGGACATCTTTCAGATGCTTTTCAACTCCCTTACGGGGTTCCCCAGGGCTCAGTTCTAGGGCCACTCCTTTTTACCCTATACACAACCCCTCTCAGTTCAGTCATATCTAAATTCAATGTCACCCACCACTTATATGCAGATGACAGACAAATTTACTTGGAACTCGACTCTAGGAACTTTGATTCCAGTATCACTGAATTAACAAATTGCCTTGAGGCGGTCCAGGCTTGGATGGGAAATAATAAGCTTAAATTAAATCCTGACAAGACAGAATTCATAGTGATTGGTGATGATCAAATTAGAAGTTCCCTGAAGTCATTTTTCCCAGTGAGTTTCCTTGGCAACACCATGGAACCAGCTGAATCAGTAAAAAACCTTGGTGTCATCCTGGATGCTGAAAATTCAATGCAAAGACACGTGGCTAATCTATGTCGCATAAGTTACTACCATCTCCGGGAACTACGAAGGGTCTGCAGGTACTTAAATCATGAAACAGCTGTAAAGGTGGCAAATGCCTTGGTAAGCAGTCGTCTGGATTACTGTAACTCACTGCTTTACAACACAAAAAAGGCATATACTAGCAGACTACAGAGAGTTCAAAATGCCTTATGTCGGACGGTGTGCAAGCTAAATAAATACTGTCATGTTACACCCTTCCTGCACAAACTACACTGGCTTCCCATTCATTACTGTATACTGTTCAAATATAATCTCCTCATTTATAAAGCAATACATTTGAGCCAACCGCCATATCTCTCCACTCTAATTAGGCGGAGTGATCTCACACGGGGCAATCGCCTATCAATTTCCTCATCTAAACCGAATAAACGCTCAGGGCTATGCAGTTTCATAGCAGGGGCTCCCACAGAGTGGAACAAGCTTCCTCAAGCCATCAGAACCATAGAAAGCATTTCTGGTTTCAGGAAACAGTTGAAAACATACCTTTTTAGATTGGCTTATCCTCCACCATAGCCTATCTCCCCGACCGGACGCTAATATGGAAACTGACATCTTTCTGGAAATGGACTATCCCTTTTTGCACATCAGCGCCTTAGAGGATGTTTACATCAAATTCGGCGCTATATAAGTGTTTCTTACTTACTTACTTACTTTACTTACTTACTTCATTCATGCCTCTCTGGGTGTCTAATAGCCTGTTTACAAAGTATTGTGCCGCCTTTACAACTTTGTGTACAAACATGTGGGCGCCTATAAGGCTCTGAAGCTATCTTTTTGTATTTTTTTAATTTCACAAAATCTTTACAAGTTTGCAGTATTTCTTGTAATTTATATTTAGGTATGGACATTGTTGATTAAACTGAACCAATCTCAATCAAAATGAATCGCTCTGCTAAGGATCTCAGCCCCAAGAAGGTTGTTGACATATAACAGTAAATAGAAGCCACTCAGTGAGTGGAGGTACCTAAGGACGTTGCTCAAACAGCTACATCCCATGGGTCCCATTCTGTGTCCGAACACATAAACCGTATCCAGATAGTATGAATCAAGACAGAGGAGTGGATAGTCCAGGGGATCCACCTTGAATTGTCGGAAGGCTCAAGACAAATCAATTTTCAAAATATGGAAGCCTTTGACCAGGCTACAAAGTTTGCCTACAAAGGTGTCAACTGATGGATAGTTGAGCTTGAAAGCGGTAACTAAGTATTCGTTACTTTTTGTAAAATGATTAACACTTGCCCTTTATAGCCAAGCGAGGTCAGGCCTATCTGGTTTATAAATTTCGAAATATGGATATTTCCCCGAAAGATTTATTTTTAAAAGGGCCAAAGATGGTCCTATGCTCGATTTCATCACTGATGTAAGCACTTACATGATCTGGATTGGCAACTGCCATTGTTCCTAAGGTCCCTATGACTTCAGCTGAAATCCATAGGGAATCCAAACATAAGCAAATGTGGCAGCTGCCAGTCCGAGTAGGATGCAGCCAACTTGTAGACTAAATCCAAATTCATGTCAAAGTTAACCTGTACTTTGCCCCCCCCCCCCCCCAAAAAAAAAAAAAAAAAAAATTGGGACAATTGAAACTTTTGACATATTTATACAAATTTTATGGGTTTTAAGCCATTGCTTGTCAACCTGACACCTGCTGCAGTTCCTAATGTGACCAAATTGAAAAGCAGATAAAGGTGTGTTGGTTTTGCTGAGACATATATAATTTAAGATCATGACAATTTTAAGATCATGACAATATCCATACAGTATTTTGAATATCTAACTTGGCCAACTGATGCTTTGGGATAGTTGCCCAATATTCCTGGCCCAGATCCGGGATCGTGAATTTAGATTGTACTTCTTATTTCAAGAACAGGGGTGGGTAGGGGGACAGGAACTGCAACACTATCGCATTTTTCCAGTTTTTTACTTACTTGCAACAATCAGATTGTACACAAATACTACCACACTCGTACTTTTCTTTCTGTGCTGTCCTTCCTACTTTCTATACAAATTCTATTACACTCATTAAGTACTTTTCTTTTTTGTCTGTCCTTACTACTTTCTGCTCCCAACAAAGTCTGATGATGTACTCTTTAAGTGCCATCGGATCCTTTTTGACCATTTCTTGTTACAATTACTTTTTGCATGATTGTATTGTTGTTTACAGAATACAAACAGTATGCGTAAATGTGCTTGTAATTAAAAGCACTTCAAGGTCAAATGTCTTGGTACAGTTTCCTTCATTGAACCCCGTGCAAGAAATGGTGTTTGGCTTCCTAAAGTTTTTCTTTGTATTGGAAACTGTTTGCTGCTTTTGGTTGCTACTACTGCCTGCCCCTAAACTTGCAAATCCACTACTACACTTGCGAATCTACTACTACTGTGAATCTTGTTTACTTTTTTCAAATCTCAGATGTGACTAAGCCATCCTTCATCTTGCTCATATCTACTAAATGAGCACCTTTTGTTGACTGCCATCCCATATTACAGACATCTTGAAACGAGTTTGTTAGATATTCTATCATGTTACTGCCTATCAAGGTATTAGGTTCTTCCTGTACTGACCTTATGTAGCCAAGAACGAATTGAGATGGGTTGAGTCACTCTTAACTGAACCTGGTATGCTGATGCCCCACAAATGCCCTACATATTTTTTTACTTTACTAGATTGCTTAGTAAGAATATTATGTTTCAACAATGAGGAAGAAAGATTACCTGCTCGATCAAGTGCAGCCTGTTGGTGAAGCTCATCCATCTTTGCACTAGATCTTGATTTACAGCAATTGAGCACAACGCCGCCAGTGAGGGGATGGGCAATGGGTCACCTGGTTGCTGTGTTGCTGTGCCCCCAAGTTGTGAAGCCATCCCCGATGTTGCTGTGCCTCTCCACTTGCCCTGAGTGCCTGTGTGTCCCTAAAAAACTGAGCTACCATCAGCTGAGGATATGTTGCTTCTACTGGTGCTCAATGTCCCCCACATATACAATGAGACTGGAAATTTGTACTCATGAAGTGCTGTGTTGCTCCAGTTGCACCTTGCATTTGTTGTTGCACTTCCATTGCCTGAGGATTGCTGTGATGTGAGTTCATTGTGTTCAAGTGTACCAAGAACGCAACACAGGTCTGAGAGCTCCTGGAACCACTGCATGACTTCCACTGTTAGTTGAGGTGACCATCATCCCGGTTCCACATTGTTGTGTCATCTGTGGAATATATTGTCTGTAATGCATCTACTCCCCTAGGCAAGACGATACTGTCACCTGTGTTGTGCATGTTTTAGCTACACTGGTTGTCCCTGTTGCTGACGAATTGACCATGGTATACTTGGTGAATAAGCTCAAAAGTGATAAAAACTTCATAAAAATAATCGCAGCAGCCATGTATCAATGATACATAAGTTAATTTGTCATAACCCTACCAAAATAATATATTTTTGGAAGAATTTTTACCATATTATTCCTGAGATGATAAAGTGACACTTTTAAGACGACAGCAAGTGCAGATATACAGTGATGTTGCTGAAATCAATGTTCCTTAGGCACAACATATATCCCTGTTAATTTGTATGATGTTTTGTTTTATATAAAATAGAATATGTAAAAAAACATCAATAAACACAGGATACAATAAAAATCACTTATACCATTGATTTAAGAAAATAGCATATCTTTTAAAAGTGTCCTGAGTTAAAAATGGAATGCAATCCCAGGAATACATATTTGTTGTTGTTTATTTGACAGGGAGGCATTTCATGAAGGATAATTTTCTGTGACTGTTAGACTGTCACTGCTCTTCTCATATGATAAGGAGATATTCTATTATTCTTTGTTGTGTATTTACACTCTTCATTCAAAAAGTGTCTCGTGTTGGCAACACGGGTGTAGTCTGTGTAACTGCAAACCCAATGACCTTTGCCATGGATTGATCCCAACTCTTATTGACTTTACAGGACTTCTTTCTTTTCCTAGCGGTAGAGGTGTAAGTGGTGGACTGGATCTTGTTCCATGTTTGAAATTCTGACCAACAGTCTTTGCAGCTCACCAAGAAGGAGCTCTTTAGTTTTGATGGGCACGGGCCGAACTTGTGATGACAGTGACACTATTGGAAGCTGGGGGCTGAGTACTGACACTTACTACAGGAATGACAATCCAGTTGGCACTTAACATAGCCGAGGAAGCCACAATGGCTTATATGGGAGTTATGTTGTTGGCAATACTTTACCTGAAGTACCTCCTGCCGATTGGTCTATTATGATACCTGTTACACTTCATGCAATGATGTTCCATATATACTACTTGTAACCCACGACCAAGATGTATGTCTTTGTTCCAATAAACTAAAAAAAAATCACGAATAAAGTTTTCATAGAATTTTTTTTATTCTATCCACTTGTATTAATACAAGCTATATATCAGCGAGGTTGACTCTTGAAAACTATAAGTATTAACACTTTAACTGTAATACCAATTTTACTAACAATGTAAGGGGTTGATATTAGTAACTTGACAAACACCCAACTTGAAACAAAACTACTTAAATGTTGGTAAAGAGGAGGGGAGTGATAATTTTTTTTTTCAATCTATCCACTTCAAAAACTACCTTTATCGCCTAAATTCAAATAAAGGCTACATGAGCCACCTAGTGGTTTGGCTACAAACTATTGCCCAGCTAAGGTAGTGACCAAAGGTTTTACCTGGCTTGCGGTGCATAGAACCTAATTTTGTTTTATTTATTTGGGGTTTTACGTCGTTTTCAACACTGTACAGGTCATATCACGACAGGTAGTTGGAAGGGCAGAGGAAACCAGTAAATACAGTTCGTCAGGGTTCTGTACTGTAAACTGCCGACCATGGCAAACAACTACCAGCTTTCCACTTGAGGTCCTGCCGGGAACTGAACCCCGCCCTCAGCGGTGGGAGCATAGCACCTAAATGCCATGTCCCAAACTTTATTTACATCATCTATAACACATGTAAAATATAAAATATGTCCTCATAGGAGAAACAAAAACTTCGGAAAGTTCAGGTTTGATGCAGACATGATATTGTTTCATATTTAGTGTTGTATGTTTTTCTTTGATTGTGTCTCTTTTTTGCCAAGTATAACCCAGAGTAACCTAATGCTGTTATTAAATGTAAAAGAATTGAAAGGTGCTGTTTTTGCGATTTAATTGTTGTCTCCTATATAGTATTGCTCCTATGATATTTGAAATATGCTCATCAGATCATCTGATTAACACAAAATAACACATGCTCCTGTTTGGGTGTTGAATGTTCTTTGTTTACTGCCATCTTTCTGTCAAAAGGGTGTATATACCTTCACTTTTGGTGCACTAAGTAATGTATTTTCCAATTAAACAAACTTAAATGACTTCTGCAGTTTTATTTTTAGACTATGTGTTTACCATGTCGTTTTATTGTCTACTTCCATACAAACTTGTCATAATAGTTTCTTGTGGTAATCAGCATTAAAGTACAAAAATAATAGAGAAAATTCAAGTAGAAGTCACATAAATATTTAATTAGAACATGTATCTTCTTTTTGCAGCACATTGGGTAACTGTACGGCTTTGGTCTGAAGTGATATAGAGATACATCAATACTTATGGATTCACCCAGTGTATATATAATAAGAAAGGTATTTCTACAGTAGGCATGGTTGAGACAAAATGAAGGTTTCAGAGCCACTGGTGCTCCTTTGTATATCAAAGCGGTTTTTTTGCATTTTTTCTTTGATATGGACTTATGTAAATTATTATTACTACAAAATGGTAGATAATAAAAATAAAACATTTATCGAAGGATGTATACAACATATATCACTCATTAAGGTATATACTAATAATACTCACTCATAAAATATTGCCATCTTCATTCATGATATAATTTGGTCTGTTTTTTGTCATTTTGGAAGTTTTCAGTTTTACATTTGCTTGTCAACCCCCCTCCCCCCTTGAATCCAGTGAAACACAAGATGAAAACATAAGGGACACTTGACACCTAAGGGACACACTGACCTCAAATAATCTTGATATTTTGGCCCTCGCAGAAACCCACATTCAAATTTCTGACACCGATAGCTCACTGAAGTCTTTAACTTCACATAGTTTTCGAGTTATTTATAGACCCAGACCACTGTTCATGGTGGCAGTGTGATTATCTTTACTGGGAAAAACGTACCTGCTAAGACATTTGACTCGACAACTATTTCACATTCAAAAACCCTCTTGTATCAGTTGTCACTCGTTTGTTGCTGCTTGTGTCTATCATAAACTAAGTTTATGCTCCACTGCTTTTCTTGATGGTTTCCTTTTTCTGTAGCTTCTTGTCGTTTCTCACTTCCCCTTTCAGTAATTTGTGGAGTTCAGTGTTCATGTTGATATAAATTGTATCGACCAAAGAAAATGTCTTAACCTGCTTAACAGTTAGCCTTAAACTCTAGATTTAGAGCTTTACGAATCATGTAGGGGGGAAGGAGTTTGGAAATTGAACACATCTCTTCTTTCTGACACAGAATATATCACTTTGATAAGGCAAGAAATGACTATCACTATATATCAATACAATATTCATGATGTTATGCCCCTGTTCCACCAAAGGACTAAGCCCCGATCCTGTCTGCGACCCTTAATCGTGGACAGTCGGTGAAGAAAATGGTAAAATGGGCGGGAATACTGAATCAGTATCAAAGCCTGGGATTAAGTTCAGATCGGCCTCAGAAAGCCTGAGGAGGCCCCAGGCGGCCCCAGACAGTCCCCAACTGTTCTGGGACTAAGAACTGATTAAGCCGTTTTTTTGGTCGGTTTGAAGTACGATCTTGTCGTAGACATACCGACTGGGTCCCAGGACGCCTCAGGCCTCCTGGGACTAAGCCCCAACTAACCCCCGATTAAGTCCTGGCTTCCTCAGGCGTCCTGAGGACTCCTCAGTCTTCCCCAGACCACGATGGCCGATTCTTGTTTTGCAAAATAACTGGATTTTCTGGGTATATATATTTAAATTCTGGGAAGTAATTATCATTACTTGTGTAGGAAAACAGCTGGATGCCAGTTTCAATGGAAGACATCTTCAGCAACAAATTAGGGATTTTTTATTTTTTATTCAGTTACATATACTGATGTATTTGCACAGCAACCACCACAAGCAGCACCACCACCACCAGCCATACAGAGACCTAGAAGAAGGCACAACATGTGGGTCAGGCCATGGCTACTACAGAGAGAGGAGAGGGGGGCCTACCACAACATTATGGCTGAACTGTATGCCACAGACATTCCAGGATTCACCAATTTCATGAGGATGACCCCTGAATTCTTTGAAATCCTAGTCTCAAGATTTAGAGTCATGATGACCACTATTGAACTACCTCCAGAAACAGTCAGGGATGTGGTCATGACCTGTGTGGTTCTGCACAACATACTGAGAAGCCAGTATCAAGGTCAACATGGTGCTCAACAGCCTGGTGGTGATGATGATGATGATGTGCCTGGTAATGGTCGGTTGATTGGTGATGCTGCTGATGGTGGTCGCGACAGAAACCCTGCCAGAGAAGCCAAAAGACTGAGGGATTGCCTCAAGGACTACTTCAATAATAAGAGAGCAGTGGCCTGGCAAGATGGCAGAATATAACTACTACTGCAGTAACGAGTCCTTTTCAGGACTAATAACCAGTCCTTTTCAGGACTACCAAATATTCCAAAAACAATTAATCAGCTGTGCTTGTTCCAAATAACCCAATCATCATCAAACATAATTCACCCAATCAACAAACAGACAAACCCAATGCCCAACATAATTCACCCAACCAACAGACAAACCCAATGCCCAACATAATTCACCCAAGCAACAGACAAACCCAATGCAAAACATAATTCACCCAACCAACACACAGACAAACCCAATGCTAAACATAATTCACCTAACGAACAAACAGACAAACCCAATGCAAAACATAATTCCCACAAACAAAAACAGACAGACAAACCCCATGCCAAACATAACTTGGTAAATGGAATAAATATTGCATATATTTGGAAATCTACACCCTAGTTTCAATTTTGGTTTTTATTCTGGAGAAATAACTGAAACTGAAAGTTTTTCCTTTATTGCAAATCTCAAAATTAATTTTTTTTATTCTACTTCAGGGAAATTTACAAAAAATAACCACCCATGTGGTTCTGTTTACAGTATGGTTTATCTGTCTATTTGTTGTGGGGAGTTATGTTTGCAAATTCGTTTGTCAGTTTGTTGGTTGGACATTATGTTTGCTATTGGGTTTGTCTGTTTGTTGGTTTGTGGCCATGTCATAACATATTTTTTACCTCTGGGGATGGTGTCAGTGTTGGACTGTTTCATTACAGATTTAAAGCTATCCCATGGATTTTAAACTACAAATGGGCAGATTATTGGCCATATTGGGAGTTCATTTATCTATATTTTTCTATGTGGCCTTCTTTTGTTATGTGTATTACCATGGGTTATTTGTTTCATGTTTGGGGTGGTGTGGGTGTTGGGCTTTTTTAAATTTTGTTTTGTGATAAGTATTTGTACTGAACTGTTATGTTTTGGGAGGGCAATATGAACAACTTGCAGCTAAATAATTGTTTTTGGAAGATTTGGGCGGCCGTGAAAAGGGCCTATGGGGGGTACGAGACCCACCCGGACTGGCTGGCTACTGAGGAGACTGCTGCTATTGAGGCGGTGCTGTGGTGGTGATGGTGTAGAGCTGCTGCTGCTGCTGAGGCTGCTCAGTGATGTGTGTTGTTAGATCTGGTAGCTGGCTTAGTATTCCACTTAAGTTGTGTCTGCTGCCCTTGTCCTGTAATGTCAGCACTGATGGAGGGTTTCCAAAGCCAATGGGGCTGGGTGTATAGTAGACATAACTGCTGGAACTGCTGCCCGCTGCAGCCTGGGTGGAACTAGACGTCTCTTGAGTGGTTGTTGGCAGTATCCCGACCCTCTGTGACTCTCTGGTAATAGTGGCTGATCTCTTGGGTAGAACTTGACGTCTATGAGTGTTCTTTACTTCTTCAATGTCTCTAAAAATCCTGCCCTTGAGGTCCTCAAACTCCTCTTGGGTCATCTTTTCAGCCTCTGCTGCAGGAAACCTGAGATCAATGTCCTCATCTGGTCAAAGTGCTCGAGTATCTTTGAATCTGTGGAAACTGGTGTAGATGTAATAATTGCTTGACTTGCACTCTCCCTCAGGACACTGGACTCAAGATATTCTGTATCAGTAGTAGATCCATGCAATTCTTCATGCCTGCTGGTGTTGGGACTGGCCTCAAACCCAGAACTTCTGTTGGCCCCCTTGCATCTGATGTGGGTCTTATGGAAACCCATCTGCTGGTAGACCCAGGACTGTCTCTTGATCATGTCCCTTGGGGCTTGGCCAGACTGTAGCTTGAAGAGCTTTCCATAGCGAGTTCTCTGTGACTCAAACCACCTTCTGACATCAAAGGGCTGGAGCTTCAGTTCTGCAGAGATTTCTGCACAGAGAGCCTCCTTCCTATGTCTGTTGTGGAAATGTCCATGCTCCTTGTCGTACATCTCTGGGTGCTCCTTCACAAACTCAACAATGGCAATTTCTTGGCTGTCAGTGAATGTAGCACAAACCCTGGCTCTCTTGGCTGCTGAGTGGCACTCTGAATCTTCCTCACACCTCTCATCTTCTTCGCAAGATTCCTCAGTAACTTCTAAGCCTTCCTCTCTCTCCTCTATCCTCTCTTCTCTCTCTTCTGTAACCTCCTCTGTCCTTTCCTCTGTCATCTCCTCCAACTCTCCACCTTCCTTCTCCCTCTCCTCTTGCCTTTCCTCCATCTTCTTCTTTCCTCTCTTTCCTCCTTTCTCTCTCCTCATACCTCCAGTGAATATCACACAAAAAGTAAAAAAACTGAAATGTGTCTCCTAACTGTTAAATTTGCCCTAAGCTCAAGTAAAATGTGAAATGTAAAAAAACTGAAAACCCCTGAGCAGTAAGTGACACACGTCTCTCAGTAGCCAACCAGTCTAAACACAGAAAGCGTGTGCGCAGTCGCTTATATAGTCCCAGACCCCCTCTTTGCCTCTTTTTGGTTTTAGATGCGCGGAAAACAGTCGGGGCTTAATCGCTACTTAGTCCCAGGCCGCTTGGGGCATCCTCAGACCGTCACAGACTAAATTTCAGTGATCCCAGGTGGACTAAGGAGGCCGGTTTGGATCGGTTGCTCTTAGTCGGGGCTTAGTCCCAGACCCAGATTTCTTAGTCCCAGGACACCTGAGACGGTCTGAGGCTTCCCGGGACTAATGAAACCGATTCCCTTTCACACGCATGAAACTTCAAAGATCTGTTATGAGTCGGGGACTGACAAACAGGCTTCCTGGGACTAAGCTACGGATGCCTGGGACTAAGGGTCGCAGGAGGCCTGGGACAACATAGGACTGTGTAAATTTGGGTCTGAGGAGGCCTGAGGAAGCCTGGGACTGGACATTATGTTGACGGCGGGAAATGAGAATTGGTTTGGATCGTGAGAAATATCAAACATGTTTGATATTTGACACGGCCCCAACCGACAACTACCGATCCATACCGAACGCCTGGGACTAAGCAAATATTTGAAACCGACTACAAAAAACCCTTAATCGGGAAGCTTATTCATGTGGTGGAACACCCACATTAGTAGGGATGATTACTCTATTGAGTTTAGATCTAAAATGAAATGTGAGAGGACAAACCATCCATCTTAGAGTAGATGAAACTCTTCTGGAATGCAAAACGATAGATTATTATTATGCATCAAGATTCAGATACAAAACTGAAAATACAACTTCAAACATGTTTAGATAAGGCAAAAGAAGAACTAGAACAATTGTGTGAACCGAAAATAAGAGCTGTTGTTTTAAGGTCAAAAGCAAAAAAGAAAAAAAATTTTCTGCAATCTGGAAAAAAGAAAAATCAGTAAAGTGATATTAGACACAATATTGAGGGCAAAATAATTACCACACAAAAGGAAATTCTAATTGCAATGAAAAATTCTTATAGTAAAATTTATAAATCTAAGATAGGGAATCAAAACAAACAATTTAACAAATTTTTGCAGGACAAAAACATAATAAACTTAACAAAAAGAATAAAAATGACTGTGAGGGATAAGTTAAGAAGTAAAGTTAGTCATAAAAATATGAAAAATAACAAAAGCCCTGGCACGGACAGTTTTCAAATAAAATTTTATCAATTCTTTTGGAGAGATATTTGAACATTTTTGATTCACAGTTTTAATGAATCCTACCATAAGGGTGAGCTTTCTATAACACAAAAACAAGATATAATAACCTTGTTGCCAAAAGGTAATAAACCAAGAAAATTTATAAATAATAAAAGGCCTATATCACTCTTGAATGTGGACTTCAAGATCTTACCTGGAGTTATGGCACTGAGAATGAAGAAGGTTTTGCCTTTTGTGATTGGTAATACTCAAAAAGGTTTCTTAAAAGATAGATATATAGGGGAAAATGCCTGACTGGTTTATGATATATTGTCTATTTTAAGAATTTCTGGCTCCAAAGGCCTCCTTATATTATTGGACTTTGAGAAAGCTTTCAATTCCTTGGAGTGGTCATTAAAGTGGACTTCAACTCTTGGTTCAACCTGCCTTATTCGAGAGCTATGAGCTGTGCCATAAATATTGGACATTTTATTGAATTCTTCAAGCTAGAACGAGGGTGTAGACAGCATGTCCCCTTCAGTTTATATATCTTCATCTTGGCTATTGAACCTTTGGCTAGAATAATTGCTTTAGACAGTGAAATAAGTCAAGACCTTGTTAAAAAAATTTTAAAAGTTTTCAGAGCTTTTATTTGGGACAATGGAAAAAACCAAGGTTAACACTATCACAGCTTGAAAAAGATATCCCCAATGGGGGGGGGGGGGGTATATATATAACTATTTTCGACTTGGCCCTAAAGTTGTCATGGATTTCATTACTGGTGTCCAATAATGGTGATTGGCACAGTCTATATGAAGTGGCAAGCAATTTAAGAAAAGAAGAAATCTGGAGCTTAGATTTTTCATCTTTAGGGTATATCCAGAAGAGAAAAATTAAAAATGTTTTCTGGAAGGATGTTATAAGTGCCTGGCTTAAATATAAAGGGATATATATTGACAACATTGATATTACAACTTATCCAATTTGGAACTCAAATAAGAATTTGAAAAGAAAGGCTGAACTTTAATTAATGATTTTTTAGACAATACAGGCATTCTTATGGGGTATGACACTTTCAAAAGGACATTTGACCTAAAAATCAATTTTGTAGACTATTATTCTCTAATACACTCCACACCAATATCATATAGAATAATTTTGAGTACAGATAAAAAGAAATTAAAGGGAGGAAAAACAGTACAACAAGTCTATGCTAAACTATTAATCATGAAAAAGGTTTGCAGACAAACTTATTGGACTTTAATGACACAAAAAGGTAAAGTAAGACTATATGAACAAATGGTGAGATTGTCTAAATGAAGCTATTACAACTGTAATAGTGTTGCATTTCTACTGTTTAAATTTTGAAGCTTACATGGACAGCAAATTTTACAAAGAATTTTAACAACAAATAAGTTCTTAAATATATGTAAAATATCAAATAAAAATTGCTATTTTTGTAAGAGAGAAATTGAAAGCATAGAACATTTGTTCTGGGAATATCCTCCCATCCAAGAATTTCTGGGGAAAATTTCCAATTTGTTTAACCGTTTTATAAATTTTCATGGTATTCTAAGTCTGAAAACAGTTATGCTGGCTAAGACATTTCAAAACAATGAAATGTTGTTAAATCACCTGTTAATTATTTGCAAAAGATAGACTTACATTGTCAAATGGATAGGTCAGAGTTTAAGTATTTCTGATATCATTATTTTTGTACATCATGTGAAAAAAAATTGAGAAAACTATAATTGCTCAATATAAGAAAAATGAAAATATATTCACAGAAAAGTGGAGTCCCTTGATGCAACTATTTAAGGGATAGGAATGGCTTTTATATATTTTATATGATTTCTGTTTATTGGTATATTGTGGATTTTTAATGCCGTATAAAAAAAACTTTTTTTTCATTTTCTTTTTTTTTTAAATAATATGACTAGCACAGCCTGTGAGGGGCCTGCTACATCAGTTTGCTTCACACCTTAATTCTACGGTTCTTTCTTTAATAGTCAACCTTATTTACATAACAACCAATCACAAGTCGCTTGGGGTTCAATTTTGGAACCCTATGGAGTGTAGCCATATTGAAACTAGGATTTGAAGAGTAAACAAGTGTACGCAACATTTGAATTTCTTTTATTTTTGATCAGAATTTTAGTGTTTTATGTTAGTAGACATGCCTTCTCATCATAAGAAATCTCCTGCTACTGAAAGCAAAAGAAAAACCAGAGCATCAGACAAGGCCAGAACGTCACCAAGGAAGAATAAGAAATCTAAGCCGGTGTCATTAAATGACGGTTCTTATTTGCAGTTACAAGTTGAACAGCAACAACCTACAGTAAGTACTGTTACTTCCAATACACAGCCTGCCATATCAGCGTCAACTGGCCAAGCTATACTCGAGATGCTGAATAAGATGCATCCAACCAAGAACTTTCAAAATGAATAGATAGGTTCGAACGTAATGGCAGCACTAGTTCCACACCTTTGACCTCACCTACCATTCCACCAGCTGGTCATAGCCATCGAGTTACTGTTCAGCAATCCGCGGTTCCTGCACAATCTGTACAACACAGCATTCCTGGCAGATTTACAGCCATGCCTACGGAAGTTCACGGTACTGCTACGGATCACAACAGGCCAGCAACAATTACCAATGAAGCTAGGGATGCCATAGCCCCAAGAATGGATGCCTTGAGGTCGATTCCCAGCATTGTTGGTGAATTATGAGCAGCAATCAGAAAGGGACATACTCTAAGGCAAGAATACTGTAATCAGGAAGAAGTCAGGTCGTTATAACACCACTGACACTACATCCATGGGTCCCCAATATCATTGGCCTAACGAGGGGCTGGTTTTGGCTTCACATCTTAAGAAACCAGTTTACGACAACTTAAGTCTAGCTCAGTGGGTGCAGGTCAACAGACAAACATTCTTTTGATCAAAGATCAGGCAGTATCCAAGAATATGTCGACCCAGATGGCAGCTGCAATGAGGGATGCTGTATCTCTTCCGTGGCCTGTTGCAAGGTCGGCTTGGGCCATTTCAATGTCTGATATCGAGGAAGGCAGATTGGGATGGGCTGATTCTATGCAGTGGTCCCTCAATAGAATTAGTAATTCACAGTTGGCAATGCATAATACTCAATTCGTAGCAACATAAGGTTCCAAGATGAGAATCTGTCGCTATTTCAACGAAGGTACGTGCATCAGTGAAGGTCATCATGGTACATACAAGCATTTCTGTGCGCATTGCTACAAACAAGGACGTTCCCTGGGACACACCGAGTTTAAATGTTTTAACCATAGCTCTACCGTTAACCAGGGGCATAGGCCATCAACAGGGAAATAGGTTCTTGGTCGACCCCTGAATCACTCTGGAACTGTGTTCTGCAATCTGGAGGCTCAAGTTCCTGTAAAAACAGACATTAATTCAGTGTTATGTGACAATGGTTTTTCTAAAAGCAATGACAGTAATCAATCATTATCGAGAAAGGAAATGGCTGGTTCTAAAACACAAATAGATATTGACATTGACTCTTTGAAAAGTGAAGTAAATTACGATACATTTTGTGGTGGTGGTGGTGTAGACTTATGTGATATTCCTATATCATCTTTACATAACTATGATTGTGGGTTCAAATATTATCCCCACAGGTGCAATGTTGACCATGATGGTTGTGTGGCTGGGCAAATCCCGGTTAATGGCTATATGCAAAGTATTGAGAAAGTCAATTCAAATGGAGTTAACAGAACTGTTATTCCAATATTTAATGATGAGAATCAGCATATTCATAATGCAATACTGGTTGATAACAATGTTAACATGGATCAGACCACAATGTATCATGATTATAATTTAGATAACCAGGACTATCGGCAGGCTATCATGAGCTTTACGAATTTCGAATATTGCTTTCAGAATCAATGGGCTTGTATAGTTTACATTAATGATAGGGCAAACTCGAATCTTAAAGGGTTTTATCTGTACCAGAGTTCTCAAACAGGTGATCATTGTGGTCTGACCCCATATGTATGCCCCATAGAAGGGGCCCTGTATATAACAAGAGATGTGAAAATTAATATGGTGGCCATATCTAGGCAATATGGCCATTTTGATTATGAGGATGATGGGTACAATACCCCTAAAACAGTATATGACAATTACTGCAAAGATACCAGGGTTTATGAATACTATGGTCATGATTATGAGACTTACTTAACAAACATCATTGATGCAATCATGCAAAATGAAAACCCCGACGTTGACTACCCTATGGTAACCCAATATGGTGGAAATAACAGTGGTACCTACCTCACTCAAAGTTTGACCTTGGGCTCGTCAAAAGATGCGGATTTCTTAGATACTTGTGATGACCTGAATATCAATCACTGTTCGGATAACAGAGTATTTGCGGATTTTAATTATCCAGATAAGAGAATAGGTTACTTGAACCAAGCACCCACTGATTTTTCTTTCATGGGTCCTGACAGGGAGCCCATTCAAATCGATTTGATTGATAAGTTACTGCATACTGCTGATTTTATTCTCAGTACTGGAGTCCCTAACTACCAAATGGCTAGAATACCCATAAAATCTGGTCTTAATGTATAGAAGCGTGGGAACATCACCTTCGTGATTATGCAGACAAACGCCTCCTCCAATACATTAAGTTCAGGTATCCATTGTCACTAAACAATCCACACAAATTATGTAACAAAGAAATCACTATTCAGCTTGTCAATATCTTCAGGTTCAGGAATATCTTGACAAAGAAAAAGAATGCGGTGCTTTATTAGGCCCTATTGACAATATTACACATAGTCACTACCATTGTTCTCCTCTATTAACCAGGCCTAAAGACACAGACAAGAGGCGAGTTATTTTGAACCTTTCTCACCACTATGGCCACTCAGTGAATGATCACGTACACAAGGACGCATTCGATTCTTCACCTTTCATATTAAAATTTCCATCTATTGACGATATAACACAAAGCATTAAAGACGCGACTGGGGACACGGTATTATTCAAAGCAGATGTGGCTCATGCTTTTCGCAACCTTAGGGTTGATCCGGCTGATGCGCTTAAGCTGGGAATTAAATGGAATAAGGCATTTTACGTGGATGTAGTGATTGCGTTCGGTTGGACGCATTGGTCCGGATCTTTCCAGATTTTGTCTGACGCAATCGCATATATCATGGCCAAAAAGGGAGTAAAATTACATTGCTATATTGATGACTACACAGTAGTTACGTCAGAACTTAAAGCCACAGAGCAATTCGGGCTTTTATGTGACCTGTTACAGGAATTGGGTTTACCACTGAATGCGAATAAGGTCACCCCTCCCACTAAAAGACTTACCTGTCTTGGTATTGATATTGACATTGAAAACAATACCATCGGTATTGCACAGGACAAGCTTGACAGCATTTATGAAGCATGTTTGGTGGCCAGTAACAAGAACTACCTTTCTAAACAGGCTTTACAATCTTTACTAGGTAAACTCATTTATATTCAGAAACCTTCTCGCATATTTATCAACAGAATTCTTGAGTTATTTAGAAACAATTCTAGTAATAGGAAAATTCATTTGACTTCTGATTTCCACAAAGATATACAATGGTTCTTAGCTTTTCTCCCATTATATAATGGCATTTCATACATAACCAAAACTAAGATTGATCATGAGCAAACACTCTTCTTAGATGCTTGTTTGACAGGCATGGGAGCTGTCTGGCGCAATAGAGTATATGCTACCCCTATCCATAACTGTGGTGACCTTAAACTGACGATTGTACATCTTGAAATGATGAACATTGTGGTGGCCTTATGGGTCTGGGGAAAACTGTGGCAGCATGGTTCCATTTCTGTCAAATGTGACAACCTTGGAGTGGTTCAGGTGGTTAAGACCGGAAAAAACAAAGATTATTTCTTGGCTCTTTGCATCAGGAACATATGGCTTTTGACAGCTGCATATGGCATTGAGCTTCATATTGATCATATTCCTGGATCTAAAAATGTTATAGCAGACACATTGTCTCGAATTTATTCTGACAAGCCAGTGAATTCTCACATCTTGGCTGACCTAGAGCTTAACTTCATTTGGGACAGAGTTCCAGCAAAGTATTTTGACCTTGATACACATTTATAATTTCAGATACCAGCTCCTCATCAGCTGTACTTGTGAAAACTGCTCTCCACAGGACCAAGACTGCTTATAGACCTTCTACAAAGAGTGCACATACAACTCACCTCAGGACTTATCTTTTATTTACAATATTTATGTCCTTGCCTCATCAGCCGTCTGTTCATTCTCTCCTTGCATTTATGGAATTCTTGTATGTTAATTCTATTTCTCACAAAGTAATTCTCAACTATGTTTCTTCCATAAAACAAGCTCCTAGACGTTTTGATTGGGATTTGACTCCATTCTCCCATCGCTTGATTCAATCTTATCTCAGAAGTATAGCAATTAACCCCACATCTTTACCTACTCCCAGAGGTATTTTTGACCTCCACACTTTAGCTTCCATTTCCTGGGCTTGTACTATTCTTGATGATCCCATCTTATTCAGGGCTGCATTCTTATTAGCCTTCTTTGCATTCCTTAGAATGTCTAATGTGGCCCCACATTCCAAATACAAGTTTGATACAAAAAGACACATTTTGAGGCAAGATGTAATTTTTCAAGAATCTGGAGCTCACATTTTAATAAAATGGACAAAAACTTTGCAGGATAGATCAGCACATCACTTTGTCCAAATTCCAGCATTACAAAATAGGAATTTATGTCCAGTCTTGGTCCTTCAGCAGCTTTTAGCATCTCGTTCGCTCCCTCCTTCAGCTCCTTTGTTTGCTCACAAATCTCTTCCATTCTACCCAGTGATTGACACTACCCTCAGGGATGGTTTGACGAAAATTTTGACACATATTGGCATTCCACTATTAGGACACTGCTTCAACACCTTCAGGCGTTCTGGAGCTACTTTAGCATATGACAATAATATTCAGCTTCAGCATATAATGGCTCATGGATTATGGAAAAGCTGTTTGGACTTACCTCCAGAACGCCTCTCTTGCTCCTTCAATTATATCCACAACATTTGCGGCTATAATTCCACACTCTCTTTAGTTGGGCTTGGTGTTTTTCAAACCTTTCAACTTTTGAAAACTTTTTACCTTGTATAAAGTACTAACATGTAAATAAATTCCTCAAATCAGAACTTGACCTTCCTTTGACTTTTACATCTTCTCACATGTATTTGAACTTAGGAAACTGTGACTAGCATGGCCTGTGCGGGGCCTGCTACATCAGTTTGCATCACACCTTAATTCTACGGTTCTTTCTTTAATAGTCAACCTTATTTACATAACAACCAATCACAAGGCGCTTGGGGTTCAATTTTGGAAGCCTATGGGGTGTAGCCATATTGAAACTAGGATTTGAAGAGTAAACAAGTGTATGTAACATTTGAATTCCCTCCTCCCTCCCTAACACATAGGGCTATGGTTGAGGTCAATTGAATTCAACCTTTTGGCAGCTCCAGTCTGACCCTGGATGGCCCCCTCTTGATGTGACACAGTAGCAATTCACGAATTTGTAGCACAAGGTAGGGCCAGGCAATTCCCTGGTAGCCCCGTCTCAAAGAATATGTCCTTCACTAACGTATGACTAGGCAGGAGCAGGCAGTACCCTGTTCCCCCTCTCGAATATGCCTAATTTTGAGTAGTGTGCATTGTTAATGTGGATTATACATGCTTTACTGTAATGTCTTACTACTTGAATTATGTGATGCTGCATATATTTTTATTGTGATGTACGAGTTACTTAGATTTCTGTAATATGTATGGTGTTTTTAAAACCTTTCAACTTTTGAAAACTTTTGAAAACGTTTTACCTTGTATAAAGTACTAACATGTAAATAAATTCCTTAAACCAGAACTTGACCTTCTTTGACCTTTTACATCTTCTCACATGTATTTGAACTTGGGAAACTGCAAGCTTAATTGTTAATTCATGTTTTTACACCATTTGGTATAAGGGGTATAAAATTCGTACTGAGTATAAAAAAAATTGTGAGGCATCGATGGAGTGTTGGCCACCTTTGCCCCCCGAAGGTTTGGTTTTTTTGAAAAAAGGGTAAATAAACTTGTAATTTTGGGAAAAAATGTATGAAAAGGCCTGGAACTGCCCTGCAGAGGAAAAGCCAGTAAGCTGTAAATGATAGGGAGAATGTAGAAATTTGGAAGGGGTGTGACCCTTAGAGGTCAAAAGGTGAAACATGTGTAAGAAAAGAGACTTATGAGGCATGGTGATGATTATAAGATAAATATTCTAGAAACGGTGGTGGACTGTAACAGAAAGCCGGCAAACTGACGAACTAAGAATGTGGTTGAGAAAGAAAAGCAGTAAAGGCAGCAGAAGAGGTCATTGGCGTTGAATTAATATATCTTTAAATGACTCGGCCAAGTACCGCGCAACATAATATCTTGCAAGGTAGTGCCTGCCTTTCTAAAGATATGGAAGGTCCTTGTAGGTGATAAACCCATAGCGACAGAAATATTCTTGAGATGTTTCATTACTATTTAGTCTTGTCAAAGCTCCAAATTGTCCTCTTAGCAGTGGTTAACATGGGGTGACCTCAGTCGCAGCCTGACAATCCTTGTGCCATTATGTAATATTTTGTAACTGCAATGTGACGTAATTGATCTATATATTAATTAAACCTTATATAGGTGACCTGTTTTATGAACTATTAACTGAACTTTAATTTATGTTACAGTCACTTTGCAATCTTAAGTCTACTTTATTGTATTTACTATTATTAACATTAACTTTACACTAATGTAGATTATTCGTATATGATTCACCTTGACAGTTTTAAGTAGTAGCCACATTTATTCTTGTATATTTTTCGTCTCTATTGTATTTACTCAATCAAAATTATGCTTCACAGTGTTCCCCAGTTCCCATGGTGGTAGTGACTGTATTCATTGTATCATTAAGTTAATGAGACCTATCCCCATATGAACTGACACATGTCTCATTGCCACGGGACAAGATTTAATCATGTCAGTGCACGGGTGATCCAGCCATAAATCATCTTTGTTAAGTGACTGATGTATTAGTACAATCACTGCAGCTACAATTTATTTATTTATTTGGGGTTTTACATCGCTTTCAACACTGTCCAGGTCATATCATGATGGGTAGTTTTGTGGGTTGGAAACCAGTACATATAAGTGGTCAAGATTCTGTACTATAAACTGCCAACCATCGGTAATCAACTACCTATAGTTGGCAGTTTGTAGTACAGAACCTTGACCAACAGTAACAGTGCACTGCAGCTAAAAATACACTGTTACTGTTATATAGTCCTCAACTGAAGTAACAAACACAAACATTGTATATCTTTGGTTAAATTATGTGTATAATGGTAAATATCTACTAAATATTAAAGTCTCTCGTTAACTTAAATATATCTTTGTTTTAATATCCTGCAATTTTTACTACATTACAGGAAAACTTTGTGTATAAATATTAAAAAAAATTTGTCTGACAACAATTATTTTATTTTTGATGTATATTTTTGTCAACACAAACATAGTTAACTGCAGTTATTTTCCTGTGAATAACAGTTTATTAAAAGGTATCCTCACAATGAGAACAATTATTATTATAGTGTACTCAAACTTTGGTTGTAAAAGTGCTGTTAAAATATTGTTATTTTCAAAGAATAGCTTATTGTTTTCCAACTTTTATAAACAGTTATCAAATATTTGAAAATCCGTAACTAGCGCCATTTGGAAGTATAACATGAAAACGTAACATCTATCCCTGGTCAAACTAAAATCTAAAAAAAACTAAATCCAAGCAAAGCCAGAACAGCCCAATTTCACACAGAGATAGAGATTTAATTCCAAAGGTCACAAGTTCAAGATCCATAGTAACAAGAACACTCATTGATGACAACACAATAAAGAAACCCAGCTGGGTTTTATACATTTATTATTATTACACAAAAAGGAAATGTACATTAAAAGGTTTTTGTATATGTATTCTTTGCATCAAGAGTAAATGTAGCATCAGTATAGGACCATAATATGAAATGATTAGACTATAATAACATAATTGGCCATATGTTATGGCCCTATTAAACTGCACATGCAATGACCCATAATATTAACAGTTAGCCACATTATATATGTATATGTTTATATATTGCCATAATAATGCATAAGCAATAACAATAATATTTACAATAATTAAAATTTAAAATATAACTTGTGGCAATTGATGATGTTGCTCCCAAAGGACACATTGGCTATGCAAGGAGAAAGAAAACCCTCTTATATGAACTAATAAGTAATCAGAACACTGATTATAACCCAATTTTAGAGACAATGCTCTTCATAAATGAATATAAGTAATTTTGAAGAGAAAATTATAAGTTAAGTGTACAATAAATGATAAAACCACGAAACCTCTTTACGAGTTTAGGTGCCGTCTAGAAAGTAGTGGGGCTAGAAAGCAGTGTGGATGAAGCAGGAGCAGTGGGGTGAATATACGCCATACACATTCAGAGGCCCAAGTCCTCTGCCTTTTAATAACTTCAATTGACACTCCATGGTCATACGCACAGGAGGCTCCTGATCTCCTGAACTTATGGAAAGTAGAGCCACAATGGTGCAAGCTGAGGAGAGTAATAAGATGCTTAAGGTGTTAACTAACCATGCTATCAGTCATTGGTGGGTGATTGGCAGAACCTGGTGCCACAGCTGACATAGCCTTCAAAACAGAAGTACTTTTAAATTTATTTAATAAAGCCCCCTTGTCACTAACCTGTAATGCAATGGGTATCTTAACTCGATTCTGCAAATTGGAGGTGTTACCTGACTGCTTCTGCCTCTGTTGAGCTTCCATTCTGCTGCACAGGACCAAAAATTTTGTTGCCCTAAAAATTGATAAAAACTAAAAGGCAATAAAAACTTTTATGTCCTGTTGACTGCCATTTTGAATCTGACAGCATGGCCTCACAAACTCAAGGAAACCCTGACACAAAATCAGGGAGGTCCAGTTCTAACCAATGAGCTGACACCAAGTGTCAAAATTTTCCCCCATATACAGGGACAGACTATTTAATGGACCAGAGGAATGATCGAGGTTGCCTCCTAAATGTCAACCCGTCAAAAATTGCTTTAAAAAGTCCTGGAATTTTTCATCACAATCCATCCATTACTTTCCAAGTTATTTCGCAAACAGACAAACTCATTCTACCAAAAACATTACCTCATTAATGGAGGTAAATATTGCTTGGGGTGTCCAGGCGACCCAGGTGTCAGTCCTTCCTCCCAAGGCAGTCTGTTGGTTGGGTACCTTAAATCCCCAGTCAGGTAACCAGCCTGCCCAAGAGCCAGGCACCCAGTCTAGTGATTATGTAAATATTGTATCAGCCTTACATAACTGACCTTGGGGTTCAAAGACCCCTTCTAGGTTGCCCCAGTGACCATTCAAATACTCACAACCTATTGGCTAGGCCCAAGTCACTTGGGGCTTGTCCTGTTTTTTTCTGGGAATTCAAATCACTTCAAAACTTGATTTCAAGGACTTAACTTGGAAAACTTTGAAAACTTTTGAATTATGTGTTTTATCGGCTGTCTTTTTATGGATTTTAGTCATTGTTTTTAGAAGTTTTTATTTATACATGCAATTGAATTTATGTGGAAGTGATGGCTGGACATTTGTTGAATTTCATTGAGATTCTGTAGTCTATGTGACAGCTTCAGGCTTTTAATCTGGACCATTGTGGGACGGTCTACCCTATATTTTTTGGGGGCACAAGCCATTTTGGTCATACTTGGTCGAATTTTGAAAGCCTGAACCTGTACCTGAGTATGGAATTTCAGCCCTTGTGGGCGTATTGTGCTTTATTTCTAGATGAGGAACATTGACTATATATTCAATTACCATACAATATGCCTGATAACAAGCAAAAGTGTAAGTCATGTCAGCAGAGACATCCTCCACCTACAGGGAAGAAATGTAAATTTTTGCAAGTGACAGTGAGTGACAATGAACTTTCACGAGATGCTGCCGGGCCCAGTGGTGCGACGGTGTCGCAGATGAAGTCAGACAAGCCCACTGACGGACAGCTGTTGCAGGAAAGAATTCTGGAGCAGTTGCAGAGAGTCACAGAGCGGCTAGAGATGGTTGAAGACAGGATGGCAGCATCAACAACACATTCAACTCCCACACCAGAGTTAAGTACTGATAGTTTTTTAGAAAGTGTAAAGCCAAGTAAAAAATTGACCAAAAAACACAAGTTACATGTTCAATCATCCCCTGATGAAAGTATAAAAAGTAGCAAGAAAGTGTTAAAAAAGTAAAAGGTACAAATTGATTCGTCCTTTGAAGAGAGTGTAAAATCTAGTAAAAAAGGTGTCAAAAATCAAATTGTGTCAAGTGATTCATCGTCTGATGAAAGTGACACTCCCAGTCTAGAGTTGTTGAGATCTAATCAATTACAGAAACAGGTGGACAAACGTATCAGACAGCTGAATCAGTGTTCACAATCACCAGGTAAAGAATGTAACATGTTGAAGTCAAAAAGGGGTGGTGGAGTTGATATTGTTGTGAAACAAAAAGTTCATTGGCCCCATGAGGCGATTTTGGGTGGTGTTACTTGCCAGCGCGTCAATTATGATCAGTTATCCTTGACCCAGTGGGTCCAAGGGTTTTGTAGGAACATATTGGATCAAAAATCAGTATCCCATCAAAAATCCATGGTAGCATATCTTGGCGACCTCATGGAGGACGCCACCGATTTCTCGTGGCAGGAAGCCAAGGCAGCTCATGCTGTCTTGCTCTGCGAGATGGAGCATGGCACTGTTACATGGGAGGACCAGGAGCGAATTGATAGAATTCGTAGAGCTCATGCCCAAAAACACATCTCTGGGGGTAGGCAAAATTGGGGTAGATCCGAAACTCGAAAACCCTGGTTCTGTAAAAATTTCCAATCCAATACTTGTGCTTTTGGTAAAGATCATGACTCGAATGGCCGATTGCATAGGCACATTTGTGCCTTCTGCTTGTCACAGGGCAAGCAACTCGCTCACTCTGAAAAAAATTGCCAAAATAAAAATAATCAAACAAAAAACGACACACCAGCTGCACACCACTAGGGTGAAGCAGCTGGAAAGAAAAAAGTAACACAAATATGTTAGATGCAGAAGTATGTGTACATGTTCCCTCTCTTGATGTAAAAACTGAGTCACTTACTAGCGAATGTGTTGTCAATGGAGGCACAAATGAAGTGGTGTCACCTTATTTTGCCACTAGATTCATTTATAACTCTAGTGTGAACCCAGCTATGGTTGAGGCTGCCTTTGCACGTAGAAAACCAAGAGTAATTCCAAAAATCTCTGGCATAGTCCCAAGTAAAAGTTTTTGGTCTAGTATGGCTAGTGGTGGCAACCATGTAAATGTTAGTCCTGTTGTCAATGTATCAAACATATGTTCAGAAGTTAGAGAGGAATGTGGCAGTAAGAGTACGGGGGGTGCTGCCACAAAGCCTGTCAGGGAGTATGCTGGTGATTCAGGTAACGTCGTCCGAGGCGTCAACCGTCAAGTACACGCTAATAATGTTGATTCATCAACAAATACACCCACAACAATGGATACTTTGTCTGATACATACAAACACTGAACACTGCAATTGATTCTCATGGCACAATACATGGTACTAAGCCATTATATGATGTCAATTACTGTGGTTTTGAGGATAAATTTGCTTCTAAAATCATTTGTGCAAATGTCAAAAACAAAAAAGCGTGGGGCGAAATTAGAACCCCCATCTTTGACCTCTGGAGGGATCAAGTTGACTTTACATTTGGTTTCGTCCCATTGCAAGAACAAGTAATCCCCACAGCAAGTATTCCTGATAGTGTCTTCTCGGGGTCACTGTTGCAGGCCCATGAATTGGTTAAAGCTACGGGTAAACCCAACTATTTACAAGCTAGGATCCCAATTCAGTCCCAGCTCAACGTCAGGCAGTGGGAAGAGGCCCTAGTGGGCTACTGGGATAGGCAACTCTTGGATCTACTAAAATATGGTTTTCCTTTGGAGTTTAACCGTTCTTGTAATCTTGACAAATACACTGGCAATCATAGCTCTGCAACTGATTTCCCTGGGGATATAGAAGCATATTTGCAGGAAGAATTGTCTTATGGTGCCCTGTTAGGCCCTTTTGAAACACATCCCATCAAAGGGGTCATTGTTCTCCCTTTATGACTCGCAGTAAGCCTAATTCTGACAGGCGACGTGTCATTGTGGACCTTAGCTGGCCCCATGGGGCTTCAGTCAATGCAGGTATGGACAAGGCGTCATATTTGAACAGTGCTTTTGAACTGACCTTCCCAACTGTTGATGACATTACCTCTGAACTTAAGCGTCTAGGTCGTGGTGCCCACATATACAAGGTTGATGTTAGTAGGGCTTTTCGCCATGTCAAGGTAGACCCCAGGGATTATGGCCTTTTGGGCCTGTACTGGGGGGCTACTACGTCGACTCTTGCATTCCGTTTGGGACAAGGCACGGGAGCCAGATCTTCCAACGCCTCAGTGATGCCATCAGGTTCATGATGCGTCGAAAAGGTTTTCCAATAATCCACTACATTGACGACTACTTCGGGGTCGGCGTTCCAAGCGTTGCGTCTGCGTCATACGCCACTCTATTGCACTTAATGTCTGACCTAGGTCTGACGGTTAGTCAAAAGAAGTTGGTGACGTGTCTGGGCATCATGATTGACACTGTAGAAGGCACCATTGCTATACCTCCTGAAAAATTACAGCAGATTAATGACACTGTGTCTGACTGGTTAGGAAAAAGCGTCGTTTCGAAGTGTCAGCTGCAGTCTATACTCGGGTTGCTACTGTATGTCCACAAATGTGTAAAACCTGCTAGAGTTTTCTTAAACCGGATGTTGGAACTGCTAAGGTCGTCTCATGCCACCCAAAGAATCACTCTCACCTCTGACTTTAAGAGAGATTTGAACTGGTTCGCCACTTTCCTCTCCAAATATAATGGAGTCTCTCTGTATGACCACAGACCTATTGACATGGCGTTGCATCTTGACGCCTGTCTCACAGGTTTTGGGGGTAGATGTGGTCAATTTGTGTACCACCTTCCCATTACTCGGGGTTTCAAGAATTGGACAATTGTCCATCTTGAAATGGTTAACATACTCTTGGCAATGAGATTATTTGCAAACATCTGGAGCAAAAAGAAAATTCTGATTAATTGTGACAACCAGGCAGTCGTGATGGTACTAACGACAGGCAAAGCTCGTGACGCATTCCTAGCTGCCTGTGCTAGAAATATTTGGTATGTAACAGCCATTCATGATATGGAGGTCCAGTATACACATGTTAGTGGGGTCAACAATCAAGTGGCTGACATCTTGTCCAGATGGCAAGGTCAGATGTCAATGTGAAAATTGTCATGTCCTTTTTAGAATGTATGTTACAAAATCATTGTTCTTGTGCTGTTTTGGAAAATTATATGTCAGCCATAAAGGCGAATTTTGTATTATATGATTTACCATTTCTTGTGTTTGACCATCCAAAAATTAAGTACTTTATCAAATCTATCAAAATCAACAGACCTTTGACCTTACGACCTCACAATACCATTGACCTGTCTACGCTTAAGCGTATATCTAGAGCTTGCTTGGACCTTCCACATGGTCTGGTTTACAGGGCTGTGTTTTTGATTGGATTTTTCGCCTTTTTTAGACTTTCAAACCTGGCACCTCATTCATTATCTTCTTTCGATGCTTCAAGGCATCTCACTGGTCATGATGTATTTTTTACTAAAAAATTGGTCAAAGTGTTAATTAAATGGTCGAAAACTATTCAGCAGAGAGACACAGTCCCATGTATCACCCTTCCCAAGTTACGAGATCACAGTATTTGCCCTTTTTCAGCCATTAAACAGCTCTTCAAATTGTATCCCATGTCTCCACACACTTCCTTGTTCCAGATTCCAAACCCTTCTGGCTTTGTTCCTCTGACAGACTCTAGGATTCGAAAATCCCTGCAAATTATTAATAAAAACTTGGGCTTCCACTCAGCTCATTTTACATTCCATGATTTTTGAAGAAGTGGAGCCACCTTTGCCTTTAATGCCCAGATTCCAATTCAGGCCATAAAAAGACATGGCACCTGGTCCTCCAATTGTGTGTGGAGAGACATCCAATCCGATCATTCTTCTGGAGACCACATTGCTAATGCTCTTGCCTCCATCATTAATAATGCTTAGATATTGTAAAGTTTCTACCCATGTTGGGGTTTGAGGGCCAGTTATATGTTTAATTATCTTTAATTTCCCCACTACATTAAAGGTTCTTAGTTATGTTTTATTGTAAACCCCTCTGGTCTCCTCTCTCTTCGGCAGTTTAGGGAGGCTGGGCTTCCTTAGTCAAATCTTATAGCAGATTTGGTAGTTTCATGTGTCCCTCAACTTGACCTTGCCCTGACCTTCCTTCTGCCGGGGTCATAGGCCACCACTGGGGTCAAATCTCGTCTTTAGCAATAACAGAATGTGCATAGTTTAACTTTAGTAATAATGTGTATAATTAGAAATGCTTGCTAAAATACTTTGGAGCATAGTCATGGAGATGGACATAGACTCTTGCGGCAAAGCCAATACATTGCTCCACATACATGTATCTATTATTTTATGAAATTTTTACATATTTTACATGATTTGTACATAATTGTTAGCAGTAACTATATTTCTAGTATATTTATAATAAATGGTACCCGCATTGTGTTGTGTTACTGTCTTGGGGGTAGGGACTGTGCAAATATTATTCATATTCTCTGCCAAATTTGCCCCTATCCACACCAGCAGGGATGTTCATAAAGTGATTATATGCAACCCATTTAGAACATTGCATCTAAATGTGTCTGTTTCCTTTGAAAACCATATATACAATCAAACATATAAAAATAAGTTAAAATTATAAGTTTATGCACTACCAAAGAGGATTATGATCCTTTTTTGGCATCTAGTGTTATATATATCAAACATTTCATTTGTCCTGCTACAGAGAAGAACAACTACACATTATTACTTGAACATTATTTTTACTATATTCATTTATTATAATGTCTGAATTACATAACATCAATGTTTCTGTATTTATATTCTTTTGTCTGCCTTCAGCATATGGCTGTGCTCCAAGGAATTTACTGCAAAGGATCGCCATGGAAACAATAAAGTAGCAGAGAGAGACTTCTGTCATTTCAAACATAAACTGTAAGCAAATTTTCATCAGTGGTAGTTGGTAAACTGACTAAAAGCCGTAATTTTCTTTTTGCCTGTCAGCCTTTGGCTGTAAGATTAGAGATTCTAACCAATAAGCCTTAAATATGACAATAGTTATATAGTCAATGTCCTGACTTCAGATGTCAAATTTGGAATTCGAGAAAACGAAAAGTTTATTAAGACTGAAAAGTGAAAGAAAAATTGGAGACTTTTTTCTACATCTTAGTACAATCGTTAGTTAATATTTTTTCACACAAACAGAATTTTAAAATACCAAATACATACACTCGGATAAAATAAAACAACTTGTTACACTTGAATTGGAATGTTTATGTTTTGTGTATTTCTGGGGCCGATTTCACAAAGGGACTTAGACTTAGCCAATTTTTTGGCTAAGTCAGGAACTTAAATCTAAGACTTTGGTCTTAGCTAGGTCTGGGCCATAAATGGATTTCACAAAGGGTGACTTAGCTAAGTCCAAGCTTATCAAATAACCACAGTGGTTTTCTGTGTCATATGACCTTTTTATCCTTCATTGATGCATTTTATCTAAGGATACGTGCTATTTTGAAATAGAAAACCTTGTTACATCATAGAAACTTCTCAAAGACTACTTCAGTAAGGTGTTCTGTAGAATTTTATACTTTATTTACAGCCAATTTTTGAAGTGGAAAAAAATTTTATGGCGGCCATATTTAAGTCCTCTTTACAAATTTACAAAATTTAAGCCCACTACTTCCCAGACTTAAAGCTAAGTAAATTGACCACAGACACCCCTATAAGATACAGAGAACAGTCACATAGTTCTTGGCTTCACAGTATGAAAAGCACATAGTCATAAGATACCTCACAGGAAGTGATGTTTGTACAATTCCATATCATGATGGAACTGGCCAGTGTTGAATACAAGTGGCTGCAGGGCCCCAAATGGTTCTCAGTCAGATGGCCAGATATTCAGGCAGCCAGAGTTGAAGTGCAATATTGAAGATAGACCCACTGGCTTACCATTTCTCAGGACCCTGATGACCTACAAGTGACTAGGAGACGATATTTTGTCCCTTCTAGAGGAATGAACACAATATAAGAATATACTACCACAAAACATTTCCACAGTGTCAAAGTCCATTGTCAACCTATATGAATGAACAATGGTAATCATCACAGTCTTGAAATAAAAATGTAGAATGAGAGAGATATGATAAACTAGCTGTGTAGCTTCCCGAACACATGGAAACACTGCAGATTGACCCCCCCCCCCCCCCCCCTTCCAAAAAGAACTCTTCCCCCCAACTTGGAAAGATAATCCTAAAAAATTATTCTTGTCCCGCACCCTGCACTATGCTTTATTCAGTATAAAATTATAACATAAGCTAAACAGCGTCTACACAATGGAAAATGTTACTTGCCTTTTTTATCTTTACTTATACATTTACTTAGTAGTATTTCGTGAGGTAAGTTGCTGTTGTAACTTTGATGTATTTCACAAGGGGATCACTTCAGTTGCTGAACCTTCTCCTCACTGATAAACAATTGTTTATAATCACGCATTATTATGCATATCCTGTTATTCATTCTTGTTTTATAGTTGTGACATAATTCATCTGTATACCCTACATATTTTCATCACCGTTTTTACTACATTGGTTTAATGACATTGTTACACTTGTAAACAGGAAACACAGTTGCATACTTATTTTTCACAAGACTTTATACAAAGTCCTGATGAATTATTGTCTTACTTTAAGCAGTTATTAACACTACCTTTGGTAAAAGTATTAGAGACTTCAAACAATGCACAGTGTATATGTAATGTAAAATACATGCAAGTTACAAACAGCTATCAGATTCATAATCCGCAAACAAACATTGATCACAGTCATGGATAAAGATTACTTCAAAACCTCATCTTTAAAGATTAGATATTCAGACCATTGTTGTGTTATGTCCATGTTTTAAATAGTTAGACTACAATTAAATATTGTTTTACCATCACACATTATTCACTGTTGTTTTATAGTTACTGACCTACTTATGTATATACTATGTATAGAAATAAAATTACTTCATCCCTATGGGCCTTGTAAGCAGAGGTCCAACCAATCTTTACATTATCAATGTTTACTGGTACATTTTAATTCATTAGATCACATTTAATGCACAGCTGTATACTATTTATTTTAATTTTTTCAGATATAGTTCCTCTCTATAGATCACGTATGAGGTATACGTAATTATGATTAATGAAAATGCAAAACATCACTTTTTGTAGAATTCATAATGCTTATATTTTGATGACATCTTATAATTACTGACACATGTTTCGAACTGTATTTGAATTTATTAATAGAGTGAATTTATTAATAGAGTGAATTTCTGTTTATTAGTTACATGTTGAAAAATATGGAATCAGGCAATAATTTTATAAAGGTTTTCTACAAATTCAGGCATTCAATATATGTCTTATGGAATATTGCATGCAGTTGTGGTATATAGATTGACTGGATGAGTTTGCCTTGAGATGACCAATGCAACGTTCATCGAATTTATGAAACAATGACACTTTTCCAAGAAGATGCTACTCAAATTGAAAGTTAGTATTTTAAAACTGGAAAAGGTCTGATACAAATAAACACAATCTATTACTTCCTTGACCTTTAGTATGTACTGAACAGAAAAATTAAGTTTTAATGACCAATTAACTATCAAATGCGTATCATTGTGTTACCGGTTACCAGGGCCTGAATACTTTACTGACTGGCATATCAAGAAAGTCATCATAAGAAATAAAAGTGTTTTTATCTGATACAAATAGAATATATGGCAACAGTTCTTTGTGGATGTCTATGTAAGGACAGGCATTTTAAAGCAATTCTGAAAGTGTTTTGTAGTGAAAAACATTTAGGTATAATTTGAATTTTCACACCAAAGAAATAAATTCTATGATATTATTTCAAGATGCTTTTAAAATATGATTCAATTTTGAAAACATTTAGTTTTTGTATGTCCAAAATAAATTAACACCAAAATGGACACACCATTTAATCTTGCCCAAAAGGAACAGCACTGTATTTTTCAATATTTAGACAATGAAATACTATAACTTACCAAAAAAAATCTGGTCAAAAACCAATGTCTTTAAAGTTGAAACTAAGGAAACCTTGAATTGTGTTATCACTGTATCACAGCTAAAGAAATCATGCAAATATGTGACTCATGAAAACAGACAATTTGACTATATGTTCTTTTATGGGACTTTTCATATCAAAACATGGTCTTCTGGCTCACAGAAGGCTTTGATTTATGCTTGATGACTTTCATTATACCTTTGAAAATACTGAAAAAAATCATAAAACAGAAATTTTGTCTAACATGAGTGAATGGAAATAAAAGGGTCTATGAATTCATATTCAGTGATATTACATGGTATACTTTGAAAGTATGAAAGAATCAGTCACAAATCATAGTGTATCATTTATGCAATTTTTGTCAATAATTCCAGGATCTATGAATTCATATTCAGTGATATTACACAGTATACTTTGAAAGTATGAAACAATCAGTCACAAACCATATAATATATATATATTTGTAAAAGTGAATAATTTTGAATGAGAGGATAAATATAAAAATTATATGATATATTTATTTATATTAATAAAAACTTTTCTTTTAACATTCATGCAAATATGTATCCTTATGACTCAGAAATTAGACAGAACATTGTTTTGACCAAGAAGCTGATTAATGGCATTCCCCATGGAGAACAAGTAAGAGCCAGAGGTGCAGTTAAATTATTATTTTAATTCCATTTTATTTAACATATTTTTATATAGTACATTTAATTTAATGACTAGCATTGTTAATATGGATAATTTTCTTTGCTAATTCGTTTTAGGGAACCACAAATTACCAGTGAGCTTGAGTAAGTTGTGAGGTTATATAGGACTTTCAAAAATATCCCAAATATAGTATGAATATGTATAAGTCAACTAAAAGCTCAAGGTCAAAGGCAGGCATGTAAAAATGCAATTGCAATGATTGACTAAAATGAATGGAAGTTTAAGTAAATCGGTTTCCCGAGGTATGTATGTGAAGTGATGTAAAATGTGACACCCAAAACTCAAGCTGTAATAGTTGTCTAAAAGTGGTGGAGACAGGATAAGAGGTAGTAGGGGTAGCCCTGAGATAAGACCATATTGCATCTGACCTCCAAGTTCCATGGGCTATTCTAAAAGCATGAAAAGTCAAGTGGGGTTCAATATGCAAAATTTGTGATATTATTTTAAATGATTTCTGACCATTGAATCTGTAAGGATACATAATTGATGCTTTATATGACAAATAGAGGGACATTATCAGATCCAAGATAGGTTTGCAGTAAAAGCTTCAAAGCAGCGATGGGACAGATATTAGACTAGCCAAGTGAAGGGATATCTATTGTCTGGGTTTTCCATCTATCTTGTATATTTTGGGACCATTTGATAAGCAAGGTGTCACCATGGTCAGAAAAAAATAATGTCACTTCGAGATATATGTCTGGTATAATCATATTGTTTGGTTGAATGTAGTAAGACATTTGACAATCTCAAGAAAGCTAAAAACCTGAATAAATAGAGAGCTTGATATACTACGGGCTGCTTTAAAGTATCACATGCTTTGACTGCATCCATCAATATGCTAATAGTGATAACTGGACTAATCTTGGGGTGAAATGTTCTGTTTATTTTGAGTGATTTCAAGAATAATGGAATCCTGTTATCTCTGTGTTGCATGGTGAGCAAGCCATGCATAATATGTAAAGCTCTAATGAGGGTCACATGATTACTGATATTGGACTCCGACATTTGGCAATGTGCTAAAAATTCCAAATAAGCTAGCCAAATTAAAGGAGTCACCTGATGAAAGAGCAGTACAGCTGCCACCTGAAATGCAATAAGATCCTTCCACATTTCAAAAATAGGTTGTCATTTTAGATGATCAATAATCATGTAATATTGGTTATTAGTTATAGTTTACATAAATTATATAATATGATTGAAGAGGGTCAAGAGCGGTGGCAGAGTGGTAACACTCTCACCTCCCACATCTGAGGCCGGGGTTTGCTTGCCGGCATGGCCTAAAGTGGGAAAGCTGGTAGTTGCTTGCCGTAGGTCAGCAGTTTACAGTACAGAACCCTGATGAACTGTATGTACTGGCTTTCTCTGCCCTTCCAACTACCTGTCGTGATATAACCTGTACAGTGTTGAAAGTGACATAAAACCCCAATAAATAAATACACGAAGGAGGTTAAATCCTGATAAGCAGGAAACCACTGCACCTACATTCATAAACTATTCAGCCTTGCATAATCTGCCCATGTATCTGCCAATCTGGATAAAAGGTCAGCTAATGCATTGTTTTTTCTTGCAATATGAGAAACTTATAACTGTATATTATATAAGGCTGTGATAAGCCATATATTGTGGGCACAGGTGTCCTGAATACTGTCCCTAGCACTGCCATTCTGTATTACCTCTAACTACAGCCAAATTATCACAGAAAAGTTGAATCTTTTTATTCTCACAATTTTTGCCCTGGTTTGGCATGCCACTACAATATTCAAAATTTCAAGATGGACAATTGAATAATTGTTATAATTCTGTGGCATTGGGATTGTACACCATAGAATTGTATCACCCCCTAGGCCGGTAAGTGAGGCTTCTAGATGTACTATGTCCTGAAAGTCCTTATTGCCATAATACGTAACCCCCCATTGTAAGTACTCAAAAACGTGTTAAACAAATTCAAGTCTCTAAAAAATGCTGAGTTAACAAAATTTTTCTAGAGTTAACATTTTTCCTCAATAATTGTGACATCCTGTTTAAAAATATCGAGCTGGTTTCACACATTTGGTTATATATAACAGGGAACTTAACAGTTATTTTGTAGGTCACACTTACTACAATAAGTATGAGTGGTCCAGTTGTTACATAAGTCTTTAATTTACTGAAGTTTACCTTCAGGTACGGATATAGTTTTGTCCAATGTCTTGACCATGAGATCCAGGCAAATAGCCGAGGTAGAAGGTGGGACCAGCTTTGCCTTGCTAATATTCAAACCCAGGTCATGCAGTAAATCCTTCAAGAACTGGAAAGATTGATCAATGTCATGAGGCAAACCCACATATATTAAATCATCAATATAGTTTGAGATATTTTCATAATAAAGCAAATGGGGTCGGAACAACATTGAAATAAAATGGATCTATGCCTGAACCCAAAAGGCAGGGATTTATCAACAAATTAGTCCTGGTACTTTAGTCGTAACAAATCCCCAGGATCTACAGTAAGGTGCCTGAAGTCCCTGCTAATATCTATTTTATGTGTAAGTGCTTGGGGGCCTAGATTCCTAAGGGTTTCAGTAATATGATCTAGGGAAGGATAGTGGTGTGAAAAGTACAAACCCAGGTAATGGTGTTTCTTGATCACATCATGAACCTGAGTGGTCCTCTTTTTGTTAGGGTTCTGCTTTTTACTTGTCATTAGAGGATAAATGTGTAAGTCAAAAGGTTTATTCTCAAAGGGGCCATACATAGCTCCGAATCCACATTCCTCCTCTAAGCTTTGATATGAGATATATTTTGCAATCCAAAAAGTTTGATTTCTCTCTGTAGGATGCAAGTGACAAGTCCTATCAAAGTCTAATGGGAATCCATACCATATTAAATGCAGTAATGTCTATCCCAAAAATGTTCAAGGTAAAAACGCCATCTATCAGGTCTGAGTTGTGTTTGAACTGGAATTCCACAGCCAAAAAAATTGGGTGGCCAAGTCTATCTTACTCTCTTATGGATTTGAATAATATCAGGAATATCAGGGTCCACCTGTATATATCTTCAAAGGAGTTAAAGGTATAAATCGAAATTTTGTCACCATTCTGTTCAACACAAGCTTGATAATCTGCACACATATCCCTATCTGCCCAGACATGATCTGAAATGGTTTGACTATTATCTGACTATGGAGGTTGTCATTTTAAATCTGATGGTCAAATTGTTTGCTAGTTCTTTACAATCTGACTTTCAAGACATGTTCCCAACTAACTTGCGACAAGATGATACAAGACTGTCAGTATGATTGAATTCTCCATCAAAAAAAAAACAGTTTTGTTTTTATTCCCAGTAGAAATAGATTTGCCTATATTTTCATCATCTGATATAGAAGTCTTGTTTATGGAGGTAGGCTGAACAATAGAAATACCACATGAAGGACCATTTGTACACCTATGGGCCAAAGCATTATCTTCATTGTTTATGATATATGTGCCAGTCACCTTACAACTTATGGCTATGCCTGTGGAAGGTGAATTATGACCAACTTTTATAATGTCATCCTCCACAGGTGATTCAACAGACTGTACAGCTAATGGTTCAAACCTGTTGAAAGTGGTAATGTCATACTCCCCATCAAACCTTGCCCCACTGCCACAATCAGTCACTGATCTCTTGCTTGAATGAATGCTTTTATTAGTAACTCTACTGCAAATACTAAAGGAAGTTTGTAATTTGTTTGATTCTTTTTTTCTAGCAGTAGTAACTCGAACCTGTTTCTGGATTTTAGACAGTCCAATCTTCAAAACTTGACCAAAAGACTATCCAGGTAAGACCTGTGTAAAGGCTTTTGATCTATGAAACCACCATATGGCCGATTTTTTGTCAAGATCATTTTCAAAAGACTTTTCTACTTGACTCAAACCACTGCTGTAAAATGTCCTAGAAAAATTATACTTGTTCTGACTGCCATGGGCATGGGTTTGAGTACAAACACCCATGTTCTCTTTTTGCATTATTTTTCTGCTTGTTCCTGCATTCTGATTCCGGATTAGGGAAGGTTTTGCCAGTGGTAGCAAAATAACATACACAAATACGTGTGTAAAAAGTACCTTTTGTATCATGACATTTTAAATGAACACAGGGCATAGAATTAGTAGTTTTTGAGGCAATTTTTTTCCGAGCCAAGTTCTGAACATTATGTTGAGTAACAGTTACATGCCTTTGGGCGTTAGCCCTTCTAACCCTATCAATTTTGTCCATTTCTTGATAACTAGTAATCTCTCCTTGCTCCATACAGCAAAGGAGCATGGCATGGCTGGTCTTTGCCGCATCTGAGGAAAAATCATTTGCATCATCAAGAAGTGAAAAGAGGTGATCAAGCATGAATTTTTGAGAATTGGAATTTTGTTCCTCCCTCATGATGCTGCAATGAGACCCTTTTAAAATTAAATCTGGATAAAACATACTCATGTGGCCACTTGATTGTATTGGGGACTATGGCTTTCACTGAGACACCTCCAGGTCAAGTGACTTCTGATTATAAGTACCTGTTTTCATGGACTCAGCAAGTTCTTTCAAATGCTTTTCTACTTGTTCTTGTACTAATACATCTTGCCTAAGAGTATTTAAATGAGGCATTGCAGCACACTGAGAAACTGGGCCTTGGGAAGCCTTTGTCACATTACCAGCCACGTTTGTGCTCCTGGCCTACACATTAGAGTATGGCATTGATACAACATACAAATGTCAGTCGAATCCATTTTTTGTGTCTCTTGCAAGTTCTGACATTGGACTATTGGCAGTCCGACCAAAGCACAAGGGACAACTCCCTTTTTGGAAAGGTTTTCTATCTTCTTTGTATCAGTACTTTTCTACATTGTGTACTTTCGATATTTGTCAACCTCTGCCGAATACTTTGAAGTTGTGCAAGTATCTGTGTGTTAATCAAACCTTGTGGACTAATTACAGTTTTACTGCCTGAAAAAACAGACTATGAATTAACTGAGTTTGTATTTTCATCTACTAATTCATCATCATCCGAGTGGATAATATCACTACAGTTAATGTTGGATACAGAATTGTTAGAATCAGAAACATAACCTGACTGCTCTTGTTGCTTCTACAACTGGCTAACAAACTGTGAGTCCTCAAGTTGAATCTGGACAGGTAGGTGAACCAGATCAGTCTTCAACATAATTTGTACAGGTTTGAAGCTTCTGCCATCTAAGGTCTTCAGTACTTACAAAAATGTACAACCAAATATACAAGATATAGGGTACACGAATAACATAAACATAAAAACTAAAACCCTAACTAAAATTTTTGCTCTGATATTTTTTAATTAGTACATAGGAAATTACTAAAATTACTGAATATAGTCACTCCAAGAGGAATGTCCTAATCTGCGCCTACATGCGAGTCCGAAGATCAATTGAGTCTCTGTAGATCTTGTAAGTAAAAGGACCCGAGTGACTTGTGTATACATACATGATGATAGTTTATAGCAAAGCAACGTCCCTATTCATTTGGTGACTGACAAAGTCTGATTAATATTTCAATTAGAAAGTCTTTTTTGTTGACAACGCAGTTTAAATGACCAAGTCATTTTAAAATACTGATGCCACTAAGAAGATGATGCATTAAAATTTGTGATGACCTATTTACATATCTCTGTTTAAGAGGTTATGATTCCTCAAAAGGCTGATAAAGATGGGGAGAAAATTCATCTATGTATTTTTAGCTCTCATGTGCAAGTACACTATCTAAATGTGGATAATGTGTCGAAGTCTATATTTCCATATGAGCACATATATTTATTTTAAATTTAAAGACTTCCAAACAACTATTTCAATTCAGCAGTCATGTGTTGGTGTCAGTGCAAAGATTTTACTGGCTAGGTTTTCAGATGAACTGGCAGACGTACACATTTATTAGTATAGATAGATAAAAGAAGCATGATTTAAGTATTGTGAAGTTTACTGGGTATCCAATCCAAGTCCAGAGGTGGATTGAGTATGTCAACTTAAAACACAACTTTAAAAAGAAACAGAGTTCATCATCATGGTTGACAAGCCTATCAGAGACTCAATTGCACCAAATTTCATATTTCATTCCAACGAAACAAGATTTCTTCATTAAAAACTTGGCTGTAACATTTGACTTTGACAAATCTTGTAGCCATGTGATTATTAAGGTATGCCATACATGTTACTATCTTCTATGTGAATAATTATTTTTCCTTTTTCATTGCTTTTTTTCAACTGTCATGGATATCTTTTGCATGAAAGTTGTTTGTACTTGTTTGTGCTTGACACATTGTGTCAGTTTTAAGGCCAGGGTCTATTTAGTTCTTATTGTTGTTAAATGTACTTTAAAAGTGTCAAACTAATTAAACACATACATGTACCCCCTCTCTCTGTATAAATGCTTAACATAGTGTCAAACTCTGTCAGTTCATGAGTGTTCAATTCATCTTTGGAATAAAGCATTCAAGACCAGTTGTTGTTCGTTGTAAAAGACAGTTAAATGTCAGTGCTCCTGCTTTGCACTCGGGTTCAAACCACTCAGATGATGTACAAGATGTGATTCCTCCGCTGGATGGTGCTATAGGGGATAATCTCCCAGAGGCAGACGCAGCAAGCTCTGCAGGTGCTAATACATCACAAATGAATTCGAAATTAGACCTTATTCTCTAAAAGATTGAGAAAATCGAATACAAGAACCTTGACCTGGAAAATAACATTACTACCATGAGATCTGCAAAGTCAGCAGTCAAGCTTGCTCATTTATCTCCTAAGAAATCCCACAAGTGCATTAGGAGTTGTGAGTCCAGATCCTCCTTAGAGGACTCCTACCAGAGAAGACTACAGTAGGTCTATGGCTGATTTTTCTTCAGATGAGGACTACAACCCTTTGAATTCAAGAGCGGCAACCACATCTTCACAGTTCTCACTTATCTGACTCCCACACGTCACAGAACCAACTGTCATTGGATTTCTTAAGAAATTATGACAACATACAGAACAGAGTGCATAAGCAGCTGGTGATGTTGTAAGGACAACACAGGACAACTTCAGGTAAATCTATAAGGTCAGGTCTTCACAGAGCTGGTGATAACTCTGTTAAACGTGAAATAGCATGGTCCCACCACCACTGTTTCCCTGGTGCTGGGGGACAGTTTCCTGATTACAAGGAGCTGTCTCCACTTCAGTTCATGGTGGGCCTACTTGGCTGCCTCCAAGAAGAAACCAGTTCCACTGCCCCTACAAACATGATAGCATACGGTAGGCACCTCTTCCAGGATGTTCTGGAGACAAATTGGAGTACTGCTCGACACTCACCCACATGATATTGCTTCAAGACATAGAGAGAGGCAAGTGCACATGGAGGGATTCAGATCAAATAGAGAAAATGCATATTCGCTACACTGCTCGAGTTATTCAACCAAAGTCACCCAATGCCAACCAAAAGCAACACAAAAACAGCCAAAAGGAAATCATTTGTGCTGATTTTGCTAGCAACACTTGCAAACATTCAGCAGATCACGAGATTGAGGGCAAAATTCACCAACCTGGATGTTAGTTTTGCCTCCAAGAAGTAGGAAAGATATGTTTTCACAAGGTTCAGAATTGTTTACGTCGAAAAGGGAGCCAGAAGGACTCCAAGGGACACCATAGCTGATACTTTGCAACAACAAGGAAAATCAACACTAACGGACTTGTCAACACAAACCATGACAGATACCATTCAGCCATTACTATTAGTGACAATTCTTTGACCTCTGTAAATAGTTTTAGTGACTTTTATTGTAACAATGTGTATTCACACCAGGAAAACAGTAACAATGATGTCTTTATCAGATATTCTGAATGATTCGTGTCCTATTGACAGTTCATACAAGTGTAACTACCAGGCTTCAGTCAATCAAAGGAATATCGCACTTCATCAAACACAATTGATCAATCAGCTGTGCACATGTGACAATAAGACTCTTAAGTGGTGTTTTATTCACAGCAAGGCGAGGGACCCCCTTGATTTAATTACTAATACCAATAAATTTGGATTTATACCCACATGCAGCATAGAGTTCCCACTATACAAGCCTATGAATAACCTGGAGGCCGAGGAATTGCAACAATGGGCATTCCAACCTCACTGGAAAATGAAATCAACAAATGTATTTTATTACAAGGAAGCCAGAATACAGGTACCCACAGAACTGCATGTTGACCACTGGAGGGCTCTCTGTTGCAACTACCATGATAAAAAATCTTGGAATACCTGGAATATGGCTTCCCTCGGTGCATAGACAGATCCAGATTTGTATTTAATTTAAACTGCGACAAACACACATCAGCTACCGAATATCCTTCTGATGTCACTGCATATGTCAACAAGGAAGTTAAACACCAAACCGTTGTAGTTCTTTGTGCTTCTATACCATTTCCTGTTCACTTCTCGCCCATGCTAACAAGACATAAACCAGATGACACCAGACGGGTGATTGCTAACCTCAGCTATCCATTAGGCTCCTCTGTAAATGACTGCATTGATGACAGTATATACAATGGAGTCACTTTCACTTTGAAGTACCCTACAGTGGACCAAATAGTACAGGAGGTGTTAGAATTGGATTGTGATGTTTTATTGTCAAAATTCCACGTCAGTCTTGCCTTCAGAAATCTAAGAGTCGACCTGTCAGATTATGACACATTGGGGCTTCATTGGAATGGTCAGTCTTTCCTCAGATGTCAGTGTGCCCATGGGAATGAAGATGGGCAGAGCCCTCTGTCATCGAACAACCGACATCTTGAGGTGCACAATGGCTTCTCTGAACGTCAATGTCTACAGTTACGTGGACGACATAATATGTGTCCACCAACGTCACAATGTGAAGCATGAGTTTCGAGCTCTCTACTCATTGTTTGAGTTCCTTGGGCTACCAATCAACCCTAAGAAGCTTTGTCCTCCTTCCAGGTCCCTTACATGCATGGGGATTGACGTCAACGTGGACACTGGTACTCTCACTATCCCCCAGGACAAGTGTCTTCACGTCTTGGACATGTGCCAGGTTCTAGTCAAAAGAAATTCATTTAGAAAAAATCACACCAGTCTTTATTGGGAAAACTAATCTACCTCCACAGATGCACCCCCCCTGCGAGAATTTTTGTCAACAGATTTCTCAACACCTTACATTCTGGTACTAACAGGATCAAGGTTACTCAAGATATGGTGAAATATATTACTTGGTTTATAGAATTTCTTCACTACTTCAATGGATGCTTGCCTCATAGGAATGGGGGCCATATGGGAATCCAATGTTATGCAGCTTTCCGTAACATGTGGGGTTCTATCACTAAGTTAGAAATGTGTAATGTGTTATTGGCTATTAGAGTATTTGCAAAAATATGGTCTAAAATGTGTAATTTTTAACATTGATAATCAAGCAGTAGTACATGCCCTCCAGTTTGGTAGGATAAAAGATCAGTTCATGCAATCTATAGCCAGATCAGTGTGGTAAGTGGCTGTAACTCATGATATTCACCTGCAATATCAGCAGTATGTACCCAAAATATTAAACACAGAAGCTGAAGCTTTGTCCTGTGCATTTGACCCCTCTTGTGACCTTTGCTAAGCTGTATGAGCTCAAAAATTATAATTGGTGGCCTGTCAATGGGCTTTGGTGCTACCCTAATGCTCTTCTGTGATTCCAGGTCAACACAGCTCTCTGCTTTCCTGTGCATACAGCAGAATCAACAATGCTCTAGTACAGCCAAAGCTTACCTCGACAAATTCAAACTCTACATGGCTTTCACCACCTGCTGCCGAATTTTAATGGATAAAGTGGACTCAGTTCTGTCTTTCCTGGAACTCTTGGCTCAAAATGGCTCAAGAAGTCACACGTTGGCAAGTTATGTCTCAGTTTTGAAGCATTTCTTCAGATTGTATGACCTTTACATTAGTTGTGTCATGCACAAAAAATTTTATTTGTTTGTAAAGCTGTCAGCATGAATTCAAAGTACTTCCCTAGGTTCAAAGGTGATTTTACTATTGAAACCCTTACTAGACTGGTACATGCATGTGATCAAATTAAGTATGGCACAGTGTATAAGGCTGCCTTCCTGTTAGCTTATTTCGTCTTTTTAAAGCTTTCAAATATTGCTCCTGTTACATGTAATTCTTTTGATGTCACAAGACACTTTACCATGTGGTGTTATTTTTGGCTTCCCTGGAGCCCACATTGTGTTAAAATGCGCTAAGGCTATGCAGAGTGCACATTTTCATTGAATTGTACATATCCCCCTCCTTCCCCATCCCCCTATATGTCCCACTTCTGCTCTGAAAGCCCTCCTTCACTTTGTTCCAGCTTCAAGAAAATCGCCCCTCTTCCTCATTCCCAAACCCTCAGGTTTGTCAATCCTCATTGCACCCAAGATCAGCTCCACCCTGTCCACACTTTTCCGTTCACTCAATCTCGATCCCTCCAGTTATGGGTTCCATTCCTTTTGCAGGTCAGCAGTATCCTGGGCGGCTGACCACAATGTGCCACTGCAAAACCTCCAGGCCCATGGTGGTTGGGCTTCCTCAGCCATTCATATCTCAAATATACACCTAAAGCTTCCTCAGGCGTAGCAAACACTTTCCAACAAGTACGCACTACTCACTAATTGGGTTGGGCCTTTTTCAATGTCAAGTACTGTTTTAGTTTTTTAATCTGTTTAGTATCATGTCTTTGTTTATTGTACATCTTAACAGTGTTTTATATTTATGTATGTGGAATAAAGGTTCGTGTCCCAAGTTACAATCTGTTGTTATGCTTAAACTCTTAAACTCATGTACTTAACTTCACCTTAACTTCTCCAACATGCGGGTTACATTGCATCCACCTATTGTTGGACTTTGGCCTTGACTGATAACCTTGGACACAATCGTAATCAGAAAAGAGCAAAGTAGATTGGTATTGTTTCTACAAATAAAACTGCCAAACATAGAGAGCCAGTAAACTTTTGTGAAAATTTTCAATCATTATACACCAACTTTCTGTAACTCTCTCTCTTTTCAAATTTCAAAGTTCACATCCTAACTCAGGCCTCCCCGCTACGTATCTTCCCCTTATTCAGACCTATAATCGTGAGCTGGAATGTCCCTTGTCTACCTTTTTGGCAATTCTTTTGTTAGTTTAATTCACTGATTATTCCTATGTGAGGAAGATATCATGTTGTTTCTTATGTTACAAGTTTGGTATTGCATGTAATGTTATATTGCATACTTTCTCCAAATTGTCATATACAAGCAGATACAAGCTGTTCAAGACATACTTTATGCGATTGTATGGCTTCTTACAATGGGATTTGTCTGGTAATTATGTTGAGATGTTCTATAAACAATGGAGAAAATGTGTAAGAAAATTCTGATACATACAGATTTGCAAGTAGAGAATCAGTTGTGCAAAAGTTCACTCAAGTTCTACAGTAACATACTTTTTAATACAAATAAACTGGTAAATCTTTGTGGTAGGTGACATTACAGTTTATCATGTATCCATCAATGCAACAACTTGTTTTGCTCCAAAAAACAATGTGGTAGTGTGGCATGACTGTTGCTACACCAGTGGAATGGAACACTTTTCCACAAAACACCAAATAAAAGTAGACTGTCTCCTCTTTCAGAGTCCACCACAATAAAGGAAGGCAGAAGACAATGCATAGCAAACCAACACGAGAGAAGCCAGGGACATTGGAGGGCTATGAAGGGTAAGCTATTCTCAAAAGGTAATGAAGGCATTCCTATTCATTGCCTCATCCTTTGTCAAACCCAGCCTGGTTCTTATTAGATAATGTTGGCTTTTAGTTTCCATATACGCAAATTGCAAGTGGCGCTCTGAAAGGGGGATCTTTGCTCCTTCTAAAGCAAGATTTTGTTTTTCTTCACCTGTAAATGTTCTTTTTCCACGTATGGTTAACATACATTTAGGCCATACAGTGTGGAATGTATGAGTGATTAATGATAGGTATTGCAATGTATAAAAGTGATATGCATATCGGTCCAGGATGTTGTGTTCCAGTAGGTTTCTTTTTTTTCTCTCAATAAGAGGGATTAATCCATTTGTGTACAAAATTTAGGTTTTGACAAACTGTTTATCCGACAGGGTAATGGATGGACAGGAGCTCAGCACTTCCACTTGTAAGTCAAAACCCACACAGAGGTGACAGCCTGTAATATGATGCCAAACTCACTGACCATTTAGTCACATGAATCTAAAGAAGCAGGAACTCCAATCAAAAATTAGAATATGGCTCCCTGTCATAGCTTGGCACAATATATGCCTTATGGGCCTTATTTGTGCTTGTTTTTGTGTAATAGCATGGATTATTTGGGTTAAAATATGCCCCGACACTAGGGCAAGCTATAAATAGACTTTTACAACAAATAATCAGATTAATTAACCTTTTCATAATAGTGATAATATAATTTCTACATCAAATCATCCCTCAACTTTGTAAATCTCTGAATTTGCCTACTGAAAGTACCCCCCCCCCCCCCTAAAAAAAAAAAAAAAAAAAATCCAATATTCGTGCATATGGAAACTCAGATTAGCATTACCACTGGTTTAACCTGTGAACACGTAATTCTACATTTATTTAAATACAGACATTGAATGCAAATTTGTGTGCATACGAAGTAATTTTATTTCAATATATTAGCAGTGAGATTCAAAGTACAAATAATGTCAGTTTGGTAATGCTGTACCTGTGGGAATATTCAGCGAATCAATAAAACTCTAGTTTGTTATAATACATAGAACATAAATTACTGGTATGTGGTCTTTTATTTAATGCTTGTGTTTACTGGCATTATATTTATGCAATTTAAAATGTGCATCATTTGACTAAAATATATACTGGTGTGCTAAGTGAAATTTTGAATATACTTCATAAACAAAACACCAAGAGGAGTATATTACTGTACGTGTAATTTTGAAGTTGAACTACATAATATACCATAACAGGTAGGTGATTTAGAACATTTTCTCTTTTTTGTGTTTGTTGTTTTCAAAACAATATTATGCTTTATAAAAACACAAAACAATATCAACAAATTTATGAGAATTGTTCATTACACCAAATTAGCACTGATATTGATTTATATTTTCACGAAGCTTCTAATATTTCTTTAAAACCAATATATTTTTGTAGTGTATAACTACAACTTATACATATCTTATTGCTCCCGTTTTTTTAAGGATACTATTGTATCCTTACTTTTTTTAATGGGTGACATTTTACCCTGGTTTAATTATTCCCTCTAAAATTATAATTTCCCTTCACTCTTGAAAGAAAAATCAAGCTGTACTGAAACCATTTGCAAAATAGTTGCACAAAAAATTATTTTATTATTTCTTTAGTCTTTTACCAATTAGTATGGTGATTGATAAATGCCAAGGTACAAAGATACATCTTTATGCAGACGATACTCAAGTTTGTGTGCACGTATCCAGGAAGAATCCTTCTGCTGCATTTGAACAGTTGAACAGGTGCCTTCATGATGTAAAGGACTGGATGTCAACTAGTAAACTCAAATTGTATCCAAACAAGACTGAGTTTATACCCTTTGGTTTTTAAAAAAACAGAGGGAAAAGTTGAAAGCATGGTTCCCAATTAACATATTGGGCAGTCCTCTCTGCCCAGCTGAGTCAGTCAAGAACTTGGATGTATGGTTCAACTCTGATTTCTCCTTGTTTAAACATGTTCATAGGGTTTACACAAGTTGCTTTATCCTTCAGAGATATTAGACAGTTTCTTATTTATGATGTGCCTATACTTGTGGCCAATGCTCTTGTTAGTAGTAAGTTGGATTATTGCAATTCTCTTTCAGAAGTCTCTGCAAGTTCAATTTACTTAAATTGTAATGCATTCAAAATAGTTCAGCTACAATTGTATCAAACACAAGTTGATGTACCAGTATAACTCCTTTTCTTACAAATTTGCATTAGCTTCTTTACACTGGTTTTCTTAAGTATTTTGCCCCATATCTTTCTTCTAACAGTAATGCTTACAGTACCAGATGCAGTCAAAGTGGTGAAAATTTCCTTTAGGTCTAAAGTTCTACCCTTCTACTTATGTCAAACATTTATAGGTTATAGTTTTGCTATCCCACTGTTTGGAATGCTCTTTCAGGTCCTAGGTGGCCTAGTGGTTAGCAAGTTTGGCATCTAATCATAGGCTGTCACCTCTGTGGGTTCGAGTCCCACAAGTGGCAATTCTGAGGACCTGTCCCAATATGACCCTGGCTGTTGAACGGGACGTAAAAACCCCAACTTTGACTTTGGAATGCTCTTTCCGATGACATTGAGGGTCCCCCTCCCTAGTCTCTTTTAGAAAGCAGCTTAAACCCTACCTGTACACCAAGGCATACCCACCTTAGTCTTAATCATCCAATGGGTTCTCTGTGGTGCTCAACCTCTTTCCTGTCCCTGGACACTGAATTTGGCTGACTGTCTTGTGCTGTTGCGCTTTAGAGTCCCCTTCTGTTCAGGGCGATTAAGCGCTATAATAGTTTCATTAGAATTAGAATTAATTTTTTATTTTGTGAATTTTAGTATTTTAACAAGTAATTTACTTGGTGTCAGATGTAAAGTGTTTTATTAACTATATTGTATTTCACACTTGTAAGATGAGTTGGCAGATCTTATGTTATAATGTTATTTATAAAATGTATCAGTTTGGGTTTAACAGTGTTTGCATGTAATATAAGGTGTCATTGACACTTTCGTTAGATTTCAGTATCAGTATTAAATAACCCGGCAGCACAGTATGGTAATTTTTTAGTACTTGGATTGATCTGTGGCTCTCGTTATATAATCATGTAAGAAATATTTCATTGTTCTGCATATGGGGGTCACCAAAAGAGACCTGTAGGTGTAAAATGCCAGTTTGGCTAATTGATCAATCATACAACTACCATACAATTTATATGGAAAAATCCAAGATCCGGGTGTTTGATTGCTGCCCTTGTGGTGACATCCATTCACATCCCTTCAGGAGAATATATAAAATTTCGGATACAGAATAAACCAGAACCTGTTGAAGTTGATGTCATGTTTTACTACCAGATACATGGTGAATAAAAGCAAACATTTTGTCAATCCAAAATCTTTGAAAAAAGTTGTTTGTAGACTTTAAGGAATACACAAATACTGTGCAGTATGGTGATCGCTGCAAACATGAAGGCACATGCCATTTGTGATAACAGGTTTTGGGTAATAAAATCAAAGGTATCAAAACAAGAGTAAATAGATCCGTTTACAATTGTTGTGCTAATTGAAATGGGGATGTTGTGTCACAATGTATGTTCCCCTTAGTCATTGCTGAATTTTATTTATTTATTTGGGGTTTTACGTACTGTAAACTGCCGACCAACGGCAAGCATTAGTCATTGCTGAACTGGTGAATGATAATATTGACAATGTGATATATGCAGAGAAAGACAATGATGGTTATATGAGCCAAACATTGTGAGACAGGTGTAAAGGAATATAAAAAAATCGTTCACAAATGAATGTGAACTCAGCAAAGGTATTGGAAACAAACTTACGAATGAGCCAACAAGTAAGTCTATATCTCCCGAAATTGTGGGAAGTAAATGGTTTACTGCATTGTAATCAAATAATGTAAAAGCGCCAAGAGTCAACACAAAAATGGTCACAGTCACATAACGTTTTAGCAAAATTACTTTTGTGTCTAAGGAAGATCTCAAGAACTTGCAGCCAGTGTGTAGCTTAGTTTATTGTCCAAGTTGGTTAAGAATGTAGTTACTGCATAAATTATGTATAACATGGACTATAATGATCTTGCAAACACTTTGTAATCACGGCAAAGCTGGACACTCAACTTAAACTGCCCTACTGTCCTATTAAAAAATGAAACACACATGTCTCTATTCAAGGATATACCCACAGTTATGATCTTCCTGTACGTGTCAGGGGCCTTTGACACCATCACCCATAACACACTTCTCACCTGTCTGTCAACAAGCTTTGGCTTCATTAAAGCTGTCCTTAGATATATTGTGGCCTTGTGGGTAACACACTCACCTAGGAACACGGAGGACATGGATTAAAATGCACGCACAGGCAGATACATAGAGGCTCAGGTGACCATTTAAAGTAGTGGTCCTCTGTCATTGGGTCGTATCACCAGTTGCAGATAATCGGCCAACCTTAAGCTTCTGTCTTTTAGTTAGATAAATGCCAATCACATTGAACATTGGAGTCAGATGGGTCAAATAATGCTTTGAGTTCTGTAGTATATGGAGATATGGCGCTGAGTATAAATACCCAATCCAACAAAATACAATAAGATGAATCTGCTAAAATTGGTTCAGTAAACTCTGACTTGACTAAATTAAATTTCAGTGTTCCTCAAGGTTCTGTGGTGGGCCCTCTGTTGTTTTCTTTATGCACTACTCCCCTTAGTCAGTTGATTGCAAAATATATGGATGTAAAATATTGTTTCTATGTGGATGGCACCTAGCTGTTCACTCATCTATCTCCTGGAAACTATGCAGATTCTTTCATCAGCCCAAGGTCTGTTTAAATAACATAAACATTTGGATAATTGTCAATAAGCTCAAAATAAATCCTAAAAAACAGAGTTCATAGTCTTTGGCTCTATGCAGAGGTACAATTGGCTCAATGAATCTTTCCTTGCCAATATTGCAAGAATTTCTCTTGCCCCAACTGACATCGTGTGTACTTGTTTGACTCAAAAATTTAGCTTTACTAATCAAGTCGATTCTGTGGTAAAGTCTTGTTTTGCAATCCTGTGTGACTTGCATCATATCTGATACTTTTGCTCCTATGATGTCTCAGTCATGGTTGGAAATGCATTGGTTGGTAGCCTTCTGTATTATTGCAAATTCTGTTTTTTCACAGAATATCCAAAATTACTTGGCACACTTTGTTACTGGTGCCTCCAGATTTACTAATATTATTCCTACCCTTAAGTCTCTTCACTGGTTTCCTGTCAAACAACGAATCATCTTCAAAACCTTTGTACTCCTATACAAGTACCTCACCACATGTGTCAAAACAAGACATAGCAATCATTAGAAGATGATCCTTATTGTAGTTCCTCAATTCATAAATCAAAAGTTTATATCTCATATGATGCTCCAAAACTTCAGAATATTTGTCTTTCAAGTTTTGAAAGGCGACTTAAAGCCTATATGTATCAGAAGTCTTTCACACTCTAGTTGCCAACTTTGGAACACCACTACAGATTTACAGAACTGGCTAATTGATCAATCTCACAACTAACATACAGTTATATGGGAAATTTCAAGATCAAGGTGTTTGATGGCTTCTCATTTAGTGACATCCATCCATGTTCAGCTGGGGTAAAATTAAAGATACAGAACGACGAATTAAAATCTGCTGACGTCGACACAGCAGGACCTAGTTCTTAGAAACAGGTAGTTTTCAACATTGCAAATTCCTAAATACTACATGAGCTTAGGGAGGATAAAATGGAAGTGATGGAAAAGAAGATTGAGGTGATTTATGCCTTATAAAACACATTACATGGTTTAGTGCTTTTCTTGTTTATAATTTTTAAAACTGTAAAATATGGTGCCCTTATCAATTACAACCAGATGTATGATTTATTTATCTTGACAAATGCTGGGATTGACAAATAATATTGTTGCTTAAGATTGTGTGTTAAGCTGGACGTTGTTATTAGTTTGCAGCTGTAGGTGACCAGATAAACCATCAGTTGGCAAAAGCCTACTCGGAAGATATTGATACTTTTATAGCTGAGTCTCAGTTTATAGTAATACATTTCCAATTTCACACTAAAACCTTTTTCATACTGTAGTGCTGTCCTTTCATGACCACAGATAATCTTGACTCTAATAAACATCATCCTTAGGTAGCCAGATACTTGGGCACAGATTTCATATTAACTTACCCCTCTGTTGATTATAACTGCTCCAGTAGCAAATTTTGGTCCGGGTTGCCACTTTTCCTAAGTGAAAATTAATCATGCTTTCTGTCACATAAAATTGATCTGATAGATTACAATAACTTAGGTCTTTATTGGAATGACTATTATTTAGACTCATGCCCTCCATTTGGTTTTCTTCATGGCAGTAGAATTTTACAGTTGTTCAGCAATGCTGATTTCTGGTACTTTTTCCATTCATACTGATAAATTGGAAAAGGTAAAACACATGTATAGAAATTGCTTAAAGTTGCCGAATTTTTTCACAACAGAAAACTAAGCGCATTGTGTGAATCTAAGTATGAAAATGGTATAGTGTTTCATGATGATGTTCGTCAAGACATAAAATGGTTCCAGGAATTCTGGCCACATTTCAATGGTGGAGCCCAATATAGACATCCTTAGCTGTATGGGTCTCTTTACTTTTAAACAATTCAGCATCATTCATATCACCCACACCACCTTTGGGTTTTAATCTCATTCATGATTGCTACTTTTATTTTAGGGTGGTGAACTTTACTGTGATTATATACAAGTATAAGCCATTTAACCTTGTAGGGGCTTATTTGTACATGAAATTTACTCGATATGGGCATGACCAATCTGCTTATACAAATTATAAATCGATGTGACACAGTGCCATACTATAAAACTCTTTTTTCTAAATATGACATATTGGACATACTACTGCACAAATATAAAACAAGAGCACTTGGAGAGTGCATACTTCCACCAAGGTATACGATTTTTAAAATGGCTCAATAAACCACCAAGGCACATGATTTCTTTAAAAAAATAGCCCAATGTTAAGAAATGGGAAATCTGGATCTGTGATTTTTTTGTATCCAGGCAGTGAACCGGAAAACTTTCAAAATTAAATGGAATCTAAGTTGGACCAAAACTCATCTCGTTTATTCATGAAGACCAGACCAGTAGTAATTGTATAATCTCCTGCCAAAAACAGACACACAAAGCAATAGTCATGAATTTAATAACTCATCGTGAAGATAATTAGTGCACACTCATTAATGAACTATAATTGTTCCATATTTCAGATAAAACAACTAATCAGAGCATTCTGAGATGATGTCATCACAAAAGCACTTCCACTGGTTGGACTATGTGATCTTTTCTCTGATGTTTCTAATATCCTGTGGAATTGGGATCTATCATGCTGTAAAAGCCAAGAAAGGAAATAAGGAGGAATACCTTATGGGTAGTAGAAAAATGAGTTGGTTTCCAGTTGCAATTTCTCTAGTGGTAACCTACACCAGTGGAATTACTCAGATGGGACAACCAGCTGAAATTTATCAACATGGAATCCAGTACATCATGAGCATTTTTGGATCAGCATTTGGAATTTTTATTCCTGTGGTTACATTTGTACCATTATTATTCAAATTAAAGCTAACAAGTACATATGAGGCAAGATATTTATTATTATTTTACCCAAATGCCTACAATTATGGTCAGTATCCGGATCACCTTCTTGATCCAGAATTTTTTACAAGATCACAGATTAGAGGTATTGAACCTTAGAGGAGGTCTACACTCTCTAATTGTTTTTCTGGTTACTACTTTGTATACCACTGTGCAAATTGCATAGTTATAATTCTATACTTTGCAAACTGGGTCCACTGTATAGTTACAATGTCACTTATTGCTATACTTACTGTAATTTCATAAAAAAGTATATTATTGACAAATCAACCATCTGCTTATATCATCATGATTATGTCATCTGCTAAGTCTACATATTTACATGCATACAGTACCATTACTGCATCACATTGCATTACTAACCTGTCTTGTGTTTTCCATCCAGACAAAAAAACATTTTTCATTGACCAGTACATCTAGTTATGTTATAAATGCCCTTTAAGGATGCATGTGAATCTTATTTTTCAGTATTTGGAGCTTCGCTTCCAGTCCAAAGCAGTGAGGTGTGTGGGTTCTTTTACTTTTGTCATAGCTCAGGTGAATATATTCAAGCATATGGTTCCTGCAGACTTAAAATACCCCATTGATTGTCTTTGTTCGGTTGTATTGTTATCAACTTTGGAAGTGTTATGAAATAACCCACCACCTTCGCCTGTGTGCACCAGGGATTGGTGTTAATCCCTTGTGCACACAGGTGAAAATATATCACATCTATGTTCACTACTTTTGGACATATTTTCAAATGGTCAGAAACAATTAAGAAATTGACATGACGAGAGACTGTTTCGGTCCAACAAGTGTCAATTCAATTTTCTGGTACATAGTGTCCAGTTTAGTTGTACATTGAATTTCACGTTGTTAGATGGGTGTTCTATGCATATCTTTCTGCAACAAGTTTGTACCTACCTTTTTAGTGTGTTAATGTGATATTTTGTTAATTTATGTTTTAGCTGTTTTACTCGGGGATAGCTACCTACACCCCAGCAACAGCCATGGAGGCAGGTAAGTTTATAACCCTTCTTCCATGCTTTAAAATTTTCTTTTTCAAAATATCATTTTACAATTGCTAGTCAACAGTAGTGTATGTTACTTTTTCATGCATTGTCCTCCCAACCCTCATATTTATCATCCTTAATCAAACCCAGTAGCCTTACTTGTGGAAATCGGCTTTCTCTTTCTTCAGTTCATCCCCAGAAGGCCATTTGTAGGCAAGGTTTTGCAATGGCTTCTCCCACTGAATGGAACAGACTCCCACAATCGGTATGATCTCAGAACACAATCATAGGGTTTTGAAGCCACCTAAAGACCTACTTGTTTCGACTTGCATACCCCCACAGTAGTATTTCTCCCCTTGCGGTGCTAAATCATGATTTTGACCCGGCATAACCCTCGAATTTCACTTTTTTGCCTTAAGCGTAACAGAGGATGTTGCATTAATATTGCACTATATAAATGATTCTATTCTATATGTACATAATAAAACAGATAATAAGGTCTAATAAGGGCCTGCCTCGGCACTTGTAGTTTTTATAATATTTTGTTTACCTCAAGCTGCATTCAGTTCACTCTTTATTCTGGCGTTCTCTGTGATGCTTCACTCCTCTTCTTTCTCTGGACACTGAAATTGGTTGACTGCTATTTTGGTTTTATTGCGCCTTAGAGTCCTCTTTGTATGGGGAGATTAAGCTCTAAGAAAGCCCATTTGGAATTAGAATTACATTTGTGTATTTGTGTTCACATTAAGCTGCATTTGGTTCTATCTTTTCTCTGAACTTTGGAAATTCACCTCTGACATCTAGGTCAACCAATCATATATGGGTCCTTGGGGCTTGATTAATTTTTACCCCTGAATGCTTAATCATTTGAAATTGAGTTAATATTTGAACAACCTTGAAAATAACTCACCACATTCCCCTGCTTTCCTTCTACCAGTATGTAAAAATGTATTTTGAATGTACCAGCTTGTTGCTGGCAGTTAGCACTGAGTATAATATGATTGTTACGGTGGTATTTGATTATAACCATGGTAGTTATAAGTAACTGATTAATATTTGCATATTTGTACAATTATAGTGATACGTGCAAAGATTTTAGTACTAGATGCTTATAATTATACTATGATACCAGTAAAAGTTGGGCCATTTAAAATTTTACAGTTTTATCCTGTGTTATTTAACATCGCAGGTATATAACTAATATGTATAACAATTTCGCAAATCTTGTTTCACTAATGTGCTGAAGATTAATTCTGTGCTGTGTGTGGAATGATATGTTGGCACATCTTGACCTTATCTGGCAATTGGCCTTGTAGTTTAACCATCGCTTTACTTGTCTTATGGACCCCAACTTTGGCAACTTTGACGGGTTGTTCAGAACTAGCCAGTGTTAGTAGCTAAGTCATATTTGTAACCGTACTTAATCTTAGTATATGACTTTTGTAGTTGAAAGCCGGGGTTATGATTCAGTTCTGCAAGATGAATTCAAAGCTATGGTCTATTGAGTCATAGGCCCTTGGTTAATCTAGCAACTGTAATAAATACAAGATATCACGATTATTATAGGCAAATTTATGACTGGACAGTTTTTAATATTTCCAAAGATGACAGCCTGTGATTGGAAATCAAACCAGCTAATCTACTAGGCCACTGAGGGCCCCCTTTAACAGACTATAAAACATGTTTTAAGATATGAACGCACCTTATCATGAATTGCTGGAATACAAATTTGGATATTTATGCATCAATAGTGGCAGATTGGGCATTTAGATATTCGTGATGTCTTAGACAACTTGATATTAACCTACAAAGTATTACAGGTGTGCAAAAATCCTCTGATCTACCTATATGTGATATTATTACACATTGTCTGTTTCAGTGACAGGTTTCCCTATGTATATCTCTATGCTTTGCATTGGGGTCGTGGCAACGTTTTACACACTGCTGGTTTGTATAAATCCCAATGTGTCACCCTTTTAAAGTGTATTTAGTGTTTTTTGTGGATGCTTTAATTTAACTGGATGTCTAAAGGCTAACAACAAACAAATATTTTAGTGGCCAATAAGATGTACTTGTATAAGTATGTTAAGTCAAAAACTCCCCATGACAATTGCGGCAAATGTTGATGACCTGCCCTCACAAGACTTAGCTAATTACAATGACATAGATCACAACACTGACATGCTGCAGTTTATTGTGAGACGGACATTTTACCATTGCATGTTTCTTTATCTGATGCTTTACATCCCCCTAGTACATTTGTATCTGTTGTATCCAGATCACACAATGCTGGCCAACACAGGCTATAATTAACTTGATGGGGTTTATGTTTTAGTGTGTGTTTCATTTCAATAAGTGTAAGTAAGCTGGGATTTATATTTAGGTTGGACATGTTTTTTTTAAACAACATGGAAGGCATTTTCAGCATGTGACAGCTGATATGGCTAACAGGGGAAGCATGGTAGCAATTACCAGATCTGTTAATTGTAACAGGAAAAGACAAAGGTTTACGTAATAAATTTATTGAAAATTAAAATAATAGTTACAGTCTACTGAGATACTCTGATGGTAAAGAAAACAATAACAGTCCCCCCACCCCTGAGCAGTAACACACCAGCATGCAGAGTATTATTTATTGAATACACAATAATTGATAATTATAATTAATAATTATTAATAATTACACTAATTATATTTTTACAGTCCATAGGTGATTAAATGCATGATTCTTCTACTTTCAGTCCATATGAATTATACAACAGCGTAATTACAATCAAAACTACAATTACAATACTGTTTACCAAACTTATCACAGTTAAGGTGACCTTAACTCACTGCAGGACAGGTGAGTGTGAGATACCCTTCCATCGACTTTGAGGTGGCCTTACCCCAACCAATCAGATTGGTCCTGCAGGGGGTCCAGGTGACCAAATTGAGATGCAATCTCTAATTCAACATATGCAAAGCTTATATAAAATCCCTCAAAAAACCAATACAATTAAGTAGGCACATTATGCAACAACACAGCAAAAGAGGAAGCAATATTAGCACTAAAGGTTTCATCTTGTTGTATATATGTCCAAACACAGTCCAACGCCCAGCAGCCATGATGTTTGATACTCTGGATGGGGACCTGCGAATTGTGAATCTTGCAAACAATCTGGTAGCCACCAGTATGTTCACTATTTCTAACTGTGTGATAGCCAAATTGTTGTAGTGACGTACTATTGGAAGGTGGTATACAAAGTTGTGACACCTACCCCCCAGACCGCATCCAATTCTCTCACATGATCAACCATTTTATGATCAAAGTATGCAGTTCCATTGAAGTTCTGCAAAAACTTATGAAACCACCTCAAATCCCTTGTAAAATCTGGGGTCAATGTAATCACTTGAGAACCATAATTGTCTCGCAAAAGTGCCAACATCCTGTTTAAGAAAATTCTGAGGGTTTAACACACTTGTGGACATAAAGCAAATAGCCTAACAGGGACTGGAGCTGACGCTTTGTGCAAGATGTTTTATGTAACCACTCATTGACGCTTTTGACAATATTCAATAAGTTGTCTTGTGGAATTGCTATGGTGCAGTTTACAGTGTCTATTTCGACACCAAAGCATACGACTTTGGTGCCAGGGTGTATGACCTTTTTCTCACTAACATCTAGACCCAGTCTCTTAAGGAGAGCCAACAGGAAGTGATATGATGCTTGCGTTACGCCCAGAATGCCTATCCCAACAAAATCATCTACGTAATTTACGACTGTGAACCCATTGCGTCGCATTACGTAATGTACGGCATCGCTCATATGCTGAAAAATTTGCGTACCACGCCTGCTCCCAATTGGCAAACAGGTGTCCATGTAGAAGGCGTCATCCCATTTCAAACCCAGGAGATCATAGTCATGGGGATCCAGCTTAATATGGTGAAACACCCTGCTGACATCAATTTTACAGAAGTGAGCACCTCTACCAACTTTCTTTAATTCAGCCGTGAAATGATCTACTGTTGGGAAAGTGAGAATAAAATCTGTGTTTAGATAAGAATTTTTGTCCACCCCAGCATTAACCGAGTGACCATGTGGCCAGGAGAGGTCAATAATAACTTCTATTGTTCGAATTACTTTTTCCCCAAGTCATGAATGGTGAAATGTGACAGCCGCTTATCGGGCTACTTGCAAATGGACCAATAATAGCCCCATGTTTCAATTCCTCAAATAAACCTGGAAATCTTCATGGTATTGGACTGCTGATGCATGATTTTTATGCTCACACTTTAAAGAGGTGTTTCTATTAAAGTCAAGAGGAAAAACAAAGCGAAGTAGATCCAGCAATTGTACATCCCAATAACCCTGGAGTTCTTGTTGCCATTGCTCAATGTTGAGCTGTGATCGGACACGTATGCGGAATTTGAGGAAATTGAGAGTACCACTCTCTTTGATGCACTTGTCTAGTTGGAGTGGACACGCATTATGTATTGAACTGGTGTGCATGTGATCAGAAAGCACCAAGTCCGATGTGGGCACAAACCCAAAGTTGAAATCACTCTGCAATCGCCATTCACTAAAATACTTTGTTTTAGGATACAACAATCCGTTCAAATACTTGTGCAATTGTTTTGACATGTTTACATTCACATATTTACAGTCGACAGAATCATCAATGTCAAACAACAAGGCAATTTGTTCACCCATGTGACCTGCATTATTGTCCATATCAGAATCTTTATTCTCATGCATGTTATGATATAATTCCACACCTTTTTTGTCAACATGTAATCTGGGTTTGATATTCCTTTGTAATGTGAAGGCAAAGTGCTAACTTTCTTTTCACACCTGGTGTCACAATCCTTAACACTGCCTTTGTCCTGGCAAATTGGACCTATTGTTACAGTGGGGGAATGTGCCAAAGTGTTAAGACGTGTGGGTGCAAGCTGCTTTGTTGCCCCCTCTTTGTTCAGACCTCCCACCTTTTGTATGTCACGTCCATGGTTACAGGCCAGTGAACTTCTACCACTGACATTGTTTTGATTTTCCACTAATTTCACATTGTGGACACAATTACCCACATTACCTGACGTCTTGTCCATGCCTATATTGCCTGCATTCACCTGGCCTGTTACATGTTTATTATTTCTGCATTGACCTACCTCTGTAACACTGGTGTCACCAGACGTATTTACTTTACTGACACTTCTCATACTCTTGTTGCCTTTGTTACCTCTTGCCAGACAAGCCAGAACATTCTTTCTATGACATGCAGAATTATAGAAAACTCGTGTGAATACTTTTTTACTTTCATTATGACCTTGTGGTTACATATTCTGCGAAGGAACAAAGATAATAGGTTAGACCGTCCCTTATAATTGAACCAAATAAGCCTGAGGTTGTTTTATAACAGCTCCCATAAATCATGCCTGCAGCACTGACATCACAGTCCACAGTTCATAAAGTTCATAGTTCATGTATTAACATCAGTACAAAATAATAAGACAGTTTGTATATACGTATAATCTAAAAAACTATCACTGGCTGAACCATAGCCTAAAAGCCGTCAATTAAAACACTGAAAAGAATCATAATTCTCCATCAGAGCGAAATTTCACTGCCCAGCCCCAGCTCTGAAATTCAAATGTACCAATGTATTTGAACCATCTCCGCCTTCAATACCCCTAGAAGCCAAACAGATGCCAATAAGCCCTCGTTTCTAGGATATCAGATGTTTCCCTCCAACCACTGAACTTTGAACCTTAAGAGGCTGTCCCCTTTTCCTGGAATTTTACTGGTTACCATCACACTCCCCAGGAGTGGGGGACTGACAGACATGATGTCCAGACACCACTATTGAAAATATACATGAAACCAATCTGACCACAGTCCTATCCACTTAATTAACAATGAAGCAACTTTGTCCACTGTATCTAGCAATCAATTGTAGTTTTTTGCTTTTTCTGTATGGTGCGCCTAGAGTCTGTCTTTGGATGGAGATTATGCACCATGAAATACTATTAGAATCTGTCCTGTGATCTCTATGGCATCCATTAAGACACAAAATGTCTGAATCCAGATGTTCAGAATGTCTGCAGAACTATGCTGCTTGCTCCAAGATTCTAATTCTAATTCGACTTTTATAGCGCTTAATCTCCACTGAGTGGACTCTAAGGCACAACAAGACAATGGCAATATGCAATTTCAAAGGACAGAAATAGGTCAGCACCACGGAGAATCCATAAGATAAAGTGAGCTAACGAGGATATGCCTTTGCATAGAGATACGTTTTGGGCTTCTTTCTAAAAGAGGCAATAGTGGGTGATGCAGGGATGTCTTCAGGAAGCGAATTCTAAGCAGTGGGAGCATCAAAGGCAAAACTGAAGCCAAACTGCTTAGTGGACTTGTGAATTATAGGTTGAAATTTTGGTACATTGAGGAAGTTGGCAACACTCTGACTACATCTAGTATTGTAAGAGTACAGTATGAGGATAGATATGGAGCAAAATATTTAGGGAAACCAGTATGAATAAACTTGTACACCAGGGTAGCCAGTTTGAACTCTGAGCGAAAATGAAGAGGGAGCCAATGGAGTTTCCTGAGTACTGGAGTTATCCAAGTGAATTTACTCGAATTTGTAACAATTCTAGCTGCACTATTTTGGATAGACTGTAATCTATGAGTATTGAATTTAGAGAGACTCCTAAAAAGTGAGTTACAGTAGTTCAACTGACTACTAACCAAAGCATTGGCAACTGACACAGCTGCATCCTGAGTCAAGAATTGCCTAATATTTCTAAAATCTCTCAGTTGAATAAAGCAGCCTTTACAAACATTTTGGATGTGTTTAGAGAAGGAAAATCAGAGTCAAACCACACACCTAGGTTCCTTACTGACTCAGTGGGGGGAAGGGGGTTGCCCAAGATGTCGATTGGGAAACATGCTTTTAACCTCTCTCTCTGTTTCTTGGGGCCAAAAAGTATGAACTCAGTTTTATCAGGATTTAGTTTAAGTTTGCCAGCCAACATCCACTCTTTCACATCTTGAAGGCATCTGTTCAACTTATCAAAAGCTGCTGAGGCATTCATGTGTAACAGATGGACAGTTGTATGTCATCGACATAAAAATGGAAGTTTATGCCTTTGTGTTTACCAATCAATGTACTAAGGGGAGATGTGTACAGAGAGAACAGCAGAGGAACCAAAACAGAACCCTCAGCCACGCCAAACAGCAGTTTTTGTAAATCAGACAAAGTAGAGTCAATCTTAACAGACTGAAAACGTTCTGTCAGATAAGAATCTAATCTAATCTAATCTAATCTACTGCTTTGCAGGCACAATATCTTCCCCACTAAGGGGAACTCAGTGCGCTAGTAACAAAAATCATTTCTTATAAGGAGAGTCGAGGGGCGTTCAAGATCAGTGTACCAGGTTTGTGGGTGGGACCGAGAGGGAAGGAGACTAAGTTGGGAAGCTAGAGTTGAAAAGGTGCGTTTTGAGGTGTTTCCTGAAAGATGCGACAGAGGGACTGTTTCTTATTTGGAAGGGGAGAGAGTTCCAAAAAACTGGGGCATAGTGACTAAAAGAATTTGAGAAGTGTTTAATTGATTTATGAACTCTACGTTCAAAAGTGGGGGTATGAAGGAACTTGAGTTTAGGGATACTTCGTCTAGTATTTCTAAAGGAAGTGTAGGGGTGGATTAGTTCTCTTAGGTAAACAGGCTGACCTTGGTTGAGGATTTTATATGCAATGAGGCCTATTTTGAATTGTACCCTATACCTAACTGGAAGCCAGAGCCTAACTGGAAGAGTTTTTTCAATTGAGGGGTGATGTGAGAAAATTTTGAGGAACGGGTGACAACCCTTCAGAGTGAGTTTTGCACTAGTTGCAATCTTCTTAGCTCAAAGTCTGTGAGTGATAGAAACAGGGAATTGCAGTAGTCCAATCTGCTTCTGACCAAGGCATTGGCTAAAAGAACTGATGTTTTAAGGTCTAGAAGGGGGCGTATTCTGTAGAGGTCTCTTGCATGAGCTCTAGTGGACTTTATGACCTGTGACACATGGTCGGAGAAAGTGAAATTGGAGTCAAACACCACTCCGAGGTTCTTGACACTTTGTGCTGGTGAGACCTGATTACCAAGAATATTGATTGGAAAGTGAGGAAGGAGTTGTTTACGGTTGTTTTTCGAACCTATCAAAATGAACTCGGTTTTATCAGGGTTGAGTTTTAATTTATTTGTGAACATGAAGTTTTGGATGTCGTTTAGGCAATTTTTTAGTTTTTGTACAGAGTAAGAAAAATTTGCTGGAGAGAGTGAAATGTATAGCTGACTGTCATCGGCGTAGAAATGGTAATTGATGCTACTGTGAGATTGAATGATGGAGCTGATTGGGTTGGTGTAAAGGGAAAAAAGAATTGGACCAAGGACGGAGCCCTGGGGGACCCCATGCTAAAGGGCAACAGGATTTGAGAGTGTGCTGCCTACCTTGATCGACTGTGTCCTTCCCGACAGGTATGATTTGAACCAGCCAAGTGCCAGTTCACTGATTCCATAGTAACCATTAAGTCTGTCTAGGAGTATAGTGTGATCAATGGTGTCAAAAGCGGTGGAGAGATCTAGAAGGGTGAGCACTGTAACAGACCCTTTGGCCATATTGAGAAGAATATCATTATGAATGTTAAGAAGGGCACTTTCAGTAGAATGGTGTTTTCTATAAGCCGACTGGAAGGCAGTCATCAGGCCAGCTTCATCAAGGTGAGTATGTAGCTGGGCTGCTACTACCCTTTCAAGTATCTTTGAAATAAAGTTTAGATTGGAAACGGGCCTGTAATTTTTGAAAACTTCCTTGTCTAAGGATGATTTTTTGAGAATTGGGGTTACATGGGCCTGCTTAAAGAAATTAGGACACGTACCTTGTGCTAGAGAGGCGTTGATTATTGAGGTGATGGGGGTAATAAGGATATCCAGGAATTCAAGAACAATAAAAGTGGGCCAAGGGTCAAGGGAACATGATTTAGTGGGAGAGTCTTGAATGATTTTGGTGACCTGCTCTTCAGTTACAGCAGAGAAAGAGGCGAATGTGGGTGGAGGAGAGTCTGGGGTGATGTGTCAGAAATTGAGTGAGGTAGAGAAAAGAGAACCATTTGAGAATGGAGCCACCAACACTGAACCAATCCAGAAGACATCTGAGGAGAATGGAATGATCAATAGTATCAAAGGCAGCCGAGAGATTAAGAAGTACCAAGGCAGTAGCTTCACCCCGAGATAGTGACAAATGAATATCATTTTTGATGGAAAGCAGAGCCGTCTCCATTGAGTGACCTGACTTATACACTGACTGGTATGAGATGTGAACAATATCCAAAATTTAGAATTTAGAAAATCCTCTCTCTGGTAGATCATCAGACTACAGACCAGGTTACTTCAATAAGGGTTTAGTACATATTGTATAACAAAAGCAGTTTAAATCTACTTGGCACACAGATAAGTCCATGTCGTCAGGTTTATCACCTTTTATATACTGCAGCTGTTACTGTCACAACTACGTAATACAACACAGACCTGGGGCCGGATTCATGAAAGGTCTCAAGTCTCAAATCTAAGATTTTGGTCTCAAATCTAAGATTTTTCTTAGATTTTTCTCAGATTTGAGACCTTTTGCTCAGCTGGGATTCACAAAAGATCTCAGGCTAAGATTTTTCTCAGATTTGGTCTCAAATCTAAGACTGCCTAGGGGGTGACTTAAGTTTTTAGAAAATAGAGTATATGTAATAAAAAGTCACAAAACAAAATGAAAATAGTGAAGTATGACATATTATTTAACTTGTAACACAATATATGAATATACATTAAGAGTTTGTACAAAAACAACAATAAACATTTACATTACAAATTTACATGAGTGGCTTGTTTTGCTGTTATAATCAGTTCTTTTGAATATCAGTACAAATTATAGTAAAAAGACAATGTTTTGCTTGATTGAAAATATTCTAAAATGTGAGTATATATATATGGTACAGTAGAGTTGTAAAATATAAATGTGTATGCTTTCCACTAATCTCAACAAAAAAATGTTACACCAATTTTGATTGGTCCAGATTCAAAACTTGGCTGAGATTTTGGTCTTAGCTGAGATTCCTTTCGTAAATCTCAACTTAAGCAGAATCTCAGCTGAGCCAAAAATCTTAGATTTGAGCAAAATCTCAGCTGAGATTTGGCTAAGACTTTAGAATTTCACAAACAGTAAAATGGAATTTAACCTTTACTTGCTTGTATAGCCACTCTTCCAGATTTTTCCAGAAAAATTTGCAAGCATTACATTCAAAGTGGTGACCTACTGTATCCACACTTGTGCAATAAATACACTGTGATGACTCTTTAATACCCCATTTATGAAGATTATAATTGCAATTAATTATTCTGTTCAAAATTTTGTATTGAAAACTTTGCAGATGTGCTTCTCTGAGGACTTTATAGGGAAGAATAAATGTATCAGTCCAGTTAAATTTTTCAAGAAATGGGTAAATTTCAATCCATGTATTGATTGATGTTGGTGGCTTAATAATATTTTTAAGCAAACTTTCATATATTAACTTTGAATTAGTTTTACTAAGGGGAGTCCATTTACTGTCCACTTTAATGTTAATTTCATCTGTACCATGTCCTTCTTTAGGGATTTGGACTGGTCTCAATTTCTTCTTCCATACTTGTGGTATAGAGCTTACAACAGAATTATAAAACATTTCACTTAAATGTGTTTCAAGTTTCTGATTTAACTGAGATCTTTTCAAAATATTTCCCTCACTGTCCAGTATATCTACTATTTTAATGTCATAGGAATATTTATTTGGAAGCTGATATAATGCAATAATCTTTTTACCTATTATAATTTCTCTGTTGTACAGAATGTATTCATTTAAGATCTCTGTAGTAGTTTCAGGTTTAACACAAAATACCTTTATCCAGCTTTCCAGGACTTGTCTATGAAAAGGAGAGAGACAGTTTTTTTGCATATTCCAGATTAATTTTCTTGTTTAACATATTTCGATTTATCGACAACATTTTGTAAAATAATTTTTTCCAACTACCATTTTCGTTTGAAACTAACCGTCTTATCCAACTACATTTAGCTGCTACATGCATGTTATACACATCTATCATTTTTAGTCCACCATCTTCTAGCTGTCCAATAATAGTTTCCTTCTTTACTTTTGGAGGTTTATTTCTCCAGAGAAAGTTTAAAAATTCCTTATTTATTTGATCAAGTATCTCGTTTGGTACATAAATAAGATTGAACAAAAATAAAATTTGAGGCAATACCAGTGCTTTTATAATTGTTATTCTCCCTTTTAGTGACAACGTCCTCGAGTTCCAAGTGAAAAGTATTTTTTTTATATTCTCTATTCTTTTATTAAAGTTAAGAGTTACCATTTCTTTTGGATTTTTTGAAAACCATATACCTAAGGTTTTAAATGGACCAATTTTAATATTAATCTTTGATAAAGAGTCTGGAACTGCAATGTGTTTGGAACTATTGCTACCAATGGGGATTATTTCTGTTTTGTCAAGATTAATTTGTAACCCGGAGTATTTTCCAAAGTATTCAAATTCCCTAATAGCTAGTTCAACTGATTTCATATCCTTTAGTATGAGACTTGTGTCATCTGCTAACAATTTAATTTTAAATATACTTCCATTGACAGTAAGCCCTTTAATATTGTTATTATCTCTCAAACTTATTGCAATTATTTCAGCTACTATAAGAAATAGAAGGGCTGAAATTGGGCAGCCTTGTCTAATACCTCTTGTCAGGTTAAAATAACCAGAATAAAAACCATTGTTTCCTACACATGAAGATATGTCAGTGTATAGTATTTTGATCCATCTCATAAACATGTTACCAAAGTTAAATTTTTCTAAGGTTTTAAAGAGAAACTCCCACTCTATTGAGTCAAAGGCTTTTCTAAAGTCGACTAGCACAATATATCCTGGAATTTTATTTTTACTGGTATAGGTCATAATGTCCTCCAGTGTTCTTGTATTCTCACCTATATATCTACCAGGTATGTACCCAATTTGGTCAGAGTTAATGATGTTAGGTAACACTTTTTGTAACCGTATTGCTAAGCATTTAGTCAAAATTTTATAATCCGTTTGCAAGAGACTAACTGGTCTCCAATTTGATAGATATCGAATGTCTTTCCCAACCTTTGGAATAAGGTTGAGAACCCCTCTTCTCTGTTCTTGGCTTAGTATTCTGTTTTCAAAAGAATACTTAAAGCTTTGAAATAGTAGGTCTTTAAGATCAGTCCAGAAAAATTTGTAAAAATTTGTACTAAAACCATCAGATCCAGGTGACTTATTATTTTTTAGAATTTTTAGTGCTTTAGTGCATTCTTCTATTGTTAATGGTTTATCACATAATGCCTTATCTAACTCATTAAGCTGTGGAATATCTAATTTATTAAGCAAGTTTTCTATACCTTTTTTTTTGAGTTCCTAGTGCTACTTGTGTATAGGGTTTTGTAAAATAGCTTTTCTTCTTCAATTATATCTTTTAAGTTTGTGAGTTCTCTATTGTCCCCTGATATCAATTTCTTTATACATTTATTATTGTAATTTCTTTTTTCTAGATTTAAGAAAAACTTAGAATTTTTTTCACCCTCTTCAACCCACTTTGCTTTCGATCTTAATATTATTGCCTCAGTTTTCTTTTTAATTAAGGATTCCCATTCTTGCTTACACTGAAGGTAGTTTACATATGTATTGTCATCCGGGTTGTTTGACAAGTTTTTCTCCAGAAGGTTTAATCTATTGGACAATTCTATTTCTTGTTTTCTCATTTGCTTTGCTTTTTTGTAGAATAAATTATAGTTTGACTTCTAATTTCACATTTTACATAGTCCCAAAGTGTATTTTTGTTTTCAAAATTCACGTTATCCTTTATGTTACCAATTGTGTCTTTTATTATCTGTACATAAATTGGGTCAGTTAGAAGATCATTATTGAATTTCCACAGCCCTTTTCCCCTTTTGTGGCTTTCCATTAGTTCAAGTTCCAGAGATATAATACTGTGGTGAGAGCTTTTGCCCGGTGCAATTTTAACACATTTTACATGGTATTCAAGCTGAACAGAGATTAGCCAAAGATCGAGCCTAGACTGCACAAGTCCAAGTTTTGTTCTTTGTCTTCTTGTAAATCCGGGAATATTTTCATGCCTTATCCTCCAAATGTCTGTGAGCGACATTTCCTGGCAAAAGCCTTGTAATAATTGACTGTATTCCGATTGTCGCTCTGATGTACCTCCTTTTTTGTCGATAAAAACATTCAAATATGTGTTAAAGTCACCCCCAATTATTATTGCGTTACCAGAGTATGTGTCTAGTAGGTTTTGAAGATTCTTCAGAAATAGTAACTGTTCCTGGGGCTTATCTTTGGTAGGAGCATAGACATTAACTATTATAAAACATTGACTTTCTATTTTACACTCAATCATTAATATACATCCATGCAAGTCTCTTTGAATTGATGTTATTTTGAAGTTAGTATCGATATCTTTAGGCAGAAGGATTGCTACCCCTCGACTGTTAGCTGAACCATACGAATAGAGTATGTCCCCATCCCAGTCTTTCTGCCAAATTTGTTCATCATTAGTTGAAGAGTGAGTTTCTTGCAAAAGTATAATGCCACGATGGGAAGACTTTAGCCATGCAAAAATTTGACTTCGTTTATTCTTTTCACGTAGGCCTCTGCAATTAAAGGATTTAAAATTTAATATTTCAAAATTTTTTTCCATGATCTGGTGATAAAGTGAATATTGTATTTAATACACTATGTGGTGTCCTTCCAAAAATGTTAACAGAATAAGTATATGTGTATAACTGAGCTGATTTTCCCCAGGACTGACACAAGCCTTTGAGTCTATTAAAATTCTTAAACATCCTTGACACATGAACATATAACACATTAATTTTGTATATCACATGTACACATAAACATATACCATTTAAGTATAGAGACATTTTGTGTAATATACGCAGGTTAAGCAGTAGTACAATTTTAGCTTGTATTATATTCAACTTATATATACCTAGATGACTCATGTTCAACAGATTCTTACCCATATGCAAGGATAAAAGTTTCTATTGTACAAAAAAAGTGACAATAATATCTATTTGATAAAAATTGAACAGATGAACAATATCTAATGTTTCTTTACAGCTTACAGAAATTGTCTCCATAACCTTCCAAGTACAAATGCCTTTCAAAATACAAATTCCAACTAATTTTATATTTTGACAAAAGTTTTTCATCATTGAAATTCCAGTGAAATATTCGACTTTGACATGTAAATTTCAATTAATTTTTCAATGTTGACAAAAGTTTTACATATAAAAATTTCAGTGAAATATTCAACTTTGACAATTGATTTGTGACGTATAAGTTATTCTTACTGTCTTGGGGCCACTTGTTGACAATGTAAGACTGACAATAGCTTATGTGGCTAAGACTTGAAACCTTTCGTGAATCCGGCCCCTGTACTAACTAGACTAGTTATGTTGAATGCAGAGAAAATCAATAATAATTCAGTTTCCTTTGAATTCAGTTGGTAAGAGAAGTCTGCAGTCACATACAATAAAAAAAGAAAACTTCACCAGACTCAGTTTCTTTGGAAAAGGATGTAGTTTCACTGAACTTTGTTTCTACTAAAATTTGCCCGTGTTATGTAAAATGGAGTAAATCACTAGACTAAAATCTTATCTGGGTTATATATGGGGATTTTGGGATCAACACACACAAAGACAACAAATTATGTTTTATTTTTATTCATGGACAATGAAGCTCTAGATCTGCCTTACAAAAACACACTCAGATTAATTAAACACATGTAATAAATAAGCAGAAACAAAATCTCTAATATGACAAAATATCACAGCACATATTTGTTTAAGCGGAAATTCCTTACCATCATCCTTGGATATAGAGGATATTTTTCAGCCATTAATTACTCATTTGTGTTTAAATGATAAAACAGTTCCGCATTTCAGTGCACTGAAAAACTGCTACAAGTTACCCTTTGGCATTGAAAAGAATATTTTAACATATATCGTTTTATAAACAGTCAGTAGCCATGACAAACTATGTTATACCTCGTTTGAAGTATGGTTTTACTGTATTCACTTCAGAGTGTCTACTCTAACAAACACTAGGTATGACCCATGTTATCTGGCCTGTAGCATGTTTCCTTGAACAGGTAATAGCACCAAAATCTTTTTTTAAAATATTTTATTCACATTAGAGCAACATTGACAAAATTACAACAGCACATATGTGGAAAAAGATCAATATATACCACAGCAAAAGCAAATTTCTGTATTTTGCAGTACTTCATAAGGAAGAAAAACAAAAAAAAATTATATATTCATTAGTATGAACCTGAATTGGGATGCATAAATATTAAGTGGTGAACGCTGTTATCAGCATCAGATGTTTCTACATAATATAACTTTATTCACGAACCCTCAAAATCTGTTTACATATGCCTAGAAATTTACTATTATCTTTATGTTGTATTTTTCAGTTTCTATAACTTTTTGTGTCATTCTATAAAAATACTTTAATGATACATGGTGTTCTTTTCTTCTTGATGAGTTAATGCATTGTTTTCCAACTAAAATAAGCAAATTTAAAAATTGGCAGGGTGTGTTTTTCACACACGGGATTCCAAGTAAGATTTCTATTATGGTTAAACTGTAATTTAAATTTAGGATGTCCTTACTTATTTCTCTCAAAGCCTTCCAAATGATTCTGGCTTCACTGTAGTAATAGTAATAGTGTTCAATGGTATCTACCTCTGTACAGTATGGACAAAGAGGACACTACAATTTTCCAGTTACTCAAATTGTAATTACAGCCTGCATACCTATGTATTTTACTGTATTGAAGACTGTGTAATTTGAGATCTTTAAGCTATTGACCAATTAAAATTTTCCAGAAAGGGATAGTATTCTACCCATTTATTTTCAGCTGTTGGAATAGTGTGACTGAATTTCAGGCTTTTATGAATATTATTGTTCTTTTGATATGTTCATTTTTAGATGGCTGATATCAAATTTTTTGCCTGTAAGTTCAGTTTCAGCCAGCATTTTTTCATAATTTTGGTTTTCCAGTCATTTGGTATGGCACTTACAAGGGAATTATAAGCAAGGTCTAAAATTTTTCTTCCATACTGTCGTTCAAGATTTTTCTTGGATTTTATTTCTGACCCTTGATAAAGTTTTTCATTCATAATTTCTTGTACTGTGCTTGGGTGGACCGAGAAAAAACTATACCAGGACAACAAGACGCTGTCATAAAACTTCGACTGACCTTTTGTAAAGTGATCCTTACTAAGTTTATGTAGAAACAGGTTCTTGTCAGATATACCTCCAGTCAATAAGGCTAAATTTTTCCATTTCTCTTTGTATGGGTTGACAACATTATCTGTCAGAAGTCTCTTTACCCATAATGCCTTTATTGATATCAACATATTTCTTATATCTACCATTTTTATCCCACCTCTTACTTTATCATTAATAGTTATTTCTTTTTTGACTTTGGGCCTTTTCCCCATAGAAATTAAAAAAACAATGCATCAACTTATTTTATAAAATTGTCTGGAATATAAATGACACTACATATATTCACAATTTTACTAAGAACCAATGTCTTCAAAATCACAACCTTCACTACACGACCAACAATTTACTATTTTTTATTTCATCAAGCTTATTCTCTAAATTTAATTTGGTCATTTCATTTTCATCTAAACTAAACCGTACCCCTAAAGCTTTAAAAGTATTTTTCCTCCAAAACCAAATTCTTGACTGCTGGTTTGAAAACATGATTTTGTGACTTAATAAAACAGTGTCATTTTTTAATACTTTTCGCTTATTTCTGTGTCAGCTCACAAGCCTCTCTCTACTTCTAAATTTTGAAACATAATAACACAGGTTTAAGATCTCATTAACTCAGATCTCAGTAACTAAGTAAAATATTAAGTTGACCTTATGCTTAGGAATCAGATCTCAATAGCTAAGTTCTTTTAGAGCCAACAGTCAGACACAACATGCCCGGGTTTTTATAATAACGGTATAAAGGAGTAAATGATCAGGGCTTTCCAGGGTTACACAGCCTGATTTTTGTCTGAACCTTATATGAACTCTTTTCTAGCACTACATTTTTGGACTTTTTATTATTGCAGGATAAGACTACTTTGTGGCACCGGAGGATATATTCTTGTTTAATGTGGACTTGTGTGTCAGCACATAACCACCAGCATAAGCTGATGCTTTTTTCATAATTTTCTTTTTTCGGTTCATCCAGGTTGGTTTTAATGTCACCATGAATACATATTTGGAACTATTCAATTAAAATTACTTGCCTAAGTCTGTACCATCTTCTATAAAATTGCACCCTCTATCTAAAAACACATCTTTTTCATGGCAAATTCAACATGAGTTTGACTTTCTTGTTCACAGTATATTCTGAATGTTTGATGATACCAACTTTTAAAATAGCATTTTTCATACAGCTGTAGTCTAAACATTAACAAATCAGCTAAGCTGTATGTGTCTCCTGTGCTTTTCACTTCAAAATATTTTGCAGCAATACGGGTCACTGATCAGGACACAGGTTATTTCAAAGTTCAAAGATTCACTATAAGGTGGTACCAATCGCATATTTTTACCTAAACCAAATTTGGTAGCAATGGATTCTTTATGAGGAAATTGAATTACAAGTTAGTTCCAAAGCCCACATTTCTCATAAATGTTTAAGTTAAAGCTCTTGTAAGTTTTTGAGGTTCCAGCTCTTCTTTTTGCCTTTGAGCATTAAGCTCTTCTTTCCATTGTTGAAGCTCTTTTTTGCTGTGGAGCTTGGAGCCCTTTTATAGTTCTTGAAGCTTTTCTTTTCACTTTTTTTAGCTTTGAGTTCTTTTCATTGCTGAACTTGAGCTTCAAGGTCTGATTCTATAGCTTCAAATTCCTTAAGTTTTAACTTCCTTCACTTTCTCAAATTTTCCGGAAGGCTCCATTGGAAGAGGTTTGTACACTTCAAAACAACTATAAGGTAAAAGTCTGCATCATCTAACTGTTCAACAATAAATCTGACAAGTATAGTTGAAATACTGCTTGCTTTCAAGTTGTAACATGAAAAGACAATGTTTTACTTTATAAAAGAAGTAAAATATTAGTTACAGTCAACTGAGATACTGAGATACTTTTATGGTTAATGAAACAATGAAAACCATTTGACCAAACTGACCAGACCACAGTTCTCTCCACCTAATAAACAGTCAAAGCAGTTTGTCCACTGTATACAGCAATGTGTCCCGTAATCCATTCCACATCCACTAACTAACATACATATTTACGGATGTTAAAAGTCTGCAAAACTATGCCATTTGCTCTTTTATAAGTAACAAAGATTTGTGAAATGTTTGAAAAACCTGCCATAAACTCTCACATGCTAAACTAAAATGGTGAAACTGGAGGAGGGGATACAGCTCTATGGGATGGCTTGTTTTAAACATGTGCTCCTTAAATGCAATAGCACTCAGAGAGCATTACTCTTTGCCAAGACTTGAAATAATAAGTAAATGGAAAAATGCAAATTTCCAGAGAAACAGACATATGGTCATGAAAATAATATAAGGACGTAACTAGATCCATTTTCAGAACAATAAGGACAAGGTTCTGGACCAAAATTCAAATACTTGTTCATATGACTACTTAGAACAAAGTGAATGGGCATTTATATGGTGATGGGTAGTTAGAAGGGTAGAAGAACCAGAACATACGATCAAGGTTCTGTACTATGAACTGCAGGCCAATTGCAAGCAATTTTCCACAAAATCACAAAGTTCCTTTGCCATGCTGCAGTTGATACTGTAAAAATTAGTGGCACAGGGCAAATCAAGTTGAGTTAATAACTCATGTTAACATGTGTAAAATCTTGTAAATGTGACCCAAACTGTTAAAATTGGCATCAGTCATTAAATGTTTGACTTGAATATCCATTAGCTGTACAACATTGAGAGATCGAAGTATTCAGTAGAGAAACTAGAAAGTTTTAAATGTATGGGTAATTCCATGATTTTGATATAAATAAATTAATATTTAGTAATAAATTAGTTTTATTTTTAGGGAGGCATAAAAGCAGTGGTGTCAACGGATACATTTCAAGCTTTTGTGATGGTGGCTTCAATTTTGTCTATTATTATATTTGTGAGAAGTTTTATTTTATTGTTATTTTAACAGTTATAAAAATAAACTCAATTGTGAACAAAAATATGAGTTTATCATGATTAATATTGAAGCTGACATTGATGAATAACATCTGAGGATATTAAGAGCAATAAGGTTGTATTTAAACTTCATGAAATTTAGATGATTTTAAGTATATATTGATTCGTTGCTATGGGTTTATGCCACTTTGAAAACATTTTGCATCAGTCATATTATCATGGGTACCTTTTGTTTCTTTTATCTTTTTGGCAGGATTGTAACATTTTTCCTATTAAAATGGTTTAAGGATGAAATGTTTGTGCATAAGCCATACGTCATTGTATTTGGTTCACAATTTGGATTTCAGGGTGTAATCGAAATGGGTGGAATGGGGAATATCTGGGAACTCAATCAGAAACATGGAAGGCTCAATTTTTTCAAGTGAGATTTTATGTGTTTCAAAAGATTATTTTAATAATGGGTTTGCATTTATATCTTTTATTTATTTATCTGAAAAAGCTGTGTTACAAGACTAGACCAATGTAATCATTGTCCACTGTTAAATAAATTATATAAGTAATAAACCAAAGGAAGCCTGCCCAAAGGAAGAGGTGATTAAATTAGGGATAAAAACTTTTATTCTGGATCCCAAAAACATCCAAAGGTTGCAAAGATGACACATTGTTAATGTATTTAAAATGCGTTTCTGGATTTCTGGTTCACATTTCCATGAAATGATTTGAGAAAGAAGACGTAATTAAACTGTAAGTAAAAGATCATATCATATTGTTGAAACAAAAACCTAATTTGGAAACAACCCCTGGTTGTGGTTGCCATAAGAGCTGTAAAAACTGTATTGGTGCTTAGGATTTTTGTCTACTCTATAAGCGCTCAGATTAGCATCACCTCACATTAGTTCCATATAATTTGAAATTGAGATAACAAATTAAAAAATAAAATCAGAAATCAACAGATAAATACAGTTCGTCATAATTACACCTTTACTGGGCTGATGATGTCATCTGATAAAGATATTCATTACTGGTGTCAAGGATAAATGTGTTTTTAAAGTTTATAATCAGATGTACTTCTTTCATTGTTTAGCTTTGATCCAAATCCAATGGTACGGTTAACTTTCTGGTCTCTTACGGCTTGGAAATTCTTTGGTTGGATGCCACAGTATTCAGTGAATCAGTCATTAGTACAGCGAATCAGCTGTGTATCATCACTGAAAAAGGCACAAAAGTGAGTTCGGTGGCCAACTGAGACATATGTAACATTGTAGGCATTTCTATGTACATACATCAACTACCTAGACAACTTTATTAGATATGTCAGTTACCCAATTATAATGTGAGTGCATGAAACTTAATGCATATCTTTATATGACCTTTGCTGTTTGCAATTATATTTTACAAATTACCACATGGATCTGACTCTCTAAGTTGTGGGTTTGAATCCGGTTCAAGGCAGCATTTGTAAAATGCTGATGGCCTATCCAGGTATGTCCGAGGCCATGGCAGGACATTAGAACTCAACATTAAAAAGCATTACTAATTAAGGAAGAACAATAGAACGTGGTGCATTATCTATCACTACATAATTGGCCAAGTATTATTTTTAATAGTGATGTTAAACTTCTTGTAAACAATCTATATATAAAAGTGATGTTAAACATCTCTGTTATCTGTATTAATGTAATCACATGTGCACACAGTTATAAAGCATTATTTTGTGTATTTCTATGCAACAAAAAGCACTAATTTGGTATCAAGTATTATAAAGTAAAGTTGTAGTCTTATGATGTCATATTCTGTGCTATTTACATAAGTAACAGCAGATTTTTTTTGATCTATCAGTAATTCAATTATTACAAACTTTATTATTGCTATTAATTTTGGAATAAAAATGTTGGATGTATGATGTGTTATAGTAATTAATGTAGACATATGTATCTGCTCTCCGAATGTTTCAATTATAAGTACTATTATTTCCAGAATGATTTTGTTCAATATACCATCTATTTTACTTACTAATGTGGCAATGGCTATTGTTGGACTGATCATATTCAGTTATTTCTCTCAGTGTGATCCTCTGACAAACCCAGATCCAAATTTGATGATTTCAAGTCCCAATCAGGTATATAAAAATTTTATATATAGCTTTCAGTGGCATATTAATATACCATACTGTATATATATTTAATGCTCATAATTGCCTTCATAAATTATAAGTCAATTTTTGTAGTTTTACCATTGATTTTATCAGTTTGTTAAGATAAAAACACTTAGTTGGTTTTCCCAGTATGAGAAGTCTAAATACCAGCTACAGATTATCCAGTTTAACAAATTGTGAAGTAACCTCTTAATTTTAAGACTGGTGGAAACAATACAAGAAGTGGTCTTGGTAACATAAATAAATTGCTCGAATTTGTTAATTTTTGCATCTGAGGCTGTCAATGTAATGAATCAGAGTGTAACATTCTATCTCATTAGATTTATGAAAAAAAGTTAACAATTTTTGTTAACATTTCAGCTTGTGCCTATTTTTGTGATGTCAGTGATGACTTGGCCTGGATTGCCTGGTGTCTTTCTTGCATCTATTTTCAGTGGTTCACTAAGGTGATTATATATGTATGACAGTTGACAGTTTTTGTTGCAACTCCATGATGTACCACATGACAATTACATGACACAGAACTTGTCCAAGTATTTTTACATGTTCTTCCCAAGTATCATTAAAGGTGACAATATCACCACATTTGTTTCAATACCCTCTATCACCCTTAAACACAAATCATTATTCTCTGAAATGTGGCCTTGGAATTTTTTTCATGACTATGGTGGTGGGTAAGCTAGTCTAAACAGTTAAGTCTTGAGTCGGCTTCTAAAGCTTGAAGTGGTCTGTTGTGATCAGAAACTAAGTGGGAGCCTGTTTCATTTTCCGTGGCAAATCTAAACCTGCCTATGGCCTTTCTGGGATGCACCAACGAAATTGAGTTTCTATTTCCACATATCAGACTACTAGACTTGAACCTAGATTACAACAGGGCTGGTAGAAATTTATGGCTGTTAAAATGAGTAGGTTGTATTTGGAGTTTTCTATATAAAGTGTGACATGACTCATTCTATACACTCTAAAATAATACAGCAGAACACATTTTGAACTTTCTGAAGTTTAGCAACACTACCCTTGTTGACCCCATACAGTAGGGAATGACAGTAGACTAGTCGATTACTTACCATAGCGTTTGCCATAAGAATTGCAGTATCAACAGTTAAGATTTTAGGGATATGTTGAGGTGATATGCTCTGAGGTGATAGTAACAAGCATGGCAGGCCTTACCTATATGATTGTCAACATTGTTTTTTGAGTCAAAAGTAACAACTAGATTTTTACTTGTTGTTTTCCTTGTTTATTTTAGCTACATATTGTTCCTCTTCAAAACTCTATTGTAAACTATATTTTAGAATGGTTAAACTTAAAAAAAATGATTCTATGTTTAGCATCAAATATCAATAATGTGTTTATTGTACTTCGATTTGATCTAGTTTCATATAACCAAATATTATATCAAAACTGTTGGAACTTAGGCCCAGATGAATTTTTTTTGTAAACATATCGGGCAATTTTTGTCAACAGTTCTTGAACATTGGTGCATTCCACAAACCTATCATTATTGGATCTGTTTCATGACAAATATTACATGTATCAATATCTGTTATGTTTAACTTAAACATGTAACTTTTTGTACCTAAAATTCTGTATGTTAGTTACAGCTGAAATCTTTTCAGATTATTGTCATTTACATCTTGAAACAAAAGCCAAAAATACCTTTCCATGTTTGATTGCCTAGAATTCTGTAATAGACTGTGCCAATTGTTTTTCATGTTATGGTCATTTTTACTCGCTTTAGTAAAACTTTTATAAAAACCGCTTGCCCCTTTTTGGATTGGCACACATTATTTTAAGCTAAAATGGAACAAAAGGTATTTCCAGTTGATGCATGTCACTTACTGTATTATTTTCCCAAAATAATTTAACAGTCTGTCTGACCCTTAAGTAGTATAAAGGAGTAATATATTTGATTGCAAAATTTTCTTATATTTCATCGATTTCTAAATGAAAACCCTCATGATTTACTATGTCTATGGCTGCGTTGATACTGTTCTTTGACCAGACTGGCAAATACATGTTGTCTGATTGCTTTTGGTTATACCAAAGTGGATTTGTTTATAGGTGAATGTTTTTAATCCCTGATTATTAAGCAAGGGGAACCACACATCAAATACTTTAGTCCAAAAACTATTTGTACTCAAACCTCCCAAATATTCATCTTATGCTTGCTTCTTCTTCATCTTTTTCTTACCATAAAAATAGAAAAAAAAACCATGTCATTTATTTTTGTAGTGTCATTTCTGTCAGGATCTGGTAAGAAGAAAATACATGCATAAGTTTTGACAAAAGAATGGGGTTAAATACATTTTGTTCCACTTGTCAATTATGTCTTGTATCTCTGTTGTCTTTTCTTTGCTTGTTACAGTGCTAAAGCTGTGTATTAAACTTTATTCATAAAAGTTTAACATTTAAAGTAGTGTTCAAACTGAAATTGCTAACTCTAATGTTTTCTTTACAGCTTTTCAACTTGTCTATCCAGAATATTTGTCTTTTGTCAGTGTTCACTTTCAATCCAGATATTGAACCATAGATTTTTAATGTATTCAAGGCACCTTGTAGAGATCGTGGTTTTAAGCACGAGCTCTAATGAGGCTCGCACTTCTAGAGATCACTTTTATGTCTCTGGACATTCATTGAATGTGGCAGAGCGTGATGAGTATCTGTCTGTTCATTGAAGTTAAGCGCAATGGGCTACATTTGTACTGGGATGGGTGACCACTTTGGTGCACTACTCATGTATCTGATGGCTTTGCAGCTTGCGCTAGTAGACGGAAGCCCTTTTGGCCTTGTTTCCATTTATTATCAGGGTAGTATCAATGGCAAACTGTGTCAGCTTAAATTTAACATTCCCAATGGTAATACCACTTATGTCTCTCTTATATATCAATGACAGGTTTAAAATTTGTCCTGCCAAAAAAAGAGCATAGCTGATATTGGATCACCTTGTCTGCAACCCCTTTGAATATCAAAAAGTTTTGATAATACACCACTCCACTTTTACCTTTTTATAATTATTAAAAAGTTTCACCAACTGCATAAACACTGTTAAAAAACCTTAGTATTTCAGAGTTTTATAAATGAAAGACCACGAAACAGAGTCAAATGCTTTTTTAAAAAATCAATACTAGTAACCCTGGAATTTGTCTGTCTTCTGTCAATTTCTTTTCTGTATACCTCCCTGGTACAAAGCCACACTGAATATCAATTATATCATTCAAAAAAGTTTTAATTTAGAAGGAAGTCCATCCAACCTGGTGATTTTTTTATGTTTTCTATTTAAAATTGTGATACATAGCTAATCTGCTATTAGATACCCTTCCATTTTTCTAGCTGCTGACTTACTAAGTTTATTTACTTTATGATGCTTTAACAACTTCCAAAATTACATTCATCAAGTTTACATTCCTAAGAAGCAAAAAAGGCTGGCATAAAAATATTAATTTCTTGTAGTATTCGCTTTGATTTCTTATGTAAGAGTTATCCTTTCTTTGTTAATGTTGAATGCTTTTGTCAATATAACTGCACTCCAGAGTACAGAAATACTTGGAGGGCTTTTCTACCTCAGATAACTATTGCATTCTTGAAATAATAACTTGTAATTGCATTTCAGACTTTCTTGTTTCATATTGTCTTTTAATTTCTAATATATCTAAATCAGGGACATCTCCTTTTTCGAGATTTTCTATGTCAGATATCAAAAATAGAAAATTGAATAGACTCCCCTCTTATTCTAAGTGGTATTACTTCTAAGAATAAATCAGGGTCAACAGTTAACATGTATGAACCAGTAAGGAATACTTACAAAACTCGTCTTTGATAGACTTTCTGTGGTAACACTCTCGCCTCCCACCTCTGAGGCTGGGGTTCGGTTCTGGCACGGCCTCAAGTGGGAAAGCTGGTAGTTGCTTGCCGTTGGTGGGCAGTTTACAGTAGAGAACCCTGGCGAACTGTATGTACTGGTTTCCTCTGCCCTTCCAACTACCCGTCGTGATATGACCTGTACAGTGTTGAAAGCGACATAAAACCCCAAATAAATAAATTGATAGACTTTCTGATGATGGCCAGGTAGTTTTTGTCTTTTAAGAAATTGGTGTTTAATTTCCATGTCCCGTTTCATTTTTTAAAATGTTCAATAAAAGGGAAGATATATCATTGATATATCATGGTCACTTCTGTAACCTTGCTTAATGTCAATACTGGTTGTTAAATCTCTAAATGTGGTCGATAATATAAAATAATGTAACCTAGCCTGTTTCACTGGGATCTTCCTGCACCATGTATATCTTTTTATCTGGAATAATGTCTAAAAAGTTAAATTTGGTGACATAACTCACTGACTTGGGGTTGTTTATATTTACATAATTGTAACAGTCTAAACTTAGAGTAAAAGCCATGTTAAAGTCACCACATCAGATTACATAATCCAGTTCATTTGTGCGAATCTTATTGTATATATAAGAATAAAAATTTATGTCTTCAGTATTTGGGCTGTAAATATTGATTAGCCTTAATCTTACTAACTTGTAATTAAATTAATAATAAATTGCCTTCTATGTCAGATTCTGTATGTAAGATACTATGTTCAAAGTGGTTGCCAAACAGCATGCCGACTCCCCTAGCATTATGATGTATTTCATAAAGTATGAATTCTATATTCACTATTTTTTTTTAAATTGGTGGGATAATTTTCAGTTAAGTGTCTGTCTTGTAAACATATAATATCAGCTTTCATGCTCTTCAAATAATTAATCACATTTTACTTTTTTTCTTTATCTTTTAAGCCTCTGCAATTTGTGGATAGTACTTTTTTTTAAGTTCGGTTCGGGGTCTCATAAAGTGTACATTATTTTACCAGTAAGGCACACTTTTTCATACTTTACCTATCACATAAGTGATATGAGTTTTAAGTATAGCAGCATATTCCCTAACCAATGAAGTCGGAGTAGGAGTCACATGTTTGTTTTGATTGACATTAGAATTTTTACTATTTTACTATCATCCTCAGATACTTGTGCAAAGGAAGGCAAGGTGTTTTGAATGGGACTGGGATGGATGATAATGGTTGTAAGCTAGAACTGATTTTAAAAATTATTTCACAAAAATTTTTTTCAAAAAGTATGTTTTAGAACAGCAAGATTTGTATGATCTAGTAGTATCACATCTGGGGACTTATGCAGGATCTTTTTGAAACTCTTCTGCAATGCTGTCTTATATTTCCTCGTGAGACGTTTAGCAGCAAGGAGGTTAACATTCATGAAATCAGTTTGGAGATACAATGGAATTTTTGTAAATTTACTACTTTTTGCTCATTCAGATAGGCTTTCATGTCATCACAAACACACCTTTTGAACTCCTCAATCAATAGCACCTAGGTTTTTCCAAACCTGCACCAACTTTTATAGAATTACACATTTTAATTCTTTCGCATGTGCGAATTCAACATAAATTTGACTTTCTTGTTTATGGCAATGTTTCTGGCACCAACTCATTTGCTTTTAAAAATACCTTTTTTTCACACTGTTACTAAAACACTATCCATTTTGGGCACTGCTGGCTGTGATAAAGCTTCAAATAAAATAATTGATTTTATAAATACATAATTGAATGGCTTTAGCGATTCCAAATGGTTGGATCAAATAAATTAAATGGTTGGCTCCGAGACGAGCACCCAATTTCCATGTTACATTTGACATTGGCAACCACACTTTATTTTCCAATGAAACCAATAATTACAGGCCAACTGAGATACTCATTTGAACAATTAAATAATAAAACTAATATGATCTAAACATAGTTTGTTTTCCACCTAACTGTTAAAACCGGTTTGTCTACTTTCTCCAGAAATCTGTCCAAAGACCTGTCTAGTGTTGAGCACAAAATGTCTGTATCCAAATGTTAAGTATGCCCAAATAATTCTGATGTTCACTGCAAAACATAAACAGTGTTCATTGATAAACACATTCGATTCCAATCCATTGTGAACTTTTATTGCTCTTAATATCCATCAGTTGACAAACTATATGGTACTGCTAAATATATTTAGTTATAAAGTTATAATATAAAGTTATTGCAAAGTGGTTATCCTGAATATTTGTAACCTTTTCTTTAACCAAAACATAGTGTGTACAATACATATAAAAGTCAAGCTGATGGTGTATTGCTTGAGGTCCAACCCTTTTCCTCATCAGAATTTTTAAATCATATCTACCATAGCCTATTGATTAATCCTGCATGGTTCTGAATTTTCTTACTGGTCCTGGGCTTTTAGAAAATGAAAATTAATTCTACCTTTTTGGAGGAGATTAAACATTATTGGAAGAAATAACGATTCTGTATAAATGTATCTACGGGTTGCACATATCATGGTTGTAAACATTTGCAATCCCAAACTGTCTAATTTAAAGGATTAAGGCCATAGTGTGGACAATATTGACCATTTTTGGTTATGGCACCATCTTGTACTTGACAGAAGACGAAAGAACACCACATCACCAAATTTTGATAATTTCTTTTGTCACACAGTCATGTAATATGTTACGCATGATCTGTATCAGATTTATCCATAATATAACTACCATACACCTCTCTGGTGTATTTTATCCAACATGTATTTAAAATTTCACAAATCATTTTGTTCAGGAAAGCCACTTTTTAAAATACACAGATAACAGTAAACTAAATAAAATTCAGAACCTTTGGAAAAATTACCAACGTATCAACATAACATCCAAGATGAATGGCAATGACTTGTAAAAAGATGCATTGAACCAACTTAGTTCTACAAACAGGTTATATGACGAAGTTGTTTACAGGATTTTGTATCTGTACTTCAGCACTGTGTCCTCTTGTCTCAATGCACTGGCAACAATTACATGGGAAGATTTCCTCATGTGGAAGTTTGATTATCTCCCTGAAAGAAGAAAAACAAATATACTGAAAGGTTTAGGTATGATTCAAAGCTTTGAAAAATGATTACCAATGGAGAACATGTTTGCTTGCACTGACCGATTTACAACCCCCTGCAAAATACTTGTGTTAAATTTAGAAATTGTACAACAATGGGCAAGAATTGAAACTTCCATTTTAAAATAATTTTTGTTGTAAAGAAAATTTTTTAATTGTTATTTGAATGCCCAAAGGAAGTATTGCAGCAAGTGGACCTCAGGCATCAACCTCCTTAAAGAGATTTAGTTTTGATATTTTACATTTCAGTTGAGAGCCATAAAATGACCTCAGAATGGGTATGAGCTGGTCGACAACCGTTATAATGTTAAAGATTAAATCAATGTTCCTTTTGAATTAATTTCTGTTTGATGTATTCTTTGGTATTACTTTTTAAATGTTTTTATTGCATCCCAATAGCTTACAATGTGGAACTGAATGCTATCTCAGATATCTGTGGCATCATGGCCAACGTCTAAGAAAAATAGATGTATAATTCTGACCTGATGCCTTCAACACTGAGGTGACCAGGAGCCGGATTCACGAAAGGTCTCAAATCTCAAATCTGAGATTTTGGTCTCAAATCTAAGATTTTTCTTAGATTTTTCTCAGATTGAGACCTTTTACTCAGCTGGGATTCACAAAAGATCTCATGCTAAGATTTTTCTCAGATTTGGTCTCAAATCTGAGACTGCCTAAGGGGTGACTTAAGTTTTCATAAAATAGAGTATATGTAATAAAAAGTCACAAAACAAAATGAAAATAGTGAAGTATGACATATTATTTAACTTGTAACACAAAATATGAATACATATTAAGAGTTTGTACAAAAACAACAGTAAACATTTACATTACAAAATTGCATGAGTGGCTTGTTTTGCAGTTATCATCAGTTCTTTTGAATGTCAGTACAAATTATAGTAAAAAGCCAATGATTTGCTTGATTGAAAATATTCTAAAATGTGAGTATATATGGTAGAGTGGTAAAATATAAATGTGTATACTTTCCACTAATCTCAACAAAATGTTACATCAGTTTTGATTGGTCCAGACACTAAACTTGGCTGAGATTTTGGTCTTAGCTGAGATTCCTTTCATGAATCTCAACTTAAGCAGAATCTCAGCTGAGACAAAAATCTCAGATTTGAGCAAAATCTCAGCTGAGATTTGGCTAAGACTTGAGACCTTTCGTGAATCCGGCCCAGGATAGTGAAATACCGCAAGACTTCCTTCTTCTCATTCATTCCTTTCGTGAATCTCAACTTAAGCAGAATCTCAGCTGAGCCAAAAATCTCAGATTTGAGAAAAATCTCAGCTGAGATTTGGCTAAGACTTGAGACCTTTCGTGAATCCGGCCCCTGTGTGTAAAATATTCTAAATATTTAAGTATTCATATGTGTATCAAATATATCTTTAAACTTTTATGATAATGCACAAAAAGGGGGTCGACTTTTACTGTAGTCAAACCAAGGTCTTCCTAACGCCATGTTTTGGCCAGCAGAGGCCGGATTCACGAAAGGTCTCAAGTCTTAGCCAAATCTCAGCTGAGATTTTTCTCAAATCTGAGATTTTTGGCTCAGCTGAGATTTTGCTTAAGTTGAGATTCACGAATGGAATCTCAGCTGAGACCAAAATCTCAGCCAAGTTTTGAGTCTGGACCAATCAAAATTGGTGTAACATTTTTTTGTTGAGATTAGTGAAATCATACACATTTATATTTTACAACTCTACTGTACCATATATATATACTCACATTTTAGAATATTTTCAATCAAGCAAAACATTGTCTTTTTACTAAGCATTCAAAAGAACTGATTATAACAGCAAAACAAGCCACTCATGTAAATTTGTAATGTAAATATTTATTGTTGTTTTTGCACAAATTCTTAATATATATTCATATTTTGTGTTACAAGTTAAATAATATGTCATACTTCACTATTTTCATTTTGTTTTGTGACTTTTTATTCTATATACTCCATTTTATGAAAACTTAAGTCACCCCCTAGGCAGTCTTAGATTTGAGACCAAATCTGAAGAAAATCTTAGCCTGAGATCTTTTGTGAATCCCAGCTGAGCAAAAGGTCTCAAATCTGAGAAAAATCTAAGAAAAATCTTAGATTTGCGACCAAAATCTTAGATTTGAGACTTGAGACCTTTCGTGAATCTGGCCCCAGGTATTTGTAAAATAGACGAATTTTTAATGCACACTTGCTTGGCAGTTGGCAAATATGCCATTTCGTTTAAGTAATAGTTTGCTTTGTCTTGCAGTATTGCTTCAATTCAACAATAAATAGGGGTCATTTAACTTAACTGTTGAACCAATAAATTTCTACAGTAGTACAGGGTTCTAACCCCAGGTTCTTTTGATCTCTAATTCGGATTTGACGAATTTTTCACTGGTGAATCAGATCTCTGAATTGAATCCTAAACCTGGCACATGCCGAGAACCCGACTTGCAAAACAACATCCGAATCCTCTGAGAAACTCCGATAAACCTATGGACACAGAGTTGGCTGGTCCTCCCTTACCATCTTAGTTCATCCGAATTGGAAGCCCCCTGGGAGGTTCAATCAGAACAGGAATCGAAGATATTTCCAGTTCAAAAATCAAGGTCCAAGAAACACTTGGCCAAAAAACATCAGAAATATGTGACTTCTTCTTCTGAGGGATCCGAAGTTTCTGTATATGTCAAAAAGTCCTCTAAACCTAGGGGGATTCTTCTGAGCCACATAAGTCTAAACCTGACCCAAAACAAAACTTGACCAAGGCAACTTGTTTTTCAGGGAAGTAGATGTGTCTGACTTGCCAGACTCGTCCTTACAATACACTGAAAACATTGAGATATTCAGGCAGGTTTTAACCTCCCCGACCCTAGGAGACAGTAGGGTCCTCTATCTCAGTTTGGGGTCTGGACAAGGTGGCCCGACAACAGAAGAAATCCCCCCTTCCACTGCCAAACTGTATAAATTGGGTCAGGCATGTTTTGAGAACAAATTACAAGAATAGAAAACAGATTTTGCAAAAATCTGTTTCTTCCCTAAGCCCTCTGGAGCTCCCATGGGTAAGGTTTCCCTACAGTTAGTAGGAGTTTCCCATTCGGTCCCTGTCCTTTGTTCCTAGTGATAGACCTAAACAAGCTCAATGCCTTCCCATTTGTAGAAAGGTTCAAAATGGAAACACCAGAATCCATCAGGGCCTCCATGATTCCAGGGGAATGGGTGTCGTCTATAGACCTGTCAGATGCCTACCTTCACATCCCCATCTACCCAGCCTCAAGGAAGTGCCTATGGTTCCATGATTCTCAAGTGTTCCAGTTCACTTGCCTCCCTTTCTTCCTAGCCATAGCCCCACAAGTCTTTACACTGATTGTAAAGGACGTGAAGCTGATGGCCCTTACATGGGGAAGTAGACTTCAACAATACCTAGACAATTTGCTTATCTGGGCCCCGTTTCTGGAGGATGCAAAAGTTAACACTCAGATCGTGTAGACATAACACAGTCCTAAGGGTGGATAACCAATCAAGAAGTCCGAGCTCAAACTCACTCAGCTGTTTAGTTTGTGAGCTAAAAATACCACCTAGATTCAGCCCTTGCAAAACTCACTCAAGAGAGATGGCTCAAACTTCAGGATTTGATCCTATGCTTCAAGTCGAAAGATGTTTTGACTGCAAGATGTTTGATGTCGCTAATTGAGTTGGTCACCGGTCCTGGACGGACAGCTTCACATGAGACCTTTTTAGTGGTATTTCAAGGAGCACTGGAGATATCCTAAGTCATTTTACCATTTTACCTTCAGTTCAACTTCAGGATTTGATGCTATGCTTCAAGTCAAAAGATGTTTTGACTGCAAGATGTTTGATGTCGCTAATTGTGTTGCTCGCCAGTCCTGGAGGAATGCCTTCACATGAGACCTTTTTAGTGGTATTTCAAGGAACACTGGAGATATCCTCAGTCATTGGACCATTTTACCTCACCTAGAGTGGTGGGAAAATTCTGTCATAGTGATGAAGGGTGCAGAGCTTCACCCCAAATCTTTAGAAATGCCTCAAACGAAGGTTGGGGCTCTCACTTAGAGCAGGTCTCTACAAAAGGTCTGTGGTCAGGTCAGCAGATCTCTACAAAAGGTTACACATAAATGTTCTAGAGTTCAAGGCGGTATATCTTGCCCTAAAAAGGTTTATGGACCAGTGCTAAAATCGGTTGCTACAGACAACTCAACAGCTGTAGCATAAGGAGTAACCCACGCAATGCAGATGTGTGCTCTCCTGTGGAAAATCATGAACTGGTGCCATCATTACCAGATAACCCTAAGGGCCAGGCACATTCTAGGGTGCCTGAAGGTGATTGCTGACCTACTGTCCAGGTCGAATTAAGTCCAATCGACAGAATGGTCAGTGTATCCACAAAACAAATCTGTCAAAAGTTGTTCTCTCATTATGTAGATCTATTTGCCCCTGAACCACAAAGTTCCATTGTACATATCTCCAGTCCCAGACCAACGTGTTTAGGACATAGATGCTCTGAACATAAATTAGTTGGGTCTCACTGCTTATGCTTAGCAACCCCCCCCCCCCCCCCCCCCCACGGCTGTCCTTCACAGGGGATCCATAAAATCAGGCAATGGTCAGCCATTGTTGACACCTTGGGCCCAGTGGGGCACCACATTTCTCAAAGCTCTGACCTTAGCAGGTTACTTTCCAGATTTCACAGGGATCGTCCCAAAAGTGCCAGGAATCTTCCCAAGTGGAACTTTTCTGATGTACTTAATGAGCTCACAAAAGCCTCCTCTGAGCCTATGAAAGACATAGACCTCAAACATCTTACCCTCAAAACTTTCTTGCTAGCCTTGCCTCTGGTAAGTGCCGCAGGGAAATTCATGCCTGGATCACAAAAAAACAACTAGCAAGAGAAGGTTCTCAAAGTGTGTCTCAAGTTAATATCCCTGCTTTGACTTCTATTGTGGATAGACAATTCAAAGAAAACAGGACCCTGCATCCCATATGGGCCCTGAGGTACTCTCTGGAACAAACCAAGACCCCAGAGGGTCTCTATCCCTACTCTGTATTTCCCTCAAGAAAAGACATATCTCAGACATTAGACCAGCTACATTATCTTACTGGTTGAAACAAACTATCCTACTATGTTACAAACAAGCAGATCAACAACCCTTGGACTTGGTCTAAGTTAAAGCTCATGATATTAGGGCTTTTGGGGCCTCTAAGGCCTTGTAACAACTTATTTTGTATCAACGACTTATTTTGTATTACATGACTTATTTCGTATCAAGTTTTGACTTATTTCGTATTACTGACTTATTTTGTAGTAAAATTGCCTTATTTCGTATTACTTGGACAACTTATTTCGTACCAACAGTTGACTTAATATGTTACAAAACGGTGCGCAGAATTTTGACAAGATTTCAGGGTGATACAAAATAAGTCAATAATACAAAATAAGCTGCTCTATAGACAACTTGTTTTGTATCACTGACTTGTTTTTTATTATCAGATTATAAAACTTCACAATGTGTAAGAAATTTTGTTTTTAAAACTGTGGAACTCTTTGTTTATTCATTATTTAAATTTTACATTATATGGAAGCTCTGGACTGCCAATTTTTTTTATTTTAATAACTTGAATATACCAGTTAGTTAGCTTGAATATTCGAGTTAATGACTGGAATATTTGAGTTAGTAACTTGAATATACCAGTTACCTAACTTGAATATACCAGTTCACTAACTAGAATATATGAATTAGCTAACTTGAATATACGAGTTAGCTAACTGGAATATATGAGATACTAACTGGAATATTTGAGTTAGTTACTGGAATATACAAGTTACTAAATTGAATTTATGAGTTAGGAACTGGAATACACAATTTACTAACTTGAATATACCAGTTAACTAACTTGAATATGCAAATTAGCTAACTTGAATATACAAATTTCAAAAATAACTTCAAAATAACATTCAAGTTAGGTAACTGGTATTTTCAATGACTGATTTTGTAGTAATTTCAATTCAACTTTTATAGTGCCTTGTCTCCATCAAAGGATGGACTCAAAGGATGGACTCAAAGGAATGTAATCCTTACTGTACTCAAAGGAATGTAATCCTTACTGTATTCAATTTTGTAGTCCATTTACCATTTGCCTGATAGCAATTCTTATTTTCAGCACTGAATTTCACAGAGATATAATTGATTAGATTAGTCAGTAGTATATTGAAAATTATAACTGTATCTGTAAATGAATTTGAGATGGTGTTAAATCTTGGACTGGAATATATTTGTGGAAGTATGAATGCCCTTGTTGAATCAGATAAAGTTTACATATAGAGAGCTCAGATTTGGTTTATTGGTAGGAACACTAGCACAAAATCCTACAACCTTGGGAAAAATCAATGATCTCCATGAGATAAGATGTTAAAATGTACACTTTGTACACTCAACAAACCTCTAGCTAAATATTACATTAATGTTCAACATTACAGAGTAAACGTTATAGGGAGCATTGATGTAAGACTATGAATTTGAACAATACACTGTTAGACTACATATTGCTAACCTACACTTCCTAACCAATATCCCTTCCAAGTATCAACCTCCTACACGTTACAGTTTGAAGGATATGAGCCGGATGAGATCAAAGTCACTACAGCAAGGTCAAAGGTCAAATCAAGGTCATACTATGATGTTGCACACCTACACTCCCTAACCAGTTTCTCTCAATGTCTCTATCAAGGCTCAACATCCTAACCCTAATGGTTTATGAGATACAGCATAGAGAAGTTAATACTGAACCAGCCCTCCTGCGTGACAGAGAGACTGCCCAACTGCCCAGCCTGACACCATGGGTGACAACAATACCTGCACAGCGTAAAAACTACATATATCCCAAATTCTATTATGCAAAATGTACAATTCTATAGACAACATGCAAATGTTAATCACATGTTAGCTCAGCATTATTCAATAGAATATAGAAAAGGTGGCAAATGTGTTTATCCATTGGTAGCATTAAGCATTTTTGTATGCATCAGAAAAAAACAAGAATGACTGTGCATCATTTTAATAGCAAAAGTCTTTGCAAGTACTAAAATTTCAGGGATAAATACAATTTTTCCAATTCTTATGTGCTAAGTAACATTGTAAGAAGTCCTTCTTTCACAAAATTATCATGAAAATTACTTGAAAAGGGTAAAAAAATCATGTCAAGTTTTAAATTGTACACAAACAAATTCAACCATAAATTATCATAGAATAAAATATCATTGGCCTTGATAATAAAACTCTGTGAGGTCAAATTGCCTTGAAAAGTGATGATTGACAAGTTCCTATTATACTTTTGTGTTACAATTGCTATACTTTTTTCAAAACAAAAAATATATGCACCTTTCTGAATATTTAGTAATCTGTGCAAAAGTCTTAATGTTACAGAAGCTCTGGACTACCAAAGTTTTTTTTTATTTGGCTAACTTGAATATACCAGTTATTTGACTTGAATATAGTAGTTAGAAAGTGGAATATACGAGTTAATAACTGGAATAAACCAGTCACTAACTTGAATATACAAGTTAACAAACTGGGATATATACAAGTTAGCTAACTTGAAAAACCAAGTTTGGTAACTGGAATATGCCAGTTAGGTAACTTAAATATAACAGTTAGTAACTGGAATATACGAGTTAGTAACTTGAATGTTCAAGTTACTAACTGGAATATACGACTTACTAACTTGAATATTTCAGTAAACTAACAAGAATATACAAGTTAACTAACTTGAATATACAAGTTAGCTAACTTTAATATACAAGTTAACCAACTGGAATATACGAGTTAGCTTACTGGAATATATGACTTGCTATCTAGAATATACCAGATAGCTAACTTGAATATACAAGTTAGATAACTGTAATATACAAGTTAGCTAACTTGAACATACGAGTTAGCTAACTTGAACATACGAGTTACCTAACTGGAATATGCAAGTTGCCTAACTGGAATATACAAGTTAGCTATCTTGAATATACAAGTTACCTAACTGGAATATACGAGTTAGTAACTTGAATATAAGAGTTAGCTAACTTGAATATACAAGTTAGCTAACATGAATATACTGATTAGTAACTGTAATATACAAGTTAGAAACTGAATATATTATATCTTGAATATGCAAGTAAGCTAACTGGAAAATACCAGTTATCTAACTTGAATATTCAAGTAAGCTAACTCGTATTTTGAAGTTAGTAACTCAAATATTCAAGTTAGCTAATTAGCATATTCAAGTTAGTTAACTGGTATATTCAAATTAGTAACTTGTGTATTCCAGTTCCTAACTCATAAATTCAATTTAGTAACTTGTATATTCCAGTAACTAACTTGAATATTCCAGCTAGTATCTCATATATTCCAGTTAGCTAACTCGTATATTCAAGTTAGCTCATGTATATATTCAAGTTAGGTAACTGATATATCCAAGTTAGCAACTTGTACATTCAAGTTACTAACTCGAATATTCCAGTTATTAACTCGAATATTCAAGCTAACTAACTGGTATATTAAAGTTGTTAAAATAAAAAAAATTGGCAGTCCAGAGCATAAAAAAATGAATACACAAAGAGTTCCACAGTTTTAAAAACAAAATTTCTCACACAGTGTGGAGTTTTATAACCTGATAATACAAAATAAGTCAGTGATACAAAACAACTTGTCTATAGAGCAGCTTATTTTGTATTATCGACTTTTTTTGTATCACCCTGAAATCTTGTCAAAATTCTGCGCACCGTTTTGTAACATATTAAGTCAACTGTTGGTACGAAATAAGTTGGCCAAGTAATACGAAATAAGGCAATTTTACTACAAAATAAGTCAGTAATATGAAATAAGTAAAAAATTGATACGAAATAAGTCATGTAATACAAGGCCTGAGCTTGAATTCGTGGATAGTGAAGCCCTTTGGGCTATATATATTTTTAAAAAGTTAGCGAAGGATGCACTTCTTTCTTCTTAATTTTTAACTTAACTTTTAATTTTTTTGGTAATTTTAACAAATATATAACTTAATTTAGATCCGAGAAAAAGCAACAGAAATACCTCCAGACGCAGTTGTAATCCCTCCACCTAGCAGTTGGATTCAGCATTTAGTTTCACATGGTAAGCTACTGTAGTGCAATAAAATTGACAATTTTAAGTACTTTAATGTAGCTTTTATAAGCTACAAGCTTACCATGTGGAACTGAAGAGAGTCTCACCCTGCCTCCCCGCTGCATTACAGCTGAGGGTTATTGGCAAAAATTCTAGCTCAAACAAGGAAGTCTCGCGATATTTCACTATCCTGGTCACCTCAGTGTTGAAGGCATCAGGCACTTATTATTTGTCTATTTTTCTTGGATGTTGGCCATGACGCCGCAGTCATCAAAGATAAATCAAATTTAGATCATTGTACCACTGTTTTATTATCTGGTAACAGTTATCCATTCTATTTGACCTAGTTTCAAAACAAATTACCACTTGATAGCCAAGTACTTAAATGCAAAACATCTTAACAGATACACTATGGAGGCATAGAAAAATTATCAAAAAGCAGTACATGTTCCACCCTTAATTTATGTATTATCATTTATATCTAAACCTGTACCTGTATGCCATCACAGATCACAGAAATGAATATGTTATAATGATTTCAAGCCATGGGGTCTCTGTGTCTTTCTGTGTTTGAAACTAGCTTACGATAACACGTTAGCCTCACTACAGAACTGTCCTGGTATAACAGCTGTTAAAAGCAGACTTAAACTCAACTTTGTTGTCATTCTATTTAATTCTGAATAGTTATTCTCAATATTACAGTGCTGGTTTATGGTATAGGAGCAGTAGTGTTTGCTTTCTTGGTGAGCACACTCAGAGGACATATTGTCCAGGTGACAGTGAGTTTCATGGACACAGCCAATGGCCCTATGATGGGACTTTTCATTCTTGGGGCATTTTTCAGGAGGACCAACTGGCTGGTTAGTTAAAATAAAAGGAGTGTCATAAAAAGTCTTCATAAGAGATAGTCAGCACTACCCATATTTTCTATCAGAACCATGCTGCTGAATTTATGATAATAAAACTGCTTTCCAAATTGTTACTTTAAAAATGGTGGTATGACTAAAAATATTAAAGAACAAAAAAAAAGTAACTTCGAAAAAAATAATAAGTTTTGCCTTTGTCTATGCTAATCTTTGTTCAGTTTTTATTAATTTTGTTCAGCAAAAATGTGTTCAGCATGGATTGTGTTCATAACTTCCTGTAGGGGGTTTTGTGTGATTGAAACAACAAAAAATACCTATTTTTAATATTCCTAAAAAAATACTTTATGAAGCCAAGGACCTGCAAAATCTAATTCATCAGTATCTAGTGAAATTGGTTAAGTTTTAATTTATTTAATCGATTGATTTAAATTTTGTGTAATAAAAGATGTGTTAGTTTTAAAGAAAATATAGTTTTAATACAGAAAGTAAGACCAAAGTATATTTCACTTCAAACTTATTAAGACAAACTTTATAAGAAATTGCCACGAATTGTTTCTTTCAATAACTGAAATATTAAAAGAAAACCCCAGATAATGTAATACTTATCAGTCATAGTTCTAAAACAGATGTTTTCATGAAATTTTGATCATGGCAGAAAAATGGCTATATGTATACGACAACTAGTCTTAATATTAATAATAATAATAATAGAAACATTTGTATAGTGGAAAATTGATTTGGATACTCTAATGCATTGAATTCTAAAAAGGGGCAGTCCAAAAAACGGAGTAAAAATCATAACCCAATAAGGAAAAAGATATATCCATCTTAAGTTACCAATTGCCCTTTCAATGATATTTGTACATTGCTACACAAATAAGAATTATTCAACAGATTAATCTTATATGTTGTTATGTCTTATTCCATTGTTACAGTCACGGGGCAAATGCAGTAGCAAATCCTGGTTCCTTTTAAGTTGCAAGAGGAAGAGACAAAAAAAGATTTACTTATCAAATTTATTTAACAATTAAAATAATGATTACAGTCAACTGGTATGCTCTCAATAGTACATACAATGATACATTAATGAAACCAATCTGACCTGTCCACAATCCTATCCATGTAACTTACAGTTGAGTTTTTCCCCTGTATCAAGCAACCTGTCCAGTGATCCGTCCAGTGTCCACTAACACACAAGTATCTGTATCCTGTGATCTGTTTAATGTCTGATAACAAGAAATGTTTTTATCCTGTGATCCTTTCAATGTCCAACAGCACAAAATGTCTGTATACAGTTATATTCAGAGAGTTTGCACAACTATGCTGTCCACTCCAAGATATGGACAATGTCCAAAATACAGCAAATCCAATCTCTGGTAGATCAACACACTGTATCCAATACACTCTAACAAGAGTTCAATAACAAAATATAAACAACACAAGAATTTATACCTACTTGACAGTAGTTCTAAGACACAGTTACCTTTCCTTATAGGCAGAAAATACTATGTTGATCTGTGGTCAGATGTACAGCACTTAGGAACCTTGGGAAATCGCAAGAAGGTTATAGAACTAACTTGAAAGTAATGCCCAGGTCACACTTTGGCGATGTTTAATGGCGAATATGCGCGATCCTGAAATTTGTCCTTGTTGGTAGCATATTCTTGGTCCATCTTCACTGTTCTCCACCATTCTCCATGGATCGTCATCTAGCTACGACAGTTTCAAACTGTTCAAAACTAACTCCGGTATTCGCCGATTCGTGGCCATTTTTTAGTCGCCATTAGAATTCGCCACTATTGGTAGCAGATTCTGCTACATCGTAGCTCTGTGGTGGGACATTCTCCACCAAATCGTACTACCTTCTTGTTCTCAGTAAATTCGCCAAATATTCTTCCTTGTTCTCAACTGGTTCTTCCTTTGTCGTAGAAGATTCCTCAAGTATCGCATTCATTCTCCCCTACTTGTAACTGATTCGTGGGTAAATTCGCGAGATATCTTCACCAGTTCATAGGGTATTCTTTGTATATTCTTGCTTTGTCTCAGGACATTCGAAAGGCATCATAGAACATCATAGAGGGGTCGTAGAAGTATGAAGATCTTTTATCACGTGACTACACTTTCCCGCTTTTTTTGGCGAATTCTGGCGAATTTGAAGTCGCCTCTGTTCTTCTATATTCGCAGATATCATCGTAGCACCCTCGCCACTGTGTGACCTGGGCATAACATCTGTCACCAGAATCAGTGAAGAGACTCAAGAAACCAGTTTAGCGGGATTCTCTCAATCTATTAATAGATTACCTTAGTAGAACTACTGAGGTTACAGATGCTAGAGGGATTTCCCCCAGTCTATAAATAGATCAGTCTAACAGAGTACAATAAACATAAATACCACTTACCAGTAATTTATAATACAAAAAAATCAATAACTCAATGACACTTTATGGCAACATAAAATTAGGAAATTAGAAAATTAGAAATTAAATTAGGCATTGGCACAGTGCCTATATGTATAACACCATTACTAAATCAAGTATAGTGAATGTACATTTTATCATTCAGCTCCATTCTTAAAGTAGCACTGGAACCTTTGCCCGTTTCCTTTGCCCACCTTCTTCTAGTCCAGTTTCTTCTCATCCATTCCCCACAAAATGTCTGAATATGAAATGTCCCAGAACTAAATGTCTGTAACCACCCACCTCCCTCCCACCTGGTGACTATAGTCCAAGCCCCCCATCTCTCTGCAACTGTGTTATTTACCTCTGTTCTGTAGTTGGTTTCATTAAAACAGATTACTCTACTTATAACACTTGATTAAAACTCAAAGAGCAACAAAATAAACCAAATGAAATTACTTTTATTAGATTTCTATTTATTGTAACTTAAGGTGGTTGTTAAATGTGATATAAAACCACCAACGCTGACTTTTAATGCAGAAGACCTATATATTTAACTCACTATTATATTGTATTGCTGACTGCTGCTTGTATTGAAACTTTTCAAGATGGCTTGATTCTTACTCCTTTGTCCACCTTTATCATTTTAAATCAAAATGACAAGAAATTTAGATGTCTTGCCCAATTATGACTCAAGGAGTTAAATGATAATTGGGCAGTTTGTCAATTATAAAAGCTAACATCGAATTTTAGAACTGGGTCATAAGAACTCTTATGTTGTTTACTACAGGGGGCAATAGCAGGTTGTTTCACTGGATTGGTCTTTCCAATGTGGATCAGTTTGGGGTCTTACTTTGCTGTTTCTGGATTTTCCCCTCTCCCAACATCTACTGACGGATGTGTCTGGAACGGTACAAGCCTATTAAATGTTACAACCATGGCACCAGTAATTTACCGGAAAGCGTAAGTTGATAGCCTGTGACTAGAATTAAGAACCAGCCATATTTTGTAGTATATAGGGCATACAAGATGTCATTATAATTGGTGTAATTCAGACTTTCACCAACATTAGTTTCCCCTTCATTTCTGAAAGTGCTCTGCATAGTTTGAAAAGATTGTAGAAACTCCAGGAATAACTGCCATTTACAATAAGTACAGGGCTGTAAACTTCATTTAAGTTACTTTGTTAGGTAAAATATATTTAAGTCCCTGATTGAGAAAAATAACTTATTCAGGTTTCTTCAAAACACTTTGTACAGGCTGGAGATGCCAAAGAATGTACATTTAGATAGCTTAACTGCTTTCATTGCTTCCGTTATTTATTTAGAATCATACACGTTTCCATGTAGAATGTAAAAATGATGTATTGATAACTAGAAAATTACTTCTTATATTCATCTTGTAGTGTATCAATTTAATACCATGTTTTAGAGAAGGCATCAACAAGCTATACACAATTTCTTTTGGATATTTCCCATTCATTGCTATATCTACAACTGTGTTTGTTGGGCTGGTAGTCAGTGCAATTTCAGGTAAATTACAATTTCTTTAGTTTTAATATATAAATTTACAAAAATAAATGGTTTTGCTTATCTCTTTGATATCTACTTAATTGATTTTTGTTCGATTAAAATTTTTTGTATTGTAGCTTTTAGTGAATTAAATTACAAAATCATCATATAATGTCCCATCATACTTTTCCAATCAGAACCTTTGATGTAGACACATTTTAAAAATGTTATGTTTGTTTATCTTTACTGTAACTACAAAAGTAATGAATAGATGTTCTGAAATTTATATATGAGTATAGCTGCTCAAAAGAAGAAGTGACCCTATTCCGAGAAAGACCCGGATTATATTTTGCATGCATTCAAAATTCTGACTTTTCAATGGTCACGTGATATCCATAATTTTGTGAATATCTAGAAAAGTGTGAATTTGACATTACCCTTTACCAATGTACATAACCCGATTTTTATGATTTTAATGAACTATTTGTCTCACTAATTCTATCGGGACAACATCATAAAATGTGTGCAGCCTTCCAACATTGGATGTTGTTTCAATACCACTTTTTCCTTTTTTATTTAATTATAGCTTTTTGCAAGAAGAAAATATTTTGGTACTATGTATGAATACATGTGGTGTATTTTAGCTCCATTTCTTGCATCAATTGCACAAGATGAAATGAAAGAAAACTACCTTATTTTTGCATTGGATGGCTGTTTAGGACCAAAAAAGACAACTAAAAGAGCAGAGCAACATGATACTCTTATTCAAACTGAACTTAATGAACTGCAAACTAAAAACTGAACAATTATTATTATAAGCTTTTGTGAGCGTATTTTTTTCAAATAGTGTGACATTGTTTTTTTAAAAATAATATCATGGTGCTTTGTCTTCCCCAAAGTTTTCCATTTAGGTCATAAGTTGATGACAAATACCTATGACCTGTCCTCATTTGACTCCAGCTGTTGAAAGGGATTTGCAGGTTGAACAGTAAAAATGTATGTACTTGCCCCATGGGACATTATGCAATAATGATCTGTGAAATTATAAATTGCTTCTCTAACTGCTTAATATTGACTGGTTATTATAAGAGTCAAAATGTAGAGCCATTTCTTGTTCTGATCAGAAGTGGAAGTAGCATTCCTATTTTAGCCCATGAAGGACAAAAACAGCATCCTCTTGAATCCTCCCTGTTACATTACTGATCACCATATGGAGTCTCTTTTTTGGAAGATCGAGCAGGATTGTTCCCTATATTGGTAATCAAGAAGCATTGAGCCTCTTTTTTGACTTTATAATTAGATTTGATAGGAAAATTTTATTTGTATCAATTCAAATAAAATGAACTGGTTACATTTATTAAAAAGATTGCAGGTTGTGCTTTTGTGAGTCAAAAGACACTTTTCCTTTCAATTTTTCAATCTAATTTACTGTCAACATTTTACCATCCCAAAATCACAGAGCCAAAATGAATAACAAACAGTTGTGGGCATTTAATTAATATATGTATGTACATATGCAATGTATAGACAGAAATAATTAAGGTATATCAGAAACATATATATCTGACTTTAATAACTATTTATAACTCTTGTCCAGTTGTATACACTGATATAGCCAAACTGATTACAATTACAAACACATAATTACATTTTACAATTACAGTTATATCAAATTACTTTTCGGACAACCTTAGGTACAACAAAGGTTTCCAATAGTTAATGTTTTGAACATGTGGATCAGAAAATTAAGTAGAAGGAAACCAAACAAAATAATTTTTCAATTGAGGCTGAGTTCTGGATGACATAAACATATTCCGAGTCAGATACATCCCTACATGGCCTAGATCTCTGACGGTCACCCATCCAAGTACTAACCTAGTCCATTACCACGTAATTTCAGTGATGAGATGTATCCTCACCACACTACACTAATTCTGATAAAAGTCCAGCGTCAAAAAACATGAAAAATGATCTCTTGATGGGCATCTGCTTATCTTTAAGTATGAGTCCTTTTACAGAATTTAACTTACAGTTGATTTGTACTGTACTGCTCAGCCAATGAAGTTCGTCAACCAACTGGGAAATCCAAAGTTATGGTAAGAGCCCTGTAATCTGCTTAATATCTGACAAAATTTAATAAGACAAACACTGAATTATTCATTATAAAGTGTAGAATGCACGTCTATGGATAATTAAACTGGAAACCCGACATAAGATTTCTTAAAAGTAAGATATTGAGCTGCAAAATCCACGGAATAAAATCGCCCCATAAGAAAACACTGGGAAATCGTAGGTTATGTTAAAAGTCCTGTAAAATGCTTAATATCTGACAGATTTTAATGAGACAACCACTGAATTATTCATTATGATGTGCAGAATGCTCGTACACAAGTGTTAATGTGCCTTTATCATTCACTTTTCCTATTTTACATGTATATGATATGTTATATTATGCCCCTGTTCCACCAAAGAACTAAGGATCCTGTCTGCGACCCTTGATCGTGGACAATCGGTGAAAAAAAGGTAAAATGGGCAGGAATACTGAATCGGTATCAAAGCCTGGGATTAAGTTCAGATCGGCCTCAAGAAGCCTGAGGAGGCCCCAGGTGGCCCCACACAGTCCCTGACTGTTCTGTGACTAAGAACCGACTAAGCCATTTTTCAGGTTGGTTTGAACCACAATCTTGTCGTAAACATACCGACTGGGTCCCAGGACGCCTCAGGACTCCTGGGACTAAGCCCCGACTAACTCCCAATTAAGTCCCGCCTTCCTCAGGCATCCTGAGGCCTCCTCAGTGTTCCTCAGACTACGATGGTCGATTCTTGTTTTGCAAGAAAACTGCATTCTCTGGGTATATATACATTACTTTTCTAGGAACACAGCCCAATGCCACCTTTTGATAGAAGACAGCTTCAGCAACAATTTAGGGCTTTTTTAGTTTTTATTCAGTTACATATAATGATGTATTTGTTATTTCTACGTCGACCACAGCAACCACCACCAGCAGCAGCACCTCCACCACCACCACCAGCCAGACAGAGACCTAGAAGAAGGCACAACATGTGGGTCAGGCCATGACTATTACAGAGAGAGGAGAGGGGGGCATACCACAACATTATGGCTGAACTGTATGCCACAGACATTCCAGGATTCACCAATTTCATGAGGATGACCCCAGAATTCTTTGAAATGATAAAGACCAGACTGGAACCATGTCTAGCCAGGCAGGCCACCAATCAGTGTTGGGAAAAGTTAGCCCTCACCATCAGATATCTGGCCACTGGAGATTCATACACATCATTATCCTGTCAGTTCAGGGTTGGCAGATCAACCATTTCCAAGTTTCTACCAGAGGTCTGCAGGGCCATCCAGGATGAGTTCACCAGAGAGTACCTCGGATGTCCTACTTCTCCAGATGAGTGGAAAGAACTGGAAACAGAATTCAGGATCAGGTGGAACGTTCCACATGCCCTGGGAGCCCTTGATGGCAAGCATGTGGCCCTGAAGAAACCCAAGAACTCTGGAGCCCTGTACCACAACTACCTGGCATAAGGTATTCTTTTCAATAGTAATGTTGGCCTTGGTTGATGGACAGTACAAGTTCAGATGGGTGGATGTGGGTACAGCTGGATCTTGCTCAGATGCCTAGATATTTAATACCTATCACCTGAAGAGGAAGATTGATGATGGCAGCATAGGCTTCCCTGACCCAGCACCTATAACCCAGGGTGGTCGAGATGTCCCCTACTTCATCCTGGCAGATGATGCATTTGCCCTGAAGACCTGGCTAATGAAACCCTATGACAGAAGGATGTTAGCCAGAGAGGAAAGGATTGCCAACTACAGAATATCAAGGGGCAGGAGAGTTGTTGAGAATGCTTTTGGCATCCTGGTTTCAAGATTTAGAGTCATGATGATCATTATTGAACTACCCCCAGAAACAGTCAGGGATGTGGTCTTGACCTGTGTGGTGCTGCACAATATACTGAGAAGCCAGTATCAAGGTCAACATGGTGGTCAACAGCCTGGTGGTGATGATGATGATGATGTGCCTGGTGATGGTCGGTTGAATGGTGGTGCTGCTGATTGTGGTTGCAACAGAGAAGCCAAAAGACTGAAGAAGCTGCCAGAGAAGCCAAAAGACTGAGGGATTACCTCAAGGACTACTTCAATAATGAGGGAGCAGTGGCCTGGCAAGATGGCAGAATATAACTGCTACTGCAGTAACCAGTCCTTTTCAGGACTAATAACCAGTCCTTTTCGAGACTAATAACCAGTCCTTTTCAGGACTACCAAATATTCCAAAAACAATTAATCAGCTGTGCTTGTTCCAAATAACCCAACCATTACCAAACATAAGTCACCCAATCAACAAACAGACAAACCCAATGCCGAACATAAATCCCACAAATAACAGACAAACGCAATGCCAAACATAAGTCACCCAACCAACAAACAGACAAACCCAATGACAAATGGGTTTGTCAGTCCGTTGGTTGGGGGTATGTTTGGTATTGGGTTTATCTGTTTGTTTGTTGGTGGCTATGTGATAGCATAATATCTTTAACTCTAGGGATGGTGTTAGTGTTGGACTTTTTTATTACAGATTTAAACAAATCCCATGGATTTTAAGCTACAAATGGGCAGATTATTGGCCATATTTGGAGTTCATTTATCTAATTTTTTTCTATGTAGCCTTCTGTTGTTATGTGTATTACCATGGGTTATTTGTTTCATGTTTGGGGTGGTGTGGGTGTTGGGCTTTTTTTGTGTGTTGTGATAAGTATTTGTACTGAACTGTCATGTTTTGGGAGGCGAATTTGAGCAACATGCAGCTATTGTTTTTGGAATATTTAGGCAGCCCTGAAAAGGGCCTATGGGGGTACGAGACCCACCCTGACTGGCTGGCTACTGAGGAGGCTGATGCTGTTGAGGCGGTGCTGTGGTGGTGATGGTGTAGAGCTGCTGCTGTGGCTGCTGAGACTGCTCAATGATCTGTGTTGTTGTTAGATCTGGTAGCTGGCTTAGTATTCCACTTAAGTTGTGTCTGCTGCCCTCGTCCTGTACTGTGACCACTGATGGAGGGTTTCCAAAGCCAATGGGGCTGGGTGTGTAGTAGACGTAACTGCTGGAACTGCTGTCTGCTGCTGCCTGGGTGGAACTAGATGCCTGTTGAGTGGTTGTTGGCAGTATCCCGACACTCTGTGACTCTTTGGTAATAGTGGCTGATCTCTTGGGTAGTACTTGACGTCTATGAGTGTTCTTTACTGCTTCAATGTCTCTAAAAATCCTGCCCTTGAGGTCCTCAAACTTCTCTTGGCTCTCTTGGCTGCTGAGTGGCACTCTGATTCTTCCTCACACCTCTCATCTTCTTCGCAAGCTTCCTCAGTAACTTGTAAGCCTTCCTCTGTATCCTCTATCCTCTCTTCTGTCTCTTCTGTCCCCTCCTCTGTCCTCTCCTCTGTCCTTTCCTCTGTCCTCTCCTCTAACTCTCCACCATCCTTCTCCCTCTCCTCTTGCCTCTCCTCCATCTTCTTCTTTCATCTCTTTCCTCCTTTCTCTTTCCTCATAACTCCAGTGAATATCACAAAAAAAGTAAAAAAACAGAAATGTGTTGCCTAACTGTTAAATTTGCCCTAAGCTCAAGTAAAATGTAAAAAACTGAAAACCCCACGTCTTTCAGTAGCCAACCAGTCTAAACACAGAAAGCATATGCACGGTCACTTATATAGTCCCAGACCCCAACATTGCCTGTTTTTGGTTTCAAGCGCGCCAAAAAGAGTTGGTACTGAATCGGTACTTAGTCCCAGGCCACCTGGGGCATCCTCAGACCGTCACAGACTAAATTTGTGTGGTCCCAGGTGGCCTGAGAAAGCCGGCTTGGATCGGTTTGGATCGGCCTCTCTTAGTCGGGGCTTAGTCCCAGACCCAGATTTCTTAGTCGCAGGACACCTAAGACAGTCTGAGGCTTTCTGGAACTAATGAAACCAATTCCTTTTCACACGCATGAAACTTCAAAGATCTGTTATGAGTCGGGGACTGACAACAGGATTCCTGAGACTAAACTAGGGACACCTGGGACTAAGGGTCGCAGGAGGCCTGAGACAACATAAGACTGTGTAAATTTGGGTCTGAGGAGGCCTGAGGAAGCCTGAGACTGAACATTTTGTTGACGGCGGGAAATAAGAATCAGTTTGGGTCGTGAGAAATATCAAACAGGTTTGATTTTTTCTCACAACACCGACCGACAACTACCGATCCATACAGAACGCCTGGGACTAACTGCCTTGCTTTATGTTTAGATGCGCCTTAGAGTCCATCAGTGATGGAGATTAAGCGTAATAAAAGTCCACATTAGATTAGATTAAATTAGATTAGACTAAGCAAATATTTGAAACCGACTACAAAAAACCCTTAATCGGGAAGCTTAGTCGTGTGGTGGAACACCCACATTATGTTTATATTAGGTGACTTTTAGCCGATTTTCCATTTTCATCACAGATTTCTGTCATTTTTCCATAGTTTAGGAATCACTGAAGTTTGTCACCTGCTTTTTTACTCAATAGGGCAGCGGATGGCAGATGTTCGTGTGCCACCTCATGTGTAAACCTGATTTGACCTTTGACCTTGCCACAGTGACCTCAACCTTTAACATCTCCAGTCTTTTTGGTCTTGTGGTTAGAGTATTGGAGTGGGGGATGCAGGGTTCCATTTGTGGCTGGGTCATGAAGACCCAATAATATCTTTTGCAATTGTAAAGACCCAATATTCATATACAGTCTTTTATTGAAGACCCAATAAGTATGTATATGATATAACTAAAAGTTGGACATTAGGTACCATTGGTAGATCTAAGGTTTTGTTTTTCAGAGATGCTTGGAAACCAGTCGATCTAGGGATTGAAGTGTGGTAACACCATAGGGGTGATGCCTTAGAAATATTTCTTAAAGAGGTAGGAGGAGGAAAGCTTTTATCTAGTATGTTTTAATTATTCAAAATTTTGGTAAGAAAATTACCATTTAGAGTTAAAGGTTCATGTATTACTTTGCAGGAAATTGGTACTTAATAGGGCAGTGGTTGGTAGATGTTCGTGCACCACCTCATGTGTGAACATGATTTAACCTTTAACCTTGCTAGAGACTCGACCTTTAACATCTTCTCTGGTAAGTTTTGCCTTGTGGTTAGAGTATTGGACTTCAGAGTGGGGATACAGGGTTCCATCTGTGGCTTGGTCATGAAGACCCAATAATATATATAACAATTGTAAAGACCCAATATTGATATACTGTCTTTTATTGATAACCCAATAATTATATATATGATATAACTAAACGTTGGTCATTAGGTACCATTGGTAGATCTAGTTTTTTTTTATTTTCATGATGCTTGGAAACCAGAAACTATATTCTTGGAGTGACAGGAGAAAAAAATCTTCATTTAATATGTTATGAATATTAATATTTATAGTTACAAATTGATGCATTATTTCTGTTAGTGAAATATGATATGCTATTTAAGTATTTCACTTGTATAAACATATATGAAACATTATTCACAATTTACAAACTTAACATCAATAGGCACTATTTATTACCATAGACCCTATGCCTATAGGAGACCCAATAAAATTACATACAAATTTTGAAGACCTAATACTTGTATACACCATTTGGTTAGGACCCAATAATTATGTATGTTAGTCAAGAAAAAGTTGGGATTAGTTACACCAGTCGATGTAGGGTTTGACCCAATCCAATAGTATGAGTCTGAGAGTTACAGAAAACCCAATAGTAATGCAAGTGTAAAACTTTTTTTCTTTTTTGAGATTAAGTAGAGTGAGTGTTATTGGATATACTGAAACCTACTGTCTAAGATATTCTCTATACTTAAACATGAATAATGCAAGTAGTTTCTACTCAGAGGTCTGTTCCACTGTCATGAGTTGACCTCAGTATTGTAGTTGGGACCAAAATTGTGTCTTTTGTGTGTCATTTCCTTTTACTTATGGTAAAGTTGGTAACAAAGTGATGATTATCATAGACTGATAACATATTTTCAAAGATCATGAGTGAGGTTTTTTTGCTGGTGCTCCTGGTCCCTAGTCTTTTCAGTTACAACTGCCTGCTGCCTATCTTTTCTGATACCACTCATTCTTTCCGTTTTAGAATGCAACTGAGTGATCTTGTACCAATACTAGATAGGACTTTCAGGTCATTGATTAATAAATTACTCAAAAGAAATGTAATTCTCAAAACATTGTTATTACAAATTTTGAAGCTCTATATTCCAGAGTTAGTCCCAATTATGTGCCGGAGATGATCTGTAAAATGCATTTTAAATACTAAGTAACCATCACAATTTGCGACAGTTATAGACTTGACCAAGCATAAGCTTGTTTTATCAGGCTTTACACAATGTTCCTGTCCAAAGTTTTTAATGATATTTAGCGTTCATTTCAGGCTAGAGACAGTGGGAACCAGTAACGAAATATCATCAGCATAACTAACTACAGGAAGAATTACCAACATAACAATCTAGTCCAGATCACTCCAACCTCAGTAATAATGCATCTTGGTAAAAACAAAACAATATGGGTAATAGAACACCCCCTTGTTTCACACCAGAGCTAGCATGGAAACTGCATGGGTCATAATTGTAGAACATTATATTTAACTTCTGAGATGTATATTAACACATATTGTTATTATCGGAGTTATTGTCTTGCTTCCTTCTTTGGATGTGTGTGGGAGCCCAAGTTGTCTACCTTATGTTACATATGCAAGGAGTTGCTTGAGTTCAGGCTTTGCCTGTGTAAAGATCCAGGTTCATGTATCTTACCATCAGTTTTGTGAGATGTATATTAATTGATAAAATCCTTTCTAATCAGTAACTGAAAAACTTTTACATTTGAAACATTGTCAAATGCTTTTGATGCATCAAGTAGTAAGCTATTGATTGTTGTAATGCTTTGTCACTTCTTTATGTAGGCAAGTATATTGAGTTATTATGTAATTAGGTTTGAAGAAGAACTGGAGGGCTGGAAGTTATAGCAAATATGTTAACCTTAAGTGGTCTTAACTCCTTCCAGTTAGTCCTGCATGTTTTTCTGATTGACTAACTAAATACTAGATAGGACTTTCAGGTCATTGATTAATAAATTACTCAAAAGAAATGTAATTCTCAAAACATTGTTATTACAAATTTTGAAGCTCTATATTCCAGAGTTAGTCCCAATTATGTGCCGGAGATGATCTGTAAAATGCATTTTAAATACTAAGTAACCATCACAATTTGCGACAGTTATAGACTTGACCAAGCATAAGCTTGTTTTATCAGGCTTTACACAATGTTCCTGTCCAAAGTTTTTAATGATATTTAGCGTTCATTTCAGGCTAGAGACAGTGGGAACCAGTAACGAAATATCATCAGCATAACTAACTACAGGAAGAATTACCAACATAACAATCTAGTCCAGATCACTCCAACCTCAGTAATAATGCATCTTGGTAAAAACAAAACAATATGGGTAATAGAACACCCCCTTGTTTCACACCAGAGCTAGCATGGAAACTGCATGGGTCATAATTGTAGAACATTATATTTAACTTCTGAGATGTATATTAACACATATTGTTATTATCGGAGTTATTGTCTTGCTTCCTTCTTTGGATGTGTGTGGGAGCCCAAGTTGTCTACCTTATATTACATATGCAAGGAGTTGCTTGAGTTCAGGCTTTGCTTGTGTAAAGATCCAGGTTCATGTATCTTACCATCAGTTTTGTGAGATGTATATTAATTGATAAAATCCTTTCTAATCAGTAACTGAAAAACTTTTACATTTGAAACATTGTCAAATGCTTTTGATGCATCAAGTAGTAAGCTATTGATTGTTGTAATGCTTTGTCACTTCTTTATGTAGGCAAGTATATTGAGTTATTATGTAATTAGGTTTGAAGAAGAACTGGAGGGCTGGAAGTTATAGCAAATATGTTAACCTTAAGTGGTCTTAACTCCTTCCAGTTAGTCCTGCATGTTTTTCTGATTGACTAACTAAACCAGTTATTACTGGTATATCCCTTGTCATCTGATGTGCCAGCGTTTTTCCGGAACCTCTGTGAAGTTTTCTTTAGTTTTTTTTTTTTTTTCAATCCTAACCTAACACCTGTATTGATTTACTACTTAGGACTAACAGAGGCTGTTTTGGGGTGCAAATCCAAAGCCGAATCCTGATGTATTCTTTATGAATGCAAAAATAAAGTTTGTAACAGCTAAACACCCATTATTATTCGACTTAGGGGGTTAAGAACTAAGGTGGTACTAGTGAGGTTACACCCAAACTGGGTTTGGTTACACCCAAACTTCATTGCCTTATAATGGAATAACAGCTTTCGTTTGGATCCAACCACAAATTAGTATGTATGAATGGTTAATATCACCATAGGAGTTAACAACCATACAGGATTCGAATCCAAAGTCAGTCAGGTCAAGATCTGGCAAGTGTATAATGAATTAAAACATTTGGTTTGATATTTTGTTTTACATGTTAGTATGTAGCATGTTAATGGTTAAAATATCATAAAAGAGAGGTTTAAAATGACATAAAAGGACATTTTAAAACAACAGCAATACTTTTTTATTTACCCTTTTGTAACAATGTGCATCAGGGACTGGTGCCATTTATACACAGTATGAAATTTTTTTTGTACGACTCTTTTCTATCAACACACAAAAGGTACCAAATACTACATAGTTCTAACAATTCTAAAATTGGCTGGGCAACCATAAAATCTCCTACCTGCATGGGGGACAGCCTCAGGTGTAAGAGAACATGAGACCAGCCATTGCATAATTCAACAGTAGTGTATATTCAATACATTAAAAGAACAACAATGAACAAAGTTACAACCTGTGTTTTTCAACAACATTATATTATTCAAGGTTCATATTTTCTCACAAATGGTCAATCATACATTTCATTACTTTTAAAACTTGGGTAAAATAGAATTGCTTTTTAATTTCATTATTTAAATATATATATATACCATAGTTTACACTTTCCGTTGAACACTTACACATAACATTTAGCATAACAAATAATCACATAAAGCATATGTGAAGTATCTTCTGGCTCATTGCAGTATTTACAGTTAGGTGAAACATATTTTTGCCATTTAGAGTTTATTACGAGAAGGTAAAATATCATGGAGTATTTTAACTTGAATTTGGCAAATTCCTTATGTTTTAAATGACAAATGTTTGATTTATGTATTTTAGTTCAGTCACTGGCATTCAAATGTACAACCCATAGCTTTTCCCATAACTGTTGTGAGTATGATTGCAAAAGCTTTTTCTCAACATTCAAATGTTTTAATTTGCTTTCCTACAATTTTCTTAATGAGAGTATATTCTACAATCCAGTTGTACATTTTGGATAGCTTCTTTAAAATTTCCTTTTCGGATATCCATATTCCATTTGCATCAAATAAGTCTTTTACATAGATAATATCACTGTGTATCCAGTTTAGAAAGAACAAGCACTTGTTTTTGGTTTTGAAGTATTCATTACCTCATATGACTTGGCATACAATTTTAGTGTTCGCAAATTTATGAATTGGTCTAATGTTTTTGCAAGTGTTAAACATTAGTATTATGTCTTGGTAAAAATTAGGTAGGGTCTTCATAAAATCACAAGAATCTTTATCTTCAAAATTCATTCTTAGAAGTGTGTTAATTTTAAGGCCAGATTGTCTGAGGTACAAATCAAACATGTCTGATACCTTGTGATCCGCCATTAATCTTGGTAGCCAAGATATCTTTAAAGACATTATTTTGACTCATGGTCCATTATATTTAATCCTCCCTGGTGATATTTCCCTATTACTGTATTTTTCTTTATTCTGTGTACTTTCCCCCAGAGGAAAGAAAAATTTAAGCAATATGGAACAATATGGAACATGTAGAACCATCATACTGTAAACTAATTTTGGGATTATTAAAGTGTTTATAAATATAGATTTACCAAAATATGTAAGGTTACGTTTATTCCATCTTAATAAAGAGAATTAAGGATCATTTACCTTTAGATCCCAGTTTTTGTGCTTGCACATATTTCTATCTTTCCCTATATATATGCCAAGACATTTTATGGGTCCATCACTAAATTTTATTCCTGCAAAAATCTTTGGGTTATTACCAAGACTTCCAAGCCATATTCCATAACATTTCATTGCATTGACCTTCAATCCGGATACAGAGGAGAAGTAAGATACCTCTTCTAAAGCTTATGTGATGGACTGTTGATCACACAATGTTAGTGTGGTATCATCAGCATATTGCAATATTACTGATTCGTGTTTTGAGAGTTTCAAACCTTTTATATTTTGACTCCGTTTAATTTAAATTGACAGAAATTCAACAGCTAGGATAAAGAGAAGTGCAGACACAGCACACCCGTGCCTGATTCCCCTTTTCATGTATGCAGTTATACATTTATACAAAATGCTAGGTCAGTATTTTATCCACCAAATAAAACTGTCTCCAAAAAAAACTGCCTAAGAGGAGAGACCAAAAAGTTCCAAACTAATGAATCAAAGGCCCTTTCAAAATCAAGGCATACAATAGCACCTGGTAATTTTTTTCATCAAAATACTCTATCAAGTCTATTATAAGAAGAGCATTAAAACCTATAAATCGCTTTTAATATACCCACTTTGAGCTGGTGAAACAAGTTTTGATATAACTTTTTGCATTCAATTTGGTAAAGTGAAGGCTAGAATTTTGTAGTCACAATTTGTCAAACTTATAGGTCTATAATTTTTCCACAGTGCACGGTCTCCTGACTTAAAAATCAGAGTTATAACAGATTGCCTGACACTTCTTCGCAAAATACCTTTTTTAAAAGACTGTCATCATATTTATGAAAAATGATTTAAATTTTTCTGAGAACTTTTTATAAAATTCTCCAGTGAAGCCATCCAGCCCTAGAGATTTATCTTTTTTAATTCTTAATTACCAGAGACAATTCATTTTCATTAATAATTTTGTCACAAATAACCATATCATTTTGAGATAGAACATTTTCTGGTCTTAGCTTTTGAAAGTAACTTTCAATTACTTCTTTGGAAATAATTGTCTCGCTAGGTGTATTCGATTGATAAATTATGGAAAGTATGTGTTAAATATGTGTACTGAGTTTCCATTGAAATCATTAAATGATCAGAAAAATGGTACAGATACATTTCATAGATTCCATAGCTTTTAAAATCTTGTTTCTATTAGTGTAAAATTTATGTTTAAGCAGAATAAAGACAGTAATTCAAGTGGTACTATATTTTACTTCCACACATGAAAGATAAATCTGATACAGATGTACAAAACTATATTAAAGAAAATGGCCACCATTTGATTTTCTATCAGTACAATGTAAATGCTTTATTTTTATTGGTCCGTTTAGCTGTCATCATCATGTTGTTCCTGGTTTAATGCAGTTACCAGGCGGGAGACATGTGACAACCTCATACATGAAAAAATCTACCATAAACTAGAGTCAAACAGAAAATATACATCTTGTACAAGTATTACTTCTATTATCTTGCCAGTCCAATAAGCCTATTGTAAAGGTTTTTATAGAACTTAACTTTCAGTTAAAACATCATTATCATTTGTTACATTGCCACTAAAAGAATAGTCCTGACACTATAGCGCGAGCCAATCAGATTGCAGTATTTAGTCACGTGACCGTTGCATAGCAACGGGTCAGGTGACTGGGGAGTAGGCGTGGCTTAGTGACGTCATCAGTCACGTGACCGATGATTGGCAGGTAGTGGGCGGAGCCTAGGGGGAATCCTTGACCAGTGACATCATCAGTCACGTGACCGATGATTGACAGGTAGTGGGTGGAGCCTAGAGGAAATCCCTTGACCAGTCACATGACCAGTGACGTCACAGGTCACATGACGGGTGATGTACAGGTAGTGGGCGGAGCTTAGGGGGAATCCCTTGACCAGTCACGTGACCAGTGACATCATAGTGATTGACAGGTGATAACAATAACAAGGGGGAGTAGATATGAAGATATGGTATCCAGGATTAATATTCTAACTTGACACGGCTGTGTCCGCTATTCTGATTGGCTAAGACGCGAAAAGTTGCTCTGTAAAACCCCGCATAACATCCCTAGTTCTATTTTATCGCTCACAATGCCGCTCCGCAAAAAGAAAACTTCAAGTAACAGCTTGGATTTTTGTTATTAAATAAACAAATAATGGTAAATACGACATTTATTATCCACCACGCGACGTATTTGCCCTAAATACGGGGAAATACAGACCGGGATGTATTTTTTTTGTATACACCGGCGCCCCGGTACTATGGATATTGAGTGTGATTAACTTCCGATTTTTTAACAATATCTCGGAAAGTATGTAACTTAAAAATATGTATAATATATCATTAGAAAGGTGTTATTCTAGCGCTTCTGCTCATGCATGTTGCATAAATATCCATGCAGAAATGACTGAGATATTACAAGGTAAAGATTGAAGTTTTATATTCAGTGTTGCTCATTCTTTTTGACAGTCTGTTTCACGTTTTCTCATTAAATATTCATATTATTTGACCCATAAATCGCACAAAATGGTGGATAATAAAAGTAAAACATCCCTCATCAGACATATACAGAAAAATATATCACTCATGAAGATTAACAATATAATACTCGTGCTACGCACTCGTATAATATTGTTATCTTCATTCGTGATATATTTTTTCTGTATATGTCATTCGGGAAGTTTTCCTATTTTATGGATTCTTACATTTGAAAATAGAATATACTGATATGAATGTACAAAATTTTAAGGAGGTTTAACAAAGAAAGGGTTATTTTATTTGTGGCTCTTCCAGTATTTCAACTGCACCATTTGATAAATAATCTTTATAGAATATTCGTATATTTTTGTACAAAATAGCTTCGCCTTCGTGATCCTAATATCGCTAATCGTTGTAAAATCTCCTATAACACCTCGCTCGTCGTTGTCTATTTCTATAATAATAATAATGGTGAAGAATAATGATTATTATAATGACTCCAGATAACGAGCTACATAAGGGTGAATTTAAGGTAAGAATGGTGTTTTTATGTATAAAATCTAAAAATAGTGGGTTAAAAATTGAGGGGTCACTTAATTCTGAGTATTGGGTACCCCATCCCAAGATATTTTTTGACAAAGTTCCATAAAATCCCCTATTACTGCTCACCACCATCTTGTATGACATCACACGTGATGTCATGCATGACATCGTTATGACATCATCATAGTATTGATTTTTTGATGACATCACGAATGATGTCACAGTCTAAGGGTATAAAGCTTGTGGGTGTTCCACAGCCTAAACCCCTGCACGGATTTTCACCAAATTTTCAGGGGATGTTTATCCCAAGATGATCTAGAGCTTATTAGGTTTTGAGAGGTATCTGGTAATAACTGTTGCCATGGCAACACTTTTCAAGATTTTTTTGCCTTAATTTTTGTGGGTGTTCCACAGCCTCAACCCCTGCATGGATTTTTACCAAATTTTCAGGATTTGTTTATTCCAAGATGATCTAGAGCTGATTAGGTTTTGAGAGGTATCTGGTAATAACTGTTGCCATGGCAACACTTTTCAAGATTTTTTTGCCTTAATTTTTGTGGGTGTTCCACAGCCTCAACCCCTGCACGGATTTTCACCAAATTTTCAGGATTTGTTTATTCCAAGACGATCTAGAGCTGATTATGCTTTGGGGGATATCCAGTAATAACTGTTGCCATGGCAACACTTTTAAGATTTTCCAGGTCTTAAATTTTGTAGGTGTTCCACAGTCTAAACCCCTGCACGGATTTTCACCAAATTTACAGGATATGTCTATCCCAAGATGATCTAGAGTTTATTAGGTTTTGGTGGGTATTCAGTAATAACTGTTGCCATGGCAACACTTTTTAAAGATTTTTCCAGGTCTTAAAGTTTGTGGGTGTTGCACAGCCTAAACCCTTGCGTGGATGAATGACCTAAAAATCAATCAGGTTCTTTTTTTTGACAAAATATGAAAATAAATAAAAAAAAACTACAAGTGTATATCAAACAAAAAAACTTTTAATGTTATCAAATAACATCAATTGCAGTATATATTGGCACATCAGTACGAGTGGCTTTGCTTTGCTTTGGCAATAAAAAAAGAATATCCCCCCTCCCAATTCTAACGTAATCCAATAACATGAAATTTACAGTATATATATATTGACACATCAGTACACGTGGCTTGGCTTTGCTTTGGCAATAAAAAAATAATATCCCCCCTCCCAATTCTAACGTAATCCAATAACATGAAATTTACAGTATATATATTGACACATCAGTACACGTGGCTTGGCTTTGCTTTGGCAGTAAAAAAAAAAAGAATATCCCCCCTCCCAATTCTAACGTAATCCAATAACATGAAATTTACAGTATATATATTGACACATCAGTACACGTGGCTTGGCTTTGCTTTGGCAGTAAAAAAAAAAGAATATCCCCCCTCCCAATTCTAACGTAATCCAATAACATGAAATTACAGTATATATATTGACACATCAGTACACGTGGCTTGGCTTTGCTTTGGCAGTAAAAAAAAATTCTAACCCCCAATTCTAACATAACAACCAAATCTAATTGGTTGTTGAAAGAAGAAATGATTTTTTTTTGTGGAACTATAAGTGTAAAAACTTCACCCACCAATAATTCCCTCGCATAAAAAAAATTGAAAATATTAAAAGAGGGAGATTTTCAAGCATAATAATCTACCACTGGGTGGACACACTATGCAGAATTTACAGTCCGATTGACAATTTAATGTACCACTCAAGCATTTTTGCTTAGCCCTTTGTGCTACACTAAACTGCCAATCGTACTGTAAATTCTGCAGAATGTCTACCCAGTGCTGTTTTATTACAACTAGACGTTACATCTAAAATGTATGACAACCTGTATTATAAGACACCGTGCACAACTAAAAATTCTTTACGCACTACTAAATTGTGCACAATAATATATATAAATATACCAAAAAAAATCCACCACTTTTTGGATAATAATAATAATAAGTGTAAAAACTTCACCCACCAATAATTCCCTCACATAAAAAAATATTGAAAATATTAAAAGGGGGAGATTTTAGGCATAATAATCCACCACTGAGTGGACACACTATGCAGAATTTACAGTCCGATTGACAATTTAATATATCACTCAAGCATTTTGTGCTACACTAAACTGCCAATCAGACTGTAAATTCTGCAGAATGTCTACCCAGTGCTGGTTTATTACACTACATGGGGCCATGACAGGGCAGTGGTAACACTTGACTCCTACCTGTAAGATTCAAACCCCAGACCTTAACATTGGTAGTTTACTGGTGGTCGGCAGTTTTACAGTGCAGAACCTTGACCAACTGGTTACCTCTGGCCCCTATCAAAAACTATCCATCATGATATGACCTATTACATTAAAAAAAGCCCATGTAAGATAAAAATTATTATTATTATGAGAAATGAACATAATTGTCTCTACTGAAAATAGCAAAGCTACCTAAATTATATAACCTTTTACAACATGAAGCTACTCTCTCTGACAGAACAAAGGGGAAAAAAAATTAATATTTTACTGTGAAATTAATGTGAATTCTTTGAATGTGAGCCCTTATGTGATACCATTTCAGAATAATCTAGTATTGACCAGGATATTATGGTATAAAACACACACAAATAAAAAAACTCTGTCTAGAAAAAACAATGTTTTCCATTTTTTTGTTTTCCCCCCAAAAAAAATAATTGAAAAGAAAAGAAAAATGTAAACAAAAAAAAAACAAAAAAAAATTGCAAAAATAAAAATTTACTTTAAACATCAATGCTACATTCGGAAATAGTATCACTGAGGCTCCCATTCAAAGAAGGAAAAGAATCAACTAATGACAGGTATGTATTTGTATCAATATTTATTAAGTCAGATTGCCCCACAGATGCAACAGGACTCAAGGTCTGGGTGGTGTCTTGGACTCTGGAAGGGCTGGACGGGGTAGCCTCCTCCCCATAAGTGTCCATTCTTATCGATTGTAAATGAACTTCATCATCTTCATCAACCATGCTCGTGAGATAGCACAATCTTGTGAAAAAAATCTCGAAAAAGGATAAAAAAGACTACCAGAGGTATAACAATCATTACTACCATTGTTGGGAAGTGGAGCATCGCTAGGAGCCTCACTGTAGGGTCACCATCACTTCCACTGGTTCCATCTTCGATTGTTTCTGGAATCTTTGTTATTTCTTCGCCTGAATATATACAAAAAAAACATAACCAATTACAATCTATATATTAAGAATAGGTAACTTGCACACACATGGAATGATTATAACTATTAACATTTATTATTTTGATGATGACGATAACTTGTACACATAGAATGATTAACACATAACTATTAACATTTATTATTATTATGATGATGATGATTACTTTAAACATATCTCAAATATACCACATATTTTTTACCTCGTGTACATTCTAGCACTCGAATGTCGTCGGGAATATCTTCAATATTATGTACAGTCCTTACAGAAAAGGGGGCAGAGTTATCTTTTTAATGATCGTAGTATAATATATTCAACTAAATGGGTCTTGCATTATTATTATTATTATTATTTTATTTCAAAAAAAATGTGGAGTTTTTTTTTATCTTTCCCTCCCGCTGACTTTTTTTTGTATATAGTTCACAATTTCACTTACCCGATATTGTTTCTGTCCCTTGAGCTGTCACTATATAGCTTTCTTCTAGACTCTTCAAAAGCTCCATGGTTTTAATTGAAAAGGAGACTTTCTTTTCTGTTTTTAGTGAAAATATTATCGGACCTACTGCCAAAGCCAAGCCAAGCCACGTGTACTGATGATGACGCAAAAATGATGATAATATCATGCTTTATGATGCATTGTTAACCTTAATACGTCTAATAGGTTATGACATCACACAAAATGCTTTGTGACGTTATAACCAATGATTTTAGGAATAGTGTGAAACTATTCATTTTTCTAGTCACAATACCTAAATATGAGGAGTTATTTTATTCAATTTTTTTCCTCTATCGTATGCATGTGACAATATTGAGGGAGGAGAGAAATATTATTGCTGCAATCCAAGATCCTAGAACATGATACAATATATAACAAAATATATCTTACTGATATCAAAATCACCCTTTTGTGAAAACAATAAGTGTCTTTTTATGTAAACATAGTTTACATAACCATAACATAATGGAATATCTCTAAAATAGCCTGGAGAAAAGATTAATATTTTTTGTTTTTATTCTATTCCTATTATACTTATTATTAATGAAATTGAATGGATTGTCGATTGCAACACCCTATCACTTGTATGATCTCTGGGGGGTGACTAGAAGTGAAAAAATTACTGATTCATGGATTGCACAATTTGTTTAACAAGATACATTTACCCTGATAATATAAGGGATAGTGTGACAAAAATTCTCTTTTTTCTCACACTATCTAAATATAATGAGTTACTTGATTCAATATCTCCCCCTTAACTTGTATCAGATGGAGGAAGGTTAGTCAGTGTGACAAAAATGAATTTTTTTACACTGTCCCAAATACCCTTGATTATAACGTCACAAGACATATTGTGATGCAGTAAACTATTAAACGTATTAAGGTTAAAGCATCATAAAGCATAATATTCATAAAATATGAATCATCATCAATACACATGGCTTTGCTTGGCTTTAGTAGTATCTTAATTACTAACTTCAATAATTATTTTATATTATTAATTCATTTTAAAGAAATCTGGGTACAAATGTACCCTTTTGAGGCTTGTGTACCCAAATTTTATTTAAAATCAAATAAAAACATAAAATAATAATATAATAAATTAAAAAATATAATGTAGAATGGTAAATAGGTGAATGCTATTTTTTCTGACTTTTTGCAATAATGCTTTGTGTTGATAGGTGAAAGTCTTTTTAAAAATTTCTTGTTGGAAAAAAATAAAAGAAATATGAATAAAAGAATTAAGAATGGGATGAATATTTGTATATTTCTATTTAGCGTTTAATTTTTTTATGGTGGGGAATAAAATTCCCCTTGATGACTTGAAAGCTGCTTTTTTTCTTTAAACCCATTCCTGCAAGGTATTGAAGAGAAAGAATATGATTATATATGGCTCTCTTCAATTTTAACCTTTTCACTGTGCTACCGGTCCAATCATACAAGAAATTTTCATGGTAAAAATCCAGCAAAGAATCTATGGTGTCAAACACAGCTTGAGTTGAATTCCAACCGAAAACGGCTGGAAAGTGGTTCCCTGACAATCTCCCTCATAAAAAGTGTCTCAGGGGTCAATTTAACCATTAACATAAGTTCATATTTTGATTAATCAAACAACACAATGAAAGAAAATGACTCTGACAAAAAGTCAAAGCAATCTTTCTGCTCCTTTAAATGAATGATGTAGCTCAACATATTGAAAATGTCAACTGAAAAAAAATATTAATTTTTTCTCCAGGCTATTTTAGAGATATTCCATTATGTTATGGTTATGTAAACTATGTTTACATAAAAAGACACTTATTGTTTTCACAAAAGGGTGATTTTGATATCAGTAAGATATATTTTGTTATATATTGTATCATGTTCTAGCATCTTGGATTGCAGCAATAATATTTCTCTCCTCCCTCAATATTGTCACTTGCATACGATAGAGGAAAAAAATTGAATAAAATAACTCCTCATATTTAGGTATTGTGACTAGAAAAATGAATAGTTTCACACTATTCCTGAAATCAATGGTTATAACGTCACAAAGCATTTTGTGTGATGTCATAACCTATTAGACGTATTAAGGTTAACAATGCATCATAAAGCATGATATTATCATCATTTTTGCGTCATCATCAGTACACGTGGCTTGGCTTGGCTTTGGCAGTAGGTCCGATAATATTTTCACTAAAAACAGAAAAGAAAGTCTCCTTTCAATTAAAACCATGGAGCTTTTGAAGAGTCTAGAAGAAAGCCATATAGTGACAGCTCAAGGGACAGAAACAATATCGGGTAAGTGAAATTGTGAACTATATACAAAAAAAAGTCAGCGGGAGGGAAAGATAAAAAAAAACTCCACATTTTTTTTGAAATAAAAAAATAATAATAATAATAATGCAAGACCCATTTAGTTGAATATATTATACTACGTTCATTAAAAAGATAACTCTGCCCCCTTTTCTGTAAGGACTGTACATAATATTGAAGATATTCCCGACGACATTCGAGTGCTAGAATGTACACGAGGTAAAAAATATGTGGTATATTTGAGATATGTTTAAAGTAATCATCATAATAATAATAAATGTTAATAGTTATGTGTTAATCATTCTATGCGTACAAGTTATCATCATCATCAAAATAATAAATGTTAATAGTTATAATCATTCCATGTGTGTGCAAGTTACATATTCTTAATATATAGATTGTAATTGGTTATGTTTTTTTTTTTTGTATATATTCAAGCGAAGAAATGACAAAGATTCCAGAAACAATCGAAGATGGAACCAGTGGAAGTGATGGCGACCCTACAGTGAGGCTCCTAGCAATGCTCCACTTCCCAACAATGGTAGTAATGATTGTTATACCTCTGGTAGTCTTTTTTATCCTTTTTCGAGATTTTTTCACAAGATTGTGCTATGTCACAAGCATGGTTGATGAAGATGATGAAGTTCATTTACAATCGATAAGAATGGACACTTATGGGGAGGAGGCTACCCCGTCCAGCCCTTCCAGAGTCCAAGACACCACCCAGACCTCGAGTCCTGTTGCATCTGTGGGGCAATCTGACTTAATAAATATTGATACGAATACATACCTGTCATTAGTTGATTCTTTTCCTTCTTTGAATGGGAGCCTCAGTGATACTATTTCCGATTGTAGCATTGATGTTTAAAGTAAATTTTTATTTTTGCAATTTTTTTTTTTTTTTTTTTTGCATTTCTGTTTTTTTTTTTTTTTTACATTTTTCTTTTCTTTTCAATTATTTTTTTTGGGGGGAAAACAAAAAAATGGAAAACATTGTTTTTTCTAGACAGAGTTTTTTTATTTGTGTGTGTTTTATACCATAATATCCTGGTCAATACTAGATTATTCTGAAATGGTATCACATAAGGGCTCACATTCAAAGAATTCACATTAATTTCACAGTAAAATGTTATTATTTTTTTCCCCTTTGTTCTGTCAGAAAGAGTAGCTTCATGTTGTAAAAGGTTATATAATTTAGGTAGCTTTGCTATTTTCAGTAGAGACAATTATGTTCATTTCTCATAATAATAATAATTTTTATCTTACATGGGCTTTTTTAATGTAATAGGTCATATCATGATGGATAGTTTTTGATAGGGGCCAAAGGTAACCAGTTGGTCAAGGTTCTGCACTGTAAAACTGCCGACCACCAGTAAACTACCAATGTTAAGGTCTGGGGTTTGAATCTTACAGGTAGGAGTCAAGTGTTACCACTGCCCTGTCATGGCCCCCTGTAGTGTAATAAACCAGCACTGGGTAGACATTCTGCAGAATTTACAGTCTGATTGGCAGTTTAGTGTAGCACAAAATGCTTGAGTGATATATTAAATTGTCAATCGGACTGTAAATTCTGCATAGTGTGTCCACTCAGTGGTGGATTATTATGCCTGAAAACTCCCCCTTTTAATATTTTCAATATTTTTTTTTATGCGAGGGAATTATTGGTGGGTGAAGTTTTTACACTTATTATTATTATTATCCAAAAAGTGGTGGATTTTTTTTTGGTATATTTATATATATTATTGTGCACAATTTAGTAGTGCGTAAAGAATTTTTAGTTGTGCACGGTGTCTTATAATACAGGTTGTCATACATTTTAGATGTAACGTCTAGTTGTAATAAACCAGCACTGGGTAGACATTCTGCAGAATTTACAGTATGATTGGCAGTTTAGTGTAGCACAAAGGGCTAAGCAAAAATGCTTGAGTGGTACATTAAATTGTCAATCGGACTGTAAATTCTGCATAGTGTGTCCACCCAGTGGTAGATTATTATGCTTGAAAATCTCCCTCTTTTAATATTTTCAATTTTTTTATGCGAGGGAATTATTGGTGGGTGAAGTTTTTACACTTATAGTTCCACAAAAAAAAATCATTTCTTCTTTCAATAACCAATTAGATTTGGTTGTTATGTTAGAATTGGGGGTTAGAATTTTTTTTTACTGCCAAAGCAAAGCCAAGCTACGTGTACTGATGTGTCAATATATATACTGTAATTTCATGTTATTGGATTACGTTAGAATTGGGAGGGGGGATATTCTTTTTTTTTTTTACTGCCAAAGCAAAGCCAAGCCACGTGTACTGATGTGTCAATATATATACTGTAAATTTCATGTTATTGGATTACGTTAGAATTGGGAGGGGGGATATTCTTTTTTTTTTACTGCCAAAGCAAAGCCAAGACACGTGTACTGATGTGTCAATATATATACTGTAAATTTCATGTTATTGGATTACGTTAGAATTGGGAGGGAGGATATTCTTTTTTTATTGCCAAAGCAAAGCCAAGCCACGTGTACTGATGTGTCAATATATATACTGTAAATTTCATGTTATTGGATTATGTTAGAATTGGGAGGGGGGATATTCTTTTTTTATTGCCAAAGCAAAGCCAAGCCACTCATACTGATGTGCCAATATATACTGTAATTGATGTTATTTGATGACATTAAAAGTTTTTTTGTTTGATATACACTTGTAGTTTTTTTTTATTTATTTTCATATTTTGTCAAAAAAAAGAACCTGATTGATTTTTAGGTCATTTATCCACGCAAGGGTTTAGGCTGTGCAACACCCACAAACTTTAAGACCTGGAAAAATCTTTAAAAAGTGTTGCCATGGCAACAGTTATTACTGAATACCCACCAAAACCTAATAAACTCTAGATCATCTTGGGATAGACATATCCTGTAAATTTGGTGAAAATCCGTGCAGGGGTTTAGACTGTGGAACACCTACAAAATTTAAGACCTGGAAAATCTTAAAAGTGTTGCCATGGCAACAGTTATTACTGGATATCCCCCAAAAACATAATCAGCTCTAGATCGTCTTGGAATAAACAAATCCTGAAAATTTGGTGAAAATCCGTGCAGGGGTTGAGGCTGTGGAACACCCACAAAAATTAAGGCAAAAAAATCTTGAAAAATGTTGCCATGGCAACAGTTATTACCAGATACCTCTCAAAACCTAATCAGCTCTAGATCATCTTGGAATAAACAAATCCTGAAAATTTGGTGAAAATCCGTGCAGGGGTTGAGGCTGTGGAACACCCACAAAAATTAAGGCAAAAAAATCTTGAAAAGTGTTGCCATGGCAACAGTTATTACCAGATACCTCTCAAAACCTAATCAGCTCTAGATCATCTTGGGATAAACATCCCCTGAAAATTTGGTGAAAATCCGTGCAGGGGTTTAGGCTGTGGAACACCCACAAGCTTTATACCCTTAGACTGTGACATCATTCGTGATGTCATCAAAAAATCAATACTATGATGATGTCATAACGATGTCATGCATGACATCACGTGTGATGTCATACAAGATGGTGGTGAGCAGTAATAGGGGATTTTATGGAACTTTGTCAAAAAATATCTTGGGATGGGGTACCCAATACTCAGAATTAAGTGACCCCTCAATTTTTAACCCACTATTTTTAGATTTTATACATAAAAACACCATTCTTACCTTAAATTCACCCTTATGTAGCTCGTTATCTGGAGTCATTATAATAATCATTATTCTTCACCATTATTATTATAGAAATAGACAACGACGAGCGAGGTGTTATAGGAGATTTTACAACGATTAGCGATATTAGGATCACGAAGGCGAAGCCTGAGTGATTCTAATGCGCTAATCGTTGTAAAATCTCCTATAACACCGAGCTCGGAGTTGTCTATTTCTATTCTAACATGACATTTTAAAATTATCTCATAAAAATTAGTTTTGAAGCTATTTTGTACAAAAATATACCAATATTCTATAAAGATTATTTATCAAATGGTGCAGTTGAAATATTGGAAGAGCCACAAATAAAATAACCCTTTCTTTGTTAAACCTCCTTAAAATTTTGTACATTCATATCAGTATATTCTATTTTCAAATGTAAGAATCCATAAATGTCGTATTTACCATTATTTGTTTATTTAATAACAAAAATCCAAGCTGTTACTTGAAGTTTTCTTTTTGCGGAGCGGCATTGTGAGCGATAAAATAGAACTAGGGATGTTATGCGGGGTTTTACAGAGCAACTTTTCGCGTCTGGATACCATATCTTCATATCTACTCCCCCTTGTTATTGTTATCACCTGTCAATCACTATGATGTCACTGGTCACGTGACTGGTCAAGGGATTCCCCCTAGGCTCCGCCCAGTACCTGTACATCACCCGTCATGTGACCTGTGACGTCACTGGTCATGTGACTGGTCAAGGGATTTCCTCTAGGCTCCGCCCACTACCTGTCAATCATCGGTCACGTGACTGATGATGTCACTGGTCAAGGATTCCCCCTAGGCTCCGCCCACTACCTGCCAATCATCGGTCACATGACTGATGATGTCACTAAGCCCCGCCTACTCCCCAGTCACCTGACCCATTGCTACGCAACGGTCACGTGACTAAATACTGCAATCTGATTGGCTCGCGCTATAGTGTCAGGACTATTCTTCTGCCACTGACAGTTTTATCCTCATGGATAAAATTGTTGCTTTATATTTGTTTTCAAGATTTAAAAACAATTTACTATTTACATTGTCTTCCTGTATCCACTTAGCCCTAGTTCTAACTCATTACCTTTTTAGTGATGTCTACCAAAAAGTCAAATTTGCGATTTATTTTGTATCAAGAATATGATCTAGATCTTTCACATAAGTACTTTCATTGGTTCTTTGTGAACACAACAAATAGATAAACAAACAGATAAACAAACAAACGAATGCATTCAAAACATAACTTCCTGTTTGGGGTAATAAACATATTTTAAGACCTTATATGACTTCTTTATTGTTTTTAAAATTTGACAATTTAAGACAAGAGTACTTAGACAGCATGTACCTCAGCAAAGCAATATAATCATAAATGATCCGTTGAGTCTCAAAATTTGGACCAAGACCCATCTCCTCATTTTTCAGGAAGATCCCATTGCCTCTAGCCAGGGTAAAGAAGTAACTGGGGATAACATTTTTCATTTATTCACATGCACATCTAACAGTTACTTTAATATTTATGTACATTTGCAAATTACTACACATCTACTAATTTATTCACTACGTTCCATATTTTATGAGTTTCATGACCATGAACACGTAAAACATATTCATAATTATTTATATATTCATGACTATATAGACTTACAACTTTTTAAAAGTTTAGGGACCTAAGTGACAGACAGATGCAGTGCCAGAGCCCGCAGTGCCGTGGGGGGTGCAAGTAAGGTACGTGGTTATGGGCAAGCCCAGCACAAGAATAGAAAAATTTGCCTTAATGGTAAGTTTGAGGCCATCTTTTAGTTAGAGGTTTTTAAGTTGAGATGATTCATGTATAATAATAGGTAAGGGTGGCCCTAGCCCCGGGCTTCAAACAGTGTTAAGGTCAACATAGAGTTTAGATTTCAAAGTTGCATTTTTGAATTACTGCAAGAGTTAAGGTGGCCTCAAGGTTGAGGTAATATTAGAATAGTGAAGTTGAGATTAAACTTGCATGGTTTTTATAAAGGCTTGGACATTATTTTGGATGTGATTTTATGGATATGTACTTAGATTGTAAAGTTTAGAATAAAAAGAGTTGATAAAAAAGCGGTTTTAGTTGTTTGCAATAAGAGCCCCCAATAAGAACCAATGTGGCTTTCAGAGTCAAACCATGGTAAGCAACCAGCCATCTAGCTCGAGGATGTATTGGCTTAACTAACTGAATAATACAGTCCCCTGTGCCTGTGAGATAAATAGAGTAAGAAAAAGACAATGCAATAATTTATATCCAATTATATAAAATGTAAATAATCAAGATATTTATACAGTAACTAGATAAAACAATAAATTTGACTAGCAATTATAATCAGCTTGTGTCAGATAATGCAAGGATTTGTAATATCATGACTATAAACATTCGCAAAATACTGCCATGATTTAAACCCAAATAAGTTTAGTTAGTTCAAGACCAAGTCAGTATTATGCACTACATGTTGGATGATATATATACATAATGTTTAAAATATTTACACTAAAAGCAGATAGTTTCAATTAGCATGCATAACATTTACAGAATAACTTGCAAAGTTTAAAGTCATCTACACATTATTAAACATAGCTAGGATGTGGAAGCAATGTTCATTTTCAATTAATGAGTAATATATGCAATAAACAAAATATAAACAAACAGACAAACAGTCATGAATTTATTACCTCCTAATGAGGAATGAAAGCTTATCGGGGTAGTGGTATCACTCATCAAGATCAATACCTTTTGAAGTTCTAATTTGCAATTAACATACATCCAAATCAGGTTAGAAAGGTACTACATGTACTTACTTTGAAAGACACAACAGTCATCAATGGTGGTTCTTGACAAGTAATAAGTATCATCTCCCCAACTAATTGCCAGGCTATCATTATGAGACAACCCATATGAAGATCACGTGATTAAGGCCACTAACCAAATCCGGGGTTGCTTATGAGATTGCTGGATCCCCTGTTGGGTAATATCTACCCATCTAAACATTAATGACATTTAAAATATTTTGCTGGAAATGTTTTCAAACATTCATCATGAAATGTTGGATTAACTGTGTAAATGAACATTTAAACAACATTTGTTGACAATGGTTTGTAAGTGTTGCCTCTGAAAATGTTTTACAAACATTCAATAGCAACTGGGTTTTTTTCATACCCATCATTTTAAAATTTATTTAAATGTTTTTATCAAATGTTTTGAAAACATTCTATCACAAAGGTTTTATACCCATATTTTCAGAATATTTATAAAACGTTTGCCCGCAAATATTTGCAAATAAAGATGGTGGTGAGTAAACAAGGAACAACAAGGAAATTGTCAACACTTTGACTGGTCTTGGTTTGCACTATAACAATTACTGTAAGAGGAAAATATGGAGCAAAACACTTGCAGAAACAAGTGTGAAGAAACATGTAAACAGGAGTGGCTGTTTCAAACACAGCGATACTCAACATAGAGCTTATGCAATTTCTTAAGAACAGGGGTTATAGTGGCGTACCTACCTGATTGACTAATCTGGACAGAGAGAACTACCAAAGACATTAATTAGAAAACATGCTTTATACTGATCTGTCTTTTTGAAGCAGAATTAGTATTATCATGAATCAGTTTCTAGTTCACTTGTTTACATCTATTCTTTTATATCATTAAGACACCTGTTCAACTATTCAAAGGAAGACGATGTTAGATATAAATAATTGTAATAATTATATTGAACAGTTCACTGAGGCAATGTGTAGTAAGAAAATCAAAGTATGTATGAATTTTGTATATGATATGTGTGACAAAAGAAGCCAGCTGTTAAGTACAAGTATGTAAATGTTAAATCTCCTGCCTGTGTAACTGTCATGTAATATCTAATTTGTATGGACTAATAAGCCCGAAGGGGCTGGGTATTTTGTTTTACAAGTTATATTTTTAAGTCATGTATTTACCATATACTATGTCACTTTAATAAGGTAATAATTTCATTTTGTAAAGAGAATAAGTCCTTAACTCAGGTTTTGATGGTAATTTTGTAAGCCATTCTTTATGCATAATATCACCATGTTTTTCTTCCAGTTGGGTAATGCTAATTTCCTAGGCATTTTCAAAGCTTTCAGTACTATTCATTGATTCCAATATGTCACATATGTAGGATTCCCAATTGCCTGATGTAAGTTTTTAACCTCCATTCAAAAATTGTCGTGGTTAAGTTACCAGATTTCAGTCTGCAGATTTTGTTCCATAACCTTACTGCCGATACCATATACCTTTACTTTACAAGATCCCATCTCATATCACCCTGAAAAGACAAAATAGGGGCATTTCTATGCAGTCCAAGGTAAAAACGTATTGGACGGTTTTGAATTTTCTAACAATGCCAATTTCCAAAAGGATGTCAGTAGTGTACAATGAAAACCAAAACAGAACCTTGGGGAACTCCAAGCAAGCGTTAACAAATATCAGACAAAGTAGAAACAATTTCTATTGACCGATAATGCTCAGATAAGTAGGCATGTTTGTGACCCAATGGTGATTCCAAAGTTTAGCTTTAAACTAAGCACTCCTCACCTTATGGTAGCGACATGTGGTCCTGCAATGTGTTCAATAATAGAGATTGCAAAAATGTTTTCACAAGTTGTCAGTTAAGACCATGGTCCCCAGGGTATAATTACGTGATGAGGTTAGCATATGGGTGTAATTATTCTTATTATCACTTTTCCCGCCATAAAATTGATGTTTTACCTAGGAAGTTTTGAGGAGCGAACATTCACCCACCTTCTTCCCTGTAGCATTGCTATATGCCACCGTACCATCTGACAGGTTATTCACTCTACCCTGCACTACACTGCCAATCCAGTTTGTGCCGTACCATCTAAATAGTTTTATGTTCTATATGAGGCCTTTCTTGTCCCTTCTTTTAGTCAGTGTAATAACACTTGTTTGAACTTTAACAATAATATTCAGTTGTAAGTTTATGTGATATTAATTAGTACATTAGTCATTGGATTATGCAGTTGTAAGTTTAATGGATATGAATTAATATTGATATAAGTTTTTATGTCATGTAAAAAGGGCTATTAACTCCATTATTACTGTATTCAAGTAATTGTCTTCTCTGTCCCTAGACCCTAGCCTTGACTTACTGGGATTATAAAAGAGTTATTTAATGTACATCTAATCTAAGTATGCCCTGTGGTTTTTGGTAACAAGACAAACAGACAAACATATGACATAAAATTTAAAAAAAAACAACATAATTTTATGGCTATGTAAATGTAACTTCCATCCCCTTTCTAATTTATGTATGTTGTTATGTAGACTATCTAATTCAGCCCTAAAGATATATATCAGCTAATTACTTTGACATGATCGTGACTTTTAATGCACTACATTATTATTTATTCAAAACAAGACAGTGCCCCAGGAACATAACACCGCTGTGTCTGTCCTCTCATTTTGTTGTCTGCCTTTGACAGGACATTGTGCTTCCAGAGATTTACTGCAAAGAATCACCATGGTAACAATGAAGCAGCAAAGAGAAATTACAGCCATTTTACAGATCGTCTGTAGGCAAATCCTCAGCAGCAGTGGTTGGCAAACTGACTTTCATTGCAAATTGTTAAATGTAATGTAAACCAGGCAATTGTTTTTTTTTTGCCTAATGTCTGTCTTAAAGCATTATAACTGAGAAACATAATGGTGTAATTTTATACAAAATTCAGAAAATTGGTAGTCCCAATACAAGGGTTAAGTGTTTATACAACTGCATATCACAAAATATATGATCCTTGTATCCTCGTTAAATTTACAAATTGTATAATTTACAACATTTAATGTACAATATAGCAGCAGTTTGAGAAGAGTTAATTAAAATTAAAACCATTATATGAGAAAGAGAACTTAATATTCTATAGAATAAAATTTAAAAAAAGGAAACCTTTAGTATTTATTTAACTGGCGTTATAACTAGTGTACTAGTTATTGTAATTTCTACCAATAAAATGAAAACTGATTGGCCAAAAATATATAAAGCAGTGCAAGAATATTCTTGTGTAATGTTAAAACTCCCCATTCTCTGTGTTCTCATTGTATATTTTATTCACTGTAACTATGAAATGTAATAATACCAATTCAACACATTAGTAATATTAACCAGGCAATTGTATAAACATGTATTTTTAAATAATAACATAGGTTATGGTTGGAACTGGGTTTTAAACTTTGTCTCCTGTGGAAGAGTTGCTAGTTCTTTGCTCATGTCTAGTAGTTTACTGATCAAATTGTGACTCTCCAGTATTCATCGCTTTCTTCCTTCATTTGATGCCCCAGTTCCACTGAGAGTTTCCCACCAGGCACCAAATCCTTGAAAACATTTTGCAAGGAATCTTGAATCGAGAAGGTCAGCAGCATAAACATGGTGGTCTTACCAGTCTGTACCATCTTTAAGAGATGTTTAAACACATCAATGAGTGAGCAGTTCTGTCCCAACTAGTCTCAATCAGTCTTGTCAGTCATCACTAACATAATAGCCTGTCTTTTGACTGATACAACATATATTTTGGGTCACTTATACTATCCAATCTATCTCATGATTTGGTGTTACAAGTTAATTTTTTAATTCTGCCAGCTGAGATGAAGTTTTCTGATATATCCTTTTGTTCGTATGATTTTTAACAGTAAGGCAAAAATGAGCTGAATAGTAACTCACATTTTTTCACCCAGCTGCTAGGTTCTTACAATAACCCTCAACACTGAAAGTGAGTCAAAATTTTTCCATCAAAATATGACTTATAAATTGTTATTGTCTATTTATTATCGTTAGAACACTTACTGACTGTAAACATGCATTTTACTATCTTGTAAAATAAGCTATTGCAGCAACTTGGTGTCTCCTACCTCTTGAACCATGGGTTCTTACCAAGCATATGAGCTTAGCTAAAATAACTGACAGTGTCGTGCTATTTCCTTGGTTTTGTTATGATTTAATATTACACCTGTCTTCTGTCTAATTGAAATATGATACCACTACAGCTACTATGACAGATCTTATTAAAGGTCGACCAGTAGGTATCCAGTAACACCTACCTCTCTAGTAGACTCTAACTGCGAGAAGAATCTGAAATATGAAATTTTAAAACCCATTTGGATTGCGGGATCATATTTTAAATAAATAAAAACATATTATTGTTCTTTGTACCAAAATGCTTACTATGATTTTAAAGTATGCAAGATTTATGTAAAGCCGTAAAAGATGTAAAAACTAAAATCATAAATTCCAATCATTCTTGCTGCAACCATCACTGATGTGGTTCTGTGTATTGGCTGCATATTTTATGAGACAGTTTAAGAGCAACAAGCTAAAGTGTTCTATTGAGCCAATGTTCTGTTGATGACAATATTTACTTTTATATAAGATTTAGAGATACTACCATTGCACTTTTTCACCAATTAAAATTATCTTGACTTTAAGTATTTGAAATTCAGAATTCAGTTACTTGTAATTTTATAATTAGGATGCTGCCGGATATTGAAAAATAATTTTATAGGCATTGTATCTTAAAGGTAAATAAAGAAATAAGCAGGCAAAGATTTGCATAAAATTCTGATTGAAGGAATGAACTTGTCACTGCAATGACCAATCAAGTTAGAAGTGGAGGAAAACAATATTGTAAAGGGGTAGGTTAGTGCCAAAATAGATTAAGATATTATTATCTGCCACTGTTGCCTAGTGGGTAGCGCATTCTCCCAGTAAAACATGGGATCATGGTTTGGATTCCAGGTACATGCTGATACATATTGGCTCAGATGACCACTTAAAATGGCAGTCCTCTGCCAATTGGTCCTATGCCCAATGACAGGCTAAAGAACCTCAGGGACACTGAAAAATGGTCATCTCTGAGATTCTGTCTTTCAGTAGGGGATACTTGTGTATCCGGCATGAGTCAAACAGCACTTTGAGTCCTGTAGTAATAAAGATATCGTGTGGTGAGTATAAATATACAATACAAAAGTTAACATACAGATAATATTTGTAGTTTAACCAGTTACTGGGGGGTACAAGTTGGTGAAACATAAATTATAAAGAATGAAGACAGTTTGTGGGATACAATTACTACATGTTAGAATATGATGTACATACATAAATAAGACTAAAAACTGCATAAAATTAAAAGTACGTAAGAGTGTTCCATACAATGAAGCTTTTTTAAAAAGCTTCAATGTGAATATTTTGATACCATAATAAGTTTTAGTAATGCATCTTATTGTTCTGGAGTGTGTCAAATGTTACTGAAAACAAGTAGTCTTAGATCAGATTTCAGGGCTAAGCATTGCAGTGGAACAATTGTTTTTGTAAATTATAACAAAATATGACGAGAATTTATATATTGACTTCATATTTCACAGCCTCAAAAGAGTGAACTAATTTGTTTATGTCACTTTAGAATCCATTTTCTTTCTATGATACCATCTTAAAAACCTAAATAAATGAAGTGAAAATGGGCAAAATGATGCAAAATATGAAAGAAAAAGACAAAGCATTTTAAAGCTAAAAGTTAGATCAACATTTCTGACAAGTCTGGAAAAACAGGGATTTTTTTACCAGCAGCTGCAAGAGACAAGTTTTGGATCTACAATGTGTGATGTTGCAGAGTTGACTTAAGAGCTCTGTCTGTAAAAAACTGTTTATGACACATTGTAAATCACTGTTGGAAGTGGTAAAAATATTTGTGTAACAGCTAAAAGAGTGGCTCATCGCCCATAAAATGGAGACTGATATGAATAAAGGTAAAGCCAAAAACTAAAACCAGTAATACATTTTACTTAATACATATAACACAGCTGGCTTTGTTTAGCACTATTACTTGAAATATAAGCTCCTAAAATGTTATAGATCACATTTTGAAATGCTTAATTATGGTGTTATTTTTAGAATCCTGGAATCACCAAAGAAAGAACTTTGATCTATTCAGAATGAGCAAAACTTATCAGACACAAACTAAAACCGGGCAGGTATTTGAGCTAAGTGTATGCCTTAATTTCTTCCATTTATCTTGGGTTTTGGGGAAATGGTGTAGCAGTAGGTAAAACAATCCCCTCCCATACAACTGCTGGAATCGGTTACCGACAAAGAACTGAAATGAGAAAATTGGTGATTCTTTGCCTGTGTCCAATAATTTATTACCTCCACCAAGGAGGTCTAATTTTCATTACAGTTAGTTTTGTTTGTCCATTTGTCTCTTTGTTTGTGTCTTAGCAGGGCTTAATCTTTAATTTTCAAGACATGTTCAGAGTGTCATAAGATGAGTGTTGGTCCAACTGATAGCCCAATAAATTTTGAGTCATTTTGATCACAGTCTGGGTACAAACAAAAATCCGTTTATTTATTATTGTGTTACTTGGAGGCGGTATGCTCTCTAAGTGCTCTTGTTGTTTATGATTTATTGGACTAAAAATTTGGGGTCAAGTGTAAAGTCTTTCCGAAATACATATTGAAACTTTACATAAAGTAAGCCTTTTGGATATATGAGTCGAAACTTGAAGTATGCATGTTTCCATGTCCATAGTGAACACAGATGAATATTATTATAAGTTTTAAATTCAACAGAGTTGCTTTATATCAAAATGTGTGTGTTGATCTCAATGCAAGGATTTGCTGGGCTAGGGGTTGTAGACTGACAGACAGACTTACTCATTTATTAATATAGGCTTCAGCCTGTGATCTTTCGACGACATGAGAAGAGACAGTTTACAGATTCCACCTAAACATGTACACTCTTTTCAGCCACATACTATGCAGACATTTTTCAAGCCCACAAAAATTTCTCATAAGACTTTAAGAATGTGATATCGGCCCCTGAAATATTACCTCAGCCCTGATATGTGAGATAATATCTTGCTATTGAAGATACAATCCACACATCAGTCCATGTCAGGAGACAGAAAGCAGGCTATATGTTTGTCTGTTTTCAATATAACTATCACAATAATGTATTTGTGATGCGGTGACTAATATATATCCAAGTCACATCAAAGTAATCGTCACATTTCACTCAAGTTTTCATTGTTGCTTGAATGATTTGTGGGTTATTTGATTTTTGTTGCCTTCCCGAGTAAAGAAAATATCCCTTGGGAACAATAACCCTCTTCTTGGATGGTAATTTCTTTTTTTCAACACAAAATTAGACTTGACTGTTTGATACATATCGTCCTCTATAAAGGACAAAGTAGGTGCATGTATTGGTTTGTTGAATCAGGTTAAGTTTCATCAGTAACTAATTGGCTCATGATCACCAGATCATCCTGTCATCAACAAATCACCTGGTACTCACCAAATCATTTTACTCATGTGTGAAGGGTGCTAGTATTTTACATAACGGTGACGTCACATCTTTCCTGTTGGTCATATCTGTACGTATATGATTTCCATTCGACGTCATCCTTATGTCTCCAAAAAAGATGCTCATATCAGAGTAGTGTACATCAGGATAGTATACAGCTGCCTCAAATATCCAGCCCATCCCCCTCTTCACCCCTTCAGTATGAGTATTTATAGTACTCTCTTTATCTGGGTTATTTAACCCTTCTCTTAAACTTTACATAATATTAGTTTCCTATTTCGTGTTACTTAATTCACCTTAGGGTAACCTGTGGAAGGTAAGGTTACCCTAAGTTTAATTAAATAAAATAGATAACTTAATACTGTATAAAGTTTTAGAGTAGGGTTGAGTTGCCCAAACACAGACTAAATCTCTGGTAAGGACTGGAGATGTTAAAACCATTGTATGCAATAAATGGGAATAACTTACTCTATAAGCAGAACAATATTTAACTAAAATACCTCTACAGCTATAGCACTGTAACACAACGTAATGTCAGTCCAATAACACAATCAGGTTATGTTTTGCTATAAAAATCAATTGTTACATTATCGGTTAACAGGTAATTTTGTTATTTTTGAGGTTCTATTGCTATATAACTGTCCATAATCTTACTTATGTGTTAAACTAGTTGACATGAATAAAGTTTGCAAACAACCCATGTTGTAATTAGATGGGCAAAACAACTGAAGTGATAAGATTAATAGCTTCCTTTGCAGAGGATAAAAAAGCGATAATATTTCAAATAAAAACGTCTGCAAACGATTGCTTTACTGCTCGGATTTTTTTTTTTTTTTCAAAATTGCTATAAAGAGGCCAAGCACAATGCCCAGTGTAACATCAGGAAAAATGATAAAAACATGAATGGTTAGCTCAAGTAATAAACACATATTAAACAAAAACTCACAACAGAATTTCAAAAAGCATAATTCATCAGGCACCAAAACAGAACAAGACTAATAAGATTAAAAGAAAATCTAATTTGTGTGAAAATAGTGGGTAAATAATGCATAAAAACAATGAAAGGTGTTTTCCCAATTACAAGCGATCTGTTACCTAAAGCAAACAATGGACACATATCATTTGAAGACACTAAATAACATGAATTAGAACAAATGCCTATCACAACAAGACTAAATTGGTTAAAATAATCAAATTTGTACCAATTTACTGGAACTAGATTGTATGCAATTTGAGAAATATAAGAAATTACTTCGAAACTTGATCAATGACAAACATTGTTGTTATTCTCAAGAGGTTGTTTTTGCCACTTTTGATATCCAAATGACAATAGTAGTAAAAATAACTCAAAAGGGTAACCAAAGGGTAATTCACATTTGATAGAAAGATTCTAGTGGCAATATTTATTTTGGCTGATATGTTTTCCAGGGGCCGTATTCATAAATGGTCTTAGCCAAATCTTAGGCTTAAGTAGACCATATTTATATACAAAAGTTAAATGTAAGACTTGGGTAAGACCTTTTGTAAATATGGTCCAGATGTCTTTCAACAGATCTCTGTATATAAACATAGTTTTGATTGTGCTTTTAAATCTTGACTAATATATACCCAAGTCACATCAAAGTAACCTTCACATTTCACTCAAGTTTTCATTGTTGATTAAATGATTTGTGAGTTATTTGATTTTTGTTGCCTTTCTGAGTAAAGAAAGTATCCCTCGAGGCAAATAACCCTCTTCTTGGATGGTAATTTCTTTTTTCAACACAAAATTGGACTTGACTGCTTAATACATATCATCCTCTATAAAGGACAAAGTACATGCATTCAGTGGATTGATGAATGTGAACAAAAGTTTCATCAGTAACTAGTTAACTAGTTTGTTTTAAAACATAAATTTTATAACCACGTCAGTTGGGTTAAAATGATCAGGTAGAATTAGAAGAAATGAGTGCCAAGAAAGACTTTGAATTCAATCTCTGGGATCTTACTTTTGTGGTGTTGGGTTTAAATCTAGCCTTTGGAAACATGTATGCTGTACTAAGGCTCTGTCCTGACACAACTCTACATGTTGACCTTAGACCTTGGCTAATAAAGGCAGCAAAGCCATAATAATCAGTGGATTGATTCATAATGTAGATCCCAAAGAATGGTAACATCTGCATTGTCCTGCTTGAGTGAAATAAGTGGTTCACATAGTGGGTAAGGTGATTTTACCAGAAGTAGCTGATAGCAGCTGTTTTGGCAAACTGACTGATAAGTTCACCAAAGTCATATCCACGTCCTGATTATTTCTTGTAGGAAAATACCAGTTAAGACTGGGATGCGTAAACTTCAAATAATGTTCCATGCTCTTTGCACTTGATCTACTCTGGTGTCTCTATTTTACATCTAAGGGTAAAGGCTAAAGTATCAATATGCTCTTGGTTAAGCTGATATTTAAATTGTATTAGTTTGGTGGCTGCTATATTTTAAGGGTCAGTAAGTATATGATAACTTCTTTCTTTCATTGGTAAGACCTTTTATCAGTTAATCAGTTAAAGTGATATAGTTGGCAGTTGCTTGCCTGTACCAAATGATTTCCATTGCAGAGTCTTTTAAAATGGTTGCTGGTAAAAGTAAGACAACGCTATAGCTTGTTTAATCTTGGTAGCATCAGTGTATTAGCACTTGATTGGTTCAGGTCATACTTGTACCATAAGATATAATCAATAAAGAAAGGTACCATTCACTCAGATACAACTGATTTGAAGTTTTTACTGTGGCACAAAGACCATGAAAAAGTATGGGCTCGTGAATCAGAAAATACTGGAACTGGCTTAAAGTATCAAACAGGTCATGGAAAACCAAATTTTACGTACATCTGGCCTAAAGGTCCAATTCTATTGAGTATGGTTACCAGTCCTTTGAGTAAAATGTGATGGCTCGTAATATGTTAAATTTATTTTATATAACATTCTGTGCTCTGCTAGTTCATTTGATTTACAATTTGTGGTGATAAATTTGTGTGCAATTTGCCTCTCTGTAATCCTGTCCACTGAAAGGTCAAAGGTCAAAGTTGGGGGGGGGGGGTGGTTGATAGTTAAAATAACAGTGGCTCAAGATATTTGGAAAACACATATATAAATATGGAATGGTGAATGACTTACTTTGTTACGAAACTAAACACAACTTTCGTTGCAAATGCTCTAGCAAGTAGCTGATTGGACTACTTCATACATTCTTTGCTTCACTCACTGACTTCAGATTCAAGAGAATGCAGCATGCTCCAACCATTTAAAATAACTCCACTGACTCCAAGTAAACAAAGTGTATAATTCACACTTCGGTTAAATACATATGAAGTCCTTAATCAAGGTAAACCAGTACACCTCACTGAAAAAACTCTGTCTGAGTACCTTGTCTGCAAATACCAGACACTGTTGCCCCCCAAATTCCTTCAAGTCCCCTGTTTTGAGTTTCACAAAACCCTTTTAGCAACAACACACCTACTTCCAGGAACCCCCTCTCTATTCATATTAAAAATAGTGTTTCAGTAACTTTAGGAAGCATCTTAAGACTCACTTCTTTAAATTAAGTTTCTCCAGCTTCGTAATTCCCCTTGTTTCACACTCAAAAGCCTGTATTATTGGTGTCAGGAAGTAAAAAAAACGTATAAAATTACATTTACAATATATGTATATATTGTGTTATAACTATGCATTAGATTGCTATGGAAAATGCAGATATTGACATTGATTAAATAATGAAGCAATTATTTATGAAAGCATGTGAATTAAATTTATTGCAAAATGCTTTCACTGGTAATTATCACCAAAGTATATAAAGGCAAATTAATTATCAACCACTATGTATTCTGAGCAGAAATGACCATTCTATATTCTGTATTTTATAGCTTAGAGACCAGTTGAAAGGATTCAGATGACAGCAGACACCCAGGTCTAAATTAAAATATGCCAGGCAATTATACTAAAAACCCTTCCTGGGGCACACTGAAGCCGCCTGTAATACTATAAGCTTTGTGGAAGACTTCTGCTTTGTGATATATTTTGCTGATAGATGTGTCTAGGTACAACATCTGCCTACATAATAACCTTACTATGTTCGTAAATAACTTCCAGTAATTTAAAGTTATACCTAGTTCGCACAGTTCTGTACAGCCCTCACAAGCTTCATATGAAGCCGAAAATATTTAACTTATCCAGATTTGTTGTTTAATACATATAATGTTTTAGTAGTATCCTTTGGATTTTAGAAGTCAGGGTTGTTATTTGGTAAGACGTGTTCGGTACAATATGGACAGCATATCCAGCATGTACTGATTTTTTTAAATGTTTGAAAACCCTACCACAAGCTCTCTCATGGAAAACAATAATATACATACCAGAGGCTTCAAGGGGGTGGCTCTGTGTAAACGTGCCCTACCAATTATACGAGGTCTCTTTCCAGGGTCACAAGGACAAGGTCGTGAAGCAAACTTCAAATATAAATTGTTACAAACAGACAGGATGGTGTGGGCAGTCCTTTAGTTACTGTTAGTAAAGAGTGTTCCTGTAAGGTGAAACTTGGTGCTGGAACAATCTTATTTTTAAACTGCTGTTTGGTGGTTTACACTCACACACGTAACCCCACTCCCCTCCCACACACAGAGAGACAGAGAGAACAACAGGAACAAAAAGAAATCCAAATTATGGTTTACCTGTTTGTGGATTGTATTACACAATACCAGTCATATAGTAAAATGGCAAAGTGCTGTTTTGGCTTATTAATTTGACACACCCCTAAAATTGGCATAAAATGAAGTCAAACTAAACTCAAATCCTGGCCAATCAGGAAAACTGAAATATAAGAAATATAAGCATTCCAAAGTAGATGACTAATTGGTACAATATGTTTCGTCGAAAGTACATTTACTCTTGAATCAGTGTATATTGCAATAAAAAAGAACTCCACCCTAAATTACAAAAACAAAACAAGAAACAATTAAAGACTGCATATTTCAACTTTGCAAAACTGACAAATCAAACAGAAGAGTACAATAGCAGAAGTGTTTCCACTGTAAACCACTGAGCATAATTAAAAATAAAAACTATCCAAATGTTGCTCCAGTCGTAATTGTGTACAAGGTATATATAAGCCTTGTAATTTTCTAAACAGTTGTATGGAACATGTAGAGACAGTAAAAACACATGGTGTCATTTTGGATATTAATAATTCAATATGCAGAGATATTGGTTGTCAAGTGTGCTACTACCATCTCAGGGAACTCCATTGTAACTTATCCATGAGACAGCTGTGATGTTGGTAAATACCATGGTCAGCAGTTGCTTGAACTACTTTAATACCTTGCTCTATTACACAACAAAGGCAAACATCAGTAGACTACAAAGAGTTCAGAACATCTTCCGTCGTATTATGTGTAAGTTAAACAATTTCCATAATGCCACACTGTGCTTGAACAGACTACACTGGTCGCCTATTGAGTACTGTATATTGTTTGAAACAGCCTTCTCACATACATAGCAATCAATCTGAACCCAACCTTCATACTAACCTTTCAGATCTCATCAAGCCTAGTGTCCCCACTTGGGGTAACAGCCTTTCTGTTTACTTTTCAAGTACATGCATTGGAAAGCACAGTTTTGCTGTAGATGCCCATACCCAGTAGAACAAACTTCACCCAAACTATCAGATCCTATTGTAAGGTCATTGGGTTGGTTAAAACACTTTCCTATCCAGACTAGCGTTACCCTCTCAACAATCTTCTCCCTTAATGGATGCTTATATTTGGAGGCATAATCTTTCTAATAATTTTACTGTCCCTTTTGTAATCTAATGTCTTAGATGATGTCTACATGAATTAGCGCTTTACAAATACTTTATTATACTTATACATTTGAATATAATTTATTTTTCTTTTTGTGCTTGTTTTAAGCGTAATAAAGTAGATATTTTTTCATTAAAATATAAATTGATGGAAATCCAAAGAGAGTTTATAAACAAAATGTCCCATGGCTTATAGGGGTAATAATACCATTTCTACTTTTATTTATTTATTTGGGGTTTTCCGTCACTTTCAACACTGTACAGGTCATATCACGACGGGTAGTTGGAAGGGTAGAGGAAACCAGTACATACAGTTCGTCAGGGTTCTGTACAGTTAACTGCTGACCAACGGCAAGCAACTACCAGCTTTCCCACTTGAAAAGTGCCGGGAACCAAACCTACCATTTCAGATTCCCAAATGGGCACAACACTAGGAATTGTCATTCAGATATCCCAGAAAACATTAAGGATATTTCCATTATAAGTTCCACTCAATAGCTTTATCTTATATGGTATGGTGAATGACAAGATTGTTGCTGATGACAATCAACGGTCAATTACTGTATTTTGGTTTATGCCAATTTGAGACAAATGCCAAATTGTGCCAACTATACATTTTCACATTATGGCATTGCCTCTTATAATAAAGATTTTAATTTTACTGTCAATAGTCTTTGTATTTCAAGAAGACAATTTAATACCACATTTTTCATCGACACCTTCTGCTGAAACCTCATCCAATTTGTATTTTTATACGATTTTCTTTATTTTATCAAGTCTCTCTACTTGGGTGTTCAGTTTTATGATTATTTTTATTAATCTATTTCTGTTTTTCATGTTTTATACAGACGAAATGTCATTTACGCTTTAAGTCTCTCTCCGAATTGACAATTTTTCAGGGAATTTGATAATGTTGAAAAGAAAACTACTATTATTTATCTTGTTTCATTGCACTGACAGTTCGATCCCCTCATGAATCATTCTTATTGAAGTTCAGAGAAAAACATGTCTTTCTCTGGCATTACAGTCATTACCGCATTTCCAGAGCTTTGAGTAGAAAACTGGTTGACTTTTATCAACACAGAGTAACACAATCAGGGTGAGCTTTAATACCCCCATTCTATGGGGTGGTAAATACATATTAACCACATCCTGTTCACACTTAATTGATAAGGCAGACCAATGTTCTCTCTATTGTAAATGTGTCTTTTTACGTTTGGCATGATACCCCCATCCTTTAGTAACTGTATTATAAACTCACAGGTCGATCCATGACACAAATTTCTCAGTTTCTTTTAAATTGTTTAAGAGTTCCATGGTGTCCTAAAAGTGGCTGTTTTGGGTCAAGTGATGATCACACCTCTGGATTTTCCATTCCCATTCACATTACAGGTGGAAGTGGCTACATTAATATACGTTTCCCAATTCCCTCATAAATTTCCAGACTTCTGTAAGTAACATTTGCATACTGTTGTATTCCCTGTTTTATGTGGCCGTTCACACAAAGTGATATTTATCTTTTCACAATTCAGCCTGCCATAGACGATAAAAAATTGCCGTACCATTTATGTAGCTGTTCTGCTACCTTTCCTCCAGTTCTTTTTTATTCTGTCTCTTTCTGTGCATGTGTGGATATAGATGTTTGCTTAAACATTGCTATATATATATACAGTGACTAAAGTGTATTATTTCTGTGTCAAACCGTGCCCAGTGCATGAGTAGCCACATTGAACAGCAGTAACAGCCTTCAGCTTTTCTTTTGCTGTCATATATAGCCGCCGAAAACACCGTGACTAGGGCATCTATTACTGTTTCAAATCTTCATATTTGATGTTTAATGAATGACACACTCTGTTGTGTCAGAACTATAATGGTCTCCTTTTACATTGCGGAATCATAAGATAAAAAATAGGAAAAACATAAACATTCAAATGTAGATTCAACTTCCTGCCTTGTTTGGTGTCCTGTTCAACCTAAAATGACCTAAAATTGGAGACATTCATTCGGAGTTGAATAACCTTGGTTTAAATAAGTAATTACTTCCAGGGAGAATGAAAAAAAAATGTTGATGACAGCTGCTGAGCTTTAGGCTAACTGCCAAGCCATATTATTAAGGTACTTGCATTTGTTGTGCATGTCTTATAGAAAAAGGAAACAGAATAAATAATCCATTTCACTGACTCTAGATCTAGTTTTTGTTATCTAAGTCTTTGCCAATTTTCACTACTTCCCCAATATCTGAAGTCGAGATTTTGGAAAATCTGATATATTAACGTTTCACGTAAGTGCCATTGAGATCCATTTAAGTTCTGTTAAATATACATCAATGTCTGCTTGCAATTATATTTTGCAATCTTGAATAGTACCATTTATTCTCTCTTAAGGGGAATATCATTCATCTGGAGAGGTACTCCAGAAAGCAGTTACATTATAATCAGGTTTTCATACAGGAAATAATACACTACATGAATAGCTTAAGATGACTTCTGTGCACGAAATAATTGTGTCTTCCTTTAGCAGTTTAAGGTTTAAACAATGCAATCCATTATGTAAATAAAAGTAAAATTGTTTATCTTACGTTTTTATTGGTCCTGTGTGGATGGTAAATCTTTCTTGTTTATTTGTTTGTAAATTATATATATTTTAGAATTTGTTGTCATGTTCTTAAGGGTCCTTACAGTGAAGAAGTTAAGAAGGTTTTAGCTGAATGACCCAGTTTACACTGAACTGTTGACCTATGTCATCGGACTATATCACTTGATCGTGATTGCTGAGTTTTGTCATCAATTTTAGAAGCAGGAATATTAGACTCCTTTGGGAAATACAATACTATGCTAAGAGTAACACAAATTTTTATTGATTTTATGCTAACCTTGATTTTAGCACATTGTACAATTTTATCATGATCCAGAAAAGCACAACGGATTCACAACGGATCATTTTTGGAATTAAGTAGGGAATTGGCAATTTTTTACTGTTAAATATTGATATAACTGTATGCATTGTGTTTCCATACCTCTAGAACTGATCACACTGTGCTAAAATAAGGCTTAAAGGTGATCTTAAAAAACAAAGAAATTGGACCAAACCACAGTAAGCTTTCAAGATTCTTTGTAATCAACTGATAATATTCAGAAATGGGGTTTACATTTCTTCATTCTGTTTATCTTTGAACATTATTGTACCAAACAAATCCCTCAATAAAATAAGAAGGACTTGTAAAACCTTATCACACTATAAGATTAATCTAATGTCATTGTGATGGACCATTACAGCAATTGCCCTGTTTTTCCCAAATGGGCTCTTGCCTTTCAAAGCATACATGATTAATGAAATGACCAAAACATGAGTTGAGGCAGCAGTCATAAATTCTAATCATTTTTGTTTCCCAATGGCTAATGTTGCTTTCCTTATTTGCTCACTCTTTTATGTGGCATTTATATGTACAGTTTACCACATGTTTGATGGCTGATAACTGTGTTCAACATACTGGAGCATGTAAATAGGACTACCTGAATATCTTGTGTGTAATATTTTTAGATGTGGACATTATTTTACCATATAAATAAAAACGTGTATTTATTTCCTATTTTTTAATTTTTCATCATTGACTTTCAATCTACATAAGCTGCAGAGTATTTCAAATACTTATGCACATGTTGTCGCATATAATGTTACACCCATGCTGGCACTGGCTGCACTGGCTGCTTCGTGATCCACTTGCATGTTTGAAACAGTTACATTGGTCAACAACATTTGTCATGTATGCTTTCTCAGCAGTGGCTTCAGGCAGTTATTTTGAACCATCCTTGCTCCTCTCCTACATCACCACGTGCAGTGGCCCTGGCCATCAATACTTGACAGGCTCTCCTTTCAACTCTTCACTTTATAAGCCGGTCAAACACTGTGGCAATAGTTTTGTCTTGGACGTTCCTTAGATTTGGAATGAACCTCCCAACCATGTTACACAATGCAACATCTATTGCCTCCTTCAGGAAGAATCTAGAATCTTTTTTGTTTGCAAAACCCTTTCTGCCATAGCCATCTCGTCACCCCTGTGTCTTGTCGAGCCAGCTATGTCAATGAACCCATGACTATAAATTTTGTTTATGTTTAGCTGTGTCTTAGAGTCTGACAATCAATGGAGATTAACCACTATAAAAGCCATGTTACATTAGACTAGATTGACTTATTTTGTATTATAAAATGCAATTGTGAGAAGTAGGTATTGATAAATTCCGCGAATTCCTTGCAGCTCCCTTAATAATTTGTTTTCACTGAAAAAAACATCTCCATGTGAAGATTGACTGAAATTCCCCTTGGTGTTGAGTTGGGTTCACACTTCTCCATCTTTCTGTCATTCTGATTGGATTCACACAAACGTCTCCCAGATCCACGCACAAATCATATACTGTCTACTGTATTATAAGTGTATACCTTCCCCACAAGGGGGAACTCAGTGTGCTTGCCTTACAAAGACATTGACAAATGTGATAGTCAAAGGGTGTTATGGGTCAATAATCCAGGGTGTGAACCAGGAGAAGGTATTAGGTGGGGAAGTATAAGTAGAAGAGCTGTGTTTTGAGATGTTTCCTCAAGGATGTTACTGGGGGACTGGCTCTTGTATAAAAAGCACGACAGTTCTGTAAAGTTGATGCATAATTAATGCAGGACTTGGAAAAATGATTGTGAAATTAGTGGGCATTATTGTTGAAAGTGGGAACTTAAAGGAACTTAAATTTCGGACAGCTGAGCCTGATATGTCTAGATGATTTGAATGGAAGGAATTTTTCACTGAGGTAAAAAGGTTGGCCAAGTTTGAGAATTTTGTTTGTGATCAGTAGTCCTATTTGAAATGTACTCTGTTTTTATTGGGAGCTTATGAGCTCAAATGTGATCAAACATACAAGTGCAAGTGACTCCTTTGGGATTTCTCTACTACATTCAACTGTAACGTCCCATGTTAACATGTGATCAAACACAGAAGTGCAAGTGACTCCTTTGGGATTGCACTCCTACATTCAACTGTAACGTCCCATGTTAACATGTGATCAAACACACAAGTGCAGCCAGCTCCTGTATGATTGCACTACAACATTTAAATGTGAAGACCCATATTTACAGATGATCGATTGCATCATTGTGGTGCATAATTTTTTTGTACTTCAATAAGAATGCTTTATGGGGAATGAGATCACAACAGCAACTAATAAACTGCAAATTTTGTATGATTGTCAACCTTGCATAAAAAATATGCAAATATTGGAAATAACTGGTCACTGGTAATTGGGCAATAATTTCGGGAAAATTAGTGACCTGTTCATGGTGACCTGTCTGCCGGGCAATAAATTTATTATTGTGAATAGCTACAATATGTAGGTATAAACATTTGTGGCACTGAATCTGTTGAAGGTGATTTTAAAGACACGTTTCTATGTAAGGGTAAATTTAGCTGTGTTATCAGAAAATGTGATATTAAGAACTATGCTTATTTAGTAAAAGCAAAGGACATTACAAGAATTACATTAATTTGACACTAAATAAACATAAAAATGATACAAAAACAGGGCAATGGCAATGCAATACGTGCACAATGCTCTTATTATCAATTCTAGTAACAGTTGGTTTCGGTACAATGGGATAGGTTACCTGTAAGTCTCAAAGATATCGACTTCCTTACTAATTTGAAAAAATGAGCATTGAAAACTGTGGTTAACTATAAATACTGGTTACTCTGAATCAGAACTGATTGAGACAATTTCCTGTCTCTTTAAACGTTGTCACGATATTTTTACTTATTTATTTCTCTTTGTGCATAGATATCTGAGTGAAAAACACATACATCTGTACCTAGTACTTGTATGCTAAAAGTCACTTATAAGTCCTATGGGGCTGGGCAAACATTGATATTTTAATTACTGTTATTATAAATTTGTATTTGCATGTGACTATAATAAATAAGATAATATATATTAATGACATAGCAATAATACACTCTGTAAATACAGAATGCACTTGATTAATACGACAGTCACACATTTTATAAATACACAATATACCTAATTGACACAAATATAATGCATTTAGTAAATGCAAATTAAACATGATTGACATTACAAAAATACATTCTGTCATTACAGTATATACCAGATTAAAGTGTGAATTTTTACTACGGTAACCAAAGCTGTGGTCCACAGTGTACATAAGGTTGTGATTTGATCATCTTTCTGTGTAATACAGCTACCGCAGGTGAGTTGAAGTTAATGGAAGTTGTCTCTCTATGACTATTGTTTGTGGTGCTGTCATCTGACTGTTATTGATGGTAGTGTGAACAACTCAGACGAAATGGAGCGACTTGGGGGCGGTTCTGCCACCGATAAAAACTTCTAACTGCGGGCGTATCGCCTGCTAGTATGAATTGGGCATTAGGCTGGAAATGTCAAAAAGACATAAATACATGATTAATTTTTATTTTAACTGAGAGCTGCACAGAATTTAGAGTGGACAAACTGTGTCACATAGTAACTAACTTAGAATTAAGGCATACTGGTGTTACTCCTCACGGTCCTGTTCTTAGTTTAGGGAACTGGAGTGCAATGAGTACCATCCGCTGGTTGTTCCTCTTACTGTTGTTTTGGAGAAAGTTAGTATGCAGTGATCCCAATGTGTTTATTCTGTTGTCTGCTCATGGTCTTACTTCATTACCACGCCCCTACAGACTCCACAGCTATGTCCTGAATACACATCATTTCCCTTGTGTGGCTAAGCTTCATGGCCTTGCGACCTTATTGTTGCTTTGTGGTGACATCTCCCTTAATCCTGGACCAATCTCGTTGGGGGTGGTAAATTGCCGATCTGTAAGAAACAAGGGACCCTGTATCAATGATACTGTAACAGTACATTCTGTCGACATTCTTGCTGTCACTGAAACACATATTCGCCAGGAGGAAACGGATAGCCTTCTACATTCCATCACCCCGACAGGTTTCAAATTCTGCCACAAACCCCGTATTCATGGCCGTGGTGGTGGTGTTGGATTTTTTATCAACAAAGCTATACAGTTTAGATCTGTGGATACACCTACTTTCAGTTCCTTTGAAAATATTAGCATTGCAATTGGGTCTGCGGCTCAACCACTTGTGTTGACTTGTGTTTATCGTCCGCCTGGCTCATGCTCTGAAAGTTTCCTGGACCAATTTTTCAATCTTTTAGAATACTTATCCTCAGTTTCTCCCTCATTCCTAATTTGTGGGGATTTCAATAATCATGTGGATACTTCTTCAAATGATAGTATCAAATTCCAGAACTGTTTAGAATCATGCAATATAACACAAAATGTTCAAACGGCTACCCATCTTCATGGTCATATCCTAGACCTTGTTCTCACTCCTACTGATGCCAGTGTTATCTCCAATGTACGAGTTGCTGAATTTATTTCTGATCATGCTCTTGTCCTTGCTCAGCTTGATTCAGTTAATCCTCCTTCACATAAGGCAAAAGTTGTCACCTTTAGGAGGTATCATAAAATTGACATGGATAGTTTCCGTAAGGATTTGGGAAATAGTGCATTCGTAAAATGCCCTGGTGATACAGTCAGTGGTTTGTGTGAACAATACTTAGATGATTTGAGCATTGCTCGACAAGCATGCACCATTGGTTACTCGTACTTTTACTAAGCAAGCTACTGGTTGGCTATCTGACACCTACTGGCTGGCAAAAACCATCAGGCGACAGCTGGAACGAATCTGGCATAAAGATAAATCTGCCTATAATCGAGCTAGACTTTGAAGACAGATTGCCCGGTGCAATTCACTGGTCAACAAAGATAAGGCAAATTACTTCAGAAACTTGGTCAGAGAAAATGCTAACGACTCCAAGAAGCTATGGCAGGTCTTGCGTTCTGCACTGCACTCTAGTCCTGAAGCAGTACTCCCTTCTCATGAATCTAAGAAAGGTCTTGCTGACCGGTTTGTCACTTTCTTCAATGACAAAATAGCTAAAATCAGAAACTCATTTTCCTCTAGTGACTCTCTCACTCTGCCTCCTCCACCTGATGTACCCAATTTCAGCTGCTTTAAACAAGTTTCTCAAGAGGAAATTAGAAAAATTATCATGAAGTCACCCACTAAATCTTGTTTGTTAGATCCATGGCCTACATTTCTTGTTAAGGAATGTATTGATATTTTACTGCCCTCTATCACCAGGCTTGTTAACTGCTCATTGTCAGGTGTTGTACCTGATGAGTTCAAGAAGGCTATTGTAACCCCATTGATTAAAAAGTCATCACTACCACCCAATGACTTAAAAAACTACAGACCTGTTTCTGGGTTGGGCTTCATATCCAAACTTGTTGAACGTGTTGTTGCTTCTCAATTGAATGACCATGTCAGTTTGAATGGACTAGAGAATGTCATGCAATCTGCCTATAAACTGGGTCACTCAACTGAATCTGCATTGCTCTCAATTAAGAATGATGTTCATTTGGCTTTTGCTAAAGGTGAGGCTACTGCTGTCGTTCTCTTGGATCAATCAGCAGCGTTTGATACTATTGATCATGATACGCTACTTAATTCTCTTAGCTCCTGGTTTGGTGTGAGCGGGGTTGTCCTCAATTGGTTTAAGTCTTATCTCTCTGACCGTGTTCAGTGCATTAAGATTGGGTCAATTTTATCTGATGCCAAAAAGTTGTTGTATGGTGTACCTCAAGGCTCTGTCCTGGGGCCAATCCTTTTTTCACTCTATACTACTCCACTGAGTAAAGTCATACGGAATCATCCTGGTATTAGTTTCCAGTTCTACGCTGATGACACACAATTGTATGTACATCTCATACATAAAAATGTTGCCTCGGCCCTTGATAAGCTGTCACACTGCCTTGAAGATGTAAAGAGATGGCTCTGTACAAATAAGCTCAAGCTAAATCCTGATAAGACCGAATTCATTGTGTTTGGCTCAAAGTCTCAGCACAAAAAACTTAATCAGTCCTTCCCGGTCAACATACTTGGTAATCTTATATCACCAATAGATGCAGTTAGGAACCTTGGTGTCTGGTTTGATTCAGATTTCTCATTCTCTTGCCATGTTATGAAGGTCTGCAAGGCTTGTTTTGCTCATGTCCGGGATCTTAAGCGACTCCGAGGACATCTGACACATGAAGTGGCTCTTATGGCTGCCAATGCTCTGGTCGGAAGTCGACTTGATTACTGTAACTCTCTGTTCAGAGGTCTCTCAGTTCTAGATCTGCGCAAACTTCAATGTGTTCAGAATAGCCTTGCCAGAATTGTTGCCAACACCACCAAGTACTCACACATCACTCCAGTCAGAAAAGCACTACATTGGTTGCCGATTAAGTACCGTTCTATCTTTAAGACTGCCATGCTGGTATATAAGTTCCTACACAGTGGTAACCCCAAATACTTTGAACCCTTCCTGATTCCCAGACATAGTGCATATAACACACGTCGAAGTCAATCTGATGGCATATTTCTTGAGGTTCCCCACTTTGCTTCAGTTTTCAAGTCTCAAAAACATTTTGGACTCAGTTTTGCGTATGACGCACCTATGATTTGGAATGACCTTCCTGATGAGGTCCGCTCTGCAAACTCACTTGCCTCTTTCAGGTCAAAGTTGAAGTCATACCTCTTTGGAAAAGCATACCCACCCTAAATTTCCAATCTCCTTCTGCTTTCTCCGCGGTGCTGACCCCTGCAATGTCTCTGGTTTTTGAATATTGAACAATGTTTTTGTGTGATGCGCCTTAGAATCTGTCTTTTGACAGAGATTAAGCGCTATAAAAGTGCTATTAGAATTAGAATTAGAGATCACTTTTTTCCATTTTTTTTGTCTCCAGACTTTCATTAATTATGGCATAACTTGATGAGTACCTGTCTCTATACTGAAGTTAAGCAGCAATGGCCTACATTAGTACTTGGATGGGTGCCACTTCAGTGCACTACTCATGTCTCTGATGTCATTGCAGCTTGCACCAGTAGACCAAAACCCCTTCCAGCTTTGTTTGGCTTGGCCAACAGTAATTGTAAGAGGCTGAGTTAAAGAGGTAGTTTATATTAGTTGTATTTCATTGCTACATATGTCTGTAACTTATTGTCACATATTTCCTGGGGTAAAACATGCCATCAGGCATTGGGTATCCGTGTGCTTAATCTCTGAACTAGTATATAGATAATGGTCAAGTGGCGCTCCATTATGTAAACTTAATGGCCTCTGAGGCAAACGGCCAAAGAGCCATTAAGTTTACATAATGGAAGCGTCACGTGGCAATTATCTATTATAAAACCCTGTAAATTAAAACCAATTTATTAATTCAATAATTTAACACCTTGTACCAAGTGATAAACCTAGACAATCTTTGCAATGTGTGTATACCATATGGGGCTTTCATAAATTAGTCCTATGTTTTTTTTATTTCAATATACAATCAATATTGTTTCAGCATGTGTACCACTGGTTTTCATTTATGGAAAAATATAATTTTGGATAAAGCTTGAAAAGATTAAATACTATCAGACTGCCACAAATTTTAACCATGAATAATGATAATCGATAAAATATGGATCTGTGACTTACAGAAAACACTTTCCAGAAACAATTAGACTGCTTATTTAACAATGCTGTGGATAATTTGTTGTGGTGAGTGTTTTTTGTTACTTTATCAATCTGTGCTTATTTTAAGACAGTAAGCTATTATTTTTGTGTTTCAGGCATTGAAAGTACTAGAAGCTGGCGAATTACTTACTTGTTTTATTTTGTGCTGCAGTTTTTGGGGTTTTCAAGATTTCTATTCTGTGTGCTTCTTTATCTCTTAAAGAGGTCCTCGGTGGCCTAGTGGTTAGCAAGTTTGGCATCAAATCATAGGCTGTCACCTCTGTGGGTTCGAGTCCCACAAGTGGCAATGCTGAGGACCTGTCCCAATATGACCCTGGCTGTTAAACGGGACATAAAACCCCAACTTTGTCTTTGTCTCTTAATTTGGAATCAAGGAAAAAAGCCTCCTGGAGAAAAAGCCTCATAGAAAGAATGCCTACTCCACATTTTGTATTTCAGTAATACCCTCCTATAAAAATTAATCTACAACATTAAGAAAAAAATTCATTTCAACCACAAACAGTGTATCATTTAGAAGTATATAACACACTTTATTAAGGTAAATTAAAATCTTTGTTTTGGACTTAAAACATTGAAAATTCAAATCAAATTTAAACCCAGCAGTAATGCATCTCAGTACTGCATTTTTAACTACATTTTCTTTTCATTTTACTTGAGTAAGTTTCAAGCCATTAAAAGAACACTCCATTTAATATAGTATGCTGGATTAGATTTTAACAGTGAGTATGTTTGAAAGTTAGCTGCTCCTTTGATTAGGTTCACAGGAGATTATTGTAAAAAGTCAAATTGTTAAGAAATGCAAAGAATAAAAAATATCCAACTTTATAAATTAAATTGTTTGTTTTGAATTTGTCAGGAGGTGTTTTTTCAAGGTACAATTTTTCCATGAGGTATTTTTCTATGAACTCTGAATGTCATTAAGAATTGAAAAGACTTTGTAAATGTACCCACTGAACTAATTAATATGAAAGAAGTTGTGAAAACATTTCAATATTGAATATATTGTGCTGAGGATGACTGGCAAAAACTAAGTACCCTTTTGTTCTTGGCAGACTGGCCATTGAACTAAACCACAATCCACTGTTAGAAAATAATGTAGTGTTAACTCTCCATTGTGCAAAAATAATGGAGAGTTGAGACAATGGAAGAGTCGCCCGTCTGGGTTTTATTGGATTCTAAGGCACACCATCCAAAACATAATGCATAAATAAAACGTCATGAAGCATAATAAGTGTCGTAATCAGGGAGACCATCCGTGTCTGGTAGTCGAAAACTAGAGAGGAAAAGACTTTTGAAACTGATAGGTTTTGAGTCACCTTTTGAAACATGAAAGAGTAGGAGCACTTTATATTTCCGGTGATAAATCATTCCAAAGTTTTGGAGAATCATATGAAAAAGAATTGTTGAAATGAACTTTTCATTTATGAATTCAGGAACTATAATAGGGAAACTTTATCAACATCTTCTCTGTACATCTTTCATTCCGATTAGTATATTCTGCTCTAGTTTACTGGCAAATGTGTCTTGTGGGGATTGTTTAGTTGAGCATTTACAGTCTTGTGCAAATTTTCCATTTTACATCCAAATCAGCTCCAATAGACCTTCAGATTTGCACTTATTTCATTCTTGCCTACATGATTAGAAGATTATTAGGTTTCTGCAGCCCTCTCCAGCAAAATAAATATCCTTTCGGATCAATAACCTAGCTTCTTGATTTATTGCCCTTTTTAGGGATAAAGACTGGTGTGTGATTTTATATATGTATATAATCTAAAAGCTTCCGATAGGTACAGTTCCAACAGAATTAGTCAAGGAATTAGTACATAAAACAATACATATTAAGGGCTATATCTGAATGTGTAGCCATTTGTCTATTTTATCGGTTACTTATTTTTGATAAATCTATCTACTGATAAGGTGAAATATACACAATTTAAGATGTTATAAAGCATCATAATCGCGATACAAAACATCCTCTAATATGGTAATAAATTGAAAAGTGAAAGGCTGATTGAAAAATGCCAATCTCACTCGCAAGGTGAAATTATCATCTATAAAGAGGGTGATGGTCAAAGTTGGGATTTTTCTTCCCTCTCAACAGAAACGTTAATGTCAGGAAGGGTCCATAGTGCATTCCACATGTTTCTATAAGATGGATTCGAACCCATGCTTTGCTAACAACAAGGACACCTGAGGCTTTTTTTGGAGATAACTGGGGCTATAAACAGACATGGATTTAGAGTTATATGCTTTAAGATCACGCCTCAAACTGATAACTTAGTGACCCGGGGATCTTATTCAGTTTCCAAATATGAAATTTGAAAAGGTCATATGAAATGCATATATTTGTGTTTATTATCCCTTTGTACAAAAACTGTGAATTTCATTGGCAAAAATCTGGTCACATGATCCTATATAAATAGTATTTTTAAAAAAACACAGTTAGTCTAACCATAAATGACATGTTCCCATAAATGGTCAGAGGGCTGAATAACTTGAAAGCCCTCCAGTGGAATGAAGATACTCCATCACTGTTTCCAATGTAAACATTCAATGTGGGGGGTGTGATTTATAAAGATATGTATGGTATATGCAACAAAGAAATCATGTTTAAAATATTAACGAAGAATATTATAACAGTCATTTTACCCTTATATTCTGTAATTGAGTTTTAATTCGTATGACTCCCTGTTTTATTGTGTTTACAGTATTTTGATTTATCAGTTTTACAAAGACAAGCACCCTCCCAGATCCATTAATGCGGTTAATGATGGAATCTGTTTCATCAATAACTGGAAGGAAGACGCCAATTGCCACAAAGACCTATTCTTACGATACTGTCATAAACATTGACTCATATTGTGTGGCTGGTAGTGGCCCATTGTCATCCATAAACCCATTAAAAGCATCCTGATTTTTAACACTTATTGTTCTTTTGTCTGGCATATTTTGCTTAGCTGTAACTAATTGTAATTGCTTGAGTTTCAGGATTCAATATGTAAGAAGTTTTTCCCAGAGTTATTAATTTATGTTTAACATAATTCTACTAACTCTACTGATAAAATCAGTAATTGCTTGGCCATTAGCTAAGGAGAATTAGGAAAGAGTATTACAATTTTATGTCAGTTTTATGGCTCTCAAATGAAAGTTTTTTTTGTTGCTGAAACACATTAAGTTATTAACACTGCAGGAAGTCACTAAGTTCTGGTATTATTGGGAATATTTGCAGATGCTACAGCTAAAACAATTAGTATGCTCTTCGTAACCTTAAATGCAGTTTTGAAGACTACAATACCCAAGTACTGGCCTATTTATGATCAGAAGTGTTCAATGACTAGACAATAGAAGGCTACAACGACAGTATTTCTGATATAATTAGCACACAGTGATCGTGTCAATTATGTCTGGAAATCATGCAACGTTGGTGAAAATGTTGTGACATTTGACGCTTTTTCTACCTTTTTTAATTCCTGGCTTATTGCCTTGCTAACTTATTAATGCCGAGAACATTATCAAGCTTGGCAATTTCAGAAACATCACTAAAATTAGAAAATGCCTTTTACAAAGCTCAACTTAATCACTATTTCATGCCTTAGTGACCTTAAAACTGGACTAACTTTTCATCGTGCAGTGTATCAAGATATTTTTGATATTTCAGTGCATATACAGTACAGCAGCCTGCAGGCCTGTAAAATCAGACAGAAACTCCAATCCTCTTACAGTATCAATATGTCTCCACTGGTTACCAGTGGACCAGTGGATTGCATTCCAAGTCCTATATCTTATTTTCAAAGTAATTTATGGATTGACAGCAGACTACCTCCTGATCTAATATCAATACAAAACACACCAGATCACCAATACTTATTAAAGGCCTTTTGTTGGAAGTAAAATACATGAATAAAATTTGGTTACAGACGGTTTTTTGTTGTTGCTCTCAGAATATTGCACAGGGTGCCAGAATACACAAGAACTCTGGCAGAAATGATAAAAAACATTTCAAGAACAACCATCCATGCAACTCTTTTTCAGGAGAATGAAATGAGTCAGCAATACATCAGTAGCTGGCATTTGTAAAACTCTGCCTTGAATCCAGGCATATTTGGTGATAACCATATATACGTGTACTAGTATGTATGGCAATCTAAGAAAAACAAAAAACAAATATTTGGTAGACAAATTTGTGTAATAATTTGTCCTCTGTTATTTATGGAAAAACACAAGTACCAATCCCTTCTCTCAAAAGTCGGCCACTGTCCCTGCGGTCATTAAAACTCATTTTTGAATTTGGTCACACGACCTTGTCCTTATGACTCCAAAAGAGGCTTTGTATCTTGATAGTGTAGGTTTAAACTAAGCCACCCAGCATTAATAATTATTATCCCGCCTTGACGCCTCTTTCTTGTAATATTTCATAACAACTTGTGAGAGGACATACCTATTTCAAAGATTTAACACATTTGTATCTACCTGCAGGGTTATGTAAAACGGGTCCTACCCAAATACAAATGCTGACTTATGAAGCCAAATGAATGCAACCAAAACAAGAAAGGCATCTAGTCCTGATTAGTTAAATTCTTTCCGTTCATATGAAGCTTCTAAAGCAGCTTGAAACAGTGTGAACTAGGTATAAGATGCCTCATAACACTGGCTAATAGAGTTCAATTTTGTATACCTTCACATGTTCTCATTTTAAGCTTTAGACTTTTACTCTGTAATACAGAGTTGCTGTTTGATTTTTCAATGATTTATTTAGTGACAAATTGGTGGAAACATCCTCCAAAACACTGATTTGACCCTATGATAGTAGCCTCCCATTTGACTCCTCCTTATGCAGTATATACAAAGATAATTATAAAATACTATTATAAAGAGACAATTCTGTGGCTGCTTACTAACTGGACCCCTTGGGAGTCTCTTAAGATTATAGTAATAAAGCTGCTGGGACGGATATGTAAATGGCTATATTAATAACTGATAAGCCACTGCTATAATTTGTGTGTAGCCTAGGGAAAGGTAGATATTTGTTGTATTATGCTATTATTGTATCATGAATATGTAACTATTGTTTGTGTAAATTGATGTGATCTGTTTATAGCAATGCCTCCTTGTATTCTGGTTGACCTTTATGTCATATTTGCCAGTGTATGGGTTTTTTAAATTCCATGATCTGTCATTTTAAACAACTCTTACATTAAAGAATATCCTTTTGTACCAACATATAAATAAAATGTTTCAAACTATTTTTAATGTCTAAATAAAAATTTGGTCGCGGTTGAATCCATACCCTTCAAATTTAAATTTTTGAGTTCTAACCTGAACTGAACAAATTTTGTATGATTCAATTGATTGTAATTATTTTTCTGTCAAATTAATGTGAACATCCCCTAAACCACCGAGTTTTTAAGAAGGGAAAGCCTAATAGCCAGAAGATATATCGTTATGGGGCTAAGAGTGAAGAGTCGGTGACATATCAAACATGTTTGATATTTCTATGACTGTTTCCGACTCTTGTAACAGACCCTAAGTACATCCACCTAGCAACAAACCTGTCGGTTAAGTTAAAGGCTTGTCAGTTACACTTCCCACCTTGTCGGTTAATCCAACAGGCCTGTCTGTTTCGTGCATGCGGCTTTACCCAAATATGGCTTTGCAGACTGTATGTGATAAACAAAAAACAAATTTACTTGAAATGAAACAGCCTGTGCAGGAAAACTCACCATACTGTCAGTCACTTAAGCCGATCTATCTGTAAATGTTCCCGATAAGCCTGTAACTTTTGCAGGCCATTCAGGAACTTTTAATGTCTGAGTCCTAGAGCTGGGAACTTTTTTATTGGGCAAGCCCTGAAGTAAAACAGACAAGCCTCAAACAATAACCGACAGACCTTTTACACTAACAGACAAACCGAAAACTGTAACCAATAGGCCCACAACATTTTGCCGTCTTAAGCTTGTCTGTTTAAAAATCTGTGTCTATAAAAGGATAAGTCAGCACACTCACTTCATTCTTTTGGGCTTTTACTCTGATGATAGAGGATGTGTGCAGCTTTTAACTTTCGGTGTTTTTGTTGTTTTTTCCAAATTAGCTAAAGGTTTGAGATAGGCTGATCTGGAGCGTGAGGAGTGAGAGAGAGAGGTTGGAAAGGTTGCAGAGGATATAGAACGAGAGGACACTGAGGAGGGAAGGACTGAGAAAAGAGCCAAAACAGACACTGATATAGAATCAACTCAATCCAGAATTGGCAAATAAAGTCTATTGTCCTGAGTAAATCTGACAAAGAGGCCATTGTCAAGTTTGTGAAGCAGAATGCAGAACTGTACGACAAGACTCAAGTGAATTTCAAGCAGAGGAAGGAGGGTCTCTGAGAAAGACTAGCAGCTTCCAAGAATTTATCTGTCAACCCTGTCAAGAAGTGGTTCAAGACTCAACGTACCAGATATGGCAAGCTAACCCACACAAAATCAGGACAAGCTGCAGTGAAGAGCACAGAAAGGCAAACTTGGCTACAAGAGAGGTTCAGCTTTTTACGAGGCCATATCAGAAGGAAGAGACTGTAAATCTTCCGCATTTAAGTCACCACTGAGACCGTCTGGGGCCACAGCAGCAGCTTTGATTCTAGACACTTCACAAGAGACTGACTCTGAGATGGAAATCAGCATGGCATCAGATGTCACCCATCAACCATCAACCATAAGCCCTTCACACCGACCAGCTACTGTCACCACCAGCACTGTTGAAGATCCAGTTCTAGATCAGTTCAAGCAGATGAGGTCAATGATTCCAGTTTCTTGAGTGCACGACAGGATTCTACTCCAAACCCATGACAGTCTTTCTGTATCTATTTCTACTCAGAGATTGAGCACCTGGAGGAGCAAACTTTTTGACATTCAGGAATGAGAGAGTAAAGCTTCTTTGTGGAATACAGTACAAACTCAACAGGCTCAAGTTACAACTTTCCAAGTTCTAGAAGAAACATAGGCCACAGCAGGACATGAATACATCCTCACATTTCCGGATACTTAACAAATTTCAATGAAAGCTGTTCAGGCGACCCAAGTAGCAGCACCACAACCTCCAACAGTGATGCAAAACTCCAACCACAGAGGTCATCATTATCATCACAGTCAGCATCCTTTCTTGTTGTGGATGACCAGAAAGCCTGGGCCTTCCAGACAACTGTCTTGTACTGAGCCCAACAAAAACTTTTAACCCACCTTCGGTCGAAGCACAACACCTCTAGATAATCAAGTCTTTTGAGAGTATTCCATCAGTGGTGCAGTACCAGCAGATCGATGCACCACAACCATTTTCACCTTCACAACTTCAACCAGCCCTCTCAGCCAGTCCAGCAAACAGAGCCAGGACAAGTCAGCAGATTAGCCTGCACAAGTTCTTATCAGGACTGCTCACACCAAAAAGGCCCTTCTCAGGGCCACTTGAATCTTCCAAAAACAATTATCAGCTCTGTTGTTCTCCCAAAATAAAAAAAAATATATCATCCCACACCTCACACTCCCCCCAAACACATAACAAAAATTGAGCAATTTCAACATACACAAAAAATAAATCTACGTTGAATGACCGTATGGATAGACTTACAAACAGACTGATACCCTAACTAACTGACTAACTTGAGCAACATACCTGAAGAGGCATTCACAGACTGACTCACAAAGACTAGCACACTCATCAAATGACAACTGATGATGACTGACAATAACTGACTACTGAAGTGACTTACAGAAATCAAAACACATACTGACTGACACAGTAACCACAGAAATGACTGACTTTTCCCCAGATGACTGATACTTTATTCAGACTGACCCTCTTCAAAGGTAATTCAACACACTTTTCGGGATTTATTTGCAAATAATATTTCTTTTTAAAATATATTGGAGACTTACTTTAGTGTGAAATTGCTTCAAACATATTTCTATTTGCATGAAGAATAAAACAAAGATGCAATTTTGAAAATCTAAATACATCTGTGGGGTGTTTGACCTTTAACATTAGAGGACTTGGGTTTAATTATTTATATTTGTAAATAATATTTCTTTTTAAAATACATTGGAGACTTACTTTAGTGTGAAATTGCTTCAAACATATTTCTATTTGCATGAAGAATAAAACAAAGATGCAATTTTGAAAATCCAAATACATCTGTGGGGTGTTTGACCTTTAACATTAGAGGACTTGGGTTTAATTATTTATATTTGTAAATAATATTTCTTTTTAAAATACATTGGAGACTTACTTTAGTGTGAAATTGCTTCAAACATATTTCTATTTGCATGAAGAATAAAACAAAGATGCAATTTTGAAAATCTAAATACATCTGTGGGGTGTTTGACCTTTAACATTAGAGGACTTGGGTTTAATTATTTATATTTGTAAATAATATTTCTTTTTAAAATACATTGGAGACTTACTTTAGTGTGAAATTGCTTCAAACATATTTCTATTTGCATGAAGAATAAAACAAAGATGCAATTTTGAAAATCCAAATACATCTGTGGGGTGTTTGACCTTTGACATTAGAGGACTTGGGTTTAATTATTTATATTTTTGGGGGTTTCTCTTTTTATATGTGAAAATGGGATGATTATAAATTTAAAATGTGTTGGGATTTGGTTGAAAATGGGTTTGAAATTGGGTTTAATATTTTGGTAACACCATAAAATAAAAGTTCTTGGAATTTATGGGTAGTCCTGAAAAGGAATGATAAGTGACACCTAGTAGTCTTCCCAGATCCTGTCCTCCTACCCAGCAAGTGCTCCTAGGGTACTGAAGTAGTCTATCAGTAGGTCTCGTAACTGTTTGGCCTCCCTCAATGGGTTTCTGAAATTCTGATTGGGTCCATGGGCCACCTGGTCAGGCTGTGGGGCTTGTATGTCATCTGCTTGGGTGGGTGGCCTGTCAGCTCCACCCTGATGTAATGTGATGTAATACCACACATGTTAACACAATGTCTTTTATAACTATGGTCTTTGTTCCATGGTGGTCAGTAGTACTCCGAATCTGCTTACTAATATTCCAATATGCATTCTCGACCACCCTCCTGCCCCTGGATGTCCTGTAGTTGGCTATTCTCTCCTCCCTGGTCAATTTTCTCCTGCTGTAGGGCTTGTTGAAATAGTCACTGCCTAATTTCTTGGACTTCTTCACAGCAATGTGTTTGCCATCTAGTGCACCAACAGCATGTGGGACCTTCCACCTGTTTCTAAATTTCTCCTACACCCCTCTCCACTCTTCTGGATCTGTTGGACAGGTCAAATATTCATGCTGAAATTCTTCGAGGATGACCTTGCACACCTTTGGAACAAATGTGCATATGGTAATTCTGGCAACCTCTAATGGTACTGTAGTGAAGTGTAACTTTTTTCCTGTGGACAGGTGCCTGAGTGTAACTGACAGTTTCTACTCAACTTCTAAAATTCATGTGTGATTTCTTGAGGAGGTTGTAAATTCTTTCTTCAATTAGGTCTAAAAAGGCAGGTGGCATTCTGGTAAAATTCTGGTAACCTGGTATTTCAGTTGTTATTAGCTTGTCCAAGAGTGTTCTGTAGCAGCCTCTCTGCACTCTTTGAAGTATCCATGGCATCACCCATGGATTCTGTGGCTTCCTCCTTCCTCGTGATGGGGCTGTGATTGTGGTGCTGGTTGGGAAGGTGCTGGGTTCTGTTGTCTTTTTTGTCTAGAAATAATGGTGAAAAATAACATGTTCAACTCAATATTATATAAATTTGTCAAACAGTTCATCTTGTAGCAGTTATCTTTGCAATGACAAATGAGTGGCTTATCACATTTTGTGGGGGTGTTTATATAGTGTGATATGGATTCTGATATTCTGGATCCTGACACCATAAATCAATCAGTCTTGTCAGGATGGGTTAGAAACATGTTCCTCACTTGTCTGTTTTTCTTTACAGCTTGCCTGTTTGCCATCCAGCTTGTCTGTTTGGGGTTTAGGACTTTAAACTATTTTCTAGACTGCCCATGCAAGAAAGGTCCCTGACCTTAGGGCTTGTCTGGATATTCATGACATCCTGTCAGGACGTGTACCATCTTGTTGGGAAATTTTAAACTGACGCCTAGCACCTTTTCTACATTTCCACAACTTTCACAACCGACTCTAGAGTCATTAGGTTGGTTGTACGGTTGGATCTAGTGGAACACTCGCATGTTGCAGCCAATGGGGTTTTTCCAAAAAGGGGAAAGTGTGAGTTACGATTTTTATTCTGCAGTTACTTTATAAAGGCTATATATTAATGAAAAAGACACAGTGGTTAAAATGATCTGCTACAATGGTTACAATTACAAGGTTTAGCAGGTTTTAAATGCAAAAGCTGAAGAAAATTTATTTATCTATAAAATTTGGTTTTATTGATAAAGCATGTTTTTGTTTCTGAGGATTTTTTTATGGTTTGACCTTTTATGCTATCCATTCTGTCAATTCCTTCGTTGCCAAAAATTTATTTTTATTTGAAGTACAAGTGTCCACACTAAAGAAATGCTGGTTACTCCAGATGGAAGATGTTTTAATTATGCTATCCATTCTGTCAATTCCTTCGTTGCCAAAAATTTATTTTTATTTGAAGTACAAGTGTCCACACTAAAGAAATGCTGGTTACTCCAGATGGAAGATGTTTTAATTAAGGGTGAAACATTTGACCTTAAATACGTTCAAGAGAAACTACTCTGTCTTATGCAAGAAGAATGGGCTAATAAAATACCAACATTGCCAAAATTAAGATACTATGTGAAATTTAAATCTGACATTGTAACAGCATCCTATTTGAAAGCAAACATAACAAGAACACAGCGCTCCTTACTTGCACAATTACGACTTGGAATTTTACCTTTAGCCGTTGAAACAGATAGATATTATAGGATACCTTTAGCTAATAGACTCTGTAGGTTATGTGATGAAAATGTTATTGAAGATGAAATTCATTTTATTTGTGTTTGTAAATTTTTTGTAGAAGAACGTGAAGCCCTGTTTGAAAAAATCATATTGTGCTGCCCAGATTTTCGAAATTACTCCTTAAATGAACAATTTATACGTATCATGTTATTTGACAATAAAATTGTTGGTCAATATGTCGAAAAAAACTGGTTTAAACAAAAAAGCAGGCTCCTTTTATAATTTTAAGAGGTATAGTCCACTTTCCACACTATATATAACAGTATATTAGATTGCAATAGTGACTTATAAGCCCATCAGAGGGCTGGGTAATATTCTTTTTATTATTCCTGTTTTGTGTTTAAATGTGATTGTTACATGTCACTATAATAAATGAAAATAAAATAAAAATAAATAAATTACTTATTTGAAAAGTAGTCAAGTACTTCCATAGTTAAAATTATTTAACAAAACGTAATTTTTTAAAACTAAAACAACATTCTTCTTTATTCTGCACAACAAAATTAATCTTGATTGATGCTATCTTTTTTTGTGTTTGATAAATTATCACAATAAATCTTTATTGATCTAAAAGTATCAGTTTGAAGCGTTACATTATGTTTTTCAATTTTACAATTGTATATAGTCTGAATACTCTATTCAGGCAAACACATCTGTGGACAAGTCTCATTGAAAATATAACAAAAATGGTCTTAACTTAAAACCAGTGGATGAATATGCCAGTCATAGGTATCAGCCTATTTATCATTGGGATTAATTGCTTCTCTGTAATTATGTTACAAAAACTTTCCTCTTTCCAATTATAAGATGTCATCTTTGCAAAATTGATCACATCTAAGATTTCTAATTAGAAAGATATAAAAATACTGTGTAACAAAAAACCCTCATCAGAGAGAAAACATCACTTTGTAACATGAAAGGAAAACTTTGTCTTTTTATTAAACAGTCAAAACAGTTCTTATGGTATCTGATTATACCACTGTTCCATTGTAATTGGTAATTATAAGACTTAGCCAATGACTGATTCTATCAAAGAAGAGTGGGGTAAAAAGATTAGTAGATAGTGTAGCCTCCAAAATAGCGTCCTGTGTAGCCTCACCAGAAGTACCCTCCTGGGTCTCAGCCACACTACCACTCTCACTTCCTAGGTTTCTTGACCTTGTCTGTCTGCTGCAGCAGGCATTCTCTTCTGCTTCTTTTTGGTGGCATAATGACAATAACACCCGGTAAAAGTTAACTGAAACAGACAACATAAATACCACTAAGTGATATCCTTACTAGTACCTAGTATTAAGCCATATGAGAATATGTCCAATTATATCTCACAAGTATGTGTCCTTCTTCATGGCTGGCCATGAAATAAAAGCTGAGGCCTGAATTGTTCAGGTTTTTATAGAGAATCGCAAACCTTTGATGCCATCTTCGTAATCTCATCCACATTGGGAAGCCATTGTAAACCCATCATATGGGAATCTTTTTAATCCTATCTAAATCCTTTTCATCAAAAGCCCCATCGGAATGGAATCCTTTCACTTTGTATACTTTTATGGTCCTCGGCAACTATAATTTTATTGGCTACATTCAAATATTTACAAATGTTGCAGAGGGAGATAAAAGATTTACGCTTTCAATACAATTTCAGAGTTTCTGATAGGCTTACAAGCAAAAAGGTCTCAGTACAACAGAAAAGATGCCCATATGATGGCCACGATAGGTATACAATAGGTTCACTACAAAATATACAAGTGTAAGATCATATAAGTATGGGAGACTACTTTTTTGCTTACTCAACCCCACTTTTTATAGGATACTATGCAAAAATGTTGTGGCACCCTACTTTTAGTTGTTATTGCCTTAACAAGATCACTTACAAAATCTAAATACATCTGTGGGGTGTTTGACCTTTAACATTAGAGGACTTGGGTTTAATTATTTATATTTGTAAATAATATTTCTTTTTAAAATACATTGGAGACTTACTTTAGTGTGAAATTGCTTCAAACATATTTCTATTTGCATGAAGAATAAAACAAAGATGCAATTTTGAAAATCCAAATACATCTGTGGGGTGTTTGACCTTTGACATTAGAGGACTTGGGTTTAATTATTTATATTTTTGGGGGTTTCTCTTTTTATATGTGAAAATGGGATGATTATAAATTTAAAATGTGTTGGGATTTGGTTGAAAATGGGTTTGAAATTGGGTTTAATATTTTGGTAACACCATAAAATAAAAGTTCTTGGAATTTATGGGTAGTCCTGAAAAGGACTGATAAGTGACACCTAGTAGTCTTCCCAGATCCTGTCCTCCTACCCAGCAAGTGCTCCTAGGGTACTGAAGTAGTCTATCAGTAGGTCTCGTAACTGTTTGGCCTCCCTCAATGGGTTTCTGAAATTCTGATTGGGTCCATGGGCCACCTGGTCAGGCTGTGGGGCTTGTATGTCATCTGCTTGGGTGGGTGGCCTGTCAGCTCCACCCTGATGTAATGTGATGTAATACCACACATGTTAACATGTTGTCTAGAAATAATGGTGAAAAATAACATGTTCAACTCAATATTATATAAATTTGTCAAACAGTTCATCTTGTAGCTGTTATCTTTGCAGTGACAAATGAGTGGCTTATCACATTTTGTGGGGGTGTTTATATAGTGTGATATGGATTCTGATATTCTGGATCCTGACACCATAAATCAATCAGTCTTGTCAGGATGGGTTAGAAACATGTTCCTCACTTGTCTGTTTTTCTTTACAGCTTGCCTGTTTGCCATCCAGCTTGTCTGTTTGGGGTTTAGGACTTTAAACTATTTTCTAGACTGCCCATGCAAGAAAGGTCCCTGACCTTAGGGCTTGTCTGGATATTCATGACATCCTGTCAGGACGTGTACCATCTTGTTGGGAAATTTTAAACTGACGCCTAGCGCCTTTTCTACATTTCCACAACTTTCACAACCGACTCTAGAGTCATTAGGTTGGTTGTACGGTTGGATCTAGTGGAACACTCGCATGTTGCAGCCAATGGGGTTTTTCCAAAAAGGGGAAAGTGTGAGTTACGATTTTTATTCTGCAGTTACTTTATAAAGGCTATATATTAATGAAAAAGACACAGTGGTTAAAATGATCTGCTACAATGGTTACAATTACAAGGTTTAGCAGGTTTTAAATGCAAAAGCTGAAGAAAATTTATTTATCTATAAAATTTGGTTTTATTGATAAAGCATGTTTTTGTTTCTGAGGATTTTTTTATGGTTTGACCTTTTATGCTATCCATTCTGTCAATTCCTTCGTTGCCAAAAATTTATTTTTATTTGAAGTACAAGTGTCCACACTAAAGAAATGCTGGTTACTCCAGATGGAAGATGTTTTAATTATGCTATCCATTCTGTCAATTCCTTCGTTGCCAAAAATTTATTTTTATTTGAAGTACAAGTGTCCACACTAAAGAAATGCTGGTTACTCCAGATGGAAGATGTTTTAATTAAGGGTGAAACATTTGACCTTAAATACGTTCAAGAGAAACTACTCTGTCTTATGCAAGAAGAATGGGCTAATAAAATACCAACATTGCCAAAATTAAGATACTATGTGAAATTTAAATCTGACATTGTAACAGCATCCTATTTGAAAGCAAACATAACAAGAACACAGCGCTCCTTACTTGCACAATTACGACTTGGAATTTTACCTTTAGCCGTTGAAACAGATAGATATTATAGGATACCTTTAGCTAATAGACTCTGTAGGTTATGTGATGAAAATGTTATTGAAGATGAAATTCATTTTATTTGTGTTTGTAAATTTTTTGTAGAAGAACGTGAAGCCCTGTTTGAAAAAATCATATTGTGCTGCCCAGATTTTCGAAATTACTCCTTAAATGAACAATTTATACGTATCATGTTATTTGACAATAAAATTGTTGGTCAATATGTCGAAAAAAACTGGTTTAAACAAAAAAGCAGGCTCCTTTTATAATTTTAAGAGGTATAGTCCACTTTCCACACTATATATAACAGTATATTAGATTGCAATAGTGACTTATAAGCCCATCAGAGGGCTGGGTAATATTCTTTTTATTATTCCTGTTTTGTGTTTAAATGTGATTGTTACATGTCACTATAATAAATGAAAATAAAATAAAAATAAATAAATTACTTATTTGAAAAGTAGTCAAGTACTTCCATAGTTAAAATTATTTAACAAAACGTAATTTTTTAAAACTAAAACAACATTCTTCTTTATTCTGCACAACAAAATTAATCTTGATTGATGCTATCTTTTTTTGTGTTTGATAAATTATCACAATAAATCTTTATTGATCTAAAAGTATCAGTTTGAAGCGTTACATTATGTTTTTCAATTTTACAATTGTATATAGTCTGAATACTCTATTCAGGCAAACACATCTGTGGACAAGTCTCATTGAAAATATAACAAAAATGGTCTTAACTTAAAACCAGTGGATGAATATGCCAGTCATAGGTATCAGCCTATTTATCATTGGGATTAATTGCTTCTCTGTAATTATGTTACAAAAACTTTCCTCTTTCCAATTATAAGATGTCATCTTTGCAAAATTGATCACATCTAAGATTTCTAATTAGAAAGATATAAAAATACTGTGTAACAAAAAACCCTCATCAGAGAGAAAACATCACTTTGTAACATGAAAGGAAAACTTTGTCTTTTTATTAAACAGTCAAAACAGTTCTTATGGTATCTGATTATACCACTGTTCCATTGTAATTGGTAATTATAAGACTTAGCCAATGACTGATTCTATCAAAGAAGAGTGGGGTAAAAAGATTAGTAGATAGTGTAGCCTCCAAAATAGCGTCCTGTGTAGCCTCACCAGAAGTACCCTCCTGGGTCTCAGCCACACTACCACTCTCACTTCCTAGGTTTCTTGACCTTGTCTGTCTGCTGCAGCAGGCATTCTCTTCTGCTTCTTTTTGGTGGCATAATGACAATAACACCCGGTAAAAGTTAACTGAAACAGACAACATAAATACCACTAAGTGATATCCTTACTAGTACCTAGTATTAAGCCATATGAGAATATGTCCAATTATATCTCACAAGTATGTGTCCTTCTTCATGGCTGGCCATGAAATAAAAGCTGAGGCCTGAATTGTTCAGGTTTTTATAGAGAATCGCAAACCTTTGATGCCATCTTCGTAATCTCATCCACATTGAGAAGCCATTGTAAACCCATCATATGGGAATCTTTTTAATCCTATCTAAATCCTTTTCATCAAAAGCCCCATCGGAATGGAATCCTTTCACTTTGTATACTTTTATGGTCCTCGGCAACTATAATTTTATTGGCTACATTCAAATATTTACAAATGTTGCAGAGGGAGATAAAAGATTTACGCTTTCAATACAATTTCAGAGTTTCTGATAGGCTTACAAGCAAAAAGGTCTCAGTACAACAGAAAAGATGCCCATATGATGGCCACGATAGGTATACAATAGGTTCACTACAAAATATACAAGTGTAAGATCATATAAGTATGGGAGACTACTTTTTTGCTTACTCAACCCCACTTTTTATAGGATACTATGCAAAAATGTTGTGGCACCCTACTTTTAGTTGTTATTGCCTTAACAAGATCACTTACAAAATCTAAATACATCTGTGGGGTGTTTGACCTTTAACATTAGAGGACTTGGGTTTAATTATTTATATTTGTAAATAATATTTCTTTTTAAAATACATTGGAGACTTACTTTAGTGTGAAATTGCTTCAAACATATTTCTATTTGCATGAAGAATAAAACAAAGATGCAATTTTGAAAATCCAAATACATCTGTGGGGTGTTTGACCTTTGACATTAGAGGACTTGGGTTTAATTATTTATATTTTTGGGGGTTTCTCTTTTTATATGTGAAAATGGGATGATTATAAATTTAAAATGTGTTGGGATTTGGTTGAAAATGGGTTTGAAATTGGGTTTAATATTTTGGTAACACCATAAAATAAAAGTTCTTGGAATTTATGGGTAGTCCTGAAAAGGACTGATAAGTGACACCTAGTAGTCTTCCCAGATCCTGTCCTCCTACCCAGCAAGTGCTCCTAGGGTACTGAAGTAGTCTATCAGTAGGTCTCGTAACTGTTTGGCCTCCCTCAATGGGTTTCTGAAATTCTGATTGGGTCCATGGGCCACCTGGTCAGGCTGTGGGGCTTGTATGTCATCTGCTTGGGTGGGTGGCCTGTCAGCTCCACCCTGATGTAATGTGATGTAATACCACACATGTTAACATGTTGTCTAGAAATAATGGTGAAAAATAACATGTTCAACTCAATATTATATAAATTTGTCAAACAGTTCATCTTGTAGCTGTTATCTTTGCAGTGACAAATGAGTGGCTTATCACATTTTGTGGGGGTGTTTATATAGTGTGATATGGATTCTGATATTCTGGATCCTGACACCATAAATCAATCAGTCTTGTCAGGATGGGTTAGAAACATGTTCCTCACTTGTCTGTTTTTCTTTACAGCTTGCCTGTTTGCCATCCAGCTTGTCTGTTTGGGGTTTAGGACTTTAAACTATTTTCTAGACTGCCCATGCAAGAAAGGTCCCTGACCTTAGGGCTTGTCTGGATATTCATGACATCCTGTCAGGACGTGTACCATCTTGTTGGGAAATTTTAAACTGACGCCTAGCGCCTTTTCTACATTTCCACAACTTTCACAACCGACTCTAGAGTCATTAGGTTGGTTGTACGGTTGGATCTAGTGGAACACTCGCATGTTGCAGCCAATGGGGTTTTTCCAAAAAGGGGAAAGTGTGAGTTACGATTTTTATTCTGCAGTTACTTTATAAAGGCTATATATTAATGAAAAAGACACAGTGGTTAAAATGATCTGCTACAATGGTTACAATTACAAGGTTTAGCAGGTTTTAAATGCAAAAGCTGAAGAAAATTTATTTATCTATAAAATTTGGTTTTATTGATAAAGCATGTTTTTGTTTCTGAGGATTTTTTTATGGTTTGACCTTTTATGCTATCCATTCTGTCAATTCCTTCGTTGCCAAAAATTTATTTTTATTTGAAGTACAAGTGTCCACACTAAAGAAATGCTGGTTACTCCAGATGGAAGATGTTTTAATTATGCTATCCATTCTGTCAATTCTTTCGTTGCCAAAAATTTATTTTTATTTGAAGTACAAGTGTCCACACTAAAGAAATGCTGGTTACTCCAGATGGAAGATGTTTTAATTAAGGGTGAAACATTTGACCTTAAATACGTTCAAGAGAAACTACTCTGTCTTATGCAAGAAGAATGGGCTAATAAAATACCAACATTGCCAAAATTAAGATACTATGTGAAATTTAAATCTGACATTGTAACAGCATCCTATTTGAAAGCAAACATAACAAGAACACAGCGCTCCTTACTTGCACAATTACGACTTGGAATTTTACCTTTAGCCATTGAAACAGATAGATATTATAGGATACCTTTAGCTAATAGACTCTGTAGGTTATGTGATGAAAATGTTATTGAAGATGAAATTCATTTTATTTGTGTTTGTAAATTTTTTGTAGAAGAACGTGAAGCCCTGTTTGAAAAAATCATATTGTGCTGCCCAGATTTTCGAAATTACTCCTTAAATGAACAATTTATACGTATCATGTTATTTGACAATAAAATTGTTGGTCAATATGTCGAAAAAAACTGGTTTAAACGAAAAAGCAGGCTCCTTTTATAATTTTAAGAGGTATAGTCCACTTTCCACACTATATATAACAGTATATTAGATTGTAATAGTGACTTATAAGCCCATCAGAGGGCTGGGTAATATTCTTTTTATTATTCCTGTTTTGTGTTTAAATGTGATTGTTACATGTCACTATAATAAATGAAAATAAAATAAAAATAAATAAATTACTTATTTGAAAAGTAGTCAAGTACTTCCATAGTTAAAATTATTTAACAAAACGTAATTTTTTAAAACTAAAACAACATTCTTCTTTATTCTGCACAACAAAATTAATCTTGATTGATGCTATCTTTTTTTGTGTTTGATAAATTATCACAATAAATCTTTATTGATCTAAAAGTATCAGTTTGAAGCGTTACATTATGTTTTTCAATTTTACAATTGTATATAGTCTGAATACTCTATTCAGGCAAACACATCTGTGGACAAGTCTCATTGAAAATATAACAAAAATGGTCTTAACTTAAAACCAGTGGATGAATATGCCAGTCATAGGTATCAGCCTATTTATCATTGGGATTAATTGCTTCTCTGTAATTATGTTACAAAAACTTTCCTCTTTCCAATTATAAGATGTCATCTTTGCAAAATTGATCACATCTAAGATTTCTAATTAGAAAGATATAAAAATACTGTGTAACAAAAAACCCTCATCAGAGAGAAAACATCACTTTGTAACATGAAAGGAAAACTTTGTCTTTTTATTAAACAGTCAAAACAGTTCTTATGGTATCTGATTATACCACTGTTCCATTGTAATTGGTAATTATAAGACTTAGCCAATGACTGATTCTATCAAAGAAGAGTGGGGTAAAAAGATTAGTAGATAGTGTAGCCTCCAAAATAGCGTCCTGTGTAGCCTCACCAGAAGTACCCTCCTGGGTCTCAGCCACACTACCACTCTCACTTCCTAGGTTTCTTGACCTTGTCTGTCTGCTGCAGCAGGCATTCTCTTCTGCTTCTTTTTGGTGGCATAATGACAATAACACCCGGTAAAAGTTAACTGAAACAGACAACATAAATACCACTAAGTGATATCCTTACTAGTACCTAGTATTAAGCCATATGAGAATATGTCCAATTATATCTCACAAGTATGTGTCCTTCTTCATGGCTGGCCATGAAATAAAAGCTGAGGCCTGAATTGTTCAGGTTTTTATAGAGAATCGCAAACCTTTGATGCCATCTTCGTAATCTCATCCACATTGGGAAGCCATTGTAAACCCATCGTATGGGAATCTTTTTAATCCTATCTAAATCCTTTTCATCAAAAGCCCCATCGGAATGGAATCCTTTCACTTTGTATACTTTTATGGTCCTCGGCAACTATAATTTTATTGGCTACATTCAAATATTTACAAATGTTGCAGAGGGAGATAAAAGATTTACGCTTTCAATACAATTTCAGAGTTTCTGATAGGTTTACAAGCAAAAAGGTCTCAGTACAACAGAAAAGATGCCCATATGATGGCCACGATAGGTATACAATAGGTTCACTACAAAATATACAAGTGTAAGATCATATAAGTATGGGAGACTACTTTTTTGCTTACTCAACCCCACTTTTTATAGGATACTATGCAAAAATGTTGTGGCACCCTACTTTTAGTTGTTATTGCCTTAACAAGATCACTTACAAAATCTAAATACATCTGTGGGGTGTTTGACCTTTAACATTAGAGGACTTGGGTTTAATTATTTATATTTGTAAATAATATTTCTTTTTAAAATACATTGGAGACTTACTTTAGTGTGAAATTGCTTCAAACATATTTCTATTTGCATGAAGAATAAAACAAAGATGCAATTTTGAAAATCCAAATACATCTGTGGGGTGTTTGACCTTTGACATTAGAGGACTTGGGTTTAATTATTTATATTTTTGGGGGTTTCTCTTTTTATATGTGAAAATGGGATGATTATAAATTTAAAATGTGTTGGGATTTGGTTGAAAATGGGTTTGAAATTGGGTTTAATATTTTGGTAACACCATAAAATAAAAGTTCTTGGAATTTATGGGTAGTCCTGAAAAGGACTGATAAGTGACACCTAGTAGTCTTCCCAGATCCTGTCCTCCTACCCAGCAAGTGCTCCTAGGGTACTGAAGTAGTCTATCAGTAGGTCTCGTAACTGTTTGGCCTCCCTCAATGGGTTTCTGAAATTCTGATTGGGTCCATGGGCCACCTGGTCAGGCTGTGGGGCTTGTATGTCATCTGCTTGGGTGGGTGGCCTGTCAGCTCCACCCTGATGTAATGTGATGTAATACCACACATGTTAACATGTTGTCTAGAAATAATGGTGAAAAATAACATGTTCAACTCAATATTATATAAATTTGTCAAACAGTTCATCTTGTAGCTGTTATCTTTGCAGTGACAAATGAGTGGCTTATCACATTTTGTGGGGGTGTTTATATAGTGTGATATGGATTCTGATATTCTGGATCCTGACACCATAAATCAATCAGTCTTGTCAGGATGGGTTAGAAACATGTTCCTCACTTGTCTGTTTTTCTTTACAGCTTGCCTGTTTGCCATCCAGCTTGTCTGTTTGGGGTTTAGGACTTTAAACTATTTTCTAGACTGCCCATGCAAGAAAGGTCCCTGACCTTAGGGCTTGTCTGGATATTCATGACATCCTGTCAGGACGTGTACCATCTTGTTGGGAAATTTTAAACTGACGCCTAGCGCCTTTTCTACATTTCCACAACTTTCACAACCGACTCTAGAGTCATTAGGTTGGTTGTACGGTTGGATCTAGTGGAACACTCGCATGTTGCAGCCAATGGGGTTTTTCCAAAAAGGGGAAAGTGTGAGTTACGATTTTTATTCTGCAGTTACTTTATAAAGGCTATATATTAATGAAAAAGACACAGTGGTTAAAATGATCTGCTACAATGGTTACAATTACAAGGTTTAGCAGGTTTTAAATGCAAAAGCTGAAGAAAATTTATTTATCTATAAAATTTGGTTTTATTGATAAAGCATGTTTTTGTTTCTGAGGATTTTTTTATGGTTTGACCTTTTATGCTATCCATTCTGTCAATTCCTTCGTTGCCAAAAATTTATTTTTATTTGAAGTACAAGTGTCCACACTAAAGAAATGCTGGTTACTCCAGATGGAAGATGTTTTAATTATGCTATCCATTCTGTCAATTCCTTCGTTGCCAAAAATTTATTTTTATTTGAAGTACAAGTGTCCACACTAAAGAAATGCTGGTTACTCCAGATGGAAGATGTTTTAATTAAGGGTGAAACATTTGACCTTAAATACGTTCAAGAGAAACTACTCTGTCTTATGCAAGAAGAATGGGCTAATAAAATACCAACATTGCCAAAATTAAGATACTATGTGAAATTTAAATCTGACATTGTAACAGCATCCTATTTGAAAGCAAACATAACAAGAACACAGCGCTCCTTACTTGCACAATTACGACTTGGAATTTTACCTTTAGCCGTTGAAACAGATAGATATTATAGGATACCTTTAGCTAATAGACTCTGTAGGTTATGTGATGAAAATGTTATTGAAGATACGCTTTCAATACAATTTCAGAGTTTCTGATAGGTTTACAAGCAAAAAGGTCTCAGTACAACAGAAAAGATGCCCATATGATGGCCACGATAGGTATACAATAGGTTCACTACAAAATATACAAGTGTAAGATCATATAAGTATGGGAGACTACTTTTTTGCTTACTCAACCCCACTTTTTATAGGATACTATGCAAAAATGTTGTGGCACCCTACTTTTAGTTGTTATTGCCTTAATAAGATCACTTTTGAAGATGTTGGACAGTAGTTCCCACTCACAAAGCGTTTGAAACATGTTTGAAACCACAATGAGAGTTAGTGATCACCATTATAATGTTCCTGACTTTCATGAATAGAAAGCTAACTCTACCACCAACAAGATTACCCCTAGGACTGCATAACTGGGGAGTTTGAGGGGGCTACCCCATGATAGTGGAATAGTGATAATACTAGAGCTCATATAAGACACATAAAACTGTACTTTTAACCCCCTTGTTGGTGTAAACATTGACGTTGTGTAAACATTGTTTCTATAACATTACCTTATTTATCCTTGGTGAAAATAGATAACATGTTTTTATTATCGTATTATATCAGTATTAACATTAATGAGATATTTTAGTGCTACTTTACAGGGGTCAAGGGGCCACGGTGGCATAGTTGTAACACTCGCTGCCACCTCTGAGGTCTGCAGTTCAAACCCTGGACCCTACGTGGGAAAGCTGCTTACCTGTGCTTACAGTAGAGGACCTTGACCAACAGTATGTATTGGTTTCCTGTGCCCATGAAACTACCCAATACAGTGTTGAAAGGGACATTAAAACCCAAATAATTAAAAATTAATACCGAGGTAAAATTGATCAGTGAGGTACATGTGTAAAACTACCAGTTCAATTTGCTGCATATTAATCCTTGTAGTTACAAAATTATTTATGTTATTGTTATTGCAAATGGCAATTTCAACAGTCAGCAGTGGGATGTGAGCCTCAGTGGCCAAGGGACAATGAAGTTTCGCAAATATTTCCTCGGCTCACAGTTTTTCAGTCATTTGGATGTTCAAATCCATTTCAGTGACCTATTTATACAGTAACACACTGGTGGGGTTTATAATTTTATTAGTATTTACTATATTAGACTATAACACAATCACTAAAATATTTACATTCTGTTGTAAGCTTTACCAATTACATTCTGCATCAACAGCAATAGCTGGACAACTAATATATAAAACTACTTTTGACTAGATATGTATATAAGGTCACCTTTTGAATCAACCTTACATTTAAGGTGACCCTATAACCAAATATTAAAGTGAGGTAATAAACAGGCCCCAAGACTAGGAAGCCACCCTTTAAAGTTCTTTTTAGCATGGAAGGCCTGCCATCCTGGGGAAGGTGAGAAGGTATGAGCTGAAGGATACTCCACATTTGATACTGAGACCATCTTGTCTTGTGACCCAGACCTATGGATGCTCTTCATATCTATAAATACAAACTGATACAGAAGTACTTCCATTTTTATACAAGTTAAGTGGCTACAGGGTGGGTAAGTGGGAAAATTTCTTGGGTTTAAAAGGTGTTTCCTCCTTGACTTCATTTAAACAAGTGAAAATGGCTCCCAAAAAGTGGAAAATAATAGAAAGCCAGGGGTCAACCTAAGGTCAACCAATTAGAATTTAGGGCACTAAAAACAAGAACAATCCACACAGTAGCCACTACTACTGACCTATTTATACAGTAACACACTGGTGGGGTTTATAATTTTATTAGTATTTACTATATTAAACTGTAACACAGTCACTAAAAATATTTACATTCTGTTGTAAACTTGTAAAATATACATAAGTTAAGGTTACCACTAATATCACAGTTGATACATTGCACTAGTGAGTTTAATGTGACATAAACATTACATAGCCCATTAAGGTGGCCTCAAATAAGTTATAGTAGATTCAAGGTCATATCAGTGTTATGTGGCCCATTTAAGGTGGCCTCAGTGACTAGTTCGACATTTAAAGCTAGACATGTGGTTCAAGGCCACATTATAGGCAAATTACAATATTTTAAATCCAGTTGTGATTACAGAGGTAGGAGTATGAACTCCAAACCCCAGTATCAGTAGTCAAACGTGTAAGGATGTTGAAAAGTAAGGGCCACTGCATCTGAAGCCTGGTGATCCTGTGTGATGTAGGACCACACACAATCCGACATCCAGGTGCCATGGCTCTGGATGTTCAGCATCAAAAGCATTAAAAGCCCAGGTGGCACCTGAATGCAGGAGTGAATGAAAGGTGATATTCGATTGTATTAAGTTGCAGCCTAGTTAAGTTGGTTGTAGACTGTTTCCTTAACCTTGTATCAAACAATGGTACCCATGCATGTTTAAATTTAATTTGAAATAAGGGTTTATTAGAACCGACAGGGGTGGATGCTAAGAGATTTCTAAGAGCTCTAACTGGACAAATAACGAAAGAGCCTAATTTTGGAATTTTGAGGATTCAAAAAAACAAATCACCCATAGCTAGTTGTTTTAAGGGATGAAAAGTTGCCATGGAATGAGGGACTAAATTTGAGATTCTGAGGAAACTGAAGAATGATAAGAGTATAGCTGCCTTATAAACAAAGCCCATATACATGGAGTCAGTAACTTTAGCTATGTTAGTCAGCATGGGAATGTCAATAATAGCTTTCAGGTTGAATTTAATGTTAGCATTCCTTGATCTAGGGTCCCTAAACCTGGCTACCGAAATGACATACATAGACAGCTTAGTCTTGACTGCTGAAATATAGTTTGAAATGCCTCAGGAAGAGACTTTGCTTGAAGCCAAGAATTCCATGAAACATAGATTGTTATCAGGAGACAGTGAATTCAGTTTGAAATTGGCAAAAATAATAAAAGCAATGAATACTTGAAACATGTCATACAACCTTGTGGTAGAATCAGCCAATGCACCTTGTTTTCTAGAAGTGGCATTTCTGGAGAGGGCTTGAATCTGAGGATTGTTATCTGAAATCAAATAGACCAATCTTTGTAAAGCACATCTGTAGGTGGCTCTAACAAGGTGTGATAAGGTATAAGTTGATAGAGGTGATCCCTATACTAAGGATGTGTGGACAATCTGGAGAGAGCATCAGCCACAATATTTTGTTCTCGTGGTATGTGTACAGTTTTTAGGTTGATATCCAAAGTTACAGTTAACATAGCAATGTTTTTTGGTAATAGTAGCCAATATTGGATCCCTAGTCTTTCCTGAATTAATTACCATAACCACTGCCTGGTTGTCACAATGTACCATTTTCCTCTCTTAAGCCATGTGTGGCCCCATGTACACAAAGCAACCAGGATATTGAGCATTTCCAGGTGTACAATTTGGTACCCACCCACTCCAAGGTCAAGGGGAATGGCATACACGTCATTATCACAAACCGCTTCTAATCCTTGCAATGAAGCATCAAGCTCAATGTGACTATGGACAGAGTCATGCGAAAAGAATGTCACTCCATTTACTTTTGTCAGAAACTCTTCAAACCAATTAAGATCCCTCATAAACACCTCATTCAGTGTAATCTTGGACTGCTTGTCTGCCTGTCTTAACACTTCCAGCATACGATTCAACAAAGTTCTTGATGCCCTAACACACTTTGTTACATAGAGTAATCCACCTAGCAGGGACTGAAGGTCGCATTTGTTACAGTTCTCTCTGTGTTTGCATTGTTTACACAGTTGCTTGATTTCAATAAGCTTATCTTCAGGGATTGATATAGTGAATTTTTCTGTGTCAATTATGATTCCTAGATAGGAAGCCCTAGTAGAGGGATATACTAACTTTTTACTGCTGATATCTAGGCCTAATTCACCCAGGAGGTTGTAAAGGGTGTGAAAAGATTACTCTTCCTGGGATTTAGTGGCCTGCCCAATGATATCATCTATATAATTGGTCACGTGATGACCTTTTTTAAACATCTACCTTATTGAGTCGCTCAGGTGCTGAAACATAGCTGAACCATGCCTGAACCCGAATAGGAGGCATGTATCAATGTAATAAAAGTTGAAGTTTAAGCCTAACAAATTATAGTCTGCAGGGTCAATTTTGATATGGCGAAAAACTCTTGATATGTCAATTTTATAAATCAAAGATCCTCTACCTAATTTAAGTACTTTATTTGTAATATAATCTACTGAGGGAAGAGTTAATAAGAATTCATAGCCCAGATATGTTTTAGGATCCAGGCTGATCTCGCAAAAGGAAGGGGGATATATGCAGGTCTGGTATTGGAGGCTCTGTGAATGGTCCCAATATGGCACTAAATGCTTTTTCTTCTGTGATTTGTTTCAGACGACATGAGATTAATATTTTTATTAAAACTCAAGCTGAACCTTCCAAACTTCCCAGTAGTTTGCTCATCCCACAGTTTAAAATTTGCAATTTTTCTGCTTTGTTAATTTTGTCTCTATGTTTGGCTTTAAATCTTAAAGCCAGATCATGTTTATCTTGCAAATTCATGGAGACAGGGTTCTAATGATCGTCACTGCCAGTATTGCCAACTGTGTCTGTATCGAGATGAGCACTGTCACCACCTACTGTGTCATTCTGAAGCCTGTTCTTTGTAACCATTTCAGTGTGACTTCTGCTTTGCACAAAGTCAAGTTTAAATTCCTTACCTTTTGACACTTTTGACACTCGTCTAATACTACTTTTTCCTCTTGATTATTAAATCAATCAAAGGCCAACATCGATTGTTGTTGACAACAGGTGTTGCCAGTTCACTATTCAGTAAACATGTGTCATTAACACGTTGAGAATTATTAGAAATACTGGATTTTTCTGTGAAAACCCTACTAATTCTCATATTGGTGTATGAATCGCGATCAACTCTGCTTTTTGAATTTGCATTCCTGTGTTTAATATTTACACATTTGTCAGGACTGAATCCTTTTTTGTTATTTGAAACGTGTGTCTGATTAATATTTACAACCTATACTTTTTTATTTGCTATGTCACGATTTGTGACTTGTTTTTTTTTACTTTACTCACATTACACACAGTACTTGGTTGCCACGGATAATTGTCTACCTGGTTCCTGTCAATTTTTTTAACATTTTTTACCACAACATCAGCATATGACATTTTATTAACTTTCAAGCAATCATGTCGGCAATTAGCACTTTGCCCATTGCTTTCATTGCTAGACTTAATTATTCTACAACGAAACCTTTTGGTGTAATCCACAAGTTTCAAACTTTGAACTGCACTTAGGCAGTGCCCTGGTCGTTTTTTGACCTTATACATTCTTTTTGGGGGTGAGTATGAGACTTGCCAAACGTGAAACATACTGAGCAAACATGTAAATATAACTGACCATTATTTTAATGGTCACTTTTCTGCCCACATGTGCTCTTTTGATAATAGTGACATGGAACTGGTTTATCTTTGTTGTTTGGTTTTTTACTGCCAGTGTTAACTACTCTGTGCGTGGAACCTACAAACGTGGTCAATCTTTGCAGTTTCATTCCAGTTAACCTTATTCTCTTCCATCTTACATAGAAGGATTACGTGGGCAGCTTTAGCTGACTGCCATCCGAAATCTTCCATCAGATCTGACAGATATTCAAGCATTTGGCTTTTGGTTTCTAGATCTGATTCTTCACGAATTATTGGACTAAACCCTGACACCCACTGGGACATGGACAAATTATCATAAGATGTTCTAGATTTACTTGAACCCTAAAGTATGCAGTTATCGGGTCATGGCACTTTCCTCTTACACCATACAGTATCATTAGAAGCCCCCTGTTGTGACTTAAACTTGCCTTTCATATTGATGGCTTGTAACTCCTGTAGTCTTTGGTCAACTTGACTCTGGAGCTGTTTTGAGTTCTTCAGACCACTCAGGGATGGTAGTATGAGGTCAGCGTCAGCTTGACTAGTTGATGCCATCATTGATGCACTTTTGACTGATTTTGGTGAATTCAACTGTCCCTTTTCTTGATTTTCGACCTTCTCTTCCACTTTGGCAATTCTATCATTTAACTGTTTCAGTTCTTGTAAGATCTGCTTGTTGATGTTCATTTGTCCAGCACCATTAACACTCTCATTGTCCACATCACTGGTGTCACTTTCTTTCACATTTTGACACTTTGAATTAGTGGGTCTCTCGTGTACATCCCCACAGGCTTTGCACTGGAATGCTTTATGTGGCATTTTCTGTAACAATCAGTGAATAATTGATAATTGAAATCTGCTCGTAAGGATTGAAATTTTGATGACAAAATGTAAATAAGAGTGTGGTACAACCCCAAAACCAAGCTCCAATATGTTAGTCCCAGATCAAATTGACGGATTAGCACAAGAACGCCTCATTAGACCATCAGCTTCTACACCACTCTGAAAAACACTGAAACTCCGAGGTTTCAGTGTTTGGCTGAAGCTTCAGAGTTTCAAAACAATTAGTTTAAAATCGAAAAATCGAAAATTTCTTAAGTTTAAGAGAGGTGTTTCCTCCATGACTTAATTTAAACAAGTGAAAATGGCTCCCAGAAAGCGGGAAATAATAGAAAGTCAGGGATCAACCTGAGGTCAACCAATTAGAATTTAGGACACTAAAACAAGAACAATCCACAGTAGCCACTGACTGGGCTGGCACCTGACATGCCATCCCCACACATTACAACATATTGGGAATATTTAAGGAATACTTTATTGCATAGTAAACTGATTCAATGTCTAATAGCTTTTACATTGTAAAAATAGATTAAATGTTATATAAATATAAATTGATAATTGCCCATGTTACATTTTACATTTTTCTTATGACACAAACAGATGTCATCAATTCATTGATTAGTAAATTTTAAAGTTACCGGGGAAAAATCTTCATTTATTTTACTAAGATATGCTCAGTACTAAGCTGAAATTTTCTTCACAAAAATCATCAAAATTTAATTTCACAATAGCAGATGTGCATTTTTATCAATGCTTTAAGCATCTTAGCATCTGTAATTATTTAAAGACCAAAGAAATGCAGTAATGCTGCTTATATTCCTTGTGGTTTTCCCCAAAGCCCCACAGTAAGACTTTACACTAAAGCTGTAAACCTTTAATTCGACACACACAAATGTATTTTAAGGTTTACTTAATCATAGAAATGTGCTGAATACACATTTAAGACCAACAGAAGCAAGTCATATACCAACATGTCATTTAATATATTATACATTCGGTTTTTAACGTATGTGTATATTGATTTCTGAACTATTTGAATCGCATAATCTCAAGATTTAAAGATTTCTCACTTTTTCGTTTACCACTCGACCAAACTGCATACTTAATATTCGCCACCAGCTCTTCTTTCATTCCCCATCTTCCTTCGAAACCAAATAAACACATTACCCCTCTCTCAAGCTAAGTATTAGCACTGACCAGCTCAATTCAGCTTCAATTAACTACAGAGAGAAGCCAATCAATTCAGCAAGATGAAGAAATCAATTGGATTTGCAAAGCAATTGGAAGACTCCTTTAAGCCACAACACTTAGCTTCCCAAATCAATTTCCTGTGAAGAAATAAATGCAAACTTTGGAGCAGTTGAATGGGAGGTCAGTCTCTAATTAGATGTCCACCTTTCTTTCTGTCTCTTGAGTGTCTAATCAAGGCAGATCCACAATGATTCATCAGTGTCCATAGCAATTCTGGTTGTTGTTTTTGATGTCCAGTTGGCAAAAATAGGGATTTTGTGGTTTTACTTAAAATTTTAAATAATTTCTGTTTTATTTCTAGATGTAAATGCTTTGTAGGGTCTTTTTATTTTGATGATCAACAAAGACAGACAAATTAATAATATTAAAGATGTCTGAAATGATGGTAAACTGAAGCTTCTAATGTTTTGGGGTTGTCTAAATTGATCTTTGTTTTGTCATTTTGTCCACCTAACTAGGCATTAAAAAACCACCCTTTCTGTGAAGTACTACATGAAAGGTTGGCAGGAATAGGAATATACAACAGCACTCTGAGAGAGCAAACCTCCCTAAGGGTGACATCTAATTAGAGACTGGCCTCCCATACAACTGCTGGAAAGTAATAATAAGGAAATGTAAAAATCCAGATGATTTTTTTATTCAGCGATCCAGATCTCTCTAAATTTAATGAGATCTAACTTGGACCAAAGATTCATCTTCTGTCGTTTTTCATGAAATTCCAACCAGTAGGATTTGTGTAATCCTGTTTACAAATAGATAGACAAACAAACAAATAAACTGTCCTGAAAACAATACCTCTTTTGCAGAGACAACTAGTTTTAATAATGTCCAACAGTACATACATCTAGGGCTTGATATATTGCAGGAACTTGATAAATTGCAGGAACTAACACTAAAGTCTGATGGAGTGCTTTGGACTGATGGGTTCGGGTTTAATGTCTCTTTACAACATATTGTGTCAGATCAGATCAGGTAGTTGAGGAGGTAGGGAAAAGAAATGCACACTATAGTCAGTCCAGATCCTGCATTATAATCCACCAGACACCAGTCAATCACTACTAGAATCTATCACCATTAACACTTGAGATTGTGTCAGGAATCAAACCAAACACATGTCACGTGAGAGGTTAGTGTCTTACTGTGCCCTCCCCTAATCCTCTTCCCCCCCATCCAGACTTGGAGCCTGGTGGTTTAATGGATAGTCCATACTTCAATCAAGTATCCCACATTTATTGACATTCTCCTTGGGATAGTCATATTCTAAGATTTTGTTCTCAGAAAACGTGGGTTTTCTACGGAAACCTATAAGGGCCATATGAGTGAAATAAAAATAATTTCACAAGTCATAAGTACGAGATACACTATCTTGTAATTATGACTTATTACAAGATAGTATGTCGTAATTACAAGATAGTGTATCTCGTAATTACGACTTGTGAAATTATTTTTACTTCACTCATATGATCTTTATAGGCTTCCGTATTTTTCCCAAGAATAAAATAACAAGAAGAAAAAGAAAATTTTCTCAGAACATTTTTTATATGTTCGTTGTAAATTTTGTTGCCGTCCATTGATTGTGTAAAATAAGTACAATGAGCGGGAAAATACTTTGAAGTAGGTGGTAGGAAGGAAGATGTTTTAATTAAGTTTCTCCCTGTTTACTGTAAAATACTCTATAATCAGTGGTTATAACATACATCAAGTCCAAGAATCTGTGTCAGTCTAGATTGTGAACTAACCATTGACGTGATTTCTGTAGTCTCAAAAGCTGCTGATTGTTGTATGACTTGGCAAATATCAATCCTAATCAAATACTATTTAAACCACTTCAGTCAAACTAGTAGAAAACCATCAGACAATAAAATAGGGAACATTGATGTCCATACACTAATGAAGTTTGTGATCTCTGATAAAATATAAACATTTTTTTCTGAAATTAGCACAAATGGTAAATTTTACGAAATGCTGAATTTGTCATGAGATCACTTCAAATGACAAATGAGTCCATGATGGTAGAAAATCGTGAATAAATCTATTTTTGTCAAAACTAACTATCATCATAGTTGATCATAACCTGATCTGCTTCATCAGCTTCTGTGAGAGAGTAACTAAAAGAGGGAGTGTTGGTGTTTACTTAAACTGAAAATTGCATACACTAGCAAGACAACTGTATTTCATGTTAATGGGCCATATAAAAGTTGGCAATAATGTTAATAATCTCCAGTAAGAAATAATTTGTCGAGACTAATTGAACTTGATTAACATTAAACAAACGATTGTTAAATTTATTTGCCTAGAGAAAAAAAACAGTTGGTTAATGTATTTGCATAGATAATAATTGGTTTGTGTGTCTGCATAGTCTTCATTGCCTCTCCCAAGGTCACTTACAAGGTCAATATTATAAGAGAAAGCCACAATTGGGCTAAATATTTATTAACTATATTCTATGTACAATTGTAAAGACATTTAAGAAAACAGGATACATAAGGTTACAACTACTAAGATATAAAAGGTAAAGGCCACCTTATGAATGGAATTCCAAATTGTGAAATTACTGATAAGTGTGTAGTTAAGGTTAGCTTAGAACTTTAAGATTAGGATAAACTTATACACAACTTTAAGGTGGCCTTAAATTTAAGAAAACAGCATACATAAGGTTACAACTACTAAGATATAAAAGGTTAAGGCCACCTTATAAATTGAATTACAAATTGTGAAATTACTGATAAGTGTATAGTTAAGGTTACCTTAGAACTTTAAGATTAGGATAAACTTATACACAACTTTAAGGTGGCCTTAAATTTACTTTTTAAGACTTGAATTACTTGTAGGGTTTACTTGATTTTACTGCAAATAGGACCCCCACAGGACCCTGTACGATAAAATGTTTTAAATGTAAATTAGTGAGATATGTATAACAACAGTATAAAATAGTTAAAACAATAAAAGGATAGGTAGATGAGGGGCCCAAGTGTCTAGCTAAAAAATTTTTTATAAAAACTCCTTACTGAGTCGAGCAATACGACCCGCCCTATAAAAAAAAGGACCCGGGTTTAACACCTCATCCTCACATTACATTTACTTTCACATGGTATGGATATACTTTACTAACTATAGTACTTTTTTTACTTCTGTGTAGACTGAGGACAGGAGACATATGTACAAGGTGTTACTTTACTTTTATCTGACTGCTATATATTGCCCACGTTATGGTATTAGCCCTAGACATTACATGGAAGTCTTTAATGTTCATCAGGCCCATATTTGCTCTGCCCTGAGGCCAACACGTTACAGCAGACAGCACACTAGATGTAATTACTTTAATTCTACTTATTTCTATTTTAGTTACTATTGTGTCTCTGAGCAGTTAAAGCTCCATAGCGAAGTCCATGGCCCCCCTTTTCAATGGCTTTCACTACTAGCAAAACTTTAACTGTGCCTGGGGCTGTGAGGAAGGTGGCTGCCGCTGAACTCTTGCCCCAGCAGGCGTCATATTTTTGACGCATGCTCCTGTTGTTAAGCTATGTGTTGTGAAGTCATCTTCCAACCTTATGTGCTGTTTGTCACTGCTAAAGGCCATTTACTGGCAGGTGTATTGGTTCGTGGTGTACATCTGACGCCCATGGCGCCCATTTTGGCTTGCCCATCATATATAGTTGTTTGTAAGGCCTGGCAAGCAGTGATCTTTATCGCAGGTTGTCTTGATGATCTGAAACTACAGCTTAGAGTTAGTTTTATGTATGGCTAACAGGGAGGGTTAGAGGGAAACTTTAAATTTGTTAACACTTAAGAGGGCGTCCTGCCCCTTCAACTTTAAAATAAATATGGCTACTTTCCTGCTTTTTGCGGGAAAATAATAAATATATAGGTCAAGGGTCAACCAATCATACGAATTTAAGCTACAAACAAGAATATTTTTTGCATTGGGGCTGCAATGAGGTGGTTGACGCCTAGGCGTCACCCCGTCACATTGTCTCTCCCAAGGTCACTTACAAGGTCAATATTATAAGAGAAAGCCACAATTGGGCTAAATATTTATTAACTATATTCTATGTACAATTGTAAAGACATTTAAGAAAACAGGATACATAAGGTTACAACTACTAAGATATAAAAGGTAAAGGCCACCTTATGAATGGAATTACAAATTGTGAAATTACTGATAAGTGTGTAGTTAAGGTTAGCTTAGAACTTTAAGATTAGGATAAACTTATACACAACTTTAAGGTGGCCTTAAATTTAAGAAAACAGCATACATAAGGTTACAACTACTAAGATATAAAAGGTTAAGGCCACCTTATGAATGGAATTACAAATTGTGAAATTACTGATAAGTGTATAGTTAAGGTTAACTTTAAGATTAGGATAAACTTATACACAACTTTAAGGTGGCCTTAAATTTACTTTTTAAGACTTGAATTACTTGTAGGGTTTACTTGATTTTACTGCAAATAGGACCCCAAACCCCAAGCTAGGAGGTAGGAGGGATGGAAAGATGTTTTTGGAAGGCCTGGGCTACCTGGTGGGAGGCCTGATGGTCTTGAGTTATGTAGTTCCAAACACACTCCGAGGTCCAGGTGCCATGGGATTGAATTTCCTGTAGTGGGACGTTGACATTATATGCAAAGGTGGCACCTGAACGCCGGAGTGTGTGAATGGTAATTGCAGAATTGTGTAATTGAAGTTTAGCCAAAATGGCTTTAAAGTGACGCCTGACCTTAGTGTCAGTAAGTCGGGACCAGGTCTGTAACTGTTTAATTTGGAATAGTGGGAGATTTGGGTGGTTTGGAGTGAGTTTAAGGAGGACTTTCAGGGCCACTACTGGGCAAAGGGGGCTGGCCCCTAGGGCCGGGACTTTGATAATTTTAATTTTATCTTTGATTTGGAGTGTCTTGGACCATTTCACTAAAATATGCAGTCCAGGAGGTGCAAAAATAATATCACCTTGGGCTAGTTGCTGAAGAGGGGAAAAAGAGTTTTTGGAGTGAGGGACCAAATTGGAGATGCGGAGGAAGGAGAAGAATGCAAGGAGGTAAAAAGCTTTGAAAATGTGACCCATATACATCGAGTCACATGTGTTTGCAATTAATATGAGAGTTGGAATGTCAACAATCTTCTTCAATGTGACTTTAAATGGCTTATGGAGAGCTAAGGCTTTGAAGTAATATTTGAGTCTGGAGTCTTGAAATATGTGTGTATTTAAGTCGTAGATTGCACAACCAGCTTTGATGGCTGACATGTGATTTGCAATGGAAGAATGTGAAACATTGTTTTCTACTAAAAATTCTAGGTATGATAGTAAGATAAGGGGGGAAAGGTGGGATAACTGGATGTTAATGAAACAACAAAAGGCTAAAAACAACCTGAATTTCGAGTTGTAAGCTGAGATGGTGGCTGGTCTGAAGCCTAGATGGACCCTGTGTGCTGCTTTGGAAGCCAATGGAAGGGCCCTTGGTGGAATACCTAAATAGACCAGTCAATGTTTAGGTAAGAGTCTGGAACATGGGTGAAAGTGTGATTTGGTAACATTTGGTATAACTTTTCATGAGGGTTTGTGGTTATATCCCATCTAGAGAGTAGATCGGCTATGGAGTTATTTTTTCCCAGAATATGTATGGTTATGAGATTGATGTTAAGTATGGCAGCGTGCATCTTAATGTTTCTGGCTATAGCAGCCAGAGTTCGATCACAGGTCCTGCCATTGGTGAGGACAGAGACAACAGCTTGGTTATCGCAGTGGAGGACTACCTTGTGAGATGCCCACTGTTTGCCCCATAATCTTATAGCCACCAGGAGGTTCAACATTTCGAGGTGGACTATTGTAAAATCTTGGTACTGACCGTGTATGTTTAATTTGTATACAGCGTCATTCCATCTACCTCCCATGCCTTTCAAACAGGCGTCAAGTTGGACATTGGCCTTGATTGGCCTGTGGTCAAAGAATACTGTGCCATTAAATACTGCTAAAAATTTGATGAACCAATTAACGTCCTGGAAAAAGTCTAAGGTCAGTTCAATTGATTTTTCTTGACCCATTTGACGCAAAAGGGCCAACATGCGATTTAAGAAGTAACGTGACGCCTTGACACATTTGGAAATGTATAGAAGGCGGCCCAGCAACGACTGGAGTTCTCTTTTGGTACATGAGGGTTTGTTTTTCCAGTGATTGCAATGTTTTATAATTTCTGCTAATTTTTCATGTGGTACTGAAACAGTGTATTTTTTGGTGTCTACTATTATGCCTAGGCAATTGACTTGTGTTGAGGGGGCGACGAGTTTCTTGACGCTGACGTCAAAACCAAGTTGACGCACCAAAGACTGCAGTTCAGGAAAAGCTTTGCGTGTGACGCTTGGGAGGCCGACGCCAATGACGTCATCAATATAATTGATGACGTCATAGTTACGTTGCGTCATAATGTGACGTATGGCGTCACTTATACGCTGAAAGATGGCACTTCCGTGCCTGTACCCGAACGGCAGGCACGTATCAACGTAATGGCCGTAATGACGTAAGCCTAGCAAATTATAATCCCCAGGGTCGAGCTTAATGTGTCGAAAAGCTCGACTTATGTCCAACTTATAGATATGGCAGCCTCTGCCCCATCTCTTGACTGCAGAAGTGACAGTGTCAATTGTGGGGAGGGTTAATATAAAGGGTGTACCCAAATATGTATCCTTACTGATGCCAGCATTGATAGACTGACCCTTGGGGTAGCTGAGGTCAATGATGACCCGCCTATGGGGAGCTCCTGGCTTTTCCCTGGTCATAAAAGGTGAATGGTGTGAATTAGGGAGGGGAGGGTCTGTGAAAGGGCCCAAGATGGCCTTAAATTGCGTTTCTTCCTTGAGATAAGCCTGTATGTCATTTGGGTATTGCAAAGCAGAGTTATGGTTTGTGTTTTCATCACTTAAGGGAGAAGAATGGTCAAAGTCCAGGGGGAAGCCATGTTTTATCAAGTAAATTAACTGCTGATCCCAATAATTTTTAGCGGGGATTCCCATATCTTTGGATTTAATTGGGATTTTACCATAATCTGACAATCAAGGAAGTTATGCTTTCCTGATTGTTTTATAATTTCGTGCATTTGCAAGGGATTTGCCTCAATGTGGTTTTCATTTTTTGCAGTGGGGATGGTTAGGTCCCCCAATGGTATGAAACCAAATTTGGTTTTATTTTGGCTGTCCCATTTTTGGGTAGTTTTGCACTCCTTAAGGGCTGGCTTGTAACATTTGAATCTAGATTTGTTTGTCAAGGTTAATGAATACTTGTCATCTACATCCCCTTGGGTGTGCTGGACAATGGCTTTGTCGCTATCTTTGTATTCGTGATTACTCGTGTCACCCACTATATTGGGGTGTACGCGTTTAATCGGTGCGGCTGTTTGTTTGACCCTTGTGGGTTTTGTGCCGCGTGTGCGTCAAGTGTTTCCAGAGCAGTAGTATTGGGATCATTCTCTTGTATTGTCATCAGATTCGCCAGTATTTCGAATCTATTGTGAGTAGTGATACCTTTACTGCTCTCAATGGTGCTGACACGAATGTTTTTTGCATGCCTGAGTTTTTTATATGACTCACCTGCAGTCTGTCTCAGTTTTTGTGATTCCTGACCTGTACTGGTCGCCCATTTGTTTTTAGCCCTTTGGCTACATGATTGGAAGTTGGAACTTGTATCTACAACCTTTTTACGAGGTGCAAGTTTCACTACCTGTGCATATGAGCTACCTTTGAATTTATGATAATCAGCTCTCCAATTGGGGCTATCATAACCTTTTTTCTCACTATTATTTACAATTCTAGCTTGAAATACATTTATGTTAGAACTATGTACAACATTAGCTTGGCACTGTTTGAAGCTGTTATTTGGCACTGCAACTTGGCAGTGCCCTACTCGTTTTTTGCCGGTCGGACCAGCCTACAATCTTTGGCAGGGTGAGCCAGTTTTCGACCATATGCATTACAGATGGCACAGACATGCTTGTAATTTTGCCCCCCAGTGGTATGGTCGCCTTTCTGTGGGCAGGTGAGATTTTGATAAAATTTACAGGGGTTTGTGTTATCATTCTGTTTTTTCTGGGGTTGTGAGTAGTTAGTTTGAGATGTGCTAGCCCTTTGGGCGTGGGTTCGCCTAATTCGATCTATTTTTTGGGTTTCTTGCCATGAGATTTTGCCCTCTTCCATACGGCATAACAATACCGCATGGCTAGCTTTGGCTGGGTGCCACCCAAAGTCCTGGGCGTCATCCATGAGGTCTGACATATATTCTAACATGGCATTTTTTGTACTGATATCAGTTTCTTCTTTAATGATTTGGGCAAAGCCTGACATCCATTGAAAGACTGTAAGGTTATCATACAACACCCTATTTTTGTTGGGGCCCCCCAGTATAAAATTTTGTGGCCATGGGGTTTGATTTTTTACCCATACAGTGTCTGTGCCACCTCTTTGACTCTTACACGTACCTTTTTCATTTAGTTGACTTAATTGTTGCAGGCGTTCATCCACCTGCTTCTGTATTAGCTGAGATCCCTTCAGGGCCTGGATTGACGGTACCACAGTGTCTTGGTGCTGCTCCTTATGCCAGGTGTCGCTTGATGCAGGGGCTTGGGGCTTGCCATGTAGATCCTGAGAACCAGTTTGAGCAGGAGCAGCTTCCAGCTTCTCCTCTGTACGTTCAATCCTTTGCTCTATGGCTGAAAGCCTCGAGCTTACAGCTTGCAATGCATTCAAAATGTCAGTGTTTGTGGATTGAGCATCAGCTCTAACTGAACTGGACTCAGAGTTTGTAAAGCTATCGTTAAGTTCATCAGCTTCTTGGTTGAAGTTCATAAATTTACATTTCGCTCCAGTAGGCCTCTGGTGCTGTCCTTTGCAGGCACTACATTTAAACACTTTAGGCATTGTTACTGATGGTTACTGAGTTACTTGGTTACTGTGAAATACATGCACTCACCAACTGTAGTGGTCGTAGACAATCCCACGCTTGTAATAAATTCTCTCGAATGACAAGGAGACAGAAAATAGGTTAGACCGTCCCTTTAACCCGCCTCAACAGAGGCAAACAAGCCTGAGGTTGTCTATGATCACGTAGAAGGTGGTGTGAAACAATTTCGGATGTCAGATGTACTCAGTCCGACATCAGAAGATCAATAAAGTCCTGTATTGACTATTTAAATCCACAGTGTTCCATAGATTGTATGCACAAACGTCTTGTAAAATATTAAAACCACTAAAATCATTAAAACAATGTTCCATGTAAATATAAACTTTAAATTTGTTAACACTTAAGAGGGCGTCCTGCCCCTTCAACTTTAAAATAAATATGGCTACTTTCCTGCTTTTTGCGGGAAAATAATAAATATATAGGTCAAGGGTCAACCAATCATACGAATTTAAGCTACAAACAAGAATATTTTTTGCATTGGGGCTGCAATGAGGTGGTTGACGCCTAGGCGTCACCCCGTCAAACTGTTTTATTGATGTTGTATTTTTCACTTTTTCAAAAGTTAATGTTGTTACACTACTTTTATTTAATATATTTATGTTTCAATTTGTGTCTTGTGATTATTTTATGTCTGGCAGTAATATTACACAAGATAAAAACGTGGATCCTCAGTGCATGTCTTTTAAAAAGTATTTGAAGGATCAAGTCCAAGATTTAACATTAATTCTGTTCCAATGGAACTAGCAGCTACTACAGTCAAACTATGTTACAAACTGATCTCTTGTCATAGTGCTTGGTTATGTTGGATGCAGTTATAGACAGATCCTTATTTCAATAATAACGACAGTGTAAAGTGTGGATTATTTTCTTAAATGTGAAAAAGACCATTACCTCAGATGATTACAAATGTCACGTTATTGGGTCTGTCTGATAAAAGGATGCAGAGTAGATTGCAAAATTCCAGCAACCCCAAATTGGAGCCAACTGCATTATATGTCAATAGTTGGACAGAGTCTGAAAAGTGTTTATGAATAGTGTTATTCCATTTGTGTGATTAAATTAACAGGATTTCTCACGCTAAATTCCTTGACCTGATATTATCATTTTTGCCACAATGTCACTGCTCTCTCTTTTACAACCACTACCATCTCTTTTACCAAAAATGCCCATAAGTGCAGATACCACTAAGCATGATATTTACATCACGAAAATGGACAGATAAATATTAGTGCATGAAAAATTGCTAATCCAGGGCAATGACATCACCTTGCTTGACTTAGCAGTTCAATACGAGACAGAAAATGTGTCAAAATGTAGATCATAAGACAGAAAGGCTTATTCTTTTTCATAAATTTATTGAAAAAGACCACATGTTCTTGCCTTCTCGGAAAACGTTTGTGGTGTGGATAGATACAATATGGCTATGAAAGGCAATTAAGTCAGAAAGGGAACACATTTAAGTTGCAGGATTGAGTAACAGACAGGTACAGTGGATAAGCAATTGGAAGAACAATATTCTCAACAAATGCATTATATTTTAAATTTTGTTCAAAATATTTCAGATAATATGAATGTTACCTTTCATTAGGAACAGAATCTGAGTCTGGTCCAGAGAGATAATGGTTTTGTTGTTGTTGTTGTTTTAGTTGTATTTTAAGGTTATTCTCTGCATTGTACACAAATTTGGTAGTAAAATTCCATGTGCAATTCCAGAACCGTTTGATACTTTAATTATAAGTCCATCCTAGTAGGATTTCTAACTCTAAATCCCTTTCTGCTCATATACTGCAAGAAAACTAGGTTACCCATACAGGCAAATATAAATAAGCTTGAGATTTAGATCAAGATAAGAGACACAAATACATTACTTCATAAACATTACCCATCCAGCGCAGGAATGGCACCATGCTTGGCTTAATTGTTTGAGACAGAAACATGTAAAAATGTAGACCAGTTTCAGCTGACAGACAGGTTAATTTTTTATGAATTTATTGAAATGATTTTGTTCTATTCCTAATGCACGATGGTGAGAAAGTTATTAAAGAGATCTGAAACTATTGTGTCCATGTTTAGTGTCACTCATTACACATTCCAACAGGCTAGAAGCATGTTGATGCCTGTTCATTGATATATCAAAACTTTATATGAAACATATTGACGTATTTATCCAGTTTCCTATATCATTTTGTGTTGGCCTGTTTATCTGGAGATAATCCCCAGATATGAGTCATTCATCCAGGACAGCTTAACCATTCCAAATGGACCAAAGCTGACTTACAGTGCAAGCACCAACAATAGTTCATCTAGGGTTATCATGCTATGCAGCAGTTTCTCTCTTGTAAAGAATATCAGTAAATTTGTGACCATCTGAAAGAAGAAAATGAGCTTGAAAAAAAATTTCCTTGGTTAATGCTGTCACCCTCACTCAGTTGACAGGCTCATCTATTTAGGTATCCTATATCAAGATTATGTAGCTCCCTGCAGTACATTCAGTATCAAATTTTAATTATCTTTTTGGGCAACTGTTGTACTATACTGTTGGCAATCTGACATCAATTTCACCTTTACCTGAAAATTGTACCAGGCCTATTCTAAAAGAAGATAGTTATCCCACAATTAATAGTCTAATACCATTAGTCCGCACTGGTTACATATGTAATGCATTTTATTAAGCCTCAGCCTCTTGTTTCTAACTGATGGAATTTTTTATTTATTTAAACTCTTTGATTTTCCCAGTGGTTTGAGTCACTTTAATCCCTTTTATCCTGGTTAATATGATAAGCCAAATAGTTTAAGGAAGACATTCACAAAATAATATTGAATATGTTATTTAAAGACCAGCCTCTGTTTTTCTTTTTCTTTTCATCTGAAACTTAGGATTTCTGAAGTCTCATTTAACCGAACTATCAATGTGATTTCGGCAATATATTAACAATAAAATATAAATCTCTAAAAACATATATTCAACAAATAATGTCAAACCATAGAACTGTTGCATTTTTCGCAAAAACAATCATCTTGAGAGATAGATACATATTAGGCATTGAAATATGCTTTATGATTTAAAAGAGAATCAAAATAAACCTGGCCAATTGGAAGTTGCTAGCATGGAAACATAGTTTATAGTTAATATATGCAGGTACCACGTTAGTAGAATTTTTGTTATTTTGTGTCACTACTTTGTGACAGTAAGTACTTTGACATGGGAGCAATACTCGATGTTTCTTAACAAGTTTATTCGTATCCAAGTTTTTGTATTTGTTGTTGGAGATCTCAGACCCATCATTTGAATATGGTGTTATGCCATATCAAGGGAAACCCATAAAACCTCCAGGAGAAATTTACAAATTACCCTCAAAGTTGTCACAAACATCCTGCTGCATCTATTCTCTGAGAGAATACCTAAGCATTAACGGACGTTTAAGACACTGGTTCTTAGATGAAACCTGTCTAAAAGAGGCCACTTTTGGTTACCAGAATGATGAGGTATTGCAGTTAGCACATGTCTCTATTAGGACAAAATACTGTCTTTCTGTCATGACTGCATTTACTATTATCCAGATATTTTCCAAATCTGAATATACACTAAATGGCTAACAGTTTTTTCACACCTACAAAATACAAAAATTCCATGTAATCCTATTTGGTATGTACATGGACAGAGCAACAACATAAGCACTTGAACTAACTTGGATGTGTATTTTTGTATATAATACCCCTTTTCGTAAAAATTAATGTAATGCTACAAAATACAGATGTCATAATTTGAAAAAAGAGGCTGACATTTGTTTCAGTGTACTTATGTGAGCTACTCGCTTGGAGCATTTGGGCGACCCAGGTGTCAGTCCTCCTCCAAGGCAGGGGGTTTGTTGTTAGTGATGGTTAAGACTGGGTTGGGTACCAGACTATTTTTGTGTTTTTACACAAGAAACCCTGAAGTGGGGCTTTCTGTGGTTGGCAATAGAAACACCATAGCAAAGTGATCTGATTGGATGGGCAGTCAAATCCCCCCACCTTGGTGTCAGCCATCATCACATTTAAACTATTGCTTGAAGGGCGAACATGAATTTCCCACTCTCCCTCCCTCAGGCCTCGTGGTTAATGTGACCTGACATGACCTTCATTCAGGGTTGTTTTTGCATTGCTTTTATGCTATATCCAAGTGTTTTTATCTATTATATGTTTTACTGCAACTTTATAAACTATGGGGGTCCCCTTTCTCCCTTGGCAGTTTAGGGGGCTTTGTCTTCTTTCATCCTTTTTCTAAACAAGTTTGCCTTGTTTCTTAAATAATTGATTGCCCAGTAATGACCTCAAAGCCCTCCTTCTGCCAGGGGTTAAGGGTCACCCCAGATGTCGTGAGCTTAACCTTTACAATCTTTTACATGTAAATCTTTAAAGTACTGAACTGTGAACTTGAATTTAACTTATGAACTATGAACTCTAATTTCAAGCTATTACTTGCATATGATTCACAGTTCTTAATTTCATGGCTGCCTTTGTACAGTTATTATTGCAGCCTCTTTCATTAATGCTAACTTTTATACTAACTCAGATTTTATGTAACTTTATGGATCTGTATATATACATTAGTTCTAGTCTGTATTACTTTTGCATATAATAAACAGTATCCGCAGTCTTGTCTCTCTGTCTTGGGGTTGGGGACTGAAAGCAATCAGTAACACAGTAGCAGTGCATTAAGCAGTACATAATCCCTGCAGTCCAAAGTGCCTAGAAGCATGGGCATCGCACAGCTCACGCTTAAAAACACTGTTCCATTGGTGTTTGGTTTGATTATTCATATTACCCTGACTTTCCCCGGGCATTTATTTGGAGTCTTTTTGTGCATTATATATCAAGGGATCTGCCAAATTAAGGAATGTAGTGCTAGTTGTTTCCTGTGTTGCTATGTAGCTGCTCCCACTGAATGTAACAAGTTCATCCAAGCCAACAGAATCTAGGATTACTGAATTAAGGCAAGAGTTGAAGACTTATCCATTAGATTAGCCTACCCTACACCATAATCTTACTCCCCTACCGGATGGTAATAGGAATACAGCTTCCTTCTAGAAATTGGACTATCTTTTCTTGGACAACAGAGCTTTATACCATGTCTACATCAATTTGGCAATTTGTAACTACTTCAGACTTACTGTGCATACAATAGGAAATTACAATAGGATATGAAGATGACAATATTATACGAGTGCGTAGCACAAGTATTATATTTTTTCTTCATGAGTGATATATTTTTTGTATATGTCTAATAAGGGATGTTTAACTTTTATTATTCACCATTTTTAACGATTTACAAGTAAAATTAAACTATATTAAAGACAAAATGCAAAAAAAAGACTGTCATATACATACATACACAAATTCTAGACTTAATTTGGTAGATCTGGACTGGTTCAAGTTGTATCTCTGTAACCGCCATCAGTGCATCAAGATTGGTTCTGTTTTATCTGATGTTGAAGCTATTGTATGGTGTGCCCCAGGGCTCTGTCTTGGGGTCAATCCTGTTCTCATTATACACTACTCACCTGAGCAAAGTTATTCAAAATCATCCTGGCATATGTTTCCACATTTATGCAGATGACACACAGTAATACGTTCATCTTACACATAAAGGATGCCACTCAGGCCTTTGATAGGCTGAAAAACTGTTTAGATGATGGCAAAAGTGGCTTTTTGCAAACAAGCTCAAGCTAAACCGGATAAGACAGAAAAAAGATCTTTCTAATGGTTTATAATACATATTTGTAGGTTACACAGTTTTTGAGATATTAGTAAAGAAACAAAACTTGTTGACACTTATTATCCATTGTAAGGAGTCGCGGCTGTATATGAAAAACAATATATCCCGCTCTGTATATCCCCCTGTACGGTTCAAATTCAACTGGCAGTGAAAATAAATCCTGGTACAAAAGTCAATGTTAAAAGTCTAAATAGCTCACCCCTTGAAGATACTTATTTTGAACTAAAGAAATTAGGCATTTGTTGGCCTTGTGGCTAGCAATCTTGTTATCTTATGACAGGCTGTATGTGTGTTTAACTCCCACACATGGAAATGCTGAGGGTCTGTATCGATATGCCCCAGGCTTATGAACAGGATGTAAAACCCTAAAATTGGCTATGATGAATATAAAAAAATTAACATTTTCTCTCAATTCTGTTTATGGTCAACAGTAGATCAGGTTGCTCAACAAATTCACAGGAGCCTTCTGTCTTGATGCATATCTTGGGTGGTATATTCAAATTCATACAGGATTATAGCCTTAAGTATTCCCCTGATGACCCCAGTCCCACAAGAAAACATGTTTATTGAGATAACTTTGGTCCATCTGAAGTAGGCGACACCAAAGTACAATAATTGCCATGTGACTGCAAACTAACAGGGATATTCTTCTTGAATCCCCAGAGATGGCAACAGTTGAGGTTAACAATACCTCATATAGGATCTCCAGGTTTTATTTTCAATCACTCGTAGTTTGTCGACATTTGGGTAACCCCCACACACTATGAGCGCAATTTATCACTGGAAACTCACAATTGCTATATAATTTACTGTAATTTTAAATGTGGGATTTGTTTGTTTTATACATTTATTTCACAGTAAGCATTTGGAATTTTGCAAACGTTTGGAGGGAAATATTTGGTAAAGGTTAAAAAAAAGATTGGTACGAAATTTATTTAACTAGAAGGTTATCAAAACATTTTAAAATGATTCATATGAAAACCAATTGTTGTTAACTGTTGGTAAACATATTCAGAGCAAACTTCTTCGGGGCCACATGCAGGTGTGGGGCAGTTCAGTTCTGAGGAAGTTGGTCCTACCTTAAATTATTTTGGTACACACCACATGTGGTCCAATTTGATTGGTCCTCAACTGGCCTCCCTGTTTCAACCCCTAACCATCTGCCATTTTGAAGTTGAAAGGCACTGGCGACACAGCACCAAGAAAATTTTATCAAGCACTTTGTGGAACTTGCACTACAAATCAAGTGGTTTTATTATATTTTATATTGTGTATATATTTTACCAAATGGCAGAAGCAGAAAAAAAACAGTATAACCTGCGTTCTACCAAAGATACTGTACATGTACCCGTTTCAATACAGATGCAAAATGATTCTCAATTCGTTCAAAATTTGTTGCATCAAAATCAACATGATTCAGATTCTGATTCGGCAGAATCTGAATTAAATTGTAGTGCTGTTGCGGACGATTCAGATTCGGATCACAGCACAAGTAAACAAACAAACACTATGCCAAGTACTTCCAGTACTTCTGCCAGTACTTCTGCGACTGGCATTGATTCTGCACTTCAACAACAAATAAATGTGCAAATTTTATCACAATTATCTGCCATAAATGATCGTTTGAATGCTATTGAAAGCAAGAACTCCAAGAAAACCTCGGATCCGAAAAAAATTTAAAAAGCAAAACAAAAAATTAGTTCGCAGGTTAATACCCCGGTCACACTGCCACCACCACATGCGACCAACACAACCTTGCCAGATTTACATGCAATTAGACAAGACCAGTCAGTTCAGAAGCAAGTAGAAGACAGATTAAAGCAATTAGCTTCTGGGGACACCACAGGTACAAAAATTAAGTCTTTAAGGGGGGACCCGTAGAAGTTGTTGTCCCGAACCGTGTCAAGTGGCCCCATGAATTCGTACTCTCGGGTTCGAATAAAGAGAGAATTCAATACGATCAGTTGACTACTGTACAATGGGTTGCTGGCTCTTGTCGCATCTTAAGAGAAGAAAGGGATCAAAAAATTAAAGATCACATGCTAGATTACTTGATTTCACTGATGGACGACGCCCATGACTTCTCTTGGGATGCGGCAATGGCCAGCCATGCTGTATTATTATGCAGAATGGAACAGGGTGAAGTTAAGAGTTACTTGGAAACAGATAAGCTGGACAGAATTAGACGAGCAAATGCCCAGAGACATGTCAGTTCCCCTGTGGATTCAAAAAACTCTCAAAAAAGGTCAAAAAATTCCAAAGTACTCAACTGCACGTATTTCAATCAAGGAACATGTGTTCACACCAGAACCCACGAAACTAAGGGTGTCACTTATCGCCATGTCTGTTCCTATTACTTCCAACAAAATTCCAAATTGTTTCCACATGCAGAACATGACTGCAGAAACAAGTCAAAACGTGTTTCAAAAAATGAATGAAGGTGGGTGGGACTTTTTCGGATCCCATCCAAAAATTCCAGACCCGTTATGTTTACAGTAGCCATGTGCCTTTTGCAAAACAAGAACTTGAAGCTTCAAAAGTATTGACTAATCAGTGGATTACACATGCAAATGCATTTAAAAAGGTCACTAAACAAATGTCCTATGCCCAAGTTTTATCAAAAAATCTCAGTATCCCTTCAAATAATACAGTTCAACAGGCTTCAAGCCACAAACGTGATTTGCATGTTCATACATTTGAAATGAACTCAACTCAACTTCAAAATGTAAATAAAGCAAGAACTTGCTATACAGCTGCTATAAAAAACTTGTCAAAAATTCAAAATGATGGCAAAAAATCTGCTGTGACAATAACTAATATGGCATGTGTAAAGGCAGGTAGTGGCAGTGTGACCACAGTAAATAAACAATCACACAAGGCTATCAATGTAAATGTTTTACCACTCAAAAACAGATTTGAACCACTTCAAGGTTCCCCAGTCACTGAACTGACAGAAGACCTGTCAGATTGTAACAATACTACACAGCTAAAAGCTGATATTAACTTGAATGCTACTCCTCTGAAAGTTAAGCTACAGAATAGTCAGAACACTGTCAAGTTAAAAAATAGTCAGAACACCAAAAAACAACGTAAAAGTCTATCTGACAGTTCATCTAAGCCACAGTTGGCTATTCAAGCAAATTTTCAAACTTTGGACGGAAACAAAAACGAAACTGGGTTTTTCACTGAGGGTTGCAATAATACAACTGTCACAATGGGCTTCCGTCCAAATATGGCTTCTCAGGCTACATCCACAAGTTTAGATAGCCACACAACTATTCAAAATGTAGGAATTAGTACTAAATTAAAACCTCAATATCCTAATGCTGTGCTCAATATAGCGCATTGTGATGATAAGAATGTTATGCCTTCACAAAACATAAAGTCTTCACCTGATGTACAACAGCCAACTTTTGGCTTCCTGCCCACTTCACCACTTAAGATCTATACTGGGGACCCAATTTATTGGGAGACTATCCCGGATCTGATAAAAGCTCACAAATTAATCAGACAATCCGGATTACCCAACTTTCTCAAATGTCGTATTCCTGTTCAATCAGGTCTTAATATCAATGCATGGAGAAGCCATTTGCAAGGTTACTGGGATGCACAAATATGCGATTTGTTGCAATATGGCTTCCCTCTTGATTTCGACAGATCTTATAATCTGTTATCTAACAAAAACAACCATACTTCAGCTCTTACATCTTCTGAATCTGTACAGGAATATTTGACAGAAGAATTGAAATTTAAAGCCATACTTGGCCCATTTCACAATAAACCTATTTCATTGCATGTATCACCACTTATGGTTAGAGATAAACAAAATTCATCTACCAAGCGGACCATAATGGATCTTAGTTGGCCACATGGTGCTTCTGTCAATGATGGTGTACTTAAAAATTCTTATTTACAAACAACTTACGATTTGCGTTATCCTTCTATAGATCTTATAACGGATTCCTTGCGAAAACTTGGCCCTTCTGCAAAAATTTACAAAGTGGATATCAGCAGGGCCTTTAGGCAGATAAAAGTTGATCCTGCAGACATAGACCTTTTAGGCATTAAATTTAATCACAAATATTATATAGATCGATCAATTCCCATCGGATTTCGTCACGAATCGCAAATCTTTCAGCATTGCACAGATGCCATTCGTCACATTATGGCTTCCCATGGCTTCCATACATTCTTCAATTATATAGACGATTTAATCTATATAGGCCTTCCATCTGAAATTCAGAACTCTTTCCAGTTCCTAACCAACTTACTCCAACAGTTAGGTCTAGATATTAGTACAAAAAAGTTAATACCGCCTGCAACTTCCGTCGTATGCCTCGGTATTCTCATTGATTCCGTTAACAAAACTGTATCTATACCGCCAGATAAACTCTCACAGATACATGCCATGTGTAGAGACTGGAATGACAAAACATACTCTAGTAAAAAAGACCTACAGTCACTTTTGGGATCTCTTCTTTATATTACTAAATGCGTTAGATCTGCAAGGTATTTCCTTAATCGTATGCTGCAAGTGCTTAGAGACAACCATACTAATTCCAAAATTTTACTTACTGCTGAATTCAAAAAGGATCTTAATTGGTTCAATTCCTTTTTGGTTCATTATAATGGTGTGACATTCTATGATAATAAATATTGTCACTTTGAGGTGCACCTAGATGCATCGCTTACAGGCCTAGGTGGTGCTTTCAAGAATATGGTCTATGCACTTCCTCTTCCTGTAAAACATGGAAACTATACAATTGTCCACTTAGAAATTTTGAATGTGGTTGTTGCCCTAAAAATATGGGCTAGCCATTGGGCCAATCATAGAATAAAAATCTATTGTGACAATATGGCGGTAGTGGAAGTATTACAAGCTGGAAAGGCTAGGGACCAAACGTTAGCTACATGTGCTCGAAATATATGGCTGATTTGTGCCATTTACAATATAGACCTTATTGTAGTTCACATCCCTGGAAAACAAAATGTACTCGCAGATTTGTTGTCTAGGTGGACCTTTTCTGATACTGACTTGGCTCGTCTAAATGCCATTTTGCCAAATTTTCAATGGGTTCCCACTCACTTAGATTTGACATTACTTAATCACACTATCTAATATTATTATTCTTTCAGATATGCCTGGAGCAGCAGCCCAGCTGGCCACCTCAGCTGCAGCCAAACTTCAGCATGGCTTTCGTCCTTCCACATTAAGACAGTATCATAGGCCTTGGACTGACTTCCTGGCTTACCAGGTGGCGGCTGGGCTGCCTATCAGGGTAACTGTTGAAATTCTGTTATCTTTCCTAGAATATCTTCACCAAAATACCATCACCTCGGCCCACATGCAAAATTATTTAGCGGCCCTTAGATCCTTGCATATATTACATGGCCTAGATACCTCTCCTTTCAGAGACCAGAGATTGGCATTATACGTTAAAGCCACACAGCTACAAGCCCCTTTTACCCCAAAACGAGTCAATCTCTTGGATATTCATGTATTGGAACAAATTATTCAACAGTGTGATTTTTTCCAATTTCCAATTATTTTTAAAACACTGTACTTGCTACTTTTCTTCTCCTTCCTAAGGCTTTCTAATGTACTCCCTCATTCAGTTAACACTTTTGACAATACTAGGCACCTAGCCAGAGGTGATGTCATTTTCTCACAAGATGGTGCTTTGATCCTAATAAAATGGTCCCAGACTATCCAAGATAGGAAAAATTTTGCTACAATAGCTATTCCAGATCTAGGAGCTTCTTCCTTGTGCCCAATCAAAGCTTTAAAATTAATGTTCCACGCATACCCAGCACATGAAAATTCCCCCCTTTTTGTTCTCCCTAGACCAACACACCCTTCCCCATTAACTGACTCCACAGCTAGAAAACATTTAAAAGATATCTCCAAAGCTCTAGGTCTCCCTTCTTCCATCACCTTTCATGATTTCAGAAGGGCTGGTGCCTCTTGGGCTTTCCATCAAGGTGTCCCAATTGAACACATTAGAAGCCATGGCACCTGGAAATCAGATGCAATTTGGTCATATCTCTCATCAGCTGTTTCCTCTACTTCCCCTGTTGCCCTTGCTTTTCGACGAGTTCTTCATCACTAATTCTACTGGGCTCTTGGGTGTTTTCTGTACATTTCATTCACTCACTACAGAGGTATATATATGTATATGTTTACTAAATATATAAACTCAGTGAAGGGTTACAATGAACTACAGTTCATTACTGATTACCTAACACGCTGGTTATTGAATTACTGTTTACTCCACCCTTGGATCCATCCTGTGTCTGCTTGCTTCCTTGGTTTGACCTTGTTTGACCTTTAGGTCCGACCTGTAATTAAGACCTTGGATTCGACCTTTTCTGATTCCTGGCTGACATTTGCAGCCTTTTGGATTCACGGGTGGAGTTGGCAGTTAGCTATAACACTCATACATATACATATAACAAAACAATAATTGACATGTGCTTCTGCAATGATAATGTAGTTTTAGAATATATATATTATAATCCCAGTTGCCTTTTTTCATTGTCTTCAACTTCCTGGGAACTGTTCGGGGCCACATGCAGGTGTGGAGCAGTTCAGTTCTGAGGAAGTTGGTCCTACCTTAAATTATTTTGGTACACACCACATGTGGTCCAATTTGATTGGTCCTCAACTGGCCTCCCTGTTTCAACCCCTAACCATCTGCCATTTTGAAGTTGAAAGGCACTGGCGACACAGCACCAAGAAAATTTTATCACCCTCCCATTTCCCTCCCTTATCTAAATAACTTAAAATTTAATTATGACCAGTTTATTAGCGATCAGATTAACCTTTACATATCACAGTTACATTAAGACCCTTACTATTTCCCATCTAATTTCTCCCATTAAGTGCACATAATCTCAATGTAACTGACTGCTTGCTTGTGAACATGTTACTCTCTATAGTATTTTGTAGGTACACCATGAGTAACAATGGTGGAGTCGAAGGCATCATTATATCATATCCTTAGAGCATGGAATATATAATAATATGTGTATATGCCGCCTCTGGGACATAATATCAGTGTGTTAGCTCTTCTCGATGTTTCCTGAGCCTTGTGTGGAATCTTATGCCTCATTCCATTTGTATTTGTACCGGAAGAGGAATCTTCTCAGAGGAGTTATTCCAGTTTTCTGCTCTTCCATCAGGACAAGAGTTCCCAATGTGTGCCTATGCTAACTCTTGCCTGTGTAGTATTATCTATGATGCCTGTATATATATATGATCATTGTTATTGTATTTTATTCTATTATGATTATTTTACATCACAGATTAGTTGATCTTGTGATCACACGCCTATTTGTGATCATGAGCTGGTATTATGTTAGGCAGAGGCTGCAATGTGCAGTCACTAGGGTTCTTTCATCACATAGTGAGGGGATCACAAAGATCACAATTTCAATCTTAGGTATAACCAGTGTTTTAGTCATTTCCTTTAGTCTATTTTTAACACTGAAATGCATTTATGTACTTTCAGTTCTTTTATCTCGTTTTTATATTTCACTCAGTGGGTGTTTTCTGTACATTTCATTCACTCACTACAGAGGTATATATATGTATATGTTTACTAAATATATAAACTCAGTGAAGGGCTACAATGAACTACAGTTCATTACTGATTACCTAACACACTGGTTATTGAATTACTGTTTACTCCACCCTTGGATCCATTCTGTGTCTGCTTGCTTCCTTGGTTTGACCTTGTTTGACCTTTAGGTCCGACCTGTAATTAAGACCTTGGATTCGACCTTTTCTGATTCCTGGCTGACATTTGCAGCCTTTTGGATTCACGGGTGGAGTTGGCAGTTAGCTATAACACTCATACATATACATATAACAAAACAATAATTGACATGTACTTCTGCAATGATAATGTAGTTTTAGAATATATATATTATAATCCCAGTTGCCTTTTTTCATTGTCTTCAACTTCCTGGGAACTGTACAATACAGTGTCAACAAATATTGTTTAGATGTTTTATGTATACTGTTAATAAAACATTTCATGATGAAACATTTCCAGCATTATCTTCATTTCTTGAGCTATTTTATAAATGTTTTTAAAAAGGTTAATTACAATGTAAACGTTTACTATGAAACTTTTATTAACCCCAAATATAGGGTTTAAATAGGGTTTTAAACGTTTTATAAACATTTAAACATTTTAAACCGTTTTAATGTTTACTGGGTTATGGTTAGAGCTTGCACTCTTCTTGACGATTCTTCCAGGATCATCATTGTTCATACACAGTCTAGAAATTCATCATTGACACACCCAATGTATTTATATTTGCCTATAGCTTGTAATGAACAGTCTTTATAATAAAACAGAAAGTCACCTCCTGGCTCCCTACATTCGAGAAAGGGTATGATACTGGTCCTTGCCCCCACAATTCTGAACTTTTTACTCCAGCCATCCACAATTCTGTAAGTTTTCTGCAGATTTGTTCTGATAAGTCAAAGAGCATAATGGATAGATATATTATTTGTTACACTCTTACCTATGTGAACTTTTGACATTTTATATTTATTGCTAATCAAAATTGGTTCAGTGTTTTGGAAACACACACAATAATAACAACAGTTTTTTAAAAGCTTTGGAGATTTTATTCTTATTAAACTTGGTGGCAAGGTTAGACATATTAAACAACAATTACAGACATGAATCCACAATTACCTCAAGCTAGAGATTGTTTATCCATGTTAATCCAGAGTTTCATTTAGATAACCTTTGGTTAAGCCATCAGCCTTAATCAGTAAAGAGTTGATTGCCTTGCACCATAGACTCAAGTTAATTAGCAGGTAGATGTCAGTAAAATGGTTCAGAAAAGTTAGATAGACATGCGAGAAACTCAAAGGTTAGGAAAGGAACAGTAATACCAGTAATACCTGTTCTAGTACAGGTGCAGATATTTATATATATTTAAACAGTGAAGAAAAGTCCAACTGGACCTTTTATATTCCTATTTACAGCTAGAATCATAATAAAATAGTTCCTCAGTATCTTATATGTGTTGCCATAAGCTTCATCCAAACATTAACCAAACATGAGGCCAAACTTTTCAGTTGTTTGCTTTTACAAGTACAATTATTTTAAAATCCACGACTAAAAGGAACCGAAAGTTTTTTGCCACACTTATGTTTACATTTCATTTTACACAGGGAAATTGTTATATCACAGGTTTATATGCCTGAATTAATATGATTAAACCTAAATAAACATTTCTGTTGTCCAAGTCCAAAATTGATTGCCACTACACCACTGACATCTCTCAGGAATAAAACAGACTTTTTGAACATATAGTGTAATAATAGGACAAATGTTTAATATTTCACCAGCATTAAAGCCAATTACTCTGACATGTTATCTCCTTCAAATATTTTTGAGTCGACTGAGAAAGGACTTTAAGGTTTTACATTCACTGGTAATTTACATCTTTACAATTATACACATGTCTGTTTACACTGCAATGATATTTACAAACTTTGAAAACTCCACCTCTGTTTTCTTATTTATTGAGAAAACCACACCTTCACATCAGTAAGATAAGAAATAATGAATTTTCAGATTTGAAGGTTAATGCTGCTTTTGGGTGACAGAATAAAGCTATAGTAATGTCTAGTTGTATGCTAAATGTGGAACTTATTCAAGATTTTGTAGCTGTTCTTATTCCCCAATGAACTACTAAAGAAATCCGAATCAAGAAAATGGTAACTGTTGTGTACAGATATACAGGTGTCTTCAGTGTCCTGGCCTTGCTAATATACAGATAAACAAGACAAGTGGGGATAATTAATTTTATTCTATATTAGTATACTATAAAATATTTACATACTTCAACATAGATATATAAAGAGACACTATCACAGATAAGGCCACCTTAACATAAGAATACACATAAACTTTAAGCTGACCCCAAGGTCACCACAAACTGAATTAAAGATTATCAAAAGGTGGCCTTAAATGAAAGACTAGAACTTGAAAAGTGACAAGGTCACCTTACATTTAGATTAAGTTAAAGCTTAGATTAGTGATTAAAACTGACAAAAATTAAACTGAAGTAACTTTACTAGTTACAACTAAGGTGGCCTAGCCACCGCATATTTACTCTTTAATATGAAATGTTTGTAGATATAAATATTATCATACTATTGATGATTTTACTTTAATATTACAAAGAAAAACTGCCCCATATGTAAGATACAGTATTATAACTCGATAAAATCTAAAACATAAAAAGACTAAAAATGTAAAAATACAACAATAAAATTGGGCCCAGAGTGTCTAGCTCAAGTAACAACACCTTACTGGATCGTGCATTACGACCCCCTTAAACCACTCATACAAAAATTCCTTAGGGGACTCTGGTTGACATCCCAATTTCACAACAAGATTACTGTATGTTAGAGTGGCATGGTAACTACTTTAGCTACTTATTCACTACAGAGGCGATGACTTAGGGCATGTACATTAATGCAATTACAATTTAGTGAAGTTAAGATAGTTACAGTAAAATCAACAATCTATGCTAGTTACTACCTGTCTTGCTAAGTTACTCATTAACTTTAGTTTGATCAATTTGGACTTTGCTGAATTGGATACAAGCTGGCTATACTGATCAGCTTAAAGTGAAAACACAGTTGTCACGATTTACAAAATTTAACCCTTCACAGTTCTCACTATGATGACAAAAATAAACAAATTACAAAACTATTACTATACAAGTTATTATGTCCTTGGGCCAGATGCAGAGATCACGGCTTCCGCAGATCCCCCTCTTCAAGGAAGCCAAGCAGGAATCCAAGATCTGACAGACAGGGCTGGAAGAGAAGGTGAGAACTTGAAGGTCGTGCTTAAATCTTGCACTGATGGTGATGGCTTCTTGCTGTTATTACCAACTTTATAACTTTGCACAATTTCGCTTGAAATGCTTTTCTTTTACAAGATTTGGCACTAGAGGCTGGATCATTGATGAGGACATAAGATTGATTCCAGCCCAACTGACGGCTTGACACTGAGGCTTGAACAAGCCGACAGAGGAAACTTGACACCACAACTGCAGAGCAGATACCAGCCATCTGTATTTCCATGTGCCATTGTCATGAAGCTTTTACATCTGAAACTACATAACTAAATGTTAATAGGTTGAAGGGAGGGGTGTGGGAAAGTTTTTATCAGTTAAAATGGCGACTTGCCTCACTGAAAACTGGTTTTAAAGTGAGGCAGGAGGGAAAATTATGTAAAACAGCGGGAAAATAATGTGACAAAGGTCAAAGGTTATATAAACATGCTATAAGGTCGCTAACAAACAATGCTAGCCACTGACTAAGGTAGCACCTAAAGTGTTACCTCCCCACAGTGTCCTGGCCTTGCTAATATACAGATAAACAAGACAAGTGGGGATAATTAATTTTATTCTATATTAGTATACTATAAAATATTTACATACTTCAACATAGATATATAAAGAGACACTATCACAGATAAGGCCACCTTAACATAAGAATACACATAAACTTTAAGCTGACCCCAAGGTCACCACAAACTGAATTAAAGATTATCAAAAGGTGGCCTTAAATGAAAGACTAGAACTTGAAAAGTGACAAGGTCACCTTACATTTAGATTAAGTTAAAGCTTAGATTAGTGATTAAAACTGACAAAAATTAAACTGAAGTAACTTTACTAGTTACAACTAAGGTGGCCTAGCCACCGCATATTTACTCTTTAATATGAAATGTTTGTAGATATAAATATTATCATACTATTGATGATTTTACTTTAATATTACAAAGAAAAACTGCCCCAAGCCCCAGTATTTGTAGTTAGGTTTTCAGTAGGGAGCGAAAAGAATGGGCCACTGTATCAGCAGCATTATGATCTTGGGTGATGTAGGCCCAAACTGCCTCCGACGTCCAGGTGCCATGACTTTGGATATCCTGCATAGGTACATTGAGATTGAACGCCAGGGTGGCACCTGAACGACGGAGGGAGTGAAAGGTGAAGCCATGATGAGTAAGGTGCAGGGCTTTGAGCACCTTAGCCAAAAATTTTCTCAGTCTGGTGTCTGTCAGAGGCACCCATTTGTGGTAACATTTGACTTGAAACAGAGGTGAGTTGTTCGAACCAGGGGATGATGACAATAACTTTTTGACGGCTGATACTGGGCACAAGGGGGACTTGCCCAGTGAAGGAACTTTGATGATCTTAACTTTATCTCTATTCTGTAGTGTTTTCGACCACTTTACTATAATGTGCATGCCAGGGGCAGCAAATATTAAGTCTGCTCTAGATAAGTGTTTTAAGTGGTCATATGCGACAATGGAGTGAGGGACCAGATTGGAAATCCGCAGGAAACTAAAAAAGGCAAGCAGTATGGCTGCTTTGCATATGTGACCCATATGCATTCTGTCACATTGCAGGGCAATTGCTTGAAGAATATCAATATCAATGATGGGCTTAATAGAGGGGTTAAGAGGTCTATGCCTCATGATTGCTTTATTATAGAGCTTAATCCTTGGATCCATGAAGCTGGAGACATCTAGGCCATGCAAAGATAAGGAGGTTTTGACTGCTGACAGGTGGTTTGCCAGACCTGAAAAGCTGACTTTATTAAATGTAAGGAACTCTAAGAAAGTAAGAATTTGCAATGGAGATATATGTTTTATGTCAATGGTAGCAAAGGAGCAAAATGAGAGAAAAATTCTAAATTTGGAATCATAGCTTCTGGAAGTGGAGTCTGCCAGGGCCAATTTGAGTCTGTTGGTGGCTCTGTGTTTTAGGACTGCGGTTGGAGATGAATCTGTGGAGATTAAATAGACCAATTTATAGTTAGTACATCATTGGATGGTTTTGCCCACGTATGGTGAGGCATCAAATTGAAAAATTTATTTCTAAAGTACTCAGAAATGGTCCACCTTGATAAACTATCAGCAATTTCATTTTTAACCCCCATTATGTGTACTGTTTTTAGAAATATGTCAAACTGGGCAGCAGTCATGAATATATTGCGAGCAATAGCTGCTAGTGTGAGATCTCGAGTTTTGCCAGAGTTCAGTACCATGACTACAGCCTGGTTATCACATGCAATTCTAATCGCCTTTCCACTCCAACTAGCACCCCATACCCGAATGGCTACCAAAATGTTTAACATTTCAAGGTGAACTATTGACAGATTCTCGTACCCCAGGGGAATTGGGATAGTATATACCTGGGTGCCCCATCTGGCCCCCAGTCCCTGTAATGAGGCGTCTAATTCAATTTCTTCACTAATGGTATAATGGGAGATAAAAGCTTTACCATTGAACTTAGGAATAAATTGCAAAAACCAGTTTAAATCTCTTCTGAAGTCAACTGTAAGTGAAATTTTTGACAATTTATCTGCACTTCTAAGTACATCCAGCATTCTATTGAGAAAAGGTCGTGAAATTCTAACACATTTCGTAATATATAGTAATTTGCCTAGCAAGGACTGCAATTGTCTTTTGGTGCACTCTTCCCTATTAGCCCATGAATTACATTCTTTTAAAATTTCAGTTATTTTTTCTGGAGGTATGGACACTGTGAATTGTTCAGTGTCTATGTCAACCCCTAGGCATGTGACCCTTGTTGCAGGTTGGACTACTTTCTTTTCACTGATGTCAAAACCTAGTTCTAGGAGGAGAGCTCTTAGAGTTTGAAAAGACTCATTTGATTTACTAATTACTGAGTGCCCAATGATATCATCTATATAATTTGTTACAGAAAAGCCCTTCTGGGCCATAATAAAGCGTACTGCATCGCTGAGGCGCTGAAACAGGGCCGAACCATGTTTAAATCCGAAAGGTAAACAACTGTCAATATATAGGCCATTTAGTCTTAAGCCTAAGAGATTGTAATCTTTTGGATCTAGTTTGACATGCCTAAAAGCTCTACTAAGGTCAATTTTGTATAAGTGGCAACCTTTGCCCAATTCTTTGACTTTGCTGGTGATATTGTCTATGGTGGGTAGTGTTAATAGAAAGGGGGTACCTAGGTATGTTTCAGACTGGACACCTGCATTGACCGAATAGCCATGAGGGAAGCTAAGGTCTACAATTACTCTTCTGTGTGCTCCTCCAGGCTTATCCCGAGTTAGAAATGGTGAGACATGCAAGTTATCAATTGGGGCTTCTTGAAAGGGGCCTAATATTGCACCAAATTCCTTCTCCTCATCTAAATAAGATTGTACATCTTGCCAGTACTGGTTAGCCGAGCTATGATTACTGTCAACACTATTCAAAGGGGTACTGTAGTTAAAATCCAGAGGGAAGCCATATCTTAATAATAATACTAACTGGGAGTCCCAGTAATTAGTAAGATATTTCTGCCACACGTCTGGCTTCAATTGTGATTGGATTTGAACTTGAGTTTCCATATAGTTGTGAGTACCTGAAACTTTAACCCGTCTGTGTATATCAAAAATATGCTCTTTGCTTTGCTTTTGAAGGTCAATTGGTGGCAAAGTAAGGTCACCTAGAGGTATGAAACCAAATTTTTCTTGTGTTTGGTTGTTCCACCTTGTAAATGTATAATTTTCTTTAGCAGAAGCAATTTGATTTCTATGACGAGGCCTAAAGCGTAATTCCAAGTCATACTTATCAGTAACACCACTGACGCTCGGATGACGCCGTCGTTTGTCATTTAATGAAAAACTTTGCAAGAAACTTGACTCACCTGCACAACCACTGGTAACTGCAGATTTGCTTGACGTAGTCAAGTTTTGACTTTTACTAGTATTTCCTTGCTGTGTATTTGACTGATTTTCTAAAACCAAACTGTCAAATGACGCATCCTTAAGTACAACTGCTACATTATTCTTATTCACATTCACGTTACTTTGTTTACATTCACTTGAAACATCTGAAGATTGAACACATTTGACATTTTCCGCGTAATGCAAAACACCACCAGTATTGTTGTCAATACTATTCAATACATCAAACCTATTTCGTGTTGAGATACCATTCTCTGTTGACACCTTTGACACATATTTATTAACATGTGTTGTTTTGGGTAGACTGTGTGATGCTTGGGTTTCACTGACCCGATCAACAGTGTTGGCACGATGGTTGACAGAACTGTCGTGTATATGACCATTGACACGATTCTGAATATTTTTGACATTTTTATTTCTCACAGTTACAGCTGATTGCCGAATTTTTTGACTAGCTACCCAAGCATACGACTTGTTGTTGAGTTTAGCCCAATCTAGACGCCAATTTGCACTGGCAATATTTTCTTTGTTAGTATTGACAACAACCCTTGTAGCATACATACATCGAGGAGTACATTTACTTTGTTTTGGCACTGCATTTCTGCAGTGCCTTACTCGTTTTTTGTTTTTCTGCATTCCTTAAGGGGATGTGCCACATTTTTCCCTTGAGCATGACAATAGGAACAGATATGTAAGTATAATCTCCCCCCAGATTCGTGGTCACCTTTGTGTGAACAGGAGTTCTTTTGAAAGTATCTACATGGCATGGAATGATCTTTGTTTGCTGATTTTTTGTTACTTTGAGTGTTTTGATGTGAAGATGTGGACCTATGGGCATAAGCTCGTCTAACTCGATCGATTTTGTGGGTTTCATCCCATGTAATTCGACCCTCCTCCATCTTACACAACAACACCGCATGGGAGCCTTTGGCAGCTGCCCACCCAAAGTCATGGGAATCCTCCATGATTTCTGAGAGGTATTCTAACATTTTATTCTTTGTACTCAGATCTTTCTCATCCCTTATAATAGTGGCAAATCCTGACACCCACTGACTTACAGTTAATGTATCATAACTCACTCTATTTTTAGAACTACCCCCCAGTACATGGTTATGGGGCCAAGCTACTTCTTTCTTAACCCAGACAGTTTCTGAACCACCCCTTTGAGATTTGAACTTGCCTTTTTCAGCACCTTGCAGCTCCTTGATCCGTGAGTCCACTTGTTCTTGTATGGATCTGGACTGTCGTAGACTGGCAAGTGTGGGCAGCAAAAGGTCCTGTTCTGGGGATTCTATGGCTGGTCTGGATCTTTCGCTGGCTGCTGGTGATTTCTGTGAAGATACACTGGAGATGTGGCTTCTGGCTGGCGACGATGATGTGGAGCCCAGGGTTTCAATCCTGTCCTCCATCTGGGTCATACGACCACTGAGACTTTGCAATTCTTTTAATATCTGTTTATTAGTGTCCATTGGTGTGTCCTTGTCTTTTTCAACTTTACAATTTCTATTTATGGGTCTAGCGTGGTGACCCCCACATTTTACACAGTCAAAAGTTTTGACCATTCTGGAAATATATAAGCAGAAACACTGCTTTGTATCGTGCTTGAGCTTGCCAAATTTGGATGACAAATAAGGCTAAAACTGCCAAATTTTTGAAATGAAATGTATACAGCCCTCAATGGAAGCTCCACAAAACAGAGCAAAGTCAAGCACGACTCAAAGCAGAGTCATAAAACTCCTCTTCAGCAGCATTCGCCCTGATGCAAAATGTCCAACAGGTACTTATTTACAATCAAGTCCAGTTAAAAACCATTTGTAAAATGTTTAAAAGCACATAAAACTCTGTATAACATGACTATAACACCAGTTTCACAAATATAAAAGTTTTTATCAGTTAAAATGGCGACTTGCCTCACTGAAAACTGGTTTTAAAGTGAGGCAGGAGGGAAAATTATGTAAAACAGCGGGAAAATAATGTGACAAAGGTCAAAGGTTATATAAACATGCTATAAGGTCGCTAACAAACAATGCTAGCCACTGACTAAGGTAGCACCTAAAGTGTTACCTCCCCAAACTCAAACTTTTAATTTTCAAAAACACCTTACATCTATATTCAGTGTATAGCAGTTTTCATAACATGAGACATGAAGTAGTACTGTTTATTGGAATCACACTGCAATACGTGGCTCTTTATACAACAAGAACAATGGCTTGAGATATCTATTAAAATATTATTACCTCCGAATTCATGACCATTCGTCCGTTTGTTTATTTTCAGGATGACACAAAACTACAGTATTGTATCTTCATGAAAAGAAATGAGAAGATGAGTTTTGGTCCAACTTAGTTCCCAACAAATTTTTAGACTGATCTCCTGGTACAAAAAATATAAAAGGTCCGGATTTTACCATTTTGCTTATTATTATGTGCCTTGGTGGAGAAAGGTGCTCTCCGAGTGCTCTTGTTACAATAAAAGTGATTGTTTCACTGTCAATGCCATCAGATATTGAATTGGTTTTGGTTATACTTTGGCCTCTTGATGATACATATATAAATATACTGAGAGCTAAGGTAACCAGTGACAGTTTTTGGTTTGAAGTCTGTTTGAAGCCCCTGTTCCACCAAAGGATTTAGCCCTGATTGAGTCCGGGACCCTTAATCCTTGAGAGTCTGTGAAAAAACATGAATATTGGGTGGGGCAATTGAATCAGGATCCAGGTTTGGGATTGTTCTCAGGAAGCCACAGACAACTCAGGATTGTTCTCCGACTATGAGGTGATTAGACCATGATTGTGATAGGATTCAACACCGATCCTGTCTGGAACATACCGACTGGGTCTCAGACTGGTTTGAGACCTCCTCAGACTTCCTGGGACTAATAACAGATTTCCTCAGACTGCTATGGCCGATTTTTGTTTTGTTTTTTTCTTTTCCATAGGGGGTCGGGGATAGATCGGAAGTCCAGACTTACTGGGATTAAAATCAAGCTGACCTGCCATTAACAGTCCCAGAAAGTCTCAGACAACATAAGATTGTGTAAATTAGGGTCGTCTGAGGAAGCCTCAGGAAGTCCAGGACTGGAATATTTGTGGGTAGGGGCGACAGTGGATTGGTTAAAGTCTTGAAAAATATCAAAGAAGTTTGATTTTTATACCGACCTCAACAGATCCAAACAGACTCAAGCAGACTGTCTAGGATTCTACTACATTTTTAAGAAACAGACCCTCAAAATACCTTAAATCGGGAGCCTTATGCCCCTGTTCCACCAAAGGACTAAGCCCCGATCCTGTCCGCGACCCTTAATCATGGACAGTCGGTGAAAAAAAGGTAAAATGGGTGGGAATACTGAATCAGTATTAAAGCCTGAGATTAAGTTCAGATCGGCCTCAGGAATCCTGAAGAGGCCCCAGGTGGCCCCACACAGTCCCTGACTGTTCTGCGACTAAGAACCGATTAAGCCATTTTTCTGGTTTGAACCACAATCTTGTTGTAGACATACTGACTGGGTCCCAGGACGCCTCAGGCCTTCTGGGACTAAGCCCCGAATAACCCCTGACTAAGTCTCGGCTTCCTCAGGCATCCTGAGGCCTCCTCAGTGTTCCCCAGTCCATGATGGCCGATTCTTGTTTTGCAAAAAACTGGATTTTCTGGGTATATATATAAATTCTGGAATGTAAGTATCATTACTTTTCTAGGAACACAGCAGGATGCCACATTTCAATAGAAGACAGCTTAAGCAACAATTTATGGCCTTTTTAGTTTTTATTCAGTTACATATAATGATGTATTTGCTATTTCTAAGTCAACCACAGCAGCCGACACCAGCAGCAGCACCTCCACCACCACCACCAGCCAGACAGAGACCTAGAAGAAGGCACAACATGTGGGTCAGGCCATGGCTACTACAGAGAGAGGAGAGGAGAGGCTACCACAATATTGTGGCTGAACTGTATGCCACAGACATTCCAGGATTCACCAATTTCATGAGGATGAACCCAGAATTCTTTGAAGTGATAAAGATCAGACTGGAACCACGTCTAGCAAGGCAGGCCACCAACTACAGAGCTCCAATCAGTGTTGGTGAAAAGTTAGCCCTCAACATCAGATATCTGGCTACTGGAGAGTCATACACATCATTATCCTGTCAGTTCTGTCCCCTACTTCATTCTGGCAGATGATGCGTTTGCCCTGAAGACCTGGCTGATGAAACCCTATTGCAGAAGGATGTTAACCAGACAGGAAAGGGTTGCTAACTACAGAATATCAAGGGGCAGGAGAGTTGTTGAGAATGCTTTTGGCATCCTGGTCTCAAGATTCAGAGTGATGATGACCACTATTGAACTACCCCCAGAAACAGTGAGGGATGTGGTCTTGACCTGTGTGGTTCTGCACAACATACTGAAAAGCCAGTATCAAGGTCAACATGATGGTCAACAGCCTGGCGATGATGATGATGATGATGATGATGATGTGCCGGGTGATGGTCGCTTGATTGGTGGTGCTGCTGATGGTGGTCATGACAGAAACCCAGAGAAGCCAAAAGACTGAGGGATTACCTCAAAGACTACTTCAATAATGAGGGAGCAGTGGCCTGGCAAGATGGCAGAATATAACTGCTACTGCTATAACTAGTCATTTTCAGGACTAATAACCAGTCCTTTTCAAGACTACCAAATATTCCAAAAACAATTAATCAGCTGTGCTTTTTCCAAATAACCCAGCTATTTGCAAACGTAAGTCCCCCAACCAACAAACAGACAAACCCAATGCCAAACATAACTTGCTAAATGGAATAAATATTGCATACATTATGAAAGCTACACCCAAATTTGAGTTAAATCTTCTCTTCTGGAAAACTAACTGAAACTAAAAGTTTTTCCTTTATTGCAAATCTCAAAATAAAATCTTTTTCCTTAACTTCAAGAAAATTTAGAAAATATAACCACCCAAAGGGTTGTCTTTAGAGTATGGTTTATCTGTTTGTTGGTGGGGGGAGTTATGTTTGCAAATTGGTTTGTCTGTTGGTTGGGGGAGTTATGTTTGCAAATTGGTTTGTCAGTCCGTTGGTTGGGGGTTATGTTTGCTATTGGGTTTATCTGTTTGTTGGTTGGTGGCTATATTATAGCATAATATCTTTAACTCTAGGGATGGTGTCAGTGTTGGACTTTTTTATTACAAATTTAAACCAATCCCATGGATTTTAAGCTACAAATGGGCAGATTATTGGCCATATTTTTTTTTTGGAGTTCATTTATCAAATATCTTTCTGTGTGGCCTTCTGTTGTTATGTGTATTACCATGGGTTATTTGTTTCATGTTTGGGGTGGTGTTGGAACCTTTTGTTGTTGAGATAAGTATTTATACTGAACTGTTATGTTTTGGGAGGGGAATTTGAATATGAACAACATGTAGCTAGGAATTGTTTTTGGAATATTTGGGTGGCCTTGAAAAGGGCCTATGGGGTGGTTGCTGACCCACCCTGACTGGCTACTGAGGAGGCTGCTTCTGCTGTTGAGGCGGTGCTGTGGTGGTGATGGTGTAGATCTGCTGCTGTTGCTGCTGAGACTGCTCAACGATCTGTGTTGTGGTTAGATCTGGTAGCTGGCTTAGTATTCCACTTAGATTGTGTCTACTGCCCTCGTCTTGTACTGTGACCACTGATGGAGGGTTTCCAAAGCCAATGGGACTGGGTGTGTAGTAGACGTAACTGTTGGAACTGCTGCCTGCTGCTGCCTGAGTGGAACTAGATGCCTGTTGAGTGGTTGGTGGCAGTATCCCGACCCTCTGTGACTCTTTGGTAATAGTGGCTGATCTCCTGGGTAGTACTTGACGTCTAGGAGTGTTCTTTACTGCTTCAATATCTCTAAAAATTCTGCCCTTGAGGTCCTTAAACTCCTCCTGGGTCATCTCTTCAGCCTCTGATGCCATGTAGTCAAAGCACTTCTGCTGCAGGAAACCTGAGATCAGTGTCCTCATCTGGTCAAAGTGCTCGAGTATCTTGGAATCTGTAGAAACTGGTGTAGATGTAAGTATTGGTTGACTCCTACTCTTCCTCAGGACACTGGTCTCTAGATGTTCTGTATCAGTAGTAGATCCACGAGATTCATCATGCCTGCTGGTGTTGGGACTGGCCTAGAACCCAGAGCTTCTGCAGGCCCCTTGCGTCTGATGTGGGTCTCAAGGAAACCCATCTGCTGCTAGACCCAGGACTGTCTCTTGGTTATGTACCTCTGAGATTTCTGCCCAGAGAGCCTCCTTCCTCTGTCTGTCGTGGAAACGTCCATTCTCCTTGTCATACAGCTCTGGGTGCTGCTTCACAAACTCTACAATGGCATTTTCTGTCAGTGCTGTCAGTGAATGTAGCACAGCCTGGCTCTGTGCGCTGCCGAGTGGCACTCTGCTTCTTCCTCACACACCTCTCATCTTCTTTGCAAGCTTCCTCATTAACTTCTGAACCTTCCTCTGTATCCTCTATTCTCTCTTCTGTCTCCTCCTCTGTCCTTTCCTCTGTCCTCTCCTCCAACTCTCCAACTTCCTTCTCCCTCTCCTCTTGCCTCTCCTCCATCTTCTTCTTTCCTCTCTTTCCTCCTTTCTCGTTCCTCATAACTCAAGTAAATATTAAAAAAAAGTTAAAAAAAGAAAATGTGTCACCTAACTGTGAAATTTGCCCTATGCTCAAGTATAAAATATAATAAAATGACTGAAAAACCGTAGCAAAAAGTGACACACGTCTCTCAGTAGCCAATCAGTCAATAAAACACTGAAAATGTGTGCGCAGTCGCTTATATAGTCCCAGACCCCTCCCTTGCCTCTTTTGTGTACAAGCAAGCGGAAAAGAGTCGGTACGTAGTCCCACACCACCTGGGGCATCCCCAGACTGTCACAGACTAAATTTGTGTGGTCCCAGGTGGCCTGAGGAGGCCGGCTTGGATCGGCTTCTCTTAGTCGGGGCTTAGTCCCAGACCCAGATTTCTTGGTCGCAGGACACCTGAGACAGTCTGAGTCTTCCTTGGACTAATGAAACCAATTCTTTTTCACATGCATGAAATTTTATGGATCTGTTATGAGTTGGGGACTGACAACAAGCTTCCTGGGACTAAGCTAGGGATGCCTGGGACTAAGGGTCGCAGGAGGCCTCAGACAACATAGGACCGTGTAAAACTTTGGGTCTGAGGAGGCCTGAGACAGGACATTTTGTTGACAGCGGGAAATAAGAATCGGTTTGGGTCGTGAGAAATATCAAACATGTTTGATTTTCCTCACGGCCCCAACCGACAACTAAGGATCCATACAGAATGCCTGGGACTAAGCAAATTATTGAAACCGGCTCCAAAAAACCCTTAATCGGGAGGCTTAGTTATGCAGTGGAACACCCACATTAGTTGTGTGGTGGAACAGGGGCATTAGTAAATTGCATGAGTGCAAATGGCCACATGTTTCCATTCCAGATCATTGCAGAATGAAACTGTGTAATTCTCGCACAGCACAGAAAAATTCATATAGGAATCCAGGATGAATACAACCTGAATACAACATGGGTGAATTCCTGATTGCACACATCTGCCTATTGCAGTCTAGTACTCTGCATAAAAGCCCCTAAGCGTTTTCTTTCATTCTTCAGTGTTTCATTCCAGACACTTGAAAAGGGGGTATTGTTGAATGGTAAGGTTCATTATCAATATTTTAAATTAGGCAATAAGAATTGATAAAAATACTGTAAGCTTGACAGAAAAGAGGCCAGCCAAGTAAAGGACAAAATGAACGTTGATATTGCTTATATACTGGAAATGTTTCTTTATGAAAAGGTGAAGACATATGCCATTGTCTTAAATTGTTTATAACATCAGCCACTTTTATGTTATTGCTACCCCACCTGCCTTTGTCATATAAACATTAATAGAAGGCTTTTTATCTGTAACTGATGTTATTTTCATGTCTTTGAACCAAAGAGAGACAAGTATCTATTATTACTGTTTTATGTTGCAGAGTGGAATATTAGCTATAATGAATATATATGTACACAGCAGTGTATATCTATGCTATATTATTCATTATTTGTTTTTTTTATTCTATTTTGTTAACCCTTTACCACTGTTAATTTTATTTCCCATCTTTCCCCAAGTAGAGAGGTCATGGAAATCATGAAAATAGCTAATAACATTAAAGAAAAACACTACTTCTATATCTTACCATCATATATGTAGATATAATTTGTGACTGATTTATCCACCAATAAGAGAGTAGTTATTATTTCTGTAAGCATTGTGCTGTAGTCTTTATTCCGGTCATTACTTGTACTTGTTCAATTATGCAGCATCAAGCCATTTACTTCTAACATTGATAAATTGTTTCCATTATGTTGGAGAAAAACTTCATCAAGCTTTTTTGACGTCTGTATTCATTACTTGCCAGGTATTATTCATGTGTAAGATCAGCCTGTATTAATCACTGAATAGCTACAATATGTCATTATTGTACATGTCAGAAAATGAATGTAGCATTAATATTATTGTACCTTTCATCATTTATATGCATTTCTTTTTTTTTTTAAATAACAAAGCACAAATGTTAAATATAGATTTGTCTTTCACATTTCTTTCATTACTTTGTCATTTGACTTTTGTAACCATGTAAACGACATTTATTGTGGTCATTGAATGCATCAGCTGTGGTGCTGATGCTCAATTGCCTAGTCTCTGGTATTCACTGGGTTTAAATGGTTCAGTGTTTGCAATGTTAAAGTCTGATTGATATCCTTCGGTAAAAGTAGACAGAGCATGGTTTTGGATGACAGAATAATACAAAATGCAGGATTTTAGTACATATTTTGTTGTTTGGTGTAATAAAAATGTCCCTTTTGCACAGGATACAAACGTGAGACTCCATTGCCTTTCTCATTCTGTCAGTTTGAGTTCAATCTAAGGTTCAATAAACATCTGTGTAATTTGCACCGTAATACTTTTATATCATGTTTTAAATTTTCTTCCCAAAAATGACTTTGAGTAGTCTGAAGATTTTGTCTAATGACTTCACCTCTGATTCCAGCTCCACTATACATTTACCAATTCTAAATAAATGGCAATGCTGGAAAAACTTTTGGGATGCCACACACAAAATGTGAAAAAAAACATGTTATCTTTAGTCCTTGATAACATACCAGGATGCATTAAAAGACATATCTCTGTAGAATATCTTGAGCTCTATTCACAAACGGTAACAGTAAATGATAAGATTAATATCAGATACAGTTGGTGAATGCTGTATACTTAACCTGTTTTATTGATTTTTGTCAAATTGCAATTTGGGAATACAATCCCCGCTCAACATTACACACCATGGGAAGCAGGCACATTCTTCAGTGACAGTTCGGACTACTAAGCACACTGTTTTTTTCAATCAAACCCACTCACCACCCATTTGACATTACTGAGTACATTCTTGGTTACCTCTACCAGATTATGTGAGCATTGAATTTTCTCATAAGTTAGCATGATTACAAAAGAAAAGTTAAAAACATATACATACTTGCATTAAATGTTTACAGTACAACTGGCACCCGCTTAGTGTCAGATCACAACACACCACTTCAAGCTTTCCAAAACCAACTGAAGACTTGCCTGTTCAGACTAGCTTACCCAGAACCATAGGCATCCTCAACTGGCGGGCACTAACGGAGTTATGAATTTACTAGGATTAAAGACTGTCTGTTTTTGGGGGGATTCCAGTACATTAGAGGCTAATCTTTCTATTATAAAATATATTTGTCTCAACCAATTCTGGATCCAGGATGTTTTGAGGGATTTTTATCAATTGATCCATAAGCAGCAGTGGGTGTGTTGGGCCGTGATGGAGGTATTCTCTCTCCAAATACTCTTGTTAAGGAATGTTAAACTTCCTTTATGTCATGTATATTTACTTAGTTATTTATTTAGTGTTTTACGTAATGCCTGGTCCATTTGTATTGGTTATATTGTGACAGATAGTTAGGACGGCCGAAACCAGTACATACATTTGGTCAAGTTTCTGCACTGTAAACTGCTGACCAACGGCAAGCAACAACCAGCTTTCCTGCTTGAGGCTGGGGTTTGAACTCCAATCCCAGATATCAGGGGAGAGTGTGTCGCCACTGCACCACCATGGGTCTAAATAATATTATGTACAGGTTGTGCTGAAATTTTATCTTTTCTGTTTTATTTTTTTTTGGCTTACAATTTCAGTGTAAAAGAATATTCCTGCAGTTCATTTTCAGTAAAAGATTCATAGTCAGTAGCCCTCTTTGTAAAGACATAATAAAGCCACAAAAGACATTCTCTTGAGAAATGAATTATGAAGCCTTTTTATGTAATATTTATCCCTAGTTTTAATTTAAAGTCTAAAAGCACTCATTTGGAATTTAGTACCATGCCTGGTGAAAAAACATACTTATTTCAGGGCAGAGAGTCGAGGTTCATCATCTCTTTTGTAATATAAAAGAGAAATCGTGACAATGTTTTCCCCTCTAGTTATGAATTTCTCTGGTTTCTATGGCTACAGAACTAGATGGAAAGTAGCAGTGTAGATGAACTGGTAAAAGGAGGGGGTTGGGGAGGGGATAAATGGAGGGACATAAGAGGGGGAGGGGTGGCTGAGTTGATGGGGTGGCAAATAAGGCTCACTGTCATTTGTCACTGGTAGGGACGTACTGAAGTCTAAAATAAGGTTGTAATGACAAACTAGGGGTTTTCATGCCACAGAATTCACCGGGGAGGATCAACTCCCTGCATGTTTTGTGCGTTAGTATGTCCCCAATTTAAGGGCAGTCTATGTTTGCTTATAGTTTATCTCTTGTAATACAGTAACTTGGTAAGTGGTGTGTGGCACAGATAAACATATACACATAACATAAGGTTAATTCAGAGTTTCTTAGACTCCTTTTTTGTGGAACCGAATGAAAGCTATAAAGTATATCTGTTGTCAAGACTACAGTAAGCTAAAGGCTGCAGATGACATATTTATTCCAGAGATGTATTGTGCCTACAGCTAAATACAGTTATTAAGTAGTTTAGTCACTGAGAAGGACATATTCTAAGGCCACACACTCAGTAGTTTTTCCCCTTTAGTAATTTCTATAATTCTAAACCAAAAACATGAGTGAGTTCATATATTATTGTTGCTGTGATACAAATCAATCGAATATATTACAAATAAGTTATGACTTCTAACTCTTCAGAGTTTATGGATTTCAGTTTTTGCTTAAGCTAAAGTCATTATTACAAGCCATCTAAATAAGTTGTCAAAAATTAAGGTTTTAGACTTTTTTTAACTTTCGTTTTTTTGCCACGTAAAAGTATCAGACTAATTTACTGGTTCTGTTAATTGCATAATAACCAGCAACTTAGAGCAATGAGTGATGTTTATCCATCTTCACTTGATAAAAACTGCTATAACTTAGCCTGACAAAAAGGAAGAGAATTTGGAGACACTCTGCATGAAATATTCAAATCATGTCTAAAAGCTGAAGTGGATGTTAATGAATTTTGCATGCAGTAACATTTGCAGAGACATGGTGCTTTGTGGAAACTGTCTTTATTGTTGTTATAAAAGAAGGAATAATCATCATTTAATGGTTTAACACAATAGTATAGTTGATCTGAGAAAGACATTGATATATTAGGCAATATGTGTGAAGAATCAAGCGTATGCTTTTTGCCACAGGGTTAGTTATGGTACAAATAGATTTGTGGTCAGGTTTCAATTGATTCCATTATTTTCTAAATAAGATCTGCTTACAAACTCTATGCCAAGTTGAATGCTATAATATATGTGAAAACCGTAGCGCAAGCATTAAAAGGGGCCACGGTGGCTGAGTGGTAACACTCTCACCACACACCTCTGAGGCCGGGGTTCAGTTCCCTGCATGGCCTCAAGTTGGAAAACTGGTAGTTGCTTGCCGTTGTTGGTCGGCAGTTAACAGTACCGACCCCGACAAATTGTATGTACTGGTTTCCTCTGCCCTTCCAACTACCCGTTGTGATATGACCTGTACAGTGTTGAAAACGACGTAAAGCCCCAAATAAATAAATCAAGCATTAAAATTGCTGGATTGTATGATTGATTTATCAATTGATTGAGTGATCGATAGATTGATTGACAGAAGGTAATGAAGTTTAAAGTTGGTGTTTACGTCCAGTTCAACAGCCAGGGTCTTTAGGGACAGGTCTACAGTGTTGCCACTTGTGGAAGTCAGAACTCGGACAGAGGTGTAGGTCTCTAATTGAATTCCAACCGTTCTAACCACTAGGCCACCTAGAACCTAAGAGAGTAAATGGGTGCATAGTATACTCGTACGTCAAGTGTATGTATTGAAGACCATCAAGCACCAGCAACGCAAGGACCATATTTTCCACTTCTTAGGACCTAAAAGCTGGGGTGAATGTAATACCCACCATAATAACTGTACGTAAGACTCAAAACTTAAAAATGTATTGATTATTAGTCGGAATTTATGTGATATAGTTGATTATACATGTGTACTAGACATTTTTTTATTCACCAAGAGTATTTTTATCAAAATTTGAAACGCTGTTTGGTTGTTGAGTTTTTGCTTCACCCATGTTTGACATTGTATTTGACTGGATTTAAAATCTGTATTATTGACATAGGAGTGACAAACTCGCCTCGACATACTCTTTTTTGCGATTATTTCTCATTAAAATTCTCTTTGTATTTGGATTTGAATCCTGGAAGACTTACCGATGACCTATCCAGTGCAAAGTGATGGCCAGCTGGTTACGCTGATTTTCTTTCAGCCTTGAACTTTCTTATCATTATGTGACCAATACAATATCTGCAAATATGACATAAATCCCAAATCAGTTCATCTGTACTGGTGCAACTACCATTTAAATTGTACAGGTTCACAAGATTAACAAATAAGACATAATGACTATGTTTTCCATATAAAATATGCAACATAATACACTTAAACAAGAACAAGATCTGAATTTCAGTTTACATGGAGTTATGTTCTATTAAACACACGGGTTTTCCCCAAAGGCAAGTTATTATTCTGAGGACATAAATTACAAGTAAATTTGCTTTGTGATATTCGTGACAACAGCACCAGGGAATCTGGCTGTTGCAAAAACGAGGCCAACCCTTTATACCTATGAAATATATTTCCATTATCGCTCTGCGTTCATAATGGTTTTGGTTACTCAGTGAAAACAACATATTTTGTATCTGCTTCTGGTATGTTGATTTGCTCTTCTCTGTCAAGTAGGCCACTCTCATATGCATATATGAGTGAAAACTGCTTATGTCTTGTTGCAAGGTAGTATTGTATAGGCCTATTCCTTATCATGATGTGTAGCTGAGAGACTTAGTGCATTTTAATCTACCAATGTGTAATTCCGTATTTTAATACTTGTATTAATTTGAATCATTTTACCAATCTACGAGATGGGCTAAAACTTTACACTGCGTTCTAAATCACCAGCCAAGGGTACGAAATTGTTATAATTACCTACTTAAGATAGGTGTTAAAATACTACAGTTGATCCAATGAGAATTCATATAATCCATTAGTACAGTAAAAATATTCTCTATTTGATCATTCATTTCCAAGTCATGTTGTGGCTTTTTATCTTATGCATATGCAAAAGATGCATACAGAAACCAAAGACAAAACTGATTTTACACACCTTCTTAAATAGCTGGATCAAATTGAAACAGGCTGTGGGCATTTCTTTTTGGTATTGTACTGTATATTTACTCAGCCCAATGTATTATTGACTACAGGACTCAAAGTCTTTTGGCCCATTCTAACTGCAGGTGACTCACATTCTCCTAACTGAAACACAGAGACTCAAGCATAACCATTTATCAACGTCCGTGAGGTTCTTTAGCCTGTCACTGGAGATAAAACCCAATGTCTGAGGACTGCCATATGTTATTATTATTATTTCTATTCAAATCCAAGGCTACAAAATCGAGTGCCAAAGTAATCATGTACCAATTTACACTATAAGCATTTGGTCCGCGGCACCATACATGAGATGACTATGCAAATGGATTGACTGATAGCAGGTTTTATTCTTGGCATGATCATTGCCTTCTTTCAATTACTGTTAATCAACAATACCATGTATCAGAATAGCTGGGGTGTCAGGATGAACAACAGGGGTCACAGGGGCCGAGTGACAAATAAATTCACTTCCCAACCAATCAGGGTCCTTTGTCAAATGTTTTTCAGTGCAAAATCTTAACTAATAAGAATGCACAACCTTCTTTCATAGCCTCTGCTTCCCTTCATGATTTGACCTATACAATTTGTTGAAATCGAAAGCAATCAATCATTCCATTAAGATTAAAGTCATGAAAAGTGGTATGAACCAAAGGTGTTGTAATTTGCTGAGGAAGTGACAATAAACTGGGAATGTTATAGGTTGCTTAGAAAGTACCAATAAACTATAGTCAGTGAACTCCCAGAGCTATTTTAAAAGTACCGATAATTTCCATAAATAACATATATGAAACACATCTTTTGGTCAGATTTCTCAACCTTAAATTTGTAATCTTTTTTCACAGTATGGTTTACCTGAACTCCACTGCTGCAGTAAAGCCACACAAAATCAGTAAGTAACAGAGGTTTAACAAATAATAATAACCATAGTAATAATAGGCCTTCATCATGAACAGGTGTGTTTCTCTTGATTAAATCATGGATATACTGCGACTGGGTCACCATGTTAAAGTCTTCCACATAAGACCAGATAAATGCTTCCTTTGTGTCTAATTAGCCGGCTATCACTCATTGCTAATATGCTGATTGCATGACTACAAAATATGAATACTCCACTGCTCTTGCAACCTGGGACTCTTGGATATAATTATGAAAATCATAAACATGGCAAAGTTTTCAACATCTGATTTTTTTGCTATCTTTGGTACCCAAGCAGGGCTAACAAAATAGATGAGATGGATGCTTTTCTTCTGTGCGGCAGAGATGGGCAAATATGAATTTATGAGGGTGAAATGAATAACCTGATTAGCAACCATGAAAGTGAAATTCAAGTCTTTCTGTGTTCCTAGTTAAGACACAGTGTTAAGATAGTTTTTATTTTTATATGTACTTGGAAAAAGTAGTATGGCATATATCTGAAATCTGAGGAAAGGCTTAAATACATCTTAATCAGTACGGGTGTCCAAACATCCCGGGACATGATTTAAGGTGCACCTAAAGAATTTAGTTGCTACTTGTGTTTGTCCAAAGCATTCAGTTTTTACTTGTGTTTGTCAACATAGACTCATTGCTAGGGGATATTGACTTAGTTACATTGTAAATAATTACCACCTTGATTCTGATTGCTTCGTATGTGTGGCCTTCCAAGAATTTTCACGTCACTTCATTATGAAATTTGTCCTATAAGAGACGAGTCAGACATTTTGAAAACTTGAATTACCTACTCACCTATTCCCAAGTGCATGCCCTATAGATGGTGTTTTCAAAGTTTTTAAAGGTTCATTTACCAACTACGTTTATTTTTCATGACTTTTTATTTGTTTCTTTGACTAGTTATCTGTTAGCAGGATTATTGTAATACCACTGCTTGGAACTTCATCAAAATATCAGAAGATGGGTCAAGGTCCAATTAAGATCCCATTAAATTTTGAGAGGGATCTGGTTCACTGTCTGGATACAAAATAACCCGGATTTTCCCATCTACTTATTACGGGCCTCTGCAGAGGTCTGCGCTCTCTGAGTGCTCTTGTTTTAGTTTTATCATAGTTTTTTTTTAATTTGTTATCTTAATTTGATCCTGTCTTTAGATTATCTTCCTATCAAAATATCATACTGATAACCATGGCCATGTTAAGTGACTGCTGTGACAGTTTGCCCCTACCTTAAAATCAAGAGTACATGTGCATTGGTCACTATGTTTTTCAATCAGTATGAATTAGTTGCACCAATCATAGATTGGCTTCGGTTGAAAGAAGCCATGCTTAGGGGTTCACAATTCATTTGAAAAGTGATAGTAATTGAGACCACAAGTACAGAGGTTTGAACCCACCGACCCATCTCTGGCACAGAAGACTATTTTTATATGATGTTAGATTTGACCAAGCTTTTTCCCTTTTTGGACTTGACCCCCTAAGAGTATATTGGTTCCCTAACCTGGGATCAGGCAGCCCAGACCTACTTTGGTGCCCCCTACCGATTTGACATCCGACCTTGACTTAAATCCATTCCCTCTTGGGACTCTTGGGACCCCCCAGAGTCTTATGGTAAAACGTTTGAACTTGGAGCTTGACCCCCTAAGACTTATCCACTCAGGGGAGGTCTCCTAACCTTGATCGATGTGTTTCCTTCAGAGTTGGATTCTTTAGATCACTGAGCTTAACCGCACAAGTTTGATTATCTGCTGGGTTATTAACTCTTGGATACTAGGATTAAGTTGGCAAGGCAGATCCTTGTTACCCCCTCGCAATTGGACTATAAATGGACCTTATGGCTCATACTGATAAGCTAACATAATAACCACTGTATTGGCACACTGCCTTGAGGCAGTCCAGGCATGGATGGGAAATAAACTTAAATTAAATCCTGATAAGACGGAATTCATAGAAATTTATGATGAAAAATCAGAAGCTGCATGAAGTCATCATTCCCAGTAAGTTTTCTTGGCAATGCAATTGTACCAGCTGAAACGGTCAAAACCTTGGCATCATCCTGGATTCTCAAAATTCAATGCAAAGACACATGATTAATATATGTTGCATATGTTACTACCATCTCCAGGAATTACGAAGGGTCCGTAGGTATCTAAATCATGCCTTGGTAAGCAGTCACCTGGATTACTGTAATTCACTGTTTATCACAAATAGAAGGCACATACTGTCAGACTACAAAGAGTTGTCACTGTTGTTATCTTGATTTTAGCTAAGTGTCCTTTGTGTTGCATGTTAATGTTTTTTACTGTAACCTTACATTTAGGTGTTGACCTTTTGGTACTCTTTTATGACATTTATGATATTTTAGTAGTGATTTTAAAAATTTGTCACCACAAATATTTAAACTCATTTTATTTGGGGATATACTGTATATTATGACTAACATATAAATAAAATGACCAAAAGTAGACTTGGGTCAAAAGTCCACCAGTGTATTTAAAGTATGCTTGAACAAGAAGTAATTTTTCAAAAGATACTTGAACTTTGAGAAGTGTATGACTTATGCTCATACAATCCCAATTTGGAGTAACAAATAGCAATGGATTGACAGATCCAAGTACGAAAGTTACGTGACAAAAGAGATAAGGGATGATACATGAATCCAACTTTCAATTTGTTTGGTGAAAATTTATCTAAATGATTATGTTCTTTCCAAAATAAATTCATCTGAACTATTTTTACCCTGATTTAATTCAGAAAATTGTTACTAAAATAGTAATGACAATGTTGCTATAACCACTATACTAACATACCTTGAAATGAAATAGTTTAGCTGAATCAAAAACATTGTAGATAAATTACTATGTCTCAAAAGATATTTCCATTTTTCGTTACTTTATCAACACCTTGTGGTCATAAAATGGCTGGTGACATTGGTGACACTTTACTGTAAACCAAACTAATAGGATTTTAAATAATAAACAGAAGAAGGTTAGTCACTTAGAATCACTCTTGTCACTTATAATCACTCTGCTTTAAATGTCTGGAGCCTCCAGAGAACATTGAATGAATACGTAAGCATTCAACTGTGATTACAATTTTTTGAAACCTCCATCACAGTATGTATTAGGTATAATAGATCAACAAGAGACACTTATCAAGCAGAACAAAGACATAAAAACTATAATTAAAACATCATTATACATCTATATGATTTTAGGACAATAAACTATCTGCTAGCACCCTTTACAAAGAGTTGCTGGAAGAGTTGCTTGCCTGACATGTCTGAACAAGCTCTAGGCTCAATCCGAGCTCCAAAAGTCAAATCTGTGTAAAAGATCAAAATAAAAAAGAAAAGCTAAACAAGCTTTATGTTCTACCAGAGGCAGAAAATCTAATCTTTGTGAAAGGTCAAAAACAGAGAGGGGGAGCTAGGATCCACTATACATAGAGGCCTACATCAGTCTAGCAGGATACCTCTCTTATGCTGGGACAGGCATAAGTGGTCAGGGCTAAAGAGTGGGTAATTGTGCTACTGGATCACGTCATTGACAACCTTACTGTACCAAATTAAGGGAACTTCAGAAGACACAGGAGCCAGAGTTTTCCCTCTAATTGAATCAAGATTGGAGGTTGAAAGGCCAATTCAATACAAAGTTTTCACTTCGAGAGAGGGAGCCATTGTCTTCCTGGTCCAACTTCTTACCTGGACTCTGGGGTTTATATCAATCCTATTGCAGAACTTCCTTTGCTGGGATAGGCATAAGGGATCAAGACTATAGAGGTATCTCAGAAGGAAAAGAAGGAATCCCTACTTCTAATGAAGCCCCAAGTTACCAAGTGTCGCGACTCCAATGAAGTCATCCATATAATTCATTACTTGATTGCTTTGATTTGCATCCCATGATTACTCCTGAATAGAACATATGTATTGAAGTACATGACATCATTCCATATAAGGCTTAAAGATCATAAAGCTTAATGAGATGGAATGCACGGCTGACATTGACTTTATAAATATGGCAACCTCTGCCAATCTTGTTTAACTCTTACGTGATATGATTCGGAGTTGGGAATGTAATACAAAAATCTACAGCCAAGGAGGAATCTTTGTGGACACCATCATTCACTGAAGCCCCTTTGGGCCAGGAAAGGTCTATAATAATTGTTGTTTTATCAGAATTACCTTTTCCCCTGGTCATAAAGGGTGAAGAATGTGCGAAACCATGGGATGCTGCTGATAGTTGTACAAATGTCCTTCAAAATTTTTTCTATACTGAAATATTCAGTTTATACTGAAACAGAATTCTACAGTGAAAGAGGTTTGGTTTACCACTGGCCTTGACCAGGTCATGCATTCCATTTCCTGAATGAGATTTATAGCCTATGCCAGCCTCATTGTCTGGCATTACAAACTCAGATACTGGTACAAAACTCAAACCAAAATCAGTTTGGTCTTGTCATGTGTTTAAATATGCACTCTCTATACACAGTGCAGACTTTTTACTATTAATCAATGCAGAATTCCAAAACATGTCATCCCTAGTAGAGACCTTGGCATCAAACAAGGAAATTATTTCACCCTCTTCTGCTGATATAAAAATGACACCTGATTCAATAGATTTCTGGTCATTGTTGTGATTAAATATTTGGGTGACATTTATGTCACATACCAGTGCAACTTGGTTACTTTTACCCACAAAATTTTCACTCTATATATTATCACTACAGTTAAACGCTTTTCAGTGCAAATCACTGAAGTGTGTGTTTGTGAACTTGCTTGACTTATGAAAGTTTTACTTGAATCCTTGCTGCCCAATTCTGTATCTACAACTGAGCAACCCTTGCTCATGTTTGGCTGTTTTGCTTGTTTTGTTTTTTTTGCTAAAGCATAATCTTTTTCAGAATGGCCCACCATTCTTCCTGCACTAAGGCAATACAAACATGTGTGCCTATGTGTCCTACCATTGATCCCATGGTCTTTTTGAAGGCTACAGGCATTGGTTTGGAAGGATTGCAAAACCAAGGGCTTTTATAATCCACTTCTCTTGACCAATTTTTGGTTGTGGGATGAGGTATGCTTTTGTGCATGGACCCTATGAATTGTGTCCCTTCCTCTGTCTCGCATGGGAGAACCATGCTGAGGCCTTAGTAGTGGCCCAAGAGCGATCTATAGCATCATCGATGTGGTCTGCTAGACATTGAAGCATATTTTCAAGGCAATTTTGCTTTTCTTCTTCTAAGACATTTTTGAAAAAACTTTGAACAAACTCAAACTCAACTGATAATATCGAATTCATTATTAAGTAGCCCCCAAAAATATGTTCATGTGGCCAGGATAATTTTGTAGGAGACCAATAGCTCCACTACACATTTAAGATTTGATTGTTGACCCTGATCACTACCTTGGGAGTGCTTGGTTTAAGCCAAATTGTCAACCTTAGAATCAATCTATGGAAACAGAAGCCCTCATTTCCGCTAAAGTTATTCATCATTTGAAGAATCACTTGTAGATTACATATTTTTCTTTTGTTTTGTAACAAAGAACCAGACTTTCTACTTAACTAAGTAGTGTATTTCCCTGCATTTTGCTTCTGATTGCTAACAGCTGCCACCTGCTCATCTACCACATCCAGCCGCTTGCTTACCCACCTCTGCTCTTGTAGAATCTGGATCTGGACATTCCCAGTGATGCTTTCCTCTGCAGTGTGCTCTTCTTAGTCTAAGCAAGACATGTGCGTTATACCTGACGGTTCCTTCCTCCAACTGCTGGGTCACCCTTACTTTTAACAGTAGATTTATTTTTCTACAGCACACTACCACCGTGAGAGGTCAAATCATGGCTAGCACTAGCGATGACACTGTTCTTGGATAGTCCTTCTCATATATCGTCAGTGTCACTTCTTTTTTGCATTTTACGCTTTTTACTGGTTGGTGGATAATATCTGTCATTACAGTTGGAGCACCAACCTTTATGCTTTCCCTTTATTCACCAGCTACACACATTCATATACATCCCTTTGTGGTAACTAAATCAAGCCTGAGGTTGTCTGAACACTGCGTTATCAGTGGTAGTCACTTGATGCAGACCTAAAATAAAGTTCCTGACGGGATACACAATCCAGTAAATCCATTCACAAATCAGTCTTCAATCAGTTCAAAAACAATACATTAACAAAACGTTTGTATACATGTATAATCTAAAAAATATACAGCTAACTACAAAATCTTTAAGAACGCCTGGGGTGATAAAGTTGAAACAGTGATCATGATTGGTGAGATTATAAATTCACTCAAAATCATTTCAGTTTTATATTGATATTAGGCACATGCCAAATTAGTAGCCAAACCCGAATATCAAGCAGTATCCTGAAGTGCAAAATACCTGAATAGGAATAATATGTACTATATGACTAGGAATGATATGTACCATCATAAAGTCTATAGATTACATGCAGAACAGTTGTGTGAAAAAACTTCGAACTGATAAGCATGATATGACCAGTTTTAAAAGCGTCCAATATCTTTCACTACTGTCAGAGGTGAAGACAATAGCCAACTCTGATTTACATAAAGGTCCAAGCATTTGTATTATTTCCTGTGTATTGTCATTTAAAGTCATCCATGTTTCCTTCTCAAAGTATTACTATATCTCTAGAGTTTTTAAATTGATATGTTAGATCTATAATTTTGATTTCGGCACAGATGAAATAAATTCCTTCAAATGAATTGAAGATATTTTTGCAATACAGTTACATTACACCTGAGATATTATTTTCAAAAGCGCCCAATATCTTTCACTGCTGGGTAGTTGTTGGGGTTGACATTAAGTTATAAACCTTAATCATTCCTGCACCCCTTATAACCGACTGATCTACATAGTTTTGAAATTTACTGGTCACTCCACATTGATGCGCTTGTTGATGACAGTAGTAGTGATTCAGATCATGATTCTGTCATGTCAAAACATAGAATGGATGTTAGGAAATCTAAAAACAGGCATCACCTGTTGAACGGATGTCAGATCCGACAAGTTCAGATCAAGCTTTGATTAATGCAAAGATTTTGTTTCAACTGGATGCAATTGGTAAGCATTTGAATGTTATTGAAAGTAATTCTGTGTCTAGATCTTGGCCTAAGGTAGAAAAATCTGTGTGTAAACCTATAGCTGTGAGTTCAAATCTCGCTACTTCTCATGGGGAGGATGACTTGCAAAAAAATATGCCAAACTTACATGCAATGCGCCATGATAGGTATATTCCAGAGTAGGTCGAGAATCGGCTCAGAGAATTATCTGGCCTTAATAAAAAGGTATCAATTCAAAAAATAAGTCACAGAATGGGGGGTTGACATAACACAGTGGATGACCGGATTTTGTCAAATTATGCGAGATGAGGAAGGTCCTCAAATGAAATATCACATGCTTGATTACATTATTGCTTTATTGGACGACTCCAATGACTTTTTGTGGCAAGCAGCAAAAGCCATCTATGCAGTACTGCTTTGTCGAATGGAGCAGGGTAAGATTGCTAGTTGGTCTGAAACAAAAAAAAATAGATGAGATCCTAAGATCAAATGCTCAGAGATATGTATCCGGTTCCTTGACCAATAATGGAGGCCAAAATTTCAAAAAGCAAGGTCAAAATCAACAAAAAAGTACAAAGTCCATGCTATGTGTGTACTTCAATGACAATTCGTGTTCTTTTAACAAACACCATGAAACATCAGGGGTATTTTATAGACACATTTGTAGTTCATGTTTTGCACAGGAGGGTAAGGTCAGTACTCAAAAAAAAATCTGTGAAAACGAGGAACCCTGGGCATGGTTAAGAAGGCTCATGTACAACCTGATCATGTCCAGGAAAATTGAGGAATTTCAAAAAATGATGCTACATTTGGAAATAGTCATGGTAGTCAATTTGTAAATAATCAGTATTCTTCTAGGTTTTTGTATAGAACTTTTGTTCCTGATCTAAAGAATTTGAAACAGGAAATTTCGGCTACCAAGGCTACTTGGAAAGAATGGCTAACCCTTGATTTTGACAGAACCTTTGAATTGCAGTCTACAGAACAAAATCATGCTTCGGCTAGTGATCATCAAAGTGGGTCCAGGGGATTTGGTTCTCTTGGGCCTTAAACATTAGTCGTATTTCATTTATCAGTCAGTCCCATTTGGGTGCAGACATGGTTCAGTTTTCTTTGGAAAAGTAACAGATAACATCAGAAATTTCATGAAACAACATCTCCTCATCTTTACAATTATGTGGATGATGTTATATACTGTGGACTGACTTCCAACATTCAACAGTCTTTTGACACTCTCTTGAAGATTTTGACTCAGGTCTTGATATCAATCCGAAAACATTGGTGGCTCCTTGTACATCATTGGTATGCTTGGGAATACTTATTAATATTGAAACCAGGATCATGTCTGACCCTCCTGATAAACTTGAAAATATCATAAATATGTGTGATCAATAGCAAACAATACAATTCTGTTCAAAGAGGGAATTACAGCAGTTGTTGGGATCTTTACTGTATATCTCAAAATGTGTGAAACCTGCTCATACATTTTAAAATCTTTTGCTGATGGTTCTGAGAAAACATTTTGATCAAAAGTCCATTTTCTTGGCCAGGGAATTTTTAAACAATTTGAAGTGGTCTGCTATGACAATAAGTAGGTTCAGGCAGAGCTGCATCTGAATGCCTCCCTCACTGGTATGGGTGGAATTTTTGATAATCAGTGCTTTGAACTACACATCCCTAAAACTTTTAAACATTACTATCGTCCATTTGTAAATAATTAATATCTTGGTGGTTTTATCAGCGGCAATATAAGAGAGTCCGAGAAAAGTGCGACAATATGGCAGTTGTGGAGGTTCTTATCTCTGGAAAGACTAAAGATGCAACATTAGGTGCATGTGCCTGTAAAATATGGTTGTTGTCGACCTTGTTTAATATCTCTATACATATTGAACATATTCCAGGCAAATCAAATGTCATTGGAGATCTGTTATCTAGATGCAAATTTGATCAGTAATCCTGGGATTTAATTTGTGCAAATGTCTCCCAATGTCTCATGGGTCCCTACTCATATTGACTTAAGTTGCTTAAATTATGATTTATAGTTTCAGATTTCAATGTTACCACAACCCAGCTGACCACCACAGTGTATGCCCGACTTCGGGATTCTTTCAGACCGGCAGCTCAAAAAACATATAGCAGGATGTTTACTGACTTTCTGGCTTTCTGGTGGTCACTGGACTGACCTCCCGGCAGGTAGAATATTGTGAATATTATTTTGACTTTACTTGAGTATCTTGTAGTTAATTGTTATCTGTGGCCAATATTTGCAACTATCTGGCAGCTCTAATGGCCATGTTTATAAAACAGAATCTCCCAACTCAGCCTTTTAGGAATGAACAAATTCGGATGTAAGTTAGGTCTGTAAAATAAACAGACCCCTTGCTATCAAGTCAAAATCTGTATTTACTGAACAGATGCTGGTTGATATTGTCCCTGCGGCTGAATCATTTTCTCAGACTTTTTTTGTCTCAGCTTACCTTAGCCTTAGCTTTTTTCTCATTTTTGAGATTGTCAAACAAGTTTCCTCATTCAAAAAATGGCTTTGAACTTTCCAGGCATCTGGCTCGAGGCAATAGCATTTTTTCTGATAAAGAGGCTATTATTCTTGTCAAATGGTCTAAAACCATTCAATCTCGAGATAAAGTCGTATGTGTAGTGATTCCCAAACTGCCAGGGTCTAGACTGTGTCCAGGTACTGCATTAACTAAAATCCTGTAAGTGGTCCCAGGGTCAAAAAATGACCCATTGTTTGCTATTTTAAAGGTAACCATTGGTCTCCTCTAACAGACAGTATGGTAAGGAAGTATTTGAAAAGGGTTTTGCTGTTATTACATTTGCAAGACCATATATTTACTTTTCACACATTCAGGATATCTGGGGCTTATGAACATAGAGTTCCTATTGAGATAATCAAACAGCAAGGTACCTGGTCATCTGATTGCATCTGGCGTTTATACACAAATCAAATACTTCCATTTCCCCTCTTACCTAAGCTTTTCAACTACACCTACTTCCCTGGTGGGTGTTTTGGGTGAGTTTTAGTTCGTTAATTGGAAATAGCCCATTCTTTTGGGCTTTGTGATCACAGTAAATTCAGAGTTCTGATATTAATACATTTATGGTAATCTGCCGGTGCGGGTTATTATTGCATAATATGTGTGGCAGTTCTTTCTTAGTATTTTATGAATTATATTTTATAACAATTTAAGGCTAGGGTAAGTCCTGTCTGCTGCCACACTGTATTCGTACATTGTGGATTATAACTTATATATTCGCTACAGAGTATCTAGTCACTGAAATGTTATTATCGTTACTTCTTCTTTGATCTTGAAAAAAGATTTAGTTTGTAGATACATAATGATGTAAATGTTTATAAAAATATATAACCCATTGCTGGTTTCTTTGCCTTGTAACTTCATGCCTCCCTGGTGTGCAGGGTTTGACCTTTACTTGACCTTGTTTTCACATTACCTGTCATTCTGACTGTTCCCATTTGGACCTTTGGTTGAACTTATATTGGGCTTTGGTCATATTGGGCTTCTTGAACTTTGGTCACATTTGGAGCCTATGGTCATGGGTTGGAATCCGCTTCATTTGCTTGTTTGCACTGAGGTTGTGCTAATTAATTTCTGAACCTTTTAGGGGTGGATGAATGTTCCGCTCTGTGATTTTGGTCATCCACACAAGCCTTTTTCACACATTTCAAAAGAAACACCTGCTACATTCATTTCAACTAAAATGATCACAAAGACTTCCCAAAATACACCAAAAATATAGACATAAAAAGTAAGGATGAAAACTAAGTGTCCAATATTAGAAAATAACAGATTGTTGACTCGGTTCTCTCGTCACCTCATATACAATCTCTTTTTTCTAATATTGGACACTTACTTGGCCATTAACCTATACATAAAAGTTTTTTAAGTTGTTGATGCTCAGCCAGGTACAATTAAATTAGGGTCACACACTATAATAGCCCAGTCATACTGCAGGCAGTATTGGCTGCATTTATGAGCCTTCTGTAAAATGCTTCATTTCTCCATGAACTAACAGAGTTCTGTCAATAAAATTTTCCTTTTGAGGTCATGCACATTGTTCTAAATTCTAATTTCTTTTGGTGGCAAAATTGTAGCTAGAGGTGTGTAGCTGAATTTTTAAAGAGGTACAGCAAACCTCCTCTATTTTTCCTGCTGTCCATAACAACTGGGAATAAACCCTCTGGAGTAATTGTGACAATGAGGACACGTAGACAGGAACACAGTGTGCCAATTAGATTTGAACCCCCGAGTTATGTAGAATTGTGAGCCTAAGGATCAAATGACAACAAGAGCCATGAAGGTCTGTATATATTGTTCATAAGGTGCAAAAGCAAAAATATATTACTGAAATCAAAATGGACATTTACACAAAAAAGAAAATGGTGTTTCATCCTATTTTTTATGAATTTTATGTACAACATATTTTTATGTAATTCTTTCAAAACATTTATAAAGGAAGAACAAATCAATTTTCCCTACCTTGAAAAAACACAACTAACGTCATCTTATGCCTCTAATGCAAAATTACATTTCCTTCTAGCTATTTCATTGCAGCTCTAATTAACAATAAAAACCTTACCATTGCTATAGCAACCACCGTAAAAATGCCATATTCTTTTCAGCTGGATTTTCTTTACTCGTTGGCTGGTTGCAGTTTAGCCTCATGTTGCAATTTTCTTTGAAAAGAATTGATTAATTATTGTCTGTTAACATTTCAACTGCTCCCCAGTGTCATCTGCATAATTTGACATTTCAAGCACAGCAGGTTGTAAGTTTTCTTTGTCGCTATGTTTCCTTAGTAGAATATTGTGTTTTGCTTTCATTGAAAAGTGATGATTTAAATGAAACTAAATAATAAATGCAATTACTGAAACACTTTAGGGTGTCAAGATGAATTATCACTGAATATGAATTTTACAATAATAATAATACTGTGTTTATAAGTGTGTGGATTGGATGTCCTTTGTATGTTTTTGTATGTTTTCATATTTCTAAGTAAACAACCAGCAAGAATATATTTGCATACATTAGAGTCAACTCAGATATTATCTTATCGTGATGTTGATATTTAAAATTTAAATAAAAATTTTAATGGTGAAAATAGCTTTCATGTTGGCCATGAAAGTAATCCATCCCTTGTTTTCAATAAAATACATCTTTGAAAACTTAAATAAAAAAATTAAAGCCAGTGACTTTAATGATATTCAAAATCAATTCACACATTTGCAATAGAAAATTTACTGCAGAGTTTAAATGTAATCATTTATTTAGCCAAGAACGTATTAGTTTTTCCTGAACAACAATCAAAATTCTGTGACTTTTCTTTATGAAATAAAGATCAGAGACAGAGTGTGTGACAGTTATTAGTGTTGGGAGCTCTGAAACATTACTATGTTCTTGTTACAAGGGGAGATTTTGAAAGGCATGGAAGCTTGCAGCTGCAAGTTACTTACTTGTGTATATTTATTTATTAACTTTATATTTAAGTGAATTAACTAACAGTAATTATTGGACATTCATAATATCAAGTGAATGAGAGGTGACAATGAGAACTCGCTTGGGTTCCCGAGATCACATCTCATTGAAGGGTTAAAGAAATAAGAAGTATGAGTTGGAATGAGAGTTGTACAAATATAAACTAGAATGAGAGTTGGGCAATTTATTTTTATTAGTGACTAAGAGTTACTTAGTATTTTAGTGACTAACATGTTAATTAGTTTTTTTAGTTTACACAAAGATGAAAAAAGATATGCTAATCACAATTTAACAATAAAATAGAATACATCAATTAAAACAACCTTTAGTTATCATGAAATGGACAGCTAATATCTAACAGTGGGGATTTGGTGTGTGAGACTTTTTGTATTTTCAGAGCATGCTGGTCAATGTCTTAGAATCAAGCGAAGTGAATGCTATGGAACCGCTTATAATTTAACACTTGTAATTTAACCACGATTCTGATTGGATGTAGAATGCAAAGTAGATTCTCATTGGAAGAGAGATAAGAGAAAGAGGCCATCCATGCGGACAACTAAAAATGACTGACACACAATCACCACAAAGGTGATTTCACTCATATTCACCATTGGATGGACATGAGATCTAGTGAATGAGAGGGGACAACAAGGTATCATTTGGCTTCCCTAGACCACATCTCATTGAAGGGTCAGAGACATGAGAAATAGGAATTGGAATGAGAGTTGGAGAAATATAAAGTAGAAGGAGATTTAGTCAATCTATTTTATTAGTGACTAACAGGCTAATCATAGTATTTTAGTTTACACAAAGACAGAAAAGTTATTCCCAAACCCCAGTTACAAAACCTTAATGGTAATGAAGTAGCTAAAGATTTTAACTTGAGGTAGAACCTGGAAGGAATGGGATGTGTCACCAGAAATTTTGGACGAAATAGCATCATTGTACTAGAGGCTTTGCATTTTCAGAGAATTAAGAGGGACCTTGGAGTCATTGGCAATGGTAGGGACCAAATATTGGAAGGTATGAAATACTTAACCTAATTATGGAAGGCCCATCAGTCTGAGCAGGGATGCCAACCATTTCCTAAGTGGAATGACTGAGGCAGGGTGAATGCATTGGGAAAGAAAAAATGGGGGGCGGGGAAACACTTTCTAGTAGTGACTTAATGGCTTAATGGCCTGAGTTCGGCACAAAAATGGGGCACTGATTTTGGAAGATTCACTATGTGAGTATTCTCTGGAGCCTTAATATTTTAGCACATTTGACTACTTGGGTCCAAAGGATTCTGAAGAGAAGGCCTATATTTGAAACTACAAAGAAACCATTAAAAGAATCCAAAATGCTGCTCTATATGGATGGGAGTTGTGACAACTGCTGAATGATTTCTCAGCTGGTTGGTGATCAGATGAAAGTTGTATACCCTAAGCATTCTCTTCTCAATTTTATCCTCAAACACAGATGCTTTCTACCCATTTTTAGCAAAAGCAAACTCCAAAGCTGACACATAATTTAAAACAACATGAAAAGACAGCGCATTTGCTGCCAAAAATTCCAAAAAACAATACTACCTTGACATGGTCAAACTCCTTAAAGTTACACGAGAGTTTAAATGCAAGATATAATCTAAATTGTCTCTAATACTGAGTTGTTGTACATGAACACCAATCCAACTGCGTTCTGCAGAGGATAGCTGGACTGCTATAACAACATTGTACATCTTGTACTGAGTTTTGGAAAACCTGTCGACTAACCACTCTGGGATATAAGTTGCATACACACACTCTCCCTAGAGCACCCAATGCCCTTCAGTGTGGCATCTAAATAGACTGTATGTAAGACAGGCTGGAACTCAAATGAAATCACCACATTAAAATAAAAGAGAAATTTCAGGTTCCAAGATAACCCTTCATCAGGCCATATCACCAGGTTGCTATGATTGTTTCGGGAGATACCTAACAGATGCAAGATGTACAAGACCTTACCTAGCAATGATTGTAATTCTTGTTTGTTCATTCTTTCAGTCTGTCAAGAACATCTTGTGGCATTCCCGTGAGATTTCAGCCAATTTCTCTTGTTCAACGCTGGAAGTATGGGCTTTGTTATCAACAACAATATCCATAATAGATAGCCTACAGAATAGCGCCAAAAAATCTTTTTCTTGTTTTTTTGAGGCCCTAATCCTTCTATTACAGAAAGTAAGGTATGAAAGGCTTCATCAACAACTTTTTTATAACAACAGGCCCTAATCCTTCTACTATAGAAAGCAGGGTACGGAAGGCTTCATCCACTACTTCCTTATGACAACAGGCATATATATTGTCTATGTAGTTGCACACTTTGAAATCACGTTGTGCCTATATACATCTGATTAGATCTGTTATGCATGTAAAGTTAGCTGTCTCATGTACTGCCCCAAATGCAAGATTTTTTATCAATATAAAAGTTATTGTTCAATTTGATGCCTAAATGTATGGCATGTGTAGGGTCTGTACCAAAGTTCCTGAATGCACCTGAACACAAGCCCTCCAAATCTGGAAGGAATGCAAATTTGGAAGTTTAAGGTTCAAAGTTTGATGATCATAACTATCTTATTCCGTAAGATTGTTCAAAGAAAAATCACCAAATGATAAATTCAAAATCACTCCACGGCCTTAATCTTTGGGACATGTCATCAGTGGGGACCAAGTGAAGTTTGGATAAGGGGGGTTATCAAACAGGCCTAGTAACATCATGTAAAGAGTGACCTCCTTAGGACATTTCAATGCTGAAAAATGATTTCCTTTTGCATTACATTGTACCAAATATCTGTTCAAAATTTTCAATGGAAAGCCATATTTCAGATAATTTAAAATGGCTTTGTGATTTACCTTTTACGGTACCCCCAAGTAAGAACTTAGAGGCACTCAGATTGTCATGTAATTGGGGACACTAGACTGGAAAACTGCATTGACTACCCTTAAGTTAGACGAGGGATCAGTCATATCAACAGGAGAAAACATGGGTAAGTTTTGACGCATGGTTTATTTTGTCATAGAACCAACATTTGTGTCAAAAGATACGTTTTTATTGCAAACCAACAGAGGGAGACCAGCTCTCCTGGTGTGAGCCTAACCCAACTTTTCCCACAGTACTAGTAACATTGTCATCACCCCAAAGTGTGGGTGTATTATGTGCATACAATTTCATTGTACCACTTGCATACCACACGCTTAACGTTTCTAGTCTGCTGAGGCTGTACATGAAGGTTGGGGACATTGTTAGCAACCCATAAAAACTGCACTTTGAGAATACATTAGCCTATTCTTAGGTAAGAGTCATGTATCCTGCAAGTAATGGACTCGTCTTTGGTGAGATGCATGGCTACTACGAAGTCTCCCCTAGCAATGTACCATGAGAGATTTTCACAGAGCTTGACAGTTTCAATCAGTTCTGTTAACATAGTATATGAGACATCAACACTCGGTGTCTCAAGAATGATCTTATCTCAAATCACCATAAGCCATGTGTTTCTTAGCAGTTCTTGAGCAAGATTTGTTTGGCCATCTCATGTATTCTGAAGCACAGGGCATGTCAGCTTTTTCTTAAAGTCCACCTTTCTTACATGATTGCTGTGTACCTTGTGTGAACTCAGATTTTCATCTTCACTTCCAGAACTGACAATAGCTTCTCCTCCAATTGTTGTATATATGAATTGGCTTTTAGCCTATTTTTTGTGGTTGCTGAGCTTCCTACACAAACACAATCTTGTCCTGTTGCAGACCCGTATCACTCTGAGGGGAAGGTAACTCTTGATCCTTTTCGTCTTCTCACGAGAACATTATTTTCTTGTGTCTAAGGACAGGGGGGCTCGGTGGTGTAGTGGTTAGAACTCGCCTCCAACCTCTGAGGCCGCCGGTTCGAATCTCGGGCCGGGTACTTCATGTTGGAAAGTTGGTAGTTACTTGCCAATGCCCGGTGGTTTACAGTGTAGTATGCACTAGTTTCCTCCACCTGTAAACTACCGGTCGCAATATGACCCTGGCTGTTGAACGCGACGTAAAACAACAAATAAATCTAAATGTGTCTAAGGAAATACTAGGAGTTGCACCAATTCAAGATGTTAATGCTAAGATTCTCTCCTCCATGGCATTTGACATCTTGTTCAAAAGTCACTGGAATGACCATTGTGAAGAAACTTGTAAACAAGAGTGGCAGTTTTGAAGATACAGCGAAATTTAACGGAGAGCCAAAGGAGTCATTTGAGAATAGGAGATACCAGTGTGTATGTAACAATAGCAGCAAGTGTGTTTTGAATAAACTGCAGTTTGTGCATGTTGATACTGGACAGACTCCTGAAGAGAGAGTTGCAATAATCAAGACTAAAGCATTAGCTGCCAGAATAGCAGACCCATCAGTCAAGTACTGTCTAACCCGCCTGAGATCACAAAATTGAAAGAATCATATCTTACAAATATTGTGAACAATACACCAAGATTCTTTACAGCAACTGCTGGAAGCATTAAACTACCATGTATCCTGACTGGGAGATAGGGATCTAATTTCTTGAGTTGAGCATTGAAGCTGATAAACTCTGTTTTACATGTTTTATTCTAGAGACAAGTCTGTTTTTCCTTATTTATATTGCTAATATTTCAGCAACCAATATGAATAGCAGTGCCACAATGGTCCGTCCTTGTCTTATTCCACAAAAAAGAATAAATAATTGGGATAGATATCCATTTTTGGTTTCACAAGATGTAGAATTTTACACAGGACCTGAATGAAGGCATATATATTTTTCCCCAAATTATAAGCATTTAAACAGTTAATCAAGGAAGGCTATTGTAAAAATGAAATGCCTTTTCAAAATCAATAAACAGGATATAGCGGCACATATTCTTTTTTCAGTGTCATTTTCACGTGTACTTAAGGATCTAAAACATTACAATATGTTGAACCATAAGGTGAGAAAAGATGTCCACTTAATGTGGTAAAATTTCGCTATCATTTATATTCTCTAGTTATTTAAAGTGGGTCCTCCATTTTGTCTGGCTATACTAAATTCATTTCTCCTGATTCACTGTGTTTAGTTTTTGATGTTTTTATGTTACTCACCAATTTTTTTTAAATGTTACCCAAATGCATTTGTTACAAATGTGCGTCTTAACTTGTGAACTTAAGTTCATTACGGACTGCATATGTGACTTACACTTACATATTTACAAAAAAAGCTCAATCTATGTGTATTTTGAACGGAAACATTTGTATTTTTGTTTTGAGTGGTCATATTGTTTATTAACATTATTTTTGGTAAAAACTAAAAATGAGTAATAATCTAAAATTTTGTAGTATAAACGTCAGGGGATTAACAATTGAAGGTTTTAAAGAAATAATCAGTTGGAATGTAATCAGTTGAGGGCCAGGGCACAAAGCTATTTTGATTTTGAAAAACCCAGCAAGTTTTTTTTATAATTTGGAGAAACAAAATTACACTAGTAAGGTTGTTAACAAAGTAAGGACAAGTAATCGGGTTATTACAAATCAACAGGGGATTTTGAAGGAATTAAAAATTGTTTATAAAAAAATCTGTTGCAAAGTAAACATAAAGATAATTGAATATTAGATAAAAACCTATTCTTAGATAGTAATAATATTAAAAAGTTAAACATGACGGAACAAGTAAAGTGTGAGGGTCTTATTAATGAGAAAGAGATTATAAAAGTGTTAAAAAATGAAAAATAGCAAATCCCCATGAACTGATGGTTATAAGGCAGACTTAATTTTTTGGGAACGATACTGGTAAATCAGTTCTGGACAGCTTGAATGAGTCTTTCACTAATGGGGAATTGTCAATTACACAAAAACAGGGTTTAATTACTCTACTCCTGAAAGGAAATAGCCGAAGAGAATTAATAAAGAATTGACGGTAGATTACTCTTCTTCATGTCAATTTTAAATTATTGTCAGGCATCCTGGCCTGCAGGATTAAATAAGTGCTCCCTGGCTTAATTTAAAGTTTTTGAAGGACAGACATATTGAAGAAAATATCCGCACTGTAGCAGATTCTCGTCATTATAGAAGACAAAAACAATTGACTGGTATTCTACTTCTCATAGATTTTGAAAAAGCTTTAAATTCCGTAGAGTTAGACTATATAGAGGGTGTCTTGAAAGCTTACAAATTTAGAAAAGATTTTAGAGCTTGGTTTTCCATTCTGTACAATAATAGTTGTAGCTGTGCCATAAACAATGGCTTCCATACAAATTTCTTCAAAATTGAAAGGTCCTGTAGACAAAGAGATCTATTGAGTCCATACCTTTTTATTCTTGCAATAGAACCACTGGCAGTAGCAATGATGAATAATGACAAAATTATAAGTTTTGTATTTAATGAAAAACTGGTTAAAATTGGATAATATGCTGATGACACATTCCCTCTTCTGAATGGCACTAACTCATCATTGAAGGAATGTTTACATGTTTTGGGGTTATTTTATGATTATTAGGGGCTTAAGGTAAATGTAGAAAAAACCCTAGCAGTATGGTTAGGTGATGAAAGTGAGAGAGAAATGTTGCAAATACATTACCAACATAACTGGGTAAAGCAGTTTGAGCTCCCTGGAATCACTTCCCATGTCAAACAAGAAAAATGATTCAGCTAAACTTTAATAAAAACATTAGTGAAATTGACAAAACATTAAACATGCACAGTAAGTTCAAATTGTCCATAATCGGAAGAATTAATGTATTAAGAACTCTAGCTTTACCCCAGTTAGTATATTTATTTACAGTGTTACCGACATCCCCCAATTTCATACTTGATGTTATTGAAAAAAGGTTTCAGGACTTCCTTTGGAAAAAAGTACTGTTAAAATAAACAAAAAGCAATTAGAAAATGATTTAACAGATGGTGGTTTAAAACTTATAGACATAATTGATTTTAACAGTTCACTGAAGCTATCGTGGTTAAAAAGACTAATGACCATAGATGGTAGTTAGCAAAGCATTTTTGAAGTGTTTCTTGGAATACCAAAAATATTGGCTTTTGAATTAGACCAGCAATCACAAACTGAAATGACAGAAAAGTGTTTAAACCAATTTTGGAAGGATGTTTTCAAAATTTGGAGTATTTTTAAATCACATTTTGGCAAAAATATTGATGACAGACCATACCCTCTATGGATAACCTTTTTATGAAAAATAAGAATTTAGACATGCTGTCAAGAAAACTGATGCACAAAGGTGTTGGATATGCAAACGATATGTTGACAAACACTGGGCAGCTTCTAGGATACTATGATTTTATAGAAACGTATCATATTGCAAACAAACGTTGTGGATTTTTATGTCATGAATCATTCAGTACCAAGAAATTGGTTGAAAAGTAATGAAAGAAACCTAAAGGAGTCTGAAATGAAACAATGCTTATTACAAACACTTCTGCAGCAATAGTCCAGTCAAATTAGGCCAAAAGATGGCCTAACCTCAAACAAATTACAACAGAAAGTCCATATTACTGTCACTTCACTTAGTTCTTGGTCGCTTTTCAGCCATTCCCTCCTCTGTGTGGGACTGTGGAGTTTCTGCCCTCTTGGCTTCCTCCATCTCCCTTTCCTCCCTTTGTTGTTTCTCTGCCTCCTCCTAGCTCTATCTCTGCCCCCCTTTTTATATCAGCAGCTGTTATCTCTCAACTCAAATCTTGTAGGTGTGTCTGTGGGACATTCTATCTTCCTCACATTCTTTCTGCCCTTTGCAGGACCCATCTTATAAATCAAATAATGCAGCGTTTGTAAAAAAAAAAAAACTCTATCAACAAGTCAGCCTATCTTGTATCTGAACACTAAATCGTAAGTTCATTTGTAAAAAAAACAAAAGCTTATCTAAACACTACCAGATATAATCCGTCAGATGCCAAAGCCCAAATGATGAATTTCATGAACTGACTCACCTTTATATTGAAATAAATCCCATAATTGACAAGCTGTGGGTTGGTAAAATGAAGCCGTCCTGTCCTACACACTGGTGTGTTGCTGTAACCACTTTGTCAGTTTCTCTTTACAGCTTGTGTGGTGTGTTCCCAGCTTGTCCTAATGTTACCGACTCTGCGGTCAAAAACTTGGAGACATCCTGGTGACCAAGTCAGGTCAGGGATGTCTATGACAGGCCGATTTCCTTTTAAGTACAGTTGGTTTGTGTCTACAGCCTGTTATGAAGTTGTACCTGGGTACTGAACCATGACAGGGCAGCAAGTGCTTCCAGACAAGATGATGACAGTGTAGAACAAGATGGGAATTGTGTACGACAAGCTGTAGAGATATACGACAAGACAGTTTCCAGGTGGGTACAGCAACAGTTGGGATCAAGAACCTTAGAGGGTCGGTGAAAAAATATTAAGCATGTTTGATACTTTGTCGATTCACCATGATAAGCTGAGAAACTACAATGCTCCCAAACCTAAAAATATCCATAGTTGTCAACAAGACGGCTCCAGTGGTACACCCCATAAGCAAACCATACTGTTACCTTATTTGCTGCTGATACATCAATCATCAAAGACCCATCTTCGAGAAGTTTAGGGTAGCTGCTCCTTTTGTAACCTCTCAACTTTGTCTGCACACAAAATAATTCATCTTTTGTTATAAAAGAGTGTGATTCCAGGAAAGTATATTTCCATGTTTTTGTGCGTAAAATGTGTACAGATCTGTAAAAGTGGAGTTGGAAAGATTTATTTCAAAAAGAACTTTCTAGAAAAAATTGATTGAAACTGACTTAAATTCAGTAATTTGCATGGTAATGCCAAATAAGACAGAATTTAAACTACAGCTTCTTTATTAAAGTTCTTCACTAAACAATACAGTGACTTAGCTTCATTTTTTGACTATTTTTATAAATTACTTTTTTGTTGTCAATATTCCCAGCTTTCTTTAGCTAGTGAAATCTAGTTTTTAGACAAAAGCTTTCATTTTTCTTCCTTATCTGAGGAGCAAAATGCCCCGTTCCCTTAGAAGTGCTGCAAGGAATGGTCCTTGTAACCTAAGTCCAAAAGGATGTATCACATTACTCTGAGCACCATAGTTGTAGGACGTTTTTAGCACAAGGGAATTGGCTGTTTCTGGATGAGAGAACATGGCCACGAGATGTGTGAATGTATTTCCCTTTCATCTGACACTAGAGCAATAATTCTTCCAATTTGCAGGTCACCTTCTTGAGGAAAAAAAGCTAAAACTGTTTTTTATCCTAGAAAGATGTCAATGCTCAAAAAAAAAAACATGGGTTTAGCAGTCAGGTTTTCAGATCTAATGCCAAAAACAGGAATATTGGTTCTTGTTGTAAAGATAAAATCAATTTTCAATATTACTCGCATGTACAGGCAGTTTACTCTCAATTTTATAGGTGAAATGAAGGCTAACCAATGGCAAGGCAGCACACAGATTTGTAACTGAAATACCGTTAACACCCCTGGAAATATCATATCAGTAGATCCTTTGAATTAAAGCATACCTTATTCTTTCTAGTTAAAGTGACTGGCAGAGGTCTCAGCAACGCATAAGGTATCAGTGAAGAGTAGTCTTTTTGCTGCCTCGTCATGTGCATCTTGGTAAAACAATTTTCATTGAAACTTTAAAAGGTCATAGCAGCCTGCTAATAGTAAGTCGTGCTGAATATGTTTTCTTCTGTATATGGCTAGTAGTTTAATAAAGTCCATGATGTAAGTATAAAGTAAAATCCAGATTATTCCAGAAAAATAATTACCCACTGTGTATTCTTTCCAACAATCCACTTTATAGATGCAAAATACAAATTTTATGGAAATGATTTTGTAAACATTACAGTAGGCTTCTTTAACAACATTTCATATTAATGTTAATAATCAGGGGAATGTTGTGATTTTCTACTCAAGTTCCATTTCGAAACAGGTATATCTAGTATCATGAAAAAATGTTAATAGATCTTAAGCATCACTTAATTTCTCGAATGTATACTTGACTATGACAGGAGCTGCTGCTCTGTGTTAATTGCTACTTGTTGTCACTTCACAATTAAACTTCACTTAAAAGTGTTGTTGCATTGGTAACATGTGTTAATTCAAATAATAAGTTTCAGAACTGATTTAGTAAATACTTAATCACAAGCCATTAATATCAATAAATCCATATATTAATAGACTTATTGTATTCCCTTCCCCCTCAATACTATCAAAATGGTTCATATTATTCTTCCATAAGGATTTAGTTATGATATTTTTCGGCAGGTTTCATCTTTTTCTCAAACAAATAACTTTGATTTAAGATTACCCTTTTTCAACAAAAATTAGTAAATGGTGGCTTGGGTTAGTCTATAAAGTGATAAACTGTGTACCCCTTCCGAATGGCCCCTTGGGACTTGTATGATAAATGAGTGATTTTGTGGCCTGCCTTGGCTTGGGAAACCTATATTGGTAAAATGGAAGTTGTTTAGCCGGGTGAGATTGGATTAACAGCTCTCTGCCAAACTATAAATTGTCATAAAGCTGCTCAACTGAAGAAATTCATGTGGGGAGAGATTCTCTTTGAAAACCTGTTTGCATTGGATTTCCCCCATGTATATGTTACAACCATTAAACATAACTTACATCTGTGAAGATACTCTAATATCTCGGCTACATATGCCCCTAAAAATACAAAAATATCTAAATAACACTATAAACACTACCCTATTTTGATTGACTGCCAGACATGGGAGCCTAAAAAGGAGAAAAAGCATTGCATGGACATTTTAAATTCCCTAAAGACGAATTTATTGGATTGTAAGGTGGCACTACAGCATTTGCAAACAAACACTGGTTTCATTGTGACACCCCATAGCAAATGATTTAATAATGGTCTATTTCATAAAGTACCCACACTCTCTCATAGAGATTAGCCTATACCTGTATATTTTTCATATTTAACAACTTGGAATAAACCTCCTTCTGAACTAACATTGTCGTTATAACTGCACAAGTGAGAATAATGCATGCACCTTGACCTTATATCTAATCCTCAGAGACAAAAGTAGATCCCAGTAAACATTTTGGGGTTTTACAAACGTTTGTTAGGAAATGTTTGCCAAAGGTTAAAAAATGATGGGTACGAAAACCATTTGTAATAGAATGTTTTTAAAACATTTTAAATATACTGTTTATTAAACGTTTAACGATAAATGCTAGAAAAATGTTATAAATGAACATAATAATGTCTGAATAATAATGGGGTCAGAGGTCAAATTCAATATTTTTGTGTGGTTGCTCACTATTGAAAATGTTATTTTTATGTCTAAAATTGTAAGATAGTGGCTTAGAATTTTTTTTTTTTTTTGGTATTTATTTTTATCTTTCTTCAAGTTTTTACAAACAAAAGATTGTACATTACAAGTGTGCATGACATAAATAAATTTACATCCATTGTATACATATACATGTATATGTTTTGTATAACCTGCTATGTTATCGTATACTACCGAACACCTTTTTAACTTATAAAGTTTTTACACATTAACTATGTTTATAACAATGTTATAACAAAGACACAAAGACAAATACTACAAGAACAAGTTATTTTTAATCCAAATTTGTTCAGATTTTCAACTTTCAAACAATTGTTTCCAATGAGACCAATTTCTGCTTAATATATGCACTGTATCTTTTATTTTGGACAGGGTATATTGTTCCACATACTTCTCTTTAACAAGCTTTTGCAAATTATATATGTTAATATCATGTTTGAATTTTAAGCAATGAAAAATATACTGTCTCATAATCAGAAGTATGAAGTTTAGGGGCCAAAAGTTTTGGTAGTAATTTTGATAACCAAATATTAATTCTATATCATTGAACTTTACTGAGAGTTTTAATTCGAACCAGATTGTGATATTTTTCCAGAGGTCTAATACTTTTTCACATCCTGAGAATAAGTGATAAATGCTTTCTTGTTTGTTGACCACATATCCCACATAAAAATGATTCACTGAGTTTTAGTTTATATAAATAATATTTTGTTCCCAGAATCCTATGTAAAATTCTATACTGAAACCAGATATATGAATTATCAAGAATGGTTTTAAAGCATATTTTGTAAGCTATTTTCCAGAAATCATTATGTAATCGGGTATTTAGCACAAGATACCACTTATTTTCATTGTTTGGATGCTCGTAGTCATAATAAGATAGAACTGAATAAAAATCTTTACTTTCTTTTTCAAAATTCAACAAAACATTTATATGAAAAGGAACATGTGGTCTTTCTAACTTTTCTTTTGAGAGGAGTCTGTTATTTTTCATAAATTGTGTGACAAGATGTTTTACTGTATATTAATTCAAAATATTGAATTTCAAATTGTACTTTCTTTTTAATTCATCTGGATCAAGAAAATTTCAATTTGAATTAAGCAAGTCTGCCACAACAGTTATACCCTTTTTAAACCAATTCACATAAAATATATTGTCAGAAGATATTTGTCTATTGCACCAAATACTGCTACTTAACAGATCGTTACCACTTTTTACTGTTTGATTTCGACAAAATAGTATCCAATTTTCAAAAACATCATACCAAAAAGGACTATCATCTTTTATGTGTTTCTGAAACCATTCAGGTCCAATATATATCATCTGTTTTAGGTTCTTACAGCTTTCTTGCAGTAACAAATTCCAAGGTGATTTGAATTTTGACAGGATGTTTTTCATCCAGACAAGTTCTAATGATTTTTCAAAGTTATAGATATTAACCATATGTAGCCCCCTTTTAGATAATCTGCACAAACACTCTTTTGTTTGACTTTGTGTGTTTTTCCACCCCATAAGTAAAAGAACAACAATTTATTTAGCTCATCCAAAATTTTTGGGGGTGTCACAATTGACATAAACAAGTGATTAAATTTAGACAAAACCATTGTTTTTATTACAGTTATCCTACCAATAGGAGTCAGATATCTACTATTCCAACAATTCAATAGTTGTTTAGCCTTGTTCATTGCTATATTGAAATTCAGCTCAGGTATAGTATCTAAATTAACTGAAAAATTAATTCCCAAAAATGAAAAATCTTTATCACCCCACTGTAAATCTGCTGATATATTCAATTTTTCTCTACAGTGCTTTCTACTGCCTATCCATACCATTTTTGTCTTTTCAGTGTTCATTTTAAGGCCTGACAATGAACCAAAAAGTTCCAATATATTTAATGCTGTCTGCAAGGATTTTTGGCTTCCATCAAGAAGTAGTGTGGTGTCACCTGCAAATTGTGTCATTTTAAATGAATAGGCTCCCACACATATTCCTCTTATGTCAATATTATTTTCAATTAAAATATTTAAGACTTCTGCAACTAACAGGAAAAGGTAAGGTGAAATAGGGTCACCTTGTCTACAGCCACGGCCAATATGTATTGGGTCCGAGAGGACACCACATTGTAACACAAAGGCAGTGATGTTATTATTAAATAATTTGATCCAACTTATAAAGGCCTCATCAAATCCAAATAAAGCTAAAGTAGAATATAAAAAGTTCCATGACACAGAATCAAAGGCCTTTTCAAAATCTATTAACATAAGCAGGCTAGGAATTTTCTTCTTTTCTGTAAGATGCATTAAATCATAAATGGTGCGTATGCTTTCCCCATGGCTTGATTCTTTCAGCTATAACACCAGATATTAATTTGTAAACTGCATAAAGGAGAAAGGAGAGATATTGGCCTCCAGTTTTTCAAAAATTGTCTGGGTTTGTTACCTTTTGGTAAGCATTTTATTATGCTTTGGCGCCAAGAAATAGGTAATGTACCTTTAACATATGAGGAGTTAATTGCATTTTTTATGTGATACTTAAGTTTTCCCCCCAAAACTTTTAAAAAGTCAGCCGAAATACCATCTATTCCAGGTGATTTATTGTTTTTCATTTTTTTTAATGCTTTCCCCAGTTCATCCGCTGAAATTTCTCCACCCAAGTTTGAACTGTCAATTTTTTTAAAATACTGCAATTCAGGTATTTTTGAAGTAGCCATTGATTTAAGAGAATTGTCCTTGTTATCAAAAAGTTTACTGTAAAATTCTTGCACTTTTTGTAATATTTTACTTTGTTCTGTGATAATAGAGCCATCAGGGGTTTGTATTCTTTTGATGGTTTTATCAACATAATTTTTGGTTTCCAATTTACAGAAAAAACTGGTACGTTTTTCCCCTTGGTCCAACCACTGCAAATGTGCTCTTACCATTTGACCTTTGAGCTTGTTTTCACGCAATTTTTGCAATTCTAGCCTTTTATCTTCCAAAAGTTTTGAATTCTTTCCTGTCTGATCTTGTATACTTTCTAAAAATTCTATATCATCGGATAGCCTTTTATCCTCCTTATTGGTTTTTTTCTTGAGGTATATGGCAAATTTTATTGTATCACCTTGTATACACATAAATAGCATTTCCAGAAATATGTCCTTTTCAATAGTAAATTCAATATTACCCAAGTTGTTTTTTAAAAAATCAAGATTATATACTTGGACAGCGTATTTAATTGTTTCTTCTTCTATACATTTGTTAACTGTATCTGAGTAATCCTTGTTCTTTAATAAACTATTGTTGAATTTCCAAATTCCTCTACCAGCTTTAAACTTGTAAATTGATATGTCCAATTCAAGGATAGAGTGATCTGATCTATAGCTTGATCGGATTGTACTTTTTGAAACTAAGTCACTCATTGAGTTTGATATCAAGAATAAATCCAACCTTGCCTGTTTTAAAGGATTTTTTCTTCTCCATTTATAGCGCTTGATGTTTGGATTGAGTGATTTATATATGTCTATCAAATCTAAATCATTTACAGTGTTTACAACAACTGACCTAGCCTTTGGATTAATTAAGTGGAGATAGTTTTGACAGTCTTAGAAATTGTGCCCCCATTCAATTCTTACTTTTAGGAATTGCATGTGGGGCAATTTTTGACAAATCCTCTAAAATCCCCTATTATTGCTCACCGCCATCTTTATTTGGACATGTTTGAAGGCGAAGGTTTAAAAATATAGGTTTAAAAATGTTTTTGATAGAATGTTTTAAAAACATTTGACAAGCAATGTTGTTTAAACATTTTATGTGTACTGTTTATCAAACATTTCATGATAAATGTTTGAAAAAGGTTTCCAGTCAAACCTAGCTTCTTGAGTTATTTTATAAATGTTTTCAGTAAAAACATTTGTCTGCAGAATGTTTATAAAACGTTTTTTAAACATTACAATGTAAACATTTACACTTGGAAACATTTAGAAAACCATAAGATAGGGTTTAATTAGGTTTTAAAAACGTTTTATAGACGTTTAAACCAATTAAAAATGTGTCTGTTGTTTACTGGGATGGAACTAGCTTGGAGAAGTATGGAGAAATTGTTGCAAGATGTTGAGAATAACCTAAAATCATAATTATATTTCCCATAAAACTAAGAATGGATAGTGTGTGCAAAATTAACTACAGACAATAACACCAAAACAATTTTTTCTCAGAGTCATTCGCAAGGAAAATTTTGTAGTAGGTAAATAAGCTCCACCACGATGCGTAGTAACAAGCAGTACTTACTGGAAATTATACCAGAAGAATGAAAAACTTACGTATCTTACCATGCGTTTCAACAAAAGTTTATTGGCTGATATTTTTAGAAATGAGTTTGATTCCAAACTGGCCTTTAAAAGTACTTGAAATATGTTCTAAACTTACTCTTTTTTCCTTGGTCCTCTATAAATCAGTAATTTTGCATGCAAACGTATGAATTGTTAGGATTATTGCACAAATAAGATATAAAGCTTTCAATATTGAGTGTGTGCATGTAATACAATTCCTGTAGAAAATATAATGTAATCTTTTGTTTTCACCCATGGTGTCCAAATGGGCGGACGGCTGGTCAGTGGGAAAAGTTTGCATGGGCTGTATCTCGGAAACCATAAGGTAAAGGAAGTTGATACATTGTAGGGACATTGATTAGGGGGTGTAGTTGTGCAATGTCATGGCGTGACCTTGTTTTGTCCTTTGACCTTGCCGTAGTGACCTATAAAATTTTGTCCTGGCTGTATCGCGTAACATTGGTTGGGGTTGTAGGTGTGCAACTTCATGACTTTTGACCTTGCTGTAGTGACCTTGATCTATAAAATCTTGTCCGGGTTATATTGCATAAACTGTAAGGTGTAGGAAGTTCATACTTGGTGGGGACATTGTTTAACCTTTGACTTTTTAGTAGTGACCATGAGTTTTAAAATATTGTCCAGACTATTTCTTGGATTCCGTAAGGTGTAGAAGGTTGACGGTAGGGACATTGGTTAGGGGGTGTAGATGTGCATCATGGTGTGACCTTTAACTTTGGCTCTGTCAAAGCGTGTTCACCTGCCATATTTGAGACATCGTCCTCTTATCACAAAGATATATGGATTGCTGCGACTGATTATTACATGTACTTTTGCATAATTGTGCTATTTCCATTGACAGCTATTCTCCAATTAATAAATTTTACAGCTTCATATTTTTGGTTTACTAATTGATGCTGTCATCTTTCTATTGAATTGTCTTGTTTAAATGCTTTATCTTTACATACATTTTCTTTCTCATAGATGTTTTTCTCTACTTAAACATTGTATGGACTTTTATATAACTGAAACTGCACTGAAATTATCCCGATCTTTGTACTGTTTCACTACTACTATATCTCATGGTGTTGAAAACTATTTCCCCAGGCTGTGTAGTACAGGCATCTCTGATGCTATTTTTGTAAAGTTAATTTTGAAGGCACCGAAAACAGGTTATTTTGTTGCAAAAAGCTTTTGTAAAGTATCCATTTTTATGACATTCATAGATATATGATTGTGTATTAATTTTGAAAAAATGACCGATTATTAGGGTATCCACAACAATTTTGACACAAGAATCTTTGAATGCAAACATTTTCTTTATCTTGTCACGTGACTTACTTTCTAAGAAATCAGAGGAGATATGCCTATCACTTTGGTACTTACTTGTTTACCAGGAAGCTACCACTCAAATAGAAAAAAGTATGTTCCCAGTAACTACGGGTAACTTTAGTAAGTACTGAAACGACCACCAGAACATAGGAATTGGTCGATATTGTCTTTGGTGCCAGTAGACACAGTGTATCATATTTAGATTATATTATCATATTGAATCATTTAATATACCGTCATCATTACTGCATATGATCCTTTACATTTAATATTATCGGATTATTTTGCATATTAATTTCTTAGGGTCCATGCACACCAAACTGTTCGGATACAACAGTCTTAGATATGAACCCTCTATAAACTGAAAACAGTGATAAAAGCTCTAAATTGTTACTGAAATAAGGAAGAGATATTCATTTAAATGGGTAATGGTGATGATACCTACCAGTCTGATAATGTTGTAGAATTCTTAAAAAACAAAATAATTGCTTATTGGCTTGAATCACTGTCAGTCTGAATATACAAGGTATAGCTTAAGAGTTACAACTATGATCATGTATTATTTTGTATTGTATAGTCATTGGTGTGTAATGGCCTTTGAATTTGATATTATGAAATAGATAAAACTATTAAAAACAAACAAAACTTCACCTGCGTGATGGAAATAATTTTATTTCACTTGTATAATCAATTATGAAGGTATTATTATTTGACTCAATATTATCTAAAACAATTTTGAAATAAAACGACAGTAACTGGTTGTGTTAGACTCAATAAGTATAAAAAGACAGTGTAAGAAATGTTATGAGAAATACTACTTTTCAGTGGCTTCGTTAAGTAAGTGCAGTGACACGGATGTCACACTAACACACGGTGGGGAAGCTACTGGCTAATTAGCATGTAATTGTAAACACACAGTTGGTGAGGGATGGCCTGAATTGCACTGTCCATTAATGGATGTAACAGCTCTATCTCTATATCAACCGGAGATACTGCAAGCAATATCACCATAGGCAAGCTATGGTTAATGGAGTCTTATTAGCTCCACCAGGAGCTTATGTTTTAGGTTTATTCATTTGCCCGTTTGTTTTTCTGTGTTTGTGATTGCTCCGAAGTAATAAATGGGTCATAATGGATTTTTGTGTGGGTAAAGCCTGACAAAAGGAAGAAATTATTAAAATTGGGGAAAGATCAAGATCATATTCTGGATACAAAAAAATACTCAAGTTTTTCTGTAGGTGTATGAGGCCTTGTTAGTTTCTTTTGTAGTTTATTATTATTGTTATGAAGATATAAACCAATTAAAATTAAGTTTCAGAAATATGGCAATGCAACAAACACACAAACATGGAGTCTAGCATACACATACAGCAACAAACTTACAGTGAAAACACGCCACTCCTAATAAGGAAGATATTCTGTATTAAAGCAAAGGGGAACACAAGTAGATAGCTTGGCATTGATTGGCTAGTGCAGCCTCTCAACTCCATATAATAAAGGGCTGTGTGCAGGCTGTCTTGACACACACATATACAAGGAAGCGGGTGAGATAGAGAGAGAGAGGAGAATTAGGAGGAAATAACAGCAGAAGGATATATGCACAAGGTGTCTTTGTCGTAGAATTGCTTCTTTTGTGTTGGTCATATAAGTGCAGGTCCATACTCTTTATATTAAACAATAATTGGTTGAGTGTGAAAGTATAAGACTAGCTACTTGTTTTCATGCGGATGCAATACAAAAAGTAAAGTTTGTAAGTGGCGATAGATTTTTTAAAATGTGTGTTTGATGCTGCAGCAAAATACTGATTGTATTGATTTAAATATCACTCTGTTACATTCAATATGGCGTGGCGCCATTGTGATTTGAATATTACCAGCGCATTCTTCAGTGACATATCATTAGAGCTCACTAGAAACAGCACAATCTATATTTAAAGGTGCTTTGTTCTAGTCATTTTTTTTTAAATATTTTATGTTTTACTCAGTTTGATTTAGCATTCAAAACTGGAAGAATTTTGATCTTACATGTGTGTGTACAGACTATTTTGAAACAAAATAAGATTAGATCTTGCACAGTGAACATACAAATATCACACATTGCAATATTTTTTGCAGTTTGAATTGTAAAATGGAGTACAATATGGATGAAATAAACAGCACACAGTCAGTTGTAACAGGGATGGGTGAAAATGGATCCTCAAGCGAAACAGAAGTGACTACTGTGGATGTTATGACACTAACATGGCTGAGAGCAATTTTCGTTATTATGTACATAGTTATATTCCTCTTGGGAATCAGTGGCAACCTTTTGGTGGTATATGTTGTGGTGAAGAACAAATCCATGCAAACAATTACCAATATTTTTATTACAAACCTTGCGCTGTCAGACATAATGATGTGTCTATTGGCTGTACCATTCACCCCTTTGTCTGCGTTTTTAAACAACTGGGTTTTCGGGGAAGGATTATGTCACTTGGTACCCATGACACTCGGGGTGAGTGTTTATGTCTCTACACTCACTTCAACAGCCATTGCGATTGACAGGTACTTTGTTATAGTGCACCCATTCAAGCCACGTATGCAGGTATGCGTCTGCTTGTTACTAATTGTGGCTATCTGGATAATATCTGTTTCTATATCCCTGCCCCTGGGCATTTACCAAGAAGTAAATTGGAATCAGAAAGAAGACACCTACAAATGTCAGGAACGCTGGCCAAAGGACACGGCTCGCCAATTTTTTACAGTCACAAGCCTAGTACTGCAGTACTTAGTGCCTTGTAGCATCATTTCATTTTGCTACGCCAAAGTATCTTTGGTCTTAGGCCATAGATCTCGTTCACGCATTGGTACAGGTACCCGCAGCCGAGACCGAGATGAGATGGAGATTCGCCGCAAGCGCCGCACCAATAAGATGTTAATAGCTATGATTTCTATATTTGTAACCTGCTGGTTACCACTGAATATGGTCCATATCAGTTCTGAGTTTAATGATAACCTGTTGAAGTGGCAATTCTTCTATCTAATGTTTTTCGTAGCTCATGTCATTGCTATGAGCTCCACTGTATACAACCCCTTTCTGTATGCCTGGATGAATGAGAACTTCCGCAAGGAATTCAAAACAGTAGTTCCATGTCTATTTTCACATGGAAACCGCTTCTATCAGAATGGAAATGCCACCCAATACACAACAGTGGAGACCGCAGCTCCCCCTACAGAAATGAAAAACAATAAACTAAGTGGAAACGGTAAAGATGCACCTGTGGTTTTTGATTCAGAAAAGGAAAGTGTAGAGTTACCTTTAAACAAGCCTGATGTAGTGCAATAATTAGGATACATTGCCTATCTTACTATACTGACTGCCTGACTGTTGGCTAATTTAGACAAGAGTTGTGAGAGAATGATGCAGTATTGTCCATAATAATGGTTTACCGAAAGTTTTGCCATGTTTTATCTAATGTGTGATAGACAAAAACTTGAAGATGCTCATCAGCCTGGAATGATTCTAGTTGAGTAAAGCCATTTTTCAAATGGTTGGAGATTGTGACTTTTCACAGTCTGCCACGCTTTGTATTGATGTTTCTATTGACAAATGCGTCAAATGGGTAAAGAAGGGAGGGGTAAATAAAGTGCCGATTCCAAAAGGTTGATTAATTTCAAGGAACCAACAGTGTTTTGTTGTGACATCTTGTACATGGTATAGCTAGTGTAATTTTCTTCAGCGGATTGTCAATAATATTTTATCAGCCGTTTTAGCATTTACAGCAGTGTAATTAGGCGTGGAGTACTGTCCTTGGTTGTAACAATTGATCTTGGAAACAGTTAATAGATTGATAAACATTGGAAATATTGAAAATGTGTGCAGTGTATAATAAGATGGCTTATAGTTACTATATGTTGAGATACTCATCTTTATGATGTTGTTATATTTCTGATACTTATTTGATTTTTTGACAAAATGATACATTTTAACATACAAACATTTTAACATACTGTCTGCAAATATATGTTCCCTCCATACTTGCCATGAATTGTGTGTTGCGCTAAAATATCTCGCTGACAGATTACATTGTTGTTGAAATAAACTGCTGTTTATCACTTTTGTTATCTTTACATATTTCAGAGAATAATACTTCTATATCTTATTACTTACCAATAAATATATTTACCAATATTGTGGTGAAATAGTTGTTAATCTGATATTACTAATGTTGATCATATATTGTGATATACTTCAATTCTTTTCCATGTTTCTCAGTACTGAATACCAGCTCACAAGAAATTACAAAAGTCTAACAATTGTTTGCCTGTTGATGACAGTATTCATTTATTTCTACTGGCTGTTGAACAGGACGTCAAAGTCCAACTTTGAACTTTGTCCATTAGCTCTAACAGCACATCACTCATCTGATATAGTTGCAAGTATGTCATGATGAAAGCTCGAATTCTCGAGAATTTATTTTGACTTTAAAAGTCTGCCAGTTGCAGAAATTAATTTGTAAACGGATTTGTTGGAATATCATTGTGTTTAGTGGGGTTTAGCATAGACCTCTGAACAAGAAAACCTTTCTGAACACACCTCCTTTGACCAGAAAGAATTACTGATTTAGCATTGAAAGCACTTCCTAGTATAACTATCTTTCACAGTGTTCTACCAGCTTCTTGAATTTAATAGCATATCCCTGTGAGCCAATTACTAAGCAACAATCATTTAAGTAGAATCGTCCTTGATAGCACTAGCTGTCTATTTTTAAAAAGTACTGTTTATTATAGTAAGATTCACAGAGGAGTAATGCTAGGTGAGTTACTATCCTATATCAATCACTGATTAGCCCATGATTGTGCTTAAGCGATATGTTTGACCATATTATCTTTGCAAGGACTCAATGCAGTCACATCCTAACTGGCTAGGAAACATCATTGCTAGATTATAGTTACATTAATGCTGAGATAAGCTTTCCCTTTCAGCATATACTGTCTTTACTATACTTGTGGAAAGTGTAAAATATATTTAGTGGTGTTTGCAGTTGAAAAGTAAATGCTAATATATTTACATATATTCTTGCAAATATATAGTGAAAAAAAATTATCACTTAAGCAATTTGAAAAGGATCAAATTGAAAAACATCATCGGAAGCACTGGTGACAAGTACTTTTAAGGGCAGAGGAATCCAGTACGCATGGTTAGTCAGGATACTGCACTGTAAACTACTAGGCATCAGTAAACAACTACAACATTTCTCTTTCTTGGGGTCAGGTCTGGGGTTTGAACTGCCAGCCTCACAGGTGGAAGACAAATGTGTTACCAACTACACCACCGAGTCCTATGTTTGACTTTTAAAGAGAGCATATGATGGGTCAAATGATATGACGGACAGGAAACCAGTCTAAACAAAAGTAAACATCAAATTCTGCAGCATCCTATGCAACACTGGTGTTTTACGTCCTCTTCAACAGCCAGGGTCATATTGGGACAGGTCCGCGCTGCATTGGCCCTTCTGGACTCAAACTCACATAGATTTGACAGCCTGTGGTTAGATGCCAAACTTGCTAACCACTAGGCCACCGTTGACCTCAGTTTAACCCAAGAAAGCATCTAACCTGTGAAAATAAGGGCGATGGGAAGCCAGCAAGAAGGAATAAGCATTAGGTTTTGCAGTATTTATCGGACACACTAATATGTTAAACATGTAAGCCTAGTGCCAAAATATAGAGGTTTAACAAAGCATTTAAAGAAATTAAGGAGAAGGATAGGCGGCCAGATGAGTCTTAGGATGACTTCTAAACTAATTAATGCATCATATTATACAATACGTTTACAGATATTTATTGCAGGAGCTACAACTGCAGAGGAGTGACTTACCATTTCCCCATTTTGTAACATACACTTTGCCTTGTTGAGTTACTGGACCTGGGAAGTTAGGCCATATATGGAGGAGAGTTAAGTATACTTGAATTTGCCTTTATAGTATGTTTACACATAATATAGTAAATTACTATTATATTTGTAATAGCTGTCAATATTACATTCAGTGATGGAGATGACATACACGAGTGGACAGTCTTATGAACAGGACAGTACAACGGGCAGACTGTAAACCTCATTGTATCCATTAAGGCTGTCCTGTCCTCAAGACTCTCTACAGCTGTATACAACTGTCTTTATTTTTGGATTAACCTAAATTGACTTGGTGTTGTTGTGGTGGATGCACTCACACTACATATCTGTATTTCTGATTTTGATCTGGTGAACACAATGGTAGACAAAGTGCCAAGTTGATGTGCAGAAATTATATCATCACCCCCTTAAAAGCACTGTCAAGATATAAAAATTAATTTGGCTGTGGGTTAGTAAATAACATTTGTAATGTGTGTTTGTGTCAAAGCAAAGTTTGACGAAAAGAAGTAGATGTTCCTACAATTACACCAAGCACTTTTATGTCCAATTTTTGCCCAGTTATGACACTGGACTAGTATATTTATTTGTGATAGTTTGCGAGTTTCTTTGCTAGATCAGTGGTTTGTACATGGTTTATGTTGACTGTTCTGTATCAAATACATATGACTTGCATATTATTTCAAAATGAAATTACACCAAATAGTCTTTAAACTTAATAAGCAAAATATATATTGTTCTGTCACAATATGAGAATGTATGAAAGCATTATCTCAGTTTTCCAATATTATTGGTCTTAGAGTCTGTCAGTAGATGGAAATTAAGGGCTACAAAGTACCATTAGAATTATAAGTAATTTTATAACTCTTCAACAAGTGTCTAATATGTAATCTTCAATGCAATGCCACTGCAGTTATAGACATGATTGTTGTGTTTAACACATTTGAAGGTGAAAAAGAAAATGAAAATATCTGTGTACTGTTGTATTATTGTTTCTTCATACTACTAAACAGAGTATGGAAGTGTGAAATTGTAATATATTTTCATAGACCAATTGTTTGAGTGAAATTTTTAAATACAGGTTAAGTGTATCTTGGTCCAAGTAATTGGCATATACTATAGAAAAACGGATAGAAATCCGGATTTTACAAAGTGTATAGACAGATATAACTTAGATGTAATTGCCTTTAGATATCTCATTTTTAACTCTATCAAAACCAAAAAAGAAATTGACATAGCATAGAAGTTTGCATGGATACTAATATGGTCACAAGATAATACTAAATAGAAGGTATTTTTGCATTATTATGCCCTTTATAGCACATAATATATAGTGCACACAATAAAATGGAATGATAGAAGCTTGGAGCCTTAACTTAACACATGCCTAAACATGGCTAAAAATTCAATGTATAAAATTATTCAAATATTAGTTGCCATCATCAATACTCGTACATATCCGGGGATAGTACCTTTTATGGACCAGACGATGGTAGCCAAAATGAAAAAAGGATTGTAAAAGCCTTACTTATTTGAAGTTGTTTTGTCTGAATTAATTAAGGTGATTAGAGTGCGTTCTGGCCTATTTGATCATACATATCACCATTATGACATGAGCGGACCCGATGTACTTATTTTGCTGGTGACAGATATGTATTTGTTGCATTTTTGTCATTGAACAGTTTTATCGAGAATAATTCACTGTTTAACACAGATGAAAATTTTATGTCCAAGTTGTGCCCAGTAATAGTAGCCTGTGTTAAAATTCTAAATCACCTAAGTCAACTCTTAAAATGTTTTCTTTCTTCAAATGTTTAACACCAATATAGGATTCTGTTGTATATTGTTACCTTTGTACATAAACCATAAATAAAATCTTGACTGTTTTCAATACTTTTTGTAATCCTTGGAACAAACCTTTATGGTTATAGAAAACAATGGAAAAATGACCTGAGTGACTTGTAATGTTTATTACAAGTAGATACAAAAAATGACTCAGATGTTAAAATATTTTATGGCTTTTTTTTTTTTTTTTTTTTTTGAAAGATGCAGTCTAACTATAAATTTCACAAGAATTATATTAACATTTATTCTCCACCACTTTGTTTGAATGGTGAATCAAATAAACCCATATATTACTTACACTGTACTTTTATTGCACTTCATACAGCCATTAAATGTATCTATAGTAAGAGGATTTGGATAAAATGATTATATGACTATAAAATCTCAACTATAACTTTGATTTCTCTGCCATTTCTGCATGAATTTTTAATGCAAGAAAAATTAGCTGAAGCACTGTAATGATACTACTAGTGATATAAAAAATTGAATTTTAGGTTACATTGTGTCACAAAGCTTTGTGAAAAATCAGCAATTGTGATATAGGCAGAATATAGCTGTATTAAGTGATGCCAGGGCATAAAAACTTAAGTATTCAGCCTGTATGTTCCATTACAAAGGTCAGGTACATAGTGTGCTGGAAAATAAACTAGAATATTTCTAAACAGACCCATCTGGCTATAGAATCTGACCTCAAAAGCACAAATATTAAAACATGATCGCTTGGAGAGCACACACCTCCACCAAGGCCCAACACCTTCTCTATGGGCTATGAGTGCAATGATAAAAAAATCCCTTAAAAAATTTTGGATCCAGAATTGGTTGCCAATCATCCCGAAAGGTAAATTAGTTCTGTATTCTACGAATACCCATCTGCACTGAAAATCTGATGAAGATTTCTCTGATTGTTTTTCTTCGTAATCTTGCCTCCATAAAAACAAGCAGAATCAAACAATCACATGCCCTCCTTAATTGAGGTAATAAGGGCTGAAATTATACCCGTAAACTGTAGCTTTGGTCAAAACCCATTTTGAGAAAATCTTCAGACGTAACTTTATAAATGACTATGTAATACATCTATACTGTTGCTAGCTCAACCTGAAAGCAATGTTGAAAATAAAGATAAAAATTTCTGTCTGTCTTCCTATGTCTGAGGTCACAGGTACGAATCTTAGCCAAGAATAAAGGCTGATGGCTAAACCAGTCCCTGTTCTTCAGGAACTATGGTGTACTCTCCTCCAGTTACTGAAATTGTTGCCATGGCATAAATGGGATGGGTTTGTATGGGTTGGTATGGGTTGTGTTGGTAGGCCTGGTGTCTTGGTATCGAGAGCATTTTAGTGAAATACCATGATGAGATATTCCAACCGCCACTTCACCTGTCAACAACATAAATTGGAAGGAAAAGTCAAAATATTAAAAACACACCCAAAATCTCAAGAAATTATAAGCTTTTATCTCATACTTTTGTGCATTTACAGACTTTTAGAACGATTACAATGAGCTGAACTGCCATGTTTTGGTTTCAATACTTCATATCCTCCATTTTACTTGTCAGCACATGTACTTGACGGAAAAATTAAAATATTGGAAACATCTGAAGAAAATTTGAAGAAATATTTTTGTATATTTGGATATTTTTATCGCAATTTTGATAAAATAAACAGTTCATGTATTGGTTTCATGAGTTTCACTTCCTGTCAATGGCCTGTTCGGTTGGGGGTTGTACTAAAACACAAAGTCCCCGAATCGGAACTGTTTTGCATTGGCGACCTCTTAATCTTTTATACCACCCCATCCCTAATAAATGATGTAGTGTTCAAAGAATCATTGAACCTAAAAGTATAACATGGAATGAGCAATAAAATCTGTCTCTCTAACAGTTGAAAAATAATTAAATATTACTCAAAGAAAGAAATTGTTAAAGTTGTTGCATGTATTGCTTTTATTGACAAACAAATGACAAAATTGCACAAGACGCCTCTTCCACTACAGGAGTCCACCAATGGAGATTAATCAAAGTCAATTATATTTTATAATACAATATGTTTCCTGCAAGAGGAGAAGCCCATGCCCTCATTATTTTCTGACGTCAGTAACGGTAGTGGGTTGAACTAATTAGGTATGATACAGACTTATTTCAACCAATTTTGGCTCCCAGAAATAGTTTTAGATCTAATGGTTGATAATAATATTTTGGCGAGAGCAATAACATAAAATTGTCTGCAATTATGTGTGTTGGTTGACGTACTGGTTCTATGGGGAAAAACACTTATCCAGAAGAGAATAATTTGCGCAAAAAGATATCAAATTAGTCAAAAAAAGACAATGCATTTGCTACTGATTGCTGTTGATTGGTCGGTAGCTTGCTTGCTAGGTTATTAAGATTAAAAACTATTGCATTCCCCAGGAGGTGAGTCTTGATCTAACTTAGGACTTAATTGATCTGCAAGCATTATTCTTTATTAAATATTAATTTTAAGCATATACATGCACTACCTTTTTGCTAGTTGATAACATAGCCACAATTCATAGGACAGATTCTAACTTAATATCCAGGCATACATTGGCATGAAGATAACTATCTATGATGACGTCAAATTACTAGAAGTACTGTGTTCTGTTAAAGTGTGTAGTGTGAATTCCCGGATGTTTTGCACACTATCACCCCCCCACTTGTGGGTATTCCCAAACCCTGCAGATGCATTTGCAATGGCGATCCAAAAACCAGAGCTATGTGATTACTGATATAAAGAAAATGATTCTAGCTTTTCATATGAGTTTTTCTGAAACATCCTATATTAGGTGTTAATGAGACATGGAAGTTATTCGTACACCATGTTTGATAAATTCTATTGACATATATAGCATGGCTATCAAAATTATCTTTTCGAACCATTCGTTGGCTTCACAAATGTAAACATGAGGGCAAATCGACTGTAATGTATTGGTATTTTAATATTTCATTTAAACCATACACATGATTGTACTTTTGTTGTTTCTTTATATTTCCTTGTAAATTGGTTTCTCAAAAAGCAACGACCACCAATAACTATTTATTATTCATTCTAAAGCCTTTTCAGGTAAAACAGCGGCAAATAAACCTGTTGTTACAATGTTATTTATTGCACATTTTAGCATGTTAGTTTCATTTGAATGAATTCACTACAATTGAACAAAAAATAAAATATAAAGTCAAAATACTTAAATTTCTTTTAAAAGTTATACTCTCTGTTTTTACTTAAAGTTTGAAACCAACTGAATGCACCCTTCAACCTTTTGTTAAGCAATCATACCAGTGAGTATATGTTTGTAATATGTATGATATGCTTTGTATGCCACCTGAATCCCAGAAAAGGGAACAGGAAAAATGGCGACATGACATTTTTCTGATTGCAAATGGTTTTGCCCCATCGCTCGGATCACTCTCTTTATTGACAGGTCCACTGTGCTTAGTGAGAGATTGCAATATCCAATTGGATAAAGCCAGTGACAGATGGTGGATGGGGTTTAATGAATTTCTAACTAACTATGGTTGCCAACTGCACATATAGCAACAAATATTCTCATCAGATCACACACTCCATCCCCTGGGTAGCAGATACACATACAATAATGTGTATAACATTGATGCAAAAGATAACCTGTGGTGTTGTATCTCTACTTGTCTGAATGTATTTGTCAAAATGAAATGGATTTCATAGAGCCGATAGAAACCCATCTGTGGGTGCTTTTCAAAGATATCTGATCATCTGGACTAAACTGCCTAAGCGCGAGGGTCTTTGACATTCAAGAGAATGACTTCAGCAAATTCTGTTTTATTTCTTTGACAAGCATATAACGGTTTTATAGGCTCAAGGTTTTATAGTTTATTATGCACTCAACCATGGACAGAAAAAGAAAGTGCAATCAGCTACACTAGGTGCATAAATATCACAATATAACAAAACAGTATTCTTTATCAAGTCTCTAGATAATTCATGTAAAGTCTATAGGGTCCTAATAAAACCTTTTTGTGATTTAGAACATGAGAAGAAATTTACAGTGTTGGTAATTTACCAGTTACGGGGTATGTTCCACTGGAGCCTATCCTACAACTGACTGTATGACTGTAGCGTCAGTTAGCTGAGTAGGGGATCAGGACCATCTGGGGCGAGAAAATAAAGTGTTAGTTCAACCTCCATGCCAGGACGTAATGCATCCAGGCTTATGTGGATCCATATCCTGACCTGACTTGGAGTTGGGCTGTTTCACTTTAAGATCACACTAGAAAGCCCTAGGACAAACCCTAGAGGCACAACAGACAAGTCTGGAAGGGTTTAGGACAAGCTGGTTTCCAGATGGGCAGAGCCATGGTTGGGATCAAGAGTCAGGAAGGGATGATGGAATATGAAACATGATAAGCCGGGAAATCACAATTGATCCTAACCGACTTTGTAAGCTTTGGTTCAAAGCCTCAAAAATCTTTAATTACCCCTAAGACAGCCCCCATTGGAATACCCCCATACAATGTACCTTACATTAAAATTAAATGCTCTGTTAAAAATGTTTTAGGCTGTCATTATAAGAAAATATATCAAGGTTGCCAAATGTACCACTTCATAATTGCCAAAATCAGAGACCAGTGTATGAAATTTGGAACAATGGTGATCAGTGCCCCTACCATTGCAAAGTTACAGAAGACAGTATATGACACAGCAGATGGGATTAATATTTTTATTATTATATTATTATTCAACTATTTTTATGTACAATACTAAAAGGCATCTATACTTAAGGTCACCTTAAGAATTTGAAAAATCTAAGTTTAAGGCCCCCTCAAACAAGTTTAAGGTTACATCAATTTAAGATTACTTTACATTACTGACTTTACTGTCCATTAAGAGTCCATGATAACATAAGCTTAGGGTAGCCTTAAGTGAAAACTGAAATGAAACTTATGTGGGTGTTCCACCACACGACTAAGGCTCCCGATTAAGGGTTTTGGGGGGTCGGTTTGAAATATTTGCTTAGTCCCAGGCTTCCTGTAAGGGTCGGTTGTGGTCGGTTGGGGCCATGTGAAAAATCAAACATGTTTGATATTTCACACGACTACAATCGATTCATATTTCCCGCCTTCAACAAAATGTCCAGTCCCAGGCATCCTCAGGCCTCCTCAGACCCAAATTTACACAGTCGTGTGTTGTCCCAGGCCGCCTGCGACCCTTAGTCCCAGACCTCCCTAGCTTAGTCCCAGGAGGCCGGTTGTTAATAACAGACTCAAATATGATGCGTATGAATTTCATGCGTCTGAAAGTGGGTCGGTTCCATTAGTCCCCGGAAGCCTCAGACCGTCTGTGGTGTCCTGGGATCCAAAAATCAAGGTCTGGGACTAAGAACCGACTAAGGGTAACCGACCCTAACCGATCCAAACCGGCCTCCCCAGGATGCCTGGGACCACACATTTTCAGTCTGCGGCGGCCTGAGGACGCCCCAGGCGGCCTGGGACTAACAACCGATTAAGAACCGACTGTTTTCCGCGCGTCGGAAATTAAAACGAGGCAATGAGGGGGTCTGGGACTATATAAGCGACCGCGCACACATTCTCGTTGTTACTGACTGTTTGGCTACTGAGAGACGTGTGTCACTGATTTGTAGGGGTTTTCAGTTTTTATTTTACATTTTAATATACTTGAGCTTAGGGCAAATTTCACAGTTAGGAGACACATTTTACTATTTTTTTTATTATTTTGTCAACTGGATTATGAGGAAAGAGAAAGGAGGGAAGAGAGGAAGGAAAAAGATGGATGAGAGGGAGAAGGAAAGTCAAGTAGAGGAGAGGAGTGAGGTTATTACAGAAGAAGGAAGTGAGAGGAGGAGGAGATTCAGGAAGATCCAGCTATTGGGGAAGCTGTGGCAGAAGAAGAAGAGAGGTGTGAGGAAGATCCGGAGTGCCATTCTTCAGCCAAGAGAGCCAGGGTGTGTGCCACTTTTACAGACAGCCAGGAAGTTTCCATTTTGGAATTTGTAAAGCTGCACCCTGAACTGTATGACAAGGAACATTCACGTTTCCATGACAGGACCAGAAGAGAGGCTCTCTGGGCAGAAATATCTGCAGAACTCAAGCTCCAGCCCTTTGATGTGAGACGTTGGTTCGAGTCCCAGCGAACCCGTTATGGGAAGCTGTCTAAGCTCCAATCTGGCCAAGCCCCGAGGGAGATGACCAAGAGACAGTCCTGGGTGTACCAACAGATGGGTTTTCTTAAAACCCACATCAGAAGAAAGGGGGCCAATAGAAGTTCAGGTTTTGAGGAAAGTCCAAATACCAGCAGGCAGGACAAATCACGTGGCTCAACTACTGATACAGAACACCTCGAGTCCAGTGTCCTGAGGGAGAGGAGTCAGTCCATCATTACATCAACGCCCGTTTCAACTACAGACTCCAAGATTCTCGAACACTTTGAGCAGATGAGGACACTTATCTCAGGTTTTCTGCATCAGAAGTCAGACAGGCAGCCCTTCTTTGACTACGTGGCATCAGAGGCCAAAAAGATGACTCAAGAAGAATTTGAAGAATTAAAGGGCAAGATATTTAGAGACATCGAAACTATTAAGAGTAACCGCAGATGTCAGCCATTGCCCAGAAGATCAGCCACTGTTACCACGGAGTCCCAGAGGGTCGGCCTACTGCCAACAACCACTCCACAGGCGTCTAGTTCCACTCAAGCAGCAGCTAGCAGCAGTTTTGTGTACTATACACCAAGCCCCATTGGCTTCAGCAACCCGACATCTGTCCTAACTGTACAGGACGAAGGGAGCAGACACAATCTGAGTGGAATCTTAAGCCAGCTACCAGATCTGACATCAACACAGATCGTCGAGCAGCCTCAGCAGCAGCAGCAGCAGCAACAACTGCAGCAGCAGCTCTTTACTATCACCACTTCAGCACCGCCTCAACAGCAGCAGCAGCCTCCTCAGTAGCCATCCAGTCAGGGCGGGTCTTTGACCTGCCAGGCCCTTTTCAGGGCCACCAAATCTTCCAAAAACAATTATTCAGCTACATGTTATGCCAATTCCCCTCCCAAAACAAAAAAGTTCAGTACAAATACTTATCACAAGAAAAAAAAAGTTCAAGTCCAACACCTACACCACCCCAAACATGAAACAAATAACCCATGGTACCACACATAACAAAAAAAGGCCACATAAAAAAAATTAAAAATAACTCCCAATATGGCCATTAATCAGCCCATTTTTAGAGTAAAATCCATGGGATAGTTTAAAATCTGTAACTGAAAAGTCCCACACTTACACCTTCCCTAGAGTTAAAAGTGATTATTACATATTTGCCAACCCACAAACAGACAAACTCAATACCAAACATAACCCTCAAATAACAAACCCAGTAAGAAACCCAACATCCAACTACCAATAATAAACCCAACCCCAGTAACCACCAACCAAGAAACACAAAAACCCAAAATTAAATAGAACCCATGCGAACAAACTGACAAACTATTTTGCAAACACAATCCCCCATTATTGAAAGCAAAACTAGTTCCATGGTTATATTTTCCACATTTTTGTGATTAGAAGTGAAGATTTAAAATTGAAGATTTCCATGAAAAACTTTCTGCTACAAATAAATTTCCAAGCCATGAACAAAAAAAATTGGTGAAATTATGATGTGGATTTCAAAATATATAAAAAAAAATTCAATTTCGGATATTATGTGTGACTTTGTGTTTGGCTTTTGTTTAACAGTGGGTTTGTCTGTTTGTTGGGTGAGTAAGTTGTGTTTGTCTGTTTGTCCGTCTGTACAAGTTATGTTTGGCATGGGGTTTGTCTGTTTGTCCGTCTGAACAAGTTATGTTTGGCATGGGGTTTGTATGTTTGTCCGTCTGAACAAGTTATGTTTGGCATGGGGTTTGTCCGTCTGATTAATTGTTTTTGGAATAATTGGTAGTCCTGAAAAGGACTGTTATAGTTAGTCCTGAAAAGGACTGTTTACTGCAGCAGGACTTATATTCTGCCATCTTGCCAGGCCACTGCTCCCTCATTGTTGAAGTAGTCCTTGAGGTAATCCCTCTGCCTCTTGGCTTCTCTGGCAGGGTTTCTGTCTTGGCCACCACCAGCAGCACCCCCAATCAATCCACAATCATCAGGTGCATCATCATCATCGTCCTCACCAGGCTGCTGACTACCAGGTTGACCTTGATACTGGCTTCTCAGTATGTTGTGTAGAACAACACAGGTCAAGACCACTTCCCTGACTGTTGCTGGGGGTAGTTCAATGGTTGTCCTCATCACCCTGAATCTTGACACAAGGATGCCAAAAGCGTTCTCCACCACTCTTCTGCCCCTTGAAATTCTATAATTGGCAATCCTTTCCTCTCTTGTTAACATCCTTCTGCCATAGGGTTTCATGAGCCAGGTCTTCAGGGCAAAAGCATCATCTGCCAGGATGAAGTAGGGGACATCTCTCCCACCCTGGGTTATAGGAGCTGGGTCAGGGAAGCCTATCCTACCATCCTCAATCCTCCTCTTCAGCTGAGAGGCATTAAATATCTGGCCATCCGAGCAGGATCCTTCAGTACCCACATCCACCCATCTAAACTTGTACTGTCCATCTACCAGGGCCAACATCACAATGGAAAAGAACCCCTTGTAGTTGTGGTAGAGGGCTCCAGTGTTCTTGGGCTTCTTCAGGGCCACATGCTTCCCATCCAGAGCTCCCAGGGCATGTGGAACATTCCACCTGATCCTGAATTCCCTCTCCAGTTCTTTCCACTCATCTGGGGTAGTAGGACATTTGAGGTACTCTCTGGTGAACTCATCCTGGATGGCCCTGCAGACCTCTGGTATAAACTTGGAGATGGTGGATCTTCCAACCCTGAACTGACAGGACAATGATGTGTAGGACTCTCCAGTGGCCAGATATCTGATGGTGAGGGCTAACTTCTCCCCAACACTGATTGGTGCTCTGTAGTTGGTGGCCTGCCTGGCTAGGTGTGGTTCTAGTCTGGTCTTAATCATTTCAAAGAATTCTGGGGTCATCCTCATGTAGTTGGTGAATCCTGGAATGTCTGTGGCATACAGATCAGCCATAATGTTGTGGTAGGCCCCCCTCTCCTCTCTCTGCAGTAGCCATGGCCTGACCCACATGTTGTGCCTTCTTCTAGGTCTCTATGGGTGCTGGTGGTGCTGGTGGTGGTTGCTGTGGTCGACGTAAGAAATGGAAATACATGATTATTTGTAACTGAATAAAAACCAAAAAAGCCCTAAGTTGTTGTTGAATCTGTCTTCCATTAAAAGGTGGCATCCTGCTGTGTTCCCAGAAAAGCAATGATGATTAGATCGCGAATTTTATATATATATACCCAGAAAATCCAGCAACTTTGGAAAACAATAATCGGGGATCCTGGTCTGGGGAAGACTGAGGAGGCCTGAGGACGCCGGTAGTTAATCGTGGGTTAGTCGGGGCTTAGTCCCAGGAGGCCTGAGGCGTCCTGGGACCCAGTGGGTATGTGTACGACTGGATCGTGGTTGAAACCGACCTGAAAACTGGCTTAGTCGGTTCTTGGTCCCAGACCAGTCGGGGACTGTCTGGGGCCGCCTGAGGCGTCCTGGGGACGATCTGTTCTTAATCCCAGACTTCAGTACCGACCCAGTATTCCCGCCCATTTTTGTTATTTTTCCACCGACTGTCCACGATTAAGGGTCGCCGACAGGATCGGGGCTTAATCTTTTGGTGGAACAGGGGCATTACTTTTTACCAATGTAAGGTGACCTTTGGTATTTATTACATGATAAAACTAATTAAAAATAGCATGTCTGAGGTAGATGCCAACCTCCACCAATGCCCAGCTAGGGAGTAGAAAATCTAGGGACGATATAGCAAGTTTTTGAAGGAGTCAGCCACCTGCTGTGAGGCATTGTGATCCTGAACAATGTATCTCCAGACACAATCAGACGTCCAGGTGCCATGGCTCTGTATATTTTGAATTGACACATTTAAATTGAAAGCCAGAGTGGCACCTAAACGCCTGAAAGTGTGTAAAGTTATACCTGAGTGTTGCAAACCTAGCCGAATAAGTATTTGATTGAAGTTATGTCTGACCTTGGTATCAGTCAGAGGGACCCATTGAGCAACTTCAGTCTTTATTTGAAACAATGGGGAATTTTTATTCCCTGGTGTGATTAGTAACAAATTTTGAATGGTTTTAACAGGACATAAGGGTGAAGCACCCAAAGATGGAATTTTTAGCAGTCTGATTGTGTCCCTAGTTTGCAATGTTTTACTCCATTTAATCAAAAAATGGATGCCTGGTGTAGCAAAAAATACATCACCTCTTGACATTTGTTCCATTGCTGAAAAACTTTTAATTGAGTGTGGAACTAGGTTTGACATTCTGAGAAACGAGAAGAACGCAGTCAGATATAATGCTTTAAAAATTTACCCCATCCACATTGTGTCACAAATACTGATAAGGAAATTAACAATGGTATATCTATAATCTTTTTCACTACTGGTGAAAAATTCTTATGAAGTGAGAGCAATCTCTGAAAATAGGAAATTCTAGGGTCTTGAAACGAGTGTAATAGAAGACCGTAAAGGGCCAGATTGGCCTTCACTGCCGAGACATAATTACAAACCCCTGAATGAGATAGGTTGTTTTCCACTAAAAATTCTAGAAAATACATGACAATGACAGGGGTGAGATGTTGAAGTTGAATTCCAATGAAGCAACAATAAGCCACAAACAGCTGAAGGCCTGGTGTGCTCTTGCTGCTGCTTTCGAAGCCAACTGGCGAGCTGTACGAGGTATACCTGTTATATAGACCAATCCACTTTAAGAAAGTCATGACTAACATTTAGCCAACAAGGGTCCTTTAAAAATTGTTGTAATTTATCAGCTGGATTTTCTGTAATAAACCATTTAGATAAGAGGTCAGTCTTATTGTCTGAACCTAATATGTGTATTACCTGTAATTCAATATCATGAATGGCCAAAAGCATTGAAATATTTCTGGCCATGGCCCCTAGGGTCAAATCCTGTGTTCTACCCGAGTTTAAGACTGATACCACAGCCTGATTGTCAAATTTTAGAAGAATTTTACTAGCACGCCATTGCTGGCTCCAAACTCTCAAAGCCACTAAGATGTTCAACATTTCTAGGTGTACGATGGTGTAATTTTCGAAATTTTTTGGAATTTGAATGCTGTAAACTTGATTTTGATAAACTGCTCCCAATCCTTGGAGACTGGCATCTAATTCGATTACCTTTTTAATTGGAACATGATTGAAAAAGTCTACTCCATTGAAGTGTGGTAAACATTTTAAGAACCAGTTCAAATCCCTATGAAAATTGCCATCTAATAAAATATCATCTTTGTCAAAATGTGACCGTAAGGTGTCCAACATGCGGTTTAAGAAGAAGCGAGACCTGTGAACACATTTGGATATGTATAATAAGGATCCCAATAATGACTGGCGGTCCCTCTTGCTACATTTGTGTCTACCAATCCACTGAGTACACATAGTGTAAATGTTGGCTAATTTTTCTTGAGGTACGGCCACAGTAAAATTTTTTGTGTCAACTTCAACTCCTAGGCATGTTGCTTTAGTACAAGGTTGAATTAATTTTTTGACACTGATATCTAGGCCTAATTTTTCCAGGAGTTGGAGTAAAGTATGATATGAAGGTTCTGCAGTGGAAATAGTGCGAAAACTAATGATGTCATCAATATAATTGATGATGTCATAACCCATAATACTCATAAAGAAGCGAATAGCGTCACTGAGCCTCTGAAAAATTCCGGATCCGTTTCTGTATCCGAAGGGCAAACAAGTGTCCAGATAGTAGTTTTTATGTTTTAAACCTAACAGGAAGTAATCTCTAGGGTCTATTTTGATGTGTTGAAATGCCCTGCTTATGTCTACTTTGTATATTAATGAGCCTTTACCCAGTTGCTTAATTTTATTGGTAATATGATCAATGGAGGGAAGAGTTAAAATGAAATCAGTACCCAAATATGTATCCTTACTAATATTAGTGTTTACAGCCCTACCATGAGGAAAGCTGAGGTCCATTATAACCCTCCTATGTGCCCCCCGGGTCAAAAAAGGGGAAATGTGCAATTCCTGAAAGGGCGGATCCGAAAAAGGTTCCACAATTGCTCCAAAGTCGATTTCTTCTTGTATGTAAGCCTCCACATCTTCCGGGAACATTATAGCCGACCTGTGATTTTTGGTATTTTTTTTTTCAATTTGGAACCTCTACTAAAATCCAAAGAAAAGCCATATCTAATAAGATGACATAACTGAGAGATTTTACTTGAATTTGGGTGGACATAAAATTAAAAGAATCTGAATTTTTGGTGATGTCGTATAGTTTAATGAGATCATTGCCCATAATACGTTTTAAGTTGGTTTTGGGTAACAACAGCGAGCTTAGCGGTATGAAACCAACTTTTTGTTGATATTGCTTTGACCATTTTTGATAAGTCGGATCCAAAGATGCACTTTGCAATTTTTGTTTGTTTTTGACTGTCAGTGCTAATTCGAATTTATCATCGGTCACACCATTTCTAGGGCAAATTTTTTCATGTTTTTGGTCTGAACTATTCTCAAGGCTGAGTTATGTAACAATGGTTCACTATTATTACCTACATGAATCCCTTTGTTGTGATCTATGTTCACTTTTTTGCACCCAGCACCAGTATTTGACATTTGTCGTGTGTTTACACACTTTTTTCAGAAGTTTTTGTTACATTTTTTATGACAGAGGTCAAATCTGGAGTTTTACTCAAGTTTGAGGACTCAACCTGGGAATTCTCACGTTTTAAATGTGAGTGAGTGGAAATAAGATTCACCTTATTGTTTTCCCACTGGATATCCGTGTTATCTGTATCATGGACACCGAGAGATTGGAACCTATTTGTCACAGGGATACAATAATGTGCACTGTTATTTGTTGTTTTGCTAACTGGTCGTTTGGTTACAGTACATGGTCTCTGGATCTTGTATTTGCCAGTAACTGGTGAAACACTACCACAGGTAGGTTTGTAGATTGTTTTACTTTTGCAACTATCAGTAGCAGGTAATTTGTTTACATGCTGTACCTTTTTATTTATTTTTTTATACAACCTAGGCGAGGGTTTTGAACTTACCACCTCTGCATAAGATCTACCTACGAATTTTGACCAATCTGCTCTCCAGTTATTGCTACATCCATTATGTACATGTAGTTAGTTATAACTCTGGTTTTAGTATATACCACATCACTGCTTTGCTTCTTGCTAACAGTAAAATTTTTGTTGTGCACTGCCTTAATGCAGTGCCCTACTCGTTTTTTGCAACCCTGGAGGATGTACGACAATCTTTGACCATGTGTCTATTCTCCCTCCCCATACAAAAACATGCAGAACAAATGTGTTTGTAAAATACCCCCTAGTCTCATGATCTTTTTGATGGTGACATAATCCCCTCTGGTAAAATCTGCATGCTGTGGTCTTGGGTTCACTTCTTATTTGTTTCGTCCCTCCCCCTGAATTTTGACCTACCCCCCTTTGCACATCAACTCTTCTGATTCTATCCAACTTATGAGTTTCATGCCATTCAACTTTACCTTCCTCCATCCTGCACAACAGCACAGCATGAGAGGCTTTTGCTGCCTGCCAACTGAAGTCATTCGCATCCTCCATGATTTCACTCAAGTATTCTAACATGGCATTTTTAGTTTCAATATTTTTTTTCCTCTTTAGCAATTGCTGCAAAACCAGATACCCACTGACACCAATTCAAAGCGTCATAAGAAATTCTACTTTTATTATTTCCCCCTAAGACAAAGTTCTGAGGCCATGGTACCTGCCTCTTAACCCATACAATTTCAGCACCACCCCTTTGTGATTTGGACTTGCCTGCTTCGTTTAGGTCCACTAGCTGTCTGATACGTTGATCCACTTCAGCTTGGATGTGTTGACTTTCTTGGAGGGCAGCCACCTTCGGAACCACAACCTGATCCAGCTGTGAAGGACTAGCACTGCTGCTGGCTCCAGCTGACGCCTGATGAGGGAGCTGCTTGGCTTCTGTGACTTCCTTGGAGGCCATCATGTCCTCCATAGCTGACATACGCCCACCTAAGCTCTTCAGTTCAGCCAATATCTGCATGTTAAAATCTGACGTATCTTCTGAATGCACAGGTAAGTCATCAGAAACATGATTATCTTCACTTGTTTTTGATTGAAATTGACATTTGCTGTTTATAGGGCGCTTGTGGATATCACCACAGTTCTTACACAAGAATTCCTTTGGAGGTGCCACATTATAAGTTCACAGTTTCACATTACATTTGCAGTTCTGACACTTAAAATTCATATATCAGTCTAAAAATTCTTATAATAATTCGTTTATGATTGTGTATTCACAGGTACTGAAATATATAAATAACATCACCCACGGTGCCTTGACTAATGCGACTCTAACAAGTGGATGAGTTGTCAACAGTTAAAATGTGAATCAGTAATGATTTAATAACGTGTCATATTACAATAAAATATACTAAAAAACTAAAATGAAATTGTATAATGACATAAAATAACTATTAAATTGAAAATAAAATTGAACTCATCCCTTCGTCATGGCTCCAGTAACCCAGAGCAATATGCGCATTAAACAGAGCACTAATCCTCCTGGATTCTGTGCTGCCTAGATCCAGAATAGATGACACTGAAGCACTAACATAACATGCCAATAACTATTCAACATTGGAGGGCGAATATGACAAAGTCCAGTAAAATTTTTCTTCACTAAAAATGGCGTCTTGTCCCTTTGACTTCCCAATGTTGAATGAATGTTTTGTTAAAATTGGCCCCAGAATCAGTAACCAATAACCCCCTACCCTATCGAAGATATTGCATCACAAGAACAACCTTTGCTGTGGTGCACTGAATAAGGTGGGGCCTATCGCTCCACTCCCCAGTCCAGTTTTCTCTAGAAGTGCTTGTCAGTTTATTTTGTATCACCATGTAAGTATTATTCAACAGATATAAGTCCAGCATGTGTGTTAAAGGAATGTACTCAAATATACCCATAGCCATCACCACTAACATCAGCATACTGTATATGCAAGCAAAACTTCTATTCTCAGTAAAAACACCAATCGAACAATTTGAAAAGTTATAGGCTTATTTCCAATTTATCAAACATCTCCAAGTCGTTTGAATAAGCTGTATCTAAATTATTGGCCAGTCATTCAATTACACATGATCTCACTTGTGCATTCTGTAAATTTGTAAAATATCTGGAATAGTAACTAGATCAATAAAATCCATAATGTTAATTTTTGTGGTCAAGGTACTTTTCTAATGCTTGGTTTCTCTGTAACTTCTGATTTGTTGATCCTTCTCTTATTTCAAGTCAGCTGGACCGTTTATAAATTCAGGGTTAATGTGGCTGAATAAGCAAATATTTGAATAGGTCTCAACAAATATTAACAGATGTTTTTTTCATGTACGAGAAGAACTCCACAAGGTGTTTTATAGAATCAATATTCTAATATGACATACTTGTGTCCATGATTCTCACCGGTCGAGCAGCTAAAATGAACCTGGTAATAAAATTTATGAAAGTCTGCCTAGTAAGGAAAAATATTTATTATTTATGGTAAGATTGTATCCTGGAAAGAAAGCCTCATACTTCACATTTTTCAAGCGAGGAAATAAATCAACAATATTTAAAAACATAATTTATTTCCACCACAAATTCCGGTAGTGTGTCAGAAATATTTAACAAAATGTAACATTAATTAAAGTCCCCATTTTTAACTGAAAAACATTTAAAATTCAAATCAAATGAAATCCATTACTTTTGCATTTCAGTAAAACATGCTAACCCTACATTTTTTTAAAAAATTTTACTTCATTACGAAAACTTCTTTTGTGTGGCATAATTTGAATTATAAATCATTAACAATGTACATTCTAAGCCAATAAAAACAATTTATGTAGTTATCTGGACCCGTATTCACGAAAGGTCTTAGACTTAGCCAAGTTTTAGGCTTAAATCCAGTCTTAAAGTTAAGACTTTTGTCTCAGCTAAGTTTTGTCTTAAAACCGTATTCAGAAAGGGTGACTTAGCTAAGTCCAATATTATCAAATAAACACAGTGGTTTTCTGTGTCATGTGACCTTTCTTTTCTATTCAAACTATACTATTGGTGACATATATCCTTCATTTAATACATTTTATCCAAGGAAAAGTGCTCTTTTGACATGGAAAACCTTGTTACCACATATAAACTTCCAAAGACTGCTTTAGTGAGGTGTTCTGTATAATTATACTTTATTTACAGCCATTTCAAATTTTGAAGTGGAGAAAAGTTTATGGTGGCCATATTTAGGTCCGCTTTACAAAATTTAAGCCCACTACTAGCCAGTCTTAAAGTTGAGCCCTTGACTAAGCCAAAGACCAGTCTTAAATTCTTTGTGAATACCACTAAGTCTAAGACAAAAGTCTTAGCAGGTTTTGGGCAGAAACTTGAGACAAAAGTCTCAACTTTAAGCCTAAGCCCTGGCTAAGACTTTTCGTGAATACCGGCCCTGGGTTAGATTTTAACAATGTACACTATAAGCCACCAAAGCCACCCTCTTTTATCACTACTCATCATAATAGATGATTTTAACTGAGACCTGATACCGAATATATTTGAAAGTATAGCTGCTTTTGCAATTTAAATACGCCAGGTTTATTGTAAAGGTATAAGGTGTTTGTGTACAATCTCCAAACTAGCAGATTCTAAGGCACACCAACCAAAATATAATGCAAACATCCAGTCATGAGACGTGATATGGATTGTTTCCATGGAGACCTTGGTGTTCAGTAGTAAAGTGACATTGTGATGAAAATGCAAAGAATTAAAATATGCCCAGTTTAAATTGTTTCTAATTTGTCAAGAGGTATTTTTCTAGGTAGTACTTTTCCATGGGTTATTTTTCCATGCACTCTAAAATTCACGCGAAATTAAAAAAAAAACTCCTGAAACAAGAAATTAAAAAGAATTTAATGTTAAATGCATTGTGCTGGGGATGACTGGTGCTAACACCCTTTTCATCTTGGCTACCAGTAATGGATTATTACAACCGTAAAACCCATACCAGGGGCCCTTCTATTGTGTCATATCTCCCTTTATTTTTGCATAGTGGAGAGTTATTAATTACTTTGCAAAAATGCAAAGTAATAAACAACTCTTTTATTCGGTTTGCTTGTTTGTAAGTTGTTTGTTTACATCATAACTCAAAAACTACGGGTGGTTATGAAATTTTCCAGGAGCATCAGAATTATTACAAAGAAGAACCGATTTAAATTTGGGAATGATTGGGTCAATATTCTTGATTCTTGAGCAGACTGAGTAATATACTTTTTTAGCATTTTATTTATTTATTTATTGCTTCACGTCATTTTATTTATTCATTTATTGTTTTACTTCATTTTCAACACTTTATTGTTTTACGTCATTTTATTTATTTATTGTTTTACGTCATTTTCAACACTGTACAGGTCATATCATGATGGGTAGTTGGAAGGGGCAGAGGAAACCAGTGCATATAGTTCGTCACAGTTCTGTACGGTAAACCACCAACCAACGGCAAGCAACTACCAGCTTTCCCACTTGAGGCCATACTAGGAACTGAACCCCGACCTCAGAGGTGGGAGGCGAGAGTGTTACCACTCTGCCACCGTGGCCCCTAAATATACTTAACAAAACAAGCAAATTCTTCAATTGGCTCGCCCCTTGGTGTTTTTGTTAACTATTTGTTTTAGATCACACCTAGTACTGTAACAATTAGATAGTGACGGGTAGTTAGAAGGGCTGAGGAAACCAGTGCATATAGATGGAAAAGATTATATACTGTAAAGTTCTGACCAATGGGCAAGCCAAGACCAGCTGTCCAAACATAAGGTCAAGCTGGGATTCAAATTCTGATCTCAGAGGTGGGAGGAGAGTGGCTTACCACTGCACCACCATGGCCCAGGTACGCTGTTGTGTTTTTGAACATTGGATTCAGACAAACTTCTGAGCAGTGAGGTACAGTAGTCATACCAACTGCCTACAAGAACATTGCAGGCCAGGATTGCAGCTTCATCATTAGTTATTTCCTAATATATCTGAGATTACTCTTCTGAGCAACCTCCGCGTACCTTCTTTATGCAGGTGTTCCACTGGAGCCGACAGGCTCCAATGTTTACATGGCCGGTTAGCGTTAGTTGCAAGTTCCCAGACTGGTGGGGAGAGTCGGTGAAATATCAAACATCCTGGTGAAATTTATGTAGCCTGGTATGTCAGTAGTGATTAGCTCGTCCAAGAGTGTTCTGTAGCAACCTCTCTCCTCTCTCTGCAGTACCCTGGGCAGGACCCATGGATTATGTGGCTTCTTTCTCCTTCTGGGTGGTGGAGTTGATGGTGATACTGGCTGGGCAGGTGCTGGGTTCTGCTGTCTTCTGTGTTTTGAAATCACAACATATAAAAATAAATTCAACCCAATAAAAAACAAAAAGACCCCTAAGTGATCTATCAGTTGCTCTTGATGTGTTCCTGTCATCTTTGAAGTGTGAAATGAATGGCATATCTGGGGAGGGGGGGGTTATATAGTGTGACATGGATCCCAATTCTGGATCCCGACTATAGATACCGACCCACATCAGTCCTATCATGAAGGTCGGGAATATGCTCCCGGCTTGTCTGTTGTTTTTATGGCTTGTCTGTTGGTGATCCAGCTTGTCTGTTAGGGGTTTAGGGCTTGTTGTAGTAGTTCTACGACTGGCCGTGCAAAAAACGTCCCCGACTCTACGTCTTGTCGGGATGTTCATCACGTCCTGTCTGTAACTATACCCACCTGTCGTGGATTTTATAACTGACTCAGCACTTTTGCGCGGTTTTTCCCACGACCCTACGACTTTTGTAACTGACCCTAGAGTCGTAGGGTCGGTTACAAGGTCGGGTCCAGTGGAACACCTGCATTACATGCGCAAGGTACTCTCTTTAACTGTCTATTACATCATATTGCTTGATCAGTGATCTGCAACTCTTGATCTTTATGTTGGTCTCTCATTATAGAATGGAGAAATCTGTATGCATTTGTGACAGAAATTCTTAAATGGAGACAATGAATCAACCATTATAATTTTGGATCAATTGGCAATGTTTTAATTTTAATATTAGGTAAAGTGGATCACACACATTATAATAGCAAGTTTTACTGTGGTTTTAATGTTTGAAATTATGAAATGGTCGTTCATTTCAGGAATCAAGGTCTTGATTTACCATTTACTTGAAATTGACTGTATTTGCTTCTAGATTAAGTATCTTAAAAAACATACACTCCCAGTATCGACTGTAGGAGTCTGTTGCAAAGGTTTATATGACATTTACTACCAGACAAATCAATCAACTGACAACAAGCATTGGGAGCCTTCTGCAAGTTATATGGGGGAAAACTGTTTCAATTTCCTGATATCATCAAATTACTAGTGAAATAAAAATATGCTCAATTCAGAGAATATTTACCCTATTACAGAAAAACCACCTTATAGTAATGTCATTTGTGTGTTTTGAAACACATACCATACCATCAGTATAGGTTTACACTTACCAAATATTTGTCACTTTATTAACATGCTAACATTACTTCAAAAGGTATCAGCAACTGACTGTTTAGTAACTGATACACTTTTCAAGAATTCCTCTCAATCAATGATAGATAATAAAGAGGTTGTGCAGCTGTTGGAGAAAATCATATTTGTAACAGAGCCTTAAAAATAATAAATTGTATTTATTGTAGCTGTTCTAGTTTCTGTCTATATGGTGCAACTGGACTGCTTCACATCTGACCCCTGAATTTAAGTAGTGTTGGCATTAGTTGGTAAGTGGATGGATGGCCATTGCAGTTTTCGGCCAGGCATGGGCAGATACATAGTGCCTCGGATGGTCACTTAGATAGCGGTTTCATCACAGTATAACTAAAATAAGATGCTAGGTGTTATGTAAAATCGAAATCAATTTTCTCATCACATGGGCCTCTTCAATAAAAGTTTTATATCATGTTTGCACTTTAGTTTATCTGATTCAATTTTCACACTTCGTATAGATATAAAGTAGGTAGTCCTCATTTTAACATGTTCCCTTACTCCTAGTGACAAATGTCATGGACAATCAAATATAATTTTTATGTATACAGAACCAATTAATTTATATTCAAATAGAATAACTTGAGTACTTTGTAACAGCTATGGCAAATTATTGAATACAGGGTAAATTCAAGTAAGGATAAGCAAGTGCGGTCCCGCAGCCCCCACTCGATGCCAAAGAGTTAATTCTGGCATAAGGCTCCAATGTGTGGGAGGTACATGTGTAATAGCTACAGAAAATTTATCTCACATAATATTTGTAAAAAGTATAGTGTCAATGAAGCATATACTGTGGGGATTTTAGCTGGAGGAAAGTTTCACTTATTCTCCAGTTTTACTCCAGTTTTTAAGAATCCGCTGACGGAAGTATAAATATGCTGATTATATTTTCAAAACTATGAACACATTTGTACTTACTGAAGCATGAATTCATTAAAATTTATCTTCTTGAATCTGCATAGGTTCGACAAAGTCAACAAAGGAGAAAAAAGACTACATATGTGGAGGTCGACAAAGTCAACAATTTTATGGAAGGTCAACCAACTCAAAAAAAAGTTTACATAATCTTTTACATTATATCATTTTGTCGAACTGTCGACCTCATGTATTTGTGAAATTTCAAATCTACAACAACTTTTAACATTTTGTCGACCTGTCAACCTCAACTTTCATACCCCTGTTTATATTTTGAACATTTTGCCCACATTGTCGACTTGTCGACCTCGTGAATTGAAAATGTACCACACGTTTTCACTAATTCCGATTTTTATCGACTTAACCAGAATCAATTTTCACTGATGGTTACTTTGTAATCGTGAGATTAATGTTGATTTAAATTTGCTTAGCTGTCTAAATGCATTTACTAAAATGGCTAAAATAAATGACTGGTGCTGTAGATGTGCTGAGATGTGGTACAAACATTTTTCACTTGAAACTTGTTTTGTGTACTTTCACCTGCATTTCTTTTGACTAAAGAAAAAAGACAACATTAATATACTTTACAACAAAAATGTTTACTAATTAACCCTTTGGGTGGCTTTTCAAGAGGTAATAATGCAAAATTTTTGTTTAAAATCACTAGCTCAAATTGCAGACAATGTCTTCTAATACAGCTAACAAAGCTATATCTTTATCAGAGATTGACTTTGGTGTTTACTACAACCTGTGCCAAGACATTGCTAATTATCAAGCAAAAAATATCTGTATTGCATAGATGAAACCTACCATATGCGTGATTTATTAATATTAGTATAACCTTAAAGCTTTTCAAAAAAATCAATCCTAATTTTAATTAAACAAACTTTTAAAGCATTTAATCTTAATCAAAAGACAGACACTAAGTCATTTCGAGCAAGGGTTTACTGTACTGTATACTGTACAATGGGATTGAGATCACTAATTTTGCCAAGTAAGCCCAAAAAAGCTTTTTGCACATGCCTAGATAGGAAGAAGTTTGAGTCAAAGCACGCATCCAGAATCGTGACTGCTTGTAGGAGCTTTCCATTTATATTGACTGTGAAAAAGTTTTTCATCTTTTTTCTTGCATTTTTATGGGAAAAAAATGATATTTTGTCTTTTTGGATTAAGTCTCAATTTCTTATCAGACAACCATTTCTTCACATAATCCAAGCAATGCTTAACCAATCAAATGCATGACTTGCATTTTTTGTGAGTAAGATGCCAAAATAATTGTGCATCGTCAGTATAAACCCAATTTTTCATAACATTTCAGCAATTGTTTAGCCTTTAAAAAATCATGACTTGCATTTTCTTGAGTGAGAGCTAAGAAGAACTATATCACATCAGGATCAACGTAAAACTAAAATTATGATGTTCAATATCCTTGCTCAGATGAGTGGTACATAGTGAAAATAAAATGGAAAACAGAACACCTGAAAGTACGCTCTGCAGATCTGAAATTGCGAATCCAATCCTTGTGTATAGGTTAATGGCCAAGTAAGTGTCCAATATAAGAAAATAATGGACTGTTAAGGAGGTCCCGAAGGAACTGAGTCAACAATCTATTATTTTCTAATATTGGACACTTACAAGCCTATTAATCTGTTTAAATGACACCCATTCCTTAATTTGTAATTTCTTTTTAACATCCTTGCTTTTCATTCCTATATTTCTGGTGTGTATTTTTTCGTGTGTGGGGGGTGGGGGGGATTTAAGATAATTTTAGTTGAAATAAATGCAAAAGGTTTTTATTTGGAAATGTGTAAAATAAAGGCTTCTATACTCGGCCAAAATCACAGAATGGAAAAACTGCCCAGTAGTGAAAGATATTGGACATTTTTTACAAAAGAATATCTCTCAGGTGTAATTTAAACAGTGAGAGAAATCACTGAAGTAGAACTTCAATCTACTAAACAACGCAACACCAACACCAAACCATGATGATAAACAAGAAAGATCTGCGGAGTGGTCAATTGTGTCAAAAGCTGCAGACAGTACTGCAGAAGTGGTTTTAATCTTTGCAAAACAAAGTGTACACTCTTTTATAATGTTGAGTGGCCAACCTTATGAGCAGATTGAGTCTTATTGTTCAGGCCATTTAATGGCATGTGATCAGTTTACTGAACACAACTCCACAAGTTTAAAAATAGAACTCGATATAGTCCTAGGATGGTAGTTCTTCAACTCAACTTTAGACAGACAGATCTTCTTAATTTATGGAGTGACAATAACCGTTTGGAGGAGAAACCGATTTGGGATAGAGCCCAGAGTATAATTATCAACTATTTTACTGATCGCAGATGAATAAACACACATTCACAAGAAATGTAGGCCAAGGATCCAATAGGCAAGAATTTGATTCTGATTTCCATATAATATTCCTTTGAGAAACCCTCACAGTCCCCAACCCCCCTCATACCACTGCGGAGCAATTCTTTATTGATATACAACAACATGTTAATATGTAAATGTGTATAAATGTAAATCTACTTTTATTTACAGGTCCAGATACTATTAAATAAAAACATATAGTCCATAAGCATGAATACATATGAACTAAATATATGACATATCATACTGTGATGAAACCAGAGTTATACACTCACGTTATTTCATATGTGAACTGTATGAGCAAAACCATTAATACACATGTTAGTATCTAAGTAGATAGTAAATATTTACAAACGACCATGACCTCTGACCCCCCACAGTGACACTTCCATATATGGGCCAAGTTCACCTCAATCAAAACACCCCTGCCTGGGGAGAACAAACACCCAGCTGAAGAAGGTCAAAGGTCAAGGCTAGAGTTTACACACAATTATTTGTACAATGACATTGAGCTATGCCTTTTTTATGTATACATCTATAGAATCCCTCAAAGACCCAATAGGAAGTAGGAGGGGGCTCGGTGGTGTAGTAGTTAGAATGCTCGCCTCCAACCTCTGAGGCCACCGGTTCAAATCTCGGGCTGGGCGCTTCATGTTGGAAAGTTGGTAGTTACTTGCCGATGCCCGGTGGTTTACAGTGCAGAATCTTGACCAACTAATATGCACTGGTTCCTCCACCTGTAAACTACCCGTCGCAATATGACGCTGGCTGTTGAACGCGACGTAAAACAACAAATAAATCAAAATCTAAATAGGAAGTAGGGCAATTACACATTTATAAGACGTTTGAACGATGCAGCAATCTCAGCAGTTTGTCTCTCATCTTGCTGTATGTACTTCCAAACACAATCAGATGCCCAAGAGCCATGTGATTTAATGGTTCGAACAGGGACGTGCGCATTATATGCACAAGAGGCTCCTGAGCACCTGAACATGTGAAAGGGAAAGTGATGAGGCTGATTACACTTATAAAACCTTGTTGTGTAGTAACTTGAAACAAAGGATCCTGAGAAGCCGGTGTGTACACAGCCAAGGCTCTTTTCAAAGCAGTAATTGGACATAGTATAGACCGGTGCAACTTAGGGGGGGATAATTGTATCTATTTTATCCCGGGTTTGCATGGTTTTTGACCATTTAAGAGCAATACTCATGCCCAGTTTTGTAAATGTTATATCAGGAGGGACCTAATGACAATGCGAATTGAACAATGATATCAAGAATATGGCTTTAAACGTGTAAGGTGAAACCAATGAACTGCACGCCTCTATTAATGAGGAAAGTGTATCCAAAGACATGATATTTCTGAGTACTGTGCACAGTGGTCTGTTTATCTTGATGGATTTCAAGAAATATTTGATTCTAGGGTCATCCAGTAATTGATAATTCAAACTCCACATTACAAAGTTAGCCTTTACAGCTGATACATTGTTTGCAAGCATGTTTGCTAACACGTTATTCTCAACTAAGAACTCTAGATATGCCATCAGATCTTCAAGAGACAACAACTTGAAATTTATTTTACAACATATGCAAAAAACAATGAAATTTCTAAAAAGCAGTTCAAAACAATGACGCGTCTTTGGTCAAAAGGCCAGCACCACCCTCTTGGAAGCCCTCTTTTTCAAAGAAGACACTTAGTCACCACCTAAAACAAAGTGCAGCATTTGTAATATCAATTAAATGTCAGCATCAATATGTAAAGTTTTAACTGATACATGAACCCAGTTAGGGTGTGGAATCAACTTCTGCAATAAGTTGCATTGATCAGCAGTACTTTGCCATCTTGACAACAGATCAGCCACACTGTTCTGAACCCCAGCTATATGTGAATATCTGACCTCAATATTGTATTAAGCAGTAACCATCGAAATGTTTTGTGCACATGCACCTAAAAACGGATCCCTAGTCTTACCTGATGTAAGAAATTGCACAACTGCTAGATTATCACATTTCTCTTGGATTTTTTGCTTTTCCCAATAGACACCAAATACATGCAACACAACCAAAATGCTCAGCATCTCAAGCTGTGTTATGGCCAATTTTTTGCATCAATGGGAATGTGATAGTTGCAACTATTCCAACAACCACCCAAACCAGTCAAGCATGCGTCTAGCTCAATAATGCCATGTACTCGCCTATGATCAAAGTAGGACGTACCATTATAAGAAAGTCACGTTTGAGGGTCCTCAGTGGCCTAGTGGTTAGCAAGTTTGGCATCTAATCATAGGCTGTCACCTCTGTGGGTTCGAGTCCCACAAGTGGCAATTCTGAGGACCTGTCCCAATATGACCCTGGCTGTTGAACGGGACGTAAAACCCCAACTTTGACTTTGACTTTGAAAGTCACATTTGAATTCAGTTGATGTTGGTTTTGTCATAATTAGCTCTCATCAAGTCCAGCATACTGTTGACAAATGTGTGGGCCGGCTTCACACAATTGTGGATATAGAGCAAATTACCCAAGAGAGACTGCAATTGCTGTCCAGACCTAAGCCTTGTAACAAGTCATGCAAACATTAAAAAAATTGAAGCCTGACATTCAGTGTTCCCACTCCAACAAAATCATCTACGTAATTTATTACATCAAAGCCCTGTTGACGTATCATGAAACACACTTGTATGTATAGTCACTTAGACGTTGGAAGATTTGCGTTCTGTGCCTGCGCCCAAAGGGCATGCACATATAAAAGTATGTGATGTCACGCCATTTTAACCCGAAAAGATCAAAGTCATGCGGGTCTATCCTGACATGCCTAAAGGTGCAACTAATATCCACTTTGTACAAGTGTGCACCTGCACCTATGCTATTCAATGCGTCAGTAATTGTGTCAACTGTCGGAAACGTCAGACATATATCCATATTCAAGTATGAATTTTTAACAATGCCAAACACTCACATGACGCACAACACAACTATCATGGTACATTGTTTCTAACACTTGTAGACACCACTACACAATCAGTTCTGTCATCAGACCTATTTTTACACTACATGGGGCAACCACTGACAACATTATTATTTACCTCCACCTTGTCTTTGACGTAACTACCCAACCCATTGTTTTGTTTTCCAGGTTTCAACATAATGGCTCTATTGCATCTAGCAAACATAGCATTAATCTCTCTCACATTGAAATTTGAATTTCTGAAAAACCTACTTCCAACAGGAGATTGATTTGTTTTATGCTTATTGTCACCAATGCCCCTCATTTCAACACATTTTTCCACCTTGCTACTTTTCCTTTACCTTAAAACTTCTTGTGTATATTGATCAATAAAAACAGTATTATTTACGCTCTCTTCATGACCTCTACGTATACTGCGCCCCCCCCCCCCGACCTACAGTTGGACAGCTTTTGGCAAAGTGACAATCCCGCTCTTGGTGATTCAACTGCCTGCCTTGTGCTTGACAGAAAGCACAGATGTGCCTGTGTGTTTTTCCCTCTACTTGGGGTCTTTTCCAAATGTACAGGATCCATTTTGAAAACCTTGGCAAAACCATGGCTTTTTATCAAAAGTCTTAGTCCCTCAAATTTGCTTGCCGTTATATTGATGTTTTTGAGCATATGCCCGCCTCAGTCTATCTATCCTGACGGTATTGTCTCATGAAACCTTGCCCTTTTCCATCTTGCACAATATGTTTTGGCACTTTGCGAGAAATTGGACATATCCTCCATTATGTCTCCGAGGTATTGCAACATATGTTCCCTATTATACGGATTCTTTTCATGTAGCATGCTTTTAACGAAACCCTGCACAAATTGTGCCATGGAAATTTGATCATATGTCAATCGCTGCCTAGTATGTCCACCCAAAATACGCTCGTGTGGCCATACCACCTTGCTTTGCACTGTCACCTCTATGGGACTCCCTTTTTTACTTCAGTTTTGAATCACTGTTATTACCTTGATCATGTAACTTTCCTAATTTTACCAAACTTTTGTCAGTTTTTTTTTCTGTATCTGCTTGGACGACCTTACATATGACAATGTTGGTACATTATGTTCCTCTTCAAATAACTCAGAACTGTCAGACGACATACTACTTTCACTTACGATGCTTAGAAACTGTACTTATCTTATGTCCCTTTTTCTTCCTTCTCTGGCCATTTGACCTATCAACTGCCACTTTTGCTTCAACCACGTCCAACCTTGTGTTGACTTTCTTTAATCCTGCCAGAATTTGATGTTGTACCTCTTGTTCGACTGCCTCTCCATCTGAGCTCTCCCCCATGTCTGAATTGCTGAGGTCCATGAGACCTGGGGATTTAACCCTCTTTACAACACCCCTCTACTCTTGAGCAATAGACTTTGAACTACTTTTCTTGATAGATTTTTTGGGTGCCATAACGTGGCTTGATGGAGAGTCCCGTACATCTTTACTAATAATAACACTGCTACCAGCTGTTATCTCTTCTTGGTCAATTCTCTGAGCATTTTTACAGTTTTTACCTGTGGGAGGGTAGTATTTGTCGTTACAAACGTAGCAACGATTTTTGTTTTTACCCATTGTTGGTTAACAGAACTGAAACAATATATGCACAGCGCCTGAGCATATACACACGACAAAAAAGTCTAAATTTGGCTCTACTCTGAGAGAATAATCTTAAAAATAAACATAGGGTAGACTGTCCCTAAAGAGCAGCCAAATAAAGATTGGGGTTGTCTCGGTGTGTTAAGCTAAACAGTCCAGCAATCAGTGTTCCATGCACACAATGAAACCAATGTCCATTAACAGAGAAACAGTTTAACATAGATTAAAATGTCAATATATAAACTAAAGGACTGTTCAGTTTTCAAACAACACACATACAATCCATGTAAATAAAATCTCTAAAACAATCATTAACAGAGCAAAATTTTTTAAACATGACCATCCTACTGCTCAGTTTACACACAACTGCCAGGTAAATACCAATCTTCCCACACTTTTATGAATTAGCCAATCAGAAAGCTGGATACATAAGCCCCCTTTCCTTGACCTCAAAAACCCCACTTTTGCTACCAGTAAACAACAACAACCTTAAGGTACCACCACACTTAATCCGGGGAGAGGGATTGACAAACGTGATTCCTTAACACCACTCAGGAGAAGAATGCTTAACATCATCACAATTTAGGTAGGTCAATTGGAGCAGCAAGACCAAAGAGTCTGTTTTGAAAATGATAAGTGTGACAATATATAAACAACGTGTACATAAAGTTACTTATTGATGTATCTTGGTCCTTAATTTGAATTGGTCAGACAAGAACAAAGAATTTTTCTAAATGACTACTAGTAATATGCAATGCATTAAAATTTGACAGCTATTATGAGCCTCATCCTGATTTCGGAGCTATTGTAAAGAAATTCTATCAACGTTCATGCTGTTTTTGCAAGAAGTAGTAAATATTTACTGAAGTGTTACTGGCATTTCAATTGGAATCTCTGTATTGCCGGAAAGTAGGTGCTCTATTAAATATTATTGGATGGATCGGAACAAATTAAAAGAATGTGGGGAAGCAATTTTTATATGTGTTTGTATTACAATTTTGTTTAGCTTATAGCTGACTCAAGTTTTGTAGAATTATAAATGAATAACATTATACTGATATATACACATTCAGGACAACTTTATCTCTTTAAAACCGAGTTATATGGTCATTGCTATGAACCTTAAAGAATGACTTTCGTCAGCAGATGATCATTAAGCAAGATACTTTTTTTGAAAAAGACCAAAGGGATGTTATTTTAAGCTATTCTTATACATTGATAATGAGCCACACTGAGTCACACAGTATTATATGCTATTGTGTCATCGTGCAATATATTAAAATTGAAACTAAAGAAAGCAATTAATTTACTTTCATCTTTTGTTGTACAAATATCTGTGTCTCCAAGATACAGCACTTTTTGTTACACATTTAAATGGAGACAAAAGAACTATATCAATGCTGAAATCTTATGCTGCTGACATGTGCCTTTATCTAAAATCTGTGTTTGCAACAAATATTGTAGTATACAACAATTATTAACAATAAAACAGATGTAAATGTCGAATATTTCACCTCATACTCTCTGCATTTATCTTTCTAAGAGTGGACTAGAGATATCAGTTTCTCTTTTTTATTAACACCATTTAATTCATTATCACATGCTCTGGAACTATATTTCTATAACATTTGTGTGTTTTAAGATCAAGAGTACACTCATCTAAAATTGATAGATGGTTCATGATCTTCAATTGGAAAAAAAATCCTTGCCAACTGTTCCATACTGGTTAACTCTTCTCTTCCGCCTTAGCATGGCCTAAAATGCAAATTAAATAAAGCTATATTATATTATTATTTAAAAAAATAATTGCAAATTATTAATCTTAGTATCTCCTCCTTAGTATTTTCCACCTCAAATGGCGTTCTCCGTGATGTCGACCATTGCTATGGATAAGGACAATAATTTTTGTGACTATGCTTATGATGTTGCGCCTTAGAGTCTGTCACTGTGGCAGAGATTAAGCGCTATAAAAGTTGAATTGGAATTGGAATCTTATTATTTTCCTCTGCAATGCAACAAAATGAATGTTTTTGCTCCACAAAACAATAAAGAAATTGCTAAGTTGGTTCATATGATAATATTTGGACTCTTGAGTGGTGTCTCTCAAATTGGTATTTGTATTTGTATTATACTCAGCACAATATCTCCATATACTACAGGACTCAAAGTGCTATAGGACCCATTCGACTGCAAAAATACAGTCCAACTCTCAAATTACTCTCATTCCCCTAACTGAAAGACAGAGGCTCAAGGATGACATTTTATCAACGTCCTTGAGGTTCTTTAACCTGCCATTGGAGATAGGACCCAATAACAGAGGACTGCCATTGTAAGTGGTCATCCGACCCACTATGTATCTGCCTGTACCTGGGATTGAACCCACGTCCTCTGTGTTCCTAGGTGAGTGTGCTACCCACTAAGCAACAGTGGCTGAAATGACAATTTCATTTACAGAAGCTTATGGTGGAGAACATTTTGAACAGAACAATTGCTTTGTATTCTTTATAGTCTCGGTGTTGTTAGTGGTGCCACAAGAATGGGAACAATAAAATCAGATAACTGCAATTCTTTAAAAACAAGGTTGTTTGGTGCCTTCATATTAAACGAGTGCTAAAGATGCAAGAAAATGTAACATTTAGACAGGATGTCCCTTAAGAGTTGTTAGTCTAGGCTCTAATTTTTCTGCACCTACTGCCAATTAACAGGTTTTTCTCAAAATGTTTTCGTCTTGCAGAAATAATTAACAGCTTAAATAGTCGCCTGAATGACAATATATCTTTAGCAATATCATATAAGTATGTATATATGTATGACCTTATATGTTTGCAGATTTACAGTGTAAATAATGTCCCTGTAAAGAGGGTAGAGTTATGTCAATAATGTTTCGTTAAATTAAACTAGAGCATGATATCACAAAAGAACATAATTTAACATATGTCTATCTAAACAAGCTATAAAACTAAGCAATGCTAAATTTTCTTCTCATAGAAGGCGAACTGTAAATATAGAATTAAGTCAAAGTATGGTATAAATTCATGTTAAGCATTATGAAAAGACCATAGGAAATATCGCATTAACATTTATCATTGATATGTCAAATGGGGATAAAATACTACAGGTAAAGTAATATTTTATTTTAATCTAACAATGTGTCTTCATACTCAAGAATAGTACAACTACATAGCCACATTTATTTTTACCCCGAAAACAAGACACATTCTTCAAGGCCAAAATAATTATACCCATTACTGAAACAGAAAGACACTTTACTTTTATTGTCATTGGTGGACATTAAAAGCAAATTTTGACAAAATATTTGACCATGGCAAAATGGAATTGTCTCTGGAGACAATAATTCAGTCCAACAAGAACCAGTTGTGAGCGAAGATTACTTTGTTTGTGATTATTTAATCGGTGCTGAGTCATAAACATAATACACATCATCTTAGATAAAAATAAAAAACCCCAATAATAATCGTTTGATATATTAAACATAAACATAATTAAAAGCCGCCAGATAGAACGAAAGGTTTTGCATTTGCAAACGATTTTCATTGCTACAAACTGAAGGCTATCACTGCATAACCCTTACCAAAAAAAACTTGTGTGGTGCGAAATCAGATACAGATTAGATATTACTCCGTTTCAGACTACCAACATCAAACAATTCTGTAAAATGTTAAAATAAGAATCTACAGTAATTTAGTAAAAGAGAATGTCCCTCTTCTTAATCTTTTTATTGTATTTTTGTATTCCTGAAAAAAATTATGGAATAACAGCACTCGGAGAGTGCAGATTCCTGCCACACATGTAATAGTAAGTAAATGGGAAAATTTGGATGATTATTATCCTTTTATATCCAGACGGCGGTCTAGATCACCCTCAAAATTTACTGGAATCTAATTTGGATCAAGACCCATCTTTTGATTTATATCATAAAATTCCAACCAGTAGAAGTTTTGCAATCTGGATAACAAACAGACAAACTGGACAACAGATGGTCATGAAAATAATACCCCCTAAGTAACTGAATTTTTGCTACTAAAGGGTATTTTCTTTTTCACACAAAGTGTAAACATGTTTATATGTACACAATATGTCTAACACTGTGAGAAGATAAAAATTGCAAAAACTACATGAAGAATAAATGCAATTTATAATAAAGAGGTCCATGTTAATTAACTATTCACATACAGCAAAATTGACAAGAAACAATGTCCTCTATATTTCATTTTGCTCGACCAGTTTCATAAGTCTAATAAGCACTCCTAATGATAGATGCCCAAATCTCCCAAACCAGAGAATATGGTTATTTTTCAGTTTCTTTTGCACAATATCCCTCATCTCTCTATGCAGCCTATTTGGTCCATGTTCTAGCTGCCTTAAAATTATTTTCTCGCTATCTTTAGATACATTGAATATATACTTTTTAAAGGCTAGTATAAAGCACTTGATTGAAATTTGATTCTTATCTTTATTTATATATTAAAAGGAACAATCTTTGTCCTGAATGTTAATGGAGGCTTTGACTTTTCCTGCACTAGGTTATGCCCAGGTCACACTGTGGCGATGTTTAGTGGCGAATATGCGCGATCATGCAATTCGTCCTTGTTGGTAGCATATTCTTGGTCCATCTTCACTGTTCTCCAACATTCTCCATGGATCGTCATCTGGCTACAACAGTTTCAAACTGTTCAAAACTATCGCCACGCTTCGTCCATTTCTTTGCAATTCTTCACAGATGGTGGTGGATTTGTCGACTTCGTAGCACCCTCGTACCCCAATTCGCCACTTCGTAGCAGGCTTCTTCATTGTTCTTCATTGTTCGCCAACTTTCCTTTGAAGATTGTCGGCTGAAAGACGAAGAACAAACAACGATATTCGCAGCAGAGAAGCCATGCATCGTCGCCCCTGAAGAATATGCTACGAGGCCCCGGAGATATTCGTTGCTCCTCTCAGCCAATGAGAAGCGAATGTCGCAGTAGTTGGTCGGTGATTGGCGAACTGACTGCGCATGCGAAGAACTGGCTACCAATCAGCTACGACCTTCGTAGGTTGCGGCGAACTGGCTGGAGACTATAAAAGCAGGGCACCGCGAACAATTGTCATCACTTGCGAATTTTTCTTCAATGCGTACACATCGACGAACTTTGGATAAATTTTTGGATATATTTCATACAAGAAATATGGTGAAGAGACCTGGACTTGGAAAGAGGAAGAGGGTCACTCTGCCTCCTGTTGAAGCATCTGAGGAGCCTGAACAGCCAGAACAGCCGGATGAACTGCCTGCCACTCAAGCTTCATCATCAGACCCAGGGGATACAGCCACTCTGGCCACCCAGCCGGAAGACACAGATGACTTGGAAGAGGCAACCCAAGACAGCCAGTCCCAGGGGAGGTTCAAGAAGAAGAGGCTGGTGAGGATGACAGATGGGCAAGAGGATGAGATGGCTGAGTGGCTCAAGAACCATCCGGAAATGTACAACAAGGCCAAGAAGGAGTACAGGGACACAGACAGGAAGGAGGCTGCTTGGGCCACCCAGGCCAGGGCCATGGGCCTGGAAGGTGAGTTAGACTAACCATTATGATTTAACCTTTTCATAGTTTCAGGTAATAATTTAAATTGTGATGGAGGTACTACGTGTACAGTAATGTGTAAATGGACTTATGTCGAATGTTTACTTATTCTGTTAATTTATGTTATTTTGAATTGTACTCTGTCATCGTGTGATGTATTAGGCTTCACCCATTTGCAGATGACACCACAGATGTGAAGCAGCTTAAAACTTAATGTAACCCATTGTTACTTTGATAACCTACCTAATGTGTCCGTGTCTCCTCTTCCTTTTTCAGCCATCGACCTGAAGATCTGGTTCAAAGGGATGAGGACAAGGTATGGCAAGCTTACCTGCAAGAAGTCTGGTGACGGGGCAAAGGAACACACAGACAGGGACACCTGGATCCTGAGGTCTTTCAGCTTCCTGGATGACCACATCTCCAGAGTCCCCTCCAGGCAGTCCTGCAATGTAAGTACATTCTCACAGTCTGACTCACCTGGATATCCTGATGATTTTGCTGCGTTGTGTATTCTTGACTTGTAAACAGTGACTACCTATGGATACAAGTTTGTAGCTGTAACACTAATGTTTGGCAAAAATCTGTAAAGTTTTCTGTAGTGACACAGGAGTTCATACTTGTTACTTCACAGTACCTACCTAAACTGTTTGTTGAACATGTATACTATATGCTTACCATGTGTCTTTGTTCTACTGTACTTTCAGTTGAAACCAGCTTCCACCACAACTGCCTCTGCCGCAGCCACCTCAGCCTCTGCTACCTGCTCATCTGCTACCACCACTGCCTCTGTCATCACCTCATCGGCCTCTGCTGCTTCTGCAACTGCCACCATGCCTTCACACCTATCCACTGACTTGGATCCTGCAGATGAGCCCGTGGAGTCAGGATCACTGGGTGAACCAAGAGTGTGCAGCACTCCTCCTCCAGGTATCACCCTCTCTGGGACTAGTGGCAGGAGAGCCACAAGGAGAAGTGCCAGCACTGAGTCAGAGCTCCTGGACAAGATGTGCGAGCAGAGCGACAACAGTGCCCAGATCTCTGACAGGCTGGACAGACTCTTAACATCTATGGAGGCACAGACCAATGACAGGACTGCTTGGGCTGGCTGGATGTCAAGTGTCATGTTGAAGATCCACGAGGATCTCTGGCCCACATATCAGATGCGCAGTATGGACCTCCTCAACCAGACCATCAAGGAGTTCAAGCTGCTTTCAGAGAGGGACATCCAGAGGCAGGAGCTTGATAGGCAGAAGCAGCTGGATGATAGGCAGAAGCAGCTGGACAACAGGCAGAAGCAGCTGGACAGTATGCAGCAGCAGATGAAGGTGCAGCAACAGCAGCTGCAGCAGCAACTTATTTTTCATCAGCTGCAGCCACAGCAACAGTACACCATCACACAAATGCCTCCGCCACCCGCACCTGGGCCCGCAGCTCTAGCCTCCTCTACCCCTTTGCCTCAAGGGTCAGACACCCAGAGCCAGACAACTGTTATTTTCCAGACCCCATCGGGGGCCAGTACCTCTGGACAGTCAGTGGGTTCATCATCCAGCACTTCATCCACCAAGTTTGTTATCACAGACACCGAGGGAAGGACAATAGGACTGTCAGACCTGAATTTGTCAGATTTAAATGCGTCATTTGCAGGTATTCCTAGTGTGCCTTCAACACCCATGACACCTATGGCATTACTTAATCAGGATGATTCTCAAGGTTCTTAGGTTTAGAAATAACTTTGTCCTTTGTCTATAGACACTTAAGAAGTAGTTTAGGTGAGATGTAAGAAGTAATTATCAAACAGGTGTAAAGTAATTTATTTTTGTATTTTTGCTATGTCTGGCTCAAGTATTACTATGATTATTACTATTATAAACCAGGTTTCACTTTGACAGCTGTTCTTGTGGGTAGTTTGTTAACCTTAGCTGTTACTAATAGTATATGTAACCAGTTTTACTTTGACAGCTGTTCTTGTCAGTTGTATGTTAACCTTGGCTGTGAGCTAATGGTATATGTAACCAGTTTCACTTTGACAGCTGTTCTTGTCAGTTGTATGTTAACCTTAGCTGTGAGCTATAATGTGTCTGCATTTCTTTATTAAAAAGTACACTTACTATGTTATTGTGATTTGTCCTTTTTGACCTTGTTGGAATAATAAATTGTTTATGTGATTGCTTGTTTTTCTCATGTTTCAAAAACATTGGCATAATACTTGGAAGGTGTCACATCTTAACATGAAGGATCCAAAAAAAGTGGCCCAGTGGTTACCAGGACCTGTTATGACCCAATGTGAGTGGTTCACTGTGGAAGTTTCACTGCTTCGAATGAAATGCAGAAATGTAATATAAACAAATTTTAACAGGTGGCCAATGTTAAAATTTGTTTATCTTCCATTTCTGGATTTCATTATGCTCTGATTCCAAAGCAATCGGCGTTTGGTTGCAGAGTTTCCACCTTGCAGCTGGTTAGATTTCTTAACTTTCCTTCAGTTATGGCCTTGATTGATTTTTGACCTTTGTGACCTTCTGGCCCCTGTGGTGGCAAAGTTGTGAACTGGTTTGTGTGACCTGTTACATGTTTGACCTGATTTGGTTTCAGACTTGACCTCTTTGACCCTACTATACACATAATACATATATGAAGTGCAATAGGACAATAACTTTATTGCAATACAAGAACATTGCAACTTTATTTCAACAAGTATATAACGCCCAATACAAAATATAACACAGATAATGATGCAGCACTGAATCATAACAATAATTAGCACAATACAGTCACTACTAAGAAATGTCCTTGGCATATGTGAAAGTCTCAAATCATGTCTCTTTGCCACGCCGTGGCCCCTACTGGAGCATTATAATAATGCTTCAAATACAGTCTCTGTCTCTTGGCAACCTGTGTGTCCCTGTTGCCACCAGTCACATCCTCAATGTCCTGCAAACAAGCACCTTGCCTCCACTGTCCTGGGATAACTCTGTGGTTGTCATCCTCCTCATCACCCAGTCCCTGGTGGATACCTGGATACCTCAGTCTCATGATGTTGTGCAACGTGCAACAGGCCAGTACAATAGAGGTAACAGTCTCTGGATTCTGACACATGGTGGTGAGGAGACAACCAAATCTGTTGGCCATGATGCCAAACGCATTTTCCACCACCCTTCTGGCACGAGACAGTCTGTAGTTATAGATCCTCTCCTCATCAGGAAGTCCTCTGGCACTAAACGGCTTCATCAACCAGGTCCTCAGAGAGAAGGCATCATCCCCAATGAGAAAATATGGCATATCACGGTCATCACCAGGCAATGGCTCTGCATCAGGTACATCCAAGGTGCCATCAATAATGCCTGAGCGCAAATCGCAGTCATTGAAGATCTGTGCATCAGAACTGGATCCATTGGTGCCAACATCCACCCAAAGGAACTTGTACTTGGCATCCACCAGAGCCAGAAGTATTATGGAATGGAAGCCCTTGTAGTTGAAATAGAGTGAGCCACCATTCTTAGGACACCTGATTGCCACATGCTTGCCATCTATAGCCCCCAGGGTGTGATGGAAATTCCATCTGGAAGAAAATTCTGCAGCAACCTGCTTCCATGCCTCACCGGTACGGGGACACTGCATGACTTCCTCACCATATTCTGCCACGATGGCCTCACAAGTCTGTCTTACTATGACTGAGATGGTGTTGTGTGCTACCCTGAAGCCAAACATCAGACTCCTGTACTTCTCTCCAGTGGCCAAGAAACGAAGTGTGATTGCAAGTCTGCATCCAGGGTTGATAGACTTCCTGAACCATGTGTCATATTTCTCAATTCTGGGCCCCACCCTCTGCAAGACCTCTCTGAACATGGCCGGGTCCATCCGGACAAAATTTCTGAAAGACACCACATCCTCAGCCTCCAGCTCCCTCATCAAACGATCATAGTGTCCATAGTCCAACCTCCTGGAGAGCCAGGGCTTCACCCAATACCTCCTGGGCCTTGGTCGACGCCTTCTCTGTCTATCAACCAGTATCTGTGCAATCACAATCTGATTCTGTACATTTAAACGATGAGCCTCATACAGTTGCTGCAATAATCTGAGTCTCTGTAGATCCATAGCCTTTGATGTACACTGTCCGACGTCTGATGAGAAATGAAGTGAATCCAGATGATCCAGGCTGTTTATATAGGAACTGGCATTATACACGAATTGGTCGTCACTTCTTCTCAGCATGTTCTTCCTCCTCGTCGGGGGCTCGTCACAGCTCGCTCAACCCTCCACCATGGTCGTGGCTCGGTGCAAGAACATCTCACGGAAATCGCTACACTTCGCATTAATTCGTACATACTTCTACGAAGTTCATTTGATCATCGTCAACGTTCTTCACAGAAACAAGATGTTCTTGACTGGGTGATGAGAACATCGTACCAAGATCTTCCACAGGATGAAGATGATGGTAGCCCATGGTAGCCGGATCGAAGTAATTCGTGGATTTTTCAAATTCCAACCACGTGACCACACTTTCCCGCCCTTTCTGTGGCGAACTACCACGATTTCTAATTCGCAGCAAATCTTCATATTCGCCAGTTAAATCGTAGTGGCCTCGCCACAGTGTGACCTGGGCATTACATAGAACATTAAACACACATTTATATGAATTAGCTTGTTATTGATAGAACTCGTTCGTCTTAAATTGCTGGTTTCAAGTACAAATCAGAACAGATAATCTAAAACTATTCAAGGTTTCTCATAACATTCTGTAGATCCATAGAGAGCCTTACATTTAAAACCCCGATTTATGATACATCAGAGTAAAAATTTCTGTTGAATGTTCTTTGAGTATCCCATTGTGTGTAACATGCTGCTTGATTTATTAGCTCAAATTCACAGAATTTTTAGATTCCTTTTTCTGATGTCCAAGAAATGGAATAATACATTCTTAACAAATGGCTTAGAAAAGAGGACAGCAGCAGATCTATTGTTCTGTTATATTATTCCCAAGTAAAGAACCAATTGTATTATACACAAATTCATAAATAACAAAAGTTTGACAGAACCTCTGTAGGGTGTTTTTTGTCAACTATTACTGAAGTTTAGTATTTAAACTAGTGGTGAAGTAATAGACAGTTTAGCTCCACCAATTTGTCATAATTGAATAAACATATAAGGCAAACTATAAAAGCAATTAAGACATTTAAATATTTGTACACTTAAATGTTGTGTTGTACCCACTGTTGTCAATTGACAGGGTGTAAATTATCACTACAGTTACTCATCATTGAACTTTCAAGTTAGCATATGATAATATATAGCCCATTGTCACTTATTATTGAAATCACATAAATTCAATAACCCCAAATATGACACACTAAGTAATGGGTGCTAAGCATTTTCAGTGTAAAGTAGAGCAAGTATGGTGCTTGAACATTTTTATTGTCAGCTGCAGCAACAGTATATGGTGTTATTCGCTATGTTTCAAATACTTCTAGGAACACTCAAAATGCAACTGCTAGGTTCATCATATGGCAAGAGAAAATAGGACAAACACTATAACTGGTTTCCTCCGACATTCCAACTACTTGTCACAATATAACAAATACAAAGATACTAGACATAATGTAATTTTTTAGTATGGTGAAACAACATGATCAAAGTGATTGAACTTGTGTATATTACACTGTTCGGAGCTTTGTTATGTTAGCTGATACCACAAATGATCTGGCATGGCTCGGTGAGGCGCCTGCCATAGCAGTTGACGCCAACCTTAATTCTAACACTACCTTTAGGATTCATAGCCTCAACCACAGACTTGACCTCTGGTCAGCCAATCATGAATCAGGGCAACTGGGCTTTTGGCGCCAGATTATAGCTTGGTCACTTTTGAACTGGACGCCATTGGTCACATATGACATTTTACCCACCTGCCCACCCCTGCACAACCTGACAGACTTGAACCTAGGTATCACCTAGCTTTCGCTTTCGAGTAATGTGTGAGACCCCTTTAGCTTTAAACCTGCCTTTAGGGAGGTCTCTTAGGATTGATGTAACTCATTAGGGATTAGGGTTTCACACTAAGTCATTCCTTTGAGTAATTACTCAGGATACATACAAGGCAGGACCCGGCTGACCCGAGCCGTCCCTACCTACTGTGACTGAAGATTACTGTGTAATTCTTCCTGTTTCTTTTGAAGTAGAGCTGGACCCCTTCAGGATTTACCCACCTGGAGGGAGGTCTCTCCGGATTGATGTGGCTCTTCTGATCCAGGGTTCTTTCGACACTGTTAAACTGTATCATCAGTTCAAGGCTTGACCCGGCTGACCCAGTGTTCCCCCTAGATACTATGACTTTGCAACAGTAATTAACTGACTTGACCTTTTGGTATCTTATGAGACTGTATATATATTGTAACCTTAATGGTGTTTACTGTGATGAAGTTAACCAGATGGTATTATCTTATTGTGATGACCAAACAGTATTTCATTGTAACCAATCGGTAGTGCCCTTCTGTTGGGGGCTTTTTAAAATATTACTCTGTAACATTTTAAACACTAGACTCTCATTACTAATGTGTAAATAAAACTTCCCCAAACTCATCACTCTTATAACTGAGAATGACCTCTATGACCCCACAACTAGTTGACCTCTTCCATTAGGCAACTGCAATGAAATGTGACATGTGACAACACTTATTGGAGACTTTAGGTTTTATCGAAAGGACCCAATCCAACATATAACTGTACCATCAGAACCAAACCATTTTGTAAAACACTCAGGATGGTATGAACAACAGCAACCCAAAAGTATGATAGACTGAGAACAATTTCTTTGCTAGATCTAATATTATCTACTGTTTTGCAGCTGCAATGTCTTCCGAAAATGGAAGTACTTAATTCAATAAGAAATAAATAATAATAAATTGTTTAAATGCAATTGGGACTTTTTAAAAGCTATAAACTATATGACATGATATCCAAAAGGATCTTTGGCATTGTGAAACCTTATTCATTTGTCAGGCAATAATGTTAATGTTTAAAATGGCAAATATTCAGAATATAACTTTTCCACCCCATTCTCTGTACGTCCACAGTTCCACAACGAGAACATCATTTAAAGCTGATAAAACTTTGTTTTTAATCAATCACAAGGGGACACAAGTATAAATCTGCATGTTTTAATTTAGTTTTGCTAGAATAAAACTGATTGATTACAGTTAGAATTTCCTTCTTGGACAATAAAATCATTTATCTGTTTTGCCAGTGTCATCTCATCATTTTTGAAAGAAGCTCACAGAACAAGTCTTTGGATTACTTTCGTTTTTTACTTCCCAGTAAATTTGAAGCAGGGAGAAAACTGTCTCCCTGGCCACAGAAATTGACCATTTTTATGATGGGTGCTGCAAAATGTTTAAACATTTTTGTCAAGAATGTAGACATTGGATTCAAATGACAGGATTAATTTGGAGAGGATTTAAAGTATTTAATCTGTACAAATAATGTGAAGCCAATTTACTGCCTTTGTTCGGGATGGAAACAGAAATAGAATGACAAGGTAGATCTGATTTTGGAAATTTTATTACAGAAAAAAAACTTGCCAGGGATAATTTATAGCCAAGTCTGAAAATTATTTCAGCTTGGTAAAATAGTTCTCAGTATAACTGAAAAATTAGGTAAATTTATGGAGTCTTTTTAACATTTTTGCCATAAAGATATAGTGTGTGTCCTATTTTCTCTTGCCATATGATGAGTGTAGTAGTTGCATTTTGAGTCTTCCTACAAGTATTTGAAACATAGCGAATATCACCATATACTGTTTGCTGCAACTGACAATAGAAATGTTCAAGCACCATACTTGCTCTACTTTACACTGAAGATGCTTAGCCCCCATTACTTAGTGTGTCATATTTGTAGTTATTGAATTTATGTAATCCCAATAATAAGTGACAATGGGCTATATATTCTCATTTGGGCTACCTTGAAGACCGACTAATTAGAACAATGATAAGTAGCTATGGTGATAATTTACACCAGATCAACTGACAAAAAGTGCATACAACACAACATTTAAGTATACAAATATTTAAGTGTGTCCCATGTCTTAATTGCTTTATGATATTCATTCAGTTATGACAAATTGGTGGGGCTAAACTGTCTATTACTTCACTACTAGTTTAAATACTCTCCTCAAAACACAATTCTAATAATAATTTGACAAAAACTTCCTACAGAGGTTCTGTCAAACTTTTTACTGTTTATACATTTGTGCATAATACAGTTGGTAATTTACTTTTGAATAATATTACAAAAACAATGGATCTGCTGGCGTCTTCTGTTCTAAGCCATTTGTTAAGAATGTATTATTTTATTTGTTGGATATCACAAAAAGAATCTATAATTTCTGTGGATTTTGAGCTAATAATGATGAATCGTTTTTTTTTAAATAGAAGGCTTTTTATGGATCTACAGAATTTTATGAGAAACCTTTAATAATTTTACATAATCTATTCTGATTTGTACTTAAACACAGCAACGTAAGACGAACCAATTCTATCAATAACAAGCTTATTCATATAAATGTGTCTTTACTGTTCTATTTAGTGCTGGTAATCAAAGTATCCATCAACATTCAGATCAAAATCACCGGTCACCCCACCTTTGCATATAGTTAACATACTGTAGTTTGGTTTCCAGGTTATAAACTATTACAGCAAAAGTTGGCTGGAAATTGTCTAGTATTTAGACTTGCTCACAGCTCATCCTGCCTTTTGATATAGATAGCATGTAATAATTTATTTTTCAGGTTATAAACTAGTACAGCAAAAGGCCAGTTCCCAAGCTCTCGACAACCCATACCCCTTCCACTGAACCAGTCTGCTACCTTGTACACATTCCACCCATACTGTGAATAAGGTTTTCCACATCTCACTACATCCTTTTTTGAAGAGCATCAACACTGACACTGAATACATGAAATGTGTTATCTAATTTCTAACAATACAAATATATACTTTAGGTCTATTTATATCTATGTATAGATTTTGTATTTTTCTCAAACTTAAATTGAGGTGTAAAAAAGACATTTTTACCATATTTTGAATGACACTCAAGGAAAATAAAGCAATGGAATAAATAAGATCAAAAACTTACAAAAAGCTAAAATAATAATGAAGAATTTCGGATTTTCAAGAGCTTCAAAATATATGGCATGATATTCAAAAGAATCTTCAAAGTGGTATTCACAAATCGTATTTCCTCATACTGCAATAATGTTTCTGGGAACAATTCAGAGTTTAAATTTTTCACCTAACGGGGCGGGGGGAGTAAATATTAACTGCATGTGGATAATAAAGAAACAACTACTTGTAAAATGTACAGATGTTTTCTTTGTCAGTGGTAACACACTCGCCTCCCACCTCTGAGATCGGAGTTTGAATCCTGGCTTGGGCCCTTATTCACAAAGATTCTTATTCTTAGAATTATGCTTATTCTTACAATTTTTTTTAGAATTGTCGTTTTTTAGAATTTGCTATTTACAAAACTCTTATTCTTAGAATTTTCTAAGAATTTTGTTTAAATCTAAGAATAGCACATATCATGCTTAACTTAAGAAAAATAGTTTTGATGATTATAGTGCAGCAATTGATTGGAAATTGACATTCAGAACAGAGTGTTGCATATTCGTTGTCAATTGTGTGTACTGTAACGAAATGCAGCCTCTTTATATTATTTTTAAAAATTCCAGTTTTTTGTTCACATAGGCCAAGATCTGTATTCTTAGAATTTTTCTTAGAATTACACTTATTCTAAGAAAAATTCTAAGAATTGCATACATTTCCTTTTGCTTCTATTCTTAGAATTATTCTTAGCTAAGAATTGTTTTTTGAATACGATTTTATTCTAAGAATAAGAAAATTCTTAGCAAAGAATTTTTCTCAGACTTAAGTGTAATTCTAAGAAAAATTCTAAGAATCTTTGTGAATACAGGCCCTGATCTCAAGTGGGAAAGCTGGTAGGTTTGCTGTTGGTCAATTGTTTACAGTACAGAACCTTTACCAACACTATGTACTGGTTTCCTCCACCTGTCTAACCACACTTCACAATATAACCAACACAAAGATATCAGTCCTGACATATAAAATTAAATAAATAAAACAAATAAATCTTTCTCATCTGTCTCATCATTTAACCATTATGTAATCAAGTTTTGGGTTTTTTTCTGCCGCAGTTATATTATTTATTTGCTGTTCCCCACTGTAACTTTGCTTAACCTTACCACAAAAACCTTGTTTGTGCCTGTTTTGTGTGCAATCAGACTTCTTCTGATTATGACCTTAATGACCCAAGTCCAAGCTATACATAGACTTTAACCACAAAACATCAAACGAATCAACATTTTACAGTACTTTTTATGGGGCGAGATTACAATTTCTACTTCAAATAAGTACCTCAATTTGGGGCAATTTGCATACAGGAATTCCCAAAACCAAGTAACGTATGACCATCATCACTTCGACTAGCAGCCTTCTCATCTTAGAAATGTACGAGTGTTGCTGGAAATATCCAATTGTCAATGCCAAGTTGAGGTATGTGTCAACTTACAACATCCGGCAGTATCATTTTAACATTATATCACACAAAATGAGTTAAAATATACCATTGCCAGATATTACCAATCCCAAGAGAGTCTGTATGTGGCCATGTCATGGCAGATAAAATTATATATGGTATCTTATTGATAATTTTGTAAATATGAAATAGAACCACATATGCAAAGGAAATTAATAGAGCTATAAAATTCTTCCGCAAAAATATAGATATGTAAGGTGTTTTTTGTTTGTTAAGTATCCCTGATTATATTAATAGATTTTGGTACTTTAGAATTTATTATGAGTAAGTGTCACTGAATACAGTTTCATTTGGGTGTTCAGGCACCCCGGATGCCAGTACTGCCCAATAGGCATTTTTGTGTCAGTGACTTTAAAGAAATATTTAGGTACCAGCCTAATACTTTTCAGTGACCTTATGTGGGTGTTCCACCACACGACTAAGGCTCCCGATTAAGGGTTTTGGGGGGTCGGTTTGAAATATTTGCTTAGTCCCAGGCTTCCTGTAAGGATCGGTTGTGGTCGGTTGAGGCCATGTGAAAAATCAAACATGTTTGATATTTCACACGACTACAACCGATTCCTATTTCCCGCCATCAACAAAATGTCCAGTCCCAGGCGTCCTCAGGCCTCCTCAGACCCAAATTTACAGAGTCGGTTGTTGTCCCAGGCGTCCTGCGACCCTTAGTCCCAGACCTCCGTAGCTTAGTCCCAGGCGGCCGGTTCTTAATCCCAGACTCAAATATGATGCGTATGTGGCCGGACTCTCTATACGGCTCGACCTGAGCTGTCCGGTTCAGGGGTGAGGTCTCGCACAAGGAAAAACACTTGACTAAAACTTGACTACTTTATTCATCATACCAGTAACACTGTCAAACGCTCTTCCAATCACTGTGAGTGAAAGTGTACAGCCGTCACAAGACACGGTGACTCAGCAGAACATCAGTACATCGACACACCAAAACATCAGTACATCAAATCACCAAAACATCAGTACATCAAATCACCAAGACATCAGTACATCAAATCACCAAGACATCAGTACATCAAATCACCAAGACATCAGTACATCGAAACACCTGCAAATTCAATCACTACGTTAGCTACCTGGTTATACATTGAACCAGAAATTATGAATTATGGCAGTTACAACATAAAGTGGAAAAATATACTTTCCCGCAACTAATAGTAAAGATTAGCACAGATTACAGGAATAATATCCCGCAGATCAATAAATGAAATAAATACATTCTAAATACATGTTGCTGAATAAATAATACTGAGTAAATGCTGCTGAATAGATACACGCTACAACTACAAGCTACGACCGTGAAATGACTAGTTAGAATACCACTAATTAGTTTAAATAATATACCTAAGCATTATTGCATCACCATGGTTAGATTAATTTACTGACTAGAAAATACATGATAAGCCATTAGCAACCAAATAAGCAATAATTTATAGTAAGCACTGTGAAACTACAAGCACTGAATCTAAGCACAAATTAATCATGATTTACATGCAAATAACATGCAGCAAAAATCATAGAAACTAAAAAGTACTACAACTAAAAAAGTCAATCACTCATTCACAATCAACCAATCAACCATTCAACAAACCTGCAAGCAGCCCAACAGAGTTAACACCAACCCATAGCTTCAGATCAACACATCATCACTTCTTCCAAACTATAAATCTTCAAACCAAAGAAAGAATATCAACCTTATCACTCCACAGCCTCATACATACAACATGGCTGGTCCGCTACTGTTTAAAATTCAAACTTTCTGACGTCAATTCACTCCCGCGATTCGTTTATATACTGCCAGATTCCTGCCCTCAATATTCTAGCCGCTAATATGCGAGATCGCGGAAACTACGAAAACTCGGCTGTCACACGTATGAATTTCATGCGTCTGAAAGTGAGTCGGTTTCATTAGTCCCCGGAAGCCTCAGACCGTCTGCGGTGTCCTGCGACCCAAAAATCAAGGTCTGGGACTAAGAACCGACTAAGGGTAACCGACCCTAACCGATCCAAACCGGCCTCCCCAGGACACCTGGGACCACGCATTTTCAGTCTGCGGCATCCTGAGGACGCCCCAGGCGGCCTGGGACTAACAACCGATTAAGAACCGACTGTTTTCCGCGTTGGAAATTAAAACAAGGCAATGAGCAGGTCTGGGACTATATAAGCGACCGCGCACACTTTGTCATTGTTACTGACTGTTTGGCTACTGAGAGACGTGTGTCACTGATTTGTAGGGGTTTTCAATTTTTATTTTACATTTTATATACTTGAGCTTAAGGCAAATTTCACAGTTAGGAGACACATTTTACTATTTTTTTATTATTTTGTCGACTGGATCATGAGAAAAGAGAAAGGAAGGAAGAGAGGAAGGAAAAAGATGGATGAGAGGGAGAAGGAAAGTCAAGTAGAGGAGAGGAGTGAAGTTATTACAGAAGAAGGAAGTGAGAGGAGAGAGGAGGAGGAGATTCAGGAAGATCCAGCTATTGGGGAAGCTGTGGCAGAAGAAGAAGAGAGGTGTGAGGAAGATCCGGAGTGCCATTCTTCAGCCAAGAGAGCCAGGGTGTGTGCCACTTTTACAGACAGTGATGAAGTTTCCATTGTAGAATTCGTCAAGCTGCACCCTGAACTGTATGACAAGGAACATTCACGTTTCCACGACAGGAACAGAAGAGAGGCTCTCTGGGCAGAAATATCTGCAGAACTTAAGCTCCAGCCCTTTGATGTGAGAAGGTGGTTTGAGTCCCAGCGAACCCATTATGGAAAGCTGTCTAAGCTCCAATCTGGCCAAGCCCCGAGGGAGATGACCAAGAGACAGTCCTGGGTCTACCAACAGATGGGTTTTCTTAAAACCCACATCAGAAGAAAGGGGGCCAATAGAAGTTCAGGTTTTGAGGCCAGTCCAAATACCAGCAAGCAGGACGAATCACGTGGGTCAACTACTGACACAGAACACCTCGAGTCCAGTGTCCTGAGGGAGAGGAGTCAGTCCATCATTACATCAACACCCGTTTCAACTACAGACTCCAAGATTCTCGAACACTTTGAGCAGATGAGGACACTTATCTCAGGTTTTCTGCATCAGAAGTCAGACAGGCAGCCCTTCTTTGACTACGTGGCATCAGAGGCCGAAAAGATGACTCAAGAAGAATTTGAAGAATTAAAGGGCAAGATATTCAGAGATATCGAAAATATTAAGAGTAACCGCAGACGTCAGCCATTCCCCAGAAGATTAGCCACTGTTACCACGGAGTCCCAGACGGTCGGCCTACTGCCAACAACCACTCCACAGGCATCAAGTTCCACTCAAGCAGTAGCTAGCAGCAGTTTTGTGTACTATACACCAAGCCCCATTGGCTTCAGCAACCCTACATCTGTCCTAACTGTACAGGACGAAGGGAGCAGACACAATCTGAGTGGAATCTTAAGCCAGCTACCAGATCTGACATCAACACAGATCGTCGAGCAGCCTCAGCAGCAGCAGTAGCAGCAACAACCGCAGCAGCAGCTCTTTACTATCACCACTTCAGCACCGCCTCAACAGCAGCAGCAGCCTCCTCAGTAGCCATCCAGTCAGGGCGGGTCTTTGACCTGCCAGGCCCTTTTCAGGGCCACCAAATCTTCCAAAAACAATTATTCAGCTACGTGTTCTTCCAATTCCCCTCCCAAAACAAAAAAGTTCAGTACAAATACTTATCACAAGAAAAAAAAAATTAAAGTCCAACACTTACACCACCCCAAACATGAAACAAATAACCCATGGTACTACACATAACCAAAAAGGCCACATAAAAAAAATATTAAAAGTAACTCCCAATATGGCCATTAATCAGCCCATTTTTAGATTAAAATTCATGGGATAGTTTAAAATCTGTAATTGAAAAGTCCAACACTTGCACCTTCCCTAGAGTTAAAAGGCATAATTACATACTTACCAACCCACAAACAGACAAACCCAATACCAAACATAACCCCCAAATAACAAACCCAGTACCAAACCTAATACCCAACTACCCCCAAAAAACCCAACCCCAGTAACCACCAACCAACAAACACCCAAACCCAAAAGTAAATAGAACCCATGCCAACGAACTGACAAACTATTTAGCAAACACAATCCCCCATTATTGAAAGCAAAACTAGTTCCATGGTTATATTTTCCAAATTTTTGTGATTAGAAATGAATATTTAAAATTGAATATTTCCATAAAAAAATTTCTGCTACAAATAAGTTTCCCAGCCATGAAAAAAGAAAAATGTTTAAATTATGATGTGGATTTGAAAATATATAAAATAATTATTCAATTTAGGATATTATGTGTCACTTTGTGTTTCGCTTTTGTTTAACAGTGGGTTTGTCTGTTTGTTGGGTGAGTAAGTTGTGTTTGTCTGTTTGTCTGTCTGAACAAGTTATGTTTGGCATGGGGTTTGTCTGTTTGTCTGTCTGAACAAGTTATGTTTGGCATGGGGTTTGTCTGTTTGTCCGTCTCAACAAGTTATGCTTGGCATGGGATTTGTCTGTTTGTCCACATAGCTGATTAATTGTTTTTGGAATATTTGGTAGTCCTGAAAAGGACTGTTATAGTTAGTCCTGAAAAGGACTGTTTACTGCAACAGGACTTATATTCTGCCATCTTGCCAGGCCACTGCTCCCTCATTATTGAAGTAGTCCTTCAGGTAATCCCTCTGTCTTTTGGCCTCTCTAGCAGGGTTTCTGTCTTGGTCGGTTGAGGCCATGTGAAAAATCAAACATGTTTGATATTTCACACGACTACAACCGATTCCTATTTCCCGCCATCAACAAAATGTCCAGTCCCAGGCGTCCTCAGGCCTCCTCAGACCCAAATTTACAGAGTCGGTTGTTGTCCCAGGCGTCCTGCGACCCTTAGTCCCAGACCTCCGTAGCTTAGTCCCAGGCGGCCGGTTCTTAATCCCAGACTCAAATATGATGCGTATGTGGCCGGACTCTCTATACGGCTCGACCTGAGCTGTCCGGTTCAGGGGTGAGGTCTCGCACAAGGAAAAACACTTGACTAAAACTTGACTACTTTATTCATCATACCAGTAACACTGTCAAACGCTCTTCCAATCACTGTGAGTGAAAGTGTACAGCCGTCACAAGACACGGTGACTCAGCAGAACATCAGTACATCGACACACCAAAACATCAGTACATCAAATCACCAAAACATCAGTACATCAAATCACCAAGACATCAGTACATCAAATCACCAAGACATCAGTACATCAAATCACCAAGACATCAGTACATCGAAACACCTGCAAATTCAATCACTACGTTAGCTACCTGGTTATACATTGAACCAGAAATTATGAATTATGGCAGTTACAACATAAAGTGGAAAAATATACTTTCCCGCAACTAATAGTAAAGATTAGCACAGATTACAGGAATAATATCCCGCAGATCAATAAATGAAATAAATACATTCTAAATACATGTTGCTGAATAAATAATACTGAGTAAATGCTGCTGAATAGATACACGCTACAACTACAAGCTACGACCGTGAAATGACTAGTTAGAATACCACTAATTAGTTTAAATAATATACCTAAGCATTATTGCATCACCATGGTTAGATTAATTTACTGACTAGAAAATACATGATAAGCCATTAGCAACCAAATAAGCAATAATTTATAGTAAGCACTGTGAAACTACAAGCACTGAATCTAAGCACAAATTAATCATGATTTACATGCAAATAACATGCAGCAAAAATCATAGAAACTAAAAAGTACTACAACTAAAAAAGTCAATCACTCATTCACAATCAACCAATCAACCATTCAACAAACCTGCAAGCAGCCCAACAGAGTTAACACCAACCCATAGCTTCAGATCAACACATCATCACTTCTTCCAAACTATAAATCTTCAAACCAAAGAAAGAATATCAACCTTATCACTCCACAGCCTCATACATACAACATGGCTGGTCCGCTACTGTTTAAAATTCAAACTTTCTGACGTCAATTCACTCCCGCGATTCGTTTATATACTGCCAGATTCCTGCCCTCAATATTCTAGCCGCTAATATGCGAGATCGCGGAAACTACGAAAACTCGGCTGTCACACGTATGAATTTCATGCGTCTGAAAGTGAGTCGGTTTCATTAGTCCCCGGAAGCCTCAGACCGTCTGCGGTGTCCTGCGACCCAAAAATCAAGGTCTGGGACTAAGAACCGACTAAGGGTAACCGACCCTAACCGATCCAAACCGGCCTCCCCAGGACACCTGGGACCACGCATTTTCAGTCTGCGGCATCCTGAGGACGCCCCAGGCGGCCTGGGACTAACAACCGATTAAGAACCGACTGTTTTCCGCGTTGGAAATTAAAACAAGGCAATGAGCAGGTCTGGGACTATATAAGCGACCGCGCACACTTTGTCATTGTTACTGACTGTTTGGCTACTGAGAGACGTGTGTCACTGATTTGTAGGGGTTTTCAATTTTTATTTTACATTTTATATACTTGAGCTTAAGGCAAATTTCACAGTTAGGAGACACATTTTACTATTTTTTTATTATTTTGTCGACTGGATCATGAGAAAAGAGAAAGGAAGGAAGAGAGGAAGGAAAAAGATGGATGAGAGGGAGAAGGAAAGTCAAGTAGAGGAGAGGAGTGAAGTTATTACAGAAGAAGGAAGTGAGAGGAGAGAGGAGGAGGAGATTCAGGAAGATCCAGCTATTGGGGAAGCTGTGGCAGAAGAAGAAGAGAGGTGTGAGGAAGATCCGGAGTGCCATTCTTCAGCCAAGAGAGCCAGGGTGTGTGCCACTTTTACAGACAGTGATGAAGTTTCCATTGTAGAATTCGTCAAGCTGCACCCTGAACTGTATGACAAGGAACATTCACGTTTCCACGACAGGAACAGAAGAGAGGCTCTCTGGGCAGAAATATCTGCAGAACTTAAGCTCCAGCCCTTTGATGTGAGAAGGTGGTTTGAGTCCCAGCGAACCCATTATGGAAAGCTGTCTAAGCTCCAATCTGGCCAAGCCCCGAGGGAGATGACCAAGAGACAGTCCTGGGTCTACCAACAGATGGGTTTTCTTAAAACCCACATCAGAAGAAAGGGGGCCAATAGAAGTTCAGGTTTTGAGGCCAGTCCAAATACCAGCAAGCAGGACGAATCACGTGGGTCAACTACTGACACAGAACACCTCGAGTCCAGTGTCCTGAGGGAGAGGAGTCAGTCCATCATTACATCAACACCCGTTTCAACTACAGACTCCAAGATTCTCGAACACTTTGAGCAGATGAGGACACTTATCTCAGGTTTTCTGCATCAGAAGTCAGACAGGCAGCCCTTCTTTGACTACGTGGCATCAGAGGCCGAAAAGATGACTCAAGAAGAATTTGAAGAATTAAAGGGCAAGATATTCAGAGATATCGAAAATATTAAGAGTAACCGCAGACGTCAGCCATTCCCCAGAAGATTAGCCACTGTTACCACGGAGTCCCAGACGGTCGGCCTACTGCCAACAACCACTCCACAGGCATCAAGTTCCACTCAAGCAGTAGCTAGCAGCAGTTTTGTGTACTATACACCAAGCCCCATTGGCTTCAGCAACCCTACATCTGTCCTAACTGTACAGGACGAAGGGAGCAGACACAATCTGAGTGGAATCTTAAGCCAGCTACCAGATCTGACATCAACACAGATCGTCGAGCAGCCTCAGCAGCAGCAGTAGCAGCAACAACCGCAGCAGCAGCTCTTTACTATCACCACTTCAGCACCGCCTCAACAGCAGCAGCAGCCTCCTCAGTAGCCATCCAGTCAGGGCGGGTCTTTGACCTGCCAGGCCCTTTTCAGGGCCACCAAATCTTCCAAAAACAATTATTCAGCTACGTGTTCTTCCAATTCCCCTCCCAAAACAAAAAAGTTCAGTACAAATACTTATCACAAGAAAAAAAAAATTAAAGTCCAACACTTACACCACCCCAAACATGAAACAAATAACCCATGGTACTACACATAACCAAAAAGGCCACATAAAAAAAATATTAAAAGTAACTCCCAATATGGCCATTAATCAGCCCATTTTTAGATTAAAATTCATGGGATAGTTTAAAATCTGTAATTGAAAAGTCCAACACTTGCACCTTCCCTAGAGTTAAAAGGCATAATTACATACTTACCAACCCACAAACAGACAAACCCAATACCAAACATAACCCCCAAATAACAAACCCAGTACCAAACCTAATACCCAACTACCCCCAAAAAACCCAACCCCAGTAACCACCAACCAACAAACACCCAAACCCAAAAGTAAATAGAACCCATGCCAACGAACTGACAAACTATTTAGCAAACACAATCCCCCATTATTGAAAGCAAAACTAGTTCCATGGTTATATTTTCCAAATTTTTGTGATTAGAAATGAATATTTAAAATTGAATATTTCCATAAAAAAATTTCTGCTACAAATAAGTTTCCCAGCCATGAAAAAAGAAAAATGTTTAAATTATGATGTGGATTTGAAAATATATAAAATAATTATTCAATTTAGGATATTATGTGTCACTTTGTGTTTCGCTTTTGTTTAACAGTGGGTTTGTCTGTTTGTTGGGTGAGTAAGTTGTGTTTGTCTGTTTGTCTGTCTGAACAAGTTATGTTTGGCATGGGGTTTGTCTGTTTGTCTGTCTGAACAAGTTATGTTTGGCATGGGGTTTGTCTGTTTGTCCGTCTCAACAAGTTATGCTTGGCATGGGATTTGTCTGTTTGTCCACATAGCTGATTAATTGTTTTTGGAATATTTGGTAGTCCTGAAAAGGACTGTTATAGTTAGTCCTGAAAAGGACTGTTTACTGCAACAGGACTTATATTCTGCCATCTTGCCAGGCCACTGCTCCCTCATTATTGAAGTAGTCCTTCAGGTAATCCCTCTGTCTTTTGGCCTCTCTAGCAGGGTTTCTGTCTTGGCCACCACCAGCAGCACCACCAATCAATCCACAATCACCAGGCACATCATCATCATCATCATCCCCCCCAGGCTGCTGACCAGCAGGTTGACCTTGATACTGGCTTCTGAGTATATTGTGCAGAACCACACAGGTCATGACCACTTCTCTAACTGTTTCTGGGGGTAGTTCAATGGTGGTCCTCATGACTCTAAATCTTGACACAAGGATGCCAAAAGCATTCTCCACAACTCTCCTGCCCCTTGATATTCTGTAGTTGGCAATCCTTTCCTCCCTTGTTAACAGCCTTCTGCCATAGGGTTTCATGAGCCAGGTCTTCAGGGCAAAGGCATCATCTGCCAAAATGAAGTAGGGGACATCTCTACCACCCTGTGTTATAGGAGCTGGGTCAGGGAAGCCTATCCTGCCATCTTCAATCCTCCTCTTCAGCTGAGAGGCATTAAATATCTGGGCATCTGAGCAAGACCCTTCTGTACCCACATCCACCCATCTGAATTTGTACTGCCCATCTACCAAGGCCAACATGACAATGGAAAAGAACCCCTTGTAGTTGTGGTAGAGGGCTCCAGAGTTCTTGGGTTTCTTCAGGGCCACATGCTTTCCATCCAGGGCTCCCAGGGCATGTGGAACATTCCACCTGATTCTGAATTCCCTTTCCAGTTCTTTCCACTCATCTGGAGTAGTAGGACATTTGAGGTACTCTCTGGTGAACTCATCCTGGATGGCCCTGCAGACCTCTGGTAGAAACTTGGAAATGGTGGATCTGCCAACCCTGAACTGACAGGATAATGATGTGTATGACTCTCCAGTGGCCAGATATCTGATGGTGAGGGCTAACTTCTCCCCAACACTGATAGGAGCTCTGTAGTTGGTGGCCTGCCTGGCTAGACGTGGTTCCAGTCTGGTCTTCATCATTTCAAAGAATTCTGGGGTCATCCTCATGTAGTTGGTGAATCCTGGAATGTCTGTGGCATACAGATCAGCCATAATGTTGTGGTAGGCCCCCCTCTCCTCTCTCTGCAGTAGCCATGGCCTGACCCACATGTTGTGCCTTCTTCTAGGTCTCTGTATGGGTGCTGGTGGTGCTGGTGGTGGTGGTGGTGGTTGCTGTGCTTGACGTAAAAAATGGAAATACATGATTATTTGTAACTGAATAAAAACCAAAAAAGCCCTAAGTTGTTGTTGAATCTGTCTTCCATTAAAAGGTGGCATCCTGGTGTGTTCCTAGAAAAGCAATGATGATTAGATCGCAAATTTTATATATATATACCCAGAAAATCCAGCAACTTTGCAAAACAATAATCGGGGATCGTGGTCTGGGGAGGCCTGAGGAGGCCTGAGGACGCCGGTAGTTAATCGTGTGTTAGTCGGCTCTTAGTCCCAGGAGGCCTGAGGCGTCCTGGGACCCAGTCGGTTTGTGTCCGACAGGATCGTGGTTGAAACCGACCCGAAAACTGGCTTAGTCGGTTCTTAGTCCCAGACCAGTCGGGGACTGTCTGCGGCCGCCTGAGGCGTCCTGAGGTGTCCTGAGGCGTCCTGGGGACGATCTGTTCTTAATCCCAGACTTCAGTACCGACCCAGTATTCCCGCCCATTTTTGTCTTTTTTCAACCGACTGTGCACGATTAAGGGTCGCCGACAGGATCGGGGCTTAATCTTTTGGTGGAACAGGGGCATTATGTAACCAAGCAATATGATAAACAAACCACCCCATTGGGGGCCTCCTTGATTTAGAATGCTATTCCCCGATCCCTGACATTCTGAAACTTGGTGTCATATTCAAAATTAACATTGGAGGGTAGACTTGTTGGAAAAACTTTTACTTTTGAACGTTTTTAGTTTTTTACTTTGATTTTAGGCTGTTTAACTGTACATAGTGTATATACTGAGCGGTCATTTACCTGCAACAAGTGTTTTAAAGTATTAGGAGCCTATTATGCAGGAGTCATTGTGTGTGCTTGCTGGATTTCTGTGACTGAACTTTGTGACACGTCAACTTTTTCATGCTGGGAGATTCCTAGTCATCTTGACAACCTCAGGCTTTATGTGCATAACTATGCCAAATTGGTCGAGTTTTATGTAATTTATTCCCTTTTTAAGCCTGAACTTGCCAAGATAGCTTGTGAATTGTGCTTGTGTTTATATTGTTTCAGTAACTGAGACATATCATATTGGCAAAAATGCCAGATGAAAAGCAAAAATTGCAAAACAAGACACTACCTACAGGGAAGAAATGCCAGTTTGAGTGTAATAAGAATCTTTCCAATAGACTGTGAGATGCTGCTGTTTCAAGTAGGTTACTTGACACAGATCAGGTGGATCTGGGTGGACAGTGGCTTCAGATAGAGATCCTTGCTCAGTTAAAGAAGGCATCGCAGTGGCTGGACATGGTTGAAGCCCAAGTAGCAGCCAGTTCACAGCAAGCAGCTCAGGCACCAGCAGGATCACCATCACAATCTGGGCCCGTATTCACAAAGATTCTTATTCTTAGAATTTTTCTTAGAATTGTCGTTTTTCTTAGAAAAATTCTAAGAATAAGAATTTTTCTATTCACAAAGATTCTTATTCTTAGAATTATACTTATTCTTAGGATTATTCTAAGAATGGTTTTTATTCTTAGAATTTTTCTAAGAATAAGAATTTGCTATTCACAAAACTCTTATTCTTAGAATTTTCTAAGAATTTTGTTTAAATCTAAGAATGGCAAATAGCATGCTTAACTTAAGAAAAATAGTTGTTTTGATAATTATAGTGCAGCAACTGATTGCAAATCGACATTCAGAACAGAGTGTTACATATTAGTTGTCAACTATGTGTACTGTAACGAAATGCAGCCTCTTTCTATTATTTTAAAAAATTCCAGTTGTTTGTTCACATAGGCCAAGATCTGTATTCTTAGAATTTTTCTTAGAATGACACTTAGTCTAAGAAAAATTCTAAGAATTGCATACATTTCCTTTTACTTCTATTCTTAGAATTATTCTTAGCTAAGAATTGTTTTGTGAATAGGATTTTATTCTAAGAATAAGAAAATTCTTAGCAAAGAATTTTTCTTAGACTTAAGTCTAATACTAAGAAAAATTTCAAGAATCTTTGTGAATACAGGCCCTGGAAAGTTAAGTACAGATAGTGTTATTGTCAGTTCAAATAAACCTAGTAAAAGAAGTAAAAAATTTAGGCCCCCCATAATACCTAGTAGTTCATCCTCTGATGATAGTGGCAGTGATACTCCCTCACTGGAAAGGCTCAGGTCGCATTCAATTAAAAAAGTAGACCAAAGGATCAGAGAGTTGGATCATAGTTCCCACCTCTCAGGTAATGATCAGCGTTTGAAACATAAATCCAAGAGAGGTGGAAATGTTGAAGTTTCTGTGAAGAGAAAGGTCCCCTGGCCCCATGAGCCCATTTTGGGCGGGGTCAGCAGACAAAGAGTAATATATGACCAGTTGTTTCTCACCCAGTGGGTGCAAGGGTTCTGTCAAAATATTCCTGAGCAAAAATCTTCTGAAAGAAAACACAGGGTCCATGCCCAAAAGCGCATCTCAAATAAGTCAGGGTGGGTCAAACCCTCAGATCACTCAGGCAGGAAACCATGGTATTGTACAAATTATCTGATTGGTGTATGTAGTTACTCACGTGACCATGAGCTTAATGGTAGAATTCACAAGCATATTTGTTCATTTTGTTTGGCTGGGGGAGGCAAATAAGGCATCCAGAAAAAGAATGTCCACACAAAAGCATCACTAGGGTGCAGCAGCTGCAGGGAAGTGGTGTCTAGAGGCAGGGAAAGACCTGTCACTGAGATCACAGGTGTGACAAATGCATCGGGTGATGGTATGGTTGTCCCTGGTACTACTCTTAATGTAGAAAATGAGAAAGTATACAACATCAGGTTTTTCTACACCTAAAGACTTGTTCCCACAAAAGTTGACGCCTTGTTGGCTAGGAAGCGTCAAAAATGTAACATGTTGATCAAAAATACTGTTAAATCATGTGTCTTCAGTCGAACTGGTGAATCCAGTTTCTATACAGTTTTACAAGTAATAACAAAGTGTCATGACAGCTTATATGCTGGTCAGTCAGTGTCCAGTGCAAACCACAGTGATCTCAACCACCCCATTGCCCACCCCAAGGGATTCGTTGGTGACATTGTTTCAGATAATGACCTCCAGACAGTACAAAGTTCACCTCAGGTTATTTCAGCAAAAGGTAGCACTCCTGGGTTTGAATCCACTGTTCCTGGTTTTGAATCCTCTACTGCTGGGTTTGAATCGGTTGGTCCTGAGATTGAACATAGTGGTTCTGGGTTTGAGCCTGGTGATGTTAATTTGGTGAATCCTGTTGGTTCTGGGCTTGACTCTCCTCAGGGCACTGATGTTACTCTCCCTGTAGATGGAAATGAACTAGCAAAAGGTGGTAAGCAAGTAACCTGCCTTGAAAATGGCCCACATGTGAATGTAGTTCATAATGTTGGTTCAGGGTTTGATTCTTGTGCCGAGGCAAGCAACTCCCATCATACTAGTGTCCCGTCTATGATGTTAAAATGCACTTATGCAAAAAAAGTTTGTCAATACCATTATTCTTTTCAAATCAGGGTAACAAAGACTTTGCAAAAGTGGGAATACTCCCATTTTCAAACAGTGACAACGCCAAGTTGATTTCCACTTTGGTTTTGTGCCCTTAGTTGGTCAATTAATGCCAGATGATATCACAATTGACAATGCACATATCCATTCCCCCATTGAGATGCACACAATCATTAAAAACACAGGCTAACCCAAATTTTCTTCAAGCACGTCTACCTGTGATGTCACAACTGAATGTCCATGTGTGGAAAGACCTTTTAAAATACTATTGCGATCAGCAGTTGTTGCAGCTGCTGCAGTGTGGGTTCCCTCTTGATTTTAACAGGCGTTGTCCCCTTAGTAGACTTTCACCCAGTCATTTTGTCTTTTGTGAAATATATGAGTACTGTATGACTTTTGAAGAAACAGCCGGCCCTGACAAAAGGACTTTTCTCACTCACTCCAGGAAGTGACTGTCCGCCTAGTGTTAAAACAAATAACTAAAGAACTCAGGAATTCCTGTGCACTTTTTAAGCCAATAAAAAAGCCCCACTCTTATATTCATAGCATAGTTCTATATTTAACCAAACAGATGTGTTCTCCAGAATACTGGTATATGTAAAATATAATCCCCATGAACTCTGTGGGACTTCTCATTTCCATGTAGTTAAATGCATTTCAAGAGAATGTGCTGCTTATCAGTATATAGTATCATGGGTGATTCAGTATCATGTATGTCCAAATAAAAATGGGAATTGAGGTGTTCAGTGCTTTTTATGTCTGTAGTCAGTAGTTGTTTTTCTTTCACATTTCATTACTGTCCCCAGGATATACAGCTCGAAACCTTTTTTATAAAGTTTCATAAAACTTTCTTCTGTCAATACCTTATAAATAGGTTACATTAATTGTCACTATTTTGTAGTCTTTTTATAAATGAATTTGTTCCAGCATATTTCATTACAGTTGGGGTCTGAAGGTATATTATCAGTTTCTAGATCTAGTTGTTGAGGAAAAAACAAATCAAGGGAAAATGTCTACTTGTAAAAAGATCTCCCAGAAAGAATACCTCCAAAACCATACCTCCTCGAAAGAATAAATCCTGCATATGTTGTATTCCAGAAAAAATGCACAATATTTAAAAACAATTTTTCTGTTCATATATATCACAGTGGGATGAGGTGAATAAAAACCCATCTTTGCTTTCAACACTGTACAGGACACATCACGATGGGTAGTTTTGTGGGCAGAGGAAACCAATACATACAGTTGATCAAAGTTCTGTACTGTAAACTGCCAATCATTGGTAAGCAAATGACCAACTTTCCCACATAAGGTCTGGGGTTTGAACCGCCAACCTCAGAGATGGGAGGTGAGTGTCTTACAACTACACCACCATGGCAAAACAAAATGTGTACAAATAGCATCTAATAACATCAGCATCATTCAGTTTAGATCTTGTCATAGGTATAGTTTAAAGGGTAACTTTTCTTGAAACTAAATGGAAAATGTTGTTTATTTCCAAAACCGTAATATATGAGTGATTTTAGGCAAATGTTGCACTGCATTAGTACTTAGTACACTACTCCTCTAGGACCTCTGAAAAATTATGACAATCTTGCATTTTGGCGGAAATGGAAAATGTTATTTATCTTGAAAACTATAACAGATAGCGTGACTTTGGCCCCACTGGATAATAAGGACTACTCCTTTTATGTCTGTGAATAATTTAGAATTTTCTTATTTTGGCTGCCATCTTGAAAAATGCAGTTCATCTTCAAAACCATGTTAGTTGTCCTTTTCCAGTGGATACAACTTGCATCTAGCCACAGATGCATCCTTGGTCTAGCTAAATTACTTGTTTTTATTTCTTAGGAGACATTTATTCAGGGATACAAAATATGCAGTAGGCATTTTTTCCAGGAGATATTGTCTGGGGCGCATTTTTCCATACACCACAAAAAACATCTTTTCCATCAAGCACACTATATTTTGTTGATAATCTTTCCACTGGAATTTACAGTCTAATAGGGCAGTTCCACTATGCTGATCCCCCTCTCTAATATATTTCAAGTCCTGAAAATAATCTATCTGGAAGGGTTGGGGCGGAAGTCAAACTTTTCATTTTGAGGTCCATAGCAATGATCATAACATTTGAGAGTCTTCAGGACTGGCCTGGAAGCAATGGTTAAACTTCAGGCAGAGATGAACGGTTTGTGACCCTGATAAATTCATACTTTTTAAATTTGTCAAAAGTGTTCTGTGATCCTCCACAATCATTAGTGGAACTTACATTTAGGAACACAATTTGAAGCTATCTTTGTAAAGTTTATATATCAATCTTTTCCATCCTACGCTGGTATTGGCGAGGCTTTCATAAGGTTTATAAGTGATTCAGGGAGATTTAAGAACCAATCAAAAGTTTTTTAGTACCAATCAAAATGTCACTTGGAAAGCTAATGTAAAATCTACCCTCTTTATCCATGGATCATAACCAATTTAATTTTTTCAAATTAACTAGGGACAAGGTATACAATTGGATCGCCAATATGGAACAGCCCTCTTAGGACTTTTACCAATTTTTACAATACGTTCAAAACGAAGGGAATTTAGAATCTCAAAACTAAAACAAGGCAATATTCATACAAATACTCTGGGAAACTATTACACCTATTTAATTCATTTACATACTTTTCACTCTGATGTTGTCAAAGTAAACTCTCAACAAGTATACACATAAAAGGCTTCCAAGTGTTGGCTGTATACCTGTATTTGTGTTCTACAATAACAGAGATCCACAGTTAGAAACCCAGCATGACAGCTGTGGCAGCATGCTTTCAAGAGGGAAAACCCCCATCATATAAATAACAGTATGTAAATATGTTGGAGATTTCTCCATACTGTTGTGTATACAATCTGCATAAATGTGTCCCTCATTAAAGTCGAGGCTAAATGGGTAGCACAAGTCTTTGTTTTTTCAGAGACTATCCCCCTAACTCCAGAATACTAGTGGTATAATGAACCCCTGTAAGTTTTCAATTTAAATTTAACTATTCAGGTTACTGATGGATACAAATACAAAGACTTGGAGCAAGTCTATCCCCTTAGGCATGAAATCAGTAATCACAATTCTGCAAATGACTACCCAGCTGACGTTGACGCCGATATAGAGGAGGACTGCAAGTATGGTGCCATATTGTGACCATTTGAGGGCAATCTAATTGTAAATGCTCACAACTCCTCTTCTATGACCAGAAATAAGGCCAACTCAGATAGGCGTAGGGTCATTATTGATTTGAGCTGGCCCTTGGGGGCTTCAGTCAATTCTGGTATTGATAAAAACACTTATCTTGACGCTTCTTTTACGTTGACATTTCCTACTGTTGATGACATTATGTCAGAGCTTAAACACCTAGGACGTGGCTCCCTTCTGTATAAGATTGATGTAAGTCAAGGTGGACTCTGGTGACTACGACCTTTTGGGCTTGCACTGGCGTCATGTTACGTTGATACGTGTCTGCCATTCAAGAAGCATTTGAGTGATGCCGTGCATTACATGATGTGTCAGAAGGGCTTCGCGTCATCAACTATATTGATGACTATGTCAGGGTGGGTGTCCCGGACGTCGCTCGCACTTCCTTTGCATCACTTTTTAACTTGATGAAGGCCTTAGGTCTCACAATTAGTGACAAGAAACTGGTAGCCCCTAGTACCCAGGTTATTTGTCTGGGAGTTCTAATTAACACTGAGGATGGCACTATTTCCATCCCTCCAAACAAGTTGCATCAGATAAATGACACGGTCAATGAATGGCTTCCTAAGAAAACATGCACCAAAAGTGTCAGTTGCAGTCCTTTCTTGGTTGCTCCTCTATGTCCACAAATGTGTGAAACCAGCTTGTGCCTTCTGAATCGCATGTTAGCTCTGCTTAGATCTGGGCATGCCAGTCAAAAAAATTGACCTGACCGCTGACTTTAGTCATGACCCTAGATGGTTTGGTTAATTCTTGCCTCTTTACAATGGGGTTTCCTTGTATTACCAAAGACTCACTGACTTTACTCTGGAGCTTGATGCCTGCTTGACAGCCCTAGGAGGGAGGTGGAGCAAGTTTGTGTATCACCTTCCCATAGTTCGTGGTTTTATGAACTGGTCCATTATGCATCTTGATATGGTAAATATCTTGTTAGCAGTCAGGTTGTTCCAGATCCAATGGTCTGGTCGCAAAGTTCTCATCAGATGTGATAATGAGGCTGTTGTTTAAGTACTGAGGTCAGGTAAGCCCAGGGATCCCTAACTTGGGGCCTGTGCCAGGAATATCTGGTATGTGTCGGCTGTGGCAAATATTGACCTTCAGTGTGCCCATATCAGAGGGCTGGACAATAGGGTGTCTGACCTGCTGTCTCGTTGGACAGGTAGTTCCAAAGATATCAGTCAATTGTTGTCACAGGTACAGAATCCAGTATGGGTCCCAGTTGATAGTAAATTGTTTGACATAGATCCTGAATTGTAAATGCTATTATTATTAGGGTTGTAGCCTCGACAGGGGCCTAGCTTTGTACATGTATGCATACTAACAGTTACTATGTTTTGTTGTAGATAATGTGGCCTTGACGTCTCTGTCCCAGAGGGCAACTTCCAGAACTCAGGATGCCTTTAGACCTAAAACAAAGCAAGCTTATACCAAGATGTTCAAGGTGTCCTTGGCCTTTTGTATCTACATGATGGGAATTGATATCATTGTTATATTGTCATTTTGTGAATTTCTGGTTGTAAATAATTGTTCTGTCAGTATGATTGCCAATTATTTGTCGGCCATAAAGGCCAGTTTTGTATTGTATAATGTCGTATTCTTTGCTTTATCATCCTAGAATTAAGTACTTCCAAAAGTCAATCCGCATCAATAGGCCTTTGTCAGTGACCTCTCACAATATCATTGACCTTGACATACTGAAATGAATCTCAAAAGCTTGTGACCAGCTTAATTTCCCAGGGTCTACAGGGCTATTTTTCTCACTGGTTTCTTCGGATTTTTTAGGCTTTCCAATTTAGCCCCCCCCCCCCCCCCCCCCGTCCCCCCCATTCCATCTTGACCTTTGACCCCTCTCGCCATCTTACTGGCCTCTTTTTCAAGAAATGTTGGTTAAAGTGTTGATCAAATGGTCAAAAACTATGCAGACCAGAGATGCAGTGCAGGTTAATTCCTTGCCAAGGGTTGCAAAGCATGCCATATGTACTTATACAGCTCTTAAAGCTTTGAGAAAATTATATCCCATGACTGAATCACACTCTGTGTTTCAACTGAAAACATCTAGTGATTGACACCCCCTTACTGACACTAGGGTCAGAAAGGCCTTAAAGTCAGTTAATATGACCTTGGGTTTGGATCCACATTTTTTCACATGTCATTCTTTTCACATATCTGGGGCAACATTTGCATATAATGCTCATGTTCCCATACAGCAGATTAAGCGTCATGGCACATAGTCCTCTGAATGTGTATGGAGGTACATTTAGTTGGATCATGTGTCAGGTGAAGCATTAGCTTCTTCATTAGCTGCTGGTATAAATATTTTATGTTACTACTCACTACTGTTGGGGTTGAAGGATTACATATTACTACCTTGTCTCAGCTTTAACTTCTATTTTAGTAATCTTGTAAACTTTTAGGCCTACTTGACATCCAGCTTTAGGGTGACCTGTAGTTGACCACATGAGAATAAGTACCTCTGATTACGAGGTTTTTTCGTGACACTACTCACCTTTGACCTCTGAAGTCAACTCTATAACCTTTCAATGTCAACCTTTCTGCTGGGGCCCAGTCGGCCTTTAGGGTGTGTAACTTTTGTTTTAAACAACTTTGTAAAGCTTTATCAGCATGAATTTAATTTATGGACAATAACTCTAACTTTGTATTCTATCATGCTAAAGATATATATTTTAAACATTTATATTTTACCATGACCTGTACACATTTCTTAGATTTATATATATACGCATTAATAACTTTACCTTGTTAGATGCATTAAATCCAAGTACCCTCAACCCAGTGTTTTAATGTCTTGGGGTGGGGACTGTATTATATTGTTTATATTAATTTTTTCTTTAATGTACCAAAGACGACTTTAAAAACCCAACTACGTGTCTGTTTATTTGAAAAAAAAACAAGCACTACATTGACATATTCTTTACAAGTAAGAGTTTGGGAATAGATAAAAACCCATCTCAATTAAAATAACAAAAAAAATCATTGCATTTATACTTTGAAATGTAAGGCAGTTTTTGGTGCCAGGATGAAACAGAATAATATCAATTGCCTCCTTTGTGTTTGTCTGATGTAAACGTCTCATCATTCTAAAGGTCACGATCAATCATTTGAAATACAAAAAAAATGTGTGAAAACTTAATGTCTTACAGTTCCATTCAAGCTATGCCTTATTACCAAGTAAAATGACAGCAATTCATAAATTATTTTGGTTGGAGTAGATTATTGAAATGTGTGCACATTGCAATTAAAGTTAAATTCTCTTTGAATCCACTGATAACAGTTTAGATTTCGTAGATTAAGAGTCAGAGATGTATCTAAAAGTCACTGTTTACTTTAGAAATAAGGTACTGTCTTCAAATAAATTGATCTTATCTTTTTTTAGAGATATGGGAACTTTGCCTTTTCCTTTTCTGTTTCATTGATGTTGATAACAAAGAAATATTGACAAATTTCAGACAGATCAAACATGTCATTGATAAGAATAACTTTATCTGTGACCCTTTAATGATACTTCTGGAATAACACAGGTGCAAAAAATTGTTTCAATACCTAGCGCTGTAATCATAAAGGTTGCTTACTAACTAGTCCTGGTGCTATAGGCAAAGAGTAGATAACAGACGTTCCGACTTTAAGGTTGGGGAGTGTTCAGGAAGAAAGGTGCCAAAATGGCAGGAAAATTCAAATGCATATAAACTCTTATGATTAGTCTGGGAACTACCACATTGTTCTGGGAACCTGTCTCAGCAATTCCCTACCTTATTTAGAGTCCCCAGGACTTTTGACAATTATTTATATGATTTTAATAGAATTTCAATACGACTTGACAGATTGCATTATGGTATATACGTCTAAGAGGCCATCTCAGATGTGATGCTGGTATTATGGCTGTAAATGCTCTGGTTGGTAGTCGCCTTGTCTGTTGTAATTCCTTGTTCAGGAGTCTTTCTCTTCTTGTTCTGCCCAAGCTACAATGTGTCCAGAACAGTCTTGCTAGAATCATTATAAATTCTACCTAGTACTCAACATCACTCCAATTAGAAAAACTCTCCATTAGCTGCCTATTGAACATCCATTGTTCTGTATTTAAGACTGCCTTCTGGTGTACAAGTTCCTACAAGGTGGTTTTCCTAAATAGTTTGAACCTTTTCTTAACCCTAGCCATAGTGTGTACAATACACATAGAAGTGAAGCCATTGCTCGAGTTCCCACACTTTACTTCACCAGTAGATAACTCTACTAAACATTTCAGCGTCAGCGACTTCTCTCTACACATTCAGAAAGAAGTTGGAAACCGATCTCTTTGCAAAAGCACACCCACCCTGCTTTCCTGGATTTCGCATCTAAAGTCTCCCTTTAGATGGAAAATAAGTGCTATAAAAGTACTATTAGAATTAGAATATAACAGCTTTATATCCTGGACCCTCCCGATTTGTCTCGAAAATAAAACTGACTGTCATGATATTGCAAAGTTTGTGGCAACTCCATTTTATGTTTGGAGTCAAAGCCGCAGCCAAAACCATCCAGCATGTAAGGTGTTGATAAAATTGGTTGTAACAGCAATGCAATCAGTTTTATTGGCGACAGAATCTGTCTGGAGTGCCTGTCGATCTCTACAATTAGACTTAATGGTTTTTGGATAGGTCAGGCGGTAGGTCCCAAGGAAAAAAGTGTCATGGACATTTCCCAAAATATCAAATATGTTTGATGTTCTTTGGATTTTTTTCCAATTTCCCAATATTGCCACTTGACATACATAACTGGTAAATTTTGGTTCCAACTTTAAAGTCGGGAAGAGTTGGGACAAAAGACAGGAACATGGAACCATCATTTAATATCCCAGTTTTTTGTTTAGATTCTATTAGAAGAATACATAACATAAAGAATAGTTCTCAACGTGGAAATGTTACATGTTTGTGCAAAAAAATAAATACTTTAAAAGTCGTAATAAAGAAGGAATTGAAATTAAAACGAATTTTGAGAAAAACACCCTGGTGGAGGTTTGCGCTCTACAGATGCTTTTTAGTTTTACCCATGGTTTTACAATAAGTATGTGTATTGTACATGGATTTTATAGATGGCTAATCACAATGCTTAAACAATTTGTGATATTTCAGGTAAAACTAATAAAATTGAGTCTCCATTCAGACCCTGATCGTCTTTGAGAAAGAATGAGCTAAGGGTAAATATAACATCAATCCGATGTATAGTTTTCTTATTATTTGTGCAGAAAAACAGACAAACAGATGTGTTTGGTCTCATTTCCCCAATCTTACCCCTTTACAGTGCAAGGGTAAAACACATGGCTTAAAGGTTCTCGTTGAAAATGCTTGATATTTAGTTGTGTCTTTTTCATATTTGACTGCAATAAAGGTTGCAACAAAATGAAACTTATGGGTGTAGAAATAGTTTGAAAAAGAGGCTAATGTGGACATCTCCAGCACAGATTTCCCTGATGTATACTTGCAACCTTGAACAGTACTACTGACATGTCAACCCCAGAGAGTAATTGAATAACACGGAGTGTGACCTTCTGTGCTTAATTTTTATTGTTTGTTTATTCACAGTATTTTAACATGGAACAAAAGTCAGGGGAAAATAACAGCGGAAAGTTCATATTAAACAAATCGCTATCTATCTTAGATAGACAATATAAAATTGTTATTGGATTTTAAAAATAGAAACTACAACTCTCTATCAGAAACTAACTATACCGTTTTTGTTTTTGACCTCTAATATCAAAAATAGCATTTTTATATTTCATAGACTAAACTATTTGATTAGTTTTTAACAAAATAGAATTTTGAATTTTCTATTTTTGACAGTCAACACTAAGCCTGAGATGGACTCCTAGCACATAACATATCATATTCTATCTTTGATAGACTGCACAGAGTATTTGATCGACACTTAAATATAATATCACTTTTTATGTTTGATAGACTACAAAACAATTTGAGATTTTTATTGTAGATCTGAATCAACTTTGAACAGGATCAAGCCATGGGCAGACCTCATTTTGTATGCAAATATAACTCTGATTTAATGAAAAGTTTTTGAGTTATGCATTCAGATATTTCAAAAAAAAATATTTTGAATTTGCCATCCAGATCACTTTTAAGAAGGATTGAACCAGAGTTAGAGTACACCATCTTATGTGTATTTGTGCACAGAAAACAATAAATGAATAAATGAACATGGTGTGAGGGTGATGATTATAAGATATTATATCATTCCTCTGTGCCATAACATTTGATCACATCTGTTCAAATGACTGCCTTTGTAAATCACTGTTACATGTAAAGAGATAAGTCCTGATGGCTCATTTTCAGTTTTCTGATCAAATGCCCAGGTGTATCCACATTTGAAAATCTGTGTTAAAGCTGCATATCCAGTAACACCTTTTTTAAATTGAATGGTCAACATGTTTTCCAATCTGTTACAAAAGTCACTCAGAATGTTTTCTTTTGTCAGACTTACAGTATTAATTATATTTATGCACATATGTAATAGCCAGGTCACACTGTGATGATGTTTAATGGTGAATATGTGTGATCCTGAAATTCTTCCCTGTTGGTAGCCGGTTCTTGGTCCATCTTCAATGTTCTCCACCATTCCCCATGGATCATAATCTGGCTATGACAGTTTCCAACTGTTCAAAACTATTGCCCCCCCCCCCCCCCCTTCGTCCAGTTCTTTGCAATTCTTCACAGATGGTGGTGGCTTCATCGAATGTGTAGCCTATTCATAGGCCACTTTGTTGGTTCGAGGCAGGCTTCTTCATTGTTCTTCACTGTTCTTCAATTTTCCTTTGAAGATTAGCGTGGGAAAGATGGAGAATATGCAACAATATTCGCAGAAAGGAAGCAACCCATCATCGCCCCGAAGAATATGCCAACAACCCCTGGAGATATTCATCACCATTCTCAGCCAATGAGCAGGGAACATCGGAGTAGATCACCACTGATTGGTGAACTGGCTACACACTCGAAGAACTGGCTACCAATCAGCTTCTATATTCGTAGCCCATGACAAACTGACTGGAGAGTATAAAAGGAGGGCCCAGCAATCAATTTGCATCACTTGCGAATTTTTCTTCCATGCATTGACATTGATGAACTTTGGATTAATTAATTAAAATATTTCTAAATAGAAATATGGTGTAGAGACCTGGACTAAGAAAAAAGAAAGAGGGTCACTCAGCCTCAGAGTGAAGCAGCAGATCAGCCTGAACAGTCTGAACAGTCAGATGAACTGCCTGACACACAACCATTTGCCCCCAGGGAAACAGCCACCCCAGGCCACCCAGCCAGAGGACACAGACGAGTTAGAGGAGGCCACCCAAGACAGCCAGTCCCATGGGAGGTACAAGAAGAAGAGACTGGTGAGGATGACAGATGCCCAGGAGGACGAGATGGGTGAGTGGCTCAAGAACCATCCTGAAATGTACAACAAAGGCAAGAAGGAGTACAGGGACATGGACAGGAAGGAGGCTGTTTGGGCCACCTAGGCCAGGGCCATGGACATGGAGTTTCAGTTATCCTTATACTATTAGCTTGTCATTGTTTTATATGAGCATGTAATAATTTTCCTTGTTCTTGAGATAGTTTGAGTAAAATAATGTGTAAAATCTGTGAGCCTGGACGCTTAAATGATGTAGCCAAAATAATCTTTAATATGTGTATTTATTGTTGGTTATATAAAAATCTACATTATGACCTACCTGGGTACACCCATTTGCAGATGACACATCAAATCTAACCCTATGTTTTTCCAGGATTTTTTTTCCGACATGCTTGCCTGCGTCATAATCTTTAACCATTTACTTCAGCTCCCCACTGCAGCTAAATATACCTCATTGAATTTACAATCAAAAATTATAATCTTCACCTACCTTATGTGTTCTTGTATGCTCTTGTATTTTCAGCTATTGACCTGATGATCTGGTTCAAGGGGATGAGGACCAGCTATGGGAAGCTGACCTCCAAGAAGTCTGGTGATAGGGCCAAGGAGTACACAGACAGGAACTCCTGCATCCTGAGGTCCTTTAGCTTCCTGGATGACTACATCTTCAGAGTCCCCTCCAGGCAGTCATGCAATGTAAGTATCATCACACTGTCTCACTTACCTTGATATCCAGATGTTGTTTTTGAATACTGTACTCAGTAATTTTTTTGAAGAGTAACTACCTATGGATACAACTTTATGAAAACAATGTAGCTATGACAGAATGGTGTTGCCAAAGTATGTTTAACTTTATGTAGTGAGAAGATAGTTACTGTAATCCAGAGTGCTTTGTAGGATTCAAAGTTGAAAGTACTTACCTGAACTGTTTCATCTGAAAATAAGTCATGTGCTTACCATGTGTGTTTGTTTTCTTTCATTTTCAGCTGAAGCCAGCTTCTGCCTCTGCTGCCACCACTGCCACTGCCTCTACCTCCTCTGCCTCTTCTGCCACTGCCACCATGCCTTCACACCTTTCCACAGACTTTGACCCATCAGATGAGCCTGCGGAGTCAGGATCCCTGGGTGAGCCCAGAGTTTGTAGCACCCCTCCTCCAGGTATTAGCCTCTTCACTACAATAGCCAGGAGGATCACCAGAAGAAGCACCAGTCCTGTGTATGAGCTCCTGGACAAGATGTGTGGACAGAGTGACAACAGTGCCCAGATCTCTGACAGGCTGAAGAGACTCCTGGCATCCATGGAGGCTCAGAGCAATGACAGGACTGCTTGGGCTGGCTAGATGTCCGGTGCCCTGGGGAAGATCCATGAGGACCTCTGGACAAACTACCAGATGAGGAGTATGGACCTCTTCAACCAGACCCTCAAGGAGTCCAAGCTGCTGGCACAGAGAGACGTCCAGAGGCAGGATCTGGACAAGAAGAAGATGCTTGATGACAGGCAGAAGCAGCTGGATGACAGGCAGAAGCAGTTGGACAGCATGCAGCAGCAGATGAAGCTTTGGTAGGAGCAGTTACAGCAGTAGAAACTTCTCTTCCAGCAGCAACAGCAGCAGCAGTTTACTATCACACAGATGCCTCCTCCTACAGCACCAGGACCCGCACCTTTGGCCTCCTCTACTCGAGTGCCTCAAGCTTCAGACACCCAGGGTCAAACCACTGTCATTTTCCAGACTCCATCGGCAGCCAGTACTTCTGAACAGTCAACAGGATCCACATCTGGTAGCTCAGCCACCAAGTTTGTCATCACAGACACTGAAGGAAGGACAATATGACTCTCTGATCTTAATTTGTCTGGTTTTATTTGCTGGTATTCCCTCTGTACCTTCAATACCCATCTCAAAAAGGTAGTCTTGTGACATGTGAAAAGTAATTTAGTGGCAAGTGAAAAGTAATGTTGAAACAGGTCTAAACAAATTTTGTAATAGTCTTAAAATAATTATTTAATAGTGTTAAAATAATTTTGTTATAGTCTTAAAATAATTTTGTCATAATCTTAAAATAATTTTATAATAGTCTTTAAAAAATTTATAATAGTCTTAAAAAAAGTTATAACAGTCTTAAATTTTTTTATAATAGTCTTAAAATGATTTTGTGACAGTCTTAAAATAATTTTCTCAGAGGTTAAAAATAATTTTCTTAGAAGTGTAAAAATATTTTCTCAGAGGTTTAAACTTATTTTCTTACAGGCTTAAAAGTATTTTCTTAAAGGTTTAAATTATTTTCTTAGAGGTTTAAAGTTATTTTCTTAGAGGTTTAAAGTTATTTTCTTAGAGGTTTAAAGTACATGTATAAATTTCAACTACTACTGTGAGTCCAGCCACCTGTGGCGTGTAGTGAACCAAGTTTCACTTTATATTTTCAACTACTACTGTGAGTCCATCCACCTGTGGCGTGTAGTAAACCAAGTTTTAAGTACTGTGAGTGCAGATGTCTGTGGTATGTAATTTTTTTTAATTTACTTATTGGGTAATGAGATTCCAGGTGTCTCTGGTACGACATTATTGTGAAATGTCCTTTTTGACATTGTTGATACAATATAATTTGTAATTCTTTTGCTTATTTTTCTTTTCTTCAAAAAAGCACTGAAAACCTAATGAGCTAAAAGTTTATAAATGACAAATCTTGGCATGGATGATCCAAAGTGGCCTAGTGGTTAGCAAGACATGATCTAAGGTGACCCAGTATGACCCAATGGCTGTACAACTTGTGCAATTCCAGAATCAAATCCAGAAATGGACTATAAACAAATTATAGCAGGTGGCCAATGTTAAAATTTGCATATAGCCATTTATGGATTTCATTATGCTCTTCATCCAAGGCAGTTGGTTTTGACTGTATAGAGATGAGATTGAAGTCTGATCTCTGTGACCAATTTGGCATGTGGTGGTTCAGTTGTTAAAGATTTTGTGTGACCTGTTCAGTGTTGGACCATTTGCTTGGTTTGGTTTGTTCTCAACTTGACCTCTTTGACCTTGATAACAAGACAAGCCAGAAATGAAATGTAATATCTTCATAACTTTATCATAACACACCAGAACTGAAACTTATCTCAACAAGTACATAATGCCCAATACACAAAGTAACACAGATAATGATATAGCACTGAATAAGGAAATTACTGAAGATAATAAAGTCATTGTCATATGTCAAAGTAAAAAAAATGTCCTTGACAAATGTGAAAGCCTCAAATCATGTCCCTGTGCCATGCTGTGGCCCCTACTCGAGCATTATAATAATGCTTCAAATACAGTCCCTGTCTCCTGGCAACCTGTGTATCCCTTGCCACCAGCCACATCCTCAATGTCCTGCAAGCAAACACCTTGCCTCCACTGTCCTAGGATAACTCTGTGGTTGTCACCCTCTTCATCTGCTATCCCCTGGTGGATTCCTGGATACCTGAGTCTCATGATATTTTGCAGTCTCTGGATTCTGACTCATGGTGGTGAGAAGACAACCAAATCTGTTAGCCATGATGCCAAAGGCATTCTCCACCACCCTTCTGGCATGAGACAGTCTGTAGTTAAAGATCCTCTCATCATCAGGCAGTCCTCTGGCACTAAATGGCTTCATCAACCAGGTAGTCAGGGAGAAGGCATCATCCCAATGAGAATGTATGGCATATCGTGGTCGTCACCAGGCAGTGGCTCTGCATCAGGTATATCCAAGGTGCCATCAACAATGCCCAAACACAAATCACAGTCATTGAAGGTCTGGGCATCAGAACTGGAGCCATTGGTGCCAACATCCACCCACAGAAACTTGTACTGGGCATCCACCAGAGCCAGAAGTATGATGGAATGGAAGCCCTTGTAGTTGTAATAGAGGGAGCCACCATTCTTGGGACACCTGATTACCATCTATGGCCCCCAGGGTTTGGTGGAAATTCCATCTGGAAGAAAATTCGGCTGCAACCTGTTTCCAGGCATCACTGGTATGGGGGCACTGCAGGACTTTGTCACCATATTCTGCAAAGATGGCCTCACAAGTCTGTCATACAATGACTGAGATGGTGTTGTGGGCTACCCTGAAGCCAAACATCAGACTCCTGAACTTCTCTCCAGTGGCCAAGAAACAAAGTGTGAAGGCCAGTCTGCATCCAGGGTTGATGGACTTCCTGTACTATGTGTCATATTTCTCAATTCTGGGTCCCACCCTCTGCAACACCTCTCTGAACATGGCTGGGTCCATCCTGACAAAATTCCTGAATGACACCACATCCTCGGCCTCCAGCTCCCTCATCAAACACTCTTAGTGATCATAGTCCAGCCTCCTGGAGAGCCAGGGCTTCACCCAATACCTCCTGGGCCTTGGTTGACGCCTTCTCTGTCTGTCAACCAGTATCTGGACCACCATAATTTGATTCTGTTGATTCAAATGATGAGCCCCATACATTTGCTGCAGTAATTTGAGTCTGTGTAGATCCATAGCCTTTGATCTACACTGCCCGACGTCTAATGAGAAATGAAAATGAATCTAGATGACCCAGGGGTTTTATATATGGATCTGTAGTGTCCACGATTTGGTTGTTACGTCTTCTCAGCATGTCATTCCTCCTCGTCATGGGCTTATTGCACCTTCCTCGACCCTCTGCCATGTTCTTGGCTGAGTCCACAGGTATCTCACCAGATTCTCAGCAGTTTTCATCACTTTGTGTATTAAGTTCGTCACATGTTCCTCGGTGTTCTTCAGACAAGTAAGATATTCTCATCCAGGTGATGAGAATGTCACAGCATCATCATCAACAAGGTGAAGATGATGGTAGCCCATGGTAGCAAGATCACAGTAATTCTTCAAATTTTCAGATTTTGACCACGTGACCACACTTTCCTGACCTTTTTGTGGCAAACTACCACAATTTCAAAATCGCAGCAATTTTTCACATTCGCCAGTTAGATCGTAGCAGGATCGCCACAGTGTGACTTGGCCATTAACACCATAGCAATGGAAAATTTAAGACAAATGTCACTCAGTCTTGTATTAAGGTATTTTGTTATAATTCCAGCCTGCTTTAAATTCTACTCACATTTTATGTTAGCACAAAATAAAAGAACTATTTTAATTGATTGTATTTTTGTTATTAAAAGAGTGATTCCATCCTCTGACTTCATTGTCGCTTAAAGCTTTATATAATTAATTATTTACAGATGGTTTTTATTTTGATTCAGGGGAATTCAAGAGAAATTGACATTTGAAGCAAGAATCCCAACATTATTAAAATTTAACCTTTACCCCTAGATTTTGTAAAGAACAGTGAAAATTGAGGTTAATTTCTGCTTATTGCTCATTACTGTGAGATTATTAAGTCCAAAGATTTAATGTAGTGAATCAATTAATGTTTAGAAATTAATGTCTACCGATGTTTATCTTAAAGATAGAAAGTAGCTAAGAGACAATAATTTATTTATAGCAATTTTTGTGACATGTTGTTCACTAAATTTTAACGGCTCTTGGACGGTAAACTATTTTTATAATATCAGGGACAGTAATTTCAGTAACATAATTTCTAGAACTTACAGATAAAATGGAAACATCTGATACCACCTGGCAGAATCTTTGTTACAAATAAGAAACACTATTGTGCAACATGTATTCTCTTGTTAATGTATTTATTTATTACACTGATAGGTTTGTGTGTACAGTTATAGATGTATAAACGTATAAACATTCAAAAGCATAGAAAATGTATCCAGTCAAAAAGAAAGAGCTTTAGTCACCCTTAAATTACAAACAAAAATGTGTGATGGTCAAACTTAAAGTCGTTTTATCTTTTACAAAAGTTTCAACAGCTGCATGTTTAAAAAAAGTCAACTTAGACTCTTGTAACTTAAAACAATATATACGTTTATCGACACAACAGTACATTTTTATAATGATATTTTCACAGAGTAGAAATAAACAAAGTGGAAAAGCTAATTGTTTTATATAAATCCTAAATGTTCTAGGATTCTAAACAAAGCTAACATATTTGAGAAGCCAACACAAAATTGAAATATCAATTTGTTTCAAGAAGCAGCATTCATGGCAGGACTTTCCCCATTGGGAACTGCCACCTTTCAGCAAATTCAATGTCAGGTTTATTTCCATTTGCAAACAATTTGGACAGAAACAGAATGCAAGAGAGAGAGTTATCACTGCAGAATCTGTTTTTCCACAGATGTTGTTATAACAGGAAATATTGGATACACGAAATTTGATGACGTTTAAACTGAAAATTGATCAAAGTATAAATATTAAACTGTACTTTTGATGGAATCTCTGGGAAGCATGTGGCTCCGCTGATTTCTAACAATTTGGCATTGTATTTTACAATCCTTTGTGATGAACTGCCTTCTAATTGAATACATGAAATTTGATGACATCCAGATTGACGATTTTTGATCAAACTGTACTTTTGATAGAATCCTGAGGAACCGTGTGGTTCTGCAGATTACAAATAATTTAGCATTGTATTTTTACAATCCCTTTATGATGAACTGCCTTCTTATTGAATACTATTCTGTGTTTTTACATACCTAGGATTAAACAAAATAACCACCAAATACATGATACAACAAGTGTGAAATAGTTTTCTGTCACAAGATTCTGTTGATCTTCTGTTGAGTGAAGACCTAGGATATGGTTATACAGTCTGCAGTGATGTGTAGGGCATCACGGCTGTCAGGCCTCCACCCTGGGAAGTGTGCTTGCACCTTAAGTATGTTTAGCAATCACACTTGAGGCTACATCTCCTTGGAGATGTGACCTAATTACTTGGGATTGGTCCCCACCCTGGCCTTGTGTTTCAGTGAGGGAAATTTCCTCCGTTTGAATTTTGAAGCCAGCACAGAAACATGGACAAGTTTTTTCATTCCTCCCCACCACGCCCATGTTTATGTTCTTTTGTACCTCTTGTTTTTAAAACACTTTTATCTTTATACACTTATTTTATATGTTTTTAGTATTATGCTAGTTAACCCCTCTTTAGAGGGAATTTTTGTATAAATACATGGAAATATTAATTTTCACATACACATTTGTAAACATTTGGTCATGTCAGCCTCTTAGGGTCGTGGGTTCTATCCCTATTACTCCAATGTCCTCACCCTAACCCAAATGCGGGTCTAGGTGGGTTTAAGTTGTAGCTTTTAGGCTAGCCTTAAACTCACCAGCTTCTTACTTATTGCTAGCCTTAATCTCCCAAGTTGCTTTACCCACACCCGGGCTTTAGGTCACCTCAGGTATATCTATCTTAAATTGTAATGAATGTGTATCATGAATTAATTATTTAAATTTCTGACATCTGCTGCATAGCATGGACTGGACTGTAAATAGCAGTAGTTTAGAAGTACATAGATATGTATAACCATTAATGATTCATATGAAAATTTTATTAAACATATGTATAATAATATAATTAATTCCGCAAGCATGCTCTTATTATCCCAGGGTAAAGGGGGCTCCTGAAATACCATACGAGTATTTTTTGCTTCAAACACCAATTAAAAACCCAGCATTCGCAGTGTCACCAGATCATAAGGTATCAAGATAACCATGAGGTGATTTAGACTGCGCATTATGTTTTCCAGAGTGTTTAAAGCTTTGTTAAACTTTTAAAATGTGTCTGCTATGTATTCAGATAAACTCTCCTTGTTACTTAAGAGTTTTCCTCTTGAAGAGTACTGATCGGGAGCAGGTCATAGAGTTGATCTTTTGGCCATACAACTTAATGTTTTGGTTGTGATGCATTAGGTGTTTAATTGGTCAGTATCCCCCAGCCCAAAGTTAACATTAATAGACACAGCGAGGAATATTATTTTTATTATTATTATTTACACACAATTAACTGTACACTACTTACTTTGCAAGAGGGGTGGCCTGGGATGTTACGCTTATGAATGAGAAATTACTATTACAAAGTTACATTTACTAGAGTTTAATTTACTTATATGATAAATTACTAAGCATCTAGTAAGAGATTACTGTTACTAAATTACAGTTTCTCAAAACTACTTAAATGGTAGAAGCTGAAAAATACCAGTTACTAAAACTGTTTTAAATTAATAACTAGATGAAAAATACTAAAATTACTAGTTACTTTAAGTAAGAGACAGAGCAAGTCAGCCAAGTGCAATCAATAAAATGACATAAGTAAACTAACCACAAAGGCAAAACCCAAGTATTAATTAAAAGTTATTTAAAGACTCTGCCCAGAATATAAAGTGACTTAAAGACAACTGATGAAAATACAGGTCACCCCATATAGTATAAACCAGTTAAAGTCAAGTGATAGTCATAACAAAACACAGTAGCATACATGATACATACAAGCCCCAAGCCCAAAAACAGGGGTAGGAAGACTGGTGAAGTAGTTTTTGAAAGAAAGAGGGACTTGGGAAGACCCTGCCTCATCCTGTATGAGATATCTTCAGACACAATCCGACGTCCAGGTGCCATGATTTTGAATTTCTTGTATCTTTACAATATTATTCAAAGCTAAGGAGGCACCTGAATGTCGGAAGGAGTGAAATGAGTAACCCTTACCCTGATAACCTATTATTTTTAAGATGTCATCAAAATGATGCCCGACTTTTGAATCTCTAAGAGGAAGCCATTGTCTTCCAGTCTTAACCTTAGGCAGCCACTTGGCACAGAGGGGAACGATTAAGGGCATGAATTTTGACAAATTTAATGACTTCAGGAGTCTGGATTGTTTTTGACCATTTTATAAGCATTTTAGCTCCTTGATAGCAAAAAAGGCATCACCTCTAGCCAAAATGCCTAGTATGATTGAAAGAAGAGATAGAATGGGCGGTTAAGTTTGATAGTCTCAAGAAGGTGAAAAAGGCAGTTAGGTATACAGCTTTAAATATTTGACCCATATACATTCTATCACAAGCCAACACTATCTTATTTAGAAGGGGGATGTCAATAAGAGCTTTTTTGTGAGATTAGGGGGCATGTTGATCTTAACTGACTTCAAAAACATCTTAACCTTGGGATGGTCAAAAGGAACAGTACTGACTGAATTGAAGGCAAGCATGGATCTTATACCCAAAATGTGATTACCTAGAGAAGAAAAAGATTTCAGTGACCACCAATTTTGAAATGGACACATTAGTGCAAACACAAAAGCCTATAAATAGTCTCAACATTCTGTCATGCAAGGTTCTTGTATTGTACTGGGCCAGAAGCCCATCCAGGATCTTTCTGAGGCTAATGTTGACAGGTTCACTGCCACCTTTGGTAGACCTAAAACAAATTATATTTGCCAATCTATATAAAGCAGTGAGGGAAGAGTCTGCATCCAAATAGGATTTTGTATTATTTGATGAAGCATTTTAAAGTTATTTGTTGTTTGGGTCAACCTGGACAAGAGGTCTGCCACTGCCGGGTATGTGGAAATTCAATATCATAACAGGGTGCCCACATTTTGATATTCCTGGCGATAGCTTCCAGAGTTGGGTCCCTAGACTAACCTGTCCTCAGTATTGTAACCACAGCATTATTATTGCATTCTATTGTAATTCTTTTACTGGCCCAAAAGGGGTCCATACTTTCATGGCTAGTAATATATTTAGCCTTTCAAGCTGAACAATATGCATATGATGACGAGTCTCTGGAATAGTTAATTTATAGACACAATTCTGCCATCTGTCCCCCATCCCTTGCGAAGAAGCATCCAATTTAATTTGGCTCCTGTCTGGCTGATGGTCAAAATAAGCCACCCCATTAAATTAGGCCAAATCTTTGGCAAATTCAGCATCCAATGGAATTCTATAATCATTTTTGGCTGACTTTAAAATACCAAGCATTCGATTCAAGAAAAATTGAGAACTCTTAACACACTTTGTTATGTGTAGGAGAGAGACTAAAAGTTATTTCCTGGTGCAAGAGGTTTTTTTGCCAATTTTGGCAAAGGGACACAATTTTCTGTAATTTTTCAGAAGGAACTGCAATTGTGCCTCACATATTATCGATTTTGATGCCTAAGCACATAACCCAAGTACTACAACACTATTTTTAGTGCTTAGAGTAAAACCCAACTCCTGTAGCAATTCGCAAAGATCTTGGAAAGATTTATGAATTTCACAGGGTAGACCAATCCCAATCAGATCATCTATATAATTTATCATGGTATGACTTTTCTGATGCATAATGTAATGTATAACATCACTTACACATTGAAAAATTGTACTACCATATCCAAATGGCAGACATGTATCAAAGAAGTACTTGCCCCAGTTTAAGCCAAGTTTTATTATTCCAACGGATCTAATTTGATATGGTAAAATGCCCGACTTATGTCAACCTTGCATAACATAACACCTTTGCCTAACTTCCTGACCCTAGCAGTTATATCATCTACAGAGGGGTATGTTGATAAAAAGTCGGGCTATCATTTTTTCTTTCCTGCTATTCACAGAATCCCAAATGAGTGTCATATCTGCTTGATCAGTTAAATCACATTAAAGTTGGTTTACAGTATCAGTATTAGTATCAATTGACATTGTCTGATCCGAAAATTGATGCATCAACACATCATCCGACATTCTATTTTCACTCTGTGCACTATGTCCATAATCAATAAAATCTCGCCTTGGGAGATCATTATCAACATTTAACATTTTATTTGTATCAATAATATCACTGGACAGCATTTGGTGATTCTGTTTCAAATTATTATCTGAGCAAACTAGATAATTATTCACAGGTAAAAAATTACCCTTGTGTACCTGAGCATCCCTTACATCACCCATTTCCAGAAAAAAATTTTTTCTATCCCTTTCAAAACTATGCTGGTTTAAAACGTCACTTTTAGAGACCATACAACCTGCATTTCTTTCTGCAACACTCTAGTACTGATGTCCGTCAGAACTAATATAACTTCTGATATTGATCAAGTACTTTGTCACCACTTGGTTTACTGCTGCCTCGATTATAATTTTTCTTCATAATACTATGATTTCCAATATGATTTCAAATCAATTGTTTACCAGAACTAGTGGCCTCAATATTTGACACATGTTCCGAAACACAATCAATGTCATTGTTTCCAATTTGTTGAAAACTACAAGCCTTTTCATCAATGCCAGTGGTCAAAGGTGTGAAACTATTATATGTTTTCACACCTTCCCACATCTCAACACCATGGTTGAAATTTTGGTTCATTGTCACGTTATTTCACACATTTTACTTAATGAACCAATTCTTTTCATCTTTGTTGACAATTTTTATGAAACAAGTTCGTTTTACCCAAACAACTATTTTTTTTCTGAGTTCTGATATCTGACTTGCTTAGGGTACTGGTTTGTTTAAGAAAAAGTTGGTAACAGGCACGCCAATTTGTTTTTTCTAATATGGACACTTTCTTACTGTACACAGTTTTTGTTCTGAAATTTTCTTCTGAAGTCAGACTATTGTCATTCAACTTACTCTGCACTGCATTACTGCAGTGCTTTACTCGTTTTTTTTTATTATTTTTGTGTGTTTTTTTTAACTCAACAATCTTTTGAAGGGTGATTCCCATTACAGTTACTGCGAATGTGCCTTTATTTGCGACCAGCTGACACATGCCCTTTGTTGTGGCTACATGCTTCAGTTTGAAAAAAATTTAGAAATCAAGGGCTTATCTCTAGAGTTGCCACCAGCTACATTACAGGTGCCCACTAATCTCTGATCATGTGGTCTCCGTATCCGATCTATTTTGTGACAATCTGACCATTCCACCCTACCTGTCTCCATCTGACAGAGGAGGACAGCATGGCTGGCCTTTTCTGAAGTCTGAGTATCCTCCATACGATCACTCATATATTCGATCATCTTATTCTTGATCTCAATATCAGACTCCTCCTGGATAATTCTACCAAAGCCAGCCACCCATTGAAACACTGACAGAGAATCATATGAAGGGCCCAGACAATACAAAATTTGGGGGGCCAATCAATTTTACATTTAATTGTTACATCTTGTGGACAACTCTCTGAGAGGTTTAGAGAGGGCTTCGTGGTATTTATTCCCTTTCGTGTAATGAAGATTTGTCATTATAATTTTCACTTTATAAAACATTAAACAATGGCTAAGTTTGTGACCATTACTGACAATTTTGATATTTTTCTGCCCACTCTTCGTGGAAAATATAATAAACGACATGATAGATAGAGGTTTCATGGAGGTTCCTCAGTTTTGACTATCTATACATAAATGTAAGGGCATTTGGTGGCACTTTGTCTTTAATAATGCAAAAGTTTGGAATGAATTACATGATGATGTTTGCTCTTGTGGCTTCCTTAGGAAGATGCTGAGAACATATCTATTTGCCGGGGTGTTCCCAACATAGTTTCTACGCACGCCACTGTCTCTGTGGTAATGACACTTGATATATGTCCATTGACCGAAAATCTTAGGAAATTAAATTAGGTGGCCTTTGTGCCTGAATTTGTGCAGGGATTAAGCCCTATAAAATTACTAAATATATTATTATAAGTTATTGTTTTAGGGTTATCGTATTGCCAATTAGTAAGGCAAATGAAAACGCCCTCTTCATATAACTGATTAGCCATATTAATTAATGTTTTACAATATATTATACTTACATATCTGTGATGTTGATTATTTTTGTCTTCTGAGCAAAACAAGCATAGCAAGATGTTTCACAAACCAATGCATATAGGTTTTTAATTAGGGTATCTGTGATCTGGTCTACTTGGATAAATATCTTAACAGTTTGACTGTGAACTCGGTAAAATTATAACCCAATTAGAGATTTTTACAATCTCTTAAAATAACTTACAAGCCTTAGGTTGTTTTGAATTCAGAATACATATAGCGAGGTTGATTGTAGTTAGTGCAAAATTAATGTATTAAGATTTCATTAAATGGAAAGCGCAGAAGCCCACAGCTTTTTTTTTCATTTTATCTTAACTGTAAAGCTTTCATTTTTATTGAAATTTTACAACTCTCAGCAAGCATAGGTGAGTATAAAATTTCACTCTTGGGCTCATATTTTATAGCATCTGCTGTCAAACTGGAAAACGCACTAAGACTGAAACCAAACAAAATACTGAGCGAATGTGTCAGCTGTTAACACAAAATGATTCACTTATGGCAATGAACAAGATTTCAAATTATTTTTTTTTTCAACAAACTAAATGATCTTTATATGTTGCAATTTAATTTGAATGCTAAAGATAAGAATTTACGAGTGACATATCATTTAAATAAAATCAAACTGTTTAAATGCATTGCAACAATTTTATTTTGCTTCAATAAATGTTATTGATTCTTAAATATTTCATTGTCTCATAAAATATCTTTGCTTTTCAATAAAAATTGCAGATTGACAAAAAAACATTCAAATCACTGAAATATGTGACTTATGAGGCAAGATGCAAAGACTAAAAAGTTAAATATGTCAGCTTAGAAAGTTAACCTAGACTGTACTTTAACCCATGCCAGCCATTGTCCAAGATCTATGTCAACTGTATGGAATTCATTTAGCTTCATTTGACTAACAACCCCATCCTCAAAGCTAATCTCGTAGTTATGGTTCCAAAGGTCTCTTTCTGCGGCTTTGCAATTATTCTGTCACTTGGAAACAATGACATGGTCCTGTAACCAAAGGGGATATGATATGTATCAACCAATGTCTCTGGGCTTTCATCCTAATTTTAAGATATCCATAAACAGAATCCACTAATGAGTAGTAAATGTCATTACATATAGTCATAAATATATATGTATCTGCATAAAAGTGATTAATATGACTTTTTAAATACAAAGGTATAAAATTATTACAATAAATCTTATTGGTGGATTTTGGGTTTCAGATTATTTGCAGTTGTCTTGTCATCACCCTATATGAGGCTGCAGAGGTCTTATGGCTAATACATTTGGTATTTAATAACTTGATTCCCAGTTTATCTGGTGGACAGTCTGAATGCTGATTATTACTTTGGTTGATTCGTCCATGTTTTGTAATTCTATTGTAATGTCAACACAGGTTAATTGGTCCAAACTTGTTTGAATGTATCAGTGACAACTGTCAAACATTTCAAATGTAGTAGAAATAGATCCTTAAAGTATCGACAAATTCTATAAAGGTCTTTGTTTTACCAAAAGCAAACATGTTATTGATTTGTGTCACCATAGTTTTCAGCAGTTTAAGACTCCCAGAGCAACATTTTTGTGGATATAAATAACCAGCAGGTCAAAATGTGGCAGACAATGGGGCACTGTGCTTCTGATTATAAAGACACATTCCTAAATGGGATTACACTGGGCATCTTATTGAAATAGTGTACATGGTGGATATGAGAAGATACTCATATCTTCATTAGAGTTTTATGTTCATCTTTTTTGTAACCATTTTGGCTTTCTCACTCATATCGAAATGTGTTACAGAAACATTTTTTAGTTCCAATAGTAATGCAATAGTTTTATAGTCAAACATTATTTTGGTGGTCACCAATTTAATGCTGCTCCTTTGTGTTTGGCTTTTCATCATTTACCTGTCGGTAACACTGCTTCTTAGGGCAGATTTCATCGACCACGGCTTTTACCATTGCACATGGGTTACTGTTACAGCCAACTTGCAGCTTTCTGTATGATAACCTCTTATTCATACCATTATATGTTCTGATTATGTCAACAGCTTGATACAGTTTGAGAAATGGAAGTTATGTATTGAAAAGGTAATTTTTAGGTTTGATGTCCTACCGTTATTTTTAAGTTAGTTTGGAGAGTGAAAGTTTGATGTGATTGTTTGCAAAACTGGAGATGGGTACAGGTGAGTGTGGTTGATAGAGTGCAAGAGAGAACATCATTCTTCGTTTAATTTTGACAATAATGAGTGGCCATTAAGATCAATTTACACTGGTTTCACAGGAATGTGTGATATAACAAATGTTAGTCAACCCGGGTGTGTCCTTGACTAGTTTGTGATAATTTCATCCAGGGAATGTTAACACATTTAGCACTAAGTAGCAGTTGGTAATTGTATGCATCTGTTTTTATTTACCACAATAGAGATTTGTCATAAAATTGTGTAACACTGGACCTTTGATCTTAAAAAATATGTAAATTAAGTAACTGCATTGAGATTCGTGTTACGCTGTTTGGAATATGGTTTTGAGATTCTTACAATTACAGTGGATCTGTCAGGAATCAAATAAAGTCTTTATGGTAGGAGAGGAATGAGAGTTTTTATTTGCCATTTTAAATTCCTCAATTTGAGGCCTGGCAACATACTTATACTATTTTCTGCATACTTTTAAATTGAAAATTATTACAAGTAATAAATGAAAACACTGGCAGAAAGTCGGTGCAGTCAAAGTGTGTTTCCCATATTTCATTATGTGGACACAAATATGACCATTTGAGTTTTACCTTTCATGTGTACTCTAAAGATATATTTTGTTTTAATGCATTTCATAAAAGCCTTTTGAAAAAGAGATTTAATGAAACATGGCAATTGTTTCTGCCTAAGCCAAGCAAATTGTTTAAAGTTTTACCACTCACTCATTTTCAGTCATAATATTTCTTAATATGGAAAATTAAATAAAAGCCAAATAAAGAAGATGATTTTCAGTAGCACGAGATTTTCACATAAAAATGTTTTATCTTAAAGAACTGTTACAGGTCTTTTTCATGCAATATCATCTCCACAATTTCCATGGCAATATTGAATACAGATGCCATGTCTGTCTGTGTGACAAAAACCTGAATATCTACAATCACGACAGAGGATCTGAAATGTCAAATTTAAAGGCACATTCAACTTATCTGTAAGAGATGCAAGAAGTGTGTGTTGTATAGAAATACTACTATTTAATATCAATACAATCACTTATTAAAAATGATGAATTGTGAAAACAGCGCTAATGTGGTTTGTTGAAATTGGTATTTTTGTTATCCTCCACGTAGTTGTGTGTATGTCCACCTTATGACTTGTAAGATTTACATGCGGTCCCAGTTGTAAAATGATAATGTCACATCAGAAAAATAGGACATAAGGTATTTCAACAATTTAAACACCACAACTATGCAATCAGGGCGAGAAATACGATTTTAGTTTTGGGAAATGAGCAAACCAACTGATATCCTAACAAAGTGCAGAATTCCACCTGTGGCTCTGGAAAGTATTTCTATAATTTTAGGCCACACTAGTTAAATATGTACTTATGGTCAGCCCATTGCATGGATACTATTGAACATTACCTTGGCTAAAAGTAAAGAAGTCTATTGGTATGTCGTTAACATGCTGTTACATTTCCTTACATAATCATTACATTAATGTTTAAATACAGCCTTCTGACATATAAGGCCATGAATCTAAACCAACTTCCAAGTCTTTTGTTTCTCATCAAACCTAGTGGTCTGAGTCCTTTTGCTACCTTAGCCAGACCTGATAACCGCATGAGGATGTTAATGCCGCCACATGGAACATACTTCCTAATGCCATGAGAGTGCAGGATATTGTCACTGGGTTAAGATAACAGTTGAAGACTAAACTATTCAGGTTAGCCTATCCGCCTCCACAGTCTTCTCCCCTGCCAGATGCTACCGTGAAGACAGACTCATTCTGTAAATTGAACTGTCACTATATGGCCATTGGTGACTAGGGGGGATGTCCACATCAGTTTAGCACTTTATAAATACTTTCTTGTTTTTATTTACAAATATTCTCCCCTTAGGTAAAGCTAGCTATGTCCTTATTCAGGCAAAGGACTCATAACCTATATAAAATCCATTGGGGATGTTTTGACATAGAAGTCACATTTCACATACTTAAAGCATACTTATGCCTGTGACATCTAATACAGATGATCTGGGGTTTTTTCTCAGAATTCAAACAGTTTGTCTAGTCTTTTGTGAACTTGACATTGAAGGGATGTTTTTTCTATGTAATTGTATACAATCAAAAGACAGCTTAAATTTAGTGATAACATGACATCGGGATTATATTTATTTTATTGAAAAAGTATTGGCTTGTCTGCTACTATAACTAATACTGATGGCTGAACACTCACTGCACATGCCATTGTTTATAATAACATAACTAAGCAGTTTTACCTGCAGTATATTCTCTTCAACTTAATTTGAAGAATAAAACAAATGTAGTTATGTCTCTTCATTGAGCTCAAGCATTAACTAATTGGTTTTGGCTTTAATGTAATTCCTTGTTAAGAAGTCCCTCTGCCCTTGATCTTCGCAGCACCAGTGTGTTCAAAACAGTCCTGTTAGAATTGTGGCTTATACCACCAAGTACTAACATATCACTCCTATCAGAAACAGTCTTGATTGGTTGCCTATCATGCTTCACTCTGTTTTCAAGATGACTGTATTGGTGTACAAGATTCTACATAGTGGTAATTCAAAATACTTTGAATCTTTCCTTAAACCCAAACATAGTGTGTATAGAACTCATAGAAGTCAATCTGATGGCATGCAGCTGGAAATCCTACACTTTGCATGAAAATATAAGTCTACATTCGGTAATTCCCAGGGTTATAGACGTTTTGCAAAATGCCCCTGTCCTTCAACTACTGTCCGAAGTTTGTATGCTACCTTTTGATATAGTGGCGACATGCCAAATACCTTGCCTTTCTGAATTTGGTACCGTGACCATGTGCAGACAAGGGCTAGCATGCACAGATAAATTTCTTGCTTCATTAACTGAAGGTGTGGTCCACTGTGCATATCAGGTTGTGACTTGGTCTTCTTTCAGTGTTAGATGGTGACATAATGTGAGTGGAGGTAAATGAATGTTTCTTCACTGTGTCACAAAGTTGCATACAAAGCTCGGATGGTAGTTGAAGGACAGAGGTGTTTTCGCCCAATGCCTATAACTAAGAATTATACTATAAATGGTTTATAAAAGTGAGAAAACAATATTGTTGTACATTTTAACTGAATACTTTCCTTATGAAGTGACTTTATGGAGTTGGGACATGTCGGGACTCAGCCGGCCAACATGGGCGATATTGGAAGCACTTATGCTTAGATGAGGGTACTCAGGTATGTGATTTCAGGTTCAGGTAGATGTTTATCGATCGGGTACCCGGATATTCAGATTTCCATTGAGATCACTACTCGAAAGGTATGTGGGGTCCTAGAAGGCAGTACCGCCTGTATTGTGAATTGGGCATTGAAAGCATTTTGGCCTCCATTTTGCATATGATGCCCCAGGGATTTAGAATGATCTGAATGGTGATGTACGCTCAGCCAAATTTATCTCTTTATTACGGGAAGAAGTTGAAAACCTGTCTCTTTGCAATAGCTTACCTACCCTGATTTTTCTGGTCTTGTCTCAGTCTTTCTCCATAGTGCTGACCCCTGTAATGTTTCTGATTTAACAATTATTATGTCTGCTTTCTGGCATTATGCACCTTACAGTCTGTCAGTAGATGGAGGATTAAAGTACCATATGAATTAGAATGTCACTTTCAAAACATGGGTCTTATCACAAGTAGTGGAGGAGATGGAAGAAGCTTCTGCTAGATGATAAAGTTTCCATGCTGAAAACCATCGGACAGTGGGCCAGGAATTGAACGCAGGATTTTAGAGGTGGCGTGTGGGTGTGTTACCTACTCAGCCATCTTACTCCCTTCATCTGAAAATTGTCTTCCATATTAGTCATCGAACCAATAAAATTTGCATCTTTCAAATAACTGCAGTGGTTAGTCTTACTTGGGTCGTTTTTGTAGACCTTTTATTACCTTATTTTGTAAGCACAATCACAGCTTTAGTTTTTTTTAACTTTGCAGTTTTTGTGTCAAAAACTCAATGTTTAATAAAAAACATCAAGCAATCTTTCCCTACAATTGGTCTTTTACAAGTCAAAGTCAATTTCCCCAGCTTCATTTACATTTTGTGGGGCAAATTCTGGAATCAAAATACTGCAGCCTTTATTTTTGTCATCAGTTGAATACCAGTCTGTCACTGTTTATAATGAACTTCAATGGTGGAACAAGAAAAAGGAAGAAATGGCATGGTTTTCTTTTGGTTTTTTTTTTCTAAATGAAAATATTATTCAAAATTCGAAAGAGCCTTTTCAATTATGGCTGGGATACTAATGTAGTTTTCTCCTATTCAAAGTTTATCTGATCTGATCAGATCTGATACCACCCCCCACCCACCACCCCCACCCCCCTCTTGATGTGACTTGTTGTGTAACTGATCCAGCGCCAACAATATATAGGTTCACTGGTAGTTGGGATACCCTGAGCCTGGTGCCCTCGGGTTTATAATGCATCTCTACCTTTTACTTTCACCCTCTTTGAGCTTGGTCCCTACCCCTTTGTCCCGGGGGTAGGGAGGTCCCCACTAGGATTGATGTGGGTCTTGGAGTTATAGGGATAGGCTGGCCCAGGCTGACCCTGGTGTCCCCCTACTGATTTGATTTCGAGCTCTTTTCTCTGATCAGGAACTGAGCGGATCTTTGATCACTGGTAGTTGAGGTCCCTTGAGATTGGTCCTCTCAGGTTATAGCGCAAATATACCTTTAATTTACACTCCTTGACCCTTGACCCCTACCTTTTGTCATGGGGGTAGGGAGGTCTCCACTGGCATTGATGTGGCTCTTGGAGCTGCAGGGATAGGCTGGCCCAGGCTGACCCTGGTGTCCCCCTACTGATTTGATTTGATTTCGACCTCTTTTCTTTCGACTTTGGACTGACTCTGACTGACTGTGTCTTTGTACTGATTAGACTATGCAGCTTCATAATTTAGGAACATGGTAACATTGTGTAACATTGTTTTATGGATATTAGGTAAACAAATTTATGTATCACTATTGATGTATTATGGTATTATTGCGTTTTGGCTGGGCTTTTGCCCCCTTTTAGTATATGGTGTTTTAAAATTTTCTCCATTTATTTTGAAAATTTTAAATGTTTACTAACATGTAAATAAAATACCTCAAACTTGTGTTCAATCTTATGGCATTACAAGCTTACATGTTATACTTGACCTCACACCGGGGTTTGAACCTGCTCATCATTTGCAATCATATCTGTTATGGTGCTGATCTCACATGGACCTCAGTTAATGACCTTTCACCTTTTGAAGCTTCATCTTCAGCCACAGAAACTGAGATGTGAAGTGTGATTACTCATACGAATTTTAGAATGCTTTAAAACTATATACTTTTCATACTGCAGCTGAAAGTGGATCATACAAACATGCTTTATTGTGATGTCTAATGTTGTTGTTGTTGTTGTTTGTAGAACACCTTTCCTTCGAAAGGAATCACATCATCCAAATAATATTGTTATATATTGTTTTTATGCATGATATTCATAACGAGACTTTTGATAATGGATAGTCTCAATACAATTGTGCTCTGCTTCTGCAAGATTCCTTTAAGGCATTCCTGGAAATAGTGTAATCAATATAATAATAGAAGTAGTAGCTTACTACTATAATATGCGCAGAAATTACTTTTAACAAAATGTCAGTTATTGAGTCGGGAATAACACTTTACTGTGGATTTTTTCCTGAGAATGGATGGTATTCTGTCAATTTGTTTTTAACTGTGGGGATATCTGTATTTTATGTTAGGCTTTCATATTTTCTTATTTCTAGCTCACTTATATACATGTTTTAACATAACAAATATTTACTACTCCTGACCTCCTTAGAATTCGTGAAGGTTTTTCTGGAGTACCTGCTCTAATTGAGTAATATGTGTGTTTTTAAATATATTAAAACTACTTTGTATGAATAAGTTTCAAAAGTCTATATACATAGTCTATATATTATACTATACACTTCTCCAGTCTACCATCTCTTTTGTTGTTCTAATATTGTTTGACAAGGCAGACAACATCAGGACTTTGCCGAAAAAATCACCGTCATTGATGGAAAAAATAATTATTACAGTTCTAGCATTTGAAAATATATCACTAGTATTGGCAATATAGTATTCAAGATAACTGAAAAATAGCATCAGAGATGAAGACCATGAACAGGCAAACCTACAGGAGAAATAACACTTAAGGAAGAGCAAAATGTAGGTAAATACCCTGTATCAAAAAAAAACACTTCAATAGCAAGATGACAGCATTGATTTTTAAATTAAAAGGTTTGAAATTGTAAAATTTGTTAATTGATCTATTTATAAATAAAACAATAGATGTCAATGGAAATAGCATAATTAGATTAAAAACGTGCATATAATAATCAGCATCAGCAATCCATATAATTTTGTGGTCTTAGAACAATGTCTCAAATGTGCCAATAGTAAACATTCTGGCAAAGTCAAGGTCTAAGGTCACAACAAGCTCACATCACTCACACCCTCAAATTAAGTGTCAAATTTCTACACTTTATGGTTTCATAGAAAGACTCCGGACAACATTTAAACCTCAAGGTCACTTCAGCATGATTCAATATCAATTCATGGTCAAACATGACATTGCACACCTAGACCCCAGGCAATATCCATGCAAAATATCAATTTCTTACACTTTACGTTTTCTAGTTTGTAAACTGGACAAGATTCTACTGGTTGTGGTTACTCTGGCAAGATCAAGGGTCAGATCATATTAAACCATGACCTTTCACACATATATCACTCAACCAATGTCCCCACCAATAATAAAATTAATCTCCCACATGGTAAAGATATTTCCTAACTGACTGATGTCCAGCTGGATGCTATGGGGCAAAATACCTGCACAGCTTTTAAATCCTGTAGCCATTTGTTATTGTGGCTTTCTGTCTGAAGGCCTTAAATAAAATCTAAATTATTATTTTCTGGATATCTTTGCACTAGAAATAGTTAGTAAAAAAGTCAGCTGAAACACCAGTAGGAGATACATTCTAAAAAGTGTGCTTCTACTTTCAACAAATCTCTATCTTTAAACATGTGGCTATAAATGTGACTATTTGAGGTTTTCCCCTATGCACCCCAAAGAAAATTGTTATGTGAGCTAATTAAAACATCTTAGTTTCTCAGTGTTTTCCAAAAACGTTTACGATGCAATTTCTTTTACAAATGGGAAAACTCTGTGTGTAACCTTAGCAGATTGCTTAATGTTTTGCCGTGTCACTGAATTTAGTCTTAATATATCTAGAATTCGAAAGAATGGATAAATTTCGTAAACAACGATATATTTTGTTCAATAACGTGATATTTTTTTGATAAAAATGTTTTCACTTAAGGTAATGGTACAGCTCTCTTTCAGACAATGAGCTTGTGCGGTTAACATCAACTTCACAATTTCCATGGCAACGTTGAAAATAGATGCCATGCCTCTGTGTGTAATAGAGACATCCCTGAATCCCTGCAGTTTGACATTTGATGACGTCATACTCAGGAAGCAGCTATCACAAGAGAGGATTTGATGTGTGACAGTTTGAGACAAATTAAAAGAGATTAAATTTTTATCCACCTCAAAACAAAATAATCCTGTATGTTGATGTTGAAACCTCACAAACGCCTTATAGTTTACATAATAATGTGCAACATAAACAAAAATGTACCGTGTTTAAACTTCCTTTATTTCTCTCGGTGTGGATAGTGGGTGGTTGGAATATACAGTAGTTTAAAGGCTGATTATAATAATTGTTTAGAAAAAAATTAGCATCAACAAAGTACCCTTTCCTTTTGGGGACTTTTTAAAGGATGATAATGTAGTTTCTGCATGGCATCATGGTCCTAAGTGTGTATACATCCAAAATAAAATGCAGTTTACATTGTTTCATTTTATATATTAATGAACCAGTTGGACACAGACTGACTTGTTCAATGTTAGTGAAAAGGCTTTATTTTCCACATCCAAAGAAAGGGTGCTAGGTTCATGATTCTGTTATACGTCATAATTTTGAGAGGCCACAGCAGGCCAAACAAAATCCAGGGAAAGGTAGTAATCACATTGCAGAAAGAAATTATACAACTTAAGACATGTTTAAGTGTAATCTATAACACAGATTACAGAGTGTTGCCAAACCAGTCTACAAACAAAAGTCTATAAACAGATAACTTTCACTGACCAAAAAGACACAAAAGGCAGCCACGCTTTGGATATACATCATAACAGTTTTCAAGGATTTTTAACATCCTGGGTAACATTTCTCATGGATTCAAAATGATGTTGATGTTACACTTCAAGAAACAATAAAGCATGACTTTACATGTTCCAAACCTGGGGATATCCGGGCATCTGGTAGTTTTACTGGAAAAGTTAGAATGGTGTATAAGTGATTCGTGTTTTTTGTGGTTTAGAGGAACTATGACCTTGATTCGAACACACAAGTATTCTTTTCTATTCTAGACTTTTAAAGTGCTTAATCTGTTCCAAGGCAGACTGTAAGGCACAACCACAAGAAATCAACAACCATTATTCCATAGACATTGGCCATTCTATACCACGGAGATCCCAGGTAGTTTATTGGCTAAGGGGATATCCTTTTTGAAGAGATAAGATTTTAGCTATCTTCTGAAACAGGCAAGAGTTGAGACAGAATGAATATCATCCAATAAATCATTCCAAGCTGTGGGAGCATCAAAAAGTAATTCTGTGGCCAAAGTGTCTTTTGGATTTATGTACAGATGGGTAGAATCGAGGAACTTCCAAGAGCCTTTTATTTGGAGGGTTGTATCTTGTGCCATATCTAGCACAATGAAAAGACAAAAGAGAAAAGTATTCTAACCCAAGCAGTCGTTTCGCCAAGCTTGCAAATATTTATAGAGGGGATTTTGTAAAAATGTATTTGAAGTGGAAAATATATCAAAAAGAGGAGAAAAGAAACAACCACAGTCCCCCCCCCCCCCCCCCCCTTTGACCTTGATTTAATTAACTTTTGTACAACTACTTTTGTATCTATACAGTGTATTTAACTGATACATGGTCACCTTTAATCACCTTCAGTAAAGGAACCATTTATCCAAAGTTTGGAGATCTAAACTGAAAGATGTAAGCAGTTAAAGATGGCTTTTTACTTTAAAAACCGAAAATGTCTATAGTTACCATTCCATGCAGAATATCATTTATTTGCTGCTATGGTTTTGTAGTAGAACGGCAGGAGTTAGATTGATCTTGAAAAATGATTAGCAGAGGAAATTTTATTTTAACTCATTATTGCAGTATTATATTTAGGAGTGTAAAAGGAAGCATAACAATGGCAGGATAATTTGAAATGAAAGAAACTGGTATCTCATTTCATCTTTTGCCAACAAATAAAATAGAATTGTCCACATTCATATGTAAATTAGCAATTGTTCATCTGAGTAGCTCATTGTTTCTTTTCAGAAATAGAACACAAAAGCAAGAAAATATCCTGTCAAGACCTGATATCTTCTATTCTTACATATTGATCTTAGCTGTGTTATTCGCAGGAGCTTTTCAAAAGATATGTGCAAAGAAAAGTGCCATCTAAAGTAAAAAGCTTTTTCCAAAATCTTGAGTAAAGAAATATCATGCTAAAACGGCATTTTACTTTCAGTACCAGAAATATGGAATATATCTGTTCTATTTACTTTTCATTGATTTCTTTTTTTTCTGATTATGCACTCACTTTTTATCATTTTCACTTACAAATTGTACAACACATAAAGTGTGAGTTGTTTAGCCTAATCTAATCAAACTTTTATAGGGATTAATCTTTGTACTAGCAGATTCTAAGATTGAAAAATGCAGATTTTTGCTAATAAATTCATTAAATTTTATGTTATAATTGCAATTAGTATGCTAAATGAAATCCTAATTTTATGAAATTCAAATGTCACTCATTCAAGCCAAATCAAACAACTGCTTCCAGTAGCTTTTCTTGCTGGTTAATTTCTTTCCAGATGTTTCCTTTTTTACCACACAGAGACGGAGATGTAATCTTTCTATCAATTTTGTTACAAAATATGGGAGTGGTACGTTCTTTGTATTTAGGCCAAGCTTAATTTAAGGTTACCTAAACTTACTTTAAGTTTTACTTATATATCTGTCAGTTATGTCACAAATTAAAACATAGTCTTCCAGCCAATATAAATGTAAAAAGCTTTACAGCTGTATTGAATTACCATTGAACTAAATCTGTCATTGTAAAAATAGAAGGAGACCGACTTCAGTGATTACTTTATTAGTATTCTACCCATTGATAAAGGAATCCCCAGTCATAATCTGCTTTACTGTAATTAGCTGGTCGCAAATCTGGATTTTGTGAGCTTTTCAGCTTACTGTAGACAGAGGTTAATTGAAATAAAACCTTCTATGTATAGTGAAGGATGAGAAAACACAAAGAACACGAGGGATGAACAGGGATTTGGACATAAAGAAATTACATAAAATATGCATATAGCTTGGGGGATACGCCATGATTTGTAGTTATTAGCTTTCTTTCAAACAAAATGATGTGTCACACATTGTGAGAAGGCCTGTTGAGCATTGTAAAGTTTAATCTAATCTAATCAGTTTTTTCCTTGGGGGTTCTAAGGTACACAAAAAAAAAATTAAATGTTCTATCTTTAATAAAACTACTATCCGAGAGGGTTTCAGGCTTCATAAGACATATTAGGGAAGGCAATTCAGTAATGCCACCTTAATTTACATTTGGCAGTTATTATCTCTACCTTAAAGCTTACGCCAAACTTTAGGTTAACACAACCTGTTCTCTGGAGATCTTTGTACTTAAGGTGGCCTTATTTAAGTAGAACTTGTCTTGCCAAGACATAGAAATATACCTGGAAACCTTTGTGTATACTAGTTTTATTTTCGAAATGAAATCTGTGAGAGTGTACTTAATTGGTGAACTAAGGACGAACTTATATTGGAAAATTATAATTAAAATTCAAAGAAAACAGTTTGTCCAGTTGCCTTAAAGCCAGAATGGATAACTAATGTGAGCATTACAGGGTGAGCAGATCATAAGGAAACCTTAGTGTCCCATGAGTGGATGAAGTTGGGAGGTAAACCAAAAATCAGTTTTACAAATTACATTTACACGTGAGTTACAAATTGTTGTGAAAATGGTTTTAAAATATTTAAAGTATTTAAATGCTTAAAAGTAAAATTTAAAGTTAAATTGTAAAATAATTCAAAAATATGAGCCAAATCTAATTGAAAGTAGGAGGGGACAACTGTGTAGGGTATATAAGAAGCTGCCTACAAGGTGTGGTCGATATACATCTCGATGAAAGTACTCCATCAAAGGCCATGAATCATGATGACTTTGAGACTGACATAAATGTACATAGCTGTATATCTGCCCCTGTGTCCCCCAGCTCAAATTCAGGAACACTGTCAGTGGGACCTTCTATCTTCCTTACTCTTCTGCCCTTCTTAGGACCCATTTTTCTTTGTTAAAAAAGTAACATTTTGCTTGTCTAAATCTAAGGTCAGCCAACTTCTAAAACTCAATACTGCCCTATATAATTTGAAAAAAAAACTCCTATTCTTGAAACGCTGCCAGATGTAGTCTGTCAGATGCCAGATTCCAAAGGATGCATTGCGCAAGCTGACTTGCCTAATATAGACAGAGATTTCATAACATAATAAGCCATGCATCGGAAAAATGAAGCCAGCTTGTCCTACACAGTGCCTGGCTAGTCTGTTGCTGTAATGTCTTATCAGTTTCTGTTTACGGCTTGTCTGTATGTGTTCTAGGCTTATCCTGCTGAGATGGTACCGACTCGATGGTTAAAGACTGCGACACTCCCCATCTTTTCTTTCAAGCACGGTCGGTTAGTGTTTAAGACCTGTCTGGAGGAGTTCTGGTACTTAACCAAGACAGGACGGCAAGTTTTTCAAGACAAGATGGTAACAGTATAGGATAAGACTGTGACTGACAAGCCACTGCAGGAAGGTTTCCAGGCGAGCGGAGACAAGGTCTGGATACAGAATCATGGAGGGTCGATGAAATATCAAAGATGTTTGTTATTTTGTTGATCCACTGCCACAAGCTGGGAAACTACAACCGAACAGACTCATTGCTCCCGACCCTCCAAAAATACTTAGTTACCGACAAGTCAGCTCCAGTGGAACATCCCAATGAAGGTCACAGTTTAGTTGTTACAACAGACAGGGTCATATTTACGCAGGTCCTCAGCACCCATCCAGAGGTGACAGCCTTTGAATATATACCAGGCCTGCCAACCCACTAGGCCACTGTCGACCGTAAGGTCTTGTAAGCTCTAATAGGGAAGAGGCAAAATGTTCTTCAGTTTTGAAATTTGAATACTATAATGGGCTGTTCTGTCCTGCAGGACCTTTGGGTGCAATATTCGACATCTGAGAAATCTCAAAAGACAGGCTGCTCTAAATGGCTGTTGGTTTCACAAGGCCGGAATTACATAGAAAGTAAATCTTGTGAAAGATAAAAGATACAGTAAAAGATACAGTTATAAAGCTAAAGCACAGTTGAAACCATAATATTGTCCTAACTTTGATATGTCACATAAATTTATATGTGACATAAAAATATATTTATATTTTGTATATACTAGTTTAAAAATACATCCTCATCTGCTTAAAATAATTGTAAATCACGCCTTTGTGTTCAAGTTGTGCTGAGTAATGATAGGCAGCAGAAAATGTTAGGAATATTAAAAAATAGCCTCCTAAGCACTGTGTTAGAGATGTTGTAAATTATATTTGTTTAGCACAGGCCAGGTGCACATAGCATTCAGATATGATCAACATTGGTATGGCTCCATCTCGCTCTTTTGCTACCTGAAGCAGAATTTTTTTAATTAATTGATATAGCTTTAAAGTCAGTTGTATTATATTCTATTACACATTACACCATGTTGTTGTTGGAGGTCTGGGGGAAAACCCTGACTACTAACTTTTTCAACTACCAAATTTTCACTTCAAGTTTGGATATGGAATCGAACCCAGAACCGGAAGGTGGATGGTTAGTTTGTTGCTGCCAGATGTTATTAGTACACAGTGTTGCAGATGTTATCAATACATAATATTGCAGATTTTAAAAGTATGCAGTATGCACTGTTGCAGATGTAATTAGTATGCACTGTTGTAAATATTATTAGTATGCACTGTTGCAGATGTTATTAGTACACAACATTGCAGTTGTTATAGTATGCAATGTTGCAGATCTTATTAGTATGCAGTGTTGCAGGTGATATTAGTATGCGCTGTTGCAGATGTTATTAGAATGCACTGTTGCAGATGCTATTAGTATGCAGTGTTGTACATGCTAATAGTACACAGTGCTGCAGAAAACTTGTTCTTTGTATGTACAGAGGTGTGGTGTCACGATACACAGCCTACAATGTTTTACAATAATTTGACACTTTTATTTCACAAATACTCTCTTAAACTGAACACAAATTGAATTTAGTACAGTTTCAAATGGTATAATATTCAAAAAGTCAGTGTTATTCAAGACTTCATCATCATGGGTAAGATATAAATATTGCAACCAATGATAAGCAAAATCTCACTTTAATAATTAACTTTCTTTGTAACACAAGTGATTCACAGTGCAGCTGTATTTATATATATGTTGAAGTATGAGCTCTAGTGAGGCTCTTGCTTCCAGAGATCACTTTTTTTGTTGTTTTTGTCTCCGGACTTTCATGAATTGTGGCATAGTGGGATGAGTACCTGTCTCGTCACTGAATTTAAGCAGCAAATGGGCTACATTAATTACTTGGATGGGCGACCACCTCAGTGCACTACTCATGTCTCTGATGGATTTGTGGCTCATGCTAGTGGACCAAAACCCCTTTCTCTCTTGTTGTGTACAAAAATTTAACTATTTTTGTTTTACCTTATATAAATTGACTTTCAACCCTACTCAAAGTTTTTTTGTGTGTACATGTTATATTTCTTATGCATTTAACATGATAAAATTAATAAATAAACAAGACCAGTAGTCTGTGCCCTTTAGATTGATCATACTAGTAAAATAGATTCGTGGGAAGCCACTAATAAGACAACAGTGGAATCTCATGACATAACCAGCAGTAGATCATTTAATTGCAATTGGCCTTCATAAAATGAAGAAAAAAGAAACAATGAATAGATCTCCTGCTGATTATATTATGATAGTTCTTTATCTTGATTGTTAGAGGCTAACATCTTAGGTATTTTACTAGGATCAATAGTTCATGATTTGAATAAGTTTCATTCTACTGCTATTGCACAATGGCCTGTCCAAAATAATGGTAATGGTCATAGTATTTTAATAGAAATATAGGGACAGCATTTTAGAAAGCTAGAACAAATTGGAACAGTCGCCTTATTTCCACAATGTTTAGACACACTCTCTTTCCACCTCTGAGGTACTGGCTTCAATTCCTGGCCTGACCCGAAGTTGGGAGATTGGTAGTTCCTTGTCTGTCTCCGATAGTTTCAGTTTAACATTCCTTGACCAAATAGCATGAATCTTTTTCTTTCATCTCCTCGACTACTTACCATGTATGTAATACATTATAATGAAACAGACGTTTAACGCAAATTAATCAATCAAACCCACAGTTTCTGCTACCTGTAAGCATATATCACAAACAGATTGAGAAATTCCTAAACTCAGTCTGGGTATAAAGACTATAATGTTAAACCTGTTTGATGTATGTTTGCATTCTGTTTACTTGAGAAAAGCCATAATAGTGACATGGTTTTGTGTTCATTTCTTCCCCTACTTGAACATACATATTCTTTGTTTCAGTTATTTCAATGGAAAGGCATAATGCAAAGTTATTAAACTTAAGATTCCGTGTACATTTATTTAGTGTTTTACATCATGCTTAGTATCTTTGTATGGTTATATTCTGATATTCTGTGCTGTAAATTGCCAACTAACGGCAAGCAACTATATATATATTACACCAAAAAAAAACATTTTAATGTAAAGTTCTTAGTATATTGTGTAATCATAAACATATTTTTTGAATGCAAGACCTGTTAAAGTGCCTAATTGAAACATGTCGATTTATCAGTACATACTGACATTAAGTACATTGCATCTTAGATTGCAACAAAAAGATAAACATGCTGTTTCCACTAACTTTAAACCCATTCAACAATATTCTTCCATGTCGGTTTTACTGTTACAATTGTATTAAGCTAGCCCTCCAGAGTGTTGGAATACATAGTACTTAAACATATACTATTTAATTTGGAAGGTAATATTCATAAAATGCCAAAGTCTAGACATTTTATGAAATCAAGTACAAAATATACTCGATGGAGCATCAAATCTTTTCTAAGACATTTTATAATGCCAACCCTGGGAATATAAAACCTATCCCCCCAATTTGTCTGCAAAAGATATTAAAAGCTATGGATCATTAGATTGAATTAAATATGTCAGAAATGGTTGCAGAAAGAAGCATGTAAATTTCTCTTACATTTTGCAAAGCAATTCCAAATTAAAGTGAAGTAAGATAAAGTAGAATTGCATCTCTTTGCTTTCAAATTTAAAGCATATTTTATCTGCCTTGTGGTAATGTCTCTCCTCAGTTACTTGCAGTAACAAATCAATAGCTATCTCATTTGTCACAGAGAGAAAGAGAAAACTTTGCCTATAACACCACTTAGCCTTGTTTAAGACTCGAATTTGCATGATGTATTTTTTTAAACATGTACACAGATATCCGGTATTCATAAAGCACTCATACATGTCAGAAGATATAAGCTTATCAGACAGATCTCTCTCTTAGCTGTTTTCTCATGTAAAGCCAGTACATGTATGAGTAGATTATATAAACTGAACTTAATTTTCTGAACTGAAAATTTTCCTTTACTGCAAAGAAACTTGAGCCTTCAGCAAGGCTAGGCTTCACTGTAAGATTGTAGTAGAAAAAAAATACAAGAAAAAAAGATTAGCAGAAGTAGTCTGTAAACAATCCTGTGTTCAGCTGGAAAGAAGGGAAAAATAAGAAGCTTAAATATTTTGATGAACAATAAAAACGCAGCTTAAAAGGTCACTTTACTTACTTTGAAGAGCTAATCGCCTGCAGTTAAATTTAGCCCCCACGGAATTTTATGGCCTCCTTAAATTTGTTTATGTTAGTTAGATTTCTTGAAATGGCACACTGTGAGTATAAATCAAATGTGAATTCCCTTCCCTACAAAACCCAAGAAGTTGTTGAAAAGATAGAATAAAAACAACAAATGGCCTGGTGGCAAGGATATAGCATGTTTTTAGTAGATGATTCTTGGTTTAAATATTTCAGACCAGACCAAAGAAGACCAAAGACCAACATGAAGAATGTTTAAAGCAAGATGGCATATTTTTATGTGTGCTAAACATAGAAAAGGCATGCCCTGATTACATCTACATAACATCTCACGAGCGCTCAGAGAGTGTATACCTCCTCTGAGCCCAAACAGCTCCATTACTGCTTATGAATGCAATGGTGCAAAACTCTTAAAAAGATCAAGGATACAGAAGCGGTTACAGATCATTTCCAAATGAAATAAATCTATTAATCTAGACAAAGGCCCACCTACTGTAAAAATGTGAAGAAACAAGCCTGCTGAGTAGTCTTTTCATAATCTTGACAACAAGCAAGCAGAATCCAATGGTCACTCAGCCTCCTTGGTGGAGGTAATAAACTCGTCCTTTGAACAAGATATGGTAAATCAGATAGGGTAATTCAGGATAACAGCTTCGGAACCACTTATATTTTTTTATTGTGAAATTAATTATTTAAAACTAAATCTGTATTCAATAGGCAGGCAACAGTGCCATCTGGATCTACTTGGAATGTCCTTGAAACTAACCAATGAACTCTGCCTTAATATATTGCACCTCATGAGAGGGGTCGGGGTCAGTTTTGAGCTGCTAAGACTGACAAACCGTGTTACTTATCTTGAGTGGAATGATAAGTCATACAACTGGAAAGATCAGCCAGATCACAACAAATGATGAAGTATGATATACCCTAACAACTCCCATGACGTAATCAGAGGACTTTTATGACTATTCTTTTCTTCTTGCTTTTTCTGTTTGTTTACAATAGAGTGAACCACATTATCATAACCACATTATCACAGAAAAGATCTGACAAAATCACTCAGGACAGAAATGTTCACTCATTAAGGTTTTTAAACATATTGAGTATTTTCACCGGGCATCTACAATCACTGTGATTCCATTCCATACTGTAACAATTAAGAAGATAAGTTGTGCTACTGAAAAGAATATGCTCAGTACTGAACTAAACACGGTGCAGTTTGGCTGAGGTATCACTTACAAATCAGTCAAGCCAAATGAGTATAAGAAGCAAATGGTCTCTCTAGACCTTATCTTGAAGTTTATATTCCCCAGTTTTCCTTGCATCTCTGTGGATAGTTTTAACCCATGCTTCTTAGAAGCTAGTAGCAAAGAGAATTAACACAACAAAAGTGTGATAAGACTGAATCCGATTTTGAGCTTTGTTGTTACGCAGCATTGTTTTCAATAAATACCATTATGTTCTGACTACATTTCACCAAAGGAGCACTTTAGGAATGCTAACACACTAAAAAGGTCCATCATTAAATAGTCTTTTAAAAGGTGACCATGTCTTAGAAACTCCAATTTGTGCTTATAGAGTCCCATATCCAAGGACTTAGTGATGAGTATATATGACTATTAATAGATTCACGATTGGAAGTAGTTACAATAACAATAATTTGCAAATTGTACCTTGGGGTCAACTAAAATTGAAGGTATGATAACCATACAGCTATAACCCACATTTTAATTCAAGGTAATTGCAACCTTGTCTTAATTTATTTATTCTCACCTTTTAATATGCACCAATATTAAATTGAAGATACTATGAACTGGTTTTAATATTTTTAAATTTAGTTCTGGGTTTAAATTGTTATGTCCATTTTATTGGCTCTCATTCACAATACAAAATAAAACAAGATGCACTCAGAGAGAGCAAAACGCTCGACTCCATGTGAGCAGTCTCTCAAGTGATATAAAGTATTATAAGGAAGACAATAAAATAAAACCAAACATGTAAATTAATCGTCATAGAAATATCAAGTAGAAAGCTAAAGTCATTAAAAATACATTGAAATGGGACCTCTGAAAAATCATGACTTTTTTGTATCCAAAATAAGATCCAGATCTTTTTTTTTAGTAACTTCTTCCTTCAGTCAGGTCCTACCCACAAATTTTTAAATAAAGATCTGTTCATTAGTTCTGGAGTAATCTAAACACACACGAAAAAAACAACAGACAAATAGGCAAATAAAAAATTAGCACATAAAACATAAACTGCTGGTGGAGGTAAAAATATTGCTTAAAGGTCACTTTTTGGTTAAAATCACGCATTGTAATTTTTTGTGATGGACCGTCAAGGAATTGAAAGAAAAAAGAGAAAATAAAACAGAAATAGTAGCAAAATATTTATTTTTTACGTATGTGATGAAGAGAAGCAGTTTCACTGTGTATTCCCAATTAAAAATAAGAAAAAACTCTCTCCTGGCTTTAATTTTCACACAAATTATACCAAATTTGGAAGAATCCGTCTGTACCCCATAAAATACTTGCCCACCAAATTTGAGGTCGATTGGTGTTATAGTTTTTGAATTATGAGGGCGAAACGGTGCACAGACAGACAGACAGAAACAAACTGATCACAATAACCCTCTCCTACTGTCGAGCGTTAAAAAAACACTAACATACCCTGAAAGGCACCCTCCTTGCTGGAGATAATAAACATTAAATTAAGAAAATTTTATTTAAATGCTCAAGATATTTATGTTAATAAGTAAAATTTTAATCAATATTTGTTAACTGAAATCAGTGAGAAAATTAACATTTTGTTAAAAAATATCACAAAATAACCAATGAAATACTCTTAAGGAACCAAGATTTTGGATTGTGAAAGCTCTGGCACATTTTCATGTCAATCAGATTTGTAAAATACATTTATTCACTGAGGAATGAACAGGATATTCATTTCATAGATTTTTTTAAGATAATAATAAAAATTCATTTCCCCATGATAACCTGTATTTTAATCAGGTATAAAAATAGCAGACTTTCATCAGGAACTCTGTAAGGAGAGGTAGAAGTTCCTCACTTAATTGTCATGTGATAAATGGGTTTTGAAAGTAGCTTTGGCTGGGAACCTTTCAATTCTAAATAAAATCTAATATATTAAACTAGCCTGTCTAAGTCCCCTGTCTGATTTTTTTCTGAAAATAAGAGCATCCTCAGAGAATTATATGTGTACCATGTCACTTTTTGTATCTTTCTCTCAATGAGTAAGAAAGGGACTACTGACTAATAAATAAATATGTAATATCCCTGCATCAACATTGTGTTGTCCACTAATGAAGACACAGCAATAACACATGACAATATGTTTCTGTTATGCTCTGTTCACATGAACGCACCAAGTTCTACAATATCTCCAGTTAAATGGGACACACAATAAAGGCAAGAAAGAGTTCATCACAGGTGAATGTATCTTTTTTCATTGTTTTGAAGTGTCAACACAATGGAAACAATACCAACACAGTTATTATATAATAGAATTATCACTACATATTCAAACTCATCCCCAGTGGCAGGCTAAAGAACCTGAAGGACGTTGATAAGTGGTCATCCTTGAGCCTCTGTCTTTCAGTTTTGGGAATGTCAGTTACTTGACAGCTTGGGCTGTTCTGGTGTAGTCAGATAGGTTATATAGCGCTATATGGAGGTATTTCACTGAGTATCAATACACAATAACAAACAACAAAAACACATTGTCATGACAGATACAAAAAGTACTTGGAAGTTGTAGAAATATCAGTATTACTATATGTCTATACTCAGCAGAATGTCTTTATTACAACAGAAATCAATGTGTTTTTCAACTCATCTGTACAGCATGGGTACAGCCCAAGCTATTGTCACTACTTTTCTCTTGACTGTAATGTGGGTGTTCCACTGGAGCCAACCCTGCAACCGACCCTATGACTCTCGGGTCAGTTTTGAAAGTCGTAGGACCATAGATAAAAGGTGCGAAAAACCATTGTCAGGTAAGAAATCCCCGAAAAGATGGTATACTTCCTTATAGGATGTAATGAGTATACATACAAGCTCTATGGTTGGGGACATTTTATACACGACCAGTCCAGAAACTAGTATGACAAGCCCTAAACCCAGACAAGCCGCATCACAAACAGACATGCCATAATGACACACAGACAGGCTGGGACCATGTTCCAGGCCCATTACAACAAGACTGATTGTTTTTTGTATGTCAGTATCCAGAGTCGGGATCTAGAATCTGGATCCATAACACACTATATAAACCCCATCACCTGTGACAAGCAACTCATCTATCACTGCAAAGATGACAGCTACATATCAATATGAGCTTTTTGACAACTTGAGGGTCCTTTGTTTTTTTATTTAGTTTAATATGTTATTTTTTATCATTATTTCTAGAAAAGAAAACAACAGAACCTAGCACCTGTCCAGGCAGCACCACCACCACTGCCCCAGCCCCTAACACGTAGAAGGAGGAAGCCACAGGGTTATGCTCTGGATACTTCAAAGGGAGAAGAGAGGGTGCTACAGAACACTTGGAGCTCATAACAACTTACATCCTAGGTTACGGGAATTTCATCAGGATGTCACCAGCCTTTTTAATTGAAGAAAGAATTTTCAATTGCCTCAAGAAGTCACACACAAATTTCAGGAAGCCACCGGAAGTTTGGTTGAAACTGGCAGTTACTGTCAGGCACCTGCCACAGGAGAAAGCTAAACTTCAATGCAGTACCATTGGAGACTTGGCAGAACTACCATTAGTAATTTTGTCCCCAAGGTGTGCAAAGCCATCTTTGAAGAATTTCAGCAGGAATATTTGATCTGTCCAACAGATCCTGAAGAGTGGAGAAGCATTGAGGAGAAATTTAGAAACAGATGGAATGTTGTTGGTGCACTAGATGGCAAACATATTGCTATAAAGAAGCCCAAAAAGTCAGGCAGTGAATATTTCAACTACAAGTTTTACTTCTCCCTGGTACTGCTAGCCCTGGTCGAACCAGAACCACTTGGAGCTGGAGGGCAAAATATATACTACTTCCTGTAAGGTGACGACGCTTTTGACCTTATGCCTTGGTTGGTCAAGCCCTACAGCAGAAGATAACTGATCAGGAAGGAGAAAATAGCCCACTACAGGATGTAAAGGGGCAGGAGGGTGGTCGAGAATGCCTTGGGAATATTAGTGGGAAGGTTACGGGTACTGCTGACCACCATGGAGCAAAGGCTGGAGGTTGTGAAGGGTATTGTGTTAACATGCGTGGTACTACATAAAATGCTGAGAAGTCATCAGGTTGGAGCAGACAGGCCACCCATCCCAGTAGACAACATACAATCCCGCAAAGGGGAGATGGTCTTCCATGAGTGTGAAATGATTAAAAGACCGAAATATGCACAAATTTCAAATAAATTGATTTATGCCAATTGGGTGGATTGCTCCAATATTCCACATCCACCACTGCTCACGCCTCCTTCTGTGGGCTGTAGATGGATTGTTAACATACAATCCCAACAGGCTGACCAGGCGGTCAATGGACACATTGAGAATTTCTGAAATCCATCAAGGGAGGCCAAACATCAACAAGACCTACTGAAAGATTACTTTAATAACCTAGGGACAATGGCTCGGCAGGAGGACAGGATTTAAGAAGACTGAGAAGAGCACAAGCAACCACTATCTAAATGGTGTTGCACAAATATTAAATCCAATTCCAACCAATTTTTAACCACACCACATAAGATTTCACCGAAACTCACCACCATTTTAACCTATAAAAAATATAAGTCAGCAGGGAAAGAATTAAGTCAATTAATCACACATTTTGTTACTCCGTCAGACCTAAGTTTATCACTCTGTCAGTCACTGTAGCAGTCAACAATGTGGGTGTCAGTCAGTCTGGGTGAATCGTTAGTCAATGTATGTGATTGTCTTTGTAAGTCAGTTTGTCAGTCACAACGTCAAAGGTGTTGGTCAAGTTAGTCGGTGGTTAGTGTTTCAGTCTGTTTGTCAGTCCACACACACATTCATTCAAAGTTAAGTTGTTGTTTTTTTGGTGTTTTATTTGTATGTTTTAAGTGTTGAACGGTGTATTTTTTTGTTTTGGGAGAACAGAGCTGATAATTGTTCTTAGAAGATTCGGGTGGCCCTGAAAATGGCCTTTTTGGTGTGAGCATTCCTGATAAGGACTTAATGCAGGCTCATCTACTGATTTGGGCTGACTCTGTTAGCTGAAATGGCTGGAATGTCTTGCGTGTTCTTGCTGAGTGGTAGTTGGTACTGGTGAGGCTGCTGGTTGAGAGGGTAAAAATGGTTGTGGCATGTCAATCTGCTGGTACTGCAGTACAGATGGAATACTCCCAAAAAGACTTGATAATCCAGAAGTGTTGTGTTGACTGTCCTCAATTTGTCCGGAGGCAACTAATAGCATCTTAAAAGTCTTTGTTGTGCTCAAACCAAACATCAGTTGTTTGGAAGGCCCAGGCTGCTGAACATACACAGCAAGAAGAAAATATGAAAGCTGTGATGACACTGAAGATAACCTCTGTGGTTGAACTTTCGCAATCAGTGTTGGAGGTTGTGAAACTTGTTGAGTATCTAGAATGATGAGGATGTATTCTAGTCCTACAGTGGCCTGTTTGGCTTCAGGAAGTTAAAAAAATGTAACTTGAGCCTGTTGAGTTGTTGTGACCTGTCACTTGCGTTCACCGGCCTTGTATGGTATTCCACTAAGAAGTTTCACCTTCTCATTCCTGAAGGTCAAAAAGTGTCACTCCTCCAGGTGTTTAATCTCAGAGTAGAGATAGTTGCAGAATGACTGTCATGGAGTTGTAGTAGATTCCTATCCTTCACAAAAAATGGAAATCATCGACCTTATCTGGTGGAACTGATCTAAAACTGGATCTTCAGCAGTGGTGATGGCGACAGCAGCTGGTCGGTGTGAAGGGCTTGTGGTCAATGGTTGATGAGGAACATCTGATGCCATGCTGATTTCCATCTCAGATTCAGTCTCTTGTGAAATGTCTGGAATTGAAGCTGTGGCCCCAACGGTCTCAGTGTTGACTTAAATGTGGAAGATTTAGACACTCCCTTCCTTCAGATGTGACCTCGTAGAAAGCTAAAACTGTCTGGCAACCAAGTCTGTCTATTGGTGCCCTTCACTGCAGCTTGTCCTGACTTTCTGTGGGTAAGTTTACCATATCTGGCACAATGAGTCTCTAACCACTTCTTGACAGTGTTGATAGATAAGTTCCTTGAAGCTGTTAGTCTTTCCCAGAGTCCCCCCTTCCTCTGCTTATCTTTGAATTTCGAGTATGTCTTGTCATACAGTTCTTCATGTTGCTTCAAAAACTTGATAATGGCCTCTTTGTCAAAATCACTCAGGAAAATAGACTTAATTTACCCCTTCTTCTACCTGGATTAAGTTGATTCTACATCAGTGTCTGTGCTTGTTCTAGGTGGCTTCTCTGTTCTTTCCTCACTCTCCTCCATCTCCTCTGTCGTTTCTGTCCTCTCTCTTTCCACTCTCTCTCTTTCCCTCTCCTCTTGCTCCTGTCTCTCCCTGGCCTCTTTTTGTATATCCTCAGCAGTGTCTCCTAACTCAAACTGTGGTTGAGTATCAGTTGGTACTTCAATCTTTCCCCTTCTGCCCCTTGGCATGCTGTCAAATCATATATAGAATCGCATCTTGCTAAAAACAAAAACTTAAACTAAGTGAAACCTCAAAGAAAAAGTTTCATCCCCAGCCGGTCCAGCCTATCTCAAAACTCAAGCTAATTAAAAAATATGATCTCTGTGTTCTTAGATGTGTCAGTTAACCACTTGTACCCAGTGGCAGATGGTACTTGCATGACCCAAAACAAATTGGTTTATAATTCTATCCAGTGAGTGAAGCGAGTCGTGAAAAAACAAGCTTTTCCTAAACTTTAAAAGACATTCATGCCAAAGCATCAGCTGCTGAAGAACCGATTACATTTTTACACCTTTTAGAAAAGAGTGAACAGAGTATAAGTGAGAAATTCTGTTTTGAAAACAACCTCATAAAATCAGAACAAATATTTTATGTATTTTACATGCCTGATCATGCACATAGACATTAACTTAATGACATAAAATATTTAATAAGCATACGTCCCATTGACAAACCATGACCATACACTATAATCTTAATGAGAGTGTGTTTAAAGGATTGGGACCGGTATCAGCTATATAATATCATACTAGGTTGGGTAAAAGCTTATTCTGATACCTGTTTTTGTGTGTGTTTTAGCACCATAACCAGGAACCAGATTTGCATCCTCAAACACTGTTTTCTCAACATTTTTGAGGGACTTTGGTGTAGTTTGGACAATACTGACCAAATCTTTCTGACCACTTTCTACGTCTGATATTTATAATAATTTTTGTTATCCTTGAATATTGTTTTTCGTTTCAAATATGACTTGTAGGAGCAGCTGTTTTTTTAATGCAAAGATGATATGCAATCATTCCATTTCTCCCATGTATAAAAGTCTGCTGGTTGATAGTGCTGTCCTTACTGTAAATGCTCTTGTTACCAGTAGATTAGATAACTGTCATTCACTTTTCTGAAGTTTGTCTAATTTCAATTCATGCAAATTACACTGCATACAGAGCACTCTTGCATGGAGTTTTAACCATGGTAAGTACATCAGGGCTACCCTAGCCCAAAGAGTCTCCACTAGTTCCTATTATATACAGCTGTATGACAAATATATCTACAGTTTTCTACTACTTTCCAAGCAGTAATCATCCCAGCTACTACAGACCATTTCTAATCAATAGTAGCAACAAATACAAGACAAGATGAGGAAGACCGGATTGAAAGTCTCTGGAGGTTCTTCAGCTTTGTCTATCCTTGCACAAATCAAAGCAACAATTCGGTCATGGTTTTGCTTTTGATGCTCCTGAAAGTTCGAATGAATTGCCTGATGGTGATTGTTCTGCTTCCTCTGTCACCTCCTTCTGATAAATTTTGCAATACTGCTTAGGATTGTTGAGCCTTAGTGTTCTCTTTAATGTACAATGTCCAGCATAGAATAGAATCTGTGAAGTCAGTTTGAGGTGTAATGTAGGTCTCGCATCAGATTTGTGTCATAGTCAACACTTAGCAAGCTAATCTAAATAATATAAACTAGCCAATGAAACATGAAACTCAAAGAAGGCTAGGCCTCAGTTCAAGAAGATAGAACCAAATTATCACAATCCAGTTTACAGCCTCACAAGTTAGTTTTACCCTTACTTAATGGGGCCTTCACATATATTGGAACTAACAATCCTATCGGTACTTTTTCTCTGGTTAAACTTTGCATACCACAAGGAACAGGAATGTTGCTCAAAAGTGGATGAATGTGTCAACAGTTCTCATTGATCACAAAATGATACAGAGTACCTACATAGTTAAACAGGGACAACGTACCAGTCATGTGACCATAAATATACAAAGAAAGCTATGATCCTCGATGCACAAAAATCTGGCCTGCTGTGGGTTTGCACAAGGGACGTGGATTTTAGAAATGTTACAGAATGTTACAATACAATCGAATTAATGCTTTGTTACATGAACTGAAGACAATGATTAAAAATGAATTGATTCGGAAATAACAAAGTTCAGTTCATTTTATATAGAGCAGTTTGTTATGAACTAAAGTACTTACTGGTCTGATACCAAATTGAGAATTTAAAAAAAATCATTTTCCATTCATATTGGTTTGTATCAGCCCGTATCATATCTTTGTCTATGCCAATAGAGACATGGCTTTTCATAATTTTATTATTTTTAGTCCATATTGTCTTGCATCGTCCTTAGTCAATACAAGCATTTAACAGTTAAAATAAGTGGATCAGACTTTTTGGGGAATGGATTCACTTACCTAGTGGCATGTTTTGAATCAGTGAATAAGGTGCAGTGCTATTGGATTACAGAAATGGATTAAAGAGACGGGGGTTTAAGTAGAGCAACATCTGCGACCAAATGACTGGCCTTTGGGTGTCTCTGTGGGCGGTGGAGGGTTAATATGATACTGTAGCATAAGCTTGCCTTTGCAATAGCTTTTTAGTGCCATGCAATTACAGTGTATAATGTCTCTGACACACCAATAGTCCTGGAGCGGTAGTTATGAAACTGGGGTGATTCTCTGATTATTAAGTCCAAGTACAATATCTTTAATCTAAGACAACACATTTGTTGATTTATTTTTCCGTTTATCCAGATTACAGGTAACTTATGTCTACTGATAACACTAATCGGATTACTTCTTTTGAGAACTTTATACTGGGAAACTTTCAAAGTCTTAATTCCTATGTCATTGGGGTGTGCTTTTTCCAAAAAAATATTGTGTTAAATAAAAGCACCAATAAAACAATGTTGCTGAATGTAGGATATGGTACGAAGCTTAAAGAGCTATGTATCATACCATACAATATACTTTAAACTGAAGAAGAATACATAAAATTACCAGGGTAGGAATACTACAGAAAAAAATGAGAAAAATCCATGAAGTAAAGCTATTTGAAACACCACATCTGCGCCATACATATCATTTCAGATTGATTTATATTAATTCACATGCAACAAAACAATAAATAAAATGAATAAGAATTCTGTCTTCATCTTGAATGATTATAAATCAATAATAACTGAAAAAGTATCAGCTTTCAGTTTTTCAATATTTTTATGAATGTCAAAGGATAAGTATGTATGAATCATCAGGGGAAATACTTTTATGAAAATCATTGTGCTTCATCAATTTGTTTTTTTAAATTCAACTGCTGCAAATATTAAACCACATTACAGATAAAATTAAGTTATGGCTTTTTCAAACATCATAGCAACTTAATGGTTGGGGTGATAACTCATTTAACTCTCATCTCTGTAACCATGAGTTTGAATCTCTGTTTTATTTAAACACAGACTTTCAATGATGTGTATCACAGAGTTTTCAGTTTCTCTCTATCATAAGCAAGCGTGAAATTATTTAGGTGTTAGGGTCCAACCCTGGTTCAAATTTTGGTAGGGAATAAGACTGGAACATGTGATCACAGAATTTAGAAACATGCTGTTCAGCAACTCTGCCACTCCATGGTAAAGCCAAAGTCAGTGAAGCTAAACTCGTTAAAAATAGGGAATAGATAACACAGTTTAAAGGTTGTAGTTTTGTTATTCACTCTAAACTGCCTTTAAATAATGCACCTTATGGGGAATTCCCATTAATCCATTACAAGAGATAACCTATAGATGCATAATTTAGAACTGTCAAAACAAAAGATGATAAATAGCAGTGCTAGAGAACAAATAAACCTTCATCCACGAGAAGTGCTGAAAAAATTCTGGTTTTTAATTTATGTACAAAGACGAATAAACATACAAACAAATGTGATTACAATATTTTCCTCCCTCCCTTTCTGGTGGGCGAGGGTAATAAGTACTAACTATAATTCTAATATTGATATATGAGAATCAATTATCTTTCATTGCTTTTATTTAATGAATGTTTGTCTGACAGGATTTGTGGGGGTGTTCCACTTGGGCCATCTTGTCGTTAGTTATGGATTTTTTGAGGGTCTGAAGCTATGTTCATGAGTCGGTTACGATCAGTTGTAGTTTCTTGGCTTGTCATGGTGGGTCGGCAAAATATCAAACATGTTTGATATATCAACAACCCTCCCCAACTCATGATCCCGACTGTGGTTCCTTCCACCTTGAAACTGGCTTGTTTTTTCTCTCTACCTCCTGTCGTAGTCACTTCCAGACCTGTCCTATAATAATGTTGCTGTCTTGTCTGAAAACACTTGCCAGCCTGTCATATTCAAGTACACCCCGGACTCACTCCACAAGAAGCTGTAGAACAATACTGACTGTACTTGACTTATTTCATCACAGCAGTCCCAGCCAGGAACACAGTAGGACAAGACATAACAGGAAACTGACAAGGTGGTAACCGCAACTGACAAGCCTGGAAGTGTATGGGACAGATCTGTTTCATCCCATCGATTAATGGTTTGTCCTGGGTTCACATTTGACCTTTTATCTGCAAATTAGAATGAAATTCAAAATATTTAACTTAATAAAAAACACAAGGCCCTAAGCTTCTGTTGAAAGTCTTTCTGGTGTGTAGCTGGTATCTTTGCAGTGATAAATGATGAGTAACAGCAGCAACAAGGGGTTTGTACAATGTTGCTCAGATCCTGACTCACGATCTGAACTCCAGAAATTGATCAGTTCAGTCAGGGGTTGATAGGGACACTGCTCCTGTCTTGTCGTGACCTGGATCTTGTCCTGATAGTTTTCTGTCTAGTCATGGAGAAAACTCCCCTACCCATAGTCAAGTCTGGATCTTGATCCAAACAAGCCAGGATGCACTATGTCCTGTCTGGGAGCCGAAATAGACCCATATTTTTGTGAGCTTCTTGAGGGTGTTTTGTACCGATCCCTGACTAAGCTAAACATCCCTAGAGTCATAGGGTCAGTTTTTCGGTCGGCTCCAGTGGAACACCCCCATTATTTGTACACCTCATAGAGGGCACTTTTAAAAAATCGGAATTTTTTGATGTCCAAAATATGGCCTGGATCTTCTCCAAAATGTATTCATTTATTTTCTTTGGCCAGACTCTGGCCATGTGAAAATTTAATGAAAATGTGTTCCTTGATTTTGCAGTAATGTCAACCAGAAAGCCAAGTCATTGAAAATACATCGAAATGGAAATGAAAAATTCTTGATTTTTATGGGTTCAGAATATAATCCAGATCTTTCCCAAAATATAATTACTATTTTTTCTTTTTAGTTATTGTGAACATAGACAAACAAAAGCACTCCAAGTAGAGCCGAGTGCAGACTTTACAAAATTTTTGTGCAGGGCATTAAATTATTTCATTGATTTGTATGGCAATGGATATTGACCCAATCATGCTCAAATTTGAATCAGTTCTTCCTTGTAACAGTTCTCACGCTTCCAAAAAATGCCATTACCAGTAATTTTGGAGTTATTCTGTAAACAAGTAAACACACTTACCAGCAAGCAGTCTGGGTAATATACTTTGCAGAACTTTTGTAAAGTAACAAACAAAAACATAAACTCCTGGTGGAACTAATTCTACAAAGTAGGTTCAACAGATAACCATTTACAGACTGCTTTCATCTTTACATTGATCTTTCTTGTCATCAACAAAACCTACATGAGTACATTATACCTGTTTATCATTTTTGTCTTTTAACACATTTCAAATATGTTCTCATCTAATGCTTCCTACTTTCAACAACAAATATGCGGGGTCACTTATAATTGCCGTTGTGGGGCTGTTGCGAAATTATTACGAAGAATATGGTAAGTGATATTGCTAATTTTAATGTAATTTTATTCAAATTTTCTTTGTTTGTGTTTCTCTAAAATACCTCGAATCTTAAAGATTTGCTGTACGTATATTTATTTATGAATGAGTAACACACTTGTCTAAAAATATAAAGGACCTTGATTTCATCCTGTGTACAGACAAATACAAAGTGATTTAAAATGGTTGTCCTTTTATCAGTGGGTCATGTCCCCAGTTAAAGAACTACAGGGGTTATATATATGGTCATCTCTGAGACTATGTGATTGTTTGCTTCATCTCCGACACCTGTAAACGTCGGAGGTTGAAGAAGTTAGAGCTTATGTGAATGAAACTCAGTCTGAAGGGTGACCTCCCTCCTTCTTAAGTGTCAACAACAGTGTCTGGCTTCCCTATGAATTGGGGCACCCCACATTTGCAGGCTCACTCTTCAGCAAAAGATATTGCAGGACATTTTGACACCCAGCCAGCCCCTTTCCCTGGCTTAATTTTTTTTTCACTTGAAAATACTTTTATTTACCCTTTTTTTACAAACATTTTTATAGATCCCGGGAGGGCGAGGGTAGCAAACCCTCCATCGGGTCTTATTTCTACAATAAAGTGTATAAAATAACTATATCATAACAAGGATAGAGAGTACAACAAAATGGAACATTACAGATAATATACAACATTTCAGTAAATCGTATATAACAGATGTTCGATACTTTCTTCTGATTGCTGACAAAGTCTACATATGTTGCTAGCACATTTACCCATTTTTTTCCTTAGTGATTGTGTTCCTAGAATTCTATTTATAGTTCTATACTGGAACCAAATCAGGTTGTTATCTTGTATTGTATTGAAACAGTTTTTGAATATTTTTGACCAGTCTTTTCCTGTTATCACCACATTGAGTTTCTGATCCCACTTTTTTGACAGACTTTCATTTAGGTCCTTATTGACATCTGTGAGGACTTTTCGAAATTTTTTGTACCCTTTAAGTGTATCCCTATGGCTAGAGCATTTGATGGGTATATAAGCCCATATATAGTTTTACTTGCAGCCCCCTTAAATTTTTAACGCTTTTGTGGACTCGCATATATTCTAAAAAATTTGTTTTAATGTTATAAGTTGTCTCTATGTCCGTTTTTGACTTTAAGTCTCCGTTTTGGTGTTTGACATCTGATACAAAGCGTACTCCACTTTTCCACCAATCTGGTAAAAAAAGTTCGTATCTGGAAATACTTGGGTTAAACCACAAAGGGGCTGATTCTTTGTTCTCTGGCATAAGATTTGAATTGTACTTGTTCAGATATTCGGCCAATGTATTCCAAATACATTTCCAGAAAAGATTTTTTGTTTGACCTGCAATTTTCATTGGCCATTGGGCTCCAAAACACAGTAGTTTCTCTGTTGATGGTATGCTGTTTGTGTTGGCCTTTTTCCACATTGGGTTATGGCTTCTTAGTAGTCTCCTAACCCAGTTTATTTGTAGTCCCATTATAAAACTCACTAGATCTAGTATTTCCATACCTCCATTTTCTTTATTTTGTACTAGTGTTGTTCTATTAATTTTATCTGGTTTACCATCCCATATAAAGTTAAACATTATTTTTGTGATTTGTTTAACTAGGTGATCTGGGGGTGGAGGTAAAGACTGAAACAGGTGGATAAACTTTGACAGAATAATAGTTTTCAATACTGTTATTTTTCCTATTGGAGTTAGGATTCTTTTCTTCCATAAATTTATAACCTGAAATACCTTCTTCAGAAGGGGCTCATAATTTTTTGTGGGTATTTCTTAAAATCTGTCTTTCCCCAAGAGAGAGTAGAGTTTTTACATAAACTTTCTTTTGTGTGTTTTTCCTACCGAGCCATATTAGTTCTGACTTATCTTTCAAACTTATTTTCAAACCAGAATAGGTTCCAAAGGTTTCTATTATATTAAGTGTTTTTTGGAGTGAGCCTTCTGTACCATCTAGAAAAATAGTAGTGTCATCAGCAAATTGTATTATCTTTACTTCCTCTTTGCCCAATTTTATTCCTTTAACTAGCTTAACTTTGATCCTATAGTCTAGTCTGCTCACCTTCAAGCAAAGTGGCCTGTGTTTTCATTATTCGTTATATTTTAGGTGGTTTACTTGTTGTTGGCATAAATTTGCTCCACCTGTAGTGTATTTAAAGCTATCAGTTGGCTAGTTAGTTTATATTCATTCAGCATATTGTTTCTCCACTCAAGGTTTACAGTGGGGTTTTGTTATTTTATATCAATCCTAGAGTTTGGGGTTTACAGTAATTCAACACACTGTTCCTCCACTTAAACCTTTACAGTGGGCTAGCATGCAAGTCCTCCATCTTTATTATGTAGAGTGTTATACACTTGCATGGTATTAATGGACGTTTATACTTGGATAATAATATTTTTTTCAAAGTCCTCTTGTTAAAGTGTTTGACATGATTTAACCGTATTTTATAGCAACTCTATTTTAGGATGTAGTTTTTTGTTGTATGTATTTTATTTAATGGACAATTTTATGTATGGCATTGTTTGTGAGAATTATTTTTAATGTGTGGGTGCAGTGTGAAGTCACATAGACTCTGCACGGAATATACACTCCTGTAGAACTTATTGTTATACTTTCACCAGTACTTTTAGCAGTTTATTTATTTATTTATTTATTATTTACTTTCAACACTGTACAGGTCATATCACGATGGGTAGTTGGAAGGGCAGAGGAAACCAGTACATACAGTTCGCTGGGGTTCTGTACTGTAAACTGCCAACCAACGGCAAGCAACTACCAGCTTTCACACTTAAGCCCATGACGGGGATCGAACCCCGAGGACCTTGACCCAGAGGTAGGAGGCGAGAGTGTTACCACTCTGCCACCGTGGCCCCTTTTTAGCAGTTTACATAGATGTGCTATTGTAAAGATTAAAATGAGCAGGTCTGGGCTGTTGTCATATTGGCAATGTTTTTATGGGTGCACTTGCTTATGCAGATGATGTGGTTATTATGGCACTAACTATTCATTCCTTCCGATCTTTAATTATTTGTGATGACTTTGGCAGTGAATATGAAGTCGTGTTCAGTTCCAGTAAATATCAGCTGCTGCATTATTCCATTAACAGGAAAGCCATTGAAAATATAATACATAACACAAAAAGGTATCTGGTATTGAATGTCAGTCTTTTGCGATTCATCTGGGCCACACTATAGGATTTTATTCTAATACGAAAGTAGTTCAAGATGGTATTGAAATGTTCATTATTTCTTTGAATGGTATTTCCTTCCTTTTATGATGCTTATGTAGATGTTAAATATAAGTTTTTCAAAACCTACTGTATGTCATTATATGGATGTGCGCTGTGGGACCTTGATTCTAGTTTTATTTCTAAATTCTATGTTTCTTGGAGAAAAGGTATCAGGAAACTATTGGGATTGCCTCTATTTACTCACAGTGAATATCTTTCATTGGCCTGTGATATACCCATAAAAGGTTTCATAATTTTTTCTTCAAGGCATGCACTAGCAACAACGAACTAGTGATAATCTGTTGTAAACTAGCAATTCATAGTAGTGGTTCAGCTGTATGTAGTAATATTAGTGTTTTCTGGCTGAAACTTTTCAATGTGTACAAAGTACAGTATTGGACGACCCAGTGTGTTTGATACTCTTATTGATAAATATGTTGCAAATATCTACACACTAGATTTATTTATTTGGGGTTTTACGTCGCTTTCAACACTGTACAGGTCATATCACGACGGGTAGTTGGAAGGGCAGAGGAAACCAGTACATACAGTTCGTTAGGGTTCTGTACTGTAAACTGCCGACCAACGGCAAGCAACTACCAGCTTTCCCACTTGAGGCCATGCCAGGGATGGAACCCCGGCCTCAGAGGTGGTAGGCGAGAGTGTTACACTCTGCCACCGTGGCCCCCTCTACACACTAGAGGATTTAGAAAATATTGGTAACATCAAGGACCTTCTTTTAATCAGAAAATTAGATACACCTTCTTAAGAAATAGTGACATGAATGTGTTTTTCTTTTGGATTTTTTCAGCAATCAATAACTTTTTTTTTCTTACCATGGCACTTGTACATTTTTGTGTCTTGTGTTTAGCGTATCAATACTTTCTCTTTTTGTGTAAATTGTAAAATGGTGTTAAAATGAAATGTACTTAGTGTACATATTTAACAAATAAACAAAATAAATCAATTGTGTAGAAATGTAATGTAACTCATATTTATCAAGTGTCCTGTACCCACATGTTTAAATGCTATTATTAACGCTCGGAGAGGGTTATTGTGATCGGTTTGTGTCTGTCTTTCTGTCTTTTTGCCCTTATCAAAAACTGTAGCATCAATCAAGCTCAAATTTGATGGGCAGATATGTAATGGGGTACTGTGACAGATTCCTCCAAATTTGATAAAACTTGAGCGAAAATTAAAGTCAAGACACAGTTTTTCTTATTTTCAATATTGGGCATATACAGAGAAATCTGATTCTCTTCATCACCCACATGAAAAAAATCAATATTTTTGCTTTCTGATTATATCATTACGTAATGATGTCACAAAGTAATTGCCATTGTGAGGTCACAAACCTAGCTTGTGATATTTGCTGTCTTTAAGTAAAAATATTTCTTCCCATTCTGTGTCCTGAAAATAACATAAAGATAATAAAGAGGGAGGTTGTGTATTCATCGCTTTTATTTATTTATGTTTTTATTTTCTTTTTTTTAAGTGACTCTTACCAAATATTTTTACTTCCACCAGGAGTTTATGGTTTTGTGTGCTAAAGCTTAAAACTCACTAGACTTGCGTATGCGTATATGCAAGAAAGCTTTCAGTGTAAATAATAGTACATAAACTCACTATCTGCGTTGCGTATATTGGCTTGCGTTGTGTTAATTCTCAACGCATTGTGTTGCGTATGAAAGCTACAGGGGGGCTTTTTTTACACATACGCAATGTGTAGAACTGATTTCCAGACTTGTTTATCACACAAAAGAAAATATACTGGTGTACTTAGAAGTGCAAGGTAATGTATGGGTGAGGATTAAAAAAAATCATCATAATGTTAATCTTTCTCAGCCCCATATTGATGTTTGTGTTTTTTTTCTTTATTCTGTTTGTTCAGAAGACAATACATAAGATTTTGTTTTAATTATGGTCAATCGATTAGTGGTTAATCAATCAATTGATTTTGGTCAATTATGGTCAATCGATCAATTTTTTTTTAATTATATCAATTCATAGTTTGCCTTATAGTTCAAACTCATAAGTTAAAACATAGAATAGTAACATTGTTAAAACTGGAAAGTGGTAGCCTGGAATTAAAAATATTAACAGTAATTAAAAATAGTGCATGATTAAAGTGTAACATTTCAATCACTGACATTAATATCTGTTGGGAATATTTAACTAAATATATCCTACATGTATATATTTCATAACCATTGAACATTTAAATTAGTTAATGGTTGTTTTCATTCAAATGCTTCCACTGCATATACAATAGACTGATTATAATTATAAACATATTCTTGACTCATCACTACAGGCTGTTCAATCAAACAGTAGATTTCAGGAGCCTAGTATTTTATTGACTTTCCTCAACTGTCAAGTCCTTTTGTCTTACGTTTAATATGAGGACTGAATGACTTTTTTACCAGAATGTGGGGCTGTATTTCACATAAGTCTTTGTATTGTATGGATTCATAATGATTCCATGTATGTCACATTTGGTGGAACAAGAAATACAAAGACTCGGAGCAAGTTTAAGTATTTTACTAGTAGGCAAAACTCCTCAGATGTTAAAATTCTTACCCCAGCACAGAAATAAAGTTCTTTGATTAACCCTAATAAAAATCAGTAGTTTTGAATATAGACCAAAATGAAATAGGTGCGTCTTGTAAGGGAGACTTAAAAGGCTATATAAAAGGCTGGGATAAAACACGCCTAGTAGGAGGTTATTAGTAGATTCTTTGGAAGACAAAGAGGTGTATATTGCATGTAGTGAAGTCCTGTGTACTGGCCTTTTATGTCAGGGTAATGTAATTTTTATTAATCTTTAACATTTTTAATGACACTTATAGTATTTACAATCCAGAGTTCGAGTTTAAGTCATGCTAAGACTGGCATAGGGTCACCTTAATCACAGGACCATGGAAACATGCACTTAACTTAAAATTGTTATCCAAGTCGAATAACCAAATGGTTTAGAAGAAAAAGTATAAGTGGATGAAGGTGAGGTGACCCTATGCCAGTGTAAGTTAAACTTAGTGGATACTTAAACTGATGAATTTTTAAGATAATTACTTATAAGACTGACAAAATGGTTAAAAATTACACCCCAAACCCCAAACAGTAGGGTTAGATGGAGGAAAGCCTATCTCTAAACATATCAGCCACCTGCTCACCACAGTCGACTGAGTCAATAATGAACCTCCATACGCAGTCCAACGTCCAGGTGCCATGCCTCTGAATATTCTGCAGAGCCACATCATTATTAAAAGCAAATGTGGCACCTGAACGCCGGAAAGAGTGGAAAGTAAAACCACAATCAGCCAGACCCAATTTATCAAATATTAGATTCAGGTGCCTCCTGACTCTGGCATCCGTCAAGGGAACCCAACTATTAGCCACTTTATACTGAAAAAGAGGCAAATTTGATCCCCTGGGGGTGAGAAGAAGAAGATTTGAAATGGCTGTGACAGGGCACAATGGAGAACCAGGTATCTTAGGAACAGTAATTAGTTTGACATCCTTAGAAAATTGCATGGTCTTCGACCATTTGACTAAGACCACAATCTTGCCTGGTTCAAATATGACATCACCTTGGGCCAACTGCCTCAAGGGAGAAAAGGAAGCCATTGAATGAGGGACCAAGTTAGACATTCTAAGAAATGAATAAAATGCTAACAAGTACAAGGCCTTGAAAACTTGGCCCATATATGTAAAGTTACACTGCTCAACAATCTTGGATAACAAAGGAACGTCAATTATCTTTTTTAACCTCACATTCATGGGAGTGGAAAGCTGTACTGCTTTCTGATAATATTTGATTCGCATATCTTGGAAAATTGCCACATCCAGACCCAAAACGTGAAAATAAGCCTTAATAGCAGATAAATAATTTAACATAAGAGAAGTCTTGACATTATTGTAATTCAAACATTCCAGGAAGCATAAAAGGTTAAACACAGTCACCTGGAGTATATCCCATTCCATAAAGATGGCGAATGCTAGGAAGGTCTTGAATAGTGTAGCATACGTTCTTCTGGTAGATTCACAGAACGCATTAAAAAGTCTGGAGGTGGCAAGAGATGTGAGCTGCGCATCCAGTGGCCTGAGAGCTGAAAATATAGGTAACTAAATGAACTGGTCAACATACAAAAGATCCTTGGATACTGAGACCCAAGTGACAGGTTGGACCAATTGGGCCAATTTTTCATAATTATTCACTGTAAAGTGCCATCTGGACAGCAAGTCAGCCACTGGGTTCAGCTTTCCTGAAACATGCACGACTTTTCATAAAGGCACTGAGCCACATGAAGATATTTCTTGCGTAGATGACCATTGTTTGGTCACGAGTCTTACTAGTAGTTAGGACAGAAACTACGGCCTGGTTGTCACACTTTACCATTACATTATGGTTGGCCCATTGTATATGCCAAACTTTAATAGCTACCAAAATATTAATCATTTCAAGATATGCAATATTTTTACAGCTCCAGTCGTGGGACAAAACCATAGCATACACCTGGTGATCAAAAATGGCCCCCAAACCTGTAGGGCAAGCATACAAATGGATTATTTTACTAGGAACATGATTGAAAAAAGTGACCCCATTATACACTGGGAGAAATGTGTTAAACCATTTTAAATCCCTCTTGAATTCTTCAGTGATAACAATAATTTTCTTATCAAAGTTCACACGTAATAGAGTTGACATCCTGTTAAGGAAAAACCTAGCATATTTGAAACATTTGGCTATGTATAAAAGGGACCCTAGAAGGGACTGAAGCTCTCTTTTTGAGCATGTAACTTTGGTTGACCATTGGGTACAAGTAAGCTTAATAGTGTCCAGTTTTTCAGGAGGAATGGATATGGACTGGTGGACTGTATCTACCAATATGCCCAGGCAAACGACTTGTGTGCTGGGAGGAACTAGTTTCTTGGGACTAACTGTGAGACCTAGCTCAGCCAGTAGTTCCTGTAATCTGACATACGGGGTGTTAATTTTTGAAGGTGTGGACACACATAGAAAATCATCAATATAGTTCCAGATGGAGTGATTTTCTTGGGCCATAATAAAGCGTATGGCATCAGACAAATGCTGGAAGATGGAAGACCCGTGCTTAAATCCAAAAGGCAGCGAAAAGTCGAGAAAGTAGTCCCCCCAGTGTAAGCCTAAAAGATCCAAGTCCCCAGGATCAATGGGCACATGGCGAAAAGCCCTGCTAATGTCCACTTTAAAAATCTGACAACCTTTTCCCAATTTAAGAACTTCAGCCACAATATTATCAACAGATGGATAACTTAGTATGAAATCCACACCCAAATACTTGTCAGGGGTTACCCCAGCATTTAGAGAATCCCCAATGGGCCAACTTAAATCGATTATGACCCTTCTATTATCCGAATTTGACTTTTCACGCGTCATGAAGGGGCTAGTGTGCAAATTCTCAATGGGAGGAGTAGCAAAGGGGCCTAACATGGCTTTATTGTCAATTTCTTCCTGTAAGTATACGTCCACATGATCCGGATAGCTAGTGGCACTTTTGTGGTTAATTTTTTCTGAAACAATTGGTGAATTTCTGTTGAAATCAAAAGGAAACCCGTATTTGATGATGAGAGGCAGTTGCCAGTCCCAATATTCAGTAAGATATTTACTGCAAACGTCATAGTTGAGTTTTGAGGCCACAGGAATATGCCTCCCATCAGATCTGAGTATTCTATGCAATTGCAATATACCATTGCATACAGAACCCTGCTTTCTATCTATTACTCGGCTGCCTAACCCATAAATAGGAATAAAGCCGAATGCAGGGGTATTTTGTTGCGTGCATAGTGAATTACCATCAGATTTCTTAGCAATTTGCATCTTCATATTTTTAAGGGAGGTACTAAGTTCGAGAGCATATTTATCACAGTGCGCATTCGAGTCGTAGTCACCAGTACTACTTTTCAAGGGACATGACTTGACATGATTATCCCGAGAAATACTGTTTGAATTTTCCTCGACAAGCTGGGTCATTACAGGATTTAAGCTGTTACTGCCTGGGGAAAAACAACTATCATGGCCCCCTTGCACACGATTTTCATGTGCCATGTCAACAGTAAAAGTATTCTTACCTTTATCAAGCACTTTAATGCCATTTTTATCATTCACCCAGGCGTTATTCTGACACCTACTGACAGTTGTCACTTCAACCTTAGAATCACACACATGACTTTCAATATGTTCACCCAATATTGCAAAACGATTTGTATGTACAAAACCCCTATTTGGCACTTCAGACACTTGTGCAGAAGGTTTAATACTATTTACATGTGGAAGACACTGACCGGTGAATTCCTTTGTATTTGAATACAAACCAGTTTTCACATCAGTGTGATTACCAAACTGCCTTGCAATTTTGCCCTTGAAAAGTTTCCCCCTTTGTGGGGCTACCTTGTTCGCATTAACTTTCACAACTTTCTCTGTACATTCTGTATGCTGACTGCCAGTTTTATTGACATATTGCAACACCTTCCCTTTCACAATATCAGAGTACAAAACATTATCAGAAGTATGTGTACAAACAGATTTTAATCTATCAATATATTGTTTATCTAACAAATTTCTCTGTACAAAGTTGGAATTGTAAACATATCGAGTATGATAGCTCTGATTCACAACATTTGTGCCATTCGCCACTGCATTACTGCAGTGGCTACCTAGTTTTTTGTATTTTGCTTTTGATTGCATAATTTACTAACATGAGGGCCTTCACAGAATTCACAGACATGCCTGTAGTATTGACCAGCAGACCTATGACTGCTCTGAAACTTACAGGTACCTTCCTGAAAATACTTACAAATGAGTCCATTTTTGCTACTACTAGTCTTAGATTTTTTGAAAGCACGAGTTACTGAACCTTGGGTAGTGATGTGCCTCCGGGCATGAGCCCTGCGAATACGATCAGTTTTGTCCGTATCCCCCCATTTAATTCTATCCCCTTCCATATTTGTAAGCAAAATTGCATGGGAAGCCTTAGCTGCCTCCCAAGAGAAATCCGAAGTGTCTTCCATGAGGTTCCCCATATAGTCCAACATGGAAGCCCTGTTACATTCTGATTTTTCCTCCTGAATGCATCTAACAAACCCTGCCACCCATTGAGTGATACTGAGGTCATCGTACGTGGGTCTGGTCTTGTTGGTTCCCGTAAGTATAAAATTTTGAGGCCAATCCACGACCCTTTTAACAGAAATCTCACCAGGATCCCCTCTGTGACTTAACTCTACCTCGGGTGGCAGATTCATTCAAATTTCTCAATTCGGCCAAACGTTTTTCCACCTCAGATTGTAAAGCATCATTCTGTCTCAAAAACTGAACCGAAGGGACCACACTCTCTGAATGCACCTCTTCCGTATCATTACTGTGAGCTACCGTACTACTGGCATTGGTAAGAGAAGAATTAAGAACGGTCTGACCTGGTTTTGAGTTGCCCTGTCCCAGTGCTGCTTCCGTCTGCTGCACCCTCTTGTCCATCGTATCCATCTTTTCCCCCAACTGCTGTAGCTGAAGCAGAATCTGATCTGATACTCGGATGTCGGATGAAGGGGGTGCAGCGACTTCCACATCAGTAGGAAGGGACTCACCCTGGTCTTTGAACTGACACTTCTTTCCTACCGGACGCTCATGCTGCAAAGAACAATTAGAACAATGATACACTTTCGGCATTATGAAGAACCGAGATACACAAAATATAACTAAAATAGATAAAATGTAAAATAAAATTGAAGTATAAAATAATCTCGGTTCAAATTCATGTATTCAATTCAAAATTTCAAAGAGTGTGGCGCCAATTGTCCACAAAGGCAGGCTTTTATAGTGGTCAGTAGTGAAGCATGACCACCCACAATGCAACAACTGGTCTGGTGTCAGAACTGAAGCCGTTGACCAAGGGTGGTCACCATCCCAGTTTCCCCTCTTTTTTAACTATACAACTGTTTGGTTAAATGTCGTAATAAATCTTTCAACACTATTTATATAAAGTACAGCTATGCAGGATCAAAACAGGTGAGTTTATGCTGAACTCATACGAATGCGCAAGGTTATGTACGCAAACGCATACGCAAGTCTAGTGAGCTTTAAGCTTTAGTCTCTGTCTTTTTTTTTTTTTTTTTTTTTTTGTTTGTTGTTTTTTTTGTTTTTTTTTTTGGTGTTTAGATTACTCCAGAGCTAATGAACAGATCTTTATAAAAAAAATTTTGTGGGTAGGACCTGGTCAAAGGAAGGAATTACATGTACTAACATTTGGGAAAGATCTGAATCATATTTTGGATACAAAAATTCATGAATTTTCAGAGGTCCCATTTGCAATGTATTTTAATTATTTTGGCTTTCTCCTTGATATTTCTTCAAAAGTAATGAACAATTTTTGATGTTAAATTTTCTGTAGGAAGGGGCTAGCCATGGGAAGAAGTGATTACATTGTAGGAATGATTCCGTTAATATTCTGGATACCAATAAACCTCCAAAAGTTTTGAAAATGCCACCATGGTGGACCATTTTATCAATTAACATTTATAATAATGTCACCTAGAGAGAGCCACACTATCATGAACTCACAAAATAAACACAAAATATTTATTCAGTATCTGGATGTGTGTGTTCAGGTATGCAGATGTTTCTCAGTGTGGAGAAATCCACTGAAAATTAATTTACATCATTGGTTTTAGTTTATTGTTTTCTTTGCAATACTTTATAACACTTGCGAGACTGGTCACATCGAGTCGAGCGTTTTGCTCTCTCTGAGTGCATCTTGTTTTAACAGGAACTGGGAAGTGTTTTAACAGGGTAGTCTGGATTATATGGTTATGTAATTATAGTCAGTGTTAGTAACAATCTTTTTTAACAATTAACAATATTTTAATAGAACTAATATTCTGCAGAGCGGTAGTTTTCATTGTATTGGTCAACAAATTGGACTACTCCCTTCTTTTGGTCATCCCTTCAGACTACAAATTCAATTGTCTTATTTCATTTAGCAAGTTTTTGGTAGTTTATCCTATATCCATTTTATTATTTAATCATTAAAGCAGTACTTTTAATAAGGCCAAGTACATGGTCTACCAAGATTTCAAATTATAAATGTCGAGAGTAACCCATTGTTGGCAGCTTTACTTATTGTTTGCTGCAGTTTTGAATGGGCACATATCAAACCCAAATAATTATATTCACAATGTTCTCCTCTATGTTTTACACTTATAAATTTTACAATAAATGTATAGTACGAATCAAGAAAAAGCCCTACAGAGAAAAGCCCTATAGGAGAAAAGCCCTACACTTTTTGATGCCCGTTGAGAAAAGCCCTACACCATTTTGGCAAACCATAGAGAAAAGCCCTACACTAATTTCTCAGACTGTGGGGAGAAGCCCTACCACCCTAAAAATTCAGTAGCATAGGAAAAAGGTAAAACAGCTATTGAAAAGCCAAACATTAATCTCTGAGATGGTGGAGAAAAGCCCTACACTAGTCTCAGAGATTGTGGAAAAAGCCCTACAACCTAGAAAAACGGTAAAACCAACCGTGTTTGTATTTTATTTTGATATAAGCAAAACTTCAATACACACAAATATGAAAAAACGAACAAACTATATTTATAAGTATTTACATATTTTCTAAGTAGAAAAATGCACTATATTGATCAAAGTAAAAAACTACTCACAGTATATGGTTTACTGTATTTATGTATTTTACAAATTGCATTAGAATAAACAAAGCACTTTATGTACCTTGTACATTCAATTATATATAAGAAGCACTGCATTGGATTAATACGTACAAAAGCAATACATTCACACTAACAATCTTCAAAAACGAATACAATGTCCAATACTTTTTTAAAATGCTGGAATACCCATGTTGTCTGTACTTCTTTTTTCACAAAGGCTTTTCAGCTTTTCTTGGAGGTTCTTTGTAGACTTGCGCACTCGTTTTGATGGAGGCAGACCACATGCTGGCTGAAGGATCTGCAAACGAACTTGAGCCTCCTCTTCTTTCAAGTGAGTTATCCAATGCCACAGAGATGGATGCCTATGACCAACAGCAGAATTAAAACCAGGATTCCAAGACTCACAGATGTTGTTGGTACAGTCATCCCCAGCCAGTGTCACATCATACACATTCCAGAGGTGTGGTGCATATCTTGGAGGAATACATCTCAACTTCACTTGGGAGCTCATTTCACCAGATGTCATGGGCCTGCTGATGGTACGGAAATGGCCATTCACACAGGTGCTATTGAAGTAGTCTATCAAGTTATTGGCATCATCACTTGCATTTTCCATCAGGTACTTGAGGCCAACTTTTACCTCATCAATAGGGAGAAATGCTAAGCCATTAAGCATACCTCAAAAATGCTTAAAGTGTTGATCATTCTTGTAGAGTGTTGCCAGGCTTAATTCTTGCACCTTACACCAGGGGTTCTGTGTTAGATGGTAGAAACACCCCTTGTATTGCACATTACTGCCAAACACCATATGCGCAGCAAAATCCAAGGTCTTCAGCTCTGGTAAGTGAGGCCTTGAACATCTCTTTGTAGCTGTTTTTGGTCTTGTCCGGTAGAATGGCATAGGACCAGGTAACTGCACTCTCCCCTAGTTTTGCCCCAATGATGTCCAGCTAAGTGAAGATTTTTGGAGCCTTTTTGAAGTACCCATCCATAAACTAAGTCATCTGACTGGCAAGGTGCCTTATCCGTTCATCACTTGGAAACACCAAGATTCTTTGATTTGCATCTGGACCACTGTCATGGATATGGAATTTGGAACACAGGAAAAAAAGTGTAATAAACTTCTGAATTATTTATAAATTATTTAAGAAAATGAAGTATTTATGAAGCATGTAGATATGTACTTTTAGAATTATTGTATTTTATGTCATATTACGTAATATTATATTGTGCAAGGATCTGAATATTAATAGTATAGTTACAAGATATGGACATTTTCAGAACAACATGAACAATACATTAATGTCTGTAGAGTAAGTATTTTTAAATGTTTTAACATACTGATAAGTAGAACAATATAATAAAATATTTCAATTCCGTTTTCTTCATCTCACAAAGTTATAGCCTTTAGAGGTCAAACTCAATACCTGACTCCTTTCACACTGAATACACTTTACTTGGTTACTGTTTGGACTGACATTTAGACAACACAAACAAACATCATGTTGGGTAGCTACTCAAGCCTATGATTCAATTTGTTTCTTTTAAACATACTTACCAGAGGTTAGAATCAACATACCGTGGTGCCAGTAAAGGTACAGAAATGTGTCATCACAATATTTCCACTTGTCATTGAAGAAGCCTGAGATCAACATTCTGTAACAATAAAGAATGGAGTTAAGACCTCCGAAATGCCAACTGGTTGACACAGTGTCTTTTCCCTGAGGGGCAGTTTACTCGTCAATTTTATTTGCACATAAAGTAAAACATTATAAATATGTATATATTTTATACTTATTTCAGTCATAAATTATAAATGCCGTGTAATAGCTTAATCATGATACACCATTGTCATTGAGACAAAATTTCCAATTAATAAGTTTCATTCTAAAAAGAAAGTGGCTTTGAACGTTTTTAAGACAATTTCTTTTTCAGTGTAAATAATATTACTTTACTACATTCTAATTCTTCTCCCAGTGTCTTCTCAAAGAATGCTTTCAATTACTGACAGAACTGTGTTTATTATAAACCTTAGCTTAATGAAATTAAACAAAGACTATAGTGATACAGGCTTTCTGTTTATTCAATGGTTTAGTTTATTTCCAAATATTTAGGAAATGATTATCACAGAACACTTACAATGAACGTCTATACAAATATCCCTTGGTGCTTTTAATATAAAAAGTCACTTCTGTGAATGATATTTGAGGAGGTTATTCGGGTAAAGTAGAATTTGAATGGGGATAAATGTCTGTATAATTTATGTGTAATATCCATTTTATTTCTGCTGATATAACAGGATATTAAAATTGGGAGCGTTCAGTAAACCCATTTATCCTTTGGTAAAACTTTTTTTCCCTAAATAAATTGAAATATTACTCACTGGATCAGTTCACTTTTCACTTAGTGACACTTTTTCATTGAATGACAATTATAAGCATTTGGAATAAATGTTAATTTGATCTCGCTTATATCTACACACCTGAATATTAGGTATAAACATTTGTCAAGATTGTAATTTCATAAAAGGAAAAGTTCCTTTTTTGCTATGAATTGTTGAACATCATAATTTGATGGATAAAGTTAGACATGACACAAAAGTTTGGGCCACTTAGGATTCCTTAACAGGTAAGTTTCATAATAATGAAGCTTAATTTAATATTTGTGTTATATATGGGTCGGTAAAAACAGGTTACACTCTAGTCTGTGAGAAAATGTAAAATAATTTAATAGGCCTTTCCAAAAATTTGTTATATTTTGTATCCAGAATATAATCTGGATCGCTGACATAATAAAATCGCCTTTTTTGACAATGCCCTACCCACAAGAAAAAATGTCATAAAGATCTCTTCATTAATTGTGGAGTTATAACAAATAAATGCAAACAGACAAACAAATGCACCCAAAAACATAATCTCCTTGACAGAGGTAATGATAGAGGTATACATATAATGAATGAATATATGAAGATAAATTGGAACATCCACAGAATATAAAAAGAAAATATTGGAATGACTTCTGACGAAAGTTTGAAGAATTGACACAATAGGTCAGTTGAATGCACTTGAAATTGTTGTTGGATGAAGACTTTGTTTAGATAATAGAAATTTATATGAAAAGTACAATATGTTCTACAGAGTAAAACAGTAGGTGGGTGGAAGTTTTGCAGATTGGAATTTTGTGCTTAAACTTGAATCTCTGCATAACAGATGGTTCGGATAATGAAGGCTCTCCTATATTTCTCAACATATTGTATGGGCGAAAATTAAAGTGGCCTATAATCACTAAGAAGCTAATTAAAATTAATCAGTATTCCAACAGTATAAAATAAATTATAAGAAACGTTAACAGCACTCTCTTCAGGTTTTTCTTTCTTTATACACATATATATATAAAGTTATTTAACTATTACTGTTCCCTTTGTTTAGTTTAAACAAGGTAAATTTGCCAATGAGAGGGTTGCTATAAAAGAGTGAATACATCTGCAAAGGTTTAAAAACTGTAACAATGTGAGTACAACGATAAAAAATCTGTTAAAACATTCCTGGATCCAGACAGTGATCAGAATCACCGCCAATATCTAATCGTCTGTTCCTTTTGTCATTGTGGACATTTCGTGAAAATATCATAAAAATTTCATTGCTTTTTGAGTAATTATGTAAACGGACAAACAGAGGTAAAAAAATCAAAATTTGTAAGAATTTTACAACACTTGATGTATATTTACTAACATAAATTGTATTCTGAAATGGGTGAAAATCAGAACTATAAAACTTTCAAACATACCACTTTGTACCATTGCTCACATAAATAACTTCGAACAGATTATTTAATTTTAATTTATTTGTATTTCAGTTACATTAAAGCCATACCTATGTCACAAGAGGACTCAGACTCAGTAGTATAACAATGCAAGAAGAGCTCATGTAATATCACTGAACTGTGTTTTGAATTGGATTCAGCAAATCAAGCATGGATTTCTTACCAGGAATATCCAATGTGAAAAGAAGGGCTTACATGAAGACAGCCCATATGCCACTCCACAAGTCTCCCCCAAATGATGTAAGTAGTAATTTGACAGGTTTCTTTGACCCTCTTCTATTTTGATTCGGTGGTGTTCTACAAGTGTTAAAGAGCCTGTAGCACCCTCAACACAACTAAACACAACCAGTTAAAAAAACACATAAACAGAGCACCTACATACAACATTTTGAAAACTGCCAAGTTATAAGGGATATATTTCACTTTTTATGCAGCTCCCTCCCCACAGCTTTCAAACATAAACAGCCATGTTAGCAGAATGCTGTGATGTATGAGAATGGATTGCTTTCTCATGGCCACTGTATATCCTAGTAATATTGCACTATAAACTGTACAGTAAATTTTTTGTCTGGTGCAATACAATTGTTTTAATTTACATAAAAAGTTATTCTTCTTGAGTAAATGATCAATAATTACTCAAAGATAATATTTCTTGCACCTTTTATGAATTGGAAACCCATCTACAGGAAAAAAAACAAATACAAGTGCACAATAAAAGTTTTGTTTATTATTTGGTTTTTTGTTATTAAAATTAATGACAATGGACATGAAATATTCCAGGAGTAATTTGATATTAATGTATTAAATAATACTTAGATTAAAGTATGTACATGGCTTTTCATTTGACATCCTACTTAGATATAGTCAATAATAACATGTTTCAATATTTGATTATGTGTATAGGTTTTATAAACAATTCTTAATAAATGTTGTAATTTCAAGAATATCAACTTCTATGAATTTTATAATGCACACATTTAAATATCACATGAAAATGTCATGACAGATAAATTCTTATGGCAGAATTTAAAATTCTTTTCACAGAATTTCCAATCCTGGTATTGCAGTGGTTTAGAAGAATATCAAGTTCAGTCAGCAAAATTTAGATAGAATTCATAATTCTGTTGAAGAAACCTAACTTTACAGTATTCAAAATTTTGTCCACATGCATTATGAATAAGATTCATTCAGAATTTAAATTATGACAGAATATTAGTCAGCAAAATCAAATTGGAGGTCCAGATTTTAGATTACTTTAAAGAATTATAATTATCCCCTCTTTTTGTTTACCTAATATTACTTTTCTTTTTATCAAGCCAACTGTGGTAGTTCAGCTAAAACATACCTAGCCATAGTTTGAATTTTGATATCAGGAATTCTTATGTTTCTGGTATAATATACACAAGTTTTATGAGCAAACAGAGTTTTTAAAACTTTACATGAAATACCAGCAAAACCAAGCTTTGCAGTGATGTTTCATAAAAAACTAAGAGATATGTAATTCAAAGGATTATTTATAAGACTACACTTTGCTTATTTAATTTGTTTTTTTTTTATTATAAATAGCCATGGTGCCATCTAAGTAATTATTATTATGCTGAACATTCAGGAAAGAAATTAGATTCAGTAAAGCAATACAATTTTAAAAACTGCCAGATACAAACCCAGGTTTCAAATCATTAGCCCTTATGACTTGGTATGGATAGAATCAAAATAATCTTGTTAACTTTTGAAACGAGTTTACATTACATTCAGTATTTTGTAGTCTAAATATTACTGACATAAGAACCACTGATATTATTTATATTCATATCTTCATTTTCAGTTATACTGTCATCATCAGACAGAAAGGGTTCAGATTTATAAAAGTATAATGCTTCCTTTATGATTGCTACTATTATCATCATAAAAATTTGATTTATTTTCACCAGTACCAACTTCTGAGTCTGTGTATGATTATTGTATACAATTTTCAACACCAGAAGACATAATTAGATTTTAAACACCAGGAAATAAGTACAAGAATACTGTAGTCTTTACAGTGTGTTTTTGTACAAGTGGAAATCTCTGCCATTGTGTGACGTAGTACACACAAACTTTGGACTTCTGGCCTTGTTTTTTTTTCTTCCAAGAGGGAGGGAAATTTGAGTGATAAAAGTTCGAATAGTGGCATAAACATTGGCATGGTGCAACTGGGAGAAGTGTAAATGTGTTTGTGTGGGGATGTACTTTATATACAAATAAAAAAAGTGGTATGTTAAATTTGGTGCTACAAGCTCTTTAAGTATTCAAAGTCAAAGTTTTACGTCCCTTTCAACAATCAAGATCATATATGAATAGGTCCTCAGTATTGCTATTTGTGGAAGTCGACCCCCCCAGGGAACTGAGGACCTCTACTGGTTAGAATTCATACATATTTAAAGTCTTATTGACTCATGTACCATTTTTGTGATCGATCAAAAGAGCAAGTCAATTTCACAAAATTGTGGCCCTGCTATGAAAAATCCTGCAACAAACTGGCGGATAAATGTGATGAACTAATTAACCACATATTATCTTACCTGTAAGAAATTATGTTTTATGACCTGAACTATCTGGAATGAGCAGCTGGGATGATCAGTTGTTCTGCCTTGCAATTTACATCTTATTTTTTTTATTTTGTCTCTGGAATTTCTGTGGCGTAGCGTCATGAGTACCTGTCTCTTCACTGAAGTTAGGCAGCAATAGGCTACATTAGTACTTGGATGTGTGACCACTTCCATGCCCTAGTCATGTCTCTGATGGCTTTGAGGCTCGCGCTAGTAGACCAAAACCCCATTCGACCTTGTCCATTAATACTGTCATGGTGTATTTGTGTCCAATGAAATGACTAATTACTGGTGAGACACTGTATAATTAATTAAATGCCATACACTTCAGTTAAAAAAATGTTATTTTTTGTAATTACCATATTTTCTTGTTTCTCAAATATCTTCTTTGGCAAAAATATATATTGTTATTTTACTTTTAGGAGAATCAGAAACTTCGGAAATATAACAACCTGCTGAAACAGAAGAATTATTTAACTGCAAATTTGTTGCTACAGGAGGATACATTTTTGTCCGACATATTATCCTCTGGTAACAAAAGGGTAGACGCCCATTCTGCACCAGCATATACAGTACAAGATCTCAGTAAATATCAATCCCTTGTGAAATTGACAGGAGTAAAACCACGCCCACAAAGTCAGAATATAAGGATTGGACACAAATATCACTTTCCCCCACTATATAGATTAAGCCGTGGCTCAAATGGAGACGTTGAAATTACTCCACACGTTACCCTGTCTAATCTTTGTGACAACCTTAAACTCAAAGGCCTAGGTGATCCACGTGACCAGATAAAGCCACGCCCACCTGACCCGCTTCCTCTTTTGCGACGGCGGAAAAGACAACAGAAGAAATATCCGTTTTATCAAGAGAAGTTAAAAGGGCGTGCACTGCAAGATATGGACTTAACCAATAGTAAAGCTAGCGGATTTATCGAACAGCAAAAAGAAGGAAACATCAGAACTGCTTCTGCAAATTGGCGTGAGCGATATAATAAGATGCAAGCATTTGACAAAGTATCACAGGATTCACAAACTTCTGTAGATGATGCAGTTCATTTTGCTGCCTGGGATGAAGACAGGAAACCACAACAGTTAGATGAACAAAGTTATAGCAGGATAGAATCTTGGCTGAAAGATGTTGAACATGCACTTTTTCCAACTCAGAATAAAACCTGAGCCTGGGGCAAGAGCAGCTAAAATATCTGGTGTATAATCATTTGGTTTATATTCCTGTGGTTGTGGGTTTGACTCCACCGAAAGCCTGCCCTGATATGACTTTAGCTGTTCAGACATGTATACAGGGTATCAGTGGCCTAGTGGGTTGCATCTAACAATAGGCTGTCACCTCTGTGTGAGTTCCATTCCCACAAGTGGCAATGCTAATAGGGGATTTTTGAGGACTTGGTCAAAATCATCCCACATTTAATGCCTAAAGGTAAGAATTGAATGGAGGAACAGTTTTTAAACCACTATCTTAAAATTATAGATATCAAAACAATTTTTCATCAGTGAGCAACCTAACATGTCCAAGCAATATTTTTGAGACATTGTAACGTTCACTTGTAATGTTTTTCTACCATTTGTCATTAACTGTTTAAAGAATGGTTTAAACATTTTGAAATCCTTCTATTATAAATGGATTTTGTACACGTCCTTTTTAAAACTTTACCAAACATTTCTCCCCCACATTCACAAAATGGTTCACTGGGAAATTTACTTCGACCCTTTATTTTTCAGTTTTCATGATTCTACAATTAATCAGCATGTATTCAAACGTATATACATCTATATATAGATATACAATCTATTTTAATTACTCTTGCTGGAACATTGGTGGTGCAGTAATTTCAGATCTTTAGCTGTAATATTACACCCAAAGAGTGGATGAAAAAGTGGTCAATTATAAGGTGTTCGTAAGGTCATTGGACTCCAATACAAGCTACATGTTGGACCTATTAGTCTCTCTTCACCTTGATTTGAACTTAAGAATGCTTCCAGATTAAAAGTTGTTTGAACGAGTTTATTCAAATGAACCTGTTTAAATATCATCCCCTTAAATACATGTATACCCAGCAGGCACATGCCTTGAAATGTCGTTGGAAGGAGGTCTGAAAACAGGTCCTGACGTTGAAATCCGCATGATCAACTACTAAAGCTAAGTTAGTTTTATGACATGAAAATGTAGTGATATTTTGACCAGAAATCATGGTGATTTTTGTTTGAAAAATTTCAACACTATTTCAAAGCTGGATTTCTGGCTGGAAAAAGTAGCGACACTTCGTACAAAAATCAACACTAAATCAGTTTAGGTTTTCCCGACATAAAATCTTTGTCATTTTATTGAACAGAAAACAGGTTGAATGTTGGGAAATGAATGACTAGGGATCGTTGATTGAAAATTCTTTTACTAGAGGGAGATATAATGATTAAGTCGAACTTTTTGAAAGAACTATTATTGCAATAGTTTTTGAATTTGTAGGTATTTGTAAAGCAAAGACATAATTTTAGACTTAAGATTATACAAATGATAAAGATTATGTGTGCATGTACTAATACATTTTTATCCATATGTGTGCATGTACACATTTTTATCCATTCTCCTCATTAATTTATAGCAACAACAAAACTGATACAATTGGGTGAAAGTGTGGTGTTGGGTGGTGCTTCCTATTTGTATGTTGTGTTTTGTGTTCAGGTTTTGACTGTCTTCTTTAAATATGTATAAGTTTATTATCTATTTATTTAATTAGTTATTAATTTCCCTTCTATTAAAAAAAAAGGTTTTTGTTTCCCTCACCAAAATGAAGTACATGTATATTAATTGTACTAGAATTATGTATTACACAACTATATGTTTAGTTATTGTAATGATGTACTTTTTTTCCTCTGTTTGTACAGGAATTTGTGAGACGGTTGCAACCTCTCCCATCTCTACAGAGTGTCTCAAAAAGTTTTTAATAGAGGGAATAAAACCTACATAAAAAAAAACTGATACACCCAAATAAAATTTTTACAATTTATAAATCATTATATTTTTTAAAATGCAATTCCTGATAAATAAAAAGTAAAAGTGTTGAAGTCTAACTTATCTTAAATAAAACAAATAAATTCAAACTTATTATCAAAACTTAGTAATTAAGCGGCCCATCAGGGGCGCTTATTTGTTTTCACGTAAGTTCAACTGATCACTGCCACCGCTGCCACCGATTATGGTCTTCCTTGAATAACTTCTTTTTCAAAAACACCCTGTCATCGCATTTCAGAAAAAAACACACACCTATGCTATAAAATTTACCAGGTACATTTTCTAAACCTAATCTGCAGGTCGGAAAGGATTTTTTGATCAATCGGACCATAGATGCCTGAATGGGAGGTATTTTATTTTCTTAATTTTTTTTTAAATGGGTACTTGGTCTGTATCTCAAAAATGGTTAGGATTTCGGCATTTTGTTGGATAACTTATTCAGCTACTTTTTGATAATCTTTCACATGCCGAAGTTTTAGCCCTGTATCTGCAATCTTAAGGTCACCTTAATGTCAAAAACGGGGGTTTTAGCCCTCCAGTTCACTTAGTTTTTTTACTTTTTTCAACCAAACTTGGCATATATATTAAGATTTACCAAAGGATTATCCTGACTATGATGACCTTAAACTGTTGATATAATTGGAGCTATGCCCTTCCCCCTAAAGTCATAAAATTGGAATAAAGCCATTTGGCCCCTTTCTTTTTCCATATCTAGCGTATATTGATATTGAAGTAGATCAAAAGAAGACTCTTAATACCTTACGATTTAAATATTAATGATGTTATGGCCATCATACACTTAAAAATAAAACTTGGCACATTTATAAAGGTTGTCAGAAGGGACATTCTCATTTTATGGTCACCTAAATTTCGCAATATGAATGAAGTTATAGTCACCTTATAGTGAAAAAAGGAAGTTTTCAGCCTCCAGCTATCTTATTGTTCAACTGACCTGAGCTAAACTTTATGCACTTATAAAGGATGACAAAAGGGACATTCTTATTTTATGGCCACCTTAAAGTCCCAATGTGAATGAACTTATGGTGACCTTGCAGTGACATTGTGCAGTTTTTAATCTCCAGCTATTGTATTGTTCAGCTGACCTCAGTTAAATTTTGCACGCTTATTAAAGATGGAAATAGGGACATTCTTATTTTCTTACCGCCTTGGAGTTCCAATACAAGCACAGTCATGGTCATCTTGAAGTAAAAATGAGGGTTTTCAGCTGCCAACTGACTTACTGTTCAATGACACCAGTTTAACTTGATACAATGATTGAGTTTAAGGAAGATTTCTAATGACCTCTTTATTTAAAATTCCTGTATTTAAGAGACTTTGGCCAAATTAACACAATAAATATATAGTTTTTGCTTCCACCTCATTTATTTTAAGACTTTTTAAAACCACACCTGCCACATGTATACTTAAAACAAAATTTCTGTTATCTGGCAAAGTTAACCTCCTAGTGTTTTGAAGTTATGGCATCTTCAAAGAAAAAAATTGAGGTATTTAGCATGCAGTGATGTGGTTATTAATATATTGCAGCTGATCAGTGTTCATATAATATAAATTCCCAATTTTGGACACATTAAAAAATTCCACATTCTTCTGATTCCATTCTTGTGGAATTGTGTGGATATGACTTTTCTTTTTTGGGAAAGGATCTTTAATTAATTCAGCTTTTGTTTTCCAGCAGGAGTTGTTGATCTAGCTACTTATTAACATACACTATGTAAATTGGTCAAATGTATAGATTGACTTCTTTTAGAAGATAAGATGAATGGAAAAACACTTTCTCATAAATAGTAATTCTTGTACAGTATTTTATGTATTTTCATCTAATTGAAAATGAAATGAATGAGTTCTCTGTTTTTTCTCCTCCAACTCTGTATCAATGATTTTGGAATGTTAGTTAGCAGATTCAGGGTCATACTCAGAACAATGGATCACAGACCAAAGTTGTTAGAGACTACATAACATCCTCCGGACACAGCAAGAAGGAGGAGGCCACCCATCAAACCCACAGGGACAGATAAAAACAGTAGGAATCCCTCAAGGATGGCAAAGCAAAGATTCCGCACCCCACAAGGTCATGTATAAAGGTCAAAATATTTGAAAAAATCAAAATTCCAAATAAGAGGAGATTTAAATTTAAAGTAACCCACTAGTCACAAGACCAAGCGACAACATTTTACATTTACATCTTGCTGTGAACAAGACTTGAATTCTGACTCCAAGGTCAATCATGTCAAACTCACAGGTAGGCAGAAAGGTGAAAAACTTTCTGACCGACGTACAAGCTATGTTACCAACAGAGGCATGTAATAGCAATTTATAATATCTCAAGCTCATGTCCAGAAAAGGTCAGAGCTGATAGGTAAAGGTCAAAACTACCATTGCAGGTCAGTTCTTGCATTTTATATCTCCAAACGTAGAAAAGTACCCAACTGGATTTTTAATGTTTTTATTTTATATTATTAACACATAATTTTTACCAACTAAAAGATATTTGATAAACAGCATTTATACTTCACGCTTTAATTGATGTGTGGCCTGAGAAAGTTAAACTTGTAACCAGTGCCAGTGCTGTTCCTTCGGAGCCAGTGGAACAGCCCCATAACATACATTTATAAGATATATGATCAGCTCATCAATCTGTTACAAAAGTTTATGATTTCACATACTGTTCAAATCTATCTTGATGCAACAGCTAAGCACACATGTTTTTGTTAAAGATGGGTCATGTTTCAAGAGTTTCCTATTTAAATGATTCTTTAAAATTATGGGAGATCCTTAATTTTTAAGGAAATCTTTACCTTTGATATTCACCAACATTCTTTTAGTGAGGAATCCTTATATTTTCCCTTATTTTGCAAGGTTTTTCAGCCTCAGTGCTAATAAAGGTAACCTAACTGATAATATAATAGTGTTAATTACACTCCATTGCACGAAATTGCCAAAAACTCAACATTTTCAAGTTATGTCCCGTCACTAGTCTAGATTCCCCAACAAGACCCCCTATAAGTAATTATTCCATCTCCTCTATTCTTCTGTCAGAAAATATAATTATTCAAGTAGATTAAATTAGTAGTTTAACTATTCAAGTAGCCAAGGAGAGGAAGGCCAGAATAATAAATAATATGAAATGTGACATCATACAGAGTACGTTTGAAAGCGGTTTTGTGACATAAAAATGACAGGAAGCAGCTCTAGATTCCCCCTTACTTTGTTTAAATTATGGTTCCATCTTTCTTCCGTTTTCCTTACGTCAGTTACGATAGAATGTCTGGAGGGGTAATGGAAAGATAAAAGAAAAATGTTTGAACATTTCAGAAATTTCATCTTGGAATTCTCCCAATTATTTTAACCATTTCAAATTTTGGTTAGATTATCAACCTTCTCCTTCTGTCACCTCTCCCAGTTCCTCTGTTTCGCTGTTTTAGTGGCATTAGGCCACAGCCCTGATATGATGCAGGGAATCTGGGAGAAAAGCCCTATAGGGGAAAAGCCCTACACTTTTTGACGCCTGTGGAGAAAAGCCCTACACTATTTTCGCAAACTGTGGAGAAAAGCCCTGCACTAATTTCTCAGACCATGGAGAAAAGCCCTACAACCCTAAAAATTCAGTATCATAGGAAAAACGTAAAACAGCTATTGAAAATCAATTTGTTCGATGGGTACTTGGTCTCTCTGTATGTAGCAGATGGCATGTTAAATGGTGTCCTTCTTTCTCAGAGTTATCTTTGCTTCATCAGTAGCGCTTGCACGTGGGATGCATATATCTTACCTGGAGTCTCCTTTACAAGACAGCATGTACTTTCATTGATTGCCAAGCCTTATATCAACTGTGCTTAGTGCATAGTTGTGTTCTTTGACAGAACTGGTTCTTTAAACTGCAAGTAAGATAGATAGATAAATTTTTATTATACTGACAGTGTGTTCTATTACAACGTATGCATATTAATAAAACATAATCAAACACCCACCACTGAATATGACAGACCATTATGCAAACCATTAACCTCTTCTATGGTTTATCATATTCTGAAAATTTAGTGTAAATCCATTTATTGACCAGAATAAATGGAGTTTTAGAAGTCTTTAAATATTATAAAATAGGTCGGCCTTTGTAAGGAAACACAGTTGGAACAAAATATTGTAACCACAGTTAATTGCATGACAGTCATCACAAATATTTTAACCACAGTTCAATCTTAACTTCATGAATAATAAGTATCAATTCTTACATGTAGTCTTATTGTTGTGGATCTAGTTAACAGTTTTAATCATTTTCTACATCTAAAATTTTTGTATGTTTACATAAGGGAAGTTGTGACTATATTAATTTATATTTTATTATAGTGACATGTATCATACATTTCTATGAATACAAAGATATTTAAACATGAGATATATGATAGCCAGCTAGGATACTCTACTAGGATTAAGATTCAAGGTACAGCTTGCTGCTATTATAAAACCAACTTATGTGTTGTTTAATTTAGTCAGTAATAAAGAACAGTTTAAGTAAATAATATTAAAAACAAGAAGATTGAAATTCAGTAGTAAAATACTGTTAACAAGTTAGCCTATTATTGATCCAACAATTAGATGCTAAACAAATAACTTACATCTAATGATGTGAAGAATACTGCTTTGCACTGATTGGATCTCCTTTGTGAGCATTCCCACTGAATCATTGAAGCTTTGGTAGATTTCTTGGTACACATATATCCATATAAGCAAATCTTGACACCACCTTTATTATTCTTAATAACCTCCATAACCTATAGCTTAGTATCAAAGTAACAAATCTTTGTCAAGTGAATGGCTGAATTGAAACTATTTTGGTGGTACCCATATTTTTACTTAAAGCTATGGTGCTGATTTCAGTTTTTCCCCCTTAAAGAATCATCAAAGACATAAGACATAAGCCCTACACTATTAACTGTTAACTAAACAGTTTTAACAGTATAAAGAATTTAAATTAAATTGGAATTAATTGGAATTAAATGTTACATTTTAGTACATTTTGAATAGCAACTGGAAATGCCTTGTGAATAAGGAGGCATTCTCTTTAATCATTCATCAAAGACATAAGCCTTACGTTTCTAACAGTACAATGGACAATTGGAATTAGAGATTACATTGTAGAACATTTTGGATAGCAACTGGAAATCTTAGAAATGGCTTCTGATTATTCCTGAAAGGCATTACCAACTGTCACTAAACGGACCTCACAAATAAAGAGAGTGAATAAAGGTTATGATACTGTTGCTGCAACTGTGTCCACAATTGATATTTTTTTTTTACTTTTCATCATGTCAGAACTATATGCATCTCTGTTTCCATTGTGACGTCACCATTAACACATCTTAACTCATCTTAACTGAGATTTTATATCATTTTAGAACGTTTTAGGTAATTCTATTATGTCACTTCAACCTAGAATCAACTACCACTCAGATTAAGTGCTATAAAAGTAGAACTATATAAGATTTTATTACATGTGATTGGAGTGAGCACCTGCCTATATACATGCATATCATCTGCAATGGGTAAATGTCACAGGGTCATTAACCAGCATTGAAACAAAGACCTTGCTACAAGTTAAAATACATACTCTCATGCCCTATGGACTTTTATATTGATACCTGGATAAAATAGCCCAACAAAGTAACATATTATATGATTTTATGTACTTTTTCCGTAAATAATAAATATGCATGTTAATATCAATAGCTTTGTTGTATAACTATTAATAAGCGAAATGTGTCTTTCTGGTCATACAGGAGAAGGAAAGTCATAAACTTGCTGTAACAGTGGGATCAGCTAGGTATTATACAAGATGTGAGCAATCTTTTGTGTCATCAATTATCAGGCAAAACTCTTCACAAAGCATATTTATGTAGTGCAAATATCAAAGGCCAGGAGCTTACAGAAGTATAGATTATAGTTACTGTAGATATTACACTTAAAGCAAAAGTCATGGTTACTTTGACTGAATAAGTTGGATAGGTAATTTTATATTAAATCAGCTGTCAAATCCCAACAACAAAGATATATTACACCACACTTATAACTTCATTTTCTTCAAGCATGTTTCTTAATGAATGTTTACTTTGCTCGATAATAAGCTATAACCTTACTTTCACTTACTAGCACATACTCAGCAATAATTTTCCCAAGCTAAGTATGTTCTTAATTCATGATTTCCCTTCTTAAACTTTGATTAAGCATAGTTTATGATAAAGAATTTCTTGTAAGTGACACTCTAAAACATTTATCTTTTATTTATCACTTCCATCTAGTAGACACCAACATAAAAAAATAATCTATTGTGTTTGTTAGGGTTTAGAATTGCCAAGTACGATTCAGCAATATCATTACTCAGTTCACTGTATACATACTCACATATCACAAAGTGAATATTTTTCACCCACATAACATTTATGTGGGTCTGTAATATTCTAACTGAGACTAATAGGTCCCTGTCTTATCCAGGAACCTGGGATATGCTGCAAAGCATTGATACAATTATACATTATACCAGGTACAAAGATCACTGTAAAATATTAATAATAAATAAAAGTAGTTTTAAATAGATGTAATAGATAGCTAATATGCAAGATAAGTGAAAATTGCTCTCGTTTACAAGCGACAGTTCTAGGATATTAATTTATATATTTGAAAAGAATGCCTGTGTGCTACTGTCAGATGTCTAAATGTCAGCCAGGTGAGAAAACATATGAAGCAGTTTTCATATGTATTTATAAACATGAATTATAGTAGTAAATGCAGTTATATCAAAATCTTATATTTAGTATGCTAGTATACAGAAAATATATGCCCAATTGATGATCAGTTCTTTCTGCAAATTATGACCTAAAGTCAAAGTCAAATTTGAGGCTTTTACACCTAGTTCAACAGCGAGGGTCATATTGGGACAGGTCCTCAGCTTTGTCACTTGTGAGAGTCAAACCCACACAGAAGTGACAGCCTGTGATTAGATGGCAAAGTTGTCAACTACTGGGTCACTATGGACCTAATTATGGCCTACAGTGCTCCACAATAGCAATATGGTATCTGCTAAGTTCTTGGAAGTTTTCAACTCTACCGAAAATCCGGGGATGTACTCATAGATGAACCCAAATTCAATCTCAGACTCAAATTGAAATAGAAATCCCTATTATTTGGAGATTGGGCCTTAGACTCAAATTTGAGTTTTAGGATATACTTTGTGTATCATTTTAACTGAAAAAAAAACTTTTATGTTTGCACTTATGTTTGACTGAGTTTTTCTTTTTAGCTAAGTCTTTCATAAAACTCAAATTTGGCATTTCAGTTGACATCTTACTTTTACTCCCACTCAAATGTAAGGCGTTAATACTCACCTGTGTAGATTATATATTTAATGGGAATCTGAGATTCAGATTTTTAAGAAAACTAGGGGCTGTATTCATGAAAGGTCTTAGGTCAAATCTTAGGCTTAACTTACACAAATATAGGAAACTTAAGGTAGGGATAAGACGTTCCATGAATACGACCCCAGTCCTGTGTTTAATTAACCCACTGTGTGCCTCATATCTAATATAGTGTTTCTGTAGTACATACCCATGTTATGTTCATAGACAGAAAACTTTAAAATTCCCTTGGCTATAGCATCTCTGTTCAAAGATAAAGACAAAGTCGATAATAGAATGTGCACTAAAATATCTACCAACGCCCCAGTGGTCGAGTCTTTTATAAGTTTGCATTGTTGTTTGACCTGTCATCGATTGGAATCAACCTTGTGGTGACAAATGGAATTCACTAATTTGATCTTATCTGTAGACTGATAGGTAAACCCAAATATTTACCTTTAACTCCCCCCCCCCCCCCCCCCACCACCAGGTGTTAAGCAAGAGTTTCGGGTTGCCAGTGTTGTAGCATCAATTTTCCTAAACCTCTGAATTTGCCAATCATAAATTTTGTATTATTACGACTGTATCAAATGAATTAAAGAGACATGGCATAATATAAATAATTTTGATTAAATATTTCAGTTGAAAGCTTGGAAATCAAAAACACAAAGGACAGAAGTAGTCTAGCAGCCTCGCTATGGGAACAACAACAAAAGGGACGTCACTGTGACGTCACCTTGATACAGGGCGATAATAAAGTGTCATGCCATCGGTGTGTCTTGGCTGTACAGAGTGGGTATTTTGAAGCCATGTTTTCGGCTAACTTTAACAGTGAGGAGACTAAAGAATACACACTTCCAGTGACACCATTTCCGTGCATGGGCAAAATTTTAGAATACATTTATCTCGGCAAAACTAGTTTTGATTTTGAAGACATTGAAAGTGTTTATATCTTGGCAGACTACCTCTGTATCACTGCTCTGTTGAAGGAATGTCAAGATTTACTAACTCAAAACATAAACTGCAACACATGGCAGATAATTCTTGAACTGTCTATTAGATTTAACATTATAGAGGTGACCATTACAGTGATGGAATTTATAAGTTTATACATCATTGATTTCATGTGTGATTGTAAGCCACCTTGTCACTCGTTATCACCAGAAGCTGTGAATATCATATTATCAGACTACAGAACAAGCTATATTGGTGAACCTATTGTGGCAAAGTTTCTTTGTGAATGGGCAAACTATAATAATGGTGAAAATAAAAGGTATGCTCAGGAACTAATGAAGACCCTCAACCCAACATATTTTTCAAAAGAAAATTTGCAAAGATTGTTACAAGATTCTGATTACACAGATTTCCTGTCTGAAGAATTCGTGGAAGCTTCAAATGCAAGGCTTCAGTATTCTACTGGTCGCATGATTTTGTGCAGAAGCAGAACTGACACTTCAGACATCCCGGTAAAACTTTTCGGTTTTGATCTGGACAGCTTCCAATGGCATTATCTTAGCTGCCCTAATGACTTCTCTCTGAATGGACTGCAGACTATGGTACAACATAAGGATCATATCTACTTTCTATCTAGTGTTTTGTCGGATTTCTGTGGATATATGCACTCAGTTCAGGAAAAGAAACAATTCTTTTCTTTTCATACTCTGACTGGAGAATGGCTTAATCTTCCTGCTCCAAACAGAGTGGGCCATCTGAGTCAGCTGATTAGCCATATAAATGGTGTCTTCATTGCAGATAGGTATGGTATTGTTGAGATGTTTGACGATGCAACTGCATCATGGTTTGATATAGGATCTTCTATGTTCACCACCATACCTGCAGCAACATTACACTTTCTACCTATGCCAATGGACAGATACATCTACTTTCTGAGAAAATATAATTTGGGTTATGCTCCAGAGTATGCTGAGTTTACAATGGCATTGCATATACTTGATACCATCAGTGGAACCAGTAGACTTCTTTCAGATATTGTTTCGTCTGAGCTTGATCTGGAATCAGATGAAATATTCTGTAATTACAGTATTGTGCCTGGAAAGATCTTTCTCAAAAATTCACTTGGACAAACAAGGGTGGAATATGACATGACTGCACAGACTTGGGAGAGAAAGGATTTAGATAGCCTACTGCCTAAGTGTTTTAGAACCATCTGGGGCTCAATTCAGGTTATAAATAAGTGTTACTTGGTGAGTACTGGGCTCGAACGCAGGCAGTATTTTGCAGTGTACGACTGGGGAAGGAAACAGCTGAAGACTTTGCCTTCGCCAGACTGCCAGTTGTCAGGACTTATGTTATGTACATCTGCATTACATGGGGTGTGCAAATAGCAGTCCCTAGAGAATAATGAACAAACTCACAAGTGTCCGTGTGATATCTCTACCATAGCTATCACTGACCATGGATATAAGAATAATTTAAATCAATGATGTTTCGTTTAAATAGATAACTTAAACCTTAAAAGTCTGAGCCATATCACCTAAGTATTCATCAGAAATCATTGATATAATTTTGATACACTGGTGTTTACTATTGACCATCAAAAGAAGAGATTGGTAAGCAATTTTGCTAACTCCTTTGAAATAAAAAAGCATATATATATATATATGTGGACATTATGAATCTTTGTGGATCATGGGTCTCTGGACCAAAAAAATCGCATTACTGCATTGTTTGTTATGCCATACTGAGTAAAAGCTTTTCAACAGATATATAAATACTTATTATTCTTATTAAATTCTTATAATCCAACAAAGTAATTATATTACAGTTTCAAAGTCACATGGAGTTTATTTTCGATAAAATATTGACAAACATAATAAAGTTATGTCGTCTGTAAAATAGGACACAAAATTACAAATTGTACTTCTGTATTCAAAGTCTTTGAAATTGTATAATTTGCGGTTGACAGTACAGATAACTTTATGTCCTTGTTTGTTCCGACTGTCATAACATGTACTTAGCCACCCAGTTAACATTAGAAACATTTTAAAATCGTTTAAACGTTTACAAAATCTATTACAAAACCTATTTGAACCCTATCTTATGGTTTCTAAGTGTTTCCAAGTAAATGTTTATACTGTAATTAAAAAAATTATAAAAATTATCTATACAAAAGTTTACACTGAAAACATCTATTAAAAGAGAATACACGTGACATTTGAACCCACCAACCCACAACTGACACAACCACTGATTTGCCAAGTTTTTGCCCTTTTCTGGTTTAACCTCCCTTTTGTAGCTAGAGCTGGACCTCTTTACCGTGATCCAGTTTTGAGAGTTCTCTGCGGATTGATATGGCCCTGGGTTATATTGGATCACTTAATTTCGACCATTGAGCTGGACCCTCTGAGACTGATCCACTTGGGGGAGGTCTTCTTTTGGATTGATGTAGCTCTTTGTAACTTGGATAAGATAGACCAGACTGACTCTGGCTTTCACCTCTCAACCTGACTAATATGTTGAATAATGAGCTTTAATGTGTATTGTTATAATTTGACACCTTTATGGTAATTCTATTATAACCACTATGGTATTGTTATTTCTATTTGTCTTGATTCTTATGTGTTAGTGTTGGTGGTTTAAAATTTGTCACCATTTTAAAACCATTTTAAAATCTCCCCCCAGAGGGCAATAAAGTGCATGTTTTAACTAATATGTAAAATAAAATTCCTCAAACTTGTTTTACTGACGTTATGTACATCATACCCGCTAGCTTACTTAAAGTCTGGGTTTGAACCTCGTCTCACTATGACCTACAAATGATCTCTTGGCTTGACCTTTGAGGTAGGGGGGAAACTGTGTCGAAAATTGCCCCACATGCAATCTCTTAAAGTAAGAATTGAATGGGGGCACAATTTCTAAGCCACTATCTTACAATTTTAGACATAAAAATAATATTTTCATTAGCGAGCAACCTGAAAAAGATATTGAATTTGACCTGTGATTCCATTATTATAGAGACATTATTATGTTCATTTGTAACGTTTTTTTCAACATTTATCATTAAACGTTTAATAAATGGTTTCCATAAAATGTTCTAAAAACATTCTATTACAAATGGTTTTTGTACCTATTATTTTTTAACCTTTGCCAAACGTTTCCTTTCAAACATTTGCAAAATCCAAAAAAGTCAGTCCCTGTCCCCCCCCCCCCCCCCCCCCCCCCCCATAGACATATAACACAAAGGACATGAAAGAGTACATAATGTACATAATGTATGTTAATAAAGGAGTATTAAAAGCTGACATTATAATCTCATGAATAGATCTGGAGACCCCCCCCCCATGACCCCAATCTAATTGGGGTTGACCTGAAGGTCAAATTATAAACTACTACCTGAGGTCATATCTACTTGATACACCATGAATTAAGTATAAATTATAAAACAAGTTGAAAGGTGAAAACAATACCTGGAGGTCAAAACCCAGGTGAATCAAGGTCAAAGGTCAAGGTAAACCATGAAGTAGTATTGAATTATCCTTAGAAATTGAGGGATAAAAACAATACCCCCATCAATGACAAGCAGATGTGAATTAAGGTCAAAGGTCAAGGTCACCCAAGCAGATCATGAACCTTGAGTTGAGAAGTGGAGAGGTCCAACCAGGTCATGAGGTCATAATATAGTATAAACATGTAACATTATGACAGAAATGTGATATAATAATGGAAAGAAGGGGCCCCAAACACCTAGTAGAGGAAGGGAGAGGAGGCTAGGAATACAAGTGTGATCTGAATGCAGCTGAAACCCGTGACTGGGAAGAAGGAAGGGCAATATATCTCCAGACACAATTGGATGTCCAGATACCCTGGGCCTGGATGTCCTGAATGGACACTCCATGCTGAAAAGCCCAGGAGCCCCCCCCCCCCCCGAAAATCATGGAAGGTGAGGGACCTATGTAGTCCCAGGAGTAGCGACACCTGCTTAAGATGCTTTCTAGCAGCCGAATCTGTGAGAGGTGTAAGTGAGCCGGCTTGTGGAATCTGAACAAAGAGCAATCCTGATTAGAGGGATATGTGGCCAGCATCTTTTTCAGAGCTGCAATTGGGCAAAGGGCAGAAGCATCTAAGTAAGGGGTATCTGTTGTAGTGGTCTTCATCCGGTCATGCAAGGTCTTAGACCATTTCACGACAATGACCGCCCTCTGAAAAGCAAAAACCACATCCCCCACACAGAGATGCCTCGTTTTATCAAAGTTCTTGGCGGCATGGGGCAGTATGTTGGAAATCCTGAGAAAGGAGAAGAATGCCAATAAGTACAATGCTTTATAGACAAAAGGGAATTGTAAGTGGGCTGAATCTGTAACTATTTGCAAGAGCAAAGTCTGATCTATGAGTATCAGAGCTGCAATTGGGCAAAGGGCAGAAGCACCTAAGTAAGGGATATCTGTTGTAGTGGTCTTCATCCGGTCATGCAAGGTCTTAGACCATTTCACAACAATGACCGCCCTCTGAAAAGCAAAAACCACATCCCCCACACAGAGATGCCTCGTTTTATCAAAGTTCTTGGCGGCATGGGGCAGTATGTTGGAAATCCTGAGAAAGGAGAAGAATGCCAATAAGTACAATGCTTTATAGACAAAAGGGAATTGCAAGTGGGCTGAAACTGTAACTATTTGCAAGAGCAAAGTCTGATCTATGAGTATTTTAACAACAGGAGCCAAAGGCCAGTTAATTTTTAGAGATTTAATAAACAAAGGAATCCTTTGGTCTCTAAATGGTGCAGTATCTATACCATATACAATGGACATGGATCTAATACCAGTAATATGATTAGTGATATTGTCAGGAGACATACCGGACTGGGCTAGGTATTCCATAAAGGCAAGCACATCCAATGTTGAGAGAGCGACAAGTCCACCACCACCAGGAAAGCCAGGAAGAGTTGAAACATTCGTTCATAGGAAGCCAAAGTATTAGGGCGGAAGCCAAAACGCAACCTTCTGCAAGCCTGGGTAACCAGTGGAGCTGTCGCCACCTGAGAATCTGAAATTACAAAAGAAATGTGGCTAAATATCATGATTAAGCAAGGTTAAATCTATATGTGTATCAAGCCATACAGGATTTTCAACCAAAGTGTGTAATTTCTGACAATTATCAACCGTTAAATGCCATCTAGAAAGCAGATAAGCTATGGAGTTATCCAGACCTCTGATATGACTGACAATTATGTTAACATTAAACATAGCTGCCAACAGCCATACATTGTGGGCATAATGTTGCCATAATAGAGTCCCTTGCTCTGTCACAAGTTAGGACCTCAACTACTGCCATATTATCACACATAATCTGGATGGATTTGTTGGCCCATCGAGGGGCCCAAATTTTAAGGGCTACCACCACATTAAGAATCTCTAAATGTGCAATATTATAGTCATTTTAACCTCTGGGAATGCGTAACGCATATACATAATTATCATAACAACCACCTAGACCTTCTAAAGAAGCATCTAGATATATATGCTTGTGAAGTGTTGATGATAGAATGTGATTCCATTATAAGAAGTTAGGAATAGTCCTTGAAAAATTCAGCAGTCAGACAGATATTCTGATCATTATGGCTATCTCTAAGAAGCTGGAGCATATGGTTCAGAAAATATCTGGCCGGTCTAACACATTTTGTAATATACAACAATAAACCTAATAATGATTGTAACTCATTTTTGGTAACTATTCCCTTATCCGACCATGCATTACATGTTTGACATATTTCCTGTAACTTATTCTCCGGAATTGAGATACTTCTGTTAACAGTGTCAAACATGATACCTAAACATATGACCTTTGTACTAGGAGGACACAGTTTCTTAGCACTAATGTCAAGTCCAAGTTCTTGGAGAAGATCCAACAAAAATTTATAAGAATAACCTATGTTGGAAGGCAATCCACAGTATATGAGGTCATCAATGTAATTCATGAGTGCATTATGACCATTTTTGTTCATAATAAACTTTACAGCATCGCTTATCTTACTAAAGAAAAAAGCACCCAAGCGATATCTGAATGGGAGAGAAAGATCCAGATAGAGCTTATCCCTATGCGGCAAGCCAAGGAGGTCAATATCTCCTGGATCTATACGGATATGCCTAAAAGCTCGGCTAATATCGACCTTAAAAATTTCAGCCGAAGGACCCAGATCATTAAGTGTTCGTATAATGGAATCAATAGATGGATAATGCATCTGAAAATTTGTGCCCAAGTATGTGTCCTTGAGTACTCCATCATTAATGGAAAAACCTTTTGGAAAACTCAGATCGATGATAGTCCTTCTGGAGTTAGAATCTGACTTGGCTCTGGTCATAAAGGGTGATATATGGATATTAAAAGGCTTGTTATCCATGGGGCCTAGCATTGCTTGGAAGTCTCTGGATCTGTCAAAATCAAGGGGAAATACGAATTCGATCAGATCCAGAAGCTGCTGGTCGAAACAGTCAACTAAGTGATGCCTCCAACTACTGACATTCAAATTGGTTCGAACCGGTATCCTAAGTCCCAAGAAATTAGGAAGTCCTGACTGTCGGATAAGCTTATGAGCAGTTAAGATATCTGGGATGCTGTCCCGGTGTCTTGTAGGACCCGTATAAATGTATATAGGAGCAAGGGGAACGCAGCCAAACTTGGTGCCAATTTGCTCTTTACTTTTTGGTATTCCAGAACTGCACTAAGATCAGCTATGGTCATATTCGGATCCGGTTCTACAATCGTTTGTCTTATGCTTGGATCAGCTTGTAACTGTTGTTCATAAGTATGACTATCTACACTTTGTGAGTTGACCTCACCTGATGTGTTTACCTGCACATCTTGATTGTTATCAAATACCTGAAACCTATTACTTATAGCTACAGGGTAGCATTCACTCACCTGTATGGTATGAGCCTGTATTTGTTTATTTGCAGGGTTTGAATCCGCCTTACAACTCACAGCCCTAGCATGCTTTTCAATGTTACTCTGACCAACGTTGTGGTACTTTTGTTTGTTGGTACTAACAATACTTCTCTTGACCTTGGAAGTATTGGAATCAGTATTAACCACCAGTTGTTTGAGTGCATTTTGGTCACCTTGTAGTGCTGTATGGTGTGCAGTGGTGCGACCAGTACCACTTTTATGACCATTGTGATGCTTTGAAAGTAACACTTGGGCATAACTTCTATGGTCTCTGACTTTGAAAAATTGCCATAGAAGATTCAAACATTTGCTTTGTGTAAGCTTTAGACCAACCTGAAAGTGCCACCAAATCTTTGTGAGAATATTGAGAATTAACTACAGTCCTGACCTTATGGACATGACTCGAACCCGGGAACATACTCGTTTTTTGCATTCTTGCGACATTCAGTTTGTGGGTGAGGGCAAGATTTACCATCCTTAGCCCAGCATGATATACAAACATGCTTGTACAGTACCCCTTTTGTTTCATGGGTTTGCTTGTGAGCACAACTACCTTTATTATAAAAGACATAAGTGGTGACCTTGCCAGATGAAGACTTATCTTGACGTTTTTGAGCAGTAGTTTGAGCAGTAGTATGTCTTTGAGCATGAGCCCTGCGGACTCTATCAATTTTTTTCTGTTTCCAACCAACTTTTGATCCCACCCTGCTCCATACGGCATAGCAACACCGCATGGCTGGCCTTTGCCGAAGCCCAGGAGAAGTCAGTGGCGTCATCTAATAAGTCAATAACATAATCCAACATATGCTCCCTAACAGCCATATCTGACTCATCCCTCATGGTTTGGCAGAAGCCAGCCATCCACTGAACTGGTGACAGCTGATTATAGGTGACCCTATCCTTATTTTGGCCTGAAAGTACAAATTCATGTGACCACCTGACTTTATGGTTGACAAAAACCCCTCTGCGACTTTAGTTTAGTCATACCTGGTTTGACGTTATCTGATAAGTGTCTGAGCCTACTTTGAACCTCTTCTTGAATTCTAGCCTCTTCTCTCAACCGACTGGGTGGGGGAATACTATGAGGAACATGAACTGAAGGGGGAGCTGCCCCAACCTCCTGGGATGCCACTTGCACGCCATTGACCCTAGCTTTAGTTTTTGACTTTTTAATTTTTGTAACATCATTTGTCTTTTTAACCGTTTTTTTCATAGAATTTTCCATGCTGTCTAATCTGGCCCCTGACGCGCTGAGTTGGGACAGAATTTGAGTGTTAATGTGTTGTTGCTCCATGAGGGCAACATTCGAACCCGAGGCTTGTGAAGCCTGACCCTGCCTAGCTTTTTGAACACCATTACCAGAAACCACGGGACTAGAGGACAAATTTTGATCAGAATGTTCAATTAATGCTGATATGTTAATATCGGATCCGGAGTCAGATAAATCAGTAACCACTTGCCCAGACTGTAAAGAGTCAGCTCCCTCACCCGACGCCGTCAAAAAATCCACAGTTGGACAGTTGGACGATGACACCAGTTGGAGTTGGATTCGAATGCGACACTCCCCTCTGTTCCTCAAATTATATCTACCTTCATTCATGTTTACTTGGTATGCACTGCTATTTAAGAGCATTTTATTGTATGTACTTAATTTTTATGTATTATTTCTGTCACTACATCAATTGATCATGATTATTATTTTAATGCATGTAAACATTGTGGGTTTTTTTTGTAAATATAATAAGCGCTGAAGTAAATCAAACTATAGGTTAAATGCGTACACAAGTGGAATGTTTAAATGCTGAGACATATCAACATTATAAGTGAACTTCTATTTATTACACGCCAATTTAACATTCATGCATTTTGTCTTGCGCTTAATTAAACACACCATTGTTATAATCCGGATTTTATGTTGTTGTTTTTTCATTAAGTATTGTAAGTAATTTCATATGTGAAGAGCTTTTAGACAACAGTAGGTATTCTGTGCTCAAATAAATCATGTTGTCTTTAAAGATAATTAATGTTTCATACTTTTATGATTGCAAATGAAAGTTGCATGCTGTATAAGTTGAAACTTTCACAAGCCATTAATTTTAACTACATGTATTTTAGTAAATGTACAAAAGAGTAGTATGGCCAACATTGAATATTTTGCTAATTGTCGACATAATGTATCGATAAGTCGAGAAAATTATTTTACAACAAATTATTGTAAAATTCATCTTGATAAATTAAGATAGTAGTCTCAATTTATTGAGATATGACGTCTATAAATCAAGATAATCATCTCGACTTACTGAGATATTAAGGGAACAATTAGATAAAAAAACTACCTTGGCCCAACTACTCTTCCATGCAAAATAACTTGCATAGCAAAAATTACTTCCTAGTAGAAGTCAAAATTTGTATTTATCTCTTCAGTAAAAAGTGACCATTTAGTGAAAAAATAATTCTAATAATTATTTCTTTAATTGTGAAATTTTGTAGCAACATTGTATTTCAGCAAAATTCTTTGCATGTACAGTACTGTACTTTGGCCTTTTTGTGCTGTTTTGCCTGTTGGTTGTCAGTTGATTATCTCATGCTATGATCTGTTCTTGTCATTACAAACTTCAAAGCCATGAATGCACTATTGAATATATCAGGCCTGGATATTTTTCAAAAACAAATCAAGCAGAATCAAATTACAGATATTTTCACAAACGTGTGCTTTCATAACATGCACTTGGTTCTAATGGATTTTATATCTACTAATGGGAATCCTCCTAAATTTTAGATTGGCAAAGTTAGCCAAGATGGCAGGTTTGAATCCAGCTGTGACCTTTAAGATCAGAGATCAGAAGAAGGTCAGAGACAGGGACTTCAGTGAGGATTGATAAAGATTTGGGTATTTTACTTGCATGTTTGTGTAATCTTAAAATTTTAACAGATGGATATGATAAAAATTTTAAAACTTCGTATACATACAAAGATCTAATAGGGGATCATGAATATACAACTTGTAAGCACTAAGATGAAAATAGTGCTTCGCCCACCCAAGGAAAAGTGACACATACACACAACTGGTGAACATAATTCATATCTTTCAAAACCTACCAGTTTGTATCCATCAGAAATAAACACCCAAAGGTTGAATGTCAGTCCTTGGTCTAGTCCTGTCATAAGTCAAAGTTTGATTGTGGTTTTGGTAAGTATCATGGGCATATGCAAGAGTAAAGTCTTGCCCTGCCTATCCCATCTGTAACATTAGCCCACAATGATCCAAAGAAAACCCCTTGCCAGTGAAATAGATGACCGGAATCAAAACTAATGAGAAAGGTTCCCAAGTATAACATTAGCCCATATCAATCTGAAGAAAACTTTCTGTCAGAGATATAGCTGGCAGGGATCAAGATTAATTAATAGAATTCCTAACTTTACCACATATCCATCTGAAACAAACTTCTTAATAGTGGGATCACCATTGTCTAGGCTAATCAGAAAAGCTCCTGAGACTAAATGGTTTGCATACAATATTTCGCAGATCACACTGGTCATGCAAGGTTAAACTTGAGAGGGGTGCCATATTGACTCGCCTACAATCTATTGTATAACAACCTGTAGAAGGCATGCCTTGCACGAAGAGAATGTACAATGTACTACAGGTTCTTCCATGGCGAATTTCAAAGTGACACCAATATCCTTGGATAGGGTTATTCAATTGCAACTGAATGATGAGTGGTTGTCAAATCAACAAAAAAACGAAATAGGAACAACAAGAGACTGGTTTCTACCCCACAGCCTTTTTTCCAACCATGGTGTCCGGATGGGACAGGAAAAAGTTTATCCAGGCTGTATCTCAGAAACCGTGAGGTATAGGAAGTTGGTACATAATAGGGACATTGGTTAGGATGTGTAGGTGTGTACTGTCATAGTGTCACCTTGATTTACCCTTTGACCTTGCCGTAGTGACCTTGAGTTTGAAAATCTTGTCAGGGCTATATATCGGAAACCATAAGGCATAGGAAATTTATATTTGGTAGGCATATTGGTTATGGCTTTGAGGTATGCAACATTATGGTTTTACTTTGATTTGATCTTTGACCTTGCTGTAGTGACGTGTAGGACGTTTATACTTGGTAGGGACATTGGTTGGGGGTTGTAGGTGTGCAATATCATGGTGTGACCTTCATTTGACCTTTGACCTTGCCGTAGTGACCTTGATCTATAAAATGTTATCCGGGCTATATCTCAGAAATTAACTAGGTGTAGGAAGTTGTTACTTGGTAGGAACATTGGTTGGAGGTTGTGGGTGTGCAACATCATGGTGTGATCTTGATTTGACCATTGACCTTGCCGTCGTGACCATGAGTTGTAAAATCTTGTCCAGGCTATTTCTTGGAATCCATAAGGTGTAGAAGGTCGACACTTGGTAGGGACATTGGTTAGGGGTTGTAGGTGTGCATCATAGTGTGACCTTTAATTTTGGCTCTGCCAATATGCATTCACCTGCCATTTTTGAGAGATGTTTCTGTTATAACAAAGATATGGGGACTGTGCTATTTCCATTGACAGCTATTATCCAATTAATAAATTTTACAGCTTCATAAGTTTTAGTTTACTGATTAATGTTGCCATCTTGCTATTGGATTGTCTTGTTTTCCCAGGTATTTTGCTGCATATCTTTCTTCCTACAGCAGTTCTTACAGTACCAGGCGCAGTCAAAATGGTGGTAATTTCTTTGTCATTCCAAAGTTTTGCCCTTCTGTTCATAAATCTGTCAAACAGTTTGGTAATAGTTTTGCTTTTGATGCTCCCACTGTATGGAATACTCTTCCTGATGAGATTCGTGCCTCTCCCTCCCTGGCCTCCTTCAGAAAGCAGCTTAAGACCTGTACACCAAAGCATACCCACCTTAGTCAGTATCATTCCCCTGCAATTCTCCATGGTGCTTGACCCTTCTTATGTCCCTGGATACAGAAATTTTGTTGACTGCTTTTTGTTTGTTACGCCTTAGAGTCCTCTTGTTTGGGGAGATTAAGCGCTATAAAAGTCCAATTAAGATTAGAATTAGAATTGTTTTAATACTTCTTCTTGACATTTTCTTTCTCTTAGGCATTATTTTCTCTACTTAAACATTATTTGGACCTTTATATATTTAACACTGCTATATAAGTATCCTGATATTTGTACTGTTTCACTCTTTCTATATCTCATGGTGTGGAAAAATATTTCCCCAGGCTGTGGGGTACCGGCATCTCTGATACAATTTTTAAATGACTGTTTAAAGGTGAATAAGTGCAACAGCAGGCCACTCACAGTGATTTAATAGAGCAAATATATTTTCCCAGACTCTCAATAGTGTCCCTACAAAGACAGTGCAACCCATGCAACCCACTCAAAGGTATTAAAGTTTTCTTGATGGAGGTATCACTGATGTAGCAGATGGTTTAAACTTGGTAGTGCATTATGTTAGATATTGCCAGATCTATTGCTATTTCACCTATCCGGAATGTGCAGATACAGCACAAACTATAGTGACAGAATTTCACCTCGCTCAAAGACAGAGACTCAGAGTCTGTGCTACTGGTAGTGGTTGTTGTGGTAAATGGTTCCAGGTCTTAAAAGCTCTGATGAGCCATAACCTGGGTGGTGGTCTTGGAGTACTTTTTTTTTATGTTTGTCCTATTCTCTCATTTTCTCTAACTTCATAGAAGGTTTAGACCAAGTGGAAATTCTCATCTTTGATAAGTTTAGCTGTGTCCCTTTACCGATGGAATAATTTAGGCCCAGGGCTTTTTGCACTGACTGTTAAGTTGGTATTTGCTGCATAAAGATTTCCATCCAATTCCCTACTTCCTTAGGCAATATTTAGGAAGCAAAAGCAATCAGAAACCGATATATGCAGAATAATTTGAAAAAGGATAGCATTGTTTTAAATTTCTTTTCATTAAATCTTTTTTCTCAACATATCAACATGAAATATATACATTGTATGGCATAATACTATACACTATATGACTATGACTTTAAACCTCACTCGTTGCTTTTCTATTTAGGTGCAAATATTTGCATATGGTTGTCCAAATAGCATACAAAATTTACCATTTTTCCCTTTTTTGTCATAGACCCGTTTTTCTATAATGAGATGATATTTTAAGGTTTCGATGTAATCCATTACACTGGGCCTTTTCTTTTCTGTATTGCACATATGGATGAAAAACTTGCCAATTAATACACAAAAGTTAATTAATGTGTTAAAAGTGATCGTTCTGTGAATTCCAAATATGATATCTTCCATTTTAAAATCAAGATTAATGATCGTAACATGGTTTATCCATGTTTTAATAGTTTGCCAGCAGGTTTTTATTTTCTCATACTCGTAGAAGGTATTAAAAGTGGTGAATTTTGGCAGAAGAAATAGTTTCTTCCTTATTTAATCATTAAACATAACACCCTTTGCATTCCAACTATTAATACAAGTTGGCTTTGTTATCACCTTTTTAACTAGTGACCAGTAACACTTTTTACTAGATATATTATATAACATGGTTTTCTGACTTTCACCTGTTTCTGTGTTGTCAAATGAGATGTTAATCTTAAGTAGTTGTCTCCATTTGTTTGGTATAGCAAGCCTAATGGAGTGCAATTTTAGCCAGTTTATTCTTCTGTAAAATTTTCTTTGAAATTCTCCTTGAGTCAGGAATCTGACTTTATTTTTAACAATATCTCCAATCTTCAAAACTTTAGGTCTTAAAAATTCTTAAGCTAAAACCATTTGATTATTTATTTCAATACATTTATTCAAACTGATGTATTCTTGCAAAACTTAATCTTACACCAGAAGTTAAAAACTTCGTTATAAAATTTTGGCAGATTAAACATCTCATTTGAAAGCTTAGCATTACATCTTACAAATATTTATAGTGGTACAGGTAAAAGTGATTCTAAATAACTTTTCATAACACTGTTGCTCATTCACCTTTCAATCCAGCTGCATTTTGCGCCATTACATAACTTTCAATATGAGGGAATTTTATACCACATCTTCGATGTTATTGTATAATGTACTAGTTTTGATTTTATTTGGCTTGTTATCCCATAGGAACTGCAATGCAAGCTTTTGCACAGCATTTATGAACCAGTCTGGTGTGTATACACTGCTGATTAAAAAATGATATTTGCAAATGACAAGGATTTAAGAACAGTTACTTTTCCCAAAAGCATTAGATTGAATTTTGACCAGTAATTCAAAATATCTCTAAATTTTTCAAGTATGAGGTCATGATTCTTTTTAACAAAATTGCTTATATCACTAGAAAACCATATCTCAAGTAACAAGACTTCATTGCTTCCCCACTGTAGACCAAATAAGTTTGTGGTGTATGACAATTTTTCCCAATGGGCAACACAACTGTTTTGCTATTGTTTAGCTTTAAGCCAGATACACTATAAAACAGCAGTAAGGTATTTATTGTAGTCTGTATAGACCCCATGTCTCTGAGAAACAAGGTTGTATCATCAGCTAATTGTGTAATTTTCCTTTCTTCACATCCCATTTTGATACCTTTTATAATATTGTTGTTTTTTATATTTATTGAGAGACATTCCACGGCAATTATGTATAACAATGCTGAGATTGGACATCCCTGTCTTATGCCAGCCATAATTTGAAAATATGGTGATATATAACCATTATTTAAGATACAACTTTGAATATCATCAGTATATAGAATTTTTATCCAGTGAATAAATTTTTTTTCAAAGCCAAAATTATGAGAGCATTTATTAAAAAATTTATGATCCAGTTTATCAAAGCTTTTTTCTAAATCTAAAAATAATAAATAAGCTTGTTGCTTTTTTAGAATTATGTGTTGCATTGTGTCTATAATTCTCCTTATATTATGTCCAGTGACCTTGGAGATACCCATTTTGATCAGTGGAAAAACTTTTTGAAGTCTAGAAGCAAGGATGTGTGCAATTATCTTATAGTCTGTATTTAAAAGAGAAATTGGCCTAAAGGAGCGCATGTTTGTTAAATCTTTATCCTTTTTGGAATAAGTTTTAGGATTCCTCTTTGTTGTTCTGTAGTAAGAATGTTATTTTGAAAATAATAATTAATACTATCATGTAGGTTATCCTTAATATTTTCATAGAAAAACTGATAAAAATCAGTAGTTAAACCATCAGTACCTGGCAATTTATTAGTTTTTAAATTTTTAAGTGCCTTTTTTATTTCTTCACAAGATATTGACTCCTCACAAAAAGTTACACTATTGCAGCTTACTTTGGGGATATTAATATTCAAAAAAGCCAAGCTGGAGTCAAGCTTGTTATTTCTTGAATATAGGTCACTGTAGAAACATTAAACATATTTAAGATTTCTGCGTTTAACTTTGTTCATTCCCATTTTCTACTAAATGGTAGTTAGTTTACCATTTTGTTTTTCTAATGCAGGTGTTCCACTGGAGCCAACAGGCCAATAACTATGCATTTTTGGAGAATCAGGACCAATGTTTACATGGTTGGTTAGGGTTGGTTGCAAGTTACCGGCCTGTCGGGGAGAGTTGGTGAAATATCAAACATGTTTGATATTTCTAACATGTTTGATATTTCTACAACCGTTGCCGACCCTTGTATCCGACCCTAATTTTAGGCCCCTAGCAACAAGCCTATCGGTTAACTTAACTGCCTGTGGGTTACACTTCCCGGCTTGTCGGTTAATCAAACAGGCCTGTCTGTAACAAGTATCTGCCTTGTCCCAAAGATGGACTTTCAGACTGTACCGTGATGACTCACTGACCGTGTTCCCAACAGGACTGTAAAGTTTACAGGCCAGTTGGTAACTTCAACCGACTGGGTCCTAGAGTCGGGAAAAATTTTAACTGACAGGTCGTAAACTGAAACAGACAAGCCGTAAACAATAACCGACAGGCCTGTAACACTAACAGACAAGCCGGGAACTGTAACTGACAGACTGGCAATATTTTGCATCTTACGGCCTGTCTGTTTCAAAATCTGTGGGTATAAAAAAGCGAGTCAGTAGACAATCTGCGTATATTTGGGCTTTGACTTGTCGAGAGACAACTGGTGTGCAGCTTTGATTTTAGGTTTTTAATTTTTTTGAAATTAGCTTAAGTTTTGAGCTAGACTGGACTGGTTGGGAGTGAAATCTGTTACTGTGAGGTTTCACTTTTATTTTTAAGTTTTGTTTTTTTAAACAAGGTGTACAATTGTTTGATTGATAAGCATGCCAAGGGGCAGAAGGAGAAAGATTGAAATACCCAGAGATACTCAACCACAGTTTGAGTTAAGAGATACATCTGCGGATATAGAAAGAAGGAGGAGGGAGAGAGAGGAGAGGGATGAGAGAGAGAGAATTGATCAGGAGGAGAGGGACAGAGAGAGGATGGAGAGAGAGAGGGAAGAGAGCCCAGAAAGAGGAGAGAAGAGAGTGTGAACGCACATGGATACTGATGTAGAATTAATTCAATCCAGACAGAAGAAGGGCCAGATGAAGTCCATTTTCCTGAGTGATTCAGACGAAGAAGCCATCGTGGAGTTCGTTAAACAGCATGAGGAACTGTATGACAAGACCAACGACAGTTTCAAAGACAAGCAGAGGAAAGAAAGACTTTGGGAGCAGATACATCCAAGGACACAGAATCTGAGATGGAAATCAGCATTGCATCAGATGTTACTTATCAGCCTTTGAGCACCAGTCCCAAGCGACGACAGCCTCCAGTTGGGACTACCACTATGTCTGCAAATCCAGTCTTAGCTCAGTTCCAGCAGATGAGGTCGATGATTTCCACATTTCTGGGTGCACGTCAGGACCCCACTCCAAATCCAAGACAGTCGGTCTACAACTATCTCCACTCTGAGATTGAACACCTTCAAGAAAGGGACTTTTTAACCTTCAAGAATGAGACAGTGAAGCTTCTCAGTGAAATACAGTACAAGGCCGAAGAACGCAAGAGACGGGTCACCCAAAGTCAAGAGGTCACCACATATCAACTTCCAGAAGCATCACAGGCCACAGCAGGACCTGAATACATAATCACCATACCGGAAACTCAACTAGTCTCCATTACAGTTGTGCAGCTTACACAGACAGCCTCAGGAGAGCCTGTTACAGTGATTGCCAAAGTAAAGCAACTATCAAGGCCTTCATCAGTGTCAGCACAGCCAACTTCTTATGTAGCTGTGGATGACTAACAGCTTGGGATTTCCAGACAGATGATTTTCAACCCACCTTCAGTTGCACCTTCACAACAGGAGGAAAGTCAGCACAACACTTCTGGATTATCCAGTCTCTTTGCAGCAATTCCCAGTGTGCTTCAGTATCAGCAGATGGACACACCACAGCCATTTTCACCCTCTCATCTTCAACCAGCACCGTCACCAGTGCCATCTTTCACTTATCATGAACAGTCAAGACCTCTCATCCAGTCCAGCCAGCAGAGTCAGAGTCAGCCCAAATCAGCGGATTAGCCGGCATAAGTCGTACCAAACCCGGCCCTTTTAAGGGCCACCTGAATCTTCCAAAAACAATTAACAAGCTACATGTCTATGCCCAAAAACAAAAAAGCACACCGTCCAACACTTACACCTCCCTGCAGTACACGAAAAAAATTGCGTGAATGAATGAGTGAATGTTAAACAAATATTAATGAAGTTCCACCACAAAACAAAAAAACTTCCCTTAAGAAAGAATAATCAAAGAAATCAAAGTAAAACCAACCCCACCCCCCAAACAAAACTCAATTTTAAATAAACACTCCCCACCCCAAAAAACAAAATCCAGACTCAAACCCATGTCCCCAAAATCAAGATGCAGACCCCAATCCACATCCCCCAAAATCAAGATACAGACTTAAACCCATGTCTCCCAAAATCAAGATACAGACTCAAACCCACGTCCATCCCAAAACCTAACTTGAAATAAAATGCCACATCCACACTCACAGACAAACATGAGCCCTAATAAAATATAGAAACATATGAGTGGCAATGGACTGACAAAACTGAATAAAAAAAATATTAAACTGGGACTGCAAACCTGTATAATTTTATCTTGCAAATTTCCTTGCAATTTTTTTTTTAATTCTTGCCATAAAATAGTTTCAGGTACTTATTTGCAAAATTTTTTTCGTCTTATTTTGTAAGTCAGTCCCCCCAACGTTCCCCAACACAGTAAAGACACACAGAGGGTACTCAGTTTATTAATAATAATATATGTGATTTCTTTAACATGTGTAAATACATTTATCACATCTAATCATATTTACATTTCCCATGAAGATAAATACAATCATAAATCCAAATCATGAATACATAAATGGCACAACACATTTCAACTTCAAACACACAGTTAACCGAGCCAGTCAGTCTGACCTTGAAGAAATGGAAAGTAAAGGTCAAAATTCTTGACCCTACAAAGGTCAAGTGAGTTCAGGTCACCATCACTGACCTATATAAACAGTGTGACCAGAAATAGATTAGATAGAATTAGAGGTGACCTTGGCAAAGGTCAAAGGTCAAAACAGTAAAGTTAAGGTCAAACAAGGTCACACATAAACTAAAGTTGGAATTTGGAGGAAGTTAGAGTCAGACTGAAAGGCTCCAAAAACAACAGTGAAAAAAGTATTTCATGAATTCATAGGCAATATAATATTATTGAAAAACCCTCAGTCAGGTTAATTAAAATGTACCCTAAAACCCAGACATGTCCAATTAAAACAGTAAAAATGTCCAACACTCAGTCACTACCTCAGTACTGACATGTCTTCAATAAAATGCCCCAGTACTAAGGTGGAAAGAGGAAGCGATAGCCCCAAAGGGATGAAAGTTACATCAGGACAACCCAACCTAAATCTGACTTCCAAGAGCTACTTTAAGGGTGGGCAAGGGTGGGCAATCCAATCTTTTTAAAAATAATACTTTTTGGCTCCTGCTGGGTTGGCAATCCAAGAAGGACTGATGACTAAATTCCACATGGCCTATGAGGCCCCAAACACGAGCCAATGGCAGGCTTTGTTACAAAAAGTGTTTTGGTAACTACAAGGTCACACCTGACCTTTACCTGGGATATTCCCACATTTACTCAACTGACCAGACACCACCAATTACTTTAAAGCAAAACACCTGGTTGCCATGACCAGGGAATACCCATTAAATATAAACATATAGACTGGTACCCCAAACTTCAGGGAACAGAGGGACTGACCCCCTTAGTGCCTAGACACCAAGGTCGACAGTCCCCCAAACGTTCCCCAACACAGTAAAGACACACAGAGGGTACTCAGTTTATTAATAATAATATATGTGATTTCTTTAACATGTGTAAATACATTTATCACATCTAATCATATTTACATTTCCCATGAAGATAAATACAATCATAAATCCAAATCATGAATACATAAATGGCACAACACATTTCAACTTCAAACACACAGTTAACCGAGCCAGTCAATCTGACCTTGAAGAAATGGAAAGTGAAGGTCAAAATTCTTGACCCTACAAAGGTCAAGTGAGTTCAGGTCACCATCACTGACCTATATAAACAGTGTGACCAGAAATTCATTAGATAGAATTAGAGGTGACCTTGGCAAAGGTCAAAACAGTAAAGTTAAGGTCAAACAAGGTCACACATAAACCAAAGTTGGAATTTGGAGGAAGTTAGAGTCAGACTGAAAGGCTCCAAAAACAACAGTGAAAAAAGTATTTCATGAATTCATAGGCAATATAATATTATTGAAAAAGCCCAAACCCAAACCTAGCATTTATTAACATTATGATTTTTGAAGCATTTTTGAAAAGCAATGGCGACTTCAGATGAACGAGTAGAGTCATTGTAAATGTACCTCCACACACAGTCCGACGTCCAGGTGCCCTGGACCTTAATCTCCTGTATAGGGACATTAGCATTAAAAGCAAGGGAGGCACCTGAACGCCGGAAGGCATGGAAGGTGAAAAAATGAGGTGAAAGGTGCAATTTTTTATTAATCAAAGACAGAACCTTTCTAATTTTAGAATCAATCAAAACCTTCCAGTCCCGAGAATATTTATATTGAAAGAGTGGAGCATTCTGTGATGGATTATACAACTTAAACAGGGCCTTCAAGGCCATATAAGGACACAAAGCATTACCGACCAGACGAGGCAGAGTAATAACCTTGATGTGGTCTCTGGTCTGAATGGTCTTAGACCATTTCACCAAAATCTTTACCATATTCTTTTCGAAAAAAATGTCCCCCCCAGCCAAATGTCTAGTAAAGTCAAACGCCATGAAAGAGTGAGGGGCCAAATTTGAGAGCCTGAAAAACCCAAAAAAGGCCACTAAAAATACTGCTTTAAAAACTGCCCCCATATATAAAAGGTCACATTGATGTACTATCTTCAAAAGCATATCCAGGGTAATTATATTATGGGTGGTGACACTCATTGGTCTGTTTAACTTCAAAGCCCTGATATAATACTTAACTTTCTTATGATCCAGCGCAGAGGGATTCAAACCCAGCACCACCAATTTGGCCCTAATAGCAGACAGATAATTCGATATCATGTTAACAGACACCTGGTTCACATGCAAACACTCCATAAAGGCCAGGATGCCATCAACATCCAGATTTTTTACATTCAGATTAAGATACACACAGAAACACATGAGGTGTGGTGTATGCTCGTGCAGTGGAAGGTCTGAAGGCCCCCTGAAGCCTGGAGGAAGCCTTTGTAGCCAAGTTCTTCAGCCTTCTGTTGCCTAAAAACAAAGTATAGTAACTGTAATTAGTATTATATTTCAGCATCAATATCAGCTGCTTCCAAAGTTACTTCAACCCAAGCAGCACCAGGAATTAAACTTTGCAATTCATTATTGTCACTAATACTGTTAGACCACCTGGACAACAGGTCAGCTGCCCTGTTAAATTTGCCCATTACATGCACATAAGTGACTTCAATGTCAAATGTGGCTGCCCACAGCCACACATTACGGGCACAGGCACCCAAAAAGGGGTCTCTTGCCTTGCCAGACTGAAGTACACAAACCACAGCTTGGTTATCACAGTGAACCAAGACACGTTTTCCAGCCCATTGGTGAGAGAAAACCTTGAGAGCTACCAAGATGTTTACCATCTCCAAGTGTGCGATATTCAAACCTTTATAACCATAAGGAATTTGGAGATGATAGACAATGTTTTGCCAAACTCCACCTAGACCCTGGAGACATGCGTCCAAATGAACTTGATGATCACATTTCTTGTGATTATATAGGGAAACCCCATTATACAGGGGAAGAAATCTTTCAAACCATCTAAGATCCCTATGAAATTCCGGATCTAAGGTGATAGTGGCCTGACCATGACCAGTTCTTAGAGTGTTCAACATCCTATTTAAAAAGTATCGAGCTGGCTTCACACATTTGTGTATATATAACAAATGACCTAATAAAGATTGCAACTGACGCCTGGAGCATCTTTTTCTGTGTTTCCACTGTTTGACGGTGTCACAAATTTGACGCAATTTTTCAGCAGGTATAGCAATTGTACCTGTAATTGTGTTTATCTCGACCCCAAGGCAGGTAGCTAAGGTAGCCGGTGGAACCAACTTCTTCTGACTAACAGTCAGACCCAGCTTTTGCAAAAGGTCATATAAAAGGTCATATGATGCCCTTGCGTCAGACGGAACGCCGAATCCAACGTAATCATCCACATAATTTATAACTTTACGGCCATGACGACGCATGATATGACGCACAGCGTCGCTGACGCGTTGAAAAATCTGGGAACCATGGCGACTTCCGAACGGAACGCAGGTGTCGAGGTAGACGTGACGCCAGTGTAAACCTAAGAGGTCATAATCCAATGGATCCACCTTGATATGCCTGAACACCCTGCTGATATCTATCTTGTAAAGGTGAGCCCCTCTACCTAACACTTTCAACTGGTCAGTGATATGATCAACAGTGGGCAATACCAGGGCAAATTCAGTTCCCATATAAGATTCCTTATCTATGCCAGACTTAACTGAGCCACCTAATGGCCAGCTGAGATCTATAATAACTCACCTATTGTCAGATCCAGGCTTATCTCTTGTCATAAAAGGAGAGATATGTCCATTATCACATGGATGCTGGTCAAAGGGACCTACAATAGCTTTGAACTGCATTTCCTCCTTTAAATAGGCTTCAATGTCCTGAGGATATTCAAGGGCAGATTTATGATTCTCACCTTCCCAATATAAAGGGGAATTCCTGTTAAAGTCAAGAGGAAAACCAAAGGTAAGAAACTCCAGTAGCTGTTGATCCCAATAATCCTGGAGCTGATCATACCATTCCTGTAAGTTAAGCTGGGAATCCACCTTGATTCTTGCCCCTAAATAATTGGGTTTTTTATGACTTGCTACCATTTTATGAGCTTTTATGGGACAATAATCCTGCAAATAATTGATCTCTTTTGATTCTGGGTATTGAACATCAGACAAGGGAATGAAACCAAATTGGAAGTCAGTTTGACGCTTCCAAGCTTTGACCAACTCATGATCTGAATTTTTCCATTGATTTTTCTTTGGTGTTTTAATCAGAATGGAAGCCATGTACTTTTCATCCAAACCATTTATGTCATAGATCTTACAACCGTCAGATACACCTGGGTGAGCAACCTCACTAACCACATGATCACACTGTTTTAACTTACCGACTTGATTAAGTTTTATAGGATGTACCTTGTGACCTTTGCTCACAGGACAAGACAAGTCAGCTGTATTGGTAGTTGTTGCAGTTTGACCTAAGCTGTCCACCGACATGATAAATGACCTTGAATTATTGTGACCTTTGAGAGACTCAGCATGAGTTCCCTTACTAGTAGCACATGGGTCAGAATGTGACGCTGTATCACAGGTGACAACAATACCCCTATCCTCGGCAGTGCTTACACAAGCAATAGAGTTGGTTGTAGCTCTTGAAGGACAGTGACCACTCTGGGTGGCGTTGGAACTGAAGTACCTGATGCCTTTATGACGCCCCCTTGCCATGCCATATGTACCCCATTGTTTCTGATCAATCCCTTTAACATGATCCATGCCATTGCTACTTCCCAGCTCAGCTGGACGTACCCCCTCTTCAGCAACTACCTGTGCATATGACCTGTGGTCGACGCCTTTACTGACGCCCCCCTTAGCTGTTGACCCTGTGCACTGATACTTCTTGACCGGGACTGTGTGTGTCCTGTTTCTAGACATTGTTATAGCTTTGGTTTTACCACTATTTAACAACCACTCAACTACACTAGGATTACACTTTTTTGCATACACATATCTTGTTGAATATTTCTTCAATAAGTCAACAGACACTGCTGGATCAAGGTTACCACTGTTAGCCCTACAAGAGGGGCCATGAGAGGGGCCATTGCTGCCCTGAGAAATTTTTACCTCAGGACAGCCCTTTACTCGTTTTTTGATTTCTTTGCCCAATTACAGTCCTTTTCAGCATGTAGCAAGGTCTTACCTTTTTCCAAACAAGTTGCACATATGTGTTTTTGCCATTTGCCATTACTCTCATGATCCCTACTGAAGGTGCATGTACCAGTTTGAAATGGTTTACAAAACCATGGTTTTTTAACCTGTCATGACGTCAGAGTTTTTGACCCAGGATTTTGAATTTTGACTATGTTTTTGAGCATGAGCTCTCCTAATTCTATCGATTTTGGAAGTATCTTTCCAAGTTACAGCCCCCTTTCCATGTCACAAAGCAATACTGCATGAGCAGCTTTAGCATTCTGCCAACTGAAATCTGTGGCATCACTCATAATATCTGCCAAATACAAAAGCATCTGTTCCCTGGTTTCCTGACAATTTTCCTCAATCATATTTCTAGCAAAACCTTGAACCCACTGGGTCAAACTAAGCTGGTCATATGTGACTCTGACGACTCTGACCTCCTAATACTGTATCTTGTGGCCAAGCAATTTTGTTTTTTACCATACAATCTACATTGCCACCTCTTTTAGATTTAAATTTATCTTTACTACCTGATTTAACAGCACTGTCATCTTGCAGCTGTTTTAATCTTTCATCAACTTTGACTTGTACAGACTTTTTGGACTTTAGAACATTTAGATTTGGGACTAAAGATTTGTCAGAAGACGACTCTGATTCAGACATTGACACATCACTCACTGACACTTTTGATTTAACTGATTTATCAGATTTACTTATCTTATAAGTCTGTTTATGAGCTGCTCCTTTCACTGTGACTAGGTGTGACTGTGTCGAGCCTGTAGTTGACGTGTTGAATCTGCTTCAGGATCTCCTGCTGTAGAAGTGTAGTCTGATCTGTAGCTGACGCTTCCCCACCACTAAGATGTGACGCCCCTTCAGAAGACATACTACCAGGTGAACTTGATGACTGACGCTCTGGTGAAAAGGCTTGAACACAGTTCCTTCCCGTGGGGGGTAGATGCTTGTCTCCACATTTCTTACAGAACTTCTTGTTCGGCATGATGAAACTTGACCAGTATAGATTCAATGATCACTGATGTGTGCTTTACAGCCCCAGTGGGTACACAGCAAAAACTAAGTTGTCAAAGCACATTCAGTCGTTACAAAAGTACTCCACAAGAAGTACTAAGTACATAAAGTTCAATCTGTTGACATCAGTACAAATACACAGAGTTCCATATATTAACACTGTTCCCAAACTCCACTTGCTGAGCTTTTCACAAGTTCACTAGGTTGTCCTTGATGTCTGATATCAATACATATGCACAGAGTTCCATATATTAACACTGGTCCCAACTCCACGTGCTGAGCTCTTTACAAAGTTTATTAGGTTGTCCTTGAATCAAATCATTAAAACTGTCAGTAAAATAGTGTTGATAAAATCCTTTAAAAGTCACAAAAGTCACATAAAATACATGAAAAATGTTTAACTTTAGTCCATGTTACCGCCCGAATTGCCAACCACTAGCAAAACTGAGTCCATTTAAAATCACTTGCAGTTTAAAAGTTTCCAATCCAATCTTTTTAAAAATAATACTTTTTGGCTCCTGCTGGGTTGGCAATCCAAGAAGGACTGATGACTAAATTCCACATGGCCTATGAGGCCCCAAACACGAGCCAATGGCAGGCTTTGTTACAAAAAGTGTTTTGGTAACTACAAGGTCACACCTGACCTTTACCTGGGATATCCCCACATTTACTCAACTGACCAGACACCACCAATTACTTTAAAGCAAAACACCTGGTTGCCATGACCAGGGAATACCCATTAAATATAAACATATAGACTGGTACCCCAAACTTCAGGGAACAGAGGGACTGACACCCTTAGTGCCTAGACACCAAGGCCGATATTTTTTCGGAGAATTAAGCCAGGTCATGTTGGGGTGGTATGTGAACTTTGTAAATTAAGGACCTGGGTTTAGTGCTGAAATTTATTTTTGTGAACTGAGTTTGGGATGGATTTGTAAGTTGAGGACCTGGGTTTAAATCTGTAAGTGATAAAATATATTTTTCTGAACTGAGTTTGGGATGGATTTGTGTTTGTGATGGGGAATGTTTTTGGTGAAACTGAATTTGAATTAAATTGTTGCAAAGTTGGGGTTATTTCTTTGAGGCGACACTTTGGTAAATAAAAGTTCTTGGATTATTTGGGTAGTCCTGAAAAGGACTGATAGATGACAGAATGTTTTCCCCCTCAGTCTTCTTAAACTCTGTCCTCCTGCCAGTGCCCCCACATAATTGAAGTAGTCTTTCAGTAGGTCTTGTTGATGTTTGGCCCCTCTCGATGGGTTTCTTAAGTTCTCATGATGTCTCTGTTTCCCCTGGTCTGCCTGTGGTGGTTGCATGCTGGAGTGGGTGGTCTGTCTGCTGCCCCCTGATGGCTTCTCAGCATGTTATGTAGTACCACACATGTTAACACAATGTGTCTCACAACATTTGGTGGTCAACAGCACCCTGAATCGCTTGACAAGTATACCAAATGAGTTCTCAACCACCCTTCTCCCCCGGGATATACTGTAGTTGGCTATTGGTCAGTTGAGTCTACTGTAAGGCTTGACCAGCCAAGGCATCAGGGCAAAGGCATCATCCCCCAGAAGGAAGTAGTGTAGATCTGGCCCTCCAGGTCCAGGTAGTTCAGGTGGTGGTAGTCCCAAGGTTCTATTCTCAATTCTTCTTTTCAGTTTGCTGCAGTTGAAAATCTGTGCTTCAGATGATGACTCACTGGCCCCCGCATTGACCCACAGGAACTTGTAATCTGCATCGACCAAAGCCAAAAGTACCAGGGAGAAGTAGCCCTTGTAGTTGAAATATTTACTGCCTGACTTCTTGGGCTTCTTTATAGCAATGTGTTTTCCATCTAGTGCACCGACTGCATGGGGGACATTCCATCTGTTTCTAAATCTTTCTTCAATTTTCTTCCAGTCTTCAGTGGGGCACACCAGATACTCTTGTTGAAATTCTTTCAAAATGGCTTTGCAGACCTAGGGTACAAATTTGCAGATGGTTGTTCTTCCAACCCTCCAGTGGTATTGCAGTGAGGTGTAGCTTTCCTCTGTGGATAAGTATCTCAAAGTAACTGTCAGTTTCAACCCGACTTCCAGTGGCTTCCTGAAGTTGGTGATTGACTTCCTGAGGTGGGGGTGATTCTTTCTTCAATCAAATAAAAAAATGCTGGCTCCATCCTTGTGAAATTTCTGTAGCCTGGTATGTCAGTAGTGATTAACTCGTCCAAGAGTGTTCTGTAGCAACCTCTCTCCTCTCTCTGCAGTATCCGGGGCAGGACCCATGGATTCTGTGGCTTCCTTCTCCTTCTGGGTGGTGGGGGTGATGGTGATGCTGGTTGGGCAGGTGCTGGGTTATGCTATCTTCTGTGTGTTGAAATCACAACATATAAAAATAAATTCAACTCAATAAAAAACAAAAGGACCCTCAAGTGATCTATCAGTTGCTCTTGATGTGTTCCTGTCATCTTTGAAGTGTGAAATGAATGGCACATCACAGGGGAGGGGGGTTTATATAGTGTGATATGGATCCCGATTCTGGATCACGACTATAGATACCGACCCACAGAAATAATCAGTCCTGTTGGGGAGGGTCGGGAAGATGTTCCCGGCTTGTCTGTTTGTCTTTATGGCTTGTCTGTTTGTTATCAAGCTTGTCTGTTGGGGCTTTAGGGCTTGTCGTAGTACTTCTACAACTGGCCATGCAAAAAACGTCCCCGCCCTACGTCTTGTCGGGAAGGTCATTACGGCCTGTCTGTAACTATACCGTCCTGTCGGGGATTTCATGACTGACTCAGCATTTTTGCATGCTTTTTCTCACGACTCTATGACTTTTGCAACCGAACCTTGTGTTGTAGGGTCAGTTACAGGGTCGGCTCCAGTGGAACACCTGCATAAGGTAAGAAAGAAGGCTGTGCATCTTTCATTATCTGCTACCCAGTCTACCTTTGCTCTAAGCACTTTTTATTATTTCTTATTGGTTATGACTATTTTTATATTCTCATGATAGACTTTCAGACTGGTGTTCATCGAGATTCACCATTACACATTGCAGGTACTCATATAGTTCATTTTCTAAATCTTTATTTTGTTTTGCTATCTTTTTACTGAACTTCTTTGTTTCAATGCGGATTAATGATTTTATAATGTCCCATTTTGTATTTTTAACATAAATATCTTTATATTTAGCATTCCAGTATAAAAACTTTTCTTTCAGCATTTCAACATAATCGCTGTTCTGTAGCAGTTGTTTAGGTAGCCAATGAGTGTAAGGTCAGAGGTCATCTGAAAGGTGAGTTGTAAGGTTGTGGAGGTCACTTTCAGTTAGACATGATTATGGTTTGGGCAATTTTATTTACATGTTAGTATAAAAGCAGGAAATGTTTAAAATGTTATAGAGTAAATTTTAAGAGCCCCAAGCCCAAGCTAGAAAGAAGGAGGGATGATATTTGAAAAGGTGGTGGGTATGATGGATGGAGCTTGTGATGCATTTTCCAGATATGTCCAAATAGCAGAACTCCTACATAGACCATGGGCCATGATGTCCTGGATTTTGACATTGTTGTGGAATGCTAGAGTGGCCCCTGACCGTCTAAAAGAGTGGAAGCCATGTCCTGTGGCTGAGATACCTTTTTCAAAGCATCCCGGATGTGAGTGTCAATAACTTGAGTGTAAGGATAGAAGTTATTGGTGAATAGAGGTGCAAGAGGAGGAAGGGGTCTGGAAGCCAGGAGAGCTTGAAGGGCTCGTACAGGACACAGAAAATGGCAGTTGAATCCAATGGTGAGCTTTATGATGCTAGAGAGTTTTTGTCCACTTGATTAATAAGTGAGCACCAGGTGGAGCGAATATTACATCTTGCCTAAAAAAGTGGAAGTCAGGATTGAACTTAGAGGAGCTATGGGGAGCAATATTGGACATCCTAAGGAAGCCATAGGAGGGAGTGAGGAAAATTGCCCGAAATAAGATTGGATCTGGGAGGATGTCACATGAGATTGACAATTTGTAAAGAGTGGGTATATCAAAGATACCCCTGGGTGTTGGGTTGAATCTAGAGTTTATGGATATACTACGAATGTATCTACGGACAGCCGGATGTGATGTTGCTGAGGTGTCCCACCCATAAAGCTGAGCTTTGGAGTGAATAGAGGAAATATGTTGATATGACCTTTGGTGAGATTGAATTTTGGTACAAAAATTTCATTAATGTGAGGATATTATGCCCATTACAAGCAATTGGTAGGTCCATGAAGATAAGGAATGACAGAAATGTCTTGAGATGTAAAGTATGGGCTGAAACTGTAGAAGGTCTAAATGCCTGCTGAATCCTGACACAAGCTGATCTGATCAATGGTGATGAATGGTGGGTAGAACCTGAAATTATATAATAAAGTTCAAGTTAAAGAAGTGAATGGGTATTTTGTGCCAGGTATGAGATTTTAAAAGCATTTGCAACAATTCTGTGTCAACTGGCTTTGGGGAGTATAAATGGGAAAGTAGATCTGCTATCTTGTTAGACCGACCTTGGATGTGTTCAATGTGAAGGTCAATATCATGAGTTGCCATGATGAGCCAGATATTTCTGAGACATAGGGATAGCATATTATCCCTGGATTTGCCAGTTCGAACCACCTGGACCACAGCCAGGTTGTCGCAAAAGAATCTAACCACAGAGTGTGACCATTCGTGGGCCCATAATTTGAGGGCTATGAGCAAGTTGAGCATTTCAAGATGGACAATTTTTAGATCCATGCCGCAAATGTCAAAAATGGGGGTTGCATAAACTTGGTTATTCCACATCCCTCCGAAAACAAGTGAGGGAGGCGTCAACATGGAGTGTGTGACTATAAGGTGTATTAGACTTATTTATGTAAGTAGTACCATTGAATTGGAGAAGGAATACCAGAAACAAAGCCAAATCTTTGTGAAATTCTGATGTGAGGTATATGCGTCATTTATTTGACGTGTCTCTCAACAGAGCAAGTATCCTGTTTATGAAGGTACAAGCTGGAATCACACATTTGTGCAAGTATAGTAGTTTGCCCAAAAGGGATTGAAATGCTGTTTTTGTCAGATGACGCCTATTTGGGGACAGTTTGACACTAGGCATAAATGGATGCGAGTTTGTCAGGGTCACTTCTTAGAGTGTTCCTGTCTAGGTCAATCTTGATGCCCAAGCATGTTAAAGCCCTACAAGGTGGGGTTTGCTTTTCTTGATTGTTAGGCAAGCCTAGCTGTGATAAGATAGATGCCAGAGTGTCAAAATGACGCTGGGCAGTAGCTTTATGTAAGATAATGACGTAATCATCAATGTAGGCCACCATGTTTACTCCAGCCCTTGATGCTATGTATGTGACAGTGTCGCTGACGTGCTGGAATGCCGCGCTCCCATGGACCCAGCCGAACGTGACGGCAACATCAATATAGACGTCATCCTGCCATTTAATCCCTAATTTCATAGCGTCGGCTGGGTCCACGTGGAGATTACGGAAAGCCCTAGCAACGTCGAGTTTGGACAAGGTGACATCGTCACCATATTTCTTGATCTCCTTGACTATGCCATCTACAGAGGGGAGTTTCAGTATGAAAGCAGAGGCATCAAATGAGTTTTTATCTACTTGATCATTAAGTGAGCTACCTTTTGGGTAAGAGAGATCAAGTATAACACGACGCCTGTTAACGTCCTTGGGCCTTGTCAACAGTGGTAAACAGTGTATAGCATAATCTTGGACTTTTAAGATGGGGCCCACAATTGTCCCAAAGTGTCTCTCCTTAGCCAAATATGAGGACAAAGCCTGGTGATGTTGGGTGGCCGAAGAATGGTTTATAATATTTTGTTCAGTCAATGATCTTGACTCTTTGATAGACAGAGGAAAGCCGTATTCCAGGTATTGGAGGAGAAGTTGGTCTTTGTAGTCATAAAGTTGACGCCTCCAAGCTTCAATACTAAGGTCAGACTTTATGGGAACTCGCACCTGCCTATAATTTGGAACACCAGATTCTGTAATCGTTTTGGCTAGTTTTAAACATTGCTCACTGTCTTTAGTGTCAATATCTGGCCTATCAGGTCCAACAAATTTGAACTCAGTGGGTTGTGTGGAGATATAGCCTTTAAGTTTACTGGGATAGTTTATGTCCCTGTGATTACACGTATGACACTTTTTGTTTACTGCAACCCTGACACTTGAATCATGAAAACTAGCTACTTTACTGTCATCACACTGATTCTTGTGAAGCATGGGTATTATGTTAGGGCTAATAGTCATGCTTCTGTCAACCTCGCATTGTGCATCAATTAGTAAAGAAATGACATTATTCATGTAGCTTTCATATGAGACACCGTATCTCTGGTTAATCAAGCAGTCTTTCTTATAATTGTCATAAGCCAGCTTGGCTTGTTGTTTAGTTTGCAGCACACTTGCCTCAGAAATAGTATGATATGATAAGCCAAATACTATCACAGACTTGCAACACGTCCACAGGATGGCTCACACAGTCAAATATGGTCATCTGACCAGTTTGATAAGAAAACTTCAAAATATAGAAGCCCCTGGCTTATTTTGTGGTTAGTTGTGTATGTACACAAATTGATTGTGGGAATTATCAAATTGGTTGACAAATGTGTAATTAAACCTATCAATTTTGTGAACTGAACCGTGGTATGAATAAACATGTTGATTTCTAGGAACAGTTTGAGGGTTAGCTTCCATACAGTCGATTATTGTAGCTGGAGGAGAGCCATGCTGTGGAACAAGATTGTTAGTTCACAAGATGTTTGCCATGATATTAAAGCTATTGTAGACTGTGATCAAGTATTTGATAGTACTAACGTCAAAATTTTTACCGCCACCATGAGAGTTCACATAAATGTCATTATTAACTACTACTGGCATCATATTATTTACATTATTAACAATAAAGGAGGCCTTTTCATTGTTTACACCAATTTTTTCCCTGTTTCATGCAATAAGAGCAAAAATGGGTGTAATTGCCATGATGGCCTTCGTGGGTACAGGACCCCTCATTAAAGTACCTGCATGGTCTTCTAGGTGGTGTTGGTTGTGTTGTGGCTTGAGTGTGAGCTAAAGCTACCTGTGAAGCGTTCAGTCTATTGATGGCCCATTGTGTGGGGTCGGCCCAAGAGAGGTGACCCTCCTCCACCTGGTGCATAGAGGTTGCCCAGGCAGCCCTTACAGCTGGCCACGGTAATGAAACAGCATTTCTCATAGCAAAATCACCTGGAGTAGGGCTTGTTTTGACAATGTTGGGTCCGGGATGGCATATATATTTGACAACTGGCCAGAGATCTATTGTGGTAGGAACAGCTCATCATAGACAACCCGTTTTTCCCATTGGATGGGTGAAAGCCCTCATTGGGCCAACGTAGATGTGGGGCCATGAATATTGTGTCGTGCAAATTATACCTGCCAGACTTCTTACCCTGTGGCTTACCTTGAGACAAGTCAGAGTTAGCTTGTCCTTCATAAGAAGCTAATAAGTTGTTGACAGCTTCCGAGATGCCAGGGTTAGTCCTCAGAGTGTAAAGGTTCGGCACAACTGCTTCACGACGGTCCAAGACATGACCTGGTTGTTCCTGGATGCTTGCATCCTGGTGCTGTATATCTCTTAAAACTTGAGTTTGAACAAAATCACGAGTGAGTGGAGGATGTGAGTGCAGATGTGGCTGTCCCATTCTCGGCATTATGAAGGGGTCCCTTGGGTGGTTGGGTATGTCCAACTGCTGAGGTAGATTTGAGGGACCCAACTGTGGTGATACTGGATCACCATGACTATGGGACCTTGGGTTAATGGGTGTTGTGTTACGCCTCTCGACCTTGTCTAAACGCCTGGCTAGATTCCTTTATTTCACATAGCATATTCATGATAGCGTCAGAATTATCAGATGTAGTTGACGGTTGTGTGACGGATGGCAAGCTACTCACATTTTGTGTGTTACCTAAGTATGAACCGTTTGATTCCTTGTTAATAACCTTCCTTGCGTTTGACACTGAGATCCTTGCCCTTGCTGAGGCTGTCACTCGCTTTCTGGATTTGGGTAGGACTTTCCTCCCAGATGGCATTTTATAGACTAAAAGTAACTAGATTATAAGCACAGGCAGATCAATATCCGTAAAATAAGGCACTAAAACTTTAAAGTATGCAGTTTTGATCATTTAAAATATCTATGTGTGTATTCAATGTCGTCCAGTTTGAAAGTGCTGAACAGAAGAAGCTGACGCCAAAAGCCCTAATGCCCTGGTTTATGATTGGATGACCTAGGGTCAAGCTTGGAATTGAGGCTATGAACTATAGAAGTAGTACTAAAATTAAAGTTGAAAGCAACTGCTATGGCAGGCCCCTCACTGGGCCGTGCCCCCTCTAGTGCTGCATTACATTTCCACAAACTGAATCCTTTTTTGCATTCAGATTGCTTAGAATTGTTAAGGAAATAAGACTATGATCAGATTTAATTGATGGTTTGATTTTACAATCTGTTACATTGTAGGTTAATGTTACTAAAATTATCCAATAATCTAATCTTGCTTGTGTTAAACGATTATTCCGGTGCATATAACGATGGCTATTTGGTTTTTTAGTGCACCATATGTCTAGCAAATCATACTGATTTAATAAATTTCTCAGTAATTTACATGCTTGAGAGAGATCAGTCTCTTTCTCTTTATATTTGTTTCATAAATTATTTATATACAGATTTAAATCTCCACCTATAATGAGTGCTTCTGGACTGCTATTAGTTAAATCTATTTCTAATTTTGAAATTGCGGTTAACTGATCAGCTTGTTTATCTTTTATTGGGAAGTATAACATTGATAACTGATATCACAGTATCATCAATATTTATTTCAAGACATGCTATTCTCCCTTCTAATATAATTCTGAATCAGATAATTTTAAAACATTTATTTTGAGGCAACAAAAAGGCAATCCCTTTTGAATTAGAATCACCATGAGACAAGAATATGTCTGCCCCCCATTCTACCTGACATAGAGGAGCATACTATTTTAATAAAAATATAGAACAGAATGGCTACATTACAAAATTACAATATGAAGGTTTTCTTTTCATTGTGCCTTTTGCCTTAGTTTTCCTTATATGTTGCTTGGTGCACAAACTTCATCACAGTTTAGTAAATAAATTGTGCTGGTGGGCCCAGTGTCTTGGTTTAATGACATACCATGATGATATTTTACAACTGTCACTTTGCTTGTCAGCACATATAATGTTACATTGATCAAATTTTATTTTTAACACCTATTGCTTTGTACATGGATTTAAAGTTTTTTCATTTTTTTTAATGTTACTGGTCCTATTCAATTTTACTATAACGTTTTATAATTTAAATAGCTTACCACTAAGCGTGTTATGAGAGCCAATTATTGATACTACATGCAGTGTTGTTACGTTACACAGTCAGAATTTTTATAGGCCAAATTATTGCTACTACAGTGCAGTTTCTTCACACAGTCACAATGTAAAATTACAACACTATAAGACTTTCAAGTCTTGTTTTTTTATTAATTGCATCCAGTTTTTCACTATCTAGGCTACATTATTGCTTTTACAGTGTTCTTACTTCTGAGTGACACCAACAGAGTACAGAACTTTCACATTAAATTAGTAATTATTTAGTTTTATCAAATCTTGTATTTTAATTGCATCCAGCCTATCACTTTGTAGGCTAAAATATTGCTATAACATTATTCTTACTTCAACAGAGTGCTTAACTTTTACATTATTTTAAGTAATTAGTTTATACAAAGGTTCAATCAAATCTTTTTTTAATTGCACCCAGCATATCAATATGTATGCTTTAGTATTCCTATTGCAGTGTTGTTACTTCACACCAGTGTTAAATATTATCTAAGTTCAAATATTTTCTAGTTTAAACATATTACGTGTTTAGATAGGCTTACACTGTTTCTCTTAATTATGTTCAGTTATTTCACCAGCAGAAGTTAATACAATGCTGGGTGTTTTGAAAAAGACAAAGAATGAGTGGACACCTGCCTTTTTTCCCTGTTTTTCTTTGTGAGTTTATAAAACTAAGAGAATAGAGTTTGTAAATATTCTAGAGAAATAAAATGCTTTAGAAAGATGTCAAGTTTTTGTTGTTGAGAACTTACGATTAAGAACCCGGGGATTTAAGACAAAGAACTAATAACCAGTAGAGTACAGAACTTTCACATTACATTAAGTAATTGTTTATCAATTTACTCAACAGTGGAAACATCAAAGCAGCTATTGCTTAGCTATGAAATGAGCTTCAGGTTTTCAGTTTTACTAGCACCCAAAAGTAGGTGAATAACATATTTAAACAAAATACTCTAAATGTAATAGTTTTCAGATAACAACTGATTTCTGAACAGTGAGGACCAGAAAGTAACTATAGCTCAGCTACAGCATTGTTATTTCACACCAACACAGTACAGAACTTTCACATTACATTAAGTAATTATTTAGTTTTATACAACATTCAATCAAATCTTGATGTTTGTTTAATTGCATCCAGCATATTACTATGCAGGCTAAACAATTGTTAAATAAAGTGTTGTTACTTCACCGCAGCAAAATACAGAACTTTTACATTACCTCAAGTAATTACAAACATTGTGTTGTACAATATCTTGCATCCAGTAGTTGTTTATGTGTCATGACTTCAATTAAGGATTTTTTTTTTTAAATATAGAAACATATAACTAGCATAGAAAATAACAGGAACATCATGAGCAATATGCAAATTAGTGCATTGGCCAATCCACGCACATCCTGGATGATATTTGAATGTGTCAGTTATCAAAACCTAGGTCCCTGGCTCATTGCTTAAATTCATGGACCCCCTGCGAGTTTTAACTAGATACTTCCTCCTTTGGATAATTCACGCCAGTTGCACCCTGTTACCAAACTGCCACGTTACATGGCCATTGGTTAATACAGAAAGGTTAATTAGAAAGCTTTGCTGGGTAATACAAATTACATATACGTGTATTTAAATTCACTCTGACGAATTCATATATATTTTATATATGTATATATAAAACGTGCATATATAAATTTTGCTAAAAATATCCCACCACCACCACTTATCACCACCTGCATTAATACTGTCACACAAAGCAAATTAATCTACAGTAAGGAGCTTTGACAAAGTGTAGCATTTATTGCCTGTTATATAAGTTATCAATCTCTGGACATTATGGAGATCTGTAATCTATCACATCACAAGAGGATGTAAAGTTGTTGTGAAATATATAAATTCGTGTCAAATGGTAGACACAGTCATCAAAAATGTAAATGTGGTCCAGATTTTAATCATGGACTTCAATGTATACAGTTACTTTCCTGAAAACAACGCAGTTGTGTGTGGGATTTTCCATTTGATGCTTTTAATAGCCATCATTATTGTCTGCAGCTGCTATTTTTGGGAATAGTATTTAATGTGTCTGGAGTATTAACTTTTTTCGTTATCTCTATTTGAAAGCTGCTGTTTGACAAAAGATGAGTGAATAAAATAGACACAAAACAATGGTCATAAGAGAATAAGAGCACTTGAAAAGCGCAAAGACACGTTATAATAAGTGAATGGGATAATCCAGCTTTTTATTTTTTTACCCCACAGCCCTTCAGGGCTGTCGGGGTATTGTATTCACCCATGGTGTCCGGATGGGCGGGCGGGCAGCGGGAAAAAGTTTGTCCGGGCTGTATCTCAGAAACTGTAAGGTGTAGGAAGTTGATACTTGGTAGGGACATTGGTTAGGATGTATAGGTATTACTATACTTAGATGTTATTTCCTCTACTTAAACATTATTTGGACGATTTTTATAACTGACACTGCTCTGAAAGTATCCAGATCATTTACTGTTTCACCACTTCTGTATCTCATGGTGTTGAAAACTTTTTTTCCCCAGGCTATAGGGTACGTCCATCTCTGATGCTTCTTCTTATAATGAGGCAGTCTCTCTTTATGGGATCTAAATCTTGGACCAAGAACCTTCTCATTTTTTTCAAAAAAATCGAGCCATTGGTAATTGAGTAATCCTATTAATAAACAGATTGAGTAATGCTGCTGAACCAAAAAGAGACAACAAACAGTCATACATTTAATACCTCCTTGGCAGAGGTAATAATAGTATTCAAAATACAATGTTATTCAGCGGTAACACTTCAGGAAATTATTATAATTGTTATATCATCATGCACAACTTTTGCAGACTGAGTAAAAAGGGACATCACATCACAACAATGATTCAGACAAACATCACATGCTTTCGTCAAAAGAAGGCACATCTCCAGCCTCTTAAACAGTTGCAGAAAATTACAAAGCAATAAACCTCTCTTTGTGTAAGCAAACAAACTTTTCACTTTCACATTTCACTATCGGATCCAGAGAGGGGGTTCAGCGGGTTACAATCCCCTTCTTGAAAAATGTAAAGGGGATTCGACAGTGAACCCAAAACCACAGATTCAGAAGTTGAACATTCTGCAATAGATCCAGATTCACTCGAAGTTATAATAATAAATACACTATTTCACAACCTTTTATTATAATCTAATGTTTCTGAGGTCAAATGAACCTTAAAACCTACTAAACTTTTCAAGAAACAAAATTTATATGAAAATAACCCTGAAATTAATTGTATATAAACAAAGCTAGTTTGATAATAATATCCATGCACTCAGATAAATAATTTTTGATAAGTGATAAATCTAACCAGAAAATTAAAATTAAACTTTTTCGGCGGGTGGGGGGGGGGGTGGGGTGGGGGCATATCCTGGACGCATTGACTCCTACTTATTTAAAAGTGGATCTGCACCTGCAGTTCTAAAAGTAATGTTACAGATTATACATTTTCCGATATCTATTACACTCTAAGCAAAAGCCTTGAGGAAGATTTTTGAAACCACTTGTTCTGTTACAGATATATACGATAGTCTGCCCGTCTGTTCATCCATCTGTAATCTCTAGCTTTTAAGAAATCCTTTGTTTTTAGGTGGGGGATTCCTAAGCAGGAGCTATCTAAAATACCAAACAAAATACTACTCCATATTATTAATGTGTGAAAGTCTGCGCATCCATCTGAAACCCTGGCCAACCAAATCCCCCACTGCTTTACTGGTGTACAAATTCCTACAAGTGGTGTCCCAAATAATTTGAACCTTTCCTTTAACCTATACATAGTTTGTGCCATACACATAGAAGTCAAGCCGATGGTGTATTGCTCAAGGTTCCACACTTTGTCTCATTAGTATATAAAGTCTACCAATCATTTCCGCCTCAGCTTTTCTAATGATTCTGCAAAGATTTGGAATAATTTGCCTGATGATATATATTCAGCCACTTCTCTCTACTCTTTCAGAAAGAAGTTGAAAACTTATCTCTTTGCAAAAACATACACAGTCTAGTTTCTGGGTTTGTCCCATTCTGTCTCTGTGGCACCGACAGGAGTTTTGGGTTGATACACTTTGATTTGTCAGATAGTTGTGAGTATACGTAATATTTGTTAGAAGATCTGGTATTGTATATCTCATTAATGATTCAACTAGCCAAATGGTATGGCTGTGTGTACTGACTCATCAATAAGCTACGCCCCTGTGTACACAACATATATAATAAATGTATGTACACCTGTTGTTTACAAATTGTAGTTAATGTTTACCTTATATATATTTGATATTGTACGTGTTTATAATTATGATTTTGGCATTTTTATACATCAAATACGGGTTGTTTGTGATTGGTGTTTGTGATCTACATAATCTCATTGTATACATATAAACCACAGCTACATTATGTATGAAGATAAATGGCTTTAAACTGTGATGTAAACAATGAAATAATAAGTCTCTGAATACTCTGAAAACATGTACTTTCTTAGGTCTATCTTGTTTTGATTACTACTCCTGAGTTATTACTTCAATATCTTTTGCTCCAGTTTTTGAGGACAGTCACTTCTTTTGAGGTGTTTTCTTCATGTAATGGGCCATCAATCATAAGTTGGCCTATATTTTGTTCTGATATATTGTCTTGAATATTTGCTCCATATTTTGAACTTTTTCATATTGGTTGTGGAGACCTGATTAACTCCGCCAGGGAGGTTATGTTTTGTGGTGCGTTTGTTTGTCTCTCTTTCTGCCTGTGTTCACAATTACTCTTAAACTGATGAACAAATTTTTGTGAAAATTTTTATATGGGTAGACAAATGAAAGAAGTGATTAAAATTCAGAAAAGATTCGAATCATACTCTAGATACAAAAGATCCTGACTTTTCAGTCCCTTTTTCAATTTGTGTTTCGATTGCTCCAAATGTAATAATAAATTGATCGCTCTGCAATTTTTATGTTCATATGGCCTGACCAAAGAAAGAATTCACTACATTAAGGGGAAAGATCTGGACCATACCCTACATACTCAGCTGATTTTGGATAGGTTTGTACTGTAGAAGTGTTTCCTAATCAAAACTTGGGGTCTAATTTCTAGTTGTTTTTGATGCCTCTACAGATATAATCTTATTTTTATGGAACGTAGTCTCCTTACTGATGTACCTAAAGGTGCACTGAGTATCATTACTAAAGCAGGTGACATGAGATTAAATAATAACAATTTTCAAATTGTTCAGGTTTGCAATTTCCTTGTCTGTTTTTGATCTGTTGTTTTAAGGTTTTGTGTTGTGAATATCACCTCTTTTCATTTAAATGGCGTTTTTAAAATTTTAACCAATTGTTTTTGTCATTTTAAAAGTATTATGATTGGTAACACGTTTGAAATAAACAAAAAAAGGAAAGTTAGGATCACAAATGATATATGTGATACCCCATTCACACTAAAGGTGATATTTACAACAGTAGTAGGTGTTGGGCGAAATGCCCCTGTCCTTAAACTACTGTCTGACGTCTATATGTTAACTTGTGACACAGTGGTAAACCATCCAATTTCTTGAGTGTCCTACAGAAATTTTAAAATGTTTAAAATTTCTGCCTCTGAATTTCAAACAGTGAGCATGCACAGATAAATTTTTCATATGGTACCTGAAGCTGTGATCTGTAGTTTAAATAAGGTTGTGGCTTGGTTGTGTATCAGTGTAATACATTAGTATGACGGCAACATAGCGTGAGTGGAGGTAAATGGTGGTTTGCCCCTTGGTGACACACATTAATACTTCTCTTGTACTACTGTTATTTATGGCTACATACTGTGTCCAATTAGTGGCCATGTGCATCAAACCTTATGGATACACCAAAACCTCAGAAGGTATGAGTCATCCTTGGCGGCGGTTCCACCACCGAGAAAAACTTCTTACTGTGAGGTATACCACCTGCAGTGTGAATGTGGCATAAGGGAAATTGGGACATTGAAAGGTTTGCTTCAGATTCCATTGATATTTCAACTATTACATCTGCATTAATTGATTTATCATGAGTAGTGTTGTGTAAATGTAATAATATTTTCAATCATGGTCTAAAACATTTCATTCATATATCTTAGCTGTTATATGTTTTAAGTAAGTAAATACACTCAATATAAACACCTTATTTCCAATGCTAATATACTCAAAAACAAATATCTTATTTCAATCCTGTATATATTAACTATATAATATCATGTAAAATGAAACCTCAAATATATGTTAAGAGGTGTGACTCAAGTAGATTCAACAGATTCAGTTTGTAAATACATTCCTGGCCCCTTTAAACATAGAAAGAGCCACAAAGGAACTGTTTGCAGACTAAATATGTCTGTTTTGATTTCTTTTTTCTGTATTACTTTAGTTGCTTAGTACTTGTTCTTTTTATTAACTGGCACAATACAGGACATAGGGATATATGTTTACTGAAACCTGAAATTATGCAACTCCCATTTCTATACAAACTAACAGCTGGTTTTAAAATATTCTATGGTATTAAAAACTGTATTTGATATATATTTTATTCTAAGATACAGTATGCACAGAAAATCGATGATTTAAAGCCATATTCATATTTAATCTATTCCTCTAAATTTTGTTTCAGAATTAAATGTTATTAACATATACATAGCTTTTGATGTTGCAACCGAAACTGTACAGTTACACTATTCCTAGATTAATTTTCCACAATGAATATCATTAAAAATATTACCATAGGTTTACATTATAATTGTCTGTCTGTAAACAGTTTTTAAATTTTAGTATTCTTAAAAGCCCCTTTAATGTTACAGCTAAACAGCTTAATAGCTTAAGCTTGAACATTGGAATATGCGTTTGTTAAATAACATAAGATTGCAATAAACCAATTATATGTTATCACATTAGTAAAGTAACATATGAACAGAAAATAACTGTAAAGGTTTACTGTAACAAAACTAAGATAGTTTCAATGTACTCAGCAATATTTTAGAAGATTTGTCCAAAACCAAAATAATATTGAAGTAATCACATGGACCGTACTCTTGACTTTTATGGACAGTCCCTGGAACCGAAATTTGCTTATTAACCTATTATGTTTAAGACGGCTTCACTGGTACATGCATGGTGCATAACCTCCTCCATAGTGGTTATCCAAAATACTTTAGGCCTTTTCTTGAACCCAGACATGGTGTGAAAAATACTCTCAGAAAGCAACAAGATTATGTTGTTATTGAGGTTCCACAGTTTGTTCAATCAATGCATAAGTCTACTAAGCAGTTTGATGTTATCTTGGCCACCTCTCCTTTCTCCTTTATGAAGAAGTTGAAATTTTATGTTTTTAAAAAGTATAGCCACCCTAAATTACATTTTTAGCTGATGTTTGCTTATAAATGTTCCTAGATATATGAGTCTGCACAATAGATTCTGTCTTTAAGATAGAGATTAAGTTCTGTTAAAGTCCATTTATAATTAGAATTATCTTCACCTGAGACATAATCATTCACGTCCAATTTTATGGAAAGATTAGTCATATCATACTGATGCGCATAAAAGTTAGGTCATAAGGCAATTGCAACTGTAAAGATCATACATCAGCAGTTGAGATTGCATTTCTCATTCATTAAGATTTCCAAAACATGTTTGAAGACTGAAACAAACATGTGCAAAAACTATCATTACTCTCACTGTCTCCCCGACTCCCACGAAAGGTTGTGCAACCCACAAACTGGCACTCACAATCTGCATTTTGGGGTGCTTGACAAGCAACAGCAGGACAGTGTAATTGTTTCTTGTCTGCATCCACTAAACTACCTGTCATCATATGACATATACAAAGAGTTGAAATGGCATGGAAATGAAAATCAATCATTTAATCATGAAGTACCTTAAGTATATCATATGTATAGCACTTCTTTTCTGTATAAGTGCCACATTATCCACTCATCTAATCAGGGTTTTGTGTTTCCATTTATATGATTAGTTACTTAAGTCACAAGTAACCAATAATTACACAATTCTTTAATTGGTACCCAAAAGATAAGTAAGCTGACTATAGATTATGAATCGATCATGTGTGCTTAATCCTATTATAATAAAAAACGATGTCAGTGCTATAATATTGCCAATGATTATAATTAAGTAACATACTCCATTGATAGGAATGTCATATTTGCATAAATAAATAATTATAATACGATAAATGGTGAACAATTCAAGGTCACTTTGCTGCATGATTTATATCAAATCAACTTGACCATAATAATTGCCACTTAACATTTATATGTCATTCATAAGTATTGTTACTATGGTAGTTATGTATTTATTTCTATCAACTATAACAGCTCGAGAACAAACTTATATTTGTAAAGAGTTGCTACATTCATTACCTCTATCACTTAAGATTTGTTGAAATTAAAAAAAACTCTCCATTTGTAAACTTCTGAATGTCACTCAACATCATACATACCAACAGAACCTAGGTCCATTATTATGAAGTGGCTGTATATCACTTTAAGTCAAACGGGTGATTCTGAAGATCCCTCTCTTTAAACCTAGCTATTCAATTTGCTAATAAAAAGAACCACTCATCCAGAAGATATTAACATGGATAAATATAATAAATATATGTATGTGAAAGACATCTATTTTGATAGTGGTTAGAACTTATCAATAAATGAAAAGAGTGAACATGTACTCTAAAGGAATTAGTGAATGATTGTCAGGTAGACTTAACTTGACTTTGAGTTTAGATTCTTTTAATTTTAAAAGGAAAAAGTCCATTTTGGAAACAAACAAAAAATTGCAAGACTTTTATTGATTTTACAGCATTCTAGAAACACATTTGTTGAACTAATCAATGAATTTGTAGTTGAATCACCCCCAGGATTTAACAAGTAGGCAATTGTGAGTTTTCAGAAAACACATGTAAGTGTACCTACAGTAAACTATGTATTACATCTGACGGAGCAAATGGTTAATTGCAAAGATCTTCTGAGTTTGATGTATGGAGTGAAAAGACCATATAATCTCTAACATGTGGACGTGTCATTGGAGTAAGTTTATTTGTCCCTGTTAAAGGTACATTCAGTTACTTTGAGATGGCAAAATATCAAACAGAATGTCGTCTGCTGTACATGTGACGTTTTCTCAACAAATATTTACAAAATATCAGATTGTAAGGGTTTGGATGTGTTCTCAGTACACTTAAAAAGCCAGTCAGAATAAACAGCTCACAAAGACAACAGTCGATAAACAGACATTAAATAAACTATGCATAATTTCATTGTGAAGCATTTGGTAGAGAAATGAAGGATTTGATAAATAATCCTGTTGAATGTTTTTTTTTTTCTTGACAAGTTCTTCATAAACAAAAGTGTATGTTTCATATGTTATCAGGATGCTAGATATTTTATGTTAGGTCAGACAATAGGTTGTATATTCACTGGCGCAAAAAGTGTGTAAGTTAAGTGGTTTAATATTCATAAGGACATTGGAATTTCCTATATAATCAACTGATCCACTCCAAATCTGGAATAGATATGCTGCAGTGAAATGAAGAAAAGTGAATAAAGAAGAAGAGGAATTACACACAAGTTGTCAGAAGTGAGTGAACTTTACATTTAAAAAAAAACTTGTGCATTTTATGAAGTGATTTTTGTTCTAATTTTTAGTGTTTCAGTAGTTTATTCTTGGCAAACTGAATTAAAGCAATGTACTTGTAATATGTGATTTTATCATAATTTTACAAATAGTTGATAAATAGTATAACTGTTATAAAAATAAATTTTATAACTGGTAAGGCATAAATTCTTATTGATTTTTACATATTTATTGTGTATACTTTGATAAAGTATCTGTTTTAATATCAACAGAAAAACATGAATGTTGTTACTTATTTGTCATCATTGGCCCCTAAATAAGGAGAGACATAATTGAAAGGAGGTTATTTATGGTAGCTTACTTACATTGTGGTTATATAGATTTTTCAAGATCAGTCTAAGTTGTTATTTACATTTTGTTTGAATATTATTCATTAAAATAAAAAGGAATAGATTATAGAAACATGCCGATCATTTTGTTGGCTTGGTAACGAATCTTGGTCATTGTAAATACACCATCAAAATAAATTTAACACTGACGTGGATACAAATGACGTTGATATTGCTTATTTAAGCTATGTTAAATACAACTGTACTTGTGGGATTTAATGCACCATTTGATGATGGTATTTAAAGAGCATTTTGTAGAAATAACTCGGATAAATTATCGACAGTCCTATTAAAGAAAATAGCGTTATGTGCAGGTTTTTTTCGAAGTTAAATTATTGTTATGGTCATGTTATAATACAGATGGGTAAAGTCACCATAGAAAGAATAGCTATAAATTTATTACCAGTTTAGCAGTAATTTAAAGCAATCTATAGTTCTCGGGAATGATATCATCCAACAGCAAGGTCAAACCTTCAACTATAGTTGTTACTGTACACATTTAAACTCCCCTCAGTGACCTCATCCTTATGACTCGGGAAAAGAGACCCTCGTTTCAGTGTAGTACATGTTAAAGGCTGAGTAACCCAGTATATCCATCATGACCCAACCCCTTTATCTCCCTAATGTGTATATCTTGGTAGAGCTCATGATGTCTACATGAGGTTTTCAAAAATTTCATAAAAGTCGACCGGAAAAGTGTTCTGAGTTGTATTGAAAAGCCAACAAAGACATCCTACAAAAACTTGCATCACCTAGAAATCACCCTATTAAAATATAAAGTAGACGAAACAAAACTGAAAGTACATAAGCCCATTCATTTGTAACTAGTGTCTGCAATATGGAAAGGTGTGATGTCGGTATTAGACATCTTATACTAATCTAATCTAATCTACTGCTTTGCAAGCGCAATATCTTCCCCACAATGAGGAACTCAGTGCGCTAATTAAACAAAATCATTATAATATGGAAGTCGAGGGGCGTTCAAGGTCAGTAATCCAGGATTGTGGGTGTGACCGGAAGGGAAGGAGGACCAAGTTGGGAAGCTAGAGCTGAAGAGGTGAGTTTTGAGGTGCTTCCTAAAAGATGCAACAGAGGAACTATTTCTTACGTGGAGAGGGAAAGAGTTCCAAAGGGCAGGGACATAGTGACTGAAGGAATTAGAAAAGTGTTTAATTGATTTGTGAACTCTACGATCAAAAGTGGGGGTTTGAAGGAACTTGAGTTTGGAGGTACTTCGCCTTGTATTTCTAAAGGAGGTGTAGGGGTGGATTAGATCTCTTAGGTAAACTGGTTGACCCTGGGTGAGAATTTTGTACGTAATAAGACCAATTTTAAATTGTACCCTGTATCAAACTGGTAGCCAGTGGAGTTTTTTTAGTTGAGGGGTAATGTGAGAAAATTTAGAGGAACGGGTGAGAACTCTGCAGAGTGAGTTTTGGACTAGCTGCAATCTCCTTAACTCAAAATCAGTGAGCGAATAGAAGAGTGAATTGCAGTAGTCCAGGTGTTAAGTCCAGTTAGCACTTGTTAAGTCTTTGTCTTATGCCCAAGGGGTTATCAGACTTGCCAGAAAAGACATGACTCTGTCTAATTCTTGGCAAGTGAGGGGCAATTTTTAGAGGATGGTAGCAATATGGCCTTAGCTGTTATAAAAGGGGCCACGGTGGTGCAGTGGTAATGCACTCATCTCCCACCTCTGAGATCAGGGTTTGAATCCCAACCTTACCTCATGGTGAAATACTGGTAGTTGCTTGCGGTGACCAGCAATTTACAGTACAGACTGAACATTGACTAATTGTATGTACTGGTTTCCTCTACCCTTCCAAACTAACCATCACAGTATAACTGACAAGGTACCAGAAACAATAAATAAATCTAGTCTTAGAAACTTATTACAAGCTCCATTTAAATACTTTACTTTTATTCGTTGCAGGTCTAGTTTACCATCAACACCTAAATGAGAAATATGACAGAGATCATCATGGCAGCCCCAGTGAGGGGTTCACGACACAGAAGTATATCCCCTCACAGACGCCTGCAATTGGGTAAAGACTATAGTCCTTCCAGATCTTCCCCTAATATTGTTCATTCTGGAAAACCGAATCTTTTGAGATCTGTCACTAGTTCAACTATTATCTTAAGGCGCCATGGACGTCAGAGGGATGACTCCCCTTTACTTACAAGCAGGAGGGAATCTAAGACTGTTCATAAGGATACACAACCTGCAGAAGTTCACAGTGAGGTTTCACATTTGGGCATTGAACTGCCTAAAACTGATGCCAAAAATACTCATCTAGGGGGTTCACAAGAAACTGCAAGGGAAGTCACCAATTCTTCTGCATGTCTGCCTAAACTATCTTCACCTGTTTCTACACCACCAGTGCCGCGAAGAAGGGCATGGACCATAGATTCTAATAAATATCTCAAGAGTGCTTTGAACTGTTCCCCTGGATCCTCGCCAGCTGCCCTGAGAAAGAAAAGGAACAGCTCCTCACCAAAGTTCAACTTCACCTCATTACCATCTAGCAGACAATCTTCATCTAAGTCTTCAACATCTCAAGGAAAAACAGTCACCTTTGTCCCTAAAGTTCAGAGGCAGGTCAACAGTCAAACAGTGGAGAGTAGTATATCGAAGACTGAAAAGAATATTCACATTATAAGTTCACAAGGTGAAGGAAGTGAAGTCATTCATGGGCATGAGAAATCTAATTTTACTGATATCCATAATCTGGATCAAGACCAAAATAATCGGGATAATACTAAATCAAATATAAAGCATGGAGAAAGTAAAGTTGATGAAGGTCAATCCGCAAACAAAACACAAGCCAGTGAAAAGGTTTCTCCACTGAACAAGAAAATGCTCCCTGAAGGACTTTCTTCTGATGTGTACCAGAAATGCTTACGCTGGTTGGAAGGTGTTCGTGCTGCAGATGATAATAAGTATTTAGATGTAGTGACACAACCAGATTTACAGTGGCAAGATTAACCATACTCAATTGTTGTAGAGCCCCCCTTGTAAGTGACGTCACTATCAAGCACCTGTAGGCACCATCTTGGAAAAAGAAAAATTGCAGAAACAGAAGCATGGGCGCATGAAATACTTAAATATTATATCTCATAGTAAACAAAACCAAAATGTGTTTATGTAAAATTCAAGCGTAGTTCATTCAAAGAAATGTATAGAAAGAAATATAGCACCATATTTGATAACTTGAAGATTTCTATGCTCCAAAGAAATAATTGTGACTTTTTGGTGGTTGCCAGTTAATAATGAATACAATTAGAAATAAAACACTATTCCATTTTGTTCCATGTAAATAAATGCATAGTTTATAATATTCACTTTGAAACTGATGTTCACTCTGTGGTTTTGTAATGAACCCTGAAAAGAATTATTTAAAGAGTAATAAAAGAGTGGTAAAATTACTGATCAATTTACATTTGTATTTCAAGTGAAATGTGTTGTCATTTAGAAAAACAAAATATTAAGATTGTTTATAATATGATCTGACTGTTCATTTTATTTATTATGTTATTGTAGAAATAAACTACAACTATTCTGGCTTTGTTGGCCGTTCAATCAAAATAGTTTCCAAAAGGATTCAGGGACTGAGTCCCTTTTTTACCCTGAATCCTCTTATGGGTTATTTTGTGATAAAATCGCTTAAAATATCCAAGCAGGAGTACTTTTAGCTATCTAGTATTTTCAGGTTATTATTTTGAAGTGTAATAACACTCAACCTGTAAAAAAACATCTTCGTTTAATGTGCTGGTCTATGTTCTACGAAAGACTTGGAACCATCATCCAAATTCAAAATAACATAAGTTGGGCCTGGGGTTTGAATCACTGACCTCAGAGGTGGGAGGTGAGTATGTTAACTACTACACCAATCTCGTTTATACATATTGTTATCTTTCCTTTAAAGTAACAATGAATGTGTTCAATATGAAATTATTTTACTGGTATTTTACATTGTTTAAATAACACTTTTGTGGCTTTTTGGGGGGCTCAGAAATCCTAGGTTATTATTTCTGGAAAATTTCTGAGACCCCCCAAAATATGTCCAAAAAGTGTTGTTTTCTTTTTAGTGAATGCCAAATATATGTTAAACATCAGTAGAAATACTCAATAAAAATTAAATAAACGAATGCCATACCACATTGTAGTTTCTCAAGACTAGATCCTTTTATCTTATGGTTAGGGGGCCATGGTGGCGTAGTGGCAACACACACGCCTCCCGCCTCTGCGGTCTGCAGTTCAAACCCTGGACCCTATATGTTTGAAAGTTGGTACTTGCTTACCAATGGCCGGCAGTTAACAGTACAGAAGCTTAACTAACCGTATGTACTTGTTTCCTTTGCCCATAAAACTACCCTCCATTATATGACATATACAATGCTGAAAGCAACGTTAAAACCCAAATAAATATATTTTATCTTATTGTTTTTCACTGCTGCATCACCTGGTAGTGTGGCACATGCTTAAAATTGGCACATTAAATTTAATTTGTAGCCAGTCTGGATCACTGATACAAATAAAGTATTTTGTAAGATGAATGTTGATTTGTTTTGTGAGAAATAGGCAATGCCAGGTTTAATATTTTTGGTGTTAAGTATATTTGTACTTAGGTCAGTGCATATTCTTTTCTAAATAAATGCATACTGACTTACACAAAAAAGCAAAAACAGTGTCTGGGAATGAACACATCTGCACCCATTCTGATGAAGCACAAAATGAATCTCACCACAGATGCATCCTTGGTCCAGTTGTTTGAAATTTAAAAAGAAGCTCTCACTGTGACCATTATCTTGTCTGCCCCCCCCCCCTTAATTGTTTTGCACTTCATGACCCCACTGCCCACCTCCCTTGTCTGTTGTGTGTTGTCCTCTGTACTATCACTTTTTGTGTGTATTAAGTATATTATTTTGCAAAAATTAAGGGAAAATGTTCTGGAGACTTGATCTGGATCCGGATCCAAATCATCTTTGAGGAGGACCAAGCCACCAGTGGATCCCCATTTGTGTGCAGGTATGGCAGACAAACAGACAGGCCCAATTACAATACGCTGCAACTCTCCATTGGGAGGTCGAGGGTCATAATGACTTTGTATTATAGTTATCAGAGATTACACAGTAAAGCAGAACAGTATTGCATTTTATCTCCCACCATGCATTGTATTTCACCTAAATACAGAGTGATAGATTTTTCTTATTCCTCAAAGCCTTACTTTTGATAATTAATATTACAACCTACGAATGCATAAGCAAGTGCAATTTTGTGGAGATAATTAAGTAATTATGTTACATAACATCATTAGAAAGGCATTTTGACAGAGTTCCCTTTAGTTTTTGTTGCACAAAAACAATGCTGAAATGGTGAAGTAATCCTAAGTTAAAATTTGAAGTTTTTATATTCGCTGGCTCCCCTCAACATGGATACTATTTTGATTTCTTTAAGTGAATGTGAAATATTTCACTTAGTTTAGAACCCAATTGCTTCATACTAATTGTAAAATAACTCTTCTGAAGCAAATTTTCAAATTTCATCACAGGGTGGGACATTATTATTATTATTATTTATATTATTATTATTACAGATAGAGCTTTAACCCAAGAACGGACTACTCATTTATAATATCAAAAATAAAATTAAATTAACACAGATCATTCTAAAGTAAATAGCAGGTGTGTGCTACTGTCTTACTATTAGCACATGTCTATTTAATTAAAAAAAACACAATTTAGTTAAATCTGGCCATTAGTACAATTAGCTTTTTCTATATACTTTAGACTACTGTTTGCTGTATTCATAAAGGTAGCCTTTGTTTCCATTGCAGTTCTGCCAAGAGCTATGTCCTCATCGCCATCACAGAATTCATCAATAAAACAAGCAGTTTTACAAACGCCTGTTGTTTTAGGTTGCTTGCTAAGTGCACCAGTACCAATTACTCTCTCTATTAGTTTTTGTGTTTGTATCATTTCAAAACACTTTCATCTTATGAATATGCACTATTTGACACTATTATGACGTCAATGCTTCCAGTCTTTTTTTTCATACTATTCGTACTTTTTTACATCTCATATTTCTCAGAGTGGTCAGTATTGTGTTGGGTACTTTTTATACTTAGGGCAATATTTACTTTTACTACAGGACGCAAAGTGCTACTTGATCCATTCTGGCTGCACAAGTACAGCTCCCAAGCCGTCAAGTGACAGGCATTCCCCTAACTGAAAGACTGAGGGTTCAAGGAAAACGACCCTGACGTCCTTTAACCTGCTACTGGAGATACCACCCAATGATAGAGGATCCACATTTTATGTTGTCATCTGAGGAAATACTACTTATCTGTCTATAATTTCAGCTAAATTCAGCTGTTTTTATATAGACTTAAAACTTGCAGTGATGACAACCTCGAGATTAATGTGAGGTTTACCTTCAAAGAAGATTCTATTCAAGGTTACTGATTACACTGTGGAATTTTTTCACCAAGTGTTTTTTTTTCTATTATAAACTTCCTTGACAGAGGCAGAAAATTTGTTTATAATGGTTGTTTGGGGCATAACCCCCGACATTACCATGCTATACACAGAATTTTACCATGGTTTGAGGTTATGAACCCCGAAGGCGGTTTTGAAGGAGGATATTCCTATTCTAACATGACAAGTTTTTTTATTTTGTAAATATGATTTATTATTTACTTTTTAGGACAAGAATGGATTATTGTCAAGACAGCTATAATGAGCGATAATAGGAATCCACACGGTTATGCTGATTTTACCAATGAAGTATTTCTTAATTTAGCCAATCAAATTCACGGACACATCCGTGTCATGTTAAAATCCAATAAAAATGCTTTTTGTTGTTACAGGGGTATGGTGGTTAACACATTACCCTCCCATCTCTGAGGTCGGCTGTTTGAGCCCCGGACTTTAGCCCATGTGGGAAAGTTGGCACTTGCTTACCGAAGCTTACAGTGCAGAATATTGAACAAATAGTATGTACTGGTTTTCTCAGCCCTTAAAACAAACCGTTGATATAACCTGTACAGTGTGTTGAAAACGATGTTAAACTCAAATATTAATCCATTAACTATTAATGGATAAAATGTAAGGCTGAAGCCCGAAACTGAAATAAAATTATTATTTCACTATCTTTTTAACACACTTGTATTTCAAATCTCTTGGTAAATAAATATTAAAGTTATTGGCTGAATGAAACTCATCTCACCAAACATTCAAACTGAGTGTTCAAAGTGAAACATAAATAATTTTACCATTAACGTCCTTATACATGGTATTAAACAACAAGAAAATGTATAAAAATCACAGAAGGTCATAGGTTTATTCTGGACATCAACTTTTATTTTGGTATGCAGCATATTGTGGGGGTTAATTGACAGTCACTGAGTCAGCAAAAAAATAGGCCCAAAGTCTTTGTGGACCTCTCCTCAAAATCACAGAAATAGTCGTATTTTTCCACTATCTACTGTGTTTTGGGTTAGTAATATGTAAACTATAATGTTTATACTTTACCATGACACAAAACAAATGAATGTATATATTTTGTTTACTTGTTTATTTTTAACAAGCATTTTATAACTGAATGTTACCTCAATGTAAAGGCCATATTCACTTCAACTGCACCAAAACAGGAAGGCATGGATATCAACTGAATCCAGCTAAAAATGAATATTTTTCGAGGTGCAGTATTTACCACAGTTCTGAGGTTGACTGTTGGTAAAAAATTAAACATGAATCGCAAGCGCCATCTAGCAGCCACTGCTGTACCTAGTCTAACGCTTTTCTCAATTGGTAGAGAGAATTAGCTAAAAGCCAAACAGTAGGGTAAATGTGTTTTAATTTTATACATAGTGTATTTCAAAGTATAAATAGAGACAGCTATTTCATTATATAATGTCCTGTTTGATTGAATACCTTTTTAACTATATATATTAAAAAATCTTGTTTGAGCCTAGGGTGACCTTAATTTCAACCTTAAGCTGTAAGAATTTAGAACATGTCACTAAATTCAGACATCCCCAAAGTGTAGCATAATAGACATCAAGATGTATCATTTAGTCCGATACAGAAGCAAATCCAATTTGGTAATTTTACAGTTATAGTTATAGTAAATTTCGAAAGTGTATTTCTGTGTGAGATGTATTTCCTTATATTACTCTTTCATAAAAATGCAAAAATGTGAGCTTTTATTGCAAGCAACAGACTTCTGAAAATATGAGTTATTAATGGTATAATGTAATCATCTAGTACAACTTTCGTAAGATATCGAGGACGTTGTATTTGTAACGACATTCGTTCATCATAATGTGCCAATACAGTACTTTTTATAATGCATGAGTCTTAGCCAACTTGCTATATCCGTTACTCCAATTCCGCATTCGCAATCCATGGTGTAATTTGAACTTTGGGCTGGGCGGTAGGGTGTGTGTGTATGTGTGTGTAGGGGGGGGGGGGCGGAAGTTGATGTCTGATGTGGCTAGAATGATAAAGGTGGGAATGCATCCCAGAAAAAAGAGGACTGGTCCTGAGCAAAAAGACTGGTTGTAAAACCAAAAGACAGGTCTTACGACGTGCTCCCAACCACCACTAGTCATAAAGATAACATTAACTAAAATCCTGTTGACTCTTGCAAAGTAGGATACATTAATTGACAGTGTCATATGATTAATCCCTAGTCTACAGAGGCCAGATCACTCAACTGCATTCTTGTGGGAAGATTGGTCATAAAAGAGTGGACAACATCGATCGTACACCTAACAGATGTCTTTTAACAAACCATTAATCTTAACACACTTATGTTATGACTGAAGGAATTGCCTTGTTAGTTAAACACAACCTTAACTTTAAAATATTTTACTAGGGGCTATCAGTGTTATTTGTTTGCTATGAATTGTCCAATAAGATCACTGCACGTTCATTGGCGCACTCTCTTCAAGGTTTCTGGCCATTATAAACTTTGGAGTCAATGGAATCACACAGAAAATTGAACCCACCACCCTCTGCTTACACAATAACGCACCCTCTGCTACGTATCCCTACTAACAGAGGAGTATTTAGGGATCCTGTGAAAACTGGCTTGCTACTTCAGTAGTCTTGCCTCTGTCTTGATCAATCAGAGATACATCAGGCTTCTGAAACAGTAGTCATTTCATGGGTGACTGGGACCCCATGGCCTTGTCTTAAACCAAGGGAGTTCTCCTTTTGGTCCATATAGGTCACCTGAATTTTGAGACTTTTTCGATGGTGACAGGGACCCCTTTGCGTAGTCTTGGGCAAAGGGAGTTCTCCTGTAGGATTGATATAGGTCACCTGAAACATGAGACTTTTCGATAGTGACTAGGACCCCTCTGCTGAGTCTTAAGCAGAGGATTTCTCCGTTTGGATTGATATAGGTCACTTGATTTTGAGACTTTTCAATTCCGGATGGAACTAGGCAAGTGTCTTAGGCAGACCAGGCAGTCAATTGTCTCGATTGTGGCATAACCATAACCCAACTCTTTCATCTCAGGAGAATACATCCTTAACAAGGCTTAGTGACTTTCGAAGTTGACCTTATTATAACCTTGGACGAGTTCCATTGACTTCAACTGGCAAATGTGCTGTGTCATTTATATTATGTATGTCTTTATTTACCTACATGGTAGTGGCCAGATGGTCTCATGCCCTTGTGGGCTGAAAAATTTTAAACAAGTTCTAAACTATTTTAAAATTTTACACATTCTTACATTAACCTATACTAACATGTAAATAAAGTTTTTCCAATGGTATTTTACTGTCTTTATAATAAAATCACATAGCATCAGTTTGACCTTGACCCTGGGCTGGGGTCAAGTTATTCTTGCAACAAATTTCACCTGATCTTTCCTCTGGACCTTGGTTTAGCTGGGTTTGAATCCTTGGCACATGACCTTCTACTCATGTGACCTTATCTCTCACCCTAGGTTCAAACCCTCGGTTGCTGGTTAACTGGCATATGTTAATTGCCAATTATGCCTGTACTGTTATCTGTCCTTTGATGCTTTCCCCTCACCACTTATGATCCTAGTTTATTGCCTTGAGGTAAATCACAAAATATCCCTGATGCTTCAAAAAGCCAAGCAAAGACAGTTGATTGCTTTAAGAAGATTTCTATTCCTTACTTAAGTACGACTTTTTAACCTTCAAATTCTGACTTTTATTTTGGAAACTTTTCTGCTTAAAAATAGAAAAAAGATTTCAGTCCACAGAACCATAATTTGGATGAGAATGCTAAAGTCTTACAAACTTCAGTAAGCCACAGCTCACATTCGTGATGAACTTAGTAACTAACACAAAAGCTCCATTTCATCTGCTTGATTAATAATGCTTTGATAAACAACTTGAATATGAATATTTTACTAATTTAATATCTAAATATTTATTGCTATAAATAATTTGTTTATGTGTTTAACCAAAGTACTTTTTTGATCCAACTAGTGCACAACAGCATGTTACACATTCCCCCTGGGGACAAGGCAAGAAATAACACTAGAATTGTGATTAATATATAATTTAATTCTACTAAAATCTTGTAAGACAATAATTTACATTCACAATAATACTTGATTGATTAACACAGACCATTGCTAGCACATACATGTGATGGTTAACTAGTTAGTATCAAACCCTGACCTTGCGAAATTACAATGACAAGGTCATTGATAAACGCTTATAGAAACTACTAACATGATAATCTGACAGTTTACAGAGTGTCATGATGATTTTACCTTGATCAGTCGCACAAACCAAGGTCACTGGTGACAACAGAAACATAGCCAAAAAAAACAAGCCTACAATCAATTAAGAATTAGTTACATGCAAGGACAGAAAATGAAAATATCTATGATTAAGCAGGTGAGGGGATGAACCACCATTGGCCCTGGATGTTAAGCCAAATGACCTTGTAGGCCAAGGTAAAGATGGGAGCTGGAAAGGTCAAATTTGTAAAGTGACATGCATGGAGTGGTTAAAAAAGGGAGGTGAAAGAACCCACCAAACAGCCAAACTATGAATTTAGGTGTTGTTGAAAGGACTGGGAAACAGAGGAAGAGGCAGTAGGAACATTTTGTATGTAAGACCAGATGGCATCAGATTTCCAGGTGCCATGATGCATTATTTGCTGAAGAGGGACCCCATGATGGAAGGCCCAGGTGGCCCCAGACCGTCTGAAATCATGAAAAGTCAATTTTGGTGAAATGCGCAGAATGTCTGACAATTTATTAAAGAATTTTCTGGCAAAAGAATAAGTCAAGAGGACTAATGCATGTGGCCTGAAAATACAAAATACAAGATCATTGCTTGAGCCTGGGTATGTTGCAAGCAGTGTATGTAAAGCAGTTACTGCACAAAGTGGTGAATTTTTGAGTAAGGGACGTGGGGTGGTCCTAATATTAGATCTAGATTGAAGGGTCTTGGACCATTTAGTAAGAAGGGTGACCCCTTCAGATGAGAAAAGTAGGTCTCCTCTGGCTAGCTGTCTAGTGGGATTAAAATTAGCTACTGTGTGGGGAAGGAGGTTAGATAACCTCAAGAAAGAAAAATAGGCTACAAGCAAGAGTGTTTGATATACTAATGCACTTGGAAAAGCCTCTGTCAATGCCACTATGCTCCACTGCACCTTAGTGCTGTGGCGTTCAGTCCACTGAGCCACTGCGTGGCTAAATTTTAAAATTATTTAAGCCTTGGCCCTGGCTAGATAGCATGTGTAAGAATGTAGCTTGGTTGCTAGGGCTACTTTAAATCTATTGGCTAATACATAATTCTTGGTCCTCACATAGAGGAAGCCGTTCAGTTTGAATTTCAGTTCTGAAAAAGACAGACATGTTTTGTTTATGAAACTTTTGCTTTTATACAGGATTTTACAGTGTTTTATTATATGAACTATATGAAAGTTTTACCTGCTGCTGCTTCTACCTTGCGACTTTGATAGACAACCTTATGCTTGTTGCTTATAATATGAGGGACGGTCTAACCTATGTTTTCTTGTGCTTATAGCCTTTATAACCGTCGAGATTTATAAGCGATAGGTATATCTTTGTCTGGCAAAGTCTGAGCACAGTGTGCTTCTTACTATTTCCAGATATTAACATTGACTTTTAACTTAACACAGAGTGTTAATCTGAGGAAATAAATTCAAAAAATGGGGAGACAAAAATATTTTCATTGTTCCAAGTGCAGTAAAAAACATCAATGACCAGTAGGCAAGAACTGTACCGCTGAAATGATGGCAGAGGAAAAATTTAGTGACTTGGACAGTAGTGTATCCAGTTCAACCAGTAGTGAGGACAATGTTGGAGGTGCCACAGGGAACAGTCAAGATACAAACACTTTATTGCTACAGGAAATGAAGAACTTAAGTTCAAAAATGACTCTTATGGAGAAGCGTTTAGCAACGACAGAGAAACAATTGCAAGCTTCCACTTCAACGTACCATCAACAGGGCAAGGGTGCAAAAATCAAGAGGAAAGTACCTGCAGTACCTGAACCACAGACCACTGAGGAGGATTCATCGGATGCTGAGCTGGTAATGCCTTCCAAGAAATTCATCAAGGAAGAACCCAGCATCCAACAGCGAGTCAAGGCGAGGATGGAAGAGCTCAAACACATCAATGATAGAGATTGTCAAGGTAAATTCAAATCTCAAAGATCTGTAAATGATGAAGTTACTGTTAAGTTTAAGATTCCATGGCCCCAGAATCAAGTACTGTCAGGTTCGAATAGATCTAGGCCCTCCTATGATCAGTTAAATGTTTTTCAGTGGGTTTCTGGGTTTGCACGTATTACCCAAGATGAAACAGATATTGATGTAAAAAATAAAATGTTGGAGTATTTAGCAGACCTGATGGAAGATGCCCAAGATTTTTCCTGGGCATCAGCCAAGGCTGCTCATGCAGTGGCTCTCTGTAGGATGGAAGATGGCAAATTGTCATGGAAAGATACACAAGGTTTGGATAGAGTGAGAAGAGCGCATGCTCAAAAGAACATTGGGGGCTCAAACTCAAACAATGGAGTTAGTAGCAATAAGTTTGGCAAAAATAAAGAATTGGGATTTATTTGCAAATTCTTCCAAATTGGGACTTGCTCTCACTCCAAAGATCACGTCAGTGGAGGTCGAAAATACAGACATGTCTGTTCCCATTGCCAGGGTTTCCATCCAGCAAAAGAGTGTAAAAATAATGAAAAAAAATCAAAAAACGAGTAGGGCACTGCAGTAGTGCAGTGCCTAACTACTTGGATGTAAATAAACCAAAAACATTCTATACTAGAGTGGTGTATAACAGTAAATTTAAATCTCTCGGTGTAAATAAAGCAAATAAAAATGTTGGCAAAATTGTACAGCATATTGGTAAAAACAAACGTGTGAAAAGTGAAAAACTTGGCAAGGTAGCCAAAGTGCAAACAGCACCTAAACAAAAGTGTAATATTGTTCAAGGTGTGCATTATAATGTGCCTGTCATTAATAGATTTGACAGACTTGATGTTGAGGATAATGTATCCGTTAACACATGTGACAATGTGGTTGACAATATGCATGACAATGTGTCAAAACAAACGTCAAAAATACAAAGTTGCGACAACAGGGATGAAATACAGAAAAATACTGGTAAACAGCGACAAACCAAAAATAAAGGTGAGTCTATCCAGTATACTGTTGCTGCTGACAAGTGTAATGTGATGGACGAGGTAGTTATGACAAATGTTGACCAATGTTTTCTTGAGCAATGTCTTCCAAAACAAATAACCAAAAATTCAGCGATTCCACCTTCAGAATTACACTTTCTCGATAGTTTGAACAATAATGGTACAAGTGGTCACACTGAACCGTATCTCAGTCGCCGGGTTCCGTGGGAAGTCGAACAGCAACAGTGTGATGCCGGTTCACATATATTGCCTCTTTGGGATTGCAAAATTGCAAAACAAATGAAATTGCAAGAGGCTGCTGATGTCCCCGTCTTCCAAAAATGGAAAACTCAAAACAAATTTGCTTTTGGATTTATACCTCTCAGTCCTTTACTGGGAGTAAAACATTGGGGCCATAATGGCAAAACTCACTCCCCTATTGAAGCTTACCACATAGTTAAAAGTTCAGGACTTTATAACCATCAAAAGGCAAGAATTTTACTAGAAAGTCAGTTGAATTCGATAGAGTGGGAACAACATTTGCAAGACTATTGGGACTGGCAACTTGTCCAATACATCAAGTTCGGATTCCCACTGGATATTTGCCCCCATGCAGATTTAACTTGTGATTTTTCAAACCATAAATCAGCCACTTTGTTTCCTTCTCATGTCAATACATATTTGCAGGAGGAAAAAGATTTTAAAGCAATTTATGGCCCTTTTACAGAAAAACCTTTTGAAAACTTGCATTGTAGCCCATTTATTACTAGAGAAAAGCCTGATTCTGAAAATAGGCGTGTGATAGTCGACCTCAGCTGGCCAAAAGGTAATTCTGTTAATGATTTTGTGAATTCTGATGAATACATGGGCACAAAATTCATGTTAACCTTTCCTTCCATTGATGATATCACTGCTCAAATTATTAGACTTGGTCATGGATGTTTGCTATACAAAGTGGATATCAGTCGTGCCTTTAGGCATATAAAAATGGACCCTTCAGATTATGATAAATTGGGCCTAAATTGGGATGGTTTTTACTTTGATTCTTGCTTGCCTTTTGGGTTCAAACATGGGAGCAAAATTTTTCAGAGAACCAGCGATGCAGTAAGATACATCATGAAAAATAAAAACCATGATATTATAAATTATATTGATGATCTGATTGGGTTTGGCTTGCCCAGTACTGTCCATAAAAGCTATGAAGACTTGTGTGCTTTGCTGGAAAAATTAGGTATGACTATTAGCGACAAAAATTGGTTCCTCCAAGCACAGTAGTGACCTGCCTTGGGGTCCAAATCGACACGATAAAAGGTACAATTTCTGTTCCCCCTGAAAAATTACAAAAAATCATACAAATGTGTTTCACCTGGGAAAATAAGAACACAGTTCGAAAGCGAGACCTCCAGTCACTCCTAGGCTCCCTTATGCATATTACAAAATGTGTAAAAAGCTCCAGACCTTTCCTTAATAGAATGCTCCAGAACCTCAGGGAGGCAAGAAATGAACAAGTCCACTTGAATCCAGAATTCTATAAAGACTTGCTATGGTTTCAAAATTTTCTTCCACATTTTAATGGTGTATGTCTGTATAACCACCAATTATTGCAGGGTGTTGTACAAGTGGATGCTTCCCTCCAAGGCTTGGGTGGTAGATGGGGTAATTGTGTCTACAAATTGTCAATACCTTTGGGCATGGATGACCTTGGCATTGTTCAACTGGAAATGTTAAATTTATTTCTGGCATTGAGAATCTGGGCCCCAAATTGGGCTGGAAAAAGGGTCAGGTTTGAATGTGACAACCAGGCAGTGGTAGCTGTCATGAAATCAGGTAAGACCAGGGATATGGTCTTAGCTGCTTATGCAAGAAATATACATATGTTGGCTTCTGTTTTTGATATTGAGATCACAGTAATTCATCTCCCAGGTGTTGAAAATACAGTGGCAGATCTCTTGTCAAGGTGGGATACTGTCGACAAAAATATGGTACAGTTGCAAAAACACATAGCCAAACCCCAATGGGTGCCTCTGCACCTTGACATGTTGCGAATTGACTGGAACATATAATTAGTTTTTCTTTGTAGGTCTTCATCCTGTTGCAGCGTCACTTAGCTCCAGGGCCTTCAACAGAGCAAAATCTGGCTTCAGACCCAACACTCAAAGAAATTATGACTCTATGTTTTCATTATTTGTAGGATTTTGTGTGTTTCTGGATATAGCTTTTCAGCAAATTACCTCTGAAGTCCTTATGGCCTTCATGGAGTTCCTTATGGGCAATGGAGCATCATATTCAGCAGTGGTAAATCACATTTCTGCGGTAAAGGCCATGTTGGGCCTCCATGGTCTTTCTCTTGTTATGTTTGATTCACCAAAGATAAAACTTTTTATAAAATCAGTCCAGATGAATAGACCTATCACTGTGTCATTCCCTTCCATCATTGACATTCCCATGCTTCATAAAATTATTGCAATATGTGATACAATGTATATGGGTCAGGTCTTCAAGGCCCTCTACTTGCTGGCCTTTTTTAGTTTTTTGCGATTGTCAAATATTGTCCCTCATGCCATTTCCCAATTTGACCCTTCTCGCCATCTTGCCAGAGGTGATATTTTCCTGGGTAAATCTTCAGGTAAAGTATTTATTAAATGGTCTAAAACCATTCAGAATCGTGATAGGATTAAAACTATTGACCTACCTTTCCTTGCTCATTCTCATCTTTGTCCTATTATAGCACTTAAGGTCCTATTGTCTCTTATTCCCCCAGGAAACAATTCACCTTTATTTCAAATTAAACACCAAGGTAAATGGTCCCCCTTAACAGACTCTAAGGTCAGGTATCATTTAAAACTGGTACTTAAAAAGTTAGGTGTAGATCCTAGTAGTCTAACTTTTCACAGCTTTCGTAGGTCGGGAGCATCTTATGTCTTTAATAATCATGTCAGGTTGCAGGACATAAAATCGCATGGTACCTGGACCTCTGATAGTGTATGGAGGTACCTCCTCCAAGATCCATCCTCCACATCATCGGTGGCTTTGGCTTTCCAGTCAAACCTCTCTCCTACTCCTACTTAGTGGGGTTTGGGGTTCTTACTTTTAATGCTTTACATTTACTATAATTACATTCTATTCTGTATATACCTAGTATTATATATTATACATTTACATACCAAAGTTTATTGCGTCAACTTAAGTTGAATTTAATAACATATGTACAGTTACTTCATTGTTTACTCGCTCACTTTTCTTTGGCCTTGGAATTCAAAATTTAGTAATTCTTATTACTTTTAGTCATTTAGTAACATGACATATAGTAATTCCTTTTACTTCAAGTTACTTAGTACTCTGAATTTGAATCCAGTAATTCTTCTTACTTTCAGTCACTTTTTCATGTAATTACTTCTAGTCATGTAGTAATGCGAATCGGTTCGGCTAACTTGATTTAATTGTGATTTATTACTAAGTATGGTTATTTCATGTACTATGTTTAAATTCATTGCTGGTTCTTGTATGTTATAAAAATAACTGTTATGATTGATGGCAATGATGGTTATGTAATTAGGGATGGCCTTTCTGTTATCATTAGACTGTAAATTTAATGGTGGGTCTTCCCTGTCAATGTATTATGCTGTGTATAATTGTATATTACTAAAAAGTCAATGGTAGTACATAATATTAGAAATAAAATAATATAACCTCACTTGTGGTTCTTGGGGACTGTGCTCCACTGCACCTTAGTGCTGTGGCGTTCAGTCCACTGAGCCACTGCTTGGCTAAATTTTAAAATTATTTAAGCCTTGGCCCTGGCTAGATAGCATGTGTAAGAATGTAGCTTGGTTGCTAGGGCTACTTTAAATCTATTGGCTAATACATAATTCTTGGTCCTCACATAGAGGAAGCCGTTCAGTTTGAATTTCAGTTCTGAAAAAGACAGACATGTTTTCCCACCCTCCCTCCCTCTATCAGGCAGTTTCTTATAGTTATTCTGTAGTTTCAGATTCAATGGTGGCATGTTGTTGGACATACTACAAGTATGAATTCCTGGGCCTTAGATTGAGCATGGTCAAGTCAGGAGAGTTGAGGAGGCAGTGGCAGCTCCTTCCTCCTTCTGGTATGCTGCGGTTTGGTCTGTTCAGCCAGAAGCTGATAGACAGTAAATGCTCTCTCCTGGCTAACTTGTGATGCTTATTTGTGCTATCAATTATCTGTCAAGTAATAAATGGGTCTACTAGTACTTCTGATAATTGTCATGGATCTATGGTTTTAGTAACTGTATTATGTGTTGATGTGAAGTTTTTTTTTAGTTTTTTAGTTGTAACTGATATTAGTAGGGTTCTTACTTTTAATGCTTTACATTTACTATAATTACATTCTATTCTGTATACACCTAGTATTATATATTATACATTTACATACCAAAGTTTATTGCGTCAACTTAAGTTGAATTTAGTAACATATGTACAGTTACTTCATTGTTTACTCGCTCACTTTTCTTTGGCCTTGGAATTCAAAATTTAGTAATTCTTATTACTTTTAGTCATTTAGTAACATGACATATAGTAATTCCTTTTACTTCAAGTTACTTAGTACTCTGAATTTGAATCCAGTAATTCTTCTTACTTTCAGTCACTTTTTCATGTAATTACTTCTAGTCATGTAGTAATGCGAATCGGTTCGGCTAACTTGATTTAATTGTGATTTATTACTAAGTATGGTTATTTCATGTACTATGTTTAAATTCATTGCTGGTTCTTGTATGTTATAAAAATAACTGTTATGATTGATGGCAATGATGGTTATGTAATTAGGGATGGCCTTTCTGTTATCATTAGACTGTAAATTAAATGGTGGGTCTTCCCTGTCAATGTATTATGCTGTGTATAATTGTATATTACTAAAAAGTCAATGGTAGTACATAATATTAGAAATAAAATAATATAACCTCACTTGTGGTTCTTGGGGACTGAGGATGTCAACAGGGGAATATCTATATAAGTATGAGCCTTAGGCTGCAGAAGTCTATTGATCTTTATAGACTTGTGAAAGTACTTCAATTGCTGATGTTGAAATGGTGTAATATCCAAATTGTAAATTATGAACTGGCACTAGCGGATCCAGGGGGGGGGGGTTCAGGGGGTTCGAACCCCCCCCCCCCCCCCCTTGAAAAATAATGTAAAGGGGCTCAACCCAAAGTACACAATTATTTCTTGACAGTGGTGTTAAATTTACAGGAAATGCACTCTATTTTTATCAAAAATTAATTTTTTTCCAGGGGGGCATGCCCCACGACCCCCTTAGTTATGATATGTCTGATGTGAACCCCCACCTTACTCAATGTGAATCTCCACCTTACTCGATGTGAACCCCCAACTTACATAAAAGCTGGATCCGCCCCTGACTGTGACCTGATATCTGCCATGTAAGTTTGTATATTAGCTGGAGAAAAATCATTTTGATGGAGGAATTCCATGAAAGCTAGCAAACAAAAATGGTTTACCTGAAAGGTGGACAGCCCAGCTGCCACCAAGAATGCCAAGAAATGGCTAAACATCCTCTCATAGGCATTCCTGGTGGAGGGGCTGAAGGCAGAGGCCTGTCTGACACAGGCCGAGGTGGCCAGCTGGGCTCCAGGCAAAGGCAAATCTGAAACATAGAATCGTATACAAACATTGAGCTTGGTCAAATCAATGTGTGTGTTAATCCATATAAAATTGGGCATTGAGTTTACATTCTGGGTCGACAGTTATAACCATCTAGATAAGAGATCTGCTATCTGATTATGTTTACCAGGCACATGGATTACAATGATTTCTATGTTAAAAATGGCAATTATGAGCCAGATGTTCCTGACACAAGTGGCTAGAAATGGGTCTTTTGTCTTACCAGTAGTGAGTACTTCTACTACAGCTTGGTTGTCACAATGTATTTTTACTTTCTTATCAGCCCAAAGTTTGGCCCAAATCTTAAGAGCCACAACGACATTTAACATTTCTAATTGAGTAATATGCAAATGTTGAAGTTTGGTACCTAGGGGCAGGGCATATACTGATGGGCCAAATACACCCCCAAAACCTGACAGTGAGGCATCTAGGTACACTTGGAAATCAACTGGTTTGCACTAGCGGATCCGGGGGGGGGGGGGGGGTTCAGGAGGTTCGACCCCCCACCCTTGAAAAATAATGTAAAGGGGTTCAACCCAAAGTACAAAATTATTTCTTGACAGTGGTGTTAAATTTACAGGAAATGCACTCTATTTTTACCAAAAAAAACCCTTAGTTATGATATGTCTGATGTGAACCCCCACCTTACTCAATGTGAACCCCCACCTTACTCGATGTGAACCCCCACCTTACATAAAAGCTGGATCCGCCCCTGGGTTTGTGATTAAAGAAAGTAACCCCATTGTGTTGCTTGAGGAAAACCTTGAACCAGTTAAGGTCCATATGAAATTCTTTGGAAAACTTAATGTAAGAAGTACTGTGACTGTCCCCAAGAACCTGTAACATTCTGTTTAAGAAGAACCTAGCAGGTCTTACGCATTTCGTAATGTAAAGATCCTAGCAAAGACTGAAACTGCCTTTTGGTACAGGTACATTTAGAGGTACACTGTGTTTAATGTTTAAGTTCTTCAGTAATGTAATTCTCAACATGAGTTTCATACTTGTGTGCAGAAGTATGGTCAGTGGTAGAGGAAGATGGGGACATTGCCTATTAAAATCTAAGGGCACCCCATATTTTATAAGGTCTGGAAGTTGTTTATCCCAGTAATCAGTTAGGTAATGTCTCCACCTGTCTGGATTGAGTTGGGTTCGAACCGGTATTCTGCAATTTAAAAAATTTGGCACCCCACTTTGCCTGATTAACTTGTGTGCTTGAATAATGCCAGGGGTTTGTTTCCAAATAACTTCAGGTCCCTGATATATCTTTAAGTCATTTAGTGGTATGTACCCAAATTGAACACCATTTTGTTGTATGGAAGCTTTATAATCTTTGGATGCATTCTTATTGTTCCATATATAGAGTGGCACGATCTCTTCCTTAGTAAAGTCATCCAAAATTGAAGCCTGTGTTTGCACAGTAAGACTAGAATTTAACTTGTCGCATTCAACTGGCAAGTCATGGAAGTGATAAAGATGATTTACTGCTGGAGAATTGAGGGTAATGGTGTTGATATTGGGCATTGTTTGTGATTTTTCATGCGACTGGTGGTCAGGGCACGGCTTGGATGTATTTGTATAATCACAAACTCTATCAGTATACTTGGTGTCAGAACTCTTTTCTGTGGTTTTATAGGGGAGTTTTTTGTGTACTCGAACCCGGGTGCTGACATTTGTAGGTGCAAGCTTTGTTCGTGCAGTTTGTGTCCCTTCCCCCTTGGCATCGTATGAGTCACAATGTGCCCCATTGTCAGAAAGTTGTTGCAAAACTATTTGTCAATGGAAGAGAAACATCATCTTTAACAGCTTGTGTTCGTGAAGTTTGAACTTGGACATGACTGTTGATGCCAGGCGAGGCGTTTTTATACCAACGTTGGATGGGGTAACAAGCCAGGCATTTGCATTCTTTCGTTGATTCGTGATGATGCGAGTACTCTTGTTATAATGGATTGGTTGAGTGCAAGATCGGGATGTAGGTTGTGCGGCAAGAACCTGGGCATAAATCCTGTCATTATGACAATTACCATAAGCTTTGGAAACTCGAAACCAATGCAAAGCAGTACTCTTGTTGACCATTAATTCATTTTCTGCATTTTTAATCTGAAGAGTTTTTGACCAAAAATATATTTGAGGAAATTGGGATGGCAGACCTACACCCAGGTTTACTGCTTTTTTTATTTTTGTTTATTCCTACAATGACTTTCTGTATGTGGAAAATTCTTCCCAGTTTTAGCCAAACAAAAAGCACATACATGGTTCTGTTGAGAGCATGTTCCCAAATTGTAATATTGACAGGCCATAGCTTTACTGTGGGTATGTTTTGCTGGCTTTTTACTTGCATCTTGATCACCAAAGGTGTGTCTTTGCACATGTGCACGCCTAACGCTATCAATCTTGTCAGTTTCAGTAAAATCTTTAATCTCTCCCTGCTCCATACAACACTGCAGCACTGCATGGCTGGCCTTTGCAGAACTCCAGGAAAAGTCATTGGAATCGACCAATAATGAAATTAAATAATCTAACATTGACTTTTTAAAAATTTTGATCAGCCTCCCTCATGGTTCTGCAAAAAACAGCCATCCACTGGCCCAGTGAAAGCTTGTCGTACGTGACACGTTCTTTATTACTCCCGGCCAATACATATTCATGTGGCCACCTCACTTTTTGCTTAACAAAAACTTCACCTCCACATTGTGATTTCATTTTCTGGGACATACCTGTCGAATTCAGATGCTGAAGTTCTGATAACCTTTCTGCTACTGCCTTCTGTATACTATCATTTGCTTTCAAATGGTCTAGTGTGGGTAACGAAACAGTACTGGGTACTGCATGTATATCTGTGGCATTTGTGTACGTTTGTTCAGAGTGATTACTTGTCAGTGTACTGTGGGATTGCTTGGTGACTTTCTGTTTGGTCCCGGCACTTCTGCTTTTAGATTTATGAGAACCCATAGTCTTTTTGACAGGATTTTGTTCAATTTTGTCCAATCTTTCACTAATAACAGTCAATTGCTGCAAAATAGTTTGATTGATGAGATCCTGGGTATCGGAATTGGATGTTTTGTTAGCAGAAGTGCTGGGGCCAGCCACTGTAAGCCTATCAAACGAACACGGGTGAGTACTCGGATTGTCACTATCCGTATCCACCAAACCACTACAGTCAAGTTCCCTACTGGAAGAATTTGGTTCTGAATCTTGCTGGGTATGACCAGAATAGTTTACCTTCAGCAAGTTCCTCAAGAAATCGTTATCGTCTGATGACTGTAGTTGAATGGATGTTTGCACACCATCACTCTTAGCCGGATGCAAATTGTATTTCTTTGTCTCCATTTGCTACTAGTTTACTAAAAACCATATAAAAAGAAATAACTAAAAATATAAAACACGTGCAAATGAAGAAGAAATGAGATTTTAATTTCCTAGCTGTTACCCCTTCCAAGTCTTGAATGCAAATGGAAGAGTGGATGCAGATTATTAACCTCTAATTGAATTTAACCAATGAGATTAAAGCTAACAAACAGCAGGGTCTGGATACTAATGCCCAGAAACGTTAAATAGTTAAGGTCCCCCAAAGGAATGAACCCGCATGCACCAATTGGCTTTATTTGATGGTGAAATTCTGTACAAGTTACAACATAGCACACACATATTTTTATTTATAGTGCCTTGAAAATAAACAACAATTTGGTGAGACATTTACATCTATTTTCTCAGACATCCACATTGAATGGATTTCCAAAATGTGTTGAAAGGGTGAAAGAGTGTGTATGTCCAAGCAATATGGTGTACCAACAATGTAAGGCCTGTAAAAAGACCTGCAACAACCTATCACCAGTCTGCCCGGCAATCTCTATACCAGGCTGTGGATGTCCTGCAAAGACATCTGTGTGGCTCCGTGGGAAGTGTGTCAGGGAAACCCAATGTACGCAACAATGCATGTATTGATTATTAGCCTTGAAATAACTGTAACAACTTTATGTGTATGATAAGATTGTACCAAATGCAATGAATGTTATCCATATCTTCTTCTCGGGCATCTGCGTGGATAAGCGTGCCACTAATGGATGTAAAGATTGCGATTTATGTAAATGTAAAAATGGAAAGGTAAAAGGGTGCACCAAGAAAGGTTGTCCTAAAATAACTACTAAAGCAGGATTCAGGTCACTTCTGTGAAATGGATGATGTTGCCTCTGCCCCAGTGGCAAAATGTGTATCTTAGCTTCTACAGTTCATGACCAGATAACTTCAACCCTTCTTGTGATTCATTCCCGCATTGTTTCTGTAAAGAGTGCAACAAATGTACTTGTCCAGGTGGGACTCCAGTGTGCACTCTTGTAGGCTGTATGGAACCTTTGTTCAAATCTGTATACCTTGCTTGTCACAAGTATGTTCTTCTCTTTTGTGAATTTAACTTTCGCTGTTCATGTTGCAGCTAAAATGCAACTTGTTTGCAGTATTCTGAAATAGAATTTTTAAGCTTATTTGTTTACAAATACATACATATTTCAGATTAATGAACCATGCCTGTAATCACTATAGTTTTTTACATCACCTAATAATGTTGCTGATATACATTACGTACCTGAAGACCTTATATTGGGACTAGTGAAGTTTGTTAACCTTGAGACCTTATGTAATGAATTTAAATTGCCAAACTTGAGACAAAACAGAGTGACTGGTATAGATTGCTTACTCTGAGCCCCTGTACTGTGATTGACACAGACTGCTTATTTTATAACCTTATTGCTTTTCTTGAAACCTTATATTGTGTCCTGTTCAGAAAACAAATTGTTTTATTAAGATCTTGTACTATGACTTCTGTAAATTGCTTGACTTTAATTGTATTATTTAATTATTTTGGCTGTAATGTCACTCGGTGTATTGTCTATACAAAAACACTCTGATTACCTGATTAATCACTCTGATTAACGACATTCAAAACTTCATGTTTTACAAATGAATTAAAACTAAACCCTGACAAACTGAATTCATCTTGATAGCTTCTCAAAACAATCATAAACAACCCCTTCCTCACTTTCCAATCAACATTTTTGGTAATCAGGTCTGTCTGGTACCAAATGGCAAGAATGTTTCATTCAAATTTGTCTCTTTCTAACCATGTTAGAAAGAGACAAGTCATAAAATCTACCAGAGTTAGATTTTACAATATCAGTCCTGCTTGCAAATGCGTTTGTGAGCAGTAGATTGGGCTACTGCAATTCCATGTTTGCATAACTCACTAACTTTGAGTTGAGAAGATTGCAGTACATCAAATTCTGCAGGGTTGCCACTCACTCTTTCCCATATCACCCCTCAATTGAAAAAAAACTCCATTGGCTTCCAGTTAAGTATAGGGTATAATTACCTTACCAAATACCATATGTAGCAGCCTTTAAACTTAAGTTTTTTTCACATCCGAACCTTTGACCATAGAGCTCAAAAATAACACAAACATTTTTCCAGCTGCTTTAGTAGGGGCCACGGTGGCAGAGTGGTAACACTCTCGCCTCCCACCTCTGCGGCCGGGGTTCGATCCCCGTCATGGCCGTAAGTGGGAAAGCTGGTAGTTGCTTGCCGTTGGTCGGCAGTTTACAGTACAGAACCCTAGCGAACTATATGTACTGGTTTCCTCTGCCCTTCCAACTACCCGTCGTGATATGACCTGTACAGTGTTGAAAGCGACGTAAAACCCCAAATAAACAAAATAAACCAGCTGCTTTAGTTATTATGCCCCAACTTTGTGGTATTCCTTTCCTTTCCAGATAAGGAATAGCCCCTCTGTCACATGCTTCAGTTAACTCAAGTTTCCCCATGTAGTATTCTTCCCTTTGGTCACACCGATAATATCTGGATTACTGATCATATCTCGACTACAGGTATGAAAATCCTCTCTATTAACCTAGCACACTGGGTTTCCCATTGTTGAGAAGAAATTGCACCTGCAAATCAGATTAGATTATACTTTGTAGACTGCTTACCTTGAGGCATTCTATTTGAGCTTTTACAGATTTATTCCTTGACACCATAGTTCATGATCATACAGAAAGCCTACCTTGAGATATTATATTGTGGCTTGTACTGATTGATTACCTTCAAATCCTATCCTGTGACTTGGCGAAATGTTAACCTTTAGACCTTATACACATTTTGCAATGTGAGCAATTGATTACCATGGAGACCGTATATTTGGACTTGCACAGATTGATTACCTATAAACTGTATATTGAGATTTGTGCAGATTCCTTATCTTGAAACCTTACACTGTCACTTGTGTAGATTTGTTACATAAATACATTATTGATAACCTTGGGATCTCATACTTAACTTTTGTAAACTCAAAAGGAAATGTTAAAAACATGTAGATCTTATATTGAGCATATATTTGTTGCATATCTGTACAGTGTGAATTGTGCCGATTACCTACCTTAAGACCTAATATTATGACTTGTACAGATTGCTTAGATTTAGATATTATTGCATTATGACTAATGCACATTACATACCTTAAGACCTTGAATTATGAACTTTGCAGATTGATAAAGGGTATGTGTACATATGTATACCCATGTCAAGAACATCCAAGCAAGAAAGCGTATTGTCAGTGTTCTAAGGCAGGTCAGATGAGCTTTGAAGAAAGTCATGAATGTGAGTGTGTCAATGCCCTGAAAATCTGCAAGAAAGGCATTTGTCCAGATCCCCCACAGGAATCAAATTGATGTTGTGTGATGAGAACCTATCCGGGCTATCCAAAATGGTGTTTCTTTGTAAGCCCATGTCCTCCAGGCCAGCCAACTGGTTCAGCTGAGTTCCTGGTAGATATTACTGCAATAACTGTGTGCTGTGTAAGTGTGGTCAACAGCCTCGATAGACGAGTCGATCTTTGCTAGTACTCGAGTCCATTTTAAATCCTCGGTTACTCGTGAGGTATTGTATTATCTCCCACGTAATGAAACGCTTGTGTAAAATATGCTACATTTCAGCATTTCCGTCACATAATATCAATTAAAATTGTTATTTTCACTTGAAAACATATAATTTACTCCATATTCTATAATATCTTGTCAAATAGAAGATGTTTTTCTTCAAAAGTTTCATTTCCGGAACCGACTGTCTGTTTACAGAAAACATCTAATGGTAGATACTAAATCTCGCGGTTACTCGAATTTTGGGCGGTTATGAGAGGGCGAGTACTCGGTGCCGTTTTTCAGCACCCGTCCCAGCCCTAGTGATTTGGCAAAGTGTACTGATCCAAAGTTTAACTCATGTTATCTGTACAATGATAACCTTGGCCTCTGTGAGTTTGTGTCACCATGTCCTCAGTGTTGCTTTGAAGGAGAAATGACTTGCAGGTATGTGATGCTTATTGCACACAAGTCAGTCTCCTGTCTAACATTATTTCTTCCTACTATTTCAGTTTACATTGTCAAAATATTCTGCCAGTTTACATTTAAAATTTAAAAACAATTAAATGGATAATTATTATAAACATGCTTTAAATTTAAATCCCCTTTTATATGGCACAGCTTTGGTATGATGAGGAAGCTGTAATTGTATTTAAAATTAATGATGAAGAAATATTAATACCCAACCAAATATTGAAAAATAGATCTTTAAAAAGATGTTGGCTCATTCATGTTGATTCTCTTAACAGATCTTAACTGCGAAATGGCCTCAGTGGTCCAGTGGTTAGGGTGATGGATGCACAAATTGGAAGGTCTAGAGTTTGATTCTCGCAAAGTCATGGAGATTGCATTCTTGGACCAGTTACTTTACACATGTTTTCATCTTCACTGATTAACATAAATGGTTGTTGACAATAGCTGGATGCAAAACATGTGACAAACTAACTTTCTGTTCAAAGAGTTGAGCTATTCTGAAATGCTTCATCCTATATAAATTGGAAATAAGCACCAGCCATATTTGCTACAAAGTGGAAAGAATGACTGTATCTGTTGAGATTGAATCTTGCTTACAAAATAACGGTCATTCAAAGAAATAATGAAATAAACATAAGAGAATGCAAGTTGTTCCTTTCAGAGAATGCAATGAATGTGTTTGTAAAGGGTGGAAAGACCAGACGTTCCCTGGAAAATGTTGCAATCCAATTGAGAAAGGCTGTTACATAAAGAAAGGAAACAGGTAGTGTCAAAACAATTGTGTGCTATCTTTAGTTAATTTTTTGTCCCTTACATATGATATTTAAATATTTGCATATCGCGTTATATTTAGCTTAGACAAAATCATTTTTGTCAGCAGTTTCACTAAATTTAGCTAATGGAACCAAATACAAGCAAAAGTTAAAGACAAAAGATTAGTCTTATTTATTTACAGAGATTGTTATCCCAATTGAGCTTCTGTCAATAGCCCTACCTGTATGTCTGTATATGCAGTATGATTTGACAACATTCCAAAACAGCAAATTATATCTGTATTGTGCTGTTTCTTTAGGTGTGAGTTTAGCATTCCATGCCAACCCACTGCAATTTGGGATTCAGAACAATTTTGTGAAAATAATCCTGGCCAGTCATTCTGCCCATATGATGATTGCAATGTGTGTCAGTGTCTAGCCACGCATCCAGGACCCATTTTTGCACCAGGAGTGGATGACTCGAACCTATAAGATGCTGTGGACATCAGCCAAGGGATACTGCAAGTTCTTCTACCCATGTCCAAATTAATTCATTCAATTTAAGGGAACTAACATTTTAATTTTAGATCTGAAAATAAAATTTTACTGACATCTGGGCTTTTCTGTTGTTAGTTAGTTAATTTTGTTAATGTTGCAAACCCTTTTTGTGATGTATATTGTTTGTATTCTATGGCTGTGTTCTTAGTTTTTATTTACTTGCGGTTTAACATTGCTCTCTACAAACTGTATGGGTGACATTATCCTATGTTTGATTACAGCAGGAGTGATATCAGGGGAAATTGTTCTTCACTTCAATGAATTTTGTTTTCTTATTCTATCCATTTATCTACAAATATAAGCAATCATGACTGTATGAAAAAGAAGGACCAAATTCACCAACACAGATGATATTTTTTGCCAACACAGACAAAAATGCTGCATGTTACTATAAATAGAATATCTACTGTACATAAAATAGTCTGCCCTTGGATAGATCAATACAATAAACTAATCTAATCTAATGTGGACTTTTATAGTGCTTAATCTCCATCAAATGACAGACTCTGGGGCGAAACTGACCATAAAGCAAGCTAATTTATGTTAATCCAGTGACATAGCCAGGTCATATCAAGGAGATCTTTAGGGAGTTTAAGAAATATATTTACAAGTTAAGGTGATCATAACATAAGTAAAGGTCCAGTTCATAATTCAATGAACCTATACACCACTTTAATGTGATCTGTATACACCAATGACGTCACAACACAGTTCATTTGTTGGATAATATAACACATATAAGACATAAAAATTTCCTATGACTAACATACACACAGACTAAAACAATTCAAGGTCAGAGTTCTGCTTCACTAGGCAATAGCCAATCATTTTGGGGTGCACTCAAGTAGTCCTTAGTAATGGGAATTCCTTAGGGAATTCCTGGCATTGAAACCACTTAGGCCTCTTTCACATTGCCCCGCTAAAGAATTCCATTACTGACAGACATGGTGCCTGTACACCACTAAGTGTGTGGAAGTTACTATATATACTGAATCAGTTTTCATTTGTGTTGGCTAAAGCATCATCAGTGTTGGCTAAATTTCCATCTGTGTTGGCTAAAATATTCATCTGCCTGGGCTAAAGTTTTCATGTGTGTTGGCTAAATTATCATCTGTGTTGGCTAAAATTTTGTCTGTGGTGGCAAATGTCTCATCTGTAAGTGTTGGAGAAAATATCTTCTGTGTTGCCTATATTTTTTTCTGTGTTGGCGAAAATACCATCTGTGGTGGCTATATTTTCATCTGTGTTGGCTAAAGTATCATCTGTGCTGGCTAAAATCTTGCCTGTGGTGGTGAATTTTTAATCTGTAAGTGTTGGCGAAAATACCATCAGTGTTGGCTATATTTTCATCTGTGTTGGCAAAAATACCATCTGTGTTGGCAAAAATACCATCTGTATTTGCGAAACTATAATTTTTGTGTTGGCTATATATTTATATGTGTGGGCGAAAATATCATCTATGTTGGCTATATATTCATATGTGTTGGCGAAAATATCATTTATGTTGGCTAAAATATCATCTGTGTTGGTGAAGTTATCATATGTGTTGGCTTGAAATTATGATTTTGTAAGTCGCCAACACAGATATTTCCAATAAAAAACAAGCCCACTGGTGGCACTAATACTCTTTCGTAGGAACCAACCCCGGAGTCAATCTATACCTCATCATCCCTACATCTGCACTCTAGTTGGCCTCCACTGTCCCCTTGAAGTCAGAAACTCAAGCTACAATGTGACAGCAATTGTCAGAGTCTGTGCGGTGGTTGGAGATATTGAAGATAGTAGAAAAAAGTCACAATAATGGGAGTTGTGACAAAAATGGTTGGCATTACAACAGTTCATACTGAATCATGCTTAAAACTACATGAGGTGTAGATCTCGTTATAGGGTACCCTTTCACAAACCCGGTAAATAAGAATCATTTAAATGATTCAGACTTTGGCAACAAATACACAAACCTGAATATTCAAAGAAAAAAGATGTTGCCATGGTAAGAGCTTTTGGCTGGACCATGCCCAAAACTAAATCAGGTGTAGAGAGTGAAAAGCAAATGACATTATTCAATGCAGAAAAGTTGATTTAAAGAGGAAGGGGAAAAACAGAAGCAATAATGAATAAAACAATCATTATGAATTATAATTTTATTTAGTGTTTATATTTCTTGCTCATATGAACAATATTTTTAAGGCGTTAATGACATCTTTCAATTTTAATATTTCACTATTTTATAAAAAAAAAACATTATAAAAGCATTAATGAACTGTTAAAAGGGCCATGAGTTTCAAAGGATGTCATTTTTCTATTTGGCATACTTTTGTTTCACCATCTGTTCTTCATCATAACAGCCATATTCATCTTGGTAATGTCCTGGTTCATGCAAGGCGTACTACAAGTACAAATAAAATATATGGCAATAAATGTGACCATTACAGCAGTTTCTTGTATAGTCACAGATTCTAAAGGTACATAGCATATTGGCGATTATTAGCTAACTGTTCACTAATTTAAGTTATGATATAATTAAACAAGTAAACAATGACCAAGTTTTTATTGGTCAACTATCATCTTGCATTGAGTACAGCTTCTTTTTGAAGTATGGCTTGTGATAGGTGATATTATATGACTTTCCCTAAGTGAAATATGTAAAAATAATATTACCTTGGTAATTTGATTTACAATTCCAAATTACCTCAATTAATAATCAATAGAATGAAACAATAGAATCATTAGAATTAATTGTTATGCTGTTGTGTTGGACTTCCCACAATGTATAGTTACAGTCGCTGCGAAGGTGCTGAAAATGTGACATAATATCCCAACCATCAATCAACAGAGAACTGGATTGTTACAAGCTTGATATACATTAATAAGTCTTAATGTGTTTTACAATTACTTACTGTAAATTATGACTGTAAATATATCTCAATGTAGACTTTTGACTCATTTTGCCTATCACCTTTACTTAAAGCTGGGTTGACCTTGCGTCACGTGAGATGGTCAACATGTAGAGCTCAATTTCTTGTCTTGTTTGAATGAACTCGCGCCAATAATATACACATGTATAAAAACTGAATGGAGATTTGGCATTGCTTCACATATTTTAGATAACCAATAATTCAAGCAACCAAAATAGGAAGTTTTTTTTCAACAGTGTACTCACATCTACGGCCTTGGCTTTCTTCTTGTGAGAACAGTAACAGTAGATACAACAACCAAATACAACAACAACAGCTATCAGTCCTGCTAGCGGGAATAAAAAGGACATGTTGTGGTCATCTGATCTCTGACAAAAAGAAAGATATATAGTTGTAGCTATATATTATAAGAGGTCGAAGCTTAGGTTTCAATTGTATTCAATACCTAATATCTCCAGGTAAGAGCACACCTAAAATGCCAAATTACTTAACTATAGCTATACTTAGGGATTGGTCTTTCAAAAAGGTGAAAGGTAATCATTGTCATGAACAAAATACACAGCTTGGATATTGTATTTTAGTATAAAATTTACAAAATGAAATTTGTGAAGATTAGAAATGGAGGAAGTTCCAAAGTTCCATGCAGACACACGTGTGCAACATCAAACCCAAAACGCAAAAGCATACAAAACCTCCTGGTTCAAATTATTTCAACGAGTATAAAGCTTAAAACTCACTAGACCTGCGTATGCGTACGCGTATGCGTTTGCGTATACGCAATAAAAGCTTTCAGTGTAAATTATAGTACATAAACTCACTATCTGCGTTGCGTATATTGCCTTGCGTTGCGTGAATTCTCAACGCATTGCGTTGCGTATCAAAGCTACAGGGGGGCTTTTTTACGCATACGCAATGCGTAGAAGTGACTTTCAGACCTGATATACTACAGTATATATATATATGATATACTGATACAGCCACCCAAAGTTTTATGGTTTGAATCAGCTATGGAGAAACTATTTTACGATAGACAGAAATAGTATTTACGTCTTTATGTGCCTTGCTGGAGAGGGATATAAAAACATAAACCAGTATACTGATTGGGTGGCTGTGTATATGGTTCCTTCAGTGTTTTTGTTTTGGGGGCTGGGGGTGGTGTTAAATGCATAAGTGAATGATGTATTTTTCCCTCTGAATAAACAAAGTCTGTACTGGAAATCAATATCAAAACTTAAATTACGCATAATAAATCTACACAGATTCAAAACAGGTGAGTTTTTACTGCACACATACGCATACGCAAGGCTATGCATGCATATGCATACGCGTACGCAAGTCTAGTGAGTTTTAAGCTTAACAGATATGGACAAAAGTGGCACAGACAAAAAGGACAGGTGAAAATCTCACTTTAGACTGTTCACCCATATCGTGATAATAATGTGAAGTGATAATAAACAACTTAAGGTTTTCATCAACATATTCATTTTGTCTTATATCTTTTTAAGCAAAATTAAAATACATAAATAATAACGGGATGAATTACAGTTTCCAGAAAGAGCAGTCCTGTCCATGGTTTCTGTAAACATCATCCTGACGTCACACAAAGACGTAGAGTTTGATCGAGACATATTTGGGTCACGCGGTTAGCTTGCAATATGACGTCATAGGTCAAAAGATTTGTGAACGAGGGTTAATTATCTCCCGAGACAGTAAAAAAGGATGGAACCAATTTATGAAATGTTGAAGGGGTTGGGACCAAAATGACTGCAATATAAAGAGATAATGAATACAAACACATGATGTGAAACTATTTATCCATTTATGTTTACCAGTGTTACATATTTTGAACCAATCGTAAATTAATTTAAAATTTGGCCTCTGAGAATAAATAATAATGTGTTATAACTATAATTGGGTCGATTTGGGGTTATGATTTATGTACGGGTTTTGTGGAGCATTTCAAACTATAATAATATGTCACAGAACTAGGTCTCCAGGGAACTCAGACCCACAACATCTCACTCACGAGGCCCACACTCTATCAGGTGAGCTATAAGGGAAATCCCTACTAGCCAAGCCAGTAGTAATGATTTCATCACTTTTGGGTTCTGTCACAAATATATTTGAAAAAAATATGCAGTTTACTGTCACATCTCGATGGAGTAAGCGTGATAGCTTATTCTAACATGACACAGATGTGTCCGTCATTCTGATTGGCTGAGAGCGATTTTTAAACCGTCTAAAATTGTGCTTCAGCATTGACGCTGTTGCATCAACTTCCCCATGCATTTCAAATGTTTCCGGTTTTGTTATTTATATTAGTTATGGTGCAAAATGTTTGTGAAAGAGGAATTTTAAAAAGATAATAATAAAACAATTCTTTCGAATGTAAATGAAAATAAACACAAGAAATTATAGTATATCTTAGGAGAAATGGTCATCCATGTTCAATTGATGGAACAGCCACATGGCGGCGCCCTATTGTGTTCACGTGGATAATTTAACCTTACAAGTGTTTTAGGTATTTTATTTTAAACGGTCTTCGTGCTCTGACCACGCCAACCAGTCTAAAATTCTGCGTTTAGACGGTACGTTTTTCTTCATGCTATACTCCTATAATAAATCATAGGCTAAATGCTGTATCTCTATTGAAAAATCCAGGTACACACCTCTAGCTACGTACAATTTTGCTACAGAAGAAAATTAGAATTGACAGGTACAATGGCTACATCTTTGCACTAAAAAGATGCTGTAAAGGTATTATAAAATAGCGCAATCCTTTCTACAATCTAAATTACGCAAAATTGAGAAAACTATGTCGCCAAAATGTATGTACTTTACCAGTGTAGAAAGGTGTTGTAGCCTTGACAATTTGTGACGTGACTTCAATGACGTCAGTCTTAGCTAATGACGTCACATACCGCGCTTCGATGACAACAGTTAGTTATCTAGCTACGTTGCGTTAGCACACGGTTTATCAGAAATCTAATAATTCTGGTGTATTTTTGCTGCAAAGTTGCTTATATTGTGACAACCAAGTGTATCAATATGCCTGGTATATTTTCCAAGCTTTCTCTGCCTTTGTGGAGAAGAAATCCCGACTTTACCCCAAGAAGGGGGTTTTGGAATTTGGGAAGGAGGACAAGGAGCAATCTAAGGAAGATTCCATTGAATTGCTGCGCTGGAAATCAAGAGAGAACTGGTATGTAGATAAATAGGTTGTTAACATATTGCTTTGATTGATAGGGACTAATAATCCCTTTAGGGATAGCCATCATTTATATTTCATGTTATTTCGTTTTAGGTACTTTATACTTTGTTGCTTTCATAAAATAAATATTAATGACATATAAGAAGATTTTTATTCTTTTAACATTCTGATATTTATTTATCTTTGGGCCAATTTAGTCAGTTCTTTGACAATGTATCTGACTTTTATTTTCACAAGAAATAAAGAAATACAGCACCAAAATAATAAGGCTCAAATATGCATAAAATATATTTTCAATCTAATAATCTAAGAAACAAATAAATAAAAAGTAGTAAACACTTAAATATGCGTTAATGATAAATTGGTTGTTATTTGCCTTGGTCAAGTTTCAATTCAACAAAACTATGTGTTTACTATTTAGTCATGTGTATGCAATGATATTTTAAGAATTGTGTGGTACTTTTACAGAAACTCCCAAGATCTTCGGTACAGTTCCCAAGATTGCTTCAGTTCAAGGTTTGTAATGATTTTTATTAATATACAAGTTACAGTAACATAAACATGATATACATTAACATTCTGTCACAAAAAGTAGTTGATACCAATGTAATAAATATATCATATGTAGCATAGCAATGATTTTTTTTCCTGTAGATATTTCTTACAAACCTTGAAAAATTTTCCTGGGTCATAATATACTGAAGTTACTTATTCGTCCATGAACACTGGGATTAGCAAATTACCAAAATGAAAAGTAACCTAAACATGTAACAAACTGAAATTGTTTCATATATATATTTCATACTTTATTGCAGAGAAATCTCTCCTGGATGAGTGGACACCATGCCATGTCTCTGACACCTTTACATCAGAGGTGTTTGAAAGTCTGTCTTTCAAGTGGGAATATGGTAGGACTCAAATAGCTTAACACTAGTGTAAAAAGAAACATAAAAGAAACAATAATAAATTTATATTTTTGATAAATATAATATCTCACTGCTTAGCACAGCTTTCTTCACTAAACATTGTGGCTTCAGATCTTTATACTGTCACAAATTATAATGGCAATTTTATCAATGACTTAACTTTGAATGCAAGTAACTTTTGAAGGTTTTAAGAACTACACTTACACAACTAATTATAATGTGTGACTGTACTGAACAAAGAGGAAAAACAACAAAATATAATAACACGTGGGTTTATTTTGTTTAATATGATTTGATTTGTTGAAAGGGATGTATAACAACAACTATGACATTTTTTCACAATTCAACTATTTTACAAATATATTTGTAGAAGAAAAGATTGAAGAGCTTGAAGGTTTTGATGCTTCTATTGGTGCAGATTCTTTTGCCCAAGAAGTGTTTGAGAGCCTGTCCTTTCACATAGACTGGGAAGGTAAATAAACTCTACTAAAATTGAGAAAAACAATAACTCTTGCTTTACTAAATTTACTTAATTATTAGATGTATAGCACTTACGTTTTACAGCATATTAAACACAGATAATGTTATTACCTTGAATCCAAATGCTACTTGTATGCTTGTATTTTTACCACATTCATATATTATAAACATTTTGCCTTTTCTCAACTTGATAAATGTTTAATTCATTTAAATTAAAGTTTTCAAAATACTATCAGAACTATGCGTGCATTATGAATATTGATTACATCTCATCTGTAAATGAGGTCAAATATACCTTTCTATTAGGGTCTTTGTCAAAGCCAATCTATCCAATATCTATTTATACTGACAATGCTTTCACGCATCTGATTTTTTTAAGTTTTGGAAACCTTTTAAGGTAAATAATAAGTAATAAAAACTAATTTGATGTCTTTTTTTCTTGTTTCAGAGAAGCAGAGTTTTCCTTGTAAGGTAGCAGATTCTTTTGCTACTGAGATGTTGGATTACCTTGACTTCAAATTTGAGGGTAGGTATCTAAATTAGCTTCTCTTTTTCTTTGCAAATTCATATCTATATAAATATAGTTTACTTTATAGTAATCAAATAAATGTGAAAGTTCAAGAGAACAAATAAAATCTTCTAAATTAGGAAATATTCACATGTCAGAGTTATTTAAACATGACCTATAGAGGAAACATTTACTGGAACTTTAATGGAAATGTATCAATTACAGGAAAAGTATTTAATAGCATGTGTGTATATAATTTATACAGAGGCAAAATGTGACAGAGAGGAATGGACACCCACTAAAGTGGTTGACAACTTTGCCTCAGAAGTCTTTGATTCTTTGCCATACAATTTTGGAGGTGAGGTGTACTTCTGGAAAAAGTTAACATAATTTAATATAAAATGATATGGTAATTCAGGTGCTCAATCTTTTGTATATTTAAGTAATACATCATCTAACTCACCAATACTTGAAACTATACACAAATCATTGTGTAATACAAAAATTCCATCATTCACAAATTGTCCAAACTATTTTTTTAAATAGTTAAACTCCTTTTGTTTTCTTCCTGTGTGTTTTTGCATTTTTTTTAATGTTCTGAAGAATAATTGGTATATCTACCACTATTTTATTGTGAGGCATCTACATCAAGAAAGTGGTTTTTTTTCTCATATAAATATTACTTTAACGTTGGGTTTCAAGTACTTTTCCTTTTATATGACTGTTTTATTTTTAATGGTCATATCTTGTAGCATTTAATCTTACTTCATTGCATAGAATGTTGCATGCATTGTTTTTTGTTTAAATTCCTTAGACTCCATTGCCATGGCAAACTCAGATAGCCATGAGAATGTTATGGAACCAGATGGCTGCCCCAAAACCTCAGAAGAAATTAGTCTGGCACCAGTGGATGTTTGCAGGACAGTAGGGCAGAACATCCACAGAATAAAGCTGATGGAAACCATTAAGCAGTTTTCTTTTGACATTGTAAAAGTACCAACACCAAAGGCAAAGAAGCCACAGGACATGATGGTCAATATCTCCAACAAACTACAAGTTGAAGGAGTTTTGGAGCAAGGCCACTTTGGTACAGTACGTATCTCTCTACTAAATTGTATCATCTTCCTGGAATACATTAAATCTATAGAATAACTAAATACTTTTATTGTAATATATAAATGACTTTGTGTTGTGAATTTAGTGTTAAGCAAGACTACACAGAGAGTGGAGACCTCCGCCAAGGCATCTAATAATAAGTAAATGTAAAAAAAATTGGATCTGTGATATTCTTGTACCCAGACAGTGATCCAAATCAGTCTCAAACTTTTAATGTGATCTAAGTTGGGCCGAGAGACATCTTCTGAATTATTTTATGGAGTTCTAATGAGCAGTATTTGCGTGATGCTATAAACAAACAAAGACACGGACAAATGGATAAACAGTCATAGAAATAATACCTCCTTGGTGGAGGTATAAATCAGATGGCGAAGAACAATCATCAACAAAGTAAAGAATAGATTACATGTCATATCTGTTATCTGAAGTCAATTACCCCCATTATTCGGATTTATTCCATTACTTAACTTCATATAATTATCTTGTTTATATAGGTCCTGAAAGTGAACTGCAAAGATGAATCCTTTGAAACTAAAACAAGCTGTTTTAGCCTCAAAATAGTCAGAAAGATGGCCTTGACCCATGGTCTTGTCACTGACTATGGTGATAAGCGCTGGACTGGGGCTTTCATCGGAGAAACAGAAAGGCAGACTTACATGACAAGAGTGAGGCAAGCCATGGAAGAGAGAAATGCCCTGGTGAAAGGCCAAACCAACAGATTCTCTGTTGCACTTTTCGCAGCTGTCCAAAATGATGTAAGAAATTGTTCTGATTTTCTCTGACATGTACATTCTTTCACTGAAAACAAATATGATTAAGCTGTCTTCATAGTAAATAATTAAAATTTTATACTCGGATGCACAAAATAAAGTCACTGAAAATGTAAGAAAATAATATAGATATGATAGTAATTCAAAATTTAAAAAGATAAAATAGCATTATTAACAAATTGCCAAGTTCTTTTCAGTGGGTGCTGTTGGTATAAAAATGTTAAAAAAGAATAATCTTCTTACATCTGTAATTTAATTAGATTGTTGATATGATTCTACCAGTTATTTCAGTGCATTATAAAAACAAATATAGAAATATAACAAATAAAAGTAGTGACTTATTCTTGATTAACTGAAATTTATCTAAAACTTAATGGAAATTATAATAAGTTTACAATCTTACTCAAAGTCACGTGCCTATTGTGTTACAGACCCATATGTTTTACCTCACTGAACATATCCAAGGCATCACACTTAGTGACCTTCTGAAGGTGAAACAAAGGTTGGCAGAATCATATGCCAAAATCATGGCCGCACAGATGGTGTGTGGGTTGCAGAAAATGCACAGCAGTGATATTGTGCATAGGTAAAACGGATTATTTTTCTTCTTTCTTTCTGTATTTATTATAGATAACAATTTTTGTTAACAAAATTCAAGTCAAAGTGATCCATCAGACACAATGTCATACTGTATTAAAATCAAAAGGTTAAAATTGTAAGATAAATACCATACTTTGTTCAAGCTTAACATGAAGGTTAAAATAATACCTTTTGCATGAAATAATAATATAGTTTGAAGCTTAGTGTAAAATATGCCAGCTCTGTGAATAAACTCAGTTTACTTCCTAGAAAATTGGCATAAAGAAGAGTTACCAGCCATTATAGGTGAAGCAAAATAAAACACTAAAAATCTTTAAGCATATAATTTGTACTTATATGTCTATATATTTATTATGCAGTTTAGCTAATTATATACTCTACCTCTGTACACAACAGGAATCTCAATATGGACAACATTAAGCTTGATCCCAGTGGATATCTGAAGATTACTGACTACTCACTTGCTGGATCAAGGGACAACAGAGAAATCCACCCAGCCATGTTTAAAGATGGGGAAGGTTCTCTGTACAACAGAAATGCTCACTTCCTAGCTCCAGAGGTTAGTAGTTGAATTTATGATATTATAATTCTCAAATATGAATTGTCCATGTGGCAATCATGACCTATACCAGGGTGTTATGTTTGTGTGTACATTCGGTTATCTGTCTGTCTGTTATGAGTGTTATCTGTGTTTGCAAAAACTCTAAAAGTTTTTTTCTAAATTTTTTATGTGAGCAGGGCCAAACCAAAAGAAGAAGTGATAAAACTTTCGGAAAATCCAGATTACATTCTGCATTCAAAAAACTCATAATTACCGGAAGCGAAACCTTGGTGGAGGTTTGCACTCTATGGGTGTTTTCTAATTTATAAGGTTTTTTTGGGTAGGTTAGATCTACAAATATATTTCATAGTAGATTGTCTAGCATTGTGTATAATTGGGAAGCACTGCCACTGAACGTTAAAGCAATGGATTATTTGGTGGCAAATGCATCATGCATATTATTTTCGGGTTACATCCTATTGATGAAGAATATGCCTGGTGATACTTTTGTAATTGTGTTTATTAGTTTATTCATAATTGTGTGGGGGTCTTACTTCTGAAGATAACTAAACAACCATAATCATTGTCAGACACGCTCTATTGTAACATATTTGCTAACTTCCAAGGTTTTGGGGTTTTCGTTCTTCAGTTCTTCTTTGAACTAAATAGGAAATCCCATGTCACGATTCTAATTGTGGTTAACTGTGGATTAATTTTCTCAAGCAGCAAAATATCCAGTTCATCAAGTTATGAAAAAATAATGTTTCTGTGGGACACAAAGATAGCCTAGCTATTGCTTGTTGAAGTTATTTGTAAACAAATCAGTCGTACAAACATGTACTTGTTTATTTTTTGTGAAAAATAATCATTAAATCATCTTTAATTCCTTTGCAGGTTTTACTGTTACAACCTTGTACCAAAGCCATTGATTGGTGGGCTCTGGGTGTGTGTTTGTACATGCTTCTCAATGGAAGGCATCCATTTGTGCCTGAAACAACTTTTGAACACAAGCTGGAAGAAACAATCTTACTGGTGACAAAAGAGAGATTCTTTGACCCTGAACCAAAGCTCAGTAAGAAGGCTGGAAACATCTTGTCATGGGTACGTACACAGTTAAAAACCTTGACTTTTGAATATCATATGGAGGTTTTATCCTTAAGACACTTATTTCATTCACCAAAGACAAATGGTAGATGGACTATTACAAATATGATGGGGTTTAATAATTAATACAAAATGCAAAAAAAGACCAATTATGAGTTAGAGTCAGTGGTACTTCCTAAGATGCAATCCTATTTACTTGGAAAAAATCTGCATATCCTCTGGCAGTCGTTTGCTGTTAACAAAATTGTAGCAAATCTTTTCCATACAGGATCAGTTTATAAATATGATTAACAAAATCTTATCTAATCTATTGTTGACTTTTATAGTGTTTAATCTTCATCAATTGACAGACTCTAAGGTGCAACTGAACAAAACCAATGTAAACAATCATAAGTCCAATGACAAAGCCAGGTCATACCAAGGGGATAAAATGGTAACAAGGGGAGGGGGGGGGGGGCTATGGGAGATAGGCTTTTGCTAAAAGGTAACTTCTGAGCCTTTTTTTGAAGGAGGCAATAGATGTTGCACTATGCACATCACAAGGAAGATCATTCTAAAACTGGAAAAAATTGACGGAAGGATAACCATTCGCACCACAGCTGCAATAATCACACCATAAATACATACATTCTTAATCCTTAAATTTATAATTATTATTCAAATGCATCAATTACATCTGGAACAGAATGTTTTCATTAACTTTGTTTATATTTGGTCACAGCTACTCAAGAAGTCTCCTTGGAAAAGGTTGGGACAATCCAGCTCTCCTCGTGGAGACATCAGGACCCACCCCTGGTTCAGTACAGTTGATTTTGAAGAGGTTGACCATGGCTGTCTAAAGCTATCTCTGCCAGAACTCAACGGAATCGCAGACATGAAGGTACAGTGCTTTGTTTTAAAATAAGGTATACAGTTATCAAAACAGTAGGACATTTGTAAGTTAACATTGGCTGGTTGTTTGGTTCAATTAAATATTGTAATAATTTATTTGTAAATTTACATGTATATATATTTCAAACTTGGTAACTACTGTAAATCCTCTGTGAAGAAACCATTTATTTATTAAGAGTATTTCCCAGCAAGCTACATCTTAAAGTTTGACATTTTAGATCACAATATATTTTTTGTTTAATTCTGATCATAAATGTATTTCAGAAAGTGTCCAATCTGCCTTCCAAAGATCTCAGTCATTACTGCTCCCACAAAGACAGCAAGCACATCTTTGGTCTGAAGTGTAGTGACTACCTCCTGAAGCACTTTGATTTCAACTCTTCTCTTTTCCAAAAGACAACTGCTATATAAGCCTACATAGACTATTTATTGGACATTTAGACATATTTGATTCCCTGATAAAACATCATCTGTGTGATTTTCTTATATGTGATGGATAATCTTATAATATTTTTATATGTAAACTATTTATTGAAGATATATATTATAAAATAACTTTAAACTTTTGCATTAATAACATTTTGCATAAACAATTCAGAATTTTTGTATCTCAAATTTGAGCTCATATTTTTACTTTAAACATTGGTAGATATGTTAAAAATTAGAAACAAATATAGGAGTGGTAAACAAAACATACCATTGAAAAGGTGTTTTGATTGTTGCATTTATATAGCATATTGGTTGTATTGGCAGAGCTTTTATAGTGTTTTAACAAATCAAAGTAATAATGAAAGATAATTGGTTGTATCATGTACGAACACTGGTTTTTGTCTTATGTGCCTTAGAATCTGTTAACAATAAGATTAAGTGCCATGAAAGTCTGATTAAATTGGATTTTGTTGCAAAACTAATCCTGAGGCACTGTTACAAAGGATCACACATAATCTTTATTACTGTTCTTAATTATTATGCTCTTGTTATAATGCATTTATCTTAGTTGTGATAATTTTTTTTGTAAATTATGTCTTTCATTGCAAAGAAATAAACTTAATTATTTATGTCATATGAATGCTGTTTTATTTTTTTTTAAATCCATGTGCTTTCTAAGAGTGTGGTCGGGTCCATTTCCTTGCCTATGGGGGCAGTGTTCAATAAAATGGTATATATTATATAAATTCAGTCAAGAAGTCTCATTTGAACCACTAGTATATGGTGGTGTTAAGTATAAATTCCTAAAATTTGTTATTTTGTATCCAGAATTTGATCCGGATCTTCTCAAAAATGTAATTACTTGTTTCTTAGGCCAGGCCTTACCCACACAAGAAATGCATGGTCCTATATTTCTTCAGGAGAAATGCCAAACAGAAGCCATTGTCATTGAAAAGTCATTAAAATACATTGAAAATGTGACCTATAAAATTTAATATTTTTGTTTGTCTACAGTATACAATCTGGATCTTCCTAAACTTTAACCACTTCTTTCTTTGATCATGTCAGAACTTTCGGAATTATCATAAACACAGCATTTCCCAAAGGAGAATTATCTTACTGTTTATCCTCAGAAGTGGAGAGGTGTTAATCTTAATGGAGCCTCCATACATCTCCGAATGAATGGATCTGAAAAGGTCACACCACTGGGGACAGCAACGTGGCTGAATGTGGGTGGACATGTCCATATTTTCATAATTTGGGGTTGGGCTGCAATTTAGATAGAGGTCAACCGACTTCTACACAGATATATAGAAATTTTAAAATTGGGGAATAAAGAGCAACATATACTCTGCAAGTTTCAAAATAATGTCAATTTTGGAAGATCTTTGGGGCAAATACTCCTGTTAAATGGGAACCCCAGTCCCCTGGCCAAGGAAGATGATGACAGTGGATCAAAATTGACAGTGGATCAAAAACGGCCCTGCAGAGGCCTTCAAAATTAATACCAGTATATCCCATTTACAGACATTATAATTTAGAACTTAGTGTGTAATTTCAAAGTTAGGGCTATTAAGGTGCTGGAATAGCAGGGCCGACAGGGGTTTTACAATTTCCCATGTATATTCTAGCTGTCAGACTTTTAATTATTAATTTTATGTGAATATCTCTTTACTCAAATATCACCTAGACTTTGGTTATTTTCATTTGTCATATAAATTTTCCTTAGAATATATAAATACAAACTACCTGTCATCCTTTATTTTTTTTTAAGATTTGCCTCCTAGCTTTCAGATCCTTGGTTAGACATCTGACGTGACATGAAGTGTAAATGTGGTAGATACTTGCCGATGCCTCTTGAATTTAGTGCAGAATCTTTACTGACTAGAATGTAATGGTAAACAAAGGTTAACCAAATCCTTAAAAATCTCCACCAGTTGCCTGTTAGATACCACTGTTTGTTAAAGATGGTTACTATGGTTTGCAAGTTTCTCAGTAGTGGTGATCCTCAGCAGCAAATAAAATACATGGCATGGAAGAGCGGGCAGAAGGTTCCTGAATGTTTCTCAGATTAGTCCATCCATATACATATCCAAGTAACAAAAAGTCCAGTAGAGAAAAATGATTTCTTTCACCCCTACAACTAGCCATCGTGATGTGACCTATACATTGTCTTGAAAGCCATACTTGTCCGAAATCAATCAATTAATTTTTCAATTGATTGTAGTGTAGATGCCATGGGCAAGATAATACCTATTCCTCGATAATATCTGGCAAATTAAACTGAAAAAAATTATATGTTGTTTCAATTTCTCAACATGCTCTCAATATGTTATTTATAAGATAGATATCACATGGCTGTGATGGTTTGATTAAAATAAAATACAAGAGATTCGATAAGTACCGGAAATCTGGATATATTTTGTTGCTTTTTTTAATCTTTATCACAGAAACTATCATGCTACTCTTTAAATCTCTGTTACCAGAACTCTTATTTGGCTGTTTAAATTGTTGTCACAACAATGCATTAAAAGATATATTAAATCCAAATAAACTAAGGCCCTTACAAAATAAGCAAAAATATAACAAAGTAGAACAAGTAGATTAGATGACAACTGCCATCAAATGTAATTTTACACAAGTTGTTTAAATCAGTGGCAAATTAATGTGTCACATCGCACTACACAGCAGTCAATAAAATAAAATCATTTCACGCTAAGAGTATCCAACTAATCAAATTGTGGTGAAAGACAAATGAAATAAATCCCCATTCACACTTTTTCTGATAAGATGCCCCAATGTCTGCTCATTGGGAAATGGCTCTTTAAACACGGATCACTAACCCAGATTACTAAGTGTCAAAACGGTTTACTTTAGGATCTGTTACATGGCTCCATATATTTTGAAATGTTCAAAATTATTGCAGTCCAAAAAGTAACAGGGCTGCTGTGATCAAACAAGGGTCTGGATTACAAAGTCCATTTCCAGAGCATAATGGACAAGGTCATGAAGCAAAAATGAAAGATGTGTTGATATGACTGTGCGGAACAGTGTGAATGAACCATTATACAGACCTCTACACACCAATGATCATGTGACAGGAGACGAAATAACTGCAAAAAGGATGAGGTTTCTTTCCCGTTTTGCTGAAGGTGAGAACTTGTGTACTACAACTACAGAATGTGAAAAAGCTATTCTTGATTTAGAAATAAAAAACTGTATGTTCAGCCTCAGTTTTCAGAGTTAAAACTCACTTTTAAATATAAGAGCTCTTAGAAATAACATAGTGAAATATTATAAGCCATGCACAGAGTTTGTATGTAGATTCATTGATATCTTCACCAATAAAACCATTTGCTGTCTTTGGTCACATAGTACTTGTTTCTTAGATAGAAAATGCAAACGAAAAACACATACGGGTACCAGTAGGCAACTCAGTACATGTATTTACCATCTTAAACTCTCTAATGAAAAGTAAACAATAAGTAGAAATGAAATCTTCCATCTTTTGTCAGATGGATATGTATCAGAAGCATATTTTCTTCAGTTTAAAGAAGGCTAGTATCTGAACTTATCATATCGGTGTTGTGTAAATGGGACTTAAATGAGCTGCTGTATTGCATTTTGTCAGGTCCAGTGGTCTTCTATTATGTTTTGAATGTGCCAAGTGCATAAAAAATTATGAAACTTACTTTAGCAATTCACAAAATAAGCTTGTTTTTATTTGTAAAATCGTTTGAGGCATTTCTTCCTTTTATCTTAAAACTACAGCATAAATTGACTGCTAGATTTAACTTGCAATTCTGAACATGAACAGGACAAATCTTGCTGTCAGACAAAGCAACTTGGGGTAATATTTTTCTATTTGCAGGGATTTCCCATGTGTTTCAGAATCAGTTTCTTCAAGGCTTTTGTCTTTAAACTTAGAGAAGGATTCTTTATCAAGTTTCTCACAGCTCCAGTTAAAATTACCATTGATTCCTTATTAAATCTGTCAAGGAGGTGTTACATTCATAACTGTTTGTTAAACTTCAGTTGTCAGAGTTAAAACTGACTTTTAAATGAAAGAGCCCTTACAAATAATTGATTGAAATATTATATAATGTGTTGGTCAGTTGGTTTGCTTGTTAATACGAAATCTCTTGAAGATTTCAAAGTATGTTGGCCAGTCCGTTTTCTTTGTTTGTATGTTTGTTAGTACGTTGTAGGTCCATTTTGGAGCTAGGAGTCTCATTTTTCCCTATAACATTGTCATTAGTCAGAATAGAAAAGGACCAAATTTCAACAAAATCAGTAGCATTTTTACATAGCTATGACTTAGCTGCTGTATTCACAAATATGTGGCAAGTTTTTCGGGGGCAGTGTCCAGGCATTGGCCCAGTCAGTCCTACTCCAACCTTAAAGGCTGGGTACCAGACCAGGGGTTGCTATGTTGGGGTCATCAGGGGTCTCAGCCCTTAAGGCAGGGAGGTTTTTAAATTCATTGGCTGAGGCAGCATCACCTGGCATTTCCCTCCAAAAAATTCTGGGAATGATCATTATGTGACAAGAATCTGAACAGTCAACAGGGACTTTTTGATATTCTGAGGGGCTGCAGATTCTTGAGTTATACTTACGAATTTATTTTTACAAGTTTTAGGACATTTTACTATTTTACTGTTTTATCTGCATGGAATGAACTAAACCTTATTGTGATTGTGAACCAGTTGGACTAATACTGTAAACTGTGATAGTGGTGCTTTGGAGACGGCTTTCTACTGCTCTAGTTTGACAACCTCAGGCTTGGTTCCACTTGCCCGATGACTGGGCCCTTAAGGGATGGTCTAACCTTATTCTTGGCTGTATTGGCCACTTGTCATTTGGCTGAGATTCGAATTTCGAATATAACGAACCAAGCGCTGAAAAGGTCACACAAGAGCACTGAGAGCTCTAGTTTTGTATTTTCAGTGACATTTCAAAAACAATCGTACTTTCAATAAAACAAAATAATAATGGGAAAGCAAAAGAAACTGTGTTGGAAGTGTAAGGGCAGGCATCTGGCCCCCACTGGAGCGAAGTGTGAACAGTCGGGACTTTCTGTTAATGCTGTTGGTAGTGTAGTCGCAGACAGTGGTGCTGGGTCTGAGGGGGAGATGGACTCGTACGTTATTCCCAGCACCTCCAAGGCGGCAACAGGCAGTAATACACAGTACAAGGAAGAAGGCATACAGCATCTAATACTGGAGCAGCTACAGAGGGTCAATCAACGACTGGACAAAGTAGAAGACAGAATGGACAAGGACCAGCGGGACAGCAAGGACAGGAGAACAGAGAAAAGACCAAAGAAGTTAAGTAGTTTTTCTAAAAGACATAAACCAAAGCAAAGTGATAGTTCTCAGACTAGTGCTGAGTCTACTGACGATGATCAGGACATTCCTAGTTTGCATAGTATTAGACAATCAGGGAAAATCCAAAGGCAGGTTTCGTCCGATACATGGTAGGACTACTGTAATAATGTGCATTCTCTAGGTGGTGCATTTTACTTCCTTTCTGTCTAGACAGCGTAACATCATGTCATCTTTTTGTTTGGTGCAAGTAGTGTGCAGACATGTTTTGAAGAGCTCTCAAAGTTTAAAGAAAAGAGAAGATATTTCAAGCAAATTTCGAACTTTAATTTATCTGGCTTTTATATATTGTGTTCCTAGAAGATCATGGCCTCCCAAGGACAGAAAGGTACTTGTGGCCATATTACGACCATTTTTGATGGCCATCTTAAATGTGCATGTTGCCATGATAAGGGTGTAAGTGAAGATTTATTTGTCCTTAAGAAAGACTGAGATATTTGAAAGTCAGTTACTGATGAACAGAAGCAGCAATTGGCCACACCCACAAACAAGGCATGTAAGGAATACAGTAAGAATACTGCTACCCACACCCTAGTCGATCCTAGTAGACTACAAGCTCCTAGGGAGGGTGGAGGGTGATAGAGTCATTGAAGCGAGCGCTGCTAGCAAGAAGAAGATATCAAACAAGAAGATAGCCAGCAAATCTACTATCTCTGACAACCTGAAGAACTTAGATGAAAAGTGGTCACAAAGCTTTGCTCGTCTTGAGTCTGTCCAGACGACTAGTACAGTGGTAACCAGTGAGAAGCCCTTCTTTGAACCTGAGTAAGAAGACTATTGGTCTGGTGAGCCAGCTGCCAACTTTACGGCCACCCTGCCTGTTGAGGCTCTCAGTACTAGACCTGTGGTCCACCTCAAGGTTACCGGTACCAGTGTTATGAACAAATGCAGACTACTAGACCAGTAGAACAGTCCTTTACTGGTAAAAATTCCCTGCTTCCAGTTACTGCTACTGGTGTCTCTGCTCACTCAAATGTGGACTCTGATGGTGAACGTTAAAGTGAGCCAAGCTCCCTTCCTGGTGTCCTGGAAGAAAGAGGAGGGCAAGCTGTCAGACCGGGACAATGTTAAAGAAGACGACCTGGACCAAGAAATTAGTAAAGAAGCTAATTATTGAGAGACTAAGGGAGGGATGAAGTCTTTCATGGGATGACACCAGGTGTCAGAATCTGTGTTGTCATCACTGGATAACAACCTCTTTACTGGTACCAGCTGAGCGGCAAAAGCTCTCTGGCCTACTGAAGAACCAGTTTGTAAAAACGCCAATTAAACTGGAATGTTACAACATGTACACAGAAAAGAAGGACTGTTCAAGAGCCAAGGTGTTTTCCTGGTCAAGTGATCCAGCTAAACTGAACAGTTGCTTTAGCGGGGTTGCAAAACATTCACTACCACCAGCACCCTGATCCAGGCCCATCCAGCAAGACACTCTCAGAAGATGGGAATGATAGGCTCAGGATCAAAGCTATATATGTAACCAAGCTGCTGGACTTAGCCGGTGCCTCACAAAGGTTCAAGAATCCATGATCACCCAGCTGAAGGTACTATCTGGTGACAAGGGCAAGTCTTCCAGTAAGACACAGTAAACTAATGAACTGGACTCTTTGGTTACGTTTAATAGAAGCATTACTTAAGCCATTGCAAGGTCAACGAAGGACTTATCAGAGGGTACATTCATCAACATGGTAGCTTCATCAACATTACCACCTGGGGCAGTTACTTAGACTATCTAAACAGGACACCCTTACTACTCTGCATAACTCACCACTGCACATGAGTTCCTTGTTTCCGGACAGCTTGCTCACCAAGGAAGAGGAGGAAATCTCACACCATGAAGAAAAACGTTCTACCAGTAGTTTCCAAAAGAAGCCCAGAATCTGACAGGAAGTCCGATGTCCCAGCCTCAAACAGAATGCAGGAAAAGAAAGGTCGTGGCAAGGCCTCAACCTATCAACAGAAACCAGCCAAGGGGCAGAAGTATAATAAATGGCAATTACTGTGCTGTAAGTGCAGCCTTCAAGAGGAACTGTGTGACCAGCAACTTAGTCACTTTGAAAAGTTTGAATGTAGATGTGGCTGGACAGAAGGACTGTGCATTTGTGACTGACAGGAGAAATACATTAGACACTTTACCTGCAAACTCTGGTGTTGTAACTCGATGTTCTTTTTGCAGGAGGGTTGCCACAAAAGAAAGGCGTAAATCCTGACATTGTTCAACATCCAGAAATAAAATATGTGAAATATGTTTCCTGTGTACATAACTTGAGGTTTGTCCAAAATGTCACAAATGTTCCAGTTGTTCCTATAGATCTACCTGTAGGGGCCAGATTGCACCAATTTTGGGGAAAATGGGCAACCCTGGGGGCTAGTCCCAAAGTCCCTGGCGGCTAGTCCCCAACAGTTCTAAAGGAAGGCCACACTCTTCCCTTCCCACTCTTCCGGTTCTGGCCAAATCTGACAAGGTCACCCACCCTCATAAGTGGCTATGTAAATCCCAACAGCAACCTGTACCTGATGGAGGCATCGCATGCACCATTGTAACAGAGCCAAAGTACATCCACCAAGCAACAGGCATTTTGGTTAACTTAAAGTCCTGTCGGTTATACTTCCCAGCTTGTAATTAATATAACAGGCCTGTCTGTATCATGCATACGGCTTGTCCCAAATACTTCTGTGCAGGAAAAATAACCGTACAGTTGGTAACTTTAGGCAGCCTTTCTGTAATTGTTCCTGACAAGCCTGTAACTTTCCCAGGCCAGTTGGGAACTTTTAAGGTCCGAGTCCTGGAGTAAGGAACTTTTTTAACTGACAAGCCCTAAAGTGAAACAGAAGCCATAAACAATAACCGTCAGGCCTGTTAAAGCAACAGACACGCCGGGGACTGTAACCAACAAGCCCACAGCATATTTGCATCTTACAGCCTGGCTGTTTCCAAATCTGTGGCTATGAGTCGGCAAGTGCAATTCATTCATTTAGGTTTTTACTCATACAAGAGAGGAGGTGTGCAGCATTTTCTTTTCAGTGTTTTCATTTTTTTCAAATTAGCTTAAGTTTTGAGATACGCTGGACTGGCTGGGAGTGAAACTTGTTCGCTGGGGTTTCACTTAAAGTTTTTGTTTTTTTAACAACCTGCAATTATGCATATAATTTGACAGCATGCCAAGGGGCAGAAAGAGAAAGATTGAAGTACCAACTGATTCTCAACCACAGTTTGAGTTAGGAGACACTGTTGAGGATATAGGAGGAGTGGAAGAGGGATGGAAGAGAGAGGGAAGAGAGAGGAGAGGGAGAGACAGGAGCATAGGAGAGGGAGAGAGAGAGAGGTTGGAAAGAGAGAGGATAGAAAGAACCAAGCAGATGGAAGAGAGTTAGGAAAGAACAGAGAAGTGACCTCGAACAGACACTGATGCAGAATCAACTTAATTCAGGCAGAAGAAGGGGCAAATGATTCTGTGATTCTGACGAAGAGGCTATTGTCAAGTTTGTGAGGCAACAAGAAGAACTGTATGACTCACACAAAATTCAAAGACAAGCAGAGGAAGGAGGGACTCTGAGAAAGACTAGCAGCTTCCAGGAATTTGTCCGTCAAGAAGTGGTTTGAGACTCAACGTAACAGAAAAGGCAAGCTCACCCACACAAAGTCAGGACAAGCTGCAGTGAAGAGCACCGAATGACAGACCTGGTTGAGAGACAGTTTTAGCTTTCTGCGAGGTCACATCAGAAGAAAGGTGTGACTATATCTTCCATGTTTAAGTCACCAAGGAGACCATCAGTGTCCACAGACACAGCTTCAAGTCCAGACAATCACGAGAGACTAAATCTGAGATGGAAATGAGCATGGCATCAGATGTTACTCATCAACCATCGACCTCAAGCCCTTCATGCCGACCAGCTGCTGTTGCAATCACCACTGCTGAAGATTCAGTTTTAGATCAGTTCCAGCAGATGATGTTGTTGATTTCCAGTTTCCTGTGTGCATGACAGGATTTTACTCCAAATCCACAACAGTCATTCTGCAACTATCTCTCCTCCAAGATTGAACACCTAGACGAGCGAGACTTTTGGACTTTCAAGAATCAGACACTGAAACTTCTCAGTGGAATACAGTACAAGGCTAAAGAATGCAAGAGACAGTTCACAGCAACTCAACATGTTCAAGTTACAACTTTTCAACTTCCAGAAGCCTCACAGGCTACCACAGGACATGAATACATACTCAACAAGTTTCCACAGCTGCTGTTCAGCAAAGGCAGACAGCAGCACCATAACCTTATTACCATAACAGTTATTACGAAAATTCAACCACAGAGGTCATCATCAGCACCATCAAAGCCGGCGTCCTTTCTTGTTGTCTAGTCCAGCCAGCAGAGTCAGCCCAAATCAGATTAGCCTTCATTAAGTCCTTGTGATGACTGTTCACACTAAAAAGGCCCTTCTCAGGGCCACCCAAATCTTCCCAAAACAATTATGAGCTCTGTTGTTCTCCCAAATCATAAAAAAACATCCAACACTTACACATCCTTCAAACGCATAACAAAAATTCAGTGTACAAGTGAATAAATGTTTGATATAAATAAGAAAAATATTCAAACACACACAACACAAACAAAAAAAAATTAAAAATAACCTAACTTTAAATGAATGTGTCGATTGACTGACAGACAGACTAAAACACTGACCAACGACTAACTTGACCAACATATTTGACACAGTGACTGACAAATTGACTTACAAAGACAATCACATACATTGACTGACCAAGTGACACAGACTGACAGATACCACGACACACACAGACTGACACCCACATTACTGATTGCTTAAGCGAGTGACAACTGAATAAACATGTAACTGACTGAGTGACCCAACATTTGACTGATTGGCTTCATTTTGTCCCAGGTGACTGACATTTTATTTGGAATCAATTTGTTCACAGATAATTGGTTAAACTTTTGGGGTTTAATTGTTAAATAATATTGCTTTTAAAATATATGTGCTAGTGCACTTCTAAGTCTTCTTAAATCCTTTCCTCCTGCTCAGCCAGTGACCCCAGGTTATTGAAGTAGTCTTTCGGTAGGTGTCATTGATGATTGGTCTGCCTGATTGGGTTTCTGAAATCCTCATTGGGTCCATTGGCTGCCTGGTCAACCTGTGGGGGTTGTATGTTATCTGCTGGGGTGAGTGGCCTGTCTGCTCAACCCTGATGTCTTCTCAGCATGTTGTGCAGTACCACACATGTTAACACAATGTCCCTCACAACCTCTGGCCTTTGCTCCATGGAGGTCAGCAGTACCTTACCACTGATATTCCATAGGCATTCTCGACCACCCTCCTGCCCCTGGATATCCTGTAGTTGGCTATTCTCTCTTCTCTGGTTAGTTATCTTCTGCTGTAGGGCTTGACCAGCTAAGGCATGAGGGCAAAGGCATTGTCACCCAACAGAAAGTAGCGTAGATTGGCCCTCTAGGTCCTAGTGGTTCTGCTGGTGGTAATCCCAATGTGCCATTCTGCATTTTTCTTCTTAGCCTGCTGCTTTTGAATATCTGGGCATCAGATGAAGAACCACTTTGACCCCACATTGACCCATAGGAATTTGTACTCTGCATTAACCAGGGCTCACAGTACAAGGGAGAAAAAACACTTATAGTTGAAATATACACTGCCTGATTTCTTGGGCTCCTTCATAACAATATGATTACCATCTGGTACACCAACAGCACGTGAGACATTCCATCTGTTTCAAAATTTCTTTTCATTGCTTCACCCTTCTTCAGAAGCTATTGGGCAGATCAAATATTCCTGCTGAAATTATTCAAGGATGGCTTTGCACATCTTGAAAACAAATTTATAAATGGTAGTTCTGCCAACCCTCCAATGGTACTGCAGTGAATTGTAGCTTCCTCCTGTGGATAATTCCTGGGTGTAACTGCTTGATTGCAACCAACTTCAAGTGGCTTCCTGAAATTTGTGTGTGACTTCCTAAGGTGATTGTAAATTCTTTCTTCAATTAAATAAAAAGGCAGGTGGCATTCTGATGAAATTCTGATAACTTGATATGTCAGTTGTTATTAGCTCGTCCAATACTGTAGCATCCTCTCTCCTCTCGTTGAAGTATCCAGGGCATAACACCTGGATTCTGTGGCTTCCTCCTTCTTTGTGGTGGGGGCTGTGGTTGTGGTGTTGGCTGGGCTGGTGCTGGATTCTGTTGTCTTCTTTGTCTAGAAGTAATTATAAAAAAATAACATGTTCAACTCAATAAAAAAACAAAGGACCCTTAACTTGTTAAACAGTTCATCTTGTTGTGTAACTGTCATCTTTGCAGTGATAAATGAGTAAATCACATGTGACGAGGGGTTTATATAGTGTTATATGGATCCCGATTCTGGATCCTGACTGTCGAACCCAATACCCTTAATCAATCAGTCTTGGCGTTATGGGTTGGGAATGTAGTCCCGGCTTGTCTGTTTATCTGTACGGCTTATCTGTTCGCCATGCAGCGTGTCTGTTAGGGGTTTAGGGCATGTTGTACTAGTTTCCCGACTGATCATGCATAAAAGGACCCTGACCCCAGGGCTTGTCTGCATAGTCATTACATCCTGTCGGGAAATCTAGCATCTTGTTGGGGGTTTTTTAACCAACTATGCATTTTCGCACTTTTTTTCTACATTCCTATGACTTTTACAACTGACCCTAGAGTCGTAGGGTTGATTGCTGGGTCATCTCTGATGGAACACCCGCATTACAGGCATTTTCTTTGAACTGTACAGTTACTTGGATCACAGGCTTAGATGCATAATGTGTCCATAGCAAATAACACAACACTTGTTTTCACTTTGGTGTACTGCAGGTTTCCAGTAACACTTGAGACAAAATAAATTTTAACTGCATGGTTATATAAATTATGGTCTAAATTATCACACAAAATTGTTTTTGCTTTATTTTTTTCCTACATCACTTACGCCATTTTGTGAATAATGCACATTTTACAGATATAATCAATGGAATTTAGATTACCCAGATAAACAGATTTGTTTGTGACGGGGCTAGAATGCTAATCTAGCTTATAAATACATTGTTTTACCAATCCATTGAAAGTTTGATTCGCAAATTCATATTCTTTTGATAACCCAAAGAATATGGTCAGTTATTAACACACTCTACATTAGTAAGCCCTAGAATACACTTTAAATTGATACATGAGCAGCCTTTATAACATTACAACATTATTAAAAGATCGCAAATTTAGACATCAAGTCAGGTTAGGGCCAGTAGATTTAATGTAGGATCACCTAGAAAAGACATGATAATATAAAGAGGAAGAGGGGCATATTGTATTACAATCTTGAAATAAAAGGTGATCCTAAGCAAATACAGAGTCAAAGGCTGACACCAGGAGATAACCCAAGATTTTGGGAAAATAAGAAAGGATAAAAACATGATAAAAAATGAGAAAGTGAAAATGAAGAAGGATTTAGAAAACTGACTTGACCTGTACGAGTACATTTGTGTGACATTTTTGATGATGAAGACAGTATTCCTTGGACCCAAACACTGCATTTGTAAACTACACAATTTGGCAAAAGTAGTGGCTACTTAAGAAGCATTACTATGGTTTGTGTGTATATATATATATCCACATGCAGTCAGATGACCAGGTAGTTTCCAAGTTTATTTTTCTGCAAAAGGATATGTGCTGAGAAAGGAAAATAAGCCCCCGAATTTCCTTAAAGGATGGATAGTAAAACGTTAAGGAGAGTAGATGATTCATACGTTGAGATCTGGTAAGATTGTTAACAAAATGAAAAAAAAGGAAAATGGCTTTAAAACTGTGATATAAAGGGTCATACCATTTTACCAGAGAGTTTATATTTTGAACACTTACTTGGAGATATACAGAGACCTATTAATGTTAATAATTTTTATACTGGTGCAGCCTCTTGCTCTGTAAACATCCAGTAGACAAAACATACGGCATAAGAATACATACAGTACATTTACATTAATATTAGCAATGACCACACCCATATACACACAAAAGGGCAGAAGTGCCCTGGCCTTTACTGAAAAAGCTGCCTAAGTGCTTGGCCTGAAGGCTGTATTCGACCTGATACTGCAGACCTACTGGGGCGATTTAACGCATACTATCAGTTTTTAGATATCATTATTTAAATATCATACAGATGGTTTAAGGTCAATTCATTTGAAATCTGGAACCATTTTTTAATTTTTTTTAGTATGTGAACCAGTATGAGTACAAATCCTAGCAATAATGTTACAAATATTGGACATGTCTATGATGTCATTGTTATTTTAATATCTTTGTTGCAACCACAATGTTCAACATTTCTAAATATTTCTGAACAATATTTAAGCTATAAATACCTAGAGGAAAAGCCAGATGATTCACCATTTATTTGAAGACTGCACCAAGATCCTCACTGATTTTCATATAGCGACGGCATTATCAATCCACTTGGAAATCTACTGTTTTGTGACCATAAAGGGCCACCCCATTGAAGTCAGATAAGAAGGTTAAGAACATCTTCAATCCCTATCAAAGGTCAAAGTTGTGTTTTGCATCTGGTTCAACAACCAGGGTCATATTGGTACAGGGCCTCAGCTTTTTGTGCACTTGTGGGAAGCGAGCTGACAGCCTGTGATTAGATTCCAAACCTGCTGACCCATTGTGCCACTGTGGACCTCTAAATCCCCATGAAAACTTTCATTTAGGGCGAAATGATTGCTATTCTGAGCATTTCTAAGCACTTCTACTATGCAACTAAAAGTACTTGGTTTCATGCACTTATGAATGTATAAAAAGAGGTCCTAAGAGAGACTGGAGCTGTCTTTTTGAACAACATTTTTTTGTGTTTTCTTAGCATGCACCATATCGGATATTTGTACCATTTCTTTTTCCTTTGTTTTCCATTTCCTTTTCCTTGGTTATCCCGCTAGTATGTTGATTTCTACACCTGATTAAATGCCCTGAATGTCTACCTGATTAAATGCCCTGAATTTCTACTTGATTAAATGCCCTGAATTTCTACTTGATTAAATGCCCTGAATGCCTGAACGAACAAATTGTTCAACTGCTGACGATTGCTAACAAGAGCATTTTTACCAAGAGACCAAAGAAAAAAAGCTCTAAACATACGTTAACAGATACAGATAAAAGCTTTAAACATACCTTTAAAAGTACCTATTTAATGTAATGCATAAACACGAAAATACCAAGTCATAAAATCTTTGTCATTCAGTGAAGAACAATCTTACACAAAGTAGGTGAACCAGACAGAAATGTACAATAATGGCTTTTATTAAATTTTACAATACATGTTTAGTACGTAGAGAAAACAAAAGAAGTTGTCAACTCCTTTTCCTTCTAAGAAAAAACAAAATGACACAGTCCAGATGAATTTGTTGTCACATCACACAAACCCAAATAGGTTAACGTGTTTTGTATAATGTGGCCAGATATCATATATCTATAAATAGTAATGGACAGAGTTGCCACAAATACAAGTTATGGGTATAATATTTTGACAAACATTGTCTACCAGGGGGGATCCAGCTTTTAAGTAAGGTGGGGGTTCACATTAGACATACCATAACTAGGGGGGGTCGGGGTGCATGCCCCCCCCCCCCCCCCCCAGGAAAAAAATTTTGGTAAAAATATAGTGCCTTTCCTGTAAATGTAAGACCACTCTCAAGATTAAGTTTGTACTTTGGATTGAACCCCAAGGGGGGTTCGAACCCTCTGAACAACCCCCTCCTGGATTCGCTAGTGTCTACATAGATCAACTGTTAACCTTAAAATGGATTATACAAAACAAACTTGAAATTGAAGAGAGAACAATAAAACTATTTTCACATCATTAAATTACATTATTTTCATTACTATCTCTACAACAATTTTGTGTCTTGGTAATTTTATACCTATGTCATCTCATTTCAAGGCATAAAAAGTATGGGCAATAAGCATATAATTAGGAATAATGTTCGTTACAAAAAAATGACAATTTTTTTCTGTGTATAAAACTATTGTCTGCACAGAGGAACAGAAGCAAAAGTGATTTTTTTTTGTCTGTATAACTTAATAAGGCTAAAATAAGTCAATATTTTCGTGACAATTTAAATACAATGGTTTTTGCAGAAGGGAACTATACAGACTTGATAAAAACCAGTGGATCTTGCAAGTAGTCTTCAAACAATGTGTCGAAGTACATGCCCTTTTGCTAGGTCATAATTTAATATCATAACTGCATTTTATTAAGTTTAATTACTGGTTGGCTAGGTCCTAAGGAGGAAATTATCTGCATATAGTTTGCATAACCAATTTTATCCAAGCACTTCAGAGATATATTTCAGAGACCTTGTTTCATCACAAAGCCTGAAAGAACAATAAAAGGATACAGTGCCTCTGACAGATGAAGCAAGACTTTTACATAACTATTATTTTGTAGAAAGAGTGTTATCTATAGCCTATGACTTTAATGCTATAATCAGTCTTTTCATACCAAGCCTTTTACATATATTCCCACTTATTGACAGGGACAAACAAAATCCTAATAACAAGAAGACACTTGATGCCATTAGGTTTTCTTTTGGCTCAGTATGGGTTTCATCACCTCTTTAAATATATTGAGGGCCTGATTTCTACTGGTTTGCCATCAGAAATGCACCAGTCGTTTGACTTTTTACAATCAATTTTATTTGAATTAGGCCTAGATATTGCACAAAAACACTCATATAAATATGAATTACTACAAAAACCTACTGCAAGAAAAATAGATCTCCAGTCTCTTTTACGCAGTCTATCATATGCCACCAAATGTGTCATGCATGCCAGGTCATTCCTCAACAGGATGTTGGCCCTTCAACGCCAGAATTGGGATTTTTTTCAATTTTTTTCGAGATTTTATTTGATTTAAAACTTTTCTGGCAATTTACAATATAATCACTTTTAATCACCAAAACAAAAATTTTGTCATGTCGGCTGGACGCTTCTCTTACAGGTTTAGGTGACCAGTTTGATTCTATAGTTATTAACCTTCATTATTCCCCTAGGTTAAAAGAATTATGATATGAGTTTCTTAAACATTGTAGTGGCAGCCAGTGTTTAGGCTGGTAATTGGGCAAATAAAAGGATAAGAAAATGTAATGTGGCAATATTGCAGTAATGTATGTCCTAATCAGAGGTTTGACCAGAAATGGGGTGTTGGTTACTTGTGACAGAAATATCTTGCATATAGCTGCTTTACATAATGTTGACTTCAGTTTTTCTCATATTCCTGGGAAGAATAATTTAATTGCAGGCCCATTCTCTCTCCTGTCCACCAGTTCTCAACCAGTAAAAATATTGAACAGCCTCATTCAGGACTACTTCTAAATTGATACCCATTTCGATATAACCCTTCTCTACCATAGCATGTAATATTAACATCTCTGTATGTTTTCTTTTGTATTTTAGAATAATCAGATATGACTATCCACCTTGCTATCTCTACCTCTGTCAAGAACTCTGGCAATACTGGAGGATGTAGTCCGACTTCCTCATATTTCTGCTAGCAGCTCGGCGGCAGCTCGGCGGCCCCTCTGCAAGGTAAATACACAGGTTTTGTTTTCTTTCATCGAGTATCACCATCAAATTCAGCAACGTAGAGCTAATATTGCCAATTATAAGGCTGACATCAGAGCCTTTCATTTTATTTATGGGTTTGACACCCTCTTCCTTTAAAGATTTGTGTATTTTCTTATTTTTCTCAAATCTTTTCAGATTACTGCTCCTTTCACTCATCTTGTGCTTTATATAAAAGTCCATAATGATATCATTTACCAATGTGAGCAACTTCACTTATTGCTTAAAGCTCTATATATTACTTCTTTTTTTTCCTTTCTTAGGCTCTCAAATTCATTCCCACACTTTGACCACACTAGACATATGGCAAGGGGTGACCTTATCTTAGCCCTGCTGTGCCTTTGAGCAAGCTTTTTCACTCGGTCACATTATGAGGCATGGTACCTAGAAGTGAGATTCTGTATGGTCATATCTGTCTGCTTCCCCATCTATTCATCCCCGTGTGACCCTAGCCTTCCATGCTACTTTACGCTCCTAGTTCCAACTTGGGGTTTGGGTGCCACTTTATTTCTTAAAACCTATATATTACAACCTCTGACCCTATATTTTGGTTAGATATTATCATTTTCCATTTGTTTAGCCTCTTTTAAATCCTTTATTCACACAATTACTATTGTATAACTTACCTCTTGTCTACTTGTTATACACGAAATCACCACATTGCGTAATTTGGGGTTTGAACTAATTTATTTACCAATGCTTTGCATTTTTTCAGGACTTTGCCCTTTACATATCTAGCTTGACCTTGAGACTTCCCAAGGTCACCTTGCATGACCTTGGGCAATCCATACTTGACCTTTTATTTCTATTCTGGTTTATACGCTATAAGTTGGTTCCAAACTTGTAATTCACGTTTGATTGGTAAATAGGATCAATTAAATAAATATAATGATAAAATAAGGAATATAAGTGTCATTGATGTGTGCATAAATGTGTGTGTATGTTAAGAACGGATAGAAAAAGAAGAATAATTTAAACCCATGTTGGTGTGGTATTTAAGTCTCGGGACTCAATGGGACCGTTATAATTTTTGGTTCATTTCTGCAGATTACATGTTTTTATAATGTTATAATGCTGATGTAACCCCACAGAAAGGTCCAATAAAACAATTGAAGATCACTTTACAATGCATCTAAAATCTAATAATAAAGTAATTTGTGAGTCATCAAATCTCTTTCTTCATCCACAGAAAAACTAAGCAACATAAACTGGATCAGACTGTTATTAGTTAATTGAAGTTAAAGCAGTTTTCACATACATTTCCCAAACCCAGTTATACTTTTCCCGAAAATGCATTGACCTGTTTCATATAATGTGACAAAATGAGCCGCTTATATAATTATTAATACATATTATTTTAATTCATTTATTCTTCAATGGTTTGCACTATACAGTAAGCCTTACTTAGAACCCTTTTCTATTGTCATGAATTTGCCTCCTGACAGGCCACATGGTGCTGCTCTCAGCATAATCCCATTTGTGGTGTAACTTATCTTCTCTGTTGATTTAATTCATTTAGGTGTAACGGTAGTAATAAATGTAATTAGGCTAGCTCCTAGTTGCAAAACTGTAAGGTACCCTTTTACTTTTATTTGATTGGCACAGAACACTGGGTCTCTGTCAGAGGCAAAAGTGTAGTTTTAAATGTCCAACTTAATAAAGCTAGAATTGCTTCTCAGTTTGGCAAACACTTCAAAGAGTAAATATTATTTCAGCCAACGTATTGCAGCAAACATCTTTAAGGGGACTATAACAGAAATACAGGGACTCTGACAAACAAAGCAAAACCTTTTGACTCGGGTATTACTTTTTTCAAAGGAAATGAGTAAAAAATAAGTATTTGCATTAAGAAAGACATAACATATGCCAAAAATGCTATTGTATGCATTGTAAGCAGCTAAACCTTCCCCTCAAACGTGTTTACACAAGTAAGTGTGCTGCAAATATTATTGAAAAATATGAACATAGCCTGGTAGTGGGGTAGTAGAGATTTGCATGTGCAAACAAGGTGTGTTCTCCCAACAAGTGTCACTACTTGAAGATCAAAGAACAGTGTGCGACTAGCTACAGGCTGTACAGTGGGTTTATATGCATGCAAGGTACACATGAATATGTTATACGGCACGTTCAAACCCTGCAAGTGAATCAGGAGATCTTGTAAAACTAGCAAGGAGAATGCACATGCACAAATCTCTCGTAAGTTCCCCTTGAGCCATGGATCGTTTCCATACTGCGTGCACACAGAAAATGTGCATGCCAATTTTAATTGCGATGTCTGTGCTACCTTGATATTCTGTCATAAAATCGCAAGTGTAGCTTAAGTGCCTCTTGCAAATCAGCGATTTTTCTCTGTAACCAGGACGCATGTTCACGTATGATTGGATGTAAGAGAGGCTTTATTTATGGTTGGTGGGGAGAGAGGCAGGTTTCCCAATGAGTTGTAACCATAACCTGCTCAGTCTGTAGTGTGATCCGTCATTAATTATATATCTGTGGTAAACAACCATCCAGGCAGTCTGCATATGCACATTTGAGCAAAAGGTTAAATTGGAGTAGACAATCAGGTGAGTATAAAGTATGAAGGCCTTAATACTAGCATACTAGTAACTAGATATGAGCTGATAAGCCAGGTGAGTTCAATACATGAGACATAATTGAGAAACAAGGTAGCTACATTTGATTTGATGTATTTGGGTTTAACATCACTTTGAACACGATGGGTAGTTTTAAGAGCAAGGGAAACCAGTGCACACTGAATGTGTCAAGATCTTGCAACTAAAGACAAATAATAAAGATAATACAATGGTGGTAAAAGCTGGCGTTGGGCAAAAGCATTTGTGTTTATAACAAGTATAACAATGTGATTATCTATACAAGTTAGGATGGGTTAAAAGCCATAGAGGTATGACCTAAGAGGCCTAAAACCGATCATGGAGTATTTGTTGAAACGTTGCTACTGCAGTGGAGGATTTAGAAGAAGGTTAAGTGCAGAGGTGTATCACCTTATAATCCCTACCATTCTGTAGAAATCTGTCAGCTAATTACCAATACATTTCTATATCACCCTGTTTATAATGTCAAGCATTATGACTCACACAATTTCACTGAACAACTTACGTCATTAAACTTTTAGAACATAATGATTGCTATATCAACGACGCTTAATATTTTGTTAAGCAACAGAACAACATGTATGCCCTGTAGAGAATTAATGCAATTCCGATACAATTTTATAACATTAGAATCAAGTAGACAATAAATAATTTCTCTTGTGTTAAAGTTTTCTATATTCAACTCAGTTATTTTGTGGTTGAAAAATTATATTTTCATATTTAATATTTTAGACTCTTGCTGACAGCTCCTGTGCAAAACAGTACACTAATTTATCCCATATGTTTTAGATGAAGAGGTTGTAAAAAAACTTCGGTTTTGAATGAAACAAAGATGTTCAGTCTCTACAGAGGCAAAATATTCAATTTCAGTTCTGAAGGCTTATGGCATTATCTGTTTATCTGTATACCATCCACAATTCTTAAGTCTACAATTCACTACAACCAAATATCAAACTGTTTATTTTGTTCAACCCTGTAAAACATAAACTTTGACCATTGGCTTTAGGCTTTATTTTGACTTCTTATGATAGGGAAGGCAGTGGCACAGTGGTAAGATATCAGAGTTCCATATATGCCAGGTCTCAAGTGGGAAAAATGGCCGTTGTTTGCTGTTGGGCGGCAGTTTACGGTGCAGAATGTTGACTATATCTACTTAAATTATTCCACCCTCCTAACTACCTGTCACAATATAACCAACACAGCGGTACTAGGTGTGAGGTAAAACATAAAATCAAATCAATCAATCCTTTCGCCCATTACACTGTCTCACAGAGGACTCTTGACCCTCAGGTACAGCATTTTTCAGCCCATCAGACGATATTAACAACCCAGGACTGTCACTGATTATATTTACATGACTGCTTGCCTCACATGGAATTCTGATTTAGGCACGTGGCATTTAGTGAGAAGATGGCCTGGTCACTGGCACTAAGCTAACACCTAACAAAAGGCTGCAAACATCTAGGGAAGTCTATCCCATCTATACATTCGTATTCCATTAGAAATTAATGGGCATGTTTAATTGTTATATTTTATACTTTTTGTCACATATTTACCCAAATCTGTCATGACACATAGAATACAACTAGAGGTCAATTATATTTCAGGTGAGCACATAATATATTCCAAACCACCTTGTAAAGAAACGTTTTACCCTATAATTGGGAATAGAAAATATTAGTTTTCAGCTCACCTTACCTTGTGGTCACATTTCTGAGGAACATTTTTTTTTCTCATTGAGTAATTATCACTTAGACGACTGCTTGTTGCACACAGATGCCATAAAAAACACAGCATATGGTTTTTAGTATCCTGAATATTGTGGCAGTACTGTCTGTGATAGAGTAGCTTTTTTCGCAAAACCAACTAGACAAAACCAAAAACAGGAAAATCAAATAACAAAGACAGTAAACATTTGCTTAATACTGTCTTAGTGAACTTGCAAGAAGGACTGATGCAATAAATAACTGACAAATCATTAGCCTGTATTTACTTACATGTGGTCAAAAAGACATTACTTTTCTTAGGACACATTATACTTCTTTTATATATATATATGTATATATCTTATTGCCTCTCTTGTATTATTACATAACGCAAAACTGTAACATACAATATCAAAATGGTCTGAATACAACTTAAATATATTTTCCAGTATTATAACAAGAAGTTCTATATTTTAATATAAAAGTTTCATTTTGTGTCTACCTATTACATTATATATACGCTGCCTTCAGTTGTAGAGAACAATACTAGTTCTTCTTAAAAGTCATGGAATACCATTTAAGTTTGTTGTTTTGCGAACCATAGCATGATACGTCATTATTGTTAAGTCTACATCTAACTGAATATTCATTAATCAAAATAGCTATACAAATTGCCTAAGAACCCATTAAAGGTCTCTAGATTTTCATTTAAATATAACTCATTCTCAAAATTTCCAACCTTTCTTTTTTACTAGAAAAGCCAAGTTGGAAAAGGTTATTTGCTGATTGTTAGAATGACTTTTATAAATGTATCATATAATGTAAACACAAACTCTATACACCCATCAGTGAGGGAAGCTGCACAAAGTCCAAAAATTACTTCACACACTGTAAAAGAGAGTTTTATCCAATTTATCTTATAAAGCCATGTGCTAACTTCCCTCCAGAAACTGATTGTCGCATTGCAGTGGTGATGCTCTATAGTATCAGTTTGAGGGCAATAAATGCAGGTAGGGGAGGAAGATATCTTCCATTTGTAGAGATTATAGCAACAGTTAACAGTTCTATTCAAAACTTTACACTGGAATGATTGTAGATATGGTTCTTTGGTTATTTTGTATACTGGTGTGAACACAGAGAGTTCCATTCTATTTGCTATAGAAAGGGAAATAAATTCAACCAGGCTTTGATTGCTGTTAGTGCTTTAACTACATGTCTGATATATTCTGGATATACTTTCTTGCTTGTAATTTTCCTAATTTCTGTTATTTTGTGGTTTATTGATACACTAAATTTTGGGTTTGAAGTATATCTATATACTTAATTATTTATTATAAATGTCCACTGTTTTGGAATAGCATCCAGTAATGAGTATATATCTATAACATTAATACTACTTTATTACCTTATTCTACTTAATACATTTCTTTTCTTAATACTTTTAGTCCATTTAAATTTTAAAAAATTACTTGGATAGTGCATGTCTCTGCCAAGGTATGTAAATGGGAAATCCGGATTATTATTTTGTATCCAGATGCTGATCCCGAAGATTCCCAATATTTAATGGATTCTTAGTTGGACCAAGACCCATTTTGTTTTAGTTTTTGTAAGACTCAACCAGTTGTATTTGCCTAATCCTGCTAACAAAGAAACAAGCAAATAGACAAATGGATAAAAAAACGCCATGAAATAATACTTCCCTTCCTTAGCACAGGTAATTACAAATTCAATTTCTCAAAAGGACAGGTATTTATAGATTTTTGTATTGCCTGTTCTGGCTCAATGGTAACACACTCGCCTCCCACTTCTGAGGCGTGCAGTTCAAACCCCCTTATGTGGGAAAGTAGGTAGTTGCTTACTGATGGTCAGCAGTTTACAGTGCAGAACCTTTACCAACTGTATGTACTTGTTCCCTCTGCCCATAAGACTATCCATCTTGATAAGACCTAGTGTGACGCCATTAAAACCCAAAGAAACAAAATAAATAAATGATTCTTCTGGGCATTAACGTGCATGTACGATGGGATGTAAGAGATGTTTAACCCACTGTACAGCCTGAAGCTAGTCACAGACGGTTCTTTGATATTCAAATACTGACACCCTTGTTGGGAGAATACACCTTGTTTGCATGTGCAAATCACTACTACCCCACTTCGAGGCTATACTCACATCGTTTAACAGTATTTGTAGCACCTATACATGTGTCTACAGATACGATGGGATGTAAGAGAAACTCAGAGCATTATTCTGTACTGAATGCCACCTAGTACCAGCAATCATCAACCAATATTTCAATTTTAGGTAAAAAACCAAGCAATGTGGAGATGGAAGACAAGTGTATCAACCATCATGTCACCAAGTGTTTGTAAAACACCAATACATTTTAAATAGATAACAGAGTTTCAGCGTATTTATAATTGGTTACAAGTTATAAATTACTTTGATTGAAAGCCATCCACAGAGTGCTACAATTCTTTTTAAGCATTAAAAAGACAAAAGATGCTAGAACACTAACCATTGTAAACTCACAACAAAAATTACCTAGTGGTTTCCTGCTTTTTGCTACCAAACCTCAGTTTAAAATTATAATTTGAAGAGGCTACAGGCTACAGGAATTTCTTTAACTTACAAATAATTGCCTCAAAGCTGCTCAAGCAGCTAAATATTCCATCTGACATTATTTTGATTTTTGTGTATTGTGTATCTATATTAACAGAGAAATATGCAGAGATGTTTGCGGGAATACAAATATCCTGCAGCTATACACCATGTAAATGTACAAAAGTTTTTTTTTTAAATGCCAAGAAAGGGACTGCTGCTAGAAGGTCAGGGCAACTTGGTCAGATGCATTGTGGTCAAGTGTTATATATTTCTAAACGCATTCCGATGCCCAGGTGCCATGGCTTTGCATTTCCTGTAAGTGCACATTTGAGTTGAAAGCAAAGGTGACACCTGAGCGTCAGAAGGCTTGGAAGGTAAGATTGGTGTCCGGGACATCCAATTTAAAAAGGATGAGCCTGAAATGGGCTCTAACTTGAGAGTAAGTAAGAGGTAGCCACTGAAAGTTTTTTTCAAGAGTTTGAGAATCCAGGAGTAATGGCCAATAGATTTCTGATAGCAGAAACTGGAAAGATAGGGTTTTTACCCAACGAAAGGAATCTTAAAATTTTAATTGTGGATCTATTTTGGATGGTTTTTGACTACTTACCAACTAGATGAAGCCCAGGAGAGGCAAATATAACATCTCAACTAGCTACTAGTACAGGGGAATACATAATTTTAAATTTTAAAACTTTAAATACTTGTCCCATATAAGTATAATCACAAGCTTTAATGATGCTAAAAAGGGTTAGAATGTCTAAAATTCTCTTGAAGTTGGCATTACATGGCTTGAGTAAAACCATATCTTTTTGAAAATATTTTATAGGAGGGTCCTAGAATGTATGAATGGGAAGGCCAAAAAAGGCCATTTTGGCCTTGATGACTGATAAGTCATTGGCCATAGCTGTGTGGCTGATCTGAAGGCTTGGTGAGTATTCTGTAGTGCTATGTGGGCCAAAGAAGCCATGGTAGAGGACAAACCTGAAATATGTAAAAATAGATTAGATTGACCAGTCAATATTTATGTGTTCTTGACATATGTATATGTCGACTGAATGTTGATAACCATTGAATCTATACATTCAATGGGTTAAGCTATTAAATGTGTACATTCAATGCGCAAATAATTGAATGTGTACATTTAATGACTGAGTTGTGGAATGTGTAGATTATGTGAATTTGCTATAAATAAAAGGTTTTTATATGACCTATAATTGTATCAATGGTTTGCAATTTGAGAACAAATCTCCCAATGTTAGCATAGCTGCCACGGAAACACTTTTACAAAATTATAATTAAAATGAGATCGTTTTCGGCTAAATCCCTTGTTATTCATCCCCTCTTTTGTAAAATATAAACAATCTGACCATCAAATGTTTATTATCTTCTTTTCCATTGGTTGTTCACCCCATTCCCTGGTGTTTTTTGTTAGTTTTACCTACCCTGCAGGTATTATCGCCCATTAACCGGGAATTACCGGCCCACAAGTTTTACTGTATACTGTCCACTTTTGACCTTATGAATAGTTCCTACATCTCATTAATTTTCGTCTCTCATAGGTTTTATTTTTGGTTTCCCATTGTTGTTTAAATCACTTGGGTATTTTTTCTCTTTTCTTAGCATTACAATACTCCAGTGTGTTTTAATTTTTTTCTTTTTTTTGTCAGCTTGTAGGTCCCCCTTTTAGCTTTCTGGGTGTATATGTCTGCTTAGAAGTTTTAAGTTTTTCAGCTGGCTGAGTGGGGAGTATAGGGTGTCCGTGAGTCACCCACGGGACGAACGACTTAGGAGCTTGACTGCTTGACACTTAGATGACTGAGCATTAAGGATTTTAACTGGGTAGACTCTCCATGGTCCCTTTTCTTTTACTCACAGCTTGAGGTTACTGTAGTATCACTATTCCTTATGCTCAGGGATGTATGCCCCTTGTTGTCTTGCCTTTTTGTTGTTTTTCCTCGTGAATGTTTCACGAAATGGCACCGAGTTGTTTGTCTATGGGTCCACTCAAGCCTCTAGCCGTCTCCCTAGATCCTTTAGGCAGGCAAGCTGCAGCAGAAACATACATCACTTTCCTTGTTTAACTAAGTTTAGAGGTCTGTCAGTTTTGCTGCTACTGTGTGGTGATATTTCCCTAAACCCATGCCCTATTTCATTTGGCTTTGTCAACTGTAGATCAGTCAGAAACAAGGGACCCAGTATTTCGGACATCATGTCCACACACTCTCTCAGTCTACTGGCCATGACTGAGACACACATTCATCCAACTGACAATGTCAGTTTTCTTCATTCCATTACTCCTGCTGGTTTTAAATTGTGTCATAGTCTTCGTTCTCATGGTTTCGGTGGTGGAGTTGGCTTTTTTCTCAATGAAAATATCAAGTTCAAAATCCTTGACAGTCGTACCTATACATCCTTTGAAAACATTGTTATTGGTATTGGCTCTTCTACTAGTCCATTTACGATAGCTTGTGTTTATCGACCTCCAGGCTCATGTTCAGATGAATTTTTCGACCAATTTCTCAATCTTTTTGAGTATCTGTCTTCTGTTAGTTCCTCATTTTTATGTGCGGGGATTTCAATATTCATGTTGACACTACTTCTAGTGATAGTACTAAATTTTTGAGTTGTCTTGATTCATGCAATATTACTCAGCATGTTCGCACACCTACTCACCTTCATGGTCATATCCTTGTCCTCACACCTACTTAGCCTACTGTTGTTTCCAATGTTCGAGTGGTGGATTTTTTTCTGATCACACCATTTTTCATGGTCAGCTTGATTTCCTTAGTCCCTCTGCACCTAAATCAAACACAGTTACCTTCCGGAGATATCACAAGATAAACATGCCAAGCCTGATGTGTGATCTCGCAAATTGTTCATTTGTCACAAGTCCTGGCAGTACAGTTAGTGCCCTTTATGAGCAATACATAAGAGATTTGAGTGGCTTGTTAGACAAACATGCTCCTATGGTCACCCGAACCTTTACCAAAGGGGCCGGAGGTTGGCTATCAGACACCTACTTACAGGCTAAAGCTGTCAGGCGTCAATTTGAGAGGTTCTGGCGGAAAGACAAGTCTCCACTGAATCGGGCAAGACTTCGTAAACAGATCGCTAGGTGCAATACCCTAATCACCAGGGACAAGGCTAATTATTATAGAAACCTTATCAGTGACAATTCTCAGGACTCTAAGAAACTGTGGCAGGTTCTACGCTCAGTACTACACTCTGTTCCCGACAAGGTACTCCCCTCTCAGGCCTCTCACATAGGTCTTGCCAACCGTTTTGTCACCTTTTTCTCTGAAAAAAATAAGTAAAATCAGGGACTCCTTTACAAACACTGACTCATTCACTCTTCCTGCTCCTTCTGATGTACCCAAATTTGACCTTTTTAAGTCTGTTTTTGAGGATGAAGTACGGAAAGTAATTACCAAATCACCAACTAAATCTTGCCTACTTGATCCATGGCCTACTTTTCTAGTGAAGGAATGCTTGGATATTCTCCTGCCCTCAATTACTAAGCTTGCAACTGTTCTCTAACTGAAGGTGCTGTCCCTGCTGGTTTCAAAAAGGCCATAGTCTCTCCTTTGATTAAAAAGTCTTCACTACCACCTGATGAATTAAAAAAACTACCGACCTGTCTCCAGTTTGAGCTTCATCTCCAAACTTGTTGAACATGTAGTGGCTTCTCAGTTAAATGACCATGTCACCTCCAATGGTCTTGAAAATGTTAGTCAGTCTGCTTATAAGCAAGGTCATTCGACTGAAACCGCACTACTGTCTATTAAAAACGAAGTCCACCTTGCTCTTGCTAGAGGTGAAGCTACTGCTGTTGTTCTCTTGGACCAATCAGCAGCATTTGACACCGTTGATCATAGTACCCTCATTGAATGTTTGAGTTCCTGGTTTGGTGTTGGTTTCCTTTTCTCATTATACACTACACCACTAAGTAATGTTATCCAGAAGCATCCTGGCATTCTTTTCCACTTTTATACGGACAACACGCAGTTATACGTTCATCTCACACACAAGCATGCCAGTCTGGCCTTTGAAAGGCTGAAAAAATGCTTGGATGATGTTAGAAAGTGGCTCTCAGTAAACAAGCTTAAACTTAATCCTGATAAGACAGGGTTTATTCTGTTCGGTTCAAAAAATATCTGTACAAAACTTGGCAAATTTTTCCCAGTTAATATACTTGGTACCCTCCTGTCACCTGCCGAGGCAATTAGGAACCTTGGTGTCTGGTTTGATTCTGATTTTTCCTTCTCTTGCCATGTCAGGAATATCTGTAAGGCTTGTTTTGTTCATATCAGGGATTTAAAGCAACTCAGAGGGTATCTTACTCGTGATGCTGCACTCCTGGCTGCAAATGCCTAGGTTGGAAGTCGGCTAGACTACTGTAATTCTCTTTTCAGAAGTCTCTCTGCTCTTGACCTTCGTAGGCTCCAATGTGTTCAGAACAGTCTAGCTAGAATGGTGGCGAATACCAACAAGTACTCACATATCACTCCTGTAAGAAAGAGTCTTCATTGGTTGCCTATCAAGCATCGCTCTATCTTCAAGGTTGCCCTTTTGGTGTACAAGTTTCTACATAGTGGCCATCCAAAATACTTCGAACCTTTCCTTAAACCTAGACACAGTATGTACAGAACGCGTAAAAGTCAATCTCAGGGTGTTTTGCTTGAGGTCCCACATTTTGCATCAATATATAAGTCAAAGAAGTATTTTGGCCTTAGCTTTGCGTACGATGCTCCAATGATTTGGAATAATCTCCCTGACGATGTACGCTCAGCTAAATCTCTCTCCTCATTCAGGAAGAAGTTGAAAACTTACCTCTTTGAAAAAGCCTACCCACCCTAGTTTTTTTCCTCAGTTTTCATTTCGTCTTTCTCCGTGATGCCAACCCCTGTAATGTCTCTGATTTAACGATTATGATCTCTGATTTTTGGCTTTATGAGTCTGTCAATAGATAGAGATTAAGCGCTATAAAAGAACTATTAGAATTAGAATTAGAGCACTCCAGTATGTGTCACTCTTGATGCCTGCATTGACCAAGTTACCAGGAGGAAAGATAAGATCAATGATGACGTTATGATGAGGGGCATTGGGTTTCTCTATGGTCATAAAAAGGGGAGAGGTGGTGGCTAGGGAGGAGGGGGGGGTCAAAAAGCCGTACTATGGCCCCATACCCCAGTTCTTATTGCAAATAGTTTTCTATGTCTCTAGGTAAGCTTTAGCTGAGGAGTGGTTCTCAAAGCGACTAACAAGGGGAGTACATCTGACAAAGTCAAGAGGGAAGTCATATCTGATGAGCAAGCATAGCTGTCTGTCCCAATACTTTGGAGGAGATTATCCCACACATTTCAGGGTTTAGTTGTGAAATTAGGCTGATTTGGGCTTTATTGATATTTTATCGCCTGAATTCTTGATTAATTGTTGCAAAGCTATTGGGTAAGCTTTAACAGAGACTGGTTGAACTTTAGGAGGGATCTGTAAATCACCCAGAGGTATGAATAAGAATTTGATCTTATTCTGAGCATCCCATTGCTGTAAGATGGTACATGTAGACAATTTATTTTTGTAGTTGAATTTTTGGTTTCAGTCCAAATGGGTAAATTATACATAGTATCTTGGTCAATATATGGTGTAGTAGTTATTTTATGTTGAGACTGATGCCCCACATTTTGGCTTTTCTCGGGAGCATCACTTATTGATGCAGCAACACTGCCAACAGCTTGGAGTAAATTATTTGGAGTACCTTGGCTTTTGAGAGGCACCTAGCATTCTATGGGTTAATTCTTTTAAGCCGGAGTCCTAGTGAGGCATGTGCTTCCAGTGATCACTTTGTTTTCTCTGAACTTTCATGATTTGTAACATAGCATGATGAGTGATCATGATTCAGCCTGTCTCCTCACTAATGGGTGACACCTTTGCTGCACTACTCATGTCTTTGATGGCTTTAGGGCTCATGCTAGTAGACCGAAACCCCTTTTGGCCTTGTTGATTTAGCCCTTCCCTAAGAATAACAAACAAAAAAGCATTATTTCCTGACTACGATGCTTTTGCTGTTGTTTGTGTGATCCACTAGACGACAGGGTCATGTTATCGAAGCACAGTAAATTTGTTCTTACAATGGACTGGTGTTTCTGGAGCACTTAACTTGTCATTAACAGTGTTTCTCGGGAAATTCTATCCACTGGATTTGTCAGTGTTTACCTTCTGTTTTAGGGTGCACCTTTACATGATGATCAGCAGTCTATCAGCAACTTTAGCCCTTTGGGTGCGACTGGATTCTGACTGATTACTTTGAGTACTTTTTCAGTTTTGTTTGAGTACCTGAGCAAAAGTATAGTCTTTGAAGCGATAATAGTTCAGTATTTTTAGCTTTTTACATCACTTTCTTCTCTTATGTTAGTGCAAAATCCTGCAACCCTTTGCAAAAAATTGAACATGCTCTCCTATGTGACACTATTTTGTGCAGTTCTTGCCAAAGCAAAAAGTTGGGGCCATGGTTTTTGATAATTTTTTTGATAATTTATTTGGACATTACCCCACCTCCGTCCAGATTTGAACTTACTTTTTTCATTTATTGTAGCCACATCTTAAAGCCTAAGATCCACTGCATCTTGCATTCTTCCTCATTTTCACTCAACACAAGATCCAGGTCCTGTGAAGAAGAACTGGTCCTTGGGGTTCTAACCTCGTCAGAGTTAAACCTAGAACTGTCAGCACTCGGGGCATTTACAATACTCCTAACTGAACTATCAATACTGTAACTAGATTTACTGGCATTTAATGCAACACCTTTCATTTGACACCTTGTGCATATGGGCCTTTTGTCCTGACCCCTTCACCCAGAACAGTTTTAGCATGAAACAACACTATACGGTTAAAAATGAAGCCAATATGTAAATAGTGAGGACAAAAAACTACACTGATACAAGCATTAAAGTTTGCATACATCAATACAAAACAACGCCACTCACCCGCTAAAAACCATTTAAGTACACCAATGCTGACACAAAATACAATATTATGAATCAAAGATATACCTCAAGTGATCCATCTGCTGGTGACAGAAAAAAAAACAATAAGGTTATAATATAATAAAATACCTAAAATGTTAAAATAAAATATCAAAAAAACACTACAAAATAAACAAAATTTAGGCAAGAAACACTGGAGCCAGGTCAAAGTTCATGCAATGAAATTTTGACATGTAGAACAAGAAGATTTTTTTATAAACAAGGCCAAAAGGTGTTTTGGTCCCCTAGCACTAGCAAAGCCATCAGAGACAAGAGTAGTGTACTAGAATTAACGAAAGTCTGTTGACACAAATAAATTCCAACTCAGACACATCCCACAGGTGGTGTAGAACTGAGACGGTCACCGATCCAAGTACTAACGTAGCCCATTGCCGCTTAACTTCAGTGAGCAGACAAATACTCATCACGCTGTGCCACAGCTGATGAAAGTTCGGAGACAAAAAAATTTATTCCTAGAAATGTAAGCTCTACCGAGGCTCATGCTTAAAACCTGGGGAAATTAGAGCTGTACAACTTTTTGTCGTACATCCCCAAATCCATGGTCAGAGCAATTGTCGTTACCACAGAGAGATTGGCTGAATAAGAAAATATGGTTGCAAGACCAAACACAAACTGAGAGCCTTCCTCAGGTAGAACAACCAAATAAAGTGGAACAAACATCACCAGGCAATTCTTGTTCAGCATGTAGGAGCATCAAAGCAAAACTATGACGAAATTGCTTCTCAGATATTCACAATGCCAATTTTACCTGCTGTAAGAGCCCCGAAAGAAGGTTCAAATGGTGTATCTAAATTTTAGGGTATTTCGTTATTTAAAGAAACAAATACCAATTTTATTTTCCTTCTGGTACATGCAAAAGCTTGATAATATATACTCACTTTCATAAATTTAGTGTAATCTTAAGTACAAGTACTGTGGTCTTACACTTTAATTGCTTTGATTTTTTTCTGTTCTGTGTGTCTCTGTAACACTTGCTATATGTAATTCATTAAATTCTGGAGAACATACCTTTGTTGTCACTTTCAATACATCTCCCCAAACCACAATACACAAGCCACAACCACAAGGTGCAGGCTTGGAAATAGGCCTGATATTATTCATTAATTGAGTATTTTTAATTAAACAAGCAAACCAGCAAGGAACTTTGCTACCTGCCACATGTGAATGTACACTTGCAGGGTTTAGTGACTGCATGTAACAATTAATGCATAGAGATTTATGTAAAAAGAAGAATACTGTTGAGTAACTAATTTAACAAATAAGAATTGTAGCTTCCTGTGCTGGAAAAGGCAGTGGTGATTCCTGTTAGGGTGATTACCATTATAAATGATCACTCCTGTATTCGCGTAATTATTAGTGATCTGTTTTGCAAATGGAAACCTGTAAGAGCAGTGGATATAAGCGTAGCCATTTGTTGTAGTTGCTGTTATGCATTTAGATTAATTGGAGTAAATACCAGAACTGCTTAATAAGTGGCAAACTTGATGTTATTTCCTCGTGGACATGCTTTGGCAGATGAAATCATGGATGATCAATGCCAAATAGTATGATCCCAATATTTGTTATAACCATAGTTAAATACACTATATTATTAATTAGGTCAGAATGTTGATGTCTGCTCCCAATATAAACACATCTGTCTAAATGGCAGTCTTGCAAAACTCTTTATAAAATACTTTCAGAAAAAAATAAAATATACTTGTTTCCATGCAAAGAATATTTTAAACTATTGAGCTTCTCCAGTAGTATTACATTATATATTAATACTCAATACAATATCTCCTTTGCTGCAGGACTAAAAGCACTATCTGACCCATCCCAACTGCACATGCATAGCCCTAACACTGAGCTATTTACATTCCTCTAACTGAAAGACAGTTTCAGGGATGAGCATTTATCAATGCCCTTCTGGTTCTTTATGCATAAGGGATAGGACGTTATGACCGATTCCCATCATTTGAAAAAGGTCATCCCAGCCACAATGTATCTTCCTGTACCTCGGATGGAACAGAGGTCCTTAAAATTCCTGGGTGAGTGTATTACCCACCTGCTCACAGTGGCAGTATGGCTGCAATAAATTTAGAAAGTTTTACCACATAAACCAAGACCATACTTTTTGACAAGGTTATAGGTCATGATCTCAAGAATCCAAAGAACCGAAATTTTAGGGGATTTTCGTCTCAGTTTGCATTCACAACAGTTATGAGACTGGGTTTGACTTATCCTTGGTTTCTTCATTATTAAACTATTTGGAGGATGACCCCATTTTTTTTCTTTGCCGCAGTGGTTGTATGAAAAAACATTACAAGATTATGATTGGCAGTTTACATATAAGATAGTATTAATGTCTTACATTGGATTTGCTTTGAAAATTCTCTCTTGAACTTGTGAAAAAATCTGCAGAGAAAATTATCTTAAGTTTGAGACAAGATTTATTTGACCCCAGAGTTAGTACATTCCCCAAGGGACCCCCAAGATAGAAAACCCCCATGAAATGGGATAAATATATAATTTATTCTACTAAAAGTTCTTTTATGATACCATTACATATTTTTCACAAGATACTGACTTTATAAGGGGCATGCATTCAACAGATTACTACTCTGCAAGGCCCCGGACTATGAATAAAACAGTATGACCTATTACACAAATCATTCAAACACAAAGGTCAATTTAGTCTAAACCTTCATGTAAGGCGCTAACCAAAGTTTAAATAGAAATTTGGAAAAGTAGCCCAATACAGTGCGTTCATGCAAGTGGATGGAATTAATTGAAGTAATTACTAACTGTTGCTCATAAACCAGGTAAGTAAAAGAAATAACATGACCCCAAGGGCAAAGGTCAATCAAAGGCCAATTTAGTCTAAACACAAGTGCAAAGCCCCCATACTAAAACTATGGATAGAACCCACTAAGAATATTGAGAATACACTTGTCATTACTTGAAATTGAATGGCAATAATTGGCAACGCCTGTATAAACTGTCAAAACACCAAACAGGTGTTTAATTGCAGTCTGTACAAGGCCAACCTCCGGGCACCTTAGAAGAATATATACAGAATATAGCCAGCCAGTGTGTCCAAGCCACAAGTTCAAGTGAGGCCAGGATCTATGTATTTGATGAACGTGGAAGTTTGGCCTAAACAAACGCATCCTGAGCACAGTCGTAGGTAACCCTTTCTTTGGTGTGTCCTGCAAGGATGTATTCGTGACGCCATTTTACTCTTTTACAAGAACTTCAACCGAACCACCTCTTTGTGATTTTAATTTTGAAGGCATGGAAGAAAGAATCAATTATGATCCTATATTTTGACACTTTTTGAACTTTAAACCTCTATATCTTGACTTTCGCTCAACACATTTCAACGTCTAATAGCTCATTAGATAGGTATGCCTCTCAGCTATTATGTTCTTAAGTTTTATCCTCACCATTATGTTGAAAATATATGAAAATCATAATTTTATCATGATAAGTAGTGCAATACATGTGAATCAATTAAGGAACCTAATTTGCACTATGTTCGAAGTTCATCTTCAAACCGTTATCAGAGAACTGTAATTGAACCAGTATTTGCAAATCATCATTTCTTGTAGAGCACAAGTTGTATTTCTTCTTCTCCATATGTGCAAATGTAAAATAAAATAGCTTGTAAAATAACAAAGTAAAATAAGGTAAAATAAATAAATGCACAGCAGAGAAAAAGAAATTCAACAATAAAAATGCATTGAAAATTTTCCTTGTGTTACCCCTACCAAGTCTGAATTGCAAATGGAAGAAAGAGCTGGGCCACGAGGCAGATCATGGTCAATGAAATTACAGATTACAAATCACCCATGGTGTATTACAAAGCTAAATTACAAATTAAGGTCCCTCCAGGAATAAACTTGCAGCCCCCTAAGAGGCTGCCCGCACATTCCTGGTCAGTATTGGTTCTAGTTGTTGATAAAAGTTGTTGTATGTGTATGTTTTGATCATGTGGCATAAAAACAGAAGCCCTCAGACCCCTTTTTATTTTAATATCAAACTCTTCTATAAGGTATTGCGTGGAAAACCTTGGCTTAGTCATTCATCACTATAAATGAGGCAAAATAAGGAAGTAAGACACTAAAACAGGAGCACTAACATAGTGGCCTCAGCGACCTTCTGCTAAGGGGTGTTGGGCATCAAAGCAGAAGGTTTATGGTTTGATAAACTTCTGGGTCTTGGTGACTGTGCCCTTGTCCAAGTTTGATGTCCCCCTTCACCCCAGACTACAAAGTTGAGAATGTAAACCGGCGACAGGCTGGCATCCTATTCAGGGTAGAAAGACTCTGAGCTGCCTCCTGTCACAGTAATAAGTAAGCACTAGTGGTGTGGAGAAGTGATTTAAAGTGACCTTGCAAAGCAGTTAGCATAGATCATAAGCCCCATGTCTGTAAAAATGTTGTAGGGGCCACGGTGGCAGAGTGGTAACAGTCTCGCCTCCCACCTCTGAGATCAAGGTTTGATTCCTGGCCCAACATCAAGTGGAAAAGCTGGTATTGTTTGCCGTTGGTTGACAGTTTACAGAACCTTGACGAACTGTATATACTGGTTTCCTCTGCTTTCCCAACTACCCATCGTGATATGACCTGCACAGTTTTGAAAGCAATGTAAAACCCAAATAAATGAATATAAAATGTTGCACAATATGTTATAAAAGCTTATAAAATCTTATTATAAAATATTATCGGTAATAAATCTGGAATGTTTCATCAAAAGTCATTCTTTAACTTTAAAACCACTACTGCCAGACCGTTTTTGGTGCAAAGCAGTTATAACACAGCAAGCCCGCTAATGATTTTCATTTTTAAATTTCAGCACAGCTGCATTGGAAAGCTTAGTTTTCAGTATTTCATTGTGGCATTGTTATAAGCAAACATTCCTTGAAATAAAGGCCAAGAAGCACTCAATTATGTGATAATAACTCTGGTATAAAACATATCTGCAGATAAATTATTGACAGACAGGCGTCAAATGGACAAGAGTTAATATAATTAAAGCACAGATTGCAAAAATCATGTCTCGAGTGGCAGCCATTGACACGTGATTTAGATGTGGTAGTAGAGCTTTGTCCCAAGGTATTATGTATTTCAGCCAAAGCCTATACTTAAGCAACACCGTATGACCAATGGACAGCAGACTTATTGGAATTGACCATTTATCATCATTCCCAAGGGAGGTTACTTCAGACGTATGAATCTACAAGGCCTAATTCTATATCCACATTTATATCCGGACAGAGACCTCAATTTTTAAATTGGCAAGAGTCCTACTAGAATTTTCCAGGAATTGCTGAAAAGGGGTTGGATAATTCAAACACATCCCGGCCCTGCTACAGAGATCATACTGGGAACTACCCACCGTACCAACTGTGTCGTAGTTAGAATAATAAACTATGTTGGGATTATTAAATTTATTCCATATACACATCACTAGCTAATAACTATTTACAGACTTTAACCAAGTTACACGTTGTGATTTACTAGCACTGGGGCCACGGTAAAGTTGCTTTATAATGTTAAGGTGGCCATAAGTTAAGCATAGCAAGTACTAAGTACTGACTTATAACACAATTAATGCTATAGGTAGTATTACAGCAAAGAAGAGGCCACCTCAAGTTAAGCTTACATTTATGATAAAGGGTTTGCCAAACAAGGTGGCCTTAACAAAAGGGCAAGATGAGTAATAAATGGTGAATTGCAGTGAATTAAATTAGTTAAATCGAAATATTCCAGGATGGCCAGACTATAAGAGTTTATAAGGGTGAATGAGTTACAGAGAGGATATTCGAAGCAATTGCAAACTGAATTGAAAATTTTAGATGAATTACTACTGGAAGTGATAACTACATGATTTTTGATGTTATTCCCAGCATTTGTGAATTATGAGAAATGTATAAGAGCAACCCAAAGCCAAGTACTAAAGTCTGACACTCCAGGACTTTTAACCCGACTATATGATTATAACATAATTTCAATACAATTTGATTGACAGGTGATATGATGAATTCAGATCTCTGACCTTACTGATCTTTCGTCAACAAAAATAAAAGTCAGTAGATGGAACCATTTCGCTATGATTAGATTATCAATCATTAGTGGTGTGTGGCCACCAGGCCTGTCAGTCCTCCATCCCGGGAATCCCTTAGCAGAGCAGTGTGGATGAGGTCGAAGTGGTTTGAATGCCAGGAATCCCCCAAGGAATTCCTGCTGCAAAGGGTTACTTGAGTCACCCTAGAATGATTGGTTATTGCCTAGTGAAGCAGAACCCTGCACTGTGACCTTGCACTGTGTGCAATTTAAATTATGTTATGCAAGGGACAAGACATGTTGTTTTTTTAAGATTTTGCTTGAATTATATTTGAATTATTGTCTTGCTTTTATTAATTATAGTCAGGACAGTTTTTAAAGTTATATTTTATATATCAGTGCTATTGTATCAAGATATTTATGATATTTATGACCAGTTGTTGACTGAAGTGGAATTCTACACTGATGGAATCAGATACCTGCTGATCACCGATTTTGGCTACTTGAAAACTCAAAGGCTCGATTCGGCTTATATAAGCCGGGGGGAAAGGGACGGTCTAACCTATCTTTTGTCCTCCATATTGTAAGTGTCGTTTTAAGTTAACTTGTCACAGTAGCTGGGGTACCCAGTACAATAACAATGATAAAAGAAACCATAACAATGGTAAACGAAACAAATTTTTTTGTTCCAAATGCCATGAAAAGCCATTGGAAAGAAATGTGACAGATTTAAAGTGGCAGCTAGTTCACCAAAGGGCGGTTACAGATCAGATACTGATGCCAGCTTGTTTGAATTATCAGATGCATGGGTCTGTCAGGTATATAGTGTACACACTAAGAAAATTAAAGCATCATCAAAAGCCACAAAAAGGAGGTAACATGGATGTTTTGGTAAAGGATAGAGTGGCATGGCCACTTGAGTGAATTTTTTTGGGGGGGTCACGAGATAAAGGGTGACATACGATCAATTAAGTATGACCCAATTTGTGCAGGGATTTGTCAAGGATAGCAGAGCCAGACCACAGTGTCAGGGAGAATATGTTAACATACATGGGCGACCTTTTTTCAGGATGCCACAGAATTCAATAAAATTGAAAATTTTATTTTAAATGTAGCTTTTATAAGCTACAATACCTACCTATTGTAACAATATGCTTTACCGGTGGTTTTACCACTGGAAGCTTCCAACCGGAGTAAATGTTGAAAACTTTACCCGTGAAATTAAAATTAACTGGTCACAATTATGCCGGCATATTACCGGTATATTTCCGGTATATTGCCGGTATAGTACCGGTGCGGGTAAAGAGCACCTGTCTGGTCATGTGACCTAGGGAACCTATCAGATGCTAGCTATAGCTCTTCCTCATTTTGTTGGAACCTCAGCCCTATCTTCCAGTGGAAAGTCTGGAAAGCGGGGAGGACCAGGGAGGGCCTGTACTTGTTACAATAGGTAGGTATTGAAGCTTATAAAAGCTACATTTAAAATAAAATTTTCAATTTTATTACGCTACAATAGTCCTACCTATTGTAACAATATGCTGAATCCCAGCATATTGGAAGGCTGGGAAGACTGGACACTGGCTAAGAAAAAACTGGTGGAAGACTAACCATTCAGGAAGAACGTCCAGAGTCCAGGGAGGAGGAAGGAGCCTGAATGTGTTCTAGGAAAGGCACATCAAGGCGAAGGGGTATACTCCGGCTCTCCTGAGGTTGATGTGCCACACCAAGGGAAGGGAGACCGTCTTGGTAAGCACAGCCAGCGCAGGCACTCCATTGCAGGATCTAAAACATAAAGTACACAAAGTACGATGAAAAGATGAGAAAAAGGGAACATGATACGACATAAGAAAAAATCTAAAGAAAGCAAAACTAAGATTACAGAAAAAGTAAAACTTAACCTTACATTCTAAAGATAATTGGAATAAGAATATACTCCTGGTAACAGAACGCAGGTAAAGAAAAAACAGCAGGAAATAAAAGAAAAGATTAGTTACCTGAAAGGGTTGAAGAACCCGCTCTATGGTGTCAGAGGATTCTGACACGCCCCGTCTAGGTGGTTCCCGGAGTAGTGCCCCCCCCTGTTTTCTTCCCTGGAGTTAGCTGGAAGGAGGCATGACCTGCTGAGCTGCAACAAAGGATCCTAGATGATAGGAGCCTTCTTTTTGGTCTTGACCAGTAAGGTCTTTGAGATAGAATTTGGTGAAGGTATTGTGAGATCTCCAATGACAGGCTTGCATGATCTGATCTAAAGATGTCCCCCGTAGAAGGCTTTTGAGGCCGCGAAGGCTCTGACGTCATGGGCCTTTACCCCAGTGAAGACCATGTCTGTCGATTCCACCCTAGAGTAACAGAACTGAATTGTGTGTTTTATCCAAGACGAAATTGTGGAACATTGAATATCCTTTGAGTGGCCCAGTTTATAAGAAATAAAAAGCAGGTGTCTACCTGTTCTGGAGTCTTTTGTTCTATCCAGATAATGTTTTAGGGCCCTGACAGGGCAAAGGAGAATATCCAAGTCTCGCGAGTCTTGGTCACTTTTTAGGGCTGGAATGATGACCGGGGAAACGATGTGGGGACCCTCCTTTGCTAGTTGGTTCTTGGCTATGAAGGAGGGTGAGGGAGTGAGTTGAACCTGCTCCCAGTTGCCTAGGCAAAGAGTACCATCATGAGTCCAGGCGTGGATTTCGCTGCGCCTCTTTCCTGAGGCCAGAGCTAAGAGAAAAACTGTCTTCCACGTGGTCAGTTTTAGTGTATATTCCTCCTGTGGTTCAAATGGAGGTTGTGTGAGTTTGTGAAGGACCAAAGCAAGGTCCCACTTTGGGAGTGGCCTGGACTTTTTTGGTTTGTCTCTATAGAAGCTGGCAATAAGTCTGGCTATATCCGTATTGGAGCTAATGTTAGGGTGAGAGTTCCCGAGGGTATCTGCAATAGCGGTCCTGTAACCTTCGATGGTGGAAGGGCTTCTGTTTAGATCGTGAAAAAGATACCAGAAAAAATTGCAGATGTCCCCTATAGAGGGACTCCCGAAGTCCACCTGTTGTTCCATGCACCATCTTTGGAAAACAGACCATTTTGAGGTGTAGATTGCTCTTGTTGAGAGTCTTTGAGGAGCAGCAATTCTGTCTGCCACTTCTGCAGTGAACCCTCTTTGTTGCAACGCTGTGCTCCTAGATACCAGACGTGGAGGTTGAGGGAGGCCGGGTTGGAGTGGAAAATGTTGTTCATTGTTTGTTTGAGTAAGGTTCGCGTTTGAGGTAACCGTCGAGGTACGTCCAGTGACATTTCCACTAGGTCCCAAAACCATGGTTTCGATGGCCAGCCTGGGGCGATCAGAAGAAGCCTGCATATTTGTGACTGGAGTTTCTGTATAACCTTGGGCAGGAGGGCGGTTGGGGGAAAAGCGTATGCAACCAGATTCTCCCATGGAATGTTCAAGGCGTCCACTGCCCAAGCTTGGGGATCTGGGATCGGAGAGACGTACAAGGGGAGTTTTGTGTTCAGCCGGGTTGCAAAAAGGTCCACTTGGGGACTTTCCCATATCCTTGATATTTGTTTGAAAACTTGTGGAGATAGGGACCACTCTGTGCTTTGGATCTGGTTCCTCCTTGAGAGGCCATCCGCTATCACATTGAGGGATCCGGGTATGTGTCTTGCTCTGAGTGTGACGTTGTTGAGATTGCACCATGTCAGAATTCTCCACATTAGAGCGCAAAGTTCTGCGGATTTTGTGCCGCCCTGTTTGTTTATGTAGGACACTACGGAGGTGTTGTCCGAGGCAATGAGAACGCGATTGTTCTTGCAAGTGGTCTTGAAGAACTGTAGCGCTAGGAGAACTGCCTTTAATTCCAAAAGGTTGATGTGGAGATGACTTTCTATGCGAGACCAGACCCCTCCTGTTGAGTCGTGATCTAAGTGTGCGCCCCAACCTGCGTTTGAGGCGTCTGTAAAGATCAGTTTTTCGTGTTCCCTTGGGTGGAGAAACTCTCCTTGTAGCACGTTTTTGGGGTCTAACCACCATTCCCCGTGTCGTATCATCTTCTGATTCCAGGGGATTGGAGTATCCAGAGGCATCGGATATTTCCAGTGAGTCTTGAGATGCCATTGAAAAGGTCTCATATGAATCCTGCCCAGTTTGACTGTCTTCTCCGTTGATGCAAGTAATCCAATGGTGGACATAAGAGTCCTTGCACTGATAACAGACTTCGACGAGAGGCGACGGAACATATCCTGAAGCTTCTTCCACCTGTCTTGCGTGGGCTTGACAAGCCCCATATCTAGCAAAAAGTGGTAACCCAGAAAATCGAACCTCTGGGAAGGTACCAGTTCTGACTTCTTGAAGTTCACTATAAAACCCAAATCCCGGATTAGGTTCAACAACTTTTGGGTTTGTTTCTGGCACTCCTCCTTGGAGGGGGCGTGAACCAGCCAGTTGTCCAGGTATTGGTGAATGCGTATTCCCCGTTGCAAGGCTAAAAGTCTGACCTCCTTCACTACATTGGTGAAGGTCAAGGGGGCTGTAGCTAGGCCGAACGGAAGGCTGGTGAACTGGTAAGAGACACCTTTGTGGTGGAACCGGAGGTACTTTTGTGAGTGAGGCTGAATGGGGATGTGAAGATAGGCGTCCGTGAGGTCGATAGAGGTGACCCACTCGTTCTTTCTGAGGGAAGCTCGTATGGACTCTGGGGTTTCCATCTTGAACTTTGATATGGCCTGAAATTTGTTGAGGCAACTTAGATCTATTACTGGCCTCCAGCGGTTGCCTGGTTTTGGGACCAGGAACAGACGGCTGTAGAATCCGAGGCTGTCTGGTTTTTGCACTATGTCGATTGCGCCTTTGCGAATTAAGTCTTGAATAGCACTCGACAAGGCACTTTGTTTGTTTAGATCTGAGAATCCGCTGATTATGCAAGGAGTCCTGGACAATTTTGGGCGCTCCCTGAAGGGTAGTTTGTATCCTTCTGCAATCACGTTTTGAATCGAATGATGCGCGCCTAAATTTTTCCACACTGGCAGAAAAAGTTTTAACCTGCTTCCCACTTTTAGGTTGTTCTCGTTTTGAACTTGATCTTGAATAAAGACAATATGAGACTGTACACTTGGAGTCTTTACCCCCTCCTGTGGGGTGTGGGAACGAGGAGTCTTTACCCCCTCCTGTGGGGTGTGGGAGCAAGGAGTCTTTACCCCCTCCTGTGGGGTGTGGAAGTGAGGAGTCCTTTCCCCCTCCTGTGGGGATAGAAAACACGGAGTCCTTACCCTCTCCGGTAGGGTGTGGGGACAAGGAGTCCTTTCCCTCTCCTGTAAGGTTGTTGCACTCAGAGACGTTTTCCCTTCTTGGGGAACATACTGGGGAGGGTAATCCAAGTGAACGTCTGAAAACATTGCAGGTCTTTGTCCAGGAACTTGTGGAGGTAACGGTATTTGAGAAATGTTATTGAGGAGGTTGCTGTTGTTGTTTCCCAGGGTGAGAGTTACCTCCACGGCCGCGTCCCCTGCGACCACCTCGACCTCCTCTTCGGCCCCCTTGGTGAGGGTGGGGGAAGAACGGTTGCTGAACCATGTATTGAGGCGCCGGCATTGGCTGATAGAAAAGGCCCTGAGGGGCATGACGCTGTCCACCTCTGCCTCTCTTTTGTTTTTTGTAAGGGTGGAAGCGGTCTTTCTTGAAGACTGGTTTCACCCCCAGCCCGATGAGGTGCTGTTCGTATTCCTGCATTAAGGTTCTGTCGAACAGGTCACCGCCTGAGATGGTTGCTGAGCGAAGATTGCGCAGTCTGAATGCATCCAGGTTTGGATGGGCGTGGCGGAGGTAAGCATCCCTCCTTAGTAACACAAGATTTGTGAGTGAGGAGATGAAATTTGCAACCAGATCCGCGTAGGCTTTAGACATACTCCTGCTGATGTCAAGCATGAATTGCATTTGTGCGGCCTCTTGCTGAGTAATTTGATAGAGTTGAAGCAAGATTTGGTCCCGCGTAGGATGATCCTGTGTGGTCCTAAGTTGGTCAAACAACTTTTCCTGTTGGTCTCTGGAAACTCTGAGATTGTTTAAACATGACTCACTGGCCATGCCGAAGGTAGAAAGAAAATTGGCAATACTAAAATTTTCTCGAACCATGTATTCCAATTTTACAAGTTCTTTCTGTTGTACTGTGGCTGGAGGACCACTGCGATATCCCGGTTTGGCAATGTTTGAGAAGGCCTGGGGCACAATTTGCGGGGTCTGCGAGTACTTCTCGTCTACGATGTTGTACCAGCTACCTTTATGAGGGGGGATAGCTGGAAATTTACCAATGTCCAGTGTAGAGGAAGTGCTAGGTTTCACCGCTTCATCCTGGGCTGTTTGGAGGCGCGAGAGGTCAGATACCATGGGTAGTTTTATAGATGGCGGTCTGCCTGCTTTCTCTTGCATAAGGAGAAGAGGGTCGCGTCCCAACGTCGAACCCGGTTTGTAGTGTTCCTCTGAAGCCGGGTCTGGGATGGAGAGAAACTCCCTAACTTTTTGAACTAGTTCCCGGAAGGGAAGGTTAGGGGGAGCTGCCTGTTCACCTGTATCGGTGGGTTCTTCTGGCCTTGAAGTGGCAAAAGAAGAAGCCGAGGAGTCTGCGCCGTATTCCTCCTGTTCTAATACCTGCAAGGGAGACTGCAGTTTTGTAGTAGTAGAAGGGATGGAGGTTGGAGCTACCGTAGGCTGAGCAGAGGGAGGTACGGTAGAAGGTTGTGTAGGCACAGAAGGCACTTGGATCTGAGAAGCCACTGCCTGAAGTGACTGAGAGGCAATGGATGATGAACCCTTTACATTGGCTAGTCCCTTCTTAATAGCCGGAGGGGGTTGAGATGGAGTCTCGTCCATCGGTTCCTCAGATTTTGAAGCAGCTGGAACTGCAGACAAAGGAGTAATTGAGACGATGTGAGGTTGTGCAGGAGTAGGAGCCAGACGGTTAAACATGTTCTCCATTGACTGTTGTAGAAAGGCTTGGAGACCTGTCTGGAGTTGTGTTGAAATATCCCTCATTTGTTCTTCATTTTTCCTTTGAAGCTTGTGCATCAGTTCAAAGTTTTGCTGTTCCAGGTGACTTTTAAGAAGTTGTGTCCTGGGTGTTTGAGGGATATCGAGAGGAGTAGCTGTCCTCTGTGGTTGTGGCATTTGAAAAGACATCCTGGATGTGTGTCTGCTTGGTGTTTGTCCGGTGGATAGAGTATCCTGGGTTAATACCGGATCCGGCGCCCTGAAAAGGGCTGAAGAATCAGACGATTGTTGAACCGGTCCGGTAGCCGGGAAATTCATCCCCGGTACAGAAGCAGAAGATGTCTGGGTATTGAGAGGGCTAATGCCGGAGACCGGTGCAATATTGCCGGTCTGTTCAGCATCCAAATCCAGCAGAGTGTCATCCACTTGGCCGAGATCTTCACCGGTAAATACCGGTTCCTCATCTTCCGGTTCTAAACTCTCATCATGAGAGCCGGCACGTTGGCGATAGGAAGATCTCTTTGAAAAGCATTCATGTAAATGAATCCATTGCTCTTCTGTGAGAGCAGAGCAGGCGGCACACTGATCAATCTTTGCTCCCTTAGCACAGGGATCCTGTCCCTTGCGCTTGGATCTACATCCAAAACAAGTTAAATGGGAGTCAAATTGGGGCATAAAATGGCCACATTTGCCCCTTTTTTGATAAGGTGGTGTCTTCACCATGATATCAAAAGAATCTATAAAGTAATCACAATAAGATAATGCAATATAAAACTGTCTACCCACAGTTAAAATAAGGTAACTATACTAAAAAAGCAGAGTTACTTGAAAGCCAGCTATACAAGATGGCTTCCAACAAAAAATGAGGAAGAGCTATAGCTAGCATCTGATATGTTCCCTAGGTCACATGACCAGACAGGTGCTCTTTACCCGCACCGGTACTATACCGGCAATATACCGGAAATATACCGGTAATATGCCGGCATAATTGTGACCAGTTAATTTTAATTTCACGGGTAAAGTTTTCAACATTTACTCCGGTTGGAAGCTTCCCGTGGTAAAACCACCGGTAAAGCATATTGTTACAATAGGTAGGACTATTGTAGCGTAATAAAAGACCATAGTTTTATAAAGCCTACCAGGTAGGCCAGTGTACCTTTGCCAGGAAAACTTAATAAGTGGGTAGGCTCCACTGACATATATGTTCTTTCTGTGTCGCACATGGCAGAATAATGCAGCAATCTGAAAAGAATGCCATTTTGCAAGACAGGCTAGTGCAAAAAATCCAACAGAATGCTGCTCAGTCCCGGTAAAAAAAACTGAGCAGCTATCAAGCAGATGAAAAAATGTCAGTTTGTGGGTAGTTGTAAAGTGAAAGTCAGTGACAAGTGTAATAGTAGCCCAGTGAGTCATAACGTCTCAAAGTCCTTGATGCAGAGAGGGAGTTGCCCCTCCCAAAGGTTTGTGTTTACAGGTGAATATAAGAAGCAAAATTTTTCATAATTCTTGTGTTGATAAAAAGAAATGTGAAGGCCTTTTGCCCAGGGCAACGAGGTCAAGGCCCTTTTCTGCTAATGTACCAAACATTATAAAAACCAAAGTGTACAGAAATTCAGGTAGAAATTTTGGTAGTTCCATCTCAAGTGAAATGGACATACACAATCGTGTTAATATCCTTGAGATACCAGGTCAGAAACTGGAACATAGTAACAATATACAAAAGAGCATTAGGTGACAAAGTCTTGTATTTTATAGGTTCACTGGTAATAATGACACCGAGATAACACATTGTATTGAAGGCACACAGAGGGGCCACGGTGGCAGAGTGGTAACACTCTCGCCTCCCACCTCTGAGGCCAGGGTTCGATTCCCGGCACAGCCTCAAGTGGGAAAGCTGGTAGTTGCTTGCCGTTGGTTGGCAGTTTACAGTACAGAACTCTAACGAACTGTATGTACTGGTTTCCTCTGCCCTTCCAACTACCCGTTGTAATATGACCTGTACAGTGTTGAAAGCGACGTAAAAACCCAAATAAATAAATGAACGCACACAGGAAACTGGAAACATAGTAACAATATACAAAAGAGCATTAGGTGACAAAGTCTTGTATTTTATAGGTTCACTGGTAATAATGACAACGAGATAACACATTGTATTGAACGCACACAGAAATCCACAGTGGTCTATGAGAAACAGAAGGTCAATATTTATGATAGGCTTCATGGGTGCGAATCTGAACAAGGAAACACAATTCCTTTGTTTGATATAAATAGATTGATGACAAGTTCGAACTGCTGGTGGAAGAGGGCTTTAGAAAGCCTGCCAAATGGTTTAAAAAATACTGTGCAGACTTCATGTTGTAAATAAAATCAATTTGGTTTCTTCCCACTGGCAGATTGCCTCATTGGTGACTCCACTCGCGTGGGCCCAGTTATCCAATCTCCCATTGAACAGTATCATAATGCGAAGGCAGGCCACAGGTTGACCAAATTTCTTGATGCATGCATCCCTCTCAAATCACAACAATCACAAACTGATTGACTTGATTAAATTCAGATTTCCTTTAGATTTCAGCAGAAATGGTATTGGCGAAAGATCCTCATAAAGTGTGATAAACATGCAGTTGTGCAGGTCCCAACACACAATAGAACCAAAAACGCTTTCTGCCTGCGTGTGCCTGGATTATGTGGTTTACTGCAGCTCTCTATGATATGGATCTGGCATATGTCCATATACTAGGTAAAAACAAGTTGTTGCAGACGTTCTTTCCAGGTGGCAGAACCAGTAGAAAACTATCAGGTCCTTAGATCCAATATTCAGGATCTTTTATGGATACCGGTTAATCATGACATGTTACAAGTTGACAACGAAATATAATGTATGATTAATTTCATCAATCCGATTTGAATGTACTTTGTCTTTCCAGATAACCCAACCCTAAATGATTTGACAGTTGGGGTCAGGAAGTGACTGAAGAAATGTTATATTCTGCTCTATATGACATTTATTGGATTTTGCTTGTGTACTTGTTTACTGTGTGGAAATTTTAAAGTTATGAATGTTCTGGCCTTTCTAGAATATCTGGCTACAAACGGTATTTTTGCTAACATGCTTGCGAATTACATTTCCACTCAAGGTCATAGTTTGTCCTTTTGGGTTTCGATTACAAAGCTTGTAATGCCCCTGTTCCACCAAAAGATTAAGCCCCGATCCTGTCGGCGACCCTTAATCGTGCACAGTCGGTTGAAAAAAGACAAAAATGGGCGGGAATACTGGGTCGGTACTGAAGTCTGGGATTAAGAACAGATCGTCCCCAGGACGCCTCAGGACACCTCAGGACGCCTCAGGCGGCCGCAGACAGTCCCCGACTGGTCTGGGACTAAGAACCGACTAAGCCAGTTTTCGGGTCGGTTTCAACCACGATCCTGTCGGACACAAACCGACTGGGTCCCAGGACGCCTCAGGCCTCCTGGGACTAAGAGCCGACTAACACACGATTAACTACCGGCGTCCTCAGACATCCTCAGGCCTCCTCAGGCCTCCCCAGACCACGATCCCCGATTATTGTTTTGCAAAGTTGCTGGATTTTCTGGGTATATATATATAAAATTTGCGATCTAATCATCATTGCTTTTCTAGGAACACACCAGGATGCCACCTTTTAATGGAAGACAGATTCAACAACAACTTAGGGCTTTTTTGGTTTTTATTCAGTTACAAATAATCATGTATTTCCATTTTTTACGTCAAGCACAGCAACCACCACCACCAGCACCACCAGCACCCATACAGAGACCTAGAAGAAGGCACAACATGTGGGTCAGGCCATGGCTACTGCAGAGAGAGGAGAGGGGGGCCTACCACAACATTATGGCTGATCTGTATGCCACAGACATTCCAGGATTCACCAACTACATGAGGATGACCCCAGAATTCTTTGAAATGATGAAGACCAGACTGGAACCACGTCTAGCCAGGCAGGCCACCAACTACAGAGCTCCTATCAGTGTTGGGGAGAAGTTAGCCCTCACCATCAGATATCTGGCCACTGGAGAGTCATACACATCATTATCCTGTCAGTTCAGGGTTGGCAGATCCACCATTTCCAAGTTTCTACCAGAGGTCTGCAGGGCCATCCAGGATGAGTTCACCAGAGAGTACCTCAAATGTCCTACTACTCCAGATGAGTGGAAAGAACTGGAAAGGGAATTCAGGATCAGGTGGAATGTTCCACATGCCCTGGGAGCCCTGGATGGAAAGCATGTGGCCCTGAAGAAACCCAAGAACTCTGGAGCCCTCTACCACAACTACAAGGGGTTCTTTTCCATTGTCATGTTGGCCTTGGTAGATGGGCAGTACAAATTCAGATGGGTGGATGTGGGTACAGAAGGGTCTTGCTCAGATGCCCAGATATTTAATGCCTCTCAGCTGAAGAGGAGGATTGAAGATGGCAGGATAGGCTTCCCTTAACCCGGCTCCTATAACACAGGGTGGTAGAGATGTCCCCTACTTCATTTTGGCAGATGATGCCTTTGCCCTGAAGACCTGGCTCATGAAACCCTATGGCAGAAGGCTGTTAACAAGGGAGGAAAGGATTGCCAACTACAGAATATCAAGGGGCAGGAGAGTTGTGGAGAACGCTTTTGGCATCCTTGTGTCAAGATTTAGAGTCATGAGGACCACCATTGAACTACCCCCAGAAACAGTTAGAGAAGTGGTCATGACCTGTGTGGTTCTGCACAATATACTCAGAAGCCAGTATCAAGGTCAACCTGCTGGTCAGCAGCCTGGGGGGGATGATGATGATGATGATGTGCCTGGTGATTGTGGATTGATTGGTGGTGCTGCTGGTGGTGGCCAAGACAGAAACCCTGCTAGAGAGGCCAAAAGACAGAGGGATTACCTGAAGGACTACTTCAATAATGAGGGAGCAGTGGCCTGGCAAGATGGCAGAATATAAGTCCTGTTGCAGTAAACAGTCCTTTTCAGGACTAACTATAACAGTCCTTTTCAGGACTGCCAAATATTCCAAAAACAATTAATCAGCTATGTGGACAAACAGACAAATCCCATGCCAAGCATAACTTGTTGAGACGGACAAACAGACAAACCCCATGCCAAACATAACTTGTTGAGACGGACAAACAGACAAACCCCATGCCAAACATAACCTGTCGAGACGGACAAACAGACAAACCCCATGCCAAACATAACTTGTCGAGACGGACAAACAGACAAACCCCATGCCAAACATAACTTGTTCAGACAGACAAACCCCATGCCAAACATAACTTGTTCAGACAGACAAACAGACAAACACAACTTACTCACCCAACAAACAGACAAACCCACTGTTAAACAAAAGCGAAACACAAAGTGACACATAATATCCTAAATTGAATAATTATTTTATATATTTTCAAATCCACATCATAATTTAAACATTTTTCTTTTTTCATGGCTGGGAAACTTATTTGTAGCAGAAATTTTTTAATGGAAATATTCAATTTTAAATATTCATTTCTAATCACAAAAATTTGGAAAATATAACCATGGAACTAGTTTTGCTTTCAATAATGGGGGATTGTGTTTGCTAAATAGTTTGTCAGTTCGTTGGCATGGGTTCTATTTACTTTTGGGTTTGGGTGTTTGTTGGTTGGTGGTTACTGGGGTTGGTTTTTTTGGGGGTAGTTGGGTATTAGGTTTGGTACTGGGTTTGTTATTTGGGGGTTATGTTTGGTATTGGGTTTGTCTGTTTGTGGGTTGGTAAGTATGTAATTATGCCTTTTAACTCTAGGGAAGGTGCAAGTGTTGGACTTACAGATTTTAAACTATCCCATGGATTTTAATCTAAAAATGGGCTGATTAATGGCCATATTGGGAGTTACTTTTAATATTTTTTTTATGTGGCCTTTTTGGTTATGTGTAGTACCATGGGTTATTTGTTTCATGTTTGGGGTGGTGTAAGTGTTGGACTTTAATTTTTTTTTTTCTTGTGATAAGTATTTGTACTGAACTTTTTTGTTTTGGGAGGGGAATTGGAAGAACACGTAGCTGAATAATTGTTTTTGGAAGATTTGGTGGCCCTGAAAAGGGCCTGGCAGGTCAAAGACCCGCCCTGACTGGATGGCTACTGAGGAGGCTGCTGCTGCTGTTGAGGCGGTGCTGAAGTGGTGATAGTAAAGAGCTGCTGCTGCGGTTGTTGCTGCTGCTGCTGCTGCTGAGGCTGCTCGACGATCTGTGTTGATGTCAGATCTGGTAGCTGGCTTAAGATTCCACTCAGATTGTGTCTGCTCCCTTCGTCCTGTACAGTTAGGACAGATGTAGGGTTGCTGAAGCCAATGGGGCTTGGTGTATAGTACACAAAACTGCTGCTAGCTGCTGCTTGAGTGGAACTTGATGCCTGTGGAGTGGTTGTTGGCAGTAGGCCGACCCTCTGGGACTCTGTGGTAACAGTGGCTGATCTTCTGGGCAATGGCTGACGTCTGCGGTTACTCTTAATATTTTCGATATCTCTGAATATCTTGCCCTTTAATTCTTCAAATTCTTCTTGAGTCATCTTTTCGGCCTCTGATGCCACGTAGTCAAAGAAGGGCTGCCTGTCTGACTTCTGATGCAGAAAACCTGAGATAAGTGTCCTCATCTGCTCAAAGTGTTCGAGAATCTTGGAGTCTGTAGTTGAAACGGGTGTTGATGTAATGATGGACTGACTCCTCTCCCTCAGGACACTGGACTCGAGGTGTTCTGTGTCAGTAGTTGACCCACGTGATTCGTCCTGCTTGCTGGTATTTGGACTGGCCTCAAAACCTGAACTTCTATTGGCCCCCTTTCTTCTGATGTGGGTTTTAAGAAAACCCATCTGTTGGTAGACCCAGGACTGTCTCTTGGTCATCTCCCTCGGGGCTTGGCCAGATTGGAGCTTAGACAGCTTTCCATAACGGGTTCGCTGGGACTCAAACCACCTTCTCACATCAAAGGGCTGGAGCTTAAGTTCTGCAGATATTTCTGCCCAGAGAGCCTCTCTTCTGTTCCTGTCGTGGAAACGTGAATGTTCCTTATCATACAGTTCAGGGTGCAGCTTGACGAATTCTACAATGGAAACTTCATCACTGTCTGTAAAAGTGGCACACACCCTGGCTCTCTTGGCTGAAGAATGGCACTCCGGATCTTCCTCACACCTCTCTTCTTCTTCTGCCACAGCTTCCCCAATAGCTGGATCTTCCTGAATCTCCTCCTCCTCTCTCCTCTCACTTCCTTCTTCTGTAATAACTTCACTCCTCTCCTCTACTTGACTTTCCTTCTCCCTCTCATCCATCTTTTTCCTTCCTCTCTTCCCTCCTTTCTCTTTTCTCATGATCCAGTCGACAAAATAATAAAAAAATAGTAAAATGTGTCTCCTAACTGTGAAATTTGCCTTAAGCTCAAGTATATAAAATGTAAAATAAAAATTGAAAACCCCTACAAATCAGTGACACACGTCTTTCAGTAGCCAAACAGTCAGTAACAATGACAAAGTGTGCGCGGTCGCTTATATAGTCCCAGACCTGCTCATTGCCTCGTTTTAATTTCCAACGCACGGAAAACAGTCGGTTCTTAATCGGTTGTTAGTCCCAGGCCGCCTGGGGCGTCCTCAGGACGCCGCAGACTGAAAATGCGTGGTCCCAGGCGTCCTGGGGAGGCCGGTTTGGATCGGTTAGGGTCGGTTACCCTTAGTCGGTTCTTAGTCCCAGACCTTGATTTTTGGGTCGCAGGACACCGCAGACGGTCTGAGGCTTCCGGGGACTAATGAAACCGACTCACTTTCAGACGCATGAAATTCATACGCATCATATTTGAGTCTGGGATTAAGAACCAGCCGCCTGGGACTCAGCTACGGAGGTCTGGGACTAAGGGTCGCAGGACGCCTGGGACAACAACCGACTCTGTAAATTTGGGTCTGAGGAGGCCTGAGGACGCCTGGGACTGGACATTTTGTTGACGGCGGGAAATAGGAATCGGTTGTAGTCGTGTGAAATATCAAACATGTTTGATTTTTCACACGGCCTCAACCGACCACAACCGATCCTTACAGGAAGCCTGGGACTAAGCAAATATTTCAAACCGACCCCCCAAAACCCTTAATCGGGAGCCTTAGTCGTGTGGTGGAACACCCACATAAGGTATATGCTCTTAAACTCGCTTGTGATTAATTTTGTGGTGACCTGGATTATGACTTTTAGACTCTAACGTAGGTTATGGTCTCCTTAATTTGTTATTATATTTCTTAAACTCATCTTATTATTTACACGTATTTACGTTAACCTGATTAACTGTATACACTTTGCTAAGCCATTACTCAGTAGTAGTCATATTTATCACTTGTGTATTTTATCAACAACTTTGTATTTAATCAATAAAATCTGTGTTCCGCATTCTGTGCTTCACTGAGTTCCTGGGATGGTAAGGACTGTAATATAATTTATCCTTATGTGAGCCACAGAAAAAGTCAGAATAACTCAGAATTGGGAGAAAAAGCGGCATAAACGCTTTGGAAATGACAGGACATTATGCTGTTACCCTACATAACTTGATATTGTCTATGGTATGCGAGAACAGTTTGAATAGTTTGAAATTTCCGTATGTGTGGCCATGCAAAAAGCAGGGATGTCACAGTGTACAAACTTTACAGGCAGAAGTATGACACTACATGGAAAAATGAGGAGCTGTGGAAAATCCCGCCTGGGGAATGACTGGGGCAGAAGTACTATCACTTCAATGGACCACTATAATTACTCAGTGATACTGTGTATTGCATGTTGTGTTAAAAGCATCATAAAACCCTAATGCACTTAGTCAGAGACATTAGTTGAAATGACAAGGGATGCATGAAATAATTGTTTAAACTCTCCGCTTATTAATGGTATCTCTGAGTATATTTATTGAACAATAGATGAGTTCTGAACAATGCTTTTGAAGTGTGTATTTTTCCACTAAGACATGAATGATTTTTGTGTTTTCCCATCATTTTTCATAATGTTAACACCGTCAGCCTAATGGATTTTACATAGAAAAAGGCTGTGCCATGCCAACTTCCCCTGAGATGTGTTTTTTTATTTATGTCGCATTTTTGTGTTACAATTTCAATAAAATGCTGTTCGTTTGTAACCTCTCTAAATAATTTCACTTTACTACCTTTATAACAAAAATCTCAGTTGTCTCTTGACTCCCAAAAAAACATATATACATAAAATTAGAACTTGATACTTTTGTATTATGCTTACTACTTATTAGTTTGTGCCCTCAAAGCTGTACATCTGAAGCCTATCAGGAGTAGTTTCTTGGGATCAGGTGTTTACTCCAATGATATGGGAGATAATCAGTTCTCATTTGCAATTAGATCTCATCAACTGTACATTGGGCCCAATCATCTTTTGATCATAATTTAATGATACCGCCCAAAGTCAGTTTAAGTAAATCAAGCATAAAATCACCTCAAGTTTAATAGAAATATACCATTCTCTTTAGCTGCTTATTTACTGATGGCTTAATCCCTTTTAACAGCTACTATGGTCATATTATAACTGACAAGCAATATCATTTCATGTCTGGCCTCTGAAATCTTACAAAATAAAATAATTTTACTAAATAAAAATCTCACTAAAAATCTTACTAAATAAAATATTTTTTTTTTTGCAAATTTATATAGCTGAGACACAAATCCTGTGAAAATAAAGTCAATATATGCAATCTTGTGTGACCTAATGCTTTCAGCAGTGAAGGACTCAGCTGTGAATAAAGAGACACTGATTTACAACTATTTTTATATGTAGCTCCATAAAGAAGTAAGAACAATCTTAAGCTGAGTGTGACAAATAAATTATAGTGTTCATTTAAATTTCCAATGATGTTTCAACGGATTCTAACGATAAATGGCAACAAAGGTTCAACTTATGGTGTGTTCCATTGGGGCCGTCTTGTCACTGTGTCAGTCACTATGGATTTCTCGAATGTCAATGTTTACAGAGTCTGTTGGAATCAGTTGTATTTTCCTGGCTTTTCGTGGTGGCTCGGCAAAAAAACCCAAACATGTTTGATAATTCACTGAACCTCTCTGACTCTCTATCCAGACCTTGGATCTGTCCAAACTCTCCCCTATCGTGTGTCTCTACAGTTTGTCAGACACATTTCCTGTCTTGTGCTATACTGTAACCATACAGGTCCCCCAAAAAACTGGCCTGTTGTAAACATCCATGTCCTGACATGGTTTCTTTCCATCAAGAGACGAAGTCTCCAAATCTTCAACTGCAGAGAATCTCAGTAGAAAAAGCTGGGAACACATCATGACAAGCCGTAAAGAGAAACTGACAAGGCAGTTACAGCAACAGACAAGCCAGGAAGTGTGTAGGACAGGATGGCCTCATTTTATAACCCAAATCTATTTCTATATAAGGACAGTTGGTTTGTGCAATGCATCATTTGGTATCTGGCATCTGACAGATTACATCGGACAGCATTTTAGAGAAGGCTTTTGTTTTTTTTTTAAATTAACAAGGCGTTACTGTGGAGGTTCAAGTTGGGCTGACTTGGTGATAGACTTTTGTTCTTTTACAAATGCTGCTTTAAAAAAGATGGCTCCTAAAAAGGACAGAAGGAATGTGAGGAAAATAGAAATCCCCACTGACTCACCTTCAGAATTTGATTTGTGAAGTACAACTGCTGACATACACAGGTGGAGGGAGGAGAGAGAACAGAAAGAGGGAGGAGGAGGCACAGAAACAACAGAGGGAGGAGAGGCAGAGAGAGGAAGCCATGAGGGAGGACACTACACAGTCACCAAAGGAGAGAGTGGCCAAAACGCAACCAAGAACTGAGAGGAGTGACACTGAAATGGACACAGAGGCTGGAGGAGAGGCCAGCAAATCGCAATCACAATCAAGGCACAAGGAGGGGCATATGACAAACGTTTACTTAACAGACTCAGTTGAGAAGGCTATTGTGGACTTTGCCAAGGATCATGAGGAGCTCTACAACAAGACCAATGAGCACTTTAAAAACAAGGCCAGGAAGAAATGCCTGTGGTAGAGGTTCGCCAGCAGCCACTGCCTCCACACACTTCTGCATAGGTTTTACTGACACGGATAGTATGGAGATCAGCATGCGACCAAACACCACAATACAGCTTTCAGTTACAAGCTCCAGCACAGTTTTCCAGCATTCAACAGTTGACCAGCAGGTCATGGAGCCGTTTGCACAGATGAAAATCATGCTGTCATCTTTTCTTGTGTCAAAGCAGAAGACCACCAGAACATCCTTAAAACATTCAGAAACAAGGCTGTAAAACATTTAAGCGGGTTCCAGAGCATGGCAGAGGAAAGGAACCATCAGCCCCAACATCCCCAGCAACCTTCACTTTCTTTGAGCTCCAGTGCCACTTCCAAATATGTGCCACAGACTTTTCAACAGCCACACCAACCAGCACTAGCTGCTAGGGAAGACATTTTAATTATTCCAGAGACTCAGATGCCAGCAATTCAAGTCATCCAACTTGTTCAGCAGCGCCAAGTGGCACCCAAAGGACAGTAGCAATGCAGAGGGCAGTCAACTTTCTTCATAGTTGTTGATGACCATCAACCTGCGCCTTCAAGACTGCTTACTTTTCAACTTCAACCCAGCCTAACCAAGCAACCAGGCAAAGAAAGTCAACACAACATATCAGGACCCTCTTGAATTTGTGGAGATCTATAGTTTGTCATGAGCTACCAGCAGGTTGATACACCTCAACCGTTTTCACCAAGTGACCCACATCAATCCACTGCCTGTCTTCCAACCATCGCTAAGCAGCAAGAGCCTCAGCAGCAGCCAGCCTAGCCCCAGCAGTCAGCCAAGCCCAAGCACCAGCAGCAGTGGACCTAGTGCACTTGCCTACAATCAGTCCTTTTCAGAACCACTGCTGTTAAATTTCCTTCCTGGGATATCAGTCTGTATTTAGTCGACCAGAGGGTCCTGTAGCATCCTCTTTCTTCTCTTTGAATCATCCAGGGCATGACCAAGGGGTTTGGTGGCTTTCTTCTTCTGGGTAGTGGCTGTGACTGTGGTGAAGGTGCTGGCTGTAGGGCAGATGCTGGTCCTGGGTTCATATGTGTCCTTTTCTGTCTGCACATCATAATGAAACTGAAAATATTAAACTCAACAAATAACAAAGGTACCCTTAGCTTATTTAGTCTTTCTTACGTGTAGCTGCATATTTGCAGAGAAAAATGATGATTAACAGCTATCAGAAGGGGTTTATTTAGTTTTGGTATGATCCTGACTTATTAATTTATCAGTCCACTCAGGGTGGCCCAGGAAATGCTCCAGTCCTATCGGTTTGTCACTACGGATTGTCATGGCTTGATACAGCTTGTCTTTTAAGGGTTTACAGCTTGTCTTGGTATTTTCCCATCTAGTCGTGGAGAAGAACATCATGACCCCAAGTTAGGTCAGGAAGTAGATCTAGAGATGTACTCGGTCCAGTCAGGGAGATGAAATCGACCCGAATTTTGGTCCCCGACTCCTGACTTTGCCACCAACCGTAGAGTTGTAGAGTTTTTTTTATTTCTTTATTTTTCACTAGATTACAAGATTATTACAAGGATAAGAAAAGTGAACATCAAAAACACATTACATACTGTACAAGTAAATCTAAATTGAAAAAGAAAAAAAACTATATTAAAGTATATTTAAGTTGTAGAGTTGGTTGTAGGGTCGGCTCCAGTGGAACACCCCACAAAAGAAAACAGAAAGGATTATTGAGCATTATACTATGTTTAATCCTTCAAAAAAACGACTGAAAATAGTGGATGCAAAAAATAAGCTATTGACTCTTGGTACAGGGAAGTGTATATGGCATCTCTGCCAAATGAATGAAAGAATATTGAATACTTATGTAACAGGTGCTATTAACGAGTGAGTATGAATTTCGTAGACCTTACAGATACAACCCAGACAAGATTTTTCCCTGTACTTACTTGCCTGGCTGACGGCTTGCCTGTTTCATATACAACTTCAGCTACTTTATATAATGAATATAAACCAGATAAGATTAAGAACTGTTTTAAAAGTTAATGCCCAAGACAGGGTCTGTTTTTAATAACAAAAGAGTAGTAATCTTATTTAATGCACCAACATCACAGTTGTACATGTCTACTGATGTCTCTTGACAGTATCGGGAGCTGTTATATATTAATGGTTATGCCCAGGTCACACTGTGGCGAGGCCACTACGAATTAACTGGCGAATAGGAAGATTTCCTGCGAATTAGAAATTGTGGTAGTTCGCCACAGAAAGGGTGGCAAAGTGTGGTCACGTGGTTAAAAATTGGAAAAATCCACGAATTACTTCGATCCGGCTATCATGGGCTACCATCATCTTCACCTTGTGGAAGATCTTGGTACGATGTTCTCATCACCCAGTCAAGAACATCTTGTTTCTGTGAAGAATGTCGACGAACATGAAACAAACTTCGTAGAAGCATGTACGAATTAATGTGAAGTGTTGCGATTTCTGTGAGATATTCTTGCACCGAGCCACGACCATGGTGGAGGGTCGAGCGAGCTGTGACGAGCCCCCGATGAGGAGGAAGAACGTGCTGAGAAGAAGTGACGACCAATTCGTGGATAATGCCAGTTCCTATATAAACAGCCTGGATCATCTGGATTCACTTCATTTCTCATCAGACATCGGACAGTGTACATCAAAGGCTATGGATCTACAGAGACTCAGATTATTGCAGCAACTGTATGAGGCTCATCGTTTAAATGTACAGAATCAGATTGTGATTGCACAGATACTGGTTGACAGACAGAAAAGGCGTCGACCAAGGCCCAGGAGGTATTGGGTGAAGCCCTGGCTCCAAGGAGGTTGGACTATGGACACTATGATCGTTTGATGAGGGAGCTGGAGGATGAGGATGTGGTGTCTTTCCGAAATTTTGTCCGGATGTTCAGAGAGGTCTTGCAGAGGGTGGGGACCAGAATTGAGAAATATGACACATCGTTCAGGAAGTCTATCAACCCTGGATGCAGACTTCGTTTCTTGGCCACTCGAGAGAAGTAGAGGAGTCTGATGTTTGGCTTCAGGGTAGCACACAACACCATCTCAGTCATAGTAAGACAGACTTGTGAGGCCATCCTGGCAGAATATGGTGATGAAGTCATGCAGTTTCCCCGTACCAGTGATGCATGGAAGCAGGTTGTTGCAGAATTTTCTTCCAGATGGAATTTCCATCACACCCTGGGGGCTATAGATGGCAAGCATGTGGCAATAAGGTGTCCTAAGAATGGTGGCTCACTCTATTTCAACTACAAGGGCTTCCATTCCATAATACTTCTGGCTCTGGTGGATGCCAAGTACAAGTTCCTTTGGGTGGATGTTGGCACCGATGGATCCAGTTCTGATGCACAGATCTTCAATGACTGCGATTTGTGCTCAGGCATTATTGATGGCACCTTGGATGTACCTGATGCAGAGCCATTGCCTGGTGATGACCGTGATATGCCATATTTTCTCATTGGGGATGATGCCTTCTCTCTGAGGACCTGGTTGATGAAGTCATTTAGTGCCAGAGGACTTCCTGATGAGGAGAGGATCTATAACTACAGACTGTCTGGTGCCAGAAGGGTGGTGGAAAATGCGTTTGGTATCATGGCCAACAGATTTGGTTGTCTCCTCACCACCATGAGGCAGAATCCAGAGACTGTTACCTCTATTGTATTGGCCTGTTGCACATTGCACAACATCATGAGACTGAGGTATCCAGGTATCCACCAGGGACTGGGTGATGAGGAGGATGACAACCACAGAGTTATCCCAGGACAGTGGAGGCAAGGTGCTTGTTTGCAGGACATTGAGGATGTGGCTGGTGGCAACAGGGATACACAGGTTGCCAAGAGACAGACACTGTATTTGAAGCATTACTATAATGCTCCAGTAGGGGCCACCGGGTGGCAAAGAGACATGATTTGAGACTTTCACATATGCCAAGGACATTTCTCAATAGTGACTGTATTGTGTTAATTATTTTTATGATTCAGTGCTGCATCATTATCTGTGTTATATTTTGTATTAGGCGTTATATACTTGTTGAAATAAAGTTGCAATGTTCTTGTATTGCAATAAAGTTGTTGTCATATTACACTTCATATATGTATTATCTTGATACTAGGGTCAAAGAGGTCAAGTCTGAAACAAAATCAGGTCAAACATGTAATAGGTCACACAAACCAGTTCACAACTTAGCCACCACAGGGGCAAGAAGGTCACAAAGGTCAAAAATCAATCGAGGATATGACTGAAGGAAAGTTAAGAAATCTAACCAGCTCCAAGGTGGAAACTCTGCAACCAAAAACCGACTGCTTTAGAATCAGAGCATAATGAAATCCAGAAATGGAAGATAAACAATTTTTAACATTGGCCACCTTTTGTTTATGTTGTTTTTTTATCTTTGTTTATATTACATTTCTGCATTTCATTCAAAACTGTGAAACTTCCATAGTGAACCACTCACATTGTGTCATAACAGGTCTTGGTAACCACTGGGCCACTTTTTTGGTATCTTCATGTTAAGATGTGATGCTTACCAAGTATTATGCCAATGTTTTTGAAACATGAGAAAAACAAGCAATCACATAAACAATTTATTCTTCCAACAAGGTCAAAAAGAACAAATCACAATAACATAGTAAGTGTACTTTTGAATAAAGAAATGCAGACACATTAGCTCACAGCTAAGGTTAACATACAACTGACAAGAAAAGCTGCCAAAGTGAAACTTGTTATACATACCATTATTGACAGCTAAGGTTAACATGCAACTGACAAGAACAGCTGCCAAAGTGAAACTTGTTATGTATACCATTACTAACAGCTAAGGTTAACATACTACCCACAAGAACAGCTGTCAAAGCGAAACTTGTTACATATACCATTAATAACAGCTAAAGTTAACATACAACTGACAAGAACAGCTGTCAAAGTGAAACTTGTTACATATACCATTAATAACAGCTAAGGTTAACATACTACCCACAAGAACAGCTGTCAAAGTGAAACCTGGTTTATAATAGTAATAATAATAATACTAATACTTGAGCCAAACATAGCAAAAACTACACAAATAAATTACTTTACACCTGTTTGATAATTACTTTTTACATCTCACCTAAATTATATCTTAAGTGTCTATAGACTTCATTTACTTATTGGGACAAAGTTATTACTAAACTTAAGAACCTTGAGAATCATCCTGATTAAGTAATGTCATAGGTGTCATGGGTGTTGAAGGCACACTAGGAATACCTGCAAATGACGCATTGAAATTGGACAAATTTAGGTCTGACAGTCCTATTGTCCTTCCCTTGGTGTCTGTGATAAGAAACTTGGTGGATGAAGTGTTAGATGATGAACCCACTGACTGTCCAGAGGTACTGGCCCCTGATGGTGTCTGGAAAATAACAGTGGTCTGGCTCTGGGTGTCTGACCCTTGAGGCAAAGGGGTAGAGGAGGCTAGAGCTGCGGGCCCAGGTGCGGGTGATGGAGGCATTTGTGTGATGGTGTACTGTTGCTGCTGCTGCGGCTGCTAAAACATAAGTTGCTGCTGCTGCTGTTGCTGAACCTTCATCTGCTGCTGCATACTGTCCAGCTGCTTCTACCTGTCATCCAGCTGCTTCTGCCTATCATCCAGCTGCTTCTGCCTATCAAGCTCCTGCCTCTGGATGTCCATCTGTGAAAGCAGCTTGGACTCCTTGATGGTCTGGTTGAGGAGGTCCATACTGCGCATCTGGTATGTGGGCCAGAGATCCTCGTGGATCTTCAACATGGCACTTGACATCCAGCCAGCCCAAGCAGTCCTGTCATTGGTCTGTGCCTCCATGGATGTCAAGAGTCTGTCCAGCCTGTCAGAGATCTGGGCACTGTTGTCGCTCTGCTCGCACGTCTTGTTCAGGAGCTCTGACTCAGTGCTGGCACTTCTCCTTGTGGTTCTCCTGCCACTAGTCCCAGAGAGGCTGATCCCTGGAGGAGGAGTGATGCACACTCTGGGTTCACCCAGTGATCCTGACTCCACAGGCTCATCACAGGATCCAAGTCGGTGGATAGGTGTGAAGGCATGGTGGCAGTTGCAGAAGTAGCAGAGGCCGATGAGGTGATGACAGAGGCAGTGGTGGCAGCAGATACGCAGGTAGCAGAGGCTGAGGTGGCTGCGGCAGAGGCAGAGGCAGTTGTGGTGGAAGCTGGTTTCAACTGAAAGTACAGTAAAACAAAGTCACATGGTAAGCATATAGTATGTATGTTCAAGAAACAGTTCAGGTATGTACTGTGAAGTAAGAAGTATGAACTTCTATGTCACTGCAGAAAACTTTACAGATTTTTGCAAAACATTAGTGTTACAGCTACAAACTTGTATCCATAGGTAGTCACTGTTTACAAGTCAACAATACACAATGCAGCAAAAACATCAGGATATCCAGGTGAATCAGACTGTGAGAATGTACTTATATTGCAGGACTGCCTGGAGGGGACTCTGGAGATGTGGTCATCCAGGAAGCTGAAAGACCTCAGGATCCAGGTGTCCCTGTCTGTGTGTTCCTTTGCCCCGTCACCAGACTTCTTTGAGGTAAGCTTGCCATACCTTGTCCTCATCCCTTTGACCTAGATCTTCAGGTCGATAGTTGAAAAAGGAAGAGGAGACACGGACACATTAGGTAGGTTGTCCAGGTAACAATGGGTTACATTAAGTTTTAAACTGCTTCACATCCGTGGTGTCATCTGCAAGTAGGTGAAGCCTAATACATCACATGATAACAGAGTACAATTCAAAATAACATAAATTAACAGAATAAGTAAACATTCAACATAAGGCCATTTACACATTACTGTACACATAGTACCTCCATCACAATTTAAATTATTACCTGAAACTATGAAAAGGTCAAATCATAATGGTTAGTCTAACTCACCTTCCAGGCCCATGGCCCTGGCCTGGGTGGCCCAAGCAGCCTCCTTCCTGTCCATGTCCCTGTACTCCTTCTTGGCCTTGTTATACATTTCTAGATGGTTCTTGAGCCACTCAGCCATCTCATCCTCTTGGCCATCTATCATCCTCACCAGCCTCTTCTTCTTGAACCTCCCCTGGGACTGGCTGTCTTGGGTGGCCTCTTCCAAGTCATCTGTGTCGTCCGGCTGGGTGGCCTGAGTGGCTGTATCCCCTGTGTCTGATGCTGAAGCTTGAGTGGCAGGCAGTTCATCTGGCTGTTCTGGCTGTTCAGGCTGTTCAGGGTCTTCCGATGCTTCAATAGGAGACAGAGTGACCCTCTTCCTCTTTCCAAGTCCAGGTCTCTTCACCATATTTCTTGTATGAAATATATCCAAAAATTTATCCAAAGTTCGTCGATTTGTACGCATTGAAGAAAAATTCGCAAGTGATGACAATTGTTCGCGGGGCCCTGCTTTTATAGTCTCCAGCCAGTTCGCCACGACCTACGAAGGTCGTAGCTGATTGGTAGCCAGTTCTTCGAATGCGCAGCCAGTTCGCCAATCACTGAGGAACTACTACGACGTTCGCTTCTCATTGGCTGAGAGGAGCGACCAATATCTCCGGGGCCTCGTAGCATATTCTTCATGGGCGACGATGCATGGCTTCCCTGCTGCGAATATCGTTGTTTGTTCTTCGTCTTTCAGCCGACAATCTTCAAAGAAAAGTTGGCGAACAATGAAGAAGCCTGCTATGAAGTGGCGAATTGGGGTACAAGGGGGCTACAAAGTCAACAAACCCACCACCATCTGTGAAGAATTGCCAAGAAATGGACGAAGCATGGCGATAGTTTTGAACAGTTTGAAACTGTCGTAGCCAGATAACGATCCATGGAGAATGTTGGAGAACAGTGAAGATGGACCAAGAATATGCTACCAACAAGGACAAATTGCAGGATCGCGCATATTCGCCACTAAACATCGCCACAGTGTGACCTGGGCATTACATATTTTAGTTTTATTGTCTGTGTTTTTTTTCAGGTTTAACAATTTATTTCAGTGTTAGCCTTGCTTTTGACCTACATACTCTTGCTCATATTCAGCCACTGCTGCAAAAATTTAAAATTAACCTCTGTTTCAACCTATTTACTTGATCCATTTTCAATCATTCCCGGATCCTATATTTTATTATATTTTATATGATTTACTCCTCAGTGCATAATTTTTCACAATTTGCGTAACTATTTCAATGCACTTTTAAGGTTATACCTTTATCTGAAAAATTATGTAGATTTTTTTGTTCCCTGTTCAGTATTCATGATCAGTCATAAGACCTAGTCATTTTTAAACTTGGATTCCTGTTGCCAGTGACCCTGATAAAAGAATGTGTGGAAATGCAATCTTCCATTAACCATGTGTTCTTCACAACTCAGAATGTAAGCTTTATAACAGAAAAGATGGACCCTACCTCCTCTTCCTGACTACCATGATTAACAAGGCCAAAAAATGTTTAGTTGTGCATGCCTGAGCTGCAAAGCCATCAGAGACATGAGTAGTGCACTAGAATTTATGATAGTCTGGCGGCAAAAATCAATTCTGAGTCAGATCCATCAAAACAAGTTGTACTAGCAATAACACTGGTCATATGGCAGAGTTTTTACTGAAGAGTTGAATGCAAAGAGTGAGTCTAAAGTATTCTTTTTAAATGTGAGGAAGGATACCTCCTGAATCATTAGATACGGCATAGGACTGATAAGATTATTTACTGACAGCATAATTGAAGCAGCTGGGACATAGACAGGGGAAAAGGAATATGAGCCGATGGCTTGGCCATCAAGAAATCCAATAGGAAAAGGTACCTGTATGGTATCATTTTATATTTTATGACAAAAGAAGTTAAATCAATAAAGTTTAGGTCCACAGGATGAGAATATTGTGTGTTTTGTCTACTCCACTTCTTTTATCTCCCCTCTTTTACTTTGATTGTCCATCATTTAATAAACGTATTTGACGCTTATTGAAAAACAGGGATAAAATAAAAGCTTCAAATTTACATTGCATTTTAGAAAATTGTGTTATGAGAATATAGAACGAAGTAATGCCTCTGCACAATATGTTTCAATGATATTATATCATAATAAATGAAACCAAGTATAAGGTGTTGATTCAATACCAATGTCAAGGGGGTATAAAATTTATGGCTGTTTGTTAACATGCAAATACTACTGGTCAGATTGTCATACAAAAATTGAGAAAATAGGTTTTTACCATTTACTTTATGACCATTCTAAAAAGTCATACATGCCAGTGCTCCCGCCTTGTCCTGTAGCTACGTTTTGTTTATCTTTTAGGCCCATAAACTCACCATCACTTCTGTAATGCCAGTGATTACCAGACGTCTTTATTGGACAATATTTACTAACAACAACTGCAGTATATTATTCCTATGGCTTTGCATTCATTGCAGCCTTGTGAGAAGGCTAATGCTAATCTCTATTGGATACCTCTGGCTTTGCAGTGATTTGTCACAGTTGTGGCACAGAACAGTGGATATTGAATTAACAGCAAAGCCTGTTGATGAAACAGAGAGACAGCTCCACTAATGAGCTGGTCATATTTAGGTAGTCCTGTGTTGGTTGTTTGTGGGCTAACTTGGATCCCTTTTGTGAAATTGAATAGGAGGCTTCTCATCAGAGACAGGAAATCTCCCAATCTAAGAAAATGTGCCTTTGACTTCCTTGAACTGCTGCAAGACGCATACCCTGCAAACAGAAAAATAACATTCAGACTGGTGGGTGGAGATTGCTTCATGATCAGGGATTAGTTCACGCCCACTGTATTTCCGTTTACTTTTGAAGTCAAGTATACAGGGTTCAAATTTATCCGATCTTTTGCCTTCAATTCACATCTGACACTTAGCAGGGCATACGCCAAAGGGGTTACTATTGTTGATAAGTTTTCACAATTCATAGAAACTGAATGTCATAGTGGCATACTTCCAAAACCAAATAGGGATACATGCGTGCTCTATTTATTTATTTATTTGGGGTTTCCGTCACTTTCAACACTATACAGGTCTTATCACAATGGGTAGTTTTGTGGGCAGAAGAAACCAGTACCTACAGTTGGTCAAGGTTCTGTACTGTAAATTGCCGACCATCGGTAAGCAACTACCAACTTTCTCACATAAGGTTTGCAGTTTGAACCGCCGACCTCAGGGGTGGCCATCTGGGCTCTAAATCAGAAAGAAATGAATAGGGTATTATTTCCTCACAATATGAATGTCAAATGCCTCATAAGTAAGACACATATCAAAATATATTGAATATAATAAGATATTTGCATTAATTTTCATCGAGATTTCGTCAAGATTATGTCTCATAAAATATGCATTTCTGTTTTCCTTTTTCTGGTTCATAAACCTCTGCATGACTTTTTGGTTTTCTTCCAATAAAAGACCACTGGTTCAATATTCATCTCGAATTGCGAGTAAAGTTTGGCTAACTTGCTTCCATTTGGGCAACCAATGTACCCCATATTTTAAACCGGGTCTGCTCTTTCTGTACATATCTTCTCTCACCCCATTTCCAAGATAGAAAAAACAGGGTTGTTACTGATTCAATTATTAAAATCCAGTCCACAAATAATTTGCATTTAGATGTAATTTTTGTCAGCCAGTTTGAAAGCCTGATATTTTTGATAGGTTTTTGTTGTTATTTTTTAATTTTTGTCTGACTTTCAGATTATATTCTAAGAACACCTTTTTGCTTCATATTTTTAGAATATTAATAATAATAATTAAAGAATATGGACCTAGAAGATTGGGAAATACCATTTTTCTTCATCACAGTCTATCATAAGATGACTTAAATATGATGCATTAAAAGTGACATTGGACCCAAGTGAATACATAAATATAGCATGACGACCTCATTAACAATTACTTTGAAAGCTTCTTAATCAGAGGTGCAGACAATTATTCAGTAAAATGAAATGATTAAATATTAAGAGGAAAAATCAACCATATTTCGTTGAATATTTCATGAAAGAATGTCTGACAAGATATAAAATCCTACAGACAGAAACTATTGTGGGGGATTGCATCGCAATTATGATTGCAGTTTCTGTAGACAGAAATTCTGAGCATTTAAATCTTGCAGACACATTTAAGGTTATCTATGTCGTTTAAGGGAGCCATAATAAAACTTGCAATTGTGAGGGCATTAGCTAAATTGATATCTACAATGAAGACAGAATTATATGGCATTTGGAAACAGGTTTAGTTGCCAGCAGAAAAAAAATCCTTATTACTTTGCCTTACTCAAACTCGAACTCACATTTAAACTCAAACTGAAATATAATGCTTATTCTCCGTTAAATATATACTTAAATAATTTGTCTTTGCTATATTTAGGGATTATATTTAAGTTTGCATGAAAGGAGTCTCAAGTGCTTCAGATTATGGCTGCATTAAGTTTGTTTGACCTTGTTTCCAATTTGAGTTTGGGCCTACAGCATTCAGGTAGAATTTCACTTGAAAATGGTAAATTTGAATTTATACTTATGTTGGACTTATGTTGGAGTTCGAGTTTTAGACTGTGAGCTAGTTTAAAATTGAGACTGAGTTTGAGCTTTTGCGAAAAACTGGGGCCAAGGTTTTGGCTAAGTCAGGTACTTAAATCTAATATGGGTGTTCCACTGGAGCCGATCCTGCAACAGGCCCAACAACTCTAGGGTCAATTGTGAAAGTTGTGGGATCATAGAAAAAGGCACGAAAATGCTGAGTCAGTTTAGAAGTCCATGACAGGACATAACACTTACAGTCAGGACGTGATGATGTCACCGACAAGACGTACGGTTGGGGATGTTTATTGTATGGTCAGTCGTAGAGGTAGTACGACAAGCCCTAAACCCCTAACAGACAAGCCGCATTGCAAACAGACAAGCCGGGAGCATGTTCCCGACCCATGCCAACAGGACTGATTGATTTTGTGGGTCAGTATCTATAGTCAGTATTACACTATATAAACCCTCTTCACGAGGAATGTGACACTCATCTCACACTGCAAATATGACAGCAACACATAGAATCCACATGGGTTATCCTCTGGATACTGCAGAGAGAGGATGCTACAAAACACTCTTGGACGAGCTAATCACAACTGACATACCAGGCTACAAGAATTTCACCAGGATGGAACCAGCCTTTTTTTTATTAAATTGAAGAAAGAATTTACCCCCATCTGAGGAAGTCAACCACCAACTTCAGGAAGCCACTGGAAGTTGGTTTGAAACTGGCAGTTACATTGAGACACTTATCCAGAGGAGAGAGCTACACTTCCATACAGTACCACTGGAGGGTTGGAAGAACCATGATTTGTGAATTTGTCTCCAAAGCCATCTTAAAATAATTTCAACAGGAATATTTGATTTGTCCCACAGATCCTGAAGACTGGAAGAAAATAGAGGAGAGATTTAGAAACAGATGGAATGTCCCCATGCAGTCGTTGCACTAGATGGAAAACTCATTGCTATAAAAAGCCCAAGAAGTCAGGCAGTGAATATTTCAACTAGAAGGGCTACTTCTCCCTGATACTTTTGGCCTTAGTCAATGCAACTTCCTGTGAGTCAATGTGGGGGCCAGTGGGTCATCATCTGATGTTCAGATATTCAACCATAGGAAACTGAAAAGAAGAATTGAGAATGGAACCTTGGGACTACCGCCACCAGAACCACTTGGACCTGGGGGGCCAGATCTACACTACTTCCTCTTGGGGGACAATGTCTTTGTCCTTATGCCTTGGCTGGTCAAACTAACCAGAGAAGAGAGAATAGCCAACTACAGGATATCCAGGGGCAGAAGGGTGATTGAGAACGCCTTTGAAATACTAGTGGGAAGGTTCAGGGTGCTGCTGACCACGATGGGACAGAGGCCTAAAGTGGTGAGAGACATTGTGTTAACATGTTTGGTACCACATAACATGCTGAGAAGCCATCAGGGGGAGCAGACAGACCACCCACTCTAGCTGACGACATACAGCCACCACAGAATGACCACAGGGAGCAGGGACAGAATGAAAACCTCAGAAATCCATCAAGGGAGGCCAAACATCAACGAGACCTACTGAAAGACTCATTCAACAACCTTGGGGCACTGGCTGGGCAGGAGGACAGAAATCAAGAAGTCTGAGGGGAGAAGAAGCTGTCATCTATCAGTCCTTTTAAGGACTACCCAAATAATCCAAGAACTTTTATTACAAAAGTGTTACACACACATTAAACCTATTTTTCAGTGATTCAAGCCCAAATTATTAAAACAAATTCACCATGGAAAAAAAATAAAGTCCTCTAATGTCAAGGTTCAAACCCTGCACCCACATGAAATAAATTTATTTTCCCCCCAAAAAAGGGAAAAAAGGTTTTTTTTTCCAAAAACTTCCTAGTAACTTTGCCAAACCAAAAGAAATAATTAATAATTACAAATTTTGAAAAATTCAAGTTGACACTCATGTATTTGACCTGAGGGAAACATTTAAGTCAGTCTGTAAGTCACCCAAATATCAGTCATGTCGTGAAATGTATGTGGCATGTGAGGTATTGTTTTGCAACACAGTCTGTTTGTCTGTCAGTCCATCCACACATGCATATCACTTTATATTGTTTGATGCTGTGTGTGTTTGATACTTTTTTGTTAGTTTGTGTGTTAAATTTTCTTGTTTTTTTAGGTGAAGGCACTTTATTTTTTAAATTTTCCATTTTTTTTTTTTTGGGGGGGGGGGGGGGTGATACTTTATTTTTTTAAAGTTTTTTTAAAGTTTTGTGGTTCTTGTGTGTGTTAGAATTTTATTATTTTGTGTTAAACATTCATTCACTCATTCACACAATTTTTTATTTGTATTTGGAGGAAGTGTAAGTGTTGGCTGGTGTGCTTTATTTTGTTTTTGGGAAGAACAACCAGCTGAATAATTGTTTTGGAAAGATTCGCCCTTATAAGTGCCTATTGGTATGATTTAATGCAGGCTGATCTGCTTACTTGGGCTGACTCTGCTCTGGACTGGCTAGGACGTCTTGACTGTTCCTGGTGAGTGGAAGATGGCACTGGTGACTGTGCTGGTAGAAGTTGAAAGGGTGAAAATGGTTGTGGTGTGTCAATCTGCTGGTACTGTAGTACACTTGGAATCCCTCCAAAGAGGCTTGACAATCCAGAAGTGTTGTGTTGACTGTCTTCCTGATTCAATGGAAGGCAGGTTAACTGTCTTTGCTGGGCTTAAAGTAAACATCATTTGTCTGGAAGTCCCAGGCTGCTGGTCATCCACAACTACGAAAGATGCTGGCTGTGCTGACACTGATGCTGGCATCGGTGGTTGCTGTACTTTGGCAATCACTGTAGCAGGCTGTGTTGTGGCTATCTGAGTCGGCTGCACAACTTGTACAGAGACTGGTTGAGTATTCAATATGGTGAGTATGTATTCACATCCTGCTGTGGCCTGTGTTGCTTCTGGAAGTTTAAATGTGGTGACCTGTTGAATTGTTGTGACCTGTCTCTTGTGTTCTTTGGCCTTGTACTGTATTTCACTAAGAAGTTTCACTGTCTCATTCCTGAATGTCAAAAATTATCGCTCCTCCAGTTGTTCAATCTCAGAGTGGAGATAGTTGCAGAACGACTATCTTGGACTAGGATTAGGGTCCTGACATGCACCGAAAAACTGGAAATCATAGACCTCATCTGCTGAAACCGATCTAAACTGGATCTTTGTGGTAGTGGCGAATGCAGCTGGTTGGTGTGAAGGGCTTGTGGTCAACTGCTGGTGAGTAACATCTGATGCCATGCTGATTTCCATCTCAGATACAGTCTCTCGTGAAGTATCCGGGACTGAAGCTGTGGCTGCTGAAGGTCGCAGTGGTGACTTGAACGTGGAAGACTTAGACACTCCCTTCCTTCTGATGTGACCTCATAGAAAACTGAAATTGTCCTTCAACCAGGTCTGTCTTTTGGTGTTCTTGGCTGCAGCTTGTCCTGACTTCGTCTGTGTGAGCTTGAAATATCTGGTACGTTGAGTCTTGAACCACTTCTTGACAATGTTGACAGATCAATTCCTGGTAGCTGCTTCTGTTTCCCAGAGTCCCTCTTTCCTCTGCTTGTCTTTGAATTTCGCATGAGTCTTGTCATAGGGTTCCTCGTGCTGTTTAACAAAATCCACGATGGCTTCCTCATCAGAATCACTCAGAAAAATAGACTTCATTTGCCCCTTTTTCTGACTGGATTGAGTGCATTCTGGATCTGTATCTGTTTACTTTTGAGGTCGCTTTTCTCCTCTTCCCTCAAGTCTCTTCTGTCGGCTTGGTCCATTCTAGCCTCTCTCATTCCAACCTCTCTCTCTCTCCTTCTCCTCCTCCTCTCACCTCTTCCTCCCATCTATTTCCTCTCTGTCCCTTCTTCTTCTCTCTATATCCCAGCAATATCTCCCAACTCAAACTGTAGTTGAGAATCTGTAAGTACTTCAAATTTCTCCTTCTGCCCCTTGGCATGCTGATAAATTACACGTACAGCTTCTTCAAAAGAAACAAAACTTATAATTAAAAGTAAAACCTCATAGAACAGATTTCAGTCCCAGCCAGTCCAGCCTAGCTCAAACTAGAATTGGCAAAAAAAAATGAAAACTTAAAACTCAAAAGCTGCACACTAGTTGTCTCTCGACAGTCAAAGCCCAAATGAATGAAGTCTGTGTGCTGACTGGCCCTTTTATAGCCACAGATTTTGAAACCGACAGGCCATACTACAAAATAATATTGCCGGCCTGTTGGTTATACCTCTCGGCTTGTCTGTTACTGTAACAGGCTCATTAGTTGTTGTTTATGGCTTGTCTGTTTTACTTTAGGGCTTATCGGTTATAAAATTTCCTGACTCTAGGACCAAGACGTAATAAGTTCCCAACTGGCCTGGAAAAGCTACAGGCCTGTCGGAAACATTTGCAGACAGGCCAGCTAAACTTAACGACTGTATGGTTATTTCTCCCGCACAGTCTGTTTGTCTTCAAGTCTGGAACTCCATATTTGGGACAAGCCAGATACTTGATACAGACAGGCCTGTTTTATTAGCCAACAGGGGGCCATGGTGGCAGAGTGGTAACACTATCGCTTCCCTCTGAAGTGAGGGTTCGGTTCCCGGCCCTACCTGAAGTGGGATAGCTAGTAGTTGCTTGCTGTTGGTCGGCAGTTTACAGTACAAAACCTTGACCAACTGTATGTACTGGTTTCCTCTGCCCTTACAACTACCCGTTGTGATATGACCTGTATACAGTGTTGAAAGCGACGTAAAACACCAAAAAAATAAATAAACATTAACCAACAAGGCGAGAAGTGTAACCGACAGGCAGTTAAGTTAACCGACAGGCCTGTTGCTAGGTGGATGAAATCAGAGTCTGTTACAAGGTGGTCACCGACTCTTGCTGACAAGCCTGGAAACTACAACCGACTGTAACCGACCATGTAAACATTGGTCCTGACTCTCAAAAAATACATAGTTACCGACCGGTCAACTCCAGTGGAACACCCCCATTAGACTTTGGTCTTAGCTTGGTCTGGGACTTAAATGGATTTCACAAAGGGTGACTTAGGAAAGTCCAAGCTTATCATATAACCACAGTGGTTTTCAGTACAGAGTTGTGCAGTATAATTATACTTTATTTACAGCCATTTAAAATTTTGAAGTGGAGAAAAGTTTACAGCAGTCATAAACTTACCAGATGGCCAAATGACTTAGTTAAGTCCACTGACTTAACAATTTTATGGACTTATCTGCCTTGTGAAATCTACTTAGTCTAAGACCACAGACTTATCATTCTGTTGACAAAATTTAAGACCAAAGTCTTAAGTTTAAGACTAAGTCTGGGCTTGAGTCCCTTTGTGAAATTGGCCCCAGACCAGTAGTTATCAAAAGAACACAATAATGGTTGAAAAAAGCTACCACTGTTTGGCTTGGAAAATACCTGCCAATTATCATATATATCAAAGGTGCTTTGTGAAAGTAACATCAGCACTATTAACCAGCCATTAGAAGGCAAATGGTCAAACAGAACATATGCAGTCTGCATACTTCGAAAGATGTAGCAATGAATAAATTATTAATAAATTATATTCTCTTTGTACTTTTGATAGTGTAAAGGTATAATTCTTTCCATGCTTGATCTCTCTCTACATTATTTGATTTGGTTGATCATTGCTAATATCTGATCCATTGGAGAAATGCTTTTGTAATTTGTGATAAAAAGTTTAACCGTAATAGCACATATCATGACAGACCTATTAAATAAATACTGAGAAATTGTGTTGTTTTTTTAAATAAGAAAAAAACTTATTCCTTAAATATCAGGACCCAATGTTCAATCATGCAGCATACACATTTTATGTGTCAGAATCAGGGAGAGTAAACAAGGCAATAAGTTCAACCAAAGCTTGTTGTCTTTGTTGACTATCTCAGTTTAATTATTTTTAAATGCAAATATAATTTCCTTCAATAGAAGCTTCTTTAAAGGTCACAATTATGAACACACCACAGAGTCTTAACCATTTTACCCAGAAGGCATCAGGAGAAAATCAGTTTACATCTTTATCAATCATCTATGAAAAACGTTAATTTAACTGATGAATACCCTTTCTGCAGAGAATTTTTGCATTTTGCATGCCTCATTGTCACAAGGCTAATTGAAAATGTCATATTTCATGACAGGATAAAAAGAACAAGGAGGCTTTTGTTAATATAAACAAATAATTAATAGATGCCAACCTAGAGGTGCAAACAAAAAAAAACAGATTGCAACTGCTTGGCTTATTTAGCAGGTATTGTCTATTTTCATATTCTTGACTGAGTGCATGTTTCCATGCTCACGGTATGTAATCTGCAGTTTACAGTTTGTTTGTTTTTGTCCTTCTAAAGCAAATGTGTTTCTGTCTGACTTGTAACAAGCGTGTATGTTTAATAGTTAACAAGCAGTAAAACCTTAACCAAATTTGCTTACTTATTCTTTTTTCTCTTGAGTGTGACAAAAGTGACAGAGTTGTTGTTATCAAGGCTTTATAAAGGTATGGTAGAATTCTGGAATTAATTTTGCACCTTGTTAAAGTGGGCCATAAGGCCTGGAAAATGCGTATCACATGCCATTTTGATTAAATTTCACTGTTCTTCTCCAGGTGTTGCATGTTATTGTAAGTACCACTGGCTATATTTTCTGTTGTAGAATTTTAATTTGTCCTGTTGCTTTATTTAGTCACCTACGATATGGGATGCTATCTATGCTGCTTTCAAAAGGATTTGGCCAAATAATGTTGGATTGTACAATAGTAACATTTGCGAAAGATGAATGATATTTGTCTTTACATGAGTAAAACGTTCTAGGATTTTAAAAATGTTATTTCAGTGTAGTTTAGAATTGTCTGTCTGTGGATGATTTTTGACAAATTGCTTTGGCATAGGTTTAAATGTCAAGATCTCAGAACATTATGTATTATCCAAAGTAATTTCAATAGACTTACATACGATGCAGCCCAAACACTAGGCTTGACCATTGTTGCAATATTCTGAAAGCCTTTCAAGAAGATTAGTTTTTACTTCGTTTTTTTTCTTACTTTAGAAATGGTGTGTCTTGTAATCTGCTAAGGCGATTTTTTTATTGTATTGGAATGCCATGAATCTGCCCTAATCCCCTTCCCCAGTGATTTCTTTTGTAGTGAGCCTTTACAGGAACCACAACAGTGTTTGTCCAATCCTCATTTAAAAAATCATGTTTTTATGTTGAAAACTCTTTGAATTGATATTGCTTTATTTTCCAAGAATGAGGATATATTAGAGGAAATTAGGTTTGTTCTGTCCTAAAATATAAAATAGAAGTAATTTATCTTCTCGTAACTTTTTATTTAAATGTTGGTCTTTTCTCCAATATGCCACTGAAAGGTTCTTGATGGGGGGGTGTTCTACTGGAGCCGACCTGTTGGTAACAAGGTATTTTTCAAGGGTCAGGAGCACTGTTTACAGAGTTGGTTAGGGTCAGTTGTGGTTTTCCTTGTGGCATTAGATCAGCAAAATATCAAACATGTTTCATATTTCACTGACCCTCCACAACTCTGCATCCAGACTGTGGCTCCACCCACCTAGAAACCGTCATGTCATTGAACTCTAAAGCTTGTCGGTTACACTTTCTGTCTTGTCCTACAACTGTAACTGTCTTGTCTTGAAAAACTTCCCGTCCTGTTTTGGTTAAGTACCAGGAATCCAGCTCCAGACAGGCCTGCTACACTAACTGATTGTACTTGAAAGGAAACCAGCCTATCGTAAACATAACAGTCAAGGTAGGAAGTCTCCAAGTTTTTAGCTGTAGGGTTGGTAACATCTCAGCAGGACAAAGCCTGGAACACTTACAGAAAAGCTGTAAACAGAAACCGACAAGCCGGTTACACAACAGACAAGCCAGGAACTGTGTAGGATAAGCTGGCTTCATGTTTACGACCCACGACTAGTCTGCTGATAAACTCTGTGACTACATAAGGTGAGTCAGTTTGCACAGTGCATCATTTGGAATCTGACAGATTACATCTGGCAGCGTTTCAAGAACAGAAGTATGGTTTTTTTTACAATTATCTAGGGCAGTTTTGAGTTGAAGTTGGCTGACTTCATATTTTAGGATTTTGTTGGGTTTTTTTGCGAAAATGCTGCTGCTTTTTATTTGGCAATGGGTTGTAAGAAAGGTAGAAGAGTGAGGAAGATAGAAGTTCCCACTATCAGTGTTCCTGAATTTGACCTTGGGGCCACAGCGGCAGATATCTAATGGAGGAGTGAATAGAGGGAGGCCAGAGAGAATGAGGAGGCACAACAATAGCAACAGAAGGTGGAAGAGGTAATAGCAGAGGAAGCATACTCGCAAGAGGAGGGACATCAATAAAAAAGGCACAGGAACGAAAGTAGTGACACTGAAACAGAAGCTGCTGGAGGAGAGGCGAGTCCATTACAGTGGTGTTACAAGAAGGGGCACAGGACGTAACATATAACATCATATCTCACTGATTCTGATGAGGAGGCTATTGTGGACTTTGTGAAGGACCATGAGGAGTTGTATGACAAGACTAGTGAACATTTCAAGGACAAAGCGACAAAGGAGTTTCTCTGGGAGCAGTTCGCCAAGAGTCGCAAGCTGTCTGTCAAGGTGTGCAATACCTGGTGTGACTTGCAAAAGACATGTTGCGGGAAACTGACACAGTCGAATTCTGGACAGGCCCTGAAAGAGATGGCAGAATGTTAGCCTTGGATACATGACAAGCTTGGATTCCTGAGGTTGCACAGTTACTGTAGTACACAACATCTCCAGAGCCTTGACTGACGCAGACAGTATGGAGATAATATTATACACGAATTGGGCTAATGGTATGGATGTCCCAAAAACTGATTATTATTGATGGCTCTGCTCCTGAATGAATATTTAGGTCATTTTGGACTCTTAAAACCATTGCGTTACACAGAATCTAGTGTTTGTAAAAGTGGCTTTCTAAGTTAAAATGTTTCCATATGTGGTGTAAAATTGGATTAGACTGTACATCTGAAGTTTGGCAGTAATCAGTGTATCTTGAATGTCATTCAAGACATGGTGGTGCCTGTCTAAAACACTATAAGTATGGTTTATTGTATGCTAGCTCAAGAGGCTGTTGACCTGATATATGATATGAAGTGTTTATTTCGACCATCTGTTATTAACACATCTCATCACAAGCCGTTTTTATAGTGCTCTGGTACTAAAAATTCCTCTGCCAGGCATCGGCAAGAGAACATGCCCTTGGGCATCTTATGTGTTATTTAGAGAATTCTAAATACCCTTACGCATTTTTAAAGATTGTAGTGATTCTTTAGTTTGATACGGTTTCAATAAGTTTCTGATATTTTGATGTTTTAGTTGTTGTCATGGTTACCAGACTTGCAATAAAATTAAATGAATCAGTCAAAGAAATGAGATAAGTGGAAAAAAATTCAAACAAACCACTAGTTTGTGACATTCACAGTGTAAACATTTCTGTGAGTTCAGCATTCGTCCCTTCTTATCTATTTATCTTCCCTTCTTGGCAACCTTCTTGCCAACCTTTATCATTCCTTCACCCCTATGCTTTAAAACACCCCTGTAGAGACATGTGTTGACCGGCCATTTCTGATTGGTTAATGGTTTGACCCCTATATTGGTCAAGGGGAGAATGACCAGATTTGAGCTGCCAGTTGACAAGACAAGGCCTTAATTTTAAAATTTAATATTTATTTCTTTTTCATTGCTTTATTTTTTTTTTACTTTTTATGTTTGAAGTGTCATAGTCTTGTTTTTTTATTTCATTGATGAATGCTCACATGGCGGTTAAATAGAAGCACAGAACTGCAGGTAACTCACAGAACTGCAATTTGCGTCGGAAAGTTGGGATTCCAATTGAAGTTCAATTAAATAATGACAGTGCATTTTGAATGAATTTGCCTCCCAACCTGAACTGGGTCAGTCGGGTTGAAAATCTGGGTCTGATACTGATACTAGTATTGATTTAGATATAAATACTTTGGCGACACAGGAAAGCGAGGATTCTATCGAAGAATTGTCTGTAGTCTGTCAAAACAAAAAATTCAAAAAATCAGACAGGCCCTCTTCAGACCTAGGGAAGATGTTGCTGGGAGTTTTCAACCGGATCGGCACTGATTAATGAGCGGATTCTTACTCAACTGGATGCAATTGGTAGGTGTTTAAGATGTTTCCACTAGGGGTACTACTAGTTGAAGTCTCAACGGGAATTTTGTTGAAGGTGATTCTTACGAAAAAATTGCCAGAATTACATACCTTGAGACATGATAGATCTGTTCACAATCAAGTTGAAGCTAGAATCAGACAACTGTCAGATATGACTCTAGAGGTACAGATCTGAAATACAAATAGCAATGGGTGGTTCTGTTGACATTTATGTTAAAGAAAGAGTTAAATTGCCCCATGAGCACCAGATCATCTTCTGATATCAAGAAAACAAGTGGTGCTAATGAGATGATCTCATTATCACAAGAAAATAACTTGTGATAACGAGATGATCTTGCTATTATAAGATGATCTTGATATCACCGGATGATCTCATTATCACCAGATCGTCTTGATATCATGAGATGATCTTGTTATCACGACTTATTATCTTATAATAATGAGATCATCTCATTATCACGACTTATTTTCTCATTATCACGAGATCATCTTGTGCGCACAACTTAATACATGGTGCAATTTTTATTTTACCATGTCGTATTAGGGGCTCCGTAACCAGCCTGTTGTCCCTGGAACTTCTTTTGCAGATGTGGTAAGGGCTAACCTGGCTCTAAAGGGCCACAGACAAGCTAAACCTCTGGTGGGTAATCAAGTCGCGAATAAATCAGGTAAGTCTCTTGAGTTGGTCGAGGAGGATACTAAGCTCTCATATGATACTAAGCTCTCACATCATGCAAATCAAAGAAAATTCACTTTAAGTCACACATCAAAAGCAAAAAGTAGTAAAAATGTTTCTATTCCATGTTAAAATAGGTTTGAACCCGAAAGGGTCTGATTCGATGTTTGATGCTTGTGTGTGAAAACCTTGTGCTCTTGTATTTACCAAATTACAGAAGTTATAGATAATTAAAATAGGAATAAAGTAAATGGTAGAAATAAATAATATGTTGTGACTACAAAGATGTACTTTATAAATAACAAAATTATTTAGTATAGCTGAAAGACACATGTTTCTTTAGAGAAAGCTTTGTGAAAAAAAATTAATATTGTCACACAGAAGAGACGTAGATAATCACAATGATTATAGAAGGCCAAGTTTTAGGGGATATTAGAACCCATTGACAATAGAAATCTACGTGTGCTTTTACAGAGAAATTACTTAAACAAGTTTTTGTGACTATTATTTTGTATCTTTTCTGAAGGAGAGAGCTTATGATAAATCATAACTTATGATTGAAACTGCATAACCCTTTGGATATATTGTTTTAATACCCCAAAAGGTTGAATTGAACTTCGAGTGTTTTTGCAGAGGAATAATCTTTGACAGTGAGTTTTTGTGACTATTTCTGATTTCTGAGGTAAAGAGGTTTGATTTTGAAAAAAATGTATGCTGTAGATTTATTAACGCTCGACGATAGGAGAGGGTTATTGTAATCAGTTTGTTTCTGTCTGTCTTTCTGTCTGTCTGTCGGTGCACCATTTTGCCCTTATAGCTCAAAAACTATGACATCAATCTCTCTCAAATTTGGTGGGCAGGTATTTCATGGGGTACAGAGGGATTCTTCCAAATTTGGTGTAATTTGTTTAAAAATTAAAGTCAGGAGAGAGTTTTTCTTATTTTTAATTGGGAATACACAGTGAAACTGCTTCTCTTCATCACATACGTAAAAAATCAATATTTTGCTTTCTGATGTCATTATACTTAATGATGTCACAATGCCATTCTCATTGTGAGGTCACAACCCTAGCTTGTGATACTTGCTGTCTTTAAGTAAAAAATATTTCTTCTCATTTTATTTCTTGAAATTGACACAAATGTAATACAGAGGGGAGTGGTATGTTCATCATTTTTATTAATTATTATTTCTGTTTTTATTTTCTCTTTTTTTCTTTCAATTCCTTGACAGTCCATAACAGAAATTTACCATGAGTGATTTTTACCAAGAAGTGACTTTTTAAGCTATATTTTACCTCCACGAGCAGTTTATGTTTTTGGATGCAAATTGTTTGTCTATTTGTCTGTCTGTTTGTTGGTGTTTAGATTACTCAAGAATTAATGAATTATTAAAAACAAATTGTGGGTAGGACCTGGCCAAAGGAAGAAGTTACTAAAAAGAAAGATCTGGATCTTATTTGGATACAAAAAATCAAGAATTTTCAGAGGTCCCATTTCAATGTATTTTTAATGAATTTGGCTTTCTACTTGATATTTCTACGAAAATTAATTTACATGTTTGGTTTTATTTTATTGTCTTACTTACAATACTTTATATCACTTTAGAGACTGGTCACATGGAGTCGAGCATTTTGCTCTCTCTGAGTGCATCTTGTTAATAACTTGTGTTTTGTACCACATTAAATGAACAGTTTATGACAGCTTATAAACATTTTGATGGCTTTTACTGTTTACTGATAACTCCTTCTTCAAGGAAACAAACAAAGTCCAAAACTGATTTAACGCCAATTCCTGCAAATCAACAGTGTAATAAATCTAAAAGAATATCATCCTCGGGTTAAAAGCAGAATCCAGCCAGCCATATAGACCTGCGTAAAGACTGGTCAAATTTATCACAGCATGGAAAACCTGATCGATTGATGGAAAAGCATATGATAATTGATACATAAAGGAATAAGTTGAGACCATTATCAAAAGTAAAGATGAACAAGTGGCAAATACCCTTCTCTTGTTAAAAAAATCATCTCTTGATGGAAAGCATTTGAGGCTAGAAAGAGAAGTGGGTCATCTAAGCAGTAAACTAAAAGCCCTACTCTGTAAAAGCATGCAGAAAAATCTTGTGTTTTACAACATACAAGAGTCTCAAGGGGAGGACTGTGAACTTGTGATTGTAAACTTGCTGACAGAGGAGATGAACATTTCCCCAGGTCTCATTTACTCCCCAAAAATGTGTCCCTTGAGATTAGGGTCGATGTTGCTCATCGTACTGGTAAAAGAAATGGTAACTCGTTCAAACCAAGACCTCTGGTGGTAAAGTTTGTCACCCACAAAGGAACAAAATTGTGCCTAAACATGCATTTAGCTTGAAAGTTAAATTTTCCATTGTTTCTAACCAGATGCCAGCAGAGATGGGAAAATGTAGAACCGCACAGAGAGATGCAATGACAAATCTCAGAAGGGAACATCCAGATTGGGCTAGTCATAAGATCACCCTGGTGAGGACAAAGTTTTACAGAATGGTAAAGTAGTTGAACCAGCCTTTGAAAGAAATAAGCTGCCAGATTGAATGTTTTACTAATGCACTATGATAAATTGTTAAACTCACTATCAATCATGTAGTAACTTGGTAGTATTTTTCAAGGACATGCCAAAATCATTCACTCAATAGAGGATGTAGTACAGGCAAGAGACACACTATTCCAGGATCTCAATGTTGCTAGTGCCACTCACGTCATGTATGCTTATTGCATAAGCAGCGATTATGGTACTTTTAAAATGGGAAATTTAGATGATAGTGAGTACAGAGGAAGTTCTATTCTCGTGAAATTGATGAAGAACGAAAAAATCACTAATATGTTTGTGGCAGTTTCAAGAATCCCCAAAGGGCCAAACCTGAGAAAAAGAAAAGAAGATTGAACTGGCCTGTGCTGATGTACTTAGTTTAAACTATGAAAAAATATGTAACTAAAGAATATGTTAACCAGTTGCACTGTACTACTTGTTTAGAAATGCTTTGACAAGAATGACAACAAATCCTATAAGACTTAAAATTAGTCATATTATTTCTGAATACCTTCTTTAGCTTTTAGAATACTTTTTTCAGTATAACAAGTCAAAGCAAGCCATATTTAATGAATGTTACATTTATTGTTGAAATATATTAATATTCATGTAAATGTTGAAATATGATCAATTTTCTATGTTTTAAAAATAAAACCAAGAATGCAGTATTGTATTTTCAGATCTTCTGTAACTGTATAATGGGACTTGTTTGTGTGTATGCGGATAATGCAGTTTGTCTAGCTTCTACAAGACAATGGTATCGGAACAGAGACCCACTATGAAATGATATACTGTTAATAAGGAAGTATATGATAAATATTGTATGTCTACAGTTGCAATTTGGTTATATGTAATATGTACACTATATGTAAACAGTATAGAAGAGAGTGACGGGGTGACCCAAACTAATTACAGTCCAAAGTCTACACAAGCACTGGTCAGGTCACCTCAAGAAAATTAAGGTGAATGAAAATTTATGCATTATGCAATTACGTAGAGAGTTATTTATTAATAACACAACAATTACAGCATTATAGGACCTCAGATGTAAAAGGGGTCACAGAAATTAATTAACCATAATGTTTCATTACACATTCTTCAAAACAATATACTAGTCTATTATATTTCCGTCAAAAACAAATTACATGCATCACAGATCAAGTAAAATCAACAAATTACAGATCACTTATATATTACAACCCAATACAATTTACTAAAAGGGGGAAGGTTAGAATGAGCAAGTGCTATGTTACAATTACTCGTTTTGAATACAATTTATATGTGGGATTAGTACACAAATGGCTAATTAATGCATATAGATTAATAAACTGTACATAAATTACAGAATCATCATGATAAAATGGATTACACTTTACATCAGACCAGAACCCCAAACTCCAATGGCACTACTAAGGAGACCTGTTCATGCTGTGTGTTTATTTCATCTTTAACATTTCCAATTTCAGTATTGAGCCTTATGTCAGGGGATGAACCAAGGTACAATTTATTTATTTCCCCATTTATTTATTTATTTAATGTACTCACAGTACAAATGATAACACAAATATATGGATACAATTAAGTTACAAAAATTACAGATACAATATATAAAGTGTTATAAAACACAGACCAGACTTCGGGTAAAATACTTTTAAAAGTATTTAAATGCAAATGCAAATACTTTTCAATTTTTCAAATACAAATACTTTTATTTTCATCAAATGCAAATGCAAATACTTTTCAAAAGTATTTCAAATACTTTTTGAAATACTTAAAATTTTATATATTAGCCTACTTTAATTTATTAAATGTGAAACTTGTAATACAAATTAATATAGTGGGAATGAGCTATAACAAGTAAGTAATAAGTGCAGTAGGTATCATATATTAAAACAAATATCTGTAGAAAAAAATGAATTAATTTACAGCATTCAAAAAGGCTGTATTTTAAAATTATATCATCAACTTCTGAGATATTGATTTTCTAATTATGTAACTTCTACATGAAGGACTGAACTTTTACCTTAAAATAACATTAATTGGAAATGCTTAAAATTGTAACCTTCAAGTGAAAGGATTAGTAGCTGCTTTTGTTGAGCCAGTGAGTTCACTAGAACAATGTTAAATTCACATCGCACAAAACTTTCCTTTTTAATCATGGACATTCATAACAGAAAAGTGTTGTCTAACATTAGGCTGAATCTTTCCTGACATCTTGAATCTTCCCAATAATCTATTGCTGAATGTTTGCTTTTGAGATTATGTATTTTTACACAAATCCACAATAATGGGACTGCCACTGGTAAACTACTTTTATATTAGTAGGACAATGGAGTTAATTGCAATATCACTTTAAGAGATCAATCAGTATTTGACAGAATGTTTCTTCATTAGCTAAATATCTTCAAAAAAGCATATAAATATTAGTAATATCTACTAAACAACAAGCTCAAATATTTTTACCTACTTACTAAAAGCCTAAATTAAATTGAGCTCACCAATTCTTTGCAAAAAGAAAGAAGAAACAGCACTTCACTTGCAGAATAAATTGCATTTGCAAAATTTATTTGAAAGTATTTAAAAAGTATTTAATGTTTTTTTTTCAAAATGCAAATACTTTTCATTTAAAAATCTCAAATACAAATTCAAAGACTTGCAAAAAGCAAAAAATATTTAAAATGCATTTAAATGCAAATGCATTTGCATTTGACCCAATGTCTAACACAGTTTCTCCATTTTTCATAAAACTTCTCAGTAAAATGACCACACAAATCCCAATGTAAGAAACCATACAGTGGCATACAGTATCTCTTGAACAATTTGTATCTGACTGTACATGACAATTTGGAGAAAGTATTCAATATCACATTACTTGCAGTAACATAAGAAACAGCATGATCTATTAGTTTAGGACCAGTTAAATTTCCCATATGATTAGCATATGGCAAAGCTCTTATAAATATGCCATTATGTTCTAAACCTTCAATTTGATTATCACTGTTAGAATATGCAAATAATTGGTATTTCAGAGCATTAAATGCTACATTAAACTGTTTGCCAAACTCATCGACAAAACTAAGCATAATTTTAAGACTAGAAAGTGTTGGGCATAACAGTGACACATCATCTGAGTATCACAAGAGTACCACAGAAAGTGTTTCCAATGTAAAACCCTATTCTGGATTCTTTTAATTTCAACAGAAGTTCATCCATGTACACTATAAATAAAATTGGAGACAGAATGTGCCCTTGTTTATTTTTTACTTTCACTTGATCTGAGAGAGAGTTTCCCCACTTAACTCTGATTTTTTTAATTGCATATAGATAAGCAAGTAGCGTTACTGTTAATGAATATAAACCTTTGTTGGTCAATTGTGAAAAAAACTTAGTATAGCTCACCCTATCAAATACCTTGCTACAGTCTAGAAGCATTATGTGCATATCAGATCCATTACTTACATAATACTCAACCACCTCATTCAAGACACTGATGAGTAGAATGTTTGGATTTAAAACCAAACTGAAGTTCGCAGGTTGTAAAAATATTTATATTTTAAGCATTAACATATCAGACAACTTTCACACTATGCTGCTAAGGGCTATTCCTCTGTAATTGTGAGAGTCATTCAATGATTTTTTGCTGTTATGGGTTATTGGAATGACAGTAGATAGGAGTAAAGTGCTTGGAGTATATCCATGAATTAACATTGCTTTATATAAAAAGCTAAGAGAGACATTTAGTTTGTGTGTACGGTGTACCATTAATCAAGTGCTCTGAACAGTGACCAGTATCAACATCATATTTACCACGTTTCAAGCATTTCACTGAAGTCAATAAATCATCTACATTAACATTATGTTTGTTATATGAGTTACTAGATTGACAGTCTACTTTAATCTTACAGTTGATGTCTTGTTTTATATGTGTCATGATATCTTTTACTATATGACACAGAATTATATAAGTCATTCTACTTGTTGCAAAAAAAACATTACAGATATCAGTACCAATAGCATTGTCATCTGTACTGGGTAGTAGTTTTTTATTACTACTTTTCACTTTTTTAATTTCATTCCAGAAATTTCTGCAATTATTGCTCAGCATATGAATTAGTCACACTGCTGATCAATTACCAGACAACAACTAAAAGTTTTTGAAGTAACTAAATCGACTTTAAAAATTTAATAACACATGCTTGACTTTCCAATAATATATAACTATTGATCAAACGAATATCAAACTAGTCCCGCCTTGGAACAAATAGAACAGCAAACTTCCCAAGGCTCCGAGAACTGACATGTAATGTCAAGAAGTATAATGCCACAATAAGTAGCAATTTCATTTTGAAATAAGCTGTTTTGAATATTGATTCTGATTTTTAATATAATATATAGCTAAGGCCTGTACACACCAAACTGGTCTGATCTAATCAAATATGATCAAATAACAAAGTTGTAACTAATCTGACTTATGTGGGTGTTCCACCACACGGCTAAACATGTTTGATATTTCTCATGATCCAAACCGATTCTCATTTCCCGCCGTCAACAAAATGTCCAGTCCCAGGCTTCCTCAGGCCTCCTCAGACCCAAATTTACACAGTCCTAAGTTGTCCCAGACCTCCTGCGACCCTTAGTCCCAGGCGTCCGTAGCTTAGTCCCAGGAAGCCTGTTTGTCAGTCCCCGACTCATAACAGATCTTTGAAGTTTCATGCGTGTGAAAAGGAATCGGTTTCATTAGTCCCGGGAAGCCTCAGACCGTCTCAGGTGTCCTGGGACTAAGAAATCTGGTTCTGGGTCTAAGCCCCGACTAGGAGAAGCCGATCCAAACCGGCCGCCTGGAACCACTGAAATTTAGTCTGTGATGGTCTGAGGACGCCCCAGGAGGCCTGGGACTAAGTACCAACTATTTTTCGCGCGTCTGAAACCAAAAAGAGGCAATGAGAGGTTCTGGGACTATATAACCGACTGTGCACACGCTTTCTGTGTTTAGACTGGTTGGCTACTGAGAGATGTGTGTCACTTACTGCTTAGGGGTTTTCAGTTTTTTTACATTTCACATGTTACTTGAGCTTAGGGCAAATTTAACAGTTAGGAGACACATTTCAGTTTGTTTTACTTTTTTGTGATATTCACTGGAGTTATGAGGAGAGAGAAAGGAGGAAAGAGAGGAAAGAAGAAGATGGAGGAGAGGCAAGAGGAAAGGGAGAAGGAAGGATTACAGAGGAAAGGACAGAGGAAAGGACAGAGGATGGTACAGAAGAGAGGATAGAGAGGAAGGTTTAGAAGTTACTGAGGAAGCTTGCGAAGAAGATGAGAGGTGTGAGGAAGATTCAGAGGGCCACTCAGCAGCCAAGAGAGCTAGGGTTTGTGCTACATTCACTGACAGACAAGAAAATGCCATTGTTGAGTTTGTGAAGGAGCACCCAGAGCTGTACGACAAGGAGCATGGACGTTTCCACGACAGACAGAGGAAGGAGGCTCTCTGGGCAGAAATCTCTGCAGGTCTGAAGCTCTAGCCCTTTGATGTCAGGTGGTTTGAGTCACAGAGAACTCGCTATGGAAAGCTCTCCAAGCTACAGTCTGGCCAAGCCCTAAGGGAGATGACCAAGAGACAGTCCTGGGTCTACCAGCAGATGGGTTTCCTTAAGACCCACATCAGATGCAAGGGAGCCAACAGAAGTTCTGGGTTCGAGGTCAGTCCCAACACCAGCAGGCATGAAGAATCGCATGGATCTACTACTGATACAGAACATCTGGAGTCCAGTGTCCTGAGGGAGAGAGCAAGTCAACCAATTATTACATCTACACCAGTTTCCACAGATTCAAAGATACTCGAGCACTTCAACCAGATGAGGACACTGATCTCAGGTTTCCTGCAGCAGAAGTCAGACAGGCAGCCCTTCTTTGACTACGTGGCCTCAGAGGCTAAAAATATGACCCAAGAGGAGTTTGAGGACCTCAAGGGCAGGATTTTTAGAGACATTGAAGAAGTAAAGAACACTCATAGACATCAAGTTCTACCCAAGAGATCAGCTACTATTACCAAAGAGTCACAGAGGGCCGGAATACTGCCAACGACCACTCAACAGGCATCTAGTTCCACCCAGGCTACAGCAGGCAGCAGTTCCAGAGTTATGTCTACTATACACCCAGCCCCATTGGCTTTGGAAACCCTCCATCAGTGCTGACATTACAGGACGAGGGCAGCAACACAACGACAATACTAAGCCAGCTACCAGATCTAACAACACAGATCACTGAGCAGCCTCAGCAGCAGCAGCAACAGCAGCAGCAGCTCTACACAATTACCACCACAGCACTGCCTCAACAGCAGCAGCCTCCTCAGTAGCCAGCCACTCCAGATGGGTCTCGTACCCCCCATAGGCCCTTTGCAGGGCTGCCCAAATCTTCCAAAAACAATTATTTAGCTGCAAGTTGTTCAAATTCCCCTCCCAAAACATAACAGTTCAGTACAAATACTTATCACAAAACAAAAAAAGCCCAACACCCACACCACCCCAAACATGAAACAAATAACCATGGTAATGCACATAACAACAGAAGGCCACATAGGAAAAAATAGATAAATAAACTCCCAATATGGCCAATAATCTGCCCATTTGTAGTTTAAAATCCATGGGATAGCTTTAAATCTGTAATAAAACAATCCAACACTGACACCATCCCTAGAGATAAAAAAATTATGTTATGACATGGCCACAAACCAACAGACAAATTTGCAAACATAACTCCCCACAACAAACAGCCAGATAAACCATACTGTAAAGAGAACCACTTGGGTGGTTATTTTTTGTAAATTTCCCTGAAGTGGAATAAAAAAAATTAATTTTGAGATTTGCAATAAAGGAAAAACTTTCAGTTTCAGTTATTTCTCCAGAATAAAAACCAAATGTGAAAGTAGGGTGTCGATTTCCAAATATATGCAATATTTATTCCATTTACCAAGTTATGTTTGGCATGGGGTTTGTCTGTCTGTGTTTTTTGTGGGAATTATGTTGGGCATTGGGTTTGTCTTTTATTTCTGAGAATTATGTTGGCCATTGGGTTTGTCTGTTGTTTGGGTGACTTATGTTTGGCATTGGGTTTGTCTGTTTGTTGGTTGGGTGAATTATGTTTGGCATTGGGTTTGTCTGTTTGTTGGTTGGGTGAATTATGTTTGGTAATGATTGGGTTATTTGGAACAAGCACAGCTGATTAATTATTTTTGGAATATTTGGTAGTCCTGAAAAGGACTGCTTATTAGTCCTGAAAATGACTGGTTACTGTAGTAGCAGTTACATTCTGCCATCTTGCCAGGCCACTGCTCCCTCATTATTGAAGCAGTCCTTGAGGTAATCCCTCAGTCTTTTAGCTTCTCTGGCAGGGTTTCTGTCATGACCACCATCAGCAGCACCACCAAACAACCGACCATCACCAGGCACATCATCACCACCAGGCTGTTGAGCACCATGTTGACCTTGATACTGGCTTCTCAGTATGTTGTGCAGAACTACACAGGTCATGGCCACATCCCTGACTGTTTCTGGGGGTAGTTCAATAGTGGTCATCATGACTCTAAATCTTGAGACTAGGATGCCAAAAGCGTTCTCAACAACTCTCCTGTCCCTTGATATTCTGTAGTTGGTAATCCTTTCCTCTCTGGTTAACATCCTACTGCCATAGGGTTTCATCAGCCAGGTCTTCAGGGCAAAAGCATCATCTGCCAGGATGAAGTAGGGGACATCTTGATCACTCTGGGTTATAGGTGCTGGGTCAGGGAAGCCTATGCTGCCACCATCAATCTTCCTCTTCAGGTGACAGGTATTAAATATCTGGGCATCTGAGCAAGATCTAGCTTTACCAGCATCCACCCATCTGAACCTGTACTGTCCATCAACCAAGGCCAACATTACTATTGAAAAGAATCCCTTATAGTTGTGGTACAGGGCTCCAGAGTTCTTGAGTTTCTTCAGGCCCACATACTTGCCATCAAGGGCTCCCAGGGCATGTGGAACATTCCACCTGATCCTGAATTCTGTTTCCAGTTCTTTCCACTCATTTGGAGTAGTAGGACATCTGAGATACTCTCTGGAGAACTCATCCTGGATCGCCCTGCAGACCTCTGGTAGAAACTTGGAAATGGTGGATCTGCCAACCCTGAACTGACAGGATAATGATGTGTGTGACTCTCCAGTGGCCAGATATCTGATGGTGAGGGCTAACTTTTCCCCAACACTGATTGGAGCTCTGTAGTTGGTGGCCTGCCTGGCTAGATGTGGTTCCAATCTGGTCTTTATCATTTCAAAGAATTCTGGGGTCACCCTCATGAAATTGGTGAATCCTGGAATGTCTGTGGCATACAGTTCAGTCATAATGTTGTGGTAGGCCCTCCTCTCCTCTCTCTGTAGTAGCCATGGCCTGACCCACATGTTGTGTCTTCTTCTAGGTCTCTGTATGGCTGGTGGTGGTGGTGGTGGTGCTGCTGCTGCTGCTGCTTGTGGTGGTTGCTGTGGTCGATGGTCGAAATATCAAATACATCAGTATATGTAATTGAATAAAAAATAAAAAACCCTAATTTGTTGCTGAAGATGTCTTCCATTGAAAGCTGGCATCCTGCTGTGTTCATGGACAAGTAATGATTATTACTTCCCAGAATTTATATATATATATATATATATATATATATATATATACGCAGAAAATCCAATTTTTTGCAAAACAAGAAGGCTTTAATATCAATTCAGTATTCAGTATTCCCGCCCATTTTACCATTTTCTTTACCGACTGTCCACGATTAAGGGTCGCAGACAGGATCGGGGCTTAGTCCTTTGGTGGAACAGGGGCATTACATTGTTTATGCCCACCAGCATGATAGTATCGATTCTAAGTCATAGAGAGCTGAGCATTTCAGATTGAAGTGGGCATACAAATTAAATACAAATTAAGACTTTGTTAGACAGTTATAAATATAGCATCTAAAAAGGTAATATAAATCACTTCATAGAAATCTGAAATATGACAACATTTCTTTAAACGAAACAAAGCTATCGTAAGCTGATCTTTCTAGTTATGAAATCAAAATAACACTTGCAAGACTAGATGTTTTGATTACATGTAACGAGAACTTTGAGTTTCTAAATCAAAAAAATGTAACTTTAATTTGTTATGGATACGACTGTATCTTATACCAGGTTTTCTGTATCTCTGTAATTGGCTGCCATCTCGCTTAAATGTCATCCATTTTATACAATGTCATTAAATCTTGCACAATGCTACTCTGCTTTTAGGGGGTTTTTTTCCAAAGATACAATTACTTGTTTTCATTAGCAAAATACAAAATTGGAATATAAAAAAATACTTTGTATTATGCCTGAACCTTTGTATTTTCTGAACCTTATTTTTGAAAATGTTAAGCCTCCTTTCGCCACATTTTTTTTTGACATGAGATCATTAACCAATTACAATGCAAGTTTTATCATTTGTAAGACACAATGCTAAAGTAGAAAATGACCGGAGTGATTATATTCTATCAAAATAATAAAATTATATCGCAATTACGATACAACTATTGATTAGGGGATTTGGTTTTAAAATACACATCACAAGGGTTAGTGTGAATAATGAATAAAATAAGAAGGAAAGCAAGGAGTGTTCTGAGTGTGTAAAAACACTAAAATGAACTCAAAGTTAAATAAATTGATTCATGCCGTATTGAGTGTATTGCCCCAATATTATACATCCACCATTTCTCTCTCATTTTTGTATCATCAGATTTGGGGGTGTTGTACTTGACATAACATTATTCTAAGAGGGAGAATTCCATGCCCCAGACAGAATGGCTTGGCTCTGAGGAGAGTTTCAGAGACTGAAGTGATTCTGCACTCCTTGGGTTTAGAGATTGATATTGTGTGTTCATATATTATTTTTCTGATCAGGCGCAATGTCTTCCCTACATAATATTTACCACAATTGTTAAATATTATAAGGTAGATAATGTCACTTGGTCAACAGGTGACACATGTGAAGTGTGATTTGTGAAGGTGCACCCTTTGCACCCTTCACAAGTTTTAGTGTTTAATCAGAAATCTTTTCTCTAGGCATTGGGATGCCAGCTCCACTCATCAGTAGTTAGTCTGACTGTATGTCTAGCTTGGAGATGGCTGTTAACAAGGTGCTAGACCTGCACTTTCTGAGACCACACTCATTGCAACATACAGAAAAATAAACCAGATGTGTCTAAAAGTCCCTGCAAAAAGATAACAGTGGAAACTACTTTAAGATGGCCTCATACTGGTGCAATTTATAGTTCCAACTGTATTTCGAAAGTATAAAGTCTTTTTCATCAGAGGCTCTGACTAAACTTCGTATTAGAGATCAGATTAAACGTGTTGCCAATGTTAGGGGACCTTCCAAAATTGCTGTTAACATAAAAAGTTTTGCAACTATAAATGTGAGGTACACTCAAACTTGCAAAAATGCTCTATTAGCGCTGTGGGGCTGAAGACACTGCAAAAGAAAGCACGTTCAGCCAGTTCAGTTTTGATTGTTGTAGACATAGACATTGTTGGATTCCTCGAGCCAGTCTTCGGTCATTTGCACCTCGTCAATTGTGACAGGCACAGAATCTTCTTTAACTTCTTCTTATGCAGATAACATAATATCAAAGTAAGAGATATAAAGCAAATGAAATTCAAAATGATAATAATGATATCCATCCATGATATAGGCATATAGAGACCAAATAAAAATCAACATGTGGTGTCGAAAGAGAATACTACTCATAAGATGTGTTCTAATGGTGCTTATTGAATAACAGATGGTGACCAAACAATACCCTATAATATAATATTTAAGAACAGTTGGATGGTTGGGGAGGGAGTTTTTAATGTTGTCCCTCTGGGATCTGGAACTGAAAGGGGAGAATGCTGGTCATTCTTAGACATTAGTATTCAATGACCAATAAAATTGGATTTTACACTTCACATACTGTATGATACATACTTCATGATTAGACCATTTTAAGGTAATCCCTGTGGACTGAGCCTCTATGGCAAACTATATGTATCCAACATTGAGTTTAATAAGCTTTTCATATAAACACATCGGGATTCCTAACCTCAATATAAAAGGCTTCCAGCATTAACAAGCACTTAGCTACTTAGTTTGACACCAGGCTGGTATAAATCTTCACAGCCCACTGTGAAGCAGAGTGATACTCATCACATAAAATCCCACTCTGGTAACTAGTTAAATGTCATAATGACAGAAAAGAGGGTAAGAATGAAGCTGAACTGTTACATGAGCGACTGGATAATCAAGATTAATGTTGCACTTTTATCCCATAAGTTAGAGGATAACAGAAATTTACAGCACTGCTTCACTACTTATTTTAGATTGACAAGGAGCAGTCACTGAATAAAAGCAACATCTTAGAGATTTTTGTGTTTATAATTTCACGTGGGATTTGTCATATACGTGTTCGGCTATACTTCTGTTTATTGTGCATAAAGATCCAAACTGTAGTTTGTGTTTTTTGCACATGTTTATTGTTACTGTAATAAAAAATGAACTGCCAATAACACAGTTTTTAAAGCCTTCTTACTCCATTTTACTTGTTTAAAGGGTAGACCCCTAAGATATCTGTCCCGAAACAAGCATCAGTGTGCTTTATTCAGAATTATTAAGTTAATGTATTTTACACAATTACAAAATATATTATAACCATTTGTACATCCAGTGATAAACACAAAACAGTTTGATAGTTCATACATTCCGCCTTGGTTCAACGGAGTTTAATGATTTCTTAAGGAAATGTTGATAATGGCACGGGAAACAGATGAGTTAGTTTTGGTATTGATTTGGACCTCCATCTGGGTCAAGTAATATACAAGTGATCTTTCATCTTTTCTAGATAGGACCATTTTCAGTGTAAGTGTTGTAATCTTAGCTTAATGCTCAGATTTCTAGGCAAAAAATATAGGAAACTCCCACAATAGTTCTACATGAATTGCAGTTTTCCTTATCATTCCATAGATGGTTCAAGAATTCAGTGATGCAGCAATATACTGTATATGACCTTCAAACAACAGAGAGTGGTGATAAACTTCCTCTTAATGTAGTCATTTAACACATGTTTTTGGGCATCCCACAGAAAAAGAGGTAATGTACCTATCCTGGCCAAGACACAAACTGGTCATTACTGTAGTCAGTAAATGTATATGTGTGGGGTGAGAATCTATTGAAGGAAATGTTCTTTATCATTTGCTCTGTGCCAGTAAAATGTATTAAGGAAGGATGGTGGATGAAATGTCCTGTCTCACCAACTAATTTCAGCTGAATATTGCGGCTACATGTGATTTTAAAATGAGAATAAGAATGTCTAAAGAAATTGTGTATGGTAAAGCAACGGCAAATAAAACGTCTACATATCTGCAATATATAAAACTGCTATCCCAAATATGGGTTCATAGATTTACTGAGCAGCACACTCGGCAAATAAAATAGGGCTTCAGAGTTCTAACCCGATTGTGAATTCATTTGGCAAGTTTAATTCTTGAGAGATTCAAAAAGGGTTTGAAGATGCAGGTTGTGTTTTTAGGGGAAGAAAAAACTATATTATTTTTCCATTAGAAGATGGTTGGAATCATGGAATATTTTATATTCACTAGTTTCTAAAAAGGATATAGATCATATTTCATTGCCATACTTGTATTAGGAAAATGTGTTATTGATAAATACCTGAGAATTAAAATTTACATTTTCTGAAATATATGGTTCAAAACAAGCCATGTTTATGTGACATTTTAGTGCATGGGCACTTTTTCAGTTGACAATGTGAATGAAACACACTTTCATAAATTGGTGGCTGGAGTGTAGTGTGTAATACCAGTAACAATACCTTTGTTTTGGAATGTGGGACATCAGTGTTTGGGCACTTAATTAAGAACAATATATTCACTTATTCAGTTGACAATGTGAATGAAACACACTTTTATAAATTGGTAGCTGGAGTGTATTGTGTGACACCAGTAACAATACCTTTGTTTTGGAATGTGGGACATCAGTGTTTGGGCACTTAATTAAGAACAATATAAAATAAAACTTTTGTTTTTGGAATGGAAAAGTTTGACCAAGGATTTCTGCAACAAAAAACCTGAAAAGTGAATGTCAACTTGTTCAGTGCATGTGTAGTAAATATAAGACTATATAACCCCAATAGTGCAGTAAAATAAAGAAATGTAGGAATTTTAAAACAGAGCAAAAATTTAAAAAAAAAAAAAAAAAACTTAATAAGTTTGATGCAGAACACATACTTCTTTGATAAAGAAATAAATTGTGTGCCAGGTATCTTCCTCAGATGGATAGCTCTAAGAAAAGAAATCTAAGTGAATTGTCTGATACAAGTATACCCAGCCCAGCTGCTAACCCATCTAAAGCTTTAAAAATGAATGCAAACCCAACACTTTCAGAAGATACAGGAGATGACACTTCCATGATATCTACACAAAATAGCTCTGAGAGCATTTCAAACAGTAAATCACTTGAACAAAAAATAGATGAAATTCTTCACCTCCTCAAAGCTCAAAAGGTGGAAGTATCCATTGATATCAGTGCCTTGCAAAATGAGAATAGACAGTTAAAGCTACACCAACAAGAATCAGATGGTATTATTGCCAGGCTATCTTCTAGGATTGCATCTATGGAAAAAAAGTTAGAGTCCTTGGAAATGCACAATATGAACAAAAATCTCATCTTTTACAATATAACTGAGAAAACTGATGAAAATCTCCATTTAGAAATGCAAAACTTTCTATCATCTATCCTCAAGATCCCGGATACATGTTTGTTTTCAAAGCAGAACCCTTGTGCTGAAGTGAGATTGGATATGGTATACCGCATTGGCCAGAGAGGAACTAGAGCAAGACCAGTTGTTGCATCATTCACAACACAACAGGGTATGCGCATGGTCATGTCATAATATAAGCAATTAAAATCCACTCCCTTCTCCATCAGTGAACAGCTTCCATCATCAGTACGTGAAAGGAGGACAGCCCAGATTCCACAGATGGTCAAACTCCGTAATGAGGCCCAGAGTAAGAACGTACCTGCTAACATCAAACTTATAAAGGACAAGTTGATTGTAAACAACAAACTTAAATCTGACATGTTTGAATCAAATCCAGTGAAATATGTCACTCCCACAGAAGATGTTATCAGTTTTGATACTATACAACACTCATCCCGCATCACCATAAAAGATAGTATATTTCAAGGTCACTTCCACCCTGTTCATACCCAAAAAGAAGCCAAACAAGTTCTTAGAGCACTTCATCAAAACGAGGTGGTATCAGATAGCGATCATGTTATTTATGCCTACAAGTATATAGACCTTGATGGACAGACACTAGAGGGATATAGTGATGATGGAGAGTGGAATGCCAGCTGTATATTGAGGGACCTGTTACAACAAAAAGGACTGACAGAAGCTATGCTGGTAGTAACACACAAATATGGTGGCTACAAACTTGGTAAAAAAAGGTTTGAACTCATAAAGCAAGTAGCCAGTGAAGTTTTACAAAGTGAATAGTTAGAGAATTATTTTTTGATTTTTTTTTTTACAATATAATGCTTTTGTTAGGCCAAACGTTCGATTTTTCTTGTTTGCTTAGCTCCTGTTAAATTGGAGAGAAGGAAATTTAAAGTAGTCAACAATTAGGACTAAAATTAGTCCGAAAATACACTACAGAACCAGTATGTTAAAACTTTGTTTTAAAGTGCTATCCCAATGTCAAACACTTGATCTAATAAAAAATGAATATATAGTAAATATTTAGAAATGAAATAATTCAGAAGATCTAGCTTAAAAATGTATTTCATTTATCATATTAGAGTGGTTTTTTTTTCTTGTTTTTAACACAACCTTGTTAATTGAGAAATGAATAAAAGCACAACTATTTGCTGGTGCAGTTAGCTTGGCTTTAAAGCCTACAAATGAACATAGCATATTTGTATACTCTCAGCTAAAAGCCTTATAACATTTATTTGATGGTGTATATTATCACCCACAGACTAAAACTCCTATTGCTTTTTAGATATGATGTGTTGTGTGTATCTATATCTGTATGCATATAATTTATGATAGTGATTCCAAGATAAGTTTTGAAGTCAAGTTTTATGTTGAACATAGTGTACAAAGTTTGTTTACGTTTGATGTTGTTGCTTGTTTTTGTTTTCTTTAGTAGGGTTCACTGTGATGACTATTTCCTATTTTGTACATGTTTTGGTATACCTGGGCATACCTTTTTGTTAATTTTAATGTTTTTAAAAATAAGGAGTTCAGTTCAAAATAAGGATAAGAAAGAATACAACGAAGACCACCAATTATATAAAATAAACAATACTAATTGGAATAACAATATTTTTGCAAAGGATTATGGAATACTGCCTGTGGAGAATCTTTTCATAGCTATTAATGTCGGTTGTTGGGAATAACATTCGGGTATTGTCCGCAAACTGTCAAGGATTACAAAAGTTAGACAAGAGGCGCGATGTCCTATCATATTTTAAAGAAAGAAATGTTAACATTTTATGTTTGCAGGACACCCACTGGGTAGACAGCGATATTCCAACAGTTAAAGAAATATGGGGTAACAATTGCTACATTCATGGTGTGAAAACAAATTCGCGTGGAGTGGCAATACTTTTAAAAAATAATTTTGAGTATGAAATACTGGAAGTCAATAAAGATACACAAGGAAATTATCTTCATTTGCTGCTAAAATTAAACTCTATGACATTAAGTTTAATCACAGTCTATGCACCTAATAATGATGATCCTGCCTTTTTTAATGAGTTACAAAATATTTTAGAAAACTATAAAGCGGATTATTCTGTAATATGTGGCGATTTTAATTTAGTTTTAAACCCGGACAAAGACACCCACAATTATAAACACATAAATAATCCAAATGCACGCAAAACAGTTTTAGATATGATAAGCCAATTTGACTTGCTTGATATATACAGATATCAAAATCCTAATAAACACCGCTATACCTGGCGAAAACGAAGACCTTTAAAACAAGCACGTCTTGATTTCTTTCTAATATCAAACACTATGGCAGATCTGATAACAAATTGTGATATTAAAGCAGGATATAGATCAGATCATTCCTTAATTGAAATGGATATATTATTAGATTGTTTTAGAAAACACAAAGGGGTTTGGAAATTTAATAATAGTCTCCTTAGCAATATGAAATACCTTGATCTTATCAATAAGACAATTCAGCAGGAAGTTTTAAAATATGCGATACCAGTTTATGATTATGATTTCTTGAAAAATCCAGAAAATTATGGTTCAATTACCTTTACAGTGGACAGTGATGTTTTGTTAGAAATGATATTTCTCCAAATTCGGGGAGAGACAATAAAATTTGCTTCTTTTTTGAAGAAAGAAAGAAATTTAAAGGAGGAAGAGCTTATTAGGGATATCGAAGAAGGTGAAAAATTAAATATAACATCAGATGTACATTTTGATGTATTATCTGATAAAAAAGCTGAACTTGAGAAAATACGACAAATTAAAATCAAAGGAGAGCAAATAAGATCCAGAGTTCAGTGGTTGGATCAAGGTGAGAAACCCACAAAATACTTTTGCAATCTGGAAAATAAAAATTACGTAGAAAAAACAATACGAAATATACAACTAGATAATGGATCCTTCATTACTGATCAAAATCTGATATTGCATCAAATTAAAAAATACTATCAAAATTTGTTTAAAGATAAAGATCACACTTTAAACAATGTTGACTTGCAGGAAGTCTTTAAAAACATCCCCTACAAAAAAGTCAGTGATACAGGCTTAGGCAACCCAATAACACTGTGCGAATTAAGCACAGTTCTTAAAACTATGAAACATAACAAAACTCCGGGTATCGATGGTATTACTTCTGAATTCTTGAAAGTTTTTTGGGTCAGATTAAAATATTTTGTTGTTAATACAGCAAACAAATGTTTTGAGAAACAGTGCCTTTCTACATCATTACGGCAATGCATTATAACTTGCCTGCCAAAAGGTAAAAAGGATCGAAGATTCCTAAAGAATTGGCGACCTATCTCTCTCTTATGTGTTGTATATAAATTAATGTCAGGCGCTATAGCAAATAGACTAAAAAAACACTTAGTGAGATTATATCACAATCTCAATCTGGCTTCATATTTGGTAGACAACTGAGTGATAATACAAGACTCATTTATGACTTAATAAATAAAACAGAAAAAAGTAATCTGGTTGGACTACTGATGTTAATAGACTTTGAAAAAGCAGTTGACTCTATATCATGGAATTTTATGTACAATGTTCTTGAGTTTTTTGGATATAGTGAAAATTTCATCAAATGGATAAAACTTTTTAATCATGACATAACAGCATACATTTTACAATGTGGCAAATTGTCAGAGAAGGTATTTATTGGGCGAGGATGCAGGCAAGGTGATCCCATATCCCCATATCTGTTTTTAATAGCAGCAGAAATTCTATCAATGTTAATTAAATCAAATGCAAATATTCTAGGAATAAAAATAAATAATGAAGAATTTAAAATATCACAGTTTGCGGATGATACCACACTTATTCTTGATGGCTCACAGGGCTCTCTACAGGCAGCTCTTAGTACTTTGGAAGTATATGGAAGTTATTCAGGTTTGAAGATGAATAAAGAGAAGACAAAGGTAATTTGGATTGGAAGAAAGAGATACTCAAAGGACAAATTAAAGGTCTCCATAAACCTAGACTGGGGTGATACAGAATTTACACTATTGGGACTGAAATTTTCTGTAAATTTGAGCCATATGCCAGAGATTAACTACCAAGCAGCTTTGGAGAAAATGAAAATAGTAATTAAAAACTGGAAGAATAGAAACCTAACACCTCTTGGAAAAATAAGCTTGATCAAAACAAATATAATCTCTAAGATAATCCATCTTCTCATTGTCCTGCCTACACCAAAATCATTCTTAGAAGCAGTAAATAGTTTGCTTTACACATTTTTATGGGATAATAAACCAGATAAAGTAAACCGAGGAACAGTCTGTATGGACAACTTAAAAGGTGGTTTGAGGATGATTAATATTTATAATTTTGAGAAAGCCTTAAAAATAAATTGGTTAAAACGAAAACTAGTCCAAACAGACGCACAATGGAATATTTTGTTTTCAGGAATATACAAAAGTTTTGATAAACTGTTCACCCTAGGTGGTGAATGGTTTGCACATAAAAATAAAATAGTAGATAACATGTTCTGGCAGTGTGTTATTGATTATTGGAGGCCATTTTGTAAGAATCAAATTCCGAGAACAAACTGTGATATATTGCAATCATGTATTTGGTATAACTCTCTTATTTCTGAAACTCCATTTTATTACTCAACTTGGTATGGGCAAGGTATTCTTTATGTTGGAGATATTGTTAACTCCAATGGGGAAATAATTACCCTTGAGGAAATAAGGAATACCTATCATTTCAATCCTAATATTCTACACTACTATAGCGTAAGACAGTTGATCAGTAAATTTATTAAAAAGTATAAACAAAAACAATCCTTTTCGTTCCAGAGACCATGTTATCCACTGTGTATTAAGCCCTTTATCACCTCTAGACAAGGTTGTCAGGCATACTATAACATTTTCAATAGTAAACCAAAACCTAGTAGACCACCTGCTTGTAAAAGAAAATGGGAAAGTTTTGTGGAAGTTGATGATAAAGACGAGACATGGACACATATTTTTAAAACCTGCTTCAAGTCAGTAATGGACAATCAATTAATCTGGTTTCAATATAGAATTTTATTTGGAATCCTACCAACCAGATATTTTCTATATAAAATAAAGCAGTCAGATAGTAGCCTGTGCTGTTTTTGCAAAGAAAGTCCAGAAACCATAGCACATCTTTTCTGTCAATGCCCAAAAGTTACTCAACTTTGGCATAACATTGAACACTGGATCTCCAATAAAGTTAAAATAAAATTGACATTAACAAACTCTTTAAAAATTCTAGGGCATTGCAAAATGGACAGAAATTATTGGCCATTAAATCTTGTTATATTAGTAACAAAAAAGTATGTATATTCGTGTTCCAAAAGAGGTTTTCAATTAAATATCTTTCATTTGCAAAATGAAGTGCAAAAAGCCTTCTTAGAACAAAGATACTTGTCAGAGATAAATTCAAATCAGCCAGTATTCTCAAAAAGATGGGAACTTTGGGTAGATCTGTTCAGTTAAAAGAATATAAACAGAAAACTATGAATGAAAATGCATATACATTGTACTGTTGTACTGCTTGGATATGAAGGTATACAATTGTTATGGGTATTGTATCTTTCTTTTTTCTCAGTGTTTGCTTTGTTTTTTTTGGTGGCGCTAGTTTCTTCTTTTTGTTTTCTAGATAACTGTTTAAAAGGTACTGCTCAGCCTATAATTGTTTATACTCTGATATTGAGTGTTGTGCTGGCTGATCAGTCTTCTCCTACATCTGAGGCTGCCCCCCCTGCAGATGGGAGTTTATGGCTGCTCAGCCAGATTAAAACATTTCCGTTTTAATAGTAATAATTGATATCTGTATTTTTTTTTTTTTCAAAATATGTGCTTGTGTAACCCTAAAAAGTTTTCATACTGTGTATGAATGGCACTGTAAAGGGGAACTGATGGTGGGTTGACTACCCTCGCCTACCCAGTCCCAAATGCACCATGTTACAAAAGGGTAAATAAAAAAAAAAAAAAAAAAAAAAAAAGTTTAATTCTTATTGCTAATGACTGGCTTTTCAGATTGGGAATAAGACTGACTAGTATCCATGTAGTTTGATTTAATGAGAGACATTAAAGCTTCATGTAAGACTCAAATCCGAGGGTACCAGCTCAAATTTCATATTTTGGATGAGACCAGAGATTTAGACTAAAATCCACCTGCTTAGGTCACACCCTTGCTTAAGAAACTGACCTTGATGGAAACACTTTCTAGACATATCGACCAGTCTGTAACCTCTGTTAATATTTACAAAAAGAGAAAGCTGTAGCCAAACAAATAGCTAAGTACATAGGGAGGGAGATTTTCATTCAAACGAAAAATAAATCATTACCAAATAATATTGGCACCTCAGTCAATATGGGTACTGCTGCCAGATGAGTGCTTCTCAACAAGTCTGTAGCACTCGACACTAATTTTAATTGAACTTAATCTCCCTTTGACAAAAGGGGACGCTAGGGCTCAACCGCACCAAGACAGTTACCCAATTTCAGTATCAAGGGACTTAAGAAAGGTCGAGCACCACAGAGAACACCAGGAGACTATTAATAAAAGGTGTATATACCTTGGTGTACAGGTAGGCGTAAGCTGCTGTCTGAAAGAGACTAGAGAGGGGACCCACAATGTCACCAGAAAGACATTCCAAAAAGTGGGAGGATAAAAAAGCAAAGCTGTAACCAAACTTGTTGACAGGCTTATAAGTAGAAGGGTAGAACTTTGGAACAAGAGGGAAATTGTCACCACTCTGACTGTTCCATGTACTGTAAGAACTGCAGTAAGAAGATAGATATGGAGCAAAATACTTTTGGAAACTAGTGTAAAGAAACTTGAAACAAGTGTGGCTGTTTTAAACAGTGAAAGATGTCCAACAGGAAGCCAATGCAACAAGAGTTATGTTGGCACATCTACTGGTGTTTGATACAATTCTGGTTGCACTATTGTGGGTGCATTGTTACTTACGTAAATTGAATGTAGATTGAGACTCCTGAAAAATGAAATACAATAATCCAACCTACTACTAACAACAGCATTGGACACTAATTAGATTAGACTCACTAAAACACTGGTATAAAATTGATGGGGTTGTTTTCCGGTTGATAGATTCATACCTCAACTTAAGAAAGCGGAAGATGATACAAATATATGGACACTGCCCTGACAACATCCAACTCCCCCATGGATTCCCTTTGGGTTCAGTACTGAGTCCACTCCTCTTCACCCCATACACAACTCCTTATATCTAAAATTAATGCCATTCATTGGAAAATGAACTAGGGAATTTTGGGTCAAGTATGACTAATGTGGCAGATTTGGTAACACTAAAACTAAGACTCAATTTAGAAAAGCCTTAATCAGAGAAGATTGAACAAGAGATTTGCCCCTTAACAGTGTCATGGAACCAGCTGAGGCAGTGAAAAACTGACTTGGTGTCACTTTAGATGCAGATAATTCAATGCACAGCCATTGTCTTTGGAGTCTGCCATCATTACCATCTCTGGGAGCTCGTTAGAACCCACAGGTACTTAACCCACAAAACAGCAGCAATGGTGACCAATGTCATAGTGAGTAGTCACCTGGGCTACTGCAACTTCTTGCTCTAATCACATACATCTATCTATGCATCCTAAACAGGTTCAGTTACATAACACCATTCTTGAATAAACTATATTTGTTCGCCTTTGAGCACCGTGAACTGTTTATATATCACGTCCTTAAATACAAAGAAGTCTGAACAAACCTCCATGTTTTATCTCTCATTAAGTGAAGTAACCTCACACTCAGCAACTGCCTTTCGATTGCTTCAAGCCATCAGAACTCAAGATAGTGTCAGTGGGTTCAAACTGAATAGATTAGCCTATGCCCCTCCATATTGTTCTTACATTAACCAAGACTCTTTTTGGGTTATCATAAAAATGCGCAGCATTAATATACGCGAACTTTTCATTCAGGTTTGAACGTTAATTTTTGCACAGTTTGAATGATAGATGAGTAAAAAGTTTGCCATTTTTAATCAAACATATCACGCTAAATCTTCTAAAATATCAATAGACATTAAAATGATTCATTCGTTTTGATAATTGATTTGAAATCACTGAAATAATCAGCAGACAGCAATTTTCCCTATGAAGGGGAACTCAGTGTGCTAGTTAACAAAAGTCATTTTTAATAAGGAGAGTCGAAGGGCATTCAAGGTCAGTAATCCGGAGTTGTGGGTGAGACTGAGAGGAAGGAGACTAAGTTGGGAAACAGGAATTGAAAAGGTGGGTTTTGAGGTGTTTCCTGATAGATGTGACAGAGGGACTGTTTCTTATTTGGAGAACTGGGACGTAGTGACTAAAAGAATTAGAAAAGTGTTTACCTGATTTATGAACTTTGCGGTCAAAAGTGGGGGTATGAAGGAACTTGAGTTTAGGGGTACCATGCCTTGTATTTCTGGAAGAAGTGTAGGGGTGAATTAATTTTCTCAGGTAAACTGGTTGACCTTGGTTAAGGATTTTGTATGTAATGAAGTCTATTTTGAATTGTACCCTGTACCTGACTGGGAGCCAATGGAGTTTTTTTAGTTGAGGGGTGATGTGAGAAAATTCCGAGGAATGGGTGACATCCCTGCAGAGTAAGTTTTGGACTAGCTGCAATCTCCTTAACTCAAAATCAGTGAGTGAACAGGGAATTGCAGTAGTCCAAGCTGTTGCTCATCAAAGCATTTGCTAGAAGAACTGATGTTTTAAGGTCTAGAAGGGGACAGATTCTGTAGAGGTCTCTAGCATGAACTCTGGTGGACTTTATGACCTGTGACACATGGTCAGAGAAGGTGAAATTGGAATCAAACATCACTATGATGTTCTTGACACTTTGTGCTAGTGAGACCTGATTACCAAGAATATTGATTGGAAAGTGAGGAAGGAGTTGTTTATGGTTGTTTTTCAAACCTATCAAAATAAACTCAGTTTTGTCAGGGTTGAATTTTAACTTATTTGTGAACATGAAATTTTGAATGTCATTTATGCAATTTTTTGTATAGAGTGAAAGAAATTTGCTAAAGAGAGTGTGAATGGTTGAAAATAGGAAGGAGGACAACTATGTAAAAATTTATAAACTAGTGTTGCAGTTTTGAACATACATCTATACTTAACAGGGAGCCAGTGGATTTGCTTCAGAATGGGTGTAACATGAGCATACTTTCTATGATTTATAACAATCCGAGCGAGGGTATTTTGAGTACTTTGCAATTTGTGCTGATTGAAACATGACAAACCCCCCGAAACAGAGAGTTGCAGTAGTCTAGACAACTATTAACCAAGGCATTTGCAGCAAGGACTGCCACTTCTGGAATAAGATACCGTCTTATTCTACGAAGGTCGCGCATCTGAAGAAAGCACGCTTTGCAAGTCCTCTTGTCATGTTCAGAGAAGGAGAATTCCACATCAAACCACACACCTAGATTTCTGACCGAGTCAACCGGATGAAGAAGGCTACCAAGAATACTAACAGGAAAATGGGAGGAAATCTTCCGATGCTGAGCCTTAGAGCCAAAGACAATAAATTCAGTTTTTTCTGGGTTGAGCTTCAGTTTACTAAGAGACATCCATCGTTGCACATCATGAAGGCAGGCATTTAGCTTGGCAAAAGCAGCAGAGGCATTCTTATGGGAGAGATGGATGTATAGTTGTGTGTCATCCACAGAGAAGTGGAATTTAATATGTGGATGAAGGCGGATGATTTTGCTAAGTGGTGTAGTATAAAGTGAAAACAGCAATGGACCCAGAACAGAACCTTGGGGAACGCCATACATGAGCTTGCTTAATTCAGATAGTGTGGAGCCTATCGTGATGGTCTGGTATCGATCACTCAAATAGGAAGCAAACCACTTTAGAACAGTTCCACCAAGACCAAACCAAGATTTCAGGTAACTGAGGAGAATATTAGGATCTATGGTGTCAAACGCCGCTGATAAATCAAGAAGAACTAGAGCCGTAGGTTCGCCGCATGCCAGAGAGAGATGGACCTCATTTTTTATTGACAATAAAGTTGTTTCAGTGGAGTGTCCTGGCTTATAAGCTGACTGATGTCGATTGTCCAGTTTGTTATTATTGATGTGTGATGTAAGTTGCTTAGCAACAACTCGCTCCACCAACTTCGACAAGAAACAAAGACCAGACACTGAGCGATAGTTCTTGAGGTCGTTTCTGGGCAGAGAAGCCTTTTTAATGAGGGGGGTGACAACCGCTCTTTTCAAAGCACTTGGGAAAGAGCCATCAATGAGAGAGTAATTTACCAACTTGGTAATAGATGGAAGGATTATATCAAGACAATCCTTAAGGAGGAATGTTGGTATGGGGTCCAATGGGCGTGATTTAGTAGGAGACTCTTTGATGCATTTACTGACCTTGTCTACAGTTACAGGCTTAAAGGTATTGAAAGCAGGGGGCACCGATTCGGGTGCATCATTGAACGAACCAGAAGTAGGGAAAGTTTCCCTGATTTCGCTGATTTTATTGGTGAAGAAAGAAGCAAACGTGTCCACAAGGCTTTTTTCTGAGGAATGAGCCGGCAGAACAGTTTCAGAGGTGCGATGCAATACCTTCCTCAATGACTGCCAGAGCTTCTTGGGGTCATCACTATTTGCAGTTATAAGATTGGTATAGTAGGAACCTTTGTTTTTATTGGCCAGTCGATTGCACCAGGCAGTTTGCTTCTGGAGCCTTGACCTGTTTAACTGTGTCTTGTGTTTCCTCCACATTCATTCAAATTGCCGCCTTAGAGAGCGAGCCATGCGATATGAATCAGACAGCCACTCATCTGACTGCCATTTTGTCATGCGTGAGATGATAGGAGCATGCTTGTCAAGTACCTGGGTAACACCAACCAAATATTGGTCATACAGTTCTGCCGCAGTTCCTCCTGGGGACAGTACAAATGGTATATTACTCAGGTCATTGCGGAACTGGTCAATATCAATTCTATGATACGTACGATAAGAGACCATTTTTAGTGCAGGTTGTTGGGTGGGAAGTTGGCATCATATAGCAGCATGGTCAGAGATAAAGTCTCCAACATGAACATTACGGACAAAATCAGAGTCACAAGGAGATATCAAAATGTCCAGAGTGTGACCCAGTATGTGAGTCGGGCCACTGACACATTGACTCAAACTGCAGCACTGAAGGATGTCATTAAACCTAGACCTATCACCACACTCAACATCCAGATGAACATTTATGTCACCACAAATGATGAACTTGGAACCAATTGAAGACAGAAAGCCAGAAAGACCCAAAAAATCTTCCAGAAATTGAGTAGTACAAGAACCAGGAGGACGATACACACAAGCAGCAACAAAGCTGTTGTAGTCAGACCTGAAAGATAGTATAATGATTTCAAATGATCTAAAAACCAGTGAAGAAACAATACTGGGAGAGAAGGATTTTCTACACAGAAAGCCAACACCACCACCCAATCCAGTACACCTAGGTTTTTGGATTAAGTTATAATTTAATGGTGTGAGGGAGTTTAGGAGACCATCAGTGTCGGTTGGTCTGATAGGAGTCTTAACCAGGCCCGGGATATCCAAGCCACTGAATTGTATAGGGGCATGCAGGAGAGGGCCTTTATGGCGAATGGATCTACAGTTGACGAATCCAAAATTGGTTGGGCCAGGGTTTACAGCAACATTGTCACACAACAGAGGAGTAGGAGTAGTTTTTTGAGTTTTGAGTTGCTGAGGTAGCAATATTTACAGAACACAACAGGGAGCCGAAAAATAGATGGGATGTTTTTGTCAACTTTTTCACAATTCTGACCCTTGTCAGCATTAAGCCAGTTCCAGGAGAAACCAACACATAGAAAATATATCAATGGAGTTGCTTTTACAACTAACATGGCCAAGAACACACTACTGGATCAAAAAAAAACAAAAAGAAGCAAGGACTGTGCAAAAATAAACTATGACAAGAAACAGAAATGGGAAAAGATGAAAAAAGCCTAAGGGTTAACAAACCATAAAAGCAGAGAGACCCATGAATTACAATCAATCAAAGCAAGAGTTAGAAACACCATATACAAGTATAAAGTTAACACAAAAAACCATTAAAAACCATAAAATAGACACTGGGACAAGAAAAACCATAGAGTAATCACTGGGACATATCAGGTGATAACAGGGAATGTGAATCACATCAACAAAGGGTTGAATAAATACTACACGATAACGATGAATGTGGGCGATAATGGGGTATTTCAATAATTGTGGAGAAATGAAGCAGATTTAACCAAAATTGTAAATAGATTAATAGTAAGGGTGATATGTATAAGATAAAAACAGCAATAAGGAACTTGTCAGACCAGCAAGTAGCATGATTCGTAAGTTTAATTCCCGGATCGTTGAAAAGCAATACCCGCCACGGCCTCACGCCACAAGAAGGGTGTGGTCAATGGTATCGAACGCGGCGGAGAGATCTAGAAGGGTAAGGGCTGTGACAGACCCTTTGGCCATATTGAGAAGAATATCATTGTGAATATTAAGGAGGGCACTTTCAGTAGAATGGTGTTTTCTATAAACCAACTGGAAGGCAGTCATCAGGCCGGCTTCATCAACTTGAGTTTGTAGCTGGAGTGCTACTACCCTTTCAAGTATCTCTGAAATAAAGTTTTGATTAGAGACAGGGCTGTAGTTTTTGATAACTAAGGATGATTTTTTTAGGATTGGGGTTACATGGGCCTGCTTAAAAAAATTAGGACACTGACCTTGTTCAAGAGAGGCATTGATTATTGAAGTAATGGGGGTCATGAGAATATCCAGATACTTAAGAACAAGAAAAGTGGGCCAAGGGTCAAGGGAATATGATTTACTTGGAGAGTCTATAATGATTTTGGTAACTTGATTTTCAGTTACTGTAGAGAAAGACACAAACATGGGGGAGGAGAGTCTGGGGTGATGTGTTGCAAATTCAGGGAAGGAGAGAAAGTTGAGCATATTTTTGTCAATTTTTTCTGTAAAGAACTCCACAATTTGTCAGCCAAAAGCTGAGGGGGATTTATTGATGCGAGGATCTTTGCTGGGAGTCTGTGTAACACATCACCCAGGACTCGCCATAATTTTTGTGGGTTGTGGTGATTATCCTGAATTTTTGCTTTGAGGAATTCAGATTTGGCCTGCATGCAGATTTTATTGTACTGGTGGACTTTCTGCATGTATTGGGATCTATTGAAGGTAGATTTATTTTTGCGCCAAATGCGTTCAAAACGTTTGGTCTCTTTTGCCACAATTAACGTTTTGTTAACCCATCCTGGGATGTACTTTGCCTTGGTATGTTTGGTATGTGGTGGTACATGTTTGTCGATAAGGTTGGACAAGGTAGTGTGATATTGTTCATAGAGAGTCAGTTTCCTTGGATGGATTCAAATAAGCAGTTCAAAAGCGAGGAGATCTGTTTTCATTTTCTCTTTATCAATTTTATTATGGTATTTACGAAAGGTAACAGTAGCATTAGTTTGGGATATGGGGGTTGAGAGATGTAGGGTAAAACCAATTGAAAAATGATAAATATCCTCCAAAAGTGACTGAAACTGTTCATAAAAGGATGTGGTACTGGAGGATGGTGGTCTATATATATTCAGAAAGTAAAAAGATTTTTTTGTAGGGATATCTTAAGGAGGAAATTTTCAAAGGTGGTGCAGGTCTTTGTTGGAACAATGGAAGGATCCAATCCATCTTCAATGAAAAAGCCCCATCCTCCACCATGACGGACCTCTAGTGGCTGTTGATAGAGATTGTAACCTGGTGGGGTGATTTCAGACAGATTGGCACTTGTGGTGTCAGGTCTGATCTAAGTCTCGGACATTGCGACATTGAGATCGGTGTCATTATCAGAAATAAATTTTGCAATGGCAGGATATTTGTTGTGTATTGACCTAATATTTGCGTAGGTGACCTTTGGACACCTGAGTGGTCCTGGGTTTGGGTTGATGTCACCAGCAAGCAGAAGTAGGATGAAAAGGCAGAAAAGTGGTAGGGCTGGTGGAATTGATATTGAGGATTTGATGATGAAATGTAGGCAGAAATTGGTGGGGGGGGGGGGGTTGAAGGGGCAGAAACTAACAACATCAGGGCACTGAATGCTTGAGTTACTGTGGTGCTGATATGCAGCAATGACTGGTTGGATTGCCAGTAAGATATATACGAGTATCATATTGGAGATCTTGGTGGGGTTAAAAGAGTGATGGTCCCCGATAATGGGGTATGTGATCCTTAAAAGGGAGTCAAACGATAAAATGGGTAGTTTGCATGTGTAATTATCAAATAATTGTGTCAAAAAGGGGAGATTAAAGAGGTTATTTTATTTATTCTTTCAATAATAGCACCAAGGCAGACGTAAAGTGAGCATAATGGAGTTTTGGGATTAACGGTAAAATTTTCAAAAACGGTACCTCCCTAACAGAGACATGCCACAATTCGTGAAAAGTGTATCTGTCTATTCCCTATTTACATGCCACTTCCTGAAGTATTTTCCACATAAAAACATAATATCACATCTCAATTATTTCTGGCCCTCTATCTAAGTTTTGCCTGTTCTGTGCAGTTTTTCTTTAAGCATTTCATGCCTTTCTCGAGATCTCAACTTTTACCACCCATATTGCCAGGTTGTTTGACATTACAGGAATTTATCTGAGGTTCTACAAATATTCTGGAGCATTTCCACGAAGGCTTTTGCACAGTGAGAGCACTAAAAAGGACTTCTGGCTTCTAGGCCCGTTCCCCCTTCTGTTTCACTTTTCTGCCAGTAACTTATCTGTACTTGGTCAAACTATTAACACACGTATTCCATAATGTCAAATCTATCCTCAAAAGTAGAAATATAACCCTGTCAGAATATGGTTCGAACACCTTCATACGTTCCTGAACAACAATTGCATTTGACAATAATACCTCCTTCCAAAATATTCTGGCATTGGAACTCTGGTGACGTTTATTAGTTCGGACATAGTTACAGAATGATCTTCTATCATTACACCATTTCTGTCAAGATCATTCCTGTACTTTTAATATGGGTTTGGTGTCAAAACATAGTACATTTTTATATTTTAAAATGTTTAAAAACTCTGTGGAGGTTTACAGTGGCCTAATGGGTTAGCAGAAGGGACATCTAATCACAGGTTATCACCTCTTTGTGGTGGGGTCGACTCCCATAATTTGCAAAGCTGAAGTCCTGTCTTTATATGACCCTGGCTGTTGAACTAGACGTAAAACCCCAACTTTGAACTTTTCCAAGCGTTTCCAAGCGCCAGCAAAATAATATGGTTCTGAAACTGAATACGGGAAAGTGTGATGTATTTCAAGATGGACATCACATTCGTGATGCCACTGCTTGGCCATAAAGTCTGACTGATTTATTGAAATGTATAAATGTGGGAAGACTGTCGTTTAGTAAGCCCCGACAGTGAATCGGCAGTATAATGTAAATTGGGATCCAAATAGTAGAAAATGTGACACAGAGTACATTACACGTACTGAACTGTGCCTAGATAAGACATGGATGGTATAAAACAGGCAGTTCCTTTTATCCAATCAACATTAACACTAAGAAATCTCTTTGTTTGGAAGTTTTGCTGATATTGTAATGGTGACCCAGTATTTTATTTGCACTGCCAGGTCCACGCAAGATAACCTCCATTCGTCTTATTTTATATCATATATATTGACCTAGTAATCTCTACAAATTATGAAGTATTTCAAGTATTATTTAGACACCACTGTGGCAGAGTGGTAACACTCTCGCCTCCCACCTCTGAGACCGGGGTTTGGTTCCCGGCACAGTCTCAAATGGGAAAGCTGGTTGTTGCTTGCTGTTGGTCAGCAGTTTACAGTACAGAACCCTGACAAACTGTATGTACTGGTTTCCTCTGCCCGTAAAACTACCCATTGTGATATGGCCTGTACAGTGTTGAAAGCGACGTAAAACCCCAAATAAATAAATTATTTTTTTAAATAATGTTGTTAATTGACATATCTTTGATGCTTGTCTACAGATTTCTAGCATTAGTGTTTCTTTCTTAGTGTTTAACAATTTTTGATGGTAGTATCAGTTTACCTACGTACATGTTTGTAGCCATCGAGAAGTACATTGCAACATTTTTCACAACCATCTGATACATTTTGGGACATAATTTTTTTTCCTTTGCATAGGGTAAAGAAATCCATTCATTATTTGGTGTATTAAGCCATCGTAGCAGAAAGGTAGATCCATTTTCACAGCTAACTTTATTGATACATGCGAGATTAGCTTGCCAATCTGAATAGGGTGTCCGTTGACCTGCCAAACAATTTTAGCACAATGTGAACCTGATGAATTATTTTCAACACCAGTCTATTTATCTACCTTCTGGGACATTTCACTATTAAATTCCCAAAGGTGATAGAAACAACAATGACTCTGTCTTCTAATATAGTTGTGAATGGAATCATAAAGGGACACATGCAAATAGTATTATACTTCATCAGATAGGGTCATATCCCTGCTCAGAATTAGAACATCAAAAATGAACTCGCTAGCTTTCCCAATACCCCAAAATTGCTCCTTAAAAGTGTGTTAGTTGTGTTTTAGTTTTGACCATGTAGCAAGTGGACAACTTGGAGGCTTAATGCATGGATACTCTTTCTCTTGAGTGGCTGACATAAACACTAAAAACTGGTTCGAGTGACATGTGCATAAATTATGGTGGGTGATTTTTTTAATTTAGAAATGAATGAACTCAGTACAGATATATACAGATTGAAGAGTTGGAGCCCAAGCAAGGATCTGTCAGAAATCCCAAACAGATAAACAAACCCTTGGGCTGACTGCAATTAGATACGGTGACTGACTACCATGCACACACTCATGCAAGACTGTACTACAGCAATACCAGCAATGAATAAGGACTAGCCAAAAATAGCAAATGTTTATCAATTGCTGAACGTAGACGAAAAATTGGGGGTCATGTGGTATCTAATGGTGACCATCCTGCACCCACTCTGGCCATCTTTATTGGTGGCATGTCCATCCAATGGCTTTCAAAGAACTTGGTAAAGCCTCATGGCTAATCTAGCATGACATTTGGTGGTGCTGTAACGATTATTGGGCACACTAGCTGTTGCAGCTTTTGGCGATGACATACAAATGGGCTAAGGCAAATAATGAACAATTACAGTTACATACGTCCTAACTGGAGGTCAAACATTTGCCTTTAGAATATGCTTAATGAAGCTCTTGTGGTTAACCAAATGACCAAAGAGCCTTCAACTTCTGCCAAGAGGGTTGTAAAAATGAGATAATGGCTAACGTGTTTGGGGGTTTGCAACAGCTATGTCAGATATCCAGGTGTACACCATGATTAACCACATGTAAAAGATGATCATTACAAACTTGATACCTCAACAATGGAGGCAAGGTGGGAACCTCGAAGATATGTATGCTGTTACAACTCTCAGGAGGGACCACAAAGCCACTAAGCAGCAGTGAGTGTACTTGAAACATTATCACAATCACCAGTGGTCCATTGCCATGTCATCAACAGATGGTATGACTCAGAGTTAAAAAGGCCTTTCAGGGCCAATTCAATTATTCAAAAAGATCTTACTGCCCAATAGCACATTTACATCCTCAAATGTTAGGGTTACTTGAGTATCACCTCACTTTGACCCGAACTAAATAAAGGCAGATATATTGCCACTTGACTTTAAATCTGACCTTAAACTGTGTGCCTTAAAATGCACGTAATCTTGCCCTGCATACATGGCCTGCATACACTATTCACACTATTATACACACGAGAAAATGCATTACTTGAAGTCATTCCCATGAGAACACTGTATATAATTTTGACCAGTATATATGCTTTGTATGAAATATGTCATTTGAGAATAATGCATATGCTGTTGGCTAGTATACATATTTTACTTGAAACAGTGCATATATACTTCACCAATGAAATGTGCTGCAATTTTTTTTTAATTTAGCAGTTGAAGTCGCATGTGTGATTAAAAGCCTTTAGGTTAGCCAAGCATGAGCTCTAGAGAGGCTCGTGTTTCTAGAGAACACTTTTTTCATTTTTTTTTTCTGTCTCCAGACTTTCATGAATTGTGGCGTAGCGTGATGAGTACCTGTATCTCTTCACTGAACTTAAGCAGCAATGACCTATGTTAGTACTTGGATGGGTGACTGCCTCAGTGCACTTCTCGTGTCTCTGATGGCTTTGTTTCTTGCACTAGTAGACCAAAACCCCTTTTGGCCTTTTTGATTTCAGAATTCTTCGAGCCAAGTAAAGTTGGGCGTATGACACAAAGTTTTCAATTCAGATTTCACCAAAGATATTTTTTTTAGCCAAAACAATATATGGTGAAAGAAAATTGTGTTACTCCAAATTATATCTATTATTTCATAACCCACCAAAATAAAAAAATTAAAAACCACATTTCCAAAAGGTTAAATAAATTTTGGGGTTTGAGGATAGTTATTTTAGTTGGATGAATAGTGTTGACTTGTCGATTCAATAACATTCGTGAAGATATTGATGGAATAGACTAATAGATTTTTCAGCTGATTGAAAACATAAAAGGGTAAGAGCTTTATGTGCATTTGTTAGATATATCAAAATAAATTCATTTTTCAAAAAATTAATCCATAATCCTAAAACATTCAATGTGAATTGAAAACCTTACCCCAAAAGAGTACAATCAAGTCTCTAAGACCCCACGTTTCATGATCTTGACCCTGCTTCAAGTGATTCTGGGAAAGGAAAGGCAGGAAAATTTGATACACCGGATGCTACACATTTTGTTATATGACCACAAAGACAAATTTTACAATCCTAACCAAATGAAATTCACACCTGACATCCATAATGCAACTAAGTAATTCCTAACACCACGATACAGTCTCTTTGGTAGACAAGATAAGGAGACAGGTAAAGAAGTCGGTTCCATATCTATGATTATACACTCCATAGGTTTACAATCATGTAAATTTTTCATTTAGTAGTTTTATCTCCTCATTTAGAAGATTGGCACTAGCTGAACATTTGGAACTAGTAATCGAACATCTCCCCGATTATTTTAAATATATTCAATACCCAATTGCAACGTCACTTGAAAGCTGTATGAAATTTTCCCATGGATCGTGAATGATTTTATGTCTTCCAAATGGGAGGTAAAAACATATATTTTTTCATTAGATAATATCATTCCAATTTTGTTTATTTTTAAAGGAAAATTGTCATATCACAAAAACAGTACCAAATAAACCTAGTTCATACATTTTCTTACTGGAACCATGAGCTCCAACTGAACTGGCTCATCTACCTTTGATGGTATTTGACACAACTCAGACAACATTTTGCTTTTGGGATGGCTTTTTAAATGTTTGATAAACCTCACAGAGACTTTAGGAGGTGAACAGAAATATAGATGCTGGACAGGTGAAGTGGGGAGGAGGTGGGATGGATATTAAGGGCAGCTTGTACTTAGCGTACCCCCAAACAGGGGGTTCTTATTAAGAGCCTAAGGTCAAGGTGAACAAGCAGTACACACAGATATGTACAGATAGAACTGGGGAGATGTAAACAGGCTCTACGTCTCAATGCAGCTACAAATGACAAGATCAAAATCAAGCAGTTTGGACAGATATGTTGACTTGCAAGGGTTTCACAATACCTTACAATGGGAAAAGGTCCATGAATGATGGGATAATGCTTTCAACCTTGACAACTAATAATATGACTCATACAACTTACAGAATTATGCTTACTACAGAATAAATGTTAACACTGTCTCCCACTGTGGCCTAGTTGGTAACACACTCACCTAGGAAAACAGAGGACATGAATATTCGGGTGGGCCTTTCAGTATAACTAAAAACATTACAAGATATATATATATGTTATTTACAAGTTCAGATTTTGTAGAAGTTGCAACTTGTACAAGAAATCTGTACAAGTTGCAACATGTACAAATTTGCGACTTGTACAAGCTCCATATTTATTAGTAGAACGATGTATTTTAAAAAAATTATACTTTAAATTTCATAAAATCAAAATATCTGATCTTCTATTCCACAACAAAGGGGAAATTAAATTAGTAATTTTATGATGATAAAACAACATCTGAATTTTAAGAGTATGCAAGCATTTTATTTATGAAAACCATTTGTCAATTGCTATTGTATATACACTACATTATGCCTTTCATGCTTTCTCTTACCCACATGTGATCCTAGTTTATTGTCTTGAGGAAAATCACAGAATAGCCCTTATGCTACAGGAAGCCACTCCAAGAAAGTTGATTGCATTTAGAAGATTTTTATTTCTTACTTATTACCTTTATAACTTTCATCTACATTTTTGCATACGTCATTCGGAAAGTTTTCCAATTATAAGTGAGTGGATATTAGCTCTGTTTGATATAACCTTCATATTTTTTTTCAAATGAAGACCCAAAAAAATTCCAATGACAAAATGTTTTCACAGTATTTTTCCAGTATTTTATTGAAGGCAAGAAATATCAACATAATATTAATACATAATTTGACATTATGCACAATTCAACTGAGATAGTAATATAGCAACATTTTGATTACAACACTGTTTACATTTTTTTGTAATATTTCTGAAATTATAAACTATATATGGTGTTTATGTAATCCGTTCTGATAATACCAAGTACCTTTTTACAAGTGTCTTATAACTGTATGTGAAACACTGGCTGCTATATATTTCACATAAACATTGCACTGAGCAACAGAATACAAGGGGAGAGAAAATACTACTTTTATGTACTTTGACAAATTGACACTTATTATGGAGGAAGGCAGAATAGCATTTAGGCCTAATCTTATAACAGATCCAGGCACCTAGGTAGAAAAATAAATTGTCTCAGTCTTTCAGTCTGTCAAGCATTCTATGAGTGCAGCTTTATAAGTTAAAACCTTCTATTTTCTTAATCTTTACACCAGAAGATTTTAAGGCTCTGAATTATTGTTGGACATATATATTGACCTACTGAAAGTTTGTATGGTAAACAAGAGATGATGTTGAAGCAAGAAAACATTATGACAGAAAAGCCCCATTGAGCAAGCAGTTTTGAAGCTTTTTACTGAAATCGTTTACAGGGAATCAGTAATTCTAATGGGACGTTTATACTGCTTCATCTCTACACAATTCACATTCAGTAATCCAAGTAAAAACAAATCTTATTTCTGGAAACATGATCGGGGACAGCAACCCTTTAGAGTAATGGAGTTCTCCTGCAATCCAGTTACTTGGAAGCCTGAGTTCAATGAAAGAACAGAAAATAGTAGTGGATAAACCTTCGGGAATAGGTAGGATTTTAATTTTAATCTGAATGATGTAAGAAAGGTGTCAGATGAAGTGTCATCAGGCAACTCGTTCATACCGGTGTTAAAATGATTGGTGCTTCTCAAATAAAAATATGGTTGAAGTGTTTCTTTAGTGAATTGATGGCTAAAAACATGGAGCCTGTAAAAACAATCTGTCATGTCTTATTCGAGTGGTATTATGGGATGAACAGAGATGACTATGAAGCAATATAAAGACATATGTACAACAGAGTAGTTGTTTTTAAAATAGGTCAATGTTCAGTGGAGAAGTAGAATAGGCTACTAAGGATGGGTGCTACATGTCACTACAGATGTCAAACAGCAGCTAATTCCAGAACCAAGGGGTATCGTGTGAAAGATCCAGTCAAGAAATAGTCTTACATCTGTCCATTTCAAGTATTCTATATAGACATTACATTTGTTAAATGCCCTGACAACACTACAGGCGATTTTTTTTCTGTTGATTGTAGTTGGCAAGAAAAACAGAGGCAGAATGCTCTGAAGCCTGGCAACATTTTTGTACCTACAGTTCTGCTTCAGAACAGAATCATAGTTGTAACATTTGTCTCCATCTGGTAAAAGTAAAAGAGACTGACACTCTCATATACAAGCAGAACTGTTACTATGATGCTAATTTCTTTTGTTAGGGGGTTCGATGGTGTAGTGGGTAAGACACTCACCTCCCAACTTTGAGGTATGCGGTTCAAACTCCAGTTGGCAATTTCTTACCAATGCCCTGCAGTTTACAGTGCAGAATCTTGACCAACTCATATGTACTGCTTTCCTATTAACTAGCAGACATGAATGCTGATATCAAGTAGAAATTATTCTAGCATCCCTTTAATCAGAGCTGTGAAAGGTTAACTGATTTTATATTTTTGTTGGTAAAGAACATGTGTAATGTGTGTTTATGTCAATGCAGATTTTAATCAAAAGAAGGCCATACTGCTACACATAAAACAAGAGGTTGTGCCAAATTATGGCGTGGAGCAACCCTAAACACTATAAATAAAAAGCTGCAAGTAACTTGGAACCATGGAAAACCCCAAAGATATATATGGTGAGAATATAGCTTCATTTACGGTGGCATGGGAAAATAAAGACTCTAGAAAGATAGATATAAAAATAACAATTTTCACAAAATAAGCAAATTAAAAGTGTTAATTAAGTGATGTCATGCTAAAAGATCCATTTAGAGTGGTTGCAGTAGTATTGCCGCCTGGGATATTGTCCACTTCTAAGAAGTTTCTGTGATTGTATCCATTGGTTTGCCCCTCTCTGCAGGCTGGGGTATACACAGAGGTCTTTGAGTAGCCACAGTCACTCACAGCATCCGTGCGAACATGTGAGTTTCGTCCTCTATTTCGGATGTTATTGTTATTGACTCTGCTGTTAGTGTTAGTTCTCCCACATCTCAACACTAACATGAACTCTTTCCGAAAGTTTTCATTCAACCAACCATATAGTACTGGATTGGTACAAGCTGAGCTTAATACAAGCAGATGGCAAATTGGAAACACCAGTCCTTTCTGGTCCAATCGGTTGTAAATGTTATGGTCAAAATCTGCCAAAATATTGAAGACGTTCAGAGGCATCCAGCTGCATGAAAACACAACAGCAATAAAAATTAGCAAGAGATTTGTCTTTCTTTTCCTCTGTGCCTCGATTTGCTTTTTACGACGTAGAAATGGCGACGTCGCTGCTGATATAGCCTGGTTGCTTTGTTGGTTGACCATTCTGTATTTCAGTTTGTTGCAAATGCGTGCATGGGCCACAGTGACAATGAAAATGGGTACCAAGTACTGAAATATCATGGAAGCAATGGAGTACGCACTCTTTTCATAATGAAGGTTGGGATTTTCAACACAAACCTCATAGAGCACATAACCCTCCACAATTTCCACACCTTTGGTAATGTTGAAGACTAACATTGGACTTGCCATGAGCAAGGAGATCACCCAGATTGATAGCAATGACATCACAGCCCCTACCTTCTTCATGTTATCTTTGGTGGGGTAGACTATCACTTGAAACCTATCCAGGGCTATAGCTGTAATACTGATAGTGGAGACAAAGACATTGGTACCACAAAACATGGGCACGAATTTGCACATGAAGTTTCCAAGTTTCCACATGGGTACTGAGACCTTCATCAGATTGAATGGCTGCGTGAAAAGACATAGGGTGAGATCAGATATGGCTAGATTAATGATGAATATGTTCCTTGGCGTTCTCATGTGGGGATTCCTTGCTACCACATAACACACCAAACCATTACCAGTAGTGCCAAAGATGATGAGCACAGCAAAAGCTATGATCAACATCACTTGTGTCAAAGAGTCAAAGTTACTGTTCCCTATAAACTGGTGTTCATATTCACTTAAAAGACGTTCTATTTCCGCTGAACTCATGAAGTCAGAACCATTTTTATCAATCTGTTCCTTGGTTACCTCCATGGTAGTTATATTAACCTCTGTCATTGCTTACCTCTTGATACAACTTGTTTTTCTGTTTTCTTTCAAGACTATCTATTTATTTTTCTAAACAGTCCAACTTCAGTGTCATTATTTGAAACCTGACAAACACTTTCGCCTGTCTGTTATACTTTGTATTTGCCAGTTCCTGAATACCCATTGTATTCCCAGTGCACTGCCATTTGTACAATTTTCTATGCAAATCTGGTTTATTACTCGTTGTGATTTTGAAAACCTTCTGGTCAAGTAATAACCAGTGGTTTGTTTGTGGTACATTTACAACCAGAAGTTACCTTTCATCCAATAACAAACTTAACACAGCACACTCACAATTGAAATGCATCAATAATATTCACACTAGGTGCTTTAATGTTGTGTAGTATGTTTTTTTATCCATATTTTAAACTTTTATTATTTTGTATTATACTGTGTAACATACTGCATCACCAAGACTCTAGTACTCTATATTTTGTTACATCTCATTCATATTTTCTCCCTTTAAATAACTATAAGAGAAATGAAAGAAATACCTGTCAATAAAAAATATTGAGATCCAGTGCTTCTGTCTGCAATTAATTCACACAAGTAGTAGTAAATTAAATCCGTGTCATAAATAAACAAGACACAGAGGCAACTGGTAATATTTCAACTTGTGTATGATCTTTTTGTCTGCAAATGAAAAAAAATAACACATTGAAAAATATCCATTTTCATATCCTTTCATGATATCTCTGCCACAAGTTATATTCCAGCCTATCCTTCTCAGTTTAATAAAGTAGATAAAAATGATGTTTATCAATAACTGTTAGTTGTTAGTCTATTTGACAAATCAAATCTAAAGAATAATCTTTTTTTATTCCACTCTCTTTGGAGACAAACGCAATTATCCATCTTCCTTATTCATTCAACGCACAAACACTGCATTTATGTCTCACTGGCTGCTAAGCATACACTTCCATAATTATCACAGGGAATCCTTACAAATCAGTACTAGAATGGAAAAAGGAAATGTGCTGTAAAGAATCCTCTCTCAGTCTTCTCGTCAGCTTGTCTGATGCACCAATCTGAAACACAATTCCATTTATACCGATGATGCTTCACAGCAGAAGTCTTAAAGAGGCAAAGACAAAGCTTTACACTTGTGAGATATTGTCTGTTGGTCACAGAAAAACAACAAGCCATAATGCTCTGTTCACACTTCTCCGATCAACATATAGTAATACGAACTTTTATAGGGTTTAATCATTTTGACAGAATCTATGACACAACAATTAGAAAAAGCATGCAAGTTATGGAAGCATATATGTAAAAAAAACTCACAAAAAATTTCTGGATTCAAGAGTCCAGATCAACATCTAGGACCACTTTGTGGAGGCAACAGTCATGGTAAATCTGACAGAGTAAAACATATTTATCAAAATCAGATTTACAGTTTTTCCAGTTATGTACAGACGGACAAACATACGCGATTACAATACTCTCACCCGTCCCCTTCGGAGTGAGAAAAATATAAGTTAACTATAAGGTATGAATGAAACTCTACAGCAAAAACTGCTATGTTTATGAAAAGGGATATTAAGGTGATGTTAGAACACATTTGTGCCACATAGCAGTTGTTTACTCATTAAGTTCATCAAAATTTATATAATTATCTGAATCGTTTACATTCCCAACCCCCACAAAGACCAGTAATGGGATTATATATTTTATTACGTTCAATAAATATGTTACTACTAAAATATTTGTATTCTGCATCATAATGTACTCTTATATACCATAAATTGGACAACATGAAACATTTAAGTAAGATAAACTAGATCACCAGGTCCAGGACTATCCAAATTACAAGCACAACAAGCCAACCAGACTAGGTCAATAATATAACTAAAAGGTCACAATAAAAATTCCTAAGGTAATAACATTAATCCTAAAGGACAGCAAAGAAATAAACGACACCTTGGTTCACGAGGTCCAGCAAAATCACAAGCCTATCCCACCAACGGCCTAAGGCCAAAAAGTGTTAATTAAAGCAGTTTGATTGCCTTTTTGTACCTTTGTGTATGTTACATACAATGAACCAAATTGCTTATTTCGTGAAGATTTTACCCATTCGTGAAACTGGCAATTGGTTGATCTAGTTCATGGAATTTATGTAGTATTTGCTTGGCAAAAATTAAGATGCCGATTGCATGAAATAGGCGATTTCCATGTATTATTTTATTACCTTCACAAGGAGGCTATGTTTTGCAGTGGATCTGTCTGTTTGCGGGTGTGTCTGTCCATCTTTTTGTTTGTTTGCTTGCCTGTGTTCGTGATAACTCCAAAACTAAGGAGAGGATCTTTCTGAAACTTTATGTGGGTAAAGCTTGAAAAAAGGAAGAAATGGTAAAATTTTGGGAAAGATCAGGATTATATTTTGGATAAAAAAACAGAATATATATAATGGCCCCCTGCTTGAGCTCTATATTTTATGAGTATTTTTTATTGGTTTCTTAATTATTAGTTCACTCTTTATTTTCATATTTTTCTGAAAAAAACACACATTTTCATGCATTTATAGTTCATATTTTTATGAACACTATTCAAACAGCATCTTCAGTGTTTATTATTTGCAAGTGGCTGCATTATTTTGATATTTATGAATATTGGCACAAGATTTGACAGAAAAAGGGTACATATATTTGATAATGGACCCTTTTATTTTGTTAATTTTTTGTTAATTTCGTCTTTATAACAACCCACAAAGATATAACATATTTCAAAAACTGAGAATGAAAAAAACACCATTTATTTAGTTTCCTTTTACCTGTATATTTTGCTATGACGTAGTTGTCCATGTTTAATGTATATTTGTAGACCTGCCCTTGACATAAATTACAACAGCCAGTCTTTAAAGGTATTAGCCTAATCTTTCCTTTAACTCCTTCTGAAAATTATATTTCTAGATATAAGTTTGCCTAATTCATGAAATGGACAAGCCACTATTAAATGAATACTAAATGAGGAAATACATGAAATAGAAAGTCGCTTGCCCATTTCACAAAATTGCTCACTTCATGAAATAGGTAGTGTCATGGATTGAGGCGTACATCAAGGATTCAATTCCTAAAGCGAAGAATGTTGATTCATAACATTTCAATACACGCTTCACATATACTACATTAAAACTCTTTCATCTCTCATTGTTTATTTACTCATCACAAGATAAGAATAGAAAAAAGTCAATGTTTATAGACTGTAAGTATAATTCAATCTTATGTCTGTGATGTTATTGATTTTTTCATTAAATGTAAGCTTCTATTTCTTTCTTTATTTAGAAGTTAGACACATTTACTTTTTTTACAAAAGCACCATCTGTCCATGTATCTAAACAGAAGGTTTATATATAAAACGTCTTTTATTTTCCTCTAAATCAGGGTTGGTAGTCACAATAGGGATCAGACTCAAGTTGAGCCAAAAATCAGCTCAAGTTTACAATTGTTTGTACCAAACTTATGCTCATTTGTGGCTTAACTGGATCTTGATCCCTTTTGTGAATACTGCCCCAGAAGATCTTTTGTCACATTGTGTATTGGTGAAATTAGCTTTTAACATGTTGTATAAAAATGGGTTTATAAAAGCAATACATCTGTCATTAGGCTTTGAGAATATGCAAGGTACATTTCCAAATATTTGGGATTATTTTTAATCCACAATATGATTAGGATCTTTCTCAAGCTGTAATCACTTCAAAGACAAAGTCATTTGGAATGAATTGAAAATGGGATCTTTGCAAATTAAAGATTTTTATTGAGAATATAAGATCCTTATATTTCCAAAAGTTTTACCATTCCTTTCTTGTTGACTGGATAATTTTACCAAAAGGCAATTTGGAGAATTAATAATATTAGTGAGTATTAGTGTAATTTTTAAGGATTACTAATATTAGTGAATAAGGACCGTGTACCCATTTTCACTAAAATTCCTATTCTTAAGAATTATTATTAGAATTTTCTCAGAAAACGACAATTTTAGGTGGAACATCCTTGGCACAAGAAAAGTGTCTGAGATTAAGATTTTGTTTTAATCTACAGATTGATAATGGCAAACTGGATGCAACTGTGTGGAAAGCAAAATTAATATTTGAGCTATTGATAACAATGAAGGTATTGTTTATGGAAAAGCTGCATAGAATACACTTTTCTGACATCAGCACAATAATTCTTTTCAAGAGATAAGTAATTCAGAGTCTAATTTACTGATTACCAATTAATTCTGTTGGCAAAGTATTGATAAACAACTTTTTCCCACTAGAGTGAAACCAGGGACAATTGACTAAATGTAGGCTCACTCGGTAATACAATAGTAAAATTTGATATAACTTGGACACAAATTCCTCAAGAAGGTTATGTTTTGGGTGTGTTCATTTGTCTGTCAATCTGTATGTCTGCATCTGTGCCTGTCTGTGCCTGTAATTACTACAAAACTAAGAAACCCATCCTTATGAAATGCTTTATGTGAGTAGGACCTGACCAAAGGAAGAAGTGATTAAATCTTGAAAAAGATCCAGAGAGTACTCTGGATACAATAAATCCTGACTTTCAAAATTCCCATTTTCAATGACTGGGGATTGTGGTTGAATTGCTCCAAAAATAATGAATAGAGCTTCCTGAAATTGTAAAGTGTGCATGCCCTGACCAAATGAAGATTTATTACTTTTTAGGAAAGGTTAGGAATCTTATTATCTGGATACAATAAATCCTGACTTTCAAAACTCCCATTTTCAATGACTGGGGATTGTGGTTGAAATTGCTCCAAAATAATGAATAGAGCTTCCTCAAATTGTAAAGTGTGCATGCCCTGACCAAATGAAGATTTATTACTTTTTAGGAAAGGTTAGGAATCTTATTGTGCATTTAATAAATCCAGAATTTACGAAAGTCTCATTATAACTAAATTTTCAATGAGTTGGTCCTTTTTTCAATATTTTTCTTTATATTTCCATGGCCATGCTATTGAATTATGATAGCTAAAGTATATGTGTAAAATTAAAATATAGGGATATTCTGCTGCCTTGGCAGAGGGTTGCGCTGTAGGAGTGCTTCCTAGTTTGGGCTAGTTTTAAGTCTCGAAAGATGGATTTCTTTTTATTAAACTATGCATTGCCACAAGCGCAGATTTTAAATGTTTTATATGTCCTTAAGTTAGGTTTATTGTTCACCTCCATTTCCCATTTTGTTTCAAAACTACCTCTTAACCTTGCCATTGCCAAATTAGTGTCACATAGATGCAAGTTTTCAAAAATGTCCTTCATGTCTAGAGTTTCAAAAAGAAGTTTTAGTTCTTGACACCAACCACTGTTACTGCTGAAGTCTGACAAAAAAGTCAGGAGGCAAGTTTGAGGGAATGGAAAAGGGGTTTAAACATAACATGAGTTTTCACGTATTATTATCTCCGCCAAGGAGGTTATGTTTTCGCCTGGGTTTGTTTGTGGGTTTGTGAACAAGATAACTCAAAAACCTATGGACTGATTTTGATGAAATTTTCACCATATGTCTGAAAAGGGAAGAGGAAGAAATGATTCAAATTTAGGATCATCCGGATCTTCTGGATCCATGAAATGTAATTTTTCAGGACAGATAACTCATATGTTATGGACGGATTTTGATGATATTTTCAGGATATGTCCTAAATGGGACAAGGAACAAGTGATTAGATTTTGGGAGTGATCTGGAGCACTGTCTGGATCCATGAAAAATAAATTGGGAGTGATCCTATCAGCAAAAATATGAAATAGACGGGGGAAAAGCAATATCAGTCCTAATGGTAGGTTTTGAAAGTCTAGGAATTGAGCTCCTGTGGCGGAGGTCTGTGCTCTCCGAGTGCTCTTGTTTGTATATTTTATTCTTTTACCCTGGAATATTGGATAGATCAGTCAATGTAGAGAAGATACATTTCTGTAATGGAGTGACATAATGTGGTACATTTATCACAAATCAAAACAACTCAAGCTTTATACTATGCTAGCAATTGAGCAGAATATTTCTATTCACTCACAGTGGTTATTTTGGTTGATGTAGTGGGAAGTTATCTTTGATCCTCGGAGGATAACTATTAACTGTTCGACCTTTATTTTAACGTAAAACACAATCTTTCATGCAATCGAATGGTAAAATTTGTTTTTAAAAAAAATTTAATTAAATATATCGATAATAATGTAGGCAGTACATTTTCAAAGGGAGAACAGCAAAATAATTTGAATTGTTAAAACTATGGCTACACACTCAGCAATTCAACAGACTGGCAAGAAGGCATAGTACTGAAGTTGGAAACACAGTTACCTTCTCACCTCTCAGATCCTGGTCTCGATTCCTGCGTGAAACTCGATAGCTGCTTGCTGGTTCCTGGAAGGTTTCCAATGGCAAAATCTTGCCTAACCCAATGCATTTTAGTGCAAGCCATCTGGAGATTACTTTTCTGTTTCCTTTTTAAGAGGCTTGAGCTTCTAGAGATCACTTTTGTAGTACCCTTCTGATGACTTTGCAGCTCTTGTCTGTAAACGGAAAGACTTTTGGCCTTACTTTGTTTTCTTATCCTTTGAAAAAATGTCCCCAACATTTAAACATATTACTGGTTACTGAAATAAGTTTTCTAAATTAACATTGTTTGAATTAATAGAAGTTAATATGTTTGTATCTGGATTTAGACATACGGTATAATGTCTAGGGCAATGACAGAACCAACACAGTGTACCTTTCTTCAAAGTCCCACATTCAGCTTCTCTGTGGTTTGTGGATCCACAGTGTTAATCCTTGGGGACAGTCTTACAGGCTCTAGCAAAATGACCGATAAGATTACACTTATAACAAAGCCTGAGTCTTGATGCACTGTGTTTTGCTTTGTGATTTGAGTTTTCATGCCAGATCTATCAGAAGTGCTGATGGCCAGTTGAAGGACAGCCCCTTAACTTGGTGATTGTCTGCAGTGGTGCTGCTGAGAGAGGATGACATCTGCTTTAGCTCAGTGGACAAACTGTCAAGGAGAGTGACATGCTGCGCACACTGCTGCTCAAGCTCTTGATGAGAATCCTGAATGGCTTTAAGCTCCTGCATACAAAAGGTGGCTTTGATAGTAGCTAAACTTCTTTTACTTCTTTCTGTTTGACATCCAGGTTATGCTGCTTATCTTGCAGATACTTGACTCTATCTAGACGACTCATATAGTAATGCTGTTGAACTCGCTGTATTAGTTTTTGTGCCCAAACCTCCCACTGTAACTCATGGATGACATTCTTTTGGCCACCAGCTGTGCCTGGGAAAGGGCTGTCTGCAGATTTTAAATCCTGTTAGCCAGGGCTGTGGCCATTTGCTGGACTCCTCTATCTCCTTTTGAATCTGGATATAAAATCATCAAATTTCATCATGTTGAACTTTTTATTGGGGCTAAAAATAGTTCAGAACCATTTTTTAACTTCCTTTTGCAGTGCTTTGGATGTTAGAAAAGTGAAGACGTCTGTTTTCTCTATCTTCAAGGCCTTGATACAGTTGTTGCCCTGTGCTGTTATCCACTAAAAAGACTCTTCACAGAACTACTGCCATGTCACAACAGCCTCATAGTTTTGTCTCTTTGAAAAGTCATCAAACACTACAGTCCCCAACTCCAACAAACAACACCAGAGGATTAAAATTTTTATTATATATATGTATATAGATTTTCATGAACAAATGATACACAATTTTACTACAAATGTATGTACAATTTCCTTGTTAAAATACACAACATAAAATAATTGACAATGTAACCGTTTCAATAAAATTACATGTAAAATTGGACTAGATTTAATGTACTTTGACCTTTCCAAGGTCAACCCTGTGCAACCCCAAGGTCACCACCCCTTGCCCCCATGCCTGAGTGCTGTGACCCCTTGAGGTCCAACCGTGACCTCTGATGTCATGCTTCGCAGTGACCTTGAAAATGGGTCATGCTCTGACCTTGAAGCCAAACTTGACCTCTGAGGTCATAGTGAGGTCGACTAGCAGTGACCTTGAGAATAGGTCATGCTCTGACCTTGAAGCCAAACTTGCAGGTCAATTTGGTGCTATATGAGGTATTAAAATTGCTGATTATAATCAGTAATAGAGAGAAAACTGGTTGTTGTGGTACGTTCTTCGTATAAGCCCACATATTTACATTACAAAAGCTACCCATTGCCCATGATATGAAAACCCTGCTACTTCCCCGGGTCATTCAGAAGATAGAAGAAAATTAGAGTGAAATGAAATTTGAGAATTTTTTGATGTAACCTGGAGGTCAAGAGAAGGCAGCCTGAAGCCTAACAAGAGTTCGAACCCGTGAACGCCATTGTTGACCAGCCTTGGCGCACACTGCAGAACCCCACCCCACCCCCCACCCCCTGCGCAAAAGGGGTGTGAAGTTAGTGAGACACACCACCTTCCACAGAACACTCCAGATTAGGGTAAGGGTGGGTGGGATAAAAAAGTCCCTGTTGACTGTTCAGATTCTTGTCACATAATGATCATTCCCAGAAATTTTTGGAGGGAAAGGCCTAGAAATGCTGCCTCGACCACTGAATTTGAAACCCTCCCTGCCTTAGGGGCTTAAACCCCTGATGACCCCAGCATAGCAACCTCTGGTCTGGTTCCCAGCCCTGTGCTTAAGGTTGGAGAAGGACTGACTGGGCCAATGCCTGGACACTGCCCCCGACAGTCCCCAACTCCAATAAACAACACCAGAGGATTAAAATTTTTATTATATATATGTATATAGATTTTCATGAACAAATGATACACAATTTTACTACAAATGTATGTACAATTTCCTTGTTAAAATACACAACATAAAATAATTGATAATGTAACCGTTTCAATAAAATTACATGTAAAATTGGACTAGATTTAATGTACTTTGACCTTTCCAAGGTCAACCCTGTGCAACCCCAAGGTCACCACCCCTTGCCCCCATGCCTGAGTGCTGTGACCCCTTGAGGTCCAACCGTGACCTCTGATGTCATGCTTCGCAGTGACCTTGAAAATGGGTCATGCTCTGACCTTGAAGCCAAACTTGACCTCTGAGGTCATAGTGAGGTCGACTAGCAGTGACCCTGAGAATAGGTCATGCTCTGACCTTGAAGCCAAACTTGCAGGTCAATTTGGTGCTATATGAGGTATTAAAATTGCTGATTATAATCAGTAATAGAGAGAAAACTGGTTGTTGTGGTACGTTCTTCGTATAAGCCCACATATTTACATTACAAAAGCTACCCAAACCCCAAGAACCAGGTAGAGGTAGAAGCATCATCTCCTACCCTGCAACAACTTTTTGAATTTTTTCGACACTTGCTGCCCAGCAGTTTGACTGGGCTGAATATACCTCCAAACGCAATCAGACGCCCAGGTGTCATGTTCCTTAATTTCTTTAACAGGGATATCAGCATCATAAGCCAATGAGGCACCTGAGCGCCTGAAAGCATGGAAGGTGTAGTAATTGCTTGGCAACCCCATGAGGGTGTTGATTTTTGACGTTTTTCTCACCCTGGAGTCTGTTAGCACTTGCCAGCCGGAAGCAGATCGAATTTGAAACAGGGGGTTGTTGGCCCCAGGGGTATAGAGAGAGTATAAGTCTTTGAGAGCCTTATAAGGACATAGTGGAGACGGAAACAATCTAGGGAGTGCTACCAGCTTGTACTGGTCCCGACTTTGGAAGGTTTTTGACCACTTGAGGAGTAATTTAACTTCATTCTTTTGAAAAAACACGTCTGCCCCTGTGAAATGACGTGTGCAGTCAAACTCCGCAACTGCATGAGGGGCGATGTTCGACAAGCGAAAAAAGCCAAAGAACGCAGTCAATATGACTGCCTTGAATACCACAGCCTCTGCAAACTGCTGACACAGTGATATCATACGTTTTAATGTTGGGATGTTTATAATATTTTTCCTGGGCAAGGCCAATGGCCTGTTTAACTTTAGTGATTTTATAAAATACTTTATTTTTGGATGATCCCAAAATCCAAATGTTACATCGTAGACAATTGACATAGCCCTAATGTCTGACACATGGTTACTTATCATGTTAGCAGTCACACCATTTTCTACCAGAAACTCTAAGTACGACAAAGCTTCAGAAACAGATACATTACTCAGATCTACATGCATAATTAAACTAAAGGCCACAAACAACCTGAAGAGCATTGTATAGCATTTAAAAGTCCTTGGCCTGAAGGCTGTTTTGGTGTGTACTGAGGCTTTTCTGGCATATTCTGTCAAGGCAGCGTTTTCTGAAAATACAAAGCATAGTATCTGAAGTATATGCTGTTATAACGTGTAATCCACATCCATCATGTTAATATGAACTGGTAACCATATTGGATTCTCAATGAATTGCTTAAGTTTCACCATATTTTGCCTGGTATACTGCCACCTAGACAGTAAGTCTGCTACTGTATTGTTTTTTCCCAGGACATGTATGTACTGCAGATCTATGTCTGCCAGGGCAGCCAAGTACCAAATATTACGTGCACAAGCCCCTAGGAAAGGATCTCTGGCTTTGCCAGCATTGAGGACTTTCACCACGGCGTCATTGTCGCACTTGACTAGTACCTTGGTTCCAGACCATAGACGAGCAAACAAACACAAGGCCATGACAATATTAACCATTTCTAGGTGTACAATGTCTAGATTAGCAAAACCTTTGCTGATGGGCAGGTGGTATACTAGATTGTCGCACCGCCCCCCAGACCCGTCAGACATGCGTCAAGTTCTAGGACAGAGTCGGTTTTCTTGTGTGCATACATGGAAACGCCATTGTATTGTGGTAAAAATTTGTCAAACCATGCTAGGTCTCTTTTGAAATCATCACTAAGGTGTACCCTGGCTCGATTACTGACGTTACGTAACGTCCCCAGCATCCTGTTGAGGAAATACCTTGCAGGCTTAACGTATTTGTGGACATACAGTAATGTGCCCAGTAACGACTGACGCATAGTGCAGTATTGCTTTCCCTTCCACTCTTTAACCATTTCTTTGATATTTTCTAGCTTTTCTGGCGGAATGGCTACGGTTCCTTGTACAGTGTCAATGAGTATACCGAGGCATACTGCCTTTGTAGTTGGGGGCACCAACTTCTTCTCACTGACCGTCAGACCTAAACGCGTCATAACGTCAAGCAAAGCGTCAAAAGATCGGCGCGCGACGCTGGGCGTGCCGTAACCCAAGAAATCGTCAATATAATTTATGACGTCTACGTCACGTTGACGCATGACGTAACGCACGGCGTCGCTGGCTCTCTGAAAATTTTGGCTGCCATGACGACTTCCAAATGGTATTCTAGTGTCAATAAACGTAGCGCCCCACGTAACGCCCAACAGGTCATAATCTCTGGGGTCAACGCATAGGTGCCTGAATGCCCTGCTTCCGTCCACTTTAAAAATATGTGCTCCCTTCCCAATTTTTGTGAGTTCTTGCGTCAGATAATCAATTGTTGGGAACGTCAGTTTGAAATCACTACTTACATAGCCATTTTTTTCAATACCAGCGTTGACTGATTCCCCTCTGGGCCAACTTAGATCCAAAATGACCCTTCTGGTTTCTGAGTTGGGCTTATGTCTGGTCATGAATGGGGAGTAATGTAGGTTGCTTATGGGGGCTTCCTGGAACGGGCCTATGATGGCCCCAAACTTTTGCTCCTCCTCTATGTACTTGTCTATATGCTCTGGGAACTCCAAGGCTGACTTATGGTTAACCACATCATGGTTGAGGGGGCACAATCTGTTAAAACCTAATGGAAAGCGAAACTTGATGCATTCTAGTAGTTGCTTGTCCCAATATCCACTTAGCATTAGCTCCCACTGCTCAACATTTAACTGAGATCTCACAGGAATGCATGCACCCAGGTAATTGGGGAGGTTGTATTTTTTTACCTCTTTGTGTAGTTCGATTGGATCTGTAATCACTCTTGTTGACGTGTTTGTAGTGCTTGGCATGATAGGGTCAGACAGAGGGATGTAACCAAAGTTGACGCTAGATTGTTGATGCCATAAGTCATATGTGACACATTTGATTGGTTGAACAAGCCGATTTTGATCATATAACACAGAGTTCACAAACTTATCATATGGCTGATTTTTGATGTCAAATATGGGCCTTGTATTATAGACCTCATTGTCCAGTTCATTTTCTCCCCCGGCGTCGACGCCTATGTGCATTCTATTGATCTCACTATTGTCGAGAATTTCCTGGCCTACCTTCACACCAGTACCAGTGTCCTCATTGTTCAAAACGTTAATTACCTTGCATTTATTGTCATTTTCTATGACTTCATTGATACGGCCATGATTTTCTTGGCTTTGTTCATTGTCCCTGGGTGTTTGCCCGTATGCATTGTTCCAAAAAACCCTAGTTTTACTGGATGTATTGTCTTTTCTGACACTTGAATCAATAGTGACACTTTGCAATGATTGTGCATAGAATTTGGCGGGCAATTTTGTATTGAAAGTTCGGATGGACTGATACAGGGGACGAGCCAGTAAACTTTCCACCTCTGAAGGTGTGTACTTTTTGTTGTAGAATTTCCGAGAACGCTGGCCAACCGACAAAACGTGCTCCTGTCCCGATATGACCTTGACCTATCGACATTGGCTGCTCTTGACACTCACATTTGCTGACAGAGGCTTTGTACTTTGACAATTGACATTTTTTGACTGACATATACTGGTAATGCTGCCCCTCCCAGTATCTTTAGAAGGACAGCTCTTTACTCGTTTTTTGTACTTGATTTTTTAGCAAAGATGCAATCTTTTTCTGCATGGCCTAAAAATCGGCCTTGTGATAAGCAGAAAGAGCAAAGATGCTTGTGCAGCTTACCATTGACCTCGTGGTCTCTACTGTGTGTGCAGGATCCACTCTGAAATTGTTTACAATACCACGGTTTTTGAACTTTTTCATTTTTTGCCCAATTTTTTGCCCCAGAAACATGCTTTTGGGTGTGTGCCCTCCTGATCCTATCAATTCGAGCTGTGTCTTCCCAGTTTGCCCCCCCCCCTTTTCGAATTCGCACAGCAGTACAGCATGGGCTGCCTTGGCTCCCTGCCATGAGAAGTCTGTGGCATCTTCCATTAACTCTCCCATGTATTGAATCATTTTTTCTCTAACACTATTATTTGACTCATCCAGAATGTTTTTGCAGAACCCCTGCACCCACTGAGACATTGTTAATTGATCATAAGACATTCTGGACCTGGTCGCACCCCCCAGAATTGCCTCATGTGGCCATGCCACCCTATGTTTTACAATAACCTCTACATTTCCACCCCTTTTCGATTTTATTTTGCTCATACTACCTGAATTTTGACTTTATTGCTCTAACTCTCTAATCCTGGCGTCAACCTGCCGTTGGATTTTTTCTGACTGCCTAATGCTATATAAACTGGGAATGTCCTGATCTTCATCGGAAGATTCAGAATTAGACTGAGAACTATCACTTTCAATTGGTTTTTGTCTCTTAGAAATGCTACTTAACTTTTTCAGTCTCTTCCCTGTGTCTCTGTCCTTGGAACCGCGTTGTTCCTTGTCCATTCTGCCTTCTACTTTGTCCAGGCGTTGGTTGACCTTCTGTAACTGCTCCAGTATCAGCTGTTGGACGTCTTCCTCCCTGTTCTGTGCACTACTGCTTGCTGTCGCCTTGGAGGTGCTGGGAATAACGTAAGAGTCCAACTCCCTCTCAGACACAGCACCCTTTTCTGCGACTATAGGAGGCAGATGCTTGCCATTGCATTTCCAGCACAATTTCTTTTGCTTTCCCATTGTTATTATTTATTTGAACATACGATTGTCTAAGTTTATCACTGTAAAATACAAAACTAGAGCTTTCAGTGCTCTTGTGTGACCTTTTCAGAGCTTGGTTTGTATATATTCGAAATCGAGACTCAGCCAAATGGCAGTTGGCCAATAAAGCCAAGAATGAGGTTAGACCGTCCCTTAGGGGCCCAGACGTCGGGCAAGTGGAACCAAGCCTGAGGTTGTCAAAATTGAGTGATCAAAAAGCCATCTTCCGTGCACCACTGTCACAACTTTTCATGCTAGTCCAAATGTTCAGTGTCCACAATAAATATCTCTGATTAAATGTTAAAATAAAAACGTAAAGTTCATAAAATCTCTAAAAAAAACTTAAGAAAATATAACTCAAGAATCTGCAGTCACTCAGAATATAAAAAAGTCCCTGTTGACTGTTCAGATTCTTGTCACATAATGATCATTCCCAGAAGTTTTTGGAGGGAAAGGCCTAGAAATGCTGCCTCGACCAATGAATTTGAAACCCTCCCTGCCTTAGGGGCTTAAACCCCTGATGACCCCAGCATAGCAACCTCTGGTCTGGTTCCCAGCCCTGTGCTTAAGGTTGGACAAGGACTGACTGGGCCAATGCCTGGACACTGCCCCCGAATATGACTCTTGGCTGGTCCATCCTTTTGCACTGTGTCAGTTTCTTCACAAAAGGTTTGGATCAATGTGATTAGCTGAAAGGTGATCACACCAGCTTCTCCACCAAATGTTGTAGTTCGGAGTTTGGGGTTTAGCAAAAATTCCTCTTTGATGTTAATATTTATTTACTGCGTTAACAATTTAATAATTAACAAAGTACATTTTCAAATGCTTCACACAAAAGGTTCTGAGTTCTAAATATCTCTTTCCTAGTTCTGTCTCACTTGTTCCTCTCTATCTTTATTTTCTATTCACTATTCGGAATTCTCTATTCTGATTTCTATATTCTGAATTCTCTGATCTCATTTCAAGATCTTACTTACGTTTATTTGTTCCCTGTGTTTTATATTAAAACATCCCCATTGTGTTTTGCCTAATATCTGCCCCTGTGGCCTAGTGGGTAACACACTCACTTAGGAACACCGAGGACGTGGGTTCAAACCCAAGTACAGGCAGATACACAGTGGCTCAGATGACCACTTAAATGATCATTGTCTCTGTCATTGAGTCCTATCCCCATTTACATGCAAAGAACCTCAAGGACATTAATAAATGATCAACCTTGAGCATTTGTCTTTTAGTTAGGGGAATATTAGTAACTTGAAAGCTTGGGTTATAGCTGTGGGATGTGACATATAGTGGTATGTGTCCTGTAGTACAGGGAGATATTACGCTGAGTATAAATACAAACATACAAAATAATAAATGTTACTATTGTCTATTGTCTAAATCCCTAACACTACATTATTAAACTCTTTTAAGTATTCTAATTTTAATAGCACGTTTATAGCACCTAATCTCTGTCAAAATAAAGACTCAAGGCACATCATACCAAAAACCATTGTTCAATATTTATGAGCCAGAGGCACTGCAGGGGTCAGCATCACGGAGAGAGGATAGGAATGGAAAAATTAGGGTAGATATGCTTTTCCAGAGAGATAAGACTTCAGTGAATTTGCAGATTGGACCACATCAGGGTGGTCATTCCAAATCATAGATGCGTCATACGCAAAACTGAGGCCAAAATGCTTTTGAGACATGAAAACTGAAGCAAAGTTGGGAACCTCAAGAAACATACCATCAGACTGACTTCGACAAGTGTTATATGCACTATGTCTGGGTATCAGAAAGGGTTCAAAGTATTTGGGGTTATCCCTGTGTAGAAACTTCTATACAAGCACAGCAGTCTTAAAGATAGAGTGGTACTGAAAGTTATTAGTCTGTTGTCTGTCAATTGTCTCTGCATCATTTGGTACACATGGAATCTGGATCAGAAGTTTTACTTTGTGCCATTCTCTTTCAAATTGAGCTGCAGTGGAGTTTAAAATGGCAGCAAGTTTTTGGTCCTTATATACAGATTCCACTCTTTTTAGTAAACCTAATAAATTAGGATTTTTGCAAGCCTTTGAGCACTGAAAAATATTTTTTTTTTTGTAATTAGGTATAAGATATCGTAAAAGGTGTAGTTTGGATCAGTTTTAAATTGACCTAAAATTATATTAATAGGATTTAAATTCAGTCCCATGCCTAGTTTTTGCTGAACACAACTTCTTAGATCATTCCAAAAAGAGATAATTGGAGCACATTCACAAAATAGATGCTCTATCATTTCCTCAGACGCATTGCAATATCCACAAGTTGGGTTATCAAGTATTTTTGTTTTAAATTGATATTGTCTTGTGCCCAATATCATGTTTATTACTCTATATTGGAACCACTTTGTATTATTATCATCTATTGCGTGGAAGCAAATTTGATAGGCACTTTTCCAATCCTCTAGACTGATATTTTTTTTAAAAGCTTTGTCCCATTTAAGCTTTATTTGGCCATAATCTTCCCAAGGACTACTACCTTTAAGCTGGGAGCAGTAGAAGCTCTTTGCGCATTTTTTTTTTGTATGCAAACATTCTAGCTGTTTTGGAATGATTGGCCGTGAGCAATATGTATCTTTTATGTCTGTGGGTAGTTTTTCAACTTTCAGTTTTACCCTATGGTATTCTAGAAAATTAATCTTTATCTTATATATTTTCTCTAGAGTGATTTTTGGAAGAATTCCTTTACTGTCCATGATGTCAGCTGCGCAGTAAATTCCAGCCTTGTACCAATTTGGGAGGAAGAAAGATTCGGTGCCGATTTTGAAATTGTACCAGAACGAGTCTGTAATAAAATCTTGAAAAGTTTTTAATGGGATGTTTTCATTAATTTTACTCCAAGATAATAAAATGTCTTTCCAGAATGGGTTTGTTACTTTGTTGTTTAACGTTTTATGCCATGAAGGGCCCAGTAATACTAACTTATCATGAGGAAGAACTCTGTAATCTAATATTTTCGCCCATTGTGCACCATCATTATTCCAAAGTTTTTTAACCCATGTAGATTTTAATGCATAGATAAACTTTTCAGTGTCTATCATATTAAGGCCTCCCTTTTGGAAAGATTTGGTCATTCGATTTCTATTTATCTTATCTGGTTTGTCATTCCATATAAAGCTGTAAAATAGATTATTAATGGTTTTAATTTTATCTGGGATTGGTGTCGGGAGAGAAGTGAAGAGGTGATTAAATTTTGGTAAAGCTAATGTTTTAATGACAGTGATCTTCCCAAGAGGAGTCAAAAATCTTTTTTCCATTTATTAAGGAGCTCTTTAACTGATTCTATTGAATGCTTATAATTCATATCTTCCATACAGTTTAAATCTACCGAGAAATTAATCCCCAAAAGATTGAAATCTGTATTGCCCCAAACCAGATTCTTCCCAGTATCAACTTTTTCTTTGGCATGTTTCTTCTTTCCAACCCAGACTATTTGTGTTTTATCAGTATTTACTTTTAGTCCTGATACAGTTCCATAAATTTCCAGAGTGTTAAGTGCTGCGTGGAGTGAGACATCCTGTCCGTCCAAGATCAAAGTGGTGTCATCGGCATATTGTGATATCTTTATTTCAGTATTATTAAAATTTATGCCTCTTATTTTTTTATTTTGAATAATCATATAGCATAAGATTTAAGCACAGAGAATGAAAAGATATGGCGCAATCGGGTCTCCTTGTTGGCATCCATGTTCTATATTAATAGACGCAGACAGGAACCCTGACTGGATTACATATGCTTTAACATTTGTATTGAAAGTAGGAATCCATCTTATGAAGCTCTCTTGAAAATTAAACAGTTTTAAAGTTCTATACAAAAAGCTCCAAGATACTGAATAGAGTGGTACTTAATCGGCAACCAATGTAGGGTTTTCTGACAGCAGTGATGTGTAAATACTTGGTGGTGTTGCCACAATTCTGGCAAGACTGTTCTGAACACACTGAAGTTTGCCCAGATCCAGAGCAGAGAGACCTATGAACAGAAAGTTACAGTAATCAAGACGACTTCTGACCAGTGTACTGGCAGCCATTAGGGCACCTTCTTGTGTCAGATGGTCCCGGAGTCACTTAAGATCCCTGACATGGCCAAAACAAGCCTTGCAGACCTTCATGACATGGCAAGAGAAAGAAAAATTGTAATCAAACCAGTTCCTAACTTCATCTACGGGTGATATAAGATTACCAAGTATCTTGACTGGGAAGGAATGCTTAAGTTTTTCTTAACATCATCCAGGCAGGGTAACATTTTTATGTGTGAGATGCACATGCAGTTGTGTGTCATCCGCATAGAAATGGAAACTAATACCAGGATAATTCTGTATGACTTTACTCAGAGGAGTAGTACAGAGTGAAAAAAGGATTGGCCACAAGACAGAGCCTTGAGGCACACCATACAATTACTTTTTGGCATTGGATAAAATTGACCCAATCTTAATGTAATGAACACAGTCTGCCAGTCTAAGACTTGAACCAATCCAGGACTACCCCACTGACACCAAACCAGAAGCTGAGAGAATCAAGGACCGTATCGTGGTCAATAGTGTCAATAGTGTCAAACGGAGCTGATTGATTCAAGAGAATGACAGCAGTAGCCTCACCTTTAGCAAAAACCAGATGAACATCATTCTTAATTGAAAGTAATGCAGATTCAGTTTATAGGCAGACTGTCTGACATTGTCTAGCCTGTTTAAGCTGACATGGTCAGTCAATTAAGAAGTAACAACATTTTCAACAAGTTTTGATATCAAGCCGAACCCTGAAACAGGCTTGTAGTTTTTAATTCATTAGGTGGTGGAGATGACTTTTTTAATCAGTGGGGTTACAATAGCCTTCTTAAACCCATCTGGTACAAAACCTCCTGACAATGACCAGTTAACAGGCCTAGTATTTGAGGGCAATAGAATATCTACACATTCCTTCACGAGAAAAGTAGGCCACGGATCTAGCAAACAAGATTTAGTGGGTGACTTCATGACAGTTTTTCTAATTGCCTCCTGAGAATCTTGTTTAAAGCAGCTGAATTTACACACATCAGGTGGAGAAAGAAGGATGAATGAGTCACTAGAGGAAAATGAGTTTCTGCTTTTGGCTATTTTGTCACTGCAAAAAAGTGGCAAAGCGGTCAGCAAGACCTTTCTTAGATTCATGAGAAGGGAGTACTGTGTCATGATTTGAGTGCAGTGCAGAGCATAAGACCTACCATAGCTTCTCAGAGTCATTTGCATTTTCTCTGACCAGGTTTTTAAAGTTATTTGCCTTATCTTTGTTGCAACAAGCAATCTGTCTTACAAAGTTTGGTTCGATTGTAGGCTGATTTATCTTTACTCAGATTCATTCCAGTTGCCGTCTGATGGCTTTTACCAGCCAGTAAGAGTGACATAGCCAACCAGTAGCTTGTTTAGTAAAAGTATTAGTTACTAATGGTGCATTCTTATCAAACAATTTGCAATGAATTTCCCAAATGAATCAAGCTGGGCAAAGACAAAAGCATGATATGAAATGAATTCAGCAACTCGTACATTGGAAATACTACTGGTATCAGTAGGGGTAAGACAAGATCCAGAATGTGTCCATGAAGATGGGTAGCCATGTGAAGATTTTTATAATATTGCACGATTCTAAACAGTTCTGGAATTTGACACTATCATTGGAAGAAGTATCAATATGAATATTAAAACCCCCACAAATAAAGAAAGAGGGGGAAACTGAGGATAGGCATTCAAGAAGATTGAGAAATTGGTCCAGAAAACCGTCAGAGCAAGAGCCAGGTGGTTGATAAACACAAGTTTACACAAGCAGTTGAGCCTATGACCCAATTGCAATGCTAATATTTTCAAAGGAGCTGAATGTAGGACTTTCCAGAGATTTAAACTGTACAGTTTATGAAAAATCCATCACAGCACCCCGGCCATGAATAAGGGCTTTCCTTTCTGTCAGAATTTGTAACCTTTGGGGTAATGGAATGCAGCAGGCTGTCTGTATCTTCGCGGCAGATATGTGTTTTAATTCTAATTTTAATTGGACTTTTATAACGCTTAATCTCCCCATACAAGAGTACTCTAAGGTGCAACAGAATCAAAACAGCAGTGACAGCAAGAATGTCAGTCAAATGTGCTGATACAGTATCATTGATGCAGGTTTCCTTGTTTCTTAAAGATTGACAATTTACTCCTCCAAAAGAGATTGGTCCGGGATTAAGCAAGACAATGACCGCAAAGCAACAGTGGGGCAGCAAGGCCATGATACCTACCCTCACAAGGCAAGTAATGAGTATTCAGGACATAGCTTTGGAGTTTGTAAGGGCATGGTAATGAAGTGAGACCATGAAAATAAGTAAATAAGTTGTAACTCGAGAGCTCTTGCATTTACAGTATTTTGTTTAAATATGTTTTCCATCTACAATTAACTTGATATTTCTGTATACCACTGACAGGGCACAACTTTCGTGTCCTTTTCTTCTTTCACTTTGCTCTGAAACTCAAGTCACACAGTCAACTGACAGAGCCCATTCACAGTCACTGATTGCTTGTTTTTCTTTCATTGGTTGACATAAAGTGACTTTGTACAAATATTTGTGGATTAAAATACCAGATTAAGGTAAGAGGTAGCCAAAGCTCTTTTTATGTACATTTAAATTTTGAATTGCTTATGACTTAGGACTGCAAAGTGTGACTGATTAATACTCCTTGTACATAGTAGGTGTTTATGTTAAAATTAATTTTACAACTGAACAAAGTTCATTCTATTCTTTAATTCATCATGGACAATATACCATCTGCTTTAATACCACACTATCAACTGTGACATTACAGTGTTATGGTATTATTTTTGTTATTTGTTTGAGTGTATGTTTTTCAAAAATCACATGTTCTTCAAGTTTCTTGTCATATTAATGATACACGGTTTGTGGTTAACCAATTCATGATAACCACATGACAGAAATAGGCTGTACATAAAAACATCTAGAGGCATTTCATGCTGGATCTCTATCACATCTTTGTGTTGATAGTAAGTAATTGATGTCAAATTTGGGGTATGGAGTATATAATGATCTCTATCACAAGTATGGAGTATATACTGAGTATCTAAATAATTGCTATTATTTCAAAATGTATCAATCTCAAGTAATTTCAGAACAAGTCATGACTTACAATGCAAGACGTATCTTTTGTATTAAATCTGCATCTTTTGACTAAAGAAAGTGCTTTTTCTTTTTTTAATTTTAATTATAGCCTTAAACCAAATATTAGATTAAGGTGACAGGTAGTCATGGATCAAAGATCATTCTATTATTTAATTTATCATTGACAATGTACTGTCTACTCTAACCCCAGACTAGTGTTTAAAAAAAGACTAAATACAAATGTCAACTGAGAAATCACAGTGATAAACTTTACAGTGGTATTCTAGTTCTTTGTTTAATTGTATGTCCTTCAAAAATAACATATTTTTCAAGTTTTTTGCCATATTAATGATTAAGGATTTGTGGTTAACTAATTCATGATGACCACATGAGAGAGATAGGTTTTCCACTTTTTAAAGTCCTGGAGGCCAGTTGCACTTCTGGCTACAGATTATAAAATACCAGCTAAAGCTCTATCCCTGAAAATGCAGAAAGTCATTCCATCCTTGGTTCATACAGACCAGGTTGGATACATTAAAGGTAGATACATTGGGGAAAACATAAGAAAAATAGAGGATATAATTAATTATACATCAGTAAAAAATGTTCCAGGAATACTAGCCATAATTGACTTTCAAAAAGCGTTTGATACTGTTGAATGACCAAGCTTATTTCAAACACTAAAAAAGTTTAAGTTTGGAGAACACTTTATATCCTGGATATGTCTACTTTACACTAGTATATCATTGTGTGTGTCTAACAACGGGTATATTTCAAATTATTTCACTTTAACAAGAGGGACTAGACAGGGTTGCCCTATTTCAGCCCTACTTTTTATTCTTGTAGCAGAAATCTTGGCTATAAATATAAGAACAAATCTAAACATTAAAGGTCTAACCATAAATAACTGTGAATTCAAACTAGCTCAACTTGCAGATGGCACTACACTTTTCTTGGCAGACCTAGATTCACTAAAGACTGCAATTGAAATGTTTAAGAATTTTGGTATCTTTTCTGGATTAAAATTGAATTTGGACAAATATAACTTAGCACACACTATACAGGAAACTGGTATTAAAACAGGCCCTTTTAGAACCCTGGGATTTTGGTTTACAACTGACACCACTGAAAGCATCAACCTCAACTTTGGCGAAAGGCTTAGAAAAATGGAGAAAATTGTTTATATGTGGACCTCCAGATCCCTGTCCTGGAAAGGTAAAATAGTTATTCTCAAAAGTTTAGTAATTCCTCAAGTGACTCATTTGCTATCCAATACCTATGTACTGAATGATGTATTGGACAAAATTGACAGGATGTTATTTAGGTTTTTATGGCAAAATGGACCATCCAGAGTAAAGCAAAACAATAATTAGTAATCTTGCAGGTGGTGGTCTTAAAATGCCAGATATATATGCCTTTCATACTGCTCAAAAATGTCTTTGGATAAAACGCTTTCTTGATAATGCTAAAAAAATGGAAGATTTTAGTAAACAAACTTATAGGCATTGATGCAACCTTACTTGATCATAAGCTACCTGAGAATAACTATAAAGATATAGCAAAAACCAAATTCTACCAACAGGTACTTGATTGTTGGTTTTAAGTAAAGGCTAGGTCCCCAATAACTGACACTGAAATAAATAATGAATACTTGCTGTTCAACAAATTCATCAGGATAGGGGACAAATGCCTGAACCTTGCATTTGTAAATGGAAAGATCTATTGGAAAAATTCAGTTAAAAGATATAACTGACTTGCATGGCAATCTCCTGCCTGTTGAAGATGTCTGCAAAAAAATTCCACTAAAGTTATCAATGATGAAATACCAGAGTCTTATTCATGCTTTACCACATACATGGAAATGTAAGCTGAATACTGATGATAATAGTAAAACAGATAATAGAAGCAGTACATGTGTAACAATAAATAAATTATTACGACCCATTACTGATATAAAAAGTCAAGATATCTACTGGGAACTTGTGAACAACAAGAGTGAGCCCCCGACATCTTTGAATACATGGGTTGACCTATTTCCCTTTTGAGAAGGTATTGATTGGTCAATAGTTTACACATTAAGCAATAAGATAACTACTGAACCATACTTACAAAGTTTTCAGTACAAGATCTTAAATTGTACATTAAACTGTAGATATAACTTGTTTAATTGGAAAATTGTAGAATCCCCCACATGTTTGTATTGTATTGATGACTTAGTGGACACAATTGAACATCACCTTGTGAAAGCACAAGGATTTTCTGGCATCATCTTGGCTAAAATCAAACTCTGAGCTTTGTATAGTGCCGACAATATGTGAAATATTGTTGGGCATACCATTTGACAAAGATCTTCCTCTATTAACCATCAATTATATGTTTTATTGTGTAAGTGGTTCATTCATAATAGAAAATCCCAAAATAAACCAATCAACTTCATAGATTTCCTGATCACCTTAAAAAATAAACTCAAAGCTCTCCAGCACCTCTACATTTTCAAAGGAAATTTAGACATTTTCAACAAGTCATTCAGAAAAATCTTAGACATACTGGAAAGAAGAAATGAATAAAAAATTACTAGAATTTAGTGTATGCACTGCTATTTTTTGCTTTTTTCAATAGTAGATAAATATACATGCAGCAATTGTCCCTGCCGTTTGTGTTGTTTTTTTTTGTTCTGTAATTGTGTCACTCATTGTTTGATGTTATTTTTTGTAGTGTATTGTCTTATATGTAATGTCTAAAAAAATTTTTTTTAAGTGAAACCATGAGCGGACAACTGAATAAACAAATTGGATTCACTGCATCCTGACTTTCTCCAAAACAACATTAAGAAAATCGCCCAGCAGATAAACATTGCACTCCAATTCCCTAAACTAAGAATGGGACTGTGAGGAGTGACACCAGTATACCTTAATACAATGTACTATCTGGTAAGGGGGTTAAACAAACTTAGACTAAGCACCATCAGAATTAGTAAAATAGCTAATTTAGACAAACGTCTAAGGACATGTTGAAACAAAACATATAAGGAATTTCAAAGTTATAAAGTGTAATTAAGGATGTGTGTGAAACTTTGACACGTTTACATTTTCCTGTGTTTTGGTATTTTCCAATCTACAACACCTTGATGCCCTCCACTACTTGCTATGATAGTGCTTAAACATAGTTAAAAAGGTATGTTAAAGCCAAATCAGTCAACGTATATTGAGTGTTATGAACTGAAATATTTTTGACTGCTCATATTCAGTGTGAATCCACTGAATTGCTCTTCTGGAATATCTTTTTAATGAGGTCATATGAGCATATCTAAGTTGTTTCCCCTTTTGTCAGTTTTAGTTTGTTGAGTTTATTTCTTTTAAATGACGTAATATGAGTGTGTCTAAGTTGCTTCCCTTTTGGTCAGTCTTGGTTGACTCTAAACCTTTGTTGGAATCTGTTCAATATTTGCATGGCTAGGATGCGACAGTATTAGCTGTGTGAGAACAATTGGCTCAGTTTTTCTGATTCCAATTAAGCTAATTAATCCACTCCTCTGATTCTACAGGCATACAGAAGGGGCCTGATTTTGTCACTTAGAGGACTGTCCACCTAACCAGTGCTAAAACCAATTATTCTTGTTGCTATAACAACGTTCCTTCTTCTTTCCTGTGTCAAAACGAATAATCATAGAAGAGTGTTGTGTGCAAGTTGCATATATTGTTTTAACTGTAAAGTGCTTACTAGTAAGTTGCATATATTTGTCTCAATCTGCTGGTTTTAACTGCAAATTTTTTTATTGTAAGTTGCATATATTTATCTCTGTCTATCAGTTTCAGCTAGATTTTTTTCTAGAAAGTTGCATATATTTGTCTCAGTCTTTCAGTTTTTACTCTAAAGTGTTTTCTAGTTAGTTGAATAAGTTTATCTCAATCTGCCGGTTTTAAATATTAAGTGTTTTCTAGTAAATTGCATCTATTGGCACTAATTTAACAGTTTCAGTCGTAAAGTTCTTCCTAGTAAGTTGCATTAATCGGTCTGAATTGAAAATGTCAATGCTAAGGTGTTTTCTGGTAAGTTACAAGTTTTGTCTGAATTGGACAATTTAAACCATTATGCATTCGTCTGAATTCAAGAGTTTCAGTCCTAAATCATTTTATTAGTTAGTTGCACATATTTGTTTAAATTTGATTGTTTCAGTTATATTTATATGGTAATTTTAATATCATTCTCTAAATATGCATTTTTAATTGATTTCTATTCTAATACAATATGGCTGTGTCAGTGAATCTGATTGGTTCAGACAAAACCCTGCGTGATAGGCTGCCTAATTATCGCCCACATAAAACAGTGTCACTTAAAAGTAGATTTAATAATTTGACACACAAAAAAGAAATCACACAAAAAGTTTCTGGAATGAAAAGGTTTCGCTGCTACTGCTCAGCTAAGCAATTTGGTACATTAAAACCTTTAATTTTTGGGCATTGTTCGTATTTCTTTTGATCAACACATCCATTGACAACTTTTCGTAAAAAACTCATGGGCCGGTATTCACAAAAAATCTCAAACTCAGACTCAAACTCAAATGTAATCCCTATAATTTAGGGTTTAAACCATATTATCTGACATTTTGCTGGGATCTAGATTAAACTTAGGTATATTACAGACACTACTGTGTGACTGTCATGTATGTTTTCCAATTAAAGAGGCAATGACAGCAGTATATACCAATGTACTGAAAATGGCTCTATCTCGCAATGACTAAAAATCCTTCAAATAATTCCTGGATCCAGATGCTGATCTGGCTAACCTATAAAATCGAGTCATCTGTGCCATTTTCAATCTTTACTGAAGGGTTTACAAAAATCCATCGACAACCTTTTGAGTTATTTTCCAAACACACAAACAAACAAACACGCCTGCCAGAGGTAATTGCAGTAACACAGCAGAGAACCTAGATGCACTTTTGTTTGTACAAGCAGCTTAATATTTTCAGCAAAAACCCTTAGCTTGTTGGTGTAAAAGGGGCTTTATAGCTGAAGTTCTGTTGTGTGCAGCCCATGCTAATCTCCCCAAATGACATCCCCCTGTTGTTTCATACCAAATTGTCCCTTTATATTGTGAACTTTCTATTATCCGAACTAAATCTTCTTCCAGCAGCATACCTATCTAAAAGAGCTGCTTCTGTACCTTTGAGGGTGTGACATTCAGTCAAGAACACAATCTGACTCATTATTTCCTTCAATCAGTTTCTTTGTCGTGTCCCTGTTGATTGGAATTAGCCCCACTCCACAGGAAGATAATGCTCACAAGGGGAATAAAGTAACAATTGAGGCTTGAACCAAATCCATCTTAATATCCCTTTCAATTCTACTTCTACGTGAAGAAGAGCTGTGGCTATCTTATTACAGTTTCTATGTAGGCCAAGCTTCTTTCAATTGTTCTTGTGATAGCATCCACCCATTAGCGTCTTATAATAGTGTAGAGATGTTCATAATGGATCTTTGATAGCTGTTGCCAATGCAATTACCACTATGAATATTGGCTGGCGGTTTCCTCATTTTTGTTTCATTTTAATTGCACTTTATTGTTATGCCTCTCTTGGGTGTGCTGTTGCTATTGTTGTTTTTGTTTGAGCCATGCTTTTCTACATTCTTTTCTACAGGTGCTTTCGACTCAAAATGGACTAAGATAAATTTACCTTTTCTTTTTCTAAAGTTTTTTTAAGTTTAGGAAACAATCACTTGCCTCGTCCTGAGCTCAGATCCAGTTCATGATAACATGTGCCGAGGGCTTGTCTTGGTATGAAGTCTTAAAAATGAGTAAGAGATATAAAATCGCAACTTAGACCTTTGCTTACACTGTTTCATTGGCGTCCTTAATTGTTTTTGTCTAAGTTTTCACCTCAGGTAAATCAACTAGGCCAGAGAAATCATGGCTATAAGACACACTAAATTGCCATTATTTAATGTAACTACTTGCCATGAACTTCAGGTGATAAAATATATAGAAAAACAAATAAATTGCACTTCCAGATCAACTTTATTTAACTGGATTAAGCCAAGGAAAACTATCATGCAATTAAATGAAGCAAATGATCACAAACTGAGAATAAAGCTGAACACTTTAGAAGGTCACGTCAGGTTTAGTTGACATAATCATCCATTAATGTGGACATTTATTGCTGTGTGCCTAAGCATTTGAATTTCTGTTTCTATTTTATGTTATGTTATTAGAGTAAAGAGGCCACGGTGGCAGAGTGGTAACAATCTTGCCTCCCACCTCTGAGATTTGGGTTCGGTTCCCGGCCCTACCTCAAGTGAGAAAGCTGGTAGTTGCTTGCTGCTAGTCGGCAGTGTACAGTACAGAACCTTGACCAACTGTATGTACTGGTTTCCTCTGCCCATTAAACTACCCGTCGTGATACGACCTATACAATGTGTTGAAAGTGACATTAAAACCCAAATAAATAAATATTAGAGTAAAATGTAAAATTCTCAACAGTGTAGAGGTAGAGGTACTCTGCGTATGTAGGATAAAATAAACAAACATTATGCATAAGGTGAGAAAGGAGGCTTAATTTAATCGCAAAAATCACACAAAAGTATCAAGCATTTCTCACAAATCAGGGAAATACATGGGGGGTTCCCCAATGCCGATGTCCATGTCTTGCTGCTGACGATTGGGATTAACATTGATTACTGTCATCAAAACACAAATTGTCTATCTTTTGTTCTGAAAGCACAAAAAAAGGAAATAAATTGCCATTTCTCTTACATGATCAGTTGCTCGAACCTTTTCCTCGCACAGTTTCTGTTAGTGCAAACCTTTTGGGTATACGTCAAATAGTTCTGCCGCCAAGATACAATAACATAACTTTGTTTTGAGTGGGCAAAAACAGTTCCAATTTGATTTATTGTTGGTCTTCCTATTAATGTTTGCATACTCAAGTAAATGAGCAAAGGAAGGACTTTTGTCTTATCATATTATATCATGTGATGTAATTTTATCTTCCTCTCTAGAGGAGGATTTTCCTGATGAATCTATCAATGGACAATTAAGAATAATGAGATGCCTGCAATATTTTATTACAGCTAAACTAGTGTTAGCATTTCATATTTATCTGCACAGGGTAACAATTAAGGCCCTATTGCACTTATCTGGGGCTGGTTTCAGAAAGGATCTTAGCCAAGTTTTTGGCTTAGTGTGAGACTGTTGACTTTGCTAAGGTTAGGGCTCGAGTGAATTTCACAAAAGGGGACTTAACTTAGACAAAGCTTAGGTTAATATATCAGATAATCACAGTGGTTCACTGTGTCATGTGACCCTTTATTTGTACTGAAAATAGACTACTGGTGACATATTTCTTTCATCAAACACATTTTATTTTTGCAAAAAAATGCTGTTTTGCATTGGAACAGCTTGTAAACCACAAAGACTTCCAAGCAAATTCTTTTGGATGGCGTTCTATATAGTTATACTTTATCTGCAGCCATTTCAAATTTTGAAATGGAGAAAATTTTATGGCTGCCATATTTAAAACTTTGTGTTCAAAATTTAAGCCCACTCGCAGGTGGACCTAATTTTTAAGCCCAAGACTTTAGCTGCCTTGTGAAATGTACTAACTCTAAGACTACAGACCACAGCCGGCCCCCAGTGTATTGAAGATGTTTTGATTGTGACCCAATCAACCAGAATAGGTAAGAGCTAGAGACAAATGCTTGCCACTATTTTTATTGTGTTCCTAGGCGTATTCTAATTTGTTTCAAAAAGTATTCAAAAATGATTGTTTTACTGGCAGGTACCAAGGTGCACGCAGGTTCATTCCTTTGGGGGACCATAATTTTTGGGCTTTGGCTTGCCCGTGCCTTTTGTAAACTGTGATTTCATTGGTCTCTCTCAATTCGAGGCTAAAAACCTGCATTCACTATTCCATTTGCATTCAAGACTTGGAAGGGGTAACATCTGAAAAATCAAATTTTATTTACCCACCACATTTATGTCCCACCCTAGGTCAATAGAAGTCTTAATCAGTGACGTAGTTTTAGATGCTCCTGGATTGCCTTCCCAGAGCTCAGGATCAACTTACAGACTGCCTGGTTCTTTTGTTTAGACACTTTGGAAAGAGACACAATAGTAGAGTTGTCATTACCATGCTTCACCGCTTGTCTGCTATCTAATGTGCAGTTAATATCTCATTTCTTGAATGCTTATGTCTATAAAATTACTTATATTTTATCAGATATCGCAATGAACACTAACTTCATGCTAACGCTTTATATGCTGGTCAATCGTCTACAACAATGTATATATAATTACTATGAATATTATTGCTGTTGTCATACTGTATATTTGCCCATAAAGGGCTTGTTGTGTTTTATTTTCTGACCAGAGTTACACATTTCTTTTGTATTAACTCATTTTTACATATACCTCACTATGTTAGCTGATCTAGTGTCATTTTATGGCCTTTGGACTTTCACCTTATGAACTTCATCACCATTGTATCACTAATGCTGCTGCACGTCTTGGTGATTTCGTCAAATGAAATTCCCAAGGCGTGCAGTGCCCTCCAGGGATGTTTCGTCCGTAGCCACTATGTGCTACCTTAAACTTTACCCTGTATACGGCGTATTTTAACCAATTCCGATCAACACTAGTTTGTTTTGCCTTCTCTGTCAGCCGAATTGTAAAGTCTGTGAAGCTGATAGATTTGACATAACCCCTATGGGATACGGCATCTGCATGCGCTGGCAGGTCATTGTGTGCAATTCTACTTTATAGTCTTAATCTTTATCTCTGGATGATTTCTTGCATTCATATATGTGGCTATACAACCTGTCCTTCTTGCATTAGACTTCAGGCTGTATAACCTTTGGGTGCCCAGCCTACATTGCTAGGTCGTTTGAAAGTATATGGCATTGGTTTCCAATCAAAAAATTCACTCATTTTGCTTTCTCTGGCAGCTGATTTGTAAAGTATGGGAAGCTGCCAGATTTTTTTTCAGAAACCCCTCATTGGGGCTGGTCGTTCGTCCATTCACAACTTGCTGCATGCTACATGGATAAGCTTTTGAACATTTCACATTTCTAATCATAATTCTACTAAATATATTTGTCCTTTGGATTTTGTGCAGGTATATTTTTCACCTCCCATTATAATCTAATTTACTTACATTTCACCTTCTAACTTTAACCTTTGTAGTCCCTACATGACCTTGGGTCATAAAGGTCGTTGGCCTAACATCCAGGGTCACTAGTTATCCCCTCACTCAGCTGCTAAGTGTCATACATTTGCATGATAGGATGAGCCCTACTTAATGCTTATATTGCTTTCTTATTGTGTTTCTTTTTGTTTATCTATACTACCTGATCCTCTCTTGTATTTGTTTTTGTAAACAGCCATAATCTCTACAAGAGGTTTTATCCCAAATGACATTCACTTAGTATTATTATCTGTCAGTTGGAAAGCGTGATTAGCTTATTTTTCATTTGCCATTACTACAGAAATCTATTAGCTTTCCACAGCCTGAGAGTGACATTGTAATTTAGAAGAGTCCTACCATAAGCTGAAGTTGAACCATTAAAGTGCATTTAGAATCTCCCTTTCCTTTGTCAAATGTGATGCTAGACTACCTCTTATCATAGACGTGTCTTTGGCAAAACAAACCCTCCTCAAGTAGGTACTTTTTCACCCCAAACAAACCCTCACATAAACTGCAAGAAATCTAGGAATTTAATAAGAACTACATCTTACAATTGTTACATTAATACAAACCTGTTAGTCATATAATTATATAAATAGACATAGTATAAACATAATAGCTATTGCTATATATTTAAGTATATTTGCCATGAGTTATATTTAATTTAAGTTTATTTGGGTTTTAATTCTAATTCTAATTTGACTTTTATAGCGCTTAATCTCCACTGAGTAGTGGACTCTAAGGCGCAACAAGACAATAGCAATATGCAAATTCAAAGTCCAGGGACAAAAACAGGTCGGCACCACGGAGAAGCCATAAGAGAAAATGAGCTAAGGAGGATATGCCTTTGCATAGAGATAGGTTTTGAGCTTCTTTCTAAAAGAGGCAATAGTGGGTGATGCACGGATGTCTTCAGGAAATGAATTCCAAACAGTGGGAGCATCAAAGGCAAAACTGAAGCCAAACTGCTTAGTGGACTTGTGAATTATAGGTTGAAATTTTGGTACATTGAGGAAATTGGCAACACTTTGACTGCGTCTAGTATTGTAAGTAGTGCGGTATGTGGATAGATGTGGAGCAAAATATTTAGGGAAACCAGTATGAATAAACTTGTACACCCAGGGTAGCCAGTTTGAACTCTGAGCGAAACTGAATAGGGAGCCACTGAAGTTTCCTGAGTACCGGAGTTATCCGAGTGTATTTACACGAATTTGTAACAATTCTAGCAGCACTACTTTCAACAGTATGCAGGTCATATCACAACAGGTAATTTTATGGGCAGAGGAAACCAGCACACACAGTTGGTCAAGATTCTGTACTGTAAACTGTTGACCATCGCTAAGAAACTCCCATCTTTCCCATATAGGGTTCGGGGTTTAAACCACTGATCTCAGAGGTGGGAGGTGAGTGTGTTACCACTGCACTGCCATGATCCCCGGAGATATATTCAAACTAAAGTATTATGTAAACTTGGTTTTAGGTGTACAGATAGGCTGTAGACACTACAGTTTATGATAGATAGTTGCCTACAAGAATTTTAATGAGTTTTATCACAATGAATATGCCTGGGAATACAAAAAAAACACCAGCTACAAATTCACATTAAAAGGCGACTGCTTCAGCTCTTGTAAGGATTTCTACAAGGAAGATTAATAAGATGAATCAGGAACATGGTGGATCATTCAGACCAGACTGCCTGTAAGTACTGTTTCAACTTCATCATCCAAATTGGAGTGAACCCATCCAGTTCCACCCAACGTAGTAGTAATCACATATTATTGGTTATGCTAATGACAATATAGTAGCCCAACAGAGCGTTATCTGACAGAATGACAAAATGCAGCAGCATCTGCATCTCTGACTTATCCAACTGCTACACAACAGCACCAATGACGCTACATGGACTGCTATTCTAAGTTTTTTTTTTCATTCCCACGTTTCACAAACTAGCATTTTGGCTTCCCTTTATACACCCAATAATACACAGATCACTTATCATTTGGGGGTTTTGCTGTATCCAACAGTAGTTCAACAACATTTAGACAAACAAAAGTCATTTAGGTGATAAGTTAAATCAAGTAACTTCCATTGCTAACCACTTCTTACTAGACCTAAATATATGGATGAAATGGCACTTGGGTGTCCCAACTAACTTTATCTAAAACCTTACTATTAAAATTACTATTTTAGTGTAAAACATAATTTATTTGGTGATATGAAAATTTGTATTTAACATAATGGTTAACTGGCTACGGCTTTACCTTCCTCCAACTCTTTAATTGCAACCAACTAGTTATCCTGAGTAATCCACTGGTTTTATGGGCTTACTTTCACCGTGGCTTTACTTCATAGGTATTTTAGGGGCTTGCCCATCTTGCTGTGGTTTGACCTCTCACCTCAAGGTCATTCTTAAACTGGGTACCTTTCCACTAAATGGTAAGTATACACCACTGTTATTCAAGAATGGTGTAACATAACTGAACTTGTTCAGGCTTAAGCATTGTTAAGATAGCTATAAGATGGAATTTCCAAAAGAATCTCAGAAGATTGTAAAAGGTTTAGGAAAAAAATTCAAACAGAAGTTTGTTCACCGACCCCTCTCAAAAGTTTAATTACTGATCCCAACATCCCTAAAACGTGGTTGGCGTGGTTTACAAGCCTCCTGAATGAAAAGATCAGCCTCCCATATGACAGTTTCTCCGGATTTTAAAGTAACTAGGGAGGACACCCATGGAAGTAAAACAGTCCCTAAGTTTTTGTAAATCAAATCTCTGTACAATGCTTCTGAAAAATTCGAACTTCCCTGCAGTAGCATTTGCTACACAGAAGAATATGAACTAAAGTAATACATTACCACACAATTGCCATATGGTAAGACTTGCCTTTTGCAAAAATATTAATTTATTAAATAATTAGATTACACTTATACCCAGTGTTAAAGTCATCCTCACAGATCTCCAATCACTAATTCCGACAATTACTAAAGCATCCCTGATTGATGACTGTTCATTTCTGTTGACCTTTTCGACTATCATTGAAAGCAACTGACCAATGCATACCATTAGGACAATATCCATGATTAATTCCTCGAGATGCATGGTCTGATGTTTTTCTCTGCTGTTGTGCTCAAAGATATATCTGCTCTAATGTTTAAGGTTCCCTTGTAATGGTACAAACATCTATTCTGACTGTCAATGAGAAAAATGACGGGAAAGAGATATTAAAGAGAATAATTTGTGCCTTGTGCCTTGATCTTTAACATACTGTACAAACTCAGGTTATTTATTTTATTGTTGTCAAATATATATTTAATAATTCATTGTTTGATCAACAGATCAAAAAGAGCCAAATTTAAATTTTGCATTGGTAATTTCTAAATAGCTACTATTGGATGAAATTTCTTCATAAAAGGCTGAATGGTGTCACATGACTGTAAGGTGAACTCTCTGAAGTCTACTGATGTTGGCGTTTGTATGTGTTACAGCAAGGAATTACAGTAGTCCCAGCGACAGCTGACTACGGCATTTGCCACCATGACAGTCGTATCATGGGTAAGACACCTCTGGACTCTGAGGAGTTCCCTGAGATGGTAGCAACACACATGACCAACATTGGCAACATGTCTGTGCATATTGAATCGACTTACACAGCCATGTCAAGGTGTTTCACTGACTCTACTGGCTCCATCAAATTGTTCAGGAAATTTACAGTGGAAACTTTAAGGAATCTCTGATACAACCTGTCTTTGCTGTCATAACCAACTTTTTGGGGCTTAAATTGCTCAGCAAAGCCTTGGCTCGAAGTTCGAATCTTGGACACTGTGGTTTTTTAAAAATAAGAAAGCCTTTTGTTTCTGTGATGATTTAGTGTACTGGTTTCATTTGGAATTTTGTGTGTGTGTGTGTGTGTTATCCCTTTAGAAGCAATCTAGGTTAACTGGTCGGCAATTTTCATGATAAGTTGATAATTCAGTTACACTGGTGTCAGTAAGGTGGGGGTTCACATCAGACATACCATAACTAGGCGGGGTTCGGGAAGCATGCCCCCCCCCCTGGGAAAAAAATAATTTTTTGGTAAAAATATAGTGCATTTCCTGTAAATTTAACAGCACTCTCAAGAAATAATTTTGTACTTTAGGTTGAAGCCCTTTACGTTATTTTTAAAAGGGGGGGGGGGGGGGTCCAACCCCCTGAACCCTCCCCTTGGATCCGCTAGTGCTCAGCCGGGGCAAAATATAGAAATTTTATAATGGCAATATATGAAGATGTGTAACCATCAGTGATAACCCACATTTTCAGCCTATGCTTTGGAGTAGAATTACAGGTAATTATTTTGCCTTTGACCTGAGTACATCTTACGTTACAGATGTATTACTGTTATTGCTAGCACATACAGGACTGTTTGGGGACTTCTAAGATAAATAGAATAATTACATTAAAAGATTGCCTAACATAATCTGTGTAAAACAATATGGCAGGTTGGAATTAGTCTCTTTGTCTGGTAGTTATATTCAACATTTTGCTTCATTACAATTTAAATTAGTAGACTGAGCAAAATATCCAAATCTAACTCTTAATTTATTGGTTTACTTGTTTTCAAAATGGCTTTGTATGCACTCTACACGTGATGTTACAAGAGGTAACTTGTAAGGTCGAGCACTACAGTTCATAATAGTTGTTCTTAATTCTTAACTGTAAACCCTCCAGGTATTAACAAATTAACAAACAATTCCAAACTTATGACATTTCAAATGTATTATATGATATCCTGCAGAAAATGCCTCAGTCACAAGACAGAGGCAGCATACAACTGTAATAACAGAGGTGGAATGCTGAACCTCCTCTTTACATCCTTGGTACAGTTTTGCTGCAGAAAAGAATCATAAGTGAGAGGACAAAGGCAACAGTTTGACATAGAGAAGTTCTAATTCTAATTGGACTTTAATGGCGCTTAATCTCCCCTATTCAAAGGGGACTGTGTAGCACAACAAAACCTAAAACAGTCAACCAATTTCAGTATCCAGGGACAGAAAAAAGGTCAAGCACCACAAAGAATGCCAGGGGGTGAGTAAGACTAAGGTGGGTATGCCTTGGTGTACAGGTAGGTTTTTAGCTGCTTTCTGAAAGAGGCTATGGAGAAGGATACATGAATCTCATCAGAAAAAGCATTCCAAATATCAAATGCAAACTGTAACAAAACTGCTTGACAGATTTAGGGATAGAAGGTTGGAACTTTTGGAACCACAAGGAAATTACCACCACTCTGACTGCGCCTGGTACTGTAAGAACTGCTCTATGAAGAGATATATGGAGCAAAATACTTGGGAAAACCAGTTTGAAGAAACTTGTAAACAAGGGTAGCTGTTTTTAAAGGCTGAACGATGTAGTAATGTTATCAGAAATATTTTACTTCACTGGAGAAACAGAAAAGGACAAAATAACACGGAATTGGGGGGACAGGCTGCAGAACAGATACAGAAATGATAGGGCACCCTGCAGTTACCCTACAGAAATTGATACTGGTAGGCAGAAATTTTGCACAGTTTAAACCTTCTGTGTCTGAGTATAGCCATAGAATTCAATTAATACATGAATAGAAAACTATGCTAAGTTCAGTGACAAAAGTATGGCAGTACATGGGGGGAATGGGGAGTTGCTATAAACATATAAACATGTAAAATAAAAATATAATAGGTAATACAACTTGTAATGTGACTGGATTATTACACCACCCAGTTTTAGGTCTTCTTTATCACAAAGGTATTCATATTTCTATCATACAATCATTTTGGTTCATATGTATAAAACTATCTATTTCAAAAGGCAGGTAACAGAGAGAACATATATATATGTATAGTCATTACTCATAGGAGAATACTTTGGAGGCAACCTGGCATCAGAGTCTCACTTTTAGTTCTTCTTTTCCATAAATGTAATGCCTTGTTCATACAATTGCTGCTTGTTCTGGTGGCTTTAGGTGGTAGACAAAACAGAGGAATGCCCTACCGCCTGTGACACCCAGCTACAAACTCCCAGTAATGGTTTTGAGAAGAGGTACAGAAGTTTTGAGAAGAGGTACTGATGATCTCAGTGACAGCCTCTTTTTAACATTCAAACAACTTGACCAAGGATGCATCTGTAGAGACATTTATTTTGTGTTTTTCAGCTCTACCTATGGCCAAGGTTTTTTTTATTGTTTTTTTTTTGTTTTTTGCATTCCCAGGCACTACATGCTTCCACTACAGTTAGGAGGCCTCAATAGCCCAGTGGTTAACATGTTTGGCATATATTTTACCTCTGTTGTCATGGGTTAAAGCCCAGTGCATGATAACACACGCATGCGTTGAGGGCCTGTCCTTATATGACCTTGGGAACGTAATACCTCAAACTTTACCCAGTAGATTGCTGTGTTTGTATTACACAGGCACTTTGGATTCATTAATCTGAGTTGCTGAAATATAGTTGTTACCTTGCCCCCCCCCCCCACCTGGTTGGGAGGTATTGTAATATTGTCCATTTGTCTGTTTGTTCGTCCAAACACAAAGCTCAAACACAAAGCTCGGGGCCAAATAATAATTTAAATTACTTTTTTTTTTTTTCACTAGAAAATACTTTTATTTACCCTTTTTTACAAACATTTTTATAGATCCCAGGAGGGCGAGGGTAGCAAGCCCTCCATCGGGTCTTATTTCTACAATAAAGTGTATAAAAATAACTATATCACAACAAGGATAGAGAGTATAACCAAATGGAACATTACAGATAATATATGTTTCAGTATATCATATATAACTTATAACACACACACAACTTTATGACTGTCATCACTGACATAACCATAAGGTATCTCTCTTGAGGCTAATGCATTATTACCGTTGATTATTGATTGTGTAGATCTTGATTGACTGCCATTGTTTATGAAAGCAATCTTCTTTAAATGTTATTTTATGTAAGAACTCCTGTTCAGTGTATATTTTTTTTATGTATAGCTGCAGTCTATGAAAGTTTGGAATCATTTCTTTCTTTGTACAGTTGAAAATGTAATGCTTTGTGATTAAATAAATGATATTACTTGAAGCTTGTTTTTTGTTCCATTCTCCCAATAAAATATTTTCTGATTTTATGCTAAGTTCTCCAATTTGGTTAATAGAGCTGAAATGCTTTATATCCGCCCATAGGTTTTTTACATGTTTACAGGTAACAAACAGATGTTCGATACTTTCTTCTGATTGCTGACAGAGTCTACATATGTTGCTAGCACATTTACCCATTTTTTTCCTTAGTGATTGTGTTCCTAGAATTCTAAATATAGTTCTGTACTGGAACCAAATCAGGTTGTTATCTTGTATTGCATTGAAAAAGTTTTTGAATATTTTTGACCAGTCTTTTCCTGTTATCACCACATTAAGTTTGTGATCCCACTTTTTTGACAGACTTTCATTTAGGTCCTTATTTATATCTGTGAGATCTGTGAGGACTTTTCGAAATTTTTTGTACCCTTTAAGTGTGTCCCTATGGCTAGAGCATTTGATGGGTATATAGGCCCATATTTAGTTTTACTTGCAGCCCCCTTAAATTTTTTAACGCTTTTGTGGACTCGCATATATTCTAAAAAATTTGTTTTAATGTTATAAGTTGTCTCTATTTCCGGTTTAGACATTAAGTCTCCGTTTTGGTTTATGACATCTGATACAAAGCGTACTCCACTTTTCCACCAATTTGGTAAGAAAAGTTCGTATCTGGAAATACTTGGGTTAAACCACAAGGGGGCTGATTCTTTGTTCTCTGGCGTGAGATTTGAATTGTACTTATTCAGATATTCAGCCCATGTATTCCAAATACCTTTCCAGAAAGGATTTTTTGTTTGACCTGCAATTTTCATTGGCCATTGGGCTCCAAAACACAGTAGTTTCTCTGTTGATGGTATGCTGTTTGTGTTGGCCTTTTTCCACATTGGGTTATGGTTTCTTAGTAGTCTCCTAACCCAGTTTATTTGTAGTCCCTTAATAAAACTCACTAGATCTAGCATTTCCATACCTCCATTTTCTTTATCTTGTACTAGTGTTGTTCTACTAATTTTATCTGGTTTACTATCCCATATAAAGTTAAACATTATTTTTGTGATTTGTTTAACTAGGTGATCTGGTGGTGGAGGTAAAGATTGAAACAGGTGGATAAACTTTGACAGAATAATAGTTTTCAATACTGTTATTTTTCCTATTGGAGTTAGTATTCTTTTCTTCCATAAATTTATAACTTGAGATACCTTCTTAAGAAGGGGCTCATAATTTTTTGTGGGTATTTCTTCCAGATTTGTTGAAAAGGTAATACCTAGTAGTTTAAAATCTGTCTTTCCCCAAGAGAGAGTAGAGAGCAAAAAAGGAGCAAATGATAAACAAGTAAGGAGCTATTGGGTCTCCTTGTCTGCATCCTCTGCCTACATGTATTGGGTTGGAGAGGTAGCCGCATTGGAGGACAGATGCATAGATTTCAGTGTTAAAAGTGCTAACCCATCTTATAAAGCCATTTCCGAAGCCTAAAACTTTTAAGCAATTATTTAGGAAGCTCCACGATATTGAATCAAATGCCTTTTCGAAATCGACTAAAAGAAGTAGCCCTGGTATATTTTGTTCCTTTACATAATGCATAGTATCGTAGACTAAGCATGTGCAATCACTAATATTTCTGCCTTTTAGAAATCCTGCTTGATTATTTGGTATTATATTTTCCAAAGTGGTTTTCAATCTATTCGCTATTGCTGCCGATGCAATTTTGTACACCACAGATAGTAGTGTTATTGGTCACCAGTTTTTAATAAATTCTCTAGGTTTTTTGCCTTTTGGCAGACAAGTGATAAGGCCATGCCTTAATGTTGTTGAGAGTATTCCTTTTTTATAGCTTTCGTTTAATGCATGGAGTATAATATGTTTTAATTTTTTCCAAAAAATCTTATAGAACTCTGCAGGGAAGCCGTCTATACCAGGAGATTTTTCATTCTTCATATGTTTTAAAGCTTCGCTTATTTCTATTAGAGTCAATTTTCCCTCTAAATTTTCCATGTTTTTATTTAATCGTGGTAAATTGTAGTTTTTCATTAAGGTTTTCAAGTCTAGTTTTTCATTTTCACTTTTCTGTTCAGCAAATAGTATTTCATAAAAAAATTTTATTTCTGTTAGGATTGATGTTTGATTGTAGATGTTATTTCCATCACTATCTTTTAATTTTTTTATAGTTTTTTCTGTGTAATTATGTTTTTCTAGATTGCAGAAGAATTTTGATGCCTTTTCTCCATCTTTTAACCAATTTACCCTTGATCTTATTCTAATCCCGTTCATTTTATCTTCCCTAAGAAGTTGTAGTTCATTTTTTTTTGTTTTCAAGGTTAGAATCGATGATATTGTTTGCTTCCATTTCTTCAATTTCTTTAATTAATTGTTCTTCCCTTTTTGACTGCATCGTTTTTTTATTCGCCTAGTGTTTAATTGTTTCTCCTCTTAATCTTAATAATAATACTTCTAGAAAGAGGCTATAGTCAATATTACCACTGCAGCTCGTATCGCAGTTTTTAAACTCCATTTTATATCGAACCGTTTCTTCATCTATTACATTATTCATTTGTATTAAATATTCTTTGTCTTTTAGAAGAGAACAGTTGAATTTCCATACTCCTTTTCCTCTTTTAAAATTACAAAGTGTTATATTTAGTTCTAGAATAGAGTGGTCTGACCTACATCCTGGATTTAAATTACTTATTTAAGATGCTTACATGAGGCTTTTTGCATTGTTATTTGGCATTTGGCCTATCATAAAGCATTGTGGATATTGTATAACATTAAATGTCCTTGCAGCGGATAACATACATCACAAGAAACTCTTCTGCTTCATCAATTTAGGAGAAAACATCCCTTACTAAGTAATCATTGCAGATATGTCTGGTTTCTCTTTTGGTTTCTCTTTTTTATATAGATATTTTATAATTTTATACATTTCTTCGTTTGTATTACGAGTACATCAAAATGCTATAATTCAAGTAGACAAGTAAAATAGATCTCTGTATGTGTTTATCCAGATAAATCAATTTACTACGCAGTGAAAAGACAAAAATAACATAATCATATGTCATATGGGTATTCAGTCATGTAATTTAACTCATACTGTGGTTGTGAGTCTCCCAGGTAACATAGGTCATTGCCATAACCTGAAACTATCAGCTTAGGATTACTCTCATAGCTAATTATTTTATTTAGTGACAACCAAGTTTGTTGACTGAATATATCATTGCAACTAATATTGTATTTTGAACACATGTGAATTAGGTGAATTACACTGGAATGCTCTCATGGGCCTGTTAGCACAGCTCTGAGTGGTTGTGACAACTCATGTTTGAATTGTGGTTCATGACTGTGTCCTTCTTTCCCCTAAATCGACCTTGTATGTCGGTAGTGCATGTTTAAATGAGCCACTATATGTAGAGCCATTCCACAGCTCCCACTCACTCCTACAGCGTGTACATTTTGGTTTAGCACATGAGAGTGTGAGGCAGCTTGTTCAAACATTTTTTTCTCAAATCTGCTGGAAAACAGGTCCATGTTGTGGTGAATACATCCTACCCAAACACAAATCCTGTGTCCACTTATGAAACTAAACAGATACTACCAATACACAGAATGCATAAGGCCAGAACAGAACTGTGTAAACTAGATGTTACAGCAGTAAGGTACACACAGTTTTACACATTTATTATTAATTTCTACATAAAACTTTATGAACTTTAACAGCTGTCTAGGTTTACCATGGTAGCTTTCAATATTTTACTTACATCCAGGTCAGACCTTTCAGTGCTAGGGCCACAGGCTACAACCAAACAGACTCGTCTCCCTTTGCTTGTGGATGGTTCTTGTACACTCCGCTTTGTGGCTTGGTGGGATGCACTCGGCATGATTCAGCGGGATTCGCATTTGGGCAAGATGTGTTTGACAGAACAGAAAATACAATTTGTTTTGGGTATTAAAATCTACATGCTGGGGGGTAAGGGGTGCTGGACGACTATACAGAGATATATGGGAAGTTGTACATTATCAAGATATGAGGTCTTATATTGGAGCCATAAAGAAGAGACCGTCATCTGGTAATTGACTGTATACAGATACTAACACAAGGAAAGGTATGACCTAGACATTACACATAACGGCAACTGTCGGCCTTGGTGTTTAGGCACCAAGGGGGTCAGTCCCTATATTCCCTCAGGTTTAGGGTACCAGTCTATTTGTTATTTTTAATAGGGTATTCCTTAGTCATGGTGACCAATTGTATTATTTTGAATTGATTGGTGGAGTCTGGTCTTGTTGAGTAAATGTAGGGGTTCCCCAAGTAGAAAACCATATGGCCTTGCGGTTGCCTAGGTCACTAGTCACAACAAATGCAGCAATTAGTCACACTTAGGCCCCTCCCATGTTGTGTTTACTTCACTCTTCCGTCCTTCTTGGATTGTCGACCCAGCAGGAGCTAAAAATTAAAATTTCAAAGTGCCCACCCGGTGATATTTCAGATGCTCCCATGTTGTCCTTAACTTCCAGCCCTGTGGCTGTCGCTCACTCTCATTCCCCTTTGTATTTAATTATTTTATTATGACATGTCAATACTTAGGTGGTTTTAGAGTCTGGACATTTTTACAGTTTTAACCTGACATGTCGATGTTCTTTTAATAACCTTATGGGGTTGTCAATATTGTATTCAAATATCTGCTATTTTATGGAATTGCTTAGTCACTGGTGTTCTCGGAGCCTTTCAGTCTGACTTAAAATCATTTTGTAATAAATCTTGAGATTTTGTGTGACCTTGTGGTGTAATTGCACCCAGTAATTTGACCTTTATCTGACCTTGACGCAAGGTCACTTGTTTATGTCTTACTTTCACTGGAGTCACACTCTTTGCTACTTGGAGGTCAAGATTATGACCTTCCAACCTTTTTACCTTTGGCTTCCTTATTCTTAAGGTCAAACTGACTGGCTCCTTGAGTTAGTGTATTGATTTAATTCTATAATTCTGTATTATGTGTTTGTGTGTCAATCAGTATACTTTTTAATTGCATTTATGACAACTTGCATTTAATCTTTGGGAAATGTAAATATTTTTAGATTTAATAGTATTTACACATGTTAATGAATTATGTGTTATGAATAAAACTGAGTACCCTCTGTTGTGTCATCACTGTGTTGGGGAACTTGGGGGGGGGGGGGGGGGGGACTGAGTGAAAAATCAATTAATCCTGCTTGGTGAAAAGTTGCATAGTAGCAACCATACAGCCGTACACAATCAGTTTTGTTATCATTTTTTCCTTTTAATTAATTCAAATTAAATAGTAATTAGTTAATGTTTTTTCAACATTTTATTTATTTTAGTTTCTGGCCAGAGTCAATGTTCATATTAAGTACTATACATTTGGGTTTTGATACTCAGGCAATGGATAAAATCAGCTTTATCCGTAAATAAGTACATATAATTATCACTACCCTATAGGTTAATAACTTCTCAAATGAACAAAGATATAATACCTTAATTACTGATACAGGTCCTAACCAGGTTCATTTCCCGTTTCATTTGGCTTACGTTACAGTTAATTATTATCAGTATGCATCTGTTTATGCTTTGTGTGATGACTGTTTCTAAATTGCACAAAATACTTTGAGGGTTTTGATAGTGAGGTTTAAAGATAATATTTTAGAAAATGACTTGGCCGGGTTTATTTTGTTTTTTTTTACTGTCTTTCTATATCTTAAAAGCTTTATTAACACTTTTTAAGTTTCTGAATTTTATTACTGTATAATTTTGAACGTAATAATGGAAAAAACTAAAAATGACTGGGGTAGGGTAGTAATTCATTAATCATGTTTGTTAGGTAAAGTTTAAATAGGTTACAAACTCTCTGTGACTGTAAGATAGTGGTTCTTGACCTTTATTATCCACAACAAACCATATTTTACCTTCCACAGACTCGGTCTATGTGTGTGAGTTGGTAGTTTAGTTCTCATCTTGTCTAAATAGTGTGACAAACAAACAGGAAATTATAAATCAAGATTAGACACGAAAGTTAATTAATAATTGATAGCTGTAACAAATGGGGGATCCGGTTAAAGATCAGACACTTTTTCATATAAATTCGGGTCTATTGCTGTGACCAGGGTTATAACATTGATTGTGGCCCTCTTTTATCTATTTTCAAATATTTCCTTCCTGATTTGAAGAGACTCAGATGAGTTAACTATTATGAGTTACTATTGACAACTATGTAAGGCTTTGAGGGCAAATGTGTCATTTTACAAACGAAATAGTTAATCCTTTGTCCCCCTTCTGTGACTGGCTCAACTTCTAGAAGACCAAGTGTCCCATTCTCTAATCTTGTCCTGAATGTCCAGTAATTGAAGCTTTGTGCATCTGAACAGGACCCTGATGTGCCAATATCCACCCAAACTTATATTCCACATCATCTACAGCCATCAACAGGGTAGAAACCAATTCAATATGTCCCGCTGGAATTCATAACGGATGGCTGTACATACCTTTGGTAACAAGGTTTCTGTAGCCTAGTATATCCTGTGGCTCAAACTTGATGTCCTGGGCCCGTATTCACGAAAGGTCTTAGCCAGGGCTTAGGCTTAAAGTTGAAACTTTTGTCTCAAGTTTCTGCCCAAAAACTGCTAAGACTTTTGTCTTAGGCTTAGCGGTATTCACAAAGAAGTTAAGACCGGACTTAGGCTTAGCCAAGGGCTCAACTTTAAGACTGGTTGGTAGTGGGCTTAAATTTTGTAAAGAGGACTTAAATATGGCCGCCATAAACTTTTCTCCACTTCAAAATTTGAAATGGCTGTAAATAAAGTATAATTATACAGAACACCTTACTGAAGTAGTCTTTGGGAAGTTTATATGATGTAACAAGGTTTTCCATTTCAAAACAGCAATTTTCCTTAGATAAAATAATTAAATGAACGATATATGTCATCAATAGTATAGTTTGAATAGAAAAGAAAGGTCACATGACACAGAAAACCACTGTGGTTATTTGATAATCTTGGACTTAGCTAAGTCACCCTTTGTGAATATGGTTTTAAGACAAAACTTAGCTGAGACAAAAGTCTCAACTTTAAGACCACATTTTAGCCTAAGACCTGGCTAAGTCTAAGACCCTTCGTGTATACCAGCCCAGGGCCCATATTTACGAAAGGTCTTAGCCAGGGCTTAGGCTTAAAGTTCAGACTTTTGTCTCACGTTTCTGCCCAAACACTGCTCAGACTTTTGTCTTAGGCTTAGTGGTATTCACAAAGAATTTAAGACCGGTCTTAGGCTTAGCCAAGGGCTCAACTTTTAGACTGGTTGGTAGTGGGCTTAAATTTTGTAAAGAAGACTTAAATATGGCTGCCATAAACTTTTCTCCAATTCAAAATTTGAAATGGCTGTAAATAAAGTTTAATTATACAGAACACCTCACTAAAGCAGTCTTTGGAAGTTTATATGTGGTAACAAGGTTTTCCATTTCAAAACAGCACCTTTCCTTAGATAAAATGCATTAAATGAAGGATATATGTCACCAATAGTGTGGTTTGAATAGAAAAGAAAGGTCACATGACACAGAAAACCACTGTGGTTATTTGATAATCTTGGACTTAGCTAAGTCACCCTTTGTGAATATGGTTTTAAGACAAAACTTAGCTGAGACAAAAGTCTTAACTTTAAGACTGGATTTAAGCCTAAGACCTGGCTAAGTCTAAGACCTTTCGTGAATACCAGCCCAGATTGCTGAAGCAGTTTTTAACATGTCTTCTCACTACCCAGGACTTGACACAATCACATGGAGACTTTCTCTTTTACTTTGGTGGTGTCTGTGTCAAGGTTTATTGTTTTGGATGGGTTGGGGTGAGCCATTGCATAGCCAGTTCCAAGATCCAGTAAAACATCAACATGTTCTACTGCAACGGCATCTCTATTCCCATCAACCTCTTAATTATATCCACACTGTCCACAGACTTTGATGTTCTCTTATGATGTTATATGTAATATTTACATTTTATTCATGGCAACTTGTCCATGGATTTATTTGGTGGCAATCATCCTCCTGACTCTTCAAGAATTCATATTTAAAACAACCAATCATGAAGCGAAAATGTTCGGTCGGATGTTATTTACCAACTGTGGCCAGAACTATTCAATTGCCCCATATGTCCAGTTGCACTGTACCTGAGACTGAACAGGAGAAACGCAAACCCAAAGGTCAGTTACAAGTGCGATCTTCATCGAATTTGTGTCTCTATGGTTGGTCATCAACACTTGATTTTTCCATCACAAATTAAACAACAACATCATGTCAGGCGTGATTTTATTGACTATTGGCCACCGACAGCAGGTCACAATTGTTTTGTTCTGAATAAATTCTACAAATGGCTGTGTTAATGCACAGCCATTTGAAGTTCCAGAGCCAGTGAAATTCATCCCTTGCATTTCGTAAAAATATTAAAACTACTTCATAATTAAAGTTGAATGTAGACATTTTACCCCACTGTTATAAACACGGGTTACTTTTAAGTATCGCCATTGTTTGTCCTTTAGGGTAGATGATGAACTGTACTGACAGGCCAGTGGTGAATTTGCAACCGGGTTGATTTATCAAACCATTTATTCTCTTTACAGAATCCACCATCTGAAACAGAGTGAAGCAAAATACCTTTATTACTTAAGCCTGTAAAAGTTGGTGAGGCACTTGTTTATTTGTGGCAAAGTGATTTATATTCCCTTGGATAAAAAATGCATACAGTTTATATGTTAGTTGCCTTGTTTTAGGTTAAATTGGTAAATTGATAAATGCGTATTTAAGTAGAGGCCAGACAGAACCAATTCTATGCTGATTTAATATTTTGAATAATTTATTATAATAAAGCCCAAAGGAATTCCATGAGGGTGATTAATCAGGTTTTATTTGTAATGGTTATATCCACAGGTCACATATTGCATTTCAGAAAACACACAATATAAAAATAACAAACTGAAAAAATTACATAGATTGTCATTTTTAATACACTTTATATATACAAAAATATGTATTGATGATCTTCATTATAAACTGGGCACCTGCGCAGTAGACAAAAAGACTGCATTTTCCTAAGTATTTTGGGGGAACTATTGGCTGTTACTTTCTCTGAACATGATTAAGTATTTAATTGGACTTTTTGTAGCGCTTAATCTCCCCTTTACTAAAGGAAGTCTGAGGCACAAGAGCACTTAAATAGTCACCCAATTTTAGTATCCAGGGACAGAAAAAAAGTCAAGCACCACTGAGAATGGCAGAGTGAGATTAACACTAAGGTGGATATTTCTTAGTGTAGAGGTAGGTTAAATGTTTCTGAAAGAGACAATAAATGTGCACGCACTAATCTCATCAGGAAGAGCATTCTGGACAATAGTGCATCAAAAAAGGTTGTTACTGATCCCCGAATATTTACAAACAAACCAGCATATTTTAATATCAAATCGAATGTTTGTAAAAAGAATCTGATAACAGGAGTAATTAATTTTATGCATAATACATATTTATTTTAAGCTTCTTGTGATTTGAAAGGATTTTGTATTGTATTCCTTTACTTGTAAATAGTGGAAAATAAAACCAAAAATAGATCTACAGAAATGCATACTATCTCCTCCTCGAAGGCTAAAAAAACCAAAAACAACAATAAATCAGAAAATGGAAATATTGAGCTTGCAATAAATCAATATCTCTTTCATGCTGCATGTTCAAACACCATCAAAACACAACCACTGTGATTCTCTTGAGAAATCTGTGACAAACCTAGAGGGGTAGCTAAAGGTTACAAGGTCACCTGATAGTGACAAAGCTTATAATCTTGTCGAAAATAAGCCTCTGTGCGTCTTAGAACAGACCCACTACTGTGCACACTTTCAAGAAGTCTTCTGAGCATATTATTTGTGTCAAGTGATACAAGCTTACCCTTAACTCACATGCCTAGATGTGACTCAGGTTTACATGTTTACTTAAATACTAGCAAAATAACTATATTCTTTCTTTAAAAAGGAAATTTTTTTTTCAGTTACACAGATTTACTGTCTGTGTTAATGTGTAATTAGTGACTTATTGGCTGCCAGACAGAGCCTTCCAAGTCAGGTTTCACACACATTATCTTGAGCTGAAAAAGCACTTGGACTGTTACTAAAGTAATATGCAAGGCACACAGCCTTAAGAGGTGACCACCACTGGTGACCACTTAAACAGCTTCCTGGTTGTAAATGGGATGATAATTATGGTCCTCACGTGCAAGAAAGTACTGGTAAAAGATGCTTGGCTATTGCTTCTTTTTGTGGTTTTCTTTCATTAAGCCAGATATTCAGGAATAAATGATAAGATGCTTGAATGAAACCTATCTAGAATCAATACATTTGTGATAACCTTGGCATTTCGGGAAACGAGTTACAGTTTCTAGAGGAGGGGTTATACTGAAGTATAAATATTTACAAAGTAATCAGGATGTGTAAATGTTAATGTTAACCACAAATGTCGCCTGAAAGGGCAATTTTAAATGAGGTCATAATATTTGTCATAACATTTATTATACATCTTTATACTACTGTTTGGTCAGCCAAATTAGCACACACTTAATCAAAATGTAGTCATTTGGGACCATCGATACAAAATAGAACTTTATAATGTGAATATTGTTTGGTCATATGCCAATCTGGGACACTGATATCATTATCACCAACCAAAAAATCATATTAAAGGTTCATTAATTTGTTTTTCTCCTCTAAGTGTATTTATAACTTATCCATGAGCCAATGTATATTTGATTCAAGCGAAATGATTTTTATCACTGGGGTGTGACGTTTTAAGCTATGTCTGACCAGGTTGATCTCTGGTCAACATATTCAAGTCAGGATTCACATGTAAACCCTGCATTTCCTAAGTGAGCTTGCTTTTTGTAACACTCGGTTTTGAACTTGGGAGGTCCTCAGTGGCCTAGTGGTTAGCAAGTTTGGCATCTAATCATAGGCTGTCACCTCTGTGGGTTCGAGTCAAACAAGTGGCAATGCTGAGAACCTGTCCCAATATGACCCTGGCTGTTGAACGGGATGTTAAACCCCAACTTTGACTTTGAACTTGGGTCTCACTAATCACACGATCTAGACCATAGCATATTTATTAGTGCACTCCTTTGGTTCCCTCTATCTGAAGAAAGATTTGAATGTATATGTCTTTTCAAGTTGAAAATAGTGTATTCCAACTAAGAGCTTTCATTTTATCCCTAAGACTTGGTTAATTACTATGACTATTTAAACTGTTGAGTGTCCCTAGTTCTGCTATCCACAGATCTGGGTTCGATCCTTCAGCATGTTAGATTTGATACCCAAATGTAGGGTTTTAACCTTTGGTGTATTAATACAGACCGAATTTTTAATTGTAGCTCTTTGTAGCCAAAATAAAATTTACTTCATATTTGCACATAGAAAAACTTAGCTATTTATTAGCGACTGGCCATATGACTTAGTCATTGAGGCCAATTGATGAAAAAATTCAAGTCAGCCACAATTTTAATGTTAATCCGATGCAGAAAAAATCAAATATTCATAACCAACCATAGAGAACTTGCAACCAGTAAATTTGATCATGTGTTCTCAGCTCACGAAGACCAAAAAATGAAATGGGTCACATGCCAAGGGTGACTATATGTATGCATGAAATGAAAGGCTGTGTTCATACAAGACAGTCCGCAGAGGACTGATGACATTTTTCACCTTGTGCAGTCATGGACAAGATAGAAACTTACAGATATTGCACAAAATCCTTGTTTTTCTTTTATTCTGTCCTTTCTACTTGTTAAAGTCACTTTGTGTATTTGGGCACCCCAGATCTCAATCCTGCCACAAAGACAGCATTGTTCTGTAACTACCTTAAACAGGCTTATGTACCAGTCTAATACTATAATATGACTAGTTGCTTGGCTATACAGTTAGCATCCTCCTCATTGGTTCCCCGTGTTTTACACTTTGGCTTACATGTCCCCTGAAGTCACTTTGAAACTTGACATTGAAGGGAACACATGTTGAAAAAAAAAGAACTTTTTCATTCATTGATTTTAATTCTGGACTGTTTAGTATTTTAAAGATATTAGTTTTTAATATGTATGATGGTGTACATTAAGTGGATGTTCATTTATCAAGTAACAGGTTTCATGTGCAAGGACAGTAAATTAAGACTGTTAAATGAACAACTGACTTTATGTAGGATTGTGTGACACGTCAACTTTCTTACTCTGAGATTTAGCCATCTTGTCAACAGCTAGCTTTATGTGATAGTTCACAAAGGGACGGTCTAACCTATAATATTTTTTCTTTCTTGTGCACAATTATGCCGAACTGGTCATTTTGATTTGGTTATTATTGAGTATGTTTCTATTCTTTTCAGAGACTGAGATATTTTGATAAATACCAAATATGCCAGATAATAAACAGGAATGAAATATTGTAATAACAGACATGTTTCACCCACTGGGAAGAAATGTTGTTATGTCAGCAGTGTTCAGACTAAGTCTTACGGTGTGCCAAATGGACTAAGAGATGCTGCTGCAGCAAGTGAGTCACCTGCTACCGATTAAGGGTTTCCGGGTGGGAATCTAGGAGGAGATACTGGCCCAACTGAAGAATATGTCCCAGTGAACAGACGTGGTTGAAGAACCTGACCTGTCCCATCAGAATGAACATCAGTGTAATAAGACTGATAGTCCTGCTGAGGTGGAAGAAATCTAATCTAATCTACTGCTTTGCATGTACGTCATGTAGAGGTAAGAAAAAGATGTTGGTACCTGGCTTATGTTTGAATCTCAAAGACTCCAAAACTAGTCAAACAGTAGTGCTTGATATTGGTCCTGGTTTGAATCTTGGAAGGCAAGGCCGAAACAATGTATCAGTACCCCAAGTTGCTCAGAGTTCGGATCCTGAGAATCCTCATAGTGTGAACGCAGCCTCACTGGAATGTGCTGAGGTGACACAACAATTGATATCACTATATGACATCAATCATTATGGAAGAAATTTTGTGAAGAAAATTATTCATTTCAATCTATTAAGTGACCAATCACTGTCTTTGTGGGATAGAATGCCCTATTTTTCAAAAATGGCATGAACAATCAGAATTTTTATTTGGCTTTTATTCCCCTGAATGAACAGCAAATGCTGAGCAATCTCAGCTTGGCCTCTGTTGGTGCAATGTTTCCTGTTAAAATGCATAAATTGTCAGAGCTACTTGAAACCCAATTTTCTACAGACTCACATACCTGTGATGTCACAGTTAAATGTAGAGGTTTGGCATGAGCTTTTGAAAAATTATTGGGAGTAGCAGCTTGTTCAACTGTGGTAACAATCTCGCCTCCCACTTCTGAGATCATAGTTCAAAATCCCGGCCCAACCTCAAGTGAGAAAGCTGGTAGTTGCTTGCCGTTGGTCAGCAGTTTACAGTACAGAACCTTGATAAACTGTATGCAGTGGTTTCCTCTGCCCGTAAAACTATCACGATATGACCTATGCAATTTGTTGAAAGCAAAATAAAACCCCAAATAAATAAATCAACTATTCAGCCTTGGCTTATTTCTTGATTTTAATAGAAATTGCCAATTACAGAATGAAGGAAATGATCACACTTCTCCCACTCAGTTTCCTAGTGATGTGAATGCCTATACAAAGAAAGGGAGTAAATATGGTGCCATTTTGTCCATTTCCAGAAAATTCAACAAAAATGCACACTCTTCTCCATTTATGACCAGACATAAGCCAAATTGTGATAGGCGTAGGGTTATTATGGGCCTGAGTTGGCCAGTGGGGGTGTCAGTTATTTCTTTATTGACAAAAATACTAACCTTGGAAGTTCAGTTTGCGTAAACCTTTTAAACTGTAGATGACATTATTCATAAACTGAAGTGTTAAGGTAACACAGTAGTCAGATATTTCCGAACCTATTCTTTACAAATATGCTAGTTAAAGTCAGGCTCAAGTGGTTGAAAACAATGCAAAATAGAGATACTGTACTATTACTTAAATCAAGAAATTGCTCCTTTAAGGCATTGTCTCGATTATATCCCATGTCAATAGTTGACTTTGTGTTTCCAGTTCAAACCATATTGGGTTGGCACCCCTTGACTGACACTAAGGTCAAGAAAACTCTGAAGGCTATTAATATGACCTTGGGTTTGGATCTTTACTTCTTTCAGAAGGTCGGTTGCCACTTTTGTATTCAATGCATATGTGCTAATTCAGCATATTTATCACCATTGCACATGGTCCTCTGAGTGCATTTGGCTCTACATACATTAATACCACTCATCTGGTAAGGATCTTGCTTTTGCTCTTGTTACTGCCACAAATGTCTTATACCCCTGTGGGAATTGAGGGCCTTCATGTGCTCACTACCTTGTCTCATTTGTATAGTTTTGTATAATGTCTTTGTGAACCTTGGGGTCTCCTTACCTCCAGCTTTAAGAGTGACCTTAAATTTATCAATAAACTATAAAGTTATTCCAATCAGAACCTCAGTTTGTTGAGGTCATTATAATGTCATTTGACCCTTTAGGTGGTAAGATTGTTGCTTAGCTCTTATGAACTTTCACCGCCACGCCTTTCTGATGGGGTTCAGATGCTTTTAGGGTATTATTTTTTTAATCCTATGATTGTAAATTGTCAAACCATATACAGTTTTAAATCTTGCTAACTAATTCTGAAGTGTATACATGAACTTAAACTTTAGACTATGATTGCTGTTTAATTCTGATGAAATATAAACTTTAATAACTGTTAACCTTATGATATTTTATTTAACTTTTGCACTATATCAGACCTGTAAATAATTTTAGTATAAAATTTATAATTACATTGTTATGTGAATCAATAAAGTGTCCGCAACTTGTTGTTTTACTGTCTTGAGGTGGTGACTGTTAAATTTAGTAAAAGTGATGAAATTCTTAAAGTACATAAACCTTAGTTTACCTGTTGCATTATGTAAAGTTTTACTACTGACTACATCACCTTAAGGTTAACATGATTGCTGTATTTAAACTACTGGCATTAAGTAGCTAATCTCACAAGGTAATCCAATCGAGAATATTGCTATAGTGGTAATCCCTGAAATCAGCCTAGGCTAAAACTTAAAGTGAACATCTCAAGCTGTCAATCTAAAACTGTAACGGTAACATGAAACACAAGAAAAGATACAAAATTTACGAAGCCATACTCGCCAATCAATCTTTTGTATCAAGAACTTTAGAGATAAAAATAATTATGATAAATTATTTACAACTAAAATGTGTCAATTAACCCTCTTGTCTCTGATATTAATATAAAACTTTGTTTCATTATTTGTCCGAATGAAGCTGCTATTAAAATACAGTAGCTGTGTTAAATACACAAACATAAAGACTAAAGATGGAAAACAGGGGTACCCATAATCTTTGCCACAGCCACAATTGCTTGAAGAGAATGACAGTCTAGTGTTTTAAGCCCAGTGGAATGAGAGGCATGTGAAAATCGTAGATTTAACAGATGAGATCAAATTTCTTTTCAAAGAGTGAGTGCTTTTTGCTGTCTGTGCGAAAAGTGTGAGATTTTTCCAGATTCAAGGCTATGCGTTTAATCTCCTTTCTCACTGTCCTAATGGCGACCCTGCTTGCCCATTCGTTAGTTTGCTCCTAACACCCAGGTCCCACCTCGATAATTTAAAGGGACAAGTGTTGGCGACTTTGAAATCCTCATTACCTGTGATATACTCTGCATAATTTTCTTAAGCCTTTCTATTATCTCCATTTCCCACGACCTTTATAGATGCCATCTCAATTTTTTGTGACTATTTTGTAAGCCCCAGCTCTAGTGAGGTTCACAAGATTTTTTTTCGGGGTTTCTTTTTTGTTTGTTAGTTTGTTTGCTTTTTGTATCCGGACTTTTATGAATTGTGGCGTAGTGTGATGAGTATCTGTCTCTTCACTTAAGCTAAGCGGCAATGGGCTACATTAGTACTACGATGGGTGACCACCTCAGTGCACTACTCAGCTCCCTGATGGCTTTGTGGCTCACACTAGGCTAAAATTTATCTCTTCCAAATGGCATTCGCAACTTAGAATACAGTTTATCTGGCGTTTCCGCAGTACTGGACTTGGTAACGGCTATGGATAGTTTTTTTTTTAATTTGGATTTTAGTGTTGTGCCTAAGAGTCTGCCTGGCAGAGATTTAGCGCCATAATAGAATAGAATAGAATAGAACAGAATAAGCTTAAGTCATCTCAGCATTGATGTGATAAGATTGTCAACAACTGTAGAGAGTGTTTACAGATCTCCATGCCAGATCATGTGATCCCAATTTCATGACAAAACTGATGATGATTTGATAATTGTATACAGTCTCCATTCATCATCTCCCAAGTTGTAATGTGGTCCTGAATGTGGGACATTGGCATAACATAGACTGTGTGTTACAACAAAGACCATTAATATATTTTGGAATTTTGCTAATGAATTCAGGGCTATGTGACTGTTATCAACGCATTATTACATGGCCGCACTATGTTAGAAGTATGTAGATTTATGGTATCACAATATAACATATTCAAAATGTATCCTTTTAGAGCTATATTTTGTGTGCCCTACACAACTGAAGATATTCTAAGAATGAATCTTTTCACCTTAAGAGGTACGAAAGCCCCATTAGGAAAAAAAACTATGGCATAGAAGGCTACAAAAAATATTAACTTACTAGCTACTGCATGATGGATTTTAGTGCAGAATTTTTTTTTCAACTAGTACACACAGCTTTCCTCCATGAATCAATTTCCTCTCGGCATATTATCTGTACAGTATTATATGGGTAGTTTTGTGCGACATCTTTGTGACTTTTTAACTCAACTGGAGAAAACATCTAACCAGAAGTAATCGTTTGCAGACCAGGAAGATTAATTGTTGAGTTATTCCATGCTTTCAAACTATCCATGGTAACAAGACTGTGATTTTAACTTGCCATGGATGGTGAATGGTAGTGGCATAACTGAAGTGTGTACCTTCTAACTTGATAATGCTTTCAATTGTTTCCCTGCTTGGAACTACTAGGCATTTATTGTCATCAGTTTATTCACTAGGCATGTTAACTTGGCCTTGACGATTTTTATAAAACCTGTCTTTCTTGAGTTACTGCCTTTTTCAGCTTCAGTGGAAAGGGGCAACAATATACGCACAACAAAAGATCATAGGCAGCCTAAATAACATTGCTTCCCCTGCTTAACATCAAAAATCCATTCATAAGATGAGCAAATTTGTGCTGTAGCCCTTAGCTTAATTAGATATGTATTCCTGTAGCTCTTGTTTTTTGGTATGTGTATATATTGGTCACACATTTTCATCTGTACCACAAAACGTCAAAGGTATGTGTTTTTCTTTAAACTGGTCAGCATTTTTATGGATTTAAAGTTTCACTTAAAAAGACCAAATAGTTTTTTAGAGCCATGAGTGTCGGGCTATATTGTCCTAATTGTTCATATTTTAAAAACCAAGAAATTTTACTCCTATGAAATTTAGTTTCAATTCACACAGACAAAAATAAACACAGATAAAAATACTGTTTCAAAGAATGTTAAGGCAAATATCGTGATTTTAAATGCCAGTCTGTTTAAACATTACAGCCTAATAGTTTAAATGCCTGTAAAAATCTCCATCTGAAAAGTTGTCTCAACCATTCCATTTTTAACTAAATATTAACTTGTTAAAATATACGTATTTCGATATCCTTGAATGTCCTTTCTATAAAACATGGATGCACAGATTTTCATCCACACTTTTCATAGCAGATAAAGAACCCATGGATGAATCTGTTGTGTTTAACTTAATATGAGACTGTCTGTTCAGTAATAGGAGTGTTCCACCAGAACCAACCTTTCCGACTCGAGGGTTGGTTTGCAATGTTTACAGTGTGAGTTAGGGGTTTCCAGCTTTACTTTGTGGGTCAGCTAAATATCAAACGTGTTTGATTTTTTCACCTACCCTCCCTTACTTTTCTTCTCGACCCAGGCTCCACCCACCACAAAACCGGGTTGTCATTGCCTCTTAACGTCTTAGTTTATTGATTTATTTATTTGGGGTTTTATGTCACTTTCAACACTGTACAGGTCATATCACGACGGGTAATTCGAAGGGCAGAGGAAACCAGTACATACAGTTGATCAAGGTTCTGTACTGTAAACTGCTGACCAATGGCAAGCAACTACCAGCCCACTTGAGGTAGAGCTGTGAACCAAACCCTGGTCTCAGAGGTGGGAGGCGAGAGTGTTACCACTCTGCTACCATGGCCCCCTCTCAACGTCTTAGAAGTCACAGAACAATACCAACTGTACTTGAAAGCAAACCAGCCTGTCCTAATCAACCAAAACCAGACTTGGTGGTTTCAAGATGGGACATTTCCCTTTCTTTGTCCTTAGAGTCAGTTACATCACAGCAGGAAAAGCTACAAACACAGCAGGAAAAGACATAAGAAGAAACTGACAAAAACACCAGACAAGCTGGGAAGTGCATTGACAGGCCTGCTTCATGTCTTCCTCTCACATGTTGTTGGTTATGGGATCTGCACGTATAGAAGGTGAGTCAGTGTTCAGAATGCATCATTTGGGTTTCAACACCAATGGATGACAACTGGTAGCGTTGAGATAGGCTTTTGAGTTTGGGGAAATAAAGTTAGGATTTAGTGAACAGACAGAAAATGGGCTGGCTAGCTAATAGGCTTTATGTGTTTTAAAGCGCTACTGTAAAGTGCTTTATTATTAAAAGTTCAAACATACACAGCTACAGAGTTTAAGCTGGGACATCCAAAGTAGAAGGGTGGAGAAGGATCAGGGGAAGCAAGCAGAGAGGCTACAAATTGAGAGGGTGGAGAGAGTGGGGGATGAGAGGGAAAGGCCACACACAGGGGCAGAGATGGAAACTGACAGGCCACAGAGGGAGGAGGCACTACAAGAGAAGAGACAGAGGACAGAAAGAAATGAGATAAAGGTGGAGGCTGTTGGGAAAACAAGTCAGTCATCCTTTCAATGGCGTAGGAAGAAGGGTAAGATGACCAACATTTTTCTGATTGATTGTGATGAGGAGGCAATAGTTGATTATGTAAAGAAGAACTGCATGACAAGACCATTAGCTCTTCAAGAACAAGGCAAAGAAGGATAGCATCTTGGGAAGCTTTGCCAAGGGCACAAACTCTATTTCCAGACCTGCAAGACATGACCCCAAAAGACACGCGAAGGAACTCTTACACAGTCCAAGTCGGGCCAGGCCCTGAAGGAGCTGATACAGGACAAGTTTCAGTTTCTTAACCTTAGAAGGAAGGGCATCGTCACGAATGAGTGAGTGACTGAGTGAGTAACTGATTGAGTGATTGAGTAATTGAGTAAATTTCTTTTTATTTCAATTTTATTTCTAAGATTTTTATTTGATATTTTTTTATTATTTAATTTAAAAAGAGCTCATTGAACTTTGTGAAACATGGACACTTACCACTCAGAAATTTGGAGAACTTCATGACAGAAACTTGAAACTATAAACTTTACAAATTTGTAAAACATTTGACATAGGCATTTGGGATTTAACTTATATGCTCAATTTTTTTATGGATAATGCAAGACCTTTGTTTGGTGAGGGGCGCTATGATGGTTTAGGAGTTCTTTAACAATTTGTTTAAAACTTATTGAAAAATGTAATACTAACTTTATATAAAGTTCTTGGAATAACAGGATAGAGACTGACAGATGCACGCTAGTTCAGCCCCCAGGGTAGGTCTTTCATCTCATATCTTCCGATCCTATCGGTTCCCATGTTGCTTTGCCACCCTTGAGGGATTCCTGCAGTTTTCATATGTACCACATAATATATAAATATTCAATTCAGTAATATCCTGTGGGTACTCTTGATGGCCTCCTCCGACTTGATGTGTCCCCAGGATGTGGTGTAACACAACACATGTTAATACTTTGTCTCTAACAGTATTTGGTTGTTCAACCATTGTGTTGAGTAGAGCCCTGAATCTGCTAATATGCCAAACACATTGTCCACTACCCTCCTGCCTCTAGAGATCTTGTAGTTCTCTATTGTCTCTTCCATACTCAGTTGTCTTCAGTTGTATGGTTTCACTAGCCATGACTTCAAGGCAAAAGCATCTTCACCCAGAAAGAAATAGTGCAAATGATGCTCTACCTCCCCCAGACTTTCGGGCAGTTGAAGCCCCAGGGTACCATCCTCTATCTTTTTCTTCAACTTGCATCGGTTGAACCTTTGTATATCTTATGACGATCTACTAGCCCCAACATCTACCCAAAGGAATCTATATTTAGCTTCCACCAGAGCTAACAGAACCAGGGAAAAGAAACCCTTGTAGTTGTAAAATTACTCCCAAATCTGGTAATCTTCTTCATTTCAATATGTTCCGATGTATCGCGCCAATAGCATGGTGGATGTTCCATCGGATTCTGCACCTCTCCTAAATCTGTTTCCATTCTTCAGGAGTGGTGGGGCATGCCAAACAATTTTCTTGGAATTCCTCAAGGATGGTCTAGCAGATCTTAGTGACAAATGTACATGTGGTGGTTCAACCATTCAGTGATAGGCCAAGGACTTTCTCTGGTAGCCAATTGTCTGAGTGTTAGGACCAGCTTTATGTCCACTTCTAAGAGTTGCCTGGGATTTTTGGCTTCCTTCTCCAAGCGGCGATGTATGCACTCTTCGATGAAGTCAAAAACTGCAGGTGTCATCCTCACAAAATCCTCTTAACCTGAACTGTCAGTCTGTTTTAACTCAGCCAAGAGGTTGATGTTGACAGTCTTTATCTTTCCTTTGGAAAACCCATGGCAAGACTCAGGGGTTTTGTGGCTTCTTTCTTCAACTGGGTGATGGTGGAGCTGTGTTGAAGATGCTGACTGTATGGCAGGTGCTGGTCCTGGGTTCAGAGTGTCCTTTTTTGTTTGCAAATCAGAATGAAAATCAAAACATTTAATTCAATAAAAAATGAAATGGGTCTAAGCTTATGTAGGAAGTCTCCTTGGTGTTGAGCTGATATCTGTGCAATGAGAAATGAGGAGTATACTAGCAGCAACTAATGTTGTTTGAGTCCAGATTCGCAATCCCAAATCCAGAAATTAATCGTCCAGTTGGGGTGAGTCAGAAGCCTGCTCCAGTCTTATTGGGTTGTCACTGCGGCTTATCGTGACCAGCTGTGGCTTGTCAGTTTGGCCATTATGAGGTTGCTCCTAATTCTTTCTGTTTGATCATACAGAAAAATAGCCAAACCCCAAGGTTGATCCAGACAAGCCGGAATGCATTAGATCCTGTCACAGAGGTTCAACAAACTCTTTATTTTCCTGTGCTACAATGGCCTGATCCACAACTCACCTTCCGGACTCTAGAGTCAGTAACGGTTGGTCCCAGTGGAACACTGCCATATATGAACAAATTAAAAAGAGAATATTATATTTTATTATTGTGCATCAACTAGAAACATTGTTGTTCTTACTAGACTTGTCACTTTTTAAAACAAAATAACTACTATAATACATGTACATATAAACAGATGATTTCAGAAATATTGTGTGTTATAATTTCTCTACCAATACGCAGGCTATCATACATTTATTTTGGGAAAGTTTAATAACTCTACAGTAATTTCCATACGCTAAAATAATTCCAACTACCTTCTCAATATCCTCTGTTACTAACAGCTCTATCCTGATTATTCAAACTCTGGAAAAGCACCTCTTAATTCTCTTTCATTTAGTCATCATGAAGTACCATGTAGTAGCAACAGTAACAGCAACAGGCGTGAATGTGGAACCGAAATTTAACACAAAGCAAACACAATGTACTTTTCAGTTAACACAAAGTACATAATTTGAGATTAACATAAGAGCAGTAGCAAAGAACACTGATCGATTTTTAAGTTATCTTAGCAAATGTAAAGGACACGAAACAGATCAAGCAATAAATAACAAAATGAAGCAAGCGCAACACCAGCTAGTGAAATAATTCAAAGCAAAAGCTATGTCTGACACTCCATAATTGCAAGAGAAACTCGGAGTTAAAATTTCCGTTGATAAATCAAAGCAAACACAATGTCAGATTTATGACTAACAGAATTAGATTTAACGCTATCACACCATTTGCTAACTCTGATTAGTTTGGGAAATAAGAGATCAGGTATTTTAATAATGGATCATTTTTCAGGATAAACTTATGAATATGGCCCTTCATAACCGAAATTAATTACAGGTTGTAGATTTTTTTTTTCATTTTCAACAAAAATCAGACTATCCAAATAACTGAGTTTCTAGTTAAAACAAACATTATGAACAATGAAAAATGAACAGAATTGAGAATAAACAGCAAACTGTCTGATAAACAGCAAATAATTCTTAAAGCATACACTGCTGGAAAGTATGTTGTAAGAAATATTTTCATGATAGATTTAGGTATTTCAACAGTCGCTCGGTGTGTGCAAATTAATGAAAAGTAAAATTCAAATGCTAGTTTCCAATATAAGAAATTTCTCATCCTATACTTACATTATATTATTTGAAAACGAGACAGGTCTGGTATATAAAATTACATTGTCACCAGAGCTAAGCTTAGCCATTTTTATTATGAATAACCTTATCATCCTAACTGTACGTCCTTTTCAGGATTCCAGGTTGGACGCTTGATATACCTTTACCTGTTAAAGAATTACCTTGTGTGATAAGTAATATGAGCTCCCCCTCCTGCCACACAGATATTTGCTGACCTGAAAGGCTTCTTTGATATCTTTACGGTATGTTGCAATAATACAGTGTTCTTATGAGTGATGAACACATTGCTTTAATATTTTGGATTTTGTAAATAACCTCAGACTATGTATAATGGGGGTGTTCCATTGGAACTGTCTTGTTGGTAACTATGGATTTTTCTATGGTCTGGAGCTATATTTACAAAGTCAGTCAGGATTGGTTGTAGTTTCCTGGCTTGTCGCCGTGGGTTGGCAAAATATCAAACATGTTTGATATTTCATTGACCCAGCAAACTCTTGATCCAGACATCAGGAAACTGTCTTGTCTTGTCTCTTTATGTCTTGTTGTAGACACTTCCCGTCTCATCCTATACTGTTACTGTCTTGTTGGGAAGCTCTTACCGGCCTGTCCTGGTTGAGTATCCAGACATCACCCCACAACAGGCCGTAGGACAACACCGACTGTACTTGAAAAGAAACCAGCCTGTTGTAAACAACCCCGACCTGACTGATTCACTTTCCATCAAGACAGGAAGTCTCTAAGTCTTTTGTTGCAGAGTCGGTACCATCACAGTAGGACCAGCCAGGAACACACCATAATAAGAAGTAAAAAGAACATGGTGGTTACAGCAACAGACAAGCTGGGAAGTGTGTGGGACAGGCTGGCTTCATTTTACTGACCCACGGCTTGTTAGTTGCAATCTGTGGCGGAAAAAGGCAGGTCAGCACATACTGACAAAATCAGTAAATACATGTAATTACTGATTTGGTCGGTCAATATGCAAATTCCCTGAAAATTTCAGTAAATATGTGTATTTACTGGTTTTTTGGAAATATGGTTATTTACTAAAATCACCACAAAAACTTTAAATCTTTAATAGTTGGGTGTTATCTGCTATCTGCTATGTCTTAATATTAATAGTTAGTTAAAACTTTAAATGGTTTCATAATAACAAAACAAGGTAATAAGAATAAGATATATTCCTTGATCAAGAACTGAATTTCACTGCAGTTTAACCATGTAATTGTTGTCCAGTATTATGACCGTTTTTCTTTAGTTGTTAAAGGTCACCAGTAAAATTTAGACATAGAGTAAGGCCTGAATAAAATCTCCCGTTAATTAAGGAAACCACACAATAGCCATAGATGCCTTCAAAGGGATTAAGTCCCTGTCAAATACAATAAGGAAATCCAATTTGGGCTTACTAGTCTGTTCAGTGTTTTTACTATAATTCTTTGATCATGTTTCCAATCAAGAAGCCAGTAGCTACATCAAAGTCATATAATATGATAAAATATTAAGCCATGATTGAAATTAACTCCAAAAAATCACTAATTGGAAATCTCTGATTATACCCCTTTCACACTACTGGTAGTATCACCCACAGTAACCCGCATTTGGTGAAAAGTCCCTGTCTTGGATCACCGCCTGACGTCTGTTTATCACCTTGTGAGTCCGTGGCGAACTGTCCATTACCTTGCGAGTCCCATGCTTGTTTGCAAAATGTTTAACATTTCCGCCTCTGAATTTAGTACCGTTGGCATGCACAGACTATTTTGCCCATATGAATTTCTTACTACAGTAATTGGAGATGTGATCCACAGTGTACATAAGGTTTGTCATTCAGTCAACTTTTGATGTAATACATTGCATAAGATGAGTTAAGGTATTGGTCGTTTTGCAACGTGTTCGTCCAATGGCTACCAAAGGTGAGTTGAGGTTAATGGAGGTTGCTTCTCGGTGAACAACGTTTGCAGTACAGTCATTCTACAGTTATTGATGGCTAAATAAACTGATTCCAATCACTGATTGTCTGCCGGTATTGTGAACAACTCGGACAAAATGGGGTGACCTGGGGATGGTTTTGCTACCGAGTAAAACTTCTAACCACAGGACGTACTGCCTTTAGTGTGAAAGGAACATTTACAATAGGTTCTCTAACAATACATACTAATTTGTAAATTATTTTGCTTAAATGATAAAGTAAAATGATAAAAGTAAAATTTTGATTGAATGAAGTACACTATTTGAATATATAGTTAAAATATGTAAACATTTAGAAACTCAAATTTAATAAATGTCTAAAATCTTCTAATCTAATCTAATAAAGTACACTTTTTATATATCAGTCACATACAAATGGCAAAAATTTAATTGATCTTTAATCTTTTCAAGGATGTCATAGGTCCTAAGCGACTGAGGGTTTGAAAATAATATTATCTTAAATAAAATATCTCCAGAAAGCACATGCCTAAAGTTGGTAGACATAAACATTGAAAAAGATTATTTTCCAGCATAATATTTTGCATGTAATGTACTGTAAAATGAAGTATGCTTAGTATGTTCTAATAGTCATCATAATAAATATAAAAAAAAACATTTTAATATGATGTATATTTCAGTTTACAGTTCAATATTATATATTGAAAGAAGTTAACATCGAAGTTTCATTTCACATATTTACTGACACTCAAACCAGTAAATTTGTAAAATAACACAGGTCATAAATCAGTGGATATATGTATTTACTGACAATTTTAGGGAATACACGTATTTACTGGAATTTTCAGTAAATACACATAGTCACTGATTTCACATATTTACTGAGACATATACAAACTCACAAGTGGTGTACACAAGCTCACAACTTACCTGTGAGCTCAGATAATTGTCATGTTAGTTTGGGAGTTTATATTTTTCCAGTATTGGAAGGTGTGCAGTGGATTAAATTCTCAGAAAAATGAGCTCCTGAACCAATGAAAAGGATATAGTATTTTAACATAAGACAAATGTCAAAGAAATCTATCCAGAAAATAACATGATCTTTTCATCCCATGGGACATCAACTACTGTATTAGGTTTATTCATATAAAGATAAACAGAACCTATACTAATTACTTGTTAAGCCTTTTAATATTCTAAAGCTAAAAACTCTCCCTTTTTCAAATTAAGTATTTTGACGTCAATGGATACAGACTGCTATTACATTATCTAATTTTGATGAAATATTTCATCATTTAGTGGTTACCCAGCAGGTACGCAACTTTGAAATCAGGTTGAATCCAATGGTGAAATCTGGTTGAAATACATGTGAATTTTGCAAACCATTTTTAGGTGGATCCAACCAGTGAAATCATGTTGAAACCAATGGGTGAAATCAGGTTGAAACCAACGAGTGAAATCTGGTTGAAATACGTGTTGATTTTGCAAACATTTATTTTTGAATTTCAAATTATTCTAAGCTAGATCCATCTTTTTAATCTATGTTACTCCAACACCTATTATTATTATGGAGTCATGGCATTTGTATTTTTATTTCTAATTTAGTAGCTCAAACCACTAGCGGGTGGGGCACCAAGATCCACCTTATTCAGTGCTCCCAGTGAAAATTGTTCTTGTGCATCAATACCTTCGATTGGGTATTGGGATATTGGTAATTAGAATTGCCGCCAAATTCATTGATATTTCATTCAACATTGAAAAGTCAAAGGGGCAAGACGCCATTTTATGTGGGACATTTTACTGGAACTCTACGAACTTTGTGATTTTAGCCCTCAATGTTGGATTTAGTGTTAAGTTTTCTGGCGTCCACTGTGACTTCTTCATCAGATCTACATGTTGTGGCACAGAATCCAGGAGGATTAGTGCCTTGATTATTGCTTGTCTTGCTCTGGGGTGCTGGAGCCACGCAAGAGGGATGAGTTCATTTTAATTTTATATGTGTCATTTTTATGTTATTTTATGTATTTTAGTAATTATTTTAGTCAGTTTTTAATTATATTTTTAATATGGAACGTCAGGTTATAGTCCCATGCTCTTTGTGAGAATTTTGCTTATCGTTTGAACTCATCCACCTGTTAGACTTGCAATACTCAAGGCACGGGGTGCTCTTGTATTCGTTTCAGAGACAGTGACAATAAATAATATAATAACAGTAATCAAGATATCAATATCAGTGAATTATCAGTAACATTAACAGTAACAATGGCTCCAGCTAAGGAACTTCTTTGTAAAAAGTGTGGTAACATCCACAAGAAGCCAATCAACAGCAAGTGCACATTTCATGCAGATATTAATGATTCCAATGGCTTACCTGTAGATGATAGTGATGCCTCAAGTGTCAATGATTCAAGTGCTCTTAACTTGCAAATTCTAGCTGAATTGAAAAGCCTAGGTGGTCGAATGTCCATGATGGAGGAGAAGATGGCCAGCAGAGATGCCCCGGAGGCCACCATGTCGATACAGCAGTCCACAGCCGTAGCTGCAGGTGGGACTACTACATCAGCACAGGCAGGGATCCACAGCACTTCAGAGTTGGATCAAGTGGTCATCCCCACACTGGCTACCCTGCAAGGAAGTCAACACATTCAGACTGAGGTGGACAAGCGACTCAGACAACTGGTTGACCTAAACGAATCAGGCAAGTCTAAGTCTCAGAGGGGAGGGAATGAAATTGTCTGGGTAAAAAGACAAGTTCCCTGGCCTCAGAACTTTGTGCTGGGAGGTAGTAATAAAGGTAGAATGTCTTACGACTCTCTAAATTGGTGTCAATGGGTAGCTGGATTTGCGACAATTGCTAGGGAAGAACAAAATTTAGAAATAAAAAATTCAATGTTGGAGTATTTAACAGAAATCATGGAGGACGCTAATGATTTTGGGTGGCAATCAGCCAAAGCCTCTCATGCTGTACTTTTATGCAGGATGGAGGATGGCAAAGTAGATTGGAATGAAACCCACAAAATTGATAGGATAAGAAGGGCGCATGCTCAGAAAGGGGTTACTCAGAATCAAGGGGGGCATAATCCCAAATCAGTCAAATCAGAATCAAAACCAATCATGGCATGTCGTTTTTACCAAAGAGGTTTATGTCATAATCAAAGGGACCATGAAACAGGGGGAACCTTTTACAAACATGTTTGTGCCACTTGCTTTAGCATGGGGAGGGAAAATAGACACATGTCAAAAGACTGTAAAGTGTCCTCCAAGAATTCAAAAAACGAATAGAGCACTGCCAGAAGGCAGTGCAAAAGTGTGTTGATAGTGTAAATAGTTATAACTTAACTAACAATGTATATTGTGCTAGTAGAGTTGTATGTAATAGTAGCTCGCTTAATGGTACTAGTTGCAATTGGAAAGCTGATTGGGCCAGATTCATTGGGAAATCTTATGCACAGGTCGTGGGTTCGAATCTGGCAAAAGCTAAGGTCATGGCTCAACACATCAGCGATAACACTAACAACAGCTCAGTAGTCGAAACAGAGACATGTAAGCCTACAAATCAAACACAACCTACCTTCTTAACTCAAAAGAAGGTGAGTGTAGGTAACTCTAGTGATAGGAGCCAAATATCCTCTAGACGTTATCCAAAAAACGGGCAAATCCATGCATCTGATTTCCACATCCCTCTCCACAACAGGTTCCAGTCCATCCAACTGCCGGATACGACACATCCGACTATTAGACCAAGTCAAAACAAAGTAATACTGAAAACCCCAGTACATAAACAAAGTACTAAGTGCACAAAAGTCTCTGATGACAATGTACGTTTATGGCATTCAGCTGACAACAATGAGACCATAACACAATGTAACACTCCAAATAGGGAGCACAGAAAATGTCAAAAACACCAAAAATTGGGCTCCAAAATCAGTTTGCCACAGGACAAATACGAGTTGGCGTTGCAGGTTAAAAAGAAAAATAAAGACAAAATTCAACTAGCAAATTCGGATCCGACATTTCAAAAGTGGGCCGAACAGAATCCGGATAACTTTGGCTATATTCCACTGGGTCCTCTTCTTCTCCCAAAAACAGATAAGAAAAAATTTCGTGGTACAGATCCAGTAAAACTGTATGATATTACTAAAAATGAAAATACTTTCAACTTCATGCATAGCCAAATCCAGGTCAAGTCACAGTTAAATCCAGATATTTGGGCAACACTTCTAGAAGGCTACTGGGACAAGCAACTCTTATATCTAATTAGATATGGCTTTCCCCTCGACTTTGATAAAAATTCTAAATTGGCCAAAAATTCTGACAATCATAAGTCAGCCTTGATGTTTCCTACTGACATTGACCAATACCTGACAGAAGAAATGGAGTTTGGAGCCATCGTCGGACCTTTTAGTGAACCACCTTTAACCAACTTTCACACTTCACCGTTCATGACTAGGGAAAAGCCAGGAGGGGATCATAGGAGAGTTATCATGGATCTGAGTTTCCCACATGGCCTTGCGGTTAATTCCAAAATTAGTAAAGATTCTTATCTGGGAACCGACTTTATATTAACTCTCCCCTCCATTGATCACATCACTAACAAGGTTAAGAAATTTGGCAAAGGATCCCTACTTTACAAAATTGACATAAGTAGAGCTTTCAGACATGTAAAAATTGACCCAAGGGACTACTTCCTGCTAGGTTTAAAGCATAGGAACTACTTCTTTGATACATGTCTGCCTTTCGGATACAGACACGGATCCGGAATTTTTAGTAGACTCAGCGACGCCGTCAGGTTTATGATGAAAAATATGGGACATGACGTCGTGAACTATATTGATGACGTCATAGGGTTTGGTACTGCGTCCACAGCAACTCCATCTTATAAGGCATTATATCAACTTCTTCAGGACCTGGGTTTTGACATCAGTACGAAAAAGCTAGTACAACCATCCACAAAAGCAATCTGCTTAGGCGTCGAAATCAACACAGAAAACTTCACAGTATCAGTCCCATTGCAAAAATTAGAAAATATTTCACGAATGTGTGAGTCGTGGAAAAATAGAACTAAATGCACTAAAAAGGAACTGCAATCTTTGTTAGGATCACTATTATACATTTCAAAATGTGTAAAAAATTCACGATTCTTTCTGAATAGAATGTTGGACACACTAAGAGCCCACTTTGGTACTGACACCATAAAATTAAACCAAAATTTCCATAGAGACCTAAATTGGTTTTTAAAATTTCTCCAACAGTTTAATGGTACAGCTTTCTTTAATCATGCCCCAGTACACATGACCATAGAACTGGACGCATGTCTCGTGGGTCTAGGGGCCATTTGTATGAATCAGGTCTATGCCATACAAATTCCAAAAAATTTTGAAAATTATTCAATAGTACATCTAGAGATGCTCAACATCTTGGTTGCACTAAGAGTATGGGCAAAACAATGGTCAAATAAGAAAATATTATTAAAATGCGATAATCAAGCAGTAGTATCAGTCTTAAATTCAGGAAAAACTCAAGATTTGACACTAGCAGCCATGGCCAGGAATATTAACATGCTGTTAGCTGTGGAGGACATTGAATTGCAAGTTATTCATATCCTAGGGGTAGATAACAATATAGCCGACCTATTGTCAAGATGGAGTATAACCAGTAATCCCGATGTAAAATTACGACAATTAGTCAAGAACCCATTGTGGTTAACATTACCTAATGACATCCTTAACTTAGATTGGTCTATATAAATTCAGGTCTTCCACAAACAGTCAAGCATCTGGCACACAAAGCAGCAACCAGAACTCACCAGGCCTTCAGACCAGCTACACAGGCCTCATATCTCAGAAAATTTCGAATTTTTGTGGCTTATTGCTGTTTTATGAAAATGCAACTACCAGACATAACCCCAGTAGTGGCCCTTTCCTTTCTCGAATTTTTGATTGAGAACTCAGTATCACATACGTCCATCGCAAATTATATATCAGCAATCAAAGCAAACCTGTCCCTTTATGGACTCTCTACTGTAGCATTTCTGGATCCAAGAATTGCATACTTCCAACGGTCACTTAAGCTTAACAAACCGTATGCACCCACGTTGAAGAAGATCATAGACATCCCCCTATTACAGGCGATTGTAGCAATATGCGATACAATGTGGATGGGGCAAATTTTTAAGGCTTTATACCTTACTGCATTTTTTTCATTTTTGAGAATTTCAAATTTAGTCCCACATTCAATACTAGCCTTTTCACCCTTGGAACAGATCACAAGGGGCGACGTTTTCTTTGCCACCCCTGGGATCCACCTCTTGATCAAGTGGACAAAGACAATACAGAACAGAGATTCCATTAGAATTTTAAAAATCCCAACCCTGGGCGATTCACCCATATGTCCTGTTACAGCAATAAAAAATTTGTTAGCTCTAACCCCAGGCAATGAAAACACTCCATTATTTCAAATTAAGAATGAGAGAGCCCAATGGGTCACACTCACAGATACCAAAGTTAGACGAAATTTTGCCACCATCCTCCAAAGATTAGGTATGTCAAAGAATTCCATGTCTCTCCACACCTTCAGGCGTTCGGGTGCAACACTGGCTTTTAACTCTAATGCTTCACTGCAGGGTATTCAGAGTCATGGCACCTGGACGTCTGATTGTGTGTGGACATACATTGTACAAGATCACAATGCCTCACAAGAGGTAGCCGACTCCTTCAAAAGACTACTATTCACCCCCCCTACAGCTACTTCCTAGTTGGGGTTTGGTGGAGGTTGGGCATCTACCTCAAATATACACTTTTTGCTGTCTAATATGTAACTTAATGTCATGTTTAAAGGTCACCTTAATATTTGGTAACAAGTAGGTTTAAACTCTTTGCTTTAAGGCCACCCTAATGTTATGCAATATGGACTATAATTGATTTTATGAACATGTAACTGTAATGGTAAAGTTGCTTAACCTTAACTTAATTTAAGGGGGCCTTAGTTTTTAGTTATCTTCAAATCACTTAAGGTGACCTTAAAGATGCCTGTAGTATTGTACATAAAAGTAGAAAATAATAATTAAAATATTTTATCCCATCTGGGTTTTTTCATTCTGTGTCAAACCGTACTAAACTGTAGGGGCACTGTAGCGGGTGGGGCACCAAGATCCACCTTATTCAGTGCTCCCAGTGAAAATTGTTCTTGTGCATCAATACCTTCGATTGGGTATTGGGATATTGGTAATTAGAATTGCCGCCAAATTCATTGATATTTCATTCAACATTGAAAAGTCAAAGGGGCAAGACGCCATTTTATGTGGGACATTTTACCCACCCCCCACCCTGGTTCATCTCATCTCATATAGGAGCAAGTTTCAGGAGGGTGGCCTTCTGCGACCCTAACTTAACACCTCCTGTGGCGCAGGGGAGGGGGTGAGTTCCATGTATGTGCTCCTAGCTTGTTAACAATGGGGTTCACAGCACTGGCGCTTGTTAGCTAGTATGGGGGCCTCCCTCCTTGTCTCCTTGAGCAGACCCAAAAGGGTCCTACAATCTTAAGTCATTTTCTCATTATTTCAGGGTGTTGGGATTAAAGAAAAACCAAAAGTTTCTGTTTCCTTCAAATTATTGTTTTGACAGAGCCAGAAGAACAAGATTCACAATATTATTTGCATGAATTTAAAACAGCACACAAACATGTAAGAAAGGTGGGCTGTGCTGTTAGCTATTGTTATTGCATAACATATGTTTGTATTCACGTATTGTATCTATGTACTAATCCAGTTGTATGTAGTTGTAGATCTGTGGCTTCCAAGACATCATAAACACAACTTGGTCGCCATCACAGTCAGAACAGCCAAATATATGAAGAATCTGTATTTTATGTTCGATTTTTCGAATTATTACTGGCTCTTGTAATCTAGGGGCTATTCAAAACAAAGCACGTTCAACTGTGTCATGTTAGTGGTAAGGGCCGTAATTTTCGGCCAGCTAGGCTTGAGATAGGCTGGATCCAGGACTGAACTTTCATGAGCATAGGGGTTTTTCTTTTAGTGAGGAACGTGTTTTATTTTTTTTTGCTTTTGCATTCTAATCATTCGAGGTTGGGCATCTACCTCAAATATACACTTTTTGCTGTCTAATATGTAACTTAATGTCATGTTTAAAGGTCACCTTAATATTTGGTAACAAGTAGGTTTAAACTCTTTGCTTTAAGGCCACCCTAATGTTATGCAATATGGACTATAATTGATTTTATGAACATGTAACTGTAATGGTAAAGTTGCTTAACCTTAACTTAATTTAAGGGGGCCTTAGTTTTTAGTTATCTTCAAATCACTTAAGGTGACCTTAAAGATGCCTGTAGTATTGTACATAAAAGTAGAAAATAATAATTAAAATATTTTATCCCATCTGGGTTTTTTCATTCTGTGTCAAACCGTACTAAACTGTAGGGGCACTGTGGTTCTCATGTAGCTAGCTGAATTCTTATAATAATATGAGAAATGGTGATTTTCCATTGAATTCATGCATATAGGATTGAGGATGGTTGTTTCATTGTATCTGTTCATGGTATTACATGTAATAAAACTTTATCACTCAGTGTATGGTTATATATTATGATCTTTTGTATGGTTATATATTATGATCTTTTGTATTTTTCCCCTAGATATGCATTATTTTATGTTTCTATAATAGGATACTCCAATTTCACTTATCTGATGAATAGTTGGTAATATATTTAAACAAATTAAATATTTGTGAAGTGACATACTCTGTGTCTAATTATTTTATCCAGTCAAACTTATTAAATATTATATTAAAAATAGACATTGCAATTAGAAAGAAACTCTCAAATAAAATCACAGTGCTTTTGCTACCTCTCTTTCAAAATATTCATCTTTTGAGTGCAGTTTGAAAAAAATGCAACTAAGCTAAATGTGTACAACTTGACCACATTGCTGCCCCAAGTTAATTAGTTTTCAAATTTGATTCCTGTCAGTCATAATTTTTAGTCACAGAGTACTGACAAGATAAGTATATAAACCCCATGACCCCACTGAGTTATTATATTCTCAGATTGATACAATGTTATAACTGAAGAGCTTAGGTTCCTGTTGCTTTTGACAAGTGATTTTCTTATTCTATCTAAATATATTTGTCTTGTACATAGGAATGACTGTAGCCTATAGATTTTATAAATATGGATGTGTTCATTACATACTAATGATTTTAATGATCTACCAATGCGCTACTTTTTACTGCAAATGAAGTAAATATCATATATTAGAAAGGGTAGCTTTCACAAGGGTAGTTTTTAGTGTAGAATTATAATTTAAAAACTGATATCCAGTTTGACTGTTATCCTTTCAGACTACAGCTGCTATTAAAACAGAAGAATATTAAGAATGTATGCGAAATTTTGTGATAATTTCATAGTTAAATATATTGTAGATATAGGGTAATTAACTTGTTAACTAATAAAAAGTAGTCCTTTAGGTGAAACACACAAATTAAAAAAGACAATCTAAGAACTAAGAAGGATGAATCAAAATTACCTATTAACCAGTTATTATTATTATTATTATTATTTAAATCTCACCACTTTCCATGAAGGTACACAACATACCCATGTCATATATTTTCCCATATTCAATATGTTTTTGTTCCAAAATAGGACTGCTTTTTCCCCCAAGAAAACAAATTTGTATTTATTATTGAAAAAGTGTACATCACTTTTAGGATCAGTTTTTAACCCAACTTTACCAAGATTTCTTGTCTAAAACATAACTATTTTTTAATGTTGAAAACCTAAACCAGATTTAGTGTTGATTATTCTTGTAACACATGACTACTTTTTTTTGTCAGAAATCTAACTTATACTTAGTGTTGAAAATATGTCAGGATCAGTTTTCAACACTAAATCACCATTATTTCATGTCTAAAATATGACTACTTTTTCATGTAGGAAAACTAACTTAGATTTAGTGTTGAAAAAGAATACATCAACGTCAGGATCGATTTTCAACACTAAATCTAAGTGTTTTCAAAAGTATGTGCCTGCTGGGTACCACTTGATCAATTTGCTGTAAAAATTAAGTGCATTTCTTTTGATAAATCGGAAATATTCAAAATGAGAAAAACTTATATTTCTTTGTATTTTCATAAAATTAATTAAATAAAATTAATTAATTAAACTTTCTGAATGCACCAATTCACTTTCACTTTAGTGGATGTAAAGCATTGCCATACTTTGTGAACTTATTTGTGTAGATATACCATCATGCATGCTCACTGAAAAGTTTTTCCCCAGTGGTAAAGGTGCCTATGTAAATATGTGTGTTCTGACGATGAGGCTGTTCCACTTCACTGAATGACTTTGGCATGGGTAAAAAGAGTTTGGTGGTGTTTGTACATATTTGTCTGGGGCAATATGTACATGTGGAGTATTCCAGGGGTTATTTGACTGTGACTGCAATCACTTACACATATTTTAAAAATGAGCTTCTCCAAGGCTTGCACTTTTAAAGCTCACTTTTTAAGCGTGAGCTACAACAAGGCTTGCGCTTCTAGAAATCACCTTTTTTTTTTTGTCTCCGGACTTTTATGAATTTTGGCATAGCATGATGAGTACCTGTTTCATCACTGAAGTTAAGCAGCAATGGTCTATGTTAGTACTTTGATGGGTACTTGAACTACTCATGACTTTGATGGCTTTGCAGCTCATGCTAGTAGACAAAAATCCCTTTAGGCCTTGTTTGTCTCTGGACTTTAAAGAAATGTGCACTACTCTAGTGCACTACTCATGTTTCTAATTGTTTTGCAGCTCACAAATGCAAACTGAAACAAATTTCAACATTGTTTGGAAGCTGTTGACAAACCCAGACATTCTATCTGAACCTTAATGTACCTTGAATCTTATGTAATTCAAGACTAAAGAAGTTAGTAGTGTGTTCATGAATCTGTTGTTTCTCGTTGAGACTTTGATCTCCCAATAAAAGTTAATGAACAGAATCACTTTATGAGCTGTTGCTGTGTTATTGTGTAATTTTGCTAACTTATCAGGGACATATTCTTGGGTTGATCTGCGATTAGTTAGATCACTATGTGCAAAGAAAATGGCCTGACGTAATTATAATAACACTAGAATAGAAAAGATCATGTATTATTATATATCAGTCTTTTATAAAGAAATCTTGCACAAAAAATATATATATTTTGAAAGATTAAGTTGTAAATATATATTTGGATATGGTAATAATTTGTTGTCTGAAGTGATGGAAGTAATGTTAATCACTTAAAAGGGATCATACAACATTGTAGGATGACTTTGTTAATGATTGTCATTCCACTAAAATGTCATCTGAATGTGTAAAATCACTTCCAATTACTTCTGATCATCAACCTTGACTCCATGTGAATACTCACACTGAGAATCTTACCAATGTACACAGAAAAATTGCCCACTACCGATGCATGCACTGAACCATTAGCATGGGATTTGGAAATGGCACTTTGAAAGGTCTGTATATATTTTTATAGTTTTGATGCATGTCACAACCTGCCTGAACATAGTATCAGTGTATTTTTACGCCTATTTTCTTCAATATTAATAGTTAAAAGGCACACGTTTACATAAAGATATGATAATAATTATGGAAACACACCAAGTACATAGAGGTGCCTCAGCATTCTGGTGGCTTAATATTTTACAAATAACCACTTAATTCCAGTTCAAAACAATATGTGGTACATACTGATGACTTACATGGTCCAATATGGCTGTTATGGAGGACCATAAAACCTACATTTGGCTTTGATCTTTAGAATTTCTAATAAAACTGAGTTGATCAATTGCCCAAAATATTCTGCTGTATTTGAATTATTAACATGTAAAGCAAGTAAGTTATCTATAAATATATTTATTCTCCTCAGATTATGAAGGAATGAACTCCTATTAAAATTTAAGTAGAATTTCTCCAGTCTGTGATGATGCATACATGTTAATTAATTTTACTCAGCACAAAACAATGACAGCCACATATACATATAACTTATGTCATTTATTAAACCCAAGCTGTTAAACCTATGCATAGACATCAAATCAGTACCCTACAACATACACTAACAAAAAAGAGCACTAAAAACCTCTAGGAAACTCTCTCCAAATACATGCATACTATATGTGATGTCATAAACCTTTTTAGGTCACCTTTTTATCACCCATGCAGTATAATTTCACTGCCTGTATAAGGCAGGGGCTGAAAAATCAATATCTGCACACTAAATAAATCTATACCTTCATGTATGATATTATTGACTGCTGACATATATATGTCTTGGGATCAGTATATTACATATTGTTGACTGCTGGCTGACATTAATGGGGTGTTCCACTGGGGCTGACTTGTCGGTAACTATGGATTTTTCAAGGGTCGGGAACAATGTTTATAGGTTAGGTTCAGTTGTAGTTTCCCAGCTTCTCATGGTGGATTGGCAAATATCAACTGTATCTGGGCCTTGGCTCCGCCCACCTGAAAACCATCTTGTCATGGATCTCTAAGGCTTGTTGGTCACACTTCCCTTTCTTGTCCTGTACTATTACCATCTTGTCTGGAAGAACTTCCTGGCCTGTCGTGGTTAAGTACCTGGACACCACCTGGCCTTTCATAAACATTACCGACCTGACGGGAAGTCTCCAAGTCTTCAACTGCAGAGTTGGTAACACCTCAGCTTTTACAAAGAAAAATGGGTCCTAAGAAGGCAGAAGAGTGAGGAAGATAGAAGTTCCCACAGACACACCTACAGAGTTTGAGTTGGGGGATATGGCTGCAGATATACAGTGGAGGAGGGAGGAGAGGGAGGCAAGAGAAAGGGAGAAAGAGCCTCAGAAACAAAGGGAAACATTTATCACACAGCAGTGAGGTCATGGGGGTTCCTGGTTTTTCTTATCTGTACCCTGCTACACAGAACATTAGGTCTGTGACAAAAAGTAATTAGATAACACAGCAGGGGTGGAGGTGGGGGTTTACCCTTGTTCAATTGCATGCATGGTATTTACTTCTTTAGGTTTGTATTTTTTGGTCAGAACTGACAACTAATTAAGGTGGGGAGTAGTGGGTGGAGTTCTACAAATGTGGCTATTCTTGTGGGGTTTTTTTCCAGTTTATATGACAAAGTTGTATGAGACACAAGCATCTGAACTGAGCATTGTGGCTTTGCTACATGATTATAGCTTCTTTATAATTACATTATAATTATGGCCAACTTAATAAAACATTTAAAAGAAACTGATTGGATAAAATACTGAAGATATAAAAAATTTCACAATTGTTTGTTTTTTAAAAAGAAAAAAATATAAATTTATTTAAAAATTTCACAAAAGAATTTCAATTGATGACATTGAATAATACCGGTTCTATTAATAACATAAAAATGGATATCTAGTTGGAAAATATGGATTTACATATCTTGAGCAATTATATTGGAAAGCTGATGCAAAGTTATGTGTCATTACAATGTCATCAGAAATAAAATATTGAATATATAATGATTCATGAAAACATGTCATCTTGGAAAGAATTAATTACTTTGAAGTTGTATCCAAATTGTAAAATATGCATATGGATAGTTATTGTATAATATTATTAAGAAGCTATAATTATAACACAAAAGCTACAATGATATTCAAATAAAGAAGACAGTGTAGACAACCTGATTACACCCATTGAATTCAATCCTATTTTATACATTGGATTCAACCAAAACAGTGTGCAAAATCTACATGTATTTCAACCAAATTTCACCCATTCAATTCAACCTGATTTCAACATTGGTTTCAACATGATTTCACTGGTTGGATCCAACCAAAAATGGTTTGCAAAATCTACACATATTTCAACCAAATTTCACCCATTGAATTCAACCTGATTTCATCGTTGGTTTCAACATGATTTCATTGGCTGGATCCAACTAAAACGGTTTGCAAAATCTACACGTATTTCAACCAGATTTCTACGTTGGATTCAACCAGATTTCAAAGTTGTGTGCCTGCTGGGAGAGAAGCTGGGATGTACTATGTCCTGTCGGGGAGATGAAACCGACCCAACATTTTCGCACTATTTTTTCTTGATTTGTGTCTCCAATCCCTGAATTTTGCAATGACTCTAGAGTCGTAGAGTCGGTTATAGGATGGGCTCCTATGGAACACCCCCATAAACTGTTTCACAAATGTGGTAATCATCGGCTAAGATTAAATAAATACGACACCCCAGAATGGCGGCTCAGTCTAATAAGGCCTGGGTTAAACAGTTTGTAAATATTCGCGGATTCTTATTGGATATTTATGGAGTATGTTATGATGCAGTTGATGGTATAAAAACCCCAATTCCTGGTTCTGTGGAAGCTGTCAAAACGTATGTTTTGTCTCCATAAAACACATAAGTTGAGCGACAATTGAAGATTTTACGGGCAACCTACTGGCCTTACTGCTCAGCCAGTGAATTTCGTCACCTGCATTTCATGACAATATTAAATCATTTTTACACTTAATTTATATTGCTGAATTACATATTAACATTAGAAGTCGTGGTTGCATGTGTTTAAACACAAGTAGACCGAGTATCTGTCCCGTCGCCAATTGCTATTGATACACTGATGGACACAATGGCGAGGGACAGAGTTCCCATGTACCTGTTTTTTGTGTAAATCTTTAACTGTTGGAAATTATTTCATTTACTATAAAAAGTTATTCTTATGTCTACATAGCTGTATCCGGTTTACAATACATATGTTGTTCAACTAAACTAGTTTTACAAGCCAGTAATTTCTTTTGTAAATAACTATGTAGTGCTGAAGGATTGAATGTTTACATTGAAAAAATAGGCTGAAATACATGCATACCAGTTTGATTGGCATTAAATATTACTGAACGGCACATATACATAAGTTATTGAATTGAAATAACACTTTAAACTTGTGGTAATATGTGTACAAATATGCCGTTCAACATTTACACAGAAAACAAGTACATGTGAGCTCTGTCCCTCGCCATTGTGTCCATCAGTGTATCAATAGCAATTGGCGACGGGACAGAAACTCGGTCTAAAACACAAGTATTACTGGTTTTTGAGGGTTTTAATGGCAGGTGACGAAATTCACTAGCTGAGCAGTACGCCTTGATGATTCGCGAGTTTTAAGGTTTTAGTTACAAGCTTATTTCACGTCTAAATATTTTATTTTGCAGCAATTTGGATGTGTTTTATAAAACTATAAATGCCAAAGCACCTTTATAATTTTTATATGTTATAAAAGGTAAAAGTAAATGCTCTTATTTCCAAGAAAACGGCAATGCTCAAATCAACAAGACTCTCGAATAAAGGATACTTGACTATGTGTTTATTGTACCAGTAGTGGCATTCTACCAGTAAACATCCATGCTGAAGTTTAAATATTGAATTTGAATTATATTAACAGCTTTATATTTCATTCTTCAATCATCAGATTGTAAGATGATATACACCAGAATTACTAATTGAGGTGCATGTTGTTACACTTATTTCAAAGCCTTTTATTTTAATAATTGAACTCTATTATCGGCCGTTTTTACCGCAAACCAGAAGTACCAGTGAATGCCCATTTTGCAGATAAACATTTGTCCTTGACCTCTAACAAAGAAATATAAGGCGGGCGTTCACTGGTAGGTAAGCGTCTAGTGGTTGAAAGCCACTAAACATCTGTGCTATTCTGTTATCGTCATGTCGTCAATTATTGATGGTGGTCCATTATCAACAGTGGCACATTAAGACATTCAAGTTCTGTTCACCTACCTTTTTTTGTTAGTAGACATAACTAACATACAGTGGCATTCTACCAGTAAACGCCCATGCTGAAATAAATATTTTGAATTTAAATTATATTGACAGTTTTATATTTTATTCTTCTGCCTCCAGATTGTCAAATGATAGACATCACAATTATTACATCAGGTACATTTTGTTACATTTGCTTCAAAGTTCTATATTTTAACATTTTATCCCTATTGTTGGTCATTTTTACCGCAAACCAGAAATACCAGTAAATGCCCATTTTGTAGACATATAAAAGTATTTGTCCTTGACCTCTAACAAAGAAATATAAGGGTGGTGTTCACTGGTAGGCTGGTGTTTACGTGTAGAAAGCCACTAGTGGTGGTGGACCTATTCGCGCCTAACCACAATTTTCTGAAATATTTAAACCTTTTGGTAGAAAAGATGTTTGCCACTTCATGCATAACTATAAAATTGATCATATACATTGCTTATTTAATGTGTAACTGTGATTGTCTTAAATTAAATTAGGAGTGGGCCTGAATAGATACATGGGGGTGAATTGGTCCACCACCACTAATGACCTTAATTTAAACAGTGTCTTTTGGACTGTCCCCTTATGGTTCTCAGTTCTTTACATTTAAGAACTGGCAAGAACGGGTCGTACTTCTCTTCTTTTTCAAAGTCAATTTAGAAGGCTTGTTTCCTCCATTTTGTTTTAAGAGGGAACAGGTGATTTCATGTTGATCAATCAATCAGTTGTCCCAAGTGCTTAATCTCCGTATCTACGGATTCTAAGGCACCCCATCCAGTTCGTAAGGAATAAATCATCAACACATTAGACATGTTCCAAGTCATACCCAGGGAGGCGATCCAGTGTTTAGTAGTTAGAAGCTAAGGTGGAAATGATTTCTGAAATAGGTAGGTTTTTAGTTGACTTTTGAAACAGGAAGAGATTTGGAGCACTGCGGATATCATGTGGGAGATCATTCCATAACTTCGGGGCATCATATGAGAAACTGTTGTTGAAGTGGACCTTTGATTTATGGATGGAAGCACAATAATGAGGAACCTGGAGGAACAAATTTTGGGGGTTGGAACGTCTTGTATTCATGGCAGATTTGTACAAGGAGAGATATGGTGCAAAATACTTAGGTTGGCCAGTGGTGAGGTACTTATACACCAGAACTAGGGTTTTGAAGATAATTCGTTGTCTGATGGGTACCCAATGAAGTGTCCTAAGGCTGGATATGATGTGAGTGTACTCAGAAGCACCGGTGACAAACCGTGCAAGAGCATTTTGAACATATTGGAGCCTGGTAGCATTACGGGATGACAAACTGCGAAATAGAGAATTGCAATAATCCAAACGACTGCTGACCAGAGCATTTGCAGTCACCACTGATGTATCAATGGAGAGAAACCTCCTGATACAATGAAGGTCCCTGAGGCTAATAAAACAAGATTTGATGACAGAATTTACGTGATTGGTGAAACAGAACTTTGCATCAAACAAAACACCCAAATTGTGTACAACATCTGTGGAAGAGAGACAATTACCTAGGATATTGGCAGGAAATAAGTCACTGAGCCATTTGTATCTGTCTTTGGCACCAAAGACTATGAATTTTGTTTTATCAGGGTTTAGCTTGAGTTTGTTTTCAGACATCCAGACCTGAATATCATTCAAACAGGATTTAAGACGGTCAAAAGACTTGAGACTATCATCAGGGGATAAGTGAATGAACAGCTGGGTATCGTCAGCATAAAAGTGGTATTTAACTCCAGTATATTTTCTGATGACTTGACCAAGAGGTGTTGTATAGAGGGAAAATAGAAGAGGACCTAAGACAGAACCTTGGGGGACTCCAAACTTCAATTTGAACAAATTCGAAAGACTAGAACCAATCTTGACTGACTGAAAACGATCCTGGAGGTAGGATCTAAACCATTTTAGTGCAGATCCAGCAAAGCCAAACCTAGCTGACAAACAGGAAAGGAGTGTGTCATGATCGATAGTATCGAAAGCTGCAGACAGGTCGAGCAGCACCAGTGCTGTAGGCATGCCCTTGGGCAGGGATAAGTGAATCTCATTTTTGATGCACAACAAGGCAGTTTCTGTTGAGTGCCCCACCTTATAGGCTGACTGGAAAGTGTTTCCAAGATCATGAGAATCCATGTGAGATCTAATTTGGGCAGCTACTATTCGCTCCACCAACTTTGACAAGAAGCTAAGACCAGACACCGGTCAATAGCTCTTTAAGTCCTCTTTTGAAAGGGTGGACTTTTTGAGGAGAGGTGTGACAATAGCCTGTTTAAAAGGATTTGGGAAAATGCCATTTTTGAGGGACAAGTTAACCAGTTTTGTCAATGAAGGACGAAGGATGTCTATACATTGTTTCACATGTGTGGGACATGGATCTAGAGAGCAAGTTTTTGAATGGGCTTCCTTGATAAACTTGAGGACTTCGCTCTGAGAGACAACTTGAAAGGAACTGAAAGTTGGCGGCACCTTGTCTTGGTGAAGAGACTTAGATCGGGTGTGTTTGAAGGTGTCTCGGCTCTTTTTAATTTTATCAATGAAAAAAGAACCAAATTTGTTTGCTAATGATTTTTCATCAACAAAAGATGGGAGGACAGTGGTATTTGACCGACTAAATATTCTATTCAGTGCCTGCCATAGCTTCTTACCATCACCGCAATTTTCACTAACTAGATCATGATAGAAACACCCCTTATTTCTATTTAGAATGTGGCTACATCTGTTTATTTGCCGTCGAAGATGAGAACGATTTACAGAGGATTTGTCTCTTCTCCAAGCACGTTCATACTGCCTTCTCATGCACTTGGCATTTCTATACTCATCAGTTATGCAGCTTGGCGCTGGTTTAATGAGCTGTTTAGTCTTCACTGGTGCATGAATATCTAGAAGGCCAGACAAACCAGACATATACTGTTAATGCAATAAATCAATGTCATCAGATGGTGAACTTACAAACGGAATAGCCAGGAGGTCACTTCTGAATTTATCAATATTCAATTTATGATACTGACGGAAGGTAACAATTTTCTGCATTGGAGTATCCGAAGATGGAAAGTCAACCCCACAAGAGATAATTTTATGATCACTTATGAAGCCTGAACCTTTTACATCAGAAATTGCAGAAAAACTTGGAAGGAGCCATCAGCAAATCTAAGGTATGACCGTGAAGGTGAGTTGGAAAATCAATGTATTGGGACAGACAGCAAGAATCAATGACTGATTTAAATTCAGAGATGGTAGTGGACCAATTCAATCCCATGTACTTATTCATACCCAACCCAAAATTAAAGACAATAACAGTTACGCAATAGATTACTAATATACAGTATATGATCAATTTTATAATTATCTATGGCCAGAGTAAAAGCCATGTTTCCATGGTAATAATGCAGTGCTTTATTTCCATGCTCCACGGAAAAAAGGGAAGATGTGCAAGTCACACATATTCATTGGCAAATTGAAACGGGTGGTAGAACACAATATGCTACTTTTAAATTATATTTTTATGTCCACCCCACTGGGGGGCGGACATAGTATTTTTGCTTTTTCCGCCATCTGGCGTCACACTTGGTTTCCAGACATTTAGGCAACAGTTCTTATCCTATCTTTACCAAAGTTGGCATGCAGGTTTGTTGGGTTAATATACTTGTATGGGATTGCTTTTGGTGATGATAGCTCTATAGCTAACTGAGTAATAGCTACTTTGCTACTTTTGAGTATCTCTTTTGTTTCCAGACATTTTAAGGAATGCTATTAAGCCTATCTTTCTGAAATTTGGTATGGGGGTTCATTGGGTTAATAGCTTGTATGTGATTGCTTTTGGGGGGAACTGCTTCATAGATCAGTGAGTAATTAATTAAATAAATGAGTAATTGGCTATTTTGAGTACTGAAAAAGGCAAATGTGCTCATATCTCCTTAACCATGCGAGATAGAGCGATTTCGTCGAAATTTTCGACCCACAGGGCATCTAAGAAATGTACTCTTGACAATTTTCAAAAAATTTTCCCCTCCCCACATATGGCGGCCATTTTGAATTTCGAATTTTTGCCCAAAATGGAAAAACACAAATTTGCTTCTATCTCCTTAACCGTGCAAAATAGAGTTATTTTCGACCCATAAGGTATCTGAGAAATGTACTCTTGGCAATTTTCAAAAAATTTTCCTTTTCCCAAAAATGGCGGCCATTTTGAATTTTCGAATTTTTGCAAAAAATAGAAAAACAGAAATTTGCTTCTACCTTCTTAAACGTGCAAGTTAGAGTGATTTCGTCTAAATTTCCGACCCAACCAGTGCAAAAAGGCATGAAGCTGAAATAATTTACATGTACACTAATAAATATTTAAGCATCATTGATATATTTTACAAATGAAACAGGGTCTTGTAAGACTACTGTACAATTTTGGCAAAAGGTTCATGGGGTGAACATTACACATGATAATGTGTGTTCTTCTATGCTATCCTGCTTCTATTCATATGTCGCAGCTACTATCAACAGGGTGTCCTATTTCTAGTTCCATATGCATTTGAGTAAATAAAAATCTTAAAACAGCATTTGCAAATAAAATGGTGTTTGGAAACCCCAGTGTAATCAGGTGACCTCATATTTTCTTGTTAGGTATGAACTTGCAGGTCCACAAGTATGGCCGACAAATAGGAAGAAATACCTCTGTAGACACATTCAGAGACTTTTAGCAAGTGCTATCTATTCATGAGCCAATTGAAACGTGATCGGAAACAATATTATTACTACATTGTTTGTCTTCGGAAAAGATACACAACACATGGTTGAAGTAGAGACAGTGCATTATCCATCAATCCATTTTTACCCCACAGCCCTTAAGGGCTGTCGGGGTATTGTTTTCACCCATGGTGTCCGGATGGTCCGGATAGTTTGTCCGGGCTGTATCTCAGAAACCGTAAGGTGTAGGAAGTTCATACTTGGCAGGGACATTGGTTGGGGGGTGTAGGTGTGCAACGTATCAGGTATCCATGTGCTTAATCTCCGATGCTCGCGGATTCTAAGGCACACCATCCAATCATAATGTAAAAATCATATGTCGAAAACCATAGCAATGTCGTCACCAGGGGATCATCGGTGTTCGGTAGCAAGAGAAAGCTAAGGAGGGAAAGACTTCTGAAACAAGTAGGTTTTAAGTCGCCTTTTGAAACATGATAGCGTTGGAGCAGTTCGAATTTCCAGAGGCAAATCATTCCAGAGTTTTGGAGCATCATATGAAAATGACTTATTGAAATGAACCTTGGACTTGTGAACTGAGGAACTGTAAAAGGGTACATTGAGGAACATTTTTTCTGGATTACTGCGCCTTGTCTTAACAGCAGATGTATATAAAGACAAGTATGGGGCAAAGTATTTTGGCTTTCCAGCAGTGAGGAACTTATACGTGAGTAACAGGGTTTTAAAAATGATACGTTGTTTAACAGGAAGCCAGTGAAGAGACTTTAGGATTGGAGAGACATGAGAAAATCTGGACACCCCAGAGACAAAGCGTGCCAAGCAATTTTGGATATTCTGAAGCCTTGTGATATTCTTAGAGGACAAACTGCGAAACAGAGAATTACAATAATCCAGACGACTACTGACCAATGCATTAGCCACCATTATTGACACATCATAAGAGAGAAAGCGTCTGATGCGATGCAGATCTCGAAGGCTGGTAAATGAGGATTTAACAACAGAATTCACATGATTTGTGAAGCTGAATTTAGAGTCAAAAAGTACACCTAGATTCCGAACAACATCATTCGGAGAGAGGCAGTTTCCCAAGATGTTCACAGGGAGACAACGTCATGGTCTGACCTTGATTTGACCTTTGACCTTGCCGTAATGACCTTGAGTTTGAAAATCTTGTTCGGGCTATATCTCAGCAACCATAAGGTGTAGGAAGTTTATATTTGGCAGGGACATTAGTTAGGGGTTGTAGGTGTGCAACGTCATGGTCTGACCTTGATTTGACCTTTGACCTTGCCGTAGTGACCTTGACCTTTAAAATCTTGTCCGGGCTATATCTCAGAAACTGTAAGGTGTAGGAAGTTGATACTTGGTAGGGACATTGGTTAGGGGGTGTAGGTGTGCAACGTCATGGTCTGACCTTGATTTGACCTTTGACCTTGCCGTAGTGACCTTGACCTTTAAAATCTTGTCCGGGCTATATCTCGGAAACCGTAAGGTGTAGGAAGTTGATACTTGGTAGGGACATTGGTTGGGGGTAGTAGGTATGCAATGTCATGGTCTGACCTTGATTTGACCTTTGTACTTGCCGTAGTGAACTTGACCTATAATACCTGGTCTGGGCTATATCTTGGAAACCGTAAGAGGTGTAGGAAATTGATACTTGGTGGGGACATTGGCTAGGGGGCGTTAGGTGCGCTATGTCATGTGACCTTGATTTGACCTTTGACCTTGCTGTAGCGACCTTGACCTATATAATCTTGTCCAGGTTATATCTCAGAGACTGTAAGGTGTAGGAAGTTGATACTTGGTAGGGACATTGGTTGAGGGTTTTAGGTGTGCCACGTCATGGTGTGACACTGATTAACCTTTGACCTTGCTGTATTAACCTTTAAAATCTGGTTGCACCTTTGGGTCTGTCTGTTGATGCAGATTAAGCACTGTTAAAGTCATATTAGAATTTATTAAGAATTTCCTTTTGCAAGTTCCCATTGTAACAGATGGAATTTCATCAAGTGAGCCTCAGGCTTTTCTCCAACTCCACACATAGGCATTCATTGAATGTATTGCCACTTCTGTATGCATGGGTAATATTCAATACATCCAAACCATAATTCGGCCATTTTTGGTTTACTGATAAGTGCTGTCATTTTATTATTGAATTGTTTTTTTTAATACTTCATCTTTACATACATTTCTTTTCCTTAGATATTATTTTCTCTACTTAAGCATTATTTGGACCTTAATATAACTTACACTGCTCTGAAAGTATCTTGAACTTTATACTGTTACACTACTTGTATATCTCATGGTGTTGAAAAATACTTTCCCAGGCTGTGGGGTACGGGCATCTCTGATGCTATTTTTGTTTGTTTTATTACTCCCTAATAAAACTTTTTTTAAACTTCAAATTTTCTAGATATATTGTTCATTTGACAAGAATAAATATGATATAAAAACATTATTTTATTGTGTTGATTCAGTTCAACAGATTTTGATTTGTTTATTAATATTCATGTCACCAGTGTTGCATGTTTTCCGTTGTAATTTTCTGTGGAGCAGGGAAATAAAGACTTGCACTACCACCATGGAGACGTGGCTGTAGTCAGTCAGAATTATATATGATGTGGTAAACATATTTTCTGCCAAAAAGTATAAGTCTTTAAGAAAATTGAGGGCGGGCATGAATAGATATGGCGTTCCCATATAACTTCAGTGTACTAAGTGATTGTTCGTGCATATACAATAAATTGCATAAATAATTAATAAAATAGAGATACATAATGGCACCTTATGTCTTTCCAAATATATTTCACCAAATATTTAACTTTACTATGTTAGATTTATTAAAAGTTAGAAGAAAGTCAGTGGAGCCACATATACAAATCACTTAAAACACCGATATAACTTCAGCGCACATCATGGCTCCCAATGCTAGACACAATAATGATAATAAATGGGCACCAATCTTTTTTAGTAATTAGAACAAGATACCCTTTACCCTTCTATATTTGAATAAAATCACATATTTCCTGTCATAACAACTAGAAATAACAACCTTTGAAAAAGACTCAAAAACTAAGAAAATATAAAATTGATATTATGTGAACACATAAAAATATTTTTAGATATATTTTAGAGTGTTTCATGACTTTTAGCTGTCTCAAATGATTTTTATCTCTGTGGAAAGAATGTAAGTATACAAATATGCAATGCACTGAACTTGTATATGTGCTAAAGATATATAAATGAACAATACATGGGCGTGAATTTGTCACCCGCCACTTCTGAGCCTGGGCATGGATTATTTTTTATTTTAACATCCATAAATAAAATATTTTATTGTACTCAACTTATATTGGCTGCTGAACCGCTTTTGACACTTGTTTCATGTATTTCAGTATCAATATTGCACAGCCTTTTCAGTTTTTGGGGCAGGGAGTTAACATGGGTATGTGGCAAACTTTTGTAGCAATTGTCTATAAAACCCCAAGAAATCAATACATTTTATAACTTGGAGTTTAAGGTTACCTTGAGCTGGAGGACACCTTTATGATCAGTTACATCTACATACCAAGTTTATATGAAATCCATCAAGCTGTTTTTGGCGTAAGTTCTGAAAATGTAAAAAAAAACTTTAAAATCACAAAAAAATCTACAGTTAACAGAAGTTTAAGGTCACCTTAAACAGGACACACCTGTATTACAACTTAAATCCTGTGCCAATTTCAAGCTAAGCTGAAATTGAGATACTGTCAAGAAACAGAAAAATTTAAACTTCATATAAGTGTTGTTACACCTCTGAATTAAGACCATCCTAATAGAGGGCACAACTATGGAATTAGTTATATCCACATGCAAAATTCAAAGTAAATCCATGGAAACATTTTTGAGATACTGCCCAGAAATGAAAAACCTTTAAATCTTTGTAATTCTGCTATAACTGAATGCTTAAGATCATGTTAAATTAGGAAACACCTTTAAGGTTAGTAACAACCTGATGTCACATTTGAATTTTTATCCATAGCGGATTTTTATTTTGGAAATATATTCCAGAAACAAAAAAACTTAAGCCCAATGTATATCTTTTATTAGTGAGAGTTTGAGGTCATGTCAACATAATTATATCCAAATAAACTCAATAAAATCTGTCAACTAGGTTATGTGTTTTTTCTACATGTCAAATTTGAATAAATCTGTAAGGAAATTTTTTATATACAATGTACAGAACAAAATAATATTGAAATATATTATAGTCAATTTGATGTGTACACAGCTAAACAGTGTACCTGTTCAGGGCAGATTAGACATCCAGCCGTGTCAAAATGTCGAGCTGCACCATTTAAACACCCAACAATATCTGTACCAGTGTTCACCTAGTGCGGCCATTTGGACACCCCTGGTATTAAGAATTAATACAGTTGCTTTACTCCAGTTCTTGTTTACTTCAAGCCCCTATCTAAGCTGTTTCCACACCCACTTAATTTTAAATCACTCAATTTATTCTACTTTGTCAACTACAAGTTTCTGTCCAAAAATTACCACAAAATTGTAATCAATATTTTTACCAGCCTAATGACAAAGAACCCCCCTTCCCCACCCCATCTCTGCCAATTCAGTCTTTGATCACAACATCAAAACCACTATTCTTGATTGATTTGTTGTTAGGCTTGTAGATCAGTCATAGCCTACATCAGTATAGTACACATACAATTATCTTTCATAAATGTAGCATAATATATAACCCAGAATAAATTAAACGTACATATACAGTACACATTTTTAGGGAGAATAAAGCACAGATGTTAGGTTGTTGTATTTTTTATTGAGAGAATTATTTTTGGAGAAACAGCAGAGCAGGCGCACATGTTTTTTTTAATTACAAGGTTTAATTGTGGTGTTGAAATGGCACATAATAATAAAGGTGCACTGTTTGAAACAGCTGAACCAAGGCCAAATCTAAAGCACATGTTTGTACATTTATTTAGAAATAAAAGGCATTCCAAAACTGTAACAATGTAAGTCAGTTTGTTTAGATCTAATCTTTTTGTCTTTCCTGCTGCATTTATGCTTTTGAGATGTTTTGTCAGCAAAAAAAACATTTTTCTAGTTTATGCTTTGTGATGTAATATGGTTGGACCTGCTTGCTATCAGTATTTAACAACTGATCAATGTAGCTTCCAGAATTTCATTATTGAACTCAAATTTGACCATAAAATTCACTGCATAGTGAAATTGCTTTTCAGTCCTTATACACTAGGTTCTTGTACTGCATTCTGTTGATTTATCAGACTAAAGGACAAAGGGGTGCCAGTGCGTTTTTGCAGTAATACAACGACTCAGACTAAGTCTCACCTAATAAATGAGCTGCGTAGACTGGGCTTCAGTGTGGATCAGAGCGATGTCTTTGTACCAGCTCATGCTGCTGTGCATATGATACAGCAGAGAGGATTAAGGCCGCATCTCTTGGTACATCCCGGTAAGCTTAATGAACAGCTGAGATGAAAACTATAATGAATCGGAGAGTTCTGGGACAGTACTTTGTCAGAGTATGTTATTTCCAGTAAACACTTCACAAAGAATTTTGTTCACCACTTTTTATCATGGATGATGTGAATATTCTCATGTGTTGTATTTATTCAATATCTGTGCCAAAACTTAATTCATTTTGTTTTGGTAAAATAGTCAACATCTACAACAATAGTGATTGTTACAGCATGTTAATATTTCTAACTATGTTAGGTCTTTTGGTTGCAATTCTTTTGATTACTTTATTTCAGAATGGTGCGAATTTTTTCACACCGTATATTTTTCAACATAATATTTCCTGATTTAAAATCCTTTTATAGTCTAGTAGAACCTGTTACCCAAACATGTTGGAGGAGTGATATTTTGTTCAGATAATATAAGGTTTATACATAGGAGAGTTAATTGAATTAAAGAACAGTAGGAAAATGCAGAATATTCAGATAAGGTCAGGTAATAGAGGTTTCACTGTACCTTATTTGTATTTTCATTATATACTGATAACTGTTGGATTTCTGACTTAGAGAATATTCTGTACAAAATTTGAATGAAAAATTATGGTCTTTAACATAGTTATCTTTATTACTTATTAATGAGTTTATTACTTATTAATGAGGGATGCACTGAGTAGTAGTTAAGAGTGGGTCAAATACCACTTTGAGTCCTTTAGTAAAAGGACATATTCCAAAGAGTATAAATATACAATTGGCAGGAATATTGGTTGGGGTGTGTAGGTGTGCAGCATGTATGGTGTGTCCTTGTTTTAACCTTTGATCTTCCCCTAGTGACCTCCACCTTCAAAATCTCGTCCAGGTTTATCTTACAAGGATGTGGATACTTGGCAGGGATATTGGTTGAGGGCTGTCTGTGTGCAATGTCATAGTATGGTTTGACCTTTGACCGTGCCGTAGTGACCTTGAAATTTAAAATCATGTCCAGGCTCCATCTCGGAAACCGTACTGTTTGGGAAGTTGTAATAGGTATATTGCTTTTAATATGCAGTGGTGCAATGTCATGGTACAATGTTGGTGTGACCTTTAACCTTGATTCTATCAAAATGTTTTTTCCTAGCACATTTTGGACATATTCCAATATATCTGTATTACTGTAACTTAACTGCCTGCTATCTCAGTTGACAGCTATACTTCAATTAATAATTAGATCAATTAATAAATTAACAGCTTTTTAACTTTTAGTTAAAAAATTACTGCTGTCATATTGCTAATAAAATTTCCTGTTTCGATACTTTGTTTTTACATACATTTTTTTTTTCTCTCTTGAGTGTTATTTCACCTGTATCGTTCCACAACTTACGTTGTCCATTCTTAAAGCCTTCTTATCAGTTGAACTTTTTCACCTCTTCTGTATCTCACAGTGTCTTTCCCCAGACTGATGGCTGCAGACATCTCTGATATTATTTTTTTTAGAAATTCCCAGAAACCTTGTCGTATTTGTGCTTATTATGTTGTAAATATTTATTAAAGATTTGGCATATTTAATACAATTTATACAGATGTCCTGCCAGATTTTGAAGGAATAGACCAAACCAATCCGAACTGTGTTGTTCTTGGTGATGCTCAACATAGCTTTACTTATGAAAATCTCAACAAAGCCTTTCAAGTATTGCTGTCGTTGGAAAACCCTGTATTCATATCTATGGGCTATGGGTATGTTTAAAGTACTTGTATTTGGTCATGATCATGGATACTAACTTGAGTTTTGGCTTGCCAAGGTCTCACCTTGTGAGCCACAGAAGAAGGAAAACAATCACACTGAAATTTGTGCAATGCTTTACATAGATAGAAAAACCCCCATTATCCAATCCATACTGGGGCAGCAGGATTTTAGTTGGATGATGGAAGAGTGATAAAATATCTGGAGTAAATTGGCATTCCAACAGTAGGGAAATTGGAGGGTGCAAATATGTCATAAAATGTAAAACTTTGGCTTTTAGAATGTCAGCTAAATAGGGGGTTTGTTTTACCTTAAGTGTATAAGTGAAGCTTCCTATACCTTTAAATAGGTAATTTTCATTGCGTCTGATGTATTTGGTAAATCTACATGAATGTGCAAATATTCTAATAAATATATTGCTAAGCTGCAATATTTCTTGCTGATATGAAAACCAGAGCAACTATGAACAGTTCTTCAAACAAGTTGACATGTACTATAATTACTTATTACCTTACATTAATTTTGAAATTTTAAGCAGTTAGCCAGAGTACTTAATGCTGTAGTCACTGTCTCCAGTGATTTTAATGCTCTTTCATACTGTCTCCATTGTCAGGGTCTGCATCTCAACCAGAAGATGAGGTCTCATTAGCCGACCTGGATTTTATGATTTATTTGATCGCCAATATGGTATAAAAGCAGATTCTATTTGATCTAATCCATAGAGTCTATAATTATGGAATGTGCAAAGGGTGTCAAAATAAGAGGAGTATAATGGTTTTTTGCAGGAAATACTACAAAGAAGATGGGGCTTTGCAATTAGATGTTGGTGCCTTTGCAAAGCTGTTAGAGGTGTGTGGTACATTCATTTGTATATTGATATATTCAGGTGTATTTCTAAAATGACAATTATTGTTCTGAAGATCAAATCATTAGACTGAGGCTTTTGGTTGATGTATTTATTATTGTATACAATAGACATTGTAGCTCTTCATTCTATGTCATAAAGATGGTGTGAAGTATCCAAGGGCCCTTTTAGCACTATTTTTGTCTTTTTTTCATTTACCAACCCCTGTGTCCCTTATTATTGACCCCAAAACAGTGTATGAAATATTAATACCTACCCCGTTGTCCAGGATTGATAACTGTTCTCACAGACCTGTATTTTTCATGAGTTACAGCTCCTGATGTCCTGTAATTAAACTGTTTATATTCTTTTTCGTTAATTGCTGAAATTAATATTTGAGACTAGGGTAACCACAGCCAACATTATTACCATTGTAGAAAATTATGTTAAACCATTTATTCTTTAGTATTTGCCACTTGGTTATTTTTGAAACTCTATATTGATTTAACCTAAATTGAAATATTTACTGGCAATTTTTGCTATAGACCTATAATGTTTTGGAGTCGTAGCTCTGGTGAACCTAGAAAGTTTTCAGGGAAAATTTGTACACAGTCTCCCTTGTAGTTGGTCAAAGGAGCTCAGAATGTCAAAACAACTTTCAGAAAAATATGAGCCCCAAATCATTCTCCAATATTCAGTTTGACCTGTGATGTCTTTGTCAAGGTCAAATGGTTTCATCACACCCTTGTACCTTACCTCAAGGATTTATGTGTGGGTAGCAATAATTTTTTAATGCAATTAGCCACAAGGTCTAGTTTTATCAAGGATTTTAAGGACATACATTTTTCTGGTCAAACTTATGTTCTGCTTAAGAAAAGGAGTTTCATTGTTTGACGGATATATATTTATAATAAATTAGCTATTTAATTGAAGTGAAAGTGTTGGATTTTTTTCTGTCCTGTTTAGTACTCATCAGATGTGAAAGCTGAAGTAATAGGAAAACCAGATCCAGCGTTCTTCAAAGCAGCTTTGGATGATATGGGACTCTCATCAAAAGAAGTAATATGTTCATTAATATCTTTACTAAAATGCTTAACAGAGATCCTTTAAAGATAAAAATAAACAATGACAAAAAGTCTTTTGGTCTACATGCACAAGCTGCAAAGCCATCAGAGACATAAGTAGTGCACTAGAACTATGAAAGTCTGGTGTCCAAAACCAATTCTGAGTTAGAAACATCCCATATTTGGTCTAGAATTCAGGCTGTCCCCCATCCATCTATTAACCTGGCCCATTGCTGATCAGACGGGAACTCCTCATACTATGCCTCAATTCCTGAAAGTCCAGTGAAAATATGGGGGAAAAATAAAAAAAAATGATCTCTAGAAGCAGATGTGTGTTACACAGTAACAGTGAGTTATCAAACACTGTCAGTGGTAAAGATGATACTGTGCCATTGTATGTTTGATAATGATAAAAATATTTTAGCAAAAGGTTTATAAAAAAATATTTATAAATATATGTTGTATATATGAAACTGCAATCCATCAGAATTTGTAATTCTTAGACCAAAACTTCAAGTTGTGACAGAATAATCCATCATAACAACCCATTGAATATTCCACACTGATCAACATATGAGGCACAATACAGTTTGTAATTTTGTGAGTTGTTCTGACAGGTTTGACTGTGGTCATTCATTGCTCTTTTCAGAATCGCTTTGAATAATTGTAGCTGTACCAACCTTCTAGCTGCCTTTTGCATTCTTTCTCATATTAAACAAATAATTTCTGTAAAAATAATTGCCATTGATATTGTGTCAGAAAGTCCATTTGTCACAGTTTGAAATTCAGTTGGAGTTTGTTGTGGATATTTTTGTCATAATTTAAAATTGTTACATCAAAGTTTAAGATTGTGACAGTAAACCATCATAACAGCCAATTGCATTTTAAGAATGATCCTGTCCAGTACCAGTCATATGAGCCACTTGAACTAAAGAGTGACCTTTACTCACTTATTGCGAAGTCATGTTGACAGAAAGCAAAATAATATTAACAAATTTCAAGTTGATATCAATATATCATAGTTATTTCAGTTGTAAAGTATTTATGACAGCAAAATGTTTCTGTAGTGCAATTTGAACAACAATTAAACCAGTGATAAATAATCTTTACAATTTTAACAATTGATTTTGATAAAAAAAAACACTTTTACCATGGTGTAAGTATTTTCTCACTGTGTAAAATGTTAACCCAAAATATACCGAATGTTGTATGTCCTTGATATGATTTTTAAAGGGCTGTGGGGTATTATTTTCACCCATGGTGTCCGGATGGGCGGGCGGGCAGGCTGCGGGGAAAAGTTTGTCCGGGCTGTATCTCAGAAACCTTAAGGTGTAGGAAGTTGATACTTGGTAGGGACATTGGTTAGGGGGTGTAGGTGTGCAGCGTCATGGTGTGAGCTTGATTTAACTTTGTCGCAGTACCTTGAGTTTGAAAATGTTGTCCAGGCTATATCTCAGCAACCGTAAGGTGTAGGAAGTTGATACTTGGTAGGGATATTAGGTAGGGGTGCAACGTCATGGTGTGACCTTGATTTGACCTTTGACCTCACTGTAGTGACGACCTATAAAATCTTGTCCGGGCTATATTGGTGTGACCTTGATTTGACCTTCCCACCTTGCTGTTGTGACCTTGACCTATAAAATATTGCCCAGGCTATAGTTTTTTTTTTTTTTTTTTTTTTTTTTTTTTTCCCAATAACATAAGTTTATTTACCCTTTTTTGACAGTAGTGCAAGGAACCTTGGGAGGTCGAGGGTAGCAAACCTTCCATCAAGGCCTGTTTCCAGTGCCAGTTTCATACACAGTATGAAATACAATTTCTTTATCATTTATATATTAAATATATTAATAGTTCACCTGTTACATATATTTGGTTACATAGATTTACAAATTCTTTCTTTATAAATTCTTAACATTGTTTTTTTACATAGATCTTCATATGTGAGACTGAAGGTATTACAATACAGTATAATGTACTCTTTAATGATGTGATTTAGGTTAATAGTACTGTAACATATATTTTCAAAACTACATTTTACCCAGGTGGAATAAATAGCATACATGACCATTACAATGACGATATTTTTTATTTCATTTTGAATGGAAATATTCTGTAGACCTAAAATGATATGCTTCAGTTTGATATCTATCTGTAATATTCCACTCAGCTGAAGCCATAAGTTCTTAATCCTAGTGCATTCATAGAGCAAATGTGGTATATTTTCGGTTTCTTTACAGTAATCACAATATCTGGATTTTGTTTTGTTCCATTTAGAAATCAGTTTCCCACAGGGAAGTATATTATGAAGGATTTTGAATTTAAATTCTGAGTATTTTCTGTACTTGATAGAGTTTGTAATATTTTTGTATATGTTTGTCCATTCATGGTTCTGTATAGTAAGGTTAAGTTCCTTTTCCCACATTTTTTCTGAAAAAGGTCGTTCAAATTTTTTATCTCGCAATATTGTGTAGAAGAATTTTGCATTGCAGTTATCTTCAGAAATATTATAAGTTTTTAAACGTGTAGTGAAGATCAACCTATTAAGCAGTCTATCTTGGATGTATTTGCAATTTGAAAAATCTTTATTTTGTAGGTATTTACCAACTGCTTTTTTAATTATCATGAGTTCAGCAATCCAATTGTTTTTCTTTTGAAGTTTAGAGATTAATTCTTGTTCACTTAGCCACATTCCATCCTTGTCTAAGAGATCTTTCACATATATAAATCCACTTTTTATCCAATTGATTAAGAAGAGAGTTTTTCCTTGAGATTTAAAATATTCATTTCCCCATATGCATTGAGTTAACAGCTCCATATTGGTTAGTTTGTACGTAGGTTTGATATATTTGCAATGGTTGAATGCTAAGAGTAGGTTGCAATAGAAGTCTGGGAGTTGCAAAGCAACATCACACTGTGTTTTCTTGCGGAAATTTGTTTTGAGTAGTATTTCATAATTGAAATTCTTCTTTTGTAAGAAGTAGTCTAAAATTATACGGCATTTATTATCATTATCTAGGAGTTTTGGGATCCACGAGGCTATAAGAGATTTCTCTTTGGAGAATATATCGACAACATTAAGGCCCCCAAGATCATGTGTGCCAATTGCAGTATTTCTTTTGATTGGAAATCGGTTTTTGCCCCATAAGAAGGTAAATATTTCTCTTTCAATAGTTTTCAAAAAATCATCTGGGGTAGGTAGTATTGTCAAAATATAAGTAAGTTTTGGCAGAGCAAGCAAATTTATTATTATTGATTTCCCATAAAAGGTGAGTTTTCTATTGTGCCATGACAACAAAATGTGTCTAAATTTGCTTAATTGTTCCTCCCATGATTTTGCTATACATTTTTGGCTATCTGTACCTAAATATATTCCAAGGCATCTAATCGGATCATTAGTAAATGCTACATTTTCAAAATAGGCAGGTCCTTTTTTTAAGGGCCCAAGCCATAATCCAACACATTTTTGAATATTTAATTGTAGACCAGCAACACGAGAAAAGTCATCAATACTTTTGAGAGCATGGTGTATCGAGTTTTTGTTCCCTAGAGTAAGTGTGGTATCATCAGCATATTGGCAGATGGTTGACTCATATTTTCCAATTTTTATCCCTCTGATATTTTCATTAGATTTTAAATTAATAGAGAGAATTTCAGTGGCTATAATAAAAAGCAGTGCTGACAAGGGACATCCTTGCCTTATACCTCTCTTCATTGTTAGTTTTCTTGATAACCAGCCATTATTTTTTATTGTTATTGTGGGTTCTGTATAAAGAATATTAACCCAGGATTTAAAGTATTCTCCAAAGCCAAATTTGTTCAATGTTTTTGACATAAAGTTCCATTCTAAAGTGTCAAAAGCTTTTTTGAAATCTAATGTTAACAAGATACCCGAGATTTTGTTTGTTTCACAGTAATTAATGATGTCTAATAGATATCTAGCTGTAAATCCGATATATCTTTTTTTAATATAGGCACTTTGATCTGTTGATACTATTTTCGAAATTACTTTCTGAAGTCTTGAAGATAAGGCAAATGAGATTATTTTATAATCATAGTTATTTAAGCTGATGGGCCTATAATTTTTAAGCAGCTCCTTTTCATCTTTTTTATGTATTAAAGTTAGGATAGCATTGGACACGGATGATGGAAGTTGTTTGTATTTGTAAGTCTCATCCAGCATTTCCATAAAAGGTTTCTTGAGATAATCCCAGAATTTTTGGTAAAATTCAGGGGTAAGGCCATCTGGTCCGGGTGATTTATTCTTGTTCAATTTTGTTACAGCCTCAGTTATCTCCATAGTAGATAGTTTCTCATCACATGCTAACTTTTCTTTATTTGACAGAACATAGGTTTCAGGGGTTTTTTCAAAGTAGGCATTGATATCACTGATTGAGGTTTTACTACTTGTATATAGATCTGAATAGAATTTATTCGCTTCTTTTAAAATATCTTTATCTGAGTGGATAATTTGACCTTTGTCAGTCCTTAATTCTTTGATTACATTGTGGTTCTGACGCTTTTTCTCAAGACTTAGGAAGTACTTAGAACTTATTTCTCCTTCCTTCACCCATCTTGCTCTTGATCGTATTACAGAGCCTTTGACTTTTTCATTGTAATAGCAGTTAATTTCTGCTTCAATTTCTTTTTTCAACAATATTTTTTCATGATTGTTTTCAGTACTATTAAGTCTTTTAAGATTCAAATTATCTAGCTCCTTTTGAAGCTTATTAATTTTCTCCCTATTACTCTTACTTAGAGTTGAGGCATAAGATATACTATATTGCTTTATATTGTACTTAAATAAGTTCCCAAATTATTCGCTGTGATTTGATGTTGTTGAATTGTACAATTGTACTTGATATATTATTTATAATGCCCTTAATAAAATCTGCATTTTGTAAGTGTTGATTGTTAAATTTCCAATATCCAGGACCACGGACATTTGTTGTGTTTATTTGAAAATTACAAACCACTGAAAAATGATCAATAACGTGATTGTCTCTTACTGGTTGGCTAACGTATGTTTTTATGAGTTTATAACTAAAATCTTTAGACATAAATATATAATCTAACCTGCTATACTGATTTGTTGATTTGTCATAGTATGTATAAGTGGTTTCATCATTAAGAACATTCCAGGTATCTACACAATGAAGATTGTTTACAAGTTTTTGCATTATTTTTCTACTCTTGTCATTAACATGTGATTTTACAGTATTATGACAACAATGCAAAGTACAGTTGAAATCACCACCTATAATAAGATTATTTATACCTAATGCTGAATTTTTTATCCAATCTTCTAGCATATTAAAATAATGTATTCTCTCAGTTTCAATATTTGGTGCATACACAGATACCACGGAAAATATATTGTTTTGAAATTCGAAATTTACCAATAAATTTCTTCCATCTGGACTAGAGTGGGTATCCAAGATTTTGATATCTAGATTTTCTTTAAACAGAACTGCTACCCCTCTGCTGTGGTTTGAGTCAGTACAAGAATTAAACATGGCACCTTTCCAATTGGATTTCATAATATTTGCAGTTTTGCTTGTACAGAAGGTTTCTTGCAGAAGTATTATGTCTGCTTTTATATTTTCAAACCAATGAAATAGTTTTCTACGTTTGATACTATTATTTAAACCTCTTACATTTAACGTAAGAACTGAAAGTTTATATTCTGTTATACTGAATGTCATTATAAAGACAAATCACAGGCAATACATATACACATACATGTACTAAAACACATAAATGAACTGCACTTGTCAATATTCATAATCTGATTCTGAATCAGTTACATTGTTCTTCTTTGAAGTTTTCTGAGATTGTATAGTCTTTTTTTCTGTTTTTTCTATGTTCCTCAGTTTTGTCCTCAGCTCACAAAGCAGTTTTCCCATCACATTTTGTCCCGGCCAGTATCTTTTTTTGGTGCTCATTAATAAATCTTTATCAAGCCCTGTGGACCAGTAGTAGTCTCCACGCACAGCTTCAGCAAGAATGTTGTTTTCTGTTTTCAGTAGGGCTGTTTTAAATTCTGGGCAGGATTTTGCTTTGGCCTCAAGAACTTGCTTCATTGTTTCTTGTTTTATTGTAGACCAGTCAGGGTTGTATGGCATGAAAGCGGCTTCATCTTTTGCTATTTTTCCATTCTATAGTTGATATAGTTTTAAAATTTTCTCTGGGCTATTTCTCAGATTCCATAAGGTGTAGAAGGTTGACAGTTGGTAGAGACATTGGTCAGGGGGTGTAGGTGTGCATCATGGTGTAACCTATAACTTTGGCTCTGTCAAAGTGTGTTGACCTGCCATATTTGAGACATCTTTCTCTTATGACAAAGATATATGGATTGCTGTAACAGAGACATCCTGTTAATTTTAAAAGATACCTTATTTATCTAGGATGAAAAATTGTTCAAGGCATGCGGATCTGTTCATTCGTCTGTTCCCCAGAGCCATTAAAAGTGAGGTACTCCCCACCTAAAGTGTGAAAATTGCAACACTTTATCCCAATTTTCTCATTGACTATTGCAGGGATTTCTCTCTTATCTTGCATATGTGTACTAGGCCACAATTACATTCCCTTGTGGTATCAGGCCTAGATCTTTCTTAGTTATTTTTTTATAAATTTTGTGAAATCATGGACTAAATCGCTTATAATTTGAAAAGTATTGCATTTAGAGAATTTTGTTAAAATATGTTATTCAGCTATTTTTTTCCATAGCTACAACATAGTGAGTAACTTGGGTGTCTCTCCCAATAGCTAAGTGAATAATAGCTACATTCTGACTTTTCAGTACCTTCCATAAAGAGTAAAATCATTTGTAACTTGAAAACTATAGCATTTAGAGAATTTTGTATAAATATGTTATTCAGCCACTTTTGGGTCAGCTATATAACGTAAAATTTCAGACCTGTACGTTGTTCACCTACTTTTTGGTCAGCTATAACATAGTGAAATTGCAGACCTGTATGTCATGGCACAGCTGAGTAATAGCTACTTTGAGGTACTCACTGTTGAGTAAATCAAGTGTAACTTGAAAACTATTACATTAAGAATATTTTGTTTACATATGTCATTCACGTAATTTTGGGTCAGCTATAACATAGTAAACTTGCAGACATGTAGGTCATCCCATAGCTGAGCTATAGCTGCTTTGAGGTTTTCTCTGTTGAGTAAATCAGTTGTAACTTGAAAACTATTGCATTTAGGGAATTTGTTTTAATATGTTAATTATCTACTTTTGAATTAGCTATAGCATAGTAAAATTGCAGATGTGTAGCTCATGGCATAGCTGTGTAATAGCTATTATGCTGTTGAGGAAATCAGTTAGTGGTCGGACCGGTTCTGAAAATAGAAACCAGTTTTCGGGGCTTTGAAACCAAACGAAATCTGGGATTTTGAAAGTTTACAGAGATTTGATAAAAAGTTTCACGCGAGCGTACAGGAGCTTTATTCTCAATAGGAAATATGCATTCGCGAGATATTTTGAAGTTTGTAAACTTCATTTACCATGAATATAAATTGAAAATGTAAGTTATTACCTCAAATATATATATTCTTTATTGTTTTAATGAAATATTAACGAGTAGAAAGCCTAATATAATGACGTTTTCAGTAACCAGTACTTACATATTCTTTGCGGACTCCATCATTGTACCTAAACAAAATGAAATGCGGTTTACTGGTTTACCGTTCACACCACTAAAATCAGTTGTAACTTGAAAAATATTGCGTTTAAAGTATTTTCTATAAATATGTTGTTCACCTACTTTTGGGTCGGCTATAAAATAGTATAATCGCAGACCTGTATGTCATGGCATAGCTGAGTAATAGCTACTTGCAGGTTCTCACTGTTAAGTAAATCAGTTGTAACTTGAAAACTGTGTCATCATAGCATTTCTTTAAATATGTTATTTTATTGCGTTAATACATCCTATCCTTTTTCTGGATGGAACAAAATCTTCTCTACAGGCTGCACTTAACACACTGGAAACATATGGTAACTATTCAGGACTAAAAATGAACAAAGAGAAAACAAAGATAATATGGATTGGCCGGAAAAAAATTTCTAAAGATAAATTAGCAGTATCAGTTAAATTAGACTGGGGTGACACAGAATTTACGCTGCTAGGGTTAAATTTCTCTGTAGATTTATCCAAAATGCTTGAACTGAATTACTCAACGACAATTACCAAAATGCTCAAAGAAATTAAAACTTGGAAAACTAGGAAGCTTACACCAATTGGAAAAATAAGCTTAATAAAAACAAATATACTGTCAAAGATTATTCATATTTTAACATCTCTCCCAGCACCAGAAAAAATTTTGACAAATATTAATAACATTTTATTTTCATTTCTCTGGGATAATAAGCCAGATAAGATCAAAAGAAAAACAGTGTGCCAAGACTATTTTGATGGTGGCCTGAAAATGTTGAACATCTTTTCTTTTGAAAAAGCCCTCAAAGTCAATTGGATCAAACGTTTACTTTTCCAATCCAAAACACAATGGACCATATTAATTTCAGAGATTATTGGAAAATTAAATCTAAGTAATCTTTACAAATATGGTGGTGAATATATCAGCGTAGTGGACCATAAATTGAATGACTTCTGGCAAAATGTTTTTAGTTATTGGAAAATTCTTTGCAAGAACCATCTAATAAATTCAAACAGTGATATACTTCAGTCATGTTTGTGGTACAATGCACAAATTTCTTCAGAACCTCTTTACTACCGTACTTGGGTAAAGAAAGGGATTTTCTATGTTGGTGATTTATTGAAACCAAGTGGAGAAATAATGAATTTGACAGAAATAGAAAACACATATGATCTAAGAGTCAATACATTTTTGTATTATAGATTAAAAATTCTACTAAATCGTTTTGTACAAAGATATAAGCAACAAGATTATTTTAATTTTATACAACCCACTTATTCACTACAGCTGAAAACATTGATTTCTTCCAAACAAGGATGTCAAAAATTCTACAAAATGTTTATGAATGAAAGCAAAATAAATCATTTGCCCGTTTACAAAAGTAAATGGCAGAATTTCACCTCTGTAAATGATGAACTTTGGAAAATTATATTCAGAGTTTGTTTTAAATCAATATTAGATAATTCAGTTGCTTGGTTTCAGTATAAAATATTGTTTAACATTTTACCAACCAGAGATTACCTTCATAAGATAAAATTGTCTGATCACAACACTTGCGCCTTTTGCCACACATTTCCTGAAACAATTTTGCATTTGTTTTGTGAATGTGGGGTTGTACAAGAACTTTGGCATAATGTATCTCAATGGATTGCAAGGAAAATAGGATTTCAAATAGAATTAACAAATGATGAAAAAATATTGGGTTATTGTAAAACCGATCAAAATTTTTGGCCATTAAATTTTGTTATTTTAATAACAAAGAAATATATATATTGGTGTTCTTGCAAAGAAATGAATTTAGATATCTATTTTCTTCAAAAGGAATTTTCGAGAGTTTTTATAGAGCAAAAGACTTTGTTCCGAATAAATTTGAATCAAAATAATTTTGACAGAAAATGGGAACAGTGGAATGGTTTGGTACAAACTTTAGTTGACACGCATAATATATAAATAGTTGTTTAATGTGTTGATTTAATTTGTGTTGATCTAGTGAATATATATGTATATATATATGTGTGTGTGTAGTTACAAAGTTGGCGATATTTTGTAATTGTATAAAACAAGATCATAGAAATTTAAATGTAGTCTTTAAGCATAACTTTGTACATTGTAACTGTGTGTAACACTTTGTCGTTTTTGTTGTGAATAAAAAAAAAAAAAAAAAAATACATCCTATCCAATGGACAATAGCTTATCTGGTCGGCGCAGACCGGCCCGCCAAACGTCAGAAAAAGACGTCCTGTGTTTCCACCGGCAGGTCGGTCCGTAGTACTAGTGCACTCGCCAGATGACGTGTTGTACTTCCTTCCTGTCTAGACAGTATGACGTCACAGCATCTTTTTCGTTTGGCGCGTGCTAGTGCACAAGGAATTTTATTCAAAGAAGTTTTCTGAGTTTTCGTGCTACCATTTTGCTTTTTCATCGTTATATATTGTGTTCATCATATACCAGGACTATCATGTCTTCTCCTGGCCAACGCAGAGGCGGTTGTGGACACGCTATGGCTAATTTTGACTCACATGCATTTTGTGCAAGATGTCACGAGAAGGGTAAGGGGACGGACGATTGTGTTAAGAACCCCCAAACTTCTGATTGTAAAATCTGTAATGCCTTCTCTGAAGAACAACGCCTTCAGCTAGCCACTCCCTCATATAGAATCAAAAAAGAGAAAAAGGAGGCCAAGAAACTGGAAGCAACCCCTACTAAAGACAGTGAGAATTTAATTGATCCAGCTAGCGTGTCTGTTATCGGGCCTGTTGAGAAGCCTAGTACTTCCAACCCTACAGTAGAGGCCCCTCCGCCTGATAAGAAAGTTAAGAAGGACTCTAGGAAGGTCAGTAAGAAAGATAAATCTCCCACTGCTACTGTATCAAAGCCTCCGTCATCTTCTACTGATGACAAGATAGCAGATTTAGATTCAAAATGGGCGGAGCGTTTCAACCGGCTAGAAGCCTTGATCTTGACTAAGAACTTCGAGTCACAGTTTTCTGTTAACGTCAAAGTTACTCCGACCCATTCACCTCCATCTTCTATAGAACAGGGATCTGAACCCTTCATCCAACCTTCATCATCTGCTGTGCTTCCTGGAACTGGCTTCTCTGCTGAAAAGCATCAGCCGACCAGTAAAGCAATGATCAGTCAACAGTCTTCATCCAGCAAGTTTCCTGGTACGGGCTCCTCTGCTAGTAAGCATCAGCCGGCCAGTCAAACTAAAACCAGCCGACCTGCTTCCTCAACTAAGTTTCCTGGACAGGGCTCATCTGCAACTACGCATCAGCCTGCCAGTCAAACCAAGACTGACCGACCTTCCCCGGCTGGGAATATTGGTACCGACCCTACACCTCTGACTCAGCATGGCACTCACTGACCACCAACAACCGACCGGCCTATGCCGTCTGATACAGCAGACTCCGGCTCCCCGGCCTTACATAGATCCAGACTGGACAGCTTTTCAAGCCTCTCCTCAAATGATGGAAGTGAACTGTTGGACGGCTCTGTAAAAAACTTGGAAAGCTCAACCTCACCATAGCTGAGGGTTATCCTTCCAGGGGGTCGGAGGCTGGAGGACTGGCCAAGGACGTTTTCCTCCGAACTCCACATTCACAATCAAAGTGGTATGGGCTTCACACCGACCAGACGACTGATTCGTCTAAAGTTTCCACATGGCACACCGACGCGGTTAAACTGAACAGCAGTTACAGTCGTATAGCACGATATACAGGCCTTGGTTCTACCCTCCTGCTTCCCGCAGAATCTCTCAAGAGACTTTACGCAGATGGGAAAGGTCGGCCAGAGAGGCCTCTGTCATATGTAACCAGACTGCTAGTTTTAATCGCTGCCTTGTAAGAGTCCAGCAGAATATGAAGGAACAACTTAAAGTGCTGAAAGCAGAGCATAAGGGAAAAGGGTCGGCAAAGGTCTCACCTGCTGTAGATGAACTTCACTATTTGCTAGATTTCAATGCAAGCATTTCACAGATGGAGCATCTATCCGACTTTGTCTTCGTCACAATGTGAAATCTTACCCTAGTCCACCAGGATGCATATCTCAGTCATCTCAGAACAGGAATTAAACAGGACACTCTAACAGCATTGCGAACGGCCCCTCTTCACCTACCAACCCTTTTCCCAGATGCCACCATCAAACGAGCAGAGGAAGACATAGCTCAGTTTGAATCGAAAGGTCACTCTACTTCTGGTCACAGCAAGGGTCGGTACCACCCTTACGAACGCCCGGATAAGAAAACAGGCAACAAAGACTCACGACAGGATAAACCCGCATGGAAAACCATCGGGAAGAGACAGTACAGGAAAGGGAAGGGTCATGCTACCTCATTTTCATCCCGACCTGCCAAGGGCCAGCAGTCATATAAATGACAGTTACTGTATAACCAAGCTCCAAACACGACTGCTGGCCCGGAGCAACATCCTTACACAGACAATAGACACTTTAAATGTAAAGTTTCATGTTGTTCATCATGTCACTACTGCGCCCGGGCAATCACAAAAGAAAGATTTAAGTCCCGGGCCAGTAAATTGTCAATACAAAGAATGCAAATTAAAATCTGTGAAAAGTGTTTCTTGTGTCACTCAATTGTCGTGTGTCAATCCTGTTACAAATGTACCAAATGTTGCTTTCAATCTGTCTGTAGGGACCAGACTTCAGAGCTTTTGGAAAACATGGCTGGATCTGGGCGCCGGTCCAAAGGTAGTTCAAATCCTCAAAGAGGGCTATACCCTCCCCTTCCGGATCCGACCAAAACTAGTAAGATTTCCGACCGTCATAAGCTGTTACGTCAATCCCCAGAGGAACAGCTACCTACTGGAGGCATTACATCAGCTTATAGACAAAAATGCAGTCGAGGTATTAAGAAACCAAACATCTCTGAGTTTTTTCAACAGATTGTTTCCAGTCCCAAAACCAAACAATCGGTGGAGACCTATCTTGGATCTGAGCAACCTGAATGTCTTCCTCAAGTCGGAGATATTCAAGATGGAGACTCCGGAAACCATCAGGACATCACTCCAACAAGGGGAGTGGATCACCTCCATAGACTTCAAGGATGCATACTTCCACATCCCAATACAGGAACAGTTCAGGAAATATCTGAGATTTCATGTCCAAGGGCAAACATACCAATTCAAAGCCCTACCATTCGGACTTTCGACAGCACCATTGGAGTTCACTGTAGTAGCAAAGGAGGTCAAACTGATGGCTATACACAAGGGTATAAGGATCCACCAGTACCTAGACGACTGGTTGGTGAGAGCCTGTCAAGTCTGTCTCCAACACACTCAAGAGCTAGTACAAATATGCCAAAGATTAGGTTGGCTAGTAAACCTGGAAAAATCGGAACTGGAGCCCAAACAAATCTTCAATTTTGTAGGTTACCAGTTCGACCTGAAGGCCGGCCGACAGGTGGCAGATCCTCCAAGAGAAAGTCTCAGAAATTCTGTCTCGACCGACCTGTCCGGTCCGACAGTTCATGTCCCTGATTGGTCCACTAACAGCCACAGAAAAGCAGGTTTACCTCGGCCGACTTCACATGAGACCCATACAGTGGCATCTCAAAAACAACTGGAGAGTGCCGGAAGTACTGGAGAAGGTCATTCCGGTACCCAGATCCCTTCACCCTCATTTGGAGTGGTGGTTGGACGAACGCAATGTACTTCAAGGTCAGCCACTGCATCCTTTAAAACACGCACTGCAGATCTTTACAGACGCCTCAAAAGAAGGGTGGGGTGCTCACCTTGGCGAACATACAGCAAGAGGCTCCTGGTCAGTACCCGAAAGCAAACTTCACATAAACTATCTGGAACTAAAAGCAGTCTTTCTGGTGCTAAAAGAGTTCCAAGATCTCTGTACAACCAAAATTGTCCTAGTGGCCACGGACAATACAACAATAGTGGCGTACATAAACAAGGAGGGAGGTATGAGGTCAGGCCCACTTTGTGCCCTTCTATGGAGAATCTTGACCTGGTGTACCAATCACCAAGTAACGCTAAAGGCACGACATATCCCAGGCCATCTAAATGTGATAGCGGACAAGTTATCCAGGCTGGGTCAAACCATACAGACCGAATGGTCTCTCCTTCCGGAAGTCTTTCAAAGGTTGTGCAGAAAATGGCACCGACCTCAGATAGATTTATTTGCCACGAGGTTCAACCACAAGCTACCTCAATTTGTGTCTCCAGTACCGGACTCCCTAGCTGTAGCAGTGGATGCCCTCACTCTCACTTGGGAAGATCTGGATGCATATGCCTTCCCACCAACCGCCATATTGGGCAAGGTGGTGGAGAAATTGCAGGAATCCCCGTTCAGGAAACTCATTCTGATTGCACCGGGGTGGCCCAACATGCCTTGGTTCTGGGATTTGGTGACCATGTCAAGTCGGGTCCCTCTCAGCCTGCCCAACATGGCCAATCTGTTGACACAGCCCTTCAACCAGATCCCTCACAGAAATCTCACGAATCTAAATCTCCATGCCTGGCTCCTAGAGCCACAGCAATCAAGGAACAGGGCTTCTCTGAGGCAGTGGCGTCAAGAATTGAGGCTCCTCAAAGATCAACCAGATCAGTCTATGAGGCAAAGTGGACCATTTTTACAAAGTGGTGCATCACTCATCAGGTGGACTTCAGGTCACCACCTATAAAGTCGGTTGCTGACTTCCTACTGTACCTCTTTGAGGACAAGAAGTTACAACCCAGTACCATTGATGGTTACAGGTCTGCCATTGCTGATAAACTAGGTACTGCAAAAATCAATATCAGCAAGGACGATAATCTTACTCGTCTCTTGGAAAGTTTCCATAGAGATAGGCCTAAAGGTCGGAGAGGAATACCCTCCTGGAACCTCTCTCTGGTATTACACCAGTTGACAAAGGCTCCATTCGAACCCCTTAGGGAGGCATCTTTGAAACATTTAACCTTCAAAACCACCTTCCTATTGGCACTGGGTTCCGGCAAAAGGAGGAGTGAGATCCATGCATGGCAACACAAAAACATCAGGCACCAGACTGATTGGTCTAAGGTGTCTCTGTATCCATCCCCCAGCTTTCTTTCCAAGAACCAGCTGGCCAAAGAGGGTCCCGGAAGTGTAGCCCCAGTGGTCATACCAGCCCTGGCTCCTACTCTGGATAAGTCCCTCCGGTCTGACAGATCCCTATGTCCAGTCAGAGCCTTGCGCTGCTATTTGGACAGGACCTCAGACCTAAGGCAGAATAAGGAGTTAGTCTTTGTCTCCTTCAAGAAAGGTTTTGACAAGGACATCTCCCCTGCCACTATCTCCTCCTGGATCAAACAAACTGTGATCCTATGCTGTGAGCTCTCTGATCATCAAGCACACACCCTACATCAGGTTAAAGCCCATGATGTCAGGGCCTTTGCTGCCTCTAAGGCCTTCCAGTCGGGAGTTTCCTTAGATCAGATCCTAGCAGCCTGCCACTGGAAGTCTCACAATACCTTCACGCAATTTTATCTGAAGGATGTGGCCTGGGCTGACTCAGAGCTCTTCCATTTGGGTCCTGTAGTGGCTGCTCAGCAGATCCACCAACAAACAGGACCTGGAGGGGATTTTTAAATATGTAAATAGTGTATATACAGTTAAGAAGCATAAAAAAAAAAAAAAAATCAGACATGCTTCCTTCGGGAGGTTTATTTCCCTTCTTGGGACTGAACTCAGCCCTCTCCTCCCCGACCTCAGAGCAGGTCTGTAAAAAGAAATGGTGGGGGGGTAGAGTCGGTTGGGACCGGTTATCCGGCCTGTGTTGACCGACTATAGCCTTAAGGGTTTCCTGACCTCAAGGTCGACCCAGGATTGAAGAGAGTTGTTAGTTCTTTTCTGAGTTCATATAAGTCCCTAGTAATTTACCCGCCTTCCAAGCGGTAGTTACTCAGCTATTGTCCATTGTATAGGATGTATTAACGCAATAAAATTGCAAATTTAATAAGTAAATTAAATTTTTATAAGTTAATACCCTATCCAATGGACACACAAGACCCTCCCACCGACCCCGCATTCAACTTACTAGAGGTCTAATTAGTTTAGACAACGAAAAAGATGCTATGACGTCATGCTATCTAGACAGGAAGGAAGTACGACACGCCATCTGGCGAGTGCACTGGTACTACGGACCGACCTGCCGGTGGAAACACAGGACGTCTTTTTCTGACGTTTGGCGGGCCGGTCTGCGCCGACCGGATAAGCTATTGTCCATTGGATAGGGTATTAACTTATAAAAATTTAATTTACTTATTAAATTTGCAATTTACCTACTTTTACGTGAGCTATACCATATTAAAATTGCAGTCCTTTAACTGATTGCATAGCTGAGCAAAAACTACTTTGAGATTATCACTACTGAGTGAATCAGTTGTAACTCAAAAACTATTGCATTTCCAGTATTTTCTTTAAATACGTTTTAACTTACTTTTTACACCTAAACAGTTATCTTGTTACTTTCCATCTGAATACCATTTGCAGGGCACAAATTTTGTGTCCTTTTCTTCTGTCACTTCTATTCTGAAACTCAAAACACACAGTCAGCTGACACAAAGCCTGTTCACGGGCACTGATTGCTTGTTTTAAAAGTGCAATCACAATATCTTAATTTCTAGTGCCTGGTAATCCCGCGATATTGTGATTAATGATTATGTCACAACCCACTGACTACTTATGAGTCAATATTTGGCTTGCTTTTAACAGGCAGTGATGATAGGGGATGACATAGTGAGTGATGTTGGAGGGGCGCAAGCATCCGGTCTCATGGGGCTACAAGTCAGGACAGGAAAGTACAGGTACACTTCTGGGTTATGTTGTAACGGCATTTTGAAATGTAGTCCCTAAGTGTCCATTTTTAACAGACCACAGCATTAAAGTTTGTAAACTTTCTCAATTCTGGCACAGATTTAAGTATTGCTGAGCGTTATAAATAATTTGAAAGACAAAAGCACTGAATATAGTAATTTTGAAATGAATGTTAGCTTTTTTTGTATTTTTTTAAATATTTGCGAAAAATTGGCACTAAATTGGCAATAAATAGATATATACACTGTATGTCACATCTAGTGCATGATGGATAGTGGATACTTAGTTATAAAGAAGAAGAACCTCGAGGACATTGATAATGGTCATCTTTGAGCCTCTGTGTTTCAGTTGGGAGAATGTCAATGACCACCACAACATTAGTTAGCAAGTACTATGTTAGGAGCAATAATAAGTGAGCTATAAGAACCTTCAAATTTCAGTACGCTTGTTTGACCTTGAAGATGGAGTCTAGGGTCAAATATGACTACATTAAAAGAATCCCTGCCCATGAGCTCCTATTGGTTGGTTTTACATCCCAAAGTGCTATGACAAACAATAAATGAGATACAGGCACTTCTACATATGAATAAAATTGGCTGTGACATCCATCTCTCCTTTCAAAATGAAGTACTCCCATGCAAGATTTATGATGCAAAAAAAAAAAATGCTGTAAATGTGAGATGCTCATGTGTAAAGAATCCAAGATATAGACACTTTTATTTTTGACCAAAATGGGCTGTGGCAGCCATATTGGTGTTCAAAATGCTGTAAATTTCAGAAGCCAAGGTATAAAGGTTTTCATGAGAGATGAGTGTTAAGAAAATGATTTCACAGTGACAGCATCCATACCAGTGGTGGTGTAACAAAGTACGACATACAAAAATATATAGTAAATATGAACCTCCAGTGGATACTGATAACTACAGAGGCCGGCTGTATTTTGTTCAGTTATTGTATTTCCAGACCTCAGGATGAACCACATCCAAGAGTCACACCAGATGGTTATGTGGACAATTTGAAAGAAGCTGTGGACCTCTTCTTAGAAAATAACAAATAACAGCAATTTCACTCTAGAACTATATTTAAATGAAAATATACATATTATGACAAACTGTGTTTCTTAATATTGTTATGTTTCTTTATATTATGTTTTGTAAATTTTGACCTGTGGTTATGTGGATGCCAGGATATTTCTTTACCTTGCTGTTATTTTTGGAGTTAGATCTACTGAACATACTTACTGGTGTATTCATTAGACGTTTTGGTGATTAGGGATGACTTGAGGTGATTTCATCAATGTACTGTCAAAATTGTACCATTGATTTAATTTCAAGTATTGATTATATATACACCAATTAAACCATTTTATTACTTCGACCATTGTCTGCAAAGATATTCAGAAGACATTCCTGGTAATTAGGTTGCAATCAGGTAGCAGTACTAAAATACATGCTTCAAAAACCAACTTCCTTGTGTAATAATGCACACATGCATGATATATGCATTAAATAAGTTGTTCTTTTTAAATGTGCATCAAATTGGAACATAGAAGGACTTAAATGGTATTATTAAATGTTTATATTTGTAATTGTTGAAGATTATAAATTTTGCAAAAATAAAATACAATAAATTATGGTATCTAGGTTTAGATTAACTACTTCGCCGTATCATAAAAGTGCAATCAACAAATCGCAAAAGTCATTCACAGTTTTAAATTGTGGCTCATGTACTCTTGTGGTTAAGTTTTACCATATCAGTGACAAGTGTATGAAACAGTAGATTTCCTTCGTTTCAGAGCCCCCAGAAGCCGACATTGATTTTTCTAACCAGTCTGGCCACTAGCAAATAGTTCTATTTTAAGTTTGTCCACAAGCTCATAGGAGCTAAATTGGTTGAAAATGTTGGGATTCTCTATCCTCGAGTTATATCAGGGATGCCTGAAATAGTCTTTACAAAAGTGTCACTGGAGAACACAAAATGAACAATTATTTATCAGTAATTTTCTACCCAGTGAGTCAGGCATCTACTATGTCATTAGCTTTATTATCCGACTCCATTCCTAACACAGTTAAGAGCAATTGTAACCCCGGACGAAAGACGGATTCAGTACGGTCACACCACAGAGATTTCCTTTTGGAAACTTAAAAAAAAATATTTTAGTTAGACCTTTCAAATTTGGTATGTGGGTATATATGGGCAATGCCATGAACGCTATTGTTTTGTGACCTTGACCTTCAATTTAAAGGTCAATGGTGGCCTCTTAAAGGTCAGATTTTGGCCATTTTTTCACTTATATTTTTTCTTATATACAGAAAGTTAGATCATCCTATGGCTGGTATATATAATACATATATATGTCCTCTGTAAGCATGCAGAAATTTGACCTTGAAGCTCTTCATTGAAGGTCATCCACAGACTGCCAAAGTACCTCACTGAGGCCATTTTCGGAATTTTTTTTGATATTTTCACACTTAATGCTGCCTTTATTGCATAGAAACTATTGAAAATAGCTTTGGAGGTTGAGTACATGATGGAGTACCAGCATCCAGTTTGTTGACCTTGTCTATTGTTTTCAAGGTCACCTTAGGCCTGCTAAAATGACTCAAAATGGTACCTTTTACTACATATATATGCCTATATAAGACTGTGAGGCCATATACCTCCTTTATTATTATCTCCCGCCGGCCGGGCGGGAGATTATAAAACGCATTCCGTGCGTGTGTGCATGTGTTCGTGTGTTATTGAGTGTGTGTCACGCTTTTATAAAGGGCTATGTTTCTCCTTGGCCTTTTCAATGTTTTTGATGACCTTATTGCTTATGTCCTTTCATTTGATGCTGTTATTTCACACCTAGGACCATAGCTCAGTGAGTAATAGCAATGGTGGCTACTTTGAGTAAAGTGCTCATAACTCCAAAACGACTCAAAATGGTACCTTTTACTACATATATATGCCTATATAAGACTGTGAGGCCATATACCTCCTTTATTATTATCTCCCGCCGGCCGGGCGGGAGATTATAAAACGCATTCCGTGCGTGAGTGCGTGTGTGCACGTGTTCGTGTGTTATTGAGTGTGTGTCACGCTTTTATAAAGGGCTATGTTTCTCCTTGGCCTTTTCAATGTTTTTGATGACCTTATTGCTTATGTCCTTTCATTTGATGCTGTTATTTCACACCTAGGACCATAGCTAAGTGAGTAATAGCAATGGTGGCTACTTTGAGTAAAGTGCTCATAACTCCAAAACGACTGCATTTAGAGTGTTTCTGTAAAATACGTTGTTCAGCTACTTTCTCCATGCCTACAAGATGGTACCATTTTTAGGGTTCTATCTTCATAGCTAAGTGAGTAATAGCTATTTTCTGTTATTAACAATGAGCAAAATGAGTAAATTGATTTTGTCTTTGTAACTGTTACTTACAATATTGGCCTGAAATATGTTGTTCAACAACTCCTTCATGTACTATATCATGGCGAGGTGTCCAAGGTGTAGCACCATGGCTAACTGAGTAATAGCTATACTACGTTTAACATTTGACCATTGAGCAAGTCACTTATAACTCAAAAACTATTGAATATAGAGGATTTTTGTTGAATATGTTGTTCACCTATCTTTTGGATATACTGTATTGTGAATTTTCACAGCTGCAACTCCATAGCTAACTGAGTAATAGCTACTTTGATGATAACCATAATGAGTAAATGGCTTATATCTTCAAAAGTATTGCAGCTACACAATTTTGTTCCAATATGTTGTTCAGCTACTATCTCTACAGCTACAACATGGTCACTAGTTTGGAAGTGTATCTCCATAGCTAAGTGAGTAATAGCTACTTTGTCAATTTTTAATGATAACCATAATGAGTAAACGTCTTATATCTTCAAAAGTATTGCAGCTACACAATCTCTCAAATAAGTTGTTCATCTACTTTTTTGTGAACTGTAACATATTTAAGTTTCACAACTGTTGCTCAATGTACAAGTGAGTAATGGTTACTTTATTGCTACTTTTGGTGAAAATGTGAAAAATGACAAATATCTCGCAAACCGTAATAGCTACTTTGTCAATTTTTAATGATAACCATAATGAGTAAATGCCTTATATCTTCAAAAGTATTGCAGCTACACAATTTCTCTCAAACAAGTTGTTCATCTACTTTTTAAGTCATTCATCTACTTTTGGGAGAGCTTTCACATGGGGAAGTTTCAGACTCGTAGCTAATTACTCACCTACTGAAAATGAGTAAATGCAAATTATCTCTAAAAGTATTGCAGATAGCCAATTTTTCTCAAATAACTCATTCACCTACTTTTGGGAGAGCTTTCACTTGGTGAGGTTTCAGACCCATAGCTAATTACTCACCTACTGAAAATGAGTAAATGCGAATTATCGCTAAAAGTATTGCAGATAGCCAATTTTTCTCAAATAACTCATTCACCTACTTTTGGGAGAGCTTTCACTTGGTGAAGTTTCAGACCCATAGCTAATTACTCACCTACTCAAAATGAGTAAATGCGAATTATCTCTAAAAGTATTGCAGATAGCCAATTTTTCTCAAATAACTCATTCACCTACTTTTGGGAGAGCTTTCACTTGGTGAAGTTTCAGACCCATAGCTAATTACTCACCTACTCAAAATGAGTAAATGCGAATTATCGCTAAAAGTATTGCAGATAGCCAATTTTTCTCAAATAACTCGTTCACCTACTTTTGGGAGAGCTTTCACATGGTGAAGTTTCAGACCCATAGCTAATTACTCAGCTACTGAAAATGAGTAAATGCGAATTATCTCTAAAAGTATTGCAGATGGCCAATTTTTCTCAAATAACTCATTCACCTACTTTTGGGAGAACTTTCACTTGGTGAAGTTTCAGACCCATAGCTAATTACTCGCCTACTCAAAATGAGTAAATGCGAATTATCGCTAAAAGTATTGCAGATAGCCAATTTTTCTCAAATAACTCATTCACCTACTTTTGGGAGAGCTTTCACTTGGTGAAGTTTCAGACCCATAGCTAATTACTCAGCTACTGAAAATGAGTAAATGCGAATTATCTCTAAAGGTATTGCAGATAGCCAATTTCTTCTCAAATAACTCATTCATCTACTTTTGGGAGAGCTTTCACATGGTGAAGTTTCAGACCTGTAGATAATTACTCACCTACTCAAAATGAGTAAATGCGAATTATCTCTTAAAAGTATTGTACTTAGCCAATTTTTCTCAAATAACTCATTCACCTACTTTTGGGAGACCTTTCACATGGTGAAGTTTCAGACCCATAGCTAATTACTCACCTACTGAAAATGAGTAAATGCGAATTATCGCTAAAAGTATTGCAGATAGCCAATTTTTCTGAAATAACTCATTCACCTACTTTTGGAAGAGCTTTCACATGGTGAAGTTTCACACTCATAGCTAATTACTCACCTACTCAAAATGAGTAAATGCGAATTATCGCTAAAAGTATTGCAGATAGCCAATTTTTCTCAAATAACTCATTCACCTACTTTTGGGAGAGCTTTCACTTGGTGAAGTTTCACACCCATAGCTAATTACTCACCTACTCAAAATGAGTAAATGCCAATTATCTCTGAAAAGTATTGCAGATAGCCAATTTTTTCTCAAATAACTCATTCACCTACTTTTGCAAGGGCCTTCACATAGTGAAGTTTCAGACCCATAGCTAATTACTCGCCTACTGAAAATGAGTATATGCGAATTATCTCTAGAAGTATTGCAGATAGCCAATTTTTCTCAAATAACTCATTCACCTACTTTTGGGAGAGCTTCAAACCAACCTGTGGAAAAGCACAGGGTAAGGGTAAGACCTTGGGCCCCTTCTTTGAGGTGGAATGACGATATCCAAACCTTTTTAGTGCATATCTTACATGTACATAACTGCGGAATATGTACATTCAGTGGCTCTAACTCTGGAATGTGGCCATTCGATGGCCAAACTCAGTAATAGCTACTTTGACTTTTTTGATTTAAATAATTTATAACAGCAAAACTATTCAATTTAAAGGAGTTTTGTCAAATATGTTGTTGACCTACTTTTTGATGTAGTGCGGCGGGAGATCATACCACGGCAGTGGTCTTGTTGGCTGTATAACTTACTGGCTCGTGTTGATTATTGTATCCACTGGAAGCATCTTGTGGATACTTTGGTTTAACGTTCACTACGCCGCTGCCACCACCGCCACTGTGTGTAGAGAGATTTTCGGCGTCAACACTCTCAGAGGAAAACTATAGGTTCACCAAATTTGCAGAATATCTTCATTGGGGGATAATCTGCTCTGGGAATGAAATTAGCCTCATTCTGAAAAACAAGATGGCTGCCGTGGCCATTTCTTTGAAAATTATCTACATTTTTCTACTGGCTGTTCTCATAGGTAGAAGGTTGAATCTCTTCATAGGTGATATGTGTAACAGATATACATGCCCTCTACAACCTTGCAGACATTTGACCTTGAAGCTCTTAATTCAAGGTCATCCACGTAGTGCCAAAGTACTCCACATAGCAGACTTTAAAAGTGCCTATATCTCCCTTATTATTGGTCCTAGAGATTTGTAATGTGAAACCAACCTATAGGGAATCATTTGACCTTGGACACCTCCTTCAAGGTCAAACGAGGATAGCCAAACTTATAACTCTCTTATTATTGGTCCTAGAGGTTTAGGATGGTAAACCAACACACAGGAAATCATGGTGTGGCCGTATTTGACCTTGGGCCCTTCCTTCAAGGTCAAACGAATGTAGCCAAACTTAAAAGTGCTTGTAACTCACTTATTTTTGGTCCTAGTTTGGGATGGTAAACCACCCTATAGGAAATCATGGGCTAGGAATCTTTTGGTATGGTCGGATTTTACCTTGGGCCCCTCCTTCAAGGTCAAACAAGTATAGCCAAAGTTAAAAGTGCTTATAACTCACTTATTATTGGTCCTAGAGGTTTGGGATGGTAAACCAACCTATGGGAAATCATGGACTGGGAATCTTCTCGTGTGGTCGGATTGGTTGGTTGGTTGCTATGGCATCAGATTTGAAAATCTGAGGTGACCAAACTTAAAGGAGCGTATCTCTCCCTTATTATTGTTCGTAGGGATTTTGAATGTGAGACAACATATAGGAAATCACGTGCCCCGAATCTTTTGCTGGTTTCAGATTTGACCTTAGATCCCTCCTTCAAGGTCAAATGTGGTTCTTCATACCTCCAATGGTCTATTTATGTCCACCCCACTGGGGCGTGGACATATTATTTTTGCTTTTTCCGCCGTCCGGCGTCCCACTTGGTTTCCAGACATTTTAGGCAACAGTTCTTATCCTATCTTTACCAAATTTGGCATGCAGGTTTATTGGGTTAATAGCTTGTATGGGATTGCATTTGGTGATGATAGCTCTATAGCTAACTGAGTAATAGCTACTTTGCTACTTTTGAGTATCTCTTGTTTCCAGACATTTTAAGGAATGCTATTAAGCCTAGCTTTCTGAAATTTGGTATGGAGGTTCATTGGGTTAATAGCTTGTATGGGATTGCTTTTGGGGGGAATTGCTTCATAGATGAGTGAGTAATTAATTAAATAAATGAGTAATTAGCTATTTTGAATACTGAAAAAGGCAAATGTGCTCATATCTCCTAAACCGTGCAAGATAGAGCGATTTCGTCGAAATTTTCGACCCACAGGGTATTTAAGGAATGTACTCTTTGCAATTTTCAAAAAAATTTCCCCTCCCCAAAAATGGCGGCCATTTTGAATTTTCGAATTTTTGCCAAAAATGGCAAAACACAAATTTGCTTCTATCTCCTTAACCGTGCGAGATAGAGCGATTTCGTCGAAATTTTCGACCCACAGGGTATCTAAGGAATGTACTCTTTGCAATTTTCAAAAAATTTTCCCCTCCCCAAAAATGGCGGCCATTTTGATTTTTCGAATTTTTGCCAAAAATGACAAAACAGAAATTTGCTTCTATCTCCTTAATCGTGCGAGATAGAGCGATTTCGTCGAAATTTTCAACCCACAGGGTATCTAAGGAATGTACTCTTTGCAATTTTCAAAAAATTTTCCCCTCCCCAAAAATGGCGGCCATTTTGAATTTTCGAATTTTTGCCAAAAATGGCAAAACACAAATTTGCTTCTATCTCCTAAACCGTGCGAGATAGAGCGATTTCGTCGAAATTTTCGACCCACAGGGTATCTAAGGAATGTAATCTTTGCAATTTTCAAAAAAATTTCCCCTCCCCCAAAATGGCGGCCATTTTGAATTTTCGAATTTTTGCCGAAAATGGCAAAACAGAAATTTGCTTCTATCTCCTTAACCGTGCGAGATAGAGCGATTTCGTCGAAATTTTCGACCCACAGGGTATCCAAGGAATGTACTCTTTGCAATTTTCAAAAAATTTTCCCCTCCCCAAAAATGGCGGCCATTTTGAATTTTCGAATTTTTGCCAAAAATGGCAAAACACAAATTTGCTTCTATCTCCTTAACCGTGCGAGATAGAGCGATTTCGTCGAAATTTTTGACCCACAGGGTATCTAAGGAATGTACTCTTTGCAATTTTCAAAAAATTTTCCCCTCCCCAAAAATGGCGGCCATTTTGAATTTTCGAATTTTTGCCAAAAATGGCAAAACACAAATTTGCTTCTGTCTCCTTAACCGTGTGAGATAGAGCGATTTCGTCGAAATTTTCAACCCACAGGGTATCTAAGGAATGTACTCTTTGCAATTTTCAAAAAATTTTCCCCTCCCCAAAAATGGCGGCCATTTTGATTTTTCGAATTTTTGCCAAAAATGGAAAAACAGGAATTTGCTTCTATCTTCTTAACCGTGCGAGATAGAGTGATTTCGTCAAAATTTTCGACCCAACCAATGCAAAAAGGCATGAAGCTGAAATAATTTACATCTACACTAATAAATATTTAAGCATCATTGATATATTTTACAAATGAAACAGGGTCTTGTAAGACTACTGTACAATTTTGGCAAAAGGTTCATGGGGTGGACATTACACATGATAATGTCTGTTCTTCTATGCTATCCTGTTTCTATTCGCATCTACTATCAACAGGGCGTCCTATTTCTAGTTCTCGCTTATTATTGGTCATGGAGGTTTTGGATGTGAAGACAACTTATAGGAAATCATGTGCCCCGAATCTTTTGGTGGGGTCAGATTTGACCTTAGATCCCTCCTTCAAGGTTGAATGTGGGCCTTGATACTTATAATGGTCTATATCTCCCTTATTATTGGTTGTAGAGGTTTTGGCAGTAAAGATCACTTATGCGAAATTATCTGCACTGAATCTTATGGTGGAGTCACATTTGACCTTTGGCCCCTCCTTCAAGGTCGAATGTGGTCCTTGATACCTATAATGGCATCTCCCTTACTATTACTCATTAAGGTTTTGGATGTGAAGACAACTTATAGGAAATCAAGTGCCCCGAATCTTTTGGTGATGTCAGATTTGACCTTAGAGCCCTCCTTGAAGGTCGAATGTGGTCCTTGATACCTATAATGGTGTTTATCTCCCTTATTATTGGTCGTAGAGCTTTGGATATGAAGACGACATAGGAAATCATGTGCCCCGATTCTTTTGGTTGGGTCAGATTTGACCTTGGATCCCTCCTTCCAAGGTTGAATGTGGGCCTTGATACTTATAATGGCCTATATCTCCCTTATTATTGGTCGTAGAGGTTTTGGCAGTAAAGACGACTTATGGGAAATCATCTGCCCTGAATCTTATGGTGGAGTCACATTTGACCTTGGGCCCCTCCTTGAAGGTCGATTGTGGTCCTTGATACCTATAATGGCCTATATCTCCCTTACTATTACTCGTGGAGGTTTTGGAAGTGAAGACAACTTATAGGAAATCATGTACTCCGAATCTGTTGGTGATCTCAGATGTGACCTTGGAGCCCTCCTTGAAGATCGAATGTGGTCCTTGATACCTGTAATGGTGTATATCTCCCTTATTATTGGTCGTAGAGCTTTGGATGTGAAGATGACTTATGGGAAATCATGTGCCCCAAATTTTTGGGTTGATTCTTAACGTGGTCCTTGATACTTATAATGACCTATATGTCCCTTATTATTGGTAGCACCTTATAATTTGGCATAGAGGTTTGGGATGTCAAGACAACTTACAGGAAACCATGTGCCCCAATTCTTGTGGTGGGGTCAGATTTGAGCTTTGACCCCTCCTTGGAAGTCACATTTAGTCCCTGATATCTATAGTGGCCTATGTCTCACTTATAATAGGTCGTAGCTTTTTGGTTGTGAAGACAACTTATAGGAAATCGTGTTCTTCAAATCTTTTGGTGGGGTCATTATCATGGTGAACACCTTCATTCAAGCTTGAATGTGGTCCTTTATACTTATAATGCCCTATGTTTCCCTTATTTTTATTCTTAGACATTTGGGATGTGAAGACAACTTATAAGAAATCATGTGCCCCAAATCTTTCAGTGGTGTCAAATTTGCCCATGGGGCCCTCCTTCAGGGTTGAATATGGTTTTTCACATTTACAATGGCTGGAAATAATCTGTATGTCACGCTTCAACCATGTCCCGTCCGGGGATACACTGCGTTGAGACGCAATATCTAGTTTCTTATAGAACTTCACAATGCTTAATAATCAAAAGACAGACTGTAAGGCATGACAAGCAGGAAACGAAAAATCCCACAAGATGCATAGCCCGGAGACATACATAGGGGGTTGGGATGTACACCACAAAGACTACAGTTGAGGGAGATAAAGTTAATAAGGCAAAAATAAAATTACAGATATGAATATATAACCAGTTTGGAGTTTATTAACATACATAACATTAGTATATTAGTTAACACAATTAGTCTTGTTATAACATGTTACTCCACTACTGTTGGCCATAATTATACTTTAACATGTACATCAGCCTAGAACAACCATATGGCAACAACTACTACTATGTTATTACTAACAACTCATTTACACTAATTACAAATGTAGCTTGTGAAAAAGCGTTTCAAGTTGTTAAAACTGTTATAGTTTACTGACTTTAAGGTCAACTCAGTGGGAAAGCTGGTAGTTGCTTGCCGTTGGTCGGCAGTTTACAGTACACAACCCTAGCGAACTCAATGTACTGGTTTCCTCTGCCCTTCCAACTACCCGTCGTGATATGACCTGTACAGTGTTGAAAGCGACGTAAAACCCCAAATAAATAAATAAATTAAGGTCAACTCTTAAAATGTTTTACAACATAAACTAAAAAGTTAAGAAATAGCACTAAGAGTGCATATACTGTGAATTAAAATAATGAAACATCAGTAGGATGTAGTGTTAACCCCACATATAAAAGACAAAGAAAAGCCCCAAACTCCAAACTTAGGTTGTAGAAATTAATTTAGCAAAGGTAGTTGGTATGGTACTAGCTGCCTTTGGTGTATTTCTCAAATATGTCATATAGCATCACTTTTCCAATTTCCATGCTGCTTAATCTTATTCAAGTCAACATCATGATTAAATGCCAGAGAAGCTCCACTTCTTCTAAAAGAGTGAAATGTGTAAATTTTTGGATCTAAGCCAATAGAAGTGACAGCTAACTTTAAAAACGAACGAGCTTTGAAAGCAGTAAGAGGTAGCCACTGTTGTTTAACTGAAATTTGGAACAGGGGCAAGGTTTTATCAATTGGCACTGAGGCCAAATAATTTTTGAACGCTGTGACAGGGCACAACATTGGATCATTAAGCTTAGGTAGCTGTACCACTTGGACTTGACCTGAAGTTTGCATAGTTTTTGCACAGGTCATAATAAGATGGAGGCCAGGAGGGCCAAAAACTAGATCATTCTGAATAAAATGACGAGTTCTATCGAACTGGGCAACAGCATTGGGAAGTAAGGAAGCCAGCCTAAAGAAGCCAAAAAAGGCTGTTAAGAAAAGAACTGTATACAATTTGGCTTTAGTATATCTCTGGATAGCACAAATTAACTTTCGAAGCATAGGTACTCAGAAAACACCTGTGATTTTTACATTCAAAGGGGCATTATTCTGCACAGATTTTATAAATAGTAATACTTTTCTAGTATGAAATACATAAGTTGGCCATTCAAATAATGCAAAGAAATGTTTTAATGTACTTAGATGATTTTTCAATGAACTTGCTCTTAAACCGTTCTGTGCCAAAAACTCCAGGTATGACAACACAGTCCTTGAGGTACAGGGAAGGTCTAACTTCATCACAATAACAAATGCCAGGAACTGTCGAAAGACAGCCATATAAGCAGTTCTTGTACGAGGTCGCAGACCTTCTTCTAGTCTGGTGATAGCTTGACTGTGTAACCAGGTCGCCATGCGAGAACCTGCAGCAGAAGGAACAGGGCAGCAACACGGCAAAATGTATAAATTACATACAATAATGTACAGTAAGCCAAAACTGCAAGGTAGATATAGTATGTTAAAGTTCACTTCCATCATATGGACCATGATGAATTTAAATCTGAAAATTAGGAAACAACATATTTTCAGTTACTTTCTTCCATTTACACTTTTAAGGTATTGGACCACTGGACCATTCTGCTGCTCGTAGATCCCCCACCTGGATAAGGTATCAGCATATACATTATGTACACCATATATATGTTTTACATTAATATCTATGTTATACGCTGCAGTATAATACCACAATGTCCTTGTACAGGCCATTAACCAGGGATCCCTGATACGATTATTCTGAAAAGCATTTACTACTGCCATATTGTCACAGTAAACCATTACATCAGCATTTCTCCACTTATGACACCAAAACCTCATTGCCAGCACGATATTTGCAGCTTCTAGATGAACAATAGAAGTTATATTTTTAATACTTTGCAATACGTTACAAACATAAACTTCATGCATACGCACCTACTTGATGCAAAGATGCATCTACAAAAACCTGAAATTTAGGAGAATTTGTTGTATGAATTTCAACACTACCATTAAATGTATCTAAAAAGGCATTAAACCATGCTGAATCCTTATAAAAGGACAATGGCAAAGGCCTAGCACCTTTAACTGGTGTGTTACGTAAAACTTGTAATATCCTATTTAAAAATATACGAGATGGTTTAACACATCGGTGGATATAAAGCAATTTGCCTGTTAGTTTCTGGAGTTGGTTTCTGGTAGCCTGTACTTGAGTACTCCAATAACTACACAAACTTTTAATATTTTCTAATTTATCATTTGGAATAGAAATAATGCCGTTTTTAGCATTAATCAGAATTCCAAGACAGGTAACAGAGTGACTAGGTGGTTCTAATTTCTTAGAATTGATAGGTAAACCTAAATCAGCTAAAATATTTTTGACAGACATAAAATGGCTTTCTGCCAGTTCAGGGGTGGCCACCCCAAGGTAATCGTCCAGATAATTTATAACCCATATTTTTTGGGAACGTAATGCATGGGTTATGACGTCAGTTGTCATCTGGCACGCCGCGGCCCCACTTTTCATTCCGAACGGAACCGATAAATCTACGTAATTTTCTGACCCCCAACATAAGCCTAATACAGGATAGTCCAATGGATCCATACGTAAATTACAGAACGCTCTTTCTAAATCAATCTTAAAAAGCAATGCTTTGGGACCCAATTGCCTGATTTTTTGTATTATCATATCAATACTAGGATATTTAATTACAAAATTAATGTCTTCAAACATATTATCAGGTATACAACTGTTAACACTTTGGCCTATAGGCCAGGATAAGTCCACAATCACACAAACTCCCCCATCTGGCTTACTTCTGGCCATAAGCGGGGAAAAATGTGTTTTGATAAAGGGCTTGACATCAAATGGACCAGCCATGGCCTCTTTCTGAACTTCTGTTGCAAAGTATTTGACCACACCATCAGGGTTTTGTAAAGCAGACTTATGATTATCTACAATTTCATTATACTGAAATAAATTATAATCTAAATTCAAAGGAAAACCATATTCCAAATACTGACCAAGTATCTTAAGGTCATAATTTTTTTAAATATTTTTCCAATTTTCAATATTCAAACCAGATGGAACCCTAATTTGAGCTCCTAAATAATTAGGTTTTCCATGCTTAGCCACTTCTGTATTTCATTTACCCAAGCAATACTATTTGAAAAAGGTATAACATTAGATTGGGCAGCAGGAATAAATTTTGGTATATTATTTGGTATAAAACCAAATTCACGGGTAGCAGGCCACACCATGGCCATGTTCCCCCCCTCCTCAAGCAAAGCATCTGTTTCTAAAATACAATGGGGGCTTACATCCAATATAGACGAATTATCATATATAATGTGGTCATTTGTGCCATATAAAGAGAAACTATTATTAGAACTAAAATAACTAAGTGAAAGAGCAGAATACATATATTCTAAACCACTACCATGACTTAATGTATTAAGTACTTGGCTAACAGAGTTGTGGGGACCAATGCCAGGTCCTGAACAATAAAGGTCGTAGCCTTCCAACAAAAAGCTAAGGTCAGATTGTCGCTTACAAGTGCCAACTTCCTGACCAATATTAGTATGTCCCAAATTTGATGCAAGATCTAGTAAGTTGGTGTCGATAGTTCCAGCACTTACCTGGCACAAACTTAGCACATACTCAGGTGAGTATAAGGCATAGGGGTTAGTAAGCGAGTTGACACTTGTAAAAGACTCACTTTCATTATAATCATAGCTATCACTATGTAACCATGTATTCTTATTGACCTGATACTCTGAGGTCTGAATCTCGACATTTGTAATACTTTTGGCCTTGGTTAAGACCCAACTGTCAGTCTTGTCTATTTCAACAAAATCGACAGAAATTGGAAATGCTACTGCATAACAATAATGGTTTCTACCAGTGTGCCAAGACGGGGCATCTGTGAAACTATTGAGTAGTGAACAACAATCACTATTATTGCTATAAGATTCTACCGTAAATCTTTTGTCGTTTATGTGGTTTATTAACTGAGTTTGTAAAAAAATGTATGTTCCACATCTAGACAGATATTCAATTTTATTAAATACGCTGCTGTTGTTGCCTAGGTTTTGTACCTTCTGACTTTGTGTTTGTTGACTGATTTTTGGCCCTCAGACATTTAACAGAGGGGTGATCAAATTTTTTGTGAGTTTCACGCATACAAAAAGAGCAGTAATGCTGATACAACACATTGCCCACTGTATGTTCACTTTCATAGCGACAATAACCTTTATTGTAATGACTACACACTTGGGTTTGAATGCTAGATGCCATATTTGGTTTACTTTGTTGCACCATTCTTTGTGTATAACGATTTTTAATCTTTTCTATGAGGTCCAATCTTGACCAATCGACCCTGCCCTTCTCAACCTCTTGTAAGACTGCTGCATGAGCTCGCCTTGCAGTACTACTAGAAAGTTCAACTGCATCTTGCATTAGCAACGTCAAATAGTACAACATATTTTCTCTAATTGTGTTGCTATCCTGCTCAAGTATACAATACATCAGGCCTTGAAACCACTGTTCTAATGAAAGATCATCAGAAGTGGGTTATTTTTGACCAACTAACACAGAGCAATAATCTTGGGGCCAACTGATGGGAACTTTAACTTTAGAAACACCAGATCTGAATCTACCTGACTTAAGTGCAGTATTTGGCTTACCTTGATTATCCCCCCTCGAGATATTTTGATATTCTCGAAGCCTTCTATCAACCTCTGCCTGTACTCTGGAATCACTCTTCAATTCTTCGAAGCTTGGCAACTTGGCTGGATCCTTGGCAACTGAATTTCTGGAAGATTTTTGGGGAGCTCTGTGCAGAAGGAAGCGCTGAGATCTCATTCAAACTGACACGTGCCTCCTGTTTCTGTAGGTAAACTTCTTGTTCTTTTAGCTTACTGTCCATACCTTTTACCACTTCCAACAATTGTGAAGACAACTTATAGGAAATCGTGTTCTTCAAATCTTTTGGTGGGATCATTATCATGGTGAACACCTTCATCCAAGCTTGAATGTGGTCCTTTATACTTATAATGGCCTATGTTTCCCTTATTTTTATTCTTAGACATTTGGGATGTGAAGACAACTTGTAAGAAATCATGTGCCCCAAACCTTTCAGTGGTGTCAAATTTGCCCATGGGGCCCTCCTTTAGGGTTGAATATGGTTTTTCACATTTACAATGGCTGGAAATAATCTGTATGTCACGCTTCAACCATGTCCCGTCCGGGGATACACTGCGTTGAGACGCAATATCTAGTTTCTTATAGAACTTCACAATGCTTAATAATCAAAAGACAGACTGTAAGGCATGACAAGCAGGAAACGAAAAATCCCACAAGATTCATAGCCCGGAGACATACATAGGGGGTTGGGATGTACACCACAAAGACTATTGGAAGAATACAATGAACCTAGGGTTGGTAAGCTTTTGTGAAGACCAAAGCTTTGAGTTTCTTCCTAAAAGAAGAGATGTGGCAGAGCAAATGTCATCCAGCAATTCATTTCATACTTCTGGAGCATCAGCCAAGTTTGCCTTAAGAGAGATTGAGTTCCTAGTGTAGCCACAAAAACAATCACAAAAGTGTAAAGCATTTCTCAAAAACCAAGGAAATAGCAGGGTGGTTTCCTTACTGGCGAATTTCACATGTCTTTACATGTTGAACATGTGTTGGTCCTCTGGTTTATAGATCATGGCAAACCCTGTGATGGATATTTTATTAAGCCCTGTTATACCCTTTGTATTCACTTTTACCTTCATTTTCATAGCTTTAAAATTATATTTTATAACCTTTTTAGGGTGGTTTGTTTGAGCCAAACGGTTAATCCTGGTTGGTGTAATTCATGTGAAGGCAACATGGTGTGGCGTGAGGCCGTGGCGGGTATTGTGTTTTCAGACGTTCCGATTTCAAATTGCATGAATTATGCTACATATTGCTTGATAAGGTTCACCATTGGTGTTTTTTATAACATATATACTCCATTTCAACAATTTGGTGTCTTAATCTGCTTAATATTGCCTTAGTTTCCTTAATTATCAGTATACCCTATTATCGCCCACATTCCCCATTATCGTGGTATTATTTTCAACCCATTTGTTGTTGTAATTCACATTCCCCCTTATCACCTGACATGTCCCAGTGATTATTTTATGGTGTTTATGTCCCATTATCATTTTTATTGTTTAAGGTCATTGCTGTGGTGGTTTTAACTCTGGCTTGTGAATGACTGTAATTATGGGTTCCTCTGCTTTTATGGTTTGCTAACTCTTGCAATCTTTTTGCATTTGTTTTCTCGTGACAGTTGATTTTCACACAGTTCTGGTTTCCTTTATGTTTTTGGACTGGGTAATGTGTTCTCGGCCATGTTATTTGTGAAAGTCATTCTAGTGATATGTTTCCTGTGTGTTGGTTTCTTGTGTAACTGGCTGAATGCTGACAGGAGTCAGAACTGCGAAAAGATTGACCGGAGTATCCCTTCTATTTTTCGGCTTTCTGTCTTGATCCGTAAATATTGTTACACTAGCGATACAAAACAGCTAGGTTCCTCCACAACTGAAATTTAAAAACCTACTACTACTCCTTTTGTTGTGTGGCGATGTTGCTTCAAACCCTGGCCCCACCAGTTTTGGATTTGTCAATTGTAGATCCGTTCGCAATAAAGGCCCTCTCCTGCAGGACCTGATAAAACGCGGTGACCTAGACATCCTGGGTCTAGCTGAGATGCATATTAGACCAAATGATACTGATGGCCTCCTGAGTTCTCTTACACCGGCTGATTACAATTTCATCCAAAAACCAAGGTGCACTGGTCGGGGAGGTGGTGTTGGTTTTCTGTGTAGAAAAACGTTTTTCTAGACTGGAAGCCAGTCCAGAGCAGTGATGTAGTTGTGTCTGACAGGCCCTTCATTCCACCAGGGCAGACAGCTCCTGGTTCTACCAGTCATAAATAGCCTACCGGTTCAGGTCATCATACCGGTCTGAAGGAAGGAAAGAAAGCCACCCAGCCTGTTGAGGCTCCTGGTGCACTCCCTGGCAGCCAGCAGATGGAGAGTTCCGGTGATGTGTCAGCCACCTGTGCCGGCACAGAGAGTTCACCTACTGGCCCGGATGCTTCCCTTCCTGTTGCTTCCCTTCCTGACAGACACGAGGTGCACTCCCCTCAACCAAGAAACATTCCTCCACTGTTTCCAGTCCCACAATCTCTGTTGAAGAACCGGCTTCTGAAGTAGGAAACGTCAGTCACTGGTCTTCTAGTATAGCTGATGAAGGAGAGGTCTCTGACTTGGAATCCACCGGTCTGGATCAAGAAGAATTGCTGGAAGGGTACCAAGAACTGTCTGCTGAACAGGGTTACAGGGAGACTCTGCGTGGTGTGAGGTCATTTATGGCCTGGAATGACATACCGGAATTTAACTCGGCTTCATCTTCACAGGATGATAACCCATTTACCGGTAGCAGGTCCTCTCAAACCAGGAAAGTGTCAGTCAAAGTCCCAGTTGACGAATGGTTATGCCAGAAATTTGAAAAACTGAATCTCACTGTGCAGGAAGGCTACCCTACTCGCAACTCTGAAACTGCTGGTTTGTGTAAAGATCAATTTATCAAGCCACCCAAGACACTTAAGTGGTATGGGATGCACACTGAGAAGAAGGACTTCTCCCGGGCGAAAGTGTACACCTGGACAAGTGAACCAGCAAGGCTTAACAGTAGTTTCCTAAGAATAGCTGGTCGTTCTTTGCCATCAGCACCTGCTTCCCGTCCGGTGTCACAGGATACTTTAAGGAAATGGGAACGGGCAGCACACGACCAGACGTACATGTGTAACCAGGCTGCAGCTTTCAGTCATTGCCTTACTAAAGTGCAGGAAAACATGTCTAACCAGTTGAAGATCATCCAAGGTGTCACGTCAAAGGGCAAATCTTCCAGCAAACTTCACCAGGCCACAGACGAGTTGGACTTTTTAATTATCTTCAATAGATCTATTACTCAAGCAATGGCCCGCACCATGCAAGACCTTTCAGATGGGGTATTCATTAATGTAGCAAAGTTAACACTGGCCAGAAGGGACAGTTACTTGGACTTTAAGACAGGAATAAAACAGGATACTCTTATGTCGCTCAGGTCTGCTCCACTCCACATGAGTGCACTATTTCGAGACCATATTTTTTATTGCGTTAATACATCCTATCCAATGGACAATTTGCTAAACCGGCGCAGACCGGCCCGCCAAACGCCAGAAAAAGTGTTTCCACCGGGTGGCCGGTCCGTAGTACTATGCACTCCCCAGATGGCGCCTCGTACTTCCTTCCTGTCTATCCAACCTGACGTCATGGCATCTTTTTCGTTTGGCCCATGTACTGTGCAAACGTGTTTTCAACATTTCCAGAAATTTTAAGGAAAAGTGTGCTTTATGACGGATTTTCAACCTTATATGTGGATATTTCACTGTAGAAGTGTTATCTACTGATCAAGCACGGATATAGATTTAGAAATCTGCTGGAAACGCTCCCTAGCTGATTCAATTTAGTGTTGATGATAGGGCAGTTAAGACGACAATATAAAGGCAGCCATTTTTTCTAGTTTCCTCCCATTCAACCATGGTGTTGTTATGGGCAGATCGACAATATTAAGGGAATAATGGATATACTACTTACAGGTATTTTTATCCGTGTCTTTTGTTGAATGTACCTTCTGTAACTTTCCAGTTCAATCACCATAGAAACGTCTTTTCTAGTACTACGAATAATATCACGGGCAACTTCAGTCTACGTAGTTTTGAACACTGCAAATAGAAGGAATTCCCCAAGAGGTGCATTCTTCAGAGCGCACTGGTAAAGACTTCTCTGCTGTAAGCATCAGTCACACCAGCCTAGCTCGAGTATTTAGTGTTTTTTCATCAGAAGCAAGAGATGAATTCTTCAGATTTCTTCAGAGCACACTGGTCCAGACATCTTTGCTGTAAAGCATTAGTCAACCGGCAAGCTCATGTTCAGCTGACCTCACATAGTATTTACATAGAAGGAACTTCATCTTTATTCACTCTCAGTCCCACCCTTGTGGACCCGACACTTGTGTCGGTAGTAAGGGCAGTGGATGGCCAGGACACTGGTTTGAGTGTACAGCTGGCTGAGCAACCGACTCCAGACCGGCATCAACCAGGACTTTCATCTTCAGAGCGCACTGGTCCAGGCTTCTCTGCCTTTAAAGCATCAGCCGACCGGCCAGCTCAAAAGAACGTGACCTCTGACGTCATATCCAGTCAGCCAATCGCATGTTCTTCTGACCAATCACGAAGCAGGTCACGTGTTTTCACCGAACGGCAAGGTCAGAAGTGCGTTCTTCAGAACTCACGTCTACTGTGACTACAGTCCCTGCTTTGCAGACCCGGCCTTGTTGTCGGTAGTGGGGTTTCGTGGACTGTAAAGTTGCCTTTAAAGCATCACACAAAGAACGCGAATACTGACGTCATCTCCAGTCAGCCAATCGCGTGTCCGAACAATCACGAAGCAGGTCACATGTTTTCACCAACCAGGAAGGTCGGAAGTGCGTTCTTCAGAACTCACATCTACTGTGATTCCAGTCCCTGCCTTGCAGACCCGGCTTCGTTGTCGGTATTGGGGTTTGTGGATGAGCAGAATACTGCGCATTTGCATGTTTAAGTATCACAAAAGAATGCCACAACTGACGAGCTCCAATCAGCCAATCGCGTGTCTTTCCGACCAGCAAGCTGGTCACGTGACACACCGAACACCAAGTGTTTCTAAAAATAGATCATAAGGGCTTTCCCAGCAACTGTCAAATCTACAAATAAGACGTGCGATTAAAGAGATACCTTAATTAATGGAGGAAACCTACAGCAAGCTGAATTCAACACACAAGACAGTTGTAACATTGCTTTAGTAACTGTTTAGTACTGGCCACACAGCCTTGTACACTTGCTTCAACAACTGGTTACAGAATGTACCGGCTGGTACTGGCTACACAGCCTTGTACACTTGCTTCAACAACTAGTTACAGAGTGTACCAGCTGGTACTGGCTACACAGCCTTGTACACTTGCTTCAACCTACCGGTTACAAGTCTACTAACAGGGTACTGACTACACAGTCCTTACTGTACAGGGCTTCACCCCCAACTGGTTACATAGAAAAAGCTGGCTAAATATAGACCAATAGCTGTCTAAATTCATTGGTGACCCCAGCCTGCCAGTTTTTTTGTGCCAGTTACAGAGACTTAGCTGTTTACAGTGAATTACCGGTTATGGAGTCTTGGTACCGGACAGAATTGCCTAAGGTAGATTTGGTTTCAGAAAATTCTTAGACCAATCAGTGGCCTTAGTGATATGACAGTGTCCCCAGCTACTGCCAGGCAACCTTCCCTTATCACACCTCTCAACAGCTTGTTATCGGTGCTGGACTTGACTGGAGAGATAATAGATTTCACCTTGACAAACACAGACCTGAATAACCAGCATGAAAGGAAATAGGCCTTCATCAAAAAAAAAAAAAAAAAAGTGGTCGATAGACAAGTTTTTCATCATGTCCATCCAAGAAAAAAAAAGGGTCAGCCATCTCAATTTCTTGTAAATGCTGCACCTTGCAGGATGCTGGCCTGGGGCAAGAGTCTTTTAAATGTGAAAAGTTGTGTCAGCCCCACCGGACCGGACCACAGAGAGACTGTTTTCTCGGATCATTGTCACCAGACCGGACCAGTGTCCGGAGGCCGGAGGGACAGAAATGTTTGTCAGACTAGCACATGTCCCGAATGTGGCACACATCTGCCTGTAGGGTCCAGACTAACCCCATTTCAGGACTTAGGAAGCCTTGGGGGGCTGGACCCTAGATAGTACAAATGTTGAAGGAGGGCTACACTCTCCCTTCCCAGTCAAGGTCACCCAAATTATCAACTGCTATGCACATCTTCACAGGAACCTATTGGTTAGAAGCATTACATCAACTTATGGACAAGGAATGGTGCAGTCGAGCCAGTTCAAAAGCTTCTTCAACCTTGCTTGGTTCCATAACCACGCAACCATTGGAGACCTATTCTAGGTCTGAGCAAACCAAACCTTTCGGAGACCATCAGGACCATCCTCCAACAATGGGAGTGGGTTACCTCATTAGATTTCAAGGACGCCTACTTCCATATACCAATACAGGAACAGTCCAGGACATATCAAATTTTCATGTCCAGGGTCAGACATACCAGTTCAAAGCACTGTCTTTCGGTCTGTCCACTGCACCCATGGAGCTCACTGTTGTAGCAAAGGAGTTGAAACTGATGGCCATACACAAGGGTATAATAATCCACCAGTACTTAGACCACTGGTTGGTGAAAGCCACATCCCACCGGGGTTGTCTCCGGCATACACTAGATCTAGTAAAAATATGCCAAAGTTTAGGTTACCAGTTCGACCTCATGGCCGGTCGGGTCCGACCTATACCGGACCATTGGCAGAACCTTCAGGACAAAATACTAGAAATACTGTCACTACCGGTTTGTCCGGTCCAGCAGTTCATGTCTGATAGGTTTACTAACAGCCACAGGAAAGCAATTTCACCTAGGCCGACTTCATAGGAGACCCATACAGTGGCATCTCAAAAACAACTGGAGGGTACCAGAGTCACCAGAAAAGGTGATTCCAATACCAAGGTGATTGCACCCACTTTTACAAGGGTGGTGGCAAGAGGACAATGTCATTACAGGCCAACCATTACACCCAAATAAAACATGATCTGCAGATTTTACAGATTCATCAAAAGCAGGGTGGGGTGCTCACTTAAACAAGCACACTGCAGGAGGCACCTAGTCCCTCCTGGAAAGCAGGTTGCATATCAGTTACCTAGAACTCAAGGCAGTCTTTCTAGCCTTACAAGAGTTTCAAGACCTCTGTATACACAAGATAGCACTTGTAGAGACAGACAACACCACAGTGGTGTCATACATAAACAGGGAAGGAGGCATGAGGTCAGGTCCACTTTGTACTTTACTATGGAGAATCTTGACCTGGGACGCCAGAAATCAAGTAACTCTAAAAGCCTGACACAGGCTGGCTGAGTGTGGTCGCAGACAAGCTATCCAGGCTAGACCAGACCACCTAAACAGAGTGGTCTCTCCTTCAGGAGGTCTTCCAAGCAATATGCAACAGGTGGCACCGGCCTTAAATAGACCTATTTGCCACGAGGTTCAACCTCAAGTTGCCCTTGTTTGTGTCACCGGTACCGGATCCCCTGGTTACAGCAGTGAATGCGCTCAGTTTGCCATGGTAGGATCAGGACGCATACACCTTCCCGATATCAGCCATATTGGGCAAAGCGGTGATGTTGCAGGACTCCCCATACAAGAGGATCATTCTGATTGCTCCGGGGTGGCCCATCATGCCTTGGTTTTGGGATCCAGTGGCCATGTCCAGCAAAATCCCACTGAACCTGCCCAATCTGCCCAACCTGTTGACACAACCATTCAATCAGATCCCTCACAGAAATCTGACAAATCTTAATCTTGATGCACGGCACCTGGAGCCTCAGCATTCGAGGAGCAGGGCTTCTCTGAGGCAGTGGCAGCAAGAATTGAGGCTCCTCAAAAAGGGGATCAACCAGATCAGTCTATGAGGTAAAGTGGACCATTGTTACAAGTGGTGCGTCACTAATCAGGTGGACCTCAGGGTACCCCTGTAAAGTCAGTTGCTGACTTCCTTATGTACCTTATGAGGACAGGAAACTACAGCACAGAACCATTGATGGTTACAGTTCAGCCATTGCTGATAAACTGGGAAATTCACCCTTCAACATCAGCAAGGACAAAAATCTCGCTCGTCTCCTGGACAGTTTCCACAGAGACAGACCCAAAGGCAGGAGGGGCGTACCCTTCTGGAACCTCTCACTGGTCTTGCACCAGCTGAATAAGGCTCCATTTGAACCAATCAAGGAGGCCTCCTTGAAGCATTGACCTTCAAGACGGTATTCCTCTTGGCCCTTGGGTCTGGCAAACACAGAAGTGAGATTCATGCTTGGCAAACAAAAAATGTAGACACCAATCCGATTGGTCAACGGTGTCCCCGTATCCATTACACAGCTTTCTTTCCAAGAATCAGCTGGCCCAGAGAGTCCAGACAGTGGCCCCAGTGGTTATAACAGCCCTGGCCCCCATCTCTGGATAGATCCCTCAAGTCTGACTGGTCCCTTTCTCCGGTTAGAGCATTGTGCTACTATTTGGACAGGACCTCAGACCTCAAGTAGAATAAGGAGGTGGTTTTTTGTCTCCTTTAAGAAATGTTCCAACAAAGACATCTGCCTCTATCTCCTCTTGGATCAAACAAACTGTGATCCTATGTTATGAGCTCTCTGACCAGGAGGCCCACTCTTTACATCAGGTTAAAACCCATGATGTCAGGGTCTTTGCTGCTCCTAAGGTCTTCCAGTCGGGAGTCTCCTTAGGTCTACTCTTGTCAGCCTGCCACTGAAGTCACATAATACCCTCACACAGTTCTATCTGAAGGGTGTGGCTTGGACTGACTCGGAGCTGTATGGGCTCGGTATGGGCTGCTCAGCAGATCCACAATTGGCCCTTCGATTGAGGAGATTTGTATATATGTACATAGTATTAACAGTTTCTACATGTACATAGTAAAAAATTTGATGTGCTTCCTTTGGGAGGTTTATTGACATTCTGGGACTGAACTCATCCCTCTCTTCCCCCTACCTCAGAGCAGGTCTGTTAAAAAGGGGGGGGGGGCAACGTCAGTATAACCCCGGGTAACCGGCTGCTGGTGACCAACCATGACCTTACAGGGTTTCCTGACCTTAAGGTAAACCCAGGCCTGGGCCTATTGGTCTCCTGACAAAGTCAGCCTAGACCGTAGGTTAAAATTTGCTATTATGAGTTCATATATGTCCCTAGTAACTTACCCGCCAACCAAGCGGTAGTTATTCAGCAAATTGTCCATTGGATAGCATGTATTAACGCAATAAAATTGCAAATTTAATAAGTAAATTAAATTTTTATAAGTTAATACCCTATCCAATGGACACACAAGACCCTCCCACCGACCACGCTATCAGCTTACTAGGGGTCTAACAGGTTTAGACAACGAAAAAGATGCTATGACGTCAGGTTGTCTAGACAGGAAGGAAGTACGAGGCGCCATCTGGGGAGTGCACAGTACTACGGACCGGCCAGCCGGTGGAAACACAGGACATCTTTTTCTGGCGTTTGGCGGGCCGGTCTGCGCCGACCGGTTTAGCAAATTGTCCATTGGATAGGGTATTAACTTATAAAAATTTAATTTACTTATTAAATTTGCAAATTTCCAAGGCGGAAGAGGAGATTCGCCATTTTGAGGACAAACGTAATCCTGGTCCATCAAGAAAGGCACCACATAATCATCAGAATGGTCAGAATGTCAAGCCTCGTCAACAAGACACTGAACAGAAACCTACTCTTCCGGCTTGGAAGCAACTTAGAAGGAGTGGTCATAGATCTACTAGGAGCAAGGCCTCTTCATTCTCACAGCGACCGGCCAAAGTTCAAAAGAGTTATAAATGACAATTACTGTGCTCAGGCTGTGGCCAGAAAAGTTTTTCCTGTCTATATGGCCGGCCAAGTGGATTGTGTTACAACTGGTGTAGTACCGGATTCAAGCTGTGTAAATGTGACCAGAAAGGATCATTATTGTGTGACAAGAAACTTAAAGACAAGAACTCTTTTACCTGTATATTATCATGTTGCCAGTCATGTTCCTTTTGCAGGAGAGTTACCGCACAAGAAAGGTGTAAATCCCGAACATCAAAGGTCAATAAAATCTGTGAAAGGTGTTTCTTGTGTAGATCAGTTGAGTTGTGTACAAAATGTCACAAATGTCCCACATGCTGTACCAAATCTACATGTAGGGACCAGATTACAAAAGTTTTGGACAAAATGGGCAGCCCTGGGCATCAGCCCCAAAGTGTTAACAGTCCTCAGAGAAGCCTACACCCTCCCCTTCCGGTTCCGACCAAACTTAACAAGAGTACCCACTATAACAAGCTGTTATGTAGATCCCCACAGGAACAGCTACCTGTTGGAGGCATTACATCAGCTGTTAGACAAAGATGCAGTAGAGTTGGTCCCTGGGGTTTTACAACCGATTATTTTTGGACCCAAACCCAACAACCGGTGGAGACCGATCTTAGACCTCAGCAAACTCAATTCCTTTTTGAACACACAGTCATTCAAAATGGAGACACCAGAGACCATAAGAACCTCCCTCCAGGCAGGAAAGTGGGTGACCTCCATAGATTTCAAGGATGCATACTTCCATATACCTATAAACGATCAGTCCAGGAAGTATCTGAGGTTCCATATCCAGGGCACAACTTACCAATTCAAAGTATTACCCTTTGGTCTCTCCACAGCCCCAATGGAGTTTACGGTAGTGGCCAAAGAGGTCAAATTACTGGCAATGCAACAGGGTATAAGAATCGACCAGTACCTAGACGACTGGTTGGTCAGAGCCAGATCCCACCAAACTTGTCTCCAACATACATAGATCCTAGTTACCCTCTTTCAAGAGTTGGGTTGGCTAGTGAACAAAGAAAAATCAGAACTGGAGCCCAAACAAGTTTTCAATTTCGAAGGTTACCAGTTCGACTTGATGGTGGGCAGGATCAGACCCACACCAGATCGTTGGCAGATACTACGAACAAAACTACAGGAACTTATATCCAGTCCAGTATGCTCAGTCAGAAAATTAATTTCCCTAATCGGGTTGTTAACAGCCACAGAAAAGCAGGTACACTTAGGCCGGTAACACATGAGACCCATTCAGTGGCATCTCAAAAACAATTGGAGGGTTCCGGAGACAATGGAAAAGATCATTCCCATTCCCAAATCACTCCACCCACATCTGAGATGGTGGCTGGAGGAAAGCAATGTTCTTGTAGGTCAACCATTACACCCACTAAAACATGCTCTGCAAATCTTTACAGATGCATCAAAAGAAGGGTGGGGCGCTCACTTAAACGAACGCACTGCAAGGGGAACCTGGTCTGTTCCGGAAAGCAAGTTGCACATAAACCATTTAGAATTAAAGGCAGTCTTTCTGGCCCTAAAAGAATTCCAAGACCTTTGTTCAAACAACATAGTCCTGGTAGCCATAGACAACACAACAGTGGTTGCCTATATCAACAAGGAAGGGGGGATGAAGTCGGGCTCTCTGTGTGCCCTACTTTGGAGAATCCTGTCCTGGTGCACCAGAAAACAGGTAACTCTCGGAGCACGTCACATCCCCGGCCGGCTGAACGTGATAGCAGACAAGCTATCCAGACTTGGCCAGACCATTCAAACGGAATGGTCCCTTCATCCAGAGGTTTTCCAAGCTATATGCTCCAGGTGGCACCAGCCCCAAGTGGACCTGTTTGCCACCAGATTCAACAACAAACTACCACAGTTTGTGTCACCGATCCAGATCCCCAGGCATGGACAGTGGATGCACTCAGCCTGTCATGGGAAGATCTGGACCCATATGCCTTCCCACCAGCAGCCATCTTGGGCAAAGTGGTGGAGAAGCTACAGGACTACCCCTACAACAGGATCATTCTGATTGCACCAGGGTGGCCCAACATGCCCTGGTTCTGGGATCTAGTGGCAATGTCCAGTCAGATCCCTCTGTATCTGCCCAACCTGCCCAATCTGGTATCTCAACCATTCAACCAGACCCTGCACAGGAACCTGTCAAACCTGAACCTACATGCATGGCTCCTAGAGCCACAGCAATCAAGGAGCAGGGATTCTCTGAGGCACTGGCAGCATGAGTTGAGGCTCCTCAAAGAGGATCAACCAGATCCGTCTATGAGGCATAGTGGACCATTTTTACAAAGTGGTGCCTCAATAATCAGGTGGACTTCAGGGCACTACCTGTGAAAGCCATAGCTGACTTCTCCTGCACCTGTTCCAGGACAGGAAGTTACAACCAAGTACCATTGATGGATACAGATCAGCCATTGCTGACAAGTTGGGCCATTAATGTCAGCAAAGATGAGAATCTCACCCGTCTCCTGGATAGTTTCCATAGAGACAGGCCCAAGGGCAGGAGGGGTATACCTTCCTGGAATCTGTCCCTGGTCTTACCCCAGCTGACAAAACCCCTTCTTGAACCTTTAAAAGAGGCCTCATTAAAACACTTGACCTTGAAGATTGTTTTTCTGTTGGCCCTGGGTTCTGGTAAACGCAGGAGTGAGATCCATGCTTGGCTACATAAGAACATTAGGCACCAGTCAGACTGGTCTAAGGTGTCCTTGTACCCCTCACCCAGCTTCCTATCCAAGAATCAGCTGGCTAAGGAGGGTCCAGATAGTGTGGCTCCAGAAGTTATACCAGCCTTGTCCCCCACTCTGGATAAGTCACTCAAAGGTGACAGGTCGTTATGTCCAGTCAGAGCTCTTTGTTACTACTTGGACAGGACCTCAGATCTTAGGCAGAACAAGGAGTTAGTCTTTGTCTCCTTCAAGAAAGGATTCGACAAAGATATCTCACCTGCCACCGTCTCCTCATGGATCAAACAGACTGTGATCCTATGTTATCAGCTCTCAGACCAACAGGCCCTTACCTTGCATCAAGTTAAAGCCCATGATGTTAGGGCTTTTGCTGCATCTAAGGCATTCCAGTCAGGAATCTCCTTAGAGCAAATTTTATCAGCCTGCCACTGGAAATCTCATAATACCTTCACACAGTTCTACCTGAAGGATGTGGCTTGGGCTGATTCAGAGCTTTTCCAATTAGGGCCAGTAGTGGCTGCTCAGCAGATCCACCATCTGGCCCAATGAGGAGGAGACATTATGTGTAAATATGTACATAATGTATATACTGATACTTAGATAAGTATAAATCAATAAAAAAAATAGCATCAGAGATGCCCGTACCCAACAGCCTGGGAAAACAGTTTTCAACACCACGAGATATAGAAGTAGTGAAACAGTACACAGATTGGGATACTTTCAGAGCAGTGTCAGTGCCCAAATAATGTTTAAGTAGAGAAAATAACATCTAAGAGAAAGAACTGCATGTAAAGAATAAGTATTAAACAAGACAATTCAGTAAACTAAAAATTATGAAGCTTTAAGACTTCTCCCATTTTGATTTTCATTTGTATGGTCGAATTATGGTTTGGATGTTTTGAATATTACCCATACATACAGATGTAGCAATACATGCTTTTATGTGGAATAGGGGCAAAACCTGTGGCTCACTTGATGCAATACCATCTGTTACAATGGGAAATTGCAAAAATAAAACAGTTAATGACTTCTAATATGACTTTAACAGTGCTTAATCTACACCAAAAGGTGCAACAACCAAGATTCGAGTAAAAAGATATGAGAGATATAAGAGAGATAAACAGTATCAGATATCCTTGTAGAGACATAAAATAGCATCAGATATACAAGATCAAAGATCAAATCCAGGTCACACCATGATGCACACATATAACCCTTGACCAATGTCCCTACCAAATATCAACTTCCTACACCTTATGGTTTCTAAAATATAGCCCAGACAAGGGATTATAGGTCTAGGTCACTACGGCAAGGTCAAATCAAGGTCGCACCATGACGTCCTACATCTACACACCCTAGCCAATGTCCCTACTCAGTATCAACTTCCTACACCTTACGGTTTCCGAGATATAGCCCGGACAAGATTTTATAGGTCAAGGTCACTACAGCAAGGTCAAATCAAGGTCACGTCATGATGTTGCACACCTACACCCCCTAACCAATGTCCCTACAAAGTATCAACTTCCTAAGCCTTACAGTTTCTGAGATATAGCCCAGACAAGATTTTATAGGTCAAGGTCACTACAGCAAGGTCAAATCAAGGTCAGACCACGACGTTGCACACCTACACCCCCTAACCAATGTCCCTACCAAGTATCAACTTCCTACACCTTACGGTTTCCGAGATATAGCCCGGACAAGATTTTATAGGTCAAGGTCACTACAGCAAGGTCAAATCAAGGTCATGCCATGACGTTGCACACCTACACCCCTAACCAATGTCCCTACCAAGTATCAACTTCCTACACTTTACAGTATCCGAGATATAGCCCGGACAAGATTTATAGGTCAAGGTCACTACGGCAAGGTCAAATCAAGGTCAGACCATGACGTTGCACACCTACACCCCCTAACCAATATCCCTACCAAGTATCAACTTCCTACATCTTACGGTTTTTGAGATATAGCCCGGACAAGATTTTAAAGGTCAAGGTCACTACGGCAAGATCAAAGGTCAAATCAAGGTCAGACCATGACGTTGCACACCTACACCTCCTAACCAATGTCCCTATCAAGTATCAACTTACAGCCTGGACAAACTTTTTACCGCCGCCCATCCGGACACCATGGGTGAAAACAATTACCCGATAGCCCTTAAGGGCTGTGTGGTAAAAACTGTGCATTGCTTCCTTTGGGAGGTTTATTTTCTTGGGACTGAACTCATCCCTCTCTTCCCTGACCTCGGAGTAGGTATGTAAAACACGGGGGGGTGGGGGGGGGGGGGGGCAGTGTCAGTATATCTTCCGTTTAACCGGATTCTGGTAACCGACCTTGACCTCATAGGGTTTCTCTGTCTTAAGGGTAACCCGGGTCTATAGAGATTTTGTTTTTCTTTTATGAGTTCATTCGGGTCCCTAGTAACTTGCCCGCCTACCAAGCGGTAGTTATTCAGCAATTGTCCATTGGATAGGATGTATTAACGCAATATAATTGCAAATTTAATAAGTAAATTAAATTTTAATAAGTTAATACCCTATCCAATGGACAGACAAGGCCCTCCCAACCGGCCCCGCTTTCAGTTTACTAGGGGTCTAATAGATTTAGACAACGAAAAAGACGCAATGACGTCATCCTGTCTAGACAGGAAGTATGCACGAGATGACACCTGGTGAATGTACACTCTGTGACCGGTCCTGCCGGTAGTTATACAGGATGACTTTTTCTGTCATTTGGCTGGACTGGTCGTGCTGACCAGTAAAGCAATTGTCCATTGGATAGGGTATTAAATAAAAATTTAATGTACTTATTAAATTTGCAAATTTGTGGCAAAATCAAAAATAGCCCGCAGGTATAACTAAATGGGAAACAACATTGATATATGGGAAAAACTTAGGAACAACTTCAGTTGCAAGAAATATACAGCATCCACGAAATGTCAGATATAAGGTTCACAGGCCATGATTTCTTACAAGTTGTTTTCATATTTTGATGCCCTAGAACGAATTGTAAGGGAGATATAAAGCCCCTTTAGTATAACACTACATGACCTTGAAGCAGGGATCAAAGGTCAAATTTGACACTTGCAAAAGATTTGCAGACCATGTCTCATTCGAATAAGGGAGATAAGGCAGCCATCTTGTTTTCAAAACAAGGCCAAAATTACTCTCAGGTAAGCTTTCCTAGTCGTTTACATTTTGCGCAAATGTGACACTGCTACCTGCAATATTTTAAATTTTACAACATATCAAACGATTTTTGAGCACATCTGCTATGGCTGCCATGTTGTTTTTAAAAATGGGTAACATAATTTTTTACAGACGTGTTCACAGTCATCAACATGCTCCGCAAATTTGGTGAAGATATGCAACTGTGGTAACTTCTGTTAAATAGCGCCCCTTTCTAAATTAAGAATTTTAAGATCAAAAGTATTTAAAGCATTGGTATGGCAACAGGTATTGTCTGATACCCTCCCAAACCTATTATCTGTAGATCCTGTTTAGGTTAACATATCCAAATTTGGTGAAAATCCATGCATCGCTTTAGGCTGTGGAACACCCACAAATGTTAAAACCCTTTTACATTCAAAGCATTGCCATAGAAACAGTTGTTGCTAGATACCCCCCAAAAAACTAATCAGCTCTAGATCCTCTTGGGGTAAACATATCCTGAAAATTTGGTCTAAATCCATGCACAGGTTTAGGTTGTGGAACACCCACAAGCTTTAAGATGAAAAACATCTTTAAAGTGTTGCCATGGCAACAGTTGTTACCGAATACCCCCCAAAACCTAATCAGCTCTAGATCTTCTTGGGGTAAATACACCCTGAAAATTTGGTGAAAATCCATGCAGGGGTTTGGGATGTGGAACACCCACAAGCTTTAAGACGAAAAACATCTTAAAAGTGTTGCCATGGCAACAGTTGTTACCGGATACCCCCCAAAACCTAATCAGCTCTAGATCCACTTGCGGTAAACAGACCCTGAAAATTTGGTGAAAATCAATCCAGGGGTTTGGGATGTGAAACACCCACAAAGTTTAAGACCAAAATATCTTAAAAGTGTTGCCATGGCAACAGTTGTTACCAGATACCTCCCAAAACCTAATCAGCTCTAGATCGTCTTGGGGTAAACACACCCTGATAATTTGGTGAAAATCCATGCACGGGTTTGGGCTGTGGAACACCCACAAAGTTTAAAACAAAACAAGAGGAGAGTGCCCGTGAACGGGCACTGTGTCAGCTGACTGAGTGTTTTTGATTTGTGAAGGTAATAATGACAGGAAAGCATAATTATCAGGGAAAGTGCTGTACAGAAGTACAGTAAATGGTAATTGAACAGCATGTTCAAAGAAATTGTGAACCTGATGAAAAGGAGCAAAAAGTTGTGCCCTGCAAATGGTTTTATGAAGAAAGTAACAAGGTAACTGTTTAAGTGTAAAGAGTAGGTTAAAACATATTTAAAGAAATACTGCAAATGCAGTATCCTCGTACGACCTTGAAGGGGTCCAAGGTCAAATCTGACCACACAAAAATATTCCCAGCCCATGATTTCCTATAGGTTGATTTACCATCCCAAACCTGTAGGACCAATAATAAGCGAGTTATAAGCACTTTTAAGTTTGGCTGTCCTTATTTGACCTTGAAGGAGGGGTCCAAAGGTCAAATCTGACCACACCAAAAGATTCCCAGCCCATGATTTCCTATAGGATGGTTTACCATCCCAAACCATCTAGAACCAATAATAAGCGAGTTATAGGCACTTTTAAGTTTCGTTATATTTGTTTGACCTTGAAGAAGGGGTTCAAGGTCAAATCGGACAACATCAACAGATTCCCAGCCCATGATTTCCTATATGTCTGTTTACCATCCCAAACCTCTAGGACCAATAATAAGCGAGTTATAAGCACTTTTAAGTTTGGCTATCCTCATTTGACCTTGAAGGAGGGGTCAAAGATCAAATCTGACCACACCAAAAGATTCCCAGCCCATGATTTCCTACAGGTTGGTTTACCATCCCAAACCTCTAGGACCAATAATAAGGGAGATATAAGCTCTTTTCATGACTGACAAAGAAACACCAGTGGCGGCCATCTTGTTTTTCAAAATGAGCCCAAAAATATTCCCAGTCAAGATTTTATAATGAGGAACATATCCTGCGAATTTGAGATCTCTACTTATAATACCCTTTGCTCTAGAGGGCCAACAAAAGTCCTTTTTAAAGTCGAATAAACAACCCTGGCGGCCATCTTGTTTTTCAAAATGAGGCCAAAAATATTCCCAGACAACATTTTATGGTTATTAATATATTCTGCAAACTTGAGAAGGCTAGCTGTAATATCTTTTTCATTAGAGTGGTAATGGTTAAATCTCTCTACACACTGCGGCTATCCAGTGGATACAATGACTTACTCAATAGTGAGAACCTGAAAGTAGCTATTGCTCAGCTATGCCATGATATAGAGGTCTGCAATTTCACTATGATATAACTGACCAAAAATTATGTGAATAACATATTTAAACAAAATACTGTAAATGTAATAGTTTTCAAGTTACAACTGATTTACTCAACAGTGATAACCTCAAAGTAGCTATTACTCAGCTATGCAATGAGCTACATGTCTAAATTTTTATTATATTATAGCTGACCCAAAAGTAGGTGAACAACATATTTAAGCAAAATACTGTAAATGCAATAGTTTTCAAGTTACAACTGATTTACTCAATAGTGAGAACCTGAAAATAGCTATTGCTCAGCTATGCCATGAGCTATAAGTCTGTAATTTCACTATGTTATAGCTGACCCAAAAGTAGGTGAACCACATATTTTAACAAAATACTCCAAATGCAATATTTTTCAAGTTACAACTGATTTACTCAACAGTCAGTACCTGAAAATAGCTATTGCTCAGTTGTGCCATGAGCTACAGGTCTGTAATTTCACTATGTTATAGCTCACCCAAAAGTAGCTGAATAATGTATTTACACAAATTTCTGTTAATGCAATAGTGTTCAAGTTATAAGTGATTTACTCAACAGTGATAACCTCAAAGTAGCTATTACTCAGCTATGCCACGAGCTACAGATCTGAAATTTTACTATGTTATAGCTGACCCCAAAATAGGTTAATAACATATTCAAACAAAATACTCTAAATGCAATAGTTTTCAAGTTATAAGTGATTTACTCAACAGTGATAACCTAAAAGTAGCTATTACTCAGCTATGCCATGAGCTACAGGTCTGAAATTTTACCATGTTATAGCTGACCCAAAAGTAGCTGAATAATGTATTTACACGAAATTCTGTAAATGCAATAGTTTTCAAGTTATAAATGATTTACTCAACAGTGATAACCTCAAAGTAGCTATTACTCAGCTATGCCATGAGCTACAGGTCTGAAATGTTACTGTTATAGCTGACCCAAAAGTAGTTGAACAACATATTTAAGCAAAATACTCTAAATGCAATAGTTTTCAAGTTACAACTGATTTACTCAATAGTGAGAACCTGAAAATAGCTATTGCTCAGCTATGCCATGAGCTATAAGTCTGTAATTTCACTATGTTATAGCTGACCCAAATGTAGGTGAACCACATATTTTAACAAAATACTCCAAATGCAATATTTTTCAAGTTACAACTGATTTACTCAACAGTCAGTACCTGAAAATAGCTATTGCTCAGTTGTGCCATGAGCTACAGGTCTGTAATTTCACTATGTTATAGCTCACCCAAAAGTAGCTGAATAATGTATTTACACAAATTTCTGTTAATGCAATAGTTTTCAAGTTATAAATGATTTACTCAACAGTGATAACCTCAAAGTAGCTATTACTCAGCTATGCCATGAGCTACAGGTCTGAAATTTTACTATGTTATGGCTAACCCCATAATAGGTGAATAACATATTGAAACAAAATACTCTAAATGCAATAGTTTTCAAGTTACAACTGATTTACTCAACAGTCAGTACCTAAAAATAGCTATTGCTCAGTTGTGCCATGAGCTACAGGTCTGTAATTTCACTATGTTATAACTGACCCAAAAGTAGCTGAATAAAGTATTTACACAAATTTCTGTAAATGCAATAGTTTTCAAGTTATAAGTGATTTACTCAACAGTGATAACCTCAAAGTAGCTATTACTCAGCTATGCCATGAGCTACAGGTCTGAAATTTTACTATGTTATAGCTGACCCAAAAGTAGGTGAACAACATATTTATGCAAAATACTCTAAATGCAATAGTTTTCAAGTTACAACTGATTTACTCAATAGTGAGAAACCTCAAAATAGCTATTGCTCAGCTATGCCGTGAGCTATAGGTCTGTAATTTCACTATGTTATAGCTGACCCAAAAGTAGGTGAACAACATATTTTACCAAAATACTCCAAATGCAATATTTTTCAAGTTATAACTGATTTACTCAACAGTCAGTACCTGAAAATAGCTATTGCTCAGTTGTGCCATGAGCTACAGGTCTGTAATTTCACTATGTTATAGCTGACCCAAAAGTAGCTGAATAACATATTTACACAAATTTCTGTAAATGCAATAGTTTTCAAGTTATAAGTGATTTACTCCACAGTGATAACCTCAAAGTAGCTATTACTCAGCTATGCCATGAGCTACACATCTGAAATTTTACTATGTTATAGCTGACCCCAAAATAGGTTAATAACATATTGAAACAAAATACTCTAAATGCAATAGTTTTCAAGTTACAACTGATTTACTCAACAGTAAGAACCTCAAAATAGCTATTGCTCAGCTATGCCATGAGCTATAGGTCTGTAATTTCACTATGTTATAGCTGACCCAAAAGTAGGTGAACAACATATTTTAACATAATACTCCAAATGCAATATTTTTCAAGTTACAACTGATTTACTCAACAGTCAGTACCTGAAAATAGCTATTGCTCAGTTGTGCCATCAGCTACAGGTCTGTAATTTCACTATGTTATAGCTGACCCAAAAGTAGCTGAATAATATATTTACACAAATTTCTGTAAATGCAATAGTTTTCAAGTTATAAGTGATTTACTCAACGGTGATAAACTCAAAGTAGTTACTACTCAGCTATGCCATGAGCTACAGGTCTGAAATTTTACTATGTTATAGCTGACCCAAAAGTAGGTGAACAACATATTTTAACATAATACTCCAAATGCAATATTTTTCAAGTTACAACTGATTTACTCAACAGTCAGTACCTGAAAATAGCTATTGCTCAGTTGTGCCATCAGCTACAGGTCTGTAATTTCACTATGTTATAGCTGACCCAAAAGTAGCTGAATAATATATTTACACAAATTTCTGTAAATGCAATAGTTTTCAAGTTATAAGTGATTTACTCAACGGTGATAAACTCACAAGTAGTTATTACTCAGCTATGCCATGAGCTACAGGTCTGAAATTTTACTATGTTATGGCTAACCCCATAATAGGTGAATAACATATGAAACAAAATACTCTAAATGCAATAGTTTTCAAGTTATAAGCGATTTACTCAACAGTAATAACCTCAAAGTAGCTATTACTCAGCTATGCCATGAGCTACAGGTCTGAAATTTTACTGTTATAGCTGACCCCAAAATAGGTGAATAACATATTGAAACAAAATACTCTAAATGCAATAGTTTTCAAGTTATAAGTGATTTACTCAACAGTGATAACCTAAAAGTAGCTATTACTCAGCTATGCCATGAGCTACATGTCTGAAATTTTACTATGTTACAGCTGACCCAAAATTAGGTGAACAACATATTTAAGTAAAATACTGTAAATGCAATAGTTTTCAAGTTACAACTGATTTACTCAAGAGTAAGAACCTCAAAATAGCTATTGCTCAGCTATGCCATGAGCTATAAGTCTGTAATTTCACTATGTTATAGCTGACCCAAAAGTAGGTGAACAACATATTTTACCAAAATACTCCAAATGCAATATTTTTCAAGTTACAACTGATTTACTCAAAATACAGTACCTGAAAATAGCTATTGCTCAGTTGTGCCATGAGCTATAGGTCTGTAATTTCACTATGTTATAGCTGACCCAAAAGTAGCTGAATTGAAAAATTTTGTTGTAATTTTAATTTTTATTAGATAAATACTTACCATTTCCTGACCATTGCTATATGTTGGTGCCATCCAACTCACTGGTCAACGTTGAGAAACGTTTTAAGAAACCTTAAGAGGCCAGTGAGTGAGTGTGAACTAGCATGTCCCCCTAGTGGTCATGTGACCACGCTAGTAAACAACCTTCATTATTTTTGTTGCAGAAAATACTCCCTTAGTACTGAATCTGCGGGGAGGTAGGGGGGGAACTCTCCTGGTCAGGAAATGGTAAGTATTTATCTAATAAAAATTAAAATTACAACAAAATTTTTCAATTTTATTGCGAAAAATACACTTACCATTTCCTGACCATTGCTGAATGCAGCCTTCATGGAAGGAGGGCAGTACTAGAATATAAAGACCCAGTACACCACTCTGCACAGCTATCATACACAGCACAATCATATAGGCATTCAGATCCAAACTCACCTCCCAGATGAGGCAGTGGAACTGTTGAGCACTACAAAACAACACAGCCTTGTTGTTGTTGTTGTTGTAGGAAGGAAGTAATCATTACAGAGACTCACTACCTAGCCTACAACTAAAACATTATGAGAAGTTTACATTGAAATTTACATGCATACAACAACATATAAACTTCCAACAGTCACCACATACCATACAGATCGCCTAAATCATAGTATGTAGTTGAAGTTCTCACAAATTGCCAGTTATTGCCACAGTTGAATGCTGTAGCTAGACAAACATCCAACACCCACACAGGTGACACAAATATTGGAAGTGTCATCAGCATATTGTGTAACTCCAAGTCTGAATGAAGTCAACAATTCTGCCTAATATAAATACAGATAGTATGACAGACATACAGCTGCAAATGCATACTAAAGTATCAATATAAGTATCACGCATATACTTATAAGATAACAAACTGTAGAACACAAAATCAAAGTCTGACCACAAGCAAACCAAGCAGGTGAGACTGAAAATTGGTAAAAAAGTTATGGTTTCCAGTAACATGCATATAAAAATTCATATACAGAAACACTATCCTAAACCTAAAGATTCTTGCTTTGACTCGCTACTGTTGAGAGTCAGAATTTGACTTCTCCTCAGTCAAAATGATAGTCTGCCCACAGCAAGATAAGATAGTTGACCTGAAAATATCTGCTGTAAAGCCTTCCTAACTAGGCACAGACAAGACATAATAATTCCTCATTGAATCCTTTGTCCCAAGTAAAAGTATTTCAAAACCTCACAAGACAAAGAGATCTATCTTGAGTAAAACTGCTGTCCCAGTAATTGAGAGCTGGCATATCGACCGGCTTAACTGAAGTAGGCCCATCCGAAGCCAACTGAATCTTGGCCAATAAATGGCCAGAGCCACTTGTGAGCAATACTCATTCAAAGTAAGGGAAGACAAAGCCAACGAGAATACCCTTCTTCCTTTGCCTAATGCCAAAGTCAAAAGAAAGACTGTCTTGAAAGTTAATAAACTCCAAGAAATCTTCCCCAAAGGCTCAAAAGGCTGTCTGGTGAGACCAAACAAGACCAGAGACAAAAGGAAAAGAAGGTTTAACCTATTGGCTACTGGATTGTCTCTATAGAAATATGTCAACAATCTATACAGCTGAAGAGTTCTAGAGACTTATTCCCCTTCAAGGAAAGCAATCTACCATTGTTATTCTGTAACCAGCAATAGTAGATGGCTTAAGATTCCTTTCCTTAAAGAAATAATTAAGGAAATTTGCTACATCTAGAAAAGTAGTATCTGAGAAGTTCACCACCAAGAAGCCTCAGATGTGCATAGATTTACCAGGTCCCACAACCAAGAACATCCACCATGACCATCATGATTCAATCATGATGAATCTGCAACTGAAGGTGGTCATCTTCTAAATCACCTGAAGAATCTTGGCTATCCTGGTGCAATCATGATGATTCTGCACCTGTAGGTGATCATCTTGAGTCACCTGAGGAATGAGAGCCACTGGAACAAACACAAAGCTGTCCAGATCCTCCCAAGAAATGAGTAATGCACCTGTTCCCCAAGCCCCACAGTCTAAGAAAGGAAACACATACACTGGAAGCTTAAGATTCAGGTTGTTGGATACCAATGGCATAATGATTGAACTCACCAGCAAGGGAAGCCTTAAAAGGAACCTTTGTGGAACAGATCCACCAGATCCCAAAAATAAGACATCCCTAGCCACTCTGATGCCATCCAGATGATTCTGCACCTAAATCTTGGAGTAGCCCTTCTTAATAGGTACAAAAAGAATTTTCTTGCCTTTCCTGAGATCTTTGACTTATCAAGATAACCTCTCAAGGCTCTCCCTGGACAAAGAAACCTATCTTGACCAAAGCAAGATCTAAAGAAGGTTCCAAAGCAGGAATGACTACAGGTTGCAAACCAAAGGAGCCTTAGAAGCCAAATGATTCACCTGCATCACCTGAAGAATCAAGGTCACAGGATCAAACAAACTGTCCAGTCCATCCCAAGAAAAGTTGAAAAAGACAAGCTTGTGGTTCAAACTAGTTGCAAAACAAATCCATCATTGGTGATTGTAATCAAAGACAGATCTGATTGAACACCTGAATCAGAATAGAAGATTCAAAAGTCATCCAAAAACACATTCAATTTGAATCATCTTGACTCTCATGAACAAAGAATTTGTTGGAATATTGTATACCCTGGGAAGTGATATGCCTGAATCTGAACCCATGGCATTCGTCCAAAGAATGATTCTTCAGATAAGGAAACACATTCCTGAAAGCGGGTACCTCCCTACCTGTTCAGATAGGAAACCACTGAAGAAATATCTGGGGAAATCAACAGATTCAGAATCCGAATCAGACCTCCAAATGATTCTAAAGGTAGTAGCCCTGTTAATGTGGAGTCTTGACCCCTCATGATACAACAGACCACTGGCTGTTTGATGCCATAATTGTGCATCCCAACCCTTAAAGAAAGCATCTAATAACAGAAGGAGATTGTGCTCCTTCTGATGAAGAAAAGGAAGCTCCTGCAAATTGAAAAGTCGTTCCACCACTGAAGATGGAACCTGAGAACAGAAAAACTGGTACATTATCTGTGTATTATGTGTGGTATCTGTGGTACATTAGCAGATAGCCTTGGGGTTACCTGATAAACAAATAACCCAATGGCACTGTTTTCTCCTATGAAGCCATACCGCCACCAAAGAAATGGCTTCCTTAGAAACCATTAGTCCGAGAAGATGCTTTGCTATGAGTAAAGATGTACCCTAAGGTGGAATCTGCAATCCAAACTAAAAATCCTGGTTTTTTTGTTTTTTTTTTTTTTTTTTTTTTTTTATAAGCTGGTGACACCCAATGCCTTCTACTGCAGCCATCAGGTTCACTATCCGTTGATGCCATAGAAAAGTCGAAAATAAACCATTTCCAAGAGCAAAGCAATGAAATGGTCTATACTGGTAAAGCATGATGCGTTCTTATAGATCCCACATTCTCACCATGGACTAACATAGCAAACAGGCAGTGAACCGGTGTGAATTGTCATCAACAGGGAAGTGAAGATAAGAATTGCGTGAATCCGGCTACGAAAGAATGCAACTGTAAGAAACGAGTGGACACACCCATGCACTTACTAGTAACAATTAATTGCGAAAATCCCAACTATGCGAAATTAAGGTACATGTAAAAGTTTATTACCTGACCTCAACTATTAGTGGTAGGCATCTCTTCCCAGCTTATCACAACCGATAAAGTGTAAAATTGTAGGGATATCACCATCTCACTGGTATTATCGCCCTTTTGTCGATCATTCCATACACAGCTTTATGCAAACTGATATCTCCCGCATTTTATTCATTTATTCTTAGAACACATGTCCACAACTGCTTTAGGAACATGAATAAGTACTCCTTCCTGCTATTGTTGCTTCTGTGAAAGGTAAAGTATGGTTGAAAAAATTATCCTCTTACTATGTTGAGATGTAAGGTGTAGAATATCTGCCACTACTGGACAAACATTCCTCCTAAAGATTACTCCTAACCCCTCTAAGTCTTACAGAGGAGGAGAGTTTTGTAACAGTGTTGGAGGATTAATTATCATAATGGGAACAAAAAACTGCCCTGGGGCCCATCTGTAACCATGTGTAGGAGTTTGCTCCTTCCCAGACAGAAGAAACATTATACAACCAAGATCACAAAATGAAGTTTTCCTGAGACATCTGACCAAGAGTACAGCAGGAGAAAACCTCATTAAGAGTGAAAAATGCACTTTTATTCTACCAAAATCATCTAAGAGATAAGATATAGAAAAGTAAGACTTGTAACACTCCTGATGAGTAACAAGTTGAAGAACTGGTCACGCACTGTCCAAAAAACATCCAGGACCATTGAAGACTGTAAATGAAAATACTGTACACAGTCCAAGGTAGTACTGGATATTCTATGAGATTCCTGTTAATCCTTAAATTCTTGAAGACCTCCTGACAGAGGTACTGTTAGATAACTCCAAATTATTAAATTCCAAGATTTGACATGATTATGCTGCAAGAACACAGAGAACCTGTATTGTTGAACAAAATCTGACAATGGGTACATATAGGTCTCATGTACCGGTGCCGGTTGCCAGTAGAAACCCTACATAACCAGCAGAATGAGAAAGCTAATTTGTGAGATGAAACACAACTCCGGTCATCTGACAACCCGATTCCAGGCCTTTTGGGAGGTATGGAAACTCGATTGTCTTCGGATGACGTCATGCAGGTATTTTCCTCCGTGCAAACGTTCCGACTGAACTTCACCGGATAAGTTAATCGCAGTGACAGTTCAGACGTGTAATCGGAACTTCTCCACAATGATGCATCTTGTGGTGAAAAAAGATGTCTGCCTCCATGGGGAATTCCTTCTTAACGTCCTGTTCGACTGAGAAGTACCAAGCAAAAAAACAGCCTCGAAACGCCTGGTTGTTAGAACCCGACGAATGATCAGGATTATAACAGTCGAATTATTTCTGTCATGGCGACTCCCTTGGTTGCCTAGCAACCTGTAAACTGTCCCTGCCGGAGCTAGTAAGACTGCCGACAGTTTCAGTGAATCCTGTAGAAAAACTTCAATCTAGTGGACAAAAAAATACAAAACTAAAAGAACTTGGCTCATTCTCATGAAACACAAGCCTTTAGAAGAAAAATAAGTATTCTGAACAGAGGAAATGTCTTCATCCAACAGCAAAACATCAATGCCGCCATCTTCCAAATAGTGGCGCTCCATCCACCATAAACTGACCACAAGAGCACTTTTTCTCTGTACTTCTTTAATTTCGTCCTGAGAAGACATTGTCAACACAGATGTCTTACCACAGAACTCAAAAAGCCATAAAAAATCCATGAACTAAATAAAAAATCCAAATAGAAAAAACACGTCCACACTCTGGGATGGCCAACAAAAATGATGAAGGTTGTTTACTAGCGTGGTCACATGACCACTAGGGGGACATGCTAGTTCACACTCACTCACTGGCCTCTTAAGGTTTCTTAAAACGTTTCTCAACGTTGGCCAGTGAGTTGGATGGCACCAACATATAGCAATGGTCAGGAAATGGTAAGTGTATTTTTCGCAATAAAATAACATATTTACACAAATTTCTGTAAATGCAATAGTTTTCAAGTTATAAGTGATTTACTCAACAGTGATAACCTCAAAGTAGCTATTACTCAGCTATGCCACGAGCTACAGATATGAAATTTTACTATGTTATAGCTGACCCCAAAATAGGTTAATAACATATTGAAACAAAATACTCTAAATGCAATAGTTTTCAAGTTATAAGTGATTTACTCAACAGTGATAACCTAAAAGTAGCTATTACTCAGCTATGCCATGAGCTACAGGTCTGAAATTTTACCATGTTATAGCTGACCCAAAAGTAGCTGAATAACATATTTATACGAAATTCTGTAAATGCAATAGTTTTCATGTTACAGGTGATTTTACTCGAGATGGTAGTTACTGAAAAGCCCAAAAGTAGCTATTACTCACTTAGCTATTGAAACAGACACCCAAGTTATTCACCATGTTGTAGCTATGAAAAAAGTAGCTGAATAACATATTTTAACAAAATGCTCTAAATGCAACACTTTTCAAGTTATAAGTGACTTAGTGCATGATTTCATGAATTTTAATGCATTAAAAATTATTAAAAAAATTTATTTAAAAAAAAGTAAGACAGATCCAGGTCTCATACTCACACAAGAGAATCTACCTCTGGCCTAGTACATATATGCAAGATATGAGAGAAATCCCTGCAATAGTCACTGAGAAAATTGTGATAAAAGTGTTGAAATTTTCACACTTGTGGTGGGGGTACCTCCCTTGTAACGTCTCTAGCAAACAGACGAACAGACAGATTTTCATGCCTTGAACAATTTTTCATCCTCGATAGATAAGGTATCTTTTAAAATAAACAGCATGTCTCTAGGCCTTGTAGTTTTGGAGAAGAAGTTGTTCACGCGGACGCCCACGCCGCAGAGTGACGACATAATGTCAGCTGACTGACAAGTCAGCTGACATAAAAATCTTTAAAATGTTGCCATGGCAACAGTTGTTGCCAGATACCCCCAAAAACCTAATCAGCTTTAGATCCTCTTGGGGTAAACATACCCTGAAAATTTGGTGAAAATCTCTCAATGGGTTTAGGCTATGGAACACCCACAAGATTTATGCCCGCCGACACCACCGCCGACGTCCAGATGGCAGAGGTGATGACTATAACCCAAGTCTTTATGGGCTGGGATTAAGAAGCATTTTAAGAAAGATCTCGTGTGAAATAAATTATTTTATTGACATGTTACACATTACATAACAAAAAATGGTGTATTATAGTTGACTAGCTTTTTGTTATTAAAACTATACAAGAAATGATTTTTTTTTACACTAAAGTCAGTTTAAAAATAAGTGATTTTCATTCACACTGTAAAAGTAGCTTTATATGTATGAAAATGTTGCACACATTCAGTGATAAAGCATTGTACTTTAATACAGCAGAAATACTGGCGACAGGGGCAACTCTACTATCCAAACACTAGGAGAGTGAGCTGATGTTCGAATCATAGATGGATAGCAAAATAGTATAGGCAACACAGTATACAATAAGAAGAAATAAATTGCACAGGATTGGTCATAAAATCCAATATTTAGAACAGAAGTTCAGCTACAACAAATTGTGCTGAAAATGAAGAGTTATGGTGCTGACAATAACCTGCAAACAATTTTATTAAAGACTGTTACACAGCAAAGTCCCTGCTATCGTAATATTAACCAGTGATGGGGGAGGGGTCATGCAAATGACATTAAAGATAACAATCAGTATCACTGCATTTTTATGTACTTTACACTGTACAAGTAGAACCAGTGAAAGTCACATTCAGGTGTAAAAAATGGAACAAATTTTAGTGTTTAAACCCCAGACAATACCACATTATTGCAGGTTTAAGTTCAGCAAGTGTAAATCGCAGTCAAACCTCTTCCTAGAGAGACTTCTCCAATGAAATTTACCCTCTTATCTGCGATTAATGGTTAAATATAATCAGGTTTTTTTGGCCCCTTATACATCTATTCCATATACACTAGTATGCCTCCGGAATGCCCTGACGATGCGGTTTCAAGCATACTCTTAACTGTCGTATGACCAATCTTGTCGAATGTGATGGCCGAGTACATCAGCATTAGCAATTTTCCAAAGTATTAAAACCTATCTCACGACTGCCTGCAACTTTTTTTGTTTTTTCTCACAACTGCTTTATTCCCTTCTTCTCTGTGATACAAATAGTCTTTTTGCTCCAGCGACCTGTCTTTATAAGCCGAACGATCTTGTCCCAAAAGCAAATGAGTGTTATGGGTCTGCCAATTTATTCTCTGTTTTCCAAATGTGAATGTGACTATTGTGTTAAGTGGTAACTCACAGTTCACAACCCCTTTTCCCAAGGTTGGGTGGAAGGGCAGGACTTCAAAATCATCCAGGTCTTTACAAAAACTCTTGTATATGGAACAGCAGCATTAAGATTAAGAGTGTGGCTGTGTATTTCTTATTAACAGTTTAATTAAGCCTACAGGTATAGTCCAGGAGTTCAGTAATTGTTCTATGAATTTGTACATGAATTTTATTGTGCATGTACACCTGAAGTTGTTTGGAGAGCAAGAGATAAACATTCTCATAAATTTAACTGAAAATTTCCATAACAATCAAATCAGATTTCATCAAAATACTATAAGAACCTTGTGAACAATATTTTCTTAAAATGTAGATGCAAACCAATAGAGCACTGGTTTTCTTCTTTTCTGATAATTATCTTATTTTTAAGCTAACACATGCTTCCTACGATTAAACAATGAAAATGCAGAGCACAAGTAGACTAATAAAGTAGAAATCAGTTTAAATAGAAGCGCTGCACTACAAATAAAAACAACTATAAAACAGTAGCGTAGTAATAACAAAAAACAAACCTTCAATTAGAAACAGCAAATACAAAATATGTCATTCACATAAAATAAATATATTTTTGTTCCCATTTAATCTGTACACTAAACACTATGAAATACATTCCATGCAGATGCAGCTTGAACATGTGTTCAAAAATTGGCATTTTTTTCTTCTGTAACATTATTACATAATTCTAAACATTACTGAAACATTGATAAAGCACTATCTCTCAAGTCATAGAAACAAAGAGTTTGTGGGACAAATTCATTTAACTGCAGTTTAATTCCAAACTACAGTAAACATAAATGGACTTGGTTTAACTTGCATAGAAGTCCCATGCAACACAATGCAAAATAATGAGAATTTATTTCTACATTTTATTCTTTTTCTGTTTTTTTTTATAACATTTTCGGTTAGACATGGCAAGATTCATATGACATGGCATCTACAGATTCATTATAAGCTTGTATCTGCCAACTCGCACCAGATTTCAATTTTTGAATAAACATCCAATATATTTTCATTGCATATGCTGCTAGGGTTGTAGGAGCTCAAATTAAAATGCTCTTATATTGGCAAGCAATTAAATGCATTGGTGGCATTACAGTTAAATCTATTAAGAAGAATTACTTTACAAATGAGAATAATTATTGGCTTTCTCACTGTCATTTACCCTCTTTTCCAGGGGCTGGTTTCACAAAGGGTCTCAGACTTAGCCTGGACTTAGGCTAAGTCAGAGACTTAAATCTGAGCCTTTTGTCTTTGTTAAGTCCTGGACTTAAATAGATTTCACAAAGGGTGACTTAACGAAGTCCAAGCCTATCATATAACCACAGTGGTTTTCTATGTTATGTGACACTCAAAATATTTTAGTGGCAACATCTCTCCTTTGTTTAGCTCATTTTAGCTATCAAAAAATGCTGTTTTTCAATAGGAAGCCTTGTAATCATATAGATATGTCCAAAGACTAATTTACGGAGGTGTTCTATATATTCATTCTTTATTTTAAAGCATTTCAAATTTTGAAGTGAGAAAAATATATGGCGGCCATATTTAAGCCTTTGTTTACAAAAGTTAAGCCCACGCTTGGGTAGACTTAGCCAAAACCTAGACTTAGCAGCTTTGTGAAATCCTCCAAGTCTAAGATCACAGACTTAGCCTCATTTTAAGACAAAAGTCTTAAATTTAAGTCTAAGTCTGGGCTAAGTCCTTTTGTGAAATCGACCCCAGGACTCCAGAAAGCTGGAACCTATTTTTCTGGTACATTAGAAATGGGCATGACAGGGTATACTTGTAAATAGTTCATCCTAATCATGCAAACCGCTGCAATAAAATAATGCAATACACACATAACAATAATAACATACTTTGTCATGGAACTTACATTTCAGTACTCAACTGCAATAAACGGTCAAGAAACTTAATCATACATGTGAACATTGACATGAGATGAATTTCTTTTGTCATTCCATTCAAGCATATTAGCTATTTTGGAGAGGGTAGGTTTAACAACTATTAGCTAACTTAATCTCAAATCAAATGTTTCAACCACAATCTAGTAGCTAAGCCATGAAAATAAAAAAAAAGAGAAAGATTAAAATGACAGCATACTTCAACCGTAGTTCAACTTGAATTTTCAAGCTTACTGACACTCTACACAATAACAAATGCATGCAAGAAAAAAAACAACCCTTAACCAAAATGTACAATGGTTAGCAGCACTTCATCCACATAACATACTGTATTTTAACTATTAGTAAAATTACTAAGCCATGATAATAAAAAATAATTTGCTTTTTGACAAGTAAAAACAGGATCAACATCACAAAAATTACAAAAGTACTGAAATCTAGTTACAAATTACAAAAATAGACCTCTCTTATAAATATCTTTCTCTTTAAATATAGTATATTGTATATTCAGCATGTGTAATAGTTATAATTACTGAGATGGATTTTAAGCAAGCAAAGCCCTTCAAATAAACTGATTCCATTGTCCTTCAAAGCTTGGTGATAATTTTAACTCTGGTACATGATTAATTGTAACAATAATTTTCAGACTGATCAGTGATTTATTTCATTCTTTTACATAATTTCAGCAGCAAGTCATTTTAATTCTCTGGTGTTGCAATTGTAAATAAAACACAATGTATATATACAGGCTACACAATAGAATATGGATAATACTATCAACAAGGTTAAACTGCAGAAATTACCTAATACATCTTAACAGAAGAAAGCAGTGGAAAAATATCCTGTTGGCACATGTAGTTTTACCGAGACTGGAAACCCTCTTCAGAGTTTTAATATTTGAAAAATACAGGAGAGAACCCCTATTATCCAAACTATTATTAACCACATGTTCAATTTTATGAACAGATTTTCCACTGTAATAAGTATGTATTTTTTCAAAACTAAAAATACCTCCATTTCATAAACTTTCTTTATTATCTGAACACAATATTACTCTCCCATTGTGTTTGGATAAAGAAACTCTACTGTAGTTAAATATTACTTAAGTACAGAGAGATTGCATAGGCATGCAGCTGACACAGTGTGTACCTTTAATTTTTGTTTACTTCTGTATTATATAAAATACTGGTACTTGGCTTAAATATTTCCTCGTACAGCAAAGGGTAGAAAATTAGAACAAACTCCACTGGTGTGGGTTCTATGTATGGATGACACCCAATTATACAAATAAAAATACAGCAATGTGTTGTGGAGACCTGAAAACTGAAATTTTTTTCCAAAAAAAAAAAAATAATTCATACAAATCTCAATATTCAACTTGTACTGGTACTACATATCCACGGTCTACAGTAACATAATGTAATCATATACAGATTTAGCGGTATGCCTTGTTGGCAACCTAAGACAATCAACAATACCTGCACAGCCCTTAAAGGCTGCAGGATAAAATGGGGAAGTGTGAGGTAAGACTATTTACTTTTCTGTAAAGCTAAAACTACCCTGTTTTCTTGATCTGTATTTTTTTTAATTTGTCAGCAAGAATTTACCTATACTATGCAATCAAAATAAGCAACATGGGGAAAACTGTGCAAACACTGAAACCTGAAAACGCAGCTGATAACAATTAACACATACATGCAAAATTTTAATTCCAAGATAATTCTTTGTACTTGCAGCATCTTATGCTTCATGAGGTCAATGGTGAATGTTAATATTTGTAACAACTGATCTGAAGTCAACTTTTATTACCAGCCTAAAGTTTCTTGTTGTTTTCCCACACATAGTACACAAACACGTTTCTGCAAGCATTTTGTAATAAAATGTCTGACACTTTATTGCAACTGAATATAAATTAAGCAATATCTTATAACAGAGGTCACCAACTTTATCACACCAACTCCCATATATTCCCAATGCATTTTTTTAATAACATGCCCAGTTTCAATTTGCTTTAATTTGTTTTAATTAATCAAAACCCTTTAAGTAGTGGAAGTATCAGTAGCAGAATTCCTTTAATATCAAGTGGTAATAAATATCAGATCCTGCAGAGCCTTTCCCACTGAAGTGTAACTAGACATCTAGATTTGCTGGTTATTTAGGAGAAGTGTGCTTCTGGTCCCGTGACATTCAATACAACAGAGTTTAACCATATTTGAAGAACCAATTTTGTGATAAACCAAATTCATAGAAACACGTTTGGTTCAAAAAGTGAAAATACTCAGCCATTGGACTACCAGAAAGTACTTCCTTAAACTTAGAATAATTGAGCCATGTGATAACGATGCCAGAAAAGCAAAGTCTTTTGGTCTACATGAACGACCTGCACAGCCATCGAAGACATGAGTAGTGCACTAGAATTTATGAAATTCTCACTCGGACACATCCTGGTCTAGAAATCAGACGGTCAACCATCCAAGTACTAATGCACCCAATTACTTCAGTGATGAGATACACACCCATCACACTGCTCCGCAGTTCATGAAAGTCTGGTGCGCACTTGTATAATATTGTTATCTTCATTCGTGATATATTTTTTCTGTATATGTCATTCGGGAAGTTTTCCTATTATATTAACTACTACTTCAACAATATGTACTACTAGACTAAGTTTATCATAAAATGCATAAAGAGAACTATTAATCACTTCCTAGATTTTATTATGATTATTTCAGACAGATCTGTCCATTTTGTATTAGTTCCAGCTGTGACATGGCTTACTGCAGTAAAGATCTGAAGACGATAGTAGGTGGTAGTTGTTCTAGTTGTTTAAACGTGTACATGAATTTTAATGTTAAATGTGAGACTATAATACAATAAATATCATATAGAATGGATGCAGTCTGAACACTTAATACTTTATGAATGCTGAGGTTTTCTTTCTAAATCACCTGAGTAAACATTTTACATTAACTTTTTTTTGTGAATCCCTTATCAATATTGATAATCTAGAATATTCACATTACACATATCAATATTGGCAACAAAAAAAGGTCATTTGTATAAATCAATGACAAACAAATGTTTCATTTAGATTTGATTAGGAGATACTGCTTCTTGCTCACAGTAATAGTTTACAGCCATATTGCTCACAATCACAATTTCCAAGCCGAACACACTTTCAATTAAAACAATCCATAATTTACATTTCAGAACATTGAAATATTACAAGCGACAGGAAAACAAGTGAAGACATACTTTTTAACAACTGAGAGAGCAAATGCAACTTAACACAGTAGAAATATCCCTCACATTATTTTGAACCATGGGGTATACTTTCAAAATTTCTGTGAGTTTGTGACAGCTTTAAGCCCATTTATCTAATCTGACATATTAATTTTAACAATACTGTGCTAATGGTAATTAAATTTATCTGATGGCCACAACGAAAAAATCTCACACTCTGTGGTGAACTTTAAAACTGCCTTACTCGAAGTGTACTCAAGAACATTTTGCATGTATGATTGTTGTACCCATTTCCAGTCTATTACCAAAACTGTGAAGTCTTTTTTCGCTGTAACATTTGAAACATTTCAGCGCTCTCTTTTCTTGTTCCACAAAATTGTGTGTATACCCAAAAACCATTCTATTTTAAAAATATATAACTTCTGTTCATACATTGGCACAAAAACATACATAAGTCTGATTTTAAAACCATTTAGACCAGAAAGTGGAATGGACCGGATTCTGGTTCACGAAGGATATAATAACTAGAGGATCGCTCGCAAAAAAAAAAGATAATGTTTTTGCATAGCAAAAACAAAGCGTCCCGAAAAGGATATAAAGGTGAGTGCTAAAGTATTAAGAAAATGCTTCGTTTCTAGCCTTATACTGTTGTGGCAACCAAAGTCAGCGCAGTCTGCTCTATCTAGCACGGTTTTCAAGATATAAGCATTTTTGTGTTTTGCAAAAAATAAAAAAATTTAAAATGTCCGCTATATTTGGCGAGACAAAAATATTTTGAAAATTGGCATGGTTACTCTGCAGAGATACCCAGCAGGTCCAAATTTTTGTTGAGTTTACTCCATATAGCACGGTTTTCGAGATATAAGCATTTTTGTGTTTTGCAAAAACTTTGAAAATTCAAAATGGCCACCATTTTTGGGGAGACAAAAATTTTTGTCAAGACCACTGCCGCGGTGTGTATCTCCCGCCAAGCATTAAAGCAGAAGAAATAGCTTTTCCGAGATATTCACAATTTTTCATTTTCGTGTGTGAAAGCTCTTCCAAAAGTAGGTGAATGAGTTATTTGAGAAAAATTGGCTATCTGCAATACTATTAAGAGATAATTCACATTTACTCATTTTGAGTAGGTGAATAATTATCTATGGGTCTGAAACTTCACCAAGTGAAAGCTCTGCCAAAAGTAGGTGAATGAGTTATTTGAGAAAAATTGGCTATCTGCAATACTTTTAGAGATAATTCGCATTTACTCATTTTGAGTGGGTGAGTAATTAGCTATGGGTCTGAAACTTCACCATGTGAAAGCTCTCCCACAAGTAGATGAATGAGTATTTGAGAAAAATTGGGTATCCGCAATACTTTTACAGATAATTAGCATTTACTCATTTTGAGTAGGTGAATAAATAGCTATGGGTCTGAAACTTCACAGAGTGAAAGCTCTCCCAAAAGTAGGTGAATGAGTTATTTGAGAAAAATTGGCTATCTGCAATACTTTTAGAGATAATTCGCATTTACTCATTTTGAGTAGGTGAGTAATTAGCTATGGGTCTGAAACTTCACCAAGTGAAAGCTCTCCCAAAAGTAGGTGAATGAGTTATTTGAGAAAACTTGGCTATCTGCAATACTTTTAGAGATAATTCGCATTTACTCATTTTGAGTAGGTGAGTAATTAGCTATGGGTCTGAAACTTCACCAAGTGAAAGCTCTCCCAAAAGTAGGTGAATGATTAATTTGCGAAAAATTGGCTATCTGCAATACTTTTAGAGATAATTCGCATTTACTCATTTTGAGTAGGTGAGTAATTAGCTATGGGTCTGAAACTTCACCAAGTGAAAGCTCTCCCAAAAGTAGGTGAATGATTAATTTGACAAAAATTGGCTATCTGCAATACTTTTAGAGATAATTCGCATTTACTCATTTTGAGTAGGTGAGTAATTAGCTATGGGTCTGAAACTTCACCAAGTGAAAGCTCTCCCAAAAGTAGGTGAATGAGTTATTTGAGAAAAATTGGCTATCTGCAATACTTTTAGAGATAATTCGCATTTACTCATTTTGAGTAGGTGAGTAATTAGCTATGGGTCTGAAACTTCACCAAGTGAAAGCTCTGCCAAAAGTAGGTGAATGAGTTATTTGAGAAAAATTGGCTATCTGCAATACTTTTAGAGATAATTTGCATTTACTCATTTTCAGTAGGTGAGTAATTAGCTATGGGTCTGAAACTTCACAGAGTGAAAGCTCTCCCAAAAGTAGGTGAATGAGTTATTTGAGAAAAATTGGCTATCTGCAATACTTTTAGAGATAATTCGCATTTACTCATTTTGAGTAGGTGAGTAATTAGCTATGGGTCTGAAACTTCACCAAGTGAAAGCTCTCCCAAAAGTAGGTGAATGAGTTATTTGAGAAAAATTGGCTATCTGCAATACTTTTAGAGATAATTCACATTTACTCATTTTCAGTAGGTGAGTAATTAGCTATGGGTCTGAAACTTCACCAAGTGAAAGCTCTGCCAAAAGTAGGTGAATGAGTTATTTGAGAAAAATTGGCTATCTGCAATACTTTTAGAGATAATTCGCATTTACTCATTTTGAGTAGGTGAGTAATTAGCTATGGGTCTGAAACTTCACAGAGTGAAAGCTCTCCCAAAAGTAGGTGAATGAGTTATTTGAGAAAAATTGGCTATCTGCAATACTTTTAGAGATAATTCGCATTTACTCATTTTGAGTAGGTGAGTAATTAGCTATGGGTCTGAAACTTCACCAAGTGAAAGCTCTCCCAAAAGTAGGTGAATGATTAATTTGAGAAAAATTGGCTATCTGCAATACTTTTAAGAGATAATTCGCATTTACTCATTTTGAGTAGGTGAGTAATTAGCTATGGGTCTGAAACTTTACCAAGTGAAAGCTCTTCCAAAAGTAGGTGAATGAGTTATTTGAGAAAAATTGGCTATCTGCAATACTTTTAGAGATAATTCGCATTTACTCATTTTGAGTAGGTGAGTAATTAGCTATGGGTCTGAAACTTCACCAAGTGAAAGCTCTCCCAAAAGTAGGTGAATGATTTATTTGAGAAAAATTGGCTATCTGCAATACTTTTAAGAGATAATTCGCATTTACTCATTTTGAGTAGGTGAGTAATTAGCTATGGGTCTGAAACTTTACCAAGTGAAAGCTCTTCCAAAAGTAGGTGAATAAGTTATTTGAGAAAAATTGGCTATCTGCAATACTTTTAGAGATAATTCGCATTTACTCATTTTGAGTAGGTGAGTAATTAGCTATGGGTCTGAAACTTCACCAAGTGAAAGCTCTCCCAAAAGTAGGTGAATGATTTATTTGAGAAAAATTGGCTATCTGCAATACTTTCAGAGATAATTCGCATTTACTCATTTTGAGTAGGTGAGTAATTAGCTATGGGTCTGAAACTTCACCAAGTGAAAGCTCTCCCAAAAGTAGGTGAATGATTAATTTGAGAAAAATTGGCTATCTGCAATACTTTTAGAGATAATTCGCATTTACACATTTTGAGTAGGTGAGTAATTAGCTATGGGTCTGAAACTTTACCAAGTGAAAGCTCTTCCAAAAGTAGGTGAATGAGTTATTTGAGAAAAATTGGCTATCTGCAATACTTTTAGAGATAATTCGCATTTACTCATTTTGAGTAGGTGAGTAATTAGCTATGGGTCTGAAACTTCAAGTGAAAGCTCTCCCAAAAGTAGGTGAATGATTTATTTGAGAAAAATTGGCTATCTGCAATACTTTCAGAGATAATTCGCATTTACTCATTTTGAGTAGGTGAGTAATTAGCTATGGGTCTGAAAATTCGAAAATTCAAAATGGCCGCCATTTTTTGCGAGAAATTTTTTGTTTGAAAATTGGCATGGCTACTCTGCAGAGATACCCTGCAGGTCAAAAATTTCGTCGAAATCGCTCTATCTAGCAGGGTTTTCGAGATATAAGCATTTTTATGTTTTGCAATTTTTGCGCAAAAATTCGAAAATTTAAAATGGCCGCTATTTTTGGCGAGACAAAATTTTTTTCAAAATTGGGATAACTACTCTGCAGAGATACCCTGCGGGTCAAAAATTTCGTCGAAATCGCTCTATCTAGCACGGTTTTCGAGATACAAGCATTTTTGTGTTTTGCAATTTTTGCGAAAATTTCGAAAATTCAAAATGGCCGCCATTTTTGGCGAGACAAAATTTTTTTCAAAATTGGGATAACTACTCTGCAGAGATACCCTGCGGGTCAAAAATTTCGTCGAAATCGCTCTATCTAGCACGGTTTTCGAGATATAAGCATTTTTGTGTTTTGCAATTTTTGCGAAAATTTCGAAAATTCAAAATGGCCGCCATTTTGGGCGAGAGAAAAATTTTTTGAAAATTGGGAAAACTACTCTGCAGAGATACCCTGAGGGTCAAAAATTTCGTCGAAATCGCTCTATCTAGCACGGTTTTCGAGATATAAGCATTTTTGTGTTTTCCTTATTTGGAAAATTCGTAATGATTAATTAATCATTAATTACTCGGCCATTTCTTGACCAATCAATGCCAAAATCTAATGATTTCCAGATTTTAATAGAATGAATGTATTTGCCACGTTTCAGGTGAATTGATAAAATTCCTTTCAAGTTATCATCCGGACAAGCTTCCCCATCGAAAAAAAAAGACATTTTTGGTCATGTGACCTCTCTGATTGGTTGAAATGTCACTGCAGTATATTCAAAAAAAATCCCCAAGGCTACTGCCTAAACCTGCCAAATTTGAAAAGAATCCGCCTAACGGTTACAGAGTTATAAGGAAAACAAAATGCGGAGCCGGCGGAGCCTGAAGCTCTCCCATACACAAACAAGCGTCCCTTGTGGGACGCTTAATTACCTTTTATCAGGAACATCTTGCACAATTAAACCTAATCAGCTGCCCCCATTCTACACACTCAGCATGATTTTTTTTCTTCTTAACACAAACATGTACAAATATAACTGCATTTTACTTTGACTTCTAATGAAAAACCAAAAACTGTGACATGCCTTGTGTTTTTTTTTGTTCAACAATTGGTTTCACTTCATTTCGCAAACTAAATAAGGCCATTTGCACTGCATCACACTCAGAAAGAAAAGAACTAAAGAAACACCGTAAAAAATTAAAGTTCCATACAATGATAAATCTATATTATGAAACCACATTTTGACTGTACACACAAAATATAAACTTAACTTCAAATACACTACTTCACAATTTATATACAACTAAGTTTATGCATATATATATATGTATATCAATATTTCTACAAGTACAGAGAATAAGTAACATGACATTTACCACAGTATGAAAAATTAGCCTGTAAGGAAACCCCTGTCCATTGTCTTGACTTATGGAAAATTAGTTACACATTGTGATCTCTCATAATGCCCAATTGATGGAAATTTGGATTACAATGTACTTTGCTTTACTAAGGGTGTCCCCTACAGTGGTAAAATTCACATCATGTGGCAAATTGCAGATTTCTTACCCTAAGTTAGTGCTGTCCAAATCAGCTACATATTCTGCATACGACGTAATACAAAAACTGCATGTGATCCTAGGTTTTGACACATTATAATATTATCAGCATTTATTTGTTCACTGAGCAGCAGCAATGGAAGTAATAAACATATGGCGGGATTACTATTACAATGTGGCTCTTTTATAAAAATGACATGCGGAGAATACTGTAAATTTATTCTACTGATCACTGGTTCAATGCAGTAACACTATTTTGCCGATTATAAAAAATGCAAGTCTTTCATAAATTGACTCTAAATCCTTCAATCAATGTTATATATATTAAAAGTATCATTAGCAATGTACTTCACCACCTTTAATGAGCGAATCAAATATATCGGCGCTATGGTTGCGTGGTAAGCCAGTATTTCATGCACATACTTTTGAATATAAATCGTGAATACTAATGAGCTTATCCAAGACATGTTAAATAAATACTTTACTTCACAATATCCACTATGCATTAAATTATCTTTATTAAAATAAAATCCTTCACAAAATACAACAGTAAGTTTGATTTTTATCTTATTATTCTGTACAAAAGATGCGAGGCATAAAATTTTTCAGATTAACCACAGTAAAATGCAGATTTCTTAAATCAGTAGAAAAGATTTGCTGTATCTTCTGATGAAGCAATTTCCCTTTTTAAATCCAACCCATTTGGGAGGTGGTACCAATTCAGATAATATCAGTTAACAGAAGGTTCTTAGAAGATAACATAAAAGCTGTTTATCTTTTAAACACCGATATCAAAAACTCTGCAGTGGAACAAGGTTAATTCAACAGAGACTTCTTACCAGCTGATTCTCTTAATAGATTTTACACATTGTAAAATACCAGACACTACTTTGTTTGATTTTGTTTCAATAGTTTCTCCACAATAGATATTTCCTCTTCAACCATGCCAGAGAAAACTTTCACAAAGATTAATTTTAGTTATTTTAATGAACTTGACTGTAACAAGTGATTCCCAGTAAAAAATTTAAAATATGAACTCATCTCTTTAGCTGATACAGACTTTTAACAGTATTTCTAAAAATTTGAAAATGTGCAAAAATTTCTTAAGCTAAAACTTCCACTTGTTCAGTATTTCTACACTGATTTCTCAAGTTTTGGCTCAAGAGGTTTCAGTCCAGAGCATCATAATAACTTCAAACAATTACCTGAGGCAATACACACTCATAGAATGCTTTGTAAAACTCTTTTATATTTCAACTTGGTACCTGATTCAAATAAATGCTTACTATTTGGAGATAATTAACAACATTGGCAAATTTGAACAATGATATATCTCATTTAGGCTTAGGTTTTGTGTTAAAGAAACATAGGATACGAATAGATCAAGATAGGTGAAATTTGGTACAATTTTTCCACAGATACATCAATTTAGCGAAAGGAGGTAACCCACCAGCAGCTTCAAACACCCCTGCTACTGCAAATTTCCAGTCTCATGACACAGGTCTACTGACAGCTGAAAATGATCTGTGCATTCAGTAGTTACAATTTCCACAGAAAGATAAAATGGCAAGCAACAGAAATACATCAATTAACCACTAAATTTTTCCTATCAAAGGAAATATGAAAATAGCATCAGAGATGCCCGTACCCCACAGCTTTGGGAAATATTTTCAACACCATGAGATATAGAAGTACTGTACCAGTACAAACTTCAGGATACTTTCAGAGCACTGTCAGTTATATAAAGGTCCAAACAATGTTTAAATGTTGAAATAATGTTTAAAAGAAAGATAATGCGTATAAAGATGAAGTATTAAAACAAGATAATTCAATGACAAGATGACAGCATTAATCAGTAAACTAAAATTCAACACACTTTATATACATCTGCATTTCCGAATTATGGTTGAGATGGTTTGAATATTACCATGCATACAGAAGTGTTAATACATTTAATGAATGCTTATGTGTGGAGTAAAATCTGCGGCTCACTTGATGAAATTCTATCTCTTACAATGGGAAGTTATGAAAGTAAAATTCTTAATAAATTCTAATATGACTTTTGCTTAATCTGCATCAAAAGACAGACCCAAAGGTGCAACAAGATTTTAACGGTCAAGGTCACAACGGCAAGGTCAAAGGTCAAATTGAGGTCACACCATGACAATACACACCTATAGCCAATAACCAATGTCCCTACCAAGTATCAACTTCCTACACCTTATGGTTTCCGAGATACAGCCCTGACGATTTTATAGGTCAAGGTCACTATGGCAAGGTCAAAGGTCAAATCAAGGTCACACCATGATGCTGAACACCTACACCCCCTAGCCAATGTCTCTACCAAATATCAACTTCCTGCACCTAACAGTTTCCAAGATAAAGCCCGGACAATATTTTATAGGTCAAGGTCACTACGGCAAGGTTAAAGGTCAAATCAAGGTCAGACCATGACGTTGCACACCTACACCCCCTAATCAATATCCCTACCAAGTACCAACTTCCTACACCTTACGGTTTCCGAGATATAGCCCAGACAACATTTTATAGGTCAAGGTCACTACGGCAAGGTCAAAGGTCAAATCAAGGTCAGACCATGACGTTGCACACCTACACCCCCTAACCAATATCCCTACCAAGTATCAACTTCCTACACCTTACGGTTTCCGAGATATAGCCCGGACAAAATTTTATAGGTCAAGGCCAAAGGTCAAATCAAGGTCAGACTATGACGTTGCACAACTACACCCCCTAACCAATGTCCCTACCAAGTATCAACTTCCTACACCTTACAGTTTCCGAGATATAGCCCGGACAAGATTTTCAAACTCAAGGTCACTACGGCAAGGTCAAAGGTCAAATCAAGGTCAGACCATGACGTTGCACAGCTACACCTCCTAACCAATGTCCCTACCAAGTATCAACTTCCTACACCTTACGGTTTCTGAGATACAGCCCGGACAAACTATTTCCCGCCGCCCGCCCGGACGCCCGCCCGCCCATCCGGACACCATGGGTGAAAACAATACCCCAACAGCCCTTAAGGGCTGTGGGGTAAAAACTGTGAAAAAATATCCTAAATATAATCCATTTTAATCACCCACACCCATGTTATGTATCTATGTATCAATTTTAGAAAGATCGACAAACTTTTGACAGGTAATTCACAATATAAAACATTTGACAAATACTTCCAAACTCTTCCAAAATATACTTCTCTCAGTTTGCAATTTTCATAAGAGCAAAATAAATCATATTTTCCATGGCAAACGTTTAATGCTTAATGACTGAAAATCATATATAATTCCATTTTCTACAAATTCATTCTTATGTTTGCTGTAGGGCTGTGACGGGTGCTGAAAAACGGCATCGAGTACTCGCCCTCTGACAACCGTCCCGAATTCGAGTAACCGCAAGATTTAGTATCTACCATTAGAAGTCTTCTGTAAACAAATAGTCGGTTCTGGAAATGAAACTTTTCAAGAAAAACGTCTTCTATTTGACCATATATTATAGAATATGGAGTAAATTGTATGTTTTCAAGCGAAAATAACAACTTTAATTGATATTATGTGACGGAAATGCTGAAATATAGCATATTTTACACAAGCGTTTGATTACGTGGGCGATAATACAATACCTCGCGAGTAACCGAGTTTTTAAAATGGACTCAAGTACAAGCCACGACCACCTCGTACACCGAGGCTCGAGTACTCGTTCGCAGCCCCAGTTTGCTGTCATATACATGAATCTATTTCATTATAAGTGACAGTGTTCTATGCTCTTTCAAAATAATACATTGCCCTTGTACATTTAGAAAAAGCCATGACAATACCAACAGCTTTCGGCAGCTCTTTAGTAGAAATAATTTTTCAATGTAAAACAACATATTCACTACATGTAAATGCATTGGCTGAAAATACTGGCCACAAATTCTGTATTTCTTGGTTGTACTTGAAATCACTTCACACAAATATTAAGCCACCAGCTGTGTGGCTGCTATGCCTATAGTCCAGTTGCTAGGGAATCTGTGTCATGTGACTTCCAACTGAATGCTGCCCAGGTTACGTTGGCTTTATAACGAACACAAAACACAAGAAGATGATGAACACTCAGGTATTTGACTCCTTGTCCTGGAAAATATGAAGAAAAAAAATGAAGTTATTTATTTCTGTACTTTATCTCATTGTCAGGTGCAGATACTTTGATAACATGTTAGATTGAAGGATTAATGGACAGGGACTTGAAATATGATGCATGAAGATTTTCTTATTATTTACCTTCACCAAGAAGGTTATGTAATTGAGGATGTGCGTTTGTTTACAAAGTAAAAAATTATTGAAGGACTCTGATGAATTTTCAGGAAATGTCAACAGTGAAACAAGGAATCATCCATTAAATTTGGTGATACAGATCACTGTCTGGATCCATGAACACTTTGAACAATTTCGTTCTGAATCTTGTGGTAAATGGGTTACTTGGGTTAAATCTTTATGAGAACCATTGCAAAACAGCTTGTATATTAAACATCTTCTTTTAGACAATTTTGTATTCTCAAGTAGGGTCATGACAGGGTGCCCAGGTAATTGAATGTGGGTCATCATATTAGTGAACCAGTAAGTCACAAAACAATACATTTACTAAGCCAATAAAAACATTAGTGATAGCTACAAACCACTCAAATTGGAAAATTTAATAGTAAATTAAATTTTTATAAGTTAATACCTTACCTAGTGGACAGATGCATTTGTCCGGCGCCTTGCCGGTCACGCCAAACGTTAGAAAAAAACGTCCTGAGCTGGGCTCTGGCCGGGACCGGTAGTGTCCTGTTCATTCGCCAGGTGGCTGTATAGCCAACCTGCTGGTATACTGCGCATGCTCGCGCATGCGCTCTTCCTCTTTTTGTTGTCTACCTATGAATTTCCCCTTATACTAGAATAGCGGGGCAGGTAGGGTGGGAATCCCCTTGTCCACTAGGTAAGGTATTAACTTATAAAAATTTAATTTACTATTAAATTTTCCATTTTATTGCGTTAATACATCTTACCTAGTGGACAGATGCAGAATAACTACCCAGTGGAAGGAGGGTAGCAGAAGAACGGGAATTCCTGAGAACTCTAGATACTAAGGGGTGATTCCAGCCATGGTTAAATAAACCAGTCCTTAGGAAAAAACACCCCCCCCCCCCCCCCCCCCCCCCCCCCCCCCTTTTTTTGAAATTTCCTTGTACCAACTCAACCGAGGGTACAGAGGGAAGGAGAGAGATGAGTTCATCACGTAGTGAGGAAGACGAACAGGAACTGAAAAACCTAATAATTCCCTGGAACCACTTAGGCTCGTGATAATCCAGGGGAAAACTTATTTATGAAATTATGTACACTATACACAATAATTCCCAAAGAGGGACTTTATTTGTCCGCCTGGACCTGTTGGGCAGCCACAATGGGCCCCAGATGGTACAGGTCCGAGTCGGCCCAAGCTAGGTCCTTCAGATAGAACTGAGTAAAGGTATTGTGGGCTTTCCAATGACAGGCCGAGAGAATTTGTTCCAAGGACACGCCTCCCTGAAAAGCCTTGGAAGCCGCAAAAGCCCTGACATCATGTGCCTTGACTTGAAGCAACTTGTGGGAATCCTCATCGGATACTTGGTAGCACAAGAGCACTGTTTGTTTAATCCAAGAGGAGATAGTAGCCGGAACAATATCTTTCTCAAAGCTCTTCCGGAAGGACACAAAAACCAGATCCTTCCCTTTGCGGAGATCCTTGGTTCTGTCTAGATAGTAACGTAGGGCCCTGACTGGGCACAAGGACCTATCCTCCTTAAGCTCTTTGTCCAAGGAGGGTGCCAAGGCCGGGATCACTACTGGAGCCACAGATGCCGGGCCTTCTTTGGCCAACTGATTCTTGGAAAGAAACATGGGAGACGGATAGAAAGACACCTGACTCCAGTTCTCTTGGTGCCGTATATTCTTGAATAGCCAAGCATGAATTTCACTTCTACGCTTGCCTGAACCTAGAGCTAGAAGAAAAACTGTCTTAAAGGTCAGATGCTTAAGGGAAGCCTTCCTCATTGGTTCAAAAGGAGGTTTAGTCAACTGGTGAAGGACAAGGGAAAGATTCCAAGAAGGCAGCCCTCGTCTGCCCTTGGGCTTATCCCTATGAAAACTGTCCAATAAACGGGTTAAGTTTTCATCTTTGCTGATGTTCACCTCCTGATTTCCCACCATGTCCGCAATAGCAGTTCTGTAACCGTCAATGGTGCTAGGCTGGAGTTTCCTTTCTTTGAATAGATAGAGCAGGAAATCAGCGATCTGGTTCACAGAGGGCGACCGGAAGTCCACCTTATGTGCGTCACACCATTTGATAAAAATGGCCCACTTTGACTTATAAACGGCTCTGGTTGAACTTCTCTGAGGAGCCTCAATTCTTGCTGCCACTTCATCAGTGAACCCTTGTTCTTGAATGCAGGAGGCTCTAGGAGCCACGCATGTAGATTTAAGTTGGCTAGGTTCTTGTGAAGAAGGCCATTGAGAGGCTGAGTCACGAGATCCTTGCGAAGGGGGAGCTGGAAAGGAATTTGCACGGACAGATTGACCAGATCCCAAAACCAAGGCATGTTGGGCCAACCTGGGGCAATTAGGACCATCCTTAAGCATCCCTGATCCATTACCTTCGACGTCACCTGATTGAGCAGTGAGACCGGAGGAAAGGCGTAAACATCCAGATTCCCCCATGGTATGCTGAGGGCGTCCACAGCCCAGGCTGCCGGATCCGGCACCGGTGACACAAACTGGGGAAGTTTGTGGTTGAACCGGGTTGCAAAGAGGTCCACCTGTGGGAGGTCCCAGTTGGAGAACAAGCGATTGAACACTGGTAGGGACAGGGACCATTCTGTCTGGATCACCTGACTGTGCCTGGATAGTTTGTCCGCTATCACATTCAGGCGACCCGGAATGTGCCTTGCCCTCAGGATTATTCCTCTGGGATGGCACCAAGCCAGAAGTCTCCACAGGAGGGCACAGAGAGAGCCTGATCTCATACCTCCTTGCTTGTTGATGTAGGCAACCACAGTTGTGTTGTCTGTGGCTATGAGAACAACCTGATCCCTGCAGAGATGCTCGAAACTCTTGAGGGCCAGAAAGACTGCTTTCAGCTCTAGAAAGTTTATATGGAGGTGACTTTCTGGTTCTGACCAAACGCCTTGCGCTATAGCCTCTCCTAAGTGAGCGCCCCAACCTTCGTTTGAGGCGTCTGTAAAAACTTGTAGAGCGTGACGTAGGGCATGTAGGGGTTGCCCTCGCAGTACATTCTTTTCGTCCAACCACCAATCCAGATGGGGGTGCAGGGACGGGGGAACCGGAATCACTTTTTCCAGGACCTCCGGTACATGCCAATGCTGTTTGAGATGCCACTGAATTGGTCTCATGCGGAGGCGACCCAGCCAGACTTGCTTCTCTGTGGCTGTCAAGAGACCTATGAGGGACATAAACTGCCTGACCGTGCAGGAGTCCCTGTTCTTTACAAAGAGAAGTTTTGCCTTTAATGTCTCCCAGCGCTCTGACGTGGGTAGAACCCGTCCCGTCAGGAGATCGAACCGGTAGCCTACGAAATTGAACACTTGCTGGGGTACCAGTTCTGACTTCTCCAAGTTGACCACCCAACCTAATTCGCGGCAGAGGGCCAAGAGGGTCTGGGTATTTCGTTGGCAGGTTTCCGGGCACGGGGCTCTGAGCAACCAGTCGTCTAGGTACTGGTGGATTCTTATACCCTTTGTTTGAGCCAACAATTTCACCTCCTTTACCACCTTGGTAAATTCCAACGGAGCCGTGGCTAGTCCGAATGGAAGGGCTGTGAACTGATATGCCTTGCTGTTCAAAAAGAACCTGAGGTATTTTCTGGATCTGGGATGGATGGGGATATGAAAGTAAGCGTCGCTGAAATCCAGTGACGTGACCCATTCCCCTTTTTGTAAGGAGACCCTTATGGTTTCCGGTGTTTCCATCTTGAAAGTGTTTGTTTGGAGATAAAGGTTTAACTGGCTGAGGTCCAAAATGGGTCTCCACTTTTTGTTGGGTTTTGGGACCAAGAACAACCGGTTGTAAAAGGACAGGGAGGTCCGTACAACCACCTTTTCGACTACCAACTTTTTTCTTAGTGCAACCAAGGCCTCTGACAGAGCCCGGCTTCTTACCGGATTTGCATAACCACTTGTGATGAGAGGAAACCGTGTCAAAGGGGGCCTCATTTTGAACGGTAGGGTATAACCCTCCTTCAAAATGGAGACTACCCTGGGATTTGCCCCTAGTTCTTGCCACTTTGGCCAAAAGGTCTGTAGTCTCCCCCCTACACCCAACTCTTTGACAACATTGGGGACATTTGGAACAGGTTTGGCAGAAAGACAATGATTTACAAAAGAAGCACCTTTGACAAGCTTTATTTCTGTCTTTTTCACCACGGGTCTTATACCTTTCTTTTGCGGAAGCCCTTTTGAAATTGCATACTGAGCATGAGTTGCAACATGACAAGATACAAGAGGATTTGAAGGTTTTGGAACAGTGTTTAAAGAAGGAACTTTGACTATTGTCTGAACATTTAAACTGTCCTGAACCACAGGTTGTACAGTCTGCTTTACTAACTTTGACGTTTTCCCCACATTTACTGATTTCTGAATGGGAGGAAACATGCTGTAATTGTCATTTAAAACCTTTATATCCCTTGGAACGAGAGAAACGAGGGTTAGAACCCCTTCCTCTGCCACGTCCTCTATTCCTAGGCCTACTAAATTGCCTCCATGGTTGTTGTTCTTGTTCCGTACCGGTAGACCTTTGATCCCTTCTGTCATAAGGCCGGTATCTGTTGGCTGTCCTCCAACCGGACTGCTGTGAAGCACCCGGACCGGGTCTCAGAGCAGAACCGGAAGCCTCATGCTTGATGATATCCTGTTCAGCAGTGGCAATGACTGCGTCGGGAAAGAGGCCATAGCCAAACATTGGAGCATTTCTAAGATGTAACCATGTATCTTGCTTGACACCAGGCTTCATATGTTCTAGATAAGCATCACGTCGGATCAAGATAAGATTAGCAAGATGCACAAACACACTGTCCGCGAGATGTTGCAAAGCCGTGCCCATGGCAACAGAGACACTTTGGTGAAAGGCCATAAGATCCTTGAGGTCGTTCAGGGCACCAGACACTTCCTTAGGGGCTTTGCCCTTGTTGATGCGGGAACATAACATGGCAACATTACTAGACATTTTATCTTGCAACTCACTAGCGCACCGGTTGAACCCTGCAGCATTGTTAACGATATATGAGTTCTCCCTAGCGCACTTCTCCCACCTTCTGAGGTATTCCTGTGAAATGGGCCTAGAAGGAGGGCCTGCAGCTGGATAGGCCGAAGCCTTAGTAAGCCTTGGAAACTGAGAATTGAGTTTCGCTTCTGTATTATGCCAACTGAAGAGTTTTCTACCCGGTCTGTGGGGGCCATCTTGTTTAATGGTATACATCTGATACCATCTTGCCTGTGACTTGGGGATCTTCACAAACTGGTCTTTTTTCAGTCCGGCCGAGTCTTGGGCCCTTGAAGGGTAGCCTTCTGCCACAACTGTATTGAGTCGCTCCAACTTCTGGCAGAGCCAGTCATCCGGCGGCATTTCAACTGAAATACGGGCAGGCCTTTTAGGATTCTTACCCTTCCAAGGGTTATTGGATTTATCCGGCTCATTCAAGTCACTTTCAAAGTCCGGTATGTGAGTCCACCCCATGAAGGAACGAACCGACCTTACAGTTTCTCTGTAGTTCATCTCTTCGGTTTGCTCAGGGTGTTCCAGAGTATCAGAGGAAATCTCACCCTCGTCAGAGTCAGAGTGCACAGACGACACATCAGAACCGGCCAAAGGGTCATCAAAATCAATGTCGTCCGGTTCCGGTGGAAGATTGAATGTACCGGGGAAAGCAGAAGCTGAAGATGAAGTTGTAGGCTTAGCCAAAAACAGGTCACCAGCAGAACCGGCTTGGTCATCTTCTGGTGTAAGGGTGACTGAAGATGCCGGAGGGGCTTTCTTCTGTACTGTAGCCTGCGTTACACTCTCCGGACCGGAGGTGCCCAAAGCAGGGACCGGCTTATCCAAGGGAACCGGTTTATCAGCTATCTTGACTGACTTCTTATGTTTTTTGTATTTAGTTTTCTTAGGTTTATCCTCCCCAGATTTAACAACGGCCTCCTGCACTGCCGGGGACTCCACCGGACCGGTGGGCCGGGCAGCCGGGGCAATAAAGGGGGATTCAGAAGGCACAGCTTTTGAACTTGAAGGGTTCACCGCCATCTTGGGGGTGGAGAAAACATTGCCTCTACTCAACAAGGCTTCTACACGTGCAAATTGCTCTGCCCATTTATCATTCATCAGAGAAAACTGTTCTGCTGTAACAAAAGTGGCAGGATGAGATGTACTCTGAGGAGGGGCAGTAAAAGTTGGCTCCGCAGAAGAATCCACGGAAGCAATGACTTCAACTTCTTTAGGGGAAACTAAAATACCTGCTTTACGGTCTTTTCTGATTCTGTAAGAAGGGGTAGAAATCAACTCCTTTTGTTCATCAGAGAAGGAATCGCACACACTACACTGTTTGTCTTTAACACAAGGGTCATCCCCAATGCCTTTATCGCGACAACGCGCGCATTTCTTGTGCAAATCAAAGGCGGCCATAACGTGGCCACAAGACCCCCGCCTTTGTCCTTTCTTTTCCCCTGGTGAATCCATGATATGTATAGCACAAAACTACTAACACACTTTAAACAAATATCCAATCTAACACTAGTAAAAATTAAAAAAGTTTCTCTTAAACTTCAAGCGTTAACAAAATGGACGCGCCAAACAAAAAGAGGAAGAGCGCATGCGCGAGCATGCGCAGTATACCAGCTATACAGCCACCTGGCGAATGAACAGGACACTACCGGTCCCGGCCAGAGCCCAGCTCAGGACGTTTTTTTCTAACGTTTGGCGTGACCGGCAAGGCGCCGGACAAATGCATCTGTCCACTAGGTAAGATGTATTAACGCAATAAAAACACCTACCTAACCATTGTTTTGACATAATTTCACTTCTGTTCATAGATATTTAACATTTTTCAGCCATCATATTTACTTTCTGGTGCTTCCAAATTCATTGGAAAATTGAGGCAATTTTGAAATTTTTTTTATCAATATAATTACATGTTATCCATAAAAACCTTTTCTGCAGTCTTATGGTATTTTTTTGTTCATTGATATGAAATACACACAATGCATACAAATATGACAGATCTCAGGCTTTAAGATGTTTAACAATTTCTTTTAACTGACTGAGCTTCTTTTGGTGTACACACCCAAATATCTGAGAGCTGCTATCAATCTTTTACTCTAAAACAAACCCACCAGCTGGGTTCCCTTGAAAAACAGTTACTGGCCCTCCCTTAATAGAACAAAGTTTTAACATGTGTAACTGCAAATTTTTGCCCCTGCCCCAGTTTTTTACCTTCTGTTTTTTCTTGAACAACCTGCGGAAGAAGCCGTCTTTTGGGGGAGTTGGGGGCGGGTCCTCTATTAAGTCTGGGGTCGGGCTATTGTCAGGACCAAACTGGTTGAGTTCCTTGAAACAATCCGTCTCAATCATCTGGGAAAAAGGGCAAAGTGACTGTGACAGTACATGAATTACACTTACAAAGAAAGAGTCAAAATGTACAATGTATAACCGTTAAATAACTCGGACTTAATTCTCAACATATAAAATTTATCTGTACCAAGTAATCTTTTATTTCTTTAATGTTGATGAACCTGGATCTTATGTTTTCCGTCTTGTGATAAAATAAGAAAATACAGGTGACTTGAGAAATTTTCCAATTTTACTTCAAAGTTCAAACTTGGGTTTTACATCTTATTCAACAGCCAGGGTCATACTGGGACAGGCCCACAGCATTTACCACTTGTGGGGGTCGAACCCACATAGAGGTGACAGCCTGTGATTAGAAGCCAACTTGCTACCAATAGGCAACCGTGGACCTCCTTATTTTCCTTCAATGTAAATACAAGGTTTTACAGTAACCACACACCTCCGTCTGCCATGGGATCGAGACACTCCCTGTGCTGAATTTACTGTAGAAGGTGTCGTCACTGGCGTCCAGGTTGACTCCTTTCACTGTGGAGAACTGCTCAATGTCCAGTACATCTTTACAATACACTGCCCGGGGCTACAGTACACAACAAATAATGGCACTGTTTTAATTATGGATACTGAAGTATGGCGACGTTACAATAGTGTAAGGTGGCATCAGCCTGGAGGTATTGTGACAGCAGACTGAAGTATTGTGATGTTAGACTGAATTATAATGATCTGTATTCTGATAAAAAGTCCCCTACAGGTCATGTAATTATTCTTATACTTTTATATAATTTTATAATGTAAACATTACAATAATTATGTCAAATATTTTACTGCTTTTAAAGTTACTGATACCTATATAGAGCATCAAACTGATACACTTTTATCTCAGGAGGCTGGAATGAAGAATATTTTTTGTATGTGGAAAAGACTCCTAGGATATGCAGTTATACTCATTTTTTTCCTTTAATATTAATACTTTTTAACTGCACTTTTGAAATTTTTAACATATAAATTCTATTTCAATGATATACCTATATTTAAATATAAATTCATTTCCTTTTCTATAACATATCAATATATTTAAAAATTTATCAATTTAAACCGCCAACATTAATGTTTTACTTTATGGAGAGCAAATTTCAAATAATGCTTTATGAATTTCACAAATACCAAAAAGAACAAATTTTGATGCTTCATGGCATCACTTGCCATACAAGTACATACAACCTTATTAACCTGTCAACATCAAAAACTACCTGTATAGGATAAACGCAGGAGGAAAAGTGATCAGTGATAGCTTTAATTAACTTTCCTAGGATGAAGAGAAGACTGTGCTAAAATTGCGTGTGGTAGAGACAACATCTGCTAAAGTTACATTACATCATGACACCTACTGCCATATTTTCATGAATTATATCATCTGGATGTTTATTTTGTTTCAAACTCTGGCAGACAATCAGTTCACAAGTGCCAGTTATCTGTCACAGAGAGGGCTGGGTTATTAATGAACACTCTTTTTCACACATATTACTCTTATTCTTAGAATTTTAAAGAATGTGAATGTTAGTCAATATGGACGAGAAGTTTGTATGTACCAAGCTAAATCTACTCGACATCCAGTGCTGAATTTGATGAATGAATGAATTTGAACCTGGGTGAAATTACAGACACTTGCAGTTATTTAAAAAGAAAACAAAAAAAAAAAACGAATCATGAAGTGTACTGTTAACTCTGAGACCTGGGCGCTGCAATTATAAAAAGGTTTACTTCATAAATGGCTTTGCAAATTACTGTACAGTAATCCAGGGACTTGTACAACTAATCTTCTCTTGTGGCAAGCTCATTAAGATTCATTTTTAACAACAAGAGTGTCAGGATAGTTTTAACACCTCACAGATAAGTTGCAGCAACACAAAGGACAGGTTATAACTGATCTATGACTGTCAAGAGTATGCAACCATGAAATATTTACAATGTTTTTAAACTTGTTCAATATCCGGGACGAGTGTCTATGATAGCAACAATTAAACTTGTGACCTTTATAAGTGAAAAGAGAAGTCATGTGACCAGTAAGATTCAGGCTGAGAATACATCATCAGGGTGGTCGTGAGTTCAACTCAGTACAGTGGGACAGGGGTGTAAGTACAAAGTACTAAGTGGCGTTAAGTAGACCTCACTATAATCAAACCGTTTTTACAGGTTTAACACTTCTATACATCTTCCAGTTACATGTCACATACAAATGTTTCACCGAGACACTGGTACCATGTGAAGAGAATACTGTACATTACAGAGGCAAACTGTCACAAGATATGTGATTATTTTTTTTCAAACATTTCATTAGGTTGTGACAAGCATCAACATTACGTGTGTGGTTTTTATGTTGTTGTTTTCTTAATTACACTATAAATTTAATATGTTTAATATTATTTCACTGAAGACAGAGTGATAGATTTAATATGTCTATGACACTGTCTATCTGCCACTGTGGCCTAGTGGGTAACACACTTGTCTAGGGACTCAGAGGACGTGGGTTCAATCGCAGGTACAGGCAGATACATAGTGGCTCAGATGACCACTTAAAATGGGGTCCTCTGTCATTGGGTCCTATCCCCAGTGGCAGGTTAAACAACCTCAAGGACGTTGATAAATGGTCATCCTTGAGCCTCTATCTTCCAGTTAGGGGAATGTCAGTTACTTGTGAGTTGGGGCTGTACCTGTACAGTCGGATTGGTTAAATAGCGCTTTGAGTCCTGTAGTATATGGAGATATAGCGCTGAGTATAAATACATAATAATAATAATAATATGACAGGAATCAACCAAATAAAAAGAATTTGAATGAATTTGAACAATGATTATGATGCAGAATTTTTTTTGCATCACGCAGAAATTTGAAAAATTTAATAGTAATTTAAATTTTTATTAGAAATACTTACCATTTCCTAACAGTAGCTATTTGTTGGAGCCATCCAACCCAATGGCCAACGCAGAGATGCGATTTTAAGGTTATGTAACAACCTTAACCAAGCCATTGGGTTACAGTAGTCCGTCCTCCCGCCAATTAGGTCACATGACCACATTGTTTACTTCATTATTTTTGTTGCAAGTAAAAGAATGACTTGCGGGGAGGCGGGAGGGAAATTTGAGTGTTAGGAAATGGTAAGTATTTCTAATAAAAATTTAAATTACTATTAAATTTTTCAATTTTATAGCGAAATACCCTTACCATTTCCTAACAGTAGCTGAATTCAGCCTTGTAGGATGGAAGGAATTCTTTTTAAGAAAACCACTACCTAACCTACAACTAAACATCATGAGAACTTCATAATGGAATTACATGCATTAATGAACATATAACTTCCAAACATTCACAACATACAACTTCCAAAAAATGGCAGTATGTAGTTGTAGTTCTCACAACTGCTGACAATGTTGGTGTTGCAAAAAGATGTCATAAATAGATAGCCCATCTACATTGTAACATCCGACCCCAAAACAAGGTCAAACCAACCTGTAAGTGTCATCAGCATAATGCCAAATCCTTCCCAAGTCGGATTTAGGCAACACTGATATCAACTACAAACATCCAGCATTGCAGACATACCAGCCACAAACTGCAAATGTACCAATATAAGTATGAAACACATACTTATAAAGTAACAAAACTGTAACTGCAACTGTAGGACCCAATTTCAAATCTGACCCTATGACAACAGAGGTTTTTCAGACAGAAATTGGTATACATACAATGGAATTCCCAATAACATGTATCAAGAAACTATGTAAGGAAATCACCTATAAAAACTAAAGATGTAATCAAAACATACATCAATAGTTTCCATGACTCAATCTTGACTCATTCAAGATGAAATAGGTGCCAAAAGATAAGTCTTATTAAGAAACTTTCTTGATGGCAGTAAAAACAAAAGATTTTGTTCTATCCCAAACCTTTTGATTACCAAAGCCCTAACAGGACAGACAGACCCACATTGAGTCAAACTGCTGTCCAAAGAGGCTAAGAGCTGGCATGACCACAGGCTTAATTGCAGTAGGCCCATCCAAAGCAAACTGGATCTGTCAATTGATGGGCCAGAGTTACTCGTGATCGATTCTCCTTATAACTAAAGGAAGAATATGTCCAAGCATTAATGTCACTCCTTTACCATGACTCTGTAGTCCACAGACAAAGACCACTGACTCTGTTGCAGTAAATGCAGTAGGCCCATCTGAAGCCAACTGGTTCATGGCCAAAAAGGCAGTCAATGGGCCAAAGTTACTTGTGACCCATTCTCCCTGTAACTAAGGGAAGGGTCCAAACATGAATGTCACTACTTTACCTGAAGCCAAGACCAAAGACTGTCTTGAAAAGAAAATAACTTAAAGAAAACCTTCCTCACAAGATCAAAGGTTGTCTGATAAGAGCATGTAGGACCAATGACAAAATCCAACATTGGTTTGTCTCTTACTAAAAGTTGTTAGTGTCTTATTTATCTTAACTTTTAGATACTTCTTGACCCGTTTGGCCCCAAACCATCCACAATTGCTGTTCTATAACCCACAATAATGGATGGTATTAGAATGTTTCCCTAAACTAGAATTTCAGGAAATTTGCTCCATGTGGAATGGTACCTGGCTCTCTTCACACCACTTCCCAAAAAGAACAATTGATTCTCAGATTCTCCTTGAGGAGTGCTCCTTCATTGTTTCACCACTTCCTCTGGGGATCTACCATAATCTTCATGCCTGACTTCCAGATGCCAAACATGAATATTCAAGTAAACTAGATTGTAGTGAAGTCTGTTGCTGAATGGTTGAGTCAACAGATTTACCCCCAAGGAAAGTCGTAGAAGAAGTTTTGTGGACAGATTCATCAGATCCTAAAACTAAACAATCCCTGGGCCACCCAATCATGATGATTCTGCACCTGTAGGTGGCTATCTGTTGAATCACCTGAGGGATGAGGGCCACTGGACATAACTGACCAGACCCTCCCCAGAGATGTTCAATGCATCTGTTTCCCAAGACTGACTGTCTGGGACATGAGACATATACATGTTACAACACTTGCAGGACCAAGACCCTGGGCAAAAACAGATGTCTGTCCAGACCTTCACAAGAGATGTTGAAGCACCTGTTTCCAGAGCCTGACAGCAGAGCTACATAGGAAACTTGTGATTCATCTTGTTGCAAATACATCAACCACTGATTGATGGCAGCAATGTCTAATTTGATTGAAAACCTGACGATTCATAGCCCCTTTGGTTTGAAATAACTTATCTTCCTAGACAAGGAATCTGTCAGAACATGTGGATTCCCTGGGATGTACTTCCCTGAATCATTCTGACATTGGACTGAATCATGATTCTACAGATGAAGGTACCTATTCCGTGAGTGGAAGCCTCCCTGGCTGTTCACACAGGCAACCACTAAAGAATTGTCTGTGAAAAACAACTGATTTCAACTCAGAAGCTGACTTCTGAATCATTTTAAGGTAACAACATAGCTTCCAGCTGTATAATGTTATGTTATGAGAAGTCTTGAATCTTCCTGTGGATGACTCAAGGAAGCATCCCAACCCATTAGGGAAGCTTCAGCGAAAGGAAAGAAACTGTACTCCTGAAGGAGTGGTGAGTCCTACTTCAAAATTGAACTACTGGTCCACCACTGAAGATGATCCCTGAACCAAAGATATCCAGAGACTGAAGATATCAGCAGTGTTTCCAGATACCATTGGAATGAAACCATGCCTTCAAAGTGACACGAGCTTCCCTGGAGTTAAGTGAGAACTTCCAACATGGGAACCGTCTTTCAATCAATTTTCTTGAATTGAGAAGATTAGACCTACCCTGAGGTCGAATTGTAACAATAAATTGATTACTGGAGTTGGAAATAATAATATGATCTTTTAAAATTATGATCCAACCCAGGCTTCGACAAGATGCACCAACCAGAGGGTGATATCTTGGCATTGCTGCTTGAGTTCATTGTCATTAGCCAACCCTCTATATAATGGCGAATACTGATGCCTTCTGCACGAGCCATCAGCTTCACCTCTTTTGCTACCTTGGTGAACTGGAGAGGAACTGTAGCCATATTGCCGGTTAAGGCAATGAACTGGTAGAATCTGTAGCCTCCAATGTGGCGAAGATACTTTAGTTAGCCGAGTCTACCGACTAGTGAAGAGTGTGTACCCATAAAGGTCGAGTGGCGTCATCCACTGTCGTTATATAGACGAATTCCAAATGTTAAACAATTCATATGGAGTAAGGTACATGCAAAGCTTGTTTACCTGACCTTAAGTATACTGACAGTCATTTCTTCTTCACTAACCCCAAGAAATAGACTGTAACTGTAAGCTTCCAGCGATGTGACTGGTGATATCGCCCTTTTGTCGATCATTTCATAAACAGCTTTTATCAAAATTGCTGTTTCTCCCGTTTTTTTTTTTTTTTTTTTTTTTTAAACTTCTGCCAACCTCACCTCTAAAAAGTCTGGCTGAATATTTTCCTTTCCCAGGACTTGTATAGTAGCAAACTGGAGAAAGGTTCCTTGAAACCACAGGAAGCCAGCTATCATCCCTGCTTCCATAGGCCTGTATAAGTAAGATCCACTCCCCTTTTAACTAGCTGAGGAGTAGGAGGCACTTGTAACTCTATTCCATGGCTTATTAGATCAGAAACTAGAAGCATGCTCACCTCTAGAGTTACTAATCCTTGTTATTTCCATGAAAACACTAGATGAAAATCCTCTGAACATCTAATATGTCCAGCAAGAGAACATCATTAGGAGTGAAAAATGCATTGTAGATTTGCTAAAGACATTCTAAATTACATCCCTCCTGTTGAGTCACATGTTCTTAGACATGGTGAAACTGCAACAAGAAGATTTGGACACCAACTGGTTGACTGGACTAGAAATGCAAACATCATTGCACCCAGTCCAAAGCATATTGAAGTCTATAACATATCATAGTGATCCCTAGGATCCTCTAAATATGACCTAAACTGAAGGAGTGAGAATATACACGCTTCTTCTCTCTTACAGTCCCCTACCAGGGACCTTGTTTGCAAAGTGTCTGAAAGGTCATGTTCCTCCTGCAGACCTGCTGTAACTAAGGAGCTGTCCAGGAAAGTAATGAATGTAAGGAAGTCCAAGCAAACTTCTTCCTGTATAGCTGCTCTTTAAAACATCAGAGGCTTCAAACTCCTTGAAACCCAACCTAAAAGCCACATTTAAATGCTGGCTGTTCACCCAAGAAATGTAAATGTGACCAAACAAGGGAGCATTCACAGAAACTGTGCCTGTTAAATCAATCCCTAGCCACTCAATAACAGTCAAGCAAAAGTAAAATAAGGAATAGATTCTTTGTAATGAGATGAATCATAATCCCCATCTCCTGACAACCTGAATTCTAAACCTTTTGAGAGGTATAGAAACCCGATTGTACTAAAATTTCTTGTGCATTGATCAAAAAACCTCTCCTTGTAGATATGAATGACACTCCCGGACATCTGACAACCCGAATTCTGACCTTCTGAGAGGTATAGAATACTCGATTGTACATGGATGCCCTCACACAGGTATTTCCTCTGGTGAATGTTTTGACTGGACTTCGACGGAAGTGTTTTCCGAAGAAGTAGTCTTTTCCTGCATTCAAAACTCCTCCACGGTGTCGTGTCCATGGTAACTTAATGGCTGCCCCCAAGGGAGATTCCTTCGTCTGTAGCATCGACAATCTATTCGACTGGGATGTATACTGTGATAAAATTGCTTTCAACGCCTGGCTATTAGAACGTGAACAGCAATAACGGCCACTCGAATTGTCATTCTCATCCAAGATGGCGCCGTCCAGATCGCTTCTGTTATTGAAGAGTACATTCTTTCTATATACGTATGCTGCAAAATGGAAAATTTAATAGTAAATTAAATTTTTATAAGTTAATACCTTACCTAGTGGACAGATGCATTTGTCCGGCGCCTTGCCGGTCTCGCCAAACGTTAGAAAAAAACGTCCTGAGCTGGGCTCTGGCCGGGACCGGTAGTGTCCTGTTCATTCGCCAGGTGGCTGTGTAGCCAACCTGCCGGTGTACTGCGCATGCTCGCGCATGCGCTCTTCCTCTTTTTGTTGTCTACCTTAGAATTCCCCTAGGGCTTAGATTAGCGGGGAAGGTAGGGTGGGAATCCCCTTGTCCACTAGGTAAGGTATTAACTTATAAAAATTTAATTTACTATTAAATTTTCCATTTTATTGCGTTAATACATCTTACCTAGTGGACAGATGCAGAATCACTACCCAATGGATGGAGGGTAGCTTAGAACAGGGGAATTCCAGAGAGCTCTAAAACATATAGGGTGATTCCGGCAATGGTTAAATAAACCAGCCCATAGGAAAAAACACCCCCCCCCCCCCCCCCCTTTGTTTTTGAAAATTCCTTGTACCAACTCAAGGCGAGGGTACAGAGGGAAAGAGAGGGCTGAGCTCGTCACCTAGTGAGGAAGAAGAACAGGAACTGAAGAAACCTAACTACCCCGGGAACCACTTTGGATCACGGCAATCCCGGGGTAAATGCTTTTTTTTTTTTTTTTTTTTTTTTTTTTTTTTTTTTTTTTTTTTTTTTTATATATAACACTATCTACAGCATGTACATAGAATTGGACCTATTTACAATCATCCTGGACCTGCTGAGCAGCCACGATGGGTCCCAAATGGTACAGTTCAGAATCTGCCCAAGCTAGGTCCTTCAGATAGAACTGTGTAAAAGTATTATGGGCCTTCCAATGACAGGCTGAGAGAATTTGATCCAAGGATACTCCTCCTTGAAAAGCCTTGGAAGCCGCAAAGGCCCTGACATCATGTGCCTTGACCTGAAGCAAATTCTGCGTATCCTCATCCGACAGTTGATAACACAGGAGAACTGTCTGTTTAATCCACGAAGAGATAGTGGCAGGGACTATGTCTTTCTGGAAACTCTTCCGAAAGGATACAAATACTAGTTCTTTCCCTTTGCGCAGATCCTTGGTTCTATCCAGATAGTAACGCAAAGCCCTGACCGGGCACAGAGATCGATCCTCTTTAAGGTCTCTGTCCAAAGAAGGGGCCAAGGCCGGGATCACTACCGGAGCCACTGAAGTCGGACCCTCCCTAGCCAACTGGTTTTTGGAAATGAACATGGGAGAGGGGTATAAGGAAACCTGACTCCAGCTTTCTTGATGACGAATATTTCTGAACAGCCAAGCATGAATCTCACTTCTCCGCTTGCCTGATCCCAGGGCCAACAGAAAAACCGTCTTAAAGGTCAGATGTTTAAGTGAAGCCTTTCGCATAGGTTCAAAGGGAGCCTTAGTCAATTGGTGAAGGACCAGGGAGAGGTTCCAGGACGGGAGACCACGCCTGCCCTTAGGTTTATCTCTATGAAAACTGTCTAGCAGACGGGTCAGATTTTCATCCTTACTGATGTTCACCTCCTGGTTTCCCACCATGTCAGCAATAGCTGTCCTATATCCATCAATGGTGCTAGGTTGCAGTTTCCTATCCTTGAAGAGATAGAGGAGAAAATCTGCAATCTGGTTCACAGAGGGCGACCGGAAGTCCACCTTATGTGAGTCGCACCATTTAACAAAAATGGTCCACTTCGATTTATAAACGGCTCTGGTTGAACTTCTCTGAGGAGCCTCAATTCGTGCTGCCACTTCATCAGCGAATCCTTGTTCCTGAATGGTGGAGGCTCGAGGAGCCATGCATGTAGGTTTAGATTGGTGAGATTCCTGTGCAGGAGGCCATTGACAGGTTGAGTTACCAGATCCCTGAGAAGTGGGAGCTGGAAAGGGATTTGTGTGGACAGAGCCACCAGATCCCAAAACCAAGCCATGTTGGGCCAACCTGGTGCAATTAGCACCATTCTGTGACACCCCTGGTCCATGACTTTTGAAACTACTTGATTGAGCAATGCAACTGGGGGAAAGGCGTACACATCCAGATTTTCCCATGATATGCTGAGGGCGTCGACAGCCCACGCTGTCTGATCCGGAACCGGTGACACAAAACTGGGAAGTTTGTGATTGAACCGGGTGGCAAAGAGGTCGAGTTGTGGGAGAGCCCATTTGGAGAACAAGAGACGAAACACCTGTTGAGACAGAGACCATTCTGTCTGGATCACCTGGTTGTGCCTGGACAGTTTGTCCGCTATCACATTTAGGCGACCCGGGATGTGCCTCGCTCGGAGGATTATCCCCTTGGGGTGGCACCACGACAGAAGTCTCCAAAGGAGGGCACAAAGAGAGCCTGATCTCATACCTCCTTCCTTGTTGATGTAGGAGACCACAGTTGTGTTGTCTGTGGCTACTAGGACAATCTGATCCCTGCAGAGATGCTCGAAACTCTTGAGCGCCAGGAAGACTGCTTTTAGTTCCAAGAAGTTTATATGGAGGCGACTTTCCGGTTCTGACCAAACGCCTCTTGCTATGTAGTCCCCTAAGTGAGCGCCCCAACCTTCGTTTGATGCGTCTGTAAAAACTTGAAGAGCGTGACGCATTGGATGTAGTGGTTGGCCGCGGAGTACATTCCTTTCCTCCAACCACCAATCCAGATGAGGGTGGAGGGTAGGGGGGACCGGAATCTCCTTGTCCAAAATCTCCGGTACATGCCAGTGCTTCTTGAGGTGCCATTGGATTGGCCGCATGTGTAGGCGACCTAACCATACTTGTTTCTCTGTCGCTGTCAAGAGACCTATGAGCGACATTAATTGTCTGACGGTGCAACTGTCCTTGTTCTTGATAAAGAGCAGTTTTGCCCTCAGCGTCTCCCAACGCTCCAAGGTGGGTAACACTCGTCCGGTTAGGAGATCGAACCGGTAACCTACGAAATTGAAAATTTGTTGAGGTACCAGCTCGGATTTCTTCATGTTTACCACCCAACCCAACTCGCGGCACAGGTCCAAGAGGGTCTGGGTATTTTGTTGGCAAGTTCCCGGGTCCGGGGCTCTGAGCAACCAGTCGTCTAGGTACTGGTGGATTCGTATACCCCTGGCCTGAGCCATCAATTTCACCTCTTTGACCACCTTGGTAAACTCCAGTGGAGCAGTGGCCAGTCCGAAAGGAAGGGCTGTGAACTGATATGCCTTGCTGTTCAAAAAGAACCTGAGGTATTTTCTGGATCTGGGATGGATGGGGATGTGAAAGTAAGCGTCGCTGAAATCCAGAGACGTGACCCATTCCCCTTTTTGCAATGAGACCCGGATGGTCTCCGGTGTTTCCATCTTGAATGTGTTTGCTTTGAGAAAAAGATTGAGTTGACTGAGATCCAAGATTGGCCGCCACTTGTTGTCGGGTTTTGGGACCAGGAACAGGCGGTTGTAAAAGGATAGGGAGGTCCGCACCACTACCTTTTCTACCACCACCTTTTCTATCAAGGCACCTAGAGCCTGTGAGAGAGCTAGACTTCTTGCCGGATTTGCATAACCACTTTTGATGAGAGGAAATCTGGACAGTGGGGGTCTCATCTTGAACGGAAGTGTGTAGCCTTCCCGCAAGATGGAGACCACCCTTGGATTCGCTCCCAGTGTTTCCCATTTCGGCCAGAACTTTTGAAGTCTGCCCCCTACACCCAACTCTGTGACAACATTGGGGACATTTGGAACAGATTTGGCAGAAAGACAATGATCTACAAAAGAAACACCTTTGACATACTTTATTTCTGTTTTCTCTACATCGGGTCTTACACCTTTCTTTTGTGGAAGCCCTTGTGAAATTGCATACTGAACAGGATTTACAACATGACAAAATACAGTCTGGTTTGAATGTTTCTGAGTAAGATCTACACTTGGCAACTTGACTATCTTTTGGCAACTTAAACTGTCTTGAACTAGATGTTGCACAGTTTGCTCTGGCTTTTCCTCCACTAACATTTGGTAAAGAGGTGGAGGAGCTATGCGATAATTGTCATTTATAGGACTTAAAACCTTTTGAACGAGAGAAACGAGGATTCACCCCTCTACCCCGTCCACGTCCCCTGCCTCTAGACCTGCTAAACTGACGCCATGGCTGGTGCTCTTGGTCCGGAGCAGTAGACCTGTTATCCTTCCTTTCATAAGGACGATACCTGTTGGCTGTTCTCCAACCGGCCTGCTGTGAAGCACCCGGTCCGGGTCTCAGAGCAGTGCCGGCAGCCTCATGTTTAATGATGTCCTGCTCTGCAGTCGCAATGACTGAGTCCGGGAAGAGGCCGTATCCAAACAGAGGAGCGTTCCTGAGGTGTAACCATGTGTCTTGTTTGATGCCCGGCTTAGCATGCTCAAGATAAGCATCACGGCGAATCAGAATAAGGTTGGACAATTGAACAAATAAGCTGTCTGCTAGATGTTGCAATGCTGTTCCCATAGCGACAGAAACGTTTTGATGAAAGGCCATCAAGTCCTTTAAATCAGTCAGGGCGCTGGTAACTTCCTTAGGGGCCTTGCCCTTATTGAAGCGGGAGTATAGCATGGACACATTCCCAGACATTCTCTCCTGTAGCTCGCTAGTACACCTATTGAAGCCAGCTGCGCTATTGATTATGTAAGAGTTCTCCCTAGCACACTTTTCCCACCTCCTGAGATATTCTTGTGAAATTGGCCTAGAAGGCGGTCCAGCAGCAGGATAGGCCGAAGCCTTAGTAATCCTGGGAAATTGTGAGTTTAACTTTGCTTCCGTGTTATGCCAACTGAAAAGTTTCTTCCCGGGCCGGTGAGGACCATCCTGTTTGATGGTATACATTTGATACCACCTGGCCTGTGACTTCGGTACTTTAAGGAATTGATCCCTTTTTAGTCCTGCGGAATCTTGTGCCCTGGACGGGTATCCTTCAGCAACAACAGTGTTCAGTCTCTCCAATTTTTGGCAAAGCCAGTCGTCCGGAGGCATGTCGACGGAGATACGAGTTGGCCTTTTGGGGTTCTTACCCTTCCATGGGTTATTTGATTTATCAGGCTCATTCAAATCACTCTCAAAATCAGGTATGTGGGTCCAGCCCATGAACGACCGGATGGATCTCACAGTTTCACGATAGTTCATTTCTTCTGTCTGATCAGAGCGTTCTACAGTATCTGAAGATATTTCACCTTCATCATAGTCAGAGTGGTCGGATGAGACATCTGAACCGGCAAGAGGGTCATCAAAGTCTACTTCATCCGGTTCCGGTGGTAGGGTGAAACTACCGGTGAAGGAATCTGCAATAACTGAAGATGAAGGTTTAGTCACTGCAGTATCATCTGGGGGACCGGCTTGAAGATCTTCCGGTGGAACAGAGACGGAAGAGGCCGGTGGCACAACTTTCCTGGGTACCGGAAACTGCCCTACAGCCTCCGGACCGGAGGCGTTCCCAGTAGGGGCCGGTTTATCAACATGAACCGGTTTATCAGACTTGACCGGTTTTTTCTGCTTCTTGTCTTTGGACTTTTTAACTTTAGTAACAGCTTCCTGCACTGCCGGGGTCTCCACCGGACCGGTGGGCCGGGCAGCCGGAGCGATAAATGGAGAATCTGACATCATCACTTTAGAACTGACAGGATTCACCGCAGCTTTGGGGGTAGAAAAGACATTGCCTCTGCTCAACAAGGCCTCAAAGCGTGCAAAGTGCTCAGTCCACTTATCGTTCATTAATGAGAATTGTTCTGCAGTAACAAAATTAGAAGAAGACTGAGATGGAGCAGAGAAAGTAGGTTCAGCAGTGGCAGAATCCACTGGAGCAATAACCTCCACGTCTTTAGGGGAAACTAGAATACCTGCTTTCTTTTCCTTTCTGATCCTATAAGAAGGGGTAGAGATCAGTTCTTTCTGTTCATCCGAAAATGAATCACACACACTACACTGTTTGTCTTTAACACAAGAGTCATCCCCAATGCCTTTATCGCGACACCGCGCGCATTTCTTATGTAGATCAAAGGCGGCCATTACGTGGCCACATGACCCCCGCCTTTGTCCTTTCTTTTCTCCTGGTGAATCCATGATATATGAAGATAACTACCACTAAATAAATTCAACTAAATATCCAGTATAACACTAGTAAAATTACAAAAAGTTTCTCTTAAACTTCAAGCGTTTTCAAAATGGACGCGCCAAACAAAAAGAGGAAGAGCGCATGCGCGAGCATGCGCAGTACACCGGCAGGTTGGCTACACAGCCACCTGGCGAATGAACAGGACACTACCGGTCCCGGCCAGAGCCCAGCTCAGGACGTTTTTTTCTAACGTTTGGCGAGACCGGCAAGGCGCCGGACAAATGCATCTGTCCACTAGGTAAGATGTATTAACGCAATAAAATTATAGCTTCCAACGTCCAGCAAACTGAACCAAACGACTGGCAAGCTGTATAATAATATTATTGTTGCAGTAGGACCTTCTTTATGAAGACTTATTTCCTCGAGGTTTAAGATGATAGAACTTTCGATGTCGCCATCCAAAAAGTCCTTTATTTGCATAAAATAATGCATACCTTCGAAGATTCAATAAATGAATCAGTTCTGTATCATATACATATAAAATATAAAGTGAGATTCACAGCAAAATCTCAAAAAATAAATGAAAACCTTGAGAAACTTCTACTAATTCCCAAAGACGTCCATACTGATGATGGCCAACAAAAATAAATGAAGTAAACAATGTGGTCATGTGACCTAATTGGCGGGAGGACGGACTACTGTAACCCAATGGCTTGGTTAAGGTTGTTACATAACCTTAAAATCGCATCTCTGCGTTGGCCATTGGGTTGGATGGCTCCAACAAATAGCTACTGTTAGGAAATGGTAAGGGTATTTCGCTATAAAAACATACATTTGTATAAGACTTTCTCATGTTACCAAACCTTATTTTTTTTCTTTGCAATAAAATTTCAGTACTTAAATCCATTCAAAGATAAGGTAACGCTGAGTGAAGTCATCAGTATGTTGCATATGTAACTTGACTAAAACCCACAAACACAGCAGTCACAGCAAGTGATTACCTGCCAAATTTGGGTACCATTAGGCCACAGACACCACGTCTTGTTTTAAACAATGTGTACAGCATTATATGTAATGTTTATTGTTCCACCCCAAAACTACCGTGTACAAACACCAACTGACAGGAATGGAGACTAATTTAGCAAAACTTTTTTTTGTGAACCATCACTATATAATATGTAATTGTTGGGAGAAGAATGGGCCTGATACATCCCAGACTGATCTGCTGCAAATAGCAAAGAACTACTTTATATAACTGTGACCACAGGATTATACATTTTTTTTAAAAAGTAGCCAACATAGAAAATCTCACATAAGGCAAAATGGGTGGTGCACAAACTTACTGCAAACCCACATACTCAGAAATTACAGCTAAATGACATACTTATACAATAATATATCACAAACAATGACAGGATCTTAATCCAGTCTTACACACTGCCATAAGCACACCTCTGACTGATATCCACAGATATTAGATAGTCAAGTGACTTACTTACTCAAGTATATATCTGTCAAGTAAAATCTCACTTCACAAATGGAGGATCTTAAGAGTCCTGTGTATACTGTATTACATATTGGCACGAGACTACCTCCAAGTCCATGACTACATACAGTAGACATGTGTGACTCATTTACATTGACAAATATAAACTCACATCAGGAACAAAGGGAGGGTCTAAGAGTCCAGCCTCTAGTCTCTTCCAGTTGATGTGTTTGAAGAGGATGTGGGCTTTGACATCCTTGGCACCACCACTACATCCCAGCCGTGACTTCACCTCTTTCTGCAACAGCTGCAGACGACATAAAACAAGCAATCAGGTCAACAAGTTGATCCATATATGGAACAATCTCATTATTTATACATTGAAATCAAGTACTGTAATTTTACGCAAAATCATATTACTGGTACTCTCTAAATATAGATATTGTGTTAAACAAGCAGAAAAACAATTACATTCGATAAACAATCAATTGATCAATTTTAATTTCTTAGACTGATTCCTAATACTATTGAAAACAATTATTACATATCAGGAAAATGGGAAATTTAATAAGTAAATTAAAATTAAGTTAATATCTTACCTAGTGGACAACTGCATTAATTCGGCGCGCAGCCGGTCCCGCCAAACGTTAGAAAAAAACGTCTTGACCTGGGCTCTGACCAGGACCGGTAGTGTCTTATCCATTCGCCAGGTGTCCTCTCAGCACCCAGCCTCCCTACTGCGCGAGTGTGCGCATGCGTACTTCCTCTTTTTGTTGTCTACCTTAGAATGTCCCTCTTTTGAGCTATAAAGCGGGGACAGTAGGGTGGGAATCCCCTTGTCCACTAGGTAAGATATTAAACTTATAAAAATTTAATTTACTTATTAAATTCCCCATTTCATTGCGTTAATATATTTTACCTTGTGGACAACTGCAGAATAACTACCCATTGGTTGGAGGGTAGCTCCAAAAAAGGGACTTAAATCTGAACTCCAAAACCTTTCCATAAAGCCCAGAGGTTATATACACCCGGACAGATGTCCCAACCTCTGCTACTACACCACCACCCACCCCACCCCCACCCCCCACCCCCCCAGCCCCTTCTTTTTATAATAATCTGAGAACCTCGAAAGGGGAGGGAGAGGAGATCAGGAGTTCTGTCCCACGGATTCCTAAGGAAGTGATGTAGGGAAAATTTAAATGATCCCTCATCCACCAATTTGGGCCATGACAGACTGCAATAATAACGTAAGGCCCTCACCGGACAGAGCGTCCTATCCTCCTTCAGTGACTTGTCCAGTGTAGGAGCTAGAGCCGGAATAATAACCGGAGCTACACAATTCGGTCCCTCCTGCGCTAGATGGTTCTTTGAAATGAAACCGGGGGAAGGGTACAGAGAAACATTAGACCAATCCTCTTGATGCATAAAGTTCCTGTGGGCCAAGGCATGAATCTCACTTCTTTGCCAGAACCCAGTGCTAAGAGGAAGACCGTCTTAAAGATAAGGTGCTTGAGTGAAGCCTTCTGAAGCGGTTCAAAGAGGCCTTCGTAAGCTGATGTAAAAACAAGGTGAGATTCAAGGAGTGGACACCTCTTCTTCCTTTTGGTTTATCCCGATGAAAACTATCCAACAATCTGGTCAAGTTTTCATCCTTGCTGATATTGATTTTGCTATTGCCTACCTTGTCGGCTATAGCAGTCTATAGCCATCAATAGTGCTAGGCTGAAGGAGCTTCTCCTGAAACAAGTAGAGAAGGAAGTCCGCAATTTGTTTTATAGAGGGAGACCTGAAGTCCACCTTATTCTTCTCACACTGACAAAAACAGTCTACTTTGACTCACAGACAGCTCGGGTTGAGCGTCTCTAAGGAGCCTCAATTCTTGTTGCCACTTCGTCAGAGAAACCTGCTTGTTGAATGGCTGTGGCTCTAGGAGCCATGCATGTAGATTCAGATTGTGGAGATCCCTGTGCGGACACTGATTGAACGATTGAGTTAATAAATTATTCACCTTTGGCAGGGTGAGGGTAATTTGAACTGACATGCTGACAAGGTCCCAAAACCATGGCATGTTGGGCCATCCCGGCATAATCAGGATCATTCTGTGACACCTTTGGTCCAACATTTTGGTGACCACTTGTCCCAGAATTGCTACCGGAGGAAAGGCATAAGCGTCCAGATCCTCCCACTGAAGGCTCAAAGCATCTACTTTCCAAGCCAAACAGTCCGGAACCGGTGACCCAAACCTGGGAAGTTTGTGATTGAATCTGGTTGTGAATAAGTCCACTTCCGGTGTGTGCCACTTCCGGCAGAGTAGGTCGAAACCCTCCTGCAGCAGAGACCACTCCGTCTGAATCACCTGTTTGTGTCTTGACAGTTTGTCGGCAATGACATTTAGGTGAGCGGAATGTGTCTGAGCCTGATTTCATATCTCCCTCCTTGTTCATGTAGGAAACCACTACTGTGTTGTCTGTGCAAACCAGGATGGTCTGACCCCAACATAAAAGCTTGAAGCGTTTCAGGGCCAACAAAACCATTTTGAGCTCTAGAAGGTTTATGTGCAAGGCGCCTTCTGGCTTGGACCAGAGGCCTTTTGCAGTGTAATCTGCTAAGTGTGCGCCCCAGCCTTCGTCTGAGGAGTCTGTAAACAGCTGGAGGGTGTGACGTAATGGGTGTAACGGTTGACCTTTCAGAACCTTGTTTGGGTCCAACCACCACCTTAGATGAGCATGGAGGGATTTTGGCAGGGGAATGAGCCTTTCCAGGGGTTCCGGGACATGCCAATGTTTCTTTAAATGCCATTGAATGGGTCTCATATGAAGTCGTCCCGACACCACCTGTTTTTCTGTGGCTGTCAGAAGGCCTATTAGGGACATGAACTGCCTGGCTGAGCAGGTCTCTTGTCCCAACAGAAGGTTGATTTTCTGTGACAGAGCTATCCACCTCTCCTGAGTGGGTTTGACCATACCTTGAGAGAGGTCGACAAAGTTGAATACCTGCTGGGGAGTCACTTCAGACTTTGAAAGATTGACCACCCAACCCAGGTCGCGACATAGGTCCAATACGGTCTGGGTATGTCGTCGGCACATTTTCCGGCGGGGGCTCTGAGTCGTCTAGGTGCTGGTGGATTCGAATACCCCATGCTTGTGCCATCAACTTGACTTCCTTGACGACCTTTATGAACTCCAACAGAGCCGTCGACAGGCCAAAGGGAAGGGCAGTGAACTGAAAGGTTTGACTATTGAGACGGAATCTTAAGTACTTCCACGACCTTTGACTTATCGGAATATTAAAGTAAGTGTCGCTGACATCCAGCGAAGTGACCTACTCCCCTTGTTGAAGGGAGAGTCTGATGGTATCTGGAGTTTCCATCTTGAAGGAAGATGGTATAAGTTCAGTTGACTGAGATCTAGAATGGGCCTCCACTTGGGCTTTGGCACCAGAAACAACTGGTTGTAGAAGGCCAGAGATGATGAAACCATCAGTTTTCTACTGCCTGTTTTTGGATCAGCGCCTGTAAGGACTCTTTTAGGTGCTTGTTTTTGACCGGGTTTGCATAACCACTATCAAGGGCGACCTTGTCAGAGGGGGTCTTACTTTGAAGGGTAGGGTGTACCCTTCCTTTAGTGTGCACACTGCCCTTGGATTTGAACCCAGGGAGCACCACACCTGCCAAAACATTTGCAGACGGCCTCCCACAGGTGGATTTCTGACAACATGATTGACATCTTTGACATTTTGGGCACAAAGACTGTGACTTACACAGCAAGCATCCTTGACACACTTTATTCATTTTGTACCGGAGAGGGACTTATGTCTTCCTTTTGTGACTGCCTGATTACATAAGGTGCAGGAAAAACAACATTTAAGTTTACAGTCTGATCTATTTGACTTGTCTTTTGACCCTCTAAAAAGTTTGTCAAAGGAGGATCTATTTCCCAATAATTGTCATTTATACTGTTGTTGAGAGCTGGGTGTCTTGGAGAAATAAGATGAGTTGCCACCTCCACGCCTGCGACTGCGTCCTCTACCCTTGTGCGAAAATTGCCTCTAAGACTGGGTAATTTGACAAGAGGAGTAACTAGCTTGCCTACTGTCCTTCTTGTCATAAGGTTTGTAATGATAATGTTGTTGCTTTCTGCCAGAGTGCTGGAATGTGCCCGAACCGGGACCTTGAGCACCTGGTGCATTTTCATGTCTTGTTCTGCAGTCGCTAGGATATCATCAGGGAATAAGGCAGGGCTGAATAATGGGGTGTTTCTGAGCCTATTCCAGGTATCAGCTTTCAACCTTGGCTTCACAAATCCAAGTATGAATCTCGCCTAAGGAGAATGAAGTTAGCAAGTTTAACAAATAAACTAAGTGCTGTACAGCTGTTCCCAATGCCACGGAAATGCAGGAATTAAGAAGCACAAATCTTTCAAGTCCTTGATGGCTTCAACTTCCTTTTTACTTCTTTTGGAGCTTTCCCTTTAACAATGGTTTCATTCAAAAGGTTAATATGAGAGTTCATTTTGTCTTGAATTTCGCTGGTACAACGGTTGAAGCCAGCCCCATGATTTCTCACATAAGTGCCCTCCCTGGCACACTTTTCCCACCTGCGCAGGATGTCCTGGGGCACCGGCCTGGACGCAGGACTGACTGGGGATAAGCTGAAACCTTGGCCACTCTTGAAAACTGGGCGTTAAGACGAGCCTCAGAATCCGACCAGCTGAAAATGGTTCTACCAAGACGCTCATTTGTATCCTGTCGCAACCACTTGGATTGACTCTTTGGGGTACACACAAATTGGTCCACTTTGAGTCCCGCAGATTTCTGTGAGCATGAAGGGTATCCTTCAGCCACCCTGGTGTTAAGCTTTTCCATTTTGTGGCAGAGCCAATCATCCGTCATGAGCTCTACTGATCTTGCATGGATATTTACCTTTCCAGGGATTGTCTGATCCGTCTACGTCTCCCACTGAACACTCAAAGTCCAGGATATGTGACCAGCCTAAGAAGGCCCGGACTACCCTAACTGTCTCCCGGCAATTTATTTCTTCATTTTGCTCTTGGGTCTCAAAATTAGAAATCTCTCCGTCCTCAGAGTCTTTGTCAGACCGACCGGGGAGAGAGTCAACATCAGAGAAATCTTGAGCTGGTGAGAGATCCTGACCAGTATCGGTATTACCAGAAGTAACAGTTGGTTGAAGGTCAGAAGTAGATGTCTTAGTTGAGCTTGTAGCAGAGACCTGACCAAGGGACGTAGAAACTCCCAGACTGGGCATGTCCACCTTGGTAGGATTAAGAAGTACTGCAATTTTCAAAGAACCGGTCTGTGGATTTTCCGGTACCGGTACTTCAGTAGTGATGGTAGCAGAAGGCACAGTCTTGGCTTTCTTGCCTTTTGTTTTACCAGAACCATTGTTCTTCTTTTCCTTTGGTTTGTCTACTTGTATTTACTTGTCTAGACCTCACTGGACCGGTGGCTCTAGGGTCAGATAGGTTAAAGAATGGCTGTTCAGAGACAGGGGCAGTAATGGTAGATACCGGTACTTTAGGCGTGGAAAATATATTAGTATGTGTCAACAGTGCCTCAAATCTACTTTTCTTCCAATTGATTGCTCAGTAAATCAAAATTCTGCTTGGACACAAATTCATCCGCAGAGTGATGCGAAACTGTAATACCTCTTGTTGACCGGAACCGGTCAAAGTGTGAGCCGGTACATCATCCTCCAATTCAACAGTGTCCTGATCCACGACACCCACAACTGTAACTTTGGAAGAGGAGACAAGCAAGCCAGATTTTTAGTCTTTACGTATTTGGTACTGAGGAGTAGAAAGCATTCGTCTCTGTTGATCCGTCAGCTTATCACAAATACCACACGGCTTGTCTTTCACACAGGGATCTGAACCTAGCTTTTTATCCCTGCAACGGGCACATTTTTCATGCTGGTCGAAGTCAACCATTATATGTCCACAATTTCCTCGCCATGATAGTTAAACTTATGAAATATCCACAAATAAACACAAATAAGGTAGTAAAACACTGAATATATCCGAAAAGTTTCTCTTGTATAAAATTTGAAGCTAACACTTTCACGCCAAACAAAAAGATGAAGTACGCATGCACGCACACATGCAGTAGGGAAGCTGGGAGCTGAGAGGACACCTGGCGAATGGATACGACACTACCAGTCCGGGTCAGAGCCCAGCTCAAGACATTTCTAACGTTTGGCGGGACCGGCTGCACCCGGGCTAATGCAGTTATCCAATAGGTAAGATATATTAATGCAATGAAATGAAAGTTTAAGAAAAGTTCCAATAAATAACATACTTGCAACTCTGAAAATATCAACAGTGTCTCCAATCTGGGCAACTAAATTCAGGTCCCAGAAATCAGTGTGAAAAAGCTAAAAAGGAAGTTCCTGATTGCCTGCCATTTATGGTCTTTGAGAGATTTGATATGAACTGGTTTTGAATGTAACAGCATACCTACACAATTTAAAAGTGAAGCTGTGACAACTTACCTAAAAACAGTTCGACTTCCTTGAGAAACCAAATACAAAATAGCGAAGTCAAGTGGGTAACCAAAAAATATTAAAATGTATGCGCTACCTGGCGAGTGCAAAGTGGGACCGGCCAGCTTGTGTGTTCATAATGGACACATATAAAGCGACTTTTTCTGTCATTTGGCGGGCCGGTCTGCGCCGACCAGATTAGAAATTGTCTATTGGATAGGAAGTATTAACGCAATAAAATGTACCTTTAATTAATCAATAAATTACTTGGTTAAATCTTACTATTCAGTCAGACCTATCTACCTGGGTTTAGCTTTTCACGTAACTTTTTCAGAAAAAATTAACATTTGTTTTCGTAATGTTTGTTTACATCATCCGCAATGTTTGCTTCACTTTTGCTTCCACATTCAGTTGGCTACAACTGAAAGATGGTTATCCAAATTCATATTGGTTATTTCAAAGCAAATACCCAGTGTCCTTTGTTAAAGTCACAATCCTGTTTAAAAAACAACTCAATACTCTGTGACATTACACACCTGCATACAGCAGCCTTTGCAGTCTTCACTAAATTTACTTGAGTAGGTTTCCTGGTCATATTTCACCCGTCTGTCCACTTCCTCCCGTTTCACCTTCTCTTTCCGTGCTCTGAATGGTGCCTAAATATATATGAACATCTCCATTATCTGAACTACGCACCATGGCCAAAAAATTAAAGTTGAAGTTTTTACATCACTTTCAACAGGAAGATCATATTCAGACAGGCCCTAAGTGACCCCAACATACTGCTGGATCTGAACCCACCAACATACAGCTGAGGATTAACTGATAAAGTAGTAAATTGGGAAATTCAGATTTTTAAACTTTTTACTATTCAAAAAAATCTTCTTCACTGAAATGTACTCTTTTTAATGATAATGTAAACAAAAGCAAAGTACCATTGTCCTTGACAAGTAGTGGAAAGAGATCGTTTTGTGCCAACTTTACTGTGAACATTAAGAAACCTGCCAAAAACTGGGAAATAGAAAACGAGTACTAATTTAGTGATCAAATGACTACATATTTGAAGTAATACATTGTTGTACTCTTTAATAATTATGTAAACACTCTTTTTACAGCCCTAAGTGAAAACAGAACCTAATGCCCTTGACACAGGCATAGATGAAGCATGGTAAAACTAGATGAATGCTTTTGCTAACAAAAGTGAAGCATCCCTGAGAGTTTAAAATGCCTTGTGGGTTTTAATAAGCATGCTGTAAGGCTAAGAATGCACAAAGCTGTACCGTACTGTTACATAAACCAACCCCCTTAGTGATATCATGACAGGGAAAATCCTACAAAGGTCTTCTTTAATTAACATAAACAAGCATTGTAGACATAGACAAGCTGGAGAAAGTGTTGTACGTTGGATGTACAACATTGGATGTAACTTTAGAAAATTTTGTGTAAATGCTACAAAGCATTTCAGTAACGAGTATTGATAACTTCATATATAATCATGTGTGCAAGTATGTATTGCTATTTAGATTGTCCACAGGGTTTTGCAATAGGTTTTAATACATTCTGAAGCTATAAAACCAACGATAAAGGAGATATAAGGCAAAAACTCCAAAGCAGCTATTTATGACCCCAGTTTGGCCCATAAGGGGGGGGGGGGGGTTGGGGGGTAAAACTGACCGGCTATTTAGACTCTCCACATATGCTTTCCCAATACCTCTTAATACATTCTGAAGCTATAAAAGCAACAATAAAGAAGATATAAGACAAAAACTCAAAATCAGCTATTTTATGACTCCATGTTTGACCCATAAAGGGGGGTCGGGGGATAAAACTGACCGGCTATTTAGATTCTCCACATATGCTTTCCCAATACCTCTTAATACATTCTGAAGCTATAAAACAACAATAAAGAAGATATAAGGCAAAAACTCCAAAGCAGCTATTTATGACCCCAGTTTAGCCTATAATGGGGGGTTGGGGGGTAAAACTGACTAGCTATTTAGACTCTCCACATATGCTTTCCCAATACCTCTTAATTCATTCTGAAGCTATAAAAGCAACGATAAAGGAGATATAAGGCAAAAACTCAAAATCAGCTATTTTATGACCCCAGTTTGACCCATAAGGAGGGGTCGGGGGGTAAAACTGACCGGCTATTTAGACTCTCCACATATGCTTTCCCAATACCTCTTAATACATTCTGAAGCTATAAAAGCAACAATAAAGGAGATATAAGGCAAAAACTCAAAATCAGCTATTTTATGACCCCAGTTTGACCCATAAGGGGGGGGGGGGGCCGTGGGGTAAAACTGACCGGCTATTTAGACTCTCCACATACGGTTTCCTATTACCTCCCAATACATTTTATGGCTCTAAATGCAATACTTAAGAAGATAATAGGGGGGTTGACCTAAATTTAAGGCTCTCAGATTGGAAGGTGTGAGGAAATCGCCCATAAATAGAATAGAATAGAATAGAAACATTTATATAGCGCAAAATTGATGCAACATCCTCTAATGCGCTTGAAATCAAAAAAGGGAAAGTCGAGGGACGTTCGAGGTCATGATCCAATAAATGAGACATTTTTCAAGGGATTGCTCCCAAAATCTAATCAGCTCGCGTTTTCGATAGTATGAACAGGTGTGTCAAAGCATAACGCTGTGTAGCAAGTAGTTTTTCCTGAACTGTGATGACGGGGGGGGTGTACTTAAAAAAATTGTTTTTGATCATGTGACCTTCATAAAGGTCAAATTTAAGCATGCAGAAAAAATTTCCCATGCCTAAGGTATATAAGTGCCAAATATGGTTTGAAACCTTCTAATAATAAGGGAGATATTCAAGGGAGACCATAATGCGGCGGCAGTGGCGGCGGCGAGGAAACTGAGGCGAAAACAAATAAGCGCCCTTTCAGGGACGCTTAATTACAAGTTTTGATGTGGTCATTTTTTTATAAGCACTAACCATTTCCTGACAACTGTCATAAGTTGGGGCCATGCAGCTGACTGACCAACAAAGGTGAAAGTTCAAATACTCTATAAGGTAAATGCCAGTAAGTTTCCATAGAATATGGTCAGATTATTTTCTGTTCCACTTAAAGGAGTTTGACTGTACCTTTCCTTCAATCATCTCATAGAGTATACAGCCTAATCCCCACCAGTCAGGACTCAAGCAGTAACGTTCGTTTTTCACCACTTCTGGGGCTGTGAAAAATAAACAAAAAGACACTGCAATAAAGGTCCTTCACAGTTAATTACCAACAGAGTTTATGTGGTCATGAACTGAATTTGAACCCACACCAAGAGTTTATGTGGTCATGAACTGAATTTGAACCCACACCAAGAGTTTATGTGGTCATGAACTGAATTTGAACCCACACCAAGAGTTTATGTGGTCATGAACTGAATTTGAACCCACACCAAGAGTTTATGTGGTCATGAACTGATTTTGAACCCACACCAAGAATTTATGTGGTCAAGGCTAGTGCTGTAATGAGTTGACCGAAACTCGAGTTGTAACTCGGAGGGCGATATTTGGAGATCACATTGATTAATGTAATTTAAACTTGAGTTTTAAAGAAATAAATAATGATACCAGCCTCACTTCGGCCATTTATCAATAAACAAAAACTTAAAAATCAGTGAGCAATGGTCATATTTTATTTACCTTACGTTCGTGGCTGTTCCATGAAGTGCACATATGCACCTATACAATTTAACTGTAATCATTTGCCAAACCTTTTATTTAACCACTGGGCCAATCATCCACAGTAAATTCTGTATAAGCCAAACTTTTGACATCCATGCAATTTGGTTCTAGTTTTGATCAGTGGTGAGTTGGTATCCAAAATATGTGGATCAGGAGGCTGCCAAGTGTTCAACTCCGGAATTCCCAATAAAAAAAGGGCATTTTAGTACATGCTCAATGAAATAGACCCACGAACAGAAAGTGAAACTCATGAAAACAAAACATAGCAGTTCAGTTCAATGACATCATTATTAAGGCACCAATGCACAAAAATATGGGATAAAAGTTTGTAATTTCTTGTCTTATTAAAGCATAGGGGGATACAGAGCTCAGCACTGATAATATCTTAAAATATTTATTTCATCAACTTCATGGTAGCTATAAGTACATAATTAAATCTTCATAACAGGAAATGAATGAGAAGTGGTCAGACACAGAAATAATCGTATGTTTGTAAATATTGTATCATCACACATGCATGATAACAATATCTGTCAGTAAAATGTTATTAACAAAGGTACATTTTCACAACAAAGCGAACCTGTAACAAAAATCATTTGGCATCAAACGTCTTTGTCTGGTGACAATTTTTTAAACGTTAGAGAACAACAAAAACAACACACAGTACCGTTGTTATTATTTTGAGCAAAAGAACCAATATAAATAATAACATAGCATCAGAGATGCCCATACCCTAAAGCCTGGGGAAATAGTTTTCAATACCATGAAATATAGAAGTAGTGAAAAACTACAAAGATCTGGATACTTTCAGAGCAGTGTCAGTTATATAAAGCTCCAAATAATGTTTGAATACAGAAAATAACATCTAAAAGAAAGAAAATGTATGTTAAGATAAAGTTTAAATCAAGACATTTCAATAGCAAGATGACCGCATTAATCAGTAAATTAAAAATTACAAAGCTGTAAATTTTATTAATTGGAGTATAGCTGTCGATGGAAATAGCACAATTATACAAAAGTATATAAACTAATCAGTTGCACCAATGTATATATCTTTGTCGTAAGAGAAACATGTCTCAAATCTTGCAGGTGAACACACTTGGGCATAGCCAAAGTTAAAGGTCACACCATGATGCACCCCTACACCCCTTAACCAATGTCCCTACCAAGTGTCAACCTTCTATACCTTACCAAATCCAATAAATAGCCCAGACAAGAATTTTCAAACTCATGGTCACAACAACTACGTCATAAGTCAAATGAAGACTACACCATGATGATGCAAACCTACAACCCCCAACCAATATCCCCACCAAGTATCAACTTCCTACATCTTAGAGTTTCTGAGATATAGGCCGGACAAGATTTTATAGGTCAAGGTCATTACAGCAAGGTCAAAGGTCAAATCAAGGTCACACCATGATGTTGCACACCTACAACCCCCAACCAATGTCCCTACCAAATAACAACTTCCTACACCTTACAGTTTCCAAGATATGGCATGGACAAGATTTTATAGGTCAAGGTCACTACAGCCAGGTCAAAGGTCAAATCAAGGTCACACCAAGAAGTTTCACACCTACAACCCCCAACCAATGTCCATACCAAATATCAACTTTCTACACCTTACGGTTTCCGAGATATACCCCGGACAACATTTTATACATCAAGGTCACTACAGCCAGGTCAAAGGTCAAATCAAGGTCACACCATGATGTTGCACACCTACAACCCCCTAACCAATGTCCCTACCAAATATGAACTTCCTACACCTTACAGTTTCTGAGATATAGCCTGCACCTTATGGTTTCTGAGATACAGCCCAGGCAAACCTCCGGACACCATGGGTGAAAACAATACCCTGACAGCCCTTAAGGGCTGTGGGGTAAAAAGTAATCAATGTTTGATACTTCACTAAATATAAACATATTTCTTTACTTATGAATGATTGTGAAAGATAATTTCATTTTGAAAAGGTAGTTTATATCTTTCTGATCACTGGTAATTAAACTGGTAAATTAATTTTCAGCTGAATTAGCCTGAAAGACATGGTATATATTTTCTTACTTTTTTTACACTTTAAAAGACACAATACTCCTGACATAGTTAGGTAGAAAAGTGTGAGCTTCTGTGATACTTGTAATTTTACCTTGAAATACATTAGATCTGTAATGACAATTATATTGATTGTTGTGTCACTATATTAAACAATTACAGGCAATATACTCCCACATTACACCCACTTTAAATGAAAATGTTACCCGATGATGTAGCATGACACTGCTGTAATCACATTTAAACAAATATAAATGTCAATGTAGGATGTTCTGGTGAAACACAGTATAAGCCAATACATGTTATTGAATGTTTCCACACTTTTTCCATGCAATTTTTCTACCTTTGACAGCAATTTTTTTTACACAAAATATTTGAATATTTCGAAATCCAAAAGACACTGTTGCCTCCATCCAAGAACAAAACAAGTGTCTGTAAAACTAGGGCTGTAAGCAGAGCTCAAGCACTTGGTGAAGAATAGACTACTAACTGATCGGAGTCAAAAACTAGGTAAAGCGGTAATCCTTGCATTTTTGATAATTATGTCATTTTCTACAGTTTCAAAAGTTTTACATGACAAAAATGTAACTTTTTTTTTAAGAGTACTTTATAAAGATAACAATACTGGTAAAAAGAATATTCAAGTACATAAAATTACTACTTGTTTCAGCCCTTTTAACCAGCAATTTTGCATGTGTTTGTCTATATATTGATTTGTGGCATTTTACTGTGACACTTGTCTCTAAAAATTGCTTTTGTACAAACATGATGACAATGATCGCAATTCATCAAAAGGTATTTATTTTCTCCATTATTTCTCACTGAAATGGGGACGATTTATTTTTATATATTTAATTAGCTCTCGTGTAGGGGTTGAAATCAATAATAACATCCATATGAAACTTTAATTCAGCTCTGCATATCAATCAATATTGAAAAATCAATTTATGCTGTAAAAGTAAGTTAAGTAAGTTTGCTATTGATTTTTCATTTACCAAAATAGGCTCGGTTAGCCTCCATGATGACTGCTTTAAAAGTGATTTTTATTTCATAAAACGTATCAACAAAATTCCTCAAGGTAAGCCAGTGTATTTTCAAAATATAAAGTAGTTCAAAATTACAATAATATTTTGTAAATACTGCTTGCGGGTCACTGAAGATAATACTCAGAAATGGACAAATTAAGTGCCATTATTGAAATCCAGACAGCCAAACTGATCAGTACTGAAATATCAATAAAAGATCCTTTCTCTTGTTAGCTCTAGTGAAATATGTAGTTCTAATAATAAAGATCTAATTGAAAGCCGAGAAGACATTAAATTAATGCCAGATGTAAAATATTGCTACACACAACTATGTGTATTTAATATCTGGCTTCAAATTAACAAGCTTTTATTATCAACTGTGCACCATACGGAGCAGGATATTTCTTTTGTGAACAGCGCCATCAGACGATAGATAACCAGCATTCTGACGCATGCAATTATCTCCCACCGTATAAATTAGATTTTCTAAAGATAGTATAATATAGTTTTTCTTATGAGATGGAGGATCATGTAGAAGTGACAATAAGCAAGAGGCACTTTAATTTTTCACTGCAATAGTTTTAAAGATAAAAGGCATTTATTCATTTTAGTAGCTATTAGGCTGCCATCCAAAGAGCTACAGTTCTGCAACTTTACTATGTAGTAGATCACCCAAAAGCAGGTGGACTTATTTTGAAAAAATTGCCTTTCTGTAACACTTTTAGAGATGAAAGACATTTACTCATTTTAGTAGCTGTTACTCTGCCATCCAAAGAGACACAGTTTTGCAACTTCTCTATGTGGTAGATCATCGAAACTCAGTGAATGACTTATTTAGAAGAAATTGCCTATCTACAATACTTTTAAAGATAAAAGGTATTTACTCATTTTAGTAGCTATTACTCAGCTATGCAAAGAGCTCCAGTTGTGCAACTTCACTATGTAGTAGATAACCCAAAATTAGGTGAATGACTTATTTAAAGAAATTGCCTATCTGCAATACTTTTAGAGACAAGATGAGTGGTTTTTGTACCCCAAATTTTGCTGAAATCACTCTATCTCTTACAGTTTCTTAGAAAAATGATATTTTCCATTTCCACCAAAATTCAATATGGCGGACGAAATTCATAATAGTGAAAATTTTTCAGATGTAGCAGAGTAGTCCTTGGTACCATAGGGTCCAAAATTTGCCTGAAATCGCTCTCTCTCTCTTATGATTTTTGAGATAAATAACATTTTTCACTTCCGCCAAAATTCAAGATGGCAGCTGAAAATTGGAAAAGTCTAATGTTTTTAGAGGTGCTTACAGGAGTAGTCCTTATTACTCTGGGGGTTCCAGTTTGAGAACATTTTATGATGTCATTCTTTACATAAAAAAATAGCATCAGAGATGCCCGTACCCCAAAGCCTGGGAAAATAGTTTTCAACACCATGAGATATAGTGAAAACAGTACACAGACTGGGAAACTTTCAGAGCAGTGTCAGTGTCCAAATAATGTTTAAGTAGAGAAAATACCATTGAAGAGAAAGAAATTGCATATAAAGAATAAGTATTAAAACAAGACAATTCAGTAAACTAAAAATTATGAAGCTTTAAGACTTCTCCCGTTTTGATTTTCATTTGTATGGTTGAATTATGGTTTGGATGTTTTGAATATTACCCATACATACAGATGTAGCAATACATGCTTTTACGTGGAATTGGGGCAAAACCTGTGGCTCACTTGATGCAATACCATCTGTTACAATGGGAAGTTGCAAAAGTAAAACAGTTAATGACGTCTAATATGACTGCTTAATCTACACCAAAAAGACACCCAAAGGTGCAACAACCAAGATTCAAGTAGAGAGATAGAAGATAGATAAATAGCATCAGATATCCTCGTAGAGAGATAAAATAGCATCAGATATGCAAGATCAAAGGTCAAATCCAGGTCACACCATGACGTTGCACACATATAACCCTTGACCAATGTCCCTACCAAATATCAACTTCCTACACCTTATGGTTTCCAAAATATAGCCCAGACAAGGCATTATAGGTCAAGGTCACTACGGGAAGCTCAAAGGTCAAATCAAGGTCACACCATGACGTTTTACATCTACACACCCTAGCCAATGTCCCCACTCAGTATCAACTTCCTACACCTTACAGTTTCCGAGATATACCCCGGACAAGATTTTATAGGTCAAGGTCACTATGGCAAGGTCAAAGGTCAAATCAAGGTCACACCATGACATTGCACACCTACACCCCCTAACCAATGTCCCTACTAAGTATCAACTTCCTACACCTTACAGTTTCCGAGATACAGCCCAGACAAGATTTTATAGGTCAAGGTCACTACGGCAAGGTAAAATCAAGGTCAGACCATGACGTTGCATACCTACACCCCCTAACCAATATCCCTACCAAGTATCAACTTCCTACACCTTACGGTTTCCGAGATATAGCCCGGACAAGGTTTTTGAGGTCAAGGTCACTACGGCAAGGTCAAAGGTCAAATCAAGGTCACACCATGACGTTGCACACCTACACCCCCTAACCAATGTCCCTACCAAGTATCAACTTCCTACACCTTACGGTTTCTGAGATATAGCTCGGACAAGATATTCAAACTCAAGGTCACTACCGCAAGGTCAAAGGTCAAATCAAGGTCAGACCATGACGTTGTACACCTACACTTCCTAACCAATGTCCCTACCAAGTATCAACTTCCTACACCTTACGGTTTCCGAGATATAGCTCAGACAAGATATTCAAACTCAAGGTCACTGCGGCAAGGTCAAAGGTCAAATCAAGGTCAGACCACGACGTTGCACACCTACACCCCTAACCAATATCCCTACCAAGTATCAACTTCCTACACCTTACGGTTTCCGAGATATAGCCCGGACAAGGTTTTTGAGGTCAAGGTCACTACGGCAAGGTCAAAGATCAAATCAAGGTCACACCATGACGTTGCACACCTACACCCCCTAACCAATGTCCCTACCAAGTATCAACTTCCTACACCTTACGGTTTCCGAGATATAGCTCGGACAAGATATTCAAACTCAAGGTCACTACTGCAAGGTCAAAGGTCAAATCAAGGTCAGACCATGACGTTGCACACCTACACCTCCTAACCAATGTCCCTACGAAGTATCAACTTCCTACACCTTACGGTTTCTGAGATAGAGCCCGGACAAACTTTTTGCCGCCGCCCACCTACCCATCCGGACACCATGGGTGAAAACAATACCCCGACAGCCCTTAAGGGCTGTGGGGTAAAAATTGGTGATACTGTTACATTAATTATAAGGAAGGCCCTTATCTGAGGGTATCTAATTCCATCCTATAAATATTTATGGAACTAAAACTGGGTTTAAATGAATGAACAATAACGATTACATTGATTGTATTTTTCATCATTTTTTTTGTTTTTTTTTTTACCTTAGTTTAAAATTATTTTTTTTACATAATGTAAAGCTATATATCTAGTAAGATGGGAATAAAAGCATCAGTACTGGGAAATGCAGTGGAATTAATAGGGTTTTATACATTTACAAATATATATAAAAAACATTAACACAAAACATTCAAATAAAATAATCATATACCATATCATAACTGTAAGCATATTATAACTAATCACTCAGATACCCATATTTGTCTGAAAATACAATGAAGTAACAATGGATATTAAATCAGGGCCTATATTTAAGGACATTTGTATTCTCAGAGTTTTTCTATGAGTCTTTCTTAGAATAATCTGAGTCTGGTAGAACCACTATTCTCCAACGATGCCGCGGGGGATTAATACTTTGTCTTGGAATAACAGAAGAGTTATAAAAGAGACGGGAGTGTACAGTATGAAACAATTATAAAGTATAAATTTGGAAGAGTGGAAATTAATTTCACAAAATCCAATATCACAGAACTGAAATGTCAGTGACTGTTGGCCCTGGACTTATTTTTACAATCTTCTGAAACATCTGACCTTCTTGAGGAATTGATGAGATAGTTTATGATCTTATAAGTCTTACCTTCTTATCTTGAACTCTCAAAACCAATATCCACCCAATCAACTTCTGTTGTTCAAAAGTACTCAACACATACTTATCTTTATTCAAGGGATGTGACTCAAAAGTATCAGTACTACATAAAACTGAGTCAAATCCAGGGCCGGTTTTCATAAAAAATTTCACACTCAGTCTCAAAACTCAAACCTGCAGAAGTATACACTAAAGCATCCTCAAGTGAAATCCTACCTGAGAAGCTCAAACTAATATTAAAAACATGTTCAAACAAAGGTAATACAGCCATTATCTCGAACATTTAAGACTCCTTTCACATAAAGACTAAACTATAATCCTTAAATAAAGGGAGCATGAATTATTTTGAGCCTGTCCGTTTAACTATATATTTATGTGCGAATACGCATTATATTTGAGTTTGAGTTTAAACTGAAATTTAGGGTTTAAACCCTAAATAGAATAGAATGACATTGGTTTTAGACAAGTAAGGGTCAGTAACATCTGAAATACCACAGCAAGGAAGGAATATTATGTTGGAAAAGTTCTGCTGAATAAATTTAACAACGGTATAAAAAATTTGTTGTTTGACTTCTCGCAAAAAATTAATAAACCCATATGAATGAAGTTTCCTACATTTTAGCTGTGTTAAAATATTAATATTTAAATTCATGGATAAGAGAAGTCTTTTGAAACCAGACAAAAAAAGTGAGACACTTTAATGGAAACACTTGACATTTTCCTTGCTTTATGTCTTCAATTTAGAGGAAAGGAAGCCAAGCTTAAAAGTGGCATATCAATGTCATTGAAATGTGTAGCAAAAAATTCTCATCTGGATTCGTAGAAAAGGGTGTATACAAGGTTTCATTACTCCACTGCACTTACCAGATAGATCATTGATAAATAAAACAAAATATTCAGAAACATGTGCACTGTTGCAAAAGTTTGAGTGTATAGTAGTGCTGTGAACGGTTTTCCGGTATGCGGTATATCGTTTCGCTTTGGTAGAAAAAATGAAATCCTCAAAGAATATTTGGGAACTGGTTATTGTAAACGTTATTATTTTAGGCTTTCTAATGGCTGATACTTCATCAAAACGACAAAAAAATATACATATTTTGTAAATATGTCACATTTTTACCTTATATTGAGTAAAAAGCAGTTTTATGTACTTATTAATATCTCACGAAAGCCACTTCCATCTGCAAGTTATGTCTTATGTACGCCTGCGCATAATTTTCAATGCACAGCACAAGCATACGAAATACTGGATTTCATTTCGTTTCATAGCCCAAGTAACCACTTTTGATTTCTGTAAATGATGCCACCACTGGTATATAGGTTTCTTATAACTACTTAAATCCTAGCCATTCTGTCTTAGGATTGGTTATCAAAACAAATTTTTAAAATGTTTGTCTTACACAATGGTACTGCCTGGTTTGATAATTCTGCACAAACATGATTTAACAATACACATTTAATTAGCAACCAACCCAGAAAAATGAAAAATAAAGCATTGCAAGAACACTGGTTGAGTGCTGATCTCGAGAGCAAATTTCACTTATAAATTGCATTATTGCTCCTTACATTAAGCACTGTAAAAGGTTAATAATTGGTAACTTTTTACGTAAAGCCTACATATAAGATGCATGTGTGTGTCAATGCATATTTTTTACTAAAAAATTTCACTTACAGAAATCATGTGCAAAGAAACCATTTCTGTTTCACGTGTGCCACTTTACAATAAAAAGGAGCACACTTATCCTGTAACAACTATGTCATACTGAACCAATTCTTTAAAGTACCTGTATCATGAACTATTACGAGGACAAGTCACTAGATTTGTGGAACAAGGCACTTAACATACTTAATAATAGTGGATTACTCTAGAACAGGAATCATTTGTAAGACGTTAATTTCTGTTCAAACCTTTTGGATCCTTCAAAGAGAGTATATTTTTCGGTGAATGTTTGATATGTTTCTTAGTTTTTGCAGCTGTCTTCTGGTTGAACATGAAAGTAACAGTTTAATACAAATTTAAGCTATGTTTTCTATGCTCCAAAAGAAGGAGTGATTAACCTTTGGAGACAAGTCACACAGAAGCAAAGAAATGAGGCAGTTTGTTTTCTTAATAGCTAATACAACTTTGTATATAACTACAATTTTTTAAAGTCAAAGCTAGCCTTGACATCCTTTCAACAATAGAGGTTATATCAGGACAGACCTGCACTTGATGGACTTGTTCATTGAGATCAAAGCAAATTTAGTTTTCATCATCTTATTTTATCTAAGTAGCCCAGATAAAATGGCAAATGCTAGATTTAGCAATTATCTCTTTAACATTTACCCATCTGACAGATTTAACTGAATACTAAAACATGTTAGCTTGCCTCGCATAAAAATGGATTAAAGTTACAGTATTAGCCTCTTTTGGCCTTAATGAAAGTCATGACTTGCATGCATAAGTGTTCAAACATGGAAACTTCTCACAGATCATTTCATCCTCAACGATTTTCAAATGGATAAATATGTTTTATTGCGTTAATACATCCTATCCAATGGACAATTGCTTTACCGGTCGGCGCGACCGGTCCCGCCAAACGCCAGAAAAAGACGTCCTGTATATAATACCGGCAGGACCGGTCAGTAGTGTGCATTCGCTAGGTGGCACATCATACTTGCTTCCTGTCCAGACAGAGTGACGTCAGTTCATCTTTTTCGTTTGGCGCGTGTAGTGTGCAGACGCGTTTTGAAGTTATCTCCAAGTTTGAAGAAAACGCAGTTTCTTCTACGAAATTAAAGCTTATTCTCACATTTTATGGCCTCTCCAGGACTTAAACAAGGCATTATCCAGCGTTTTATAGCCAGTTTTGAAGAATTTCTGTGTACTTGTCGTCGAGAGGAATCGTGGGTGAGAGGTCATGTGTCGTCCCTGCAGCATTCCTTCTGCTGGTCAGAAGCATGTAATTACCACGATTCACCCTCCATTTAATTCTACATTGTCGAGTAACACTGCGTGTATGTCGACGAGAAGAAATTAGAAGGAAAGAAGAATGCATCGTCTGTCGTCATCACTTTCAGCTTATGCTTGTCACGTGACACGGACCTGGTCATGTGATACGCATTCAGCATGGAGGAATCGTGTTTTTCAACAGAAGTTTTAGAAGAAAAGACGAGTATTTATCACTCTACACCCACTTTTTAACTGGCAAGAAGAAATCCAGCAACTCGTCTGTTGACCTGAAGAAGTTAGATGTCAAATAGTCTTTGAACTCTGCATATTTTGCCGGTGCCGGTCATGTGACTTCACAGATCTCAACACAACTACCGGCAAGCAAATCCCCAAGCGTGACTGGTTCAGCTGACAAGAAGTGATGAGTTTTACCGGTACCAGTTCTGGTCAGACTACCGGTGGGGAGCACTAGTGATGAGTTTTACCGGTTCCAGTCTGTACAGACTACCGGTGGGTCATGTTCCTGTGAAGCTGTCAAGAAACCCCCCTTCAGTGGTTCCAGTGATCAGCCCTGTGTTGATACTGGAACCTTCACCAGAGGCCTTTCCACTGGTGGGACTGTTGGGGGTACCGGTTCCGGTCTGTACAGACTACCGGTGGGTGCTGTTCCTGTGAAGCTGTCAAGAAACCCCCCTTCAGTGGTTCCAGTGATCAGCCCTGTGTTGATACTGGAACCTTCACCAGAGGCCTTTCCACTGGTGGGACTGTTGGGGGTACTGGTTCTGGTCTGTACAGACTACCGGTGGGTGCTGTTCCTGTGAAGAAACCCCTTCAGTGGTTGCCAGTGATCACCCCTTTTTGATCCTGGAACCTCCACCAGAGGCCTCCCCACTGGTGGGACTGTTGGGGTACCGGTTCCAGTCATGTTCCTGTGAAGCTGTCAAGGAACCCCCCTTCAGTGGTTACCAGTGATCAGCCCTGTTTTGATACTGGAACCTCCACCAGAGGCCTTTCCACTAGTGTGACTGTTGGGGGTACCGATTCCAGTCTTGTTCAGACCACCGGTGCGGCTGCTCAGAGGGTTCACCTACCAGAAGTCGCGGTGACCATTCAGACCCTTATCTTCCCTGTGCAGAATTTTGGACCGGTACCGGTCCTGTTCAGGCTACCGGTAGGGTCACTAGCCAGCCAGTGATGAGGGATACCGGCACCAGTTCTGTTCAGACTGCTGGTTATGGTCACAGAAATCCAGCAAGGGCTACCGGTTAAACATGATTACCGGTTACACAGAGTTGCTGGTGACATACAGCAGGGCTACTGGTTCAGAGAATTACCGGCTCCTGAGTGTTGCCGGTTCCGGAGTCTTGCCGGTTACAGAGGAATCTGTACCCATCCTTAAGGGCAAGAAAACAGCTCCAAATCCAGTGCTGACAACAGGTTTGCCGGTTACAGAGAATTGCCGGTTCCGGAGTGTTGCTGGTTCCGGAACGGTAGTGCTGCTGGTTACAAGACATCTGCTGTTCCCATCCTTACTGGCAAGGAACCAGCTTCAAATTCAGTGCTGAGAACAGGTTCAACAGTTAGCCTTCTCTCAGAGCCTACCGGTTTGACCGGTTACAGAGCCTGTTTGATTGCAGAGAAAAGCTGCTGAACCACCACTGTGGACAGGAAGAAGGCAACTTCATATGAGCCTATCCTTGCTAAGAAGTAGTTCACCCAGTTCTGCCAACTCCGGTGAGTTTATGCAGAACTGTGGAGCCACCAGGAACCGGTTACAGAGCATTGCCTCGCGTATAACCGTTTAAGGCCTGGTACTGGGCAGGTCTCCAGGACTGACTGACAGACCGGCAGAAGTTCCTTAAAGGCCAAAACAGCTGTTTAGGCCAACCAGTGGCAGCCTAAGGAACTGGTTACAGAGGAATTCTTTGATCAGTCACTGGTCCCGGTGAAATGCCTGTCAAGCTACCTGACCAGTCAGCCAGCCTACCCTTTCGGGTCCCAGCTGGTCAGACAGTGGCTAGAGATTGAGGGAGGGTTACACTCTCCCCTTCTGGTTCAGACCCCACTTGATGAGGGCACCGACTGTAATAAGCAACTACCACAATCCAACCAAACAGTTTTTCCTTTTAGAGGCACTGTATCAGCTGATAAACAAGAATGCAGTCGAACCGGTGGAAAATCAAAACTCACTGGGGTTTTACAACCGGCTTTTTGGTACCCAAACCCAACAACCGGTGGAGACCGATCCTAGACCTGAGCACCTTGAACACCTTTTTGAACACAGGGACGTTCAAGATGGAAACCTCAGAGACAATAAGAACCTCCCTCCAAGCAGGGGAGTGGGTCACACCTCCAGGGTCGGTCCTACCAGTTCAAAGCCCTTCCCTTTGGCCTGTCCACAGCTCCCATGGAGTTCACAGTGGTGGCCAGAGAGGTCAAACTCGTGGCTTTTCAGAAGGGTATAAGGATCCACCAGTACCTAGACAACTGACTGGTGAGAGCCTCTATCCACCACACCTGTCTCCAGCCTACTCAAACCCTAGTCACACTTTGTCAGGAATTAGGGTGGCTGGTGAACAAGGAAAAGTCAGAGCTGGTTCCCAAACAGGTCTTCAACTTCGTAGGTTACCAGTTCGACCTGAAAGAGGGCAAGGTCAGACCAACAGAAGAACGTTGGCAGGCCTTGACACACAAGATCAGATCAATATTGTCGGATCCGCTTTGCCCGGTCCGACAATTCATGTCCCTCATAGGTCTACTCACAGCAACAGAAAAGCAAGTCCACTTAGGGGGACTAACATGAGACCCATACAGTGGCACAACAAGTGGAGGGTCCCAGAGTCACTGGAAAAGGTGATCTCGGTCCCCAAATCCCTCCACCCCCATCTAAGGTGGTGGCTGGAGGAAAGCAATGTGCTTCTAGGTCAACCATTACACCCTCTAAAACATACTCTGCAAATCTTTACACACGCATCAAAAGAAGGGTGGGGCGCTCACTTAGACGAGCACACTGCAAGGGGACAGTGGTCCCTACCAGAGAGCAAGTTACACATAAACCACTTGGAGCTGAAAGCAGTATTTCTAGCTCTAAAAGAGTTTCAAACCCTAGTCTTCAACAAGACAGTGTTAGTAGCTACAGACAACACAACAGTGGTTGCCTATATCAACAAAGAAGGGGGGATGAAATCGGGCTCTCTTTGTGCCCTACTGTGGAGAATTCTGTCCTGGTGCACCAGGCAGCAAGTAACCCTCAGGGCACGTCACATCCCCGGCCGGCTGAACGTGATAGCAGACAAGCTATCCAGGCTTGGCCAGACCATTCAAACACAGTGGTCACTTCATCCAGCAGTGTTCCAAGCTCTATGTTCAAGGTGGCATCAGCCACAAGTGGATCTGTTTGCCACCAGGTTCAACAACAAACTACCACAGTTTGTATCACCGGTACCAGACCCCCAGGCTTGGGCAGTGGATGCACTCAGCCTGTCCTGGGAGGACCTGGACCCATACGCCTTCCCACCGGCAGCCATCTTGGGCAAAGTGGTGAAGAAGCTCCAGGACTACCCCTGCAACAGAATAATTCTGATTGCTCCAGGGTGGCCCAACATGCCCTGGTTTTGACCTGGTAGCAATGTCAAGCCAGATCCCACTGTGTCTGCCCAGCATACCCAACCTAGTGTCTCAGCCATTCAACCAGGTCCTTCACAGGAACCTGTCGAATCTGAACCTACATGCCTGGCTCCTAGAGCCTCAGCAATCAAGGAGCAAGGCTTCTCTGAGGCAGTGGCAGCACGAATTGAGGCTCCTCAAAGAAGGTCAACCAGATCTGTCTATGAGGCAAAGTGGACCATTTTTACAAAGTGGTGCCTCAGTAATCAGGTGGACTTCAGGGCACCACCTCTGAAAGCCATTGCTGACTTCCTCCTGCACTTATTTCAGGAGAAGAAGTTACAACCAAGCCCTATTGATGGCTACAGATCAGCCATTGCTGACAAACTGGGCAATTCCACCATTAATGTCAGCAAAGATGATACTCTCACTCATCTCCTGGATAGTTTCCATAGAGACAGACCTAAGGGCAGGAGGGGCATCCCCTCCTGGAACCTTTCACTGGTTTTACATCAACTCACAAAGGCTCCCTTTGATTCCCTGAAAGAGACCTCCTTGAAACATCTAACTTTCAAGACTGTTTTCTTGCTGGCTTTGGGTTCAGGTAAACGCAGGAGTGAGACCCATGCTTGGTTACATAAGAACATCAGACACCAGTCGGACTGGTCTAAGGTGTTTTTGTACCCCTCACCCAGCTTCCTATCCAAGAACCAGCTGGCTAAGGAAGGTCCAGATAGTGTGGCACCAGTGGTCATCCCAGCCCTGGCACCATCTCTGGATAGGTCACTCAAGGGTGACAGGTCCCTATGTCCAGTTAGAGCCCTGCGCTACTACTTGGACAGGACTGCAGACCTCAGGCAGAATAAGGAGTTAGTCTTTGTCTCCTTCAAGAAGGGTTTTGATAAAGACATCTCACCTGCCACCATCTCCTCATGGATCAAACAGACTGTGGTTCTGTGCTATGAGCTCTCTGACCAGGAGGCCCTCACCTTACATCAGGTTAAAGCCCATGATGTTAGGGCCTTTGCTGCCTCTAAGGCTTTCCAATCAGGGATTTCCTTAGATCAGATCTTGTCAGCCTGCCACTGGAAATCTCACAACACCTTCACCCAATTCTATTTGAAGGATGTTGCCTGGGCTGACTCGGAGCTTTTCCACCTGGGACCTGTAGTGGCTGCCCAGCAGGTGCACCACCAGGCCCAGAAGTGAGGGGATGTTGTATATATGTAAATATGTACATATTGTAAAAAAAAAAAAAAAAAGTTTATTTCTTCTGGTACTGAACTCAGCCCCTCTCTCTCTATCTTTCCCTTTTCAAACCGACTCTGGAAGGAAAGAAAAAAGGGGGGGGCAACGTCGGTAGACTCCCAGTTAACCGGTGAGTTAGTGGCCAACCTTGACCTGTCAGGGTTCTCTGACCCTAGGTCAAATGGGCCTGCACTATTTTGTTTTGTTATGAGTTCACAGAAGTCCCTAGCTGCTTACCCGCCTACCAAGCGGTAGTTATTCAGAGTTGTCCATTGGATAGGATGTATTAACGCAATAAAATTGCAAATTTAATAAGTAAATTAAATTTTTATAAGTTAATACCCTATCCAATGGACAGGCAAGGCTCTCCCAACCGACCCCGCTACCAGCTTACTAGGGGTCTAAATCTGTTTAGACAACGAAAAAGATGAACTGACGTCACTCTGTCTGGACAGGAAGCAAGTATGATGCGCCACCTAGCGAATGCACACTACTGACCGGTCCTGCCGGTATTATATACAGGACGTCTTTTTCTGGCGTTTGGCGGGACCGGTCGCGCCGACCGGTAAAGCAATTGTCCATTGGATAGGGTATTAACTTATAAAAATTTAATTCACTTATTAAATTTGCAACTTTGTTAGGTTATTCTTTTATGACAAATACTTTTTACAAAATGAATATTTCTCTCTAAAATACATATAAAAATGAAAAATAAACCGAAGCATATAATGCCGCATTCTATCTATGATGTTTTTTTAATATATTTGTTTGTACTTTCGCAGAATCTCCGATAACCAAAACAGGAAGTAGTGCTGACTGATGCCTAAAAACTTCCCTGAAAGATCTGGGTACTGAACATTGGCAGTAATTCAATTTGGCTTTACAAGTTTCCTCTGTCATGAATGAATATCTCATACACATCTCCCAGATTTCAACATTCACACCAACCCATTCATACAACAATTGCAACATATATCGACAGAGTAAAAAGACTCCATCAGTCCAGCTGTCAGATAATATATCTAAACAAAAATCTTCAATTAACTGAAACCTATTTCAATTCAACTTCCATATCATAGTTTTCTTATCAATTTCACACCATAATGTGCAATGACTCCAATGACTAGTGTGGAAATTCTATCATGGTGTCACATTATCAAAGCTTTCAAGTGGTAGTTTCTTGAAATGGATATTGCAGTGTCTTATAATCATTTTTTTTTTTTCATATGGAACTGCTAGAATTTCTTGTAAATTTGCAGTATGACTGTGACCTACCAGTCCGTAAACAATTGTCCCCCAGCATCACCGATCTACAGTGATCTTGTTATAAAGATAAATGGTTTCCAAAAGAAGTGCACCGATAATTACTCCCAGACCCAGGGGTAAAACATGACAATGATCCACAACGAACTGGACTACTCTGGCTTGGAGTCCAATACTATCAACAATTCAACAATACAAAGATCCTGTCACACATATTATCTTAAAGGGTATGTCTGAAAACAGGCAAAGGGTAAGGTCCCTGAACAATGGCATTTTTGATCAGGTGTTGTATCTATCTTTTACTCTCTTTTTCCCAGTTTTTATCAAATCTCAAAGAATTTTTATTTATTTTGAAGAATTATTATTAAATTCAAGAAGGATCCTTTATTAACTATGAATTTTTTTTTTCCAATTTTAGAAGCAAAGAACTATTCCTAAGCCTATTCAAAACCTTGGCAATTCACTTTTAATGAGCAACTGTTCTTTCTGTACTTTTAGTCTAGACATTTGTCTTTTTAAATAATGATGACAATTGTTAACAAGCTTTTTCAATGAACATAAAAATCAACACTCTTCACAAAGAAATTTTCAATTTTTTTTAAATTTAAGACTAAGAATAGTTAAAGAATCTGTGTCTTTTTAACTCGAAGCACCTGAACAGTACTCTGTTACCATGACTTTACCCATTAAAGAGTTCTATATTTAGCTTGAAAACAGCCAAAACTTGCATTATTGGAAATCTACAAGATGGCAGGGCATTTGTCCACTAGGTAAGATGTATTAACGCAATAAAAACAACTCATTGTAAGTTGTATAAAATTATTACCAAAGAATTGCCAAGTACTCTTTATCCAATTTCTACCTCAGAACAATCCGTTTTTCTACTCTTTCATCAGTACTGAAGTTCTCACTATGGCCCTACTACTGCATTGAAAAGCAAGAAATAACATACTATACTTGACGAGGGATCACCAATTTTCCTGCCCCTATATAAGTATTTAGTTACATAAATATATATTACCAGATCCTTATATAAGGATTCTGGAGCTGTATTCCCAAAAGGTACATTCCAAATATTGGTAAACACGTCAGCTTAAGTTTACAATAAAGATCTATATACTTTGAGCTAATTTTCACACATATTTTTCTAGCCCCTTTTTTTGTGAATACAGCCCCTAACCGTTTGGTTGAACCAATCAAAACCCACCCATGTATCCCACTGTGCCCACTCTTCCTCGTATTGTCTCTCCATCAGGAATTTCTACTGCTAAACCCAAGTCAGATATTCTCACATGACCTGAAAAATAGAGAACTTTCAACAGCAGCTATAATCCCATTCATCAGTGGAACTATTGCTCTTAGATTACATGATTTGGTTTATTTAGATGGAAACGATTGAGAGTATGAAATGTGAAATTCACCAAAGTTTGTGAAATTCACAAGAGTATGTGTCATTCACCACAGTGTGTGTAATTCACCACAGTATGTGTTATTCACCACAGTATGTGAAATTCACCAGAGTATGTGTAATTCACCACAGTATGCAAAATCCACTACAATTCACCGCAGTATGTGAAATTCACCACAGCATGTGAAATTCAATGAGTATGTGAAATTCAGTGCGTAAAATTCACCACAGTATGTGAATTCATCAGTGAGAAACCACCCACCCCACCCACCCCACCCCCTCTACTGCCTAAACTTGGGGGAAATACATTAAACATTTGTGATTTCTGTGACTACATTACGCTTCTGATTGCCACTGATACAAAACAAATTTTTTTTTTATTTTGTCTCAATTTACATGGGTACCCTACATTGGAGGATTTGACAAACCATGGCAAAGTGCACAATTTTAACTCGATGGGTCATGTAAGATGTATGTATCTTGATGATTATTTGTTACTGTGGAAAAACCAGACTGAGTGACTATATTCTATTTGGGCAAAACCCTGCATTCTAAAATGGTAGGCTGCGCAGTGACCTTTTGCGTAAGGTTTACCTCTTATTTTGAACAAAATATCATGTAACCATTTTAGAATAGGAATAAAAGACAAATTCTCATGCTTTATGATGGTTTAAAACTATCAATCTGCTGTATTAAAGCACTCAGCCCTTCGGGCTTCGTGGCTTTAATATTCAGCCGATCGATAGTTTTAAACCATCATAAAGCACTCAAACATGTCTTTTATTCCTATATTGCAAACCACCACTGTCACCAAGTAACTACCTGTTAATGAACTTAAAGAAGAAAGATGAATCAGCGAGCACAACTCACTGCTGAAATATTGTATATGCTCAGCAAGGCTGAAACAGTTAGCCTAATTTGGTCAATGGGTAGACACTTGCATTAGATGACTAATCGGTTACTGTTTTCAATTTATAGTATCTTTGGAGACATAAAACATACAGACAGGGAACCAGACTAGAGAATATACTCAAAATGCACATGCATATGCTCCACGGATCAAAAGAATATGGTGTATCTCAAGGTGCTAAAAATAGCATCAGAGATGCCCGTACCCCACAACCTGGGAAAATAGTTTTGAACACCATAGAAGTAGTGAAACAGTACACAGATTGGGATACTTTCAGAGCAGTGTCAGTGTCCAAATAATGTTTAAGTAGAAAATACCATCTAATAGAAAGAAATTGCATGTAAAGAATAAGTATTAAAACAAGACAATTCAGTAAACTAAAAATTATGAAGCTTTAAGACTTCTCCCATTTTAATTTTCATTTGTAAGGTCGAATTATGGTTTGGATGTTTTGAATATTACCCATACAAGTCATAGAGATGTAGCAATACATGTTTTTATGTGGAATTGGGGCATAACCTGTGGCTCACTTAATGCAATACCATCTGTCACAATGGGAAGGTGCAAAATTAAAACACTTAATGACGTCTAATATGACTTTAACAGTGCTTAATCTGCACAAAAAGACACCCAAAGGTGCAACCACCAAGATTCAAGTAAAAAGATATAAGAGAGATATATAAGAGAGATAAATAGTATCAGATATCCTCATAGAGACATAAAATGGCATCAGATATGCAAGATCAAAGGTCAAATCCAGGTCACACCATGACGTTGCACATATATAACCCTTGACCAATATCCCTACCAAACTTCCTACACCTTATGGTTTCCAAAATATAGCCCAGACAAGGCACTATAGGTCAAGGTCACTACAACAAGGTCAAAGGTCAAATCAAGGTCACACCATGACGTTTTACATCTACACACCCTAGCCAATGTCGCTACTAAGTATCAACTTCCTACCCCTTACAGTTTCCGAGATATAGCCCAGACAAGATTTTATAGGTCAAGGTAACTACGGCAAAGTCAAAGGTCAAATCAAGGTCAGACCATGACATTGCACACCTACACCCCTAACCAATATCCCTACCAAGTATCAACTTCCTAAACCTTATGGTTTCCGAGATATAGCCCGGACAAGATTTTATAGGTCAAGGTCACTACGGCAAGGTCAAAGGTAAAATCAAAGTCAGACCATGACGTTGCACACCTACACCCCCTAACCAATATCCCTACCACGTATCAACTTCCTACACCTTATGGTTTCCGAGATATAGCCCGGACAAGATTTTATAGGTCAAGGTCACTACGGCAAGGTCAAATCAAGGTCAGACCATGATGTTTCACACCTACACCTCCTAACCAATGTCCCTACCAAGTATCAACTTCCTACGCCTTACAGTTTCCGAGATATAGCCCGGACAAGATTTTATAGATCACGGTCACCACGGCAAGGTCAAAGGTAAAATCAAGGTCACACCATGACGTTGCACACCTACACCCCCTAACCAATGTCCTACCAAGTATCAACTTCCTACACCTTACAGTTTCCAAGATATGGCCTGGACAAGATTTTATAGGTCAAGGTCACTACAGCCAGGTCAAAGGTCAAATCAAGGTCACAACAAGAAGTTGCACACCTACAACCCCCAACAAGCCCAGAAAAAAAATTTCCCTCTGATCCCCCACCCGCCCATCCGGACACCATGGGTGAAAACAATACCCCGACAGCCCTTAAGGGCTGTGGGGTAATAAAAATGCATTAATCAAACAACTGGTTTTACCTTATTTTAATAAGAATGCTACATGTGTTCATATGAAATAATCATGAAGTATTTACCATGCATGATACATGGCTCAGAATGCTAATCAATGAAATCTGAAAATCTTTAACTTTGACAATATGTTTTCATATTAAAAACATCATAAAGGAAAATCTGATATTTCTCATGGCAATTCAGCATAAACAAGTTATTTCATAAACTTACCAAAGTCATCTAATAATATATTCTCTGGCTTGAGATCCCTGAAAAACATAAATACAGCCTTTAATATTGGAATATCACTGTTTAAGATATACGATGATTGTACAAATTTGTGTATTTCTAATGAACTGCTAACGGTATAGTCAAAATTACAATATTTATCAGTGGTTTACAAAATCGGCTATTTTATGACCCCAGTTTGACCCATAAGGGGGGGTCCGGGGTTAAATCTGACCAGCTATCTAGACTCTTCACACAAGGTTTCCCAATACCTCTTAATACATTCTAAACTCTAAAAGCAAGAATAAAGGAGATATAAGGCAAAAACACAAAATTGAAAATTTTAATTACTTAAATGTAGCTTTTATAAGCTACAAGCTTACCATGTGGGACTGAATGCTTTACTGGTTGCCGCGAGGCACAGACGACCAACGCTCGAGAAAAACAAGCATGCAGTTGGTTCGGCCTCATAGGTTGTCGTGACGTCATCACTTCCTGTGTATCAGCCTCCTTTTCGTTGAGATTAAACCCATGTCCCCTCAGCTGTAATACAGCGGGGAGGTAGGGTGGGACTCTTCTCAGTCCCACATGGTAAGCTTGTAGCTTATAAAAGCTACATTTAAGTAATTAAAATTTTCAATTTTATTGCGCTACAATAGCTTACCATGTGGGACTGAATGCTGAATTCAACCGCCCGGTGGCGGGATTACAGCTGAGACTGGAAGGTCTGAATGTTGTTTTTCTCGAATTGAGAGTAATAAAAAATAGTTCCAAAAAATTTCCAGTCTGAGTCCCATTTACAGAGTCCCAATCCTGAAGGTCGGACTTGTAAAGAGCCAAAAACCTGATGAGAATACACAGTGTCGTACACTGTAGGGTGTTTGGAAGGAGGATTGTGTACCCGGAGTACACAGATAGGAAGAACCCCTAAGGGCTATGACGTCAGAAATGAGGTCAAAGTTCGAGAATTGCTATTTGCAACCTTATTTATAAGACAACCTTATGGTCCCAAGAATTTAAAGTTAATGTAAATTTAATATGTGTGACCTTACCTGTAACACCCTGATGAGGTAGCTTATACCTAGACCTGGGGAGACTCCTGAAGGCTTAGCTGTAGCGGACGTGCCCCCCCCCCCCCCCTTTTGTTTCCGAAGAAGACATCACTGAGGAGAAGGGTCTAGGACCTGTTGAGCCGCTACTACTGGTCCCAGATACATGTTGTTGTCGTTGTCCGACCAAGTAAGGTCTTTTAGATAAAAATTGGTAAACGTGTTGTGAGCTTTCCAGTGACACGCTTGCATGATCTGGTCCACCGATACCCCACCGTAAAAAGCCTTAGAGGCTGCGAAGGCCCTAATGTCATGCGCTTTAACTTGGACTAAGTCCAAGGCTTGCTGGTCTGCTTGCTTATAACAAAGTAGAATGGTTTGTTTCAACCATGAAGAGAGAGTAGCGGGTCTGATATCTGAGGTATGTCCTTTCTTGAAGGAGATGAAAAGAAGGGACCGGGACCCTCTCAGGTCCTTGGTTCGGTCCAGATAGTACCTCAAAGCCCGTACAGGACACAAGGTCCTGTCTTCTTTGAATTGTCTATCTACAATGGTAGTCAAGGCAGGAATAGTCACCGGAGACACACTTTGAGAACCTTCTCTTGCTAGCTGGTTTTTGGCTATAAAATCTGATGAAGGGAACAAGGCTACCTTTTCCCATTGGCCTAGATTAGATACTTTGTTGGCGACCTAGGCGTGGATTTCACTGCGGCGCTTGCCGGAGGCCAGAGCTAGCAAGAAAGCAGTCTTGAGAGTGAGATGTTTGAGGTCTATGTCTTTCATAGGCTCAAAGGGCGCTTTTGTGAGCTCATTGAGGACAACAGATAGGGTCCACTGAGGAAGGTTTCTGGAACTCTTGGGGCGATCCCTGTGAAAACTGGAGAGCAACCTGTGAAGGTCCTCATTATGGGCAATATGCTGGGCCGTAGGGCCCAGAGTGTCAACAATAGCTGTCCTGTAACCATCAATGGTAGAGGGGCGCCTGTTTAGGTCTTGGTACAGATACATAAAGAAATCTGAGATTTGCTTCACAGATGGTGAGGAGAAATCCACCGAATTATCTCTGCACCATTTTTCAAATAGGGCCCACTTTGACCTGTAGATGTTCCTTGTTGAAGACCGCTGAGGTGCAGCAATTCTCTCTGCCACTTCCACAGAGAAGCCTTGTTCTTGGAGTTGTCCACTCCTAGAGACCAGGCGTGGAGGTTGAGGTGCTGCGGGGAGCTGTGGAACACAAAGTTGTGGGACTGCTGGAGGAGTGTTGTCGACACCGGGAGTTGTAGAGGGATCTCTGTTGAGAGCTGCACTAGGTCCCAGAACCAGGGCATCCCTGGCCAGCCTGGGGCTATTAGTATGATCAGGCAGGTGCATTGCCTGATTTTTTGGATCACCCTGTAAAGGAGAGCCGTTGGAGGGTAAGCATAAGCAGTGAGACCCGTCCAGTCTATGTTTAGAGCATCTATGTCCCAGGCCTGGGGGTCTGGGATAGGAGACACGTACAGAGGGAGCTTGTGGTTCAGATGAGTGGCAAAAAGGTCCACGTGGGGAGTGAACCACTTTCGGCAGATCTGTTTGAACACCTGTGGATGGAGTGACCATTCGGTCGACTGAACCTGGTTCGACCTGGAAAGTAGGTCGGCCATCACATTCAGGCACCCTGGAATGTGTCTGGCTTTCAAGATTATGTGATAGTGGTGGCACCAGGTCATGAGTCTCCACAGGAGTGCGCACATCTCCGCCGAGTGTGTTCCCCCTTGTTTGTTTATGTAAGCTACCACAGTTGAGTTGTCCGTGGCAACTAGCACTGTTTGGTCCTGACACTGGTCTTTGAAGTGTCTCAAAGCCAGAAAGACAGCTTTCAATTCTAGGACGTTTATGTGAAGTCCTTTTTCCTGAGGTGACCACAGACCTTTTGTAGAACTTTGTTCTAAGTGAGCGCCCCAGCCTTCGTTTGAGGCGTCTGTAAAGAGTTGGATACTGTGGTCTTTGGGATGAAGGTCGGCGCCTATCATCACCTTTGCAGGATTCTGCCACCAGTCCAGATGAGCAGAAATGACTTCTGTCCAGGGAAGGAGGCTGTCCAGCGACTGAGGAAATTTCCAGTGCTCTTTCAGGTGAAACTGAAACGGTCTCATGTGAAGGCGTCCCTCCGGGACCATCTTCTCCGTTGAGGCTAGCAACCCAATTAGAGACATCAAACATCTTGCAGTCAAAACATGTTTCGACTTGAGCCGTAGGATCAAATCCTGAAGTTTGAGCCATCTCTCTTGAGTGGGTTTTACAAGGGCTGAATCTAGGTGGTATTCGTAGCCCACGAACGAGAACACCTGAGTTGGTTTCAGTTCTGATTTCTCTTGGTTTAAGATCCATCCCAAGGACTGGGTGAGATCTACCACTGTCCGAGTGTTCACTAATGCTTCCTCCTGGGACTGAGACCTGATCAGCCAGTCGTCCAGGTATTGATGAAGTCTGAGTCCTCTGCTGAGGGCCATGAGCTTCACTTCTTTGACGACCATGGTGAATACCTGGGGGGCTGTGGCTAGTCCGAATGGGAGCGAGGTGAACTGGAACACCTGTGACCTGTGGCAAAATCTTAGATACTTCCTTGAGTTTGGATGGATGGGGATGTGGAGGTAAGCGTCCGACAGGTCTATTGACGCTACCCATTCCCCCGGAATCAGAGAAGTCCTGATGGACTCTGGCGTTTCCATTTTGAACTTTTCTACGTGTAGAAAAGTGTTGAGCCTGCTTAGGTCTATTACTGGCCTCCACCTTTGGTGAGGCTTGGGTACAAGAAAGAGGCGACTGTAAAACCCGAGAGATTTTACATTTTCCACCCTTTCGATAGCGTTCTTTAACAGGAGAGACTGGATGCAATCGGCCAAGGCTTGGTCTTTTTGAGGGGCCTTGTACTCTGACACAATCAGAGGAAATCTGATCAAGTTTGGCCTTGAGAGGAATGGCAGAACGTAGCCATTGGTGATGATATTTAACACGTTGGCTGAGCAATTGTTTGCGTGCCAGTCTCTCCTGAAAGAACGGAGGCGACCTCCTACTGGTGGATTGATTGAGGCTTGATAGGAGTCATTGGGAAGAGGGGTTTCCACGCCCTTTTCCTTTGTTGTGGGGTCGAAAACGACCCCTGGAGCCTCTGAAGTTTGGTTTTCCTCTAGAAGAGGGAAACGAATAGTTGCTGCTTTGGGAGGAATTGCCCCCAAAGGGGCGTTTCCTGTAGGACCCTCTTCTCTTATTGTGGTGGGAACCACGAAAGGGCTTATTTTGGTAGGGTCCGAAACCCTGAGCATCTTTTGAGGTGCCTTTTTTGAGAAGGAAGTCCTCGCCTTCCTTCACTGACTGGGAGTTGAACAGGGAACGAGTCCAGAGAGAGGAATTCCTGAGCTCTTGACGTCTGGTTTCCCCTAATTGTGGCTGCAGGTGGGACATTTCGGCTTCGCGTCTAAGCAAGCCGGAAGTTGCCATTGTGTAAAGTTCCCTTTGTAAAATATGGGCAAGGGATTTGCTCAGGCAGGTTATGGCCTTATGTTGAATAGTGAGGGTCTTCTCCCAGAGATCAAAGTAGTCATAGGCCTCATCATAACCACGTTTTACTGCTTTTTCAGGGTCGGCACCTTTCCTGACCTGGGACTTGACCTTCTTGAAGGTTTCTTTTAGTCCATAACGACACCTCCTCATGGTAGAGTTGCAGGAGGAGGATGTCTTGGCAAAAGTGGTCGTGAAATTCAATGTGGTTAGATTGTACCTTGCCTGTTGTTCTAAGTCCTTGAGGACAGAGAGTGGGACCTTGCCTAAAGGGGCCCCCGAAGGTTTAGGAGATATACAGATCTTGGCAAAGTCTGCATTTAAATCTTGGAGTTTCTCCGAAAAACAAGGTTGTCCAACCTTGTACCACTTAGAAGTGGAAGGGGGGGGCTTTGGGTATTTGCCCTCTGCCAGGTTTGCAGCCATAAGGTCATTGTTGAATTTGTCAAAGGCATCTCTTATACCAGAGTTGCGGGGCAACATAGCTGATGGACCCGTAGGTCTCAGCTCTTGGACGGCCACCTCGTCATCGATACCTATGATAGCAGTAGCAGGTCTGGGGACTGAATCCCTCGGATCAGGTAATTTGAGGATACGTCGAAAAGTATCTACCTCCTCCGCATATTGATTTGGGATGTCAGCCAGAGCCACATCCCTATAGTAGGGCGGATCAAGGTCAATTTGACGATGTTCCTGATCATCAGAGGCCATTCTCTGGGGCTTGGGAGACCTGTGTTTACGTCTAGGGGACTGATCCTCCCCTGACGATGAGGGCAAATATGCGGACCTTGACTTATGTTTAGACTTGTCAGAGTGCTTTTTAGGTCTAGAATATGAAGGGCGATCATGATCGGAATCAGATCCCGAACCTGAGATTGGAGCATGGCTAACCTTGTGAGTGGACGTCTTGGGGCGAACAGACTGTGTCTGTTCGGAAGAGCTAAGACGAACGTCCGAACCTTGCTCGGCCTGAAGGCGAGGAGGAAGAGAAGGGCCATATTCAATATCCATGGGTTCTGAAGCACTGACAGAGGTCTGAGGTTCGGTGCGAACAGCCGAAGAGGCGATCTTATCAGCCAGCCCTTGTTGAGATTTTAGGAAATCTTCACGCATAGATTTAAGGGCATCATAGATGTTGGCCTGAAAAACACCAAATTTCTGATCAAATTTGTGGTCCAAAGACTTTTCTACAGAAGAATGGACTTTATGATGTAAGGCTGTACTGGGAGTGGGAGGAACAGTACGCCCTGGTGTAGTCAGAGGCAAAGGATCGAAAGATAAGGGTCTGGGACGTGGAGGTGAAGTAAACAAATGATCGGCCGCAGCCTCAAGTTCGGCTTGCGATCCAGAAAACGATTCAAAAGAATCGCCAAGTACCTCGTCCCGATCTTTGTCCGATGCCTGTGAAGTGGGATGTTTTTTCTTGTATCATCTTCTATTAGCAATTTTAGTGGACTGTTCGTCTGTGAAAGACGCACAGATTTGACAAATACCAGCTTTTGTAACACACAGATCATCGCCCTTCCCTGCATCTCTGCAGGAAGGGCAATAGCCATGACTGTCGAATGGCTGACAGAAATGATTGCATTTGCTGGATCTGGGTTTATCTTTAGAAGACTGGTGGGCGGTGGCCATGTTTTAATGCAATAAAATATGAAAATACTCCGAACCGTAGATTCGAGCAGTACTAGTGTAGTGGCGAGCACACAACACGCGAAATAAGAAGACGTTAAAAAAATGACAAAATACAGCACCGGAAGTGCTGAAAATTGGGTATAAGATTCTATACTGCTAAATAAAGGAAAAGCCGAATTATGGACGAATGACAAACAATATATCCAGAGATATAATAGAAAACAGCTTTGAAAACTTAGCAGAGCATCCAATATGGCGGCGACCAACGAAAAGGAGGCTGATACACAGGAAGTGATGACGTCACGACAACCTATGAGGCCGAACCAACTGCATGCTTGTTTTTCTCGAGCGTTGGTCGTCTGTGCCTCGCGGCAACCAGTAAAGCATTCAGTCCCACATGGTAAGCTATTGTAGCGCAATAAAATCAGCTATTTTATGACCCCCAGTTTGACCCATAAGGGGGGTGCCAGGGGTAAATATGACCGGCTATCTAGACTCTTCACATATGGTTTCCCAATACCTCTTAATACAAGCTCTAGAAGCAAGAATAAAGGAGATATAAGGGGAAAAGATGAAATTGGCTATTTTATGACCCCAGTTTGACCCCGGGGGGAATTTGACTTGCTTTCTAGACTCTCCACATATGGTTTCCTACTACCTCCCAATACATTCAAATTTAAGCATGTGGAAAAATTTTCCCACGCCTAAGGTATATAACTGCCAAATATGGTTAAAAACCTTGCAATAATACGGGAGATATTCAAGGGAGACCATAATGCGGCTGCAGCGAGGAAACTGAGGGGACACTTAATTATCATTCATTATCAACACAAGAACATTGTATTAAAGACGTTTTCATCCACATTGATTCACTAAAAGTTTTATATGTTATGTGTCTTTTCAAAGATAAATAACCTATCTTTTTAAGCAAAAAAGGCCTACTAAAAAATAGAGAAATAACTCCCCCCCATCTAAAACACAAGATACAATCAGTAACAACTCATATCTAGACTCTTTGACAAGAGATAAAATCATGAATAAATAGGTTCTATATTCTCTAATTGGAGATAAAATGATGTTAGTTTATAGGGGTTCGTTTGACTTCAGATGACATCAGAGAAGAGAATGAAAGTCCTGTTAATGGGAAGCTGGTTTATCTTGTTTTTCATTGTTGTGTTTTTGCTGTGTTTTTTCTTCTATTTAATTCTTTTAAATATGTTTCTTAATCTATAGTGACATAAGTTTCAGATATTAAGAGCCACGAAAGATCCATTGTAAATTTTGTTTTTTTCACATATAATTGAGGTCAATGCCTCACAGACGAAATTTCGGCTCGATATTGAGTCCTCACCAAGTTTAGCATGTACCTTGACAGGAAACAACATCCAATACTGCTGCTCCCACAAACAAAATAGCCTGGACAAGATTTTAAAGTTCAAGATCACTACAGCAAGGTAAAAGGTCAAATCAAGCTCATACCATGACACTGAACACCAACAACCAATGTTCACCAAATCCTCCCTGCACAGACTTTACAGACTGTGGGGGTTAAATTCAACAACTCCAAAAACCAAAAAGTCTTTCAATCTACATGCATGATCTGTAAAGCCATCAGAGACACGAATAGTTCACTGGGATTTAGTCTGTCGACAAAACAAATTCAAGGTCACATACATCCTATACCTGATCCATCACGCTACGCCAATTCTCATGGAACAAGTGATCTAAAAAAGTGATCTCTGTAAAGCTTGAGCCTCATTTGAGCTCACGCTTAAAAATAAGAAGAGGGTCAGAAATGCCCCAAAAGGCAGGTTGCGCAGGCAGCAATAAGGTTAGCGACTGCTGTAATTGCATTTAGAAACAAGGAAAGAAATGTTAGGTCACCCAGTTAAGGTGAATGTGTTAGACGTGCTAAGACATGTAAAACTTGTAACCTAGGTTACATAATTGTATCTATGCTATAAACAGACAAACGAACGGACAGAATTACACCAACTTCAAAAGCAACTTAGCTATGATGGTGATCTATCTCCCTGTCAAGTTTGAATTCGATTGGACAAAGTGTTTTCGAGTTAGAGTCCAGAAATGGAAATGTTGACGGACAAATGAACAGATGGAATTAGACCAATTTCAAAAGCAACTTAGCTATAATGGTTATCTATCTCCCTGTCAAGTTTGAATTCAATTGGACAAAGCGTTTTCGAGTCAGAGTCCGGAAACGGAAAAGTTGACCAACAAATGGACAAAAATCGGACAACTGAACAAACGGAATTACACCAATTTCGAAAGGAACCTAGCTATGATGGTAATCTATCTCCCTGTCAAGTGTGAATTTGATTGGACAAAGCGTTTTAGAGTTAGACTCCGGAAACAGAAATCTTGATGGACAAGACAAACAGACAAAAAACAGACAAACGAACAGACGGAATTACACCAATTTCGAAAGGAGCCTACTTATGATGGTGATGTATCTCCCTGTCAAGTTTGAATTCGATTGGACAAAACGTTTTCAAGTTAGAGTCCAGAAACGTAAATGTTGACGGACAGACAAACGGACAAAAAACGGACAAATAAACGAACGGAATTACACCAATTTCGAAAGGAACCTAGCTACGATGGTGATCTATCTCCCTGTCAAGTTTGAATTTGATTGGACAAAGTGTTTTCGAGTTAGAGTCCAGAAATAAAAATGTTGACAGACGGACGTCAGACACATCAATGTAATATGCGGGTTGGTTACACGCAACCTGCCTAAAAATTAAATGCAATAGTAAGAGAATGGTACCTATATACAATATTTTCTGAGTGTAAATGCTGAAGACCGCAGGCAATTTCCGCTGTATAAAACACCGCTCTCTCCTCTTCAAAACCGGGATTCCCCATATTGTGGATATGGAACTTGAGATCACCCCCATTCATAATGGTTAGCACCAGACACAGGGCATCTTTGCTTTCAAATGCATAGGCTAAATTCACCTGAAAAACAAAAATTGTCTTACAGAAATACGATATAAAAGTTAAGAATTTCTTCAGATTTGTGGTCTATTTCCAATATTTTAAGTTTTTCTTCAACTATATGTGACAAGTGAGATGGAGGCTGTAAAGTGTCATTACTTGTTTACACCAACTTTTATTTTAATGTTTTGATAACTGTCACTGTTATGTACACTCTTTTATAATCTGGTCAAAATAATCCATTACTCTACACTTTAACAAGTGCTTGAGGAAAAGCCCTCCGAATGAAATTGTGTTTAAAGAGAATTTTTGCTTTTAACTATGCATACTTAATTACTTAGCCAATAGGTATAAAAGAGTTGTGAATGATATAGGTTTATGCAACTTTGACATACGATACTAAAGAGATAATTTGGTTAGAGTTTACTACATGTGTTTGCTGATGAAGAAGTGGGTCTATTCATGAAGTAGGTCAATTTTTCAATAACTTGCACAAAATAACAAAATGCTGCATACACAAACACATATAGGACTTTTGCAAATGATTCACAATCCAAAGCTACAATGGAAACTATCAGCTTTGGTTGTTTTTATATATGGTAAGTTCAATAGTTTAAAATTTCAATTTTGCAACCATTTATGATGGGGAAATAGCTGACCTCAACTGGTTTTTAGCTTGGAATGGTTTTGTCTTGGCAGCCCACCAATCCATACACTTTTGATTCCCTACTTTCAACTTCACTCTATATGTGATGTCATGTCAGGTATTTGAGAGGATAGAGGAAGCATTTTGTCAAGATTCTAGAGTGAATCTATTTGGCATATATTTGGGCAATGTCAGAGAGTCCAGGAGTTATGGAAAAACCTAGAGACATGGATACTAAATCAACTTGCCATTTCTATTAAATTAAACGAGTGTATGAAAATACTAGGATATACAATTTTTGATCATAATTTTTAGCCACTAAACTTCATTCTGTTATTAGCAAGACACAATATATATCGTTGTTCAGTAAAAGAGACTGATTTAAATATTTATTCCCTCCAAAAAGAGATAAAACAGAAATTTGAAGAACAAAAGCAAGTGTCCAGAATAAATTTTAGAAGAGAAAAGTTTGACAGTATTTGGCTGATATGGCAAAATCTGCTGACAAATATTTGAAGTCATGTAGAATTACCCTATATAAGTATGCTTAAACTTTGCCTTTTTATGTCTTCATAGTTCTGCCTTTTTTAATCTCCAGTATAAACATCTGTAATCATATATGTATATTTTTTTTTCCTTGGTTGTCTTATTTTTCCCAATAATAACTACTTCAATTAAAACTAGAAATAGGCCGCCCTGTTGATAGTAGATGCGAATAGAAACAGGATAGCATAGAAGAACACACATTATCATGTGTAATGTCCACCCATGAACCTTTTGCCCAAATTGTACAGTAGTCTTACAAGACCCTGTTTCATTTATAAAATATATCAATGATGCTTAAATATTTGTTAGTGTAGATGTAAATTATTTCAGCTTCATGCCTTTTTGCATTGGTTGGGTTGAAAATTTTGACGAAATCACTCTATCTTGCACGGTTAAGAAGATAGAAGCAAATTCCTGTTTTTCTATTTTTGGCAAAAATTTGAAAATTCAAAATGGCCGCCATTTTTGGGAAAAGGAAATTTTTTTGAAAATTGCCAAGAGTACATTCCTTAGATACCCTATGGGTCGAAAATTTCAACGAAATAACTCTATTTTGCACGGTTAAGGCCAGTTTGTGTTTTTCCATTTTGGGCAAAAATTCGAAAATTCAAAATGGCTGCCATTTTTGGGGAGGGGAAAATTTTTTGAAAATTGCAAAGATTACATTCCTTAGATACCCTGTGGGTTGAAAATTTCGACGAAATCGCTCTATCTCGCATGGTTAAGGAGATAGAAGCAAATTTGTGTTTTGCCATTTTTGGCAAAAATTCGAAAATTCAAAATGGCCGCCATTTTAGGGGAGGGGAAATTTTTTTTTAAATTGCCAAGAATACAATGCTCAAATACCTGTGGGTCGAAAATTTTGACGAAATCGCTCTATCTCGCACGGTTAAGGAGATAGAAGGAAATTTGTGTTTTGCCATTTTTGGCAAAAATTCGAAAATTCAAAATGGCCGCCATTTTTGGGGAGGGGAAAATGTTTTGAAAATTGCAAAGATTGCATTCCTCAGATACCCTGTGGGTCGAAAATTTCGACGAAATCGCTCTATCTCGCACGGTTAAGGAGATAGAAGCAAATTAGTGTTTTGCCATTTTTGGCAAAAATTCGAAAATTCAAAATGGCTGCCATTTTTGGGGAGGGGAAAATTTTTTAAAATTTACCAAGAGTACAATGCTCAAATACCTGTGGGTCGAAAATTTTGACGAAATCGCTCTATCTCGCACGGTTAAGGAGATAGAAGCAAATTTGTGTTTTGCCATTTTTGGCAAAAATTCGAAAATTCAAAATGGCCGCCATTTTTGGGGAGGGGAAAATGTTTTGAAAATTGCAAAGATTGCATTCCTCAGATACCCTGTGGGTCGAAAATTTCGACGAAATCGCTCTATCTCGCACGGTTAAGGAGATAGAAGCAAATTAGTGTTTTGCCATTTTTGGCAAAAATTCGAAAATTCAAAATGGCCGCCATTTTTGGGGAGGGGAAAATTTTTTGAAAATTGCAAAGATTGCATTGGTTAGATACCCTGTGCGTCGAAAATTTTGCCGAAATCGCTCTATCTCGCACGGTTAAGGAGATAGAAGCAAATTAGTGTTTTGCCATTTTTGGCAAAAATTCAAAATGGCCGCCATTTTTGGGGAGGGGAAAATTTTTGGAAAATTGCAAAGATTGCATTCCTTAGATACCCTGTGGGTCGAAAATTTCGACGAAATCGCTCTATCTCGCACGGTTAAGGAGATAGAAGCAAATTAGTGTTTTGCCATTTTTGGCAAAAATTCGAAAATTCAAAATGGCCGCCATTTTTGGGGAGGGGAAAATGTTTTGAAAATTGCAAAGAGTACACTCCTCAGATACCCTGTGGGTCAAAAATTTTGCCGAAATCGCTCTATCTCGCACGGTTAAGGAGATAGGAGCAAATTACTCAAAAGTAGTACTGAAAATACACAATGAAGTACCTAAATGGCTATTACTCATGTACTGACAAAGCTATCAGTCCCAAATGCAATACCAAGCGAGCTATGGACATAACAATCTTGTATTCAAAATTGTAGTAAAATATCTTTAATTATTTTGGCTTAAATGCACGGAAACCAATGGGTACTGAAAATAGCTGTACTTAAGTATTACTCAGTAAGCAAAAGAGGTACAACAGCCAAAAGCAATCCCAAGCAAGCTACTGACCCAATAAGCCTGCATACCAAATTTGGTGACAATAGCTCTAATACTTTTCCTTTAAATGAGCGGAAACCATGCGTGACGCCGGACATCGGACGCCGGACATCGGACAACGGACATCGGACATCGGACGGCGAAAAAAGCAAAAATAATATATCCACCCCCCAGGGGGGTGGACATAAATATATAGCATATGTTTTGTAACCAGTGTTTTCCTTTTTGTAACCAGTGTCTTAACTTTGATATGATATTCTTTTGTCTTGCTGTACAGTTTTTTTTTCTCCTCCACTATTTAATTTTTATTTTGTATATGTACTTAAAATGTCAAAAAGAAATAAAAATATATAAAAAAAAAAAGATTCTAGAGTGACAACTATTCCAAGTAACCTTCCAATTTTCCCATTTCAGGTGGGCTGGGATTTAAACTGAGGACCTGACAGTGGGAGGTTAATGTGTTGCCCACAACACGACCATGCCTCCACAATAAAAAAAGTACTGAACTACTGATGTTATTTTACAAATTAATAATCAGAATAACTGTGAAGTCTATTTTGAAAAAAGATATATCAATTGAACATACAACCACATATCTTTACAATACTAATAAGCAGAATTATCTTTAAAGTTCAGTAAATGTTTAACCTTTAGTTTTTTTTCCTTTCATACTAAGTGGAGTTATACTTTTTTCACAAGATTAGACAAAACTGACCTTCTAATCTATTGTTCTGTTAAAAGTTAAACAAAAACAACATGTGAAGTACTACCATTTCATAATATTTTAAATCAACAAATATCTGAAAAAAGAAGAAAGCTTTTTATCTGGTATAGCACAAGATTCAAATAAGTTAATTTGATGAAGAAGCCCCATTCTGTCCTAGTACTCTATTGTTCTGACATTTTTGTGCAGGATTTTGTCTGAGGATATAATAACAATCAATACCACAAAGACTGGGTTTGAGTCACAACACAAAAGTGTAATGGCAAAAAGCAAAATTTTACAGTACAAAAATTAACACACTGACATTTGCCAAATACCTTAAATTTATCCTTATTTGTTACCTTATTTGTTATCAAATATAAAAGTAATATTAAGAAGTATCACTACAAAATCACAAATAACAAAAACTATGTCTATAAATGAGCTCATATACACAGCAAATGTAATATACATAAAAAAATATAGAGAGCCAATGAAATTCTGGATTTATAACTTGTAATTCCATATACACAATCAAGGTCAGGCTACTGAAGTTACAATCCAATGAGACAACATGACTCCCTGACAATTTGATACATTTAGTGTGTGTTTCCAGATCACCGATTGCTAAGGTGCTTCTTATCCTTTTTATTGGATTTTTTTTTTCTGAAGTCTTTCCTTTAAGGGGGCCTGGTTCACATCTACAAGGGTTCCAAAAAGTTGTCATTCAGGAGTGTTCAGGAGGTTCATCATTTCATTCTAGAGGCTCATAAACAATGATCCTAACATTCGGGGCCATTTCGGCCAAGCAGTTAAAGTTCAGAACCAATTGAAATGTTTGAATTATTTGTAAGCTGTCTACAATCTTCAATGATCCTCAATGGGTTTTACTTTCGAAAACTCAATCTTAAAGCTGTCTTAGCATTCATACACCAATCTTTTCCATGTTAAGTTAATCCCTGCAATCGTATAGGCTTCTTAAAGTTCATAACCCATTTGGGAGGATTTCAGGAATGAAACAGAAGATTTTTAGAACCAGTGACATAGATTGAGAAAGAATTGCAATATTTTGGGGGAACCATTCACAAGATCACTCAGAAAGCTATCATAAACTAGAGGATCGCTCGCAAAAAAAAAAGATAATGTTTTTGCATAGCAAAAACAAAGCGTCCCGAAAAGGATATAAAGGTGAGTGCTAAAGTATTAAGAAAATGCTTCGTTTCTAGTCTTATACTGTTGTGGCAACCAAAGTCAGCGCAGTCTGCTCTATCTAGCATGGTTTTCAAGATATAAGCATTTTTGTGTTTTGCAAAAAATAAAAAAATTAAAAATGTCCGCTATATTTGGCGAGACAAAAATATTTTGAAAATTGGCATGGCTACTCTGCAGAGATACCCAGCAGGTCCAAAATTTTGTTAAGTTCACTCCATATAGCACGGTTTTCGAGATATAAGCATTTTTGTATTTTGCAAAAACTTTGAAAATTCAAAATGGCCACCATTTTTGGGGAGACAAAAATTTTTGTCAAGACCACTGCCGTGGTGTGTATCTCCCGCTGAGCATTAAAGCAGAAGAAATAGCTTTTCCGAGATATTCACAATTTTTCATTTTCGTGTGTGAAAGGTCTTCCAAAAGTAGGTGAATGAGTTATTTGAGAAAAATTGGCTATCTGCAATACTATTAAGAGATAATTCACATTTACTCATTTTGAGTAGGTGAATAATTATCTATGGGTCTGAAACTTCACCAAGTGAAAGCTCTCCCAAAAGTAGGTGAATGAGTTATTTGAGAAAAATTGGCTATCTGCAATACTTTTAGAGATAATTCGCATTTACTCATTTTGAGTAGGTGAGTAATTAGCTATGGGTCTGAAACTTCACCATGTGAAAGCTCTCCCACAAGTAGATGAATGAGTATTTGATAAAAATTGGGTATCCGCAATACTTTTACAGATAATTAGCATTTACTCATTTTGAGTAGGTGAATAAATAGCTATGGGTCTGAAACTTCACAGAGTGAAAGCTCTCCCAAAAGTAGGTGAATGAGTTATTTGAGAAAAATTGGCTATCTGCAATACTTTTAGAGATAATTCACATTTACTCATTTTCAGTAGGTGAGTAATTAGCTATGGGTCTGAAACTTCACCAAGTGAAAGCTCTGCCAAAAGTAGGTGAATGAGTTATTTGACAAAAATTGGCTATCTGCAATACTTTTAGAGATAATTCACATTTACTCATTTTGAGTAGGTGAATAATTAGCTATGGGTCTGAAACTTCACCATGTGAAAGCTCTGCCAAAAGTAGGTGAATGAGTTATTTGAGAAAAATTGGCTATCTGCAATACTTTTAGAGATAATTCGCATTTACTCATTTTGAGTAGGTGAGTAATTGGCTATGGGTCTGAAACTTCACAGAGTGAAAGCTCTCCCAAAAGTAGGTGAATGAGTTATTTGAGAAAAATTGGCTATCTGCAATACTTTTAGAGATAATTCGCATTTACTCATTTTGAGTAGGTGAGTAATTAGCTATGGGTCTGAAACTTCACCAAGTGAAAGCTCTCCCAAAAGTAGGTGAATGATTAATTTGACAAAAATTGGCTATCTGCAATACTTTTAGAGATAATTCGCATTTACTCATTTTGAGTAGGTGAGTAATTAGCTATGGGTCTGAAACTTCACCAAGTGAAAGCTCTCCCAAAAGTAGGTGAATGAGTTATTTGAGAAAAATTGGCTATCTGCAATACTTTTAGAGATAATTCGCATTTACTCATTTTGAGTAGGTGAGTAATTATCTATGGGTCTGAAACTTCACCAAGTGAAAGCTCTCCCAAAAGTAGGTGAATGAGTTATTTGAGAAAAATTGGCTATCTGCAATACTTTTAGAGATAATTCGCATTTACTCATTTTAAGTAGGTGAGTAATTAGCTATGGGTCTGAAACTTCACCATGTGAAAGCTCTCCCACAAGTAGATGAATGAGTTATTTGAGAAAAATTGGGTATCCGCAATACTTTTACAGATAATTAGCATTTACTCATTTTGAGTAGGTAAATAATTAGCTATGGGTCTGAAACTTCACCATGTGAAAGCTCTCCCAAAAGTAGGTGAATGAGTTATTTGAGAAAAATTGGCTATCTGCAATACTTTTAGAGATAATTCGCATTTACTCATTTTGAGTAGGTGAGTAATTGGCTATGGGTCTGAAACTTCACCATGTGAAAGCTCTTCCAAAAGTAGGTGAATGAGTTATTTGAGAAAAATTGGCCATCTGCAATACTTTTAGAGGTAATTCGCATTTACTCTTTTTGAGTAGGTGAGCAATTAGCTATGGGTCTGAAACTTCACCAAGTGAAAGCTCTTTTGGGATAGCTGCTCTGCAGAGATACCCTGAAGATAAAAAATTTCGTCGAAATCGCTCTATGTAGCACGGTTTTCGAAATATTAGCATTTTTGTGTTTTGCAATTTTTGCGCAAAAATTCGAAAATTCAAAATGGCCGCCATTTTTGGCAAGATAAAATTTTTTTTGAAAATTGGCATGGCTACTCTGCAGAGATACCCAGTGGGTCAAAAATTTCGTCGAAATCGCTCTATCTAGCACGGTTTTCGAGATATAAGCATTTTTGTGTTTTGCAATTTTGCGAAAAATTCGAAAATTCAAAATGGCCGCCATTTTTTGCGAGAAATTTTTTGTTTGAAAATTGGCATGGCTACTCTGCAGAGATACCCTGCGGGTCAAAAAATTTCATCGAAATCGCTCTATCTAGCACGGTTTTTGAGATATAAGCATTTTTGTGTTTTGCAATTTTTGCGAAAATTTCGAAAATTCAAAATGGCCGCCATTTTGGGAGAGACAAAAATTTTTGAAAATTGGGAAAACTACTCCGCAGAGATACCCTCCAGGTCAAAAATTTCGTCGAAATCGCTCTATCTAGCACGGTTTTCAAGATATAAGCATTTTTGTGTTTTCCTTATTTGGAAAATTCGTAATGATTAATTAATCATTAATTACTCGGCCATTTCTTGACCAATCAATGCCAAAATCTAATGATTTCCAGATTTTAATAGAATGAATGCATTTGCCAAGTTTCAGGTGAATTGATAAAATTCCTTTCAAGTTATCATCCGGACAAGCTTCCCCATCGAAAAAAGACATTTTTGGTCATGTGACCTCTCTGATTGGTTGAAATGTCACTGCAGCATATTCAAAAAAATTCCCCAAGGCTACTGCCTAAACCTGCCAAATTTGAAAAGAATCCGCCTAACGGTTACAGAGTTATAAGGAAAACAAAATGCGGAGCCGGCGCAGCCGGCGGAGCCGGAAGCTCTCCCATACACAAACAAGCGTCCCTTGCGGGACGCTTAAATAACATACCTCATTCTGGAGCAATAACCCTGATCCGCTCATTTTCCCAACTGGGTAGGAGGTTTACAATTGGATTGCTTTTGTGGAACACCTACCTTAGACCAGACCACAGCCATAGCAGATTTAACTGATGGCTGGTGCCGGCCCTTCTTCACCCTCCAATTAGTAGAAAAATGTTGGCCAACATCAGCCACCGGGAAGTAAATAACTAACAAATTTCAAACAAGTTAAATGTCACTTTTACTATACATAGGTGTATTTGGTTTTATAATTCCTCATCTTTTCCCACCGAGGATATCAGTAAAAGAATGATCAAAATCAGTTGGGAAAATGAAAGTTACTTGAAAGTTTTAATAAAATACCTTTTGACATATAAATATACGAGAATACCCATTAAAATCTCAGCACACTCTGATGGAGTTGGCCATCTGTATGAAGGAAATAAAGCATTAGTGTGGAACTAAGTACCAGGAACAATGCTATCTTTCCTGCATCATAATATATCCTGTTTTTTTTTCCTCTAGATATTTCACAGCAAATACACTGATCTAGATAACTCTTGCATCCTGACATCAAGCCATTTAGACATTGTTCACACTTTTCCATGACGTGCCATGTCTGGGAAGTTTAATTCGTCATTTACTCGTGTGACATTATTTTATGAAGTGTACAGTCTCCCTTGCCTTCAAATCTATAACCAGACTCATCACACATACTTTGAAGTAAGGGTGCAAACAGGCAATTATAGGTGATGTGGGCTAAACAATCCAAAATCTACAAAAAGACTATCCCAATTTTAATGCTTGAGTGTATATAAAATGGCATGTGATGGGTTAATTTTCAACATAAAAACTTTTAGTGACACACCTTGATAATATTAAATCAAGCAATATACAATTTTTAAAAATGAGGTTATTTTATGTGTGACAGCAGCTAATTCCAGAAATTTAAGGCTTTGAACATCATTATTTTTTATTTATGGGAGTTGCCATATTTGATTTTAATACATTGTGAAGATTCATAAACTTGGAAACTGATGCGAAGTCAAATATTTATCTATGAGTTATCAGTAAGGATGGGACTGCAGCATATTTTCCTTTTTGGTATCACGCTATCGCAAAAACTGTTCTGATTCCAGGATACCGAAAAGCATTGCGGTTTAGTCTTCTCCCAAACAGAACCAGCTTGTCACAGAAAGTGAAGCTAATGAAATTAAAACTGAAAACTACTGTGGTACAAATTAAGGATGGGTCAGTACCACAAAATGGTACATCAGAAGGTCGCCACTCGCCAATGCAAAAACCATACCAATTTTGGGACTCTGTGCTTTAGTATACCCCAACCATAGACATTTCCTCTGAACGACATTGCAATAAAAGTCCTAAAATACACGCAAATATGTCATAAAAGTGTGTGATTTCTTCAGATTTCTACCTTTTCCTTACATTACATGTGTTGACAACCAAGATTGAGGTTATAAAATGTCATAACCAAAATATGGCATTTCTGCTCAAGATAATCAATATAAAAGTCTGCAAATACATGAAAATATGGGATAAATGCTTACAGTTTCTTCAGATTTTGAATATGATTCTAATATTTTAACTCTTCCTTCCATTATATATGTTGGAAAGCAAAGTGATGGTTTTAAAATATTGTCATGGTATTTCAGTAAAATGCTCTCGATACTGAGATACCGGGATTTATTCTTCATGTTAGTATTTATTTACAATGAATGTTGAAAGTTTACAAGGAGACCTTGCGAAAATAGACATTTTCATAGCACTAAGCAACCAATCCCATGCGTTAATCTCAAATATGGTTTTCTTATGATTTTTTAATTTTCTGTGCTTCCTGGAATTAAAATGGAGGATTTGTTAATTCTACAATGCCCAAGTACAACACACATGGCATTAGATAATGTACTTGTTACCACTATAGTAAACTTAAAGTAACATGGACACTAAGGCCCAGTTGAACCATTCCAGAATTATGTCGGAGAAGTTTGAACAGGAAAGTGTCGACTAAATATTAGGCGCTACTGTTTGAGGAGTGGGTTAAAACCATTAAAAATGAAAAACAATATATATACTGCATGTGTTAACCAGTTTGCCTTCCAAGAGACTGAAGCTCAACTTTAAAACATCCTAATTCATCCCTCCCCTCACCATTATCTTGGTATGAGGAACTAAAATATGCAGATTCTGCATACCATACTGTATGAACAGTGTGTCATTCACTACCAGGAAAATCAAAATTAGAAAATGAAACCAAACGCACTGACAAGTGAACTGAAAGTATGCCTCAAGAGCTGAAATCAGACTGCAAAGCTCCTAACTACAGAAATACAGGGATTCATTATACCAGGAAATGTATTCTATTTCATGCTAACAAACACAAGGATAGTGTAAACAAAAGCAAATTTTCCATAAAACTAAAGCAACCTTTAGGCTACTGATAATGAACCATAGAAGATAGAAACAACAGTTTTCAGTAAATGAGAGAAAAATAGTAGTAATTATTCAATAGTGAATGAATATCTCTTCATTAATTCCTGAATAATGGATACCTTTTATCTTAAAAGCATACATTTTGGGTATCCGAGACAGCTTAATATTAACAGTGCATCCTTACAAGACAGAAAAAAAGAGGGGGGGGGGGGGGGGGGGGAGACAGATGACAAAAACAACTGGGTAGTTATCACTAGCCACAAGCCAGTATCAACATGGATCAATAGACTTCTCATTACTTCATTAGGTAATGAGGTACATTACACTTATTACAGCCCAATAGATCCATCAGCCAGTGTGGTGACTTCCCTCTCAAACTGACTGAAAAATGTGAACTCTTCTGTTCTATTCAGCTGGTAGTGGTGCCACATCTGAGCCTTTCTTACATGAACTCTAATTTTAAAAATATTTGATTTTATATTTTTACGTGTAGAATTTCTAGTTTCCCAATAAGAAACTCTCACGAAAACATTGCATTGGGTATGGCCCAAATTTCATAGTCAATTGACCTTCCACTTTGCAAATCAAATCCAGCCAGAATCAACTGTTCATCTAATTTGATAGGATGTTTTCGTTGAATAAAATATTTGAAATTTCACAAAGTCAAATTTTACATATCTCTTTGCTCAATTTTGTACACAACAAGGCAAATTTTACATATCTTATCCAAAATACTGAAACAAAAGGATTACTGTCATATTTAGGTTGCTATATAATTTTAACCCTACTGTTTACTAGTGTACTGATGTCAACTTATAACAGCACCAATATTTGTGTCTCTGATCTCTATGTAGATTGCTGCTATCTTTTGTATTTTTTCTTAAAATACTGAACCCAGCTGTTTGAAAAGTCAGTCTGTCCAATATTTCAGAAGCTAGACATGAAGCAAAACCATGTTACTGAGCAAATTGGAAATTTGCTGCATTATTATACTGTTACTTAATGTTCTGTCACTTAATGATCCACCAATATAAAGGAAATTGCACAGATAATGACAAAAGTACATTAAGTAAATCATTATGTGCCATACAGAAAGGAATTTGTACAATTTATGGTCCTCAACTGAAGAGGATTTTATATTTCAGAAATATACTCATTGTAAAACCAAAATAGACACCACAGGTATCTGAGAGCACAATAAAAAGGCGTATCCATCTGTTCTACTTTAATCTACTTAATACACATGTATGTAACATTGAGACTGTCAAATGTGTTCAAAAGGTATCTTATGCAAGTCTAAGATTATACCTTTCTCAGTGTTACCCAATGTTGGCACATTGTGTTAACAATATTAAAACAGAAGTATTTACACAGCACAAAATTGATACAAATCCTCTAATGCACTGAAGAATACTGAGTAAGTCCAACACAGAGCAGGTTGTTAGATATTGTTCAGCTATGAAATGAGCTACAGGTCTGCAATTTTACTATGCTACAGCTGATCCAAAAGTAGATGAAAAACATATTTCCATAAAATACTCTAAATGCAATAGTTTTCAAGTTACAAGCGATTTCCTCAACAGTGAGAACCTAAAAGTAGCTATTGCTCAACTATGCAATGAACTACAGGTGTGCAAATTTTACTCTGTTACAGCTGACTCAAAAGTAGGTGCAAAACATTTTTCAACAAAATACTCTAGATTCAATAGTTTTCAAGTTACAACTGATTTATTCAACATTGAGAACCTCAAAGTAGCTATTGCTTAGCTATGCAATCAGCTAGAGGTCTGCAATTTTACTCTGTTAACTGGTCCAAAAGTAGGTAAAGAACCTATTTCATTAAAATACTGTAAACTAGATTGGGCCAACTCGGCGCCAACATATCCCCAGACAGGTCATCACTCACGCCACAGGTTTTGATCGGGAATTTTTAAAAACATAATTACCCATTATTATATGAACTTCAGCACATCAATCTACTCTGTTTATATCTTCCAAGGAAGATGGTGTATCCCCAGACGCCGAATACATAACTCAAATTATATTTTCAATCTTCCTGCAATGATAACTCTAAACCTATTTTCAAAGTATTTAAATGATTGATGATTGAATGTCCATTCTAAAATAATAATCCCAAAAGAGCATATCTGTTTCTATATTTGTTGACAAATAAAATATTATTTTTAACTCAACTCATCATACTTTTCAATCTTCCTTCAAAGTATTTAAATGATTGATGATTCAATGTCCATTCTAAAATTCATAATCCCAAAAGCGCATATCTGTTTCTATATTTGTTCACAAATAAAATATTATTTAAAAAAAAATTATTTATATTATTATTTTATTATATTATTTTTAGAATTTGCAAATTGTTTTCAGTTATTCATTTCCTCTATACCTATATATGTGGTCCATATATATGCAACCTAAATATGTGACACAATCTCAGTTCTGACTCCCCTTTGTGTTATATGTAATGAAGCCCACCACCTCCCACCCCCACCCCTCTCCCCTTCTCCACACCTCTCTCACTATTACACAAGATCTGCAACCCCATTGAGTTCTTTGTTTCTCATCTGATATCATTAAATACCTTTGTTTATTTAGTGTCACTCAATATAGCTGGAGGTCCCAGAGGTGGGTGGGGGGAATCCGGGTGGGGGATGTGGGTTGAGCATAAATGGTAAACAAACAATCTATATAAAAGGGGTACTCAAATACAAAAAGAATTGAGAATTTTAAGTATGTGATTATCAACTGAAATGAGTTCATAACTGTAGGACCTGTGCCAAAATTAACTGAGGCAAGTTGAATAAAACTGGGCTAGTTGAGGGTTAAAAATCCCCTAGTTTTACTACATAAGGATATAATTTCATTAATATTGGGACTTAAAGCTCACTTAAAGTGTCCATTTTGTCTACTTCAATATGTTTCACCAGTTTCATTTTAAAAAGTGAAAAACTCAGCAAGCAGAGGTGGGTGGGGGGAATCCGGGTGGGGGATGTGGGTTGGGACTTAGTTTAGTTTATTAGTTTATTATAGTGACATGTATTATGTTGACAAGGATTATACAAAAACTATTGAAGTAATACCCAGCCCTATATGGGCTTATAAGTCACTTTAAATAGAGAGTTAATAACAAACAGAGCAAACATATTTTGAGGTAAGATACAGTAAATAAAGACAGCAATTCAATACATAAAAATTAACAATATAATTTACTTTTTCTTTCTTGCCACAAATCAAAAATAAAATTAATAACCATATTGACATTCATATGAGTTAATACCCTTGATAACTGATCTATTAATAATTCAGATTTATCTATATTTAAAATTTTGAAATATTTCATACGAATCAGCTCTAAAGCTGGACAAACACAAACAAAATGTATCTCATCTTCTACATCTTTTTTACACAGTTTACATGTTCTCTCAAAGAGATGGAGTGCTACAGCAAAAATGGTAAACAAACAATCTATATAAAAGGGGTACTCAAATACAAAAAGAATTGAGAATTTTAAGTATGTGATTATCAACTGAAATGAGTTCATAACTGTAGGAGCTGTGTCAAAATTAACTGAGGCAAGTTGAATAAAACTGGGCTAGTTGAGGGTTAAAAATCCCCTAGTTTTACTACATACGGATATAATTTCATTAATATTGGGACTTAAAGCTCACTTAAAGTGTCCATTTTGTCTACTTGAATATGTTTAACCGGCGTTTAACCAGTTTCATTTTAAAAAGTTAAAAACTCAGCAAGCAGAGGTATAACACACAAAAATAAGTTCTTAAAAGACTAAGATAGCCATAACATTATTAATATTCAAAATTTAAATAGACAGGCATTTCCTTTTAAAAATTCAAAGATTTCAGCTCTATAACCCACATAGTTTGACAGTTACTGGGCTTTAAAGTGGCATAATGTCCATAAATTGGGTTTCTGTGGGCATTTTACAATTGTTAAAGAGACCTTAGCAATTAAACTACAGATCTGAAACTTTTTGGGGGACATACATAACAAACAAAAATTATATATAATACAGTTTAAGACTTGTCACACTAAGCATTTCCAAATAACAGGGCAAAATACGGAAAAAATGTCAAAAAAGGCACTTGGGCGAGTGTCTATGGCCCTCATACACAGGTTAAATGTCTACTAAAAACCTTGATTTTCGCCATATGTAAAAAGGACATAATAATGCATTCCCAGATGGGATTTCAGCTCCATCAATCACATAGTTTAACAGTCACAGGGCTTAAAGGTGGCAAAAAGTCCAAATATTGGGTCTCTGTGGGCCTTTTAGAGATCTCGATGTGGCTTTCAAATTAAAGCTTCAGACTTAAAATTTGTTACATACTAAGATTACACATAGAATATGTATCTAATAAAGTTTGAAACTTCTCAGACTTACCATTTCCAAGTTACAGAGCAAAATATGTGAAAAATGTCTTAAAAGGGTCACTCAGGTGGGTGTTTAAGGTCCTCATACACAGGTTAAATGTCTACTTGAAGCCTTGATTTTTGGCACATGGAAAAAGAACATAATAATGTATTCCCAGATGAGATTTCAGCTCTATCAGTCACATAGTTTAACAGTCAAAGGCCTTAAAATTGGCAAAAAGTCCAAATACTGGGTCTTTATGGGGCCTTCTAGAGACCTAAATGTGGCCTTCAAATTAAAGCTTCAGACTTAAAATTTGTCACATACTAAGATTACACATAGAATATGCATCTAATACAGTTTGAAACTTCTTAGACTTACCATTTCCAAGTTACAGGGCAAAATATGTGAAAAATGTCTAAAAATGGTCACTCGGGTGGGGATTTATGGTCCTCATACACAGGTTAAATGTCTTCTTAAAGCCTTAATTTTTGGCACATATATAAATAACATACTAATATCTTCCCAGATAGGATTTGAGCTCTATCAGTCACATAGTTTGACAGTCACAGGGCTTAAAAGTAGCAAAAAGTCCAAATATTGGGTCTTTGGGAGCCTTTTAGAGACCTCAATTTGACCTTCAAAATTAAAGCTTCAGACTTAAAATCTGTTACATACTAAGATTACACACAGAATATATATCTAATACAGTTTGAAACTTCTCAGACTTACCATTTCCAAGTTACAGGGAAAAAGATGTGAAAAATGTCTTATAAGGGTCACGCGGGTGGGTGTTTATGGTCCTGATACACAGGTTAACTGTCTATTAAAGGCCTAAATGTTGGGGCACATATAAGAAAACACAGATATATTCCCAGATGATATTTAACTTAGATGAGAGACATAGTTTTAAAGCTACAGTGCTTGAAAGTGGCAAAAAGTGCATAAATTGGGTCTCTGTGGGCACTTTTGAGACCTTAAGTCGACCCCTTTGGGTAAACCTACAGCCCTAAAATTTTCTACAGACAAGGATTACATATCAAAGTTATACCTAGCACAGTTTGAGACTCATCAGAATTACCACTTCCAAATTATAGGGCAAAATATGTGAAAAGTATAGCAAAAAATCCCTAAGTGGGGGTATTTATAGGCCTCAAAGACAATTTTCCCCTCAACTTAAAGTCGTGATTTTCGGCACATGTACTAAGAACATATTAATGTGTTGTCAGGTAAAATTTCAGCCAGCTGAGCATCATAGTTTGTGACCTACAGGGCTCTAAGTGGCCAAAAGTCCAATTTCTGACCTTAAGGTGGCCATAAGTTCTTTTTTACTGGGAGTTTAAGGTCACCTTAAAATAGGGATCTTCCTTTGGGCACCCTTAACATGTGTACCAAGTTTGAAAAAAAAATATTAATTTGTTTTTGAGTTATCGCGTCCACAAGGAAATTTCTACGGCGGCGGCGGCGGCGGCGGCGCGACGGACCTGAATCCAATATATCCCCGACTTTCGTCTGGGGATATAATTAAACTGTTTTCAAGTTACAGGTGATTTTTCTCATCATTGTAAGTACTGAAAAGTCAAAAAGTAGCTATTACTCATTTAGCTATTGGGATAAAGTTACTCACCATGTTGTAGTTATGGAAAAAGTAGCTGAACAACCAATGCAACAAAATGCTCTAAAATGCAATACTTTTCAAGTTATAAGTGATTTACTGCATAAAATCATGAATTTTAATGCATTAAAAATATTTGAACAAATTCATACAAAATATAACTAGAAAAATGTTTTTGCTAACAAAAACAAAGCGTCCCTAAAAGGTTAAATGCAATATAATATACAGTAGAAAAAGGTTTTTCAAAATAATAACATGCAGCGCTGAGAGAAGAAGTGAAAGTTAAGCGTGTGGAAGTTTATGCGTTAACATGAAACAAAAATTGAAGCTTTATTTTGTTTTCTATGGTCATAAATTGCGAAAAGTTAATTGAATAAATGCTTAGGCTCAGAATGCATAAAGCATCAATACTTATAATAGGTTGAATGTTACACCATAAAACTACTTAATTAAAGATCAACAGTGCTTTATAAATGTCATATATCTATTTACATTTTAGAACAAGAGGAGAGTGCCCGTGAACGGGCACTGTGTCAGCTGACTGAGTGTTTTTGATTTGTGAAGGTGATTAGGACAGAATAATTATCAGGAAAAGGGCTGTACAGAAATACAGTAAATGATAACTGAACAGCAAGTTCGAAAGAAATTCCGAAGCTGACAGAAGAAAAGGATAAAAAAGTTGTGCCCTGTAAATGGTATTATGAAGGAAAATAACAAGGTAATTGTTTAAGTGTAAAAAATAGGTTAAAACATATTTAAAGAAATACTACAAATGCAATATCCTCGTTCGACCTTGAAGAAGGGGTCCAAGGTCAAATCTAACCACACAAATACATTCCCAGCCCATGACTTCCTATGGTTTACCATTCCAAACCTCTAGGACCAATTATAAATGAGTTATAAGCACTTTTAAGCTTGGCTGTCCTCATTTGACCTTGAAGGAGGGGTCCAAAGGTCAAATCTGACCATACCAAAAGATTCCGAGCCAATGATTTCCTATGGGATGGTTTACCATCCCAAATCTCTGTCACCAATAATAAGCGAGTTGTAGGCACTTTCAATTTTCACTATTCTCATTTGACCTTGAAGGAGGGTTCCAAGGTCAAATCGGACCATATCAACAGATTCACAGCCCATGATTTCCTGTCTGTTTACCATCCCAAACCTCTGGGACCAATAATAAGCGAGTTATAAGCACTTTTAAGTTTGGCTATCCTTGTTTGACCTTGAAGGAGGGGTCATTGAAGGTCAAATCTGACCACACCAAAAGATTCCCACCCCATGATTTCCTACAGGTTGGTTTATCATCCCAAACCTCTAGGATCAATAATAAGGGAGATATAAGCACTTTTCATGACTGACAAAAACACCTGTGGCGGCCATCTTGTTTCTCAAAATGAGGCCAAAAATATTCATAGACAACATTTTATGGTTATTAATATATACTGCAAACTTAAGAAAGCTAGCTATAATATTTTTTTTCATCAGAGCAGTAATGGTGAAATCTCTCTGTACACACTGCGGCTATCCAGTGGATACAATGATTTACTCAACAGTGAGAACCTGAAAGTAGCTATTGCTCAGCTATGCCATGACATAGAGGTCTGCAATTTCACTATGTTATAGCTGACCAAAAATTCTGTGAATAACATATTTAACAAATTACTCTAAATGTAATAGTTTTCAAGTTACAACTGATTTACTCAACAGTGAGAACCTCAAACGAACTATTACTCAGCTATGCAATGAGCTACATGTCTGAAATTTTACTATGTTATAGCTAACCCAAAAGTAGGTGAACAACATATTTAAGCAAACTACTGTAAATGCAATAGTTTTCAAGCTACAACTGATTTACTCAATAGTGAGAACCTGAAAATAGCTATTGCTCCGCTATGCCATGAGCTATAGGTCTGTAATTTCACTATGTCATAGCTGACCCAAAAGTAGGTGAACAATATATTTTAACAAAATACTCCAAATGCAATATTTTTCAAGTTATAGCTGATTTACTCAATAGTCAGTACCTGAGAATAGATATTACTCAGTTGTGCCATGAGCTATAGGTCTATAATTTCACTATGTTATAGCTGACCCAAAAGTAGCTGAATAACATATTTGCACAAATTTCTGTAAATGCAATAGTTTTCCAATTATAACTGATTTACTCAACAGTGAGAACTTCAAAGTAGCTATTACTCAGCTATGAAATGAGCCACAGGTCTGAAACTTCACTGTGTATAGCTGACCCCAAAATAGGTGAATAACATATTGAAACAAAATACTCTAAATGCAATAGTTTTCAAGTTATAAGTGATTTACTCAACAGTGATAACCTAAAAGTAGCTATTACTCAGCTATGCCATGAGCTACAGGTCTGAAATTTTACTATGTTATAGCTGACCCAAAAGTAGCTGAATAACATATTTATACGAAATTCTCTAAATGCAATAGTTTTTAAGTTACAAGTGATTTTACTCATGATGGAAGTTACTGAAAAGCCCAAAAGTAGCTATTACTCACTTAGCTATTGAGACAGACACCCAACTTACTCACCATATTGTAGCTATGAAAAAAGTAGCTGAATAACATATTTTAACAAAATGCTCTAAATGCAACACTTTTCAAGTTATTAGTGATTTACTCAACAGTGATAACCTAAAAGTAGCTATTACTCAGCTATGCCATGAGCTACAGGTCTGAAATTTTACTATGTTATAGCTGACCCAAAAGTAGCTGAATAACATATTTATACGAAATTCTCTAAATGCAATAGTTTTTAAGTTACAAGTGATTTTACTCATGATGGAAGTTACTGAAAAGCCCAAAAGTAGCTATTACTCACTTAGCTATTGAGACAGACACCCAACTTACTCACCATATTGTAGCTATGAAAAAAGTAGCTGAATAACATATTTTAACAAAATGCTCTAAATGCAACACTTTTCAAGTTATAAGTGATTTACTCAACAGTGATAACCTAAAAGTAGCTATTACTCAGCTATGCCATGAGCTACAGGTCTGAAATTTTACTATGTTATAGCTGACCCAAAAGTAGCTGAATAACATATTTATACGAAATTCTCTAAATGCAGTAGTTTTCAAGTTATAAGCGATTTACTCAACAGTGATAACCTAAAAGTAGCTATTACTCAGCTATGCCATGAGCTACAGGTCTGAAATTTCACTATGTTATAGCTGGCCCAAAAGTAGCTGAATAACATATTTATACGAAATTCTCTAAATGCAATAGTTTTCCATTTATAACTGATTTACTCAACAGTGAGAACTTCAAAGTAGCTATTACTCAGCTATGAAATGAGCCACAGGTCTGAAACTTCACTATGTTATAGCTGACCCCAAAATAGGTGAATAACATGAAACAAAATACTCTAAATGCAATAGTTTTCAAGTTATAAGTGATTTACTCAACAGTGATAACCTAAAAGTAGCTATTACTCAGCTATGCCATGAGCTACAGGTCTGAAATTTTACTATGTTATAGCTGGCCCAAAAGTAGCTGAATAACATATTTATACGAAATTCTCTAAATGCAATAGTTTTTAAGTTACAAGTGATTTTACTCATAATGGAAGTTACTGAAAAGCCCAAAAGTAGCTATTACTCACTTAGCTATTGAGACAGACACCCAACTTACTCACCATATTGTAGCTATGAAAAAAGTAGCTGAACAACATATTTTCACAAAATGCTGTAAATGCAACACTTTTGAAGTTATAAGTGATTTAGTGCATGATTTCATGAATTTTAATGCATTAAAAATTATTAAAAAAATTTATTAAAAAAAAAGTAAGACAGATCCAGGTCTCATACTCACACAAGAGAATCTACCTCTGGCCTAGTACATATATGCAAGATATGAGAGAAATCCCTGCAATAGTCACTGAGAAAATTGTGATAAAAAGTTGAAATTTTCACACTTTTGGTGGGGGTACCCCCCTTGTAATGTCTCTAGCAAACAGACGAACAGACAGATTTGCATGCCTTGAACAATTTTTCATCCTCGATAGATAAGGTATCTTTTAAAAAAAACAGCATGTCTCTAGGCCTTGTAGTTTTTGAGAAGAAGTTGTTCACGCGGACGCGGACGCCCACGCCGCAGAGTGATGACATAATGTCAGCTGACTGACAAGTCAGCTGACATAAAAAGGCGTAGTAAAATTTGAGCCTTTAGAAAGGCAAGAAGTTTATGACACAATGCTCTGAACACAATGCTCTGAAGCCTATTTATATCTTATGAATAATGCTCATTTCTATTTACATATAATTGCCAGTCTTTGAGGAGTCCCCAGAGAATTAGTCCACTGGATATATGCCGATAAGGGATAAAATCAACAGTTAATGTGTCTCCCCCAACACCCCCTCTCCCCCTGTTTTACTCTATGCATGAAGAAATGCTCATATAAGGAGTAAGATGTTATCTTTATCTATGCTCTGTTGAAAGTGTCAGTGATAAGTAGATTTTATGTATAAATAGGGGACATAGTAAAGAGGGACTCCAGTAAAGAATATGTTTGCATTGCTGAGTTATTAGTTTACTGCAGAAGAATGGAAGTCAGAAGAAGTGATAATGAGCTGAAAATAGGAATGGTAAATCTGACTGGCTATACAGACTCTTCACATATGGTTTCACAATACCTCTTAATACATTCTAAAGCTCTAAAAGCAAGAATAGAGCAGATATAAGGCAAAAAGACAAAATCGGCTATTTTATGACCCCAGTTTGACCCATAAGGGAGGGTCTGGGGGTAAATATGACTGGCTACCTCGCCTCTTCACATAAGGTTTCCCAATACCTCTTAACACATTCTAAAGCTCTAAAACCAATAATAAAAGAGATATAAGGAAAAATGTCAAAATTGGCTATTTTATGACCCCGGTTTGACCCCTACAGGGGGGTCGGGGGAAAATTTGACTTGCTTTCTAGACTCTCCACATATGGTTTCCTACTACCTCCCAATACATTTTATGGCTCTAAATGCAATACTTAAGAAAATAATAGGGGGGTTCACATGAATTTTAAGCTTTCTGGTTGGTACCTGTGAGAAAATTGTTCATAAATCAGTCATTTTTCATCGGATCGCTCCCAAAATCTAATCAGCTCACATTTTTGATAGTATGAATATGTGTGTATAATTACACACTTCTGCGGTCAGTGGTTTTTTCTGAGCGGCGATGACGGGCGGGTGTACCCAAACAAGCAATCAGTGTCCGTGAACGGGCTCTGTGTCAGCTGACTGTGTGTTTTCAGTTTCAGAGTAGAAGTGACAGAAGAAAAGGACACAAAAGATGTGCCCTGCAAATGGTATTCAGAAGGAAAGTAACAAGGTAACTGTTTAGGTGTAAAAAGTAGGTTAAAACATATTTAAAGAAACTACATGTACTGCAAATACAATAGTTTTAGAGTTACAACTGATTTACTCAACAGTGAGAATCTCAAACTAGATTTTGCTCAGCTATTCAATCAGTTAAAGGACTGCAATTTTAGTATGGTATAGCTCACACAAAAGTAGATGAATAACATTTTTAAAGAAATACTGTAAATGAAATAGTTTTTTCAAGTTACAACTGATTTACTCCACAGTGAGAACTTGAAAGTAGCTATTAATCAGTACTTTATCTACATCTGGCATGGCCGAATTATGGTTTAGATGTTTTGAATGTTACCATGCATATAGAAGTGGTAATACATTCAATGAATGCTTATGTGTGATGTTGGAGCAAAATCTGTGGTTCACTTGATGAAATTCCATCTGTTACAATGGGAAGTTGTAAAAGTAAAATTCTAATGAATTCAAATATGACTTTCACAGTGCTTAATCTGCATCAAAAGACAGACCCAAATGTGCAACAAGATTTTAAAGGTCAAGGTCACTATGACAAGGTCAAAGGTCAAATCAAGGTCACACCATGACGTTGCACACCCCCTAACCAATGTCCCTACCAAGTATCCACTTCCTACACCTTACAGTTTCCGAGATATAGCCCGGACAAGATTTTATAGGTCAAGGTCACTACAGCAAGGTCAAAGGTCAAATCAAGGTTACACCATAATGCTGAACACCTACACCCCCTAAACAATATCCCTACCAAGTATCAACTTCTTACACCTTACGGTTTCCGAGATATAGCCCGGACACGATTTTATAGGTCAAGGTCACTACAGCAAGGTCAAAGGTCAAATCAAAAGTAGGTGAACAACATATTTAAAGAAAATACTCTCAATGCGACAGCTTTCAAGTTACAAATGATTTACTCAACAGTGAGAACCTGAAAGTAGCTATTACTCAGCTATGGCATGACATACAGGTCTGCAATTTGACTATGTTATAGCTTACCCAAAAGTAGGTTAACATCATATTTATAGAAAATACTCTAAATGCAATATTTTTCAAGTTACAACTGATTTACTCAACAGTGAGAACCTGAGAATAGCTATTCCACAGCTATGCCATGAGCTACACGTCTCCAATTTTATAATGTTACAGCTAATTCAAAAGTACATCAATAACATATTTAAACAAAATTCTTTAAATGCAATAGTTTTCAAGTTACAACTGATTTAGTCAACAGAGAAAACCTCAAAGTAGCTATAGCTCAGCTATGGGAGGAGTTACAGGTCTGCACCTAACTATGTTATAGCTGACCCAAAAGTAGGTGAACAATGTATTTAAAGAAAATACTCTCAATGCAATAGCTTTCAAGTTACAAATGATTTACTCAACAGTGAGAACCTGAAAGTAGCTATTGCTCAGCTATGCCATGACGTACAGGTCTGCAAATTCACTATGTTATAGCTGACCCAAAAGTGGGTGAACAACATATTTAAACAAAATACTCTTAATGTAATATTTTTCAAGCTACAACTGATTTACTCAACAGTCAGAACTTGAGAAAAGCTATTACACAGCTACGCCATGAGCTACAAGCTTCAATTTTACAATGTTACAGCTAATTCAAAAGTACATAAATAACATATTAAAACAAATTCCTTCAGTGCAATAGTTTTCAAGTGACAACAGATTTACTCAACAGAAAAAAATCTAAAAGTAGCTATTGCTCAGCTATGCAATGAGCTACTGGTCTGCAACTTTACTCTGTTATAGCTGATCCAAAAGTAGGTGAATAACATATTGAAAGAAAATACTCTAAATGCAATAGTTTTCAAGTTACAACTGATTTACTCAACAGTAATAACCTCAAAGTAGCTATTACTCAGCTATGCACTGAGCTACAGGTCTGAAATTTTATTACATTGTAGCTGACCCAAAACATATTTATAACATAACATATTTATACAAAATTCTGTATATGCAATAGTTTTTAGGCTACAGGTGAGTTTACTCATTATGGGAGGTACTAAAAATCAGAAAGTAGCTATTACTCACTTAGCTATTGGGATAGACACTCAAGTTACTCACCATGTTATAGCTATGGAAAAAGTAGCTGAATAACATATATAACAAAATGCTCTAAATGCAATACTTTTTGAGTTATAAGTGATTTAGTGCATGATTTCATGAATTTTATTGCATTAAAAATTATTTAAAAAACTAGATTGGGCCAACTCGGCGCCAACATATCCCCAGACAGGTCATCACTCACGCCACAGGTTTTGATCGGGAATTTTTTAAAACATAATTACCCATTATTATATGAACTTCAGCACATCAATCTACTCTGTTTATATCTTCCCAAGGAAGATGGTGTATCCCCAGATGCCGAATACATAACTCAAATTATATTTTCAATCTTCCTGCAATGATAACTCTAAACCTATTTTCAAAGTATTTAAATGATTGATGATTGAATGTCCATTCTAAAATAATAATCCCAAAAGAGCATATCTGTTTCTATATTTGTTGACAAATAAAATATTATTTTTAACTCAACTCATCATACTTTTCAATCTTCCTTCAAAGTATTTAAATGATTGATGATTCAATGTCCATTCTAAAATTCATAATCCCAAAAGCGCATATCTGTTTCTATATTTGTTCACAAATAAAATATTATTTAAAAAAAAATTATTTATATTATTATTTTATTATATTATTTTTAGAATTTGCAAATTGTTTTCAGTTATTCATTTCCTCTATACCTATATATGTGGTCCATATATATGCAACCTAAATATGTGACACAATCTCAGTTCTGACTCCCCTTTGTGTTATATGTAATGAAGCCCACCACCTCCCACCCCCACCCCTCTCCCCTTCTCCACACCTCTCTCACTATTACACAAGATCTGCAACCCCATTGAGTTCTTTGTTTCTTATCTGATATCATTAAATACCTTTGTTTATTTAGTGTCACTCAATATAGCTGGAGGTCCCAGAGGTGGGTGGGGGGAATCCGGGTGGGGGATGTGGGTTGGGACTACAAAGAGATGGAGTGCTACAGCATAAATGGTAAACAAACAATCTATATAAAAGGGGTACTCAAATACAAAAAGAATTGAGAATTTTAAGTATGTGATTATCAACTGAAATGAGTTCATAACTGTAGGAGCTGTGTCAAAATTAACTGAGGCAAGTTGAATAAAACTGGGCTAGTTGAGGGTTAAAAATCCCCTAGTTTCACTACATAAGGATATAATTTCATTAATATTGGGACTTAAAGCTCACTTAAAGTGTCCATTTTGTCTACTTGAATATGTTTAACCAGTTTCATTTTAAAAAGTTAAAAACTCAGCAAGCAGAGGTATAACACACAAAAATAAGTTCTTAAAAGACTAAGATAGCCATAACATTATTAATATTCAAAATTTAAATAGACAGGCATTTCCTTTTAAAAATTCAAAGATTTCAGCTCTATAACCCACATAGTTTGACAGTTACTGGGCTTTAAAGTGGCATAATGTCCATAAATTGGGTTTCTGTGGGCATTTTACAATTGTTAAAGAGACCTTAGCAATTAAACTACAGATCTGAAACTTTTTGGGGGACATACATAACAAACAAAAATTATATATAATACAGTTTAAGACTTGTCACACTAAGCATTTCCAAATAACAGGGCAAAATACGGAAAAAATGTCAAAAAAGGCACTTGGGCGAGTGTCTATGGCCCTCATACACAGGTTAAATGTCTACTAAAAACCTTGATTTTCGGCATATGTAAAAAGGACATAATAATGCATTCCCAGATGGGATTTCAGCTCCATCAATCACATAGTTTAACAGTCACAGGGCTTAAAGGTGGTAAAAAGTCCAAATATTGGGTCTCTGTGGGCCTTTTAGAGATCTCGATGTGGCTTTCAAATTAAAGCTTCAGACTTAAAATTTGTTACATACTAAGATTACACATAGAATATGTATCTAATAAAGTTTGAAACTTCTCAGACTTACCATTTCCAAGTTACAGAGCAAAATATGTGAAAAATGTCTTAAAAGGGTCACTCAGGTGGGAGTTTAAGGTCCTCATACACAGGTTAAATGGAAAATTTAATGGTTAAATTAAATTTTTATTAGTTAATATCTTACCTAGTGGACCAGTGCATTTGTCCGGCGCGCAGCCGGTCCCGCCAAACGTTAGACAAAAACGTCCTGAGCTGGGCTCTGGCCGGGACCGGTAGTGTACTCCTCATTCGCCAGGTGTCGTGACTGCACCCAGCTCCCCTACTGCGCGTGCGCGCGCATGCGTACTTCCTCTTTTTGTGGCCTACCTAAGAATGTCCCCCTTTGAGCTATTGCGGGGCAGGTAGGGTGGGACTCTCTTGGTCCACTAGGTAAGATATTAACTAATAAAAATTTAATTTAACCATTAAATTTTCCATTTTATTGCGTTAATATATCTTACCTAGTGGACCAGTGCAGAATAACTACCCAGTGGTTGGAGGGTAGCTATGGACAAAGGGGAGACCGAGACTCTAAAATCCACATATATACCCCGTAAATCCAGAGGAAATCACCCGGGAAGGGTTTCTAACTACCCTGGATAGGTACAGTCTCTCTCCCCCCCCCTTTTGTTTGTAGCTGACGAGTTCCCGAGGAAGTGAAGAAGGGGAATTGAAGATTAAGATGGTCCCCCATCTTCTTGCAACGCAAGACAGACTGCAGGGACGTTTTTTTTTTTTTTTTTTTTTTTATTATGTACATGTATGAATACATATATACATCACTATACACTATATACATGGGAGCCTCTACTTAGTCCCTAATTTGTTGGGCAGCTACCACAGGACCCAAATGGTACACATCCGAGTCTGCCCATGCCAAGTCCTTCAAGTAAAATTGGGTGAAGGTGTTATGAGATTTCCAGTGACAGGCTGCCAAAATCTGGTCTAAGGGAACACCCCCCTGAAAGGCTTTGGACGCCGCGAACGCGCGAACGTCATGAGCCCGAACCTGATGCAACTGTTGAGCCTGTTGGTCTGACATCTGGTAACAAAGGACTATGGTTTGTTTGATCCAGGAGGAGACGGTAGCAGGGACAATATCCTTCTGGAAACTCTTCCTAAAGGAAACAAAAACCAATTCCTTGCCTGAACGGAGATCTTTGGTTTTGTCCAAGTAATAACGTAGTGCCCGGACCGGGCACAGACTCCTATCCTCCTTGAGGGATTTGTCCAATGAAGGAGCCAAGGCTGGAATGATAACAGGGGCCACGCAAGCGGGACCCTCTTTAGCCAGGTGGTTCTTAGAGATGAAACTAGGAGAAGGCGATAATGAAACATTCGACCAATCCTCTTGGTGCCTAATGTTCCTGTGGACCCAAGCATGAATTTCACTCCTCCATTTCGCAGAGCCCAAGGCTAGAAGGAAAACAGTCTTAAAGGTGAGGTACTTCAGCGAAGCCTTCCTGAGAGGTTCAAAAGGAGGTTGTGTAAGTTGGTGAAGGACCAAAGACAAATTCCACGTAGGAACCCCACGCCTGCCTTTTGGTTTGTCCCTATGAAAACTGTCCAACAACCTGGACAAGTTTTCATCCTTGCTGATGTTAATTCTAGAGTTCCCCACTTTGTCGGCTATGGCAGTCCTATAGCCCTCTATGGTACTAGGTTGGAGATGTTTTTCCTGAAAAAGGGACAGGAGAAAATCCGCAATTTGCTCTATAGAAGGAGTTCTGAAGTCCACCTGATTTTTCTCACACCATCTGACAAAAACGGACCACTTTGATTCATAAATGGCTCTGGTAGAGCGTCTTTGAGGAGCCTCAATTCTTGTTGCCACTTCTGCCGAGAACCCGGCTTGCTGGATGGCAGAGGCTCTAGGAGCCAAGCATGAAGGTTCAGATTGGGAAGGTCCCGGTGAGGACACTGATTGAACGGTTGAGTGATCAAATTCGACACCTGAGGGAGCAGGAGGGGAATTTGAGCTGACATGTTGACCAGGTCCCAAAACCAAGGCATGTTGGGCCAACCTGGTGCTATCAGAATGAGACGACGGAATCCGTGGTCCAAGAGTTTCGTTACCACCTGATGAAGAAGGGCCGTCGGTGGAAAGGCATAAGCGTCCAGGTCCTCCCAAGGGAGACTTAAGGCATCCACTTCCCACGCTGATTGGTCTGGAACCGGGGATACAAACCGGGGAAGTTTGTGATTGAACCGGGTGGCAAACAGGTCCACAGACGGGCGGTGCCAACGCCGGCATATTTGAGCAAACACCTCCGGAAGGAGGGACCATTCTGTTTGGATCACCTGATTGAGTCGGGACAGCTTGTCGGCTATGACGTTCAGGTGACCCGGAATATGCCTGGCCCTCAGGACAATCTGCCTTTGATTGCACCAAAGCATCAGTCTCCAAAGGAGGGCACAGAGTGAGCCTGATCTCATACCCCCTTCCTTGTTGATGTAAGAGACCACAGTGGTGTTGTCTGTACAAACAAGGACTATCTGGTTGCAACATAACCGCTCGAACCGTTTTAAGGCCAGCAGGACCGCCTTGAGCTCCAACAAATTTATGTGCAAGGCGCTTTCTGACTCTAACCAGACTCCTCTTGCCATGTAATCGCCTAAGTGAGCGCCCCAACCTTCGTTTGAGGCGTCTGTAAACAGTTGAAGGGCGTGTCGAAGAGGGTGTAAGGGTTGACCGGAGAGCACCTTGGCCGGGTCCAACCACCACCTTAGATGTACATGGAGAGATGAAGGAATTGGGATGACCTTTTCCAGCGATTCTGGGGCATGCCAATGCTTTTTTAGGTGCCACTGAATGGGCCTCATATGCAGCCGCCCCGACACTACTTGTTTTTCTGTTGCTGTCAGAAGGCCGATTAAAGACATGAACTGCCTGACTGTGCAACATTCCAGTCCCAGGAGAAGGTTGAGCTTCTGAGATAGACTCCTCCACCTGTCCTGAGTTGGTTTGACTAACCCCTGAGATAGGTCGAAATGATAGCCTACGAAGTCGAAGGTTTGTTGGGGAACCAGCTCTGACTTGTCCATGTTGACTACCCAACCTAGTGAACGGCAAAGGTCCAAAAGGATCTGGGTATGACGTAGGCAAATTTCCCGGCATGGGGCTCTCAGTAACCAATCGTCTAGGTATTGGTGGATTCGAATACCCCTCGATTGAGCCATGAGTTTTACCTCCTTGACCACCTTTGTGAACTCCAACGGAGCCGTCGACAGGCCAAAGGGAAGTGCTGTGAACTGAAAGGTCTGACCTTTTAAGTGGAACCGGAGATATTTTCGCGACCTGTGGTTTATGGGAATGTGAAAATAAGCGTCGCTGAAATCCAGCGAAGTGACCCACTCCCCCTGTTGCAGGGAGAGTCTGATGGTCTCCGGAGTTTCCATCTTGAACGTTGCTGGGGCAAGGTAAAGGTTCAGTTGGCTTAGATCTAGAATGGGTCTCCATTTCCCGTTGGGTTTTGGCACCAGGAACAACCGGTTGTAGAAACCCAGAGATGACTGAACGGACACCTTTTCGATAGTCTGTTTTCGACCTAGGGAATGCAATGCCTCGTTCAGACTTTTGTTTCGAGAGGGATTTGATGAACCACTGATTATCCCAGGAAATCTTGCCAGAGGTGGTCTCTCCTTGAAGGGTAGTTGATACCCTTCCCTGAGGATGGAGACTACCCTTGGATTTGAACCCAGGGAGAGCCAAACCTGCCAAAACAGTTGCAGACGGCCTCCCACAGGTGGAACTTTTGCAACACATGGGGCATTTGTTACATTTGGGGCAAAAAGACACTGATTTACAGACAAAGCACTGTTCACAGATTTTATTTCTATTTGAGAATGAGAGGGTCTTACGTTTTTCTTTTGTAACAGCCCTTTTACAGAAGGTGCAGGAAGAACAACATGCAAATTTACAGTCTCTTTGTTTGCTGATGACACTAGATTGAGATCCCCTAAACTTGAACTTAACACAACTGGGGGACTCAGATGATATTGATTGTCATTTATATGGTTTGGTACCACGGGCAGGCTTGGAGTAGTATGTAGAGCCAGATCCACCTCTACCACGACCCCTACCCCTGCCTCTGCCTGAGAATTGCCTCCAAGGTTGTTGAGTTTGGGAAGAGGAGAAGCCGGATTGACGACTCTCTTTCTTTTCATATGGTTGGTACCGGAATTGATGCTTCTTTGAGTGCTGATATGTGCCCGGGCCGGGACCAGTAGCACTCTTGTTTGACTCATACTTTTGAATATCCTGCTCCGCTACTGCCAGTACATCATCCGGGAATAGCCCGTAAGTGAACAGAGGAGCATTTCGTAGTTTATTCCAGGTATCAGGTTTCAGGCCTGGTTTAACGTACTCGAGATAAGAATCTCTCCTCAACAAAATGAAGTTGGCTAGCTGAACAAATAAGCTGTCTGCGAGGTGCTGGAAGGCAGTACCTAAGGCAACAGAAACACTACTGTGGAAAGCTGACAAGTCTTTCAAGTCCTTGATGGCGTCGGTGACCTCCTTAGGGGCCTTGCCCTGAACAATGGTAGCGTTTAAAAATGAAATATGTTGATTCATTTTGTCCTGAATTTCACTAACGCACCTGTTGAATCCTGCTGCGTGATTGGTAATCAAAGAGCCTTCCTTAGCACATTGCTCCCACCTTCTAAGAGTCTCCTGAGGGATAGGCCTAGATGCTGGTCCTGAAGATGGATATGAGGAAGTCTTGGCAATACGGGAGAATTGAGAGTTCAGGCGTGCTTCGGAACCCGACCAGCCAAAGATTGTACGTCCAGGTCTTTGATTTATATCCTGTTTGAGTCGTGACTGTGTATACCACTTTGCCTGGCTTTTGGGTGTTCTGACAAACTGGTCTTGTTTCAGACCTGCGGCTTCTTGGGAACGAGAAGGGTAACCTTCTGCAACACGAGTGTTCAGTTTTTCCATTTTGTAGCAAAGCCAGTCGTCAGCTGGTAACTCCACTGAAACTTTGCCTGAGCGACGAGGATGTTTTCCTTTCCAAGGGTTGTCAGAACGGTTGTCTGCATCACTTGCTGAAGCCTCAAAATCTGGTATGTGAGACCAGCCAAGAAAGGAACGGACCGACCGGACCGTTTCTCTGTAATTCATTTCCTCGTTTTTCTCATTGATTTCAGTATCTGAAAGTTCACCCTCCTCACCAGATTCCTTATCTGACCGGTCCGGAAGGGGTTCCCCGTCTGACAGAGCCGGATCCGGCTGAGTGAAACTATCCGGTGCAAAGGAAGCAGAAGTACTGGTATACTGTGGACCGGTAATAACCGGTTGAGAGGAGGACCCTAAGGAAGAGACACTGGTGATAGCAGGCACAGTTTCCTCCGGTTCACCAAGAACTTGTAAACCCGGACCGGGTACCACTGTCTTGGGAGGAATAGGGTCCCTAGCAACCTGACTTGCAGAACCGGCAGCAGCGGCCGGTTTGACAGACTTCTTATGTTTTGATTTTCCTTTCTGTTTTTTAACAGAAGTAGCAGAATCCTCTACGTCCTGATCCGGAGGCCTCACCGAACCGGTGGCTCTGGGATCAGGAGAGGGATTGATAAAAGGCGTATCAGAGATATGGGCTTGACCCGTTGGAACAGGCATCTTTGGAGTGGAAAATATGTTGGTTCTAGTAAGGAGAGCCTCAAAACGGGCGAATTTTTCCTCCAATTGATTATTTAATAGTTCAAAATCCTGACGGGAGACAAAGTCTCCTGTGCTTGCCTGGTCAGAAACCGGGAAGGTACCGGTAACCATCCGTCCCTGCGCATGCGCAGTGACCGGAGACATCTCAACTTCATCTTGGTCCTCCACCGGACCCACAACAGTAACTTTACTGGGAGAAATTAAAATCCCTGCTTTTTTGTCTTTTCGTATTTGATATTGTGGAGTTGCTAACATACCTTTCTGAGAATCAGACAGTTTATCACACAAATCACAATCCTGACCTTTGACACAAGGGTCATCTCCCACCTTTTTGTCCCTGCAGCGGGCACACTTTTTATGTAGGTCAAACCCTGCCATAACATGGCCACAACTACCACGCCTCTGTCCTGGTGATGCCATGATAAATATATTTTGCAATATCCAAAGCTTTTCTTCTAACACGTTTGCAAATCAATAATATAATTCAAAGTTTATTTTACTGAAATTTATCCGCTAACACACTATGGCGCCAAACAAAAAGAGGAAGTACGCATGCGCGCGCACGCGCAGTAGGGGAGCTGGGTGCAGTCACGACACCTGGCGAATGAGGAGTACACTACCGGTCCCGGCCAGAGCCCAGCTCAGGACGTTTTTGTCTAACGTTTGGCGGGACCGGCTGCGCGCCGGACAAATGCACTGGTCCACTAGGTAAGATATATTAACGCAATAAAATGTCTACTTGAAGCCTTGATTTTTGGCACATGTAAAAAGAACATAATAATGTATTCCCAGATGAGATTTCAGCTCTATCAGTCACATAGTTTAACAGTCACAGGCCTTAAAATTGGCAAAAAGTCCAAATACTGGGTCTTTATGGGGCTTCTAGAGACCTAAATGTGGCCTTCAAATTAAAGCTTCAGACTTAAAATTTGTCACATACTAAGATTACACATAGAATATGCATCTAATACAGTTTGAAACTTCTTAGACTTACCATTTCCAAGTTACAGGGAAAAATATGTGAAAAATGTCTAAAAATGGTCACTCGGGTGGGGATTTATGGTCCTCATACACAGGTTAAATGTCTTCTTAAAGCCTTAATTTTTGGCACATATAAAAATAACATACTAATATCTTCTCAGATAGGATTTGAGCTCTATCAGTCACATAGTTTGACAGTCACAGGGCTTAAAAGTAGCAAAAAGTCCAAATATTGGGTCTTTGGGAGCCTTTTAGAGACCTCAATTTGACCTTCAAAATTAAAGCTTCAGACTTTAAATCTGTTACATACTAAGATTACACACAGAATATATATCTAATACAGTTTGAAACTTTTCAGACTTACCATTTCCAAGTTACAGGGGAAAAGATGTGAAAAATGTCTTATAAGGGTCACTCGGGTGGGTGTTTATGGTCCTGATACACAGGTTAACTGTCTATTAAAGGCCTAAATGTTGGGGCACATATAAGAAAACACATAGATATATTCCCAGATGATATTTAACTTAGATGAGAGACATAGTTTGAAAGCTACAGTGCTTGAAAGTGGCAAAAAGTGCATAAATTGGGTCTCTGTGGGCACTTTTGAGACCTTAAGTCGACCCCTTTGGGTAAACCTACAGCCCTAAAATTTTCTACAGACAAGGATTACATATCAAAGTTATACCTAGCGCAGTTTGAGACTCATCAGAATTATCACTTCCAAATTATAGGGCAAAATATGTGAAAAGTATAGCAAAAAATCCCTAAGTGGGGGTATTTATGGGCCTCAAACACAATTTTCTCCTCAACTTAAAGTCATGATTTTCGGCACATGTACTAAGAACATATTACTGTGTTGTCAGGTAAAATTTCAGCCAGCTGAGCATCATAGTTTGTGACCTACAGGGCTCTAAGTGGCCAAAAGTCCAATTTCTGACCTTAAGGTGGCCATAAGTTCTTTTTTACTGGGAGTTTAAGGTCACCTTAAAATAGGGATCTTCCTTTGGGCACCCTTAACATGTGTACCAAGTTTGAAAAAAAAATATTAATTTGCTTTTGAGTTATCGCGTCCACAAGGAAATTTCTACGGCGGCGGCGGTGGCGGCGGCGCGACGGACCTGAATCCAATATATCCCCGACTTTCGTCTGGGGATATAATTAATGAAAAACTAGACCAAAGATGTATCTGTGGCCAGATGCAAGATGTATCCACCGGAAAAGGCCAACTAACATAGTTTAGAAGATAAACAGCATTTTTCAATAATAAGGAAGTTGAAAGCACTTTTAAGTTTGGCTACCCTCATTTGACCTTGAATGAGGGGGCCCATGGTCAAATCCGACCACACCAGAAGATTCCCAGTCCATGATTTCCCATAGGTTCATTTACCATCCCAAACCTCTAGGATCAATAATAAGCAACTTATAAGTACTTTTAAGTTTGGCTATCCTCGGTTGACCTTGAACGAGAGGTCCAAGGTCAAATCCGACCACACCAGAAGATTCCCAGTCCGTGATTTCCCATAGGTTGGTTTACCATCCCAAATCTCTAGGACCAATAATAAGCGAGTTATAAGCACTTTTATGTTTGGCTATCTTCGTTTGACCTTGAACGAGAGGCCCAAGGTCAAATCCGACAACACCACAAGATTCCCAGCCCATGATTTCCTATAGGTTGGTTTACCATCCCAAACCTCTAGGACCAATAATAAGCGAGTTATAAGCACTTTTAAGTTTGGCTATCCTTGTTTGACCTTGAAGGAGGAGCCCAAGGTCAAATCTGACCACACCACAAGATTCCCAGTCTATGATTTCCTATATGTTGGTTTACCATCCCAAACTTCTAGGACCAATAATAAGTGAGTTATAAGCACTTTTAAGTTTGGCTATCCTCGTTTGACCTTGAAGGGGCGGCCCAAGGTCAAATCTGACCACACCAGAAGATTCGCAGCCCATGATTTCCTATAGGTTGGTTTGACATTTCAAACCTCTAGGACCAATAATAAGGGAGATATAAGCACTTTTCAACAGAAACGCCCGTGGCGGCCATCTTGTTTTTCAAAATGAGGCCAAAAATATTTTCTGACTGACAAGTCAGCTGACATAAAAAACTATTTATTGATCATGTGACCTTGATAATGATCAAAGGTTAAATTTAAGCATGTGGAAAAATTTTCCCACACCTAAGGTATATGACAAATATGGTTAAAAAGCTTCTAATAATAAGAGAGATATTGAAGGGAGGCCATAATGTGGCGGCGGAGGCAGCGGCGAGGAAACTGACGCGAAAACAAATAAGCGTAAAAAAACATAAAAATAAAGAAATCCACCATAAATCTTGTCACCAAAACATAATATCCATCGATATTTTCAGAAAATTTCACCACATTCTCAACACAAGTTTTATAGATGGGGGAAAAAGCATCCTTTGCGACGTCAGTGCAGAGTCCAAATTTCAGATGTTTGAACTAGGGATGGGTCAGTATGAAAAAAATCTACATTGGGAGGTCGCCAATGCAAAACCGTACCAATTTCCGGACTCTGTCTTTTATTACAAACGATCCACACATGAACGTTTCCTGTTCATGGCATTGCAATAAAAGTGCCCAAATACACAAAATATGAGATAAACATGTACATTTTCTTCTAATTTATGAATTGTTTCCAATGTTATTAGTTTCCCTTCCATTTTATGTGGTGACAAGCGAGATTGAGGTTATAAAATGTTGTAACCAAAGATGGCGGTTCTGCTCAACGTACTCCTATAAAAGTCTGTAAATACACAAAAATATGGGGGAAAAACCTATAAAATCTTCAGCTTTTGGGTATGTTTCCAATGTTTTAAGTTTTCCTTCCATTACATATGCTGGCAAGCGAAATGACTGTTTCATAATCTCATCACAGTATTTTAGTAAAATGCTCTCGATACCGAGGTACCAGGCATACCGACGCATCCATAGTTTGAACCGAACCTCGTGAACGAGTGAGCTATCAAACTTTTATAAACATCATCCCAGCATTAGTCATTACCCAGCAAGCTAAAGACTGGGAGGTAGTGGGTAAATTGTTTATCGATATTGCCGATATTTATTGTTTTGGAACTGGACTGCCGATATCGAGATCTAAACACGTATTTCAATGTCGCCATTTTAAGCAAAACTGTAAACTTACACTGTTAATATTTGATATAAAGTCCAAATCTAAAGAAATTGTACACTTTTATCTCACATTTTTGAAGTTTTCAATGTGTTTTTGATGAAAACTGCAATGTTTTGGTAAATTTCGCTTCCTGTTAGCAGTTCGGGATACGCTAAAATAAAACGTTTTCGGTTTCCCGAATTCGGACTATTTGGTAGACAATATTAACCCCCGATATCGCCCGATATTGAAATATTTTTGCATTCAATATCGATACCCACGAAGCCAAATGATTTACCCCCTACTGGGAGGGGTGACTATGGTGGTGGGAGATGGTCTCCTGCAATCTAACATTTAGTGGCAACCTTTTCCTCCCCACTGGTGTGGCCGTGGCAAAACCATGCCTCTAACACCTGCCTTTTTATATAAATCCTAGATATTGTGTGACAGCACAGCAGGCATCAAAACTTTTCAAATAGAAAACAAATATGCAACAAAATACCATCTATCATCCAAGTCTCTTCTCTCAGGAATTCAATTTTATTAACCTTTTCACCTAGAATTTATAACTTTCTAAAAGTTCATTGTGCGTACTTCTATTTCTGAATCTTCCATTGTCCATATATACCACAAACTTACCAGCTGTAATAACAGAGGATCTACATACTACCCTACAATTAACCCTGAAGTCCTGAAATATTCCAGGTTTCGCCTTTTGATATTTTAGACGTATCCCAGATTATTCCAGTTTTATCATTGTATTCTTGAAAGTGGAGTAGAGCAAGCATTTTTCCCCCTATAAAATGGATATATATTAGGAATACTCACCAGGGAGATTATTTTGGAGTTGTAAAAATGTGACTGCTTTTGCAATAAGTTTTCCAGCTCATTGGTGGATTGCATGCAGTAAGTGTCTCTCAATTCAGAATTTTAAAATGGCAAAAAACTGAAAACGATCTACAAAATTTATTTTTGTGTTTTGGCTATTAATTTGCGAATTAACACTGGTGGACTAGTATAAATTTTATAATCTAGATCAAAGTGATACTGTTATTATCTTCAGTAAGAGATGTAGTCATACACTAGATAAAAATTTTACGTTTTACTCTTGAGCCTGAATGATGAGGAATTGTAATTCCATTTGTCAAAGGGGCAGGTGGCAAGACTGTTGTGACTTCACCAATTGTTTTTTTACTTTCCTCAAAATTTCTGAACAAAACCCTCAAAGTCTGTCTAAAATAAGAAAATCTCTCTATATCTTAACAGAGGATTTTAAATACAGCTTGTTACGAAAATCAAAAAAATGTAAAGCATTTTGATTTATGAATGCAAAAAAAAAAAAAAAAAAATTCACTTTTTAAAGTTTTTAGTACTGTACCAATCAAATTAAACCTAGAACAGGAAATAAAATGAGTTTTTTTTTTTTTTTTCAAAAAAAAAAAAGGCTTATGGTGATCATATTAATGTGAAAATTATGATATTAATGATCTGTTTGTGTTTAACTCTGAGATCAAGCTAAGTAGAAGAGAATTAAAGGGCAAAACATTAAAGAATTAAAATCTTGAATGAGAGAAAATTGGCAGAAAAAAAGCAGCAACACAAAAACTCAACCCCATTAAATAATTCAAAAAGATAGGGAGAAAAACTCACAACAAATCGGGAATTGACTTTTTGCAATATTTGTTTTTCATTGAGGGCCATGGCTTCGCCTTTTCTTTTTTTGATACGCTTCTTCTCCAGCTTCTTGCAGGCATACATCTTGCCTGTGGCCCGCACCTGACACGCACACACTTCTCCAAACCCGCCTTTCCCCAACACTCGGTACATGCGGAATGTGTTCTTTGTCACTGGTTGGCTGTAATATATACATACTATCTGTGTAATACAGTATAACCTCTATCATTTGATCATCTGGGGAGTAACAATTCTGTTGAATACTACAAGCCCCCCCTCCGAAAAAATAAAATCAAAATCAAACAATCAAACCAAGGAAATGGACAAACACCACCACAAATATAATCAAAATACAAAATATAACCTAAACGCTTTTTACAAACATCTCCCTCACTCCATACTAGTGCTGGGAGATCACTATGATTTTACCTTTCGATGTTCATATTGGACATTTGTGACCAAACTTCGAACCTTTCCGATCATGGACTCGAAAGTGTAAACCAGAGAGAAAAATCAAATATTAAATGATAACAAGTAGAATACACATAGATTACCACAAATATGACCACAATATAATCTAAAAGCCATTCACAGACATCTCCCTCACTAACAGACCATGTTTGATGTATCCTCACTTGTGATTGGCTGATTTTCTGATTACCTTGACAACAGTGGGAAAACCCCAATGTATTTCTATTTACGTTATTTTTATTTCATTCACGGCTAGTTTTGTGATTTTAACTAATGAATATTTCAGATTTTTACAAAATAATATTCCCGTTAGGGTTTTATTGTGACCAAAAGGCTACAAAGAAATGAGTTTAGCAAATATCGGTTGTACTTAAATTTTACTGATCATTGATCGGCAATGAACCAACGAGCGATAATACCGAAGTTTGCAAACATCGTCCCAGCATTACTCCATACTATGCTTTATGTATCCTCACTTGTGATTGGCTGATTTTATAATCACCATGACAACAGTGGGAAATCCCCCCAAGGTGTTTCTGTTTACCTTCTTGTTTTCCATTTATGGCTAACTTTGTGATTTTAACCGGTTAATGCAAAAATTATGACCCTATAAACCTTCACACCAAATTCTACAAAGATGGGTTAAATAGGTTTCCTTTAAAAGAGTGAAAACAGAAATGCAATTCAGAGTAGGCTCAAAGTAGCGAAGCAGCTATTACTCATATAGCTACAAAGCTATCATCGACCAAAAGAGATCCTGGCCAAATTATTGACCCAATTATCCTTCATATAAATTTTTATGAACATTGCTTTATTAAAATGTCCCAAAAAAAATCACCTCAAAATAGCATAATAGCTATATAGCACAGTAGCTATTACTCAGTTAGCTATAAAGGTATTATCACCAAAAGCAATCCAAAGCAAGCTACTGATCCAATAATCCCCCGTCCCAAATTTTGTGAACATAGGTGAAATACTTTTCCTTTAAAATGCTTAAAATAAAAAAGCTACTCACAGTAGCTAAGTAACTATTACTCAGTCAGTTATATAGCTAGTATCACTAAAAGCAATCCCAACCACATTATTGACCTAACTATTGTTCGTACCAAATCTGGTAAAGATATGTCAACTATTTAAATGCCCGGAAACAAAATAAGTACACAAAAGTAGCTATTACTCAGCTATAGAGTTATCTTCACCAAAAGCAATCCCATGCAAGCTATTAACCCAATAAACACCCACACCAAATTTGGAAAAGATAGGATAAATACTTTTCCTTGCAATGAACGGAAACCAAGCGTGATGGACGCCGGATGCTGGACGGCAGACGCCGGATGGAGAAAAAGCAAAAATAATATGTTCATCAAAATCAGTTTAAAAAGCATGATTTAAAAGTTATATAAAACAAAGGATTTCATTATACAACTTAACAGAGCAGCCTTGTGACATATAATTGTATCAGGCATCCACTGTCTCTGTTGTGGAAACATAGCCTGATCATGAGAAGAAGACTTCTGAGGCAGACTTTATACTCCTAGTTTGCAACACAGATCCCTCATTTGACCCAGCCATCTAACAGCAATGAAGTTTTACAGTCCACAACACATTTATTTCAATCAAGAATGCACTTTCTGGTAAATGCTGTGCAACAGTTTACTGAGTTTAGGGAAACTTATCTTGCAATAGCTTTTGGTCTAGTCAATTGGTAATCAGGTTTTAAATGGCAGCAGTCGATTTCACCATACTACCAGCAATATTTTGTTGGACAGACAGTATTTACATGAATAGTATAAGGATATGTTGTTGCCTGTCAATGTGAGAGTAAAATACATTTCAAGTAAAACATCAAAAGATTGCACTCCTTTACCTGGGGCTTCTTTGGGGAGCAAATAAAAACCCTGAATTAGATAGAGATGCAAAGATAGCCCCTCCCTAACTCAATTTTCTGTGCTTTAAAAAGTGAAGGTTTTGCACATCAAGCTAGCTCACTGATGATAGATTGCCATCACCCTTATACCATAGCAAAACACCAGAGCGTAAGACATGTAAAATTTTCCATATTATGTAAAATCCACAACTAAGGCAACCACAGTGTGCTTCTTGGAATTCTAGTCAATTCTTGTCATTATGTTGGTAAGAAATGGTTTTACCAATATTACATAAACCATTGTGCAAGTAGTTAAACCTTCAGAAAGGATTGTAATAAACTTTAAAAAGAATAAGATTTAAACCTTTTATTGGGAAGTGATGTTGAAATTGACACTGAGCCAATACTGATCAACATTGAAATCAGAGTTTGCATTAATGCCGTATTTATGCACTTTATTAATTAAAATCCACCAAAGGACGCAAGTTTTCTGAAAGCATAGATATGCACGCAATACAAATAACGCTAAAGATGAGCTTTATATCTTACTTTAATTTGCTTGGAAAGTGATAAATTAAATTTATCACTTTGTAGTACCTGGGCATATCTGAATATTATTTATTGAGGAATATGTGGCAGAATATTACTTGAACCCCATTTTCACACCGTGGTGCCCAGTGCTGGGACGATATTTGCAGACTTCAGTATTGTCGCTCTCTTGCTCATTGCCAAACAATGATCAGTAAAATTTAATTACAACCAATATTTGCTCAACTCATTTCTTTCAATTCTTTTTTGCCTTTTTGTCATATTAAAAACCATATTTAGTGAAACTTTTCTACATTTACCAATTAAAATCACAAAACTAGCTGTAGATGTAAAATTATGAAGTAAACAGAGAACACTTTGTGGTTTTCCCACTGTTGTCATGGTGATCATAAATCAACGAATCACAAGCAACAAATTCCTTGTTTTTATTTAATATTTGATTTTTTTGTGTCTGGATCACACTTCTAACTCCATGATCGGCAATGATTGACCTTTGTTCCAATTCGAACATCGACAGGTTTAAGGCATCCCACATTTCATAACCCTAATGTGAACAATGGAAATATTGATAAACAAAATTATCAATACTACTACTCCATACTCTTCGTGACAATTGAGGTTAGTTATTACATCTGATTCAGAATTTCTCCAAATTTTGTATGATGTTGCTGAATTTAAAGGGAATTTCTTTAGTGAGGTGTTTGAAATGCAGTTTCAATATTCATATTAAACTTTAATTTGCCATGTATATAGCAACGAATCCCTCTGTCACAGAAAAAAAATCATGTTAAAACGTTCAATATTTAAAAGACGATATTTAAACTGATCATAAATTAAAAGACAAGCTGGCTGTAAAATAATTAAATTTAATATTACAAAAAATAAATATTCCAGTGTCTCAATATTGAATATTACAACATATAAAGGATTGATAGAGTGCTATTTTGATCAATTAAAAACACAAGGGAGTTGATAACTATTAAAATTGACACTATAAGTACCGATATTGGAGTCCGGAAAGCTAAACCGATTTTGACACTGAGTTGTTAATGTGGTACAGAGAGCCCAATGGTTACTACTTTCATATATAACAAATTTCATACTGAAACTTTATACTTTGAAGCTTTTACACTAAATACCTCTGTCTTTTTGTGTTAAAACTTAAATGCTTTTCACCCATCTCTTTTCACCTGGCACAAAGTAATAATTAAACTCTCTAGATATTCATTTTCTTTGCTTGTTTTATTCCTCAATATTTTCTTCTGTGACTTTTTATTCCAAAGCCACAAGCCAAATGATGTACTTGAAACAATATTACACTGTTTGTAAAATAATACACATCTAGACAGTAAAGAAAACCTTAAAAGGTTGTTTACCCATAAAAACAAAAACTGCAACCTTGCTCTGACAGTTTTACTGTTCTATTGGGATACCTTTTTTGCACAAATGAACATTTTGTGTTTAGAACATTTTCCTAAATTTGTCACTCTCCATCTTCCACATCAACAAACAAGTAAGGACTGTAAGTTCAAGCTTATGTATTTGGTAGGGAAGGCAAATTTCATCAAAAGTTGATCACCCTGTTAAGAGTCGAGTGCTTGTGTGTATATAAAATACAATATTTAAGCTGCTCGCGTTTTATGTATTGAAACACAAAGGCATTTTATTTGCATTAAATCACATAATGGTCCATTTTAAATAGAACATTCAATTTTTATTAGGGAAGATAAAACACACCCTTAAAATTTGGTGAAAATCCATGCATGTGTTTAGGTTGTGAAACTCCCACAACCTTTCAGACCCAACAAGCTGCAATATTTTATGGTACAGAAAACAGTAAAGATTTTAGAACAAACTTTAAGACCCCAAAATTTTAAATGTTGCCATGGCAACAGTTGGTACCAGATACCCCCCAAAACCTAATCAGCTCTAGATCCTCTTGGGGTAAACATACCCTGAAAAACTGGTGAAAATCCATGCAGGGGTTTAGGCTGTGGAACACCCAAAAGCTTTATGCCCGCCGACGCCGCTGACACTGACACCGCCCGGACGGCACAGAGGACTATAACCCCAGCCTTTATGGGCTGGGGTTAAAAATCTTACAGCGTTGTCATGGCAACTATTGTAACCAGATAGCCCCAAAAAACCTAATCGACTCTAGATAGTCTTTGGGTAAAGATATCTTGAAAATTTGATGAAAATCTGTGCATGACTTTATGCTTTGGAACACCCACAAACTTTAAGATCCAAAAATCTTAAAATTGTTGCCATGGCAAACGTTGTTACCAGATACACCCAAAAACCTAATCAGCTGTAGATTCTCTTGGGGTAAACATATCTTGAAAGTTTGGTGAATATCTGTGAATGGGTTTAGGTTTGAAACACCCACAAACTTAAAGACCCCAAAATCTTTAAAAGTGTTGTCATGGCAACAGTTGTTACCAGATATCCCCCAACACCTAATCCGCTCTAGATCCTCTTGAGGTAAACAATAATGGCCTTTGAAAGTTCAGTTTCATTATTTGACCTTGAAGGAGGGCCAGAAGTCGAAATCTGACCACATCAGAAGATCCGCAGGCCCGGGTTTCCTATAAGTTATAACATTCCAAACCTATAAGAGCAATAATAAGCGAGATATAGTCCTTTTTTTAAATTCAGTTTAACATTGAAGGAGGGGTCACAAGTCAAATATTACTGCATCAGAAGATTCACATCACATGGTTTCTAATAAGTTGTTTGTACATGCCAAACCTCTACAAGTAACAAAAAGTGAGATAAAGACAATTCAAGATAATTTTCCATGATTTGACCTTAAAGTAGGGTCAAAGGCCAAATCTGACTATATGAAAAGATTCACAGCACATGATTTCTTGGTTGGTTGGACACAGCAAACCTATAGAAGCAACAGTTTTAAAGTTACAAGTGATTTACTCAACAACGAGTAAGTCAAAGTAGCTATCACTCAGCTATACCATGAGCTACAGGTGTACAACTTCACCATTTACCCTCAAGTACCTAAATAAAATACAGAGAGAAATTGGCTATGTATAATACTTTTCAGATATTTTATAGTTACTCATTGTATTACTTTGCTAAAAATAAAAAGTGGCTAATTATTTGCTGTACAATGCACAACAGGTCTGAAATTTTATAATAACATAGATTATCTAATAGTTGATGAACATTTTTGACAAGATTCATGTGACTTTAACAGTTTTGATGATGTTAGACATTTACTCATTATACTATTTTGCTACAATATGAAGAGCAGCTATTTCTTTCTTATCCAATGCAATAGAGATCCAAATTTAATGTTATCCTGTAGCTAAGGATAAACTTTGTGAATAACATATTCTATGAAAATACTCTACATGCAACAGTTTTTGAGTTATAAGCCATTTACTCAGAAAACCTAAAATAGTTATTACTCAGTGACACTTGATTTTTACCCCAGGCCTACAAAATAAATAAATATGGTGGTGAGACATCATACCCACCAATTCATGCACAAAATATAAAATAAATCTGAAAGAAACTGTGCCCTAAAGCTTGAACACAAGCAATAGTCAAACTTTTTATGTTTTTGACTCCCAAGAGCATAATTTTAACTCCTGGGCTACCCAAAGAATAGGGTGCCCAGATCTCTGCCATAACAAGCCACTTGCGAAGTTTAAAAGAAGTCCAAAAAAGAAAGAAGCTCCCTCAAGCCATCAGAACTGTGGAAAGTATTTCTGGTTTCAGAAAACAGTTGAAAACGTATCTTTTCAGATTAGCCTATCCTCCACCATAGCCTATCTCCGCTATCGGACGCTAATATGGATATTGACCTCCTTTTTGGATCTGGACTATCCCTTTTTGGACATCAGTGCCTTAGAGGATGTTTACATCAATTTCAGCACTTTATAAATGCTTCCTACTTACAAGAAAATCTCTGCGTACACAGATGCAGACGATGACCATTCATGATCCATAGTATCCCCAATTTTCGGGGACACAATAATGTTTGTAAGTTCCACCACCAGTGATTCTGCAATACCACCACTCATGATAACACCACTACAATCAATTGACCACTACCTGGTCTATCAACACTAAACAATACAATGCAATTCAATCTGATTTTTCAGTTGATGAATTCTGTAAGTTAAATCTGACCAGCAAGTATCAACATACACCATAGATCTCCAGTTAAAAACCTGCTTTCCTTTCTTCTGGTCAGATTTAAAAAAATACAGTATTGTATATGGCTGGAATTCCCAAGTTTGTTTCTTATTGTAAAAATAAATTTCTATTGTCAATATGAACATTTATTTCAAAAGCTGTTCAATTCATTTACTGGAATTACTTATACCCCTTTCACATTATAGGCAGTATCACCCACAGTAACCCGCATTTGGTGAAACGTACCTGTCCTTGGATCACCATCTGACATACGTACACGGCCTTGCGAGTCAGTGGCGTACCATCCATTACCTTGCGCATCCTACAGTAGTTCTAAAAAGCTTAAAATTTCTGCCTCTGATTTTGGTACCGAGAGCATGTGCAGATGATTTCACGCATGCAAATATGAATTCTGAATTCAGTGACTGAAGGTTTGGTCCATAATGTACATAAGGTTGTGATTCAGTTGTATTTTGGTGTAATACGGCGACATAAGATGAGTTAAGGTATTGGCCGTTTCGCCACATGTTTGTCGGACGGCTAGCGAAGGTGAGATCAGGTTAATGGAGGTTGTTGCTTGGTGACCAACGTTTGTGGTACTGTCATCCTACTGTTATTGACAGTTAAATAACTATGTCCACTCAGTGGCCGTCTGCCTGTAGTGTGAACAACTCTGACGAACTGGGGCGACCTGGGGGCGGTTCCGCCGCCGAGAAAAATTTCTAACCGCCAGACGTGCCGCCTGTAGTGTGAATGGGGCATTAGAATCTGTTTGTCCAACTTAAAAGACTGATAAAAAACGGGGGTAACTGTAATTCTTGCCATGACCATTGACCAGAGATAGAGTTGAGTTTGGTGCTGAATTTCAGTGAATTTTACTTTTTGTATGATGTGGGTCTTCCTTTAACACTTTTAATTTATACTCACTCCAGCACCATACTATTGTGTACTTACCTTTCCAGCCACTTCCACTGCAGGTAACGTTTGAAATACATACTTTCTAAATATGAAGAGAAGGGCACTTGTGTCATGTAGTCTTGAACAACACTGAAAAAGAACAATGAAGCCTATAATTTAGTAGGGTTTTTTACCAACCCGGAGGCAAGATTTGGTCATCTATAAACTACACCTCGTATGACAAAACAGTGAGAAATATGTACCTAGTAACATCTATGTGAAATTCATCAGTGAAGAAAGCTCCTTCTATTTGTTTCGCTTGTGGGAAATTTTTTTACACATTTCTGATCCCTATTTTTTTTTCACCTGCCCTATAGTTAAATTGTCACATATTTGGATTATTTTATCTTATTTATAAAGGGTGTCTTGAGTGTTTCATTTCACACTGTGACATCTTTCATAGACCTATTATGGAAACACAATGAACGAAACAATTCCCAATAAGCTTTTAACAAGCATATTAGTGATCAACATGAAACCAGCCACAAGTCTCAAAGACAATGTTACAATGAATATGGGAAAACATATTTACACTGATGGTAACAAGTTCCTAAGAAATTCATATCAGAAGATGTCACTGGAAACCACACACATTAGGTAAGAGTTAGTAAGATTTGATTTTTACTAAACAGGCAACTGTAAAAACAGGAAATCCTGCTCACATAGAAGACTGGTCTTTCCTATGGTCTACTGAAAACAGCACTTTCTATTTATTTAGTCCCTACAGGAAATAATTAAATGGAAGTTGATACCAATGAGTTGAAGCATGTAATGCACAATAACCAATGCTACTGATTCAACCAATCGAGAGTCAAAACTTGTTTCCAAGGTTTTGAAAGAAAAGAATTGTGTTCACTTGTAACTAGTATAGTGAAAACTCTCGCACATGTGAGCCATACTTCAAAATCGGAAACTTCTTCACCCGATTTTTCAGAGTTAATTACACCCGAAGGTTGAAGGGTTACAACTTACAAGGCATCCTGAATCACTGTTTTGTCAAATGTAATGCTGCAATACACATGCTCGCAAGATAACCGCAGAATTTCAAATTCTGTTAACTTGTCTACACAGAACTAGGGCTGCAACCATTCTTCGGTTACTCAGAAACGAAGCGATTCAGTTCAATACTCGAGGCAAGAAAAACAACCAGGTCTTCGAAAACAACTAAATATAGACGTAAAATCTACTACAAAATTTTTTCTTTAAATGTATGACTATATTTTATATTTTACTAATACATATATAAGGCATTTTCGTTTCAGTATTTTATATTTTAAGTATTTGCAAACTTTAATTCTTTGTGTAACAATGTTTTATAAGACGGCATTTTATTATAACATATTTCAAAGACGCCTCAAATCTTGCAATTTAAAAATGGTTAAAGTTTCCTACATTTTGCATTAATAAATTCAATAAATTATCAAAATTATTTCCTGTTTTGTGCCTTTTAACATTTTATAAGGTGTGGTATGTCAAAATATGATGCATTTTATTTTGTGTGATAATCAAGCGATTAACCAAATCCAAGTCAGTTCTTCCAAAATGAGGAATCAAGGCACATTTTTGGGCTCCCTTGCAGCCCTACACAGAACATCTAATTTAAGTTTTGTTCATAGAATTTCAAATGCCGTCAGATTTTAAGTTCCGTCGCAACATACACATGACAGATGCTACATAATTAACATACATGCCACAAAGAATGATGATATGCATACCCCAGCAGCCGGATGGGTTGTCAATTCTTTTAGATATACAAAATTATAACATGTTTATTAAATAAACCAAAGTGAAATTTAACAGTGCTTTTGTTCTGGAACCCAAAACATTTTCTCCTTTTTTTTCATCCATGGTTTCACATTACTTCCCAATACATTCCAAAACCTTAAGTCTAGTTATACAGAAATAATGAGGCAAAAAATATGACCAATTTAGGGTCACAAAAATAAGCTTAAAAGCCAACAAGTGACCAAAAAGACGCATCACCAGGTATGAATATTGATATTATTCAATAACCCTGAAAAATAACTGTACAAAGCTTTACAACACTCCCATCAGTTTTTTTAACAATCTCTTCCACCTGTATACAATTTACCAAAGTAGACAAAAATTGCCGAGTTTAAGGAGGCCTTCATAGGAGGATACCTTTTTAAAAACCTGTACACCTAATTTTTACACTTCAACATCATATCGAACCAGTTACCTGTGTCAGCTCATGAATAACGATAGATATGTACAACAGGTGCCTGAAGAGTCAACTTCAGCAGTTTATTTTTTACCGAATGATAACCAACTGCCCATCAATAAATCAACTATGGCCCAATTGATCTGAAAATCAACTGACACCTACCGTAAATGACCTATTTAGCGCACAGTGTGCTAAGAAAAGACTATTTTTTTGTCAAAATTTCTGGGAAAATTCCCCTTTTAGCGCATCCCATCATGAAACACTTTCCGGGATGAAGTATAGGTCAATCCGGTAAGAATAACGGTGTTCCGACATTTAGAATCTACTAACAATACCCGCTTCCTGAAATATGGTGGTAGATATAAACACACTCGAAATTCATGGCAAAAATGTCAATTTATTAAGTAAAAATACGTAAATTATATAAACAAGAGGAGAGTGCCCGTGAACGGGCACTGTGTCAGCTGACTGAGTGTTTTTGATTTGTGAAGGTGATTAGAGGACAGAATAATTATCAGGAAAAGGGCTGTACAGAAATACAGTAAATGGTAACTGAACAGCAAGTTCGAAAGAAATTCCGAAGCTGACAGAAGAAAAGGATAAAAAAGTTGTGCCCTGTAAATGGTATTATGAAGGAAAATAACAAGGTAATTGTTTAAGTGTAAAAAATAGGTTAAAACATATTTAAAGAAATACTACAAATGCAATATCCTCGTTCAACCTTGAAGAAGGGGTCCAAGGTCAAATCTAAGCACACACAAATACATTCCCATCCCATGATTACCTATGGTTTACCATTCCAAACCTGTAGGACCAATTATAAATGAGTTATAAGCACTTTTAAGCTTGGCTGTCCTCATTTGACCTTGAAGGAGGGGTCCAAAGGTCAAATCTGACCATACCAAAAGATTCCGAGCCAATGATTTCCTATGGGATGGTTTACCATCCCAAATCTCTGTCACCAATAATAAGCGAGTCTAGGCACTTTCAATTTTCGCTATCCTCATTTGACCTTGAAGGAGGGTTCCAAGGTCAAATCGGACCATATCAACAGATTCACAGCCCATGATTTCCTGTCTGTTTACCATCCCAAACCTCTGGGACCAATAATAAGCGAGTTATAAGCACTTTTAAGTTTGGCTATCCTTGTTTGACCTTGAAGGAGGGGTCATTGAAGGTCAAATCTGACCACACCAAAAGATTCCCACCCCATGATTTCCTACAGGTTGGTTTATCATCCCAAACCTCTAGGATCAATAATAAGGGAGATATAAGCACTTTTCATGACTGACAAAAAACACCATCTTGTTTCTCAAAATGAGGCCAAAAATATTCCCAGACAACATGGTTATTAATATATACTGCAAACTTAAGAAAGCTAGCTATAATATTTTTTTCATCAGAGCAGTAATGGTGAAATCTCTCTCTACACACTGCGGCTATCCAGTGGATACAATGATTTACTCAACAGTGAGAACCTGAAAGTAGCTATTGCTCAGCTATGCCATGACATAGAGGTCTGCAATTTCACTATGTTATAGCTGACCAAAAATTCTGTGAATCACATATTTAACAAATTACTCTAAATGTAATAGTTTTCAAGTTACAACTGATTTACTCAACAGTGAGAACCTCAAAGGAACTATTACTCAGCTATGCAATGAGCTACATGTCTGAAATTTTACTATGTTATAGCTAACCCAAAAGTAGGTGAACAACATATTTAAGCAAACTACTGTAAATGCAATAGTTTTCAAGCTACAACTGATTTACTCAATAGTGAGAACCTGAAAATAGCTATTGCTCCGCTATGCCATGAGCTATAGGTCTGTAATTTCACTATGTTATAGCTGACCCAAAAGTAGGTGAACAATATATTTTAACAAAATACTCCAAATACAATATTTTTCAAGTTATAGCTGATTTACTCAACAGTCAGTACCTGAGAATAGCTATTTAGCTCAGTTGTGCCATGAGCTATAGGTCTATAATTTCACTATGTTATAGCTGACCCAAAAGTAGCTGAATAACATATTTGCACTAATTTCTGTAAATGCAATAGTTTTCCAATTATAACTGATTTACTCAACAGTGAGAACTTCAAAGTAGCTATTACTCAGCTATGCAATGAGCCACAGGTCTGAAACTTCACTATGTTATAGCTGACCCCAAAATAGGTGAATAACATATTGAAACAAAATACTCTAAATGCAATAGTTTTCAATTTATAAGTGATTTACTCAACAGTGATAACCTAAAAGTAGCTATTACTCAGCTATGCCATGAGCTACAGGTCTGAAATTTTACTATGTTATAGCTGGCCCAAAAGTAGCTGAATAACATATTTATACGAAATTCTCTAAATACAATAGTTTTTAAGTTACAAGAGATTTTACTCATGATGGAAGTTACTGAAAAGCCCAAAAGTAGCTATTACTCACTTAGCTATTGAGACAGACACCCAACTTACTCACCATATTGTAGCTATGAAAAAAGTAGCTGAATAACATATTTTAACAAAATGCTCTAAATGCAACACTTTTCAAGTTATAAGTGATTTACTCAACAGTGATAACCTAAAAGTAGCTATTACTCAGCTATGCCATGAGCTACAGGTCTGAAACTTTACTATGTTATAGCTGACCCAAAAGTAGCTGAATAACATATTTATACGAAATTCTCTAAATGCAATAGTTTTCAAGTTATAAACGATTTACTCAACAGTGATAACCTAAAAGTAGCTATTACTCAGCCATGCCACGAGCTACAGGTCTGAAATTTCACTATGTTATAGCTGGCCCAAAAGTAGCTGAATAACATATTTATACGAAATTCTCTAAATGCAATAGTTTTTAAGTTACAAGTGATTTTACTCATAATGGAAGTTACTGAAAAGCCCAAAAGTAGCTATTATTCACTTAGCTATTGAGACAGACACCCAACTTACTCACCATATTGTAGCTATGAAAAAAGTAGCTGAATAACATATTTTAACAAAATGCTCTAAATGCAACACTTTTCAAGTTATAAGTGATTTACTCATCAGTGATAACCTAAAAGTAGCTATTACTCAGCTATGCCATGAGCTACAGGTCTGAAATTTTACTATGTTATAGCTGACCCAAAAGTAGCTGAATAACATATTTATACGAAATTCTCTAAATGCAATAGTTTTCAAGTTATAAACGATTTACTCAACAGTGATAACCTAAAAGTAGCTATTACTCAGCCATGCCATGAGCTACAGGTCTGAAATTTCACTATGTTATAGCTGGCCCAAAAGTAGCTGAATAACATATTTATACGAAATTCTCTAAATGCAATAGTTTTTAAGTTACAAGTGATTTTACTCATAATGGAAGTTACTGAAAAGCCCAAAAGTAGCTATTATTCACTTAGCTATTGAGACAGACACCCAACTTACTCACCATATTGTAGCTATGAAAAAAGTAGCTGAACAACATATTTTCACAAAATGTTGTAAATGCAACACTTTTGAAGTTATAAGTGATTTAGTGCATGATTTCATGAATTTTAATGCATTAAAAATTATTAAAAAAATTTATTAAAAAAAAAGTAAGACAGATCCAGGTCTCATACTCACACAAGAGAATCTACCTCTGGCCTAGTACATATATGCAAGATATGAGAGAAATCCCTGCAATAGTCACTGAGAAAATTGTGATAAAAAGTTGAAATTTTCACACTTTTGGTGGGGGTACCCCCCTTGTAATGTCTCTAGCAAACAGACGAACAGACAGATTTGCATGCCTTGAACAATTTTTCATCCTCGATAGATAAGGTATCTTTTTAAAAAAACAGCATGTCTCTAGGCGTTGTAGTTTTGGAGAAGAAGTTATTCACGCGGACGCGTACGCCCACGCCGCAGAGTGATGACATAATGTCAGCTGACTGACAAGTCAGCTGACATAAAAATATGTGGATATTGAGAAAAATTAAGAAAGGTAAGATTTAAGCTGAATAATCGATTAGAATCCTTTTGTAACCAACCGCGATTGTGCACTGTTACTGTCTAATCATCCACCCACTAGAAGTTGTCAAGTAGCCTTGAAAAGAGATAGGGTGCGGTTACAAGAGCGGGTGCGCTAAATAGGTCATTTACGGTATATTTTTATGTGAGGAAATGGCTTGCCAAAGTTGGTTGACCTATATGTTGTACTTTCTGACTAAATATAATGAATTGAAGATGAAAGAAAAAAAGTTTTCAAGGTAAAATTGACACCTGCCAAAATTTTTTTTCGAGACAAAATTAATTGTGAAATTTGGGAACTGACTTCAGAAAGGTTAGACTAAATATTAAGTGTTGTTTTAGCATATGGAACTTTTTGCCATATGATTTATTAATGTGATAGTTCATTTACTGGGGGTATAATGAAGACAAATAATTAGGGTCGATCAATTTTCTTGTGAGATGGAGGCACATGTAGAAGTGACAACAACCAAGAGGCACTTTAATGTTTCATTGCAATACTTTTAAAGACAAAAGGCACTTACTCATTTTAGTAGCTATTACTCTGCCATCCAAAGAGCTACAGTTCTGCAACTTTATTATGTAGTAGATCAACTCAAAGTAGGTGAAGGACACATTTAGAAGAAATAGCCTATCTGTAACACTTTTAGAGATAAAAGACATTTACTCATTTTGGTGGCTATTACTCTGCCATCCAAAGAGCTACAGTTCTGCAACTTCACTATGTAGTAGATCACCCAAAAGTAGGTGAAGGACTTATTTAGAAGAAATTGCCTACCTGTAATACTTTTAGAGATAAAAGACATTAGCTCATTTTAGTAGCTATTACTCAGCTATCCAAAGAGTTTACAGTTCTGCAACTTCACTATGTGGTAGATTACCCAAAAGTAGGTGAATGACTTATTTAGAAGAAATTGCGTATATTCAATACTTTTTGAGATAAAAGACATTTACTCATTTTAGTAGCTATGATTGAGCTATGCAAAGAGCTATAGATTTGAAACTTCACTATTAGGTAGATCACCCAAAAGTAGGTGAATGACTTATTTAGAAGAAATTGCCTACCTGTAATACTTTTAGAGATAAAAGACATTTGGTCATTTTAGAAGCTATTACTCAGCTATCCAAAGAGCTACAGTTCTGCAACTTCACTATGTGATAGATCACCCAAAAGTAGGTGACTGACTTATTTAGAAGAAATTGTGTGTATGCAATACTTTTACAGATAAAAGACATTTGCTCATTTTAGTAGCTATGATTGAGCTATGCAAAGAGCCATAGATTTGAAACTTCACTATTAGGTAGATCACCCAAAAGTAGGTGAATGACTTATTTAGAAGAAATTGCCTATCTGTAATACTTTTAGAGATAAAAGACATTTGCTCATTTTAGTAGCTATGAGTGTGCTATGCAAAAAGCTATAAATCTGCAACTTCACTATATAAGAGAGCAAGTAAAAGTAGGTGAATGACTTATTTAGAAGAAATTGCCTACCTGTAATACTTTTACAGATAAAAGACATTTGCTCATTTTAGTAGCTATGACTTATAGATCTGAAACTTCACTATGTGGTAGATCAGCCAAAAGTAGGTGAATGACTTATTTAGAAGAAATTGCCTATCTGTAATACTTTTAAAGATAAAAGTATGGCAACGTTTTGCATGAGCCTATATGGTTGTGTCCTGTGGGATCTCTCAGATCAAAGTATAGAAACTTTTTATACCACCTGGAGAGTGGGAATGAGAAAATTACTAATTTGCCTGGAATGACACATGGTAAATACTTACCTGAAATTGTCAATGATATACCAGTGGAATGTCAGCTCCATAGGAGAGTTATAAAATTTGTTAATTCTTTATTCGATAGTGAGAATTCAATCATTAAATGCTGTACTAAATTAGCACTAAATGGAAGCAGGTCTATTGTTAGCAGAAATATTAACTATGTATTGAGCAAGTATCAATTGAGAAAAGATGAAATAGAACCAGTACCTATTGGTGTTTTTATGTCTAAAGTTAGAGAAATTGTAATAGACAAACTAAATACTGATGATCAGATAAATATTGAAAACATAAAATGTCTAATAGATATGAGAGACAGTCTGCGCAACGTTTTTAGTGAAAGATCAGAGAGATTTTTCACTGTTGGTGATCTTAATGTGTTACTAGAGCATTTCTGTATGAAGTTATGATGATACTGCTTCTTTAGTTCATGTAAATTGGAAAATTTAATGGTTAAATTAAATTTTTATTAGTTAATATCTTACCTAGTGGACCAGTGCATTTGTCCGGCGCGCAGCCGGTCCCGCCAAACGTTAGACAAAAACGTCCTGAGCTGGGCTCTGGCCGGGACCGGTAGTGTACTCCTCATTCGCCAGGTGTCGTGACTGCACCCAGCTCCCCTACTGCGCGTGCGCGCGCATGCGTACTTCCTCTTTTTGTGGCCTACCTAAGAATGTCCCCCTTTGAGCTATTGCGGGGCAGGTAGGGTGGGACTCTCTTGGTCCACTAGGTAAGATATTAACTAATAAAAATTTAATTTAACCATTAAATTTTCCATTTTATTGCGTTAATATATCTTACCTAGTGGACCAGTGCAGAATAACTACCCAGTGGTTGGAGGGTAGCTATGGATAAAGGGGAGACCGAGACTCTAAGATCTACATATATACTCCGTAAATCCAGAGGAAATCACCCGGGAAGGGTTTCTAACTACCCTGGATAGGAACAGTCTCTCTCTCCCCCCCCCCCTTTTGTTTTGTAGCTGACGAGTTCCCGAGGAAGTGAAGAAGGGGAATTGAAGATTAAGATGGTCCCCCATCTTCTTGCAACGCCCGAACCTGATGCAACTGTTGAGCCTGTTGGTCTGACATCTGGTAACAAAGGACTATGGTTTGTTTGATCCAGGAGGAAACGGTAGCAGGGACAATATCCTTCTAGAAACTCTTCCTAAAGGAAACAAAAACCAATTCCTTGCCTGAACGGAGATCTTTGGTTTTGTCCAAGTAATAACGTAGTGCCCGGACCGGGCACAGACTCCTATCCTCCTTGAGGGATTTGTCCAATGAAGGAGCCAAGGCTGGAATGATAACAGGGGCCACGCAAGCGGGACCCTCTTTAGCCAGGTGGTTCTTAGAGATGAAACTAGGAGAAGGCGATAATGAAACATTCGACCAATCCTCTTGGTGCCTAATGTTCCTGTGGACCCAAGCATGAATTTCACTCCTCCGTTTCCCAGAGCCCAAGGCTAGAAGGAAGACAGTCTTAAAGGTGAGGTACTTCAGCGAAGCCTTCCTGAGAGGTTCAAAAGGAGGTTGTGTAAGTTGGTGAAGGACCAAAGACAAATTCCACGTAGGAACCCCACGCCTGCCTTTTGGTTTGTCCCTATGAAAACTGTCCAACAACCTGGACAAGTTTTCATCCTTGCTGATGTTAATTCTGGAATTCCCCACTTTGTCGGCTATGGCAGTCCTATAGCCTTCTATGGTACTAGGTTGAAGATGTTTCTCCTGAAAAAGGGAAAGGAGAAAATCCGCAATTTGCTCTATAGAGGGAGTCCTGAAGTCCACCTGATTCTTTTCACACCATCTGACAAAAACGGACCACTTTGATTCATAAATGGCTCTGGTAGAGCGTCTTTGAGGAGCCTCAATTCTTGTTGCCACTTCTGCCGAGAACCCGGCCTGCTGGATGGCAGAGGCTCTAGGAGCCACGCATGAAGGTTCAGATTGGGCAGGTCCCGGTGAGGACACTGATTGAACGGTTGAGTGATCAATTTCGACACCTGAGGGAGCAGGAGGGGAACTTGAGCTGACATGTTGACCAGGTCCCAAAACCAAGGCATGTTGGGCCAACCTGGTGCAATCAGAATGAGACGACGGAATCCGTGGTCCAAGAGTTTCGTTACCACCTGATGAAGAAGGGCCGTCGGTGGAAAGGCATAAGCGTCCAGGTCCTCCCAAGGGAGACTTAAGGCGTCCACTCCCCACGCTGATTGGTCTGGAACCGGGGATACAAACCGGGGAAGTTTGTGATTGAACCGGGTGGCAAACAGGTCCACAGACGGGCGGTGCCAACGCCGGCATATTTGAGCAAACACCTCCGGGAGGAGGGACCATTCTGTTTGGATCACCTGATTGAGTCGGGACAGCTTGTCGGCTATGACGTTCAGGTGACCCGGAATATGCCTGGCCCTCAAGACAATCTGCCTTTGATTGCACCAAAGCATCAGTCTCCAAAGGAGGGCACAGAGTGAGCCTGATTTCATACCCCCTTCCTTGTTGATGTAAGAGACCACAGTGGTGTTGTCTGTACAAACAAGAACTATCTGGTTGCAACATAACCGCTCGAACCGTTTTAAGGCCAGCAGGACCGCCTTGAGCTCCAACAAATTTATGTGCAAGGCGCTTTCTGACTCTAACCAAACTCCTTTTGCCATGTAATCGCCTAAGTGAGCGCCCCAACCTTCGTTTGAGGCGTCTGTAAACAGTTGAAGGGCGTGTCGAAGAGGGTGTAAGGGTTGACCGGAGAGCACCTTGGCCGGGTCCAACCACCACCTTAGATGTACATGGAGAGATGAAGGAATTGGGATGACCTTTTCCAGCGATTCCGGGGCATGCCAATGCTTTTTTAGGTGCCACTGAATGGGCCTCATATGCAGCCGCCCCGACACTACTTGTTTTTCTGTTGCTGTCAGAAGGCCGATTAAAGACATGAACTGCCTGACTGTGCAACATTCCAGTCCCAGGAGAAGGTTGAGCTTCTGAGATAGACTCCTCCACCTGTCCTGAGTTGGTTTGACTAACCCCTGAGATAGGTCGAAATGATAGCCTACGAAGTCGAAGGTTTGTTGGGGAACCAGCTCTGACTTGTCCATGTTGACTACCCAACCTAGCGAGCGGCAAAGGTCCAAAAGGATCTGGGTATGACGTAGGCAAATTTCCCGGCATGGGGCTCTCAGTAACCAATCGTCTAGGTATTGGTGGATTCGAATACCCCTCGATTGAGCCATGAGTTTTACCTCCTTGACCACCTTTGTGAACTCCAACGGAGCCGTCGACAGGCCAAAGGGAAGTGCTGTGAACTGAAAGGTCTGACCTTTTAAGTGGAACCGGAGATATTTTCGCGACCTGTGGTTTATGGGAATGTGAAAATAAGCGTCGCTGAAATCCAGCGAAGTGACCCACTCCCCCTGTTGCAGGGAGAGTCTGATGGTCTCCGGAGTTTCCATCTTGAACGTTGCTGGGGCAAGGTAAAGGTTCAGTTGGCTTAGATCTAGAATGGGTCTCCATTTCCCGTTGGGTTTTGGCACCAGGAACAACCGGTTGTAGAAACCCAGAGATGACTGAACAGACACCTTTTCGATAGTCTGTTTTTGACCTAGGGAATGCAATGCCTCGTTCAGACTTTTGTTTCGAGAGGGATTTGATGAACCACTGATTATCACAGGAAATCTTGCCAGAGGTGGTCTCTCCTTGAAGGGTAGTTGATACCCTTCCCTGAGGATGGAGACTACCCTTGGATTTGAACCCAGGGAGAGCCACACCTGCCAAAACAGTTGCAGACGGCCTCCCACAGGTGGAACTTTTGCAACACATGGGGCATTTGTTACATTTGGGGCAAAAAGACACTGATTTACAGACAAAGCACTGTTCACAGATTTTATTTCTATTTGAGAATGAGAGGGTCTTACGTTTTTCTTTTGTAACAGCCCTTTTACAGAAGGTGCAGGAAGAACAACATGCAAATTTACAGTCTCTGGAAAAGTCTCTTTGTTTGCTGATGACACTAGATTGAGATCCCCTAAACTTGAACTTAACACAACTGGGGGACTCAGATGATATTGATTGTCATTTATATGGTTTGGTACCACGGGCAGGCTTGGAGTAGTATGTAGAACCAGATCCACCTCTACCACGACCCCTACCCCTGCCTCTGCCTGAGAATTGCCTCCAAGGTTGTTGATTTTGGGAAGAGGAGAAGCCGGATTGACGACTCTCTTTCTTTTCATATGGTTGGTACCGGAATTGATGCTTCTTCGAGTGCTGATATGTGCCCGGGCCGGGACCAGTAGCACTCTTGTTTGAATCATACTTTTGAATATCCTGCTCCGCTACTGCCAGTACATCATCCGGGAATAGCCCGTAAGTGAACAGAGGAGCATTTCGTAGTTTATTCCAGGTATCAGGTTTCAGGCCTGGTTTAACGTACTCGAGATAAGAATCTCTCCTCAACAAAATGAAGTTGGCTAGCTGAACAAATAAGCTGTCTGCGAGGTGCTGGAAGGCAGTACCTAAGGCAACAGAAACACTACTGTGGAAAGCTGACAAGTCTTTAAAGTCCTTGATGGCGTCGGTGACCTCCTTAGGGGCCTTGCCCTGAACAATGGTAGCGTTTAAAAATGAAATATGTTGATTCATTTTGTCCTGAATTTCACTAACGCACCTGTTGAATCCTGCTGCGTGATTGGTAATCAAAGAGCCTTCCTTAGCACATTGCTCCCACCTTCTAAGAATCTCCTGAGGGATAGGCCTAGATGCTGGTCCTGAAGATGGATATGAGGAAGTCTTGGCAATACGGGAGAATTGAGAGTTCAGGCGTGCTTCGGAACCCGACCAGCCAAAGATTGTACGTCCAGGTCTTTGATTTATATCCTGTTTGAGTCGTGACTGTGTATACCACTTTGCCTGGCGTTTGGGTGTTCTGACAAACTGGTCTTGTTTCAGACCTGCGGCTTCTTGGGAACGAGAAGGGTAACCTTCTGCAACACGAGTGTTCAGTTTTTCCATTTTATAGCAAAGCCAGTCGTCAGCTGGTAACTCCACTGAAACTTTGCCTGAGCGACGAGGATGTTTTCCTTTCCAAGGGTTGTCAGAACGGTTGTCTGCATCACTTGCTGAAGCCTCAAAATCTGGTATGTGAGACCAGCCAAGAAAGGAACGGACCGACCGGACCGTTTCTCTGTAATTCATTTCCTCGTTTTTCTCATTGATTTCAGTATCTGAAAGTTCACCCTCCTCACCAGATTCCTTATCTGACCGGTCCGGAAGGGGTTCCCCGTCTGACAGAGCCGGATCCGGCTGAGTGAAACTATCCGGTGCAAAGGAAGCAGAAGTACTGGTATACTGTGGACCGGTAATGACCGGTTGAGAGGAGGACCCTAAGGAAGAGACACTGGTGATAGCAGGCACAGTTTCCTCCGGTTCACCAAGAACTTGTAAACCCGGACCGGGTACCACTGTCTTGGGAGGAATAGGGTCCCTAGCAACCTGACTTGCAGAACCGGCAGCAGCGGCCGGTTTGACAGACTTCTTATGTTTTGATTTTCCTTTCTGTTTTTTAACAGAAGTAGCAGAATCCTCTACGTCCTGATCCGGAGGCCTCACCGAACCGGTGGCTCTGGGATCAGGAGAGGGATTGATAAAAGGCGTATCAGAGATATGGGCTTGACCCGTTGGAACAGGCATCTTTGGAGTGGAAAATATGTTGGTTCTAGTAAGGAGAGCCTCAAAACGGGCGAATTTTTCCTCCAATTGATTATTTAATAGTTCAAAATCCTGACGGGAGACAAAGTCTCCTGTGCTTGTCTGGTCAGAAACCGGGAAGGTACCGGTAACCATCCGTCCCTGCGCATGCGCAGTGACCGGAGACATCTCAACTTCATCTTGGTCCTCCACCGGACCCACAACAGTAACTTTACTAGGAGAGATCAAAATTCCTGCTTTTTTGTCTTTTCGGATTTGGTACTGTGGGGTTGCTAACATACCTTTCTGAGAGTCAGACAGTTTATCACACAAATCACAATCCTGACCTTTGACACAAGGGTCATCTCCCACCTTTTTGTCCCTGCAGCGGGCACACTTTTTATGTAGGTCAAACCCCGCCATAACATGGCCACAACTACCACGCCTCTGTCCTGGTGATGCCATGATAAATATATTTTGCAATATCCAAAGCTTTTCTTCTAACACGTTTGCAAAGCAATAATATAATTCAAAGTTTATTTTACTGAAATTTATCCGCTAACACACTATGGCGCCAAACAAAAAGAGGAAGTACGCATGCGCGCACACGCGCAGTAGGGGAGCTGGGTGCAGTCACGACACCTGGCGAATGAGGAGTACACTACCGGTCCCGGCCAGAGCCCAGCTCAGGACGTTTTTGTCTAACGTTTGGCGGGACCGGCTGCGCGCCGGACAAATGCACTGGTCCACTAGGTAAGATATATTAACGCAATAAAAAGATCGGTTTAAACATATGTATAATATTTTACTGTTCTTTTTTCTCTCTGTATTTTTTTCTGTTTGTAACTTACTTGTATACCTTGTGTATGAGCAAATAAATAAATAAATGAAAGGTATTGACTCATTTTAGTAGATATTACTCAGTTATGCAAAGAGCTACAATTCTGCAACTTCACTATGTGGTAGATCACCCAAAAGTAGGTAAATGACTTATTTAGAAGAAATTGCCTATCTGCAATACTTTTAGAGATAAAAGACATTTACTCATTTTAGTAGCTATTACTCAGCTATTTACTCACATAGCTATTGATATAGATCTGCAAAATCAACAAAAAAATAAAGGACACAGGAAAGTAAGCTTATCAAAAATAGCACCATGAGATATAGAAGTAGTATAACTTACAGTACAAAGTTCAAGATACTTTCAGAGCAGTGTCAGTTATATTAAGGTCCAAATAATGCTTAAGTAGAGAAAATAATATCTAAGGAAAAGAAATGTATGTAAAGATGAAGTATTAAAACAAAACAATTCAATAATAAAATGACAGCACTTATCAGTAAACCAAAAATGGCCGAATTATGGTTTGGATGTTTTGAATATTACCCCTGCATACAGAAGTGGCAATACATTCAATGAATGCTTATGTGTGGTGTTGGAGAAAACCCTGTAGCTCACTTGATGAAATTCCATCTGTTACAATGGGAACTTGCAAAAGGAAATTCTTAATGAATTCTAATATGACTTTAACAGTGCTTAATCTGCATCAACAGACAGACCCAAAGGTGCAACAAGATTTTAAAGGTCAATACAGCAAGGTCAAAGGTGGCACACCTAAAACCCTCAACCAATGTCCCTACCAAGTATAAACTTCCTACACCTTATGGTTTCCGAGATATAGCCTGGACAAGATTTTATAGGTCAAGGTCACTACAGCAAGGTCGAAGGTCAAATCAAGGTCACACTATGACGTAGCACACCTACACCCCCTAACCAATGTCCCTACCAAGTATCAACTTCCTACACATTACGGTTTCCAAGATATAGCCCGGACCAGGTTTTTATAGGTCAAGTTCACTACGGCAAGGTCAAAGGTCAAATCAAGGTCACACCATGAGGTTGCACACCTACTACCCCCAACCAATGTCCTCACCAAGTATCAGCTTCCAACACCTTACAGTTTCCGAAATATAGCCCGGACAAGATTTTATAGGTCAAGGTCACTACGGCAAAAGCCAAAGGTCAAATCAAGGTCACACTATGACGTTGCACATCTACACCCCCTAACCAATGTCCCTACCAAGTATGAACTTCCTACACCTTACAGTTGCTGAGATATAGCCCGGACAAGATTTTATTTTATAGGTCAAGGTCACTACGGCAAGGTCAAAGGTCATATCAAGGTCAGACCATGACGTTGCACACCTACACCCCCTAACCAATGTCCCTACCAAGTATCAACTTCCTACACCTTACGGTTTCCGAGATATAGCCCGGACAAGATTTTCAAACACAAGGTCACTACGGCAAGGTCAAAGGTCAAATCAAGGTCAGACCATGACGTTGCACACCTACACCCCCTAACCAATGTCCCTGCCAAGTATGAACTTCCTTCACCTTACGGTTTCTGAGATACAGCCCGGACAAACTATTTCCCGCTGCCCGACCGCCCGCCCGCCCATCCGGACACCATGGGTGAAAACAATACCCCGACAGCCCTTAAGGGCTGTGGGGTAAAAACTAGATGAATAACAAATGAAAAGATTTGCCCAACTTTAATACTTGTGAAGGTACTTGACATTTATTTCCATCATAATTTTGCTACAAATAAGAAAATAGCTATTGCTCACTTATGACATGCAATGGAACCCGAAATGATATGCCATGTTATAGTTAGGCCAAAGTAGCTGAACAACTTATGTTAGGAAAATACTCTAACTGCAGTAGTTTTTGAGTTACAATGGATTTACTCGACAGTCAGAATTTCAAAGTAGCTATTACTCAACTATCCAATGTACAACAGGTCTGCAACTTTACTATCTGATAGCTTATCAAAAACTAGATGAATAACATATTTGACAATATTTCCCTAACTTTAATACTTTATGCCATCTTACAGTTAAGGACAAAGTAGCTGAACAACTTATGTTAGGAAAATACTCTAACTGCAGTAGTTTTTGAGTTACAATGGATTTACTCGACAGTCAGAATTTCAAAGTAGCTATTACTCAACTATCCAATGTACAACAGGTCTGCAACTTTACTATCTGATAGCTTATCAAAAACTAGATGAATAACATATTTGACAATATTTCCCTAACTTTAATACTTTATGCCATCTTACAGTTAAGGACAAAGTAGCTGAACAACATACTTTAGGAAAATACTCTAACTGCAATAGTTTTGGAGTTACAATGGATTTACTCAACAGTCAGAATTTCAAAGTAGCTATTACTCAGCTATCCAATATGCAATAGGTCTGAAACTTTAGTATGTGATAGCTTACCAAAAACTAGATGAATAACATGTTGAAAAGATTTATGTAAATTTAATACTTTTGAAGATATTCGACATTTACTTATGTCATTATTTTGCTACAAATAAGAAAACAGCTATTACTCACTTATGGCATGCAATGGGACCCCAAACTATGTACCATCTTATAGGTAAGGACAAAGTAGCTGAACAACATATTTGAAGAAAAACCTGTAAGTGCAATAGTTTTTGAGTTCTGAGTCCTTTACTCACAGTAGCTAAGATTGCTATTACTCACTTATCTTCAGGCCTAAGTCAATAAAACCAAAAAAAATTTCAAGGATGAGAAAATTCATTGGGATAATTAATTTACAAAAAATCTGTAGCTGTAGTAGTTTTGGAGAAATCTGTGTGACACACTAACGTTCGCACGCACACGCACGCACGCACGCACACACAGGCACCATTTCATAATCTCCCTCCCGGGCTAAAGCCCGGCGGGAGATAATAACTTGCTTAATATAAAATATAAGTTGCTTGACAAAAGCACGCTGAATATACTTTTGAGAGCTTTTTAAGGGACAATTTTGCAATTTGTACAGTGAGCATATATCAATGTATCAGTGATTTAGGCATGTTGCAAGCTGAGCAAAATATAAAAATTTTTATGGTCAAAATTCTAAGTACCATTATGAATATATCCCTTCACACACCTTTAAAACTGATCACACCTGAAAACGAAATTCTGGTACTCTAGAGCACTTATAATCTCAATTTCTGACAACAAATTTTCAACATGAAACATTAACTTTTCATTTATAAACCATAACGTATGTTATTTTTTACTTTTCAAGGCTAATGTGACATGTTATTCAATATGACAATATTTATTAATTTTAAAGTATATCCCATCAATTAATATTTATTGCCTATTATGACATGTACAAGAGTGCTTTGCAAATTAGACATAGTGAATATTTTCTGCATCAAGCCATACTTTTCCATCTTAGCCATAGTGTTCTGATCGAAAGTAAAATTGGACACCGCATCCTGAAAACAAAAATTTGACGAAAACCAGATTCATTCCAATTAGAAAACACCAAACTGAAAAGTTTTCTACGTGTGTACATGAAACATAAATGCAACTAAAACACAGTTTATTTGTCATTAAGATTTGACCACCAATGGTGCCCGGATAGGCGGGTGGGTGGCGGGAAAAAATTTGTCCAGGCAGTATCTCAGAAACTGTAAGGTGTAGAAATTTGGGGGCATTGCTTGGAGGTGTAGGTGTACAATGTCACAGTGTGACCTTGATTTGACCTTGCTGTAGTGACTTTGACCTTTAAAAACTTCCCAGGGCTATTTCTCGGATTCCATAAGGTGTAGAATATTGACATTTGGTAGGGACATTGGTTGGGGGTGTAGATATGCAATGTCATGATGTGACCTTGATTCGACCTTTGACCTTTCCATAGTGACCTAGACCTATAAAATCTTATCTGGGCTATATCTCAGAAACTTTAAGGTGTAGGATGTTGATAGTTGATAGGGACATTTGTCGGGGAACAGACGAAAGTCCCCCCTGACAAAAGCCTCCCTGACACAACCCACCTTTTCTTAAAATGTAGGACATAAGCCCCCCCTTCAAATATGAGGGAGTAGGGCAAAAGCCCCAAAATTCAGAGGGGGGTAGGCCCCCCCCCCCCCCCCCCCCCCTTAATCTGGTCAAATTTTAATTCATGGTGCCTCTAATTAACAGTTAACAGGCATCAGCACATTTAAAAAGATGAGTGAGAATGTTATTAAAGAATGTTTAAGTGATATTTATTTGATTTCCTGATTTCTATTTTTCCTAATTTCATTTATTTCTAGTCAAATTATAATTCATGGTACCTCTAATTAACAGGTAACAGGCATCAGCAGAATTAAAAAGACCTGTGAGAAAACGATTACACAATCAAGGTACCATGCAGCACTGATATGTTGAAAAATATTGAAATTTATACTTTTAAATAAATTGAAATAAAAATTTTGCATTTCTTCTACTGATAAGAGGAGCTTTGGTTCTTCAGGGAAGGAAGGGGGGCTTTAGTCCTGCTGGGGGGGGGGGGGGGGGGGGGGGGCTGATGCCCTACCCACTCAATTAGTTAGGGGTGTAAGTGTGCAATATGATGATGTGGCCTTGATTTGGCCTTTGACCTTGTCATAGTGACCTTGACTATTAAAATTTTGTTCGGGCCTTATCTCGGAAACCGTAAAGTGTAGGAAGTTGATACTTGGTAGGGACAGTAGTTACATGGTGTAGGTGTATATCATCATGGTGCGACTTTTAACCTTGGATCTGCCAATATGTGTTCACCTGCTATATTTGAGACATACTTCTCTCATGATAAAGATATATGGATTGCTGTAACTGATTATTACATTGTATATATATTTTTGTATATATATTTTTACTTTATTATACTATCTCCACTGACAGCTATACTTTAACTAATAAATTTACAGCTTCATAACTTTTAGTTTACTGATTAATACTTTTATCTTGCTAATGAATTAACTTGTTTTAATACATGTACTCTGCTTTCATCTTATTATTGAATTATCTTGTTTTAACTCATGTACTCTATCTTTACATACAATTTCTTTCTCTTGAGATGACATTATTTTCTCTACTTAAACATTATTTGGACCTTTATAAAACTGACACTGCTCTGAAAGTCACCCAATCTTCATACTTTTTTCACCACTTCCATGTCTCATGGTGTTAAAAACTATTTCCCCGGGCTGTGTGGTACGGGCATCTCCAAAGCTATTTTTTATATGAAATATTTGACTTTTCAGGAACCAGTTCCTGGATGCCTGTCACCGGATTTCACTTACATTTATATTAATCAAATAGAGACCAACTATCCGGCTTGCCATCTTTACCACTACTTAGCCATATGATTTTAGAACAATTGCATTGTTTTAGTTGTGTAATTACTCATTAGTTTTCTAAGATTAGATTGCTAATACTGTACCCCACCAAGAGATCACGGTCATTCAAAAGAAAGAGAAAAAATGTACCAACTACTTTCTTGACACTGAAGATGCAATAGCCACAAAAATGACTAGAGTTCAAACTGGCTACCCTGGTGTACAAGTTTATTCATACTGGCTTCCCTAAATATTTTGCTCCATATCTATCCACATACCACAATACTTACAATACTAGACGTAGTCAGAGTGTTGCCAATTTCCTTAATGTATCAAAATTTCAACCTAAAATTCACAAGTCCACTAAGCAGTTTGGTTTCAGTTTCGCCTTTGATGCTCCCACTGTTTGGAATTCGCTTCCTGAAGACATTCGTGCATCACCCACTATTGCCTCTTTTAGAAAGAAGCTCAAAACCTATCTCCACACAAAGGCTTATCCTCCTTAGCTCATTTTCTCTTATGGCTTCTCCGTGGTGCCGACCTACTTCTGTCCCTGGACTTTGAATTTGCATATTGCTATTGTCTTGTTGCGCCTTAGAGTTCACTACTCAGTGGAGATTAAGTGCTATAAAAGTCAAATTAGAATTAGATTGGTTCAAATTGACTTTTTCCTTGGTATTTTATAATACTAGGTTTATTCTATATTACAAATTTTCTTTTAATTAATCACACTATTACTCACCAAGGATGGATAACTGAGGTAATATCTCACAATATCACTCAGAGAAAAGCCAATGACACATATGTTATCCACTTGACACTAATAAAATAGGAGCCGCAAAAACTACCAGCTTTTAAAAATGCGACACAACAAGATCCCTCCCCTCTCAAGGACAAAGCAGCCACTGGTTGTGAAACAAAAAATCACATTTAGTTCCAACTAGCAGGCAACACTAATGGAATTGCCATGCTATTTTAACTGGGACGGACACCCTAAAACCTGTCAATGCATTTTTACATGACCATTGTTGAGAGCTACAACTTATTGTTAAACAGACACCACAGGCTGAGTTGAAGCACACAGAGGTTAATGGTGCTTTCATGACTGAGATGATGTTCAGGAAACAAAGGGATTACTTTACCATCTGGTCCCACCTTTTGACATTTAACTTGCCACTGGTATAGTGCTTATCAGTAATTTGTTCTGTACTGTAAAAGTTTCAGTGTGTGAAAATTGAAACACTTATTAAACACAAAATGATAAGACTCTCTATAGACAAAAGAACAGTCACTGAACACAAGATTATTGAAGGCAACCTTGCCAACAGGTTAGTAAAATGGGATATACTATTTGCTAAAAATTATTTTGGGTAGCCTTAAGTTCAGTAGAAACTACCTGAAGAACAAAACTTAAACAATGATGGCTACTTTTACCTGCAGAAAAATTTAATGCAAAAACAGCATTCAAAGGTTAAAGCAACTTAAGTGCTATTTGAAATCCACCATATGTATTTGAATCCTGTAAAGATAAATCCCAAAAGACCAGCGAAATCATTTTATATAACTAAGAATACCAGACAACTTGGATTGTTTCACTAAAATACCTTACTGCCTAAGGCATACTTTTACTCTGGTGCTGGTATCATGTATGGATAGTTTAATATTGATTGATAATAGTGATAAGTTTCAGAATCAATATTAAAGTGAGAATATCAGTATTATTCCAAAGAAATAAGTGGACATGGGTTTCAATTAGGAGTGTGACGGTACCACATTTTCTAGTACGGGATTCCGCCAATGCAAAACCATCCCGACTCCGGGATATCGAAGAAGTTTGAGTTTCAGCATTTTCCCAATCGAATAGACCTACAAACAGGAAGTGATTTTCCATAATCCAAAACAGGACAGTTTTTCTCAAAGAAACCGCTATGAATGCATTAAAATCTCGTGAAAAATGAGGTAATAGTTTATAATTTCTTCAGATTCAGGTTTGCTATTTAATATTTTACGTTTCCCAATAAATATATAAGCTGACATTCGAGATTCCCGTTGTGAAAGTGGTCACGGTATTTCAGTAGAATTGTCTCGATACCGGCATACCGCCACTACCGACTCACCCCTAGTTTCAATAGTTTTGCAATTTAAAATTATATGACATTGCAATCCTTAATTTAAAGCTTTTTTTTACATTTTGTGTTATGAAATTTGCTGTTTCAAAGCTTTATTACAGTGATTTATGAATGGAAGCGTGATTTGAAAGAAATTAGACAAAATAAAATCACACATATTGGTAAAATAAAAATCAGATTAATTATAAAGTGATACATTTTAAAGCAACAAAACATTGGAACAATGTTACAATATCAATTGATATGGAAATCCACATTGGCTTTTTTTTTTATTATCTCCCGCATGCGGCCGAAGGCCGAGATCGGGAGATTATAAAACGCATTCCGTATGTACGTCCGTCTGTCCGTCCGTCCGTCCGTCAGTTCGTCATGTTTTTGCATAAACCTTATTATCTCATTCATTTATAAAGATATCTTCACCAAATTTGCAGGGAATGTTTATGGCTATGAAAACCTGTCTCTGCAAAATTTTAGCCTCATTTTGAAAAACAAATGGCCGCCATAGCCACTTGTTTGAAAATCATAAAGGTGCTCTAAATCTTGAAATATTCCAGCTAGCTATATCAAATTTGCACAAAAGCTATATGGCTAGAAAAGCTAGCCTGATAGTAATTTTGGCACTAGTTCAAAAAACAAAATGGCCGCCATATCACATGTTTAGAGTGTGTCACGTTTTTGCATAAACCTTAATATCTTATTCATTTATAAAGATATCTTCACCAAATTTGCAGGGGATGTTTATGGCTATGAAAACCTGTCTCTGCAAAATTTTAGCCTCATTTTGAAAAACAAAATGGCCGCCATAGCTAAATGTTTGAAAATCATAAAGGTGCTCTAAATCTTGAAATATTCCAGCTAGCACTATTAGTACGGCGGGAGATAACTGCTGCGGCAGTGGCCTTGTTTTTACAATGCCAACTCTATCAACACTAGAATCTTACTTTATCTCAGACCCAAGGATTTCAAAATCTTTCTATGTTTAAGTTTCCATGCCCTTTATAACTAAGGCTGTGACCGGGTGGTCGGTATTCGCGAGTGGAGTCGATTTGGGAAGATCTCGAGTGCTTTCTGGTCCACCCGATCGTCGTTGACTACTATAATATATTATATTGTCGCCCACTTTATCACATTTTTTAGGACGACAAAGAATGACAACACTGCAAAATGGCAGAATTCTTTGTATATTGGGAAATTTTATATAACACTCCTCATTTTATAACAATATAATAAGTTTTGATTACCTTTAATCACTATTTTAATGCTAAGACATCGTTTCCGGAAACCACCGTTTTGTTTATGGAGAGGAAAAAACGTGCAAACTAAAACACGTGAATACCGAACTGCGAGACGAATTTGCGTAGCTCGGGTACCGGGATGGATTTTAACCACTCCTCACAGCCTTATTTAGAACAGATTGTGGTTGAAATATTTTTCATCTATTTCGACTGATTGTATATTCTGGAAATGCAAACCTGACTGACCAAACTCCATTGATTAGTACTTACTCGGCACACTTGTTGAAGAGGTCTTTGGTGGCACTGTTTTGAGACAAGACATCTTTGCATTCACTGACTAGATCATCATTGATTAGACCTATTGGCATCACCGATTCAGGAGACTGGAAAAAAAAGAGAAAAACATGTAGAAATTTAACAGGGGTACTACTGGTAAGTTACCTTGGCTGTACCTCACTTCCGGAATACGGAAACTGAATGTCTAGTAACACAGCAATGGATCAGGAATTCCAATTCATACACCAAAAAATAAATATCAATCAATATGACCATTAATAGGTTTTAAGTAATGCGTCGAGTAATGGCAAAAGAGTACTCAAGTGTAACAAACAGAAACTGTTCCAGTCCAAATCTTAAGCTGCAAATTAATGTGTGAAATGTAAGAGACACACACGGACAAGAAAATGATATTATTGCACATTTTAGATAAACTGTACAAATAGATATCATCAAATTCTGAAAAATGATGGGCAACATCTAATCCATATTTCCAGTGATGAGTTACAGCACTAATAGCCAGTATGTGATTTGTTCTAAAAAGCCCAGAAAAATGCTACAACTTTAATACTTACACTGAAACACCGACTTCAGCAGTAACAGAAGAATCTGGGACATACTTTTGTCTCTGTTGTACAACGGCAGTAAATAATGTGACAGGAATAACCTCAAAATTGTGAAAATTTAATTTATATTGCATAAGGACATTGTAGACATTTGAGTTGTAGGAGAATTCAAACCAAACATGGTCTCTAGTTTCTATGAAGTTTAGCATTCGTCCACAACAGTAGTTCATTTTGATTGATTATGGTCATTTTACTTTTGTGTAAAACCCCAAAGTATTTCAAGAGGTCAAGAGTAGCAAAGGGTCGGGCATTAAGATTTGTAATATAAGGTGAACTTTTTATAATACAAAAATGTCATGAATAAATCAATTAGTTGGATTCAGTCTAGAGCTATGGCAAACATACTGTTAACATTACATTTTGTACAGAATTGTAAAAATACCAATATTTATACATGTATAAAGAGACTTTGACTTACTTCTGTTTTGAGGTATTTTTCATATATATCTTGTGCAAACTGCGACCTTTTGTCATCAGTCGTAAGTTCATAATTAAGCTGCAAAAAAAATGCAGAAAAATAATAATAAACAAATGACACAGACACCCAGATGAAAATATGCAACCTACTCAAGAAAGTAAATTAATTATATATATAAGAGAATCTCTATTGTCCCCACTGGTTGGGAGAGAGCTATTTTGGTCAGATAATAGGAGCAAAATAGAAAGTTCTTAAAATAGAGTTAATTTAATGTTATAGAGCAGATAATAATACATTAGGGATGGTAGATCTGTGCCCAAAAATCAAATATTGAAGGAATACATATACTTTATTTTAGCGCTGCAACGATTCTTCGGTTACTCAGAAATGAAACGATTCAGTTCAATACTCGAGGCAAAAAAGTGAACCGGGTCTTCGAAAACAACTAAACATAGACATAAAATCTACTACAAAATTCTATTTTTTTCTTAAAATATATGAATATATTTATGTATTTTACTACTTTAAGGCGTTTCCGTTTCAGTATTTTATATTTTAAGTATTTGCAAACTTTAATTCTTTGTGCAACGTTTTATAAGATGGCATTTTATTATAACGTATTTCAAAAACGCCTCAAACCTCGCAATATAAAGATGGTTAAAGTTTCTTATATTGTGTATTATAAATGCGTCTTTTTCCCAAAATTCAATAAATTGACAAAATTCTTTCCTGTTGTGTGGTTTGTAACCATTTTATAAGGCGTGATATGTCAAAATAAGAAGCAGTTTATTTTGTGGGCGATAATCAAGCGATTAACCGAATCCGAGTTGATTCTTCTAAAACGAGGAATTGAGGCGCATTTTCGGGCTCGCTTGCAGCCCTACTTTATTTCTGACCTTAATTCATGTTTATTATACATAGGAGTAAAGTTAGCTAAATATTGAGATGCATCCTGCGTGATGTGACCAACTACTGTATTGCAGGTTGGCAACCCCTCTTCTCCTTCCAGTGCATTTCAAAGTTTTGTTTCTTTTTCAACGGGGATTGAAAAATTTTCAATTTTGATGAATAGCAGATCTCACTAGGAAATTTTTAGATGATCGACCAATGTTTTGATGCAATATTAAATCTGCGTTGACAATAATGGCGGGTTAAGCAATGTGAAATTCTCCAGAGTGTGTGTAATTAGCAAGTAATGAAATGGTTTCAAAACCATCTTCTACTTCCTTGAATTGTGCGAAATGATTTACAGATCATTTCTGCGACTACTTAAGCCTGTGATTTCCTCAGATACAAAATTGTCACAAACTTTGATTATTTTGTTCTACTTGTAAAGGGCTCCCTACCCCCTCTCCCACCCCAGTAGAAACTTCACATTTATTTGCTCCACAAAGATTTGCTTTTAATAATAAAAAACTTGCGAAAAAACTGAACAATTTGGGATTAATCTTTAAAATATGAACATTACAATTCGTGTATGCCAATATTATATGGTAATCAACAAAGTCCACAAGTCACTAAAATTCTACAAGATGAAACAAATACTATTCAAAGGATCTCTATCAAATCTGATGAATGGTATAAATGTAAAAAAGTGTGGATACTTACAACACTATCTAAAAATCCTAGTAATTTATTAAGATTACTCTGTGATTTACAAAATTGCCTAAACAGTTCTCTTCCTATGGGTTGCTGATCTATGAGGTACTTGTAGGTTAAAGCTACAAAATAAAGGAAAAATATATTTAAACAGACAACAAGTTTAACACAATTTTTAGGTTTATATTTTAATTAAAATGGTCACCTAAAAATATACAAATACTACACATCATAAAAACAACAACTATAATTGTAACAAGAGGGTCAGAGGTGCCCCAAAAGGCGAGTTGCGCACGCAGGAATTTCGAAAGGAACCTAGCTATGATGGTGATGTATGTCCCTGTGAAGTTTGAATTAGATTGGAGTAACCGTTTTCGAGTTAGAGTCCGGAAACAAAAATGTGGACAGACAGATGGATGGACAGAAAAACGGACAAAAACGAAGAAACGGACGGAAAAACGGACAAACAAACAGACTGAATTTCACCAATTTCGAAAGGAACCTAGCTATGATGGTGATCTATCTCCCTATGAAGTTTGAATTTGATTGGTCAAACCGTTTTAAAGTTAGAGTCCGGAAACGAAAATGTGGACAAACAGATGGATGGACAGACAAACGGACGAAAAATGGACAAACGAACACACGGAATTTCACCAATTTCGAAAGGAACCTAGCTATGATGGTGATCTATCTCCCTGTGAAGTTTGAATTTGATTGGTCAAACCGTTTTAAAGTTAGAGTCCGGAAACGAAAATGTGGACAAACAGATGGATGGACAGACAAACGGACGAAAAACGGACAAACGAACACACGGAATTTCACCAATTTCGAAAGGAACCTAGCTATGATGGTGATCTATCTCCCTGTGAAGTTTGAATTTGATTGGTCAAACCGTTTTAAAGTTAGAGTCAGGAAACGAAAAATGTGGACGGACAGACGGACAGACAGACGGACATCGGACACATCAATCTAATAGGCGGGTTGGTTACACGCAACCCGCCTAACAAAAGTTATTATGACTTTAAAAGTGTTTTGTTGTATCTAAATTAACTAGAGGATCGCTCGCAAAAAAAAAAAGATAATGTTTTTGCATAGCAAAAACAAAGCGTCCCGAAAAGGATATAAAGGTGAGTGCTAAAGTATTAAGAAAATGCTTCGTTTCTAGCCTTATACTGTTGTGGCAACCAAAGTCAGCGCAGTCTGCTCTATCTAGCACGGTTTTCAAGATATAAGCATTTTTGTGTTTTGCAAAAAAAAAAAAATTAAAACTGTCCGCTATATTTGGTGAGACAAAAATATTTTTGAAAATTGGCATGGCTACTCTGCAGAGATACCCAGCAGGTCCAACATTTTGTTGAGTTCGCTCCATATAGCACAGTTTTCGAGATATAAGCATTTTTGTGTTTTGCAAAAACTTTGAAAATTCAAAATGGCCACCATTTTTGGGGAGACAAAAATTTTTGTCAAGACCACTGCCGCGGTGTGTATCTCCCGCCGAGCATTAAAGCAGAAGAAATAGTTTTTCCGAGATATTCACAATTTTTCATTTTCGTGTGTGAAATGAGGTGAATGAGTTATTTGAGAAAAATTGGCTATCTGTAATACTATTAAGAGATAATTCACATTTACTCATTTTGAGTAGGTGAATAACTAGATTGGGCCAACTCGGCGCCAACATATCCCCAGACAGGTCATCACTCACGCCACAGGTTTTGATCGGAAATTTTTTAAAACATAATTACCCATTATTATATGAACTTCAGCACATCAATCTACTCTGTTTATATCTCCCCAAGGAAGATGGTGTATCCCCAGACGCCGAATACATAACTCAAATTATATTTTCAATCTTCCTGCAATGATAACTCTAAACCTATTTTCAAAGTATTTAAATGATTGATGATTGAATGTCCATTCTAAAATAATAATCCCAAAAGAGCATATCTGTTTCTATATTTGTTGACAAATAAAATATTATTTTTAACTCAACTCATCATATTTTTCAATCTTCCTTCAAAGTATTTAAATGATTGATGATTCAATGTCCATTCTAAAATTCATAATCCCAAAAGCGCATATCTGTTTCTATATTTGTTCACCAATAAAATATTATTTTAAAAAAAATTGTTTATATTATTATTTTATTATATTATTTTTAGAATTTGCAAATTGTTTTCAGTTATTCATTTCCTCTATACCTATATATGTGGTCCATATATATGCAACCTAAATATGTGACACAATCTCAGTTCTGACTCCCCTTTGTGTTATATGTAATGAAGCCCACCACCTCCCACCCCCACCCCTCTCCCCTTCTCCACACCTCTCTCACTATTACACAAGATCTGCAACCCCATTGAGTTCTTTGTTTCTCATCTGATATCATTAAATACCATTGTTTATTTAGTGTCACTCAATATAGCTGGAGGTCCCAGAGGTGGGTGGGGGGAATCCGGGTGGGGGATGTGGGTTGAGCATAAATGGTAAACAAACAATCTATATAAAAGGGGTACTCAAATACAAAAAGAATTGAGAATTTTAAGTATGTGATTATCAACTGAAATGAGTTCATAACTGTAGGAGCTGTGCCAAAATTAACTGAGGCAAGTTGAATAAAACTGGGCTAGTTGAGGGTTAAAAATCCCCTAGTTTTACTACATAAGGATATAATTTCATTAATATTGGGACTTAAAGCTCACTTAAAGTGTCCATTTTGTCTACTTGAATATGTTTAACCAGTTTCATTTTAAAAAGTGAAAAACTCAGCAAGCAGAGGTATAACACACAAAAATAAGTTCTTAAAAGACTAAGATAGCCATAACATTATTAATATTCAAAATTTAAATAGACAGGCATTTCCTTTTAAAAATTCAAAGATTTCAGCTCTATACCCCACATCGTTTGACAGTTACTGGGCTTTAAAGTGGCATAATATCCATAAATTGGGTTTCTGTGGGCATTTTACAATTGTTAAAGAGACCTTAGCAATTAAACTACAGATCTGAAACTTTTTGGGGGACATACATAACAAACAAAAATTATATATAATACAGTTTAAGACTTGTCACACTAAGCATTTCCAAATAACAGGGCAAAATACGGAAAAAATGTCAAAAAAGGCACTTGGGCGAGTGTCTATGGCCCTCATACACAGGTTAAATGTCTACTAAAAACCTTGATTTTCGGCATATGTAAAAAGGACATAATAATGCATTCCCAGATGGGATTTCAGCTCCATCAATCACATAGTTTAACAGTTACAGGGCTTAAAGGTGGTAAAAAGTCCAAATATTGGGTCATTGTGGGCCTTTTAGAGATCTGGATGTGGCTTTCAAATTAAAGCTTCAGACTTAAAATTTGTTACATACTAAGATTACACATAGAATATGTATCTAATAAAGTTTGAAACTTCTCAGACTTACCATTTCCAAGTTACAGAGCAAAATATGTGAAAAATGTCTTAAAAGGGTCACTCAGGTGGGTGTTTAAGGTCCTCATACACAGGTTAAATGTCTACTTGAAGCCTTGATTTTTGGCACGTGTAAAAAGAACATAATAATGTATTCCCAGATGAGATTTCAGCTCTATCAGTCACATAGTTTAACAGTCACAGGCCTTAAAATTGGCAAAAAGTCCAAATATTGGGTCTTTATGGGGCCTTCTAGAGACCTAAATGTAGCCTTCAAATTAAAGCTTCAGACTTAAAATTTGTCACATACTAAGATTACACATAGAATATGCATCTAATACAGTTTGAAACTTCTTAGACTTACCATTTCCAAGTTACAGGGAAAAATATGTGAAAAATGTCTAAAAATGGTCACTCGGGTGGGGATTTATGGTCCTCATACACAGGTTAAATGTCTTCTTAAAGCCTTAATTTTTGGCATATATAAAAATAACATACTAATATCTTCTCAGATAGGATTTGAGCTCTATCAGTCACATAGTTTGACAGTCACAGGGCTTAAAAGTAGCAAAAAGTCCAAATATTGGGTCTTTGGGAGCCTTTTAGAGACCTCAATTTGACCTTCAAAATTAAAGCTTCAGACTTAAAATTTGTTACATACTAAGATTACACACAGAATATATATCTAATACAGTTTGAAACTTCTCAGACTTACCATTTCCAAGTTACAGGGAAAAAGATGTGAAAAATGTCTTATAAGGGTCACTCGGGTGGGTGTTTATGGTCCTGATACACAGGTTAACTGTGTATTAAAGGCCTAGATGTTGGGGCACATATAAGAAAACACATAGATATATTCCCAGATGATATTTAACTTAGATGAGAGACATAGTTTGAAAGCTACAGTGCTTGAAAGTGGCAAAAAGTGCATAAATTGGGTCTCTGTGGGCACTTTTGAGACCTCAAGTCGACCCCTTTGGGTAAACCTACAGCCCTAAAATTTTCTACAGACAAGGATTACATATCAAAGTTATACCTAGCGCAGTTTGAGACTCATCAGAATTATCACTTCCAAATTATAGGGCAAAATATGTGTAAAGTATAGCAAAAAATCCCTAAGTGGGGGTATTTATGGGCCTCAAACACAATTTTCTCCTCAACTTAAAGTCATAATTTTCGGCACATGTACTAAGAACATATTACTGTGTTGTCAGGTAAAATTTCAGCCAGCTGAGCATCATAGTTTGTGGCCTACAGGGCTCTAAGTGGCCAAAAGTGCAATTTCTGACCTTAAGGTGGCCATAAGTTCTTTTTTACTGGGAGTTTAAGGTCACCTTAAAATAGGGATCTTCCTTTGGGCACCCTTAACATGTGTACCAAGTTTGAAAAAAAAATATTAATTTGTTTTTGAGTTATCGCGTCCACAAGGAAATTTCTACAGCGGCGGCGGCGGCGGCGGCGGCGCGACGGACCTGAATCCAATATATCCCCGACTTTCGTCTGGGGATATAATTATCTATGGGTCTGAAACTTCACCAAGTGAAAGCTCTCCCAAAAGTAGGTGAATGAGTTATTTGACAAAAATTGGCTATCTGCAATACTTTTAGAGATAATTCGCATTTACTCATTTTGAGTAGGTGAGTAATTAGCTATGGGTCTGAAACTTCACCAAGTGAGACCTCTCCCAAAAGTAGGTGAATGAGTTATTTGAGAAAAATTGGCTATCTGCAATACTTTTAGAGATAATTCGCATTTACTCATTTTGAGTAGGTGAGTAATTAGCTATGGGTCTGAAACTTCACCAAGTGAAAGCTCTCCCAAAAGTAGGTGAATGATTTATTTGAGAAAAATTGGCTATCTGCAATACTTTTAGAGATAATTCGCATTTACTCATTTTGAGTAGGTGAGTAATTAGCTATGGGTCTGAAACTTCACCATGTGAAAGCTCTCCCACAAGTAGATGAATGAGTTATTTGAGAAAAATTGGGTATCCGCAATACTTTTACAGATAATTAGCATTTACTCATTTTGAGTAGGTAAATAATTAGCTATGGGTCTGAAACTTCACCATGTGAAAGCTCTCCCAAAAGTAGGTGAATGAGTTATTTGAGAAAAATTGGCTATCTGCAATACTTTTAGAGATAATTCGCATTTACTCATTTTGAGTAGGTGAGTAATTAGCTATGGGTCTGAAACTTCACCATGTGAAAGCTCTTCCAAAAGTAGGTGAATGAGTTATTTGAGAAAAATTGGCTATCTGCAATACTTTTAAGAGATAATTCGCATTTACTCATTTTGAGTAGGTGAGTAATCATCTACGGGTCTGAAACTTGACCATGTGAAAGCTCTCCCAAAAGTACATGAATGAGTTATTTGATAAAAATTGGGTATCCACAATAGTTTTTGAGATAATTAGCATTTACTCATTTTGAGTAGGTGAGTAATTAGCTACGGGTCTGAAACTTGACCATGTGAAAGCTCTCCCAAAAGTACATGAATGAGTTATTTGATAAAAATTGGCCATCTGCAATACTTTTAGAGGTAATTCGCATTTACTCTTTTTGAGTAGGTGAGCAATTAGCTATGGGTCTGAAACTTCACCAAGTGAAAGCTCTTTGGGATAGCTGCTCTGCAGAGATACCCTGAAGATAAAAAATTTCGTTGAAATCGCTCTATGTAGCATGGTTTTCGAAATATTAGCATCTTTGTGTTTTGCAATTTTTGCGCAAAAATTCAAAATGGCCGCCATTTTTGGCAAGACAAAATTTTTTTGAAAATTGGCATGGCTACTCTGCAGAGATACCCTGTGGGTCAAAAATTTCGTCGAAATCGCTCTATCTAGCACGGTTTTCGAGATATAAGCATTTTTGTGTTTTGCAATTTTGCGAAAAATTAGAAAATTCAAAATGGCCGCCATTTTTTGCGAGAAATTTTTTGTTTGAAAATTGGCATGGCTACTCTGCAGAGATACCCTGTGGGTCAAAAATTTTGTCGAAATCGCTCTATCTAGCAGGGTTTTCGAGATATAAGCATTTTTATGTGTTGCAATTTTTGCGAAAAATTCGAAAATTCAAAATGGCCGCCATTTTTGGCGAGACAAAATTTTTTTGAAATTTGGCATGGCTACGCTGCAGATATACCCTGTGGGTCAAAAATTTTGTCAAAATCGCTCTATCTTGCAGGGTTTTCGAGATATAAGCATTTTTATGTTTTGCAATTTTTGTGAAAAATTCAAATATTCAAAATGGCCGCCATTTTTGGCGAGACAAAAATTTTTTCAAAATTGGGATAACTACTCTGCAAAAATACCCTGCGGGTCAAAAATTTCGTCGAAATCGCTCTATCTAGCACGGTTTTTGAGATATAAGCATTTTTGTGTTTTGCAATTTTTGCAAAAATTTCGAAAATTCAAAATGGCCGCCATTTTTGGCGAGACAAAAATTTTTTGAAAATTGGGAAAAGTACTCCGCAGAGATATCCTGCGGGTCAAAAATTTTGTCGAAATTGCTCTTATCTAGCACGGTTTTCGAGATATAAGCATTTTTGTGTTTTGCAATTTTTGCGAAAAATTCGAAAATTCAAAATGGCCGCCATTTTTGGCGAGACAAAATTTTTTTGAAAATTGGCATGGCTACTCTGCAGATATACCCTGTGCGTCAAAAATTTCGTCGAAATCGCTCTATCTTGCAGGGTTTTCGAGATATAAGCATTTTTATGTTTTGCAATTTTTGCGAAAAATTCGAATATTCAAAATGGCCGCCATTTTTGGCAAGATAAAAATTTTTTCAAAATTGGGATAACTACTCTGAAGAGATACCCTGTGGGTCAAAAATTTCGTCGAAATCGCTCTATCTAGCACGGTTTTCGAGATATAAGCATTTTTGTGTTTTGCAATTTTTGCGAAAATTTCGAAAATTCAAAATGGCCGCCATTTTTGGCGAGACAAAAATTTTTTCAAAATTGGGAAAACTACTCCGCAGAGATACCCTGCGGGTCAAAAATTTCGTCGAAATCGCTCTATCTAGCACGGTTTTCGAGATATAAGCATTTTTGTATTTTCCTTATTTGGAAAATTCTCGGCCATTTCTTGACCAATTTTGACCAAGATTTTAATAGAATGAATGTATTTGCCAAGTTTCAGGTGAATTGATAAAATTCCTTTCAAGTTATCATCCGGACAAGCTTCCCCATCGAAAAAAGACATTTTTGGTCATGTGACCTCTCTGATTGGTTGAAATGTCACTGCAGCATATTCAAAAAAATTCCCCAAGGCTACTGCCTAAACCTGCCAAATTTGAAAAGAATCCGCCTAACGGTTACAGAGTTATACGGAAAACAAAATGCGGAGCCGGCGGAGCCTGAAGCTCTCCCATACACAAACAAGCGTCCCTTGCGGGATGCTTAAATATGTATATATAACCTGTAAAATTTAATAACTTTGCCGTTTTCCTGCGACTTCTGCTTAGTTTATTTCAGACAGGAAGTGGGCGATATAAGAGGTATATGGTATTTCCAGTTTGACGTGAATGTACAAACAGTACAGAAAATGTGGCTGTTTTGGGATTTTAACTTATTTTATGTGACAATATGGACATATTTTACAGATTCAGACTTTCTGCCATCTTACTGCATTAAGCAATTATTCTTACTTTAAAATATGTAACCGGTACATGGCACTATTCTAACCATTGTCGATTAGTCGGTTACCCATGACGGCCCTAGAAATTAGTGCTAAAGATGGCAAATAGGATAGTTGGTTTCCATTTGATTTACATTAACAGAAATAGTATCAGAGATGCCTGTACCCCACAGCCTGGGGAAATAGTTTTCAACACCATAAAATACTTTCAGAGCAATGTCAGTGTCCAAATAATGTTTAAGTAGAGAAAATAACATCAAAGAGAAAGAAACTGCATGTAAAGATAAAGTATTAAAACAAGACAATTCAGTAAACTAAAAATTAAGAAGCTTTAAGACTTCTGACATTTTGTTATTCATTTGTATGGTCGAATTATGGTTTGAATGTTTTCAATATTACCCATACATACAGATGTCGCAATACATGCTTTTATGTGGAGTTGGGGCAAAACCTGTGGCTCACTTGATGCAATACCATCTGTTACAATGGAAAGTTGCAAAAGTAAAATGGTTAATGAATTCTAATATGACTTTAACAGTGCTTTAACTATATCAAAAGATATCCAAAGGTGCAATAACCAAGATTCAAGTAAAAAGATATAAAAGAGATATAAGAGAGATAAAATAGTATCAGATATCACTGTAGAGAGATAAAATAGCATCAGATATGCAAGATCAAAAGTCAAATCCAGGTCACACAATGACATTACACACCTATAACCCCCGACCAATGTCCCTACCAAGTATCAACTTACACCTTACGGTTTCCAAGATATAGCCCTGACAAGATTTTATAGGTTAAGGTCACTACAGAAAGGTCAAAGGTCAAATCAAGGTCACACCATGCTGTTGCACACCTACACCCCCTAACCAATGTCCCTTCCAAGTATCAACTTCCTACACCTTACAGTTTCTGAGATATAGCCCGGACAAGATTTTCAAACTCAAGGTCACTGCGGCAAGGTCAAAGGTCAAATCAAGGTCACCCCATGACATTGCACACCTACACCCCCTAACCAATGTCCCTACCAAGTATCAACTTCCTACACCTTACGGTTTCTGAGATACAGCCCTGACAAACTTTTTCCCACCCACCCGCCTGCCCGCCCGCCCATCTGGACACCATGGGTGAAAACAATACCCCGACAGCTCTTAAGGGCTGTGGGGTAAAAAGCATAAGTTTTTATCTTTCAATATTGCAGATTTTAATGCTTTTTTGTTCAGAATTGCCATGTTTTGTTTTGATAAATTCCACTTCCTGTGGGCATATTTGGTATTCAGTTAGGTATATGCTGGAACAAAGTTCTTCAGTTTTGGGGGGTTTTTTGGGTTTTTTTTTTTAATTGGACCTTTTAGAAGGCAAAATCACCCTCCCAACCAACTACTAAGTAAAAGACCAATATTTAATCTCAAATGCTGAAATTTATATATATTTTATGCATTGATGATTATACTGTGATTTTCTTAACTAATAGAAGTTGGGGTAAAGTTGCCATTGTCATGACCATTGAGATTGAAGTGAGATTTAAGGCTTTATCTTTTGAAAAGGAATATTTTTCCTATGTTGGTGTACCTATGACAGTATCTTCCTTGTAACACTTCTGACAAACAACTATGGACAGGTTTTTCAGTAGAAATTAATTCAGTGTGAATCTCTTTTACAAACACTTTTACCTTCAGTTGTAATGGACATTGACACTGAAGACTTAAATACTACTGATAATATACAGTACACTTAAACTTCCATTTATGACAGTTAACACAAAACACAAATCTCAAAGCCTTTTCCAAGACCTGAAAGTACTCTTGAACTTTGCTTTTAAAGTAAAACAATTGAGTATAAAGTACTAAAAAAACATATTTCTTCATATGCAGGATAACATTGAAAATAATATCAAAGAAGTCAGCCTCTTGAAGTTTGTATCTGGTCCAGAAACTACTTCCAAGTCACAAAACAAAACTAGCCTTTTTTGACGTATAAAATAGTAAATATATAAATCTAACAAGCAACCAGCCACAGCTAAAGTCAAGGCACACCATGAGATGGATGTTGGCAATTTTTACTTCCTTATTTCGGAATGGATTATAATGCAATAAAATGGCTAAAGCATTGTTCAAATACCTTTCCAATGGTACTTAGTACATGCATACTAGTACATAGTATATAAGTTATGGCCAAATCAATGAAATTGCCATTTCATGAAATAGACAACTGTCTTGCCCATTTTATGAACTAGGCAATTCATACAGTATTTGCTTTCCCATCTCATGCCTTTGTCATGAAATGGGATATACTAAGTAGTAAGTATGATATGAAAAATAAAGTTTAAAACATGAAAGTAATAGTAGTAAGTAATAACATCACTTTTTTCACACTTCACACTAGTTTTATTTGTTATGCAAAACTACATATTTTATGTCAAGAATTGATAATCAGTGTGCTAGACCAGTAATTAAACAGTACATATTTCACAAAATTAGACATTTCAAACAAAAAAACATCTCCTTTATATAAATCAAACATGCAGTAGACAATAAAACCTACATGTGTTGTTTTTAAACAATATTGGAAAAAAAATATTTATGTTTAAGAAGTGAACTTCGGCTGGTAGTCCAACCACTTGCCTATTTCAGGAAATGGGAAAATAGTTGCCTATTTCATGAAATAGACAATCTTATGAATTGGCCATAACTTATGTATGTGACTTCAATAGTTTTTCAAATATACACAAATGATGAGTCCCATTTTAACAGTCACCATGTTGCTTGAATTGAGGGAATTTTTTTTTTTTTTTTCACAGGATTGTTCAATTTAATCTACAAATACCTACATCATACGAAGGCAAACTAGAGGAATGCTTTTGCTAACAAAAGCAAAGCATCCCTGAAAGTTTAAAATGCTTTGTGGTTTTAATAAGCATGCTGTAAAGCTAAGAATGCACAAAGCTGCGCCGTGCTGCGCCGTATGCTTTCCCAATACCTCTTAATACATTCTGAAGCTATAAAAGCAACGATAAAGGAGATATAAGGCAAAAACTCCAAAGCAGCTATTTATGACCCCAGTTTGGCCCATAAGGGGGGGTCAGGGGGTAAAACTGACCGGCTATTTAGACTCTCCACATATGCTTTCCCAATACCTCTTAATACATTCTGAAGGTATAAAAGCAACAATAAAGGAGATATAAGGCAAAAACTCAAAATCAGCTATTTTATGACCCCAGTTTGACCCATAAGGGGGGGCCGGGGGTAACAACCAATATTAAGGTTATAAAGTAGCATGACCAAAACCCTTCCTTACATTATATGTGCTGATAAGCTAAGTCGCAGTTGTAAAATCTCTGCCCACCTGCACCTACACCTCCCCAATATCCTTACAAAGTATCCACTTCCTCTGCCTTTTTATTAAAATCTTGTACAGTCTTACATAAAACATAACCACAACTAAATGAGGTTTATTTGTGACATGAATTTAATATTTTAGATATTAATTAACTGAGTACATAAAGTAAACATGTTTAAGTGTTTCCATGCAATATTTTACACTTTTATAGCCAAATACCGTAAATGACCTATTTAGCGAATAGTGCGCTAAGCAAAGTCTATTTTTATTCAATATTTGGTGGGAAAAAAATTCCCTTTTTAGCGCACCCATCATAAAACATTTTCCGGGATAAAGTATAGGTCAATCCGGTAAGAATAAAGGTGTTCCAACAGTTAGAATCTACCAAAAGTCCCCACTTCCTGTAAATATGGCGGTAGATAAAAACAAACTCGAAAGTCATGACAAAAATGTAGTGTTGAAGACGGTAAACCGGAAACCTATTTGCCGACCGAAAGACAGTGATCCGGTTACGTTTCGTTTTCTTCAAACCAAAACCGGTTTCATCACACATTTCATTCCTTCACCTCAAGTTCACCAAAATATTGAACTGCAACAAATATTTCACAGTATTTTATAATATTCTATTGATATATCACACATTTTGTCCTCGAAAGTCTTCAAAAATTCCCTTGTGGTTCTTATTTATATACGAGTTAAAGCTCATGTACGCGTTTGAAAACTTATTTCTTCACGTTTTATAAATCAAATGTACCCGGTTTTTCGCCGAATTTTCGCTTTCGGAAACCGGTTCTAAAATTCGCATTCAACCACAACACTACAAAAATGTCAATTTATTAAGTAAAAATATGTGCAATATATAAAAAATGTGGATATTGTGCACTGTCACTGACGCTATTGCTGGGAAAAAGAGGTAGGGTGCGGTTACAAGGGCGGATGCGCTAAATAGGTCATTTACGGTATGTGGTATTTCAGGAACCGATTCTTTATATGCGTAACCAGATTTCATTTACATTATCATATCGAAACCAACTATCGAGTTTGCCATATTTATCACAAATTTCAAATATATGAAGTGTAAGGTTAAAGTAAAACAAACTGATGCTGAAAAACATCTCTGCCCACTGATATAAGCAACCCTCTCCCAAAGCAAGAAATACTGACGGTATCCACAAATGATATACCGACTAGGTATCACACACCCTATCAAGTATTAACTTCCTACACCTTACAGTTTCTAAGACATAGCCTGGACAAGATATTAAAGATCAAGGTCACTAGAACAAGGTCAAAGGTCAAATGAAGGTCAAACCAGGATTCTGTACACCTACACCCCCAAACCAATGTCCCTACCAAGCATCAACTTCCTACACCTTACAGTTTCTGAGATACCACCCAGACAAGTTTTTCCCACCATCCACCCAACCGGGAAACCACAGGCCTGTCCAGCAGGATGCCATCTGTGAAAACAATACTGCACAGCCTTTAAAGCTAAGCCTTTTTATGTGTACATTGGAATCTACTGATATTGACATTAAGCTCTATAAATGTCATATTAGATCAGATTCTCAGTGACAGCACCTTTACTAGGCCTCAGTGGTGTTATGGTTTCAGGTTTGACAAATTATCTCTTAACTCTCTGACCACTATGGTTAGGGGCTTGAATCTAGCTTGTCAAATATTGTTTCAGAAATACTAAGGCTAGAATAAGGTTACAACTTACAGAAGATGTCAGAAGCTGTTACCTTGAGAGATGAGTCTTAGTAAAGGCTATATATAAGCCTTAGATATTGGGAGTTGCTGCACAAAACTACCAAGCAAGTGTGCTCAAAAAATTTATAGTGGTTAGATAACCAAATGGCTTGGCACTTCACTTGTATTGCTACTTTCTTAGTACACTATATTTATATAGTATCTTTGTCCAGGTTAAATAGCACAGATGTTTCACTTTTATTATCTGATGTTATATTTGTTTCTTATATAAATCATGTATATGAACTTAAAATCTGACAGAATTGAAAATCCTGTCCACAGAACTTTCACTTTAAGTTCTGTCTAGAAAATTTGACTGAGTTTGAAGTTCTGTACAATTTTTAAGTTCTGTCAAGATAATAAATATTAAAATTTTCCTAATTTTACTGATTATAGGATTAAATACTAGTGCTGTCGTGACACTCACTACTTCCGATACTATCGTTTGCTAGGTCTATTATGAGTGATAATCGGATGCATTTTTCAAATCCGATTGCAAAGATATTAGAATATTTATATAATAAAGATAGAATATCTTTTAAAAGTGAAGGATTATTCTGCATTTTAAAATATATTTTCGGCCTTTTGACAACACAGTCTGTACAAATCTAGTCACATAACCTATCAGGAAAGCATTAAACCATTGCTCAAATGTAGTTTCGGAATTGCATCTTTATTTTTTTTCACACTTGGTAAGTCAATTTAATTGACATAAAGCTTTCAAATAATCTTTAAAAACACTGTAGTTCTATTTATTTGAGGTGTACATGATATTATAATGTCATTATGCTGCACTTTATAAAGTCGGAATTAGATAATTGTTTTAATATACTGATGGTTTTCAAAGTGTTCCTAGGTTTGACAATGCATAAACAACCGAAATAAAAGGACAAATATAACCCTAAAATGATGTATTCGGGTGAGAAACAATATATTATTTTACATTTTAATTAAATAGTTTCATTTTGAGGTGAGTTAATGAAGTCGACATATGTCGGTACTCGGTCGGCCAACGTGGGCGATATTCGATGTTAATTTGCACCAGCGAGTGACAGCACTATTAAATACCTACTCAGTAATCACTGTTTTTTTTTTGTTTTTTGGGTTTTTCTTTTTTTTTTTTTTTTTTTAAATAAAGATCAAAGCAATATTTGCAGTGAGTGCATACTATTTTAAAATATTTGAGAGTACAGGAAAGAGGTACATGTTTTTTACAAATTTTGCCAAACGTATATATATTCGAAATCTAAAACAAATATTTAACTAGTCCAAGGACTCATCTATGGCCAGATAAAAGATGGCAGCTGAAATTAAGAAAATTATAAATTATCCACAGGAATTAAAGGTGTATTCCTTATTATCCAGTGGGGCCAAGGTTTGCCTGAAATCGCTCTATGTGTTATAGTTTTTAGATAAACAATATATTCCATTTCCGCCAGAATTCAAGATGGAAAAGTCTCAAATTTTCAGAGGTCCTCAGGGTGGTCCAAAATTTGCCAGAAATTGCTCTATCTCTTACAGATTTCAAGATAAATGACATTTTCCATTTCCGCTAAAATTGAAGATGGCAGCTGAAATTCTGAAATGTATAGGTTTGCTAGACATCCCAAAACCCTAGGAGCAATAATAAGCGAGTTATAAGCACTTCAAAGTTTGGCTACCCTCATTTGACCTTGAATGAGGGGCCAAAGGTCAAATCGAATCACATCAGAAGATTCCTATCCCATGATTTCCTATTTGGTTGGTTTCACATTGTAAACCTCTAGGACCAAGAATAAGTCCTTTTAAGTTTGGCTGTCCTCCTTTTACTTTGAAGGAGGGCCCAAGGTCAAATCTGACCACATCAGAAGATTCCTAACCCATGATTTCCTATAACTTGGGTTCATATTTTCAACCTCTAGGACCAATAATAAGTGAGTTATAACCACTTTTAAGTTTGGCTATCCCTGTTTGACCTTGAAGGACGGCCCAAACTCAAATCTTACCACATTAGAAGATTTCCAGCCCATGATTTCTTATAGGTTGTCTAAAACAGGTTCCAGCTTGTAGATACAGAGGAAGTAGCTGAATAACATATTTTTGCGAAATGGCTAAAACAGGTAACAGCTTGTAGGGACAGAGAAAGAAGCTGAATAACATACTTTTTGCGAAATTTTCTGAATGCACTCATTTTGGAAGTATACACAAAATTAGCTCCTATTACTCACTTAAAGCTATACCTAGATCTGCAAAAGTAGCAAAAACATGGAATCAAAAGACCCTACAGCCCTTTACTTCAGAAACCCGCAGGACACACACAAGAGACATTTTATAATTGGGCAGGCAGGTGGGAGATAATAACTAGACCTATCGCATCAGAGAACCGATGCAAATTGTATCCACCAGAAGAAAACTCACCAAAGCCATTCTAATATCGCTTAACCTTGAAGGAGAAGCTCAAGGTGAAATCTGACCGTATCAAAAGATTCTTAGCCCATGATTTCCTATAGGTTGGTGTGACACCAGTGTTGATTCTAGAAATTTTGAAATGTGGGGGCAGTTCCCCCCCATGTCCGAAAAATGTGGGGGCTTGGTCAATTAAAATGGGAACTTGTACCTCCGCCAAAGAGGGATTAATTTCAGAAGCATTTGTCTGTCCGTATATTTGTTAGCAGGATTACACAAATGGTACTGCATGGATCTTCGTGAAAAAAATAGAAGACGGAAATTGATCCAACTTAGATCACATTAAGTTATGTCACTTATCTGGATCAGTGCTTGGATAAAAAAAAAATCAAAGACCTGGGGCCATATTCTACAACAATATTTTTCTAGTAATATTTTTTTAAATAGAAGTGCCTCAATGAAAGACCAAATGCTGTAAACTGGGGAACTCATGGCCATAGCACCCAAGTCATTCATATTCATGAGATGATATGAGGTCATAGATTTCCATTAGGGTTTTCTAGCAATATTTTATAAAACGAAGTGATTATTCGTCGGGTCTGACCCGTTAATTAGGGATTCATTTATTTATTGCATCATGCAAAATATAAAGAAAAATAAAAACATAAATCATTAAAATCAGAATATTCAGGATCAAATACTTTAAACTCGAGAACTCAAGGACATAGCACCCAAGTCATTAATATTCATGAGAAGATATGAGGACACAGATTTCCCCTGGAATTTCCTTGTAATATTTTGTAAAATGGAATCATGGACGAAAATCAAATACTTTAAACTTTGGAACTCACGGCCATAGCTCCCAACTCATTAATATTCATGAGAAGATACGAGGTAACACACATGCTGTATGAACTGGTTCAACAGTATTGTTGTTAGTATCTGACATTTGCATCATCCACTTTCAAACTGTAGTATCCGTTTTATTTTCATATGAAATAACATTTCTCACTGAAAAAACGACCAAATATAGCCTTCTTGATGATAAAATTAAAGGATTCTCGTGAAACGATCGGTGCCCCTCCATTTTGAAAACATGCGGGATCACGTCTTCTACCGAACGCGCCGAATATACCGAATTGCGGGCTAGTACTAAAACTCGCGAGATATCGCGTATCCCGCGCTCTAGAAGCATCACTGTGACACTGCAAACCTCTAGGAATACGAATAAGCAAGATATAAACACTAATTTTGGCAATCCTCATTTGACCTTGAAAGGGGCCAAAGGTCAAATCCGATCACACCAAAAGATTCCCAGCCCATAATTTCCTAGATTTTGGTTTACCATTCCAAAGCTCTAGGACCAATAATAAGCGAGTTATAAGCACTTAAGTTTGGCTATCCTCGTTTGACCTTGATGGAGGGTCCAAGGTCAAATCCGACCACAGCAATAGATTCCTAGCACATGATTTTGTGTACTATCCTCATTTGACCTTGAAGGAGGGGTCCAACGCCAAATCCAACCACACCAAAAGACTCCCAGCCCATGATTTCCTGTAGGTTGGTTTACCATCCTAAACCTCTACGACCAATAATAAGCGAGTTATAAGCACTTTTAAGTTTGGCTATCCTCATTTGACCTTGAAGGAGGGGTCCAAGGTCAAATCCGACCACACCAAAAGATTCCCAGGCCATGATTTCCTATAAGTTGGTTTATCATGCCAAACCTCTAGGACCAATAATAAGCGAGTTATAAGCACTTTTAAGTTTGGCTATCCTCGGTTGACCTTGAAGGAGGGGTCCAAGGTCAAATCCGACCACACCAAAAGATTCCCAGCCCATGATTTCCTATAGGTTGGTTTACCATGCCAAACCTCTAGGACCAATAATAAGCGAGTTATAAGCACTTTTAAGTTTGGCTATCCTCATTTGACCTTGAAGGAGGGGTCCAAGGTCAAATCCGAACACCAAAGATTCCCGGTCCATGATTTCCAAAAGGTTGGTTTACCATCCCAAACCTCTAGGACCAATAATAAGCGAGTTATAAGCACTTTTAAGTTTGGCTATCCTCGTTTGACCTTGAAGGAGGGGTCCAAGGTCAAATCCGACCACACCAAAAGATTCCCAGGCCATGATTTCCTATAGGTTGGTTTACCATCCCAAACCTCTAGGACCAATAATAAGGGAGATATAAGCACTTTTCATGACTGCAAAGAAATGCCTGTGGCGGCCATCTTGTTTTTCAAAATGAGGCCAAAAATATTCCCAGTCAAGATTTTATAATGAGGAACATATCCTGCGAATTTGAGATCTCTACCTATAATACCCTTTGCTCTAGAGGGCCAACAAAAGTCCTTGTTTAAAGTCGAAAAACGCCTGTTGCGGCCATCTTGTTTTTCAAAATGAGGCCAAAAATATTCCCAGGCAACATTTTATGGCTATGAATATATCCTGCAAATTTGAGAAGGCTAGCTATAATATTTTTTTCGTTAGAGCGGTAACGGTGAAATCTCTCTACACACTGCGGCGGCGTAACGAAGTCAAATCCATAGTATCCACCGGATGCTATCCGGTGGATACAATGAAGTCAAAAGCAAGCACAGCTACAAGAATCAATGTCCTCATTAATAATACTTAACTAAATTTCTGTAAACTGCTTTGAATAGTATTCTGATATAATAGTTAATACAAGAGATCTGTTAATTCTCAACTCATTGGCTACTGGGTTCCAATCTGGTAAATAAAAATACACTTGAAAAGCAATTTAAGTACTATGGGCCTTTCTTAATAACCGCCAAACTTTAGTTATACTCCATACAAATTACAAACCAATAGTAAAGGCAGATTTATCATAAAATCTCCTGTTACTCTTTTGATCTACAAGTGGCATCTCACTGACAAAGAAAACTTCTCTAAACAGAAACTGATAAACACAGTTATTCAGACTGCCAGATGTCATAGAATTCAGGTTAAAATATACGTACGAATTTTGTTTTTAATGTCCAAACATTGTGTGATATGGGGAAACTGCAGTATCTGCTTCCATTTTTTACTTTTTCCTTTCCTCTTTCCACCACCACCTACAAGAAAAAGCAGAAAAATAACTAAAACCAATCTCAGCTATACAAGCTAAACAATAATAAGCATTCAAAAAACCCTCATTTGGAAGGAAAGCACAATTATACTCTAAGTTCATACCAATGAGCAAGGAAACACTTGGAAAAGTATACTTGGTAAAACTACCATTAGGATATCACTAAATGTTTCTGACTAATAGTAAGACTGCACGTAAAATATTCTGATAACAGAGCCTGATAAAATGCCTTGATTAGTATACTGCATCCACAGAAATGTAAGAAAAAAGGTTTCATTTTTCTCTTTCCAAGGCAATATGTTATAGCCAATTTGTTGATAAAATGCTTTGAAATAAGCATTACTTCTAGAAATAAATAAATGGTATCAACTTTTAATTTTAAACTTTTTTCATGTACATATCATACAACTATGTAGTAGTGGAGTGATATCATCATACAACCTGAACCACACCTTTGCATTTATTATCTTCCACCTTTAAATATTACCAAACTATTTCTTTAAGTCTCTAACCAGACTAAGTTTTATTCCTTAAATGAGCAGAAGATGGCAAAGCATGTGGTAGACACAAAATAAAATATATAGTGGTTCAAAGAGAACCACCAAGTAAGTATTGACACTTAACAGTAAGTTAACACAAATTTTTAATATAAACAGACAAAACCTCATGTTGTCTTTACATTTTTGTAATATTCCAACAATTAAATCAAATGAAAATAGCATAGAAATTTCTTTACTTTGCATATTCAGTATTTTGAAATTTACTACATACTAGGGCTGCGAACGAGAACTTGAGCCTCAGTGTACGAGGCGGACTTGGCTTGTAATTGAGTCCATTTTAAAAACTCGGTTACTCGCGAGGTATTGCATTGTCACCCACGTAATCAAACGCTTGTGTAAAATATGCTACATTTCAGCATTTCCATCACATAATATCAATTAAAGTTGTTATTTTTGTATGAAAACATACAATTTACTCCATATTCTATAATATATAGTCAAATAGAAGACGTTTTTCTTCAAAAGTTTCGTTTCCGGAACCGACTATTTGTTTATAGGAGACTTCTAATGGTAGGTACTAAATCTCTTGGTACTCGAATTCGGGCCGGTTGTCAGAGGGCGAGTACTCGATGCTGTTTTTCAGCACCTGTCACAGCCCTACTACATACTCTAGGTAAAACTTAACACCAGTGTTGGGACTCTCCTCCAACTTTCATGGTCGATTATTTGTCCATTTTTCTGACCAATTATTGATCCATAATCAAATAGAATTATGTCGTTCACTTTACTACAAGCCAGCGATGTATCCCCAAACACAGCAAACGTGTAGAAGCAATAATAAAAGAGATCGAAACTGAAGATTCCTAGCCCATGACTTCCTATAGGTTGGTTTCACATTGCAAACCTGTAGGACCAATAATACGCGAGTTACAAGTGCTTATAACTTTGGCTATCCTTGTTTGACCTTGAAGGAGGAGCCCAAAGTCACATTTGACCACATCAGAAGATCCTAGCCCATGATTTCCAAAAGGTTGGTTACACATTGCAAACCTCTAGGACCAATAATAAGCCAGTTATAAGCACTTTTAAGTTTGACTATCCTCCTTTGACCTTGAAGGAGGGGTCCAAGGTCAAATCTGACAAAATCAGAAGATTCCTAGCCCATGATTTCCTATAGTTATACTTCCTGTAGGTTGGTTTCACATTGCCAAGCTCTAGGACCAATAATTTATTTATTTATTTATTCATACAATCGTATATTTATAAACAATATACAGTTTTAGTATTTAATACATGCAATGAGGTATAAAACACTGAGCACACAGAGAAACTAAATTTCAATTGGTACACACAAACTTCAAAATGTCTAGAATTTCATTATGTGAAAAAAAATTAAATTGCTTTGCATTAATAAAAAATAACATGTCTCTTGCCACATTTGCATATAACACAGAGGTGTTATCTACACTTCTATTACATGTTTGTCTCATTTTCTTTACAAAAGCGTATAGTCTAATAGAGGTAAAATTACTCTTCACTAGGCAGTATTTATGACATAAATAATTAAGAGAGTTACACATTCTAGAACCACTGCCATTAAGTGCCAAATTCAATGAAAGATTATTGTATATATTCTCTGACCTAGACAGGGATAAAACAAATTTAAAAATTTAATAAGCGAGTTAGATGCACTTTTGCAATAGTTTCAAGTTACAACTGATTTACTCAACAGTGAGAACCTCAAAGTAGCTATTACTCGGCCATGCAATGAACTACAGGTCTGCAATTTTACTATGTTACAGCTGATCCAAAAGTATCTGAATACCATATTTAAACAAAAAAAAAATAGCATCAGAGATGCCCGTACCCCACAGCCTGGGAAAATAGTTTTCAACACAATGAGATATAGAAGTAGTGAAACAGTACACAGATTGGGGTACTTTCAGAGCAGTGTCAGTGTCCAAATAATGTTTAAGTAGAGAAAATAACATCTAAGAGAAAGAAACTGCATGTAAAGATTAAGTATTAAAACAAGATAATTCAGTAAACTAAAAATTATGAAGACTTCTCCCATTTTGATATTCATTTGTATGGTTGAATTGTGGTTTGAATGTTTTGAATATTAACCATACATACAGATGTGGCAATACATGCTTTTATGTGGAGTTGGGGCAAAACCTGTGGCTCACTTGATTCAATACCATCTGTTACAACGGGAAGTTGCAAAAGTAAAATAGTTAATGAATTCTAATATGACTTTAACAGTGCTTAATCTACAACAAAAGACACCCAAAGGTGCAACAACCAAGATTCAGGTAAAAACAGTGTTGATTCTAGGAATTTCAAAAAGTGGGGGCGATCCCCCACCACTACACAAAATGTGGGGGAGGGGCTAAAAATTCTGGGGGACGACTTTATGATAAGTTTAAACTAATAAAAACTAGAAATCGGCCGCCCTGTTGATAGTAGATGCGAATAGAAACAGGATAGCATAGAAGAACACACATTATCATGTGTAATGTCCACCCATGAACCTTTTGCCCAAATTGTACAGTAGTCTTACAAGACCCTGTTTCATTTGTAAAATATATCAATGATGCTTAAATATTTGTTAGTGTAGATGTAAATTATTTCAGCTTCATGCCTTTTTGCATTGGTTGGGTTGAAAATTTTGACGAAATCACTCTATCTGGCATGGTTAAGAAGATAGAAGCAAATTCCTGTTTTTCTATTTTTGGCAAAAATTTGAAAATTCAAAATGGCCGCCATTTTTGGGAAAAGGAAATTTTTTTGAAAATTGCCAAGAGTACATTTTCTAGATACCCTATGGGTCGAAAATTTCAACGAAATAACTCTATTTGGCACGGTTAAGGCCAGTTTGTGTTTTTCCATTTTGGGCAAAAATTCGAAAATTCAAAATGGCTGCCATTTTTGGGGAGGGGAAAATTTTTTGAAAATTGCAAAGATTACATTCCTTAGATACCCCGTGGGTTGAAAATTTCGACGAAATCGCTCTATCTCGCATGGTTAAGGAGATAGAAGCAAATTTGTGTTTTGCCATTTTTGACAAAAATTTGAAAATTCAAAATGGCCGCCATTTTAGGGGACGGGAAATTTTTTTTTAAATTGCCAAGAATACAATGCTGAAATACCTGTGGGTCGAAAATTTTGACGAAATCGCTCTATCTCGCACGGTTAAGGAGATAGAAGCAAATTTGTGTTTTGCCATTTTTGGCAAAAATTCGAAAATTCAAAATGGCCGCCATTTTTGGGGAGGGGAAAATTTTTTGGAAAATTGCAAAGATTGCATTCCTTAGATACCCTGTGGGTCGAAAATTTCGACGAAATCGCTCTATCTCGCACGGTTAAGGAGATAGAAGCAAATTTGTGTTTTGCCATTTTTGGGAAAAATTCGAAAATTCGCGCCATTTTTGGGGAGGGGAAAATTTTTTAAAAATTACCAAGAGTACAATGCTCAGATACCCTGTGGGTCGAAAATTTTGACGAAATCACTCTCTCTGGCACGGTTAAGGAGATAGAAAGAAATTTGTGTTTTGCCATTTTTGGCAAAAATTCGAAAATTCAAAATGGCCGCCATTTTGGGGGAGGGGAAAATTTTTGGAAAATTGCAAAGATTGCATTCCTTAGATACCCTGTGGGTCGAAAATTTCGACGAAATCGCTCTATCTCGCACGGTTAAGGAGATAGAAGCAAATTTGTGTTTTGCCATTTTTGGCAAAAATTCGAAAATTCAAAATGGCCGCCATTTTTGGGGAGGGGAAAATTTTTGGAAAATTGCAAAGATTACATTCCTTAGATACCCTGTGGGTCGAAAATTTCGACGAAATCGCTCTATCTCGCACGGTTAAGGAGATAGAAGCAAATTAGTGTTTTGCCATTTTTGGCAAAAATTCGAAAATTCAAAATGGCCGCCATTTTTGGGGAGGGGAAAATTTTTGGAAAAATTACCAAGAGCACAATGCTCAGATACCCTGTGGGTCGAAAATTTTGACGAAATCGCTCTATCTGGCACGGTTAAGGAGATAGAAGCAAATTGGTGTTTTGCCATTTTTGGCAAAAATTCGAAAATTCAAAATGGCCGCCATTTTTGGGGAGGGGAAAATTTTTTGAAAATTGCAAAGATTGCATTCCTTAGATACCCTGTGGGTCGAAAATTTCGACGAAATCGCTCTATCTCGCACGGTTAAGGAGATAGAAGCAAATTTGTGTTTTGCCATTTTTGGCAAAAATTCGAAAATTCAAAATGGCCGCCATTTTTGGGGAGGGGAAAATTTTTTGAAAATTGCAAATATTACATTCCTTAGATACCCTGTGGGTCGAAAATTTCGACGAAATCGCTCTATCTCACACGGTTAAGGAGATAGAAGCAAATTAGTGTTTTGCCATTTTTGGCAAAAATTCGAAAATTCAAAATGGCCGCCATTTTTGGGGAGGGGAAAATTTTTTAAAAATTACCAAGAGTACAATGCTCAGATACCCAGTGGGTCGAAAATTTTGACGAAATCGCTCTATCTGGCACGGTTAAGGAGATAGAAGCAAATTTGTGTTTTGCCATTTTTGGCGAAAATTCAAAATGGCCGCCATTTTTGGGGAGGGGAAAATTTTTGGAAAATTGCAAAGATTGCATTCCTTAGATACCCTGTGGGTCGAAAATTTCGACGAAATCACTCTATCTCGCACGGTTAAGGAGATAGAAGCAAATTAGTGTTTTGCCATTTTTGGCAAAAATTCGAAAATTCAAAATGGCCGCCATTTTTGGGGAGGGGAAAATTTTTGGAAAATTGTAGATTGCATTCCTTAAATACCCTGTGGGTCGAAAATTTCGACGAAATCGCTCTATCTCACACGGTTAAGGAGATAGAAGCAAATTTGTGTTTTGCCATTTTTGGCAAAAATTCGAAAATTCAAAATGGCCGCCATTTTTGGGGAGGGGAAAATTTTTTGAAAATTGCAAATATTACATTCCTTAGATACCCTGTGGGTCGAAAATTTCGACGAAATCGCTCTATCTCTTACGGTTTCTGAGATATTAGCAAATTACTCAAAAGTAGTACTGAAAATACACAATGAAGTACCTAAATGGCTATTACTCATGTACTGACAAAGCTATCAGTCCCAAATGCAATACCAAGCGAGCTATGGACATAACAATCTTGTATTCAAAATTGTAGTAAAATATCTTTAATTATTTTGGCTTAAATGCACGGAAACCAATGGGTACTGAAAATAGCTGTACTTAAGTATTACTCAGTAAGCAAAAGAGGTACAACAGCCAAAAGCAATCCCAAGCAAGCTACTGACCCAATAAGCCTGCATACCAAATTTGGTGACAATAGCTCTAATACTTTTCCTTTAAATGAGCGGAAACCATGCGTGACGCCGGACATCGGACGCCGGACGCCGGACGCCGGACATCGGACATCGGACGGCGAAAAAAGCAAAAATAATATATCCACCCCCCAGGGGGGTGGACATAATTACATTTTCAGTTTATTTAGACATTTTTAACAGTGGATCGACTTCTATTAATTAGTGGTCAATTTTTATTGTCTTGCCCAATAAAAATAAACTTCAAGGCTAGTGATAGAATTTTTAAAAAATACTGAAAATGGTTATTTACATCAAAGTGGCTCCTGTCACGGCATTATGGTTTTAAGTTTTCATCTGAAGTCATGGCATCACAAATTCAGTCATTACACCATCAATTCATACAAATATGTTGGAAAACCCCATAGAATACCATGACCTCATGAATATTAATGAGTAGTCCACAAATTCTTCAAGTAAAATATTGCTAAAAAATCCAATGGAATCGTCAAATATTTTTTACGCATACATGAGCTCTGTAGTCCATCTGTCTGTCCATCTAGTATTTGATCTTAAACAAGAAAATATTAAGAATTAAAACCACCACGAAAATCTGTGACCTCATTAATATTAATGAGTTGTCCGTGAATTTTGATTCAGTAAAATATTTTTCTAGGGAATTCCGACAGATACGTACGCCCGTAGGGTCAGCACCGGCTTCACTGCTTATATGGCCTGTTGTGGTAACAATCCAGTCTACTGTAAGTTTCGTTTTTCTTGCAGCCATTTTTTATATAATCATCCACTTTCAGCTTAATTTTATATTTTTGGGTATAATATGTCCAAATACTGTCTGTACCTCATAATATATTTGAGTTTGTAAACAATCACGAAACCACAATCGTCTACAGGCATTATTCGAAGAATGTTTCGACGGAAAAATCAAAACCTCGACAAACTCTCGATCCGTGCAGTGTTTCGATTTTCTAGATCTCTCGTCTTTTCGCTTCATATATTTCCCGCATCACCTTGTGTACTACGCGTTCTCATATAATTTGGTTACCGCAGACTCCAAGAAAATCCGCGTTTTTAGGCGAATTAATGCGCGATCCCGCGGAAAACGCATCCTAGAAGCAACTCTGTAAAAAGATATGAGAGATATAAGAGAGATAAAATAGTATCAGATATCCCCGTAGAGATATAAAATAGCATCAGATATGCAAGATCAAAGGTCAAATCCTGGTCACACCATGACGTTGCACACCTATAATCCCCCACCAATGTCCCTACCAAATGTCAACTTCCTACACATTATGGTTTCCGAAATATAACCCAGATAAGGCATTATAGGTCAAGGTCACTATGGCAAGGTCAAAGGTCAAATCAAGGTCACACCATGACATTTTATATCTACAAACCCTACCCAATGTCCGTACCCGGTATCAACTTCCTACACCTTACCCTTTCCGAGATATCCCCCGGATAGGATTTTATAGGGCAAGGTCACTACGGCAAGGTCAAATCAAGGTCACATCATGATGCTGCACACCTACACCGCCTAACCTATATCCCTACCAAGTATCAACTTCCTACACCTTACGGTTGCCGAGATATAGCCTGGACAAGATTTTATAGATGAAGGTCACTACAGCAAGGTTAAAGGTAGTGTTGTGGTTGAATGCAAATTTCAAAACCGGTTTCCGAAAGCGGAAATTCGGCGAAAAACCGGGTATATTTGATTTATCAAACGCAAAGAAATAAGTTTTCAAACGCGTACATGAGACGTAACTCGTATATAAATAAGAACAACTATGGGCTTTTTGAAGACTTTCGAGGACAAAATGGGTGATATATTTATGGAATATTATAAAATACTGTGAAATATTTGTTGTAGGTTAATATTTTGGTAAACTTAAGTTCAAATAATGCCTACATGTGGCGAAACCGGTTTTGGTTACAAGAAAACGAAACGTAACCGGATCAGTGTCTTTCGGTCGGCAAATAGGTTTCCGGTTTACCGTCTTCAACACTAGTTAAAGGTCAAATCAAGGTCACGCCATGACATTTCACACCTACAACCCCTAACCAATGTCCCTACCAATTACCAACTTCCTACACGGTACGGTTTTTGAGATATAGCCAGGACAAATTTTTAGAGGTCAAGGTCACTGCGGCAAGGTCAAAGATCAAATCAAGGTCACACCATGACGTTGCACACCTACAACCCCTAACCAATGTCCCTACCAAGTATCAACTTCCTTAACCGTACAGTTTCTGAGATCCAGGCCAGACAAACTTCTTCCCGTCAGTATCCCACCTGACACGATAGGTGAAAACAATACCCAACAGTCCTTAAGGGCTGTGGGGTAAAAATGCTAAATGCAATAGTTTTTAAGTTACAAGTCAAAATATTTTACTATAGCCATCACTTGTTTGATTTTGATCCCAGACCTACAAAAAAGATAGGGTGGTGAAACATCATACCCACCAATCCATGCACTAATAAATGTACAATAAATATGAATGAAACTGTGTCCTTTAGCTTGAACACAAGCTATAGTCAAAATTTTTATGTTTTTGACTCCCCAGAGCATAATTTTGACTCCTGGGCTACCAAAAGAAGAGGCTGGCCAAGCCACTTGCGAAGTTTAAAAGAAATCCCAAAAGAAATTTGGGTTGTAGGTTGAACAGAAGAAATCTCTGCCGACGTGGAAGCACATACTGACATGGACGATGGCCATGCATGATCCATAGTATCCCTGCTTCTTGGGGATACAATTATTTTACTCCATTGGTGGTCATTATTTCTTAAAACCTTTCTGGGATGAGAGATAGGACAATCTGGTAATAATAATGGTGTTCCAACATTGAGAATCTGTATTAAACTAGATTGGGCCAACTCGGCGCCAACATATCCCCAGACAGGTCATCACTCATGCCACAGGTTTTGATCGGGAATTTTTTATGAACTTCAGCACATCAATCTACTCTGTTTATATCTTCCAAGGAAGATGGTGTATCCCCAGACGCCGAATACATAACTCAAATTATATTTTCAATCTTCCTGCAATGATAACTCTAAACCTATTTTCAAAGTATTTAAATGATTGATGATTGAATGTCCATTCTAAAATAATAATCCCAAAAGAGCATATCTGTTTCTATATTTGTTGACAAATAAAATATTATTTTTAACTCAACTCATCATACTTTTCAATCTTCCTTCAAAGGATTTAAATGATTGATGATTCAATGTCCATTCTAAAATTCATAATCCCAAAAGCGCATATCTGTTTCTATATTTGTTCACAAATAAAATATTATTTAAAAAAATTATTTATATTATTATTTTATTATATTATTTTTAGAATTTGCAAATTGTTTTCAGTTATTCATTTCCTCTATACCTGTATATGTGGTCCATATATATGCAACCTAAATATGTGACACAATCTCAGTTCTGACTCCCCTTTGTGTTATATGTAATGAAGCCCACCACCTCCCACCCCCACCCCTCTCCCCTTCTCCACACCTCTCTCACTATTACACAAGATCTGCAACCCCATTGAGTTCTTTGTTTCTCATCTGATATCATTAAATACCTTTGTTTATTTAGTGTCACTCAATATAGCTGGAGGTCCCAGAGGTGGGTGGGGGGAATCCGGGTGGGGGATGCATAAATGGTAAACAAACAATCTATATAAAAGGGGTACTCAAATACAAAAAGAATTGAGAATTTTAAGTATGTGATTATCAACTGAAATGAGTTCATAACTGTAGGAGCTGTGTCAAAATTAACTGAGGCAAGTTGAATAAAACTGGGCTAGTTGAGGGTTAAAAATCCCCTACTTTTACTACATAAGGATATAATTTCATTAATATTGGGACTTAAAGCTCACTTAAAGTGTCCATTTTGTCTACTTGAATATGTTTAACCAGTTTCATTTTAAAAAGTTAAAAACTCAGCAAGCAGAGGTATAACACACAAAAATAAGTTCTTAAAAGACTAAGATAGCCATAACATTATTAATATTCAAAATTTAAATAGACAGGCATTTCCTTTTAAAAATTCAAAGATTTCAGCTCTATAACCCACATAGTTTGACAGTTACTGGGCTTTAAAGTGGCATAATGTCCATAAATTGGGTTTCTGTGGGCATTTTACAATTGTTAAAGAGACCTTAGCAATTAAACAACAGATCTGAAACTTTTTGGGGGACATACATAACAAACAAAAATTATATATAATACAGTTTAAGACTTGTCACACTAAGCATTTCCAAATAACAGGGCAAAATACGGAAAAAATGTCCAAAAAGGCACTTGGGCGAGTGTCTATGGCCCTCATACACAGGTTAAATGTCTACTAAAAACCTTGATTTTCGGCATATGTAAAAAGGACATAATAATGCATTCCCAGATGGGATTTCAGCTCCATCAATCACATAGTTTAACAGTCACAGGGCTTAAAGGTGGTTAAAAAGTCCAAATATTGGGTCTCTGTGGGCCTTTTAGAGATCTCGATGTGGCTTTCAAATTAAAGCTTCAGACTTAAAATTTGTTACATACTAAGATTACACATAGAATATGTATCTAATAAAGTTTGAAACTTCTCAGACTTACCATTTCCAAGTTACAGAGAAAAATATGTGAAAAATGTCTTAAAAGGGTCACTCAGGTGGGTGTTTAAGGTCCTCATACACAGGTTAAATGTCTACTTGAAGCCTTGATTTTTGGCACATGTAAAAAGAACATAATAATGTATTCCCAGATGAGATTTCAGCTCTATCAGTCACATAGTTTAACAGTCACACGCCTTAAAATTGGCAAAAAGTCCAAATACTGGGTCTTTATGGGGCCTTCTAGAGACCTAAATGTGGCCTTCAAATTAAAGCCTCAGACTTAAAATTTGTCACATACTAAGATTACACATAGAATATGCATCTAATACAGTTTGAAACTTCTTAGACTTACCATTTCCAAGTTACAGGGCAAAATATGTGAAAAATGTCTAAAAATGGTCACTCGGGTGGGGATTTATGGTCCTCATACACAGGTTAAATGTCTTCTTAAAGCCTAATTTTTGGCACATATATAAATAACATACTAATATCTTCCCAGATAGGATTTGAGCTCTATCAGTCACATAGTTTGACAGTCACAGGGCTTAAAAGTAGCAAAAAGTCCAAATATTGGGTCTTTGGGAGCCTTTTAGAGACCTCAATTTGACCTTCAAAATTAAAGCTTCAGACTTAAAATCTGTTACATACTAAGATTACACACAGAATATATATCTAATACAGTTTGAAACTTCTCAGACTTACCATTTCCAAGTTACAGGGAAAAAGATGTGAAAAATGTCTTATAAGGGTCACTCGGGTGGGTGTTTATGGTCCTGATACACAGGTTAACTGTCTATTAAAGGCCTAAATGTTGGGGCACATATAAGAAAACACATAGATATATTCCCAGATGATATTTAACTTAGATGAGAGACATAGTTTGAAAGCTACAGTGCTTGAAAGTGGCAAAAAGTGCATAAATTGGGTCTCTGTGGGCACTTTTGAGACCTTAAGTCGACCCCTTTGGGTAAACCTACAGCCCTAAAATTTTCTACAGACAAGGATTACATATCAAAGTTATACCTAGCGCAGTTTGAGACTCATCAGAATTACCACTTCCAAATTATAGGGCAAAATATGTGAAAAGTATAGCAAAAAATCCCCAAGTGGGGGTATTTATGGGCCTCAAACACAATTTTCTCCTCAACTTAAAGTCGTGATTTTCGGCACATGTACTAAGAACATATTAATGTGTTGTCAGGTAAAATTTCAGCCAGCTGAGCATCATAGTTTGTGACCTACAGGGCTCTAAGTGGCCAAAAGTCCAATTTCTGACCTTAAGGTGGCCATAAGTTCTTTTTTACTGGGAGTTTAAGGTCACCTTAAAATAGGGATCTTCCTTTGGGCACCCTTAACATGTGTACCAAGTTTGAAAAAAAAATATTAATTTGTTTTTGAGTTATCGCGTCCACAAGGAAATTTCTACGGCGGCGGCGGCGGCGGCGGCGGCGCGACGGACCTGAATCCAATATATCCCCGACTTTCGTCTGGGGATATAATAAAAATACCTAAACTATTTTAATAATACGTGGTTATTAAGTTACATTAGGAAAGGCAAGATTTAAGCTCAATAATCGATTAATAAAAAACATCAGTGACCGACCGCGATTGTACACTATCAATGACGATTGATCAAAAACGTGTCTAATCGTGTCAACACTGCTTAACACCACCCTCCCTCACCCCCACACACATTCACATTTTTTAACAACAAAAGATATTTTTTGTTTACATCTCTTCATTCAAACACCCAAACATTGAGGAAAATAAAATATTTCTGGGTAATATATAATTATTATGAAATATAAATCCATTTAAATACCCTGATCTGTATACTTGACCATGGAAATAAAAACTTTATTTAATATTTAACAATGAATTAACTAAACAATCATATGGGAAGACAAAAGTGATTACAGAATGCCTTACTGTCAAAAACATTACAAGAACATATTTTTTAATATTGATAATTAAATTGGTTACTGTGATTCAAATATATAAAAGGAAATTTAAGTGTGTGACTTGTTTGCCAACAGTCATTTTCATTTGATTTGAACACACTCACAAAATATACCTATATTTACTCTATTTGATGACTCATATGATTTCCATATTCAATGCAAAGTCTAAATATTATTAAAATATGCAAAAGCTGTGCTTTTTAAGTTATTAACATATTGTGATTCACACTGAAGTATGCAAGAAATGTTTTACGATTGTGATAACCAGTCAAGATTCAATTATTGTACAAACTGTCAACATGATGTCAGAGTTAACCCTCTTTGTCTTTTTTGGTATTTTCCTGATCCCATAGCTAACACCAGTTCTGATAGTTAACTAGTCAAGGGTTAACAACTAACAGCCACAAGTGACATATGCTTTCATATCCCCATCTGCAATTGTCTGTACTGACAATACCCTAGAAATTTTGGCATAAAACTAATGAACTGATGTCTGCATCTGTAAAAAGGGGTTTTGACCATCACTTTCTTCTGTATGCCAGCCCAATATATTGTTGTTAACTTATTTAGTTTTTCCACATGCACTTTTAAAAAACCCTGAAAATTGATGGTAGTTTAATGGGCTATGGGTAGTGCTGTAACGAGTAGTGCTGTGAAATCACTCCGAATATCGGGTTCGATGTTTGTTATCTGTACAAGCTAGCAAACTTCGGTCTAGTTCGATCTTCGAAACGTCTTCAAAACTAGTTAAAACGCAGAAATCGCACATACAATCTTGTCACATTGTTAAAAATATAGCAAAAATATGAAATGGATGTATATTTTAAATAAATTCTGCCATGTTTTCAATAAAAGAAACAGGTTTTATAGATGGGGGAAAATGGGATCCATTGGGATGTGGTGTGTTGTTGCGGATTTCTGAATGTTTTGCAAAGTCCGAATTTCAGACATTTGAACCGAACTCTGAAATCGGGGCAGAAAACGAGCGAACTATCGAACTTTTTTAAACATCATTGCAGCACTGGTAACAAATTGACCAAAATTCAAGTTGTAACTCAGAGGGCGATATTTGGAGATAACGTTAATTTACGCAATTTGAACTTGAGTTTTTAAGAAATAAATAATGATATATAACAACCTGTTTACAAACTAGCACTTTTGCAATTTCTCAATCCACAAAAACATAAAAATCAATGAGAAAAGGTCGTTTTTTTATCTATCTTACTTACATAGCTGTTCCATAAAGTGCACATATCTACCTAATTACCTATACAATTTAACCAGTAACAAAATATGTTTTCTTGCAAGTAAACTGTGCTAAACACAAGTAATGACAATATTTGGACATTATGTTAGATTATTTTTACTTTTCTCATTTACTCAAGTTCAACTCACTTCTAACAGGTGATCCTTGGATCTTTAGAAATCACCAATGATATTGTCTGAAGTGAGACTCAAATGTTGGATTAGTCTGGATTGAGTTTGCCCACTGGATAATTTTCATGGTAATTATTCATCGTCCTAAGTACCAATGGTACCTTTTTAAAACCAGTTACTGCTCAGCTACCCAAGTTCGTCGCCTGCACTTTTTGACAATATTTAAACCTATTTGCAATTGTCTTTCTTTGTAGAGTAATACATCAGCATTATAAGCACTTGTTCTGCTTGTTTCAGTATCAATATTGCTTGTCCTTTTCAGTTTTGAAGGCAGGTGACGAACATGGGTAGGCAACGAACTTGGGTAGCTGAGCAGTACTTGGAAGTTGTCACATGGGAAATCTGGTTCTGTTGGGCAAGCTTGGTTTAAGGTATCTCTATATTATCTAGATATAATTATGTTTTGTTTATCGGCAATGTTTATTTATTTGTAACATAATACAGAGAATTGATAAATAAGGAGTACAGTAATAAACATTTGTCACCAATATTGCCACTTTATCACATTTTCAAACTTCGTTTATCTTGACAACACAGACAAAACAAGCAATTTATTTAATGATTTAACAATTTAAAACCTTTTTCAACCAGATACAAAGCATTACCGGCATGTTAGAAATATCAGAATTAGCATCTGTTAACTTAAAGTAAGTATAATATGTACTGTACTGTATGGGAGAAATAAAAATATTGTAAACAGTGACAGTTGACAGACTACACATGCCGCACATACCTTCTCTTGCTTTCAAATACACAGTATTTGCGACAATATTCTCAAGTTCCATTGATGATAAATTTAATTCACAACATTTCAAGCATATGAGAAAATATTAACAAATTTTATCATCCTTTTCTGTCGGGTGTGGTACTGCTGCATCCATATCCAACGGACCAATATGGCTGTCGTAAAATTAGGACATCCAATAGTAAATTTTGATTGGATAAAAATATGTCAAGGCAGAAACTTTCCAAGAGCGAGAAAACTTGTCAAAGTAAAGGGTCCTGATAATGGTACTAAGGAGAAAGCCTACAAACTTCGGTTTTGTAACTTGAAAACTATTGCATTTATTGTATATTGTTTAGTATGTTTTGATATGTTATAACATATTCAATGAGCTACAGGTCCACAATTTCATTACATTATAGCTGACCCATAAGTAGGTGAATAAAATATTTAAACAAAATTCTCAAAAATGCGATAGCTTTCGAGTTACAGCTGATTTACTCAACAGTGAACTTCAAAGTAGCTATTGCTCAGCTTTGCAATGAGCTACAGGTCCACAATTGTACTATGTTATAGCTGTTAAAAGAAAATTCTCGAAATACAATAGTTTTCAAATTAAAAGCGACTTATACAGATTTATCATAGTGATAACAAGAAAATAGCGATTGCTTAGCTTTGCAGCTTGAGCTACTGCAATTCCATTATGTTTGAGCTGACTGAAAAGTAGGTGAATAACATATTTGAACAAAACACTCTAATTGCAATAATTTTCGAGTTAAACCTGATTTACTCAACAGTGACGATCTAAAAGTAACTATTACTCAGCTATGCCATGAGCTACAGGTCCACAATTGTACTATGTTATAGCTGTTAAAAGAAAATTCTCGAAATACAATAGTTTTCAAATTAAAAGCGACTTATACAGATTTATCATAGTGATAACAAGAAAATAGCGATTGCTTAGCTTTGCAGCTTGAGCTACTGCAATTCCATTATGTTTGAGCTGACTGAAAAGTAGGTGAATAACATATTTGAACAAAACACTCTAATTGCAATAATTTTCGAGTTAAACCTGATTTACTCAACAGTGACGATCTAAAAGTAACTATTACTCAGCTATGCCATGAGCTACAGGTTTGCAATTTTACTATGTTTTAGCTGACCACAAAGCAGCCGAAGAACATATTTATACAAAATTTTCTAAATGCAATGGTTTTTAAGTTACAACTGATTTTACTCATTATGGAAGGTACTGAAAAGTCAGAAAAGTAGGTATTACTAGCTTGGCTATTAGAATACACTGCCAAGTTACTGACCATGTTGTAGCTATAGAAAAACCAGCTGAATAACACAATGTTAGCAAAATGCTCTAAATGAAATACTTTTCAAGTTATAAATGATTTAGTGCATGACTTCATGAATTTTAATGCATTAAAAATTGTTTTGAAAATTCATAAAAAAAATAATTAAGAAAGATTCAGACCTGTTACATACTCGCATAAGGGAACTTACTTGTGGTCTAGTACATATGCAAGATAAGAGAGAAATCCCTGCAATAGTCAGTGAGAAAATTGTGATAAAGTGTTGAAATTTTCGCACTTTGGGTGGAGGTACCTCACTTGTAATGGCTCTGGGGAACAGACGAATGAACAAATCTGCATGCCTTGAACACATTTTCATCCTCAATAGATAAGGAACCTTTAAAACAACAGCATGTCTCTGGGCATTGTAGTTTTTGGAGGAGAAGTTGTTTACGTGGACGCATGCATGGCAGAGTGATGACTTGTCATTCAGCTGACGTAAACAAGGCCAAAAGTTGTTTTGGTCCCCTAGCATGAGCGCAAAGCCATCAGAGACACAAGTAGTGCATTAGAATTTATGAAAGTCTGGTTACACAAAGAAATTCTAACACAGACACATCCCACAGCTGGTCTAATGATTACCCATCCAAGTACTAACATAGCCCATTACCGTTTAACTTCAGTGAGCAGACAAATACTTATCATGCTGTGCCACAATTCATGAAAGTCCAGAGACCAAAAAAAAAGGCTGAAATGTATTTTGGTCCCCTAGCACGAGCCATCAAGCAGAGGTACGTGTAGTGAACTAGAATTTACAAAAGTCTGGTGATGCAAAGAAATTCCAACTCAGACAGTCACCCATCCAAGTACTAATGCAAGGCATTGCCACTTAACTTAAGTGAGCAGACAAATATTCATCACACTGCGCCACAATTCGTGAAAGTCCAGAGACAAAAAAATGTGAGCTCTATCGAGGCTCACGCTTAAAAAGTGATCTCTAGAAGTGCGAGCTCTATCGAGGCTCGTCATTAAAAATTGGTCAGTCAGATCCAATACTTTTTACTCTTGTTGTACAATGAATCTTCAAATAATAAAGAACAAAGCCTTTTCTTAGGCAAAGAAATATAGCATGTTTTATACTTGCATTAATATAAGTCCTCAGAAACCAAGTAGGAAGTGGCACCTGGTGGAAATTATCAAATAAACCACTCCCCAAAAAGGAATACCAAACCAACCTAATGTGCTTGTAAAGTTGGAAATTGACGTGTTGTTGACTCTTGGAAACCTAAAGCATTTGGCAATCTGCTATTCACATAATCAACATTAAATTGTCTCACTCTTTTGGACTCTGATTATGTAAGGAATGTTATTGTCTGGAATATTTTCTCCGACCATGCAATAGTTAAACGTCATCCAGATTTTACTACCCCTGGCAAAACCAATCTAAAAAGTAACATATACAAATATAACATGATTGATTTGGTTAAAGTAAAAAAAAACGCAGTCTCCTTTAGAATTTCTTTGTTCAATAACCTGATGAATCAGTAGAGGAGTTTCATCAACAGTATGCAACTGACAACACTAAATCAATAGATTTGGATGCTCCTCTGATCTTAAAACCTTTTGACAAGCCAGAACGTTAATGGGCCCCTTAGTCTTGATGCATTCTTAAGTTCAGTGTCATGGAGGGCCAACTCATTCAACACATTGACATCAGCAATCTTTGGAAACCTACATCAGTCATACCTATATCGGGAGTACTTGAAACAATAATACTGTAAAAAATGAGGTACACTTATCTCTAGTTTGAGGTGAGCCCATGGACCACCCTGGGTTTGCTTGGCTTGTCAACAGCATTTGATAGATCATTCTATCTTTCTTGTATGCCTAGATTGGGTTTGAGATGGGCAGTATGGCAATATGGTAGTTTGTATAGCTGATCTCTATCATTCATCCAAGGTAAGTTCTACTTTGGCTGACCTAGCAGGCTCTTGTATGGTGTGCCACAGGGATTCAATACTCAGACAATCCTGTTTTCTCTGCACACTAGCAGTCGTCGAGAGGCACAAAAACATTAGGTTCCACCTCTATGCTGATTACAACCAGCTCTATATATGCAAATAAGAATACTATTGCTTGTTTATATATTTACATGTATTTATTTGGATTTTAACGTCGTTTTCAACACATTGTATAGATCATGTCAGGATGAGTAATTTTATGGGCAGAAACCAGTACATACGGTTGGTCAAGGTTCTGTACTCTAAACTGCCGACCAACAGCAAGCTAATGCCAGCTTTCTCACTTGAGGCTGAGCCAGGTATCAAACTCGGATCTCAGTGAAGTACAGGCACTATTTTCCACTGAATAGTGCCAAATAAATCATGGCAACAATTGCATATTGTCTAAATATTAGTGAAAAGTGCATTTATATATAGGGATATAGGGACATTGGTTTAAAAGTAGATTGTATTGATCTGTAGAGATTTTAACAAACATACAGAAAAACTTATATTGATGAATTAAATTCCAACAAAACAGTCAATGTTAAATGGCTTTGTACATAAGTTGATGCACCAATCATTAGTGGAGACTAGCCACAAAACCCTCTTTATGGTATGGTGCCAAGAATTTCATGTTTCACATTATTTCTGTGTTGTGTGTGGTTGCAAAATTAAATGTTGATAACCAAGCTTGAGTGAATACATTCACATCATGGAAAAGAGACTTGGGACTAGTATTACAGTTGTGTATTCTAAACTTGTGATTTGATAACGTCTAATGTTTACTGACCAAGACTATTAATATCAGCCAAATGACAGCCGATGCAGTTCACAATATAGTTTGCCATTTTAGCATCTCTCATCTGGTCACCTTACATGCTGAATCACATGGAAAATTTTCAAGAATCACAAACTTGCACATTTTTTTTTTGTTTTATTTGGACCTTTTTGTTTTTAGGTCCTATTGAATAAGTACTGCATGTTATATATATATAATCATATCTCATGAAAGATTAAATAAAGATTATTTCAAATTGCTGGTGACCTGCCTATATAACAGACCAAAGTGCAGTCACCATAGAGTCCAATCTTGTGTTGCATGTGGTCTGTCTTTTGTTTCATTTCAACTCCCACAAGTGACAATGCTGAGGATCTGTCTCAATATGACGATGTCTGTTGAATGGGACGTAAAACCCCAACTTTGACTCTGACCTAATGTAGATTCATTTTCAAAACAGAAAATCAACTTTCAAGTATTTGTAATTCAACAGTTACAAAGAAGTTCAGTTGCCAAAACAGATGGCCTGATACCGATCAATTAAGTATGTTTTCTAATAAAATAAATAACCTGGTCACCATAAATAGATAAAAAATGGCTGCAAATTTGTATATGATAGGTTACATTGGGAGACAACACTCTTTTCCACCCATATAAACAAACTTTTTAAAGGTGATGCAGTGGGTGGCCAAAAAAGTGATACTGTGATCCTATAAGACAACTGCCAGTTTATCCCCCCCTTAACTTCAAGATAGAGGACTACTGGCCACAAAGGAAGGGTCATAAGGCTGGTAACCACTAAAATGATTAATGAAAAATGGGTATTAAGGAGCTATGGATTTACTCCAGAAATCATTCTGTTATGTAGGAGCTTCACCTGTCCAATTTTAAATTTGGTTTAAACAGTTTACTTATCATTGCCACTAATAATTACACTGTTTTACAATTGAAACACATCTTGAGTATCTTGGGTATATACGGATGAATAGGAAAAAGACAAGTAAAGGTCCCACTTAAAATGTTAGGGCTTTTTGGATGGGCTAACCTTAAGACTTAAGCGATCTGAAGTGATCTTTTTTACTCAGATTGCCTTTTAATATGACCTAAATCAGTACACCAAGTAATCCAACTACATTACAGGATCACTTGTAAATGGTCCAAGTGATCTAAGTGATTGCGAAAGCAGTTTATCCAATTTCACCTATTTTCTACTTCAGAAACACTCGGGATAAGTAAGACACACAAAGTCCATCGTTAAATTGTCGCTATCACCTAATAACAGCGCTACCTGGTGGTTATTTTTAACATTAAAAGGGAAAACAAAAGATGGATTCATGTTACGTTGTCGAAAAAGAAGTGCAAAAAGTTCTTTGTAAATTTGAGGAACTTCAGAAAAATTCAAATCGATCTTTTCAAGAATGCTTAGATCATATACAACGTTTAAAAACTGAATTGAATCAATGTGAGTAAATTAGATGCATAGATATGAGGGTATCAAGAGTATTCAAGATCGCCCCAATGTCCAACTCGCACCATTTAAGAAAAAGACAACTCGCCCCATAATCAAGTTTTAGTACCAAAATCTAAAGCTCAGTGGATTGACAGTTGGGAAATTAAAGGGAGGCTGGGTTAGGTCATTAATTGTGAATTGCCAATATTATGAGCAGTGGTGGCATTGTTATAGCCGATGTATGGGTTTTTGATTTGGGCTCGTTTTGATTTACCTGCATATCGCACCCACAAAGAATCGCTACCACTAACTCGCACCCATGAATCGCACCCGTTTTTTAACTTCATCGTTTTCTCCTTTGTCTTATCTCTTTTGTATATTGGGGTATTGATTCACACAAATAAAATAAGTTAAACTATGTTGGGAAACCCAACATAATATCGTGACCTCATGAATATTAGTGAGTAGTCTGCTAATTTTGATCTTCAAGTTAAATATTGCTGTTGAGAAGTGCCATGGAATCGCCAAATATTTCCTGTGTATGCACATATATTCATGAGCTGTATAGTCCATCCAGTATTTGATTTTAAAGGGGGAAATATTGTCGTGAAACCCCTCCCATGGAAATCCATGACCTCATGAATATTAATGAGTTGTCCGTGAATTTTGATTTTCCAAGTAAAATATTTTCTATACATACATTTATTGGGAAACCCCCACAGATTTCCGTGACCTCATATATATTCTATTCAACTGTCAAGCACATGTACCACATGTCTCGAGTGAGGTTTCAGCAACAACTGTTTTCATTGGTTAATTGAATTAATCACGTTTGCAGATGAAAAGTAGACTAGTTGGCTAGATCTTCTGTTTCTAAAATATGGCTAAAAATTAACTGAATTGTCATGGGTGCGATTTGCGGGTGCGAGTTAGTGGTAGCGATTTGAAGTGGGTGCGATATGCATGTATCCCTGGATTTTTGATATGTTCACGTTTTCGATCATTTAGTGGTGGTGGACCAATTCACGCCCGTGTACCTATTCACGCCCACCCTCAATTTTCTTAAAAATTTATAATTTTTCATAGACATGGTGTTTACCACACCATGCATAGATAATCATCAAATTGATCATATACATTTGTAATTTGTTTAACTGTGATCGTTTTGGATAAATTTAGGGGTGGGCGTGAATAGGTACATGGGCGTGAATTGGTTCACCACCACTAAAATATAGGGCAGCTCTCAGCCTCGTTTTTTTGATGGAATTTTTGCAGTATTTTAGAATGAATGTGCAGTCACATTGAACCACCGAATTTGAGGATTTATTATTGTTGTTTTATGTCTGATAATATTGGTTGCATTGGTTGTGGTATTCAGCATTGTCCATTTACGTTGTCATATCAAAAACCCGTCCATCGTGGATATATGTTTTTGTACAATTTGTGCTTATTTTGTACTCATTTCAATCAGAAACTGGTCAACTCTGACCTTTGCCAACTCGGCCCCTGCCAACTCGGACCCATCTATGCAAACTCGTCCCCATTCTTTTAGAAATTAAACTTGACGTAAAATGGTTATTTATGGATAGATTTTAATAATCTAGGTATCATTGTTTACAGTTCTACATAGATCGAGCAATATGTACAGGAATGTTTCATATTAAATCCATTGGTAACAATAATGTAGCCATCATTTGTAAAATACTACCTTCTAGAAACTTTTTCCATGCAAATTTATTTCTTAACACACATAATACATTATTAATATAGGATGCATACATAAATAATATACAAAAAAAAAAACAAAACAAGATTAACATGATGGGAATGAATTCTAGAAGAGAACGAGTTTGCATCAAAATGGGTCCAAGTTGGTGGGGGCTGAGTTGGTGAAGGTCCGAGTTATCCATGATTAATTTTAATCATTTATAAGTGAACTTAATTTCAGAATTTTTATTTGAAATTTAAATGTATTTAACAAACGAACTTAACATTTCTTCATAAATGTGGCAAATTATAGAGACCAATTTTCAAAAAGAAAGACCAGGATGAACTTAAACTATAGATAGAATCAGTGTAAGGAAGAATTTAATTAATTGACATGTTTATACATTATATTTAACTATAATAATGAATTTATATAATGTACTTTTTTATCTTATAAGATTTATAAATAATGTAATGAACGTCTTTTTATGTCATTGACTTAATTTGTATTTGATACAGGTGTAAGTTGTTTCCTGGGACCAATAATAATATGGGGCAAGTTGTCTTGAAATTTCCGGGGTGAGTTGGTACTTGGGGCGAGATGTCCTGTAAGCGATATGAGGACATAAGCTCTGGCCTTTCATGGATTTCACTGTATAGTACATGATCATAGTCAATATGCTCATTAAGTGGATCGGTCAGCATAGACCGCTTTACCGCATATAGCAAACTTCATTTAAATGTGCAGATAAACAAACACCCATTTCTTGAATATATTCTACAAAAATAGTCTTGCAATGTGTTCCAAGCAGATATATTTTTAGATTTTATGAAATAAACACTAAAATATTACCTCAGTGCAGAAATAAACCATCCAGTTTATTATAATACAACTAATATGAAATCTGTGTACAATTTTTGTTCAATAGATGTAATTGATCATCTTGTAACAAACCTTCCATCTGGTTGATCCCAATGAACATAGTGGTACTAGGTGATCAACTTAATGATCAATCTTACAAATGACGTCTTTTTTCTGCATTTTCAAACCAAAGTGTGAAGTTTCTGTTGAAAAAACACCTTAGAAGTCTTGTAGCAGTTTGTTAGTTTATTTGCTTTATGAAGTCATATTTTTCAGTGTACCTTAATATTTTGAGGTTAATTTTAATTTTATTAGGTGAGAACAATAATTCTTTGTAAGTCTCCCTTAAGTGATCGGCTTTACAATCATCCACTATACTATCAGTAGTACGGTACATACTGTATTGAGTATATATGGTGACCGGAAATTATCCCGTCTACAATTTTCGCTACAATCTTGGAATTTTTGCTACAATTTTGGAATTTGGCTATTTCTCTTGGAATTTTTGCCAGACAGTTATTGGAATTTTCACTGGATGCAATAAATAAAATTTGTTTTATTGAACACAGGTTATTGAAATATGTACACATTTACAACACATTTTTACGAATGTGAAAAAACAACTTACAAAACACTTTTTTTCTTTATATGCATTATCTGTACAAACACAAAATGCATGGCAGTCAAGTTACCCATTCCAGTATGAAGTCTTCTTTCTGGTCCTGGGTAGACTGAAATATAATGTGACAGCTACTCAAATTCAAAAAGGTTCTAATTATCTCCCGCCGGGCTTTAGCCCGGAAGGGAGATTATGAAATGATGTCTGTGTGTGCGTGCTTGCGTGTTCTTGTTTACGCATTTAAACTGAGGACATGACCCTGGTTGCACACCTTCTAACCGAGGACGCACTGCCAACCGAGGGAGTCCTCAGTTAGAATCTTGTTAGAAATCCAATTAGTATACACTAAATAACCTTTTCTCAAGTTTTCATTGAATTCTGAGATATGTCCTCAGTTAGACTGTAAAACACCTAGCACATATGTATGGAGTTATAGGAATTATTAAAAACTGTTAATATTCTCCATGCACTCCATGTCCTCAGTTCCTCCATAAAAATCCAAGCACACTCCATGTCCTCAGTTGTACATAAAAATTCCTGCACAGAATTCTAGTGATGTCCTCAGTTATACAGGTTAATACTGGGACACCTATGTCCTCATATTGGTATTAAAATGCCAACTGTGTGCTTAAATTCAAATTGGATATTTTGAATTTTTCATCTCTAAATAATGCACAGAGATATTGCTATATATTTATATGAGGGACAACTAAAGTTAGTATATTGATCTCATAATTATTGTACCAAAACTTGTTTTTAATAATAAATGATTAAAAACAGATCGTAGACAACATGTCTTAAACACCAGCTATGTGGTAAGATATCACAACAGATATATGCATAATTTATCCTCATTTTAGTGGTTGAATTGATATATAAATTAATAAATATAATTAAACTAATTAAGCAGATTTATTCTTTCTAAATCTAAATTGGCCTTTAATGTTGAGTATGTGATGAAAATGAGAAATATTAATACTTGTTTCATTTAAAATTGATGGATGCTCTATAATGTAGATAATCCCATACCAACTTATTCAAGGAATAATATGAAATTAACCAAATTTATGAATTTGCTAAGTTTTTTTAAAAAGATAGGGAGACAGAAATAACAAGAATATGGGCTATGCAAAAGTAAAATAACTTAACACAAGAAAGAGTTGAATATGTTTTTTGTCTGTCAGTTATGTGGCTTTTCCATAATTAAGATGAAGTAGGAATACTCCTTTGTGCAGGTTATTTAAATCAAATTCTTAATGAAAAACAATAATTTGAGTGACCTTAAATGTGTTTTTATCAAGGACAAGATAACTCAAAAACTTATGGACGGATTTTGATGAAATTTTAAGGATATGTCTGAAAAGGAAGAAATGATTAAATTTTGGGAGTGATTCGGACCACTCTCTGGATCTTCTGCATCCATGAAATGTAATTTTTAAACACAGATAACTCAAAAAGTTGTGGATGGATTTTGATGAAATTTTCAGGAAATGTCCTAAATGGGACAAGGAACAAGTGATTAGATTTTGGGAGTGATCTGGATAACTGTCTGGACTATCTGGATCCGTGGGCATGGCCGCCATGGGCATTTCTTTGAAAATAATCAACATTTTTCTACTGGCTGTTTCTCATAGGTAGAAGGTTGAATCTCTTCATAGGTGATATGTATAACAGATATACATGTCCTCTACAACCTTGCACACATTTGACCTTGAAGCTCTTAATTCAAGGTCATCCACAGAGTGCCGAAGTAGCCCACATAGCAGACTTTAAAAGTGCCTATATCTCCCTTATTATTAAGGCTGCAATGATTCTTCGGTTACTCGGAAACGAAATGATTCAGTCTAATACTCGAGTCAAGAAAAGTGAACCGGGTCTTCGAAAACAACTAAAAATAGACGTAAAATCTACCACAAAATTAGATTTTATTGCGTTAATACATCCTATCCAAGGTTGATACTTCATGTTGGAGCCCGCGAAAATTTGGGGAGGGGTGGGGGGTGGGCTATGTAAGAAATAGAATATGTGGTAGAGGTAGAGGTCCATCCCATTAATTTTAGTATATATTTCTTGCAATCTCTACCACATTTTGGGGGTGTGGTAGAGGTAGAGGTCTGTCCCAGTAATTTTAATTGGATAAGGCATGGTAGAGGTGGGGGAGAGGTGTGGTAGAGGTCAGATATAGTATATATTTTTTGGAACAGGTACCACGTTCTGGGGGTGTGGTAGAGGTAGAAGTCTATCCCATTAGTTTTAGTTGGAGAAGGCGTGGTAGAGGTGTGGTAGAGGTCAAATGTAGTTTATATTTCTTCCAACCTCTACCACGTTTTGGGGATGTGGTAGGGGTACAGGTCTATCACAGTAATTTTAATTGGAGAAGGTGGGTGAGAGGTGTGGTAGAGGTGAGATATAGTATATATTTCTTGCAACCTCTACCATCTTTTGAGGGTGTGGTAGAGGTAGAAGTCTGCCCCATTAATTTTAGTTGGAGAAGGCGTGGTAGAGGTGGGGGAGGTGTGGTAGAGGTCAGATATAGTATATATTTCTTGGAACATGTACCACGTTTTTGGGGTGTGGTAGAGGTAGAAGTCTATCCCATTAGTAGTAGTTGGAGAAGGCGTGGTAGAGGTGGGGTAGAGGTTTGGTAGAGGTCTGATATAGTATATATTTCTCGCAACCTGTAGCACGTTTTGGGGGTGTGGTAGAGGTAGAGGTTGATCCCAGTAATTTTAATTGGAGAAGTCATGGTCGAGGTGGGGGAGACGTGGGGTAGAGGTCATATATTGTATATATTGTTACAACCTCTACCACATTTTGGGGGTGTGGTAGAGGTCTATCCCAGTACTTTTAATTGGAAGAGGCATGGTAGTGGTGGGGGAGAGGTGTGGTAGAGGTGAGATATAGTACATATTTCTTGCAAGCTCTACCTCGTTTTGGGGGTGTGGTAGAGGTAGAGGTTGATCCCAGTAATTTTAATTGGAGAAGGCGTGGTAGAGGTGGGGCAGAGGTGTGGTAGAGGTCACATATAGTATATATTTCTTGTAACCTCTACCACGTTTTACCATGTTTCAGGGGTGTGGTAGGGGTAGAGGTCTATCCCATTAATTTCAGTTGGAGAAGGCGTGGTATAGGCGGGGGATAGGTGTGGTAGGGGTCAGATATAGTAGGTATTTCTATGTATTTTGGGGGTGTGGGAGAGGTAGAGGTCTATCCCAGTAATTTCAGTTGGACAGGGTGTGGGAGAGGTGGGGGAGAGGTGTCGTATAGGTCCAAGAAAGGGTAAAGTAGCACACAGACTAAAGCATTAGACAAATGAAAGTTACATACTTTTACAGCTCATTCAGATGACTTAACAAGAAACATTTTATCCACTAGCCACTGTTTTCTTTCCTTTATAATATTATTTTGTGTATTTCTGTAGTTTTATTTCTTTTATCATTATATTTATAACAGAAGCACAATGTTAAGGTAACCTTACATTCGTAACACTTGTTTCAATTGCATTGCTCTGGAAATATCAAACTGTGACAGATTACACACCTGCTCCCAATGGCCCCTCCCACCCCCCCACCCCCTTCCTGTGGTCAATCTATTGTGCTTGTTTGCATAATATGTTATCTGTTTTGTCTGTGCCAGTTTAGTGTGTGGCAGGCAGGTCAGTCCTTATTAATGTTATTTTCTGGATATACATTGTATGTGAAAGCATTAAAATTGTAATTGTGCGGTAACATACAGATACAAAACATCTTGTGGAAAAAGTGAAAGTAATTGTCTCAAGGTACAAGTGTATATATCTTGGTAGAATACAAGACTTTTTGGGTGGCTAAATGGTTTGTTGTAAACTTACCAAATTGAATATTCAGGTTATATTTTTTAGAGATTTCCAATGGTAAAGTACAATTTACAACACCTACATATGTCCATATTTAAGAATTCAATATGACCTGAAGGAACAATGGGACATAATACAGGATCCACTATAATCTACTTAACAACGGAGTAAACACAAATTACATTTATATCAATAGTCAACTCAGGAAAGGGAGTCAAGAAAAGGTTGAGCCACTCTATGTCAACCATAGTAAATGAGAAGGGGGGTCGTATTTGGGGATTAACTTGGACAGCAGCTTTTGTGTTAAACCCCCCTGTAAACATTTTTATATCACTATGTTGTCCCCTGAAATTATAGGTATCAGCAGTTTTACCCACAAATGGAGTAATTCAAATTTCAAGAATAACAAACCCATTTACTTTCAGATACCCAATTCTACAATATTTTTTATTGCAATAACTTCATCTCATGCTTAGGGGACTTCATGATTATCAACATAGCTTAGGGTATGTTGCTTAAGGATAGCTTCCAATTTGATGGACTTAATCTCCTGGTTCGGGTACTTCATGATTGCTAAACATAGCTAAGGGTACTTAGGTTATTTCTAACATACTTTAGGGTACTTGGGTTAAGGAAACCTTGGAATTCCACTCACTTTGTCCAATGCTTAGGCTACTTGATGATTAGTGACAATATATCATTTTGCAATAGTTTACGGTTCACAAACTCTGGAATATTTTATCGATTTCGAGGACTTTATCTCATGTTTGGGGTCCTTCATGATTACTCACATAGCTTAGGCTGGTACCTACTTTATGACATTTCAATTGGACTGACCTTATGTAATGGTTAGGGTACTAGAGGATTAGTGACACTATATAATTCTGTATTACTTTATTGTACGGAACTGTGGAATACTTTTTAAAATTGGACCGTCTTGATATGTCATGCTTAGGGTACTTCATGATTACTGCCATGGCTTAGGGTACCTAGCCTAGGGATAGGTCGCAATTGGACTGACTGTATTATGATTAAGGTAATCAATGATTAATGCCAATATATAATTCTGCAGTAATTTAGGGTACCAAATTGTAGACTATTTTTAGGCGGGTTGCATGTAACCAACCCGACTATTAGATTGATGTGTCCGACGTCCGTCTGTCTGCCGTCCACATTTTTCGTTTCCGGTGTAACACCATATTTTGTATGCATGCCATATTCTGTATCCTGCCATATTCTGTAAGGTCATACAAAATATGACAGCTACATTGTGTATCCCCATCATATTCTGTATCCCCCTCAATTAAAATGTGTAAAGGGGGTGTAAAGGTGGTGATATAAATAGCAAACAGAGCTGGAGGGATTAAGTTGACATTGTTTGAGATGATTGTTGTAAGTCAAACAAATCAGTGGTCTCAGCCTGACCAACTTTTGATTTGATTCCTTGAAGAGTGAATAGGGTTCGAAGTAAAGTAGAGTTATGAAGATATATAGTTATATGCAATATAGTATACAGGACTATGCCTTATACATAAAAAGTCATACAAATTCATACTAACTGTAACACTGAAAACCATTTTAAAATTCCAATTTGTCCCATTCATTCAGTGTTCACAGAATATGAAGTTAGTGTTTTGCACCAATTAATTCATTCCTTAACAATAAATCATGGAAATCTTCAAATTGCCTGGAACTGGCTAGACCATGTTAACATGGTAGAAATAACTGTATTATAAAGTCCATAGTGAATATTTTATTTATCTTTTGATTTGTATGTACATTTTTTTGTATCAACTCCCTATTCACAAGCTTTTTTACAAGATATAGCAACTAGGTAAGATTTTGAATTAAATTCATAAAGTTCTAAAATTAAAACTTACAAAAATTGATAGAGAATCTTCAAATGATTATATATTCACATATCGCTTTTTACATTGAATTCAAATGAATGTGCATTATGTATTCACTCCATATTCACAATATTTTACCCAACTATTGGGAAGACAATTTACAAGATTAAAGGTAAACTGTAGACAAAATACATGTAAGGTCTAACAGTATCAGGTATTCTTAAGCCCAAAACTGACCCATGAGGCCAACAAAGATTAAGTGCAATCCACTGAATTCTACCTGTAAACAAAGTATCAAATCAACTTAAAAAGAATGGCTTCCTATTGACATGGACATAGGGGCATTAGGCCAAGTATGATTAGTTGGTGATTAGTTAGTTGCATTTTGTTGTTGGGCCTGATGTTGTTGTGCCTCTTCAGTGTCAATGGGAAGTCATGTTGATATGTTCACAATTTAATAAGTGGATTAGCATTAAGCTTTATTGGCCTCTGGTCAGTCAGTGTTGAGCTGAACATAGAAGAGTAAGTATGATCAAATATTTTAGAAAGGCTTACGGTAGTCATTTTAAATCTTAGCCGTGTGTTGCATTAGTTGCATTTACCTAGTCCTATCTGACTCTTGTACACAGGAATAACTTTCTGTAATAAAATTCCAAAATTATATGTATAGCTTTGTAGAACTATTGCAATTTATATGGTTTACAAAAGTAGTGAGATGGTTATATATTTAAAACACATTTGTAAAAGTTTGTAAATGGAGAATTAATGCACAATTCACATTGTGTTGAATTCACTCATATGCTGTGTATTCATTACATATACAAAGAATATAATTTAATTTTGTTTTCTACTTTTTCCCAGTTTTTTCCAAAACTTAGCAATGGTTGCAAATTCATCTAGGTAACAATTATAAATATGCCAAGAGAGAAATCTAATGAGATTTCCTGGGATGAAAACTTTTCCGTTTAAAAGGTTTTGAAAACTAAAAATTTATTTAGATTACAAACATTGGGCTATTAACTGCATAACCATAATAAACATAGGGAATTTCTAATGATTAGTTCATACACAAGGAGATACAAAATATGGCCAAGGGATATAGAATATGGCAGGGGATACAAAATGTGGCAGCTCCCTTGCCATATTTTGTATCCCCACACACTTTGTGGGAGATACATTATCTGGCGCTACACCGGACTCTAACTCAAAAACAGTTTGTCCGATCAAATTCAAACTTGACAGGGACATAGATCAGCATCATAGCTAGGTTCCTTTCGATATTGGTGAAATTCCGTCTGTTCGTTTGTCCGTTTTTTGTCTGTCTGTCCATCCGTCTGCCCACATTTGCGTTTCCGGACTCTAACTCCAAAACGGTTTGACCAATCAAATTCAAACTTGACAGAGAGATACATCACCATCATAGCTAGGTTCCTTTCGAAACTGGTGAAATTCCGTCCGTTCGTTTGTACGTTTTTCTGTCCGTTTGTCTGTCCATCCATCTGTTTGTCCACATTTTCGCTTCCGGACTCTAACTCGATAACGGTTTGACCAGTCGAATTCAAACTTGACAGTGAGATAGATCACCATCATAGCTAGGTTCCTTTCGAAATTGGTGTAACTCCGTCTGTTTGTTTGTCCGTTTTTCTGTCCGTTTGTTCGTTTTTTGTCCGTTTTTCTGTCCATCCATCTATCCGTCCACATTTTCGTTTCCGGACTCTAACTTGAAAACGGTTAGTCAAATCAAATTCAAACTTCACAGGGACATACATCATCATCATAGCTAGGTTCCTTTCGATATTGGTGAAATTCCGTTTGTTCGTTTGTCCGTTTTTTGTCCATTTGTCTGTCCATCTGTCTGTCCACATTTTCGTTTCCGGACTCCAACTCGAAAACAGTTTGTCCAATCGAATTCATACTTGACAGGGATATAGTTCACCATCATAGCTAGGTTCCTTTCGAAATTGGTGTAATTCTGTCTGTTTGTTTGTCCGTTTTCCTGTCCGTTTGTCTGTTTGTTTGTCTGTTTTCCTGTGCGTTTGTCTGTTTTTTGTCCATTTTTCTGTCCAGCAGTCTCTGGACTCTAACTCGAAAATGCTTTGTCCAGTCTAATTCAAACTTGACAGGGAGATGCACCACCATCATAGCTAAGTTGCTAAGTTGGTGTAATTCCATCCTTTCGTTTGTCCATTTATAGCATATACAATTATGTAACCTAGATTACAAGTTTTACGTTTCTTAGCACGTCTTACACATTCACCTTAACTGGGTAACCTAACATTTCTTTCCTTCTTTTCTAAATGTAATTACAGCAGTTGCTAACCTTATTTCTGCCTGCGCAACCCGCCTTTTGGGGCATCTGTGACCCTCTTGTTACAATTTCACTCACTTCATCTTGTCATTATGGTATTTTATGATGACCGACATAGCTTAGGGTAGTTACGTTAGGATTAGCTTGCAATTGCACCGACCTCCTGCAATGGTTGGCATATTTCAAGATTAGTGACAGTATATAATTATGTAGTACTTTAGCATAGGAAACTCTAGAATATTTTAAAAATTTGACTCAGTATATGTCATGATTATGGTACGTCATCATTACTGACATAGCTTGGGGTACCTAGGTTACCAGCAGGTTTTCATTGCACCGAGTTTATGTAATGGTTAGGCTACTGCAGGATTACTAACAATATATAATTCTGTATTAGTAAGGGTACCAATATTTGTCATGCTTTAGGTACATCATGATTGCTAACATAGGTTAGGGTACATAGGTTATTTCTACCATAGCTTAGGGTACTTAGGTTAAGGAATGCTTGGAATTGCCTGGATTCGGGATAGGTCTGAATTGGACTGACCAAAAACTTTTCTGCATGCTTAAATTTGACCTTTGACCTTTATGAAGGTCACATGATCAAAAACAATTTTTATGTCAGCTGACTTGTCAGTCAGCTGACATTATGTCATCACTCTGCGGCGTGGGCGTACGCGTCCGCGTACGCAACTTCTCCTCCAAAACTACAAGGCCTAGAGACATGCTGTTTTTTTTAAAAGATACCTTATCTATCGAGGATGAAAAATTGTTCAAGGCATGCAAATCTGTTTGTTCGACTGTTTGCTAGAGACATTACAAGGGGGGTACCCCCACCAAAAGTGTGAAAATTTCAACTTTTTATCACAATTTTCTCAGTGACTATTGCCGGGATTCCTCTCCTATCTTGCATATATATACTAGGCCAGAGGTAGATTCTCTTGTGTGAGTATGAGACCTGGATCTGTCTTACTTTTTTTTAAATAAATTTTTTTAATAATTTTTAATGCATTAAAATTCATGAAATCATGCACTAAATCACTTATAACTTCAAAAGTGTTGCATTTACAGCATTTTGTGAAAATATGTTGTTCAGCTACTTTTTTCATAGCTACAATATGGTGAGTAAGTTGGGTGTCTGTCTCAATAGCTAAGTGAGTAATAGCTACTTTTAGGCTTTTCAGTAACTTCCATTATGAGTAAAATCACTTGTAACTTAAAAACTATTGCATTTAGAGAGTTTCGTATAAATATGTTATTCAGCTACTTTTGGGCCAGCTATAACATAGTAAAATTTCAGACCTGTAGCTCATGGCATAGCTGAGTAATAGCTACTTTTAGGTTATCACTGTTGAGTAAATCGCTTATAACTTGAAAACTATTGCATTTAGAGAATTTCGTATAAATATGTTATTCAGCTACTTTTGGGTCAGCTATAACATAGTAAAATTTCAGACCTGTAGCTCATGGCATAGCTGAGTAATAGCTACTTTTAGGTTATCACTGTTGAGTAAATCACTTATAACTTGAAAAGTGTTGCATTTAGAGCATTTTGTTAAAATATGTTATTCAGCTACTTTTTTCATAGCTACAATATGGTCAGTAAGTTGGGTGTCTGTCTCAATAGCTAAGTGAGTAATAGCTACTTTTGGGCTTTTCAGTAACTTCCATCATGAGTAAAATCACTTGTAACTTAAAACTATTGCATTTAGAGAATTTCGTATAAATATGTTATTCAGCTACTTTTGGGCCAGCTATAACATAGTAAAATTTCAGACCTGTAGCTCATGGCATAGCTGAGTAATAGCTACTTTTAGGTTATCACTGTTGAGTAAATCACTTATAACTTGAAAACTATTGCATTTAGAGTATTTTGTTTCAATATGTTATTCACCTATTTTGGGGTCAGCTATAACATAGTGAAGTTTCAGACCTGTGGCTCATTTCATAGCTGAGTAATAGCTACTTTGAAGTTCTCACTGTTGAGTAAATCAGTTATAATTGGAAAACTATTGCATTTACAGAAATTTGTGCAAATATGTTATTCAGCTACTTTTGGGTCAGCTATAACATACTGAAATTATAGACCTATAGCTGATGGCACAACTGAGCAATAGCTATTTTCAGGTTCTCACTATTGAGTAAATCAGTTGTAGCTTGAAAACTATTGCATTTACAGTAGTTTGCTTAAATATGTTGTTCACCTACTTTTGGGTTAGCTATAACATAGTAAAATTTCAGACATGTAGCTCATTGCATAGCTGAGTAATAGTTCCTTTGAGGTTCTCACTGTTGAGTAAATCAGTTGTAACTTGAAAACTATTACATTTACAGTAATTTGTTAAATATGTTATTCACAGAATTTTTGGTCAGCTATAACATAGTGAAATTGCAGACCTCTATGTCATGGCATAGCTGAGCAATAGCTACTTTCAGGTTCTCACTGTTGAGTAAATCATTGTATCCACTGGATAGCCGCAGTGTGTAGAGAGAGATTTCACCATTACTGCTCTGATGAAAAAAAATATTATAGCTAGCTTTCTTAAGTTTGCAGTATATATTAATAACCATAAAATGTTGTCTGGGAATATTTTTGGCCTCATTTTGAGAAACAAGATGGCCGCCACAGGTGTTTTTTGTCAGTCATGAAAAGTGCTTATATCTCCCTTATTATTGATCCTAGAGGTTTGGGATGATAAACCAACCTGTAGGAAATCATGGGGTGGGAATCTTTTGGTGTGGTCAGATTTGACCTTCAATGACCCCTCCTTCAAGGTCAAACAAGGATAGCCAAACTTAAAAGTGCTTATAACTCGCTTATTATTGGTCCCAGAGGTTTGGGATGGTAAACAGACAGGAAATCATGGGCTGTGAATCTGTTGATATGGTCCGATTTGACCTTGGAACCCTCCTTCAAGGTCAAATGAGGATAGCGAAAATTGAAAGTGCCTACAACTCGCTTATTATTGGTGACAGAGATTTGGGATGGTAAACCATCCCATAGGAAATTATTGGCTCGGAATCTTTTGGTATGGTCAGATTTGACCTTTGGACCCCTCCTTCAAGGTCAAATGAGGACAGCCAAGCTTAAAAGTGCTTATATCTCATTTATAATTGGTCCTAGAGGTTTGGAATGGTAAACCATAGGAAATCATGGGCTGGGAATGTATTTGTGTGGTTAGATTTGACCTTGGACCCCTTCTTCAAGGTCGAACGAGGATATTGCATTTGTAGTATTTCTTTAAATATGTTTTAACCTATTTTTTACACTTAAACAATTACCTTGTTATTTTCCTTCATAATACCATTTACAGGGCACAACTTTTTTATCCTTTTCTTCTGTCAGCTTCGGAATTTCTTTCGAACTTGCTGTTCAGTTACCATTTACTGTATTTCTGTACAGCCCTTTTCCTGATAATTATTCTGTCCTCTAATCACCTTCACAAATCAAAAACACTCAGTCAGCTGACACAGTGCCCATTCACGGGCACTCTCCTCTTGTTTGATGTACACCCCCCCCCACCCCCGTCATCGCAGTTCAGGAAAAACTATTTGCTACACAGCCTTATAATTTGACACACCTGTTCATACTATCGAAAATGCGAGCTGATTAGATTTTGGGAGCAATCCCTTGAAAAATGTCTCATTTATGAGTGATTTTCTGACACCTTCCAATCCGACAGCCTTAAATTTAGGTCAACCCCCCTATTATCTTCTTAAGTAGAGCCATAAAATGTACTGGGAGGTAATAGGAAACCATATGTGGAGAGTCTAAATAGCCGATCAGTTTTACCCCATGGCCCCCCCCTATGGGTCAAACTGGGGTCATAAAATAGCTGATTTTGAGTTTTTGCCTTATATCTCCTTTATTGTTGCTTTTATAGCTTCAGAATGTATTAAGAGGTATTGGGAAAGCATATGTGGAGAGTCTAAATAGCCGGACAGTTTTACCCCCCGGCCCCTCCTTATGGGTCAAACTGGGGTCATAAAATAGCTGATTTTGAGTTTTTGCCTTATATCTCCTTTATTGTTGCTTTTATAGCTTCAGAATGTATTAACAGGTATTGGCAAACCATATGTGGAGAGTCTAAATAGCCGGCCAGTTTTACCCCACAGCCCCCCCTTATGGGTCAAACTGGGGTCATAAAATAGCTGATTTTGAGTTTTTCCCTTATATCTCCTTTATTGTTGCTTTTATAGCTTCAGAATGTATTAAGAGGTATTGGGAAAGCATATGTGGAGAGTCTAAATAGCCGGTCAGTTTTATTCCCCGGCCCCCCTTATGGGTCAAACTGGGGTCATAAAATAGTTGCTTTGGAGTTTTTGCCTTTTTTTGGGAAAAAGCATATGCGGAGAATCTAAATAGCCGGTCAGTCCCCCCCGCTATGGAAACCACAAAGCATTTTAAACTTTTAGGGACGCTTCGCTTTTCTTAGCAAAAGCATTCCTCTAGTTCTGTAGTAATTTAGGGTACCAAACTGTAGAATATTTTTACAATTTCACTTACTTAATCTCGTGATTAGGGTATTTTATGATTACCGACATAGCTTAGGAACTTAGGTTTAGGAAAGTTTGGAATTAGACTGACTATACAATGGTAAGGTACTCCATGATTACTCACAATATATAATGTTATTGTGTTTTGGGGTACCAAAGTCTAGAGTATTTCATCACTTTTACTGGTTTTATCTCATGCTTAGGGTACTTTATCATTGCTGACATAGCTTAGGGTAGTTACGTTAGGATTAGCTTGGAATTGGACTGACTTCCTCAAGTGGTTAGGATACTTCATGATTAGTGTGAGTATATAATTATGTAGTACTTTAGTATAGGAAACTGTAGAATATTTTTAAAGTTTCACTAAGTCTATGTCATGATTATGGTACGTCATCATTACTGACACTGTTTGGGTACCTAGGTTACGAGTAGGTTTTCATTGCACTGACTTTATGCAATGGTTAGGCTACTGGAAGATTACTAACAATATATAATTCTGTAATAGTTACGGTACCAATATTTGTCATGGTTTGGGTACATCATGATTGGTAACATAGCTTAGGGTACATACGTTATTTCTACCATAGTTTAGGGTACTTAGGTTAAGGAAAGCTTGGAATTGCACTCACTTTGTCCATAGGTTAGGGTACCTGATGATTAGGGACAATATATTTTTTCTAATACTTTAGGTTTCCCAAAATCTAGAACAATTTATCAATTTCACTGACTTTATTTCATGTTTGGGGTACTTCATGATTACTGACATAGCCTATGTAGGTTATGACTATGTTTCAATTAGACTGAGTTTATTTAATGGTTAGGGTACCAGAGGATTATTGACACTATATAATTCTGGTTTAGTTCAGGGTACCAAGCTGTGGAATACTTTTTAAAATTGCACGGTCTTCATCTTATGCTTAGGGTACTTCCTCATTACTGGCATAGCTTAGGGTACCTACCTTCGGGATAGGTCGGAATCGGACTGACCAAATGCCATGATTAGGGTAATCAATGATGAAGGGTAATATATAATTCTGTAGTAGTTTAGGGTACCAAACTGTAGAATATTTTTACAATTTCACTTACATAATGTCATGGTTTTGGTACTTTGTGATTAATGACATGGCTTTGGGAACTTAGGATAAGGAAAGCTTGGAATTGCACTTACCATGCAATGGTTAAGGTGATTAGTGACAATATAAAACGTTGTAGTACTTTGCGGTACCAAACTGAAGAATATTTTTTCACTTTTACTGATTTCATCTCATGCTTAGGGTATTTATCATTACTAACATAGCTTAGGGTACTTACGTCAGGATTAGCTTGGAATTGGACTGACTTCCTGCAATGTTTAGGATACTTCAGGATAAGTGATAGTATATCATTCTGTAGTACTCTAGCATAACAAACTGTACAATATTTTTAAAATTTCACAAAATTTATTTCATGATTACAGTATTTCATCATTACTGACATAGCTTAGGGTACCTGGCTTATGAGTAGGTTTCATTTCACTGACTTCATACAATGGTTAGGCTACTGGAGGATTAGTAACATATCTTTCTGTAGTAGCTAGGGTACCAAACTCTAGAATACCTTTTTTCAAAATTGGACTGTCTTTATCTCATGGTTAGGGTACTTAATGATTACTGATATAGATTAGGGTACCTAGGTTAGGGACAGGTCGGAATTGGACTGTATGCCATGATTAGGGTAATCGATTAGTGGCAGTATATAATTCTGTAGCAGTTTATTTTATCCAAACTGAAGAATGTTTTTACAATTTCACTTACTTAATCTCGACATAGCTGAGACCTAGACATAGCTCATCAAAGAGCACTGGATTAATATCAGTGTAAATTCATAATTTTGAAATGCTTAATGTTAAAAGGACATCTACCCATATAAGGTAACAGAAAACACCCAATTTTATATGCAATGTGTATTTCATCACTTTGATCAATTTTATGCATCAATGTGTTTTATCATTTTCATCAATTTTATGCATTAATGTGTTACCCCAAACTACTACAATATTTGATATTGTAACTAATCATCAATTACTTTAACCATTGCATTGTCTTTCCAATTCAACTTTCATTTTGTGCTAATGAAATATGAAATCAGGAGTGTTCACCACATAGTAACATATTTCTCACTCCAATAATTTATCCTCTCAATATCATTCCCATTTATATCTTTTCTGCTTTTTCATATATCTTTCCACCAAAACTGCTTTTCTATTATTCATGAAAACACATCAAATATAACATCTTCTGTCAATAGCCATATAAAGATTGCCTCAAACCCCCTGCCAATAGTAAGGGGGGGCAGAGGGGAGGGGGGCATTTCAATAGGATTGAGGGAGGCTTCTCTTATCTGCATTGTCTTATCTGGCAAAGTTTCACACTGTGAAAAGGAATTTTGGACAAGGAATGGTGTAAAGAATATATAAGGTGGCCTCAATACCATACATAAGTAAACAGAATATATTAAAATGAACATATAATGATACAAAAATATAATGTTAAGTCCTGTGTGCCTGGTCGTATTACTAAGCAAAGCTATATGGGGTAAAAGAAAGTAATTTCATAAGAAAGTAATTTAACACTCCACTTGAAGATAAGTCTTATACCATTCACTTTGCACTCAAATGTTTGAAAGATCTCTACCCATATCTTTCCCACCTCTACCACGCCTTCTCCAACTAAAATTAAGGGGACAGACCTCTACCACACCTCCAAAACGTGGTACAGGTTGCAAGAAACATATACTACATCTCAGCTCTACCACACCTCTCCCCCACCTTCTCCAATTACAATTACTGGGATCAACCTCTACCTCTACCACACCCCCAAAGCGTGGTACAGTTTACAAGAAATATATACTATATCTCACCTCTACCACACCTCTCCCCCACTCTCTCCAATAACAATTACTGGGATCAACCTCTACCTCTACCACACCCCCAAAGCGTGGTACAGTTTACAAGAAATATATACTATATCTCACCTCTACCACACCTCTCCCCCACCTTGTCCTATTAAAATCTCTGGGATCAACCTCTACCTCTACCACACCCCGAAAGCGTGGTACAGGTTGCAAGAAATATATACTATATCTGACCTCTACCACACCTCTCCTCCATCTTTACCACGCCTTCTCCAATTATAATTACTGGGGCAGACTACTACCTCTACCACACCCCCAAAACATGGTAGAGGTTGCAAGAAATATATACTATATCTCACTTCTACCACACCTCTCCCCCACCTTCTCCAATTAAAATTACTGGGATCAACCTCTACCTCTACCACACCCCGAAAATGTGGAACAGGTTGCAAGATGTATATACTATATCTCACCTCTACCACACCTTCTCCAATTAAAATTACTGGGATGAACCTCTACCTCTACCACACCCCCAAAACGTGGTAGTGTTTGCAAGAAATATATACTATATCTCACTTCTACCACACCTCTCCCCCACCTTGTCCTATTAAAATCACTGGGATCAACCTCTACCTCTACCACACCCCCAAAACGTGGTAGCGTTTACAAGAAATATATACTATATCTCACCTCTACCACACCTCTCCCCCACATTCTCCAATTAAAATTACTGGGATCAACCTCTACCTCTACCACACCCCGAAAACTTGGTACAGGTTGCAAGAAATATATAATATATGTGACCTCTACCACACCTCTCCCCCACATCTACCACACCTTCTGCAACTGAAATCAATGGGATCAACCTCTACCTCTACCACATCCCCAAAACATGGTAGAGGTTTCAAAAAATATACATTATATGTGACCTGTACCACACCTCTCCCCCACCTCTACCACGCCTTCTCCAACTACAATTAATGGGGCAGACATCTACCTCTACCACACCCCCAAAACATGGTACATGTTGCAAGAAATATATACTATATCTCTACCACACCTCTCCCCCCACCTCTACTATGCCTTCTCCAATTAAAATTACTGGGATGAACCTCTACCTCTACTACACCCCCGAAACGCGGTAGAGGTTGCAAGAAATATATACTATATCTCACCTCTACCACACCTGTCCCCCACCATCTCCAAATAAAATTACTGGGATCAACCTCTACCTCTACCACACCCCCAAAACGTGGTACAGCTTGCAAGAAATATATACTATATCTGACCTCTACCACACCTCTCCCCCACCTTGTCCTATTAAAATCACTGGGATCAACCTCTACCTCTACCACACCCCCAAAACGTGGTAGCGTTTGCAAGAAATATATACTATATCTAACCTCTACCACACCTCTCCCCCACCTTGTCCTATTAAAATCACTGGGATCAACCTCTACCTCTACCACACCCCCAAAACGTGGTAGCGTTTGCAAGAAATATATACTATATCTGACCTCTACCACACCTCTCCCCCACCTTGTCCTATTAAAATCACTGGGATCAACCTCTACCTCTACCACACCCCCAAAACGTGGTAGCGTTTGCAAGAAATATATACTATATCTGACCTCTACCACATCTCTCCCCCACATTCTCCAATTACAATTACTGGAATCAACCTCTACCTCTACCACACTCCCAAAACGTGGTGCAGTTTACAAGAAATATATACTATAACTGACCTCTAGCACACCTCTCCCCACCTGTACCACGTCTTATCCAATTAAAATTACTGGGACAGACCTCTACCTCTACCACACCCCCAAAACATGGTAGAGTTTGCAAGAAATATATACTATGTCTCACATCTATCACACCTCTCCCCCCACCTTCTCCTATTAAAATTACTGGGATCAACCTCTACCACACCCCCCAAACGCGGTACGGGTTGCAAGAAAGATATACTATATCTCACCTCTACCCCACCTCACCCCGACCTTCTCCAATTAAAGTTACTGGGATCAACCTTTACCTCTACCACCCCCCCCCCCCCCACCCCCCCAAACGCGGTACAGGTTGCAAGAAAGATATATTATATCTCACCTCTACCCCACCTCACCCCCACCTTCTCTAATTAAAATTACTGGGATCAACCTCTACCACACCCCCAAAACGTGGTGCAGTTTATAAGAAATATATACTATATCTCACCTCTACCACACCTCTCCCCCACATTCTCCAATTAAAATTAATGGGATCAACCTCTACCTCTACCACACCCCGAAAACTTGGTACAGGTTGCAAGAAATATATAATATATGTGACCTCTACCACACCTCTCCCCCACATCTACCACACCTTCTGCAACTGAAATCAATGGGATCAACCTCTACCTCTACCACATCCCCAAAACATGGTAGAGGTTTCAAAAAATATACATTGTATGTGACCTGTACCACACCTCTCCCCCACCTCTACCACGCCTTCTCCAACTACAATTAATGGGGCAGACATCTACCTCTACCACACCCCCAAAACATGGTACATGTTGCAAGAAATATATACTATATCTCTACCACACCTCTCCCCCACCTCTACTATGCCTTCTCCAATTAAAATTACTGGGATGAACCTCTACCTCTACTACACCCCCGAAACGCGGTAGAGGTTGCAAGAAATATATACTATATCTCACCTCTACCACACCTGTCCCCCACCATCTCCAAATAAAATTACTGGGATCAACCTCTACCTCTACCACACCCCCAAAACGTGGTACAGCTTGCAAGAAATATATACTATATCTGACCTCTACCACACCTCTCCCCCACCTTGTCCTATTAAAATCACTGGGATCAACCTCTACGTCTACCACACCCCCAAAACGTGGTAGCGTTTGCAAGAAATATATACTATATCTAACCTCTACCACACCTCTCCCCCACCTTGTCCTATTAAAATCACTGGGATCAACCTCTACCTCTACCACACCCCCAAAACGTGGTAGCGTTTGCAAGAAATATATACTATATCTGACCTCTACCACACCTCTCCCCCACCTTGTCCTATTAAAATCACTGGGATCAACCTCTACCTCTACCACACCCCCAAAACGTGGTAGCGTTTGCAAGAAATATATACTATATCTGACCTCTACCACATCTCTCCCCCACATTCTCCAATTACAATTACTGGAATCAACCTCTACCTCTACCACACTCCCAAAACGTGGTGCAGTTTACAAGAAATATATACTATAACTGACCTCTAGCACACCTCTCCCCACCTGTACCACGTCTTATCCAATTAAAATTACTGGGACAGACCTCTACCACACCCCCAAAACATGGTAGAGGTTGCAAGAAATATATACTATGTCTCACATCTATCACACCTCTCCCCCCACCTTCTCCTATTAAAATTACTGGGATCAACCTCTACCACATCCCCCAAACGCGGTACGGGTTGCAAGAAAGATATACTATATCTCACCTCTACCCCACCTCACCCCGACCTTCTCCAATTAAAGTTACTGGGATCAACCTTTACCTCTACCACCCCCACCCCCCACCCCCCCCCAAACGCGGTACAGGTTGCAAGAAAGATATATTATATCTCACCTCTACCCCACCTCACCCCCACCTTCTCTAATTAAAATTACTGGGATCAACCTCTACCACACCCCCAAAACGTGGTGCAGTTTATAAGAAATATATACTATATCTGACCTCTACCACACCTCTCCCCCACATTCTCCAATTAAAATTAATGGGATCAACCTCTACCTCTACCACACCCCGAAAACGTGGTACAGGTTGCAAGAAATATATACTATATCTTACCTCTACCACACCGCTCCCCCACCTGTACCACGTCTTATCCAATTAAAATTACTGGGACAGACCTCTACCTCTACCACACCCCCAAAACATGGTAGAGTTTGCAAGAAATATATACTATATCTCACCTCTACCACAACTCTCCCCCACCTTCTATTAAAATTACTGGGATCGACCTCTACCTCTACCACACCCCCCAAATGCGGTACAGGTTGCAAGAAAGATATACTATATCTCACCTCTACCCCACCTCATCCCCACCTTCTCCAATTAAAGTTACTGGGATCAACCTCTACCTCTACCACACCCCGAAAACGTGGTACAGGTTGCAAGAAATATATACTATATCTCACCTCTACCACACCTCTCCCCCACCTTGTCCTATTAAAATCACTGGGATCAACCTCTACCTCTACCACACCCCGAAAGCGTGGTACAGGTTGCAAGAAATATATACTATATCTCACCTCTACCACACCTCTCCCCCACCTTGTCCTATTAAAATCACTGGGATCAACCTCTACCTCTACCACACCCCCAAAACGTGGTAGCGTTTGCAAGAAATATATACTATATCTGACCTCTACCACACCTCTCCCCCACCTCTAACACACCTTTTTCAACTGAAATTAATGGGATCAACCTCTACCTCTACCACACCCCCAAAACGTGGTGCAGTTTACAAGAAATATATACTATATCTCACCTCTACCACACCTCTCCCCCACATTCACCAATTAAAATTACTGGCATCAACCTCTACCTCTACCACACCCCGAAAACGTGGTACAGGTTGCAAGAAATATATAATATATCTGACCTCTACCACACCTCTCCCCCACATCTACCACACCTTCTGCAACTGAAATCAATGGGATCAATCTCTACCTCTACCACACCCCTAAAACATGGTAGAGGTTTAAAAAAATATACATTACATGTGACCTCTACCACACCTCTCCCCCACCTCTACCACGCCTTCTCCAACTACAATTAATGGGGCAGACATCTACCTCTACCACACCCCCAAAATGTGGTACATTTTGCAAGAAATATATACTATATCTGACCTCTACCACACCTCTCCCCCACCTCTACTACGTGTTCTCCAATTAAAATTACTGGGATGAACCTCTACCTCTACTACACCAACCAAACGCGGTAGAGGTTGCAAGAAATATATACTATATCTCACCTCTACCACACCTGTCCCCCACCATCTCCAATTAAAATTACTGGGATCAACCTCTACCTCTACCACACCCCAAAAACGTGGTAGAGGTTCCAAGAAATATATACTATATCTGACCTCTACCACACCTCTCCCCCACCTTGTCCTATTAAAATCACTGGGATCAACCTCTACCTCTACCACACCCCCAAAACGTGGTACATGTTGCAAGAAATATATACTATATCTGACCTCTACCACACCTCTCCCCCACCTGTACCACGCCTTATCCAATTAAAATTACTGGGACAGACCTCTACCTCTACCACACCCCCAAAACATGGTAGAGTTTGCAAGAAATATATACCATATCTCACCTCTACCACACCTCTCCCCCACCTTCTCCTATTAAAATTACTGGGATCGACCTCTACCTCTACCACACCCTCAAAACATGGTAGAGTTTGCAAGAAATATATACTATATCTCACCTCTACCACAACTCTCCCCCACCTTCTCCTATCAAAATTACTGGGATCGACCTCTACCTCTACCACACCCCCCAAACGCGGTACAGGTTGCAAGACAGATATACTATATCTCACCTCTACCCCACCTCACCCCCACCTTCTCCAATTAAAGTTACTGGGATCAACCTCTACCTCTACCACACCCCGAAAACATGGTACAGGTTGCAAGAAATATATACTATATCTCACCTCTACCACACCTCTCCCCCACCTTGTCCTATTAAAATCACTGGGATCAACCTCTACCTCTACCACACCCCCAAAACGTGGTAGCGTTTGCAAGAAATATATACTATATCTGACCTCTACCACACCTCTCCCCCACCTCTAACACACCTTTTTCAACTGAAATTAATGGGATCAACCTCTACCTCTACCACACCCCCAAAACGTGGTGCAGTTTACAAGAAATATATACTATATCTCACCTCTACCACACCTCTCCCCCACATTCACCAATTAAAATTACTGGCATCAACCTCTACCTCTACCACACCCCGAAAATGTGGTACAGGTTGCAAGAAATATATAATATATCTGACCTCTACCACACCTCTTCCCCACATCTACCACACCTTCTGCAACTGAAATCAATGGGATCAACCTCTACCTCTACCACACCCCTAAAACATGGTAGAGGTTTAAAAAAATATACATTATATGTGACCTCTACCACACCTCTCTCCCACCTCTACCACGCCTTCTCCAACTACAATTAATGGGGCAGACATCTACCTCTACCACACCCCCAAAATGTGGTACATTTTGCAAGAAATATATACTATATCTGACCTCTACCACACCTCTCCCCCACCTCTACTACGTCTTCTCCAATTAAAATTACTGGGATGAACCTCTACCTCTACTACACCAACCAAACGCGGTAGAGGTTGCAAGAAATATATACTATATCTCACCTCTACCACACCTGTCCCCCACCATCTCCAATTAAAATTACTGGGATCAACCTCTACCTCTACCACACCCCAAAAACGTGGTAGAGGTTCCAAGAAATATATACTATATCTGACCTCTACCACACCTCTCCCCCACATTCACCAATTAAAATTACTGGGATCAACCTCTACCTCTACCATACCCCCAAAACGTGGTAGAGGTTCCAAGAAATATATACTATATCTGACCTCTACCACACCTCTCCCCCACCTTGTCCTATTAAAATCACTGGGATCAACCTCTACCTCTACCACACCCCCAAAACGTGGTACATGTTGCACGAAATATATACTATATCTGACCTCTACCACACCTCTCCCCCACCTGTACCACGCCTTATCCAATTAAAATTACTGGGACAGACCTCTACCTCTACCACACCCCCAAAACATGGTAGAGTTTGCAAGAAATATATACTATATCTCACCTCTACCACACCTATCCCCCACCTTCTCCTATTAAAATTACTGGGATCGTCCTCTACCTCTACCACACCCCAAAAACAGGGGGCAGTTTGCAAGAAATATATACCCACCTCTACCACGCCTTATCCAAGTAAGATTAATGGGCCAGACCACTACCTCTACCACACCCCACAAAGTGGTAGAGGTTCCAGGTCCTCCAAAAAAATTTCGCGGGAATTCATTTCGCGGGCTCCACCATGAAGCACCAATCCTATCCAATGGACAATTGCTTTACCGGTCGGCGACCGGTCCCGCCAAACGTCAGAAAAAGACGTCCTGTATATAATACCTGCAGTACCGGCCAGGAGAGTGCATTCGCCAGGTGGCGCATCGTACTTCCTCTTCCTGTCTAGACATCGTGACGTCATAGCATCGTTTTTGTTTGGCACGTGGAGAGTGAAGATGTGTTTTCACGACAAGCAAATTTTTGTTATTACACCGTACACATCCATTTTATTTCATCTTAAAGAAGTTCTACAGTGTTATCTACGACTATGTCTTCTCCAGGAAAGAGACGAGGTTCCTGCAGTCATGCTATGACTGGGTTTGACTCCCACTCCAAGTGTGCACGTTGTCGAGATAAGGGGGTGGGTGACGACCCTTGCGTCCTCGAGAAAGAATGTGATGTCTGTAAGGGGTTTACTCCTGAACAGATTCAGCAATTATCAACACCCACATACAGAGAGCGAATAGACAAGAAGGCGACTGTGTCCTCCTCTGCTCCTACTCTCGTGGACCCTGCACACGTGAGTGTGCTGGGTAAAGTGGAGAAGGTCAAGGCTTCACAGCCTCAGTCAACCCCTACTACTGCCAAGAAGACGAAACGTAGTTAGTCTCCCAAGCCCTCTGCCAGCAAGAAGAAATCTTCCAGTAGCAGACCTTCAGCTGATGATTTGAAACAGCTAGATGATAAATGGGCAGAGAGGTTCTGACGGCTGGAGGCGATGCTGTTGGCCAAGACTTTCGCAGTACCGGTTGAACCGGTTGTGAAACCAGCTTCAGATGTGACTACCAGCCAGAAGCCATTTTTTGACCCTGGTGCCACCACCAGCAGTCAAACTGCAGTGAATTTCGGTCCCTGCCTTGATCAGGCCACCGGGGAAGCAGTAGATGAGATGCAGACAGCCACCCAGCCTCTTGAGGCTCCCGGTGCCGGGACAGCAACCCAGTCTGTTCAGGCCCCCGGTTCAGTCCCTGATGGTCAGCCCACCGGTGAGGGAGATCTGAGTGCAGCATCTGACAGTGAAGCTGACCAGTTCCCTGGTTGATGAGATCCACCGGGACCGGTCACCAGACAGGGATGTCACCAGGGATGAGGCTGACCAGGAACCTACTGAGGAGGCCAATTATAGAGAGACTATGAGAGGTCTGAGAAGCTTCATGAACTGGCACAAGATTCCTGAGTTTGAAACTGTGTCCTCTGCTGCAGATGACAACCCCTTTGCTGGTGCACGTGTTCAGCCTACCGGTAAAGTCTCTGTGAAACTCCCTGTGGATGACTGGTTGTGCAGGAAGATGTCTACTCTCAACCTCACAATCACAGAAGGGTACCCCACCAGGAACACCGACAACACTGGCCTCCTCAGGGATCAGTTTGTTAAACCTCCCAGATCTTCCAGATGGTACGGGATGCATGCTGAGAAGAGCAGTGAGAGTTCAACAGTACGCACCTGGTCACCAGACCCTGCCAAACTCAACCATTCCTTCAGCAGGGTTGCACGCAGAAACCTACCTACTGCCCCACCCTCCCGGGCCTTCAGTCAAGATCTGCTCAGGCGTTGGGAGAGAGCAGCACGGGAACAGACAGTAATGTGCAACCAGGCTGCTGGTTTATCAAGGTGTTTGACTAGGGTTCAAGACACTATGACCACTCAGCTTAAACCCTACATCTGGACAGCAAGGGCAAGTCATCAGAGAAGATGAAACAAGCTGTGAATGAACTAGAATACTTGACCACTTTCAACCGGTCAATCTCCCAAGCCATGGCCAGAACGATGCAGGACTTATCTGAGGGTGTTTTTATTAACATGGCAAACTTCATTCTGGATCGCAGAGATAGTCTCCCAAGCCCTCTGCCAGCAAGAAGAAATCTTCCAGTAGCAGACCTTCAGCTGATGATTTGAAACAGCTAGATGATAAATGGGCAGAGAGGTTCTGACGGCTGGAGGCGATGCTGTTGGCCAAGACTTTCGCAGTACCGGTTGAACCGGTTGTGAAACCAGCTTCAGATGTGACTACCAGCCAGAAGCCATTTTTTATGTCAGCTGACTTGTCAGCTGACATTATATCATCACTCTGCGGCGTGGGCGTCCGCGTCCGCGTGAACAACTTCTTCTCCAAAACTACAAGGCCTAGAGACATGCTGTTTTTTTTAAAAGATACCTTATCTATCGAGGATGAAAAATTGTTCAAGGCATGCAAATCTGTCTGTTCGTCTGTTTGCTAGAGACATTACAAGGGGGGTACCCCCACCAAAAGTGTGAAAATTTCAACTTTTTATCACAATTTTCTCAGTGACTATTGCAGGGATTTCTCTCATATCTTGCATATATGTACTAGGCCAGAGGTAGATTCTTTTGTGTGAGTATGAGACCTGGATCTGTCTTACTTTTTTTTTAATAAATTTTTTTAATAATTTTTAATGCATTAAAATTCATGAAATCATGCACTAAATCACTTATAACTTCAAAAGTGTTGCATTTACAGCATTTTGTGAAAATATGTTGTTCAGCTACTTTTTTCATAGCTACAATATGGTGAGTAAGTTGGGTGTCTGTCTCAATAGCTAAGTGAGTAATAGCTACTTTTGGGCTTTTCAGTAACTTCCATTATGAGTAAAATCACTTGTAACTTAAAAACTATTGCATTTAGAGAATTTCGTATAAATATGTTATTCAGCTACTTTTGGGCCAGCTGTAACATAGTGAAATTTCAGACCTGTAGCTCATGGCATAGCTGAGTAATAGCTACTTTTAGGTTATCACTGTTGAGTAAATCGCTTATAACTTGAAAACTATTGCATTTAGAGAATTTCGTATAAATATGTTATTCAGCTACTTTTGGGTCAGCTATAACATAGTGAAATTTCAGACCTGTAGCTCATGGCATAGCTGAGTAATAGCTACTTTTAGGTTATCACTGTTGAGTAAATCACTTATAACTTGAAAAGTGTTGCATTTAGAGCATTTTGTTAAAATATGTTATTCAGCTACTTTTTTCATAGCTACAATATGGTGAGTAAGTTGGGTGTCTGTCTCAATAGCTAAGTGAGTAATAGCTACTTTTGGGCTTTTCAGTAACTTCCATCATGAGTAAAATCACTTGTAACTTAAAAACTATTGCATTTAGAGAATTTCGTATAAATATGTTATTCGGCTACTTTTGGGCCAGCTATAACATAGTAAAATTTCAGACCTGTAGCTCATGGCATAGCTGCATAATAGCTACTTTTAGGTTATCACTGTTGAGTAAATCACTTATAACTTGAAAACTATTGCATTTAGAGTATTTTGTTTCAATATGTTATTCACCTATTTTGGGGTCAGCTATAACATAGTGAAGTTTCAGACCTGTGGCTCATTTCATAGCTGAGTAATAGCTACTTTGAAGTTCTCACTGTTGAGTAAATCAGTTATAATTGGAAAACTATTGCATTTACAGAAATTTGTGCAAATATGTTATTCAGCTACTTTTGGGTCAGCTATAACATAGTGAAATTATAGACCTATAGCTCATGGCACAACTGAGCAATAGCTATTCTCAGGTACTGACTGTTGAGTAAATCAGCTATAACTTGAAAAATATTGCATTTGGAGTATTTTGTTAAAATATATTGTTCACCTACTTTTGGGTCAGCTATAACATAATGAAATTACAGACCTATAGCTCATGGCATAGCGGAGCAATAGCTATTTTCAGGTTCTCACTATTGAGTAAATCAGTTGTAGCTTGAAAACTATTGCATTTACAGTAGTTTGCTTAAATATGTTGTTCACCTACTTTTGGGTTAGCTATAACATAGTAAAATTTCAGACATGTAGCTCATTGCATAGCTGAGTAATAGTTCCTTTGAGGTTCTCACTGTTGAGTAAATCAGTTGTAACTTGAAAACTATTACATTTAGAGTAATTTGTTAAATATGTTATTCACAGAATTTTTGGTCAGCTATAACATAGTGAAATTGCAGACCTCTATGTCATGGCATAGCTGAGCAATAGCTACTTTCAGGTTCTCACTGTTGAATAAATCATTGTATCCACTGGATAGCCGCAGTGTGTAGAGAGAGATTTCACCATTACTGCTCTGATGAAAAAAATATTATAGCTAGCTTTCTTAAGTTTGCAGTATATATTAATAACCATAAAATGTTGTCTGGGAATATTTTTGGCCTCATTTTGAGAACATCCCATAGGAAATCATTGGCTCGGAATCTTTTGGTATGGTCAGATTTGACCTTTGGACCCCTCCTTCAAGGTCAAATGAGGACAGCCAAGCTTAAAAGTGCTTATAACTCATTTATAATTGGTCCTAAAGGTTTGGAATGGTAAACCATAGGAAATCATGGGCTGGGAATGTATTTGTGTGGTTAGATTTGACCTTGGACCCCTTCTTCAAGGTCGAACGAGGATATTGCATTTGTAGTATTTCTTTAAATATGTTTTAACCTATTTTTTACACTTAAACAATTACCTTGTTATTTTCCTTCATAATACCATTTACAGGGCACAACTTTTTTATCCTTTTCTTCTGTCAGCTTCGGAATTTCTTTCGAACTTGCTGTTCAGTTACCATTTACTGTATTTCTGTACAGCCCTTTCCCTGATAATTATTCTGTCCTCTAATCACCTTCACAAATCAAAAACACTCAGTCAGCTGACACAGTGCCCGTTCACGGGCACTCTCCTCTTGTTTTACCCTGGTGCCACCACCAGCAGTCAAACTGCAGTGAATTTCGGTCCCTGCCTTGATCAGGCCACCGGGGAAGCAGTAGATGAGATGCAGACAGCCACCCAGCCTCTTAAGGCTCCCGGTGCTGGGACAGCAACCCAGCCTGTTCAGGCCCCTGGTTCAGTCCCTGATGGTCAGCCCACCGGTGAGGGAGATCTGAGTGCAGCATCTGACAGTGAAGCTGACCAGCTCAGTGTTACCGGTTCCCTGGATGATGAGATCCACCGGGACCGGTCACCAGACAGGGATGTCACCAGGGATGAGGCTGACCAGGAACCTACTGAGGAGGCCAATTATAGAGAGACTATGAGAGGTGTGAGAAGCTTCATGAACTGGCACAAGATTCCTGAGTTTGAAACTGTGTCCTCTGCTGCAGATGACAACCCCTTTGCCGGTGCACGTGTTCAGTCTACCGGTAAAGTCTCTGTGAAACTCCCTGTGGATGACTGGTTGTGCAGGAAGATGTCTACTCTCAACCTCACAATCACAGAAGGGCACACAGAAACCTACCTACTGCCCCACCCTCCCGGGCCTTCAGTCAAGATCTGCTTGGGAGAGAGCAGCACGGGAACAGACAGTAATATGCAACCAGGCTGCTGGTTTATCAAGGTGTTTGACTAGGGTTCAAGACTCTATGGCCACTCAGCTTAAAACCCTACGTCTGGACAGCAAGGGCAAGTCATCAGAGAAGATGAAACAAGCTGTGAATGAACTAGAATACTTGACCACTTTCAACCGGTCAATCTCCCAAGCCATGGCCAGAACGATGCAGGACTTATCTGAGGGTGTTTTTATTAACATGGCGAACTTCACTCTGGATCGCAGAGATAGTTACCTGGACTACCTACATGCTGGGGTGAAGCAAGATACTGTGAACACCTTAATAACGTCTCCGGTACATCTCAATGCACTGTTCCAGGACCAGCTTATCTCCAAGGCTGAAGAGGAAATCAGTAAAAGTGAGGAGAGGCGTTCGTCTGGTACATCACACCGACATCAAAATCGCTTCCACCCTTATGCTGCAAGTGATAAGTCGACTGGCCATCACAACAGGAAATCGAACCTCCCTGCTTGGAAGCAGATTAAAGACAAGCAACAAGCCAGGAAGGGTCGTGGCAAAGCCTCAACATTCTCCCAGAAGCCGGCCAAGGGTTTAAAGTCTCATAAATGACAATCACTGTGTAAATTCTGTGACCGGTCAGAAGTACATGTTACCGGTCAGGGAGACTTGAACCCAGCACCAGTGGTAGCCGGGAACAGCAAAGTGACTTTAAATTTGAATGTAGACTCTTGTGTTGCAAATGCTCATATTGTCACCGGGTTGCCACAAAGGAAAGGCGTAAATCCAACTTATTGTCAAATGTACACAGAAATAAAATATGTGAAAAATGTTTCTTGTGCAGGTCACTTGAGTTCTGTAAATCTTGTCAACAATGCCCCCACATGCATGTTGTGGATCCACCTGTAGGGGCAAGGTTACACCAGTGTTGGGAGAAATGGGAAGCTCTGGGTTCGAGTCCAAAAGTAGTCACCACGCTGAGGGAGGGCTACACCCTCCCCTTCCGGTTCAGATCCAACTTAACAAGGTCACCGACTGTAATAAGCAACTACCACAACTCAGCCAAGCAGTCCTTCCTTGTAGAGGCACTGTATCAGCTGATAAACAAGAATGTAGTAGAACCGGTAGAAAATCAAAACTCACTGGGTTTTTACAACCGACTATTTTTGGTACCCAAACCCAACAACCGGTGGAGACCGGTCCTGGACCTGAGCACCTTGAACACCTTTTTAAACACAAGGTCGTTCAAAATGGAGACGCCAGAGACAATAAGAACCTCCCTACAGGCAGGGGAGTGGGTCACATACATAGACTTCAAAGACGCATACTTCCATATACCAATTCACAGTCAGTCCAGGAAGTACATGCGTTTTCATCTTCAGGGTCGGTCCTACCAGTTCAAAGCCCTACCCTTTGGTCTATCCACAGCTCCCATGGAGTTCACAGTGGTGGCCAAAGAGGTCAAACTCATGGCACTTCAGAGGGGTATAAGGATCCACCAGTACCTAGACGACTGGCTGGTGAGAGCCTTTACCCACGACACTTGTCTCCAGCAAACACAAACCTTAGTGACCCTTTGTCAGGAACTAGGGTGGCTGGTGAACAAGGAGAAGTCAGAACTGGCTCCCAAACAGGTTTTCAACTTCGTAGGTTACCAGTTCGACCTGAAAGAGGGCAAGGTTAGACCAACAACAGAACGTTGGCAGACCTTGACAGACAAAATCAGATCAATACTGTCGGATCCGGTATGCCCGGTCCGAGAGTTCATGTCCCTCATAGGTCTACTCACAGCAACAGAAAAACAAGTCCACCTAGGGAAACTTCACATGAGGCCCATACAGTGGCACTTGAAAAACAACTGGAGGGTCCCAGAGTCACTAGAAAAGGTGATCCCGGTCCCCAACTCCCTCCACCCACATCTAAGGTGGTGGCTGGAGGAAAGCAATGTGCTACTAGGTCAACCATTACACCCTCTAAAACATGCTCTGCAAATATTTACAGACGCATCAAAAGAAGGGTGGGGCGCACACTTAGACGAGCACACTGCAAGGGGAACTTGGTCCCTTCCAGAAAGCAAATTGCACATAAACCACTTAGAGCTAAAAGCAGTATTTCTAGCTCTAAAAGAGTTTCGAACCCTCTGCTGCAACAAGACAGTACTGATAGCTACAGACAACACAACAGTGGTTGCCTATATCAACAAAGAGGGGGGGGATGAAGTCGGGCTCTCTGTCTGCCCTACTGTGGAGAATCCTGTCCTGGTGTACCAGACAGCAGGTAACCCTCAGGGCACGTCACATCCCTGGCCGGCTGAACGTGATAGCAGACAAGCTATCCAGACTTGGCCAGACCATTCAAACAGAGTGGTCACTTCATCCAGAAGTATTCCAAGCTATATGCTAGAAAATCCTCCCCCGGGGGGGAATATTTTATGGGGGGAAGATTTACCATTACACCGGTGGCACCAACCCCAGGTGGACCTGTTTGCCACCAGATTCAACAACAAACTGCCACAGTTTGTGTCACCGGTTTCAGACCCCCAGGCATGGGCAGTGGATGCACTCAGCCTCTCCTGGGAGGACCTGGACCCATACACCTTTCCACCAGCAGCCATCTTGGGCAAAGTAGTGGAGAAGTTACAGGACTACCCTTGCAACAGAATAATTCTGATTGCCCCAGGATGGCCTAACATGCCCTGGTTCTGGGATCTAGTGGCAATGTCCAGTCAAATCCCACTGTGTCTGCCCAACATACCAAACTTAGTGTCTCAGCCATTCAACCAGGTCCTTCACAGGAACCTGTCAAATCTGAACCTACATGCCTGGCTCCTAGAACCTCAGCAATCAAGGAGCAGGGCTTCTCTGAGGCAGTGGCAGCACGAATTGAGGCTCCTCAAAGAGGATCAACCAGATCTGTCTATGAGGCAAAGTGGACCACTGTTACAAAGTGGTGCCTCAGTAATCAGGTGGCCTTCAGGGCACCACCTCTGAAAGCCATTGCTGACTTCCTCCTGCACTTGTTTCAGGACAGGAAGTTGCAACCAGGCACTATTGATGGCTACAGATCAGCCATTGCTGACAAACTGGGCAATTCCACCATTAATGTCAGCAAGGATGAGAATCTCTCTCGTCTCCTGGACAGTTTCCATAGAGACAGACCCAAGGGCAGGAGGGGCATCCCCTCCTGGAACCTTTCCCTGGTGCTACACCAGCTGACAAAGGCCCCCTTTGAACCCCTAAAAGAGGCCTCCTTGAAACATCTGACTTTCAAGACTGTTTTCTTGCTGGCCTTAGGCTCTGGTAAACGCAGGAGTGAGATCCATGCTTGGTTACATAAGAACATCAGACACCAGTCAGACTGGTCTAAGGTGTCCTTGTACCCCTCACCCAGCTTCCTATCCAAGAATCAGCTGGCTAAGGAGGGTCCAGATAGTGTGGTACCAGTGGTCATTCCAGCCCTGGCCCCATCTCTGGATAGGTCACTCAAAGGTGACAGGTCCCTATGTCCAGTTAGAGCCCTGCGCTACTACTTGGACAGGACTTCAGATCTTAGGCAGAATAAGGAGTTGCTTTTTGTCTCCTTCAAGAAAGGGTTTGACAAAGACATCTCACCTGCCACCATCTCCTCATGGATCAAACAGACTGTGATTCTGTGCTATGAGCTCTCTGACCAGGAGGCCCTCTCCTTACATCAGGTTAAAGCCCATGATGTTAGGGCCTTTGCTGCCTCTAAGGCCTTCCAATGAGGAATCTCCTTAGAGCAGATACTGTCAGCCTGCCACTGGAAATCTCACAACACCTTCACTCAGTTTTATTTGAAGGATGTTGCCTGGGCTGACTCAGAGCTTTACCACCTGGGACCTGTAGTGGCTGCCCAACAGGTGCACCACCAGGCCCAGAGGTGAGGAGATGTTGTATATATATGTAAATATGTACGTACTGTAAATATGCTAGATATGTATATAGTGTAAATATGTTGAAATGTACATATGTTATATAAAAAAAAAACAAAAAAAAAAACAACAAAACTGTGACTTGCTTCCCATGGGAAGTTTATTTCTTCTGGGACTGAACTCAGCCCCCTCTTTCTCTCTCTTCCCCCTCTCAGATCAACCCTGGGAAGGGAAAAAAAGGGGGGGGGCAACGTTGGTAGACTCCCGGGTAACCGGTTAGTTGGTAGCCGACCTTGACCTCTCAGGGTTCTCTGAGTCCCTAGCTGCTTACCCGCCTACCAAGCGGTAGTTATTCAGCAATTGTCCATTGGATAGGATGTATTAACGCAATAAAATTGCAAATTTAATAAGTAAATTAAATTTTTATAAGTTAATACCCTATCCAATGGACAGGCAAGGCCCACCCAACAGGCCCCGCTATCAGCTTACTAGAGGTCTTACTAGGAATAGACACGAAAAAGATGCTATGACGGCACGATGTCTAGACAGGAAGAGGAAGTATGATGCGCCTCCTGGCGAATGCACTCTCCTGGCCGGTCCTGCCGGTATTATATACAGGACGTTTGGCGGGACCGGTCGCACTGACCGGTAAAGCAATTGTCCATTGGATAGGGTATTAACTTATAAAAATTTAATTTACTTATTGAATTCGCAATTTTTCTCATAAATGCGTATTTATTCCAAAATTCAATGAAGTATCAACATTCTTTCCTGTTGTGTGCATTTTAATAATTTTATAAGGCGTGATATGTGAAAATATGAAGCAGTTTATTTTGTGGGCGATAATCAAGTGAATAACCGAGTCCGAGTCAGTTCTTTCAAAATGAGGACTCAAGGCGCATTTTCGGGCTCGCTTGCAGCCCTACTTATTATTGCTCTTAGAGGTTTGCAATGTGAAACCAACCTATAGGAAATCATATGCTGCGAATCTTCTGATGTTGTCAGATTTGACCTTGGACCCCTCCTTCAAGGTCAAACAAGGATAGCCAAACTTAAAAGTGCTTATACCCCGCTTTTTTGGGGGCTTTTTTGCAGTCATGAAAAGTGCTTATATCTCCCGTATTATCGGTCCTAGAGGTTTGGGATGTCAAACCAACCTGTAGGAAATCATGGGCTGGGAATCTTTTGTTGTGTTCAGATTTGACCTCGGATCCCTCATTCAAGGTCAAACGAGGATAGCCAAAGTTAAAAGTGTTTATAACTTGTTTATTATTGGTCCTAGAGGTTTGGGATGGTAAACCAACCTATAGGAAATCATGGGCAGGGAATCGTTTGGTGTGGTCAAATTTGACCTTGGACCCCTCCTTCAAGGTCAAACGAGGATAACCAAACTTAAAGGTGCTTATAACTCACTTATTATTGGTCCTAGAGGTTTGGGATGGTAAACCAACCTATAGGAAATCATGGGCTGGGAATCTTTTGGTGTGGTCAGATTTGACCTTAGACTAGTGTTCTCAACATACCAGGCTTTGTGGGACCGGGTGGGTAGTGATTTTAACGGGCGGGTACCCGGGTACTCGTTCTGATGGGCGATAATAGGAGATACTACGAAAATCTCCACATTTACAAACTTAAAACTCACACAAAACATGGGGTCCAACCATTTACTTTATTTCTTTTGTGCCAACAACTTTTTTATTTACCAAATCACAAATTAATCGTGAAAATTAAGAGAATATTATTTGGGCTTCACTCGTTGGTTCAGGACGCGGAAAAATGTTTATGAAAAGACGACTTCTGTACAATCAAAACACCGTTGTTTATTCCATAAAAATGGAGTCACATGACCTATGTTAACCAATAACCTTATCTCGAATGTAGTTTCGGACTTGTAACTTCATTTTCGTTTCAGGTTTGTAAGTGAATTTTATTAGCATAAAATTGTCAACTAATGTGTGAAAATATTGTACTGTTATTTATTTAAGGAGTATATGTCATTATATAGCCAATATACAGGGGTTTTATGGACTTGGAATTGAGTAACTGTGTTGATATACTGACGATTTTCAAAGGGTTTTCGGCATTTGACAATGCATAAACAACCAAAATAAAAGACAAATAAAATACTGCAAATGGTGTACAAGGGTGAGAAAACAATATTCTTGTGCATTTTAACTGAGTAGTTTAATTTTTAGGTGAATTAATGAAGTCGGGATATGTCTGTACTTGTTGAACCAACGTGGGCGATATTAAAAGCAATAAAGCTTAGATTCGGGTACTCGAGTATATGATTTCAGATTCGGGTAAATATTCAGAGTTCGGGTACCCGGATATCCGGATACCCGTTGAGATCACTACCTTAGACCCCTCCTTCAAGGTCAAACGAGGATAGCCAAACTTAAAAGTGCTCGTAACTCACTTATTATTGGTCGTAGAGGTTTGGGATGGCAAACCAACTTGCAGGAAATCATAGACCGGCAATCTTTTTACGTGGTCAGATTTGACCTTGGACCCCTCCTTCAAGGTCAAACAAGGATACCCAGACTTAAAAGTGCTTATATCTCGAAACATTTTGCTTACTTAGTGTCAGTACAAGTTGCTCCCATAAACGCTTATGCCCCCTCCCCACATGGTATATTTGTGTCACCATGTCCCGTCTGGTGATACACTGCGTCGAGATGCAATCTCTAGTCTATTGGTGGATGGTGTACATTGAATAAAATGCGTGGACACTCTTGTTATTATATATCTTTACTTGATATTTTATTATTATACAGAAATTATGCATCCACTATTTGATATTACTGATCCCGAAATGTGTTTCTCCCATTTGCTCTGATAAATTAATAATTATGTGCTCTCTATTTTGTAAGATAAATCTCAAACTATTTTTATCTACTGCCTGCATCCGTGAGTCCGTCCGCCCGTTCGTCACGTTTTTACATAAACTTTAATATCTCATTCATTTATAAAGATATCTTCACCAAATTTGCAGGGAATGTTTATGGCTATGAAAACCTGTCTGTGTAAAATTTTAGCGTCATTTTGAAAAACAAAATGGCTGCCATCGCTAATTGTTTGAAAATCATAAAGGTGCTCTAAATCTTGAAATATTCCAGCTAGTTTCATCAAATTTGTACAAAAGCTATATGGCTAGAAAAGCTAGCCTGATAGTAATTTTGGCATAGTTCTAAAAACAAAATGGCCGTCATATCGCATGTGTTATGTCAAACAGGGTTATCCTATTAAAAAGACCTTATATCTCCCCTAAAATTGCTCCTAGAGGTTCGGAATTTGAAAACAACTTGTAGGAAGTCATGGTCTGGGAATCTTTTTCAGGTATTGAATTTGACCTTTGACCCCTGCTTCAAGGTTAAATCGGGTCATCACACTAAAACACCCTTATTTCTCCCTTTTTATTGGTGCTATGGCTTTAGAATGTAAAGTTAGACCATGAAAAGTCCTGGCCTGCAAATGTTTTTGAGAAAATTTTGGCCTTATTTGAAAAACAAAATGGCCACCATAGCAGATTATTTCAAAATCATTAGGATGCTATAAAAATGTAAATATCGCAGCTAGGTTGATCAAATTTGCACAAAAGATATAAGGCTAGGAAAGTTAGCCTGATAGTAATTTGACCTAGTTTCGAAAACGAAATGTCCATCATATCAGATGTTTAATGTTAAATGACATTATCCTATTAAAAAGGTCTTAAATGTCCCTTATCATTGCTACTAGGGGCTCCAAATGTGAAAACAACTTAAAGTCATGGTCTGAGACTTTTCTAACTGCTGACTTTTACTTTTGACCCCTTTTTCAATGTCAAGTGGGGTTATCTTACTACAAAGGCCTTATCATTATATTTCCTTTAGTTCTCCATTATTACTGATTCTAAGGCGGGAGATAACTGCTGCGGCAGTGGCCTTGTATATTTTGTAATTAATTTCAAATAAACAGTGGCATATGTTATCAGCTACAAATCTTATCAAGTAAATTTAATCATTGAAATTGTTAAGATCATTGACTGTTTGACAGATCATCTTGCAAATGTATGTCCTCTGTCATATAGATTAATTTATATATGTGTGTCCTCAGTTTGGTGGCAAATGTACCATATGGTGTGTCCTCAGATTGGCAGAACACATGTAAAATGTGTGTCCTCTATCGCATGTATTAATTCCTATACTTGTGTGTCCTCAGTTGGCTGTAATACATAACTAAGTGTGTCCTCAGTTTGACAGATCATGTATAAAGCGTGTGTCCTCTATCATGGGTATTAATTCCTGTACTTGTGTGTCCTCAGTTTGCTATTAAATATCTGACTTAGTGTGTCCTCAGTTTGACGGATCATACATAAAGTGTGTGTCCTCTATTATGTGTATTAAATCCTCTACCTGTGTGTCCTCAGGTTGCTGGTAAGAGTACAACTAAGTGTGTCCTCAGTTTGACGGATCATTTTTGAAATGTGCATCCTCAATCATATGCATTAATTCCTATATACTTATGGTCCTCAGTTGAATAGTAAACATACAACTAAGTGTGTCCTCAGTTCTCTTGTAAAAAACCACCTTCTAGAAAATAAGTTTTTTCTCAGATTTAAATACACGGGATGATATAAAATAATTCATTTTATGCATATCAATCAAAATCTGATGTTTAAACACAAAAATAAAGATGTCCTCGGTTGGATAGTAAAAAACCAGCGTCCTCGGTCTACACCATAAACCTGTATGCGTGCGTGCGTTGGTGTGTCACGCAGATTTCTCCAAAACTACTATAGCTACAGATTTTTTGTAAATTAATTGTCCCAATGAATTTTCATGGTCTTGAAAATTTTTTGGGTTTTATTGACTTAGGCCTAAAGATAAGTGAGTAATAGCAATCTTAGCTACTTTGAGTAAAGGGCTCATAACTTAAAAACTATTGCAGTTACAACTTTTTCTTCAAATATGTTGTTCAGCTACTTTGTCCTTAGCTATAAGATGGTACATAGTTTGGGGTCCCATTGCATGCCATAAGTGAGTAATAGCTATTTTCTCATTTGTAGCTAAATAACAGAAGAAGTAAATGTCAAATATCTTCAAAAGTATTGAAGTTAGGGAAATCTTTTCAAATCTGTTGTCCATCTTCTTTTTGGTAAGCTATCACATGCTAAAGTTTCAGACCTGTTGCACCTTGGATAGCTGAGTAATAGCTACTTTGAAATTCTGACTGGTGAGTAAAGCAATTGTAACTCCAAAACTATTGCAGTTAGAGTATTTTCCTAAAATATGTTGTTCAGCTACTTTGTCCTTAGCTATAAGATGGTACATAGTTTGGGGTTCTATTGCATGCCATAAGTGAGTAATAGCAATTTTCTCATTTGTAGCTATATAACAGAAGAAGTAAATGTCAAATATCTTCAAAAGTATTAAAGTTAGGGAAATCTTTTCAAATATGTTGTCCATCTACTTTTTGGTAAGCTATGACATAGTAAAGTTTCAGACCTGTTGCACCTTGGATAGCTGAGTAATAGCTACTTTGAAATTCTGACTGTTGAGTAAAGCTATTGTAACTAAAAAAGTATTGCAGTTAGAGTGTTTTCCTAAAATATGTTGTTCAGCTACTTTGTTCTTAGCTATAAGATGGTACATAGTTTGGGGTTCTATTGCTTGCAATAAGTGAGTAATAGCTATTTCCTCATTTGTAGCTAAATAACAGAAGAAGTAAATGTCAAATATCTTCAAAAGTAATAAAGTTAGGGAAATCATTTCAAATATGTTGTCCATCTACTTTTTGGTAAGCTATGACATAGTAAAGTTTCAGACCTGTTGCACCTTGGATAGCTGAGTTATAGCTACTTTGAAATTCTGACTGTTGAGTAAAGCCATTGTAACTCCAAAACTATTGCAGTTGGAGTATTTTCCTAAAATATGTTGTTCAGTTACTTTGTTCTTAGCTATAAGATGGTACATAGTTTGGGGTTCTATTGCTTGCCATAAGTGAGTAATAGCTATTTTCTCATTTGTAGCTAAATAACAGAATAAGTAAATGTCAAATATCTTCAAAAGTATTGAAGTTAGGGAAATCTTTTCAAATATGTTGTCTATCTACTTTTTGGTAAGCTATAACATAGTAAAGTTTCAGACCTGTTGCACCTTGGATAGCTGAGTTATAGCTACTTTGAAATTCTGACTGTTGAGTAAAGCCATTGTAACTCCAAAATTATTGCAGTTAGAGTATTTTCCTAAAATATGTTGTTCAGCTACTTTGTCCTTAGCTATAAGATGGTACATAGTTTGGGGTTCTATTGAATGCCATAAGTGAGTAATAGCTATTTTCTTATTTGTAGCAAAATAATGAAAGAAGTAAATGTCAAATATCTTCAAAAGTATTAAAGTTAGGGAATTCTTTTCAAATATGTTATCCATCTACTTTTTCATAAGCTATCACATAGTAAAGTTTTAGATCTGTTGCACATTGGATAGCTGAGTAATAGCTACTTTTAAATTCTACAGTTGAGTAAATCCATTGTAACTCCAAAACTATTGCAGTTACAATATTTTCGTAAAATATGTTGTTCAGCTATTTTGTCCTTAGCTATAAGCTGGCATGTAGTTTGGGGTTCTATTGCATGCCATAAGTGAGTAATAGCTATTTTCTTATTAGTAGCAAAATAATGACATAAGTAAATGTCAAATATCTTCAGAAGTATTAAAGTTACGGAATTCTTTTCAAATATGTCATTCATCTACTTTTTTGTAAGCTATCACATAGTAAAGTTTCAGACCTGTTGCACATTGCATAGCTAAGTAATAGCTACTTTGAAATTGTGACTGTTGAGTAAATCCATTGTAACTCCAAAACTATTGCAGTTACAGCTTTTTCTTTCAAATATGTTGTTCAGCTTCTTTGTCCTTAATTATAAGATGGTATATATTTTGGGGTTGTATTGCATGCCATAAGTGAGTAATAGCTATTTTCTTATTTGTAGCAAAATAACAACATAAGTAAATGTCAAATATCTTCAAAAGTATTAAAGTTAGGGAAATATTTTCAAATATGTTATTCATCTAGTTTTTGATAACCTATCACATAGTAAAGTATCAGACCTGTTGCACATTGGATAGCCGAATAATACCTACTTTGAAATTGTGACTGTAGGGTAAATGCATATAGTTTGGGGTTCTGTTGCATGTCATAAGTGAGTAATAGCTATTTTCTTATTTGTGGCAAAATAATGACATAATTTTTCTCAAATAACTGCTTCATCTACTTTTGGGAGAGCTTTCACATGGTGAAGTTTCAGACCCGTAGGTAATTATTCACCTACTCAAAATGAGTAAATGATAATTATCTCTAAAAGTATTGCGGATATCCAATTTTTATCAAATAACTCATTCATCTACTTTTGGGAGAGCTTTCACATGGTGAAGTTCCAGACCCGTAGCTAATTACTCACCAACTCAAAATGAGTAAATGTGAATTATTCCTAAAAGTATTGGGGATATCCAATTTTTCTTAAATAACTCATTCACCTACTTTTGGAAGAGCTTTCACTTGGTGAATTTTCAGAGCCGTAGCTAATTATTCACCTCCTCAAAATGAGTAAATGCTAATTATCTGTAAAAGTATTGCGGGTATCCAATTTTTTTCAAATTACTCGTTCATCTACTTTTGGGAGAGCTTTCACATGGTGAAGTTCCCGACTCGTAGCTAATTACTCACCTACTCAAAATGAGTAAATGTGAATTATCTGTAAAAGTATTGCAGGTATCCAATTTTTCTCAAATAACTCATTCACCTACTTTTGGGAGAGCTTTCACTTGGTGAATTTTCAGAGCCGTAGCTAATTATTCACCTCAAAATGAATAAATGCTAATTATCTCTAAAAGTATTGCGGGTATCCAATTTTTATGAAATTACTCATTCATCTACTTTTGGGAGAGCTTTCACATGGTGAAGTTTCAGACCCGTAGCTAATTACTCACCTAATCAAAATGAGTAAATGTGAATTATCTGTAAAAGTATTGCAGATAGCCAATTTTTCTCAAATAACTCATTCACCTACTTTTGGGAGAGCTTTCACTTGGTGAAGTTTCACACCCGTAGTTAATTGTTTACCTACTCAAAATGAGTAAATGTGAATTATCTCTACAAGTATTGCAGATAGCCAGTATTTCTGAAATAACTCATTCACATACATTTTGGAGAGCTTTCAATTAGTGAATTTTCAGATCCGTAGCTAATTACTCACCTACTCAAAATCAGTAACTGCCTATTATCACTAAAAGTATTGTAGATAGCCAATATTTCTCAAATAACTCATTCACCTACATTTTGGAGAGCTTTCACATGCTAGATTTTTTTAATGAATTTTTAAAATAATTTTTAATGCATTAAAATTCATGAAATCATGCACTAAATCAATTATAACTTGAAAAGTATTACATTTAGAGCACCTTGTTAAAATATGTTATTCACCTACTTTTTCAATAGCTACAACATGGTGAGTAACTTCGGTGTCTATCACAATAGCTAAGTGAGTAATAGCTACTTTTGGATTTTTCACTAACTTCCATCATGAGTAAAATCACTTGTAACTTGAAAACTATTGCATTTAGAGAATTTTGGGCAAATATGTTGGTCATCTACTTTTGGGTCAGCTATAACATAATAAAATTTCAGACCTATAGCTCGTGGCAAAAATTTATATTTCACTATCTTTAGTACATCTAATTTATATGGCGTGAGATAAATGCATGCGTCAGAATGCTTGTTCTATTCTAATTCTAATTCAACTTTTATAGCGCTTAATCTTCACTGAGTAGTGGACTCTAAGGTGCAACAAGACAATAGCAATATGCAAATTCAAAGTCCAGGGACAGAAATAGGTCGGCACCACGGAGAAGCCAAAAGAGAAAATGAGCTAAGGAGGATAAGCCTTTGCGTAGAGATAGGTCTTGAGCTTCTTTCTAAAAGAGGCAATAGTGGGTGATGCACAAATGTCTTCAGGAAGTGAATTCCAAAGAGTGGGAGCATCAAAGGCAAAACTGAAACCAAACTGCTTAGTTGACTTGTGAATTGTAGGCTGAAATTTTGGTACATTAAGGAAATTGGCAACACTCTGACTACGTCTAGTATTGTAAGTATTGTGGTATGTGGATAGATATGGAGCAAAATATTTAGGGAAACCAGTATGAATAAACTTGGTACACCAGGGTAGCCAGTTTGAACTCTGAGCGAAACTGAACAGGGAGCCAATGGAGTTTCCTGAGTACCGGAGGTGTAAAAAGTAATAGGAATTCTGTTTCACTTTATCATTCAGTTATTTGAAATATGGAGTTTTTCATTCAAATAAAGGAAAATATTTGAAGAATACATTGGTTTTCATATTATTTTTGTAAACTTTCACTTACCGCTGAAGCGGAAACACCATATTTGTTTATGTTTCGGGAAATACTAAACCTCGCGAAAGAGTTTGGAAGGTCTCCCAAAGGAAAGCATCTCATCCCCGGATATTTCAATATCGATCGATACGGAAGGCAAAAATATGGTTTGATATCGATATGCATATTATTATTCGATAACAACACTAATATAAATGACTTGGGTGCTATGGCCACGAGTTCTTGAGTTTAAAGTATTTGATTTTCATCTATGCTTCCATTTTATGAAATATTGCAAGGAAATCCCATGGAAAGTCTGTGTCCTCATATCTTCTCATGAATATTAATGACTTTGTTGTTGTGGGCGTGAGTTCTCGAGTTTAAAGTATTTGATCGTCGTCTATGCTTCCATTTTATAAAATATTGCAAGGAAATCCCAGGGAAAATCTGCATAATGTTTTATGTAGGTTTCCACATAAATTTTACTGTAATATTCTGAACTTTTGCTTTGATTAATATTTCTTTTTATTAATAATTGCATGATACCTTAAAATAAAAGTTATACTGAAATTCAAGTTTATATGTGATTGGTGCTTAGAACATTGATTTTCATGTTATAAATGTATGCTTAAACTTACAGAAAATTGTGTTTCCGTTGTTATCCCATGATACCATGGCATCGTGATATATATTAAATTATTGTTTTTATAGCGAAATACCCTTACCATTTCCTAACAGTAGCTATTTGTTGGAGCCATCCAACCCAATGGCCAACACAGAGATGTGATTTTAAGGTTATATAACCACCTTAATAAGGCCATTGGGCATTGGGTTACAGTAGTCCGTCCTCCTGCCAAATAAGTCACATGACCTCCTTTGTTTACCTCATTATTTTTGTTGGCCATCAGCAGTAGGACGTTTTTTTTATATTGGTAAAGTTTTCAGGGACTTTTGCTTTTTTATTGAGGTTTATGCTTCAATATGGCTAATAACAATGATTCTTCTGACAATAAGGCGAAGAAATCTTCATCTTGTGGTCATCTTATGCCTGGTTTTGACAACCATAGATATTGCTTTAAATGCAGAGAAGCTGGTAAGGGAGACGATTTATGTGCTTTGAAGAAAGATTGTTTGCTTTGCGCATCTTTCTCGGAAGATCAGAAGCATAAGCTTGCTAATAAACATTCAAAAGGGAAAAAATCTGTAAAAGAAACTACCGTTGAAAAACCAAATATAGACGATTCCATCTTGGATGAAGATGACAATTCGCCTGTCACAAATGTTGCTCAGTCGTCAACCTCTAACAACCAGGCATTAGCAGCAATTTTGTCCCAGCTTACTTCAATATCGAATAGGCTTTCAGCCGTAGAGAAGAGGGATTCCCCTATGCAGGCAGACATTGTGGAAGCGTCTCCAAGGGGAAGTTCCGATTGTAGAGAAAAGACTATCTCTTCGGAAAACACTTCCGTCGAGGTCCAGTCGAAACGTTCAGCGGAGGAAAACCCCAGTTGTGACAATCGAGTTTCTGTACCTACAAAAAGGTGCAGAATCGAGATTTCAGATGGGGAATATGATTCATCCCAAGAGGATAAACAGCCAGGTCCTTCCTATTCAGATACCTTATTGACAGTGAAAAAATGGTTGGACATAGATATCACTGATACTGATGCCATTATTGCTCCATCTGTGTTCTCCCAAGCTCATAAAATTAAAAAATCTGCACAGGCTTCACTTGCTTTACCTCCAGCAGAGAACATGGTGAACCTTTGGGATTTCAAGGAGTACGAGGCTTCTGGAATCTCCAAGGGTCAAGATAGTATCAAGAATAAATCTTCCAGGAAGAATCCTCTAGCCAGGGGTCAATTTTTAAGTTTTGACAGACCAAATATGAAATGGTACAACATGACTCCTCAGCCTCATGCTCTGGGAGCTCCTAAGCTACAGGATGCTTTTAGGAATATTACTTCACCTCAGTTTCAGACTCCCTCTACTGTGTCAACTCCCTTGAAGCAATGTACTTTATGGGAATCAGTCAACAGGGAAAATATCAACGTGTTGAATCATATTTTCTGGTTCAACTCTGCAATTTGAAGGCTACTGAGGAACGGAAAAGCAGTTCAGCATCATTAAGTCGGCAGAGTGTGAGGGTGATTTCAACAAGGCCATGGATTATGTCCAGGAGTGTTTGCAGCTCCAAACTACCATAAACCAGTCTTTGGGGAAGTCTTTGGAATCTTTGTTGGGTAGTTCCATGACTATGTCTTCCAATTTGTTGTTGAATAGGAGGGATAACTACTTAAAGTTTTGTTCTAAGGATGTTACAGAGGATGATGTAACTAAATTGAGGAATGCATCTTTCACTCCTAATGAGGTTTTCCCAGTGGACACCTTATCAGAAGTCCAGAGGAATTTCATTCAGTGGGCTCATGTTAATAGGGAGTCTTATAAACCCAGGAAGGAGCACTCCACTAGGCATGATGATAGGAGGGATAGTAAACCACAGAACAGGTCTTTTCGTCCCTATCATGAAAGTTCTGCCACTAGCTCCTCAGCAGCGACCTCCACAGCCAGTAACAGAGGTAGAGGTTCCTTCTCATCCAGGCCCTTCAGAGGCAGGGGTGGGAGAAGGAAATGACTGCTTGGTACCAGGAGGCCGGTTTGTCCACATTTTGGCAGGTATGGGAAGCCAGGAAGGCACATCCAAGGGTAGTGACCATTTTGAAGGAAGATTATTGTCTAAATTTCAGACTAAAACCTCCATTGACAAAAATTCCTTTAATAAAGAGCAAATATTTGAACCGGGAGAAACAACAGTTTTTGATAAAGGCTGTTTATCAAATGATCAAGAAAAGAGCGATAACTCCAGTTCAAAAGGTCACTTCCCTGGGATTTTACAGTCGCTTGTTTCTTGTACCAAAACCAGGAAAAAGGTGGCGTCCAGTAATAGATTTAAGTGTGGTAAACAGTTTTTTACATGTACCCACTTTCAAAATGGAAACTGCCGAAAATATTCGAGATTCGCTGCAAGAAGGCGAGTGGGTAACCTCACTCGACCTTACAGATGCATACTTTCACATACCAATACACCCACGGTTTCAGAAGTATCTTCGCTTCAATGTAGGCGACAGATCATACCAATTCACAGCCTTACCCTTCGGAATCGCTACGGCTCCACTCGAGTTCACCATGGTAGCAAAAGAGGTGAAACTGATGGCTCTTGCAGAAGGCATCAGGATTCATCAGTACATAGATGATTGGTTAATGAGAGCGAAAACAAAGCAACAATGCCAAGAGAATACCCACAGGTTGATTCGTCTTGTTCAAAGCTTGGGTTGGATAATAAATTTCGAAAAATCAGATTTAATTCCAACTCAGGAAATCGAGTTTTTGGGTTACAAATTCGACCTCAGGGTGGGTCTTGTGTTTCCAACTCAAAAGAAAATCGATCGCCTTCTAGAAAAGATAGTTTCCATGTTGAAAGCTACTCAAACATCTCCAAGGGAGCTCATGTCACTGATTGGGAGCATGGCTTCAATGGAGAAGACTGTACCATTGGGTCGTCTGCATATGAGGCCTCTACAATGGTACCTCAAGACACACTGGAGGTATCCTCAGTCTCTGGATATCCCAGTACCAGTGTCTCAGGTTCTAAAACAGCATCTTCAGTGGTGGACCAATCTCTCGAACCTGATGAGGGGTTCCCCACTTCATCAGAAGGAGTGCAATCTCCTTCTATTCACAGATGCTTCCCTAAAAGGCTGGGGGGCTCATTTAGAGCATCACACAGCCAGTGGTCTGTGGAATCAGGTGGAGTCAAGACTTCACATAAACATTCTAGAGCTAAAAGCAGTATTTCTAGCTTTAAAATCATTCGAAAATCAGCTTCTGAATCAAAATCTGCTGATTTCCACAGACAACTCTTCAGTGGTTGCCTATCTGAACAAACAGGGAGGCACCCACTCTCAAGAAATGTGTGCCTTAATCTGGAGAATCATGGCTTGGACAAATGCCAGGGGGATCCAGATTCGGGCAAAACACATTCCAGGGAATCTCAATGTCTTGGCAGATTCTCTGTCAAGAAAAGACAAGGTGATTCAGACCGAATGGGCTTTGAATCATCGAGTGTTCAATCAAATTTGCCATTGCTGGCATCAACCAATGGTAGATTTATTTGCAACAAAGTTGAATCACAAGCTACCAATGTATGTGTCTCCTGTCCCCGACGGTCGGGCTTGGGAAACAGATGCATTGAACATCTCTTGGGAGGGTCTGGACGCCTATGTGTTTTGTCCAGTGGCTCTCATACCGCAGGTGATTCAAAAGATGACCACCTACAGGTGCAAGATAATTATGATTGCCCCAGGGTGGCCAGGGATGTCTTGGTTTTGGGATCTGGTGGATCTGTCCACGAAACTCCCTCTAAGGCTTCCTTTGTGGGTGAATCTGTTGACTCAACCGTTCAGCAACAGACTTCACAGCAATCTGGCTTATTTGAACCTTCATGCTTGGCATCTGGAGTCAGTCCTGAAGGTTCAAGAGGATTCTCAGAGGAGGTGGCGAAGCGAATTAAGGAGCCTCAGCGACACTCCTCGAGGAGAATCTATGAATCAAGGTGGTCCATATTTGGGAAGTGGTGTCAGGAGAATCAGGTGGACGTCTCAGATCCCACTATTCCAAACATAGCAAACTTCCTTAATTATTTGTTTAAGGAGAAGACTCTCAAGCCATCTACTATTGCTGGTTACAGGACAGCAATTGCTGATGGATTGGGTTTGAAAGGTGAAGATGTGTCAAAAAGTCTTGAGTTGAATAGGTTATTGTCAAGTTTTTACAGAGACAAACCAGTGGTTAATAGATCCATACCTTCTTGGGATTTGGCCTTGGTTTTGCAGGCTCTTACTAAACGACCTTTTGAACCTTTAGGGAAGGCTTCATTGAAGTTGCTTACCTTCAAGACAGTTTTCCTTTTGACTTTGGCATCAGGCAAAAGAAGAGGTGAAATTCATGCTTGGACTTTCTCTTCTCTTAGTTACAAAGAAAATTGGTCACAAGTAACTATTGCTCCATCAACTGCCTTTTTGGCAAAGAACCAGTTGGCGTCAGATGGGCCTACTGTCATTAAACCTGTAGTCATTCCAGCTTTCAAACCACATTTGGACAGCAGTTTGACTCAAGATAGATCTCTTTGTCCTGTGAGGGCCTTGAAATATTATTTGGATAGAACAAAGGAGTTAAGGAAGAATAAGAATCTTTTGTTTGTAGCTATTAAGGAGGGTTTTACCAGAGATATTTCAAGGGCAACAATCTCTTCTTGGCTAAAACAGACTATACTTTTGGCTTATGAGGAGTCAGATTCTGAAACGCAGCAGTTGTGTCAGGTCAAAGCTCATGATGTTCGTTCTATGGTGGCATCTTTGGCTTTTAAAGGAGGAGTTTCCTTAAGTGAGATTCTTGAAGCATGCTTTTGGAAGTCCCACAATACTTTTACCAATTTCTATCTGAAGGATTTCTGTTGGCATAATGGTCAGATCTTGAAATTGGGTCCAATAGTATCTGCTCAGCATGTTATAAACTTATGAGTAGGTTTTATAATGTTTTAATATTCCATGTTTTTTCAGTATGTTATAGTTGTTACTTTGTGATGGGTGCAATTATTTATTAATCTGTCTGTATTTTACAGGATAGACGGCGTCGACCTGTATATATTGTACAGTTTGTCTAGCTTGGACCGTATTTGGTGTTTATGACGCGTCAGCTGATAGTAGTACCAAGTGGGGTTCAACCTGATGATGTTGTTAGTTACAGTTTGTAAAGTTCATGTGTGTTCAACAAGTGCATTTATTGGATCCAGAGCATTGTGAGAGTGTTCAACTGCATACTACCTTCTTTTTAAAGGTATGTTGTTGTGTTGAATGTTGTATGTTGGAATTTATGTGTTGTGGTTTGCATGTAGATTTCACGTTTGTTATGTTATTGTTGATTCTCACAGTGTTTCTTGTTGTTGTTGGTAGGTGGAAGTTTTAATAAAAGAATTTCCCTCCAAGGCTGAATTCAGCTACTGTTAGGAAATGGTAAGGGTATTTCGCTATAAAATTGGAAAATTTAATAGTAATTTAAATTTTTATTAGAAATACTTACAATTTCCTAACAAATGGATTTCCCTCCCGCCTCCCCGCAAGTCATTCTTTTACTTGCAACAAAAATAATGAGGTAAACAAAGGAGGTCATGTGACTTATTTGGCGGGAGGACGGACTACTGTAACCCAATGGCCTTATTAAGGTGGTTATATAACCTTAAAATCGCATCTCTGCATTGGCCATTGGGTTGGATGGCTCCAACAAATAGCTACTGTTAGGAAATGGTAAGTATTTCTAATAAAAATTTTAATTACTATTAAATTTTCCAAATTTGAAGTTATATTTTGATGAACAATATTTTAAAAACTTTTAATTCACAGCACCTGTAAACAGCTTCATGAATGAAAACTCCAAAGTAAATGTTTTTGATCGTCCTTTGCTTTTAAAATATTTTTGGCTTTAAAATGTGAATTAAAATTCAAGTAAAAAATTCTGTCATGTTGGATATAATTATATCCCCAGACGAAAGTCGGGGATATATTGGATTCAGGTCCGTCGCGCCGCCGCCGCCGCCGCCGCCGTAGAAATTTCCTTGTGGACGCGATAACTCAAAAACAAATTAATATTTTTTTTTCAAACTTGGTACACATGTTAAGGGTGCCCAAAGGAAGATCCCTATTTTAAGGTGACCTTAAACTCCCAGTAAAAAAGAACTTATGGCCACCTTAAGGTCAGAAATTGGACTTTTGGCCACTTAGAGCCCTGTAGGTCACAAACTATGATGCTCAGCTGGCTGAAATTTTACCTGACAACACATTAATATGTTCTTAGTACATGTGCCGAAAATCACGACTTTAAGTTGAGGAGAAAATTGTGTTTGAGGCCCATAAATACCCCCACTTGGGGATTTTTTGCTATACTTTTCACATATTTTGCCCTATAATTTGGAAGTGGTAATTCTGATGAGTCTCAAACTGCGCTAGGTATAACTTTGATATGTAATCCTTGTCTGTAGAAAATTTTAGGGGTGTAGGTTTACCCAAAGGGGTCGACTTAAGGTCTCAAAAGTGCCCACAGAGACCCAATTTATGCACTTTTTGCCACTTTCAAGCACTGTAGCTTTCAAACTATGTCTCTCATCTAAGTTAAATATCATCTGGGAATATATCTATGTGTTTTCTTATATGTGCCCCAACATTTAGGCCTTTAATAGACAGTTAACCTGTGTATCAGGACCATAAACACCCACCCGAGTGACCCTTATAAGACATTTTTCACATCTTTTTCCCTGTAACTTGGAAATGGTAAGTCTGAGAAGTTTCAAACTGTATTAGATATATATTCTGTGTGTAATCTTAGTATGTAACAGATTTTAAGTCTGAAGCTTTAATTTTGAAGGTCAAATTGAGGTCTCTAAAAGGCTCCCAAAGACCCAATATTTGGACTTTTTGCTACTTTTAAGCCCTGTGACTGTCAAACTATGTGACTGATAGAGCTCAAATCCTATCTGGGAAGATATTAGTATGTTATTTATATATGTGCCAAAAATTAAGGCTTTAAGAAGACATTTAACCTGTGTATGAGGACCATAAATCCCCACCCGAGTGACCATTTTTAGACATTTTTCACATATTTTGCCCTGTAACTTGGAAATGGTAAGTCTAAGAAGTTTCAAACTCTATTAGATGCATATTCTATGTGTAATCTTAGTATGTGACAAATTTTAAGTCTGAGGCTTTAATTTGAAGGCCACATTTAGGTCTCTAGAAGGCCCCATAAAGACCCAGTATTTGGACTTTTTGCCAATTTTAAGGCCTGTGACTGTTAAACTATGTGACTGATAGAGCTGAAATCTCATCTGGGAATACATTATTATGTTCTTTTTACATGTGCCAAAAATCAAGGCTTCAAGTAGACATTTAACCTGTGTATGAGGACCTTAAACACCCACCTGAGTGACCCTTTTAAGACATTTTTCACATATTTTGCTCTGTAACTTGGAAATGGTAAGTCTGAGAAGTTTCAAACTTTATTAGATACATATTCTATGTGTAATCTTAGTATGTAACAAATTTTAAGTCTGAAGCTTTAATTTGAAAGCCACATCGAGATCTCTAAAAGGCCCACAGAGACCCAATATTTGGACTTTTTAACCACCTTTAAGCCCTGTGACTGTTAAACTATGTGATTGATGGAGCTGAAATCCCATCTGGGAATGCATTATTATGTCCTTTTTACATATGCCGAAAATCAAGGTTTTTAGTAGACATTTAACCTGTGTATGAGGGCCATAGACACTCGCCCAAGTGCCTTTTTGGACATTTTTTCCGTATTTTGCCCTGTTATTTGGAAATGCTTAGTGTGACAAGTCTTAAACTGTATTATATATAATTTTTGTTTGTTATGTATGTCCCCCAAAAAGTTTCAGATCTGTTGTTTAATTGCTAAGGTCTCTTTAACAATTGTAAAATGCCCACAGAAACCCAATTTATGGACATTATGCCACTTTAAAGCCCAGTAACTGTCAAACTATGTGGGTTATAGAGCTGAAATCTTTGAATTTTTAAAAGGAAATGCCTGTCTATTTAAATTTTGAATATTAATAATGTTATGGCTATCTTAGTCTTTTAAGAACTTATTTTTGTGTGTTATACCTCTGCTTGCTGAGTTTTTAACTTTTTAAAATGAAACTGGTTAAACATATTCAAGTAGACAAAATGGACACTTTAAGTGAGCTTTAAGTCCCAATATTAATGAAATTATATCCTTATGTAGTAAAAGTAGGGGATTTTTAACCCTCAACTAGCCCAGTTTTATTCAACTTGCCTCAGTTAATTTTGACACAGCTCCTACAGTTATGAACTCATTTCAGTTGATAATCACATACTTAAAATTCTCAATTCTTTTTGTATTTGAGTACCCCTTTTATATAGATTGTTTGTTTACCATTTATGCATCCCCCACCCGGATTCCCCCCACCCACCTCTGGGACCTCCAGCTATATTGAGTGACACTAAATAAACAAAGGTATTTAATGATATCAGATGAGAAACAAAGAACTCAATGGGGTTGCAGATCTTGTGTAATAGTGAGAGAGGTGTGGAGAAGGGGAGAGGGGTGGGGGTGGGAGGTGGTGGGCTTCATTACATATAACACAAAGGGGAGTCAGAACTGAGATTGTGTCACATATTTAGGTTGCATATATATGGACCACATATACAGGTATAGAGGAAATGAATAACTGAAAACAATTTGCAAATTCTAAAAATAATATAATAAAATAATAATATAAATAATTTTTTTTTAAATAATATTTTATTTGTGAACAAATATAGAAACAGATATGCGCTTTTGGGATTATGAATTTTAGAATGGACATTGAATCATCAATCATTTAAATACTTTGAAGGAAGATTGAAAAGTATGATGAGTTGAGTTAAAAATAATATTTTATTTGTCAACAAATATAGAAACAGATATGCTCTTTTGGGATTATTATTTTAGAATGGACATTCAATCATCAATCATTTAAATACTTTGAAAATAGGTTTAGAGTTATCATTGCAGGAAGATTGAAAATATAATTTGAGTTATGTATTCGGCGTCTGGGGATACACCATCTTCCTTGGAAGATATAAACAGAGTAGATTGATGTGCTGAAGTTCATATAATAATGGGTAATTATGTTTTAAAAAATTCCCGATCAAAACCTGTGGCGTGAGTGATGACCTGTCTGGGGATATGTTGGCGCCGAGTTGGCCCAATCTAGTTTTATACAAATTTTGATTCACTCAAAAAAAAAATCAGATTGAAAGTTTATTTGCTGTAATGTTTATTGCCAGTGGATATTTTAATAGCATGAAAACCTCATGGATCACCATACTTAGGTTCTATGGATGTGAGTTCTGGTTTTAGTGATACACAATCATTGAACGTCATAAAGACTTTTTTGACATTTTAATTATATGAGATTTCTATTATGATTCAGTAAATTTTACTTTATTTTCCATTCATATGGGGTCAATGACTTTAATGACTTAATTTTAGCAACCTGTAGAATGAAAATTTGATTGACAAGAATTTTGTCCTAAATTCTTTGAAAATGTCCTAAACGGTTTCCTAGTTGTTTGTGTATGGGAGAGCTTCCGGCTCCGCCGGCTCCGGCGGCTCCGCATTTTGTTTTCCTTATAACTCTGTAACCGTTAGGCGGATTCTTTTCAAATTTGGCAGGTTTAGGCAGTAGCCTTGGCGATTTTTTTTGAATATGCTGCAGTGACATTTCAACCAATCAGAGAGGTCACATGACCAAAAATGTCTTTTTTCGATGGGGAAGCTTGTCCGGATGATAACTTGAAAGGAATTTTATCAATTCACCTGAAACTTGGCAAATACATTCATTCTATTAAAATCTGGAAATCATTAGATTTTGGCATTGATTGGTCAAGAAATGGCCGAGTAATTAATGATTAATTAATCATTACGAATTTTCCAAATAGGGAAAACACAAAAATGCTTATATCTCGAAAACCGTGCTAGATAGAGTGATTTCGACGAAATTTTTGACCCGCAGGGTATCTCTGCGGAGTAGTTTTCCCAATTTTCAAAAAATTTTTGTCTCGCCCAAAATGGCGGCCATTTTGAATTTTCGAAATTTTCGCAAAAATTGCAAAACACAAAAATGCTTATATCTCGAAAACCGTGCTAGATAGAGCGATTTCGACGAAATTTTTGACCCGCAGGGTATCTCTGCAGAGTAGTTATCCCAATTTTGAAAAAATTTTTGTCTCGCCAAAAATGGCGGCCATTTTGAATTTTCGAATTTTTCACAAAAATTGCAAAACATAAAAATGCTTATATCTCGAAAACCCTGCTAGATAGAGCGATTTCGACGAAATTTTTGATCCACAGGGTATATCTGCAGAGTAGCCATGCCAATTTTCAAAAAAATTTTGTCTCGCCAAAAATGGCGGCCATTTTGAATTTTCGAATTTTTCGCAAAAATTGCAAAGCATAAAAATGCTTATATCTCAAAAACCCTGCTAGATAGAGCGATTTCGACGAAATTTTTGACCCACAGGGTATCTCTGCAGAGTAGCCATGCCAATTTTCAAACAAAAAATTTCTCGCAAAAAATGGCGGCCATTTTGAATTTTCGAATTTTTCGCAAAATTGCAAAACACAAAAATGCTTATATCTCGAAAACCGTGCTACATAGAGCGATTTCGACGAAATTTTTGACCCACTGGGTATCTCTGCAGAGTAGCCATGCCAATTTTCAAAAAAATTTTGTCTTGCCAAAAATGGCGGCCATTTTGAATTTTCGAATTTTTGCGCAAAAATTGCAAAACACAAAAATGCTAATATTTCGAAAACCGTGCTACATAGAGCGATTTCGACGAAATTTTTTATCTTCAGGGTATCTCTGCAGAGCAGCTATCCCAAAGAGCTTTCACTTGGTGAAGTTTCAGACCCATAGCTAATTGCTCACCTACTCAAAAAGAGTAAATGCGAATTACCTCTAAAAGTATTGCAGATGGCCAATTTTTCTCAAATAACTCATTCACCTACTTTTGGAAGAGCTTTCACATGGTGAAGTTTCAGACCCATAGCCAATTACTCACCTACTCAAAATGAGTAAATGCGAATTATCTGTAAAAGTATTGCGGATACCCAATTTTTATCAAATAACTCATTCATCTACTTGTGGGAGAGCTTTCACATGGTGAAGTGTCAGACCCATAGCTAATCACTCACCTACTCAAAATGAGTAAATGCGAATTATCTCTAAAAGTATTGCGGATAGCCAATTTTTCTCAAATAACTCATTCACCTACTTTTGGGAGAGCTTTCACTTGGTGAAGTTTCAGACCCATAGCTAATTACTCACCTACTCAAAATGAGTAAATGCGAATTATCTCTAAAAGTATTGCAGATAGCCAATTTTTCTCAAATAACTCATTCACCTACTTTTGGGAGAGCTTTCACTTGGTGAAGTTTCAGACCCATAGCTAATTACTCACCTACTCAAAATGAGTAAATGCGAATTATCTCTAAAAGTATTGCAGATAGCCAATTTTTGTCAAATTAATCATTCACCTACTTTTGGGAGAGCTTTCACTTGGTGAAGTTTCAGACCCATAGCTAATTACTCACCTACTCAAAATGAGTAAATGCGAATTATCTGTAAAAGTATTGCAGATAGCCAATTTTTCTCAAATAACTCATTCACCTACTTTTGGGAGAGCTTTCACTTGGTGAAGTTTCAGACCCATAGCTAATTACTCACCTACTCAAAATGAGTAAATGCGAATTATCTCTAAAAGTATTGCAGATAGCCAATTTTTCTCAAATTAATCATTCACCTACTTTTGGGAGAGCTTTCACTTGGTGAAGTTTCAGACCCATAGCTAATTACTCGTCTACTCAAAATGAGTAAATGCGAATTATCTCTAAAAGTATTGCAGGGAGCCAATTTTTCTCAAATAACTCATTCACCTACTTTTGGGAGAGCTTTCACTTGGTGAAGTTTCAGACCCATAGCAAATTACTCACCTACTCAAAATGAGTAAATGCGAATTATCTCTAAAAGTATTGCAGATAGCCAATTTTTCTCAAATAACTCATTCACCTACTTTTGGCAGAGCTTTCACTTGGTGAAGTTTCAGACCCATAGCTAATTATTCACCTACTCAAAATGAGTAAATGTGAATTATCTCTAAAAGTATTGCAGATAGCCAATTTTTCTCAAATAACTCATTCACCTACTTATGGGTGAGCTTTCACTCTGTGAAGTTTCAGACCCATAGCTATTTATTCACCTACTCAAAATGAGTAAATGCTAATTATCTGTAAAAGTATTGCGGATACCCAATTTTTATCAAATACTCATTCATCTACTTGTGGGAGAGCTTTCACATGGTGAAGTTTCAGACCCATAGCTAATTACTCACCTACTCAAAATGAGTAAATGCGAATTATCTCTAAAAGTATTGCAGATAGCCAATTTTTTCTCAAATAACTCATTCACCTACTTTTGGGAGAGCTTTCACTTGGTGAAGTTTCAGACCCATAGATAATTATTCACGTACTCAAAATGAGTAAATGTGAATTATCTCTTAATAGTATTGCAGATAGCCAATTTTTCTCAAATAACTCATTCACCTACTTTTGGAAGACCTTTCACACACGAAAATGAAAAATTGTGAATATCTCGGAAAAGCTATTTCTTCTGCTTTAATGCTCGGCGGGAGATACACACCACGGCAGTGGTCTTGACAAAAATTTTTGTCTCCCCAAAAATGGTGGCCATTTTGAATTTTCAAAGTTTTTGCAAAACACAAAAATGCTTATATCTCGAAAACCGTGCTATATGGAGTGAACTCAACAAAATCTTGGACCTGCTGGGTATCTCTGCAGAGTAGCCATGCCAATTTTCAAAATATTTTTGTCTCGCCAAATATAGCGGACATTTTTAATTTTTTTATTTTTTGCAAAACACAAAAATGCTTATATCTTGAAAACCGTGCTAGATAGAGCAGACTGCGCTGACTTTGGTTGCCACAACAGTATAAGGCTAGAAACGAAGCATTTTCTTAATACTTTAGCACTCACCTTTATATCCTTTTCGGGACGCTTTGTTTTTGCTATGCAAAAACATTATCTTTTTTTTTTGCGAGCGATCCTCTAGTTGATACTTGGTAGGGCATTGGTTAGGGGTTGTAGGTTGCAATGTCATCATGTGACCTTGATTTGATTTTTGGTCTTGCCATAGTGGCCTTGGCATATAAAATTTTATCCAATCTATATCTCAGAAACCATGAGGTGTAGGAAGTTGATACTTGGTAGGGACATTGGTCAGGGGGTATAGGTGTGCAATGTCATGGGTGACATCGATTTGACCTTGACCGATATATATCTTGTCTGGGCTATATCTCGGCAACCGTGAGTTGTAGGCGGTTTATATTTGGTTGAGACAGCGGTTGGGGGTTGTAGGTGTGCAACGTCATGGTGTGACCTTGATTTGATCTTTGATCTTGCTGTAGAGACCTTAATCTTTAAAATTTTGTCCATGCTATATCTCTGAAACCGTAAAATGTAGGAAATTGATACTTGGTTGGGACATTGGTTTTGGGTTATTGGTGTGCAACATCATAATGTGATCTTGATTTGGCCTATGACCTTGTAGTGACCATGAGTCTTCAGATTTTGTCCAGGCTGTTGTTTCTTGGATTCCATAAGGTGTAGAAGGTTGACACTTGTTAGGGACATTGGTTAGTGGGTTTAGATGTGCATCTTGGTGTGACCTTTAATTTTGGCGCTGCCAAAGTGTGTTGACTTGCCTTAGTTAAAGCATCTTTTTCATATGGCAAAGATATATGGATTGTTACAACTGATAAATATATGCACTTTTACGTAATTGTGCTATTTCCATTGACAGCTATATTCCAATTAATAAATATTATAGCTTCCTATTTTTAGTTTATTGATTAATGCTGTCATTTTGGTACTGAATTGTCTTGTTTTAATACTTTATCTTTACATACATTTTCTTTCTCTTAGACATTATTTTCTCTTCTTAAGCATTGTTTGGACCTTTATACAACTGGCACTGCTCTGAAAAAATCCCAATCTTTGTACTGGTTCACTTAACTTCTGTATCTTATGGCGGTGAAAACTATTTCCCCAAGCTTTGGGGTACAGGCATCTCCGAAGCTATTTTGTTTCTTTGGTGTCCCTGTGGTTGCTCTGGTTTTGATTTGTTGTGCCTTAGACTCTGCAGCCAGGGGAGATTTAACACCATAAAAATTCAGTTCATATTAAGATTGGCAATTTAAGTTAATTTAGTGTTGTGACACATACAGAAGATTGCCAACCAGTCCACTATTTATCTGCACATGTAATTAAATTATTTAACTAGTGGAACCAAACTGAAAACAAGTTTAACTTGTTCTTGATGCTTTTTGCTTTCAGTGTTAAATATAAATGTGTGTGCAAGTTTTTGTCAATATATCAGTAAAGCATTGTTACTGAATCAGGATTGGGTCCTTATAACAAAATTTTATGCAAGTGGTTTTTATGCCCTATTTTTTAAAGGGTATTACTCTGCAGTCTGCACATATTTCTTTTGTTTGATGTCGGGGTATTGTGTTCACCCATGGTGTCCGGATGGGTGGGCGGCAGGAAAAAGTTTGTCTGGGCTGTATCTCAGAAACCGTAAGGTGTAGGAAGTTGATACGTGGTAGGGACATTGGTTACGAAGTGTAGGTGTGCAACGTCATGGTCTGACCTTGATTTGACTATTGACCTTGCCATAGTGACCTTGTTCGAAATTCTTGTCTGGGCTATATCTCAGAAACTATAAGGTGTAGGAAGTTGATGCTTGGTAGGGACATTGGTTAGGGGGTGTAGGTGTGTAACAGCATGGTGTGACCTTGACATGACCTTTGACCTGGCCGTAGTGACCTTGACCTATAAAATCTTGTCCGGACCATATCTTGGAAACCATAAGGTGTAGGAAGTTGATACGTAGTAGGGACATTGGTTAGGGGGTGTTGGTGTGCAACGTCATGATGTGACCTTGATTTGACCTTTGACCTTGCTGTAGTGACCTTGACCTATAAAATCTTGTCCAGACTATATCTTGGAAACCGTGAGGTGTAGGAATTGGATATTTACTAGGGACATTGGTTTGGGCGTGTACGTGTGCAACATCATGGTCTGACCTTGATTTGACCTTTGACCTTGCCATAGTGACCTTGACCTATAAAATCTTGTCCGGGCTATATCTCGGAAACCGTGAGGTGTAGGCAGTTGATACTTACTAGGAACATCGGTTAGGGGGTGAAGGTGTGCAACGTCATGGTGTGACCTTGATTTGACCTTTGACCTTGCCTTAGTGACCTTGACCTATAAAATCTTGTCCAGGCTATATCTCAGAAACTGGTGTAGGAAGTTGATGCTAGGTAGGGACATTGGTTAGGGCTTGTAGGTGTACAGCATCATGGTGTGACCTTGATTTGACCTTTGACCTTGTCGTAGTGACCTTGACCTTTAAAATCTTGTTGCACCTTTGGGTCTGTCTTTTGTTGCAGATTAAGCACTGTTAAAGTCATATTAGAATTTTACGTTTACAATTTCCCATTGTAACAGATGGAATTTTGTCGAGTGAGCCACAGATTTTGCTCCAATACCACACATAAGCATTCATTGAATGTATGAACACTTCTGTATGCATGGTAATATTCAAAACATCCAAATCAAATGTAGATAAAGAGTGTCGTAATGTTTAGTTTACTGATTAATGCTGTCATCTTGTTATTGAATTGTCTTGTTTTAACACTTCATTTTTACATGCATTATCTTTCTCTTAGACATTATTTTCTCTATTTAAACATTGTTTGGACCTTTATATAACTGACAGTGCTCCGAAAGTATCCTGAACTTTGTACTGATACAGTACTTCTATATCTCATGGTATTAACAATATATCCCAAGGCTGTGGGGTACGGGTATCTGTGATGGTATTTTATTACCCCTGTACTCTCTATATTTGCTGTTTCAAATTTCCAAGGTTTTGTGAGTCCACATGATATCTGAGCCACTCCAGTTTTATAAACCCACTTTCAGTGTATTCCTCATTGAAATATAATTCTTTGTGTATTTTGCTGGATATGGATTTCCTATTTACATGTTCATGTTTTAATATTTACAGGTGGGCAAGGTGAAGATGTGAATACTGCTCATTCTTTGCTCTTGTCAGCCAGAGCTTCTCAGATTAAGGATTGCATCAACAAGTTAAGCTCAGACCATAAGGACTTACATGGCAGTGTTTCTAAAGTTGGAAAGGCTATCGATAGGGTATGTATTCAGTATGATTTTAACTTACAAATTGCCTGTTTAAACCTTTAATATTAAAATTCTGCACAATATTTGTATAAATACATGTATATTAAGATATATAGTATGCACTCTGTCATTGTATCCACCGGATAGGATCCGGTCGATACTATGGATTTCGCTTCGTTACGCCGGCGCAGTGTGTAGAGAGATTTCACCGTTACCGCTCTAGCGAAAAAAAGATTATAGCTAGCCTTCTCAAATTTGCAGGATATATTCATAACCATAAAATCTTGACTGGGAATATTTTTGGCCTCATTTTGAAAAACAAGATGGCCGCCACGGGCGTTTCTTTGTCATAAAAAGTGCTTAAAACTCGCTTATTATCTCCCGCCGGGCTTTAGCCCGGGAGGGAGATTATAAAATGCATCCTGTGCATCCGTGGGTGCGTGCGTGCATGTGTGCGTTGGTGTGTCACGCAGATTTCTCCAAAACTGCTACAGCTACAGATTTTTTGTAAATTAATTGTCCTAATGAATTTTCATGTCCTTGAACATTTTTTTGGTTTTGTGGACTTAGGCCTAAAGATAAGTGAGTAATAGCAATTTTAGCTACTTTGAGTAAAGGACTCATAACTCAAAAAGTATTGCAGTTAGAGTTTTTTTTTGAAATTTGTTGTTCAGCTACTTTGTCATTAGCTATAAGATGGTACAAAGTTTGGGGTTCTATTGCATGCCATAAGTGAGTAATAGCTATTTTCTCATTTGTAACTAAATAACAAGAAGTAAATATCAAATATCACCAAAAGTATTAAAGTTAGGGAAATCTTTTCAAATATGTTGTGCATCTACTTTTTGGTAAGCTATCACATGGTAAAGTTTCAGACCTGTTGCACCTTGGATAGCTGAGTAATAGCTACTTAAGAATTTTGACTGTTGAGTAAAGCCATTGTAACTCCAAAACTATTGCAGTTAGAGTAATTTCCTAAAATATGTTGTTCAGCTACTTTGTCCTTAGCTGTAAGATGGAACATAGTTTGGGGTTCTATTGCATTCCATAAGTGAGTAATAGCTATTTTCTTAATTGTAGCAAAATAATGAAAGAAGTAAATGTCAAATATCTTCAAAAGTATTAAAGTTAGGGAACTCTTTTCAAATATGTTATCCATCTACTTTTGGTAAGCTATCAAATAGTAAAGTTTCAGACCTATTGCATGTTGGATAGCTGAGTAATAGCTACTTTGAAATTCTGACTGTTGAGTAAAGCCATTGTAACTCCGAAATTATTGCAGTTACAGTATTTTCCTAAAATATGTTGTTCAGCTACTTTGTCCTTAACTATAAGATGACATATAGTTTGGAGTTCCATAGCATGCCATAAGTCAGTAATAGCTATTTTGTTATTTGTAGCAAAATAATGGTAAATGTAAATGTGAAATATCTTAAGAAGTATTAAAGTTAGGCTAATCTTTTCAGGTATATTGTTCGTATGTCTGAAAAGGTAAAAGGAAGAAATGATTCAATTTTTGGAGTGATCCGGATCACTCTCTGGATCTTCTGGATCCATGAAATGTAATTTTTAAAGACAGATAACTCAAAAACTTATGGATGGATTTCGATGAAATTTTCAGGATATGTCTGAAAAGGTAAAAGGAAGAAATGATTCAATGTTTGGAGTGTTCTGGATCACTATCTGGATCTTCTGGTTCAATGAAATGTAATTTTTAAAGACAGATAACTCCAAAACTTAAGGACGGATTTCAATGAAATTTTCAGGATATGTCTGAAAAGGTAAAAGTAAGAAATGATACAATTTTGGAATTGATCTGGATCACTATCTGGATCTTCTGGATCCATGAAATGTAATTTTAAAGACAGATAACTCCAAAACTTATGGACGAATTTCGATGAAATTTTCAGGATATGTCTGAAAAGGTGAAAGGAAGAAATGATTCAATTTTGGGAGTGATCCGGATCACTATCTGGATCTTCTGGCTTTATAAAATGTAATTTTTAAAGACACATAACTCAAAAACCTATGGACAGATTTCGATGAAATTTTGAGGATATGTATTAAATGGTAAAGGAAGAAATGATACAATTTTGGGAGTGATCCGGGTCACTATCTGGATCTTCTGGATCCATGAAATGTAATTTTTAAAGACATAACTCAAAACTTATGGACAGGTTTCGATGAAATTTTCAGGATATGTCTGAAAAGGTGAAAGGAAGAAATGATTCAATTCTGGGAGTGATCCAGATCACTATCTGGATCTTCTGGATCATGAAATGTAATTTTTAAAGACAGATAACTCAAAACTTATGGACAGATTTCGATGAAATTTTCAGGATATGTCTGAAAAGGTAAAGGGAAGAAATGTTTCAATTTTGGGAGTGATCCAGATCACTATTTGGATCTTCTGGATCCATGAAATGTAATTTTTAAAGACACATAACTTAAAAACTTATGGGCGGATTTTGAGGAAATTTTCAGGATATGCAAGATAGAGCAATTTTAGTGATAAGTAAGTTATTCACTTACTTTTGGGTGGAAATGCCTTTTATCTTTTGCCTTTTGCCTTTTATCAAACATTAAAAGTGCCTCTTGCTTGTTGTCACTTCTACATGTGGTCTCTTGTGGCTCAGTTGGTAGGGTGTTGGACTCATAATCCAAGGGTCGTGGGTTCGATCCCCGGTGATGCCGACTGTTTCATTTGGGATAACATCCCTGGGCAAGATGTTAACCTGGACTGTGCCTCTCTCCACCCAGGAGTAATGGGTACCTGGCTGCTAGTGGGTTCATAGTGTGAGCGCTGTATTGTGGCAGCTCCCTAGTATGTTCCCAGAGGGAACTGAGACAGATAACATGTGTGAATAGAGTTCTGAAACCCAGGCCAGGGTGTAAATGTAAAGTCGAGTGAGAGTATATATACTGATACTAGACTATAAACCACATTTACATTTACATTTACATGTGCCTCCGTCTCACAAGAAAATTTATGTTCCACTATCTTTAGTACATCTAATTGTATCCACCGGAAACATCCGGTGTATATTTTGGTTTAGCGTCCGCTACGCCGCCGCCGCGCGTAGAGAGATTTTCGGCGTTAATGCTCTAGGAGGAAAACAACAGCAGCTAGGTTCACCAAATTTGCAGGATATCTTCATTGGGGGGTAAGCTTCTCTGGGAAGGAAAATAGCCTCATTCTGAAAACAAGATGGCCGCCACGGGCATTTCTTTGAAAATAATCTACATTTTTCTACTGGCTGTTCCTCATAGGTAGAAGGTTGAATCTCTTCATAGGCGATATGTATGACACATATACATGTCCTCTACAACCTTGCACACATTTGACCTTGAAGCTCCTAATTCAAGGTCATCCACGGAGTGCCGAAGTAACCCACATAGCGGACTTTAAAAGTGCCTATATCTCCCTTATTATTGGTCCTAGAGGTTTGCAATGTGAAGCCAACCTATAGGAAATCATGTGCTGCGAATCTTCTGATGTGGTCAGATTTGACCTTGGACCCCTCCTTCAAGGTCAAACGAGGATAGCAGAACTTAAAAGTGCTTATAACTCACTTATTATCGATCCTAGAGGTTTGGGATGGTAAACCAACATATAGGAAATCATGGGCTGGGAATCTTCTGGCGTGGTTGGATTTGACCTTGGGCCCCTCCTTCAAGGTCAAACGAGGACAGCCAAACTTAAAAGTGCTTATAACTCGCTTATTATTGGTCCTAGAGGTTTGGGATGGTAAACGAGCATATAGGAAATCATTGGCCAGGAATCTTCTGATGTGGTCAGATTTGGCCTTGGGGCCCCTCCTTCAAGGTCAAATGAGGACAGCCCAACTTGAAAATGCTTATAACTTGCTTGTTATTGGTCCTAGTGGTTTGCAGTGTGAAAGCAACTTATAGGAAATCATGGGCTAGGAATCTTCTGATGTGGTCAAATTTGGCCTTGGGGCCCTTCTTCAAGGTCAAACAATAGTTCACTGGCTTTGGTGAGTTCCGGTGGATATAAATTTGCATCGGTTCTCAGATGTGCTATGTCTGGTTTATGTATGGCATTCAGGAAGTTTTTATACTGTCTTCAGACTTTTATTAACTTTTAACAGATTGTAATATCACGCTTTCCCAAGAAATACGGTTGTTCTAAAATAGATTCTACAGCAGAGCTGTGTTAGTCTTGTTACATGACCAAAAAAAGGTCTTTTTTTGATGGGTAAGCTTGTCCGGATAATAACTTGAAAGGGATTTTATCAATTCACCTGAAACTTGGCAAATACATTCATTTTATTAAAATCTGGAAATCATTAGATTTTGGCATTGATTGGTTAAGAAATGGCCAAGTAATTAATGATTAATTAATCATTACGAATTTTCCAAATAAGGAAAACACAAAAATGCTTATATCTCCAAAACCGTGCGAGATAGAGCGATTTTGACAAAATTTTTGAACCACAGGACAGGGCATCTCTGCAGAGTTGCCATCCCAATTTTCAAAAAATATTTGTCTTGCCAAAACTGGCAGCCATTATGAATTTTCGAATTTTTTGCAAAATTGCAAAACACAGAAAGGCTTATATCTCGCAAAACTGCTAGATAGAGTAATTTCAAAAAAATTTTTTTGACCCACAGGGTATCTCTGCAGAGTAGCCATCTCAATTTTCAAAACATTTTTGTCTCGCCCAAAATAGTGGCCATTTTGAATTTTCTAATTTTTTGCCAAAAATGCAAAACACAAAAATGCTTATATCTCGAAAACCGTGCTAGATAGAGCAGACTACGCAACTTTGGTTGCCACAACAGTATAAGGCTAGAAGCAGAGCATTTTCTTAATACTCACCATTATATCCTTTTCGGGACGCTTTGTTTTTGCTATGCAAAAACATTCTCTTTTTTTGCAAGGGTTCCTCTAGTTAATCCTAGAGCAGGCAGAGCCTGCATTTTTGTCAAAAATACTCCCTATTAGATAATCGAATCAGCCAATCAAAGGAAAGGTGTTCCACAGAGGATGAGAGCTCTGGATCTGAGCACACCCTGCCTTATGACTTTTGGCTTTCCATCAGTTAAGAACTTAAAATGTCAGAATTATTCTAATTTGAGTAGAACTTGGGGGCAGATGTTGGACTTGTTACTGTGTCATGCATCCAGAGAAACAAAGTGAGAGAACTTAACATCCGTCTTTCACTCTTCCAAGATACACCCTCTGGCCTTTGCGGGTAAAGCATGATGGGATTTATAACTATTTAATAGATGCTAAGGAAAAGTTGAGTGTTTGTTTCCAGTGGATAGTGGTTTAGTGCAGAAAATTATATATAAACACAATGTTCACTATTTTATCTCTAACTGCAGAATTGTTTGTCAGTGTCACAAACACATCTCAGACTTAAACAATTATTTTTCAATGTCTTGTACTTTCAGAACTTTGTCTCAGACTTCAGTTCTATCATATCAGAAGACACTCTAAATTCTGGAAACAATCAAACCACCATCAACCATGTTATTTGTGAACACTTTCTACGACAGGGCATGCTTGACATTGTACAAATGTTAATTCAGGTAGGTTAATCAGAATTCAATGTACATGAAGTATTTACATGAAGTACTTATGTTATAAACTCTACATTTTCTTCAGTAGCAGGCTTAGATTGGATTATTATATCCCCAGACGAAAGTCGGGGATATATTGGATTCAGGTCCGTCGCGCCGCCGCCGCCGCCGCCGTAGAAATTTCCTTGTGGACGCGATAACTCAAAAACAAATTAATATTTTTTTTTAAACTTGGTACACATGTTAAGGGTGCCCAAAGGAAGATCCCTATTTTAAGGTGACCTTAAACTCCCAGTAAAAAAGAACTTATGGCCACCTTAAGGTCAGAAATTGCACTTTTGGCCACTTAGAGCCCTGTAGGTCACAAACTATGATACTCAGCTGGCTGAAATTTTACCTGACAACACATTAATATGTTCTTAGTACATGTGCCGAAAATCATGACTTTAAGTTGAGGAGAAAATTGTGTTTGAGGCCCATAAATACCCCCACTTAGGGATTTTTTGCTATACTTTACACATATTTTGCCCTATAATTTGGAAGTGATAATTCTGATGAGTCTCAAACTGCGCTAGGTATAACTTTGATATGTAATCCTTGTCTGTAGAAAATTTTAGGGCTGTAGGTTTACCCAAAGGGGTCGACTTAAGGTCTCAAAAGAGCCCACAGAGACCCAATTTATGCACTTTTTGCCACTTTCAAGCACTGTAGCTTTCAAACTATGTCTCTCATCTAAGTTAAATATCATCTGGGAATATATCTATGTGTTTTCTTATATGTGCCCCAACATTTAGGCCTTTAATAGACAGTTAACCTGTGTATCAGGACCATAAACACCCACCCGAGTGACCCTTATAAGACATTTTTCACATCTTTTTCCCTGTAACTTGGAAATGGTAAGTCTGAGAAGTTTCAAACTGTATTAGATATATATTCTGTGTGTAATCTTAGTATGTAACAGATTTTAAGTCTGAAGCTTTAATTTTGAAGGTCAAATTGAGGTCTCTAAAAGGCTCCCAAAGACCCAATATTTGGACTTTTTGCTACTTTTAAGCCCTGTGACTGTCAAACTATGTGACTGATAGAGCTGAAATCCTATCTGAGAAGATATTAGTATGTTATTTTTATATGTGCCAAAAATTAAGGCTTTAAGAAGACATTTAACCTGTGTATGAGGACCATAAATCCCCACCCGAGTGACCATTTTTAGACATTTTTCACATATTTTTCCCTGTAACTTGGAAATGGTAAGTCTAAGAAGTTTCAAACTGTATTAGATGCATATTCTATGTGTAATCTTAGTATGTGACAAATTTTAAGTCTGAAGCTTTAATTTGAAGGCTACATTTAGGTCTCTAGAAGGCCCCATAAAGACCCAATATTTGGACTTTTTGCCAATTTTAAGGCCTGTGACTGTTAAACTATGTGACTGATAGAGCTGAAATCTCATCTGGGAATACATTATTATGTTCTTTTTACATGTGCCAAAAATCAAGGCTTCAAGTAGACATTTAACCTGTGTATGAGGACCTTAAACACCCACCTGAGTGACCCTTTTAAGACATTTTTCACATATTTTGCTCTGTAACTTGGAAATGGTAAGTCTGAGAAGTTTCAAACTTTATTAGATACATATTCTATGTGTAATCTTAGTATGTAACAAATTTTAAGTCTGAAGCTTTAATTTGAAAGCCACATCGAGATCTCTAAAAGGCCCACAATGACCCAATATTTGGACTTTTTACCACCTTTAAGCCCTGTAACTGTTAAACTATGTGATTGATGGAGCTGAAATCCCATCTGGGAATGCATTATTATGTCCTTTTTACATATGCCGAAAATCAAGGTTTTTAGTAGACATTTAACCTGTGTATGAGGGCCATAGACACTCGCCCAAGTGCCTTTTTTGACATTTTTTCCGTATTTTGCCCTGTTATTTGGAAATGCTTAGTGTGACAAGTCTTAAACTGTATTATATATAATTTTTGTTTGTTATGTATGTCCCCCAAAAAGTTTCAGATCTGTAGTTTAATTGCTAAGGTCTCTTTAACAATTGTAAAATGCCCACAGAAACCCAATTTATGGATATTATGCCACTTTAAAGCCCAGTAACTGTCAAACGATGTGGGGTATAGAGCTGAAATCTTTGAATTTTTAAAAGGAAATGCCTGTCTATTTAAATTTTGAATATTAATAATGTTATGGCTATCTTAGTCTTTTAAGAACTTATTTTTGTGTGTTATACCTCTGCTTGCTGAGTTTTTCACTTTTTAAAATGAAACTGGTTAAACATATTCAAGTGAAGTAGACAAAATGGACACTTTAAGTGAGCTTTAAGTCCCAATATTAATGAAATTATATCCTTATGTAGTAAAACTAGGGGATTTTTAACCCTCAACTAGCCCAGTTTTATTCAACTTGCCTCAGTTAATTTTGGCACAGCTCCTATAGTTATGAACTCATTTCAGTTGATAATCACATACTTAAAATTCTCAATTCTTTTTGTATTTGAGTACCCCTTTTATATAGATTGTTTGTTTACCATTTATGCTCAACCCACATCCCCCACCCGGATTCCCCCCACCCACCTCTGGGACCTCCAGCTATATTGAGTGACACTAAATAAACAATGGTATTTAATGATATCAGATGAGAAACAAAGAACTCAATGGGGTTGCAGATCTTGTGTAATAGTGAGAAAGGTGTGGAGAAGGGGAGAGGGGTGGGGGTGGGAGGTGGTGGGCTTCATTACATATAACACAAAGGGGAGTCAGAACTGAGATTGTGTCACATATTTAGGTTGCATATATATGGACCACATATATAGGTATAGAGGAAATGAATAACTGAAAACAATTTGCAAATTCTAAAAATAATATAATAAAATAATAATATAAACAATTTTTTTTTAAATAATATTTTATTTGTGAACAAATATAGAAACAGATATGCGCTTTTGGGATTATGAATTTTAGAATGGACATTGAATCATCAATCATTTAAATACTTTGAAGGAAGATTGAAAAATATGATGAGTTGAGTTAAAAATAATATTTTATTTGTCAACAAATATAGAAACAGATATGCTCTTTTGGGATTATTATTTTAGAATGGACATTCAATCATCAATCATTTAAATACTTTGAAAATAGGTTTAGAGTTATCATTGCAGGAAGATTGAAAATATAATTTGAGTTATGTATTCGGCGTCTGGGGATACACCATCTTCCTTGGGGAGATATAAACAGAGTAGATTGATGTGCTGAAGTTCATATAATAATGGGTAATTATGTTTTAAAAAATTCCCGATCAAAACCTGTGGCGTGAGTGATGACCTGTCTGGGGATATGTTGGCGCCGAGTTGGCCCAATCTAGTTTAATCTGAAATCTGCTGTGCAGGTACAATATTTCCCCCATAAGGGGTTCTCGGTGTGATAAACCAGCAACAGAATGGACTTAAAGTGGTATTCCAAGGCCTTTCTTGGTTACTAATCCAGGGGCCGTATTCACAAAAGGGATCAAGTTCAAGTTGAGCCATAAATCAGCTTAAATTTATTATAAACAGCTGTAAACTTGAGCTGATTTTTGGCCCACTAACTTGAACTTGATCCCTTGTGTAAATACCAACCCAGGGTTGTAGATGTAAAAAAGGAGAGGATGTTTAGCACTAACCAGAGACAACTTGAGTTGAAAAAGTGGGTCTTAACCCTCAGAGCATAGGAGCCAGGTACATTCTACTTTTACTGATATTTTGGTGGGTCTAAAGATACCAGTGGACTGTCTTTTAAATTGTTTGGTCTTGTGAGAAGAAAAGAGGATCGAGTGAATACCCTGTAGAGTGATTTTTGAACATGCTGGGGTATGCTGAAATCAACGTCTAAATTATCCAAGAAACAAAAGTAGAGCACAAAACTTGTCATAATATTGTCATATTTTTTATTTTTAGCGTGTTCTACATGAGTCAGTTATATAAAAATGGATGATATGAATATGAGAGACTTATAAATTGTACATATGTGTAAAGAGAATCATGGACAATTTAAGCTTCTGACAAAAAGCATGTAATAACTAATTGGTCCCCATGTAATATTTTTGAGACATATTATGTGCAAATTAAAAAGCTAATGGTAACATTTTTTTTCCACTTAACAGAAGAACATTCACAGTAAATTTTAAAAAATTTAATATACATGGATTATAACAATCACTTGTTATCCATTTTAAGGAAGCTTCACTCAGAGTTGACAACTTACAGCATGAACCTTTCTTAGAAATGCACAGAATACTAGAGGCATTGAGACAAAAAGATCTCCAACCTGCACTAATGTAAGTAATTTAAAAAAATAATAATTCATTAAATGAGACTTACTAGACATATATTTTCATTGTGGGAATAAATTTGAATGTAGCATTAAATTTATATATTAGAATCGCAGCATTGTTTTCTTCAGAAACAGAAGCTTGTTGTATGGATTTAAGTTTTAAGTTAGTATTTGAAAATATAGCTACAGTGTGGCAGGATTGTCTGTTAATTTTGCAATATTAGGTTAGTGGGTAAATTGTTTGGCTTTATGGATATTAATATTGAATAAAAAAGCATTTCAATATTGGCTGATATCGGGGCACTTAGATTGTCTACTAACTAGTCTGAATCTGGGATATCGAAAACGCTTTTGTTCCAGCATATCCCTGACCGCTAACAGGAAGTGCACTTTACCAAATCAAAACAGGACAGTTCTCATAAAAAAATGCATTGAAAAATACAGGAACACGACATAAAAGTGTACGGTTTCTTCAGATTTAGGTTTTATTTCAAACATTTGCGGTGTTGGTTTACAGGTTTACGTAAAATGGTAATGTTGATATATGTCTTTAGACATCGATATCGGCAACCATGTCCCAAAACAATGAATATCGTCAGTATTGATAAACGATATACCCAGTGCTACCCACTCTATTAGGTACCTTGTGTTAGCAATTGATGATTTTAATAATTTGTGTACAAAAATAGAGTATCTGGTACAAATTATGGTCATGCTTAATTTGATACTCAGATGAGTTATTTTAAATGAGAAAACTTAGGTAATATGTCTACTCAGCATAATTAAAAAAACCCAAAATACTAGCACACAATGTTTGATTTGCTAACAGGTGGGCAGAAGTTAACAGGGATCAGTTGCAATCTCAGCAAAGTGAACTGGAATTCAAACTTCACAAGTAAGTGATAAATTTCTGGACACTTTATCTCGTGCAGGAGTAATTAAATCACTTTATTAAGTATCTTACTGTACTCCAGGACAGAAATCTGAGATACAACAGATGCAAAGTGGTCCAGTCGCCATTGTACCTTTGACTTATGTGCGCGATAATGCAAAAACTCATGGATTTCATTCTAACTTCACTCACAAAAACTGTGTTTGAAGAACATAAGGACGCCACCTGGGGATTTTTTATGTCAGCTGACTTGTTAGTCAATGATTATGGCATCACTCTGCGGCGTACATGTCCGCGTCCACATGAACAACTTCTGCTCCAAAACTACAAGACCCAGAAACATGCTGTTTTTTAAATATACCTTAACTATCGAGGATGATAAATAAAAATTCATGCAGATCTGTCTGTTCCACAGAGCCATTCGGGTGAGGTACCCTCACCCTAAGTGTGAACATTTCAAAACTTGATCACAATTTTCTCATTCACTATTAAAGGGATTTTTCTCTTATCGTGCATATATGTACTAGGCCACTAGTAGATTTCCTTGTGTGAGTATCAGGCCTGGGTTTTCTTAATTTTTATGAATTTTTGAAATAATTTTTGATGCATTAAAATTCATGAAATCATGCACTAATTTAGTGCCACTAAATCAATTATAACTTGAAAAGTATTTCATTTAGAGCAGTATGTTAAAATATATCATTCAGCTACTACTTCCATGGCTACAACATGGTGAGTAACTTGGGTGTGTATCCCAATAGCTAAGTAATAGCTACTTTCTGACTTTTCAGTACTTTCCATAATGAGTAAAATCACTGGTAACTCGAAAACTATTGCATATAGAGAATTCTGTATACAATATGTTATTCAGCTACTTTTGGGTCAACTATAATATAGTAAAATTGCAGACCTGTAACTCATTGCATAGCTGAGTAATAGCTACTTTGAGGTTATCACTGTTGAGTAAATTCCTTGTAACTTGAAAACTGTTGCATTTAGAGAATTTTCTTTAAATATGTTATTCATGTACTTTTGAATCAGCTATAACATAGTGAAATTACAGACCTGTAGGTAGTGGTGTTATCACGAGCGGCGATATCGCAGATTCACCGGTGGTAAAAGAAATGGACGATAATCAAGGATTAATGATGATCCACAATGCATCTGATAAACATATTCAACCATTAACTTGAGCGTATTTTCAAAGGGATTTAATTAAAAATATGGTGAAGTATTCATCTAATTTCTACTTTTATGCGGTTTTGATTTGTGACGTAACTATGGTGATGACTGTTTCCACTTCCTACAGGAAGTGAAAAAAAATGTAAGTTTTGTTTACATTTTATTGCTTCAAATATTCACCATTTTAACAACTGTCAGCACAAATGAAACATAAAATCTATTTTATTTCAGTTTTAGTTATCAATGCACATTATTTAAAGAGCAAATTTGGGTTTAATTTGTAAAACGATGGCACCGCAATATCGCTTATTTTTTGTACACGGTATTCAAACTGCATATACCCAGATGATGACACCACTACCTGTATGTCATGGCATAGCTGAGCAATAGCTATTTTCAGTTTCTCAGTGTTGAGTAAATCAGTTGTAACTTAAAAAGTATTGCATTTACAGTATTTTGTTTAAATATGTTATTCACCTACTTTTCTGTCAGCTACAATATGGTGAAATTGTAGACCTGTAGCTCATTGCATAGCTGAGCTATAGCTACTTTCAGAGTATAGCTGTGAGAGTTACTGTTGAGTATATCAGTTGTAACTTGAAAACTATTACAATTAGAGTATTTTGTTTAATATATTGTTGACTATTTTGGGCTCAGCTATAACATAGTAAAATTGTGGACCTGTAGCTCATTACATAGCTGAGCAATAACTATTTTCAGGTTCTCCCTGTTGAGTATATCAGTTGTAACTTGAAACCTAGTGCATTTACAGTATTTTGTTTAAACATGTTCTTCACCTACTTTTTGCTCAGCTATAACAAAGTGAAATTACAGACCTGTAGCTCATTGCATAGCTGAGCAATAGGTTCTTTCAGGTTCTCACTGTTGAGTAAATCAATTGTAATTTCAAAACTATTGCCTTTACACTATTTTGTTTAAATATGTTATTCATCTACTTTTTTGTCAGCTATAACATAGTGAAATTGCAGCTGTAGCTCATTACACAGCTGAACAATAGCTATTTTCAGGTTATCACTGTTGAGTAAAACAGTTGTAACTTGTAAACTAGTGCATTTAGAGTACAGTCCCCAACTCCAACAAATAACAACAGAGGATTTAAAAGTTTATTATACAATAACATGAATATATAAGATGGTTTACACAGACTGACAACTAAGAATATTTACATTTCCAATGGTAAAATTTACATAATATAAAACCCACATATAAAATATAATCCTTAAAACAAATCTTCACTTGTTGACTAGACTGAACAAGAGTTGCGACCTTGCTGAAAGGTCACCTGCTGACCTTTACACGGAAATTTTGACCTCTGAAGGTCAAAGGTTTTGACCCTAATTTGACCTTGCTCAAGGTCATCCTGTGACCCCATAGGTCACTGCCCACTACTTATTAATTTGACCTGTAAGGTCACAATTGCTATCTGACGTGTTGACCTCTGAAGGTCAAAGTTTTGAAAAGCAAGGTCATCAAATTTGATCCAATGTGAATGTATCTACTGTGTTAAGCACCAAAGTTACTTTGTAATCTCTTTGGTACCAAATTATACTACATGGATGCAGTTACTGTGAACTTCAACCAAAAACCTTATAACTTGCAATATCTATGAGATTCCCCAAACCCCAAGCCATCGTAGACGTAGGAGCAATATATCATTACTGGCTATCCACATGAAGCGTTCTTTTGAAAACTCGCGAAACTTGCTTTCCTGCAGCAGCAGTCTGTCGAATATATCGCCAAACGCAGTCAGACGCCCAGGTGCCATGTTCTTTTATTTCTTTGACTGGAATGTCCAAATCATAGGCCAATGAAGCACCTGAGCGCCTGAAGGTGTGAAATGTATAGTAGTTGGATGGAAGATTTAATAATTGATTGATTGTTGCCAAATTTTTTCTGACTCGAGTGTCTGTCAGTACTTGCCATCCTGTAGCTACTCTAATCTGAAAGAGTGGAGAATTTGCACCCGGTTTATATAGGGCCATAATTGGTTTTAACGCCCCATAAGGACATATTGGTGAAGCCCCCAACTTAGGAAGCGTTACTAGTCTACATTCATCTCTAAATTGGATTGTCTTTGACCATTTCAGAAGAAGGTGCACCTCATTGCGTTGAAAGAAAATATCCCCCCCAGTAAAATGTCTGGTACAATCAAATTCCGCTATCGAATGTGGGGCAAGGTTGGACAAGCGAAAGAACCCGAAGAACGCAGCCAAGAAAATCGCTTTGTAAACTTCTGCATTGGGGAACCTCTGACATAAGGCCACCATACGTTTTAATGTAGCGACATCTATGATATTCCTCTTTGTAATGGCCATAGGCCTATGCAACTTTAATGCCTTCACAAAATAAGTAATTCTTGGGTGATCCCATGACTTGTATTGCAATCCAAATACAATGGACATAGCCCTAATGGCAGAAATATGGTTTTTCACCATGTTGACTGATACTTCATTCTCGACCAAAAATTCTAGGTACGATAATGCAGTCGACACTGATGCTTTTGATAATTTGACCTTGGTAAACAAGCAAAAAGCCACAAAGGATCTAAACAACATGTCATAACATTTGACAGTTCTAGGTCGAAAAGCTGACTTTGCACGTACTGAGGCCCTTCTGGCATATTCTGTCAAAGCTTCATTATCTGAAAATACAAAGCATAGTATCTAGAATAACTGTATCAGATATTGTAATCGACTTCCAGCATGTTAATGCTAACTGGAAGCCACACTGGATTGGGAATAAACTGGTGGAGTTGGACCATGTTATTAGGTATTAGCTGCCACCTAGATAACAAATCAGCCACTGTGTTGTTTCTTCCCAATATGTGTTCATACTGCAAATCTATGTCTGCCAAAGCTGACAGATACCACACATTTCTCGCACATGTGGCCAAGAAAGGGTCTCTGGCCTTGCCAGCCTTCAATACCTTGACCACTGCTTCATTATCACATTTGACTAAAATTCGGGTACCAGCCCAGAGACGAGCAAACAAACGCAAGGCCATGACAATATTCACCATTTCCAAATGGACAATGTCTAAATTCGCAAAGTCGCGTTCTATGGGTAGATGGTATACCATATTGCCCCATCTGCCACCAAGACCCGTCAAGCAAGCGTCAAGTTCTAGAATCGATTTGGATTTGGTGTGACTATACATTGACACGCCATTGTACTTGGGTAAGAAACTGTGGAACCATCGAAGGTCCCTCTGAAAGTCTTGATCTAAGTCAACCCTGGCTGGGTTGCTGACGCTACGCAACGTCGTCAGCATCCTGTTTAGGAAATACCTGGCTGGTTTGACGCATTTATGTACATACAGTAGTGTACCAAGAAGCGACTGTAACTGACGTTTCGTGCACCATTTTCTACCTCTCCAGTCATTGACCATTTGCTTAACAACTTCCAACTTCTCAGGGGGAATCGCTACGGTTCCTTGTACGGTATCCACGAGTATACCGAGACAAACTGCCTTGGTGGTGGGTTCAACCAATTTACTCTCACTTATAGTCAGACCTAGTTGCGTCATGACGTCAATCAATGCGTCAAACGATTTTTTGGCGACGCTTGGCGTCCCATATCCCAGGAAGTCGTCAATATAATTTATGACGTTGACGTCACGCAAACGCATGACGTGACGCACCGCGTCGCTGGTTCTCTGGAAGAACTGACTTCCGTGTCGACTCCCGAACGGAATTCTAGTATCAATGAACGTGACGCCCCAGTTGACGCCTAGGAGGTCGTAGTCGCGAGGGTCTACATTTAAGTGCCTGAACGCCCTACTAACATCCACTTTGAAGATATGAGCCCCTCTACCAATCTTTACAAGCTCCTGTGTCAAATCATCGATAGTAGGGAATGTCAACTTGAATTCCGACCCCATGTAACCATTTTTTTCCACACTAGCATTGACAGACGCACCCCTGGGCCAGCTTAGATCCAAAATCACCCTCCTGTTATCTGAGTTGGGTTTGTGCCTTGTCATGAAAGGTGAGTAATGAAGATTTTCGATTGGGGATTTCTGGAATGGACCAATTATAGCCCCAAATTTTTGTTCATCTTCAATGTATTTTTCGACATGTTCAGGGAACAGTACTGCTGATTTGTGATTATTTTTGTCGTGGCTTAAAGGACACGTTCTATTGAATCCCAAGGGGAATCCGAATTTCAAACATTCTAAGAGCTGTTTGTCCCAATATCCTTCCAACAACGACTCCCACGCGTGAATGTTCAACTGTGACTCGACAGGGATACGCGCCCCCAAATAATTTGGAAGGTCGTACTTCTTTACCTCATTGTGCAACTCTATTGGATCCCGACATTTAATCTGCGAGGTGTCCGCACGACTTGGCATTATGGGATCTGTTAGGGGTATGAAACCAAACTTGACCTTGGATTGAGCACTCCAGAGGTCATATGCAAGACACTGTGTGGGCCTGGACACATTGTTTTGGTCATTATAAATGATTGAATTCATGAACTTGTCGTTGTCAACATTGCTAATATAAAACAACAACCTCTGTTGACATATTGGGTTTTCATTTGTTGCCCCTTGCAACACGTCACTTGGAGGCGTACTTTTTGGGGACTCACCGCCCTTGTTCTCACCTGCCATTGCCTGTGAGGTGTGACCCATTGTTTGAATAGGGCCATTATCTGCCCTGTTAGCCGTCTTTGTATCATTACACTTCACCCCACCCTTTGTCAATACAGTTTTATTGTCATTTCTAATGACTTCATGGTGTGCATTGTCTTCAGATGGTTTGACCTGTGAATGAATGTTTGTTTTGTTATATTTCTGAGCCCAAAAAACACGGCTTTTGTCAAATCTGCTATCATTTCTAGGTCCAAACTCATTACCTTTGACTACTTCTGCATAAGATCTAGCCCCACCTTGCCTCCCCCTAGCTTTACAGACTGATATTGAATGCTCCAAGGGACGGACCAATAGGCTTTCTATGTCAGAAGGGGTGCAATTCTTGTTATAGAACACACGAGAGCCCTGTCTACGAGAGATGGTGCCTTCTCCCAATATGACCTTGGCCTCTTCACTGGTTGTATGTCTTTCAACATTCTGGACCCTTTGGTATTTACCAAACACAACTTTTTTACACTGAATATCACTACTTTTCTTGCTGCCCTCCCCTCTAACCATGGGAGGACAGCTATTTACTCGTTTTTTGCATTAAACTTTTTGCTGAATATACAATCTTTCTCAGCATGACCCAAGTAACGACCCTGTGATATACAAAAAGAACACAGATGCTTGTGTAGTCTTCCATTTACCTCATGGTCCCTACTATGTGTACACGACCCGGTCTGAAACTGTTTGCAGTACCAAGGCTTCTGTGACTTATCACTTGTCACCCAACTTTTTGTCCCACTACTATGTTTTTGTGCATGCGCCCGTCGAATTCGGTCGATGCGAGCTGTGTCTTCCCAATTGGAACCACCCCTCTCAAACTCACACAGCAGTACGGCGTGGGCTGCCTTTGCCCCCTGCCACGAGAAATCTGTGGCATCCTCCATTAATTCACCCATGTATTGTATCATTTTTTCCCTTATTTTATGGTCTTTTTCTTCCAACATATTCTTACAGAAGCCTTGTACCCACTGTGACATGGTTAGCTGGTCATATGATAGCCTAGACCTGGTGGCCCCACCCAATATCGCCTCATGAGGCCACGCCACTTTATGTTTTACCAACAATTCTACAGACCCCCCACGTTTGGACTTAATTTTTCCCAAAGTACCTGCAACTTCACTGTGACGCTCTAACTCCCTAATCCTTTTATCCACCTGACGTTGGATTTTTTCAGATTTTCTAATTTTATTCAAAGTTGGAATACAATGTTCTTCATCAGAACTCTCACTACTTGACTGTGAACTATCACTTAGCACTGTAAAATGTTTTTTAGAGAGTTTACTTAACTTCTTGTTGCTTGACGTAGTCGGATGTCCCTTGCCTTCCTGCTGATCCCTTGCCATTCTCTCCTCTACCTTGTCCAACCGGCTGTTGACCTTCTGTAGTTGCTCCAGGATCTGTTTCTGGATTTTTTTCCTGAGGCCCTTGCACACTGCTGGATGGTTGAGTCTGGGAGGTACTGGGAATCACGTGAGAGTCCATCTCTGATTCAGACCCAGCACCCCCTCCACTGAAAGATTCGTCATTCGTTTTATACAGTTCTGCTTCACATTTTTTCCCTGTGGGGGGGTGATGTCTTCCCCCACATTTCCAACATAGTTTCTTTTGTTTTCCCATTACAATTCACTTATATGCCACAAAATATGAATTTGTCTATGTTTTTGCACTGAAAATATATAAACAAGCACTCTCAGTGCTCTGGTCTGACTTTTATCAGGACTTGATTCACAGAAATTCAACGGTTCTCAGCCAAATAATTGACCCAAACAAAAAATATAGGTTAGACCGTCCCTTAGGGGCCCTGATGTCGGGCAAATGGAATCAAGCCTGAATGTTGTCAAACAAGAGCTGCCAAGCTGCTTCAGATCACACTTTCACTGGTCACAACTCCAGTTCATAAGCATATCACTGTCCATGTAAATAAAAGTTCAAGTAAAATCACTAAAATCATAAAAGTAAGTTTCAATCATCGCTCTCCCCAAGAACTAGAAAGTCCAATGAGCAAAAAAGTCCTTCTTGACTGTTCCAGTTCTTGTGGAATAATGAATCTGTCCCTAGAATTTGGTGGGAAAATGCCAGGAAAATTCCACTAGCCAATCAGTTCAAAAATCTCCCTGATTTACAGGGTGAAACCCCTGATGACCCCTTTCCCATTTTTATTTTTCTTTAGACTGGTCCCCAAAGCTTTATATTAAGGTTGGAGCAAGGACTGACTGGGCCAATGCCTAGACACTGCCCCCGATTTTGTTTAAAGATGTTATTCACCACCTTATGGGTCAGCTATAACATTTTTAAATATGTTATTCATCTACTTTTTTGTCAGCTATAACATAGTGAAATTTTAGACCTGTAGCTCATGGCATAGCTGGGCAAGATTTACTTTCAGGTTCTCACTGTTGAGTAAATCAGTTGTAACAAGAAAACTATTGCATTAACAGTATCTTGTTTAAATATGTTCTTCTCTCACTTATGGGTCAGCTAATATAACATAGTAAAATTGCAGACCTGTAGCTCATCACAAAAGTGGAGAAATAGCTAATATGAGGCTATCACAGTTGGAGTAAATCACTTGTAACTAGAAAACTACTGCATTTAGAGAATTTTCTTTAAAAAGGTTATTCACCTCCTTATTAGTCAGCTATAACGTTACGGTAGTGAAATTGCAAACCTGTAGCTCATGTCATAGCTGAGCAATAGCTACTTTAAGCTTCTCACTGTTGAGCAAATCAGTTGTAACTTGAAAACTATTGCATTAACAGTATCTTGTTTAAATATGTTCTTCTCTCACTTATGGGTTAGCTATAACATAGTAAAATTGCAGACCTGTAGCTCATCACAAAAGTGGAGCAATAGCTAATCTGAGGTTATCACAATTGGAGTAAATCACTTGTAACTAGAAAACTACTGCATTTAGAGAATTTTCTTTAAAAATGTTATTCACCTCCTTATTAGTCAGCTATAACGTAGTGAAATTGCAAACCTGTAGCTCATGTCATAGCTGAGCAACAGCTACTTTAAGCTTCTCGCTGTTGAGCAAATCAGTTGTAACTTGAAAACTATTGCTTTTAGAGTATTTTCTTTAAATATGTTGTTCACCTACTTTTCATTGTCACTTAACCAACCCAACCAATGATGATTGCCATGCACATTTTTCTCTTCTGCACCATGTTCATGGCTGCCACTCATCTCAGGAGTGTCTCCCAAAATTTCACTGGAAGTGGATTCCTCATTCCATCCATGTTGAGGATTGCTAAAAATTACTCTTATAGCTGCTCCTGCCATGTTTTTCCTCCTACCGTAAAACAGAGTGGGCTTATGCTATTACTTCTTATGTGTGTTGATGTTGCCATGAATCCTAGACCAGTTATGCTTGGCTCAGTGAATGCGAGGTCAATCTGGAATAAGGGCCCTCTCTTCTCTGATACAATATCATCTCACACCTTTGATTTCCTCTGTCTCACAGAAACACATATTCGTACCACTGATTCTGATAGTTTCCTTCGTTCTCTCACCCCTGATGGGTTCTCTTTGATACATAGGCCACGTTCAACAGGTATTGGTGGTGGTGTTGGTTTCTTCATTCGTGAATCATACAAATATCGCAAGGTGGATAACCCAAATTATAGTTCCTTTGAAAATATTGTCATATCAATTTCAGTTTCGTGCTGAACTTTGCTACTAGCTTCTATCTATCATCCTCCTGGGCTGTGCTCTTCCATTTTTATTTTAGAAGAATTTATGTCCTTTGTTTGTTTTCTGTCTTCTGTTGATTGCAATTACTTTATCTGTGGTGATTTCAATATACACCTTGATGTACCTTGTACTGATACTTACAAATTGGAATCCCTTTTAGAATCATGTAATCTAACACAGTCAGTTACAATACCACTCACTTGCACAGTCATATCCTTGATCTCATTCTTTCCCCCAGTGATCAAGATATGTGTGTTCATGTTGACGTCTGTGAATTTATATCTGACCATGCAGTAATTAAATGTGCTGTTGACTTTCCTTCCTCTCTTGCTAACTGCCAAACAAGAATTTCCTAGAGGAGGTACCATCATATAAATATGTCAAACTTTAGGTCTGACCTTAAAGATATGCCTTTTGTGAAATGTCCAGCAAATTCTGTCTCACTGCTCTATGATCAGTACGTACATGACTTGAGTCGTATCCTTGACAGGCATGCTCCTCTTGTGTCCAGTTTGAAGACGAAACAGCGTGCTGACTGGCTGTCAGAGAGCTATCGCCTTGCAAAGTCACTCAGACGTCAATTTGAACATGCTTGGCGAAAAGATAAATGTCAATACAACAGGAGTTGTCTTTGGCGTCAAATCGCCTGGTGTAATCACCTTGCCAACAGGGACAAGACTGTCTATTACAGGAAACTTATCTCCGACAACAGCCATGATTCCAAGAAACTATGGTGGGAGTTACACAAAGTCCTACATAGATCCCACAGCACTACTTTGCCCACTTGTGAAGACGTTCCAATCCCAAAAATTTGTTCCTTCTGGTTCCCTCTTACTGTCCTTCCATCCATAAATCAAAGGTCCATTTTAACAATAGTTTCTCATATGATGCCCCTATGTTATGGAATGATCTTCCATATGATATATGCAGCGCTCCAAATCTCTCCAGTTTCAAAAGTCGACTCAAAACCTACCTATTTCAGAAATCATTCCCACCATAGCTTCTTACTACCGAACACCGGACCGCCTCCCTGGCAACGACTCGGAACATGTCTAATGTCTCATGATTTATGCCTTACGGATTGGATGGTGTGCCTTAGAATCCGTTGATACGGAGATTAAGCACCTGGACAACTGACTGACTGACTGACTGATTGTGAATCCTCAGTCATTGGCTGATCATTTTGCTACATTTTTCTCATCTGAGTCCTGTAGCATGGTACATCCCCCCTTTGAACCTCCTAAATTAATAGTCTTTACTCAAGTCACTCAAGATGAAATTGGTAAAATAATCAGCAAATCACCCACCAGATCATGCCTGTTGGACCCATTGCCCACATTCCTTATTAAGGAATGTATTGACATCCTTCTACCATCTATAACCAAATTGGTTAATTGTTCGCTCCGGGAGGGACTGGTTCCAGATGGGTTCAAAAAAGCTGTAGTCACTCCACTTATAAAGAAGGCCTCACTTCCTGTTGAGGATTTGAAAAACTACCGCCCAGTATCTGGACTTAGCTTCATTTCTAAACTGGTGGAACGTGTAGTTGCTAAACAGGTGGTTGACCATATTCATTGATATGGTTTGGATAACTCATACCAGTCAGCATATAAGTCAGGTCACTCAACAGAAGCGGCTCTGCTATCAAAAATGATATTCATTTGTCACTATCTCGGGGTGAAGCTTCTGCCTTGGTACTTCTGGATCTCTCGGCCGCCGTTGATACTATTGATCATTCCACTCTCCTCAGCTGTCTTCTGGATTGGTTTGGTGTTGGTGGCTCCGCTCTCAAATGGTTCTTATTTGACAGAATGCTTTCATTCTGTTAAGATTGGTGTGCCTCAGGGTTCTGTTCTGGGTCGTCTCCTATTCTCTCTTTACACATCTCCCCTTAGTACTCTGGTAACACAAAGGCATAAACTTTCATTTCTATGCTGACGATTCACAACTTTATGTTCATCTGTCACACATGAATGCCTCAGCTGCTTTTGATACGTTGAACAGATCCCTTCAAGATGTTAAGGAATGGATGTCGGCTAGCAAACTTAAACTTAATCCTGATAAAACTGAGTTTATACTTTTTGGCTCCAAGAAACAGAGAGAAAGGTTAAATGTATGTTTCCCAATTGACATCTTGGGTAACCCCCTTCACCCCACCGAGTCGGTCAGCAACCTGGGTGTGTGGTTTGACTCTAATTTTTCTTTCTCTAAACACGTCCAGAATGTTAGTAAAAGCTGCTTTATTCAACTGAGGGATTTTAGAAATATTAGGCAGTAGTGCCTGGAGATCGCCATGATATTACGTGTCGATGTTCGTATCGGAAATTCGTGAACAAACTTCGAACATTTCCGATCATGGAGTCAAAAGTGTAAACCAGACAGAAAAATCAAATATTAAATAACAACAAGCAAAATACACACAAATTATCACAAATATAACAAAAATATAACCTAAAAGCCATTCACAGACGTCTCCCTCACTAACAGACCATGCTGGATGTATCTTCACTTGTGATTGGCTCATCTTATGATTACCTTGATAACAGTGGGAAAACCCCAAAGTGTTTCTATTTACGTTATTAAGCGTCCCGCAAGGGACGCTTGTTTGTGTATGGGAGAGCTTCCGGCTCCGCCGGCTCCGCCGGCTCCGCATTTTGTTTTCCTTATAACTCTGTAACCGTTAGGCGGATTCTTTTCACATTTGGCAGGTTTAGGCAGTAGCCTTGGGGAATTTTTTTGAATATGCTGCAGTGACATTTCAACCAATCAGAGAGGTCACATGACCAAAAATGTCTTTTTTCGATGGGGAAGCTTGTCCGGATGATAACTTGAAAGGAATTTTATCAATTCACCTGAAAAATGGCAAATACATTCATTCTATTAAAATCTGGAAATCATTAAATTTTGGCATTGATTGGTCAAGAAATGGCCGAGTAATTATGTCCACCCCCCTGGGGGGTGGATATATTATTTTTGCTTTTTTCGCCGTCTGATGTCCGGCGTCCGATGTCCGGCGTCACGCATGGTTTCCGCTCATTTAAAGGAAAAGTATTAGAGCTATTGTCACCAAATTTGGTATGCAGGCTTATTGGGTCAGTAGCTTGCTTGGGATTGCTTTTGGCTGTTGTACCTCTTTTGCTTACTGAGTAATACTTAAGTACAGCTATTTTCAGTACCCATTGGTTTCCGTGCATTTAAGCCAAGATAATTAAAGATATTTTACTACAATTTTGAATACAAGATTGTTATGTCCATAGCTCGCTTGGTATTGCATTTGGGACTGATAGCTTTGTCAGTACATGAGTAATAGCCATTTAGGTACTTCATTGTGTATTTTCAGTACTACTTTTGAGTAATTTGCTAATATCTCAGAAACCGTAAGAGATAGAGCGATTTCGACAGAATTTTTGACTCACAGGGTAGTAGAAGAGTATTCTGTACAAAATTGAAAATTTTCAATTTTCAATTTTCGCCACTTTTGGCGGCCATCTTGAATTTTTGCGAAAAACGAAAAAATCTTAATATCTCAGAAACCGTAAGAGATAGAGCGATTTGGACAGAATTTTTGACTCACAGGGTATCTAAGGAATGTACTCTTTGCAATTTTCCAAAAATTTTCCCCTCCCCAAAAATGGCGGCCATTTTGAATTTTAGAATTTTTGCCAAAAATGGCAAAACACAAATTTGCTTCTATCTCCTTAACTGTGTGAGATAGAGCGATTTTGTCGAAATTTTCAACCCACAGGGTATCTAAGGAGTGTACTCTTTGCAATTTTCAAAAAATTTTCCCCTCCCCAAAAATGGCGGCCATTTTGAATTTTTGCCAAAAATGGCAAAACACAAATTTCCTTCTATCTCCTTAACCGTGCGAGATAGAGCGATTTCGTCGAAATTTTCGACCCACAGGGTATCTAAGGAATGTAATCTTTACAATTTTCGAAAAATTTTCCCCTCCCCAAAAATGGCGGCCATTTTGAATTTTCGAATTTTTGCCAAAAATGGCAAAACACAAATTTGCTTCTATCTCCTTAACCGTGCGAGATAGAGCGATTTCGGCGAAATTTTCGACCCACAGGGTATCTGAGCATTGTACTGTTGGTAATTTTTAAAAAATTTGCCCCTCCCCAAAGATGGCGGCCATTTTGAATTTTAGAATTTTTGGCAAAACACAAATTTGCTTCTATCTCCTTAACTGTGTGAGATAGAGCGATTTCGTCGAAATTTTCAACCCACAGGGTATCTAAGGAGTGTACTCTTTGCAATTTTCCAAAAATTTTCCTGTCCCCAAAAATGGCGGCCATTTTGAAGTTTTGCCAAAAATGGCAAAACACAAATTTGCTTCTATCTCCTTAACCGTGCGAGATAGAGCGATTTCGTCGAAATTTTCGACCCACAGGGTATCTAAGGAATGTAATCTTTACAATTTTCAAAAAATTTTCCCCTCCCCAAAAATGGTGGCCATTTTGAATTTTCGAATTTTTGCCAAAAATGGCAAAACACAAATTTGCTTCTATCTCCTTAACTGTGTGAGATAGAGCGATTTCGTCAAAGATTTCGACCCACAGGGTATCTGAGCATTGTACTCTTGGTAATTTTTAAAAAATTTGCCCCTCCCCAAAAATGGCGGCCATTTTGAATTTTCGAATTTTTGCCAAAAATGGCAAAACACTAATTTGCTTCTATCTCCTTAACCGTGCGAGATAGAGCGATTTCGGCAAAATTTTCAACCCACAGGGTATCTAAGGAGTGTACTCTGCAATTTTCAAAAAATTTTCCCCTCTCCAAAAATGGCGGCCATTTTGAATTTTTGCCAAAAATGGCAAAACACAAATTTCCTTCTATCTCCTTAACCGTGCGAGATAGAGCGATTTCGTCGAAATTTTCGACCCACAGGGTATTTAAGGAATGTAATCTTTACAATTTTCAAAAAAAATTTCCCCTCCCCAAAAATGGCGGCCATTTTGAATTTTCGAATTTTTGCCAAAAATGGCAAAACACAAATTTGCTTCTATCTCCTTAACTGTGTGAGATAGAGCGATTTAGTCAAAAATTTCGACCCACAGGGTATCTGAGCATTGTACTCTTGGTAATTTTTAAAAAATTTGCCCCTCCCCAAAAATGGCGGCCATTTTGAATTTTCGAATTTTTGCCAAAAATGGCAAAACACTAATTTGCTTCTATCTCCTTAACCGTGCGAGATAGAGCGATTTCGTCGAAATTTTCGACCCACAGGGTATTTAAGGAATGTAATCTTTACAATTTTCAAAAAAAATTTCCCCTCCCCAAAAATGGCGGCCATTTTGAATTTTCGAATTTTTGCCAAAAATGGCAAAACACAAATTTGCTTCTATCTCCTTAACTGTGTGAGATAGAGCGATTTAGTCAAAAATTTCGACCCACAGGGTATCTGAGCATTGTACTCTTGGTAATTTTTAAAAAATTTGCCCCTCCCCAAAAATGGCGGCCATTTTGAATTTTCGAATTTTTGCCAAAAATGGCAAAACACTAATTTGCTTCTATCTCCTTAACCGTGCGAGATAGAGCGATTTCGGCAAAATTTTCAACCCACAGGGTATCTAAGGAGTGTACTCTTTGCAATTTTCCAAAAATTTTCCCCTCCCCAAAAATGGCGGCCATTTTGAATTTTTGCCAAAAATGGCAAAACACAAATTTCCTTCTATCTCCTTAACCGTGCGAGATAGAGCGATTTCGTCGAAATTTTCGACCCACAGTGTATTTAAGGAATGTAATCTTTACAATTTTCAAAAAAAATTTCCCCTCCCCAAAAATGGCGGCCATTTTGAATTTTCGAATTTTTGCCAAAAATGGCAAAACACAAATTTGCTTCTATCTCCTTAACCATGCGAGATAGAGCGATTTCGTCAAAGATTTCGACCCACAGGGTATCTAAGAAAATGTAATCTTTGCAATTTTCAAAAAATTTTCCCCTCCCCAAAAATGGCGGCCATTTTGAATTTCGAATTTTTACCAACAATGGCAAAACACAAATTTGCTTCTATCTCCTTAACCGTGCGAGATAGAGCGATTTCGGCGATATTTTCGGCCCAAGGGGTATCTAAGAAATGTACTCTTTGCAATTTTCAAAAAATTTTCCCCTCCCCACATATGGCGGCCATTTTGAATTTTCGAATTTTTGCCAAAAATGGAAAAACACAAACTGGCCTTAACCGTGCAAAATAGAGTTATTTCGTTGAAATTTTCGACCCATAGGCTATCTAAGAAATGTACTCTTGGCAATTTTCAAAAAATTTTCCTTTTCCCAAAAATGGCGGCCATTTTGAATTTTCGAATTTTTGCCAATAATAGATAAACAGGAATTTGCTTCTATCTTCTTAAAAGGTTGATAGGGTGGACATTACACATGATAATGTGTGTTCTTCTATGCTATCCTGTTTCTATTCATATGTCGCAGCTACAAGCAACAGGGCGTCCTATTTCTAGTTAATGATTAATTAATCATTACGAATTTTCCAAATAAGGAAAACACAAAAATGCTTATATCTCGAAAACCGTGCTAGATAGAGCGATTTCGACGAAATTTTTGACCCGCAGGGTATCTCTGCAGAGTAGTTTTCCCAATTTTCAAAAAAATTTTGTCTCGCCCAAAATGGCGGCCATTTTGAATTTTCGAAATTTTCGCAAAAATTGCAAAACACAAAAATGCTTATATCTCAAAAACCGTGCTAGATAGAGCAATTTCGACAAAATTTTTGACCCACAGGATATCTCTGCGGAGTACTTTTCCCAATTTTCAAAAAATTTTTGTCTCGCCAAAAATGGCGGCCATTTTGAATTTTCGAAATTTTCGCAAAAATTGCAAAACACAAAAATGCTTATATCTCGAAAACCGTGCTAGTTAGAGCGATTTCGACGAAATTTTTGACCCGCAGGGTATCTCTGCGGAGTAGTTATCCCAATTTTGAAAAAAAAATTTTCTCGCCAAAAATGGCGGCCATTTTGAATTTTTGAATTTTTCGCAAAAATTGCAAAACATAAAAATGCTTATATCTCGAAAACCCTGCAAGATAGAGCGATTTCGACGAAATTTTTGACCCACAGGGTATATCTGCAGAGTAGCCATGCCAATTTTCAAAAAAATTTTGTCTCGCCAAAAATGGCGGCCATTTTGAATTTTCGAATTTTTCGCAAAAATTGCAAAACATAAAAATGCTTATATCTCGAAAACCCTGCTAGATAGAGCGATTTCGACGAAATTTTTGACCTGAAGGGTATCTCTGCAGAGTAGCCATGCCAATTTTCAGACAAAAAATTTCTCGCAAAAAATGGCGGCCATTTTGAATTTTCGAATTTTTCGCAAAATTGCAAAACACAAAAATGCTTATATCTCGAAAACCGTGCTAGATAGAGCGATTTCGACGAAATTTTTGACCCACAGGGTATCTCTGCAGAGTAGCCATGCCAATTTTCAAAAACTTTGTCTTGCCAAAAATGGCGGCCATTTTGAATTTTTGAATTTTTGCACAAAAATGCTAATATTTCGAAAACCGTGCTACATAGAGCAATTTCGACGAAATTTTTTATCTTCAGGGTATCTCTGCAGAGCAGCTATCCCAAAGAGCTTTCACTTGGTGAAGTTTCAGACCCATAGCTAATTGCTCACCTACTCAAAAAGAGTAAATGCGAATTACCTCTAAAAGTATTGCAGATGGCCAATTTTTCTCAAATAACTCATTCACCTACTTTTGGAAGAGCTTTCACTTGGTGAAGTTTCAGACCCGTAGCTAATTACTCACCTACTCAAAATGAGTAAATGCTAATTATCTCAAAAACTATTGCGGATACCCAATTTTTATCAAATAACACATTCGTGTACTTTTGGGAGAGCTTTCACATGGTGAAGTTTCAGACCCATAGATGATTACTCACCTACTCAAAATGAGTAAATGCGAATTATCTCTTAAAAGTATTGCAGATAGCCAATTTTTCTCAAATAACTCATTCACCTACTTTTGGGAGAGCTTTCACTTGGTGAAGTTTCAGACCCATAGCTAATTACTCACCTACTCAAAATGAGTAAATGCGAATTATCTCTAAAAGTATTGCAGATAGCCAATTTTTCTCAAATAACTCATTCACCTACTTTTGCGAGAGCTTTCACTTGGCGAAGTTTCAGACCCATAGCTAATTACTCACCTACTCAAAATGAGTAAATGCGAATTATCTCTAAAAGTATTGCAGATAGCCAATTTTTGTCAAATTAATCATTCACCTACTTTTGGGAGAGCTTTCACTTGGTGAAGTTTCAGACCCATAGCTAATTACTCACCTACTCAAAATGAGTAAATGCGATTTATCTCTAAAAGTATTGCAGATAGCCAATTTTTCTCAAATAACTCATTCACCTACTTTTGGGAGAGCTTTCACTGTGAAGTTTCAGACCCATAGCTAATTACTCACCTACTCAAAATGAGTAAATGCGAATTATCTCTAAAAGTATTGCAGATAGCCAATTTTTCTCAAATAACTCCTTCACCTACTTTTGGCAGAGCTTTCACATGGTGAAGTTTCAGACCCATAGCTAATTACTTACCTACTGAAAATGAGTAAATGCGAATTATCTCTAAAAGTATTGCAGATAGCCAATTTTTCTCAAATAACTCATTCACCTACTTTTGGGAGAGCTTTCACTTGGTGAAGTTTCAGACCCATAGCCAATTACTCACCTACTCAAAATGAGTAAATGCGAATTATCTCTAAAAGTATTGCAGATAGCCAATTTTTCTCAAATAACTCATTCACCTACTTTTGGGAGAGCTTTCACTTGGTGAAGTTTCAGACCCATAGCTAATTACTCACCTACTCAAAATGAGTAAATGCGAATTATCTCTAAAAGTATTGCAGATAGCCAATTTTTCTCAAATAACTCATTCACCTACTTTTGGGAGAGCTTTCACTCTGTGAAGTTTCAGACCCATAGCTAATTACTCACCTACTCAAAATGAGTAAATGCGAATTATCTCTAAAAGTATTGCAGATAGCCAATTTTTCTCAAATAACTCATTCACCTACTTTTGGGAGAGCTTTGACTTGGTGAAGTTTCAGACCCATAGCTAATTACTCACCTACTCAAAATGAGTAAATGCGAATTATCTCTAAAAGTATTGCAGATAGCCAATTTTTCTCAAATAACTCATTCACCTACTTTTGGGAGAGCTTTCACTTGGTGAAGTTTCAGACCCATAGCTAATTACTCACCTACTCAAAATGAGTAAAACTTGGTGAAGTTTCAGACCCATAGCTAATTACTCACCTACTCAAAATGAGTAAATGCGAATTATCTCTAAAAGTATTGCAGATAGCCAATTTTTCTCAAATAACTCATTCACCTACTTTTGGGAGAGCTTTCACTTGGTGAAGTTTCAGACCCATAGCTAATTATTCACCTACTCAAAATGAGTAAATGTGAATTATCTGTAAAAGTATTGCAGATAGCCAATTTTTCTCAAATAACTCATTCACCTACTTTTGGGAGAGCTTTCACTCTGAAGTTTCAGACCCATAGCTATTTATTCCCCTACTCAAAATGAGTAAATGCTAATTATCTGTAAAAGTATTGCGGATACCCAATTTTTGTCAAATACTCATTCATCTACTTGTGGGAGAGCTTTCACATGGTGAAGTTTCAGACCCATAGCTAATTACTCACCTACTCAAAATGAGTAAATGCGAAGTATCTCTAAAAGTATTGTAGATAGCCAATTTTTCTCAAATAACTCATTCACCTACTTTTGGGAGAGCTTTCACTTGGTGAAGTTTCAGACCCATAGATAATTATTCACCTACTCAAAATGAGTAAATATGAATTATTTCTTAATAGTATTGCAGATAGCCAATTTTTCTCAAATAACTCATTCACCTACTTTTGGAAGAGCTTTCACACAGGAAAATGAAAAATTGTGAATATCTCGGAAAAGCTATTTCTTCTGCTTTAATGCTCGGCAGGAGATACACACCGCGGCAGTGGTCTTGACAAAAATTTTTGTCTCCCCAAAAATGGTGGCCATTTTGAATTTTCAAAGTTTTTGCAAAACACAAAAATGCTTATATCTCGAAAACTGTGCTATATGGAGCGAACTCAACAAAATTTTTTACCTGCTGGGTATCTCTGCAGAGTAGCCATGCCAATTTTCAAAATATTTTTGTCTCGCCAAATATAGCGGACATTTTTAATTTTTTTATTTTTTGCAAAACACAGAAATTCTTATATCTTGAAAACCGTGCTAGATAGAGCAGACTGCGCTGACTTTGGTTGCCACAACAGTATAAGGCTAGAAACGAAGCATTTTCTTAATACTTTAGCACTCACCTTTATATCCTTTTCGGGACGCTTTGTTTTTGCTATGCAAAAACATTATCTTTTTTTTTTGTGAGCGATCCTCTAGTTTTTATTGCATTCACAGCTAGTTTTGACATTTTAACTGATAAATATTTCAAATTTTTACAAAATATTATTCCGGTTAGTGTTTTATTGTGACCAAAAGGCTACAAAGAAATGAGTTTAGCAAATATCAGTTGTACTTAAAGTTTACCGGTTATTGATCGGCAATGAGCCAGCGAGCGATAATACCGAAGTTTGCAAACATCGTCTCAGCACTATTAGGCAGTTCTTGACTCAGGATGCAGCTGTGTCGGTTGCCAGTGCTTTTGTTAGTAGTCAGTTGGACTACTGTAACTCACTTTTTATTGCGTTAATACATCCTATCCAATGGACAATTGCTTTACCGGTCGGCGCGACCAGTCCCGCCAAACAACAGAAAAAGTCATTCTGTATAGAATACCGGCAGGACCGGTCACGGAGTGTACATTCGCCAGGTGTCGCCTCGTGCATACTTCATGTCTAGACAGAATGACGTCACGGCGTCTTTTTCGTTTGGCGCATGGTGTGTTGTGTACAGATGTGTTTTGCAGAGTGTGTGTAACACGAAGATTTTTTAAAGACAACTTCTAGCTTTCAGTTTATTTTATTTTGAAAAGAACGTTCATCACTTCTGGATTTATTATGGCGTCTCCTGGACAAAAGAGAGGGTTGTGTGGCCATGTTATGGCTCTGTTTGATTCGCATTCTAAATGTGCACGCTGCCATGAGAAGGGCATTGGTGATAACCCTTGCATTAGGATTAAACAGTGCCAGATTTGTGACAATTTTTCTGAGCAACAGAAATTACAGTTGGCCACCCCTACCTACAGGGTTAGGAAAGAACTCCAGAAGAAAGCAAGCTCTCCCTCCCTAGCCGTGGACCCTTCTGATGTTACTGTTATAGGGAAGGTTGAGGGCAAGGGCGACGTCAGTGATAAGGCGAAACTCCCAGTAAGAAACCTAAGAAGTCCTCTCACAAGTCCCCTACCAAGAAGAAAGCTAGCAAAACGCCTGTCGATTTCCAATCTGACCTGAAATCTATGGACGACAAGTGGTCAGAACGTTTTGCCCGGCTAGAAGCCCTTCTCTTGACCAAGTCTTTTCAAGTTCCGGTGGAACCGGTGAAGAATTCAGAGGTGGTTGTTACTGACAGGCCATTCATCCCACCAACTCAGCAGTCTACCGGTACTACCGGTGAGCAGCAACCTTCCAGTGCAGCCAGCAGCAGTGATGTGAACCAAGCCACCCGACCTGTTGAGGTCCCCGGTGCTGTGCTAGCCACCCAGCCTGTTGAGGCTCCCGGTGCTGCACCCAAGATTCATCTCTCTTGCCAGCCCCCTGTGCTTCCGGCAGCAGTTGATAGACCCGAGGTTCAGCCCCCAGGTCCTGCTGTACAACCGGCTACATCTCTCGCTCAGCTTTCCAGTTCTCTTCCCGGTGCTACAGTCCCTGTTGAGGAACCGGTAATGCTCTCAGATCATCTCAGTGACCGGACTTCTAGCTTAGCTGACGAAGGTGAAGTCTCCGACTTAGGATCTACAGGCCCAGATCACGCAGATCTATCTGAAGTGGACCAAGAACTTACGGCTTAACAAACATACAGAGAAACTCGGAGAGGTGTAAGGTCATTCATGGCCTGGAATGACATTCCTGAGTTCGATTCTGCTTCCAGTTCTCAGGACGACAACCCGTTCACCGGTCTAAAGCTTCTCACACTGGGAAAGTATCTGTCAAAGTGCCAGTTGACGAATGGTTGTGCAGAAAGATGGAGAAGCTCAACATAGCAGTGCAAGAGGGTTACCCGTCTCGTACATCTGAGAATGCAGGGCTATCTAGAGACCGGTTTGTTAAACCATCCAAGACTTTGAAGTGGTACAACACTGTGAAAAGAAGGACTTTTCTCGGTCAAAGGTTTATACATGGACTAATGAACTGGCCAGATTAAATAGTACCTTCCCCAGGATAGCCAATAGATCTCTACCCTCAGCACCAGCTTCTAGACCCGTATCACAGGATACCTTGAGGAAGTGGGAAAGGGCTGCACACGACCAATCTTACATGGGTAATCAGGCTGCAGCTTTTAGCCGGTGCCTCACCAAGGTATAGGACAACATGACTTCTCAACTTAAATTAATCCAAGGTGTTACGTCAAAGGGGAAATCTGCTTCAAAGGTCACCCAAGCTGCCGAGGAACTGGACTTTTTAGTGACTTTCAATCGCAGCATCACACAGGCAATGGCCCGTACCATGCAAGACCTGTCAGAGGGAGTGTTTGTAAATGTAGCCAACCTGACACTTGCAAGACGGGATAGCTATCTGGAATTTATCAAAACTGGCATAAACAGGACACTTTAACCTCTCTCAGAACAGCCCCCCTTCATCTCAGTGCTCTATTTTCTGACCACATCATAGCCAAGGCTGAGGAAGAAATAAGTCACTTTGAGGATAAACGTACTTCAGGCCCCTCTCAGAGGAAACCTCAGCGTTTCCACCTGTACTCTCAACCTCTTAGACAGCAGCAGGATATGGACCGGAAACAAGGCCTGCCAGCTTGGAAACAGCTGGGTAACAGAAGACGTGGTCAGAGATCTCACCGGGGCAAAGGGGCTTCTTCATTTTCACAACGCCCTGTCAAGACACAGAAGCAGTATAAATGACAATTATTGTGCTCAATCAGTGACCGGAATGTCAGTGCCAAGTTATTTGACCGGTCAAGTGAAAGCTTCTGTTTCAAAGACAAGAACTCATTTACCTGTATCTTATCCTGTTGTTTCTCATGTACCTTTTGCAGGAGGGTCACCACAAAAGAAAGGCGTAATTCCCGAGCATCAAATGTCAATAAAGTCTGTGAAAGGTGTTTCCTGTGTAAATCACTTGAGTTCTGTACAAAATGTCACAAATGTCCCACTTGTTGTACCAAATCCTCCTGTAGGGTCAAGATTGCACAAGTTTTGGGAAAAATGGGCAGCTCTAGGCGTCAACCTCAAGGTGGTTTCAGTCCTCAAAGAGGGTTACATCCTACCCTTCCGGTCCAGACCTTATCTGACAAGAGAACCGACAATAACAAGCTGTTATGTAGATCCTCACAGGAACAGCTACCTGTTGGAGGCATTGCATCAGCTGTTAAACAAAAATGCTGTAGAGTTGGTCCAAAATCCACAGTCCCTGGGGTTTTACAACTGGTTGTTCCTTGTACCAAAGCCCAACAACCGGTGGCGTCCCATCTTGGATCTGAGCAAATTAGACAAATTTCTGAAAACACAAACCTTCAAAATGGAGACCCCAGAGACAATACAGACATCTCTCCAGACAGGGGAGTGGGTGACCTCCATCGATTTCAAAGATGCGTACTTCCACGTCCCGATAAACAGCCAATCCTGGAAGTACATGCGTTTTCATATCCAGGGTCAGACCTATCAATTCAAAGCTCTACCCTTTGGCCTTTCCACGGCTCCCATGGAGTTCACAGTGATAGCCAAAGAGGTCAAATGGCTAGCAATGAGAGAGGGTATAAGAGTCCACCAGTACCTAGACGACTGGTTGGTCAGAGCCACATCCCACCGGGTTTGTCTTCTGCACACACAAACCCTAGTATCCCTCTGCAGGGAATTGGGTTGGCTAGTAAACGAGGAGAAATCAGAGCTGGAACCCAAGCAAGTTTTCGATTTCGTAGGTTACCAGTTCGACTTGAAAGAAGGCAGGGTCAGACCCACCCAAGAACGTTGGCAGACCCTGCAAAGCAAGATACAGGAAATTCTTTCAAAGCCAGTATGCCCGGCCCGGAATTTAATGTCCCTGATCGGTCTTCTAACTGCCACAGAAAAACAAGTACATTTGGGCAGGTTACACATGAGGCCCATACAATGGCATCTGAAGAACAGTTGGAGAGTGCCGGAAACTCTGGAGAAGACCATCCTCATTCCAAGATCACTCCACCCACATTTAAAGTGGTGGCTGGAGGAAAGCAATGTTATCACAGGACAACCCCTACACCCTCTAGCACATGCGTTACAAATCTTTACAGACGCATCAAAAGAAGGGTGGGGCGCTCACTTAAACGAGCACATGGCAAGAGGAAGCTGGTCACTCCCAGAATTCAAACTGCACATAAACTTCCTAGAGTTAAAAGCAGTCCTTTTGGCTTTAAAAGACTTCCAAGCTCTCTGTTCAAACAAAGTAGTTCTCATAGCTACTGACAACACCACTGTGGTAGCATATATAAACAAGGAAGGGGGAATGAAGTCGGGCCCCTTGTGTGCACTATTATGGAGAATTCTGACCTGGTGCACCAGAAATCAAGTAACCCTCAAAGCTCGACATATCGACATATCGTGTCGTCTAAATGTCATAGCCGACAAGCTATCCAGACTGGGGCAGACCATTCAAACAGAATGGTCCCTCAATCCAGAGGTATTCAACGCAATATGCAACTGGTGGCACAGACCCCAGGTGGATCTTTTTGCCACCAGGTACAACAACAAGCTCCCACGGTTCGTATTCCCAGTCCCAGACCCCCAGGCTTTGGCAGTGGATGCTCTCAGTCTGTCCTGGGAGGGACTGGACCCTTACGCCTTCCCTCCAGCAGCCATCTTGGGCAAAGTGGTGGAGAAGTTGCAGGACTACCCATGCAACAGAATAATTCTGATTGCCCCAGGGTGGCCCAACATGCCCTGGTTCTGGGATCTAGTGACAATGTCCAACCAAATTCCATTGTGCCTGCCCAACATACCAAACTTGGTGTTTCAGCCCTTCAATCAGGTCCTTCACAGGAACCTCTCGAATCTGAACCTACATGCCTGGCTCCTAGAGCCTCAGCAATCAAGGAACAAGGCTTCTCTTAGGCAGTGGCAGCACAAATTGAGGCTCCTCAAAGAGGATCAACCAGATCTGTCTATGCAGCAAAGTGGTCCATTTTTACAAAGTGGTGCCTCAGTAATCAGGTGGACTTCAGGGCATAGCTGACTTCCTCCTGTACTTATTTCAGAACAGGAAATTACAACCAGGCACTATAGATGGTTATAGATCAGCCATTGCTGACAAATTGGGTAATGTACCAACAAATGTCAGCAAAGATGAAAATCTTACACGTCTCCTGGACAGTTTCCATAGAGACAGACCCAAGGGTAGGAGGGGTATACCCTCCTGGAATTTGTCCCTGGTTTTACACCAGCTGACCAAAGCACCCTTTGAACCCCTTAAAGAGGCTTCTCTAAAACACTTGACCTTCAAGACTGTTTTTCTTCTGGCCCTAGGGTCAGGTAAACGCAGGAGTGAGATTCATGCCTGGCTCCATAAGAACATCAGGCACCAGTCAGACTGGTATAAGGTGTCTTTGTATCCTTCCCCCAGCTTTCTAGCCAAGAATCAGCTGGCCAAGGAGGGTCCAGAAAGTGTGGCCCCAGTGGTTATTCCAGCCCTGGCCCCTACTCTGGATAAGTCACTCAAGGGTGACAGGTCACTATGTCCAGTTAGAGCCCTACGCTATTATTTGGACAGGACCTCAGATCTCAGGCAGAACAAAGAGTTAGTTTTTGTCTCTTTCAAAAAAGGCTTTGACAAGGACATCTCTCCTGCCACCGTCTCCTCATGGATCAAACAGATCCTATGCTATGAGCTCTCTGACCAGCAAGCCCTCACTCTACATCAGGTTAAAGCCCATGATGTAAGGGCTTTTGCTGCTTCTAAAGCCTTCCAATCTGGGATTTCTTTAGACCAGATCTTGTCAGCTTGCCACTGGAAATCTCACAACACCTTCACACAATTCTATCTGAAGGATGTGGCCTGGGCTGACTCAGAGGTTTTCCATGTAGGGCTGGTGTAAAAGGAAATCCTCCCCCCCCCCCCCCCCCCCCCCCCCCCCCCCCCCCCCCCCCCGAAAATCCTCCCCCCCCGGGGGGAGAATTTCCTAGGAAATCATCCCCCCACCAGGAAATCCTCCCCCCCACCTGTTGAAAAAAATTTTATATTGAAAAATCATCAAATTCTTGATAAACTTTATTAAGCATAGATTAATATAGTATGTAATTCAATGAACACAGCAAAAATTCTAAAAACACACACCTGCATCAACAAACTGCAGTATACAAAAGCATCCCAGGCTTTGTTGTTTTGTTTTAAGCAGCCTAAACAGGAGTAGAAATCAAAGACCTGAGTAGGTAGCAGATTATGTGAAGTACTTTTAACAATGTAGGGGCAATTGCACTTGTAATCCTTCCTAAGTGAAGACAGGATAACTGTTACACTTTGATCAATTCATAGGAGAATGTAAAGCATACAACAATAAACAAGGAGGGGCAAGAGGGGGCTTCAATTTTTAAAAAATATATCATCAAAGGCTTAGGTTACATGAATCTAACTTAGTCATAAAAAGGTAACTGAAAATTAAGACATATAATCATATTAATATTCTAATTTGTTCAGTTTATATCCCTTATGAATACTGTTTGGGCTGTCCCTTATATAAATGTATTCAAATTGATTTGATTATTTCCAATCCATTTGATATATATGCGAAATATACATTTCAGGGTTCTTTGGGAGTTACCAACAACAGTAAAAATCACTAATGATTTCTTCAGAAAATAATACAGAAAGTATGCCAGTGACAAAAGTATGCATTTAAAGGGGGGTTCCATAATATTTTTCATTTTGTTAATATATAGATAGATAGATAATTTTTTTATTACACTGACAGTGTGTTTTTATTTTTTGCCAAAATTCCCTGGGATTTGAAGAACTTACAGTTTCTATATTTGCAATAATATTTTTGTTATATTGCCTCTCATAATATCGGAGTCTTTTGTCAAATGTTTTTCTTGCAGTTGAAAATTTCATTCTTAATGATTTTTTATGTTGTAAATTACTTGTTAAACATCGAGCTGACCTTTCCTTATGACACATATCTTTCCATAAGCTAGTTAATTCACTATTCCAAAATGGTTTATAACTTTTAAATTTTTTACATAACATCTTTCCTTGAGATTTGTAATTTATATATTTATCCACTTCTGCAATAGTACATTGACAAAATTCAGAATACACAAGATCTAGCTGACACTGTTGATTTTCAGTTTTTTAATACAAAATTTGTGTAGTTACAGTATGGTGGGGGGAGGATTTCCTAGAAGATCTGTTACGAAATCCTCCCCCCCCCCCCCCCCCCCCGGGTGGGTTATTTCCTGGTGGGGGGGTCATATTCCTAGGAGTTCCTCCCCCCCGGGGTGGGTTATTTCCTGGTGGGGGGGTCATATTCCTAGGAGTTCCTCCCCCCCCGGGGTGGAGGATTTCCTAGGAAATTTACCCCCCGGGGGAAGATATCCTAGGACATCCTCCCCCCGGGGGGGGGGAGGATTTCGTGGTACACCGGTTGTGGCTGCTCAGCAGATCCACAAACAAGCCCAATATGAGGGGACATGCTTGTAAATATGTACATAGTGTATATACTTATACTTAGATAAGTATAAATTAATCAAAAAAAAAAACCAAAAAAAAACTGTGACATGCTTCCCTTGGGAGGTTTATATTTCTTGGGGTTGAACTCATCCCTCTCTTCCCTCCGCTCAGAGCAGTAATGCTTAAAAAAGAGGGGGGGAGCAGTGTCGGTTAATCCAGCCGGTTAACCGGTCTTCTGGATACCGACTTAGGCCCTGTTGGGGTACCTGGATCAGGACTACCCAGGCCTGGAAACTTTGTTAGTTTTTGAGTTCACTCAAGTTCCCTAGTAACTTACCCGCCGACCAAGCGGTAGTTATTCAGCAATTGTCCATTGGATAGGATGTATTAACGCAATAAAATTGCAAATTTAATAAATAAATTAAATTTTTATAAGTTAATACCCTATCCAATGGACAGACAAGGCCCTCCCAACCGACCCCGCTATCAGCTTACTAGGGGTCTAATAGGTTTAGACAATGAAAAAGACGCCGTGACTTCATTCTGTCTAGACAGGAAGTATGCACGAGGCGACACCTGGCGAATGTACACTCCGTGACCGGTCCTGCCGGTATTGTATACAGAATGACTTTTTCTGTCGTTTGGCAGGACCGGTCGCGCCGACCGGTAAAGCAATTGTCCATTGGATAGGGTATTAACTTATAAAAATTTAATTTATTTGTTAAATTTGCAATTTCAGGAGTCTCTCCAAATTCAATCTTTACAGATTACAGTCTGTCCAAAATAGTGCAGCTAGAATTGTTACAAATTCGAGTAAATATACTCGGATAACTCCGGTACTCAGCAAACTCCATTGGCTCCCTATTCAGTTCGCTCAGAGTTCAAACTGGCTACCCTGGTGTACAAGTTTATTCATACTGGTTTCCCTAAATTCTTCGCTCCATATCTATCCACATACCACAATACTTACAATACTAGGCATAGTCAGAGTGTTGCCAATTTCCTTAATGTACCAAAATTTCAGCCTACAATTCACAAGTCAACTAAGCAGTTTGGTTTCAGTTTTGCCTTTGATGCTCCCACTGTTTGGAGTTCACTTCCTAAAGACATTCATGCATCACCCACTATTGCCTCTTTTAGAAAGAAGCTCAAGACCTATCTCTACACAAAGGCTTATCCTCCTTAGCTCATTTTCTCTTATGGCTTCTCTGTGGTGCCGAGCTATTTCTGTCCCTGGACTTTGAATTTGCATATTGCTATTGTCTTGTTGCGCCTTAGAGTCTACTACTCAGTGGAGATTAAGCATTATAAAAGTTGAAGTAGAATTAGAATTTTCAGTCACCTATAACATGGTGAAATTGCAGACCTGTAACTCATTCCATAGCAGAGCAATAGCCTCTATCAGGTTCTCACTGTTGAATAAATCAGTTTTAACTTTATAAATATTGCATCTAGAGTATTTTCTTTCAATGTGTTATTCATCTACTTTTGGGTCAGCTATATCATAGGAAAATTGCAGCCCTTTAACTCATTATATAGTGGAGCAGAAACTACTTTGAGATTCTCACTGTTGAGTAAATATAGGAATAACGCCCTCCAAACCATGGTATACGCAGAATTTTACCATGGTTTGAGGTAATAAACCCCTCAGGCGAATCCTATTCTAACATGACAAAACAATTAAAATACTTGTTACTTACCTTATATTTAGCAAAATTTCATGTCCATTTGCAACACATCAAAACACATCAGGCTGTTCCACCACTTGTACATTGTGGCAAGTAGCATTTTCTCACTAAATATGCCAAAAATTAAGAGTCGCATGTAGGTTGATAGAGTTGTGAAACAGACTTTCTAAATAATTTTTTTATTATCTTTAATAAACATCAAGAAAACATGATAAAACAAATACTTTTGGAATTGTGGAGATAATGCATTAAATTAAACAAATTATAAAAATTTTACAAATCATTTACACAGAACTATTAAAATATTGTCCAGTATCCATATTTGGAAACAAGTAAAGTGAAATAAATGTCTTAATAATTAAACACTTGAAATATCTGTTTTAAAATTTACACTTAAATAAAGTACACCATTAAGAAATAGTTCTTGATAATATTTTCTATTTCTTATTTATATTGATGGTCACATTTCCACCAGAAATGTTTGCATTTTCAAGTAGATTCAATGGTGCATCCCCTACAAGGGAGAATCTACTGGCACTATTGTGCACAGATGAGATAACTGGGCTACTGAATTTACCATATCTATGCAAAATTTCACTCATTTGTTTTCTTTTCTGATTTGAGGAAGTGGCAACATAAGGAATCAAGCTGTTTGGGTCTTTGTGACCAGTAACATTTATTATGTCATTTGGTGCGATGTCGTTGTGTGCCAAAACTGTGCAAGCTGTTGCATGAATGCTGTGATTTGTGTATATTTTTGTCAGGCCCCCTAATTTGGAAATTGTTTGCATCATGTTTTCGATGCTGTTTTTATCTAATTTCCTTTTGTACCAAATACTCATGCTCTCAAAGCTTTCAGTTTGGGGCTTTCTGGGGATTTGAAAAAAGGCATCATCTTCTTGTGACAATTTTGACAAATACAATTTGAGCGAGGTAATGGGACACTTTGGGTCACCAGGTTGTGAATACATCCTTTGCTCTTTATTTGATTGTTTGTTCTCAACCCCATGATTTTTTTTGGTGGTTTCATTGAAACATATTGTTGCAAATTCACTGTCAGGATTCTGATCATCCCGACAAAAAACAAAATCTTGTTTTTTCAAGGTTGCCAAGCCCTCCCTCCCCCTTCTACCAAAATGCAGAGATATTTCAAAAAATATTTTGTGCAACAAACTTGTTGGGTTGTCATTTGACAAGATACGCGTGTCATATATCCTTTTCAAATCACCAGGGGCTACAGCGGTCTTATGTTTGCTGACATCTAAGCCTGCTGCTTTGTTAAGCCGAATCCTCCCAGTGAAAACTTTATTTGCTGCCATGAAACTTTTACCACTGACAATGTTCACTGATTTATTGTGTGGTGGGCCCTGCAAATATCGGTTAAATCCAGCCCTAATTCCAATGACTGCTGATTTTGAATAGGGCTTGCCATTTTTGGAATTCACTTCTCCATAGAAGCGCCTCAGTAATTCAGCCAATTGTGTTTCGTCAAGAACTTCAAATTCTTGTGGAAGGTCATGTGTTTTGAGCCAATCTAAAATATTAATATAGCCTTTCATAATATTTTAAAATGTAAAATACCTGGTGGAAAATAAATAATTTGAATATTTTTTTTATCTGAAATATAAAAAAAGCAAATTCCATACTATTAGGAAAACTACCTTTAAAAATATTGACAGCCCATTTGGTTTGGCGCTTTGTGTTGATCTCTGAGTTTGCATCTGATATGTTATTCAACCCCTCCTCATCCAATTCAAAATATCTAGATCTCTCTGGTATAGGGGGTAACTCAGTCTCAGAATGACTTTCACTCTTTGCCTCTGACCTGAAATCCTTGTCTTCTTCCTTTAATTCTGTACTAAACAAGTAATGCAAAATACCAGGGTCAATCTCCTCCACTAAAAAATCAGCATCAACATGTTCAAAAAACTGTTCTTGTTTGTGTTTGTCAACATCGTCTGCTTGTGGTTGCTTCGCATAATTGTGTTCGGTCAAAAGGTCATTTTTCTCATCATTTAGGAAGTCAAATTGTTCACCAAGAAGCTCAAAATCAGCATCTATATCCATGTTTTATGTTCCATATATTTTCTGTTCATCATCAAACTTAAATTTAATAAAAAAAGTGCTTTTATCATTAAAAATTTTTATTGATCGTTAACTGTCAAAAAACCGGAAGCATGTACTTGTTTATTGTTATTTGCGATTGGATGTCACTGGAACAGCCAACATGTATATCAAGGTTTTACCATAGCTCGCGACCAATCAGAATCGCGGACACAGCCGTGTCATGTTAGAATCAGTTGTAACTCGAAAACAATTGTACTTACAATATATTTTCCACCTACATTTTATGCCTTAACAGTAAACTTGGTACTTTACTTCTGAATACCATTTACAGGGCACAAATGTTTTGTCCTTCTCTTTTTTTCACTTTTACTCTAAAACTCAAAACACACAGTCAGCTGACACAGAGCCCATTCACGGGCACTGATTGCTTGTTTTTCTACATTATCACATATTTTGCACTGTAATTTGGAAATGGTAAGTCTCATCAGCCTCAATCTGTACTAGATATGATTTATATATGTGATCTTTGTTTTTAATGGAATTAAATTCTGTAGCTTTAATTTTAAGGTCATCTTAAAGTCTCTAAAATGACCTCAAAGACTCATTTTATGAAATTTTACCCACTTGAATTCCTGTATTTGTCAACCTATGTCACTCATGCAGCTAAAATCTGATGATAATGTATTAGTTTTATATATGGCAAACACTAAGGTTTTATGTTTATGTTTGACTTGTGTTTGAGGTCAATAAACACCCCCGCCTGTTGGACTTTTTCTACATTTTTCATATACTTTGCATTGTAACTTCGAAGTGGGGAGTGTGAACAACCTCTATCTGCACTTGTTTAGGTATGACTTGGTTGCACTAGCGTGTGAGTATCAAGAGCACTTTACTGATATATTGTTGCAAGAGATTACAACTGTCATCTTGCTTGTCAATCATAATTGAAGGAAAATTTTAAAATATTGGAAACAAACGGCCAAATCTGAATCAGTTGCACACTTCTATCCTATATTTTTGTGCATTTGAGACTTATATTGTGATTTCATTGAGAGGAAACATCCATGTTTTGGTTTCACAGGTTTTACTTCATGTCATTGGCCTGTTTGATTGGGGATGTACTAAAATGCAGACTTGGTTTTGCATTGACGACCTCTCAATCTACATGTTTTTGATACCGACCCATCCCTACACTAGATACAACTTCTGTTTGTGAAAATCAGCTTACACACGTGCACTGTAAGGATACAAACAATATTCTGATAGTTTTACAAGAATACCTGTAGTTTCTGTAGTGTTGCTACTTCTTGACCCTGTTTCTCAACAAATTCAGCCTGATTCTGGGTACCCAGTTTCTCGATAACTTTTTTAGTTATATCCACCAGAGGCATTAGATGGGTATTATAGATTGATCTAATCTAATCTAATCTACTGCTTTGCAAGCGCAATATCTTCCCCAGAAAGGGGAACTCAGTGCTCTGATTAAACAAAATCATTATCATATGGAGAGTCGAGGGGCGTTCAAGGTCAGTAATCCAGGATTGTGGGTGTGACCAGGAGGGAAGAAAACTAAGTCGGGAAACTAGAGCTGAAGAGGTGGGTTTTGAGGTGCTTCCTAAAAGATGCAACAGAGGGACTGTTTCTTACATGAAGCGGGAAAGAGTTCCAAAGGACTGGGGCGTAGTGGCTGAAGGAATTAGAAAAGTGTTTGATTAGTGAACCATACAATCGAAAGTGGGGGTTTAAAGGAACTTGAATTTGGGGGTACTTGTATTTCTAGAAGAGGTGTAGGGGTGGATTAATTCTCTCAGGTAAACTGGTTGACCTTGGTTGAGAACTTTGTATGTAATAAGGCCAATTTTAAATTGTGCTCTGAATCTGACTGGTAGCCAATGGAGTTTTTTTAGTTGAGGGGTAATATGGGAGAATTTAGAGGAACAGGTGACAACCCTGCAGAATGAGTTTTGGACTAACTGCAATCTCCTTAACTCAAAATCTGTGAGGGGTAAGAAGAGTGAATTACCGGTACAATAATCCAAACTGCTGCTCACCAGAGGTAAAATTTATTTCAAAGACACTAATAGAAAATCAGAGGCTTGGGATCTTTTGATGTGGTAAGATTTTATCCTTCAAGGTTAAACAAGGTAGCCAAAATTAAAAGTGTTTATTATTCAATTATTTGTTCTAGGCATTGGGATGTCAACCATTAGTTAAACAGAGAAATAGTTTTTCTTCACCAGGAAATTTTAGTTGAAATGGCATGGTCAGGACCTGAGATTTATGTGTTTTTAATATTCCTTACCATATACACTCTCTGAATGCCCTTGACTAAATGCCCATGACTAAGTATTTGCAAAAGTTTGGGATTTGCAGTTACGAGAATGAAAACTTGCCAGGTATTCCGAAAAAAATGACCCGAATCTAGTTAATCACATTTTAGTTTACACCAGATGGAAGCAAAGTATGGTCAATGTAGACAAATGTATCTGAAATAAAATGTGAAATAACTGCCAAAATAAGGAAAATTTTGTTGAAGATGAATATATGGTAATTACCATATTATTACCATTGGATTTTAATTAAATTAGTTTTACATTGTAATAACATAATAATGTATTCATTTAGATTTGGAGGGGCTGGTGGGGGGGGGGGGGGGGGGAATTCAAAGACATTGGGGTCTCAGAGAGTAATGACGTTAATTGTTAATTATAGTACTCAGCAGAGTTCATCTTAATGAGGTTTGATTGTGTACTGAAACCTTACCCAGACTGAACGCAGTTTTTACTTTGGTTTGCATTCTCACTTACTAGGAACAGAATATATTGTATTGATGCATCTGTAGTGTATATTGTACTGTTTAGTTTATGACGTAGTTTTATTGCGTTAATACATCTTACCTAGTGGACAGATGCATTTGTCCGGCGCCTTGCCGGTCTCGCCAAACGTTAGAAAAAAACGTCCTGAGCTGGGCTCTGGCCGGGACCGGTAGTGTCCTGTTCATTCGCCAGGTGGCTGTGTAGCCAACCTGCCGGTGTACTGCGCATGCTCGCGCATGCGCTCTTCCTCTTTTTGTTTGGCGCGTCCATTTTGAAAACGCTTGAAGTTTAAGAGAAACTTTTTGTAATTTTACTAGTGTTATACTGGATATTTAGTTGAATTTATTTAGTGGTAGTTATCTTCATATATCATGGATTCACCAGGAGAAAAGAAAGGACAAAGGCGGGGGTCATGTGGCCACGTAATGGCCGCCTTTGATCTACATAAGAAATGCGCGCGGTGTCGCGATAAAGGCATTGGGGATGACTCTTGTGTTAAAGACAAACAGTGTAGTGTGTGTGATTCATTTTCGGATGAACAGAAAGAACTGATCTCTACCCCTTCTTATAGGATCAGAAAGGAAAAGAAAGCAGGTATTCTAGTTTCCCCTAAAGACGTGGAGGTTATTGCTCCAGTGGATTCTGCCACTGCTGAACCTACTTTCTCTGCTCCATCTCAGTCTTCTTCTAATTTTGTTACTGCAGAACAATTCTCATTAATGAACGATAAGTGGACTGAGCACTTTGCACGCTTTGAGGCCTTGTTGAGCAGAGGCAATGTCTTTTCTACCCCCAAAGCTGCGGTGAATCCTGTCAGTTCTAAAGTGATGATATCAGATTCTCCATTTATCGCTCCGGCTGCCCGGCCCACCGGTCCGGTGGAGACCCCGGCAGTGCAGGAAGCTGTTACTAAAGTTAAAAAGTCCAAAGACAAGAAGCAGAAAAAACCGGTCAAGTCTGATAAACCGGTTCATGTTGATAAACCGGCCCCTACTGGGAACGCCTCCGGTCCGGAGGCTGTAGGGCAGTTTCCGGTACCCAGGAAAGTTGTGCCACCGGCCTCTTCCGTCTCTGTTCCACCGGAAGATCTTCAAGCCGGTCCCCCAGATGATACTGCAGTGACTAAACCTTCATCTTCAGTTATTGCAGATTCCTTCACCGGTAGTTTCACCCTACCACCGGAACCGGATGAAGTAGACTTTGATGACCCTCTTGCCGGTTCAGATGTCTCATCCGACCACTCTGACTATGATGAAGGTGAAATATCTTCAGATACTGTAGAACGCTCTGATCAGACAGAAGAAATGAACTATCGTGAAACTGTGAGATCCATCCGGTCGTTCATGGGCTGGACCCACATACCTGATTTTGAGAGTGATTTGAATGAGCCTGATAAATCAAATAACCCATGGAAGGGTAAGAACCCCAAAAGGCCAACTCGTATCTCCGTCGACATGCCTCCGGACGACTGGCTTTGCCAAAAATTGGAGAGACTGAACACTGTTGTTGCTGAAGGATACCCGTCCAGGGCACAAGATTCCGCAGGACTAAAAAGGGATCAATTCCTTAAAGTACCGAAGTCACAGGCCAGGTGGTATCAAATGTATACCATCAAACAGGATGGTCCTCACCGGCCCGGGAAGAAACTTTTCAGTTGGCATAACACGGAAGCAAAGTTAAACTCACAATTTCCCAGGATTACTAAGGCTTCGGCCTATCCTGCTGCTGGACCGCCTTCTAGGCCAATTTCACAAGAATATCTCAGGAGGTGGGAAAAGTGTGCTAGGGAGAATCAATAGCGCAGCTGGCTTCAATAGGTGTACTAGCGAGCTACAGGAGAGAATGTCTGGGAATGTGTCCATGCTATACTCCCGCTTCAATAAGGGCAAGGCCCCTAAGGAAGTTACCAGCGCCCTGACTGATTTAAAGGACTTGATGGCCTTTCATCAAAACGTTTCTGTCGCTATGGGAACAGCATTGCAACATCTAGCAGACAGCTTATTTGTTCAATTGTCCAACCTTATTCTGATTCGCCGTGATGCTTATCTTGAGCATGCTAAGCCGGGCATCAAACAAGACACATGGTTACACCTCAGGAACGCTCCTCTGTTTGGATACGGCCTCTTCCCGGACTCAGTCATTGCGACTGCAGAGCAGGACATCATTAAACATGAGGCTGCCGGCACTGCTCTGAGACCCGGACCGGGTGCTTCACAGCAGGCCGGTTGGAGAACAGCCAACAGGTATCGTCCTTATGAAAGGAAGGATAACAGGTCTACTGCTCCGGACCAAGAGCACCAGCCATGGCGTCAGTTTAGCAGGTCTAGAGGCAGGGGACGTGGACGGGGTAGAGGGGTGAATCCTCGTTTCTCTCGTTCAAAAGGTTTTAAGTCCTATAAATGACAATTATCGCATAGCTCCTCCACCTCTTTACCAAATGTTAGTGGAGGAAAAGCCAGAGCAAACTGTGCAACATCTAGTTCAAGACAGTTTAAGTTGCCAAAAGATAGTCAAGTTGCCAAGTGTAGATCTTACTCAGAAACATTCAAACCAGACTGTATTTTGTCATGTTGTAAATCCTGTTCAGTATGCAATTTCACAAAGGCTTCCACAAAAGAAAGGTGTAAGACCCGATGTAGAGAAAACAGAAATAAAGTATGTCAAAGGTGTTTCTTTTGTAGATCATTGTCTTTCTGCCAAATCTGTTCCAAATGTCCCCAATGTTGTCACAGAGTTGGGTGTAGGGGGCAGACTTCAAAAGTTCTGGCCGAAATGGGAAACACTGGGAGCGAATCCAAGGGTGGTCTCCATCTTGCGGGAAGGCTACACACTTCCGTTCAAGATGAGACCCCCACTGTCCAGATTTCCTCTCATCAAAAGTGGTTATGCAAATCCGGCAAGAAGTCTAGCTCTCTCACAGGCTCTAGGTGCCTTGATAGAAAAGGTGGTGGTAGAAAAGGTAGTGGTGCGGACCTCCCTATCCTTTTACAACCGCCTGTTCCTGGTCCCAAAACCCGACAACAAGTGGCGGCCAATCTTGGATCTCAGTCAACTCAATCTTTTTCTCAAAACAAACACATTCAAGATGGAAACACCGGAGACCATCCGGGTCTCATTGCAAAAAGGGGAATGGGTCACGTCTCTGGATTTCAGCGACGCTTACTTTCACATCCCCATCCATCCCAGATCCAGAAAATACCTCAGGTTCTTTTTGAACAGCAAGGCATATCAGTTCACAGCCCTTCCTTTCGGACTGGCCACTGCTCCACTGGAGTTTACCAAGGTGGTCAAAGAGGTGAAATTGATGGCTCAGGCCAGGGGTATACGAATCCACCAGTACCTAGACGACTGGTTGCTCAGAGCCCCGGACCCGGGAACTTGCCAACAAAATACCCAGACCCTCTTGGACCTGTGCCGCGAGTTGGGTTGGGTGGTAAACATGAAGAAATCCGAGCTGGTACCTCAACAAATTTTCAATTTCGTAGGTTACCGGTTCGATCTCCTAACCGGACGAGTGTTACCCACCTTGGAGCGTTGGGAGACGCTGAGGGCAAAACTGCTCTTTATCAAGAACAAGGACAGTTGCACCGTCAGACAATTAATGTCGCTCATAGGTCTCTTGACAGCGACAGAGAAACAAGTATGGTTAGGTCGCCTACACATGCGGCCAATCCAATGGCACCTCAAGAAGCACTGGCATGTACCGGAGATTTTGGACAAGGAGATTCCGGTCCCCCCTACCCTCCACCCTCATCTGGATTGGTGGTTGGAGGAAAGGAATGTACTCCGCGGCCAACCACTACATCCAATGCGTCACGCTCTTCAAGTTTTTACAGACGCATCAAACGAAGGTTGGGGCGCTCACTTAGGGGACTACATAGCAAGAGGCGTTTGGTCAGAACCGGAAAGTCGCCTCCATATAAACTTCTTGGAACTAAAAGCAGTCTTCCTGGCGCTCAAGAGTTTCGAGCATCTCTGCAGGGATCAGATTGTCCTAGTAGCCACAGACAACACAACTGTGGTCTCCTACATCAACAAGGAAGGAGGTATGAGATCAGGCTCTCTTTGTGCCCTCCTTTGGAGACTTCTGTCGTGGTGCCACCCCAAGGGGATAATCCTCCGAGCGAGGCACATCCCGGGTCGCCTAAATGTGATAGCGGACAAACTGTCCAGGCACAACCAGGTGATCCAGACAGAATGGTCTCTGTCTCAACAGGTGTTTCGTCTCTTGTTCTCCAAATGGGCTCTCCCACAACTCGACCTCTTTGCCACCCGGTTCAATCACAAACTTCCCAGTTTTGTGTCACCGGTTCCGGATCAGACAGCGTGGGCTGTCGACGCCCTCAGCATATCATGGGAAAATCTGGATGTGTACGCCTTTCCCCCAGTTGCATTGCTCAATCAAGTAGTTTCAAAAGTCATGGACCAGGGGTGTCACAGAATGGTGCTAATTGCACCAGGTTGGCCCAACATGGCTTGGTTTTGGGATCTGGTGGCTCTGTCCACACAAATCCCTTTCCAGCTCCCACTTCTCAGGGATCTGGTAACTCAACCTGTCAATGGCCTCCTGCACAGGAATCTCACCAATCTAAACCTACATGCATGGCTCCTCGAGCCTCCACCATTCAGGAACAAGGATTCGCTGATGAAGTGGCAGCACGAATTGAGGCTCCTCAGAGAAGTTCAACCAGAGCCGTTTATAAATCGAAGTGGACCATTTTTGTTAAATGGTGCGACTCACATAAGGTGGACTTCCGGTCGCCCTCTGTGAACCAGATTGCAGATTTTCTCCTCTATCTCTTCAAGGATAGGAAACTGCAACCTAGCACCATTGATGGATATAGGACAGCTATTGCTGACATGGTGGGAAACCAGGAGGTGAACATCAGTAAGGATGAAAATCTGACCCGTCTGCTAGACAGTTTTCATAGAGATAAACCTAAGGGCAGGCGTGGTCTCCCGTCCTGGAACCTCTCCCTGGTCCTTCACCAATTGACTAAGGCTCCCTTTGAACCTATGCGAAAGGCTTCACTTAAACATCTGACCTTTAAGACGGTTTTTCTGTTGGCCCTGGGATCAGGCAAGCGGAGAAGTGAGATTCATGCTTGGCTGTTCAGAAATATTCGTCATCAAGAAAGCTGGAGTCAGGTTTCCTTATACCCCTCTCCCATGTTCATTTCCAAAAACCAGTTGGCTAGGGAGGGTCCGACTTCAGTGGCTCCGGTAGTGATCCCGGCCTTGGCCCCTTCTTTGGACAGAGACCTTAAAGAGGATCGATCTCTGTGCCCGGTCAGGGCTTTGCGTTACTATCTGGATAGAACCAAGGATCTGCGCAAAGGGAAAGAACTAGTATTTGTATCCTTTCGGAAGAGTTTCCAGAAAGACATAGTCCCTGCCACTATCTCTTCGTGGATTAAACAGACAGTTCTCCTGTGTTATCAACTGTCGGATGAGGATACGCAGAATTTGCTTCAGGTCAAGGCACATGATGTCAGGGCCTTTGCGGCTTCCAAGGCTTTTCAAGGAGGAGTATCCTTGGATCAAATTCTCTCAGCCTGTCATTGGAAGGCCCATAATACTTTTACACAGTTCTATCTGAAGGACCTAGCTTGGGCAGATTCTGAACTGTACCATTTGGGACCCATCGTGGCTGCTCAGCAGGTCCAGGATGATTGTAAATAGGTCCAATTCTATGTACATGCTGTAGATAGTGTTATATAAAAAAAAAAAAAAAAAAAAAAAAAAAAAAAAAAAAGCATTTACCCCGGGATTGCCGTGATCCAAAGTGGTTCCCGGGGTAGTTAGGTTTCTTCAGTTCCTGTTCTTCTTCCTCACTAGGTGACGAGCTCAGCCCTCTCTTTCCCTCTGTACCCTCGCCTTGAGTTGGTACAAGGAATTTTCAAAAACAAAGGGGGGGGGGGGTGTTTTTTCCTATGGGCTGGTTTATTTAACCATTGCCGGAATCACCCTATATGTTTTAGAGCTCTCTGGAATTCCCCTGTTCTAAGCTACCCTCCATCCATTGGGTAGTGATTCTGCATCTGTCCACTAGGTAAGATGTATTAACGCAATAAAATGGAAAATTTAATAGTAAATTAAATTTTTATAAGTTAATACCTTACCTAGTGGACAAGGGGATTCCCACCCTACCTTCCCCGCTAATCTAAGCCCTAGGGGAATTCTAAGGTAGACAACAAAAAGAGGAAGAGCGCATGCGCGAGCATGCGCAGTACACCGGCAGGTTGGCTACACAGCCACCTGGCGAATGAACAGGACACTACCGGTCCCGGCCAGAGCCCAGCTCAGGACGTTTTTTTCTAACGTTTGGCGAGACCGGCAAGGCGCCGGACAAATGCATCTGTCCACTAGGTAAGGTATTAACTTATAAAAATTTAATTTACTATTAAATTTTCCATTTTATTTTCAGTGACAATTTTTCATTTGATCAATAGAAAGTGAATGTACATTGCATTGCTAAACTTTTAACGCTCTAAAATGGTTATTTTGTATAAAAAATTTTTTGTTGTTGTTATTTTCAGGTTGCAGTTCATTGAGTTAGTAAAACAGGGTCCTAATCGACAAATGGAGGCTTTATGTTATTCAAGAAATTTAGCGCCTTTCGCCGACAGTCATTCAAAAGGTAATGGGTTTAGCATAAGTGTACTGTGTATTATTTAACGCTTGACGATAGGAGGGGGTTATTGTAATCAGTTCTTTCTGTTTTGTCTGTCTTTCTGTCTGTGCACCATTTGGCCCTTATAACTCAAAAACTATAGCATCAATCAAACTCAAATTTGGTATGCAGATATTTCATGGGGTACAGACGGATTCCTCCAAATTTGAGTGAAAATTAAAGTCAAAAGACATTTTTTACCCCATAGCCCTTAAGGGGTGTTGGGGTATTGTTTTCACTGTCTGGATGGGCGGTCGGGCGGGCGGCGGGAAGAAGTTTGTCCGGCCTGTATCTCGGAAACCGTAAGGTGTAGGAAGTTGATACTTGGTAGGGACATTGGTTAGGGGGTGTAGGTGTGCAAAGTCATGGTCTGACCTTGATTTGATCTTTGACCTTGCCGTAGTGACCTTGAGTTTGAAAATCTTGTACGGGCTATATCTCAGAAACCGTAAGGTGTAGGAAGTTGATACTTGGTAGGGCCATTGGTTAGGAGGTGTATGTGTGCCACGTCATGGTCTGACCTTGATTTGACCTTGCTATAGTGACCTTGACCTATAAAATCTTGTCCGTGCTATATCTCGACAACCATAAGGTGTAGGAAGTTGATACGTGGTAGGGACATGGGTTAGGCGGTGTAGGTGTGCAACGTCATGGCATAACCTTAATTTGACCTTGCCGTAGTGACCTTGACCTATAAAATCTTGTCCGGGGTATATCTCGGAAACCGTATTTTTATTATTATTATTATTATGTATTTATACTCAGCGCAATATCTCCATATACTACAGGACTCAAAGCGCTATTTAACCAATCGGACTGTACAGGTACAGCCCCAACTCACAAGTAACTGACATTCCCCTAATTGGAAGATAGAGGCTCAAGGATGACCATTTATCAACGTCCTTGAGGTTCTTTAACCTGCCACTGGGGATAGGACCCAATGACAGAGGACCGCCATTTTAAGTGGTCATCCGAGCCACTATGTATCTGCCTGTACCTGGGATTGAACCCACGTCTTCTGAGTTCCTAGACAAGTGTGTTACCCGCTAGGCCACAGTGGCAGTAAGGTGTAGGAAGTTGATACTGGGTAGGGACATTGGCTAGGGTGTGTAGATGTAAAACGTCATGGTGTGACCTTGATTTTACCTTTGACCTTGCATATCTGATGTTATTATGTCGTCACTCTGCGGCGTGGGCGCACGCGTATGCGTGAACAACTTCTCCTCCAAAACTACAAGGCCTTGAGACGTGCTGTTTTTTTTAAAAGATACCTTATCTATCGAGGATGAAAAATTATTCAAGGCATGCAAATCTGTCTGTTCGTCTGTTTGCTAGAGACATTACAAGGGGGGTACCCCCACCAAAAGTGTGAAAATTTCAACACTTAATCACAATTTTCTCAGTGACTATTGCAGGGATTTCTCTCATATCTTGCATATATGTACTAGGCCAGAGGTAGATTCTCTTGTGTGAGTATGAGACCTGGATCTGTCTTACTTTGTTTTTAATAAATTTTTTTGATAATTTTTAATGCATTAAAATTCATGAAATCATGCACAAAATCATTTATAACTTGAAAACTGTTGCATCTAGAGCATTTTGTTAAAATATGTTATTCAGCTACTTTTTTCATAGCTACAATATGGTGAGTAAGTTGGGTGCCTGTCTCAATAGCTAAGTGAGTAATAGCTACTTTTGGGCTTTTCAGTAACTTCCATCATGAGTAGAATCACTTGTACCTTAAAAACTATTGCATTTAGAGAATTTCGTGTAAATATGTTATTCAGCTACTTTTGGGTCAGCTATAACATAGTAAAATTTCAGACCTGTAGCTCATGGCATAGCTGAGTAATAGCTACTTTTAGGTTATCACTGTTGAGTAAATCCCTTATACCTAAAAAAATATTGCATTTAGAGAATTTCGTATAAATATGTTATTCAGCTACTTTTGGGTCAGCTATAACATAGTAAAATTTCAGACCTGTAGCTTGTGGCATAGCTGAGTAATAGCTACTTTTAGGTTATCACTGTTGAGTAAATCGCTTATAACTTGGAAACTATTGCATTTTGAGTATTTTGTTTCACTATGTTATTCACCTATTTTGGGATTAGCTATAACATAGTGAAGTTTCAGATCTGTGGCTCATTGCATAGCTGAGTAATAGCTACTTTGAAGTTCTCACTATTGAGTAAATCAGTTGTAATTGGAAAACTATTGCATTTAGAGAATTTCGTATAAATATGTTATTCAGCTACTTTTGGGTCAGCTATAACATAGTAAAATTTCAGACCTGTAGCTCATGGTATAGCTGAGTAATAGCTACTTTTCGGTCATCACTATTGAGTAAATCAGTTGTAACTTGAAAACTATTGCATTTACAGTATTTTGCTTAAATATGTTGTTCAGCTACTTTTGGGTCAGCTATAACATAGTAAAATTTCAGACCTGTAGCTCATGGCATAGCTGAGTAATAGCTACTTTTAGGTTATCACTGTTGAGTAAATCGCTTATAACTTGGAAATTATTGCATTTAGAGTATTTTGTTTCAATATGTTATTCACCTATTTTGGGGTCAGCTATAACATAGTGAAGTTCCAGACCTGTGACTCATTGCATAGCTGAGTAATAGCTACTTTGAAGTTCTCAATGTTGAGTAAATCACTTGTAATTTGAAAACTATTGCATTTAGAGAATTTAGTATAAATATGTTATTCAGCTACTTTTGGGTCAGCTATAACATAGTAAAATTTCAGACCTGTAGCTCATGGCATAGCTGAGTAATAGCTACTTTGAGGTTATCACTGTTGAGTAAATCACTTATAACTTGAAAACTATTGCATTTAGAGTATTTTGTTTCAATATGTTATTCACCTATTTTGGGTTCAGCTATAACATAGTGAAGTTTCAGACCTGTGGCTCATTGCATAGCTGAGTAATGGCTACTTTGAAGTTCTCACTGTTGAGTAAATCAGTTGTAATTGGAAAACTATTGCCTTTACAGAAATGTGTGCAAATATGTTATTCAGCTACTTTTGGGTCAGCTATAACATAGTGAAATTACAGACCTGTAGCTCATGGCACAACTGAGCAATAGCTATTCTCAGGCACTGACTGTTGAGTAAATCAGCTATAACTTGAAAAATATTGCATTTGGAGTATTTTGTTAAAATACATTGCTCACCTACTTTTGGGTTAGCTATAACATAGTGAAATTACAGACCTATAGCTCATGGCATAGCGGAGCAATAGCTATTTTCAGGTTCTCACTATTGAGTAAATCAGTTGTAACTTGAAAACTATTGCATTTACAGTATTTTGCTTAAATATGTTGTTCATCTACTTTTGGGTCAGCCATAACATAGTAAAATTTCAGACCTGTAGCTCATGGCATAGCTGAGTAATAGCTACTTTTAGGTTATCACTGTTGAGTAAATCGCTTATAACTTGGAAATTATTGCATTTAGAGTATTTTGTTTCAATATGTTATTCACCTATTTTGGGGTCAGCTATAACATAGTGAAGTTCCAGACCTGTGACTCATTGCATAGCTGAGTAATAGCTACTTTGAAGTTCTCAATGTTGAGTAAATCACTTGTAATTTGAAAACTATTGCATTTAGAGAATTTAGTATAAATATGTTATTCAGCTACTTTTGGGTCAGCTATAACATAGTAAAATTTCAGACCTGTAGCTCATGGCATAGCTGAGTAATAGCTACTTTTAGGTTATCACTGTTGAGTAAATCACTTATAACTTGAAAACTATTGCATTTAGAGTATTTTGTTTCAATATGTTATTCACCTATTTTGGGGTCAGCTATAACATAGTGAAGTTCCAGACCTGTGGCTCATTGCATAGCTGAGTAATGGCTACTTTGAAGTTCTCACTGTTGAGTAAATCAGTTGTAATTGGAAAACTATTGCCTTTACAGAAATTTGTGCAAATATGTTATTCAGCTACTTTTGGGTCAGCTATAACATAGTGAAATTACAGACCTGTAGCTCATGGCACAACTGAGCAATAGCTATTCTCAGGCACTGACTGTTGAGTAAATCAGCTATAACTTGAAAAATATTGCATTTGGAGTATTTTGTTAAAATACATTGCTCACCTACTTTTGGGTTAGCTATAACATAGTGAAATTACAGACCTATAGCTCATGGCATAGCGGAGCAATAGCTATTTTCAGGTTCTCACTATTGAGTAAATCAGTTGTAACTTGAAAACTATTGCATTTACAGTATTTTGCTTAAATATGTTGTTCACCTACTTTTAGGTCAGCTATAACATAGTAAAATTTCAGACATGTAGCTCATTGCATAGCTGAGTAATAGTTACTTTGAGGTTCTCACTCTTGAGTAAATCAGTTGTAACTTGAAAATGATTACATTTAGAGTATTTTGTTAAATATGTTATTCACAGACGTTTTGGTCAGCTATAACATAGTGAAATTGCAGACCTCTATGTCATGGCATAGCTGAGCAATAGCTTCTTTCAGGTTCTCACTGTTGAGTAAATCATTGTATCCAACCTGTAGGAAATCATGGGCTGGGAATCTGTTAATATGGTCCGATTTGACCTTGGAACCCTCCTTCAAGGTCAAATGAGGATAGCCAAACATAAAAGTGCTTATAACTCGCTTATTATTGGTCCTAGAGGTTGGAATGAAAACCAACCTATAGAAAATCATGAGCTGGGAATTTTTTGGTGTGGTCGGATTTCACCTTGGACCCCTCCTTCAAGGTCAAATGAGGATAGCCAAACTTAAAAGTGCTTATAACTCACTTATTATTGGTCCTAGAGGTTTCGAATGGAAAACCAACCTATAGAAAATCATGGGCTGGGAATCTTTTGGTGTGGTCGGATTTGACCTTAGACCCCTCCTTCCAGGTCAAACGAAGATAGCCAAACTTAAAGTGCTTATAACTCGCGTATTATTGGTCTTGGAGGTTTGGGATGGTAAACCAACATATAGGAAATCATGGGCTGGGATTCTTTTGGTGTGGTCAGATTTGACCTGGGACCCCTCCTTCAAGGTCAATTGAGGATAGCCAAACTTACAATTGCTTAGAACTCGCTTATTATTGGTCCTACAAGTTTGGGATGGTAAACAAGCTACAGGAAATCATGGGCTGGGAATTTTTTTGTGTGGTCGGATTTGACCTTGGACCCCCTCCTTCAAGGTCAAACAAGGATAGCCAAACTTAAAAAGTGCCTATGACTCACTTATTATTGGTCCGAGAGGTTTGGGATGGTAAACCATCCTAAATTCTTTGGCTGGGAATCTTTTGGTATGGTCAGATTTGACCTTTGGACCCCTTCTTCATGGTCGAATGAGGATATTGCATTTATAGTATTTCTTTAAATATTTTTAACCTACTTTTTACATTTAAACAATTACCTTGTTACTTTATTTCATAATACCATTTGCAGGGCACAACTTTTTTGTCCTTTTCTTCTGTCAGCTTCGGAATATATTTCGAACATGCTGTTCAGTTACCATTTACTGTATTTCTGTACAGCCCTTTCCCTGATAATTATGCTTTCCTCTCATTATCACCATCACAAATCAAAAACATTCAGTCAGCTGACACAGTGCCCATTCATGGGCACTCACCTCTTGTTTTATGTCTCTACGAGGATATCTGACACTATTTTATCTCTCTTATATCTTTTTACTTGAATCTTGGTTGTTGCACCTTTGGGTGTCTTTTGTTGTAGATTAAGCACTGTTAAAGTCATATTAGAATTCATTAACCATTTTACTTTTGCAACTTCCCATTGTAACAGATGGTATTGCATCAAGTGAGCCACAGGTTTTGCCCCAACTCCACATAAAAGCAAGTATTGCCACATCTGTATGTATGGGTAATATTCAAAACATCCAGACCATAATTCGACCATACAAATGAAAATGGGAGAAGTCTTAAAGCTTCATAATTTTTAGTTTACTGAATTGTCTTGTTTTAATACTTAATCTTTACATGCAGTTTCTTTCGATTAGATGTTATTTTCTCTACTTAAACATTATTTGGACACTGACACTGCTCTGAAAGTATCCCAATCTGTGTACTGTTTCACTACTTCTATATCTCATGATGTTGAAAACTATTTCCCCAGGCTGTGGAGTATGGGCATCTGTGATGCTATTTTCTTATTTTCAATTGAGCATATAGAGAGAAACTGATTTTCTTTATCACCTACGTAAAAATCAATATTTTACTTGCTGATAATGTCATTACTTAATGATGTCACAATACAATTGTCATTGTGAGGTCACAAACCTAGCTTGTGATACTTGCTGTCTTTAAGTAAAAATATTTCTTCTCATTATGTCCACCCCATTGGGGGGTGGACATATTATTTTTGCTTTTTCCGCCGTCCGGTGTCCGTCACACTTGGTTTCCGGTCATTTCAAGCAAAGTATTTATCCTATCTTTACCAAATTGGGTATGGGTGTTTAGAGGGTTAGTAGCTTGCATGGGATTGCTTTTGGTGAAGGTAGCTGTATAACTGGGAAATAGCTACTTCGCTACTTTTGCGTACTTCTTTTGTTTCCGGGCATGTTAAGGAAAAATATTTGACATATCTTTACCAAATTTAGTATGAGCATTACTTAGGTCGATAGCTTGCTTGGGATTGCTTTTAGTGATAATAGCTATATAACTGACTGAGTAATAGCTACTTGGCTACTGCGAGTAGCTTTTTTATTTTAAGCATTTTAAAGGGAAAGTATTTCACCTATGTTCACAAAATTTGGGATGGAGGATTATTGGATCAGTAGCTTGCTTGGGATTGCTTTTGGTGATAATACCTTTATAGCTAACTAAGTAATAGCTACTGTGCTATATAGCTATTATGCTATTTTGAGGTGACTTTTTTTCTGGACAGTTTAATGAAACAATGTTTTCTATCTTCACAAAAATTTATATGAAGGATAATTGGGTCAATAGTTTGGCCAGGATAGCTTTTGGTCTAAGATAGCTATGTAGCTATGAGGGTAATTAAGCGGGCCATCAGGGACGCTTATTTGTTTTCACCGAAGTTCGACTGATCGCCGCCGCAGGATTATAGTCTCCCTTGAATAACTTTTTGGCCTTTCAACTTTTTCTTTCCTTCTTATCTTTCTTTAAAACTATGGGGGCGGGACAAATTTTTGGGATACTTGCGCAGACCTTAAGCTTTACTTAAGGTAACCTTAAGCGTTTTTCAAAAACACCCCGTCATCACATTTCGGAAAAAAGCACACACACCTGTGCTATAAAATTTATCAGGTACATTCTAGACCAAATTTTGAAGGTTGGAAAGGATTTTCTCATCAATTGGACCGTAGATGCCTGAATGGGAGGCGTTTTATTTTCGTAAATTTTTTTTAAATGGGTACTTGGTCTGTATCTCAAAAACGGTCAGGATTTAGGTGTTTTGTTGGAATAACTTATTCAGCTACTTTTTGATAATCTTTCACATGCCGAAGTTTTAGCTCTGTATCTGCAATCTTAAGGTCACCTTAATGTCAAAAAAGGGGGTTTTAGCCCTCCAGTTCACTTAGTTTTTCACGTTTTTCAACCAAACTCGGCACATTTATTAAGATTTCCCAAAAGAATATCCTGATTTTATGGTGACCTTAAACTCAAAATGTTAATGGACCTATGGCGTGCTTAAAGTCATCAAATTGGAATAAAATCCTCTGGCTCCTTTGTTTTTCCATTTTTTTTATATCTAAATTATCACTTTATTAAAATAGACAAAAATAATACTTATGGTCACCTTAAACTCTCAATATGAATGGAGTGGTAGCCACCTTAAAGTGAAATAAGGGGGTTTCAGCCTCCAACTATCTTATTGTTCAACTGACCGCGGTTAAACTTTGCACACCTATAAAGGAAGGCAAAAGGGACACTGTTATTTTATGGTCAACTTAATGCCCCAATATGAATGAAGTTATGGCCACCTGACAGTAACAGAAGGGGGTGTTCAGCCTCCAACTATCTTATTGATCAACTGACGTTCGTTACATATGCACACTTATAAAGGATGCCAAAAGGGACATTCTTATTTTCTGTCCACCTTTGTAAAATGTGGTGTGAAGGTTTATAGGGTCAATTGCTTGCTTGGTATTGTTGTTGATGGTAATAGCTTTAACCTGCTGAGTAATAGCTACATAGCAAAAAAAACATAAATATGTCTATCTCCTAAACCGTGCGAGATAGAGCGATATCGTCGAAATTTTCGACCCACAGGGTATCGAGGCAATGTACTCTTGGCAATTTTCAAAAGATTTTCCTTTCCCCAAACATGGTGGCCATTTTGAATTTTTGCCAAAAATGCAAAAACACGAATTTGCTTCTATCTCCTTAACCGTGCGAGATAGAGCGATTTCGTCGAAATTTTTGACCCATAGGGTATCCAAAAAATATACTCTTGCCGATTTTCAAAAAAATTTCCTCTCCCCAAAAATGGCGGCCCTTTTGAATATTTGCGAAAAATGCAAAAACACAAATTTGCTTCTATCTCCTTAACCGTGCGAGATAGAGCGATTTCGTCAAAATTTTCAACTTAAAAGGCAGCCATTTTGAAGTTTCGAATTTTTGCCAAAAATGCGAAAACATAAATTTGCTTATATCTCCTTAACTGTGTGAGATAGAGCGATTCCTTTGAAATTTTCGACCCACAGGGTATCTCGGCAAACTACTCTGCCATTTTCAAAAAAGTTTCCTCTTCCCAAAAATAGCGGCCATTTTGAATTTTCGCCAAAAATGCAAAAACACAAAATTGCTTCTATCTCCTTAACCGTGTGAGATAGAGCGATTTTATTGAAATTTTCGACCCACAGGGTTTCTAAGCAATGTACTCTTAGCAATTTTCAAAAGATTTTCCTTTCCCCAAATATGGCGGCCATTTTGAATTTTCGCCAAAAATGCAAAAGCACAAATTTGCTTCTATCTCCTTAACTGTGCGAGATAGAGCGATTTCGTCGAAATTTTTCAAACCACAGGGTATCCAAAAAAATACTCTTTTCAAAAAATTTTCCTCTCCCCCAAAATGGCGGCCATTTTAAATTTTTGAATTGTTGCGAAAAATGCAAAAACACAAATTTGGTTCTATCTCCTTAACCGTGTGAGATAGAGCGATTTTGTTGAAATTTTCGATCCACAGGGTAACTTAGCAAACTACTCTTTGCAATTTTCAAAAATTTTACTCTTTTCAAAAATGGCGGCCATTTTAAATTTTCGAATTTTTGCCAAAAATGCAAAAACACAAGTTTGCTTCTATCTCCTTGACGTGTGAGATAGATCAATTTTGTCAAAATTTTTGACCTACAGGGTATCTACTGCAAACTACTGTTTATAATTTTCAAAAAAATTTCCTCTCCCCCAAAATGGCAGCCATTTTGAATTTTCGACTTTTGCCAAAAATTGAAAAACACAAATTTGCTTCTATCTTTTTAACCGTGTGAGATAGAGTGATTTCGTCAAAATTTTCGATCCACAGGGAGCGATTTTGACGACATTTTGGACCCACGGGGTATCTTCAGAGTCTACTGGTGACTTTTCGCAAAAATCGTTTCCCGCCACTTTTGGCCAGCCATCTTGAATTTCTGCGTAAAGCACAAAAGCGCATTTATCTTGGAAACAGTGCGAGATAGAGCAATTTCGACAAAATTTTGGATCCGCAGGGTATTTGCAGAGTACTGGCGACATTTTGCAAAAATCACTTTCCCGCCATTTTTTGGTGGCCATCTTGAATTTCTGTGTAAAATGCAAAACACATTTAACTGGGAAACCGTACAAGATAGAGTTTTTGGTGGCCATCTTGAATTTCTGCGTAAAATCGAAAACATATTTAACTGGGAAACCGTACGAGATAGAGTTATTTCGATGAAATTTCTGATCTGCAGGTTTTTGCTGAAACAAAAACAAAAAAATTCAGCAAGAAGTAACTTTTAACCAATATTTTTACCTCCACCAGGAGTTTATGTTTTTGTGAACTAAGTGTTTGTTTATTTGTCTGTCTGTCTGTTTTTGGTGCTTTTAAGTTACTAATTTTTGGGAAAGATCTGGATCATACAACACTTGTGAGACTGGTCACATTGAGTCGAGCGTTTTGCTCTCTCTGAGTGCATCTTGGTAATATTTAGAAAGATTGTCAAGTTTAAAATATGAGGAACATAAACTTGAATATTTTTTCAACATTCAGATTGATCATTTACATAGATTAAGGTAGTATTGAGAGGTGAGGTATTTTCAAAGATACAAATTCAAAATAATATGAATGACAGGGCATACTTAATATTTTACCAGGTGTATGCATGATTCATACAAATAATTAAATGAAGAGAGTTTCAAACTAGGGGTTTATTTAAACAAGACAGCTTGATCTTTGAGGTTCAAATATCAGATAATAATGAAAAACATGTTGGGAGTTAAAAGTGGAAGTTGTATCCACAAGTAGAATTAATCTTATAATCAAAGTGAAGGTAAAAAAAAGATAGTGGAAGTTAGCTTTTTTTATTCAAGAAAAAAATCCTGTGTTTTATGACTGCGTTGTTTTTTAGGTGGGTTGCGTGTAACCAACCCGCCTATTAGATTGATGTGTCTGCCATCCGTCTCTCCGTCCACATTTTCATTTCTGGACTCTAACTTGAAAACACTTTGACCAATCGAATTCAAACTTGAGAAGGAGATAGATTAGCATGATATCTAGGTTCCTTTCGAAATTGGTGTAATTCCGTCCGTTCGTTTGTCCGTTTTTTGTCCGTTTGTCTGTCCGTCAACATTTCTGTTTCCTGACTCTTAACTTGAAAACTCTTTGTCCAATCGAATTCAAACTTGACAGGGAGATAGATCACCATCATAGCTAGGTTCCTTTTGAAATTGGTGTAATTCCGTCTGTTCGTTTGTCTGTTTTTGTCCATTTTTTGTCCATTTGTCCGTCAACATTTTTGTTTCCAGACTCTAACTCGAAAATGCTTTGTCCAATCGAATTTAAACTTGACAGGGAGATAGATCACCGTCATAGCTAGGTTCCTTTCGAAATTGGTGTCATTCCATTTGTTCATTTGTCCGTTTGTCCGTCAACATTTTTGTTTCCGGACTCGAACTCGAAAATGCTTTGTCCAGTCGAATTCAAACTTGACAGGGAGATAGATCACCATCATAGCTATTAGCTAGGTTCCTTTTGAAATTGGTGTAATTTCATTTGTTCATTTATCCGTTTTTTTTTGTCTGTTTGTCTGTCCGTCAAAATTTCCCATTCCAGACTCTAACTCGAAAACACTTTGTCCAATCGAATTCAAACTTGACAGGGAGATAGACCACCATCATAGCTAGGTTCCTTTCGAAATTGGTGTAATTCCGTCTTTTTGTTTGTCCGTTAGTTGTCCATTTGTCTGTCTGTCAACATTTCCGGACTCTAACTCAAAAACGCTTTGCCCAATCGAATTCAAACTTGACTGGGAGATAGATCACCATCTTAGCTAAGTTGCTTTCGAAATTGGTGTAATTCCGTTTGTTCGTTTGTCCATTTGTCTGTCCGTCAACATTTCTGTTTCTGGACTCTAACTTGAAAATGCTTTGTCCAATCAAATTCAAACTTGACAGAGAGATAGATCACAATCATAGCTAAGTTGCTTTCGAAATTGGTGTAATTCCGTCCGTTCATTTGTCCGTTTATAGCATAGATACAATTATGTAACCTAGATTACAAGTTTTACATTTCTTAGCACGTCTAACACATTTACCTTAACTGGGTTACCTAACATTTCTTTCCTTGTTTCTAAATTTAATTACAGCAGTCGCTAACCTTATTGCTGCCTGCGCAACCTGCCTTTTGGGGCATTTCTGACCCCCTTGTTGTATTTGTAACCAAGGGATTGAAAATGTTCCATATAATGTTGCACCATGTACAGAGAAACCTGTTACAAAAAGGAAGAGCTTTACAATGGCCCTGGTTTGTCCAGACCTCTGTCCTTTATTTCAAGTTATTTTATGATTTAATCACCAATACAGGCTACACAGTCCACTTTTATTTCAACATCACCACATCTTGTCTTTCTTTTGAGCAGAAATTCAGAATTTGATGGGCACATTGCTGTATCTTCACAAGGGGTTGGAACAGTCACCTTACACAAACTTACTGGATCCTATTCACTGGCTGGAGATCTGCGATGTCTTCACCAGGGATGCCTGTAAACTGCTTGGACTCTCTGTAGACAGCCCCCTGGCTGTTGTGTGAGTAGTTGTACAATTTGTCAATAAATTGGTGATCTAGTTATTTATTAGTACATTGGATCTGTGTAATGTACCAGAAACCTGTGTAAATATTTATATTATAGAAATTGAACATTTAGATATTTAGGTGGGTTGCATGTAACCAACCCGCTTATTAGATTGATGTGTCCGTCTGTCTGTCCATCCACATTTTCGTTTCCGAAATCTAACTCAAAAACAGTTTGCCCAATCGAATTCAAACTTGACAGGGAGATAGATCACCATCACAGCTAGGTTCCTTTCGAAATTGGTGTAATGCCGTCCGTTCATTTGTCCGTTTTTTGTCCGTTTGTCTGTCCGTCAAAATTTACGTTTCTGGACTCAAAAACACTCTGTCCAATCGAATTTAAACTTGACAGGGAGATAGATCACCATCATAGCTAGATCCCTTTCGAAATTGGTGTAATTCCGTCCGTTCGTCTGTTTTTTGTCCGTTTGTCAGTAGGTCAACATTTCTGTTTCCGGACTCTAACTCGAAAATGCTGTGTCCAATTGAATTCAAACTTGCCAGGGAGATAGATCACCATCATAGCTAGGTTCCTTTCGAAATTGGTGTAATTCTGTCTGTTCATTTGTCTGTTTTTTGTCCATTTGTCTGTCCGTTAACATTTCTGTTTCCGGACTCTAACTCGAAAACGCTGTGTCCAATCGAATTCAAACTTGACTGGGAGATCGATCACCATCATAGCTAGGTTCCTTTCGAAATTGGTGTAATTCTGTCCTTTCGTTTGTCCGTTTATAGCATACATACAATTATGTAACCTAAATTACAAGTTTTACATTTCTTAGCACGTCTAACACATTCACCTTAACTAGGTGACCTAACAATTCTTTCCTTGTTTCTAAATGTAATTACAGCAGTCACTAACCTTATTGCTGCCTGCTCAACCCGCCTTTTGGGGCATCTTTGACCCTCTTGTTACTGTATCCACTGTCTCAACCCGCCTTTTGGGGCATCTTTGACCCTCTTGTTACTGTATCCACTGGATTCATCTGGTGGATACTTTGGTTTAGCGTTTGTTACGCCACCACTGCTGTGCGTAGGGAGATTTTCTGTGTGAACACTCTCTGCACAAAACTAGACCAGCTAGCTTCACCAAATTTGCAAGATATTTTCATTGGGAGGTAAGCTTCTTTGCGACTGAAATTAGTGTTATTCTGAAAAAAACAAGATGGCCGCCCTGGGCATTTCTTTGAAAATTATCCATCTCTTCCTACTTGCTGGTTCTCTTAACTAGAAGGTTGAATCTCTACATAGGTGATACCTATAACAGATAGATAGTTAATGCACAAGCATGCAGACATTTGGCCTTGCAGTTCTTCATTCAAGGTCATCCACGGAAAAAGTGCTTAGAATTCAGTTATTGGTGCTCATAGATTTTCAGAATGAAAATCCAGCCTCGAGGATATCATGGGCTGGGAATCTTCTGATGTGGTCAGATTTAGCCTTGGGCCCCTCCTTTAAGGTAAAACAATGGCTCACTGGCTTCAGTGAGTTGTCTTTCTTTCCTGTGGATACAATTTGCATTGGTTGCCCAATGTGCTAGGTCTAGTTGAAACTTGTTTTTGTAGAATTAAAGCTGGATGTGCGGCCTTGCCTCCACTTCTCAACATAAAACAAGTTATGCAACAGAGACAGTGTTCTGGTGTGTGGAATGCCAAGGACGAGTTACCTGTGAGTTTTCCATTCACTCTAGGACTTTGACAATGTGCTGGGGCGGAATTAACTAACATGGATTAAGATTGGATCAAGATCAGGGGCCGGTTTCACGAAGCCTCCTTAAGATAAAGGTCACCTTAAATTCTAGGATTTCCTTGATTTTCTCCTTCCTTTAAAAAATCTCAGCTTCACAAAGCGTCCTTCCTTAAAGGAGACCTTGAAAACTTGCTTGAATTTCGAGGAAGTTAAGGATCTACCTTAGATTTAAGGAAGTGTCCTTCAAGGAATGTTTATTAACTTTAATGAACATTTTAAGGTGAATCCACCTAAATATACAGAACTTGAAACATTGTTGTCAAACCTACATCCACAAATAATGTTTTGCTGTTTATTTCATACAATTTGGTTGTTTAATTCTTAAAAAATTGATGTTCAAACTTTTGAAGTAAGAAACATATTCATGGAGTTTAGTTGAACATAAAGGGCCCCTCCCTTACTTTGGGTAAAAAATTGTCATGTGACCCAATGTATTAATTTGCAAAATATAATCACAACCGATTTGCATTTTGCAAAATTATTAAAATATAGTAAAATATAGATTTACTGACTTTACTGATCTTTAACAGTGTTACAATAAGGACATTGCCTCCATAAGATAATTTAGGTACAAAATAAGTGCACAAGTACACATGTACTAACAGTGAAAGAAAAACATTGGTGTGGTTATAGGTTTTGGAAACAACTCCCAAAAGAAATAAAAATGCAAATAATGTATCTGAAAAGTAAAATGTACCTAATGTACCAAGATTAAAATATTTAAAATGCTAAAATACAATTTACTCTCTTAATATTTAAAGTAAATTGTGTGAAGGTTATATAAGCAATGGAGGGGAAATTCCAAGCAGTGTGGTTATAGAGGGAATTGCCATTCCTTTCATTCAAGGAAAATCTTTGGTAAGGTATAATAAAGGAGGCTTTGTGAAACAGGATTTTAGGGAAGCCTTGCCAAAGGTTAGAAATCCCCCTTCCTTTACTTTAAGGAAGGAAAAAACAAAGGAGGCCTCATGAAACCGGCCCCTGATCAAATTTGAGGGAAAAAAAGGTTTTGAAGTGAGCCAGTAGATCAAACAGATTTTCACAAATCTTGGATAGCCTGAGCTGAAAAGATTAAATATTTGATGTTTTATTATTTCTCACAATTTTCAATAGAGTTCTTCCCCTGAATTTACTCATAGTTTGATATTTGAAAATAACAGATTTCCTTATTGCACAGGTTGAGATTGATCTTGGTGGGGAATGCAGGTTCCATTCAATCTTTGCTTGTCCTATCCTACGTCAGCAGAGCTGTGAATCAAATCCTCCAATGCGATTGGTGTGTGGTCATGTGATCTCCAGAGATGCTCTTAACAAGTTAGCCAGCAGCAACAAGTAAGTATTTTATAAATTTTGATTATTTCTCCTTGACAAAACTTTGATCCAATAAGAAAATCTTTTTAAAGATTGGGAGTATGTTTCAGAGAAATATATTCAGAGAAGTAAATTTTTAAGTTTATCACTACTAACATTAGTTTTCACTACTAACATTAGCTTTTGTGTAAACATACATTGGAATAAACAAAAGTAATAACTTTCATTGTTTAAGTCCTTGGAGAAATTGAGCTTCATGTGTAACTAGTTCCTTACTAGTGCTGTCAGGACACTCGCTACTTCCGATACTATCGTTTGCTATGTCTGTTATGAGCAATAACTGGATGCATATTTACAAATCCGATTACAGAGAGATTAGCATATTTGTATAATAATGACGATGTCTTTCAAAATGAAGGGTTATTCTGCATTTTAAAATATATTTTTGGCTTTTTGACAACCCAGTACATGCAAATGGAGTCACATGACCTGTCAGGAAAGCATTAAACCATTGCTCAAATGTAGTTTCGGAATTGCATCTTAATTTTTTTTTCATATTAGTAAGTCAATTTAATTGATGTGAAGCGTTCAAATCCTGTGTAAAAACATTGTAGTTTTATTTATTTGAGGTGTATATGATATAATAAAGCCATTATACAGCATTTTATTTCATCGGAATTAGAGAATTATTTTAATATACTGACGATTTCTAAAGGGTTACTGCATCAGACAATGTGTAAACAACCAAAGTAAAAAGACAAATATGACACTATAAATGGTAAATAAAGGGGAGAAAAAATAAAATTGTACGTTTTAATTGAATAGTTGCATTTTGAGGTGAGTTTATGAAGTCGACATATGTCAGTACTCGGTTTCCCAACGTGGGCGTTATTCAATGTAAATTTGCATTGCCGAGTGACAGCACTATTCCTTACAGTACATTGTATCACCTTGTCACTAAGCTCTCAATTGGCATTTTATAAGTGAGCTCTCAGCTCTGTCGTTGTTTTTCAAATTGCCAGTCTTGCTCAGATCAGGTGGGATTCATTGAGATACTGTTCCAGACCTACACTGTTCGGAAAACCCCAATTTTGATATTTGAACTTAATTTATCACAATGTACTAAGCATTTGATATACTATGTTTTATATGTGTATTTTCTCCCCTTTGTGGGATACGTTGCAGGGTGAAGTGCCCCTACTGCCCGGTAGAACAGTCGCCTTCAGATGCCCGACAGATACACCTCTGACACTCACAGGTTCATCTCCAAGACATCTCTCACATGTATAGACAAAGCTCTTAATACTTCAAGATGCAGGACTGATTTTACACCATATGGCATCTCCAATAAAACTTTATACTGACTTTCACCACAGAAAGATGCAACCAAGTGCTATCGTGGTAATGTTAAACTGAAGGTTATGTCAGTTCTCGTGGCTAAAGACAGGCTTAAAAGTCACATACTGGCTTTTCAATAAAAGTAATTCTATAGACAGAGTCTCAACTTGTCTTGGTGGTTCAAACCAGACAGAAGCAGTGTATGAACTATCTTACGAAACCAGATGGCCAGCAGGGCCATTAACTTTTCATTTTTGATGGCCCGTATGAAATGTAAATAGCCCAATAAAATTAAATTTAAATCTCTTTATTTTCTGTAATAATTACCATTTTTTAAACAATCATCAAGTGGTTTAGAAATCAGATAGGAAATAAAATAAAAATAGAAAAATAGTTTTGCCAAATTTTTTAAAAAAAAAGGTCAAAGCAATTATCACTGCTCTGGACTAAAGGACCATGCAATGTATTTATCAAATTTATGCCCTGAAAATTTTGAGCTAGCTTTGTGCCTTATTTTTAAAGCAAGTGGGCCACAGACAGAACGACAAGGTCTGCAATACATTTTTTTTTTCAACATTCAGGGGGTTCAGGGGGTTCGAACTCCCCCCCTTGAAAAATAATGTTAAGGGGTTCAACCCAAAGTACAAAATTATTTCTTGAGAGTGGTGTTAAATTTACTGGAAATGCACTGTATTTTTACCAAAAATTAATTTTTTCCCAGGAAGGCATGCCCCCAACCCCCTTAGTTATGGTATGTCTGATGTGAACCCCCACCTTCCTCTGATATGACCTCTCCCCCCCCCCTTACTTAAAAGCTGGATCCGCCCGTCAGAAAATATATATTTTTCAACATTACTGCAGAGTACATGTACTCAGTACATAAAGTCAGTACCACTACTGATCAAAAATTAAACATTGTTATATTGCCCAACTCCTACAAAAAACGAAGAAATATTTAAAACAAAATCACACATCTCTTGACTTTGCTTTCAAAGGCTACATATTTATAAAAATCTTATTTCCAAATCTTTAAAAACGAAGATATCCCACGTACCAGTGTGTTTTCATTCAAAACGTTACCATCAGAAAGCGGAAATCCAGTGAAGTTCTCTCGATTATAAAACGTTTCGAGTATTTTGACTGGTTTTCGTACAATATTTTTCTTCACGTTTAATCAGGAACCAGAGCAAATTTGCATTCAGAACGTTGTCATCGGGAAGCAGAAATTCTGCGAAGTTCTTTCGATTTTAAAACGTTTTGAGTATTTCGACTGGTTGTCGTACAGTATTTTTCTTTGCATTTAATCAGGAACCAAAGCATTAAATGGCCAGCCGGGCTACGCATTTGCGAAAAGAGATGGCCCGGAGCAGAACTTGGTAGTTCCTGGCCACCGGGCCCGCGCAGTTTCGAACACTGGACAGAAGGCTTGATTCTCAATGAAAATCTTGTCAATAACAAGGTGGGCTGGCCGATACATGGCCAAAGAAGGAGAAACTAAGTGGAACAGAGGTCACAAAGCTTTTCCCATCCCCCAGCCCAAGGTGACCTTAAAACCCCAGTAGAATAGTACATTAGAATTATCAGTCTACCAGAATCCATTAAATTCAAGGTCATGAATCAAGGTTAAACCTTCAGTATTCACCCTTTCATTGCATAACAAATATTTGTATCGTTAACTTGCTTTTTCTGGTTTTCAAGAAATATCTGTGAAACACTGACACTTCTGTAATCCAAGCAAAATTGAAACTTTCAAGGTCACAAGATTAAAGGTGACACTGATGTTAGACCATTGTAATCAGTATTTGTCCAATTGTGAACTTGCCATTACCTAATGGTTTGAAGATGTAGCCCAGAAAATAAGTGACACTTCCTGCTTTGTTTTGTCAATACTTCACCATGCATGAATGGAAGTGCTGTGAAGGCCAATTTGATAGAACTAATGATCCCTAGTTGCTGGAGTGTAGATTTAAGTAATTTTCTACTAATCCTCAGTGTGTTTTGGCCGACTTCTTTTCAAATAAGTTTATCATATGCCCAGGCGAAAGTTGGGGATATGGTTCATGGCCACCGCGCCACGACCTTATGTATTGAATTTTTGTGTGCAAGAACTCAAAACGCTTTCACAGATTTCATTCAAACTTAGCACCCGCATGTATTTGGGTCAGGAGAATAACCCAATTTTAAGGTGACCTTAAACTTTCAATAATAAAGAAGTTATGGCCATCTTAACAGCTTAAAGTCAGAAATTTGACTTTTGGCCACAGATTCAAAATGCATTTAAGAAATTCTGAATGATCCTTTTGAACTGTTGATATATTTTGAGCTAATAAAACAGTCAGCTTGGGGAAATTGTCGAGACCCAACAGCAAGAACCTGAACTTTTGTATGTGATGCAGAATAAATACAACACATTTTTTATAATATTTGTAAATACTTCAGTATTTAAGGATTCATTTGCATCTCTTCATAGCTCAAACTATTACAAAATATTTTTGTAGTAAGGTAGTTCTCTGTTTGCCATTTTACTTGATGTGTATTGCATTATATTATGGTTTCAGAACTGTTCAGTAGTCATATAATGAAACAGTGCAGTAATAAAAATCACAAGAAAAAAATTGTTTTCAATTTATGATGTGCGATATGGGTTAGTTGTAAATAATCTTGTACTTTCCCCTCTAAAAATTCAGTGCCTGTTTATAAATATTGACCATTTTAAGGTGTTTTAAATGTTCTGTCTCTCATTTAGTTAATGAACTATTCAGAAACACCAATAGTGTGGATTTTCATGTGTATGTGACTGATTTAATCAATAAATTATGTAATTCATGCATAAATGTTGAACTGAAAGTAGTGTGGCATGACTCAAAAAGGAATGGAAGTGCTCAGATTTCATTTATTTTGTAGATGGTAAATTATTTGAAAGAAAATGAAGATATAAATTGTGAAAAATAGTTCCATACCTCAGATACTATTAATAAGATTTACAGTTAACATCAGATAAAATAGTTGCAATAATCGCATTTACTTTGTATATAATGTATACTTAAGTTAAATAAAGTGTGTGAAATATTTTTTGTTTTTCTTGTAACATGAATTGGTCATAATGGGCTCAGAATATTTTGGCGTGTTAAGATTTGACCTTTGATCGCTCACTTAAGATCAAAAAGTTGTTGAACTCCACTCCAGAATACTCATGACACACTAAAAATACCAGAAGGACCTGTATCCAGCAAAAAGATTGAAGAAAAAGGAACCAATTTCATGAAACTGAAATACTGTAATATTTGGCTGCAACCTTTATTGTAGTACTTCATGTTGCACAAAAATTTAACAAAAAATGACCTTTGCAATTAGTCCATTGTGCAGTTTCGTCAAACCAAAATAGAAATGGACAATATCTGGACACTTGAAAGTTTTGAACAATGTTGAGCCAAAAAAAAGGTATTACGAATATACTGGGTTTTTTTTTCCTGACACAGAACTAAATTTTCCTTAACATTGAAAGACTCTTTAAAGGATGTTCTACAATAGAAACAGCATAGTGTCTATGTAAATATTAAGTGTTAAAACATACAATGCTCTCTATGTACAAACTACACACATATCCCACAGTTTAATCCACTTGGGTAAATTAGTTTACTTTTGCATACACATGTCTTTTTGATGGCCTTGAGAAAACAATAATGTGATTTCCAAAATATTATCTAGGTTTACATAACTCATCAATCAACCACTTGTTGCAACTTCTTTGTGGTAATGAAGTCTTGACCCTCAATGCTGGACCTAAATCCCAATGTGCAATTTGCACCCAGGTTATTCTCAACCATGTAACACAGAGTAGGTGAGTTGTAATGAAACTCTGAAACTAAATTATAAAACAGCACTTTGGCTGACATAGGTATTGGCCTTATAGGATGACCACACATTACACTACAACACATTAACTGGGAATCTGAAACTATCTCAAAAGAATGCAGTTGACACAATGGTAAAAGAAAAACTTTTTAAGTGGTGGCTGATGAGCTAGCTCCAAAAGGTAACACTAAATTACAACAGCAGAATAAAGGATATTTACAAATAGATGTCACATTGAAACTAAACCTAGCACATCAGAGAACTAATGCACATTTGTAGCCACCAGAAAAACAAATAATCCTTCTTAGCAAACACTTATCATAGCACCTCTACCAGCCGTATGCAAGTCACTATAATAAGTGATATACAGCCACTTTTAACTTTGGCCACCCTGCAGACCTTCTATCCTGACCTGAAATTTTACAGCCCCTTTTCCACTAGCCAGTTGGGACGTTAATCTTTTTCTTTGTGATGTTTGTAAATCACAACCATCATGTTTGGGATTGTTGGGCAAAGATCACCCAAAAAGTAGGTGAATGACTTATTTAGAAGAAATTGCCTATCTGCAATACTTTTAAAAGATAAAAGGTATTTACTCATTTTAGTAGCTATTACTCAGCTATGCAGAGCTACAGCTGTGCAACTTCACTATGTGGTAGATCACCCAAAAAGTAGGTGAATGACTTATTTAGAAGAAATTGCCTATCTGCAAGACTTTCAGAAACAAGATGAGTAGTTTTTGTAACCAAAATTTTGCTGAAATCGCTCTATCTCTTATGGTTTCTGAGATTATATTTTCCATTTCCACCAAAATTCAAGATGGCGGCTGAAATTCAGAAAAGTCAAAATTTTTGAGATGTAGCAGTGGAGTAGTCCTTGATACCAGAGGTCCAAAATTTGCCTGAAATCACTCTATCTTTTATGGTTTTCGAGATAAACAACATTTTCCACTTCCGCCAAAATTCAAGATGGCGGCTGAAAATTGGGAAAGTTTAATGTTTTCAGAGGTGCTAGAAGAGTAGTCCTTATTATCTGGGGGTCTGAAATTTGCCCCAAAATCGCTCTATCTCTTACATTTTTCGAGATAAATGATATTTTCCATTTCCGCCAAAATTCAAACAAGAGGAGAGTGCCCGTGAACGGGCACTGTGTCAGCTGACTGAGTGTTTTTGATTTGTGAAGGTAATAATGAGAGGAAAGCATAATTATCAGGGAAAGTGCTGTACAGAAGTACAGTAAATGGTAATTGAACAGCATGTTCAAAAGAAATTCTGAACCTGACAGAAGAAAAGGACAAAAAAGTTGTGCCCTGCAAATGGTATTATGAAGGAAAGTAACAAGGTAACTGTTTAAGTGTAAAGAGTAGGTTAAAACATATTTAAAGAAATACTGCAAATGCAGTATCCTCGTACGACCTTGAAGAAGGGGTCCAAGGTCAAATCCAACCACACAAAAATATTCCCAGCCCATGATTTCCTATAGGTTGGTTTACCATCCCAAACCTCTAGGACCAATAATAAGCGAGTTATAAGCACTTTTAAGTTTGGCTGTCCTTATTTGACTTTGAAGGAGGGGTCCAAAGGTCAAATCTGACCACACCAAAAGATTCCCAGCCCATGATTTCCTATAGGATGGTTTACCATCCCAAACCTCTAGAACTAATAATAAGCGAGTTATAGGCACTTTTAAGTTTCGTTATATTTGTTTGACCTTGAAGAAGGGGTCCAAGGTCAAATCGGACAACATCAACAGATTCCCAGCCCATGATTTCCTACATGTCTGTTTACCATCCCAAACCTCTAGGACCAATAATAAGCGAGTTATAAGCACTTTTAAGTTTGGCTATCCTCGTTTGACCTTGAAGGAGGGGTCAAAGGTCAAATCTGACCACACCAAAAGATTCCCAGCCCATGATTTCCTATAGGTTGGTTTACCATCCCAAACCTCTAGGACCAATAATAAGGGAGATATAAGCTCTGTTCATGACTGACAAAGAAACACCAGTGGCGGCCATCTTGTTTTTCAAAATGAGCCCAAAAATATTCCCAGTCAAGATTTTATAATGAGGAACATATCCTGCGAATTTGTGATCTCTACTTATAATACCCTTTGCTCTAGAGGGCCAACAAAAGTCCTTGTTTAAAGTCGAATAAACGTCCCTGGCGGCCATCTTGTTTTTCAAAATGAGGCCAAAAATATTCCCAGGCAACATTTTATGGTTATTAATATATTCTGCAAACTTGAGAAGGCTAGCTATAATATTTTTTTCATTAGAGCGGTAATGGTGAAATCTCTCTACACACTACGGCTATCCAGTGGATACAATGATTTACTCAATAGTGAGAACCTGAAAGTAGCTATTGCTCAGCTATGCCATGACATAGAGGTCTGCAATTTCACTATGATACTATGATATACCTGACCTAAAAGTAGCTGAATAACGTATTTACACAAATTTCTGTAAATGCAATAGTTTTCAAGTTATGATTTACTCAACAGTGATAACCTCAAAGTAGCTATTACTCAGCTACAACAGTGATAACCTCAAAGTAGCTATTACTCAGCTATGCCATGAGCTACAGGTCTGAAATTTTACTATGTTATAGCTGACCCCAAAATAGGTGAATAACATATTGAAACAAAATACTCTAAATGCAATAGTTTTCAAGTTATAAGTGATTTACTCAACAGTGATAACCTAAAAGTAGCTATTACTCAGCTATGCCATGAGCTACAGGTCTGAAATTTTACTATGTTATAGCTGACCCCAAAATAGGTGAATAACATATTGAAACAAAATACTCTAAATGCAATAGTTTTCAAGTTATAAGTGATTTACTCAACAGTGATAACCTAAAAATAGCTATTACTCAGCTATGCCATGAGCTACATGTCTGAAATTTTACTATGTTATAGCTGACCCAAAAGTAGGTGAACAACATATTTAAGCAAAATACCCATGAGCTATAGGTCTGTAATTTCACAATGTTATAGCTGACCCAAAAGTAGGTGAACAACATATTTTCACAAAATACTCCAAATGCAATATTTTTCAAGTTACAACTGATTTACTCAACATACAGTACCTGAAAATAGCTATTGCTCAGTTGTGCCATGAGCTACAGGTCTGTAATTTCACTATGTTATAGCTGACCCCAAAATAGCTGAATAACATATTTACACAAATTTCTGTAAACGCAATAGTTTTCAAGTTATAAGTGATTTACTCAACAGTGATAACCTCAAAGTAGCTATTACTCAGCTATGCCATGAGCTACAAATCTGAAATTTTACTATGTTATAGCTGACCCCAAAATAGGTGAATAACATATTTAACCAAAATACTCTAATGCAATAGTTTCCAAGTTATAAGTGATTTACTCAACAGTGATAACCTAAAAGTAGCTATTACTCAGCTATGCCATGAGCTACAGGTCTGAAATTTTACTATGTTATAGCTGACCCCAAAATAGGTGAATAACATATTGAAACAAAATACTCTAAATGCAATAGTTTTCAAGTTATAAGTGACTTACTCAACAGTGATAACCTAAAAATAGCTATTACTCAGCTATGCCATGAGCTACAGGTCTGAAATTTTACTATGTTATAGCTGACCCAAAAGTAGGTGAACAACATACTTAAGCAAAATACTCTAAATGCAATAGTTTTCAAGTTACAACTGATTTACTCAATAGTGAGAAGCTCAAAATAGCTATTGCTCAGCTATGCCATGAGCTATAGGTCTGTAATTTCACAATGTTATAGCTGACCCAAAAGTAGGTGAACAACATATTTTAACAAAATACTCCAAATGCAATATTTTTCAAGTTACAACTGATTTACTCAACATACAGTACCTGAAAATAGCTATTGCTCAGTTGTGCCATGAGCTACAGGTCTGTAATTTCACTATGTTATAGCTGACCCAAAAGTAGCTGAATAACATATTACACAAATTTCTGTAAACGCAATAGTTTTCAAGTTATAAGTGATTTACTCAACAGTGATAACCTAAAAGTAGCTATTACTCAGCTATGCCATGAGCTACAGATCTGAAATTTTACTATGTTATAGCTGACCCCAAAATAGGTGAATAACATATTGAAACAAAATACTCTAAATGCAATAGTTTTGAAGTTATAAGTGATTTACTCAACAGTGATAACCTAAAAGTAGCTATTACTCAGCTATGCCATGAGCTACAGGTCTGAAATTTTACTATGTTATAGCTGACCCAAAAGTAGCTGAATAACATATTTATACGAAATTCTCTAAATGCAATAGTTTTCAAGTTACAAGTGATTTTACTCAAGATGGTAGTTACTGAAAAGCCCAAAAGTAGCTATTACTCACTTAGCTATTGAAACAGACACCCAAGTTACTCACCATGTTGTAGCTATGAAAAAAGTAGCTGAATAACATATTTTAACAAAATGCTCTAAATGCAACACTTTTCAAGTTATAAGTGATTTAGTGCATGATTTCATGAATTTTAATGCATTAAAAATTATTAAAAAAATTTATTAAAAAAAAGTAAGACAGATCCAGGTCTCATACTCACACAAGAGAATCTACCTCTGGCCTAGTACATATATGCAAGATATGAGAGAAATCCCTGCAATAGTCACTGAGAAAATTGTGATAAAGTGTTGAAATTTTCACACTTTTGGTGGGGGTACCTCCCTAGTAACGTCTCTAGCAAACAGACGAACAGACAGATTTGCATGCCTTGAACAATTTTTCATCCTCGATAGATAAGCTATCTTTTAAAAAAAACAGCATGTCTCTAGGCCTTGTAGTTTTGGAGAAGAAGTTGTTCACGCGGACGCCCACGCCGCAGAGTGACGACATAAAAAGTCAAAACATTTCAAAGGTCCTGCTGGAGGAGTCCTTACTACCCTGGGGTACAAAGTTTACCCAAAGTCGCTCCATCTCATGGTTTACGAGATAAACAGATTTTACATTTGTGCCAAAATTAAAGATGACAGCTGAATTTCGGACAAGTCTAAATTTTGGAGAGGTCTTACAGGAGTAGTCCTTTGTGCCCTAAGGATAACATATTTTATAGCAAACCTCTATACTGAATACTTTTGAACTTAAAAGTGACTTACTCAGTGGCAAAATGTCAAAGTAGCTGTTACTCAGTTGGCATTATGGCTACAGCTCTGAGAATGGGTCATGACACAGAACATCAAAAAGTAGATCAACAACATATTTGATAAAAAACCTCTAAATTTAATGCTTTTTAAGTTACAAACGATTTACTCATGAAAATAGAACAGCAGCTATTACTCAGCTGTGGAGTTATAGCTCTAAAAATTGACCATGGCACAGAACATCAAAAAGAAGCTGAACAACATATTTGATAAAAGACCTATAAATTGAATACTTTTGAAATTACAACTGAGTTACTCATTGGCAAAATGAGTATAGCTCTGGTGGATAAATTAAACTAAAAGTAGTAACTGATATATTATTAAAAACTCAATGAATAACATATCTGAAAAGATTTGCCTAACTTTAATACTTTTTAAGATGTTTGACATTTACTTCTGTCATTATTTTGCTACAAATAAGAAAATCACTATTACTCACTTATGGCATGCAATAGAACCTCAAACTATATGCCATCTTATAGTTAAGGACAAGGTAGCTGAACAACATATTTTAGGAAAATACTGTAACTGCAACAGTTTTGTAGTTACAGTGGATTTACTCAACATTTAGAATAACAAAGTAGCTCTTACTCAGCTATACAATGTGCAACAGATCTAAAACTTTAATATGTGACAGCTTATCAAAAAGTAGGTTGATGCCTTATTTAAACAAAATACTGTAAATGAAATAGTTTTCAAGTTACAACTGATTAACTGAACAGTGAAAACCTAAAAGTAGCTATTACTCAGCTATGCCATGAGCTACAGGTCTACAATTCACTAGGTTATAGCTGACCCATAAGCAGGTGATAGTGTTGGTATCGAATACTAATATGTGTATCGATATCAAACCATATTTTTGCCTTCTGTATCGATCGATATTGAAATATCGGGTCATGGGTGTTTTCCGAGAGAGAGCTTCCAAACTATTTTGTGAATTTTAGTTGTTTCCCGAAACGTAAACAAATATGGCATTTCCGGTTTAGCGGTAAGTGAAATTTGACAAAAATGATAGGAAAACTAATATATTTCTCAAATTTTATATTTTATTTGAATGGATAACAGCTTAATTGCGTCTATTTAGTAGTATGTTCCGATATTGATATGTTACCCTACATTATCGATATCAATGTTTTTAGCATGGATCGATAAATTTTTCAATATCGATAAACAATACCAGCACTAGTAGGTGAACAACATATTTATAGAAAATACTTAAAATGCACTATTTTTCAAGTTACGACTGATTTACGCAACAGTGAGAACCTGAGAATGGCTATTACACAGCGATTCCATGAGCTACACATCTGCAATTTTACTATGTCATAGCTAATTCAAAAATAGGTGAACAACATATTTAAACAAAATTCTCTAAATGCAATAGTTTTCAAGTTACAATTGATTAACTCAACAGAGAAAACCTCAAAGTAGCTATTGCTCAGCTATGCAATGACATACAGGTCTGCAATTTCACTATGTTATAGCTGATCCAAAAGTAACTGAACAACATATTTAAACAAAATACTCTATATACAATACTTTTCAAGTTGCAACTGATTCTCTCAACAGTGAGAATCTGAAAGTAGCTATTACTCAGCTATGCCATGAGCTACAAATCTGTAATTTAACAATGTTATAGCTAATTCAAAAGTAGATGAATAACCTATTAAAACAAAATACTCTAACTGCAATAGTTTTTAAGTTACAACTGATTAACTCAACAGCGAAAACCTTAAAGTAGCTTTTGCTCAGCTATGGAATGAGCTACAGGTCTGCAACTTTACTATGTTATAGCTGACCAAAAAGTATGTGAACAATGTATTTAAAGAAAATACTCTAAATGCAATATTTTTCAACATATGTTCAAAGTTTTGTAAATTAAGTGACTTATAAGCCCTGAGGGGCTGGGTGTTAAATTTATTTCTTGTCTGTATAAACTGTTCTTGTATAACACATGTTACTATAATAAAACAATAAACTAAACTAAACTACAACTGATTTACTCAACAGTAAGAACCTGAAAGTAGCTATTGCTCAGCTATGAAATAAGCTACAGATCTGCAATTTTACTATGTTATAGCTGATCCAAAAGTAGGTGAATAAGATATCAAAACAAAATACTCTAACTGCAATAGTTTTGATGTTACAACTGATTTACTCAACAGTGATAACACCAAAGTAGCTATTACTCAGCTATGGACAGAGCTACAGGTCTGCAATTTTACGATGTTATAGTTGACCCAAAAGTAGCTGAATACATATTTACACAAATTTCTGTAAATGCAATAGTTTTCCAATTACAACTGATTTACTCAACAGTGAGAACCTCAAAGTAGCTATTACTCAGCTATGCAATGAGCCACAGGTCTGGAATTTCACTATGTTACAGCTGACCCCAAAATATGTGAATAACATAGTGAAACAAAATACTCTAAATGCAATAGTTTTCAAGTTATAAGTAATTTACTCAACAGTGATAACCTAAAAGTAGCTATTACTCAGCTATGCCATAAGCTACAGGTCTGAAATTTTACTATGTTATAGCTGACCCAAAAGTAGCTGAATAACATATTTATACGAAATTCTCTAAATGCAATAGTTTTCAAGTTACAATTGATTTTACTCATGATGGAAGTTACTGAAAAGTCCAAAAGTAGCTATTACTCACTTAGCTATTGAGATAGACACCCAAGTTACTCACCATGTTGTAGCTATGGAAAAAGTAGCTGAATAACATATTTTAACAAAATGCTCTAAATGCAATACTTTTCAAGTTATAAGTGATTTAGTGCATGATTTCATGAATTTTAATGCATTAAAAATTATTTAAAAAATTCATAAAAAATAATTAAGAAAGATCCAGGTCTGACACTCACACAAGGGAATCTACTTGTGGCCTAGTACATATGTGAGAGATATGTATCTCAATAGTCACTGAGAAAAGTGTTAAAATTTTCATACTTAGGGTGGGGTGTATCTCACTTATAATGGCTGTAGCAAACAGACGAACAAACAGATCTGCATGCCTTGGAACAATTTTTCATGCTAGATAGATAAGCTATGTTTTAAAAAGAACAGCATGTCTCTGGGCCTTGTAGTTTTGTCAGATGACATAAAAATTAACATAACTTTTATACTTTGGATGATATTTGACATTTACTTGTGTCATTATTTTACTACAAATAAGAAAACAGCTATTACTCACTTATGGCATGCAATAGAACCCCAAACAATGTACTATCTTATAGCAAAGTAGCTGAACAACATATTTCAAGAAAAAACTCTAAGTCCAATAGTTTTTGAGTTAGGAGTCCTTTACTCAAAGTAGCTGAAATAGCTATTACTCACTTATCTTTAGGCCTAAGTCCACAAAACAAGACAAAAATTCAAGGGCATGAAAATTCTTTCAGACAAATATTCACAAAAAATCTGTAGCTGTAGTAGTTTTGGAGAAATCTGCGTGACACACTAACGTATGCACCCGTGCACACACGCATGCATGCACGCACAGGATGCATTTTATAATTTCCCTCCCGGGCTAAAGCCCCGGTGGGAGATAACAAGCCCAATTGAGAAGAACTTCCAGTGATCAGAGAAATGTCAAAACTTCCATATGTAGAAAGAAAACTTCCCGAATGACACATACAGAAAAATATATCACGAAGGAAGATGACAATATTATACAAGTGTGTAGCACGAGTATTATTTTGTTAATCTTCATTACTTTTATTATCCGCCATTTTGTATGATTTATGACTTAAATAAATCCATTTTTAAAGAGAGAATGTGAAAAAGGCTGTCCTATATACAGAGGCACCAGTCGATCTAAAACCTCGATCTTTAAACTGCGATTTCTCTGCCAGGTCTGCATGAATTTGTATGCAACAAAAATGTGCAGAAGTGCTGTAAAAACACCCATCTAATGGTATATAATACATATTTTTACGTTACATAGTTTCTGTGATATTAATGAAAAATCATCCCTTGTTGACATTAATTATCATTGGTAAGGAGGCACCACTGTATACATAACAAGCATTCTGACGCATGCATTTATCTCCTGCCATATAAATTAGATGTACTAAAGATAACATATTTTAACAAGGTGCTCTAAATGTAATACTTTTCAAGTTATAATTGATTTAGTGCATGATTTCATAAATTTTAATGCATTAAAAATTATTTAAAAAATTCATTAAAAAAATTTAGCATGTGAAAGCTCTCCAAAATGTAGGTGAATGAGTTATTTGAGAAATATTGGCTATCTGCAATACTTTTAGTGATAATAGGCAGTTACTCATTTTGAGTAGGTGAATAATTAGCTACGGGTCTGAAACTTCACCAAGTGAAAGCTCTTCCAAAAGTAGGTGAATGAGTTATTTAAGAAAAATTGGATATCCCCAATACTTTTAAGGATTCACATTAGCTACGGATCTGAAAATTCACTAATTGAAAGCTCTCCAAAATGTATGTGAATGAGTTATTTCAGAAATACTGGCTATCTGCAATACTTGTAGAGATAATTCGCATTTACTCATTTTGAGTAGGTGAATAATTAACTACGGGTGTGAAACTTCACCAAGTGAAAGCTCTCCCAAAAGTAGGTGAATGAGTTATTTGAGAAAAATTGGCTATCTGCAATACTTTTAGAGATAATTCACATTTACTCATTTTGAGTAGGTGAGTAATTAGCTACGGGTCTGGAACTTCACCATGTGAAAGCTCTCCCAAAAGTAGATGAACGAGTAATTTGATAAAAATTGGATATCCACAATACTTTTAGAGATAATTAGCATTTACTCATTTTGAGTAGGTGAATAATTAGCTACAGGTCTGAAACTTCACCAAGTGAAAGCTCTTCCAAAAGTAGGTGAATGAGTTATTTAAGAAAAATTGGATATCCCCAATACTTTTAGGGATAATTCACATTTACTCATTTTGAGTAGGTGAGTAATTAGCTACGGGTCTGGAACTTCACCATGTGAAAGCTCTCCCAAAAGTAGATGAATGAGTTATTTGATAAAAATTGGATATCCGCAATACTTTTAGAGATAATTATCATTTACTCATTTTGAGTAGGTGAATAATTAGCTACGGGTCTGAAACTTCACCATGTGAAAGCTCTCCCAAAAGTAGATGAAGCAGTTATTTGAGAAAAATTATGTCATTATTTTGCCACAAATAAGAAAATAGCTATTACTCACTTATGGCATGCAATAGAACCCCAAACTATATGCATTTACCCTACAGTCACAATTTCAAAGTAGGTATTACTCGGCTATCCAATGTGCAACAGGTTTGAAACTTTACTATGTGATAGGTTATCAAAAACTAGATGAATAACATATTTGAAAATATTTCCCTAACTTTAATACCTTTGAAGATATTTGACATTTACTTATGTTGTTATTTTGCTACAAATAAGAAAATAGCTATTACTCACTTATGGCATGCAATACAACCCCAAAATATATACCATCTTATAGTTAAGGACAAAGTAGCTGAACAACATATTTGAAGAAAAAGCTGTAACTGCAATAGTTTTGGAGTTACAATGGATTTACTCAACAGTCACAATTTCAAAGTAGCTATTACTTAGCTATGCAACATGCAACAGGTCTGAAACTTTACTATGTGATAGCTTACAAAAAAGTAAATTAATGACATATTTGAAAAGAATTCCGTAACTTTAATACTTCTGAAGATATTTGACATTTACTTATGTCATTATTTTGCTACTAATAAGAAACAAGAGGAGAGTGCCCGTGAACGGGCACTGTGTCAGCTGACTGAGTGTTTTTGATTTGTGAAGGTGATTAGAGGACAGAATAATTATCAGGAAAAGGGCTGTACAGAAATACAGTAAATGGTAACTGAACAGCAAGTTCGAAAGAAATTCCGAAGCTGACAGAAGAAAAGGATAAAAAAGTTGTGCCCTGTAAATGGTATTATGAAGGAAAATAACAAGGTAATTGTTTAAGTGTAAAAAATAGGTTAAAACATATTTAAAGAAATACTACAAATGCAATATCCTCGTTCGACCTTGAAGAAGGGGTCCAAGGTCAAATCTAACCACACAAATACATTCCCAGCCCATGATTTCCTATGGTTTAGCATTCCAAACCTCTAGGACCAATTATAAATGAGTTATAAGCACTTTTAAGCTTGGCTGTCCTCATTTGACCTTGAAGGAGGGGTCCAAAGGTCAAATCTGACCATACCAAAAGATTCCGAGCCAATGATTTCCTATGGGATGGTTTACCATCCCAAATCTCTGTCACCAATAATAAGCGAGTTGTAGGCACTTTCAATTTTCGCTATCCTCTTTTGACCTTGAAGGAGGGTTCCAAGGTCAAATCGGACCATATCATCAAATTCACAGCCCATGATTTCCTGTCTGTTTACCATCCCAAACCTCTGGGACCAATAATAAGCGAGTTATAAGCACTTTTAAGTTTGGCTATCCTTGTTTGACCTTGAAGGAGGGGTCATTGAAGGTCAAATCTGACCACACCAAAAGATTCCCACCCCATGATTTCCTACAGGTTGGTTTATCATCCCAAACCTCTAGGATCAATAATAAGGGAGATATAAGCACTTTTCATGACTGACAAAAAACACCTGTGGCAGCCATCTTGTTTCTCAAAATGAGGCCAAAAATATTCCCAGACAACATTTTATGGTTATTAATATATACTGCAAACTTAAGAAAGCTAGCTATAATATTTTTTTTCATCAGAGCAGTAATGGTGAAATCTCTCTCTACACACTGCGGCTATCCAGTGGATACAATGATTTACTCAACAGTGAGAACCTGAAAGTAGCTATTGCTCAGCTATACCATGACATAGAGGTCTGCAATTTCACTATGTTATAGCTGACCAAAAATTCTGTGAATAACATATTTAACAAATTACTCTAAATGTAATAGTTTTCAAGTTACAACTGATTTACTCAACAGTGAGAACCTCAAAGGAACTATTACTCAGCTATGCAATGAGCTACATGTCTGAAATTTTACTATGTTATAGCTAACCCAAAAGTAGGTGAACAACATATTTAAGCAAACTACTGTAAATGCAATAGTTTTCAAGCTACAACTGATTTACTCAATAGTGAGAACCTGAAAATAGCTATTGCTCCGCTATGCCATGAGCTATAGGTCTGTAATTTCACTATGTTATAGCTGACCCAAAAGTAGGTGAACAATATATTTTAACAAAATACTCCAAATGCAATATTTTTCAAGTTATAGCTGATTTACTCAACAGTCAGTACCTGAGAATAGCTATTGCTCAGTTGTGCCATGAGCTATAGGTCTATAATTTCACTATGTTATAGCTGACCCAAAAGTAGCTGAATAACATATTTGCACAAATTTCTGTAAATGCAATAGTTTTCCAATTATAACTGATTTACTCAACAGTGAGAACTTCAAAGTAGCTATTACTCAGCTATGAAATGAGCCACAGGTCTGAAACTTCACTATGTTATAGCTGACCCCAAAATAGGTGAATAACATATTGAAACAAAATACTCTAAATGCAATAGTTTTCAAGTTATAAGTGATTTACTCAACAGTGATAACCTAAAAGTAGCTATTACTCAGCTATGCCATGAGCTACAGGTCTGAAATTTTACTATGTTATAGCTGGCCCAAAAGTAGCTGAATAACATATTTATACGAAATTCTCTAAATGCAATAGTTTTTAAGTTACAAGTGATTTTACTCATGATGGAAGTTACTGAAAAGCCCAAAAGTAGCTATTACTCACTTAGCTATTGAGACAGACACCCAACTTACTCACCATATTGTAGCTATGAAAAAAGTAGCTGAATAACATATTTTAACAAAATGCTCTAAATGCAACACTTTTCAAGTTATAAGTGATTTACTCAACAGTGATAACCTAAAAGTAGCTATTACTCAGCTATGCCATGAGCTACAGGTCTGAAATTTTACTATGTTATAGCTGACCCAAAAGTAGCTGAATAACATATTTATACGAAATTCTCTAAATGCAATAGTTTTCAAGTTATAAGCGATTTACTCAACAGTGATAACCTAAAAGTAGCTATTACTCAGCTATGCCATGAGCTACAGGTCTGAAATTTCACTATGTTATAGCTGGCCCAAAAGTAGCTGAATAACATATTTATACGAAATTCTCTAAATGCAATAGTTTTTAAGTTACAAGTGATTTTACTCATAATGGAAGTTACTGAAAAGCCCAAAAGTAGCTATTACTCACTTAGCTATTGAGACAGACACCCAACTTACTCACCATATTGTAGCTATGAAAAAAGTAGCTGAACAACATATTTTCACAAAATGCTGTAAATGCAACACTTTTGAAGTTATAAGTGATTTAGTGAATGATTTCATGAATTTTAATGCATTAAAAATCATTAAAAAAATTTATTAAAAAAAAAGTAAGACAGATCCAGGTCTCATACTCACACAAGAGAATCTACCTCTGGCCTAGTACATATATGCAAGATATGAGAGAAATCCCTGCAATAGTCACTGAGAAAATTGTGATAAAAAGTTGAAATTTTCACACTTTTGGTGGGGGTACCCCCCTTGTAATGTCTCTAGCAAACAGACGAACAGACAGATTTGCATGCCTTGAACAATTTTTCATCCTCGATAGATAAGGTATCTTTTAAAAAAAACAGCATGTCTCTAGGCCTTGTAGTTTTGGAGAAGAAGTTGTTCACGCGGACGCGGACGCCCACGCCGCAGAGTGATGACATAATGTCAGCTGACTGACAAGTCAGCTGACATAAAAAGCTATTACTCACTTATGGCATGCAATAGAACCCCAAACTACATGCCAGCTTATAGCTAAGGACAAAGTAGCTGAACAACATATTTGAAGAAAAAGCTGTAACTGCAATAGTTTCGGAGTTACAATGGATTTACTCAACAGTCACAATTTCAAAGTAGCTATTACTTAGCTATGCAATGTGCAACAGGTCTGAAACTTTACTATGTGATAGCTTACAAAAAAGTAGATGAATGACATATTTGAAAAGAATTCCGTAACTTTAATACTTCTGAAGATATTTGACATTTACTTATGTCATTATTTTGCTACTAATAAGAAAATAGCTATTACTCACTTATGGCATGCAATAGAACCCCAAACTAAATGCCAGCTTATAGCTAAGGACAAAGTAGGTGAACAACATATTTTACGAAAATATTGTAACTGCAATAGTTTTGGAGTTACAATGGATTTACTCAACTTTAGAATTTCAAAGTAGCTATTACTCAGCTATCCAATGTGCAACAGATCTGAAACTTTACTATGTGATAGCTTATGAAAAAGTAGATGGATAACATATTTGAAAAGAATTCCCTAACTTTAATACTTTTGAAGATATTTGACATTTACTTATGTCATGATTTTGCTACAAATAACAAAATAGCTATTACTCACTTATGGCATGCAATAGAACCCCAAACTATGTACCATCTTATAGCTAAGGACAAAGTAGCTGAACAACATATTTTAGGAAAATACTCTAACTGCAATAGTTTTGGAGTTACAATGGCTTTACTCAACAGTCAGAATTTCAAAGTAGCTATAACTCAGCTATCCAAGGTGCAACAGGTCTGAAACTTTACTATGTTATAGCTTACCAAAAAGTAGATGGACAACATATTTGAAAAGATTTCCCTAACTTTAATACTTTTGAAGATATTTGATATTTACTTCTTCTGTTATTTAGCTACAAATGAGGAAATAGCTATTACTCACTTATGGCAAGCAACAGAACCCCAAACTATGTACCATCTTATAGCTAAGAACAAAGTAGCTGAACAACATATTTTAGGAAAACACTCTAACTGCAATACTTTTTTAGTTACAATAGCTTTACTCAACAGTCAGAATTTCAAAGTAGCTATTACTCAGCTATCCAAGGTGCAACAGGTCTGAAACTTTACTATGTCATAGCTTACCAAAAAGTAGATGGACAACATATTTGAAAAGATTTCCCTAACTTTAATACTTTTGAAGATATTTGACATTTATTTCTTCTGTTATTTAGCTACAAATGAGAAAATAGCTATTACTCACTTATGGCATGCAATAGAACCCCAAACTATGTACCATCTTATAGCTAAGGACAAAGTAGCTGAACAACATATTTTAGGAAAATACTCTAACTGCAATAGTTTTGGAGTTACAATAGCTTTACTCACCAGTCAGAATTTCAAAGTAGCTATTACTCAGCTATCCAAGGTGCAACAGGTCTGAAACTTTAGTATGTGATAGCTTACCAAAAAGAAGATGGACAACATATTTGAAAAGATTTCCCTAACTTCAATACTTTTGAAGATATTTGACATTTACTTCTTCTGTTATTTAGCTACAAATGAGAAAATAGCTATTACTCACTTATGGCATGCAATGGGACCCCAAACTATGTACCATCTTATAGCGAAGGACAAAGTAGCTGAACAACATATTTGAAGAAAAACTTGTTACTGCAATAGTTTTTGAGTTATGAGCCCTTTACTCAAAGTAGCTAAGATTGCTATTACTCACTTATCTTTAGGCCTAAGTCAATAAAACCAAAAAAATTTTAAAGGGCATGAAAATTCATTGGGACAATTAATTTACAAAAAATCTGTAGCTGTAGCAGTTTTGGAGAAATCTGTGTGACTAACTAACGCACACACGCACGCACGCACGCACACACAGACATCATTTCATAATCTCCCTCCCGGGCTAAAGCCCGGCGGGAGATAAAAATTAGGGCTGTGAACGAGTACTCGAGCCTTGTTAGACGAGTGGAACTTTGCTAGTACTCAAGTCCATTTTAAATCCTCGGCTACTCGTGAGGTATTGTATTATCGCCCACGCAATGAAACGCTTGTGTAAAATATGCCACATTTCAGCTTTTCCATCACATAATACCAATTAAAGTAGTTATTTTCGCTTGAAAACGTATAATTTACTCCATATTCTATAATATCCGGTCAAATAGAAGATGTTTTTCTTCAAAAGTTTCATTTCCGGAACCGACTATCTGTTTACAGAAGACTTTTAATGGTAGATACTAAATCTCATGGTTACTCAAATTCGAGCCGGTTGTGAGAGGGCGAGTACTCGATGCCGTTTTTCAGCACCCGTCCCAGCCCCAATAAAAATATCCTGCTCTGTATATCCCCCTATACAGGCCATGTACAGCGCTTGCTGGATAACAAAATATGGTTGATTTCTGTTAACAAGCCATTCAGAGGACTAGAATTAAGCTTCTCCTTTAAACAAATTTTACTTTTCAGGTTTCCACTAAGTTGGTTGTAATGTGAAAGAAATGAGTCTTTCTGTAACTATCACGATGTTAGTTTCTGTAACTTTGACGTAGAAGGTTGATCTGTCTCTAGCTCATACTCTATTTCAACTTTAGGTCTCTTTGTTCTCTTTTTCACATTTGCCTTTTTAGGTTTCTTAGTCCTTGGTTCTTCAGAACTTTCATCAGACGAAGTTTCTGAACTCTCTTCACCAGATATCATATCCTTCATGTCCTGCAGGTGGCAAATTTATAAAACATTTAGGAAACCTCATGTTTTCATGGAAAATGATATTCTTCAATTTACCACTCATGTTTGAAATACAAGACAAATTTTTCAAGTTTTAAAGATACACATTTATGTTGCAGTGAACTATACAAACCTATTTTACAGATTTGAAAAAAAAACATGAAAAATTTCCATTCCGTCAGAAATAATTTACTGTAATAATTTATGGGGAAAATAATTAATATTATAACAGTATTTCAGTGGTATTCAATTGGAGATATTTCAAACAAGGAATACATTTGTCAGTCAACACTACAAGTTTACACAATCATCTCTATTAAAAACTACTTTTTTGTAAATGTGTTGACCCAGAAATAGCTGCAGTACAACTTCCATTGCCAACCATATTGTGAAAATAAAACTGTCTTCAAACAACAGAAGGCCTACAAGAGACAGGTGATATTTCAGAATAAAACTAGATATTGCGTCTCGACGCAGTGTATCCCCCGGACGGGACATGGTTGAAGCGTGACACACAGAGTATTGCCAAATTATAAGGTGCGACCAATAATAAGGGAGATATAGGTCATTATAAGTATCAAGGACCACATTCGACCTTAAAGGAGGGGTCGAAGGTCAAATCTGAACCAACCCAAAAATTTGGGGCACATGATTTCCATAAGTCGTCTTCACATCCAAACCTCTACAACCAATAATAAGGGAGATATACACCATTATAGGTATCAAGGACCACATTCGACCTTCAAGGAGGGATCCAAGGTCAAATCTGAGATCACCAAAAGATTCGGGGCACATGATTTCCTATAAGTTGTCTTCGCATCCAAACCTCCACGAGTAATAGTAAGGGAGATATAGGTCATTATAGGTATCAAGGACCACATTCGACCTTGGAGGGGCCGAAGGTCAAATGCGACCCCACCATAAGATTCAGGGCAGATGATTTCCTATAAGTCGTCTTTACCATCAAAACCTCTATGACCAATAATAAGGGAGATATAGGCCATTATAAGTATCAAGGCCCACATTCAACCTTCAAGGAGAGATCCAAGGTCAAATCTGACCCCACCAAAAGATTCGGGGCATATGATTTCCTATAAGTTGTCTTCACATCCAAAACCTCGACGACCAATAATAAGAGAATTATAGTCCATCATAGGTACCAAGTACCACATTCGACCTTGAAGGAGGGATCCAAGGTCAAATCTGACCCCACCATAAGATTCGGAGCACATGAATTCCTATAAGTTGTCTTAACATCCAAAACCTCTACGACCAATAATAAGGGAGATATAGATCATTAGAGGTATCAAGGACCATACTCAACATTGAAGGAGGGATCTAAGGTCAAATCTGACCCCACCAAAAGATTTGGGGCACATAATTTCCTATAGGTTGTCTTCACATCCAAAACCTCTATGACCAATAATAAGGGAGATATAGGCTCCTTTAAGATTGGTCACCTCAGATTTTCAAATTCGTTGCCATAGCAACCAACCCAATTGAACAAACTGGAACAAAATGTTAGCCAAGTAAGATTTCATAGCAGGGAAGATATCCTGAAACCTTGGTAAGGATAGGTCATTATAGGTATGAAGAACCACATTGACCTTGAAGGAGGGATCCAAGGTCAAATCTGAAACCAGCAAAAGATTCGCAGCACATGATTTCCTATAAGTTGTCTTCACATCCAAAACCTCTACAACCAATAGTAAGGGAGATATACGCTCCTTTAAGATTGGTCACCTCACATTTTCAAATTCGTTGCCACAGCAACCAACCAAATTGAACAAACTGGACCAAATGTTAGCCAGGCAAGATTTCATAGCAGGGAAGATATCTTGAAACCTTGGTAAGGATAGGTGCAACAGATTTCCAGCTATAAGTGATTTACTCAATGGTGAACTGTCAAAGTAGCTATTCCTCAGTTAGCTATGGACCTACAGCTCTGAAAATTTGCCATGATAGAGTACATTTAAAAAGTACATGAACAACATATTTGACAAAAAACCTCTAAATTTAATAGGCTTGCAGAAACAAGTGATTTACTCAATGGTGAACTGTCAAGGTAGCTATTACTCAGTTAGCTATGGACCTATAGCTCTGAAAATTTGCCATGACATCGAAAAATAGCTGAACAACATATTTGACAAAATTATTGTAACTCTAACAGTTATGAAGAAAAATATTATTTACTCATTTTGGTCATGGTTAAAAACTGAATATAGCTATTACGTAGCTATTGAGACAGACCTCTGAAAATGAGCATCAGAGATGCCCGTACCCCACAGCCTGGGAAAATGGTTTTTAACATCATGAGATATAGAAGTAGTGATGCACACCTACAACCCCTTACCAATGTCCCTACCAAGTGTCAACCTTCTACACCTTATGGAATATAAGAAATAGCCCAGACAAGATTTTAAAACTCATGGTTACTATGACAAGGTCAAAGGTCAGATCAAGATCACACCATGACGTTGCACACCTACAAACCCTTACCAATGTTCCTACCAAATTCCTACACTTTATAGTTTCCGAGATATAGCCAAAACAAGATTTTATAGGTTAAGGTCACTACAGCGAGGTCAAAGGTCAAATCAAGGCCACATCATGACGTTGCACACCTACACCCCTTAACCAATGTCCCTACTAAGCATCAACATCCTACATCTTATGGTTTCCGAGATATAACCCGGATAAGATTTTATAGGTCAAGGTCACTACGACAAGGTCAAAGGTCAAATCAAGGTCACACCACGACGTTGCACACCTACAGCTCCTAACCAATGTCCCGACCAAATATCAACTTCCTACACCTTACGGTTTCCGAGATATAGCCCAGACAAGATTTTATAGGTCAAGGTCACTACGGCAAGGTCAAAGCTCAAATCAAGGTCACACCATGATGTTGCATACCTTCACCCCCTAACCAATGTCCCTACCAAGTATCCACTTCCTACACCTTACAGTTTTTGAGATACAGCCCGGACAAACTTTTTCCCGCCACCCGCCCGCCTGCCCATCCGGACACCTTGGGTGAAAACAATACCCCGACAGACCTTAGGGGCTGTGGGGTAAAAAGTTACCACCTTGTAGGAATGGTGAAAGTAGCTGAAAAACATATTTTACCAAAATGTTGTAAATGCAGTCATTTTAGAGTTTTAAGCACTTTACTCAAAGTAGCTACCAGTGCTATTACTCACTTTGCCATGGACCTATGCCATACATAATCTCCTGTCCAGCGGGCCATCTAGAGATAATCAACATAAGCCAGTAAGTTATACAGCCAATAATAAAGTAGGTATATGGCCTCACAGTCTTATATAGGCATATATATGCAGTAAAAGGTACAATTTTGAGTCATTTTAGCAGGCCTAAGGTGACCTTGAAAACAATAGCCAAGGTCAACAAACTGGATGCTGGTACTCCATCATGTACTCAACCTCCAAAGCCATTTTTAATAGTTTCCATGCAATATAGTCAGCATTAAATGTGAAAATATCTCCAAAAAGGCCAAAAATGGCCTCAGTGAGGTACTTTGGCGGTCTGTGGATGACCTTCAATGAAGAGCTTCAAGGTCAAATTTCTGCATGCTTACAGAGGACATATATATGTATTATATATACCACTCATAGGATTATCTAACTTTCTGTATATAAGAACTGGGCCAAAATCTGACCTTTAAGAGGCGACCAGTGACCTTGAAATTGAAGGTCAAGGTCACAAAACAATAGCATTTGTGGCAGTGCCCATATATACCCACATACTAAATTTGAAAGGTCTAACTAAAATATTTTTTTAAGTTATCGAGTCCGAAAGGAAATCTCTGCGGCGGGGGGAGGGTGACCGTACAGAATCCTAAGTATCCCGACTTTCGTCCGGGGATACAATACTGGGGCAACACAGAAACGTGAGAGTGGAAATGAGTTAGTTAAACCAGATATTCCAATAATACAAGGTCAAATGGCATACATTAACATACTAAAAACATAAACAACTGTGAAATCTTTGAAGATATGGAATTTACCTCAATATCTGAAAGGTCACTTTCTTCAAATTCATCCTCTGCTACATACTCAATTTCTTCTTCAGACTAGGATAAATCACAAAAGTCAAAATAAAAACTGTCAATGAAACATGCACTTTTGTGAACTTCAACTGGTCTTCATATTTGCTCTTTTCCTTCAAAACTAATAGAAACTGATCCATTTGTGTCAACTTTTATGTTTATCTGCCAAGTGGAAAAGAGTACCCTTGTCTTAATATGTAATCTAAATAAATTCTCTCCTCTAAAGTCAAAGTCAAAGTTGGGGTTTTACATGCCGTTCAACAGGCAGGGTCATATTAGGACAGGTCCTCAGCACTGCCACTTGTGGGACACAAACCCACAGAGGTGACAGCCTATGATTAAGATGCCAAACTTGCTAACTACTAGGCCACTGAGGACCTTTTCTTTCTATAACAATACTCAAATACTCTAGCAACCCCACCCAGTGTTATGTTCGAGTGAGAATTTTACACATTTGACTTGCATGACCTGTCACTTGTACAAACCTGCTACTCACTTTATGTAATTTCTTATTAATCTACATCAAATTGACTTTTGGGTGTTAAGTATCAGTATAAAGAGTCGAGTCACTGCAAAACACCAAGGATGTGTCATTTATGTGACCTGGAAAAAGATCTCAATGATAGAAGGCCTGATATTGCTAGTCCCATGAAAGTGTGACGGCATACATCACCTTCATCATCAAAAATTTCTCATTTACTCACATGATTCTCTGACTGACATTAAGTCTGATTTTCCAGCAGACATACTATATTCAAAACGTTATATGGCTGCGACTGAGAAATTTTTCTTTTGTCTACAACTGTTTCAAACTTGTAGGACTCTAAAAGCTCCAAACATTGCAGTATAACTGCAATCCTGGAACACCAGGAAATGATTTTGAGTCCATTTGCCAATATGGAACCCACGGAATACCACTACACTGCAGCTTACTTCCTCCTCCATGTCAGTCTCCTCTTCCTCCTCAGCCTGTGTTTTACCAGATGTATTTTCTTTCTCTTGTTCTGTCTCACTCTCTGAAGACACTTCTTCAGCTTCAAGAGCCCGGTCAAATGCATGCTGGGGAAAGTTGTAGATGTCTCCATACTGAAAAGAGAGGGCCACTGAGATATTATATCTGAACCGAGTTCTCATTCTCACACATTGGGTACAATTTATTCCCCCTGAAGAGAAGATTGACTATCATGCGAACATAGTAGAGGGTTAAGATGATGGATGAACTCCATTATTATTTTATATAAGACATTTACAATGATACTTCATGCTACTCTTTCGGTTTAACGTATCACTCACAATGAGAACCAACCTTCTGTAGCTGTGACCATCCACAATTTGTCAATACAAAAATCTTGATTACTTTCAATTAAACGGCTGTTGCAGGCATCTTGCATTTCCAACTGAGGCCAAACTTATGCCCAGACAAGCTTTTGTAATAGAAAATAGATTCTGGAAATTTCTGGAGTCTGTGTTTAAAACTTTTCTAAAGAGAGTGGTAACTAGCAATTATTAATAACTAGTTTAAAAGCTGCATTCTGCATGACATTTTTAACTAGCTCTTGCAGAGGGCCCATAGAAAACCCAAGAGGTGAGGATTTGACTGGCTAGTAGTTGGTGGGCAATTAGACATTGTTCAATAATCATTGGTGACAGTGAACAATCATGCTTGGTCACAGGCCATTTCTAATGCTCGATTATTCAGCATAAAATCTTACTTTTCTATGTACATATAGGGTAAACACTAACTCTGTGTTCCTTTTGGTTTGTTTGTGGTAGAAACAATGAAATCTGCAGCGAGTGTTTGGGAACAGGTTATTGAATATGTCATTATGTTAGGCTTTCTAATGGCTGATACTTTGTCATACCAATAAAAATATACAAACTTCATGAAATATGTCCCATTTTTTCTTTATACTTGGTAAAAATGATGTCCACTCACTTGATAATATCTTGCAAAAGACACTCCTAGTTGTAAATTATGGCTCATATATGCTTGCAGCAAATTTTCACCTTATCAGTGAAAAGCGAAATGCCACATTTTGTTCGTTTGAAAGCCCAGTAATCTAGTTTAGTGCATACCAACCACTATCAATATCCATGTGTTTTTAAAATGTTTTAGGCAGTTTTATTTAATAAATTCATAGATATGTCAAAATGTAAGGTTTATGATTGATGTTTACCATTATATATATAGGAAGTGAGCATTTTCAGCAGAAGCTTAATGTGGAGAACTGTTCTCTACTTGATCAACAGTCAAAAAAATGGATGATTGACAATGAAAATTGGAGGCAATTCTCATTACTGGCTAGGCGTTTCAGATGGGCAGACTTCTGCAGTTTTTAATATAGATTAGCAGTGGGTATAGGTGGCATTGTGAGTGGCACACTCAAATAATCCTGTAAAAGATTTGTTCAGACAAGGTACAAGACATGCTGTGTAGAGGTGCAGGAAGTTGTGTTTCTACATTCAATACATTAAATACAGCCTTGAACTCTATACTCACAGTTCCTTTCTTGAGTCTTTCCAGAAGTTCCTTCTCTATTGTAGTTTCCAAGTGAGCAGCCACTAAAGCCTTCTCCTCTCTTCTCCGTTCACGTCGCTCAACTTTAGTACTCAAAGGTACCAGTTTTTTCCTGAATGAAAAATGTATAGTGGACAGTGGACACTGTCAAAAGTAGCATCAGTGTCACTATGGAAATAGGAAGCACTTGTTTCACCACTAATACTTCCATTTATGTTTTGGGTCTAGACAAGTGCTGAAAGTTATGTTAAGCCTCAGAAGTTTCAACAATGTCATAAAGCTTAGACAAAATTAAGACACCCCAGTCTGTAGTTTGAACCTGGACACATTATGATCTAATAGACCTTTTTTTAAAAAAAAATGTTTATGTTAAATAAATATTATGATATAATAGACATCCTCATTTGACACAATTCACCTAATCAAGGAAAACACTAAGAAAGGTACTTTCATAATTGTTCAAAGATATATGTTAAGATTGTTCTTACCCAAACAAGAGTTGTGAGCCGGGTGTGAATACTTGCACTGAAGATTTAAGTCTTAAATTTGATTAAATGGTTTACTTGGTATCCAGTTCAAAATACTAAGGACTAAAATATAGTGCAAGAAAAAGTGACTTACTGTCGTTTCAATCGTAGCTTTCTCATACGTATCAAATACTGTGTAATCTTTGTAAACCGCTGTTTGCATTTGTGCTTTATAAAACTGAAACATAAACACATTATGATCTGGACACATATTTTAAATATGATAAACAATCATTTGATTTTATGAATATGTCTTTATACTCATTGTTTCCAAGGGTACTTAAGCATCCCCTTTGATATCAATTGCGGGGTAAACATTCAAAGTATTACATGTGTCATCACTGTTATTACTTGGTAACTTCTGAATCTGAGTCTAATTTATCAGAATTTACGTTTGCCTATATGGATGAACAAGGCTACTACAAAAAATTAGGTTAACACGTTTATCCTTTTTTAAATGGCTACAAGTATTCAACTATTATTGTCAAGTAAATTATAAACAATGAAATTGGGCAAATATTTTAAAACAAGTCACTTAAATTTTGGGAACACCTTTATGGGCCAATCAACTACAATTTTCATTATCACTGAATTGAAAAGGTCGAGTTTTTAATTTTTCAAAACTGATACTTGATAACTAGTGATTAACTGATTTTAAACTTGCATGAAAAATCTCTTGAAGAACTACAAATGAAGCATACACTGTCTTAAAATTGTGATGAGTTTCAATATTTCCTACTTATCAACAGAACCTGTTACATTAACAGAGTGTCAGTAGCTTTCAAATGCTTCATTCTGCAGCACAAAACAATATTTTAATTTCAATCAATATGAAAAATAGAGACGATATCTATAGAACTGATATTATAATTTGATCCATAGACTAACATAGAGTGTACTGCTACCGTGTATTTCATTTGGTAAGAATACACACAATGCATACTTTTATACAAATATATGTAAATTGACAGGTTTAACTAGAAATAGGACGCCCTGTTGATAATAGCTGCGACATATGAATAGAAACAGGATAGCATAGAAGAACACACATTATCATGTGTAATGTCCACCCCATGAACCTTTTGCCAAAATTGTACAGTAGTCTTACAAGACCCTGTTTCATTTGTAAAATATATCAATGATGCTTAAATATTTATTAGTATACATGTAAATTATTTCAGCTTCATGCCTTTTTGCATTGGTTGGGTTGAAAATTTCAACGAAATTGCTCTATCTCGAACGGTTAAGGAGATAGAAGCAAATGTGTGTTTTGCCATTTTTGGCAAAAATACGAAAAGTAAAAATGACCGCCATTTTTGGGGAGAGGAAAATTTTTGAAAATTGCCAAGAGTACATTTCTTAGATACTCTGTGGGTTGAAAATTTTAACCAAATCACTCTATCTCACACAGTTAAGGAGATAGAAGCAAATTTATTTTGCCATTTTTGGCAAAAATTTGAAAATTCAAAATGGCCGCCATTTTTGGGGAGGGGAAAATTTTTTGAAAATTACCAAGAGTACATTGCTCAGATACCCTGTGGGTCGAAAATTTCGACAAAATCGCTCTATCTCGCACGGTTAAGGAGATAGAAGCAAATTTGTGTTTTTCCATTTTTGGCAAAGTAGCTAAGTAGCTATTACTCAGTCAGTTATATAGCTATTATCACTAAAAGTAATCCCAAGCAAGCTATCGACTAACTATTGCTCATACCAAATTTGGTAAAGATATGTCAAATATTTTTTCTTAAAATGCCCGGAAACAAAAGAAGTACACAAAAGTAGCTAAGTAGCTATTACTCAGTTAGCTATAGAGCTATCTTCACCAAAAGCAATCCCATGCAAGCTATTAACCCACTAAACACCCATACCAAATTTGGTAAAGATAGGACAAATAATTTTCCTTCAAATGAGCTGAAACCAAGCGTCCGGACGGCGGACGACGGAAAAAGCAAAAATAATATGTCATGAGAAAAAGGGACAGACAAGTAGATAATACCGACAGTTACATACAGTATACAGTTAAGACTTACTTTGGCCAGTATATTAAATGCTCATTGATCTGTTGTAAAGCCTTTTCATAATTCCTCGACAACTTGACTTTTTCCCATAATCTTGCTGGAAATGCTGCTCTTTCTATAGTCTTCATATACAAGTAGCTTACACCTAAAAGTATCATACACAGAATACTGGTATTAATATATGGCAAAACATGCACAAAAGTTCCACCCCTGTAGTACTGTGTGATTATTTTTTCACAAATGTTTCTTGCATAAAATTGTAACTGCTGCACAATCCTTACATCTGTAATACATGTCGAAACACTCATTCTTAAAAGTAGCATGATATTCCAAAGCTTTTATTGCAATGAACGATACAATTATTTAAATGATCATGTTTATTTATGCAATCTACAGAGATATATTAACTTCTAGTAAAAAATACAGCACGACTTATTTGTCAAAACAATATCTAAGAGACAATCGAAATGGACGGTCATAATTTTGGTATCGATGCTGAAATTGTAGCTCAACTCTCACAGTAACGCTTACTTGCCTTTTTCTTCTCTGACTGTAGCATACTGACTGTTTGCTAAAGGGCATGATGCCCTGTTACATATGCCTGTCAAACTGTATTCATTACGGCAAAACTTCTGTGTTTTTGTCCTGAAAAAACATGCATGGAAATGTAAGATACTCTCTTCCTGTGTTCATATACATACATTTAATAATTTGCTCTTGAAGATAACTTTTGAGTTCACAGCTGAGTCTTGTTATTTTATCAAAGTTATTAATATGAAGTTACAAAGCCATGAATCAAACACTGGAATACATTGTTAAATTTTCAACAGGAAGATATGTATAAGATTACAAAGACGACATTTGATGATTATGAAAACAAGGTTACACATGGCTACACAAACCACATGTACACATACACCTGGAAAGAAAATTATAAAGTTTATTATTTTTTCGTTACTAAGTTATGGTCTAGACACCAAGATCAGAGTTTTCTTAAACAAACCTCATCAGTAGCCACTGGGCAGCAAATTTCAAAGGTACAACCAAACATAGAATTTACTTCCACATTTGATATGTAAGCCATGCCTTTTAAAGTTTCAATGGCATGGACCAAATTTCTCAGAAGATACAAGAGAGGCATTTAATATGCTACTACATACTCAATGATAAACCTGAAAAGCCTCTTGACATAAAATCTTAGTAAGTAAGGAGATACTACCTGATTTTGTGAGAACAAAATGTACCATTTATAACACTCCAAATCACCTGTGAAAAGAAAAATTAAATATATCAAGCTGACATGATGGGTAAACAAATATACAGTGAATTCAATTTGCAAAATGATCCATAAAACAATGATTGTACAAAACTCTTTGAAACCCGAACAAAAAGAACCAATAATGAATAATGATATTTTCAATGCTTCAGAATTATTTATTCAGCTAAGGAATCTTTTCAGTAATATGAAACCCACTTTATGAAATGCAATTAGTCTCACCAGTCATTCTGATTTTAAATGAACTTGTACCATTTATCAGTATATTAAATTTTATATAAATATTTTGTATTCATTAAATTTCCACAAATTGGTCATTCAACATGAAAGCTTTACAAGGATTGGTTTTGTGGCAATTTAAGGTACAGATACTACAAGAAAATTGCATTATAAATTTATAACCTGCTTAAAAATTTTCTTCAAGGTAAACTTTATCAGACCACTATTTCCTTGTTCTATAGTTATTACACACATCTCAGCTTCTACAAAGCTGACCACCAAAAGGCAAACATTAATCTGCTAACATGCACAATTGCTTTTGATTATATCAATGAGATATTGAGGGAAGTTTTCATGTTAACTCACTTGTGTCGTATCTAATTTTCATGAACTATTACTCATGTAGGCTTGAGGTCAATATTCACAATATCAGTGACAGATGCAAGGAACACTGGATTTCATTCCTTTCAAACCCCAGTAACTGATTTGGATTATTATAAAAACAGTCCTGCCAGAAAGCATTGTATATGTACCTTTTATTATATTTAAGCAATAGCTCACTATCAAGCACATAATTCAATTAAACTTGAGCTTATGTAAACACATCAAATCACATTATACATGACATCACTGATGCCATTTAGAGGCAAAGTCTGCCCAATTTTAACACCATTGATATGTCCACTGCACCTGCAGATTTACAAGGAGTGACCTTGCCTAAAGTCAGAAAAAATATGGGCACACCAAAGGCATCTGCATTACAGCCATAGCTTTACCAAAGGGAGAAAAAGAAAAGTTGACAAGGGGGCCAGCCAATTTCACATAAAAGGATGATCACATGCAAGATGGTTTGCAGAAGAGGATAATGTAGAGGCAGTAGCGAGGGGGATGTACTGGGTGTACAGATTGAAGAACAAATTGCAGAAAACAGCCCTTCAGCTTGTTTGGGCATTGAAAGAGCAGTTCTACTAGTAAATGCCTGCCTACCAGTGAATGTCCACCTTATATTTCTCTGTTAGTGGTGATGGACCAATTAAAGTCTGTGTACCTATTCATGCCCACCCTCGAGTATCTTAAACATTCATACTTTTTGATGGAAAATATGTTTACCCCTTCAAACATAATTATAACATTAATCATATACAATGGTCATTTTCTGTTTAACTGTGATTGTCTTAGGTGTGGGTGTGAATTTGTCGATGCATATTGCATAAACAACCAAAATAAAAAGACATATATGACGATATAAATGGTTTATACAGGTGAAAAACAATATTCTTGTACAGTTGAATAGGTGAGTTAATGACAACGATATAAGTTAGCACTCGGTCAGCTAACGTGGGCGATATTCAATGTTAATTTGCAGTGGCGAGTGAGAGCACTAGTTTTTATAATGAGTCTTTGATATCACTAAAGGTGAAGGTCACAAATCGAAAAGTTTTTGGAGGTAGTCTTCTCATGAGGAGTAAATGCAACCAGTAAGATCGTTCTTTGCAAATTTACAGGCTGTGAACCTGTATTTATGACACAAAAGAAAGTTGCATTAACATACTGAGTATGATTTTGAAGTTTGTTTTTTTTCACTGTGGCCATTTGGCCGACAATCGTCAGTAAAACAGAGCATGGCTTATTTTACCGACAGTCAGCAGAATAATGCTCAGGCTATTTTAATGACTGTAATCACTGTATTAATAATAGGGTTCATGCTTACATACACAATGGGGCCTATATGTAACTGCATGTAACTCATGCATTGAGTGAACAGCATGTAGAACTTATTCAAGAACAAAGCAACTCAGCCTGTTCAGAAAATGAAAGGGTGAACTATATAAGCGCTAAAAAAGTTCATATTAGAGTAGATATGACTTTTAAGTTCTCTAATTCTAATGGGTGAGCTGCTGTTTGCATTGTATTTAGCTTTTTGATCGATAGTTTCAATTTACCTTTTGTGTACAATAGTGTTGTTATTCATACTTTCCATTTCATCCGTAACATTTTCACAAAATCAAAGAAAGTATGACAACTATTTGTGAACATTTCCCCAACAAAATAATAAAACTTGTCACAAAAATACATTATGTTCACCATAAAAAACTGATAATGTAAAACAGAATTTTGCATCCTGGAAAGTTGACCATATTTTTAATACACTGTTTTTAATAATATATGTGGTCAGTGATATAGCCAGAACCTTATTCTGCTGACCGTGATTAAAATAAGCCATGCTCTAGTGGCTTTCTACTAGTAAACGCCTACCCACCAGTGAACACCCACCTTATATATCTTTGTTGGAGGTCAAGGACAAATGCTTCTATTTATCTACAAAATGGGCATTCACTGGTATTTCTGGTTTGTGGTCAAAACGGGCAATAATTGAGATACCGTAAATGACCTATTTAGCGCACAGTGCACTATGCAAAGTCTATTTTTATTCAATATATGGTGGGAAAAAATTACCCTTTTAGCGCACCCATCATGAAACACTATCCGGGATGAAGTATAGGTCAATCCAGTAGAAAAACGGTGTTTCGACATTTAGAAATACCCACTTCCTGTAAATATGGTGGTAGATGAAAACAGACTCGAAAGTCGTGACAAAAAATTCAATTTATTAAGTAAAAATACATACAATATATGAAAAATATGCGGATATTGTGCACTGTCACCGACGATATTGCTGGGAAAAAGAGGTAGGGTGCGGTTACAAGGGCGGATGCGCTAAATAGGTCATTGACGGTATATTATGAAAGTACAAAGCTTTGAAACAAATGTAACAACATGCAACTCAGTTACTAAGTGTAGTGTACATCATTTGAAAATCTGTTGGTGAAAGAATAAAATATAAAGCTGTTAATGTAATTTAAATTCAATATATTAATTTCTTCATGGGCACTTAATGGTAGATTGCCACTATTTTAGTCAGGAATGTAGTTGAGAGAATACAATTTACTGGGTGGCTCTCTGTTAATTGTGATCAAGATCTTAACTGGAGAGTCTAAACACTCTGATTACACCAATCAAGCACACTTGAGACAGAGAAGTCCCAGTCCGGCGGGCTATAATTACCGCATGGAGACGATTACCACATGGAGGCCGAATGGAGATAATTACTGAATGGAGACTACTTTCTCATTTTCAACTAACAGTTTCTGACCTATCGGAGATTCCCTCCCAAAACTAAGGGATTACCAAGATAAAATATTATTCCTAGGGTTTAATCATTAAGCACACACCAATAATTCTCTTAGAATGTGTTATAGCTTGCTTCACAGACACAAAGTGCACTTAAAATTCCAAACAAATGCAATCACATATCGAATCATTTTGAATTCACTTGAAAAGGGTATTCCCAAGACATGTGCAAAGGGCTCCGTAAGAGATATTGGACTTATTCTAATACATTCACATAAAATATGCAAATCTGGTGACATTATTGTTTATTGGTTCAAATAATACGATAACTAGAGGATCGCTCGCAAAAAAAAAAGATAATGTTTTTGCATAGCAAAAACAAAGCGTCCCAAAAAGGATATAAAGGTGATTGCTAAAGTATTAAGAAAATGCTTCGTTTCTAGCCTTATACTGTTGTGGCAACCAAATTCAGCACAGTCTGCTCTATCTAGCACGGTTTTCAAGATATAAGCATTTTTGTGTTTTGCAAAAAATTTAAAAATTCAAAATGTCCGCTATATTTGGCGAGACAAAAATATTTTGAAAATTGGCATGGCTACTCTGCAGAGATACCCAGCAGGTCCAAAATTTTGTTGAGTTCGCTCCATATAGCACAGTTTTCGAGATATAAGCATTTTTGTGTTTTGCAAAAACTTTGAAAATTCAAAATGGCCACCATTTTTTTGCCGTGGTGTGTATCTCCCGCCGAGCATTAAAGCAGAAGAAATAGCTTTTCCGAGATATTCACAATTTTTCATTTTCGTGTGTGAAAGGTCTTCCAAAAGTAGGTGAATGAGTTATTTGAGAAAAATTGGCTATCTGCAATACTATTAAGAGATAATTCACATTTACTCATTTTGAGTAGGTGAATAATTATCTATGGGTCTGAAACTTCACCAAGTGAAAGCTCTGCCAAAAGTAGGTGAATGAGTTATTTGAGAAAAATTGGCTATCTGCAATACTTTTAGAGATAATTCGCATTTACTCATTTTGAGTAGGTGAGTAATTAGCTATGGGTCTGAAACTTCACCAAGTGAAAGCTCTCCCAAAAGTAGATGAATGAGTTATTTGAGAAAAATTGGCTATCTGCAATACTTTTAGAGATAATTCGCATTTACTCATTTTGAGTAGACGAGTAATTAGCTATGGGTCTGAAACTTCACCAAGTGAAAGCTCTCCCAAAAGTAGGTGAATGAGTTATTTGAGAAAAATTGGCTATCTGCAATACTTTTAGAGATAATTCGCATGTACTCATTTTGAGTAGACGAGTAATTAGCTATGGGTCTGAAACTTCACCAAGTGAAAGCTCTCCCAAAAGTAGGTGAAAGATTAATTTGAGAAAAATTGGCTATCTGCAATACTTTTAGAGATAATTCGCATTTACTCACTTTGAGTAGGTGAGTAATTAGCTATGGGTCTGAAACTTCACCATGTGAAAGCTCTCCCACAAGTAGGTGAATGAGTATTTGATAAAAATTGGGTATCCGCAATACTTTTACAGATAATTAGCATTTACTCATTTTGAGTAGGTGAATAAATGGCTATGGGTCTGAAACTTCACCAAGTGAAAGCTCTGCCAAAAGTAGGTGAATGAGTTATTTGAGAAAAATTGGCTATCTGCAATACTTTTAGAGATAATTCGCATTTACTCATTTTGAGTAGACGAGTAATTAGCTATGGGTCTGAAACTTCACCAAGTGAAAGCTCTCCCAAAAGTAGGTGAATGAGTTATTTGAGAAAAATTGGCTATCTGCAATACTTTTAGAGATAATTCGCATGTACTCATTTTGAGTAGACGAGTAATTAGCTATGGGTCTGAAACTTCACCAAGTGAAAGCTCTCCCAAAAGTAGGTGAAAGATTAATTTGAGAAAAATTGGCTATCTGCAATACTTTTAGAGATAATTCGCATTTACTCATTTTGAGTAGGTGAGTAATTAGCTATGGGTCTGAAACTTCACCATGTGAAAGCTCTCCCACAAGTAGGTGAATGAGTATTTGATAAAAATTGGGTATCCGCAATACTTTTACAGATAATTAGCATTTACTCATTTTGAGTAGGTGAATAAATGGCTATGGGTCTGAAACTTCACCAAGTGAAAGCTCTGCCAAAAGTAGGTGAATGAGTTATTTGAGAAAAATTGGCTATCTGCAATACTTTTAGAGATAATTCGCATTTACTCATTTTGAGTAGGTGAGTAATTAGCTATGGGTCTGAAACTTCACCAAGTGAAAGCTCTCCCAAAAGTAGATGAATGAGTTATTTGAGAAAAATTGGCTATCTGCAATACTTTTAGAGATAATTCGCATTTACTCATTTTGAGTAGACGAGTAATTAGCTATGGGTCTGAAACTTCACCAAGTGAAAGCTCTCCCAAAATTAGGTGAATGAGTTATTTGAGAAAAATTGGCTATCTGCAATACTTTTAGAGATAATTCGCATGTACTCATTTTGAGTAGACGAGTAATTAGCTATGGGTCTGAAACTTCACCAAGTGAAAGCTCTCCCAAAAGTAGGTGAAAGATTAATTTGAGAAAAATTGGCTATCTGCAATACTTTTAGAGATAATTCGCATTTACTCACTTTGAGTAGGTGAGTAATTAGCTATGGGTCTGAAACTTCACCAAGTTAAAGCTCTCCCAAAAGTAGGTGAATGAGTTATTTGAGAAAAATTGGCTATCTGCAATACTTTTACAGATAATTCGCATTTACTCATTTTGAGTAGGTGAGTAATTAGCTATGGGTCTGAAACTTCACCAAGTGAAAGCTCTCCCAAAAGTAGGTGAATGATTAATTTGAGAAAAATTGGCTATCTGCAATACTTTTAGAGATAATTCGCATTTACTCATTTTGAGTAGGTGAGTAATTAGCTATGGGTCTGAAACTTCACAGAGTGGAAGCTCTCCCAAAAGTAGGTGAATGAGTTATTTGAGAAAAATTGGCTATCTGCAATACTTTTAGAGATAATTCGCATTTACTCATTTTGAGTAGGTGAGTAATTAGCTATGGGTCTGAAACTTCACCAAGTGAAAGCTCTCCCAAAAGTAGGTGAATGAGTTATTTGAGAAAAATTGGCTATCTGCAATACTTTTAGAGATAATTCACATTTACTCATTTTCAGTAGGTGAGTAATTAGCTATGGGTCTGAAACTTCACCAAGTGAAAGCTCTCCCAAAAGTAGGTGAATGAGTTATTTGAGAAAAATTGGCTATCTGCAATACTTTTAGAGATAATTCGCATTTACTCATTTTGAGTAGGTGAGTAATTAGCTATGGGTCTGAAACTTCACAGAGTGAAAGCTCTCCCAAAAGTAGGTGAATGAGTTTTTGAGAAAAATTGGCTCTCTGCAATACTTTTAGAGATAATTCGCATTTACTCATTTTGAGTAGGTGAGTAATTAGCTATGGGTCTAAAACTTCACCAAGTGAAAGCTCTCCCAAAAGTAGGTGAATGATTAATTTGACAAAAATTGGCTATCTGCAATACTTTTACAGATAATTCGCATTTACTCATTTTGAGTAGGTGAGTAATTAGCTATGGGTCTGAAACTTCACCAAGTGAAAGCTCTCCCAAAAGTAGGTGAATGAGTTATTTGAGAAAAATTGGCTATCTGCAATACTTTTACAGATAATTCGCATTTACTCATTTTGAGTAGGTGAGTAATTAGCTATGGGTCTGAAACTTCACCAAGTGAAAGCTCTCCCAAAAGTAGGTGAATGAGTTATTTGAGAAAAATTGGCTATCTGCAATACTTTTAGAGATAATTCGCATTTACTCATTTTGAGTAGGTGAGTAATTAGCTATGGGTCTGAAACTTCACCATGTGAAAGCTCTCCCACAAGTAGATGAATGAGTTATTTGATAAAAATTGGGTATCCGCAATACTTTTACAGATAATTAGCATTTACTCATTCTGAGTAGGTAAATAATTAGCTATGGGTCTGAAACTTCACCATGTGAAAGCTCTCCCAAAAGTAGGTGAATGAGTTATTTGAGAAAAATTGGCTATCTGCAATACTTTTAGAGATAATTCGCATTTACTCATTTTGAGTAGGTGAGTAATTGGCTATGGGTCTGAAACTTCACCATGTGAAAGCTCTTCCAAAAGTAGGTGAATGAGTTATTTGAGAAAACTTGGCCATCTGCAATACTTTTAGAGGTAATTCGCATTTACTCTTTTTGAGTAGGTGAGCAATTAGCTCTGGGTCTGAAACTTCACCAAGTGAAAGCTGTTTGGGATAGCTGCTCTGCAGAGATACCCTGAAGATCAAAAATTTCGTCGAAATCACTCTATGTAGCACGGTTTTCGAAATATTAGCATTTTTGTGTTTTGCAATTTTTGCGCAAAAATTCGAAAATTCAAAATGGCCGCCATTTTTGGCAAGACAAATTTTTTTTGAAAATTGGCATGGCTACTCTGCAGAGATACCCTGTGGGTCAAAAATTTCGTCAAAATCGCTCTATCTAGCACGGTTTTTGAGATATAAGCATTTTTATGTTTTGCAATTTTGCGAAAAATTCGAAAATTCAAAATGGCCGCCATTTTTTGCGAGAAATTTTTTGTTTGAAAATTGGCATGGCTACCCTGCAGAGCTACCCTGCGGGTCAAAAATTTTGTCGAAATCGCTCTATCTAGCAGGGTTATTGAGATATAAGCATTTTTATGTATGTTGTAATTTTTGCGAAAAATTCGAAAATTCAAAATGGCCGCCATTTTTGGCGGGACAATTTTTTTTTGAAAATTGGCATGGCTACTCTGCAGATATACCCTGTGGGTCAAAAATTTAGTCGAAATCGCTCTATCTAGCACGGTTTTCGAGATATAAGCATCTTTATGTTGTGCAATTTTTGCGAAAAATTCGAAAATTCAAAATGGCCGCCATTTTTGGCGAGACAAAAATTTTTTCAAAATTGGGATAACTACTCTGCAGAGATACCCTGTGGGTCAAAAATTTCGTCGAAATCGCTCTATCTAGCACGGTTTTCGAGATATAAGCATCTTTATGTTTTGCAATTTTTGCGAAAAATTCGAAAATTCAAAATGGCCGCCATTTTTGGCGAGACAAAAATTTTTTCAAAATTGGGATAACTACTCTGCAGAGATACCCTGCGGGTCAAAAATTTCGTCGAAATCGCTCTATCTAGCACGGTTTTTGAGATATAAGCATTTTTGTGTTTTGCAATTTTTGCGAAAATTTCGAAAATTCAAAATGGCCGCCATTTTTGGCGAGACAAAAATTTTTTCAAAATTGGGATAACTACTCTGCAGAGATACCCTGCGGGTCAAAAATTTCGTCGAAATCGCTCTATCTAGCACGGTTTTCGAGATCTAAGCATTTTTGTGTTTTGCAATTTTTGCGAAAATTTCGAAAATTCAAAATGGCCGCCATTTTTGGCGAGACAAAAATTTTTTGAAAATTGGGAAAAGTACTCCGCAGAGATATCCTGCGGGTCAAAAATTTTGTCGAAATTGCTCTATCTAGCACGATTTTTGAGATATAAGCATTTTTGTGTTTTGCAATTTTTGCGAAAATTTCGAAAATTCAAAATGGCCGCCATTTTTGGCGAGATAAAAATTTTTTGAAAATTGGGAAAACTACTCCGCAGAGACACCCTGCGGGTCAAAAATTTTGTCAAAATCGCTCTATCTAGCACAGTTTTCGAGATATAAGAATTTTTGTGTTTTCCTTATTTGGAAAATTCGTAATGATTAATTAATCATTAATTACTCGGCCATTTCTTGACCAATCAATGCCAAAATCTAATGATTTCCAGATTTTAATAGAATGAATGTATTTGCCAAGTTTCAGGTGAATTGATAAAATTCCTTCCAAGTTATCATCCGGACAAGCTTCCCCATCGAAAAAAGACATTTTTGGTCATGTGACCTCTCTGATTGGTTGAAATGTCACTGCAGCATATTCAAAAAAATTCCCCAAGGCTACTGCCTAAACCTGCCAAATTTGAAAAGAATCCGCCTAACGGTTACAGAGTTATAAGGAAAACAAAATGCGGAGCCGCCGGAGCCAGATGCTCTCCCATACACAAACAAGCGTCCCTTGCGGGACGCTTAATAAACTTTCACATAACTGTCTATAGTACAAATAAAATTAATAAGAATACTGTAAATTTCCAAAATAACGCCCAGGTTCAAATAAACGCCTGGTTCAAATTAATGCCTGGTACCAAGCACACTGTTTACAATTTATTTTATTGTTTTTGTATTTCAAAAGAACGCCTAGTTCAATTTAACGCCTGTCCTGATGCCATTTGAAAATAATAAACACCCTGGCCATATTTTGGTAAAATACGGTATTAAGAAACATTATAACTAAACAATTGAGTAACGAATTGAATCGCCATTCAGTAATTATGGTCATAAAAACCATATTTATGTCATATCAATTAGCAAAACAACTTATTTTTTGGTCTACATGGTAATAAAATCCTATTCCTGTGGAATAGTGATCATTTACCCTGACAGCACGCAGCCGTCGGGCCGACGTTGTGTATTGGTTGGCATTGTCGGCAGATTTTGCTGATGTTGGGTCGATGCCTGTTTGCTTTAGTATTTCCTGCAGTTTCTACTATGACATCAAATCGACGCCATTTTGGAAATTGTGTTCAAGGTTTGGCTGTATTTGTAAGTATATCCTTTTGTATCAGGGGATATGCAAGTCATCAGGCCTTATCTATTGTGTAACATTGTTTATCACTAACTGTAGCATATGTAGGACTACACTATATTTAAAAATTCATTTTGTTTTTGTTTATATCAGTGATTGCATTTTGGTTTGGGTTGATGTTGTTGGTTGGCCCAACGTCGGAACGCTATCTGGGTATATGTTTCCAAAACTTTCCATATTGGCAAATTAACAAGAAATAATCTTGGTATTCGGTACTACCAAATGGAGTAGTACCAAAAGGAATGTCCATTTGGTAAGTACCATGGGTGCCGGGTGGTCACAAAGATAAACGGTCAGAGATAAACGGTCTTCAAAACTTTCATATCTAAGTAGTGTAAACAACAAAATCATACAAAGTAATTAAACAACAAAATATTCTTAAACAATGCCTATACTGACATTTGGTATGTGTTATTATTGTTAAACATTTCAACCGTTTTGGGGGTGATAATTTCTGAAGACCGTCTATCTCAGTATTAGTCCAAATCTTTTAGACTTATCACTCCACTTCGCTGACGCCCGCTATGTGTAAGTCTAAAGACCTTCTTGGAAGTAAACAAGAAATCGATGTAAAACTGCAATAATATCACGATTATGCAAACAACCTGTCACCTAACTAATCTGTACATAAATAAACACAACCTTCACTATTTATATGAACAATTAAGTCCCCACCAACCTTATATCAACTGATTTCATATTTGAAGTGAGTATCCACGAACCGCCATTTTGTTTTTTTGACATCCACGAACAAGAAAATTTTTTTCATGAAAGTTTTTTGTGAGAACCCATATAGGGTTTACTGATTGGATCCAACTAATATGGTTTACTGGAATTTCAACCTGTCGTTTATACCACTGATGTAAATAATCATTACAAATATTTTTTCTTTATTTTTTTCTACGAAGTGACAATGTATCAGGTCCCTGACACATAAGTAAATCACTATGCACTGGGTCCTCCATAATTTACATTGACTTGTGTAACATATTTACATTCATATTGTAGCATGCCAAAGACCAAGATTATACAAGAAAATTAATGAGGTATTCGTAAATGTGATTCTTTATTCACAAATAATCCAACAAACTTATGTGTGCATAAATAAAAGTATATTTATTTCTAAATCCTGAAAAATACATATTCTGCCCAGATACAGTCAAGAAAATTTGACCTCTAAATGTAACCTGGGGTCAGGGTTGACCTGGGGCAAGCCCTTGCTCTTTATCATAAATTAAATCCTACCCATTAGTTGAAAGTTGCATCAAGTTATTAAATCAAATTTATATTCCAACAATAAATTACATTTTCCCAACTAAACCTCATAAAGTTTCTAAACAATTATTGTTAGTAGTAACATGCTGCTTTAAAATCATTTGTCACAATAACAATGGTCATCTTTTGTGACATAGGAATAAACATCATTTATCTAGAAATCTAGAAAGAACAGACAAAAATGTATCCCAATCATTTTTACACATGGGTGAAACACAAATACAAGATCAGAATATGTAATAAACTGATAATAGAATTGATTTAGAACACTTCCTTGAAGTCTTTATTACCACTTAAAAATTATTGTAGAGTATAATAAAGTTTCAACCTGATTCCTTGGTCTATATGAATAATTATGAAAAAATTATTCAAGCTATTAATAAGCTTATAATATGATGTTTTTATCACTTTGACAAAAAATTAAATGTTTCTGACACTCAGTCAGATTTTAGTAACACCAAGTACCCACTGATGTCTCACTAGCTGGTGGACCTTGGGATCCTGATTGGTCAAAGTTGGGGTTTTATGTCCCATTGAACAGCCAGGGTCATATTAGGACAGGTCTTAAGCATTGCCACTTGTGGGAGTCGAACCCACACAGAGGTGAGGGATTCTGATTGGAATCAGTGATTTAACTGCTGACTCCAACATCTACCATGAGTGATATTTTTGTATGTGTCTTATTAGGGAGGTATTTACTTTTATTACTCACTATTTGGGTATGATTTATGAGTTCAATTAATCAATATTTTAAAGAGAAAATGTGAAAAATGCTGTCATATATACAGGGGTACCAGTGAATGTCAAAACCTGAATTTTTTAACCAAATTTTTAATATTTCCAGTCTTAGTCATAGACAAAGTCACAGAAAAAAGGAAACATGAAGACACAATTGTTTAAAAATAGGTATATGTGACAAACGATTTCCTCTCATAAGGCATTCTTTAAAAATACAGATGAATTCACAGTTTAGTACAGAAAGAATATAGTGTAGCATGATTTTCATCTAAAATTTATTTTCAAATAAAATTAATGGCACTGAATAAAATAATGCTGGATTAAGATAATCCATTCATCACGAGAATTATGGACATATTTTATTGAGCTCATATGGCATTGTGACTTCTATTTACAACCAACCAATGGATCACAGTTATTGTTTTCACTGGGGGCTATCCATACCTCCATACCTTCTTAAAAGGTTATTTATTTTCAGTGATCACTTTCAAAATCAGACATGGCTAGAAAAAGTGTGTGGGCGGATAGTCCCCAGTTATAAGTGTCCTCTGAATGGCTAGACACTGCAGTAATCAACAGCTAATGCTCTTAATATCTGATTGCAGAATTATTAAAATACAAGAGGAGAGTGCCCGTGAACGGGCACTGTGTCAGCTGACTGAATGTTTTTGATTTGTGATGGTGATAATGAGAGGAAAGCATAATTATCAGGGAAAGGGCTGTACAGAAATACAGTAAATGGTAACTGAACAGCATGTTCGAAAGATATTCCGAAGCTGACAGAAAAAAAGGACAAAAAAGTTGTGCCCTGCAAATGGTATTATGAAATAAAGTAACAAGGTAATTGTTTAAGTGTAAAAAGTAGGTTAAAAATATTTAAAGAAATACTATAAATGCAATATCCTCGTTCGACCATGAAGAAGGGGTCCAAAGGTCAAATCTGACCATACCAAAAGATTCCCAGCCAAAGAATTTAGGATGGTTTACCATCCCAAACCTCTCGGACCAATAATAAGTGAGTCATAGGCACTTTTTAAGTTTGGCTATCCTTGTTTGACCTTGACGGAGGGGTCCAAGGTCAAATCCGACCACACAAAAAAATTCCCAGCCCATGATTTCCTGTAGCTTGTTTACCATCCCAAACCTGTAGGACCAATAATAAGGGAGTTCTAAGCAATTGTAAGTTTGGCTATCCTCAATTGACCTTGAAGGAGGGGTCCCAGGTCAAATCTGACCACACCAAAAGAATCCCACCCCATGATTTCCTATATGTTGGTTTACCATCCCAAACCTCCAAGACCAATAATACGCGAGTTATAAGCACTTTAAGTTTGGCTATCTTCGTTTGACCTGGAAGGAGGGGTCTAAGGTGAAATCTGACCACACCAAAAGATTCCCAGCCCATGATTTTCTATAGGTTAGTTTTCCATTCCAAACCTCTAGGACCAATAATAAGCGAGTTATAAGCACTTTTAAGTTTGGCTATCCTCATTTGACCTTGAAGGAGGGGTCCAAGGTGAAATCCGACCACACCAAAAAATTCCCAGCTCATGATTTTCTATAGGTTGGTTTTCATTCCAAACCTCTAGGACCAATAATAAGCGAGTTATAAGCACTTTTATGTTTGGCTATCCTCATTTGACCTTGAAGGAGGGTTCCAAGGTCAAATCGGACCATATTAACAGATTCCCAGCCCATGATTTCCTACAGGTTGGATACAATGATTTACTCAACAGTGAGAACCTGAAAGAAGCTATTGCTCAGCTATGCCATGACATAGAGGTCTGCAATTTCACTATGTTATAGCTGACCAAAACGTCTGTGAAAAACATATTTAACAAAATACTCTAAATGTAATAGTTTTCAAGTTACTACTGATTTACTGAAGAGTGAGAACCTCAAAGTAACTATTACACAGCTATGCAATGAGCTACATGTCTGCATTTTTGCTCTGTTATAGCTGACCTAAAAGTAGGTGAACAACATATTTAAGCAAAATACTGTAAATGCAATAGTTTTCAAGTTACAACTGATTTACTCAATAGTGAGAACCTGAAAATAGCTATTGCTCCGCTATGCCATGAGCTATAGGTCTGTAATTTCACTATGTTATAGCTAACCCAAAAGTAGGTGAACAATATATTTTAACAAAATACTCCAAATGCAATATTTTTCAAGTTATAGCCGATTTACTCAACAGTCAGTGCCTGAGAATAGCTATTGCTCAGTTGTGCCATGAGCTACAGGTCTGTAATTTCACTATGTTATAGCTGACCCAAAAGTAGCTGAATAACATATTTGCACAAATTTCTGTAAAGGCAATAGTTTTCCAATTACAACTGATTTACTCAACAGTGAGAACTTCAAAGTAGCTATTACTCAGCTATGCAATGAGCCACAGGTCTGGAACTTCACTATGTTATAGCTGACCCCAAAATAGGTGAATAACATATTGCAACAAAATACTCTAAATGCAATAGTTTCCAAGTTATAAGTGATTTACTCAACAGTGATAACCTAAAAGTAGCTATTACTCAGCTATGCCATGAGCTACAGGTCTGAAATTTTACTATGTTATAGCTGACCCAAAAGTAGCTGAATAACATATTTATACTAAATTCTCTAAATGCAATAGTTTTCAAATTATAAGTGATTTGCTCAACATTGAGAACTTCAAAGTAGCTATTACTCAGCTATGCAATGAGTCACAGGTCTGGAACTTCACTATGTTATAGCTGACCCCAAAATAGGTGAATAACATATTGAAACAAAATACTCTAAATGCAATAATTTCCAAGTTATAAGCGATTTACTCAACAGTGAGAACCTCAAAGTAGCTATTACTCAGCTATGCCATGAGCTACAGGTCTGAAATTTTACTATGTTATAGCTGACCCAAAAGTAGGTGAACAACATATTTAAGCAAAATACTGTACATGCAATAGTTTTCAAGTTACAACTGATTTACTCAATAGTGATGACCTAAAAGTAGCTATTACTCAGCTATGCCATGAGCTACAGGTCTGAAATTTTACTATGTTATAGCTGACCCAAAAGTAGCTGAATAACATATTTATACTAAATTCTCTAAATGCAATAGTTTTGCAATTACAACTGATTTACTCAATAGTGAGAACCTCAAAGTAGTTATTACTCAGCTATGCAATGAGCTACAGGTCTGAAATTTTACTATGTTATAGCTGACCCAAAAGTAGGTGAACAACATATTTAAGCAAAATACTGTAAATGCAATAGTTTTGAAGTTACAACTGATTTACTCAATAGTGATGACCTAAAAGTAGCTATTACTCAGCTATGCCATGAGCTACAGGTCTGAAATTTTACTATGTTATAGCTGACCCAAAAGTAGCTGAATAACATATTTATACGAAATTCTGTAAATGCAATAGTTTTCCAATTACAACTGATTTACTCAATAGTGAGAACTTCAAAGTAGCTATTACTCAGCTGTGCCATGACCTACAGATCTAAAATTTCACTATGTTATAGCTGGCCCAAAAGTAGCTGAATAACATATTTATACTAAATTCTGTAAATGCAATAGTTTTCCAATTACAACTGATTTACTCAATAGTGAGAACCTCAAAGTAGTTATTACTCAGCTATGCAATGAGCTACAGGTCTGAAATTTTACTATGTTATAGCTGACCCAAAAGTAGGTGAACAACATATTTAAGCAAAATACTGTAAATGCAATAGTTTTGAAGTTACAACTGATTTACTCAATAGTGATGACCTAAAAGTAGCTATTACTCAGCTATGCCATGAGCTACAGGTCTGAAATTTTACTATGTTATAGCTGACCCAAAAGTAGCTGAATAACATATTTATACGAAATTCTGTAAATGCAATAGTTTTCCAATTACAACTGATTTACTCAATAGTGAGAACTTCAAAGTAGCTATTACTCAGCTGTGCCATGACCTACAGATCTAAAATTTCACTATGTTATAGCTGGCCCAAAAGTAGCTGAATAACATATTTATACGAAATTCTCTAAATGCAATAGTTTTGCAATTACAACTGATTTACTCAATAGTGAGAACCTCAAAGTAGTTATTACTCAGCTATGCAATGAGCTACAGGTCTGAAATTTTACTATGTTATAGCTGACCCAAAAGTAGGTGAACAACATATTTAAGCAAAATACTGTTAAAGCAATAGTTTTCAAGTTACAACTGATTTACTCAATAGTGATGACCTAAAAGTAGCTATTACTCAGCTATGCCATGAGCTACAGGTCTGAAATTTTACTATGTTATAGCTGACCCAAAAGTAGCTGAATAACATTTATACGAAATTCTCTAAATGCAATAGGTTTTAAGTTACAAGTGATTTACTCAATAGTGAGAACTTCAAAGTAGCTATTACTCAGCTATGAAATGAGCCACAGATCTGAAACTTCACTATGTTATAGCTGATCCCAAAATAGGTGAATAACATATTGAAACAAAATACTCTAAATGCAATAGTTTCCAAGTTATAAGCGATTTACTCAACAGTGATAACCTAAAAGTAGCTATTACTCAGCTATGCCATGAGCTACAGGTCTGAAATTTTACTATGTTATAGCTGACCCAAAAGTAGCTGAATAACATATTTATACGAAATTCTCTAAATGCAATAGTTTTCAAGTTATAAGCGATTTACTCAACAGTGATAACCTAAAAGTAGCTATTACTCAGCTATGCCATGAGCTACAGGTCTAAAATTTTACTATGTTATAGCTGACCCAAAAGTAGCTGAATAACATATTTATACGAAATTCTCTAAATGCAATAGTTTTTAAGTTACAAGTGATTTTACTCATGATGGAAGTTACTGAAAAGCCCAAAAGTAGCTATTACTCACTTAGCTATTGAGACAGGCACCCAACTTACTCACCATATTGTAGCTATAAAAAAAGTAGCTGAATAACATATTTTAACAAAATGCTCTAAATGCAACACTTTTCAAGTTATAAATGATTTTGTGCATGATTTCATGAATTTTAATGCATTAAAAATTATTAAAAAAATTTATTTAAAAAAAAGTAAGACAGATCCAGGTCTCATACTCACACAAGAGAATCTACCTGTGGCCTAGTACATATATGCAAGATATGAGAGAAATCCCTGCAATAGTCACTGAGAAAATTGTGATTAAGTGTTGAAATTTTCACACTTTTGGTGGGGGTACCCCCCTTGTAATGTCTCTAGCAAACAGACGAACAGACAGATTTGCATGCCTTGAACAATTTTTCATCCTCGATAGATAAGGTATCTTTTAAAAAAAACAGCACGTCTCTAGGCCTTGTAGTTTTGGAGGAGAAGTTGTTCACGCGGACGCGTACGCGTACGCCCACGCCGCAGAGTGACGACATAATGTCAGCTGACTGACAAGTCAGCTGACATAAAAAAGCACTACAAATTCAAATTATTTCCTTTTAAAAAGTTTCAATAATGTTTTTAATTAAACAAAAAAGTAGAGTAAAAAATAGATTCATTCAGTTTCAATATATATATTCCCTATTTTTGCCCACCTTAGAAGGCTTAAAACCATAGTTTTAGAATATATTTTCACATTGAACAATTACGATTTTGTACATCCATATGTATATTTTTTATAAAAATTAAGCATGGTGTGTGTTTAGACCGAATTTCTGTCCCGTCGCCAATTGCTATTGATACACTGATGGACACAATGGCGAGGGACAGAGCTCACATGTACTTGTTTTCTGTGTAAATTCTGAACGGCATATTTGTACACATATTAACACAAGTATAAAGTGCTATTTGGTTTCTTTAAGGTATATACATGTGCCGTTCACCTATATTTCATGCCAATCAAACTGGCATGTATATATTTCAACCTATTTTCAAAATGTAAACAAACCTTTAACATTACATAGTTCTCCACAAAAAAATTCCTGGCTTCTAAAAATAGTTTAATTTATCAGCATATGAACTGGAAACTGGATACAGTTATAATAGACATTACAATAACTTTTTAAAATGAATATAATAATTTCCCACAGTTCAGAATTTACACAGAAAACAAGTACATGTGAGCTCTGTCCCTCGCCATTGCCTCTTAGAGTCTATCATTAGATAGAGATTAAGCGCTATAAAAGTACTATTAGAATTAGAATTAGAATTATCAATAGAAATTGGCGACGGGACAGAAACTCGGTCTAGGTGTGTGTTATGAACGAAAATATGTATAATTTTGTATTTTTATCATATTTAAATCACTTTCTGGTTTAGATCTACATATATTTGTTTATCCACATACATTTTCCACGAATGGAACTCCAATAAGGCTTATTCTTTATTACAGAATCTGTAATTCATTTATAAAAAAATCTCAAGAGCTGTATATTCTGGTGAACAAAATATTTATTACCAAACTATCAAATACATTCCAAGTTTATTTTTGAAGTTTATTTATTTTGTCACACTTTTGTGAAGTGGAAGCTCTCCCTATAAAGATTCTCACCAAAAAAAAACATTTTTGAAAAAAATTTTCTTGTTCGCAGATATAAAAAAACGGCAAAAAAAAATCAAAATGGCGGTTTCAGTTTCCACACTTCAAATATGAAAGGACTTGTTACAAGGTTAATATATACTTTAATGTTCGCCTAAATAGTGAATATTGTTTATTTATATGTACAGATTAATTAAGTTAGGGTAGAGGATATTTACCCAACGGCTGTGTACGCTAGATCAGTTTCACTGCTAGCGTACCCAACGGTTGTGTACGCAAGATCTATTTGACTGCTAGCGTACCCAACGGTTGGTTACGCAAGATTTATATCACTGCTAGCGTACCCAACGGTTGGGTACGCTAACAGAGATATCAGTCTAGCGTACCCAACGGCTGTGTACCCAAGATTTATATCAGTGCTAGTGTGCCCAACGGCTGTGTACATACACTACTGGCATACCCAACTACCCTGCACCCCATGCATTGAACCCTATGTTCCCAAAGGCTGTGTACACTAGATCAGTTTCACTGCTAGCATAGCCAATGGTTGGGTACGCTAACAGGGATATCGGTCTATCGTACCCAACGGCTGTGTACGCAAGATTTATATCAGTGCTAGTTTGCCCAACAGCTGTGTATATACACTACTGGCATACCCAACTACCCTGCACCCAAGGCACTGAACCCTGTGTTCCCAATGGCTGTGTACACTAGATCAGTTTCACTGCTAGTGTAGCCAATGGTTGGGTACGCAAGATGTATTACACTGCTAGCATTCCCAACGGTTCTGTACGCTAGCAGGGATATCAGTGTTAGTCTACCGTACCCAATGGTTGTGTATGTAAGATCTATTTCACTGCTAGCGTACCCAACGGTTGTGAACGCTTGCAGTGATATTGGTCTAGCATACCCAACGGTTGTGTACGCAAGATTTATATTGCAGCTAGCCTACCCAATGGCTGTATACATACACTACTGGCATACCCAACTACCCTGCACTCAAGGCAGTGAACCCTATGTTCCCAATGGTTGTGCACCCTAGGTCAATAGCTTTCTTAGCATACCCAACAGTTGTGTATGCAAGATCTATTTCACTGCTAGCCTACCCAACGGTTGTGTACGTTAGCAGTGATATGGGTCTAGCTTACCCAAAGACTGTGTATGGAAGACCCATATCACTGCTAGCATACCCAACAGCTGTGTATGTACACGAACGGAATACCCAACTATCCTGCAATCAAAGCAGTGAACCCTTTGTTCCCAATGGTTGTGCACCCTACAGCAATAGCATTGTTAGTGTACCCAACTGTTGTGTATACAAGATGTATTTCACTGCTAGTATACCCAACGGTTGTGTACTCTAACAGTGATATCGGTCTAGCCTACCCAACGGTTGTGTACACAAGATCTATATCACTGCTAGCATACCCAACGGCTGTGTATGTACACTAATGGCATATGCAACTCTCCTGCATCCAGTTAAAGCACTAAGTTCTGTTTTCCCAATGGTTATGTACCCTAGATTAACATCATTGATATTAGTGCTGTAAGTCGTGAAGAAATACTAGAGTCGACGCGTCAGAACTAATAGGCGACGGTGAACCGACGAAAGTCGTACTAGTGTTGATCAAGGACTTCAGAAGAAATATACTTTATTAATTAGCCGCTTTTAAATAAAAAACGAATTTTTGTAGTTTGATCTTCGACCCTAGCCAATAAAGTACTGAATCTCGTGAGAATTTATATTTGCGGTTAAAAAATTGAGGGAAGCAGCCATTGTTGTTTCCACTTGAAAGCCGTGACAACTTAAAAATGTGATTGCTTTCTTTAAAAACACTAATTATCATAAGATTTTATAAGGTAGGTAATATTTTGGTGTACTATAAAGGTTTTGATGAAAAATCGATTTTTATTATGTATGAACCGACGCGCCGTAATTGCAACACTCACGACCGACTATGACCAAGTCGAGCCGCGTCGTTACTGCACTAATTGATATTTTCTTTTGTTAGTGTAACCAAAAGCTGTTTAAGGTACTGGCATACCCAACTACCCTGTACCCAAGGCAGTAAACTCTGTGTTCCCAATGGTTTTGCACCCAAGATCAGTATCATTGCTGGCATACCCAGTGGCTGTGTACACAAGATCCATATCACTGCTAGTGTACCCAGCAGTTGTGATATTGGTCTAGTGTACCCAGTGGTTGTGCACACAAGATCTATATCGCTGCTAGTGTACCCAACAACTCCAAATTTTTTACAGCCTGCCCAATTTCTCATTACCCAAGGTAGTATGCACTCAATGGTTGTGCACTCGATATCAGTACCCTTCATAGCGTACTCAACAGGTCTGTATCCAAGGCATTGTGAAGTAATTAGTTTTTAAGGAATTTTTTTGAGTAGTCAGAAATGGGCCAAGGACCACTCTCTGGATTAAACTTATTCAGCTTATTGTTACAGTACATTTTAACAAAGTTAATTTAGGGAAGAAGTGAGTAAAATATGGGTACACTAGCACTGATCTTCTGTACATAGCCGTTGGGTACGCTAGCGATGATATAAATCTTGTATACATAGCCGTTGGGTACGCTAGACCAATATCACAACTAGCGTACACAGCCGTTGGGTAAATAACCACTCCGTTAAGTTAAAGCTTGCCTAGACCGAGCTTCTGTCCCGTCGCCAATTGCTATTGACATGTTGATGGACACAATGGCGAGGGACAGAGTTCCCATGTACTTGTTTTTTGTGTAAATCTCGGACCGTGGGAAATTATTTCATTTACTTTAAAGAGTAATTATTATGTCTATGTAGCTGTATCCGGTTTACAGTACATATACTGTTAAACTAAACTGCTTTTACAAGCCAGGAAATTATTTTGTAGATAAATATGTAATGTTTACGGTTTGTTTACATTTTGAAAATAGGTTAAAATATATACATGCCAGTTTGATTGGCATTAAATATAAGTGAACGGCACATATACATACCTTAAAGAAACTAAATAACACTTTAAACTGGTGATAATATGTGTAGAAATATGCCGTTCAAAATTTACACAGAAAACAAGTACATGTGAGCTCTGTCCCTCGCCATTGTGTCTATCAGTATATCAATAGCAATTGGCGACGGGACAGAAACTCGGTCTAAAGCTTGCCCTCACAAGTATTATATATTTGTAGTATTTAATTGATTTCCCATTTACTTACAACAAGGTCTTTAGACGTACACGCACGGCCGTGATACGTCGATAAGCTTTGGACTATCTCAGTATGACCGTTTATCTCAGTGACCACCCGTGGTACTGTAGCCCGACCCGGGGACAGCTAAGTTTATGAAGTACCAGTTTGTAATTGGATGTTTATATTTCTGTTTCAAATTTGACTATTTGTTGTACATACATCATCTTGTTGCATATTCGATTCTCTGTATACTGTATATATTTTAGTAAACGAAAATATCAAAGCGTGTCGCAACGTAAGCTATCGTAAAATAATGCAATTTTGAATAATTTAACCGAAGATAATCGTTAGCATCACTGTTCACACAAATTTGTGATCCCCTAAATCTGAACAAAGTAGCAGCTCTGTAACTTCTAAAGATTTCTATTCCATTGATAGTATTTATAATAGTAATTTCAACATATAAATATTATTTTGCTACTATTTTAGCTGGGTTTTTTTTCCTGCTGACAAAAGTTATAATTAACAATGTAGTGTACTGCTACCCTGCATAAGTTGGCCGCAGTCATAAGTTGGCCGTGGCTCATCTACAGGCTCCAGAAAGACAAATAGGTTATTGTACACCAATAAAAACTGTTGTATATAATAAGTTTAACAATAATGCATGGTTTCAAAGTGTAGTAGGCCACTCATGTTAAAGCCCTGTGAAGCTGTGGTGAGGGCGGCCAACTTATGACTGCGGCCAACTTATGCAGGGAAGCAGTATACTATTACCTTCTGTTTTTGCCTGAGGTTAATGAAATTTCTATAACATTTGCGCCTTAATTTGAGGTCTCTACACAGGCTGATTCCCTAGGTTCCTAGACCCTGGGGGCATTCCAGAAATTTTGCTCTATTCTAACAGGAAATGCCTGTGATTGTTTTAATAAAGTCAATATAGAAGGTAAAATATGTTTTTGCATATCTATTGTTTTATAATAGTAATGATCAATCTCCGGTTTTACTTAATGCAAAATAATAGCCTGGTTGGTAGTTTTGAACACATAAATTGCAAGCAAAATAGTAGAGAGTACAAAACTGACTAACTATCGCTTAGTTGTTTAGTTTTACTATACCATTATATCAGCATCTGCAAGCTTCCTGTAGTGATTGGTTTAACCAGCAAAGCATAAATTCCTAAAGATATTGAAAAATGATGCTCAATGAGTAAATCACTGCAACTATATTTGATGAAGCACCTGTCTTTATTAATTCAGTTTTCAGAAAATGGGTAAAATGTAATCCTGGAAGAAATAATAAACTGAAAAACTTCATTAAGCTGTTCTCTTTAAGTATCAGCAAGTTTGGTCACTAAATCAGTCCCAATATGACCCTGGCTGTTGAATGATAAGTACAACCCAAACTTTGAACCTGAAATTAACAAACTCAAATATATTATTTAAACTGCTTACACATAATATCCTACACAAATGTAATTAAAATTATGTTTGAAGTTGGTTTACTCTGATAGTGTGACCATCATGCTTTCCAGAATACCACATGGATTTTCAACAACAACATTGTATGGATGATGGTTTGTACTTCTATATATATATTTCAGCTGTGCAATAAGAGATAGTAATTTATTGTTAATCTTCAAAGAAAAAAGTCTAAACCTATTTGTTTAATATTTCATTTTCTATCTGGTTGTTTTATATATTATGTCGAAGATTGACTGCACAAATTGCACTGGTTATAATTCATAATCACAGGTTTAGAAACAAATCACATATATTGATTTGATTAAGCAAAAACGTCACAGACCTCCCCAAATTTGTTATTAAAATTATGTATTTATATAATTAGCATCTTTGAAATAGCTCCTCTTTGCTATTTCCTCTTTAGAAAAACAACAGAATAACTTATTTCACCATTTCTGGAATTCAAAGAAAAAGCTTTAACAGATGCATCAAGTTGAATGAAGTTGTGCCAACATGTGGAGTTCACATTTGTTAGTGTAATGTCAGTCATTATTTAATCTTTGTCAGCCCTGTGGTAAACTAAATATAAACTAAATACTATAGCATATGACCTTGGGAGAGATGTAAAGAAAGAAATAGCAGTAATATCATATAACCATGCAATATGTACATGACTTACTCCTTTTAACTACAATTACACAAAGTCTTGTAAATCACAAAATATTCATAAAGTGGATCAATTTGTTTATTAAAATATACTTCATTTACAATGTCGGCATATTTCTTTATATATTATATGAATAAGTTCATGTAATAAAGTTACAAGTATAAATATATTCATGAAAAAGTTGTATTTTGAATAGGTTATGATGTGTCACTAACTCAGGGAAGATACAGATGGCACCATGACCAAGTCCTTAGAGTGATAGCGGAAAGTATAGAGAAACCAAAGAAGGGAAAAGCAGAAGGCAAACCTAGCAAGAACATTGTGTTTGTAAAAGAAGGAACAAGTCTCCAAAAAAGCCAACTTAAAGGTAAAAAAAAAACTGATGTCAACAGCGGATGATTGGAAGCTCAAAGTTGATTTAAACAAGAAACTAGTCTTCCCCCGGGAAATAGTTATGACAAATTTAAGACCAGACATAGTGCTATTATCTCAGAAAGCCAAAACAGTAGGGATTATTTAGGTAACTGTGCCATGGGCCCATGGGAAGATCATATAGAGGAGGCCAATGAGAGGAAAAGACTGAAGTATGACAAACTCAGAGAACTGTGTACTAGCAAGGGATGGGCAGCAAGATGCCTACCAGTGGAGGTTGGTGTTAGAGGTTTTCCAGCTCAGTCGGTCCATCATTTGTTATCAGGGTTTGGTGTGAAAGGTAAAGAAAGAAGGACAATTGTTAAGAATATCAGTGAAGCAACAGAGAGGGGATCTAACTGGCTTTGGATTAAGAGTGGTGAGGTAAACTGGCTAAGCAACCAGAAGACGATACATGGAAATTAATCACTTCCATGGAGCCGCCGTGTGAAGCGTGTATAGGATTAAAGGCTTCAAACATGCATTGAAGCACGGATCCTACTGAAGATATCGTCTAAAAGAACAGCAGTTAATGTGTTAACATAATTGCAAATAGACCATTTGACCTTCATGATAAAGGAAAAAAAATATTTTTAATATTGAAATTACTGAATTTAACAGATATTAAAACAATGTAAGTTGTTAGGTAGCTGATTATCTTGGTATTTTCAGGCATTCCCCCAAAAATATTTTTAAAGGCATTGCAGCATTATATTATTTTGTACAAACTCCTGACAAATCATCTTGATTATCAATCGATCCACTTATGTTAAACTATATGTACTTAGGTTCTGTAATGATATGTCCTGGAGGAATCGATTTCGTGTTGAGGTCACCATATTATTACGGCTAATTACATACTTTTTCGGTTAAGATGTTAAACTTCCGTCTCATAAAGTAAATATAAACAAACCAATCTCATTAAGTTAGCTGGTGTGTAATTGAAGTATTGCTTGCAATAAAGGTACGTTTGTTTTTAAGATTTCAGTATGTATGATGACAAATGCTCCTTTTAAATATTGTTTCTCATCGCTGGGACCACCAGTTGCCCCCCTCAAACTTGGCAACTACGTACCGCTCCCTGCCTAGCTAGTTCTGACTTCAGAATGGCTCGGTACGCATTTGCTCCCCTGCCAGAGAGAGTGACAGTCCAAATATAAAAAAAGCCCTCGTGAAGAATTTCAGAACTACTAGTGGCTTTCTACCAGTAAACGCCCGCCTACCAGTGAACGCCCACCTTATATGTCTTTGTTAGAGGTCAAGGACAATTGCTTCTATTTATCTGTAAAATGGGCATTCACTGGTATTTCCGCTTTGCGGTAAAACAGCCGATAATAGAGTTAAATTATGAAAATATAAAGCTTTAAGACAAGTATAAGCCTATTCGTAGTTCCAATCTTCCGGTGTAAACAAACCTCGGAAAGCACATAAACAAATGCACATGGTGGGCGAAAATAGGCGATTTTTTGTCCTCATCTTCATAACTAAAATGATTGTATCTCTGGAAATACTTAATGGATTTTTACGAAATAAAAAGCACCAGAAAATGTAATAAATTGTCTTTGAAATGGTGTAAATATTATATTTTCACTGTGGCTTCAGAACAGTCACTGACGGATCGGAAAACAATCCCTTTCAGAACTGCCAATATAAATGGCTCACAAATTATTTGCTTTAAGACCCGATTTAAAGACAAATGTCTTTACCCTTGATATATTTTATAAATGTTTTCATAAAATCGGAACCGCAAAATTTCTATTCTAACATGACATTTTAGAATATCTTTAGTTTTGAAGCTATTTTGTAGAAAAATATACAAACTTTGTTATACTTGGTCTCAAGTGAGGTTTCGGTAACAAATTATTTCATTGGTTAATGAAATTAATCACGTTTGCAGACGAAAAGTTATACTTGGTCTCGCGTGAGGTTTCAGTAACAAATTATTTCATTGGTTAATGAAATTAATCGCGTTTGCAGATGAAAAGTAGACTGGTTTTATGTATCTATTTTCATCGACAGCATGCTTTAATTCAACAGCCACACATCAAATAGTTATAATGTGAACGTGACGGTTCTGAAATTAAAATAATTGTGACCCATCCTTGTCGGTTCCCAAGACACTCTGTTATATTTTTATATACATATTTTATATTTTATCAATCTTCAACCAAATTCCTGTAAGATGGGAAGGCATCAGCATCTAAATAAATAATTATATCCCCAGACGAAAGTCGGGGATATATTGGATTCAGGTCCGTCGCGCCGCCGCCGTAGAAATTTCCTTGTGGACGCGATAACTCAAAAACAAATTAATATTTTTTTTTCAAACTTGGTACACATGTTAAGGGTGCCCAAAGGAAGATCCCTATTTTAAGGTGACCTTAAACTCCCAGTAAAAAAGAACTTATGGCCACCTTAAGGTCAGAAATTGCACTTTTGGCCACTTAGAGCCCTGTAGGTCACAAACTATGATGCTCAGCTGGCTGAAATTTTACCTGACAACACATTAATATGTTCTTAGTACATGTGCCGAAAATCATGACTTTAAGTTGAGGAGAAAATTGTGTTTGAGGCCCATAAATACCCCCACTTAGGGATTTTTTGCTATACTTTACACATATTTTGCCCTATAATTTGGAAGTGATAATTCTGATGAGTCTCAAACTGCGCTAGGTATAACTTTGATATGTAATCCTTGTCTGTAGAAAATTTTAGGGCTGTAGGTTTACCCAAAGGGGTCGACTTAAGGTCTCAAAAGTGCCCACAGAGACCCAATTTATGCACTTTTTGCCACTTTCAAGCACTGTAGCTTTCAAACTATGTCTCTCATCTAAGTTAAATATCATCTGGGAATATATCTATGTGTTTTCTTATATGTGCCCCAACATTTAGGCCTTTAATAGACAGTTAACCTGTGTATCAGGACCATAAACACCCACCCGAGTGACCCTTATAAGACATTTTTCACATCTTTTTCCCTGTAACTTGGAAATGGTAAGTCTGAGAAGTTTCAAACTGTATTAGATATATATTCTGTGTGTAATCTTAGTATGTAACAGATTTTAAGTCTGAAGCTTTAATTTTGAAGGTCAAATTGAGGTCTCTAAAAGGCTCCCAAAGACCCAATATTTGGACTTTTTGCTACTTTTAAGCCCTGTGACTGTCAAACTATTTGACTGATAGAGCTCAAATCCTATCTGAGAAGATATTAGTATGTTATTTTTATATGTGCCAAAAATTAAGGCTTTAAGAAGACATTTAACCTGTGTATGAGGACCATAAATCCCCACCCGAGTGACCATTTTTAGACATTTTTCACATATTTTTCCCTGTAACTTGGAAATGGTAAGTCTAAGAAGTTTCAAACTGTATTAGATGCATATTCTATGTGTAATCTTAGTATGTGACAAATTTTAAGTCTGAAGCTTTAATTTGAAGGCCACATTTAGGTCTCTAGAAGGCCCCATAAAGACCCAGTATTTGGACTTTTTGCCAATTTTAAGACCTGTGACTGTTAAACTATGTGACTGATAGAGCTGAAATCTCATCTGGGAATACATTATTATGTTTTTTTTACATGTGCCAAAAATCAAGGCTTCAAGTAGACATTTAACCTGTGTATGAGGACCTTAAACACCCACCTGAGTGACCCTTTTAAGACATTTTTCACATATTTTGCTCTGTAACTTGGAAATGGTAAGTCTGAGAAGTTTCAAACTTTATTAGATACATATTCTATGTGTAATCTTAGTATGTAACAAATTTTAAGTCTGACGCTTTAATTTGAAAGCCACATCGAGATCTCTAAAAAGCCCACAATGACCCAATATTTGGACTTTTTACCACCTTTAAGCCCTGTAACTGTTAAACTATGTGATTGATGGAGCTGAAATCCCATCTGGGAATGCATTATTATGTCCTTTTTACATATGCCGAAAATCAAGGTTTTTAGTAGACATTTAACGTGTGTATGAGGGCCATAGACACTCGCCCAAGTGCCTTTTTTGACATTTTTTCCGTATTTTGCCCTGTTATTTGGAAATGCTTAGTGTGACAAGTCTTAAACTGTATTATATATAATTTTTGTTTGTTATGTATGTCCCCCAAAAAGTTTCAGATCTGTAGTTTAATTCCTAAGGTCTCTTTAACAATTGTAAAATGCCGACAGAAACCCAATTTATGGATATTATGCCACTTTAAAGCCCAGTAACTGTCAAACTATGTGGGTTATAGAGCTGAAATCTTTGAATTTTTAAAAGGAAATGCCTGTCTATTTAAATTTTGAATATTAATAATGTTATGGCTATCTTAGTCTTTTAAGAACTTATTTTTGTGTGTTATACCTCTGCTTGCTGAGTTTTTCACTTTTTAAAATGAAACTGGTTAAACATATTCAAGTAGACAAAATGGACACTTTAAGTGAGCTTTAAGTCCCAATATTAATGAAATTATATCCTTATGTAGTAAAACTAGGGGATTTTTAACCCTCAACTAGCCCAGTTTTATTCAACTTGCCTCAGTTAATTTTGGCACAGCTCCTACAGTTATGAACTCATTTCAGTTGATAATCACATACTTAAAATTCTCAATTCTTTTTGTATTTGAGTACCCCTTTTATATAGATTGTTTGTTTACCATTTATGCTCAACCCACATCCCCCACCCGGATTCCCCCCACCCACCTCTGGGACCTCCAGCTATATTGAGTGACCCTAAATAAACAAAGGTATTTAGTGATATCAGATGAGAAACAAAGAACTCAATGGGGTTGCAGATCTTGTGTAATAGTGAGAGAGGTGTGGAGAAGGGGAGAGGGGTGGGGGTGGGAGGTGGTGGGCTTCATTACATATAACACAAAGGGGAGTCAGAACTGAGATTGTGTCACATATTTAGGTTGCATATATATGGACCACATATATAGGTATAGAGGAAATGAATAACTGAAAACAATTTGCAAATTCTAAAAATAATATAATAAAATAATAATATAAATAATTTTTTTTTAAATAATATTTTATTTCTGAACAAATATAGAAACAGATATGCGCTTTTGGGATTATGAATTTTAGAATGGACATTGAATCATCAATCATTTAAATACTTTGAAGGAAGATTGAAAAATATGATGAGTTGAGTTAAAAATAATATTTTATTTGTCAACAAATATAGAAACAGATATGCTCTTTTGGGATTATTATTTTAGAATGGACATTCAATCATCAATCATTTAAATACTTTGAAAATAGGTTTAGAGTTATCATTGCAGGAAGATTGAAAATATAATTTGAGGTATGTATTCGGCGTCTGGGGATACACCATCTTCCTTGGGGAGATATAAACAGAGTAGATTGATGTGCTGAAGTTCATATAATAATGGGTAATTATGTTTTAAAAAATTCCCGATCAAAACCTGTGGCGTGAGTGATGACCTGTCTGGGGATATGTTGGCGCCGAGTTGGCCCAATCTAGTTTATAATAGAAACTATTTTAACAACACATACACATGACCATCATGACAAAGGTATATTTACACTGTTACATAACACATATATATATATTTACACTAAACTTTGTAATTTCTATTATTGCCTATTTCTCATTCTCTTGGAGCAATTAAAGTTTAGATTTAGAAACTTAAGTGAAAAACAGCCCCTTACTTAGATCTAAGGTCACCTTATCTAAGTATATTGTTGTAGAATACGGCCCCAGGTATTCATCTTTTACAAATATTAAAAAAAACCTTTACACACAAAAATAATAATTATTATCATTAGAAAGGCATTTGAATAACACTTGTGTAGGCTGTTATTGATAAAATCTTGAGAAAAAATTATTCAAAGTTCAATTTTGGTTTACCAATACTTCCTTACCTCAGGTGTACATAACAGTTCCTCCAATATCTTATAAGCAAATATACAAACACACATATTAGAATAAAAAGCAGTTTAACCTACAATAAAAACCCTTTTAAAGTGATATGAATGTCATCTTTGTAGCTTCAATATTTATTCATTTTAGACATCCATGTTTAATGTATATACTTTCATTGCCAGAAATTTGTTTTTTTAACATTTTGTTTCTGGTGAAGCCAACAATTTTTCAAAATTCTTCACTGATTCTCCACTGATTCCCTTAAAAATATCAGAAACTACAGTTCCCTTCAAATGGTTCAAATAATTTAAATACTAAAACCAATATAAAACAATTTTTACCTGAATCCAAGCAACATTGAGGGTCTCAACAAAGCCCATTTTAAAAAAAATACGTGATTTACTTACATATATATAATATATATTACTGGAAACATATTTGAACAGAGCTTCCATTTTTTATGTCAGCTGACTTGTCAGTCAGCTGGCATTATGTCGTCACTCTGCGGCGTGGGCGTACGCGTACGCGTCCGCGTGAACAACTTCTCCTCCAAAACTACAAGGCCTAGAGACGTGCTGTTTTTTTTAAAAGATACCTTATCTATCGAGGATGAAAAATTGTTCAAGGCATGCAAATCTGTCTGTTCGTCTGTTTGCTAGAGACATTACAAGGGGGGTACCCCCACCAAAAGTGTGAAAATTTCAACACTTAATCACAATTTTCTCAGTGACTATTGCAGGGATTTCTCTCATATCTTGCATATATGTACTAGGCCACAGGTAGATTCTCTTGTGTGAGTATGAGACCTGGATCTGTCTTACTTTTTTTTTAATAAATTTTTTTAATAATTTTTAATGCATTAACATTCATGAAATCATGCACAAAATCATTTATAACTTGAAAACTGTTGCATCTAGAGCATTTTGTTAAAATATGTTATTCAGCTACTTTTTTCATAGCTACAATATGGTGAGTAAGTTGGGTGCCTGTCTCAATAGCTAAGTGAGTAATAGCTACTTTTGGGCTTTTCAGTAACTTCCATCATGAGTAGAATCACTTGTAACTTAAAAACTATTGCATTTAGAGAATTTCGTATAAATATGTTATTCAGCTACTTTTGGGTCAGCTATAACATAGTAAAATTTTAGACCTGTAGCTCATGGCATAGCTGAGTAATAGCTACTTTTACGTTATCACTGTTGAGTAAATCGCTTATAACTTCAAAACTATTGCATTTAGAGAATTTCGTATAAATATGTTATTCAGCTACTTTTGGGTCAGCTATAACATAGTAAAATTTCAGACCTGTAGCTCATGGCATAGCTGAGTAATAGCTACTTTTAGGTTATCACTGTTGAGTAAATGGCTTATAACTTGGAAACTATTGCATTTAGAGTATTTTGTTTCAATATGTTATTCACCTATTTTGGGATCAGCTAAAACATAGTGAAGTTTCAGATCTGTGGCTCATTGCATAGCTGAGTAATAGCTACTTTGAAGTTCTCACTGTTGAGTAAATCAGTTGTAATTGGAAAACTATTGCATTTAGAGAATTTCGTATAAATATGTTATTCAGCTACTTTTGGGTCAGCTATAACATAGTAAAATTTCAGACCTGTAGCTCATGGCATAGCTGAGTAATAGCTACTTTTAGGTCATCACTATTGAGTAAATCAGTTGTAACTTGAAAACTATTGCATTTACAATATTTTGCTTAAATATGTTGTTCACCTACTTTTGGGTCAGCTATAACATAGTAAAATTTCAGACCTGTAGCTCATGGCATAGCTGAGTAATAGCTACTTTTAGGTCATCACTATTGAGTAAATCAGTTGTAACTTGAAAACTATTGCATTTACAGTATTTTGCTTAAATATGTTGTTCACCTACTTTTGGGTCAGCTATAACATAGTGAAATTTCAGACCTGTAGCTCATTGCATAGCTGAGTAATAACTACTTTGAGGTTCTCACTATTGAGTAAATCAGTTGTAATTGCAAAACTATTGCATTTAGAGAATTTAGTATAAATATGTTATTCAGCTACATTTGGGTCAACTATAACATAGTAAAATTTCAGACCTGTAGCTCATGGCATAGCTGAGTAATAGCTACTTTTAGGTCATCACTATTGAGTAAATCAGTTGTAACTTGAAAACTATTGCATTTAGAGTATTTTGCTTAAATATGTTGTTCACCTACTTTTGGGTCAGCTATAACATAGTAAAATTTCAGACCTGTAGCTCATGGCATAGCTGAGTAATAGCTACTTTTAGGTTATCACTGTTGAGTAAATCACTTATAACTTGGAAATTATTGCATTTAGAGTATTTTGTTTCAATATGTTATTCACCTATTTTGGGATCAGCTATAACATAGTGAAGTTTCAGATCTGTGGCTCATTGCATAGCTGAGTAATAGCTACTTTGAAGTTCTCACTATTGAGTAAATCAGTTGTAATTGGAAAACTATTGCATTTAGAGAATTTAGTATAAATATGTTATTCAGCTACTTTTGGGTCAGCTATAACATAGTAAAATTTCAGACCTGTAGCTCATGGCATAGCTGAGTAATAGCTACTTTTAGGTCATCACTATTGAGTAAATCAGTTGTAACTTGAAAACTATTGCATTTACAGTATTTTGCTTAAATATGTTGTTCACCTACTTTTGGGTCAGCTATAACATAGTAAAATTTCAGACCTGTAGCTCATGGCATAGCTGAGTAATAGCTACTTTTAGGTCATCACTATTGAGTAAATCAGTTGTAACTTGAAAACTATTGCATTTACAGTATTTTGCTTAAATATGTTGTTCACCTACTTTTGGGTCAGCTATAACATAGTGAAATTTCAGACCTGTAGCTCATTGCATAGCTGAGTAATAACTACTTTGAGGTTCTCACTATTGAGTAAATCAGTTGTAATTGCAAAACTATTGCATTTAGAGAATTTAGTATAAATATGTTATTCAGCTACATTTGGGTCAACTATAACATAGTAAAATTTCAGACCTGTAGCTCATGGCATAGCTGAGTAATAGCTACTTTTAGGTCATCACTATTGAGTAAATCAGTTGTAACTTGAAAACTATTGCATTTAGAGTATTTTGCTTAAATATGTTGTTCACCTACTTTTGGGTCAGCTATAACATAGTAAAATTTCAGACCTGTAGCTCATGGCATAGCTGAGTAATAGCTACTTTTAGGTTATCACTGTTGAGTAAATCACTTATAACTTGGAAATTATTGCATTTAGAGTATTTTGTTTCAATATGTTATTCACCTATTTTGGGGTCAGCTATAACATAGTGAAGTTCCAGACCTGTGACTCATTGCATAGCTGAGTAATAGCTACTTTGACGTTCTCAATGTTGAGTAAATCACTTGTAATTTGAAAACTATTGCATTTAGAGAATTTAGTATAAATATGTTATTCAGCTACTTTTGGGTCAGCTATAACATAGTAAAATTTCAGACCTGTAGCTCATGGCATAGCTGAGTAATAGCTACTTTTAGGTCATCACTATTGAGTAAATCAGTTGTAACTTGAAAACTATTGCATTTACAGTATTTTGCTTAAATATGTTGTTCACCTACTTTTGGGTCAGCTATAACATAGTGAAATTTCAGACCTGTAGCTCATTGCATAGCTGAGTAATAACTACTTTGAGGTTCTCACTATTGAGTAAATCAGTTGTAATTGCAAAACTATTGCATTTAGAGAATTTAGTATAAATATGTTATTCAGCTACATTTGGGTCAACTATAACATAGTAAAATTTCAGACCTGTAGCTCATGGCATAGCTGAGTAATAGCTACTTTTAGGTCATCACTATTGAGTAAATCAGTTGTAACTTGAAAACTATTGCATTTAGAGCATTTTGTTGCAATATGTTATTCACCTATTTCGGGGTCAGCTATAACATAGTGAAGTTCCAGACCTGTGGCTCATTGCATAGCTGAGTAATAGCTACTTTGAAGTTCTCACTGTTGAGTAAATCAGTTGTAATTGGAAAACTATTGCCTTTACAGAAATTTGTGCAAATATGTTATTCAGCTACTTTTGGGTCAGCTATAACATAGTGAAATTACAGACCTGTAGCTCATGGCACAACTGAGCAATAGCTATTCTCAGGCACTGACTGTTGAGTAAATCAGCTATAACTTGAAAAATATTGCATTTGGAGTATTTTGTTAAAATATATTGTTCACCTACTTTTGGGTTAGCTATAACATAGTGAAATTACAGACCTATAGCTCATGGCATAGCGGAGCAATAGCTATTTTCTGGTTCTCACTATTGAGTAAATCAGTTGTAACTTGAAAACTATTGCATTTACAGTATTTTGCTTAAATATGTTGTTCAGCTACTTTTAGGTCAGCTATAACAGAGCAAAAATTCAGACATGTAGCTCATTGCATAGCTGAGTAATAGTTACTTTGAGGTTCTCACTCTTGAGTAAATCAGTTGTAACTTGAAAATTATTACATTTAGAGTATTTTGTTAAATATGTTATTCACAGACGTTTTGGTCAGCTATAACATAGTGAAATTGCAGACCTCTATGTCATGGGATAGCTGAGCAATAGCTTCTTTCAGGTTCTCACTGTTGAGTAAATCATTGTATCCAACCTGTAGGAAATCATGGGCTGGGAATCTGTTAATATGGTCCGATTTGACCTTGGAACCCTCCGTAAAGGTCAAATGAGGATAGCCAAACATAAAAGTGCTTATAACTTGCTTATTATTGGTCCCAGAGGTTGGAATGAAAACCAACCTATAGAAAATCATGAGCTGAGAATTTTTTGGTGTGGTCGGATTTCACCATGGACCCCTCCTTCAAGGTCAAATGAGGATAGCCAAACTTAAAAGTGCTTATAACTCACTTATTATTGGTCCTAGAGGTTTCGAATGGAAAACCAACCTATAGAAAATCATGGGCTGGGAATCTTTTGGTGTGGTCGGATTTGACCTTAGACCCCTCCTTCCAGGTCAAACGAAGATAGCCAAACTTAAAGTGCTTTTTACTCACGTATTATTGGTCTTGGAGGTTTGGGATGGTAAACCAACATATAGGAAATCATGGGCTGGGATTCTTTTGGTGTGGTCAGATTTGACCTGGGACCCCTCCTTCAAGGGCAGTTGAGGATAGCCAAACTTACAATTGCTTAGAACTCGCTTATTATTGGTCCTACAAGTTTGGGATGGTAAACAAGCTACAGGAAATCATGGGCTGGGAATTTTTTTGTGTGGTCGGATTTGACCTTGGATCCCCTCCTTCAAGGTCAAACAAGGATAGCCAAACTTAAAAAGTGCCTATGACTCACTTATTATTGGTCCGAGAGGTTTCGGATGGTAAACCATCCTAAATTCTTTGGCTGGGAATCTTTTGGTATGGTCAGATTTGACCTTTGGACCCCTTCTTCATGGTCGAACGAGGATATTGCATTTATAGTATTTCTTTAATTATTTTTAACCTACTTTTTACCCTTAAACAATTACCTTGTTACTTTATTTCATAATACCATTTGCAGGGCACAACTTTTTTGTCCTTTTCTTCTGTCAGCTTCGAAATATCTTTCGAACATGCTGTTCAGTTACCATTTACTGTATTTCTGTACAGCCCTTTCCCTGATAATTATGATTTCCTCTCATTATCACCATCATAAATCCAAAACATTCAGTCAGCTGACACAGTGCCCGTTCACGGGCACTCTCCTCTTGTTATGGTCTTAAAGTCCATGCAAAGAAGAAATAATAAAATATTTAAGTTTATTTTTTGTAATTATTCTTTTATACTTATTTTGTGTTGTTTGTGGTAAAATATTGAGGTAATGTCATCGTAGGTGCTTTTTTTGTGTTATAAGCTTTAAAATGATGTATTATTTATCAAAATCAAGCAAGAAATGACAATTTCACGAATTTTAACCCCTATTTCTAATCTATTTCATTCAACCGCGTGGTACTTGTTTTTGTGCCTTTCGCAACATAAACAAACGACTCGAGCATGCGCACTCGAAACCACGAACTGGCTTATAACAACATACACCTCAATTGTTGATTGTGGTGTATATCATTTGACAATCTGGTTCTAGAAGAATAAAATATAAAGCTGTTAATATAATTTAATTCAGTATATTAGCTTCAGCATGGGCGTTTACTGGTAGAATGTCACTACATGTACCTGCCTTAAGTAGGAACTTCACCTGCCCTTTTTTCATCACCCTTATCCGTTTCCATTATTGCCCATATCAGTGATACCCTAGATCTTTTGGAATAAAACAGTGTACTACCTGCCCATGCCCGTGAAGAATGAATTTTTTCTTTCCTCATCACGGACACAAATGAGTCAAGTTTCCACAATAGCTTGGCACAACTTAACAACAAAAACCTAACTTTTGCTTGTTTTATGTATTCAGAGTGTCTTCTGAACCGACAAGGAGAGGTCACAATTCTCGTAATTTCAGAACCGTCACATTCATATTGTAATATATTTGATGTGTGGCTGTTGCATTAAAGCATACTGTCGGTAAAAATAGATAAATAAAAAGATCAATGATTACAATATATCAACGTTCTGAAGCCACAGTGTAAAATTTACATATTTTACAGAAAATCCTGAGCATTGCCAATGACAACCATATTTTATTTTGCTTTCAAAATTCATATATTATTGCACAAAATCGGGACAGAGTTCCTCGCCACACAAAAAACTTCAATATCTGAAAATTACTGTAACTTTAAACTTTAAAATATCCACTTAAATGTATTAACAGTATAAAGCATTTAGATGCAGGAACACAATTTTCTGTGTTTGCAGTAATATAGACACTTTTTCTGCACTTCCTGTTTGTATAAACAATGATGAAATTTTGCAAGTGAAATAAATTTGGGTAAATATATCCATTAACTATGCAAAAAGTTTATTTCTTTTAATGCGGGGCACATCCTTGATACTGAAGGTGGTAGCCTAGTACATGTTTAATGTCAGGTTGTGTGCCATTTGTTGCCCTTCAGGACGTTTATGTTTTTTGCATACTTATGCCATCTGTCTCTCATCAATACATCCATCTTTTAAATACTGGCTGAGAGACAGATTAACCGGTCTAGGATTTTACTGCACCTTGCATATCTGTTATCATTAGCGATTTCTGTAGATTGACGCTCGCCTGTTAGGTGTGAGTTGAACTCGAGTAAATGACACAAAGATAAATAAAATAACAATGTCCAAATATTGTCATCAAGAGATCCGCCATTAACATATTTTGTACCATTTTATTGCAAGGAAATATATTTTGTTACCGGTTAAATTGTGCAGATATGTATGAGCACTTTATGGAACAGCCACATAAATAAGGGAAATAAAAAAAAACGACCATTGCTCATTGATTTTTGTCTTTATGGTTAGATAAATTGCAAAAGTGCTGGTTTTATAACAAGATTAGTACATCATAATTTATTTCTTAAAAACCCAAGTTTAAATTGTGTAAATCGATGTGGTCCCCAAATATCGCCCACCGAGTTACGTCTCGAGTTTCAGTCAACTCGTTACAGCACTACCTTGCATTAAAATTATTTATTTAAACTGAAAATACATCAAGGGGAAAGAAGTTTTTGTTTAAAACAGGTCTTAAAGCAAATAATTTGTAAACTGTTTCCATTGGCGGTTCTAAAATGGATTGTTTTCCGATCTGTCAGTGACTGTTCTGAAGCCACGGTGTTGTGTATAATACTGTATATATGTATTAAAATACATATCTTTCTTGGGAACTCAACGGTTGAGCACATTCACAATCATTTCAGTGTTTGGTACAGAGCTATATTGCATGGGTACAAAAGAATACCCTTTTTACCCCACAGCCCTTAAGGGCTGTCGGGGTATTGTTTTCACCCATGGTGTCCGGATGGGCGGGCGAGTGGGCGGTCGGGCGGGCGGGCGGCAGCAAATAGTTTGTCCGGGCTGTATCTCAGAAACCGTAAGGTGTAGGAAGTTCATACTTGGCAGGGACATTGGTTGGGGGGTGTAGGTGTGCAACGTCATTGTCTGACCTTGATTTGACCTTTGACCTTGCCGTAGTGACCTTGAGTTTGAAAATCTTGTCCGGGCTATATCTCGGCAACCATAAGGTGTAGGAAGTTGATACTTGGCAGGAACATTAGTTAGGGGTTGTAGGTGTGCAACGTTATGGTCTGACCTTGATTTGACCTTTGGCCTTGCCGTAGTGACCTTGACCTATAAAACCTTGTCTGGGCTATATCAGCAACTGTAAGGTGTAGGAAGTTGATACTTGGTAGGGACATTGGTTAGTAGGTGTGCAACATCATGGTCTGACCTTGATTTGATCTTTGTGTAGTGACCTTGACCTATTAAATCTTGTCCGGGCTATATCTTGGAAACCGTAAGGTGTAGGAAGTTGATACTTGGTAGGAACATTGGTTAGGAGTTGTAGGTGTGCAACATCGTGATCTGACCTTGATTTGACCTTTGACCTTGCCGTATTGACCTTGATCTATAAAACCTTGTCCGGGCTATATCTCAGCAACTGTAAGGTGTAGGAAGTTGATATTTGGTAGGGACATTGGTTAGGGGGTGCAGATGTGCAACGTCATAGTGTGACCTTGATTTGACCTTTGCCGTAGTGACCTTGACCTATAAAATCTTGTCTGGGCTATATTTTGGAAACTGTAAGGTGTAGAAAGCTGATACTTGGTGAGGACATTGGTTGGGGGTAGTGGGTGTGCAACGTCATGGTGTGACCTTGATTTGACCTTTGACCTTGCCGTAGTGAACTTGACCTATAAAACCTGGTCCGGGCTATATCTTGGAAACCGTAACGTCTAGGAAGTTGATACTTGGTAGGGACATTAGTTAGGGCGTGTAGGTGTGCTACGTCATAGTGTGACCTTGATTTGACCTTTCACCTTGCTGTAGTGACCTTTAAAATCTTGTTGCACCTTTGGGTCTGTCTGTTGATGCAGATTAAGCACTGTTAAAGTCATATTAGAATTCATTAAGAATTTCCTTTTGCAAGTTCCCATTGTAACAGATGGAATTTCATCAAATGAGCCACAGGCTTTTCTCCAACACCACACATAAGCATTCATTGAATGTATTGCCCAGGGTTGGGACAAATACAGAAAAAAGATTGCAAATACAAATACAAATACAGTAATTTCTCCATCGGCAAATACAGATACCAATACAAATACAGATGATTTTTAGAAGGCAAATACAAATACAGATACACAGAGTCCAAATACAAATATAAATACAAATACATCCAGCTAGAACCTCGAACTGCAATTAGGGATAAAGTACGACAGAGAAAAGGCTTACATTATTTTGTAATCAGTACTTCAAAGTGGCCAAGATTGGGTTTTTTGCCGGACAAAACCTATTTTTTCCAGGACAGTGGATAAAATTGGATGAAACCCCCTTTTTCCAGACTAAACTTATCTAGCAGATAAGTTACTTTAAAGTTACTTTAAACAATGTAGAAAGTATACAGGATCATTGCTAATCATTTAAACACTTAAAACAAAAACAGTGAATACACTACTTTAATATTTTAAATCATTCAGGGTAAAAAGGCAGATTAAAAATATCAAGTGACAAGAGTGTGACACTGAGAGACTGAGATTATAGGAATAGGATATAAGTAAAAGCAATAGCTACAATTGACACAAAAGTCATTGTGAGGGATTTATGAACCCAGATTTTATTGTGGTTGACATCTGTTGTAATAAACACCAGCTACTAAATTCCCAATTGCAATTGTGTCCAGTATTCATGGCCATCAAATGTGTCATTTAAACATAGCTTATAGTTGTTGAAGTTTACAATATGGTTAGCAATCTGTTTTCCTATCCTCATTGCCCACACTTATAATGGTGTTTTGATATCACTCCTGAATAAGTGTAAGGCCACCTTACATTAACCTGATTGAGCAGTCTGAGCCTCTTACACTGAGACAATAGGTAGCTAGTGTGGAGGGGGTTGTGGCTTCCCTCTGTATTTGTTTAATTTGATACTGTACAAAACAATGCTACTAGTGAATGACTGGGAATATATATCTACTTCTCACTTTGCCTTTAGTAGAAAGCTTAAGTAAATGGAGTATCATTTAAGGTGTGTATGACACAAGAATAATATCTGTATTTGGGTATTTGATATGTATTTGATCAAATACACCCAAATACAATGATCAAATACAAATACAAGTACAAATACAGAGATTTTAAAAATTGCAAATACAGATACAAATACATGTTTTGGGGTGTATTTAAATACAAATACAGATACGTATTTTTACCCAACCCTGGTATTGCCACTTTTGTATGCATGGGTAATATTCAAAACATCTAAACTATAATTCGGCCATTTTTGGTTTACTGATAAATGCTGTCATTTAATTATTGAATTGTCTTGTTTTAATACTTCATCTTTACATACATTTCTTTTCCTTAGATATTATTTTCTCTACTTAAGCATTATTTGGACCTTAATATAACTGACACTGCTCTGAAATTGTCTTGAACTTTGTACTGTTTCACTACTTCTGTATCCCATGGTGTTGAAAAATATTTCCCCAGGCTGTGGGGTACGGGCATCTCTGATGCTATTTTTTGTTGTTGTTGTAGACACAGTGATTTGGTACAAAAGAAATGTTTTTTGGGTTCATAAAAATTAACATCTGTTTTGGGACACAGTGATTGGGTACATAAAACAAAATTTGAGTCTACAAGAATGAACAAATTAACATCTGTCTTGTGTACGAAGTGTATACAATGAAACTAATTAAGCGTCCCTGAAAAAGACGGTTCTTTGTTTTCGCTTCAGTTTCCTCACCGCCGCTGCATTATGGTCTCCCTTGAATATCTCCTTTATTGTTGCAAGCTTTTTAACCATATTTGGCAGTTATATACCTTTAGCGTGGAAAATTTTTCCACTTGCTTAAATTTAACCTTTGATCTTTATTAAGGTCACATGATCAAAAAATAGTTTTTTTGGGGGTACACCCGCCCATCATTGCAGCTCAGCAAAATCTACTGACCACACAGGCTTGTAATTTTACTCACATGTTCATACTATCAAAAACGCGACCTGATAGATTTTGGAGTGATCTGATGAAAATTGACTGACTTATGAACCCCCCTATTATTTTCTTAAGCATTGCATTTGGAGCCATAAAAATGTATTGGGAGGTACTAGGAAACCATATGTGGAGACTCTAGAAAGCAAGTCAAATTTCCCGCCCGACCCCCCTGTAGGGGTCAAACTGGGGTCATAAAATAGCCCATTTTGACATTTTGCTTTATATCTCCTTTATTAATGCTATTACAGCTTTAAAATGTGTTAAGAGGTATTGGGAAACCATATGTGGAGAGTCTGATTAGCCGGTCAGATTTACCCCTGACCCCCCCCCCCCCCCCTTTTGGGTCAACCTGGGGTCATAAAATAGCAGATTTCATCCTTTTGCCTTAAATATCTCCTTTATTATTGCTTTTACAGCTTTAGAATGGATTTCATATAAGGAGAGTCTAGATAGCCGGTCAGATTTACCCCCTGGCCCCATCTTATGGGTCTGACTGGGGTAATAACAGAGCATATTTTGTGTTTTTGTCTTATATCTCCTTTAAAACTACTCTTCTTACAAACTATAGGATTTATTTAAATTAACTTTTCGCAATTTATGACCATAGAAAACAAAATAAAGCTTACATTTTTCTTTGGTTTATAGCATAAACCTCCACACTGTCTGCTTAACTTTCACTTTTTCTCTCAGCGCTGCATGTTTTTACAAACCTTTTTCTACTTTATATTATATTGCATTTAACCTTTGGGGACGCTTTGTTTTTGTTAGCAAAATATTTTTCTAGTTAACATCTGTTTTATGGGCACACCAGTTAGATACATAAACCAAAAAAGAAAATTGGAATTTAGTGTACAAGTGAGGTGCAAATATCCTCTGCCTAATTAAAATATGCATTGATAAAAGTGCAAAGATATAGACTTTAATTACAAAGAAAATCAAAAAAGTTATCCTTTACAGTGCAGTGATATAATTTCTACTAAAAATCAGCAACTCAGCACAAATTTAGGAATTTGCATCCAGAAATTTCTATAAACAATAAATTTATGCCCATTGTCACCTCAACTACCTCATATGGTATTGATACATCTCTGGAAATATACAAGTATGGCTGATAACAACCAGCAGTTGAGTTTATGACCATTGATTATGTCATTAATATGTGCTTCTGTTTTGTGCCATATTGAAGTATACACCAATATTTATGATGATAAGCAGTATGGAAATATTGAAAAAGTTGAAGTCGGGGACATTTAGGTTTTAGTACCGCCACAACAACACCACTACAAAGATTTTCTTTCGTACTTACAAAAAATCATTTACATAGACTTTTACAATTTAGTATGTGGGTATATATTGGCAAGACCTAAGAGTCTATTGTGTTGTGGCCTCCGTCTTCGACCATAAGATCAATGATGGCCTTCTAAAGAGCAAATTTGAGGTCCGCCACCACAGAGATTTCCTTTCATATGTGATAACATGTAGTTGTATAAAATTTATTTAACTGTTTAGTATTATAGTCTTTACCATAGTTATTTCAAACAATATCTGAATATTAGTAAGTAAGGATTTTTGTTTTACTTTATACATCAATTGAAGAATTTCATAATCAACTTTATCTCTGAATTTAAGAATTTTAAGTTTTTTAAATAAATTTGTTGTATGGCTATTTCTGCTAACTTTACATACAATTCTTATACACATTTTTGATAAATATTAAATTTGGATACAATAGTTTTACCTGCTAAACCAGATACTTCTGAACAATAATTTAAGTAAGGTTCAATCACTGTATTGTATAAACTTAATAATGCCTCTTCATTCAAGTAGCTTTTTACTTTACACATTACACATAGGCTTTTTGAAATTTTTTTACTAACATACAAAACATGTAGTGATAAGGAGTAATGATAAGGCCTTTTTAAAAGGATAACGCCCATTTGACATTAAACATGTGATATGGGGGGCCATTTTTTTTTTCTTTTTAAAACCAGGTTAAAATTACTCTCACACTAGCTTTCCTAGCTATATCTCTTGTGCAAATTCGATGAAGCTAGCTGCAATATTTCAAGTTTTATAGCATCTTAACAATTTTTAAACAATCACTTATGGCTACCATTTTGTTTTTCAAAATGAGTCCAAAATTTGGCATAGACATGTTTTCATAACCATAAACATTTCTTGCAAATTTGGTGAAAATGTCTTTATAAATAATTGAGACATAAAGGTTTGTGTTAAAATGTAATGAACAGACACATGCACACACACACACACACACACACACATACAGGAGGCATTTTATAATCTGGCCACAGCCTTTGCCTGCTGGCAGGAGATAAAAGTCAGAAGATGGCCTGTGGTCTAACTTAGATCCCATTAAATTTTGAGGGGGATCTGGATGACTGGATCACTGTCCGGACACATGAAAAAATTCAGGATTTGCCATTTACTTATCATTATGTGCCTTGGCAGATGTGTGGGCTCTATGAATGCTCTTGTTTCTGTTATTTTCATTTTAGTACGTTCTCTATTTTGTTTCATAGTGTAGTTAATGTAAAATATTCTGTTATCAAATTTGAATATTTTTTTCCAGTTTATCCACTTGGTGAATACCTAAGTATGACTGAGATAGGAAAGGTTCACTTTGCACCAGAGCAAGTGAAGCAACATGACTCTGAAATAGTTATTCAAGAGAAAGGAGAAAACATACTTGATGTCCATCTTGGTATGTACAAGTTTTAAAATTTCCAAAATATTACATTGGTCCGTATAAATTAAAACCATGTTTTAATTACCTCTACCAAGGAAGTATTAAATTCATGACTGTCTGTTTGTTTGCAGAATTACACAAATACTACTGGTTGGATCTTTGTGAAGAAAAAATGAGAAGATGGGTCTTCTTGGTCCAACTTAGATCCCATTAAATACTGAGAGCCATCCAGATCACTGTCTGGATACCATCAAATATCAAAGATCCGCATTTTACCATTTACTTAGTTATGAGCTGTTTTGCTTTGGAAAGGAAAGATAAAGTTCTGATATAAACTATACATGCCTTGGCAGAGATCTACACTCTCAGAGTGCTCTTGCTCAGATTATGGTTCTGCCTCAAAGTGAGGATGCAATAATAGATATAGGAATCAGTCTTTGAGTCATTATATTCAAAAGAGAAAGTTATCTTCAGAAGTATTGTTACACCAACTCTTAGAAATACGTCAGTTTATTTTAAAGCAGCAGGTTTCAAATTCTTTGTTAAAACTTGATTATAAGTATACCATTTGTAAGGCCAAGTATTTGGCTTACAGAAATCTGCTTAATTTAGTTCTTGGGTCATGCAGAATCAAATCTAACTATAATTCCTTTTATGTGGTGATAGTTATAATCTTTGTTTAGGTAAATTGTTCCATTCTTGTCGTAGATAAATTTATGTTTTCATGTTTTGTATCTGACAAATGTAAAACTTTTTCAGGCTTTCTTCAGATTAATCATCAATATCAGGTACAGTTTAGTGTAAAAGATACCTTGGGTGAGGATCTGGAGGTAAATCCTGTGCAAAATGTAAATGTACGCATCATTGAAGTCAGGCCCACTGAAGATGGTATGTTCTGAGCAAATGTTTGTATTTCTCCTGTATTTACACCAAAAACAACCCTAAATTTAACTTCCTATTCCATTTTTGCATATAAGATAATAAGGACATTCTGTCGTCCTGGTCAGGCTCACTGGATCATTTACAAAAGGTACTGATATGCACCATTGATTGACTGACCTACTGCCAATAGCTTGGTAATAAAGCATCCCTGAAAGTGAAAGGGTGCTTATTTGTTTTTGTTTTCAGTTTCCTCGCCGCCGCCGCTGCATTATGGTCTCCCTTGAATATCTCCCTTATAATTGGAAGCTTCCTAACCATATTTGACAGTTATATACCTTAGGCATGGGAAAATATTTCCACATGCTTAGATTTGACCTTTGATCTTTATCAAGGTCAAATGATCAAAAAATAGTTTTTTTGGGGTACACCCGCCCATCATTGCCACTCAGCAAAATCTACCAACTGCAGAGGCTTGTAATTTCATGCACATGTTTGTAATATCAAAAAACGCGAGCCGATTAGATTTTGGGAGCGATTTTCTCAAAACTACCAACCAGAAAGCTTAAAATTCAGGTGAACCCCACTATTTTCTTCTTAAGTATTGCATTTAGAGCCATAAAATGTTTTCGGAGGTAGTGGGAAACAATATGTGGAGAGTCTAGAAAGCCAGTCAAATTCCCCCCCCCCCCGACCCCCCTGTAAGGGTCAAATGGCAGCCGATTTTGACATTTTGCTTCATATCTCCTTTATTATTGCTTTTAGAGCTTTAGAATGTATTAAGAGGGATTGAGAAACCATATGTGAAGAGTCTAGATGGCCAGTTAGATTTACCCCATGACCCCCCCTTATGGGTCAAACTGGGGTCATAAAATAGTTGATATTGTCTTTTTGCCTTATATCTCCTTTATTCTTGCTTTACCTCCTGACCCCCCCCCCCCCCCCCCCCCCCCCAAATGAGTCAAACTGGGTCATAAAAATAGCAGATTTGGTCCATTTGCCTTATATCTCCTTTATTGTTGCTTTCACAACGTTAGAATGTATTGAGGGAGAATAGGAAAGCATATACAGACTGTCTACATAGCCAGTCAGATTTACCCCCCCTCACCCCACCTTATGGGTCAAACTGGGCTCATAAAAAGCAAATTTGTTTTCTTTTGGCCTTATACCTCCTTTATTATTGCTTTACCAGCTTTAGAATGGATTTCATATGTGGAAAGTCTATATAGCCAGTCAGGTGTACCCCCTGACCCCTTCTTATGGGTCAAACTGTGGTCATAAAATAGCAGATTTTCTGTTTTTGCCTTATATCTCCTTTAAAACTACTCTTCTTGCAAACTATAACAATTATTAAATTAACTTTTCACAACTTATGTTCATAGAAAACAAAATAAAGCTTACATTTTTCTTTCATGTTAATGCATAAACCTCCACACTGTCTGCTTAACTTTCACTTCTTCTCTCAGTGCTACATGTTTTTTCTTTTCAAAAACCCTTTTCTACTTTATACTATATAGCATCTAACTTTTAGGGACGCTTTGTTTTTGTTAGTAAAACATTTTTGTATCCACTGGATGCTATCCGGTGGATACTATGGATTACACACGAGTACGCCGCTGCTGCAGTGTGTAGAGATTTTCTCGTTACCCCTCTAGAGGCCAGGGTATTATAGGTAGACTTCTCAAATTTTCAGGTTATATTCATAACCATAAAATCTTGCCTGGGAATATTTTGGCCTCATTTTGAAAACAAGATGGCCGCCACGGGCGTTTTTCGACTTTCAGCAAAGAGTTTTGTTGGCCCTCTAGAACAAAGGGAATTATAGGTAGAGATCTCAAATTCGCAGGATATATTCATCATTACAAAATCTTGACTGAAATTATTTTTGGTCTCATTTTGAAAAACAAGATGGCCACCACTGAAAAGTGCTTATATCTCCCTTATTATTGGTCCTAGAGGTTTGGAATGTCAAACCAACCTATAAGAAATCATGGGCTGCGAATCTTCTGGTGTGGTTGTATTTGACCTTGTGCCGCCCCTTAAAGGTCAAATGAGGATACGCAAACTTAAAAGTGCTTATAACTCGCTTATTATTGTTCCTAGAGGTTTGAGATGGTAAAACAACCTATAGGAAATCATGGGCTGGGAATCTTTTGGTGTGGTCAGATTTGACCTTGGGCCTCTTGTTCAAGGTCAAACGAGGATAGCCAAATTTAAAAGTGCTTATAACTCACTTATTATTGGTCCTAGAGGTTTGGGATGGTAAACCAACCTATAGGAAATCATGGGCTGGGAATCTTTTGGTGTGGTCAGATTTGACCTTGAGCCTCTTGTTCAAGGTCAAACGAGGATAGCCAAACTTAAAAGTGCTTATAACTTGCTTATTATTGGTCCTAGAGGTTTGGGATGGTAAACCAACCTATGGGAAATCACGGACTGGGCATCTTCTGGTGTGGTCGGATTTTACCTTGGGCCGCCCCTTCAGGGTCACACGAGGATAGCCAAACTTAAAAGTGCTTATAACTCGCTTATTATTGGTCCTAGAGGTTTGGGATGGAAAACCAACCTATAGGAAATCATGGGCTGTGAGTCTTCTGATTGGTCAGATTTAACCTTGGATCCCTCCTTCAAGGTCAAACGAGGATAGCCAAACTTTAAAGTGCTTATAACTCGCTTATTATTGGCCCTAGAGGTTTGGGATGGTAAACCAACATATAGGAAATCATGGGCTGGGAATCTTGTGGTGTGGTCAGATTTGACCTTGGGCCCCTCCTTTAAGGTCAAACGAGGATAGCCAAACTTTAAAGTGCTTATAACTCGCTTATTATTGGCCCTAGAGGTTTGGGATGGTAAACCAACCTATAGGAAATCATGGGCTGGGAATCTTGTGGTGTGGTGAGATTTGACCTTGGGCCCCTCCTTCAAGGTCAAACGAGGATAGCCAAACATAAAAGTGCTTATAACTCGCTTATTATTGGTCCTAGTGGTTTGGGATGGTAAACCAATCTATAGGAAATCATGGGCTGGAAATCTTCTTATGTGGTCAGATTTGACCTTGGGCCTCTTGTTCAAGGCCAAACAAGGCTAGCCAAACTTAAAAGTGCTTATAACTCGCTGTAGCCAAACTTAAAAGTGCTTTCAACTCGCTTATTATTGAAAAATGCTGTTTATCTTCTAAACTATGTTAGTTGGCCTTTTCCGGTGGATACCTCTTCCATCTGGCCACAGATGCATCCTTGGTCTAGTTCTAGTTAATATAAACCTTGTAAAAACTCAACAGTATTAATGCCAATTTTATGGATGAAGCCATAGAAGGTTGAGTTGAACTAATGATCAACAAGTTGCCAAACATCTTCCCAGAATCATTTGATGCCTGAGGAGATCACCCAGTTTCACATAATGTACCATACAACAGTGGTAATACAAAAGTTTTAGAAACATTTAAGTTTTTCTATTTGTGTCTGATGATCCTCTCCAGCAAAACCATACCTCACCAAAATAGGTAATTCCTCAACTTGATTTGTGATGTGAGCTATATCATGGATGATGTCATATCCAAGGTCCTAGTCAGTATAATATCACAGACACTATAGTGATGTCTATTTACCCGAAATTTTTAAAATTTATTGGTCCATGAAGCATTTGCATTTTTAGTTTCCATATTTTGACTCTATAGAAGTCATTTAAAGCACGGTCATGCACAGGTAAAGATGAGCAATGATTTGCAGTATTTATCAATCCTTTTTTGCATAAGGTGTGGGGTACATATATCCTCACTCTCAGAGTTACGCTTTGAATATATTATGAGTGCATGATTTTATTACTTTATCTCATTTTTACAGCCTTTAAAGGCTGTGTGGGTAACAGGCCTGGGGCGAGTACAAGTACTTGTACTTGGTACTTGTACTTAATTACTCATTTTCCAGTACTTGTACTTGTACTTGACAATTGAAAATTAAAAGTACTTGTACTTGGCTAAAATATTCAAGTACTTTCCAATTACTTTCAAGTACATTCAAAGTACATTTGGACTTTCATTATGTGAGTTGTGTGTTTTCACATAAGTAACTGTATTGCATCCATCCCTTTTTATTTATATACACAAAAGACCTACTCAGTCACATAGTTTTGCTTTTATCATATTAATTTCTTTCATTTTCATACACAAAAGACCTACTCAGTAACCCAGAGCACAGTTTTGCTTTAATCATAACAATCTATCCTCTTTCATGTTTTATACACAAAAGACCTACTCAGTCACCCAGAGCACAGTTTTGTTTTAATCATAACAATCTATCCTCTTTCATGTTTTATACACAAAAGACCTACTCAGTCACCCAGAGCACAGTTTTGTTTTAATCATAACAATCTATCCTCTTTCATTTTCTATGCACAAAAGATCTACTCAGTAATCCTGAGCACAGTTTTGCTTTAATCATAACAATTTATCCTCTTTTATTTTTACACACAAAAGACCTACTCAGTAACCCAGAGCACAGTCATACTTTAATCATCAAGTAAGATCATGCAATCTACCCTCTTTCTTTTATATAACCAGGGCTAAATTAAGCTGGACAACCTACAGAATTATAACCATCAATAGAAGACTTTTTTTTCTCAAATTGCAATTACTAGCAGGATAATGGCTATATATACTCAACATTTTCTTGTTTGATAAACAGTTCATGAGAATTCTAGTGATTTCTAGAATTCTAGTGTACCCACTGGGTAATGTTTCCACCCATGGTGTCTTGATGGACATCCAGGCAGGAGGGTCGGTGGCTGGAAAAATCTTGCACATTCCCTATCTCACTAACGGTGACGTTCAGGATGATGATACTTGTTAGGGACATTTGTTGTGGGGTGTAGGTGTTAAGGTGTGACCTAGATTTGATTTTTGAACTTACTGTTTTCTCTTTAACTTTAAAATCTTGTTTGAGCTATATCTTAGAAACCGTAAGGTGTAGGAAGTTGATACGTGGTCAGTATATTGGGTAAGGGGTTTAGGTATGCAGCATCATATTGTGATTGTGAATTCACCTTTGATGTTGCCATAGTGACCTTGAACTTAAAACCTTGTCCCAGTTATATTTCAGAAACCCTAACGTGTGGGAAGTGGATTCTTGGTAGAGACACTGGTTGATCTAGGTGTCCAGCATCATGTTGTGAAGTTTGTGTTACCTTTTGTTGGCTTTACCAGTATGTTTCCTACTGCCATATTTGACATATTTCTCTTATCACAAGGATATATTGATTCCTGCAACTTATTATTATATGCTTTTTTTACCTTATGGTGCGTTCTCCATTGACAGGTGTACTTCAATTAACAAGTTTTAACAGATTCATAACTTTTAGTTTACTGATTACTGCTGTCAATTTGCCATTGAAGTGTCTTTTTTGTATACTTTGTTTTACATACATTTTCCATTTCTTTAGTGTTATTTCCCCTGCACCTTTACATAACTCACACTGTAAGCACTGTATCTAATGGTGTCCAGTGCTATTTCCATGGGCTGTGGAGTATGGACATTTCTGGTGCTTTTTTGCTCAGTATCACCCCATTTTCACAAGTACTGCCTCATTATGACCTCCATTAAGTCATGGAGAAAGCACAAGGAACAGTAGATTCGTAGATACGAATGTACGAGGGCCGAAGGCCCGAGTACATTTGTACTACGAATCTACTGTTCCAAGTGCTTTCTCTGACTTAAAATACTGTTTAATAATGATAGTAGTTTTTTGGTTTCAAGTTAATTCCACATTTTAATAGACATTTCTCATAGCATGGAAATATTTTTAGTTACTTTCTAAAATAATCACATCATCATTACTGGTTGTAAATATGTCAAATCATAAACATTTCAGCCTAACTAAGATCTTAAATACTTAAACTGTATAAATTAGAATGCCAAATAGATCTGAGTATACATATTACACATAGTCTTGCAAAACATAATGCCTTGAAATATTGCTATATTTAATATTTTCTCTTTAAAGTTTTGCACTACAAAAAACAAATGTAGGTAAATGTTAACATTTTTACATACTTCTTAAATCCCAACTTGTATTACATAAAAATACGAATATTACACACAAAATAGTCTATCTTGAATGCATTTTTAAAGAATGTAAAATACTGATACAGGAATTTAAAATGTAGTGTTAATTGAAGGCTAAACTGTAAATGGTCAAGCTTTGTACCTTGGGTCCCTTTACAAAAACAGTAGAAAAAAACAGCACATTCTGTTGTAGGAATCTACTGTTTTAACAATAGAGTGACGTCACTACTGTATTTTAAGGCGTAAATAATATAGCGGGCCTACATATACCCAATACAGCTAAGATTGCGATAGGTCTGAAATATTCAAAATAAACCCATAGTTCTTTGATTATCTTTAATACAATAAAATAGAAACTATGCAGTTACTTCAATTCAACAACTGAATTTAGGTCACCATCTATTTAGAAGTGATTCAATAAGAGGTGGGTCGTTATACAGAGAGCGTGTTATAGATAATGTCTATCCCTCTTCACATTTCAACTGGAACTTTATATTGTGTGAGTGTGGAATTTGACTTTTTGAAAGATAAACTTACCAAGTGGAAATAGATATGACACGATTACGGGGCAATCAAAGTCAGTTGGCAGAATAACTATATAGCTGTAATTATATGATGTAGTCACACAGTGTGTAGCAGGATCCTTAAATAAGTACTTTCTAAGTATAATCTCATTTTGCTGCTGTTTCTACTCACTGACTATTTGGACTGGGATGAAGATCTTCACTAACTTCAATTCACCTGCAATGTTCAGGTACAGGTCAGATAGTGGCTTCACACTTATATCTGTTGTTTTATTGACTGATCTGTAAGGGACAATGTTTCAGTATTAAGTAAATTTACTTAAATTCTACATTGTGAAAACTGCAGTGTCAACTTAGGACAGCTGCACTGTGGTAATATTTGGTGCTATAGTTCTTTGTTTAATTCAGTTTATTTAATTTTAGATCCTGGAACAAACTTAATTGTGCAAATTCTGTAGCCTTTATAAATATGCAGTTGCTGTTAGAATTTAGTTGTATTATTGTATCCCCGACGCGAAGCGGGGATACCATGGATTCATCATCGTTGTCGTCCGCGCCCGCGCCCTCGTCCGCAGAGATTTCTTGTTAGCGACCTACAGTCCATTTCTTTCCGGATTTCTTTCATATTTGGCAGGTGGCTTGATATGGTAGAGGACTCGCCACCCTATCTTTTTGGTAGGCTTTATGTCTAAATTAGGCCTGTGGTAGACAAAAATGTCTAAAATGTGGAATATTGCTTGTTAGCGACCTAAAGTCCACATTTCTTTCCAGATTTCTTTCATATTTGGCAGGTGGCTTGGTATGCTAGAGGACTCGCCACCCTATCTTTTTGGTAGGCTTTATGTCTAAATTAGGTCTGCGGTAGACAAAAATGTCTAAAATGCATTAAAAGTCATGAAATCATGCACTAAATCACTTATAACTTGAAAAGTGTTGCATTTAGAGCATTTTGTTAAAATATGTTATTCAGATACTTTTTTCATAGCTACAACATGGTGAGTAACTTGGGTGTCTGTCTCAATAGCTAAGTGAGTAATAGCTACTTTTGGGCTTTTCAGTAACTTCCATCATGAGTAAAATCACTTGTAACTTGAAAACTATTGCATTTACAAAATTTTGTATAAATATGTTATTCAGGTACTTTTGGGTCAGCTATAACATAGTAAAATTTCAGACCTGAAGCTCATGGCATAGCTGAGTAATAGCTACTTTTAGGTTATCACTGTTGAGTAAATTACTTATAACTTCAAAAGTATTACATTTAGAGTATTTTGTTTCAATATGTTGTTCACCTATTTCGGAGTCAGCTATAACATAGTGAAGTTCCACACCTGTGGCTCATTGCATAGCTGAGTAATAGCTACTTTGAAGTTCACACTGTTGAGTAAATCAGTTGTAGTTGGAAAACTATTGCATTTACAGAATTTGTGTAAATATGTTATTCAGCTACTTTTGGGTCAGCTATAACATAGTGAAATTACAGACCTGTAGCTCATGGCACAACTGAGCAATAGCTATTTTCAGGTACTGACTGTTGAGTAAATGACTTGTAACTTGAAAAATATTGCATTTGGAGTATTTTGTTAAAATATGTTGTTCACCTACTTTTGGGTCAGCTATAACATCGTGAAATTACAGACTTATAGCTCATGGCATAGCTGAGCAATAGCTATTTTCAGGTTCTCACTATTGAGTAAATCAGTTGTAACTTGAAAGCTATTGCATTTACAGTATTTTGCTTAAATATGTTGTTCACCTAATTTTGGGTCAGCTATAACATAGAAAAAATTCAGACATGTAGCTCATTGCATAGCTGAGTAATAGCTACTTTGAGGTTATCACTGTTGAGTAAATCAGTTTAACGTGAAAACTATTACATTTACAGTATTTTGTTTAAATATGTTATTCACATAATTTTTGGTCAGCTATAACAGAGTGAAATTGTAGACCTCTATGTCATGGCATAGCTTAGCAATATCTACTTTCAGGTTCTCACTGTTGAGTAAATCATTGTATCCACTGGATAGCCGCAGTGTGTAGAGAGATTTCACCATTACCGCTCTAACAAAAAAAAATATTATAGCTAGCCTTCTCAAGTTTGCAAGGTATATTAGAGGGTGCACCACAGTATTCTATTGGTAGGCTTTATGTCTAAATTAGGCCTGTGGCTAAATTACTTGCCTACTAAAAATGAGTAATTCTGCATTTTCTCTAAAAGTATTGCAGATAGCAAATTTTTCTTAAATAACTCATTCACCTACTTTTGGGAGAGCTTTCACATGCTGAAGTTCCAGACCTGTAGGTAATTACTCACCTACTCAAAATGAGTAAATGCGAATTATCTCTAAAAGTATTGCAGATAGCCAATTTTTCTCAAATAACTCATTCACCTACTTTTGGGAGAGCTTTCACATGGTGAAGTTTCAGACCCGTAGGTAATTACTCACCTACTCAAAATGAGTAAATGCAAATTATCTCTAAAAGTATTCCAGATAGCCAATTTTTGTCAAATAACTCCTTCACCTACTTTTGGGAGAGCTTTCACTTGGTGAAGTTTCAGACCCGTAGGTAATTACTCACCTACTGAAAATGAGTAAATGCAAATTATCTCTAAAAGTATTCCAGATAGCCAATTTTTGTCAAATAACTCATTCACCTACTTTTGGGAGACCTTTCACTTGGTGAAGTTTACCTACTCAAAATGAGTAAATGCTAATTATCTCTAAAAGTATTGCAGATATCCAATTCTTATCAAATAACTCATTCATCTACTTTTGGGAGAGCTTTCACATGGTGAAGTTCCAGACCCGTAGGTAATTACTCACCTACTGAAAATGAGTAAATGCTAATTATCTCTAAAAGTATTGCAGATATCCAATTCTTATCAAATAACTTATTCGCCTACTTTTGAGAGAGCTTTCACTTGGTGAAGTTTCAGACCCGTAGCTAATTATTCACCTACTCAAAATGAGTAAATGCAAATTATCTCTAAAAGTATTGCAGATAGCCAGTATTTCTCAAATAACTCATTAATATGAAAACAACTTATAGGAAGTCATGGGCTGCAAATCTTTTCATGTGGTCAGATTTGACCTTGGGCCCCTCCTGCTTATTATTGGTCCTAGAGGTTTGCAATGTGAAAACGACTTACAGGAAATCATGGGCTGTGAATCTTTTGATGTGGTCAGACTTCACCTTGGGCCCCTGCTACAGGGTCAAATAAGGGTAGCCAAACTTAAAAGTGCTTTCAGCTTGCTTATTAACGAAAAATGCTGTTTATCTTCTAAACTATGTTAGTTGGCCTTTGTCGGTGGATACATCCAGCATCTGGCCACAGATGCGTCCTTAGTCTAGTTGTTTATTTAATGTAGCCTCTTGCAAGATATGCAGTACTACACTGATAAATAGTTTTTAGGTTGACATGTCACATATTACACAAGGAAGCAAGATAAAATAAAAGATTCATTTATTACATCTTTCCAATATTTATTCAAGCTAAGCATAGTCTATTTGCCAAAAAAAAAAAAAAAAAAAAAAAATTAATAAAATTATTTTTTTTATATTTTAAAATGAACAAATTCAAATATGCTCGTCCTGGTAAAACTTTTGTTTGATGTAGTGTAAGATGATTTATTGATGTTTTCAGGTCTGGGACATCATATTCTTCTAGATTTAAATGCATATAAAGAAAAACTCATGAAGATTGAGCTAGTTCTTTGTGATAAGAGTGATAAATCAAAAACACTGCGGTTAATTCTCCATGCCAGAGTTTTAGGTAAGTTATCTACCCATTTCATGCAAACTCATTTAGCATTACAGCACTTTATATTTACAAGTTGTCACAGATACAGTATTTGCTGTTTTAAGGGGGTTAGTGTATGTATCCGCATGTGTGGCTTGCAGATTCTCATTCCAATTGTATTTTTATAGCTCTTGATCTCTATCTGAAAAGACAGTCTGTAAGGAACATCACACAGAAAAGCAGAGATCCACAATCAGTTGACCAGAGATAAAGTGGGGGGTGAGCACCACAGAGAAACACTGGTTGAAGTGAAAAACTAGGGTGGTTAAGCTTTTGCAAAGAGAACATTTTCAGCTTCTTTCTGAATGAGGTGAAAGAAGTGGCTGAACATACATCATCAGGCAGATCATTCTAAATCATTAGAATGGTCTTCCAGAATATAGGTCCTATCTTGCTTCCAGGAGCTTGTGGATGCAGTAAAAATCAAGCATTGCTCAAAAATTAACGCAAGCCTCAAACTGCAACATCCAAGCCACATCTGCAGGAAGTACACAAGGAAACACTCCTAAAACTATACTGTTTGAATTTTTTGATTATGTAGAAATTAGTTCTGTGTTGCACTCTTAAATACATGTATTAGAAAATTGGTTAATTTTGTTTCAAACCAAGGGAGTTTTAGTGCTTGCAAAGGCAAACATTTGTGTACTTGTTAATATTTTTCACAGGTAAAGGCAAAGGGACACCATCACTAAGAACTGGAATACACTGTACAGGAATAAATGTGGATGAAGACTCAGAACAAAGTGACTGGCAGGGTTTTGACTGATGTAGATAAAACTAAATGAGCTGTTGAGTTGACATGTTGTTACAAATGTATTGCTTGAGTCTCAATGATCTCAGTCACTAAATATATGAATTGAAAATTTATCTCTTAAAAAAATCCAGATTCAGGATTTTATTTTTGTGTCCAGAATATGATCAGGATTGTTCCCCCCAAAAATCGTGAAGATTTACTCATTACTTTTGGAGTAATGTCAACCAGGAAGTCAAAAACATTGAAAATAGGATCTTCAAAAATTCAGAATTTCCTGTGTCCAGATTATGATCCGGATCTTTTCCAAAATTTAATGGTCAAGCCCAATCCACATAAATAAAATTCAGAATGATTCATCCATTAAGTTTCAAGTAATCATGGACACAAACAGAAAAACAAACAAACTCACCCAAAATCATAACCTTCTGGAGGAGGTAATTATCCATGCTACATTCGTACAGGATGTTTTTCAGAGTTCCCATAAAAGTGTATTTTCTATATATTTTTAATCAAACAATATAGTCATGGTTTTGTCAACAACAAAATGCTAATTGAATGTCTTTTGCACTGAGGTATGGTCACAATAATGTTTAAAATTCTCAGGATTTTAGAAATTCTGTGAAATTGTTCTTAGAAAACAGTTATTTTCATTTAAAATCCCAAGAAAATGCATGTTGGTGACTTTTGGCTCAGGTTTTAATTTAAATGAAGCATTAGTGTACTGACACAAAGGTTATGATATATGCAATTATATGTAAATATATGCAATTTCATATAGGTTTTGTTTTAGCTGTATCCTTGTTTGGAATCAACATTTGGTAATCATAACATGTCTGTATTTTTAATGATATTTCAAAGGAATGTTTCAAAATGATATTAAAGAAAGGTTACTTCAAAATAACGAAACAAGTAAATTGATGTTCAACAAACAAGTTGATATCTATTTTTGTGAGTTTTCAGTTATTAAGATCAAAATAGTTTTTATCAAAACATATGCTTTTGTAGAGTAAAAGTAACTCACTTAAAATTTAAGTAATGTCATACAAAATAAGGTGTTTTGGGAAGGTGAAAATTATATTTGTGACTTTTTGTGAGTAATAGTGATTTACTTAAATTTCAAGTTAGCTTTCTACAATGTAAATATTTCAGTGGGAAATTAAAATGGTGCCCAAAAAATAGATGACATAATGCTAAAAACTAAAAGTTAAATGTACCATTTTAGTTGTGTTATCCTTGGTTAAAGGTATACATGAGCCAAGTGTGTTTTTACCTGAAACATTGATCTGTGACATTTTGAACACTTTTCAGCCATGTTATGATGGTTCCTGCTCTACTGATCTGTTATTTTCATACTAACTAAAAATTGACTAAATTATACTTCTTACAAAATGCTAATGGCTGACTTTAGAAGTCCCACTTTTTCTGTCAAAAAATGCATTGTCCGAGGCTCGGTATTTCAAATTTTAATATATTGAGTTTTACGGTAGTCAGAGTATTTTCTTAAGAAATGTCATGCGGGAATGTGTGTGTTGTAATACTCATAGCATTATATTTATGACAAATACAGTAGTCTCTATATAACTAGAATCTCCAATTTCCACAGGATTTAGCTATAGTTTAAAATTGCCAATTACATCATATGCTAACAAAAATGTAATGGGTTCAAAGTTTTGAATTTCAAAAACTGCTGGCAACTTTTATACTTTTCTTCAGCTTACAGTGGTTCAAGTTCTGGACAACTTAGTAATACATAAGCAAAAACAAAACATACTTTGCCATTGGGCTTGCTGTTGTGATAGAAACTCTGATCTCATAGGTACCAGTAACATGTAGTGGCTTACAGTAAATCTGTTGTTATGTATTTTTCCATGTGCTTTTGCTATAATGTTATTTATGTGTTCATGCAGTAAATATTAATTATTGTTGCTTCATAAAGAAGAGTTCACAGTGTGAGACCGGAAAGTTTCACCAATGCTTGTGATTACAAAAACAGGGTATATTATTCAGTTACCTTTGGCAAGGAGAGATACACCTGATAATTTCTTACCACAAAAAATTTTTGTATATATTTACAACCAATGTATAGCATCAGTAAAAGCTGCCAACCAAGGAATTTTAAACTCTTTTATGTAAAAGGAAATCAGGTACAACCTTGATTTAATTTTTAATATTATTTTTCCATTTAAACTTTATGTTTATAAAACACACCTAGTGTATCAATATTTCACAGTCTTAGAATTGATAGTGAGACCATGATTTAAAAATATTCCCCATACTTTAAAAGCCTTATCAGGGTATAACCCAGTATATAAGTGCTGTGACCTCATTCTGAAATTTAGTATTTTTATTGGTATAGTTGTTTGAAATGTAGCAGTCCAAACCATCAGTGTTTGGAAGGTCTAATAGTGTACAGGTAATGTATATTTGTGTTTGTATATAGTATTTTTGTAATTTCAACAGACCTGTTAAGTATTTTACTATTGTAGTTTTAGAGATTTTCTGCGACCCATTATAGAGTGCCATTAGTTAGACACATATGTGATAAATCATGTGCCTGTGCATTTTGTGTGAAAGAGATGTGTCTGCTTTAATAACGGACTGTACTTTGCATTACATAAAACAGATGTTTTATTACAACTTCAACTCCACCAGTATGCACTATGTGTTGCTGCATTGAAACAAAATAAGAGATTGAGCTCTCTTGAAAATTTCAACATCCAGAATTTTTTTTACTTCAGAAGTGTTGTTTGGGATTAATTGTTGTAATGGTTTCCATTTCTCTTGTGATCATTTCTAGTAAGATTTGATAAATTGATTACTTGCAGATTTGAGCATTTATTTGCTACTGTCATAATAATGAGATTTTGATTTGCAAGTTGAAGTAATGAAGTGATTCCAAAAATACATGACAAATGAGGTTTTGTTCAGACTTAATGGTTTATAAAATAGAAAAGGAATTTTAGCGAAAAACGTTGGAAATTATGAATCTGGGCCATGTTAATCAAATCAAACATATTTTGGTGATAGAGATTAACTCTACCAGTGTTGAAGTTTTTGTCAATCCCATCACCAGTTCAAATGTACAACAGGTTGTTCACTCATAACTGATTGTGAAAATGTTGAAATAAAAAAATGCAATTAGAAACTTTTCTTCACATATAACTTTTTTTTATCTAAGATTCAAGAGTATTTGATATGTGGTCTACAAGTTCAGTACATGCAAACACCAAATGAAATTGTAATGTGTTTAATAATAATTTCTCAATTAATGCAGCCTGACAGTGTGTTACTATTTAAGCGACGCTTATTTGTATATTGGAAAAGCGACTCCGCCAGATCCACATTTTCTTTTCGCAATAGCTTCACAGCCATAAGGCGGATTCTCTTCATACTTGGTAGGTGTATGCAGTAGCCCTGGGAAAAATTTCTGAATATGGTGTTATGACATTTCAACCAATCAGAGAAGTCACATGACCAAAAACATCTTTTTCAAAAAGGTGTGCTTGTCCAGATGATAACTTAAAGAGCGTTTCAGTTATTCACATGAAAGTTGGCAAGTAGGTTCGTTATATAGATGTCTGGAAGTCATTAACTTTTGGTAGTGATCCAATACAAAATGTCCAACTTATTAATGATTAACTAAACATCACGATTTTTCTTAATGCTAAAAATGCAAAAACTCATTTATCTCGGAAACGGAGCGAGATAGAGGGATTTCGACGAAATATTTGACCCACAGGGTATCTGCAGAGTCTTCTGGCAACTTTCCTCAAAAATTGTTTTTCCACCACTTTTGGCGGCCAGCTTGAATTTCTGCATAAAACACAAAAACGTGTTTATCTCGGAGATAGAGCGATTTCGACAAAATTTTTGACCCATAGGGTATTTGCAGAGTCTGCTGGCAACTTATCTCAAAAATCATTTTCCAGCCACTTTTGGCGGCCATCTTGAATTTCTGCGTAAAATGCAAAAACGTGTTTATCTCAGAAACGGAGCGAGATAGAGCGATTTCGACAAAATTCGACAAAAGTCTACTGGCCATGGCCACTTATCACAAAAATCGTTTTCCTGCCACTTTTGGTAGCCATCTTGAATTTCTGTGTAAAACGCAAAAAAAAAATAAATAAAAAAATAAACAAACCAGATACATATATGAATCCTCGCTCTTTGTCATAAATGGAAAAACATATTAAACACAGGAAGATGGTCATTTCTACAAACTCATCAATACTCATTGGGACGCTTTGTTTTTGCTGTACAAAAACAATTTCTTTTTCTCTTGCGAAGCAATGCTTTAGTTCGTGTTTTTGTTTAATACCTATCAGTTAAAGTTATAAAGAGTATTGGTCTGCAAGATAGAACAGTTTGTAAAGTCAGTGTGAGAGGTTGCAGCCTTTTGCTTCTGCACAGTGTCTTCTGCACAGGAATCAACTTGCTGTGTAAAATCAATGCAAAAATAATGGAGCTTCCATATATTTCTGTATGAATAGAGACTTTTAAAAACATATACCTGGTTAGGGGTCCAAAAGTGAGTGAACGGCTGCAGATTTCTCTAATTATAAGTTTTGACATCACAATATAAGAAGAGTTATCAGTTTTTCTACATAGTTTGTACATGACTTGAGAGAAAGTGTCACTATGTTTTCAACACAAGAACAATGTAACAGTGACATTTTGAATTTTCGAGTTTTTGCCAAAAATGGAAAAACACAAAATTGCTTCTATCTCCTTAACCGTGCGAGATAGAGCGATTTCGTCAAAATTTTTAACCCACAGGGTATCTAAGGAATGTACTCTTGGCAATTTTCAAAAAATTTTCCCCTCCCCAAAAATGGCGGCCATTTTGATTTTTCGAATTTTTGCCTAAAATGGAAAAACACAAAATTACAGGCAAAATGTGTTCTTTTTTATTTTACATTTATTGTTGTATAAAACATATATTAATTGCTGCACATTTATAGCATGAAAAAAGTATTTGGGTGGCATAACCACAACATGCGGGTCGCCAGTAAGCAGCAGGCCTTGTTCTACATAGTTTGTACATGACTTGAGACAAAGTGTCACTGCGTTTTCAACACAAGAACAATGTAACAGTGATAACGCTTAAAGGAATCAGCAAAGTTATAAAGCTGACCCTCGTAAGAAAAACAACCTTCTCGTTTTTCTCTTTTCAAAACAATCCTGTTGTTTACAAAAATGGATGAGAAACTAGCACGTATACACTTGGGATGCTAGACTCACAGACCCATTCATACTTTAATGCTACAATTTTAAATAGATGTCTGTCATGCGTGTATCAGTTTACTAAAGCAAGTCAGGGAATTTAAAATAATTTAAACTAAAGAAATCAGACTTAGAAAGAATGTATACTCATAAGTACAATACTGAGTAGCAGTAAATGTCTAACATGAATGTCTGGTACGATATTATACTCATTATGTATAAACCATGCTTCCAGTACTTTACACATTTGTTTTTGTTGTACTTAAACATGGAGATACAGTATGTATGACCAAGCTTTTGAATAAGCAATATTTAATGTTAAGCCAATTTAAATAGTTTTGTTTATATATTACTAGTATTTTTGCCAAAAATTATGACAATATCATCTTAGTTATTTTTTCTCAGTAATTTTGTTTAGTACCAAATATTATGTTAAGGTTTTTACTGTACTGAATACCAGAAACGTCTTGGGCACCAGTGTATTGATAAAGTGTCATTTGTAATAAGTTAAACAGAAGACCTGAATAGTTGTTGTGTGGTCTAAATGGTTTTTTTATTAGCAACATTGTTACAAGTGAATTATCTTTATTTGGGCCAGTCTATGGACCAGCTAATACTTTCTTTGGCTATTAAGTGATAACAGGGTACATGTCAGTGGTAAAGACCCTCTGAGGACATGAAATTGAATCATTTCCATTTACACTAATTCCACTTAAAGGGCTGTGTAACTGTAAATTTAAAGTTAAACTTGTATATAAAGACCACTGAAGGGAAATGCCAAAAATACAGTCACTATTAGGGGTCAGTCCTTCTGTGAAACCGTTATATATCTCCTCTCTTTTTTTATCTCCCGCCCGGCTCGCCGGAGGGAGATTATAATTTGCACCATGTGCGTGTGTACGTGCGTGCGTGCATGCGTGCGCGCGTGCGTGCGTGCGTGTGTCACGCAGTTTTCTCTGAAACTACTACAGTTACACATTTTTGGTAAATCACAAGTCCTAATGAATTTTTTTGCTCTTCAATATTTTTGGGGTTTGGTGAACTTTGGCCTACTTTTGAGTGAGTAATAGCTATTTTAGCTAATATAATTATATGGCTTATAACTCTGAAACTATTGCATTTACAGTATTTTGTTCTAATATGTTGTTCAGCTACTTTCTCCACAGCTACAACATGGTCAGTAGTTTGGAAGTGTATCTCCATAGCTAAGTGAGTAATAGCTACTTTGTCAATTTTTAATTATAACCATAATGAGTAAATGGCTTATATCTTCATAAGTATTGCAGCTACACAATTTTGTTCCAATATGTTGTTCAGCTACTTTCTCCACAGCTACAACATGGTCAGTAGTTTGCAAGTGTATCTCCATAGCTAAGTGAGTAATAGCTACTTTTTCAATTTTTAATGATAACCATAATGAGTAAATGGCTTATATCTTCAAAAGTATTGCAGCTACACAATTTTGTTCCAATATGTTGTTCGGCTACTTTCTCCTCTGCTACAACATGGTCAGTGGTTTGGAAGTGTATCTCCGTAGCTAAGTGAGTAATAGCTACTTTTTCAGTTTTTAATGATAACCATAATGAGTAAATGGCTTATATCTTCAAAAGTATTGCAGCTACACAATTTTGTTCCAATATGTTGTTCAGCTACTTTCTCCACTGCTACAACATGGCCAGTGGTTTGGAAGTGTATCTCTATAGCTAAGTGAGTAATAGCTACTTTTTCAATTTTTAATGATAACCATAATGAGTAAATTGCTTATATCTTCAAAAGTATTGCAGCTACACAATTTCTCTCAAATATGTTGTTCATGTACTTTTTTGTGAACTGTAACATATTTAAGTTTCACAACTGTTGCTCAATGTACAAGTGAGTAATGGCTACTTTATTGCTACTTTTAGTGAAAATGTGAAAAATCAGAAATATCTCTCAAACTGTAAGATATAGAGCAATTTCGAGCAAATTTTTGACCCACAGGGTAGTACTAGAGTATCCTATTGCTAAGGGGGAAAAAGTTTGGTGAACTTTGGCCTACTTTTGAGTGAGTAATAGCACTTTTACCTAATATAATTATATGACTTATAACTGTCAATGAGTAAATGGCTTATATCTTCAAAAGTATTGCAGCTACACAATTTTGTTCCAATATGATGTTCAGCTACTTTCTCCACAGCTACAACATAGTCAGTAATTTGGAAGTGTATCTCCATAGCTAAGTGAGTAATAGCTACTTTTTCAATTTTTAATGATAACCATAATGAGTAAATGACTTATATCTTCAAAAGTATTGCAGCTACACAATTTCTCTCAAATATGTTGTTCATGTACTTTTTTGTGAACTGTAACATATTTAAGTTTCACAACTGTTGCTCGATGTACAAGTGAGTAATGGCTACTTTATTGCTACTTTTAGTGAAAATGTGAAAAATCAGAAATATCTCTCAAACCGTAAGATATAGAGCAATTTCGAGCAAATTTTTGACCCACAGGGTAGCACTAGAGTATACTATTGCAAAGGGGGGGAAGGTTTGGTGAACTTTGGCCTACTTTTGAGTGAGTAATAGCGCTTTTACCTAATACAATTATATGACTTTTAACTGTCAATGAGTAAATGACTTATATCTTCAAAAGTATTGCAGCTACACAATTTTGTTCCAATATGATGTTCAGCTACTTTCTCCACAGCTACAACACGGTCAGTAATTTGGAAGTGTATCTCCATAGCTAAGTGAGTAATAGCTACCTCTTCAATTTTCAATGATAACCATAATGAGTAAATGGCTTATATCTTCAAAAGTATTGCGGCTACACAATTTCTCTCAAATATGTTGTTCATGTACTTTTTTGTGAACTGTAACATATTTAAGTTTCACAACTGTTGCTCAATGTACAAGTGAGTAATGGCTACTTTATTGCTACTTTTAGTGAAAATGTGAAAAATCAGAAAGATCTCTCAAACTGTAAGAGATAGAGAAATTTCGAGCAAATTTTTGAACCACAGGGTAGTACTAGAGTATCCTATGCTAAGGGGAAAATGATTTGGTGAACTTTGGCCTACTTACTCACCTCCTCAAAATGAGTAAATGCGAATTATCTCTAAAAGTATTGCAGGTAGCCAATTTTTCTCAAATAACTCATTCACCTACTTTTGGGAGAGCTTTCACTTGGTTAAGTTTCAGACACGTAGCTAGTTACTCACCTACTCAAAATGAGTAAATGCGAATTATCTCTAAAAGTATAGAAGATAGCCAATTTTTCTCAAATAACTCATTCACCTACTTTTGCGAGAGCTTTCACTTGGTGAAGTTTCAGACCTGTAGCTAATTTCTCACCTACTCAAAATGAGTAAATGCTAAATATCTCGAAAAGTATTGCAGATAGCTAATTTTTCTCAAATAACTCATTCATTTACTTTTGGAAGAGCTTTCACATGGTGAAGTTTCAGACCCATAGCTAATTACTCGCCTACTCAAAATGAGTAAATGCGAATTATCTCTAAAAGTATTGCAGATAGCCAATTTTTCTCAAATAACTCATTCATCTACTTTTGGAAGAGCTTTCACATGGTGAAGTTTCAGACCTATAGCTAATTACTCACCTACTCAAAATGAGTAAATGCGAATTCTCTCTAAAAGTATTGCAGATAGCCAATTTTTCTCAAATAACTCATTCACCTACTTTTGGAAGAGCTTTCACTTGGTGAAGTTTCAGACCCGTAGCTAATTACTCACCTACTCAAAATGAGTAAATGCTAATTATCTCTAAAAGTATTGCGGATAGCCAATTTTTCTCAAATAACTCATTCATCTACTTTTGGGAGAGCTTTCACTTGGTGAAGTGTCCGACCTGTAGCTAATTTCTCACCTACTCAAAATGAGTAAATGCTAAATATCTCTAAAAGTATTGCAGATAGCCAATTTTTCTCAAATAACTCATTCATCTACTTTTGGAAGAGCTTTCACATGGTGAAGTTTCAGACCCATAGCTAATTATTCGCCTACTCAAAATGAGTAAATGCTAATTATCTCTAAAAGTATTGCAGATAGCCAATTTTTCTCAAATAACTCATTCATCTACTTTTGGAAGAGCTTTTCACATGGTGAAGTTTCAGACCCATAGATAATTACTCACCTACTCAAAATGAGTAAATGCGAATTATCTCTAAAATTATTGCAGATAGCCAATTTTTCTCAAATAACTCATTCACCTACTTTTGGGAGAGCATTCACTTGGTGAAGTTTCAGACCCGTAGGTAATTACTCACCTACTCAAAATGAGTAAATGCGAATTATCTCTAAAAGAATTGCAGATACCCAATTTTTCTCAAATAAGTCATTCATCTACTTTTGGGAGAGCTTTCACTTGGTGAAGTTTCACGCCCATAGCTAATTACTCACCTACTCAAAATGAGTAAATGCGAATTCTCTCTAAAAGTATTGCAGATAGCCAATTTTTCTCAAATAACTCATTCCCCTACTTTTGGAAGAGCTTTCACTTGGTGAAGTTTCAGACCCGTAGCTAATTACTCACCTACTCAAAATGAGTAAATGCTAATTATCTCTAAAAGTATTGCGGATAGCCAATTTTTCTCAAATAACTCATTCATCTACTTTTGGGAGAGCTTTCACTTGGTGAAGTGTCCGACCTGTAGCTAATTTCTCACCTACTCAAAATGAGTAAATGCTAAATATCTCTAAAAGTATTGCAGATAGCCAATTTTTCTCAAATAACTCATTCATCTACTTTTGGAAGAGCTTTCACATGGTGAAGTTTCAGACCCATAGCTAATTATTCGCCTACTCAAAATGAGTAAATGCTAATTATCTCTAAAAGTATTGCAGATAGCCAATTTTTCTCAAATAACTCATTCATCTACTTTTGGAAGAGCTTTTCACATGGTGAAGTTTCAGACCCATAGATAATTACTCACCTACTCAAAATGAGTAAATGCGAATTATCTCTAAAAGTATTGCAGATAGCCAATTTTTCTCAAATAACTTGTTCATCTACTTTTGGGACAGCATTCACTTGGTGAAGTTTCAGACCCGTAGGTAATTACTCACCTACTCAAAATGAGTAAATGTGAATTATCTCTAAAAGAATTGCAGATACCCAATTTTTCTCAAATAAGTCATTCATCTACTTTTGGGAGAGCTTTCACTTGGTGAAGTTTCACGCCCGTAGCTAATTACTCACCTACTCAAAATGAGTAAATGCAAATTATCTCTAAAAGTATTGCAGATAGCCAATTTTTCTCAAATAACTCATTCATCTACTTTTGGAAGAGCTTTCACATGGTGAAGTTTCAGACCCATAGCTAATTTCTCACCTACTCAAAATGAGTAAATGCGAATTATCTCTAAAAGTATAGGAGATAGCAATTTTTCTCAAGTAACTCATTCATCTACTTTTGGGAGAGCTTTCACTTGGTGAAGTTTCAGACCTGTAGCTAATTTCTCACCCGCTCAAAATGAGTAAATACTAATTATCTCTAAAAGTATTGCAGATAGCCAATTTTTCTCAAATAACTCATTCATCTACTTTTGGAAGAGCTTTCACATTGTGAAGTTTAAGACCCATAGCTACTTACTCGCCTACTCAAAATGAGTAAATGCAAATTCTCTCTAAAAGTATTGCAGATAGCCAGTTTTTCTCAAATAACTCATTCATCTACTTTTGGAAGAACTTTCACATGGCAAAGTTTCAGACCCAGAGGTAATAACTCACCTACTCAAAATGAGTAACTGCGAATTATCTCTAAGAGTATTGCATATAGCCAATTTTTCTCAAATAACTCATTCACCTACTTTTGAGAGAGCTTTCACAGATGAAGTTTCAGACCTGTAGCTAATTACTCACCTACTCAAAATGAGTAACTGCGAATTATCTCTAAAAGTATTGCAGATAGCCAATTTTTCTCAAATAACTCATTCATGTACTTTTAGGAGAGCTTTCAGTTGGTGAAGTTTCAGACCTGTAGCTAATTACTCACCTACTCAAAATGAGTAAATGCAAATTATCTCTGAAAGTATTGCAGATAGTCAATTTTTCTCAAATAACTCATTCATCTACTTTTGGAAGAGCTGTCACATGGTGAAGTTTCAGACCCATAGCTAATTACTCACCTACTCAAAATGAGTAAATGCGAATTATCTCTAAAAGTATTGCAGATAGCCAATTTTTCTCAAATAACTCATTCATCTACTTTTGAAAGAGCTTTCACATGGTGAAGTTTCAGACCCGTAGGTAATTACTCACCTACTCAAAATGAGTAAATGCTAATTATCTCTAAAAGTATTGTGGGTACCCAATTTTTCTCAAATAACTCATTCATCTACTTTTGGAAGAGCTTTCACATGGTGAAGTTCCAAACCTGTAGGTAATTACTCACCTACTCAAAATGAGTAAATGCGAATTATCTCTAAAAGTATTGCAGATAGCCAGTATTTTTCAAATAACTCGCTTCACCTATATTTTGGGAGAACTTTCAATTAGTGAATTTTCAGATCCATATCTAATTACTCACCTACTCAAAATGAGTAATTGCCTATTATCACTAAAAGTATTGCGGATAGCCAGTATTTCTCAAATAACTCATTCACCTACATTTTGGAGATATTTCACATGCTAAAGTTTTTTTATGAATTATTAAAATAATTTTTAATGCATTAAAATTAATGAAATCATGCACTAAATCGATTATAACTTATTGTATTTTGAGCATTGTGTTAAAATATGTTATTCACCTACTTTTTCCCACAGCAACAACATGGTGAGTAACTTGGGTGTCTATCTCAATAGATAAGTGAGTAATAGCTACTTTTGGATTTTTCACTAACTTCCATCATGAGTGAAATCACTTGCAACTTGAAAACTATTGCATTTAGACCTTCAGGGTAGTACAAAAGTGTCCTATGCAAAGGGGAAAGATTTCAATTTTCGCCACTTTTGGCGGCCATCTTGGATTTTAGCGGGAAAAAATGAAAAAGTGTGAATATCTCGAAAACCATAAGAGATACAGCGATTTCGAGCGAATTTTTGACCTGCAAGGTAGTACAAGAATGTCCTGTGCAAAGGGGTAAAATTTCAATTTTCACCACTTTTGGCAGCCATCTTGGATTTTTGCGGAAAATGGAAAAGTGTGAATATCTCTAAAACCGTAAGAGATAGAGCGATTTCAAGCGAATTTTTGACTAGAAGGGTAGCACAAGAGTGTCCTGTGCAAAGGGGAAAAATATCGATTTTCGCCACTTTTGGCGGCTATTTTGGATTTTTGCGGAAAATAGAAAAGTGTCAATATTTCAAAAACCGTAAGAGATAGAGCGATTTCGAGCAAATTTTTGACCTGCAGGGTGGTACAAGAGTCTCCTGTGCAAAGGGGGAAAATTTCAATTTTCGCCACTTTTGGCGGCCATCTTAGATTTTTGCGGAAAATGAAAAAGTGTCAATATCTCGAAAACCGTAAGAGATCGAGCGATTTCGAGCGAATTTTTGACCCGCAGGGTGATACAAGAGTGTCCTGTCCAAAGGGGAAAAATTTCATTTTTCGCCACTTTCGGCGGCCATCTTGGATTTTTGCTGAAAATGGAAAAGTGTCAATATCTCGAAAAGCGTAACAGATAGAGCGATTTCAAGCGAATTTTCGACCTGCAGGATGGTACAACAGTGTCCTATGCAAAGGGGAAAAATTTCAATGTAGTATTTCTTCCCCTGCGGTACTCGGCGGGAGATACATACCGCGGCAGTGGTCTTGTTTCCACTGATTTCCCCCTGTACAAAGCCCCAGATAAAAGTCAGGGATGTACTGGATTTACCCATGTGGCGCGGCTGCCTTACATTTCAAATTTGTGCATGATTAACTCAATAATTCTTTCATGGCTTTTATTCAAACTTGGTACTTGCATATATTTGGTCCAGGAGAGGAACCATTATTTATGGTGACCTTAAAGTCTCAATAATAAAGAAGTTATGGCCAACTTAAGGTCAGAAATGGACCTTGGTCACTTAGCCCTCCAGGTCATAAACTATGTTAATATCGCACCTGGGAAGATATTCTATTTACATGTGTCAAAAATTAAGGTTGTTATTTGACATATAACCTGTGTAGAGGACAATAAACACCCATCCTTGAGTCTTTTTTTTCTGCATTTTTCACATACCTTAGCCTTGAAAGTTGGAAATGGCAACTCGGTGATCTTTGTGGAAAATTTGAGGTTTAGTATTAATTTTAAGGTCACATTAAGGTCTCAAAGAATGACCACAGTGACTAATTGTATGCTGCTTTTGCCACTTTAAACCCTGTAGTTCTCAAAGTATGTACCTCATACAGCTAATATCTGAGAATACATAATTATATTACTTTCCCATGTGCCTAAAGCCAAGGCCTTAACGTATGTATAAGGCACCCACCCAGGTGACATTTTCTCAATGTTTTTCACATATGTTGCCTTGTAGTGTAGAAATGGTTAGTCTGACCAGTATCAAACAATATAGGATATAACTTCTACAGGTTATCTTTGTCAGTAGAAAAGTTTGGGACCTGTAGCATTAAATATAAGGTCACTTAAACGTCTCAAAAATGCACACAGAGACCCAAATTATGGACTTTTTGCCACTTTTAAGCCCTGTACCTGTCACACTATGTGACTCAAGTAGGTGTTATCTCATCTGGAAATAAATTAATATGCTCTTTTTACATGTGCAAAAACTCTTGGCTTTAAACATTTAACCTATGTTAGTAGGCCCATAACATCAGACTTGAGTGACTTTTTGTCTCGATTTTTCACATATTTTCTCTTATAATTTGGAAGTGGTTGGTCTGACTAGCCTCAAACTATAGTAGATATAACTTCTGTATGTGATCTTTAATTTAAAATACAATTATAAAAAATGATTCATAATACATGTAATTGTGGTATACAAAAATGGGTCCCACAAAAAATTTCCCATCGACTCCTTTAGCATGAGAGTTGGCCTGTCTAAGGACATATTGGCATTAAGTTAGGGCAATGTAGTCAAGTGGTACAATCCACAATCTTTTTAACATGATTAAATACATATTAGAAGCAAATCAAAGAATAATAATAGATAATACACTTACAGGCTTTGAGAGGTAATGTTTGTGAGCTTAAAATGATTATTTAACAAACTACAAAATTGAAATACTAGAAGTATTTACAACCAAAAGAACAGATTTTGTATTAGAAAAATATCAGTTAGTAAATATGCTTAAATCCCTCCGAGTTCAAAAAATAGAAGAGGCATATTTTTGTAAAAAAAAAAGTTGGAAATTATGAATTTGGGCTGTGTTAATCAAATAAAATACATTTTGGTAATAGAGGTTCATCTATGTCAGTGTTGAAATTGTTTGGCATCTAATCATAGGCTGTCACCTCTGTGGGATTGAGTCGCTCAAGTGGCAATGGTGAGGACCCATCCCAATATGACCTTGGCTATTGAACAGGACAAAAACCTCAACTTTGAAAGAGCAGCCCATTCACTTTCCATTCATCCACAGTGCACGGATATACACTTTGTTTAAGATCAATTTATTATAGACATAAAAGATAGAAAAGTCAGTAGACAAGTATTTTAAATGGGTATTTATTGTAAATTATAAGCTTTTCTTGGAACATTGGTGCAGAAAGAGACAGCAAGGATAATTCACTATATATGGCCCATCTATTAATTAATGCCATTGTTAACCTTTAAGCATTTTTGTGGCTCTTGGAATAATTTTAGTGGTCACAACTGGTCTATTGTGTGCTTATATTTCCTGAGCATTAAAAGTGTTCACAACGGACAAGTGGTCCTTAATTATCAGTTGTCACATGTACAGGTTTGATTGTACGTATTTATAAACAGTAGTTCTACCATTAACATCTTGTGCATCAATATATTGATACATTTTCAAGTCTAATTCATATGTTCCAGCTGTTCTCATGTCACACTTTGTTTAAAGTTAAAGGATTATAGAAATTCCATGTACTCCAATCACATTACGGGTGGTAAATGATGTGCTGTTACACATTGGTCAAAACACCCCAGTCTTTCAACTACTGTCTTTGGTGTGGTCTACGTAGAATGTAAGGTTGTGATTCAATCTTGTTTCAGTGTCACCTGTTTGTCCGATGGCGGTGAGGTGAGTTGAGGTTAATGAAGGTTGCCTTTTGTTGACCAACATTTGTACCACAGTCGTCCTACTGTTGTCATACTGTTATTCATGGTTTCACTCTGTGTCCAATCAGTGGCCATACGTGTGATACCTTATGGGTACACCAAATCTCAGAAGATATGATACGTCCTTGGAGGCGGTTCGCAGCCGAGTAAAACTTCTAACCACAGAGTAAACCACCTGTAGTGTAATTTGGGCATCAGATAAATGGTTAAAGGTCAGAAAAGCCTTCCCCATAACTGACTAGCATTTTGTCCACCTTGTAATTTTGACTGGTATTTTCTCCACCTACATTTTTTCTTTGCAAAAAATATGTCTACACAAGTGTCACAACAAACAGGTGGCCTTGGATAACAGTGGTCACATCTACAGGTTTAACTGTAATATATAAAATTAACCTCTTTGCCATTAATGTATTGACAAAAGTGTAGTAAGTTTAGCAATGTTTCAATCAGAATTTACAACCTTAAATGTTAAGACTACCAGATTGTTGTGTGGAACATATTGATTGTTGTATGGTCAGTTGCTTAGCAATAAATGTTTTGATATGTATAACCATTATGTTGTTGCATTATTAATTCTTACCCAATGGGCATATGCTATACCTGTCCCAACCGGTCCTGCCAAACAACAGAAAAAGCCGTCCTGTGTCATCCACTGGCAGGACCGGTCAAGAGTGTACATTTCCTAGGTGGCGCATCATACTTCCTTTCTGTGTAGACAGCGTGATGTAATAGCATCTTTTACGTTTGGCATGTGGAGTGTGCAGACATGTTTTTGAAGAGCTATTGAAGAGTGAATAAATCTGAATATATTTGTGAACTTTCAACTTTATTTTATTTAAAGTTTATATTTTGGTATTCCTGAAGTATCATGGCCTCTCCTGGACAGAAGCGAGGTACATGCAGCCATATAATGGCTTTGTTTGATGCTCATTCAAATATGCAAGATGTCATGAGAAGGGGTTAGCAACAGATGATTGTGTACAGAACAAGGACTGTCAGATCTGTAACAAGTTCACAGTTGATCAGAAGAAACAGTTGGCCAGTTAGAGTGTGAAAGGAGCACCAGAACAAGGCAAGCTCTCCCCCTTTGTGAACCCTGCTGATGATGCTGTTTTAGGGTAGTTTGAGAACTGAAAAGGTCATGTTAGTGATATGCTCTCACAGATCACCAAAGAAGAGTGCAAAAGCCGGCAAATCCAGCTCAGACTTCAAGACAACCTGAAGAACTTAGATGACAAGTAGTCAGAGCGATTTACCCAGCTTGAAGCTATGTTCTTGGCCAAGAGCTTCCCAGTTGGCCAAGAAGACTGATGTGGCTGTCACTGAGAGACCTCCAGTGCAGAAGACAACCGGTGCCAAGGTCAGATGGAGAATCTGTTTAGGCTCTTGGTGCATCTACTGCCACCCAGCCTGTTGAGGCTCCCAGTGCTTTGATTGCCACCCAGCCTGTTGAGGCTCCTGGTGTGACTACAGTGATGCAGCCTTCCAGCCAGGATATTACTTACCAGATTGCTGCTGATAGACCAGAGGTTCAGCCCCCGGGTAGAGCAAGCCAGACTTACCGGTGCCAGTGGTAGATCAGAGGTGCAACCCCCAGATCCCACTGACCAGACTGTTGCTACCAAGAAGAACCGGTTTGTGTGCCTCACCAGAACCGCTACTCCTATCTCAGAAGAACCAGCTCTGAAGATGACCACTTTAATGACCATGCCTCCCCCTAAACGCGTATGTGAAGAGGGTGAGGTCTTTGACCTGGAGTCTGCAGGTCCAGATTGTGAAGAGCTACTAGATGTGGACCAGGAGGTTAGCAAAGAGCAGACCTGCAGGGAAAAAATCCGGAGAGTTAGATCTTTCATGGGGTGGAAGCAGGTCCCTGAATTTGATTCATCTTCATCATCTTTGGTACTCTTTTGCCAGTACCAGTTCACAGCCTACCAGTAAAGTGTCCGTGAAGGTTTTGGTTGATGAATGGCTTTGTCGGAAGATTGAAAAGTTAAATGTGACTGTACAGGAAGGCAACCCTTCACGTTCATCTGAGACTGGGTAGGGAGCAGTTTGTGAAGACACCAAAGACATTCAAATGGTATGACATATTTAGTGAAAAGAAAGACTTTTTTCGTTCCAAGGTCCTCTCCTGGACAAACAAACCTCCCAGACTGAACTGTAGCTTCTCCAGGATTGGAAGCCATTCACTGCCTTCAGCTCCCTCTTCCTGGCCAGTTTCCCAGGACACTTTGAGGAGATGGAGAGGGCTGCTGATGATCAGAGCTACATGTGCAGTCAAGTGGCTGGACCTAGCCGGTGCCTTACTAAAGTCCAAGACTCCATGGCTACACATTTGAAAGTGATTCAAATTGACTGACCCAAAGGGAAATCTGCAAGTATCTGAGGGTGTTGTCATCAATGTGGCCAATTTGACACTGGCTCGCCAGGACAGTAAAATGGGCTATCTTTAAGCTGGCATTAAACATGATACCCTCATTGTTCTCATAACTGCACCCCTTCATATGAGTGCCTTTTTTGCGGACCATTTGATCTCCAAGGCAGTGGAGCAGATACGTCATCATGAAGACAAGCATTCTGCTGGTCCTTGCCACAAGAAGTCTCAAGTCTTCCACCCTTATAGCCAGATTAGTAAACAGCAACAGGAATCTGACTGGACGTCCTGTCCACCTGCCCGGAAACAACTCAAGCGACGGGGCCAGAGCAGGACAGGTAGAGGCAAGGCCTGAAACTATCAACAACGTCTGGCCAAGGGGCAGAAAAATGATAAATGACAACTACTGTGTTTTTTGTTTGGCCGACAAGAAGAACTGTGTACATGTGACCAGCAAGTTAGAGAACTTGAGTATAAAGGTGGCGGGAAAGAAGGACTGCTTGTGACCGGCAAGAGAGAGACAGTAAATTTTTACCTGTAAACTTTTTTGTTTTAACTCGCGGCATAAATCCTAACATTGTTCATCCTCAAGAAATAAAATAGGTGAATGAGGTTTCCTGTGTAGATCAATGGAGTGTTGTCCAAAATGTCACAAATATCCCAATTGTTGCTCCAGATTTACCTATAGGGGCTAGATTGCACCAGTTTGGGGAAAATGGGCAGCCCTGGAGGCCAGTCCCAAAGTTCTGACAGTCCTGAAGGAAGGCTACACTCTCCCCTTCCGGTTCCAGCCAAATCTGACCAGCTAGGTCACTCATCACCCAGCCAGCACTACATATGAGACCAACAAGGGTCCCAAATGGGTTCTTATATGGGGCCTTTGTGGGCGCCCTATATGGGCCCCAGTCAGTTTTTGCAAACAGTTTTTTGATGGGACCAATATGGTTTATCAATAAGAGTCATATATGGGCCCCATATGGGGCCTTTATTGTGAAATAAATGGGTCCCACATCGGCCCAACTTGTAATTTGAACATAGGGCCCAGTGGTTTTTGCAAATGGTTTGGTGATGGGACCAGTATGGGCTCTGTATATGGGTTATATGTGGGTCTGACAAGGGCACTATATGGTAAACTGCATCCAGGTTCTTATTGGTCCTACATATAGGTTCAGATGTATGGACCGGCTCAGTTTTTAAATGTGCACTACCAACACAAGGTCCATTTGTTGTTCAGCTCGCATGTAATAGAAGCTCAAAAATGAGTTGATCTGTGTGAACAGTCCGCAATTTCCTTTACACTTTGCCCACATATTCTGTCTAATATTTTAATACACTTTCATGAAGCCTTTGTAAATAATGCACAATACAATCTTGATTCATACTATACTATTATCCAATTTCCAGAATGTAATTCAAATCATTTCAAGTTCAAAATCTTATGATGTACCACATTTGTGTCTAAGCTTGTCTTATACAGAATACAGAAATGTGTATCAGAAACTCATCACTTAATGATTCACCCAAACCCTTTTTCCAGATGGCCCAAGCTAAAACAGCTACATAGCCTTGTCAAGACACAAGTAAAACACATGATGAAATCCTCAGTTAACTGAGATTTTTTTCATTATGAATCCCCACCAAAAATATCATAGTTTATTATTTTAGCCTTATTTACACAATTTTTACAAATTTCATAGATTTCTCACACATATTTATAATCTTTAAATTGTACTGTAATTTGTATCCTAGTGACGAAAGCCTACCCTGTTTCACACCATGGGGTGTTTTCCCATTTTCCTAGCACTGCCTCAAAATACTATCTGTGTGAAAAGATAAACATATCTGTACTGCATGATATAGGGGGTTGGACCTATTAATAACCCCTTGAGTTAAACTAAGAGAAACTTCCACTATTGTAGACTTAGGATTTCTGTACTCTTATACATGAAAAAGGTTTTTATTGTGTTAATATATCTTACCTAGTGGACAGATGCATTTGTCCGGCGCACAGCCGGTCCCGCCAAACGTTAGAGAAAAACGCCTCGAGCTGGGCTCTGGCCCGGACCGGTAGTGTCCTGTTTACTCGCCAGGTGGCTGTATAGCCTCCCTGCCGGTGCACTGCGCGTGCGCGCGCATGCGTACTTCCTCCTTTTGTTTGGCGCGAAGACGAGAGGTCGTCTGTTTTTTGGAGAAACTTTTATTTTGATTTATATCTGTTACAGGATATATTTTGATAAATTCTTTGTGTAGAAGTGTTGTTTAATAACTATGGATTCACCAGGACAAAGGCGGGGATCGTGCGGCCATAAGATGGCTGGCTTTGATATGCATGAGAAGTGTTCTCGTTGTCGAGACAAAGGTCTGGGTAAAGATCCCTGCATTGTGGGAGGTGCGATATGCAAGATTTGTGACAATTTTACAGCAATTCAACGTGATATGCTGGCCACTCCACAGTATCAAATTCGCAAGGACAAGAAAGCGGGTTTGCTAGTGTCACCACGAGATGTAACTGTGCTGTCTCCAGTTAATTCTTCTCAACAGCCAGCTAGTACTGCGCATGCTCAGCAGACGATTTCTGAAGATGACAGTGCGCATGCGCAGGACCTCCCTGGGGGTAGCGATAATGTAAGTTCTTCAGATTTTGTTTCCAAAAAAGATTTTGACAAATTAAGTGACCAGCTAGATGAGAAATTCTCTCGGTTTGAAGCACTCTTATCAAGAGGCAATATATTTGCTACCCCCAAAGTACCGGTTCAGGTTTCAAACCCACCGGTTTCTGATCAGCCATTCATAGATCCTGCCTCTGCCCGAACCACCGGTCCGGTGCGGTTTCCGGCAGTACAGGCTAGTACAGGATCAGATGGCAAGAAAGATTCAAAGAAGAAGCACAAGTCTTCTCATCATAAATCTTCCAAAACAAAACCGGTTCCGGTTGAGGAAAATACCGGTCCGGTACAGAAAAAGCCCTCTGACACTGCACTTCAACAAGCTAAACCGGTACCGGTCGGGGAGATGACCGGTCCGGTCAGGGCATACCAAACTGACACCTTTGTACCCAAGGAACCGGTTCCGGTTGTGGATGGATCTTTTACCGGTCCGGAACCGGCTGCACCGGCTGGGGAGCCGTTTATTAGAAACCTTGCTGCTGCTGGTGGCTCAGATAATATGTCCAATGTTGAACACCCCTTAACAGATGTCTTGCCTGTGGCTTCAGACGAACCACTCTTTGGGGATCATACATCAACAGATGTTGTGGATAGGGATCATACATCACCGGATGTTTTGGATAGCGAGGATGGTGAACTTTCTGAATCAGACACTGATAAACCAGAAAAGAATGAAGAAATGAGTTACAGGGAAACAGTTCGTTCCATCAGGGCCTTTATGGGCTGGAACTTTATCCCTGACTTTGAGTTTGAGTACAGTGACCCGGATAAGTCCAACAATCCGTGGCATGGAAAAAATCCGAAGACAAGTTCAAAGGTGTCAGTAGCCATGCCAGCAGACGATTGGCTCTGTCAGAAGCTGGAGAGGATTAATCTGACTGTAGCTGAGGGTTACCCTTCCCGAAGTCAAGAAGCTGGTGGTTTGCGTACTGACCAATTCATACGCACCCCTAAACCACAGGATAAATGGTATCCCATGCATAAGTTAAAGACAGATGGTCCCCAGCGACCAGGTAGAAAGCTGTTCAACTGGCATGGTTCTGAGGCGAAACTAAATGCTCAATTCTCAAGAATTGTCAAACCAGCTGCATATCTCGCAACAGGTCCCGTGTCTCGTCCCATATCGCAAGAAGTACTACGCAGATGGGAAAGGTGCGCCCGAGAGGGTACTTACACAGTGAACCATGCAGCTGGTTTCAGCAGATGCACTAGCGAGATTCAAGATCAGATGGCACATCACATAACTTTCCTACAGACTCATCTCAGTAAGGGCAAGTCAGCCAAGGAGGTGTCTGAAGCACTTAAGGAGTTAAGGGATTTATGTGCTTTCCACCAGAATGTATCTGTCTCTCTTGGGACAGCTCTACAGCACCTGGCTGATAGCCTTTTTGTGCAGCTGGGGAACTTCATTCTGATGCGTCGGGACTCTTATTTAGATCATGTTCGTCCCGGTATGAAGATGGACACTTGGAATGAACTGAGGAATGCTGCTCTTTTTGGATATGGGTTATTTCCCGACGCGGCCTTGAATGTCGCGGAACAAGATATCAACAAGTTTGAGACACAACATGTGTCGGTCCAGTCTCGAGTTGGTCCCCAGCACCAACAGAAGACCAAGTATCGCTATAAACCGTATGAGAAGAAGGAGGCTAAGACCATGGTTCAGCCGTCATCTGCTCCTCAACAACCTTGGCGACAGTTTGGGTCACGAGGTCGTGGCCGTGGTTCTACTAACCACCGTTTTTCCAAGTATGCCCGGGGTGGCAAAAATTATAAATGACAATCATTGTACAAACCCACACAACCAAATAATTCCAAAGATAGTGGGTCAAAACATCAGCCCTCAAAACTTTCCAAAGACTGTATACTCAAGAACTGCTGTAATTCCTGTTCCTATTGTTGTCGGTCCCGGGCAGCCGCAAAAGAAAGGCCTAAGTCCCGATCTTTGTCAGACAGAAATAAAACATGTCAAAAGTGCTTCTTTTGTCTCTCCTTGTCGTTCTGTCCCTCATGTACCAAATGTCCACAATGTTGCAGAAAATCCTCCTGTAGGATGCAGGTTGCACAGGTTCTGGGAAACGTGGCTCAACCTGGGTTCAAATCCTCGGGTAGTCTCCATCTTGAAGGACGGTTACAACCTCCCTTTCAAGATGAGGCCCCCATTGACCAGGTGTCCTCTGATAATCAGCGGATACGCCAACCCTCGCAGAAACAAGTTTTTGAAGGAGGCGTTGCAGTCCCTGATTACAAAACAGGCCGTAGAAAAAGTAGTGGTTCGGGCTTCTCTGGCCTTTTACAACCGGCTGTTCATTGTTCCCAAACCAAACAACAAATGGCGTCCAATCTTGGATTTGAGCAAACTCAATCTTTTCCTCCACTCGGAAACCTTCAAAATGGAAACTCCGGAGACCATCCGGCTGTCCCTTCAAAAAGGCGAATGGGTCACATCGCTGGATTTCAGCGATGCCTATTTCCACATTCCCATCAACCCAAGGTCGAGGAAGTATCTCCGGTTTCACCTGCACGGTCAAACCTTCCAGTTCAGGGCTCTGCCGTTCGGCCTAGCGACGGCTCCTTTGGAATTCACAAAGGTGGTGAAGGAGGTGAAATTGATGGCCCAGTCCAGGGGTATAAGGATCCACCAGTACCTAGACGACTGGTTGCTTCGAGCGCCCTTTCGGGAGGCTTGTGTGAACCAAACGCGGACCCTGATGGCTCTGTGTCAGCAGTTGGGATGGTTAGTCAATTTGCAAAAGTCGGAACTTGTTCCCCAACAGGAGTTCAACTTTGTCGGTTATCATTTCGACCTCTCCAAGGGTCTAGTGAAGCCGACTCAGGAGAGGTGGCAAACCCTAACTCAAAAAATAAAGATGCTAATGAACAGGGACCATTGTTCGGTCCGAGAGTTCATGTCTCTCATAGGTTTGTTGACAGCCACAGAGAAACAGGTGGTTTCGGGGCGCCTTCACATGAGACCGATTCAGTGGCACTTGAAGAATCACTGGCACGTGCCAGAGGTACTAGAGAAGGAGATTCCTCTTCCCAGATCTCTGTACCCTCATCTGCAGTGGTGGTTGGACGAAAACAATGTGCTCAGCGGCCAACCTCTTCATCCTCTACAACATGCTCTGCAGTTGTTTACCGACGCCTCAAACGAAGGTTGGGGCGCGCACTTAGGAGACCACACGGCAAAAGGAGTTTGGTCGGACTCAGAAAGCCAGTTGCACATAAACTTTCTCGAGCTAAAGGCGGTCCTTCTGGCCCTCAAGAAGTTCGAGCAACAGTGTTGGGGCCAGATCATTTTGATAGCCACGGACAACACAACGGTTGTCTCATACATCAACAAGGAGGGGGGTATGAGATCAGGCTCACTTTGTGCCCTCCTCTGGAGACTGCTTTCCTGGTGCAATCGCAGACAGATAGTTCTAAGGGCCAGGCACATTCCGGGAAGGCTGAATGTGATAGCAGACAAATTGTCCAGGAGCACTCAGGTTATTCAGACAGAATGGTCCCTCCTGCAGGAAGTCTTCGACCACTTATGTGCCAGGTGGCACACTCCCCGAGTGGATCTCTTTGCAACAAGGTACAATCACAAACTACCCAAGTTTGTGTCCCCAGTACCCGATCCACAGGCATGGAGAGTAGATGCTCTCAGCCTGAATTGGGAGAATATGGATGCCTACGCGTTCCCTCCTGTGTCTCTTTTGGGCAAGGTGGTGTCCAAGATCCTAGATCAGGGAGTTCACAGGTTGGTTCTGATTGCTCCAGGGTGGCCCAACATGCCGTGGTTCTGGGATCTAGTCAGCATGTCTGTTCAGATTCCTCTCTCCCTTCCAAACGTGGAGAACCTGCTGACCCAACCGTTCAATCAGTGTCCCCACAGAGATCTCCTAGGGCTCAACCTCCACGCCTGGCTCCTAGAGCCTCTAGCATACAGGCACAAGGATTCTCTAATGAAGTGGCAACGCGAATTGAGGCTCCTCAAAGACAATCAACCAGAGCCATCTATGAATCGAAGTGGTCCATATTTGTCAGATGGTGCGAGTCACACAAGGTGGACTTCGGGTCACCTTCTTTAACTCAGGTAGCGGAATTTCTCCTATTCCTTTTCAAGGAGAAAAATCTTCAACCTAGCACCATAGATGGCTATAGAACTGCTATAGCCGACAAAATTGGTTGTGACAAGGTTAATTTTGGTAAAGACGAAAACCTTACCCGCTTGCTAGACAGTTTCCATAGAGATAAACCCAAGGGTCTTCGAGGAGTCCCTAGCTGGAATCTGTCTCTGGTCTTGCATCAATTAACCCAGTCCCCCTTTGAACCCCTTCGAAAGGCGTCTCTGAAACATCTTACCTTCAAAACGGTGTTTCTCCTGGCTTTGGGCTCGGGCAAAAGAAGGAGTGAGATTCATGCCTGGGTACACAGGAACATTAGACATCAGGAAGATTGGGCTAATGTTTCTTTATTCCCTTCTCCTTGTTTTTTGTCCAAGAATCAGTTGGCTAAAGAAGGGCCTTCTTCAGTAGCTCCGGTAATTATTCCGGCCTTGGCTCCTACGTTGGATAAGTCTCTCAAGGAGGATAGAACCTTATGTCCAGTTCGGGCTTTGCGCTATTACCTGGACAAGACCAAAGACCTCCGTTCCGGCAAACAGTTGGTCTTTGTGTCTTTCAAGAAGAACTTCAATAAGGACATCGCTCCTGCTACGATTTCTTCTTGGATTAAACAAACCATCTTGTTGTGCTATCAATTGTCCAATGAGGATGCACAACAATTACATCAGGTCAGAGCCCATGATGTGCGGGCCTTTGCAGCTTCTAAGGCTTTTCAAGGAGGTGTGTCCTTGGACCAGATCCTCTCAGCCTGCCACTGGAAGTCGCACAATACCTTCACCCAATTTTATTTGAAGGATGTAGCATGGGCTGATGCTGACCTGTACCATTTAGGACCAGTGGTCGCAGCCCAGCACATACGCGAGTAACTGGTATCCTTGAAAGGATAACTTGTATATAGTGTAAAGCGTTTAGAAGGAGTAGTGGGTTGTTTTAGTTGGCTCCTTCTTTTTTAGTTATCTTGTTTTGTAACCCCAGCGCGCAGTTCTCAACCGGAAGGGCTGGTGTGGGGTATGAGTTATTTCTATTTTATCCTGTTCTGCTTCCTTCGGAATCCTTGGGACTGAACTCTTACCTCCTCTCTCCTATAGTCCTAGCCCAGGTGGCTCGGTAGATGGCAAAAAAGAGGGGGGGGGAACCAACTATGGTGTAGGGTATGGGAAGGATCCCTAACCCTTGGGCCGGAGGCCCAGAGTTCTGACAAGAGTCCCTGTTGAGTTTAGCTGCCCTCCATCCAATGGGTAGTTATTCTGCATCTGTCCACTAGGTAAGATATATTAACACAATAAAATGGAAAATTTAATAAGTAAATTAAATTTTTATAAGTTAATATCTTACCTAGTGGACAGAGGGATTCCCACCCTGCCTTCCCCGCAACAAACATTCCCAGGGGACTCAAACAGGGTGCAAACAAAAGGAGGAAGTACGCATGCGCGCGCACGCGCAGTGCACCGGCAGGGAGGCTATACAGCCACCTGGCGAGTAAACAGGACACTACCGGTCCGGGCCAGAGCCCAGCTCGAGGCGTTTTTCTCTAACGTTTGGCGGGACCGGCTGTGCGCCGGACAAATGCATCTGTCCACTAGGTAAGATATTAACTTATAAAAATTTAATTTACTTATTAAATTTTCCAGTTTGTGGTACATTAAGGTAATATAAACCACTAGATTATTAATTAGTGAGATATACAACAAATTTAATTTAATACATTTTTTACAAAAACTTGACAATACATTTACAGAGCTATAAAATGGCTATTGTATGTGATAATAATGAGGGTCCCTTGTGAGAATATTATACCCATTTTTGACCTTCACAGGTCCAACCAATATGCGTGTACACTTTTATTTAAAAAGCTTTTGTGGCGAGTTGTTTTTCTCAAATAGGACCTTTTTTATTTTTGGATTTTTTTTCATTCAAAATCAGATGAGAAGTTAATAAAGAACACTTGTTATATATATTTACATTTTTCCTCTAGGATTTATATATGGGACCTATCTGGGACCCTTATACCAGTAAATCATCCATAAAAGTCCATTCTGGGGCCCATATTAAACATTGTGATAATGAATGTTTTGTTTACCACTCTTTACGAAGCCCAAATCAACATGATGCTAAATGAATCTATTATTAAATCTGTTTTATTTTCCTCATTTTGTGCTATTTAGGAAACATTAAGTATTTTTATATATATGGGACCAATATGGGCCCCCTTTGGGCATTCTGTGCCCATATATATCCTTTATAGGACCCATATTGCTATTTGCCCGCCTATAGCCCACATAGGCCCCATATGATCATGCTTGCTGGGCAAATGCTATGTAAATTCCCACAGGAAGCTCTACCTGTTTGAGGCATTACATTAGCTTGTGAACAAAAATGCAATAAAACCGGTCACAACTCAGAAATCTCTAGGGTTTTACAACAGACTTTTCTTGGTTCCCAAACCCAACAACAGCTGGAGACCTATACTAGATCTGAGTACAGGAACTCAAAATGTATCTGTTTATAAAAACTACTAAATAATGTCACATTCATGTTTATACATACACAGAAGCTGAAATTTTCTACTTTTAATTGCCATGTTTTATATATTCATATTTAACTTTTAATTAATCTACTGAAAGTTTTAAATTTGCAAAGCGCATAGAGTGTGTTTTTCAAAGTTTTGCACAATGGAAATATTCTAATATATACACATATATATATACTTCTGTATGCCATTGGTTAGCTTGCATATATTTGTGTACCTTTTTGTGTACCATATATGGTCATAATTATATAATAATGATTATAATTGGGATGTATGTGCATTTTTAGGGCAAGCAATTGGATCCCTTACTTATTTATTGTATCCCCGGACAAAAGTGGGGGATTCAGTATGGTCACTCCGCCACCGCAGAGATTTCCTTTTGGATGCGATAACTTAAAAAATAATTTAGTTAGACCTTCAAATTTGGTATGTGGGTATATATGGGCAATGCCACAAATGCTATTGTTTTGTGACCTTGACCTTCAATTTTAAGGTCACTGGTGGCCTCTTAAAGGTTCATATACAGAAAGTTAGATCATCCTATGGCTGGTATATTTAATACATATATATGTCCTCTATAAACATTGAGAAATTTGACCTTGAAGCTCTTTATTGAAGGTCATCCACAGGTCATCCAAATTACCTGACTGAGGCCATTTTTGGCCTTTTTGGGATATTTTTACACTTATTGGTGACGATATTGCATGGAAACTATTGAAAATAGCGTTGGAGGTTGAGTACATGATGGAGTACCAGTATCCAGACTTACTGGTTACAGAGGATTGATGGTTACAGAGAAAATCTGCCGATTCCACAGTTATGGACAGGAGGAAGACAGTTGTTTCATATAAGCCTACCCCTGCTGAGATGTAGTCTAATTCGCCCAGTTCTGCCAGCTGTAATGAGTTTTCGCAGAACTGTGGAGCCAACAGGAACTGGTTACAGAGGATTGCTTCACCTATAGCCGGTTAGGCCCTGGTACTGGGCAGGTCCACAGGACTGGCTAACAGAGCAGCAGTAGCCTTTTAAGGGTGCAAGTGGCTGTCTCATATGAACCAGTTACTGCCCGAGGAAATTGATTACAGAGAAATTCTTATACCAGTCATTGGTCCTGGTGAGATGACTTGTCTGAACCTACCAGACTAGTCAGCCAGCCTACTGTCGGGACCTCCTAGCTGGTCGAAAGTGACTTTCCCAACAAGGTTTGTCCAACTACCTGTCAGCCTTATCTTATCAGACCCCACACCAGCCAGTTACTGGTCCCGGTGAGATGCCGAACTCAACCGGACCAGTCAGCCTACCGCCAGCAAGAAATCTGCTGTATCAGTTACTGTGGAGGTTCATCAAGATTTTATTACAGGTTCCAGTGAGATACAGTGATCCACCCTCCTAGACTGGCTACCCAGCTTGCCTTCAATCCAGCCTGTGAGCAGTGTCGGCTGACACCAGGGGCCTGAGTTTCCAAACTCAGCCTTCCCCTCAAGATTATAACCCATTTCCCAGTTTTCACAACTCAAGCAATGGTAAATTTTATCTGTTAATCAGACCAGGGGTCACAGTTCTCATAAATGGCTATTAGTGTTTTCCACAGTGGGGTTGTGTGGGTTACTGACACCCATACAGAAGCAAGTCCACCTAGGTCACCTCCACATGAGGCCGATACAGTGGCACTTGAAGAACAGCTGAAGGGTACCAGACTCACTAGAAAAGGTGATCCCAATCCACTCCACCCCATCTAAAATGGTGGTTGTAGGATGACAATGTGCTTCAAGGTAAACCATTACACGTACTTAAATATGCTCTGCAAGTCCTAACAGATGCATCAAGAAGGGCGAGTGCTCACTTAGGGGAACACACTGCAAGGGGAACCTGGTCCCTTCCAGAAGCAAGTTACACATAAAGTATCTGGAACCAATGCGTTCTTTTGGCCCTAAAGGAGTTCTAAGACCTCTTGAACCTTATTGCTACCATAGCTACGGACAACACCATGGTGGTTGCCTATTTAAGGAGGGGGAGTAAGTCGGGCATATATAGACAGAAAAATCAACAAAGTACCCAAAATACACAATAAAGTTACCCTTTCCATGTGACAAAAACTAAAAAGAAAAACAAGGTCTTTTAAAACACCAACCACCCAAAAGCTTAAAATATAAAGATATGTTGAAATCTTAACATATATATTTTATTATCATTATATAGAGTAAAGAAAGCAGTTTCAGATTATCATTTTACTAATTTGGAACAATGTAAAAAATGTATAATAGTTTGAGTTACAAGAAAACTCTTCCATACAGAGATGCAGTGAGTGGCTGCATTAATGAGCATTCTCCTATCAATCAAAGTCTCTGGATTAGAGAGAGATGAACTAAAGTGCACAGAATCACTGTTTTTAAACAGCTGTGTGCATTTGTTATTTTTAGATGACATGTTCAGATTGGGTGTATTGGTTTTTAGTTCTGGAAACACCTGGAAGATTGGAGGACTACATTGAGACTGAGTTTTGAACCCACTGGAGTCTTCTGACCTTGAAATGTGTCAGCGAGGTAAATGTTAACTGCAGTAGTCCAATGCTTGCAAGAGCAATTGCTAAGGGAACTAATATACTGAGATCTAGGAGGTGGCAATTCCTGCATATATCTCTCATGTGGAGCTTGAGTCATCTTTTTGACTTGAAATACATAACCACCGAGAGCCATGCTGGAGTCAAACACAACCTCAAGATTCCTGACAATTTTCAAGAAAGAGTTGTGTAAAATGAATCCAGTTCATAAAAAAAGAAAAGGTTCCTTGACAAGGAAAAATAAACATCCAAAGTTTTGGAATACCCAAATGCTGTAATTAAGACAAGATTCCCTCCCGTGCCTGGAGGGACTGCTTACTTTCATTTATTTGTCCAAGTTGTAGCATTAGGAAGAAAAACATGTATCAAGGAACAAGGAACAAGTTTATTCAGTATTTGAAGTTTTATGGTTAAATTTAAACAACTGTGTGCTGGATTTTAGTATGCAAGTTATTACAGTTTCATTTACAAGCAAAACATAGTAACGTACAATAATATCCTAAGTCAATTGATCCAGTTTCACTTCTCTTAACTTAAAAGAGTGGAACAGGAAGCAAGCTAAATTTGTCAGTTTCAATAGATTTTTTGTTGACATTAGATAAATGAACCTATCATGGTTACTATTTACCATATATGTAATATACTTTTCTCTTAATTCAGTATATAGTGAGCAGGTTACAATCATATGAAATTCATCTTTTATGCAATTTAATCTTGAAAGCTTGCAGAATTCACAAAATCCCAAATGATAGGTGAGACTTGTTTGTCTTCCTAATTCAACATATAGAGAATACCTTCAACAACAAAACTTTGTCAATGCAACTTTGTACTTCTGATATCAATAACTGAGAGAAACTTTTCAACTTCAAAAACATTCTTAAATTTTGAGTAACATTGCAACCTAGACATTTCATTTATATTTCCTATTCCATTCCTCAAGGTAATTATCTTTTAATCTTTGTTTAAACAGTGAGATAAATTGTTTTTATCACCTACACCCTAATTTTGAAAATTCAAAACTGAAAACATATTTATGCAACATGTTTTCGACAAAGAATACCCAGTTTATTTTTCCTGCATCACACCCACAGATACTTATTTAAGCCAATATTTGATACACATTGTATAGTATAAATTAAAAGTGGGAATCTTCCAAATTCTCCCAATACAGCAACATTTGGGGTTTGCAAACCAACTCCTAAAACATATTAACAGAATTTTAATTGTACTACTTCTATTTTATTACGTTTTTTATATATTTCAGCACCATATGCAAACAAAGGAACAATAACAGTGTCAAATATTTAAAATATTTTTTTGAGGAAGACCATTACATCTATAATTAAGTTTTTAAATTCTACACAATGTCTTCCTTGACTGTACATTTAATTATTTGGTTGCATATGCCCAGTTCAGTATACATGTATCACAATATATATGACCTGTTTGAAAGTGTCTTGATTTGATGCTTAATCAAAATGTTAAATTACCATGTGTATTCTTCTGCAAAATGAGATACTTAAATAGATATGATAGCCCATGCATGGCATATGTAAAAAAAACTCATGTATATGTTTTGTCACACTGCTGGGAAAGGAATTTCACTGTTTATAATAGGATTTCTCTGTGTAATACCTCAGCAGCCTGGTGGATTTGTTCATTCATGTAGATGACAACTTGAGAAATAATTAAAGCCAAACTATGTAACCAGATGCTAAGAGAAAGCTCCAAAATTTGTAGGAAACATTTAGCACTGTGAAAATGTGGTGGCAGGCATAAAGTCTGTGGGTGTTCCACAGCTTAAACACATGCAGCCTAAACACATTCATATCCAATTTTTAGGATGTGTTTACGCCAACAGGATCAAGATCTGATTATGTTTGGGGAGTACCTAGAAATGGCTGTTGCCATGACAATGCTTTTAAGGTTTTGAGGCTTAAAATTTGTGGTTGTTCCACATCCTAAACATAATTTTTCAACTACATGAAAGCTGTTACATCTGGCAATTTTTCATGGGATCTGAATATTTGTCCCAAATTCCAATGTTGTATCTCACTGTACCTTCAGTTTGGGGTCCCTTATAGAGGTCTTCCACTGGAGTTGACCCTACAAGCGACTCTACGACTCTATATGGTTGGTTGCAAAAGTCTGGGACAAAAATACAGAAACAAGGGCAGGAAAAATCTGGGTCAGTTTCACCTCCCAGACAGGACGTAATACATCAAGGCTTGTCTGGATCTAGAGGCTGACCTGACTTGGAGTCTAGATATTTTCTATAGGACTAGACTGGAAACTACCAGGACAATACATAAACCCTATAATAAACAAGCCTTTACAAATTCCGACAAGTCACACTGACAAACAGGCAAGACTGGAGAAATAAACAGAATCACCATGACCAGACTTACAGTCGATATTGTAATTACAGTTTTTGATGAATTTTTCTCAGAAAAAAGAGGATCAAGTGTGTTACATATATTGGACACTATATTAGTACATTGTATATTACATATATTAGGCACTATATGAGTGCATTGTTTAATTTAAGCTTTATGTTTATACATTGTCATAAAAGATAATTGTGTTGTTGGTTCTTTTTGTGTGTTGACATTTAAAGTAAGGGAGTTATTGACTTTTGTGTTTTAGTGTTTATTGATCTGTTCACAGACTGGGGGAAATCCCCCCCTCAGTGGTTATGATAGATTTGGGGAAACCCAATTGCCAGTAGTTTCTAGAACTTCCTCCTTTAGCCTAGATGGTTCAAGCTTTTCTGAGTTGGTTCTGTACAATTCCAGAGAAATCTGCGAATGTATATAAGGAATGTACATCTGACCACAAGTGAACTTTGTATTCGCTGGCTATAAGGAGAGCTATCGTGTTTTGGAATATAATATAACTTGTGTTGCTGTGAACTTTTACTGGAGTGAACTGGATACATCATCTGGACAGATTTATTGTACTTTGGATATTTTGGATATTGTACATTCATATAACAGAGAGTGAATTTACTGCATTTTGGACATTGTCCACATCTTGAAGCAGACAGTACAGTTGTGTTAACTCTCTAAATATCTCCAGACAGACATTCTGTGTGACTGGATATATAAAGAATAGCAGGACAAGAACCTTTTGTGTTGATGAGTGTGAGACAGGTCACAAGATATAGATATCCGTGTGTGAGTGAACATTGGACAGATCACAGGACAGACCATAGGACATTGGATAGACCACAGAATATACTACAGGACGGATTACGGAACAGATTGCTGGATACGGCGGATAAACTTAACTCATAATCTCTGTGGTCAGGTCAGCTAGATCTTATTATTGTATTAGTGTGTTTGGTTAAGGGCATACCAGTTGACTGTAATCATTATTGTTAATCGCTAAATAAATTTGTTAAGTTAAGCTTTTTGCTTTTTTTTCTGTTACAACTTAAAGACAACCGGTAATTGCTACCGTGCTTGCCCGTGACCGTAACAAGTGTCAACCAATCAACAAATCTAAAACTAGGTCAAAGCTGAATATTTGAATTCCATCACATAACCAGAACTTCCAAATTGACATTTTTGTTATTTTAATTATTGTTTTCAGGTTTTTGCTTTAATATTATATAAGTAATAAATCAATGTATTTTTGCTACAGATTAGGACTGCAGAAGCCAATTAAAATAGAAAATTTGCATTAAAAATGTCACATCCTGTTCAAACAAGCAGAGGGAGATGTGCTTCTAAAAATATCTCATGTGACAATGAAGGCCCTCTTGTGTGTTCCTGGCTTTTGTACTCCAATTTCCTCTGAAAACTCCAAAGACCTCTGGGAAAGCAATCATCTAATTTTCGTTCTTGTGCACAATTTCTCTACATATTTGTACCAAATAATTTCAAGCCTCTGGAAAATACCCTATTCTGGATGTAAAGGTAAACATGCTGTAGTTCTGGTTACATGATGGGATAAAACATATTTACTATTGACCTAAATTTTAGATTTGTTGATTTGTCAACACTTGATCCTCTTTTTGTCCAGAAATTGCTCTGTTGAAATAGACTAAAAATTTGATTACTATGTGATCTAATAAAACACTCTTTCACGTTTCTTCATTACTTACAGCATACATGTGGACCTTTTCTATCTGTTTACTTAAAAATTATGATCACTTGCACTGTTTTTTGTCATTCCTGACATATTTTTGTCATATTTACACCTCACATCATGCTGGAAATGGATTGCAATGAGCACTACTTAAATAACAAAAGACAAAGACACACTACTTAAATGACAAAAAGACAAGCGAGTTTCATGACAGGACAAGACTGGCAGTGATAAGGACATGACAGGAAGTGATAAGGACAAGACTTAAGTGATAAGACAAGACTGGAAGTGACAAGGACAATTTTTAAGTTGGTTTCCAGGGCTGGTATTCATAAAACTTGCTGAGACCAAATTTTGTCTCAAGTCTCAAGTTTTGGTCTCAAATCTGAGACTGTTTTTGGTCTCAAACTTGTTAGCTATTCACAAAATAGTTGAGACTCAAACTTAAGACTGTATATAGTTGTCTCATATATTTTGGTAAAAGTCTCAAGCATTATTTCACCTTAACTGAGATTCATGTTTTTACTTTTTATGGCTTAATGTAAAGTAGAAATAATTTACAACATATATACTTAGCCTAAACTTTTGTAACAACAGATAGCCCAAACTTTGGTTTCAAAAGTACCTTACTTTGAGACACTTTTCAACAGAGATTTCTGACTGCATAGTAACAAAGAAGTAGATCATGTGACATGAAAAATTAAAAAAAACAGTTGATACATTTTTCTGTTTATTTTTTATTTTAATAGACAGTATAATTTTTGCTAGGAAATAAAACACACAAAAACTATTGATCATTAAAAGAATGTTGGATATATTTGCAAGTTTATGGTTTGTTTACATTGGAAAGACTGGAGACTGATCTCAGCTTGGTCTCAGCTGAGAACCTGTTTGTGAATACAAAGTTGAGACTTGGTCTCAGCTGAGACCAAATCTCAAGCTGAAACTATTTTTTGTCTCAGACTTAAGATCTCTTTAAGATATACGGGCCCTTAGTTACAGACAAGAGGGCAGCAGTGGAATATCCCCACAACCTTCCGAGGCTGGCTAATTTTTTAAAATGAAATTTCATTTGAGAGACCAAAACCATACAAATTGTATAAAAAGAAAACGTTTTACCTAAAATACACCCGAGTCGAGCAATAATAAAATATCTTGGCTTTGTTTTCTTCTTTACAAATATATGGCTATTTAAAAATTTCGATTATTTTACCATCGCAATGTAAATATTGATATTTGGCCAGAACATTTCCTGTTTGTAGTTCTACTATTCATTTAAATTTCTCACACTTCTCGCTTTTTTTATTACGTATTATTATTTAATATACGTGTAACTCCTGCCTGACCACTTATAACTTGGAGATTATGATATACTACTGTGTAATCAAAGTTTTGGGCGATAATATAGTATATCGGTAAGAAACGAGGTTCCCCCATTGGGTGTCGAAAGGTTTCGCTCTCCTGGTCGTTTCGCATTTAATTTGGAAGATTCGCGGTAAAAACAGGCGACTTTTCGCGTGAATTTCTTAGATCCGAGGATGTATAATTTTATTAATCATACTGGTTATTTACACCACGGCTGTGTACATAAGGCTATTTCAGTTCTTTATGTACACCACGGCTGTCGAGTAATGCAATAATACACTACAATAATATAAAGTAAAACAAAAGCTGTTTTATCAGTGTTAGTTTGAAAATAAATGCAATTTCTCTCTTTTACAAGAATATATTTGATTAATGCTTATAAAGTTGAAACAGAAAGGCCAAAAACAAGTTGACATTGTCCTGTTCACTCTCCATGGATATGTATTTAGTGAGAAATATAGAATCTTAAAAAGAATGTTTTTCTTTTTGTATTTTTGCTACATATCACTTTTTTGTAAGGTGTGTAGGTGGCCGTGTGTAGAGGCTTTCATGCCATTAGAACCTGGTATATTTGTAATGTATGTTACTTGTACGATTCTTGTTCCATGTGTATAATGAATAAACAATGAAACAATAAAAAATCACATCTTCACTGTCTTTGTCATCTAAGTGTCATCCAACCCAAGTTAAGCCACAACTATTCGACCTGTGGGGATCAAAAGGCTAATTATGTAACAAATTTTACCTGGCTGGGTACACAACAAGGTGTGTATAAGAAATTTAATTTAGTTTCCACAGTACAATAGTGGGGAAGACTAATCATCCCATTTCTAGGGGGACTGACATAGCATGCACAATAAGGTGGTGTAGAAGACCATGTACATTAGCTTACCTACATTTTATTGGTACACAAAATAGCCCTAATATCTTGCATATGTACACAAGATATTCAATCTAGCTTACATAAACAGCGGTGGTGTACATAAGGGACATTATCTGGCTAATATACACAACGGTGGTGTACATAAGAGACATTATCTGGCTAATATACACAACGGTGGTGTACATAAGAGACATTATCTGGCTAATATACACAACGGTGGTGTACATAAGGAACCATATGTAGCTTATGTACACAGCGGTGGTGTACATAAGACGACTTTTCGGTATTGCGTACACAGCGGTGGTGTAAATATCCTCTGCCTTTATTAATTTACACCTGTACTGTGACTGGACTTTAGTTACATTTTTCACTGTGGCTTCAGAACAGTCACTGACGGATCGGAAAACAATCACTTTCAGAACTGCCAATGGAAACGGTTTATAAATTATTTGCTTTAAGATGCATTTTAAACAAAAACATCTTTCTCCTTGATGTATTTTACAAATATATATTGATAGGTTCGTTCATTTCAAATAAATAAGTTTAATGCAAGGTGCAGTAAAATCTTGAATTTGTGAAATAGTATATGAACCGACTGCATGCTTTAATTCAACAGCCACACATCAAATATCTTACAATATGAACGTGACGGTTCTGAAATTAAGAGAATTGTGACCCGTCCTTGTCGGTTCCGAAGACACTCTGTACATTTTTTGGTGTGGACTATTTTACAGATATGTAACTTTTTAATGTCTAATATCCACAAACTAATTGATAAACACAAAACCCTAACTTCTTTGAAGTCAATTATAAGGATTAAGGCCTTATACTGGCCAGTAGTGCATCACAGAGAGAGCCTAATCCTATCTGGTTAAGAGAATTGCCATCGGTATGTACATGTGGGATTATATAGTTCATACATTATAAAGATCGATTTTTCATGAAAACTTTTATAATACACCAAAATATTACTTACCTAATAAAATATTATGATAATTAGCATATTTAAAGAAAACAATCACATTTTTAAGTTGTCAATGCTGGAAAGAACAATGGCTGCTTCCCTCAATTTTTTAACCACAAATGTAAATTCTCACGAGATTCAGTACTTTATCGGAGAGGGTAAAGATTAAACTACAAAACTTTGTTTTTTTATTTAAAACCGGCCGATTAGTAAAATATATTTCTTCTGAAGTCCTTGACCAACACTAGTGCGACTATCGTCGGTTCACCGTCGTCTATTAGTTCCGATGCGCCGACTCTAGTATATCTTAACGACTTACAGCACTAATTATATTCACAATCAAAAACTGCAAAGAATAGTTCCTCAAGATAAAAATCCATCCATAAATAAAGATTTTGTGTCACTCTAAACTTTAAAGAAATTATTAAAGTTTACCGCGAACCCTCCACTGTGTTTTGCGCGAAACCTCCATACCGCGAAACCTCTTGTAATCTCTCATTGAGCCATCTTTTGAAATTTAAGCATGATGAGGTTGAGTTTAACTGATCTATTACATAAATTTATGAACAATACGTACATATTACTGCCTTGAGACCAATTATTGCAGGGTACTTATTAGGGATGGGTCAGTAGGCCCAGTATCTCAGTATGAGAGCATTTTACTGAAATACTGTTACAAGATTTTAAAACCGCCACTTCACTTGCCAACATATATAATTGAAGGAATAGTTAAAATATTAGAAACATACCCGAAATCTGAAGAAATTATAAGCTTTTATTACCAATTGTTATGGTACTTTAACTTATAACATCTCTCTTGCTTGTCAACACATATAAACAAAGGAAAACTTAAAATATTGGAAACAAATCACAAATGTGAAGAAATTGCATACTTTTATCTCATATTTTGTGTATTTGAGGACTTTTATTGTGATTTTGTTGACAGGAAACATCCATGTTTCATTGGGGTTTACCAAAACGCGGAATCCCTGTCATAGTTTGGTTTTGCATTGGCGACCTCCCGATCTACACATTTGTCATACTGTCTGTCCATGCATATATCTCAAAAACTAGGGCAGGGTCGGTAAGACCGGTATCTCGGTATCGAGACCAATTCACTTCAACACCATGGTGACACTTTACAGCCGGTATTTTGAATGTCAATGTATAATATTGTCAGAAAACGTAAAGTATTAGAAACAAACCTCAAATCTGAAGAAATTTCAAACTTTTATCCCATATTTTTATATATTTTAGCACTTTTATAGTGATTTCTTTCAAAACTGCAATGTTTTCTTTTCGCAAATCTTACTTCTGGTTGGTGGGCCTGTTCAATTGGGGATATACCAGAACGCAATTTCTTCTTTTGGTATATTGGAATCGGAACAGTTTTACACTGGTGGGATACCTAAATGGAAAATATGCTACCGACCCTGCCCTATCAAAAACTATAGATCTTTGTCATATTTTCACAGAAGGTGGGAGTTCACCTGTGGCTTGATCCCCCTCAAAGGCGATTCAGATCCATGACTGGATTGGGTATCCATAATTATTGTTTTTTGTTATTGTTTTACCAGCAATTGCATGTATAAATGAAAAACTGTTCATAAGATCTGTGTCATATTTTTACACAAGGTGGGAATTACTGATGGCTTGGTCCTTCTCAAAGATGATTTGGATTTGGATCCAGATAGAGTCTCAAAAATTGAGAAATGAAAAATAATATGAGAAATGTTTGGTACTTATCACACATAAAAGGGTACATCCATGTTTTTTTGTTTTTGTTTTTTTTTGTGACTGCACTGTTGTATTCCCTCAACATGCAAACATAAGCCAAGTCAAAATAACAAAGCAGTACATAAGAGTAAACAAACTCTGGCCTGCAGCTGGTGCAGTACGAAAATGTCATATTTCAAAAACTTTCAGTGGGTTTTGTACATACTAGTATCTTCTGTTTCTGACAGCCATGTTCATCTTTCATGTATTACCTTCCATACTGTCATATGTTTGTATGGTATCATGGGTATGTATGGTTCAATTAAATCATCAGTTCTAAATTTGGTTGTGCCACAGCTCTTCACAAAAGTAACGTAGAGTCAAGGTAACCACATCAAGTTATATAAAGGCTATGAACCAAGCCATTGCCCTTTTATTAGGACATACATTTCCAAATGAAAACACTTTTTCTATGAAAAAACATTCCATCCTATGAATGTACTCAAAAAGTTTACTTACCTCTACAATGTATAAATTATTGGTCCATCAATTTTTTGAGGCAACAAGAGTGTACTTGGGTCATTCATCAATACTGTGGTCTTAAATCAAATTACAAATGGCATGAAGTTTCCATTCAGTACAGAGCAGTAGGCACATTAGGCAACAATGGCAGTTGTATCTTTGAGGTTTGTAGCCTAGTGACTTAACCCACACAAAACAGAGGATGGGGCTAAGTAGCTCGAGCTTATGGTGTTTTGTTGCAGTTATGTTCAAGAAATATCTCAGATGTGGATGAAATTTAAATCTGGTAGTGAACTAAATCCTGTTGTTACTTGTTAGGTTGTACTTGTTAAAGTTGGTAACCCCTAGAGAGAGACATTGGTGAAAGACAGGTGTGAGGTCCAAAACAGAGTTTGTCGTACCCTGAAAATGTTTTTGGAGATCATGTAATATGATAATGACTCACCTCTACAGTTTCAAATTCTTTTGAAGATGTCATTTCTTTATTTTAGATTACCATAAAGTTTTGTCACACTGTAAGTGTGTTCTGCCAATCAAGCACATGTCAGAGATGCCTGTTCGTAAAAATGCAGATTCTGGTGCAGCTAAATACCACAGAATGACTCCAGTTGATGACGGATTTATTGACAAGCAGGTAAATTGCTTATTTGATCAAACTGTTTTAAAGTATCTTGCCTTTTTGATTGTGAGTTTCTCAAATTTAAAGTATAAAAGATATTGTTTGGTAAGTTTAACCTATCATTAAAATGGAGAAAAAGGTACTGGAAATAATAAAATTAGATAATATTGAGGAATTTCACTCAAAGGAATGTTATGTGTTGTTGCTTAAGCGCTAACATTTATGCACACTTATTCTCAGTGTAAATGATCATGTTCGATAAAGTTATGAGTGTTGGCCACAAGGTTATAATTAGATATATGTTATTATTGTGTCATAGGATTATGAATATATGGCTAAAATGTAGTGCACTAAAACCTCTATTGGCTGTCTAGATATTTTCCAAAAAAAAACTCTCTGTTGCTCATTGTTAATATCCTGGAATAACAATGACAGAATATTGTTATTCTTTAAGCTAATTTTTCAAAGAAGTCTTCACTGTGTTATTTTTTTCAATATATTAACTTTTTAGTGTTCTTACATTGTCCAAATCACACTTCTTCACAGTGTCAGTGTTCATCTTTCATAAAGTTATGACTATTAGCTATATGGTGATAATAAATATGACATGGGGTACAATTAAAAAGATATATTATACCATCCAAAATCTACAGATATGTTAATGTTGTGCTGCAGGATGATGACTACAGTTAAAATGTAGTATACTTAAAATCTATCGACTGTCCATGTATCAAATGGGAATATCATTTTAATCTTTCCCCTACTCAAGTGCCTTGTCTCTCTGACACAACCAATGTTTAAATGTTTGAACAGTATCTCTGTGCCTTGTTTTATTATGCCTTGGGTATGTATTTAAGTGTTGTTTTGGTGTATTGTGTGTTTTTGTTTTGTTGTTTTATTTGTTACAGAAGAAAACAAATCTATAATGAAACCTGGTGAAGATATATCACAACTATAAAATGTAAAATCCCACCTTAATATAAAAAAGTATGATTTTTACCTTATTGTAAAAATCTGCAGGGAGTGCTTCTACAATTAGTGGGTCTTTCGGGAAATAACATTGTGGTGTTGTCTGCAAACTGCCAAGGTCTACAAAATTTACAAAAAAGACGCGATGTTTTGATGTACTTTAAAGAAATGAATGCGGATATTGGCTGTCTGCAAGACACTCATTGGGTAGAAAAGGACATTACAAAAGTTAAGAGGGGCCACGGTGGCAGAGTGGTAACACTCTCGCCTCCCACCTCTGCGGTCGGGGTTCGATCCCCGTCATGGCTGTAAGTGGGAAAGCTGGTAGTTGCTTGCCGTTGGTCGGCAGTTTACAGTACAGAACCCTAGCGAACTATATGTACTGGTTTCCTCTGCCCTTCCAACTACCCGTCGTGATATGACCTGTACAGTGTTGAAAGCGACGTAAAACCCCAAATAAACAAACAAAATAAAATAAACAAATACAAAAGTTAAGGAAATATGGGGACATGAATGTTCTATCAGTGGGGCAAAGACTAATTCAAGGGGAGTGGCAATTTTATTAAAAAACAAAAAACAATTTCAAATATAAAATTAATACATCAACTAAAGACAAAGAAGGTAATTTTGTTTGTATTAATATTGAAACAATTGCAGGTGTCTTCAAGATTTTATCACTTTATGGTCTAAATAGGGACACTTATCCAAATATGAAGCGGTATACATGGCGGAAAAGTAATCCTCTAAAACAGGCTAGACTTGATTATTTTTGGTATCAAATGCCCTATCAGACATTTAAAAAAATGTGACAATAAGCCTGGGTACCGATCAGATCACTCAACTTTTGAATTTGAACTTAACAAATTTACCAGAGGAAAAGGTGTTTGGAAAATGAACAATAGTCTACTCAAAAAGAATGACTACATCAATACTATAAATAAAATTATTCAAGAAGAAATCACGAAATATGCCTTGCCAGTATACAATATAAACTTTTTGAAAAGCAACAGTGGAAACATTTACTTTAAAATTGATAGTGATCTTTTCCTTGAACTTTTTTTCTTACGAGTAAGAGGAGAAACAATTAAATTTGCTTATGTGCTGAAAAAACAGACTAACAACAGAGAAAAGCAGTTGATTGCGCTTTTGAATCTGATGAAAACATGCGATGCATACACTCTAATTTGTTAACGGACAAAAAATCAGAATTACGGAATCTGAGAGAAAGCAAAGTTAAAGGTGAAGCAATAAGATCTCAAGCTCAGTGGCTTATGGAAGGAGAAAAACCCGCATCTTTCTTTTGTAATTTAGAGCGAAAAAATTTCGTAAGACAAAGAAGGCCACTGTATTACAGCTCAGGGTGACATATTGAAAGAGACTGAAAAATTTTATACAAAGCTTTTTCAAAATAAGGACAATGATCTAGTCGATATACATTTAGACAAACTAAAAGCAAAGGTAAAAATAAACAAAGTAAAAACAGTAATAATGGCTCCTTCTCAGAAGTTGGTGAGTTGGGTCAAGTATTGAAAAAAATGGAAAATAATAAAACCCCTGGAATGGACGGCATAAGCTCAGAATTTTTATGTCAGCTGACTTGTGAGTCAGCTGACATTATGTCATCACTCTGCGGCGTGGGCGTACGCGTCCGCGTACGCGTCCGCGTGAACAACTTCTTCTCCAAAACTACAGGGCCTAGAGACATGCTGTTTTTTTTAAAAGATACCTTATCTATCGAGGATGAAAAATTGTTCAAGGCATGCAAATCTGTCTGTTCGTCTGTTTGCTAGAGACATTACAAGGGGGGGTACCCCCACCAAAAGTGTGAAAATTTCAACTTTTTATCACAATTTTCTCAGTGACTATTGCAGGGATTTCTCTCATATCTTGCATATATGTACTAGGCCAGAGGTAGATTCTGTTGTGTGAGTATGAGACCCGGATCTGTCTTACTTTTTTTTAAATAAATTTTTTTAATAATTTTTAATGCATTAAAATTCATGAAATCATGCACTAAATCACTTATAACTTCAAAAGTGTTGCATTTACAGCATTTTGTGAAAATATGTTGTTCAGCTACTTTTTTCATAGCTACAATATGGTGAGTAAGTTGGGTGTCTGTCTCAATAGCTAAGTGAGTAATAGCTACTTTTGGGCTTTTCAGTAACTTCCATTATGAGTAAAATCACTTGTAACTTAAAAACTATTGCATTTAGAGAATTTCGTATAAATATGTTATTCAGCTACTTTTGGGCCAGCTATAACATAGTAAAATTTCAGACCTGTAGCTCATGGCATAGCTGAGTAATAGCTACTTTTAGGTTATCACTGTTGAGTAAATCGCTTATAACTTGAAAACTATTGCATTTAGAGAATTTCCTATAAATATGTTATTCAGCTACTTTTGGGTCAGCTATAACATAGTAAAATTTCAGACCTGTAGCTCATGGCATAGCTGAGTAATAGCTACTTTTAGGTTATCACTGTTGAGTAAATCACTTATAACTTGAAAAGTGTTGCATTTAGAGCATTTTGTTAAAATATGTTATTCAGCTACTTTTTTCATAGCTACAATATGGTGAGTAAGTTGGGTGTCTGTCTCAATAGCTAAGTGAGTAATAGCTACTTTTGGGCTTTTCAGTAACTTCCATCATGAGTAAAATCACTTGTAACTTAAAAACTATTGCATTTAGAGAATTTCGTATAAATATGTTATTCAGCTACTTTTGGGCCAGCTATAACATAGTAAAATTTCAGACCTGTAGCTCATGGCATAGCTGAGTAATAGCTACTTTTAGGTTATCACTGTTGAGTAAATCACTTATAACTTGAAAACTATTGCATTTAGAGTATTTTGTTTCAATATGTTAGTCACCTATTTTGGGGTCAGCTATAACATAGTGAAGTTTCAGACCTGTGGCTCATTTCATAGCTGAGTGGTTCTCACTGTTGAGTAAATCACTTATAACTTGAAAACTATTGCATTTAGAGTATTTTGTTTCAATATGTTATTCACCTATTTTGGGGTCAGCTATAACATAGTGAAGTTTCAGACCTGTGGCTCATTTCATAGCTGAGTAATAGCTACTTTGAAGTTCTCACTGTCGAGTAAATCAGTTATAATTGGAAAACTATTGCATTTACAGAAATTTGTGCAAATATGATATTCAGCTACTTTTGGGTCAGCTATAACATAGTGAAATTATAGACCTATAGCTCATGGCACAACTGAGCAATAGCTATTCTGAGGTACTGACTGTTGAGTAAATCAGCTATAACTTGAAAAATATTGCATTTGGAGTATTTTGTTAAAATATATTGTTCACCTACTTTTGCGTCAGCTATAACATAGTGAAATTACAGACCTATAGCTCATGGCATAGCGGAGCAATAGCTATTTTCAGGTTCTCACTATTGAGTAAATCAGTTGTAGCTTGAAAACTATTGCATTTACAGTAGTTTGCTTAAATATGTTGTTCACCTACTTTTGGGTTAGCTATAACATAGTAAAATTTCAGACATGTAGCTCATTGCATAGCTGAGTAATAGTTCCTTTGAGGTTCTCACTGTTGAGTAAATCAGTTGTAACTTGAAAACTATTACATTTAGAGTAATTTGTTAAATATGTTATTCACAGAATTTTTGGTCAGCTATAACATAGTGAAATTGCAGACCTCTATGTCATGGCATAGCTGAGCAATAGCTACTTTCAGGTTCTCACTGTTGAGTAAATCATTGTATCCACTGGATAGCCGTAGATTTCACCATTACTGCTCTGATGAAAAAAAATATTATAGCTAGCTTTCTTAAGTTTGCAGTATATATTAATAACCATAAAATGTTGTCTGGGAATATTTTTGGCCTCATTTTGAGAAACAAGATGGCCGCCACAGGTGTTTTTTGTCAGTCATGAAAAGTGCTTATATCTCCCTTATTATTGATCCTAGAGGTTTGGGATGATAAACCAACCTGTAGGAAATCATGGGGTGGGAATCTTTTGGTGTGGTCAGATTTGACCTTCAATGACCCCTCCTTCAAGGTCAAACAAGGATAGCCAAACTTAAAAGTGCTTATAACTCGCTTATTATTGGTCCCAGAGGTTTGGGATGGTAAACAGACAGGAAATCATGGGCTGTGAATCTGTTAATATGGTCCGATTTGACCTTGGAACCCTCCTTCAAGGTCAAATGAGGATAGCGAAAATTGAAAGTGCCTACAACTTGCTTATTATTGGTGACAGAGATTTGGGATGGTAAACCATCCCATAGGAAATCATTGGCTCGGAATCTTTTGGTATGGTCAGATTTGACCTTTGGACCCCTCCTTCAAGGTCAAATGAGGACAGCCAAGCTTAAAAGTGCTTATAACTCATTTATAATTGGTCCTAGAGGTTTGGAATGGTAAACCATAGGAAATCATGGGCTGGGAATGTATTTGTGTGGTTAGATTTGACCTTGGATCCCTTCTTCAAGGTCGAACGAGGATATTGCATTTGTAGTATTTCTTTAAATATGTTTTAACCTATTTTTTACACTTAAACAATTACCTTGTTATTTTCCTTCATAATACCATTTACAGGGCACAACTTTTTTATCCTTTTCTTCTGTCAGCTTCGGAATCTGTCCTCTAATCACCTTCACAAATCAAAAACACTCAGTCAGCTGACACAGTGCCCGTTCACGGGCACTCTCCTCTTGTTTTAAAGTCTTTTGGGTAAAATTAAAATACTTAGTTATTAATCCACTAAACTTGTGTTTTCAAAAAGGGAAATTATCAACTACCTTACATCAATGTATTGTAACTTTATTACCCAAGGGTAATAAAGACAGAAGTCAACTAAAGAATTGGTGGCGTATCTCTCTTCTGAGTGTAGTCTATAAACTTGCATTTGGTGCAATTGCAGAGAGATTAAAACAGACATTAGATACCACCATATCAACAACACAAACTGGTTTCATTCCAGGTAGGCATTTAAGTGATAGTACAAGACTTATATATGACATTATACACACAGCAAATAACAGAAAATCATCGGGCCTTCTCATGCTAATAGACTAACACAATGTGGTATATTATCAAATCCAATCACAATAAGGCGTGGATGTAGAGAAGGTGACCCCATAGCACCTTACTTGTTTCTTTTTGGAGCAGAAATTTTATCTTTGCTAACAAAAAAAACCAGATGACAACATCTTGATGATTGGAGGTGATTGGTATAATACTGTCCTTAACAAAATTAAAAATAGGTTTTGGCTAGAAACTTTTGAGAACTGGAAATTATTTACAGAAATTTAAACACATCATGTAATTACGATATAACACAATCATGTCTTTGTTATAACTGTCATATTTCAAAAGAAATCTTATATTTTCCTAATTGGTTTAAAAAAGGTATATACCTTGTTTGGGACCTTATTGACTCTAGTGGTCGATTTATAGGCTTAGAGAACTTGAAAGAGATGTACAAATTTAACCCAAACAGAATCAAAGCACTTGTCAAAAACCTTTGTAGAAACTAATAAAATTCGACAATTTCCCTATTCAAGGCCTCCTCTCCCATTCCACATGCAGTTATTGCTAAAAGCAAACAAAGGATGTCAAAATTTTTACAAATTTACAAAACACTTAGAATGAACCAAAATGTACACTAAAATGATCTGAAATATTAGGCATCCATATTGAGGATGCCAAAGTGTTCTGGGCTAAAGTGTTCAAAGCATGTTTTAAATTGGTTGTAGACAATCAAATAGTTTGGTTTCAATACAAAATTATCCACGATATTATAGACACCAAACATTACCTAGAAAGGTAAAATTGATAACTGATAATATGTGTTCATTCTGCAATATGCATCCTGAGACTACTTTACATCTTTTATCTGAGTGTTCGTACATTGTTGATTTGTGGACAGATAGTGAAAACTGGATTAGAAGAAAACTGAATATAGATATCAAACATGATGTCACTATGAAAATTATAGGATATTACAATTTTGACGAATACTATTGGGCACTAAATTTTTTACTTCTATTTAGCAAATATTATATCTATCTACCAAAGCTCAAAGAAAGGAAAGAGCTTGAATATTTGTAGGCTGCAAAATATTATCAAAGATAGATTTCATGAACAAAAGTACATTTCAGGAATAAACTCTACATTAAAATTATTTGAAAAACGATGGCAAACATTTGTTCACAGATTTATAAATGCTAATCCTAGTTTGTACTACTGATATTTCAGAGTTTCTATAACTTTACCCTTCTTTTTGATATATCACAGAAATTCTGTAACAATGCTTCTGTTTTTCTGTTGATGTTGTTAGATAAGTGTATAATTTTGATAGAATACCAATGTGTAACTGAATCTCTTGTTTACAAATGTTCCATAGAAACAAAAAAAGAAATTAAAAAAATTTAAAAAAAAATTTTTTTTGCTGAAGTTTTATATTTGCTTGCACTTGGTGCTGTCTTAGAAATATTTTTATACCTAAGCTCCTGAAATTGACATGATGTACAAGGCAAGTAGTACTATGGGTAGCCTGTTTTGTAGACCATTTCCTTTTGAAACTAATTACACTTTACCCTCTTTCCCACCAATGAAGCAGTATTCAACTGTACAAAAGAAAACTGTCAGGGAAAATAGCTTTTCTCTCTTCCTTTTTTCACACATCAGAACAGTAGTCCTGTGTTTTGTTTTATGTATGTGACAGATAAATGGAAGGGCCATGTGATATAGATTTTCACTTAAAATAGCAAGTGCATCACAATAAGTACAAAAACAATATCCAGTAGAACACAATTACAGTAATCAATTTTCTGAATGAAATTATGTCAAAAGGCATCAACATCTTGAATTTTTGATGGTCTTACAGTGGTTTCATCAACTGGCATACAATAGTTTCTGATTCTTCTATCAGACAATAAATTTTTTATGCATTGCACGATATTAACATATTTATTCCCTAAATTTTCACAGATAATTATCTGAATTTTTTACACTAGATTTCACATATGTTAATAATACATTGACATTACCCTGGTTACTTAAATCTGTATAATGTCATAACCATTTTCGTAAATATACACAATGATAGAAACAATGTGAATGAGTCAATTTTATTTATTTATTTGGGGTTTTACATCGCTTTCAACACTGTACAGGTAGTTGGAAGGGCAGAGGAAACCAGTACATACAGTACATACAGTACATACAGTTCGTCAGGGTTCTGTACTGTAAACTGCCGACCAACGGCAAGCAACTACCAGCTTTCCCACTTGAGGCCGTGCCCGGAATCGAACCCCGGCCTCAGAGGTGGGAGGTGAGAGTGTTACCACTCTGCCACCATGGCCCCCGTGAATGAGTCAAAGTGTCTACTGGTATCAGTAATACCAGTAAGGTAATGAAAAGTTATATTTATCTCAAGTACTCTATCAATGTGTGTCCATATTTCTCTCATTTTATCGCAGAAAAAGAGTAATTGTAATATATTTTTAACGTGGTAAAGTACACATAAATTACGTATGAAAATTTTCCATTTCCTCAAATTATCAAGAAATCGTAAATACAATGCAGTACCTTGTAGATTAATCAGAAATCATTAGGTCTTTAATGTGTTGTATTTTATTTATATATAATTTTAAAGTATAAATCTTGGCAATAGAGAGTTTTCATCTGGAGAGTATAAGTTCTTACAAACTCTTAAACTAATCTAGTTTTACGACTTGTCCATGGTCATACTAGCCACGCATGGAATATACATGACTAATTCTAAGTTATGTTCTGTATGAACAAAATAAGAATCACAAGAAATTTCATAAATACCTTAATATATTCTTAAATTTTCACTATCACTGAATACTAAACCTCTGATGAGTCTCTCAGACCAGACTATATACTTTCATTTCACATATAGTGTGTATAAATATACAGCCAGGCATATGGTGCAGATATGTGGGAGAGTCAGAATTGAGACTGTGCCATGTTTTCAATAAAAAAATTACATAAAATATTCCTTATTGCAAAAGCTTGTCTATAGATAGTTTTGGCTTCATTTTGAAAAAAAAACCAAGATGAGAAATCTTGCTCATTATTGCTTCTAGGGGTGATCAGTGTGAAGCCCACTTGTGTTGTTTTGGCTGTAAGGCTGTAGCATATATATCCCACAGGAAATTATAGACAGCTACCTAGGGTGCTACCTAGAGTGTTTGCTAACTTGGATGCATTGTGTTTCTGGTAGATATGAATATACATCAGTTCCCCCATACACTATACCAAGTTTGTCTCAGCCTGTTGTAAAAGCCTCAAACTGTGAACCAGTATATGGATAGTGCAATGCTGAAAAGTTGTAAATATATTTTGGTAAATGTGGCCCATAATTATATCCCCAGACGAAAGTTGGGGATATATTGGGTTCAGGTCTGTGCTGAAGTTCATATAATAATGGGTAATTATGTTTTCCCAATATTTATGGCATACAACAAATGGTTTACATAAAAAATTCACGATCAAAACCTGTGGCGTGAGTGATGACCTGTCTGGGGATATGTTGGCGCCGAGTTGGCCCAATCTAGTTAAATACTGTGTAAGGAGTCTTTGAAATTACATTTAGATAATTCAAGTTGTTTTTTAATTCACTAAAGGAAATTGCATCTTTGTAGAATTTATTCTACTGTTTTGTGCATGTTTTACCTTAACCTGTTGTGGAAACACACGAACGATAAACAAGACCATAGATAATTCAAACTATTTGCTTGTTAAATTAAATAAAATTTAGTGCCTGAACTATAGGTTTGCAATAATGAAAACCGGCAAAAGGAATTACTTTTTCAATAATTAAGTGTCGCTGAAAGGGCACTTATTTGTTTTCACTTTAGTTTCCTTGCTGCCGCCGCATTATGGTCTCTCTTGAATATCTCCCTTATTATTGGAAGCTTTCTAACCATACTTGGCAGTTATATACCTTAGGTGTGGGGAAAAATTTCCATATGCTTAAATTTGACCTTTGACCTTTATGAAGGTCACATGATCAAAAAATAGTTTTTTGGGGGCACACCCGCATGTCATCATCACTGAGCAAAATCTACTGACCGCAGAGGCTTGTAATTTCATACACATGTTTATACTATCAAAAACACGAGCTCATTAGATTTTGGGAGCAATCCGATTAAAATTGACCGATTTATAAGCAATTTTCTCACAGCTACCAACCAGAAAGCTTAAAATTCATGTGAAGCCCCCTATTATCTTCTTAAGTATTGCATTTAGAACCATAAAATGGATTGGGAGGTAGTCGGAAACCATATGTGGAGAGTCTAGAAAGCAAGTCAAATTACCCCCCCCCCCCCCCCAACCTGGGGTCATAAAATTGCTGGTTTCGATATTTTGCCTTATATCTCCTTTATTATTGCTTTTACAGCTTCAGCCCCCCCTCTTATGGGTCAAACTGGGGTCATAAAATAGCCGATTTTCTGTTTTTGCCTTGTATCTTTTTTATGAATGCTTTTACAGCTTTAGAATGTAATGAGAGGTATTGGGAAACAATATGTGAACAGTTTATTTAACCGGTTAGATATACCCCCTGCTGCCCCCACCTTATGGTTCACACTGGGCTCATAAAATAGCAGATTTTTCTTTTTGCCTTATCTCCTTTATTATTGCTTTTACAGCTTTAGAATGGATTCCATATATGGGGAGTCTATTTAGGCAGTCAGGTTTACCCCCGACCCCCCTTATGGGTCAAACTGGGGTCATAAAATAGCAGATTTTTGTTTTTGCCTTATATCTCCTTTAAAAATACTCTTCTTACAAACTATAGCATTTATTAAATTAACTTTTCACAATTTATGACCATAAAAAAACAAATTAAAGCTTACATTTCTCTTCTATGTTAATGCATACACCTCCACACTGTCTGCTTAGCTTTCACTTCTTCTCTCTTAGCTGCATGTTTTTCTTTACAAAAACCTTTTCGACTTTATACTATACTGCGTCTAACATTTGGGACGCTTTATTTTTGTTAGCAAAAACATTTTTTCTAGTTCAGGTACTGGCATTATTATGTGTTTTTTTTTTCTGAAGGAAATGCAGTACGTATATATTTATCTAAACAATATGTATAGTTTATTTGCAGCTATTTTTCAATACCTTAAATCGCATGAATAGTTTGGTTCTCAATATATGACATTAAGAACTAAATGAAGTATCTTAACACATATAGTTGCATATCTGTGCAAAAGGTTCTGAATTGGCTCGTATAACTATGTTTGGTTTTTGATCAGCTTTCAATAAGTAATATAGCCTTCCTCAACATTTGTACATATCTCAATAATATTAATATGGTCTTTAAACTAAAAAAATGCTACACACATTTAAATAAACTTAAATGTATTCTACTGCATATTTCATCAAATAAGGACAATGATATTGGAAAATAGGTTTTCTGAACAGTTTTCTATAGTCTGGAAAATCAATGTGTTATAGGTGCTATAAAATGAGAAATATTTTCACAGTTGTTGCTAAAAATCTGCCATATTTGTATAGAACTTCAGCGTCAGGCAATTTGATAAGAAATGGCATTTATTAAATAAAAAATGCAAAAAAAAATGTTATTGATTCTTACTGCAAGAAATTTTACTGAAGCAAGTGAATTTACAAACATGTAATCTTTTCTGAAAGATTTTTTGTGACACTACAATTGTTCTAGACTCATACAAACCTAAAATTAAGGTTGAATTCAAATACAGATATATATGGAGCAAAAATGATCAGCTACCAATGCATTTAACATTCAAAAATATGTAAATCTGCATTAGCTAGATTTTGCAGGGATTATCTGTCTCTCAAAATCTAATACAATAGATTTGACACAGGAAACTCTATTGTGGAATTAGAATAATGCAAGAAATGCAAAAGATTGATACTGAAAAGTGTGTCACAGTTGATCAGGTACTTATAGTATTCAGTTATTCAGTCAGTTAATTAAATTAAAATGATTTGCAGATCAATAGTATAGCTTCAATATCTTTGAAGATCAATGTTATAGCTTCAGTACATGTGGCAGTATTTTCAGTCATCTCAAGAAATTGAAGCTTTTGCTTAATTAGAGTGAAACAGGTGGAGCTTTAAATAGTGTTGCTAACATGCATTGCCACTGTATTGGAACTTAGGTTATGGTTAAGACATGTCTAATTCCAAATATGTTATGGAAATGTTATAGGTTTACTGCTTTATGTACTTGTAAATGCAAATAAGGTAAGAAATGTAAAACTGACCACAGCATGACAAATGGCCACTTGACCCTCCATTGAATTTTTTTTGGTTAAAAAAAGCAAAAAACATTGTGTCTCAAAGCAGGATGAGTTACTTGGATGGTACAAATGCAAAGCAATACATAGAGAATTTCCTGTAAAGAGGTTCAAAGATTCCAGGGTATGATTTTCTGTGAGTTGGTTTTGGATTAACAGTAAGGGAGATACAAGGCATGTTCAGTGAGTCCACCTCACTTATCTTTGAAGCATGGGGACAAGGGTCAGCTCTGACTAATATGTGGCAACATTCACAATCTGTGGGTTCCTGTAAGTTGTGTTATATTCCAAACCCCTAGGATAGTAATAAAGAAGGTACAAGGACGTGTTGGTACTTAATCGTATAATATTTGACCTGATTCACCTAAAATGGGGTCAAAGGTAAGATGAACAATTTGTTTTAGGTCTGGGTAATGGTTTTCTCCAATGCCATTACAACTTTGGATGGCTTCCATTGTGTATTTTCAAAACTACAAGTTAATATAATCCAAAATTTGATTTAAAAAGGTTCTGGTTGGGAGTTTTGCATCTTTGTATGACTATAAGTGAAAACATTCAAGGTGCCATTTTTCCAGGTTAAAGGGGGAGATTTAGATCTGTTATATACATTGACAAAAACATGATCGGGGCTACATTATTTGAGATTCAAGCCAAAATGTGGAAAAAAAACATCTAAAGACAGACATTCTAAAGGCCACTGTTGATCTTTAAAGTGAAGGTATATACCAATTTACAAAACTTGGATTTCAAAGCTGCAAGGCAAATCCCTTTTAAGTGCGAGCTCTAGCGAGGCTCTGCTTCCAGAGATCAGTATTTTCTGTCACTAGACTTTCAGGAGAATTTGTGTAGTGTGATGAGTACCCATCTCACTGAAGTTAAGCAGCAATGGGTTGTATTAGTACTTGGATGGGTGACCATCTGAGTTCTAGACCAACTATGGGATGTGTCTGAGTCATAATTAAGCGTCCCGTCAGCGGCCCGTCAGGGACGCTTATTTGTTTTCACTGAAGTTCGACTGATCACCGCCGCCGCCGCCGCCGCCGCAGGATTATGGTCTCCCTTGAATAACTTCTTAGCCTTTCAAATTTTTCTTTCCTTCTTATCTTTCTTTAAAACTATAGGGGCGGGAAAAATTTTTGGGATACTTTGCGCAGACCTTAAGCTTTACTTAAGGTAACCTTAAGCACAAGTCCAAAACACCCCGTCATCGCGTTTCGGAAAAAACCACACACACCTGTGCTGTAAAATTCATCAGGTACATTCTAGACCAAATTTCCAAGGTCGGAAAGGATTTTCTTATCAATCGGACCATAGATGCCTGAATGGCAGGCGTTTTCTTTTCGTAAATTTTTTAAAAATGGGTACTTGGTCTGTATCTCAAAAACGGTTAGGATTTCGGCGTTTTGTTGGAATAACTTATTCAGCTACTTTTTGATAATCTTTCACATGCCGAAGTTTTAGCCCTGTATCTGCGATCTTAAGGTCACCTTAATGTCCAAAAAGGGGGTTTTAGCCCTCCAGTTCACTTAGTTTTTCACTTTTTTCAACCAAACTTGGCACATATATCAAGATTCGCCAAAGGAATATTCTGGCTTTATGGTGACCTTAAACTGAAAATGTTAATGGACATATGGCCTGCTTAAAGTCATCAAATTGGAATAAAATCCTCTGGCTCCTTTCTTTTTCATTTTTTTTTATGTTGAAATTATCACTGGTATTAAAGTAGATAAAAATAATACTTATGGTCACCTTAAACTCTCAGTATGAATGGAGTTGTAGCCACCTTAAAGTGAAATAAGGGGGTTTTCAGCCTCCAAGTATCTTATTGTTCGGCTGACCTCAGTTAACCATTGCACATCTATAAAGGATAGCAAACCAAAGGGTTATCCTGACTTTATGGTGACCTTAAACTGTTAATATCATCTTGGCCTCCCTAAAGTCATAACATTTGAATAAAGCCGTCTGGCTCTTTTCTTTTTCCATATCTAACATATATTGATATTGAAGGGACATTATCATATTATGGTCACCTTAAAGTCACAATATGAATGAAGTTATGGTCACCTTACAGTGAAAAATGAAGTTTCAGCCTCCAGCTATCTTATTGTTCAACTGACCTGAGCTAAACTTTATGCACTTATAAAGGATGACAAAAGGGACATTCTCATTTTATGGTCACTTTAAAGTCGCAATATGCATGAAGTTATGGTCACCTTGCAGTGAAATTATGGAGTTTTTAATCTCCAGCTATCGTATTCTTCAGCAGAGCTCAGTTAAATTTTGTACACTTTTAAAGATGACATTAGGGACATTCTTATTTTCTTTCCACCTTGAAGTTCCAATACAAGTACAGTCATGGCCATCTTGACGTGAAAATGAGGATTTTGAGCCCCTAACTGATTTACTGTTCAGTAACATCTGTTTAACTTGACATTGATTATAGTAAAGTAAGATTTTGTATAATATTTCACTTAAAATTCCTGTACTTAAGAGGCTTTGGCCATGTTAACATGATAAATATATACTTCTTGCTCCCTCCTCATTTATTTTAACACTTTTTGAAACCACACCTGGCATATGTATACTTAAAAATATTTGTGCTGTCTGGCAAACCTAATCTCTTAGTGTTTATGAAGTTATGACATTTTCGAATTTATGAAGCACTGAAGTTATGAAGTTTATGAAGTTATGACATTTTCGAATTTATGATGCACTGATGTGGTTATTAACATATTGCAACTGATCAGTGTTCACATAATATAAATTCCCAATTTTAGGAAGATTAAAAAAAACACATTTTTCTGATTCCATTCTTTTGGAATTGTGGGGATATAACTTTTCCTTTTTGGAAAAAAAAGCTTCAATTGATTCAACTTTTGTTTTGTAGAAGGAGTTGATGATCTACCTACTTGCTCACATAGACTATGTAAATTGGTCAAATGTATACACCTGACTTCTTTCACAATATAAGATGCCTGAAACAAAAAAACACTTTCTCATAAACAGTTTCTCTTGTACAGCATTTTATGTATCTCCAGCTGAGTGGAAATGAATGACTTGTCCCTTTCTTCTTCTCCCCAATTCTTTTCTGTGATATCATGGAAAGTATTTCTATGCAGAAAGAACCCCCCCCCCCAACTCCCCTTTAGTGCACATAAAAAGCAAGTGGAAAAAAAAAAGAATGGCCTCAGTGGGGGAGGTGGGGGGGTTGATGGAGAGACATGATAGATAGAGATATATATGTGTGTGTGAAGCAAAAGTGGAACAAAAAAAAGTGGAATGTTTATGCTGTTGTTTTGAATGTATATTGTTTTCTTTTTTCCATTTCACTTAGACTTCTACATTTAATTAATTTTAGCTCAAGTGGGAAATGAATTTTTGAAACTTTAATGCATTCAAATTCCTGCAGTCATGCACTAAATCACTTATAGCTTGAAAAGTATTGCGTTCACAGTATTTTGTTAAAACATGTTATTAGGCTACTTTTTCCACAGCTACAACAACTCCAGTAACTTGTTTGGTCTTAATTTTGTGCATTATTGAAGTGTGGAATGGATCATGATCTCCTACTCTTATTCCTAAGCCTAGATTTTTAATTGTATCCCCGACGCGAAGCGGGGATACTATGGATTCATCATCGTCCGCGTCCGCGCCCTCGTCCGCGTCCGCGTCCGCAGAGATTTCTTGTTAGCGACCTACAGTCCACATTTCTTTCCGGATTTCTTTCATATTTGGCACGTGGCTTGATATGGTAGAGGACTCGCCACCCTATCTTTTTGGTAGGCTTTATGTCTAAATTAGGCCTGTGGTAGACAAAAATGTCTAAAATGTGGAATATTGCTTGTTAGCGACCTACAGTCCACATTTCTTTCCAGATTTCTTTCATATTTGGCAGGTGGCTTGGTATGCTAGAGGACTCGCCACCCTATCTTTTTGGTAGGCTTTATGTCTAAATTAGGCCTCTGGTAGACAAAAATGTCTAAAATGCATTAAAATTCATGAAATCATGCACTAAGTCACTTGTAACTTGAAAAGTGTTGCATTTAGAGCATTTTGTTAAAATATGTTATTCAGATACTTTTTTCATAGCTACAACATGGTGAGTAACTTGGGTGTCTGTCTCAATAGCTAAGTGAGTAATAGCTACTTTTGGGCTTTTCAGTAACTTCCATCGTGAGTAAAATCACTTGTAACTTGAAAACTAATGCATTTAGAGTATTTTGTTTCAATATGTTATTCAGCTATTTTTGGGTCAGCTATAACATAGTAAAATTTCAGACCTGTAGCTCATGGCATAGCTGAGTAATAGCTACTTTTAGGTTATCACTGTTGAGTAAATCACTTATAACTTCAAAAGTATTACATTTAGAGTATTTTGTTTCAATATGTTATTCACCTATTTCGGAGTCAGCTATAACATAGTGAAGTTCCAGACCTGTGGCTCATTGCATAGCTGAGTAATAGCTACTTTGAAGTTCACACTGTTGAGTAAATCAGTTGTAATTGGAAAACTATTGCATTTACAGAAATTTGTGTAAATATGTTATTCAGCTACTTTTGGGTCAGCTATAACATAGTAAAATTTCAGACCTGTAGCTCATGGCATAGCTGAGTAATAGCTACTTTTAGGTTATCACTGTTGAGTAAATTGCTTATAACTTCAAAAGTATTACATTTAAAGTATTTTGTTTCAATATGTTATTCACCTATTTCGGAGTCAGCTATAACATAGTGAAGTTCCAGACCTGTGGCTCATTGCATAGCTGAGTAATAGCTACTTTGAAGTTCACACTGTTGAGTAAATCAGTTGTAATTGGAAAACTATTGCATTTACAGAAATTTGTGTAAATATGTTATTCAGCTACTTTTGGGTCAGCTATAACATAGTGAAATTACAGACCTGTAGCTCATGGCACAACTGAGCAATAGCTATTTACAGGTACTGACTGTTGAGTAAATGACTTGTAACTTGAAAAATATTGCATTTGGAGTACTTTTGGGTCAGCTATAACGTCGTGAAATTACAGACTTATAGCTCATGGCATAGCTGAGCAATAGCTATTTTCAGGTTCTCACTATTGAGTAAATCAGTTGTAACTTGAAAACTATTGCATTTACAGTATTTTGCTTAAATATGTTGTTCACCTAATTTTGGGTCAGCTATAACATAGAAAAAATTCAGACATGTAGCTCATTGCATAGCTGAGTAATAGCTACTTTGAGGTTATCACTGTTGAGTAAATCAGTTATAACGTGAAAACTATTACATTTACAGTATTTTGTTTAAATATGTTATTCACATAATTTTTGGTCAGCTATAACAGAGTGAAATTGCAGACCTCTATGTCATGGCATAGCTTACCAATATCTACTTTCAGGTTCTCACTGTTGAGTAAATCATTGTATCCACTGGATAGCCGCAGTGTGTAGAGAGATTTCACCATTACCGCTCTAACGAAAAAAATATTATAGCTAGCCTTCTCAAGTTTGCAAGGTATATTAGAGGGTGCACCACAGTATTCTATTGGTAGGCTTTATGTCTAAATTAGGCCTGTGGCTAAATTACTTGCCTACTAAAAATGAGTAATTCTGCATTTTCTCTAAAAGTATTGCAGATAGCAAATTTTTCTTAAATAACTCATTCACCTACTTTTGGGAGAGCTTTCACATGCTGAAGTTCCAGACCTGTAGGTAATTACTCACCTACTCAAAATGAGTAAATGCGAATTATCTCTAAAAGTATTGCAGATAGCCAATTTTTCTCAAATAACTCATTCACCTACTTTTGGGAGAGCTTTCACTTGGTGAAGTTTCAGACCCGTAGGTAATTACTCACCTACTGAAAATGAGTAAATGCAAATTATCTCTAAAAGTATTCCAGATAGCCAATTTTTGTCAAATAACTTCTTCACCTACTTTTGGGAGACCTTTCACTTGGTGAAGTTTCAGACCTGTAGCTAATTATTCACCTACTCAAAATGAGTAAATGCTAATTATCTCTAAAAGTATTGCAGATATCCAATTTTTATCAAATAACTCATTCATCTACTTTTGGGAGAGCTTTCACATGGTGAAGTTTCAGACCCATAGCTAATTATTCACCTACTCAAAATGAGTAAATGCAAATTATCTCTTAAAGTATTCCAGATAGCCAATTTTTGTCAAATAACTCCTTCACCTACTTTGGGGAGACCTTTCACTTGGTGAAGTTTCAGACCTGTAGCTAATTATTCACCTACTCAAAATGAGTAAATGCGAATTATCTCTAAAAGTATTGCAGATAGCCAATTTTTCTCAAATAACTCATTCACCTACTTTTGGGAGAGCTTTCACTTGGTGAAGTTTCAGACCCGTAGGTAATTACTCACCTACTGAAAATGAGTAAATGCAAATTATCTCTAAAAGTATTCCAGATAGCCAATTTTTGTCAAATAACTTCTTCACCTACTTTTGGGAGACCTTTCACTTGGTGAAGTTTCAGACCTGTAGCTAATTATTCACCTACTCAAAATGAGTAAATGCTAATTATCTCTAAAAGTATTGCAGATATCCAATTTTTATCAAATAACTCATTCATCTACTTTTGGGAGAGCTTTCACATGGTGAAGTTTCAGACCCATAGCTAATTATTCACCTACTCAAAATGAGTAAATGCAAATTATCTCTTAAAGTATTCCAGATAGCCAATTTTTGTCAAATAACTCCTTCACCTACTTTGGGGAGACCTTTCACTTGGTGAAGTTTCAGACCTGTAGCTAATTATTCACCTACTCAAAATGAGTAAATGCGAATTATCTCTAAAAGTATTGCAGATAGCCAATTTTTGTCAAATAACTCCTTCACCTACTTTTGGGAGACCTTTCACTTGGTGAAGTTTCAGACCTGTAGCTAATTATTCACCTACTCAAAATGAGTAAATACTAATTATCTCTAAAAGTATTGCAGATATCCAATTTTTATCAAATAACTCATTCATCTACTTTTGGGACAGCTTTCACACGGTGAAGTTCCAGACCCGTAGGTAATTACTCACCTACTGAAAATGAGTAAATTCGAATTATCTCTAAAAGTATTGTAGGTAGCCAATTTTTCTCAAATAACTCATTCGCCTACTTTTGAGAGAGCTTTCACTTGGTGAAGTTTCAGACCCGTAGCTAATTATTCACCTACTCAAAATGAGTAAATGCAAATTATCTCTAGAAGTATTGCAGATAGCCAGTATTTCTCAAATAACTCATTAATATAAAAACAACTTATAGGAAGTCATGGGCTGCAAATCTTTTCATGTGGTCAGATTTGACCTTGGGCCCCTCCTGCTTATTATTGGTCCTAGAGGTTTGCAATGTGAAAACGACTTATAGGAAATCATGGGCTGCGAATCTTTTGATCAGGTCAGACTTCACCTTGGGCCCCTGCTACAGGGTCAAATAAGGGTAACCAAACTTAAAAGTGCTTTCAGCTTGCTTATTAATGAAAAATGCTGTTTATCTTCTAAACTATGTTAGTTGGCCTTTGTCGGTGGATACATCCAGCATCTGGCCACAGATGCGTCCTTAGTCTAGTTTCACTTGCTAAATCATTCATAAATATTGCAATATATAAACTCATACTTTTCTTTCCCAATAAATCCAGTAACATTTTTCTAGAGCTATAGCTTGACTTGTTTGTCACTTGATTTTTCTTGTAAGCAATAACTCTGAAGCAAAATCATTAACTTTTGAACAAAAAGTCTAAGACACTTTGGTTCACTGGATTTTATTAGTGGTTTTGTTAAGTTTTTAGTTGAAGCACAAGTTCACTGCATTCAATTAGTGTTTTATACTTAAGTCTGATACTAATGACATTTTGAACAGAAATGTCTGTGGTCAATGTACCCTTTCACTCAAGACCTCTTCTCCGAGAACATTACCAAAGAATGTAGGACATACAGAATCTGGGAAAAAAATGCCTCGTGGACAAAATGCCTCACAGAAAAAATGCCTCCTGGAAAAAATGCCTCCTAGAAAGAATGCCTCCTGGATATTTTGTGACTAGGAAAAAATGCCTCCTGAGGAAAAAAAGTTATTTCAACCTGTAAACATGTTACATATGAACCTATAACGTATAATATCAAAAACATGTTAATGGAAGCCAGGGATGAGCAGCCAGCCAAAACAGTGAGAAGCACCAGCAAAACCTTACAAGACAAACTTACGTACCTTTGTACAGCTAAGCAAAATGGGTAAAAGACTGTGAGTTTTTGACAGGCATTGGCGACTATAAGACTCAAGTGGAAAAATGAAGATGCCTCTGAAGTTGTAATGTGAACCTGTAGTGTTATAATACTTGAAAGAACTTTTTTTCTTAGGAGGTATTTTTCCTGGTCACAAAATATTCAGGAGGCATTCTTTCTAGGAGGTACATTTCCTAGGAGGCATTTTTCCTACGCATCGGACATACGTTCTTTTGAGAAGTAAATTTCACACCTACAATTTCTCTTCCGTCAAGCTGTGGTCGTTCTTTCATTTGTTAAATATGGTAACATACACAATGCACTAAACTTTACATTTTCTATTCCTTGTGATGCATATCTTGATATCTTTTATGGCTTACTTCACACTTTTTCATCAGGGCCGCTTCGTTTTTGTCAGCAAAAAACTTTTTCTAGTTTGTTTTAGCGCCAGACTTTCATAAGTTCTGGTGCACTACTCCTGTCTCTGATGACTTTGCAGCTTGTGCTTGAAGACCGGAAGGCCTTTTGGCCTTGTTAAGGTGTCTGGGGGCCACGGTGGCAGAGTGGTAACACTCTCGCCTCCCACCTCTGAAGCCGGGGTTCGATTCCCGGCACGGCCTCAAGTGGGAAAGCTGGTAGTTACTTGCCGTTGGTCGGCAGTTTACAGTACAGAACCCTAACGAACTGTATGTGCTGGTTTCCTCTGCCCTTCCAACTACCCGTTGTGATATGACCTGTACAGTGTTGAAAGCGACGTAAAACCCCAAATAAATAAATAAATGTTAAGGTGTCTGAAAAAGAAATCTCTGCTGCAGCCTGACAAGCTCAAAAATGATTTTCCCTGACTTTCGTCCAGGGAATCCCCCACTGGGAATAATATAAAGTTCACTGTTTTCCTGCTATAGATTAGGTAAAATATCACAATTTTTTTAAAGAATGAACCATATTTAAAAATTGAAAGTAAACGCAGAGGGTTTCTTCAACACATTTCCAATACTAATATATTTCATAAAGAAGAAACTTTGATGTATAATGTAAAGTTATATTTCCAAGCCAGACATATGTCAGTTCATCAGTGAAACACAGAATACCAGTTAACCAAGATAAAAGCTGGTAATTGAATACAAAAGTACTGCTGAAGGGAGAACATTAAACTGTATATATATTCTAATGTAGGCCAAGTTTAACTCAATTTCAATATTAGAATGAATTGTAGAGAATGAAATACAATTTCAAGCTTTATATTTATTGATATTTCAAATCAAGTAGTAGTACTTCCTCTAATTTTTTTCAGTTTTGTCATTAAGTCATCTTACTCTTTTTATTTAGATCAATTCATGTTCTTTTTTATTTGCTGACTTTACTCACTAAATTATTTTTAACTTATTACTCTTCAGCAGAAGTAAACAATAATTAATACACTTAATGTCCATGTTTCTCGAAAGTGATGAAACATGTTACAGTATTTAATTACAGATGTTACTTTATTTTTTATTTGACATTTTTTGTTTCATTTGAAAGAGCAAATCCATTAGTTAAAATAGACAGACCACATATGGCATACAGTAATGCTACATTTACAGTATTTAGGCCCTTGGGGAATTATTCTGTTTATTTCAAAAAGGATTTCAATATATGTGTGTGCTCTTTTGTTTCAGATAGAAAATGTCCATCTGTTGCACACTGTATTATCACTGAAAATAGTATAAGGATTCACTCATTGCACAACAGTTCCAGAACAAAACATGCAGCATTGTCAAATGCTAAAAATTTATTTTGCACTGATGTGTGAACACAATACCTTAGAGTACATATAGTTATATAGACACGTTCAAAATGTGTTCAGTATGAAATTGCTGTAAATTGAATATGTGAACAAATGAGAAGCAGTTGACATTTTAGGAGTTTGACATACATCACTGGGGATAATAATAGAAGTAGTGGAATTAGTTTTTGTTTTATGAGCCTCAGAATGTGTTAGTAAAGAGATTAGGTGCTATGGAAATCTGATTAAGTTTTGCAATTATAGTCATTGTGGAAGTTATGTCAATGTACTTTCTTCATGAAGACGAGTGTGGATAGCTCAACTATGTTGGACATGAAACAATCTAAAGAAGATAGTGAATATTATGCACTGCCTAGCTATGTAGGTTCTCTTGATGAGGACTTATTACCTCATTGGGTATTGTGCAGGTGACGCTTGTTTGTATATAGGAGAAAATTCACACAGAAGAGGCTGCTGGCTCCCCCATTTCCTATGGGTCATATCTAAGCAACCACTAAGGGGATTCACTTCAAATTTGGCATGTATATGCAGTAGCTAATGTACCATCAAATGTACCATCAACACCTAAAATATCTTTAAACTTAAACTGAATTATAAGCCCTACAGAGGACTGGGTATTATTTCGTGTTTGTTGTTTAGATAAATTGTAACTAAAAATTGTGCAATACATGTCACTATAATAAAATAAAATATTAAAAAAATAAATTTGTAGCCCTGGGGTTATTTTGTGAAGATGGTGTCAATCATTTCAACCAATCAGAGAAGTAAAATGACCAAAAATATGTCTTTTAAGGGATGTGCATGTCCATATGATAACTTAAAAAGAGCTTCACGTATTTGCAAGAAATTTTGCAAGTAGGTTTTTCATATAGATGTCTGGTAAGCATTAACGTTTGGAAGTGATCTGCTACAAAATGGCTGATACAAAAGATTTTTCATTTTCATCATTAAAAAAAAATTGCAATGCCTTAATTAATCGTTAATAAAAAATCCCTTAACTTTCACCTTTTACAGAATGAATCAGAGATGATACTAGTGTTTTCTGTGATACTTGAATTGCCTGCATGTATTTTGCATTTTAGTTTAATTTCCAGTAATATCTGTTATTTTGTTAAAATTCATAAGTAAAGTTGACACATACTTTTAAAGTGTTCCCATGTTTTCTGTATTTTCAGTTTGAAAAGCCTCCACCTAAGATCCCATACAAAGCCATTCTGCTAGCAGCTGTACTGTTCTCTGTGGGATCTGTGCTTATCATCATTGGAGCCATGTTGCTGACTGGATATATTGATGTCAAGGTAACTCATTGATAGGGTGATTTATGCTGATTCATACTTTTGAGTTTCTTAATACTCTATTTTCTGAGTTAAGAAATCAAAATGGCACACTGGAAGTAAAAAAAACTGTAGAGTACAACATAATAATTATAATGTGCAAATAAAAAAAAATAAAAAAAAAATATTCACAGCTTTGGTGCTGACTCTTGCCGATTTTAAAGTCAGGATAATTTTCATTAAGTTCCTGTAGGTCAGTAATCAAAATTAGTAAGTGCTGGAAGGTCAGCAAGAATATTAAACATGTTTAATATTTTGAAAAAGTCAACAACTTAGCTTCCTGACCCACAAGGTCTGAATCTTTAGCTTGACCTATATTAACTCCAAATTGTAGAGGCCAGTAGGCACAGAGAGATCCTATTAACAATATGACTAACCATATTGCAGTTACTTCCAGTCATATTAAAATCTTAAAATGGTATAAGTCTGGGAGTTTTTGACACCTACTGTGACCCCAAACCATGAAATGGAATGGCTGAAAGTGTGCCATCTCCTGTAAGTTTTAATATTGACACATCGGGAGGGTCGGGGATTCTAACCTGTCATGTCGTATCTGCAATCTGTCTAGTTGGATTGAAGTGGGATTAAAGTCATATTAGTTGGGATCAAATGTCCTAGAGACTCCAAATAAGATGAGGGGATGATCAGGATAGATTTCCAGAACAATCTGGTAGTTCTAAGGTTGATCCAAAGGGTCAGGATGCATTTGAATTTTCCTGCCTTTTTTTGCCACTTTTCTACCCTAACTCTAGCTAAATTTTAAAGTCGTGGTCTCTGTCCCGACAGTCCCTGAATATGGAATTGCCATTTAACAGAGAGTTAGATATATTGACACCAAAATAATCACTGCAAACAGTTAATTAAGCGTCCCTTGAAAAGGGGACGCTTATTGGTTCACCCCCGGTTTTCAGTCAGCCGCCGCCGCCGCCGCATTATCGTCTCCCTTGAATATCTCCCTTGTTATTAGGCCTATCTAAATTATATGTGGCAGTGTTCTTCTATAGGCGTGGGGAAATTTTTTGACAGGCATAAATTTGACCTTTGACCTTTATCAAGGTCACATTATCAAAAATTCAAAAAAAAATTTACTTCCTTTTCACTAGATTTCCTCAGAAAGTACTGGGTGTGGGCCAACCAAATTTGGTATGCACATTCCTGAGGGAAGAATCTAGGCGCCAGTCGATATTGGGATCAATCGGGCCATAATTGACCGATTGACGGGCGATTGATTATAAGTTCATAAAAATTTTGCTAAGATTAAGCCTTGAACTCGCTTATTATTGGTCGTAGAGGTTTGGGATGGTATACCAACATATAGGAAATCATGTGCTGGGAATCTTCTGGTGTGGTCAGATTTGACCTTGGGCCCCTCGTTCAAGGTCAAGCGAGGATAGGGAAAGTTTAAAGTGCTTATAACTCGCTTATTATTGGTCCTAGAGGTTTGGGATGGTATACCAACATATAGGAAACCATGGGCTGGGAATCTTTTGGTGTGATCAGATTTGACCTTGGACGTCTCCTTCAAGGTCAAACGAGGATAGCCAAACTGAAAAGTGCTTATAACTCGCTTATTATTGGTCCTAGAGGTTTGTGATGGTATACCAACATATAGGAAATCATGTGCTGGGAATCTTCTGCTATGGTCATATTTGACCTTGGGCCCCCCCCTTCAAGGTCAAACGAGCATAGCCAAACTTAAAAGTTCTTATAACTCGCTTATTATTGGTCCTAGAGGTTTGGGATGGTATACCAACATATAGGAAATCATGGGCTGGGAATCTTCTGGTGTGGTCGGATTTGACCTTGGGCCCCTCGTTCAAGGTCAAAAGAGCATAGCCAAACTTAAAAGTGCTTATAACTCGCTTATTATTGGTCCTAGAGGTTTGTGATGGTATACCAACATATAGGAAATCATGTGCTGGGAATCTTCTGGTGTGGTCGCATTTGACCTTGGGCCCCCCCTTCAAGGTCAAACGAGGATAGCCAAACTTAAAAGTGCTTATAACTCGCTTATTATTGGTCCTAGAGGTTTGGGATGGTATACCAACATATAGGAAATCATGTGCTGGGAATATTCTGGTGTGGTCAGATTTGACCTTGGGCCTCTCCTTCAAGGTCAAACAAGGATAGCCAAACATAAAAGTGTTTATAACTCGCTCATTATTGGTCCTACAGGTTTTGGATGGTATACCAACATATAGGAAGTCATGTGCTGGGAATCTTTTTGTGTGGTCAGATTTGACCTTGGGCCTCTTCTTCAAGGTCAAACGAGCATAGCCAAACTTAAAAGTACTTATAACTCGCTTATTATTGGTCCTAGAGGTTTGGGATGGTATACCAACATACAGTAAATCATGTGCTGGGAATCTTCTGGTGTGGTAAGATTTGACCTTGGGCCCCTCCTTCAAGGTCAAACGAGTATAGCCAAACTTAAAAGTGCTTATAACTCGCTTATTATTGGTCCTAGAGGTTTGTGATGGTATACCAACATATAGGATATCATGGGCTGGGAATCTTTTGGTGTGGTAAGATTTGACCTTGGGCCTCTTCTTCAAGGTCAAACGAGCATAGCCAAACTTAAAAGTGCTTATAACTCGCTTATTATTGGTCCTAGAGGTTTGGGATGGTATACCAACATATAGGAAATCATGGGCTGGGAATCTTCTGGTGTGGTTGCATTTGACCTTGGGCCTCTCCTTCAAGGTCAAATGAGCATAGCCCCAAACTTAAAAGTGTGTATAACTCGCTTATTATTAGTCCTAGAGGTTTGGGATGGTAAACCAACATGTAGGAAATCATGTGCTGGGAATCTTCTGGTGTGGACGGATTTGACCTTGGGCCTCTTGTTCAGGGTCAAACCAGCATAGCCAAACCTAAACGTGCTTGTTCTACTGTGCAGCTGAAAAGACACAGTCAACTGATACAGAACCTGTTCACAGGCACTGATTGCTTTTTTCCTTTTAAGATCACTCTTGTGACCCTAACATGGTCCTTTCAGGAGAATTTCTCTTCACCAATAACATTTACCTCTTCACATTGGTCCTTTAGCATTTCATATAAAACTTAAAGGCTGTAGGGACGCTTTGTTTTTGTGTACAAAAACTTTTGTCTAGTTCTATTTAGCACATTCCTATTTGAATGTGATTGACCATAGTTTTAGTTACAGATTTAGTTCTTACATTTCAGTATTCAGACAGGACCTGGCCTCTTCTTATTATTGGATCTCTGATGTTTATTCCTGGAGCATACCACGTACGACTGGCTTATTGTGCCTGGAGAGGTTACAGAGGTTACTCATACGAGGACATACCTGACTTTGATGACTGAATAGTTTGTGAAAGAAAGAATGCCTCTAGTCCTTCTAATGCAGAGAATAAAAAACGTGAAATTTACAACAATGGGTAAAATTTTGCTTCTTGAGCCCAACAGATTGGTTAAATTCCCGTCAATTGTAAGAAAAATATAAAATGTGAAAAAAATGTTTCACAGGACAATGTAGAATAAGTGTATTTATTTATTTATTTACTTTTTTATTATTATTTTTTGAGTGGGGGTGGGTGGGGTGTGTGTGTGTGGGGGGGGGGGGGGGGGATTTCACATACTGTAATGAATTTCATATTTCTGTTAGATGCCTATTTACTGGTCTATTTACTTAAAACTGGTATGTCTATATGTATGTGGTATGTATAGTGTAAACATAGTCACAGATAGATTCGAACCTCTGAATATTTTGAGGAATTGTTTCAGATACTGTATAAATTTTAGCTAAAAGAAAATTTTATTAATTCTTCATTTGTAAGAATTTTATGGAATTAACTTTTACTAATGGGTGCTTTATGCTTGAGAAATTAATACAGATTTAATATTCTGCTAGGAATTAATTTTCAGTATCTGAGCTAATTTGCTCAAATAGCCAAACTTAATGCCTAGTGAAAATTTCAGTTTATGCAGTGATTGAAGATTCAGGGCAGAATGGAGGCATTGTACTGATAAATAGATAAAAGGAAGTCTTGAAAGAGGAGAAAAAGTGTATAACATTATGTAGTTGGATAAATAATAGTTTGGTGACATTGGGTTACATTTGCACACATTGTAAACACTGCATTTCTAAAACCACAGTATGTTATCTGTCTGATTGAAATTTCAAAATATTCACAGGGCTCGTATTGAAGCTAGTTACACATAATTAATAGAAACGAGTTTGTATTGAAAATAAGGTGTACTTTAGACCAAGGTTTTTATGTGGGATTATATAAATAGTTTTACTACAGTTTTTTTTGTTATTGGATTGAAATATTAATACCAATATCAGATTAACTTAAATTTTCTATATCAATCAATGTTGAAATATCATTTCTTGCTGATAAATGCATCACCATTTATATATTAAGAAAAAAACTGTCATACTTTAGTGCAGTAATAATGACATATGATCCTAACAAACTAATGTGCTTATTCTGCCAGACGTTTATCAAAGTAAAACCCTGTGTATTTTAAACATTTAATTTCCATAAGGTTTGGTTCCAGTTATGACTATTTTCCACTTTTTACTCCCAGAAATGTTGCCATATCCAGAGAGTCAAACTGGTTCCACTCTGTAATGTTTCACATGTATTTATTCTGTATAGAAACTATGTTATTTATTCAACTACTGTTTAATGAAATCTAAGTTATCTACTGTGTTTATACAGTTCAGCCTCTGTTATGTGATGAAGTTAGGGAACTAAGATTGTGTTCAGATAATAGAAAGTTAAAAAAGATAGAAGAAATGTTATTGGTATAAAAGCGGAGAAGAGTGCACAGGAATACACAAAATCAATTATTCAGATAATAGAAGGTTGGATAATAGAGGTTTTACTGTATATTGTATTGTACAGCCATTGTTTTCTCTTGGTGCAGTAAGTTGTTTTTACAGCCTGTTTTTTAAATTATTTTTTCATAGATTTGAACTGTGTGATCTCATTATTGCCTGTTAAAAAGTAACTTTATTACGTTTTGTTTAAAAAGAGCAAAGTACATATCATTTGAATAAAATTGGCTGTAAAACATTGAACTTGGTCTGGAAATGTATCAGGCCGAACCTGTTGTATAAAGCCGTCTGATAAATCTGCACTGATAAAATTTGATGTTCAGCAAAAGCTTTGGAGAAGTCTAATTTAATGTCATTACAAACTCAAATGCTGCACTTGGGTTATTATCAAAGCTATCTTGAATGTTCAAATGATAAAGCAAAACACCAGAATGGTTTTTATATGTTGAAATTTAAATGGAAAGTACCATGTGTTGGGCCATTTGAATTCATGGTGGCTTTTTAACACTGGGTGTCTTTTTTGAGAGGCAATTTATTGCAGAACAGATTGCACAAAATTGCACAGCATCTCGATAATATGTGGCAGATATATACCTAGTGGTACTGAGACATATGATCTGTTTGCATCTTGTATTTTATAGTTTTGATCAGACACAATTTTTAAGCCATATTTAGGGTACAAATGTCTGACCTGTATTTTGTTGTGGTATAATATACAGGTATGTTCTTTTAATAAGTTATCAATGTTGAGCCATCACAAGTATCCTAGCGTTTTAGCATTTTATTTTCCTGCAAGTACTATCTAAAATGTTATGTTTGTGTTATATGTATGTAAACAGGAATACTCTTGTTGATACAAATCATATTTTTGATCTAAGTACCATCTATGGCAACATTTTATGACTGGTTCAGTAATTATTATTACAGTTTAGTTAATCAACCAATAATCCAGGAACTGATTCTTTTCCTGTTGCAGTGGCCAGGTATTCATTTGTACTAGGCATTAATTAGAAACATAAAAAAAGATGTAACATATTATCATTGCGGTCCCTTTGTTTCATAGAAGTTATTCATAGAAGTTCATATTTCAATCCAAACAATATTTAGAATATTTATAGTGTATAAATTTCTCGACTATTACCCCACATCATTGATTGCATAAAATGATAAAATACTTTTTCACTTATTCAGAAACAAATATTGTCTGTACTTGTGAAAACCTTGGTGACATGTGAATGTTGACAAGTTATTAGATCATATTTTTCAAAGTTGACATACTGTAAGTTGTAAATAACTTGTTTGTCATGTCCACTAATTCATTTTAATGCATACATTGAAAGAATCTGCCACATGCTGAGATAGAAATTCTTTGTTCTAGTCAGTTACTTCTCCAGTGAACCACAGTTTATGTGACTATTCACCCGCATCAATGATTCAGTGATTAGAGTAACTGGCAGATTAATTAATAAAGTGGTCTCAGTGCCCTTGAGGTTAATAAATTTGACATTTAATCACCTGGCTGTCACCTCTGTACTTGTGGGTTCAAATCGATCTCATAGCAAAACGTGGAATGTATTTAGAACATGTCTTGATATGACTTTAGGAAATGGCATATAAAAACAAAAATCCGGACATTTTGTCCTAAATTCAATATACTTATATCTCATGTGTATGCAATTCCATAGTGGGCACTTGTAAAAATCACATTTCTCTCGAATAAATATCAAGACTTCATGTGAGATGATAGTCTTGGTAAAAATATTCCGTTGAAAGGTGTGCTTTTCCAGCCCTTCTTTGGAAGAATGGAGGTAACCATTTCAAGTTCTATCACTTCAGCATTTCACATTTACTTCTGGGTAGAGTTTATCCCAAAGTATTTTGTAGGGAAGACCACCATGCAATAGTTTGTGTATGTGTGTTATTGTTTAAATTGTCAGGGATCCCTTTATTTTTATAAATAAACATATTCATTGGACATCACTGGAAAATTTTACTGACGTCCAAGTGTTCTTGCATTTAAAATATTTTATTAAGCATGTGCTTATGTGTTTTCATGTTGAGTTTCCCCACCACTGCCACATTATCATCTCCCTTGATATCTCCCTTATTGGTGGGCAGATTCTAACCATATATGGCAGGTATATACCTTAGGCGTGGCAAAATTTTACCACATGCTTATTTATGACCTTAGACCCTTATCAAGGTTACATGATCAAAAATTTTTTTTGGGGGGAACACCCGCTTGCCATCGCTGCTCAGCCAAAACTACATACCATACAAGGGTGTTATTTTGAATATGTGTCAATGCTATCAAAGTCTTGAGCTGATGAGATTTTGGGGGCGATTTGACCATAATTGAGTGATTCATGAATGTTTTTATAAAAGATAGTAATCAGAAAGCTTAAATTCTCCAGAACACCCCTATTATCTCCTTATCTGTTGGATTAAGATCCATGAAATGTATTGGAAGGTCATAGGAAACCATATATAGGGAGTCTAGAAAGCCAGTCAGATTTACTCCCTTTTCACCTTATAGGTCAAACTGGTTTCATAGAATTGCCGATTTTGTGTTTTTGGCATTTATCTCCTTTGTTATTGGTTTTAGGGGTTTTGAGTGTTTAGGGAGGTCATAGGAAACCATATACAGAGAGTCTAGAAAGCCATTCAGATTAACCCCTGGCCCCCCTTATGGGTCAAACTGAGTTAATAAAATTGCAGATTTTATGTTTTTGGCTTTTATCTTCTTTACTTTTGCTTTTAGAGGTTATGAGTGTATTGGGAGGTCATAGGAAACCATATACATGTGTTCAGGGAGTCAGGGAAGCTGGTCAAATTTGCCCCCTGGTCCCCCCTTGTGGGGCAATATGGTTTTTGGCTTTCTTCTCCTTTAATATTGCGTTTTACCCCACAGCCCTTAAGGGCTGGCGGGGTATTGTTTTCACCCATGATGTCTGGATGCACAGACAGTCAGCGGGCGGGTGGTGGGAAAAAGTTTGTCAGGGCTGTATCTAAGAAACCGTAAGGTGTAGGAAGTTGATACTTGGTGAGGACATTGGTTGGGGTGGGGTGGGGGGTGGGGGGGTGTAGGTGTGCAACATCATGGTGTGACCTTGATTTGACCTTGCTGTAATGACCTTGACCTATAAAATCTTGTTCGGACTATATCTTGGAAATCATAAGGTGTAGGAAGTTGATACTGACATTTGTTGGGGGTTGTAGGTGTGCAACGTCATGGTGTGACCTTGATTTGACCTTGCCGTTGTGACCTTGACGTATAAAATCTTGTCTAGGCTATATGTCAGACACCATAAGGTGTAGGAAGTTGATACTGACATTTGTTGGGGGTTGTAGGTGTGCAATGTCATGGTGTGACCTTGATTTGACCTTGCTGTAGTGACCTTGACCTATAAAATCTTGTCCAGACTATATCTCAGAAATCATAAGGTGTAGGAAGTTGATGCTTGATAGGGACATTGGTTGGGGGTTGTAGGTGTGCAATATCATGGTGTGATTTTGATTTGACGTTTGACCTTGTCGTATTGACCATGAGTTTTAAAATTTTGTCCTTGCTGTTGAATTCTGTAAGGTGTAGAAGGTTGACACTTGGTTGGCACATTGGTTAGGGGGTGTAGGTGTGCATCATGGTGTGACCTTTAGCTTTTGCTCTGCCAAAGTGTGTTCACCTGTCATATTTGAGACATGTTTCTCTCACGACAAAGATATGTGGATTGCTGCAATCATTATATATACTTTGACATAATTGCGCTATTTCCATTGACATCTGTTCTCCAGTTAATAAATTTTACAGTGTCATAAGTTTAGTTTACTGATTAATGCTGTCATCATTTTCTTTCTCTTTGATGTTATTTTCTCTAGTCAAACATTATTTGGACCTTTATATAACTGACATTGTTCTGAAGGTATCCCAATCTTTGTACTGTTTCACTACTTTTGTATCTCCTGGTGTTGAAAGTTTTTCCCCAGGCTATGGGGTTCAGGCATCTCTGATGCTGTTTTAGTGGTTTTGAATGTATTGCGAGGTCATACCATACAGAGGGTCTGAAGCTGGTCAGATTTATTCCTGGCCCCCTCCCCCTTATGGGTCAATCAAAGATTTTGCGTTTTTTTTTGAATGTATTGGGAGGTAAAAGGAAATCATATGCAGGGATTCTAGAAAGACAGTAAGATTTAACCCCTGCCCCCCCCCCCCCCCCCCCCCCCCCTATGGGTCACACTGGGGAAATAAAGTTACTTTTACAGGTTTTGAATGTGTTGGGAAGTAATATGAAACCATGCACAGGGAGTCTATATAGCCAATCAGATTTACCCTCAACGAAATAACTCTATTTTGCACGGTTAAGGAGATACAATCCATTTTGTGTTTTGTCATTTTAGGCAAAAATTCGAAAATTCAAAATGGCCGCCATATGTGGGAAGAGGAAAAATTTTGAAAATTGCAAAGAGTACATTGCTCAAATACCCTGTGGGTCGAAAATTTTGATGAAATTGCTCTATCTCGCACGGTTAAGGAGATAGAAGCAATTTTGTGTTTTGCCATTTTTGGGAAAAATTCGAAAATTCAACATGGCCGCCATTTTTGGGGAGGGGAAATTTTTTTTTGAAATTGCTAAGAGTGCATTTCTGAGATACCCTGTGGGTCGAAAATTTCGATGAAATCGCTCTATTTCGCACGGTTAAGGAGATAGAAGTAATTTTGTGTTTTGCCATTTTTGGCAAAAATTCAAAATGGCCGCCATTTTTGGGGAGGGGAAAATTTTTTGAAATAGCCAAGAGTACATTGCTCGGATACCCTGTGGATCAAAAATTTCGACGAAATCGCTCTATCTCGTACGGTTAAGGAGATAGAAGCAAATTTGTGTTTTGCCATTTTTGGCAAAAATTCGAAAATTCAGAATGGCCGCCATATGTGGGAAGAGGAAAATTTTTTGAAAATTGCAAAGATTACATTCCTTAGATACCCTGTGGGTTGAAAATTTCGATGAAATGGCTCTATCTCTCGCCCGGTTAAGGAGATAGAAGCAAATTTGTGTTTTGCCATTTTTGGCGAAAATTCAAAATGGCCGCCATTTTTGGGGAGGGGAAAATTTTTTGAAAATTGCAAAGATTACATTCTTTAGATGCCCTGTGGGTCGAAAATTTCGACGAAATCGCTCTATCTCGCACGGTTTAGGAGATATGAGCACATTTGCCTTTTTCAGTACTCAAAATAGCCAATTACTCATTTATTTAATTAATTACTCACTGATCTATGAAGCAATTCCCCCCAAAAGCAATCCCATACAAGCTATTAACCCAATGAACCTCCATACCAAATTTCAGAAAGCTAGGCTTAATAGCTTAATAGCATTTGTCAATAGCAAATGTCTGGAAACCAAAGAGATACTCAAAAGTAGCAAAGTAGCTAATTACTCAGTTAGCTATAGAGCTATCATCACCAAAAGCAATCCCATACAAGCTATTAACCCAACTAGAGGAATGCTTTTGCTAACAAAAGCGAAGTGTCCCTTAAAGTTTAAAATGCTTTGTGGTTTTAATAAGCATGCTGTAAAGCTAAGAATGCACAAGGCTGCACCTTATGCTTTCCCAATACCTCTTAATACATTCTGAAGGTCTAAAAGCAACAATAAAGGAGATATAAGTCAAAACTCCAAAGCAACTATTTTATGACCCCAGTTTGACCCAGGGGGGGTTGGGGGGTAAAACTGTCCGGCTATTTAGACTCTCCACATACGCTTTCCCAATACCTCTTAATATATTCTGAAACTATAAAAGCAACAATAAAGGAGATAAAGGCAAAAACTCAAAATCGGCTATTTTATGAACCCAGTTTGACCCATAAGGGGGGGTCGGGGGGTAAAACTGACCGGCTATTTAGACTCTCCATATATGCTTTCCCAATACCTCTTAATACATTCTGAAGCTATAAAAGCAACAATAAAGGAGATATAAGGCAAAAACTCAAAATCAGCTATTTTATGACCCCAGTTTGACCCATAAGGGGGGGCCGGGGGGTAAAACTGACCGGCTATTTAGACTCTCCACATATGTTTTCCCAATACCTCTTAATATATTCTGAAGCTTTTAAAGCAACAGTAAAGGAGATAAAGGCAAAATTGCAAATTTAATAAGTAAATTAAATTTGTATAAGTTAATACCCTATCCAATGGACAATTGCTTTACCGGTCGGCGCGACCGGTCCCGCCAAGCGTCAGAAAAAGACGTCCTGTATATAATACCGGCAGGACCGGCCAGGAGAGTGCATTCGCCAGGTGGTGCATCGTACTTCCTCTTCCTGTCTAGACATCGTGACGTCATAGCATCTTTTTCGTGTCTAGTCCTAGTAAGACCCCTAGTAAGCTGATAGCGGGGCCGGTTGGGTGGGCCTTGCCTGTCCATTGGATAGGGTATTAACTTATAAAAATTTAATTTACTTATTAAATTTGCAATTTTATTGCGTTAATACATCCTATCCAATGGATAATTGCTGAATAACTACCGCTTGGTAGGTGGGTAAGCAGCTAGGGACTTACGTGAACTCATAACAAAACAAAATAGTACAGGCCCATTTGACCTAGGGTCAGAGAACCCTGATAGGTCAGGGTCGGCCACCAACTCACCGGTTAACCGGGAGTCTACCGACGTTGCCCCCCCCCCCTTTTTCTTTCCTTCCAGAGTTGGATTGAGAAGGGAAAGATAGAGAGAGAGGGGCTGAGTTCAGTCCCAGAAGAAATAAACTTCCCAAGGGAAGCAAGTCACAGTTTTTTTTGTTTTTTTTTTTTAAATATGTACATTCAACATATTTACATTATGTACTTATCTAACATTTATAATATGTACATATTTACATATATACAATATCTCCTCACTTATGAGCCTGGTGGTGCACCTGCTGGGCAGCCACTACAGGTCCCAGGTGGAAAAGCTCTGAGTCAGCCCAGGCAACATCCTTCAAATAGAATTGGGTGAAGGTGTTGTGAGATTTCCAGTGGCAGGCTGACAAGATCTGATCTAAGGAGATCCCTGATTGGAAAGCCTTAGAGGCAGCAAAGGCCCTAACATCATGGGCTTTAACCTGATGTAAGGTGAGGGCCTCCTGGTCAGAGAGCTCATAGCACAGAATCACAGTCTGTTTGATCCATGAGGAGATGGTGGCAGGTGAGATATCTTTGTTAAACCCCTTCTTGAAGGAGACAAAGACTAACTCCTTATTCTGCCTGAGATCTGCAGTCCTGTCCAAGTAGTAGCACAGGGCTCTAACTGGACATAGGGACCTGTCACCCTTGAGTGACCTATCCAGAGATGGTGCCAGGGCTGGAATGACCACTGGAGCCACACTATCTGGACCTTCCTTAGCCAGCTGGTTCTTGGATAGGAAGCTGGGTGAGGGGTACAAAGACACCTTGGACCAGTCTGACTGGTGTCTGATGTTCTTATGTAACCAAGCATGGATCTCACTCCTGCGTTTACCTGAACCTAAGGCCAGCAAGAAAACAGTCTTGGAAGTTAGATGTTTCAAGGAGGCCTCTTTCAGGGGTTCAAAGGGAGCCTTTGTGAGCTGGTGTAGAACCAGGGAAAGGTTCCAGGAGGGGATGCCCCTCCTGCCCTTAGGTCTGTCTCTATGGAAACTAGACAGGAGACGAGTGAGATTCTCATCTTTGCTGACATTAATGGTGGAATTGCCCAGTTTGTCAGCTATGGCTGATCTGTAGCCATCAATAGTGCCTGGTTGTAACTTCTTGTCCTGAAACAAGTGCAGGAGGAAGTCAGCAATGGCTTTCAGAGGTGGTGCCCTGAAGTCCACCTGATTACTGAGGCACCACTTTGTAAAAATGGTCCACTTTGCCTCATAGACAGATCTGGTTGATCCTCTTTGAGGAGCCTCAATTCGTGCTGCCACTGCCTCAGAGAAGCCTTGCTCCTTGATTGCTGAGGCTCTAGGAGCCAGGCATGCAGGTTAAGATTCTACAGGTTCCTGTGAAGGACCTGGTTGAATGGCTGAGACACTAGGTTGGGTATACTGGGCAGACACAGTGGAATCTGGCTTGACATTATGCTACCAGATCCCAAAACCAGGGCATGTTGGGCCACCCTGGAGCAATCATAATTATTTTGCAGGGGTAGTCCTGGAGCTTCTCCACCACTTTGCCCAAGATGGCTGCCGGTGGGAAGGCGTATGGGTCCAGGTCCTCCCAGGAGAGGCTGAGTGCATCCACTGCCCAAGCCTGGGGGTCTGGTACTGGTGATACAAACTGTGGCAGTTTGTTGTTGAACCTGGTGGCAAACAGGTCCACTTGTGGCTGGAGCCACCTGGAGCATACAGCTTGGAACACTTCTGGATGAAGTGACCACTCTGTTTGAATGGTCTGGCCAAGCCTGGATAGCTTGTCTGCTATCACGTTTAGCCGGCCGGGGATGTGACGTGCCCTGAGAGTTACTTGCTGCCTGGTACACCAGGACAGTATTCTCCACAGTAGGGCACACAGGGAGCCCGAATTCATCCCCCCCTCTTTGTTGATATAGGCAACCACTGTTGTGTTGTCTGTAGCTATCAACACTGTCTTGTTGAGGATGAGGGTTTGAAACTGCTTTAGAGCTAGAAATACTGCTTTCAGCTCCAAGTGGTTTATGTGCAACTTGCTCTCTGGTAGGGACCAAGTTCCCCTTGCAGTGTGCTCGTCTAAGTGATTTTGATGCGTCTGTAAATATTTGCAGAGCATGTTTTAGAGGGTGTAATGGTTGACCTAGTAGCACATTGCCCTCCTCCAGCCACCACCTTAGATGAGGGTGGAGGGATTTGGGAACAGGGATCACCTTTTCTAGTGATTCTGGGACCCTCCAGTTGTTTTTCAAGTGCCACTGTATGGGTCTCATGTGTAGACGCCCCAAGTGGACTTGTTTTTCTGTTGCTGTGAGTAGGCCTATGAGGGACATGAATTGTCGGACTGGGCATACCGGATCCGACAGTATTGATCTGATCTTGTCTGTCAAGGTCTGCCAACGTTCCTCTGTTGGTCTGACCCTGCCCTCCTTCAGGTCGAACTGGTAACCTACGAAGTTGAAGACCTGCTGTGGGACCAGTTCTGACTTTTCCCTGTTCACCAGCCACCCTAGTTCCTGGCACAGTGTGACTAGGGTTTGAGTATGCTGGAGACAGTTGTCGTGGGTAGAGGCTCTCACCAGCCAGTCGTCTAGGTACTGGTGGATCCTTATACCCTTCTGAAGTGATATGAGTTTGACCTCTTTGGCCACCACTGTGAACTCCATGGGGGCTGTGGACAGGCCAAAGGGAAGGGCTTTGAACTGGTAGGACCGACCCTGGAGGTGAAAACACATGTACTTCCTGGACTGACTGTGAATTGGTATGTGGAAGTATGCGTCTTTGAAATCTATGGATGTGACCCACTCCCCTGCCTGTAGGGAGGTTCTTATTGTCTCTGGGGTCTCCATCTTGAATGACCCTGTGTTTAAAAAGGTGTTCAAGGTACTCAGGTCTAGGATTGGTCTCCACCGGTTGTTGGGTTTGGGTACCAAGAATAGCCGGTTGTAAAACCCCAGTGAGTTTTGATTTTCCACCAGTTCGACTGCATTTTTGTTTATCAGCTGATACAGTGCCTCTAAAAGGAAGGACTGTTTGGTTGGATTGTGGTAGTTGCTTATTACAGTCGGTGACCTTGTCAAGTGGGGTCTGAACCGGAAGGGGAGAGTGTAACCCTCCCTCAGTGTGTTTACCACTTTTGGACTTGAACCCAGGGTTTCCCATTTCTCCCAACACTGCTGTAACCTGGCCCCTACAGGCGGATCTATAACAGCATGTTGGGCATTGGTGACAAGATTTACAGAACACAAGTGACCTACACAGGAAACATCTTTCACATATTTTATTTCTGTGTAAATTTGACATGCATTGGGATTTACGCCTTTCCTTTGTGGCAACCCGGTGACAATATGAGCATTTGCAACACAAGAGTCTACATTCAAATTTAAAGTCACTTTGCTGTTCTCTGCTGCCACAGGTGCTGGGTCCAAGTCTCCCTGGCCGGTAACACATACAGAGTTCATCTGACTGGTCACAGAATTTACAGAGTAATTGTCATTTATGAGACTTGGACCCCTTAGCCGGCTTCTGGGAGAATGTGGAGGCTTTGCCACGACCTCTCCTGGCTTGCTGCTTGTCTTTGATTTGTTTCCAAGCAGGGACGTTCTTCTTGTCGGTGTGATGGCTAGTCGACTTGTCACTTACTGCATATGGGTGAAAGCGACCTTGATGTCGGTGTGAAGTACCGGAAGAACGCCTCTCCTCACTCTTACTGATTTCCTCTTCAGCTTTTGCTATAAGCTGGTCTGGGAATAAAGCATTCAGATGAACTGGAGACGTTCTCAAGGCGTGCACAGTGTCTTGCTTCACTCCAGCATGTAAATAGTCCAGGTAACTATCCCTGCGAGCAAGGGTGAAGTTGGCCATGTTGATAAAAACAGCTTCTGAAAGATCTTGCATAGTCCTGGCCATTGCTTGAGATACTGACCGGTTGAAAGTTGTTAAATACTCCAGTTCACTAACAGCTTGCTTCACCTTCTCAGATGACTTCCCCTTACTGTCCAGACGCAGGGTTTTTAACTGAGAGTTCATAGAGTCTTGAACCCTGGTCAAACACCTTGACAGACCAGCAGCCTGGTTGCACATTATTGTCTGTTCACGAGCTGCCCTCTCCCAGCGTCTGAGGAGATCCTGACTGAAGGCCCGGGAGGGTGGAGCAGAAGGCAAATTTCTTCTGGCAACCCTGCTGAATGAGTGGTTGAGTTTAGCCGGATCCGGTGACCAGGTACGAACTGCAGAACTCTCACTGTCTTTCTCAGCATGCATCCCATACCACCTAGAAGCTCTAGGGGTTTTGATGAACTGGTCCCTGAGGAGGCCAGTGTTGTCAGTGTTTCTGGTGGGGTAGCCTTCTTTGATTGTGAGGTTAAGACTGGACATCTTCCTGCACAACCAATCGTCCACAGGAAGTTTCACACTGACTTTACCGGTTGGCTGGACACGTGTACCGGCAAAGGGGTTGTCATCTGCAGTAGAGGACACAGTTTCGAACTCAGGAACCCTGTGCCAGTTCATGAAACTTCTCACACCCCTCATTGTTTCCCTGTAGATAGCCTCCTCAGTGTGTTCAGTCTCAGGGTCATCTCTGGAGGCATCCCTGTCTGCTGACCGGTCCCGGTGGATGTCACCATCCAGGGAACCGGTTTCGCTGCACTGGTCAGCTTCACTATCAGAGGCTGCACTCAGATCTACTTCACCGGTGGGCTGAACCTCTGGGAACGAACCGGGGGCCTGAACAGGCTGGGTTGCTATCCCTGCACCGGGAGCCCCAAGGGGCTGGATGGCAGTCTGCATCTCCTCTACAGCAATACCGGTAGCCTGGTCAAGGCAGGGATCAGATTTCTCTACTGGCAGACTGTTCTCCACAGGTAGACTGCTGGTGGAGGCACCAGGGTCAAAAAAGGGCTTCTGAGTGGGAGTCACATCTGAAGCTGGCTTCACAACTGGTTCAACCGGCACTGTGAAGGTCTTGGCCAATAACATCGCCTCAAGTCTGGAAAACCTCTCTGCCCACTTATCATCCAGTTGTTTAAGATCTTCAGTGGACGGTCTACTGCTTGAAGATCTCTTCTTGCTGGCAGACGGCTTGGGAGACTCACTACGTTTCATCTTCTTGGTAGGGGTCGACTGCACAGCCTTGACCTTTTCCACTTTACCCAGCACGCTAACGTGTGCTGGGTCCACAAGAGTGGGGGTGGATGAGGTCGAAGAATTGGAGGTCGTCTTCTTTTCTTTTCTGTCCCTGCAGGTTGGTGTAGCCAATTGAAGGGCCTGCTCAGGGGTAAACCCTTTACAGATTACACATTCCTTCTTCAGGACACAGGGGTCGTCGCCTAGCCCTTTGTCCCTACAACGTGCACACTTGGAGTGGGAGTCGAACCCAGGCATAGCGTGTCCGCATGAACCTCTTCTTTGTCCTGGTGATGACATAGTTGTAGATAAAACTTCTAAACTACTTCAAAGATGAAATAAAGTGGTTGTGTTCGGTATAAAACCAAAAGTTCCTTGTCGTTGAAAACACGTCTTCACTCTCCACGCGCCAAACGAAAAAGATGCTATGACATCACGATGTCTAGACAGGAAAAGGAAGTACGATGCGCCACCTGGCGAATGCACTCTCCTGGCCGGTCCTGCCGGTATTATATACAGGATGTCTTTTTCTGACATTTGGCGGGACCGGTCGCGCCGACCGGTAAAGCAATTGTCCATTGGATAGGATGTATTAACGCAATAAAAACTCAAAATCGGCTATTTTATGACCCCAGTTTGACCCATAAGGGGGGTTGGGGGGTAAAACTGACCAGCTATTTAGACTCTCCATATGTGCTTTCCCAATACCTCTTAATACATTCTGAAGCTATAAAAGCAACAATAAAGGAGATATAAGGCAAAAACTCAAAATCAGCTATTTTATGACCCCAGTTTGACCCATAAGGGGGGGACCGTGGGGTAAAACTGACCGGCTATTTAGACTCTCCACATATGGTTTCCTATTACCTCCCAGTACATTTTACAGCTCTAAATGCAATACTTAAGAAGATAATAGGGGGGTTGGCCTAAATTTAAGGCTTTCAGATTGGAAGGTGTCAGAAAATCACTCATAAATGAGACATTTTTCAAGGGATTGCTCCCAAAATTTAATCAGCTCGCGTTTTCGATAGTATGAACAGGTGTGTCAAATTATAAGGCTCTGTAGCAAGTAGTTTTTCCTGAACTGTGATGACGGGGGGTGTACTTCAAAAAATAGTTTTTGATCATGTGACCTTCATAAAGGTCAAAGGTCAAATTTAAGCATGCAGAAACATTTTCCCACGCCTAAGGTATATAACTGCCAAATATGGTTTGAAACCTTCTAATAATAAGGGAGATATTCAAGGGAGACCATAATGCGGCGGCGGCGAGGAAACTGAGGCGAAAACAAATAAGTGCCCTTTCAGGGACGCTTAATAAACCTGCATGCCAAATTTGGTAAAGATAGGATAAGAACTGTTGCCTAAAATGTCTGGAAACCAAGTGTGACGCCGGACAAAGCAAAAATAATATGTCCACCCCCCAGTGGGTGGACATAATGATAGAAAATACTAGTCTGAGTCCCGTTTACAGTGTCACAGTCCCGAGGGCCGGACCTGTAGAAAAGCCAAAAACCTGAATGAATGGATGACAGTGCTAAAACTGTCTGGATGTTTGGATGAAAGGATAGAAGTGCAGCCAATGCTCACTTATATGGGGTGCAGTCCCTAAGGGCTGGATCACGTGTGAGGACAAGCCCTAGGCTTGAATTCTCGAAATTAATGCCACCCTAAAACGATTAATGACAACCTTAAAAAGTCCTTAATACTTTGACACTATATATTAAAAAACAAAAAGACCTTACCCAAACATCATGATGAGGTGGACTTATACCTGTACCCTGGGATTAGACTCCTGAAGACTTGGTTGTAGTGGATGTGCCCCCCCCCCCTTTTTTTTTCTTTCCGAGGATACCTGGTCTGAGGGGAAGGATCTAGGACTTGTTGTGCCGCCACCACTGGTCCCAGATACATATTGTTGTCGTTGTCTGACCAAGTAAGGTCCTTTTGGTAAAAATTTTGTAAATGTGTTGTGAGCTTTCCAGTGACAAGCTTGCATGAATTGGTCCACCCACACCCCACCGTAAAAGGCCTTAGAGGCCACAAAGGCCCGAATGTCATGCGTGTCAACAATGGCAGTCCTGTAACCATAATGGTAGAGGGGCGTCTGTTTAGATCTTGGTACAGGTACATGAAGAAATCTGAGATATGTTTCACAGATGGAGTGGAGAAACCCAACGAATTTTCACTGCACCATTTTTTAGCTTACTGGCCAACGGCCGTAAGCTAATGGCATGGCCTGGTGTCGTCTTCGTTGTTGTTATTGTTGTCGTCAACAATTTTTTCCAGCCTCTTCTCCTCAGAAACTACTGCACCGATTTCTTTGAAATTTGGTATGGAGCTTCCTTGGGTAGAGGACTATCATTTTTACTCATTGCATGTTTTTCAACCAATCAGAGAAGGTCACATGACCAAAAACATGTTTTTCAAAAGGGTGTGCTTGTCTGGATGATAACTTAAAAAGCGCTTCACCTATTCACATGAAATTTTGCAAGTAGGTTCGTTATATACATGTCTGGAAATCAATAACTTTTCGAAGTGATCCAATACAAAATGGCCGACTTAATAATAATTTACTAAATGTCTCGATTTTTCTTAACGCTGAAAAAACAAAAACGTGTTTATCTCAGAAACGGAGCGAGATAGAGCGATTTCGTCGAAATTTTCGACCCCTGGGGTTTCTAAGGAGCGTACTCTGTGGAATTTTCAAAAAATTTTCCCCTCCCCAAAAATGGCGGCCATTTTGAATTTTCGATTTTTGCCCAAAATGGAAAAACACAAAATTGCTTGTATCTCCTTAACCGTGCGAGATAGAGCGATTTCGTCGAAATTTTCGACCCACAGGGTATGACAGGAATGTACTCTTGGCAATTTTCAAAAAAATTTCCCCTCCCCAAAAATGGCGGCCATTTTGAATTTTCGAATTTTTGCCAAAAATGGAAAAATGCAAAATTGCTTCTATCTCCTTAACCGTGTGAGATAGAGCGATTTTGTCAAAATTTTCGACCCATAGGGTATCTAAGGACTGTACTCTTGGCAATTTTCAAAAAAAATTTTCCCCTCTCCAAAAATGGCGGCCATTTTGAATTTTCGAATTTTTGCCTAAAATGGAAAAACACAAAATTGCTTCTATCTCCTAAACCGTGCGAGATAGAGCGATTTTGTCGGAATTTTCAACCCACAGGGTATCTAAGGAATGTACTCTTGGCAATTTTCAAAAAATTTTCCCCTCCCCAAAAATGGCGGCCGTTTTTAATTTTCGAATTTTTGCCTAAAATGGCAAAACACAAAATTGTTTCTATCTCCTAAACCGTGTGAGATAGAGCGATTTCATCAAAATTTTCGACCCATAGGGTATCTAAGGAATGTACTCTTGGCAATTTTCAAAAAAATTTCCCCTCCCCAAAAATGGCGGCCATTTTGAATTTTCGAATTTTTGCCAAAAATGGAAAAATGCAAAATTGCTTCTATCTCCTTAACCGTGTGAGATAGAGCGATTTTGTCAAAATTTTCGACCCATAGGTTATCTAAGGACTGTACTCTTGGCAATTTTCAAAAAAAATTTTCCCCTCTCCAAAAATGGCGGCCATTTTGAATTTTCGAATTTTTGCCTAAAATGGAAAAACACAAAATTGCTTCTATCTCCTAAACCGTGCGAGATAGAGCGATTTTGTCGGAATTTTCAACCCACAGGGTATCTAAGGAATGTACTCTTGGCAATTTTCAAAAAATTTTCCCCTCCCCAAAAATGGCGGCCGTTTTTAATTTTCGAATTTTTGCCTAAAATGGCAAAACACAAAATTGTTTCTATCTCCTAAACCGTGTGAGATAGAGCGATTTCGTCAAAATTTTCGACCCATAGGGTATCTAAGGACTGTACTCTTGGCAATTTTCAAAAAAAATTTTCCCCTCTCCAAAAATGGCGGCCATTTTGAATTTTCGAATTTTTGCCTAAAATGGAAAAACACAAAATTGCTTCTATCTCCTAAACCGTGCGAGATAGAGCGATTTTGTCGGAATTTTCAACCCACAGGGTATCTAAGGAATGTACTCTTGGCAATTTTCAAAAAAATTTCCCCTCCCCAAAAATGGCGGCCGTTTTTAATTTTCGAATTTTTGCCTAAAATGGCAAAACACAAAATTGTTTCTATCTCCTAAACCGTGCGAGATAGAGCGATTTCGTCGAAATTTTCGACCCACAGGGTATGTAAGAAATGAAAAAAAATGGAAAAACAAAAATTTCCTTATCTCCTTAACCGTGCAAGATTAACCGTCAAAATTTTCGACCCAACCGTCCTATTTCTATTTGAGTTATAAGGGTGAAACGGTGCACAGACAGACACAAACAAACTGATCACAATAACCCTCTCCTATTGTCGAGCGTTAACTAGAAAAGTATTGCATTTACAGCATTTTGTTAAAATATGTTATTCATCTACTTTTTCCATAGCAACAACATGGTCAGTAACTTGGGTGTCTATCTTGATAGCTAAGTGAGTAATACCTACTTTTGGACTTTTCACAAACTTCCATCATGAGTAAAATCACTTGTAACTTGAAAACTATTGCATTTAGAGAATTTGGTGCAAATCTGTTATTCACCTACTTTTGGGTCAGCTATAACATAATAAAATTTCAGACCTCCAGCTCGTGGCATAGCCGAGTAATAGCTACTTTTGCCTTTGCTGGTGAATACATTTTGCATCTGGCCACAGATGCGTCCTTGATCTAATTTACAAATGAAACAGGATCTTGTAAGACTGCTGTACAGTTTTGGCAAAAGGTTCATGGGGTGGACATTACACATGATAATGTGTGTTCTATACTATCCTGTTTCTATTCATATGTCACAGCTACTATCAACAGGGCATCCTATTTCTAGTTACAACTTTTGGCAGCCATCTTGGATTTCTGCGGAAAATAAAACATCATAAATATCTCGGAAACTGTAAGACATAAAGCACTTTCCAGTGAAGTTTGTACCCTAGGGGTAGTAAGAGTATTTTGTTGCAACCCCAAAAAATTCAATTTTTTTTTTCAAATTTTGGCGGCCATCTTCGATTTATGCGGAAAATAAAAAATGGTAATATCTCAGAAACTGGAAGAGATAGCGCAATTTTCAGTAAATGTTGGACCCTAGGGATAGTAAAGAGTATAAACGCTTGCATTATTACTTATGTTAAAGCTGTGGGGTATACTTTCTCCCACATTTATTTCATATTTGGTAGATATCTTGTCACACTTTTCGTAGATGTGATGTGAAAATCAAGTGAGTTATACCCTTTCTACATTTTCTCTCAAAAAATTGTCCGGGGCCCAGACATGATGTAAAAATGGCAAGGTCACTACAGTAAGGTGAAACTAAGGTTACACTATCGAAAACACACAATAACCTAATTTAGACTCCTGACATTCTAAGAAAAGTTTTTTCCTAACTTTCTGGTACATAATGAAATGTATGCATGCAAAACTGACAAATCATGTTTAGCCTTCATGTTTAGCGTTCGCCAGGGGTAGACGTTTTTACGATGCGGTTTTAAATTTTCATTTTAACCATAGAAATAAGCCTGTAAAAATAAGTATTTGCTACAATATATCTGTTATGAAGCACATCTTGGTGAAATAAAGAGATTATAAGTATATATTGTCCCTAGACATTGTTAAACTGTTTGTTTACCCTCAAACGGGTATTATCGCCCACCCGATAATTCCCGCGGTTCTTTACTATTGTTGTCCACCACAACCAAATTAACTGTACTATATTCAAAGCCCTGATCTACAATAACCAAACATACTATATTAAATGTAAAGCCCAGATACACCATCTACATTCAGCTAAACCCTTTCCACCATCTTACATACAAAGCCCACATTTACAATAACCAAATTAATAGCCCTGATTAACTATCCATACCACAATTTTAAAAATATGCACTAATCTTTTTCCTGCTTTCACAATCTACTACAACTTTCTCTTTTGGCTCCATTGTGAAAGACAGGTTTGTACATAGGGAAGGTAAGTTGCACCTCTTCTAAATTTTTAATTCTTGGCCTCTGTTGGTCTGGCAATGCACTTTTCGTTCAACTAACCCACAAAGTAGATTTGTCATCATTTCATATCTTTGCTCTTAGTTCTACATTTTTTAGTCGTATACATACTTACTAACAGTATTTTTCGAAATGCATTTCTTGCATTTTGCCCTTTACCTCATACTGAGCGGGATCAGAGTCTGTGACTCATCTGAACCAGTCATGCACTCAGGCCATCCTGTGGTCATTGAGTCGGGGATTCACCCATGTGTAGATAGCATCAATTTTGCCTATCTGGCTTTCCAGGGTCACTGTCGAAGGGTGACCCATAGTTTTCGGAACGTAAGTCCGTGGACATCATTGCTCCTAGCTCTCTCAGGTGATATCAGTCTCAATCCAGGCCCTGGTTCTAGATCTCTTAATGGTTGTCTTCTCAACGTTAGATCTATCAGAAATAAATCGGCTTCCTTTCTGGAGTTCGTCAAAGATAACAATGCTGATCTTATAGCTGTCACGGTGACATGGCTTAGGCCAGAGGATACTGAAAGTTTTATCTCTAGTATCACACCTCCTGGTTATAAGTTCACTCATGTACCTCGAAATGTCAAGAAAGGGGGCGGAGTTGGCTTTTTCATCAAGGAGGACCTGAGTTTTGAGCGAGTTTCAAAAAACAGTTATCAGGCTTTTGAAAGTATCTCCATACAGATTAGCACTGGGCGTGCTAAAGATGTTATATTTCATGTAGTCTATAGGCCCCCAAATCTCTCAAAGTCACAGTTCCTGGACGAATTTGGCATGTTCCTCGAAGGTGCTGCTTTATCAGGCTATGAAAATATTATCCTTGGTGATCTTAATTTTCATCTGGATAAACATGACACCTGGACACTGAAATTTTATGATATCCTTGAGCAATTCAGTTTTACACAACTTGTCAATACACCCACACATATTCATGGTCATATTTTGGATGCTCTATGTGTGCGGGATTCCTTCTCCTGGGCCATTAGCCCCAAACTTATTGGGGGACTATCAGACCACCAGGCAATAATATTCAGCTGCATCTTCCCTGTCAGAGAATCCTGTAAGTTTCAATGTGTTCCCATCCGTAAAATTCACACGATAAATACTTCAGATTTTAGAATGGATATCCTAAATTCCGACCTCATTAGATGCCCGTACAAAACTGCCAGTCTTCTCAGTCATCAATACTTTAATACTTTGAGAAGCCTTCTTGACAAGCACGCCCCAATCATGAAGAAAAATATACCGAGACATGCCGAGACTGGTTTCATGAATTGTGACATCCTCAAAGCAAAACGACTCAAGAGGAAATATGAGCGGGCATGGCGTCGTGAAAACTCAGCCAGTAATCGTAGCTGATACCGGGCTGCAATCAACCACTATAATTTCCTGCTTGAGAAGTCCAAATGCAATCATTATTCCAACATTGTGGCTGAAAACCAAGGAAGTCCCAAGGCTCTGTGGAACTGTTTCAAAAAGATCTTACATAGGTCCTCTGTTGCTGTTCTACCAGATTACACAAATAAAACCAACCTTGCGAACACTTTCTGTAAGTTCTTCTATGACAAAATCCTCAAGATAAGATCCACATTGCAGTCATCAATACTATCTTCAGTTACTAGACCCAACCCCACTAAAAATACTCTGTCCTCTTTCACACCTGTGTCAGAGGAAGAACTACTCAAAATTCTAAAGTCCTCACCATCCAAATCATGTGACCTTGACCCGATTCCGACGTCACTGGTCAAGGAGTGTGCTGATATTCTCATCACCCCCATCACTAAAATTGTAAATTATTCAATCACAGAAGGTAGCTTCCCCAACTGTTTTAAGATGGCATATGTCACCCCCCTTCAAAAGAAGCCGAGCCTTGACAGAAATATCCTCAAAAACTACAGGCTGGTGTCAAACCTCAGCTTTATATCTAAACTTATTAAGAAGGTGGTGGCAAAGCAGCTCAATGAATCTATTTCGCACGAGGGGCTCTTAAATGTCAACCAGTCTGCTTATAAGAGTTCCCACTCCACTGAAACCGCATTGTTGAAGATTCAAAATGATATAGCTCTCTCAGTGGACTCAGGAAAGGCAGTGGCCCTAACATTATTAGACCTATCGGCGGCGTTTGATACGATTGATCATTCTCTTTTATATGACTGCTTGCATGACTGGTTTGGTCTAGATGGTACTGTTTTGTCATGGATCAAATCATATCTTTCAAACCGTAAACAAAAACTTAAAATAGCTGACAGTTTCTCTGAGGCCGTAATTCTCCCTTTCGGAGTCCCCCAAGGCTCTGTACTGGGTCCTCTCCTTTTCACCCTCTACACTAGTCCCCTCAGTCAAGTTATTTCAAAATTCAATGTTACTCATCACCTGTATGCCGATGACACCTAGATCTACCTAGCAGTTGACTCCAGGAATTTTGACTAGCATGGAAGAGCTGACCGAGTGTCTCAAGTCTGTACAGGAGTGGATGGACGGTGTCAAACTAAAACTAAACCCAGAAAAAACTGAATTTATCATAATAGGTCAAAAAGCCATCAGAGAGTCGCTTGCACCAAATTTCCCTGTTCCACTCCTCCAAAACAATATCTCTCCGTCGGTGGAAGTAAAAAATCTGGGTGTTATTTTTGACTCAGACAACTCCTTTGACAATCATGTTGCCAAGGTTTGCAGAGCATGTTACTATCATCTTCGTGATTTGCGACGAATTCGCAAATTCCTTGGAGTTGAGACAGCAATACTTCTGGCAAATGCTATGGTGAGTAGTCGTCTAGACTACTGTAACTCTTTACTCTATGGGGTAAGCAAGTCCAACATAGCCAAACTACAGAGAGTCCAGAATGCTCTTTGCCACATGATCTTCAGAGTTGACAAAATGAGTCATGTTACACCCTTTTTGAAAAAACTCCACTGGCTCCCAATTCAACATCGCATCCTCTTTAAGTATAATCTTTTGGTATTCAAGGCTATTAATCTTTCACAGCCCCCGTATCTCTCAGCTTTAATAAGATCGAGCAGTCTCACTCGCGGCAACAGGCTATCTATCTCCTCAACCCGCCCTAAGAAGCACATAGGCAGGCGTGGCTTTGCAGTAGCCGCACCAGCTGAATGGAACAAGCTGCCACAGACTGTCAGATCTCAGCAAACAATAGATGGTTTCAGAAGCCAGCTAAAGACCTACTTGTTTAGGCTGGCTTACCCCCCACCTTAGTCATACCCTGGCAGGCGCTTTTTAGATGTCGACCCATGCCTGTCCCTGGACTCTCCCTTCTTGGTCTCAAGCGCATTAGGAGAGCGCATTTGTATCAATTTTGCGCTATATAAATCCTACTATTATTATTATTATTATTAAATAATAATTGCTTTATTGAAGAAGTTGTATTACATTGAAGTTTTACTTGTGTTCACAATATATATTCTTTTGCATTATCACCGACCTATTTGGGTGACCAGGTTATATCATCACAGAATATAACTAGATTGGGCCAACTCGGCGCCAACATATCCCCAGACAGGTCATCACTCACGCCACAGGTTTTGATCGGGAATTTTTTAAAACATAATTACCCATTATTATATGAACTTCAGCACATCAATCTACTCTGTTTATATCTCCCCAAGGAAGATGGTGTATCCCCAGACGCCGAATACATAACTCAAATTATATTTTCAATCTTCCTGCAATGATAACTCTAAACCTATTTTCAAAGTATTTAAATGATTGATGATTGAATGTCCATTCTAAAATAATAATCCCAAAAGAGCATATCTGTTTCTATATTTGTTGACAAATAAAATATTATTTTTAACTCAACTCATCATATTTTTCAATCTTCCTTCAAAGTATTTAAATGATTGATGATTCAATGTCCATTCTAAAATTCATAATCCCAAAAGCGCATATCTGTTTCTATATTTGTTCACAAATAAAATATTATTTAAAAAAAAATTATTTATATTATTATTTTATTATATTATTTTTAGAATTTGCAAATTGTTTTCAGTTATTCATTTCCTCTATACCTATATATGTGGTCCATATATATGCAACCTAAATATGTGACACAATCTCAGTTCTGACTCCCCTTTGTGTTATATGTAATGAAGCCCACCACCTCCCACCCCCACCCCTCTCCCCTTCTCCACACCTCTCTCACTATTACACAAGATCTGCAACCCCATTGAGTTCTTTGTTTCTCATCTGATATCATTAAATACCTTTGTTTATTTAGTGTCACTCAATATAGCTGGAGGTCCCAGAGGTGGGTGGGGGGAATCCGGGTGGGGGATGTGGGTTGAGCATAAATGGTAAACAAACAATCTATATAAAAGGGGTACTCAAATACAAAAAGAATTGAGAATTTTAAGTATGTGATTATCAACTGAAATGAGTTCATAACTGTAGGAGCTGTGCCAAAATTAACTGAGGCAAGTTGAATAAAACTGGGCTAGTTGAGGGTTAAAAATCCTCTAGTTTTACTACATAAGGATATAATTTCATTAATATTGGGACTTAAAGCTCACTTAAAGTGTCCATTTTGTCTACTTGAATATGTTTAACCAGTTTCATTTTAAAAAGTGAAAAACTCAGCAAGCAGAGGTATAACACACAAAAATAAGTTCTTAAAAGACTAAGATAGCCATAACATTATTAATATTCAAAATTTAAATAGACAGGCATTTCCTTTTAAAAATTCAAAGATTTCAGCTCTATAACCCACATAGTTTGACAGTTACTGGGCTTTAAAGTGGCATAATATCCATAAATTGGGTTTCTGTGGGCATTTTACAATTGTTAAAGAGACCTTAGCAATTAAACTACAGATCTGAAACTTTTTGGGGGACATACATAACAAACAAAAATTATATATAATACAGTTTAAGACTTGTCACACTAAGCATTTCCAAATAACAGGGCAAAATACGGAAAAAATGTCAAAAAAGGCACTTGGGCGAGTGTCTATGGCCCTCATACACAGGTTAAATGTCTACTAAAAACCTTGATTTTCGGCATATGTAAAAAGGACATAATAATGCATTCCCAGATGGGATTTCAGCTCCATCAATCACATAGTTTAACAGTTACAGGGCTTAAAGGTGGTAAAAAGTCCAAATATTGGGTCATTGTGGGCCTTTTAGAGATCTCGATGTGGCTTTCAAATTAAAGCTTCAGACTTAAAATTTGTTACATACTAAGATTACACATAGAATATGTATCTAATAAAGTTTGAAACTTCTCAGACTTACCATTTCCAAGTTACAGAGCAAAATATGTGAAAAATGTCTTAAAAGGGTCACTCAGGTGGGTGTTTAAGGTCCTCATACACAGGTTAAATGTCTACTTGAAGCCTTGATTTTTGGCACATGTAAAAAGAACATAATAATGTATTCCCAGATGAGATTTCAGCTCTATCAGTCACATAGTTTAACAGTCACAGGCCTTAAAATTGGCAAAAAGTCCAAATACTGGGTCTTTATGGGGCCTTCTAGAGACCTAAATGTGGCCTTCAAATTAAAGCTTCAGACTTAAAATTTGTCACATACTAAGATTACACATAGAATATGCATCTAATACAGTTTGAAACTTCTTAGACTTACCATTTCCAAGTTACAGGGAAAAATATGTGAAAAATGTCTAAAAATGGTCACTCGGGTGGGGATTTATGGTCCTCATACACAGGTTAAATGTCTTCTTAAAGCCTTAATTTTTGGCACATATAAAAATAACATACTAATATCTTCTCAGATAGGATTTGAGCTCTATCAGTCACATAGTTTGACAGTCACAGGGCTTAAAAGTAGCAAAAAGTCCAAATATTGGGTCTTTGGGAGCCTTTTAGAGACCTCAATTTGACCTTCAAAATTAAAGCTTCAGACTTAAAATCTGTTACATACTAAGATTACACACAGAATATATATCTAATACAGTTTGAAACTTCTCAGACTTACCATTTCCAAGTTACAGGGAAAAAGATGTGAAAAATGTCTTATAAGGGTCACTCGGGTGGGTGTTTATGGTCCTGATACACAGGTTAACTGTCTATTAAAGGCCTAAATGTTGGGGCACATATAAGAAAACACATAGATATATTCCCAGATGATATTTAACTTAGATGAGAGACATAGTTTGAAAGCTACAGTGCTTGAAAGTGACAAAAAGTGCATAAATTGGGTCTCTGTGGGCACTTTTGAGACCTTAAGTCGACCCCTTTGGGTAAACCTACAGCCCTAAAATTTTCTACAGACAAGGATTACATATCAAAGTTATACCTAGCGCAGTTTGAGACTCATCAGAATTATCACTTCCAAATTATAGGGCAAAATATGTGAAAAGTATAGCAAAAAATCCCTAAGTGGGGGTATTTATGGGCCTCAAACACAATTTTCTCCTCAACTTAAAGTCATGATTTTCGGCACATGTACTAAGAACATATTAATGTGTTGTCAGGTAAAATTTCAGCCAGCTGAGCATCATAGTTTGTGACCTACAGGGCTCTAAGTGGCCAAAAGTGCAATTACTGACCTTAAGGTGGCCATAAGTTCTTTTTTACTGGGAGTTTAAGGTCACCTTAAAATAGGGATCTTCCTTTGGGCACCCTTAACATGTGTACCAAGTTTGAAAAAAAAATATTAATTTGTTTTTGAGTTATCGCGTCCACAAGGAAATTTCTACGGCGGCGGCGGCGGCGCGACGGACCTGAATCCAATATATCCCCGACTTTCGTCTAGGGATATAAAAATACATGTGACGAAATACACAAGTATGAAAAAAGTATTTGGGTGGCACAACCACAACATGCGGGTCGCCAGTAAGTAGCAGGCCTTGGCCTATTTTTCAAATAGGGCCCACTTTGACCTGTAGATGGTCCTTGTTGATGACCTCTGAGGGGCAGGAATTCTCTCTGCCACCTCCACAGAGAAGCCTTGTTCTTGGAGCTGTCCACTCCTAGACACCAGGCGTGGAGGTGGAGGTGTTGAAGGTTGCTGTGAAACATACTTGTGGGACTGTTTGAGAAGTGTTGTTGACACTGGAAGTTGCAGTGGGATCTCTGTTGAGAGCTGCACTAGGTCCCAAAACCAGGGCATCCCTGGCCAGCCTGGGGCTATTACAATGATCAGGCAGTGGCAGTGCCTGATTTTTTGGATCACCCTGTGAAGGAGAGCCATTGGAGGGTAAGCATAGGCAGTGAGACCCGTCCAGTTTAAGTTCAGAGCATCTATGTCCCAAGCCTTTGGGTCTGGGACTGGCAGATTTGTTTGAACACCTGTGGATGCAGTGACCATTTTTTTGACTGCGCTTGGTTGGACCTGGACAGGAGGTCGGCCATCACATTCAGACACCCTGGAATGTGTCTGGCTTTCAATGTTATGTGATAGCGATGACACCATGTCATGATCTTAAACAGGAGCGCGCACATCTCCACTGGGCGAGTTCCTCCTTGTTTATGTAGGCTACCACTGTTGAGTTGTCCATTGCCACAAGTACTGTTTGGTTCTGAAACTGGTCCTTGAAATTCTGAAGGGCCAGTGAGACCGCCTTCAATTCTAGGACGTTTATGTGTAGCCTTTTTCCCGGTTTGACCACAGACCCTTGGTAGAAAATTATCTAAATGAGCGCCCCAACCTTTGTTTGAGGCGTCTGTAAAGAGATGGATACTGTGGTCTTTGGGATGAAGGTCTGAACCTCTCATCACTTTTGCAGGGTTCTGCCACCAGTCTAGGTGTGCAGAAATGGCATCTGTCAAAGGAAGGAGGTTGTGCAATGATTGAGGATATCTCCAGTGCTCCTTGAGGTGAAACTGAAAAGGGGCTTATGTGAAGGCATCCCTCCGGGACCATCTGCTCCATTGAGGCGGGCAACCCAATTAGCAACATCAAACATCTTGCAGTCAAAACATGTTTTGACTTGAGTCGTAGGATTAAATCCTGAAGTTTGAGCCATCTCTCTTGAGTGGGTTTTACAAGGGCTGAATCTAGATGGTATTCGTAGCCCACAAACGAAAATACCCGAGTAGGTTTTAGTTCTGACTTTTCCTGATTTATTATCCAACCCAAGGACTAAGTCAGGTCTACCACTGCCTGAGTGTTCACTTGGGCTTCCTCCTGAGAGTGGGACCTGATCAGCCAGTCGTCCAGGGAGTGGTGAAGTCCGAGTCCTCTGGAGAGGGCCATTAGCTTCACCTCCTTTACAATGATTGTAAAGACCTGGGGGGCTGTGGATAGTCCGAAAAGGGGGGGGGGGGGGGTTTCCATTTTGAACTTTTCTACGTGTAGAAAAGTGTTGAGCCTGCTTAGGTCTATGACTGGCCTCCACCTTTGGTGAGGCTTGGTTACTGGAAAACAGGCAACTTTTACATTTTTCACCCTTTCGATTACGTTCTTTAACAGAAGAGACTGGATACCAGTGGCCAGAGCTTGGTCTTTGACGGGCCTTGTACTCTGATAGGATCAGAGTAAATCTGACCAGATTTGGTTTAGAAAGGAATGGCAGTACATAGCCATTGGTGATAATGTTTAACACATTTGATGAACATTTGTTTGTTTGCCAGTCTCTTCTGAAAGAACGGAGGCGACCTCCTACTAGTGGACTGAGGGAGGCTATTGAGGAGACATTGGGGGGAGGGGTTTCCACGCCCTCGCCCCCTAGAGTGGGGTCGAAAACGACCCCTGGAGCCTCTGAAGTTCGATTTCCCCCTGGCTGAGAAAAACGACTGGTTACTGCTCTGGGAGGAGTTGCCCCCATAGGGGCGTATCCTGTAGGAGCCTCTTTTCTTGTGGGGACCACGAAAGAGCTTGTTTTGATAGGGTCCAAAAACCCTGCAAGTCTTTTGAGGTGCCTTTTTTGAGGAGGAAGTCTTCTCCCTCCTGGACTGAGACTTAAACAAAGTGGAAGGCCAAAAGGACGAGTTCCTCCCCTAGTTGTGGTTGTAACAAGGTAATTTCGGCTTCGCGCCTAAGCAAGCCGGTGTTACCCATAGTGAAGAGTTCCCTCTGGAGAATATGGGCTAAGGATTTGCTGAGACAAGTAAGGGCCCTGAGTTGGATAAGAACAGTCTTATTCCAAAGGTCTAAGTAATCACAGGCTTATAAGGGCCCTGAGTTCGATAAGAACAGTCTTATTCCAAATGTTTAAGTAATCACAGGCTTACATAGCTTTTTCAGGATCAGCACCTTTCCTGATCTGACATTTCACCTTCTTAAAGGTTGATTTTATACTATCCTGACACTTCTCCAACGTGATAGTTGAGAGTGTAGATATTTGTCTCGCTTGATGTTCCAATTCCTTGGTCCAGAAAGGTCAGGCTTCTGAGGCCGAAGAGGAGATCTGATCCACCTCCACTTCTTGTGTATTAATAGCCACATTGAGGGACTTTAGGTTCTCTCAAAAACTGCATTGCCTCGAGAATAGAAGCCTGAAAAATACTCATTGGATAAAAAGACGAGACCCCAGTGAAGACTCGAGTTTGAACTCGATTTTTTCCTGCAATGCAGTACTTGGGGTGGTGGGACAGATTTTCTGACGTTTGTTTAAAAAATAATGCCTCGAAAGCAAGGGATTGAAAAGAACGTGGAGGGATAAATAACATTGCAGCATCCCCGAGATCTGCAAGAAAAACCACGAAAGGACTCAACGTCCTGATCACCCAAAGGTCAAGGTCATCATTTAAAGCGTCATATATTGAGAAATAAATACCTAATTTGCGTGTTCTGAAAAGAATCACATGTAAACACAATAAAGCTAGAGGCTTCTATTTATTGCTTGGGGAGGAAATAAATATGCAATAAAAGCATGTTGCTCGTGACAACCAATGCTCGGCAAAATAACAAACCTGATGAGACGAAAAACAAAACGCTCAGAATACAAAAGATACTTAGCCTGGAGAAACAAAACTTTCACAAAATATGTTATACATATTAGAAAACAAAATGGCTAGATGTGGATATCCAATAATACGTAAATACTGAGATATAGAAGAAAAAAACGTCTTTGACTTGATAAACATAGCTAATAAGGCGACGGCCAACGAGAAAGGATGTAACAAAAAGGGGTAAGTCACGTGACGACAACCTCGACTACGGTCAACACTAAATGTCTATTTTTCTTAGATGTTGGCCAGGTCGGACGGCCTCCCGAGAACAGCTATCAGTCCCACATGGTAAGCTATTGTAGCGCAATAAAAGTGTCACATTATCACCATGATTAAAACCTAGAACAAAATTATAAACCACACATAAATGTAAAGCTTAATAAACTATCCAGTCATGTAATATAATTTAAGATTTCTCAGATGCAAAGCTGTTCAGTCAAATCCTTTATGAGGAAGTGTCAAGAATTCCCTGTCAGAAGTAAATATTAGTCTGACCTATTGAAAGTTTAACCCATTAACTGGAAATTGTGGCTTTGAAGTATTTTTCAGATCCTGTGATATTTGTTAGGGTTGAACTGTACTACACTTGTACCATATATATTTTTTCAGGAACAAGTTTTTTTTTAAATTTGCCAAACAGCCCACAAACCTCCAGTGTCATCAACAGTTTCCCATGGTATTAGTGTCTCAGACCAATATTTCACAATTGTCCAAGAATGGCTCTGTGTTACTTGAAGTTTGGGACTGACAATGAAATTTAAGCTCAATACCAACTGCTAGTTTTTAATACTTCTTTAAGCAGCTTTTTCCTGACAAAAAATCTGTCAAATTGGTTAAGTTGTGATTGATCCTGCTTATAGACAAACGAAAAAAAATAAAAAATAAACCAGAATGGGTAAAACATCTTAATGAAACATAAGTTCAATTTATAATTAACAATTTATTATATTAAGATATTTGTCTCTAATAATACAAATAATACAATAGCTGATACACTTTCTAGATATAATAATAAGTTTCTTAAAATGTGTGTCTGGCCTACACACAGTATAAAGATCTACATTTATACACATATCAAAGGTTACTTGGCATTGTAAGCGTGAACTCTATGTAACATTAATAACACATGTTGGAAGCAAAGCCTGGGTACAAGTTCAATAGAGAACATCCCAATAACTCCTGAAGCAAACAAGAAATGTTGATTTTCATTATTTTCTAAACCGATTATCACAGAAACACACAATAACGCAAATTTGTGACCACACATTTTTTTTCACACACAAGAAAACCACACACACATTTTGTGCATACACCTTTTATTAAATCATGACAATTGTAAAATTTATTGGAAACATATCGGGTGTCTATTCTCAGCTGTATGACTGTTTTGTCTTGAACTCCACAACAATTCTTGGAACATTTCTCCGGACAAATATTTCAACATTACTTACCAAATAAGAAACTTGCTAAAGATAACAAAATATTGTGAAAAACAGACTGATTACTTTAGGTGTCACATCACTTTCAACACATTGTGGAGGTCACATGTCAACGGGTAGTTAGGGGGTGAAGCAAAGCAGTGCATACTCGTACTCAAGTGATTCTCCACTGCAAACACTGGGTAACAAAAACTTTCCCACTTTTGCTTGGGTCAAGGATGAAAACCCAGTACCTTACAGTTGGGAGGTGGGAGGAGAGTGTTTACCCTTGTGAAAATAAATGACATGATAATGAGTGACGGGATGTATCAGAACGCTTGATACGAATATATGGACATCATTCATAGAAAGAGAACTTTCTCAATGCTGCATGAAATTTTCTTTCAAATGACATTATTCTTTCTTTTGAAGACAAAAGACAGAAACTTTCAATACAATATAGCAGATACAAATTTTTGCATGCTTTTAAAAACCTGTATCAATATGTGATACTGTAGTGCTAAAATAAAGCAGACAAAATACATACAGAAACTTGAGAATTTCTTTCAAAGACCCTGTTGCACTAGTGATGTAGACTCTGTCAGTAGAACCAGTTTTAGTGGAAGTACTGTACATTGAACCACTTACTGGATTCCAATATACACAGCTGAGCCCCGTTAAGCTGGTCTCACTGTACAAAGAAACTGTATTTCCAGCACAGTTAAACCTGTACCTCAAGAACATAGTTTGAGTTAACTACGTGGATAATCAATGGTCCATAAAGCACAAGGTACAATTTAGTCTGACACAGTGGTCACTGGTAAATGTTTAGAGAACAGAAAAGTGTACATAAAATTGAAGTCAACTTACATTAGTTTGGATAAACATGCTTCAACTTAAATCAGTGGAACTGTGTTCAATATGTTGAAGGTCAATATTGAGGTTATACGCTTCTCTTTTGATAGCTAAGTTTCCCACAAGTTCAGACAGAAAGGCAACCTTGGAAACATTTGGGATTACAGGTGTAGAACCAAATCTCACTTAGGAGCATACCTCATTAGGATCGTAAATGAAGAAGCAAGTGCATGAAAGGGGTATTTAAACCTCAGGTGTTCCAAGAAAAGCAGTTTAACTTAGGGCTGTGAAAGTACTTGTCAAAGAGAAGTCCAGTACTCTTCAAAAAGTGAGGACTATTTGGAATTAAGAAAAGAGCACTCTTCTCCACCTGAATATTGACAGAACTTTCAAAACTAATCATGTAAATATTGAAATGTGGGTCAAATTCTGTGGCAACACATCTTCATTGCAAATAAAGCCAAATCCTTCTAAAACTGAAGGATGTGACCTACTGCAGAGTCCACACGATTGACAATAAACAAGGATTAAAAACTACAATACTTTTTTGTTTAAGTTAAAAAACATCAAAACACACTAAGAACTAGACACTTCTATGTAGAGACAAGTTACAAATATCTTAATACAGAGATAACTGTACAGAACAAGAACTGGCATTTGATATATAGTATTTACATATAAACACACACATGCGAACACACATTCATGGAGAGTACTGAAACAGTGCATGACTCCTTCGCCAAAGGTATGACCGAATTGTTGGTGCACTTGCACTTTGATCAGGTATTATCCCCCCCCCCCCCCCCCCCCCCCCCCCCAATTTGACAGTATATATCCAAAATACAGGGGCTGTATCAACAAAGGACTTAGCCAAATCTCAGGCTTAAAGTTGGGTAAATTTACATACAAAAGTTAAGCCGATGACTTGGCTGAGACCTTCAGTGAATATGGCCCTAGGTACATTGGTTTGTACACATATACATAGTATATGGAGCCATATTCATCAAAGCTCTTGGCCAGGCTCTTAGGCCAAATTCTGCTATAATTTTGTTCAAAAAAAAGTATAAAACTTGACCAAGTCCATTTATGAATACCTACCCACATTTTGTTTTTCACAACAACCTCAATTTAACATCTTCATTCCAGCTGCTCCAACAACATAAAAATAGCATCAGAGATGCCCGTACCCCACAGCCTGGGGAAATATTTTTCAACACCATGAGACATAGAAGTAGTGTAACAGTACAAAGTTCAAGATACTTTCAGAGCAGTGTAAGTTATAATAAGGTCCAAATAATGCTTAAGTAGAGAAAATAATATCTAAGGAAAAGAAATGTATATAAAGATGAAGTATTAAAACAAGACAATTCAATAATAAAATGACAGCATTTATCAGTAAACCAAAAATGGCCGAATTATGGTTTAGATGTTTTGAATATTACCCATGCATACAGAAGTGGCAATACATTCAATGAATGCTTATGTGTGGTGTTGGAGAAAAGCCTGTGGCTCACTTGATGAAATTCCATCTGTTACAATGGGAACTTGCAAAAGGAAATTCTTAATGAATTCTAATATGACTTTAACAGTGTTTAAAATCTGCATCAACAGACAGACCCAAAGGTGCAACAAGATTTTAAAGGTCAATACAGCAAGGTCAAAGGTCAATCAGTGTTACACCATGACGTGACACACCTAAAACCCTCAACCAATGTCCCTACCAAGTATAAACTTCCTACACCTTACAGTCTCTGAGATATAGCCTGGACAAGATTTTATAGGTCAATAGCACTACAGCAAGGTCAAAGGTCAAATCAAGGTCACACTATGACGTAGCACACCTACACCCCCTAACCGATGTCCCTACCAAGTATCAACTTCCTACATCTCTTACGGTTTCCAAGATATAGCCCGGACCAGGCATTATAGGTCAAGTTCACTACGGCAAGTACAAAGGTCAAATCAAGGTCACACCATGACGTTGCACACCTACTACCCCCAACCAATGTCCTCACCAAGTATCAGCTTCCTACACCTTACAGTTTCCGAAATATAGCCCAGACAAGATTTTATAGGTCAAGGTCACTACGGCAAGGGTCAAAGGTCAAATCAAGGTCACACTATGACGTTGCACACCTACAACTCCTAACCAATGTTCCTACCACGTATCAACTTCCTACACCTTACAGTTTCCGAGATATAGCCCGGACAAGATTTTATAGGTCAAGGTCACTACAGCAAGGTCAAAGGTCAAATCAAGGTCAGACCATGACGTTGCACACCGACAACCCCTAACTAATGTCCCTGCCAAGTATCAACTTCCTACACCTTATGGTTGCCGAGATATAGCCCGGACAAGATTTTCAAACTCAAGGTCACTACGGCAAGGTCAAAGGTCAAATCAAGGTCAGACCATGACGTTGCACACCTACACCCCCAACCAATGTCCCTGCCAAGTATGAACTTCCCACACCTTACGGTTTCTGAGATACAGCCCGGACAAACTATTTCCCGCCGCCCGACCGGACACCATGGGTGAAAACAATACCCCGACAGCCTTTAAGGGCTGTGGGGTAAAAATGCACTGTATCTTAGACCATATACTCAAAATTATGTTATCAAAGGTGATTAAGTATTTTTTTTTAAATTTCTACTTACAGAAGTACAGACAAACAATGACAAAAACATAACCCAACTTAATTGTTGATGGCAATAATGAAGAACTAGTAACACTGTAACAAATGTATACACAACATCAGTAAAACAGACCTACAGGTGTAACCATTCAAGTTTGTGAAATACCCATAACTAAATGCAAAGCCTACACTTGTCAAGGTATACCTGCTGTGGTTGTGGACCACAAATACCAGTCAATATTTATCAAGTATTATTTTACTTTTATATCAACTCACAAAACATATGGCATACAAACATTCTGACGCATGCAGTTATCTCCCACCATATAAATTAGATGTACTAAAGATAGTGGAATATAAATTTTCTTGTGAGATGCAGGCACATGTAGAAGTGACAACAAGCAAGAGGCACTTTAGGAAAATACTCTAACTGCAATAGTTTTGGAGTTACAATGGATTTACTCAACAGTCAATATTTCAAAGTAGCTATTACTCAGCTATGCAATGTGCAACAGGTCTGAAACTTTACTGTGTGATAGCTTACCAAAAACTAGATGAATAACATATTGAAAAGATTTCCCTAACTTTAATACTTTTGAAGATATTCAACATTTACTTATGTCATTATTTTGCTACAAATAACAAAATAGCTGTTACTCACTTATGGCATGCAATGGGACCCCAAACTATGTCCCATCTTGTAGCTAAGGACAAAGTAGCTGAAAAACAGATTAGAAGAAAAACCTGTAAGTGCAATAGTTTTTGAGTTACGAGTCCTTTACTCAAAGTAGCTAAGATTGCTATTACTCACTTATCTTCAGGCCTAAGTCAATAAAACCAAAAAAATTTTCAAGGGTTTGAAAATTCATTGGGACAATTAATTTACAAAAAATCTGTAGCTGTAGTAGTTTTGGAGAAATCTGCGTGACACACTAACGCACGCACGCACACACAGGCATCATTTCATAATCTCCCTCCGGGGCTAAAGCCCGGCGGGAGATAAAAACAAGTTGCAGTAATAGTCTTAATTTCTTCATGCCATAACAACAGAAACTAGATTGGGCCAACTCGGCGCCAACATATCCCCAGACAGGTCATCACTCACGCCACAGGTTTTGATCGGGAATTTTTTAAAACATAATTACCCATTATTATATGAACTTCAGCACATCAATCTACTCTGTTTATATCTCCCCAAGGAAGATGGTGTATCCCCAGACGCCGAATACATAACTCAAATTATATTTTCAATCTTCCTGCAATGATAACTCTAAACCTATTTTCAAAGTATTTAAATGATTGATGATTGAATGTCCATTCTAAAATAATAATCCCAAAAGAGCATATCTGTTTCTATATTTGTTGACAAATAAAATATTATTTTTAACTCAACTCATCATATTTTTCAATCTTCCTTCAAAGTATTTAAATGATTGATGATTCAATGTCCATTCTAAAATTCATAATCCCAAAAGCGCATATCTGTTTCTATATTTGTTCACAAATAAAATATTATTTAAAAAAAAATTATTTATATTATTATTTTATTATATTATTTTTAGAATTTGCAAATTGTTTTCAGTTATTCATTTCCTCTATACCTATATATGTGGTCCATATATATGCAACCTAAATATGTGACACAATCTCAGTTCTGACTCCCCTTTGTGTTATATGTAATGAAAGCCACCACCTCCCACCCCCACCCCTCTCCCCTTCTCTCTCACTATTACACAAGATCTGCAACCCCATTGAGTTCTTTGTTTCTCATCTGATATCATTAAATACCTTTGTTTATTTAGTGTCACTCAATATAGCTGGAGGTCCCAGAGGTGGGTGGGGGGAATCCGGGTGGGGGATGTGGGTTGAGCATAAATGGTAAACAAACAATCTATATAAAAGGGGTACTCAAATACAAAAAGAATTGAGAATTTTAAGTATGTGATTATCAACTGAAATGAGTTCATAACTGTAGGAGCTGTGCCAAAATTAACTGAGGCAAGTTGAATAAAACTGGGCTAGTTGAGGGTTAAAAATCCCCTAGTTTTACTACATAAGGATATAATTTCATTAATATTGGGACTTAAAGCTCACTTAAAGTGTCCATTTTGTCTACTTCAATATGTTTCACCAGTTTCATTTTAAAAAGTGAAAAACTCAGCAAGCAGAGGTATAACACACAAAAATAAGTTCTTAAAAGACTAAGATAGCCAAAACATTATTAATATTCAAAATTTAAATAGACAGGCATTTCCTTTTAAAAATTCAAAGATTTCAGCTCTATAACCCACATAGTTTGACAGTTACTGGGCTTTAAAGTGGCATAATATCCATAAATTGGGTTTCTGTGGGCATTTTACAATTGTTAAAGAGACCTTAGCAATTAAACTACAGATCTGAAACTTTTTGGGGGGACATACATAACAAACAAAAATCATATATAATACAGTTTAAGACTTGTCACACTAAGCATTTCCAAATAACAGGGCAAAATACGGAAAAAATGTCAAAAAAGGCACTTGGGCGAGTGTCTATGGCCCTCATACACAGGTTAAATGTCTACTAAAAACCTTGATTTTCGGCATATGTAAAAAGGACATAATAATGCATTCCCAGATGGGATTTCAGCTCCATCAATCACATAGTTTAACAGTTACAGGGCTTAAAGGTGGTAAAAAGTCCAAATATTGGGTCATTGTGGGCCTTTTAGAGATCTCGATGTGGCTTTCAAATTAAAGCTTCAGACTTAAAATTTGTTACATACTAAGATTAAACATAGAATATGTATCTAATAAAGTTTGAAACTTCTCAGACTTACCATTTCCAAGTTACAGAGCAAAATATGTGAAAAATGTCTTAAAAGGGTCACTCAGGTGGGTGTTAAAGGTCCTCATACACAGGTTAAATGTCTACTTGAAGCCTTGATTTTTGGCACATGTAAAAAGAACATAATAATGTATTCCCAGATGAGATTTCAGCTCTATCAGTCACATAGTTTAACAGTCACAGGCCTTAAAATTGGCAAAAAGTCCAAATACTGGGTCTTTATGGGGCCTTCTAGAGACCTAAATGTGGCCTTCAAATTAAAGCGTCAGACTTAAAATTTGTCACATACTAAGATTACACATAGAATATGCATCTAATACAGTTTGAAACTTCTTAGACTTACCATTTCCAAGTTACAGGGAAAAATATGTGAAAAATGTCTAAAAATGGTCACTCGGGTGGGGATTTATGGTCCTCATACACAGGTTAAATGTCTTCTTAAAGCCTTAATTTTTGGCACATATAAAAATAACATACTAATATCTTCTCAGATAGGATTTGAGCTCTATCAGTCACATAGTTTGACAGTCACAGGGCTTAAAAGTAGCAAAAAGTCCAAATATTGGGTCTTTGGGAGCCTTTTAGAGACCTCAATTTGACCTTCAAAATTAAAGCTTCAGACTTAAAATCTGTTACATACTAAGATTACACACAGAATATATATCTAATACAGTTTGAAACTTCTCAGACTTACCATTTCCAAGTTACAGGGAAAAAGATGTGAAAAATGTCTTATAAGGGTCACTCGGGTGGGTGTTTATGGTCCTGATACACAGGTTAACTGTCTATTAAAGGCCTAAATGTTGGGGCACATATAAGAAAACACATAGATATATTCCCAGATGATATTTAACTTAGATGAGAGACATAGTTTGAAAGCTACAGTGCTTGAAAGTGGCAAAAAGTGCATAAATTGGGTCTCTGTGGGCACTTTTGAGACCTTAAGTCGACCCCTTTGGGTAAACCTACAGCCCTAAAATTTTCTACAGACAAGGATTACATATCAAAGTTATACCTAGCGCAGTTTGAGACTCATCAGAATTATCACTTCCAAATTATAGGGCAAAATATGTGTAAAGTATAGCAAAAAATCCCTAAGTGGGTGTATTTATGGGCCTCAAACACAATTTTCTCCTCAACTTAAAGTCATGATTTTCGGCACATGTACTAAGAACATGTTAATGTGTTGTCAGGTAAAATTTCAGCCAGCTGAGCATCATAGTTTGTGACCTACAGGGCTCTAAGTGGCCAAAAGTGCAATTTCTGACCTTAAGGTGGCCATAAGTTCTTTTTTACTGGGAGTTTAAGGTCACCTTAAAATAGGGATCTTCCTTTGGGCACCCTTAACATGTGTACCAAGTTTGAAAAAAAAATATTAATTTGTTTTTGAGTTATCGCGTCCACAAGGAAATTTCTACGGCGGCGGCGGCGGCGGCGGCGGCGGCGGCGCGACGGACCTGAATCCAATATATCCCCGACTTTCGTCTGGGGATATAAATATACATCAATACTAATACTTAGTGCCAAATTCTGGAAAAGAGAGAAGAAAAAACAACGCCTCAAGGTCATTTAGAGGTCAGATCTATGAGATAATAATAATAAAACAGCAGTAAACAATTCATATCCAAAGATTATACAATGGAAGCTATCACAAACATTGCTTCATATTTAAACAATATGAATGTCATATTTAAACAATATGAATGTGTACCAAAAGAGTGTCAATGCAAAAAAAAACCAAGACAAGTCTTGTGAAACTTCTCAGGGCTGATTATGATTGCAAAAGGTTGCTGACTTGAGTAATAAAAGGGTCTACTTTGTCAAATCTGACTACCCCGTGACTCCCGTTTTTTCCTGACTTTAACTTACGAGGACTCTCATTAAATCTGTGATTTTTATTATTATTTTTTTTTCACAATCACAGGCTATTGGACAGATTTCATGACATATATCCCCATGTATTTCATAAATTTAGTCAAATTTGGTGTTGCTGCAACCCTGAATTTTTTTTAAGTTTTTATCTTTTATTCTGTAATTTTAAGGACTGACATTCTCTTGTACCACAAGTTCACAGTATTTACCAGAATTTTTTAAACCAGTAATAAATGAGGCTGTATAAACAAAGATTGACTTCAGTCCATCCCAGCCAATTTGACAGATTTGGAAATTGAATGTATTTGGAATGTTAACCCTAAGATGCCAATATTTTTGTTCAAAAATGTATTAACAACTGAAGATAAAAATATATTACATGTTTATTCATTCAAAGGATTTACAAAGCCCATTCCTAGTACTCTTTCAAAATTTATATTTATTCAGTAACATGCAAAATTCCAATGTTTACAGGACAAATATTACAAAATTGCAAATTTAATAAGTAAATTAAATTTTTATAAGTTAATACCCTATCCAATGGACAATTGCTAATCCGGTCGGCGCAGACCGGCCCGCCAAACGCCAGAAAAAGACGTCCTGTGTTGCCACCGGCTGGCCGGTCCGTAGTACTGTGCACTCCCCAGATGGCGCCTCGTACTTCCTTCCTGTCTAGACAACCTGACGTCATAGCATCTTTTTCGTTGTCTAAACCTCTTAGACCCCTAGTAAGCTGATAGCGGGGTCGGTGGGAGGGTCTTGTGTGTCCATTGGATAGGGTATTAACTTATAAAAATTTAATTTACTTATTAAATTTGCAATTTTATTGCGTTAATACATCCTATCCAATGGACAATTGCTGAATAACTACCGCTTGGTCGGCGGGTAAGTTACTAGGGACTTATGTGAACTCACAAGTAATAGCAAATTTTAACCTACGGTCTAGGCTGACTTCGTCAGGAGACCTATAGGCCCAGGCCTGGGTTGACCCTAAGGTTAGGAAACCCTGTAAGACCTTGGTCGGTTGCCAACAGCCGGTTACCCGGGGCTATACCGACGTCGCCCCCCCCCCCCCCCCCCCCCCTTTTTTAACAGACCTGCTCTGAGGTAGGGGAAGAGAGGGATGAGTTCAGTCCCAGAAAGCCAATAAACCTCCCGAAGGAAGCACATCACATTTTATACTATGTGCTTGTAGAACTGTTACATTATGTACATATATACAAATCTCCTCACTCTAAGGGCCACTTGTGGTTCTGCTGAGCAGCCCACCACCCGGCCCAATTGGTAAAGCTCCGAGTCAGCCCAAACCACACCCTTCAGAAAGCACTGTGTGAAGGTATTGTGACTTCAGTGGCAGGCTGACAAGATCGGATCTAAGGAGACTCCCGACTGGAAGACCTTAGAAGCAGCAAAGGCACTGACATCATGGGCTTTAACCTGATGTCAAGTGTGGGCCTCCTGGTCAGAGAGCTCATAACATAGGATCACAGTCTGCTTGATCCAAGAGGAGATAGTGGAAGGCGAGATGTCTTGTTGAAACCTTTCTTAAAGGAGACAAGAACCATCTCTTTATTCTGCCTGATGTCTGAGGTCCTGTCCAAATAGTAGCACAGTGCTCTGACCGGAGAGAGGGACCTGTCAGACTTGAGAGATCTATCCAGAGTTGGGGGCCAGGGCTGTTATAACCCCAGGGCCACACTGTCTGGACCCTCTATGGCCAGCTGATTCTAGGATAGAAAGCTGGGTGATGGATACAGAGACACCTTTGACCAATCGGATTGGTGTCAAACATATCAGTTTTGCCAAGCATGAATCTCACTTCTGCATTTGCCCGACCCAAGGGCCAAGAGGAATACCGTCTTGAAGGTCAAATGCTTCAAGGGGGCCTCCTTGATTGGATCAAATGGAGTCTTAGCTGGTGCATGGCCAGTGAGAAGTTCCAGGAGGGTATGCCACTCCTGCCTTTGGGTCTGTCTCTGAGGAAACTATCCAGGAGACGAGCGAGATTTTCGTCCTTACTGATGTTGAAAAGTGAATTTCCCAATTTATCAACAATGGATGACCTATAACCATCAATGGTGCTGGGCTGTTTGCCAAGCATGTATCTCACTTCTATGCTTGTCCGAACCCAGGGCCAAGAGGAAAACTGCCTTGAAGGTCAAAAGCTTCAAGGAAGCCTTTAATTTGTTCAATATGAACCTTGTCAGCTGGTGCAAAAACCAGGGAGAGGTTCCAGGAGGGGGTTCCCCTCCGGCCTTTGGGTCTGTCTCAGTGGAAGCTATCCAGGAGACGAGTGAGATTTTCATCCTTAGTAACATTGATGGGCCAATTTCCAGGCTATCAGTAATGGCTGATCTGTAACCAACAATAGTACTGGGCTGCAACTTCCTGTCCTGAAACAGGTACCTAAGGAAGTCAGCAACTGACTTTACATGTGGAGCCCGAAGTACACCTGATGAATGATACATCACTTGGTAAAATGACCCATTTGCCTCATAGACTGATCTGATTGACCCCTCCTTTGAGGAGCCTCAATTCTTGCTGCCACTGCCTCAGACAAGTCCTGCTCCTCAATTGCTGAGGCTCTAGGAGCCCTGCATGGAGATTAAGATTTGTCAGATTTCTGTGAGGGATCTGATCAAATGGCTGTGAACAGGCTGGACAGATTGGGCAGGCTCAGCGGGATGTGGCTGGACATGGCCACTAGATCCCAAAACCAAGGCATGTTGGGCCACCCCGGAGCAATCAGAATGATTCTCTTGCATGGGGAGTCTTACAACTTCTCCACCACTTGCCCAATATGGCTGATGGTGGGAAGGTGTATGCTTTCAGATCCTACCATGGCCGACTGAGTGTATCCACTACTGTGGCCAGGGGATCTGGTACCGGTGACACAAACAGAGGCAACTTGTTGTTGAACCTCATAGCAAATAAGTCTATTTGAGCCGGTGCCACCTGCTGCAGATTGAGTGGAAGACCTCTGGAAGGAGAGACCACTCTGTTTGGATGGTCTGGCCTAGCCTGGATAGCTTGACCGCTACCACATTCAGCCGGCCTGGAATGTGTCGGGCTTAGAGTCACTTGTTTCCTGGTACACCAGGTCAAGATTCTCCATAGTAGGGCACATGTGGGCCCGACCTCATGCCTCCTTCCTTGTCTATGTATGACACTACTGTGGTGTTGTCAGTTGCTACAAGTACTATCTAGTTTGAGCAAAATTCTTGGAACTCTTTTAAAGCCAGGAAGCCTGCTTTAAGTTCTAGATAGTTATGTGCAGCTTGCTTCCCGGGAGAGACCCGGTTCCTCCTGCCGTGTGCTCGTTTAAGTGAGCGCCCACCCTTCTATTGATGCGTCTGTAAATATTTGCAGAGCATGCTTTATTGGGTATAATGGTTGGCCTGTAAGTACATCGTCTTCCTTCAGCCACCATTGTAAATGGGGATGCAGGGACCTGGGGACTTGGATCACCTTTTCCAGTGATTCTGGTACCCTCCAGTTGTTTTGAGATGCCACTGTATGGGTCTCATATGAAGTCGACCTAGATTAACTTGCTTTTCTGTAGCCGTCAGTAACCTATCAAGGACATGAATTCCTGGACCGGGCAAGCCGGTAGGGATAGCAGTTTTAACATAGTCTCTTGAAGGTTCTGTCACCGGTCCAGAGTCGGTCGGAACCGATCAGACCTGAAGTCGAACTGGTAGCCTACAAAATCAAGGTCTTGTTTGGGCTCCCGCTCTGATTTCTGTAAGTTCATCAGCCAACCCAGTGGCTGACACATTATTCACTAGTTCCTGTGAATGTTGGAGACCAGCCTGGGATCTGGCTCTCACCAACCAGTCGTCTAGGTACTGGTGGCTTCTTAAGTCCTTGTGTATGGTCACAAGTTTTACCTCCTTTGGTATCACAGTGAACTCCAAAGGTGCTGTGGACAAAACCGAATAGCAGGCATTACCTGGATTGTTCTTGTATAGGTATATGGGAGTAGGTATCCCTCATTTGTAATACCTAGAGACCAGCCCCCAAGGCTTCCTAAGTTCCCGAAAAGGGGCTTAGTCTGGACCCTACAGGCCGATTGTGTGCCACATTTGGGACATTTGGTATTTTGATAAACATTATCTGTCCCTCCGGACACTGGTCCGGTCTAGTGACAATGATCCAGGCTAACAGTCTCTCTGTTCTTGTGGTCTGGTGGGACTGACACAACTTTTCATATTAATAGACTCTTCGCCCCGGGCCAGCAGCCTGCAAGGTGCAGCATTTACAGAGCAATTGTCATTCATGAGATGTCTGACCCCTGGCCGGACATGACCAAATTTATTATCTCTCCAGCCAAGTCCAGCACTGATAACAGGTTGTTGAGAGATGTGATAAGGGAAGGTTGCCTGGCAGTAGCTTGGGACACTGGCATGTCACATCACCAAGACCACTGACCGGTCTAAGAATTCTCTGTAACCAAATTAACCTTAGGCAACTCTGTCCGATACCAGGACTCCATACCCGGTACTTAACTGTAACCAGCAATTCTCTGTAACCGGCAGCACCCTGTTAGTAGATTTGTAACCCGTAGGTTGAAGCAAGTGTACTAGGCTGTGTAGCCAATACCAGCCGGTACACTCTGTAACCAGTTGTTGAAGTGAGTGTACAAGGCTGTGTAGCCAGTACCAGCCGGTACACTCTGTAACCAGTTGTTGAAGCAAGTGTACAAGGCTGTGTAGCCGGTATATTGGTCAGTACACTCTGTAACCAATTGCTAAAGCAATTTTACAACTATCTTTTGTGTTGAATTCAGCTTGCTGTAGGTTTCCCCCATTAATTAAAGTATTTCTTAAATCGCACGTCTTATTTGTAGATTTGACAGTTGCTGGGAAAGCCCTTGTGAGCTATATTTAGAAACACTTGGTGTTCGGTGTGTCACGTGACCAGCTTGCTGGTCGGAAAGACACGCGATTGGCTGACTGGAGATGACGTCAGTATTCGCGTTCTTTGTGTGATGCTTTGCCGGCAACTTTACAGTCCACAAAACCCCACTACCGACAACCAGGCCGGGTCTGCAAAGCAGGGACTGGAATCACAGTCGACGTGAGTTCTGAAAGAACGCTCTTCCGACCTCCGTGTTCGGTGAAAACACGTGACCTACTTCGTGATTGGTCGGAAGGACACACGATTGGCTGACTGGATATGACGTCAGAGGTCGCGTTCTTTTGAGCTGGCCGGTCGGCTGATGCTTTTAAAGCAGAGAAGCCTGGACCAGTGCGCTCTGTAGATGAAATTCCTGGCCGGTCTGAAGTCGGTTCTTCTTCTCAGCCGGCTGTACACTCAAACCAGTTTCCTGGCCATCCACCTCCCTTACTACCGACACAAGTGCCGGGTCCACAAGGGAGGGACTGAGAGTGATCAAAGATGAAGTTCCTTCTTTGTAAACACTAGGTGAGGTCGGCTGAACATGAGCTTGCCGGTCGACTAATGCTTTACAGCAAAGATGTCTGGACCAGTGCGCTCTGAAGAAATCTGAAGAATTCATCTCTTGCTGCTGATGTACATATAAATATATAAGCTTACCGGTCGACTAATGCTTTAAAGCAAAGATGTCTGGACCAGTGCGCTCTGAAGAATTCATCTATTGCTTCTGATGAAAAAACACTAATTACTCGAGCTAGGCTGGTGTGACTGATGCTTACAGCAGAGAAGTCGGTACCAGTGCGCTCTGAAGATGACGAATGCATCTTGCTTGGGGAATTCCTTCTTTACAGTGTTCAAAAATACGTAGACTGAAGTTTGTCGTGATTTCTATTGTAGTACTAGAAAAGGCGTTTCTATGGTGATTGTAGCTGGAAGGTTACAGCAGGTACATACAACAAATAACACGGATAAAAATACCTTGTAAGTAGTATATCCATTATATTTCTAAATATTGTCGATCTGCCCCTAACAACACAATTGTTGAATGGGAGGAAACTAGAAAATGGCTGCCTTCATATTTCTCGTAGATTACTGCCCTATCATCAACACTAAATTGAGTCAACTAGGGAGCGTTTCCAGCAGATTTCTCGATGTATATCCGTGCTTGATATGTAGGTAACACTTTAACAATAAATTATTTGCAAATAAGGTATAAAAACCATCATAATGCACACTTTTCCTTAAAATATCTGGAGATTGTTGAAAACACGTTCGCACAGTACACGCGCCAAACGAAAAAGATGCTATGACGTCAGGTTGTCTAGACAGGAAGGAAGTACGAGGCGCCATCTGGGGAGTGCACAGTACTACGGACCAGCCAGCCGGTGGCAACACAGGACGTCTTTTTCTGGCGTTTGGCGGGCCGGTCTGCGCCGACCGGATTAGCAATTGTCCATTGGATAGGATGTATTAACGCAATAAAATAGCATCAGAGATGCCCGTACCCCACAGCCTAGGGAAATATTTTCAACATCATGAGATATAGAAGTACTGTACCAGTACAAACCTCAGGATACTTTCAGAGCACTGTCAGTTATATAAAGGTCCAAACAATGTTTAAATGGAGAAATAATGTTTAAAAGAAAGATAATGCGTACAAAGATGAAGTATTAAAACAAGATAATTCAATAACAAGATGACAGCATTAATCAGTAAACTAAAATTCAACACTCTTTATCTATATCTGCATAGCCGAATTATGGTTTAGATGGTTAGAATATTACCATGCATACATAAGTGGTAATACATTTAATGAATGCTTATTGTGGTGTTGGAGCAAAATCTGTGGCTCACTTGATGAAATTCTATCTCTTACAAATGGGAAGTTATGAAAGTAAAATTCTTAATAAATTCTAATATGACTTTTGCTTAATCTGCATAAAAAGACAGACCCAAAGGTCCAAGAAGATTTTAAAGGTCAAGGTCACTACGACAAGGTAAAAGATCAAATTAAGGCCACACCATGATAATACACACCTATAGCCCCTAACCAATGTCCCTACCAAGTATCAACTTCCTACACCTTACAGTTTCCAAGATATAGCCCAGACAAGATTTTATAGGTCAAGGTCACTATTTCAAGGTCAAATCAAGGTCACACCATGATGCTGCACACCTACACCCCCTAACCAATGTCTCTACCAAATATCAACTTCCCACACCTTACAGTTTCCGAGATATAGCCCGGACAAGATTTTATAGGTCAAGGTCACTACGGCAAGGTCAAAGGTCAAATCAAGGTCAGACCATGACGTTGCACACCTACACCCCCTAACCAATATCCCCACCAAGTATCAACTTCCTACACATTACGGTTTCCGAGATATAGCCCGGACAAGATTTTATAGGTCAAGGTCACTACGGCAAGGTCAAAGGTCAAATCAAGGTCAGACTATGACGTTGCACACCTACACCCCCTAACCAATATCCCCACCAAGTATCAACTTCCTACACCTTACGGTTTCCGAGATATAGCCCGGACAGGATTTTATAGGTCAAGGTCACTACGGCAAGGTCAAATCAAGGTCAGACCATGACATTGCACACCTACACCCCTAACCAATATCCCCACCAATTATCAACTTTCTACACCTTACGGTTTCCGAAATATAGCCCGGACAAGATTTTATAGGTCAAGGTCACTACGGCAAGGTCAAATCAAGGTCAGACTATGACGTTGCACACCTACACCCCCTAACCAATGTCCCTACCAAATATCAACTTCCTACACCTTACGGTTTCTCAGATATAGCTTGCACAAGATTTTATAGGTCAAGGTCACTACGGCAAGGTCAAAGGTCAAATCAAAGTCAGACCATGATGTTGCACACCTACACCCCCTAACCGATGTCCCTACCAAATATCAACTTCCTATACCTTACGGTTTCCGAGATATAGCCCGGACAAGATTTTATAGGTCAATGTCACTACGGCAAGGTCAAATGAAGGTCAGACTATGACGTTGCACAACTACACCCCCTAACCAATGTCCCTACCAAGTATCAACTTCCTATACCTTACAGTTTCCGAGATATAGCCCGGACAAGATTTTCAAACTCAAGGTCACTACGGCAAGGTCAAATCAAGGTCAGACCATGACGTTGCACACCTACACCCCCTAACCAATGTCCCTACCAGGTATCAACTTCCTACACCTTACGGTTTCTGAGATACAGCCCGGACAAACTATTTCCCGCCGCCCGCCCGCCTGCCCGGACGCCCGCCCGCCGGCCCATCCGGACACCATGGGTGAAAACAATACCCCGACAGCCCTTAAGGGCTGTGGGGTAAAAAGCAATAAAAAATGCACAAAAGTTTGGTAATGGGAAACAAGCTTCGGTATTAGGATTGAAAGCTAAAGTTAATGTATTCTAACTATTTTCTTCAGCTAAATACCCTTTGTGCATCACATAAAACTCAAGGTGAGGCAATGTGCCTTAACTAAATTCTTATATTCTTAAAACTTTTATTGAAAGTATCAACACGCACACCTTTAAACTAGTATTATTTTTACTTATGGATTGTAGGAATGAATTGTCTACATTTGTACCATGTACCCTTATTATGCATACTTATAACAATATAACATGCCCAGTTTACAATGTTAATTGCTTTCTCTGGGGTGATCATCAACAAATTATCAATTTGATTCATCTCTCTGGAGGTATTTGAATGAACATGAATGTTAACATAAAAAGATCATTTTAAAACCTTAAAGTATAACCACATTTGACACCTAGTCCAACTAATGCCCACTCAGATAGACATCGGAAAAATACATCATTACAGGAATGTTCTCACTGCTTTTGATAATTCAAAACTACAAACAAACCTGGGAGTTGTATCATGTTTTAATATTATACTTAATTTTGATTATGTAACCTTTACAAGGCTGGAAGTAATCAGTCCAATACCAGTGTATTAAAGGAACAAAACCACCATACTGAACACTATAAATTAACTAGAGGATCGCTCGCAAAAAAAAAAGATAATGTTTTTGCATAGCAAAAGCAAAGCGTCCCGAAAAGGATATAAAGGTGAGTGCTAAAGTATTAAGAAAATGCTTCGTTTCTAGCCTTATACTGTTGTGGCAACCAAAGTCAGCGCAGTCTGCTCTATCTAGCACGGTTTTCAAGATATAAGCATTTTTGTGTTTTGCAAAAAATAAAAAAATTAAAAATGTCCGCTATATTTGGCGAGACAAAAATATTTTGAAAATTGGCATGGCTACTCTGCAGAGATACCCAGCAGGCTTAAAATTTTGTTGAATTCGCTCCATATAGCACGGTTCTCGAGATATAAGCATTTTTGTGTTCTGCAAAAACTTTGAAAATTCAAAATGGCCACCATTTTTGGGGAGACAAAAATTTTTGTCAAGACCACTGCCGCGGTGTGTATCTCCCGCCGAGCATTAAAGCAAAAGAAATAGCTTTTCCGAGATATTCAAAATTTTTCATTTTCGTGTGTGAAAGCTCTGCCAAAAGTAGGTGAATGAGTTATTTGAGAAAAATTGGCTATCTGCAATACTATTAAGAGATAATTCACATTTACTCATTTTGAGTAGGTGAATAATTAGCTATGGGTCTGAAACTTCACCAAGTGAAAGCTCTCCCAAAAGTAGGTGAATGAGTTATTTGAGAAAAATTGGCTATCTGCAATACTTTTAGAGATAATTCGCATTTACTCATTTTGAGTAGGTGAGTAATTAGCTATGGGTCTGAAACTTCACCATGTGAAAGCTCTCCCACAAGTAGATGAATGAGTATTTGATAAAAATTGGGTATCCGCAATACTTTTACAGATAATTAGCATTTACTCATTTTGAGTAGGTGAATAAATAGCTATGGGTCTGAAACTTCACAGAGTGAAAGCTCTCCCAAAAGTAGGTGAATGAGTTATTTGAGAAAAATTGGCTATCTGCAATACTTTTAGAGATAATTTGCATTTACTCATTTTGAGTAGGTGAGTAATTAGCTATGGGTCTGAAACTTCACAGAGTGAAAGCTCTCCCAAAAGTAGGTGAATGATTAATTTGAGAAAAATTGGCTATCTGCAATACTTTTAGAGATAATTCGCATTTACTCATTTTGAGTAGGTGAGTAATTAGCTATGGGTCTGAAACTTCACGAAGTGAAAGCTCTCCCAAAAGTAGGTGAATGATTAATTTGACAAAAATTGGCTATCTGCAATACTTTTAGAGATAATTCGCATTTACTCATTTTGAGTAGGTGAGTAATTAGCTCTGGGTCTGAAACTTCACAGAGTGAAAGCTCTCCCAAAAGTAGGTGAAAGATTAATTTGAGAAAAATTGGCTATCTGCAATACTTTTAGAGATAATTCGCATTTACTCATTTTGAGTAGCTGAGTAATTAGCTATGGGTCTGAAACTTCACCAAGTGAAAGCTCTCCCAAAAGTAGGTGAATGATTAATTTGACAAAAATTGGCTATCTGCAATACTTTTAGAGATAATTCGCATTTACTCATTTTGAGTAGGTGAGTAATTAGCTATGGGTCTGAAACTTCACCAAGTGAAAGCTCTCCCAAAAGTAGGTGAATGAGTTATTTGAGAAAAATTGGCTATCTGCAATACTTTTAGAGATAATTCGCATTTACTCATTTTGAGTAGGTGAGTAATTAGCTATGGGTCTGAAACTTCACCAAGTGAAAGCTCTCCCAAAAGTAGGTGAATGATTTATTTGAGAAAAATTGGCTATCTGCAATACTTTTAGAGATAATTCGCATTTACTCATTTTGAGTAGGTGAGTAGCTATGGGTCTGAAACTTCACCATGTGAAAGTTCTTCCAAAAGTAGGTGAATGAGTTATTTGAGAAAAATTGGCTATCTGCAATACTTTTAAGAGATAATTCGCATTTACTCATTTTGAGTAGGTGAGTAATCATCTACGGGTCTGAAACTTCACCATGTGAAAGCTCTCCCAAAAGTACATGAATGAGTTATTTGATAAAAATTGGGTATCCGCAATAGTTTTGAGATAATTAGCATTTACTCATTTTGAGTAGGTGAGTAATTAGCTACGGGTCTGAAACTTTACCAAGTGAAAGCTCTTCCAAAAGTAGGTGAATGAGTTATTTGAGAAAAATTGGCCATCTGCAATACTTTTAGAGGTAATTCACATTTACTCTTTTTGAGTAGGTGAGCAATTAGCTATGGGTCTGAAACTTCACCAAGTGAAAGCTCTTTGGGATAGCTGCTCTGCAGAGATACCCTGAAGATAAAAAATTTCGTCGAAATCGCTCTATGTAGCACTGTTTTCGAAATATAAGCATTTTTGTGTTTTGCAATTTTGCGCAAAAATTCGAAAATTCAAAATGGCCGCCATTTTTGGCAAGACAAATTTTTTTTGAAAATTGGCAAGGCTACTCTGCAGAGATACCCTGTGGGTCAAAAATTTCGTCGAAATCGCTCTATCTAGCACGGTTTTCGAGATATAAGCATTTTTGTGTTTTACAATTTTGCGAAAAATTCGAAAATTCAAAATGGCCGCCATTTTTTGCGAGAAATTTTTTGTTTGAAAATTGGCATGGCTACTCTTCAGAAATACCCGGCGGGTCAAAAATTTCGTCGAAATCGCTCTATCTAGCAGGGTTTTCGAGATATAAGCATTTTTATGTTTTGCAATTTTTGCGGAAAATTCAAAATGGCCGCCATTTTTGGCGAGACAAAATTTTTTTTGAAAATTGGCATGGCTACTCTGCAGATATACATTGTGGGTCAAAAATTTTGTCGAAATCGCTCTATCTTGCAGGGTTTTCGAGATATAAGCATTTTTATGTTTTGCAATTTTTGCGAAAAATTTGAAAATTCAAAATGGCCGCCATTTTTGGCGAGACAAAATTTTTTCAAAATTGGGATAACTACTCTGCAGAGATACCCTGCGCGTCAAAAATTTCGTCGAAATCGCTCTATCTAGCACGGTTTTCGAGATATAAGCATTTTTGTGTTTTGCAATTTTTGCGAAAATTTCGAAAATTCAAAATGGCCGCCATTTTTGGCGAGACAAAAATTTTTTGAAAATTGGGAAAAGTACTCCGCAGAGATATCCTGCGGCTCAAAAAATTTTGTCGAAATTGCTCTATCTAGCACGGTTTTTGAGATATAAGCATTTTTGTGTTTTGCAATTTTTGCGAAAATTTCGAAAATTCAAAATGGCCGCCATTTTGGGGCGAGACAAAATTTTTTTGAAAACTGGGAAAACTACTCCGCAGAGATACCCTGTGGGTCAAAAATTTCATCGAAATCGCTCTATCTAGCACGGTTTTCGAGATATAAGCATTTTTGTGTTTTCCTTATTTGGAAAATTCGTAATGATTAATTACTCGGCCATTTCTTGACCAATCAATGCCAAAATCTAATGATTTGCAGATTTTAATAGAATGAATGTATTTGCCAAGTTTCAGGTGAATTGATAAAATTCCTTTCAAGTTATCATCCGGACAAGCTTCCCCATCGAAAAAAGACATTTTTGGTCATGTGACCTCTCTGATTGGTTGAAATGTCACTGCAGCATATTCAAAAAAATTCCCCAAGGCTACTGCCTAAACCTGCCAAATTTGAAAAGAATCCGCCTAACGGTTACAGAGCTATAAGGAAAACAAAATGCGGAGTCGGCGGAGCCTGAAGCTCTCCCATACACAAACAAGCGTCCCTTGCGGGACGCTTAATAACTGATAAAAACATTATTAGCAGTTACAATGTGATGTTACTTTTAACACGGAGGCACTTTTTGGAAACTGAAGTATCAATTTATGCATATTAGCGCCTTAGACAATGTCTGCATCAATTCTGCACTTTATGAACACTTCCTTATTTTTATTATTATTAAATCGTAACGTTCCATATGTCTGTTTCTTTGTCTGTCTGGCTCAAGCTTGATCATTAATTCTTTACACAAGGTCTTTGAGAGGGACTTGTGTTGTAAAGAACTTGTCAATCTTGTTAAATTATGGTAGCAAAATGGTAACAAAAATAAACTGGTTCTGACTAGGGTCGTCACGACTAGCCCACTAATCGACAACGGTTAGAATAGTGATATTTACCGGTTAATATTTTAAATTTGGAATAATCGCTTAATGTAGTGTAAAATATGGCATAAGGTCTGAATCCATAAAATATGTCCATATTGTCATATAAAATAAGCTAAAAATCCAAAAACAGCCATGTTTTCTGCATTGTTTATGCATTCACGTAAAACTGCAAGTACATTATACCTCTTATATCGCCCACTTCCTGTCTGAAATTAACGAAGCAAAAGTTGCAGGAAAACATTAAATTTATTCAATTTTACAGATTCTATACATATATTTTCATTTTATTTCACATATTTATCGTTTTTCAATGTTTTTTAAAATATGAAACTAAGATTTTTGGTTGTTTTATAAATTCAGTGGTTATTCAGTGTCGACACGAATAGTGTTTGGCGATTAGCCAACATGAGATATTTGGAGTGGTGACATCCCTAGTTCTGACACAAACTTTAACTGTATATTCTGAAAGCAAGAGTGGTTAACCATTTGAATGGTAAAAACATGTAAACTGTGCAACAAGTTAGTTGGCAATTCATAATAATATACCATGGAGAGATTCACTTTAGAAACAAAAAAAATTCACAAAGGGAGAAAAAATACTACACATTTTTCAACTGGCATAATATCTACTCAATTGTTACATCTCATTTGTATAAATAAATTACTTGTTCATAAGTTTAAAATATATTGTGGATGCATTAAAGCTAACATTCCAAAAAAATAACCCAGTATCATAATTAAAAGATGTATGAATTTTGCAGTGTTTTACTTAACCAAATCAAACCTCATTTGTATAAACAAGAACATTTGCCTGGGTATATAATAACAAAAAAAATTAAAACTGTTCATTTACAAAACTATATATGTGACCATAACATTATGTAGTGCATGCATGCCAAAAAGCTTTAAAACATTTACTCGTAAGTCACAGACAATGTAACAATTGTGATTTTACCACACATTTCAGTGCACAAACAGACAGCATAAATTAACTATACCTAACGCATCTGAGAACTGATGCATGCTTGTATCCAACAATAAGACAGAGCACCTTAGTTTGCACTTCACCTAGCACAAACGGTAGACTTGTACAACTTTTACGACAATGATGGGCGGCAACAGCCATTTTGCATTCTGACCATCCTGTTTAATCAAGAATGAGGGCCCAAGATCAACTCTGACCACATCAAGTGACTACCAGACCATGTTTTCCTATACACTGGTTTCTCATCCCAAATATCAAGGACCAACAATAAGCAAATGTCAGCACTTTTAAGTTTGGTACCCTCATTTGACCTTGAAGGAGGATCCCAAGGTCAAATACTGCCAGATCAAAAGAATCCAAGCCACTAATTTCCTGTAAGTTGGTTTGACATCCTGAAACACTAGGACCAATAACAAGTGCACTATAAGTACACTAAGGCTACCCTTATTTTATGCTGATGGATTGACCTTAGGTCAAATCTGACCACATCAAAAAAAACCCAGCCTATGATTTTCTACAGGTTGTTTCACAGCCCAAATATCTAGGATCAATATTAAGCAAGTTAGAAGCACTTGAATGTTTGGCTACCGTCTTTTATGGGGCCCAAAGACCGCATCAAAAGATTCCTAGCCCTTAATTTCTGAGTAGGACTTTGACATCTGACAACATACTGGACCAACAATAAATCAGATATGGAAACTTTAAAGTTTGGCGAAAGAGAGTAAAACAAGCAAATTCAGTCCAAGGCAAGCCTACCCACTAATGTCCTGAAAATGTGATAACAAATGCTACGTCAAAGTATCCACTGGATACAGTTACTTCCAAATTAATTCCATTTGGGACATAACAAAACTGATCAACACATTATAAATAGCAAACCAGCTGCTTAAGTTGATAATTAGAATGTGCTTATTCCAGCAACAGGAGTTTCTGAAATAATACATTGGTTAATATTACATGTGGTTTAAAACAAGACATAACAATTGTCAGATGTATCTGGCACAATTATGGGTGAAATCATGAAGCACCCTGAATATTAGATGTATAAATATTACTTATTCTTGAACCATATTTGAGGAAAATACCTTTGCTGCTCTCTGAAAAGCTGTTTTCTTCATAAGCAACCATCCCCAATTAAGAATATGACTCCGTGAGAAAAATGGGACTGGATTTCCATTTGGCCACAACTGATCCAGGTATCTGCATTTTAGTTGTAACCAATTGGAAACACCAGTGAAGTAAACATGGTGAATATGTTTCATTGGAAAATTTAATAAGTAAATTAAAATTTTATACGTTAATACCTTGTCTAGTGGACAAATGCACTTGCCCGGCATGCTGCAAATCTCTCCAAATGTTAGAAAAAAACATCCTGAGCTGGGCTCAAGCTAAGATCAGGACGATTTTTTCTAACGTTTGGGGAGACCGTCAGAGCGCATGGCAAATGCATTCGTTCACTAGGCAAGGTGTACTGATGCAATAAAAATGCATTAAAATGTTCACATCAGTATATTTTCATCATTAGAGAACAAGCACTCGAAGTTAGGTCATGTAATGATTAACAAATACTTGACTGCACCCTCTTGTACTTATCCTACCTAAACAAATGCAACAACGAAACATACTTCTAAACACACAAAAACGGTCAACATGACCCTGGCAATGCTTCTTGAAATCATGCACATATATTTTTTTAATCAACATTTACTGGCCTTATATCGTCCATCTGCAGTGAAAGTGACTGCTTATGCATGTTAAAGAAATATGACACAATATTTAAACAAGAGATATCCTTGCTTTTCAGTTCTAGTGTGCCTATTTCAGAATAAAAAATAAATTTTTACGTGCATACACATCTATTATATGCACACATGCTCTCTACCCACTGCCATCGATGACATCATTTAATCACAGAGATAAACAGAAAAACAAAAGAAAAACTAAATATACTAAAAATATTTCAACAGATATATGCAACATTCAACAGTCTGTTGCTTGTATCTATGTACACAAACTACCAGCAATTCAGTGAAAATCAAGGATGACAGAAGATCTGTTGTTCATGAACTGTATGATACAAATGATGAAGGGATGCGTCACACAAACTACCCGAAATCAGCGAGGGTAGCAAGCAGGCTATAGATCTAATTTCGGTCTGTACGTCAGTGAGAGAGGCTTGTTCTAAAAATAGAAACATGGTAAAGTATTAATGCTTTAAATCAGAGCAAAGTGAGCAAGTAATGAAGGGTAAGCAATACTAAGCATTACCCATAAAGTCAGGGTTTGGAATCTTGGCCAAAGACAATGGGAAAGTTTGACACAGATATGAAAGATATCAGCTGTACAAAGGGTGAAAAGCAAAATACCAGCTATTTATTCATTCACCGGCAGTACTATAAGAGTATCATTTAATAATAAATATTTAACTAGAGGATCGCTCGCAAAAAAAAAAGATAATGTTTTTGCATACAAAAACAAAGCGTCCCGAAAAGGATATAAAGGTGAGTGCTAAAGTATTAAGAAAATGCTTCGTTTCTAGCCTTATACTGTTGTGGCAACCAAAGTCAGCGCAGTCTGCTCTATCTAGCACGGTTTTCAACATATAAGCATTTTTGTGTTTTGCAAAAAATAAAAAAATTAAAAATGTCCGCTATATTTGGCGAGACAAAAATATTTTGAAAATTGGCATGGCTACTCTGCAGAGATACCCAGCAGGTCCAAAATTTTGTTGAGTTCACTCCATATAGCACGGTTTTCGAGATATAAGCATTTTTGTGTTTTGCAAAAACTTTGAAAATTCAAAATGGCCACCATTTTTGGGGAGACAAAATTTTTTGTCAAGACCACTGCCGTGGTGTGTATCTCCCGCCGAGCATTAAAGCAGAATAAATAGCTTTTCCGAGATATTCACAATTTTTCATTTTCGTGTGTGAAAGGTCTTCCAAAAGTAGGTGAATGAGTTATTTGAGAAAAATTGGCTATCTGCAATACTATTAAGAGATAATTCACATTTACTCATTTTGAGTAGGTGAATAATTATCTATGGGTCTGAAACTTCACCAAGTGAAAGCTCTCCCAAAAGTAGGTGAATGAGTTATTTGAGAAAAATTGGCTATCTGCAATACTTTTAGAGATAATTCGCATTTACTCATTTTGAGTAGGTGAGTAATTAGCTATGGGTCTGAAACTTCACCATGTGAAAGCTCTCCCACAAGTAGATGAATGAGTATTTGATAAAAATTGGGTATCCGCAATACTTTTACAGATAACTAGAGGATCGCTCGCAAAAAAAAAAGATAATGTTTTTGCATACAAAAACAAAGCGTCCCGAAAAGGATATAAAGGTGAGTGCTAAAGTATTAAGAAAATGCTTCGTTTCTAGCCTTAAACTGTTGTGGCAACGAAAGTCAGTGCAGTCTGCTCTATCTAGCACGGTTTTCAAGATATAAGCATTTTTGTGTTTTGCAAAAAATAAAAAAATTAAAAATGTCCGCTATATTTGGCGAGACAAAAATATTTTGAAAATTGGCATGGCTACTCTGCAGAGGTACCCAGCAGGTCCAAAATTTTGTTGAGTTCGCTCCATATAGCACGGTTTTCGAGATATAAGCATTTTTGTGTTTTGCAAAAACTTTGAAAATTCAAAATGGCCACCATTTTTGGGGAGACAAAAATTTTTGTCAAGACCACTGCCGTGGTGTGTATCTCCCGCCGAGCATTAAAGCAGAAGAAATAGCTTTTCCAAGATATTCACAATTTTTCATTTTCGTGTGTGAAAGGTCTTCCAAAAGTAGGTGAATGAGTTATTTGAGAAAAATTGGCTATCTGCAATACTTTTAGAGATAATTCGCATTTACTCATTTTGAGTAGGTGAGTAATTAGCTATGGGTCTGAAACTTCACTATGTGAAAGCTCTCCCACAAGTAGATGAATGAGTTATTTGATAAAAATTGGCTATCTGCAATACTTTTAGAGATAATTCGCATTTACTCATTTTGAGTAGGTGAGTAATTGGCTATGGGTCTGAAACTTCACCATGTGAAAGCTCTTCCAAAAGTAGGTGAATGAGTTATTTGAGAAAAATTGGCCATCTGCAATACTTTTAGAGGTAATTCGCATTTACTCTTTTTGAGTAGGTGAGCAATTAGCTATGGGTCTGAAACTTCACCAAGTGAAAGCTCTTTGGGATAGCTGCTCTGCAGAGATACCCTGAAGATAAAAAATTTCGTCGAAATCACTCTATGTAGCACGGTTTTCGAAATATTAGCATTTTTGTGTTTTGCAATTTTTGCGCAAAAATTCGAAAATTCAAAATGGCCGCCATTTTTGGCAAGACAAAATTTTTTTGAAAATTGGCATGGCCACTCTGCAGAGATACCCAGTGGGTCAAAAATTTCGTTGAAATCGCTCTATCTAGCACGGTTTTCGAGATATAAGCATTTTTGTGTTTTGCAATTTTGCGAAAAATTCGAAAATTCAAAGTGGCCGCCATTTTTTGCGAGAAATTTTTTATTTGAAAATTGGCATGGCTACTCTGCAGATATACCCTGTGAGTCAAAAATTTCGTCGAAATCGCTCTATCTAGCAGGGTTTTCGAGATATAAGCATTTTTATGTTTTGCAATTTTTGCGAAAAATTCGAAAATTCAAAATGGCCGCCATTTTGGGCGAGACAAAATTTTTTTCAAAATTGGGATAACTACTCTGCAGAGATACCCTGCGGGTCAAAAATTTGTCGAAATTGCTCTATCTAGCACGGTTTTCGAGATATAAGCATTTTTGTGTTTTCCTTATTTGGAAAATTTGTAATGATTAATTAATCATTAATTACTCGGCCATTTCTTGACCAATCAATGCCAAAATCTAATGATTTCCAGATTTTAATAGAATGAATGCATTTGCCAAGTTTCAGGTGAATTGATAAAATTCCTTTCAAGTTATCATCCGGACAAGCTTCCCCATCGAAAAAAGACATTTTTGGTCATGTGACCTCTCTGATTGGTTGAAATGTCACTGCAGCATATTCAAAAAAATTCCCCAAGGCTACTGCCTAAACCTGCCAAATTTGAAAAGAATCCGCCTAACGGTTACAGAGTTATAAGGAAAACAAAATGCGGAGCCGGCGGAGCCGCAGGAGCCGGAAGCTCTCCCATACACAAACAAGCGTCCCGCAAGGGACGCTTAATTACCATTTACTCATTTTGAGTAGGTGAATAAATAGCTATGGGTCTGAAACTTCACAGAGTGAAAGCTCTCCCAAAAGTAGGTGAATGAGTTATTTGAGAAAAATTGGCTATCTGCAATACTTTTAGAGATAATTCACATTTACTCATTTTGAGTAGGTGAGTAATTAGCTATGGGTCTGAAACTTCACCAAGTGAAAACTCTGCCAAAAGTAGGTGAATGAGTTATTTGAGAAAAATTGGCTATCTGCAATACTTTTAGAGATAATTCGCATTTACTCATTTTGAGTAGGTGAGTAATTTGCTATGGGTCTGAAACTTCACCAAGTGAAAGCTCTCCCAAAAGTAGGTGAATGAGTTATTTGAGAAAAATTGGCTATCTGCAATACTTTTAGAGATAATTCGCATTTACTCATTTTGAGTAGACGAGTAATTAGCTATGGGTCTGAAACTTCACCAAGTGAAAGCTCTCCCAAAAGTAGGTGAATGATTAATTTGAGAAAAATTGGCTATCTGCAATACTTTTAGAGATAATTCGCATTTACTCATTTTGAGTAGGTGAATAAATAGCTATGGGTCTGAAACTTCACAGAGTGAAAGCTCTCCCAAAAGTAGGTGAATGAGTTATTTGAGAAAAATTGGCTATCTGCAATACTTTTAGAGATAATTCACATTTACTCATTTTGAGTAGGTGAATAATTAGCTATGGGTCTGAAACTTCACCAAGTGAAAACTCTGCCAAAAGTAGGTGAATGAGTTATTTGAGAAAAATTGGCTATCTGCAATACTTTTAGAGATAATTCGCATTTACTCATTTTGAGTAGGTGAGTAATTTGCTATGGGTCTGAAACTTCACCAAGTGAAAGCTCTCCCAAAAGTAGGTGAATGAGTTATTTGAGAAAAATTGGCTATCTGCAATACTTTTAGAGATAATTCGCATTTACTCATTTTGAGTAGACGAGTAATTAGCTATGGGTCTGAAACTTCACCAAGTGAAAGCTCTCCCAAAAGTAGGTGAATGATTAATTTGAGAAAAATTGGCTATCTGCAATACTTTTAGAGATAATTCGCATTTACTCATTTTGAGTAGGTGAGTAATTAGCTATGGGTCTGAAACTTCACCAAGTGAAAGCTCTCCCAAAAGTAGGTGAATGAGTTATTTGAGAAAAATTGGCTATCTGCAATACTTTTACAGATAATTCGCATTTACTCATTTTGAGTAGGTGAGTAATTAGGTATGGGTCTGAAACTTCACCAAGTGAAAGCTCTCCCAAAAGTAGGTGAATGATTAATTTGAGAAAAACTGGCTATCTGCAATACTTTTAGCAATAATTCGCATTTACTCATTTTGAGTAGGTGAGTAATTAGCTATGGGTCTGAAACTTCACCAAGTGAAAGCTCTCCCAAAAGTAGGTGAATGAGTTATTTGAGAAAAATTGGCTATCTGCAATACTTTTAGAGATAATTCGCATTTACTCATTTTGAGTAGGTGAGTAATTAGCTATGGGTCTGAAACTTCACCAAGTGAAAGCTCTCCCAAAAGTAGGTGAATGAGTTATTTGAGAAAAATTGGCTATCTGCAATACTTTTAGAGATAATTCGCATTTACTCATTTTGAGTAGGTGAGTAATTAGCTATGGGTCTGAAACTTCAAGTGAAAGCTCTCCCAAAAGTAGATGAATGAGTTATTTGATAAAAATTGGGTATCCGCAATACTTTTACAGATAATTAGCATTTACTCATTTTGAGTAGGTAAATAATTAGCTATGGGTCTGAAACTTCACCATGTGAAAGCTCTCCCAAAAGTAGGTGAATGAGTTATTTGAGAAAAATTGGCTATCTGCAATACTTTTAGAGATAATTCGCATTTACTCATTTTGAGTAGGTGAGTAATTGGCTATGGGTCTGAAACTTCACCATGTGAAAGCTCTTCCAAAAGTAGGTGAATGAGTTATTTGAGAAAAATTGGCCATCTGCAATACTTTTAGAGGTAATTCGCATTTACTCTTTTTGAGTAGGTGAGCAATTAGCTATGGGTCTGAAACTTCACCAAGTGAAAGCTCTTTGGGATAGCTGCTCTGCAGAGATACCCTGAAGATAAAAAATTTCGTCGAAATCGCTCTATGTAGCATGGTTTTCGAAATATTAGCATTTTTGTCATTTGCAATTTTTGCGCAAAAATTCGAAAATTCAAAATGGCCGCCATTTTTGGCAAGACAAAATTTTTTTGAAAATTGGCATGGCTACTCTGCAGAGATACCCAGTGGGTCAAAAATTTCGTCGAAATCGCTCTATCTAGCACGGTTTTAGAGATATAAGCATTTTTGTGTTTTGCAATTTTGCGAAAAATTCGAAAATTCAAAATGGCCGCCATTTTTTGCGAGAAATTTTTTGTTTGAAAATTGGCATGGCTACTCTGCAGAGATACCCTGTGGGTCAAAAATTTCGTCGAAATCGCTCTATCTAGCAGGGTTTTTGAGATATAAGCATTTTTATGTTTTGCAATTTTTGCGAAAAATTCGAAAATTCAAAATGGCTGCCATTTTTGGAGAGACAAAAGTTTTTTGAAAATTGGCATGGCTACTCTGCAGATACACCCAGCGGGTCAAAAATTTCGTCGAAATCGCTCTATCTAGCAGGGTTTTCGAGATATAAGCATTTTTATGTTTTGCAATTTTTGCGAAAAATTCGAAAATTTAAAATGGCCGCCATTTTGGGCGAGACAAAAATTTTTTCAAAATTGGGATAACTACTCTGCAGAGATACCCTGTGCGTCAAAAACTTCGTCGAAATCGCTCTATCTAGCACGGTTTTCGAGATATAAGCATTTTTGTGTTTTGCAATTTTTGCGAAAATTTCGAAAATTCAAAATGGCCGCCATTTTTGGCGAGACAAAAATTTTTTGAAAATTGGGAAAAGTACTCCGCAGAGATATCCTGCGGGTCAAAAAATTTGTCGAAATTGCTCTATCTAGCACGGTTTTTGAGATATAAGCATTTTTGTGTTTTCCTTATTTGGAAAATTCGTAATGATTAATTAATCATTAATTACTCGGCCAGTTCTTGACCAATCAATGCCAAAATCTAATGATTTCCAGATTTTAATAGAATGAATGTATTTGCCAAGTTTCAGGTGAATTGATAAAATTCCTTTCAAGTTATCATCCGGACAAGCTTCCCCATCGAAAAAAGACATTTTTGGTCATGTGACCTCTCTGATTGGTTGAAATGTCACTGCAGCATATTCAAAAAAATTCCCCAAGGCTACTGCCTAAACCTGCCAAATTTGAAAAGAATCCGCCTAACGGTTACAGAGTTATAAGGAAAACAAAATGCGGAGCCGCCGGAGCCGGCGCAGCCGGAAGCTCTCCCATACACAAACAAGCGTCCCTTGCGGGACGCTTAATTCTTCTCTTTTCACTCAACAATGGTGTTGGTTTTCTCATAAATATTCAGTCTTCATGTTGAACTTAGAAATCATTGACCGGGCAAACACTTTGTCAAATGAAACAAGTACTGGGAGAAGTCACAGGTTATTAAGGTCTTGTAGTTCATCATAATTAATTACTGAACAGGGTTCGCGATTACGCCGTCCGAGTATATTAAAGACGCGGTATTTCAGATTTGGACGCAAATTTCGGTTGTCAGTGCGTCCATCGGGACGCGATTTTTATGAAGGGAGCCGGAAGCTCTCCCATACACAAACAAGCGTCCCTTGCGGGACGCTTAATAAATTTTAACAGCCAGTAACATTCAGACATGCAAGGTGCCTTTCCTCTACTTTTTAAACAATAAAGGAATTAAAGAACAGATTCCAATAAAGATATTAAAATCAACATCAAATCTTTAAGATTTGAAATATTTCTAACTATATCAACATTTTAAACATACTGCCAGTGAATTATTTGAAATAATGTTAAAATGGACACTTTTTACATAGGTTTTAAAATCACAGAAAATGTACCTATCAATTTTTTAAGTATCATTATATAATCCCTTACTTATGATTGTTGCTGTAACAGTTTTACTGTACTAATTAACGATGTCATTATCCTTATTTTATGTTGTAGCCAAATGCAAAGCTCTTTATTGTGTGTTGTTTGAAATTATACGAAACCAGGTCACCTAAATCTAATTCTGTTAATTCAACAGATCTTTTACACTTGAATCTCTTCAAATGTTTGCCATTTTCAGGGTTAACGACCCTGACTAGTACAGTCCCAATATTAGCTTAGAACATGTATCATCATTAACTTTATGCAATTAAAACTTTACAAGCAGAGAGAACGTTATTATAAAACTCTGATTGGATTACAATACACAAAGAACATACTTTTGCTCTCCATCTTGTGACCGTGATGAACTTCAGTGTGTGGTCCTTCCCAAGAGGCTCCTCATTGCAAAGAATTTCAACCTTAAAAAGAAAGTAAATGCACAAATATAAGAACGTGATTATTTACCTCCTTCAAACTGAAGGTCCACTGAATGCTGTTCTACATACAAAGACATGGACATTCAGAGATCTTTACTTTGAGACAATTAATGGAATTAACACATGTTCACATTGAAAACTACTGTAATTTCTACAAAAGAAGAGAATGGAATACTTTTTGGAAGTTCTATCTCCAATACCAATGAAGTTAAGAACCTAGGTGTTACTTTTGACTCTGGTAACACTTTTGTTAGTCACATAACCAAAGTCTATCATGCCTGCTACTATCATTTCAAACACCTTAGATGCATCCAGAAATTAGTCAGTGTGGAGACTGCAGCCCTGTTGGCAAACTCAATGATTAGCAGTCGAATTGACTACTGCAATTCCCTACTCTATGGCTTGAATAGAATGTGGCAAAACTCCCAACAAAAGATTCAAAATGCCCTTTCGAGAATTGTCTTTAGACTTGACAAAACAAGCCATGCAATTCCCTATCTTCAAAAACTACATTGGCTCCTCATTTCATACCGTATGTTGTTCAAATCTAATCTCGTTACATTCAAATCATCATCCTTAATCAAAACCAGTTGAGACCAGTTAAATTCCACATCTCTGACTCTATGCTTTGTATAAAATCTTTGGTGTCAGAATTTTATCCCAATTCTTCTGAAACCTCAAATTTCAAGGGAGCAGAAAGCTACTCTCTATTTAACAAGGAATTTCAGATTAATATAAAAAACAAATGGTCTTCAACCATCTGATGTAAATGACTCAGTAAGACATTCTGCACACCAGAGTTCAACTTAAAGAAAGGTATGACAGTATTAGCATAATCAGGTATTGCAATAACTTGATAAGACAAGACTAACTCACATCACGATATCTCTCAGTGTCATTGTAGAGTTTGAGAGCTATGTACTTCTTAAGGTGGTTAATTGTGGCTTGTGACGAACAGCGGATGAACCGTCTCTTCAGCATTTTCAGCTGTAGTGGCGAGGAGCAGCATTGAAGGCACACATTCACCTGTGTTAGAAATGCGTACTAATGTTAAACACACATGTTCACTCAGGTAAAAAGAAATATAATCATTGAAGGTATATGTTCACCAGAGTTGACATATTTAGCATGAAATATGGCATTAACAGTACACTTGCTGACTGTTGCCAAAATAATACATTGTACTACTTTGTTTCATACTGATTGATTTGTTTGTTTTTTGTTTTTTTTTTATTTATGTACGTCAGTTATTCTTATAGATATGTGTCAAGGTATGGGTTTTATATCCTATGTAATACCTATTAAGTTTGGACATGCCATCAGTATTTCTCAGATTTCCATAAGTTGGATTCAAACCCATAATTATACACGAGAAGCAAATCAAAATTTCCAAACTTGAGAACTGCTAAACCACTGGCGCCTTCTAAAATTAGGACAAAAACTTCAAAATTTTGTCGAACCTAATAGTTCAAATGAGAATTCACCTGGGATAGAAAAAAAATCATGTTTGGTACATGAACAATGATTAGTCGGGTCTACTGACTCGTAATTCTGGACAAGGAAGTACCACTTCTTTGTCAAAACAGTGAGAACCTTTGGTCACAGTTTTTCTTTTGATGCCACAACAATCTGGACTGAAATGCCACCTCTGAGGCCTCCTTTAGAAAGAAACCTTAAGAAAGTTGCATCAGTCTGCCATGGCCTTACTTACCTGGTCAGTGTCTCTGTGGTAATCAACCCTTGTTATATCCGTCAACCAAAGAGCTTTAAAATTGTCTATATCTGTGCAGAGATTTAGTGCTACAGGAGTCCAGAAGAGAATAGAGCAGTATTTTTTGGCATGGTAAATCATGTAACTTCATTATTAAGACAAACTGACAAAGTATTTATATAAAATATGAGAACATTAACCTGTTCATCAGTCTTATGCAGGTCGGCTGTGCTATTGCTGTCAGGGTCGGGTGCCGGGGTATTCGCTCGGCTCTCTTCCTTCTGATTATTGACGGGTTCTGTGCAGTCCTTCTCAGACTGTTCGTTGTTATTGTTGTGCAACAATGGCGGTGGAGTTTCAATACCTGGAGACAGATTAAGGGACTTGAATAACTCTATGTTTAATCTTCATATAAACCAACTGTACATGAACAACCAAATTTATTTCTGTATGATAGTAGTTTCAGAATTTCCTTGATTGGAGAAAGACCAATTAAATGATTTAACTGATTCAGTAAGTTTTAGATTACTCCAAATACCTGTTATTAACTTATTATACTCGTTTATGTGGCTATGTTACTCTCAATTATAAAATCATGATAACATTACACACTCTAAATTCAGATAGCTTGATTACAATTTCAAAATCTTCTATATAAAATAGTCTATATCTTAGTCAAAAATTGATATTGTGTCCCTTAACCATTCTGGCTGAATTAAACCAATTAACTGTAGTACAGCAACAATGTCTGAAGAAGTTTGATAGATCACCCGATAACTGCCCTGAAAACGAATTTTAGTTCAAACGTTTCAAAATTGGACTCTACAAAGTGTTTAAAAATTAAGAAGATGGTGCAAAAGATGGAACGTTCACCCCACTATAAGACCAAAACATCCATTTTATTGAGAATATCAATTAAAAATTTCTTTTTATTGTACTTTTAACATAGTTACAGATTTTATGGTAAGTTTCTGTACTTTTATTGAAATTGTTTTGAAAGCATTAAAAAGGTTAGAGAACTGGTGCTTTCACAGAACTTGTTACTTGTATTTCCTGATTCATCAGAAGTATTTTACAGTCTTGAAATTTCATTTAACAGGGGTTTTAATGGCCCTTATAAGCATACATTACCTGAAAGACGGGATGGTAGTGGTAATCCTCTTTTTCTGTAGAATTCTAGTTCATTCTCCTTTTCCCCTGCAATAAAAGTATTACACTTTGTACTGTTAATACTCAGATGATATGGCTATGCCAGATGATATACACTAGTGGTGGCATCGTTTACAGAAATCAAAACCGGTTACCGGGGCTTTGAAACGAACGAAATCCGGTATTTCGTATGCTTGTTACTGGCAGTGATTATTTCTCGCGGGGCGTACATGAACCAGAACTTGCAACTGGAAATGGCTTTCGCGAGATATTAAAACATATGTAAACATGACTTTTGCTCAATATAAAGTAAAACTGTGATATATTTAACAAAATATGTATATTTTTGGTCGTTTTGATGAAGTATCAGCCATTAGAAAGCCTAAAATAATAACTTCTTCAATAACCGGTTCCCAAATATTCTTTGCGGATTTCTTTTTTTCACCAAAACGAAACGAAATACCGCATACCGGAAAACCGTTAACAACACTAATATACACCAAAACTGAAAATAAGAAATGATATCACAGGACACATATTTTTATTAAAATAAAAACTGCAATTTATCACATTTTCTTCTTGCAGAAATGTAAAATTTATCTATTCAATAACAGAGCAGTAAGACTGTTTTTAAAAAGAAACTGGGTTAAAGGCATGTCAGGTCTTGTTTTTAAGTACTTTCAGCAAACACACCAAAAAATGTTATAAATTGACAGAGTTGGAAAATACACAAACCGTTAATGGGTAAAATATGTTTTGTGTATATGACTTTGTTGAATGTGTAAACTGTATTTTCTGAAATCAGTACACTCTTGCAGAAATAAAAGTATTTTGTATCTCTTTTTAACAAGTATATTTTATTTCAAAATGCAAATATTTTAACTTCATAAATACTGTTGTAGCTACCGCCCGGGAGTTTCGTCCGGAAAGCCGGACGCCTGCCGAGTGAGTTTTAGCATCTCCCCACTGGAAGTGCTTGTAACAGGAAATGAACCTAAAGACTAGCAGTTATCTGTGCATATCCAAAGGAACAACACCTAAAAGCAATCCTACAGCATCACTACAGATAACTACTGGTGAGTCTGGTATTTTACAATACTGGTACCAGAAGTGTGTGATTTCTTCACCCACAAAATTCTGGTATGGGTTTTGTAAGTTTTTCAGTATTTTTGTGGTAATTTCGTCCACCATGTGAATTCAAATTTCTTTGAATTTTCTTGGTGTTTTATGTGAATAAAACAGGTATTTCTTCGATTCATTGTTATTTTTTACTTTGTTTGTCTATAATATGCTGTAATTTAGTGTTCTGTAATTCACCTATCGGCAATTCTTAGCGTGAATTATCGGCAATTCTTAGCGTGAATTTTCGTTTTTGTAGTGTGTTAATCGGCGATCTTAGCGTGATTTCCGGTAAACTTCTATAAAATATACACTATTTTACTTCATATTTGTAGGTATTTTGTTTCCAGAAATTACAATTGTTTCCAGATGACCCAGTTTCGCCAGAGTCTACGCTCGAGATTGAACAACATCTTGATTCTGGAGATCAGCTACCTGAATTACAGCCCAGCAGAAGTGGTCGTGAAAGGAGGAGACCGCGTCATTTGCAGGACTATATTTAAGTAGTTAAGACTTAGATAAGATGATTCGTTGAAATTTCCTAGTCAAGTGCATGAGGGTTTGGTGTTAGCATGACTAGTCAAGTCCCTAACATCAGTGTCTCGTATTTCTGTTGGGAAGTCACAAATATTGATTATCTACTCTTCTTACTACAGGTGTTGCTATGGAAAAATCAAAGAAAAATTCACATTCTCCAGCTAAGGAGTCCAGACAGAATCGTGCATCGCATCAACGAAGATCACAGTCAAGATCCCGTCCCTCAGAATCACATAGATCACGTGCATCTCGTCATAGATCACGTTCAAGATCTCGTCATTCTAGAGGATCTTACAGGGAAGACCGTGATAGGTCTCGTTATACCAGTGCCTATAGCACTCGCACCTACACCTCACGAGCACGTGAACATTCTCCAAGAAGATATTCTTCCCGCAGATCTCAGAATGAGCAAGTTACAAACATGTTGAAAGAGCTCTACCAATTTGTGGATTTCAACCGTATCCGCGATATTGTTGAATGTACAGCATCGGAAATGAAATCCCACAATCAAGGTCTGCTTATGGAAACAAGTAGCAGGAGAGTCAGAGAGATGTTGGCAGAAGCATCAGGTTTTCCGAGTTTTTCCTCGAGCTCAGCGTCAGAGGTCACTCCAACAACTAGGACATCTTCATCTGTCAGTTTCCACACCCCCATTGCTACTGTGTCTTCGGTTGTCTCCCAACCAACTGTGTCTAAGACTACTGTGTCTTCGGTTATCTGCAGGCCAACCACGTCCAAGACCACTATGTCTTCGGTTGTTTCTAAACCAACTCCGTCCAAGACCAGGACAGTGAAGGTAAAGGACTCTAACAATAATGACACCTCATTAAAAAGGCCATCATCTGAATCCTTGGAGGTAGTGGTTATAAAGAAGAAACCAAGGAGGCCAGTTTGCTACATGATAGACTGCGGCCAGGCCATACCCAGCCTTAAGAAGCATGTAGTGGGCAAGCATCTATCCTTAGCTTTTGCCACTTGAAAAAGCATGTCACGTGACAAGCGTTTCACTAGTTACAGTGATTCCTTGGCAGCTGTAGAAAAGGTCCTTGGATTAACAACCCACGATGAATTGCTCAGCACAGTTCTTGAAAAGAAGTGGTATCCCGTGGACACAAGGTTTACCCTAGGTGAGGAGGATGTCCAAATCATCAAGGAGTATCACCAGTGGTTGTCCGGGGAAACTTTGGCATCTGTACCATCCATCGATCCGCCCAATTGTGTCGCCGTGTTGACTCACTGGAGAGTGTTTTCAACTGTTATCAATTGTGTCGGGCAGAAGGTGACACTGCCAGAACCTACAGATGTCAGTGCTGAGGAAAAGGTCTCATCGCCAAAGGATAGCAGTGTGAAACAGCAGGAAGAGGAAATGGAGGTGGAATCATGTAATCAGCCAGAATCTGGGAAGTTAGCAAGTAGTCTTGCTCTCTCAGAGGAGGCTGCATCATCTGTTCCCTGTAGTCAGTCAGAATCTGGGAAGTTAGCAAGTAGTCTTGCTCTCTCAGAGGAAGCTGCACTACTGGATTCACCTGTTGAGGAAGCCAGAAGCGTCGGATCATCCATTCTAGGAAGTCCACCAAAGGAGGAGGCAATCCAGGATGTCGGCGTACCATACGACTATGCGACCTGGAAGAAGAGGAAAGAAGTTTTCTTGAAGGCCAAAAGTTCAGATAGAGTTAGTTTCATCGACTCTCACATGCACTTGGACAAGCTTCAAAGGGCTAGCAGATGTCAGGACATCGATGATATCATTGACAGGGGGCCAATGCCAGCGACTCCAGTGTATTTACAGGCCGTTGTCGCTAATTTCTGTCATGAGTTGCCTGGCAAGAAACTTCGTCAAATGTGGAAGAGGGATTCCAGGATATTTCATTCCCACGGAATTCACCCAAAGTTTGCTCACACCGCCTCTGCCCAGGATTTTACTGATGTGAGGAGTGCCATCATCAAGGATCCACGTTGTGTTGGTATTGGTGAGTTTGGCTTTGACTACTCCGCGCATTTCAGTTCCTACAAGAAACAGCAAATTACACTGTGCAGGAAATTCCTACAGCTGTTTGTCAAGGAGGATTGTTCAGCAAGGTCTTGGTCATCCACTGTCGGGACAAGAAGGGGAGCATGGAAGCATCAGAAACCTGTCTAAAAATCTTTGGTGAGGAGTTGCCAACCTTTGACAGGGATGTGATGAAGATCCACCATCACTGTTTCAACGGGGGAATTACTCAACTTCGTAATTGGCTTGCGTGTTTTCCCGAGGATGATGTTTGGGTTCACTGCCCTCCTGCTGCGTCAGGACCGTCACCCTGAACTGGAGAAGGTCGTACAGCGCCTGGAGTTGGACCAGATCCTCTTGGAAACAGACTCGCCTTACATTACAGCCCCTGTCCACAGTAAGTGTAATTACAACTCTCCTTATGGTTTAGAAGAGGTGGCTCGCCGGGTGGCGCAATTGAAAGACACAACTGTGAAAGAGGTGTTACAGGTGACCAGCTGGAACGCCAAGGACCTGTACGGTCTCAAATAAGAGTGTACACCTGGATACGTTAACATTGTTTTGCATTGTAAGTGAACTGTTGTGTGTTTCTAAAAGAACCTATTAACATTGTTCTATGTCATGAACTGTTATGGAAGAATCATCAACATTGTTCCAAACGTTTTACTGCTACGTATCTTTCAAAATGGAGAGATGATCAGAATGTTCACGTGCTCAAATTTCTCAAAGCAGAGGGATTATCAACATTGTTCTACCAGTTTCAGAACTGTTGCGGAATCTCAAAAGAAAACAGAGGGATTACCAACATTGTTCTACAAGTTCAGAACCGTTGTGTCCACGATCAAAACCATGGTCTGTCTACTACCATCACGGCCAACCACAGATATCTGAGGGTCCTGTTCTCAACAAAACAGGGGGGAATGTTGTAGCTACCGCCCGGGAGTTTCGTCCGGAAAGCCGGACGCCTGCCGAGTGAGTTTTAGCATCTCCCCACTGGAAGTGCTTGTAACAGGAAATGAACCTAAAGACTAGCAGTGATCTGTGCATATCCAAAGGAACAACACCTAAAAGAAATCCTACAGCATCACTACAGATAACTACTGGTGAGTCTGGTATTTTACAATAATACTTTGGCCTTACTGCAAGACCAAATGTCAAGGTTGTTTTCTTTTTTCTAGTTCCTTTTAACAGCTAAGATTATACCACCGATGAACCCTCTAAACTAATAAATTTACTTTACCTAACAATAACTAACACAAACTGCTTGTTTATAAATAGAAAATAACAACCAATACTCACTGTTCTGCAAGTTAGGAACAAGCTTATAAACAATATCCTGCATGGTTCTGTCATGGCTAAAAAATAACAATGATTCAATCATCAGACTGAACAACAACTCACAAATCATGCCATCTGTTGTTATTTCTTAAACTTTCTATTTTATGCACAATATACATTTAATAACATATACTTAGCCAAAAAAGAGACTCAAGATATATTGTAATTTATTATTTACAAAACTTGTTTATGAACCAGTAAAAAAAAATTGCAAATAATAACCTGGCAAATTATCAGTCACATCAGTAGCATTGCTCAGTTCTTACCTGATATAATTTAAAGGGTGACTCTGGTGAATTAGTTCATGACAGTCAGGGCAGTGAGTATTTTCTTCCAAATACTTGACAATGCAGGTTTTACAAACTGTGGTGAAATACACAATTCCAAGATTAAACAAAATGCACTGAATACCATAAACTTCAGTTCTCACAACCAACAGACTACTGCTCCATAATTATTTGAGAAAATAAAATATAACTAGAGGATCGCTCGCAAAAAAAAAAGATAATGTTTTTGCATAGCAAAAACAAAGCGTCCCGAAAAGGATATAAAGGTGAGTGCTAAAGTATTAAGAAAATGCTTTGTTTCTAGCCTTATACTGTTGTGGCAACCAAAGTCAGCGCAGTCTGCTCTATCTAGCACGGTTTTCAAGATATAAGCATTTTTGTGTTTTGCAAAAAATAAAAAAATAAAAAATGTCCGCTATATTTGGCGAGACAAAAATATTTTGAAAATTGGCATGGCTACTCTGCAGAGATACCCAGCAGGTCCAAAATTTTGTTGAGTTCACTCCATATAGCACGGTTTTCGAGATATAAGCATTTTTGTGTTTTGCAAAAACTTTGAAAATTCAAAATGGCCACCATTTTGGGGAGACAAAAATTTTTGTCAAGACCACTGCCGTGGTGTGTATCTCCCGCCGAGCATTAAAGCAGAAGAAATAGCTTTTCCGAGATATTCACAATTTTTCATTTTCATGTGTGAAAGCTCTTCCAAAAGTAGGTGAATGAGTTATTTGAGAAAAATTGGCTATCTGCAATACTATTAAGAGATAATTCACATTTACTCATTTTGAGTAGGTGAATAATTATCTATGGGTCTGAAACTTCACCAAGTGAAAGCTCTCCCAAAAGTAGGTGAATGAGTTATTTGAGAAAAATTGGCTATCTGCAATACTTTTAAGAGATAATTTGCATTTACTCATTTTGAGTAGGTGAGTAATTTGCTATGGGTCTGAAACTTCACCAAGTGAAAGCTCTCCCAAAAGTAGGTGAATGAGTTATTTGAGAAAAATTGGCTATCTGCAATACTTTTAGAGATAATTTGCATTTACTCATTTTGAGTAGGTGAGTAATTTGCTATGGGTCTGAAACTTCACCAAGTGAAAGCTCTCCCAAAAGTAGGTGAATGAGTTATTTGAGAAAAATTGGCTATCTGCAATACTTTTAGAGATAATTCGCATTTACTCATTTTGAGTAGACGAGTAATTAGCTATGGGTCTGAAACTTCACCAAGTGAAAGCTCTCCCAAAAGAAGGTGAATGATTAATTTGAGAAAAATTGGCTATCTGCAATACTTTTAGAGATAATTCGCATTTACTCATTTTGAGTAGGTGAGTAATTAGCTATAGGTCTGAAACTTCACCAAGTGAAAGCTCTCCCAAAAGTAGGTGAATGAGTTATTTGAGAAAAATTGGCTATCTGCAATACTTTTACAGATAATTCGCATTTACTCATTTTGAGTAGGTGAGTAATTAGCTATGGGTCTGAAACTTGACCAAGTGAAAGCTCTCCCAAAAGTAGGTGAATGATTAATTTGAGAAAAACTGGCTATCTGCAATACTTTTAGAGATAATTCGCATTTACTCATTTTGAGTAAGTGAGTAATTAGCTATGGATCTGAAACTTCACCAAGTGAAAGCTCTCCCAAAAGTAGGTGAATGAGTTATTTGAGAAAAATTGGCTATCTGCAATACTTTTAAGAGATAATTTGCATTTACTCATTTTGAGTAGGTGAGTAATTTGCTATGGGTCTGAAACTTCACCAAGTGAAAGCTCTCCCAAAAGTAGGTGAATGAGTTATTTGAGAAAAATTGGCTATCTGCAATACTTTTAGAGATAATTTGCATTTACTCATTTTGAGTAGGTGAGTAATTTGCTATGGGTCTGAAACTTCACCAAGTGAAAGCTCTCCCAAAAGTAGGTGAATGAGTTATTTGAGAAAAATTGGCTATCTGCAATACTTTTAGAGATAATTCGCATTTACTCATTTTGAGTAGACGAGTAATTAGCTATGGGTCTGAAACTTCACCAAGTGAAAGCTCTCCCAAAAGAAGGTGAATGATTAATTTGAGAAAAATTGGCTATCTGCAATACTTTTAGAGATAATTCGCATTTACTCATTTTGAGTAGGTGAGTAATTAGCTATAGGTCTGAAACTTCACCAAGTGAAAGCTCTCCCAAAAGTAGGTGAATGAGTTATTTGAGAAAAATTGGCTATCTGCAATACTTTTACAGATAATTCGCATTTACTCATTTTGAGTAGGTGAGTAATTTGCTATGGGTCTGAAACTTCACCAAGTGAAAGCTCTCCCAAAAGTAGGTGAATGAGTTATTTGAGAAAAATTGGCTATCTGCAATACTTTTAGAGATAATTCGCATTTACTCATTTTGAGTAGACGAGTAATTAGCTATGGGTCTGAAACTTCACCAAGTGAAAGCTCTCCCAAAAGAAGGTGAATGATTAATTTGAGAAAAATTGGCTATCTGCAATACTTTTAGAGATAATTCGCATTTACTCATTTTGAGTAGGTGAGTAATTAGCTATAGGTCTGAAACTTCACCAAGTGAAAGCTCTCCCAAAAGTAGGTGAATGAGTTATTTGAGAAAAATTGGCTATCTGCAATACTTTTACAGATAATTCGCATTTACTCATTTTGAGTAGGTGAGTAATTAGCTATGGGTCTGAAACTTGACCAAGTGAAAGCTCTCCCAAAAGTAGGTGAATGATTAATTTGAGAAAAACTGGCTATCTGCAATACTTTTAGAGATAATTCGCATTTACTCATTTTGAGTAAGTGAGTAATTAGCTATGGATCTGAAACTTCACCAAGTGAAAGCTCTCCCAAAAGTAGGTGAATGAGTTATTTGAGAAAAATTGGCTATCTGCAATACTTTTAGAGATAATTCGCATTTACTCATTTTGAGTAGGTGAGTAATTAGCTATGGGTCTGAAACTTCACCAAGTGAAAGCTCTCCCAAAAGTAGGTGAATGAGTTATTTGAGAAAAATTGGCTATCTGCAATACTTTTAGAGATAATTCACATTTACTCATTTTCAGTAGGTGAGTAATTAGCTATGGGTCTGAAACTTCACCAAGTGAAAGCTCTGCCAAAAGTAGGTGAATGAGTTATTTGAGAAAAATTGGCTATCTGCAATACTTTTAGAGATAATTCGCATTTACTCATTTTGAGTAGGTGAGTAATTAGCTATGGGTCTGAAACTTCACCAAGTGAAAGCTCTCCCAAAAGTAGGTGAATGAGTTATTTGAGAAAAATTGGCTATCTGCAATACTTTTAGAGATAATTCGCATTTACTCATTTTGAGTAGGTGAGTAATTAGCTATGGGTCTGAAACTTCACCAAGTGAAAGCTCTGCCAAAAGTAGGTGAATGAGTTATTTGAGAAAAATTGGCTATCTGCAATACTTTTAGATATAATTCGCATTTACTCATTTTGAGTAGGTGAGTAATTAGCTATGGGTCTGAAACTTCACCAAGTGAAAGCTCTCCCAAAAGTAGGTGAATGATTAATTTGACAAAAATTGGCTATCCGCAATACTTTTAGAGATAATTCGCATTTACTCATTTTGAGTAGGTGAGTAATTAGCTATGGGTCTGAAACTTCACCAAGTGAAAGCTCTCCCAAAAGTAGGTGAATGAGTTATTTGAGAAAAATTGGCTATCTGCAATACTTTTAGAGATAATTCGCATTTACTCATTTTGAGTAGGTGAGTAATTAGCTATGGGTCTGAAACTTCACCATGTGAAAGCTCTTTGGGATAGCTGCTCTGCAGAGATACCCTGAAGATAAAAAATTTCGTCGAAATCGCTCTATGTAGCACGGTTTTCGAAGTATTAGCATTTTTGTGTTTTGCAATTTTTGAGCAAAAATTCGAAAATTCAAAATGGCCGCCATTTTTGGCAAGATAAAATTTTTTTGAAAATTGGCATGGCTACTCTGCAGAGATACCCTGTGGGTCAAAAATTTCGTCGAAATCGCTCTATCTAGCACGGTTTTCGAGATATAAGCATTTTTGTGTTTTGCAATTTTGCGAAAAATTAGAAAATTCAAAATGGCCGCCATTTTTTGCGAGAAATTTTTTGTTTGAAAATTGGCATGGCTACTCTGCAGAGATACCCTGTGGGTCAAAAATTTCGTCGAAATCGCTCTATCTAGCAGGGTTTTTGAGATATAAGCATTTTTATGTTTTGCAATTTTTGCGAAAAATTCGAAAATTCAAAATGGCCGCCATTTTTGGCGAGACAATTTTTTTGAAAATTGGCATGGCTACTCTGCAGATATACCCTGTGGGTCAAAAATTTCGTCGAAATCGCTCTATCTAGCAGGGTTTTCGAGATATAAGCATTTTTGTGTTTTACAATTTTTGCGGAAATTTCGAAAATTCAAAATGGCCGCCATTTTGGGCGAGACAAAAATTTTTTGAAAATTGGGAAAACTACTCCGCAGAGATACCCTGTGGGTCAAAAATTTCGTCGAAATCGCTCTATCTAGCACGGTTTTCGAGATATAAGCATTTTTGTGTTTTCCTTATTTGGAAAATTCGTAATGATTAATTAATCATTAACTAGAAATAGGCCGCCCTGTTGATAGTAGATGCGAATAGAAACAGGATAGCATAGAAGAACACACATTATCATGTGTAATGTCCACCCATGAACCTTTTGCCCAAATTGTACAGTAGTCTTACAAGACCCTGTTTCATTTGTAAAATATATCAATGATGCTTAAATATTTGATAGTGTAGATGTAATTTATTTCCGCTTCATGCCTTTTTGCATTGGTTGGGTTGAAAATTTTGACGAAATCACTCTATCTTGCACGGTTAAGAAGATAGAAGCCAATTCCTGTTTTTCTATTTTTGGCAAAAATTTGAAAATTCAAAATGGCCGCCATTATTGGGAAAAGGAAATTTTTTTGAAAATTGCCAAGAGTACATTTCTTAGATACCCTATGGGTCGAAAATTTCAACAAAATAACTCTATTTTGCACGGTTAAGGCCAGTTTGTGTTTTTCCATGTTGGGCAAAAATTCGAAAATTCAAAAGGGCTGCCATTTTTGGGGAGGGGAAAATTTTTTGAAAATTGCAAATATTACATTCCTTAGATACCCTGTGGGTCGAAAATTTCGACGAAATCGCTCTATCTGGCACGGTTAAGGAGATAGAAGCAAATTTGTGTTTTGCCATTTTTTGCAAAAATTCGAAAATTCAAAATGGCCGCCATTTTTGGGGAGGGGAAAATTTTTGGAAAATTGCAAAGATTGCATTCCTTAGATACCCTGTGGGTCGAAAATTTCGACGAAATCGCTCTATCTCGCACGGTTAAGGAGATAGAAGCAAATTTGTGTTTTGCCATTTTTGGCAAAAATTCGAAAATTCAAAATGGCCGCCATTTTTGGGGAGGGGAAAATTTTTGGAAAATTGCAAAGATTGCATTCCTTAGATACCCTGTGGGTCGAAAATTTCGACGAAATCGCTCTATCTCGCACGGTTAAGGAGATAGAAGCAAATTTGTGTTTTGCCATTTTGGGCAAAAATTCGAAAATTCAAAATGGTCGCCATTTTTGGGGAGGGGAAAATTTTTTGAAAATTGCAAAGATTGCATTCCTTAGATACCCTGTGGGTCGAAAATTTCGACGAAATCGCTCTATCTCGCACGGTTAAGGAGATAGAAGCAAATTTGTGTTTTGCCATTTTTGGCAAAAATTCGAAAATTCAAAATGGCCGCCATTTTTGGGGAGGGGAAATTTTTTTGAAAATTGCAAATATTACATTCCTTAGATACCCTGTGGGTCGAAAATTTCGACGAAATCGCTCTATCTCGCACGGTTAAGGAGATAGAAGCAAATTTGTGTTTTGCCATTTTTGGCAAAAATTCGAAAATTCAAAATGGCCGCCATTTTTGGGGAGGGGAAAATTTTTGGAAAATTGCAAATATTACATTCCTTAGATACCCTGTGGGTCGAAAATTTCGACGAAATCGCTCTATCTCGCACGGTTAAGGAGATAGAAGCAAATTTGTGTTTTGCCATTTTTGGCAAAAATTCGAAAATTCAAAATGGCCGCCATTTTTGGGGAGGGGAAAATTTTTTTGAAAATTGCAAATATTACATTCCTTAGATACCCTGTGGGTCGAAAATTTCGACGAAATCGCTCTATCTCGCACGGTTAAGGAGATAGAAGCAAATTTGTGTTTTGCCATTTTTGGCAAAAATTCGAAAATTCAAAATGGCCGCCATTTTTGGGGAGGGGAAAATTTTTGGAAAATTGCAAAGATTGCATTCCTTAGATACCCTGTGGGTCGAAAATTTCGACGAAATCGCTCTATCTCGCACGGTTAAGGAGATAGAAGCAAATTTGTGTTTTGCCATTTTTGGCAAAAATTCGAAAATTCAAAATGGCCGCCATTTTTGGGGAGGGGAAAATTTTTTGAAAATTGCAAATATTACATTCCTTAGATACCCTGTGGGTCGAAAATTTCGACGAAATCGCTCTATCTCGCACGGTTAAGGAGATAGAAGCAAATTTGTGTTTTGCCATTTTTGGCAAAAATTCGAAAATTCAAAATGGCCGCCATTTTTGGGGAGGGGAAAATATTTTGAAAATTGCAAAGATTGCATTGCTTAGATACCCTGTGTGTCGAAAATTTTGCCGAAATCGCTCTATCTCGCACGGTTAAGGAGATAGAAGCAAATTAGTGTTTTGCCATTTTTGGCAAAAATTCGAAAATTCAAAATGGCCGCCATTTTTGGGGAGGGGAAAATTTTTGGAAAATTGCAAAGATTGCATTCCTTAGATCCCCTGTGGGTCGAAAATTTTGCCGAAATCGCTCTATCTCGCACGGTTAAGGAGATAGAAGCAAATTTGTGTTTTGCCATTTTTGGCAAAAATTCGAAAATTCAAAATGGCCGCCATTTTTGGGGAGGGGAAATTTTTTTGAAAATTGCAAATATTACATTCCTTAGATACCCTGTGGGTCGAAAATTTCGACGAAATCGCTCTATCTCGCACGGTTAAGGAGATAGAAGCAAATTTGTGTTTTGCCATTTTTGGCAAAAATTCGAAAATTCAAAATGGCCGCCATTTTTGGGGAGGGGAAAATTTTTGGAAAATTGCAAATATTACATTCCTTAGATACCCTGTGGGTCGAAAATTTCGACGAAATCGCTCTATCTCGCACGGTTAAGGAGATAGAAGCAAATTTGTGTTTTGCCATTTTTGGCAAAAATTCGAAAATTCAAAATGGCCGCCATTTTTGGGGAGGGGAAAATTTTTGGAAAATTGCAAATATTACATTCCTTAGATACCCTGTGGGTCGAAAATTTCGACGAAATCGCTCTATCTCGCACGGTTAAGGAGATAGAAGCAAATTTGTGTTTTGCCATTTTTGGCAAAAATTCGAAAATTCAAAATGGCCGCCATTTTTGGGGAGGGGAAAATATTTTGAAAATTGCAAAGATTGCATTGCTTAGATACCCTGTGCGTCGAAAATTTTGCCGAAATCGCTCTATCTCGCACAGTTAAGGAGATAGAAGCAAATTAGTGTTTTGCCATTTTTGGCAAAAATTCGAAAATTCAAAATGGCCGCCATTTTTGGGGAGGGGAAAATTTTTTGAAAATTGCAAAGATTGCATTCCTTAGATCCCCTGTGGGTCGAAAATTTCGCCGAAATCGCTCTATCTCGCACGGTTAAGGAGATAGAAGCAAATTTGTGTTTTGCCATTTTTGGCAAAAATTCGAAAATTCAAAATGGCCGCCATTTTTGGGGAGGGGAAATTTTTTTGAAAATTGCAAATATTACATTCCTTAGATACCCTGTGGGTCGAAAATTTCGACGAAATCGCTCTATCTCGCACGGTTAAGGAGATAGAAGCAAATTTGTGTTTTGCCATTTTTGGCAAAAATTCGAAAATTCAAAATGGCCGCCATTTTTGGGGAGGGGAAAATTTTGGGAAAATTGCAAAGATTGCATTCCTTAGATACCCTGTGGGTCGAAAATTTCGACGAAATCGCTCTATCTCGCACGGTTAAGGAGATAGAAGCAAATTTGTGTTTTGCCATTTTTGGCAAAAATTCGAAAATTCAAAATGGCCGCCATTTTTGGGGAGGGGAAAATTTTTTGAAAATTGCAAATATTACATTCCTTAGATACCCTGTGGGTCGAAAATTTCGACGAAATCGCTCTATCTCGCACGGTTAAGGAGATAGAAGCAAATTTGTGTTTTGCCATTTTTGGCAAAAATTCGAAAATTCAAAATGGCCGCCATTTTTGGGGAGGGGAAAATATTTTGAAAATTGCAAAGATTGCATTGCTTAGATACCCTGTGGGTCGAAAATTTTGCCGAAATCGCTCTATCTCGCACGGTTAAGGAGATAGAAGCAAATTAGTGTTTTGCCATTTTTGGCAAAAATTCGAAAATTCAAAATGGCCGCCATTTTTGGGGAGGGGAAAATTTTTGGAAAATTGCAAAGATTGCATTCCTTAGATCCCCTGTGGGTCGAAAATTTTGCCGAAATCGCTCTATCTCGCACGGTTAAGGAGATAGAAGCAAATTTGTGTTTTGCCATTTTTGGCAAAAATTCGAAAATTCAAAATGGCCGCCATTTTTGGGGAGGGGAAATTTTTTTGAAAATTGCAAATATTACATTCCTTAGATACCCTGTGGGTCGAAAATTTCGACGAAATTGCTCTATCTCGCACGGTTAAGGAGATAGAAGCAAATTTGTGTTTTGCCATTTTTGGCAAAAATTCGAAAATTCAAAATGGCCGCCATTTTTGGGGAGGGGAAAATTTTTTGAAAATTGCAAAGAGTACACTCCTCAGATACCCTGCGGGTCGAAAATTTTGCCGAAATCGCTCTATCTCGCACGGTTAAGGAGATAGAAGCAAATTACTCAAAAGTAGTACTGAAAATACACAATGAAGTACCTAAATGGCTATTACTCATGTACTGACAAAGCTATCAGTCCCAAATGCAATACCAAGCGAGCTATGGACATAACAATCTTGTATTCAAAATTGTAGTAAAATATCTTTAATTATTTTGGCTTAAATGCACGGAAACCAATGGGTACTGAAAATAGCTGTACTTAAGTATTACTCAGTAAGCAAAAGAGGTACAACAGCCAAAAGCAATCCCAAGCAAGCTACTGACCCAATAAGCCTGCATACCAAATTTGGTGACAATAGCTCTAATACTTTTCCTTTAAATGAGCGGAAACCATGCGTGACGCCGGACATCGGACGCCGGACGCCGGACGCCGGACATCGGACATCGGACATCGGACATCGGACGGCGAAAAAAGCAAAAATAATATATCCACCCCCCAGGGGGGTGGACATAATTACTCGGCCATTTCTTGACCAATCAATGCCAAAATCTAATGATTTCCAGATTTTAATAGAATGAATGTATTTGCCAAGTTTCAGGTGAATTGATAAAATTCCTTTCAAGTTATCATCCGGACAAGCTTCCCCATCGAAAAAAGACATTTTTGGTCATGTGACCTCTCTGATTGGTTGAAATGTCACTGCAGCATATTCAAAAAAATTCCCCAAGGCTACTGCCTAAACCTGCCAAATTTGAAAAGAATCCGCCTAACGGTTACAGAGTTATAAGGAAAACAAAATGCGGAGCCGCCGGAGCCGGCGCAGCCGGAAGCTCTCCCATACACAAACAATTCTTCTCTTTTCACTCAACAATGGTGTTGGTTTTCTCATAAATATTCAGTCTTCATGTTGAACTTAGAAATCATTGACCGGGCAAACACTTTGTAAAATGAAACAAGTACTGGGAGAAGTCACAGGTTATTAAGGTCTTGTAGTTCATCATAATTAATTACTGAACAGGGTTCGCGATTACGCCGTCCGAGTATATTAAAGACGCGGTATTTCAGATTTGGACGCAAATTTCGGTTGTCAGTGCGTCCATCGGGACGCGATTTTTATGAAGGAAGTATTTCTGCTCTAGAAGCGAATTTCGGTGGCAGGAAGCGTAGGTATGCAAGCAATATATATAACACTGAAAATAAGCTTTATATTTTAAAATTAAATGGTTTCGAGCGATTTCCTGGCAAGTTGTTTACGCCCACCATTGTAAAGCGAGATATTTCGTACACTAGCATATCTACTCAAAACGTTATATATCGAAAGAAAGGCTGATCTCTGCACGGAAACAGTCGAAACGACAAGCCAGAACGGTGAATTTCATGGGAGACAAACTATTTTACCAAATCTCGGAAACTCCTGATATTTAACCCCGGAAAGTTGCCCGGAAAATAAAAGCTGTAAAATTCAAAAATATTTACAGGGGATGTAACACTGGACTCGGGAAAAAATGATTGGGACTCCATTTTTCGGAGGACATGTAGTCCGTTGGACTCCATATTTTAGAGGTACTTCGCTAACCCTGCTGAACATGTGTAGCCTGTGAGTATTGTGTCCACACACAGCAACTCTCAAGAATTCTGGCCCTGTAGACCTGATATAAATTGTGGTTCCATTAACAGAGTACAACATGGATCAAGAATCTGTCTTGCTAACCACCATTTACAGTTCTCAAGCCACTTCATATGTAATAATAATCACAGAAGGAGAAGAGATGTACACAACCCTTTACATTTCTTTTATCTCAGACATTTTTTTTCAATCATGAATATTTTACATGTTGATATTACTTAATTACAACTTTGGAAAGTATATCCACACACACAGCTGCAAAGATTTTAATAACATTAATCACAACTGCCTCTGATCCTAACAACAACTAGGCTATTGAATCATACACCATGTTTTTCTTTTAATGCAGAGTTTAATGTTTTCATTATTCATTCATATTTGAATCCAAAATTTATAACAATCCATTGTTTTTTCTGACCTTTCTTAGTTATCACACAGCGATTTCTCAAAAAATTTTTTTTATATAATTTTGTGTTTCGAAGAGGTTTAGAAAATTTTTACATTTGTAATACTTACAGTAAGAAATCGAAAATTCGCCAGGAATCTAAAATTCGCCACCTCTAAAACCTTAGTTAATTTTATGAAGAAAATGATGTTTTTATCTAAATATTGGTATTTTTCAGTTCAAAAAGCCTTAATTTACTATACAGTCAACAAATCTCACCACAATTCATTTATTTTATTAGTATTTTCACATGTGGTGAATTTCAGATATGTGGCGAATTTTAGATTTCTTACTCTAATATCACTTACACTCACTCATTTATTTACTATCTTCCTTAATAAAAGATATAACAAGAGGGTCAAAGATGCCCCAAAAGACAGGTTGCGCAGGCAGCAATAAGGTTAGCAACTGCTGTAATTACATTTAGAAACAAGGAAAGAAATGTTAGGTCACCCAGTTAAGGTGAATGTGTTAGACGTGCTAAGAAACGTAAAACGTGTAATCTAGGTTACATAACTGTATCTATGTTATAAATGGACAAACGGCAACTTAGCTATGATTGTGATATATCTCCCTGTCAAGTTTGAATTCGATTTGAAAAAGCGTTTTCGAGTTAGAGTTCAGAAACGGAAATGTTGTCGAATAAACGAAAGGACAAAAAACATACAAATGAACAGACAGAATTACACCAATTTCAAAAGGAACCTAGCTATGATGGTGATCTATGTCCCTGTCAAGTTTGAATTCCATTGGACAAACCGTTTTCGAGTTAGAGTCCGGAAACGAAAATGTGGACGGACAGATGGATGGACAGACAAACGGACAAACGAACAGACGGAATTACACCTATTTCAAAAGGAACCTAGCTATGATGGTGATCTATCTCCCTGTCAAGTTTGAATTCGATTGGTCAAACCATTTTCGAGTCTGGAAACGAAAAATGTGAACTGACAGACGGACGTCGGACACATCAATCTAATAGGCGGTTTGGTTACACGCAACCCACCTAAAAATGCTTCATCCAGCCAATCATTACAAACATCTGAATATTGACAATACTTACAGGTGTGTAGACATTCTGTGATGGTTGTGGCGTCAACAAGGTAACCTTTACACAGGGTGCAGGTTATACAGGAGTTAACACTCTTCAAACGAATTTTCCGTTCCATCACTTCACCATACTATTTCTGTAACAAATTAATTTTTTATATGCATGAATAGCATTTGTGAAACAATACTACTTTCCCTTTAAAAGCCTATACAGCACTTGGGATTTCAACATATTTAAAGTATTTTTATGAAGAGCACCATATACACATGAACAACAGTAAAGATAAACTAGACCTAGCGCATCGGAAAACCGATGCAAATTGTATCCACCGTAAAGACAATGCACCAAAACCTCTAGGACCAATAATAAGCAAGTTATAAGCACTTTTAAGTTTGGCTGTCCTCATTTGACCTTCAAGGAGGGGCCCAAGGTCAAATCCGACCACACCAGAAGATTCCCAGCCCATGATTTCCTATATGTTGGTTTACCATCCCAAACCTCTAGGATCAATAATAAGCGAGTTATAGGCACTTTTACCTTTGGCTATCCTCGTTTGACCTTGAAGGAGGGGCCTAAGGTCAAATCCGACCACACCAGAAGATTCCCACCCCATGATTTTCTATATACTGGTTTACCATCCCAAACCTCTAGGACCTATAATAAGCGAGTTATAAGCACTTTTAAGTTTGGCTGTCCTCGTTTGACCTTGAAGGAGGGGCCCAAGGTCTAATCCGACCACACCAGAAGATTCCCAGCGCATGATTTCCTATATGCTGGTTTACCATCCCAAACCTCTAGGACCAATAATAAGCGAGTTATAAGCACTTTTAAGTTTGGCTGTCCTCGTTTGACCTTGAAGGAGGGGTCCAAGGTCAAATCTGACCACATCAGAAGATTCGCAGCACATGATTTCCTATAGGTTGGCTTCACATTGCAAACCTCTAGGACCAATAATAAGGGAGATATAGGCACTTTTAAAGTCCGCTATGTGGGTTACTTCGGCACTCCGTGGATGACCTTGAATTAGGAGCTTCAAGGTCAAATGTGTGCAAGGTTGTAGAGGACATGTATATGTGTCATACATATCACCTATGAAGAGATTCAACCTTCTACCTATGAGGAACAGCCAGTAGAAAAATGTAGATTATTTTCAAAGAAATGCTCGTGGCGGCCATCTTGTTTTTCAGAATGAGGCTATTTTCCTTCCCAGAGAAGCTTACCCCCCAATGAAGATATCCTGCAAATTTGGTGAACCTAGCTGCTGTTGTTTTCCTCTTAAGAGCGTTAACGCCGAAAATCTCTCTACGCGCGGCGGCGTAGCGAACGCTAAACCAAAGTATCCACCGGATGCTTCCGGTGGACACAATTAGTTGGTCCGTCTGCGAATTTGAAATATTTGAAGAAGCCTTTTTTTAAAACATTGTTAGGAAAGCCTCACAGAATTCCATGACCTCATATTTGCTATCATGAATGAATATTAATGAGTTGTTCTCATACCCTATTTAGAACTAGATTGGGCCAACTCGGCGCCAACATATCCCCAGACAGGTCATCACTCACGCCACAGGTTTTGATCGGGAATTTTTTAAAACATAATTACCCATTATTATATGAACTTCTGCACATCAATCTACTCTGTTTATATCTTCCCAGGAAGATGGTGTATCCCCAGACGCCGAATACATAACTCAAATTATATTTTCAATCTTCCTGCAATGATAACTCTAAACCTATTTTCAAAGTATTTAAATGATTGATGATTGAATGTCCATTCTAAAATAATAATCCCAAAAGAGCATATCTGTTTCTATATTTGTTGACAAATAAAATATTATTTTTAACTCAACTCATCATACTTTTCAATCTTCCTTCAAAGTATTTAAATGATTGATGATTCAATGTCCATTCTAAAATTCATAATCCCAAAAGCACATATCTGTTTCTATATTTGTTCACAAATAAAATATTATTTAAAAAAAAATTATTAATATTATTATTTTATTATATTATTTTTAGAATTTGCAAATTGTTTTCAGTTATTTATTTCCTCTATACCTATATATGTGGTCCATATATATGCAACCTAAATATGTGACACAATCTCAGTTCTGACTCCCCTTTGTGTTATATGTAATGAAGCCCACCACCTCCCACCCCCACCCCTCTCCCCTTCTCCACACCTCTCTCACTATTACACAAGATCTGCAACCCCATTGAGTTCTTTGTTTCTCATCTGATATCATTAAATACCTTTGTTTATTTAGTGTCACTCAATATAGCTGGAGGTCCCAGAGGTGGGTGGGGGGGAATCCGGGTGGGGGATGCATAAATGGTAAACAAACAATCTATATAAAAGGGGTACTCAAATACAAAAAGAATTGAGAATTTTAAGTATGTGATTATCAACTGAAATGAGTTCATAACTGTAGGAGCTGTGTCAAAATTAACTGAGGCAAGTTGAATAAAACTGGGCTAGTTGAGGGTTAAAAATCCCCTAGTTTTACTACATAAGGATATAATTTCATTAATATTGGGACTTAAAGCTCACTTAAAGTGTCCATTTTGTCTACTTGAATATGTTTAACCAGTTTCATTTTAAAAAGTGAAAAACTCAGCAAGCAGAGGTATAACACACAAAAATAAGTTCTTAAAAGACTAAGATAGCCATAACATTATTAATATTCAAAATTTAAATAGACAGGCATTTCCTTTTAAAAATTCAAAGATTTCAGCTCTATAACCCACATAGTTTGACAGTTACTGGGCTTTAAAGTGGCATAATGTCCATAAATTGGGTTTCTGTGGGCATTTTACAATTGTTAAAGAGACCTTAGCAATTAAACAACAGATCTGAAACTTTTTGGGGGACATACATAACAAACAAAAATTATATATAATACAGTTTAAGACTTGTCACACTAAGCATTTCCAAATAACAGGGCAAAATACGGAAAAAATGTCCAAAAAGGCACTTGGGCGAGTGTCTATGGCCCTCATACACAGGTTAAATGTCTACTAAAAACCTTGATTTTCGGCATATGTAAAAAGGACATAATAATGCATTCCCAGATGGGATTTCAGCTCCATCAATCACATAGTTTAACAGTCACAGGGCTTAAAGGTGGTAAAAAGTCCAAATATTGGGTCATTGTGGGCCTTTTAGAGATCTCGATGTGGCTTTCAAATTAAAGCTTCAGACTTAAAATTTGTTACATACTAAGATTACACATAGAATATGTATCTAATAAAGTTTGAAACTTCTCAGACTTACCATTTCCAAGTTACAGAGCAAAATATGTGAAAAATGTCTTAAAAGGCTCACTCAGGTGGGTGTTTAAGGTCCTCATACACAGGTTAAATGTCTACTTGAAGCCTTGATTTTTCGCACATGTAAAAAGAACATAATAATGTATTCCCAGATGAGATTTCAGCTCTATCAGTCACATAGTTTAACAGTCACAGGCCTTAAAATTGGCAAAAAGTCCAAATACTGGGTCTTTATGGGGCCTTCTAGAGACCTAAATGTGGCCTTCAAATTAAAGCCTCAGACTTAAAATTTGTCACATACTAAGATTACACATAGAATATGCATCTAATACAGTTTGAAACTTCTTAGACTTACCATTTTCAAGTTACAGGGCAAAATATGTGAAAAATGTCTAAAAATGATCACTCGGGTGGGGATTTATGGTCCTCATACACAGGTTAAATGTCTTCTTAAAGCCTTAATTTTTGGCACATATATAAATAACATACTAATATCTTCCCAGATAGGATTTGAGCTCTATCAGTCACATAGTTTGACAGTCACAGGGCTTAAAAGTAGCAAAAAGTCCAAATATTGGGTCTTTGGGAGCCTTTTAGAGACCTCAATTTGACCTTCAAAATTAAAGCTTCAGACTTAAAATCTGTTACATACTAAGATTACACACAGAATATATATCTAATACAGTTTGAAACTTCTCAGACTTACCATTTCCAAGTTACAGGGAAAAAGATGTGAAAAATGTCTTATAAGGGTCACGCGGGTGGGTGTTTATGGTCCTGATACACAGGTTAACTGTCTATTAAAGGCCTAAATGTTGGGGCACATATAAGAAAACACATAGATATATTCCCAGATGATATTTAACTTAGATGAGAGACATAGTTTGAAAGCTACAGTGCTTGAAAGTGGCAAAAAGTGCATAAATTGGGTCTCTGTGGGCACTTTTGAGACCTTAAGTCGACCCCTTTGGGTAAACCTACAGCCCTAAAATTTTCTACAGACAAGGATTACATATCAAAGTTATACCTAGTGCAGTTTGAGACTCATCAGAATTACCACTTCCAAATTATAGGGCAAAATATGTGAAAAGTATAGCAAAAAATCCCCAAGTGGGGGTATTTATGGGCCTCAAACACAATTTTCTCCTCAACTTAAAGTCGTGATTTTCGGCACATGTACTAAGAACATATTAATGTGTTGTCAGGTAAAATTTCAGCCAGCTGAGCATCATAGTTTGTGACCTACAGGGCTCTAAGTGGCCAAAAGTCCAATTTCTGACCTTAAGGTGGCCATAAGTTCTTTTTTACTGGGAGTTTAAGGTCACCTTAAAATAGGGATCTTCCTTTGGGCACCCTTAACATGTGTACCAAGTTTGAAAAAAAAATATTAATTTGTTTTTGAGTTATCGCGTCCACAAGGAAATTTCTACGGCGGCGGCGGCGGCGGCGCGACGGACCTGAATCCAATATATCCCCGACTTTCGTCTGGGGATATAATTATGAATGGAACCAAATAATGGTGCAATAAAAGAAAAATGTCAGCAAAAACAAGTTGTGTTTCTGACACAAATATTAACTTTTTGAATGTTTCTACAGAATGTCATTTTCAGAAATGGGCAGTTTTGTCAGTTTTCATCAAAATGTCCATTTTTTGTCTTTTAGGAACACCGAGTAATGTTTATTTATATAACTATGGTCGATATAAGACTTTGCCAGTTTACACAGAGATAACAATTTAAAAACATTTGTATTGGGCAACAGCCATGAAATATTCTGAACATACCTAACAAATCCTTGTAATTCTTATGTGTTTACATAACATCAGCAGGGTCAATATATTTTCCTTAGTTTTTGACAGGGTTCTTCAAAGTTTTTTCCAGTTGCTAGGACAGGAAATACATGATTTTATTCAAACATCTATGAGTAAGAGCGATTCTGCTCCTATTACTAAAAAAGACTGGTGCACATTCATTATTGTGTCTAGTATTCATAAACCATGATGTGCGCTGAAGTTATGTTGGCGTTTTAAAATATTTCTGGAAGCCACACCACTAAATTTATTCTTCTAGCATACACAGCCATTTGGGTAAATATCCTCTACTTTAAAAAAACTATAATGACTGCATCTAGTGAAAATTATACTGTCTATCAAAAATTCAAAGACAAAAAGCAAAAATTCCAAAACTGTATAAAAAATTCCAGATAGCGAAAATTCCGGTCAACGTGGAAGTGACATAGGAACACAATACTTAATTACAACAAAAATCTATAAATCTACAAAGAAATATAGTTGTGACAAGGTTTTGATACAGTCATAAAATTCAACTTGATTAACTTTACTGGGTAATGAAATTCACTGGCTGAGCAATACTACAATAGGAGTTTACTCAAAATCCAAAAGGGCGTGTGTAGGAGGTGGATTTTCATAGTCTCACACTGGAATACTAAAGGTTTCATACCATGGAGGTTTCGTCCCAACTGATCTATGAGAAAAAAAAGCTCATTAATATTTATGAATGCATCATAAATGTGAGGTCTTGGGGTTTCCTAATAATATTTTAGAAATGTTGCTTAAAGATTAAGTATTTTGCATGGAAACAGATATTTAGTTGAATGTCAAATACTTCAAATATGCTCACTTCTAGAATTAATATTGATGAATACATTTAAAATGTGAGGTCACAGAATTCCTCAGCGTATCCCTACTACCCCAACAATATTTTTTTCAAACAGAAATACAGCTTGAAGATCAAGTATATTGCATGGAAACATTCATTTAAATGACTATAATATATTTCAAATTTGCACACTTTTATTACTCATTTATATCCATGTACTGGCATATAAAATATAAGGTTCCAGAATTCTTCAGGGTTTCCCAACAATATTTTATAAATACTGCTTAAGAACCAAGTGAATTAGATCAGTATTTATGGTCGATGATCCAGTTTTCATGGTAGCACTAGTTTTTGTGTGTTTGCAACATATTAACCAATATCTCTGCCAATAACAAACAAAATTTCTTCACAACTGTCAAAATCTGCTACTATTTGTCATTAAAATGATAGACTTATCATTTCTGTAGTTGAATCGTGTACTTGGATATCACTTCCAGTGTTCGACAATGGTGGTTACCCGGCAGTCTGAGTAAGTGAATTTCATCTCCGGACCTAAAACGTTGTGCACTGTCGGTCCCGATGTCCAGAAACTTTTAAAATAACATATATCCATGCATATTGCTATGTTTTTCAACATATTAGGGGGTTTTAAAGTGGTAGCCATTATTGAAAACAAATATTGTCACCAAATTTCTTATCTCTCTTCTGATTGGCCAACGTCCTCTACAACCGACCAATCAGACAATAGCTTTCATTTGGAAGATTTGCGGTAGATATTTGGAAGATTTACTGTAAATATATGATAGATTTGCGGTTAATAATACTTTTAAGATGAAAAGTATAAGTATATTTCCTGTACACGGAACTGCCTCATTAATATTAATGAGCAAACTTGAGAGGTCTTTGGCTGTTTGGTATTATTTTTATCAGTTTTTATCAGGTCCGTGAACAAGTAGTGCACTGGTAATTGATCTTAAACCAGCCAATCTATTCATAAAGTATTGTTAGGAAACAATAAAGTATTTATCCATGCAATATGAAATTTTCTTAATATTTAATTACTTGTAAATCTGTCAATGCTTAACCAATTTTTACAATTAAAATACCATTGGAAAGTAGGGGTGCGAACAGTTGACACTCGACGAGGTCAAACGGCTTTCTACCATTAGACGCTCGCCTATCAGTGACGCCCGCCTTGCATTTCTTTGTTAGAGGTCAAGGTTAAATGCTTCTATTTATCTACAAAATGGGTGTTGACTGGTATTTTCAGTTTTTGGTAAAAATGGCCAATAATGGAGTTAAATTATTAAAATATAAAGCTGTGAAACAAATGTCACAACATGCACCTCAATTATTAGTTGTGGTGTGTATCATTTGACAATCTGGTGGTAGAAGAATAAATGAAGTGGCTCGAGTACGGTAAACCACTGCAGTGGAGAAGAAATTTTACAGTACAGTAGCATTCATTTGCCGTATTCCAGTAAATTAGCTAGAGTACGGTTCAGACTGGTAACTTAAACATCTCATGGAGTGAAGCAAATATGAGGCCACGATAGGGGTTTCTATATTTTAGAAATAGAAAATCTAGCAATATTTTACAAATAAAATATAAAATGCTAGTACTTGTACAGACTTAAGGAAATATGAGGCCACGATGGATTGTCTACCATTTTACAGACAGAAGTCTAGCAATATTTTACTCTTACTGCACCTGCTGTTGACATTTTATAGCAATATTTTGCAAATAAAATATCAAATGCAAGTACTTGCACACACAGACTTCAGGAAATATGAGGCCACAATGGGGTTTCTAGCCATATTTTACAAATAGATGATCCAGCCAACCAGTCTACTGTTTGTCTGCAAATGTGATTAATTTGATTAGTGGTGGTGGACCAATTCACGCCCGGGTACCAATTCACGCCCACCCTCAATTTTCTTGAAGATTTATTATTTTTCATTGAGATCATAATCATCTAAAGGATCATTTACATTTGTAATTATTGTTTAACTGTGATTGTTTTGGACAAATTTAGGGGTTGGCGTGAATTGGTACCCGGGCGTGAATTGGTCTACCACCACTAACTAATGAAAACAATTGTTACTGAAACCGCACTCGAGACCAAGTTCTGGAGTGCTGCAATCTGTACTGCAGTAGAATGGATTCACCGTACCGCAGCCACACCCAAGAATAAAATATAAAGCTCTTACCGGTAATATAATTTAAATTCAATTCTTCTGTCTGGTACTGTAACGTGTCAAAAGTGACCCACTTCAAAGTAGGTCAAATTTTTAAAGAAAAACAAAACAAAATTTATTTCCCTATTTACAATAATAATTCTTACAAAAAATGTGTTACTTTTCTTAATTTCCTAGTTTGTAGCAGAAATGGTTGAAATTTGGTTTGTTTTCAGTTACTTTGGAATGGTCCAGGATCTGCCAGACAGGAGAATACATTAACTTCAGCATGGGCATTTACTGGCAGAATGCCACTACGGTACTTGGTGTGCACCTAATCAGGGAGGGGTTTCTTTTTCAGTCTGTCACCCTCAAGGAGGAGTGGGGGGGGTCACACATCCGACGACCTATTTAGGGAAATTCCTACATCCAACCCAATAAAAAGTACTACATACTTTGGTCATAAGTTAAGGAATATCCATCAAACTCTATGATTATTGGAAGGACTCAATAAAAAGTACGAACTAGTGTGCACCTACTCAGGGAGGGGTTTGTTTTCAGTCTGTCACTCTCAAGGAAGAGAGGGGGTCACCACATTCGACGACCTATTCAAGGAAATTCCTGACGTTTAACTCAATGAAAAGTTCTACATACTTTGGTCATAAGTTAAGGAATATCCTTAGCTGTTCTATAAATCTGAGTGTCCGCTAAATAACACCATAATATGATTATTTTACACAAAGAAATGTTTAAATGCCCGCATGTTTTGACCCACTTTTATTGAGCGCCATCTATCGAATGCTTGTTTCATAAACAAGAACAGACTTTGAGAATCAATTTCACTAGCATTTCAGGATGTGCCTCATTGTGTTAAATTTTGTTTATTATGAAAACATCGACTATGTTCTGAAAGCAGATTAAAATATATAAATAATAATCTGCCATCATTCATGCAATTTGCTGAACAAATATATGTCTGCAACTCTTTCCTGAGAATAACCATCAAAGATAAAATATCAGGGGCCGATTTCACTAAAGGACTTAAACTAAGTCCCTTTTTTGGCTAAGTCTTGGACTTAAATCTAAGACTTTGGTCTTAGCTAGAAAAATGGATTTCACAAAGGTGACTTAGCTAAGTCCAGGCTTATCATATAACCACAGTGGTTTTCTGTGTCATGTGACCTTTTGTATCTATTCAAAATATAATATTGATGCCACATATTCTTCATTTAATGTATTTTATCTAAGGATAAGTGCTGTTTTGAAATTGAAAACCTTGTTAGCACATATAAACTTCCCAAACACTACTTTAGTGAGGTGTTCTGCATAATTATAATTTATTTACAGCCATTTCAAATTTTGAAGTGGAGAAAAGTTTATGGCGGCCATATTTAAGTCCTCTTTACAAAATTTAAGCCCACTACCTCCCATACTTGAAAGTTAAGTCTACTGACTTAGCAATTTCATGGACTTAGCTGCTTTGTGAAATCCGCTAAGTCTAAGACCACAGACTTAGCAGTTTTTTGACAAAATTTAAGACCAAAGTCTTAGATTTAAACCTAAATCTGGACTTAAGTCCCTTTGTGAAATCGGCCCCTGCAAAGGTAAAATAATTTTTAATGAAAATTGTTTTTCTCTTTGTGACTGTGAAAATACATATATGATTTCAGTGGTGCTTTTTGAAAAGGAAAACTTTGCATTCAGACAAAAATTGCTCCATCAATGCCATAAATTTAATAAAACTTTACAAATCAAAATCATCTATGGACACAAAATAATAATAAAGAAAAAAAACAAAAGATTAAATTAGTTCACAATGAATTAACCAGGATAATTTGTATTAGCAGACGGACATTGCTTGGAGACTGTCTCAGTACACTGTTTTGATTTTCACTTTTTTTTTGGAAACTTATTTTAATTAGCACAAAATTTGAATTAATTATGCTCATTGTATAATTATATCATGCGCTGAAATTTAGCTGGTAAATATGTGAGAGGTCCTAGTGGTTATATATATTGTAAGTTTGACATCTAATCACAGGCAGTCACCTCTGTGTGGGTTTGCCTACCCAAATGACAATGCTGAGGACATGTCCCAATATGACCTTGGCTTTTGAACGGAATGTAAGACCCCAGCTTTGACTTCGACCATGCACATGTGGACTTTTGAAATCTACAGTGATAGAAATATTTTCATATCTTGATCCACAATGCTAAATGTTTTGTTCATAAGATTTGATGTTCCTATTTCTCTGGATATAGGACCATTTCTTTTGATATTATTTTCATATTCTTTCCATGATTCACAGCATATCTTTTGCCAACTAATTTTCTGTTTCTAGAAGTGGATTTTTCTAATCTATCCGACCAATGTTGTCAGTTATGGGGAATAAATTTATCCTTTTTATAAACATACAAATCAATGCTGACAATAACAAACCACACTACATCATATATTACAAACACATTACAAATTGTATACATTAATTCTCAAGACCTCATGATGACAAATCAATTATTCTTTGATTATTGATGTAAATTCTGAGCTTAAATTACTTAAATCATTATGTTTGATTATACTAATTTTTTTTACCCTGTTTATTTTTTAAGTTCCATGTATAGAGGCAAGACAATGCCAATCTGCCAAGAATGTAAATAACACTAGGATTAATACACTTCATATCTGGGTAAATGATGAGACCAACAGTAACCGGAAGTGACCATTTTTTATAACAGTAGTAGATATTTCACCAGAAACATGCATATTTAACCCAAAAATATATTAATAATCATTAGAACTAAAAAATAACTCACCACACTATTTTATACCAACAAATAGTGAAGAAATTACACTTTTACACCTAGCACCCAAAACTGGTGCAATTGGTGCACCCTGCACCGGTGCAATTTAGAGGTGCATTTGCAAATTCAAAAAAGTACCCCTATCATGCCAAGTTACCTACATTCTCCAGCCTCTGAGTAAACAGATCAATTTTACTGTCTAAATACAGTAGTGACTACAATTCACATACAGTATATATGTTACAGGCAATCTGTGTAACCAGGCATTACGCGTAATGACTGATCATTTCAGTCATTTCGCGAAATGCCTAAACAGTTTAGCCATTTCGCGAAATGCCTAGGCATTTCACGTAATGACTGAAATATAAGATTCAGTGTTACACAGATTGCCTAAACAAGTATTTGAGATTTCAGGCAATCTGTGTAATCATCTTTTTAAAGTGCCTTTTTGATAGAAAATGATAATTTCTTGCTATAAGCAATTATTGATGTAGTTTTAAATATATGTAAATTAATGAAGATATCTTTTGATATATCTAGTACATTTTTGCATAAATTGGTAAAGAAATAGTTTTAATATATAGTCATTCATAATGATACATTTCATACTTAGTCTCATTTAGCTAATAAGAAGGGTACTACATTCAAATCATTTTTTAGTTCTCGGTGTATCATCTAATGCTATTATGTGGCTTCTTTAACTATATCAAATACTTAAACTTTGGTTTGAGTTTTCAAGCAGTTTGTGTGACAATCTTTTCAAAAATTTGATTGATAGGATGTGTTATTTCTTGTCAATAGAAGCAATTCAAATTGTAGTTTTAACTGTATGATATGTAATTGAGGTACATTTATATATCTCTTGTACTTTTTTGTATAATTGAATAAATAAATGAGCAGTTTTGCAATGTGATCAATAATAGTCATATATTCTATAACTCTTTTAATTTAGTTGTAAGAAGGGCAGAAAGGTCCAGTTCTTTTTATTTTTCTTTTTTTTCAAGAGAGTTTGTTTTCTGGTATTGTTATGTGGGGGTCTTCATTAATTACATGAAACAAATGCAGGAAACTTTGATGTTAATCCTGTTTGATGGAACAAGCTTAACTGCAATTAGGACTCCTCAACCTATTTTAGTATCCAATCACTCAGCCTGAGTTTGTTAGACAAAAGTGAGTATTCTGCACAAATACCCCCAATGAAAGGTACTAGCAGCTTTGATGTATGACATAATATTTTATGTGAAAACATCAAAGGTGCAAGAACCTGAGTAAGGATTCAATGAGCTAAAACTCCCTTGTGGGCAGTCTTTTAGTTTAAATAACTAATATAATTTCTTGACAAGACAGATTACTGATATATTACTCAGTAAAACTTTTAAAGAGAAATTTAAAACTGAGCTATTCAAGAAACATAAAACTAATAATAAAGTTCTGATACCAAATAGCAGTATAATACAACGATTGAGGAGCTGAAATTAGTTGCCAGTTCTATAGAAGTTTTATGTGTGAAGACAGATTCTCTGCTGGGATATTTAAGGACAGTCACATAATGTTTCAGTGCTTATTTTGTTCACAGAACAATATATGGCTGTGTAATGAGATTAACCCTGTTGATGAGAACAATAATATGGTTAACATTCTCTAGTATTTGTAATTATGTATTAGTATGTTTTCTGGATACTTTGCATGGCGGTGGGGCATTGCATAGATAAACATATCAGTAACAAAACAGTTTCAATAAAATGAAATAGTTTAATCATTATACCATTTTCATTATAGTTGGTCATGTATGGACATAAAATATATTCTCTATGTAATAAACAATAAAAAATATGTTCAGGCATTACGCGTAATGCCTAGAGCTCATTTTCAGCCATTACGTGAAATGCCTAGGCATGTCGCGAAATGGCTAAACTGTTTAGGTATTTCGCGAAATGACTGAAATGTTCAGTCATTACGCGTAATGCCTGGTTACACAGATTACCTGTAACACATATAAGGCAAACAACACATCTGAGTTACCAAAAAGTGACCTTCAGCTGTGACTTATCTACACTTCTCAAATTCTTTTCTGTTTGTACAACATGAGTGTTTCCTCAGAAAGTGCAGGTCATAGCACCCTGGTAACTGCCTCTTCTGAGGTAGACTTATACCGTCCGACAGCTTGGAAGCAAGAGGAATAGACACACCCTTTCCTCATAAAAAAGCCTCTCTATGAGACCCTCAACCCCACAATATGCACTAGACTCGGTAAATGCACATACTACCCACTGACAAAAAGAATCAATAAAAAACAATGCAAAATCTCACACAAAATTACCCAAAGCACATAAGTCTCCATAACACACTATATGTGAATTAAGTGACATCATTTACCTAATCACATGCAATAAGTATGGTAAATACTATGTGGGAGAGACAGGGTGCCAGTTCAGGAAAAGAATCCCTCAACACAGACTCACAGTCTTAAAACCAATGGAATTCAGAATCATCCCAATCTCTAAGCATTTCACTTGTCTGTATATGGAACTTATTAAATAAACAGGGTAAAAAAGTTACTATAATAAAAAATAATGATTTTAGTAATTTAAGCTCAGAATTTACATCAAATAATGATTTTCTGTCAATGTGAAAAGTTAAACCAGTTTCCTGATAGAGCCAGTGTTCAGTGCAGCGCAATATTTTAGTGGAGTATTAGTAGTCCATAGAGACATGGATCGGTGTTTTTAGATCTAGCATAAAAGAGCAAAAGCAGCAAAGATTATTTTCAGCTATTTTAATTTTTTTTGCCATATGGCCCTAGTTCCTAATATGTTGTAAAGTATCCTACATAGCAACCAAGTTATTTGAAAGTCCAGAATAGTTTTTAAGCAGGTTTGATATATATGTTTTCCATTCCACTAATTTTTCATTAATTCTCTGCTGTTTCAAAGTAAGTTATCTTAAATTGTCATGTGTATGAAGGTAATTTCAGTATTTTGTCTAGTGAGGACATTGAATAAGTCTGTCCAACTTTGTTTTGGATTCTTAGAATTATTAAATCTTGCTTCACAGTCTTTTCAGTTCTGTTTAGATCTGTTTTTCTCTTTATGAGGTTCTTTATCATTTAATTGTGCATAACAATCTGGATGAAATTAACTGATAAACTTGAACCAATATAGTTGTATTTCTACTAATTTTATTTTAAAATGATTGAAATAACTAAGTCCTGTGAAGTTGATGTTTGAGAATGTATTTATTTATGCTCTTTTTATACACTACAATTAATAATGCAACTGGTTTTCACATTTGTATCTTATTTAACAAAAAGGTCCTCAGTGACCAAGTGGTCAGCAAGTTTGACATCTGATCTCAGGCTGTCATGCACCTCTGTGAGGGTTCAAGTGGCAAATGTTGAGGACCTGTTGTAATATGACCCTGTGCTGTTGAACAGGATTTTACAGAATGGACAATGTCAATGGTGGCCTAGTGGTTAGCAAGTTTGGCATCTAATCACGGGCTGTTATCCCTGTGTCGGTTGGACTCCCACAAGTAGCAGGGTTGGGTTTTTGACGTGAAACCTGTTTTTGACATGACAGTGTCAAAAACTAGTTTAAACTGGCACAAACAGTCAAAAACCTCAGCAAGGGTATAAAACAGCCAAAACCTCTGAGAGGGTAAAGATGGGTTAAATAACTAATTCACTATATTAATATTATATGTTATTACATTTGTCTCACATATAATGACACTTTTTACATATCTTTATTTATCAAAATTAACAAATAAGCATATTTACTTAAATTTTAAACACAATAAACAACCTATTATTGTTAACAGATGTCACAATAATTCCTTTTAATGGCCTGAGTTATACTGCTAGTGATGGAGTAAGATTGGCCCTGCCTCAACACTGGTTTGAAATACTACCTTCAACAAATATCATAATAATTCCTTTAAATGGCCTGAGGAAAAACTATTAGTGATCATAGTAAGACTATCCCATTGTCTTTCAATAGTTAACTCACCAATCCAAAAGTGTAGAAATCAAAATCATGTCTGAGTAATGCTTGTCAGTGAAAGATGATTCCATATAAACATTGTTGTAAACTTCTATACTTAATTTTGTTTGATTGTATGTTAAATTATGGTAATATAGTATGAAAACAAAGTTTGTAATATTATTTTTCACTGGTAGTATATGTCAGTGCATACATGTAGCCTTTTTTCTCAATGAAATTAGATAAAAAATAACTTAAGAGGAAGAATTTCAAGGCAGCTTTAAGACTGTTTATAACATTTGAAGATGCATAATTGTCTTAGAAACTGAATATGATGTTTCAATGAATAAAAATATTCAGAAAACTAAGTTTAGGACCTATTTTTCAGTTTTTAACAATATTCCTTGAGCGTTTTTGATGTTTTTGACATTTGGGCGTCAACAACCCATTTCTGGCGTGACAGTTTAAACCATAGGTTTTAACCATATCCGTCAAAAACCTGCAAACCCTGACAAGTGGCAAGCCTGAGGACCTGTCTCAGTATGACTTTGGCTGTTGAACAGAATGGACATATGCAGACAGTATACCTGATTTTATAGATCTCATGTTATATGGAAAATATTACCTTTTCATTTTGTGTGTTTTAGCATGCACCTTTTTACCTTAAGAAAAATGTGTCTTTTTTTTCAAATATCATGAAATATGTGTGAGAGGCAGAAGGCTTATCCTCTTTGGTCATTCTTATCATGCAACTGAATGAAATGAACATATATTTAACATTTACAAGTGTATTACTGGTATTTTATGCTTAAAATGTCAAACAATAGCAAATAAGTTTCTTTCACTATCACAGAATGTTTCAGTGACATGTAGCTGCCATCAATAGAGTTTAACTGTGCTTGAAAACGTGGTATATACACACTGAATCTAAATAAAGTTTTACTACTTGCAAGCCGTTTATATGTACAAAATTCGAATGTGTACATCAACTTGATATGTGAAGATAATAATATTATTAAAGTGTATTTACTTATTTATTTATTTAGTGTTTTACATCATTCCTAGTACCATACTGGGTATATTGTGATGGGTAGTTGGAACAGCAGAGGAAGCCAATACATACACTTTGCTCAAGGTTCTGTACTGTAAACTGCTGGGCAACGGCAAACAACTACCAACTTTCTCAAATAAGGTTAGACCAGGATTCAAATTCTGATCTCAATTGTGGGAGACAAGTGTGTTACCACTGCCCTACTGTGCCCCCATTTAAGTGTAACTAACATCTTATTATGGTATGTGGATTTCTTGAAATAGAAAAGTTAGTCGTCATAAGGCAAATACATCTATACCTAAAAAGTTTTCAAACGTAAATTACAATCCTTTACATACTAACTCCTGGCATTCTTTAAAAATGCATAATAAGAAAATAGTAAAATTCCATATTTGTTTATGTAGGAAATATGTAGTTCCACAAGTCATGCGAAATACCATAAATAAATGAAGTGATACATGCTTAAGATTCACCCTTTAAAACATTTTGATGAGTTTAATTTATAAACAATATGTGTGTGACACTTGGTATATGTATTCATACACTTACTCATTTCTCATTTTTGGCAAGATTCTTATTGTTTGGTAACAAAGTTGTGGTATTCAATTCGGGTTGTTTTTCAACAAAAAGTGAACTTAGTATGGGGAATCGGGGGGGACATTCTAAAACTCGGACTTCTGTCCAACTTGGAATTCTACTTGGACTAAGCGGCGATAGCGGCGATGGGATGGAGAGGGGGGGCAGCGGCGATGGGATATTGGGAGGGTGGGGGAGGGGCTGTGTTATGCATTAATTCAGCCAATCAAATGCATAAGCGGTTATATAGGTGTTTTCTGCTGAAATATCCAAAAAAATACCTGCGTCCCCCAACACCCCCTCCCCATTTCCAAGTTGGACAGAAATAAAGGCGATCGCCGCTTGTGGCTGTTAATTGAGGAAACATGAGGCTCCAGGTGGGGGTTTTCTAGAAATATTTAATAAACTGACACAGATCAGCTCGTGGATTTGTAAATCATATGTTAATAAAGAAAGATGAGGCTCCAGATGGGGGCTTTCCTGCAAGATTTCACAAATTAAAATTGTTTTTTCTAAAAATATATAATAAACTGACAGAGATCACCTCCTGAAATATTTTACAAATAAAAGACATCACAGCCATCACCGCTTGCTTGGACAATAAACTACTGGCCAACTACCCTTCCTCATTGACGTCCCCCAACACCCCCTCCCCATTTCCAAGTTGGACAGAAATAAATAGCCGCTTGTGGCTCTTGATTATATATTTGTAAAATATTGTTAGAAATCCCATCGTAGCCTCACGTTTTCATCACTCTGTGGGTGTACAATTACCAGCATTTGATATTTTATTTGTTTAAATATTGATGTCCCCCCAACACCCCCTCCCCATTTCCAAGTTGGACAGAAATAAATCGCCGCTTGTGGCTCTTAATTATATATTTGTAAAATATTGTTAGAAACCCCATCGTAGCCTCACATTTTCATCACTCTGTGGATGTACAAGTGTCAGTATTTGATATTTTATTTGTTTTATTTGCCATCACCCCCCCCCCCCCCCCCCCTCCATCGCCGCTATCGCCGCATTACTTGGACTGTCACCGCTATCGCCGCTGGCCATCTACCCCTCCTCATTTCGTCGCCGCTATCAGTCCGAGCGGCGATGGAATCGCCGCTTTTGTCCAACTTTTAGGAAGTACCCTTAGTATACATGGAGTCACATGACTTTTTATGACAGTTGACGCAGAAAACTGAAAAAAAAAGTTACATTTTAGGATGGACAGTAATGTGGAGAAAAGATCTTCACTTGATCGAAAGGTAAAAAGCAATATGTACTTCAAAATATCGGTGGGTTTTTGGACAGGCATAGGAGAAAACGACTCTCGTGAGCGATAAAGTGATTTTCACACCGTCGCATCGACGTTAGCCTTACGTCTTGATGATTCGCGAGTTTTAACGTTTCAGTTACGAGCTTATTTCACGTCTAATTATTTTTTGCAGCAATTTGGATGTGTTTTATAAAAATATAAATATCAAAGCACCATTTTATGTTATAAAAAGTGAAAATAGATGCTCTTATATCCAAGAAAAACGGCCATACTCGAATTAACAAGACCCTCGAATCAAGGATACTTGACTATACTGTACAACTGTTCAGCCAGTGAATTTCGTCTCCCAGTGAATTTCGTCACCCGCAGTCCTCAGTTTTGTGATTTATAACCCTAGTGGTGGTGGACCAATTCACGCCCGGGTACCAATTCACGCCCACCCTCAATTTTCTTGAATATGTATTGTTTTTCATAGACATGGTGTTTACCACATCATAGATAATCATCAAATTGATCATATACATTTGTGATTTATTGTTTAACTGTGATTGCTTTGCATAAATTTAGGGGTGGGCGTGAATTGGTACCCGGGCGTGAATTGGTCCACCACCACTAGATAATTCACAAATTTCCGGCGAATAACGGACGAGCGCGTAGTGAATTATATTGGGTTATAAATCACAAAACTGAGGACTTTATTTCTATTATAAAGACCGGTTTCATTTATTAATCCATAAATATTATTGTAAATATGCTTCAAAACACACCTAGTTGTCGCACTATATTTTGTCTGTATCGTTTGGGCCTGTAGTATCGACGATCATCCAATTATTGCCTCAGATAATTGTACGCAAAAATATGCATACTGCATTGTTTTCTGTAGTCTGTGCACTTCCGGTCTTTATAATGTACAACTGTTCAGCCAGTGAATTTCGTCACCCAGTGAATTTCGTCACCCGCATTTCATGACAATTTAAAATCATTTTTACACTGAATTTCTATCACTGAATTACATATTAATATTACATGTTGTGGTCAAGTATTGCTGATTTTTGAGGGTTTAAATGACGAAATTCACTGGGTGACGAAATTCACTGGCTGAGCAGTAGTGGCTTTCTACCAGTAGACACCCGCTGCCAGTGAACGCTCGCCTCATGTTTCTTTGTTAGAGATCAAGGGCAGATATGCTTCTATTTATCTGCAAAATGGGCGTTCACCGGTATTTTCGGTTTGTGGTAAAAACGGCCGAAAACAGAGTTAAATTATTAAAATATAAAGCTTTGAAACAAATTAAGATACACCTCAGTTATTAATTGTGGTATATATCATTTGACAATCTGGTAGTGGAAGAATAAAATCTAAAGCTGGTAACGTTTTTTTAAATTCAGTATGGGTAGCTGTGGTATTTTCGTGTCATTGGAGTTTTCGTGGTATGGTCATAACTTCTATATTTGGTATGAAGAAGTTTTGACCCACCGGACGTTTCGACCGTGTTTTTCTCAGACGTTTTGACCTACTTTTATAAGGCAGTTCAACCTATGTTATTAAGGTACAAAACAACCCAAGTCATTAATATTCATGAAAATATAGGACACAGATTTTCCCTAGCATTTCCTTGCAATATTTTATAAAATGGACGCATAGAGGAAGATCAAATACCTCAAACTCACGGCCATAGCACCCAAGTCATTAATATTCATGAGAAGATATGAGGTCATGGATTTCACCTGGGATTTCCTTGCAATATTTTGTGAAATAGAAGCATGAACGATAATCAAATACTTTAATCTACAGAACTCATTAATATACATAAGAAGATACAAGGACACAGATTTACCCTGGGATTTCCTTCCAGTATTATATAAAAATGGAAGCATCTACAAAGACTTGGGTGCTATGGCTGTGAGTTCTCAAGTTAGAAGTATTATAGATCGTCGTCTATGCTTCCAAATTGGGGTGAATCGTCTGGTCAGAAGTAGGTCGAAATGTCTGGGAAAAAGCGGGTCAAAATGACTGGTAATCCTATATTTAACCTAGGATTTAACACTGACACTGCCAAAAAACAAAAAAAAATCTTTTTTTTTTTGAGGGTATGCAACTAAAATTATTTTCAAAGAGTAGTATATCATTAATTTTAAAGTTGGTTTTGAAGACCGTTTTTTCCATTTTGTGGAAAGACGAAGCACCTGATTTTATGTTAATGAGCATGGGCATGGTTAATTGTATCCACCGGAAGCATCCGCTGGGTACTTTGGTTTAGCGTTTGCTACGCCGCCGCCGCCGCGCGTAGAGAGATTTTCGGCGTTAACCCTCTAAGAGGAAAACAACAGCAGCTAGGTTCACCAAATTTGCAGTATATCTTCATTGGGGGGGGGGGGGGGGGGGGGGGGGAAGGAAAATAGCCTCATTCTGAAAAAACAAGATGGCCGCCACGGGCATTTCTTTGAAAATAATCTACATTTTTCTATTGGCTGTTCCTCATAGGTAGAAGGTTGAATGTCTTCATAGGTGATATGTATAACACATATACATGTCCTCTACAACCTTGCACACATTTGACCTTGAAGCTCCTAACTCAAGGTCATCCACGGAGTGCCGAAGTAACCCACGTAGAGGACTTTAAAAGTGCCTATATCTCCCTTATTATTGGTCCTAGAGGTTTGCAATGTGAAGCCAACCTATAGGAAATCATGTGCTGCGAATCTTCTGATGTGGTCAGATTTGACCTTGGACCCCTCCTTCAAGGTCAAACGAGGATAGCCAAACTTAAAAGTGCTTATAACTCGCTTATTATCGATCCTAGAGGTTTGGGATGGTAAACCAACATATAGGAAATCATGTGCTGCGAATCTTCTGATGTGGTCAGATTTGACCTTGGACCCCTCCTTCAAGGTCAAACGAGGATAGCCAAACTTAAAAGTGCTTATAACTCGCTTATTATTGGTCCTAGAGGTTTGGGATGGTAAACCAGCATATAGGAAATCATGGGCTGGGAATCTTCTGGTGTGGTCGGATTTGACCTTGGGCCCCTCCTTCAAGGTCAAACGAGGATAGCCAAAGGTAAAAGTGCCTATAACTCACTTATTATTGGTCCTAGAGGTTTGGGATGGTAAACCAACATATAGAAAATCATGGGCTGGGAATCTTCTGGTGTGGTCGGATTTGACCTTGGGCCCCTCATTCAAGGTCAAACGAGGATAGCCAAACTTAAAAGTGCTTATAACTCGCTTATTATTGGTCCTAGATGTTTGGGATGGTAAACCAGCATATAGAAAATCATGGGCTGGGAATCTTCTGGTGTGGTCGGATTTGACCTTGGGCCCCTCCTTGAAGGTCAAATGAGGATAGCCAAAGGTAAAAGTGCTTATAACTCACTTATTATTGGTCCTAGAGGTTTGTGATGGTAAACCAACCTATAGGAAATCATGGGCTGGGAATCTTCTGGTGTGGTCGGATTTGACCTTGGGCCCCTCGTTCAAGGTCAAATGAGGACAGCCAAACTTAAAAGTGCTTATAACTCACTTATTATTGGTCCTAGAGGTTTGGGATGGTAAAACAACATATAGGAAATCATGCGCTGGGAATCTTCTGGTGTGGTCGGATTTGACCTTGGACCCCTCCTTCAAGGTCAAATGAGGACAGCCAAACTTAAAAGTGCTTATAACTCGCTTATTATTGGTTCTAGAGGTTTGGGATGGTAAACCAACCTATAAGAAATCATGGGCTGGGAATCTTCTGGCGTGGTTGGATTTGACCTTGGGCCCCTCCTTCGAGGTCAAACGAGGATAGCCAAACTTAAAAGTGCTTATAACTCGCTTATTATTGATCCCAGTGGTTTGGGATGGTAAACCAACATACAGGAAATCATGGGCGGGGAATCTTCTGGCATGGTCGGATTTGACCTTGGGCCCCTCCTTCAAGGTCAAACGAGGACAGCCAAACTTAAAAGTGCTTACAACTCGCTTATTATTGGTCCTAGAGGTTTGGCATGGTAAACCAACATATAGGAAATCATGGGCTGGGAATCTTCTGATGTGGTCGGATTTGACCTTGGGCCCCTCCTTCAAAGTCAAACGAGGATAGCCAAAGGTAAAAGTGCCTATAACTCGCTTATTATTGGTCCTAGAAGTTTGTGATGGTAAACCAACATATAGAAAATCATGGGCTGGGAATCTTCTGGCGTGGTTGGATTTGACATTGGGCCCCTCCTTGAAGGTCAAATGAGGACAGCCAAACATAAAAGTGCTTATAACTTGCTTATTATTGGTCCTAGAGGTTTTGGTGCATTGTCTTTATGGTGGATACAATTTGCATCGGTTTTCCGATGCGCTAGGTCTAGTTTATTTTATAACCTCCAAAAGTAAAAATAGTTTATGGCATGCTATTCATATATTTGCTGCTGAACTAATGCATGCTGTCAGTGAAATTTTGTTTTGGTCAATTTACAAAAAATATGTAGTGTTGTATAAGTAAAAGAAATATTATAAATCTATTTGCCTTTTACAAAACATCTAATAACTGTATTTTCTGAGGATAAAATTTGCATATTTCACAGAAATTCATGAGCCTTGCAAATGACAACCATATTTTATTTTACTTTAAAAATTGATATATTATTTCACTTAACAAAATCAGGATTTTATTGCATCATGAAACTTTATTTTATCAAACTCAAGACAATATTTGTATATTTTACATGAAAAATCGCTTCAGATATGTTACAAACACTCAGGCTTGTTTCAACAAAAATATGAAAGCCCGTTCTTAAACTTAACTGCAATGGACAGGCGGGAGTTTGAACACTGACTACAATTAATATTTCAAGTATACTCAGTACTGTGACACATTTCTTAGAAAGTGTTATAGTTTAACAATTTACCTGTATTATTGGCCATTTTACGGAAAACTTGAAGTACCAGTGAAAGCCTATTTTGTAGAATTATAAAAGCATTTTTCCTTGACCTCTAACAAAGAAATAAATGGTGCGCGTTCACAGGTAGTTGGGGGTTTATAGGTAGGAAGCCATTAGGATGTTATGCAACATTCCTTGCTAAGTTGTGAACTTATGTACACCACTCGTGACTCGTGAGTTCGTATCTACCAATGGGAAGCTTTGGTTATTCACCACCTGTATGTTTATATTTGTAGATAAACAGAGAGAATGAACAAAGATGAAAAAATAAAAGTAGTTACAATATTTCGCTATCGACCATGTAAAAGATGCATATTTTAGCTGTTATATGTTTTCTGAGGATATTTACAAAATCCAAAGTATTAAAATACTTTATTTAACATGCTTTTATAACAAAGCACACATATTCTGCATCTTTATTGTTGTCAGAGGTGAAGGTTACAAATTGAAAAGTTTCTGGAGATACTCTACTCGTGAACGGTAAATACCACCAATGACCTCATTCTTTACATTTCTACAGACCGTGAACTCATGTTTACGACTTGTGTATTCCTGGCAGAATGCAGCATTAGGTTGAGTTTTGTGACAAATATTTTAGTTTACAAAGAATATTTAGTGTGTGTATCCTCAATGTACCTTTAGTCAATTATGAAAGCATTTAAAAAAATTTACTATAAAAGCTGGAAGTGGAGTTAAGTAGTTGCTTCATTAGTCCTTTATCTGTCTTTTGTATCCAAGATGAAGAAAGAATGGTTCTTTATTATGGACATAGATAATTTTACTATTGTATTCCAAAGATCTAGGCTGTTATGTGCAGGGACAATAACAGACAAGGGTATGGATGATGGAAAAAAAGTAAAAGTTCCTACTTTGGACAAAGTTTCTGTACCATAACAACTTTATGTTGAGTTGTATATCAACATCATTATATGATGCCAGTCCTTTATTTAAAAGGTTGTAGTCAGAAGTAATTACAGATTCTCCCATTTGTCTGTCATTTTTATCCCACAGCGCTTAAGGGCTGTCGGGATATTGTTTTCACGCATGGTGTCTGGATGGGCAAGTGGGCTGTCGGGCAAAGGGAAAAAGTTTGTCTGGGCTGTATCTCAGAAACCGTAAGGTATAGGAAGTTGATACTTGGTAGTTACATTGGTTAGGGGTTGTAGGTGTGCAATGTTGTGGTGTGACCTTGATTTGACCTTTAACCTTGCCATAGTGACTTTGACCTATACAGTCTTGTCTGGGCTATGTCTCGGAAACCGTAAAGTGTAGGAAGTTGACACTTGAAAGGGACATTGGTTAAGGGGTGTAGGTTTGCAACATCATGGTGTGACTTTGAGTTGACCTTTGACCTTGCTGTAGTGACTTTGACGTATAAAATCTTGTGCGGGCTATATCTCAGAAACTGTAAGGTGTAGGAAGTTGATACTTGGTAGGGACATTGGTTTGGGTTTGTAGGTGTGCAACGTCATGGTGTGACCTTGATTTGTCCTTTGACCTTGCCGTAGTGATCTCACTTTATAAAATCCTGCCTGGGCTATATCTCAGAAATAGTAAGGTGTAGAAAGTTGATACATGGTAGGGACATTGGTTAGGGGGTGTAGGTGTGCAGTGTCATGATGTGACCTTGATTTGACCTTGCCGTAGTGACCTTGACCTTAAAAAATCTTGTCCGGGCTATATCTCGGAAACTGTAAGGTGTAGCTAGTTGATACTTGGTAGAGACATTGGTTACGGGGTGTAGGTGTGCACCATGAGGTTACCTTTAGCTTTGGCTCTGCCAAAGTGTGTTCACCTGCCATTATGTGCCATATTTGAGACATGTTTGTATTGTGAAAAAGGTATATGGATTTCTGGAACTGATTATTACCTCCGCCAGGGAGGTTATGTTTTCATGTGAGTTGGTTTGTGTGTTTGATTGTGAACAAGATAACTCAAAAACTTACAGACAGATTTTGATGAAATTTTCAGGATATGTCTGCAAAGGTAAAAGGAAGAAATGGTTAAATTTTGTGAGTGATCCGGATCAGTATCTAGGTCTTCTGGATCCATGAAATGTAATTTTTAAAGAGATAACTCAAAAAGTTATGGATGGATTTTGATGAAATTTTCAGGAAATGTCCTAAATGGGACAAGGAACAAGTGATTAGATTTTGGGTGTGATATGGATCAGTCTGGATCATCTGGATCCAGGCTTTTTGAAAGGAAGTTATAGCCAGATAATTAAGCGGCCCGTGAGGGACGCTTATTTGTTTTCACTGAAGTTCGACTGATCACCGCCGCCGCCGCCGCAGGATTATGGTCTCCCTTGAATAACTTCTTAGCCTTTCAAATTTTTCTTTGCTTCTTATCTTTCTTTAAAACTATAGGGGCGGGAAAAATTTTTGGGATACTTTGCGCAGACCTTAAGCTTTACTTAAGGTAACCTTAAGCATAAGTCGAAAACACCCCGTCATCGCGTTTCGGAAAAAACCACACACACCTGTGCTGTAAAATTCATCAGGTACATTCTAGACCAAATTTCCAAGGTCGGAAAGGATTTTCTTATCAATCGGACCATAGATGCCTGAATGGCAGGCGTTTTATTTTCGTAAATTTTTTTAAAATGGGTACTTCGTCTGTATCTCAAAAACGGTTAGGATTTCGGCGTTTTGTTGGAATAACTTATTCAGCTACTTTTTGATAATCTTTCACATGCCGAAGTTTTAGCCCTGTATCTGCGATCTTAAGGTCACCTTAATGTCCAAAAAGGGGGTTTTAGCCCTCCAGTTCACTTAAATTTTCACTTTTTTCAACCAAACTTGGCACATATATCAAGATTCGCCAAAGGAATATTCTGGCTTTATGGTGACCTTAAACTGAAAATGTTTATGGACACATGGCCTGCTTAAAGTCATCAAATTGGAATAAAATCCTCTGGCTCCTTTCTTTTTCCATTTTTTATATTGAAATTATCACTGGTATTAAAGTAGATAAAAATAATACTTATGGTCGCCTTAAACTCTCAGTATGAATGGAGTTGTAGCCACCTTAAAGTAAAATAAGGGGGTTTTCAGCCTCCAAGTATCTTATTGTTTGGCTGACCTCAGTTAACCATTGCACATCTATAAAGGATAGCAAACCAAAGGGTTATCCTGACTTTATGGTGACCTTAAACTGTTAATATAATTTTGGCCTCCCTAAAGTCATAACATTTGAATAAAGCCGTCTGGCTCTTTTCTTTTTCCATATCTAACATATATTGATATTGAAGGGACATTATCATTGTTACGGTCACGGGCAAGCACGGTAGCAATTATCGGTTGTCTTTAAGTTGTAACAGAAAAAAAAAGCAAAAAGCTTAACTTAACAAACTTATTTAGCGATTAACAATAATGATTACAGTCAACTGGTATGCCCTTAACTAAGCACACTAATGCAATAACAAGATCTAGCTGACCTGACCACTGAGATTAAGAATAAGTTTATCCGCCGTATCCCGCAATCTGTTCTGTAATCCGTCCTGTGGTATATTCTGTGATCTGTCCAATGTCCTGTGGTCTGTCCCGCGATCTGTCCAGCGTTCACTCGCACACAGATATCTATATCTTGTGACCCGTCCCACACTCAACAACACAAAAGGTGCTTGTCCTGCTATCCTTTATATATCCAGTCACACAGAAGGTCTGTCTGCAGATTTTTAGAGAGTTAACACAATTGTACTGTCTGCTCCAAGATATGGACAATGTCCAAAATGCAGTAAATCCACTCTCTGTTATATAACTGTACAATATCCAAAAATATCCAAAGTGCAATAAATCTGTCCAGACAATGTATCTAGTTCACTCCAGTAAAAGTTCACAGCAACACAAGTTATATTATATTCCAAAACACAATAGCTCTCCTTATAGCCAGCGAATACAAAGTTCACTTGTGGTCAGATGTACATTCCTTATATACATTCACAGATTTCTCTGGAATTGTACAGAACCAACTCAAAAAAAAAGCTTGAGCCATCTAGGCCAAAGGAGGAAGTTCTAGAAACTACTGGCAATTGGGTTTCCCCAAATCTAACATAACCACTGAGGGGGGGATTTCCCCCAGTCTGTGAACAAATCAATAAACACTAAAACACAAAAGTCAATAACTCCCTTACTTTAAATGTCAACACACAAAAATAACCAACAACACAATTATCTTTTATGACAATGTATAAACATAAAGCTTAAATTAAACAATGCACTAATATAGTGCCTAATATATGTAATATACAATGTACTAATATAGTGTCCAATATATATAACAATCATATTATGGTCACCTTAAAGTCACAATATGAATGAAGTTATGGTCACCTTACAGTGAAAAATGAAGTTTCAGCCTCCAGCTATCTTATTGTTCAACTGACCTGAGCTAAACTTTATGCACTTATAAAGGATGACAAAAGGGACATTCTCATTTTATGGTCACTTTAAAGTCGCAATATGCATGAAGTTATGGTCACCTTGCAGTGAAATTATGGAGTTTTTAATCTCCAGCTATCGTATTGTTCAGCAGAGCTCAGTTAAATTTTGTACACTTTTAAAGATGACATTAGGGACATTCTTATTTTCTTTCCACCTTGAAGTTCCAATACAAGTACAGTCATGGCCATCTTGACGTGAAAATGAGGATTTTCAGCCCCTAACTGATTTACTGTTCAGTAACATCAGTTTAACTTGACATTGATTATAGTAAAGTAAGATTTTGTATAATATTTCACTTAAAATTCCTGTACTTAAGAGGCTTTGGCCATGTTAACATGATAAATATATACTTCTTGCTCCCTCCTCATTTATTTTAACACTTTTTAAAACCACACCTGGCATATGTATACTTAAAAATATTTGTGCTGTCTGGCAAACCTAATCTCGTGTTTATGAAGTTATGACATTTTCGAAGAAAAAAAATGAGCTATTTATGATGCACTGATGTGGTTATTAACATATTGCAACTGATCAGTGTTCACATAATATAAAATCCCAAGTTTAGGAAGATTAAAAAAACACATTCTTCTGATTCCATTCTTTTGGAATTGTGGGGTTTTACTTTTCCTTTTTGGAAAAAAAAGCTTCAATTGATTCAACTTTTGTTTTGTAGAAGGAGTTGATGATCTACCTACTTGCTCACATAGACTATGCAAATTGGTCAAATGTATACACCTGACTTCTTTCACAATATAAGATGCTTGAAACAAAAAAAAAACACTTTCTCATAAACAGTTTTTCTTGTACAGCATTTTATGTATCTCCGGCTGAGTGGAAATGAATGACTTGTCCCTTTCTTCTTCTCCCCAATTCTTTTCTGTGATATCATGGAAAGTATTTCTATGCAGAAAGACCCCCCCCCCCCCAACTCCCCTTTAGTGCACATAAAAAGCAAGTGGAAAAAAGAATGGCCTGAAGTGGGGGGGTTGATGGAGGGAGATGATAGATAGAGATATATATGTGTGTGTGAAGCAAAAGTGGAACAAAAAAAGTGGAATATTTATGCTGTTCTTTTGAATGTATATTGTTTTCTTTCTTCCATTTCACTTAGACTTCTACATTTAATTAATTTTAGCTCAAGTGGGAAATGAATTTTTGAAACTTTAATGCATTCAAATTCCTGCAGTCATGCACTAAATCACTTATAACTTGAAAAGTATTGCGTTCACAGTATTTTGTTAAAACATGTTATTAGGCTACTTTTTCCACAGCTACAAGTCCAGTAACTTGTTTGGTCTTAATTTTGTGCATTATTGAAGTGTGGAATGGATCATGATCTCCTACTCTTATTCCTGAGCCTAGATTTTTCATTTCACTTGCTAAATCATTCATAAATATTGCAATATATAAACTCATACTTTTCTTTCCCAATAAATCCAGTAACATTTTTCTAGAGCTATAGCTTGACTTGTTTGTAACTTGATTTTTCTTGTAAGCAATAACTCTGAAGCAAAATCATTAACTTTTGAACAAAAAGTCTAAGGCACTTTGGTTCACTGGATTTTATTAGTGGTTTTGTTAAGTTTTTAGTTGAAGCACAAGTTCACTGCATTCAATTAGTGTTTTATACTTAGGTCTGATACTAATGACATTTTGAACAGAAATGTCTGTGGTCAATGTACCCTTTCACTCAAGACCTCTTCTCCGAGAACATTACCAAAGAATGTAGGACATACAGAATCTGGGAAAAAAATGCCTCCTGGACAAAATGCCTCACAGAAAAAATGCCTCCTGGAAAAAATGCCTCCTAGAAAGAATGCCTCCTGGATATTTTGTGACTAGGAAAAAATGCCTCCTGAGGAAAAAAAAGTTATTTCAACCTGTAAACATGTTACATATGAAACCTAGAACGTATAATATCAAAAACATGTTAATGGAAGCCAGGGATGAGCAGCCAGCCAAAACAGTGAGAAGCACCAGCAAAACCTTACAAGAGAAACTTACGTACCTTTGTACAGCTAAGCAAAATGGGTAAAAGACTGTGAGTTTTTGACAGGCATTGGCAACTATAAGACTCAAGTGGAAAAATGAAGATGCCTCTGAAGTTGTAATGTGAACCTGTAGTGTTATAATACTTGAAAGAACTTTTTTTCTTAGGAGGTATTTTTCCTGGTCACAAAATATTCAGGAGGCATTCTTTCTAGGAGGTACATTTCCTAGGAGGCATATTTTCTAGGAGGCATTTTTCCTACGCATCGGACATACGTTCTTTTGGGAAGTAAATTTCACACCTACAATTTCTCTTCCGCCAAGCTGTGGTCGTTCTTTCATTTGTTAAATATGGTAACATACACAATGCACTAAACTTTACATTTTCTATTCCTTGTGATGCATATCTTGATATCTTTTACGGCTTACTTCGCACTTTTTCATCAGGGCCGCTTCGTTTTTGTCAGCAAAAACCTTTTTCTAGTTTTAGGGTGGATTTTGATGATAGTCCAGGAATTGAGCTCCGTTTGCGGAGGTCTGCGCTCTCTAAGTGCTCTTGTCATATGTACTTTCTACTTTTACATAACTGTGCTATTTCCATTGACATCTATTCTCCAATTAATAAATTTTACAGTGTCATAATTTTTAGTTTACTGGTTAATGCTTTCATGTTGCTATTGAATTGTCTTATTTCAATACTTTATCTTTACATACATTTTCTTTCTCTTAGACATTATTTTCTCTACTCAAACATTATTTGGAGCTTTATTTAACTGACACTGCTCTGACAGAATCCCAATCATGTACTCTTTCACTACTTCAATATCTCATGGTGTTGAAAACAATTACCCCAGTCTGTGGGGAACAGGCATCTTTGATGCTATTTTTGCTTTTCTAGCATCTGGTGATTTGCCATATTGTTTGTTTGTCCATGTGCCGTTTTCTGTACTTCCTCAACCGTGCTAAACCTCGGAAACAGTTAATTGCTTAGTCAATGGTTATCGATTAATGCAAGTGACTATCTGGTTGGCAAATTTTGCTAATTAAGCGTCCCTGAAAGGGCGCTTATTTGGTTTCGCCTCGGTTTCCTCGCCGCTGCCGCATTATGGTCTGCCTTGAATATCTCCCTTATTATTGCAAGCTTTTTAACCATATTTGGCAGTTATATACCTTAGGCATGGGAAAATTTTTTCCACATGTTTAAATTTGACCTTTGATCTTTATCAAGGTCACATGATCAAAAAATAGTTTTTTTCGGGTATACCCGCCCGTCATCGCAGTTCAGGAAAATCTACTGACCGCAGAGGCTTGTAACTTCATACACATGTTTATACTATCAAAAACGTGAGCTGATTAGATTTTGGGAGCAATCCGATGAAAATTGACCGATTTATGAGTGATTTTCTCACAGGTACCAATCAGAAAGCTTAAAATTCATGTGAACCCCCTATTATCTTCTTAATTATTGCATTTAGAGCCATAAAATGTATTGGGAGTAGTAGGAAACCATATGTGGAGAGTCTAGAAAGCAAGTCAAATTTCCCCCCCCCCCCCCCTCCCCCCCGACCCCGCTGTAGGGGTCAAACTGGGGTCATAAAATAGCCAATTTAATCTTTTCCCCTTATATCTCCTTTATTCTTGCTTCTAGAGCTTGAGAATGTTTTAAGAGGTATTGGGAAACCATATGTGAAGAGTCTAGATAGCCGGTCATATTTACCCCCAGACCCTCCGTTATGGGTCAAACTGGGGTCATAAAATAGCCGATTTTGTGTTTTTGCCTTTTATCTCCTTTATTCTTGCTTTTACAGTTTAAGAATGTATTAAGAGGTATTGGGAAACCTTATGTGATGAGTCTAGATAGCCGGTCAGATTTACCCCCGCATCCCCCCTTAAGGGTCAAACTGGGGTCATAAAATAGTCGATTTTGTGTTTTGGCCTTTTATCTCCTTTATTCTTGCTTTTAAGCTTTAGAATGTATTAAGAGGTATTGGGAAACCATATGTAAAGAGTCTAGATAGCTGGTCAGATTTACCCCTGGACCCCCCCTTATGGGTCAAACTGGGGGTCATAAAATAGCTGATTTTGTGTTTTTGCCTTATATCTCCTTTATTCTTGCTTTTAGAGTTTAGAATGTATTAAGAGGTATTGGGAAACCTTGTGTGAAGAGTCTGGTAGCTGGTCAGATTTACCCCTGGATCCCCCCTTATGGGTCAAACTGGGGTTATAAAATAGCCGATTATGTGTTTTTACCTTTTATCTCCTTTATTCTTGCTTTTAGAGCTTTAGAATGTATTAAGAGGTATTGGGAAACCTTATGTGAAGAGTCTAGATAGCTGGTCAGATTTACCAGATAGATGTGTTCAAAGCATTGTGTCATAAACTTCTTGCCTTTCTAAAGGCTCACATTTTACTATGCCTTTTTCTAAAATGTAAATAGATATATGGCATTTATAAAGCACTGTTACTCTTTAATTAAGTAGTTTTATGGTGTAACTTTCGACCTATTATAAGTATTGATGCTTTATGCATTCTTAGCCAGAGCATTTATTCAATTAACTTTTCGCAATTTATGACCATAGAAACAAAATAAAGCTTAGATTTTTCTTTCATGTTAATGCATGAACTTCCACACTGTATGCTTAACTTTCACTTCTTTTCTCAGCACTGCATGTTTTTATTTTGAAAAACCTTTTTCTACTGCATATTATATTGCAGTGAACCTTTTTGGGACGCTTAGTTTTTGTTAGCAAAAACATTTTTCTAGTTGTTTAAGCATTAGTATCATGGGTTTGGTCAATAGTTGCTATGGAAATTATAAATGAAGAAATGGGTATTTTGCACAAAGTATACAAAGAAATTTAACTGCTGTATTTTAATGTCATAAATGCATTAATGTCAAAAAAAACAAAATGGTGCCTAAACTCATTCATGTAAAGAATATCTGTCAAATGACCCATATATAAGTATTACTCCATAAAACTGCATTAATCAAATTATTCTGTACATACTTGTTTGGATTTAATGCTGTTATTATTTTGCCACATTCAACAAGGAGTAGTTTTAGGTCCATGGCATGTAATCTTTTGATTATCTTTCTAGTTATGTTATCTCTTACTTTGTCTATTACATGGCCATCTTACTGTTCCATTTAGAATTTGCATATACAATTATACATTGCAATTGTCCTCTCTTCTGTTGTATAAATTTTATGAAGTTTGGGTGGCAGGGACCTGTTTACCATTGACTCTTTAATTTATATGTAAATGTTCACAGTGCATGCAAATTTCTTGGAACAAAAGAGAATCAACATAAAAAATGCTAGCCATGAATCAATTTGTGTAACTCACAATGTAACGCTGCATTTAGTTATGGCATATGGACCCCAAATTAAAAATTTGCTGGCCAAGAGCTTTATGCACAGACCCTTTCAATGTATGTTGTGTCATGTTTTAGCGTGGCCATACCAGTGAAAGCTCTGATGAAGAGGAGTATGTGCCATATATTCCACTTAAAGAACGAAGAAAAACGCAGGTATTTACATCCATTAGAATGTAAGAAACAAGAAGAGTGAAAAAAATCAATACTGTGCTACAAGGAAGTGAATCACTTTAAGTCTAAAGTGGAGAGGTCAAAGAGCATTTAAAATTGTTTATTTTTCAGTTATATGTGATGCTAAACTAAATATCCTAATATAAACATGGCAAGTGCTACATAATTAGTGTTCCTTGAAAATGTGCTACTTATGTGTTATCTGACAGCCTGCACCACTGCTGCCACTCACTGACTGCAGCATTTTCTAACTTGATATCTTTCTTAATATGATGCCTATTTACATAATTTTTGGTAGGTATCATCCATAAGCCTGGAAAGATTTTTTTGGCATGTCTAAATTTGACCTTTGACTGTATAAAGGTCATGATACTTTCTCAGAAAGTATACAGCAGCCAAATTTCTCAAACACTTTCCTCACATCAAAATCTTGGCACAAGATAATTTTCAGATCAGTCAAGCCATAATTGACAGATTAAAGGCTAATTGTATCCACTGGAGGCATCCGGTGGATACTTTGGTTTAGCGTTCACTATGCCACCACCGCTGTGCGTAGAGAGATTTTCGGCGTTAACACTCTCAGAGGAAAACTACACCATCTAGGTTCACTAAATTTGCAGGGTATCTTCATTGGGAGGTAAGCTTCTCTGGGACTGATATTAGCCTCATTCTGAAAAACAAGATGGCCGCCGCAGGCATTTCTTTGAAAATTATCTACTTTTTTCTACTGGCTGGTTCTCATAGGTAGAAGGTTGAATCTCTTCATAGGCGATATGTGTAACAGATATACATGCCCTCTACAACCTTGCAGACATTTGGCCTTGAAGCTCTTAATTCAAGGTCATGCACAGGGTGCCAAAGTACCCCACATAGCAGACTTTAAAAGTGCCTATATCACCCTTATTATTGATCCTAGAGGTTTGCAATGTGAAACCAACCTATAGGAAATCATGGGCTGGGAATCTTCTGATGTGGTCAGATTTGACCTTGAACCCCTCCTTCAAGGTCAAACGAGGATAACCAAACTTAAAAGTGCTTATAACTTGCTTATTATTGGTCCTAGAGGTTTGCAATGTGAAACCAGCTTATAGGAAATCATGGGCTGGGAATCTTTTGATGTGGTCAGATTTGACCTTGGGCCCCTTCAAGGTCAAACAAGAACAGCCAAACTTAAAAGTGCTTATAACTCGCTTATTCTTGATCCTAGAGGTTTGCAATGTGAAACCAACTTGTAGGATATCATGGGCTGGGAATCTTCTGATGTTGTTAGCTTTGATCTTTGGCCCCTCAATTCAAGGTCAAACAATGGTTCACTGGCTTTGGTGAGTTGTCTTTCCGGTGGATACAAATTTGCATCGGTCCTCCGATGCGTAGGTCTAGTTGAGTATCCTTTAGTGAAGAAACATACAAAAAATTACCCTTTTGGGCGCTTATTGTGTATATCTACTGACCTTAAGGACATAACATAGATTCTATATGTTGTTGAGTCTTAGTTTATAGCCAGACTTGGCATGTAATTACACTGATGTTCTGCAGAGCCAGAAACTTGAAAAGCTTGGCCGTGTGAAAATGCTGGTACAAGAAGCAGAATTAAAAAGCAAGGGGAGTTCCACAGATGAACCTGACAATGATGAGGATTATCATGGGCCAAAGTCTAATTTTAGTCTGCTAGATCAACACAGTAAACTGAAAAAAGTTGCTGAAGGTGAGTTTGACCTTTTAAGTTGCTATAGTGACCTTGTCTTTAAAATCTTGTCTTGGGTATATATCAGAAACCATAAAGTGTAGGAAGCTGAAACTTGGTAGGGATATTGATTGGGGGTGTAAGTGTGGACCATCATGGTGTGACCTTGATTTGGCCTATGACCTTGCTGCAGTGACCTGGGACTTCTCCGGGCTATATCTCAGTAACCATAAAGTGTAGACAGTTGATACTTGGTAGAGACATTGGTTGGGAACCATAGGTGTGCAATTTCATGGTTTGATCTTGATTTGACCTTTGACCTTGCTGCAATGACCTTGAACTTTAAAATCTTGTCCTGGCTATATCTCAGTAACCATAACATATAGGCAGTTGATACTTTGTAGGGACATTGGTTGGGAACCGTAGGTGTGCATTTTCATGTTGTGACCTTGATTTGGCCTTTGACCTTGCTGCAGTGACCTTGAATTTTAAAATCTTGTATGGCCTATATCACAGTAACCATAAAGTATAGGCAGTTGATACTTGGTAGGAACATGGGTTGGGAAACGTAGGTGTGCAATTTCATGATGTGACCTTGATTTGACCTTTGACCTTGCTGCAGTGACCTTGAACTTTTAAAATCTTGTCCGGGCTATATCTCATAACCATAAAGTATAGGCAATTGGTACTTAATAGGGACATTGGTTGGGGACCGTAGGTGTGCAGTGTCATGGTGTAACCTTGATTTGACCTGGGTCCTTGTTGCAGTGTGACCTTGAGTTTGAAAACTTTGTCCGGCCTTTATCTCAGAAACTGTGAAGTATAGAAAGTTGATAAGTGTTAGCGACATTGGTTTAAGGTGTGTATGTGTGCAATGTCATGGTGTGATTTTGATTTCACCTTTGACCTTGCTGTAGTGACCATGACCTTTAAAATCTTGTCCGGGCCTTATCTGGAGACTGTAAGGCAGAGGAAGGTGATGCTTGTCAGGGACATTGGTTGAGGAGTGACCTTGATTTGACCTTTGACCTTGCTGTTGTTACGTTGAACTTTAAAATCTTGTCCAGGCTATATCTTGGCATCTGTAAGGTGTAGGAAATTGATACTTGGTATTGACATTGGTAGAGGTGCAGGTGGGAAACGTCATGGTGTGACCTTGATTTAAACTTTGACCTTGCTGTAGTGAGTTTCACCTTTAAAATCTTATCAGCCATATGTCAGAAACTGTAAAGTGTAAGAAGTGGATTCTTAGGTGGGTCAATGATCGGGGAGTGTAGGTATGCTAAGTCATGGTATGACCTTTAACCTTGGCTCTTCAAAAGTGTGTTCACCTGCCATGAAATAAGGATTGCTGTAACTGTATTCTTACTTAATTGTGTTTTTTTTTCCATTGACAGCTATACTTCAGTTAATTTTTACAGCTACATAATTTTTAGTTTTCTATTTCACTTCTTCTATATCTCATGGTGTCAAAACTTGTTTCAATGGGCTGTGGGGTATGGACATCTCTGATGGCAGTTTCCACAAGGGGAAAATCACTCACTCACTGTTCTAGTGTGGTGAATGATTAACTAGTTATCTGCTTTTTGTTGCATTGTTATAGAAATTATGAAATCACATTTGTTTTCTACTTCAACATAGCTTCCTTGGAAAAAGTATCCCCATATTTTCCTTAAGGGATCTGTAAGTGATCAGTATCAGTGATAATTAATGTTTCAGCCAGAAAAGTCACAGCTAAAGAAAAACAGTTGAAGGAGGAAGAGAAAATATTGGAAAGTGTTGCAGAAAAAACAGGTAACTTATTTTGTTTGATCTTTGTTTGTTACACATATTTATGATTTTTATTAAACTTTCTATGATTAGTTTTGCCTAATGACATATCAGGAATCTTTACTGTATAGTGCATGATTACATCAATACTTCTGTAATTTTGCAGTTTGCAATATGAATCAGTGTGACACACGAGTAGTTATTTCATTACAAAAAGTTTAAGTTAAATTTTGTTACGAATTTTACATATTCTGGCATGGTCATGATTGGTCCTGAATTGGTTATGAGGTAAAATGAAAAGTGATCAGGTACAATCAGTTCAAAGAAGGAATTCTCTTAAGGTTTCAGTGTTTTAATGATTGTTTTACATAATTCCATACATTATATATTTTAGCTTTGATGGGAGTAGCAGAATTAGCAAAAGGCATTCAGTATGAAGATGCCATTAAAACTGGGTATGTATATTTCTCTTTGAATTGAGCAATAAGTTCTGCATTCTTACAAAAGCCTATTGTATAACAATTTAGGAAAGTTGACTCACTCTGTAGGGTTTTTAATAGAACATTTCACCCCTCGAGTTTGTACAGATTATGTTACATAATGTAATGAGTTAATGCTAAGTATCACATTATATACTTTATCAGATACAGAGGAAATTATTAGTCGAATCTTTGATTCGAATTATGTACTGGGTTCTGGCAGCGATTTTAAATGGGCTGTTTAAGCCCTTAAATATCCAAATTCTGCATAATATTTGTACACATATCTGTACATTAAGGTGTATAGTATACACTCTGCCATTTTGAATATTTTTAATGTTTTTATTAAGATCTATTTTATGAAGTAAAAAGCTTGTCTGGCACTACGTCTTCCTTTGTGTAAAGACTTGTTTGTCCTAGAAACTATTGTATTTTGCATTGTCTTGGCCCACTCGAATGAGTAATTTTTAACGGTTTCGTCTGCTGGTTTCTAGAAGTGAAAATGTGTGTGTGCAGTGAGTGTAAATGTAAAATAGTCGTCTGCGCATCATTAATTAAAGTACATCTTTATCAGTCTGCTGGTGTATCACGCAGTCACTGTTAATGTAAAGTTCTTGTCTGCACATCTACGTGCCTTCATTCATTCATCGAAGCATGACAATTAATTATATCCCCAGACGAAAGTCGGGGATATATTGGATTCAGGTCCGTCGCGCCGCCGCCGTAGAAATTTCCTTGTGTACGCGATAACTCAAAAACGGATTAATATTTTTTTTCAAACTTGGTACACATGTTAAGGATGCCCAAAGGAAGATCCCTATTTTAAGATGACCTTAAACTCCCAATAATAAAGAACTTATGGCCACCTTAAGGTCAGAAATTGCACTTTTGGCCACTTAGAGCCCTCTAGGTCACAAACTATGAGGCTTATCTGCCTCAAATTTTACCTGAGAACACATTGATATATTCTTAGTACATGTGCCGAAAATCAAGACTTTAAGTTGAGGAGAAAATTGTCTTTGAGGCCCATAAAGACCCCACTTAGGACTTTTTTCCTATATTTTTAACTTATTTTGCCCTATAATTTGGAAGTGGTAATTCTGATGAGTCTCAAACTGCACTAGATGTAACTCTTATATGTAATCCTTTTCTGTGAAAAATTTAAAGGCTGTAGGTTTACCTGTTAGGCCGACTTAAGATCTCAAAATTGCCCACAGAGACCCAATTTATGGACTTTTTGCCATCTTCAAGCACTGTAGCTTTCAAACTATGTCTCTCATCTAAGTGAAATATCATCTGAGAATATATCAATATGTTTTTCTTGTATGTACTCCAAAATTTAGGCCTTTAATAGACCTTCCTTATTTATATATTTGATTTTATTTTAGTGATAAGATTAACTAAGCTTTTTGTATTTGATTACCCCTTTTATATTATAAGTGTTTGTTTACCATTTGTGCTGCAGCACTCCATCTCTTTGTAGTCCCACCCCCCATCTCCCACCCACCTCTGGGACCTCCAGCTATTGAGCGACACTAAATAAAGGTATACAGATCTTATGTAATAGTGAGAGAGGTGTGGAGAAGGGGAGAGAGGTGGGGTGGGGGTGGGAGGTGGTGTTTGCTTCATTATCTAATTATCTAATACAAAGGGAGTCAGAACTGAGATTGTGTCACGTATTTAGGTTGTATATATATGGACCACATATATAGGAATTGAGGAAATGAATAACTGAAAAACAATGCAAATTCTAAAAATAATATAATAAAATAATAATATAGATAATATATGATTTTTAAATAATATTTTATTTGTGAACAAATATAGAAACAGAGATACGCTTTTGGAATTATGAATTTAGAATGGACATTCAATCATCAATCATTTAAATACTTTGAAAATAGGTTCAGAGTTACCCTTTGCAGGAAGATTGAAAAGTATGATGAGTTGAGTTAAAAATAATATTTTATTTGTCAACAAATATAGAAACAGATATGCTCTTTTGAGATTATTAATTTAGAATGGACATTCAATCATCAATCATTTAAATACTTTGAAAATAGGTTCAGAGTTATCATTGCAGGAAGATTGAAAATATGATCTGTTGAGTTATGTATTCGACGTCTGGGAATACACCATCTTCCTTGGGAAGATATAAACTTAGTAGATTGATGTGCTGAAGACCATATAACTTTTCCCAATATTTATGGCATACGACAAATGGATTAAATAAAAAATTCCCGATCAAAACCTGTGGCGTGAGTGATGACCTGTCTGGGGATATGTTGGCGCCGAGTTGGCCCAATCTAGTTTACAAAATGTTTGTTATGAACCAATCACATCGCTCGACAGATATTTATGTTTAAAATATGTAGCCGCAGCCTTTCCCGTTTGTCAAACAAATGAACCACATATACATTAATGAAGTGACGCCACGGTTGTATGAGATATTGGCCAATAAAAATATGGGGGGAGGTTTATATTAGAAGCATTGCAACAATGAAATTCGTGAGTTAATTTGCTTTCTACAGGTTTATCTATATTTATTTCCATTTCTCACAAAGAGGGCCTTAATAATTGCAAATATTTGTTGGACAAATGCAGCACTAGAACTTATCACGTGATTATGTTGGTAGCAAGGTTATACACGGCCTACAGGTTATCACGTGGCTTCATATATTTGTTTCAAAAATCTATTTGTTAGCAATGCATTTCTTTTGAAAATAAGGTAATTTTAGTTCACTTTAAAATATTTATAAATGTTCAATATGGCCACCATGAGAACTTTTGGAGGAAGACTGCACAGGACGCTGCATGAGAAGTACCGACTGCATGTAAACAGCACGGACATTTGAAAGCAAAATATATTTTCTTAATTTAAATGAAATAGTTGAATATTTTATAAAAATATGTACAATTTGCTTTTGTAAAATATCCAAAAAGACTTAAGTTTATGTCTTCCAAATTGTTTTATATTTACAAAATAAACCAGTTTGCTAATCTTATTTTATATGTACACTTCAAACATAAAAATATGTCCTCTCCCTTCGAAATCAATTTTCAAACTGACCCCTCTATTTATAAAGCTTCCATGTCACGTTTCTGGTCAGTACAAATGTCCAGCACATCTCGCCACACAGATCTTTAAACATCTTTGCAAGCGTTTTGCAAATGCGGGCGATAATAGAACAATTTACACATTTCAACACCCATTGCTGTCCTAAGATTCGACTCCGTGGTTGGAAGAAAGCCAGTCACTGCACCCTTGTTATATTTATGGACATATTTCATTATATAGTATACTAAAGGTCATTGCAAATGTCTAGATGTCATGATCGAAAAGTGCAGTATTTAAATTTATCTTTTCTTTTGTTTTTTTTAATTTTTATTACTGATGGTCCTGGTCTAGTTTTTGTACTCATCCTGTTTCAGACAGATTAACATTAAGAAAGATTTTTTAGGTATCGCTCATTGCCAGTGTATGGTTAGAATATGTTAAGTGATTTCCTATAGGAATAAAAGACATATTCAAGTGCTTTATGATGGTTTTAAACTGTCGATCGGCTGAATATTAAAGCCACGAAGCCCGAAGACCTGAGTGCTTTAATACAGCAGATCGATAGTTTAAAACCATCATAAAGCATGAGAATTTGTCTTTTATTCCTATTCTAAAATGGTTACATTAATATTTTGGTAAAAATAAGCAGTAAATCTTATGCAAAAATCAAAACAAATCCAACGCCATGTTGGCTGTTCTATCAGTGAAACATACATAGCGATATCTAGGGTAAAAAAAGTAAGTATTTTTGTCACTCTATTTTCATAGAATTTGTTGTGAAATATTGAGAGATTGTCACTGTAGATGCTTTCAATTTGTTGTCAGCTTTAAAACGATATGCTATTTATTAAAATCAAGCAAGAAATAACAATTTTATGAATATTTTAACCACTTATTTTACCGCGAGTCGTTTGTTTACATTTGTACGTGAAGGGATGATATATGTAGAATTCAACAGCGTTACTTTATTTACCGTTCTATATTCGCGATTTCTGAACTGCGCAAAAGATGTGTCCAAGGTCACTTCGCAGCCTACCATTTTAGAATAAGTGATAAACGCTGCATGTTTTTTAATACGTCAGGGAATTGCAGAGAAAAGATGCTATTATTATTGGTGGTATTGGAATGTGCATCCCACAAAAAATCATGGGTACCACAGTCCAAATTAATTGATATTTGTACTTTCCTTATTTGGGAAAAAGGAAGGTTGTTTCAGGCAAAGCAAGTTCCTCAGTAAAGTTCAGAAAAAAGTTGAAGTTAAATGTTTCAGGCTTTAACGTATAAATGTTTCATTTTTTTTTTTTTTTTTTTTTTTTTTTTTTTTTTTTTTTTTTTGAGCGGGGATGGGTGGGGTGGGGATGGAGGTTTGTGACATTATCAATTTTTACATATTACTGTATCAATATCACATTTAGTATCACCCAGTGGAAGTCTGTTTCATCACTGCGGAACAATTTGAAGATGCAGACATCAGAAAATGTGGTAATTTTTGGTGCAAAACAATGTGAATATTGAAGGTTATGGTTTGTTTAAAGTATTATGTATGATAGACGTTTGTTCGTATGTAGGTGGAAGCCCCCCGGTTACATTCTAAACATGCCTGAAGAAAGACATGAGCAAGTCAGAAAGAAGAATCACATCATTGTAGAAGGGGAGAATCCTCCTCCACCTGTAAAGACATTTAAGGTCAGTATGGTCGTATCCAGAATATCATCCAGATCCTTCCCAAAATTTACTGACATTTTTCTTTGGTCTGGCTCTTTCCACATAAAAATTAATTTTCAGGAGGATCCGTTCATTACTTTTGGAGTTATGGGGAACACAGACAGACAAATGAACAGACCCAAAAACATAACCTACTGGTCAAGGTTATTTACTGTAGTAACTTAAACTGTAAGATTACCAGAGCACAAGCTGGGAAGAATATAGTTCTACTGCTTAACTGCTTCACCTCAATTGGGATTTTGCTGTATTTTACACAATTAGTCAACTTTAGTTCTCTTGAAACTGCAATTTTTTTTAAAAAATTAAGCAACATTTTGTATGACTTTTCTACTTTTTTTAGCACCTGAAGATATTGTTTGCAACGTCTACAGGTGCAGCGCATATGCATCTGATGTTTTTTGGGTTTCCTTAAAGATACAATACATTGGAAACAGCTATCCAGTTATATGTAGTTGGCAACTAATGCAAGCAGCAGTTACAAAATAAAGATAATCATTTAATTTATTTCAAAAAGTTTCATCTATTCAGGTTTACTTATAATTAAACTTGTAAAAGTTAACAAAGTTTTAAGAAGACAAATACACTGCTATATTAACATGACTACTGTTATGTAAGTTGATAATTTATTGCTTTATATATTGTTTGCTGAACTATATGTTTTGTTTGGTAGGAAATGAAATTTCCAAAGAGTCTGATTTCTGCATTAAAGAAGAAAAATATTCTCAAACCCTCACCAATTCAAATCCAAGGAATCCCAGCAGCGTTAGTATTCATCTTTTAGATTAACATTTTACTGAGACTGTATACCTTGTACAGAGACCATTTGAACCCAGAGTGTTTCAGGTTTCTTAAAATTTATGGGTTTTTCTAAAAAATAAGTAAAATGTATTGTTTTATGTTGTCATGGATTTTTGCATATAATTCTTGCTGCTGTATATCTATTAGTGAGTGGAATCGCCTCAATTTTCGTGGTCGATTATTCGTCCATTTTTCCGACCGATGATCGACCCATAATCGACTTTTTTACTCCACTGTAAGGCAATATATCATGAAACACTTTCCGGGATGAAGTATTTGTCAATCCATTAAGAATAATGGTGTTCCGACATTTAGAACCTACCGAAAGCACTCACTTCCGGTAAATACGGCGGCAGACATAAACAAACCCAAAATTCGTGACAGATCTCTTGATTTATCAAAGGAAAGTTAAGGAAACTGTTTAAAATATAAAAAATATGTGGATATGAAGACACATAAGGAAGGGTGAGATTTAATCGATTTCTAGAAGTTGTCCACGACCAAACGCAATTGTACAATAGCACCGACGATTAATCGAACGTTGGTCTAATCGTCCACTCACTAATATCTATGTATAGAGGAAAATATTAATGATTAGATGTGACCATAATACAAAATGAGAAATGCATTAGTAATTGCTTGAACATCTGCTAGCTTTAAAATGATTTTCAATATATTGATACAGTAGAGTAAATATAAATTATTTGAAAGTGCCAGAAATGGAAGAGGTTAATCTCTGTACACAAATATATCCAAAGAGTGTCAGCTGACATTGTGATATCACTCTGTGGTGTCTGCATGTGCCCACATGTCTGCATGAACAAATTCTCCAAAAGTACAAGGCCCAGAGACATGATGTTGCCTTTTAAAGTTACCTTAACTATCGATGATGAAAATTTTTTTTGAGGCATGCAGATCTGTTTGTTTGTTCCCAGAGCCATTACAAGGTAGTTAGCCCCACCCAAAGTGTGAAAATTTCAACACTTTATCACAATTTTCTCATTGACTATTGCATGGATTTCTCTGTTATCTTGCATGTATGTACAAGGCCACAAGTAGATTCCATTGTATGAATATCAGGCCTGGATCTTTCTGAATTATTTTTTTTTTTCAATTTTTTAAATAATTTTTAATGCACTAAAATTCATGAAATCATGCACTAAATCACTTATAATTTAAAATGCATTGCATTTAGAGCATTTGGTTAAAATATGTTTTTTACCTACCTTTGGGTCAGCTACAGTGAAATTGCAGACCTATAGCGCATTGCATAGATGAGCAATAGCTACTTTCAGCTTCTCACTGTTGAGTAAATTACTTGTAACTTGAAAACTATTACATTTAGAGAATTTTGTTTAAATATGTTGTCCTCCTACTTTTGGGTCAGCTATAACATAGTGAATTGCAGACCTGTAGCTCATTGCAAAGCTGAGCAATAGCTGCTTTCAGGTTTTCACTGTTGAGTAAATGACTTGTAACTTGAAAACTGTTGCATTACAGCATTTTGTCTAAATATGTTATTTACCTACTTTTGGATCAGCTATAATATAATAAAATTGTAGACCTGTAGCTCATTGCATAGCTGAGCAATGGCTATTAAGATTATCCCTGTCGAGTAAATCACATGTAACTTGAAAGGATTGCAATTAGAGCGTTTTCTTAAAGTGTGTTTTTCAGCTACTTTTTCCACAGCTACAAGATGGCGAGTATCTTGTGTGTCTATGCCAATAGCTAAGTGAGTAATAGCTACTTCCCATTTAATGTTAAATTAGTCCTTGCTACTTTTAATCCCTTTCCTTATTGTTGGTTCTAGAAATTTTGTGCATGAAGAAGAGCTGTTACAAGTGAGGTCCCTATCTTAGGCAAGTGTTAAAATTTTGACACCCTTTCATTATTTTTTCTGTGAACATTGGAGGGATTTGTCTGTTATTTTGCTGATATATACTAGGCCAGAGGAAGATTAGCTTGAGAACGTATCAGCTCTTAATCTGTAGTCACTATACCCTAACCATTTGAACTGTCTACCTTTGTCCAAACCATTTCCTCAGTAGCTCCTTAGGAAGCACCTTAAGAGTTATCTTTATACTTTACTTCTGAATAACACTTGCAGCGCACAACTTTTGTGTCCTTTTCTGCTTTTACTTGTATTCTGAAACTTAAGCACACAGTCAGCTGACACAGAGCTGGTTCACAGGCACTGATTGTTTGTTTATTTTGTCAGGTTATCCGGAAGAGACATCATTGGTATAGCCTTCACGGGTTCAGGAAAAACTCTAGTGTTTGTTCTGCCCATCATTATGTTCTGTCTAGAACAAGAGAAGAAACTTCCCTTTATACAAGGAGAAGGTCCTTACGGATTGATTGTCTGCCCATCGGTAAGTGCAGTTAGTTGATCTAGTTGGTAAAGTTAATTTTCTGATCGGTCGGCAAAATTTTCATCTGGTAGAACATAATTAAAGTTATCTTTAAAGTACATGTAATTCATGGCATTTGGAAATTGTGGTTAAATTAAAAGTATTTTTTCAGATTCCTTGAGAAAGATTTAATTGAAATGCCTTTATGTGAGACAAGAGCTTCTCTATTGTGGAAAACTGCCTCTATAGGGAATTGGCTTATTGAGGAAATTTTGTTCCTAAAATATTCCAGGTTTAGACTTTAGTCTCAGGTTGGATGGAACAAAACATATAAATATTCTGTCCGGTGTTGTTATTGTGGGCTGATGGTCAAGACTTAGGAATATTTTAGGGTGCAAGTTTTGGTTAGGTCTCATGCATAGTTCTTACTGCTGTTCCCAAATTTAATTATTTAAATGTCGAAAATTACATTCTTTTGTAAGAAATTTTGTTATGTGGTATTATCTCTTCACTCTGTCATCTACCAACAGTAAGTAACTCAATAATTGTATCCCCGGACAAAAGTCAGGGATACTTTGGATTCAGTATGCCGCCGCCGCCGCAGAGATTTCCTTTTGGGCATGATAACTTAAAAAATATTTTAGTTAGACCTTTCAAATTGGGTATGTGGGTATATATGGGCAATGCCACGAACGCTATTGTTTTGTGACCTTGACCTTCAATTTCAAGGTCACTGGTGGCCTCTTTAAGGTTAGATTTTGGCCATTTTTTCACATTTTGGCCCAGTTCTCGTATACAGAAAGTTAGATCATCCTATGGCTGGTATATATAATACATATATATGTCCTCTATAAGCATGCAGAAATTGGACCTTGAAGCTCTTCATTGAAGGTCATCCACAGGTCATCCAAAGTATCTGACCGAGGCCATTTTTGTCCTTTTTGGGGATATTTTCACACTTATTATTTTTCCTTTTTCCGGCGTCCGGTGTCCGGCGTCCCACTTGGTTTCCAGACATTTTAGGCAACAGTTCTTATCCTATCTTTACCAAATTTGGCATGCAGGTTTATTGGGTTAATATCTTGTATGGGATTGCTTTTGGTGATGATAGCTCTATAGCTAACTGAGTAATAGCTACTTTGCTACTTTTCAGTATCTCTTTGGTTTCCAGACATTTTAAGGAATGCTATTAAGCCTAGCTTTCTGAAATTTGGTATGGAGGTTCATTGGGTTAATGGGTTGTTTTGGGGGGAATTGCTTCATAGATGAGTGAGTAATTAATTAAATAAATGAGTAATTGGCTATTTTGAACACTGAAAAAGGCAAATGTGCTCATATCTCCTAAACCGTGCGAGATAGAGCGATTTCATCGAAATTTTCGACCAACAGGGTATCTAAGGAATGTACTCTTTGCAATTTTCCAAAGATTTTCCCTTCCCTAAAAATGGCGGCCATTTTGAATTTTCGAATTTTTGCCAAGAATGACAAAACACAAATTTGCTTCTACCTCCTTAACCGTGCGAGATAGAGCGATTTCGTCGAAATTTTCGATCCACAGGGTATCTGAGCATTGTACGCTTGGCAATTTTTAAAAAATTTTCCCCTCCCCAAAAATGGCGGCCATTTTGAATTTTCGAATTTTTGCCAAAAATGGCAGAACACAAATTTGCTTCTATCTCCTGAACCGTGCGAGATAGAGCGATTTCGTCGAAATTTTCAACCCACAGGGTATCTAAGGAATGTACTCTGCAATTTTCAAAAAATTTTCCCCTTCTCAAAAATGGCGGCCATTTTGAATTTTCGAATTTTTGCCAAAAATGGCAAAACACAAATTTGCTTCTCTCTCCTTAACCATGCGAGATAGAGTGATTTCGTCAAAATTTTCGACCCACAGGGTAGCTGAGCATTGTACTTTTGGCAATTTTTTAAAAAATTTTCCCCTTCCCAAAAATGGCGGCCATTTTGAATTTTCAAATTTTTGCCAAAAATGGCAAAACACAAATTTGCTTCTATCTCCTTAACCATGCGAGATAGAGCGATTTCCTCAAAATTTTCAACCCACAGGGTATTTGGGCATTGCACTCTTGGCAATTTTCAAATTGATTGTTTTGGATAAATTTAGGGGTGGGCGTGAATTGGTACCCGGGCGTGAACTGGTCCACCACCACTACAGAGCTCATGTATGCGTAAAAAATATTTGACGATTCCATTGGTTTTTTAGCAATATTTTACTTGAAGAATTTGTGGACTACTCATTACTATTCATGAGGTCATGGTATTCTGTGGGGTTTTCCAACATATTTGTATGAATTGATGGTGTAATGACTGAATTTGTGATGCCATGACTTCAGATGAAAACTTAAAACCATAATGCCATGACAGGAGCCACTTTGATGTAAATAACCATTTTCAGTATTTTTTTTAAATTCTATCACTAGCCTTGATGTTTATTTTTATTGGGCAAGACAATAAAAATTGACCACTAATTAATAGAAGTCCACTGTTAAAAATGCCTAAATAAACTGAAAATGTATTTTTTATTAGTTTAAACTTATCATAAAGTCGTCCCCCAGAATTTTTAGCCCCTCCCCCACATTTTGTGTAGTGGTGGGGGATCGCCCCCACTTTTTGAAATTCCTAGAATCAACACTGCTAAGAAATGTACTCTTGGCAATTTTCAAAAAATTTTCCCCCTCCCCACATATGGCGGTCATTTTGAATTTTCGAATTTTTGCCAAAAATGGCAAAGCACAAATTTGCTTCTATCTCCTTAACCGTGCGAGATAGAGCGATTTCCTCAAAATTTTCAACCCACAGGGTATTTGAGCATTGTACTCTTGGCAATTTTTAAAAAATTATCCCCTCCCCAAAAATGGCGGCCATTTTGAATTTTCGAATTTTTGCCAAAAATGGCAAAACACAAATTTGCTTCTATCTCCTTAACCGTGTGACACAGAGCGATTTCGTCGAAATTTTCGACCCACAGGGTATCCGAGCAATGTACTCTTGGCAATTTCAAAAAATTTTCCCCTCCTCAAAAATGGCAGCCATTTTAAATTTTCGAATTTTTGCCAAAATGGCAAAACACAAAATTGCTTCTATCTCCTTAACCGTGCGAGATAGAGCGATTTCGTCGAAATTTTCAACCCACAGGTTATCTCAGAAATATCAATCAATCAATCAATCAGTTGTCCAGGTGCTTAATCTCCGTATCACTCTTAGCAATTTTCAAAAAAATTTCCCCTCCCCAAAAATGGCCGCCATTTTGAATTTTCGAATTTTTGCCAAAAATGGCAAAACACAAATTTGCTTCTATCTCCTTAACCGTGCGAGATAGAGCGATTTCGTCAAAATTATGAAGCAACAGGGTATCTGAGCAATGTAATCTTGGCAATTTTCAAAAATTTTCCTCTTCCCACATATGGCGGCCATTTGGAATTTTCGAATTTTTCCCCAAAATGGCAAAACACAAAATTGCTTCTATCTCCTTAACCGTGCGAGATAAAGCGATTTCGTCGAAGTTTGCGACCCACAGGGTATCTAAGAAATGTACTCTTGGCAATTTTCAAAAAATTTTAGCCTCCTCACATATGGCGGCCATTTTGAATTTTCGAATTTTTGCCCAAAATGGAAAAACACAAATTGGCCTTAACCGTGCAAAATAGAGTTATTTCATTGAAATTTTCGACCCATAGGGTATCTAAGAAATGTACTCTTGGCAATTTAAAAAAAATTTTCCTTTTCCCAAAAATGGCGGCCATTTTGAATTTTCAAATTTTTGCCAAAAATAGAAAAACAGAAATTTGCTTCTATCTTCTTAACCGTGCAAGATAGAGTGATTTCGTCAAAACTTTCGACCCAACCAATGCAAAAAGGCATGAGGCTGAAATAATTTACATGTACACTAATACATATTTAACCATCATTGATATATTTATATCCCCAGACGAAAGTCGGGGATATATTGGATTCAGGTCCGTCGCGCCGCCGCCGCCGTAGAAATTTCCTTGTGGACGCGATAACTCAAAAACAAATTAATATTTTTTTTTCAAACTTGGTACACATGTTAAGGGTGCCCAAAGGAAGATCCCTATTTTAAGGTGACCTTAAACTCCCAGTAAAAAAGAACTTATGGCCACCTTAAGGTCAGAAATTGCACTTTTGGCCACTTAGAGCCCTGTAGGTCACAAACTATGATGCTCAGCTGGCTGAAATTTTACCTGACAACACATTAATATGTTCTTAGTACATGTGCTGAAAATCATGACTTTAAGTTGAGGAGAAAATTGTGTTTGAGGCCCATAAATACCCCCACTTAGGGATTTTTTGCTATACTTTTCACATATTTTGCCCTATAATTTGGAAGTGATAATTCTGATGAGTCTCAAACTGCGCTAGGTATAACTTTGATATGTAATCCTTGTCTGTAGAAAATTTTAGGGCTGTAGGTTTACCCAAAGGGGTCGACTTAAGGTCTCAAAAGTGCCCACAGAGACCCAATTTATGCACTTTTTGCCACTTTCAAGCACTGTAGCTTTCAAACTATGTCTCTCATCTAAGTTAAATATCATCTGGGAATATATCTATGTGTTTTCTTATATGTGCCCCAACATTTAGGCCTTTAATAGACAGTTAACCTGTGTATCAGGACCATAAACACCCACCCGAGTGACCCTTATAAGACATTTTTCACATCTTTTTCCCTGTAACTTGGAAATGGTAAGTCTGAGAAGTTTCAAACTGTATTAGATATATATTCTGTGTGTAATCTTAGTATGTAACAGATTTTAAGTCTGAAGCTTTAATTTTGAAGGTCAAATTGAGGTCTCTAAAAGGCTCCCAAAGACCCAATATTTGGACTTTTTGCTACTTTTAAGCCCTGTGACTGTCAAACTATGTGACTGATAGAGCTCAAATCCTATCTGAGAAGATATTAGTATGTTATCTTTATATGTGCCAAAAATTAAGGCTTTAAGAAGACATTTAACCTGTGTATGAGGACCATAAATCCCCACCCGAGTGAGCATTTTTAGACATTTTTCACATATTTTTCCCTGTAACTTGGAAATGGTAAGTCTAAGAAGTTTCAAACTGTATTAGATGCATATTCTATGTGTAATCTTAGTATGTGACAAATTTTAAGTCTGAAGCTTTAATTTGAAGGCCACATTTAGGTCTCTAGAAGGCCCCATAAAGACCCAGTATTTGGACTTTTTGCCAATTTTAAGGCCTGTGACTGTTAAACTATGTGACTGATAGAGCTGAAATCTCATCTGGGAATACATTATTATGTTTTTTTTACATGTGCCAAAAATCAAGGCTTCAAGTAGACATTTAACCTGTGTATGAGGACCTTAAACACCCACCTGAGTGACCCTTTTAAGACATTTTTCACATATTTTGCTCTGTAACTTGGACATGGTAAGTCTGACAAGTTTCAAACTTTATTAGATACATATTCTATGTGTAATCTTAGTATGTAACAAATTTTAAGTCTGAAGCTTTAATTTGAAAGCCACATCGAGATCTCTAAAAGGCCCACAATGACCCAATATTTGGACTTTTTACCACCTTTAAGCCCTGTAACTGTTAAACTATGTGATTGATGGAGCTGAAATCCCATCTGGGAATGCATTATTATGTCCTTTTTACATATGCCGAAAATCAAGGTTTTTAGTAGACATTTAACCTGTGTATGAGGGCCATAGACACTCGCCCAAGTGCCTTTTTTGACATTTTTTCCGTATTTTCCCTGTTATTTGGAAATGCTTAGTGTGACAAGTCTTAAACTGTATTATATATAATTTTTGTTTGTTATGTATGTCCCCCAAAAAGTTTAAGATCTGTAGTTTAATTGCTAAGGTCTCTTTAACAATTGTAAAATGCCCACAGAAACCCAATTTATGGATATTATGCCACTTTAAAGCCCAGTAACTGTCAAACTATGTGGGTTATAGAGCTGAAATATTTGAATTTTTAAAAGGAAATGCCTGTCTATTTAAATTTTGAATATTAATAATGTTATGGCTATCTTAGTCTTTTAAGAACTTATTTTTGTGTGTTATACCTCTGCTTGCTGAGTTTTTCACTTTTTAAAATGAAACTGGTTAAACATATTCAAGTAGACAAAATGGACACTTTAAGTGAGCTTTAAGTCCCAATATTAATGAAATTATATCCTTATGTAGTAAAACTAGGGGATTTTTAACCCTCAACTAGCCCAGTTTTATTCAACTTGCCTCAGTTAATTTTGGCACAGCTCCTACAGTTATGAACTCATTTCAGTTGATAATCACATACTTAAAATTCTCAATTCTTTTTGTATTTGAGTACCCCTTTTATATAGATTGTTTGTTTACCATTTATGCTCAACCCACACCCCCCACCCGGATTCCCCCCACCCACCTCTGGGACCTCCAGCTATATTGAGTGACACTAAATAAACAAAGGTATTTAGTGATATCAGATGAGAAACAAAGAACTCAATGGGGTTGCAGATCTTGTGTAATAGTGAGAGAGGTGTGGAGAAGGGGAGAGGGGTGGGGGTGGGAGGTGGTGGGCTTCATTACATATAACACAAAGGGGAGTCAGAACTGAGATTGTGTCACATATTTAGGTTGCATATATATGGACCACATATATAGGTATAGAGGAAATGAATAACTGAAAACAATTTGCAAATTCTAAAAATAATATAATAAAATAATAATATAAATAATTTTTTTTTAAATAATATTTTATTTCTGAACAAATATAGAAACAGATATGCGCTTTTGGGATTATGAATTTTAGAATGGACATTGAATCATCAATCATTTAAATACTTTGAAGGAAGATTGAAAAATATGATGAGTTGAGTTAAAAATAATATTTTATTTGTCAACAAATATAGAAACAGATATGCTCTTTTGGGATTATTAATTTAGAATGGACATTCAATCATCAATCATTTAAATACTTTGAAAATAGGTTTAGAGTTATCATTGCAGGAAGATTGAAAATATAATTTGAGGTATGTATTCGGCGTCTGGGGATACACCATCTTCCTTGGGGAGATATAAACAGAGTAGATTGATGTGCTGAAGTTCATATAATAATGGGTAATTATGTTTTAAAAAATTCCCGATCAAAACCTGTGGCGTGAGTGATGACCTGTCTGGGGATATGTTGGCGCCGAGTTGGCCCAATCTAGTTTACAAATGAAACAGGGTCTTGTAACACTACTGTACAATTTTGCCAAAATGTTCATGGGGTGGACATTACACATGATAATGTGTGTTCTTCTATGCTATCCTCTTTCTATTCATATGTCGCAGCTACTATCAACAGGGCGTCCTATTTCTAGTTGCTGACAATATTGCATGGAAACTATTGAAAATGGCTTTGGAGGTTGAGTACATGATGGAGTACCAGTATCCAGACTTACTGGTTACAGAGGATTGTTGGTTACAGAGAAAATCTGCTGATTACACAGTTATGGACAGGAGGAAGACAGTTGTTTCATATAAGCCTATGCCTGCTGAGATGTAGTCTAATTCGCCCAGTTCTGCCAGCTCCAATGAGTTTTTGCAGAACTATGGAGCCAACAGGAACTGGTTACAGAGGATTGCTTCTACTGGGCAGGTCCACAGGACTGGCTAACAGACCAGCAGTAGCCTTTCAGGGGTCCAGGTGGCTGTCTCAGATCAACCAGTTACTGCCGGAGGGAAAATTGGTTACAGAGAAATTCTTATACCAGTCATTGGTTTTGGTGACATGACTGTCTCCACCTACCAGACCAGTCAGCCAGCCTACTGTCAGGACCTCCTAGCTGGTCGAAAGTGATTATAGATAAGAAGACTTTCCCAACAAGATTTGTCCAACTACCTGTCAGACTTATCTTATCAGACCCCACACCAGCCAGTTACTGGTGAGAGTCCCGGTGAGATGCCAAAATCAAACCGGATTGGTCAGCCTACTGCCAGCAAGAAGTCTGTTGTATCAGTTACTGTGGAGGTTCATCAAATTTTTCTTACAGGTTCCAGTGAGATACAGTGATCCACCCTCCTAGACTGGCCACCCAGCTTGCATTTTACCCAGCCTGTGAGCAGTGTCAGCTGACACCAGGGGCCAGAGTTTCCAAACTCAGCCTTCCCCTCAAGATTATAACCCATTTGCCGGTTTTCACAACTCAAGCAATGGTAAATTTATCTGTTAATCAGACCAGGGGTCACAGTTCTCATAAATGGCTATTAGTGTTTTACACAGTGGGGTTGTGTGGGTTACTGACACCCATACAGAAGCAAGTCCATTTAGGTCGCCTCCACATGAGGCCGATACAGTGGCTCTTGAAGAACAGCTGAAGGGTACCAGGCTCACTGGAAAAGGTGATCCCAGTTCACTCCACGCCATCTAAATTGGTGGTTGTAGGATGACAAATGTGCTTCAAGGTCAACCATTACACCTAATTAAATATGCTCTGCAAATCCTTACAGATGCATCAAGAAGGGCGAGTGCTCACTTAGCGGAAGACACTGCAAGGGGAACCTGGTCCCTTCCAGAAGCAAGTTACACATAAAGTATTTGGAACCAAGGCGGTCTTTTGGCCCTAAAGGAGTTCCAAGACCTCTGCTTGAACCTTATTGCTACCATAGCTACGGACAACGCCATGGTGGTTGCCTATTTAAGGAGTGGGGGGAGTAAGTCGGGCCCTCTTTGTGCCCTACTATGGAGAATTCTGACCTGGTGCTCCAGGAAAAAGGCTCAAGCCCGACACATTCACGCTTCAACCATGTCCCGTCTGGGGATACACTGCATCGAGACGCAATGTCTAGTTTTGGATTATTAGGTCCACAAGATGCATTCCAAACAGCCAGGCACTACCTATCAGTTGCCTACAGCTTAACCAAAAGCCGAGATGGTAAAATCCATGTCTTCAGTTGAAAGAGGCAAATATGCTGACCACTGCGCCATCAAAAACCCCTTTAACATGAAAGGTAGCATAATTAAAAAGTGAATGTTAGGTTTTTCTATTATTTTTGGTCTACTTGGGATCATATTTGAACAGGCCAACAATATTGTCCACATGCAATGATGATCTTGATAAAGTGATTCATTGCCAAACTGGCTAAACATTCAGTCATTCAAGACACCTTAAGACACCATTAAAGGTATTAGGTAAAGCCTAAATGCTCCGTGTTTATCATGTGATCAGTCATCTTATTGCATTCTCTGATTTCATTTAAGGATTTAAGGTAATTAAGGTTTTTGGAGCAGTGAATCTGCCTCAATGATGTCTGAATGAAATCTGTTATTAACCACGGTATTATTATATTTACAGAGGGAGTTGGCAAAGCAAACCACAGAGATTATCCAATATTTTTGCAAGGGTTTAGAGGCAGATGGTTTTCCCTCACTGAGGATAGCCCTTTGTATGGGTGGAGTGAATGTAAAAGAACAGCTAGATGTTATCAACAGGTATCTACAATTAAATATCAGTATACATTGTTTTAGATAACCATGTCTATTTCATATGTGGTTACATCATAGTTATCTGAAAGAGAATGTATTGGTAATATATAGATATTACAAAAATTAATTGTGAAGATTTTAAATAAAGGGAAGTTGTTGAGTTGCGATAAAAAATACCTAGCTTTCGTCATTGTCACCATGAGATATTCAAATGTATAATGATATATGTAATTGAAGCAGTGTTATATGGTGGAGGTATTCTTATTTTTTTTTACAAAAATTGAGGGAATAGTACTCTTTTCAGGTTTAAGGTAAATGTGTTATATATATTCATATGCAAATGCTGAGAAATAAGTCAGAATACCTTTGCAGAAAATTTAACACAATGGTGGCCACACCTGACAAAATAATTTTCATTGTTTTTATTTTATTTTTAGAATCACTGTTTTATTATTATGATAAATAATGTATGTTCATTTTAATCAGAGGAGTTTACATTGTGATGGCCTCACAACACATATTAATGGCATTGTTTTTTACCCCACAGCCCTTAAGGGCTGTCGGGGTATTGTTTTCACCCATGGTGTCCGGATGGGCGGGCGGTGGGAAAAAGTTTCTCCGGGCTGTATCTCAGAAACCGTAAGGTGTAGGAAGTTGATACTGGGTAGGGACATTGGTTAGGATGTGTGGGTGTGCAATGTCATTGTCTGACCTTGATTTGACCTTTGACCTTGCTGTAGTGACCTTGAGTTGAAAATATTGTCCAGGCTATATCTCGGAAACCGTAAGGTGTAGGAAGTTGATACTTGGTATTGACATTGGTTAGGGGGTGTAGGTGTGCAACGTCATGGTCTGACCTTGATTTGACCTTTGACCTTGCCCTAGTGACCTTGACCTGTAAAATCTTGTCCGGGCTATATCGCGGAAGCCGTAAGGTGTAGGAAGTTGATACTTGGTAGGGACATTGGGTGGGGGGGTTGTAGGTGTGCAACCTCATGGTCTGACCTTGATTTGACCTTGCCGTAGTGACCTTGACCTGTAAAATCTTGTCCGGGCTATATCTCGGAAGCCGTAAGGTGTAGGAAGTTGATACTTGGTAGGGACATTGGTTGGGGGGGTTGTAGGTGTGCAACCTCATGGTCTGACCTTGATCTGACCTTTGACCTTGCTGTAGTGACCTTGACTTATAAAATCTTGTCCGGGTTATATCTCGGAAACCATGAGGTGTAGGAAGTCGATGCTTGGTAGGGATATTGGTTAGGGGTTATAAGTGTGCAGCATCCTGGTGTGAACTTGATTTGATCTTGTCGTAGTGACCTTGACCTTTAAAATCTTGTTGCACCTTTGGGTCTGTCTTTTGATGCAGATTAAGCACTATTAAAGTCATATTAGAATTCGTTAAGAATTATACTTTTACAACTTCCCATTGTAACAGATGGAATTTCATCAAGTGAGCCACAGATTTTGCTCCAACACCACACATAAGCATTCATTGAATGTATTACCACTTCTGTATGCATGGTAATATTCAAAACATCCAAACCATAATTTGGCCATGCCAGATGTAGATAAAGAGTTTTGTAATGTTTAGTTTACTGATTACTGCTGTCATCTTGTTATTGAATTGTCTTGTTTTAATACTTCAGCTTTACATGCATTATCTTTCTCTTAGACATTATTTTCTCTATTTAAACATTGTTTGGACCTTTATATATAACTGACAGTGCTCTGAAAGTATCCTGAACTTTGTCCTGATACAGTATTTCTATATCTCATGGTGTTAAAAATATTTCCCTGGGCTGTGGGGTACGGGCATCTCTGATGCTATTTTCATATTTTTGGTCATTATTTGTGTTACTACCGTATTTTTCCAAAATATGGCCAGGGGGTTAATTATTTCCAAATAGCATCAGACCAGGCGTTTATTTGAACCAGGCGTTCTTTTGAAATACAAAAGACAGTGTTATAAATTGTAAACAGTGTGCTTGGTACCAGGCGTTAATTTGAACCAGGCGTTAATTTGAACCTGGGCGTTATTTTGGAAATTTACGGTACAAACAATGTATTTTTTTTCAGAGGAGTTCACATTATGGTGGCCACTCCAGGCAGACTGATGGATATGCTGGACAAGAAGATGTTTTCACTAGACGTGTGTCGCTATATGGTACTAGATGAGGCAGACAGGATGATTGACATGGGCTTTGAGGAGGATGTCAGAACCATATTCTCCTACTTCAAGGTGAGTAGAGTGGACATCATTCACCTTACAGTCAGACCCTTTGAAGTACCTTTGGAGTATGTAGAAATGTGTCAATGTATCTCAGTATCGAGAGAATTGTACTCAAATACCATGATGACACTTAACAACCGCCATTTTGATTGTCAACACATATAATTGAAGGAAAATTTAAAATATTGGAACCAAACCCCAAATTTTGAGAAATTGTGCACTTTTATCCCATATTTTTTTTGTAGATTTTAAGTATTTTGTACCGATTTCTAAAAACAAAACTGCCATGTTTTCTTTTCATAAGCTTCACTTTCTGTTTGTGTGCCTAGTATGTACTAAAATGCATCTTTTTTTTTTTTTTTTTTGGGGGGGGGGGGAATCCCACAATGGTATTACATTGGTGGCATCCCAATCTGCATATTTTTTGACACCAAACTGTCCCTGCTAATAAGAACTTATTGGTTGGTGTTGTTGGTATCTCAGTATCAAGCACATTTTAATGAAATACTATGGCGATTTTTTACAACCACCATCTCGCTTGTCAATATATACAATTGAATGAAAAATGTAAAATGTTGGAAACAAACCCTAATTCTGATGAAATTGCACACATTTATCCCATATTTTTGTATATTTTGGGATTTTTATTGCGATTTTGCTAGGAGGAAACTGCTATGTTTTGGTTTCATGATTTTCACTACCTGACAGTGGCCTATTTGATTGGGGGGATATTAAAATACATCTTTTTTCAAAATACCAGAAGCGGAATGGTTTTACATTTTGGTGGCATCCCAATCCACTTATTTTTGATACCAACCTATCCCCACTAATAAGTGGACCTATTGTTGTAATAGAAGTCAATATTAAGTTTTTAAATTGAAAATTCACATTTGTGTGGAAATACTCAGTATGTAGTAGTACTTCATAGTCAATTGACATACATACAAAACAGATTTCAACTTTCAGGGTACTTTTGATGAAAGTTTTCTACTCACTTGATAGAAATACAGGTCTTACTGTTTCGTTGTTCCACCTTTAAATGGATAGATATCAGTACATTCTGTTAAGACTCAATACTTTTGCATTTTTTGTCATATATGTAAAATAAATTGCTGTAATAATAAGGAAAGTGGAGTCAACCAACAAATGCACAAACTTATAAAATCAATACTATTTGCAAATATCAAAATCGTCAATTTATATGTTGTCAGTAAGGAAGGACATTTTATCTGAAATATAGTAAAATATAGTAGCTAAATTCTCTAAAATTATTTTATAATATAACTATTTTGTTGGCTTACAAAGTAAATTGATTCAGTATATGAAAAATGGAAGAAATAAATATGTTTCTTTTTTACTCTTGTACTGTTTATCATATTATTATGTGTAATGTATGCTTTTGTGACCCCTAAAAATTTAAACATATTAATTAAAATTTTTAGTAAGAGACACTGACTGCAGTCACATTTATTACAGTTATTGCATCACCTATTTCTTCTCATGTCTTCCCAGGGACAAAGACAGACTCTGTTGTTCTCTGCCACCATGCCAAAGAAGATTCAGAACTTTGCCAAGAGTGCACTGGTCAAGCCAGTCACTGTGAACGTTGGTAGAGCAGGGGCGGCCAGTCTCAACATCACGCAAGATGTCATCTACGTCAAACAGGAAGCCAAAATGATCAACATTCTGGAGTGTCTCCAGAAAACAGGGCCTCCAGTAAGTTGTAGGATCAGATGGTTTGTGCCAATATCCTTGTACGGAGGACATCTTATTGAAATATAGCTATGAAACATTATACAAGGTACCTTGATTGTCAGTACTGTAATGTGAGTGGAAAACTGGTATATCACTTTTTATTTCATTATGCTAGAAATTACAAAACTCAAAAAAATATTTAAAAACCGATTATTGTAAACCTCAAAATTTTAGGCCAATTTAATGGCCAATATTTAATCAAAACAACATAAACCATATGAATTTTAAGAAATATCTCACATCTACCTCTGAAAAATGTTTCCTCTTTAAACCATAAGTTGAAACTTGGTATTTGAGTGGTAAACATCTATTACTGATGATTATGGAAATAAGCAGGAAATTAAACTAAACCAGAATTACAGTGGCATTCAAAGACTTATGCATTACTGTAACAGACACATCATCATAAGAAAAGTTTGGTGGCAAGTCTGGGGCTGTATTCAGAATCTTGAATCTATATTTTTGTCTGAGCTGAGAATTATCATAGGCATTCAAAAAGCTGGTCTCAGCCAGGACAAATGTCCTAAAGTTTAGGCCAAATTAAGACTGATTTTTTTTTTCATATAACTGCTGCGGTTTTCTGTATCTTTATTACTACACTTATGTAGTTATAATGTAAATACAATCTTTGCGACACTCTTTGTTGTCCTCACATTTTTAACGAATCTGCGGTATTTGATGATGCCTGTTGATTTGCTGTTAGATCTGTAAATGGAACAAGCCCAGACAATACATCGTTTTTGAAGGCATGTGAATATGTTACTGATGGATTTGATACATTATATAGATCTATTTAAACAATCTGAGCCCTTCCAGTTTAAAGTCTGAAATCTCACTCAAAATATTTTCAATTAGCCACTGTATTTGTAGGTTTTGATCTTCACGGAGAAGAAGCAGGATGTGGATGCCATTCATGAGTACTTACTGCTGAAAGGTGTGGAGGCAGTCTCCATACATGGGGGAAAAGGTATGCTGGCCATAAAGCTTTAACAAATGATAAATGCTACCATAGCTTTTTCCAGTGAGAAATGGGACAGTTGCCAATTATTTGACCGTGGTTCCTAGTGGACAGGTAAAAATCAGCATGACAATTGCCACTTCATGGACTTTAGTTTCTGGCTTAAGTCTTTTACCTTCTGTTCTGGTGGAAAAAGAAAACACATAAACATAAGTTAATGAGTTTTACATTTCTAGCTACTACTAACCTATTTTGGATACAGTTAAATAATAAATATTATTAAGCGTCCCGCAAGGGACGCTTGTTTGTGTATGGGAGAGCTTCCGGCTCCGGCGGCTCCGCCGGCTCCGCATTTTGTTTTCCTTATAACTCTGTAACCGTTAGGCGGATTCTTTTCAAATTTGGCAGGTTTAGGCAGTAGCCTTGGGGAATTTTTTGGAATATGCTGCAGTGACATTTCAACCAATCAGAGAGGTCACATGACCAAAAATGTCTTTTTTCGATGGGGAAGCTTGTCCGGATGATAACTTGAAAGGAATTTTATCAATTCACCTGAAACTTGGCAAATACATTCATTCTATTAAAATCTGGAAATCATTAGATTTTGGCATTGATTGGTTAAGAAATGGCCGAGTAATTAATGATTAATTAATCATTACGAATTTTCCAAATAAGGAAAACACAAAAATGCTTATATCTCGAAAACCGTGCTAGATAGAGTGATTTCGACGAAATTTTTGACCCGCAGGGTATCTCTGCGGAGTAGTTTTCCCAATTTTCAAAAAAATTTTGTCTCGCCCAAAATGGCGGCCATTTTGAATTTTCGAAATTTTCGCAAAAATTGCAAAACACAAAAATGCTTATATCTCTAAAACCGTGCTAGATAGAGCAATTTCGACAAAATTTTTGACCCGCAGGATATCTCTGCGGAGTACTTTTCCCAATTTTCAAAAAAATTTTGTCTCGCCAAAAATGGCATCCATTTTGAATTTTCGAAATTTTCGCAAAAATTGCAAAACACAAAAATGCTTATATCTCGAAAACCGTGCTAGATAGAGCAATTTCGACGAAATTTTTGACCCACAGGGTATCTCTGCAGAGTAGTTATCCCAATTTTGAAAAAATTTTTGTCTCGCCAAAAATGGCGGCCATTTTGAATTTTCGAATTTTTCGCAAAAATTGCAAAACATAAAAATGCTTATATCTCAAAAACCCTGCTAGATAGAGCGATTTCGACGAAATTTTTGACCCGCAGGGTATCTCTGCAGAGTAGCCATGCCAATTTTCAAACAAAAAATTTCTCGCAAAAAATGGCGGCCATTTTGAATTTTCGAATTTTTCGCAAAATTGCAAAACACAAAAATGCTTATATCTCGAAAACCGTGCTAGATAGAACGATTTCGACGAAATTTTTGACCCACTGGGTATATCTGCAGAGTAGCCATGCCAATTTTCAAAAAAATTTTATCTTGCCAAAAATGGCGGCCATTTTGAATTTTTGCTCAAAAATTGCAAAACACAAAAATGCTAATATTTCGAAAACCGTGCTACATAGAGCGATTTCGACGAAATTTTTTATCTTCAGGGTATCTCTGCAGAGCAGCTATCCCAAAGAGCTTTCACATGGTGAAGTTTCAGACCCATAGCTAATTACTCACCTACTCAAAATGAGTAAATGCGAATTATCTCTAAAAGTATTGCAGATAGCCAATTTTTCTCAAATAACTCATTCACCTACTTTTGGCAGAGCTTTCACTTGGTGAAGTTTCAGACCCATAGCTAATTACTCACCTACTCAAAATGAGTAAATGCGAATTATCTCTAAAAGTATTGCAGATAGCCAATTTTTGTCAAATTAATCATTCACCTACTTTTGGGAGAGCTTTCACTTGGTGAAGTTTCAGACCCATAGCTAATTACTCACCTACTCAAAATGAGTAAATGCGAATTATCTCTAAAAGTATTGCAGATAGCCAATTTTTCTCAAATAACTCATTCACCTACTTTTGGGAGAGCTTTCACTCGGTGAAGTTTCAGACCCATAGCTAATTACTCACCTACTGAAAATGAGTAAATGTGAATTATCTCTAAAAGTATTGCAGATAGCCAATTTTTCTCAAATAACTCATTCACCTACTTTTGGCAGAGCTTTCACTTGGTGAAGTTTCAGACCCATAGCTAATTACTCACCTACTGAAAATGAGTAAATGTGAATTATCTCTAAAAGTATTGCAGATAGCCAATTTTTCTCAAATAACTCATTCACCTACTTTTGGGAGAGCTTTCACTTGGTGAAGTTTCAGACCCATAGCTAATTACTCACCTACTCAAAATGAGTAAATGCGAATTATCTCTAAAAGTATTGCAGATAGCCAATTTTTCTCAAATAACTCATTCACCTACTTTTGGCAGAGCTTTCACTTGGTGAAGTTTCAGACCCATAGCTAATTACTCACCTACTGAAAATGAGTAAATGCGAATTATCTCTAAAAGTATTGCAGATAGCCAATTTTTCTCAAATAACTCATTCACCTACTTTTGGGAGAGCTTTCACTTGGTGAAGTTTCAGACCCATAGCTAATTACTCACCTACTCAAAATGAGTAAATGCGAATTATCTCTAAAAGTATTGCAGATAGCCAATTTTTCTCAAATAACTCATTCACCTACTTTTGGGAGAGCTTTCACTTGGTGAAGTTTCAGACCCATAGCTAATTACTCACCTACTCAAAATGAGTAAATGCGAATTATCTCTAAAAGTATTGCAGATAGCCAATTTTTCTCAAATAACTCATTCACCTACTTTTGGCAGAGCTTTCACTTGGTGAAGTTTCAGACCCATAGCTAATTACTCACCTACTGAAAATGAGTAATTGCGAATTATCTCTAAAAGTATTGCAGATAGCCAATTTTTCTCAAATAACTCATTCACCTACTTTTGGGAGAGCTTTCACTTGGTGAAGTTTCAGACCCATAGCTAATTACTCACCTACTCAAAATGAGTAAATGCGAATTATCTCTAAAAGTATTGCAGATAGCCAATTTTTCTCAAATAACTCATTCACCTACTTTTGGGAGAGCTTTCACTTGGTGAAGTTTCAGACCCATAGCTAATTACTCACCTACTCAAAATGAGTAAATGCGAATTATCTCTAAAAGTATTGCAGATAGCCAATTTTTGTCAAATTAATCATTCACCTACTTTTGGGAGAGCTTTCACTCGGTGAAGTTTCAGACCCATAGCTAATTACTCACCTACTCAAAATGAGTAAATGCGAATTATCTCTAAAAGTATTGCAGATAGCCAATTTTTCTCAAATAACTCATTCACCTACTTTTGGGAGAGCTTTCACTCGGTGAAGTTTCAGACCCATAGCTAATTACTCACCTACTGAAAATGAGTAAATGTGAATTATCTCTAAAAGTATTGCAGATAGCCAATTTTTCTCAAATAACTCATTCACCTACTTTTGGCAGAGCTTTCACTTGGTGAAGTTTCAGACCCATAGCTAATTACTCACCTACTGAAAATGAGTAAATGTGAATTATCTCTAAAAGTATTGCAGATAGCCAATTTTTCTCAAATAACTCATTCACCTACTTTTGGGAGAGCTTTCACTTGGTGAAGTTTCAGACCCATAGCTAATTACTCACCTACTCAAAATGAGTAAATGCGAATTATCTCTAAAAGTATTGCAGATAGCCAATTTTTCTCAAATAACTCATTCACCTACTTTTGGCAGAGCTTTCACTTGGTGAAGTTTCAGACCCATAGCTAATTACTCACCTACTCAAAATGAGTAAATGTGAATTATCTCTAAAAGTATTGCAGATAGCCAATTTTTCTCAAATAGCCAATTTTTCTCAAATAACTCATTCACCTACTTTTGGGAGAGCTTTCACTTGGTGAAGTTTCAGACCCATAGCTAATTACTCACCTACTCAAAATGAGTAAATGCGAATTATCTCTAAAAGTATTGCAGATAGCCAATTTTTCTCAAATAACTCATTCACCTACTTTTGGGAGAGCTTTCACTTGGTGAAGTTTCAGACCCATAGCTAATTACTCACCTACTCAAAATGAGTAAATGCGAATTATCTCTAAAAGTATTGCAGATAGCCAATTTTTCTCAAATTAATCATTCACCTACTTTTGGGAGAGCTTTCACTTGGTGAAGTTTCAGACCCATAGCTAATTACTCACCTACTCAAAATGAGTAAATGCGAATTATCTCTAAAAGTATTGCAGATAGGCAGTTTTTCTCAAATAACTCATTCACCTACTTTTGGGAGAGCTTTCACTCGGTGAAGTTTCAGACCCATAGCTAATTACTCACCTACTCAAAATGAGTAAATGCGAATTATCTCTAAAAGTATTGCAGATAGCCAATTTTTCTCAAATAACTCATTCACCTACTTTTGGGAGAGCTTTCACATGGTGAAGTTTCAGACCCATAGCTAATTACTCACCTACTCAAAATGAGTAAATGCGAATTATCTCTAAAAGTATTGCAGATAGCCAATTTTTCTCAAATTAATCATTCACCTTCTTTTGGGAGAGCCTTCACTTGGTGAAGTTTCAGACCCATAGCTAATTACTCGTCTACTCAAAATGAGTAAATGCGAATTATCTCTAAAAGTATTGCAGATAGCCAATTTTTCTCAAATAACTCATTCACCTACTTTTGGGAGAGCTTTCACTTGGTGAAGTTTCAGACCCATAGCAAATTACTCACCTACTCAAAATGAGTAAATGCGAATTATCTCTAAAAGTATTGCAGATAGCCAATTTTTCTCAAATAACTCATTCACCTACTTTTGGGAGAGCTTTCACTTGGTGAAGTTTCAGACCCATAGATAATTATTCACCTACTCAAAATGAGTAAATGCGAATTATCTCTAAAAGTATTGCAGATAGCCAATTTTTCTCAAATAACTCATTCACCTACTTTTGGGAGAGCTTTCACTTGGTGAAGTTTCAGACCCATAGCTAATTACTCACCTACTCAAAATGAGTAAATGCGAATTATCTCTAAAAGTATTGCAGATAGCCAATTTTTCTCAAATAACTCATTCACCTACTTTTGGCAGAGCTTTCACTTGGTGAAGTTTCAGACCCATAGCTAATTACTCACCTACTGAAAATGAGTAAATGCGAATTATCTCTAAAAGTATTGCAGATAGCCAATTTTTCTCAAATAACTCATTCACCTACTTTTGGGAGAGCTTTCACTTGGTGAAGTTTCAGACCCATAGCTAATTACTCACCTACTCAAAATGAGTAAATGCGAATTATCTCTAAAAGTATTGCAGATAGCCAATTTTTCTCAAATAACTCATTCACCTACTTTTGGGAGAGCTTTCACTTGGTGAAGTTTCAGACCCATAGCTAATTACTCACCTACTCAAAATGAGTAAATGCGAATTATCTCTAAAAGTATTGCAGATAGCCAATTTTTGTCAAATTAATCATTCACCTACTTTTGGGAGAGCTTTCACTCGGTGAAGTTTCAGACCCATAGCTAATTACTCACCTACTCAAAATGAGTAAATGCGAATTATCTCTAAAAGTATTGCAGATAGCCAATTTTTCTCAAATAACTCATTCACCTACTTTTGGGAGAGCTTTCACTCGGTGAAGTTTCAGACCCATAGCTAATTACTCACCTACTGAAAATGAGTAAATGTGAATTATCTCTAAAAGTATTGCAGATAGCCAATTTTTCTCAAATAACTCATTCACCTACTTTTGGCAGAGCTTTCACTTGGTGAAGTTTCAGACCCATAGCTAATTACTCACCTACTGAAAATGAGTAAATGTGAATTATCTCTAAAAGTATTGCAGATAGCCAATTTTTCTCAAATAACTCATTCACCTACTTTTGGGAGAGCTTTCACTTGGTGAAGTTTCAGACCCATAGCTAATTACTCACCTACTCAAAATGAGTAAATGCGAATTATCTCTAAAAGTATTGCAGATAGCCAATTTTTCTCAAATAACTCATTCACCTACTTTTGGCAGAGCTTTCACTTGGTGAAGTTTCAGACCCATAGCTAATTACTCACCTACTCAAAATGAGTAAATGCGAATTATCTCTAAAAGTATTGCAGATAGCCAATTTTTCTCAAATAGCCAATTTTTCTCAAATAACTCATTCACCTACTTTTGGGAGAGCTTTCACTTGGTGAAGTTTCAGACCCATAGCTAATTACTCACCTACTCAAAATGAGTAAATGCGAATTATCTCTAAAAGTATTGCAGATAGCCAATTTTTCTCAAATAACTCATTCACCTACTTTTGGGAGAGCTTTCACTTGGTGAAGTTTCAGACCCATAGCTAATTACTCACCTACTCAAAATGAGTAAATGCGAATTATCTCTAAAAGTATTGCAGATAGCCAATTTTTCTCAAATTAATCATTCACCTACTTTTGGGAGAGCTTTCACTTGGTGAAGTTTCAGACCCATAGCTAATTACTCACCTACTCAAAATGAGTAAATGCGAATTATCTCTAAAAGTATTGCAGATAGGCAGTTTTTCTCAAATAACTCATTCACCTACTTTTGGGAGAGCTTTCACTCGGTGAAGTTTCAGACCCATAGCTAATTACTCACCTACTCAAAATGAGTAAATGCGAATTATCTCTAAAAGTATTGCAGATAGCCAATTTTTCTCAAATAACTCATTCACCTACTTTTGGGAGAGCTTTCACATGGTGAAGTTTCAGACCCATAGCTAATTACTCACCTACTCAAAATGAGTAAATGCGAATTATCTCTAAAAGTATTGCAGATAGCCAATTTTTCTCAAATTAATCATTCACCTTCTTTTGGGAGAGCCTTCACTTGGTGAAGTTTCAGACCCATAGCTAATTACTCGTCTACTCAAAATGAGTAAATGCGAATTATCTCTAAAAGTATTGCAGATAGCCAATTTTTCTCAAATAACTCATTCACCTACTTTTGGGAGAGCTTTCACTTGGTGAAGTTTCAGACCCATAGCAAATTACTCACCTACTCAAAATGAGTAAATGCGAATTATCTCTAAAAGTATTGCAGATAGCCAATTTTTCTCAAATAACTCATTCACCTACTTTTGGGAGAGCTTTCACTTGGTGAAGTTTCAGACCCATAGATAATTATTCACCTACTCAAAATGAGTAAATGTGAATTATCTCTTAATAGTATTGTAGATAGCCAATTTTTCTCAAATAACTCATTCACCTACTTTTGGAAGACCTTTCACACACGAAAATGAAAAATTGTGAATATCTCGGAAAAGCTATTTATTCTGCTTTAATGCTCGGCGGGAGATACACACCACAGCAGTGGTCTTGACAAAAATTTTTGTCTCCCCAAAATGGTGGCCATTTTGAATTTTCAAAGTTTTTGCAAAACACAAAAATGCTTATATCTCGAAAACCGTGCTATATGGAGTGAACTCAACAAAATTTTGGACCTGCTGGGTATCTCTGCAGAATAGCCATGCCAATTTTCAAAATATTTTTGTCTCGCCAAATACAGCGGACATTTTTAATTTTTTTATTTTTTGCAAAACACAAAAATGCTTATATCTTGAAAACCGTGCTAGATAGAGCAGACTGCGCTGACTTTGGTTGCCACAACAGTATAAGGCTAGAAACAAAGCATTTTCTTAATACTTTAGCACTCACCTTTATATCCTTTTCGGGACGCTTTGTTTTTGCTATGCAAAAACATTATCTTTTTTTTTTGCGAGCGATCCTCTAGTTATTAATTATTTCATGAGGCATGGCATGTTTTCACAGAGATTTGCATCTCAGAATCAATGGCAGTTTTGCTGGAATAAAAGCTAGAATATTTGTGCATGTGACCTTGCGCATGTAATTGTCACATGTCTTCACTGATTAAATATGTCGTGTACAAGTGCTTTTGTTCAAATTATAGCTTGTACAAAATTTTGTTCAAATTATAACTTGTACAAAATCTTGTACAAGTTATAACTTGTACAGCTGAGTTGTACAAGTTATAACTTGTGCAATATCTTTTTCAAATTTTGTACACTATATAACTTGTACAGATTTTGTGCTTCTAAAAAGCCTAACTTGTTCAACTGGGTTATACAAGACACTTTTTAGTCGAATCTTTGATTCGAGTTATGTACTGAGTTGCGGCCGCGATTTTAAATTCGCCGTTTAAGCCCTTAAATATCAAATTCTGCATAATATTTGTTCACATATCGGTACATTAAGGTGTATATTATACACTCTGCCATTTTGAAGATTTTTAGAGCTTTTATTAAGTTATATTTTATGAAGTAAAAAGCATGTCTGGCACTACGTCTGGCTTTCTATAAGGTCCCGTATGTCCTAGAAACTATTGTGTTACCCATTGTAGTGGTCTACTCGAACGAGTCTTTTTTAACGGTTTCGTCTGCTGGTTTCTAGACCTTAAACCCCAATTAATTTATTTGTCTGCAGGGTTTATCACGCAGTCACTGTTAATGTAAAATTGTTGTCTGCGCATCTATGTGTACTCAATTATTTGTCAAACAAATAAACCGCAAAGAAATTAATGAATGAAGTGACGTCACGGTAGTACTATACATTTTTCGTTTAGCCAATCAAAATCGAGGACACCTCTGGCAGAGACAATATTCAAACTCCGTAGTTTTACATTCAACCACTCGAGGGCGATTTTGCATGTCCTAGAAGTTATCACGTTTCATTTTTCTGTCAATCCGTTTCTGCGACTCCCTATTTTCGCTCATTGATCTTTTACTGACGAACTGGTTTATTTTGTAAATATAAAACAATTTGGAAGACATAGAACGGCCGTGCGCATATTTGCTCGTTTATATTAATGAGGCAAGTCCGTGAACAGGAAATATGCTGGTAGTTTTCATCTTAAACCAGCCTTGTAAAATATATTGTCGGGGAAACCCCCACAAAGAACTGCCGTGACTGCGCATGTTTGCTCATTTATATTAATGAGGCAAGTCCGTGAACAGGAAATATGCTGGTAGTTTTCATCTTAAACCAGCCTTGTAAAATATATTGTCGGGGAAACCCCCACAAAGAACTGCCGTGACTGCGCATGTTTGCTCATTTATATTAATGAGGCAAGTCCGTGAACAGGAAATATGCTGGTAGTTTTCATCTTAAACCAGCCTTGTAAAATATATTGTCGGGGAAACCCCCACAAAGAACTGCCGTGACTGCGCATGTTTGCTCATTAATATTAATGAGGCAAGTCCGTGGACAGGAAATATGCTGGTGGTTTTCATCTTAAACCAGCTTTGTAAAACTGCGCACCTACAGACCCTTTATATTTGTAAACAAATACCCATCTCGCGACACAAATCTGAAAACTTCCGTGAAAGCGGTTTCCAAATGCGGGCGATAATACAGAGTTTACAGATTTCAACACTCAGTCCTGTCCTAAGATTCGACTCTGTGGTTGGGTGAAGGCCAACCACTGGACTCTTGTTAATAGTTTTGGAGATGTACAAGTAAGTTTTTGTGCTTCTGAAAAACTTAACTTGAATAACAGAGTTAATATTTTTTCAGTAAAAGTGAAGCTTTTTAGAAGCACAAAAACTGAGTTGTACAAGTTAGGCCAATACACTTTTTAATAGTTTTGAAGCTGTACAAGTAAGTTTTTAATAGTTTTATGGTCAATATATTGTCTTTGCTCACCATGTCAAATGGTGCAGCAAATATACCACAAATAAATTGCAAAGTGTTCTTAAAAATATAATTATTTAATGGGTACCCAAGTACAGGGAAATAAGGACTAGATAATATATTTTTAAGTCCTCCCTTTATTATGGATACTTGGTGGCAAATTTAAATTAATTTTTTTTTTCATGATAAAAATTGAAAAATATTTCTTACTTAGCTTATTTTTTTATTTTATATGTTGGTGCAATGACTTTACAATGATGTTAACCCTTCATTTTCTGTAGTAAGATTTGAAGGCTTTATTATATCACCTTTTAGATCAAGAGGAGAGATCTCAATCCATGGAAATGTTCCGTAGTGGCAAAAAGGATGTCCTGGTGGCTACAGATGTGGCTTCCAAAGGCTTAGACTTCCCAAACATGCAGCACGTCATCAACTATGACATGCCTGAGGATATTGAGAACTACGGTGAGATCCGTGTTTTGACACGTCTGTAGACAAATTTATTGTATCCACCGGATAGCATCCGGTGGATACTATGGATTTGACTTCGTTACGCCTATGCCGCCACCGCCGCAGTGTGTAGAGAGATTTCACCGTTACTGCTTTAACGAAAAAAATATTATAGCTAGCCTTCTCAAATTTGCAGGATATATTCATAGCCATAAAATCTTGCCTGGGAATATTTTTGGCCTCATTTTGAAAAACAAGATGGCGGCCACGGGCGTTTTTTGACTTTAAACAAGGACTTTTGGTGGCCCTCTAGAGCAAATGGTATTACAGGTAGAGATCTCAAATTCACAGGATATGTTCCTCATTATAAAATCTTGACTGGGGATATTTTTGGCCTCATTTTGAAAAACAAGATGGCTGCCATAGGCGTTTCTTTGCAGTCATGAAAAGTGCTTATATCTCCCTTATTATTGGTCCTAGAGGTTAGGGGTGGTAAACCAACCTATAGGAAATCATGGGCTGGGAATCTTTTGGTGTGGTCCGATTTGACCTTGGACCCCTCTTTCAAGATCAAAAGAAGATAGCCAAACTTAAAAGTGCTTATAACTCGCTTATTATTGGTCCTAGAGGTTTGGGGTGGTAAACCAACCTATAGGAAATCATGGGCTGGGAATCTTTTGGTGTGGTCGGATTTGACCTTGGACCCCTCCTTCAAGGTCAAACGAGCATAGCCAAACTTAAAAATGCTTGTAACTCACTTATTATTGGTTCTAGAGGTTTAGGAAGGTAAACCAACCCATAGGAAATGATGGGCTAGGAATCTTTTGGTGTGGTCAGATTTGACCCTGGACCCCTCCTTCAAGGTCAAATGAGGATAGCCAAACTTAAAAGTGCTTCTAACTCGCTTATTATTGGTTGTAGAGGTTTAGGATGGTAAACCAACCTATAGGAAATCATGGGCTGGGAGTCTTTTGGTGTGGTCAGATTTGACCTTGGACCCCTCCTTCAAGGTCAAACGAGGATAGCCAAACTTAAAAGTGCTTATAACTCGCTTATTATTGGTCCTAGAGGTTTGGGATGGTAAACCAACCTATAGGAAATCATGGGCTGGGAGTCTTTTGGTGCGGTCGGATTAGACCATGGACCCCTCCTTCAAGATCAAATTAGGATAGCCAAACTTAAAAGTGCTTATAACTCGCTTATTATTGGTCCTAGAGGTTTGGGATGGTAAACCAACCTATAGGAAATCATGGGCTGGGAGTCTTTTGGTGTGGTCAGATTTGACCTTGGACCCCTCCTTCAAGGTCAAACGAGGATAGCTAAACTTAAAAGTGCTTATAACTCGCTTATTATTGGTCCTAGAGGTTTGGGATGGTAAACCAACCTATAGGAAATCATGGGCTGGGAGTCTTTTGGTGCGGTCGGATTTGACCTTGGACCCCTCCTTCAAGGTCAAACGAGGATAGTCAAACTTAAAAGTGCTTATAACTCACTTATTATTGGTCCTAGAGGTTTGGAATGATAAACCAAAATCCAGGAAATCATGGGCTGGGAATCTTTTGGTGTGATCGGATTTGACAAAATTAACAGTTTTTATATCTTGCTTATTCATATTCCTAGAGGTTTGCAGTGTCACACCAACCTATAGGAAATCATGGGCTAAGAATCTTTTGATATGGTCAGATTTCACCTTGGGCTTCTCCTTCAAGGTTAAGTGATGTTAGAATGGCTTTGGTGAGTTTTCTTTCTGGTGGATACAATTTGCATCGGTTCTCCGATGCGATAGGTCTAGTTAATTCTTTAAATATCTCCTGTTGAAAAGACCACACCGAATGTATCAGTTATGTTCCCAAAGGCCACAATCTATTCCAATTAAAATTGAGAATATTTTGAAGTCAGATTTACGCGGTTTGTTTTCTAAAAGTATTATCAGAGGTTTTATTTTCTTACAAAAGGAGTGTTGTTTGTTTTATACACATTCTGGAGTGTGAGTGTTTTAAAATGTTTCAAATGTTTCAGCTAGATAGAGTGTACAGCTTTGATTATAGTCATGGTATAAAATTAGTGTACTCTTGAAATTTTGCATTATGACATAATTCTGTGTAATTCTATATAATTCTAACATGATAGAAAGTTGTCACCATGTAGTCAAAACATGGAGAATGTAGCAGTGACACAGGTGTAAACCACTACAAAATACCCTCACTGTAACAGAAAACTTCAACAATCTTGTTTTCATTACAGAAGATTTATGTCTTTCAAAATGATCACTTTTCTAAATGATGCCAGGAATTAGAGATATCATTGTAAGTTGTAACATGTTGTCATCCTGTCCTGAGGCATTCACAATCATGGTGTCTTAATTCATTTTCAAATTTGATATCATGGGAGCCACAAAGTAATCCATATTTTAGGTATATGTTTGACCCAATTAGTATATAGATGCATAAACCTTTAACAACTGTGGCCAAAAAATTTTAAAAAGTAGCATCAGAGATGCCCGTACCCCACAGCCTGGGGAAATAGTTTTCAAAACCATGAGATATAGAAGTAGTGAAACAGTACACAGATTGGGATACTTTCAGAGCAGTGTCAGTGTCCAAATAATGTTTAAGTAATAACATCTAAGAGAAAGAAACTGCATGTAAAGATTAAGTATTAAAACAGGACAATTCAGTAAACTAAAAATTATGAAGCTTTAAGACTTCTCCCATTTTGATATTCATTTGTATGGTCGAATTATGGTTTGAATGTGTTGAATAGTACACATACATACAGATGTGGCAATACATGCTTTTATGTGGAGTTGGGGCAAAACCTGTGGCTCACTTGATGCAATACCATCTGTTACAATGGGAAGTTGCAAAAGTGAAACGGTTTATGAATTCTAATATGACTTTAACAGTGCTTAATCTACATCAAAAGACACCCAAAGGTGCAACAAGCAAGATTCAAGTAAAAAGATATAAGAGAGATATAAGAGAGATAAAATAGTATCAGATATCCCCGTAGAGAGATAAAATAGCATCAGATATGCAAAATCAAAGGTCAAATCCAGGTCACACCATGACGTTGCACACATATAACCCCCAACCAATGTCCCTACCAAATATCAACTTCCTACGCCTGATGGTTTGCGAAATATTGCCCAGACAAGGCATTATAGGTCAAGGTCACTGCAGCAAGGTCAAAGGTCAAATCAAGGTCAGACCATGACATTTTACATCTACACACCCTAGCCAATGTCCCTACCCAGTATCAACTTCCTACACCTAGCGGTTTCCAAGATATACCCCGGACAAGATTTTATAAGTCAAGGTCACTACAGCAAGGTCAGAGGTCAAATCAAGGTCACACCATGATGTTGCACACCTGCACCGTCTAACTAATGTCCCTACCAAAGATCAACTTCCCACACCTATGGTTGTCGAGATATAGCACAGACAAGATTTTATAGGTCAAGGTCACTACAGCAAGGTCAAAGGTAAAATCAAGGTCACGTCATGACGTTGCACACCTACACCCCCTAACCAATGCCCCTACCAAGTATCAACTTCCTACACCTTACGGTTTCCGAGATATAGTCCAGACAAGATTTTATAGGTCAAGGTCACTATGGCAAGGTCAAAGGTCAAATCAAGGTCACACCATGACGTTGCACACATACACCCCCTAACCAATGTCCCTACCAAGTATCAACTTCCTACATCCTACAATTTCCGAGATACAGGCCGGACAAACTTCTTCCCGCCGCCCGCCCTCCCATCTGGACACCATGGGTGAAAACAATACCCTCACCCCCTTAAGGGCTGTGGGGTAAAAATAAGGCAACCACAACAGAGTGACTGTGAAAAGCATGTTCTATTTTTCTTGCCCAGCAAATAAGAGAATTAGGGGTGGATCGGTGCCCCAGTGTCTCAATATTGAGAGCATTTTACTGAAATGCCATGACAAGATTTTACAACCACCAACAGTCTTGTCAACACATATAATTGCTGGAAAATGTAAAATATTGAAAATTGCTAACTTTTTTCCTATATTTTTGTGCCTTTGCAGACTTTTATACTATAGCGATTTCATTTAGCAGAGCTGCCAAGTTTTGATAAATAAGTTATAACCCTTTATAACCTCCATCTCACTTGTCAACAGATATAAACGAAGGAAAAATTAAAATATTGGAAACAAACCACAACTTTGAAGAAATTGCACACTTTTATCCTATATTTTTGTGCATTGTGTAAATAGTATGTGACCCATATGAATACTTGCCAAACCGGCTGTACAAAACAGAAAAAGAAAACTTACACATACCTTAAGTCTGCACTATGCACATGTTAGTATTGTATTACCCTTGTATTATTACCAGTGGACCTTTCAAGGAATATACTGAAGTTAGTATTTTTAACATTTCTGGATGTTGTCGAAATGATGATAGTGACAATATTTGTGTTTACTGTGGTATTAAAGAGATCAATAACAAATGGTCCAAACAGGAAGCAAAGCCCATGGGCAAAAAAATAAAATTATTATTTTGTGGCCACATAAAATATGCTACCATACATTTCACTAAATGGTATACGAGACACTGTATTGGTTATAACCCTGGATAGTATGTTTGAGACTGCACTATAAGAGAATTAAATCATTTTACAAGCTATTGCCCTCACAGATATCACCAATTCCCGTCAATTCTTGCTAAAAATGGTTGACTGCCTGAAAAGCCTCATTTTCATCACACTTTCTGTAGCATTTCATCAGCCACCGAGCTATGATGCCATGCGTAGGGAAAAGTCAATATTAGCTTGGACTTCTCGCAGTCCCTCAATGTGAAGTTTATATCTGATAACACCTAGCTTGATTCAGGTCAGAGGCGCAGTAGTTTATCCTCATTACCCTTTGATTTGTATTTGATTTCTCTTTACTGTCTGGTTTTCCAGTTCACAGGATTGGTAGGACGGGGAGATCTGGTCAGGCGGGTGTGGCCACGACGTTCATTAACAAAGGCTGTGAAGAGTCAGTCCTACTAGATCTGAAACATCTGTTGATAGAAGCCAAGCAGAAACTGCCTCCATTCTTGGCAGCCATGGAATCTGAGAATGAAAAGTTCAGAGAAATTGAAGGTGAAATTGAAGATTTCTATATATTGCTCTACAAACATATGACCTGCACATACATGACAGCAGAGCTCCAATATACTTGTATCCATTACCTAGGTTATTGGTGTTCAGTGCTATTCTATTTTATGTTGAAGAATGACTTTAAGGAATCTTATGCAATGGTATCCCAGCCATGTTTCTGTGCAATGAAGTGTTTTTCCTCTATCTTGTTAACCTCATTTTGTAAGAGATCCATTTGAATCGAACCTGAATTTGAAACTCAAAACTATTGCAATAAAACCATAACGGTAATCACACTTTTTGGACCGGCTGGTTTGTTGGACAAAACACTTCTGAGAAGCTGCCAATAGTTTGGAGATTCACAGAATTGTGTTTATTGAAAAGCGTTAGTATAAGTGTGAGATTTCTGTACAAATTTAATTTGATTTGTTCTTATCCTGTAAGAATTGACCTAACATTGATCTGATGTATTTTTGTTATTGTTGTTTTTGGTGTGTTTAGGTGAGATTGGCTGTTCCTACTGCAGTGGTTTGGGTCACAGGATCACAGACTGTCCAAAGCTGGAGGCTGTACAGAGTAAACAGGCACAGAACATTGGACGGAAAGACTACCTGGCAAGTGGAGCTGCAGACTGGTAGAAAAAGATATTCTGCAGATATTTGTGAGATAACGTACAGCACTTTTGCCAGGGCAAGATAAAGCATGTGTTAAAACTCAATAGCACCAGAGTAACAAGGGAATGTACGTCGGGAGATTATTAGCCAAATGCAGTCACAAAAATCACAGAAATCTGTAATGGATAACCCACTAGGAAGTAGAAGGGAGTTTTCTGACTTACTGGTGGATTTCACACCTCCTGCTCCAGTGCCAAACAATTAGTTAGAGGTTGAGGCCAGTAGTAAATGTTTGTGATGAAGACTTTAAGTGGAGAATACCTCGGCTAGTATAACTTCCAGTTGATAGATAACCAAGAGAAAAGCCAAAGTGTGTTGCTCAGACAGCATGGTATATTGTTTTTGTGTGGTAATATAAGAAGAAAAATAAAATGGGAGACTCAGTTTCAGAAGTACAGTAGACTGTATGCAGTCTCGGTAGAACTAGAGTAAATTAATCATAGCATATGCGGAACCCATGTTGAACTTTCATGTTCAGAGTGTTTGCAAAAAATGGAATTAGAATAGAGGTTTCAAGATCAGAAAATACGGGAATTGGGTGGTTTAAGTTGACGTCACAGTATCTAGAACCAGATCTTGTGGATATTGAAAGACTCTTGCCGAGGCTTCTGAAAGAGTTCAAATTGTTCGTTACTGTGAAATGTCTATTCAAAAGCCCTTTCACATAGGAGGTATAAGTATTTAGTAATAATAGGCATAGTAGTAATAGGCATTTAGTAAAATGCCCCTGTCCAACTTCTGTCTGACATTTGCTTATTTGTGTTACAGTTGCAAACCGTCTAATTCCTTGAACGTCCCACGGAAATTTTAAATGTTTAAAATTTCCACCTCTGAAGTCTTGGCCACCATTCACTGTCGGTCACCCTATCACTGTTCCTTTATACACGTGTCTACATCCATTTCAGTGACCTCCTGCAGATAAATTTTTCAAACATTAACTGAAGGCGTGGTCCATGGTTTATATCAGATTATGACTCGTTCTCATTTTGTGAGCACATGTTCATTCGACAGATACTGAAGATGAGTTGAGATTAATGGAGGTCGCCTCTCGGTGACCAACGTTTGTAGTACTGTCACCCCAACCACTTTTGACGATTACAAAGTGTGTCCCTGTAGTGGCTGTACGTATTATACCTCATGGATATACCAACTCTTGGAAGATACGAGGCGTCCTGGGAGGTGGTTCCACCGCAGAGTAAAACTTGTAACCGTGAGGTATACTGCCTGTAGTGTAAACGGGGCATAAGCAAGCTATTGGTCAAATGTTTGAACAATTTCTACGGAAATTCATCTTCTTCTATTTACAAGCCTTTTCTTATTTAAATAAAGTCATGGTGTTAATACATGTACATATGAAAATTGTCAATTTGCTGACCAACAAAATGTAAACTTGATGAAGTGTTATAGTAGCCAAAAATCCAACTCCTTGAAAGCACCAGAATTGTATTTAGTGTGTACAAATCTAAAGGATGGAACAAGACATCTTGGTTGATCATTACTCCCTCACAGTTTCTGGTGTCAGCGACATTCTTTTCTCTAAAATGCATGAGCAAAGTTTGGTACTTGTTTCTTTTTCAGTGGTAATAATAAAGATGCATGGAAATGACTAGTGCCTTGAGGCTAGACCATTGAATACAGTTAAAGTCTCTTAATTGAATTTCTGTGGACTGTACACACAATGACACAAATTTTCTGGTTTCTAGTAGAAAGTACATTGTAGTCAAATGTGAGTGTACGGAATAAGTATAATGCATGTTTCTGTATCTTATAAAAATAATTTATTTAATTTTGACACATATATTGTATATATGTACAGTACGGATATGCATTGACATTATATTTACAAATAAAAGCTATGTAACCAATAAATTAAAATTGTGTTTCTTCCTATTGATTAAAGTTAGAAATTGGCTCTGGTAAAAGTCGCTGGAATAATGGAAAATAAAAGAATGGCATAGAAGAGGAAAAACAAATTGCCATGTGTTATGTGTATAACTGGTAAATCCAAAGCTACATGCCAAATTTGGCTGAGATATATAAAAAAAAACCTTCCATTAAATAGAGTGAGTATTTTAAATGATTCAGCTATATCAACAGAAATCCCATATCAATTATCAACCAAAGAATTGTCTCTGCCAAGTTTGGCTGATGTCTTAAAATATTTTGACTGATGTGTAACATCCTAAATTTTCTTAAAATGAGCAAAAAAGATGGTAGATGATAAGACAGCAGAAGAAAAGCAAAAACTACTATGTACCCTACACAAAAACGCTTTGTCTCACACCATTTACAACATGCAAGTTTATATTTTCCTCTTAAGTTCAATATGGCTGCCAAAACTTCAGAAAATAGAATTTTATGCTTTTTCTGATTTTGTAAAAATGAAGTATGAGGCCAGATGCAACCATACCTTCACCTTTGTGATGATCTATGTCATGGGATATTGTCAGAGCTATATTTCCATAACTATCTGAATAATGGCTATTTCAATAGTTCAACTTTGAGTAAATCATTTGTTATTTCGAAATTTTGCAATTTGGAAGTATGTTGGTCAGTCAGTTTGTTTGTTTGTCATTTTGTATTTATTCTGCAGCAGAGAACATACCACAGTGGTGAGCCAGCAGTTATTTTATAAGTTGGGCATTTTCATTTCATGGCTAAATTCTTTTTAACTTCTACACTAGAAAGCTTACATGCAGGCAACTTCTTTAAATTACCACAAATGATTTTAGTGGTATATATTTTGATTCCAATTACTCCAAATTCAGTAAAATGTCTGTCACAAATATCTTATTAGTCATGTTCAATAATCACATTCAGTTATGAATATCCACAATCAATTTAAGTATGAATGTCCTGCAATCACCACATAGTGTGTGCATGAAAGTTCACATCATAAAATATCGGCAGTTAAGTATAGAATTTCTCTAGCCAACAACACTAGTGATGAACAGTGTTAAGACATAACCATACAATGTAGATACATGCAACACCAGTCAGCATTAAGTTAACATTAGCTAAATATTGCCACAACATCTGATTCCAGCAAAACATCATAATTCCACATTTGTGAAAATGGCAAACAATTTCACCCACCATCGACTGGTAAAGATTCCTCAACATAAAGAAAAGCCACCTATTACAATAAAATCAGTACTCCAGATCTCAATAAATTTCGCTGTGACAAGAATAGTAATTCCTTGGAAGTGTCAAATATTTTATAACCTAACATTATTGGGTGTAATTTACTAGTTCATAAAATATGTAAAGTTTTACAGAAAGTAACATTATGACTTACAAGTCGAAATAAATGTACTTAGAATATATACAGAGGTAATAAACTAAAACAAAACAATTTACCCTGCATGGATAGTTGTACCAAATTCACCAAGCACCTTATACCAGTATGAAAACCCAAATGCCAAAAGCTGAAGCCACAGTGCCATAATGTAAAATATTTTCACAACAAATTCCAAGGATGCTATATCTACACCAGGAAATCACTTAGTGACATTATTTTTGGCTCTGAAATTCTGACTTGTAAAGAAAAACTTAACCATATTTACTTTGGAGGCAATGATGCTATGTAGAATAAATATATTCTTGCCACAGCACCTGTAAAACTGACTTTTAGCCCTTTAAGCAGGACACTACCGGTCCGGGCCAGAGCCCAGCTCGAGGCGTTTTTTTCTAACGTTTGGCGGGACCGGCAGCGCGCCGGACAAATGCATCTGTCCACTAGGTAAGATATATTAACGCAATAAAATCTTTTAATTTTCAAAAGTTTCAATGTTTTGGCTCTCTACAAACCTAACCCCACACTGGATTTTCATCAAATTTTCAGGAAATATTTGTCTCCCTAGTACTTGTGTATTAACTTTTTGGTCCACAAAAGACAACAATTCTTGCCATGGTGACCCTTTTTCTTTTAATTTTTAATTTTTTAGACCACTTCTGAGGTCTCTAGACCAAACACCTGAAAAAAAATTTGGCAAAATTTTCAGGTGTTTGTCTTCATAGGAGCTTGTGCTGTAAGTGTTAGTCCACTTCCCTCTAAAACTGTTGCCATGGCAACTATTAACGCTACATTTTTCAACATTTTCACTATGTAGCTCTCTATAGACAAAACCCTTAATTTTAAGGACAGGTTTGTCCCTAGGAAAACTTGTGCTGATAAGTTTTTGGCCCACATTAGACAACAATCTCTTGGTGCAGTCAGTTTTACCTTTGACCCTTGAATGTCAGATATAGTCTAATTTTCTTGATCTTCATGTAGTATTGCTATTTATTAGTGAAGACAACTCATAGGCAACCAGGTAGCTCGAATATTTTATCAAATTCTTTTGCGACTTAAACCTCCCCACATGCAGCTGTTTTGCATCTACCATTACTATATTTTCAAGATATCTTTCCTGCTATGAAATCCAGCTCTCACTGTGAGCCTACTGCACTTTTGACACATTACACCATGGCACTCTGCTTGTTTGTCTAAAAGCATGTTTTGGTGTATGCAGCACAACTCTGAAGTGGTTCACTTTCTACCTGAGCCATCAATGCCCAACCATTAAAATTATAACAATACTCTGAAAGATGCATGAGCTCATGTTTATTGTCTCGAAAGACTTTGTCCTGGGCTGGCTGCTGTTCTCTCTTTTCACCACTTCTTTGAGTAAGGTTATTGGAAGGCACTCTGATATCAAATGAAACTTCTATGCTTACAATAACCAGTTTATTTATGCCTCACAAAAATGAAGCATCGGCTTTTGAAAATTGAAATCTTGTTTTCAGGATGTTGAACAATGGATGTCCTCTAGTAAGTTGAAATTGAATCCTGACAAAACTTACGATTTTTTGGGTCTCAGGTTCAGCTTAAGAAATTAAACTAGAGGATCGCTCGCAAAAAAAAAAAGATAATGTTTTTGCATAGCAAAAACAAAGCGTCCCGAAAAGGATATAAAGGTGAGTGCTAAAGTATTAAGAAAATGTTCTGTTTCTAGCCTTATACAGAACTGTTGTGGCAACCAAAGTCAGCGCAGTCTGCTCTATCTAGCACGGTTTTCAAGATATAAGCATTTTTGTGTTTTGCAATTTTTGCAAAAAATTCAAAACGGCTGCTCTATTTGGCGAGACAAAAATATTTTGAAAATTGGCATGGGTACTCTGCAGAGATATCCAGCAGGTCAAAAATTTTGTTGAATTCGCTCCATCTAGCACAGTTTTCCGAGATAGAAGCATTTTTGTGTTTTGCAAAAACTTCGAAAATTCAAAATCACCACCATTTTTGGTGAGACAAAAATTTTTGAAAACAAGACCACTGCCACGGTGTGTATCTCCCGCCGAGCATTAAAGGAGAAGAAATAGCTTTTCCGAGATATTCAAAATTTTTCATTTTCGTGTGTGAAAGCTTTTCCAAACGTAGGTGAATGAGTTATTTGAGAAAAATTGGCTATCTGCAATACTTTTAAGAGATAATTCGCATTTACTCCCAAAAGTAGATGAATGAGTTATTTGATAAAAATTGGGTATCCGCAATACTTTTAGAGATAATTAGCATTTACGCATTTTGAGTAGGTGAATAATTAGCTAAGGGTCTGAAACTTCACCATGTGAAAGCTCTTCCAAAAGTAGGTGAATGAGTTATTTGAGAAAAATTGGCTATCTGCAATACTTTTAGAGGTAATTCGCATTTACTCATTTTGAGTAGGTGAGTAAATATCTACGGGTCTGAAACTTCACCATGTGAAAGCTCTCCCAAAAGTAGATGAATCAGTTATTTGATAAAAATTGGGTATCCGCAATACTTTTACAGATAATTAGCATTTACTCATTTTGAGTAGGTGAATAATTAGCTACAGGTCTGAAACTTCACCAAGTGAAAGCTCTCCCAAAAGTAGATGAGTTATTTGAGAAAAATTGGGTATCTGCAATACTTTGAGATAATTCGCATTTACTCATTTTGAGTAGGTGAGTAATTAGCTATGGGTCTGAAACTTCACCATGTAAAAGCTCTTCCGAAAGTAGGTAAATGAATTATTTGAGAAAAATTGGCTATCTGCAATACTTTTAAGAGATAATTCGCCATCTAGCACAGTTTTCGAGATATTAGCATTTTTGTGTTTTACAATTTTTGCGTAAAATTCGAAAATTCAAAATGGCCGCCATTTTTGGTGATTCAAATTTTTTTTTGAAAATTGGCATGGCTACTTCGCTCTATCTAGCACGGTTTTCGAGATATAAGCATTTTTATGTTTTGCAATTTTTGCGAAAAATTCGAAAATTCAAAATGGCCGCCATTTTTGGCGAGACAAATTTTTTTTCAAAATTGGGATAGCTACTCTGCAGAGATACCCTGCGGGTCAAAAATTTTGTCGAAATCGCTCTATCTAGCATGGTTTTCGAGTTATAAGCATTTTTGTGTTTTCCTTATTTGGAAAATTCATAATGATTAATTAATCATTAATCACTCGGCCATTTCTTAACCAATCAATGCCAAAATCTAATGATTTCCAGATTTTAATAGAATGAATGTATTTGCCAAGTTTCAGGTGAATTGATAAAATCCCTTTCAAGTTATCATTCGGACAAGCTTCCCCATCGAAAAAAGACATTTTTGGTCATGTGACCTCTCTGATTGGTTGAAATGTCACTGCAGCATATTCCAAAAAATTCCCCAAGGCTACTGCATAAACCTGCCAAATTTGAAAAGAATCCGCCTAACGGTTACAGAGTTATAAGGAAAACAAAATGCGGAGCCGGCGGAGCCTGAAGGTCTCCCATACACAAAGAAGCGTCCCTTGTGGGACGCTTAATTCTCACCTCCCTGTCAGACTATTTTGAAATTTCATACCCCCAGCAGTCAAGGAATCTTGGTGTTTTGTTTGATGTAAAGTCTTCCTTTGCCGACTATGTCTGCAACATTGCTAAATTTTTAGACTTGTTTTGTTCAAATGCATAATCTTATGTGGGAGAAGATGGTACCCAACAGGTGAGGCTGCTGATCCTGGTCATATGCCTTGGTTAGTTGTCTACTAATTCGCTCTTCAAAAGTCTGTCTGGCTTTAATATGTACAAACTCAGTGTATTCCAAATAAACGTACTGGATTTGTTACAAACTGTAACAGATAAACACAGGTTACTACTATTCTCAAAGGACTCCATTGGTTGTCGGTCTAGTACAGCTGTTTTTGACATCTCGGTTCATTTCCAACCAGGCAGGTTTTAAACTTGGGCTCCCATACAAATAGTTTACAAGAATAATTCATTAATGTTCACATATGCAAACAAAATGGGGTCATGGTATTCTGTGGGTTTGTCTTACAATATTCTATAAAAAGCAATACCACTTGAATGTCACTGCAGCAAGGTCAAGTCAAGGTCAAACCATGTTGTTGCACACCTACAATTCCTAATGAATGTTCCTGCCAAGCATCAACTTTCTATGCCTTACAGTTTATGAGATAGAGCTCGAACAGATTTTCAAACTCAAGGTCACAACGGCAGGATCAAATGTCAAATCAAGGTCATATCATGACGGTGCACACCTACACACCCAACAAATGTCCCTACCAAGTATCAGCTTCCTACACCTTATGGTTTCTGAGATATAGCCAGGACAAACTTTTCCCAATGCCCGCCCACCCAGACGCCATAGATAAAAATAGCATTAGAGATGCCCGTACCCCACAGCCTAGGGAAATATTTTCAACACCATGAGATACAGAAGTACTGTATCAGTACAAACTACAGGATACTTTCAGAGCACAGTCATTTATATAAAGGTCCAAACAATGTTTAAATGGAGAAATAATGTTTAAAAGAAAGGTCATGCATATAAAGATTAAGTATTAAAACAAGATAATTCAATAACAAGATGACAGCATTAATCAACAAACTAAAATTCAACCCTCTTTATCTACATCTGCAAGGCCCGAATTATGGTTTAGATGGTTTGAATATTACCATGCATACAGAAGTGGTAATACATTTAATGAATGCTTATGTGTGGTATTGGAGCAAAATCTGTGGCTCACTTGATGAAATTCTATCTCTTACAAAAGAGAGACCCAAAGGTGCAACAAGATTTTATAGGTCAAGGTCACTACGACAAGGTCAAAGGTCAAATTAAGGTGACACCATGATAATACACACCTATAGCCCCTAACCAATGTCCCTAGCAAGTACCAACTTCCTCACCCTTACGGTTTCCAAGATATAGCCCGGACAAGATTTTATAGGTCAAGGTCACTACGCCAAGGTCAAATCAAGGTCAGATCATGACGTTGCACAACTACATCCCATAACCAATGTCCCTACGAAGTATCAACTTCCTACACCTTACGGTTTCCGAGATATAGCCCGGACAAGATTTTTGAACTCAAGGTCACTACGGCAAGGTCAAAGGCCAAATCCTGGTCAGACCATGACGTTGCACACCTACACATCCTAACCAATGTCCCTACCAAGTACCAACTTCCTACACCTTACGGTTTCCGAGATATAGCCCAGACAAGATTTTAGAGGTCAAGGTCACTACAGCAAGGTCAAATCAAGGTCATACCATGACACTGCACACCTACACCCCCTAGTAAATGTCCCTACCAAATATCAACTTCCTACACCTTACGGTTTCCGAGATATAGCCTGGACAAGATTTTATAGGTCAAGGACACTACGGCAAGGTCAAATCAAGGTCAGACCATGACGTTGCACAGCTACACCCCCTAACCAATATCCCTACCAAATATCAACTTCCTACACCTTACGGTTTCTGAGATATAGCCCGGACAAGATTTTGTAGGTCAAGGTCACTACGGCAAGGTCAAATCAAGGTCACACCATGACGCTGCACACCTACACCCCCTAACCAATGTCCCTACCAAATATCAACTTCCTACACCTTACGGTTTCCGAGATATAGCCCGGACAAGATTTTATAGGTCAAGGTCACTACGGCAAGGTCAAAGGTCAAATCAAGGTCAGACCATGACGTTGCACAACTACACGCCCTAGCCAATGTCCCTACCATGTATCAACTTCCTACACCTTACGGTTTCCGAGATATAGCCCGGACAAGATTTTCAAACTCAAGGTCACTACGGCAAGGTCAAAGGTCAAATCAAGGTCAGACCATGACGTTGCACACCTACACCCCCTGACCAATGTCCCTACCAAGTATCAACTTCCTACACCTCACGGTTTCTGAGATACAGCCCGGACAAACTATTTCCCGCCGCCCGCCCGCCCGCCCATCCGGACACCATGGGTGAAAACAATACCCCGACAGCCCTTAAGGGCTGTGGGGTAAAAACAATACCCAGACAGCCCTTAAGGGCTATGGGTTAAAAAGTGTACAGTACCAACAAGATGTTATCAGATGCAAGCACTTTCATGCAGTTGAAGGAAGGGGGGAAATCTTACACATTTTATTTGTTAACGATGTAAGGCTTTCTTTATAAAACAGGAAGGCATTGGTCAATTCAGACAGAAGCCGATAATGAAACAGTTTCTCTTACATAGACACACATATAACAAGGCCACTGCCACGATGGTTATCTCCCGAGAATTAAGCAAAATTGCAAATTTAGTAAGTAAACTAGACCTAGCACATCGTAAAACCGATGCAAATTGTATCCACCGTAAAGACAATGCACCAAAACCTCTAGGACCAATAATAAGCAAGTTATAAGCACTTTTAAGTTTGGCTCTCCTCATTTGACCTTCAAGGAGGGGCCCAAGGTCGAATCCGACCACGCCAGAAGATTCCCAGCCCATGATTTCCTATATGTTGGTTTACCATCCCAAACATCTAGGACCAATAATAAGCGAGTTATAAGCACTTTTAAGTTTGGCTGTCCTCATTTGACCTTCAAGGAGGGGCCCAAGGTCAAATCCGACCACACCAGAAGATTCCCAGCCCATGATTTTATATATGTTGGTTTATCATCCCAAACCTCTAGGACCAATAATAAGCGAGTTATAGGCACTTTTACCTTTGGCTATCCTCGTTTGACCTTGAACGAGGGGCCCAAGGTTAAATCCGACCACACCAGAAGATTCCCAGCCCATGATTTCCTATATGCTGGTTTACCATGCCAAACCTCTAGGACCAATAATAAGCGAGTTATAAGCAGTTTTAAGTTTGGCTGTCCTCATTTGACCTTGAAAGAGGGGCCCAAGGTCAAATCTGACCACACCAGAAGATTCCCAGCCCATGATTTCCTATATGTTGGTTTACCATCCCAAACCTCTAAGTCCAATAATAAGCAAGTTATAAGCATTTTTATGTTTGGCTGTCCTCACTTGACCTTGAAGGAGGGGCCCAAGGTCAAATCCGACCATGCCAGAAGATTCCCCGCCCATGATTTCCTGTATTTTGGTTTACCATCCCAAACCACTGGGATCAATAATAAGCGAGTTATAAGCACTTTTAAGTTTGGCTATCCTCGTTTGACCTCGAAGGAGGGGCCCAAGGTCAAATCCGACCACGCCAGAAGATTCCCAGCCCATGATTTCTTATAGGTTGGTTTACCATCCCAAACCTCTAGGACCAATAATAAGCGAGTTATAAGCACTTTTACCTTTGTCTATCTTCATTTGACCTTCAAGGAGGGGCCCAAGGTCAAATCCAACCACACCAGAAGATTCCCAGCGCATGATTTTCTGTATGCTGGTTTACCATCCCAAACATCTAGGACCAATAATAAGCGAGTTATAAGCACTTTTAAGTTTGGCTGTCCTCATTTGACCTTGAACGAGGGGCCCAAGGTCAAATCCGACCACACCAGAAGATTCCCAGCCCATGATTTCCTATAGGTTGGTTTACCATCCCAAACATCTAGGACCAATAATAAGTGAGTTATAGGCACTTTTACCTTTGGCTATGCTCGTTTGACCTTGAAGGAGGGGCCCAAGGTCAAATCCGACCACACCAGAAGATTCCCAGCCCATGATTTCCTATAGGTTGGTTTACCATCCCAAACCTCTAGGACCAATAATAAGCGAGTTATAAGCACTTTTACCTTCGTCTATCCTCATTTGACCTTCAAGGAGGGGCCCAAGGTCAAATCCGACCACACCAGAAGATTCCCAGCCCATAATTTTCTATATGCTGGTTTACCATCCCAAACATCTAGGACCAATAATAAGCGAGTTATAAGCACTTTTAAGTTTGGCTGTCCTCGTTTGACCTTGAACGAGGGGCCCAAGGTCAAATCCGACCACACCAGAAGATCCCCAGCCCATGATTTTATATATGTTGGTTTACCATCTCAAACATCTAGGACCAATAATAAGTGAGTTATAGGCACTTTTACCTTTGGCTATCCTAGTTTGACCTTGAACGAGGGGCCCAAGGTCAAATCCGACCACACCAGAAGATTCCCAGCCCATGATAAGCACTTTTAAGTTTGGCTGTCCTCATTTGACCCTGAAGGAGGGGTCCAAGGTCAAATCTGACCACATCAGAAGATTCGCAGCCCATGATAAGCACTTTTAAGTTTGGCTGTCCTCATTTGACCTTGAAGGAGGGGTCCAAGGTCAAATCTGACCACATCAGAAGATTCGCAGCACATGATTTCCTATATGTTGGTTTACCATCCCAAACCTCTAGGATCGATAATAAGCGAGTTATAAGCACTTTTAAGTTTGGCTATCCTCGTTTGACCTTGAAGGAGGGGTCCAAGGTCAAATCTAACCACATCAGAAGATTCGCAGCACATGATTTCCTATATGTTGGTTTACCATCCCAAACCTCTAGGATCGATAATAAGCGAGTTATAAGCACTTTTAAGTTTGGCTATCCTCGTTTGACCTTGAAGGAGGGGTCGAAGGTCAAATCTAACCACATCAGAAGATTCGCAGCACATGATTTCCTATAGGTTGGCTTCACACTGCAAACCTCTAGGATCGATAATAAGCGAGTTATAAGCACTTTTAAGTTTGGCTATCCTCGTTTGACCTTGAAGGAGGGGTCGAAGGTCAAATCTAACCACATCAGAAGATTCGCAGCACATGATTTCCTATAGGTTGGCTTCACACTGCAAACCTCTAGGACCAATAATAAGGGAGATATAGGCACTTTTAAAGTCCGCTATGTGGGTTACTTCGGCACTCCGTGGATGACCTTGAATTAGGAGCTTCAAGGTCAAATGTGTGCAAGGTTGTAGAGGACATGTATATGTGTCATACATATCACCTATGAAGAGATTCAACCTTCTACCTATGAGGAACAGCCAGTAGAAAAATGTAGATTATTTTCAAAGAAATGCCCGTGGCGGCCATCTTGTTTTTCAGAATGAGGCTATTTTCCTTCCCAGAGAAGCTTACCCCCAATGAAAATATCCTGCAAATTTGGTGAACCTAGCTGCTGTTGTTTTCTTCTTAGAGCGTTAATGCCGAAAATCTCTCTACGTGCGGCGGCGGCGGCGTAGCGAACGCTAAACCAAAGTATCCACCGGAAGCAATTAAATTTTTATAAGTTAATACCCTATCCAATGGACAATTGCTTTACCGGTCGGCGCGACCGGTCCCGCCAAACGTCAGAAAAAGAGTGTGCATTCGCCAGGTGGCGCATCGCACTTCATTTCCTGTTTACCTCTTGACGTCATAGCATCTTTTTGGTGTCTAATCCTAGTAAGACCCCTAGTAAGCTGATAGCGGGGCCGGTTGGGTGGGCCTTGCCTGTCCATTGGATAGGGTATTAACTTATAAAAATTTAATTTACTTATTAAATTTGCAATTTTATTGCGTAAATACATCCTATCCAATGGACAATTGCTGAATAACTACCGCTTGGCAGGCGGGTAAGCAGCTAGGGACTTCTGTGAACTCATAAAACAAAATAGTACAGGCCCATTTGACATAGAATCAGAGAACCCTGACAGGTCAAGGTCGGCCACCAACTCACCGGTTAACCGGGAGTCTACCGACGTTGCCCCCCCCCCTTTTTCTTCCCTTCCAGAGTCGGTTTGAGAAGGGAAAGATAGAGAGAGAGAGGGGCTGAGTTCAGTCCCAGAAGAAATAAACTTCCCAAGGGAAGCAAGTCACAGTTTTTTTGTTTTTTTTTGAAAATATATGTACATTCAACATATTTACACTATGTACATATCTAACATATTTACAATATATACATATTTACATATGTACAACATCCCCTCAATTCTGGGCCTGGTGGTGCACCTGCTGGGCAGCCACTACCCTTCCAGAGTCGGTTTGAGAAGGGAAAGATAGAGAGAGAGAGGGGCTGAGTTCAGTCCCAGAAGAAATAAACTTCCCAAGGGAAGCAAGTCACAGTTTTTTTGGTTTTTTTTTTTGAAAATATATGTACATTCAACATATTTACACTATGTACATATCTAACATATTTACAATATGTACATATTTACATATGTACAACATCCCTTCAATTCTGGGCCTGGTGGTGCACCTGCTGGGCAGCCACTACAGGTCCCAGGTGGAAAAGCTCCGAGTCAGCCCAGGCAACATCCTTCAAATAGAATTGGGTGAAGGTGTTGTGAGATTTCCAGTGGCAGGCTGACAAGATCTGATCTAAGGAAATCCCTGATTGGAAAGCCTTAGAGGCAGCAAAGGCCCTAACATCATGGGCTTTAACCTGATGTAAGGTGAGGGCCTCCTGGTCAGAGAGCTCATAGCACAGAACCACAGTCTGTTTGATCCATGAGGAGATGGTGGCAGGTGAGATGTCTTTATCAAACCCCTTCTTGAAGGAGACAAAGACTAACTCCTTATTCTGCCTGAGGTCTGCAGTCCTGTCCAAGTAGTAGCGCAGGGCTCTAACTGGACATAGGGACCTGTCACTCTTGAGTGACCTATCCACAGATGGTGCCAGGGCTGGGATGACCACTGGAGCCACACTATCTGGACTTTCCTTAGCCAGCTGGTTCTTGAATAGGAAGCTGGGTGAGGGGTATAAAGACGCCTTAGACCAGTCTGACTGGTGTGTGATGTTCTTATGTAACCAAGCATGGATCTCACTCCTGCGTTTACCTGAACCCAAAGCCAGCAAGAAAACAGTCTTGAAAGTTAAATGTTTCAAGGAGGCCTCTTTCAGGGAATCAAAGGGAGCCTTTGTGAGCTGATGTAAAACCAGTGAAGGGTTCCAGGAGGGGATGCCCCTCCTGCCCTTAGGTCTGTCTCTATGGAAACTATCCAGGAGACGAGTGAGATTCTCATCTTTGCTGACATTAATGGTGGAATTGCCCAGTTTGTCAGCAATGGCGGATCTGTAGCCATCAATAGTGCCTGGTTGTAACTTCTTCTCCTGAAACAAGTGCAGGAGGAAGTCAGCAATGGCTTTCAGAGGTGGTGCCCTGAAGTCCACCTGATTACTGAGGCACCACTTTGTAAAAATGGTCCACTTTGCCTCATAGACAGATCTGGTTGATCTTCTTTGAGGAGCCTCAATTCATGCTGCCACTGCCTCAGAGAAGCCTTGCTCCTTGATTGCTGAGGCTCTAGGAGCCAGGCATGTAGGTTCAGATTCGACAGGTTCCTGTGAAGGACCTGGTTGAATGGCTGAGACACTAGGTTGGGTATGCTGGGCAGACACAGTGGGATCTGGCTTGACATTGCTACCAGGTCCCAAAACCAGGGCATGTTGGGCCACCCTGGAGCAATCAGAATTATTCTGTTGCAGGGGTAGTCCTGGAGCTTCTCCACCACTTTGCCCAAGATGGCTGCCGGTGGGAAGGCGTATGGGTCCAGGTCCTCCCAGGAGAGGCTGAGTGCATCCACTGCCCAAGCCTGGGGGTCTGGAACCGGTGACACAAACTGTGGCAGTTTGTTGTTGAACCTGGTGGCAAACAGGTCCACTTGTGGCTGGTGCCACCTTGAGCATACAGCTTGGAACACTTCTGGATGAAGAGACCACTCTGTTTGAATGGTCTGGCCAAGTCTGGATAGCTTGTCTGCTATCACGTTCAGCCGGCCGGGGATGTGACGTGCCCTGAGGGTTACCTGCTGTCTGGTGCACCAGGACAGGATTCTCCACAGTAGGGCACACAGTGACCCCGACTTCATCCCCGCCTCTTTGTTGATATAGGCAACCACTGTTGTGTTGTCTGTAGCTATCAACACTGTCTCGTTGCAGACCAGGGTTCGAAACTCTTTTAGAGCTAGAAATACCGCTTTTAGTTCTAAGTGGTTTATGTGTAACTTGCTCTCTGGAAGGGACCAAGTTCCTCTTGCAGTGTGGTCGTCCAAGTGAGTGCCCCACCCTTCGTTTGATGCGTCTGTAAAGATCTGCAGAGCATGTTTTAGATGGTGTAATGGTTGGCCTAGTATCACATTGCTTTCCTCCAGCCACCACCTTAGATGGGGGTGGAGGGACTTGGGGACCGGGATCACCTTTTCCAGTGATTCTGGAACCCTCCAGTTGTTTTTCAAGAGCCACTGTATGGGTCTCATGTGTAGTCGCCCTAAGTGGACTTGTTTTTCTGTTGCTGTGAGAAGACCTATGAGGGACATGAATTTCCAGACCGGGCATACCGGATCCGACATTATTGATCTGATCTTGTCTGTCAAGGCCTGCCAACGTTCTTCTGTTGGTCTGACCTTGCCCTCTTTCAGGTCGAACTGGTAACCTACGAAGTTGAAGATCTGTTTGGGAACCAGCTCTGACTTTTCCTTGTTCACCACCCACCCTAATTCCTGACAAAGTGTGACTAGGGTTTGACTATGCTGGAGACAGGTGTGGTGGGTAGAGGCTCTCACCAGCCAGTCGTCTAGGTACTGGTGGATCCTTATACCCTTCTGAAGTGCCATGAGTTTGACCTCTTTGGCCACTTCCTGGACCGACTGTGAATGGGTATATGGAAGTATGCATCTTTGAAATATATGGATGTGACCCACTTCCCTACTTGGAGGTAGGTTCTTATGGTCTCTGGGGTCTCCATCTTGAACGACCCTGTGTTTAAAAAGGTGTTCAAGGTGCTCAGGTCTAGGATGGGTCTCCACCGGTTGTTGGGTTTGGGTACCAAGAATAGCCGGTTGTAAAACCCCAGTGAATTTGGATTGTCCACCGGTTCGACTGCATTTTTGTTTATCAGCTGATACAGTGCCTCTAAAAGGAAGGATTGTTTGGTTGGATTGTGGTAGTTGCTTATTACAGTCGGTGACCTTGTCAAGTGGGGTCTGAACCGGAAGGGGAGCATGTAACCCTCCCTCAGAATGTTTACCACTTTTGGACTTGAACCCAGGGTTTCCCATTTCTCCCAACACTGGTTTAACCTCGCCCCTACAGGAGGATCTAAAACAGCATGTTGGGCATTGGTGACAAGATTTACAGAAGGCAAGTGACCTACACAAGAAACATTTTTCACATATTTTATTTCTGTGTACAGTTGACAAAAGGTGGGATTTACGCCTTTCCTTTGCGGCAACCCGGTGACAATATGAGCATTTGCAACATGAGAGTCTACATTGAAAGTCACTTTGCTGTTCTTCTGGTCTGTCACACTGGTGGTGGGTTCAAACCCTCCATCTTGTTGGATACAATTACAGAGTCCTTCAATCCAACCACATTTGAAACACAATAATTGTCATTTATGCTTCTTAAACCCTTTGGCCGGCTTTTGGTTGAAGTTTGAGGCTTTACCTCCACCTTTCTGACCAGTTTGCCGGTCTCTGATTTGTTTCCAAGCCGGTGTAGTGGGCTTCCGGTCCGGCTGGTGTGAAGGTCTAGTACTGGAGGGAACGTACCGATGAAAACGTCCGGGTTTCCTCTGTGTTACCCATAGAATGCCTCTCCTCACTACGTGAAATCTCATCTTCTGCCTTGACCAGTAAGCTGTCGGGGAATAATGAGAGTAGATGTACTGGAAAAGTGCGTAATGCAGATAAGGTATCAGGTTTAACTCCACCACGTCTCCAGATATCTATCCCGACGTGCCAGAGTGAGGTTGGCCATGCTGATGAACACTCCCTCTGAGAGATCCTGCATGGTGCGCTGCATAGCTTGAGAAATTGACCTGTTAAAGGTCACCAGATATTCAAGCTCGTCAACAGCCTGCTGCGTTCTTTCAGCACTCTTGCCCTTTGATGAATCTGACCGGAGAGACTTCAGCTGGGTAACCATTGAATCCTGTACTTTAGTAAGGCATCTAGATAGACCAGCAGCGTGATTACACATCACGGATTGCTCCCTGAACGCCTTCTCCCACCTTCTAAGGGTATCCTGGCTGAACGTACGGGAAGCTGGAGCAGAAGGTAAACTTCTTCTTGCGACCCTAGAGAACATGCTGTTCAGCTTTGCCGGTTCCGGAGACCAGTGGGATACAGCCTGGGTAGACCCATCTCCCTTCTTAACTGCTTGCATATCGTACCACTTGGAAGAGCGTGGAGTCTTTACAAACTGGTCACGTAGCAGTCCACTGGTTTCAGAATTTCTAGCGGGATAACGTTCAGCAATAGTTACATTAAGTTTCTCCAGTTTTTTGCAGAGCCATTCATAGACCGGCAATTTAACTGACACTTTACCGGTAGTCTTCACTCTTGAACCAGCAAAAGGATTATCATCCATAGAGGCAGCTGAGTTGTCATAATCCGGGATGTGATGCCAGTTCATGAAACTTCTCACCCCTCTAATAGTTTCCCTGTAATTGGCGTCTTCAGAGAGGTCCTGATCTGTAGCCGTGTCCGGTAAATCACCCTGGCAGTGAACACTAGCCGGTGATGCCGGTTCCGCATCCAACTCAGCCTCACTATCAGATTCCCTAGCAACCTCAGAGTTCTGGCCAATGGGAGGCGACTGGTTATGCAGTGTAGTTTCAACACCGGCCGGCAGAACCTCAGGACCTGCACCAGGAGCCTGTGAAGGCTGGGTGGCCGTCCCTGCACCGGGAACCAGTAAAGGTTGGGTGGCTAACACTGCAGAGGTACCGGGGCCCTGAACAGGGTGGGTAGCACTCTCAACTCCATCTCTCCCAGCCTCAGTACCGGGAACCCCCAGCGGAGGTTGGGTAGCCGTCAACTGCATAGCAACGTCACCAGTGCCCTCAGAAGACATAACACTAGTAGAAGCACCCGGATCAAAGAAAGGGTGTTCTCTGGGCACCACAGAGGCAGAGTTCACCGGTCTCACTGGAACAGCAAAGGATTGGTTTACCAGCATAGCTTCCAGACGTGAGAATCTCTCACTCCACTTGTCATCAAGGGACTTGAGGTCATCTGAAGTAGGTTTGCTGCTGTGTTTCCGTTTACTAGACCTTGGGGAACCATCAGAATGCTTCTTCTTGTGCTTTGGAGTAGAATCAACAGAGGGCGACTTGTCACAGCTAACCTGTCCCAACAGTGTAACTTCTGAAGGGTCCACTAGAGTGGGGGTCGTGCTTGCATTACCTTCAGTCTTCTGCTCAGAGCGTTCCTTCCTTGCCTTGTAAGTCGGAGTTGCTAACTGATGGATCTGCGCAGGCGTAAAAGACTTACAGATCTGGCAATCCAACTTCTTGACACAGGGGTCGTCTCCCACCCCCTTGTCACAACGCGCGCATTTCTGATGGTTGTCAAAAAGGGCCATAACGTGCCCGCAAGAACCTTGTTTCTGTCCAGGAGACGACATAATGATCAGTAAGGTTGTATAAATACGCCGTACTAATAAAAAACACGAAACTTGGAGGAGTTTGTTGTAAAAATTCAAAAACGTATCTCTGAAGAAATTCTTCTGCACACTCTTTCGCGCCAAACGAAAAAGATGCTATGACGTCAAGAGGTAAACAGGAAATGAAGTGCGATGCCCCACCTGGCGAATGCACACTCTGTGACCGGTCCTGCCGGTAGTATATACAGGACATCTTTTTCTGACGTTTGGCGGGACCGGTCGCGCCGACCGGTAAAGCAATTGTCCATTGGATAGGATGTATTAACGCAATAAAAATGGTAGTGTGACCTTAAAACAGAGTTCCAAGCCACAGGACCAATATGCAAGAGATATATGGCCGTTTTAGTGTGATGACCACACTTAACCTCAAAGTGGTCAAAGGTCAAATTTGACACTTGGAAAAGATTCACAGGCCATGATTTCTCACAGTTGTTTTCATATTTTGAAGCCCAAGGACCAATTGTAAGGGAGATAGAAGCCTTTTTAGTATGACCCTACTTGACCTTGTAGCAGGGTCCAAAAGTTAAATTTGACACTTTCAAAAGATTTGCAGACGATGATTTCCAATAATTTGGTAACACTAGAACCAATAATAAGGGAAACACAAGATCTTTTTAGTATGATCACTCATACTGACACTGAAGCAGGGGTCAAATACCAAATTCGGCACTTGACATGGGGTCATTTTGTTTTCAATACAAGGCCAAAATTACTGTCAGGCAAGATTTCGTAGCCACATACATTTTGAGCAAATCTGATGACACTTACTAGCTGAAATATTTTAAGCTTAAAAACATCTTAATGATTTTCCAACAATCGGCTATGGCGGCCATTTTGTTTTTTAAAATGACATAATTTTTTACAAACACATTCTCATAACCACAACTATTCTCTGCAAATTTCATATCTTCACAAATGAATGAGCCCATACACACATAGGTGTTTCACAATCTCCCAAATCCGGCATTTTGGTGGTGGGAGATAAAACTGCAACTGTAGTAACATCGGTTCAATAGTGCCCTATTCAATTCAGAAATTTAAGATAAACAAGCAATCAGTGCCCGTGAACGGGCTCTGTGTCAGCTGACGGTGTTTGAGTTTCAGAGTTCAAGTGACAGGACACAAAAGTTGTGCCCTGGAAATGGTGTTCAGAAGGAAAGTAAGAAGGTAACTGTTAAGGTATAAAAAGTAAGTTAAAAACATATTTAAAGAAAATATTGCAAAGCTATTACTCAGGTATGCCATGAGCTACAGGTCTGAAATTTTACTGTTATAGCCGACCCCAAAGTAGCTGAATAACATATTTACACAAAATTCTCTAAATGCAATAGTTTACAAGTTAGAAGTGACTTTACTCATGAAGGAAGTTACTGAAAGGTCCAAAGGTAGCTATTACGCACTTAGCTATTGAGATAGACACCCACGTTACTCCCCTTGTAGCTATGGAAAAAGTAGCTGAATAACGTATTTTAACAAAATGCTCTAAATGCAATACTTTACAAGTTATAACTGATTTAGTGTTGAGTAAGAACCTCAAAGCAGCTATTACTCAGCTATGCAATGAGCCACAGGTCTGGAATTTTACTATGTTATAGCTGACCCCTAAAATAGGTGAATAACATATTGAAACTAAATACTCTAAATGCAATACTTTTCAAGTTATAAGTGATTTACTCGACAGTGATAACCTAGAAGTAGCTATTACTCAGCTATGCCATGAGCTACAGGTCTGAAATTTTACTATGTTATAGCTGACCCAAAAGTAGCTGAATAACATATTTACACAAAATTCTCTAAATGCAATACTGTTCAAGTTATAAGTGATTTTACTCATGATGGAAGTTACAGAAAAGTGCAAAAGTAGCTATTACACACTTAGCTATTGAGATAGACACCCAAGTTACTCACCATGTTGTAGCTATGGAAAAAGTAGCTGAATAACATATTTTAACAAAATGCTCTAAATGCAATACTTTTCAAGTTATAATTGATTTAGTGCATGATTTCAATAACTTTAATGCATTAAAAATTATTTTAAAAATTCATAAAAAAATAATTAAGAAAGATCCAGGTCGGACACTCACACAAGGGAATCTACTTGTGGTCTAGTACATATATGCAAGATATGAGAGAAATCCCTGCAATAGTCAGAGAAAATTGCAAATTTAATAAGTAAATTAAATTTTTATAAGTTAATACCCTATCCAATGGACAATTGCTTTACCGGTCGGCGCGACCGGTCCCGCCAAACGCCAGAAAAAGACGTCCTGTATATAATACCGGCAGGACCGGTCAGTAGTGTGCATTCGCTAGGTGGCGCATCATACTTGCTTCCTGTCCAGACAGAGTGACGTCAGTTCATCTTTTTCGTTGTCTAAACAGATTTAGACCCCTAGTAAGCTGGTAGCGGGGTCGGTTGGGAGGGCCTTGCCTGTCCATTGGATAGGGTATTAACTTATAAAAATTTAATTTACTTATTAAATTTGCAATTTTATTGCGTTAATACATCCTATCCAATGGACAATTGCTGAATAACTACCGCTTGGTAGGCGGGTAAGCAGCTAGGGACTTCTGTGAACTCATAACAAAACAAAATAGTACAGGCCCATTTGACCTAGGGTCAGAGAACCCTGACAGGTCAAGGTCGGCCACCAACTCACCGGTTAACCGGGAGTCTACCGACGTTGCCCCCCCCCCTTTTTTTCTTTCCTTCCAGAGTCGGTTTGAGAAGGGAAAGATAGAGAGAGAGGGGCTGAGTTCAGTCCCAGAAGAAATAAACTTCCCAAGGGAAGCAAGTCACAGTTTTTTTTTTTTTTTGTTTTTTTTTTTTTTATAATATGTACATATTTACATATATACAACATCCCCTCACTTCTGGGCCTGGTGGTGCATCTGCTGGGCAGCCACTACAGGACCCAGGTGGAAAAGCTCCGAGTCAGCCCAGGCAACATCCTTCAAATAGAATTGGGTGAAGGTGTTGTGTGATTTCCAGTGGCAGGCTGACAAGATCTGATCTAAGGAAATCCCTGATTGGAAGGCCTTAGAGGCAGCAAAGGCCCTGACAACATGGGCTTTAACCTGATGAAAGGTGAGGGCCTCCTGGTCAGAGAGCTCATAGCACAGAACCACAGTCTGTTTGATCCATGAGGAGATGGTGGCAGGGGAGATCAAAACCCTTCTTGAAGGAGACAAAGACTAACTCCTTATTCTGCCTGAGGTCTGCAGTCCTGTCCAAGTAGTAGCGCAGGGCTCTAACTGGACATAGGGACCTGTCACCTTTGAGTGACCTATCCAGAGATGGTGCCAGGGCTGGGATGACCACTGGAGCCACACTATCTGGACCTTCCTTAGCCAGCTGGTTCTTGGATAGGAAGCTGGGTGAGGGGTACAAAGACACCTTAGACCAGTCTGACTGGTGTCTGATGTTCTTATGTAACCAAGCATGGATCTCACTCCTGCGTTTACCTGAACCCAAAGCCAGCAAGAAAACAGTCTTGAAAGTTAAATGTTTCAAGGAGGCCTCTTTCAGGGGTTCAAAGGGAGCCTTTGTGAGCTGATGTAAAACCAGTGAAAGGTTCCAGGAGGGGATGCCCCTCCTGCCCTTAGGTCTGTCTCTATGGAAACTATCCAGGAGACGAGTGAGATTCTCATCTTTGCTGACATTAATGGTGGAATTGCCCAGTTTGTCAGCAATGGCGGATCTGTAGCCATCAATAGTGCCTGGTTGTAACTTCTTCTCCTGAAACAAGTGCAGGAGGAAGTCAGCAATGGCCTTCAGAGGTGGTGCCCTGAAGTCCACCTGATTACTGAGGCACCACTTTGTAAAAATGGTCCACTTTGCCTCATAGACAGATCTGGTTGATCTTCTTTGAGGAGCCTCAATTCGTGCTGCCACTGCCTCAGAGAAGCCTTGCTCCTTGATTGCTGAGGCTCTAGGAGCCAGGCATGTAGGTTCAGATTCGACAGGTTCCTGTGAAGGACCTGGTTGAATGGCTGAGACACTAGGTTGGGTATGCTAGGCAGACACAGTGGGATCTGGCTTGACATTGCTACCAGGTCCCAAAAACCAGGGCATGTTGGGCCACCCTGGAGCAATCAGAATTATTCTGTTGCAGGGGTAGTCCTGGAGCTTCTCCACCACTTTGCCCAAGATGGCTACCGGTGGGAAGGCGTATGGGTCCAGGTCCTCCCAGGAGAGGCCGAGTGCATCCACTGCCCAAGCCTGGGGGTCTGGTACCGGTGATACAAACTGTGGTAGTTTGTTGTTGAACCTGGTGGCAAACAGGTCCACTTGTGGCTGATGCCACCTCGAACATACAGCTTGGAACACTTCTGGATGAAGTGACCACTCTGTTTGAATGGTCTGGCCAAGCCTGGATAGCTTGTCTGCTATCACGTTCAGCCGGCCGGGGATGTGACGTGCCCTGAGGGTTACTTGCTGCCTGGTGCACCAGGACAGAATTCTCCACAGTAGGGCACACAGAGAGCCCGATTTCATCCCCCCTTCTTTGTTGATATAGGCAACCACTGTTGTTTTGTCTGTAGCTGCCAACACTGTCTTGTTGAAGACTAGGGTTTGAAACTCTTTTAGAGCTAGAAATACTGCTTTCAGCTCCAAGTGGTTTATGTGTAACTTGCTCTCTGGTAGGGACCACTGTCCCCTTGCAGTGTGCTCGTCTAAGTGAGCCGTTAACTCTAGGTAGTTTATGTGCAGTTTGCTTTCTGGAAGTGACCAGTTTCCCCTTGCTATGTACTCGTTTAAGTGAGTGCCCCACCCTTCTTTTGATGCATCCGTAAAGATTTGCAGAGCATGTTTTAGAGGGTGTAATGGTTGACCTAGAAGCACATTGCTTTCCTCCAGCCACCACCTTAGATGGTGGTGGAGGGATTTGGAGACCGGGATCACCTTTTCCAGTGACTCTGGGACCCTCCAGTTGTTTTTTCAAGTGCCACTGTATGGGTCTCATGTTAGTCACCCTAAGTGGACTTGCTTTCCTGTTGCTGTGAGTAGACCTATGAGGGACATGAATTGTCGGACCGGGCAAAGCGGATCCGACAATATTGATCTAATCTTGTGTGTCAAGGCCTGCCAACGTTCTTCTGTTGGTCTGACCTTGCCCTCTTTCAGGTCGAACTGGTAACCTACAAAGTTGAAGACCTGTTTGGGAACCAGCTCTGACTTTTCCTTGTTCACCAGCCCCCCTAATTCCTGACAAAGTGTGACTAGGGTTTGAGTATGGTGGAGACAGGTGTGGTGGGTAGAGGCTCTCACCAGCCAGTCATCTAGGTACTGGTGGATCCTTATACCCTTCTGAAAAGCCACGATTTTGACCTCTTTGGCCACCACTGTGAACTCCATGGGAGCTGTGGACAGGCCAAAGGGAAGGGCTTTGAACTGGTAGGACCGACCCTGGAGGTGAAAGCGCATGTACTTCCTGGACTGACTGTGAATTGGTATGTGGAAGTATGCTTCTTTGAAATCTATGGATGTGACCCACTCCCCTGCTTGGAGGGAGGTTCTTATTGTCTCTGGGGTTTCCATCTTGAACGTCCCTGTGTTTAAAAAGGTGTTCAAGGTGCTCAGGTCTAGGATCGGTCTCCACCGGTTGTTGGGTTTGGGTACCAAAAAGCCGGTTGTAAAACCCCAGTGAGTTTTGATTTTCCACCGGTTCGACTGCATTCTTGTTTATCAGCTGATACAGTGCCTCTAAAAGGAAGGACTGTTTGGTTGGATTGTGGTAGTTGCTTATTACAGTCGGTGACCTCGTCAAGTGGGGTCTGAACCGGAAGGGGAGAGTGTAACCCTCCCTCAATCTCTAGCCACTGTCTGACCAGCTGGGACCCGAAAGGGTAGGCTGGCTGACTGGTCAGGTAGCTTGACAGGCATTTCACCGGCACCACTGACTGATCAAGAATTCCTCTGTAACCAGTTCCTTAGGCTGCCACTGGTTGGCCTAAACAGTTGTTTTGGCCTTTAAGGAACTTCTGCCGGTCTGTCAGTCAGTCCTGGAGACCTGCCCAGTACCAGGCCTTAAACGGTTATATGCGAGGCAATGCTCTGTAACCGGTTCCTGGTGGCTCCACAGTTCTGCATAAACTCACCGGAGTTGGCAGAACTGGGTGAACTACTTCTTAGCAAGGATAGGCTCATATGAAGTTGCCTTCTTCCTGTCCACAGCGGTGGTTCAGCAGCTTTTCTCTGCAATCAAACAGGCTCTGTAACCGGTCAAACCGGTAGGCTCTGAGAGAAGGCTAACTGTTGAACCTGTTCTCAGCACTGAATTTGAAGCTGCTTCCTTGCCAGTAAGGATGGGAACAGCAGATTTCTTGTAACCAGCAGCACTACGGTTCCGGAACCAGCAACACTCCGGAACCGGCAAGTCTCTGTAACCGGCAAACCTGTTGTCAGCACTGGATTTGGAGCTGGTTTCTTGCCCTTAAGGATGGGTACAGATTCCTCTGTAACCGGTAACACTCCGGAACCGGCAACACTCCGGAACCGGCAACACTCCGGAACCGGCAACACTCAGGAGCCGGTAATTCTCTGAACCAGTAGCCCTGCTGTAGGTCACCAGCAACTCTGTGTAACCGGTAATCCTGTTTAACCAGTAGCCCTTGCTGGATTTCTGTGACCACAACCGGCAGTCTGAACAGAACTGGTGCCAGTATCCCTCATCACTGGCTGGCTAGTGACCCTACCGGTAGCCTGAACAGGACCGGTACCGGTCCAAACTTCTGCACAGGGAAGATAAGGGTCTCAATGGTCACCGCAACTTCTGGTAGGTGAACCCTCTGAGCAGCCGCACCGGTGGTCTGAACAAGACTGGAACCGGTACCCCCAACAGTCACACCAGTGGAAAGGCCTCTGGTGGAGGTTCCAGTATCAAAACAGGGCTGATCACTGGTAACCACTGAAGGGGGGTTCCTTGACAGCTTCACAGGAACATGACTGGAACCGGTACCCCAACAGTCCCACCAGTGGGGAGGCCTCTGGTGGAGGTTCCAGGATCAACAAGGGGTGATCACTGGCAACCACTGAAGGGGTTTCTTCACAGGAACAGCACCCACCGGTAGTCTGTACAGACCGGAACCGGTACCCCCAACAGTCCCACCAGTGGAAAGGCCTCTGGTGAAGGTTCCAGTATCAACACAGGGCTGATCACTGGAACCACTGAAGGGGGGTTTTCACAGCTTCACAGGAACATGATTGGAACAGGTACCCCAACAGTCCCACCAGTGGAAAGGCCTCTGGTGGAGGTTCCAGGATCAACAGGGCTGATCACTGGTAACCACTGAAGGGGTTTCTTCACAGGAACATGACCCACCGGTAGTCTGTACAGACTGGAACCGGTAAAACCCATCACTAGTGCTCCCCACCGGTAGTCTGACCAGAACTGGTACCGGTAAAACTCATCACTTCTTGTCAGCTGAACCAGTCACGCTTGGGGATTTGCTTGCCGGTAGTTGTGTTGAGATCTGTGAAGTCACATGACCGGCACCGGCAAAATTTGCAGAATTCAAAGACTATTTGACATCTAACTTCTTCAGGTCAACAGACGAGTTGCTGGATTTCTTCTTGCCAGTTAAAAAGTGGTTGTAGAGTGACAAATACTCGTCTTTTCTTCTAAAACTTCTGTTGAAAACACGATTCCTCCATTGTTAAATGCGTATCACGTGACCTCCATTGTTGAATGCGTATCACGTGACCAGGTCCGTGTCACGTGACAAGCATAAGCTGAAAGTGATGACGTCAGACGATGCATTCTTCTTTCCTTCTAATTTCTTCTCGTCGACATACACGCAGTGTTACTCGACAATGTAGAATTAAATGGAGGGTGAATCGTGGAGATTACACGCTTCTGACCAGCAGAAGGAATGCTGCAGGGACGACACACGACCTCTCACCCACGATTCCTCTCGACGACAAGTACACAGAAATTCTTCAAAACTGGCTATAAAACACTGGATAATGCCTCGTTTAAGTCCTGGAGAGGCCATAAAATGTATGTAACACAATAAATATATTTTCAGATGAAAATAAGCTTTAATTTCGTAGAATAAACCGCATTTTCTTCAAACTTGGAAATAAATTCAAAACGCGTCTGCACACTACACGCGCCAAACGAAAAAGATGAACTGACGTCACTCTGTCTGGACAGGAAGCAAGTATGATGCGCCACCTAGCGAATGCACACTACTGACCGGTCCTGCCGGTATTATATACAGGACGTCTTTTTCTGGCGTTTGGCGGGACCGGTCGCGCCGACCGGTAAAGCAATTGTCCATTGGATAGGATGTATTAACGCAATAAAATTGTGATAATAAGTGTTGAAATTTTCACACTTTTGGTGGGGGTACCTCCCTTGTAATGGCTCTAGCAAACAGACGAACAGACAGATTTGCATGCCTTGAACAATTTTCATCCTCGATAGATAAGGTATCTTTTAAAAAAACAGCATGTCTCTAAGCCTTGTAGTTTTGGAGAAGTTGTTCATGCGTACGCCGCAGAGTGATGACATAAAAAGTACAGGTATTTAAATCATTGCCATGCAACAGTTGTTGCCTGATACCCTCCAAAAGCTAATCAGCTTTTGATCCTTTTGGGGTTAACATATCCTGAAAATTTGGTAAAAATCCATGCATGGGTTTAGGCTGTGAACACCCATAATCTTGAAGACCCCAAAAATCTTGGCGTTACCATACCAACTGTTGTTCCAAGATCTACCCCATGATTTTAGACTTGGCATGAGTGTGGAAGGTCATTGAGGGTGCTAAGTTGGATTTATTGATAAAAACATCATGAAAATATTTTTCCAAGTTACACCTTTATAAAACAAACTCATAACAGTTTCGCCTGGTGTAATTTAGCTGTAATTTCATTACCAAGAAAATTTTCGTGTATGAGCTAAGACAAAGGGTAACATTTCATGCTACACTATACGGATCTAAGGTGCTCAATGACTTTGAATAAGGAGTCAGTAAAATCCTAAAGTTAACCAGTTCCAAAAGTGAGGCAGGTTTCTTCCTCTTCCACCGTCTTATTCACAGAGTTGGAAATATATTGCAAGGATACAGAACCTGTAACTTCAAAATTCTGAATAAAAGTTTTATATTGACCAATACTGTATTTTAATGGGAAATTGTATAAAATATTGACAATATTGCTTTCCTTTTTATCATTTTATTTTCATTTTCTTGTTTTTGCCAATAATGGCATATACTTTGTAAATTATATTTTTAAGTACAAAATAGTCATATGTACACCATTAAAAGACAAGACACAGAAGAAACATACAATACTCGACAGTAGACTTGTGCAAATAAAGAAAGGCAAGGATCACTTTCTGAGAATCTTACACTGCCTATTGACTTTCTCAAAACTGCCTGTTAAATTCTCTAGAAAATGGTCCTCACTTTTCCCATAAGACGTCTTGTAACACTAAATACAGTGGGGAGAAATAAGCACTATTCAGTATTCATGAAGCTTTCTCCACATTTAAAGATTGGACCTAAATAGCCTCAATGAAACAGTAATTATAGGTACAGATTAAGACAAATTTAACCACTGTTAAATTTGTCTAATGTCAAGACATATGACCAAATGAAGTACATTTCTGTATAATACATGATTAAGTTTTTTCTTCACTTGGTATTTAAGCATTCAAACTTGTGCAAGACATCTCAACACAGAAAATGCAAGGGTTATTCAGTGAAACAAGTCCCCCTGGACTGTTGATAACCATCTAGAAACCACTTTAATGTCTTTTAATGGACCTACGACTCTCAACTGCAAATATATATGACTTACACATTTCATATATTTAAATGCAATATAATTAGCAATTTATTCAAAATGCAACCTTTTGTAAGTTTTTCTAGCAAATGAGCTTTGTTAATGTTAAAGTTTACAGTCAAATAAAAAATGTGTTAATTGTAGTGAACTGCCTTAACTACTATTCTCAGATGAAAAAGACACTAGCAAATCAGCAACTTGGTTTTATCTACGCTAGAGTTAAAAACACAAAAGACTACCAGGTCTGTTGCTTGGTTTGTTTTCTCATTGGTAACAAAGTGCAACACGACTGAGGTACAGGCTGCAGTGCGAGAGCATTACAACGGTTGGGGAACAATGCACTGCTATATACAAGGCACACACATATTGTTGGAGAAAGAAATGACAAATTTGCCACACCATGTGATCTTATTCAATGAGAAAAAAGCATCGATGAAATCCTGCACCAGAGTAGTGAAGAATGTACTCGGAAATCAATGTGAACTATCAGGATGCTTCTTTTGTGGCAAATTACACATACCGTGGCAAGTTTTGCATTTCTTACTGTATATGACTCAGATTCTCTCCAGCTTACCAATTCTGTTTTTACACCAAAATAACATGATGTTCTTGGGCAATGTCCACAAGAGTATACCGAAATTTTGCAAGTTTTCATATTTTACCCTCAATGATGCTTTGTGCTACACTTTTAAACAAACCGTTTAGTCTTGCATTCCACTATGCGACTTTCTCATTAATAAATAAAAAATAAAAAAAATAAAAATTCTTTTCAATCTCGTGTTTCTATAATTACACTATTTCAAACACATCTGCATTGTTGATCAGATTTTCTACTTTATAACGAGGTTCGCAGCAATGCCAAAATCTTGGTACCTCAGTACTATCAGCAAAATTTGACACGTTAATGCAACACAATATAAAGCATCTGAGATGCCCGTACCCCACAGCCCGGGGAACTAGTTTCTGACACCAGGAGATATACAAGTGAAACAGTACAAAGATCAGGGGACTTTTACAGCAAAAAAAATGTCAGTTATGTAAAGGTCCAAATAATGTTAGCAGAGATAACAATGTTTAAATGAGAGAAAATGTAAATTATGAAGCTGTAAAATTTATTAATTAAGTATAGCTACCAATAGAAATAGTACAATTACGTAAAAGTACATACACTAATCGTTAAAAGCAATCTATATATCTTTGTCACAATTATGGCAGGTGAACACACTTCGGCAGGGCCAAGGTTAAAGATCACACTAGGACTTAGCATACCTACACTCCCAAATCAATGACCCATCCAAGAATAAACTTCTTACACCTTACAGTGTCTGAGATATGGCCCAGACAAAATTTTAAAAGTAAAGGTCACTACAGTAAGGCGAAATCAAGGTCCACTATTTGTGTTGCATACCCACACCCTCTAAATAATGTCCGTAACAAATATCAACTTCCTACACCTTATGTTTCAAAGATATAGCCTGGACAAGATTTTTCAAGTTCAAGGTCACTACAGTAAGGTCGAATCAAGGTCACACCATGACATGACATTCTTAAACCCCCAACTAATGTCCATTCCAAATTTCAACCTTTTACACCTTACAGATTCTAAGATATGATCTGGAGAAGACTTTAATGGTCAAGGTTACTACAGCAAGGTTCAAAATCAAATCAAGGTCACACCATGATTTTGCAAAGCTACACTCCCTTACCAAAGTCCCTACAAAGTATATTCCCACACCTTACAGCTCAAGCGATATAGCCCAAACAAGATTTTAAAGGTCAAGATAACAACAAGGTCAAATGAAGGTCACACCAGTATGTTGCACATCTACAACCCCCAAATAATGTCCCTGCCAAGTTTCAACTTCCTACACCTTACGGTTTCCCCACAAGATTTTGTCAAGGTCAATACAGCAAGGTCATGTCCAGGTCACACCATGACATTGCACACCTACACCCCCAACCAATGTCTCTACCAAGTTTCAACTTGCTTACACCTTATGGTTTCTACGACATAGCCTGGACAAACTTTTTCCCACTACCAACCCAGCCATCAGGACGCCATGGGTGAAAACAATACCTGCACAGCCCTTAAAGGCTGTGGGGTAAAAATGAGCAAGTGATCACTTTCTATATCATTTAAACATTTCAACATTTTGCAGAACACTTATTAGGTACAATGTCAAATGGAAACGGACAATAGCTTACTCTTTAAGGAAGACTTAAAACATGATTGTACAGTGAGAACCATGAAGTTAAATGAGCTTTTATATTGAGTATTTATAAAACACAATGTATGGAAAATCGCGTCGTATAGTTTTGTGGAATTTGACAATCCGTTTGCTTCTACAATTATAGATGTTCAAAATTCATCCTAAATATGGCTGAATGGGAAATGTTTCAATAAATACATTTACAGTTAACAGTGGATATACACACTTTACCACAGCAGAACAAATGACTAGAAGTCTGCATTGCTTCAAATCTTTTGAAAACCCCCATTTTTGCTTTTGTATCTAACCACATTATTAAAATAACTACAACATACAGATCCTCAAGATTAGGGATGGGTCGGTAGGTCCGGTATCTCGGTATCGAGAGCATTTTACTGAAATACCGTGATGAGATTTTACAACCGCCACTTCGCTTGCCAACATATATAATGGAAGGAATAGTTAAAATATTAGAAGCATACCAAAAATCTGAAGAAATTTTAACCTTTTATCCCCATATTTTCGTTCATTTGCAGACTTTTATAGCGACACGTTGAGCAGAACTGCCATGTTTTGGTTACGACAATTTATAACCTAAATCTCGCTTGACAACACATAAAATGAAAGGAAAACTTAAAATATTGGGAACAAACAAGAAATCTGAAGAAATTATACAGGTTTTTCTCATATTTTGTCCATTTGGGGACTTTAATTGCGATGTTGTTAAGAGGAAATATCCATGTTTGATTGGGGTGTACTAAAACGCGGAGTTCCGGAATCGGTACGGTTTTGCATTGGCGACCTCCCGATGTACACATTTTTGATACCGACCCATCCCTACTCAAGATTGCAACTCTCCTTTTAGTTATTTAGTGAATGTAGACATTTCAGCACTGTTTTTGGAGATGCATTCTCCATACATATTCTTGTGCTACACAGTTTGATGAAGTGCATTACAAAGAAATACAAATACTCTAGTAATTCATCTGCCACACTGTGTGTACAATAAGAATGTAGACAAGATCTGAATTGACATCATAGGGGATTAATTCCTCCTTACAAATTAGACAATACATATTTCATATTTTGTCTTGAACCAGTTACCAGCTGGTAGAACATTAAGTGTACACATTTATGCTTTAGTAGCTTTACTACAAAACTACACGTTTTAGTAACACAAATTAAGTCGTACAACATGATTCAGCAATGTCTCTTGTGTGTTTTTCCCCGTTTACAATCAAAATACAAACTAACTTTTGAACCAAACAATTCAATTAATAATGTGGTTCTTTTCACTTGTGTTAATTTTAGCTTTTATTTTTCAGATGTGCAATTTTTTCCCCATTTTACAACTACATTATCTACACGATTTCTCCAACACCCCACCCCCTCCCAATTTTCTCACTTCATATAATACTACAAAACTCCAGTAAAAATTATAATATAATCCTAAATTTCCTAGTCCAGTGCATTAATCTTTTCCCTGAAACAAATATAAATTGTTTGTTGCTGCTACTGCTATGATATTTTCTGATGGGTGCCAGGCCGTATGGAGGATTTTCTTATTAAAATCTAAACAGTCCACGCTGATTTCATCCTTCTTCCTTTTACCTCCTGAGCAAACTTTGCGTGGCTTGAGGACTTGCCGGGGTTTCATGTTCTCTCGGCTAGCTTCTAGGGAGACATCACGCTTGTTCTCGCGATCAAACATGCGGAAGAAGTTATTGTAAGATCCAGTCATAATGTTCCTGAAGAAAGAAGAACATTAAAGAAGCTCTTGCAATGTTTGTGAAGTGAGACAGAGCTGTGTTTGATGACTTTTAATACTTGTGACATTTCCCTGAACACGATGCATTGTGCAAAAATTATACAAAAATAGCATCAGAGATGTCCGTACCACAACAGCCTGGGGAAATATTTTTCAACACCATGAGATATAGAAGTAGTGAAACAGTACACAGATTGGGATACTTTCAGAGCACTGCATGTATAGATTAAGTATTAAAACAAGACAATTAGTAAACTAAAAGTTATGAAGCTGTAAAATTTCTTAACTGGAGAATAGCTGTCAATGAAAATACCACAATTATGTATGGTCGAATTATAGTTTGAATGTTTTGAATATTACCCATACATACAGATGTGGCAATACATGCAAAATGTGGAGTTGTAGCAAAACCTGTGGCTCACTTGATGCAATACCATCTGTTACAATGGGAAGTTGCAAAAGTAAAACGGTTAATGAATTCTAACACGACTTTTAACAGTGCTTAATCTACATCAAAAGACACCCAAAGGTGCAACAACCAAGATTCAAGTAAAAAGATATGAGAGATATAAGAGAGATAAAATAGCATCATATATCCCTGGAGAGAGATAAAATGGCATCAGATAAGCAAGATCAAAGGTCAAATCCAGGTCACACCATGACGTTGCACACCTATAACCCCTGACCAATGTCCCTACCAAATATCAACTTCCTGCACCTTACGGTTTCCGAAACATAGCAGGGACAAGGCATTATAGGTCAAGGTCACTACGGCAATGTCAAAGGTCAAATCAAGGTCACACCGTGACGTTTTACATCTACACACCCTAGCCAATGTCCCTAACAAATATCAACTTCCTACACTTTACGGTTTCCGAGATATAGCCCGGACAAGATTTTATAGGTCAAGGTCACTACGGTTAGGTCAAAACAAGGTCACGCCATGACGTTGCACACCTACACCCTAACCAATGTCGCTACCAAGTATCAACTTCCTACACCTTATGGTTGCCGAGATATAGCCCGGATATGATTTTATAGGTAAAGGTCAAATCAAGGTCACACAATGACGTTGCATACCTACAACCCCTTACCAATGTCCCTACCAAGTATCAACTTCCGACACCTTACGGTTTCCGAGATATAGCCCTGACAAGATTTTCTAGGTCAAGTCACTACAGCAAGGTCAAATCAAGGTCAGACCATGACGTTGCACACCAACACCCCCTAACCAATGTCTCTACTAAGTATCAACTTCCTACACCTTACGGTTTCCAAGATATAGCCCGGACAAGATTTTATAGGTCAAGGTCACTACGTCAGGGTCAAATCAAGGTCACACCATGACGCTGCATACCTACACATCCTAACAAATGTCCCTACCAAGTATCAACTTCCTACACCTTACGGTTTCTGTGATACAGCCCGGACAAACTTTTTCCCGCCACCCACCCGGACACCATGGGTGAAAACAATACCCCGACAGCCCTTAAGGGCTGTGGGGTAGAAATTAGTAATTGAATAAAACTTCGAATGGACTGAAGTTTGAGGGACAATTTAAACAGCTACAACAAAATACATACCTATCATCTCCACTCCAGGAGCACTCAAACTTATCAAATATGCAGTCGTTTTCATATAATGCACAGAGTTTACTTCGTAAGTACTCGTGGACTTGATAAGTCTCTACAGGTTTACTGTCCATTTGCAAGTCCCAGACTTTAACAGAGAGGTAGTCTCTTGTGATAAGGTATCTCCCACTGTGGCTGAACTTCACGTCAGAAATACTGGAGATGATCTCGCTGAAGAAACTCCTGTTAGTGGGGTCTTCTGGCTCCTCAAATACTATAATCAAAAGAAAAACTCCATAAAATGCACAAGATATTTAGTACATAGCGTAGCTGGTCAGGAGTTTTCCAATATAAACCACTGTGGATAAGCAGATTTGCTGGAGATAGGAACCATGTCTTGAGAGGTGTGACAATAGTTTTGGCCATAATAATTCTGCAGATTAACTATACTGTTTTTCAATGCTGGCAGAGTTGGTAACCGGCACTACATTAACTCTTTCGCCGCGACATTCACGCAATAAACATATTTGGAAATGCTGTGGTTGATGGACGTCGACTTTATTATAAAGCGTGACAGGCGACGGCAATCGCCATGACGTATAGGATCACAAAATGCTAGAGATGACATCTTTAGATTGTACTAATGACGTAATTTATAATGTAAACATAAAGCCAAGTATTATTTATCATTCAATTTATAATATTGTGTGGATTGCAGAAGATAGACACACATATATGTAGTCATAGCAACTGAGAAATTCGTTTTTGATTGGCCTGATCTTCATCCAATAAAATATTGTGTGTGGACTGCAGAAGGTAGACATACACATATGTAGTCATAGTAACAGAGAAATTCTTTTTTTAATTGGCTGGCTGTTCTGCTAATCATGAGTAGACAGCAAAAGAAAACTTTGCAAACCATTTTGATTGACATATGTACGACGCAAAATAATTCCACGCTGAAACGTTCACGATTTACCTTATATATAGCGTTCTATACTTGTGTCGACGGTAGTCGCCAACAGCGCCGAAAGAGTTAATTATATCCCTTAGATTTAATGATTACAAAAAAAATAAAAAGAAAAAAAAAGAAGAAGAAGAACCACACAATGAATTTTAAATTTACTTTGTTTCAATAAATGAGCAACCTTTAGATACATATGTTTTAGAGTTAATTAACTAATATTTAAACACAGCAATTGATTGATCTGTTGGGATAGATCAATAAACCAAAATAGGATTTTACCCCCAAAAATAGGATTTTACCCCCAAAATAAACCAAAGTATAACACTGTTTGGAGGTAACGGGGCCAGTATTACACTTTAGAAAATGTAATAGGGCACAGAGCCTGCAATATCAATGTACCTGTTGTATCTATAGAAATGTGACATGGCAAAGTCACAGTACCAAGTGTATGAAACAGGATAACTGCAAACAGTTTTAAATACAAACTCATTATGTAGTCCTAGACAGTTGCCTTTTTAAAGCAACACTGACATCAGTGGAATGAGAAATTACTTCTGTACATTTACCACAACTTTTCATGAGGACTCGGAAGGATGACTATTTTCCTTTAGAAACTGACTCATTTGTATTCAAATTTAAGAGAATTTGTTTGCCTGAACATTAAAGAAATTAGAAGATAGCCTGTACCCCAAAGTCCAGGGAAACAGTTTTCAACACCATGAGATATTGAAGTAGTGAACCAGTACAAAGATCAGGCGTCGTTTCCAAGTAACAACTTCCTACACCTTAGGTTTCTGAGAAATAGCCCGGAACAGATTTTATAGGTAGGGATATTGCACACCTACAACTTCACACCAAGGTCAAAGGTCAAAGTTGGGGTTTTACGTCCCGTTCAACAGCCAGGGTCATATTGGGACAGGTCCTCAGAATTGCCACTTGTGGGTGATGAATCCAATGTCCCTACTAAGTATCAACTTCCTACACCTCACAGTTACCAAGATAAGCCCGGAAAAGATTTTATAGGTCAAGGTCACTACAGCAAGGTCAAAGGTCAAATCAAGGTCACCCCATGACGTTGCACACCTACATCCCCTAACCAATGTCCCTACCAAGTATCAACTTCCTACACCTTACGGTTTTGGAGAAATAGCCCAGACAAGATTTTATAGCCCTAACCAATGTGAATGCCAAGTATCAACTTCCTACACCTAACTGTTTCCGACGTATACCCCAAACAATATTTTACAGGTCAAATCAAGGTCACACCATGACATTGCAAACCTACAACCCCTAACCAATGTCCCTACCAAGTATAAACTTCCTACACCTTACAGTTACCAAGATATAACCTGGACAAGATTCTATAGGTCAAGCTCACTACAGCAAGGTCAAATCCAGGTCAGACCATGACGTTGCACACCTACACCCCCTAGCCAATGTCCCTACCAAGTATTAACTTCCTACACCTTACAGTTTCCGACATATAGCCCGGACAAGATTTTATAGGTCAAGGTCACTACAGCAGGGTCAAAGGTCAAATCAAGGTCACACCATGACGTTGCCCACCTACTCCCCCAAACCAATGTCCCTACCAAGTATCAATTTCCTACACCTTACAGTTTCTGAGATATACCCCGAACAAGATTTTCAAATTCAAGGTCACTACGGCAAGGTCAAATGAAAGTCAGACCATGATGTTGCACACCTACACCTCCTAACCAATGTCCCTACAAAGTATGAACTGTTACACTTTACGGTTTCTGAGATACAGCCCCGACAAACTTTTTCCCGCCGTCCGCCTGCCAATCCGGACACCATGGTTGAAAACAATAGTAATATAATAATCATGTTTGCAGCAATCTTATTCACAAGAGAAATATGGGAGTGAAAACACTTTTGCAGAGACAAGGTTTAAGGTCACACTATGATGGTCCACACCTACACCACCTACACCCTACCATGTATCAACTTCCTACGCCTTACTATTCTGAGGTAAGGCCTAGACAAGATTTTATAGGTCAAGGTCACTATGACAAGGTCAAATAAAGGCCATCACATTGCACACATACACCACTAACTAATATCCCTATCAAGAATCAATTTCCTACACCCTACAGTTTCTGAGATATAGCCCAGACAAGATTTTGAAGCTGAAGGTTACTACGGCAAGGTCAAATCAAGGCTACACCATGACATACACCCACACTCCCCAAACAATGTCCCTATCAAGTATCAACTTCCTACACTTTACAGTTTCTGAGATACAGACTAGATAAACTTTTTCCAACTGGACACCATGGGTGAAAACTACCCGCACAGCCCTTAAAGGCTGTGGGGTAAGATGGGAAATTTTATAATTTTATGCTTCGATCAGTTCATTTACTGAATACTTTTACAACACTAAACTTGCACACTAAAACTAGCAATTGATCTAATATAAATCTATACAATAGTCAGTTGCAGTAATTGGCTTTGTGACAGTAGAAACATGTCTCGTATGTAGCTGTAGACAATATTCTGGCCGAGCCAATGTCAAAGCTCACACAAAGTTTACGCCACGACATTGCACACCTTCCTACACCTTCAAGTTTCCAACATATAGTACTCACAAGATTTTTATAGGTCAAAGTCACTAAAGCAAGGTGAAAGGTTAAATAGGATCACACTAAGACATTGTACAGATACAACCACCAACCAATGTCCCTGACAATTATAAACTTCCTTCACCACACAGTTTGAGATACAGTCTGGGAAATAATTTTCCCCTTGTCCCACCATATGCCATGGGTGAAAACAATACTGCACCACCTTTAAAAGCTATGGGGTAAAAATGCAACAACAAAAGTAAACAAGTAGAACTCACATTTTGAATGCTGATCACAAAGTGCTTGGGAGCGCATGTCACAAAGCCTTATTGTCCCTTTACTACTACTATATACAAAAGTGTTGCACTCCGAGGGGTGAAACTCTGCAGCTGTGATGACCTCTGTCAGTTCTTCCATGTTCGCAGGTTTAATATCAACAATATCTACTTGTAATGTAAGGGAAAACTGCCAAACATTATGACCTTTTGACTTTTAGTCTAGGTACGCTGTTGTGACATAATATAAGATAGGGTGCAATAACAAGCTGAATTTTTTCATATCACACAACCACTCTGCAGTTTTATTTTGGGAAGAATCAGTACTTGTAACTTGGGAATGAGTAAGGCTGTTGGCCAGTTACCCGGCTACAGTCCTAATTCTTTGAGAAACAGAGTACAAAGGAGCAAAGCAGTTAAATGAAAATCAATAAGGTACTTAGGTACACCGTAGTATTTTTCTAGATTTGTCTTCTTGAAAATTTTCTAACATTTCATTTTTGTAACATCTGTTTACCTTGTCTGCTATGTTTACTTCACTGGTACTTGTCTGGTTCCTGGATCGCTTGGTTAATTTTTTTTTATTTATTTGGGGTTTTACGTCGCTTTCAACACTGTACAGGTCATATCACGACGGGTAGTTGGAAGGGCAGAGGAAACCAGTACATAGAATTCGCTAGGGGTTCTGTACTGTAAACTGCCGACCAACGGCAAGCAACTACCAGCTTTCCCACATAAGGCCTTGACGGGGATCGAACCCCGGCCTCAGAGGTGGGGGGCGAGTGTTACCACTCTGCCACCGTGGCCCCCCGCTTTGTTAAAGTGAACCAGTCTCCCGTCTATACTGGTACTTGTCTGGTTCCCGGACCGCATCGTTAAAGTGAACCAGTGTCCTGTCTATACTGGTACTTGCCTGGTTCCAGGACAGCATTGTGAAACTGAACCGGTGTCCTGTCTATACTGGTACTTGTCTGGTTCCTGGACAGCATTGTGAAACTGAACCGGTGTCCTGTCTATACTGGTACTTCCAGTTGGTTACAAATAAAAACAGTTACACAAATCGGTTCTTTTCAAATGGACACCTGGTCTCATTTTTCCAACAAAGTCACAGCCTTAAGTGAGCAAAAGTTTGAACCAAGTACTTCGTAACAAGTTTGTCATTATGTGGCAGATTAACTACAAAACTACAATGACAGTATAATGCAATTTTTATTAGATTTTAACAGACGCTGTGATTTGGGGAGAAAGAAATCTGGACCCAAATCTAGTTGACTTGAGTTTTTGTGGTAGCCCATTAGAAGTACAGTAAAGCAAATTGGACTGAAAACCAAGATCAAAGCCAGAAATTTATAGAAATAAACAATATTTTTAAAGCTACTCCAGTACCTCATGTGTGCTATCGTACTCCGTTTCCCAACATGGCCAAACCAGTCTTGGACACAGAAAACCCCTGGCTGAAATTACAGTGAAAAGGTTCAATTTTCATAATTCTCTATTTACACACCTTTTTAACCCCAGTAAGATTAAATATTAAATCCAAAATGCCACAGCCAGCATGCATTGAATGGCCATCATACTCATCATCTCTCATCAACTGTATTCAAAAATAGCACACTCACTTTCTTTTTCAAAGCTCAAATAAACTCTTACTGTAGTGGGAAATGAACACCATCATCTGCACTGAGACTTCAAAATTTGTGTTGAACAGTGATATTGACATATGCTCCCTGTACAAGTTTACTTCCACTCAGCACCATATTAGCAGGTCAACAGTATATTGGCCGGTCATGTATCATTTTAAATGAGCAAACATTCATTACACATATCTTACTTTTCTATAATCCGATCTAAATCTGTGCACTTACATCTTATTTTGTAAATTTTGACCAATTTAAATGATCAATTTTCCGATTTCATTTAGGTTTGGCTCCATGCTTCAATGAGTGGCTAGGTTTGCTGGAAACCAAGTATCAAAAGTTGGGAACAACCTTAATTTGTTTGAAAATCTCAGAGCCCCTTTCCATATGATGCTGGGAAGGATGTTGGAGAGCGGAATCAAACGTAAGCAAAACAGTCTATTAATATTTAAATATTAAACAATTCTTTCTCTATTCACCACCCCATTTATAAAAGGATACTAAAACTCTGGTCAGTGATCTCCATGTGCCAGAGGTTGATCCTGAGGTCATCCGCAGACATGTACGTCTGCTGGTCACTGTTGACACTGATTGAGTTAATGTGGTAGGTGTGTGCATTTGCAAACACTCGTCGTGGGCTGGCCTCTACCATCAGCTCCATGGGCTTGAAGACAGGCACACGTAGTGTGGTAATGTTTGAGGTGTCACGAGTAAGGCCAGCATCATCCTTCAGGTTATAGCCCTCTGGACGCTTGGTCCTCTCCATCACCTTCCATAGCTTCACAGTTTTGTCTGGAAATGACAGTTCACATCAGACTGGTCGTCATACCAGTCAATTGCATGTGTTGTCAACTATCACAGGTAGATAGTTTTAAAAGGCTTGCGAATACTAGGCGTCTTGCAATTAAAATTCTGGGGAATGATTAAAAGTCAGGCTTGCATTTATTAGTGCTGTGAAATCGCTTTGAATATCGGGTTCGACGTTTGGTATCTGTATTAGCTGGTGAACTTCGGTCTAGTTCGATCTTCGAAACAACGTTTTCAAAACCAGTTAAAACGCAGAAATCTCACATAAAATCTTGTCACTTTATTGAAAATATAGCAAAAATGTAAAATCCATATATATTTTAAATAAATTCCGCCATATTTTCAACAAAAGAAACAAGTTTTATAGATGGGCAAAAATAGGATCTGTTGGGATGTGGTGTGATATTGGGGATTTCTAAACTTTTTGCAAAGTCCGTATTTCAGATGTTTTGAACCAAACTCCAAAATTGGGGCAGTAAACGAGCAACCTATCGAACTTCTTCAAACATCGTCACAGCACTAGCATTTATTTTTGTTAAAATGAGAAAGACCCTTCTTTGTTGTCGTGACCACGATATTGTAGTTTATGCCTGGAATTTAAGCAATTTATTTAATCAACTAGAAATAGGACGCATCTGTGGCCAGATGCTGGATGTATCCACCGACAAAGGCCAACTAACATAGTTTAGAAGATAAAAAGCATTTTTCGTTAATAAGCAAGGTGAAAGCACTTTTAAGTTTGGCTACCCTTATTTGACCCTGTAGCAGGGGCCCAAGGTGAAGTCTGACCACATCAAAAGATTCGCAGTCCATGATTTCGTATAAGTCGTTTTCACATTGCAAACCTCTAGGACCAATAATAAGCAGGAGGGGCCCAAGGTGAAATCTGACCACATGAAAAGATTTGCAGCCCATGACTTCCTCTAAGTTGTTTTCATATTAATGAGTTATTTGTGAAATACTGGCTATCTGCAATACTTGTAGAGATAATTCGCATTTACTCATTTTGAGTAGGTGAATAATTAGCTACGGGTCTGAAACTTCACCAAGTGAAAGCTCTCTCAAAAGTAGGCGAATGAGTTATTTGAGAAAAATTGGCTATCTACAATACTTTTAGAGATAATTCGAATTTACTCATTTTCAGTAGGCGAGTAATTACCTACGGGTCTGGAACTTCACCATGTGAAAGCTCTCCCAAAAGTAGATGAATGAGTTATTTGATAAAAAATTGGATATCTGCAATACTTTTATAGATAATTAGCATTTACTCATTTTGGGTAGGTGAATAATTAGCTACAGGTCTGAAACTTCACCAAGTGAAAGGTCTCCCAAAAGTAGGTGAAGGAGTTATTTGACAAAAATTGGCTATCTGGAATACTTTTAGAGATAATTTGCATTAACTCATTTTCAGTAGGTGAGTAATTACCTACGGGTCTGAAACTTCACCAAGTGAAAGCTCTCCCAAAAGTAGGTGAAGGAGTTATTTGACAAAAATTGGCTATCTGCAATACTTTTAGAGATAATTTGCATTTACTCATTTTGAGTAGGTGAGTAATTACCTACAGGTCTGAAACTTCACCAAGTGAAAGCTCTCCCAAAAGTAGGTGAAGGAGTTATTTGACAAAAATTCGCTATCTGCAATACTTTTAGAGATAATTTGCATTTACTCATTTTGAGTAGGTGAGTAATTACCTACGGGTGTGAAACTTCACCAAGTGAAAGCTCTCCCAAAAGTAGGTGAAGGAGTTATTTGACAAAAATTGGCTATCTGCAATACTTTTAGAGATAATTCGCATTTACTCATTTTGAGTAGGTGAGTAATTACCTACAGGTCTGGAACTTCAGCATGTGAAAGCTCTCCCAAAAGTAGGTGAATGAGTTATTTAAGAAAAATTTGCTATCTGCAATACTTTTAGACAAAATGCAGAATTACTCATTTTTAGTAGGTAAGTAATTTAGCCACAGGCCTAATTTAGACATAAAGCCTACCAATAGAGTACTGTGGTGCACCCTGTAATATACTTTGCAAACTCGAGAAGGCTAGCTATAATATTTTTTTTTGTTAGAGCGGTAATGGTGAAATCTCTCTACACACTACGGCTATCCAGTGGATACAATGATTTACTCAACAGTGAGAACCTGAAAGTAGATATTGGTAAGCTATGCCATGACATAGAGGTCTGCAATTTCACTCTGTTATAGCTGACCAAAAATTATGTGAATAACATATTTAAACAAAATACTGTAAATGTAATAGTTTTCACGTTATAACTGATTTACTCAACAGTGATAACGTCAAAGTAGCTATTACTCAGCTATGCAATGAGCTACATGTCTGAATTTTTTCTATGTTATAGCTGACCCAAAATTAGGTGAACAACATATTTAAGCAAAATACTGTAAATGCAATAGTTTTCAAGTTACAAGTGATTTACTCAATAGTGACAACCTGAAAATAGCTATTGCTCAGCTATGCCATGAGCTATAAGTCTGTAATTTCACGACGTTATAGCTGACCCAAAAGTAGGCGAACAACATATTTTAACAAAATACTCCAAATGCACTATTTTTCAAGTTACAAGTCATTTACTCAACAGTCAGTACCTGAAAATAGCTATTGCTCAGTTGTGCCATGAGCTACAGGTCTGTAATTTCACTATGTTATAGCTGACCCAAAAGTAGCTGAATAACATATTTACACAAATTTCTGTAAATGCAATACTTTTCCAATTACAACTGATTTACTCAACAGTGTGAACTTCAAAGTAGCTATTACTCAGCTATGCAATGAGCCACAGGTCTGGAACTTCACTATGTTATAGCTGACTCCGAAATAGGTGAATAACATATTGAAACAAAATACTCTAAATGTAATACTTTTGAAGTTATAAGTAATTTACTCAACAGTGATAACCTAAAAGTAGCTATTACTCAGCTATGCCATGAGCTACAGGTCTGAAATTTTACTATGTTATAGCTGACATAAAAGTAGCTGAATAACATATTTATACAAAATTCTGTAAATGCAATAGTTTTCAAGTTACAATTGATTTTACTCATGATGGAAGTTACTGAAAAGCCCAAAAGTAGCTATTACTCACTTAGCTATTGAGACAGACACCCAAGTTACTCACCATGTTGTAGCTATGAAAAAAGTATCTGAATAACATATTTTAACAAAATGCTCTAAATGCAACACTTTTTAAGTTATAAGTGATTTAGTGCATGATTTCATGACTTTTAATGCATTTTAGACATTTTTGTCTACCACAGGCCTAATTTAGACATAAAGCCTACCAAAAAGATAGGGTGGCGAGTCCTCTAGCATACCAAGCCACCTGCCAAATATGAAAGAAATCTGGAAAGAAATGTGGACTGTAGGTCGCTAACAAGCAATATTCCACATTTTAGACATTTTTGTCTACCACAGGCCTAATTTAGACATAAAGCCTACCAAAAAGATAGGGTGGCGAGTCCTCTACCATATCAAGTCACCTGCCAAATATGAAAGAAATCCGGAAAGAAATGTGGACTGTAGGTCGCTAACAAGAAATCTCTGCGGACGCGGACGAGGGCGCGGACGACGACGATGATGAATCCATAGTATCCCCGCTTCGCGTCGGGGATACAATTACTCAACAGAAACTTTAGCATAGAACTATATAGTGATAAATCAATGGTACCGATATCTATAATAGAACAAGACCACTGCCACGGTGTGTATCCCCTGCCGAGCATTAAAGGGGAAGAAATACCTTTTCCGAGATATTCACAATTTTTCATTTTCCGCTAAAATCCAAGATGGCCACCAAAAGTGGCGAAAACTGAATTTTTTCCCCTCGGCACAGAATACTGTTGTACTACCCTCTTGCCATTTCGAAGATATTTTCAATGTTTTATTTTCCGCTAAAATCCAAGATGGCCGCCAAAAGTGGCGAAAATTGAAATTTTTCCCCTTAGCATAGGATATTGCTCTATCTCTTACGGTTTGCGAGATATTTGTGATTTTTCACATTTTCACTAAAAGTAGCAATAAAGTAGCCATTACTCACGTGTATATTGAGCAACAGTTGTGAAACTTAAATATGTTACAGTTCATAAAAAAGTAGATGAACAACAAATTTGAGAGAAATTGTGTAGCTGCAATACTTTTGAAGATATAAGCCATTTACTCATTACGGTTATCATTAAAAATACACTTCCAAACTACTGACCATGTTGTAGCTGTGGAGAAAGTAGCTGAACAACATATTGGAACAAAATACTCTAAATGCAATAGTTTGAGAGTTATAACTCATATAATTATATTAGGTGAAAGTGCTATTACTCAAAAGTAGGCCAAAGTTCACCAAACCCAAAAAATATTGAAGAGCGTAAAAATTCATTAGGACAAGTAATTTACCAAAAATGTGTAACTGTAATAGTTTCAGAGAAAACTGTGTGACCCACGCACGCACGGACACACATGGTGCAAATAAATATCTCCCGCCGGTGAGCCGGGCGGGAGATAACTAAATAATTTCATATATATCCTGTACAATCTTTGTAATTTGTCTCATCATTAAAACACACAAATTCTAACTTTTTTATAAATTTTTAAAACTTCTCCAAGACATACACATTACCAGAACTTAACTTCAATGTTTATTATAAAAAAATACTGAAAATAAATCAATAATAACAAAATTACGGGAATAAATTGAACAGCTCGAATGAATTAAATAGTTTAATACAGAAAAAGATCAATATTGTAGAAAGAACACTAATCCTCAATGAGCAAACCTTACCATTTGTAGACAATAAGAAATGAGCAGGGTTTGCCTGCTTTAACCATCTGATCTTGTTGATTTTCTCTTCTATTTCTAAACTTTTTAAATAATCAAACTCTGGTTCATGACTCTGAAATGTGCTGTACACATTGTATTCACCACGTCGAGATAAACTGTCATTTTTCCCCTGCAAGTAAAAGCAATAGAAAACTGTTAGTATAAATACGACACTTTAAATACACAAAGATAAACTAGAAATAGGCCGCCCTGTTGATAGTAGATGCGAATAGAAACAGGATAGCATAGAAGAACACACATTATCATGTGTAATGTCCACCCATGAACCTTTTGCCCAAATTGTACAGTAGTCTTACAAGACCCTGTTTCATTTGTAAAATATATCAATGATGCTTAAATATTTGATAGTGTAGATGTAATTTATTTCAGCTTCATGCCTTTTTGCATTGGTTGGGTTGAAAATTTTGACGAAATCACTCTATCTTGCACGGTTAAGAAGATAGAAGCCAATTCCTGTTTTTCTATTTTTGGCAAAAATTTGAAAATTCAAAATGGCCGCCATTATTGGGAAAAGGAAATTTTTTTGAAAATTGCCAAGAGTACATTTCTTAGATACCCTATGGGTCGAAAATTTCAACAAAATAACTCTATTTTGCACGGTTAAGGCCAGTTTGTGTTTTTCCATTTTGGGCAAAAATTCGAAAATTCAAAATGGCTGCCATTTTTGGGGAGGGGAAAATTTTTTGAAAATTGCAAAGATTACATTCCTTAGATACCCTGTGGGTTGAAAATTTCGACGAAATCGCTCTATCTCGCATGGTTAAGGAGATAGAAGCAAATTTGTGTTTTGCCATTTTTGGCAAAAATTTGAAAATTCAAAATGGCCGCCATTTTAGGGGAGGGGAAAATTTTTTAGAAATTACCAAGAGTACAATGCTCAGATACCCTGTGGGTCGAAAATTTTGACGAAATCACTCTATCTGGCACGGTTAAGGAGATAGAAGCAAATTTGTGTTTTGCCATTTTTGGCAAAAATTCGAAAATTCAAAATGGCCGCCATTTTTGGGGAGGGGAAAATTTTTGGAAAATTGCAAAGATTGCATTCCTTAGATACCCTGTGGGTCGAAAATTTCGACGAAATCGCTCTATCTCGCACGGTTAAGGAGATAGAAGCAAATTTGTGTTTTGCCATTTTTGGCAAAAATTCGAAAATTCAAAATGGCCGCCATTTTTGGGGAGGGGAAAATTTTTTGAAAATTGGAAATATTACATTCCTTAGATACCCTGTGGGTCGAAAATTTCGACGAAATCGCTCTATCTCGCACGGTTAAGGAGATAGAAGCAAATTTGTGTTTTGCCATTTTTGGCAAAAATTCGAAAATTCAAAATGGCCGCCATTTTTGGGGAGGGGAAAATATTTTGAAAATTGCAAAGATTGCATTGCTTAGATACCCTGTGCGTCGAAAATTTTGCCGAAATCGCTCTATCTCGCACGGTTAAGGAGATAGAAGCAAATTAGTGTTTTGCCATTTTTGGCAAAAATTCGAAAATTCAAAATGGCCGCCATTTTTGGGGAGGGGAAATTTTTTTGAAAATTGCAAATATTACATTCCTTAGATACCCTGTGGGTCGAAAATTTCGACGAAATCGCTCTATCTCGCACGGTTAAGGAGATAGAAACAAATTTGTGTTTTGCCATTTTTGGCAAAAATTCGAAAATTCAAAATGGCCGCCATTTTTGGGGAGGGGAAAATTTTTGGAAAATTGCAAAGATTGCATTCCTTAGATACCCTGTGGGTCGAAAATTTCGACGAAATCGCTCTATCTCGCACGGTTAAGGAGATAGAAGCAAATTTGTGTTTTGCCATTTTTGGCAAAAATTCGAAAATTCAAAATGGCCGCCATTTTTGGGGAGGGGAAAATTTTTGGAAAATTGCAAATATTGCATTCCTTAGATACCCTGTGGGTCGAAAATTTCGACGAAATCGCTCTATCTCGCACGGTTAAGGAGATAGAAGCAAATTTGTGTTTTGCCATTTTTGGCAAAAATTCGAAAATTCAAAATGGCCGCCATTTTTGGGGAGGGGAAATTTTTTTGAAAATTGCAAATATTACATTCCTTAGATACCCTGTGGGTCGAAAATTTCGATGAAATCGCTCTATCTCGCACGGTTAAGGAGATAGAAGCAAATTTGTGTTTTCCCATTTTTGGCAAAAATTCGAAAATTCAAAATGGCCGCCATTTTTGGGGAGGGGAAAATTTTTTGAAAATTGCAAAGATTGCATTCCTTAGATACCCTGTGGGTCGAAAATTTCGACGAAATCGCTCTATCTCGCACGGTTAAGGAGATAGAAGCAAATTTGTGTTTTCCCATTTTTGGCAAAAATTCGAAAATTCAAAATGGCCGCCATTTTTGGGGAGGGGAAAATTTTTTGAAAATTGGAAATATTACATTCCTTAGATACCCTGTGGGTCGAAAATTTCGACGAAATCGCTCTATCTCGCACGGTTAAGGAGATAGAAGCAAATTTGTGTTTTGCCATTTTTGGCAAAAATTCGAAAATTCAAAATGGCCGCCATTTTTGGGGAGGGGAAAATATTTTGAAAATTGCAAAGATTGCATTGCTTAGATACCCTGTGCGTCGAAAATTTTGCCGAAATCGCTCTATCTCGCACGGTTAAGGAGATAGAAGCAAATTAGTGTTTTGCCATTTTTGGCAAAAATTCGAAAATTCAAAATGGCCGCCATTTTTGGGGAGGGGAAATTTTTTTGAAAATTGCAAATATTACATTCCTTAGATACCCTGTGGGTCGAAAATTTCGACGAAATCGCTCTATCTCGCACGGTTAAGGAGATAGAAACAAATTTGTGTTTTGCCATTTTTGGCAAAAATTCGAAAATTCAAAATGGCCGCCATTTTTGGGGAGGGGAAAATTTTTGGAAAATTGCAAAGATTGCATTCCTTAGATACCCTGTGGGTCGAAAATTTCGACGAAATCGCTCTATCTCGCACGGTTAAGGAGATAGAAGCAAATTTGTGTTTTGCCATTTTTGGCAAAAATTCGAAAATTCAAAATGGCCGCCATTTTTGGGGAGGGGAAAATTTTTGGAAAATTGCAAATATTACATTCCTTAGATACCCTGTGGGTCGAAAATTTCGACGAAATCGCTCTATCTCGCACGGTTAAGGAGATAGAAGCAAATTTGTGTTTTGCCATTTTTGGCAAAAATTCGAAAATTCAAAATGGCCGCCATTTTTGGGGAGGGGAAATTTTTTTGAAAATTGCAAATATTACATTCCTTAGATACCCTGTGGGTCGAAAATTTCGATGAAATCGCTCTATCTCGCACGGTTAAGGAGATAGAAGCAAATTTGTGTTTTCCCATTTTTGGCAAAAATTCGAAAATTCAAAATGGCCGCCATTTTTGGGGAGGGGAAAATTTTTTGAAAATTGCAAAGATTGCATTCCTTAGATACCCTGTGGGTCGAAAATTTCGACGAAATCGCTCTATCTCGCACGGTTAAGGAGATAGAAGCAAATTTGTGTTTTCCCATTTTTGGCAAAAATTCGAAAATTCAAAATGGCCGCCATTTTTGGGGAGGGGAAAATTTTTTGAAAATTGCAAAGATTGCATTCCTTAGATACCCTGTGGGTCGAAAATTTCGACGAAATCGCTCTATCTCGCACGGTTAAGGAGATAGAAGCAAATTTGTGTTTTGCCATTTTTGGCAAAAATTCGAAAATTCAAAATGGCCGCCATTTTTGGGGAGGGGAAAATATTTTGAAAATTGCAAAGATTGCATTGCTTAGATACCCTGTGCGTCTAAAATTTTGCCGAAATCGCTCTATCTCGCACGGTTAAGGAGATAGAAGCAAATTAGTGTTTTGCCATTTTTGGCAAAAATTCGAAAATTCAAAATGGCCGCCATTTTTGGGGAGGGGAAAATTTTTGGAAAATTGCAAAGATTGCATTCCTTAGATCCCCTGTGGGTCGAAAATTTTGCCGAAATCGCTCTATCTCGCACGGTTAAGGAGATAGAAGCAAATGTGTGTTTTGCCATTTTTGGCAAAAATTCGAAAATTCAAAATGGCCGCCATTTTTGGGGAGGGGAAATTTTTTTGAAAATTGCAAATATTACATTCCTTAGATACCCTGTGGGTCGAAAATTTCGACGAAATCGCTCTATCTCGCACGGTTAAGGAGATAGAAGCAAATTTGTGTTTTGCCATTTTTGGCAAAAATTCGAAAATTCAAAATGGCCGCCATTTTTGGGGAGGGGAAAATTTTTGGAAAATTGCAAAGATTGCATTCCTTAGATCCCCTGTGGGTCGAAAATTTTGCCGAAATCGCTCTATCTCGCACGGTTAAGGAGATAGAAGCAAATTTGTGTTTTGCCATTTTTGGCAAAAATTCGAAAATTCAAAATGGCCGCCATTTTTGGGGAGGGGAAATTTTTTTGAAAATTGCAAATATTACATTCCTTAGATACCCTGTGGGTCGAAAATTTCGACGAAATCGCTCTATCTCGCACGGTTAAGGAGATAGAAACAAATTTGTGTTTTGCCATTTTTGGCAAAAATTCGAAAATTCAAAATGGCCGCCATTTTTGGGGAGGGGAAAATTTTTGGAAAATTGCAAAGATTGCATTCCTTAGATACCCTGTGGGTCGAAAATTTCGACGAAATCGCTCTATCTCGCACGGTTAAGGAGATAGAAGCAAATTTGTGTTTTGCCATTTTTGGCAAAAATTCGAAAATTCAAAATGGCCGCCATTTTTGGGGAGGGGAAAATTTTTGGAAAATTGCAAATATTACATTCCTTAGATACCCTGTGGGTCGAAAATTTCGACGAAATCGCTCTATCTCGCACGGTTAAGGAGATAGAAGCAAATTTGTGTTTTGCCATTTTTGGCAAAAATTCGAAAATTCAAAATGGCCGCCATTTTTGGGGAGGGGAAATTTTTTTGAAAATTGCAAATATTACATTCCTTAGATACCCTGTGGGTCGAAAATTTCGATGAAATCGCTCTATCTCGCACGGTTAAGGAGATAGAAGCAAATTTGTGTTTTCCCATTTTTGGCAAAAATTCGAAAATTCAAAATGGCCGCCATTTTTGGGGAGGGGAAAATTTTTGGAAAATTGCAAAGATTGCATTCCTTAGATACCCTGTGGGTCGAAAATTTCGACGAAATCGCTCTATCTCGCACGGTTAAGGAGATAGAAGCAAATTTGTGTTTTCCCATTTTTGGCAAAAATTCGAAAATTCAAAATGGCCGCCATTTTTGGGGAGGGGAAAATTTTTTGAAAATTGCAAAGATTGCATTCCTTAGATACCCTGTGGGTCGAAAATTTCGACGAAATCGCTCTATCTCGCACGGTTAAGGAGATAGAAGCAAATTTGTGTTTTGCCATTTTTGGCAAAAATTCGAAAATTCAAAATGGCCGCCATTTTTGGGGAGGGGAAAATATTTTGAAAATTGCAAAGATTGCATTGCTTAGATACCCTGTGCGTCTAAAATTTTGCCGAAATCGCTCTATCTCGCACGGTTAAGGAGATAGAAGCAAATTAGTGTTTTGCCATTTTTGGCAAAAATTCGAAAATTCAAAATGGCCGCCATTTTTGGGGAGGGGAAAATTTTTGGAAAATTGCAAAGATTGCATTCCTTAGATCCCCTGTGGGTCGAAAATTTTGCCGAAATCGCTCTATCTCGCACGGTTAAGGAGATAGAAGCAAATGTGTGTTTTGCCATTTTTGGCAAAAATTCGAAAATTCAAAATGGCCGCCATTTTTGGGGAGGGGAAATTTTTTTGAAAATTGCAAATATTGCATTCCTTAGATACCCTGTGGGTCGAAAATTTCGACGAAATCGCTCTATCTCGCACGGTTAAGGAGATAGAAGCAAATTTGTGTTTTGCCATTTTTGGCAAAAATTCGAAAATTCAAAATGGCCGCCATTTTTGGGGAGGGGAAAATTTTTGGAAAATTGCAAAGATTGCATTCCTTAGATCCCCTGTGGGTCGAAAATTTTGCCGAAATCGCTCTATCTCGCACGGTTAAGGAGATAGAAGCAAATTTGTGTTTTGCCATTTTTGGCAAAAATTCGAAAATTCAAAATGGCCGCCATTTTTGGGGAGGGGAAATTTTTTTGAAAATTGCAAATATTACATTCCTTAGATACCCTGTGGGTCGAAAATTTCGACGAAATCGCTCTATCTCGCACGGTTAAGGAGATAGAAGCAAATTAGTGTTTTGCCATTTTTGGCAAAAATTCGAAAATTCAAAATGGCCGCCATTTTTGGGGAGGGGAAAATTTTTGGAAAATTGCAAAGATTGCATTCCTTAGATCCCCTGTGGGTCGAAAATTTTGCCGAAATCGCTCTATCTCGCACGGTTAAGGAGATAGAAGCAAATGTGTGTTTTGCCATTTTTGGCAAAAATTCGAAAATTCAAAATGGCCGCCATTTTTGGGGAGGGGAAATTTTTTTGAAAATTGCAAATATTACATTCCTTAGATACCCTGTGGGTCGAAAATTTCGACGAAATCGCTCTATCTCGCACGGTTAAGGAGATAGAAGCAAATTTGTGTTTTGCCATTTTTGGCAAAAATTCGAAAATTCAAAATGGCCGCCATTTTTGGGGAGGGGAAAATTTTTGGAAAATTGCAAAGATTGCATTCCTTAGATCCCCTGTGGGTCGAAAATTTTGCCGAAATCGCTCTATCTCGCACGGTTAAGGAGATAGAAGCAAATTTGTGTTTTGCCATTTTTGGCAAAAATTCGAAAATTCAAAATGGCCGCCATTTTTGGGGAGGGGAAATTTTTTTGAAAATTGCAAATATTACATTCCTTAGATACCCTGTGGGTCGAAAATTTCGACGAAATCGCTCTATCTCGCACGGTTAAGGAGATAGAAGCAAATTTGTGTTTTGCCATTTTTGGCAAAAATTCGAAAATTCAAAATGGCCGCCATTTTTGGGGAGGGGAAAATTTTTGGAAAATTGCAAATATTAAATTCCTTAGATACCCTGTGGGTCGAAAATTTCGACGAAATCGCTCTATCTCGCACGGTTAAGGAGATAGAAGCAAATTTGTGTTTTGCCATTTTTGGCAAAAATTCGAAAATTCAAAATGGCCGCCATTTTTGGGGAGGGGAAAATTTTTTGAAAATTGCAAAGAGTACACTCCTCAGATACCCTGCGGGTCGAAAATTTTGCCGAAATCGCTCTATCTCGCACGGTTAAGGAGATAGAAGCAAATTACTCAAAAGTAGTACTGAAAATACACAATGAAGTACCTAAATGGCTATTACTCATGTACTGACAAAGCTATCAGTCCCAAATGCAATACCAAGCGAGCTATGGACATAACAATCTTGTATTCAAAATTGTAGTAAAATATCTTTAATTATTTTGGCTTAAATGCACGGAAACCAATGGGTACTGAAAATAGCTGTACTTAAGTATTACTCAGTAAGCAAAAGAGGTACAACAGCCAAAAGCAATCCCAAGCAAGCTACTGACCCAATAAGCCTGCATACCAAATTTGGTGACAATAGCTCTAATACTTTTCCTTTAAATGAGCGGAAACCATGCGTGACGCCGGACATCGGACGCCGGACGCCGGACATCGGACATCGGACGGCGAAAAAAGCAAAAATAATATATCCACCCCCCAGGGGGGTGGACATAATCATCATTTTTTTTTTTAATTATAAAACTTTGAAAGGTTTCACCTGACCTGATGTTAAACATGTAAAGCAATAATGCTTTCTCCCAATAGATGCCTCTTTAAACAAAACTCAACTGTTTTTAAACATTGATTGAACTGAATACCCATTACAGATATATGTCACAACACAACTTAAAATTCTGTCCACAACACTTCCAATCCTTTTGCCTCATTGGTTTGGAGGGTTTTTAAATCTGTTTACAGAATTGAAATTAGAATGTTATCACTAAAAAGAGTACTCTACAACGAGCACTCTTTTAGTAATAAATGTAATGTTTGAATTTTTCCTGAAAATTAATGGAAATTTGCCCATTTTATGTCACTTTTAAGACGAATGTTTTAAAAAGGTTATTATTTGAGTAGAAAGAGTTCTTTTTTCCTGATTTTGTACTGCAAATAATTTATTACTCGAATCTTTAACAAGTACTTGAGTACTCCTTAACAGTCCTTGCTCATATGCATGTATATGTCATATCAGAAAGTCCAATTCATCGGAATTTCAAATTCTGATATATAAAACTCCAACTGGAGTAACTGTTGTGATTTCAGAAACTCCAACTGGAGTTTGCTTTGGATATTGTCACAATTTGAAAGTTCAACAATTATTGTAGCCACAATACTAGTGTTAAGAAAAAAAATTTGGAAACCATTTTGTAAAGTGACTTCTGGGATATATTACATTAAAATTTCTAGCCCTTTCTTGGCAATCACTGAGCACCGGCAAGTGTCTTCATGTGGGCATAAAAATGAAATCACAGAATGTATTGACCTCAAAGAATATAAACATTTATATATAATGAAATTGACGCAACATCCCCTTATGCCCTTGAGGACAAAAAGGAAGTCGAGGGAAGTGTCGGGTCAAAATCTAAAATTAGCGCCCGCTAGGGGAGATGTACTATGGTGGAGGGTATGCAAGTCTGAACAAGTAGTTTTTTAACTGGCTTCGAAACCCTGTCATTAACGCTCGATAGGAGAGGGTTATTGTAATCAGTTTGTTTCTGTCTGTCTCTCTGTGCACCATTTCGCCCTTATAACTCAAAAACTATAACACCAATCGAGCTCAAATTTGGTGGGCAGGTATTTTATGGGGTACAGACGGACTCTTTCAAATTTGGTGTAAAAACTAAAGCCAGGAGAGAGTTTTTCTTATTTTTAATTGGGCTTTTACAGTGAAATCTGCTTCTCTGTCTGTGCACCATTTTGCCCTTATAACTCAAAAACTATAACTTCAATCAATCTCAAATTTGGTGGGAAGGTATTTCATGGGGTACAGACGGATTCTTCCAAATTTGGTCTAATTTGTTTGAAAATTAAAGCCAGGAGAGAGTTTTTCTTATTTTAATTGGGAATACACAGTGAAACTGCTGCTCTTCATCACATACGTAAAAATCAATATTTTGCTTTCTGATGATGTCATTACTAAGTGATGTCAAAATGTAACTGCCATTGTGAGGTCACAAACCTAGCTTGTGATACTTGATGTCTTTAAGTAAAAATATTTCTTCTCATTGTATGTCTTGAAATGGACATAAACATAATAAAGAGGGAGGTGGTATATTCATCATTTTTATTAATTATTATTTCTGTTTTATTTTCTCTTTTTTCTTTCAATTCCTTGACAGTCCACAAAAAATTACCATGCATGATTTTCACCAAGAAGTGACCTTTAAGCAGAATTTTTACCTCCACCAGCAGTTTATGTTTTTGTGTGTTAATTGTTTATGTTTGTTTTATTTTTTATTTTTTGTGTGTGTGTGTGTGCGTGTTTAGATTACTCCAAAACTAATGAACAGATCTTTATTTAAAAATTTGTGAGTAGGACCTGACTGAAGGAAGAAGTTACTAAAAGAAAGATCAGGATCTTATTTTAGATACAAACAAGAGGGTCAAAGATGCCCCAAAAGGCGGGTTGCGCCGGCAGCAATAAGGTTAGCAACTGCTTTAATTACATTTAGAAACAAGGAAAGAAATGTTAGGTTACCCAGTTAAGGTGACTGTGTTAGATGTGCTAAGAAACGTAAAACTTGTAATCTAGGTTACATAATTGTATCTATGCTATAAACAGACAAACGAAAGGACAGAATTACACCAATTTCGAAAGCAACTTAGCTATGATGGTGATGTATCTCCCTATCAAGTTTGAATTCGATTGGACATAGCGTTTTCGAGTTAGAGTCTGGACAAGGCTATGTTGACGAGCTAACGGACAAACAAACTGAGAGAATTACATGAATTTCGAAAGGAACCTAGCTATGATGGTGATCTATCTCCCTGTCAAGTTTGAATTCGGTTGGAAAAACCGTTTTAGAGTTAGAGTCCGGAAACAAAAATGTGGACAGACAGATGGATGGACAAACGGACAAACAAACGGACAGAATTACACCAATTTTGAAAGGAACCTAGCTATGATGGTGATCTATGTCCCTGTCAAGTTTGAATTCGATTGGACAAACTGTTTTCGAGTTAGAGACCGGAAACGAAAATGTGGATGGACAGAAGGATGGACAGATAAATGGACAAAAAAACGGACAAACAAACAGACGGAATTACACCAATTTTGAAAGAAACCTAGCTATGATGGCGATCTATATCCCTGTCAAGTTTGAATTCAATTGGACAAACTGTTTTTGAGTTAAGAGTCCGGAAACGAAAATGTGGACAGACGGATGGACAAAATGAACAAAAAATGTGGACGGACAGACGGACGTCGGACACATCAATCTAATAGGCGGGTTGGTTACACGCAACCCGCCTAAAAACGAACAAATGGACAGAAAAACAAGACAAATGAACGGACGGATTTACACCAATTTCGAAAGGAACCTAGCTATGATGGTGATGTATGTCCCTGTGAAGTTTGAATTAGATTGGAGTAACCGTTTTCGAGTTAGAGTCCGGAAACAAAAATGTGGACGGACAGATGGATGGACAGAAAAACGGACAAAAACGAAGAAACGGACGGAAAAACGGACAAACAAACAGACGGAATTTCACCAATTTCGAAAGGAACCTAGCTATGATGGTGATCTATCTCCCTGTGAAGTTTGAATTTGATTGGTCAAACCGTTTTAAAGTTAGAGTCCGGAAATGAAAATGTGGACAAACAGATGGATGGACAGACAAACGGACGAAAAACGGACAAACGAACACACGGAATTTCACCAATTTCGAAAGGAACCTAGCTATGATGGTGATCTATCTCCCTGTGAAGTTTGAATTTGATTGGTCAAACCGTTTTAAAGTTAGAGTCCGGAAACGAAAAATGTGGACGGACAGACGGACGTCGGACACAAGGGCTGTTAAAGAGTACTCGAGTACTCAAAGATTAGATTACTAAATTATTTGGAGTACAAAATGAACAAAAGAGTACTCTTTTACACTCAAATAGTGACCTTTTATAAACCATTCTTGATAAAAGTGACATAAACTGGGTAAATTTCTTTTAATTTTCATGGCAAAATGGCACATTTTGTTGTATTTATCGCTAAAAGAGTACTCGTTTTAGAGTAGAGTAATGGTGAGAGAGTACTCGAGTACAAAATTTGCTACTCGTGGCAGCCCTATCGGACACATCAATCTAATAGGCGGGTTGGTTACACGCAACCCGCCTAAAAATTCATGATTTTTCAGAGGTACCATTTCAATGTATTTTTAATGACTTTAGCTATCTACTTGATATTTCTATGAAAATTAATTTACATGTTTGGTTTTATTTTATTGTCTTCCTTACAATATTTTATATCACTTGAGAGACTGGTCACATGGAGTCGAGCGTTTTGCTCTCTCTGAGTGCATCTTGTTGTATTCTGTGATTGGACTGATTGTGGAAGTCTTTCATTCAGTGGGAGAAGCCATTGCAAAACCTCGCCTACCTATGGCCTTCTTTGGACAAACCGAGGAGAGAGCCGACTCCCACGAGTAAGGCTTCTGGTTTGATTGAGGATGACAAGTATATGGGTTGGGAGAATCTAATGGCCTTGAATGTAATTAGATTATACTTAAACACGATACAGTATGAAATGGGGAGCCAATGTAGTTTTTGACGACAGGAAGGAACATGGCTTGTTTTATCAAGTCTGAAGACAATTCTATAAAAAAAAAAACAAGCAATCGGTGCCCGTGAACGCGCTCTGTGTCAGCTGACTGTGTGTTTTGAGTTTCAGAGTGACAGAAGAAAAGGACACTAAAGTTGTACCCTGCAAATGGTATTCAGAAGGAATGTAACAAGGTAACTGTTGAGGTGTATTCAGAAGGAATGTAACAATGCAACTGTTGAGGTGTAAAATGTAGGTTAAAACATTTTTAAAATACTGCAAATGCAATAGTCTTTTAGTTACAACTGATTTACTCAACAGTGAGAATCTCAAAGTAGCTTTTGCTCAGCTATGCAATCAGTTAAAGGGCTGCAATTTTAAGTAGGTAAATAACATATTTAAAGAAATGCTGTAAATGAAATAGTTTTCAAGTTACAACTGATTTACTCAAAAGTGAGAACCTGAAAGTAGCTATTACTCAGCTGTGCAAGGAGCTACAGGTCCGCGATTTAACTATTTTATAGCTGACCCAAAAGTAGGTTAATAACTTATTTAAACAAAATACTGTAAATGCAATAGTTTTCAAGTTACAACAGATTTACTGAACAGTGAAGATCTAAAAGTAGCTATTGCTCAGCTGTGCCATGAGCTACAGGTTTACAATTTCAATTTGTTATAGCTTACCCAGAAGTATGTGAACAACATATTTAAACAGAATACTCTAAATGCAATAGTTTTCCAGTTACATCTGATTTACTCAACAGCGAGAACCTGCTCTTGCTCGGCTATGCCATGACATACATGTCTGCAATTTAACTATGTTATAGCTGACCCAAAAGTAGATGAACAACATATTTATAGAAAATACTTTAAATGCAATAGTTTTCAAGTTACAACTGATTTATGCAACAATGAGAACCTGAGTATAGCTATTACATAGCTATGCCATGAGATACACAACGGCAAATTTACAATGTTATAGCTAATTCAAAATATGTGAATAACATATTTAAAGAAAATACTCTAAATGCAATAGTTTTCAAGTTACAACTGATTTCCTCAACAGTGACAACCCAAAGTAGCTATTACTCAGCTATGCAATGAGCTACGGGTCTGCAATTTTACTATGTTATAGCTGACCCAAAAGTAGCTGAATAACATATTTACACAAAATTCTCTAAATGCAATAGTTTTTGATAGGGCTGCAAGCGAGCCCGAAAATGCGCCTCGATTCCTCGTTTTGAAAGAACCGACTCGGACTCAGTTAATCGCTTGATTATCGCCCACGAAATAAACTGCTTCATATTTTGACATATCACGCCTTATAAAATTATTAAAATGCATACAACAGGAAAGAATGTTGATAAGTAACACCTACGTTCTTAACTTCATTAGTAGGGGAGATGGAATTTCCAAGAAGCTGGGTAGGAAATTTTTGCATTAGGGATTCCCTGGCCCGTCTATCACCAATGACGGTGATTTCTGTTTTCTCTGGGTTAAGTTTCAGTTTAATGCCATCCATCCATTTTTGGACACAAGCAAGATACTCAATGAGCTCAGCAATACTGGATCAAAGTTCCTGGAGTCTAGTGCTAAGTATATGTATAAATTCATTAAAATACACAGTTCAAATGATGAAATATGGAGCCTGTACAAATCTGCGGTAGATATTAAATCTGCCTGGGCGACATCAAACTTTTAATTTGGCCAGGACGGACTTATAATCTGCCTGGGTGAGTTTGCCTAGGCCGATGTAATCCACCTGGATTTTAATTTGGCCTTACATATATGGAAATACATATAAAGGTAATCTATTAACAAAAGTACAAGCTACTTTATCTAATAATTGTAAAGGTATAGCCAACCTTGACACTAAGCAGGGCTAATTTAAATCCAAAATTTATATAGACCCATCAAACCTTACCAGTTGATCTCTCTGAAAAATCACCACTCTTCCGCCCTTGTCTCCTGTTGCAAGGAGTTCTCCTGTATCATTGTATTCTACACACGAGATTATGTCAGCTGTAAAAACAACACATAATACCGCATGTCGTTTTTTTTCATGTGAAAACAATAGCACAACTACATAACATGGATGTCAAACGTCCACTTGGGTTGTACAGAAATGTAACACACTCGAGCAGCATGTACTGTGCAAGATTAAATCAGCCAATTTACTGTAAAAGCTCTAAGTATAACAAATAGTGTTTGAATTCGTCCCCAATTTTCCAGCTTGAGTAACTGCCTTTTTAACAAATAATGATTGAACAAGCCTTAACATTGTATCCATAGGAAAGTAAGGTATGTTACATGCTAAATTGATTATTTAAATTGTTAATAACCAACCATTGCTTTAGTGTCATGGACAAGTTTTGCAGTCAACTTTTATTGTTTCACCACTAACAAGCATTACCATCTTCACAGTAGTATAGGGATTGGTGCTCGATCTTTCAATATCGATCGATCATCCCACAGAACTGCCAATATCGACACTCACTACTAGTATTTCAATATCGAAATAACATACACCAAACAGACAAAAAAATTTTAAAATGCTTATTTTACAGCTTAAACGTATTTTTATTGCATAAAATCTTTAAAAAGACACAGTTTCAACAAATACAAAATGGTGTCAACTCTGCCCCCATCTTTGTTTACATTGTCAGTGACCTACTTCCGGTTTCACGGAAGAGAGCTAGTACACAGGAAAGCATAAAAGACCTGTTTTATGTAACTTTTGTTACTTTTCTTTATATTTGCTATTGCAGCAATGTATTTTTGGTGGATAAATAGCATGTTTTATTATTTCTTGAATTAATATGTTCACGTTTTTAAATAACTTGTATTATCGCTCACGGCTTACGTTACCGGTCCCGATATTGAAATATCGATCGATCCACCACCCTAAATTTTTATTCGATATCGATCCTCAATATGGCTCTCGATCCCTATACTACTTCACAGTCACTAAACATATGGAGTACATTTTAGTGATTTTACTGGTGCAGTTGTAATAACTTCACCTTTATTCTCATCAAAACTCACTATAACAAGAAACTCAAATAACAAATAGGGCTAATGTTTGCAGACAACGGGGCCAGTAATTTTGGATAAAACTACTAGCACAGAATCCTACATATTCTTCTACCTGCTGTATCTTTGCAATCACTACATGATCAAGCAGCAACTACAAGTGTATGAAACAGGAATATCTTGTCCACTGAAAGGTTACTATCAAAGTATGGTTTTACGCCCCACTTAGACAGTACCAAAGGTTTAGCAAGATTAAGGATTTGCTTTGTCAAGATGCCAGTGTAACCCTATAGTAAGGCTGCAAGCGAGCCAGAAATGTTCCTCGACTCCTCATTTTGGAAGAACCCGTAGGTACTCATTTCAATATCGCACATGAAATAAACTGCCACATATTTGGAAATTTAACACCTTATATAAGAGCTGAAATAAATAAAGTGTAAAGGAATCTTTGTAATTCTTTCAATTTTGAGAAAAAGACACATTAATAAACAGGAAACTTTAGCCATGCGAAATTTAAGGCATTTTCAAAAGGGGGATGGGTCAGTAGGCCTGGTGACTGAGTAATCGGTATCAAGTGCATTTTAATCCAGGATGGGATGCTAGCAGATTTTTCTTTTTGGTATTCAGAAATGCAAAACTGTTCCCATTCCAAGACACCAAAATAAATGGCTTTTTAGAATTTATTTCCCCAATCGAACTGGCTGTCAACAGGAAATGGATTTGATCAAAACAGGTTTATCAAAAACTGCTGCAAAAACTACTGGATAAAGGGTGAATTTTTTTTCCAGATAATCTTAGGTTTCTAATCAGATTTTCCAACGATTTTATCCACTAACAATCAACATCTCAGAATTAATATTTCTTTTTATTTCAGTACAATGGTCTCGATACCATAATACCGCCCATTATACCGGTGATACAGTCTCATTTTTAATTTTAATGAAATATTGTGACCAGATTTTAAACCACCATTTTGCTTGTCAACACATAGTATTGAAGGAAAACTTAAAACAGTTGACACAAACCATTATTATGAAGAATTCATACGATTTTATCCTACATTTTGTTCATCTGCAGACTTTTATAGCGATTTCATTTAGCAGACCTACCATGCAAATAAATTACGACACTACACTATATAATAGGGCCGCGAACGGTTACTCGAGCCTCGATTAGATGAGTCGATCTTGGCTAGTACTAGAGTCCATTTTAAGTACTCGGTACTCGCGCGGCATTGTATTATCGCCCACTAATGAAACGTTTGTGTAAAATATGCTGCATTTCAGCATTTCCGTCACATAACATCAATTAAGGTTGTGGTTTTCGCTTGAAAACGTATAATTTACTACTTATTCTATAATATTTGGTTAAATAGAAAATGTTTTTCTTCAAAAGTTTTGTTTCGAGAATCGACTATTTGTTTACAGAAGGCTTCTAATGGTGGGAACTAAATCTCGCGGTTACTCAAATTCGGGCCGGTTGTCAGAAGGTGAGTACTCGGTGCCGTTTTTTGTAGGGATGGGTCGGTATGAAAAATATGTACATCGGGAGGTCGCCAATGCAAAACCGTACAGATTCCGGGATTCCGCGTTTTAGTGCACCCCAAACAAACATGGACGTTTCCTCTTCACGACATCACAATAAAAGTGACCAAATGGATGAAATACCGAGATAAAAATTTATAATTTCTTCAGATTTCTTGTTTGTTCCCAATATTTTAAGTTTTCCTCGAGTTATATGGGCTGACAAGCGAGATTGAGGTTATAAATAGACGTAACCAAAATATGGCAGTTCTGCTCAACGTAATCGCAACATTCATTAATAAAATCTGCAAATGCCTGAAAATTTGGGAGAAAAGCTGTAATTTCTTCAGATTTCGGGTATGTTTCTAATATTTTATCCCTTCCTTCCATTATATGTGCTGACAAGCGAAGTGGCGGTTGTAAAATCTCGTCACGGTATTTCAGTAAAATACTCTCGATACCGAGATACCGGAACTACCGACCCATCCCTAGTTTTTTGTACCCGTCCCAGCCCTACTATATAACCTTATCTCACTTGTCAACACTTACAGTTAAAGGGAAAATATTGAAAATAAACCAGATCCTACATTTCTGCATATTTGGGGACTTTTACTATGATTTTGTTGAAGAGGAAATGCCCCTATGGAATGATTACAGAATTGGTTTCTGGCATTGCACCTTGGAGTCTGTCTTGGCTGAGATTAACTGATTAAGTGCTATAAAAGCCTAGAATAGAATAGTAAAGTTTAAGGCTGTGAACGGGTAGTCAGTATTCGAGAGTGGGGTCGATTTGGGAAGATCTCGAGTGCTTTCTGGTCCACTAGATCGTCATTAACTACTTCAATATACGAAGTGGCTAATGAACAGGCACCCAGTCAATAGAAAATGTTATTATCAAGCGGGTCCCATTTATTCTTTGTACAGATCTGTATGTAAGCATGCTTCATCTAGCCCTTTAATTTCATTGGTTCCTTACCTAATTGGTTTATACTAAGTTGTAGGGCCGGGTCGGTAGCAGATTTTTCATTTCGGTATCCCGCCAGTGTAAAACCGTACCGATTCCAGGATACCGAAAGAAGAAATTGCGTTCTAACATATCCCCAATCGAATAGGCCCACCAACCGGAAGTAAGATTCGCGAAAAGAAAACATTGCAGTTCTGAAAGAAATCACTATAAAAGTGCCAAAATATATAAAAATATTCGATAAAAATTTGGTATTTCTTCAGATTTGAGGTTTGTTTCTAATACTTTGTTTTCCCTCAATATTATATACTGACATACGAAATACCGGCTGTAAAGTTTCACCACAGTGTTAAAGTGAATTGGTCTCGATACCGAGATACTGGTGTTACCGACCCTGCCCTACTAAGTGGGTACCAATTGCTGAAATCGTCAGTATGGCTACCCTAACTCTGTATGTATGTTTCTCAATTAGCCTTTTAATTTCATTGGTTGATTATCTGAATTAATTAATATTTGCTACACGAAATGTAGTAAATTACATTCTGACGTCATTACAAGGGGGGTGGGGTGTGTGTGTGTGTTAAATTATAGCAATTCAGACATGAACATATTCTGACATGATTACTTACAATTTTCTATTCACGGGTAAATTATCAAATACTCACTTGTAAAATAGAACAGGGAACCCGATCGATAGGTAACGTTTCTAACGATAAGGGACCCGATCAATAGACTCTTGCTGCAATATATTATATTGTCGCCCACTTTATCAAATTTTTTCAGACAGCAAAGAATGACAACACTGCAAAATATCGAAATTCTTTGTATATCGGGTAGTGCTGGGATGATGTTTGCAAACTTCGGTATTATCGCTCGCTGGCTCACTGCCGATCAATGACCGGTAAAATTTAAGTACAAACGATGTTTGCTAAATTCATTTCTTTGTAGCCTTTTGGTCACAATAAAACACCAACTGTTTTAATTAGTATAGGGATTGATGCTCGATCTTTCAATATCGATCGATCATCCCACAGAACTGCCGATATCGACACACACTACCAGCATTTCAATATCGAAATAACATACAACAAACACAAAAATTATTTTAAAAATGGCAATTTTACTGCTTAAATGCATATTTATTGTATAAAATCTTTAAAAGGCACATTTACAACTGAAACAAAACGGGGTCAAGTCTGGCGCCATCTTTGTTTACATTGCCAGTGACCTACTTCCTGTTTCACGGAAGGGATACAAAACCTGACAGCTAGTGCACAGGAAAGCAAGAATACTCTTGTTTAATGTACGTTTTGTTCATTTTATTTAATTTTATATTGCAGAAATATATTTTTGATGCATAAGTAGTATCTTTTGATTTTTTCATGAATTTATATGTGCACGTTTTCAAAGAACCTCTATTATCGCCCACGGCTTATGTTAACAGTCCCGATATTGAAATATCGATCGATCCATAACCCTAAATTTTCATTCGATATCGATCCTCAACATGGGTCTCGATCCCTATACTAGTTTTAATATTTGGTAAAAATATGAAATAGTCATCAGTTAAAATGACAAAACAAGCCGTGAATGCAATAAATCTAACGTAAATGGAAACACATTGGGGTTTTCCCACTGTTGTCAGGGTAATCATAAAATTAGCCAATCACAAGTGGAGATACATAAAGCATGGTCTGTTAGTGAGGGAGACGTCTGTGAATGGCTTTTATATTATATTTTGGTTATATTTATCGTAATTTGTGTGTATTTCACCTGTTATTATTTAATATTTGATTTTTCTGCCTGGTTTTCAATTTCTACTCCATGATCGGAAATGTTCGAAGTTTGCTCACAAATCTCCGATACGAACATCGACAGGTAAAGTCATGGCGATCTCCCAGCACTAATATCGGGAATATAACATGTTTTGATTACCCTTCACTATTTTAATACAAAGACATTGTTTCCGGAAACAGTTTTGTTTATGGAGAGGAAAAAAATGTGCATACTAAAACATGCGAATACCCAACTGCAAGACAAATTTGGCTAGTTCGGGTACTGGGGTGGATTTTAACCACTTGTCGCAGTCTTACTAATGTTATCACTTTGGAATAGCAATACTATTTACAATAAAATTGCCCAGACAGTATATATATGTATTTTAAATAGGGGTGTGACCGAGCAGTCGACACTCGCCGAGCGAGGCGAATTTCACGAAAATTCGACCCCAATTCTTAGGGTCGATTACTCGTGTATATATAATAACCTATAGAACCGGTTATGTTTTTTAGTTAATAAAACATAAATAACATACCTTACTTTCATTAAATCGCATAATCCACCATTTGTAACATAAAATTAATGATATTATGTGCTGACAATAGCTAATTCAAGCGATTCAAAGCTTTTATCTTTATATTTTTTTCGTTTACGGGAGCCGCCATATTGGATGTCATTTCCTGTTATGGTGGATACTAAATGTCGCGAGGGCTCGATGTCGAGTCGAGTTTTTATCTGCGAGTAATCGACCCGAATTATTTGTACTCGTCCCACCCCTAATTTTAAAGGGCGTGGCTGCGGTACAGTAAAACCGTTCCCTGGAAAATATGCTACAGTACAGATTGACGCACTCCAGAAGTTTGTCTAGAGTGCAGTTTCAGTAACAATTGTTTTCATTGGTTAATTAGTAATACTTACAGAAGTCACGTTTGAAGACGAAAATTAGACTGGTTGGCCGGATCTTCTGTTTGTAAAATATGGATAGAAACCCCCATCATGGCCTCATTTTTCCTCAAGTCTGTGTATGCAAGTACTAGTATTTGACATTCAATTTGTAAAAATATTACTAGAAAACTTTAACAGTATGTGCGGCAAGAGTAAAATATTGCTATTGCTAAAATATTGCTTTTCAATTTTCAGTATAAAAACCTCCATCGTGGCCTCATATTTCCTTCACTCAATGCAATATTTAGGATACCAGCTTGAACTGCACTCTAATTAATTTACTGGGATACGGCAAATGAATGCTACAGTACCATACTGTAGAATTTCTTCTCGAATGCGGTAATTTACCATACTCCAGCCACTTCGTTTATTAAAAATCAGTATTTGACTAAGGTTGAATTCGGGTTTTTACGCCCCGTTCAAATGCCAGGGCCGGTATTCATAAAACCTGCTGAGACCAAATTTTGTCTCAAGTCTTAAGTTTTGGTCTCAAGTCTGAGACCAAAAGTGGTCCAAAAGACCAAAAGACTTGTTAGCTATTCATAAAACAGTTGAGACCAAATTTAGTCTCAGATTTGGTCTCAAACTTAAGACTGGTACATAGTCGTCTTAAATATTTTGTTCAAAGTCTCAAGCATTATTTCATCTTAACTGAGATTCATATTTTTATTTTTTATGGCTTAATGTAAAGTAGAAATAATTTACAACATATATACTACTTGGCCTAAATTTTTGTAACAACTGATAGCACAAATTTTTGCTTCAAGAGTACCTTACTTTGAGACAATTTTCAACAGAGTTTTCTGACTGCATAGCAACAAAGAAGTGGATCATGTGACATGAAAAATAAAAAACAGTTGACACAATTTTCTATTTATTTTTTATTTAAATGGACAGTATAATTTTTGTTAAGAATTAAAACACAAAAACTATTGATCTTTTAAAAAAATGTTGGATATATTTGCAAGTTTATGGTTTGTTTACATTGGAAAGACTTGAGACTGGTCTCAGCTTGGTCTCAGCTGAGAACCTGTTTGTGAATACAAAGTTGAGACTTGGTCTCAGCTGAGACTAAATCTCAAGCTGAGACTATTTTTTGTCTCAGACTTAAGATCTCTTTATGAATACGGCCCCAGGGTCACATTGAGACAGGTCTTCAAGCATTGCCACTTGTGGAATCCAATCTTTGAATGGGCGTTCCCATTTCAAATCAGTACTACAAGGAACATATTTTTTTCTGATTCGAAATATTGTTATCTGGTACTCAGCAAGCCATCAGTGAACATAAATTTACGATTACATGGCACCGGTTGACAAGAGCTGTCAAAAATATGAGGACAGTCATCCGGAAAACCCTCAACCCCCATAGATCCCTCGTCTTAGGCTGTAAAATGTAACCATAACATACCTTCAGTGACGTCCTCTTCCACTGTCCCCTTAACCTGTGAAAAACACCACTGTATATCTCCACCATTAGCTGAAAGAACAGAAACAAAGATGTCAAACTTGATTCCACTCGCTCTTATCCAAAACCGGAAGCTTTGACAACAAATATATAAAGTATAACTGTATACACACCTGCCATGGTATATCAAAAATAATGCTCATATACTAATATATATCACTATACAATCGATATTATACAAGTATGTGAGATAGTTAATTTCCGAATTGTTTGGATGGCATCCAATAAAGGACACCGGTATCCAAAAGCCTTTAACTTCAAAGATGGCGCACAATGGATTAGAGTGACGTTCGTGTTGAAAGGCATTATGGGTAATTGATTGGCGCGAACTTTAAATTGCTAGATTTTCGGGTTGCTGATACAAAATCTGAATAAATTGTACTAACCTCAGAGCAGGTTCTTTCCATAAATTATTTCAAAATGTTGTAATTAGACTATGTCATTCCATGTGAATATATTTCAGCGAACAGATGTATTTTTTTTTCTATCATGCAAACAATTTATCCATAACAGTCTACCAATTGTGCAATCTTTCAGTTTCTATTGATAGTTTCAACTGGCACTCATAAAGTAGCTATTGATTAATTAATGGTTCATGTTTAGTTTAGTTTTATTCTTAATTACAGGAACAATATTTTTTCTATGTTTAATTTCGCCTACTTAATTTATGAAAAACGAATCAGCTGTATTGAAATCACACAAAGTGATTTGTACAAGTTCAGTACAAGAGGATCTGAAAAACAGATCGTACAAACCTTTTTTGCTATTCTAGAAACATAAAATAGGCTATATCTGGAAAACTATAAATTAACGAAAAGCTTATGGGGATTCATATTTTTTATTCATTCTTGTACAGTTTTAGTTGTACAGTTTTTCATTTAATGCATTGCTGTCAAACTACAAAATAAATGTGAAAAAGTTCACATAACTAAACGCAGTTTTTCACTGTTGGTTAAAAGTATCAGTACTATATACAGCCAAATAAATATACAGGAAACATACATATAATTGTAACATGTAGTAAAAAAATGTAAATCAACAACTTGTTCAAACCCTGACTGTATGTTGGCACTAGAGTTTTTGTTCCTGACATTTTTTTAATAAAGGATCAACAAGTGAAGGTTTGTGAAAAAACTCTTGTAATTAAGAACTTAAACTAAAACAATACAGAGAAAACATTAACTGATTTTATGTAATGATCCTGGTCTATTTCACCTTCAGCAAACATAGAAATATCATAAAATTTATAATCGTGTATAATTAAGAAATTAAATACCAAGAAATTATCTGTCCATTTGCAACATAACAACAAATTTGCATTGCACAGGTTTTTATTCTTTCCAACAGCATTTGATATAAGTGGTTTAACATTATATCCAATGATGAAGCTGAACCAGTTACAAATTAAAGTTCATGAAGCAATTGCTAGATCTCCAAGCTTATAATTTTATCTTTGTAATACATAAGGACATTATGGAAAGCAAAAATGTTACTGTTACAAAAAAACAAAAACAAAATCTGAGTGTGTGTGGGAAATTAAACATGACGTTATCATTTTGTATCAGAAAACACTTGAAGAAAGCAAAAACTTACCCATTAAGTGAATGTTTCTCAAGAGTGGCTATAAATTACAAATACTTATTGTATAAAAGACCAAATTAAGTGTGAAACATATTCCCACAAGAATATCTATAATATAAACGTTAATAATGGGATCCACACATTTGACTTACTTATTTAATGGCCAATTTACCCACTCAATCACTCACTCTACCAACCAACCAATCAATCAATTAATCAATCATACTTTTGCAATATATGTTTAGAAAGTAGTATGTAAGGCACACATGTTTTATCACTCTATATCTCTGAGTTGCCTTGACTGAGCAGCTGTTTATGACAGATAAATCTACAAGTGAGCAGGAAAGTGACATCTACTTTTTCACATGATGAGCATTGAACCTATTATGAAACACAAGCTAGCCTGGGGGTTTGGCCCCAAAATACTAAACATTTTAAGCTGTTTTATTGGAAAGGAGGATTGGTTAAAGTGATTTATGAGCTGTTTCATCCTTATAAGACATTGTGAAGTATACTTATCAGAAGTTATTTAAAGTGCTAGAACAAGGCTTATCATATTACAGGGGAAAAACTGCGAATGTCAATGGCAATTGCAGTATGACTGAATTAGTTAATGAAAATGACGTGTACCTGGACTAATTTCAAAGGTAATCAAATGTAATATAATTAGATAAAGTTTGGTTAATGTATGCTTTTAGTAGGTTAAATTTTGTACAAATGAGGTTGTCTTGCACTGATAAACACATATGGCAGTTATGTTGTGCATGTGGTGGGGTAAAGGTCCATAACCTAGTAATTGGTGATCGTCTACATTTACGTATATTATTTTAAAGCATCTTCAGCTTTGACAGTGAAAATTAGTTACAAGTGAAATTATTAATATGTATATATTTCACATATATACCTTTTTTTTCATTAGAATCTGAACACGAGTGCAATAAATTCTAATGAATTTCTTAAAGCTTGGAAATTGGTAAATTTTTTTCCAGCTAAAATTTCCACTTAAATATATTATGTTCCGAGGCATGCATGCAAATGTATGTTGAAGACAGGGAATGATAATGTACCCATAAATTTAACAAATGCAAGAAACATGTTTATTTTATTTTATAACACTGAATCTTATTCTGTGTATGCATTAGCGCAGAATATACGCAATTTCAAAACACATTCACTAACAAAAAATCCCCAACCTGACTGATATAAACAAGCTATTTTTAGTCTGACTTTAATAGACCTCAATTGACAAAGACACACTGTTGCTTCTTGCACAAAAAGTACTAAACTCCAAAGTTCATGATGTTTTGAATATCTGTATGCAGAAAACATGCCCCTGTTTTTCACATGTATAACACGTTACATTATTACATGCCTCACAGAGCAATATATGTTAATATCTGGACGACAATAAATTAAACATCAGTTTTAAACATATAAAAAAATTGAGTGTTACATCTGTGCTTATACAATTTAGAGCATGAAAAAAATATATACTACGTCAAAAAAGAGACGCAATACAAATTGTAATTTATTATTTTATAAAATTTGTGTTTCTTTATTGAGTGAGTATATTAGGTGATTGTTCTCTTCAAAGTCAAAGTTGGGGTTTTACGTTCTGTTCCACAGCCAGGGTTTTATTGGGACCATAGAAAGCTTTTTTAATACGATTTCTATGATTGGGACAGCATTGCCACTTGTGGGACTCGAACCCACTGACACCCTATGATTAGATGCCAAACTTGTTAACCACTTGGCCACTGAGGAGCTTTGTTTCCTTCAAGCCGGTAGCTTAATTTATCTTTGTATAAGATTATTTCAACTGCAAAGCAAATTGAGTGGTAATTTGGATTCTGTATGTCATTAAGCATGAGTAAATAAAATAGCGTCAGTAAATAAAATAAGTTTTTGTTGAATGAGTCCATCTCATTTTAAAGTTCATTATCGCTTAGTAAAATGCACCGTAAAAGGTAATCAGCATTTCTTTGAAAATCTATCTGTAACTAGCACTTGTGTTAATACATATTTAAGTCAAACTAAGTCAAACTACATCCAACTTATCACAAATAAAATAAGCAAAAGTAAGGATTTTGCAGTCAAGTTTTCTCAAATTACAACAGAGAGCAGCATTTTTCTTTGCCAAAACAACAAAATGAGGAAGTTGTTTGAATTTTAAGAACTAATTTGCTGTAAATTCTTGGGAGTGTATTAAAAGACAAAATGAATTTAGTAAAAATCGACCTTTTAAAACCACCATTTAATAGTTAGAAAATTGGTCAAGTACTTTATCATAATCAAAGTACCATTTGACTTCTTAATTCATGATAAAAGTATGAACTAGTTATAGTCTACTTAGAAGCTTTGACAGGTCTCTCTTAAAACAAAATAAACTAACTTGAATAGCTAACAGAATATAAACCTGAAATAATTTGATAAATCCCAGTCACAATTGAAAAATCAAATTTCTACAATCAATTACAAAAAGAAGAAATTTATAACTAGAGGACTCAGAGAGTGCCTACCTCCACTAAGTCCCAACACCTCAAATATTTCTTTTGAGTGCAATCTCAAAAATCCTTAAAAATTTCCTGGATCCATGCAGTGATCCAGACCACTGCAAAAATCAAAACATCTGTTCCCCTTATGCCATTGCCAAAATTTTCTAAAACTTCATCAAAATGCATTTAGAACTATTCCCAGTTATTTCGCAAACAAACACCGCAAAATCAATAATGTAACAAATTATATAAATGTTTTTTTTTAAGCCAGAAAAAAAGACTATGTTAGTACAAACCATCTTCACAGTCGGATTTTCTGGATTTCGACCTGTGTAGTTTGGGCGACATGGCCCCAGCCATGGCATCTCTCACGTGATGCAAGCCTTGTCCAATATTCTGGATCATCAGTTTTGGCAGTTTGGGAGTTCCGGAATGTTTCTCAGATTTTTCTTTTTCATGTTTATTATTAGTTGCTTTTTCAGCCGTTGTTTCACTCATATTTGCTGTTGACCTCAATTTTGTGCTTAACAATATGTTGCTGACAGCTGCAGGTTTTTTTCTTTGTTTTTTTTTGTTTTTTTTTTTCAATAACGTACACAGTTTCCAATGCTAACCACTTAATAATGCACTCGTATATGTTAATAATTGGACACCTACGTTTTCTGTTAAAATACGTGAAAAACTTGATATCCTTATGAGATTGTTTTCATTCATGTGAAAACATGAATCATTGTCATCCTATGACGCACACAATTGCAAAATTTTCTCAAAACAAACATAAATAAGAAAATTTAAATCCTGAAAATATCCACAGTATGTTGACTCTGTTTAAAATGAATACAATCTATGTAAATGATATACAGCACGTGATCTAATTACTGCTGACATCAGTAAACGTATTAGTCCAAAAACACAATAATGTATATATAATTAACACATATGTTCCACAGGACACAATATATAATTGAATACATTTATTAGTATGTTCTCTATATATGTCACAGGAGTATATGGGTAGAGATATATCCTTTGTTTAAAAGCTGTTGTATATGCATCTCCCAAATTTCAATCTTTATCATGTTTTTCATTATCTATTCTTTATCATGTGTCAATGTACAGGTTAAAGCATACAGACACCAGTGTACTCCCCCATTCTTCACAAACCAATTGATAATCTCATTGAAGGTCCTTTATTCAGATTACTAAGACACACACTGTCAGGCTGAATATAAAATCCTTAAATGTACATAAAACTCTTGATCAACGTTTGCTTGACAGACAAAATGGAAAATTATAATAAATTTGGCAAGGGTTTTGAATAAACAAATGCAACCTGATTTCTTTTTTTTGAGAACGACAACAGCACATGCACTTATATTTACAACACAAAACTGAAACATACACTATTTATTCATAATAGGCTTATTTCTACACGTCTACACAGTTATCCAGTGTTTTATGGTGTATAACATACACATACATATACATACATATGTATATAAGTACTTTTATAACTGCATACATTGTAGGATAAAATTGGCTGTATACTTGTTTTCTTCTCCGTACTTTTTTGTTTGCGAGTGTGTAGTTTTTTATATCCTCAAACAAACGTGTTGTTCATTTCATGCAGAAACACACAGACTCCAATCTTGTTATAATATATCAATCCACCCAGCATCTATCCAATTACAATTCACGTCAAGTTTGTATTGTAGCTATTTTAATATGCTAAAAACTTTTACCGTAAATATTCACTTTGGCGGAAACAAAACAGCCTCTCTCCCCTCTTGTGTGCATCAGTAAATAGACATTAGCAATATATTCACATACAATTCATAATGCATTATGTACACACAATAATATGATGCAGAAGCCAACACATATAAGAAGGTATGAAACAAGTGAGGAGGAAAACACTTTGTACAAGGTCATATACAAGGATGTTAACAGCTTAGCCACCATATTCTTGAGGTAAGAGTAGCTTATGAAACTATTTCACAATTTGAAAAAAAAGTTATAATGGGAATTATGTGAACCTTGCTTGTAAATGTACATATAAACTAACAAAAGTTCTTTGGGAAAAGAGGGCAAAATTTGTGGTGTTGCTTCCAAAAATGGAATTTCAATGTACTTTAGGATGTAAACTGAGAGAAAGTCTGTTTATTTTTCAATTTTTTAAGTCACAGAAGAATATTATAGATAGAGTGAAACATCTGCTGTTTGGAAGACTTTCAATTGAACTATATGAGGTATAGATTCTGCAAACATCGACCTCGTAAAACACTCAAACAGGACCTCCGTGTGTAAACATAGCACAAAAGTCAAGTTTGCCCATCATTTTAAGGTACTGAACATCTGTAGCAATAACAAACATAACATCCTTGTATTTACTCGTTGTACATTAGAAATATAAGCATTTGACATTTTGCCAATATAATATATATTTATGCCTCGTTCAGACTTTCCCGGTCTACTATTTATGACATTAAAGGGATAATGCTGTCCTCCCTGTGAAATCTGGCTATACACCTCTAGCTACAGTTTTACTACAGAAAAAAATAATCAGAATTGATAATGGCTATGTTTGGACACTAGATACTGTAAACACACAATAACATTGTGCCAGATATATAACATAACTGGAGATCAACAAAGACAGAGAATGATGTAGTGGAAAGCCATCTTAAAAACAAGATGGCGGGCACAATTTTTGTTGTTGTTGAAAGGTTGTTCCCATTGACCCTAAAATAAACAGAGGAAACCTGAACTTGATATCTAATGATTTCGCTGTAATGACGTGCTATAGAGTTGATAAGTGCTGAGTCAGCAAAAATATCAAAATTTATAACAACATTCATATTTTTGGTAATGTGGCAGAAAATGTTCTGTATGTGATAAAACATGTTGGAAAAACACAATGGGAACATTTTCTGAGACATTTGAAACAAGCCTTGTGGTACTCAGCGTCGCATTAGCAAACTCGCGTTTTACAAACTTTCATCGAATATCCTAATAAAAGCACACCTTGCAGTTGCATGAGATCACAGGCGCCAATGAAAACTTTTAAAAACTTTTATGTGTTTGGCCATGAAAAACAAGAAATACCACAGTGGGGAAACTTTATAGAAACAAAATCTTATAGTACATGGAAGAATGAAGAGATATATAAAATGATAAAGAATGTGAACAACACCACAAGAAGTGTGACAAGTGCCATATAATGGATGTACATATCAAATCCATAATAAGGTTGTAAACATGAGGGGTTGTGGAGGATTTCAAAGAGGTAGTATGCAATATGTAAACATCTGCTTGTGCTTATTTATTCTAGAAAAAAAAACACCTAAAATATGGCCAAAGTAAAATTTAATAGGAAAATCAATGGATGTCTGGCTTGTGAATGCTTGGCCAGAAGCTTTTTTTTTTTTTTTTTTTTTTTTTTTTAAGATGGGACAAATGGCTCGACTTTTCTTTTTAACATTTCTTTTACTAATTGTTATAAAACCCAAAATGGTATACAGTAATACAAAAAATAAAAAAATAACTTGTGTTATTTAAAAAAAACACACACAATGAAACAGTGACCATATGAAACAAGGACATTCCTTTTTTGCTCTTTTTATCATATCGGAAAAGTGTGAATGTTTCTTAGAAAGACAAAAGATTTCTCTTTCTTTTCGTATTTACTTGTTTGTACAAACGAGCTGCATCCAGTTACTGTTGAATTTTGTTTGTTTCCAGGCCATACATATATATTATAACCAATGTTCAACAAACAACAGTTAGCCACTTCAAGGGAAAGGTGTGTGTGTGTGTGTGTGTGTGTGGGGGGGGGGGGGGGGGGGGGGGGGGCATCAATCTAATCACATCTCTACTGTTAATATTCTTCTCTCTTGAAACTTATCTTCTAAGAAAATGATCTTAGAAACCGTAGTGTCTGCGGTCGATTTTATTTTTTTACAATCAACTCGAAAACAATAAACACCCTAAATGATCACATGACCACTTAGCATAAAAATGCCGATTGCTTACAGTTTGAATTTATTGTCTACTTCCTGTATGCACTGATTTAAGACACTTGCCCAATTAAACCAGACCCGCTGATGCATGTCTTGTTTATATTCAAAGTCCAATGTTGGTTTCACATTAGTTTATGGTAGATCACAATTGAATATATTTATGAAAGCCTGGAGATGCCACCAATATTCAAAATTTGAAATCTAGTTTTTGGAATTCCCAACACATATTCAGAATTCGAAATAGCACATTTGGAATTCTAAATACGTATTTTTAAGTTCTAATTAGCATATTTGGAACTCAAAATAGTGTATTTGCAATGCCAAATACCTATTTAGAATTCCAAATAACCTTTCATGATCAGAATTCCACAGTCGTATTTAGAGGTCCAAATAGTGGATTCGAAATTAAAAATACTGTATTAGGAATTCTAAAAAGGTATTTCAAATTCCAATAGTGTATTTGGAATTCCAGTTAGCGTATTTGAAATTGTGAACACATAATAACAATTCTAAATAGCGCATTTGAAATTCCAAATATAGTATTTAGAATTCTAAATAGTGTATAAAATTTTAAATAATTTATTTGGAACACATATTTGGAATTCCACACATATTTAAAATTCCAAATATTGTGTTTAAATTGGAATGCCAAATACATGTGTTGAATTCCAAATATTGTATTCGGAATTTCCAATTCTACGTTTCAAATTTTGAATTAGGATGGCCATTTCAGGCTTTTATATATAAGACTAAGACTAATTCATGTATAACAAGAGCACTCGGAGAGTGCACACCTCCGCCAAGGGAGCTCAATTCCTGGACTATCATAAAAATCCACCCTAAAATTATCTGGTTATAACTTTCTTTAAAAAAAGCCCGGATCCAGATGATCCAGACAGTGATCCAGATCACTCCCGAAATCTAATCACTTGTTCCTTGTTCCATTTAGAACATTTCCTGCAAATTTCATGAAAATCCATCGATAACTTTTTGAGTTGTCTGTCTTTAAAAATTACATTTCATGGATGCAGAAGGTCCAGATAGTGATCCGGATCACTCCTAAAATTTAATCGTTTCTTCCTTTTTACATTTTCAGACATATCCTGAAAATTTCATCAAAATCCGTCCATAAGTTTTTGAGTTATCTTGTTCAAAAACAAACAAACAGACGGACAGACAAACCCAAAATTAACGTGAAAATAAATAGACCCTGTTGAAATAACGGATATATCTAACACAGTTTTTGCCCAGATTTACACAAACACTTAAATCATTTTCTTTCACTCCCCAGAGTTCCCCCCAACACAAGAAACAATAATTGGGATTATTATTATTAGTATACAACATCAAGAGTAAATGTGACTACTAAATGAACTGTAAAATACTGAAATATATATATATACGTATATGCAATGACATAAGTTAGATAACACAGTGAATTACACAAGGAAAATACATTACACCCTCACTCCTGATGCCAGATCCACATATTAACTCAAATCAGGTCCAGCAAGTTCGAACCCAGACCATCCCAGTTGGTGTGCCGTCACACCAACCAGTTGCATAACTGAGAAATAAGACCATCCCTCCCAGTAGTACAAGACCCCAAAACCTAAATGCACTCCAAAAGCAGAACAATGGCATCAGTAAAAAGGCCTTGGAAATAAGTTCCCCCCAAACATTCCATATGAAGGGAAGATAAGTTGAGATACCAGCTGACCCCAAAGGTCAGAGGTCACAGGAGAGAGGTCACGTGGAAATGACTGAAATGAGGCATAAAGGTTAACCAGAAGGTCAAAGGTCAGGAGGTGAGAGGTAAGAGTGAAATAGCCATGTAGCCACTGTCAGACTGTAAGATCTATGTACAAGTAAGTTCTACAGTGGACTATAATCGTATATGGAGTCAACAAAAACATAACCTCCTTGGTAGAGGTAACAAATGAATCCACAACATTTAAAAACAAAATTCATTTCCACCACAAATAGTTACCATGTCACAAGTATATAACAAATGATAGTCAGATTAGTTAAAATCCATGCTTTGAATTTAAAAAAATGAAATACATATCAAATGAAATCGGATGTCCTCATGGCTTCGTCAGAATTTTTTCTTCTCTCTTTTTTTCTCCTTTTTCCTTCACTTTCTACTTTTCTTCATTACAGCAAAATGGTTCAAGATATCATCTTCAGATTTTCTGTTATTGTTTCAGGGTTAAAGGGGACAACTTTTGAAAACTTGTTTCCAAGATGGCTACCACCCATTTTTAAAACTTGTGTGTGCTCTAAGTCCAGATTGCTTTGACTGATTGTCTTTAAACTTTGTCCAGTCATTCATATTACTCATGGGAGGATGCCTACTGATTTTGGACAAAATTGATTAAAAGTCATGACCACCAGAGGTGATTTTGTAAAATGCAACTTTAGTGATATGATGTTAAGTACCACAAGGCCTGCTTCAAATATCTCAATAATGTTTCCCATTGTTTTCCTATATGTTTTATCCCATATAGAACATGTTTTGCCACATTACAAAAAATTAACTGTTGAAATACATTTTGACATTTTACCGATTCAGTACTTGTCAAATCTATAGCACGTCATTACAGCAAAAACATTACAGAGAAAAAGTTCATGTTTCCTGTGTTTATTTTAGGGTCAAGGGGAACAACTTTTGAAAAAAATTGTGTCCGCCATCTTGTTTTTAAGATGGCTGCCACCCAGTTTTAGAGCTTATGTGTGTGCACAAAGTCCATATTGCTTCACTGATTGTCTTCAAACTTTGTACAGGGGGCCAAGGTGGCAGAGTGGTAACACTCTCGCCTCCCACCTCTGAGACCGGAGTTCGGTTCCCGGCATGGCCTCAAGTGGGAAAGCTGGTAGTTGCTTGCTGTTGGTCGGCAGTTTACAGTACAGAACCTTGACCAACTGTATGTACTGGTTTCCTCTGTCCTTCCAACTACCCGTCGTGATATGACCTGTACCGTGTTGAAAGCGAGGTAAAACCCGAAATAAATAAATAAATAAAACTGTCATTGATATATCAATAAATCAAACAGTCATTGATATTACTTATTAGGGGAACCTTATTGATTTTTGTACAAAATTGCTAAAAAAAACATAGCCTCCAGTGGTGATTTTGTAAAACGTGATATCGATGTGATGTTAAATAACAGAAGGCTTACTCCAAATGTTCTCTTTGTGTTTCCCCAAAAGGTTTATCCCCACATAGAACATTGTTTTGTCGTATTCCAAAAAATGTGACTGTTGTAATCAATTTTGAACATTTGCTGCAGAGCACTTGTCAACTCTAGTCATTACAGCATTTTTTTCTTGTGTTCATTTTGGGGTCAAGGGGAACAACTTTTACAAAAAAAAATTTAAAAAAATGGTCCATCATGTTCTTTTAAATTGGCCGCCACAGAGTTTTAAAGCTTGTGGAGAATGTCCCAATACCTGCAGGCCTTGTTCTAGTTTGGATTTTAAATCAATAACAATGTACATTCTGAGCCAATAAAACCATTCCTGTTAACATAGTACTCTGAGATAGTACTCTAGATTTTAACAATGCACAACTTAAGTAAAAAAACAGTCTCTCTATTGATCATTACTCATCACAACACATGATTTTAATTGAGAATTTATCCTGGGTATGTTTGGAAGGGTAGCTGCTCTTGCAATGTAAATACACAGAGGGTTATTTTAAAGTCATAGTGTAAAGAAAATGCAGCTTTATACATTGAATTACTCGGGTTTTTTTATTTGACAGGTGTTTTTTTCCCGGGTAGTATTTTTCCATGAGTTATTTTCCATGTACTCTAAATATCATACAGAATTCAAAAGACTATAAAATGTACCCACTGAAGTAATTAATACAAAAAAGTTGTGAAAACAATTCAATATTGGATGCATTGCGCTAAAGATAACTGGCATACACCCTTTTATTCTTGACAGACTGTCCACTGAAGGAAACCACATTTCACTGTTAGATAATAATGTAGTTGACATAATGGGGAGGTCAGCGGTCTGGTATTATACAAGGCTATCATATACCCCTATTCCAATATTATACACATATTATGGAAAAATAACCCTGATAATATTCATTTGTCGTGTCATAATCTCATTAGTCTGTCAAAAACTTGGACTCAGACCACACACAGTTAAAACACTGTTATGCCTGACCATTTCAGTTCTGTCCTGACTACTTGTTTCTATTTATTCAGTCTTAACTGTATTGAAGTTTATCGTATCGGAAAATACAACATATCTTTTCTTTGGTATGACCTATCTTGTTTCCTGACTCATATGCCTGTTTGATTGGAGCTATGTTTATATTGTAACATAGCCACATGATAAGTTTTAAGAGCTTCCCAATCAATCCTTCCTGCTTTCCAAAAGCGACCATGCCTTGGCATTACCAGTCGAATTCTTGAATCATTGTGGTCAGTAGCTGGTCATGCCAGATCCTTTTAATCTTTGACTTTGACTGCATGATCTTGGCGGGCAGGAAACATACTAGTGACGGTGAAACAAGGGTATACAGCACATACGACACAATGTAAAAAGTATCTTGTACAATGGTCTTGATAAATATTATACAGGATACTAGGGGAACCTATAAAGATTTGCCACAAAACGCAAATATATAAACTTTTTAGATGTCCCTACTACTACTTGTATAAGTTAAAACATCTGTAAAATAACATCCGAAATATGCATCATTTCATTTATGTGTATATTTTTCATTGCTCCAGTTATAGAAGATATTGACATACTCATATAAAGTATTTCACCCTCGGACTCAAGGAGTCCATTCAGTCTGTAAACTGAAATAGCAGTAGAACGTTCTTGTACAAAGTATGCAGCTACACATGGACTCTAAGAGTTAAAGGCTCAAGGTTTTTGGTAATTAGGGAAAATTTTCAGTTCAGATGACGAAGTTTTAATTGATTCAACATACTCGTACATATACCACCATTACATTAGCATACGGCTTTACAGCTGTCTGGTAAGCTTATATCTCCCAACATGTATGAGTGCTTTATGAATACCAAATATCTGTGTACAAATTTCAGCCTGAAACAAGACTAGATACGAGCCATTACAAAAGTTTCTTAGAAGAATTCTACAACCTTTATCAGATTGTTTGGTATTGTCAGCATATATAGCCTGATTGGGCATGCATTCCTATAGCCTAGGTCACAGTTTTCCTTGCAGTCATATTTTTATGAACTTGATTTCTGCTTTGTCCTTATGCCTCCAAAAAGAGACCTTATATCTGACCAGTGCACATTGAGGAATGGACCACCCCATATGTCCATCCTGACACCCCTCACCCCTCCAGCGTGTATACATTAGCATAGCTATTTTATACATTTCAAAAAGGAAAGTATTCCCAAGCATAAATTGCTTTCTGAGCTGTGTGGGATTGTCCTGAACAAGTCCTAACCAAATATAAATCCTACAGAATCCCAACAAATACATCCCACCCAAATACGAGATGGACCATAACTGCAACAGAATTAGGTAGACAAACCCATTTGTTTGTAGCTTGTAACCCCAACACAGAAAGGTATGACTTATCTTTGGCAAACATTTTTGGAGTTTTAGGAGGATGTCAGGTTTTGCTCATTGGAAGAAACACATTTAATCAAGAGTGGCCAGCAATGGCAACAGTTATACGAACATGGTTATTCGAGCGGGTTTTGAGAATGAATTGTGACAGTGGAACTGACCCTTTTCAGGTACAGCAATCTTGATGCATTTAAAAGAAATTTAATTACCAATCTCATATGTTCACTGACATAATTATCTTTCTTATACTAGACATCCTCCGAAAATGTGTTATCTCAAAAGCAACTAGGAACTGAACATTGCATTATTGCTAACAATTATATTAGATCCTTAATTTGAAGACTGGATATCCAACATTGTGGTCAATGAAAAAATCGTCAAATGTGACACCTGTCACTTAGATAAGTTAAATTTACAGATAGAATACAGTAGCTGAAAAGGTATCTGTGGAAGCTGAAGCATATACAATAATTTTGGTTACAGTTTATATCACTGCCTTGCAAACCAGATCTCACTGGACACTTCAAACATTTGCAAATGACATGTAACATCTTTGCACTAAAAGTACGTTTTAGGTCAAGGAAAATGACTCTTAAAATAAACTGACAAAACAATATGATAACTGTTTAACATATGAACTACTTAAGATAAAGCTACATGCGTCATGTCATTTTACTTAATTACGGTCTCGCCTTGTGTGGGCAGATTGTATTTCAATCATTGATAATACAATGTCTTTGTCATAAAGGTTAATAAGAAAGACAAGATTTTAACCCGTAGGGGCCCTGTATTTACAGAGATTTTTTTGCTAAGGTTTTTTTGTTCATTTTAAAAGAATTATTCTTTATTTTTGATAATTGTTTTTTTATTCTAGATTTTGAATTGTTCATTTTTTTTCCAAGCGAAGAGCTATTCAAATATTTGAAAAACCATTTTAAATACCATTAATTTTTTTCTTTGTTTTCAATGCTTGTGGTTTATATAGTATGTATATTTCAAGATTGGCTTTCTGAAATTTAAAAACCAAAAAAAATTTATTTAAAATGGAAATTAAATTCTGTAAACATGTAGAAAAGGTCTTTAAGATGAAGAAGCTAGGAGTTATAAAGAACCTTTGTTTTACAGCCACATATCATTTGTGAACCAAGCATTGGTTAAAGACTATTTATTACAGTATGTGACCATGTACACTTACAATGGCTGAACAAAGCAGGTGGAAATAGGTACTTTAACATCAAACCAACACACTAAGTTTTGGAATGTAAAGACATATTCATTGTTTATTTTGTACCTATTATAGTGAGGTAGTGTTTCACCCATGATATGAATGGACCCATGATATCAAAACTCAAAACAAAGATTTATATGTGGTGAAAGATTCAAACTAATTAACTGAGTCAGATGGCATTCAGATCTGAAGCAGATTACTTCATTGCATTCATTTTAAAACTGAAATAAACACGATATAAATTTATTTCATGCAGATATGTGTAACTTGAATTTATGACATAAGTGTTCTTGTAAAATCTGACTTGAGTATCCTCTTAAATCCCCCCCCCCCCCAATTTTTACATTTGGAGCAAAATCCCCCCCTCACCCCCCAATGGCTTTTCTCATATTTGGCTTCAATCGGTATTAGCAAAGTAAAGTTGAATCATTTTCGGGATCAAGTGCAGAAGATTCAAGCATACTTTATCGAAAATTTGATCCATTTTAATAAGTGGATAAAAGTTAAGCCAAAAATTGAGCCGAACATTAGGCTAACTTCTTTGTGAATACAAACTTCATCCTAATCCATTTTGACTGTTTTGCCCAGGAACTCACTTATTGAGAGATTAAAACAGAATCTTGTCTACTTTAGCTACCTGAACATTTGGCCCCCATGTAACATAACATTTATATGTAAACAAACAGAAAGACGAAAGACTAAGAAATATAAGCAATCACAATAATTCGCTCTCCACCATGTTAAAAGATGTATATTTCAATTGCTATACGTGTTCTGACGTTATTTACAAAATTCAAAACATCAAATCTCTTTATTTCACAGGTTTTTATAACCAAAACACAAGTATTCTCATATGTGTTGTTATAAGAGGTGAAGGTCACAAATTGGAAAGCCTTTTGAGGCAGTCTATGCACGAGTGGTAAATGCCACCGTGACAACATTCTTTGCATATTTACAGCTTGTAAACATGTATAAGAGCCGTATCAAAACGCTACATAAATACATAAGCTTTCAGAAAAAAACGGCTGTTCGGCTACTAACTTGGAGTGCGGCTTACAATAGGTTTATGATTTGAATTCATAAAAAATCCACAATCCAGGGTGTACTTTAGAATGAGGTTTTAGATCTGTTTCCAATGCAGAAGATATTTTCCTGTTAGCTTCCAGATCAGTGCTGCCATTTCCTCAGAAAATCTACCGATAGATTTGCTATAGTTTCCCGATCCATCTGATTGATATAAGATGGACTTAAGATAAAACAGATAGGTTCTATGAGTGTAACATAGGTTTAAAATTGCTTAAAGATGACAATATGATTTGTCATAAATTTGATAAGATTCAGGAAAAGTTTGCGACAATTTCAAATGGTTTCAAATTCTCGTATAAATTGATTCCGATGGAGTACCGGTGCTTTACTCATAAACCCGTTGGAATTAAGTTCTATAATTTCCATACATGATGTTTGTACGATCGCTTTAAGATAATTAAGATGCATAAGATTCAGTTTCTGATTCCTGAAAATTGACAATTGGGAGCAGGGTTGATGATATACCGCAGAAGTGGAACAGGTATTAAGAGCAAAGCATATCATTAGAGAAGCTTTAACACCAAAAGCAGCCATATTCATCTTAACAAATAGACCATAATTGACAACAGTGTTAATTATTGCAGTTAATTACTACTCACGCAGCAAGACTACTGGCTGTTATTCCACGTATTTCCTACACCTCTGCAAGGGAATATAATTTTATTCTATACCTAATTTGCAACTTCTTGGGTGCAATAATTTGTACTTGTTTCAATGCCACAAATATCGCAACAACAAAAGAAATCTTGTCCAGTAATCAGAAAAATATAAATATATATATTGCTGAGTTTGGCTTAATTTCAGTTTCAAAGTTATTTAAGTCACATTACGAAAAGCATACATAAGTTTTAGTAAAATTATTCAGGGCACAACTGGGCAACAAGAAGCAACTTCTGGCCTGAACTGGTTTCTTTCTGTTTCATATAGAATGTAATTACAGTTCGGGACCAATAAAAAGAACGTCACTATTGATAAATACCATATGTGGTCAGGGTGGTTCTAAAAGCGACCAATTTGTGTTCTTGACCTATAATGACCACAGAAAAGGCCGGATTTGTGATATGTGGTATGGCTTAAAATCCAATAGCATCATATGCTTATTAATTTGAATTGACATATAACTCCTAAAACTTATTACATATGAAATATGTGTGTTTTTCATAGTGGATTTTTTTTATTTCCTCATTTGCATTGTTTCTTTTTGTTTACAAACATACAATCATATCAGACAACTCAGAATGCTTCTTATCAGTAGGGACAAACTTGCAAAAACACCAGCCCGCTTCTTAGAAAGAATGCAGCATTACCTCAGACCAAGGCCTTTCCCACTTTGCTGAATGATTTTCTTGAGTGGAGAGAAGAGCGTTCTGGAAATTTGGTAAAGAGCAACTCCTGTTTTTTCTGTCAAACCTCATCGAGGGAGCAGTTTGTAGGAACAGAAAACTTGGTTCAGAATGGCCATGATATGAGAAATTTTTAGGGGAGGTTCAGGGACCGCCGCACTAGATTTAAACAATGCACTGCAAACATATAAGAGGAGCCACGTTGGCGAAGTGGTAACACACTCGGCTCCCACCTCTGAGGGTGGAGGTTCAAACCTGGACCTTATATAGGAAAATTGGTAGTTGCTCACAATTGGTCAGTAGTTTACAGTCAGTAGTACCTTGACCAACTGTATGTAGTGGTTTTCTCTGCCCACAAAACTACCCGTCGTGATATGACCTGTACAGTGTTGAAAGCAACATAAAACTCCCAATAAATAAATAAATAATATCATATGAGGTTCAAGTAGTTTTAGCCCCTCTTTCACAGTTCCATATCCACAAATTAATAGCAACCCTGTTTGAAAATATAACATGAACATGTGTATCAATCCCAACAGACAGTACACTTGCTTACAGCTAAAGTTTTACCTAATCATTTTCAAACATGCACACAAATATCTGTTATTCATAAAGCACTCGTATGTGTTTGGAGATGTAATCACATCAGACAGTCTTAGCAGTGTGCAAATGAAAAGACATTATATGTAGGAGTGCATTATACAAACTGAAACTTTGTGTCCACTGAAAGTTTCCCAAATTACAAAGAAACTTGAGCCTTACACAAACCTACACAAAGACTACAATCTAAAAAGAGAAAAAAAATCAGCGAAAAGCATTAACCTAGAACAGGGCTGAGTATGGTCCAGACAGGATCACATCTCCCCGTTTTTTCCAATACTTCAGTGATATGTGGTTGCTTCATTGCCCCCAGGGACGTGTGAATTCCCAGTTATAAGAAATATCAGTGTAGAATTAAGGAGTAACATGTTAGTCTAATTAAGTCAACCTGTTAATATCTGAGTGTGGTCAAGTGTCCGTTAAAGACCTGTATATTGTTGGTTAATAAACATATCCAAATCCATGTAGGATCATTTCATGCAATAATATGTTCTTGCTTGGGAATAACATAACAACAAATCACTGTCCTATTTCAAGGGACAAAAATATGGCATACCCACATTTGCAATAACAATTTTTTACGGTATGATAAAATAAATACATAAACATAACAATGTTTGTTCTGAATTTAGCTGCGTCACTTTTTCACAGCTTTAGATAATTATTTTTCTTTGAATTTTTCTTGAGTTTTCAATTAACGCAAAAGATTTATAACCCAAGACGCTAATTTTATTGCAGTATTCATTTTGACTGATAATGAGATTATCTAGTAACATGAGCTTGGTATATCTAGACTGAAATTTTAACCCAGTTTATCTAGTAACCTTAGCCTAGCTCATTTGGTTTAAAAAGTTCACAGTAATAGTGTAAATGTAAGCAGGTAAAGCTACAGCTACCTCGTGAATGACAAATTATAGGTATCATAATACTCAGTTTTCTTTTTCAATCCGTGAGATCAGGGTTAGAATCCTCACCCAATTAATTTCAAGTGGGAAAACTACTTTGTTTTGGCCAGCGGTTTTCTGTACGTAATAATCCAATCACATTACAGGTAGTACGTCCTGCATTGGGTAAAACGTCCCTATCCTTTGAGCATTGCCTGACATCCATTTGCAAACTTGTGTATCAGCGAGCCACTGTCCCAATCCTTGAGCGTCCCAAAGAAGCTTTAAACTGTTTAAAATTTCCACCTCTGACCGTCTCAATGTGAACACTGTGAGCATTTTGTTATGTTAACTGAAGGTGTGGTCCACAGTGTATATAAGGGTGTGACTCAGTCATGCTTCAGTGTAATAAGGTGACATAAGATGAGTGGAGGAATTGGATTTTTCACCACTGTGTCAAACGCTTTGAAAGATTTTCAAATGGTAGTTGAAGGACTGGGGAATTTTGAGCAATATGTACTACTGCTGGACGTACCACTTGTACTGTGAATGGATACACCAAGTCTCGGAAGAAATGAGGTGATTCCGCCACCGAGTAAAGTCTGTAACAGTGGGACATACTGCCTGTAATGTGATAGGGGTATTATATTGACCAACTGTATGCAATGGTTTCTTCTCCCATTCTTACTTCCTGTCACAATGTAACCAATACAAAGGTACTGGGCATGATGTGAAACACCAAATAAAATCAAATTAATATTAATACAAATATTATATGTACATTTGTAACGATTATAAAATTTAACTTGAATATTAAAATACATTTATGTCAAGTCATGTGACACATTCTAGGTGTGAGTGGTGGGAGGCAAGTGATTGTGCACACAAACTTATGTGACATCAACAGAATTCTAGAGAATCTGTTGCAATTGGTTGAGTTTACACCAAAGTGAGGGATTTTCTTACCCTTCTTCATCACTCATACTACACTCTGCACAAAGCTTCAAAAGCATTTCTTTAACCTCTGTTAACCTCACCTATCTTCTTAGCATGGCAAAATTTTTGAACTATTGAAAAAACTCGTGGTCAATTGTCCCTTTGATTTCTGTTTTCATTAATCATTGTATTGTGCCCCTTTCCATAGTAAACCCATCAAGCTTGTGGTGCATCTACAGTGATGTGTCATCTGATTTTTGTATCAGTCATCATAATCTGCAGAGCAATCTCTGAAGATCGGACACATCTCACTGCGGATGAAGATGAATGTGCAAGGCATGGTACTGTCTTTCATGAGAGGCAGAATAACCATGGACTGATCTTCGTTGGCCACCATTATTCATCAATTGTCTTATTAAAGTGTTCCTCAACTGCTGACAGTCTTACAACTACGGCTGATGTTAGTACAATTACCTTGATAAATCTTCCTCTTTCAATGTTGAAATAGTTGTGTAACCAAACAATGTTTGGCTAAAATTGCAGCACTAATTTGACACAATCAATACGAGTGGTGACAGAGCTCCATGCCAGACTATATGACTTTCATGCCAATGTTTGACGACTGAGAAAGACTAGCTAATCATGGACAGTCTTTGTTAATCCCTGACAAAGTCGCAGTATATTCCTTTATGTGGGACCTGGGCTTGACGGGGAATGTAATAATCATAACTAACAAACACTTGAGAGGGGAGTCCGAAACTTCGTGATTTTTGGTATCTAGAATACCATCCAGATCTTTTGGTTTAGTCTTTTCATTGTTTGACTGTAATATGGTCGTTTCATAGCTGTCACAGTGGTGACACATGGATGGTTAAAATGACTTGAAAACATTACTGTTTAAGAGGACATTATGGTATATTTACACTTAATTTGTCTCAGATCAACTCAAATATATACATGTATCTTCAACTAAAACCTATTTCGTATTCACCAATAAGGAACATAAAAAATACATACAATGTACATAAATTTAAGACGTCACACTAAATCCCCCTCTGATTTTTTACTAAAATAGTATCTCATTCCATAATATATTCGCCAAAATTCATCAAGACTTTTCTTAAACTAGGTCAATTAACGCATATATTTTCAGGTGTCAATAAATGAGCATCCTAATTGTTTATAAAAGACATGTCTCACAGATTTTCTTGACATGTCACACAACTTTTCACAGAAAAAAAAAGAGATATTTTAAAAAAGATCTCTTTTACAAAATATCTTGACGCCACTTATACTATCAACTCTGCTAAACTCTTGTACTAAAGCTGTCAAATGACTTGGCAACCTACACAACTTTGTATTTCATTTAATTTCATAGTTATGCTAATCTGAAGCATATAATGGATAAAAGTTGAAAAAAAAACCCCTGGAATTTCTGTACATGCTTGATTTTCCTTACCTTTTATTTGTCGGTTGAGGTCAGATGTCTTTCTGAAGTATAGTATCAAATACTGATCATTATCCATGCAGTTGCCATTCATTTCAACATTCATTGCTGTCTTTAAGTATCCCTGCATAACTCGATGCAAAAACCAAACCAGTTTTTGCAGATTATATGTAAGTGTGCATATAGAATGTAATTATTAGTGACACATGGCACAAGATAAGGCATATGCACAGTACCAGAAGTATATATTAACACATATCTATAAAAATGGACTTTGCTCATTAAACACTCTTTTCATATTAGGCTTTGTGTATTGGAAATGTCATTAACACTAGGGGAAAGATGAACTGAGTATTCAACAACAGACAGACATCTGTACCTGCTTTTCCAGTTCAAGTACTTAAAATGACATTTTGATTTATCTCAGAAAGCTCGGTCTCTGGTTTTGTTCAGAACCTTTAATGGCGTCCATTTGACACCATATGGTGAAAGAGCTTCGGAGTGAAAATAAATACAAAACAATCAATATTGAGCATTTCAAGTATTTCAAGTTGCTATAGTTATGTAGCAACTTAGCAAAGGATGTAAATCTTGAAAACAAACTTGGGGGAATGAACCTAAAAATTATGTTCATGAAAGGACCAAATAATAAACGTACGTGTATTTATGGTTCATTTTATGGGGTTTTTTTCAAAGTAATTGTAAGTTAAGGTCCCCCCCCATTAAATATATGCCTCTTGCACTATATTATCATAAGGTCGATATAAATAAAAGTAACAGGTTTACATGTCAAGTACATGTTATCTGTATTGACTTTTTGTATTTTAAATTTAAGGACTCTCCAATATTGTGTATATTAAGACTGGCATTGTTTCTAACTGATTTGCAACCTTCTTCGAACCAGAGACTGTTTCCCCAAGGCTCGGAGAAAAATACGACAAACTTGCAGTGGAAGATATTGATTTCTTTCACCAATGGCCTCCAGCTATTCTTTAGAAGTTTATTCAATCGAACAGATGAACTAGCAAGGGTGCAAGCCCTGGAACCTTTGAATATCATGAGAAATGAAAGGATATCACAGGTGTAGTGTGTTGATACAAGACCATCATCAAAAAGTACAGACACTGATGATTAAGCAAGTGTTGAAGCTGACTGCAATTATGGTTATAGCTTTATTGAGTAGCTTCAGGTGGCCCAGATTTACAGGCAACAGGTCCAGTATGTGAAAGTGTCTTTCAGGAGTGCTTAATGGCTCTGCTGTTAGGATGAAAAGATGACATGATGGTAGCTTCTTTACAAAAACCCAGACTATTACAACACCATAAGACCGGGGCTGATTTCATGAAAGGTCTAAGACTTAGCCCAGTCTCAGGCTGAGCCACTGGCTCAAATTTGAGCTTTCCCAGTAAACATTTTTGGGTTTTGCAAACGTTTGAAAGGAAAAATTTTGTTAAAGGTTAAAAATGATGGGTACGAAAACCATGTGTAATAGAATGTTTTTAAAACGTTTTGTGTATACCACCATTTATTAAACGTTTAATGACAAATGTTAGAAAAAACATTATAAATGAACATAACAATGTCTGAATAATAATGGGGTCAGTGGTCATATCCAATATCTTTGTATGGTTGCATTACTAATGAAAATATTATTTTTAACCATTTATAACAGAATGTTTTTAAAACGTTTTATGTATACCATTTATCAAATGTTTAATGATAAATGTTAGAAAACCGTTAAAAATGAACATTATAATGTCAGAATAATAATGGAGGTCAGAGGTCAAATTCAATATCTTTTCAAGGTTGCTCACAAATGAAATATTATTTTTATGTCTAAAATTATAAAATAATGGCTTAGAATTGTGCCCCATTCGTTTCTTTCTTTTAGGGATTGCATGTGTCGCAATTTTTGACAAAGTCCTCTAAAATCCTCTATTATTGCTCACTGCCATTTCAATTTGTTTGGATATGTCTGAAGGTGAAGGTTTAATAAGCATTCCAAAAATACGGGTTTAAAAACGTTTTTGACAGAATGTTTTTAAAACATTTGATCAACAATGTTGTTTAAGTATTTTATGTGTAATGTTTATCAAACATTTCGTGATGAGTGCTTGAAAAACATTTCCAGCATAACCTTCATTTCTTCATGTATTTTATAAATGTTTAAAAAGCGTTTCCAGTCAAACCTAGCTTCTCGAGTTATTTTATAAACGTTTGATAAATGTTTTCAGTAAAAATGTTTACATAGAGAATGTTTTAAAAATACGTTTTTTAAACATTACAGTGTAAGCGTTTACTTTGAAATGTTAAGAAAACCATAAGATAGGGTTTAAATAGGTTTTAAAAACGTTTTGTAAACGTTTAAACCATTTAAAAACATTTCTAATGTTTACTGGGTTTTTGGCTCAGCTAAGTCTTTCTCTCAAACGGTTTTCACAGAAGGGGGGTCTCACTTGAAACCAAGATTGTCAAATAACAGTGGTGTTTATGTCATGTGACACTTAAATATTCTATTGATGACATGTATGTTCCTTGATTGACACATAATATCTCTGGTCAAATGCTTTTTTTTGCGATGGAAAACCTTTTGAACACCCAAAGCCTACTTCAGGAGGTTGTTTGTATATTTGTACCATATTTTCAGCCATTTCAAACTTTGAATTGGAGAATGAATTTTGGCAGCCATATTTGAGCTTCTGTTGACAAACTTAAGCCCACTAACTACCAGTCTCAGCATTTGAGCCAGTGGCTCAGCCAAAGCTGAGATTGGAACTTCTTGAGAAATCCATAATGGCTGAGCCCGTGGGCTTAAGAAAAATGTTACAATAATTTGAGGCTAAAACCTTTCAAGAAATTCGCCCCAGATTAAGACCTTTAGTAAAATTCGCCCAAGGTATATAAAACCCAGAAAACTGGTCATCCATCTTGAAGTTCTATCAAAATTAATACACTGAAGTTCAATATGTTACAACCAAACATCACAGTTTTAAACATGACAATTTACTAGACATCACCTCTGCCCATTACACTTGTTGAAACATATGAATTTGTTGCACAATGCTTAAAAGATTATGGATTCAGGTTTTTCTACGTGTGTATAAATCTGCATTTATGTACAACAAAGTATGTCTTGAAATTTCTAAATCTATCTTTGACAAGACCCCACACCCCTCTTTAAAGACTTGTCCTTCAAACCATAACAATTGACTCTTCCCGGTGGATTCTGTCCCTTAAATTTTTCAAATCAAATCAGCAGGTCATTTAAGGAAAGAAGGACATGCTAGTCTGTAAATAATTTGAAGTGTAAACTGCCAAATATCCAATAGGAACATTTAAGTACAGATCACTCTCTCAGACTTAAGTTATAGACCGTCTGAAAATAATCAAGCTTTTGGAAAAACGTTGATAGGTTCTCACCTGTAGAAGGTTAAATCTCTTTTTGGGCGTATAGATTGAATAGATACAGATGTCTTCTACCAGTGTGTAGGTATTTGACCTAGGAGCTCTTCATTCAAGGTCATTCATGGAGAGCCAAAGTACCCTATGCAGTACATTTTGCACAAAGTTAAACTACCTAAATCTTAGTTATTACTGGTCCCAGGTATTTGTGATGTGGAACCAGCCAAATAGGAAATCATTTGCTTCAAATCTTATGATCATGTTACATGTAAGGGCACTCTGTCAGTGTGTCTTTTACTTAGTAATGACGTTTCTTGTGCTATGCTGCAGTGATGTATTTATAGATGGTGGGAAACACCCATGTTTTTCTTGGAAAATATGTTGACATGTTAACCTTTCTTTCTAGGACCTTCCAGTCTGTATTAACATTCTTTCTAGAACCTTCTATGATGTCCAGTATATAAGGCAGTTTTTAAGGTGGTATGCTACATGGACAGAGGTCTTTGGAACTGCTAAACTGTGTTATATACATTTTGTGGTGAACTCTTGGTGGAGTGAACTGGGTATAGTGTATGGATCTACCAGACAGTAGATTTGCTGTATTTTGGATGTTGTTCTTATCTGGATATAGTGTGTGGATCTATCAAAGAATGGATTTGCTGCATATTGGATATTCTTTGCATCCTGGAGTGAACAGCTTAGTCGCGCAGACTCTTTGAATATCTGGAATTTGACACTGAACTGTAAGTTTACACTGAACAGATCACAGGATACAGAGATTGGTGTGTTTGTGAGTGGATGCCGAAGGGATCACAGGACAAATTGCTGGATACACTAGACAAACTTAACTGTTAATTAGGTGGATAGGACTGTTGTTAGGTCGGATTGGTTTCATTATTGTGTTATTGTGTGAAAGATTAAGAGTATCTCAGTTGACTGTAATTTTATTTTAATTGTTAAATTTGTCAAGCAAAACTTTTTGTCTTTTCATGATGTAACTTGAAAGCAACCTGTAATTGCTACCACTTGTCCATAACAATCAGATTTGATCTTGGGCGCTCTTTTAAGCCTAAACTGGAATGTCGGGTGCAGCGATTAAGGCACTCAAACATTGGAAAAACATTCCATTGTCTTTTGAATTTTCTTTTACAACAGTGTTTATTTCCAATACTTCAAAGACATTAAGTGACAGAGCCTCCCCCCCCCCCCAAAAAAAAAAAAAAAAAAAAAGAAAGAAAACCTGAGGAATTACCACCATCTCTGTACAAATGAAATATATTATTTTTCATGATCAATATTTTATTGAAGCCATCAGGAAAATCAACTTAGATTATAATAAGTCTTCTCACAGGAAGAACTTTTAATGAAAGAATATAGATGATGATGATGATGATGAAGGTGTAGACATGTGGCTAATATAAAACTATGAAACTGTCCTGATTCGTTAAAATTTTTTTGTACTGCTTCAAAAACTACCTTGTTTTGTTCAAAAGTCAAGTTATAATCTCTATATAAAAGAAAATCAGTGGTTATTCTCGGTAAAACTTGTAACTTGTTAAGCATCGACTGCCTATGTTGAGTATATAGTCTACATTCTAAAAGAAAACTAGAGGATCGCTAGCAAAGCAAAGCGATTGTTTTTGCATGGCAAAAATAAAGCGTCCCAAAAGAAAGATGGTGTTGGCTGCTTATAATAGAAAGAATATCTTGCCTAGATACCCTGTCAATCTAAAACAAGACCACTGCAGTGGTATGATCTCCCGCCGGGGAGCAAAAATGTGCTGTTTAAAGTGAGTTTCACATCCCAAACCTCTGGAAGCAATAATAAGCTAGATATAAGCACTTTTAAGCTTGGCCATCCTCGTTTGACCAATAGTAAGACCAATAATAAGCGAGATATAGGCACTTTTAAGTTTGGGCATCGTCGTTTGACCTTGAACGAGGGGCCCAAGGTCAAATCTGACCACATCAAAAGATTCCCAGCACATGTTTTCCTATAGGTTGTTTTCACATCCCAAACCTCTAGGACCAATAATAAGCGAGATGTGGGCACTTTTAAGTTTGGCCACAGCAGTTTGACCTTGAACAAGGGGTCCAAGGTCAAATCTGACCACAGCAAAATTTTTGAGAATTGAGCAGAGTATCTTGCACATATACCCTCTGGGTCAAAACTTTCGCCGAAATCGCTCTATCTCGCACGATTTAGGAGATACAAGCAATTTTATGTTTTACCATTTTTGTCAAAAATTCGAAAATTCAAAATGGCCGCCATTTTTGGAAAGAGGAAAAATTTGTGAGAACTGAGAAGAGTATCTTGCATATATACCCTGTGGGCCAAAAATTTCGCCGAAATCACTCTATCTCGCACGGTTTAGGAGATACAAGCAATTTTAAGTTTTACCATTTTTGTCCAAAATTCGAAAATTCAAAATGGCTGCCATTTTTGGAAAGAGGAAAAAGTTTTTTGAAAAATGTGCAGAGTATCTTGCTTAGATACCCTGTGGGACAAAAATGTGGGCCAAAAATTTTGTCGAAATCGCTCTATCTCGCATGGTTTAGCAGATACAAGCAATTTTAAGTTTTACCATTTTTTATGGCTGCCATTTTTGGAAAGGGGAAATTTTTTGAAAATTGGGCAGAGTATCTCGCTTAGGTACCTTGTGGCTCAAAAATTTCATTGAAATTGCTCTATCTAAGCGCATTAGAGGATGTTACATCAATTTTGCGCTATATAAATGTTTCTATTCTATTCTATCTCACATGGTTTAGGAGATACAAGCATTTTTGTGTTGTGCAATTTTATAATGCTTACCTGTAACAATTACACAAGCACATTATGAATTAATTAATTCTGAGTTATATGTGAATTATTTGTGATGAACACGACACGAGTGCTTTGTGTTCCCATTAATCAGAGAATTCTGAATTATTTGTGAACACTACATGAGTGCATTGTGTTCCCACAAATCAGAGTGCAGACCTTTAAATTTTTGCCATTTTTGGCAGAAATTACAAAATTCAAAATGGGCGCCATTTTTGGAGAGAGGAATTTTTTTTGGAATTGAGCAGAGTACTTAGGAGAGATACCCTATGGGTCAAAAATTTCGTCGAAATCGCTCTATCTCACACGGTTTAGAAGTTATTAAGGGATTTGTATTTTCCTCATTAATAAAAATTTTAATGCTTAATTAATTAGCCATTTTTTATTGGAAGTCTATCAAAATCTAATCATTTGCAGATCTTTATACCATGCATCCATATATCAAATTTCAGGCAAATATTTTAAACGCTTCTTAAGTTATCATCCGGACAAGCAAAATCCTGTTTTTGGTCATGTGACCTCTCTGATTGGTTGAAATGTCATGGCACCAAATTCAGAAAATATTCCCAGGGCTACTAAATATATGTGCCAAGTTTGAAGAAATTCCATCCACTAGTAAAGACGCTATATGCAGGCAAACTTGCGGAGCCAGCGGACACGGCGGAGCCAGCGGACCCTTCCGCGAGAATTCCTCCCATATGCAAACAAACGTCCTTCGCGGGACGCTTAATGAGAATTATTTCTACCGACAAGCCACAGTCACAAATTGAATTTTGTATAACATGGAAATTGTGTGCAAGGTGTTCTTTAAGAGGACTACAGTTCATTCGCATTTTTGAGTGTATCATATTCCAATACCCATTACCTGTACAAAACAATATTTTAAGTTTTACTGCTTAGCAGTACCAGAAATATTTATTTTGGCCAACAATGCCTTAAATGAGGATAATGTATTCACATGTTTAACAGAATCATCTATTTCATTCCATAATTTTATTCCAAAGGGGAAATAATGAATTTTGATGCCATTTTATATCTAAATGTAGCTGCTTGTATATCAGATTGTATTTGTAATTGATATTTCATTGTATTTCCAAGCAGCGGAGGAATGAAAAATTTCAAAAAATCCAGGATAGAATTGTTTAAAATTGTATACATCATTGTTGATGTGTGTTGTTGACGCCTTTCATGTAAATTCTGCCAGCCTAGCTAAATGTACAAAGATTGAATATTTTATCTATAAGGGGTAGCAGAAACAAGTCTCATGGCTGGAACTTCAATCTAATTTGCGTAAACCAGAGTGAGAAGCTCCCTGCGAAACAACATCCTCATATTCTAAAATTGGCCTAATAAAAAAAAAATCTTTTCAAGAAGACTTTTCCTTGTCAATTTGAACTTCATCTGTTTCAAAATATCTAGTTGCTTTTCAGCCTTGGGGAAGATACGGTGTATGTGTACATGCCAACTTAAGTTTATCTTAAGCCAGTTGTGATTAGATACCTCATCTATTGGTTTGTTATGAAGGAATAATTTAGGATGTGACCACTGATTCAGTTTTTGAAGGGTTAAAAGTAACGAGACAATCCAGAGACCATTTCTGTAAATGTTTCAATTCTTCATTTAACTTTAATGCAGCTTGTTCTCTATTTTCAACTTTAATAAAGAGATAAGCATTGTGTACAAAAAGTCTTGAATTACAGAAACAACACTAGTTATATCAGTTATGAACACCAAGAATAGAAATGGGCCTAATACTGACTCCTGAAGTACTCCAATAGGAACATGCTTCCAACTTGAAAATGAACTATTTATGATAACACGCTGAACCCTGTCTTTTAAGTAATCTTCAAACCACCAATGCACCATTTTTAAAAGTTTATATTTGTCTTCACTGCAGAGCAGTGCATGATTCTTATAAAGCTCATGAAGTTGAGTAATTGTAGAGGAACCTGGTAAAAACACCAGAATGCCACACATACATCACGAAGTTATCTCTGAACTGATTATGTACGTTTGAAGACTATTCTTTCCAAAATTTTACCCAAAATGCTGACAAGGGAAACTGGACGATGGTTACCCATAATGTGCTTACTTTTTTTCTTTTACATTGGCTTGTTTCTATAAGTTAGCAATTTTGCCCAAAGAGAGTGGAAAGTTGAACCTTGCTTATGGCTTAACCAGGGAGTTATCTGCAATCTTAATAAATTGAATAAATTGTCCATGTGACTAGTTACCAGTAAGAATTGTTATCTGGTCAAGAACCTTTTCTTCTGGAACAGTTACAGATTCTAAAATATTGCATATTGGTGAACCATCGCCTAGTATTTATGTTTACCATTGTTTAATTTACTTGGCCTCTGAGAAAATGTGTTGAAAGCATTTGCTTTGGCTTATCAGTAAAAAAACTTCTATCTGAAGAAAAAACTGGGGAGGCATGGATAAAACATCTCCATTTTATAAAGAATGTAATTTAGTTTAGATTTTAAGCTTCTGATATTAATGTGACAGATTATCAGATTACAAAATTCATCCTGATCAGTACTTGGGTCCAGGATTTGTTTCTATGTCACCAGCTAGTGCCAATAACGGAAGTATAACCAGACAGACATTGGAGAGCAAATTGACCAATTTAACTGTGTTCAGGCTCAACAATGGTTTAAGAATAAAATCGAAGTCATTACAACAAAAAGATAGCAGAAGACTAAAACATATATTAATTCATTCTATAAAGTCTGAGGTTTGATACATTTTAATCAAGGAAACACCAGTTGTTTAGTCTCAAATTTTTATTTGTTTAAACATCTTCATCATCAAAGGTCATATTTAGTTCACAAAAGTACAAGTAGCCATAAACTACTTCCCAGTTTATTGGACAAGTTTTGACAATTATACATCAGACTGTTACGCAGACTTCAGCATATGTGTGATCAATCCTATACTATATACTGAAAATATGAACTGAAGATGACCATAATATTTTGGGGAAAGAGTAATAAGTTGGCACAAAGATCCATTATGAAAACTATATTTTTCGCAAATTTATAATATCCAAATTGCAGCTCCATTTGATTTGATTGTTGGGCAAAAAGAATCAACTTAGCACAATGATCTATAATGAAAGTGATAATTCTATTGCAAATTTATAATATCCAAATTGCAGCGCAATTTGACTTGAAATTTGTGTGACATTGAACCTGTTGACACATACTTGTGACTCTTTTGTTACCCAAGAATGTGTACAACACATTTACAAGACCAATGTAACGGTCTTTGTTTTTCGCAGGTCCCCAACAGTATTTAAAAGTCACTTTTTAAACTGATAGGGTTTAAACAGATCGGTTAAAAAAACATTATATGCAGTGACAAATCAAAAATTCACTGAATACAATGAGAAACAACAATAATTCTTTTTTGAGTTTTTGAGGAATTAGAGTCGGTTAAATGGTTATAAGTTAAATGTTTCATTGCAGGAACTACATGTTTGTTTGCATGTTGTATACAAACAATGTTAGACTGAATATGGCCAGTACAACACATCTATTTAACAAGGATTTCACGTTAACTCAACATTTCAGCAACCAGTGTACTTCCCCTGAAATGGAATTTTGCTCAGCACTCGGCAGAGTCTTTGTTACAAGTGCAGTTCAATAACTTCAAGGTTGTAGGTATGACAGTGCTGTTTACAGAACACAAGTATTACACCTATTTAGTTTGGTTGCAGAAGAAAAGAGCAAAGAAAATATTTCTTTGTGAAATACCAGTTCTTGAAAGGTCCATATTCTTTCCCTATTGGTATTTGATAATTCATCAAAACAATAAAACCAAATGCTTTGGTTACATATCTCACATATGGTCTTTAGTCGGGGAACATCTAAAAATGGAATTTATTCACTTCATTTTACATTTTAGCTTATGGCTCATGTGCACAGATACCTATATTTCTCCGAATCAGGGACAAACAAAGGAAATACCACATTTCATTTTCTAACGGCCCCAGAAAACTGGTATCCATTTTCAGAAATGATTCCAATTTACACCGGAATATATTACTTGGATTTTAAAGCTAATTTTGCCATTTTAACTTCTAATCTTTCTTCTACTGAATCGTCCTGTTCAAAGTTCTTTTGAAACTTTTCTGTGTCTTTTATTTTTCCTCTCATGTACAGCTCTCCGATTTCTTTGGCATATGTGGCATAGAACAGTTCTTCTGCTGTAAATTGTGACTGGTTGATTTCTGGTACATTGTAAGACACATAAGGCTTAAGCTGAAACAGATGAAACAAAAATATTCTCCAGAGAATACTGAGATGGTACATGTAAAGTTATGGGTACTTATGTTATCTTATGTTTCAGGCAGTATATCCTGTGGTTATAGGAGTTTGGTGAAATGCCCCTGTAATTTAGCTACTGTCAGTATGGCACCTTGTGACACAGTGGTTGAAGTCCATTACCTTGCATGTTCTAGGAAAGTTTTAAAATGTTTAAAATTTTTGCCTCTAAATGTCGTACCGTGAGCATGCGCAGACCAGTGTCAGCATGATGAATTTCTTGCTACGGTAACTGAAGGTGGGATCCACAGTGTATATGAAGTTGTGACTCCATCGTCTATTGGTGTAACATGCCGACTTAAGGCGAGTGGAGGTAAATGGATGTTTCCCCACTGTGTCAGAAGGTCACATAAGAACCTTGAACAGTAGTTGACAGATAGGGGTGTTTCGCTCAATGTCTATACCAGTGAATTAGACCGTCTGTAATGTGAATGATACACCAAAAACTCTGAAGGTATGTGGCCTTTTTGGAGGTGGTTCCACCCCCTAGTAAAACCTCTAACTGTGGGATGTACCACCTGCAGTGTGAATGGGGCATATACAACATTAGTGTTGGTATCAAATAAAAATATGTATATCGAAATCAAACCATATTTTCAGTATTTTTTACCTTCCGTATCGATCGATATTGAAATATCGGGGCATGAGATGCTTTCCTGGACGAGACCTTCCAAACTCTTTAGTGAGGTTTAGTAGTGTCCCGAAACATAAACAAATATAGCAGTTCCGCTGTTGCGGTAAATAAAAGTTACCGAAAATGATATGACAATCAACATAATTTTCAAATTTTGTACTTTATATTAATGGAAGACAGCAGAGATACATCTATTTAGTAATATGTTCCAATATTGATATTGTACCCTGCATTATCGATATTGGCATACTTAGCAAGAATTGATAAATACTCCAATATCGATAAACAATACCAGCACCATACAACATGATGCATTTAGTACATACCCAATTGAATAAGCCCCTGACAGGAAATGAAACTCATGATACCAAAACATGGCAGTTTCCCCTCGACAAAATTGCAACAAAAGTCCTGAAGTGTGCAATTTCTTCAATTCTTCAGATTTAGGGTTTTTTCCAATATTTTAAGCTTTCCATAATACAAGCATATGTGTTGACAATTGATATGGTGGTTCCAAAGTGCCATCACAGCATTTCAGTAAATTGCCCCTTATACTGAGACCACTCACTCATCCCTACAAATTGCAGTAACATCACTGATCTACAACATTCTCAAAATAGCTAAAAATTGACAAATAATTGAGATAAAAGAGTGGCACTTTAATGAGAATACTACCTTCAAACTTTGAATTTTTACATCATCTCATGTTTGATTTATGAAAAATAATCATAACCTTCCAGTAATAAATAACCGACATGTCACAATCCACACAAAAAAAGATATATACCTTAAAATCTGTCAGGTCTGGAACTATAAACTCTGGTACCATTTCCTTCACAAGATGAAATCTTCCTCTATCATCAATGTAACCAGGAGGGTGAGGAAATCGTGCTGTAACAGAGCAAAAATTGGAGCAGTTTTAATATATGGATCATTAAGATAAAAATTCATCGAGACCAACATTATGAGACATTTTCAGACATTGGTATAGTTTCCACAGCAACCTTTAAATAATACCTTGCTATTCATTATCACCAGGTATCAATTACTCATAGTATTGTGGTTGAATGCAAATTTTAGAAACAGTTACCAAATGTGGAAATTCGACGAAAAACCAGATGCATTTGATGTAGTATAAGTTTTCAAATTCGTACCCATAACTTGCATATATAAATGAACCGTTATGTGCTTTTTGAAGATTTTTGAGGACAAATTGTCTGATATATTAATAGAATATTATAAAATACTGTGAAGTATTTTTGTAGTTGAACATTTTGATAAAAGTACCTTAAAATAATGAATATGTGAGAACCAGTTTTGACTACAAGAAAACAGTGCATAACCGGAACAAAATATGACAACACTGTGGGTGCAACAACAGGGAAGTTGGTTTGCCATCCAGCTAAGTGCAAGACAGAAGCTGCTTCCAAACTTACTAGAGCAAACACACACCAAAAGGATCATTACTGAAATACATACGTCATGACAGAACTTAAAATTTGACAGAATTTAAAATTCTGTCAACAGAACTTAAATTCTATTTCTGTCGACAGAACTTAAAATCCTTGGATTTCATTGGTTTGGAGAGATATTTTAATGCAGAATTTAAAATCCTGTCGACAGAACTTAAAATCATATTTATATAACTATAATCAGAAATAAAGTCTAATGTATTCATTTTAAACTTTATTGGTGACATGCAATATTTAAATGCATACATTATTCATTGAGTTTAGCACTGCAATTATTGCAGGTAATTAACCCTTATGATCAACCAGATTAGAATGAAAAGTACTCAGGAAAAAAACAACAATAAAGGGGTTCTTAAAATCAATAATAAAAGTAAATCAGAGCAGGTAATTAACTTTTGTAATCAACTTGATCATAGAGAAAACCACTACTCAGTTGTAAACTACTAGAAGGCATTGAACTGTAATTAGTACATGAGGGATAAGACTGAGCAGTAAATTAACTAAAGTAATTAATTATAAATGAAAGTGAATACCAGTAAAGGATCTATCCCAGTAAGGAATCTATTTATTATTTGTCTTGTGCATTTCTTTTACTTTTAATTTAGCACAAGTACTAAGCCCCCTTTAAAATATCAGATACTGACTCACTGTAAAAGAAGTTGAACAAAATATAGAGAATCAGGATTTTATCAGCATTTTACATTCTGCAGACAGAATTTAGAGTTTTAAGATCTGTCAAGATATTTTGACAGGATTTTTTATTCTGTTGACAGAATTTAAAATCCTCAGGATTTTCTGTCGACAGAACTTAGAATGTTAAGTTCTGTCGAGATATTTTAACAGAATTTTAAATTCTGTCAATAGAATTTAAAATCCCGTCGACAGAACTTAGAATTTTATGTTCTGTCAAATCATGGTACATGGGTGGACACAAAGATAAACAGTCTTCAGAATTTTAAAAATATAAGTGGTATAAACAACAAAAATGCACACACTGAGTAACAGAATACACTTAAACCAAGCTGGATAAGACATTTGTTATTTATTTTGTGCAACTTAATTATTTGTACCACTAAGATAAGATAAATTCCGAAGATCATTTATCTTCATGTCCAGTTTATCTTTTGTGTCCACCCACCCATGTAATTGGTACTGCCTTCCTACCAGTTATCGCTGGGTACCAATTATCGCCAGAAAGAATTCAAATAAACATCACTTGACCAGAAGTGGCATCTCAAGCCCTGCAAATAAGGTAAAACTATTTCCAAAGTGAATACAACAAATAAGCAACAAAAATTTTTTAAAGTATGTGATTATTATTGAAATATGAATGTTTTATTTTAGGGGTGGTGATAACTGGTACCAGGAAATAGCGAATATTTAATTCATGTGATCTCTCTATATATACACGTTTATCTTTTAAAAAATCTAATGGAAGTGGTGTAATAAATTATATAAATTAGTTCTGTGAAGAATATGGAATTTGTGTGAGATATTTGTGTCAGTTTTAACACAAATCCCCTATTTTCGAACAGTTGTAGTTTAACTGGTGTTACAAATTCATCAATAAGGCCTAATTTTTCTTCGATACTTCCAAAAATATTTAACTTACAAATATGTTATACATCATAGAAAAGGTATTTTAGACAGCTTCTGTTCGATTTATTACGTTAAATCCATGGAGAAATGGAGATGGAATCAAAAGTTAAATTTTGATTTTTTTTTTCTTGTAATTTCATCCCCCCATTTATTGCATTTTTTTCATTGATGGACTTATTTTACTTATTATTTAAACAAACTGGTGGATAATAAATAAAGCACTCATTAAATTTTTTTGTATATTTATGTACTTATTTCCTAATATTTTTGTACTATTTTCCTATATTCTTTTTAGTCTCATTTATTAGCTTTATTATGCATTAATCTTAAGTGCATTATTTGACCTTTAGATTCCTTGTTTAAGGTCAACCAGGGAGTACAAAAGTCCACCACCGTTGGGACTATGCTGCTCCATTTAATTATATTTTTCTACCCTTTTTTACACAAGTGAATTAAACATAGTGGGTAGGCGAGGTTGGCTAGTCTGCCATATCTTACAAAATTGAGATATTTATGTTATAATATTTTGAAAAAAAAAAAAATTAAAAACAAATTCACTTTTTACAAGCTGCACTGACAATAAATATCGAAATAAGAGTAATTATTTCACTTTTAAGGAATTGTGATTCCTATTTTTAATTTGTGTCCCGTTGCTAAGAAAGCGGATGATGCACATACACAAATACTCATCTTTTGTCCACAATTTTTTAAATTTTATTTACACACCCCCTCCCCCAACATTGCTTCTCCTCATATTCTTTCCAATAAAATCTACCCATAACTAAAAAAATAATAAAATTTTTTTGAAATTTAATTTTTTTCCAACTGTATGAAAATTTATTTCAGATATTTGTAACCCATGAAATATCTGGCCACCAAATTGAAACACAACATTTTATCTAAAATTTTCCAAATTCTTTTAGCAAATACACAACTATTTTCAACAAATTAATTTTTTCAATTGCTGGTGTTCTTAACATTATTCCACATTTATTAGCTACTAATTTACCAATTATCTCACCTAAAAATATCTGAAACAACCATAAGTTTTTTTAACATACGTAGTATATATAATTTCAATAATCAATCAAAAATCATCTCCAAAAATAACTGTACAGGTGAAGAAACCCTGTTTTCGCCCACATTAGAAGGATTAAAACAATATTTTAAAGTATCTTTTCTTGGTAAAAAAAAAACAATATTCTGCAGATCCATACGTATATCTTTACAAAAAATTAAGCTTTGAATGTGTCATGCAAGGAAATATACATATATTATTTCCATTTTTATCCAAGTAAAAATTACATTCTGGTTCAGATCTACATAGATCTGTTTATCCCGAAATGGAGGAAGGGATAATTTGTTCACGCATGCGTACTCAAAATGTTGATTAGGCTTATTGGTAGCAAGGCAGTATCTAGACCGAGTTTCTGTCCCGTCGCCAATTGCTATTGATATATTGATGGACACAATGGCGAGGGACAGAGTTCACATGTACTTGTTTTCTGTGTAAATTTTGAACGGCATATTTGTACACATATTATAAGTTATAATTTATAACAAGTATAAAGTGTTTTTTGTGTCACCGCGATCACGGCTGGGTTTTAGAACTCAGAACTAGAAATAAAAGAATTTTACTTCCGCCAGCTTGTGTGTTACAATCGCGGAAAAACGGACATTTTGTTCAGTTTTGAAGGTGATTTTAAACAGTAAGGATGCCTCTGCAGTAGCTGGGTTTGAGAAAAACTTTGTGTGAAAGTTGTTGGTTGTGTTGGTGATGTTGCAGGTTAGTGTTATAACTGCATAAATGGTATTGTAACTGTTCAGTAATTCTTATGTTTGTTTATGTGACAGCCGAGTTTTCGTAGTTTCCGCGATCTCGCATATTAACGGCTAGAATATTGAGGGCTAGAATCTGGCAGTATATAAACCAATCGCGGGAGTGAATTGACATCAGAAAGTTTGAATTTTAAACAGTAGCGGACCAGCCATGTTGTATGTATAAGGCTGTGGAGTGATAGAGTTGATATTGTTTCTTTGATTTGAAGATTAATAGTTTGGAAGAAGTGATGATGTGTTGATCTGAAGCTATGGGTTGGTGTTAACTCTGTTGGGCTGCTTGCAGGTTTGTTGAATGGTTGATTGGTTGATTGTGAATGAGTGATTAGAGAGTTTGCGAACAACGTTTCACAAACGCCCCTTGCAAAAGTACGCAACATAATTAATCAATATGGGAGAAAGCCATTGAGGGGGACAGTTTTGTTTGCGAACAGCGTTTGAACTATGATTTTTACAAGCTTTTGTTATAAATAAATTAGGAGTTATACAAGTCAATAAAGATAAATACACTGGTTTTAATCATCTACAGTACTGAATGAACTGGGTACTGATATATATTACAAACTTAATTGACTCAACAACCAATAAACCCACAAGTTAAATAGCTTATAAAACACACGTACATAAAACTTTGGAGGATTGTGTTGATTACTTCAAAAAAGTTTATGACAGGGGATGAAAAAAGGCTGGTCGTTGTACACTTGGGTTTTTCAAAAATTGACAAAGTTGCTAAAAATAGTCTACAATCTCTCAACAACTCTGTACTGACATGTATAACACACCTTATTGCTCCAATAATTAATAAATCCACAAGGGAAATAAATTACGTGGTGAAGCCATTTGCCACGTTAAAAACGTAACCTTGTGCAGCTAAAACCTTATGAAATGACATCACACACAGAAATCAATGACGTGTAACGTAGCGGAAAGTAGATACGGACATGAAAAACGCTGTTCGCAAACTCTCTATTGATTTTTTAGTTGTAGTACTTTTTAGTTTCTATGATTTTTGCTGCATGTTATTTGCATGTAAGTCATGATTAATTCGTGTGTAGAATAAGTGCTTGTAGTTTCACAGTGGTTACTATAAATTATTGCTTATTTGGTTGCTAATGACTTATCATGTCTTTTCTTGATTGGTAAATTAATCTAACAATGATGATGCAATATTGCTTAGTTATATTATTTAAACTAATTAGTGGTATTCTAACTAGTCATTTCACGGTCGTAGCTTGTAGTTGTAGCGTGTATCTATTTAGTAGTATTTACTCAGTATTATTTATCCAGTAATATGTATTTAGAATGTATTTATTTCATTTATTGATCTGCGTGATATTATTCATGTAATCTGTGCTAATCTTTACTATTATTTGCTGGAAAGTATATTTTTCCACTTTATGTTGTAACTGCCATAATTCATAATTTCTGGTTCAATGTATAACCAGGTGGCTAACGTAGTGATTGAATTTGCAGGTGTTTTGATGTGCTGATGTTTTGGTGAGTCACCAGGTCTTGTGACAGCTGTACACTTTCGCTCACAGTGACTGGAAGAGCGTTTGACAGTGTTACTGGTATGAGGAATAAAGTAGTCAAGTTTTAGTCAAGTGTTTTTCCATGGGTGAGATTTCACCCCCTGGAACCGGACAGCTCAGTTCGAGCCGTATAGAGAGTCCGGCCACATTTACATTATCCAGTGCTTGGTAACTTGCTTACTGTTTTTAGTAAAACTAAATTGAATTGTTGAACTTGTATCTATCTTTGATTCAGTAATTACTGTATCTGTTGTAAACTGTAATAATTATCCTGAATACTTTACATTATTGGGATGAGCTTTGTAGTTGTCGTTAATGCATTACTGTTGGAGATTAGTATAGTTTTATGAATTCTGTGATACCAATGATGGTGATACATATTTCAGTCTGTAACTTTCTAGTATGTTGTTTAATCATTATTGTGGTCCCATATCAGATTTCTTATTTTGAATCTGATTATTTGTAGGTGTTTTTGTATGGTCGGTGATCGATTCTGTTTGACTTGGTGTTCTGATCTGATGTATGGGTGATTGTGGACCACTTCACCATAGTAGGACCACTATACTTAATAAACTGATCAAGATTTTAGTTAAGCGTTTCCATTCTCACGTCCACTGTAAGTCCCTCGTCTGGTGACCCGTATGACCCACTGGGAGACGGCGGCAACATTTGGTTTCTTTAAGGTCTGTATATGTGCCGTTCACTTATATTTTATGCCAATCAAACTGGCATGTATATATTTCAACCAATTTTCAAAATGTAAACAAACCTTCAACATTACATAGTTATCTACAAAATAAATTCCTGGCTTCCAAAAGCAGTTTAATTTAATGGCATATGTATTGTAAACTGGATACAGCTATAATAGACATAACAAGGAGTTTTGAAAGTGAATACAATAATTCCCCATAGTTCGAGATTTACACAGAAAACAGGTGCATGTGAACTCTGTCCCTCGCCATTGCATACCATCAAAAATATTAACAGCAATGCACGATGGGACAGAAACTCGGTCTAGGCAGTATCTGGCAATAATTGCTTGCAAGGTAATATCAATTTTGGTCTTATATTTATGAAAAAAATTGCATACATTTGTCTCTTCCAATTTTACGCAATACTTCTATACTGCCTCCCAGTTTTGTAGGAGCAACATCTTTCGGGTTGATTGGAAACCTCTTGTCGAATGGTGTGTTCTTCCGACCTCCAGGCTTTTCAAGCTTTTTAACTCTGCCCCACCGATCATATTTGTACAAATAAGGGTCATCCAATTTCTTCTTTCCTGCCATATGTCTCACAGTAACATAATTTAAGGAGGAATATGTTTTACACAGCACCTTTGAACCATTTACCAACGAAGTCATATCTAGCAGCTCCTAATTTCGCCCATATGTGTTTTCTGGGGGGTCAGACTAAACAACAATCATATATTTATTTTACGTACTAAATTCCGCAACTTTGAAATCGATAGAAAATTTTTTTCACTTGTATTTTACGCATTAAACACTTAGTTTTAAACGCCAAAACAAGGTAAAACACACATACATAAGCTAATTTAAATTGATTCTAATGTTCAAGATATATTTTAATTTATACAAATTTATTGATTAAGATTTTGCTTAATTATTTCATCAATTAATTTCTCTAGCTATGATCATAGATTTTTAGTAATTATCACTAACACATTGCACCCTTCTGAATATTGTTGGTATTATCCAGAGAAATACCAAAAATATGGAAACATATAATTTGAACACACAAATAACTTTCATAAAAGCGATCTAAATTTAGCATTCAAATTAATACAAATCTCAAAGAATTGTCTAAACCTAAAAATTCAGAGATATGCTGGGAATTAGTATATAAAAAAGTTAAACCCCCAACTGCACTGACTTCTTGACATATTAATTCTTTTAGCCCCCCCCCCCCCCTCCCCCAAGATGGTCAAAGTCGAAATAAAAGAAACAGCGGGTTTTAAATTTCTATTTGATTCTAAATCTCTTAACAAATGCACAATTTATCACGGTTTATATTTAAAATGACCATACTGGAATAAATATTTGAACATTTAAATTATAATCAAAAGTAAAAGAAGGTCAAGGTAAGTAAAGGCCGAGGTCACACAATTTGCTGTGACCTTGGAAAAACATGAAGGTCAAAGTGATGCAAATGAGAGCCAAGCCAAGTTACCTATTGATCAAGCCAAGGTTAGAAAGAAGGTGGTTTGAACGCAAAATCACTCAGTAATATTACTTGACTTAATTACATGGAGGAAGGTTAAGTTACATAAAAGTAGACCACATTCAATAAAGTTAACTTTCAGATATACAAGGGTTTGTGGGTAATATTTATGATTTTACATGGAAGTTTATGTGGTTGAGGCTAGGAATGAGGCACCCAAACCCCAAGTAGACTAGCAGTGTAGGGCTGCCTGAAGGGCATGGGAAACACGGGAGGAAGTGGAAGGAGAGGAATTAAGGTGAGCCCAAATTGCGCTCGACTTCCATATGTTCTAATGGAACCCAGCCCTAGCTTAAAAGACCAAGAAGCCCCAGCCCTCCTAAATGCATGGAAAGTCAAGTGGGGTTGTAACTGTAGCTTAATTTATGGATATCTTTTTAAAATGTTTTCTGGCAACTGAACTAGGCCTACCATACGTGATACAACAAAAAGTGGATCATCTGGATTGGCTGGATACATCTCAATAATTTGGTGCAAAACAGTAAAGGGACAAAGTGGGGACTGACCCAGGAAAGGAAAGAGGAATAATGGTAGTGGTCTAGCGATCCTGAAGTATTTTTGACCATTTAATAAGGACTGTGTTTTGTGCAGATGAAATGAAATCAGCCGTCACCATTTGTCTGATGGGGTCAAATGATCTGACTGACTGAGACGATGTATTTGAAAGTCTGAGAAATGAGAAAAATAGAAAAGGTATGGTCAGAAAATTTTAGCCTGGTTAATGACCGTATTTCCAAGGCTATTAAATAAAAATATCATGAAGAGAAAATAGTTCTTATGTGTAGATACTATAGAACATCACTTCTACTGAGTACGTTGTATCACTGGGGCGATATTCACTAACAAGGATTAAGATCAGATCAAGATCAGATCAAATTTGAGAAAAAAGTTTCAAGTGAGCCATGGGATCAAATAGCTATTCAGAAACCATGGATCACATGAACTGAAAAGGTGAAATATTTGATCTGATTTTGTATGAATTTCACACAATTTTAAAAGGTTTATTCAGTTGTGAAATACTGTCTGCCTCTATAATAACTGATAAGAATATTCATCTTCCCTGAGAAATAAATCTTTTATCACTTATTTTTGATCTGTCTTGATCCAAAAGTTAATCCATCAAAGAGCATGGATCATAGTTAATCCAAAATTTGATCAAAATATCAGATCAAATGTTTCATGAATACCAATCTTTGTTGATCCAAAAATCTGATCAAAAGTTGATCATTTTTGCTCAAATTTGATCTGATCTTTACTGATCTGTGTTCATGAATACCGCCCCAGGGGCGGTATTCACTAACAAGGATTAAGATCAGATCAAGATCAGATCAAATTTGAGAAAAAAGTTTCAAGTGAGCCGGTGGATCAAATAGCTATTCACAAAGCATGGATCACTTGAGCTGAAAAGATCAAATATTTGATCTGTTTTTGTAATCATTACTACTCTCCCAATTTGTAGTTTTTTATTGTTTTAGGTTAAAATTCCTCTTAATTTATGAGCCTTCCATTATCTGAACAAAAATCTCACTCTCAACCTGTTCACATAATAGAGGTTCATACTGTACTATACTGAAAACATCACTGCTCACAAATTATTTTGTCTCTTTAAACACTTTAGTGATGTATTTATCCATGGTTATCAATAAATTCTTTTAGACCACATTACAAAGTACATATTAAATTTCAAAAGAAAAACAAAATAACAGTGCTATAAATAATATTAAGCACTGAACTATTGTTTCCCAAATCTTGGGCAACAGTTTCTCATGTTTTTCTGCAGATAACCATTGTAAAATATATCTATTGTTTTGACAAATGTTTTAGAGCCATGTGTCTTTCTTTTTCTGCACACAAAAATATTAGAAATATATCCATATAGCTGTATTTTAGTGACATATATTTTATTACTTTGCTGCATATATAACCGTTAAGAAATATCCCCATTGTTTAAACAACTGTGTTTTTCAGCTATTTATATTTTTGCCTGGCAAAAATCCACATTGTTTTGAAAATTATTGAAGAAACATATAATATGCAAACCTTGGTATGCTGTCCTCTATTGGGTTTATGATTAAAGAAATCTGGTTGGTTATACCAAGGAATGTAAACATAAGTGTGCCTTTGGTTTGACCCTACATGTGCCAATATGACAAAAATCAATACATGCAAACTGCACTGGGTAGGTGTGATCTGTAGCTGTGTCAAGAACAGTAAACAAAAACATATTTTACCAGGGAGAAAAAAAACATTTCTCCTTTTTGTCTTTGTGTCAGCAAAATGACATGAACATTTTTAGAGCAGTTTGTTTTTCAGTGTTAGTCATGGAGCCATTAGTTCCTCTGTCCCTGATTAAAAGATCCACCTTGATCAGAAAGTTAATCCAACAAAGTACATAGATCAAATTTAATCCAAAATTTGATCAGAAAATCAGATCAAATGTTTCATGAATACCAATCTTTGTTGATCCAAAACTCCGATCTTTTGCTCAAATTTGATCTGATCTTTACTGATCCGTGTTCATGAATACCGCCCCAGGAGTTTGGGTGAAAGGTTTCTGATTGATAAAACTCCTTTATGAGAAGAATCAAGACAGTATCAGAGTAAAATTATGTGACGGAAAAAGCCTGTTTACTATTTCAGTGCACAGCAATCAAAATGACTTTCCTCTCTTGTTCCTCTTTGGTCAATTTCCAATTTTTTTCCGAAATGGGACATCTCGTTTTCTTTTTCTCCCCCCCCCCCCCCCCCCCCGTTTTCCCTCTAAGGTCTATGCTAATGTCCCAGTTTTGTTACATTACATCGTCAGAACACATGCCTTATCATGTCCATTTTAATGCTTTTTCGTAAAGCTGATTTCTATTGATTTAACACTGATACTACATTGTTTTAGTGATTCATTGACAATCATTTGGATTATTTTTAATATTCAAGTGTCTGTACAGTTTGTCTTCCATGCAGCATTCTGATCTTCATAATGTAATTAATTTTGATGTTACTTGCATAATTACTGGCTTGGGGCCAGATTTATTTGAATCCTGAAATTGTACTGCTTATATTATGTGTTTTGCTTTTCAGCCTGCTCTGCCTGTACATTTGTTACATTATTATTTCAAATTTAGGCATCTATCACTTTTGTTTTTGTAAAAAAGTTTCAATTCCTGTGAATTCCATGACTGGTTCTACGTTACTTTTTCTGAATTTCTAAAAGAAAATGCCAAATATAGCCAAAAAGATATGTTCTATTTTGTCACATTTTTTTTTCTGGGAATAATTTTGACCTCATTTGAAACAACTGAACATGCAACACGGTTATTAGGGTATTTTTTTAGCTTTTAGCATTGACAGAGTGTCTGGTTCTTAGCTGTAGAAGGGTTTTATCTCTTTATGAATGATATCTTGAACAAATAAATATCTTTATAAGCGTGCAGGCATTTGATTTAAACTTGGAGCACCTTTTAAAGGCTATTCATAGAGTGCCAAAATACCCAACACAACCACATTTGGCCAAATATAAAAGTGGCTGTCTCCCTATTATAAGTCTTGGAGATCTGGGGGTATAAAACTAACCTTTCAGAAATCATACATGGGCTGGACCCCTCATTCAAGGATGAATGATAAAAAGAGTAGTAATGCTTTGCTTAAAATTATTGGTCGCACAGGTTTGGGATTTTAAACCAACCTTTATGAAATCATGGTCTGGGAATCTTTTGATCGGGTTGGATTTGATTGTGGGCCTCTTGTTTATAACAAAACTTGGTTAATTAAAATTTAATCTTTCTATATCTCATTTATGTTCCTTGATGGTGTTTCTTCTGTGAAGCTTAATTGTAAGAAATAATGGGCTAGAAATTTTTGATGTAGTCACATGTATGGTACCGAGCTCCTTTTTATAGGGATTTTGGTTATAGTTGACTTGTTATTTGATGTTAGACGGTTTGAATGATACACTAACCAATAGGAAACCCTGGACTGGGAATTCTGATTTCTATTCATGAGATTAAACATTTAGAACCGTTTTTGTCAGCTGACACAGAGCCCCGAGACTTCTATTCATGTTTTGTACAGTTATTTTCATGCAAATTGCTCACTCATTAAACTTCTTTTTTTTTTTCCTATATTTTGTAAAATTTAATATAATGTGTATCGAAAATGTTTTTCAACCTATTACACACGTGGTTTGATGAAGAATAATTAAAACTAAAAATATGAGCCATGTTAGAAAAAATATTTAGACGTCCCATTAAAGAAGAGTTATCTTTCCTTAACATACAAAAACTTTAATTTTTTTAAATCAAGGAAATTATGGCAGTAATAGGTAAAAACGGTTATACCATTAACATTTTTAAGTTGAATGGTTACTGTAATACTGATGGGTTTAATCCCAATTGAAAAGATTGTAATTTTACTGTGAGGCTTTGGTTTTGGGAAATGAAAGAATATATAATTATATTTATTTTTGCACTATCGTTTTACAAGAATATAAATAAGAGAAATATATATATATTATTATATAACAATAATGAAATATTTAACAGATTAAAGTGATTCAGTATGCAACCTGTGAAAAAAACAAATGTAAAGTGTTGAGCCTTTGGAAATAAATTGTGCGTTAGATTAATTGTTTAGATTATCAGACATACAGTTTACAGACATCATTTGACTTAAAAATGACGACGAACAAGGTTGGGAATTGTGCAGAATAAGTGAAATATATTTTAACCAGAGTCTTTAATTCTCTTCCTCATGATACCTGCCATTGAGCAATATTAACAATGCTATAACAGTGCAGTATTTCATAATTAAATCTAATCGCAAACAAATGTCAACAAAATGCATTTATTTACATAATAACTTTCACTATTCTTCATTTCTTTTAAAATTAGAAATGGTTATACTACAAAGATTTAAAAAAGAAGTAAGATGGATGTGTAAATTTTAAAATTGCCTGTAATAAATCACTAGGGATTAACAAACTGACTGTTGTTCTGTCTAAATGGCAAATGTAACATGAACAATTTATGACATGCCAGTGCAAGCCTCCCCTACCAAGCCATAAAAATCACTGACATCTTATTGCGTATCTTTAGTGACCTTATTGCCGAAAAATGTTATTTATTTAAATTGAAATATTAGAATATACTGGTATGGAGTTTTATGGAGAAGAACATATATATGTTTTTTTAATTAAAAAAAATAAAGATTTGATTACAGAGAGAGAGAGAGAGAGAGAGAAAAGAAAGCGCAACCATGTATTGCCTGATTTTAAAAGTAGTTATTGAATCTTCTTACTAAGTTGTAGCATAAATATAATCAACGTTAGAAAGAGACAAAAAAATTCAGCCTGTCGACCAGTTTTGAGGGACAAAGTATGGGCGAGAATGATCAACATTCGCCTAGCAGCATTCATGTTGTTAAAACACATGCTGATTGCAGTGGATTAATAAATATGCTTCATTCTTATGAATTAGTTTGAAAGAAAAAAATGGAATTTAGGATAACTTCTAACCTCAGGAAAGTCTTTAAGTGCATCACACTTTGTAGCTTAATTGGGTTTATAAAGTGTAACTTGATGGACAATTTTTATGTCCCGTGCAATGATCAAGAAGTAATTAGCCAAAGTGTATTGCAGAAAGTTGTCTCTGGATTCTTAGAATGTGCTGTATTGTGTTCACATGCGTCAGGCGACATTTTTGTGGCGTCACCTAATGGACAGAACAGCGTTAAATGTACATGCTATTTATACATCCAGGGTGAGCATCCATGTGAAGGCAAAACAATGAAGAAGATAAGCGGACAAAAGTGTTATAAAAAGGTAAGTAGCTGTATTTATTTCTGGTCAAAATATGACCTGATTGACACATTTTATCTCTGGTAGAATGCAATTTTGAAATGGGAAACCTTGTAACCACACAAAAACAGCCAAAGATACTGAAGTAGGGAGCTTTATATATATGTCCTTATTTTCATCCATTTCAAAGTTTGAAGTGGAGAAAGAATTAAGAGGCCATGTCTGAGTTTTATTTACAAAATTTAAGCTCACTGCCTCCCTGTCTCAACATCTGCCTACCTGTCTCAGCCTAAGGTGAGACCACGACCATTAGTGAAACCCATAAAATCTGGGCTTAAGCATCCCTTGAAAAGGGGATGCTTAATCTTTTCACACCCAGTTTTTGGACAGCCACTGCTGCTACATTATCATCTCTCTTGAATATCTTGATATAAGGCATATCAAAATGATATTTGGCAGTTATCTTCTATGGGCACTGGAAAAAAATTTGACAGGCACAAATTTGACTTTTAACCTTTATCAAGGTCACATGATCAAAAGCAATTTCGTTTGTACTTCTGTTTCTCCAGATTTTCTCAGAAACTACAGATTGTGGGTCAACCAATTTTGGTAAGCATATCCTCACACCAAAATCTGGGCACCAGTCGATTTTGAGATCAATTGGGCCATAATTGACTGATTGATGGGTGATTGATTATCGGTTGGTAAAATACATACTGAAATAGTGCTTATAACTCTCTTAGTCCTAGAGGTTTATAAATAAATAAATAAATGTTTATTTCAGCCAAGCATAACATTTCAATGACAGAATACTACAGATATTTCAAACAACGACACTTAAAGTAAAAATACAGATTTATAGAATAATTATAGAAAATAATAATCAATAATACTGGCTTATTGAAAAGGAGGCAGTTGAAGCAGAGCTTATTAATTGTGCTGCCCCCCCACAATTTAACGTGAACACAAGTAGAGTGCAATACTATTACATTTAAGAAAATTATATGCCCATAATAAACATAGATGAGTGATATAATTATATTTCCTTATTCATTATAAGACTCAATCATATACTTCTTCAATAGTGATTTAAATTTATGAAAAGGTTTAATTTCACTGATGTCACTGCTTAGATTATTCCATAATTTTACACCATATATGGAAATATATTTGAATTTTAGTTTTGTTCTGGCAAAAACAACATAAAACTTCCCCTCTTGCCTGGTAATTACATTGGTACTTTGTTTTAACTTGAAAAACAGTTGAATATTATCAGGTAAACTACCTTCTTTGGCTTTGTGCATAAATAACAAGATCTTGAACCGAACTATATCACTAAATTTTAACAGTTTGTATTTGCTAAATAAAGGAAGGGTATGTGCCCTAAATTCACTTTTACTTATTACTCTAATAGCCCTTTTTTGTAGAGATACCACTCTTTCTATCAAATATTTAGAAGCATTTCCCCAAACTTCGCAACAGTAAAAAAGATATGGTAATACAAGTGCATTATAAAGATGTTTCAGAGAATTAACATTAAGTATATCTTTCACTTTATAAATGACTGATAAACTTTTGTTTAACTTCTTACAAACATATGCAATATGATGGTGCCATGATAGTTTATCATCTATAATTACACCCAAAAATTTGGTTGTGTGGACTCTTTCTATCAATTGCTCATCAAAGACTATGTTTATATTTTTAAATACAGTTTTACTGGAAAATACCATATAATTTGTTTTTAAAACATTTAACGACAATTTATTCAAAGCAAACCATATTTTCAAGTTTGAGAGTTCATGGCTTACTATTGTACTTAAGGTTTCATATTGAGAGCTTGAGTAAAATATATTGGTGTCATCAGCAAATAAAATAAACTGTAAAATATTAGAACAATTACATATATCATTAATGTATAGTATAAAGAATTTTGGGCCAAGTATTGATCCCTGAGGAACACCACATCTTATTTGTAATAGATCTGACCTTGAACTATTCATACAAACATATTGCTTTCTGTTTGCCAAATATGATTCCACCCATTTTAAAACTATACCCCTGATCCCATAAAATTCCATTTTCTTTAGTAGTAATTTGTGATCAATAGTGTCAAAAGCTTTTTTAAGGTCTATGAACACCCCAACTGTTATTTTCTTATCATCAATGCTATTTGTTATTTTTTCTAATAATTCTACCAGTGCCATTGAGGTAGATCTATTACTTCTAAAACCATATTGACTTTTTGACAAAATATCATATTTAGTAATAAAACTATCTAATCTATTATTAAACAATTTCTCTAAGATTTTAGAAAATTGTGGTAAAAGTGAAACTGGTCTGTAGTTGTTGAAAACATTTTTACTACCAGACTTGTATAAAGGGACTACTTTTGCTATTTTCATGTTATCTGGAAAAGTACCAGTATTGAATGATAGATTACAAATGTAAACAAATGGTTCAACCAGTGACTCAAATACCCTTTTCACTAAAGACATGCTAATATCATTTACATCACATGAGCTTTTATTACTAAATGTTTGGGATGTGTAACCTACCTATAGGAAATCATGGCCTGGGAGTCTTTTGAATTATTTAGATTTGACCTTGAACCCCCTTTTCAAGGTCAAATGAGAATAACCAAACTTAAATCTGATTACAACTAATCTTTTATTGGTCCTAGAGGTTTGTGATACGAAACAAACTTGTAGGAAATCATGGACTGGCAGTCTTCTGATATATTCAGATTTGTCCTTCTCCACTCCCCCCCCTTCAAGGTCAAACGAGGATAGCCAAACTTAAAAGTGCTTATAGCTCAGTAATTATTTGATCTAGAGGTTTGGGATGTGAAACCAACCTATAGGAAATCATGGGCTGGCGGGAGCCTTCTGATGTGTTCAGATTTGACCTTGGACCCCCTTTTCAAGGTTAAACGAGGATAGCCAAACTTAAAAGTGCTTATAACTCGCTTATTATTGGTCCTAGAGGTTTGGGATGTGAAACCAAGCTATAGGAAATCATGGGCTGGGAGTCTTCTGATGTGGTGAGAGATGACCTTGGGTCCCCTTTTCAAGGTCAAATGAGGATAGCCAAAGTTAAAGTGCTTTTTAACTCACTTAGTATTACTCCGAGAGGTTTGGGATGGTAAGCCCACCTATTGGAAATCATGGGCTTGGAGTCGTCTGATGTGTTCCGATTTGACCTTGGGCCCCTCCTTCAATGTTAAACGAGGATAGCCAAACTTAAAAGTGCCTATAGCTTGCTTATTATTGGTCCTAGAGGTTTGGGATGTGAGGGTTAAGCTAGGTTAAGCTATAGGAAATCATGGACTGGGAGTCTTCTGATGTGGTTAGATTTGATCTTGGGTCCCTCCTTCAAGGTCAGATGAGGGTAGCCAAACTTAAAAGTGTTTATAACTCGCCTATTATTGGACCTAGAGGTTTGGGGTATGAAACAAACCTATAGAAAATCAAGAACTGGCAGTCTTCTGATGTGGTCACATTTGACCTTGGCCCCCTCCTTCAAGGTCAAACGAGGACAGCCAAACTTAAAAGTACATATAACTCGCTTATTATTGGTCCTAGAGTTTTGGGATGTGAAACCAACCTCTAGGAAGTCACTGCCTGGGAGTCTTCTGATGTGGTTAGATTTGATCTTGGGTCCCTTCTTCAAGGTCAGATGAGGGTAGCCAAACTTAAAAGTGTTTATAACTCGCTTATTATTGGTCCTAGAGTTTTGGGATGTGAAACCAACCTATAGGAAGTCACTGCCTGGGAGTCTTCTGATGTGGTTAGATTTGATCTTGGGTCCCTCCTACAAGGTCAGATGAGGGTAGCCAAACTTAAAAGTGTTTATAACTCGCCTATTATTGGACCTAGAGGTTTCTATTCTATTCTGTACTTTTATAGCGCTTAATCTCTGCTAGGCAGACTCTAAGGCGCAACACCAAAAATCAAGTTTAAGAAATCATCTGTCCATAGCCGTTGCCAAGTCCAGTACCACGGAGACGCCGGATAGAGTGTAAGCTAAGGTGGGAATGCCTTGTGGAAGAGATATGATTTTAACCTTTTCCTGAAACAGGTGAGAGTTGGGGCAGAACGTACCTCATTAGGCAAATGATTCCAGACTGTTTGGGGTATGAAACAAACCTATAGAAAATCAAGAACTGGCAGTCTTCTGATGTGGTCAGATTTGACCTTGGGCCCTTCCTTCAAGGTCAAATGAGGATAACAAAACTTGAAAATGCTTACAATTCACTTATTATTGGTCCTCGAGTTTTGGGATGTGAAACTGACTTATAGGAAATCATGGGCTGGGAATCTTGTGCTGTGGTCGTATTTGATGTTGCACCCCTCCTTTAAGGCCAAACAGGGATAGCCAAACTTATAACTCACTTATTATTGGTCCTAGAGGTTTGCAATGTAACAACAACCTAATGTAATCATGGGCTGGGAGTCTTCTGATTTGATAAGGTTTGACCTTGGGTCCTCTTTATGTACCTATTCACATAAGTCCTTTAGCATTTCATATAAAATTGCAAACTGTAGGGACGCTCTGTTTTTGTGTACAAAAACCTTTTGTCTAGTTGATACTACATTGATATAAGAAAACTCAACCTTTACATTATGAAGTAAGTCAAAAAGATGTTTATTACAGCATACATAACTTCAGTATCGAATGCAAACTTGAAATTAACTTTTGAGTGTAAAGTTGAGTGATAGGTTTTTGAAGGGTTGACAACTTGTTTATGACACCAGTGTCATAAATACTAATGCCGCCTAGCTGCCTTCTACACAACTTCCTCTATGAATGCAATATATAAATATCATGTGTGAAATAAACAAAATAAATAAATAAACAACAAAATACAAACAAAATGACAGCTTGGGAGTGCACGTATGTAGAAGCTGTTATTCTAGAACTGTAATTGTGAGAAATTGTATTATAAAATGGTATTTTTAAAAAGAAAGCTCTTTGGGTATAAACCAATATTTGGCAGATTTACTCTTTTGTTTTCAATAGCCCGTGTCCATTTGCATTAGGTTAGGTATCCTGATAATTTTATTAATTGTTTCCATAATCATCAAACTTTAATAACATCTATCCAGTATTGGTTTTATATCAATTGTTTATCAAAACATTGGACATTTAAATATGTTTGACTGTCATGTATAGTATTTGTTTTAGGTAAAAAAAGACGGAAATAGTAATGTGGACTTTTACATGGTCTTTGGAGATAAACTGTTGTGTATGGGCAAAGACAAAATATCCTGGAACTCAGCCAAAGAAAAATGTGCGAGTTACAGCTCAAACCTGGTCACAATCACATCACAAGAAAAGGAAGATTTTATTGGCCTGTGGGCTCTGGAATTGATCAATTCAGGTATAATATTTTGTGTTTTATATTACTAATGTACTTAGTAACATCTAGAGTACTCTCATTTAATGAATATTCTCAGAAATAGGGATTTTCTGTGATACAAAATTCAGAGTTAAGTAAAAATTTGGAAGAATGAGAATTTCTAAATATTGCCATAAAACAACAAATGCCTTCAATGATCAACATCCAAAATACTAATGCTACATATTTCAACATAGAAATTGTTTCTATTTTTCTTATTTTTACATATGTTTCTTATAGTTAAGAAAGTAAAAAAAAAAACTAATGGGAAACTTTAAGAATGAGGATGTTGGTGAGTATGGATCCAGGGCTTATGTACATATGTATATTTTTGCAATACAAGCCAATTCTTTTGTAATGGTGGCCAAGATTGACCTAAAAGTCTTTATATGTGCACTTATGTATTCGTACAGTACAGACGATTGTTTTATAATAGAGGCCAAAATTGCGCTGAAAGTAAAGGTTTGAAACTGTTTTCCCACAAATTATACCTACATACTAGATGTCTTTGAAATGGTACTTTTTTTCTAGGAAGTTCTTTGAATCTTAATGTATATCCTTTGAATACAAAAGTCTGGAACCGCCATCCAAATTCAAAATATGAAATATGCTATTTTTAATTCCAAATACGCATTTGGAATTACAAATACATATTCGGAATTCCAAATACGTACGTTATTCTGATTCCAAATACGTTATTCTGAATTCTAAATATGTATTCGGAATTCCAAACCAGTAAACATTTTTGGGCTTTTGCAAACGTTTGATAGGAAATGTTTGGCAAAGGTTAAAATATGATGAGTATGAAAACCATTTATAATAGAATGTTTTTAAAATCTTTTATGTATACCGTTTATTTAACGTTTAATGTAAATGTTAGAAAAATGTTACATATGAACATATTAATGTCTGAATAATGATGGGGTCAAAGGTCAAACTTAATATCTTTTTAAGGTTGCTCACTAATGAAAATACTATTTTTATGTCTAAAATTGTAAGATAGTGGCTTAAACGTTGTGCCCCCATTCAATTCTTACTTTTAGGGATTGCATGTGGGGCAATTTTTGACAAAGTCCTCTAAAATCCCCTATTATGGTTCACCATCATCTTTGTTTGGACATGTTCGAAAGTGAAGATTTAATAAGCATTAAAAAAATAAAAAATATGGGTTTAAAAAACGTTTTTGATAGAATGTTTTAAAAATATTAGATCAACAATGTTTTTTAAACATTTTATGTGTAATGTCTATAAAACACTTCATGATGAATGTTTGAAAAACATTTCTAGCATAACCCTCATTTCTCTAGTTATTTTATAAATGTTTAAAAAAATGTTTCCAGTCAAACCTAGCTCCTTGAGTTATTTTATAAACGTTTAATAAACATTTTCAGTGAAAACGTTTGCTTGGAAAGATTTAGAAAACCTTAAGATAATTTAGATAGGTTTTAGAAATGTTTTGTAAACGTTTAAACCATTTAAAAAGTTTCTAATGTTTACTGGGAAATATTCCATTCAGAATTCCAAATACGTATTTGGAATTCCAGATTTTATTTTACAAATAATAAAAGTGTTTTATAGTTTATAACCTGAGATATATTATCATTTGGAAATTAAAATGATATTTGACATTAAACATGTGATATGGCAGCCATTTTGTTTTTGAAACCCAGGTCAAAATTACTATCAGGCTAGCTTTCCTAGCCATATATCTTTTGTGCAAATTTGATGAAACTATCTGCAATATTTCAAGCTTTAGAGCATCTTTATGATTTTCAAACAATCGGCTATGCGGGCCATTTTGTTTTCAAAATGAGTCTAAAATTTTGCAGAGACATGTTTTCATAGCCATAAACATTCCCTGCATATTTAGTGATGATATCTGTATAAATGAATGAGATATTAAGGTTTATATAAAAACATGACGAATGGACGCACGGACAGACGCATGTATGGAAGGCATATTATGACCCCCCAATCGCAGCCTTCAGCCACTGGCGAGAGATTAAAAAAAATCATCACCATCAAATCTGTGACATGCTTCCTTCTGGGAGGTTTATTTCCAGGGACTGAACTCATACCTCTCTTCCCCTACCTCAGAGCAGGTCTGTAAAAAATGGGGGGGGGAGAAACTTCAGTATTCTGCCGACACCAGTAAGTGACCGATGGGACCAACTAGAGTCCTGTTTAAGGCCACCTTTGTCTTTTTTTTTTTTTTTTTTAATTTTTTTTTTTTTATTTCTCTGTAAACAATACATTTATCAATACGGATACAGCAATATTTTCAGTCAACAATTTGTAACTATACAAACAATACAAATAAGTGATATAGAACTATTGTAAAAGAAACATTAGAATTACAAGGGACATGTTTTACTTGATCAAGGCATGTGGTTACTCACTCCATAATCAATTTCCAATTTTTCCATTTTAAGTCAAAAAGGGCCTTTTTATCTTGTAGGTTTGCCAAGAGCTTTTCTTCTGCATATGTTTGCTTGAACTGATACATTAGTCTGTCTAGACACATAACAGTATTATTTTTAAAAGAGTCAAAAATATATTTTTTTGTCAGGATCAGCAAAATATTTATAGGGCTTCTATTCTGATCTGACAGTAAATATCCCAGCATAATATCCAGATTATTTAATGTTAACTGACAATTTATTTTCTCTTTGACATACATTTTTATGTTTTCCCATAAAGTTACAGTAATAGGGCATTCGGTAAAAATATGCATTAATGTTTCTGGAGCATTGTTACATTTTCTACAAAGTGAAGATGATGATGCTCCTATTTTGTTTAGATAATGATTTGTTTCTAATATCCTGTAGATTATCCTCAACTGGAACCACACTAGGCTATTATCATTTATTGTGTTAAAACATACTTTAAATATATCACTCCAAGTTGATTCATCTATATTGAGGTATAAATCTATATTCCATTTTAACTTCATTGAATGATTATTTTTTTTGTATTTATTGACGTACTTATAAAAATCTCTAGCTCCCTTATCAGATCGGTACAGAATCTTTATATGATTTGGTATATTTGGTCTAAAGACATTGTTGTGCTGAAAATTAGTTTCTTTCAGCAGCTGATTACAAATACCTTTGACTCTCAAGTAATGCAGAAAGTTGATATTTCTTAGATTATATAAATTTTTCATTGTATCTAGTGACCTAAATTGGCTATTATCATCTAAAACGTCTGAAATGGAGCGGATCCCTTTACTGTACCATTGAGAAATATAAAAAGTCTCATCTGACAATGCTTTATTGTACCATAAGGGGGTTGTCAGAATCTGTTCACTTGTGAGTAGCTGTTGATGTTTCAATATATCATATGCTGACTCAAAGACATTATTCCAAAAATTATTTGTTATATTTTTATTTAATTCAACTATATATTCAGGACCCAATCCAATGCACTTTTCTTGGAATTTTCCAAAGGTTGCTTGAAATAGCTTGTTCCATGGGGCATCCGTTTGCCGTAACAATTTTCTAAACCAAGTTGTTTTTAAACATTTTATAAAAAGTTTTACATTGACCATATTAAGTCCACCTGATTGCCCATCAAGGGTTACTATATTCCTATTTATTTTGTCAGGTTTATTTGACCATAAAAATTTGTAACATAAATCTTCAATTTTTTTTAATAATTGTGGGGTAGGGTTTGGCAACCCCAAGAATAAGTGATTTAGTTTTGCCAAAATAAAAGTTTTCACAACTGTTACTTTCCCTATAGGTGTTAAATATCTCTTCTCCCAGATATTTATAAGATTCTTTATTTCACAAATCCTTTTGTCATAATTAATCTCCAACATATTCATAAGGTTGTTTGAGAATTTTATTCCCAGTAGGTCAAAATGTGTACATCCCCATAGAAGGCCTTTGTCCACTAATTTTTCTTTTGAATGCCTTTTTCTTCCAATCCAGACAACCCGAGTTTTTTCTGTATTCATTTTAAGCCCAGAGTAAGTTCCAAAAGTTTCCAGTGTGTTTAATGCAGCTAATAATGAGTCTTGTGAACCATCCAAAAAGAGTGTGGTGTCGTCTGCATATTGTGTGATTTTGAATTCAACACCATTGATAAAAATACCTCTTATTTGGGGATTATGAATAATTAATATTGTTAGTATCTGTGCCGCAATTATAAATAAGTAAGGGGAGATGGGATCTCCTTGTCTACACCCACGTTGTATGTTTATGTTATCCGAGAGAAAACCATTTTGCAAAACTTTTGCTGTAATATCTGTATTGAACAATCTAATCCATTTCTGAAAGTTGGCTCCAAAACCTAGATAAGAGAGAGTTTTGAAAATAAATTCCCATGAGATGGAATCGAATGCCTTCTGAAAATCTATTGAAACTAGGAGTCCTGATATGTTTAATTTTTTGGTAGTATGAATAATATCATATACCAAACGGGTATTTTCGGCAATATCTCGACCCGATATGAAACCTGTCTGAGTACTGTCAATCAAATAGTTCAGTAAAGGCTTGATTCTATTAGCAATAGCTGCTGAAGCTAGCTTATAAATGCTTGAAAGCATTGATAAGGGACGCCAATTTTTTATTTCTTCCCTGCTTTTGTCTTTTTTAGGTAAACATACTATCAGGCACTGTCTTAAGGATAGAGACAGTTTTCCTTTGTCATAACTGCTGTTTAAAGCCTTTTGAATCCAAACACCGAGCTCCCTCCAAAATATCTTTAAAAAATCTACCGGAAAACCATCTATTCCAGGTGTTTTATTATTTTTAGTTTGCTTTAAAGCTTTGCTCAATTCTTTAATAGTTAAGTGCCCTTCAATTTGATTAATATGTTCACCATGAACTTTTTGTGTTTGACAGTGTCTTAAAACATCTTCTAGATCAATCTTTTCCAGATTTGAATCATCAATCTGAAAAAGTTTGGTGTAAAAGGACTGGAATTCTGCAAGGATTTTTTTCTTATCAGTACTCAAGGTACCATCTCGCAATTTAATTTTTTTGGCAGTTTTCTCTATATAGTTGCGGTGCTCAAGAGAACAAAAGAATTTAGTAGGTTTTTCTCGATCATTTAACCATTGCACTCTTGATCTGATTTGGTGCCCCTTTATAGCATCTTCCCTAATCGTTCGAAGCTGTGACTTTTTTTCTAAGTAGCTATCATAGTTATCGCTCGTTAGGTTTTTCTCCAAGGAATCTATCTCAGAGAGAAGGTTATTTTCAATTTCTTTACTGAGCTTTTTCTTGTGAGAGGCATATTTGATTGTTTCGCCTCGTATTCTCAATAACAACATTTCCAGAAACAAATCATAATCAAATTTAAGATGTAAATTATCATCTGGTATATTATGTATATTTTCCAAATTGTAAACTGGGACTGCATATCTTAATTTCTCATCTATTATCCAATTTTTTACAAATGCAATGTATTCCTGATCTTTCAAAAGACTAGTGTTAAACTTCCAAACACCAGGACCACGAGAAAAGTTTATAAGGTTAAGAGACAAGCTGATTAATGAATGGTCTGTTTTGTAACCAGGTTTTATATCTACCTGAGCTACTAAGTCCAATAAAGTTTGGGAAGCGATAAAATAATCTAACCTTGCTTGTTTAATGGGATTTTTTCGACGCCATGTATATCTTTGTGTATTCGGATTAAAATAACGGTATAGATCAACTAATGAGCATGTGTCAATGACATCATGCAGGCTCTCTCTTGCTTTAGGGTTATTTGACCCAACATAATTATAAGTATCAAGTTGTGGGTTTAGTGAAATATTTAAGTCACCACAGAGTATAAAATAATCATGATCATAATTATCTATGTAGTTCTTTATTTCTTGAAAAAAGACCGGATTGTCCGTATTTGGGCCATAGGCATTAATTAATAGAAAAGTTTGACCCAGGCAGTTCATATGTAATGCTATCATGTTACCACTATTATCTGTTTCAATAGTCAAGATATTATACTGGAGGGTATTCTTAAACAAAATTGCCACCCCACGTGAATTTGTGCTGAATCCATGCAGAATTACCTCCCCATCCCAAATTGTTTCAACTAAACTGAGATCAGACTCCTTTAAGTGTGTGTCTTGGAGACAAAGAATATCAATATTTTTGGTTTTCAGGTAATTCAGGACATCGTTTCTTTTACTGCTATTTCGAAGCCCTTGGCAATTCATTGATAAGATGTTTAGAGTTTCGGATGACATCGCTTGGTTATATACATTTCATATTGAGACCATGAAGTTTCACATCCACACACCTACATCAAGGTAATTATATCCCCTTACAGAAACAGAAACATTCGCAATCAATATTATAATGGCTCTATATTCACTCGAAACAGTGTCTATTGATATTGCTGACTTCAAAAGCACTTTTTTAAAATTTAACTTTAAGGTATAGTAGTTATACAGACAGACAGTAAATTCCTTAAATAAGGACAAACACATATTTACATTTGAAATGAAAAAACTATTAATAATTTTTACACTATATTTGAGAAATGACAGCTGAACATATAAATTACATGCCATGCTTCCTAGGGCTGGGCATTGTCAGCTTAATTTAGTTTACGTGGAGGAACATTTTATTAAGGCAAGGGCAATGTCTTTTCTTAGTGTTAACACTCTACCAAAACAGACCGAGCACCTGAAAAAGTGTTTACAATATATAAAGGCTAGCAACTGCAATCACTATTACACAATACTAATTTATACACTTTATACTGATACAGGCAAATAGAATTTTAATAGAGCCCACCGTTTAATTGTATCCATTAAATGTATGGTATAATTTTTTTAACTAAAGTGGGAAAGAGCTCAAAGTACTGTCAGTTTTTGACAAATGGTTGCAATGGTACTATCACTTAAAAGGGTAGCAAGTATACCCGCATACGGGTGTATTTAAATTATAAAAGGTACTCAATTTTCATCAGAACAAAGGTACAAATGCACAATGATGTGTTCAAATAATAAAACAAGATATTTTGTTGTTGTCGGTCAGAAAGTAGAACACTAGATAATATATGGTTCCACAGTTTCAGTCTATGTCTGAAATGTAGACTATACACTAACCTATTTGTGTAAAGATAAACTGTTAATCTCTAATTGTCTGTCAGTGTGAAAAACTGAACACAGAAAGTATCTTTACAATAGTGTAACAGTATCGAATCAGCTCATATACATGAATATATTAGCAGGGACACAGAAAAAAAGAGCAACACTGTTTTCTTGTCAGTTTCCATGGTTTTGAGAACCGAGATCGGACAGTCTACTCAACTCAAAACAGGACTGAGATTTGGTATTTTCATTTAAAAAAAAAACACCCGCTGTAGGTATGGACATACCCAAAAAAGGTACTACCTATTAGTGTGACTTCTATGACATTGGTACAAATAGTCTTAATATTGTTCTATTTTTTAACACAGGCTGTTTTTTTTGTCACTTTACATAGTTTAGAGAAGCAAATGTACTGATAGTCTACTAACCTCAAAAGAGATTGAGATTTGATATGTTGATTATAAGTTCAACTGAAAAAATGCTCTAGGGATGGGCTTACCAATTGAAATAACCTCACTAGTATCGTAGCTTTTGTAACAGTGGTACAGATAGTCAATAGTTTTCATAGTTTAGAGAAGCCAATGCTCTATTAGTCTACTAACCTCAAAAGAGACTAAGATTTGATATGTTAAATTGTAAGTTCAACTTGAAAATACTCTAGGCATGGGCATACCAAAAGAAATATCCAACTAGTAACGTGACTTTTGTAACCGTGATACAAACAGTCAATAGTCAAATAGTTAATGTTATTTTTAACACACTCAAAATACACATGCTATAGTCTGTATTTTCAAAAACTTTGTTACTGCTAGATTATGCCCCTTAAGGGGATGAAAGATATCCAAGCACTGAAGAACAACATACAATATACCTAGTAATGTGACTTCTGAAACAGTAGTACAATCAGTCTTAATATGTTATTAACTTGCATAGTTTTAGTCAGTATATACAGAACTGTATGTCATACTACTAAAAAAATACCCCTTATACTAGAGGGGATGAGAGATATCCAGAGTGCTCCGACAATCTACTCACTCAGAAAAACAGGACTGCGACTTGATATTTTCATTTTAAGTTTAAATAAATAATATTCTACATGTGGATGTACCAAGAAAAGATCCTAATTTAAGTACAGTGACTTCTGTAAAAGTGGTAAAATAGTCTTAATGTGTTTTAATGTTTTAACACAGGCTGTTTCAATGTCAGTTTACATACTTTAGAGAGGCAAATGATCTAATGATCCTCTAGCCTCAAAAAGGAACTGAGATTTAATTTAAAATACTCTACGCATAGGCATACCAAAAGAAATATCCTAACCTTGTAACGTGACTTTTGTGACAGTGGTTCAGATAGTCTTAACACACACTCAAAATGCACGAGTTATAGTCAGTTTGTTTTTTACTTTTTTTAACACACTCAAGATACACAAGTTATATTTAGTGTATGCCAAACTGTATGTATTACTGCCAAATTATACCCCTTATACTAGTGGCAAAATAATGCCCAAATACTTAGTCACAGTTGTAGTCAGTTTGTTTTTACTTTTTAACACACTCAAGATACACAAGTTATAGTCAGTATAAACAAAAACTATATGTATTACTGCTAAATTATACCCTTTATACTAGTGGCGATGAAATCATGCCCAAATACTTAGTCACAACAGCAAGTGATACCGCTATCATGTATGTATTACTGCTAAATTATACCCCTATACCTTTGTCTTAATATTACAGTTCACTTGTAGTCCCTAGAAACTGACCTGCCTACCATGCTGTAGTTATTCTACCAAATTGTTCATTAGGTAAGATGTATTAACGCGATAACATTGCACATTTCATAAGTAAATTAAATTCTTCTAAGTTAAAACCTTGCCTAATGAACAGCTGGGGCCCTCCCAACTGACCGTGCTGTGGACTTACTGAATAAGTATAAATATGTATTTGGGTCTAAATAGGTTTAGACAATGAAAAAAGATGCAGTGATGTCAAACAGTCCAGACAGGAAGGAATTATCCTGTTCCACATTGTACAGTACTAGACCAGTCCTGCTAGTGGATAGCACATTTGGTGGGACCAGCTGCATATTTGGAATTTCAAATACGTATTTGGAATTCCGACTAGTGTATTTGAAATTCTGAATAGGGTATTTGGAATTCCAAATAGCATATTTCAAATTTTGAATTTGGATGGCTGTTCCAGGCTTTCGTATTTTAATACGCCCCAGTTATATCTTTAACATTTATAGTAAATATTTATTCTGGAAAATACATTTTAGAAGACAAAACATGCTATTTCCAACAATTCAATTTGATTAGCCCTGTAAAAGGGGTATGTCTTGTGGTAATAGTATGTTGGACTTCAGAACTTAAGGTCTTCAGTGCAATCCTTGGCTGGACAATGGAAATTGTCCCCTTAGACAAGGTGCTTTATACATGTGTATCTCTTCATTCGAGAAAACAAATGGGTACTAATTTTAATTGGGGAAGTACACTGGTGCCAAACCTGTCCAGGGGTGCAGACAAAGTCTGAGTCGCTTCATGCCAAAGAAAGCAAAAATCACCAACAGCCATTAGGCTGAAGCAGGATTTTTACCTTACTCATTTTTTTATAAGAAAGGGTATTATTTAGAAATGTATGCTGATGTTGCTATTTTGGTTTAGACCCAATTTTGGAATATAGCTCCTTTTTTGGTCACCAGTACTCTAAGGGATATTCTAACCAATTTAACACTATATAAATGTTTCCATTATTTCATTACTATGGTGTATAATTTGCACTCAATCATATCTGAAAAACAAGCAATCAGTGCCCGTGAACAGGCTCTGTGTCAGCTGACTGTGTGTGATGAGTTTTAGAGTAGAAGTGAAGAAAGAAAAGGACACAAAAACTGTACCCTGCAAATGGCACTCCAAGGTAAAGCAGGATGTTTGAGTAAAATGTAGGTGAAAAACATATTGAAACAAAATCCTGTAAATGCAATAGTATTCGGGTTACAACTGATTTATTTAACAGTGAGAACCTGACAATAGCTATTGCTCAGCTATGCTATGAGCTACACGTTTGCAATTTTACTATGTTATAGCTGATTCAAAAGTAGAAGAAAACACATTTAAACAAAATTCTCCAAATGCAATAGTTTACAAGATACAACTAATTTACTCAACAGTGAAAACCTCAAAGTAGCTATTGCTCAGCTATGCAATAGGCTATAAATCTGCAATTTTACTATGTTATAGCTGACTTAAAAGTAGGTGAATAATATATTTAAATAAAATACTGTAGATGCAATAGTTTTCAACTTATTTATTCAACAGTGATAATCTCAACATACCTATTGCTCAGCTGTGCCATGAGATACAGGTCTGCAATTTTACTATGTTATATGTGACCCAGAAGTAGGTGAAAACATATTTAAAAAAATACTGTAAATGCAATAGTTTTCAAATTAGAACTGATTTACTCAACAGTGAAACTCTAACTGCAATTATAAAGTAATTATTACTCAGCTATACAATAAGCTACAGGTCTACATCTTTACTATGTGATAGCTGACCCATAAGTAGGTGAATATCATATTTTAAAACAAAATTCTCTAAATGGAATAGTTTTCAAGTTATAACTGATTTACGCAACTGTGAAAACCTCAAAGTATCTATTGCTCGGCTATGTAATGAGCTACAGATCTGCAATTTCACTATGTTATAGCTAACGGAAAACTAGGTGAATAAAATACTATAACATACTAAAAGAAAATACTGTAAATGCAATAGTTTTCAAGTTCAAACCCTTTTTTCTAAACAGTGAGAACCTCAAAGTAGCTATTGCTCATCTATGCCATGAGCTACAGGTCTGCAATTTTACTATGCTATAACTGACCCAAAAGTAGGTGAAGAACATATTTTAAGAAAATATTCTAAATGCAGTAGTTTTCAAGTTACAACTGATTTACTCAACAGTGAGAACTTCAAAGCAGCTATTACTCAGCTATGCAATGAGCTACAGGTCTGCAATTTTACTATGTTATAGCTGAACCAAAAGTAACTGAATAACATATTTCTGCAAAATACTGTAAATGCAATAGTTTTCAAGTTACAATTGATTTACTCAAGAGTAAGAACCTCAAAAAGGCTACTGCTCAGATATAAAATAAGCTACAGGTCTGCAATTTTTCTATTTTATAGCTGAACCAAAAGTAGGTGAACAACATATTTAAACAAAATATTCTTAATGCAATAGTTTTCAAGTTAAAACTGATTTACTCAATAGGGATAACATCAAAGTAGCTATTACTCAGCTATGGAATGAGCTACACGTCTACAAATTCACTATATTATAGCTGACCCAAAGGTATCTGAATAACATATTTATACAAATTACTGTAAATGCAATAGTTCTTAAGTTACAACTGATTTACTCAAAAATGAGAACCTCATAATAGCTATTGCTCAGATATGAAATAAGCTACAGGTCTGTAATTTTTCTATGCTGTAGCTGACCCAAAAGTAAGTGAACAACATATTTAAACAAAATATTCTAAATGTAATAGTTTTCAAGTTATAACTGATTTACTCAACAGGGATAACATCAAAGTAGCTATTACTCAGCTATGCAATGAGCCACAGATCTGCAATTTTACTATGTTATAGCTGACCCAAAAGTAGCTGAATAACATATTTACACAAATTTCTGTAAATGCAATAGATTTCAAGTTATAACTGATTTACTCAGCAGGGATAACATCAAAGTAGCTATTACTCAGCTGTGGAATGAGCTACACATCTACAATTTCACTACGTTATAGCTGACCCAATGTATCTGAATAACATATTTATCCAAAATACTGTAAATGCAATACTTTTTAAGTTACAACTGATTTACTCAACAGTGAAAACCTCAGAATAGCTATTGCTCATCTATAAAATAAGCTACAGGTCTGCAATTTTACTATGTTATAGCTGACCCAAAAGTAGCTGAATAACATATTTACACAAATTTCTGTAAATGCAATAGATTTTAAGTTATAACTAATTAACTCAACAGTGATAACCTCAAAATAGCTATTGATCATCTATAAAATAAGCTACATGTCTGCAAATTTGCTATGTTACAGCTGATCCAAAAATAGGCGAACAACATATTTAAAGAGATACTCTAAATGCAATAGTTTTCAGGTTCTAACTGATTTACTCAACACTGATAACCTCAAAGTTGGTATTACTCAGCTATGTATTGAGCTACAGGTCTGAAATTTTACTATGTTATAGCTGACCCAAAAGTAGCTGAATAACATATTTATACGAAATTCTCTAAATGCAATAGTTTTCCAGTTACAAGTCATTTTACTCAAGACAGAAGTTATTGAAAAGACAAAAAGTAGCTATTACTCACTTAGCTATTGAGATAGACACCCAAGTTACTCACCATGTAGTAGCTATGGAAAAAGTAGCTGAATAACATATTTTAACAAGATGCTCTAAATGCAATACTTTTCAAGTTATAAGTGATTCAGTGCATGATTTCATAAATTTTAATGCATTAAAAATTATTTTAAAAATCACAAAAAAAATAAGTAAGAAAAATCCAAGTCTGATACTCTCACAAGTGAATCTACTTGTGGCCTAGTACATATTTGCAAGATATGAGAGAAATCCCTGCAATAGTCAATAAGAAAATTGTGATAAAAATGTTGAGATTTTCACACTTTGGGTGGGGGGTACCTCACTTATAGTGGCTCTAGCTAACAGACGAACAAACAAATCTGCATGCCTTGAACCATTTTTCATTCTAGATAGATAAGCTATATTTAAAAAAAAACAGCATGTCTCTGGGCCTTGTAGTTTTGGAGGAGAAGTCGTTCACACGGACGCGTACACAGACGCCGCAGAGTGATGCCATAATGTCAGCTGACAAGTCAGCTGACATAAAAAATGAAAGTTATTGGGCACTGGCCTAACAAGCAACTGCCAACTTCCTATCAAGTCACAATCGTTCGTTAATCCACATTACTGAAAAGATATCCCATAAGATAGATCAGAATACAGCTACCACTGACAAGATCCAAGACAAGTGGTTGTTATTGAAAAGCTCAACTGCAAAAGTTTCAAACATATTTATAAATGGGATGGAAACTTCAGATTACTGGGGTTACATTCCCAATATTCCTGACTCATACGACATACGTCACACTACCAAGATGACTGAACTCCCTTTTGCATTAACAAGGCAGTTGGGACAACAGAGGAAGTTACCGTATTTATTGGTATAAATAATAATTTCTGTGCCAATTTAAGGGTGTGTCAAATTACCAACCCAAGCAGTATAATAATGCTTACTCCTTCATTCTCAAAGAGTGCAGTTCTTGTAATTTAAATTATAAACTGTATTTATAGAAGGTATTCCTGAACAACAGATACATATTGGAGGATATTGGGATCAACATGGTTCAAGATGGGTAAATATGAAAAGAAATTGAGTAAACCTTGATTGTCATATATATTTGTAAAATACACACGCATAAGCCATAATTTTTATGCAACCTTCACCTAGTGCATATACCTAATGTAAACATAATATACAATACTGTTCATTTAGTAATTGGTTGTACAAGCTTTTTGAAAAAAACAAAAACCTTCACCAGGAGGCTATGTTTTCAGTGTGTTCGTTTATTTGTGTTTTCGATAACTCCAAAAGAAATAAAGACATCTTTCCAAATATTTTTGGGTCGGTCGGGCGTGATCAAAGAAAGAATTAAATGACTTAATTTTGGGAAAGATCCAGATTTCATTCTGGATACAAGTAAATTCTTCATTTTTAAATGTCCCATTTTCATATATTTTCAATGAGTTTGGCTTGCTGGTTGACATTATGCCCCTATCACTAATGTTAGACAGCATTATTGTTAGACAATGACACAAAAGAGGCAGCCATGTTTACTAATGTGATAAATATACATTGCTATATATAAATTAGGGTCCACTTATTGCATTTCTTGTGACACGCATGTACTCTAACAACCTATGGAGTGATATATATTTTATTTGGGTAGGACTTGGCCAATGGAAGTTATTTTTAGGGTAGATCCAGATCATATATATATTGTATAGTCTGGATACCAAAAAAAAAAAAAAAATCATGAATTTTCAGAAATATGCCCTGGTGGAGATCTCTGTTGTAAAAGTACTTTTTAATTTTTATTGTGAATGAATTTCAAAGATATTTTTTTTCAGTATTCTCATTTCAAGTACATAATAAATTTTTTGTTTAGTACTGTACCTAAAGTTTTAATAAAACATACAAAGTTTCACTTCATAGACATTGCGTGGATAAATAAAGGATATCTATCTCACTTTTACTTCAATGAAAGTTAACTTTTGTGGCATTTGTTACAGTATTTCAACATACAAGTGTGTGTATTACAGATGTGGATTTCAGGCATTAGCATGGAAGTGCAAGGATATATGAACTTTCAAAAAGAAAAGAATGGCAAACCTAACATTGGGTATGAATGCTTAGCCTTGGATGTCAGGAATGATCCTGAATGGACACCTTATCACTGTACATCATTCAGCAGACCATACATCTGTGAAAAGACAATAGCTTAAAAATATCCATCAGTCTGTAATGTATCAAATGTGTTGTAACATCTCAGCATATTTTGTAACTTCCATTTTTAAGAAAATTACATAAACTCCATTTCAGCATTTCAAGGTGTTTGGTCGTATCAAACCCCCCAAAAACCCAAACAGCTTGAAATGTTTGCTTGCATGAACAGAGTTCTTGGATTGAAAATGACCTCAACCTGTTACAGTTTCTGAGGTATTGTTCATTCCCCCCCCCCCCCCCCCCCAAAAAAAAAAAAAAAAAAAATGTACTTGTAAAAATTGCCATAAAAACTTGAGAAATTGAAAAAAAAAAATACACAATTGAGTCTCAGGAGTACTGCATATACTTTTGGGTGAAAAGGAAACCTTAATATTTTTCAATAAGTCACCTTACTGTATTTGGAATTCCAAATAGTGTATTTGAACTATGTAACTGGAATTCCAAATACACCCTCTGGATTTTTGAATACCTGTTTGGAATTCAAAATACTAAATTTCAATTTTTTCATTCGGATGGTAGTTTCAGGCTACCATCCAAAATATTGGGCAAATTTGAAAACTCAATATAACTCTATCTCCCACTGTTTCTCAGATAGGTTCTCAAAACACCACAAATGTATATGAATGTACATATTTTACAAAAATCACAAAAGATTGAATACTCAGATCCAAGGCCATCACTAAGTCACAAAATATCAGTGGAAAAAACCCTACAAAATCAAGATGTGCAACTCACATGTGATCATGTATATTACCAATATATTATCTATAAACAGTATTTCATAAATAAAATTCTTCTACCCAGTTTGGGAGAAAATGGTCAACGGGTGTTGAAACATTAAGAAAAAAAGTGAATTGTAGAGTTGAAGCATCATGTAATGACTAATTTAGGTAACAAAACAGTAGTGTCTTATATCCTCAAACATAAGCTAAGTGTAGGTAAAAAACATGAGCTAATGCTGCTGTTCCACATTTGCGAGCTATCGTTAGCTATAACTTATTCTGAAGTTGGAGTCCTGCTACAACCAATCAGGGAGAAAATAGATGGGAAAACTGTGACTCACCAAGTTAACTGTTTTTGTATTAGAACCAAAGAGATGGGTTATACAATCAAAAATATGTCTTACTACCTTCCCCTGACCACAAATCCATGAAACGTGCCCTCCTAGAAGACTGCCCTCCTTCAATTTTGAGGGGTGGAAAACTACCCACCTTTTTTCAGATGATGTACTGTGAAATTAATTTAAAATGTTTTATTCACAAAGTAGCCTGTGGATCTTATGCGTAAAGGTAGTTAAATCTGCCAGTGTTTCAAGTGTGCCGTCTGTGAATTCCAATAGCTGCTCAGGGTTTCATGATTAATGGTACAATTGCAATTGATAGTTAACTTTGCAAGGTCCATCAGTGTATGTAAAGGTGGACAGCTGTGGTAAGTAATCATTGACTTTTATCAGTAGTATTCAAGATTATATTTACATGAGAAATTAATTAAGGGGGAAATAACCAATATCAGAGGTGGGTTGAAAGTTTGCTTTGAGGGCTATATCTACACCAAGAAACCTGAGAAGAAAAACTTTATTCCATGGGAGTGAAGAAAGTAAGAAAGCTCAGAGGAGAAAATATCTGTGTAAAACAGGCTTATATACTGGATTTAAATGTAAGTTTATATTGAATTCTACAATAATATCTAAGACAGTGAAAGAATTGTAATAAACGAAATGTCTGTAAAATGTTTATTAAAATGGCTTAAAAAATACTTTATAGTGTACTATTTGAGAAAAGGAGGGCACTTTTCTGGGAGGGCACTTTTCCATACACCCCTGACCACACCTCAAGGAGATAACTCTTAACACAATTCATGATTTCTCATAGTAAACAGAGACGATGAATTGGCAAACCAGTGAGACCTTTCTTCCTTGTGAAATAAGATTATTCGACTACATATTCACAGGAAGTTTAGTTGTGTCTCGATAAAATTGGACAAGATAGGTATACAAGCGAAAAGACCAGCTCTATTATTAAAAAAACCCATCACTTTCAACGGCTTTAAACATGTTAAAAATAGGATGGGGACGAATACAAACACTTACTTATGGTGGTGACCTTCACACATGAAGAGATAGATTGTTTGACCTACACAATTTTGCTCTTGAACGTAGTATCATGACATTCATGAAACAAACTTACCCCAGTGGAACAGGGGATATAAGTACAGGCCGGATAATAGAAAACATAAAATAAACAGGTTTAAAGGGAGTTGGAAGAGTGGGTTTGAGGTCAGATAATTGAATATTTGAATATTAGAAGGTGGGATAATAGAGATTCTATTGTACACAGATTTTCTTCAATAGATTATCTGCATAACATTTCAGATAGATTAGATAATTTGTACGTTAGTAAACAATTGTTACATTCCGACAAGATATTCATGCATGTTGCACTTTTTTTACATGTACTGATGAAAATTATCATCATGACTTTATGCATATGTACAAAAAGAAATCATGCCTTAGCTCCAATGATCGAATTACTTTGAGCTTTGAATGGAAATACAAGTTTTAGGTTTATTCTTAAATAATTATTTAAGCTGCAAAAAGCCATATAATAATTATTTTGAAGAATAATTTTTTTTAACAGAGACTTCATTGATTCTAAGATAAAACCACTTAAACAGACCATCTCAGATTAAAAGTGCTCCGTAGAATTGTACTAGACTTTACATTGTTGTAATAAAGTCAAACTGCGGAAATAATTTAATGATCAATAATAAAGGAAAACATGAATTTTACAGTTGAGTGTTTAGTCTTTTAAAAGTTACTTTTATTTATTAAGATTGTAACATAAAACATTAATGGCTCCAGAATTTTTCTGAAGCAAAATGTTCCAGACTGATTTGCATGTTTTATTGATGCTCAATGTCACAAAGTAATAATATTTATTGGCTAATTGATCAAAATCAAGCGTCATATAAAAAGGTTATCATGAGGAAATAATTGTATGGGGTTATAAATCATCTTGTTTGTTCCCATAAATATTGAATGAAAACACAACCAGTGTATTTTCTTTTGTTTATTAAAAAATCCTTTTTTTGCTTCAAGGAATTGAATTTGGATAATTTCTTTTCTATTCGTTTAGTAGATGCATAAACTTACCTACCTACATTAACAAGTAGACTTATGGTGAAAAGTTTACACACATCAGTCACTATTTGCTCAGGTGAATATAGTCACCGCTAAGTCTAACCACTCAGAGAACACTAACCTCCACCAAGACCTGATACCTCTAATATGTGATCTGAGTGTGATCATACAAAGTCCTTTAAAAATTTCTGGATCCAGACTGTGATGTGGATTACCACCAAAATTTAACCATCTCTTCCTTGTGCCCTTGTTGACATTTCCATCAAAATCTGTCCTTAACTTTTCAAGTTATTTTACCAAATGGCAGATATATGCTGCTGGAAAATTAGCAACTTGGCAGAGGCAATTAAAATAATAGCCTCAATTTAAACAAGAAGTTCCTTTCCTCAGAGACAAATTTACGAATGTTAAGCTTCATCTCGTTGAACCAGAAATACTTTTTATTATCCACAACAAACTGTATTAGGACACAAAGACTAGAACATATAGAGTAGGGAATCTGAAATTCGCCACCTCTAAAAACCTTTATTAATTCTGTGAAGAAAATGATATTTTGTCTTAAACGTGGTATTTTTTGGTTCAAAAAGCCTTAATTTACTATACATTCAACAAATCCCACCTCAAATTCATTTAATTTATTACTGATTCCACATGTGGCGAATTTCAGATATGTGGCAAATGTTAGATTCCTTACTCTATTTGTATCATTCTAAAAGTTTTCCTATTTACTCAGCCAGGAAGTCCATAACTTTCAATGGAAAATAGCCAACTGAGGTTACAAGTAAGAGAGAACCCTATAACTATCACCATCCATTCAAGATTTACATTTTCAGAAAATTAGTGTTTATATGACCAGGGGCCATTTTCACAAAAAGTCTTTGCCAATTAATACTGTTTCTACACAGCTCTTGTGTACAAAATATCTTATTACCTTCAGCAAGGAGGTATTAGTTTAAATGACTGTCTGTTTGTTGGCGAGATAATGCAAAGACTACTGTTTGGATCTTCCTATAAAGATGGATCTTGGTCCAGTTTCAAAACCATTAAATTTTGAGTGTTCTGGATCATTGGATACATAAAATGATCTGGATTTTCCCATTTTCTTATTATTACGTGCCTCGTTGGAGGTATGTGATCTCCAAGTGCTCTTGTTATTTTAAAAATAATAAAATTTCTCAGGAATTTAAAAATTCTTAATTTTAGAAATTCTTTTTAAAGAATCCTTCTTAAAAATGATTGTTTCCTAAAAAATTTAAACAAATAAAAGCAACTTTAAGAATAAGATTAATAGTAAGTATGGACCCAGTATTATAAAATGTGGAGAGAAAAATGGTTGACCAACTACAGGTAGTTCTCAGATTGATTTATCCCATACATCTAACACTCTATCCCAGGATGAAATCTGGAGTAATGTCAGCCTGTCACACATTCTAGTAACCTTTCCACAATGGGTGAAGTTTTATTGCTGACAGTTTAAATACAGTGTATTAGTATGTGGTATCTGCAGAGTTTGTTTTCGTATTCATAACATATTCATCACTAGTTTCAAGAGGTCCTTTTCACAGTTGGCTTATGGCATTATGTCATGGACATTAAGCTTATGAGTAGCAGAATGTCTTCCTTAAATCATGCCTAGATGTTACAGTAATCTATGTTAACTGTGTGTCAGATCACATATGCCAGGCAGCTCTGTTTTGTTTCTAATGAATGATTGCCTTATGGTTCCTTTTCTAATATTTGTGCTAATGACTGGCAATTTCAAATAGCAACTTACAATAAGGGACACCAAATATTGTATTTATTTTGGACAGTTATAACTTATTTTCTGTCATTGACTGATTTCAAAACTTCTTTCAACCTTTACATAAGCTAAAGGTACACTTCTTTTCAGTCAGATTCTATCAGTCATTCTTGGTGAACATGGGCAGAGTTTTCAGTTGCTAGGTTTTGTAAAAAGTCTTCCTTTCATCAGATCCAATAGTTCCAGAAATGAAAAAAAATGACCCATCAGCTGCAACTATCATTCCGGCAGAGACAAGGAAAACAATACAATGGTATATACCTTTCATACTTTTTTTCTGAGAAAAAACTCATTACATTTGGTGATATCAGTTTTTTCTGACAGGACATATAGCTTACTATAAAGACCGGCAGTGTGCAGTGAACGAAAACCCGTCTGTGCGCATAGAATCAGCTGGGAGTAAAACCTCCGATAACCGCCCGCTGAAAAACGGAAGTGTCGTTTCGAATTTCTCGTTTGGAAATTTGTCCACTTTTACGAGGTGCTCATGCATTCAAAACAATATGGTGGCTCCCTTGTTTGTGTAACCTTGTAAAAATAAAGGGATATTCCTTTTATTATAACCAGGTAGGCCGGTCTTTATAATAGTAATAACTACCTCATGTTCGGGCGTTTGTTACAGGATATACGCCCGGCAAAAATTCCTTAATAATGCCCTCGTGCCTGACGGCGCTCTGGCATTATTTGAAATTTTTGCCGTGTGTATATCCTGTAACAAACGCCCTCACAATCGGTATTTATTACTACAATATTGATTGATTGTTGTATAGGTCATGTCATGACAACATCAGAGTTGAGAGGCTGGAAGAAAGGAATACATATTAGTTCATCAAAATTCTGCACTGCAAACCCTCTGACACCAGCAATCTACATATAACTTTGCCATTTCAAGTCAAAGAATTGAACCCTGGATGTCAGAGGTGGGTGGCAAGTGTGTGGCCCAATATGCTACCATGGCTTATAAATATTCTTTGTCAGGCAAAATTTTAAAGAAGAAATAAATAAATGTAATGTTTGTTCAATAAAATTACATCATTTTAGTGTTTTCTAATAACAGTTGCATTGCTGCATGCTTGAAACATCTCAAAATCTGCTTTTTTATGAAAGAAAACACTGGTTTTCACCTGAACTGATCATACTTTTATAGTGCTTAATCTCTGGAGACACATAAACTAATGAAATGTAATAAAATATACAGCTTTTAGACAAGCAGGTGCAGGCATAATCTGTTCCACATTTTAGCTTTAAACCACCACTTACAGTTGATCACCATTAAATCAGTCTGTGTATTACTCAGTGTCAGTCTGGGTTCTCCAAACTACAGTAGAACGTCATATGAATATGTTTGTTATCCGAAAATTAAATTTAACTGAGACTCCTCTAAACTCACAAATTTATTTATCCTGTTACTTATTCTGAAGTATCACTTGTATTTTGAGATTCTTCTATTATCTACACCAAATCTCACTCTCCTTGCTTGCTTGGCTCATAGAAATTGAAGGAAGATAACGTACATGCGTAGTGACAATTGCAAATCTTTGAAAGTGGAAAATTTTCAGTAAACATTGAAAACCTTTGTTTAGCATATTTTACATTGATAAATACTTAAAGGAAAGCAGAAGTTCTGCGTTCATTATGTGATGCAAGTCAAGATATAGAGAAACAAAATTTATATTGATCCATAATTATCCAACATTAAATGTTTGCTAGAATTACCATGTAAAAAGTCAGCATTCCAAAAACAGTGATCAATAATCAACACTATAATTCATTAAAAATTATAATGGTATATATGAGAATGTAAAAATAACAGTAATATTAATCACATTATTAAGGTGAGCTCAAAACTCTTATCGGTAAGATAGTATTTTTACATATTCCTGGTATATATATATATATATGGATATGTAAGATTCATTATTGAATGAATCTTAAACAAGGCTAGTTCCAGCTAAATATCTGGTTTAGGAAAACTGTGGATACCAGAGTGAAAATTTCAAATGGCTTAAACTTTGTCAACAATCCTGGTTACTTAGGTGAGGAACCCCATTTACCAATACAAGGGAACAGTGGCTGTCTTTCAGACAACCACAAATTCGAACTTTTAGATTAAAGTTGAGTTAAACCCAGAATAATAGATATCAATTTATTTAGTTAACCATATACATATACCACATGGGTAACAAGGAGAGAAATCGTTAGTACCCAATAACTTTCAAGATGTTTAATAGTGTTTTTGAATAGTACAATGTCATTTACCAAGACTGTTAAAATGTGTTTTATGATAGATTTACAAATGAAAATCTTAACAGAGAAGACAATAACCTTTTCTGAGGGAGAAATTTTAAATAGATTTGCAGAACCCAAATAATTCTATTAAATTAGTAATGTGCGTCTGCCATCTATGAAACTGTTACTGCCCACATGCTTTCATGTGTAGAGCCACCAGATGAATACTTTTTTGTGATCCAAAATAAACTGTATCTCATCATAAAAACATATAATCCCCATACATGGCTTTTTCATTATACCTATAAATGAAGATAAATACTGATCATTACATATACCATATATTTTCTAATTAATGCCCCTTTACTTTAATACCAAATTTATAATGAGAGTGTCTGTGATTAATACACCAGACAACATTGTTCCATGCTAAATTTTGATTCACTATGAGCCAAAAATATTTGAATCATGTGTTTTAATTTCTGCCTCATTTATGGTAGAAATTGATGCTGAATGCATGAGATTTCGTTGACACATGTTACAGTTAGTTAAGATTTCTATGAATACATGACACTGTCAAGACATATGGAAGCACCAGAGATCCTCAATACTGGTACTCTACATTACATTTAAAGAGGCTTACATGGTTTACACAAATTTCTGATGTGGCTACACAACTGCACACAACAGTAGATCTGTCCAAATCTGACCCTGAATATTGCACACAACATTAAAGTACAGACTTTGGTTTTCCCTTTGGAATATTTTTACCACGAGAGAGATACAGGCTGTCAATGACAAAAGACATTCCCTAAAATGCAAATTTTAAACACACAACAGGTATGAAAAAGTTCATGTTATGTACTATTTGTGACTTGTAAAACTGATGAAATACCAATTAAGAGTACATGTGTCACACATACACATTGATACCATTCCCATTAGAGCTGAAAGAGAAGACAAAACTTGTGGTCGAATATCCGCATCCCAGAATTAGGAAATTTTCGAATATTCGTTTGGTGTGTTTTAGCACTGTCCATTTATTTTGCCAAAATACCCAAATGCGGTTGTTGGTACAACCACATGAAAGTTGTCATAAAAACATAAGTAAACGAGGTATATTCTTCTTAAGTTTAATGATTTATTATGTTATTTGACAAAAATCATAGTTGATTGTGCTATTTTGAGTTTTGATGCCTAATTTCTGTACATACACCGAATATTTGTTTCCTCATTATCAAAGTCGAATGCGGAAAATGCAGAGGGGAGAACGAATAATGCGAATATCCCTTTCAGCTCTAATTCCCATGTAAACCATTTTCAATTAATTTTCTGACTTTGTATTCGTGACAAAGGCCACTTTTCTGAACTTTTATTTGTGCAAAAACTTGCACCCACATAATTAAAATTGCCACTTCCAAATATGTAAATGGTGTTTCTACCAGTGTTTTGAATAACCACCAACACAAGCATAAAGACTGTTTATTCAACAATGTCTATTGAACCTATTAGTATGTCTAGAAGACATGTCTGGAAGTCATGTGTTGAAGAACCAGACATTTATATTGGGGAAAATTACTCCACTGAGCACCAGAAGACAAAGAAAAAGACAAAAGATTTTCTACATCCTGGTACTTTGCAAGAAGCTAGACAAAGGCTAGACGGTGTATTCATTTCATAAATTGCACATTAAAGAAAATATTAAACAAAAAATACAATGACAGAGTATATACCGTACCTCTTACATTTAATATATGTGCATAGATATTGCATGTATCTTTAGCTTTTAGAGGATAAAATGGCATTTTTTAAATAACAATCAGAACCCAGTACATAACTTGAATCCAAGATTCGACTAAAAATAAAAATGTTCACAAGTAAGCAGTTGTTGCTAAATTGACTGATAATACAGTATTGTGAGGTCATCAGGTTTATGATATCACTGGCAAGTTATTTTGCAATTGACCACCGAATGAACGTTACTCTATTATTAAAAAAATACAGTACTGCCCTGTGAAAGAAAAATGAATATATACATATGATATGGACAATGTTAAAGTTGGACTGTTACATCCATTTCATCAGCTTTCACAACAGGACAAGCCCTGAGAGAAAATCACATGTGTTTTCATAAGGTGGATTCAAACCTGCAACCACAGAGGTGAGAACGTAATGATTTAATGCCAAATTGGTTAACCACTCACTCACTGAGGTCTTCTAAATGTATGAAATTAGCAGTTCAATACTGGTTAACACTGACAGTATAATTATGTGAACCAAATAATTAAATGCCAAATTTCTTAACTTCTTGACCAGTAAGGCCTTCTGAATATACAAAATTAGAAGTTCCATATTGGTTAACACTGACAGTATAATTATGTAAACCCAACCAAATTTGTTAACCACTTGACCAGTGAGGTTTTCTGAATATGAGAAATTAGCAGTTCAATATTGGTTAACACTAATAATATATTTAAATAATAAAATAAAGAACCAGAAATAATTGTACCACAGATAGCATTAAGTTATTTTCCAAAAGTCTTCAACGGCGCATGAGCACAGAATCGTGAAATTGAAGTCTATTATTGAGCATTTCGATCCCTTTGTACATAAAGGATTTCATCTTCTCAATATCACAGAGGCTGCTAAAATAGTTATCAATAAATCCAGGATGATTTTAGTGTATTCATATGATGAGCTTGAAGTTCTCTCCAGTTGATATTCTTCCCTAAAATTAAGAACAACTTTTGTCAGTGTTATGCTGGTGAAAGGTACAAGATGATCTTCAATGAGTGCATACTATACAGAAAAATCTATTATGCTTTACTAAAGAATTTGGGGTCAAAGATCATACAGTTTTTAAACACATTTCGGGTCAGTTTCTCCCACGAAAAGTAGATAATTACAGCATATGCTTATCAATGAAAAAACTTCCCAAATTTTCACATTTCACATCAATAAAAAACAGCTTTGTTTCTGAAAAGAATCCAGAAAAATTAGGAATGTAAAATTTGCCACAGAAGGTGACATTTGCTAGTCATGAAACACCCTCTTTTACCCCATCTTTTTTTTATATTTTTATTTCTTTTTGACTTGTACAATTTAACAATCTTTTCACAAGAAGTGCACATGTACAATGATTAATTTCAATTTGAAGTTAAGACCAAACCTTTAGACAAAAAATTTGAACAAATGCTTAACATATTATTAACATTCACTATTCTGATATTACTTTGATAACAATTTTACCCCATCTTGACTTTCAGGAAATTCTTCACAAATTTCTAAATTTTTGGAGACTACATTCGGCCTCTCATCTCTGCAGGAAAATTGGCACAAATTTTGATACTTTTGCCTTACTTTTTAAGAGTACAGGGGGGTCACGTTAGCGAATGGGACATCTATAGCGAACGGCAATCTACCAGAACATTAAAAAGATCGATAGCAGCGGCACAGGGTTCCAACACTCCACTTATTTTAATATATGAATAAATAAATGATCATCTAACCACTGGTGAACCCTATCCCCCTGCTGTTTATGGTTTTAAATGTCACGGTAGAATACTGTACGCTATGGATGTCCCAGTGGCAAATTTCACATGCTTTGTTTTACAATATACTTGGAGTGCTGTGAAACAGGAACCATTGGGAAAAGATAAAACCTCTCACCTGACACTTGTCTGACTAGATGTTTCTGGTGTCTAAATGTAACATAATAAATGAAAGAAACTTTAGTAAAGTACAATACAACAAAATGTAACAAATTTTATTGTAATTTAACTTTTTGTAAGTTAAATACTTACCTTATCCTAACAAATGCTTACTTGGTTTTGTGGAGGCAAAACGCGGCGACCAACAAGAATATTTAAAAATTATTCTTGTTCGAGAGGTGAACCCTGTAGTTAGTGATAGGTGCGCATGCGCACAACACATTGTCGGTTGGACTTTGTCGTGAGATCTTCATTTAATTTTTGGTCCCCTATGAAAACAAACTTGTGAGGGGAGGAAGGGTGGGTCTGTCCTTGTGAGGATAAGGTAAGTATTTAACTTACAAAAAGTTAAATTACAATAAAATTTGTTACATTTTATTGCGTAAAATAGCCTTACTTTATCCTCACAAATGCTTGATTCCAACCATAACAGGAGGAGGGGTTTGTTTTGCAACCTGCCTGTTAATAGACTATTGTACCTTACAACTTTCTCCTTTGGCTCCATTGTGAAGACAGGTTTGTACATAGGGAAGGTAAGTTGCACCTCTTCTAAATTTTTAATTTTTGGCCTCTGTTGGTCTGGCAATGCACTTTTCGTTCAACTAACCCACAAAGTAGATTTGTCATCATTTCATATCTTTGCTCTTATAGTTCTACATTTTTTAGTCGTATACATACTTACTAACAGTATTTTTCAAAATGCATTTTTTGCATTTTGCCGTTTACCTCATACTGAGCGGCATCAGAGTCTGTGACTCATCTGAACCTACCATGCACTCAGGTCATCCTGTGATCATTGAGTCGGGGATTCACCCGTGTGTAGATAGCATCAGTTTTGCCTATCTGGCTTTCCAGGGTCACTGTCGAAGGGTGACACATAGTTTCCGGAATGTAAGTCCGTGGACATCATTGCTCCTAGCTCTTTCGGGTGATATCAGTCTCAATCCAGGCCCTAGTTCTAGATCTCTTAATGGTTGTCTTCTCAACGTTAGATCTATCAGAAATAAATCGGCTTCCTTTCTGGAGTTCATCAAAGATAATAATGCTGATCTTATAGCTGTCACTGAGACATGGCTTAGGCCAGAGGATACTGAAAGTTTTATCTCTAGTATCACACTTCCTGGTTATAAGTTCACTCATGTACCTCGAAATGTCAAGAAAGGGGGCGGAGTTGGCTTTTTCATCAAGGAGGACCTGAGTTTTGAGTGAGTTTCAAAAAACAGTTATCAGGCTTTTGAAAGTATCTCCATACAGATTAGCACTGAGGGTGCTAAAGATGTTATATTTCATGTAGTCTATAGGCCCCCAAATCTCTCAAAGTCGCAGTTCCTGGACGAATTTGGCATGTTCCTCGAAGGTGCTGCTCTATCAGGCTATGAAAATATTCTCCTTGGTGATCTTAATTTTCATCTGGATAAACTTGCAAATTTAATAAGTAAATTAAATTTTTATAAGTTAATACCCTATCTAATGGACAATTGCTTATCCGGTCGGCGCAGAACGGCCCGCCAAACGCCAGAAAAAGATGTTCTGTGTTTCCACCGGCTGGCCAGTCCATAGTACTGTGCACTGCCCAGATGGCGCCTCGTACTTCCTTCCTGTCTAGACAACCTGAGGTCATAGCATCTTTTTCATTGTCTAAACCTATTAGACCCCTAGTAAACTGATAGCGGGGTCGGTGGGAGGGTCTTGTGTGTCCATTGGATAGGGTATTAACTTATAAAAATTTAATTTACTTATTAAATTTGCAATTTTATTGCGTTAATACTTCCTATCCAATGGACAATTGCTGAATAACTACCGCTTGGCCGGCGGGTAAGTTACTAGGGACTTATGTGAACTCACAAGTAATAGCAAATTTTAACCTACGGTCTAGGCTGACTTCGTCAGGAGACCTATAGGCCTAGGCCTGGGTTGACCTTAAGGTCAGGAAACCCTGTAAGGCCATGGTCGGTTGCCAGCAGCCGGTTAACCGGGGCTATACCGCCGTTGCCCCCCCCCTTTTGCAGACCTGCTCTGAGGTAGGGGAAGAGAGGGATGAGTTCAGTCCCAGAATGCAAATAAACCTCCTGAAGGAAGCATGCCACACTTAATTCTTATGTACAAGAAGAAAGTGTTTATACATATATACAAATCTCCTCAATCTAAGGGCCACTTGTGGATCTGTTGAGCAGCCACTACCGAGCCCAATTGGTAAAGCTCTGAATCAGCCCAAAGCCCCGCCCTTCAAATAGAACTATGTGAAGGTATTATGTGACTTCAGAGGCCGGCTGACAAGACTGTATCCAAGGAAACTTCCGACTGGAAGACCTTAGAAGCATCAAAGGCCCTGACATCATGGGCTTTAACCTGATGTTAAGTGTGGGCCTCCTGGTCAGAGAGCTCATAACATAGGATCACAGTCTGCCTGATCCAAGAGGAGATAGTGGCAGGTGAGATGTCTTTGTCAAAACCTTTCTTAAAGGAGACAAAAACCACCTCCTTATTCTGCCCGAGGTCCTGTCCAAATAGTAGCGCAATGCTCTGACTGGACAGAGGGACCAGTCAGACTTGAGGGATCTATCCAGGGTTGGGGCCAGGGCTGTTATACCCCTGGGGCCACACTCTCTGTACCCTCTTTGGCCAGCTGATTCTTGGAGAGAAAGCTGGGTGACGGGTACAGGGACACCTTGACCAGTCGGACTGGTGTCTAATATTTCTGTTTTGCCAAGCATGTATCTCATTTCTACTCTTGCCCGACCCCAGGTCCAAGAGGAAAACTGTCTTGAAGGTCAAATGCTTCAAGGAGGCCTCTTTAATTGGTTCAAAATGAACCTTGTCAGCTGGTGCAAAAAACCAGGGAGAAGTTCCAGGAGGGGATTCCCTTCTGGCCTTTGGGTCTGTCTCAGTGGAAACTATCCAGTGAGATTATGATCCTTACTGATATTGATGGGCAAATTTCCCAGTCTATCAGCAATGGCTGACCTGTAACCATCAATGGTGCTGGGTTGCAACTTTCCTGTCCTGAAACAGGTACATAAGGAAGTCAGCAACTGACTTTACAGGGGGTGTCTCGAAGTCCACCTGATGAATGATACAGCAATGGCTGACCTGTAACCATCAATGGTGCTGGGCTGTAACTTCCTGTCCTGAAACGCGATTGGCTAACTGGAGATGACGTCAGTATTCGCGTTCTTTGTGTGATGCCTTACCGGCACTTACAGTCCACAAAACCCCACTACCGACAACAAGGTCGGGTCTGCAAAGTAGGGACTGGAATCACAGTAGATGTGAGTTCTGAAAGAACGCACTTCCGATCTTCCTGGTCGGTGAAAACACGTGACCTGCTTCGTGATTAGTCGGAAGGACACGCGATTGGCTGACTGGATATGACGTCAGAGGTCGTGTTCTTTTGAGCTGGCTGGTCGGCTGATGCTAAAAAGCAGAGAAGCCTGGACCAGTGCCCTCTGAAGATGAAAGTCCTGGTCGATGCCGGTCTGAAGTCGGTTGCTCAGCCGGCTGTGCACTCAAACCAGTGTCCTGGCCATCCACTGCCCTTACTACCGACATAAGTGCCAGGTCCATAAGGGTGGGACTGAGAGTGACTAAAGATGAAGTTCCTTCTATGTAAATACTAGGTGTGGTCGGCTGAATTTGAGCTTGCCGGTCGACTAATGCTTTACAGCAAAGATGTCTGGACCAGTGCACTCTGAAGAAATCTGAAGAATTCATCTCTTGCTTCTGATGAAAATACTTGAGCTAGGCTGGTGTGACTGATGCTTTACAGCAGAGAAGTCTGTACCAGTGCACTCTGATGAAGAATGCACCTTGGGGAATTCCTTCTATTTACAGTGCTCAAAACTACGTAGACTGAGGTTTCCGTGATTTCTAAGACGTTTCTATGGTGACAGTAGCTGGAAGGTTATAGATGGTACATGCAAACAAAGACACGGATAAAAAATACCTGCAAATAGTATATCCATAATTCCTCAATAATGTCGATCTGCCCCTAACAACACAATGGTTGAATGGGAGGAAACTAGCAAAAAAGGCTGCCTTCATAATTCTCGTTGATTACTGCCCTATCATCAAAATAAAATTGAGTCAACTAGGGAGCGTTTCCAGCAGATTTCTAACTGTATATCCGTGCTTGATCAGTAGATAAAACTTCTACACTGAAAACATCCACATATAAGGTTGAAAATCCGTCATAAAGCACACTCTTCCTTTAAAAATCTGGAGAAGTTGAAAACACGTCTGCACAGTTCACGCGCCAAACGAAAAAGATGCTATGACGTCAGGTTGTCTAGACAGGAAGGAAGTACGAGGCGCCATCTGGGTAGTGCACAGTACTACGGACCGGCCAGCCGGTGGAAACACAGAACGTCTTTTTCTGGCGTTTGGCGGGCCCGTCTGCGCCGACCGGATAAGCAATTGTCCATTGGATAGGAAGTATTAACGCAATAAAAATGACACCTGGACACTGAAATTTTATGATATCCTTGAGCAATTCAGTTTTACACAACTTGTCAATACACCCACACATATTCATGGTCATATTTTGGATGCTTTATGTGTGAGGTTCGAGCTCTGATTTTTCGAAGTTTATCACAAAGCCGAGTTCTTGAATCATATGGATGAGTTCTAGAGGTGACACTGGTGTCTGGTATTTGCTCTTAACAACCAGTCGTACACCTATTGGTGAACTCGAATTCTGCGAGACTGAAGAATGAGCGTTGCTTCTTTAACAATCCGCGTGAACTATAGGGGTGCAGTCACCCCAACCCCAATGGCCGTGGTTTGAACTGATACATTTGTTTGTCTACATGGAAACATAGCCAATGTTGAGAATCTGGGTGTACGGGCACGTGAAAGAACGCATCTTTCAGGTCTTTGAAAACTAGCCATTCGCCTTTTATGACCGAGTTTCTGATTATCTCTGCTGTCTCCATTATAAAATTTGGAACTAGCAGGCATTTGTCCAGGACACTGAGATCTATCACAGGGCGCCATTTATTGCTGGGTTCTGGTACAAGAAATAATCTGCTGTAAAACCTGGAGTTGTGCAATCCTTGAGGTAGTAAAATGTGCTTTTTTGAAGCATTTGCGACACTCTTAGGTAGCCATGTTTTTCCCTGTCTGTAACCACTTTAAACTAGAGGAATGCTTTTGCTAACAAAAGCGAAGCGTCCCTTAAAGTTTAAAATGCTTTGTGGTTTTAATAAGCATGCTGTAAAGCTAAGAATGCACAAAGCTGCACCGTATGCTTTCCCAATACCTCTTAATACATTCTGAAGCTATAAAAGCAATGATAAAGGAGATATAAGGCAAAAACTCCAAAGCAGCTATTTATGACCCCAGGTTGGCCCATAAGGGAGGGTTGGGGGGTAAAAGTGACTGGCTATTTAGACTCTCCACATATGCTTTCCCAATATCTCTTAATACTTTCTGAAGGTCTAAAAGCAACAATAAAGGAGATATAAGGCAAAACTCCAAACCAACTATTTTATGAACCCAGTTTGACCCATAAAGGGGGGTCGGGGGATAAAACTGACCGACTATTTAGATTCTCCACATATGCTTTCCCAATACCTCTTAATACACTCTGAAGCTATAAAAGCAACGATAAAGGAGATATAAGGCAAAAACTCCAAAGCAGCTATTTATGACCCCAGTTTGGCCCATAAGGGGGGGTCGGGGGGGGGGTCGGGGGGTTAAAACTGAAAGGCTATTTAGACTCTCCACATATGCTTTCCCAATACCTCTTAATACATTCTGAAGCTATAATACCAACAATAAAGGAGATATAAGGCAAAAACTGAAAATCAGCTATTTTATGACCTCAGTTTGACCCATAAGGGGGGGGGGCAGGGGGTAAAACTGACCGGCTATTTAGACTCTCCACATATGTTTTCCCAATACCTCTTAATACATTCTGAAGCTATAAAAGCAACAATAAAGGAGATATAAGGCAAAACTCCAAAGCAACTATTTTATGACCCCAGTTTGACCCATAAGGGGGGTTGGGGAATAAAACTGACCGGCTATTTAGATTCTCCACATATGCTTTCCCAATACCTCTTAATACATTCTGAAGCTATAAAAGCAACAATAAAGGAGATATAAGGCAAAAACTCCAAAGCAGCTATTTATGACCCCAGTTTGGCCCATAAGGGGGGGTCGGGGGGTAAAACTGACCGGCTATTTAGACTCTCCACATATGGTTTCCTATTACCTCCCAGTACATTTTATAGCTCTAAATGCAATACTTAAGAAGATAATAGGGGGGTTGGCCTAAATTTAAGGCTTTCAGATTGGAAGGTGTCAAAAAATCACTGATAAATGAGACATTTTTCAAGGGATTGCTCCCAAAATCTAATCAGCTCGCGTTTTCGATAGTATGAACAGGTGTGTTAAATTATAAGGCTGTGTAGCAAGTAGTTTTTCCTGAACTGCGATGACGGGGGTGGGGGGGTGGGGGGGGTGTACTTCAAAAAATTGTTTTTGATCATGTGACCTTCATAAAGGTCAAAGGTCAAATTTAAGCATGCAGAAAAATTTTCCCATACCTAAGGTATATAACTGCCAAATATGGTTTGAAACCTTCTAATAATAAGGGAGATATTCAAGGGAGACCATAATGCGGCGGCGGCGAGGAAACTGAGGCGAAAACAAATAAGCGCCCTTTCAGGGACACTTAATTATGGGATGTACAGATATGGGCGGATTCGACTGGAGTATTATTCGCTAATCCCTTCCTAAAATTGCACAACTCTTGTATCTAGTATATAGATCTGTGGAAACTGGCCATTAACCCTTTGAGACCGAGTTTCTTCATAAAATTTGACGACTCCATTTCACAGCTTGGGGAGACATACGCATGTTCAGGACACAGAGATCCCTACTGGCGCACGATATTATGGGATTAATGCAAAGAAAATACCAGGAATGGTCATCCATCCACGGACTAACCTTGCCCAATGCAGTTTAACTTCCTTGAATAGAGAAGAACTCCTGGTGTAGCACTAGGCTATCCGTACTGTACACTTATAAAGCACATAGCACATCAACGATCTATGTCTTGACAAAAAAACAATATTTCCATCCATAAGAAGCACCAATGTGTCAGATATGATAGAAGTAACTATTTACTGAGAAAATCCAGCGACTTGTAGTCTATTACAGAATAAAGTGTGTGTACATAACACAATAAATGCAACACAATATTTTCAGCAGCATGGTGGATTGTTTCCTGTCTGTAGCACCTGCAGTAGAGCCACATGAAAGGGGAGTTTTGATTGGAGGGCTACAAAGTACCCATTCAAAAACTGCACAACTCTGAGATGGCAATAATATTTTCATATAACATAGCTATTTATATGTATTTCTTCTACTACACCAGAATCCCCCATTTCATTGAGGATAATGGTGGGAAAACTTATGTGTTATCTTCTCTGTAATGAACTATGTAAATGGTCCACAAGCCAGTTGTAGATTTAACACAAGGCAATGGAGGAATGAAACTGTCCTGATGCCTGGTTTGTAAGGCGAAAGCAAACCTTGATAAAACTTCTGTAGTAGTAGATCTTCTAGGACTGACTGTTTTTCAGGCTACAGAAAATCTGCTAAATACTGTTATGGTAGAGTACTATTGAACTCCACACTAAGAAAGCAATTTGTGTTTCTTAGAGGGGAAGGTCCTTCAGATAATGAATGTTTTACTGCTGGCTTTCTTCATAAACTTCACCAGTACTTCAATGAGGGGGCTTCCCATTAGAAGCACTGATAAATGTTTTGGAATCGAGATGAATTGTCATCTTCTTTGTTTTTACCAAGTGGAGAAGCTACTAGCCTTCTGGAGGTTAAATTACTGACTCCAGAAAACGAATTTTAATCTGCCCAGCTATCAGATCTTAACGTCATCTGGTGTTGTAGAAAGAACCTCTAGTAGATCTTCTACTGTTGGCTGTTTTACAGTTGCAGGAGACCTCTTAATGCTGTCATTTTCAGGAAAATGTGGCCAGTTCAAAGACTTTTGTTGGACATCCCTCATAAATGAAGAGGTAGGTAGCTTGAACTAAAAAATTGAAGAATCTTCTGTAGTAGATCCTCTATCAAAGACTGTTTTACAGCCAAGGGGGATCTAAAAATGCTGTCATAGGATTACTCAACCCTCAGCATGTAATATTGTACTTCAGATCTGTAGAATAGGAAGTCTTAAACTTCTTTCTTCTTGGTTGGAACTCTATGAATTCCGAAAAGAACGCATCTGCCGTTTAAGAAATGGGCAGAATGTTAAAAGAATTCACGTGTTGCCTTTTCGACGACCAAAATTGAATGAAGATCTCTCGACAAAGTCCAACCGACAATGTGTTGTGCGCATGCGCACCTATCACTAACTACGGGGTTCACCTCTCGAACAAGAATAATCTTTAAATATTCTTGTTGGTCGCCGCGTTTTGCCTCCACGAAACCAAGTAAGCATTTGTGAGGATAAGGTAAGGCTATTTTACGCAATAAAATGTATGCAAATAGACAACTTCAGGAGATTCTGTAGTTAAGGCTTAAAATTAAAATTCCTAATCATTCGCATTATAAATTCAGATTATTTATGTTTCCAGGGGTCATATTCACAAAATGAATCAACAAAAGATGAGCTAACCTCAGCTAAATTTCAGCTTAAAACTGGGTCAGAATCAAGGTGTGTATTCACAAAGGTGTTGAGCTGATTCGAGCCAAAGATAAGCAGAGCTATTATTGATCTAATTTTTGACTCGGCTGAAGAACAGGGTCATTTAAACAAGCTAATTTTTGCAATTTAGTGGATTAAAATTTTATTTAATACAAAACACATACCTCAGTTTCTTTACTATCCACAGGGACATTGACATAGTATTTGTCAGACTGTAAGTTACTTTTAAGTGCAACTTCTTTCACACAGTAAAGGCCACACTTGTCACCTAAAATAATGCAATGATTACCTGCTTGGAATTCTGGGCCATATATTATTTGAAGGGATTCAGTTGATATCTAGCATTAAATGGTAAGCTTACAAAACTATGTAATTTAAAGTTTTACAAAACTATGTAATTGAAAGTTTTACAAAACTATGTAATTGAAAGTTTTACAAAACTACGTAATTTGAAGTTTTACAAAACTATGTAATTTAAAGTTTTACAAAACTATGTAATTTGAAGTTTTACAAAACTATGTAATTTAAAGTTTCATTTATTTATTAATTAAATAATTGCTAGGTGTTATTTTATGCTTTGGTGTTTTTATATGTTACGGTAATAAGAATTGTGTAAGGAATTAAAGAAATATATGATGAAAGTAATTAATAATTAAAATAAATTACTCAATGTTGTTTTATACTTTGATGCTTTTATGTGGGGATAATAAACATTTTGTTTGGAATTACAGAGGTAAAAGTTGAAACTAAATGTAATATTCTTAGGGCGTAGTTAAAGGGTTATTGAGTTTCTTTCAAAATATTCTGAAAGGAATGCAAGCAAGAGTGCCACCCATTTTTATTTATACATATATTGCTAATACTTACCTTTGGATAAAATACTAGAAAAGTTTCCATCTAATACAACAATCCTTTGTTTGTACACAAATGCATTTTCTTGATCAATCTACAAAACCATAATCAGAAACAATATTATCTACAACACTAATAATCTCCACAATTTAGCCCCAGTTTTGTAAACACAAAGGTTTTTGTATGACAATAATGATAAATAACATTTAAAATTTAAAAGATAAGCCACAAAATGGTTACTTAAGTCAACTGAGTTGATTCCTGTTAAGCCAATTTATGTCAATAAACCTTCCTACAGGTTTATTGACGTAAGGTCCTCAGTGGCCTAGTGGCTAGCAGGTTTGGTACCTAATCACAGGCAGTCACCTCTGTGTGGATTCGACACCCACAAGTGGCAATGCTGAGGACCTGTCCCAATATGACCCTGGCTGTTAAATGTGACTTAAAGACCCAACTTTGACTTCCAACAACTTCTATTTTTCAAACATTTTCAGATACAGTAGACTCTGTGTAACACGATTTACCTTTTTTCGAATTTCAGCATTATTTGAACCATTTCTCGTGTATCAACATTTTACTGTTAAAAATCAAAGAATTACTTGAAAGTTTGAGGTTAATTTTCAGGATTATGTGAACTTAATTTGGTGAAATAAAAACATATTTTATGTTGTATTTAAGGGGATTACTCGAACCTAGCCTAAATGACACCATATAAATATTTGAAAGGGGATTAAATGCACACCGTAAGCTATAGAGAATACATAATGCTATCAATGGAAAGCAATAGGCCTGTTACAGGGGTGAATACAAGTTATATTTCAATAGCAAAGTCTTACTAGGAAGTTAAAGTTCACTAAGAGTGAGAATGTTAGTAAATATGAATCCTGATATTTATTCCAACTAAAAAGGACTTCTACTGGAGTTCTGTTGAAATGGGGTGATACTTGTATCATACCTCTGTGATATGGATGTTCCACTCTCCTGGATCAAGCTGTCCTGATTTCAGTGCAATTGTTACATCTGTGACATTGATCTGAAAACAAACCAATGAGGATATTTCATCACAAATACCAACAAGACTGGTATGTAACGGTGATTTTTATTGGCTAAGGCTTGTGGTATAATTCAGAGCACTACTTTGAGCTGTTCTTTTTCTGCTTCCTCTGAGTGTATAAAATTATTGATGCATTACATGAACAACATTATTATAGAAGTGTTGAGCCATGACTACATTGAAAACTTAAGCTTTAAAAGTTAATATTCTTCCTCACAGTTCATTGGGAAAACATACCGTATTTTTTCGAAATATGGCCCGGGCGTTAATTATTTTCAAATAGCATCAGACCAGGCGTTAAATTGAACCAGGCGTTCTTTTGAAATACAAAAAACAGTGTAATAAATTGTAAACAGTGTGCTTGGTACCAGGCATTAATTTGAACCAGGCGTTTATTTGAACCTGGGCATTATTTTGGAAATTTACGGTACTTCTTGTTGGTGTTAAAGCTTGAGGTTTGCCATTCAACAAAATGTAACCAGACAAAAAGTATCTTAATATCCAGAAGTACTTTCATTGAATGAATCACATATAGTAAAGTATAACATGTCAATTGTGTTATGATATTTTTAAAACTCTCTCAATTGGCCTGTACTTGTGATCTTTATGTTACCTATCAGAGATCACTGGACAGCTGAGTTATTAACTTCTGCTTTAGGGCTTTCAATCACACATCTCACAAGGTAAAATTTGTTAAAAATAATTATCCAATTCACAAATAGTAATGAGTCATTATATCACAAACAGAACTCATAAAACAAAACAACAAAAAACTAATAAAATGCAATATCACAACATTTCCAATGACAAATTCTTTAAGAAGAACAATTAAAAGACTTAATCTATTTTAAGGACAGCAGTACTATTTAAGTTAATGTAAGTATCTAGTTCTAGATTCAGTCTACATCTCCATTCAGTCTCCATTTAAGGGGTTTTACAATTACTTTGCTCATTTAACTAATCCTTACCATCTCATTTCTCCCTTTATCTCTGTCGCCAAAGCTCTTCCTCTCCACTTTTCTCATTTCTGTCATGTTGACATTCCCTTTGGGATCATACAGGACAACTTGGAATGGTATCACGTGGTGCTTTGGCTGGGCTGGTCTCCTGCTAAATAAACTGTTTCTGGGCTGATGCCGGTTTCTTTCATGGAGAGAGTCAGGTAGATCCCACTCAGTGTAAACCATATGGTAAGGATTCTGCACATGTTTAGTTTCTGGAATTTTATCATTCAGGTTATGTTTATACATATTGTTATTACACACTTTTTAACAAACTATTGCTATACACTTTGCAAATAATATTTATTCATATTACCAAAGCCAATTTTTAGTAACACTTTGAGCAAATGCTATTTTTAACACTCTCTGAAGAATTGAGCATGCATATACAAGCTGCCACTTACCTATGTTATTTGTTTCTTTCATGTGTATGATGAATATGATTCTTTAATGTACTTTATTAGATGTCTAAAGGATAAATCACATGATATGTATTTACAGTTTGACCTTACACAACAAAATTTTCATAAAATATACAGTTTCATTAGGCCTAATATAATGAATATTTGCAAAACAAAAAGTTGACACAACAAAGCTAAGCAAGGTTAGAGCAATTTGGTATTTCATCAAACTTTTATCACCTTTAACATTAATTTATTTAAATATTAAGAGAAAATTGGACCGCAATGTTTATTTTATAATGGTCGAAAGCAACAACTTGTTGTTAAATACTAGCTTTTAACACTAACACAATCAGAAACTAGGTAAACAAATTTTCCATTCAAGACTTAACTATTCAGTAAAGTATACAGGGCTTTATGCATCTCATAGAAATAATCCCACCTGCACACTGGGTTTCTGCAAGTCCCTGAGAACTTCTCTCCAGTAGAAATCGCAAATGAATGTACTGAGTATCAGCAGACTGGACCACTGAGAATGGCTGAACAGGAAGTATGTCATCACTATAGAAATAAGGGGTCAGTAAAATTACATATTATGAGTGAAGCTTTCAGTCATTTTGCATAAAGACTGAAACAACCAGTCATTACCAATGGCAACTGGTTTTCCAGAATGACCACATCACACGTATGACATATGATAACTGTTTTGATGCTGATGAATGTCTTCAGGATACACTTTATTGTATATTTATACTTCATGCAATATTATTTCCTTTTACTACAGGACTCAAATCATTATATGAACCATCTTAACTGCGCAATTACAGCCCCAACTTTCTTACTGACTGAAATTCCTCTGACTGAGTCAGAGTCTCGGGGAGGACCATTTATCGGTTCTTTAGCCTGCCTCTGGGGACAATACCCAGTGACAGAGGTCTGCCAGTTGAAGTGGCCATCCAAACCACTATGTAACTGTGTGTACCTGGGATAGAACCCAGGCCTTCTGTGTTCCTAGGGAATAGTGTTTCCCACTAAGCCACACCTTATGCCAAGAAAAAGGTATTCAGATGAAAAGGCAAATTATGACTACTAAAATGGTAAATATTTAAACAACTATTAAATCTGCTTCCTGCTATTTCAAACTAGGCAACAATAAAGTTTATAACTGCCTCATATGATTCACTATATGTAAATTGTATTTCAACTAATAAGGTAAGTATCAGTCTGATCAGAGGCTGTGAGTTATCCATTTCATGGGTCCCTGAAGTACTTTTTTGGGTTCTAACCCCATACCGGTTCTGAACAGAATATTTAAACAAGTTCTACAAATGGCTCACTTACACATATACCAATAATATATTGTCAAATAATAACTCCACTTAAAGCTAGGTTTACACTGATTCTATACAAAAACTACTGTGTTCATATAAAATTATCAATCCAGATAATCATTATAAAATACTCTTAATTGTCATTATGTTTCGCATTTTAAAATGATGTATGTTGGGTTTTATTTTTATTTTTAATTATGATGACATGTGCACATTGTATAGGGTATTCTATACACAAACATAGCATATCATGGGGCTAAAAATGAAGTGTGTGGTTTCATAGATATTTACATAGTTTTCACTGATTAGTATTATATTATAAAGTATCACACATCAACCTTTGTTAAATTTGTTAAATTTGAACTAGTTTTACTCTTTGAGGGACATATAAATTCACATTTACATGTACAGTGAAAACATGTAAAGGGATTATCAATTAACATTATGAACATACAATGTATTTATCTGACCTTTTGCTTCCTCTATTAGGCATGAAGTTAATCCCAACTTGGAGAGCACGGATGTGTCCCTCAGGGTAACACTGGCTTAAATAGTCAGGGTTGAGGGTCTAAAATAGACAAAGAATATATTTGAATTTAATTCATATTTGTTGTATTGTTGATTGTTAAAATGTACAAGTATTTAGTTTAAATAGTGATTACCAATTGAAATATTTACAGCTTTAAAAAGCTTCTGTTACTGTTGTTATAATTACATGTACATTATTAATTTACAACAAGAGAAAAAAAAATAGCCAGCCTCGGTAGGCAAGAACCTTGAGAGTTGGGAAAACCTTAGGAACAACTTCACTTGTAAAATGTATACAGAATCCACAAGATGCTGTCAGATGTAAGATTCACAAGTTGTTTTCATATTTTGAAGCTTTAGAAGCAATTGTAAGGGCGATTACAATAAGGCCCTTTTAGCATGATGACCCTACATGACCTTGAAGCAGGGGTCAAAGGTCAAATTTCACACTTGCAAAAGATTTGTAGACCACGATTTTCAATAAGTTGTTATCTCATTCCAAATCCCTAGTCTAAATGATAACAGAGATATTAGGACTTTTTGATATCCCTCCCCCATTTGACATGTGATATGGCGGCCATTATGTTTTCAAAATAAGGTCAAAATTACTCTCAGGCAAGCTTTCCTAACCATGTACATTTTGTGCACATCTGACACAGCTAGTTGCAATATTACAAATTTTAGAACATATCTATGATTTTCAAACAATCGGCTATGGTAGCCATGTTGTTTTTTAAAATGAGTACATTTTTTACAGACATGTTTTCACAGCCACTAGCATTCTGTGCAAATTTGGTGAACATATCTTCATAAATGAATGAGGTATAAAGGTTGATGTAGAAATGAGACAAACGCATACATGCATGCATACACACACGCATGCACACACGCACAGAAGGCGTTTCATAATCTCCCAATCCGGCCTTGGCAGGCAGGAGATAAAAATACAACAGTAGTAACATTGGCTTTATAGCACCCCTTTTTCAATTAAGAAGACCGAAAAGTACTTAAAGTGTTTGCCATGGCAACAGGTGTTGCCAGATAGCCTCCAAAACCTGATCCGCTCTTGTTCCTGTTTCAGTTAACATATCCTGAAAATTAGGTGAAAATCGATGCACTGGTATAGGCAGTGGAAGACCCACAAATGTTAAAAACCCCAAAATATTAAAAGTGTTGCCATGGCAACAGTTGTTGTCAAAACCTAATCAGCTTTAGATCCTCTAGGGGTAAACCTACCCTGAAAATTGGGTGAAAATCTATGAATGGGTTTAGGCTGTGGAACACCCAAAATCTTTAAGACCCAAAAATTTTAAAAGTGTTGCCATGGCAACAGTTTTTGCTGGATACCCTTCAAAAACTAATCAGCTCTAGATCCTCTTGGGACAAAACATATCCTGAAAATCTGGTGAAAATCTGTGCTTGGGTTAGCCTGCAGAACACCCAAAAACTTTAAGACCCAAAAGTCATAGAAGTGTTGCCGTGGCAACAGTTGTTGCCGGATACTCTTGGGGTAAACATACCCTGAAAATTTGGTGAAAATCTGTGGATGGGTTTAAGCTGTGGAACACCCACAAGCTTTATGCCCGCCGCCGCCACCGCCCAGACTGTGCAGGTGATGACTATAACGGCTGGGGTTAAAAATTTAAACTTAAGAAAGTCTTTTATGGTACTTACCACAGACGCAACTGCTGATGTAACTGTGTCATTTTGCAAAGTCTGTACAAATGAAAATAAAAATATTCATTTCACAATTAATAAATAGCCTAGCTTTTAATTATGCTGCATCTAAATAACATGGATTTTAAGGAGAGACAATAAGTGGCTAATGATACTATATGTGTAATACTTATTTAAAATGGGAAAAATAACAAGTCATTTATAAATTCATAATGAAATTGTTCAAATTCAAAAAGGTGGAGAAAACTGGGCAAATAACTGTAAATTACAGAAAGAGAAATCTGAAGAAATAATGCGCTGCAAAAATCTGTTTTAACTTAACACAGTGTGGTCTCTTTGGCCTTATGGTTGGTACTTCAGAGTGGACAGTCTGGGGTTTGATCATAGCCCAGGTGATGAGAACAGAGACCTTGAACAAGGTAATTTACATACATATGTCCTTCACTCATAAGTATAAATACAGTATGTGGATTATTGTCCAGCCTTATATAACCTAAATATTTAGTTTTGTAAACTGATATCCACTGTCCCTGTTGTTTTATACCATTTCTTCTGTTTTATGACTTTTGTTTAAAAACATGAATTACTGTTTCTCTTCCATAGATACATGAAGGACAAGAACCATCAGCTATGAAATTATAATTCTTCCGATGAGAATTCAATTCCTCGAGACCCATTCTCAGTCTACTGTGGTGTACCAGAGTGTTCCCTAAGTGCCATAGATATGTTCTATGTCATTGTACTTGATATTTTGATAACTTGACTTTTTACTTACCAGTTTAAAGTGGATGATGATGTGGAACTGCTGAGAGAACTGCACAAAATGCCTGATGATTGCCTGACAGCAGGGGTCTGAGGTTTTATGTAGTGGTACTATCTGTACATGTGACACTTGCATATCTTTAACAGCATCTGTGATCTGATTGGAGGTCCTCAGTTTTTCCACAGCATCAGCTAACAGAGCTCTTGAGATGAAAACATAAAATTTTGACCATTATATTTTTTGAATCCTGCTATAAATTCAGTATTTATTTTGATGGGACTATTTTTTTATGTGTAATAAGACCTACACAATGTATTTTAATGTTATTTATTAACTCCAAGCAACAAATTGGAAGAAGTTGGATGATGATATTGCAAGCAGATAATCACAAATTTATAGAATTTATATGAGCAGGAACAAGGCCCTAAAATATTTCTTACTTCTCAATGACAGGTGGGAACTGTGTCCGGTGCCTCTGATAATACCCATCATCCCTCTGGTATTTAAGTAATGTCTTTCTTGTGGGCTCTTCTGTGTCTGTACTGAATTTCCTGGCCAAGAAAAACTGCTTGCTCTCCTTCAGTAATTCATTCATGTCCTCCATGCCAAATGTGCCAGGACCCTACAGAATATAATGGTAGAATTACCTTACCTAATCTACTGCATTACAAGTGTAATATCTTCACCTCAGGGGGAACTCAGCAGGGTCAGTGCACTAAACTAATAAAAGAATGGATAAAAGTCATTGTTGAGGGGCACACCCGGTCAATAATTTAGGGTTATGGGTATAAAAGAGGGGAAATACTAGGTGGGGAAAATGAATTTGAAGAGGTAAGTAATTTGATGATTTGTGAGTGATATTTTTAAGGGACTGGTTCTTATATAAAGGGGAGGGGAGTTCCATAAAGCAGATGCATAACGGATTAGATAAATAACTTAGATAGTGTTAATGGGATTAATAAACTTTATGGCCAAAAGAGGAGACTCAATCCAACATAAGTTTTGGGCGACCTTGTTTAGTTAGTCTTAAAGTGAAATAGATTTTCTTTTAAGTCTATTAAAACAGAAGACAGTAATGAATGCAATCCATATCTACAGGATACAAAGGAGCCACGGTGACGCAGTGGTAACATACTCACCTCCCACCTCTGAGGTTGGTGGTTCAAACCCCGGACCTTACGTGGGTATGTTTGTGGTTGCTTACCGATGGTCGGCAGTTTACAGTACCAAACCTGGACCAACTTTATGTATTGGTTTCCTCTACCAGTCATGATATGACCTGTACAGTGTTGAAAGCGACATAAAACCTCAAATAAATAAACAAATAAATAAACTATAGGATATGATATAAAGTTTATAAATAAACTTCATGAGGGTTGTTTCACATTTAATATTCACTTTTTAACCAAAAAAATTATTATACATTAGTATTCTAGACATTTGTTTGAAGGAACAGCATTTGCCATAACAGTAAAGAAAACATACAATAATAGCTACCTGACTTACCGCAAATAATTACCTTCAAATATACATTTAAAACAGTCAAAAATTCATGTGCAGTGTGGTTTTATAAAAGGTATCTATTTTTATAAAATTCCAAATATGTCAGTTGCATCAATTAGTGTATGTCTACATGTAATTTTTTACCTGTCCACAAGCATCCACTTCTTCAGAATGTCTACACAGAAACTCATCATTATCTCCCTGAAATCTCTTCATGTGGTAAAATCTCACCTCCAAGTTCTTTTTCCTTTAATAAGAAAAAGAAAAATAGACAATGCTGCCTCTTAATGCATTCTTATTGGAGCCATTGTTAAGTTTTCCACAAAATAATAAGTACCTGAGTGAAAAAATTTAGTCACTTTAACACAATAAAATCAAAATTGTTTTTACTAGTGAGATAGTAGTGAGCCTAGTGAGATTTCATTTAACAGGGTTTAACTGTATGTGTAGCCTGTTGATCAGTGTATCTGATTTCAGCATCACTGAAGTGACACAGGTGGATATATAACAGGCATGTGGATAAGATCAAAGTCTTTGAAATAAATTCACTTTTTTAAGAAAATGTAAATATCAGTTTATCAGTGCCTTTTTCACTGGAATTCACCATATTAAGTGGAAGCATTTTAAAGATCCTTACTTTTTACCTCAAAAATGGTGGAACTGCAAAGTAAGATATGTAAAATTTGCCACAGTATGTAAATTTTGCCTCAGACTTTATTTGCCATCTGCCAGTGAAGAAGCAGACTTCTATCTCTGTTACTGCAGAAAAATTCTATAAACATTAGTATTTTTGGTGACTATATGCAATGCCTCTGATATCCCCTGTTAAAAATTGGCACAAAATTGTGATTAATTTGCTTGACTTTTGAAGGGTGCCCCTAAATCGAGCATTTCACAAACCAGGATAAATTTCTGCCACATTTTTTACTCTGTCTACCAGTATGTAGAGTGTGTACATGCCTTAATGGTGAATTCATCAGCATTGTCCTGAAGTACATTTCATCTGATACAAATGTTGACATCTGGTAGAAATGCATCCACTGCAGTGTTTGCGACTGAGATTTTCTTGATACCATGAAATCTGCCAACTCTCTACAGACAGAAAACATTGAAATTATCTGAATTAGAAAAAAATCTATTTGAACTTAAGTTTGTTTATGCAACTCAGTGAATAGGCAAATTATTTCGTCTTGAAAGTACATTTTGGTGAAAAAGACTGACTATTTTACTTGTTATTCAAGTGGTGTACAATAAAATAAAGTAACACTTCTGGTGTATACTTGTAAATTCTACATGAGAAATAATAAATCAATACAATCAGAGTATGAAGGACCAGACTAAGAATTGTATTCATTTCTCTTAGAGTGACAAAAATCTACATATATGTCCCCCTTGGATAATTTTCCTATTGAATTTCAGATTTTGTGCTATGGAATGGGAAAATTAACCATGTGATGTATATTTTTCCATTTTATCACTATGAAGGAAAAAATAATAACATACAAATTGATAGAACAAGGATCTATGTTTTATGTCTTATCCAGTGATACCTAAGTAATGCATAAAATCAGCTGAGACAAATATTCAAAATGTAATCTACTATGAATTTTTATGGCGCTTAATCTCCATCATGGCGTGACCAAGGAAGGGGCTCCGGTGAATAGAAAAACTCAATTTTTAACTTTATAATTCTTTGCCATTTCTGCATGAATTTTAATTTAACAAAATGAGCTGCTCTGAAAAGCACTTTTCTAATAATATATATCATGAACACCACTTTCATAGTTATTGAAATATTTGTGCAAAATTGGAACTTGTTTATGCATTCATAACACTAATTGTCAATAATAAGGGGGTGCTGGGGATTAATGAAACATCAGTTATGATATAGTCTTTATTTCCTGATATTCAGGTAAAATACATGTCATGTTGGACAATAAATGAAGAAGCTTGCAATGCATGAAATTTTTGAAAGAGGAAAAATTCCTTCTATTTCTTTGACTTGTACAAAGTTGCTTAGTGTACATACACATTTATGCGGCTTACGACATCCGTCAGCCGATTTGCGACAGCGATTTTTTCCCTCCTTCTCGTTTATGTTTGGTTGTTTACATGTATCCAACTCCGATTTGTGACATCCGATGTCCGATTTGCAACAAGTGAATTTAGATGTACGTTTACAAAATATTGCGAAGGTTAGGGAAAAATTCGCAGTCGTAAATAAGCCGTCAGATGTCGTAAGCTGCATACATGTGTACGTACACTTCCACATTTGTGATTTTTGTTATTACATCTGGCCTCTGATCTCCCCGATACAAAATTAGCACAAATTTTGATAATTCTGTCTTATGTGTAACAGGCGCCCCTCATTTGTTAATTTCACATGTTGTAGTGAATTCCATATGAACAAACCTGCTGAGTATCTGGAAGTTATTCTGGCTGAAGATCCCCAAATCCCCAGCAGGAGGGCCTCTGTGTAGTAAGGTATTGTATACATGTTTGTCGCAACTGTGCCTGGAAATATTTTTAAATAAAACAGAGATGCCATGATATTATGAAATTGCTGTCACAATATCATGATACTTTAATGACAATGTCACATTAATATTACAAATCAAACATGGATGTTATTTTGGTGTCATGAAGTATTTACAGGCCCACAAAAAATGATCATTTAGTGTCACCTTGATTACAGAATAGGACAGAGGAAAAGAAATCAAAACTTTATTTATGAGACATTTCAACACAGGTTTTAAATAAGATTTAGCATATTCAGCTAAAGTTATCACAGTTTTTTAATTGCAAATACGTACAAATGCCTTTCATCGATGTCATATAATCGTGTAATTGCTGATGACATCATCAAAGGCAGTGCAGTCAATTTCATTCAAATTCTGTGTTGTGCATTATTCTATCTTGCATTTTGACAATTTAAGCATTTTGTGCTGGAGTTTTATCAAAACAGTGACAGCAATGGGATGGTGAATCTTTTATATTTCATTTATTAAGTCCATTCTTACTTTGTCACATTAGGATAATGGTACAATGAACTGTTAACTGTTGTATTTTAACAAATTTTATGTTAATGCTATCTAGATAATAGTCTTCCCATTCTGATGATCATCACCACCAAATATAATCAAACAAAAAAAGGCAAGTGAGGTATTTAGCATGAATTTTTGAAATTTTGTAGAAAAGAATAAACAGATACATTAATGAATTAATTAGACAGCCAATAATTTAATTTTAAATGTAATAAAATGGGGCTAAAATAAATAGACAAGTGGTCCATACTTCTTAACTGATTATTGTTGAAGCTGATCGCTGCATATTATTATGTATTACTGTTTTTGTTTGTAATTCATCACACTTATTGAAATTTCCAATTCATCTTTCAGGTTCACATTAATGCATGTCTGCTTCAAAATAACGCAGTGTGTGCAACACTTGAATAGATTAATATGTAAACTCTACCATGTCTTTAAAATCCTGTCAAAGTTTTGTAGATTTAGGCTGTGTCCCATATCAAACGTTCTGAGGAAGCTGATTCCTGTAACACATATTAAAAACCTATGAGATTAGAGCAGATACAAAGAGTAATGAGGTACCTTTCAAATACTTACAGTTGTTATTTTACATTGTATGCCATGATTTAAATAAAAAAAATCTGTACTCTTTTAAAACCTTAAAGGTTTGTACACACCAAACTGACCTGATCTAATTAAATATGCTTAGATATCAGTCCCCTTTGTCCAGAAGAAAATGGTGAAGAAAGTTTTAAAATAAGGCCAAAAATAAGTAAATTAAGTTCCCTATAAAGGGAATGTTGTATCCTGAGGATACCTATCAATAACATAAAAAATTGAGAATTCTTCAAAATAAAATTGTTGTCAGTGCAAACTAATAAAAGGCGTATCACGTGAGTTCTAACCTTATTTTCAGATTGTCTTGTCTCATATTGTATCAGTGTTGTTGTATACGGGCCTTAAACCCTAGATTGTTCTATCGGCCAAACTATACTCAATTAGGTTTTATTTCTAGATCAGTACTAGATCCTGTATGAGATTTGTTTTCCATGTAGCCATACATAGATGAAAACTTTGAGACCAAAGCTGAAATGAAGCTTGAGCAAGATCTGCTTTTAAAAACAACTTAGGATTGACACTTGTCAGAGAATCTGTGTAGATATATTTGAATGTATCTATGTTACATGCCATTTTGACCCCATCCACCGTTTTAAACGGCAGTCTGCCATTTTAAACGGAGGGCCGCCGTTTTAAACAGCAGGCTGCCATTTTAAACGGCTCAGCCAACTAGATGATAGAAACAAAGTCAACATCAGACATTAGTTTATCATGTTTTATGTTTCACTTTTAGTACAGATATGAAATATTATTTTCAGAATAAATATATATTTTGTTAACAGCCAAAATCATCGACATTAGTTTATTCAAAAGCATTTTTGAGAAAGTTGAATATTACATGGGTGTTTGTTGAAGTATGCCTGCTCTGGTGTTTGAAGTATGCATACTCTGGTGTTTGAAATTCCTCCTTTTGAAAATTGACCTATGATTTGCACGTCAAAGGGCAAATCTTATAAACTGATTATTTTTCCCTGTGCCACTTTGTCAAATCCAGCCTACATATTAGACAATACATCAGAAAACAATCCTACATGTATGAATAGCTTTCCACAGACCAGTGTTTTCCTAACAGTGTGGAAGTCATCCCTATTTTGTTGATTTGTTAGCCATTATTTAAGTGATCACTTAATTGGATTTGTCCCTATTGTTAGGATATCACAAAATTGGCTTTGACTGAAACAATTGACTTTTGGAAGTTATCCCTATTTCGTTTATTGGTTTGCCATTATTTAAGTGACCACTCACTTGTCCCTATTGTTAGAGTATCACAAAATTAACTTTGACTTAAACAATTGACTTGGTAGAGTTAAAGCAAGTTGAATACTTGTTGAAAATTAAAATTCATAATTATTATATAATTATATTGCTATTTAATATTTCAGTTCTTTAATTATATAAACTTTAAAATTATTTCCCAATTATTTTAAACAATTACCCATAACCTAATAAACAGTTATAGCTAGAAAAATAAAGTTAAAATGGCTGGGACCTGGAGTCGGCCATTTTAAATGGCTCAGCCATTTACAACCCCTTATTTAAACCTGGTGGATGTAATTGGCAGGGCCTGCCATTTAAAATGGTGGACCTCACCGTTTAAAACAGCTTGGGGTCAAAACGGCAGTGAACATCTATAATTCTATATGAAACTATGAAATGCATGTTCAAATAAATGTCTTTATCAAATCTCCATTATGAATCCCTTGGTTTGGGGTTGTATTCACTAGTAGGTAAAAGGAATAAAAATGACATGAGTACTCCTCAAAAAGAAAGTGTTTTCAGAAATTTTTAAAAATATCCACTGTAAAACAAGAAAAAAAGAAGGATCTATGTAAACTAATCAGGATTGAATCTATAAATCAAGAATCCACTCTGTATGTACTCTTACAGTGTCTCTGACAAAAAATCGGATTCCACAATCTGGATCCAACTGTGTGCACTTACCCAATTACACAGTAGTATTATTTCTTCAATACTTGTGTTAATTATCAGATCATTTCTCAGGAGGTTTAGTTCAGCATCGTATTTGACAAAAGAATGAATTATTAAAGATGATCTTTTGACCTTTGAATGCTAACATTAAAGAAACATTAGAAGGAGATTTTTATTTGACTTAGAGTAAGAAATCTAAAATTTGCCACATATCTGAAATTCGCCTCATGTGAAAATACTTATGAAAATAATGAACTGATGTGATATTTGTTGAATGTATAGTAAATCAAGGCTTTTTGACCTGAAATATACTAAGTTTAAGACAAAGCATCATTTTGTTTATAGAACTAAATGAGGTTTTACAGGTGGCAAAGTTTAGATTTATGGTTAATTTTAGATTTCTTACTCTAATTATTTCTCACCTCTGTACGGTGCCAGTGATATGGCCAGATCATCCACACTTCTCATGATCAGGCAGGTTCCACTGAGGTTAATTGTGAAGTCCCACACACCCATTCTGAGCAGCTCTTCATACCCCTTCAAACCACAGACAATGTATAATATTATCTTGTCTCTGGGCATTAATTATTTTTAAACCATGGATCGTGACAGATACATGTATTAATAAGCTTTCTTATTCCTGCTATTAGTCTTATTCTTAGCAATTATCTTAAACTTTGTAAAAATATCATAAGGACTATATCAAATGCAGATTGCTACAAATGTTTTGCTTTAATAAGAATAGATGTTAAATGTCTAAAACTTTGGTGACTTGTTTATAATTCTCTTTTACAATGAAATATAATACCTCTAACTCTGCTCGAACTATGTTAAATGAACCCCAGGAAGATGCAAATGACCTGAAAAATAAAAAAATTTAAATTATACATTTGTAATCAGTGTCATTTCTGCTCTTACTGTTCCAAGGTAGTGGCAGTGACAAATAATTAATCAATAAAATATGGAATAACTGGTATAATATATCACTCTTATAGTACTTTAAATAACAACAGAAAATTGTTTCAAGATATAAACAACCTCTCACGGTTATTTTATAAGAACTGTTGAAAATGCCAGTTTCAACAGGTTAAAATTAATTGCTTATGAAATGAGTGCGTAAATGCTGTGTATAAAAAAATTAGGCTGGACATGATAAAGGAAGATCAGTACCTGAAGTGTAAATATTTAGAACAAAAAAATAATAATGAAAATTTAGACGTAAGAAAATAACCAACAACAAATCATATCTCGAAGCTTCCCAAAGAAATAATGACTCCAACTGAATAGTTTGAGTAAATGATAAGGAGTACTTCATTGTCAATTTTTCCTGTTTGACATGCTGATCACTTTTTTCCATGTGCACTAAGGGGTAATGCTCAATGAAAGAGATCAATAAAACACGAAACAAAACAATTATGTTTTTAATGGAACAAGTATACACTTATTCAGATTATTTTGCTAAGTCTTTAGCTGACCCCTTTGGCAAATGCCAAACTATTTAACATTTCTTTATCTCTAAATTTTCATTTTAAAGCAATTATACAGGCTGTGACAAAGTCTGTGAACCTATCAGATTGGCACACTTTAGACTGAGTTTAATGTTGGACTCAAACGTTTATACTTTGTTTTCAAACAAGGGCTATCAGGGCACTAGAAGGTTGAGATGAGAAACAAGGGCCATATTCTACAAAAATACTTAGAGTTCAAGTATTTCTTAGATCTCATGAAAGAAATGATGAAACTGAACATTCTATTCTATTCTATTCTGTACTTTTATAGCGCTTAATCTCTGCTAGGCAGACTCTAAGGCGCAACACCAAAAATCAAGTTTAAGAAATCATATGTCCATAGCCGTTGCCAAGTCCAGTACCACGGAGACGCCGGATAGAGTGTAAGCTAAGGTGGGAATGCCTTGTGGAAGAGATATGATTTTAACCTTTTCCTGAAACAGGTGAGAGTTGGGGCAGAACATACCTCATTAGGCAAATGATTCCAGACTGTGGGGGCATCAAAAGCAAAGCTGTGGCCAAAGTGATTTTTGGATTTATGTACAGATGGACAGAATTGAGGAACCTCCAGGAACCTTTTATCTGGATGGTTGTATCTTGTACTATATCTTCCGCAACGAGTGGGCAGAAGAGGACCAAAGTAATTGGGATGACCACTGTGAAGAAACTTATAAACTAGAGTGGCAGTTTTGAAGATACAGCGAGATTCAACTGGGAGCCAATGGAGTCGTTTGAGAATAGGAGATGCCCGCGTGTATTTGTTACAGTTTGTGACAATCCTGGCAAGTGTATTTTGAATACACTGTAGTTTACGCATATTGAGACTGGACAGACTCCTGAAGAGAGAGTTGCAGTAATCAAGGCGACTGCTCACCAAGGCATTAGCTGCCAGGATAGCAGCCTCATCAGTCAAGTGCTTTCTAACCCGCCTGAGATCACGAATTTGAATGAAGCATGTCTTACAAATATTATGGACATGGTTAGCAAAGGAAAAATTAGCATCAAACCAGACACCAAGGTTCTTAACAACAACTGCAGGATGCATGAAAATACCAAATATCTTAACTGGGAGATAGGGATCTAATTTCTTGAGTTGTGCATGGGATCCAAAGATGATAAACTCTGTTTTGTCAGGATTTAGTTTGAGCATACTTGACGACATCCATTTTTGAACATCCAGAAGACAAGAATTCAGTTTGTTAAAAGCCAGGGCTGCATTTTTGTGAGAGATATGAATAAACAACTGTGTGTCGTCTGCATAAAAGTGGTATTTGATGTCAGGATGCGTTCCAATAACCTTACTCAAAGGAGTGGTGTATAAGGAGAACAGCAGAGGACCAAGGACGGAGCCTTGTGGTACTCCAAACAACAGCTCATGCAAATCAGAGAGGGTTGACCCAATTTTAATTGCCTGGAAACGGTGGCTGAGATAGGACGTGAACCACTTCAAGGCTGTGCCAGACACACCAAACCAAAACATTCCTAACTTTTGTTTCATGAAAACCAAGTGCAAGAAAAACTTAAGTGAAAAACCATCCCTTACTTAGATCTAAGGTCACCTTATCTAAGTACTGTTGTAGAATACGGCCCCAGATTTAACTTTCACAAGCCTCATCATTCTTTAAGGTTTACCTTTCAGCAGGCAATACACGAATGTTGTCGTTGTCTGGATAGACTTCACTAATACTCCTAATCAAATTCTGCCTGCTCTCTTCTGCAGATACGTCCATCACAATCACAAAATAATGTTCTGGTCTGTACAACTGGGACAGTAGCTCTAGCTGTGGAAAAACACAAACATAAACTGCATCGGAATGTGACGTGTAAAATTTGCACCTCTGAGTCCATCATGTGAGCATAATAAAAAGAAAAATCTGTTCACATTCTACAGTTATGTATGTTTTATTTTTAAACATATTTTAGTTATCAATCAATCAATTAATTTATTTATTTATTACAGTGACAAGTAATTAACATGACAAAAACAAATTTTCATACAAATTAAAACTAGTGGACTCACAAGTTACTTTGAATATATACAATATTTATTTTCTTGGTTAAATAATTTACAAATGTAAAGAATTAAAAATGTGACACAAACTTCATTTAATTTAAAGGGATGACAGTTATGACAATAGTTGCAATGGAATAATCATTTTTATTCATTATAAATAGATTAAAATTTGTAATATGAATTTTTCTACTGATCTTCTTTTGTCTCAAAGTGCACAATGTATATAAGTTATCATTAAAATTGCTATGGGAACCAGAGTGTCTGTGAAATGTGCCCCCACAGGCCAGGATATTGACTGTATACAATCATGTTTCCAGCTAACTGCAATGCATTAAAGGTTCATATTTACAGCAAAGAACAGAGTTTTTGCCAAACACAGTGACACTATGACCCAGACAATGTGTGGACAAATCGATAGTAGGGTCGGGAAGATAGTATTACTTTCTACATAAAGTTTACAATAAGTCATAATGCAACACACTCATTTCAGCAGCTTATGCAGATTAGCATAATTTTTGGGGTAAAGGAAGCATGTGAACTGGATGTCAAGAGATGAATGTGACAGCAATGAATGGCATTTGTCAACACTAATTGATACAGAGTGCCAAATTTAACTTTTAAATGAAAATGCTTTTCAATAGCAACACAGTATTTTTGCAAAATGTAGCCTTTAAATTTGTATTAATCATCTTCATACACCAGACAAACACACTAGACATTAGGCTAGAACTGTCTATTTAAACTACAGAACTAGTACTAAATATTCAAATACATGTATCATGTTGCTGATTTAAATCAAGCATTATTCTGAAAAATATCTTCGAGATTTGCCCCTTGATAGGCAAATACGGTCATTGCACCAAGTATGGTCATCCCACATGTTATCTAAGTTAATTTTTAATTGTGAATGCCAAATTGCTAATTTTGGTATGATGATTAATATTATTAATTGCTTAAAGTGATCTACAATGTCAAAAAGTAACTTTATTTTCAAATTTAAAAGACTGATGATATCAAAAATACAATTGTTCATACATTTTACCATGGCCATAATTGTTTGGAAGGCAGTACTTACTATAATATCTGGACTGTTGTGAGCAAGGATGTTGAAGGCAAGTCTACTCGGTATCAGATTCATCAGAGGATTCTGAAAAACTGTGTTTAAATGTAATATGACTTAAATCTAAATGTATTGATGCAGCAGGTGAATAAATAATAATGATAAATTTTAATTCATTCAGAAATTAAAATAATGTGTATTAATATTTAGGTGTCATACTGCCCCAAATAAATGGTAAATACATGTACATTAATTACACAATATTTAAAAATAAAATATACAATAAATATACAAATATATAACAATATATGACAAAGGGCCATACCATAAGATATAAATGTCTAGTTATTAAATAAATAATTAAGAAGGTTAAGGATAACTTAATCAATGCAATTCATGTGGACTGAACAGATAAATGAAAAACAAGAAAACAGAAATTGCTACCACCTTGTATTTTTAAAAGGGTAAATTAGTTTACTGGCAAATATTCACTGCATCAAAAATGTAGTGAGACATTGGTGAACTAAGGAATATGTAAAGGAAAATATCTTTATGGGTTGTGGTGACAATGATAATAATAAATAAATAATAATAAAAAGATAACAATAATGAAAAGAAGATAAGATAATACAATAAAGAACTGTCAACGTAAGAATTTATCATTACTCTTGTAAAAACTGGAGACTTGAGATTTCATCACTTACTTTTGTTGTAATGTTCATTACTGAACCTTGGTCCATTCTCAGGGAAAGCTTTGAAGCTCCAGGACATCACTTCATTTGTACTGTTGTGCTCAACTTTACTGTTATTCTGTGGGTAAAGATAAACTCAACTCAAGTAAAGTAGTCAAATAGTTTATTGTACAACAGTGCAACAAATGATTTCCTGTATGCAGAGGTTAAAGGTCGAATGAACAATGTTAAGGTACTTGATATCAATGCTTGGTTTTCTCAGGCTCCATTGGAAATATGAGTTTCTTCCATCGTGTATTTTAATAACTACAACTAAAATTTGCCCAAAATACAGCTAAAAAGGGTCTTGGTGGGGGATTTTTGCTCTCTGAACAATCTCGACCAAAGGGAATCAAGATTAATTTCTGCAGGACACAATAACTAAATCATAACACAAGTTGCAGTATATCAAAATTGGGCCAAATGGTGGTGTCAGAATTACAAGCTGAGACAACCAATTTATCTCAAATTTTGTCCAGCGATATAATCAAGAGTAGTCAACTCTAGCCAACAGTGTTAAGTTTTTGCAGGTAATTTTAGGCACACACTTTTTAACATTTTCATAAAAAATAAAAGAATTCAAGGCGAGTTGATGTACATCCCTTGTGTTTTTAATTCCTAATATAGAATTAATGAATACACATTGCTTCTTTCAGTGTTCCCTGGGATGATAGACAGAAAAAGTATGATGAATTATTGTGAGAAATCATTTTGAAAGAATGACCATAGGGAGTGTATTTGTGGTTAAAATTTGCAATAAAAAGTGTATACCAAATCACCCTAATGACACTGAGGACAGAAAGGGATTAATAAGGTTCTATTCACAAATCTGAAAAGGAATTTTGCTGTAATTATTGCAAATTTTTTTGAGTGATGACAGCATAAACACAACTGATAAAAAACCCTTTTACCTGAACAAAAGGAGGGAAGCACTGTCCTCGAGTGTTGTATCGAAATGCACAAAACATCTGTGTCAGTTCTTCTCTGCATTCAGATGTGGCCGTTCTATTTTTCATGAAAAGTCCAATACAGGTTTTAGTTAAATATGCAATAGAAACAATTTGTCAGAATAGGAAATACGAAGTAAGAAGAATAAGATATCTAAAATTGGCCAGCTATACAATCCCTAGAAAAGTTACAGAAGAAAGTAAAGTACTGTCTTAAAATTAATATTTCTTAGTTCAGAAAGTCTTTATTATTTTATGAATATTTCTACATGTGGCAAATTTCAGATATGTGGCAAATTTTAGATTCTCTTACTCTCACATTTGCCACTGGGGGCGCCCTATACAAGAAAGACAAAAAATAAATTGATGCAACTTTAGCATTGAAGGAGACCAGAGGTCTAACATAGTCAGAAAAATGACCAATGTGAAAAAAATCTCCAACAAGTCAAAGATATATAGGAGGGGAAATTTCATGTATTGTGGTGAATTTTTGCATTATTTAGTGCAATCACACATTAAATTCAAGAGTGTTTCAAACAGAATTTTCTTTCATCTCCAGATTTATATATTTGACATGAGAAACAGAAAATTTAAAGCTGTGAATCATTATTTATTTTTAATATTTTATATAATTATTTAATATTAATGACTTGATTTATTGCAGTAATATTACATAGACTTTAAACTATTTGCATATCAAGAAGTAGAATTTCATATTATATTTTTATAATATTAAAACTCGTCATTGAAAAGCATGTATTTACAAATAAACTAAATCAGTATGAATCGTTTTGTGGGAATGGAATTTACAGGTGCGAAGAATATTTATATACCGGTATGCTAAAAATACTGCTATTAAATTTTACTGAATGAAAAATATACTCACAAAGGGCACAAGGTTATGTTTGTAAGTCTGTCTATAGGAAGTGTTGATCAAAAAGTGCTGCTGTAATTTTTATCAAATTTTACATGTTTATATAGTATTGTCAGAGAAACAATATACTGAATTTTGGTTTGAAGAATATCTAAAAATATCAATAGAAACAAAATCTTCATTACAAAGAAAGCACATATGGTAGAGCCTCTTTTATTGGACATTCTGTTATCCATATAAATTAATTTTTGTGAGCTTATTCTGACTATCTCAAATTTGTATTTTCTCACTGTTTTATATTAAAAGGTCTCTTCTATTTTACGAACCTTCCAGACCCTTCTACTATCTGAACACAATATTACTCTCCCAATATGGTTGGATAATAGAGGCTAAACTGTATTTGTACTGTCACCTAAGTACACACTATTGTGAAAACAAGCTTATAAAAGCTTCATCATACCTTGCTAGTGTGACCCACAGCGTATTAGCATCTTCATGCCTCTTGACATCTATAGGGTTACATATACCTGAATAACTGATAGACAATATTCTAAGATAATATTTCATTCTATTACATTCATAGAGACATGGCAACATTACTAAAACATTTTTAAGGTAGGACAGCTTACAGATCAAAATAATTATGTCTAATGAAGCATCACAATATTGGAAAATATTGCATTCACTTCCATTTTTAAAACGTCATGCTTTAGTGATACAATAGCAATACACTTTGATAAGTCTCAGTACATGTTTCAGTGTATTACACAAAACACATAGTTGATCTCTCACCATAAACAAAATGTTTTACATATGTTAAAAAGATCCTAATAATTAGATGAGCTATGTAAGTTAATACAAATGAAATAATACAAAATTTGCAAAAAAAACTATTGTATTGAATGACAAAACTGTTAACAAAACTGCAATTTTACCAAATTTCCTATAAGTTTTTTTTCTTACATTGATGCTCCATACACATGTTATATGGGAATACTATTTCTGACACAAATCTTAATTTCCTGACAACTTGTGTTTTTCCAGTTTTATCCACAAAGAAAAAATAAAAAAAAAATGTATTTATTCTGGGATGGGGAAAAAGAAAGATAAAAACAGGCTGAAGAAAAAAATGTTTTGGAAAAACTGGCAACCTTGCTTACAATGTTGCCAACAAGTATACACATATGACATACAAATTCATTCATTGATATGTGTAGCCTCTATTTCTTGACAAAAATGGTGTAATATGTAATATATGTCATGTAATTGTAATATTGTTAAAGAAAAACTGATAGATTGTAAATTAACAAAAAGGGGTTAAATAAATGTTTAACTTATAATAATAATAATACTGGGCTCTTATATAGCGCTTTTTCTATTATTAGCTCAAAGCGCTTTACACAGTATTACCCCAGCAAGGATAGCTAGCCTTGGTAACCTTACCTATTGCTGCCATGCAAGGCGCAGAAGCCAGTATCCCTTAAAGCTGGGTACCCATATTTCCCCTGGGGGGAGAGAGGCACAGACGAGGTTAACATCTTGCCCAAGGATGTTATCCACATGAAACAGTTGGCATCACTGGGGATCGAACCCACGACCCTTGGATTATAAGTCCAACACCCTACCAACTGAGCCACATGAGACCTAAACTTGATACAAAACGCATTGATAAATTGAACTAACAAGCTCCAGGGTCAGCTTGCTAATTCATCACAAGTGAAACAATTTTACCCAGATTCTAAAGCAGATTCCACTGGTGGGCATCCGACTTCAAACACCTCGTCCTCATCAATTAAATGCTTTTCTGGTGGAATCAGCTGTTTAACTTTGGCCCTGTACTTTAGGAACACAGTTTTGGAAGACAATGTAGTTATTGGCTCTGTGAGAACATTTATGTGGTACATCTCCAAACTTCCTAGATCTTCATTCACATTCACACCCAGCCTATCATATAAGAAATTTACGATCTCTGACTTTATATTATCGCGGTGAACATCATCGTAGCAAGAGAACCTGACTTTGATATGTTTCCTCGCGCCAGGAAATGCATCATTTTGACAGAATTTATTGTTGTAGTGAAACAAGCAAGCCTGATGCCCAAGACAGTACATTAAAGTAGGACAAGGGCCAAGTGGGTGTCTGTTTCCCGCCCACACTTGGCTTTCATCATTGAAGATATTTTTGAAGGTCATGTTTTCAGCAGGCCTATTCTTGTCCATCTCCTCAGTGTGATATTTGCTTAGTTTATCATACAATGTTGTTGTTGTCGTTGTGTCTGTATCTCTTGACTTAGGACATACTCTTTGCATAAAACTCAGCACCATAATCTTGTAGGCATCACAGTCTAAATAACTGTCACTCAGGTTGGTTATATTCCTGCATATAAAGTTTCTATTGCTCACTACTTGTCCTACATCACAGATATTATCACCTACTAACTCCTTTATACCACCACTTTCTAAACTCTCCTGCAGTAGTCCAGTCAGCCTCTCTTTGAAAAGAGCTTCAATATGGTTGCGGATATGAATAATGTGGACATTTTCATCCTTTTCCGTTATATCCGCATGCTTGTTTTCACTGTCTCCATCTTTTCCTTGATTTGTGTATACTTTGTACATTATCCTGGATAAGAACAATCCTTTAGGACATAGCAAGGATGTGCGAGGCTCCATCTCATTCTGATACAGCTGCCAGTTGTATATACGATCCTCAGGGAGAATATGATCTGCAAAACATAGGTGTATTTCAAATGTATTGCATTCGGAACAAGAGGTTTATACAATTTGTCCCTCATTCACTTCAGAAATGTTTTTCAATTTTGTCTTGTTCATCAAGAACAATGTACATAAACTGGGTCTGTGAGTTCTCACATTCAACTGCAACATCTCTGAGCCTATTTAGTCTTTTTCTTTCATTTTTACCCCACAGGGCTGTCGGGGTATTGTTTTCACCCATGGTGTCCGGATGGGCGGGTGGGTGGGCCAGCAGGCAGGTGGCGGGAAAATGTTTGTCCGGGCTGTATCTCAGAAACCGTAAGGTGTAGGAAGTTGATACTTCGTAGGGACATTGGTTAGGATGTGTGGGTGTGCAATGTCATGGTCTGACCTTGATTTGACCTTTGACCTTGACATAGTGACCTTGACCTATAAAATCTTGCCCAGGCTATATCTTGGAAACTGTAAGGTGTAGGAAGTTGATACTTGGTAGGGACATTGGTTAGGGGGTGTAGGTGTGCAACGTTATGGTGTGACCTTGATTTGACCTTGCCATAGTGACCTTGACCTATAACATCTTGTCCGGGCTATATCTCGGAAACCGTAACATGTAAGAAGTTGATACTTGGTAGGGACATTGGTTAGGGAGTGTAGGTGTGCAACGTCATGGTCTGACCTTGATTTGGCCTTTGACCTTGCCGTAGTGACCTTGACCTATAAAATCTTGTCCGGGCTATATCTCAGAAACCGTAAGGTGTAGGAAGTTGATACTTGGTAGGGACATTGGTTCGGTGGTGTAGGTGTGCAATGTCATGGTCTGACCTTGATTTTACCTTTGACCTTGCCTTAGTGACCTTGACCTATAAAATCTTGTCCGGGCTATATCTCGGAAACCGTAAGGTGTAGGAAGTTGATACTTGGTAGGGGCATTGGTTAGGGGGTGTAAGTGTGTAACGTCATGGTCTGACCTTGATTTGACCTTGCCGTAGTGACCTTGACCTATAAAATCTTGTCCGGGCTATATCTCGGAAACCGTAAGGTGTAGGAAGTTGATGCTTGGTAGGGACATTGGTTAGGGGTTGTAGGTGTACAGCATCATGGTGTGACCTTGATTTGACCTTTGACCTTGTCGTAGTGACCTTAACCTTTAAAATCTTGTTGCACCTTTGGGTCTATCTTTTGATGCAGATTAAGCACTGTTAAAGTCATATTAGAATTCCTTAAGAATTTTACTTTTACAACTTCCAATTGTAACAGATGGAATTGCATCAGGTGAGCCACAAATTTTGCTCCAACACCACACATAAGCATTCATTGAATGTATTACCACTTCTGTATGCATGGTAATATCCAAAACATCCAAACCATAATTCGGCCATGCCAGATGTAGATAAAGAGTGTCGTAATGTTTAGTTTACGGATTAATGCTGTCATCTTGTTATTGAACTGTCTTGTTTTAATACTTCATCTTTACATGCATTATCTTTCTCTTAGACATTATTTTCTCTATTTAAACATTGTTTAGACCTTTATATAACTGCCAGTGCTCCGAAAGTATCCTGAACTTTGTACTGATACAGTATTTCTACATCTCGTGGTAGTAAAAATATTTCATTAGGCTGTGGGGTATGGGCATCTCTGATGCTAATTTTTTTCTTTGGTCTCCAGATTTTCATGAATTGTGGTGTAGTGTGGTGAGCGCCTGTCTCATCACTGAAGTTAAGCAGTAATGAACTACATTAGTACTTGGATGGGTAACCGCTTCAGTGCACTACTCATGTGGCTTTGCAGCTCACGTCATAAGAGTAGACCGAAACCCCTTTTGGCCTTGTTTTTTTTCCATAAGATTACCAAATCTTGCATCATATTACTGACATATATAATACTTATTAATCAATACATATTAATGTTTTTCTATAACAAAACTCTTAACAAGAATATTAGATGTTCTTTATGGGTTATATTAAATAAACATTTATCAAGTCAAAAAGAAAAACCATAAAATTCAATACAGAGGTGCACGTAATGACATAATACACACACTTTAAATTCTCTATCTGACAAAATCACTGGAAAGTAAAAGTTTCTGATTTTTATAACATCAATTATTTAACTAAAATCTTAAACTCTTACTCTTTAAAACAGAAACCATATTCTCCTCACCTGGTGGTTTACTGTGGTAAGACACTGGTCTTCTCTCACAGAATATTTGTAGCTGCAGCTGACTTGAGATGTACAGAACCATGGCCCAATATTGGAACAATTTCTGGGAGGACAGCATTTTGCTGAAATAGAGTTGAACATCCTTTAAAAAGTTGCTGAATTACCATAAATCAAAACAATGGATTTGCTAACCACCTACCATAGCTTGCCATTGTAAGACAATTGAATTTAAATGCATGTATACAGAGCAGCTATAATGGTGCATGTACTGTATATATCTAAAATCTTAAATATACACAGGCTTTGGTTCTAGTTATACCCAAGTTCAACTTAAACCTTCAAAAATAGTGGATTTACTGATGTAGGAACCTCAAAACTTGTTTCACTTGTTCCTGAATTCCACTTAGATTAGTTCCACAAATAACCAATGATACTGTATTGTAACAAGTAAAATTGCAGAAATTTTACACATGCTAGAAAATTTATACTTACTTACTTCTTAAAGTGTTTGCACAATTTCTTTGAATTTTTGTTTTTGGTTATTTAGAGATATCTCCAGTCCCAAATTTCACATTTCTTCCCCCAAGTCACAAAGTATGACTGTTTTGCTTGATAACTCAGCTCATCATTAAGATGTATCTTTTATTGTGGCCTTGTTCATATTACTTAATATTTAGCTACACAAATGGACACAGCATAAACAATATGATCACAAATACCCTTTTAGAGTGCTTTAAGGGTTGATAATTTTCTAGGAGGCATTTTTTCCGCGCACCACAAATGCCTGATCACAAAACGACTAGTTCATCAAGGTTTTTAAAATTTATCCACAAATTAAGTTTTATTCAAACAAAAACAGACAAATATATTAAATATGAAACAACAGTGTGCATGCATCAAACTGTAACTTATTGAAGTCTCTGCCCCAGACCTCAATCACACACAGCTAGACATACCAGACTGCCAGATTTGTGTGAAAAAAATTAATACCTAATGTTGTATTCACTGAACTTGTACTCTTTTAAAATGTTGTCGTACTTCTTTCCAGTAAAAATGACAAGAGTAAGATTATATACCCACTTACTTCATGATCAAAACTCAATGTTGACCAAGTTACACAATAATATATTTATCTGGATTCTTGGATCAACATCAGATAAAACTGTTTTAATTTTTTCATATACTTTGTTTCCCTTTATTTTGAATGATAGTCCAATTTCCCTCGTAGACATGCAAACTTATAAAAGTTCTATCTGCTGAAAGTACATGTATTAGATTGACAGTTTTATGTCAAAGGCTTAATAAATATAAAATACATTCTTACTATGCCACATTAAACAATTACCTGCACCCTTCAAAAAAAAAAAAAACTAACAAAAATAATGTCATTTTTGTTTTCAGGATTAAACTAATAAAATATGGAAAATTGGTACAGGTACATTCACTAAATAACAATAATACACTGATTTGTAACAAATTTTGTCAATGAAAACTAATTCCAATAACATTACATACAATTCCTATTACTGAGACTGCTGCAAGACAATATTTGTATTTCTTTACATACCTCTGTATAGTTTGTATCCTTTTTAAGTTAATACACTTTTTATATTAGCAAACCAAACACTGTAACATGTGGTATTGTAACCTGGTTTGCAATGAGTTACATGCATCTGCATAATAAGCACCTGAAGTACTAGTATCTGGAGTAAATAAATAACAAAATCAATTATTCAAGGATTAAGATTTACAAATGACAAGGATCTGATTATGCATCCTTTTCTCACCATGTATTCACTGAATTATAGACCAATACATATCTTGTACTTTTATTTCAAAGTATTTCTTATACACCAACCATTTCTACAAGAGAAAAACTAAGGCAAAACACTTAAATATTATACTAGCATTTATTGGGATTAGTCATCAATATGTTTATGAAACCTTGAGGGGATCAATGTTATAAAATGGAATGCATTGAACAATGACATTATTCCCGTCCATGCATGCAGGGAGCACAGAGGACACAAACTGTCAATGATTTTTTCACTGAATAGACAACTACTACGGTTTACTATTGATACAAAGACTCACTTTCCATACACCAAGTACAGTGCATTTCTGGCATATTGGTCATGTCTATAAATAAGTGAGTATTAATATTTGACTGTCTGTAGAACTAAACAGGTACTTGTTATTCTTATGGATCTTTTCAGGGGACTGCTTGATATTCCACAATAGCCATGCAAGTCTTTAATAAATATTTCCACACATGCATAACTTAAAATTATGAGACTGAAGTGAAGCTTTTGGCCTAAAATCTAGAATGCTACTGAAAATACTTTTACTAAAACTTGTTGAACAAATCAAGTTTGAATTATTATAAAATGCACATGTGGGGAGAAAAGAAAAAAAAGTATTAAATTGGTAAAAAAAAATTTCTTGAATCAGTCACCAACTTTGTGCTATTGGTGGGAGTTTAAGGTCATCTTAACAAAGGGCACATACCAATGATCGGCAACATCCACATGCCAAATTTGAATATAATCAAGCTGTTTTTGAGACACTTTCTAGAAACAAAGTATGATGATGATGCAGAATCTTTTCATACAGGTTCTGTGGCCTATCTGTGGCCAGTTACATAAACATACAAAATTATAAAAAGATAATTCTTTTATATGTGGGAGTTTAAGGTCACCTTACAATAAGACACATCTTGAGATGTAGTTGCAACCACATCCCAAATTGGATTGAATCAGTCATTTTTGAGTTACTGTTCGGAAAAAAATACTTAAATTTAATATAATTACACTACTACTGGGAGTTTAAGTTATAATGAGGCACATCTTGAGGACCAGTAACATCCACATGCCAAAATTGAATTTAATCAGTCAAGCCAGAAATGAAGTGTGATGACACTGCCATCACTGCTGACAGATGCCGACGCCAGAGGACACAGGACAAAACGATCCCCATGTGCTCCTCAGCACAGATCCTTGTGACACAATACATTAACACACATTTTTAACTCTATTCAAATACTATCTGTTTTAAAAACTTGAGATAAATGTTTAACTGGCATTTTATGACAATGTTAAAAGTTTTCCATGATCAACTTTCAGTCTAGGGTTACAATTATTGTAATCGGGTATGTGCTCGTTTGTTCGTGGACAGAACTCAAAAGTAACACCTCAGATCTGGGTCATGTTCACACAAGGTGGGGTCTAACCGTAGCTTAGACTTTCACCAAGGCCTTTGGTCTTTTGTGTAATATATAGGTACTGTATGACTTTTGAAGAAACAGCCAGCCCTGTTTTTTTCAGTGACTACCCACCTTACTCCAGAATGCTCGTCTTATAATGAACTCCTGTAAGTTTTTAATCTAACTTTAACTATTCGGGTTACTGGTGGATACAAATACAAAGACTGGGAGCAAGTCTAACCGTGGCTCTGTCCTGGTTAAAAAGAGTCTGGATGTGGGTCTGGACCATCAATTCAGAATTGTTTGTGATATTTTTTTGAAATATATGCATGCAGAACACCAAAACTATTTGTCAGATTGGGGTTAAATTGTCACATGGATAGGGTCTACGCCCGCATCTGTCATCCTCAAAGTTGATCAAAGTGAGATCCGACAGAAAAATCCCGATCTTGTCAGGCAAGTGTGGTATGACATCATGAAACATTACAAAATTTTAGGACAGTACGTAGTTACATTTGTTTTTCAACTTACCTGCCGGTCAGTATTCCCAATCATGGATCACTGAAGAACAGAAAAGTAAATTCCAGCAAAAAACATAAACTATAGATCAGATTTTTGGATCAGATTAAGTTGGTATTCACCAAACATTTAATCTGATTTTTGGATCAACTTTTGGAATTATTACTTTAATGGATTAACTTTCCAAATAAGATAGAATCAAAAATGTCTCACAGAAGATGTCTCACGGAAAAAGAGCAATATTTTAATAATCAGTCAATACAGAGAAAGGTGGTATTACATGACTGGATGAACTCTCCAGATTGTACAAGTTATGAAAAACTCTATTCAACTCTTTTCATCCATCACATTGACCCAATCTGCAATGGTTCCAAAAATGTGAAAGCAACAACTAACAGATTCTTGCCAAGCTACACCAATATATAAAATAGAATAGAATTTTATTTATAATAGTGACATTGAAATACATTTAACAATAATCAAATAAGACAGTAAACAATTTGCCCAGCCCCAATGGACTTATATGTCACTTTTGTAAGTAATACTTCATAATAGTGGTTGCTATAAGAATTATAAATGGACAATATTAAACAGTCTTTGACATACTAAAAGAACAAAATACAGATAATAATATCTAATTATTTGCAAGAGTTTAACAACATACCTACTGGCAAAGGAAAACACAATATATAACTAAGCATGTTTTTCTCAACAAAAGAGTGCATAAACCAATATTAATATAACCTAAAATTTAATCACTTGGCAGTAATATTTTGTCTGATCTTCCATGAATCACAAATAAAACTTACAAGTTCCTTGTCATGTGACTTCAGAATAATACTAAGTTTATCTTCATCGGACATTTTTCAAAAATTTGGAAAATTTTTCTTAATTATGTTATACAAATTATGTCTTGGGATCTCATATGCACTGCATTTACATAAAAAATGGGTCTCATTTTCAATGTCACCTTTGTTACAAATTAAACAAGGTTTGTTTATCACTGTTAGTTCCAAGTGGAAAGAGTGGTTGTGGCATGGAGAAGAAATTGAGCAGTGGTTTTAATGTGTGCAACTGTGACTTGAATGCAAAATTAGCAACAAAATTATGTCGGTTGAGAACAATATTCAGTCATGACACAAGAATATAAACTTCCATGTTTAATAAAAACAAGAGGATATATCAATATATCTACTAAGGCTGAAAAAAAATTGAATATAATTAAACAAATGAAATTCAAACTTGCAAGGAAAACCCTTGAAAAGTTGTATTTTTCTTTTATAAGACCAATTTTAGAGTATGGGGATGTAGTTTGGCAAGGTGCATCTCACTCTGACTTGCGTAAATTGGATGTTATCCAGGTAGAAGCCATGCGACTTGTATCAGGTGCTCCTTTTCGGTCAAATATTGATTCTTTATATATGGAACTAGGTTGGCAGAATTTACAAGAGAGGCGTCAGGAGCACATACTTATTATGATGTTTAAAATTATTAACAATCATGTCCCAGAATATTTGACATCTTTAATCCCACCCTTGGTTGGAAATAGAACCAACTATCAACTGCGAAATAGATGTGACATACAGGCACCATCATTTAGAGTAAAGTGTCATCAAAATTCTTTTTTTCCAGTTGGTATAAAACTATGGAATGAACTTGATATTTCTTTTAAGCAGGCCAACACATTACTTTCCTTCAAATCATTATTGCGTAAGAGAAAGGGTTCAGTAAATGTTAAACATTTAAAGTTAAGGCAAAAATTATTTGGTTTAGGCGATAGGTATTGGAATATTACACACTCAAAAATGCGAATGAACTGTAGCTTTCTTAAAGATCATCTTGCCAAACATCTTCATGTTATAGAAAACTCAATTTGTGATTGTGGTATTTCAGTTGAAAACAATTCGCATTTCCTTTTAGAATGTATGCTTTATGATCAACATAGACAGTTAATGTTAAATAAATTACACGATTTTGGTCCAATAGCAACCGACTTGCTTCTATTTGGTAATCTTAATTTGTCTTTTGAACAAAACAAAACAATTTTTGAGGCTGTTCAATTATTTTTAAAGGACTCAGGCAGGTTTCTATAGTGTCATACTAGCCACATGGCCACACCCTCATCATTATCATCATTATCATCCTGTTTATATTCTTTTGTACATATTTCTTCCTGCGAGAAGGCTTTATAATAATCTTTTTTGATTTTGCCTAATTGCATTAATAAAATATTGTTTATGAAAAAACAAGAGGAGAGTGCCCGTGAACGGGCACTGTGTCAGCTGATGGAGTGTTTTTGATTTGTGAAGGTAATAATGGGAGGAAAGCATAATTATCGGTGAAAGTGCTGTACAGAAGTACAGTAAATGGTAATTGAACAGCATGTTTGAAAGAAATTTTGAAGCTAACAGAAGAAAAGGACAAAAAAGTTGTGCCCTGCAAATGGTATTATGAAGGAAAGTAACAAGGTAACTGTTTAAGTGTAAAAAGTAGGTTAAAACATAGTTAAAGAAATACTACGAATGCAGTATCCTTGTGCGACCTTGAAGAAGGGGTCCAAGGGCAAAACCAACCACACAAAAACATTCCCAGCCCATGATTTCCTATAGGTTGGTTTACCATCCCAAACCTATAGGACCAATAATAAGCGAGTTATAAGCACTTTTAAGTTTGGCTGTCCTTATTTGACCTTGAAGGAGGGGTCCAAGGTCAAATCTCACCACACCAAATGATTCCCAGCCCATGATTTCCTGTAGGTTGGTTTACCATCCCATACCTGTAGGACCAATAACAAGCGAGTTATAATCAATTTTAAGTTTGGCTATCCTCGTTTGACCTTGAAGGAGGGGTCCAAGGTAAAATCTGACCACACCAAAAGATTCCCAGCCCATGATTTCCTACAGGTTGGTTTACCATCCCAAACCTCTAGGACCAATAATAAGGGAGATATAAGCACTTTTCATGACTGACAAAGAAACGCCTGTGGCGGCCATCTTGTTTGTCAAAATGAGGCCAAAAATATTCCCAGTCAAGATTTTATAATGAGGAACATATCCTGCGAATTTAAGATCTCTACCTATAATACACTTTGCTCTAGAGGGCCAACAAAAGTCTTTGTTTAAAGTCGAATAAACGTCCCTGGCGGCCATCTTGTTTTTCAAAATGAGGCCAAAAATATTCCCAGCCACATTTTATGGTTATTAATATATCCTGCAAACTTAAGAAGGCTAGCTATAATATTTTTTTTGTTAGAGCGGTAATGGTGAAATCTCTCTACACACTGCCGCTATCCAGTGGATACAATGATTTACTCAACAGTGAGAACCTGAAAGTAGCTACTGCTTAGTTATGCCATGACATAGAGGTCTGCAATTTCAGTAAGTTATAACTGACAAAAAATTACGTGAATAACATATTTAAACAAAATACTCTAAATGTAATAGTTTTCAAGTTACAACTGATGTACTCAACAGTGATAACCTCAAAGTAGCTATTACTCAGCTATGCCATGAGCTACAGATCTGAAATTTTACTATGTTATAGCTGACCCCAAAGTAGGTGAACACCATATTTAAGCAAAATACTGTAAATGCAATAGTTTTCAAGTTACAACTGATTTACTCAATAGTGAGAACCTCAAAATAGCTATTGATCAGCTATGCCATGAGCTATATGTCTGTAATTTCACTATGTTATAGCTGACCCAAAAGTAGGTGAACAACATATTTTACCAAAATACTCCAAATGCAATATTTTTCAAGTTACAACTGATTTACTCAACATACAGTAACTGAAAATAGCTATTACTCAGTTGTACCATCAGCTACAGGTCTGTAATTTCACTATGTTATAGCTGACCCAAAAGTAGCTGAATAACATATTTACACAAATTTCTGTAAATGCAATAGTTTTTAAGTTATAAGTGATTTACTCAGCAGTGATAACCTAAAAGTAGCTATTACTCAGCTATGCCATGGCCTAGAGGTCTGAAATTTTACTATGTTATAGCTGACCCCAAAATAGGTGAATAACATATTGAAGCAAAATACTTTAAATGCAATAGTTTTCAAGTTATAAGCGATTTACTCAACAGTGATAACCTAAAGTAGCTATTACTCAGCTCTGCCATGAGCTACAGGTCTGGAATTTTACTATGTTATAGCTGACCCAAAAGTAGCTGAATAACATATTTATACAAAATTCTCTAAATGCAATAGTTTTCAAGTTATAAGTGATTTACTCAACAGTGATAACCTAAAAGTAGCTATTACTCAGCTATGCCATGAGCTACAGGTCTGTAATTTCACTATGTTATAGCTGATCCAAAAGTAGGTGAACAACATATTTTAACAAAATACTCCAAATGCAATATTTTTCAAGTTACAACTAATTTACTCAACAGTCAGTACCTGAAAATAGCTATTGCTCAGTTGTGCCATGAGCTACATGTCTGTAATTTCACTATGTTATAGCTGACCCAAAAGTAGCTGAATAACATATTTACACAAATTTCTGTAAATGCAATAGTTTTCAAGTTATAAGTGATTTACTCAACAGTGATAACCTAAAAGTAGCTATTACTCAACTATGCCATGAGCTACAGGTCTGAAATTTTACTATGTTATAGCTGACCCCAAAATAGGTGAATAACATATTATACAAAATTCTCTAAATGCAATAGTTTTCAAGTTACAAGTGATTTTACTCATGATGGAAGTTTCTGAAAAGCCCAAAAGTAGCTATTACTCACTTAGCTATTGCGACAGACACCCAAGTTATTCACCATGTTGTAGCTTTGAAAAAAGTAGCTGAATAGCATATTTCAACAAAATGCTCTAAGTGCAACTCTTTTCAAGTTATAAGTGATTTAGTGCATGATTTCATGAATTTTAATGCATTAAAAATTATTAAAAAAATTTATTAAAAAAAAAATAAGACAGATCCAGGTCTCATACTCACACAAGAGAATCTACCTCTGGCCTAGTACATATATGCAAGATATGAGAGAAATCCCTGCAATAGTCACTGAGAAAATTGTGATAAAGTGTTGAAATTTTCACACTTTTGGTGGGGGTACATCCCTTGTAATGGCTGTAGCAAACAGACGAACAGACAGATTTGCATGCCTTGAACAAGTTTTCATCCTCGATAGATAAGGTATCTTTAAAAAAAAACAGCATGTCTCTAGGCCTTGTAGTTTTGGAGAAGTTGTTCACACGGACGCGTATGCGGACGGCCACGCCACAGAGTGACGACATAAAAATGTGGAAAAAGAATTTTATTTCCAAAGCGGACTTATTTTGCCTATATTTTTCAGTTAGCAACAACTTGACATTAGAGAGTGAAATATTAAATGTGCAGTACTCTGGTAATCTGTACGAACTGGCCATTTGTTAAAAATGAATTCTATCAAATTTTTCCGAATTTGAAAATTTGTGAAAATTACTTCCAGTTCAATGTTCCACTAATACAGAGCCTGTCAAATTACTGACTAATTTTCTGTTAAATTTAGTCTTCATCTTGGGAGTATACTTTATTAAAACAAATGATCAACCAGATAAATATGGGGAAAAAAACTTTAAGATAAATTAAAACAAACACTGGATATAAAAATTTTTATTTTATCACTTTGTTCTTAACAGTTTTATATTTATGTTACAGTCTATCTACTAAATCCTAGTTTATTGCCTTGTGTAGAAGCATATCTACCTTCACACAAAAATCATCAATCTAACTTTACACCAAAATCATCAACACCAGGTTGAGCTGAACAGTAAAATGTGTGGTGAATCTATGGTTATATATCAGTTGAGTGTCATACGCTTTGCCATTCATTACCTCAACCAGGAGGTTGTGTAATTGGGTGCGTTTGTCTGTCTTGTCTGTCTTCACTGTAACTCCAAAAGTACAATTTTAAAAAAAAAAATCCGGCCCCTGTTTTTTAAGGACAGGCTTTCTGGTTGACATTTTTCCAAAAGTAACCAGCGGAACTTAATAAAATATTTTTTAAAAGATCCGATCATGTTCTGGATAAAAAAAAAATCTCTCTTTTTTGTTTAAAAGTCCCCTTCTGCCTGGTCTTCATGGAGGTCTGTGCACTAACAGTGTTTTCTAGTTACTAGCACAACAGGGCCCACTTTCACAAAGGCCTACTAAATATAGAAGGCAGTGTGCTATTAAAGCTAGATCTTACTGGGCCCTTAACAGCCACAATAAAAGTGTTCTACTGAGCTGATACTATGCAACTTCCAAGTTCCTGAGATAGCAGGCCTTTAAGTTAGGAGAACCTACTAAATTGCTGTAGTGAATACTATCTCAGTGAAATGGATAGCATAGCCTTAGTAGACTACTAGCAATTAGTAGCCTACTATGTAGATAGTACGCCTTTGGGAAACTGGGTCCAGAAGTCTATTTTAAGCACAATGTAATTACTGCAGAACCACTTCCAAAAGTAAAGGTTATATCCCAAGTTTTGGTAAACTGCTTGATAATAATGGAGAGCGAAGCCTCACATGGACCTCAGTTTCATTTCCACCACAAAATGTCTCACAGACTTTTAAAGTATATCAGCTCAACTTTATTCAAGATACAGTTTTACCTGTATAATCTTACCTATTAGGGAAGGGATGACATCCTAATATTTCAATGTTGATCAATATAGATTTTCCAGATTTAAATATGGATAATAAAGTGTCACTTTCAATATCCTCATAAATACCCTTGTGATCTCATTACCATTCAATCAAAGTTGTATTCCTCTATCACATTAGGCCAAACTATGCCCCCCTATTTCATGACTCTTCTACTGTTTTATGACAATTTTACTCTCCCAACATAGCCTGGCCTTCCAGGCTGGCTGAACCATAATGCAAACGTGAAATATTTTTGCCATAATGCACACTGTATCAGAGGCCTTTCTAGTCTCCTCAACAAGCTAGGCTAAGTAAATATATGAGAACATTATGAAAAATACTTCTAATGAAAAAAACAACAATTGTAGTTGTGTCTATATTATACGCATAAACGCTTGTGGCAAGGCTACTCACAACATGGCTGGAAAATAGAGTTTCCACCGCAGAACAAGTTATTTTCTAACATACTTTTACTAACCAAACTGGGCCAGTTTTACAAAATATACCAGTTTCTACACAAATGATTTTGAGCAGTGTTATATAAGATAACAGCCTGCTAAATAATAAATATCTAGTAGAAGCCGCTTTGAACCCTTTCACTTAATTAAAAGTGAAACCTGGTATCCAAGTAATTCTTCTGAGGACAGAGCTGACATTTTTATAGAAAAAAATTGAAGAAATGCACCTTGAATCTGTAAATGTTTTGGTAACATCAAAATATACCAAATTTTTCATGTTTTCAAGTTATGCTTAAGTAGTAGTGCAAAAGAACAACAAACATCTGTTACTGGTCCTTCAGCGTTTCAGCTTATCAATGGAATATTTCATTTAGACCAATTTTAAAAACATTTTGACTGGCAACTTCAGTGTTTATATTTTAATAATTATTGATAATAAAAGAACAAATCTAATGTAAGTGACCAAGAAAAATAGCAAAAAGAAAGATATTAAGAAAGAATAATAAAACAAAGAGAAAATAAAACATATACAGAGCATAACAATTATTGTGTCTTATAATACTGACGCAGCATAAATAGAACACAGGAGATGTATACATAACGATATACAACCCAAGATTGACACAAATTCTAAATTCATTTTATATTACATTGTGCTCACTTATATTATATTAGTCTGTAATAACCATTAACCAATGCACGAGAGTGATGACCTCTCAAACCTGGACACATGTTCACCAACATCCTCATTCTTCGTATACTCCTACTTGAAGAATTTTCTCAGAAAATAGGGGTCTTTGAAAGAACAAAATATTTCAAAGAGTAGGAACGAATATTAAGAATAAAAATATGTCAAAATTGACATGAAAGTGTATTTTCAAAACAGTTTTTCAAGAAATAATGCTGATCTACAACTAAAGCATATTATGCTAATGGTTTTATACACAGCTAATGTATTCAACTTACCAACATTCTCTTCAGAATTTGTACAATATTTTAGAGGAAATTCTTGATCTAAGAAATTGTAATAAGAGTAATTCAAAGAATGTCAGTACATATAAATCCAGTAGAAGTTTAAATTGTGGTATTATTTGTATTGTAGTACATGTTAAACCTGTCCAAGGATTTGTAAAGTATAAAGCACGTAACAACGAATGTCAACATTATGCCAGTATCCTTTAACCTACTAGTTGAACAGTAATATGTATTATATAATGGCAATCATTTCATGTAATCACAAGTTACGGGTCACCTTATCATTGAACATCATCAAAAACTGAATTTTTCACTCTTGCCAAGCAACATGTTTCTTTGGTGTTGCTTTTTAAACACTAAACCATATATCTCCATTTGTTGAAATCCACAACATTTATTGATAACACACACATAACATTCACTAGTGGTGGGAACAGTAAACCGGTAACCGGTTTTTCGTTTGTTTCTGGCAAAAATAACGAAATTAGCAAAGAATATTTGGGAACCGGTAATTGAAAACATCACCATTTTAGACCACAATGGCTGACACTTCTTTAAAATGACAAAAAATATACATATTTTGAAAAATATGTCACATTTTTACATTTTATTGAGCAAAAATCATGTTTACATACTTATTAATATCTCGCGAAAGCCATTTCCAGTTTCGATTTCTGCCTCATGTACGCGCTGCGGATAATTTTACTGCACATTATAAGGCATACAAAATTCCGGATTTCGTTTGTTTCAAAGCCCCGGTAACCGGTTTTGATTTCTGCAAACGGTCCCACCACTAACATTCACAATGGAAAAACTTCTACACTATTTCACAGATTATGTAGCTTTACATCTGCATCAACGATTTGGTTGTAATTAAAAGATTAATTAAAACCTGTATTTATTTATTTGTGGTTTTATACGTCGCTTTCAACACTGTACAGGTCATATCACGACGGTTGGTTGGAAGGGCAGAGGAAACCAGTACATATAGTTCGCTAGGGTTCTGTACTGTAAACTGCCGACCAACGGCAAGCAACTACCAGCTTTCCCACATAAGGCCTTCACGGGGATCGAACCCCGGCCTCAGAGGTGGGAGGCGAGAGTGTTACCGCTCTGCCACCGTGGCCCCAATTAAAACCTGTAATAGAAGAACCTAGTTAAGTTGGATTTTCAGACTGCACTCCCTACACCCATTAGGCATCAACCAATTTGTGTAACAGCCGCCAGTGTAATACAGTCATCAAACATTCAATGACTTATACACTTATTTTTGTTTTAAACAGACTCAAAGTGTCACAAAAATCACAAAACTGATAAGAACGTGTCATAACTCCACTGAAAACATGGGTCGGTTTCCTTAGTAATCATTTTATTTTTAGATTTCTTGCTTTCAGACTTGCCAAAAAGTACACTGCTAAGACATAAAAGCATACAAGCTGACAGAAGTACATACACATACGGAAATATTCAAAATTGATTACATCTTCCACTCAAACTTTACTCCCTCTCATACTCACACTGATGGTTGTGTTTGGAGTAGGAAAAGTGGAATTTGATAAAGTATTTGAAATTCACCACTGGAAAGCAACCTTTTACAAATGAAACAATTACCGTTCTCAGAGAATACACACATAATTCCTATTGAATCATATTATTTAATTCCAATGATACAAATACTGGATATATTACAATTCTTTACACTTTAACATCTGTATTTTATTAGTACACCAAAAGGGTCTCTATAAATTACATACCCTTACTCAAAACATAGTGACACAACTCACATACTAGCGTACTCCTTGTGACAAACCCTTTGTATAACATTAGACAACACATTTGAAGGCATCCTCTGGTAATTTACCTATGAGCTAAAAACATACCACTATAAACACACCCTGGCCTAAAATGGAAAACACAGTTGCACCCTCATAAGTCTCAATCTCAACAGGTCTGAACAATATGTGTACTTGAACTGGAGTGAACAATAACATTGTAATAATAATGGAAAATTAGTAATAATATAAATTACCTTGTAACAACCACTCACTTTTATGTAAAGAGTATTTTACTTAAATTTACCTGGGATTGAGGATGACAAGATATTTAACAGTAATGTCTTTAAAGATCAAAAATTCATTTCTTTTCAAAAGAGCATTTTACTTAAATAGAACAAAATTCTAGGTAACATGGAAAAAAGATCAGTGGAAAATGTCTTTTGTTGATCAGGAATTTAATTCCAAGACTAACTTGGAGATTAATATCACTTCAACATCTTCATGTCAACAATTTGATTGATTGACTTTGGGTTTCATGTCACACTGCTAATTGGTTGTGAACCTATTTTGATTAAGATTTCATGCAGAGTAAAGCACTGTATTATTGCCTCTTAAAGGGTAAGGTAATTGGAAGGTTTTTGGTTTTAATTGTTCTTTAAATTGCCCTTGTGTCAATGCATATTTCAGATGAAACTGACACTGTATGTTTCAAAACAGTCGAAAATTAAAAAAACATCTGTGTTCCATTTGTGCTGAAATGCTAAGTATTCAAATGGAATAGAAAGAATCTGTAAAATGGAAAAGCCAGCATTATTGGATAATTCTGTCAGAGAGAAGCACTAACATAACATTAACTTTATAAATACTATGGCAAATCTGCAAAATCATTTTGCTGTCAAAGAAATATGGTCCTTTGAAGGTAATATCTGCTCTTTTATTTTATAGCTTCTCAATTGGAAGTTTTACAAGAATTTTCAACTAAAACCAGGGTTCAAGGTACTATATTCATTATGTACATTTCATTGCCTGGGTACAAAGCCAGTCAATGGTGGAGGTCCAGAACTGGTCGGTGGTGAACTACTCCGCCCAGGTGACATATTACCTCCTGGCACAAACTGTCCACTACTTCCATACATGGCCACTCCCTGACTACCACCACCCACCAAATCATGGGTCACATGACCTCCTTGAGAAATCCCCTCAGGGGTCATGTGACTACTTGGGGAAGCCCCCATGCTGTAGCTTTGAGGAGGCAATCCTCTGCCTGACGAGACAGTTGGGGGTGGGTACAAGGGCGACTTTGACTGCAATCCAGCGTGTTTTCCTGGACGAATCGGAGCAAACCCATATCCTGCGTAGATTTCCTTGAGCAGCATCAGTACAGTGTCTTCTGATTCCCTGTGAACAGATTGCATGAATTATAGATTGAAATACTGTAGGGACAACAAGTGGTCAACACGCTTGGTTCAATCCAGTAGTTTGAAATTAAGTTGGTGATTGCATTTTCATATGTCACTGATATAACTGGTTAGTACAACTGACTTTGTGAAGTGACAGATCCTTGTTTAATTTATGATACTTTAATTAATGTTTCACCACAAGTTCCAGTGAGTAAAATGGGAGATTGAAGTTAAAAAAGTTTTTTTGTCAAAGTTTGTAATTTTTTTATGTACCATTTGTGAATTTAAGTCAAGATACAACTGTTTCCGACATGCATCTATTACTCTACATACATGCACCTACTTCTTTCAAAATGTCTCTTTTTTAAATCTTTACTATAAAGCACTCTGTCTGCAGAATATATAATTTCATTCATCATTAAGACATGTGATAGTAGTGATGCTTAATACATTTTAAAACCTCACTTCACAGTAATGCACTAGAAATCACATGTTGTTGAAAAAGCCGAATGTTTGCTAACTATTCCATACTTTACTTTTATGAAAATTATGCGGACATATCGTTACCTATGTAATTTAAACATACATTAAAATCTCTGGATAAAATCTTCAGCAAAACTGTCTCCTTTTCTGGCTCAACAAATTTTATAATATTGTATTATTAAAAATAACTGTAGGTAACTTCCGAAATTCCTTCAATACAATGTGATATTACATATTGAAAATAAGCATACATAACAATACACAACGACAAGTTTAGTATGATTAATGGTCCAAAAAAGTGCACTTACTTTCGAAAATTTTTTTTTTTTATTTCTGAGAATTGCTTTTAAGTAGATTTAAAGCTTGTTATATCACTTTTGAAAATAAGTTTTTGAGCAATACTTTGTATTGAGAATTTAGTAGTATTAGTGACAGTAGATAACCTGTGAAAATGTAATTGTTAACAGTATATTCTGGTTACAATCTAAGAGCATATGAATGAATAATGCTTGTGCTTAAAAAAGAACAAAAAAGTGACATGATCTTTAAATTAAATGTGCAAATCTCCAAATGGGTGATTAATGTTGAGCAAAATGCCTACAAAACAAAACTTCATTCCTAGAAGGGTGAGTGTTTACATGTCAGTTTAATGACAGACTTTTGGGTAAAATAATAAGTGGCAAAACAAAAAATTTACTCAATGAGGGTAAGCACCAGAAATGTTAAGGTGTTGGTAGAGTTTAAATGATAGGGTCCTTATCCAAATCTTACCAGTAATGGTTAGACATTTCCAGACTACAAATTGCAATACAATTCTTGTTATAAAAGTGAAGTGGATAATAGTGTATCATGTCACTGAAGCATTAAGACACTGAAAGGTTTTCTTTTTTAATAATTTTTTTATCTTAATGGATAGGTCTTAAAAGGTCAAAGTTGAGGTTATATTGGACAGGCTCTCAGTGCATTTCACATCATGCCAGCAGTTGAATGCAAACCCATCACCACGGAGATAAGAGGAAAGTGACACTGAGGCCTACTGACACACTCCCATATATCAGCAGCAAACGTCACCGAGGCAAAATATACAAGATTATGCTGTACTTCAAGCACTAAAAAAAGGGTCATGGGCAAGAAAGCAGAGCTTTACACTCATTTCAATAATATGTTCAGGCTATGCATGTTTAAGTACTTCAATGAGCCAAATTTCTTGGTACACATTCACTGTCCAACCTTCTATATTCATATATTCCATTTAATAAACTCATTTGCATTTTCTTATTGATTTACACCAACAAACCTCTTCCTGTTTACTAGCCATCTATTATCTGACTCCACCCTTACTCTCTCAGAATAGTTGAATAGCACAAGTTTTACTGTATATGTTGAAAAGTGAAAAAAAATAATCCTGAACCTTGGTCCAGCTTTTATGGCACACTATATATCTGATGGAAAACCTTTTTGCTGAACCTGTTCTCTGCTGCAGTCTTTTACTATGTTTACTCACACAGACCACCCGAGTATACTTACCAGTAACAGCCATGACTTCCCAGTGCAAACAGGTAGTCATTGAAACTCTCAATAGGTTTTTCTTGCAGTACATAATCTATCCTCCTGCCTTGGTTGATGTTCCCCACAAGAATGTCATCTTCTGGCATACTGCTTGCAATGGCTGAAGCAGAAAAACAAATCAGGTATTCAGATTGCAAATAGAAAATCTGCACTGCCACTTATGTGTTTTACCCACTAGAGATGAAACCAATTCTATATAGAGAAGTCAGCTGTCATTTTTAAACTAGAAACCTGATTGTTATTTTAACCCTTTTCTTAATGTTTGTCTTTATATTCAATCAGTTTGACACTCATTAAAACATTTAAGTATCTCAAATACTTCATGTTCTATATTTGGAAGTAAAAAAATAGCATGCCTGTATATTTACCCTGTAATCTAGACCTAAAGCACTTTTAACACCTGGCACCCAGAAATCTGTCATGTGCTAAACCTTTTTGTTCTGATGGATTTCATGGAACTCTATCTATTTGGGTCAGAATGCTCTCATGAATGAAGACTGCAGGTTCTTTCTGTGCTGCATACCTTCTTATCTGTTCTGCCATTTGCTATTCTTGGAATTAACTTGACTTATTAAGTTGGGACATGTTTAATCCTTTTACTTCAACTTACACTCAGTCTCTGCCAGCTCTTCCTCATTAGACATCTGCTGGATCACACTCTCCACTTGTTCCTCAACCATTTCCTGCGGGTTCTTTCTGTGGGCTGCTGCAAAGTCGTTCAGTGTCTTCCAGGTGGACTTAACTGACTGGATGATCTTCTGCTTCAGGTCAGAACCCATACGTGCAAGACTTTCCTTGAGCTCTGCAACCATAAGACAAGTCAGAAGATACTGTAACTTAAATTGGAATGCATATGTGATGAGTGCCACTATTAATGTACAGGACAGATCATATAACTGCACTGCAATGAAGGTTTTATAATGATGAGAGATGTAAGCAGTGCCTTGCAGCTGGTCAAGTGTAAACTGTCAGGAAACATCCAGCTCTGCCATATAAAGCCAGGCTCTAGACATGAACCCACAACCAGTAAGAACTATGTTACCAACTATACCATTGATTCCCCACTCAGTGGGATTTGATTAAGGGGCTATCAACGCAACGCATTATTTTTACGGCCCGACGAAAGTGGTTTAAACACGGGAATGATTTTTTCAGGGATGTACATTTCTTTGGCTTAAAAGTCACAAATTATTGAGGAGAATATATTTGTTTGTTCTGTGATATGTTGAATAAGGGAAATAAAGTTATACAACAAATGTCCTTGTTGTTTTAAAGTTTTATATATACACATATAAACACCAAATAACAAAGATAAATGTGAAATAAATATGTTCTATTTCTGGACACCTAAAACAGTGCATACCTTCCTGTTGTGACACAATTAGCACACAAAAAGAAAAGCAACAACAGTTTTTTACACACTATTCCAAAGAAAAATGTCTCACACAAATTTTGAATGAAATAGATTTTTATTTAATTTGGGGATTTATTTGCAGAGATAAAAAACAAAGAAACATAACATTTTACGTTTTCATTTTTTCATCACTATTTCACATTACACTCATTTAAAATTTCAAGAAACCACTATTTAAAATTGTAAATCATTCAAATTAATCTGTATGCGTTTGGAGGCTTGTGTATGCATTTAGATCTTTATTTAGAACAGCATGGTTTATATATTGTGTCACACTACATGAGCCTCTCCATTCTCTCTCAGCCAACTTTTATAGCCTCTCACCAGTAACTAAGGCGTAGTTATACAAAATATTCTATTTTTAATTTGGTTTCCTATATCTTACTGTATATATCTCTATATAAAAACGAATTTCCTTACATGTTATGTCTATATTTTTTATAAGTAAACTACTCCATTCTCATTGAATATATGTACATCTTATGTTCTATCAGTGAGAACTGCAAATTTAATAAGTAAATTAAATTGTTATAAGTTAATACCCTATCCAATGGACAATTGCTTTACCGGTCGGCGCGACCGGTCCCGCCAAACGCCAGAAAAAGACGTCCTGTATATAATACCGGCAGGACCGGTCAGTAGTGTGCATTCGCTAGGTGGCGCATCATACTTGCTTCCTGTCCAGACAGAGTGACGTCAGTTCATCTTTTTCGTTGTCTAAACAGATTTAGACCCCTAGTAAGCTGGTAGTGGGGTCGGTTGGGAGGGCCTTGCCTGTCCATTGGATAGGGTATTAACTTATAAAAATTTAATTTACTTATTAAATTTGCAATTTTATTGCGTTAATACATCCTATCCAATGGACAATTGCTGAATAACTACCGCTTGGTAGGCGGGTAAGCTGCTAGGGACTTCTGTGAACTCATAACAAAACAAAATAGTACAGGCCCATTTGACCTAGGGTCAGAGAACCCTGACAGGTCAAGGTCGGCCACCAACTCACCGGTTAACCGGGAGTCTACCAACATTGCCCCCCCCTTTTTTCTTTCCTTCCAGAGTCGGTTTGAGAAGGGAAAGATAGAGAGAGAGGGGCTGAGTTCAGTCCCAGAAGAAATAAACTTCCCAAGGGAAGCAAGTCACAGTTTTTTTTTTTTTTTTTTTACAATATGTACATATTTACATATATACAACATCCCCTCACTTCTGGGCCTGGTGGTGCACCTGCTGGGCAGCCACTACAGGTCCCAGGTGGGAAAGCTCTGAGTCAACCCAGGCAACATACTTCAAATAGAATAGGGTGAAGGTGTTGTGAGATTTCCAGTGGCAGGCTGACAAGATCTGATCTAAGGAAATCCCTGATTGGAAAGCCTTAGAGGCAGCAAAGGCCCTAACATCATGGGCTTTAACCTGATGTAAGGTGAGGGCCTCCTGGTCAGAGAGCTCATAGCACAGAACCACAGTCTGTTTGATCCATGAGGAAATGGTGGCAGGTGAAATGTCTTTATCAAAACCCTTCTTGAAGGAGACAAAGACTAACTCCTTATTCTGCCTGAGGTCTGCAGTCCTGTCCAAGTAGTAGCGCAGGGCTCTAACTGGACATAGGGACCTGTCACCCTTGAGTGACCTATCCAGAGATGGTGCCAGGGCTGGGATGACCACTGGTGCCACACTATCTGGACCTTCCTTAGCCAGCTGGTTCTTGGATAGGAAGCTGGGTGAGGGGTACAAAAACACCTTGCACCAGTCCGACTGGTGTCTAATGTTCTTATGTAACCAAGCATGGATCTCACTCCTGCGTTTACCTGAACCCAAAGCCAGCAAGAAAACAGTCTTGAAAGTTAGATGTTTCAAGGAGGCCTCTTTCAGGGAATCAAAGGGAGCCTTTGTGAGCTGATGTAAAACCAGTGAAAGGTTCCAGGAGGGGATGCCCCTCCTGCCCTTAGGTCTGTCTCTATGGAAACTATCCAGGAGACGAGTGAGATTCTCATCGTTGCTGACATTAATGGTGGAATTGCCCAGTTTGTCAGCAATGGCGGATCTGTAGCCATCAATAGTGCTTGATTGTAACTTCTTCTGAAATAAGTACAGGAGGAAGTCAGCAATGGCTTTCAGAGGTGGTGCCCTGAAGTCCACCTGATTACTGAGGCACCACTTTGTCAAAATGGTCCACTTTGCCTCATAGACAGATCTGGTTGATCTTCTTTGAGGAGCCTCAATTCATGCTGCCACTGCCTCAGAGAAGCCTTGCTCCTTGATTGCTGAGGCTCTAGGAGCCAGGCATGTAGGTTCAGATTCAACAGGTTCCTGTGAAGGACCTGGTTGAATGGCTGAGACACTAGGTTGGGTATGCTGGGCAGACACAGTGGGATCTGGCTTGACATTGCTACCAGGTCCCAAAACCAGGGCATGTTGGGCCACCCTAGAGCAATCAGAATTATTCTGTTGCAGGGGTAGTCCTGGAGCTTCTCCACTACTTTGCCCAAGATGGCTGCCGGTGGGAAGGCGTATGGGTCCAGGTCCTCCCAGGACAGGCTAAGTGCATCCACTGCCCAAGCCTGGGGGTCTGGTACTGGTGATACAAACTGTGGTAGTTTGTTGTTGAACCTGGTGCCACCTTGAACATACAGCTTGGAACACTTCTGGATGAAGTGACCACTCTGTTTGAATGGTCTGGCCAAGCCTGGATAGCTTGTCTGCTATCACGTTCAGCCGGCCGGGGATGTGACGTGCCCTGAGGGTTACTTGCTGCCTGGTGCACCAGGACAGAATTCTCCACAGTAGGGCACACAGAGAGCCCGATTTCATCTCCCCTTCTTTGTTGATATAGGCAACCACTGTTGTGTTGTCTGTAGCTACCAACACTGTCTTGTTGAAGACTAGGGTTTGAAACTCTTTTAGAGCTAGAAATACTGCTTTCAGCTCCAAGTGGTTTATGTGTAACTTGCTCTCTGGTAGGGATCACTGTCCCCTTGCAGTGTGCTCGTCGAAGTGAGCGCCCCACCCTTCTTTTGATGTGTCTGTAAAGATTTGCAGAGCATGTTTTAGAGGGTGTAATGGTTGACCTAGAAGCACATTGCTTTCCTCCAGCCACCACCTTAGATGGGGGTGGAGGGATTTGGGGACCGGGATCACCTTTTCCAGTGACTCTGGGACCCTCCAGTTGTTTTTCAAGTGCCACTGTATGGGTCTCATGTTAGTCGCCCTAAGTGGACTTGCTTTTCTGTTGCTGTGAGTAGACCTATGAGGGACATGAATTGTCAGACCGGGCAAAACGGATCCGACAATATTGATCTGATCTTGTCTGTCAAGGTCTGCCAACGTTCCTCTGTTGGTCTGACCCTGCCCTCCTTCAGGTCGAACTGGTAACCTACGAAGTTGAAGACCTGCTGTGGGACCAGTTCTGATTTTTCCCTGTTCCCCAGCCACCCTAGCTCCTGGCACAGTGTGACTAGGGTTTGAGTATGCTGGAGACAGGTGTCGTGGGTAGAGGCTCTCACCAGTCAGTCGTCTAGGTACTGGTGGATCCTTATACCCTTCTGAAAAGCCACGAGTTTGACCTCTTTGGCCACCACTGTGAACTCCATGGGAGCTGTGGACAGGCCAAAGGGAAGGGCTTTGAACTGGTAGGACCGACCCTGGAGGTGAAAGCGAATGTACTTCCTGGACTGACTATGAATTGGTATGTGGAAGTATGCTTCTTTGAAATCTATGGATGTGACCCACTCCCCTGCTTGGAGGGAGGTTCTTATTGTCTCTGGGGTTTCCATCTTGAACGTCCCTGTGTTTAAAAAGGTGTTCAAGGTGCTCAGGTCTAGGATCGGTCTCCACCGGTTGTTGGGTTTGGGTACCAAAAAGCCGGTTGTAAAACCCCAGTGAGTTTTGATTTCCACCGGTTCGACTGCATTCTTGTTTATCAGCTGATACAGTGCCTCTAAAAGGAAGGACTGTTTGGCTGGATTGTGGTAGTTGCTTATTACAGTCGGTGACCTCGTCAAGTGGGGTCTGAACCAGAAGGGGAGAGTGTAACCCTCCCTCAATCTCTAGCCACTGTCTGACCAGCTGGGACCCGAAAGGGTAGGCTGGCTGACTGGTCAGGTAGCTTGACAGGCATTTCACCGGGACCAGTGACTGAGCAAAGAATTGACCTAAACAGCTGTTTTGGCCTTTAAGGAACTTCTGCCAGTCTGTCAGTCAGTCCTGGAGACCTGCTTAGTACCACGCCTTAAACGGTTATACGTGAGGCAATGCTCTGTAACCGGTTCCTGGTGACTCCACAGTTCAGCATAAACTCACCGGAGTTGGCAGAACTGGGTGAACTACTTCTTAGCAAGGATAGGCTCATATGAAGTTGCCTTCTTCCTGTCCACAGTGGTAGTTCAGCAGCTTTTCTCTGCAATCAAACAGGCTCTGTAACCGGTCAAACCGGTAGGCTCTGAGAGAAGGCTAACTGTTGAACCTGTTCTCAACACTGAATTTGAAGCTGGTTCCTTGCCAGTAAGGATGGGAACAGCAGATTTCTTGTAACCAGCAGTATTCCCGTTCTGGAACCAGCAACACTCCGGAACCGGCAATTCTCTGTAACCGGCAAACCTGTTGTCAGCACTGGATTTGGAGCTGGTTTCTTGCCCTTAAGGATGGGTAAAGATTCCTCTGTAACCGGCAAGACTCAGGAGCCGGTAATTCCCTGAACCAGTAGCCCTGCTGTATGTCACCAGCAACTCTGTGTAACCGGTAATTCTGTTTAACCGGTAGCCCTTGCTGCATTTCTGTGACCACAACCGGCAGTCTGAACAGAACTGGTGCCGGTATCCCTCATCACTGGCTGGCTAGTGACCCTACCGGTAGCCTGAACAGGACCGGTACCGGTCCAAAATTCTGCACAGGGAAGATAAGGGTAGGTGAACCCTCTGAGCAGCCGCACCGGTGGTCTGAACAAGACTGGAACCGGTACCCCCAACATTCACACCAGTGGAAAGGCCTCTGGTGGAGGTTCCAGGATCAAAAAGGGGTGATCACTGGCAACCACTGAAAGGGTTTCTTCACAGGAACAGCACCCACCGGTAGTCTGTACAGATCGGAACCGGTACCCCCAACAGTCCCACCAGTGGAAAGGCCTCTGGTGAAGGTTCCAGTATCAACACAGGGCTGATCACTGGAACCACTGAAGGGGGGTTTCTTGACAGCTTCACAGAAACATGACCCACCGGTAGTCTGTACAGACTGGAACCGGTAAAACTCATCACTAGTGCTCCCCACCGGTAGTCTGACCAGAACTGGTACCGGTAAAACTCATCACTTCTTGTCAGCTGAACCAGTCACGCTTGGGGATTTGCTTGCCGGTAGTTGTGTTGAGATCTGTGAAGTCACATGACCGGCACCGGCAAAATTTGCAGAGTTCAAAGACTATTTGACATCTAACTTCTTCAGGTCAACAGACGAGTTGCTGGATTTCTTCTTGCCAGTTAAAAAGTGGGTGTAGAGTGATAAATACTCGTCTTTTCTTCTAAAACTTCTGTTGAAAACACGATTCCTCCATGTTGAATGCGTATCACGTGACCAGGTCCGTGTCACGTGACAAGCATAAGCTGAAAGTGATGACGTCAGACGATACATTCTTCTTTCCTTCTAATTTCTTCTCGTCGACATACACACAGTGTTACTCGACAATGTAGAATTAAATGGAGGGTGAATCGTGGTAAATTGTAACAAATTTTATTGTAATTTAACTTTTTACAAGTTAAATACTTACCTTATCCTCACAAGTGCTTGTTTGGTTTTGTGGAGCAAAAACGTATCGACCGACAAGAATTTTTTAAGGAATATTCTTGTCACAAGAGGTGACCCCTTTGTCTGCGCATTTCCTCGCTTGCGCAGTAGTCGTTGTCGACAGAAGATTGTCGAGAGCTCTTCATTGTATTTTTGGTCCCCAGAAAACAAATTATGCGGGGAGGTAGGGTGGGTTTATCCTTGTGAGGATAAGGTAAGTATTTAACTTGTAAAAAGTTAAATTACAATAAAATTTGTTACATTTTATTGCGTAAAATAGCCTTACCTTATCCTCACAAGTGCTTGAATACAACCATAACAGGTGGAGGGTATTTGTTTGGCCACACTGTTAGATGATTGTCAGACAAGGGGTCACCAAATAAAGCACTGATAAGAGGATAAGATAAGCTTCCATAAGCCACATCTTAGGTTATATGTTACTTCTTCAACACAAATAAGTAATTTGCTAACCTCAACAAGAGATCCATGATGTGGTCGTCATTGTTGCTGCTGTTGCTGTTGTAGAAAATTTTACAACAAATCATATAGCAGTATTAACCATCACCCAGTATTGGCTGGAGATGTCTGCATGACTCCCCAAGCAAGATGTCATCATCTGACAATGGGAATATCTGCAAGCAGGCAAACTGAACTGCATAAACTGCAGATATGGGGCCATATGTAAGTTAAGAAAGACATATGTCACTGACACAACACTTGTACAACTGGAGAGAACATAAATATGCGAGTCCTATCAATAACATGTATAAATACACAAAATTTGACTACATGCTGAGGTGAATCCATAGAACCCAATTTTGTACATGGACTGGTCATGGGATTGCCAAGCTACATCTTCGAGTGGAATGTAGTAAAGAATTGTGGGTCTTCCAATAACAAGAGTTTGATATCTGCTCAGGTAAGACCCCACTCTTGAAAACTAAAGAGGCAGCCATGGATGTAACATGTGTCTCAATGTAAGGATTCTGAGAATCAGAATTAAAGGACTGGCAATCTAATCATGCATCCAGATTGATCAAGGAAGAGATAGCAGAACTCAAGATATCTCCATCAAGCCTTCCTTAAAAGATATGAGCAAGAGATGCTTCAACTCCTTGAAGTACTTGTATAGTCTTGATAGTAACTAAGTACTGTAAGAGGGCGGAGTGTCACAACATCAGTCCAACGTCAGCTCAAGAAAGGTTTGTGAGCTGGAATGACCACTGGTTTGAGCCATCTGGGGCATCAGAAGCCAACTGATTCTTGCTAAGAGGCAGGAGAAGGAGACTTTCCCTTTTCTCCAAGCAGTAGTCCTGTCCAAGAAGGATATAAGTGCTGTAGGAGGACAACGAATCATGTGTCCAGGCAATTTGAGTTCAGGAATGATCTAGAGCTGAAGTGACCACTGGAGCCAATCTAGACCAATTGAGGCTAATAGGTCCTTGCTGAAAAGGTAGGTAGGAGGGAGAAAATGTAACCTCCTTCCTATGAGGCTTGTGTCTGAAGGAGCCAAAGTCCCAGAATACACTTTACCCTGTTTTTGCCAGATGCCAATGCCATTGCAACAGTCTTGAACTGGAATGACCACTGTGTTTTTTTTTGTTTTTTTTTTTACCTGCTTTAAAGGTTAATAAGGAGCCTTTATGAAAACCAACAGAAGCAAAGGCAAATCCCTTGATGCTACACCTCTGTTAGCAGTGGGCTTCTCTCTATAAACACTTGCAATAGGCCTATAAAGATCCAGGCTTTTGCTCAACTCCTGCACAAAAAATGTAAATGATCAGCTATGGCTGCTGCAAAGCCAACAATAGTGACAGGTTTCAGATTTTTGCAAGTAAATGGATAAAAAAATCTGGTATATTTGAGGCAGTAGGCTCTGAGATGGCCACCTTATTCTGTGGGTACCAGAGCTCAAAAGGCCCCTCATGACTCATACATTCGAAGATGAGGGTCCTTGAGATGCCCTAAATCTCTCTACCCCTTGCTCAGAGAATGACATAAGAGATTCTGAGTGGTGTTAAGGTGCCAAGCATGAAGGTGCCAATGCAACAGATTCAGATGGTATTTCTGACTGAATGGCTGTTTCTGAGACCAGTGAAGTAGCTGTAATGGAGGTTTGGTTGAATGACTCACCAGACCCCAAAGCCAATGCATCATGGGCCACCAAGGGGCCACTACAATCATTTTGTACCTGGTGTTCACTTGTTCAATGACTTTTTGGAATAAGTGGTATAGGACAAAAGGCCTAGCAGTCCAGGACCTCCAACAAGATGTTTAATGCATCTATGTTCAGAGCATTTGCATCCGGAACTGGCAACATAGAATGGAAGTTTATGACTCAAATTGGAGGCAAACATCTCTACCATTGGTATTTGACAAACTATGTAAATCAAATAGAATATTTAAAGATGAAGAGACTATCCTGTCTGTATTATTTCGTTCTTTGTGGAGAGGCTGTCATGACATCTAGGCAACCCTGAATATATATCTGGGTCATATGAGAATATTTCAAGGATTGCAGTAGGCCAAGATGCAGCATACCTGCATGAAACACCTATTGTTGATTTGTGCCAAACTTGAACCATAAAGGGAGTAAGAATCATTCTGTACAGATTACTTTTGTCCCTTCTGTAGAGATCATTGAGTATGACATTTAAGCAACCCCAGAATATTTCTGTCTCTTATGAGTATATTTCAAAGATTGCAGTAGGCCAGGATGCGCCAAACCTTTATCCCTTCTGGAGATGATGTTGGGTATGACCTTTAAGCAACCAAGAATATGTCTGTCTGTTATGAGTATATTTCAAGGATTGCAGTAGGGCAAGCTGCGCCAAACTAGGAGGTATACGCTCCCCCCCCCCCCCCCCCCCCCTGTTTGTTCAGATAACCAAACACAGTGGTGTTGTCTGATGCTATCAGAATTTTTTTGTGTAGAATTTGTCTTGAAGGCTTTTAAGGGCAGAACACACTGCCTTCAGTTGTATGACATTGAAATGTAATATATACATTTTTAACTGTCCAAAGTCACTGACTGTGATGCTTTAAGATGGGATCATCAACCCTGGTTTAATGCATCTACGAAAATAAGGGAATAGTGCACCTGTGTATGGAAAAGGCATCCTATTTCCCATTTTTTGGCATTTTCCACCACTGAATATGCTTTTTCAGAAGGATTTGAAACAGGAATTCTCACAACTAGTGACTGGAGATATTGCCAGTTTTTTCTTGATACCACTGAAAGGCACACATACATAACTGACCCATTGGTATAGTCTTTTCCAAAGATGCTAGTATCCCTACCTGGGATATAAGCAACCTTGGGGTTGATTGTGATGAGATCGCTATGTCTTGAATAGATTCTCAGGTATTTAATTTATTCGAGGTAGAAAGAAATTTCCTGGTACCAAATGCAGTGGTAACCTAGGAAATCGATATCACGAAGCCCAGTTGATGAATAATTGGATGAGTTCTTTGGTTTGAACCCAATACTGGTGTCTTTTACGTACACTAAACAACCAGTAGTCTAGGTATATGGTGAAAGAAATTTCCTGATACCAAAATGCAGTGGTAACCTAGGAAATCGATATCACGAAGCCCAGTTGAAGAAAAATTGGACGAGTTCTTTGGTTTGAACCCAATACTGGTGTCTTTTACGTACACTAAACAACCAGTGGTTTAGGTATATGGTGAACTCCTATTCCGTGAGACTGAAGAAAGAGTTTGCTTCTTTACTACTCGCATGATACTGTAGAGGGGTCGCTAACCCGAATTTCATATTGCTTTGAACTGATAGGTTTGACCGTGTACATTAAACTGAAGTAGATGTTGAAAATCTTGGTGCGTCGGTACATAGAAGAACGCATCTTTTGTAACCGAATTTCTAATAATTTCTGCTGTCTCCAGTTTAAATGATGCGACAAGCAGGTATTTATTGTTATAGTAAACAAACTTCACTCGTGGGCCGTGACCGTTGAAGACGTAGCTAGATCAATTCAGGACAGTTAGATGTATCAGAGGTCGTCATTAGCAGAGTCTCTATACAAGAAATAAACTGCCATAGAAACCTGGAGTTCTGCAATTCTTGAGTGGATAACTTGCTTTCTTTTGAAGCATTTCCAGCAATATTTCAGCGGTATTTACTGTAGCCATGTTTTCCTGTCTGACGTCATCGCTTTGCATTGTGGGTAGTACAGGCATTGGGGAATTCGATTGGAGAGTAATTCGACAATCCCAACTGAAGATTCGCACAACTCTGGGATGGCAATGAAAATCTCCCATCACTGCCAGTAACTTCTGCAAGAAGAGCCTCCATGGTGACTTGCATTAATGTAGCCACGTTCTTCTGAATCCCTCTCTCCTGGTAAACTAGGAAGAGTGGTACGATGATATCTTGTAGTTAGTAGGACAAAAATTACTGGACATAGCCCCTGTCCTGTATAAACCATGCAAAATACACTCGTGAAGGTTGGAAGCAAGGACTTCAACACCATATCTCAGCCAGTTCCAGTTCTTAGGCATTGATTGATCTTCGTTGAGTTTGCAGAAGAATTAACTCAAAAGTCACAGTATTCCTTCCATTGGAGACATGGCCATAGGAAGGTTTTATTATCTGGTAGATAGTTATTGCAATTCTTCAACAGGGCTGAAAAGACAAGCAGTGCACATACTGCCCCAAAGATGTCTGTTGGATCTTCATCTAAATCTACAGCAAATGAAGGTAATCTGTCCTTATTTTCATGTCTGAGAAGCAGGAAGTTCACTGTACCTGCTGGGAAGCAAAATAATAACTGCAAGGATCAGTGGATATGCTTCTGTAGTCGTTCTTTTGGAGGGAGACCTGTTACTGTACCAGAGTGGCGCTCCACCCACAGTAAAGAATCTACGACCTCCGACCTACGACAACTGCATTCTTTCTTCTTTGTTTTCGAGCATACGCTAATACTCATGTTATGCCATCAATTAAGGGACAATAAAGCAGTTTTCCACTGAAAACTACGGGAGCTCTTCTCTGCATACCTTTCATCGACACGGAGGTAGTTCCAGTCGAATAATGGGCGAGTACAGCCGAAGATAAACACGTCTTCCACTGAAGACTTTACAGCAACATCTTCTTGCACATCTTATTCTGACCCTTTTCAGGACAAGGGAGGCAGAATAGTGGTAGTACCAGTCGAATAATGGACAACTACAGGTAGGTGCACGCTTGCACGCTTCAAAACTTCATAGATTTTCATCCGTCAATGGACGATAATAAGGAAAAGTACGTGTTGCTCCCATATCGACCAAAAATATAATGAAGAGCTCTCGACAATCTTCTGTCGACAACGACTACTGCGCAAGCGCGGACATGCGCAGACAAAGGGGTCACCTCTTGTGACAAGAATATTCCTTAAAAAATTCTTGTCGGTCGATACGTTTTTGCTCCACAAAACCAAACAAGCACTTGTGAGGATAAGGTAAGGCTATTTTACGCAATAAAAACACGCTTCTGACCAGCAGAAGGAATGCTGCAGGGACGACACACGACCTCTCACCCACGATTCCTCTCGACGACAAGTACAAAGAAATTCTTCAAAACTGGCTATAAAACGCTGGATAATGCCTTGTTTAAGTCCTGGAGAGGCCATAAAATGTATGTAACACAATAAATATATTTTCAGATGAAAATAAGCTTTAATTTTGTAGAATAAACCGCGTTTTCTTCAAACTTGGAGACAACTTCAAAACGCGTCTGCACACTACACGTGCCAAAGGAAAAAGATGAACTGACGTCACTCTGTCTGGACAGGAAGCAAGTATGATGCGCCACCTAGCGAATGCACACTACTGACCGGTCCTGCCGGTATTATATACAGGACGACTTTTTCTGGCGTTTGGTGGGACCGGTCGCGCCGACCGGTAAAGCAATTGTCCATTGGATAGGATGTATTAACGCAATAAAATTATATTTCATATGGACAGATACTCTTTCAGTGTAAGAAGTGCCTTGACTAATGAAAACAAAGCTTTGTAAATTATTGTTACACTTAAGAAATTTTCATCAGAGTAGTTTAACACTAGATAAATTTATTATATTAACAATTAAGATGATACAAATATAGATTCAGTGTGTATAAAAGAAATGCTTCACTGTAAGTAAGCAGAAAGGCTATATACACACGCAATGCATGTTTCAAAAATGTGGGTTCATTTTATCAGTGCAGAAAAGACTGGCACTCGTGTAGAATTCTACAGTAACAGTAGTAAACTGGCAAGATCTACAAGAGCATTATTGATTTTTCCAAGTGGGTCCTATACATATATATATAATTAAGAAGTCAAAAGCAATGTTTACAATGTAGCAATGTAGTTCTTTTTCAACGGCTGAAAGAAAATGACGTAACTATCCCTCTCGTAAATAATAGTCCGTGCATAGCAACAGTGACTCTGTCTGCTGCACCATCTGGCGGACGTTAGGTAAACAAATTTTACGTACTTGCGTTGATAGCCCCTTAAGAATTTAAGATACACTTCGAAGTTTCAGTGAGGACACTGAATGGCAGAGTAAAGATCATGGCCCAGTTTCACAAAGGCCTACTAAATATAGAAGATAAGATGTTATTAAAGCTAGATCCTAGTAGGTCCTTAGCAGCCACTACAAAAGTGTTCCACTGAGCTGATACTTGGAACCTACCAAGTTTCTGAGACAGCAGGGCTTCTAGTGAGGAGAGCCTACTAATTACCACAATGAAAACTATCTCAGTGAAGCAGATAGTAGAGACTTAGTCAACTAGTAGCACTTAGCAGCCTATTAAGGAGATAGTAGGCCTTTGCGAAAGTGGGATAAGGTTTTTAGCAGAGATCTACAATACCTAAGTGTAGCCGCTTCCTTCCCATGTGGTGGGGCATTAGTATAGGCTTGGGTGGATAAGCTGATACAATCATTGGCTCAAGTCTGTAGGCAACTGGGTCAAACTAAAACATGACAAAAATAACCAGAAGCTATGTCATCTGTTCAACAAAATTCTGATACCAAAATCTTTTTTATATTGAAAACTTATTCCAATAAATGTTCTTATAAATTTTTAGTCTTGAATATATCACTTATGCATGTAATTTTAAGAAAAAATTGAAGAAAAACTACAAGCAAGAAACTCTCTCAACAAGAAAATAAATTTAACCTGTCATATTAACCAAATAAAATTGGAAAACATCTCTACTAGATTACTGTAACAGAATAAGAAATACAATACTGAACTATTAGGAGAACAAGTTCAGCAACACAACATTCCTTTCTTGTTGGATATCAGCATTTTGCTTTTTGTAAATATTTCCATGAAACAGATTTCAACTATTTAAATTTTCTGTTATTTTTAAACAAGGAAATCCTGCAAGTTCTGGTAACTTTTACATTGAAACAAATGAACAGAAAGTACCTGAGTTCAAAATTTACCACTTATTTTAAGCTTTATCAGAACTTACTGGATGGAAAATATTGAAGAAACTAGGACACGTGGGGAACTTGAACTCATCTCCAAGCTGCTCCACCCCTCTAACTGTGAGGAACATGGCAACTGGTGAGCCAAGGGCAAAGAAATGACAGGGCTGGAAGTCCAACTGAGGATACTTCACCAGAGGTTGTCCAATACCGGTTCCTCCAAGCACAAAGTCCACTGAACTGCCATGACTGTGAGGCAATAGGGATTCACTGAAACACAGGGAGACTACTTGAATAAATAGGCAAAATACAGACTGTTCGTGCTTTGCTGAATACATGCAGACATACTCATTTCCTACAGATTACAGACTTTCTTGTACCAGTTCCTCCAATGAAGAAGTACTCTGAACTGCCACAACTACTGGTACAGTAACATGATTTTGTAGGGCGTTATAGGTTTTTAGCTGCACAACATTAATCATTAACAGCCCAAGGGTGCTAGGGTGATGAAGAGTGATGAGTTTTTGCAACCTACATATTCTTAACCACATATTATACTTTATTTACACAGAGTCATACAGTAAAAAACACCACATGAAAGCTTGTGAACAAGTTAGGATTTTGCACAATTTTCAAGATACTATAAATGTACTAGATACAACTTGTGCAAGTATAACATATACATGTAAAGCTTTCTAAAACTTTTTAGTAGAGAAATAATTTCTGATTGCCATTGGCATACTTTTGGGAAAAATAACAAGACTCCGTCTTTTTCATAGAAATGTTGTGCTTGTTGTTAGTAGAAGTCATAGAGCAATGATTTTATGTGAATCACACCATGTACATGATCGTTGTAGAAGGTAATATAATCCATATTTTGTTTTGAACCACCTTACTTGAACACATCATCAATCTAACACAAACCTGGGAGTTTGGCTGACCCCTAGTTGTTGCTGGTCTGCCTGGTTTTGTTGTTCTTCTTTCTGTCGTTCCAACTCTTTCTGTTTTGCAGCTTCTTCTTTTAGCTTCTGTGTAAGCTCTTTCTTTTCTGTCTCCTAAATATTATTTTTTAAAACTTGTAAGGATTTTAAACATCTGTTATTACTTTTCCTGAAGTTGTTTCTTGTTCTCGGTTTTTTTTTTTGGTTTGTTCGAAGGTCACTGAACCACACTTATCACAGATAGATATACTCTATGAGACTTCATTAGTCTTACAACTATACTTTTTGGTGTCAAAGATGAGGTTCTACATCCCTATCAACAACTAAGGTTATATCATGAAAGACCCTGTGTCTGTCCCACATGGTTCTATGGGCCGGATTCAAACCCATAACCACAGATATGAGAGGCAAGTAGGAAACACCAAACTAGGGACCTACTCAGCCACTCTGGCATTTACTACAGTAGCTGACTTTCTCCTTTATAAATTGCTTAAAACATTAGGCATGTAATATACCTGCTTGATTTTCTGCTTTGCAATAAACCCTTGTATTTTCTTTCTTGGGCCCATTGGTAACCCCATCTCCTTTATATCAGAGTCTGAACACATGGTCTGAAAAAAATACAAACAAAATACATCCAGTCATGAATTATATAAGTGAGAAGTTTCACCATACATTAATCTTGGCCATTTACAAAATTGAGAATATGTGAATATTTCTTTCTGTTAAAACGTCCACTTACTCATTATTATCAGTATTTACTCTCATAAGAAGAAAAAGGTAAATTTTCTCCCATCGAGAGTTAATGGATTTAATTTTTAATTGATGCACCATCAGATAATCACTGCTGCAAATTTTAGCCTGTAATTTACGCAGACTTACTTTTCTTCTATTATGGACAATAGTGACAACCTATATTCTCACTTGCTCAAATCTGGGGCATACAGGTCCCAAGGTCAGATTGTATAGTATGCATTAAATTAACAGTTTTACAATTTCTTTCACATGGGTCTTCTACAGTTCTGCATCATTTAAAATCATAGAGGTCCAGAATAGTACCATGACTACTTGTACCAGAAAAATGTTCCAAGATTATCAATAACTATAGCTGTAATACACTCTTAACTTACACATTAGCAGAACATATACAATTCAATTACTTGATACAATTGCAGTTACTATGCTATGATATTTTATCTATATTCATAAGTTAGAAGACAAATCTGTACTTGGATCAGTGAATATTAAATGCAAGGAGATACACGACATGCAAACTTGTGAAAGCTGGAAAGCTTATTTTATATCAGATTCATGCACTGTGGAACTATAGATCTAAAACTATATTTCTTGTGATATTCTCAAAACTACAGCTTTTGATAATTGTAAAGCAAAGCTTCTTAATCATGAGGGGAAAAAACATCAAGAAAAACATAAAACAGAACTGAAGCTAAACTACAAATCAGTCTTTTTGCAAAATGGTGAAAATAAAAAAAATATGTGGGTAAATTATGGAAATGATATCAGACATTCATAGGCTGAGGTTGATGGGGGGGGACTAGAGGACTTCATGCTTGGTGAGAGTTTGGAAAGTTGCTTTAAAATTGCCAAGTTTGTGACATATCATAAATATTTTAGAAATTATACAAAGAGATGCAATAATGTGAAAAGGTAAGTCTGCTTTCAATATATATATATATTTTTTTGTGTTTTTGATTTTCCAAATAAGGGCAGTGAATAAAACATTGCTCATACATATTTATTTCAACTGCAACTGATTAGTGAAAGACATTGTTAGTTCTGTAGAATTCTTTTGATGCTTATATTTTTTGCAATTTACTTGTGAGTAATGCAACAGAATATAATGTGTGCTTGGGATACATAACTGCTTGAACAATGCACAATACAATGGGGGTTGTAAACTCACACAGGGACCAAACTTGAATAAAGTAAATAACATAAATATGCTTTAAAAAACTTTGCAAATTACCATCTGTTGATGAATGGAACATGAAAAAGAGAAAATCAGGAACATTAGAGGTTGCAAGTAATCAGATCTGAAACAACTGCAGAGATGATGAACAAATGCAAGTGATTACTGCAATCACAATAACCACAGTCAAAATACAGATTCCCCTTTCCTGTAGAACTCCCTTAAATATCAATTCCTTGTGTCCTGATCACACTAGAACCAGTATTTCTGGCAGTTACATGTGGCAGGCAAAACAGAGGCGGAATGTTATACTGCCCATAACACCCAGCTCCAAACCTCTAGCTATGGTCTTGCTACAGGCGAGATACAGAAGATAATAGGAATTGGGAGTGACAATGCAACAGTAGAGACAAGATTACCTAATGTTTAACACGGAAAAGAAACTGTAAAGAAACAGTAGCATAATGACAAACATGCGAATTGACTGGAGATACAGAGACAAAATCTCACAGAATGAGGAGGAAAGATAGCAGAAGAGCTACAGAAATAAGAAGGCAACCTGCACTTATAGCCAGTTACAGGCGATGGCTTCATACCACCTATGGTAAGTAGAAGTTTTGATTGTTGGAAATTTCACTCTGTTGCCAGATGAAGGGGGAGATTAAAGAAGGAGTCAGACGATTCAGAAAGGAAGAGGGATGGGACTAAGCTGGGGTTTGTGGAGGAGGGGACAGGCATCTCATCCAACTGTAACTGTAACCCAAACTGGCTGTTGTGTAATCAAGACATAAGGAAGTCTTTCCCATTGAAATTTATTGTTGGAATTTCTGGTTAGGTAAATGTTTTATTCTGATTTTAAAGTTTGACTTGAAAGGGTTTTACTATGATCTCATTTTTAATTTTCTCGAACAGTAAACTATCATGGATCCTGTTCAGGTCCAACATGCAATACCATAAATTGTACACTGACAAAAGGCAAAGGTTCGAGACACTCGAGTTAAGACTGAAAAGCGATTAATAGCTATTAATGTTTTGTTTGCTACTGGTACCGTTCAAAAGTCATTTGACAACAAATTGTAACAAATTTTATTGTAATTTAACTTTTTGTAAGTTAAATACTTACCTTATCCTCACAAATGCTTACTTGGTTTTGTGGAGGCAAAACGCGGCGACCAACAAGAATATTTAAAAATTATTCTTGTTCGAGAGATGAACCCCGTAGTTAGTGATAGGTGCGCATGCGCACAACACATTGTCGGTTGGACTTTGTCGAGAGATCTTCATTTAATTTTTGGTCCCCTGTAAAACAAACGTGTGAGGGGAGGAAGGGTGGGTCTGTCCTTGTGAGGATAAGGTAAGTATTTAACTTACAAAAAGTTAAATTACAATAAAATTTGTTACATTTTATTGCGTAAAATAGCCTTACCTTATCCTCACAAATGCTTGATTCCAACCATAACAGGAGGAGGGGTTTGTTTTGCAACCTCCCTGTTAATAGATTATGGGGTTCACCATGAAAGCATTTGATGGAGAGGATAAGATAAGCTTAAGTATGCTACAACAGAATTTTCCATTACTGTAAAATATCTGTAAAGATAAGTAATGATAGGTAACCTCATGAATATTCATGATGTACTGTTGTAGTTGACACTTGTCCAATGTAGCATAAAGTTGTCCTATATCTAAACCATCACCCATAACTGTGTGGTGGGGAATGGCTTCCTGGGTCCCTCGAGCTGGGAGCTGTCATCCAGCAAGAAGGCACCCCAAGCTGGCTTCTGTGTTTTACAAAACACAGTCATGAGGCCATCTGCCACAGAAGAAGACATATGTCCATACAAGATACTGGTATGGAAGGAAGAGTAAAGTATGTAAGCCATATGAAATACGCAAGAACATACTCAAAGCCAATCACATGCTGAGCAGAAACCACTGGGCCTAATTGTAATCTGTTTGGTCTGTGGACTGCCAGGACACATAGCTTAAAAGGTAGAAAATGTGTTGTGGCTCTTCCAATGGCAGGAGCCTAAAATCTGCCCATCCTTGAATATTAAAGAAGCAGACATGGACCTAACCTCATGGACCTTAACCTGTAGGTCCTGTGTATCAAAATAGGATGTCTGATAAGCCAATAAGACAGTCTGTCTGATCCAAGAAGAGATAGTAGATCCCATGAGACCTCTGTCAAAGCCTTCCTTAAAGGACATAAACAAGAGATACTTTCCCTTCTTTAAAGCACTAGTTCTGTCTAGATAGTATCTAAGTGCTCTGACAGGGTATAAAGTCATATCCCCAGTCAAGTCTGAGCTCAAAAAAGGTTTAAAAGCTGGAAGGACCACTGGTTTTAGCGAATCTGGGCAATCAGAAGCCAACTGATTCTTTGCTAAGAAGGCAGGAGAAGGAGAAATAGTGACCTCCTTCCAGTGAGGTTTATGCCTGAGGGAAGAGAATGTCCAAGCGTGCACCTCCCCCCTTCTTTTGCCAGATGCCAAAGCCATCAGGAAAACAGTCTTGAAAGTCAAAATCTTAAGACTTGCATCCTTCAAAGGTTCAAAAGGAGCCTTAGACAAAGACCTAAGAACCAAAGATACTAGTAGGTCCCAAGAGGGAAAACCCCTATTTAGAATGGGTTTGTCCCTGAAAAGCTTGCAAGGAGTCTATTTAGGTGCAAACTCTTGCCTACTTCCTGGCCAAAAGGTCCCAAATGGTCAGCTATTGCAGTTCTGTAGCCAGCAATTGTGGCAGGTTTCAAATTTTTGACCGTAAATAAGTGGTTCAAAAATTCTTCTATGTCTGAGGTAGAAGGCTCTGCGCTGACCACCTTGTACTGTTGGCACCAGAGTTCAAAAATGGACCACCTTGACTGATAGAATCTTCTAGATGAGGGTCTTTGAGGTGCCTTAATTCTATCTGCCACCTGCTCAGAGAATGATTCAAGTGATTCTGAGTGGTGTCTAGGTGCCAAACATGCAGATTCAGATACATGAGATTCTGATGGAACTTCTGACTGAACGGTTGTTTTAACAGATGAGGCCATTGAGGTAGTTGTAATGGGGCTTGGTTGACAGATTCACTAGATCCCAAAACCAAAGCATTCTGGGCCACCCTGGTGCTACTACTATCATCTTGCACCTGTAGGTGTTCATTTTCTGTATGACTTTTGGTATGAGTGCTACAGAACAAAAGGCATAGCCGTCCAGACCCTCCCAAGAGATGTTCAATGCATCTATGTTCATAGCATTTGCATCTGGGACTGGTGAGACATGGATTGGTAGTTTGTGATTCAATTTGGTGGCAAATATATCCACCATTGGTTTGTGCCAAACTTTGCCAAATTAGGCTGAATATTTGAGGATGAAGTGACCATTCTGTTTGAATTATTTGTCCTTCCTGGAGAGACTGTCGGCTATGACATTGAGGCAACCCTGAATGTGTTTGGCTCTTGTGAGTATGTTTCGAGGATTGCAGTAGGCCAAGGTGCACCAAACCAGGAAACACATGTCCCATGAGTGTGTTCCCCCTTGTTTGTTCAGATAACTGACCACAGTGGCGCTGTCTGTTACTCTCAGAACTCTTTTGTCTAGAATTTTGTTTTAAAAGCTTTTTAAGGCCAGAAACACTGCCTTTAACTCTAGGACATAGATATGAAGTAATTTCTCTTGATCTGTCCAATAGCCACTGATTGTCATGTTTTGTAAATGAGCTCCCCAACCCTGATTTGACGCATCTGTGAAAATAAGGGTATTGTGTTCCTGTGGAAGAAAAGGACAACCCATTTTAGAATTTTTTGGATCTTTCCACCACTGAAGATGCTTTTTCAGAAGGTTTGAAACAGGAATCTTCAGGTCTAGAGACTGGGGATCCTGCCAGTTTGTTTTTAGGTACCATTGGAAAGGGCGCATATATAACCGACCCATTGGTATTGTCTTTTCTAGGGATGCTAGTACACCTATCAGGGACATAAGCAACCTTGGGGTTGTTTGTGATGCGATCTCCATGTCCTGAACAGACTTTTCTAGAATTTTCAACTTCTTTTCGATTGGAAAGACTTTTCCTGTATCAAATCGAAATGGTAACCCAGAAAGTCGATTTTTTTTTGTGTAGGTTCGAGCTCTGATTTTTCTAAATTATCACAAAGCCGAGTTCTTGAATCGTATGGAGGAGTTCTTTTGTCCGGAGCTGGCACTGGTGTCTGGTATTTGCTCTTAACAACCAGTCGTCCAGGTATTGGTGAACTCAAATTCCGCGAGACTGAAGAATGAGCCTTGCTTCTTTCACAATCCGCGTGAACTATAGGGGTGCAGACGCCAACCCCAATGGCCGTGGTTTGAACTGATACATTTGTTTGTCTACATGGAAACATAGCCAATGTTGAGAATCTGGGTGTATGGGCACGTGAAAGAACGCATCTTTCAGGTCTATCGAAACTAGCCATTCGCCTTTTATGACCGAGTTTCTGATTATCTCTGCTATCTCCATTTTAAAAGTTGGAACTAGCAGGCATTTCCCCAGGACACTGAGATCTATCACAGGGCGCCATTTATTGTCGGGTTCTGGTACAAGAAATAATCTACTGTCAAACCTGGAGTTGTGCAATCCTTGAGATGGTAAATTGCGCTTTTTGAAGCATTAGCAGCACGCAATCTTCTAGGTAGCCATGTTTTTCCTGTCTGTAACCGCTTTAAATTATGGGATGTACAGACATGGGCGGATTCAACTGGAATATTATTCGATAAACCTTCTCAAGATTTGCACAACCCTTGTATTTGGTACGGAGATTTGTTGAAACTGGTCATTAATCTTTTGTGACCGAGTCTCTTTATAAAATTTGTCAACTCCATTTCACAGCTTGGAGGGACAAACGCATGTTGAGGACACAGAGATCCCTACTGGCCAATGATATTGTGGGATTAATGCAAAGAAAATGCCAGGAATGGTCATCCATCCAAGGACTAACCTTGCCCAATGCAGTTTAACTTCCTTAAATAGAGAAGAACTCCTGGTGCAGCCTATCCGTACTGTACACTTATAAAGCACATAGCACATCAACGATCTATGTCTTGATAAACAAAACAATATTTTCATCCATAAGAAGCACCATTGTGTCAGATATGATAGAAGTAACAATTTTACTGAGAAAATCCAGCGACTTGTAGTCATTTACAGAATAAATAGTGTGTAAATGAACATAGTAAATGTAACACAATATTTTCAGCAACATGGCGGATTGTTTTCCTGTCTGTAGCACCTGCAGTAGAGCTACATGAAAGGGGAGTTTCGATTGGAGGGCTACATAGTACCCATTCAAAAACTGCACAACTCTGAGATGGCAATAATATTTCCACTTCAACCAGCAATTTATAGTTATTTCTTCTACTACACCAGAATCCCCTATTTCATTGAGAATATTGGTGGGGAAGCATATGTATTATCTTCTCTATAATGAAGTAATAAATGGTCCACCAGCCAGTTGTAGAATAAAGACAAGGCAATGGAGGAAATTAACCATCTTGATGCCTGGTTTGTAGGTTGAAAGCAACGTTGATAAACTTCTGAAGTAGATCTTGTAGGACTGACTGTTTTTCAGGCTACAGGAAATCAGCTAACTGCTGGTACGGTAGAGTACTATTGAATGGTTACTGCTGCATTCATTCATAAAAATCCACCAGGACTTCATGAGAGGGATTTGCTATTGGATGATCTGAAGTATATTTTTGGATTCGAGATGAAGGGTCATCTTCTGTGTGTCTACCAAGTAGAGAGGCTACTAGCTTTCTGGAGGTTTAATTACTAACCCCAGAAAACGAGTTTTAATCTGCCCAGCTATCAAATCTCAACATCAACTGGTGTTGCAAAAGCAAACTCTAGTAGATCTTCTACTGCTAGCTGTTTTTCAGTCGCAGGAGACCTCTTAACGCCATCTTCAGGAAAATGTGGCTAGTTCAAAGACTTCTGATGAACATCCCTCATAAATGAAGAGGTAGGCAGCTTGAACCCAAAAAACTGAAGAATCTCCAGTAAAAGATCCTCTACCAAAAGCTGTTTTACAGCCAAGGGGGATCTAAGAATGCTGTCATGGATTACTCAACCTTCAGCATGAAATATTGTACTTCAGATCTGTAGAATAGGAAGTCTTAAACTTCTTTCTTCATAGCACGAACTCTATGAATTCTTAAAGAACGCATCTGCTGTCTAGGAAATGGGCAGAGTTGAAAAAGCTTCACGTGTTGCCTCCTCGACGACCAAAAATTGAATGAAGATCTCTCGACAAAGTCCAACCGACAATGTGTTGTGCGCATGCGCACCTATCACTAACTACGGGGTTCATCTCTCGAACAAGAATAATTTTTAAATATTCTTGTTGGTCGCCGCGTTTTGCCTCCACAAAACCAAGTAAGCATTTGTGAGGATAAGGTAAGGCTATTTTACGCAATAAAAATTATACTTTTAAATGACCTGCAAAATTCAAACATCAAAGCTTCATAAAAACAGTTACATTTTAGACAACTTTATATGCATTACTGTGATGTTGCCACGTTGTTCTTAGGTTTTATATTTCTTCATTTGGCTAAAATATCAATGGAAGTTACTGAGACCTGTCTTTCACACAAGTATTAAAACATAGGTCATATCCTGTACTTTTTGATGAATTTTTGGATGTGACAGAAAATATATGTATTTTTTTTTTTGCACTACAAACTAATTTACAAATGCCATGACCATACATTGGAAAAGTAATTTTACTAGTAGATTTCACCCTTACCAAAAAACAAGCAAAGAGCAAAATTAAACTGTTAATGCCACATTTCCAATGTTATAACAAAGTGATATAAGAGTAGGTTACTTATACAAGACAGAACACTTTCAAGTATCAAACACAGAAGACTCTACACATGTAAAAGTTGTATAATTATTTTTTTGTGCCCTCACATCAGAAAATGCTGTATTTTTGTTGGAAGTTAGCTATAGGTAGAACCAATATTCTGTGGATATTGGAAGGTCTAATCATACAAAGTCTACTGCTCAATGTCATTTCTAGAATGCCTTCGAATGGGAGCGTGAAGATGTAATTAGAAGGGTTAAGACTACACTGTTAAAAATATCCAAGGTGCTTCATATCATTGATGAAATCGGTCAAAGACACATAGGTTTTATTCACAAAGTATCACGGTTAGGATTTTGTTGTCAAAAATTAGATTTGTTATGTGAATTATTAAGTCAAAATAACATGGATGCAGAGTATGCCCATCAACAAAGAAACTGCAGAGTTATCGGGCAGAAAAATCTATATATTATCATGGAGATTAGTTTTTATTACCAACCCCAAGTCAACATTAATAGAATTTTGATTCAATTGGACACATTTTGTAAGAAAATTCAATGAGTTAAAAAAGGGTCAAAGTAGAATTTTGACAACTGTCATAACACATTTTCCAGTAAAAAAAATTATTTCAACTGTTCGTATGACAAATTTCAATGACTACTGCCTCTCTTTACTTAATTAAATGAGTACCCCATGTTGTACATTACACAGGCTGTGGTGGAATGGAAACTTCTTGCTCTACATATGTGAACACACTATCTCCTCACCAGAGTATCCATGTCGATATGTTCCCTGTCAAACACGGGCTGAAAGCTCTGCAGTCCTAGCTTCTCCAGCAGTTCTTGTATAGTGTTCACCTCATCCCCAGACCTCCCCTCCTCCCTCACAAAACTCTCACTCAAGTCCTGTAAATAATGCAGAAGTGCATCAGTGAAATCAGTTAGCACACAGAAAACCCTCACAAGTCCTGTAAATAATACACAAGTGTATCAGTGAAATCAGTTAGCACACAGAAAACCCTCACAAGTCCTGTAAACAATACACAAGTGCATCAGTGAAATCAGTTAGCACACAGAAAACCCTCACAAGTCCTGTAAATAATGCACAAGTACCTCAGTGAAATCAGTTAGCACACAGAAAACCCTCACAAGTCCTGTAAACAATACACAAGTGCATCAGTGAAATCAGTTAGCACACAGAAAACCCTCACAAGTCCTGTAAATAAAACACAAGTGCATCAGTGAAATCAGTTAGCTCACAGAAAACCCTCACAAGTCCTGTAAATAATGCACAAGTGCATCAGTGAAATCAGTTAGCACACAGAAAACCCTCACAAGTCCTGTAAATAATGCACAAGTGCATCAGTGAAACAGGTAGTCACACAGAAAACCCTCACTCAAGTCCAGTGAATAATACACAAGTGCATCAGTGAAATCAGTTAGCACACAGAAAACCCTCACAAGTCCAGTAAATAATACACAAGTGCATCAGTGAAATCAGTTAGCACACAGAAAACCCTCACAAGTCCTGTAAATAATGCACAAGTGCATCAGTGAAATCAGTTAGCTCACAGAAAACCCTCACAAGTCCTGTAAATAATGCACAAGTACCTCAGTGAAATCAGTTAGCACACAGAAAACCCTCACAAGTCCTGTAAATAATGCACAAGTGCATCAGTGAAATCAGTTAGCTCACAAAAAACCCTCACAAGTCCTGTAAATAATGCACAAGTGCATCAGTGAAATCAGTTAACACACAGAAAACCCTCACAAGTCCTGTAAATAATGCACAAGTGCATCAGTGAAATCAGTTAACACACAGAAAACCCTCACAAGTCCTGTAAATAATGCACAAGTGCATCAGTGAAATCAGTTAGCACACAGAAAACCCTCACAAGTCCTGTAAATAATGCACAAGTGCATCAGTGAAATCAGTTAGCTCACAGAAAACCCTCACAAGTCCTGTAAATAATGCACAAGTGCATCAGTGAAATCAGTTAGCACACAGAAAACCCTCACAAGTCCTGTAAATAATGCACAAGTACCTCAGTGAAATCAGTTAACACACAGAAAACCCTCACAAGTCCTGTAAATAATGCACAAGTGCATCAGTGAAATCAGTTAGCACACAGAAAACCCTCACAAGTCCTGTAAATAATGCACAAGTGCATCAGTGAAATCAGTTAGCTCACAAAAAACCCTCACAAGTCCTGTAAATAATGCACAAGTGCATCAGTGAAATCAGTTAGCTCACAAAAAACCCTCACAAGTCCTGTAAATAATGCACAAGTGCATCAGTGAAATCAGTTAGCACACAGAAAACCCTCACAAGTCCTGTAAATAATGCACAAGTGCATCAGTGAAATCAGTTAGCTCACAAAAAACCCTCACAAGTCCTGTAAATAATGCACAAGTGCATCAGTGAAATCAGTTAGCACACAGAAAACTCACAAGTCCTGTAAATAATGCACAAGTACCTCAGTGAAATAAGCTACGATGCCCCAAAACTATCTCAAAGTTTGTAAATTTTACTTCTCAGTAACAGGGAATTATAATTAGAAATGTTCTACTTGGGGATGTTGAGTGTGCACATCACAGGCATCTATTTCCAAGAGTTTCATTTTCACTGTCTGATATTATTCCAGCTCACCTTTGGTGTAGACTCGTCAGTAGAAGCCGACTGGTTCAGCACACCATTGTGTTCTGATGTGGGAATGGATGCAGAAGTGTCTGCCTGTGATTGGCTCTCTTGTCCTACAAAGACAATTATTAAAACAAACAGCGTAGTATGTTGCCAATTATTCACAATGACAATGTTTCTGATGTAAATTTATAAGTACTGTGTTGTAGACTTCACAACTTTCCTGAACAACCTTTCATACTGTGAAAGAATTACTGTTCGAGTTGAAAGTTTCACAGGATACTTAATTAAATAACAGTGTTGTTACCAGATGAGCTTGTATAAAGAAAATGTGTTTTTACTGAAAATCAAACAATTATTAAACTATTAAGTATAGTAACCCATCAATGAAATTAATACTCTTGTGAAAATTAAAATTTTCAATTAAACTTTAGTGCAATTTGGGCCAGCTAATATTTTAACTTCCACAGCTTTGGTAGTACTGTTGAGACACTACTGACTAGCTACCTCTAACAACATTGTTTACTATGTATGTCTTGAGGCTGTAATTAGATGTATTTTTTTTTCAAAAGCACAGTTGAAGTGAGTGGCAGTACTGGTATTTAGACAACTTACCTGGCTCCTGCTGATGTACTAGAAGATCAAAGAGAATCAAGGAGCCCAGGCTGTGACCACTGACTGATACGCCACCCTTAAAACTAGTGTTTCTACTCAGGAAAAGCGAGTACAGTCGGTTTATTTCTGCCCCCACTGTATCAGCTATTTTCTACAAGATAATAAAATGTCACAGCATGTTTCAATATTATCTTTCCATCGTGGATGAGGTTCATATCTTTGTGATTTGCACAGCCCGAAACTGAGGTTTCTGAATATATGATATGCTCTTTGTCCTGTACTTGGAAGCAAAAACCACTTGCCCATTTCTTACACTATATGTCCAGACTGGAGATAAGTTAAAAACAGAGACTCACAAACTGGTGTTTTGTATTGAAATTTTTAACTTTAGTGAAATTTTTAACTCCATATGTTTGTGCCTTATCATCACAGGGTAAAGCCGGGAGAGGTATTCAGACTATTCAAATATCCATATGAAATGGGTGACATTTGGGTTCATTTTGCAAATCTGAATATTCATTTTTAAATACTTATAAAAGTGCTGATCAGAGTTTCACAATCATCAACATGATTGAACCTCTCAATTAATGAATACACACATCTATCTATTTATCTGTTCTTTCCTTTAAAAACAAAATTTTTTCTTTTAAATAGAGCAAAAATGAAATGGAAAAATTCACATTACCTGAGCATACGTTGGACTAGAATAGAACAAGATATCTAATAAGGTGTCGTTAGTAAAATGCCGCAGTTTTCCAATGCTGTTCAATGTGATTGCTTTAAGACGCCTGAAAGGAAGAATACAATATATTCAATAACATATTCACCAAGATATAAATCATTTTCTTAGAAAGGTGTCCTATAACTGATGTTGTGAATTTAAGCTTACAATCAGGAAGAAAGTTTCTTCTGTCATAATGAAACAATCTTTGATTAACATTGGATATTTCAGAAATTTTGAATGGAAGTTCTGTTTTAAAGTTTGAATCTGTAAATACATGTTTTGCTAAGCATGATTTTAAAAAACTAAACTAGAGGATTGCTCGCAAAAAAAAGGTAATGTTTTTGCATAGCAAAAGCAAAGCGTCCCGAAAAGGATATAAAGGTGAGTGCTAAAGTATTAAGAAAATGCTTCGTTTCTAGCCTTATACTGTTGTGGCAACCAAAGTCAGCGCAGTCTGCTCTATCTAGCATGGTTTTCAAGATATAAGCATTTTTGTGTTTTGCAAAAAATAAAAAAATTTAAAATGTCCGCTATATTTGGCGAGACAAAAATATTTTGAAAATTGGCATGGCTACTCTGCAGAGATACCCAGCAGGTCCAAAATTTTGTTGAGTTCGCTCCATATAGCACGGTTTTCGAGATATAAGCATTTTTGTGTTTTGCAAAAACTTTGAAAATTCAAAATGGCCACCATTTTTGGGGAGACAAAAATTTTTGTCAAGACCACTGCCACGGTGTGTATCTCCCGCCGAGCATTAAAGGAGAAGAAATAGCTTTTCCGAGATATTCACAATTTTTCATTTTCATGTGTGAAAGCTCTTCCAAAAGTAGGTGAATGAGTTATTTGAGAAAAATTGGCTATCTGCAATACTATTAAGAGATAATTCACATTTACTCATTTTGAGTAGGTGAATAATTATCTATGGGTCTGAAACTTCACCAAGTGAAAGCTCTCCCAAAAGTAGGTGAATGAGTTATTTGAGAAAAATTGGCTATCTGCAATACTTTTAGAGATAATTCGCATTTACTCATTTTGAGTAGGTGAGTAATTAGCTATGGGTCTGAAACTTCACCATGTGAAAGCTCTCCCACAAGTAGATGAATGAGTATTTGATAAAAATTGGGTATCCGCAATACTTTTACAGATAATTAGCAGTTACTCATTTTGAGTAGGTGAATAAATAGCTATGGGTCTGAAACTTCACAGAGTGAAAGCCCTCCCAAAAGTAGGTGAATGAGTTATTTGAGAAAAATTGGCTATCTGCAATACTTTTAGAGATAATTCACATTTACTCATTTTGAGTAGGTGAATAATTAGCTATGGGTCTGAAACTTCACCAAGTGAAAGCTCTCCCAAAAGTAGGTGAATGAGTTATTTGAGAAAAATTGGCTATCTGCAATACTTTTAGAGATAATTCGCATTTACTCATTTTGAGTAGGTGAGTAATTAGCTATGGGTCTGAAACTTCACCAAGTGAAAGCTCTCCCAAAAGTAGGTGAATGAGTTATTTGAGAAAAATTGGCTATCTGCAATACTTTTAGAGATAATTCGCATTTACTCATTTTGAGTAGGTGAGTAATTAGCTATGGGTCTGAAACTTCACCAAGTGAAAGCTCTCCCAAAAGTAGGTGAATGATTTATTTGAGAAAAATTGGCTATCTGCAATACTTTTAGAGATACTTCGCATTTACTCATTTTGAGTAGGTGAATAAATAGCTATGGGTCTGAAACTTCACAGAGTGAAAGCTCTCCCAAAAGTAGGTGAATGAGTTATTTGAGAAAAATTGGCTATCTGCAATACTTTTAGAGATAATTCACATTTACTCATTTTGAGTAGGTGAATAATTAGCTATGGGTCTGAAACTTCACCAAGTGAAAGCTCTGCCAAAAGTAGGTGAATGAGTTATTTGAGAAAAATTGGCTATCTGCAATACTTTTAGAGATAATTCGCATTTACTCATTTTGAGTAGGTGAGTAATTAGCTATGGGTCTGAAACTTCACCAAGTGAAAGCTCTCCCAAAAGTAGGTGAATGAGTTATTTGAGAAAAATTGGCTATCTGCAATACTTTTAGAGATAATTCGTATTTACTCATTTTCAGTAGGTGAGTAATTAGCTATGGGTCTGAAACTTTACCAAGTGAAAGCTCTCCCAAAAGTAGGTGAATGATTAATTTGAGAAAAATTGGCTATCTGCAATACTTTTAGAGATAATTCGCATTTACTCATTTTGAGTAGGTGAGTAATTAGCTATGGGTCTGAAACTTCACAGAGTGAAAGCTCTCCCAAAAGTAGGTGAATGAGTTATTTGAGAAAAATTGGCTATCTGCAATACTTTTAGAGATAATTCGCATTTACTCATTTTGAGTAGGTGAGTAATTAGCTATGGGTCTGAAACTTCACCAAGTGAAAGCTCTCCCAAAAGTAGGTGAATGATTAATTTGAGAAAAATTGGCTATCTGCAATACTTTTAGAGATAATTCGCATTTACTCATTTTGAGTAGGTGAGTAATTAGCTATGGGTCTGAAACTTCACCAAGTGAAAGCTCTCCCAAAAGTAGGTGAATGATTTATTTGAGAAAAATTGGCTATCTGCAATACTTTTAGAGATACTTCGCATTTACTCATTTTGAGTAGGTGAATAAATAGCTATGGGTCTGAAACTTCACAGAGTGAAAGCTCTCCCAAAAGTAGGTGAATGAGTTATTTGAGAAAAATTGGCTATCTGCAATACTTTTAGAGATAATTCACATTTACTCATTTTGAGTAGGTGAATAATTAGCTATGGGTCTGAAACTTCACCAAGTGAAAGCTCTGCCAAAAGTAGGTGAATGAGTTATTTGAGAAAAATTGGCTATCTGCAATACTTTTAGAGATAATTCGCATTTACTCATTTTGAGTAGGTGAGTAATTAGCTATGGGTCTGAAACTTCACCAAGTGAAAGCTCTCCCAAAAGTAGGTGAATGAGTTATTTGAGAAAAATTGGCTATCTGCAATACTTTTAGAGATAATTCGCATTTACTCATTTTCAGTAGGTGAGTAATTAGCTATGGGTCTGAAACTTCACCAAGTGAAAGCTCTCCCAAAAGTAGGTGAATGAGTTATTTGAGAAAAATTGGCTATCTGCAATACTTTTAGAGATAATTCGCATTTACTCATTTTGAGTAGGTGAGTAATTAGCTATGGGTCTGAAACTTCACCAAGTGAAAGCTCTCCCAAAAGTAGGTGAATGATTTATTTGAGAAAAATTGGCTATCTGCAATACTTTTAGAGATACTTCGCATTTACTCATTTTGAGTAGGTGAGTAATTAGCTATGGGTCTGAAACTTCACCATGTGAAAGCTCTTCCAAAAGTAGGTGAATGAGTTATTTGAGAAAAATTGGCTATCTGCAATATTTTAAGAGATAATTCGCATTTACTCATTTTGTGTAGGTGAGTAATTAGCTATGGGTCTGAAACTTCACAGAGTGAAAGCTCTCCCAAAAGTAGGTGAATGATTAATTTGAGAAAAATTGGCTATCTGCAATACTTTTAGAGATAATTCGCATTTACTCATTTTGAGTAGGTGAGTAATTAGCTATGGGTGTGAAACTTCACCAAGTGAAGGCTCTCCCAAAAGTAGGTGAATGAGTTATTTGAGAAAAATTGGCTATCTGCAATACTTTTAGAGATAATTCGCATTTACTCATTTTCAGTAGGTGAGTAATTAGCTATGGGTCTAAAACTTCACCAAGTGAATGCTCTCCCAAAAGTAGGTGAATGAGTTATTTGAGAAAAGTTGGCTATCTGCAATACTTTTAGAGATAATTCGCATTTACTCATTTTGAGTAGGTGAGTAATTAGCTATGGGTCTGAAACTTCACAGAGTGAAAGCTCTCCCAAAAGTAGGTGAATGAGTTATTTAAGAAAAATTGGCTATCTGCAATACTTTTAGAGATAATTCGCATTTACTCATTTTGAGTAGGTGAGTAATTAGCTATGGGTCTGAAACTTCACAGAGTGAAAGCTCTCCCAAAAGTAGGTGAATGATTAATTTGACAAAAATTGGCTATCTGCAATACTTTTAGAGATAATTCGCATTTACTCATTTTGAGTAGGTGAGTAATTAGCTATGGGTCTGAAACTTTACCAAGTGAAAGCTCTCCCAAAAGTAGGTGAATGAGTTATTTGAGAAAAATTGGCTATCTGCAATACTTTTAGAGATAATTCGCATTTACTCATTTTGAGTAGGTGAGTAATTAGCTATGGGTCTGAAACTTCACCAAGTGAAAGCTCTCCCAAAAGTAGGTGAATGAGTTATTTGAGAAAAATTGGCTATCTGCAATACTTTTAAGAGATAATTCGCATTTACTCATTTTGAGTAGGTGAGTAATCATCTACGGGTCTGAAACTTCACCATGTGAAAGCTCTCCCAAAAGTACATGAATGAGTTATTTGATAAAAATTGGGTATCCGCAATAGTTTTTGAGATAATTAGCATTTACTCATTTTGAGTAGGTGAGTAATTAGCTACGGGTCTGAAACTTCACCAAGTGAAAGCTCTTCCAAAAGTAGGTGAATGATTTATTTGAGAAAAATTGGCCATCTGCAATACTTTTAGAGGTAATTCGCATTTACTCTTTTTGAGTAGGTGAGCAATTAGCTATGGGTCTGAAACTTCACCAAGTGAAAGCTCTTTGGGATAGCTCCTCTGCAGAGATACCCTGAAGATAAAAAATTTCGTCGAAATCGCTCTATGTAGCACGGTTTTCGAAATATTAGCATTTTTGTGTTTTGCAATTTTTGCGCAAAAATTCGAAAATTCAAAATGGCCGCCATTTTTGGCAAGATAAAATTTTTTTGAAAATTGGCATGGCTACTCTGCAGATATACCTTTGGGTCAAAAATTTCGTCGAAATCGCTCTATCTAGCACGGTTTTCGAGATATAAGCATTTTTGTGTTTTGCAATTTTGCGAAAAATTCGAAAATTCAAAATGGCCGCCATTTTTTGCGAGAAATTTTTTGTTTGAAAATTGGCATGGCTACTCTGCAGAGATACCCTGTGGGTCAAAAATTTCGTCGAAATCGCTCTATCTAGCAGGGTTTTCGAGATATAAGCATTTTTATGTTTTGCAATTTTTGCGAAAAATTCGAAAATTCAAAATGGCCGCCATTTTTGGCGAGACAAATATTTTTTGAAAATTGGCATGGCTACTCTGCAGATATACCCTGTGGGTCAAAAATTTCGTCGAAATCGCTCTATCTTGCAGGGTTTTCGAGATATAAGCATTTTTATGTTTTGCAATTTTTCCGAAAAATTCGAAAATTCAAAATGGCCGCCATTTTTGGCGAGACAAAATTTTTTTCAAAATTGGGATAACTACTCTGCAGAGATACCCTGTGGGTCAAAAATTTCGTCGAAATCGCTCTATCTAGCACGGTTTTTGAGATATAAGCATTTTTGTGTTTTGCAATTTTTGCGAAAATTCAAAATGGCCGCCATTTTGGGCGAGAGAAAAATTTTTTGAAAATTGGGAAAACTACTCCGCAGAGATACCCTGTGGGTCAAAAATTTCGTCGAAATCGCTCTATCTAGCACGGTTTTCGAGATATAAGCATTTTTGTGTTTTCCTTATTTGGAAAATTCGTAATGATTAATTAATCATTAATTACTCGGCCATTTCTTGACCAATCAATGCCAAAATCTAATGATTTCCAGATTTTAATAGAATGAATGTATTTGCCAAGTTTCAGGTGAACTGATAAAATTCATTTCAAGTTATCATCCGGACAAGCTTCCCCATCGAAAAAAGACATTTTTGGTCATGTGACCTCTCTGATTGGTTGAAATGTCACTGCAGTATATTCAAAAAAATTCCCCAAGGCTACTGCCTAAACCTGCCAAATTTGAAAAGAATCCGCCTAACGGTTACAGAGTTATAAGGAAAACAAAATGCGGAGCCGGCGGAGCCTGAAGCTCTCCCATACACAAACAAGCGTCCCTTGCGGGACGCTTAATTACAATGTTAACTGCAATATTATAATCTGGTGGCCTGTTCCTCTGTAGGATTTTAATGGAGTTGAACTTTATCAATTACGTGTACATCTATGCTCATCAATTTACTTGCCTATGCCAGCTAATTCAATTGTTAATTCACATATCTGTACCAATTCTCTGCCAGTTTATTCCAGTTATTTACTTATGCATGCCAGTTGATTACCTATGCCTTTTAACTTTTTGTGTTGCCTTTCTCTGTCTAAATCTGTGAATTAACTGTCTATATCAATCAATTATATTCTTATGCATGTCTATTGTTTGTGTTAATAAATTACCTGTCTATACCAGTTGCATCACCATGTAAAGCCTCGTGCCAACGTACAGGAAGTATCTCAACACGCCCCACACGCCCCTCCTCCTGGTGCTGTCTGAAGTGTGATCTCAGCATCTGCATCGAGATGGACCGGATGTCATCAACTGCCAACAACAACAACAACAGCTTTGTGTATTAAAATCTTGCCTACTAAAAGGCAGCAGGACTGTAAGAAACTGTGTAACAAAGAAAAAAGTAAGAAATTAATCTCACTGAATGCAAAGAACTGAGTGTGCAACACAAGACATAAAGAGCATGGAATAAATCCACTAATCTGATGCAGCATGTCATTTCAACAAACATATATCACACCTAGATTGGTTTGACTATTAAACATATTAAAATTTAGAAAAATGAACTGTAAAGTTCTATTTTACATTGGTACTATTGCCAAAATAGGACTTTATAGTTAAAATAAATTGAAATCAAGATGTGTATGATACATATTAATTTTTATAATTTGGACATGAATGATAAAGTGGCAAGTACAAATGTTTTCCTCATTACACTTAATGAATCTTCTGAATCTGAGATAACAGTGTACTCGGAATCAGGCACTGACATATACATTAATTTAGTAACCAGATATGGAATAAATATAAATTGAGGAGGCTGAAATGGACTCTTCAGAAAGGAGAATTTTGAATAACAGAAGTTCTCCTATAGTCAAAAAACCTGATATCAAATGTGGAATATTATTTCAAACAGCATCAGAAGACAAAAAGAAGACTGCATTCTGCACATATACATTGACTGTTTCATATTTTGTTCTTAATTTTACATAAGACAGGGAAATTAAAATTATGTGATTCTCCCTCCCCACACAAAAACTTACTCCTAAACCTCAGGTCAAATGATAACTTTTTTTTTTAATTACAACAATATTAACTCAAAGTATTCACTCACCACAATCAGTAATTCTCCTGAGCTTCATTTTGCGTGTAAAATCTTTTATTTCTGAAACAATATTAAATCACATGATACACTCACCACACTCAATAATACTCCTGAACCTGAGATCACATGTGGAGCCTATGCCGTGCACTACAAACACTAAATGGTCCACCTGACTTGGCTCTCCCTCCACCAGAGGATCAAATGACTCCTCCACACCACGCTTCACAACACGCGGCCGGTATGTGTCAGTCTGAAACAACATAGAAGTCAGAGATTGTCTTACAGCAATAGACCCTAGTAGAACCAGTTTAAGTCAAACTTTTAAACCAGTTTTACTCCATTATACTTTGTGTTTTGCTATGGACTTATAAAAAACATTTTTTTTTAAATAAAGACTACAGTGAAAATTTATTACAATTTATGACATTAATGTTTCATAGACACAAGACACATCAAAACAACAGCTGGTTTACTGGTATGATTGGAACAAGTAGTAAATTGTACTCATTATGCTTTAAGAAACACTCTTCTTTTTAGCTTCAAAAAGGCCATTATTTTGTTGTAATTGTGATAGAAAATGACTCATTTGAGGTTAACTTTGTGAGAATATTTATAAAACTGCTGACATCAAACAAGTAAACAGAACCCATTTTTCCCCAATCTTATGTTCTGAGCTATTCATTAGTCTATTCATCAATTAGAACTTAGTAAGCTTTACTACCTTTCTGTTTCCTCGACCAGACCGAATAAATGCACTGAAATGTGCAGTTTTGCAGCACCTGTTACTATTGAATGGAACAAGCTCCCTAAAGACATAAGGACATAGGAGGATGTCGCTGGGTTTAGACAGCAGAAGTAGAAGACTATTACTATATTTGTATTTATACTCAGTGCAATATCTCCATGTACTACAGGACTCAAAGCACTATATGGCCCATCCAACTGTACAAGTACAGTCCAACTCCCAAATTACTGGCATTCCTCAAACTAAAAGACAGAGGCTCAAGGATGACCATTTATCAATGTCCTTGAGGTTCTTTAACCTACCACTGGGGATAGGACACAATGACGGAGGACCACCATTTTAAGTAGTCATCTGAGCCACTGGATTGAACCCAGGTCCTCTGTGTTCCTAGGTTAGTGTGTTACCCACTAGGCCACAGTGGCAGATACTATATGACATGATTGTGTAAAACAAACACATTTTCTCCTCACCGAGGTGTTGCCCCACTGATCTGGTTCTGCAGCGGCTGAGAAGTTGACAATGACATTCGGGTTGTGCATCACAATGGTCTCTCCATTTGGAAACTCCAGCTTTTTGTGCCAGATGTTGTTCACCAAGGCATTCTTATATTCTTCCTGTTAAAGAAATCAAACATACTTATTAACTTGATTGCACCATTTATCTCAAATGCTTTTTGCCAAGCACTATCAAGAACAAATTTCTCATGACAAAAATAGTCACAATTTATCAAATTGTAAAATTTTTCATTACTAATGTCTTTCATTCATCATTTTGTTTATTCCTTACTTTTGTCAAAAACCAGGACAAATATTGGCAATAATAAACTTTTTATGCACATCTTGTATGATTAAATCTAAATGATATTCCAGTTATATAACAAAACAAAATTAATATTAGAGCCCCTAATCAGTGCACAAAAAAAGATAAATAAAAAAAAATAAAAATATTAAAGAGAGAGAGAGTGTTACCACTATGCCACCGTGGCCCCCTGGTCATAACAATATGACAACAACTTTGCAGCTGACATAACAATTTACTCTGACATTTTGCATAACATGTTGTATACCTCTAATTTTTCACAGAAATCTTCGTCAAAAGGCACGAATCTGTTGTCCCCATCAGGTCTATAAAACCATGAGCATCTCTTAACAGTGTTAGAGGGTTCATCCCAGTACACGGCAGTCCTAGTCCGCTCAATGACATCCACATCATAACGTCCCCCATCAGTACTCACCACCACATTGTCCTCATGTCCTAAACAATTGACAATCTCTTTAAGTAAGCTCTATTTGGTACAATTCCCAAGTAATAAATAAATATCCTGGGTCTAGTTTCACAAAAACCTACTAAATATAGGAGATAGTATGCTCCTAAAAGGTACAGGTTAGTATAACCTGAATTGCCTATTTAGTACCATTTATTTTACATCTTACTGCTAACCACAGTCTGTACATATGATGTCTGTATTTTATATGCTCTTTTCTCTATCAAATGAATGTGTTTACTACTGTTTAGTAAGAATACAAACAAGTTCACTCAGTCTGATTATTGGTCTGATTATTGGTTTTATATGCATAAACATCAGATGTATACAAAACAATGTGAGAATATATGGTTCATGTCATACAAAAGCTATTCATAGAATCCTATGTTCCTTGCACATTTCTAGGATGCAGTCTCTTATTATAAGTTATATATAATTATTGCAGTAGTGACTCTCAAATCATTTTATACAGGGCTGTTAGAAATACAAATTTTTCATTATTTATGCCACAAAAAAACCCTACCTACTTTTTCAGAACTGTGTTGTCAACAGAAACAGAAATTTAAGTCTCATACCTGATCTGAATGCCTGCTCCAGATTGTTAGAATCGCTAATAGAAAATGCTGTCCACACTTGCTTCAGTCCTACATGAGTCATATAGAACCAATGGTACTGTACAGGTATATAGGTCACGTAAGAACCTGGTGACAGTCCCTGAGGCACATTTACTGAAGACTGTGGCATTGTGGGTAGATCACTCTCCATGGAAATACTACTGCTGCTGCTCTGTGCACTTAAGGGTGGTAGCTCAGGACCTGGGGTCATGTAGGATGAATGAGGGGCCATTTGAGGGGCAGACAAGGAAGAAGGGGGTGGTACTGAAGAAACTGAAGGTGGAAATGCAGAAGGTATTGGAGCAGCAGGTGTGTAAGATCCTGTTGGGGGTGCAGCGTATCTTGGTGGACCTTTCTGTCTGTGGTAATCAACTGCTTGACCTGGAGTTAATATAAAATCAGAGGCTTTCATGATTAATTAATCAATATATTTACATCTTATCTGTAAAAAGGTTAAAGATATAATTGTGAGAGATAGGATTTATAGATCAATATCTTATAGTTGATGGTTTCCATGATCTGCAAAGCATTCTGGTCTACATTTAAAATTAAAGTTGTATTAATTGGCTTTATTTTCATTTTACTTCACCACCACATTTTATGAACAGGGTAATTTAAATTAACCCATTTTAAATGAATCTTACATGACCAGAAAACACTTAAACACAGAAAATATGGTAAATATCTTAAATGCAACTGTGATTCAGTTTTACTGGAAAGATAATTTTAGCTTACATAGTTGTAATGCAGTTGACTAACTTAAATTGTAACTGAATGGGGTACAGCTGATTATTTCATCAAAAACAAGCATTCTGATCCATGCAATTGTCTCCCGTCGTATAAATTAGATGTACTAAAGAGAGTGTAATATAGCTTTTCTTGTGAGATGGAGGCAGATGTAGAAGTGACTATAAGTAAGAGGCACTTAAATGTTTGACTGCGATACTTTTTAAGATAAAAGGCATTTACTCATTTTAGTAGCTATTACTCTGCCATTCAAAGAGCTACAGTTCTGAAACTTTAGTATGTAGAAGATCACCCAAAAGTAGGTGAATGACTTATTTAGAAGAAAAAATTGCCTATTTGCAATACTTTTACAGATAAAATACATTTACTCATTTTAGCAGGTATGACTCAGCTAAGCAAAGAGCTATAGATGTGCAACCTCACCATGTGGTAGATCACCCAAACTGTGAATGAGTTATTCAGAAGAAATAGCTACAGTTAGCTATGTGGCGACGGGTATGAAGATGTGCCTTTACATAGAACATCTAAGAGTGGCTAAGTCACATGTTTGACCAAAGCACTGTGGCTATCCGTTACATAGAAAGAAGCTATTTAATGATTTCTGTCACTGTAAAAAGCAGAAAATAGCTATTACTCACTTAGCTAAAGTCAGCAGGAGATAAAAACCTGTAAATTTAATAATTTTGAAGTTAAAAGTGATTTACTCAGCAAAATAGCAAAGCAGCTATTACTCAGTTAGATGTGGAGCTCTGAAAATTTGCCATGACACAGAACACCAAAACGTAGCTGAACAACACATTTGATAAAAAACTATAAATTGAATACTTTTGAAGTTACAAGTGAGTTACTCATTGACAAAATAAGTATAGCTTGGTAGATACAATAATGTAAAAGTAGTATATCTTATTAAAAACTTAAAGAATAACATATTTGAAAAGATTGGCCTAACTGTAAAACTTTTAAAGATATTAGACATTTACTTCTTCTGTTATATAGCTACAAATGACAAATAGCTATTACTCATTTATTATATGCAATGGAGCTCCAAACTATGCGTCATCTTTTAGTTAAGTAGACAAAGTAGCTGAACAACATATTTTACGAAAATACTCTAACTGCAATAGTTTTGGAGTTACAGTGGATTTACTCAACAGTCATAATTTCAAAGTAGCTATTACTCAGCTATCCAATGTGTAACAGGTCTGAAACTTTACGATGCGATAGCTTATCAAAAACTAGATGAATAACATATTTGAAAAGATTTCCCTAACTTTAATACTTTTGAAGATATTTGACATTTACTTATGTTATTTTTTGCTACAAATAAGAAAATAGCTATTACTCATTTATGGCATGCAATGGAACCCCAAACTATATGCCATCTTATAGTTAAGGACAAAGTAGCTGAAAACATATTTTAGGAAATGCTCTAACTGCAAAAGTTTTGGAGTTACAATGGATATACTCAACAGTCAGAATTTCAAGGTAGCTATTACTCAGCTATCGAATGTGCAACAGGTCTGACATTTTACTATATGATAGCTTATGAAAAAGTAGATGAATAATATATTTGAAAAGATTTCCCTAACTTTAATACTTTTGAAGATATTTGACATTTATTTATGTCATTATTTTGCTACAAATAAGAAAATAGTTATTACTCACTTATGGCATGCAATGGAACCCCAAACTATGTACCATCTTATAACTAAGGACAAAGTAGCTGAACAACATATTGAAGAAAAAGCTGTAACTGCAAAAGTTTTTGAGTTATGAGTCCTTTAGTCAAAGTAGCTAAAATTGAAAATTTTAATTACTTAAATGTAGCTTTTATAAGCTACAAGCTTACCATGTGGGACTTGGTGCTGTTCTCGGGTTGCCACACCCGGGGCCAACGTCTTAGAAAAAAAGATCGTTCTTGTTAGCCACCGGATATACTGGTAGTTGTCGTCACGTGATAACTTCTGACCAATCGCCCTACTTTCTCGTTGAAATTTTTAATTATCTACCCCTCAGCTGTAAACAGCGGGGAGGCAGGGTGGGACTCTCCTAAGTCCTACATGGTAAGCTTGTAGCTTATAAAAGCTACATTTAAATAATTAAAATTTTCAATTTTATTACGCTACAATAGCTTACCATGTGGGACTTGGTGCTGAATTCAACCGCCCGGTGGCGGGATTACAGCTGAGACTGGAAGATATGTCATTTTTTTTTCTCTAAGATTTTGAATTAATATATACAGAATAGTGCCAGAAATGCCAGTCTGAGTCCCTTTTACAGAGCCCCGATCCCGAAGATCGGGCCTGTAACGAGCCAAAAACCTAAGTAAAGAGGGACAGTGCTAAAACTGTCCAGATGTTTGGTAGTAGGACGGAAGTGCAGCGGTGCTCACTTCGAGGTCTAAGGGTCCCTAGTGGACCTTCACGTGTGACTGACCAACCCAGTGGTTGGGCATCTCATGAAATTTTTAACTTGACAGATGAGATCAACGACAACTGACTAAGTCCTTAATAGAAATTACCTGGTAATTAAAAAATAAAATGACCTTACCGGTAACATCTTGAAGGTAAAGGAATACCTAGATCCTGGGAGAGACTCCTGAAGACTTGGTAGTAGCGGATGTGCCCCCCCCCCCCCTTTTTTCTTTCCGAGGACAACTGGTCTGAGGGGAAGGATCTAGGACTTGTTGTGCCGCCACTACGGGTCCCAGATACATATTGTTGTCGGTGTCCGACCAAGTAAGGTCTTTTAAGTAAAAATTTGTGAATGTGTTGTGAGCTTTCCAGTGACAGGCTTGCATGACTTGGTCCACCGATACTCCACCGTAAAAGGCCTTAGAGGCCGCGAAGGCCCGGATGTCATGCGCTTTGACTTGGACCAAGTCCAAGGCTTGTTGATCTGCTTGTTTGTAACAAAGTAGAATGGTTTGTTTCAACCATGAGGAGAGTGTAGCGGGTCTGATGTCTGAGGTATGTCCTTTCTTAAAGGAGATGAAAAGGAGAGAACGAGACCCTCTCAGGTCTTTAGTTCGGTCCAGATAGAACCTCAGGGCCCGCACGGGACACAGGGTCCTGTCTTCCTTAAACTGTCTATCTACAATAGTAGTCAAAGCAGGGATAGTCACTGGTGACACACTTTGAGAACCTTCTCTTGCTAGTTGGTTTTTGGCTATGAAATCAGAAGAAGGGAACAAGGCGACCTTTTCCCATTGGCCTAAATTAGCTACTTTGTTAGCGACCCAGGCATGGATTTCGCTGCGGCGCTTGCCGGAGGCCAAGGCTAGCAAGAAAGCAGTTTTTAGAGTAAGATGTTTGAGGTCTGTGTCTTTCATGGGCTCAAATGGTGCTTTGGTGAGCTCGTTAAGGACAACAGAAAGGTTCCACTTGGGTAAATTTCTGGAACTTTTAGGACGATCCCTGTGAAAACTGGAGAGTAACCTATGAAGGTCTGCATTGTGCGCAATGTGTTGGGCCGTTGGGCCCAAAGTGTCAACGATAGCAGTCCTGTAGCCATCAATGGTCGAGGGGCGCCTGTTTAAGTCTTGGTACAGGTACATGAAAAAATCTGAGATTTGTTTCACAGATGGAGTGGAGAAATCCACCGAATTTTCTCTGCACCATTTTTCAAATAGGGCCCACTTTGACCTGTAGATGGTCCTTGTTGATGACCGCTGAGGGGCAGCAATTCCCTCTGCCACCTCCACAGAGAAGCCTTGTTCTTGGAGTTGTCCGCTCCTAGACACCAGGCGTGGAGGTTCAGCTGTTGTGGATTGTTGTGGAACACATAGTTGTGGGACTGTTTGAGTAGGGTCGTTGACACTGGGAGTTGTAGTGGGATCTCTGTTGAGAGCTGCACTAGATCCCAAAACCAGGGCATCCCTGGCCAGCCTGGGGCTATCACGATGATCAGGCAATGGCATTGCTTGATCTTTTGGATCACCTTGTGAAGGAGAGCCGTAGGAGGGTAGGCGTAGGCCAAGAGGTTGGTCCAGTTTATGTTCAGAGCATCTATGTTCCAGGCCCTTGGGTCTGGGATAGGAGACACATATAGAGGGAGTTTGTGATTCAGGTGAGTGGCGAATAAGTCATGAGGGGTGAACCACTTCCGGCAGATTTGCTTGAAGACCTGAGGGTGCAGAGACCATTCTGTTGACTGCATTTGGTTGGACCTGGATAGGAGGTCGGCCATCACATTCAGACACCCTGGAATGTGCCTGGCTTTCAATGTTATATGGTAGTGATGGCACCAGGTCATGATTTTCCACAGGAGAGCGCACATCTCTGCTGAGTGAGTTCCCCCTTGCTTGTTGATGTAGGCTACCACTGTGGAGTTGCCCGTCGCAACTAACACTGTTTGATTCTGGCACTGGTCCTTGAAGTCTCGAAGGGCCAGGGAGACCGCCTTCAATTCTAGGACATTTATGTGTAGCCTTTTTTCCCGCTCTGACCACAGCCCTTTTGTAGAATTTTGATCTAAGTGAGCGCCCCAACCTTCGTTTGAGGCGTCGGTAAAGAGTTGGATACTGTGGTCCTTGGGATGAAGGTCTGCGCCTTTCATCACATTTGTGGGGTTTTGCCACCAATCTAGGTGGGCTACAATGGCTTCTGTCCAAGGAAGGAGGTTGTCCAGCGACTGAGGATATCTCCAGTGCTCCTTGAGATGAAACTGAAAGGGCCTCATGTGAAGGCGTCCCTCCGGGACCATTTTCTCCGTTGAGGCTAGCAACCCAATTAGAGACATCAAACATCTTGCAGTCAAGACACGTTTTGACTTGAGTCGTAGGATCAAATCCTGAAGTTTGAGCCATCTCTCGTGAGTGGGTCTTACAAGGGCTGAATCTAGGTGGTATTCGTAGCCCACGAACGAAAACACCTGAGTAGGTTTCAGTTCTGATTTTTCCTGGTTGATTATCCAACCCAAGGATTGGGTTAGGTCTACCACTGCCTGTGTGTCCCTTTGAGATTCCTCCTGGGACTGGGACCTGATCAGCCAGTCGTCCAGGTATTGGTGAATTCTGAGTCCTCTTGAGAGGGCCATTAGTTTCACTTCCTTTACGATCATCGTAAAGACCTGGGGGGCTGTGGCCAGTCCGAAAGGTAGGGAGGTGAACTGGAACACCTGGGCCTTGTAGCAAAACCTTAGGTACTTCCTTGAGTTTGGATGGATGGGGATGTGAAGGTATGCGTCCGACAGGTCTATCGACGATACCCACTCCCCTGGGACCAGGGAAGTCCTGATGGACTCCGGGGTTTCCATTTTGAACTTTTCTACATGTAGAAAAGTGTTGAGCCTGCTTAAGTCTATGACTGGCCTCCACCTTTGGTGAGGCTTGGGTACTAGGAACAGGCGACTGTAAAACCCGAGAGATTTTACGTTTTCCACCCTTTCGATGGCGTTCTTTGACAAGAGAGACTGGATACAAGTGGCCAAGGCTTGGTCTTTTTGTTGGGCCTTGTACTCTGATAGAATCAGAGGAAATCTGATCAAGTTTGGCTTTGAACGGAATGGCAGAACGTAGCCATTGGTGATAATGTTTAACACGTTTTGAGAACATTTGTTTATTAGCCAGTCTCTCTTGAAAGAACGGAGGCGACTTCCTACTGGTGGACTGAGTGAGGCTTTGGAGGAGTCATTGGGGAGGGGGGTTTCCACGCCCCCTTCCCCTATTGTGGGGTCGAAAACGACCCCTAGAGCCTCTGAAGTTGGATTTTCCTCTTCCCGAGGGAAAGGATTGGTTACTGCTTTGAGAGGTATTGCCCCCATAGGGGCGTTTCCTGTAGGAGCCTCTTTTCTTGTGGGGGCCACGAAAGGGCTTATTCTGATAGGGTGCAAAACCCTGGGAATCTTTTGAGGTGCCTTTTTTGAGAAGGAAGTCCTCACCTTCCTTTACAAGTTGAGACTCGAACAAGGAGGAGTCCCAGAAGGACGAGTTCCTAAGTTCTTGGCGTCTCGTTTCCCCTAGCTGGGGATGCAATAGAGTCATTTCGGCTTCACGCCTAAGCAAGCCGGTATTAGCCATGGAATATAATTCCCTCTGGAGAATATGGGCTAGTGATTTGCTGAGACAGGTAAGAGCTCTATGTTGAACAAGAACCATCTTGTTCCAAAAATCTAAGTACTCAGCAACTTCCTCATATCCGCGCTTTGCTGCTTTCTCAGGATTGGCACCTTTCTGGATCTGAGACTTTATCTTCTTGACAGTTGACTTGATGCTATGTTGGCACTTTTCCAAGGAAGCATTGCAAGAAGAAGAGGTTTTGGCAAAGGCAGCGGTGAAATTGAGGGTAGAAATATTTTGTCTAGCCTGATGTTCCAGCTCCTTAAGGACTGGCAGAGGGACTTTGGCTACTGGTGCCCCAGGAGGTCTAGGAGTAATACAGATCTTAGCAAAGTCCGTATTCAACTCCTGAATTTTGTCCTGAAAAGTTGGCTGTCCCACCTTGTACCACTTCGAAGTGGAAGGAGGAGGCTTAACATATTTTCCCTCAGATAAATTGGCAGCCTTAAAGTCATGTTGGAATTTATCAAAGGCGTCCTTGATAACTGAGCTAAGTGGAAGGATAGAGGAAGGACCTCTAGGTCTGAGCTCTTGACGGCCTTTTTCATCATCCAGACCTAATACTGAAGTGGACGACCTGGGCATAGATTCCCTGGGGTCAGGGAGAGCTAGAATACGCCTGAAGGTGTCTACTTCTTCAGAGTATTGTGAGGGAATGTCAGACAAAGCTACTTCCCTATAATAAGGGGGGTCTGGATCATGTTGTGGGAGGTCTTGATCAGAAGCTGCGCCTGAGGGCTGAGCCCTAGAGGGCTTAGAAGACCTGTGTCTGGCCACAGGGGAGTGATCTTGCTCTGAAGATGACACATATCTGGACCTAGATTTATGCTTGCTCTTGTCAGAGTGTTTCTTAGGTCTAGGATGGATCCGAGGTTCGTCGGAATCCTCATCCAGTTGATCCGAGGCAGAGCTCGGTGCTACTGTTTGCCTGTGGCTTTGTTTTTTGTGTGAGTACGAGGAATCCTTCGGAATAGCTTCAGAAGGGGCAACGTACTGATCCGAGGAAGTTTGGTTAAGTACTAGTCGAGGAGGGAGTGCTGGACCAACGTCCACATCCATTGCCTCGGACTGTGCATTAGTACTTGACCTCGGAGGGGGTAGGTCCAGATGAGCAGCAGACTTGCTGGATGGACCAGCTTTTGAAGCATGAGGCGAGGGATCAACCTCGGCAGGCTTTTTAACTGCCAACTCCTCTCGGAGTGATTGAAATGCTTCTAACATGGATGCCTGGAAGGAACCCATTTGCTGCTGGATATGTATATTTAAGGAATCACCCAGGGATTTCTCTAGATTTTTTTGAATTTTGTTTTGCAGAGCAGTACCTGGGGTGGGTGGAACAGCTTTTGCTGGGGTCTTTAGTGATAAAGAACTGAAGGCGAGAGGTTGAGGATGGGGGGGTGAGGTAAAGAGGTTATCGGCAGCACTCTCAAGGTCTGCATTAGAACCAGTAAAAGAGTCCCCATCGCCTTCACCCAAGAGATCTAGTTCATCTTTAGAACTAGTTTCCGCTTTTTGCTTTTTTAAGTACCGCTTCCTGTTTTGAATTTTTTGCAATTGTTCATCAGAGAGAGACGTGCAAATATGGCAGGGTGCTTCAAAAGTGACACAGGGGTCATCTCCCTTGCCAGCCTCCCTACAGGTAGGGCAGTAATTATGATTATCAAAACTGAAGCAAAAATGGCGGCATTTCTGAGCTCTCGGTTTGTCTTTGTTTGCTTGATGAAGCGACATTTTAACGCAATAAAAAGACGTACAATTGAAATTGCCTGAACCGAGGAAACTCAAAACACGCGGATTGTAAGGAAAATACTTAAGTTGTGAAATTAAAAATTTTACAGTATAATCTATGAAATATATTTAAGGAAATATCCAAATATTAGCCTCCAACAATACGTGAATACTGAGAAATAAATGAAAATGTCTGTATATTTACAAACTGCTACCAGTCAATCGTGGCCAACGAGAAAGTAGGGCGATTGGTCAGAAGTTATCACGTGACGACAACTACCAGTATATCCGGTGGCTAACAAGAACGATCTTTTTTTCTAAGACGTTGGCCCCGGGTGTGGCAACCCGAGAACAGCACCAAGTCCCACATGGTAAGCTATTGTAGCGTAATAAAATTGCTATTACTCACTTATCTTGAGGCCAAAGTCCATAAAACCAACCAAAATTTCAAGGGCGTGAAAATTCATTGGGACAATTAATTTGAAAAAAAATCTGTAGATGTAGTAGTTTTGGAGTAATCTGTGTGACACGCTAATGCATGCACGCACGCACGCACACATGCATCATTTTATAATCTCCCTCCCATGCTAAAGCCCGGCGGGAAATAACAAGCTAAACAAAATGGACGACTGGCAATTACTAACCTGGAGGTGGAGCGACACCCTGGGATGTGTGCATCAGTCCTGGATCTACTGTTGAAGGTGGCGGTATGTTGGCACCAATTGAACCGGTCTGTACTACTGATGAAGGAGCTGGAGTATGACTAACTTGAGTCACTGGACTGCTACTAAATGCTATACCTGCTGGTGTTGTATTTAGGGGTTGAGCAGACTGTGCAAATGCAGGTAATGGCGTGGGTGCAGGAAATGGATTTTGACCAACCGAAGCAAAGGGATCAGAAGCAGGAGGTGCAGTCTGCTGGAAGTAAGTGAAGGGTGCATTTCCAGATGTCTGGGTCTGGCCAACAAAGCTATCTTCTTCTCCACCTTCATCTGGTGGCAGAAATATATATACAGTGAAAGAATTGCTTGTACAAAAGATGAATCCATGATGAACAAACATTTACAGTAATGAAAAGAAATCAGTTTGATAGCTATTATAAAACTATATGTATATCTGATCTAAATTATATTACAAACTTGTCTTTTAGAAGAAATATAGGTAAAATTAGAAGAATCTTGAACATTATATGCACTGTACAATATACACTTCAGAAACGGAGTAAAATACTTTACAATGTATATATATCAATATTTCAATGTTGATCGATACATCTTTCTGAAATTCAATATCAATACTAAAAGTGTTAATTTCAATATCATTTTCAGCACCTGCTGGGAAAAACTTTCAAAATAATGTTGTAACATATTAGTTGAATTTAGTTCCCTGGAGTCTGATCAACATTAGGTCAAACATTAGAAGATTTATTCTGAGATTTTTCATGAAATTTATTTGCTGTTAAAGCCAGCATGTAGTTATCTATTTATTTCGTGTTTTACGTCATGCCAAGTACCTAATGTGTTATATTATGAGCAGTTGTAGGAAAGGCAAAGGAAACCAGTACAGTTAGTCACCAGCTTGTATTGAATTCATGGTTAGTTTTGTATATCTTATATTTTATTAAAACAGCTTTTGGTAACTGAGGGATCAGTATCTACTATCTACATAACAATGCATTTTACAGTGTAAAACGACATATTATTATATAAATATTTATGCAAAGCATGTCTGTGTTTGACATCGATACTGATATCGCATTCCAATCCTAACACTAATCTTGTAGATCCCAGTGCCATCCAGGCCATTTTTCAGGCTGTCCAGGGTAAAAATTGGTGTCTGTGGTAGTATTGAACATGTTTAGAATTTTTCATGGATGGCCATGACGAGCCACTGCTGTTACTACAAGTCCGGGAGTACTCCAGGACACCGAGCATCTACTTCAGATTAACCTTTGGTGATACCAAGTTGTCTGTGACAAAATTTTCCCTGCAATTGTGAAATTTGATTTGTTTAAACTGTACTTTAATAAAACCAATTTAAATGGTCTGTCTTTTATACTGTTATTGTCAAAAAGAAACAAAAGGAGAGGCTCAGTGCAATTTGGTGGACTATCTGATGGCCAACAGGGATCAGCACAGGTAGATTGTGCTTCATCCAAAGTGAGATTAAGTCCACGGGTGAGCCTTTAGCCCTAGAGTGGCAGGTACAGCCACCCATTGGAGAACCAAGGGGATACTCACAGGCACCCAAAGTATGCACTGTGTTGGTCGGCATAGGTCTGGTGACCAATTTTTTAAATCTGGCATCGAAGTACCCCCAAACTCAAGTTCCTTCAAATCCCCACTTTCGATCATAGAGTTCATAAATCAATCAAACACTTTTCTAATTCCTTCAGTCACCATGCCCCAGTCCTTTGGAACTCTTTCCCCTTTCATGTAAGAAACAGTCCCTCTGTTGCATCTTTTAGGAAGCACCTCAAAACCCACCTCTTCAGCTCTAGTTTCCCAACTTAGTTTACTTCCCTCCTGGTCACACCCACAATCCTAGATTATTGACCTTGAACGCCTCTTGACTCTCCCTATGATAATGATTTTAGCGCACTGAGTTCCCCTTTGTGGGGAAGATATTGCACCTGCAAAGCAGTACATTAGATTAGATTAGATTTAGTTTCATCCCCAGACCAAAGCAGGTGGTCATTCAGCCACAGTGGGGGTTCTCCATAAATATATCATCCATAAAGTCTACTATTCGGTCCTTAATACAGAAGAGCCCCATAAATAGTTAACAGTTACACACAGTGGAAAGGTGCAGGTCATGTCACTACTGAGCAGTTTACTCCATTACGTACTTGCAATTTCATACTGTGAAAAGGGTTTGGCTAATCTGTAGTAATCTCTGATAAACTTTTAATTGTTATTTAATATCTGACTTCTTGTGAAACATAATTAAATTGAATAACAATAGAGATATTTTCCATTTGAACTACTTATAATAAAGATTATAACTTACACCAGAAAAAGATCAAATAAATAATGGTAATAATTAAGTAATAATTAGTAATAACAGAAAAGAGATTAACTAAATTTTATGTAAAAACAGCAACTTAAATTATTTAATTTTCCTCAGGGTAAAGTGTATTGAAAAGGTACTTGAAAAGCAAATGAAATTTTTCAAAGACAAATACTTTTTTCCCTTGAAATTTTCAAATTTAAATGGATTTTACTCCGTTTCTAATACATTTATTCAATTTACTTATTTTGATGATGAGGATTTTACACCAAGATACAGATTGTAAGTAGGCCTTATTTTAATTATTAAAAATCTTAAGCTTTGGTATATACAGTTAGCAATAATACAAATATACAAAATAGCATCAGAGATGCCCGTACCCCACAGCCTTGGGAAATATTTTCAACACCATGAGATATAGAAGTACTGTACCAGTACAAACTTCAGGATACTTTCAGAGCACTGTCAGTTATATAAAGGTCCAAACAATGTTTAAATGGAGAAATAATGTTTAAAAGAAAGATAATGCGTATAAAGATGAAGTATTAAAACAAGATAATTCAATGACAAGATGACAGCATTAATCAGTAAACTAAAATTCAACACTCTTTATATACATCTGCATTTCCGAATTATGGGTTAGATGGTTTGAATATTACCATGCATACAGAAGTGGTAATACATTTAATGAATGCTTATGTGTGGTGTTGGAGTAAAATCTGCGGCTCACTTGATGAAATTCTATCTCTTACAATGGGAAGTTATGAAAGTAAAATTCTTAATAAATTCTAATATGACTTTTGCTTAATCTGCATCAAAAGACAGACCCAAAGGTGCAACAAGATTTTAAAGGTCAAGGTCACTACGGCAAGGTAAAAGGTCAAATTAAGGTCACACCATGATAATACACACCTATAGCCAATAACCAATGTCCCTACCAAGTATCAACTTCCTACACCTTACGGTTTCCAAGATACAGCCCTGACGATTTTATAGGTCAAGGTCACTATGGCAAGGTCAAAGGTCAAATATATAAATGTTTCTATTCTAATGTTTCTATTCTAAATCAAGGTCACACCATGATGCTGCACACCTACACCCCCTAGCCAATGTCTCTACCAAATATCAACTTCCTGCACCTAACAGTTTCCGAGATAAAGCCAGGACAATATTTTATAGGTCAAGGTCACTACAGCAAGGTTAAAGGTCAAATCAAGGTCAGACCATGACGTTGCACACCTACACCCCCTAATCAATATCCCTACCAAGTATCAACTTCCTACACCTTACGGTTTCTGAGATATAGCCCAGACAACATTTTATAGGTCAAGGTCACTACGGCAAGGTCAAAGGTCAAATCAAGGTCAGACCATGACGCTGCACACCTACACCCCCCTAAGCAATATCCCTACCAAGTATCAACTTCCTACACCTTACGGTTTCTGAGATATAGCCCGGACAACATTTTATAGGTCAAGGTCACTACAGCAAGGTCAAAGGTCAAATCAAGGTCACACCATGACGTTGCACACCTTCACCCCCTAACCAATGTCCCTACCAAATATCAACTTCCCAAGCCTTACAGTTTCCGAGATATAGCCCAGACAACATTTTATAGGTCAAGGTCACTACGGCAAGGTCAAAGTTCAAATCAAGGTCAGACCATGACGTTGCACACCTACACCCCCTAACCAATATCCCTACCAAGTATCAACTTCCTACACCTTACGGTTTCCGAGATATAGCCCGGACAACATTTTATAGGTCAAGGTCACTACGGCAAGGTCAAATCAAGGTCAGACTATGACGTTGCACAACTACACCCCCTAAGCAATGTCCCTACCAAGTATCAACTTCCTACACCTTACAGTTTCCGAGATATAGCCCGGACAAGATTTTCAAACTCAAGGTCACTACGGCAAGGTCAAAGGTCAAATCAAGGTCAGACCATGACGTTGCACAGCTACACCCCCTAACCAATGTCCCTACCAAGTATCAACTTCCTACACCTTACGGTTTCTGAGATACAGCCCGGACAAACTATTTCCCGCCACCCGCCCACCCGCCCGCCCGACCATCCGGACACCATGGGTGAAAACAATACCCCAACAGCCATTAAGGGCTGTGGGGTAAAAACAGATTCTTGACAGGTATAGTGCTTATGAACACAATTTAATCGAACTCACTTGAGAGCACAAATCTTTGGTTGCAAATTTTTTGTCTAATTACCTGATACTAAAAAAACAGCTAAACATTTACCTCTTCATAGGCAGAGTTTCTGCTGCTGTTACAGTCTCTCTCTTTCTTTTTGTACTAACTTGCAGCTGTTAAGCAACTCATTTTTACAGTTACTCATTCACCTTGCCAACATGTGACACGGGGGGGGGGGGGGGGGGGGGGGGGGGAACAAAACTACCTAAACCGGTTCTTAAAGTCAAAACTTGTTTCAGTGGGTTTGAAAATGAACAAAATTCAGGATATCGAATGCTTGCACTGATGTGGTGAAAATTAATCACGAGTGTACATGAGCCATACGTTTAACAAAAAATATGTATTCAGAGATATTTTGATGTTTATAAACTTCATTTATAATGAATTTAAAGTAAAAATCTATGATATATCTTCAAATTTACCGGGTTTTTTTTATTGTTTTGAAGAAGTATTAACCAGTAGAACGCCTAATACAAAGACATTTTCAATAACCAGTGCATAAATATTTTTTGCAGATTTCATCATTTCTACCCAAACAAAATGAAATGTGGTATGGCAGTTTACTGTTCACAACACTATCAACTAGACCAAGGACGCATCTGTGGCCAGATGCAAGATGTATCCACCAGCAAAGGCCAAAGTAGCTATTACTCAGCTATGCCACGAGCTAGAGGTCTGAAATCTTACTATGTTATAGCTGACCCAAAAGTAGGTGAATAACAGATTTGCACAAAATTCTCTAAATGCAATAGTTTTCAAGTTACAAGTGATTTTACTCATGATGGAAGTTAGTGAAAAGTCCAAAAATAGCTATTACTCACTTAGCTATTGAGATAGACACTCAAGTTACTCACCATGTTGTAGCTATAGAAAAAAGTAGCTGAATAACATATTTTAACAAAATGCTCTAAATGCAATACTTTTCAAGTTATAAATGATTTAGTGTTGAGTAAGAACCTCAAAGTAGCTATTACTCAGTTATGCAATGAGCCACAGGTCTGAAATTTTATTATGTAATAGCTGACCCAAAAGTAGATGAATAACATATTTGCACAAAATTCTGTAAATGCAATAGTTTTCAAGTTACAGGTGATTTTACTCATGATGGAAGTAAGTGAAAAATCCAAAAGTAGCTATTACTCACTTAGCTATTGAGATAGACACCCAAGTGACTGACCATGTTGTAGCTATGGAAAAAGTAGCTGAATAACATATTTTAACAAAGTGCTCTAAATGCAATACTTTTCAAGTTATAATTGATTTAGTGCATGATTTCATTAATTTTAATACATTAAAAATTATTTAAAAAATTCATAAAAAAACTTCAGCACGTGAAAGCTCCCCAAAATGTAGGTGAATGAGTTATTTGAGAAATACTGGCTATGTGCATTGTGCAATACTTTCAGTGATAATAGGCATTTACTCATTTTGAGTAGGTGAGTAATTAGCTACGGGTCTGAAACTTCACTAATTGAAAGCTCTCCAAAATGTAGCTGAATGAGTTATTTGAGAAATACTGGCTATCTGCAATACTTCTAGAGATAATTCGCATTTACTCATTTTGAGTAGGTGAATAATTAGCTACGGGTCTGAAACTTCACCAAGTGAAAGCTCTCCCAAAAGTAGGTGAATGAGTTATTTGAGAAAAATTGGCTATCTACAATACTTTTAGACATAATTCGCATTTACTCATTTTGAGTAGGTGAGTAATTACCTACGGGTCTGGAACTTCACCATGTGAAAGCTCTCCCAAAAGTAGATGAATGAGTTATTTGATAAAAATTGGGTATCCGCAACACTTTTAGAGATAATAGGCATTTACTCATTTTGAGTAGGTGAGTAAGTAGCTACGGATCTGAAAATTCACTAATTGAAAGCTCTCCAAAATGTATATGAGTTATTTGAGAAAAATTGGCTATCTGCAATACTGTTACAGATAATTCGCATTTACTTATTTTGAGTAGGTGAGTAATTACCTGCGGGTCTGGAACTTCACCATGTGAAAGCTCTTCCAAAAGTAGATGAACGAGTTGAGAAAAATTGGCTATCCGCAATACTTTTAGAGATAATTCGCATTTGCTCATTTTGAGTAGGTCAATAATTAGCTAGGGGTCTGAAACTTCACCAAGTAAAAGCTCTCCCAAAAGTAGGTGAATGAGTTATCTGAGAAAAATTGGCTATCTGCAATACTTTTAGAGATAATTCGCATTTACTCATTTTGAGTAGGTGAGTAATTAGCTATGGGTCTGAAACTTCACCATGTGAAAGCTCTCCCAAAAGTAGATGAATGAGTTATTTGAGAAAAATTGGCTATCTGCAATACTTTTAAGCGATAAGCCACCTGCCAAATATGAAAGACATAAAGCCTACCAAAAAGATAGGGTGGCGAGTCCTCCACCATATCAATCCACCTGCCAAATATGAAAGAAATCTGGAAAGACATGTGGACTGTAGGTCGCAAACAAGAAATCTCTGCGGATGCGGACGATGATGAATCCATAGTATCCCCACTTTGCGCCGGGGATACAATTACTTTTCTTTTACTCTTATTTGTTAAGAAAGATTACATTAATGATTGTAAATACTAAATAAATAACTTTCCCCCACTATAACCTACTTGCAAATGACAGACATCAAAATATTTTGCAATGTAACAATAATTTACACTTGTTTTAACATTTCTATTTGCCTATGGTCATTTAGAAGTCATATTTTAAGCCATTACATATTTGTTAGCTTAATAAGTACACCTTAACTCTAAACAGCTGCACATTAGTACAGAAAAAAAAAAGACAGTCATAGCAACAAAAAATTGATCTAACATTTCAGAGTGATTTTTATGGTGTGAAAAGGCAGGGACAAAATTTATATACATTAGACAAATTGAAATTGGTAATTTATGTAGCATGCAAGCAATGAAATTTTAGCTTTTTTACATTTATTTTTGTCATCTTTATTGGTAAAAGTTTGCATTTAGGATATATTTTCTGTTTATGTGGATACAAGGCATACCATTAGTGCTTGGCATCATATTATGACACAAACCGCAACATGGCATAAAACAAAAGATGGAATATTTATTAACATTTGGTTGTCATTGATAAATGTTGTGCATATTGCATTCCAAATAAGGAAGTCAGAATGACAACAGAAATAAATTTAACATCTTTGGTGATTTCAGTATGTAAATTGTGCCAAATTGGGGTGCTGATATCTTGCAGGAATTATTTTATCGCCCATATCAATCTAACAGGTTTGTTGATTTTATTTTATATCTGTAAAGTTCATTTAAAACCTGCGCTTATGTCAATTCATATTTTAATAAAAAGAAATCCACAAAACTATATTTAAAACAAGCAAAAATAATTTTTAGGTATCTCAATTGTGCCAAGTTACAGCAGGGAGCAGTACATCCATGATTAAAAGCTGAAAACAATGATACATTGATGATCAAATTCTAGGTGGTTACCTAGGCTGTACTTTACTTGCATGTAGAGCCTTGGCACAACCCCACTTGAGATTTGCACAAAACATAAATACCATACAAATGTGTACATTTAAATAATGAAACAGATGTGAAGGTGGCCAATGATGTGGTAAGCACTAAGCAGTCACCTGGATTACTGTAACTCACTGCTTTATCACATATACAAAGGCATATAATGTCAGACTACAAAGAGTTCAAAATGTCTTATGTCGTACCGCGTGCAAACTAAATAAATTTAGTCATGTCATACCCTTCCTTCACAAACTACACTGGCTCCCATTAATTAAGCGGAGTGATCTCAAACAGGAAAATTGCCTATTAATTTCCTCATCTAAACCCAATAAATGCTCAGGGTTGTGCAGCTTCACAGTATCTGCTCCCACAGAGTGGAACAAGCTCCCTCAAGCCATTAGAACCGTGGAAAGTATCTCTGGATTCAGAAAACAGTTGAAAATGTATCTTTTCAGATTAGCCTATCCTCCACCATGGCCTATCTCCCCTATTGGAGGCTAATATGGATATTGACCTCCTTTTCGGAACTGGACTATACCTTTTTGGACATCAGCGCCTTAGACGATGTTTAAATTAATTTTGGCACTTTATAAATGCTTCTTACTTACTTACAACTGTTCCCATAACTATTTTGTTACATTTCGTTCAACAAGCCATCAACATGCAAACATGGTAGACTAAAAACAAATGACATTTCTTCATTTTCAATGTTTTTTGGACCATTTCTCCAAAAATTTGAAAATGTCCTTTTGTTATAAAAACTGTGTAAAACGGCATATATTTTATACACATATTGTATTTACTGTGTCTTAGGCTTACTATCAAACAAGAGTCCATCAATCAGCTTCCCGTTCATAAAAAAAGAATCACTATTGATCGGATTCCTGTTCATTAGAAACAATCACTAGCGATCGGGTCCCTGCTGCAAAACCACAGGTTCTTTTAGCCTTAGGGGCAGTGCTCTTATCCCTGCACACCTGAAGTGTTGCCAATTCAGACAACTGTCACAATATACTGACTGTCCATTGTCAGCATCTGTCTGGCCTTTGGTGCAGTAAATTGGCAGTTTCTTTGTTTCTTCTCTGTCATGCAGGAGCCATTCCCAGCCACTGTCCAAGAACTTTTTGACACAATTAAGGTCAACTGCATCATCTAAGCTACATGATGGGATATTTTCTGGAATCTGCTCCACAGCAACTTCTGACAGCCTCTCACCTCCTAGTTCTAGTCACATCACTATCATCACAATACCAAGTTACCAACCCAGGATAATCCATTGGTTTTGAGATGGTATCTTTGTCCTCAAAAGCCTGCACTACACGCTGTCTCCTTTTGGTTGTAGCACTTGTTGGACTTGCAGCTTTATTAAACCTTGGCAAGCCAATGGCTGCTTTTACATTGCCACGGGTTCTTCCTTTGCTTTGCCAGCATTGGCTAAACCACTGATGCCACTATTTGCAATAAACTCAGTGTCATCTCGTCTCGGTATTGACAATACAAGGAGGTTTGGAAGGGGTTCACTTTCTGAAATGTCTCTTCAATGTTTGGCATGAATTGTGTTTGGTTGAACAGGCCATGATTTGTCACCCTTTGTCTACAAAGGGTTCAAGTCCTATCAAGCAGGTTCTCATTTCTTAGCCACTTTGTAATATCAATTGTTTTAAAATACATTAAACCATTTCCACCCATTTAATCAAGTTTTATTTTACAAAAAAGATTTTATGCAAATCTCTAGTTCTAATTACTTCACACAAGTAAAGTAGAGCCAAGGTAACCATGTCTAAATCCATCTTTAAATAAAATGAATTTATGTCCATTTGAATTTCTATCTGAATGGGGCTGTGTTTGCATCGAAAATAGATGGAGATGGGTTCGAGTTGGTGGGGCCCAAATATATGGAGGTCTCAGCTGACCAGTTTCCAATCTTTCAATTATGGAGATTCAATTAATGAAATTTTTATTGCTTTCAAACAATACAGTCTAGACCTTGTAGAATTTTGGAGGCTGCTGAACATTAAAAGCAGTATCTTCTATCAAAGAACCTGTTATATGCATGAAATTTTGTAAATGAAATACTGCTCAGCTACCCAAGTTCGTCACCTACCGCCCAAGTTTATCACTTGCATTTTGACAATATTAAAACCTCTACATAATTACCTTGGTATTCATTATCTTTACCTGTACAAGCTGCAGAGTTGTACATCATCATTATTAGTAATTATTCCTTTGGCTCTGGTATTAATATTACATATTCTTCACAATTTTTAAGGCGGGTGAAGAACATTGGTAGCTGAGTAGCCTTACGTCTTGATGATTCGCGAGTTTTAACATTTTAGTTACGAGCTAATTTTACGTCGAAATATTTTATTTTGTAGCAATTTGGATGTGCCTTATAAAACTATAAATACCAAAGCACCATTTATGTTATAAAAAGTGAAAATAGACACTCTTAAATCTAGGGCTGCTAACGGTTACTCGAGCATCACTAGACGAGTAGGTATTTGCTACGGCTCCGAGTCCATTTTAACTACTCGGTTACTCGCAAGATATTGTACGGTATTATCGCCTGTGTAATGAAACGTTTGTGTAAAACATGCATCATTTCATCATTTTTGTCACATAATATCAATTAAAGTTGTGGTTTTCGCTTTAAAACATACAATTTACTCCATAGTCTATAATATCTGGTTAAATAGAAGACATATTTCTCCAAAAGTTTCATTTCCGGAATCGACCATTTGTTTACAGAGGACTTCAAAAGTTCAAATGGTAGGTACTAAATCTCGTGGTTACTCGAATTCGGGCCAGTTTTCAGAGGGCAAGTACTCGGCGCTGTTTTTAGCACCCTTCCCAGCCCTACTTAAATCCCAGAAAAATGACGATACTCAATTCGACAAGACCCTCGAATCAAGAATACTTGACTATAGTGGTGGTGGACCAATTCACGCCGGTGTACCTATTCACGCCCACCCTAAATTTATCCAAAACCAGCACAATTATACAATAAATTACAAGTGTATATGATCAATTTGATAATTATCTATGATGTGGTAAACATCTTTTCCGTGAAAAAGTACAAATCTTTGAGAAAATTGAGGGTGGGCATGAAATAGGTGCATGGGCGTGAATTGGTCCACCACCACTACTGATTCTAAGCATAACTTGGCCGATTACCAGACGTTTCGCCCGCTTTTTCCCAGATGTTTCGACCTACTTTTGCCTGACGATTCGACCCAATATTTGGAAGCACAGACAAAGATCTAATACATCTTCATGAATGCTTCCATTTTATATAATATTGCAAGGAAATCCCAGGGTAAATCTGTGTCCTCATATCTTCTCATAAATATTAATGACTTTGGTGCTATGGCCATGAGTTCTGTAGTTTAAATTATTTGATTATCGTTCATGCTTCTATTTTATAAAACAGTATTTTATAAGATATTGCAAGAAAATGCCAGGAGAAATCGTGTCCTCGTATTTTCTCATCAATATTAATAACTTGGGTGCTATATATATGGCCATGCATGAGTTCTCGAGTTTGAAGTGTATTTGATCTTCATCTATGCATCCATTTTATAAAACGGCGAGGTTATGTCCCGGGACGTCCCGATATGTAACATATTGGCTATATGTCGGGAAGTGGTAAATTGTGAGAACTGAGAATTGCTTCATCCAGGGAAGTGCTTTATATCAGAGGAGGCCTTGCAATATTTTACAAAATGAAAAACATCAAAAAAGATCAAATACTTTAAGCTCAGAATTCACGGCAGTAGCACCAACTCATTAATATTCATGAGAAGATGTGAGGTGACAGATTTCGCGGGCTTTTCTAACAGTATTTTATGAAATAGTATGGTCGATGGTCCAGTTTTCGTGCTAGCACTGGTTTTCGTGTGTTTGCAGCATATTTAACAATATCTCGGCCCATATAAAACGAAATTTCTTCAAATAAAAACTGACAAAATCTACTGGTATTTCTCTTTAAAATGATACTTTTATCATTTCTGTAGTTGAATCAGGTACTTGGATATCACTTGTTAAACTCTTTTAGTCCTTATTTTGGGTTCATGCAATAGTTTGTTTGCCAATAAATTTTTATCAATGCAGTGTGAAATTTTGTTAATCTTTAATTGGTTGTAAATCTGCCAATACATAACCAATTTTTACAATTAAAACACCATTGGAAAGTTTATTGTGTAGAGTTCAACAGTTATGTCTTTGTTTGTGTATAATATTCTGCAAAAATTGTTTAATTTTAAAGTTTATGAAATAGCCAACAGATAGCATGAAAACTGGATCAGTAACCCTGTGACATATAACCTTTGACATTCAAAATTAAATGAATGCAACAAATATTTTCAGCATTTTAGTGGATATTTTCTTCATAATTCAGCATAAATAAGGCCTGAAGTATTTTATAGTTGTGGAGAACTTAGTGTAAACTTGTTTTATCACATACTTTATTGATATTTTTTATTAAGTAGCATGATTACTGGTGCAACTGACATACTTCAATGAAGATCAAATAACTTAAACTTGAGAATTCACGGCAGTAGCATCAACTCATCAATATTCATGAGAAGATATGAGGTCACAGATTTCCCGGGTTTTTCTAACAATATTTTATAAAATGTAATTAAACTTCAATATTTTACAAACTGAAAGCCTAAAAAAGATCAAATATTTTAAACTCAGAACTCACTGCAGTAGTACTAAATCATTACGTAATATTCATGAGAAGATATGAGGTAGCAGATTTCCCAGGATTTTCCAAAAATACTTTATAAAATGGCAGCTTCTATGAAACTCAAGAATTCATGGTGGTAGCATCAACTCATTAATATTCATGAAAAGATATGAGGTCACAGATTTCCCGGAAAACTGACAATAAAAAATCAACCAATGAAATTAGTTCCCGCCATTTAGCCAGTAATTTACATATCGGGATGTCCTGTGATTTAACCACTGCGTTTATAAAATATTGCAAGGAAATGTCAGGGATAAAAGTAGGTCAAAACGTCTGAAAAAAAAACACAGTCGAAATGTCTGGTGGGTCGAAACATCTTGATACCACTTGGCCGCCATCATCATCATATTTTGAAATTTCTATAAATCTACTGTAAAGGCCTGCATAAGATTTACGGCTACGTAAGATTTATGATAAGTACCACTTTTAAACCCTGTGCAACCACAAATTTGTATGTTTGACACATTTAAATGAGAGCCGGCCAAATTATGCCTGCTGCCAAGTTATGCCTAGAAGCAGTACAGTACTGTAAAATTCTGGACATGGGGAACAAACCGGCAGGAAACACTGAAGATTCACTCTGGGGAACAGGGAAAAGTAAATTTCCTCCTTGCGGTGGATCGAGGGTCAGGCCTTGAGATGCCCCCATCAACAGCAGAGGGGGTGGTGTCGACTGCTTTGTTTGCTTCTCCTGGTCTGACATAACTTTTAATTTTTTTAACACCGACAGCTCAAAAACAACAACACGTCAAACAGGATCCGGAAGCAAAGTTTTAGCAGAAATGATTTCGGGTGGACGCTACTCTTCGAATAACTATAACGGGTTTTTAAAAGTATCTGCAAAATAATCATTGAAATCTCCTCATGGTATAATCATTAAAATGAATTTTATTGCACAAAACTATGCTTACCTAATTAAACAGAGTGACATTCTATTTTTTACTGGTAGAGTTACCAAAGGATGTGAAAAGTTGGCAACTATTCCAGCAGAAGGTGGAGATATGTTACTCTCAGGAGTTGGCCTTTTCAGGGGTGATACATACATCTAGCAATGTAACAAATGTACAGTAGCTCACTTGATCTGATTTCTTTCTTTTGGAAGCAAAGACTCTGGCACCGGTCGCATCAACAACTTTGGGGCAAAGGGCAGACTTAACAGGAGGTCCTCAGTGGCCTAGTGGTTAGCAAGTTTGGCATCTAATCATAGGCTGTCACCTCTGTGGGTTCGAGTCCCACAAGTGGCAATTCTGAGGACCTGTCCCAATATGACCCTGGCTGTTGAACGGGACGTAAAATCCCAACTTTGACCCTTCTTTACTAGACATGCAGAGACAAGCATCTCCTCTATCCACATGCACACCATACACAGTTACTGAAAATCACCTCGAGCAACAGAATATGCAAATGATGGAGAACCCCTCTCAAAAAAAATCAGAAACAAATCCAGGATCTTTCTGCTCAATGCCAATCCAGATTGAAACAGATTTTTCTTCTTCCATGGAACAAGAAAATGATGTGTTCATGATGTCCAAGAGTGGATGTCTCTCAGTAAATTGAAGCTCAACCCTGAAAAAACTGAGTTTATTGTCTTTGGTTCCAAGGCTCAACGTCAGAAGATTTCCTCTCACTTTCCTGTTAGCATTCTTGGTAGCCTTCTTCATCCGGTTGATTCTGTCAGAAATCTAGGTGTGTGGTTTGATGCAGATTTTTCATTCTCTGAGCATATCAAGAGGACTTGCAAAGCGTGCTTCCTTCAGATGCGTGACCTCCGTAGAATTAGAAAGTATCTCACTCCTGAAGTGGCAGTTCTTGCTGCAAAAGCCTTGGTTATTAGTCGTCTGGACTATTGTAACTCTCTGTTCAGAGGTTTGTCCGGTTTCAATCAGCACAAATTGCAAAGTATTCAGAACACCCTTGCTTGTATTGTTACAAATCATAGAAAGTATGCTCATGTTACACGCATTCTACAGAAACTCCACTGGTTGCCTGTTAAGTACCGTTGTATTTTCAAAACCGCAACACTTGTGTATAAATTTTTGCATAGTGGTTCTCCTTATTTCGAACCATTCTTGTCTTTTAGTAGTTGTCCCAATAGTACTAGGCATAGTCACCCAGATCGTCAATACCTTACAGTTCCTCCTTTCCATTCATCAGTCTTTAAGTCAGCCAAACATTTTGGCCATAGTTCTGCCTTTGATGCTCCGAAGATCTGGAATGACCTCCATCAGGATGTTCACAGTGCAACATCACCCAGTAAACATTACAAACATTTATAAACATTTATAAACCTAACTATAAACGGTTTAGATTAGGTTTAAAATGATGGGTCCCTAAACGTTTGCCTATAAACGTTTATAAATGTTTAAGCATAAACGTTTATACATAAACGTTTATGCATGTGTTTAAAATCTGGAGAAATATTTCTGTAAGTATATCTTGCTGTATCACTGTTGTTTGAAGCCATCATTACATTTTAAGTAGATATAAAGAAGTATATAATTTGATGATATTATATACTTTTATATCTCTACTTAGAATATAATAATGGTTTCAAACAACAGTGATACAGCAAGATATACTTACAGAAATATTTCTCCAGTTTCTCTCAAAATGGCTGTGCTGATGTCATCATCCCAAATGAAAGTGAGGTTAAGATATTTTTAACCCTTTGTAAACATTTAAAAACGTTTATAAACCACACTAATGTTGCTGAAACATTTATAAACCCATAATATTGAACAATTGTCAATATTTAGGTTTATATTTGGTTTAAAAAACATTTATAGGTTTACTAAACGTTTATAAACATTTGCTATATTTACTGGGCAGTTGCCTCCTTCAGAAGGAAGCTTAAAACATACCTGTTTGCAAAAGCCTACCCACCATAGCCTCCCCCGTCACATCTGTGTCTCCTTGGTACGACCTGGCTATGTCCCTTGATTAACGCTAACTGCCTTGCTTTATGTTTAGATGCGCCTTAGAGTCCATCAGTGATGGAGATTAAGCGCTATAAAAGTCCACATTAGATTAGATTAGATTAGATGGAACAAGTGTTTAAGAAATTCCCAATACCCACTCAACACCTGGCATGATTTATGCAACACCAGCTACTCAAACATCTCCAATACTGGCTCAACAGGTAAAAGTTTATTTTGTTAATGTTAGCCATCAACCACAGCAGCTGACTAAGTTGATGACATATCAACAAGCCTCACATCCCACCAGAGGTGGAAAAGAATCTGTTGTCTCCCTTCCACAGAGCACTTTTTATAAGGACCCCAACAGAGAGGGAAAGATTTTGTGTGTACAGTTAAAAAATATATGAGGGTATAAAAGAACTGCGAGTGAGAGCCAGGCTGAAATGTGTCATATATCAATGAGAAAAGTGAGGCTCCCACTAGTTTCAAATAGTGCTTCTCTGGCATGGATATTACCTGCCCTTCGAAGACCATCAAACCTTATTCAGAACCTTTTCAGGAGCCTTTGCATAAGCAGCGGTTACAGAGATGCTGATAGTTCCTCTCTTTTATTACAAAGGAACCTCCTAGAAATTCAACAACTTCCCCCTTGGCCCAGCTACAGCACAACTGGTATTTACCACCCTGATAAAAGTATAAAATTCATGGCATGAAAGGAAGATATCAGATTACACCAATATCTAGGAGACTGGTTGGTCAGGCCCCCTTCAGCATTAGCTTCAAAGACACACACCAATTGCCTACTAGCAGTAATCAAAAACCTATATACCACTTTTTACTAAATTTTGCCCTTGCTTGCCAATGGTCAGCGGTAAACAGTAAGAAACTTTGACCAACTGTATGTACATGGTTCCTCTGCTCTTCCAACTATGCGTCACAATATAACTTATACAAAATTACTTGGCATAACAATAACAAATAAATACTAGATCTGGCACTTGTCAGACCCATACAAGTCAAATAGACCAAACCTCAGAAAAAAATTTCACAGTCCTTCAAGAAGTCTGTTATCAGAGCAAGACGTCAAGCTAGGCAGGATACACATAAGATCATTTCAGTGGCATGTCGAGGTTCACTTGAAATACCCAATGCCTCTGAATACTCCTATTGCTTGGACTCCGAAGATGCCACAACATGGAGAATGGTGGTAACACCAGTAGAAAGCGCTCCAAGGAGAATGTTTACACCCAAGGGAACACAACGTGTTAGTCTTCACTTATGCCTCAAATACAGGTTGGCTCATGTGTTACTTGCCGTTTCAAAACCTTTGGCCATTTCAAAACGGCATTTTGAAATGGACAAATGATAGATTTGGCCGTTTCGAAACAGCCAACTATTGCTCTTGGCCATTTTGATACCTCACTAGTTTGACATTGGTGGACAGGTTTGTTCTGTTGCTTTTAAGTGTAACAGTTGTAATACAATAAAAACTTGTATATATCATCATCAAGGACCTCAATGACTGTGTCTGGCATTTCTTTAACGTCCTCTGGCAAGTCAGTAGAGGCCTTGGGCACCTCACTAGCGACCTCTGGTACCTCACTAACATCAATGACTGGAACTCCTGTGTCTGGCACTTCAGGAACTTCACTGGCAAACCTCACTGGTGACCTCTGACTCAATGGATGGTACTCCTGTGCCTGTCATGTCTGGCCCTTCATTGGTGTCCTCTGGCAAGTCAATGAAGATGTCAAGCACCTCAATGACAACCTCTGGTACTTCACTGGAGACATCTGGTATATTTGGAACAGTATCTGCCCTTTTGTTCCAGCATGGAGCAGGGACAGTTCGATACAGCTCTGAGACACTGACATCAATGGAATTTTCTTCTTTCACAACACCGGTACGGGCACATGGGAATATGTTGCCTCTGCGAGCCTGACCAAACACAAGCTCATATGGTGTTTCACCTCTGTTGTACGATTTTTGCATGTTTAATGCAAACATAATTCGTGGAAGCCAAGACACCCACGAGTATGAAAATCCACACTTTTCTTCATCTGCAGCTATGCCAAACACATGCTATAGAAAAATTTAGAAATCAGATGAGGTTTCAAAACGGCCAGGTTATTGATTTGGCCAGAAGGTTTCAAAACGGCCACGTAAATAATTTGGCCGTTTCGAAACGGCCAGGGTTTTGAAATGGTTGGGAACACATGCACTTACTCAAATAAAGGGGATTTATGATCACAACTTGAAAACAACTACACATAAACCTTCTGGAACTATAAGCAGCCATCCTAGCTCTCCAGCACTTCATGGTATGGTGCATGGTGAACAAGTTTGCATGGCCTCAGACAACATTACAGGAGTTGCCCACACAAACAAATATGGCATGACTCATTCAATCAATCAGTTGTCCAGGTGCCTCATCTCTGTATCTCCGGATTTTAATTCAGTGGAATTGTGAGCCTTGATGTGGAAGCTTCTAACTACCAGAAACACAAGAAATCACTCAAAGCAAGGCATGTTCCGGGCTCACACAATGTAATAGCAGATGATCTCTCTAGAAGAAACCAAATCCAGCACACAGAATGGCTCGCATTTTCCCTATCTCCTCTAATTTTCAAACAGATAATAAAGCTTTTTTTAATATCTGCTGATAGATCTGTTTGCAACCAGACTAAACAACAAGGTGCCTCTGTACGTATCTCCCATGCAAGACTCACAAGTGTATCATCAGTGGATGCCATAAAAATTCTTGGTAAAACCTTGTAGCATACATGTTGCCTGCCACTGCATGACTGCACAGGGTAGTTCAGAAACTATTATCTCAAACTAGCAAGCTGATTCTTATAGCCCAAATTAAGTTATAAAACCATGCATGGTTTTTGGGACGTAGGGGAACTATCGCTCAACTAAACCACTGTACAAACACCATGTACTGAACAACCAGTTCAGCTCCAATCCATAGATTCCCTGAGTACACACATATGGCATCTTGGAGCTCATCTCTTCAGAACCATAGTCTTCTCTGTATAAGAGGCCTATAGAATTGCTGCACCTCAGAATGTGCTGTATTCCAGTGATCATTCACAGATAAACAAGTGGACTTAGGTGTCTCTCTAGCAGTGACATTTGTAATTTTCTGTGGCTTATAGTCAATGACAAAGATAGATACCCATATAATATTGACAGATAGAGGATAGCTATTGCAGACGCTCCAGGAAACACCACCAGGGAAATTACTAACAACAAAATTGGCTCTTTGCTAGTACGTTACCACAGGGATGAATCTAAAAGTACCAGATCATTCCCAAAGTGGGATCTAGTTATACTTCTACACTACCTCTCTTAACTTCCCTTTGACCTGTTACAAAGGCATTTCTCCTTTGTTGATAATGTCAACTGCCAATATTTGTAAGGCAAGGTTCATTCAAATGCCTGATCTCAGGTGGGTTAGACATTATTTGACAGATGAGGCTACTATACGGGCAGCAAATGCCTTGGTGAGTGGTTGCTTAATTACTGCAACTCTCTCTTCAGGAGTCCATCCAATCTCAACATGCGCAAACTGCAGTGTATTAAAACGCACTTGCTAGGATTGTCATTAACTGTAACAAACACACAGACATCTCCTATTTTCAAACGACTCCATTGGCTCCCAAATCTTCAAAACTGGATCCCAATAACTTTGGTTCTCTTATGTCTACTTGTTGTGGAAGATATATTACCAGATACAACCGCCCATATAAAAGGTTCTTGGAGGTCCCTAAATTCTCTCCATCTGTACATAAATAAAAAAACACTTTGGCCACAGCTTTACTTTCGATGCTCCCATGGTTTGGAATAGTTTACCTGATGAGGTTGGTTCTACCCCAACTCTTGCCTGTTTTAGAAAAAGGTTAAAATTGTATCTCTTCAAAAAGTCTTTCCCACCTTAGCATATACTCTATCTGGCGGCTCAGTTGTACTTGGCAAAGGCTATGGAATGATGATTTTTTAAATTGGGATTCTGGTGTATCGCCTTAGAGATTAAGCACTCTAAAAGTACAAAATAGAATTTCTGATATTTCTCACTTGGTAAATAGTTTTCCTCTTGGTATTAGTATCGCCTTGACACTAAATGGATTATTACACCTGGCTTACTATTAACAGATTCAACTTACCCTGTCACCCTCTTTCAGTGCAAAGAATACATCTGGTTAATTAGGTAGATATCATTAGGCTCCTAATATGAAATATGCTTTGCTGTTAAATTATGAGAAAATAAAACTTTAGTGATGTTCATCAATCACAAGTCGTAATAAGCGAGTTCACAGTTTCGAAGTGCGCATGCGGTAACAGGTCCTATCGTTTCCGGGTCAAAGTTCGAGAGGTGTAGGAAGTAACTTGGAATAACAGAAACCAGTTTTAAAATTTTCTTTAATGTAAACAAAGTATTGATTGTTTGAAAAGTATTTTAATACAAAACGTTGTATGATATACTAAACCAATGCAATCCACATCACTTTGCTTGTGTCATTTTGTAAAAGGAAACTTTTGACCATTGATCACCGATTATCGCTCAGTGCATATAAGGGTACTTTTACTCTTTTTGCGACAGGGTGTTGTAAAACCTTAAATAACTTTGGCATTTCTGAACGGATTTTCATGAAATAAAAACCAGAAGAAAGGTTATTTTCATAGCTTTCCAATGATATAAGTTTAATGGATGTAGGTTGAACGACTGATTTTTGAGAATTTTTTGAAAAGCGAAAATGTCAGATTTTAATACATTTTTTGAAATACCAGGGCCATTAAATCCTGAATAACTTTTGCATTTTCCAACCGATATATTTTAAATTAAGGCCACCTAAAAATCAGAATTGTAGCTTTTCACTGATTTAAGGCCATTTATGTCTGAGCATTTTCCTGATTTTCTAGAATTTTGTAAATATGCAAAAAGTATATGATTGTAGTACTGTTGTTATTAAGGGCTTACAAATGCCCTTGTAAATTTTTGGACGAGTTTTTGTCAGTTATAGATTTAACTGTACTCCTTCATTAATCTTAAGGTTGCCATTAAATTTCAAAAATGTTTTTTTTTTTTTTTTTTTTGTCATTGCACTCAGTATTGCAATACAGGTGACATTGAACCTAGGCAGAGGTATGCAAGCTCCGAGTGCTCTTATTTACCCAGATACGATTCGACTGTTGGACTGATATATGTTGGTTATTGGTCTATGGCTAGCAGTTATTGCTACCCTTAAATTTAGATTTATTTTTTTGTTTTATGTCAAGTTCAACAGCCAGGGTCATATTGTGACAGGTAGTTTACGGGTGGAGGAACCAGTACATACTAGTTAGTCAATATTCGGCACTGTAAACCACCGGGCATCAGCAAGTAACTACCAACTTTCTAACACCCGGGTCGAGATTTGAAGTTTCGAACCAGCGACCTCAGAGGTTGAGTGCTTTTTTTCATCTAACCTTTGACTCTTGCCTCAAGGTCAGACAGGATCGACTAATCAAAAAATCATGTCATGTATCTCCCACAGTTTTATTAGTATCATTGCAGCCACCAGCTGAGGTTATGTAATCATTGGGGTTTGTCCGCCTGTTAGTGAACAGCGTAACTCAAAAAGTTGCGAATGGATTTTCTTCAAGTTTTCAGAGTTTCCATATATTCTTAAGTAAGAAGTGAATTAATGTTGGAGGTGCCAATACCAGTGCCACTAGTGTTAGGGCCACCTTAAATTTTAAAAATGAGGTTTTTTATCCCAGAACTCGCACTGTGGCTCATTTTGGTCTATTATACTTAGTGTATATGCCACAGTATCAGAATAGAAATGTAAATATGACTTTATGGTGACCCTAAATGTTCCATTTTTATCAAGTAATGGCCATCTTAAAGTCACACAATTTGTTGTTTTCATAATTTCTCTAGCAAGTGTGTGCAGGTCAGTATGGGGGAACATTTCTATTATCTTCTGACATTTAATTCCTATAGGTGTTTCCTTGCTTTTCATTTGCTTTTCATTCGTATGGGTCAAATTTGGAATTGCAGGGGCCACGGTGGAGTAGTGGTAATACACTCGCCGTCCACCCCTAAGGTCTGCCATTCAATCAGACCCTATGTGGGGAAATTGGTGGTTGCTTACCAATGGTTGGTAGCTTATGGTACAGAACCTTGCACAACTGTATGTGCTGGTTACCTCTGCCCCAAAAAACACTTATCGTGATATGACCTACGGTATACAGTGTTGAAAGTGACGTTAAAAAAACCCCAAATAATTGGGAATTACAAAATTGTTTTGACTGGGGACCATCCACCTTCACTATGCTTGCAGGGTTTACTCCAGGTTTGTATGGAGCTGCTCCATGCAGGGGGTGAAAAGTCTTTTCTTTGATTTCATATAATTTGTTTATTTATATTCACATTCCATTTGTGTTGTTTATTTCACAGGTTCTTTACATTAATATTCTTTTTTAATAAAGTATATTAATATTATTAAAACAACATGAACTTAAGTGCATAAAATATTACTTAATCCAATACATAGCTAATGGTTGTGCAAATTATAACTATACATATAAAGACAACTCTTATTACATTAAAATAATTTCTAAAGCCAATTTCATTCGATTTCATTAAATGATTTATCATTATCTGGTCATAGTAATGAGGTTGATCAGTCAATCAGCCTTGAAAAAATATCCATTATGTGGGGCAGCAAAGTTATTCAGGATAATTTAGGATAAGACACAATTGTATATGTATCTGGCATCTTCATTTGCATCTTTGTTCTTCAGGTTATGCCTCATATTATTTACCTGAAAATACATAAAAAAATTAAATGTTTCAAGACAACTGTTGCAGAAATAAATACTTTGTATATAACAACTGAATGAAACAATTGTGTGGAAAAGCATTTTTATGCACATTTTTAAAAATACCTCAAAAATCGGTCAATCTGTATATATTGTTACACATATATGTTTCACATATTGTTATATATTCGGCGGCGGCGGACTGATAACATGGCGAGAAACAAGTAATTCCTTTGATGAAGGGGTTCAAGTGACAGAGTAGTGTAGTTTAATGCTTGTATCAGGCTATTTCTTTCTCAAACAACCAGGAATGATGTTTTTAAATTAGAAATATAAAATAAATATTTTCATCTATTCCCGCAAAGGCAGAAACAAACCTGCAGTAGTGGATGTATATTTCCATCTTATGTGGCAATTAATAAGTATTATGTTTACAAAAAGAAATATATATGTTTTTTTTTTAAAAAGCAAAGAGTAATTATTCAGATTATATACACCGATATAATAATTGTTATTTTTCTGAAGTTTATTTATTTTCCTAAATTGATATCTGTCTTTCTTTCCTTTCTATTATATATTTGTCAATCATAACTCTAAAGAATCCAAATAAACTCTCATGTTATTTTAAATATGGTCATCAAGAATGTTGCTCATGAATATTCATATTCTGATAAGGTAAAATAGTTATAAAATCAGCCCAGTTCTCCAGACAGCATATGGCTTTGTATTACTTGCAATAAACTTTAAGGCTCTAAAATAAAATAGATAAGCAGATAATACAGGGATTCAGATGAAATTTATTAAATAACATTTTCTTGTCTTGTTCATTGAATAATCATAATATTTTAAGTCTGTAAATATGATTTTAAATAGAAATATTAACTATTGCATTTGTGTTTATTGTCATATTTTGGTGGGATTTTAAAATAATTTTGGAGAGATTTTCAACAAACCATGGAGATGTAGCACCAACCACAATGATGGCAGTTTTTAACTTTATTTTTCATCCAAATCCGTCCATTATCTGTGGAGCAATTTGCCTGTAAAGTTGCAGAAAATTGTCAAAAATATATGCATTTTTAAGATTGCTGAGCTTTAAAAAACACCTATTTTCGCCCATCTAAGAATACTGAAAATGGTATTTTAAAATATTTTTTTCCCAACATAAAACGCAAATTTTGTAAATCTATATGTGTGGTTTTATGTTCACTTACCATTCTAATGAAATATGTCCCTTAATGCAGGTATTTACATCAATTAGTTTTGTCAACTTCTTATTCGTAGATTTACTTCCTACACCTCTTGACCTTTGACCTATCGCCCGAGATCTACAACGAGAACGAGACGTCTGAAACTGTGAACTCGCTTATTAATACAAAAGGTTACAGATGTTAATTTACAGGCACACTTTTGACCTGCATCAATGACTCCAATCGTTAAAATTGCTATTTGGTTTATGCCTATTTCCTAATTATTCAATATTTCAAGAGCAGATCTGCTCTAAAAAGACAAGCATTAAACTTGAATATCCATTGCAGGAGAGTCTAATTTATAATATTTACTGTATCTGCAGTAAAATATTACAAATTAATGAATACTGGTATAACTAAAATAATAAGTATGTGATGAATGCAGATATGTGTAAAATATATGAAGTACAATCACATTTACAAGACCAGTATACATTAGAAAAGAAAATCACTTGTCCAAAACAGCATGAGTCTAAGCTCTGCAGTTACATCATTTTATCTTTGAGAAAACAATAGTTCAGTGATGTTATACTCTTCATAGCTTTATTATCTCTACTCTGTGCTTCACACATTATTCCTTATGGTGAACAAATTACTATAAATAACTTGTCTAGGTGCACTCTTTTGTGATCAGAATTGAAAATCTATGAAGTTGGGACAGCACAGAGGTGAAGTTACATACATCTAGATTGGTGTTTTTCTTCAAGCCATATAAAAAGTTGATCCCTGAATATTTTTAAAGACATAACATTGCACTTTTACTGTTTAGTTTCTTCATCACTGTAATGGCTATTTTAAACTTAATTAGATTTAGGAAATTGAAATATGCTATTAGATTAACAAAAAATAATGTATATTTACTTGCAAAATGAAAGACCAGAATATACAATCCAGAGTGATGAAGTTTGACTGCTGATTACATTATGAACAAGATAGAAAATTATCAATTAACAAGCTTTGTGAATTCAACTATAGTTATCTAAATTGAATTGTTGAAAGTTGGATTACTTTTTATTTAAATGTAGGATCCACAAAACAATTTGTAAAATCTGTATGGGCATCATTCTGACTTCCCCCTTGGATTCAACCTCTGGCATCCAACAAAAAACAATTTTATTTCAACCAGATTTCACTCAATAAAATCAACTTTATTTCACCTACTGGTTTCAACATGATGCCACTGGTGGGATTCAACTAAAAATGGTTTGCAAAATCTGCGTGAATTTCTACATGATTTTAAAGTTGCATGCCTACTGGGTAGCCTGTTTTTAATTTTAAAAATATGTCTGTTATAATAATCTAAATTAAAGAGCCTGTAGTCCCAATTTTAATATACCACGTTTTTATTTGTACATAATGTACATCTCAGCACAAAGACATTTACACTTTTCCCAGTTGCACTATGCCAATGTTTATACCACTATTTTAACTTTCATCACTCGAATTTCTCTCTCTCTTGGAAGAAAAAAAACTCAAGGCTAGAAGTTGAAACTTTGTGTGTACTGCATCATACGACTGTCAGAAATTTTCACTTGCACAAAAACACACTGTAACACTTACAGTATTCTTGTACTTATTTTCTGGTGTTTAGAATCTAATTATGTCTTCTGGTGTTGAAAATGGTATACATTAATCATTCACAAATTCAGAAGTGGGTATTAGTGAAAATATATCAAATTTTAGTAATGATAACAATAATAATCATAAAGGAAGCATTGTGCCTTTTATAAATTTGAATTCTTTCTGTCTGATGATGACAGTATTACTGAAAATAAAGGTATGAATATAAATGATATCAGTGGTTCTTATGACAGTAATATGACAGTAAATGACAAAAAACTGAATGTTATACAAACTCATTTTATAAATGAACAAGACTATTTTACAACCCAAATGACAGATGTAATAACAGATTGCAATATTAAATCTAGTTATAGATCAGACCATTCTATTATTGAATTGAAAATTTGTCTAAGTAAGTTTAATCATGGAAAAGGAGTGTGGAAAATGGATAATACATTGCTGAAAAATAAAGATTATTTAGACCTTATAAATAAAGTCATTATTGAAGAAAAATTTAAATACGCACTACCAATATACAGTTGTGAGTACATTAATACAAATGATGACATTCAACTTACAATAGAATGTGACCTATTTTTGGAAGTTTTGGTTATGAGAATAAGAGGTGAAACCATTAAATTTGGATCATATTTGAAAAAGCAACAAAAAACTATGGAATCTAACTTAATAAAAGAAATAAATGAATTGGAAAATATGCCTAATCTAGATAATATTCAATTACTGGAAGATAAAAAAACAGAATTAGAAAATTTGCGTAAAGAAAACTAAAAGGGAGTTTAGTAAGATCTAGAATGCAATGGCTGAGTGAGGGAGAAAAGCCAACATCTTTTTTTTGCAAACTAGAAAGTAAATCTTATATTGATAAAACAATTAAAAAGCTTGAACTACCTGACGGCACAATTACAAATGATCAATGTAAGATACTAGAAGAGGTCAAGAATTACTATGCAAAACTTTTTGGAGAAAATGAGCAAAAGCCCAGAAAAAACATAGATCTTATTGATGTATCAAATGTAAACAAATTTCCATGTCTCAATTTTGGTGATGAAATAACTTTATCTGAACTTAGTACTGCTCTTAAAAACATGAAATGCAATAAAACCCCTGGGATTGATGGTATTTCTTCAGAATTTCTCAAAGTATTTTGGAGTAAAATGAAATATTTTATTAAAAATGCAATAAACGCATGCTACAAGAAGGGCAAACTTTCAACTTCTTTACGGCAAGTCATAATAACTTGTCTTCCCAAAGATAACAAAGATAGAAAATAATAAAGAATTGGCGTCCAATCTCATTGCTAAGTATTATTTACAAAATGGCTTCCACTGCTATAGCAAATCGATTAAAGCCATATTTGAATAATGTAATTTCGAAAACTCAAACTGGCTTTATTAGCGGTAGACATATCGGTGAAAATACCCGCATTGTGTATGATTTACTTAGTTACACAAAAAAAAACAAATCCCAGGCCTTCTAATGCTCATTGACTTTGAGAAGGCATTTGATTCTGTCTCATGGCAGTTTATTTATGATGTATTACACATCTTTGGGCTGAACGAATCCTTTATAAACTGGATAAAACTTTTTAACAATGATATAACCGCATATGTTTTGCAGTGTGGAATTCTATCCAAATCAATACCCATAGGCAGAGGATGCAGACAAGGAGATCCTATCTCAACCTATCTCTTTATATTAGGAGCAGAAATCTTAAGCTTGATGATATTGTACAGCGAAGATCTACACAGTATTTTTATTGGAACTCAAACTCTAAAACTTACACAATTTGCAGACAACACTACTTTGATACTAGATGGTACAAAAGGTTCCTTGCAGGCTGCCTTAAATATTTTAGAATTATTTGGTAATCTTTCAGGGCTTAAAATGAATGCTGATAAAACAAAATTAATTTGGATCGGTTCAAAAAGGCACTTAAGTATAAGTTAGATGTAACATATGATTTCAAGTGGGGAGAACAGGATTTTGTGTTACTGGGCATTGAATTTTCCACCAAACTAGATACTATGCCTGCTGTAAATTTTGAAAAAATCATAAATAAGGCTAGGGCTATCTTAAAACTCTGGAAACAGAGAATTCTGACACCACTGGGTAGAATTACTATTTTAAAAACATTAATCTTGCCATTATTTAATCATTTATTCATGTCCATTCCAACTCCTGAAAAAACTCTGAAAGAAATAACTACAATGTTTTTTGGATACCTTTGGGGTGAAAAGCCTGATAAGATAAAAAGAACTACTATTTGTGCTGATTATACTAATGGAGGTCTCAGAATGATAAACATTCAGAACTTTGAAAAAGCTGTAAAATTAAATTGGATAAAACAAATACTCTTTAATAAAGAACCAATTTGGCATCAGTTCCTCTTAAATACAGTAGGTGATCTCAACAACCTTCTTACACTCGGTAGTGTATGGTGGTCAGTTAATAAGATAAAATTAAATCCATTTTGGAAGGCAGTCTTTACATATTGGATGGAAGCCTGCAAATCACAAAAGATCAATTCCAATGTAGATATCTTGACAAGCAGTATCTGGTACAACAGCTTCATGAGCAGAAATAACATGTATCGCCAAACGTGGTCAAAAACGGTATCAATGTAGTGGGTGATGTAATTGATCCACAGGGTAAATTCTTGAGTATGGATGACATAAAGTGAAAATTTGACATAAACATAAATTTCCTTCATTACTATATGGTAAAAAAGGTAGTTTCTGAGTTCATTAACCATCACAAAACAGATGAAAAATTTGTAATGTGTAGACCATACATACCATTTCATATCAAATTTATTGCAAACAGTCAAACTTCAACAAAAAGTATTTATTTGGCCATTTCTGATAAAGAAGTATCCCACACAAATGAAATAAAATGTAATGAAAGCTTAACAGAAATTATCGACAAAGAAAATTGGAAAAATCTATATAAAGCTTGTTTTTTTGCAATAAATGACAATGTGTTCATTTGGTCCCAGTACAGAATTTTGCACCGTATTTTAGGAGTTAACTATTACTTGTACAAAACGAAAATATCTGATACTGAAAATTGCAGAATATGTCAAAATTCCAAGGAAACACTAGTGCACTTATTTTCTGAGTGTCCAAAAGTATATAATCTTTGGCAAAATGTGTATGCCTGGATAAACCAGAAATTAAACTTAAATTTAAATTTTAATGCAACTATCTTAACATTAGGATATCCTATATCTGATAAATCATTTTGGCCTCTAAATTTTATCTTAATCATAACAAGGTATTATATTTTTAAATGTGCCTCAAAGGAGAAAGTTTTAACATATATTGGTTGCAAAAATTAATTAAAAGTACATTTCTTGAACAAGACCTGTTGTCAAAGTTGAAATGGAACAAGAAATTTGATCAAATATGGCAAAATTGGAAAGAACTGTTCACAGAAATAGAAACAATATAGTAACTGAAGAGGTTACCAAATTAGCTATTATATGTAATTATTATGTTATTTGTGTTATGTGATGATAAAAAGGCTCATAATTATTCTTTAAGGTTTAATTGCATAAACCAAGAAAAAATAGTAAACCAACTTTGTTATGTCTGTCATATGTATATGAATGCATAGTTAATCAAATGCATTATCATTTACAGGTGTGTGTTTTTGTATGTGTGAAAGATTTGATTTGGTGTATACTGTTTTTATGGGAAATAAAGTGTGAAAAAAAAGAAAAAGACTATTTTGATTCTATCCATATACAAAGTCATACATGGGGGCTAATGATTCCAAGCCTTGGTTTGTATATATATATAACAGTTTTAAAATTATACGGTTTTACTCAATATAATTTCTTTCCTGAATGTTTAGCATAATAATATTACTTACCATTGCTATTTATAATTAAGATAATCTCTAATTTGATTTTGCTGAGGATTATTCTGTCATAATTTAAATTTTGAATGATTATTACTCATAATTCATCTGGACAAAATTTTAAATACTGATTTAATGGGCATTCTTAACAACATGTTTTTTGTGCTCTAGAATTTTTTTTATTTTTATCTGGGATAAAGTTATTTCTCTCTCTTAAAAAGTGGAGAATATTATGCAAAAGATCATACTGATTCAATGGACATATGATATTATTGAATTTATCTTTAAAGTGTGATGAATTTGATTAAAATAAGTGTGATATTTAAACTTTTTTCATACATAAAGACTGAGAAAGTTAATTAGTGCATTGTGTATACAGTGTTTACAACCTTCCACAACAAAGGCACCAGTTAACACCAATTAGCAAAGTGGTCTTTCTTCAACACAACAGAAACATGGAATTGCCTAAAGTAGACCCTGTTTTTGTTAAAGCTGGAGAAATACCAGACTTTAAAACTTAAAAAAATATGAACTTTGTGAAGCGATGTGCAAACAGATTAAGAAAGAAAACTTGCTGGGTGTTCAGAGAATTGGCATGTTGTGGCGAATATACCTCAAAACTAAAGAGGCTAGAGTTAATGTCCTTGCCAACAACGTGGAAATTAGAGATCAATGTGTCAATGTGTTCACTAACAATCCACTGAGAGTCAGATTGGCTGATGGTGAAACAGACCAGAGTGTTATGAAAGTCACAATTAAGGATATGCCCCTCGCAAAGGAAATAAAGGCATAGAGCACTACTTGATTAACCATAGTATAAAACTCAGAGGTAAAGTGGAATTTGCTAAAGCCAGAAATGAAAACAATGAACTGACAGACTGGCTGAATGGTGACCGAATTGTGTTTTTTGATAAATTTGAGGAGCCCTTGTCCAGGAAAACCTGGATAGGTGATACAAGCATCAGGATTTTTCACAGGGACCAATCCAGTATGACCCACAAGCACTGTACAAACTGTCATCAAGATGGCGATTTCAAAAGGCAATGTACAAGTGAACCCTGTTGTATAGTTTGCAATCGGAATAGCCATTGTTCAGGGGATAAAGCTTGGCCAGGCACTTTAAAACACAAACTGAAGCATGTAACTACTTTTGCAGGAAAGGCAGACCCCCTCAGCAATTTCTATCCATGTGAAGTTAAGGTTTTGGGGATGTTGCATAGGTCATCAGAGCATGCATATCAATACTCAAAAGTTATACAGACTGGAAAGGATAAAGTTGCTGAGCGAATTCTTGAAGCTAAAAGTACTTATCAAGCCAAGGTTGAAGCCAGTTATCTCCCCTTCAACCTAAACCGGATAGATCAGAAAGAAAAAGTAATAGAACAGGTTCTTCATGCCAAGGCAAACTGCTGCTAAGAATTCTGTGAGGCACTGATTAACTCAGAAGGATGATTGCAGAAGCAGTTCCGGGTGACTTATTCTGGTCCACTGATCTAACCAAGGAACATTGTCTGACTGTTAAAAAGCGTGCATGGCCTGGAAAGAACAACATGGGTAAGCTCCTGGAAACCTTGAAGGAAAGCATCATTGTAAAGAACAATGACGAGTAAGCGAACACTAATATCGTATAATTGTCATGGTCTAAATGATTGTAACAAGAGGCAGAAACTGTTTTCATGGTTAGAGTTTGAAAAGTTTGATATAATATGTCTACAAGAAACCTTTTGCAGGAAAAACTATGAGTCACTTTTTAAGGCTAGTTGGAAAGGAAATGTAATGCTATCCTTGATGGATTCTAGTCATAGTTGAGGCGTTGATGTGTTATTTAAACAAAATTTTCAGGGTGAAGTTATCAGCTCTTTTTCAAGCAATGATGACCGAATTCTACTTGTAAATATTGAATTTCAAGGTAGTATTCTCAGTATTGTTTCTGTATATGCACCAACACATGAAGCTGAAAGAATGATATTTTTAGAAAATTAACCCAATGGATCCTAAAATATGCAGATAACTTAGAAAACATTATTGTTGCAGGAGATTGAAACTGTTGTCTGCTCCAATCTGACGGATCCCCTATACCACTATAAAAAATGACAAAAGTGCAGCTTCTTTTGAAAAACTATTATTTCAATGTAAATTAAATGATAGTTGGCTGCTAACTAATCCAAATATACCTGGCTATACCTCTTATGATAAGTGCAACAGTTACAGTAGAATAGACTACATCCTTGTATCACAAGCTATGAATTATGAAATAGAAAATAACACCATCCAACATCCAATTAAAAACCCTGGAGTCAATGATCATCAGGGTTGTGTACAAATACATACTTGTATTTATGTTTAAATACATCCAACAACATGTATTTTTATCTGTATTTGCAATTTTTAAAATATGTGTATTTGTATTTAATCTTTGTATTTAGATGTATTTGATCAAATACGTATCAAATATCCAAATGCAGATATTATTACTTGTGTCATACACACCTTAAATGTTACTCCATTTACTTAAGCTTTCTACTAATGTAAAGTAAGAAGTAGATACATGTTCCCCTTCATTCACAAGTAGCATTAGTAGTAATCTAAGTGCCACACCAGTTACACGATCACTATTGGGTATTTGTAAATCAACTGTAAAAGCCTTTTATTGTCAACTACCAAACACACAACTCAAGCATATGATCTCATTAGCCCTAACCCAACCCCTAACCCCCAAAATATTTTGAAAGCAAATAATCTCGAGCCCAACCCCTAACCCCAAAAATATTTTGAAAGCAAGTAATCTCAACATAATCAGAGAAATGCTATGTAACGCCAACCCCTAACCCCAAAAATATTTTGAAAGCAAATAATCTCGACCTAATCAGAGGAATGTAACCCCCCATATCTATATCTCTTGGGATATCATGACCTATGTAAACCTTTACCCATCATATGATTTAAGCCCAGGAATGAATCTCTGGTTATCTAACCTAATATCTATTAATTATGACCTAAACCTAGGAATGTAACCCCAACCCTAATATCTACCTATCCCCAGCTATCTGACCCTGACCCCCACCCTCAATAATCCTGAACATCTGAACTGTCGACTAAGTAAACAAAATCCTAAGCCAGACCTTTAACCTCCAATAACACTCATATCAACAACTTTGTATAACTCAAATATAATCAACCCTACCATTTAGTCATGATATGTACCCAGGTATGTAATAACTCTAACCCACAATAATAATAATAATAATAATAACCATACAATTACTTTCTCATGGTTCTATTTCTCCTATTGCAATGAGGTTACATCTCAGGGACCAATCTAAGCTCATTGTAATAACATCATAATTTCCTTCAACCATAATCAAAGCCTAAATAATGGAATTTGGAACAACCCACAAACGAAAAGTGATAATAATAATAATTATTTCTTTATTTATTTAATTAATTAAATATTTATATAATTGAAATACCTATGTGAACCTAATGCGAATAACATTTTGTGTCATATTTTTAATTAAATATCCTTTTTCTCACACACTATGGAATTGCTGTATGTTTCAACACTAGCAATATATGTACTTTACAGTAAATAATCTAATCACGAGAACTACAAACCTCCTACCGAAGAAAACTATGGGATCCAAATCACAATCTGACCGACCTTGACCTAATTACATCTCCTCCAATGGATGAATTTTGATCCCTCTCACATTTGGATCCCATCACGTGACAATCCGTTTTCAATATAAATACCCAAGCGACCTCTACACACACACTCACTCGCATAAGCTGTTTACAACTGAATACCTGACGAAGTGAAGTCATATCTCAAACCCAATAACTGTAGAATGCTACATCAGCAAAATATCTAACACTATATAAACGACCCTCATAGTTGAACCCATATCATATAATATCCTCAAATATACAAGTAGATACAAGTTAAATATCCTTTAATTTAATCATTTCAACAAAAAAAAAGAAATGTTTGCTAATCAATCAATTTTTGATAAGAAAGATGAAAGAAGTAAACCTGAAGATGCTACAGATGCAGTTAGACCTGCTTCTAAAGCACCATCTCAAGGAATCATGGCTGGGTTTTCTTTACAGAATAATCAGAATATGAAGTATACATATAAAGGAGCTGTCAACCACACCTCCCCACCAATTCCAACTTTAGGACATTCACTGAGGAAATGTCTCAACAATGACTTTACATCATTTTATGACCTGTCCATATACTCCAGCTACAGAAGAAGACACGATACCTTTAAATCTTGGCCTAAATCGCATCCAATACGTCCTGAAAATTTGTGTAGGGCTGGTTTCCTATACACAGGAGAGGGTGATAAAGTATTATGCCCTTGGTGTAAGTTGATGTTAATTGAGTGGGAAGTTTATGATCTACCCTTTGAGGAGCATAGAAGGCATTCTCCTTATTGTTCCTATCTGGACATGGTTATGCCATGAAAATTGCTGTGATCCGTCTATTGTCGACATAATGAAAGCATTCTTTAAACAGATGAGACTGATAATATCATAGAATATAATATAATATATGTATAACTGTCTATGTAATTATGTAAACATAACACTATTCACAAATAAAATTTTCTCCACATCATGGGACATTGTTTTCTTATATTAACCTATATACATTCTGTTCCCATAACCCTTTAACCCTACCACATCCTAGTTATCTATATATTGCATGCTGAATCTTTCAGCCCAGCTCAATCCTCAAGGTTATAAATATGTACGCATAACTCAGTACTATCTCATCTAATTTACCTCAGGTTAACCAAATACGAAGTGTACCCCAGGAATCATAAAAATTTTAATTAAATTTTAATTTTTTTTTTAAAATCTCAGGTATGTTTGGATATTATAGATACGTTTACACATAAATATTTCATGAATTTTTGCTGACCAGTACACAAATTACGCTCATGTTGTATATAAGCCATAAGCTGATACTGTTTGCAGGTCATTTTGGGCTGACCAAGACAGAAATTGCATTTCAAAGAAATCATAAGAAGATACAAGAACTAACCTACAAATTTACAAGAATTTAAAGTAATTTTGACATAAAACTCGGAATAAAATTTAAGGAAATGGCAGAGGCAAGTCTATCTATGCAACCTAAGGGCTGTAACACAAAGAAGAGGAAATCAGAAAATGGTCAAATGACAAAGAACAAAAAGGCTATATCTCATTGCTCAACCTCAGCTGACATTAATTTAATTGGAAGTACGGACATGGACCACATGGAGGTCAACCAAACCGTTAATCAGATATATAGGAAGAACTATCATCTGGGTGGGTGTAAATATGTCGTATTTTATGGCGGTGGTGGTATTATTGAGGAAATATACATAAAAGAATGGGATGGTGAGAAGGTCACAATGGAAGGGGTTAAGTTGAACCTATCAAGGTTTCTTATGATATTACATAATGTAGAGATAATCGATCATACAATTGATAAAATTTTAAAAGGAGCTCAGGATCAGGACACCAAGATTCATATTGGGGCCTCTTATTATCTCTCAGCCAACAGTCCCTACAAAACTGTGGCAATTAGGATGTGGAAAAAAGGTGCCTCAGGCGATTTATTTCCAACCAAATTAGGTATAAGCCTTACACTCAATCAATGGAGAGAATTTTGTAAAATATCTAATATATTATATGCGGAGAGGATGGAAATTTTTACTTTCATACCATGCATTATGGAACCTGGAAAAAAAGGTCATAATAAATTGAAATGTATTGAATGCGCCGATATTGACCAAGCACCTATGGGGGAGGTGGACTTCGATATCCCCATATAACGATAAACTAATAACCCCAACTCATCTCTATATATCTTTTTGAATTATGTATAATCTCAAGGACATAAACCAAAGATCTAGTTTAGTATAATCTCTATATATGGCTAACAACCTTCATGGTCTATGCACACTGTATAAATCTGTAAATATAAAATCTGAGACTCTTTTATCAGATAACTTCCTCTGCTAGATGGATCTGAGGTGTATGCAAGTCATCAGTGGTATTAAAGGATAAAATCATACTTAGATCATAGCCATTTTCATTGTGATAGACAGACTGGGAATAATATCAATACTCAGAGGTAATGGATCACTTCATTGAGAATGAAATGAACATCTTTTTAGGTACTCGCTACAATATATACTATCCCATTCATATGCCGTCTGTGATGGTTACATTTGTTCAATTGCTTCAATATATAGATGAGGGAGCCTTCCACAATGCGTTTGCTTGCTTGCTAATGATGGGAGAGATACTTCCGGACTACTTTATGTAAGTATTTTAACTTATCTGGACTCTACGTTTTGATGAAATATTTGTAGCTAAACACCTCACTATTTATACAGTATATTATGTCACGTGATGGGATCCAAAAAACCTTGCAGAATAAAAAAAACTGATTGGCTAATACATATCTATGTCAAGGACGGGTCAATCGCATTTGGATCCCGTCGCGAAATCATATATAAATGACCCGTCGCTTCTCTCAGTGTGCCAATTTTCAATCTGCATGAAACTGTTAAACACGATAAATTTCTCCTAGCATCTCACATCAATTTATGTATTTATATCTTGTTTAATTTTAGCAAGAAGTATCCAGATTTTTCAAAGTATTTCATCGAGGAACTTACTAAAGCCAGCTGTGGTATATGTAGCGAGTCATTAAACAGAGAACAGATAGTATTAACTAATCCTTGTGGGCATATCCTTTGTGTCACCTGCTCCACACAACTGTGCAAGGTTTGGAAGGAAAATGGTACCACCAGAAAGCGATGTCCTATCTGCAGAACTCTGATGTTAGGTCATCTTTTTGCAAAACCAGCTTTGTTTAATTGTAGTAGGCTAAACAGCACATCTTTGTTCATTTGGGTGCCCACATCTGTGTATGTTCGACAGAATTATCCCCAGTCTCTGTTAGAGTGTCTTAATGAAAGAAACTTTAAGAAGGCATTTTATTATACTTTCCTGTTGAATTCTGTACCAACTAAATTGGAGGAATCTTTGGCACCAGGGTGGGGGGATTACTATCAGAGCCGAAGGAATAATTTGTCTTGCACAATATGTGGCCTACCCATCAGATTTGAAATGGCCTTTGTAGCTAGATGTGCCCATTTTTTTTGTACTATTTGTTCATCTTACACAGTTGAAAGACGTAGGGTAACCCCCCTAAAATGTAAGGAATGTGATGAAGAATTGGAAGATGACATTACAGATATACTCTTTATGAGACCAAGTGCGGAGCCTCCAGCTTTAGAAAACAGTCTGGAGCGTATTGAGTAGGTTGTTTGATTTCTTTGTTGCATAATAACTGAAGGGAATTTTGAATCAGTTTAAAGATAAGCAATCTGGCAGTCTGGTCTTGCTTTACACACATGATATGCCTCTCTCTTGATGTATATATATATGCCAAAATTTCGAACGTCAGGGAAAGCACTCATACATACCACAATTTCGAACGTCAGGGAAAGCACTCCAGAAAGGACTGACCTCATTTAAAGGTTGTATCTAGGTTTTGTTTCGTTTTTTTTCTTTTTTTAGATATACACCCATAGTACCTTAGCCAAGAAATAAATATTCAGATGTTTTTGTTTTTTTCAAATTTAATATTACTTTAATGAACATTCTTTACAATGAGACCAATGCATGCACAATTTTTTTATACAGCTTATTATATATGTCTCTGCTAATTACAAACTTTCAGAATGCTAACAATCTACTTTTGGATATTTAAGTGTGTCTATTGCCTCAAACACAAAGCTAACAATAAAATATATATATATATATATATAAAAAAAAACAAAAAAACTGGTTATATTAGTGCAATATGTTGACTTCAAATATTAAAAAGATTAATTTCAAAACATTTCAAAATATAACTGTGTGCAATATCATCTTTAATTGACATTATAACATAAGGGAGGTGGTTTGACGACGTATTACTGTAGGATATCTCTGTATCTAATGATGAATTATTTTTCATTTCTTTTTTTCCTTTTTGGTACATCCACTTAATTAAATGTTGCAATAAAGATATTCTTGTGTATAATAAAAAGTTAAAACAGTAAATTCTAGTTTTCATATGTCTTTATAGAACCTCTTCCCGGATCTGGTGATAAGGTAGTTATTATTGGAATCACTACAGTCTGGAGTAGTTGTTGTGGATGAATCCTCACAATCCGAGTTACACAGTTCGTCCTTGCTAACTTGTGTGGACTTGTCTTCAATTCTGTCCGCGCATGGGTTTGAATGTGTGTTTGTTTCTATACTACATCTCTCTATAATGGAAGAGGGAGGTGTGGATACCTCACTGATCATAGAAGGTTTGGAATCGCTATGTGCTGATTCGAAATCAGAATCAAATAAAATTTTCTTGCGAATATTATTTGCCTCAGTCCCTATCATACTATTCCATGGTATTTCCTTGGAGGTTAATGATTCTTTACTGTCAGATGAACTCTCAGTACTCACTCCATGTTCTAAATTGCTGCTCAATCTCCTCTTCAGGCTAGTAGTATTCTTTGAATCGCATGAAGATGATGTAATTGTTAAAGTATCCTGAGATAAAGCATTTTCTAAATTTTGACAGAAACAACACCTGCATATGAAGAGGATAATACAACTATATATCCTATTGAGGATATCATGCCTAAATTTCTTTAGAATATATGCAAGAAACAGTAGTCCAATAAGGCTGAGGGGAAGAAGAAACAGAAGATTCAGCTGTGGAGATCTATTAATTTGTGATTCCTCTGTCACTGCATATTGGATGCTACTCCTGGTTATTTGCTCCATCTCCTGGACTGTGAAATATATACATAAATTAACATCTGAAATATTTGTTTTCGATGAAAGATTACATGAATACAGGTTGATTTATACGAAGCATTGTGATGTGAAACACTGTACCTCCGACATACACATACAAATGATATCTTGCAAATATTCTTGCTAATAATATTTCAATTTACACCCACAATTTATACCTACAACATAGTTCAATGCAAATCCATGGAAACCATTAACAATATCATTTCCTGAATATTCCTCGTAAATATGAACATCTGAGAAGGAATTATCTGCGAAAATAAATTTTTGAAAAAATTATTATATATATATATATATATTATATTCTTTATAGATTACAGAAATATAACCAAAATTTACCTTCTGTACAACCCTCAACATAAACAGCGGACCTTGTGTAGACACAAGTGCCTTTACAATACCAATATAAGCGCTTCAATGATGGGTAATTCACTTGGATCCTTTCGACAGGAAGAGACAGATACCCTACATAGCAGTTCGTGTACAACAATATTTTAATAGTTTCATCACCACATCGATTCAAGAAGTCTTTAAACTCTTCATATCCCTCTAGACCTTCCACTGTACCAGTAATATTGTTCTTATGAAATCTACATTTCACGTGATAGCAATTTGTATAGTCCAATACATAGGTTATCCACAAACTTATCAGAAAATTAACCAAGATATTATAACCCGCCATTTTCTTCGTTTCAATGATGAATTTCTGAAACGCAGAAAATTCATACATAATACGTCATGACATAATTGCGTCATGGGCATGTGACGTCACAGTCAAAATTCACCGAGGTAAATAGAAATTAAATAATGTATAAGCCTTTTACCTACAATTTCGGACAGTTCGCAGAGGCTACATTCTTCCTCATTCCATAGTGCACTCTCTGTAGGTGTTTGTTTTCTAGCTCGATCATTTTGACAACAGCTTGGTTTCATGTAATGGCTATAATTTGACAGCAAAATAGACTCGAACTATATACATATAGGAAATTTATTCATATTTAATATCTATGGCTTTTTTTTCGTCAACATATATATTTTTATATATAAATACATCTTTACATAACTTTTTTAACTGTTATCATTGATTGTCCTACCATTCCTGCAATTCTATTCCTTCCAAATTGCCCTCATTGATAACACTGGTGATTTGCATCATCCCTACATCACGCACAATTCGAGCTCTCTCTCTAGATCTCCTTCTCCTCATTCTTCTCCCAGCTCCTCCACCCCTTTGAGGTAGCCTCCATTGAAATTTCTGTGATAGACATTTGATAAAAAAACCAATGAAAAGCAAGCCTAGGATGGAGCTGGGGATGGATGCTAAAAATATAACCAATTTCGAATGCCCCTGAACAAGAGCATCCACAGTGACCCCTGATTGGTAGACAGGAGATGTTTCTTCAGTGGATTTGGAATTATAGGAGCTAGTTTTTTTGTATGTGAATGAGGATGTGTCTCTACCCACGGTGCCTATATCCGTGCTACTAGGTCTGTTTTCAATGCTAACATCCTGATATGTAGGTTTCCATGAGGAGGCAGGTGTTTTTGAATGCAAAATGTCGTCCTTTGAACTCGAACTCAAGATCTCCTCATTGTTGGTTCCCGATTTACCCTGAATTGTGACTATTGACTTGGAGGTGATGTCCCCAGGATATGTTCTTGGGGTACTACTATCAATGCTTGGGTAATCTACAGAGTAAATAAAAAAATATATATTACATACTATATTTGAGTTGAGATTAAATATGAAAAGGTCTGAAATATCACAGGTTTTTTTTCTTTTTCATATGTTGTTGACGACAGAAATCCAGCTTTTATATGATCCACGATGGGATCCAAATGCAACTGTAACCGACCTTGACCTAAATAAAATCAACCAATAAAGGGTTTATATTGAAACCTCAGATTTTTTAGATCCCATCACGTGATCCAAACATCTTTCATATATAAATGGAACAAATTTTACTTCAATCTGTCATAATCAGTTACTCACCTCGTGTTGGAGTACTGCTCCCCCAGTCAGATTGGCACATATTACCCATCAATTTTATTTGTTGAGGCATATCCTTTATCCAGTCGCAGTTGAAATACAGCATGTTGATTAAAGTTAAATATTCTAGAGAGGGTAGAGAATTAAATATATTTTGCATACCCAGAACTTGTACCCTCTCCATATGCAGTCTACTCACACTGGGTCTATATATAAAAGAGGGGGTGATCACATCTAAACAGAAAATTGACTCATCATCACAACTACAGAAATCTTGTATACAGCTAGTGGTTGCACCCATATCCCAGGAAAGTATCAGGGATATGTAAAAAACACAAAAATATCTATCTTTCCTCATCATTTCAATTCTGTTTATTTGCCTGTAGTGTTCTAGTCCAGCCTATTTTCAAAACTACCTACGTTAAAGTGTGCAAACAAATGAGAGGTAGAAATAGATGCAAATAGTATGCATATGTTACATGCATTTCAAATTCGTTTGCGTATAAATAACCGCAATATATCCTGACATTTATATTTAGGAGGTGAGAGGTTAGGTTGTAAACACCTAATTTATCAATCTAATTGCTGATAAAGGAAACCAACCAGAATGACCTCTATACCATTTTTATCGCCTTGTACAGCTATTATATCAGGACCTACAGCATCGGGAAAATCTACATTTATATTTAAGGTTTTGAGAAATCTAAGATACATGTTCAATGAACCTGTTTATAGGGTTTATTATTTCTATGGGGTTTGGCAAAAACTTTTTGATACCATAGAGGCTCCTAATGTCGAATTTATTAAGGATTTACCTACCCAAGAACATTTAGAATCGATTGCAGATGACAAGCACAAATTAATTGTTATAGATGACCTACAGTTTTCGGCTTTGAACAATGCATTCATAGCCAATCTTTTTTCTCGAGAGGCGCATCACAGAAATATTAGTGTATTTTTAATTTTACAGAACCTATTTCATCAGGGCAAATATTGCAGAGATATATCTCTGAATACTCATTATTTTATACTTTTTAAAAATCCAAGAGATGTACATCAAATCAGACATTTCGGGTCACAGTTGGGTATTTGTAAGAAATTATTAGAGGCCTATAGAGATGCCACTGCTTCACCTTTTAGTTATCTGTTGATCGACCTCGCTCCTGCCTCTGATAGTTCCTATATGTTGAGGTCAAATATATTTCCAAAAGAACTAGCAATCGTATATAAGTAAGCATCAGAGGCAATTCCTGCTTAGTTTTCAATTTGTACAAACAGATTGAGGATGCCATATATTTCTAGGATATGAAATTGAGAAGATATGTCAAGAAACCTAAAAAAATCTAAACATTATATATATCTGCTATTAGATAACAATCTGAATCTTAATAAACATATATTGACACATGCTGGAAGGAGAAACCTACAGTCTTTAGCAGAAATCTTCTATAACGTATTTAGACTGCCTCTATCCAATAAAACTAGGAACAAGTTCCATAAGAATATTAAAATTTTAAGAAAATTTATTCAATCACCAGTCAATAGAGACAAAATTGCTAGGAGGAATTACAAGGTTTTTTCAGATCTCCTTGGATCAATAGCGAAATATTTAAAAATAATTCTGAAATGAATAAATTCATACTGGTCCCTAAAGAACAATTTGAAAATTTGAGAGAAAATCAGATCTCTGAAACGGGGACAGATAGTAAAAATGAATCAGCATTAGAAGAGAAAAATAGTGAGGAGGGGCAGAAGACAAAGACACCTCCACAAAGGGTGATAAAATTATAAAAGGACAAGACCCTCCACCTGGTCTACCCAATCATTATCTAGAGGTAGATAAAAAAAAAAAATTTCAAAATATGACAGAGATAGAGCGGTCAGAAATTCCAGTGGAGGAAGAGGTGGAAACAAGGATCCAGAATGGGTCAGATTCTGGAACAAAAATATCAGATGAGGAGGGCGACTACCTCAAGGATATATATTACAGCCCTCGGAGTCCTGTAGCTTTCAGCGGTTTTCAAAAGATTTACAAATTTATAAAACAGGAGGGGAAAAACATCAAACCTAAAAAACTGAAAGTTTGGTTAAGCAAACAAGAAGCTTATACATCTCATTATCCAGCTCGAAGAAAATTTCAAAGACCTAGGGTGTTGGCTTTTTCAAAAAATTATCAATGGGACACAGATACTGCAAATATGAATCAATACAAGAAATACAATGATGGCTATGGCTATTTTGTGGTATTTATAGATATATTTACGAGATTTCTGTATACAGCACCTCTGAAAACTTTGACTGGTAAGGAAATGGTTTATATTTTAAATCACCTAATCAACACTATTGATGAGCAACCTAAAAAATTACGAAGTGATCAAGGAAGCGAATACCTAAACAGAGATATGAGGAAATTTGTAACTGATAAAGGAATAGATCATATATTCACATTTTACGAAACAAAGGCAAATTTTGCTGAGAGAGTAATAAAAACTATAAAATTGAAAATTGTTAAGTATTTCACAAATAAAGAAACCTACAGATGGATGGAAATATTACGAGATCTAACTTACAGCTATAACCAGTCATATCATAGGTCCATCAAAATGTCTCCCTCTGATGCACAAGATGTTGACAGTTTTATCTTATGGAAGAGACAATATGCTATCGATTTAAATAAGCCGAGCTCTTCCGCCAAAAATTATAGAAATAAAACTAAAAATAATTCCTCAAGAAAACTGTATACCAAAAGATATAAATTCAAATTAGGTGACAAAGTAAAGATCAGTTACATTAAAAAAAAATTTGACAGAGAGTATTCTGAAAGATGGTCTGGAGAGATTTTTACTATTGTTGAGAGGAAAATGAATCAGAAGGTACCAATGTATAAATTGAAAGACTATAACAATGAAGTTATAGAATCCTATTTTTATGAACCAGAGTTACAGATGGCCTATATCGACAGTGATGTAATTTATAAGATTGAGAAAATACTGCAAAAAAGAAAAAGGAATAGAATTTCTGAGGTTCTGGTGAAATGGAAGGGGTGGCCAGATAAATTCAACTCCTGGATTCCCGAGAGCGATTTACAGGATATAAACTAGCCTGTCTAACTGGCGTATCAACTGTTGGACTCTTAGTTATATATGTTTGCGCAAACATCACGTGATGGGATCCAAACGCGAATCTAGGTCAAGGTCGGGCATAAATCAGTTTCGATCTCATATAAATAGAAAGGAAGGAAACGAAATCCTTGGAGAGATTATGATGCTACACATTTAAAAGGAGAAAATGTGTAGTAAGGATATTTATTTATTTATTTCCTCAGCTGATTCTAAGAGTTATCATCCAGACAATAAACCTCATACCTTCATTGTTGAATTGGGTGAGAGATTAAATCTAACCGGTAGATGGTTGGTGGGGCTATCTGATCTCAATTTAAATGTATCAAGTACTGAAACTTTGTATATATTTTGTGATATTTGTGACAATTCATATTTCCAAAATTCAATGAAACCTATCTTGAGAATGATTTATCCGACTGATTCATCAAAGTTGGTTAATTTTTCTAAGAGATATTATATTCCACTAGCTCAAAAAAACTTCACGCGCTTGCAAATATATATAAGAGACAAGAGCATGAATGTGCCATCTATTATGACAGAGGATCTACAGCTGACATTACATCTACAGAGGGATTATTAAAAATGAATAAATATCTCGATTTCTGTAACAGATGCATGCAAGGAAAGATAAATTTTCATAAGAAATTTTATAATCTTGATAATGACCTAAAACTGGAAAATAAAACAGGAGAGGGGGAGAAAACGAGTAATGTAGACATATCAGTGGTCACTCCTACCCAGGCGGCAGTAGAACAGGCTCGGAGTGAGGTTAAACAAGAAAAGGCTATAAATAGGGGTAAAAAAGGAAAGTACAATCAGTTTGGGGGGAGTACATCATCAATCAAAAGCAAAACCAGGAAAAAAGGGAAAAATACTAAAACCCCCAAAAAAGTGTTGAGGTCCAAGAAAGGTGGAAAGAAAAAAATTGTTAATATAACCAGGACCCAAAAAGGTTTAATTAAAAAAAAAAAATCAAAAAAAAATCAAAGGGGGTGGGTATAGTTCAATATGGATGTAGTTCAGACATCTCTAAGTCTGTTTCAACCCCCACCAATTGACAAGTCAATTCAGAGGGAATATTGGGTTGAATTTAACCCTATTGCTACAATATCTGAAAGTGGAGCCATAGAATTTAATATTCCTGGTACCTCCCTTGATTACATAAATTTGGCTAAGACTAGGTTGCAGGTTACTTACGTTTTAACTACAGAAGATGGGAATCCGATCAAGGATGAGAGGGGTGACCAAGGGCAACCTTTAGATACCTCGGATCAGGTTGCCCCCGTTAATCTGACTCTACATTCAATATTTCGACAAATAGATTTGTCTTTAAATCAAAAAGTAATTTCGCCAGATGTAGGTGTAAACTATCCATATAAGGCTATGATAGATTTTCTTTTGGGGACAACTACTGATATGATCAATTCTCAAGGCCAGGCTGTTTTATTTCATAAGGATCAACCCGAAAAAATGGAAATGGTCACTTATTTAGGGGGTAATCCAGCGTTTACTTATAGAGCAGAAAAAACCAAAGATGGGGGGTCAATAACTTTAGAAGGATCCTTGTACCTAGATTTTGCCTTTGGTCAAAACATATCTATTTTAAACGGTGTGGCTATCAATGTTAAGTTATTTCAGGCAGGGAATGACTTCAGATTAATGAGACATGGTGTGAAGGTCTATAAATTAAAGATACTGTCAGCTGTGTTAAAGGTCTGTCATGTAGGACTGAACCCCTCTGTAATTGTAGCACATAACGAGGCTCTAAAATTAGCACCTGCAATATACCCCTTCTGGAGGAGTGACATAAAAAGTTTCAGTGTTGCTGCTGGTTCTCAAACCTTTATGACAGATAATATCTTTCATGGTAAGGTACCAAGTAAATTGATAATAGGAATGGTGTCAAATTCTGCCTATTCAGGTGACTTTAGTAAAAATCCCTTTAATTTTCAGCATATGAATGCCAATTACCTGGAGGTCACTGTGGATGGTCAACCAGTACCTAATAGACCCCTCAAACCTAACTTTGAGGAAAAAAATTATGTGGCGTCTTATCTGAGCTTATTGGACAGCGACCTTAATCGCAAGAAAGGAATCATAATTCGTATGGGAGATTATCCTGGTGGTTATGCACTCTATCTTTTTGATATACAGAGTTTCCTCAGTGGAAAAATTATGTCAAGTCCAATGAAAGGGCATCTTAGGTTGAGCTTAAGGTATGCCAAGGCCTTAACAGAGACTATTAATGTCATATTTTATGCGAAATTTCCAGAAAACGTGATGTGAATGACTGGTTTATATACTCAGATTTCGAACGTCAGAGAGATCTCTCATCAAAAATCCGAGCTTCAAGGAAAGCACCCTAGATATTTAGAATGTAAAGGAAAACACCTGTAGTACACAGAGACAGATTTCGGATAATAAAAAAATTCCGAGCTTCTGAGAAAGCACCCTTGATTATTTCGAACGTAAGGGTAAACACCTATATTTAATGTGGTCACGTGATATTGTTAGAGTAGATATAACTGTAAGAGGATGTGGAAGTACAGGAATTTGTGTTTTACAAGTTGGTAGAGTAGGGATAACTGGGCAATATAGCTTGAATCTAATGTGCATGTGTTGAATAATGGATTCCAATACCCTTGCAAGATTAATGACAAGTGACAGAATGATTGAGAGGCGGTTTCGTGGGATATATCCACTAGATATGATTCCCAAGAATATTCCTGCTAATTCTTTAATTGTTGTAAATCAAGACAGGTCCATGGAGGCGGGGAGTCATTGGATTGTACTACATTATAAGGAAAAAGACATAGTTGAACATTTTGATTCAGTAGGAAAACCACCAAAAAATTTCATACATAATTTATTAATAGGTAACAGGAGTAAATATATGTACAATAACAGTAGATTACAGGCATACAATACTAATACATGTGCATTGTTTTGTTTATACTACAGCTTCTATTCCTGCAGGTTCATGTCCTTTCAAAAAATACTACAAGGATTTAGCTCCGATTTATCGGATAACGAAAAAATTGTAACTAATTTCTTCTTGATGAATTTCAGTTAAAAGTGTATCAATAGGTAATATCTTGTCAGGTTTGTCATTCTGAAGCCAATAAAGATATGCTGATTTATGGTGAATCTTGGTTAATTTTTGTGGCATATTCCATGAGAATTTGTCCCATAAGGTTGTTGCCAGATATTGAAGAGAGAGAAATAACCTGAGCTAATCTTGATGACAGAGGAGTACCCCAAAATGTCTCTTCATTTTTCCCTAAATTCATTTGTTTATAAATTATGCATTTATCCTTTGCATTACACAATTCATTCCTGAACTGATCAACTTGATGTATCTTCTGCATAATAACGAATCTCATAATTCTCTCCTTTTCAAATTGATTGGCTAATAATTTTCCATATTTCCCAATAACTGCCTGTATTTCTATAGGGTCATCAGATTCCTTTATCTTAGTAGCTAGATCGACCTGATTGTAAAATTTAGCCAAAAGATGATAAAACATTTGTTCAGCTGAATGATAGTTATTATCCCCATTTTTCATTTCACATGAGTAAAGGTTAGATAATGGATGGTGGGCTTTATCCACAACTAGGTTAGTAGACTCCCAGGGTGATAATGTAATATTTAAGGGTTTGGTAGAAACGCCATCGGCTAGCACCTCCCTTTTACAGTAGAAATAATTAAAACCTATCTTATCCTGCGAATAGGTGTATATATCCGACTTTCTGATCCGAAATCCGACATTATTGGATTCAATTGTGGTCTTGTTGTGTAGAGCCTCTTGAAATTTTTGCATTGGATCTTTCAGGTTCTTTTTGGAAATACCTTTACATGATACTTTTTGATTTCCATTAGCATCTTCTATTATATATGACTTAGAGCACAGTGATACCATCTTAACGCCCTCCCATTCCCGCTTATAACTACCAACGTGTCTCCCATCGACCACCAGATGGCGCTGGCAACATCTTCTAGGAAACCAGGTGGGACTTTTTTCATCTGAGCAAGATTTAAAAATTTCTTTCTGATATCTATCATGGTGTGAGGATCTAATACACTCGTCTATGCTTGCTTGATTAATAGCCATGTATATACTATCAGTGTCTGTTTCTGTGAGTTCAAAACTATCTTCAATAAAATATTTGGAAATGCAGTCATAAAAGAATTCTAGCATTCTTAATTTAGCATATTGTAGAATGAAAAACCCAATTTGAATGGGGTTATCCATTACAATAGTTTTCTTATAGGATTCAACTTCAAAAAATTGGTTATTTAATTCTTCTAGAGTTTTAAAATTGGGCGAATTAATCATTTGTGTGACCTTGACCTTGTTGTACATATATCTTGTCTGTGTATGTTTAGAACGGTCCATTAAAACAGATCCATAGCTGGAGTTGCTTAACAATTTGTATGTGTCCCCAATAATTGCTTTATCAGGATTCTGATCTCCTCTAATTCTATGCATGGTGACGGTGTCTATAAAAGACTTGAAAGAGGTAAGTGGTTGGTACTCAACCAGCTGATATATCCTCTCTATCTCACAATGATTATTCAAATACCATTGTAAAAGTGGAGTAGCAAGTAATATCTTTTTCGCCTTAAGTCCACTAATTAATAGTCTTTTGTGTGAAAACTCTATGCCATTTTCCTTACAGTACTGCTGCATATGAGGTCCTATGTCATCCATTTCAACATTGCAAGTGCAAAAAAATGGGGGATATTCTTGAAATTTTTCGATAAATTGAGGTATAACTCTGATATCAACCTCCACAGCACCGAATAGCCTACCGTTCTTTATGTCTTTAATTATTTTTTTAAATGACAATGGACCCTTATTCCTTTGGTAGTATGATGGCAAATATTTATCATATATCTTACTGCATTTAGGTTTTATTTGAGAAATAAATTCACATTCCTGAATGGTAATCACTTCATAGCCTTGGGATATAAGAAAATTTCTTCTGATCATATCCTTTGTTTTGGTTTTTTGTAATTTAGAAAGCCATGTCTTACTCTTTATTCTAGATGCAATATTACAATTATGAGGACAATGGTGATAATAACATCCGTTGTACTCATAAACTGTTTTGGTTCTAATACAAAATCCATCCACTAGATAATTACCAATTCTTATCTCTTTGGAATTATTCAGTTTATGTAAAATTTTGATTTTCTTATCTTTCATAAGAAAATCCATCCAAACGTAAGAATCTATATACTTTTCACTAAGCTCTGGTCTGAAATCGCTGTGTTCAAATCTTCGAATATATACACCTGTTGGCATCTTCTGTTTAATGGCATATGAATAAAGTCCATTACAATCGTACCCTACCACAGCTTTGCATAGATTATTGTCTATATTTTTTATATTTGTAACATCCTTCTCATGATACCTAGAAAATATTATGCTGGGGCCTCCTACAATATTTTTTTTCATGGTATAATATAGATCAGCATTTTCTTTATTTATTAATGAAAATTTGCTACTTGATGATTCATAGAGCATTTTTCTAGCTACTCCAGGTAGTGTCACATAATCTTTAAAAATGTCTATACCCTCTTGCTTATAAATATCTATAAAATTGGTAAGGGCAATGACAAAGGGACCTGTGTCTAAATTATTATAATACATCAGATAATCTTTAAAGGTCTTCATATTATTACGACTCCAAATATCTTTAAGGTGATCGTAATCTTCGTCAGTTTGTATTGGATTGGTTCCACTTAATTTCGAGTAAAATGCTTCTGGTGGAGGTAAGTATGGGTCATCTAATTTTGAGGGTGAATCTAACCATTCATAGGGAAAAATTCCTTTAGATATTTCACATCCGTATGCTTTAAGAAATTTGCTATATGAACAACCTGCAGCTAGATAATTTGTAATATCTAAAAATTTCATTTCAGGTACTGCAATAGAGATGTAGGTGTTATTCCTTTTTATTGTAAATATTTCATTCTGTTTATACGTGTACGAAATATATGCCATTATATGCCTCTTAATAAGATTTAAATCATACTTCCCAGAATTAAAACCTAAAACTGGTATCTGCCTAAGGTATCTGTCAAATTCTTTCTTCAAATTTATAATTGGGTTTGAGGAATGTTTCTGGTTTAGGATATGATTTGAGGATTCGTTTGATTCAGTTTCTGAATCTTGATTTTGTGTACTTTCATAGCTTTCTATTAGTTCATCCAATTGTTGGATCAAAGATGCATACTTTTCTGTTAAAGTATGATAGCAAGCATTACTGATATCTTGAAGTGAGGTCATCATCTTATTAATCAGTTTTTCCTCGTTTAAATCTACTATACATTTAGGTTCTTCATAGCCAGAGACATTGGAGGCGATACTAATGCTGATAGGTACATGTTTGGTCAACCATTGCAGCTTCTTATCCTGTGAATCAGAGGTAGATTGGACTTTTTGTAACATAGCCTCCATATCCCATACAATAAAGTTTGGAAAATATTTTTCTGATTGTGGAACATTAATTCCCACTGATTCTAATTTATCAAAAATAGTTGGCTGTGTTTTATGAAAACCCCCTGGAAATAGATATTTGGTTCTTTCATAACATTGTGATGTGTGTCTCTTCAGATGCCATATCTTTTTAAAAATTTTAGAGCATTTTTCGCATTGAAATTTTTTTGCATACTTTGAAAAATTCGTAATATAACTATAATGATTATGGTAGACATTAAGATACATTTTAGAGGAATTTTGTGACATAGTTTCGTATACACAGCTCACAGTTCCATTTGAGTTAAGATTGTATATCAAAATCTTAATATTATAACATTTCTCAATCTCTATGATATCCTGAAAATTGATTCCTGGAAATTGGCTCTCATCCATATCACTGTTGTTTGTATATTTCAGCCACATTCGTAAATAGTCTTTAACCTTTCGGTTATTATTCCCAAAATGTAACTTGATACATCTAAAAAAACATAAATTATCCTGATATGGTTGATTTTTTCTGCGATTCATCACTACATTTTTTAAATATCTGTTAGTGGAGACATAGGATGGTAGTTTGATGTTGGCTCCAAGTGGAAAATCTGTTAAAAATACATTATACTGGACATTGGTTATGAAAGCTAGAGTCCATGCAGTGGAAGGTCTAACTGCTCTGGCTTGTTCAATAATATCTATTCTTAGGATTTTGTTCATCAATAGACGTAAACTATTTCTATTAGATACTGTAAAAGGATATGTTAGAATTCGACTGTTGAAATATGGTATATAATACCTATATTCCCCTGTTTGATTATTGAATAATATCATACCAAAGGCAAAATTAATTCTATATGTCACATTTAGGTCATCATAAATGTCATTTAAGTGTCTCCTGATTTCTGCATAACCATCATTCAGATTGTTAGTTGAAAAGTTATATACATGCCTCAGATCACCCTCATGATGATAATCCTTAATATGATTCCTGTTGGTTACATAAACCTCTCGAATGTTTTCGTTTTCTTCATTCTGTATATAGTCTGGATTATCCTCATTATCAGTGTCATCATCATCATCATCATTGCCTCCATGTTGGTTCATTCTATGGTGGTAGAGCTCTCGTCTACTTGTACAAATTCTCTTACATAGAGAGCATGCATATGTCCTGGCATTGTTGAGGTTTTCATTACGATGATTTAGATGAATATGAGAATTCAAAGCAACAGTGGTCAAAAAAGGTATATCACAGTTAAAACATTGATACTTGCCACATTTCCTCAGATGAAACCTGAGTTCCTCTGAGGTGTTGAACTTCTTTGCACATATTTTACATATTTCCTGAGATCTTCTGTCAGATAGGAGGCATACTCTTTGATGATGTTGCAAATTTGAATTAGTAATCATATCCCATCCACAATAACAACATCTATAACACCTTGGTGGTGTGGTTGGATCCATGGCGACGTTTCTTAATAGATTGTATAAGATGATGAACAAAAATTTTCATAATATCAAGAGAGTATCTTGGATAGTGGTAACAACAACATCCAGCATACATGAAACACACCCAAAATCTCCTAAGAGAGTTTATATCGACAGAAAATAATATTACATCCAAGATTGGGCATGGATTCTGGTTATGTACATGTGGAACGAGCCTATTTATCTCCCTCAAACCTTTCAAATTGATAAACATATTTATCATTTATGTTATCATATGAGGCGCATTTAAAGTCTGAGTGTGGATATTTATTGGTGTTGTTTATATAATAAAAACAGGGTTAGCCCTCTTGATAACGCAAGGAAAACAGCTGATTAGGTCACGTGATGGGATCCAAATGTGTAGGTTGTAAATTCTGTGATTGGTCAGGTGGTTAATTAGGTCAAGGAAGGTCAAATCGGGTTTTAGATCCCATCGCGATTTCATATAAATAGCGAGTGAGAAATTCCACTTCATCATTTACGCAGAGATGTTTCGAGAGTCCTCAAGTATGCTTTGTACCCTATTACCCTTGTGTTTATGTTACATGTAAATTGTTGGAGTAGTTTAAAGAGGAGCCCCCAAATATACACTCACTTGGTAATTATTCCTACACGAGAGAAGCATTTGATTATATGATATTATTATTAAGTTTATTGCATCTTGAGGTTAATTTAATATTAAAGGTTTACATACCTGAGGATAGGTCTACAATAACATCAAGGGTTTACATACTTGAGGATAGGTGATGGAAAAGTATTTGTAGGGTTGATTATATTGGGGTTACACAGAGTTGAGGGTATGAGTGTTATTAGAGGTGTTAACAGATTATTGGCTCACTTCATGGAAATATTGGTGTTAGGGAGGGTTTAAATAACTCTGGTTAGGTCATAGTGTGTGATTATTTGGTTAGTTGACCAAAATATGTGGGTTGGGGGTTTACATTCCTGGGGTTAGGTCTTAATTAGAGAGATATTTATGACATAGATATTAGGGTTGGGGTTACATAAATAGAGATTCCTGGGGTTAAATCATATGTGGGTAGTTAGGGGTTAGATATAGATATTGGGGTTAGGGTTGGGATTACATTCTTGGGGTTAGGTCATAATTAAACCCAGATAAATAGGTGTTGGGTATAAACCTTTGGTTTGGGTTACGTATCTAATTAGGTCGAGATTATTTGCTTTCAAAATATTTTTGGGGTTAGGGGTTGAGGTTACATAGCTGGTTGAGATTATTTGCTTTCAAAATATTTTTGGGGTTATGGGGTTGGGGTTACATAGCTGGTTGAGATTATTTGCTTTCAAAATATTTCTGGGGTTAGGGGTTGGGCTCTAATTATGTTGAGATTATTTGCTTTCAAAATATTTTTGGGGTTAGAGGTTGGGGTTACATAGCTGGTTGAGATTATTTGCTTTCAAAATATTTCTGGGGTTAGGGGTTGGGCTCTGATTATGTTGAGATTATTTGCTTTCAAAATATTTTTGGGGTTAGGGGTTCGGGTTACATAGCTGGTTGAGATTATTTGCTTTCAAAATATTTCTGGGGTTAGGGGTTGGGCTCTGATTATGTTGAGATTATTTGCTTTCAAAATATTTTTGGGGTTAGTTGGGGTTACATAGCATTTCTCTGATTATGTTGAGATTACTTGCTTTCAAAATATTTTGGGGGTTAGAGGTTGGGCTCGAGATTATTTGCTTTCAAAATATTTTTGGGGTTAGGGGTTGGGGTTAGGGCTAATGAGATCATATGCTTGAGTTGTGTGTTTGGTAGTTGACAATAAAAGGCTTTTACAGTTGATTTACAAATACCCAATAGTGATCGTGTAACTGGTGTGGCACTTAGATTACTACTAGCATTGTTTGTACAGTGTCAAATTAAACAACAAATACAGAGGGAAGCCACAACCCCTCAACCCCAGGTACCTTTTGTCTTGTGTAAAATGATCATGCTGGTCTATCAGTCCAGTCTACTTAAGGCTAATGTAAGAAGGCCTAACAATTATTCAGGAGTGATATAAAAATACCATTATAAGTGTGCAATGTATTATACACCCATAGAAAACTACATCACACAATCCACTTTCCAGTTATTCTTTTGAAGGATTAAGTATAGAATTATGAACATTTCCCAGGCCCCCACACCCAAGACAGTAAAATCAACATTGGGATAAAATAGTTTTATTTTATAATAACATTTAATTTGTAAATATATCATAAAATGTAAGATACTTCAAATACTGTTTTAATAATTCTGCATAGCGTCTGATATTGTAACAACCCTGCCACCATGGCAGTACAGTGAAACAAGTAATATTTACCAAGCTACTGGGAACCCCCATAAACATAGGCAAAGCTTCCAGATGCCAATATCTGAAATATTGGCATGAAGAAGCACCCAAATTTTGATTAATACAAATAAAGGCCAGTGAGAACATTAGCAAATAACATTGCAAACCTAAATGCGTATCTTTTTTAATATTCATAAAAACCCTGGCACTATGTTCAATTGAACATCAAGTCCCCAAAAATGTTACCCAAAAATACAGAAACCCCAAAGTTAACAACCTGGAAACCGAGATCTCCAAGTTGAAAATAGAAACAAGATTTTTGAGAATTTATCAATGATTTTTTAGAAACATTTACCGTGCAGGGTAGTTTATTATGAATGACCTGCCACAAAGATTATAATTATTTAAGCTGGTAGTGACAGTCCAAGCAATGTTAGTATGTCCCACTTTAGTATTGTATTACACGCTTGCATCAGTATCATATTAATAAGCATCAGTATTATAGTATTTTTAAGTGTATTTTTGCAAGTGTACATTGTAAAAGTGCCAAGGGCCAAGCAACAAGAAAAAACTAAAGCTGTAGGTGCTGTTGGAAGGTGGATGAAACAACAAAAGAGGAAAGGGGGGCTGATTGAATATACCTCCAAACTGCATTGGAGGACCAAGTGCCATGGTGCATAATTTCCTGAAGTGGAACCCCATTTACAAAGGCCCAGGTGGTACCAGAACGCCTAAAAGCATGAAATGTTAAAGTAGGACTAATTTTCAAAATTATTGAAATTCTTTTAAGATGTTTGCGGGCTGTAGAATCAGAAAGGGGAACCACTTTACCATTGGTCACACAAGAAAATAGAGGTGAATTCTTTCCTAAGGGAATGGCTCTGTACATAGCTTGCAAAGCGGCAATGGGACACAATGGGGAGGACCCTAGTGAAGGGATGGTGATGGTTGTGAAGTTTTTTCTATTTTGAATGGTTTTAGACCATTTAAGAATAATTACAGCTGAGTTTTCAGAGAAGATAAGATCCCCTCTGGTCAAATGTCTAGTGAGGTCAAACTGTTTAGAGGAATGAGGTAACATGTTCGACAATCGTAGGAAAGAAAAGAAAGCAAATGGGTACAATGCTCTAAAGACTTGTGGATGGGGCATGTGTTCACAGGCCATGATTATTTTTTGCAGCAGTTCGATGGAAACCATACTGTTAATTTTTGGAGTAAATGGAGCATTTATTTTGAGGGATTTTATAAAAAGTGACAATCTGTCATCTTTGAAGGGGGAGGTATCTATCCCATGTAGTATATACATAGCCCTTATGCCTGCCATGTAGTTTGATATGTTTGCTTGTGAAAGGCCATTTTTATGGAGAAACTCCATGAACGCCAACAGAATAACTGTAGTCACCTGTGAGAAATGCAAGCCTGCAGCCAACAAGAAAGCCAGAAAATCTTTAAACATTCTTGAATAGGCAGTTAACGTGGCTGGCCTAAATCCATGTTTCAACCTGCCTAAGGCATCCGAGGCCAGGCTAGCAGTAGGTCCCATACAATCTGAAAGTAAAGTATATATTAAATGGAGTCGTTAAGTTTTGTAATATCTATGTGTACTGGAATCCAAACGAACTGAGGCAACAATTCTCGTAATTTTTGAAAATTATGAATGGAACCTGTCCATCTGGACAGCAAGTCTGCCAAGGTATTACGTTGGCCAGGGATGTGGTTCACCAGCAGTTGTATATTAAATATAGATGTAAGGAGCCATATATTACGGGCACATTTGGCTAAGGTAGGATCTCGGGCCCTACCCGACCTAATGACCTCCACAACTGCCATATTATCACATCTAATTTCAATTCTTTTGTTTTGCCATTGTTTTGCCCAAAGTTTAAGCGCTACAACGATGTTAAGGATTTCAAGATGTACTATATCGTATTTTTGAAAACCCAATGGTATGGTCAGTGCATACACTTCATTATTGAAGGCCCCCCCCAGACCTTGTAAGGATGCATCTAAAAAGATGGTTTCCTGAATGTCTTGATTATCATAGAATGTGACACCATTATATTGCCTTAAAAATGTAAGAAACCAGTTTAGATCTCGCTTGAAATCAGTATTCAGAGATATTATTTTCTCAGTGTGGTTTGTTCTAAGTAATTGTAACATCCTATTAAGAAAATAACGTGCTGGTTTAACACATTTGGTGATGTAAAGAAGGGAACCTAAGAGTGATTGTAGTTGGTTCTTAGTTGCCCTTGTTTTAGAAGCCCACATGTTACATATGTTGGTAATTTCTTAAAATTTTTGAGGGGGAATAGCTAAAGTTTTATTTAGCACATCAATTTCGATTCCTAGGCATATAGCTTTACTAGTAGGAGGTACCAACTTTTTATGACTGACCTCAAGGCCTAGGTCATTCAATAAATGTGTCAAGGTAGTATAGGCTTCATGTATTTCATGTGGGAGTGCCGGATAAATGAGATCGTCAATATAATTGTACAAGTTCGGATAACCGAATTTGTGATCCATGATATACCGTATGGCATCCGTACATCTCTGAAAGAAAACGGATCCGTGCCGAAATCCGAACGCCAAAGTTCCGTCAATATAATAGGAACCATCTTTCAGACCCATGAGATCTAAGTCCCCAGGGTCTATTCTGAGATGACGGAAAGCTCGACTGATGTCGATTTTGAAAATAAGGGCAGAATCACCTAAAGTTTTTAATTTTTCGACAATGTTATCTACAGAGGGATAGTTTAAGTCGAAATAAGTATTAAGATATTTATCTTTTGCTACACCATCATTAACAGAGTGACCTGCTGGATAACTGAGGTCGACAATGACCCTTCTGTTATCCGAATCCGGCTTATGTCTTGTAAGAAACGGTGATATGTGACAAGGGAAAGGTTTTTCCGCAAAGGGGCCGTACATTGCACCGTATCTTAATTCTTCAGCAATGTAGTTGGACACATGTTGTTGAAACTCAGTGGCCGACTTGTGATTGACCTCAGTAGATTTTAGCAAAATGGATCTGTCAAAGTCAAGGGGGAAGCCGTATTGTAGGAGATCTACTAACTGCTGGTCCCAATAGGAAGTTAAATACTTTTGCCATATCGGTATGTTTAACTGAGAGGACACAGGTATCCTCATACATAGGTAATTTGGGAGGCCAGACTTTCTAATCTTAGTATGGGCTTCTATCATACTTGGGACTTCCCCCCATACCACATCTTTACCCGTATAAAGTAGCAAGTCATTATACGGTATAAAACCAAATCGAGCTTTATTCTGATAAATGCAACGATTATAGTCTTTAGAGTGAATTTGTTCCCATCTAACAGTTTCTGGAATGCACTTTTTCCTATGTTTTATAACATGGGTTATGTCATCCCCTGAATCACAGAATTGAGACCGTTCACATAGTAAAAGTGTTTCGTTGCAATTATTTAAGTTTATTTCCCCTTCTATAACTTTGCAATCTGTTTCAGTTACATTATTCATCTGGAGTGGAACAGTTTGCACTCTAAGAGAAGATGTAACAGGGAAATTCAATATCTCGTTTGTAGCGGCCATTTGTTCTGTTTCTTGTGTCACAGTACCATTGAGGTCACCCTCATAAACCTTAGCACTTGCAGTGGAATCATTGCCCAATTTATTCCCAGTTTTGTTTTTATTGCCCTTGAAATGTGTGCCTGATCATTCCACTGTAACTGCCTGACCCAATTTGGACCCTTTTCCGTTTTTATTGCCCGCAAAAGAAAAATTTTTGGCAGTTGCAAGAGAATCACTACTATCAGAAACTAGCATCTTGTTTACCGGTTCCTCCTGCTGGAGTACTTTGAATCTGTTGGTCAACACAAGTGGTTCTATTTCTGTGAGCAATGAAGTGCTGATGTGAGAAGCTTTTGTACTTGTAGTTGTCTCAGTACAAGGATTGTTTATGGAGTGTACTTTAATTTTTGGTACTGTTTCACGCAGTTGTGGTACTTGTACAGAGTGTTTTTGTGAACAAGCTGCACTTTTAGTACTTTTAAGCACGTCTGCGTATGATCTTGTTGAAACTTTATTTTGAAAAGCATTAGCCACATGATACCATTGACGCCAATGACTTCTATTGGCTACCATCTCCATTTGTGCATTTGTGAAATTTTTATTCACGAATATCTTTTGTCTATGGATGGGCCGAGTGTTTTGCCCACCCAAAGCTATTCGTTTTTTGGACCCCTAAGTTTATTCTTGCATTCTACTTCGGAATGTGTGAAGGTTTTGCCATTATTAGCAAAGCAAGAAGAGCAAATGTGTTTGTACAGGACCCCCCTTGTCTCATGGGATTTTGTCTGTGAACATACTCCTTGGTTATAGTATGTACAAGGCATGGTTCTAGTGGTTTTCGAAAATTTCTTTGTAAAATTTTGATTTCCATTGTTTGAATATTGATTACCAGCCGAAAGTTTTTGAGCATTTGCCCGACGTATTCGTTCTATGGCCATTGTATCAGCATAACTTGTAACTTCCCCTTGCTCCATACGGCAGAGCAATACGGCGTGGCTGGCCTTGGCAGAAGTCCAGGAGAAGTCGTTCGCGTCATCCATAAGTGCAATCATATATTCGAGCATGTGTGCTTTCATTTGCGGATCCGACTCCTCCCGGATAGTTCTGCCAAAGCCAGCCACCCATTGGGTGACATTTAACTGATCATACGTAACTCTTTCTCTAGTTGTTCCAGAAAGTACGAATTCGTGTGGCCATTTGACCCTATTTTTGACAAGTACTTCTACTTTCCCCCCACGTTGTGACTTTAATTTGGAAGCAGTACCTGTTTTTGCTAATTCTGTTAATTCTTGTAATCTTTCTTCAACTTTTGCTTGCAGGATTACGTCTTGTTTCATAGATTCAAGAGTAGCTGTCGAAACGGGAGGCTGGATCGGATTTGATTTTGATTTTTAAATTTTTTTAGACACTTCAGTATGTCTCTTTGTGCTTTTGATCTTGGTTTTATCCGATGTTTTCTTACAGTTATTTTGCTCTATTTTCTCCAACCTTTTGCCTAATTTTTCTAGTTGAGATAATATTTGAGCATTGATAGCACCCTGCACATCCAAGGTACTTATTGTTGGAGCAGTAGCACCAGCCGAAGTGCTTGGAACATTATCTTTGTCAAATTTGTGAAAAGATCTAGCCGACTTGTCACAGTTTTGCAGATCATAGTCCTCATCCGAATCCTGGGAGGAATCACTGAGATTCAAATTAACAGAGTGTTCAGAATCAGTGGAATCCTCGTTAGATTGCTGTGACAAAGTACTGGTTTGCAAGATACTATTCAAAATTTGTTGATCATCTGATACTTGAAACTCGACTGGTACATGAATACTTGTCCCTTTATGGGAACGCAAGTTGTACTGTTTTTTTGCCTGTGCAGACATTGCAAACTACCATATACGGTTGTTTCGAATCACAATCAGTAACAATAGCAAACGTACGCATGTAAAAGGTTGAATAAAATAAAGTTAAAGTAACATAAAATACTAAAATATAAATAAAATATACTTAAAACCGACAGTCTGGTGATGTATCATGCAGATGATGAAAATATTTTCTTTTCAGTGTGCCCTTGTCGATGTTCAATGTTAAAATGGCAGAGTGTAGGGGCTATTTCAGGGAGGCCCAAGACCTGACCAATGAGAAGGCCCTATGCAAATTTATTTTTGAAATGACTAAACCTAAGTGTGGGAACCCAGAAATGAACTTGATGGCACCTTAATGCCATCCCGCATATTGTTTTTTTCCACCAGAAACCACATACACTGCCCCTATACCAAGGCTCAATTGTTTATCTTTATAATCCACTATTTCCAGTTATTCTATTCAAGGATTAAACATGGTGCTTGAATCGTGGCTTTTTAATAACCAGAAGCCATATATTCCCCATATATAATATATCCTTCAAAAGAGTAACCAGAAAAAGTGGATTACAAAGATAAATAATTGAATCTTGGTATATGCATGGCCAGTGTATGTGGCTTCTCAGTAAAAACTTCAATCCAAATGTACTTTTTAAATGGAATTTCTTAAATTTAATTACTGCCACAGAAATAAAATATTTACCTTCCTTGATCACATCCTACAAGTTATAATGATTTTCCAAGCCATGGTGAGATTGTTTAACTCCATAATTATTACATAATAAGTTTCCATAAAGTTAATTTTTTTAAAATTTTTATGAAACAATGTGAAATGAGACACACTTTTTATACATAAGACAAAGTAAGTCCAGAAAAGAGTCTTTTTTATGACGCTGTAAAATTTAAGGCTGGGGTTTTTATGGGTTTGCCAAAAACAGTGGGTTTTTTTAGGTTCCCCGATAAAACATTAAAAAAAAAATATTCATTTACAATGGTACTCATTTCTTGATTTTTGAAAAACTCCAGGATTATTTGTTGCAATTTTCATTTTATTTTTATAGCCAATTTAAAGTGTTATTTAGAAACTATTAAATCATAGTTTCATAGTTATACTTAGCCACTTTGAAGTACTGATTACAAAATAGTGCAAGCCTTTGTTCTACTTTATCATGCTTTTATTTATATCAGACACACTTTATCCCTAATTGCAGTTTGGGGTTCTAGCTGGATGTATTTGTATTTATATTTGGACTCTGCGTATCTGTATTTGTATTTGCCTTCTAAAAATAACCTCTCTTTGTATTTGTATCTGTATTTGCCGATTGAGAAATCATTGTACTTGTATTTGCAATTTTTTTTCTGTATTTGTCCCAACCCTGTTGATCATTCAGCTTTAAAAATATCTTTCAGAATTTACCTACCGAAAAAGGGTCCAGGTTACTGGAAACTAAATGACTCTGTCTTAAATGATAAGCAATATCTTGATGAAATCAGAAAGGTAATTGGCAAAACTTCACTGGAATATCAAGATCTTAAATCTTATCAACTAATCTTCAACATCAATTAGACAGTATCAATAAAAATGTACTGACTTTGGAAACCAAAGGCAGTTTAACTCATGATGAGAAAGAACAGTTAGAATATAGTAAACTGCTCAAGCCAGAACTTGGAAGTAAACAAAGACACTTTTTCAGCCTGAAAGCAAAAGGCTCATGTTTAAGGGCAAAAATTAAATGAATTGAAGAAGATATTCCTTCAAGATATTTTTTAAATCTTGAAAAGCAGCGACAGGCTGGTAATGTAATAACAAAAATACACTCTGAAGGTCACGTCATTGAAAATGATCGAGAAATACTAAAAGCAACTTTAAATTTTTATAGCAACTTATATAAATAACAAATATATCCATGGAAAGGGTAAATAAATACTTAAATAAGTTCACAAAAGTAAACTCTTTAAATGAAAAATATGTGAAAGTATGTCAAAGCCCCTTGACAAACGATGAATTACATCTAGTTGTCAATAGTCTGAAAAAGAATAAGTCACCTGGTAGTGAAAGTCTTACTCCTGAATTTTACCAAGAGTTCTGGAACGAAATTGAACCTCTTTATATGAAAATGATTGACATAACTTTCTGTATGGGTATATTCTACCTGATAGTACACGAAAGTAAATAATTACATTAATTTTCAAGAAAGGTGATAAGGCTTTATTGGAAAATTACAGACCAATTAGTCTAACTAATTGCTATTATAATTATTCTAACTTTTGTCCTTGCTCAGCATCTTCAGAAAGTCATCCCCAACCTCATTTCTTGTGATCAAAATGGGTACATTAAAGATAGATATATTGGATTCAGTGCAAGACTTATAAATGATATTGTACAGTATTGTGAAGATAGTCATAAACCAGGTGCAATAGTCTGTTTGGACTTTAAAAAAGCCTTTGATAGTCTTGACTGGAATTTTCTGTTTGGTTGTCTGAAAAATTATGGCTTTGGTAACCGATTCATTCATTGGATAAGAATTCTATATAATAAACCAGCATTTAGTGTAAAGAACAATGGATGGGTCTTAAAGCAATCACAAATGGGTAGAGGTATTAGACAAGGATATGCTGTATCAGCACTGTTATTTATATTTGCTGTGGAATTCCTGGCTATTGATATCAGAGATGCAGAGGAAATAAAAGGAATCAATCTCTTTGAAAAAAGGTCGAAGCTAACACAATATGCAGATGACATGACTCTGACCCTAGAAAATAAGCACTTAATTATGCACCCATGCTTTGAGAATAGCAAAGGATTTTGGGAAGGTTTCAGGGCTTGAACTCAATGTGGATAAATGTGAAGGCATTTGGCTTGGTGCTTTAAACACAACTCTGATATTTATGAAGGTATTAGATTCTCCAAAGCTGCAGTGAAATGTTTGGGAATCTATATTGTTACAGATCAAATTATATGTGAAAAATTCAATTGAGAAAAGAAACTAAGTGAAATTGAAAGACTACTATTAAATTGGAGTAATAGAAAATTAACATATTATAGTAAAATAGTTGTGATCTGCAACTGTATTGTCCCTAAACTTATATATAATTTGACAATATTATACACACCATATAATATACTATATTAATTAGATGCAATACTCTTTAAATTTTTTGGGGGTAAAACTCACGAAATAAAAAAGTGTACTGCTATAGCTAGTTGTGATAATGGAGGTCTATTGAATCTAAGCATCAAGCTCTAAAATCTTCTTGGATTCCCAAAGTACTAAATGAAAATAGTGCAATAGCCAATGTACTGAACATATATAAGGAACCAACTGGTAAAAATCTGTTACTAAAATGAATTTCCGAAAATAAAAGACTTTGAGATTTTCATAAGAGTACCACCATTTTATCAGCAAATCATCACATCTTACAATTCATGTAAAACAATAAGACCAATTAACAAGTTAAAGGATGCTGAGCGTTTTACACAGCCCTTGTGGGGAAATGAATATTTCAAATCAAAAGACAAATGTCTATTATAAAAATTGGATAGAGAGCAGGTTCATATTTGTAAAAGATCTAATTGAACATGATAGTTCTTTTATATCTGAACATAATGTGCTGCAAAAATTAAAACATAAAACTAACTGGGTGGGTGAGTTTTTCCAATTAAAAAATGTTTTCAGCCAAAATGTATTAAAAAATTGTGATACTATATGTGCTATGTATATTTACCAGAAACATACTTTACCAAAAACTAACATTGTACACAAGCAAGAAAATTTTTAATCCAAAGGACATTAAGTCAAAAGAAATGTATATGATATACTCTTAAGTAAAACAATTGAAAGACCATACACAGAACATATGTGGCAAAAAAAACTTGAGATAGAACTTGACAGACATGAATGGGAAAAAAAATTTATCTGTTGCACCTAAAATCACTCAGATACCAAAAAAATTGATGAGTTTAAATACAAAATTCTGCTAAATATACTGGTTTGTGGGCAAAAAGCTAATAAATGGGGAAAAAATGTCTCAGCAAAATGTGCTTTTTGTACAGAATCAGAGGACATATGGCATATGTTGTACAGTTGTCCAAGGTTTAAACATGTTTGGTCTGTATTGAGCAACTGTCTTAAGCTAAATATAATGTTTAAACATGTGATATTAGGTGTACCTTGCCAAAACTATTTAAGTGAAAACAAAAATATATGTATAGTTATTATTAGTTTTACTATCTACAGCACATGGTGTAAATGCACTTGGAATAATGGAGACTACAGATCAATAAATATTATAGAAATGATTAAACAATAATTGTCATTTTATGGAGAGGTGTTTGATTCTATTTTGTTAAATGTAAATGAAAGACAAAATATGAAAAACATGATAAAGTGTATATTGTTTCATTTGTAATAACTATTAAGAATCTTTGCCTTATCAAACTATACTTTTTGTTTTTGTGATGTTAACATCTTTGACTTTTACTTATAATATGCAGTGTTGCATAGTAGGGATGATTGGCCCATATTTCAACAGCTGTTGGCTTAACTGAAGGGTTAACTAACTTATTTTGCTTCCCTATAGTAAATGTATGCTTTGTTATTTATCTTTATAAATGTTGTGTATCAAAAAATAGTTATGAAAGTGTAACATATATAATAAATTTTTAAAATTGAAACCGTGCAATCTCAGTGCTACTTTAAAATATGTTTTTTTCTGAAAAAATTAGCACAGACCTTAGCAATGGAATTAAATTTTGTATAATAGACTTCTTTGACTTTTACTTATAATATGCAGTGTTGCATAGTAGGGGTGATTGGCCTATATTTCAGCATCTGTAGCCTTAATGTAGGGGTTAACTAACTAACTTACTCTGCTTAACTATTTGTAAATTGTAAATGTATGCTCTGTTATTTGTCTGTTATAAATGTTGTGTATCCAGAAGCAGATATAAAAGTGTAATGTATAAAAAATTTTAAAAGTTTAATTTAAGTGTTACTTTAAAATGTGCCTTCTGTTAAAAAACAACAAAGAGATAAGCAATGGAATAAAATTTTGTGTAATTTTTATTAAATCACTGTATATCATACGTATGATTTATTTTGTAAGCCCCTGATGGAGGGTTGGATACCCTTGCCCGCCCAGGGAGCAATGTATATATTGTGCAAATAGGGTGAATAAATTATAAATCTGGAAAAAAAACAACTTTTAAATACTGTAAATAAAGTTTGAATTAATTAAGTTTCGCAAACAGCATTATAAATTCTGTCTAAATTCTGCTGACAGAACTTGATATTCTTGACATATAAATGTATGCATGATCACAATCATGCTTATACTTCTTGTAATTACAGCATTTATTAAGAATTATTTGTAAAACCAAAACACAATCAAATATCAAAACAAGACTATGTTTGAGTGGGATGTCAAAAGTCATATACATACTTGTTAAATATCAAGTTACTCCCAGAAATATTTAATGTCCATTGTCACTATTTTACAAGAAATACAAATTATAAATTATATGGTGTTACAAATTGTATGGTGTACTTTTATTTGTATTCGTTTTTTCCCCTGTATAGGTCTCCAAATTATAAAAGATGGAAGAAATACTACCCTTGAGTATTATTGGCCATTTACTCAACTAGACTAACTTTTCATGTAAATTAAAACAGTTTGTGTGCACCAGACAAAAATTTTACTGTACAGTTTATAGTGCAATATCACTAGGTTTTAAGTCAGGCCATGAGAAAGCAATCCATTCTCATATAGCACAGCATTCTGCTAGCATGGCTGTTTATGTTTGAAAGCTGTGAGGAAGGAACTGCACAAAAAGGGAAATATTTCCCTTATAACATGACAGTTTTTAAAATGTCATATGTAGGTGCATTGTTTATGTTTTTTTACCTGGCTGTGTAAAGTTGTGTTAAGGGTGCTACAGGCCTCAAAGTTCAGTACTTTGCTGTACCATTTTTCAAAAGTATCAAATCCCTGCTCTGGAAAAACACTAACTTTCGTCTGCATGTGTTTACCCACAAATATTTGTGTGTAACTCATTTTTATATGGAGATATAAGTTTTTTCCAATGCCAATAGGATGCTGTTTTCTTGCTTCAATTATGAGCTTGGGGCCACGGTGGCAGAGTGGTAACACTCTCGCCTCCCACCTCTGAGGCCGGGGTTCAGTTCCCAGCACGGCCTCAAGTGGGAAAGCTGGTAGTTGCTTGTCGTTGGTCAGCCATTTACAGTACAGAACCCTGACGAACTGTATGTACTGCTTTCCTCTGCCCTTCCAACTACCAGTCGTAATATGACCTGTACAGTGTTGAAAGCAATGTAAAAACCCCAAATAAATAAATAAATCAACTATGAGGTTGCATTGAGCAAAGGTTACAACTGTATTCCAAAGTATTCCTTTTATATTTACAAAATTAGAAAAGCTCCAGCCTCAAAATCTAAATCTTCAGGTTTGTAAATTCATTTTTGTGAATCATGCCAAAAGTTATTGTTTATGACAGTAGATTTATGTTTGCTGGTAACAGCTTATATGTAATCGATATAAAATTTTGAAACATTTTTAACATATGATCTCTCTGCCGCATTTGATATGGTGGACCACGACATTCTTCTACAGCTACTGGAAAATCGGTATGGGATCAGCGGTAATGTCATTAAATGATTTGATTCATATCCGAGACCAAGGTGTTTTAAAGTCAATATAAATGTATTCGTCAGAAAGATCACTAGATTTCTCAGTACCTCAGGGTTCAGCTGGCGGACCTGTTTTCTATAATCTGTATGTGGCACCTTTAGCGGATGTTATTCCTGAAGACATAGATTTAATTGGATTTGCTGATGACCATACCTTGATGAAATCATTCACACCAGGTGATGTAATGGCAGAGACTACTTGCATATCAGAACTAGAAAAGTGCATGTCTTCTATAAATAAATTGATGGGTACAATGAGACTCAAGATGAACCCATGTAAAACACAACTGATTTATTTTGGCAGTAAAAGACAGCTAGATAAATGTAGCTTAGATTCTATAGATGTGGATAGTTCTTTGATAATTTCAGAGGACACAAAATATGTCTGCAAAACTAATCTTGAACTTGAAGGACTATGATGCAAGTGTGACAAAAGCCAAAATCGACCTGCATTGGCTGCCCATCCCAGAACGAATTGAGTACAAAATATTAATCTTGTTTTTAAGTGTATCTGGAATGAAGCATATTTGCAAACTCTTATCACCAAAAGAAATGCTGGAAGAAACACCCGTAGCACCAAAACAATAACATTGGATATTCCCTGTGTGAAGAAGAGTACTTATGCATGGCAATCCTTTAGTGTGTGTAGCCCCAGACTTTAGAACAGCTTACCGAAGAACATACAAAACATTTCTGAGTTTCAAAAGTTTAAGACTTCCTTAAAAACGTACTTGTTTAAATGTTGTTTTTATGTATATTGATATCCATTTCAGAGTACTTTTTCACATAGCTATAGCTATATATAATAGTATATTACACTGTAAAATGCATCTGATATACTGCACATTGTATGATACCTACACTATATCAAGTAATTAAATCTAAATCTAAATCCAAATTGTACGTACAATCTGCCTGTCTGTTGACTTCTGTTTGAAATAAAAGTATTATTATACATCCTCAGTGAAATTCAGTATTGATTATCCAGTGTATCTGTTTGAAAGTTTTACAAAGTTACTAAAATATTCGAAAACTGCTTTATTGTCCAAGACCAGACTTTAATGGAAATTTACTTGAATTTGCGTTATAGTATACGCCTTGTTCGTACCTGTTTATATCTTGTTTTATCGCTCGTTTTGTTTACTTTCTTACATTTCAAGTACACCTAATAGTGTAATTGAAATGGAAGGGACAAATGCACTGATAGACACTTTAGTACAGACAAAGTCATTAGAAAGAGTACTTTCACCAATTTCATCAAAGGTTAGTCTCTTCAAATTCCACAGTTGACAGTTTCATTTGCTACAGTACTGTATCCTTGCGTTGCCGGTTTTCGACGGTCTTACGCATTTTAATCCATTTTCGTTTCTTTCATTACCCACGGTATTTTATACTTAAAATGTAAAAGTGTGCTTCTTAAATGACCAGAACAAATATAATGAGGTAAATATTTTATCTTATTTTACTTATTTTTATTTGATTAAATATCTGTATGTACAGTGTTTTATTTCAGAAATGGTTGTCTGTTATTGACGGTAAAATAAAACCAATATTAAAGGTATTCAAAGTATATTCTACATTTTTTATTTTCTACATTGTCCTCTGTAAATTGATAATTTAACAAATAAACGCAATACTTGTTGCAATTATATCATAGAAATTGCAAATAACATTCTTTCTTGAAGGTGTGCGCATTTATTTTCATAGACTATTATATCATTAATTTTTAAAGTTGGTTTTGAAGTCTAACTGTTTCTTCCATTTTATGTCAAGACAAAGCACATGATTTTATGTTAATTAGCATTTGGGCATTGTTTATTTTATTATAACATCCAAAAATCAAAATATTTTATTGCACGTTTTCTCATATTTGCTGCTGATCTAAAGCATGCAGTCAGTGACAAAAGATTGAGATAAAGGTTAATAATTAAAAAAAATATGACATTTTATTGGTGTAGAAATAAACTACGTATGCGCGGACTTTATTGGCGATTCAATCACAAAAATAACCTCAAATAAAGGACGAGGGCCGAATCGCCAATAAAGTCCAAGCAAAAGTAGTTTATTTCTATTATAAAACGATTTTTGTAGTTTTATCCAATGTTCACTGATTTTGTTTGTTTTCAATTTTATTTTCGAGATTATGTTGCGCAACCATGTTCGCAGATTGGAACAGCATACATTTGTTCCTCTATAAAAGTACTCTCAAGAAATGCGCAGAGACGCATTTTCGTCGACTGCGCAGGTGTCCGTTTTATAATGCCTTATAAAACCCGGACTACCGGAGGTGCTATCGGAGGGGTGCGATGGGTGCGACGAGGTGCGATGGGGTGCGATGAACGGCCATAGCACCCAAGTCATTAATATTCATGAGAAGATACGAGAACACAGATCTCCCCTGTAGTTTCCTAACAATATTTTATAAAATGGACGTCTCGACGAAGATAAAATACTTTAAACTACAGAACTCATGGCCATAGCACCCAAGTCATTAATATTCATGCGACAATAGGAGTTTGAAATCTTTGATCTGCCTCTGCTAGGGTAATATACCTGCCGCAATATCAAAGGGGATTAGGTTCTTTTGTTTGTGTTAGGTCTCATATTCAAACAAAATGGGGATTACATCTTTTATGGTTTTATGTATAACTTTGTTTATAAACCTTTTTTTTTGTTTACCAGTGTGTGTGTTTAAACATGACATCCCTCCCCCCCCCAAAAAAAAACAAAAAAACCCAAAAACCCCCTTTTTTTTCAATTTTATTGACACAAAACATAGTATAGCAATACATCAAAACATTACAACATCATAAAAATAATAGAAGCATAGACGAAAATCAAATATTTTGAAATTGAGAACTCACTAACTGAGAATATACATTATTACATGTATATTAAATATGTTCTACCTTTCTATATTTACACTACAGTAAACCTATACAGATACAGTTAAGTTATTAGTTGTGATAATTTTCTTTTAATGAATTGACTGTTGAGCTCTAAGGTCATTGCACCCAATCTTATAAATCTATTTATCTTTTACAAAATATATAAGTACAGTATTTTATCAGGATGAAATTTGCATATTTCACAGAAATTCATGAGTGTTGCCAATGGCAACCATATATTATTTTGCTTTGAACATTCATATTATATTTCACCTAACAAAATCGGAATTTTACTGCACCATGTAATTAGAAACTTTATTTTATAAAATGCAAAACAATATTTGAATTTAATATCTTGTAAAATATTTAAACATAAGGTCATTATCTTTATTTATTTCATTTTTTACTAACAATAAAAGCACGTGTACAGAACTACAATGTATTAATGCGCGGCTGTCGATAATGGACGACCGTCGATAATAGACGACACAACGATACTGTATGGGAATCTACCAGTACGTAAAGGCTCGTGCTGTGATATAGGAATATATCACTCAAAAACCATCCAAATGCAGAATTTTATTCGCCTTCGTGCTTTGACAGCGCCATCCATGCTAAAATTCTGCATTTGGACGGTTTTTGAGTGATATATTCCTATTCTAACATGACTGTTTAAAATAAAATACCTAAAACACTTGTAAGATTAACAAAAATTATCCAAGTGACCACAATAGGGCGCCACCATGTTGGCTGTTCCATCAATTGAACAGGGATGGTTTTTTTTTCTCCTAAAATATAATAAAATTTTTCTGTTTATTTTCTTTTACATTTGAAAGAATTGTTACTTTTAAAAGAAATTATCCTTTTTACAAACATTTTACACCATAACTAATGTAAATAACAAAACCGGAAACATTTTCTTCTGTTTATTTGAAATGCATGCGGAAGATAATGCAACAGCCTTCATGTTGATTCAGAATTTTAGACGGTTGAGGAATCGCTCTCGACCAATCAGAATGACAGACACATCCGTGTCATGCTAGAATATAGCACGAAAAAAACATCTAAACGCAGAATTTTAGACTGGTTGGCGTAGTCAGAGCTTCGCCTTCATGACCTGGCTACGCCGACCAGTCTAAAATTCTGCGTTTAGACTTTTTTTTTTCGAGTGCTATATTCCTATTCTAACATGACTGTTTAAAATAAAATACTTGTAAGATTAAAAAAAAAATTATCAAAGTCAACACAATAGGGCGCCGCCATGTTGGCTGTTCCATCAATTGAACAGTGATGATTTTTTTCCTCCAAAGCTATACAGTATACACAGGTGGTCACAATAGTATCCAGTTCATAATAATGTCAGATTTTTATTGGAGTTTATTTAAAAAATTTTGTAACCAGAATTTTGAATATTTTTTTCAAACTATTCCCTTTGAGATTGATTTTATTTTATGAAAATTTTAAAAATTGAACCAAACACCCAAACTGAGTACATTCACTGTCAGTAAAAATTAAAGGCCACAATTATGACCCAGACACAATTATGACCACCTGTACTGTACTGTAAACTTTTTTTAAATTAACATACAAGCAAACAATTCAAAAACGTACAACTTATTCACTATCGCATAGTATTTTAAATATAATAATTATGAACACAAACTTGTAGACCATTGTTTCTCCGCCAATAATTATGCATGTTGAAGTTGATAACAGCCGTAATGTTGATGCAGAATTTTAGACGGTTTAGAAATCGCTCTTGACCAATCAGAATGATGGACACATCCGTGTCATGTTAGAATTAATATTTTGAATCTAAATTATGTTAACACCTTTTTATTCTTTTACTGTGTGACTAAAGTGTTAAATTACTTGCACTACAATTACTAATACTTATAGTATACTGTGCAATATTTCATAGAAAGTTATTTCTATTATCAACTGTTTTATGGCAAACTAGAAATTAGTGTTAGGAATCGGTCTAAAAAATCAGAATCGATTAATCGGTAACTCTGAGCAATCGATTATCGATTATAATCGTTTTTCTGCTTGCTTTGTAAGAAAGACAGAATAGTCTTTTTTACCAAATATAATAACAGTAGTCTTCCGATAGGTCAGTGGTGAAAAAAATCTAGGTTATTTGTTTACATTTTGGGGTAGGGAAGGGGGTATGTTAGGAAACCAGTAGGTTGAAGAGTCAACAAGTATGTGTATCAGCAATAATATAATAATCTATTAAGATGGCCTTAACAGTTACAAAATAATATTTATTTTCATTCTCCCTTTTCATCAGCTAAATCATTTACAGTGTTTGAATGTAACATCAGCAGATTAGCAACCAATCATGCTTAAAATAAACCATATTTCAACCCTAGACTTTCTTCAAGTCCTTTTTTCTAAGGTATTATATGAGGACTGTATGACTTTATACTAGAATGTGGGGCTGACAACAGTACTGTTTCAGCATAGAGAAGGATTTTTCCCTCCTTAAGTGGATGTATAATGTTTTCATCTATGTCAGATTTAGTGGGATGAGAAATACAAAGACTTGGTGCAAGTCTATTTCAACCCCTTTTGTTCAACATCACCATGTGGTACACCTGTGTTGTGAACTCAGGACACTTTGTATATATGCAACAAAGAAGAATAGAATATCTGCTTATCATTATCATATGTCAAGAACAGTGACTGCCAAGCAGCTTCTGAAAATTATCCTGAATAAAATGCTTCTTTGGGAACTAAACAATACATAGACATGTGTTCATGGAAATTTCCTTCCATTTTTAACTCAGGACACTTTTCAAAGACATGCTACTTTCATTAATCAAATGGAAGAGTGACTTTTATTGTTTCTGGTCAATATTGATGTTTTGTAATATATACTAAGTTATATGAAACAGTTTGGCACAAGTGAACATGTATTTCAGCATTGTCACTCAAGTTTATGTGTATTGGATGGGGTCTGGAAAATCTGACTCTTATCCTGAAACAATATTCCATGAATTTCGTTTTTTAAGCAGATCTTCATGACCTATTCATTTCATATAGTTATAATTTCTTAGATACTGTAAAATTCTAAGTATGGCAATGTAGTAAACATTTTAGTTTTCTTGTTCAACAAAATTTGTCAAAAATATTCATGGCAGACTGCTGAAGTATTACAGTAGTGTGATCTCTCTCCACTTGATTTATGGCCAAGGTTATTATTCCCCATTTATAGGGAGTATACATGTTGTGTGTGAAGCAGTGAAAGTTAAATTTAATTTAGGTTGAACTTAGTTTATTGTATTAAAAGATCTTCTAAATACCTACAGAAATTTTGAGTTTTAGTTGTAATCAACAGGAAGTAGATACCAGTGAAAGAAACATGGCAGATAATGTAAACAAATGTTACGAAAATAAAATGTTAAACATCTGTAGAAAAAGGGAAAATTAGGTAGTTTATAAGTCTTACTTTCGATTCACAATCGATTCTTAAAATGAGAATCGATTTTCTACATCGAAAGTTTTAAATAGACGATTAATCGATTTTCCGTCTAATCGTAGGACCACTACTAGAAATACCAGGGGCGGATTTCACGAAAGGTCTTAGCCCAGTCTCAGGCTCAAACTTGAGACTTTTGTCTCAAATTATTGGAACATTTTACTTGAGCCCATGGGCTCAGCCTTAATGGATTTCACAAAAGGTCTCAGTCTCAGCTTTGGCTGAGCCACTGGCTCAAATGCTGAGACTGGTAGAAAGTGGGCTTAAGTTTTGTAAACAAAGGCTCAAATATGGCCGCCATAATTCTTTCTTCACTTCAAAATTTGAAATGGTTGAAAATAGGGTACAAGTATATAAAACAACCCACTGAAGTAGTCTTTGAGTGTTTTTACATGTTTACAAGGTTTCCCATTGCAAAATGATATTTAACCAGAGATATTATGTGGCAAACAAGGAACATATATGCCATCAGTAGAATATTTTGACTACAAAAAATGGTCACATGACACAGAAAACCACTGTGATTATTTGATAAGCTTGGTCTCAACTGAGACCCCTTCTGTGAAAACCATTTGAGACAAAGACTTAGCTGAGCCAAAAGGCTCAGATTTGAGCCAGTGGCTCAGCCTGAGCCTGGGCTAAGTCTGAGACCTTTCATGAAATCTGCCCCAGTGAACACTCATTTTGTAGACTTATGGAAGCATATGTCCTTGACCTCCAACAAAGTGATATAAGGTTCACTGGTAGATGTGCATTTACTGTTAGAAAGCCACTACTGGCAATGGAATCTACCAGTAAAAACATTCATACATTGCTTTGGATAATGTTTTAAATTTATTTAGCATTATTATCATTGATAAATTTTACTTTAGCCAAGTTATCAAATAAAATGCACTACAGTTAATATTTGGACTTTTCTTTGTACCAATTATTTGAATGTGTTCTATTTTGACAATATATCCCTTTATTGGAAATACTACTGAACACCCAGTCTGTAGAAATATAGAAGCATTTGTCCTTAATCTCTTGTCTTTGAATATGTTATATTTTGACAGTATATCCCTTTGTCAGACATATTGCTGAATGCCCATTTTATTGAAATATAGGAGCATTTGTACTTGACCTCTGATAAACACATGTTAGGTAGGCATTTGCCTTAAAACAGGCTTTCACTGGTAGAATGCCAGTAAATGATCTAGGGTCCTGGCCAAATAAACCCACAGTTGTTTGGGCTTTTAGTCACTGTACACAAAGTTGTGCATAATTTCATGCAAGAGCCTTATTAATTGGGTACCCATTGGAGAGAATTGTCATTCATTGTTATCACCCATAGAACCAGATAACAATTTACTTAATGATTTCAGAAAGAAGTTAAGTTGATTTTTGGCTAAACTGTGACCCACCCATTGACATAGATTCAATTTTGGATCAAATATGGCTAAATCTTCTGTACTTGATCTAGAAAAAAATCAACTTACCTTAATGAGTATCAATCTAAGCCAGAGTTAAGCTGAGAATTTTTTTTTTGTAAATTTTAATCTGATTTTTGCTGAACTCGATCCGTTTTTGTGAATACAGCCCCTGCACTGTAAATTGCCTTGCATCTTGAAGATTCGCATGTTTTATCTTTTGTATATAGGCTTATTGCACTCCCAAATAATCTCTTTGGAGTAGTTTGAAGTGTTTTTATAAAGCAATAAAAATCAAAGCATCATTGCATTTTAAAAAAAAGTAAAAGTAGGTGCCCTAATATCCAAGAATAACAGCAGTGCTCAGATGTACAAGGCATCAAAGTCATAGAGACTTGACTCTACTTTGATGTTTTGGTGATTGTTTTCATGGTATCATTTTACTAGCATTTAACCAGTAAATGCCCACCTACCAGTGACTGTGAGCCCTATCGTTCTTTGTTGAGGTAAAGGACACATAGTCACATACTCCTGTAATCATGGCCAATGGGTGTTCAGTGGTATTTCAGGTTATCAAATTTATTTCTTAAAGTACACACCATTCAAACATTTAATATGGTGTGGGGTGAAGGCATATCTCTGCTGGTATTTGAATTTTATTAATCTCTGGTAGTAACTGTGGCTTAGGTTATTATTGTATATGCAGTATATTTACTTGATAATTGAGTACTTCATATAAGTGGACTGAAAAATTCAACTTATTAATGAAAAAATAAAGACATGTTTTGAAAATATATAACCAAATATATTTGCTTGACAATCCAGTTCTTTACATACCCAGACAGGCCAAACTTCTAAATTTAACTCATCAGTAACAATAAGCAAATCAACATGGTGAATCACTGAGTGGAAACAGCATATATAATCCATTTGCAGTTCATATATTAAAGTTATTTTATTGTGATTACCTCTTGGTGTATGGCAATATCATTGCTTTTGTAGTAAACATAATGATTGTTTTTGATAAATGTGGGGAATCTAACACCAAAACCTGTTTATATTTTCTTAAGGATATTTATAACCCTAAATTACATATTTATAATGTTGGTGGTAAGTTTAATTTAATAGTTGTCTAAAGTCTAAACTGATCAGTCATTAGGGTAGTTTTGCGGGCTGTCAGGGTATTGCTTTCACTCTTGGTGTCCGGATGGGTGGGAGGGGGCGGGGGTGGGGGGTGTTTTGGGGGGGGGGAGTTTGTCCGGGCTGTATGTCTGAAACTGTAAGGTGGAGGCAGTTGATACTTTTTAGGGACATTGGTTAGGAGGTGTAGGTGTGCAACGTCATGATGTGACCTTGATTTGACCTTTGACCTTGCCGTAATGCCTTGACCGATAAAATCTTGTCCAAGCTATATCTTGGAAACCTTAAGCCATTAGGTGTATGAAGTTGATACTTGGTAGTGACATTGATTGGGGATTGTAGGTGTGCAATGTCATGGTGTGGCCTTATTTAGACCTTGAACCTTGCCATAGTGACCTTGACCTATAAAATCTTATCCGGGCTATATCTCAGAAACCGTAAGGTGTAGGAAGCTGTTACTTGGTAAGAACATAGGTTGGGGGTTGTAGATGCGCAACATCATGGTGTGTGACCTTGATTTGACCTTTGACCTTGCCATACTGACCTTGGTCTATAATGTCTTGTGATGGCTATATCTTGGCAACTGTAAGGTGTAGGAAGTTGATACATGGTAGGGACATCATTTGGGGGTTATAGGTGTGCAGTGTTATGGTGTGACCTTGATTTGACCTTTGATCTTGCCCTAGTGACCTTGACCTTTAAAATTTTGTCTGGGTAATATCTCGGAAACCGTAAAGTGTACGAAGTTGGTAGTTAATATGGACATTGCTTAGGGGTTGTAGGTGTGCAACATGATGGTGTGATCTTGATTTGACCATTGACCTTGTCGTAGTGACCATGAGTTTTAAAATCTTGTTTGGGCTATTCTGTAAGGTGTAGAAGGTTGACACTTGGTATGAACATTGATTAGAGGGTGTAGGTGTGCATCGTTGTGTAACCTTTAACTTTGGCTGTGACAAAGTGCGTTCACCTGCCATATTTGAGACATGTTTCTGTTGTAAAAAAGATATTTGAATTGCTGCAACTGATTATTACATGTACTTTTACATAATTGTGCTATTTTCATTGACAGCTATTCTCCCATTAATTAATTATAAAGCTTCATAATTTTTAGTTTACTGATTAATGCTGTCATCTTACTATTAGATTGTCTTGTTTTAATACTTTATCTTTACATACATTTTCTTTCTGTTAGATGTTATTTTTTCTACTTAAACATTATTTATACATTTATATAACTGACCCTACTCTAAAATTATCCCGATCTTTTTACTGTTTCACTATTTTTATATCTCATGGTGTTGAAAACTATTTCCTGAGGCTGTGGAGTACAGCATCTCTGATGCTATTTTTCTTTTCTAAAAAGATTGGTGATTTTTTGTCTATGATGCTATGTAATTACCAAGGAGTTAGCATTGTTAAACTTTGTCTGACCCTTGGTCATTGAAAATTTTATGAAAATGTTTGGGGAGGGGGAGGGGTGCATAACAAGAGTTTGGCCATTTATCACAGAAATTAATACGAGTTACTGTATGACTTCTTGGCTTACTTTGATTAAAATTCTACAGTATTTGACAGTTTTTAACTTACTGTAAACAAGCATTATGTCTTTATATGTTCCACTCTGCACCTCAGAACATCATAATTTGAGCCATTTCACCATTAATTGCATCCACAGGATGCACCTGGTGGACAATTTGGTTTAGCGTTCGATACGCCACCAGTGCCGCCGCTTGTAGAGAGATTTTCGATGTTAACGCTGTCAGAGGAAAACTATGCCAGCTAGGTTCACCAAATTAGCAAGATGTCTTCATTGGGTGGTAAGCTTCTCTGGAACTGAAATTAGCCTCATTCTGAAAAATGAGATGGCCGCTGCGGGCATTTCTTTGAAATTTATCTACCTTTTACAACTGGCTGTTTCTCTTAAGTGGAAGGGTGAATCTATTCATAGGTGATATATATAACAGATATACATGTCCTCTACAACCTTGCAGACATTTGACCTTAAAGCTCTTAATTCAAGGTCATCCGTGGAGTGCCAAAGTACCCCACGTAGCAGACTTTAAAAGTGCTTATTACTTGCTTATTATTGGTTCTAGAGGTTTGCAATGTGAAACCAACTTATGGGAAATCATGTGCTGGGAATCTTCTGATGTGGTCAGGTTTGACCTTGGTCTCCTCCTTCAAGGTTAAACAATGTTTCACCGGCTTTGGTGAGTTGTCTTTCTGGTGGATACAAATTTGCATCGATCCCCCGATGCGTAGATCTAATTTTACTTGAAAAGAGAAGCTTGTAAAGAGAGGTTTAGAGGATGTGCTTAATAAATAAATGTAATACATACTAGATCCCGTTTTTGCACAGGTGCACATTAGGAACAATGTTGACAATAATATATGGAATGACCTCTTTTGAGGATGTTTACTGTATTTCAAAACAGCTGTCACAGTTGATAATACAAAATGAAGCGTTTGAGAATGGTGATGCTGAGGCTTTTCCTCCTGACCTGACCCCAAGTGCCATGGATGTCATGAAATCATCAGAGCGACTGGTAGAAGCAGGCAGAAGTCTCTGTTTGACTTCTGTTGATCAGGTTTTGTGTTTACCTAACCTCTTTACTTCTATTAAAACACTTTATACAGAAGTAAACTTCTTGTGCTTAAACAATATTTAAAATTTTCATTAAACCGAACTATATTTTTTAAAATACCATTTTCACACATGGGTAGTTATTGTGCTGTGAAGAGTAAATGAGGATTACTTCTGAAATGAACACTCACAATACTGTTGCACACCATAACTTGGCACAACATGGAAATAAAAAGCTTATTTGTAGTTCTTTTATATTCAATACTGTGGATTTTTATTGATAAAATATATATCGACACAAGCTCGAGCTACAAATAGAGTTTAACTGCAAGTATCCAAATCAATTAACCTTTTAAAGTACATTTTAAGTGACAGTATTATAATTTCTACAAGAAATCAGCACTCCAAGTTGGTAGAGTTTGCATACAGAAAGTACTGAAGATATTTAATTTGTTTCTGTTGTCACTTTGACTTCTCTATTATTTGGTATGCAAAACTGCACAAGTTTTATTAATCAAGTGTCAGACATTTTGGAAATATTCTCATCAAACTAGTTTTCTGTTGTAATCACGTGTTGACAAGTAAAGTCTTTCAGTGTTTTTGTTTCAAGAATATTTCCATGAAATTCCATCTAATCATTTCAGATACCCACCATAATAGTGTTTTGTTTTGTAAGCACTGTACAGTTAACAATCTTGGTATATTGGAATATGTTTATAAATAGTAGTTTTGAGGATTTTAGAGGTGACAAGGAACACTTGTTGCATGTGTTTTAAAATCTTAAACCATCTGAAACCTTTTCTGAGTATGAATTTCCTACAGTTAAATACTGCTCCATTGGTGATCAAAGTATCTACCGAGCTGGTGGGATTCTAGGAAAATATCATTTCTACTTTCCAATCATTTCATACCTGTATTTCCATTTCTGGCTGTTAACTTTCAGGATTTACAGAGGCAAATGCCAGGTGCATGTGAGTCTCTGTCTGTTGCTGGTCAGATTATGGTGACTGCCACACAGAGGCTTCAACTGGAGGAGTTTTCACAGGAAGCCAGAACTCACCTCATACAGAGTGCAAAGTCACTGCTAGAAGCCACACTCAAGGTAAAGTAGAGTATCACATCTATTAAAGTCAAATTACTTTAAGTAGACCTCTGTTCAATAAATTTCCTTTTAAATATTGTAGAAACAAGTTGTAAATTTTGATTGAGTACTATTTCACCAATATATACTCTATCTGCCACTGTGGCCTAGCGGGTAACACACTTGTCTGGGAACTCAGAGGACGTGGGTTCCAACCCAGGTACAGGCAGATACATAGTGGCTCGGATGACCACTTAAAATGGCGGTCCTCTGTCATTGGGTCCTATCCCCAGTGACAGGCTAAAGAACCTCAAGGACGTTGATAAATGGTCATCCTTGAGCCTCTATCTTCCAGTTAGGGGAATGTCAGTTACTTGTGAGTTGGGGCTATACCTGTGCAGTCAGATTGGTTAAATAGCGCTTTGAGTCCTGTAGTATATGGAGATATTGCACTGAGTATAAATACACAATACAACAATACAATTTAATTAAACAGAGCCTCTTTAAAACAGTCAATTTTTGCCTGATTTTCATGTAAAAGTTATAACAAAATGACAAGTGAAGATATTTGAAAAACAGTGGATATTAAAGAAAAAAGTGCTTTTTTGTAATTTTATACTCCAAATATTCATTAAATAACATACTCTTTATGTGTACTTTAGTATATTTCACAGCCCTACATTTGAGTACTTTATTATTTGGAATCCTAGACAGCAAAAAGACTGTTTCTAGTTTGTTGAGATTTGTCTTGTGTTCATCTTTACCTGAATATTCAAATTGAAAATATTGCAGGTGGAATAAGTTCCATGAAAAACTTCACTAAAATTAGAATTATAGCGGTTATTTATTGTTTGGAACTAATTGTATCCCCGACGCGAAGCGGGGATACTATGGATTCATCATCGTTGTCGTCCGCGTCCGCAGAGATTTCTTGTTAGCGACCTACAGTCCACATTTCTTTCTGGATTTCTTTCATATTTGGCAGGTGGCTTGATATGGTAGAGGACTTGCCACCCTATCTTTTTGGTAGGCTTTATGTCTAAATTAGGCCTGTGGTAGACAAAAATGTCTAAAATGTGGAATATTGCTTGTTAGCGACCTACAGTCCACATTTCTTTCCAGATTTCTTTCATATTTGGCAGGTGGCTTGGTATGCTAGAGGACTCGCCACCCTATCTTTTTGGTAGGCTTTATGTCTAAATTAGGCCTGTGGTAGACAAAAATGTCTAAAATGCATTAAAAGTCATGAAATCATGCACTAAATCACTTATAACTTGAAAAGTGTTGCATTTAGAGCATTTTGTTAAAATATGTTGTTCAGCTACTTTTTTCATAGCTACAACATGGTGAGTAACTTGGGTGTCTGTCTCAATAGCTAAGTGAGTAATAGCTACTTTTGGGCTTTTCAGTAACTTCCATCATGAGTAAAATCACTTGTAACTTGAAAACTATTGCATTTACACAATTTTGTATAAATATGTTATTCAGCTACTTTTGGGTCAGCTATAACATAGTAAAATTTCAGACCTGTAGCTCATGGCATAGCTGAGTAATAGCTACTTTTAGGTTATCACTATTGAGTAAATTACTTATAACTTCAAAAGTATTACATTTAGAGTATTTTGTTTCAATATGTTATTCACCTATTTCGGAGTCAGCTATAACATAGTGAGGTTCCAGACCTGTGGCTCATTGCATAGCTGAGTAATAGCTACTTTGAAGTTCACACTGTTGAGTAAATCAGTTGTAATTGGAAAACTATTGCATTTACAGAAATTTGTGTAAATATGTTATTCAGCTACTTTTGGGTCAGCTATAACATAGTGAAATTACAGACCTGTAGCTCATGGCACAACTGAGCAATAGCTATTTTCAGGTACTGACTGTTGAGTAAATGACTTGTAACTTGAAAAATATTGCATTTGGAGTATTTTGTTAAGATATGTTGTTCACCTACTTTTGGGTCAGCTATAACATCGAGAAATTACAGACTTATAGTTCATGGCATAGCTGAGCAATAGCTATTTTCAGGTTCTCACTATTGAGTAAATCAGTTGTAACTTGAAAACTATTGCATTTACAGTATTTTGCTTAAATATGTTGTTCACCTAATTTTGGGTCAGCTATAACATAGAAAAAATCCAGACATGTAGCTCATTGTATAGCTGAGTAATAGCTACTTTGAGGTTATCACTGTTGAGTAAATCAGTTATAACGTGAAAACTACTACATTTGCAGTATTTTGTTTAAATATGTTATTCACATAATTTTTGGTCAGCTATAACAGAGTGAAATTGCAGACCTCTATGTCATGGCATAGTTTACCAATATCTACTTTCAGTTCTCACTGTTGAGTAAATCATTGTATCCACTGGATAGCCCGCAGTGTGTAGAGAGATTTCACCATTACCGCTCTAACGAAAAAAATATTATAGCTAGCCTTCTCAAGTTTGCAAGGTATATTAGAGGGTGCACCACAGTATTCTATTGGTAGGCTTTATGTCTAAATTAGGCCTGTGGCTAAATTACTTGCCTACTAAAAATGAGTAATTCTGCATTTTCTCTAAAAGTATTGCAGATAGCAAATTTTTCTTAAATAACTCATTCACCTACTTTTGGGAGAGCTTTCACATGCTGAAGTTCCAGACCTGTAGGTAATTACTCGCCTACTCAAAATGAGTAAATGCGAATTATCTCTAAAAGTATTGCAGATAGCCAATTTTTCTCAAATAACTCCTTCACCTACTTTTGGGAGAGCTTTCACTTGGTGAAGTTTCAGACCCGTAGGTAATTACTCACCTACTGAAAATGAGTAAATGCAAATTATCTCTAAAAGTATTCCCGATAGCGAATTTTTGTCAAATAACTCCTTCGCCTACTTTTGGGAGACCTTTCACTTGGTGAAGTTTCAGACCTGTAGCTAATTATTCACCTACTCAAAATGAGTAAATGCTAATTATCTATAAAAGTATTGCAGATATCCAGTTCTTATCAAATAACTCATTCGCCTACTTTTGGGAGAGCTTTCACTTGGTGAAGTTTCAGACCCGTAGGTAATTACTCACCTACTGAAAATGAGTAAATGCAAATTATCTCTAAAAGTATTCCCGATAGCCAATTTTTGTCAAATAACTCCTTCACCTACTTTTGGGAGACCTTTCACTTGGTGAAGTTTCAGACCTGTAGCTAATTATTCACCTACTCAAAATGAGTAAATGCTAATTATCTCTAAAAGTATTGCAGATATCCAATTCTTATCAAATAACTCATTCATCTACTTTTGGGAGAGCTTTCACTTGGTGAATTTTCAGACCCGTAGGTAATTACTCACCTACTCAAAATGAGTAAATGCAAATTATCTCTAAAAGTATTGTAGAGAGCCAATTTTTCTCAAATAACTCATTCGCCTACTTTTGGGTGAGCTTTCACTTGGTGAAGTTTCAGACCCGTAGCTAATTATTCACCTACTCAAAATGAGTAAATGTGAATTATCTCTAGAAGTATTGCAGATAGCCAGTATTTCTCAAATAACTCATTAATATGAAAACAACTTATAGGAAGTCATGGGCTGCAAATCTTTTCATGTGGTCAGATTTGACCTTGGGCCCCTCCTGCTTATTATTGGTCCTAGAGGTTTGCAATGTGAAAACGACTTATAGGAAATCATGGGCTGCGAATCTTTCGATGTGGTCAGACTTCACCTTGGGCCCCTGCTACAGGGTCAAATAAGGTTAGCCAAACTTAAAAGTGCTTTCTTTGTTTATTTGTTTATTTGGGGTTTTACGTCGCTTTCAACACTGTACAGGTCATATCACGACGGGTAGTTGGAAGGGCAGAGGAAACCAGTACATATAGTTCGCTAGGGTTCTGTACTGTAAACTGCCGACCAACGGCAAGCAACTACCAGCTTTCCCACTTACGGCCATGACGGGGATTGAACCCCGGCCGCAGAGGTGGGAGGCGAGAGTGTTACCACTCTGCCACCGTGGCCCCTAAAAGTGCTTTCAGCTTGCTTATTAACGAAAAATGCTGTTTATCTTCTAAACTATGTTAATTGGCCTTTGTCGGAGGATACATCCAGCATCTGGCCACAGATGCGTCCTTGGTCTAGTTACTTTTTTGGAATTGATGTTTCTTGGGGGAAGTTGTGCAATGTTATGGTGTGACCTTGGTGCACTTAGGTGTAGAAACTTTGTGACCTGGGATTTGAAAATTTTGTATGAGTTATATCTCCACAGCCATAAATTGGAAAATGTTCAAACTTGACAGGGGTGTTTCTTGGGGGAAATTGTTTAGCAATGTTATGTTGTGACCTTTGAGTCTTTGTGTTCTAGTGGCATATTTCAGACTCTATGAAACTCTATCACAAAGCTGTTACAGTAGGAATTTCTGTAACTGGTGATTAGATATTATACTAATTGTGCTATCTCCATTGATAGTTATATTTGTATCAAAGAGATGCATTTTTCAAGCTTCTTAACTTTTAGCTTACAAACAAATGCACTCATCTGGCTATAATAAGATTGTTTTGATGCACTATCTCCTCTTACATTTCCTCTTTGTTAAATGTTCTTTCTCCTGTAACTTTACATAACTTACACTGTTCTAGAAGACACCTTATCAGTTGTATTTTTGTCCACCTCATCATGGTGTCTCTTGGTGTTTCCTCAGACTGTGGGGTTCAGGATTCTCTGATGTAATTTTTTTCTTATGATAATGTTAAAATCACCTTCAATAACCAAATTCGGTTCTAATTAATGAAGATTGACAATGTTAATACTTATGATGAAGAAAAATCACACATATTAAAAAGAAAAGAAGTGTTTATATTTGGTCTGCGTTATTTTGTTTGAAGGTTTTGCTGGTGTCTGATGATGCAGAAGTTAGAAGAATTACAAAAACTGGGAAAGTTGTTTTGCAAAGACTCGGTGTTCTGACCACAGTCACAGACATGAAGCAGTTGGTTCCTGCTTTCAAGGTAAAGAATCAGAAAATTGCCAGCATTGTTAACTACACTGTATTCTGTATTGACCCAAATTATTTTGTTGGTTAACTATAACTCTGCATTCTTTAGTAACTTATAGGTCATAGGCAACGTTTTTCACAAAAATTGTGAAGTTAACTTAATTCAATAGACAAACACCCTATAAGAATGAAAATGTGGTTTATTTTAAGAAATATATGGTACAAGAGGCATAAATAGCATTAGAAAAATAAATATCACAAAGTGGAGTAAAAAGCCGACATGTTGTTTTTCTCGTAGAAGATGATTGATGACGTCACAGGTTCATAGCGAAGTTTCTTTAGTTTTGAGATAAACATATAAATACACACTGAGGGAATTAAGTGGATGTAATTTTTTTTTCTTTTTTTAAAGTTTTAGTTCACATAGAAGAAAAAAACAGCCCATCAATCTTATTTATTCACATGTTGCTGCTTTTTATCAGCCGTCACATAATTTTTCTCTGGTTTTACAACCACCTTAGTTAATATAAACACTTAGATGAAAGTCAGCCAGTGTAAGGAATATGTGTTCACTTGTCTAACTTGGAATATATACTTGCAGTTCTTCACTTTCTTCCTCTGCTAAATAACTTTCACAGTCTTGATAAAGACTCAAATTATAAGAACAAAATATTGCAAATGTACATTTATCAATTCAAAAGCTTACAGTTGGCTTTGTCAGAAAGCACTAAACCAGTAAAATTCTATCATGTAAGGAAACATTTATTGAATATTGTATGAGCTGTAGCAATATTAAAGTCAAAACTGAACTTTTTAAAGAATTTGAAAGATCTGGCCAATACTGCACTCAACATTGTTGTAAATGGATTTGAATTGAATTTATTTGGAATTAATGCAACATATTTAGACATATATTGGTGTCGGGCAAAAATCAGTAACAGTACGCTTTAATTACACCTTTTCAAGTGTATGTAGGTAAATTTTGGTTATGTAGATAGCTTGTGTAAAGGCTAATCACTTACCAAGTGTAAACATTGCCTCAAAAAAATACCTTAGGTTGGAACAATATCTACACAGTCAGATATATTTATAGGTTTTGTGGTTGAAAGACTTGCAATGGGCTTTGGTTACAGTGCAAACATTACATATCCTTGCATGGGCCCAATCTCTCATATATTGATTCAGTGTTTAATGATTATTTTGTGGTAAGATAAGTTTTTAAAACAAGGAAAAATCTATTCAAATTTATCATAAAAATGGTCCAGCATATGTGTACTATACATGTACATGTGTTATTTATGAAACTTGTTCCTACTTCCCTAAACATATAATTTTTAATATAAGAGTAATATAAAGGTCTCCAAAAGCTAATTGTGTAGTTCATTGTTGCACACTGATATATCATAGCATAACAAATAAATTGCATTCAAAAACACTGAAAAATTGGTATTTTTGAAAATGTTGATAGATACATGAAAATACTATTTGACTATATTTCCTCTTCAAACAAGTATGTATTTTTATTTGGAAAAATACCAACAATCTTATCAAGGCTAATTTTGTAATTTACTGTGCAAGACTGATGTATTACATCAACAACAATGAAATAGCTTACTACGGCAGTTTGTTTACAAACTAATGAACCTGTGACGTAAAGGCTAGTATTTTCTACGAAAGTTATCGAGTGAAAAATAATGGCGACAGTTGTAAAAAGCTTGAAAATACTGACAGAAAATGGTTGAATATAGCATGTAACCTTGTCCAGACGCATCTTATTTTTACAAAAATTGAAGTTTCACATGTATGTGTGTCTATTGACAATAGTTCTCAAAATGCTTCCTATGACCTTTAACAATGGTTTACATAGCCATTAGTGTTGTTAATGTAATACCGGTATACTGCCTTTCATTTTGCTTGGGACTAAAACAGCCACAACCACTATCAAGTGATGGGAACTGTTATTTATAAATCTATTTATTTATCCACGATGCACGGCTCACATTGCTTGACGATAGAGCTGAAAGGGATATTCGCATTATTCGTTTTCTGGTCCGCATTTTCCGGATTCGACTTTCATCATAAGCAAACAAATATTCGGTATGAATATGGAAATTAGGCTTGGTATATGTAAATATTGCAAATAACACACATTTTGTCTAATGTTTTACTAAATAATAGAGCAGAAAGTGAACTTACTTGTTTTTCTTCCAGTGGTTGACTGAAAACCGAAATGTCTGATTTTACCTAAATTTTGGAACACACTAAAACTATAAAACGAATTTCCGGAAAATATCGGAAAATATGTAATGAATATTCGACCGCAATTTTGGTCTCCTGTTTCAGCTCTACTTGACGATATAAGAAATATTGGAAATATTACTAAATTTTTCATAAAATACCTTCAAATGGTTAAATATTATGTATTTTATAAACATTCTCTTCTGTGTTACAATTTTATCTCATATAAGGACGTCTATATTTTTCACCAAGGCGAATACTAAAACAAGCAAAATATACTGGATCTTGTTTCGTTTCCACGACCCGGAAACCGGTTTTCATCTACACAAACGATAGCACCACTAATAGCCAATCCCTTGACCAGAATCTATGAAAGAAAATTCTCCTTCAAGTAGTAATAAATATTGGGTCTTTACAAGGCCTTAGTAGGAAAATTTAATTTGCCATGAATTCCTGGTTAAGTAGAATTGTCTTTCAGTTCCCATGTCATTGAAGTCAACAGGGTTTAATTGTGTGTTTCAGTCTTTAACTGACAGTGTGATGTTATTTGCCAATATGGCTGACAAGCGACAACTGGATTTAACCAGCCGTATCCAGAGAGATGCAGTTGTGTCAGCTGTAACTGTACTGCGGAGATCTGTCCCACTTCTTAGCTCTGCCATGCAAACCTTTGTCAAGTTTCCAGACAATCCTCAGGCTCTGGTAAATTTTTTTTCTTGGTAAAATCATGTAACAAAGTCAGTTAGATCATCTATTTCATCTGTTACACCACTTCACTGAAGTTTTTCTTCTTGTTATTTAAAACCCAATAGAAGTCAAAGAGCGTGTAAAATCACTGATTCCTCCGTCAAAAATGATGCTAAAGTACACATACTAGCATATGTCACCTACAAAATATTATAGAAGTAGCACAGCTGTCAATTTGAGGTTTCATCTAGCATATCACTATTGAACAGAAGTATGCAGTACCTCCACCTGCAGTTGCAATTGTTTGGTTTTTGTAGGTAACATAACTACAGTTGAACTGGAGTTTAGTGGCACAAAAATGTTCCCTTTTTAATTCATTGTTAACTATCACCCAAATGGTAGATTCCATATTCTTTACTCTGTGACTGAATTGGTTTCAGCTCACATTCGATCTTCTCCTAGTTTACCTAGTTAGTCATCTCCACAATATGTAAAATTTGTCACAGAATGTGAAATTCATGATTGAGGATAGCTAATTGTTTAACTTTGAGGTATTTGGTGTTGTCATCCAAAGGAAATGAATACAGAAATTCACACGGAAGGGGATGCCTGCTCCCGCATTTTCTATTGGCTAGATGTCAGCAACCACTGGGTGGATTACTTCATATTTGGGCCTTTGGCACATATATGCAGTATCCCTGGGAAAATTTTCTGAATGTAGTGTCATGACATTTTGACCTGATCGTAGAAGTCACATGACCAAAACAGGTTTTAAAAAGGGGTTTGTTTGTTAGGATAATAACGTAAACGGTGCGTTACCTATTTGCATGAAATTTGGCAAATAGGTTTGTTGCATAGATGTCACAGAGTTGCTTCTAGGACGTGTTTTATGCGGTATCTCGCATTAATTTGCTTTTGCTCGCAGATTTCATCGAAGTATGCGGGGACAAGATTATAAAAGAACGCATTCAGCACAAGGCAATGCGGGATATATATACGAAGCGAAAAGATGAGAGATCAAGGAAATCGAAACGATGCGTGGAGCGAGAGTTTGTCGAGGTTTTGATATTTCCGTCGAAACATTCTTCGAATACTGCATGTTGACGATGTAGTTTTGTGATCGTTTACATATGTACAAGAACTCAAATATATTATGTGCTACAGACAGTATTTAGACATATTGTACCCAAAAACATGAAATTACGCTTAAAGTGGATGGTTATATGAAAAATGGCGGCAAGAAAAGCGACTGACAGTAAACTGGATTGTTACCACAACAGAGTCAAGTCGGTGCTGACCCTAGAGTACATATCTGTGGGGTCTTCAAACAATGTATGTGTAGAAAATATTTCACTTGAAGATCAAAATTCACGGACAACTCATTAATATTAATGAGGTCACAGATTTTCATAATGGTTTCTTAACAATATTCAAATAGTAGATGGACCACAGACCTCATGAATATTCATATATGTGTAGAAAATATTGACAATTTCATGGGATTTTTTAACAATATTTTACTTGAAGTATTTGTGGACTACTCATTAATATTCATGAGGTCACGGTATTCTGTGGGGTTTTCCAACATATTCGTATGAATTGATGGTATAATGACTGAATTTGTGATGCTGTGACTTTAGACAAAAATTTAAAACCACAATGTCGTGACAGGAGTCACTTTGATGAAAATAACCATTTTCAAAATTTTTTTTTTTAAATTGTATCACTAGGCTTGAAGTTTATTTTTATTTGGCAAGACAATATATTGCCTGACATTTACTTTTGTACATAACTATATATAGTGGCATTGTACCAGTGAACGCCAGCCCACCAGTGAATGCCCACCTTATATTTCTTCAATACAATAGAGGTCAAGGACAAAAACTAAATGACTGTTCACTGGCATAAAATGAACGATAATCGATGTAATTTGTCAAAATACATAGCTTTAAAGCAGATATTATCAGACGTACAACTGCTAATTATACCGTATCTATCAATTAGTATTCCGGGACAATTACGTTATAATCAAAGCGTGTTAATAGAATTTAAAATGTTATTTATTTAATTAATTTGAAAGTATTAGCTAAAAGGTGGGTGTTCAATGGTAGATAACCACTACTTATTGGGTAGCCAAGTGGCCTTGATCACTAATTAATGGAAGTCCACTTAAAATGTCTAAATAAACTGAAAAAGTATTTTTCATTAGTTTAAACTTTATCATAAAGTCGTCCCCCAGAATTTTTAGCCCCTCCCCCACATTTTGTGCAGTGGTGGTGGATCGCCCCCACTTTTTGAAATTCCTAGAATCAACACTGATGTCTGGAAATTACTAAATTTTTGAAGTGATCTGATACAAAATGGCCAACTTATTAAGGATTAATTACAATTACAATTTTTCTGAACAATGAAAATTTTTTAAGTGGTCTGATACAAAATGGCCAACTTATTAAGGATTAATTACAATTACAATTTTTCTGAATAATGAAAATGAAAATTTTTTAATGTCTTGGAAATCGGTGAGAGATAGAGTGATTTGTATGAAATTTTTGCCCGCAAGGTATATGCGGAGTGACCTGGCATATTTTGCCAAAATCATTCTCCCGCCATCTTTGGCAGCCATTGTGAATTTTTGTGTAAAGTGCAAAATTGCTGTATCTTGGAAACAACACTAGATAGAGTGATTTTAATGGATATTTTGACTCACAGGGTATCTGCAGAGTCATGTGGGACTTTTTGTTTGCCAAATATTATTTTCCAGTCATTTTTGGTGGCCATCTTGAATTTCTGCATAAAACGCAAAAACATGTTTGTGAAATGGTACAAGTTAGAGTGAATTGTATGAAATTTTTGGCCTGCAGGGTTTTCTAAAGATTGTTTTCTTGCTATTTTGGGGTGGCCATGTTGAATTTCTGTGTTTAAACACAAAAATACATTTACCATATGTGGAGCTTGAGGTGCTAGAAAAGTAACAAAAAAAAAAAAAAAAAAACAAACAAAAAAAAAAACAACAAAAAACCAAACACAACTTCTTTGGTGATTTGCAAATAAAAGTAATATTTTATTGGAAAATTTTATATTTTACCTCAAAATTATTAAGAATTCTATCTATCCTGCAAAGTACAGTAAAATCCCATATGAAGTGAAACACATAAAAGTCCATTGGTCTTTCAAAATCTGCATAAATTACTTGAAAGAATATAAGTTGATTTTATAGTCTTTTTACATTTCAATAAATCAGAGTAGCAAGGAGTATGCACTGGGGCAGATGGTTGAGAGTGTGAATGATGTCATATCAGCAGTGAAGAACAAACAGAACCTCAGAACGCTGGAGGAAGTGGAGGAGCCTGGACAGTTTGTCACCACTATAGACCAGGTCTGACAATATGTAGTAAATATTATTTCTGAGGCACTCGTAAATTATGAAGGTATAACCTCCAGAAAACTTAAGCTGCCAAAATAGTGCTCTAGTGGCTGTTAAAAGAGCTGAGTAATGAACTATTGGGAGTACAGAATTGAGACATGAATACAAATGTTTTTGTGAAAATGTATTAACGTAAAATGATTTTTGTTGGTTTGTCTATTTTATTTATTTTTGCTTATCAAGGAACTGAGAGTTTACATACAATGACAAGATATAAAATGTGAATACAATTAAAATGAAGTAAAATAAAGTTAATTATACAACAACAGGGTGTGAATGTCTTGCCATTGGATCTTGCTTTATGTATCTATCCCTGAGCAGATCACATCATGCCTGTCAGTGGAGACTTGTGACCCTGCCTCACTAGGGGGAGAGTTTGACCAGTTGGTGGATGAAGCAGTACGCCATTCCATGACAGTGGCTCACTTGTCTGAGGAAGGTCAGAGGAACAAGGTCATCCAAAAATGTCATCAGGTAAAGGGAAATTGAAAGTATAAGGTGGTGTTGTATGTCATTACTCTGGTAGAACTCATTGAATTTTGTAGCTTTTGTTGTAGAAATAATTAAGAGTGGAACAGGGTAATTGGATACTCAAAAAACGGCAGTTTTGTTGAGAGAATCAACCAGAACTCCAGGTAACCAGATAGTCATAAATCTTTAATAATATTACCTTTTTGCATAATCAACATGGATAAAGCCCATGGATTTTTGTTTACATAATGTTTGGTTTTAAATAGGTTTCCTTATCTTAACAAATATTTAACATTTATGTTTTTGACAAATTTGTCTACATTGACTGCCATATGTACTTTTACTGGTACTTCCGGTTACTTAATGCCATTATACTGGTACCCTAAGTTTTCTTGGGCTTTATTGTTACACCCAAGGTAAATCTTCAACGGTTATAATAAAAATGGTGAAAAATTACTTCAAATTGTTACGTTTGGCTTCACTGGCATAGAAATATCATAGTATATATCTAGATTTATCTACCACTGTGGCCTAGTGGGTAACAGTCACCTAGGAACACAGAGGACGTGGGTTCAATCCCAGGTACAGGGGCAGATACATAGTGGCTCAGATGACCCCTTAGAATGGCGGTCCTCTGTCATTGGGTCCTATCTCCAGTGGCAGGTTAAAGAACCTCAAGGACATTGATAAATGGTCATCCTTGAGTCTCTGTCTTCAATTTAGGGTAAGGTCAGTAATTTGACAGATGGACTGTACTTGTATAGTCGGATGGGTCATATAACTCTACTCCTGTAGTCCTGTAGTACATGGAGATATTGTGTAAATAACTGAGTATAAATACAAATACGAACATACATAAATTTTGTAATTTCAGAAGAAATTTAAAGAGATATTAAGAAGTTTTACTTTGTAGTTCTGTTTATTTTTTGAGAGCTCTTAAGTGAATCAAAAGTTGATGAAAATGTTTCTCTGCATTTTGTGGAGTACAGTATGGAGAAACACTGTCCACGGTCTACAAATGTGGATATGTGATATAATCTTGAAAATAAATTTTAAAACAAACAACGGAAAGCATTGAATAAAACATTACTTATTGTTTTTTATAGTTATTATATAATGTGGTTCTTTTGGCTTGAGTCCTTTATTTAGAGGCTATTCTTACCTCCACCAAGGAGGTATTATTTCCATGATAGTTTGTCAGTTTGCTGCATTTGTCTGTTAGCAGGATTACTAGTGGTGGAACTTCATGAAAATAAATCAGTGGATGGGACTTGGTCCATCTTAGATCAAAAAAAAAAAAAATCCAGATTTTGCCATTTACTTATTATTACATCCCGTGGCAGAGGTTTTCACTCTCTGAGTACTCTTGTTGTGATTGAATCGCCAATAACATCTGCGCATACATAGTTTATTGTACAACATCTGAGATTTGTCACTGCCAGAAACACATTAGATAAGTAACCAAAAAGTTAAACTATGGCAAATTGTATATTGTGTATTTTGTGCTACAGGTGCTAAAAGAGAGAAGTCAGTTGTCTCAGCTGTTGAACTCTGTGCAAGTGGACTCTGATTTGACTGAGGCTCCCAGAGAACTGGAGGAGACTTGTGACAGACTAACCGCTACTGTACAGGTATGTAATGAAAAGGATCCTATGTAGTATTGGTGTCTGATACAGATATACATATACTACATACCAGTATGGGTTTACCTCTCCTGTACAGGTATGTAATGAAAAGGCTCCTATGTAGTATTGGTGTCTGATACAGATATACATGTATTAGATACCAGTATGGGTTTACCTCTCCTGTACAGGTATGTAATGAAAAGGCTCCTATGTAGTATTGGTGTCTGATACATATATACATGTATTAGATACCAGTATGGGTTTACCTCTCCTGTACAGGTATGTAATGAAAAGGCTCCTATGTAGTATTGGTGTCTGATACAGATATACATGTATTAGATACCAGTATGGGTTTACCTCTCCTGTACAGGTATGTAATGAAAAGGCTCCTATGTAGTATTGGTTTCTGATACAGATATACATGTATTACATACCAGTATGGGTTTACCTCTCTTGTACAGGTATGTAATGAAAAGGCTCCTATATAGTATTGGTGTCTGATACAGATATACATGTATTACATACCAGTATGGATTTACCTCTCCTGTACAGGCATGTAATGAAAAGGCTCCTATGTAGTATTGGTGTCTGATACAGATATACATGTATTACATACCAGTATGGGTTTACCTCTCCTGTACAGGTATGCAATGAAAAGGCTCCTATGTAGTATTGGTGTCTGATACAGATATACATGTTTTTATTGCGTAAAATAGCCTTACCTTATCCTCACAAGTGCTTGTTTGGTTTTGTGGAGCAAAAACGTATCGACCGACAAGAATTTTTTAAGGAATATTCTTGTCACAAGAGGTGACCCCTTTGTCTGCGCATGTCCGCGCATGCGCCGTACTCATTGTCGACAGGTAATTGTCGAGAGATCTTCATTATATTTTTGGTCGATATGGGAGCAACACGTATTTTCTTTTATTATCGTCCATTTACAGACGAAGATCTATGAAGTTTTGAAGCGTGCAAGCGTGCACCTACCTGTATTTATCCATTATTCGACTGGTACTACCACTATTCTGCCTCCCTTGTCCTGAAAAGGGTCAGAATTAGATGTGCAAGAAGATGTTGCTGTAAAGTCTTCAGTGGAAGACGTGTATATCTTCGGCTGTACTCACCCATTATTCGACTGGAACTTCCTCCGTGTCGATGAAAAGGTATGCAGAGAGGAGCTCCCGTAGTTTTCAGTGGAAAACTGCTTTATTGTCCCTTAATTGATGGCATAACATGAGTATTAGCGTATGCTCGAAAACAAAGAAGAAAGAATGCAGTTGTCTTTGCAAGGAGGTCGTAGATTCTTTACTGTGGGTGGAGCGCCACTCTGGTACAGTAACAGGTCTCCCTCCAAAGAACGACTACAGAAGCATATCCACTGATCCTTGCAGTTATTATTTTGCTTCCCACCAGGTACAGTGAACTTCCTGCTTCTCAGACATGAAAATAAGGATAGGTTACCTTCATTTGCTGTAGATTTAGATGACGATCCAACAGACATCTTTGGGGCAGTATGTGCACTGCTTGTCTTTTCAGCCCTGTTGAAGAATTAAACCTTCCTATGACCATGTCTCCAATGGAAGGAATACTGTGACTTTTGAGTTAATTCTTCTGCAAACTCAACGAAGATCAAACTGGCTAGATGAGATATGGTGTTGAAGTCCTAACTACAAAATATCATCGTACCACTCTTCCTTGTTTACCAGGACAGAGGGATACAGAAGAACGTGGCTACACTATAAGGCAAGTCACCATGGAGGCTCTTCTTGCAGTGTTACTGACAGTGATGGGAGATTTTCATTGCCATCCCAGAGTTGTGCGAATCTTGAGACGGAGTTGTCGAATTACTCCCCAATCGAATTCACCAATGCCTGTACTACCCACAATGCAAAGCGATGACGTCAGACAGGAAAACATGGCTACAGTACTAAATATAAATATACCGCTTAAATGCTTCAAAAGAAAGCGAGTTATCCACTCAACAATTGCAGAACTTCAGGTTTCTATGGCAGTTTATTTCTTGTACAGAAACTCGGCTAATGACGACCTGTGATAGATCTCAGTGTCCTGAATTGATTTCTAACTACGACTTCAACGGTCACGGCCCACGAGTGAAGTGCGTTTACTACAACAATAAATACCTGCTTGTCCCATCATTTAAACTGGAGACAGCAGAAATTATTAGAAATTCGGTTACAAAAGATGCATTCTTTTATGTACCGACTCACCAAGATTTTCAACATCTACTTCAGTTTAATGTACACTGGCAAACCTATCAGTTCAAAGCATTATAAAATTCGGGTTAACGACACCTCTACAGTATCATGCGAGTAGTAAAGAGGCAAATCTCATTCTTCAGTTTCACAGAATAGGAGTTCACCATATACCTAGACCACTGGTTGTTTAGTGTACTTAAAGACACCAGTATTGGGTTCAAACCAAAGAACTCATCCAATTATGCATCAACTGGGCTTCGTGATATCGATTTCCTAGGTTACCACTGCATTTTGGTACCAGGAAATTTCTTTCACCATATACCTAGACTACTGGTGGTTTGTGTACGTAAAAGACACCAGTATTGGGTTCAAACCAAAGAACTCATCCAATTATTCATCAACTGGGCCTCGTTATATCGATTTCCTGGGTGACCACTGCATTTTGGTACCAGGAAGTTTCTTTCTACCTCGAAAAAATTAAATACCTGAGAATCTATTCAAGTCATGGCGATCTCATCACAGTTAACCTCAAGGTTGCTTATATCCCAGGTAGGGATACCAGCATCTTTGGAAAAGACTATACCAATGGGTCAGTTATGTATGTGTGCCTTTCAGTGGTATCTAGAAAAAACTGGCAATATCTCCAGTCACTAGTTGTGAGAATTCCTGTTTCAAATCCTTCTGAAAAAGCATATTCACTGGTGGAAAATGCCAAAAAATGGGAAATAGGATGCCTTTCTATACACAGGTGCACAATTCCCTTATTTTCGTAGATGCATTAAACCAGGGTTGATGATCCCATCTATAAGCATCACAGTTAGTGGCTTTGGACAGTTAAAAATGTATATATTACATTTCAATGTCATACAGCTGAAGGCAGTGTGTTCAGCCCTTAAAAACCTTCAAGACAAATTCCACACAAAAGAATTCTGATAGCATCAGACAACACCACTGTGTTCGGTTATCTGAACAAACAGGGGGGGGGGAGCGTATACCTCCTAGTTTGGCGCAGCTTGGCCTACTGCAATCCTTGAAATATACTCATAACAGACATATTCTTGGTTGCTTAAAGGTCATACTCAACATCATCTCCAGAAGGGATAAAGGTTTGGCGCATCCTGGCCTACTACAATCCTTGAAATATACTCATAAGAGACAGAAATATTCTGGGGTTACTTAAATGTCATGCTCAATGATCTCTACAGAAGTGACAAAAGTAATATGTACAGAATGGTTCTTACTCCCTTTATGGTTCTAGACAACGTGCAAGTTTGGCACAAATCAACAATAGGTGTTTTATGCAGGTATGCTGCATCTTGGCCTACTGCAATCCTTGAAATATTCTCATATGAGCCAGATATATTCAGGGTTGCCTAGATGTCATGACAGCCTCTCCACAAAGAACGAAATAATACAGACAGGAGAGTCTTCATCTTTAATATTCTATTTGATTTACATAGTTTGTCAAATACCAATGGTAGAGATGTTTGCCACCAATATCAGTCATAAACCTCCATTCTATGTTGCCAGTCCCGGATGCAGATGCTCTGAACACATATGAATTAAACATCTTGTTGGAGGTTCTGGACGGCTAGGCCTTTTGTCCTATACCACTTATTCCAAAAAGTCATTGAACAAGTGAACACCAGGTGCAAAATGATTGTAGTGGCCCCTTGGTGGCCCATGATACATTGGCTTTGGGGTCTGGTGAGTCATTCAACCAAACCTCCATTACAGCTACTTCACTGGTCTCAGAAACAGCCATTCAGTCAGAAATACCATCTGAATCTGTTGCATTGGCACCTTCATGCTTGGCACCTTAACACCACTCAGAATCTCTTATATCATTCTCTGGGCAAGGGATAGAGAGATTTAGGGCATCTCAAGGACCCTCATCTTGGAATGCATGAGTCATGATGGGCCATTTTGAGCTCTGGTACCCACAGAATAAAGTGGCCATCTCAGAGCCTACGGTCTCAAATATACCAGATTTTTTTATCCATTTGCTTGCAAAAATCTGAAACCTGTCACTATTGTTGGCTTTGCAGCAGCCATAGCTGATCATTTACATTTTTTGTGCAGGAGTTGAGCCAAAGCCTGCATCTTTATAGGCCTATTGCAAGTGTTATAGAGGGAAGCCCACTGCTAACAGAGGTGCAGCATCAAGGGATTTGCCTTTGCTTCTCTTGGTTTTCACAAAAGGCTCCTTATTAACCTTTAAAAGAAGGTCAGTCTAAAGAAGTTTGACTTGCAAGACTGTTGCAATGCCATTGGAAGTGTATTCTGGGACTTTGGCTCCTTCAGACACAAGCCTCATAGGAAGGAGTTTACAGTTCTCCCTCCTACCTACCTTTTCAGCAAGGACCTATTAGCCTCGGTTGGTCTAGATTACCTCCAGTGGTCACTTCAGCTCCAGATCATTCCTGAACTCAAATTGCCTGGACTCTTGATTCGTTGTCCTCTTACAGCACTTAGATCCTTCTTGGACTGGACTACTGCTTGGAGAAAAGGGAAAGTCTCCTTCTCCTGCCTTTTAGCAAGAATCAGTTGGCTTCTGATGGCCCAGATGGCTCAAACCAGTGGTCATTCCAGCTCACAAACCTTTCTTGAGCTGATGTTGGACTGATGTTGTGACACTCTGCTCTCTTACAGTGCTTAGTTACTATCAGGACAGTACAAATACTTCAAGGAGGGGAAGAATCTTGCTCATATCTTTTAAGGAAGTCTTGATGGAGATATCTTGAGTTCTGCTATCTCTTCCTGGATCAATCTGGCTGCATGATTAGATTGCCAGTCCTTTAATTTTGATTCTCAGAATCTATACTTTGAGACACATATTAGATCCATTGCTGCCTTTTTAGTTTCCAAGAGTGGGGTCTTACCTGAGCAGATATCAAACTCTTGTTATTGGAAGACCCACAATTCTTTACTACATTCTACTCGAAGATGTAGCTTGGCAATCCCATGACCAGTCCATGAACAAATTGGGCCTTGTGGATTCACCTCAGCATGTAGTCAATTTTTGTGTATTTATACATGTTATTGATATGACTCGCATATTTATGTTCTCTCCAGTTATACAAGTCTTGTGTCACTGACATATGTCTTTCTTGGCTTACATATGGCCCCATATCTGCAGTTTATGCAGTTCAGTTTGCCTGCTTGGAGATATTCTCATTGGCAGATGATGACATCTTGTTTGGGGAGTCATGCAGACATCTCCGGCCAATACCGGGTGATGGTTAATACTGGTATATGATTTGTTGTAAAATTGTCTACAACAGCAACAGCAGCAACAATGACAACCACATCATGGATCTCTTGTTGAGGTTAGCAAATTACTTATCTGTGTTCAAGAAGTAATATATAACCTAAGATGTGGATTATGGAAGCTTATCTTATCCTCTTATCAGTGCTTTATTTGGTGACCCCTTGTCTGTCAATCATCTAACAGTGTGGCCAAAACAAATACCCTCCACCTGTTATGGTTGTATTCAAGCACTTGTGAGGATAAGGTAAGGCTATTTTACGCAATAAAATGTAACAAATTTTATTGTAATTTAACTTTTTACAAGTTAAATACTTACCTTATCCTCACAAGGATAAACCCACCCTACCTCCCCGCATAATTTGTTTTCTGGGGACCAAAAATACAATGAAGATCTCTCGACAATTACCTGTCGACAATGAGTACGGCGCATGCGCGGACATGCGCAGACAAAGGGGTCACCTCTTGTGACAAGAATATTCCTTAAAAAATTCTTGTCGGTCGATACGTTTTTGCTCCACAAAACCAAACAAGCACTTGTGAGGATAAGGTAAGTATTTAACTTGTAAAAAGTTAAATTACAATAAAATTTGTTACAATTACATACCAGTATGGGTTTACCTCTCCTGTACAGGTATGTAATGAAAAGGCTCCTATGTAGTATTGGTGTCTGATACAGATATACATGTATTACATACCAGTATGGGTTTACCTCTCCTGTACAGGTATGCAATGAAAAGGCTCCTATGTAGTATTGGTGTCTGATACCCATATTACCAGTACTGTAGAGGTATGCAATATGAGTACTTATATGTAATATAGGAGTCATATACCTCTACCGTACAGGTATGCAGACCTGAGGACTGGTATCTAATACTTTTACCAAAACCTTCTCCTATGTAGGTATGCAGTATTATGACGCAAATGTAATAAACATATCAGAATTTAGCAAGTGTGTGTAATACAGGTATGCAATATCAGGGATTATCTCTTGATTTGTTTCTCATCTTATACAAGTAAATAAGTCTTAATAAGTTTTATTTATTTGGGGTTTTACGTCGCTTTCAACACTGTACAGGTCATATCACAACAGGTAGTTGGAAAGGCAGAGGAAACCACTACATACAGTTCATTAGGGTTCTGTACTGTAAACTGCTGACCAACGGCAAGCAACTACCAGCTTTCCCACATGAGGCCTTGCCGGGAATCGAACCCCAGCCTCAGAGGTGGGAGGTGAGTGTTACCACTCTGCCACCGTGGCCCCCTAAGTCTTAATAAGAGAAGGACTCATTTGTGACCAGTAGAGCTGAAAAACTTAATTATAGTAACCAAATATTAGAGTACCAAAGCACTAGCCACCTCCAGTATCGTTGGATCAGTTAACTGTGTTTATCACCTCATATGTAATTATCTCCCGCCGGGTTTTAGCCCGGGAGGGAGATTATGAAATGATGCCTGTGTGTGCGTGCGTGCGTGTGTGCGTTAGTTAGTCACGCAGATTTCTCCAAAACTACTACAGCTACAGATTTTTTGTAAATTAATTGTCCCAATGAATTTTCACGCCCTCGAAAATTTTTTTGGTTTTATGGACTTAGGCCTAAAGATAAGTGAGTAATAGCAATCTTAGCTACTTGGAGTAAAGGGCTCATAACTCAAAAACTATTGCAGTTACAACTTTTTCTTCAAATATGTTGTTCAACTACTTTGTCCTTAGCTATAAGATGGTACATAGTTTGGGGTCCCATTGCATGCCATAAGTGAGTAATAGCTATTTTCTTATTTGTAGCAAAATAATGACATAAGTAAATGTCAAATATCTTCAAAAGTATTAAAGTTAGGGAATTCTTTTCAAATATGTTGTTCATCTACTTTTTGATAAGCTATCACGTAGTAAAGTTTCAGATCTGTTGCACATTGGATAGCTGAGTAATAGCTACTTTGAAATTCTACAGTTGAGTAAATCCATTGTAACTCCAAAACTAGTGCAGTTTGAGTATTTTCCTAAAATATGTTGTTCAGCTACTTTGTCCTTAATTATAAGATGCCATATAGTTTGGGGTTCTATTGCATGCCATAAGTGAGTAATAGCTATTTTCTTATTTGTAGCAAAATAATGACATCAGTAAATGTCAAATATCTTCAAAAGTATTAAAGTTAGGGAATTCTTTTCAAATATGTTATTCATCTAGTTTTTGGTAAGCTATCACATAGTAAAGTTTCAGACCTGTTGCACATTGGATAGCTGAGTAATAGCTACTTTGAAATTGTGACTGTTGAGTAAATCCATTGTAACCCCAAAACTATTGCAGTTAGAGTATTTTCCTAAAATAAGTTATTCAGCTACTTTGTCCTTAACTATAAGATGGCATACAGTTTGGGATTCTATTGCATGCCATAAGTGAGTAATAGCTATTTCCTTATTTAAAGCAAAATAACGACATGAGTAAATTTCAAAGATCTTCAAAAGTATTAAAATTAGGGAATTCTTTTCAAATATGTTATTCATCTAGTTTTTGATAAGCTATCACATAGTAAAGTTTCAGACCTGTTGCACATTGGATAGCTGAGTAATAGCTACTTTGAAATTGTGACTGTTGAGTAAATCCATTGTAACTCCAAAACTATTGCAGTTACAGTATTTTCCTAAAATATGTTATTCAGCTACTTTGTCCTTAACTATAAGATGGCATACAATTTGGGATTCTATTGCATGCCATAAGTGAGTAATAGCTATTTCCTTATTTGAAGCAAAATAACGACATGAGTAAATTTCAAATATCTTAAAAAGTATTAAAATTAGGGAATTCTTTTCAAATATGTTATTCATCTAGTTTTTGATAAGCTATCACATAGTAAAGTTTCAGACCTGTTGCACATTGGATAGCTGAGTAATAGCTACTTTGAAATTGTGACTGTTGAGTAAATCCATTGTAACTCCAAAACTATTGCAGTTACAGTATTTTCCTAAAATATGTTATTCAGCTACTTTGTCCTTAACTATAAGATGGCATACAATTTGGGATTCTATTGCATGCCATAAGTGAGTAATAGCTATTTCCTTATTTGAAGCAAAATAACGACATGAGTAAATTTCAAATATCTTAAAAAGTATTAAAATTAGGGAATTCTTTTCAAATATGTTATTCATCTAGTTTTTGATAAGCTATCACATAGTAAAGTTTCAGACCTGTTGCACATTGGATAGCTGAGTAATAGCTACTTTGAAATTGTGACTGTTGAGTAAATCCATTGTAACTCCAAAACTATTGCAGTTAGAGTATTTTGCTAAAATATGTTATTCGGCTACTTTTTCCTTAACTATAACATGGCATATAGTTTGGGGTTCTGTTGCATGCCATAAGTGAGTAATAGCTATTTTCTTATTTGTAGCAAAATAACAACATAAGTAAATTTCAAATATCTTCAAAAGTATTCAAGTTAGGGAAATATTTTCAAATATGTTATTCATCTAGTTTTTGATGAGCTATCACATAGTAAAGCAGCAAACCTGTTGCACACTGGACAGCTGAGTAATAGCTACTTTGAAATTGTGACTGTTGAGTAAATCCATTGTAACTCCAAAACTATTGCAGTTAGAGTATTTTGCTAAAATATGTTATTTGGCTACTTTTTCCTTAACTATAACATGGCATATAGTTTGGGGTTCTGTTGCATGCCATAAGTGAGTAATAGCTATTTTCTTATTTGTAGCAAAATAACAACATAAGTAAATTTCAAATATCTTCAAAAGTATTCAAGTTAGGGAAATATTTTCAAATATGTTATTCATCTAGTTTTTGATGAGCTATCACATAGTAAAGCAGCAAACCTGTTGCACACTGGACAGCTGAGTAATAGCTACTTTGAAATTGTGACTGTTGAGTAAATCCATTGTAACTGAAAAACTACTGCAGTTACAGGATTTTCCTAAAATAATTTGTTCAGCTACTTTTTCCTTAACTATAAGATGGCATATCGTTTGGGGTTCCATTGCATGTCATAAGTGAGCAATAGCTATTTTCTTATTTGTAGCAAAATTATGTTGGAAATAAATGTCAAATACCTTCACAAGTACCAAAGTTAGGCAAATCTTTTCATTTGTTATCCATCTACTTTTTCAAAAGCTTACTTTTCTGTGTCCTTTATATTTTTGTTGCTTTTGCAGATGTAGGTCAATAGCTAAGTGAGTAGATAGCTGAGCAAGAGCTACTAAAATGAGTAAATGTCTTTTATCTCTAAAAGTATTACAGGTAGGCAATTTCTTCTAAATAAGTCATTCGCCTACTTTTGGGTGATCTACCACATAGTGAAGTTGCACAACTGTAGCTCTTTGGATAGCTGAGTAATAGCTACCAAAATGAGTAAATGTCTTTTATCTCTAAAAATATTACACATAGGCAATTTCTTCTAAATAAGTCATTCACCTACTTTTGTGTGATCTACCACATAGTGAAGTTGCAGAACTGTAGCTCTTTGGATAGGTGAGTAATAGCTACCAAAATGAGTAAATGTCTTTTATCTCTAAAAGTATTACAGGTAGGCAATTTCTTCTAAATAAGTCATTCACCTACTTTTGGGTGATCTACCACATAGTGAAGTTGCAGAACTCTAGCTATTTGGATAGCTGAGTAATAGCTACTAAAATGAGTAAATGTCTTTTATCTCTAAAAGTATTACAGGTAGGCAATTTCTTCTAAATAAGTCATTCACCTACTTTTGTGTGATCTACCACATAGTTAAGTTGCAGAACTGTATCTCTTTGGATAGCTGAGTAATAGCTACTAAAATGAGTAAATGTCTTTTATCTCTAAAAGTATTACAGGTAGGCAATTTCTTCTAAATAAGTCATTCACCTACTTTTGGGTGATCTACCACATAGTGAAGTTGCAGAACTGTAGCTGTTTGGATGGCAGAGTAATAGCCACTAAAATAAGTAAATATCTTTTATCTCTAAAAGTGTTACAGATAGGCAATTTCTTCTAAATACGTCCTTACCTACTTTGGGTTGATCTACTGCATAATAAAGTTGCAGAACTGTAGCTCTTTGGATGGCAGAGTAATAGCTACTAAAGTGAGTAAATGCCTTTTGTCTTTAAAAGTGTTGCAATCAAACATTAAACTTGTTGTCACTTCTACATGTGCCTCCATCTCACAAGAAAATTTATATTCCACTATCTTTAGTACATCTAATTTATATGGCGGGAGATAAATGCATGCGTCAGAATGCTTGTTTTACTGTACTTCAGGTGATTGTTAGAATTCTAACTATTAATATCATGATTTTATTACGCTACAATAGCTTACCATGTGGGACTTAATGCTGATCTCGGGTTGCCACACCCGGGGCCAACGTCTTAGAAAAAAAGATCGTTCTTGTTAGCCACCGGATATACTGGTAGTTGTCGTCACGTGATAACTTCTGACCAATCGTCCTACTTTCTCGTTGGCCACGATTGACTGGTAGCAGTTTGTAAATATACAGACATTTTCATTTATTTCTCAGACTTTACTTATTGTTGGAGGCTAATATTTGCATATTTCTTGTAATATATATCATAGATCATTCTGTAAAATTTTAATTTTCACAGGATAAGTATTTTGTTTTCAGTCGCGTGTTTTGAGTTTTCCTCGGTTCAGGCAAATACATTGTACGTCTTTTATTGCGTATAAAATGTCGTCTCATCAAGCAAATAAAGACAAACCGAGAGCGCAGAAATGCCGCCATTTCTGCTTTAGCTTTGATACACATAATTTCTGCCCTACCTGTAGGGAGGCTGGCAAGGGAGATGACCCCTGTGTCACCTTTGAAACCCCTTGTGAAATTTGCACGTCTTTCACAGATGAGCAACTACAGAAAATCCAAAACCGGAAACGGTATTTGAAAAAGCAGAAAGCGACAACTAGTTCCAAAGATGAACTAGATCTTTTGGGTGAAGGCGACGGGGACTCCTTCACTGGGTCCAATGCAGACCTCGAGTGTGCTGCTGATAGCCTTTTTACTTCACCCCCCCGTCCACAACCTCTTGCCTTCAGTTCCCTGTCCTTGAAAACGCCAGCTAAGACTATTCCACCCACCCCTGGTACGGCTTTGCAAAATAAAATCCAGAAAAACCTAGAGAAATCACTCGGTGATTCCATAAATATACATTTACAGCAGCAAATGGGTACCTTCCAGGCATCCATGTTGGAAGCTTTTCAGTCACTCCGAGAGGAGTTGGCTGCAAAACAGAAAGTCGAGGTAGAGTCTTCTCTTCCTGCATCAAAACCTGGCTTGTCCAGTAGTACTGCTGCCCCTCTGGATTTGCCCCCTCCGAGATCTGGTACTAACATCCCAAGCGAGGATATGGATGTGGACTTCGGTCCAGCACTTCCTCCGCGTTTAGTATCTGCTCAACCTTCCTCGGATCAGTACGTTGCCCCCTCTGAAGGTCACCCCGAAGAGGTCTCGTACTCTCACAAAAAGCAAAGCCATAGGCAGCCAGTTGACCCGAGCTCTGCCTCGGACCAACTAAATGAGGATTCCGATGAACCTCGGATCCCTTCTTCTAGATCCAAAAAACACTCTGACAAGAGCAAACATAAATCAAGATCTAGATACGTGTCATTTACCTCAGAGGAGGAGCACTCCCCTGAAACCAGACACAGGTCTTCTAAGCCCTCTAGGGCTCAGCCCTCAGGAGTAGCTTCTGATCAAGACCTACCACAACATGATCCAGACCCCCCTTATTATAGGGAAGTAGCTTTGTCTGACATGCCCTCACAATACTCTGAAGAAGTGGACACCTTCAGGCGTATTTTGTCTCTCCCTGACCCCAGGGAATCTATGCCCAGGTCGTCCACCTCAGTGTTGGGTCTGGATGATGAAAAAGGCCGTCAAGAGCTCAGACCTAGAGGTCCCTCCTCTATTCTTCCACTTAGCTCAGTTATCAAGGACGCCTTTGATAAATTCCAACATGACTTTAAGGCTGCCAACTTATCTGAGGGAAAATATGTCAGGCCTCCTCCCTCAACTTCAAAGTGGTACAAGGTGGGACAACCAACTTTTCAGGACAAAATTCAGGAGTTGAATATGGACTTTGCTAAGATCTGTATTACTCCTAGACCTTCTGGGCCCCCAGTAGCCAGAGTTCCCCTGCCAGTTCTCAAGGAGCTAGAACTTCAGGCTAGACAAAACATTTCTACCCTCAACTTCACCGCTGCATTTGCCAAAACCTCCTCTTCTTGCAATGCTTCATTGGAAAAATGCCAACATAGCATCAAGTCTACGGTCAAGAAGATAAAGTCTCAGATTCAGAAAGGTGCCAATCCTGAGAAAGCGGCAAAGCGCGGATATGAGGAAGTAGCTGACTACTTAGATTTTTGGAACAAGACAGTACTTGTTCAACACAGGGCCCTCACTTGTCTCAGCAAATCTCTAGCCCATATTTTGCAGAGGGAATTATACTCTATGGCTAATACCGGCTTGCTCAGGCGCGAAGCCGAAATGACTCTATTACATCCACAATTAGGAGAAACGAGACGTCAAGAACTCAGGAACTCGTCCTTTTGGGGCCCTTCCTTGTTCGAGTCTCAATTAGTGAAGGAAGGTGAGGACTTCCTTCTCAAAAAAGGCACCTCAAAAGATTCTCAGGGTTTTACACCCTACCAGAATAAGCCCTTTCGTGGTCCCCACAAGAAAAGAGGCTCCTACAGGAAACGCCCCTATGGGGGCAATACCTCTCAAAGCAGTAATCAGTCCTTTCCTTCGGGAAGAGGAAAATCCAACTTCAGAGGCTTCAGGGGTCGTTTTCGACCCCACAATAGAGGAAGGGGGCGTGGAAACCCCCCTCCCCAATGACTCCTCCAAAGCCTCACTCAGTCCACCAGTAGGAGGTCGCCTCCGTTCTTTCAGGAGAGACTGGCTCACAAACAAATGTTCTCAAAACGTGTTAAGCATTATCACCAATGGCTACGTTCTGCCATTCCGTTCAAAGCCAAACTTGATCAGATTTTTTCTGATTCTGTCAGAGTACAAGGCCCAACAAAAAGACCAAGCCTTGGCTACTTGTATCCAGTCCCTCCTGTCAAAGAACGCTATCGAAAGGGTAGACAATGTAAAATCTCTCGGGTTTTACAGTCGCCTGTTCCTAGTACCCAAGCCTCACCAAAGGTGGAGGCCAGTCATAGACTTAAGCAGGCTCAACACTTTTCTACACGTAGAAAAGTTCAAAATGGAAACTCCAGAGTCCATCAGGACCTCCCTGATTCCAGGGGAGTGGGTAGCGTCGATAGACCTGTCGGACGCCTACCTGCATATCCCCATCCACCCAAGCTCAAGGAAATACCTAAGGTTTTGCTACAAGGCTCAGGTGTTCCAGTTCACCTCCCTCCCGTTCGGACTAGCCACAGCCCCCCAGGTCTTTACCATGATCGTAAAGGAGGTGAAACTAATGGCCCTCTCAAGAGGACTCAGAATTCACCAATACCTGGACGACTGGCTGATCAGGTCCCAGTCTCAGGAGGAAGCCCAAGTGAACACTCAGGCAGTAGTAGAACTAACTCAGTCCTTGGGGTGGATAATAAATCAGGAAAAATCAGAACTGAAACCTACACAGGTGTTCTCGTTCGTGGGCTACGAATACCACCAAGATTCAGCCCTTGTAAAACCCACTCAAGAGAGATGGCTCAAACTTCAGGATTTGATCCTACAACTCAAGTCAAAACGTGTTTTGACTGCAAGATGTTTGATGTCTCTAATTGGGTTGCTAGCCTCAACGGAGAAAATGGTCCCGGAGGGACGCCTTCACATGAGGCCCTTTCAGTTTCACCTCAAGGAGCACTGGAGATATCCTCAGTCGCTGGACAACCTCCTTCCCTGGACAGAAGCCATTGCAGCCCACCTAGATTGGTGGCAAAATCCCTCCAATGTGATGACAGGTGCAGACCTTCATCCCAAAGACCACAGTATCCAACTCTTTACCGACGCCTCAAACGAAGGTTGGGGCGCTCACTTAGACCAAAATTTTACCAAGGGTCTGTGGTCAGATCGGGAAAAAAGGCTTCACATAAATGTCCTAGAATTGAAGGCAGTCTCCCTGGCCCTTCGAGACTTCAAGGACCAGTGCCAGAATCAAACAGTGTTGGTTGCGACGGACAACTCAACAGTGGTAGCCTACATCAACAAACAAGGAGGAACTCACTCGGCAGAGATGTGTGCTCTCCTGTGGAAGATCATGACCTGGTGCCATCACTATCACATAACATTGAAAGCCAGGCACATTCCAGGGTGCCTGAATGTGATGGCCGACCTGCTATCCAGGTCCAACCAAGTGCAGTCAACCGAATGGTCTCTGCACCCACAGATCTGCCAGAAGTGGTTCACACCTCATGTAGACTTATTTGCCACTCACCTGAACCACAAACTCCCTCTATACGTGTCTCCTATCCCAGACCCAAGGGCCTGGGACATAGATGCTCTGAACATAAACTGGACCAACCTCATAGCATATGCGTACCCTCCTACAGCTCTCCTTCACAAGGTGATCCAAAAGATCAGGCAATGCCAGTGCCTGATCATCGTAATAGCCCCAGGCTGGCCAGGGATGCCCTGGTTTTGGGACCTAGTGCAGCTCTCAACAGAGATCCCACTGCAACTCCCAGTGTCAACAACCCTACTCAAACAGTCCCACAAGCTGGTGTTCCACAACAACCCCCAGCACCTGAACCTCCACGCCTGGTGTCTAGGAGCGGACAACTCCAAGAACAAGGCTTCTCTGTGGAGGTGGCAGAGAGAATTGCTGCCCCTCAGCGGTCATCAACAAGGACCATCTACAAGTCAAAGTGGGCCCTATTTGAAAAATGGTGCAGAGAAAATTCGGTGGATTTCTCCACTCCATCTGTGAAACAAATCTCAGATTTCTTCATGTACCTGTACCAAGACCTTAACAGGCGCCCCTCGACCATTGATGGTTACAGGACTGCAATCGTTGACACTTTGGGCCCAACGGCCCAACATATTGCACACAATGCAGACCTTCATAGGTTACTCTCCAGTTTTCACAGGGATCGTCCTAAAAGTTCCAGAAACTTACCCAAGTGGAACCTTTCTGTTGTCCTTAACGAGCTCACCAAAGCACCTTTTGAGCCCATGAAAGACACAGACCTCAAACATCTCACCTTAAAAACTGCTTTCTTGCTAGCCTTGGCCTCCGGCAAGCGCCGCAGCGAAATCCATGCCTGGGTCGCAAACAAAGTATCTAATCTAGGCCAATGGGAAAAGGTTGCCTTGTTCCCTTCTTCTGACTTCATAGCCAAAAACCAACTAGCAAGAGAAGGTTCTCAAAGTGTCTCTCCGGTGACTATCCCTGCTCTGACTACCATTGTAGATAGACAGTTTAAAGAAGACAGGACCCTGTGTCCCGTGCGGGCCCTGAGGTTTTATTTGGACCGAACTAAAGACCTCAGAGGGTCTCGTTCTCTCCTTTTCATCTCCTTTAAGAAAGGACATACCTCAGACATCAGACCCGCTACACTCTCTTCATGGTTGAAACAAACCATTTTACTTTGTTACAAACAAGCAGATCAACAAGCCTTGGACTTGGTCCAAGTCAAAGCGCATGACATCCGGGCCTTCGTGGCCTCTAAGGCCTTTTACGGTGGGGTATCGGTGGACCAAATCATGCAAGCCTGTCACTGGAAAGCTCACAACACATTTACAAATTTTTACCTAAAAGACCTTACTTGGTCGGACACCGACAACAATTTGTACCTGGGACCCGTAGTGGCTGCTCAACAAGTCCTAGATCCTTCCCCTCAGACCAGTTGTCCTCGGAAAGAAAAAAAGGGGGGGGGGGCACATCCGCTACAACCAAGTCTTCAGGAGTCTTTCCCAGGATCTAGGTATTCCTTTACCTTCAAGATGTTACGGGTAAGGTCATTTTATCCTTTAATTATCAAGTAATTTCTATTAAGGACTTATTTAGTTGTCATTAATCTCATTTTCAGGTTGTAAAATATTTTATGAGATGCCCAACCACTGGGTTGGTCAGTCACACGTGAAGGGCCCTTTTGGACCCTCAGACCTTGGAGTGAGCACTGCTGCACTTCCGTCCTACAATAAAACATCTAGACAGTTTTAGCACTGTCTCTCAATTTCTTAGGTTTTTGGCTCGTTACAGGCCCGGCCTTCGGGATCGGGGCACTGTAAATGGGACTCAGACTGGTATTTCTGGCACTATTCTATACGTTTAATTCAAAATCTTAGAAAAAAATGACATACCTTCCAGTCTCAGCTGTAATCCCGCCACCGGGCGGTTGAATTCAGCATTAAGTCCCACATGGTAAGCTATTGTAGCGTAATAAAATTGGAAATTTTAATTACTTAAATGTAGCTTTTGTAAGCTACAAGCTTACCATGTGGGACTTAGAAGAGTCCCACCCTGCCTCCCCACTGTTTACAGCTGAGGGGTAGGTTTTAAAAATTTCAACGAGAAAGTAGGACGATCGGTCAGAAGTTATCACGTGACGACAACTACCAGTATATCCGGTGGCTAACAAGAACGATCTTTTTTTCTAAGACGTTGGCCCCGGGTGTGGCAACCCGAGATCAGCATTAAGTCCCACATGGTAAGCTTGTAGCTTATAAAAGCTACATTTAAGTAATTAAAATTTCCAAGTTACAACCTAAACATGTAACAATTTAAAGCATTATATCTGCATGTTAAGTTAAAAATGTAAAATCTGACTTTCCACCTATTTACACCCGGTGGACTTCCTTCTTGCTATTGGGTTGTCTCTTCTTGGGCAGTCAGCGCCAATAATGATTTTAACATCAGTTTGGTGCTATACAAATAATTGAAATCAAATCAAAATAAATAGTTTGTTTAATAACATGAAATACTTTTCTTGATATTTAGCTGTATGTTTTGCTTGGGTTGATTATTATTTTTTCATTGCAGGGACTGGAGAAGAACATTAATGATGCAGTGCTGCATTTAGTCATTGACACATTCAAGGAATCGTCTGAGCCTTTGGAAAGATTTGTAAAGGCTGCCATGTCACTGTATAAGGTGAGATTTGATACAGTTTTTAACTTTTATGGCTTTTTCACTTTTATTGAGCAATGAAGCAGTTATCAAATAAAGTTAGCTGTTCTTGATTTTAAAAAGTCAAAATCCATATTCAGAGATTTTGAGACTGGACCTGTTTTGTGGTAGACTATTTTGGAACTGGGGCAACATTTATAAGATTTATTGTATACCTAAGATATTTGTGTGTTATAGTGTCTGTAGAAGGGCGCGGACAGGGTACCTGGGTAAACAAAAATTGGATGACAATGTTGACAGGCTACAAAGTAGTAATCTAGGTACTTGTAAATCTGAAAAATTTATTATCCATCACACACCATACATGGCTTATATAGGGAGAGAGTGGGATATATACTTTTTGTACCTCTGCATCACCTAACCATGGATAGTTAATGTCCAAATTTTTCACTAACATCTCAGTAACTTTGAACCTACAAAGCTGTATTATATGTTGTTAGAAAGGTCTTTTTACAATGCTTCTGCTCACTTTTGTTCCATAAAAATCCATTCAGAAATTGCAAAAAATTGCAAATTAAAGATTGAGGTTTTTGTGTTCACTGGTGCCTGTGTATATATGACTCATTTTTTTCACATTCTCTCTTTAGATGTGGAATTTTTTAGCTCATAAATCATACAGAATGGTGGATAATGAAAGTAAAACATCCCTTATTAGACATATACAGAAAAAAATATACCAGTCATGATTAATAATGTAATACTCTTGCTACACACTCATATAATATTGTTATCTTCATTTGTGATATATTTTTTCTTTATTTGTCATTTGGGGAGTTTTCTTATTGTATTTCCATAAATAATATTGCTGAAACATGATATTCAGTCAGATATGTCGACCTATTTTTCTTTATTTCCATAAATTTCTTTAGTTTACACAGATAGAGGACTTTTTACATTCCACAGATTTGTCTAAATCAGCCATCTTTTTTGGCCGGACTGGTACTTCCAGTTGGTTACAGCTAAAATTTGGTTGTCATCACTTGGGGTGGTTATTTGGGTACTTCTCCTTGTTTCTATTACCATGTTACACCATTAGTGTGTGGCAAATTGTAACATTTGTTTCATCGAATTTAATCGTATCTTGTATGTATTACCCTGAACTAGCAGATAGGACAGGATGACAGTATGGATGGACAGAGTCTGTTGCAGAGTTACATTGATGCTTTTCACACACACTCGGACGCAGTGTGTCAGGTGGCTAGGTTTGTGGCTGCAGGCTGTGCTCTCTCTAACAGTAAGTTGTATTTATATTTGTTTAAGCTTTCAGTGATATGTGGAGTCATGCACAACTAAAACCACAAAACCTGTGGATACTGGTGGTTCTAGTAATTCTGTTATGTGGTTTACAGTCTACTGTGGCTGTAGGTGTAAACTAATTTTAAACAACAATGTATATGTACGCATACCTAAAAGTCCTCTCTAAAATATTGAATTTTAATCATGTATTACTGAAATCTCTGTCTTATATAGTAAGTTAAAGACTTGTATTCCTTGAAACACTCTCTCCAACAGTACATTGAAGCTGTTTTGTAGATGTTTTGGACTTCCTTTCTTGGATATTGTTCCTGTAGGGGATGTTTTACATCTCATAAGTGCTTCGTCAATACCTCTATTGTTATTATCTGTTACTATACATGTTGTGTACACAGGTGTGTACAGATTATTACCTGTACAGCTGAGTTGTACTTGTACTGTTTCACTTCAGTAACTATGTGTTGACAGAGGTACGAGGGTTGCGATGCTGTGTGAACCAGCTGGAGAAATTGGATCCTGAGATTGTGCCGGCTGTGCTGGGTTGCCGCCTCTCCAACCATGCCAGTACAGAACACCTGCGGATGTTAAAACAGGAGTGGCAGGCCAACGTAGATCTGCTCATAGATGGTGTGGATGAAGTAATGGATCTGAAGAACTTTCTACATATCTCAGGTAGAATCTATGCAACTTTATACAAATCTCAGGTACAGTCTATTCATTTTTATACAAGTCTCAAGTACATCCTATTCAACTTTGTACAAATGTCAGGTACAGTCTATTCAACTTTATACAAATCTCAGGTACATCCTATTCAACTTTGTACAAATGTCAGGTACAGTCTATTCAACTTTATACAAATCTCATGTACAGTCTATTCAAATTTGTAAAAATCACAGGTACAGTCTGTTCAACTTTATACAAGTCACAGGTACAGTCTCCTCACCTTTACACAAATCTTAAGTGAAGTTTATTCAACATTATACAAATGTCAGGTACAGTCTAATCACCTTTTACAATTTTCAGCTACAGCCTATTAAACTTTACATAAAATCTGGTTATGGATCTGGAAGTTTTGGGAAAGTAGAATATTTTCTGGTGTCTGTGTTCAAGTTTGGTAGCAAAGTGGGAAAGGTTTCGTTCTGGGACAAAAATCCTTTCAAAACTATGATTAATTAAAGTCCAGTAAAGTTATTTTTGCACTTACTTAGCTGTTTAGCATATACAGTTAGATGCTGGTATATGCCATGAGGCAGAACCCTGTCTATTAAAATCCTTTTACTATGGGTCATTTATTCCAAAACCACACATTTTTGTCTAAAGATGGTTTTACATTATTTTGGATTTCTTCTATTTTGAGTAAAGGTTGTTTGAATGTATAGGGAATATTTTCAGTTATGTTGAATCAATATTACTGATGATCAATAATGTTAAAATATATAGGTAAAATCAAATATAGGAATAAGGCAGTTTTGACATCCCATCATTTGAATTTGCTCATTTGTGAAGGTATATAACTGGACGTTAGCCATAACTTGAACCAGATCTATTTTGATATTGAAGGTTGTACTTCAACAGAATCTGCTCTAACTCAAACAATTGTTTCTATTCAGAACATAAACTGAGGGACATCACAGAAGCCTGTAAGAGTTCTATGTATGTGGATGAGGAGGAGCTAATGTTATTGACCAGACGTTTAGTGGGTGTCTCCAGGAGGCTGGCCATTGTGTCCCAGAAACTGGTGGATAAATCTGACAGTGTTAAAGAACGCAGTGCTGTGATGCCATACATACACCATCTGAAGAAAGGTCTGTGACAAGTCTGACATGTTTACATTACTCTGAACTAAGAGGTGAAAAGTCATATTACCTTTTGAATTATTTACTGTCATGTCATGCCTACACCATCTGAAGAAAGTTTTGTGACAAAATTACTGAGATGGATTACCAAACTACTGATAGCTTTCAGATTTAGTTCTTCAAAATAAATGTGAAAATTTTGTATTTTATTTGGGGGGATACTCTGAAATTGGATTGTTTAGCTTTTGTGTGTATTATGTGTCAAGTTGTTTTGGATTGAAAAATCAGGAAACATAAGTAGATAAATACATGCAATCCAGATAGAGACCACCAGTCACCAGGTATGTTGGCTAGTTTTTAACTTTACCGGTACGAGATTTGGGCGATAATATAAAAAACGGTTTTAGCGATTCCATCCTTTTATTTTTATTGTAATACACAGGAATACTATTTATGGGGGTTGGGGGCTTGCCCCCATTTATTACTCTGTTAATTTAATTTCATATTTCCTTGACAATTTCCTGCAATTATCAAATATGGCGGATCCCGTACCGGTAAAGTAAAATTGACACGGTATGTTTATAATGAAGTTGTGAATGATCGGATAAATTATTGTATCCCCGGACGAAAGTCGGGGATACTTAGGATTCAGTACGGTCATGCCGCCGCCGCCGCAGAGATTTCCTTTTGGATGCGATAACTTAAAAAATATTTTAGTTAGAACTTTCAAATTTGGTATGTGGGTATATATGGGCAATGCCACGAACGCTATTGTTTTGTGACCTTGACTTTCAATCTCAAGGTCACTGGTGGCCTCTTAAAGGTCAGTTTTTGGCCATTTTTTCACTTTTTGGCCCAGTTCTCCTATACAGAAAGTCAGATCATCCTATGGCTGGTATATATAATACATATATATGTCCTCTGTAAGCATGCAGAAATTTGACCTTGAAGCTCTTCATTGAAGGTCATCCACTGACCGCCAAAGTACCTGACCAAGGGTCATTTTTGGCCTTTTTGGAGATATTTTCACACTTAATGCTGACTACATTGCATGGAAACTATTGAAAATGGCTTTGGAGGTTGAGTACATGATGGACTTCTACCATCCAGGCTTACTGGTTACAGATCTTCATTTAAGGTCATCCACTGACCGCCAAAGTACCTGACCAAGGGTCATTTTTGGCAAATTTGGAGATATTTTCACACTTAATGCTGACTACATTGCATGGAAACTATGGAAAATGGCTTTGGAGGTTGAGTACATGATGGAGTACCAGCATCCAGGCTTACCGGTTACAGATCTTCATTTAAGGTCATCCACTGACCGCCAAAGTACCTGACCAAGGGTCATTTTTGGCAAATTTGGAGATATTTTCACACTTAATGCTGACTACATTGCATGGAAACTATGGAAAATGGCTTTGGAGGTTGAGTACATGATGGAGTACCAGCATCCAGGCTTACCGGTTACAGATCTTCATTTAAGGTCATCCACTGACCGCCAAAGTACCGAGGATCATTTTTGGCCCGCTATTTGTTTGTTTGTGAACAAGATAGCTCAATAACTGACAGATGGATTTTGATAAAATTTTCAGGATATGTCCAAAATGGTAAAAGGAAGATATGATTAAATTTTGGGAGTGATCCGGATCATTGTTTGGATCTTCTGGATCCATGAAATTTAGTTTTTAAAGACAGATAACTCAAAAACTTATGGGTGCATTTTGATGAAATTTTCAGGAAATGTTCTTAATGGGACGAGGAACAAGTGATTAAATTTTGGGAGTGATCTGGATCACTGTCTTGATCATCCGGATCCAGGCTGCCAGATGTGTTTGTGTACAATATAGCTCACAAACTTATGGATGGATTTTGATGAAATTTTCAGGATATGTCTGTAAAATGATGAAATGGTTGAATTTTGGAAGTGATCCGGATCACTATATGGATCTTCTGGATCCATGAAATGTAATTTTTAAAGACAGATACCTCAAAAAGTTATGGATGGATTGTGATGACATTTTCAGCAAATTACCTAAATGGTACAAGGAACAAGTAATTACATTTTTGGAGTGATCCGGATCACTGTCTGGATCATCTGGATCCAGGCTGCAACAGAATTTTAGGATGAATTTTGATGATATTTTTAGGATATGTTAGAAATGGTAAAAGGAAGAAGTGGTAAAAGGAAGAAATGGTTCAGTTTAGCGAGTGATCTGGACCACTATCTGGATCTTCTGGATCCATGAAATATAATTTTTAAAGACAAATAACTCAAAAAGTCATGGGTGGATTTTGATGAAATTTTCAGGAAATGTCCTAAATGGGACAAGGAACAAGTGATTACATTTTGGGAGTGATCTGGATCATCTGGATCCAGGCTGCCATATGTGTTTGTGTACAAGATAAATCAAAAACTTATGGACGGATTTTGATGAAATTTTCAGGATATGTCCTAAATGGGACAAGGAACAAGTGATTAGATTTTGGGAGTGATCTGGATCATCTGGATCCAGGCTGCAACAGAATTTTAGGATGAATTTTGATGATATTTTTAGGATATGTTAGAAATGGTAAAAGGAAGAAGTGGTAAAAGGAAGAAATGATTCAATTTTGCGAGTGATCTGGACCACTATCTGATTCTTCTGGATCCATGAAATATAATTTTTAAAGACAAATAGCTCAAAAAGTCATGGGTGGATTTTTATGAAATTTTCAGGAAATGTCCTAAATGGGACAAGGAACAAGTGATAAGATTTTGGGAGTGATCTGGATCATCTGGATCCAGGCTGCCATATGTGTTTATGTACAAGATAAATAAAAAACTTATGGACAGATTTTGATGAAATATTCGGGATATGTCTGAAAAGGTAAAAGGATGAAATGATTGAATTTTGGAAGCGATCCAGATCACTATATGGATCTTCTGGATCCATGAAATGTAATTTTTAAAGACAGATACCGCAAAAAGTTATGGATGGATTGTTTCAGCAAATGGCCTAAATGGTACAAGGAACAAGTGATTAAATTTTTGGAGTGATCTGGATCACTGTCTGGATCATCTGGATCCAGGCTGCCACATAATCTTGGGATGGACTTTCATATTTTTAGGATATGTTACAAATGGTAAAAGGAAGAAGTGGTAAAAGGAAGAAATGATTCAATTTGGCGAGTGAGCTGGACCACTATCTGGATCTTCAGGATCCAAGAAATGTAATTTTTAAGGACAAATACCTCAAAAAGTCATGGATGGATTTTTATGAAATTTTCAGGAAATGTCTTTAATGGGACAAAGAACAAGTGATTAGTTTTTGGGAGTAATCTGGATCACTGTCTGGATCATGTGGATCCAGGCTGCCAGATGTGTTTGTGTACAAGATAACTAAAAAACTTATGGACGGATTTTGATGAAATTTTTTGAATATGTCTGAAAAGGTGAAAGGATGCAATGATTGAATTTTGGAAGTGATCCGGATCACTATATGGATCTTCTGGATCCATGAAATGTAATTTTTAAAGACAGATATAAGTGAAAGAACTAGTGATTACCTTTTGGGAGTAATCTGGTACTATGGAGAATCCTGACCTGGTGCTCCAGGAAACAGGCTCAAGACCGACATATTCACGCCTTAACTATGTCCCGTCCGGGGATACACTACGTCGAGATGCAATCTCTAGTTTTTTTTCTAGATTTAATAGTCAAACCACAATTGAGTTTTTGGAGTTGTTCAAGTTACAGCAGAATTTTATTTTGCAATTTAGAATACATTGAATTTTGGAAGAAGCCTATTTGGTCAATTGGTCTACAAGTTTAGCATTTAATCACTTCACTGTGAAGTCTGTGATTGTGGGTTTAAATCCAGTCCATGATCATATTTGGGACGTACTAGAATTTTTGATAAGACTGTAGCTGTTGAAACTTGAAAGGGATGTAAAATCCCAAATTTAATCTTTAACATGTACTTTTTTTTTAACATTCAGTTGTCAAGGCAACAAAGTCAGCAGCTTCTCGGCTTCTGGGTGAGACTGGTGAATTGCGTTACCACGAGACATTCCATACTCGCTGTGACCTTCTCTTCAAATCTGTGGTCAAGGTCAGACAGGTGCTTGAAGGTCATGATGGGGTGAAGGACATGGATGTTTATGCAAACAGAGACTTGTTCGAGGGATTGGACTTGTATGAAAAGGATACTGATGGTCTGCAGGCTGAAGAAGATAAAGGTAATAAATAGGGTGTGATTTAGGGTAAAAAACCGGGCCATGTTGCAGGTGGTGTCCATGTCTTAGTATTTACCAAATTGAAGTATCAGTAAAACAAATAGGGTAGTTGATGTTGACAAATTAATCAAAACTAAAACATAAAATGTCTGTAAAACTAAGAAAATTATGTGAAAAAGGAATGTTAGGAAAGCCAATCTGAGTGAATATCAGAATTCATCCATGTCTTTAATGGAATTAGACACTGTTATTAATAGTTTCATTACTAGCCAGTGTGTTATATATGCTGTTGTGGTCCAGTCATTAAAGATTTAAAAATAGTAATGATAACTCGGTTTGAACAGGTGTGTTTAATTTGTATATGTCCATACTTTTGAATTTTTTTCTCACGGAAAACATTTCATCCACTTTGAGCAAATTTTTAAGTTGTATTTTTCTTTAAGAAAATCTGGAGCCTTGGAATGGCCAACAGCAAAGCCATGTGACAAAGAGTATGAATAGAATGTGGTTATCTGAAGATATAGTAAACCAGGCTATCAAGTCATATGTTACAGGTGAGAATGAAGGAGATTCTTTCAAGCTGAATAGATGACTCAGAAGATAACTAATTATAGATTACATAGTGTTTTTTAAACAAAAAATGGTCTATTTTTTCAGCACAAAAATGATCACTTCTTGCTATTTCTTATTTTTAGAAAACTTAGAACCTTTGGATGACCAACAGCAAAGGCATGCAACAAAGAGGGTTAATAAAGTACAGTTATCTGAAGATACAATAAATCAGGCTACTAAGTCCTATGTTGCAGGTGAGAATGAATGCAATCCATTTAGTCTGAATAGGTCAGAAAATCAATCATTGTCAATTATATATCATTCTGCATGCTGTCATTGTCACAGCAAGATGTAGCCGTGATGACCATCTCCAAAATAGCTATGACATATATAAAAGAATCTGGACAATGCTGATTTTTGTACCTTCATAGTTGATGTGTATATGACTTTGGTGGTAGCTCTTACAGCAACTAAACGGGTAATGGAGTTATGACAAATTCTATTTGTGGGGTGAACTAGGGTTGGCATAAAACCTTCGTCATTTGACTACACTCAGAGAAAGGACCTGCAACCATAACTTGCCATCCCAAGATATGTTGAAACTTCCCATGGTTGATTCCCACTGAATTTGGCTTGTTCTATAAATCATCTTCCTATTGAAATATGTGTGCACTTCACCCAGCTAACTTTATTGCATGGAATGAAAGGCCTAGGAGGCCAAGTGGTCAGAGTAACAAATTTAAAATTAGCCAGAAATCTAAAATTCACCACCTCTAAAACCTTACTTAATTCTATGAAAAAAATGATGTTTTGTCTTACACTTGTATTTTTCAGTTCAAAAAACCTTAATCTACTATACATTCAACAAATCTCACCTCAGTTCATTTATTTTATTAGTATTTCCACTTGCGGCAAATTTCAGGTATGTGGCGAATTTCAGATTTCTTACTCTAACAAGTGTGGTATTTAATCACTTGTCTCTCACCTCTGTGGTTGTACATTTGAGTCTAGCTCATAACGGGTGGAAGGGGGAGGATTTACTGATGACCTATTAGTTAGCTGTGGAAAGGGATGTAAACCCCGACTTAAACCTTTGTTATATACACTTAGTTTGTACAACCCACAGATTACCTTCATGATAATTAGTATTTAAAGTGCCACACCTGGCCAATCAGCGATCCACCTGTGAAGATGTTTTAAGCTTGTACCTACAGCAAACAGTTCCATGCACCACTCTCCTCAATAAACTTAAAGTTATGATGATCGACATGGCATCCAGGTCAGTAAAGGCATTGTGAAACCAAAGGTAAGATTGCAGTTGTGTTTTTTTTATTTCAGACCTGAAGCATGACCTGGTATTGGAACTATCCAAGTCATTTGTCAGCAGTGCAGTGGGTAGCCAGAAACAGAGAGTGGATTTGCTGGGAAATGACTTATTAAGGTGGACTAATCATATTGCAGAGATTGCTCACAACATGGAGATCTGCATCTTGGATGTTCAAAAGAAAAGGTGAGACTTGCAGAGCCATCCTTTATCTGAAAATGCAAAAAAAGGACAATGCCAAATTTAATGTCAACAGGTTCTTCATACACATACATCTGCTTCACTAGGAAATCCAGATAACATTGTAAATTATATTGGAAAAGCCCACCAAGGCATCATCCTTCTACACCAATTGTACATCGACTTTCAGTCATTGAGATACTGTGACTGACCTAGGTGCCTAACATTGACAAATCTGTTTAGATTTTCTTTCTGTGAGGAGACTAAGTGGCCTTGTACTGTGCATATTTCTACTTGGCTGTCACCCCAAAAGTTGTAGAATATATGACATTGTGTGAAAAAGCTGTTGTGGATATAGTATTATTGTTGAGGGAAAATATAAATATTTTCAGACATTTTCTCACTTTTACCAGTTATTAAGCGTCCCGCAAGGGACGCTTGTTTGTGTATGGGAGAGCTTCAGGCTCCGCCGGCTCCGCATTTTGTTTTCCTTATAACTCTGTAACCGTTAGGCGGATTCTTTTCAAATTTGGCAGGTTTAGGCAGTAGCCTTGGGGAATTTTTTTTGAATATGCTGCAGTGACATTTCAACCAATCAGAGAGGTCACATGACCAAAAATGTCTTTTTTCGATGGGGAAGCTTGTCCGGATGATAACTTGAAAGGAATTTTATCAGTTCACCTGAAACTTGGCAAATACATTCATTCTATTAAAATCTGGAAATCATTAGATTTTGGCATTGATTGGTCAAGAAATGGCCGAGTAATTAATGATTAATTAATCATTACGAATTTTCTAAATAAGGAAAACACAAAAATGCTTATATCTCGAAAACCGTGCTAGATAGAGCGATTTCGACGAAATTTTTGACCCACAGGGTATCTCTGCGGAGTACTTTTCCCAATTTTCAAAACATTTTTGTCTCGCCCAAAATGGCGGCCATTTTGAATTTTCGAAATTTTCGCAAAAATTGCAAAACACAAAAATGCTTATATCTCGAAAACCGTGCTAGATAGAGCGATTTCGACAAAATTTTTGACCCACAGGGTATCTCTGCAGAGTACTTATCCCAATTTTGAAAAAATTTTTCTCTCGCCAAAAATGGCGGCCATTTTGAATTTTCGAATTTTTCGCAAAAATTGCAAAGCACAAAAATGCTTATATCTCGAAAACCGTGCTAGATAGAGCAATTTCGACAAAATTTTTGACCCGCAGGATATCTCTGCGGAGTACTTTGCCCAGATTTCAAAAAATTTTTGTCTCGCCAAAAATGGCGGCCATTTTGAATTTTCGAAATTTTCGCCAAAATTGCAAAACACAAAAATGCTTATATCTCGAAAACCGTGCTAGATAGAGCGATTTCGACGAAATTTTTGACCCACAGGGTATCTCTGCAGAGTAGTTATCCCAATTTTGAAAAAATTTTTATCTCGCCAAAAATGGCGGCCATTTTGAATTTTCGAATTTTTCACAAACATTGCAAAACATAAAAATGCTTATATCTCGAAAACCCTGCAAGATAGAGCGATTTCGACGAAATTTTTGACCCACAGGGTATATCTGCAGAGTAGCCATGCCAATTTTCAAAAAAATTTTGTCTCGCCAAAAATGGCGGCCATTTTGAATTTTCGAATTTTTCGCAAAAATTGCAAAACATAAAAATGCTTATATCTCGAAAACCCTGCAAGATAGAGCGATTTCGACGAAATTTTTGACCCACAGGGTATCTCTGCAGAGTAGCCATGCCAATTTTCAAACAAAAAATTTCTCGCAAAAAATGGCGGCCATTTTGAATTTTCGAATTTTTCGCAAAATTGCAAAACACAAAAATGCTTATATCTTGAAAACCGTGCTAGATAGAGCGATTTCGACGAAATTTTTGACCCACAGGGTACTTCTGCAGAGTAGCCATGCCAATTTTCAAAAAAATTTTGTCTCGCCAAAAATGGCGGCCATTTTGAATTTTCGAATTTTTGCGCAAAAATTGCAAAACACAAAAATGCTAATATTTCGAAAACCGTGCTACATAGAGCGATTTCGATGAAATTTTTTATCTTCAGGGTATCTCTGCAGAGCAGCTATCCCAAAGAGCTTTCACTTGGTGAAGTTTCAGACCCATAGCTAATTGCTCACCTACTCAAAAAGAGTAAATGCGAATTACCTCTAAAAGTATTGCAGATGGCCAATTTTTCTCAAATAACTCATTCACCTACTTTTGGAAGAGCTTTCACTTGGTGAAGTTTCAGACCCGTAGCTAATTACTCACCTACTCAAAATGAGTAAATGCTAATTATCTCAAAAACTATTGCGGATACCCAATTTTTATCAAATAACTCATTCATGTACTTTTGGGAGAGCTTTCACATGGTGAAGTTTCAGACCCGTAGATGATTACTCACCTACTCAAAATGAGTAAATGCGAATTATCTCTTAAAAGTATTGCAGATAGCCAATTTTTCTCAAATAACTCATTCACCTACTTTTGGAAGAGCTTTCACATGGTGAAGTTTCAGACCCATAGCTAATTATTTACCTACTCAAAATGAGTAAATGCTAATTATCTGTAAAAGTATTGTGGATACCCAATTTTTATCAAATAACTCATTCATCTACTTGTGGGAGAGCTTTCACATGGTGAAGTTTCAGACCCATAGCTAATTACTCACCTACTCAAAATGAGTAAATGCGAATTATCTCTAAAAGTATTGCAGATAGCCAATTTTTATCAAATAAATCATTCACCTACTTTTGGGAGAGCTTTCACTTGGTGAAGTTTCAGACCCATAGCTAATTACTCACCTACTCAAAATGAGTAAATGCGAATTATCTCTAAAAGTATTGCAGATAGCCAATTTTTCTCAAATAACTCATTCACCTACTTTTGGGAGAGCTTTCACTCTGTGAAGTTTCAGACCCATAGCTAATTACTCACCTACTCAAAATGAGTAAATGCGAATTATCTGTAAAAGTATTGCAGATAGCCAATTTTTCTCAAATTAATCATTCACCTACTTTTGGGAGAGCTTTCACTTGGTGAAGTTTCAGACCCATAGCTAATTACTCACCTACTCAAAATGAGTAAATGCGAATTATCTCTAAAAGTATTGCAGATAGCCAATTTTTCTCAAATAACTCATTCACCTACTTTTGGGAGAGCTTTCACTTGGTGAAGTTTCAGACCCATAGCTAATTACTCACCTACTCAAAATGAGTAAATGCGAATTATCTCTAAAAGTATTGCAGATAGCCAATTTTTCTCAAATAACTCATTCACCTACTTTTGGGAGAGCTTTCACTTGATGAAGTTTCAGACCCATAGCTAATTACTCACCTACTCAAAATGAGTAAATGCTAATTATCTCTAAAAGTATTGCAGATAGCCAATTTTTCTCAAATAACTCATTCACCTACTTTTGGCAGAGCTTTCACTTGGTGAAGTTTCAGACCCATAGCTAATTATTCACCTACTCAAAATGAGTAAATGTGAATTATCTCTAAAAGTATTGCAGATAGCCAATTTTTCTCAAATAACTCATTCACCTACTTTTGGGAGAGCTTTCACTCTGTGAAGTTTCAGACCCATAGCTATTTATTCACCTACTCAAAATGAGTAAATGCTAATTATCTGTAAAAGTATTGCGGATACCCAATTTTTATCAAATACTCATTCATCTACTTGTGGGAGAGCTTTCACATGGTGATGCTTATATCTTGAAAACCGTGCTAGATAGTGCAGACTGCGCTGACTTTGGTTGCCACAACAGTATAAGGCTAGAAACGAAGCATTTTCTTAATACTTTAGCACTCACCTTTATATCCTTTTCGGGACGCTTTGTTTTTGCTATGCAAAAACATTATCTTTTTTTTTTGCGAGCGATCCTCTAGTTTTATTTCTGAATAAGGTGATGATTGTGGTCCCAATGTATGCTTAAGTAGGGGTAAACAATTCTCTGAATTTGCTTGTGCTTCTTGTTCCAGTTTACTTAAGTTAGTAAATGCTAGATTTGTGACCAATTTAGTCAATCACCTCGTGCTTGTGTTCATTATTTCCCAGGACACTTGGTGAGTTGAGTGAATTAGTGAGGAGTGATGTCTGTGACTTGCTGTCTGTATCTACGTGTGTACTGGAATGTCAAATGGAACACATAGAACAGCTCTACACAAAAGCAGAACACTGGACAAACCATGTGAGTAACACAAATTGTCCATCTATTAATTTGAATTGGCACTTTCTCTTTTTGGTGCAATGTTTTGTTTATATGACAAGATTCTCTTTCATTAGTGAAAGAAAAGAAGATTTCACAAATATGTCACTGAACACAACTAAGGGTAGGTAACTTTCAGTGATCTCACTTCTATCTACATCTAAGATTTGAATGCGTGATATCAGAGATGAGAGGCGAAGTGCCACTACTAACTATTCAGATGAAAAGTCCAACCCTCAAAACCATTTATTCTTGTGTAGGATGGAACCTGCAAATAAATTACTATACTTTTGATCCATGCTATTCAAACCCTGGGCCAAGAGTCTGAAACTCTGAAACAAAAGTGCACTGAAACCTTCAAACTGAAATATCTAAATCAATAGAATGAGTAAAAGTTCACTTCAAAGATGTACTCGAAAGATTAATTAGGAATAGAGCATTTGGAGAATGCATACCTCCACCAAAGCATGTGTGATTTTTAAATAATGGCTGAAAAGTATGTAAATGAGAAAATCTGGATCTCTGATTTATTTCTTTTTGTGTGTAGGTGGTGATCTGAATCACCCTGAATATTTAATGGGATCAAATTGGACCAGAACCAATCTTTTCATTTTTTATGAAGATCCAACCAGTAATATTTGCATAATCCTGCCAACAAGCAAACAGACAAATAAACTGTCATGAATTTAATACCTCCTTGGTGGAGGAAAATATTAGTGATGTGGCTGGGGCAGAACAGTTTTACATCATAATTTGCCCGTTGTGACAGCAGAGGTCGTATATGCACAGACCAGCAGTATTTCATGTTGTTATAAACTGGGTTTGAACACATAACCACTGGAGTGAGATCCAGGTGATAATTTCCCATGCTAGAAGAGTTTTACATCATAATTTGCCCATTGTGACTGCTGAGGTTGTATAAGCACAGACCATCTGCTAGATTACCACTCAGATTCAGTGCTGGAAGTGCTGTGTACTTTGACTTTCTATTCTAGATGTCATATTTGCTGAGGTATGTGGATGGCATGATTGAACAGTGGAAGACAGTTTCAGACAAAGTGGCTGATGCAGCAAAGCTGTGCAATGTAGAGTTGGTCAAAGTACAGGTCAGTATGGTTGTAAATAGAGATAGGATGGTCTGTTGCACAAACCTGTTAAATACTGCAACAAAATCACTTTGAAATATTGATTGGTATCAAAAAATGTATAGATTGGGATGCTGCCTAATTCAAAACCATTCTGATTCTTGGATTCTGCATTTAAGCACACCCCCAATCAAATAGGCCACTGACAGCAAGTGAAACTACTGAAATCAAAACAGAGATGTTTCCTCTCAATGAAAATTGCAATAAAAGTCCCCAAATGTACAATGTATAGGATAAGAGTTAGCGATTTCTTCAGATTTGGGGTTTGTTCCAAATACAGTAGAACCTCTATTATCCGACCTTCTATTTTCCAAATTTTCAAATATCCAACCTCAAACTCACTCTCCTAACTCCATTTAAACCTGTTATTTTAGGCAGTCTATTATCCAACCTTTCTATTATCCAACCTAAGTGTTACTCTCCCTAGAGGGCTGGATAACAGAGGTTCTACTGTATTTTAAGCATTTCTTCCATTACATGTTTTGACAAAGCGAGATGGTGGTTGTAAAATTTCATTATTGTATTTCCTTAAACTGCTCTCTATACTGTGATACCAGGTCTACTGACCAATCCAGTTAGATTTGTAATATATGGCCAAAGTGCTGTATGCTTGATACATGTGAGAGTTTTCAGTGTACTGTTAGTACTGTGATATAGATTATGTTGTGAGCTATATACTGTGGACAATATAAACTGTATAGGTACCTAACAGATAGTTTTATGGTTACATTATTGTTATGACAACAAAAGAAATATTTACATTAAATAAATACACTAAAGGTTTCATTTTTATTTGCCCAATTGATTTGAACAATTCTGTTTCATTGTTATATCACAGATGGTACACCTGACTAAACATCAGAAGTTTATCCTCACCTTGGTAGACTCAGGGAGATGGTTACCTGTCACCCAGTCAGTGGTTAGTCTGGATAGAAGTTTTTTGAGTCGTGATGAGTGTCTGGAGCTGGAAAATCTGACCTCTTTCTTATCTACACAAGCAGATGCTTTGGCTACTACTGGTAAGCTGGACTACACATAGGTCTGTTTATTTCACAAAACTATCTTTCAAGCTTAAGTATATCCATCGAAATCTGTGGCAATTTCTGGTAAAATGATATTACAACTTGACCTCTATTTTCCGTACATACTGGGAAAGTGAGATAATATTTAGACAATACTTAAGGCCATAAAATAGCAAGAGGTAATGCAAGAGGTTCAGTATGTATTAAAACAGTGGGAAATTACAAAAAGACTAGAAATAAGTTAGAAAAATTTAATATTTGGATAACATAAGTGTGATTATTACATGTTTTGTAAAAACTCATTTTTGCCACTTCTGCTGAGCTGGTAGTCTTCTCTGGAGCATGGTGGTCTAGTTGTAACACACTTGTAACTTACTTCTGATGTGATGGGTGTGAATTCAAAATGATGGGTTACTTTTACGATGTTGGTAGGTGACCTCAACATATACCAGTAAGCTCCAGCTAAAATGATTTCCGGGTCCCGTGTTCATGCCTGTATCTTGATATGTTTTTTAGTAAAGCAATTCAACTTTGTAATCTTTGTAAATACCTTCTATTCTTAGCTCAAATATTGTTCACTGATTTGTTATTTGTTATTTATTGTCAGGTAATTTGTCAGAGAAACCTGCAATAGATCTGACCTCAAGAGAGTGGGCGGCCAAAGCTTTCTGTATTCTCACAAGCTTTGTTGTCACAGCATACAAGAGCATAGCAACACGGAAAAAGATCTCTGAAGTCGACATAGATAATGTTGCCATTGTGAAAACACATATAAGCATATACAGACAGGAAACTCTGCAGATTAAAGCACTGGTGAATGAGATAGGGTAATACTCAATAAATACATTTTAAAATTCTCATGTAGATACAGGGGAACCTCTTTGTGAAGAGAGAATAATTTAGTTTTTGTTGTCACAACTAAGAGCATAGCAATGTGACAAGTTATCTCTAAAGTAAGCTGTTATAATTCAGTCATTGTGATAATGCATATAAGAGGATAATAAAATTCTGCATAAAATCTGCCCATATGGATTGTTACTATATTAATAAGTATGCGAAATAGCCTCACACCATCCTCATAAATACTTCTAATTTTGATTTCAAATGATTATCAACTTGGAATATTTTATTAAAATATTTTTGCTGGCAACTGTGCAGTTTGTTGGATGGGCCTGTGTGGTAATGTTAGAAGCAATTGTTCTCCTCATTTCTTTTCTTTGATTGCAATGTTAATTCCCCCAAAATATCAGTGACAGTCATATCCGATAAAGTAGTTACATCATCAGTGAAATTCTTTTATAAGTTAACAGAATATACCCAGTCCACCTTAGAGGGGTCCTTTCCACTGAAACTTACTGTTATCAAGAATTCCAAGTACAAGTATTTTGATGGTTCCTTGATATTCAACTCAGCAGTGTGGAATTGTAAATCAGAACATGGAGATCATTTTGTTGTATCTTTGCAGTGTCAGTGATATGGACACTTTACAGAGACACCTGAACACACTGGATGCCCTAGTACAGACCATGGATGATACATCCTCATTACTAGGGATCCTGGTCCCACCTGACCAAGTCATTCATCAGTTGTATGCTCCCTATCAACTCATCTTACTACAGTGGACATGGGTGGTGCAGGTATGTGTGGGTGGACACCTGTAGTTTGCCACTGGGGAAATCCCCGATATTGTGTCCATGGGATGACACACACTTGTCTAGGGACTCTGAGGATGTGGGTTCAATCCCAGGTACAGGCAGATACATAGTGGCTCGGATGACCACTTAAAACGGCGGTCCTATGTCATTGGGTCTTATCCCCAGTGGCAGGTTAAAGAACCTCAAGGATGTTGATAAATGGTCATCCTTGAGCCTCTATCTTCAAGTTAGGGGAATGTCAGTTACTTGTGAATTGGGGCTGTACCTGTACAGTCGGATTGGTTAAATAGCGCTTTGAGTCCTGTATTATATGGAGATATTGTAAATGTATAAATGCATACATAATAATAACATAATGACCACAGTATGTAGAGAGATTTTCTTTTACATATGGGTCTTGAAAAATGTTTATACCGAGGTCCTTAAACAGCATATATTTTCTATATTACCAAGGCTTGCCTCTGAATACTCCTGGGCCTTATTTAAAAAAAAAAAAATAAATAAAACGGGTGTCTTGGAAGTTTTTTTTTGAAATAATGAACCTTTTTGTACAATCAAAGTGTGGCTGGTTGTACAGCTGTAAAAAAAGTATTTCTTTCTATGAATTATATGTTGAACAGATATATGACAAAATTTTTATGATGATAACACGATATATGCTGTTGCAAAGTTGATTTTATTTCACTGTTGTAAAGTACTTATGAGTGTGAAGTATTAATTTAATGTCAGTTTGACTGGAGAATAAAGCAGTAGTGGAAATGTGAAACTTTTCACAACATAATTACTCGGATAAATATAAAATTTCTTCACATTTTGCCACAGCTTTAAATGTGTACTTACTTATTGGGTACAAGAATATTTTGTGTATCCATGATGTGACATGTGACATTATTGACAATAATTTTACAAAACTTAAATGACCTTTTATGGAAGGTATGTGTTTTGCTGTGTCTGTAATGTGAACCTGTTTTCATGTGCATTCTTCATCTTGGACTGAGACAGAAAACCAAAGAATAAGTATTTATAAATTTCTGGAAATATTTTATGTTCTAAAAAAATGGGTATAAATTGAATAACATGTCTGTGTAAAGAAACTGTAGCATTGAATATTTAGCTAATTATTCAGACTAGCTGGAAGTTAACGTTTGTGGAAATAATTTTTATAAAAATAGATGCTTTTACGACAATAATTAGAAAGTGAATGAGTGGAATGAAAGAATGTGTTCTTACTTGAAGAGTTCCTCTTAATAAAATGCAAATTTTGTGAGGAAGTTCGCAGAATTACTGTGATTATAAAAAAATAAAGAATATTAATGAATTTATTCTCAATCTTTAGGTGGATGAAGTTATGGCTTCAATTGACCAGATAACTGGAGAGTTTGCTGCATTAACTTCACAGATTACTCACTCAAAGTCTAAAGGTAAAACCCCATTCACATTACAGGCAGTATCATCCACGGTAACCCACATTTGTGGAAACGTCCCTGTCCTTGGAACAACATCTGTTTGTGACCTTACAAGTCAGTGGCGAACCATCCATTACCTTGCGCGTCTTGCCGAAGTTTTAAAGCATTTTATTTTTCCGCCTCTGATTTCAGTACTGTGAGCATGCGCAGATGATATCGTGCATAAATTTCTTACAACGGTAAGGTGAGGTCCACGGTGTATGTAAGGTTGTGATTTGGTCGTCTTTCTGCCGCCGAGAAAAATTTCTAACCGCAGAATGTACCGCCTGTAGTATGAATGGGACTTAAGTTACAAATTACAATAAAAATGTAGAATTCACCACAGTATGTGGAATTCACAAGTGAATTCACCACAGTATGTGGAATTCACAAGTGAAAATTTTACAAGCAGGTTAGAGACACTTTAATCCGCAATTTGATTCTATCTTAACAGGTCTTCAGCCAGTGTTGGATACAGACTTACACTGATGTGATTATATTAACCATTTCACAAATTTTCAGAATGAATGGCATATTTAAAAAATATCTTGTAAACCAAAGATCAAAGTTGAGGTCATTGCTGCTGATGTCCAACAAGAATTATGAAGTCAACAAACCTAGCCGTGTGACCTATATGTGGGAGGAGGGATCCCCGTAGCCCATTGATCTGGTTAAGGTTGTAAAAAAACTTTAATATCTGTGTAGGTCAGTGAGTTGAATGGCTCCAACAAATAATCATTGTCAGCAAATATTATAGATATGCTGCGAGTGTTGAGACTATTGGTTGTTTGTAAATATTAGATTTAACAAGGCCGAAAGGGGTTTCGGTCTACTAGCGCGACCCACAAAGCCATCAGAGACACGAGTAATGCAATGAGGCGGTCACCCATCCAAGTACTAACATAGCCCATTGCTGTCTGGAGACAAAAAAAAAACATAAAAAGGGATCTTTAGAAACACCAGCCTTGCTAGAGCTTGCACTTAAAAAGCAGAAATTGTCTTCGTATAGATGAGTCTGACAGATCACAAAAACTAGTACAATCACTAATACACACTTGGATTGTAGGTGTTTCACCTGATGGCTCATGTGGCAGAATGTCAGCCTCCAGAGTGGAGTTGTGGGTTTTGAGTCGTGGATTTCTTGTCTTTTGACAAGAATACACAATAAAGCCTCTTTTATTCAAACATGCTAGGTAGAGTTAGATATTGTTCAGGTAGCATTAGAGGTTTATAGATCTAATATAGAAAACGTTAAAACGTCTTTTAGTATATAAGAGTGGGAAAGTATGAATTTAGAAGAGTAAAGCTGTGTTTGTAATAATTGATTTTTTAGTACACAACATATATTATGTTTGGAAATTGGAAAGTATGTAATAAATTGTTTTGAACCTGTTTAGTGTCGATCCCTGTACCTTTTCATTGACACCGAAATAAATACAAGTCTAGCTCCTTCAGCAGCTATGCTAAATGGAATTTCTGGAAGTCCAAGACTTTTGTTGTTAACAGAACTGATACATGTATATACTTGGCAATATTACATACCTGTCCTCATGATGGGATTACATACCATCCCATACTGTCCACAGGTCTTTTGTGAATACAGTGTTACTCATCAACATGCTTGGATATAATAGGGGTGGCACAGTGAGGGGGCGGGGGGTGAACCAGAGGCTCATTACCACCGAAGTTAGTGGAAAGTGTCCAATAAATTGTTGTGTCTTCTGGGAGTCAATCCTAGTACCTTTGGATTACAAAACAGAAATAAACACAAGTCTCACTCTATAACAACTGAGCTAAAGGAAACCCCTGGAAGTCAAGTCTTAACAGATCTGATATATGTGAGGTTATTATATAAAAAATATTCTACTGTAGTTGAGATCAAATTAAGATAAAGTATTTACACTCTGTTTTTATAGACAACTTGCGGATTGCAGCAGATCTTCTAGTGGAGAGGTTAAAGGAAATCAGGAAGTACACTGACCACAGTATTCAGGCTTGTCATGTGACAGAGGTCAGAGGTCAAGTGCAGCAGACACTGAGTGAGCTGGAGTCTGTATGTACTGATTTACAACAGCAGATAAACAACAAAGCAGGTAAGAAAGTAAAGAAAGAAAATGTTCTTGTTTTACAATCATTTTTGGATATATTAATAAAGACGAGAATCATATTCCAATCAATAGCTTGATTCTTGTTACTAAGAAGTATATATTTGATACATCTAGAGACGGCAAGAGACTAATTCTAAAGTCACTAAAACATAGATTGAATAGCCTGTTAAGAGACGAGGAATATTGTGCCAAATTAAATGAAAAAGAAACAGAGTTTTCTCACGTTTGGGATCGATGGGCATCTGTATTTAGGAATGTGCACTAGAATTACAAAAAAAAAATTGATCAAAATGAAGATGTAGAGGGTATCGCTTTAATTACTATAATAAATTGTGGTGTGTGAAAAGTTACTCTTGATCCCTTTTATATACAGGGATAATTCTTTATCTTTCATTTGTTTTGTGTATTTTTTTTCTTTGCCTAAAAGTGACAAGTATGTGTTTAATTTTTTATATGTAAATGTTTTTTTGCACCTGTTATGAAAAAGAAAATAAAAATATATAAAAAAAAAAGAAACTACTCATCCAAATCACTCCGATGTTATGAGGAAAGTTATTTCAAAGGAAAAAAGATAATCAACTCATGTAAAAAAATAACATCCATGATCAATTGTTTACAAAAATGTATTCAATAAGTAACATGATACAGTTGTGACCTGTTAAGGTGAATCTATGGACAAAGACAACTTCTTCTACTTTACCCCGTATTTCCAGACAACTTGTTGCAATTCTAATATGCTCTCTTAAGACTGATATTCATTTAAAAACTCAAAAAATCAAAATCACATATATTTTCCACATAATTTTAGATTTGGACCTTTTGTTTGAGTTTTAAACCCACACCTAAATTGAATTTTCAGTAAATGTACTTAGGTAGGATGTCATTTGATCATGGAAAATATGAATTTTATAAAAGAGTTACGTTTGTATTTATCTCAGTCTCAAACTGAAGGTTATTCGAGCATAAATAAAAACTTGACTTCAGTGTTATTTAAATCTCGCCAGAGCATATCTTTGGATTTGAGTTTGAGTTTAAACTCAAAGCCCTCAGTTACAGGTCTTGTATTTCATTTTGAATCTCAGATTGATTGTCCAACCTTTTATTTTATCAAGCATTTTGGCCTCAGCTTTGCATATGATGCTCCAAGGACTTGGAATGATTTGCCTCATGATGTATGCTCAGCCAAATCTCTCTTTTCATTCAGGAAGACCTATCTCTTTGCTAAAGCTTACCCACCCTAGTTATGGTCTTGTTTCGGTATTTTTCCATGGTGCCGACCCCTTCAATGTTTCTCTGATTTTACGATCTCTGATTTCTGGCATTATGCATCTTAGAGTCGGTCAGTAGATAAAGATTAAGTGCTGTCAAAGTACTATTACAATTGGAATCATCTGTATAATATATAGCTTTATGAACATTTTTCAGTCTCTCAAACTTTACTTCCTTTAAAAACCTGTCTCTTTAAAAACCTTTGATTATTTGATTTTTTTAAACTTGCTTGAATGAAACAGGACTTTTCTCTGGACAGCATGTTACCAGAAAAGCTTTGAATGCATTGGGAAACTTTGAATTGTGTTGCATTAGGTGAAGGTTTCATTGCTCTTCTGTCATGTACAAGTTATAAATAAACTTAAAAAATCATTTTAAAAATGTGTTCAAGTTATATCTTGTACAAAATCTTTGCTTTTACAAGTAACAACTTGTAAAACAGAGTTCTGTATTAGTTTTTAGGCCATCACATGATTTTGTAAAAGCTGCAACTTGTAAAAGATTTTGTACAAGTTACAATTTGTACAAAATTTGTACATGTATGTGATATATCAGACAAACTCTGTTGAAATGAATACCAGGTATAATAACATTTTTCAAGAAATGATGGTTTTTATGTCAGCTGACTTGTCAGTCAGCTGACATTATGTCGTCACTCTGCGGCGTGGGCGTACGCGTCCGCGTCTGCGTCCGCGTCCGCGTGAACAACTTCTCCTCCAAAACTACAAGGCCTAGAGACGTGCTGTTTTTTTTAAAAGATACCTTATCTATCGAGGATGAAAAATTGTTCAAGGCATGCAAATCTGTCTGTTCGTCTGTTTGCTAGAGACATTACAAGGGGGGTACCCCCACCAAAAGTGTGAAAATTTCAACACTTAATCACAATTTTCTCAGTGACTATTGCAGGGATTTCTCTCATATCTTGCATATATGTACTAGATCAGAGGTAGATTCTCTTGTGTGAGTATGAGACCTGGATCTGTGTTACTTTTTTTTTAATAAATTTTTTTAATAATTTTTAATGCATTAAAATTCATGAAATCATGCACAAAATCATTTATAACTTGAAAAGTGTTGCATTTAGAGCATTTTGTTAAAATATGTTATTCAGCTACTTTTTTCATAGCTACAATATGGTGAGTAAGTTGGGTGCCTGTCTCAATAGCTAAGTGAGTAATAGCTACTTTTGGGCTTTTCAGTAACTTCCATCATGAGTAAAATCACTTGTAACTTAAAAACTATTGCATTTAGAGAATTTGGTATAAATATGTTATTCAGCTACTTTTGGGTCAGCTATAACATAGTAAAATTTTAGACCTGTAGCTCATGGCATAGCTGAGTAATAGCTACTTTTAGGTTATCACTGTTGAGTAAATCGCTTATAACTTAAAACCTATTGCATTTAGAGAATTTCGTATAAATATGTTATTCAGCTACTTTTGGGCCAGCTATAACATAGTGAAATTTCAGATCTGTAGGTCATGGCATAGCTGAGTAATAGCTACTTTAAAGTTCTCACTATTGAGTAAATCACTTGTAACTTAAAACCTATTGCATTTAGAGAATTTCGTATAAATATGTTATTCAGCTACTTTTGGGCCAGCTATAACATAGTGAAATTTCAGATCTGTAGGTCATGGCATAGCTGAGTAATAGCTACTTTAAAGTTCTCACTATTGAGTAAAGCAGTTGTAATTGGAAAACTATTGCATTTAGAGAATTTCGTATAAATATGTTATTCAGCTACTTTTGGGTCAGCTATAACATAGTAAAATTTCAGACCTGTAGCTCATGGCATAGCTGAGTAATAGCTACTTTTAGGTCATCACTATTGAATAAATCAGTTGTAACTTCAAAACTATTGCATTTACAGTATTTTGCTTAAATATGTTGTTCACTTACTTTTGGGTCAGTTATAACATAGTGAAATTTCAGACCTGTAGCTCATTGCATAGCTGAGTAATAACTACTTTGAGGTTCTCACTATTGAGTAAATCAGTTGTAATTGCAAAACTATTGCATTTAGAGAATTTAGTATAAATATGTTATTCAGCTACTTTTGGGTCAGCTATAACATAGTAAAATTTCAGACCTGTAGCTCATGGCATAGCTGAGTAATAGCTACTTTTAGTTCATCACTATTGAGTAAATCAGTTGTAACTTGAAAACTATTGCATGTACAGTATTTTGCTTAAATATGTTGTTCACCTACTTTTGGGTCAGCTATAACATAGTAAAATTTCAGACCTGTAGCTCATGGCATAGCTGAGTAATAGCTACTTTGAGGTTATCACTGTTGAGTAAATCGCTTATAACTTGGAAATTATTGCATTTAGAGTATTTTGTTTCAATATGTTATTCACCTATATTGGAGTCAGCTATAACATAGTGAAGTTCCAGACCTGTGACTCATTGCATAGCTGAGTAATAGCTACTTTGAAGTTCTCAATGTTGAGTAAATCACTTATAATTTGAAAACTATTGCATTTAGAGAATTTAGTATAAATATGTTATTCAGCTACTTTTGGGTCAGCTATAACATAGTAAAATTTCAGACCTGTAGCTCATGGCATAGCTGAGTAATAGCTACTTTTAGGTTATCACTGTTGAGTAAATCACTTATAACTTGGAAACTATTGCATTTAGAGTATTTTGTTGCAATATGTTATTCACCTATTTTGGGGTCAGCTATAACATAGTGAAGTTCCAGACCTGTGGCTCATTGCATAGCTGAGTAATAGCTACTTTGAAGTTCTCACTGTTGAGTAAATCAGTTGTAATTGGAAAACTATTGCCTTTACAGAAATTTGTGCAAATATGTTATTCAGCTACTTTTGGGTCAGCTATAACATAGTGAAATTACAGACCTGTAGCTCATGGCACAACTGAGCAATAGCTATTCTCAGGCACTGGCTGTTGAGTAAATCGGCTATAACTTGAAAAATATTGCATTTGGAGTATTTTGTTAAAATATATTGTTCACCTACTTTTGGGTTAGCTATAACATAGTGAAATTACAGACCTATAGCTCATGGCATAGCGGAGCAATAGCTATTTTCAGGTTCTCACTATTGAGTAAATCAGTTGTAACTTGAAAACTATTGCATTTACAGTATTTTGCGTAAATATGTTGTTCACCTACTTTTAGGTCAGCTATAACAGAGCAAAAATTCAGACATGTAGCTCATTGCATAGCTGAGTAATAGTTACTTTGAGGTTCTCACTCTTGAGTAAATCAGTTGTAACTTGAAAACTATTACATTTAGAGTATTTTGTTAAATATGTTATTCACAGACGTTTTGGTCAGCTATAACATAGTGAAATTGCAGACCTCTATGTCATGGCATAGCTGAGCAATAGCTTCTTTCAGGTTCTCACTGTTGAGTAAATCATTGTATCCAACCTGTAGGAAATCATGGGCTGGGAATCTGTTAATATGGTCCGATTTGACCTTGGAACCCTCCTTCAAGGTCAAATGAGGATAGCCAAACATAAAAGTGCTTATAACTCGTTTATTATTGGTCCTAGAGGTTTGGAATGAAAACCAACCTATAGAAAATCATGAGCTGGTAATTTTTTGGTGTGGTCGGATTTCACCTTGGACCCCTCCTTCAAGGTCAAATGAGGATAGCCAAACTTAAAAGTGCTTATAACTCGCTTATTATTGGTCCTAGAGGTTTGGAATGGAAAACCAACCTATAGAAAATCATGGGCTGGGAATCTTTTGGTGTGGTCAGATTTCACCTTAGACCTCTCCTTCCAGGTCAAACGAAGATAGCCAAACTTAAAGTGCTTATAACTCGCGTATTATTGGTCTTGGAGGTTTGGGATGGTAAACCAACATATAGGAAATCATGGGCTGGGATTCTTTTGGTGTGGTCAGATTTGACCTGGGACCCCTCCTTCAAGGTCAATTGAGGATAGCCAAACTTACAATTGCTTATAACTTGCTTATTATTGGTCCTACAGGTTTGGGATGGTAAACAAGCTACAGGAAATCATGGGCTGGGAATTTTTTTGTGTGGTCGGATTTGACCTTAGACCCCTCCGTCAAGGTCAAACAAGGATAGCCAAACTTAAAAAGTGCCTATGACTCACTTATTATTGGTCCGAGAGGTTTGGGATGGTAAACCATCCTAAATTCTTTGGCTGGGAATCTTTTGGTATGGTCAGATTTGACCTTTGGATCCCTTCTTCATGGTCGAACGAGGATATTGCATTTATAGTATTTCTTTAAATATTTTTAACCTACTTTTTACACTTAAACAATTACCTTGTTACTTTATTTCATAATACCATTTGCAGGGCACAACTTTTTTGTCCTTTTCTTCTGTCAGCTTCGGAATATCTTTCGAACATGCTGTTCAGTTACCATTTACTGTATTTCTGTACAGCCCTTTCCCTGATAATTATGCTTTCCTCTCATTATCACCATCACAAATCAAAAACATTCAGTCAGCTGACACAGTGCCCGTTCACGGGCACTCTCCTCTTGTTCAGATTTCCCACTTTGTTCTGTATATGTTTTTGTACAGATGTCTCAGACCCACTCAAGCTGACCATACTGAGTCGAGTGTGGTGTGTGAAGTGTCAGAAGTTAGTGAGAACTCTGAAAGCATTGAGTACAGCCAACCAGTCCACAGTTAGGGGTAAGTTTGAATAAACTGCAGTGAGACATGCTTACCATAGTAGGTGACATTTTTCATGTAGTAGCTCTCTTTTGTTTTCTCTGAATTATGGGAATTTTTTTTGCAAATTTGTGATTTTTGATCATACACACTGTAAGGAAAAGACGTAATCCATACATATTTGTAGACTTGTGTATTTAGATCATCTCTTCACAAATCAGTTTTACAACCAAGCTACAACTAGAGACCCTTCCCTTTAAACTTCAGTTTGTTTCTTTTTTTTTTTTTTTTTTTTTTTTTTTTTTTTTTTTTTTTTTTTTTTTTTGGGGGGGGTGGGGGGGGGGGGGGGGGGGTTATGGTTACGGTTAGGGATGGATTAATTTTGATGTAATTAGATCAACTGTTCTTAAATTTTACAGAAAGAGTGACACATTTTATGAAAAAAAAGTTGAAAACCAAAAATCAACAAGGCCAAAAGGGGTTTCGGTGAGCCGCAAAGCCATCACAGGCTGCAGTAGTACACTGAAGCAGTCACCCATCCCAGTACTAATGTGGCCCATTGCCGCTTAGCTTCAGTGATGAGACAGATAAAAAAGAAAAGTGTTTCCTTTTCTTAGAAGCGTGCACCCCGCTAGAGCTTGTGCTTAAAAAGATATACCCACTGTTGATGATCAACAGGAATTATGAAGTAAGTAACAACATAACCATGTGAACTATTGGTGGGAGGATGGACTTCTGTAACTCACTGGTATGGTTAAGGTTGTCATGAAACCTTAAGTCGCATATCTGTTGTTGGCTAATGAGTGGGGTGGCTGCAACAAATAGCCATTGCATATTTTCTGAGCAATACTGTAATTACCAATAAAAATTGGATTTGTTTCCTGACAGACGTGGAGAAGCTTTGTTGTTCTTGTCCTGAGCCTGTGAAACATCGACAAGAGGACTACCTACGTCAGCAACAGGAAGCCAGGGAAGTACCAAGACATGAACAGCCAACTAACAGGCAACAACAGTCTGTTAAAACATTATCAAAACAAACACAGGAGCTCAAAGTCAGTGACGCACAGAAGAGTAGGTGAGTGCATTCTGCTGGAAGGTTTGTAGTTTTTATTGGAGTTAAGGTGTGGAGTATTGGCATTTATGATAAAATAGAATGTAAAAAAATACAGACAAGTATTCCGAATATGGTTATATTCTGTTTATATCACTTTTGCAAAATCAGCTATTTGGTGATGGCAGTTTAAGTATTTATCAGAAGAGAAAACTCAAATATTTTCTAGTATGTTGAATGAAATTATAGACAAACTTAGGAATGTTTGACATCTATGACCTAGCACTGAGTATATTCTCATCGTTTAATGATGAAACAGTGTCCCAAAATGTTCCTGGCCTTTAAAGGGACATCTCAATATTACTTGGACTCAGATGTAAAGTCTGTCTAATTCAGAATTGCAGACATATTTATATGACTCCATGTGGTGTTAGTATGGTTATGGTTTGCAGTCTTTCCTCCAGTCTGTTGGATTATGCTGGTGTCTTGGGCACAACCCTTGTGGAGTTTGATGACAGTGTCCTCAATAGCAGCCCAATTAACAGCCCAATTAATGGGGCTGTAAGTCTGAATAAAAGGTAGCTTTATACAGTGTGAGATAGATGGAGCTACTAGCATCTGGTGGTGGTAATAATACAATTAATTGGGATTTGCATGAATCAGAAATAACTTAATTTAGTCTGAGATAATTAGAACTCGTAGAATAGCTTATTAAGGTGGTGGTACTGATACAACAAATGTTTTTTTATGAATAATAGTTAATACAATGAAGCGTGACCTTGTAGGAGCTATTAGCTTACAGTGTAGGTACAATAAAAATGAGTCTAAATTGAATAACTGGTAGTTTTCTATTGTGTGAGCTTATAGGGACTTACAGGATATAATGCAGGTATGAATGTGTTAAATGGGGCGTTAAGTATGAATACCAGGTAAAATTATAAAGTGTGAGCTTGTACAAGCTACTAAGATATGATTGTGGTTCTAATGAAGTTAATTGGACTTTTAAGTCATAGGAAACTTACTATACTGTGAGACAGTAGGAAATACTGGAAAGTGGTGTTGGTGCCAAAGTAAATATTAACAAGAAGAAGGTTAAGAGGAAACTTAAATTATAAGTGTGCCATATTAGAAGCTTCTGAAATACGGTGATGGTACTTAATGCAGTGTGATGTGTTAAACTGATGTTTCTGTAAATTTGTGAAATGTTGACATAGTGTATGAGATACTAAGTAGGTGGTGTTGGTACTAATACAGTTGCATGTTATTAACAGCTTAGTTCAACCACTCATAATTCTATAAATTATTGAGACAATATTGTTGCAGTTTTGCTTATGGATGTACCTTTATTGTGAATGAGAAAGAGAAAGAAGAGTATCCATACTTGGTTGATCAACATAAACGTATTGTGCTTCAGAAAAATACAGAATGTATTGCAAAGACACTTTTTAAGAAAATTTTGAAAAAATTCTTAAGCCTATTTTCTATTAAAATTCATAGAGAAATAGTGTTAATATATATAACTATAGGGCAAGCAGAGTTTTTTAGAAGAATTCCATCAGTATTATCTCTGATAGCTGTTTACAAATATATGAAAATTACTGTCAAATCTTGTAAGAAATAAATTTAGAACTCATAACACAACAATACTTTCATCAAACCCTGTACAAAATGGGTCTGCAAGTCAAAACTGCAAGAGGTACAAACACAGTTACCCTTTTGTGGTATCACAAGATAAACATGCAGAGCCTGAGGAGTGATCTTGCTAATTGCTCATTTGTTACATGTCCTGGAAATACAGTTGGTGCCCTTAATGAACAATACACAAGGAATTTAAGTGGCTTGCTTAATAAACATGCTCCTATGGTGTCCTGAAAATTTACCAAAAGTATTGCTGGATGGCTTTCAGACTCCTGCTTGCTGACCAAAGCCGTCAAGCACCAGTTTGAACGTATCTGGCACAAAGACAAATCTCCACATAATCGAGCTAGATTCCGCAAACAGATTGCCCGGTGTAACTCATTAATCAACAAGGATAAATCCAACTATTACAGAAATCTTATCAGTGACAATACTCATGATTCAAAGAAACTGTGGCAGGTCTTACACTCCTTTCCTGAAAAAGTACTTCTTCTCATGACTCTGAGATAGGTCTTGTTAACCACTTTGTGTGACTTTTTTCCTCAGACTAAACAAGTAAGATCAGAGACTTTTTTACTAACACCGACACCTTCACTCTTTCTACTCTCCCTGATTTACCTAAATTTGACTCCTTTAAACCCATTTCTGAGGATGAAGTTTGAAAAGTAATCATCTAATCACCAACAAACTCTTGCTTGCTGGATCAGTGGGCCACCTTTTCTTGCTTGAGGAGTGCTCAGATATTCTTCTGCCCTCAATTACTAAGCTTGTTAACTGTTCATTATCTGAAGGTGATGTCCGAGCTGGTTTGAAGAAAAACCTATTGTCTTCCATCAATTAAAAAGACCTTACTACTACCGATTGAATTCAAAAACTACCGACCTGTCTCTGGCTTGGGGTTCATCACCAATCATATGGAGTGTGTTGTGGCTTTTCAGTTAAATGATCATGTAATTTCCAATGGACTTGATAATGTCAGTCAGTCAACCTATAAGCTCGGTCATTTGACCGCAACTGCATTGCTGTCAATTAATAATGAAGTTGATCTTGTCAGAGGTGAAGCTACTGCTGTTATTCTCCTGGACCAATCTGCAGCATTTGGCATCATTGATCATAGTACGCTCAATGATTGAGTTCCTAGTTTGATCTTGGTGGTGTGTTTCTGGTCTGGTTCAAGTCTTACCTGTCTGACTGCTATCAGTGCATCAGGATAGGTTCTGTTTTATTCGATGTCCAAAGGCTTTTGTATAGGGTGCCCCAGGGCTCTGTCCTGGGATCTATCCTATTTTCATTATACACTACCCCCCTCAGCAAAGTTATTCAAAATCACCCCTGGTATAAGTATCCACTTCTATCCTGACAAAACACAGATATACGTTCATCTTACACACAAGAATGTCACTCTGGCCTTTGATCTGCCTCTAGATCATTCCAATTCCTTGGGGCACCAGATGCCAAGCTATAGGCCAAATTGCTTATTAGACTTCAGATTGACATCATCAGATTGACATCTACTAGTTTGTATGCACTATGTCTGGGCTTAAGGAAAGGTTAAAACTATTTAGGATAACCAGTTTGTTGAAACTTGTACATCAGTAGTGCCATCTTGAAAACAGAGCAATGCTTGGCAAGCAACCAATGAAATGTCTTTCTGGCAGGAGGGATATGTGAGTATTTGGTGGTATTTGCAACAGTTCTAGCAACATTGTTATGGACACACTGGAGCCTGCGAAGATCAAAAGCAGATAGACTCCTAAACATTACAGTAGTCAAGACAACTTGTTTCAGTGTTCTAAAGTTGCCCCAGAAACACTGGACACAGTGCTTGTTTAACATACGTGTTTATCTGTATTGGCATTTAAAACATGATCACCTAATTTTGATGACAACTGGTCATTTTTCAAAGAGTAAGATAATTATAAAAACTATCTCAAGATATTTCTACAATAAAAAAAGACTTAATAATAAAAGATAATTTCTTAGTAGATTAAACAGTTAAAAGAGTAACATCTTGTAGAATATGAAAGGTCTCTGTTGTTTAGTTGAAGCTATTTTGTTCCTTCTTAAAGAACTATAAAGTTTGCAGTTTTTGTTCAGCACTAATCTCAATTTTATAATAGGAGCTCTAGTAGCCAAAAAGAGATTGCAGAGTAAATGGTTTGAATGTATGTCTACATTTCAACATATATGAAATGTATAACAGCAGACAATTCCCATTAGCATGTCTCATTTAAAATTCATGTTCACAGCAGTTGTATTCATAAAAAGCTTGTGGCAATTCATTGAGGACTGTTTGCTTTGATATTTACATAAAGGCTAATGCAACTGCTTGAATGTATTGCTTTAATATATGTATTCAGTATTGGTATGCATGTTTTTATAAGGAATGATGCTCTGATATTTTATCACACGAGTCATACACATCTGTAACTTACAGTACTTTTGATCTGTTCAAAATGTTTTTCTGCTGTGTACCTTTTGCTTTGAGACACAACCATTTCAGTATTTATATTTTTTTATAGTTGTCAGTCTCTAATGGGTTATTTTGATAGTTTGTCTCTTGATAAAATTCTAATAAATAGTGTTAAGAACAATAAATAAGTGTTGTTCTCATGGATGCAAAAACTGCACTGAATATTAAACATAGCGACCAATGACCATTCCCTGTTTACAAACAATAAGTAGGCTTAAGTACATGCATACCACCCCATCTCCCTCACATTGCTTTTCTAGAAGAGATACTTGCTTTCTGTTATGTAATGTAATTTTCTTTGGAAAAAACATGAACTAATACAAGCACACTTTGAAAGTATACTTTACACCAAATATTGGCAACTAAAAAATCAGTGCTTTTAAAGGTTGATAAATACAAATTTAAACTTAAAATTAGCGCCCAAATTTTGCACATGACCAATGAGCAAACAGATTACAAGCTATAGCTTTTTTCATTGGTGTTCTCAAAAGTCTAAATTAATATAAGTAGTAGATAAAACAATAGAAATATAAGATTAGATTTTTAGCACAACAGCTGTATTTGTTATCACATTTCTAACTGTAGTGGTGTTGAAAAGAATTCTTAACTTTAAATCCTGTAATGTAACACAGAGATGCTGGCACTCCACATTCCTACACTCCTCCACTAACAGTAAAGACCCCAAGTGACGTGTCCTGGAAAGTGCTGGCCCAGGCACCCAGAACTCAGCACTCCACTCCAGTCAGACCCACAGAGGTCAGCGGGTACAGACCCAGTGGAAAGAGCAGGACTTTTACTCAGGTGTGTACAAATCCTGCAATATGTACTCGGCATATGACAATAAGCTTCTTACATTGCTTTCAAATACCTTATATGTACTTAACTTATGACTATGAAGTGCTAACATTGCTTATAAATACTTCATATGTACTTAAGTATGACTATGAAGTGCTAACATGGCTTACAAGTACCTCATATGTACGTAACTATGGATGTTCATACTGTGACACCGATCTTGTCATTTTGCAGTAGCTTTAAAACTTAATTCTTAAAAAATATGCTTTTCCTACCTAGAACAGTCTCACTAGTCCCATATTGCAAGAATTGTCTTCTTATTTCAAATTATGCATTTATTATTACATTCTGTTATTATGTCATGCCTTAGAATTTGCCAGCATGGAGATTCTGATAGTATGTGTTGGTCAAAAACGCCCCTAGTTCTTTAACCAATGTCTGTATGTGGGCTTGTGACACAGTGGTGAAATTCCAATTCCTTTCGTGTTCTATGGAAGTTTTAAATTTTTCCCTCTGACTGTCTCACCATGAGCATGCACGGATGAAATTTTTCAAGCGTTAATTGAAGGTGTGGTCCATGGTTTATATAAGGTTGTGACTCGGTCGTGAAATATGGTTAGTGAGGCAAATACCTTAAGTAATATTTCAGCGCCAGTTAATGACAACATAATTCACTTTTGACTTTTTTCACCCCTGAAATTTAATGAAAACAATAAAAGAGCATAACAGTATAAATTTGGTAAAATATGACATATTTTGACGAGCATGGATTTAAAATAGAATTAATTATCTTTAAAATATTTTGCAGAGAAACTACCTGTTTTGAATTATGGCTCATGTACACATGCTTCTACATTTTCACCAAGATCAAAATACAAGGTTTCATGTGTTAAAGTTTTATTTTTGTTTTCTGTCTATTTTGGCTTTTTGTAACAACCACTCATTAACTGATGAATATAATCAGGCAAGTAGTGGACACAACTAAAACAATTCTTCATCAGTTATGTGCGTGTGTTTTTTTTCTCCAGGGTCATGTATTTTCCTCAGAAATAGAAAGATGGGAAGATGAAAATAATGCCATAGTGAGGGTTGCCAAGGAAACCACATACCTTGTGGAGAATATGTCATTATATGTCAAAGGTTCAGGAACGTTGCAGGTAATAATGATTCAAACTTTTTAAAGTAGTTTTTGGTACTTTCTACTCTGTTAAAAATACATGTGAAAACAGACACTAACGCACTTTCGAATTCAATGTTTGGTTAAATTGAGAAAAGACTTGAAATTTAAGTTTTATTTTGAGTTGACTGAACTTGGTTCAATTGTCAAATTATAATTAGAAATACTGAGATCACTCATGTTGCATTCATATTCGAGTAAACACCCCTCTTTTAAAGATTATTCAGTAATGTCCTGTTATATAAAGATGGAGGTATAGAATCATTTTAAATCAGTGTTACCTGCTATTATAAATATTTGTATCAAACATTTGGTGCAAGTATTTATATTGATGAAAATATTTATTGCAGTAGGTGACACAGGGTTATCTCTAAAAGCAGCAGCCAGTCCTTATCATTAAAGCTTATAAGACGTGCATTAAGAGACTAAAACCTTTAGCTATCACAATGATATAACGTTAATACCAAGAAACAAAAATACATAATAGCAACACAAAATATATACACTTATAACAAGAGTATTGTAATATATTAACTGTAATTCTGTAAATTTTATTTTTAGTCTCGGGAAGAACTAATTGACACAGCAAGAGAAGTGGCATGTAATGGAGAAAAGTTGGTCAAATTCGCCAAAATACTGGTTCAATACAGTACAGATAAAAGGTAGAAATGTTTTAAACAAAACATTATTTACCTTGACAATATACAAAGCAAAATACAAGTCTGGTTTAAATTATGGTTCAGACTGTGTTAATCTCACAGCCATGTGGGGCCCCACAGTTTTTGTCAAAGGTTGAAAATTGTATATTAATTTTATTTTTGTACAGTAGAGCCACAATTAACTGATATTCTGTTTACAAAATTGATTCACAAACTTATTTACATTCAATCAAATTTGCATTTTCCTATTTTCTTATGCTATCATAATAGGAAAACTTCCCGAATGACATATACAGAAAAAATATATCACGAATGAAGATAACAATATTATATGAGTGCGTAGCACGAGTATTATATTCTTAATCTTCATAAGTGATATATTTTTTCTGTATATGTCTGATGAGGTGGGTTTTACTTTTATTATCCACCATTTTGTGTGATTTATGGGTCAAATAATACGAATATTTAATGACAGGACGTGAAAAAGGCTTTGAAAAGCATGAGCAACACTGAATATAAAAACTTCAATCTTTAACTTGCAATATCTCAGTCATTTCTGCATGGATTTTTATGCAACATACATCAGCAGAAGCGCTACAATAACACCTTTCTAATGATATATTATATATATTTCTAAGTTGCATACTTTCCGAGATATTGTTGAAGAACCGGAAGTTATTCACACTCATTATCCATAGTACCGGGGCGCCGGTGTATACAAAAAAAATACATCCCGGTCTGTATTTCCCCGTATTTAGGGCAAATACGTCGCGTGGTGGATAATAAATATCACTATCTCCAGCCGATGGTTATGTTTTTGTGTGCATTTGTCTGTCTGTTTTACCATCTGATTACCGAAGTTAAGCAGTCACACCACTCGGTTAGTACTTGAATGGGTGACCGTCTGACTTCTGATCCAGATATGGGCAGACACATAGGGACTCCGATGATCATTTAAATGGCAGTCCTGTCGCAATATAACTAAAACTAGGTACTGGGTGCAACATTAAATAAATCAGTTAATGTTAATAGTAAGTTGTTATTCTAAGTTAAACAAAGCCAACAGTCTATTTACAGTAATGGAAACTCAGACACTTCATTCTTGTTATTACTTCCTAGTCGAGCTGTTGACCTGAAATCCAGTTGCCTGACCATTCCCACCATCATTGCACAACTGCACATCATGTCCCAGGTGAAGCGGTCGGCCAGTGAGGAGGACAACAGCTGTGAGGTGATGCTGCTGAGAACTGCTCAGAGTTTGCTGAAAGCCATCACCAGCATGTTACAGAGTGCTGAGGCTGTTTGTGTACAAGTGAGTAGTGGGTGTAGGTAATCGGGCAAGTGTGATCATAGTTTTAAACCCACCAGCACCACAGTCCAGGGGTCAGATTTGCTGATGGATGTAAGTCAATTTTGGGGCTTTAGTCTGTACTTTTGCCTCAGCTTGAAACTTTTGTGTGGGATATAGACTGAACTCCAAACTTTATCTTAGGATTCACAGAAGGGCTAAGGCTACGTCTACATGTAAGTTTTGCCTAACTTGACCCTGGCACAAAGGGGACAGTTACTTAACTTTTCCAAGACCGTTCAGATATTTATGTCTTGTTGTCATATTTGCTTCATTTCTAGCCACAGATGTCTATTATATCTTATAGTGCCTTAATCATACACCACAACCTCTGTTATCAAAACAACGTTGAAAAATCAAATTTTATTGCGTAAAATAGCCTTACCTTATCTTGGTTTTGTGGAGGCAAAACGCGGCGACCAACAAGAATATTTAAAAATTATTCTTGTTCGAGAGGTGAACCCCGTAGTTAGTGATAGGTGCGCACAACACATTGTCAGTTGGACTTTGTCGAGAGATCCTCATTCAATTTTTGGTCGTCGAGGAGGCAACACGTGAAGCTTTTTCAACTCTGCCCATTTCCTAGACGGCAGATGCGTTCTTTTAGAATTCATAGAGTTCGTGCTAAGAAGAAAGAAGTTTAAGACTTCCTATTCTACAGATCTGAACTACAATATTTCATGCTGTGGATTGAGTAATCCATGACAGCATTCTTAGATCCCCCTTGGCTGTATAACAGTCTTTGGTAGAGGATCTACTACAGAAGATTCTTCAATTTGTTAGTTCAAGCTACCTGCCTCTTCATTTATGAGGGATCTCCAACAGAAGTCTTTCAACTGGCCACATTTTCCTGAAAATGGCAGCATTAAGAGGCCTGCTGCGATTGAAAAACAGCTAGCAGTAGAAGATCTACTAGAGTTTGCTTTTCCAACGCCAGATGACATTTAGATTTGATAGCTGGTCAGATTAGAATTCGTTTTCTGGGGTTAATAATTAAACCTCCAGAAAGCTAGTAGCCTCTCCACTTGGTAGGCACACAGAGGGTGACCCTTCATCTTGGAATAAAAGATATACTTCAGATCGTCCAATGGCAAATTCCTTTCTTGAAGTCCTGGTGGATTTTTATGAAAAAATGCAGCAGTAACCTTTCATTGTCTACAGGTCCTTTCCTCTTTGAGAAGCACAGATTGCTTGCTTAGTGTGAACTTCAATAGTACTGTATCATACCAGCAGTTAGCAGATTTCCTGTAGCCTGAAAAACAGTCAGTCCTACAAGATCAACTTCAGAAGTTTATCAAGTTTGCTTTCAACATTATATAACAAACCAGGCATCAAGATGGTTAATTTCCTCCATTGCCTTGTCTTTAATCTACAACTGGCTGGTGGACCATTTATTACTTCATGATAGAGAAGATAATACATAAGCTTCCCACCAATATTCTCAATGAAATAGGGGATTCTGGTGTAGTAGAAGAAATACCTATAAATAGCTGGTTTAAGTGAAAATATTATTGCCATCTCAGAGTTGTGCAGTTTTTGAATGGGTACTATGTAGCCCTCCAATCGAAACTCCCCTTTCATGTGGCTCTACTGCAGGTGCTACAGACAGGAAAACAATCCGCCATGTTGCTGAAAATATTGTATTGCATTTAACATGTTTATTTTCACACAATTTCTTCTGAAAAAGACTACAAGTCATAGGAATTTCTTAGTAAAATAGATTCCTCTATCATATCTGACACAATGCTGCTTGTTTTAGATGGAAACATTTGCTTTCTTCAAGACATGGATCGTTGGTGTGTTGTGTGCTGTATTAATATAAAGTACGGATAGCCTATACAAGAAGTTTAGTCTATTCAAGGAAGTTAATCAGCATTGGGCAAGGTTAGTGCGTGGATTGATGGCCATTCCTGTCATTTTCTTTGCATCTTACAATATCATTGGCCAGTGAGGATCTCTTGCATACGTCTCCAAGCTCTGAAATGGAAATTTATAGAGAAACACGGTCACAAAAGGTTAATGACCAGTTTCAACAGATACCAAATACAAGGGTTGTGCAAATCTTGAGAAGGTTTATCGAATAATATTCCAGTCGAATCCGCCCATGTCTGTACATCCCATAATTTAAAGCGGTTACAGACAGGAAAAACATGGCTACCTAAGAGTGTCGCAAATGCTTCAAAAAGGCACAATTTACTACCTCAAGGATTGCACAACTCCAGGTTTTACAGCAGATTATTTCTTGTACCAGAACCCGGCAATAAATGGCGCCTGTGATAGATCTCAGTGTCCTGGACAAATTCCTGTTAGTTCCAAATTTTAAAATGGGGACAGCAGTGATATTCGGAAACTCGGTCATAAAAGGAGAATGGCTAGTTTCGATAGACCTGAAAGATGCGTTCTTTCACGTGCGCATACACCCAGATTCATAATATTGGCTGTGTTTCCATGTAGACAAACAAACGTATCACCTCAAAGTACTGCCATTGCGGTTGGCGACTGCACCCTTATAGTTCACGCGGATTGTAAAAGAAGCAAAGCTCATTCGTCAGTCTCGCGGAATTTGAGTTCACCAATACCTGGACGACTGGTTGTTAAGAGCAAATACCAGACACCAGTGTCAGCTCCAGACAAAAGAACTCGTCCATACGATTCAAGAACTCGGCTTTGTGATAATTTTAGAAAAATCAGAGCTCGAAACTACAATCGACTTTCTGGGTTTCCATTTCGAGTTGATACAGGGAAAAGTCTTTCCAACCGAAAATAAGTTGAAAATTCTAGAAAATCTGTTCAGGACATGGAGATCGCATCACAAACAACCCCAAGGTTGCTTATGTCCCTGATGGGTGTACTAGCATCCCTAGAAAAGACAATACCAATGGGTCGGTTACATATGCGCCCTTTCCAGTGATACCTAAAAACAAACTGGCAGTATCCCCAGTCACTAGACCTGAAGATTCCTGTTTCAAACTTTCTGAAAAGTCATCTTCAGTGATGGAAGATATAAAAAATCTAAAAAATGGGTTATCCTTTTCATCCACAGGAACACAATACCCTTATTTTCACAAATGCATCAAATCAAGGTTGGGGAGCTCATTTAGAAAACATGACAGTCAGTGGCAATTGGACAGATCAAGAAAATTGCTTCATATCAATGTCCTAGAGTTAAAGGCAGTGTTTCTGCCCTTAAAAGAGCTTTCAAAACAAAATGCTAGACAAAAGGGTTCTGATAGCAACAGACAATGCTACTGTAGTCAGTTATTTGAGCAAACAAGAGGGAACACACTCTTGGGATAGGTGTCTCCTGGTTTGGCGCATCTTGGCCTACTGCAATCCTCGAAACATACTCATAAGAGCCAGACACATTCAGGGTTGCCTCATTGTCATAGCCGACAGTCTCTCCAGGAAAGACAAAACAATTCAGACAGAATGGTCTCTTCATCCTCAAATATTCAGTCTAATTTGCAAGTTTGGCACAAACCAATGGTGGACATGTTTGCCACCAAATTGAATCACAAACTACCAATCTATGTCTCACCAGTCCCAGATGCAAATGCTATGAACATAGATGCATTGAACATCTCCTGGGAGTGTCTGGACGGCTATGCCTTTTGTCCTGTAGCACTCATACCAAAAGTCATACAGAAGATGAACACCTACAGGTGCAAGATGATAGTAGTAGCACCAGGGTGGCCCGGAATGCATTGGTTTTGGGATCTAGTGAATCTGTCAACCAAGCTCCCATTACAACTTCCTCATTGGCCTCATCTGCTAAAAACAACCTTTCAGTCAGAAGTTCCATCAGAATCTCATGTATCTGAATCCTCATGTTTGGCACCTAGACACCACTCAGAATCACTTGAATCATTCTCTGAGCAGGAGGCAGATCGAATTAAGGCACCTCAAAGACCCTCATCTAGAAGATTATATGAGTCAAGGTGGTCCATTTTTGAACTCTGGTGCTAACAGAATAAGGTGGTCAGCGCAGAGCCTTCTATCTCAGACATAGCAGAATTTTTTAACCATCTGTTTACTGTCAAAAATTTGAAGCCGGCACACAATTGCTGGCTACAGAACTGCAATTTCTGACCATTTAGGACCTTTTGGTCTGGAAGTGGGCAAGAGCATACACTTGAATAGACTTCTTGCAAGCTTTTACAGGGACAAACCTTTTCTCAATAGAGGTATTCCCTCTTGGGACCTATCTTTGGTTCTTATGTCTTTGACTAAGGCTCCTTTTGAACCTTTGAAGGATGCAAGTCATAAGATTTTGACTTTCAAGACTGTTTCCCTGATGGCTTTGGCAGCTGGCAAAAGAAGGGGGGAGGTGCACGCTTGGACATTCTCTTCCCTCAGGCATAAACCTCACTGGAAGGAGGTCACTATTTCTCCTTCTCCTGCCTTCTTATCAAACAATCAGTTGGCTTCTGATTGCCAGATTCGCTAAAACCAGTGGTCATTCCAGCTCTTAAACCTTTTTTGAGCTCAGACTTGACTGAGGATATGACTTTATACCCTGTCAGAGCACTTAGATACTATCTAGACAGAACTAGTGCTTTAAGGAAGGGAAGAATCTCTTGTTTATATCCTTTAAGGAAGCCTTTGGCAGAGATTTCATGATATCTACTATCTCTTCTTGAATCATACAGACTGTCTTATTGGCTTATCAGTCATCCAATTTTGATACACAGGACCTACAGGTTAAGGCCCATGATGTTAGGTCCATGTCTGCTTCTTTAGTATTCAAGGATGAGTGTCTCTAGAGCAGATTTTAGGCTCCTGCCATTGGAAGAGCCACAACAAGTTTTCTACCTTTTAAGCTATGTGTCTTGGCAGTCCACAGACCAAACAGATTACAATTAGCCCCAGTGGTGTCGGCTCAGCATGTGGTTGGCTTTGAGTATGTTCTTGAGTATTTCATATGGCTTACATACTTTACTCTTCCTTCCATACCAGTATCTTGTATGGACATATGTCTTCTTCTGTGGCAGATGGCCTCATGACTGTATTTTGTAAAACACAGAAGCCAGCTTGGGGTGCCTTCTTGCTGGATTACAGCTCCCAGCTCGAGGGACCCAGGAAGCCATTTCCCACCACACAGTTATGGGTGATGGTTTAGATATAGGACAACTTTATGCTACTTTGGGCAGGTGTCAACTACAACAGTACATCATGAATATTCATGAGATTAGCTATCATTACTTATCTTTACAGATATTTTACAGTAATGGAAAATTCTGTTGTAGCATACTTAACCTTATCTTATCCTCTCCATCAAATGCTTTCATGGTGAACCCCATAATCTATAAACAGGGAGGTTGCAAAACAAACCCCTCCTCCTGTTATGGTTGGAATCAAGCATTTGTGAGGATAAGGTAAGGCTATTTTACGCAATAAAATGTAACAAATTTTATTGTAATTTAACTTTTTGTAAGTTAAATACTTACCTTATCCTCACAAGGACAGACCCACCCTTCCTCCCCTCACAAGTTTGTTTTCATAGGGGACCAAAAATTAAATGAGGATCTCTCGACAAAGTCCAACCGACAATGTGTTGTGCGCATGCGCACCTATCACTAACTACGGGGTTCACCTCTCGAACAAGAATAATTTTTAAATATTCTTGTTGGTCGCCGCGTTTTGCCTCCACAAAACCAAGTAAGCATTTGTGAGGATAAGGTAAGTATTTAACTTACAAAAAGTTAAATTACAATAAAATTTGTTACAATTTGTTATGTATAGGTTAAAGTTCTTTTGTAAATAGCAAGTCAACCCATTTACAGTTGACACAGAAGTCTTAGACTTAAGCCAGTAACTGGGTGTTGTAAAAGAAAGAAGGAACAAGTTTGTTCTGAGCTTAACCAACTTAATATTGCTTTGCATATGCAAATTATTAGAGTACCGTAAGTAACATTGACAATAATAGTCAATATACAAAATACACTTCTGATAGACACAATTTTACTTCTCTTATCCTGAAAGAGTCAATAGAAAACAAGATGAATCTGTTAATTTTGATGTATTTTTGTAGACATTAAGTGTATAAATTTATCATAGTTATAATTTAGCATACAGGGAAAAAATATACCAAGGCCATATTCGGTTAATGTCTCAAAACTTAGCAAAATTGTAATTTAAGGTGGTGACCTCTCTGGCAGATTTCACATACTTACTGTTCTGTACTTTTACACCCAGGTTTTAGTCTGGCTTATTACCTTTCTATTATGTAAACATGAATAGATCCCTACTATGTTTGGATAGTTCTGTCATTGTATCCACCGGATAGCATCCGGTGGATACTATGGATTTGACTTTGTTACGCCTACGCCGCCGCAGTGTGTAGAGAGATTTCACTGTTACCGCTCTAACTAAAAAAATATTATAGCTAGCCTTCTCAAATTTGCAGGATATATTCATAACCATAAAATCTTGCCTGGGAATATTTTCGGCCTCATTTTGAAAAACAAGATGGCCGTCACGGGCGTTTTTTGACTTTAAACAAGGACTTTTGGTGGCCCTCTAGAGCAAAGGGTATTATAGGTAGAGATCTCAAATTCGCAGGATATGTTCCTCATTACAAAATCTTGACTGGGAGTATTTTTGGCCTCATTTTGAAAAACAAGATGGCCGCCACAGGCGTTTCTTTGCAGTCATGAAAAGTGCTTATAACTTGCTTATTATTGGTCCTAGAGCTTTGGGATGGTAAACCAACCTATAGGAAATCATGGCCTGGGAATATTTTGGTATGGTCAGATTTGACCTTGGACCCCTCCTTCAAGGTCAAACGAGGATAGCCAAACTTAAAAGTGCTTATAACTCGCTTATTATTGGTCCTAGAGGTTTGGGATGGTAAACCAACCTGTAGGAAATCATGGGCTGGGAGTCTTTTGGTGTGGTCGGATTTGACCTTGGACTCCTCCTTGAAGGTTATATGAGGATAGCCAAACTTAAAAGTGCTTATAACTCGTTTATTATTGGTCCTAGAGGTTTGCGATGGTAAACCAACCTACATGAAATCATGGGCTGGGAATCTTTTGGTGTGGCTGGATTTGACCTTGGACCCATCCTTCAAGGTCAAACGAGCGTAGCCAAACTTATATGTGCTTATAGCGCGCTTATTATTGGTCCTAGAGGCATGGGATGGTAAACCAACCTACATGAAATCATGGGCTGGGAATCTTTTGTTGTGGTCGGATTTGACCTAATGGACCCCTCCTTCGAGGTCAAATGAGGATGGCCAAACTTAAAAGTGCTTATAACTCGCTTATTATCGGTCCTAGAGGTTTGGGATGGTAAACCGAACTATAGGAAATCATGGGCTGGGAATCTATTGCTGTGGTCGGATTTGACCTTGGACCCCTCCTTCAAGGTCAATCGAGGAGAGCCCAACTTAAAAGACCTTATAACTCGCTTATTATTAGTCCTAGAGGTTTGGGATGGTAAACTAACATATAGGAAATCATGGCCTGGGAATGTTTTGGTGTGGTCAGATATGACCTTGGACCCCTCCTTCAAGGTCAAATGATGACAGCCAAACTTAAAAGTGCTTATAACTTTCTTATTATTGGTCCTAGAGGTTTGGCATGGTAAACAATCCTACACAAAATCATGGGCAAAGAATCTATTGATGTGGTCGGATTTGACCTTGGACCCTCCATCAAGATCAAACGCGGATAGCCAAACTTAAAAGTGCTTATAACTCGCTTATTATTGGTCTTAGAGGTTTGGAATGGTAAACCAAAATCTAGGAAATCATGGGCTGGGAATCTTTTGGTGTGATCAGATTTGACCTTTGGCCCCTCTTTCAAGGTCAAATGAGGATTGCCAAAATTAACAGTGTTTATATCTTGCTTATTCGTATTCCCTGAGGTTTGCAGTGTCACACCAACCTATAGGAAATCATGGGCTAAGAATCTTTTGATATGGTCAGATTTCACCTTGGGCTTCTCCTTCAAGGTTAAGCAATGTTAGAATGGCTTTGGTGAGTTTTCTTTCTGGTGGATACAATTTGCATCGGTTCTCCGATGCGATAGGTCTAGTTTATTTCTTGCTTCAATTTTTAAAAAAACAATTTTTATTTTTTTTTTCACTTAAGTTCGACTGATCACCGCCGCCGCCGCCGCTGCCGCAGGATTATGGTCTCCCTTGAATAACTTCTTAGCCTTTCAAATTTTTCTTTCCTTCTTATCTTTCTTTAAAACTATAGGGGCGGGAAAAATTTTTGGGATACTTTGCGCAGACCTTAAGCTTTACTTAAGGTAACCTTAAGCATAAGTCCAAAACACCCCGTCATCGCGTTTCGGAAAAAACCACACACACCTGTGCTGTAAACTTCATCAGGTACATTCTAGACCAAATTTCCAAGGTCGGAAAGGATTTTCTTATCAATCGGACCATAGATGCCTGAATGGCAGGCGTTTTATTTTCGTAAATTTTTTAAAAATGGGTACTTGGTCTGTATCTCAAAAACGGTTAGGATTTCGGCGTTTTGTTGGAATAACTTATTCAGCTACTTTTTGATAATCTTTCACATGCCGAAGTTTTAGCCCTGTATCTGCGATCTTAAGGTCACCTTAATGTCCAAAAAGGGGGTTTTAGCCCTCCAGTTCACTTAGTTTTTCACTTTTTTCAACCAAACTTGGCACATATATCAAGATTCGCCAAAGGAATATTCTGGCTTTATGGTGACCTTAAACTGAAAATGTTAATGGACATATGGCCTGCTTAAAGTCATCAAATTGGAATAAAATCCTCTGGCTCCTTTCTTTTTCATTTTTTTTATGTTGAAAGTATCACTGGTATTAAAGTAGATAAAAATAATACTTATGGTCACCTTAAACTCTCAGTATGAATGGAGTTGTAGCCACCTTAAAGTGAAATAAGGGGGTTTTCAGCCTCCAAGTATCTTATTGTTCGGCTGACCTCAGTTAACCATTGCACATCTATAAAGGATAGCAAACCAAAGGGTTATCCTGACTTTATGGTGACCTTAAACTGTTAATATAATTTTGGCCTCCCTAAAGTCATAACATTTGAATAAAGCCGTCTGGCTCTTTTTCTTTTTCCATATCTAACATATATTGATATTGAAGGGACATTATCATATTATGGTCACCTTAAAGTCACAATATGAATGAAGTTATGGTCACCTTACAGTGAAAAATGAAGTTTCAGCCTCCAGCTATCTTATTGTTCAACTGACCTGAGCTAAACTTTATGCACTTATAAAGGATGACAAAAGGGACATTCTCATTTTATGGTCACTTTAAAGTCGCAATATACATGAAGTTATGGTCACCTTGCAGTGAAATTATGGAGTTTTTAATCTCCAGCTATCGTATTCTTCAGCAGAGCTCAGTTAAATTTTGTACACTTTTAAAGATGACATTAGGGACATTCTTATTTTCTTTCCACCTTGAAGTTCCAATACAAGTACAGTCATGGCCATCTTGACGTGAAAATGAGGATTTTGAGCCCCTAACTGATTTACTGTTCAGTAACATCTGTTTAACTTGACATTGATTATAGTAAAGTAAGATTTTGTATAATATTTCACTTAAAATTCCTGTACTTAAGAGGCTTTGGCCATGTTAACATGATAAATATATACTTCTTGCTCCCTCCTCATTTATTTTAACACTTTTTGAAACCACACCTGGCATATGTATACTTAAAAATATTTGTGCTGTCTGGCAAACCTAATCTCTTAGTGTTTATGAAGTTATGACATTTTCGAATTTATGAAGCACTGAAGTTATGAAGTTTATGAAGTTATGACATTTTCGAATTTATGATGCACTGATGTGGTTATTAACATATTGCAACTGATCAGTGTTCACATAATATAAATTCCCAATTTTAGGAAGATTAAAAAAAAACACATTCTTCTGATTCCATTCTTTTGGAATTGTGGGGATATAACTTTTCCTTTTTGGAAAAAAAAGCTTCAATTGATTCAACTTTTGTTTTGTAGAAGGAGTTGATGATCTACCTACTTGCTCACATAGACTATGTAAATTGGTCAAATGTATACACCTGACTTCTTTCACAATATAAGATGCCTGAAACAAAAAAACACTTTCTCGTAAACAGTTTCTCTTGTACAGCATTTTATGTATCTCCAGCTGAGTGGAAATGAATGACTTGTCCCTTTCTTCTTCTCCCCAATTCTTTTCTGTGATATCATAGAAAGTATTTCTATGCAGAAAGAACCCCCCCAACTCCCCTTTAGTGCACATAAAAAGCAAGTGGAAAAAAAAAGAATGGCCTCAGTGGGGGAGGTGGGGGGGTTGATGGAGGGAGATGATAGATAGAGATATATATGTGTGTGTGAAGCAAAAGTGGAACAAAAAAAAGTGGAATATTTATGCTGTTGTTTTGAATGTATATTGTTTTCTTTCTTCCATTTCACTTAGACTTCTACATTTAATTAATTTTAGCTCAAGTGGGAAATGAATTTTTGAAACTTTAATGCATTCAAATTCCTGCAGTCATGCACTAAATCACTTATAACTTGAAAAGTATTGCGTTCACAGTATTTTGTTAAAACATGTTATTAGGCTACTTTTTCCACAGCTACAACAACTCCAGTAACTTGTTTGGTCTTAATTTTGTGCATTATTGAAGTGTGGAATGGATCATGATCTCCTACTCTTATTCCTAAGCCTAGATTTTTAATTTCACTTGCTAAATCATTCATAAATATTGCAATATATAAAATCATACTTTTCTTTCCCAATAAATCCAGTAACATTTTTCTAGAGCTATAGCTTGACTTGTTGGTAACTTGATTTTTCTTGTAAGCAATAACTCTGAAGCAAAATCATTAACTTTTGAACAAAAAGTCTAAGGCACTTTGGTTCACTGGATTTTATTAGTGGTTTTGTTAAGTTTTTAGTTGAAGCACAAGTTCACTGCATTCAATTAGTGTTTTATACTTAAGTCTGATACTAATGACATTTTGAACAGAAATGTCTGTGGTCAATGTACCCTTTCACTCAAGACCTCTTCTCCGAGAACATTACCAAAGAATGTCGGACATACAGAATCTGGGAAAAAAATGCCTCGTGGACAAAATGCCTCACAGAAAAAATGCCTCCTGGAAAAAATGCCTCCTAGAAAGAATGCCTCCTGGATATTTTGTGACTAGGAAAAAATGCCTCCTGAGGAAAAAAAGTTATTTCAACCTGTAAACATGTTACATATGAACCTATAACGTATAATATCAAAAACATGTTAATGGAAGCCAGGGATGAGCAGCCAGCCAAAACAGTGAGAAGCACCAGCAAAACCTTACAAGAGAAACTTACGTACCTTTGTACAGCTAAGCAAAATGGGTAAAAGACTGTGAGTTTTTGACAGGCATTGGCGACTATAAGACTCAAGTGGAAAAATGAAGATGCCTCTGAAGTTGTAATGTGAACCTGTAGTGTTATAATACTTGAAAGAACTTTTTTTCTTAGGAGGTATTTTTCCTGGTCACAAAATATTCAGGAGGCATTCTTTCTAGGAGGTACATTTCCTAGGAGGCATTTTTCCTACACATCGGACATACGTTCTTTTGAGAAGTAAATTTCACACCTACAATTTCTCTTCCGTCAAGCTGTGGTCGTTCTTTCATTTGTTAAATATGGTAACATACACAATGCACTAAACTTTACATTTTCTATTCCTTGTGATGCATATCTTGATATCTTTTACGGCTTACTTCACACTTTTTCATCAGGGCCGCTTCGTTTTTGTCAGCAAAAACCTTTTTCTAGTTTAAAATTACAGTTGCGGCTGTGCTGTGGAAAACATAGAACATTTCAAAACAGGATTGGTAAAGAGTTAACATATATGTGATAGCGATTTTGTTGAAAGTGGTCTTGTTGTTATATATTAAAAAGATGGCAATAGCCTGATACTATTGATTAACACCATTAGCTGTTGGTCTGATGTCTTGCCTCAGTGTGTTAGTTCAAAGTGTTGCAGAATATTCCACATGCAAAGTCTTGCAATTTCACAGTATCCCCTTAAGGCATTTGAAACTGAGATATCATGACTACAATTTCAAATTTTTCCATTGTACTTTTACACCCAGGGATTACGCCAGCCTCCTCCTGATGCTCTGGATGAAACAGAAGCCATCATACTGGCCACACAGTGGAAGAGAAAGTTCACAGAGCACAGGCAACAGCAGAATAGCACAGCAAAAAAGGACAAACTGGGACTGAGGAGAGTGAACCAGTGTGACGGTGTGCCAACACTGACACAGATCATGTGATAAAACAACCACAGTAATGGAAGTCTACGCAAAGAGCACCTGAAACAGCAGGGTATAACAAGAACACAGCAACAAGCAGTGGCATGGAGACCGTGTAAGTCTAATGATGTGCCATCACTGATAAAGATGATTTAAAATGAAAATCTACAGAGATAAAGAACATAAGCAACAGAGTCTTGCACCAAGTAAATATAAAAGGCATAGAAGACTGTATCAGTCCCATAATGGTCCTGCTAATGATATAATGTTACATGTATACCCATGGATGGTGAATCAAATAGGAGAGTAGTGTCGGACACACAGGTCAATTGTACTGCAGTTCCCTTTAAAAGCATAAAAACATATGTGAACACATACATACTTCTTGTGTTTATGTTGTTGGTGTATGTTTTAATTACATTGCAATACCAATAGTCAATACAAATGCATCTGTCACTAGTTTTGTGTCGGACAGGACTGCCTTGTCGAATTCACTGTCCACATGTAAATATGAAGTCAAATTTTACAGCGACACCAATTGAGGACAAGCAGAGGCATTAGGGGTTCTGAATCAATCTAATGATAATCCTTTCAGTGATGCATATTATATATGGAACAGAGCATATTAATGAAATGTTACAAAGAGAACACATGTAACTGCAGAGCATTACCTCAGTAGGGCAAGCAGAGGCATTGTAGTCTGAATCTATTTGATGATGCCACTCCGCGGATAAAAATTATGTGATAGACAGGTAAAGGTAATGAAATTCTTCAGGGACAAAAAGAAATCACAGTTTAGTTACTATTACGTAATAGAAGACTGACCACTTCTAGGTAATTGACAAACTGTGCATTGGGAAAGGGATCAGATGTGACAACACTGACACAGATTATGTGTTGAACAGAAAATACAGTGACTCAAAGCACAGAGACTATCAGAATTTGACAGTGACAGATGATAAAGTTATAACACAAAGACAGTCTTTCTAACTGAACTCTGCTTAGCCGTCCAACCTCTCTGTGCTTAATGACCCTTGCTTGTATAATTGCTGTATGAATATTCAATAAATTAAACGATTTTGCGATATGCACCACAACATCTGGTACAACAGAGATTAAGTAGTATTGAAGCAATGAGTAGATTAAAGTTTTGTAGAAGAAAACAGACCAGTTACCAGTTTGCTGCTCCATATGATTTGAATTACTGTCCAGCAGGATTACATCTCAAACATTTTCAGCTTCCAGAGCAAACTCATGACCAGCCTGTGCAGACTCACCTTTCAAACAAATTTAATGTATGTTTTGAATTTTCAAAAACCTCCTATTCTTTAGCAGGAAACTTATGTGCTGATATACATGCTGAATCTTCAATCTAACACTCACATTCAAATACACGTATACGTTCTTATAATTGAGTGTCACTTGAATTTTTTTTTTCAGAAGAGTCCGCTCATAATTGATATATTGATGAATGAGTAAAACATGCTTAAGTTGACCCATTACATGTTGTGTATATCTTCTGGGATTTAGGATCTAACACAGGTTTAATATGTTATGGAAGAATGGAAATTGGGTGTATATCTTTCAAATTAAGACTACTTCAACATTAGCCAAGACAGGTGCATTTGGTATTCTGATCACAGTTAGAAAAGTTGTTAAAATGTCAAATATCTCCTTTAGATGTTTGGAGGAAGGAGGATATGTCCTTATTGTTTATTATCGTTTCTTTTTGATTCTGTATGTGCTTCTCTTTAAGTGGTCATACATACTTCAAAAAAGTTAGGAATCCTTTATATAATAACATTTACACTCTAAAATGTAAGGTTTAATGCTAAGTGAAACTTTGTTGCTTACTGCTTCTATTGAAGGGTACAAAAAATTAACTCATTTTTTTTGTAATTCTAACAAAACTCTTTTCTCTAGTGTAGGATAATATTGAGTTTCAGATTTTTGGGTGAAAATACCAACCCTAAAGATTCGACCAAAATGCATGGCCAAACATTACAAACCAAGAAATCAGAGTGTCTTTTTACATCTATAGAATTGGGGAAGAGAAGAAATGAAGCTTTACAACCAAAATGTTTTGCTGTGTTAAGAGAGTTGTAGCTGAGATGAAAAAGTATGTAAGATGTACATAGTGAATTTTATTTTTATAATTTTTTGTCTCTATATGTGCACAATGTATAATGTACACCCAAGAGGTGATTGGTAATCAAATTCAGTTTTGATAAATGCTTTCAGAAGACTGTAGATACTGTACCTTAGCATAATTATTTTATACTAAGTTATTGTTTTGTGATATATTAGATGTTTCCAAAAGCTCTGCCTATTGTTTTAATTGAGTTCTCCTATAATGAGAAGACCCTGACTTTTTCTGTGGGTGTTTTGCCAATCAGACTTCTTTCGTATTGGTACTTGATTATAGTAAAGTATATTTTACTTGGCATGAACAAACTGTCAACATCTTCATGTGTCAACAATATTGAACAACTGACACTATTTATGTGCAATCTATAAAATTAATATCCATTTCCTTTTATGGTAGTCTGCTACTATTTCTAGTCTTTATCCTTGGCTGGTCAAAACCAAATCGGCCTAAAGTTTCCTTTGGTTCCTGTTTTCATTACTCATTAATACCCATATTTTTATTGCGTAAAATAGCCTTACCTTATCCTCACAAGTGCTTGTTCGGTTTTGTGGAGCAAAACGTATCGACCGACAAGAATTTTTTTAAGGAATATTCTTGTCACAAGAGGTGACCCCTTTGTCTGCGCATGTCCGCGCTTGCGCAGTAGTCGTTGTCGACAGACGAATGTCGAGAGTTCTTCATTATATTTTTGGTCGATATGGGAGCAACACGTACTTTTCCTTATTATCGTCCATTCACGGATGAAAATCTATGAAGTTTTGAAGCGTGCAAGCGTGCACCTACCTGTAGTTGTCCATTATTCGACTGGTACTACCACTATTCTGCCTCCCTTGTCCTGAAAAGGGTCAGAATAAGATGTGCAAGATTGATGTTGCTGTAAAGTCTTCAGTGGAAGACGTGTATATCTTCGGTTGTACTCACCCATTATTCGACTGGAACTACCTCCGTGTCGATGAAAGGTATACAGAGAAGATCTCCCGTAGTTTTCAGTGGAAAACTGCTTTATTGTCCCTTAATTGATGGCATAACATGAGTATTAGCGTATGCTCGAAAACAAAGAAGAAAGAATGCAGTTGTCTTGGCAACGGAGGTCGTAGATTCTTTACTGTGGGTGGAGCGCCACTCTGGTACAGTAACAGGTCTCCCTCCAAAAGAACGACTACAGAAGCATATCCACTGATCCTTGTACTTATTAAGGACAGGTTACCTTCATTTGCTGTAGATTTAGATGAAGTTCCAACAGACATCTTTGGGGCAGTATGTGCACTGCTTGTCTTTTCAGCCCTGTTGAAGAATTGAACCTTCCTATGACCATGTCTCCAATGGAAGGAATACTGTGACTTTTGAGTTAATTCTTCTGCAAACTCAACGAAGATCAATCAATGCCTAAGAACTGTAGCTGGCTGAGATATGGTGTTGAAGTCCTTGCTTCCAACCTTCACGGGTGTATTTTGCATGGTTTATACAGGACAGGGGCTATGTCCAGTAATTTTTGTCCTACTAACTACAACATATCATCGTAACACTCTTCCTAGTTTACCAGGAGAGAGGGATTCAGAAGAACGTGGCTACATTAATGCAAGTCACCATGGAGGCTCTTCTTGCAGAAGTTACTGGCAGTGATGGGAGATTTTCATTGCCATCCCAGAGTTGTGCGAATCTTGAGACGGAGTTGGCGAATTACTCCCCAATCGAATTCACCAATGCCTGTACTACCCACAATGCAAAGCGATGACGTCAGACAGGAAAACATGGCTGCAGTACTAAATATACCGCTTAAATGCTTCAAAAGAAAGCGATTCATCCACTCAACAATTGCAGAACTACAGGTTCCTATGGCAGTTTATTTCTTGTATAGAAACTCGACTAATGACGACCTCTGATACATCTCAGTGTCCTGAATTGATCTAGCTACGTCTTCAACGGTCACGGCCCACGAGTGAAGTTCGTTTACTATGTCAATAAATACCTGCTTGTCGCATCATTTAAACTGGAGACAGCAGAAATTATTAAAAATTCGGTTACAAAAGATGCGTTCTTCTATGTACCGATTCACAGGTCTCTCAACATCTACTTCAGTTTAATGTACACGGTCAAACCTATCAGTTTAAAGCATTATGAAATTCGGGTTAGCGACCCCTCTACAGTATCATGCGCGTAATAAAGAGGCAAATCTCATTCTTCAGTCTCACGGAATAGGAGTTCACCATATACCTGGACCACTGGTTGTTAAGTGTATGTAGAAGACACCAGTATTGGGTTCAGATCAAAGAACTCATCCAATTATTCAACAACTGGCTTCGTGATATCGATTTCCTAGGTTACCACTGCATTTTGGTACCAGGAAATTTCTTTCACCTTATACCTAGACTACTGGTTGTTTAGTGTACGTAAAAGACACCAGTATTGGGTTCAAACCTAAGCACTCATCCAATTATTCATCAACTGGGCTTCGTGATATCGATTTCCTAGGTTACCACTTCATTTTGGTACCAGGAAATTTCTTTATACCTCGAATAAATTAAATACCTGAGAATCTATTCAAGACATGGTGATCTCATCATAATCAACCCCAAGGTTGCTTATATCCCAGGTAGGGATACCAGCATCTTTGGAAAAGACTATACCAATGGGTCAGTTATGTATGTGTGCCTTTCAGTGGTATCTAGAAAAAACTGGCAAATTCTCCAGTCACTAGTTGTGAGAATTCCTGTTTCAAATCCTTCTGAAAAGGCATATTCAGTGGTGGAAAATGCCAAAAAATGGGAAATAGGATGCCTTTTCTATACACGGGTGCACAATTCCCTTATTTTCGTAGATGCATTAAACCAGGGTTGATGATCCCATCTATAAGCATCACAGTTAGCGGCTTTGGACAGTTAAAAATGTATATATTACATTTCAATGTCATACAGCTGAAGGCAGTGTGTTCAGCCCTTATAAGCCTTCAAGACAAATTCCACACAAAAGAATTCTTATAGCATCAGACAACACCACTGTGTTCGGTTATCTGAACAAACAGGGGGGGGGGGGAGCGTATACCTCCTAGTTTGGCGCAGCTTGGCCTACTGCAATCCTTGAAATATACTCATAACAGACATATTCTTGGTTGCTTAAAGGTCATACTCAACATAACTCCACAAGGGATAAAGGTTTGGCGCATCCTGCCCTACTACAATCCTTGAAATATACTCTTAAGAGACAGAATATTCTGGGGTTACTTAAATGTCATACTCAATGATCCCTACAGAAGGGACAAAAGTAATATGTACAGAATGATTCTTACTCCCTTTATGGTTCTAGACAACGTGCAAGTTTGGCACAAATCAACAATAGGTGTTTTATGCAGGTATGCTGCATCTTGGCCTACTGCAATCCCTGAAATATTCTCATATGAGCCAGATATATTCAGGGTTGCCTAGATGTCATGACAGCCTCTCCACAAAGAACGAAATAATTCAGACAGGAGAGTCTTCATCTTTAATATTTTATTTGATTTACATAGTTTGTCAAATACCAATGGTACAGATGTTTGCCACCAATATGAGTTACAAGCTTCCTTTCTATGTTGCCAGTCCCGGATGCAAATGCTCTGAACATAAATGAATTAAACATCTTGTTGGAGGTTCTGGACTGCTAGGCCTTTTGTCCTATACCACTTATTCCAAAAAGTCATTGAACAAGTGAGCACCAGGTGCAAAATGATTGTAGTGGCCCCTTGGTGGCCCATGATGCATTGGCTTTGTTGTCTGGTGAGTCATTCAACCAAACCTCCATTACAGCTACTTCACTGGTCTCAAAAACAGCCATTCAGTCAGAAATACCATCTAAATCTGTTTGCATTGGCACCTTCATGCTTGGCACCTTAACTCCACTCAGAATCTCCTATATCATTCTCTGGGCAAGGGATAGAGAGATTTAGGGCATCTCAAGGACCCTCATCTTGGAATGTATGAGTCATGATGGGCCATTTTGAAGCTCTGGTACCCACAGAATAAGGTGGCCATCTCAGAGCCTACGGTCTCAAATATACCAGATTTTTGATCCATTTACTTGCAAAAATCTGAAACCTGTCACTATTGTTGGCTTTGCAGCAGCCATAGCTGATCATTTACCTTTTTGTGCAGGAGTTGAGCCAAAGCCTGCATCTTTATAGGCCTATTGCAAGTGTTATAGAGAGAAGCCCACTGCTAACAGAGGTGCAGCATCAAGGGATTTGCCTTTGCTTCTGTTGGTTTTCACAAAAGGCTCCTTATTAACCTTTAAAAGGAGGTCAGTCTAAAAAAGTTTGACTTGCAAGACTGTTGCAATGGCATTGGAAGTGTATTCTGGGACTTTGGCTCCTTCAGACACAAGCCTCATAGGAAGGAGGTTACAGTTTCTCCCTCCTACCTACCTTTTCAACAAGGAGCCATTAGCCTCAATTGGTCTAGATTGGCTCCAGTGGTCACTTCAGCTCTAGATCATTCCTGAACTCAAATTGCCTGGATACATGTTTCGTTGTCCTCCTACAGCACTTACATCCTTCATGGACAGGACTACTGCTTGGAGAAAAGGGAAAGTCTCCTTCTCCTGCCTTTTAGCAAGAACCAGTTGGCTTCTGATGCTCCAGATGGCTCAAACCAGTGGTCATTCCAGCTCACAAACCTTTCCTGAGCTGACGTTGGACTGATGTTGTGACACTCTGCCCTCTTACAGTACTTAGTTACTATCAAGACAGTACAAGTACTTCAAGGAGGTGAAGCATCTCTTGCTCATATCTTTTAAGGAAGGCTTGATGGAGATATCTTGAGTTCTGGTATCTCTTCCTGGATCAATCTGGATGCATGATTAGATTGCCAGTCCTTTAATTCTGATTCCCAGAATCTATACATTGAGGCACATATTACATACTTGGCTGCCTCTTTAGTTTTCAAGAGTGGGGTCTTACCTGAGCAGATATGGAACTCTTGTTATTGGAAGACCCACAATTCTTTACTACATTCTACTTGAAGAAGTAGCTTGGCAATCCCATGACCAGTCCATGAACAAATTGGGCCTTGTGGATTCACCTCGGCATGTAGTCAATTTTTGTGTATTTTTACATGTTATTGATATGACTCACATAGTTATGTTCTCTCCAGTTACACAAGTGTTGTGTCACTGACATATGTCTTTCCTGACTTACATATGGCCCCATATCTGCAGTTCATGCAGTTCAGTTTGCCTGCTTGGAGATATTCTCATTGTCAGATGATGACATCTTGTTTCGGGAGTCATGCAGACATCTCCGGCCAATACCGGGTGATGGTTAATACTGCTATATGATTTGTTGTAAAATTGTCTACAACAGCAACAGCAGCAACAATGACGACCACATCATGGATCTCTTGTTGAGGTTAGCAAATTACTTATCTGTGATGAAGAAGTAATATATATAACCTAAGAGGTGGCGAATGGAAGCTTATCTTATCCTCTTATCAAGTGCTTTATTTGGTGACCCCTTGTCTGACAATCATCTAACAGTGTGGCCAAAACAAATTCCCTCCACCTGTTATGGTTGTATTCAAGCACTTGTGAGGATAAGGTAAGGCTATTTTACGCAATAAAATGTAACAAATTTTATTGTAATTTAACTTTTTACAAGTTAAATACTTACCTTATCCTCACAAGGATAAACCCACCCTACCTCCCCGCATAATTTGTTTTCTGGGGACCCAAAATACAATGAAGAACTCTCGACATTCGTCTGTCGACAACGACTACTGCGCAAGCGCGGACATGCGCAGACAAAGGGGTCACCTCTTGTGACAAGAATATTCCTTAAAAAAATTCTTGTCGGTCGATACGTTTTGCTCCACAAAACCGAACAAGCACTTGTGAGGATAAGGTAAGTATTTAACTTGTAAAAAGTTAAATTACAATAAAATTTGTTACAATTGCTCATAAAACATAGCTTCATTTTAAATAAGTAGACCTTTTCATAGGCTCTACCCACTGGCTGGATTTCTGTTAGTTTACATGTGGAAATGTGGTTGAAAATGACTGTTGAAGCAAAAGCTACAGATTTACGAATATTTAAGATTATGAAATGAATTTTTTTTGCTCAGGCATTGTTACAGCTTCATATTAACAGAATATTTTTGATACTTTTTTATAATAAAATTTGTTATATAACTTTATAAATGCATATTTCACCATATGGCTGTGCACACAAGAACAATAATGGATATGAATTTGGCATAAATATATGAAAATAAGAAATATGTAAATGTTAAAATGTTATAAAAGTATATAATATTGAAAAAGGTTGTTCATGCTTCTTATCACACACGGATAAGAGAATTCTGATTCAACTTTTATAGTGCTAATTTCTACAAACTGCAGACTCTAAGGTGTATGATGTCCCTTTAGCCAAAATTCAGATATCACGGGACAAGGTCAGCAGCCATGGAGACACCAGGAAAAAATAAAATAAGGTCAATAAGCCTCGGAGAACTTGCAAGATATTTTAATCTGAAGGATGTAAGAGGTAGCAGGTTGGATGTCCTCAGAGAACTCATTCTATGTGGCAGGTGCATCATAAGCAAACTGGTTGAAGTGTTTGATCAGTGTATGGATGAATAAAATTTTGAACACGTAGAAACTATGTGTAAGGCCTACTACAGCTGGAATTATGGAAAGAGGTATTCAGAGATATGTATGAGAGAGATATTTTGGGTCACCCATGTGGAAGTATTTGTACACCAGTGTAGCTGTTTTAAAAATGAAGTGATATTCAGTATGGAGGTAGTGTTAAACCTGTCAGAATGGGCGTTACACAATATCTGGAAGGATTACTGCCACTTGTGCAATTTTATTGCACTACAATAGCTTACCATCTGGGACTAGATGCTGTCTTGACAGACCTTTATGGTTCAGCCAAATCTAGAAATAATGACCAAGCAGCTAGGTGGCAGCACTAGCAGGTCTGAGGTGACATAGAAGTGAAGTTCTTGTTGGCCACCACATTGGATAACCTGCAGTTTATTGTAAGGAAAGAATTTCATTTTTTATGTGGATATATGTACCGCTGAATAAAGAAACTACATCAGGTTGTTTATGAAACAACATGGAATCTTAATTTTGTTGCAATTTACAGAAAAGATAAGTATTTAGCACATTTTACACCCTGAACATTCATATTAAAAATGAACGGCAAACGTTTAGGATATGGCCTTGGTATTGTCAAACAGTTGTAAAAGATGGATAACCAGGACTCTGTCGTGTATCTAGCTGATGTACAGGAATTGTACCTGTCAAATAAAGAAATGTTAAAGGTTTAAGCCCCATGTGACATGTTCTACCATTCTACGATTCAAAGGGTAAAAGTAATAAAATAAAGAATTGAAAATCGAGTGCCTTGTTGAAGGGAATACCTAGAAAACCCCTTTGTGACATCAATTTTGTCTCGAAAAGCACGTGACTGTTAAATTGGCAAATATGTAGGGTACATTGCCAAACAATAAAAGTCCTACTATTGGTGTAATTTTTGGAAGTTCAAAACAGATATTTGATATACAGGACAGTGTATAAAAATTTATATAGTGTTTTACACAAAGGTCGTCTCTTTAAAATAACAAATATTTAATGCACACTTGCAAAAGCAGAGCAGTTGGCAAATATAGGATACAGTAAGCCTACTCTCCCGTCCATTCGGAACACTAGGACTCGGAATAATATACACTGGGATGGAAAGGAAGAATGAACAGTGGGATCGGAAATACCACAAGAAATGGCTGTGTATTCGAAATGGCAAATACTGTGTCACAAATACTGTATCAAAGCCCCCATTGGAAAGCTGACACTATTAAAGTCTCGGATACTCCGCCGAGACCTCATAGCCTCAGCCACCTAGCTGAAGGAGGCCATGGAGGCTGAGTATGAACTCCACCAGGTTATCCCTGAGCATGTGCCTGGGAAGTTGCCTCGTACATAGAATCTGAGCATCACCAACCTAGGGGGTTGCAAAGCCCCCCCCTCCCCCCACACACAAAAATGAAGCGCTCCAACACACACACACACACCCAAAAAAATGCCTCTCCAGATGAAGAACCTGGGAGAGAGGAAGGGGAAATTAGGGAACCTCGTTCTGATATTGTAATGTTTAAAACATAGATGAAAAGAGCAACTTAGCACTGACCCTATCATCTCTAGGGAAGTAGACATTAATGACTTACCCTCCCGGTATACTGAGGACATATATAGAAACTTTCAGACAGGTCCTCAATATCCCTGACCCCAGAGAAAGCATGCCAGTGTCTGCAACCTCAGTCATACCCTAAAAACAGTGGCTCAGAAACAGAAGCTTAGGCCCAAAGGACCTTCAACATTTCTCCCTGCTAACCCTCCTTCAAGAGGCCCTAGAAAAGTTTGAACAAGATTTCAAAGTTGCCAATCTCCCTGACGGGAAATGCATCAAAGCTCTGGAAAGTGGTACAGTGCAGATGCCTCCCTTGAAGAGAAGATGCAGGACTTAAATGAACTTTACAAACATCTGCATCTCTAGGCCCTGGGCAGCTCCATGGAGAAACGTCCCCCTACAGATAGTCAAATAATTTGAGCACCAGGCTATGCAAAATATCTGTACACTCAATTTTTCAGCTGCCTTCAGCCAGGTTATTTCAGAGTGTAATACATCCATCTCTCCCACAATAATGCTTCTTCGGCTCTCGCCAAGCTAAATAAATGCCTGCCTTCATGATGTCCAAGAGTGGATGTCTCTCAGTAAATTGAAGCTCAACCCTGAAAAAATTGAGTTTATTGTCTTTGGTTCCAAGGCTCAACGTCAGAAGATTTCCTCTCACTTTCCTGTTAGCATTCTTGGTAGCCTTCTTCATCTGGTTGATTCTGTTAGAAATCTAGGTGTGTGGTTTGATGCAGATTTTTCATTCTCTGAGCATATCAAGAGGACTTGCAAAGTGTGCTTCCTTCAGATGCGTGACCTCCGTCGAATTAGAAAGTATCTCACTCTTGAAGTGGCAGTCCTTGCTGCAAATGCCTTGGTTAGTAGTCGTCTGGACTATTGTAACTCTCTGTTCAGAGGTTTGTCCGGTTTCAATCAGTACAAATTGCAAAGTATTCAGAACACCCAGGCTCGTATTGTTACAAATCATGGAAAGTATGCTCATGTTACACCCATTCTACAGAAACTCCACTGGTTGCCTGTTAGGTACCGTTGCATTTTCAAAACTGCAACACTTGTGTATAAATTTTTGCATAGTGGTTCTCCTTCTTATTTCGAACTGTTCTTGTCTTTTAGTAGTTGTCCCTATAGTACTAGACATAGTCACCCAGATCGTCAATACCTTACAGTTCCTCCTTTCCATTCAGCAGTCTTCAAGTCAGCCAAACAATTCGGCCATAGTTTTGCCTTTGATGCTCCTAAGATCTGGAATGACCTCCCTCAAGATGTTCGCGGTGCAACATCAGTTGCCTCCTTCAGAAAGAAGCTTAAAACATACCTGTTTGCAAAAGCCTACCCACCATAGCCTCCCCCGTCACATCTGTGTCTCCTTGGTATGACCTGGCTATGTCCCTTGATTAACGCTAACTACCTTGCTTTATGTTTAGATGCGCCTTAGAGTCCATCAGTGATGGAGATTAAGCGCTATAAAAGTCCACATTATATTAGATAGATTAGAAATTTAGGCCAGTGGAAAATGGTTGCATTGTTCTCCTCTTCCAATTTTATAACCAAAAATCAAACAGCAAGAGCAGGTTCACAAAGTGTGTCACCATTGCTTATTTCAGCTGTAACCACTTTAGTGGATGAATAATGCAAGAAGACAAGACCTTTTGCCCAGTACAAACCCTGAGGTACTACCTGGACCGCACTCAAGATCTGAGAGGTGCTAGATCCCTGCTTTTTATCTCCTTTAAGAAGGGTCATACCTCAGCCATTAGACTGGCTACCCTGTTTTCATGGTTGAAGCAAACTATCCTCCTACACTACAAACAAGCAGATCAACAAGCCCTGGACCTGGTCCAAGTCAAAGCTCATGATATTAGAGTCTTTACGACCTCTAAAGCCTTCCACAGTGGAGTATCTATGGATCAAATCCTGCAAACTTGTCACTGGAAGGCACACAAAAGCTTCAACAATTTAATCTATCTTATGTGTGTGTGTGTGGGGGGGGGGGGGGGGGGGGGGGGGGGGCTGGCTCAACTCTCAGCAGCCAAGCCTTCCAGAATCTAACAACCCAGGAATATCGGGTGCCTTTGATACCACATCACAGGATATCTGGTAAGAGTATCATATTACTTCATTTTGTTTTATTAAGTCTATATTTAAAGGTATTTAACATATATTTTATTTCCTGAGGTGACCAAACATATAATAACAATAAAGTATAATTTCAATTACTAAATTATGAGTAGCAAGAATAAATTGCTTGCATTCATAGACTTATATGTTGAGCACAGCACTCGCCCACTTCCTTCATAAGTCCAGATATCTAGAGAGTAATTGTATAGTCTTCTGTTTGTGACTATCATTCAAATTTTTGGCTATTTCAGTGCCGAGTTACCATGTGCACTTTACTCGGGACTCAGACTGATATTTAGATTCATAAGGTATGAATAGAGTACAAGAAAATAAATCGCTAAATATATCTAGTCTCAGCTGCAATCTCTAGTGCTTGGGATTCAGCATCTAGTTCCAGATGATAAGCTATTGCAGCGCAATAAAATTGATAATGTTACTTAAATATAGCTTTTATAAGCTACAAGCTTACCATCTAAAACTATACGTAGCCTCAACTTTCCTCCCCACCGTATTACAGCTAAGAGGTAAGGGTAAATCAATTTGAAGAAGAAGTGTTACAACATCACCGTCACCAAGTACACCACCATCTACGTCACCTTGGACCTGATAGTGCTGCCACCTAGCAGGTGGCTCGGCCATTTTATGCTCCTTTTTCTTGAGTTGGCCGAGCATCAGAAGGCCTGCCGAGACAGCATCTCATTCCAGATGGTAAGCTTGTAGCTTTTAAATGCAGTTGGCCATGTTGGTGCTTTGTACCAAACAAAACAAATTCTTTCTTGTCAGGATATATCTTGTGCTTGTTGGAAAAAATACCAATCAACATCAGAAGCCACCTTTTTGCCACTAATACATGTGAGTCACCTCTTTTTGATTTAATTAATTCTGTTCACTAACTGTACTAGGCACCTGTCCACATGTTTTTGAACAGTACTTTATATACTCAAACCTTTTGGATAAGGTTACTGGTCTTTATGTGCTACTTTCACTGATGAGCTACTTTCACTACTGACTCTACGTTTTCTTTTACAGTGTGCAGTTTATGTGAACTCAGTTACTTTTCTTAGCATTTTCCTTTTGTATTGACATGTTCATTTCTCATTCAACCGTGTTCAGCCAGGGTTTCACCTTCAGAAACTCTAGAAAGATCAAAGAGAACAGGTCCTCTCGGGATCTCTTATCTTCCTCTGAAGCAGCTGATACCTGATGAACATGACCATGGCTGCTAGGGACTGATGCATTCTTGCCAAAACAGTCTGGATGTTTGAAGATCTGTTTGGAGTTAGAATTATCTTTGACAAAATGTGTTTATGAATGCATGTCCTGTGGGAATATCTCATCTTCTGCAGCAATCAGCATTGGATCACCACGACCATGTTTGTGAGGTATGGACTCGATCTTGAAAACACAGTTGACTTGTTTGATGATCTTGTTGGAGTTTGAACTAGCTTTGTCAAACTTTATTGTCAATTATTGTCCTGTTATCCCTTATACTACTGGATCTAGATGCACCGTCTGTTCATTCTTTTAGAATATTTGACAATTTTTCCCTTGGGCGTGATGTGTGACATTTTCAACAAAAACATTATTTTTTTAGGTTTAGGCATTGTCAAAGTTTTGAAAGAAATTACACCAAACACGTACATACACTTGGTCTACTTTAACAAGTACGTGCTTTACTTTGCAAAAATAGAATCAGATCAAATTAGGAGAAAACTCGGAATTATGTCGAATATAACAAAAGATTAATTTAGTATGTGATTAGCTATAACAAGTGATGGATTTAAAGAAAATTTGAGTTGATGTACTGGCTCATTGCAGGTTTTGCTATATATTTATCTATTTACAGTGAAGTTATGATGGTGATACTGGTCACTGTTCAGGTCATCTGATTAATGGTACACACAAACTGTATGTTTTTCTTAGTAGTTAATATAAAGCAATGTTAATTCATGGATATATTCCCAGCACTTTACTCTCATCTACTGTCAATTCAATACCTAAAAACTGCAAAAAAAAATTGAATTGCTCTGACAATTACAGAGGTATAGCCCTTAGTGGGAAAATTGGTCGATATGATAATACTAAAATAAAATATAAATATTTTTACAACCTGTAAATTTCATTTTGGTTTCAAACTAAAACATTCTACCCATTGTACCTTTGTCTTGAATGAGGTGGTTGAGTATTATGTATGTAATGGATCTCACTTGTCCTTTGTGCTTCTAGACTGCAGAAAGGCATCTGATAGAGTGAACTACTATAAGCTCTTTTCACTATTGATCAACAAAGGTTGATGTTCAACAGCAAGATTTCTTTCTAATCTATACACAATGAAAAAAAAAATCAGAGTTAAGTGGGGGAACTCTCTCAGATCAAGCTAAAGTAACAAATTGTGTTAAACAAGTTAGCATTCTGTCTTCAATTTTTTATAGTGTACGTGGATTGACTTCTGTTGAAATTAAATGAATCCAGAATAGGGTGTCACATTGGAAGCAATTTCTGTGGTGCTCTAGGATACGCAGATGATGTGTAACTGTTATGCCCTCACTTTCTAATCTGAAAGTAATGCTTAGAATTGCCAATGAGTTTGGAAACAATTTAATGAAATGCCAATTATTAGTATATATATTCAAACTGTGATAATCAAATTGAAAGTTTAGACCACACTGGCATATTTATAAGAGCTCTACCATATGTTAATCATCTGGATAATTTAACTGCTCCTAAACTAGGAGATCATGCTGTTTCTTAATGCAATGGAATATTGAATACTTTCTCCAAATTGTCATGTACAGTCAGATACAAATTGTTCAAGACATACTGTATGCCACTTTATGATTTCTTAAAATGGGATTTGTCGGGTCATTAGTTTGAGAAGTTTTATAAACCATGGAGAAAATGTGTTAGAAAAATCTCAATTTTAACAATTTGCAATTTATTTTATTACACCTGATTTGTTCTGATTTTCCAGCAGAGAATCAGTTTGGTAAAAGGGCACTCAATTTCTACAGTAACATACTTTGTAGTGCAAACAAACTGGTAAATCTGTATGGCAGGCTTGCAATTGTATCACATACATAGCATCAATAAACATGAATGATTAAAGAATCTAGAAAGGTACACAAAATAACTGGTATATCATATGAAACTCCACCATATAGTAGGTAATTGCAGTAGTCCATTCAACTGCTAATCATTGAGTTTGCCAGCAGGGATGTAGTATCAACAATGAAGAATTTTCGGATGCGTCAGAGGTCCTTGAGATGATAGTAGCAGGCATGACAAACCTTCGTTATGTGAGAGGCAAAAGTGTTTCCAGAGTCAAAAGTAAACACCTAGGTTCTTAATTTCTTCATTTGGGGAATCAGAATTTCCAAGAAGCTGGGTGGGAAATTTTTGTATGACGGGCTTTGTGGCCTTGTTATCCCCAGGTATGTTTCTCTGAGTAGACTTTCTCACAGATTTCCATCTTGAACACAAAACACAATTTGTTATCTAATCATTACGTCTTTATAATCATCACCAAAATTACTGAGTTTTGCTCTAAACCCCTCTGTTATTTGTGTAGACATACAGAAAATGTACCTATAGTAGGTTTTTTTATTGGTTCACAGTACTTTCCATTTTTTTAAATCAGCATATCAATCTTTTGTTTCTCTTGCTCAGGAAAAAACAACACATTGATTTTTAACTAATAAGGCTCTTTTATCTAGTTGAATGGTTATGTTAAGATGTATATGTTTAACACTAACTGTAACATGTTAGTCGTGCCAAAAAATCAATATGTATATAGGGTGTTAATAATATTAACCTGCACATTGACTTTATTTTCTCTCCTGTGAACATGTACATACTTTGTCCCATGAACTTCATACATTACCCCAGTCATTTAATTAACACTAACTGTAACATGTTAGTCGTGCCAAAAAATCAATATGTATATAGGGTGTTAATAATATTAACCTGCACATTGACTTTATTTTCTCTCCTGTGAACATGTACATACTTTGTCCCATGAACTTCATACATTACCCCAGTCATTTAACTTGGTAGATTATTGCTTGTCACATGTACACTTCTACACTTGTACAGAACTGGTTTGAAAGGCTTGCAATATGGCAGACTTAAACAACTGGCATAGAGACGTCTCTCGAACCACTGACTTTGAGGGAACCCATTGGTGAATTGTATTGCTATAGAAATTTTGTCATGCCATAATAATGAATCTACTGGCTATACTATTAGAAATGATGAAGCTATGACATCAATGATCCCTTGAAGTGGACCTGTGTGTGTGAGAGAGGCTCACCAAACGCTATCAGAATTGATGGTTCCATCTGCTCTACCCGCTTAATAATTTTCTTTGGTTACTGTGTCTAACATGTTTAATGCAGTAACCACTAAAATGGCAGGAAATAATTCAGAAATGTGAGATTAACAAGTTATGGTTATCACAAATGTTTGGATAAGATGTAAACACTCAACATTATGATACAATTTTGGGGGTAAGGGGAGAAATGTGAAATTTGCCACATCTGAAGTGATGCCTTTAAGTTTTAAGGGAAAACATTGCATCAGTCATATCACAGTTTTGATGGCAATGGAAATCAATGTATTCCAGTGGGTTAAGATTAATCAGTCATAAACGAAAAGCCATGAAACTGTCAACTCTCACCATTTAGGACAAGGAGAAACACTTGACTTCAGAGTTGTGATGCAAGCATATTCTCCACGACTAAACCCCCTTTGTTCACAAATGGATCCATTCCTTTCAGTGTAACATAAAAATACCCAAGCATGGAAAGAAATTTTTTGATGCATTGTGACAATATGAACTTAGTTACTTCAAGGAATTTATGCGAATTAGATGTACTTTTCAGATTGATGGGATTGCTAAAAATACTCCACTGAATAAAGGATCTGAACAAGACCGTTTAGGATATATTGATCACATTTGTTTAAAACAGTGTATATCTGTTGTAATTTTATAATTTCCCAGTCTACAAATAGGAAAGCAAGTAGTTATTTCAGACAAGAATCTTGCCAATGCTATAACACCTCAATATGCTGTTACTATCTGAAGCATATGTTGAGAGAGATCTGCTTGCTCCCTGAGTAGAAGTAACAGTGTCACTAGCTCCCCTTTGATGGTTGAACTCTTCTTTTGTTTCACTATGGTGGACGTGGTACCTCTCAGGCTGTCATCTCAGTGGATCAACTTCTTTTGTCTGATATCTGCATTGTTGAGTATTCCAAGAATCAAACCAAGTGAGTATATCAAGCAGTCGAGACCATGGCTGTGGACGTGTTCTTGCTATTGTATTTCATTGAAATGACTGTCTTTGAAGGAATCGTTGCACTTGATATATAGTGCCTCACACTTCCATGTAATTTCCAGCAATCAGCTGAAGGTCATATCTCAATCTGTGAACCAGTCTCGGCAATACACTCCTCACAGAAATCACTGTTATTATTATCCCCTATTACTATCCTCTCCTTTCCTCCTGTAACTTTCCTCTCTTCTCCTTTTCTCTCTTTCCTCAATCGCTTATGCAGTCACTCTAATGTCAAACTCTGGAGTACTCCTTCATAGTCATCTTTCTCTTCATTCTTTTACCTCTAAGCATTTTACATATTGCAAAAGTATTGAGACAAAACATAAAAGTGAATTTTTTTATTATTACCTGATTCATATTTTCAAATTTGATTTCTGAAAGAAAGGTTTGATTTTAAATATTCGAGAATAAAAGCCCATTTTGATGGGTAGGTTCTGCTTTGTCTCAGTACCTCTAGGTGAGGTGCAATAGGACACCAGTAAATCCTGATGTCCACTGTTCTCCATATTTTCCAACAATGCTTGATCCATTGCGCCTGCATCTGACAACTACTCTATGTCCTGCCGAACATTGTGCCACCACCATGGCCGCCACCATATGCCCATCAGTGCCATCATTGTTAACATGATAGCCAGAAGTGATAACACCATTTACCTCTATTGACCCCTCAGCTACATTGCCTCCTCCAACCAAGGAGAAGGTGCTTAAACAAACATGGAATATAATAACAGAACATGTGTGATAGAACCAAAACTAGGACATTATCCCAGAAGATATTTCAAATCCCAGGACATAACCCCGTACTATTTTTTTTTTTTTTGGGGGGGGGGGGGGGGGGGGGGGGGGGGGGGGGGGGGAGAAGTGGGGCGAGGGATTGGCAATTAGACACCAGTTGTAATGTGTCTTTATCTATACTCCTTATATAGATATGAATAAATAGAACTATGGAAATTTTGTCTACCCCAAGAAAATGATTTGGGGGTTACATTAATTACATCCTGGGGTTTAAAATATTTCATGGGTATTTGTACTCCAGTAGATTTTCCTGTGAGCATTGTCCTTCTACCAATAAAAGCATATCAAGGTTATCTGCAAGGAAAATCAATGCACGCCATTTTATAACTTTCTTTAAGCACGAAACTAGTTGTCACAATATTGGTTTAATTAAAAAAATTTAAAAAGTAAAATATAAATATCAACGATACATCATCAATATGATCAATAGTTATCTCACACTAGTATATGAGGAGAAATTCTGAATAACAAATACCACATTATTTATATTAATTTAACAATATCTTATTTTCTTCTGTTCAAATTTTTTTCTCCAAAAATAGTCATATAAAGGTTGTTCTGTTTCTACATGATGAATCATAAAAAATACAAACATCTTAAATGCATTGGGAAAGTCAAGAACTCATTGTGGAAAGAAGCCTTGTTGATGTACTATCTGAAACAAGTAATTAATTTTTAACAATTTTAAAAGAACTACCAACTAATACTTTATTGCAAATGTTGACGTCTCTAAATTAGTTCACCTGTCTTTAACCAATTTTGGATTTTGGAATGCAAAAATGGTGAAAATTTGATGCTGGGGAGAGTTCCTGAAGAAACTGTTAGGACCATTTCTTGGTGGGTACTTTGCCCAGTGGGCACTATTCAGTACATCATACCCATTATGTCTATGGCAATGCAGGGGTGTTCGTCTTCATGGGAATATATTTTACTGTTGACACCAATATATTATGAGAATATTGATAAAATTTGTGCTAAATCTCTCTGTTAATCAGTGGTTGACTGACTTACCCAAAGAAATAGATTCCATTTACAGGACACGTGTAAGCACTTGTACCATCATAATTGTTACCCACGTCTAAAAACTCCTCGGTGAATTGTATTGCATCTCCACTGTTATAGCTCACTGTTCGTCCATCGAATGCTGTGAAAGCTGTCTCACCAACCATCATCAGTCTCTGTTGAAAGATGTGTTGTGATGGGAGAGCAACTAAGGCCAGATTCATGAAAGGTCTATAAATTGTGATTCTAATGATACCTTTATAGCACTTAATCTCTATCAGAAGAGAGTCTATTAGGTTCTTTAGGCAGAATAATCTCAAATCAAAATTCTAGTACATTAAAAATGGATCAGCATCACAAAGGAAACTGGTATACAGGAAAATAGTTGATATGCTGAAATTGTGAAGAGGTAGGATTTCAGTTCATTATGAATGAGAAAAGAAAAATAAATGGATATTATCAAATTTGTCTTAAAAGAAAAACATGATTTTTAAAATGCAAAATTTTTTGAAGACGAGGCTTTATTTATTCTCAGCTGATGTTCGAAATTTTGGCTTAATAGGACATTGCTTTGTGGTCACTATAAGCTTCTCTCTTTGCTGTTGCATTTGTATGAAAACCTTGCAATATTTTGATGGACAGCTCAATAAAAGCTTGCTATCTTTTTGCTGGAAAAAACACAAATTCTAGACAAATCTTTTAGATTGGAAACGTTTTCATGAATCTGACCCCTAATAGTACTGCAAAATTTATTCCAAAAACTTTATATTTTTCTATCAACAAATGCACGAACCTTAAACACACAGGAAATGGCGAATACAAATGCACAGTAACATTTCCCATGCCATAGTCATGAGGTCTGTTCCTGACCTCATCCAGTGAATTTGTCCATGAGTGCTATCGTATTGGTCTTATTGGTTAGTCGCAAAGGTCAGGATTGTAATCATAGAGAGCATAAAAATATCAAACATATTTAATCATTAGTAAATTCTCACATTAAGTGCTCCTCACTTTAAGTGTCTTGTGGATAATATTTAGGGTGTTATTAGTCTTAAGACTTATCTCTATGGTGTTACAACTAGTTTTGGCCACTCCCCAGTAAAAATATAGGCGAGTTATCCTGTTTCAACAGACCATTAGTCATAGCAGTCTCCAAATTACTGCACAAGAGTGATTGTGGCTACTTATAAAGCAAATTTGTGTATATTTACATTTCTGTCATGTGGTCCAATGTGAAAACCCACAAAGTTATAAACGATTTTAACCTCTATTTATGATAAAATCAACCTTTAATTTTTTATGTTCTGTTTGTTCTGAATTACAATCCACCAAAAAGCCTTTTAAGGATGATGTTTTGTGTATATTAAATTAAGTATACCTGTCTCAGTTCCATATTTTCTTGCTGCAGTACACTAGTTGCCTCTTTCATGGAGTCGATTTCATCTTCCATATGACTTATCTAGTTACAGAAATACAGAGCCCACAATAGACAGTCTTTTAAGTATCTTAAAACACTGGAAAACACACACACACCTTCACCCCCACACGCACACACCCCCACAAGAAATTTGTTTTTTGGCAGTAGTTTTCTGGTTTTTGTTTCATCATAATATCAAAAACAATGGTGATAAGGATGTGGTCATTTGCCTTATTTAAACCACATTCACACTTCTCTAGACAAATTGATTTCAATCTTTGATTGAATCTGGCTTAGGCTGACACATCAGCTTGTAAGTTGTTGAATGCGTCATAAATTTTTGGTCTCACTTGTGACATCACATTATAAATTAGTTTAGTTCTTACATGTAAGTCAAACATAGACACTTTACTAGTAATGGATTCCTAAAGTACCAGGAAAGTGTTTAAAAAGACCCTATCTCCACCAAAATCCCCCCCCCCCCCTTTGAGTATGTTGCCTTATAGTTTTCTAAAGGTTTGCAATAATTGAAGGCAACATTTGTCACAGATACCCAAGCCAGCTTGTGCTATCTGATTAACAAACGATAAAAGTCTGTTCATCTGTCTGAAATCCCTAGTCCGAATCCTCACATTGTGTGTGGTGCCCTCAGCCCTCGGCTTAAAATGCTGTTTTATAATATGATGTGACAAGGTGATGAAAAGATGCCAGGCTTTAGAGATCTGTTTCAGGAAAGTTTGCATGTCGTATGGACATGTATAATGTGACAGTCAGATATATCACTTTTTTCTTTTATATAATATCCCTAATACAACCCCTGCCCCCCCTTTTCAGTCATATAGTATATCTGCTTTCTTTCTGCCTCAAGCAAAACTATTTCCTGATTGGAAATATATAATCTGTACCACAAGCAGGAGTAGAAATACCGATTTACACGGTTAATTCCAGGGACTTGATTACAGGTTTTTGAAATTCCAATTTAAAACAGAGTATATTGTAGAAATCCAGTACAGAATCGGGTAGTTACCTTTAAAGAGTGGTCCTGAATGATGTTGTACAGATCTTCTAGTGTCATAGAGCCATTTGGAAGTTCCTGAAAACATATATGTTCAGTGAGTATACTTTGCTGTGGTACACTTTGCTTGCACAAACACATGTCTTTATTTTTTCAGTGAGTGAATTTGTAATAGTGACATACAATATAACATACAGTAATAATAACATACAGTACACAGAATAAATACACCAAAATACAGAAAGGGTTACCTGGTCTTAGTATATGTGACTCTCAGCAACATCTAATTCAGCGGATTATGTCATATTATTGGAATAGAGAGGGGTTAATTCACTGAATGCCTCACTGAAATGAACGGACTTGAATTAATATGCTTTAAGTTGGCAAAAGGTAGCAATGAGAGGCGACTTTCCAAGAATAAAACCAAAAACAATCAATGTCTATATAATTGCATAATAATACCCATTTGTCATGCACCTCAACATATGCTGATACAGAAATTAAGCAGTATCAAGGTATGTCTGATTTGATTGTAAGATGTATGCAGACACTCCATAATTTAGTCCAACCAAAGTTTATTTCACAAAATCTTGGGGAAATCTTGAAACAACTTGTAGCAGTCTTACCTTGAACATTCCAAGGTTAACACACAGAGCTAAAACTACCAGGAGCTTCATTTCTCAAGCTTTTCTGTAACACATTTGTCTGGAAATTAACAATAGAGCATACTTATGCAAAAGTATTTCCACATGTTGGTTCTCAATCATTCAAATGCAGCTGAACATCAATATACTGATAAAGGTTAGTTATTTGATAACCTGTCATTATACTAAATGGGTGATAACAGCGCATCATGATTTACAGATGATTACCAAAACAAGCATGCCCTAGATGCTCATGAATGACTGTATTTGTACTTCAAGCTTAAGTTCTGTTTTACCTTATAGCTGTGTGCCAAAGACCGGGAAATAATGCAGAATAAAGATTTATGTCCAACACCAAACATTAGCTTCCCATTAAAGGTGTAATAATTATATGTTTTAATACCTTCTCAAAAGTGTGTAGCTGTTTTAACCGTTTCAGTACCTCCCTGTCACTTATTGCACCTGTATCTCCCATTGATACACCCCTGGAATTGTTGAGTCATGTCATATGGAGGGTGCATTTTCACCTTTGCTGTTATTGATACCACAGGCTGGCTTGTGTTGTCTAGTCAAAGTTGAGCATATGCAATGACAGAAATAACAGATGTACCAACCCCGAACCATCCCATGCTCGTAAAATAGACACCCCCTTCCTCTTTATTAGTGATGATGTATTTACTTTAGAGGAATTTCTGACGAAGTCCAATGCACTGTAGAATCTCAGTATGGAAATCTCAGTCAGGGGATCTTCAACTATAGACTGTCTCAGGCCAGATATGTTGCTAAGAATATCTTTGACATAATTTTCATGAAGTTTAGAGAGCTTATAACTAATATATGTCACAAATAGGAAGTTGCCACTTTGATAGCTAGTCCATATGGTGCATTCTGTATATCACTGGAGACTCCTATCCAGTAATCCAAGCATTGGATCTAGAGGACCAACAGTGAAACTTGATCCCTGGTGCATGGTTGAATGGTTTTGGCAGGCAAAACATAAACCATAACATTAGTGCAACTCGTCCAAGAAAAGAATTTCAGGACACAGAAATTTTCTGAAGTTTTTCTACAATATTATTAGTGCTGTGCCATGACAGGAGGGAACGGTATAACCAGTTTTCAGTTGTAAACATTATTTTTTGTTCAAACAATATGCCATTATATTTTGACTCTGATGCAGTAATTGTGATGTAGTTATTTTCCTTCATTTTATGCAAATTCTTTTAGAACTGTCAAGAACCAACCAGTTATTTTTATATATATTTTACTGATAAGAATTGGGATACTATTGTCAATATTAGAATTTGAATTACCTATCACAACTTTGTCAAACAGTTGGATCTTACAAGTCCTTCTTGTGACCTTATTAAACAAAGGATATCTTACAAGACCCTTTTGTTAGCAAAACAGAAGAGATCTTACAAGTCCCATCTGGAACTTAGTCAAACAGAAACATGTTGCAAGTATATATATATATACAAGGTGTTGCAGATCCTTCTTGTAACTCGGTCAAACATACAGTTATGGTATGAGGACAATAACTGAAAACAACAAAAGTCAAAGCCAAAGTTGGGGTTTTATGTTCCGTTCAACAGCCAGGATCATATTGGGACAGGTCCTCAGCATTGCCACACGTGGGACTGGAACCCACAGAGGTGACAGCCTATGATTAGATGCCAAACTTGCTAACCACTAGGCCACCAAGGACTGAAAACAACAAAACAACATAGCTTTATTAGTAATGATATTGACATAAGTACATTACTACTTAGTCAATATACATAAGATCATTACCAATTACATCAACATAACTTTCTTACTTATGACTTGGCCACAACTTCATTATTTAAAACTTGCCACACAGCGAAATGCAACCAGTAATACAACAAAACTCTTTATCAAGTAGTAGAATACACAAAGACCAAGACCACCACCAGTCACACACAAAAATGTTTAAAGTTCAGTTAAAACTTAATGATTACTTAATCAGTTTCTGTTTGGGTGCTGGGTGTGGTTGTAAAACTACTAGTCATAGTTGTTATGGTGTGTGTAGTGGTGGCTATGCCGGCAGAGGAAGTAGCATGGGTTATAACAATTCTGGTAGTGCCCAAGGAAAGGATAACTCAGCTTCCAGGCATTCTGGGTCACGTCTTTTGGAGAACTTGTTGGCCTCCATCCTCTGTCAGCAGCTCTTAATCCTCTTGATCGGATAGTCTGCTAATGGTACTGGTGGTCCAGCATCATATAACAGCGCAGTATAATACAATATAACGTGCATATCTAATCCCACGAGTGCTCAAAAATAAATTTACACAAATATAAACTGTAAAATATTTCGTCATAATAGAGCTTTGACAGAATGCCAGACTTGAACATAGGAACTTGAAGAAGTTGGTCAGTTTTCCTAGCATTATACTTGTCGTAATGCAAAAAAAGACTCAAAAGACGCTTGCAAACACTTTTGTCAGTCTTAAAAGCACACTAACAGGGAACCAGATGAATAAACAAGCTAAAGAGGTCTTTATTCAGTGCAACTTAATCAGATTATTTTCACTGAAGCTGCAAAACAATGAATTACAGTAGTCATATCTGATGCTGACTAAGGAATTTGCCACAGTAACAGCCACTGCCTTTGTCAAACATCTCCTGATTTTTGGAAGATCAAACACCAATGATATAAGACATGCAGACTGATATAACAATACTTTATTCCTCTCAGATGCTGTTACAAGCTTTAAAACAGCCATGTATTACAAGTGCCAGTTCTTTCAGGCACTCATCCCCCTCACTGCCCTGTAATTATCTCCAAAAATTGAGATATTATCTCGAAAAATTGACTTAATATCTCAAAAATTGAGATAGCTATCTCAAAATATTGACTTAAAATCTCAAAAATTGAGATAATTATCTCAAAAAATCGACTTAGTATCTAAAACAATTGGCTTAATATCTAAAAAAATTGAGACATTATCTAAAAAAAATCGACTTAGTATCTCACAAAATTTAGTTATTATCTCAAAAAATCGACTTAATATTAAAAAAAAGATTTAATATCTCAAGAATTAAGATAATTATCTAAAATAATTGACTTAACATATCAAAAAATTGAGATAGGATCTCAAAAATTGACTTAGTATCTAAAAAAATTGAGATATTATCTCGAAAATTGACTTAATATCTCAAAAAATTGACTTAATATCTCAAACAATTGAGATAATTATCTCCACAAATCTACTTAGTCCCTCAAAAAAATTGAGTTATTATCTCAAAAATTCGACTTAGTATATCAAAAAATTGACTTAATATCTCCAAAAAAATTGAGATAATTATCTCAAAAAACGACTTAGTATCTAACAAAATTGAGATATTATCTCAAAAAATCGACTTAGTATCTCAAAAAATCGACTTAATATCTCTGGAGCTATCTCTAGCCGATATTAGCTGACTAAAGGGTGGGGAAGCCAGGACGTGAGTTGGGACAACTGAAGCAAGGGAAACTGCAGAGTTTATTTGACCTACACAATAGGGTAGTACATCCCTGCTTGTCTGGAATCCTCTCCCGACATGTCTTGGGTTTGGGTTGTTTTCTGTAAGATTGAATCTGAAAGTCTTAAGGCAAGCTGTAGAGGCAAACAGACATGTCCTATCTGTTAAGTATAAGGCATAGTTATCTCCCAATAACACTGGAGCATTGTCCAGACTCATATTGTCCAGACTGATATATTTTTACAGTCAGGATTCAGTTCCATGGAGAGGGAGATGTGCTTCTGACAATATCTCGCATGACATTGCTTGAATTGACACTTTAAAAGTTTGCCCTGTGAGCAATACGTCTAAACACTCATACCAAATAAATCCTGGCCTGAGAAATATCCAGTTCTGGAAAAACATGCAGTGAAGATCAAGTGATACATTGACTGTCCCAGCCTTAGTTTTATTAGGTGACTCTGTTTCAATTAATTTTTTGGTCAACACTTATTCCCTCTTTTCCCCAGAAATTGCTAGTTGGAATATACTTAAAGTGATTAGGACAAGATGGTTTCCTTGTAGGCAGAGCCACAGTCGGGATGAAGAGTTGTGGTAGGTCAGTGAAATATGATCTATGTTTGATATTTTACCGACCCTCAAAGAAAAGCTGGGAACCCCTAATAACCCTAATGCGGGTGTTCCAGTGGAGCTGACAAGTCGGTAATTATGTCTTTTTGGGAGTCGGGACCAATGTTTACATAGTCTGTAACAGTCGGTTATAGTTTCCAGGCTTGTCGTAAAGAGTCGGTTTGATAAAACATGTTTGATATTTCTACAACTGTTTCCAACTCTTGCAACAGACCCTAAATACATCCACCTAATAAACAGGCATGACGGTTAAGTTAAGGGCTTGTCGGTTACACTTCCCACCTTGTCGGATAATATAGCAGGCCTGTCTGTATCGTGCATGCGGGTTGTCCCAAAAATAGCTTTCCAGACTGTATGTAATGACAAACTGAATGTACTTGAAAGGAAACAGACTGTGCGGGAAAACATACCACACTGTCGGTAACTTTAGCCAACATGTCTGTAAATGTTTTTCAAATTCTGTGGTTATAAAAGGACAAGTTGTCACATGCACTTCATTTGGGCTTTGCCACTGAAGAGCAGCATTTTACTTTTAGTGTTTTTTTAAAAGAAGCTTAAGTTTTGAGATAGGCTGGACTGGCTGGGAGTGAAACTTGTTCTCTGAGGTTTCACTTAGTTTAAGCTTTTGTTTTTTTAAAAAGCTGCAATTATACATATAATTTGATAAGCATGCCAAGGGGCAGAAGGAGGATGATTGAAGTACCTACTGATACTCAACCGGAGTTTTGTTTAGAGGACACAGCAGAAGATATTGAGAGGAAAAGAAAAGAGAGGGAGGAGAGCGAGAGCTTAGAAAGGTTACAGACAGAGGAGATAGAACGAGAAGAAACTGAGGAGGGAAGGACTGAGAAAAGAGCTACAATGGACACAGACACTGATGTAGAATCATATCAATCTAGGAGAAAGAAGGGGCAAATAATATCTATTTTCCTGAGCGATTCTAATGAAGAGGCGATTGTCAAGTTTGTGAAGCAAAATGCAGAATTATGTGACATGACTCATGCCAAATTCAAAGACAAGCAGAGGAAGGAGGGTCTCTGGAAAAGACTAGCAGCTTCCAGGAATTTATCTGTCAACACTGTCAAGAAATGGTTCAAGACTCAATCTACCAGATATGGAAAGCTAACCCACACAAAGTCAGGACAAGCTGCAGTGAAGAGCACTGAAAAACAAACCTGGATACATGAGAGATGCAGCTTCTTACAAGGCCATATTAGAAGGGAGGGACTGTCTAAATCTTCTGCGTTTAAGTCAACACTGAGACCGTCTGGGGCCACAGCCACAACTTCAATTCCAGACACCTCAAGAGAGACTGAATCTGAGATGAAAATCAGCATGGCATCGGATATTACTCATCAACCAGATACTCAACAAGTTTCAACACAAGCTGTTCAGACAAGCCAAGTAGCAGTACCACAACCTCCAATAGTGACTGTGAATCTCCAACTACAGAGGTCACAGCAATCATCATCATCACAGCCAGCATCCTTTCTTCTTGTGGATGACCAGCAGCTTGGGCCTTCCAGACAACTGACGTTTGCATTGAGCCCCACAAACACTTTTAACCCACCATCGGTCACCTTCATCTGAGTTGAAGAAAGTCAGCACAACACCTCTGGATAAACAAATCTTTTTGCAAGTTTCCCACCCAAACTGCAGTACCAGCAGATCGACACACCACAACCATTTTCACCTTCACAACTTCAACCTACACATTAACCAGTGCCAATCTTCCACTCAGCAAGAACCAGTAGGACCTCTCAGCCAATCAAGCCAACAGAATCAGCCCAAGTCAGTAGATTAGCCTGCACAAGTCCTTATCAAGACTGCTCACACCAAAAAGGCCCTTCTCACGGCCACTCAAATCTCAACAAAAAAAATTAATAGCTATAGCTATGCTATTCTCCCAAAACAAAAAAATACACCATCCCACACCTCACACAGCCCCAAACACATGACAAAAATTGAGTGAATGAGTGAGTAAATGTTTGATACAAATAAAAAAAATCTAACACATGCACACACACAAAAAAATAAAAGTTGAATGAATGTATGGATGGACTGCCAAACAGACTGATACACTGACTGACTGACTAACTTGACCAACATAGCTGACAGAGTCACTGACATACTGACTTACAAAGACTAACACACTTATTGAATGACAACTGTCGATGACTGCTACTGAAGTGACTGACAGAGACCAAAACACATAGTGACTGACAGCATGATTATTGAGTGCTGCAGTGATTGACAGAGTGATAAACTAAGGACTGACACAGTAGCAACAGAAATGACTGATTGACTGCCTTTTTTCCCAGATGACTGATATTTTATTCAGACTGACTCTGTTCACAGATAATTCTATAAACTTTTGCGGATTTATTTGCAAATAATATTTATTTTTAAAATACATGGGAAATACTTCAGTAAGAAATTTCTTCCAACTTATTAAAAAACTTTCTGTTTGCATGAAAAACAAAAAGAAGATGCAATTCTGAAATTCTAGGTTTGGTATTTGACCTTTGACATTAGGGGACTTGGGTTTAATTATTCTAATGTTTTTTTTGTGTTTTTTTTTTCTATTTGGACATGGGCTGAACATTGGTTAAAATATGTTTGGATTTTGTTGAAATTATGTTGGGATTTGGTTGAAAATGGGTTGGAAATTGGTTTAACATGTTTTGTGACACCATCAAAATAAAAGTTCTTGGAATAATTGGGCAGTCCTGAAAAGGATAGATAGATGCCAGCTAGTAGTCTTCCCAGTCTTTGTAATTCCTTTCCTCCTGCCCAGCCAGTGCCCCTAGGCTATTGAAGTAATCTTTCAGTAGGTCTTGTTGATGTTTGGCCTCCCTTGATGGGTTTCTGTAATTCTCATTGGGTCCATTGGCCACCTAGTCAGCCTGTGGGGGTTGTATGTTGTCTGCTTGGGTGGGTGGCCTGTCTGCTCCACACTGATGTCTTCCCAGCATGTTGTGTAGTACCACACATAACATAACATTATGTCCCTCACAACCTCTGGCCTTTGCTCCATGGTGATCAGTAGTACCCTGAGTCTGCCCACTAATATTCCAAAGATATTCTTGATCACCCTCCTCCCCCTGGATATCCTGTATTTGGCTGTTCTCTCTTCTCTGATCAGTTGTCTTCTGCTGTAGGGCTTGACCATCCAAGGCATGAGGGTAAAGGTGTCATCACCCAGCAGAAAGTAGTGTAGACTTGGCCCTCTAGGTCCAAGTGGTTCTGGTGGTGGAAGCCCCAAGGTGGCATTCTCAATTTTCTTCTCAGCTTGCTACAGTTGAATATCTGTGCATCAGATGAGGAACCACTTGACCCCACATCCACTCACAGGAATTTGTATTCTGCATCGACCAGGGATAGCAGTACCTTAGAGAAGTAACCCTTAAAATATTCACTGCCTGACTTCTTGGGCTTCTTCATAGCAATGTGTTTGCCATCTAGTGCACCAACAGCATGTGGAACATTCCATCTGTTTCTGAATTTCTCCCCCAACCCTCTCCACTCTTCAGGATCTGTTGGACAGGTCAAATATTCCTCCTGGAATTCTTTAAGGATTGGCTTTGCCTACCTTGGGGACGAATTTACAGATGGCAGTTCTGCCAACCCTCCAGTGGAACTGGAGTGAAGTGTAGGTTTCTCCTGTGGACAGGTGCCTGAGTGCAACTACCAGTTTCAATCCAATTTCTAGTGGCCTCCTGAAATTTGTGTGTGACTTTTTGAGCCTGTTGTAAATTCTTTCTTCAATGAGGTCAAAAAGGCAAATAGCATGCTGACGAAATTCTGGTAACCTGGTATGTCAGTTGTTATTAGTTTGTCCAAGAGTGTTCTGTAGCATCCTCTCTCCTCTCTTTAAAGTATCCAAGGTATCCTTCTTTGTGTTGGGGGCTGGGGCTGTGGTTGTGGTGCTGGCTGGGCAGGTGCTGGGTTTTGTTGTCTTTTTTGTCTAGAAATAAGATAAAAATAACAAATTCAACTCATACATAAGCCTGTCTGTACATAGCAGTTGTTAATTATCCTAGGTAAGTGTACATTACAATGCACTTGTCATGCAACATTAGTTTGTTTATTTTAGCATCACACTTGACAGAGGAATGAAGGTTCTTAAATGCTCTTTGATCCCTCGACTTTGGGCTTTAAAGGTTTTCATAAACATATTTGTCTCAATACATGTAGGCACAAGGGCCAATAGCAAAACATACATTTGTGACACAAATTCTTAAATCATAAAATGAAGGAAAATAGACTTGAATCAAACTTGTTTTATTTGTCATACAGATTGTATTCACAAAAACTGACAGTGTATGCTTTCTCTGAAGCTAAATACAAATGTCCATAGTCTCGTGTCAATTTACAGCAGTGACAACAACACGCCTGAGAATGATGAAGTCCACATATTATTATATCTGCCATAAACAGCTGTCCCAGACAAGTTACATTTCACCCACACTGTAGCTCCTTGGGTACAGGATGCTATGACGAGAAGTGTGCCCATTTTTGAAGGGCTGTCTTGACCACCTACATGAAACCCAGATGTGTCTGCTCCTCCCACAACCAGGATTGCTTCAGCAGTTTGTGTTCCATCTGCCATTGTATTTACGCTGAACAAAAATGATACACATCTGAAATATTCTTTTATATATCAACGCTAATAATATTAAGTAAACTTTACAAGAATGAACACAGCATATCTAATAGACCTGTTCCAATATTTCTATTGTTTCCATGATCGGAATAAGATCCCTCATTTTTGCAGTTTGGGAAGTTGATGTTTTCACCTGGAATTATCTTAAAGCCATTGCAAACCAAAATTGAAACGACTGTTTGAGGAAGTTTCGGTACTTTCGGATGGATTCCCAATTTGTCTAATTCCGGCATTAGATCCGATTTGTAGGGTGAATGCACACAAATTGTACGAAATCATTCTCAAAATTCAATTAGGAGTAGTTTGGCAGCAAATAAGAAAAAGGCTGACATGTAAGTTCTTTCAAAATGGGTCGTGTAGTCAGATATAACCTTAAATTGGTTTTGAAAAAAAACTGGCATTACATGATAAAGGTTTCTCTTTCCACAGTTTCAGGAGATCTGGTGCCTCATTCGCCTTTAATCATCAGGTTAGTTTAATCGGGACCTCAGTTAGTGACTGGGGGTACCTTTTTCAGGACCCTTCTTTTTCATCTCGGGTATCCCTTGCTTTTCTGCGTTGTCTAGCTGTGTGCCCTAATTCCCAAGTTGGGTTTTGGGGCTTGCCATCTTCATGTTTTTATGTTTTATCCATATTCATATGGTAATTAACTCCATACACATGCATAGGGGTAACCATCAGTATTACTAACAATAACAGTCATTGTATGATGACATGTAATAAGGAGTCAGGTTGGCGCCAATTATTCTGGGTCAGTAGCAGGCAACCACATTTCATAATGTCATGTAATCTCTGATATGTAATGATCTCTTGCTATGACTCAGGTAACCTGGGCATCTCTGAAATAGACATAATTAAATTGGATATGACTTAAAGGCAAAGAAATAAGCAAATGCACAGTAATATGCCAAGGTTTTGCGTGGCTTTTAATAAGGCTGGAATGCAAAATGCTTTCTATATTTGAGAAATGTTTCACCATCATTCTACTTTTAATTAGTATATGGCTGGTATTAATGAGGATGGTGCTAGATTTAAATGCTCCCACTAAAATTATATTGTACCATGGGTGGGAGCTGTGACAGAAACTTATGAGAGGAAAAGGGCGAAAGGATGTGTGGTATCCAATGGAAGTTGGAAAAGGTGTTTTGTAGCATTGCAGATTTTAAGTTGGGCTGGAATGGAAAAAAAAGATCACTTATTAGAAGTCTGGGTGAAGCCAGCAAAAGAGGCTTGTTGTTATTTAGAAGTGATGAGACAGAGTGGAAACCTAAAATCCAATGATTCTCAGATGGGACCTGAGGATTCTGATGGAAGAATCTGACAAAGTCAAAGTTGGGTTTTTATATCCTGTTCAACAGCCAAGGTCATACTGAGACAAGTCCTCAGCATTCCCTTGGAAAAGTTGTATGGAGATTAAAGCACTGAAACAACTGGTGACCCAAGGCTCTTCACAGGGACAGGGCAGTGGTGACTTATACTGTGATACTACTGTATTACGTAAACTACATTTCAAACAGCAAGTAAAATGTGAAATTAATGAAACAGTATCATTTTGCAAACAGTACAAGCTAACAGTTCTGACTTAAACAGATATATCCCATTGACAGGACAAGTATAGATACTGGTTGTAGCATCGTAAGTCCCACCTTCGTCTAACAGTTCATTTCTGAATTGTATCACATCCCCAGGGCTATAAGAAGTGGTTCCACTGCCATCAAAGGCAGTGAATGCAGTGCCACTTGCTAATTGAAACCTCTAAAATCAGAATATTTTGCATGGAAGTAACCAAGACAAAGCAACTATAAACTTTGGATTAAACATTTCTTACAGCAGTTGCAGACTTGAAACTGATTGACTGAATGACTGGGTGATTTACTGATTGATTAATTGATTGGTGTGGGTTAAATATTACTTTGTACTCCTTGTATAATATGATTAAGTATCAAGTATTTGAGGAGACAGAGGGAAGCAGGACATACTTGTGTTCTTCATAATTATTATTATTTATTATTAAGCAGCATTTATAAAGCGCTGTATCTTTGGAGCTCAAAGCGCTGTACAAAAATAAAAAAGTAAAAGTAACAGATTAAAATTTAAGAGTAGGCACATCTAAAAAGAAAGATCTTTAAAAGTTTCTTAAAACATGTGACACTGTTGGCATGCTTTATTGACAATGGAAGACTATTCCAGAGAGTGGGGCCAATGTTCTGAAAAGCTCGGTCCCCAGCTTTACTGAAAGTTCTACTCTGAACTAAGTTAAGGTTTGAACTTGATCTCAATTGACGTTGAAAGGTTGCTAGTTGAAGAAGTTCAGACAAATACGATGGTGCACTGTTGTGTAGACATTTGTAAACATAAGTCAGAATTCTGAATTCAATTCGTTGCTTCACTGGTAACCAGTGCAGTTTGTGTCGGAGACCAGAAGAGTGCTCATAAGAGGGAAGGCGATAGATCAGGCGTGCAGCTGAATTCTGTATTCTTTGGAGGTGGCTTATGTTTTGGTTTTTAATCCCATACAGCAAACTAGAACAGTAGTCAAGGAGAGATTGGACAGTGGCTTGCACTAGCGATCTGCATGCATCATGTGTGAGATACTTCCGTATACGGCTACATTTTCTGAGGTTAATGTTGATACTCCTTGCTTTAGCTTTCACGAAGTTATCCATATTTAGCAAGTTGTCCATCACTACCCCTAGATTCTTGACTGTAATGGGATATGGGACAGGTGTGTTACCCCTGTGTTACTGTGCCCGAAGGAAGCAATTACTTGACTTGTTACCTACGTTTTAAGGTAATATTATATACATAGTTAACTTACCTGTTTCATTCAAAGAAAATCCTTCTGCAAAGCCAAAATAGATTCTTTTTGGGCTGCAATGGATTCTTGCTGTTCAATAATTACCTATTTTAAAGACAAGTGATTCAAGATATCAATAGTTTCTATAAGTATTCAGTATATCAGCATCTCTTGGGCACTCTGCGTGATACCCTGAATAAATTCCAAAAATAATCTTCAAAATTGGTGAAAGCAAATAAACTAAAATTGAATTAAATAGTGTTTGGTTGCAAGTATAATGGTCTAATTTAGCTCTTTGTTAATATATGGAGAAATCATATGTTTCCAGCTAAAATATTGAGTTATTATTGCCAAACTACCCATTTCAAAACAGTTGCAAATGCTTTAGTTAGTAGCCGCCTTGACTGCTATAATTCTCCTTTTCGAAGTCAGAACTCAACATAAATTTCAGTGTGTTCACATTACACTAATCATGGCCGTAAGAGATAAATCTTATTATATTCCCACTATTCCCATTTAAAATTACACTGGATGCCTATAAGATACAGGTCATTTTTCAAAATAGGCAGCTTACTTTATATAAATTGATCTTTACATTACTAATTTAATGTAGAAAATATTGCTCTTCTTTGAAACACTAAGTCACCAGAATATGTCTACAGATCATGTAAAATAGGTACAATTTACTCATTTAAATTTATCCTGATAAATAGGTAAACTGGTAACAGTGTAAGTTCTTAAATAACCAGGTAATGAGACTATCCAGTATGAAAACCTCTTTCAGTTCAGAATTTTCCTTTTGCAATTTGTTGATTACATCTTGCTGTGCACTCTTCCACAAAGACAGTTCTTTTGTAATGTCTTGAATCTGTAAGTGACAAAATACAAAAACACAACAAATAAAATTAATTTAATCCTTTTTGTGTTTGTATTTTATGTATTTTGAAGCTATTTTATGCCCCGGTCACACTGCTCTAGTGTATTTTATGCTGTTTAAAGTAAATAGCTGTAGCAACGTTATTTTTTTGTTAAAAGTGTACTTTGATTTTAGGTTATTGCACACTTTTGGGGTCACCAGCATTTATGCTGCGTGGCATATAGGGATTGCTTTGTTGTCTTCTCATCTCTTTCTCTTCCAGAAAATATCTCAAACATGGCTTGATGGATTCAATTCAAATTTGGCATGTGGTTGTAATCAATTTTCAAGGTGTGCCTTATTTTAAGGTGACCATAAACTCCCATGTATAAAAACGTTATGTTATATTTGCATTTTTTTTTATTTTTCCTTAAAGTATACTGAAAATAACTTGAGACATTCCATTCAAATTTTTGCTTGTATATGTAACTGGCTATAAATAAGTGTCATAGAGTAAGGTGACATTAAACTCTCAGTAATAACAGAATTATATTCACTTTAAGTTTGACAATTTTTGAACAGTGTTTCAAATACTGTGCAATTCCAGGCATGTTTAAGTTATGCATGTAACAAAAATTGAGCAGAACCTTCATGAAAAGATTACCTTAAAATTTTCCACAGCTGCCAACTAACTTTGAGTTTAAGGTTGGGACATTTTTTGGTGTTTGGAATATATTTGATGTGGTAATTAAGATTTTTTTTCAGGAATATTCATCACGTACATATATCTAGACAAGAAGTAAAATGTCTCTTTTGTAAGGTTACAATAATTTGCTGATATTTCCCAAAACTTATGAGTTTAAGGTTACAACAGTTTGGTGTCACTCGGCTGTGATGGATCACATATACGACCAGCATCGTTGTCACACTTTGTTTCTGGAAAATATGTCAAAAATTGCTTGCAAGATGAAATCCAAAGTGGGCATGTGGATGTTGCCGGTCATTGGTATGTGCCCTATTTCAAGATGACCTTAAACTGTTGTTACATATATGGGCACTGTGCCTGTGCATTATTTGATCTAGGCTTTATATGTATGTAATAACATTTAAAGTAAGGAGTTATTGATTATGTGTTATGTTGTACTGATGTTTATTGGTCTATTTATAGACTGGGGGAATCCCTCTAGGCTAACCTCAGTGATGCTATTAATAGATTTGGGGATTCCCTATAAGCTACCTGTAGGTTTTAGAACTTCCTCACTGCCTCTGGTGACAGCTGTTATGTTCTATAAGATTCTAGAATTTCTAGAAGTATATACAAGGACTGTACATCTGACCGCAAATGAACTTAGCATTCGCTGGCTATAAGGAGGTCTACTTGTGTCTTAGAACTAAGATCAAGTGGATATAAACTACTTGTGTTGTTGTAAACTTTTACTGGAGTGAACTGGATACATTGTCTGGATAGATTTGTTGTACTTCAGATATGTACCACAGAAGTTATTTTGAAAATTAGATTTAATTAAAATAATTATTTCTATTGAATAATTTTATGAAAGATATATGTAGTTTTAAATAAGTTGTTATTATTATTGTATGAATCAATTTGAAGCCAAGTCCTATGTTTATAAAAGTTCATATAAATGCAGAACAATTTTACAGAAATCTTTGGAGCAAGAAAAAAACCACAAGCCATTCATTAATTACTTTGCTTTCAACAGTAACAGCTATTTTTGGCTATTACATAACTGCTCTCTGCATACTCTCCCAATCTCCCTCTCCTGATTAGCATCTGTTCTTCATGGTGTATTTACTGATAAACATGCCAACTCTGTTTCCCTCTATAAGTAAATAACCTTAAACTCATTTGCAAAAGACAGCTATTTTAAAAACCTAGACCTTTTTCCAATATCCTTGCACTTCCCACAAAACATATCCTTCCTCTCTAGATTGGACCTTCACCTTATTATTTGCTATTCTGATAGCCTTCACTGAGCAACTCATAAATATCTGTAGCATTCACCTTTCTTCTAGTGTTGAGTTAATTATTTACTCAGCCTTAACATTTCATCCTCTCACAACAACTATTGCCTTCACATTAATCTGGCCTTGCCAAATTTGCTTTGCAATCTCTTGTAATTAGCTTGTGTACTGACCTTCATGTAATATATATATATATATATATATATATATATATATATACCTGCTTACACCAGAATTAGTGCCTTGTGTTTTATATATTATGTAGTTGTGGAGAAAGAGAGTAGTAAAAAGCAGGAGCAGCAGTAGAGATTTAATTACAGAATTATTTAGTGTTGATGTGTTGTGAAAGAAGAAAGAAAGTATTGTTGATAATAATATCTTCATTGGAAAAATAAAATGTTAAAATCTGGAATTTTAGTTGTGTTTGTTCCCGGATACAAAGACACCCCCATGCTAAAGTGAATTTGGTACAGATATTGTGCATTCATATAACAGAGAGTGGATTTACTGCATTTTGGACATTGTCCATATCTTAGAGCAGACAGTACAGTTGTGCAAACCCTCTGAATATCTCTATACAGACATTTTGTGTGACTGGATATAAAAAGGATCACAGGATCAGGACATTTTGCATTATCGAACATTGAACAGATCACAGGATACAGATATATGTGTGTTAGTGGACATTGAACAGATCACAGGACAGAATGCTGGATACAGTGGATAAACTTAACTGTCAGTTACAGTGGTCAGGTCAGATATGTTTCATAATTGTATATCATTGTATTTACTATTGAGAACATACCAGTTGACTGTAATCACTATTTCTAATTGTTAAATAAATTTGTTAAGTTAAACTTTTTGTCCTTTTCTGTTGCAACTTAAAAGCAACTGATAATTGCTACCATGCTTGCCCTGTGGCCGTAACAATTGTAAACACTAATAGCACAATTATATTGCATTTAACTTATGCAATCGGTGGGCAATAGCTTAAAAATGGCTTCACGGATTCAAATTAGATTTGGTATGTGGATGTAACTGGTGTGGCCTACTTTAAGGTGACCTTAAACTCCTAGTGGTTTATTAATATACTAATTTATTTATTTTTTAATTTCTGGAGAGTGTCTCAAAACTGCATGACAGATTTAATTTAAATTTGGTATATTGATGTATCCATTACCCCAGCAGAAGAGGACAATGAAATTCCACTTGAGGTAAACATAATTTATTAAAATAGCATAATGGTAATAATACTATCAACAACTAACGTGACTTGTATTCAAAATTGTATATGAATTATATTAGGATATGTAATTTAGATAGAAAGCAAAAGTTAGTTTATGGTCACCATAACCTCACCCCGAATCAGGTATGGTACTCACACTGAATCAGGTATAGGTCTAACTTGGCATTAGTTTTATCCCAATTTAATGTGAAACTAATTCAGTATGGCCGAGGAGCAAATGGCTATTGGAATTTAGACCCAAACCCAAAGAAGAAACACCCCAACTTGGCAAAAGGCACAATCAGGGTGAGGAAAAGTGAAGTATGAGAAGTTAGCCGAAAATTGGACAATTTTGAAATTCTAGTGTCAAGCCCAAAGGACAAATAGATAAATGAAAAAGTAGGAAGGCAGCTTCTCTGATGAGATTAATGTTATTGATTAAAGTAATGGAAATGGTTGTGGAAGATGTTAGAAGCCACTAATTTGGTATGTTGATGTATCTAGTCTTGAAGGTGTGCCCTGTATATATTTTAAGGTGACCACAAACTACCATGTGTAAAAATATTACTGAGCTCAAGTTTTATTATGTTTAAAAAAAGTATACCAAAATGGCATGACATATTTGATATATATTTTGCAGATACATTTAACTGATGTTACAGAAATGCCCTACTACTACATTGATGCGACCTTAAACTCCATGTAATGGCATGATTATAATTACTTTTCTTTTAAAGTATTGGACAATATTTTAAATTATGTGTAATAGATTTTAAAAATATTTAAATTTTGGATATAACTAACCTTAAACAGAGTCCACGCCATTAAAACGACCTTAAAGTCTTACATTTGCATTAAGTTACATTCAGGTTAAGGTTAGGGCAAACTTTTATGATATTTGGACAATATTAAAGTGGTAGTTTAGAGTTTTCATTTAAATTAAGCATGTACACATATCTAGACCAAAACAAGATCTTTATTGTAATGTCACCATACAGGCCTGATAGTTAAAGAAATGAGTTTAAGGTTACAACTTATTTTAATTATTATATCCATCATTCTGGGCATGGATATTATTTTGGCATTCCCTCTGACTCACCTTTCATTGTTGCTGATTTACAAGTACAGTTTTTTACGTGTCTCAGCTAAATTTGGTGTGGAGGTCTAATGGTATGATAGTTTGTATACGATTACTTTCTTGGCAATATCTGCCAAGTTTTGCCATGGCAACACTTTTTCTCTTTCTTGGTCTTGTAATTTTGCGGGCATTCCAAAGTTTCAGAATATGTTTTGTGTAAGAGGAAGCTTTTGTGATTTGCTTTTAGGCAACATTTGCCAACAGGGAACACTTTTCCTATTATTTTTTACTTTTAATTTGGTCGGTTCTTTATTAACAAAAAACAAACAAAAATTTCAACCATATTTTCAGGATATATTTCTTGCAAGGGGAACTATAAGAGTAGTAATTTGTTTTTTTTGTAACAACTGTTGCTATGGCAACACTTTTTCTGTATTGTTTTTGAACTTGATATTTTGTGGGTACTTTACATTCAAAACATATGCACTGATATTAACTAAGTTGTCGGGATATGTTCATTGCAAAGGGAACTATGGCTGATTAGCTTTTTGGCAATAACCAGTAACAACTGTTGCTATGACAACACTTTTCTGTATTGTTTTTGAACTTGATATTTTGTGGGTATTTGACATTCAAAACCCTTTGCACAGGTATTAACCAAGTTGTCAGGATATGTTCATTGCAAAGGGAACTGAGGCTGATTAGCTTTTTGGCAATAATCGGTAACAAGTCTTGCCATGACAACACTTTTTCCTGTTTGTTGGACTTATAAACATTTTAGTGGGTTCTTTACATTCCAAACCCCTGCATGGATAGGAGCTGGTTAGCTTTTGGGCAGTATCTGGCAACAAGTGTGGTCATGGAACCATTTTCCTCTGTTTCCAGGTTGCGGATATAAAATCTCCTGAAGAAGAGATGTTGGTAAAGTGACCGTACACTCCAGAAGATTGGACAATTATCTCGCTTGTTTGCTGTCCCACAAAATGGCGGACAAATATAAGTAATTCCTTCTTTTCTCCATGAAGAAAGGAGGCAGACAAGACAGGACCCATCTTGTACAATGCATTAACTTGCATGGGCATATGACTAGATATTTAACAGTAGGTTACCAAAATGATACTTTATTGAATTTCCCACTGACTGCTGACATTAAGTGAAAACATAGTGATAACTTCATGTGTTTTCCTCTCTGTCTGCCTGTGTGCATTTTCCTGTACATTGGATCAAGGTTATATTTTTCAACAAGGTGGGGCCTCAACATGGCTCAATCTTTCTGAAAGATGGTCTGGATCTGCATAAAAAACTGCCAGTCAGCCAACTATTTTTGTCTATCCAGTATGATTTTGTCCTTTTGAATTTAATCCGCTTCAGTCGGTAACCAAAGCTGGTGACACAGTACATTCTACTGAATTCTTGTTGATGTAACTTTTTGCAAATTTGGAAGCAAATTTTCAAAACAGTGTAAACAAATAAAACAACTAGAATGCACTCTTAGAGAGCAGTCCCCCCCCCCAGGGCAGCAGTATCCCCATATCGTAACTTCACCCAAATACTCATTGAAAATGAGTAGAGTAAGAAATCTTAAATTCGCCAGGAATCTAAAATTCGCCACCTCTAAAACCTTAGTTAATTTTATGAAGAAAATGGTGTTTTTGTCCAAAAATTGGTATTTTTCAGTTCAAAAAGCCTTAATTTACTATACAGTCAACAAATCTCACCACAATTCATTTATTTTATTAGTATTTTTACATGTGGCGAATTTCAGATATGTGGCGAATTTTAGATTTCTTACTCTAATCATGAACACAGACAGACAATAAATAAATAAAAACAAACAAGCCTAGTAGGATGCATAACCTCCTTGATGAAAGAAGCTCAGCGAAAAATTAGCTGAAGTACACAGATTTTTGGAGTATAGCTACTTTCCGTGATCTTTCCCAATGTACCTTTTTTGATTGAGGTCCCTGTGTTTAATATCATTTATTGCAATATTTATAAACGTGTTCATTGCTTTCACATGCTTTAGTATGACTTGTGTACAAACTTTGTGTACAAATCATAACTTGCACAACATCTCAATTTGTACATTACGTATACATTTTTATTACAGGTGTTATGATGTTATTTTAAATTTTAATTAATCCTATGAAATTTCTGAAGAGAAGCTGAAAAAAAAAGAATTCTCTCATTTTCTCTGCTTATAAAAGAATAAATTCACTTACCTCATTTTCACTGGCACTGGTAACATCTATGACACAAACACACCACAGAATCAAAAGCAATTTCATCTGTAACACAATTTCTTTACTCAGACTACATTTCAACTCATTCTTTTGAAAAGATTAATAAAAGATAAAAATATATATGAGTAGACATCTACTCAATTATATTCTGCTTAAATTATGCCTTTTTAATGTCTAATCATATTTTTACTTTGTTCTAATAGCAAGTGCTATATAGAATTTTGGCACCAAGGGATATTTACCCAAATTTATAATGTCGACAAGCCTCTTTGCATTTTTGTAAGAATTAAAATAAAAATATTATTCACCCTTTTAACATGCAGTGTTGCCTGTGAGTTTTGGAACAATGTGATTATATGGCTAAACAGATGTTAGACTCAAAACTTTAGTATTGACTCAAACACTATAGATCTAACTTTCATGTAACAGATATATGCGATGACAATCACTATGTCATTCTTTTTAAAGCTAAAAAGTAAATATTTGGTATGCATGAGGCCAAAACTTCACTGGCCTATACAGGGTTAGTAGGTTTGGCATCGAATCACAGGCTGTCACCACTGTGTGGTTTGGACTCACACAAGTGACAATGTCATCCTGGTTACTGAAGAGGATATAAAAGACCAACTTTGACCTTTGTTAAGAGGCCAAAGCAAACCCAACAGTTTTGAGCTTGTAAAGCAGCTTCTTTTATCCAATTTTTCATTCAGTATGAAAACTTTATAAATATTTGTGAAAATTTTAACCACAATGATTTAACAAATTTAATTTAATAAATTTAATTGTGTTAGCAATCATTTAAAAGATAAATAATTTCTGTATTAACTTTTACATTTATGCAAGAAAAGTTCAGTACAATATACCTTTAATGTTATTTTCACATTGCAATAATGAACATATATGATGATGTTCAGCGGTAAACACCTGTTGGATTCAACACAAATATAATGATAACCAGTGATAAGATTTCACCGATAAACTGAAAATATAGCATACTACTCTTATCCATAACTGGAGCCATGGTGTCATAACACACTTGTCTCCCACCTCTCATACGTGGGGCTAGTTTCATGAAAGGTTAGTCCGGACTTAGACTTAAAATTATGACATTTGTCTTAAATTCAGGTTAAGTCTGTGGTCTTAGACTTTTCGCAAAGCAGATAAGTCTAACCTTTGGCTATGTCTTCGGTTTAGAGTTAAGTCTACCCGGGAATGGACTTTTGTAAACAAAGACTTAAATATTGTCGTCATAAATTTCTCACTTCATAATTTGAAAGGCCTGAAGATAGAAAAAGCATACAAAACACCTATCTAAATTAGTATTTGGATTTTTTTTTATATTTTCCATTGAAAAACAGTAATTTTCCAAAGATAAAATGTGTCAAGTGAAGGAAATATGTCACCAGCAGAATTTTGACTTGAAATAAATTTGTCACATGGAAAGCCACTGCGGTTATTTGACATATGTGGAATTTGACAAGTCACCCTTTGAGAACTCCATTTAAGTCCAAAACAAAAGGCTTAGATTTAAGTCCCTAACTGAGCATAAGTCTGGGATAAGTCTGTGACCTTTGGTGAAACTGGCCATAGATCTGTATTCCTGATTGTTTGCCAATGGACAGGTGGTTACAGTATAGGGTCTTGACTGTGTAGTTTCTTCCATCTTCTGACTACCTGTTACAATATAACCAATACAAAGGAACTAGGTGTGATGTGAAACACAAAATAAAAACAAGGCTGAAAGGGATTTTGGTCTACTAGCATGAGCCGCAAAGCCATCAGAGAGTAAAGTAGTGCACTAAACCGGTCACCCATCCTACTACTAATATAACTAACCCAATGCAGCTTATCTTCAATGAACAGACAGATACTCATTACGCTATGCCACATTTTGTGAAAGTCCGGAGGCAAAAAAACAAAACAAAATGCCAAAAACAAAGAATCTCTAGAAGCATGAGCCTTCCTACACCTAAAGCTTAATAGATCCATGCTGTCTTTTGCACAACTTGGACATACATGCCTTATGTTTCCTTATTAGGTGTACTTTTTCAAAAAGAAAGGGATTTCTGAAATCAGCAAATGTCTTTATCCAACAATGCGACAACTCCATCCATTTGACAATTATCTAAGTTCATCTTTAATAAATGTATGGAACTCCAAGAATGTTTCACAAGCCAATTGTAGATTAGAAAGTAGAAAATTTTACAATGAAAACATAGAAAGTAGTTTCACAATGAAAACATTTAAAGATTTTGTTTTAATGATTTGTGCCATGGAAACTACATAACTGTGTGCACTTAATGTGGGAAAGTGAATAGTCATAAAGAGACACGGTGTTATTCTGAAATAAGCAACTAAAGTGGGAGGAGTTTAGGGGACAACCACTTTGTCGATAGGAACATCTTTTGTAATTTGCCAGCTGCTGCAGTACGACTGTTAGCAAATGCATCTGTCAAACTTGGTAAAAAATCTTTTTTTTGAATGGGGAGATATTATGTCGATATGATGATATTATATTGTTAACTATACTGGTCATTCAGGCCATGAGTTAGATGCTGATAAGAATCTGCTAAACTTTTATTTGGATGTTAATTTACAGATACAAAGAAAGAAAATCATGCTTAGGCAGCGGATGCACTGGCTCCTCAGACTGGGGACTTGAAAGCTGAAGAAAGCTTGAAAGTGTGTCTTCAAGAAATTAGATTTATTGTGAATCCGGTTCTGCCTCTCTTTTATTTCTTTTGAAGCCTGACCAGACTTGGAATGTATGAGTTTTCAGTAGCGAGTGCTTTGAGATTCAAACCAAGTCTTGCACACTATGTCAGACAGCTTGAAACTGTTGTCAAACCTCTTCCACAGGCATTCCTTCCTGGCCTTGTCATTAAAGTGTTCAATGGTCTTGTTGTACAACTCCTCGTGGTCCTTCAAAATGTCAACAATAGCCTCCTCTTCTGAGTCTGTCAAGTAGATGTTTGTCATATGCCCCTTCTTATGCCTAGAATGCGATTGAGACTTTCTCGCTTCTCCTCCACCCTCTGTGTCCATTTCTGTGTCACTTCTGTCAGTCTTTGCATGCTTTTCTGCCACTCCTTCCTCTGCTGAGTGTGTAGTTTCCTCCCTCATGGCTTCCTCCCTCTGCCTCTCCTTCCTCTGTTTCTGTGCTCGTCCTCCCTCTCTCTCTCTGATTTCTCTTCTCCCTCCTCCTCTGTATGTAAACAGCTGTATCTCCCAATTGAAACAATGTAGGTGTGTCTGTGGGGACTTCTATCTTCCTCACTTCCTCTATCTTCGTCACTCTTCTGCAATTTTTTCGCGCTCGACCCTTCAAAAATCCATAGTTACCAACAAGTACAGCAGACTACTGCTTACATCCTTGAAGTCATTATTTTGTAAACTTAGGGCTTACGGCATTATGTTTAACCATTATTGGCATTTTTGGATTCGTAGCTCCCACCATTTTGCATTCTTCTCTGTTTAACTTCTGTTCTCGCGATTTCTGTTGAACAATTTCATTAGATGAAACCATGTGACCTGAAAATGACCTTTCCACAATTCCTGCTTTTTAAATAAAAAAACATAATCTATGCCAACAATGGGATTTACTTGTATCCTTGGGTGATGATATGATAAAATGATAAAATTGAATGTGCTAAATTCACTTTTAACTCTAACCATAGTAGTCTACGCATATATGATGTAAACTAGTAACCAAAAGTATGGCTTTGTGTTAAAAACAGAATGATATCCAATAAATATTCCAATATCAGAAATGATAAACTGAATTGTTAGCGAAAAGGTTTACCCACTGTCATATTTTAGATGGGAACTCATGCATAGTATATTTAGTTTAAGACTAGTGGTTTGATTTCTTTAGCTAACAATCCATGTGGAAAACATAACCTTAATAGCAATGACAACAAGAAAACCGGCTATGGATGAACTAAAAGCCAGATAAGTGGCAGTATTAAGTATTTACTACACATCTTTGCCTTTTGATGGTGGCATATACCAAAGCATTATTAACAATTCTAACATGATGAGGTGCACAGAAACAACTTTTAGTTCTATGCGCACACATTTATCTGACAGCAATTGCACTGCTGTTATATCCTGCGTACAAATTTTGTTTTTTTTGTTTTAGTAGTAATGTTATGTTATTTTTATTTATGTTTCATTGAATATTAAATATTCATTGAATATTAAACATTATATATTGTATTTATATTAAATATTCCTGTATTATAAAATTTTAAATCTGTGGTTGTAACATACAATGGATGGAACGGCCAGTTGCTAAAGTCACCAAAAGTAAACAAACGTACTTAAAACAATATATTCCTTGTAAAAATTAAAAATAAATGACAAAAGTATCTTAAATAATCCACATACCATGATCACTTATGGATTATTTCTACAGTAGCAGAAGCATCTTTAAATTAGAGACCAGAAACAGAATTTTAATATGATGGTCATGATGGCCAGGTTGTTTTACAAAATGGTACCAATTTAGGAAGCAACCTTGCCTGGGTGCTGTCCTACCACTAAGTTTGAAATCGATAGGCAGACACATCTTCTAGTTACAGGCCATGAACAGAATTTCAAGATGACAGCCATGATGTTTTTTTTCCAAATGGCACTAATCTTCGAGTTTGAGTCCACAAATCAAAATGTTTCCACACAGATGCATGGACAGACATACGCACCAATTGGCACCAATTTTGAAAGCAACATAACCAGGTGGTGTCCTACCGCCCTCTCAAATTTTAACTCAGTCAACAAAAGTGTCTTGTATATGTACTTACCATCCCTGCAGTATCTAAATTATGGCTGTTGCTTATATATTTTACATTTACAAAAAAGAAGGAAAAAAATATAAAGTAGAACTTTTACTCATTTTCTTCCGTTGTAGCATAATTTTGATAAGTACTTATCTTGAAGCAGAAAAATATACTTACAAATGAGTTTATTTTTTTTCATCCCTAGCTAATTTTGAAAAAGTACAGTTGAAATGATTGTCTAGGATTGCCTAATGATTTTTATTTTTACATCTCATATCAGCTGCAATACCATGGCTAGGTGATGCCCAAAAATGCCGTTGTCCTGGTTACTTTGCCATGCTCAAACCAATGCACATAGCCAGCATAGATGTATTCCTTTGTGATATCGATTTTTTAGCATAGGCAAAAGTACTGACATCTAAACAGCATTGTACAATAACATTATGTAACTCATTTATCAGTTTGTGATCTAAAATATGTTTATACACTACCTGTGTGCATTTTAATGCTGTCCAAGATAATACCAACAGCCTCAGGAGTTCATGTTACTGTTTTTTATACTTGCTGTAGGTTACACCAACTGGCACCAATTTTGATCACCAGATGGGATGCCGGAAAAGTCTCCCTTCATTGTAACTGTTGTTCAATTTGGATATGTTTAGCTTAATTTATTTAGATTGGGGATCTTGGAGATTCTATATATTATCAGAACTTACACACATAAACCATCGCAATCTGATTTTTTGTCAGACACTTACGAATTTTGCAATGAGGACTAAGAGTTGCAATCACCTAGGAAACATGAATTGGAACAGGATGACTGCAGAGTGGGGTGATAAACATACAATTGCATCTTTACACTCTACCAATTCTATCCCACCAGTTTCTTTGTGGTCTACTTTTAGGCATAGACAAATTACTGGCATCTAAACAGCACTGTACAGTACCATCATGTATCTCGGTGATAATTTTGTGTTGCAATATATCACCCATATACTCCACCTTACCAGCTGGTTTTCATTTAATTTAGTTAATGGACACTGATTGCAATGTTAGTATTGTAATAAGAATTCAGTCCCCTCTTTTGGTTCTTTACCTGTGACCAAAATTGCATGACCAAATCGATAAAGTTTTTTTTATTTATGGTTCTTCCCCCTTTAAGCTCAGGTATGTTGCATGAAGCTTCTGACAACTGCTGCTAAGTAACTGTTGTAAATAATTTATATTACGGTTCTACTTCTTAACAGTATTGATTATTTGATTGACAAGGTCCTAATAAAATGTGAACATTATTTAATGAATAATGTACTAAGTCGTGATAACAAGCACATCTTGTGGGCACCACTTAATTATTATGGTGGTGATCGCCATATCATCTGGTGATCAATATTCATCTGGCGATCATAAGTCGTACTCATGCGATGATCTTGCTTGATGATCTCCCGTCATTTGGTGCATGTTAAAATAAATATATATATTGTAATATCATATCGTGGGCTCCATATGCTGGCACGCTTTGGTTATAAATAAATGTCATCACCTTTCTTGGTAGATTTTTTATGTATTGTGTGAAGGTGGGAAGTTGCAAATGTCATGTGATATGAACATAGTTAAAAACCTTCATTTCACCTTATGGTAAGTTTTGGGGAAGTAAAAATAGTATGAACATGTTGTTTTTGCGTAGTACTTTTTGCATAGTGAACCTTGACATATATGATAAAAAATTCTGAATATACACCTTTAATACTTTGACCCCTTTACCTCTTACTTGTTTTGCCTTCTCCATAAGAAGATGTGTTCAGCATCAGTTGAAGGTTGTGATAATGAGATAAACTGGTCATCATTAGACCATAACTTGTGATGACCATATCGTCTGGTGCTCACCGCTTATTTCTGTTGTGATCACCAGATGATCATCAGATCAAGATGTGATCACGACATAACAAGTAGTGATCACTAAATGATGTGGTAATCCCTACATCATGTGGTGCTCACAAGATGATTATGACAAAATGAGTGGCAATCACCACATAATAAGTTATGCTCATGAGTGAATAATCATAGTTATCTGCTGGCTTCTTTACTTTTAAGGCATTAAATCTGATAACACCCTACTGGTAAGTTACATCAATTTAACACAGCATCATAGCTTATTGTAATGTAGTGTGTATTTATATTCAGCGCAATATCTCCATATACTACATGACTCAAAGCGCTATTAAACCCATCTGACTGCACAGTTACAGCCCCAAGTAACTGACATTCCCCTAACTGGAAGATAGAGGCTCAAGGATGACCATTTATCAATGTACTTGAGGTTCTTTAGCCTGCCACTGGGGATAGGACCCAATGACAGGGGACCGCCATTTTAAGTGGTCATCCGAGCCACTATGTAGCTGCCTGTACCTGGGTTTGAACCCACGTCCTCTGAGTTCCTAGACAAGTGTGCTACCCGCTAGGGGTTATAAATACATCTGTTTGGTATATATGTACTAATTTTCCACCAAGGTTACTGCTCGTAGCAGTTAATTGGCTGAATGTGTAGATGGTAATTATCGTTAAGTGATTTACTGAATTAGATTTTAAAACATAAAAAGTATTAATTGTAGATGGTACACAAAAAGTTGTTGTGGGGACAACACTACCAGCATGATGAGTAGAATTCAAATAAAGAAAAAATAGCCCCACAATGTCAAATACCAGACTGTTTAATTTTGCTACACTGAAAAAAATTGCCAAAAGCCAAATGAAAAGTGAGTATTCAAAACCATAGTGACAATTATTAACCTTTAAAAGTTTCTGACTTTGGCTGCAACCGAAATATTAGCAAGATTGTTTTGAATTAAATTAAAACAAGGGAGGATACTTAAGTACTGTGCATATTCAAGGGTGTCCCAGTCACTGAACAACGTCACATAAATCTGGAATTTACAAAGAATAGTTCATAGCAGCACAAGTCCTTTCCTGTCTTACCAACCTCTTTTGTAACCATAACACTGAAAACCCCACAGCAATTATTACGCGTGTGTACCAGATATTTCTTAAAACCTGCCTGTTCTAGAGAATGTATGATTTTTAGCATAGTCAAATAATCTCCAAGATGAACATTTTCATGTTTGAATGTTACTGAATGCATTTCAATAGCAATCTGTTTGATAAACATTGAGGCTTCACCGCTGTCAATGATGTCCTTCAATACAGGCCAGTCTGACTGTTCTACATCCAGCTTGACAATATCAATGACGCCATATCCAAGTATACTCCTGATATCAGAGAATCTGTGCATAATCCAGCCAGATGAAGTCTTGTAATTTGCTGCACCAATGCCAATATTGTGGAAATATGCATGACTGGACCTTGCATAATCCTTGACTTTCATACTTGGATCAAATGAATGAACTTTGCATTTAAGTCTCCTTCCAACACTATCATCAAAGCTGAAGTCATTATTTATTCCGAAGGAAAAAAGAACACAGTATCCATCTCTACGAATCAATGGAGGATCAAGACAGACTTCATATCCACCATCCCCTCTGTTACCAAACCTCCGGTAATGTTCACATTTATGAGTCAGATTTGTCATTACTCGATGGAAATACTTCATAGCTCTATGTAAACCAACCATAGCATCTCCCCCGTTGAATCTCTGTATATATTTAATAATGTCTGCATCACTGGGATGGCTATATTCAGATTGTTTGGACAGCAGTGCACCTCTATGTTTCTGATGAGTATGATGCAAGTTGTTCAGTTTATCAAATGAAGGTATCACATTACCTGGCCCTACTTTGATGATGATTCCATCTGAAAACATGTGGTTTTCTGCCTTCTCATTATTAAACCAATTCACAACGATGAAAGTCAGCACAAGTGCAACCACGACCCACAAACAAATGTTTGAGAAGAATTTTTGAAACTGTGCCTGGAAATAGATGTTGATTCAAAAGTAAACTAAACTTTACAACACCAAAGCAGTTACAAGAATAAATACAGTTAGAAACCAGTTAATGTGATTCACACGTGAACACAACACCTCCACTTAACCAGGAAATCTGAATGAATAGATCAGTTTCAATTACAACAATCTTCTAATGACCTTATGTTTATTTCTACTGAAAAGGGACATTCTCATTATCTCTACAAAAGAAGTATTCAATTCATCACCGTTTATTTATCTGTTTGTCCATTTGTTTGCTAGCAGGATTACAAAAAAAAAATACTGGTCATGTTTAAAATATCACACATGCTGTGGCAGAGATCTACACTCTCCACGTTTTCTTTTTAAAATTGATTCTATTGAATACTGTTGCGGGCACAGCAGTATGTGTAGTGGGTAATCCAGCCTTAATTGGGAACCTTGACAGTTATTTACTGTCTTTCTCCACCCCCCACCCACACACACACTACCAGCCATGGTAAAACCTAAGCAACGTCTTGAATATGACGTAAAAACCAAACCCAAAATCATACTTTGAATATGTTTATATCATTCTCTGTATTAACTCCCTGCAAAGTTGAAGAATGCTTATATTTTATCAGTGACAAAAATAATAAATTGCCGTTAATTATTATAACATGACTAAACCTTTGATTTAGTACTTCATAAAAAAAATAACAGAATATTTTACACGTTATGCTTTAAATATGAATTTACATATAAACCTGGACTTACCACTTTTGAAACAGTCTGCTTTACATGAAAACCAATCTTCACTTTGTGCAAATTAGCAAAAGACATTAAACTGTGTTGATCCATTATCCATACATATCAGGAGATTTTTATTTTACTATTATATATTTTCCTTACATATTCACCCATAAGGAGTCACTACACTTACAACTCATTAAAGCAGAAATCTGAAGGATTCACCCTTAATTTGAAATAAATATAGGATCTGCAGAGTGATCTTTTCATTGAAAATTAAGTCTTACTTTTATTCTGTGTATTTCCTCTTCCATCTTTACGTTAGAACTATGTTGATCATGCTGTAAAAAGATACATGATTCTCACAAAAAATGGATAAGAAAAACAAACAAGCCAACAAATATTCCAGAGCACCAAATTTCAAATAGCATCTTCAATACTGAAACTGCTGTGAACTGCCACGACTTTTTACTGTTACATCACCCAAACAAATTGATAGATCATTAAACTATGTGCTAGTAATATTTGCAAATCAATTATGCGTTTGTGCCACTAAGTGAATGGTAGCCCATATTATGCTTGCATATTTTGTACCTAATGTGCGATTGGAAGTTTGTAGAATTGACTGTGAAACATATAAGTCGCTGTTGTTTCTGTGAATGCTCCAGGTGTTTTGATGCCTGCATATAATTAAAAGGGCTTAAAAGTTCTGAGCTACATGCCACACTTTAATGACCATATGAATGTTCTGTATATACTGTCTCCAGGCAACCTGCATTAGCGCATCAATCGACAAAACACACACTAATTGTGTTTTTGTTTGCATATTCTGTAAGAAAGAAATTTTTTTTCCTTTTCGATCATATATATTTTTGGTTAAATATTGATTTAATTCATCTTAATGTTAAAATGAACTTATCACTTGCATATGCTAATTTTTGAGGTCAAACAAGAAATGCACATAAGTTATAAAAAAATTAATTTTATTACTTCAAATGTATTTGCTTAATTGATAGAATATACATAGAAAATCAGGCACTTTCAACTAATGCTTACCCAGCTTGATGGCATACTTCATTCAGGTCTGCATATGAAGGCTATATGGCTTGAAATTTGCATGAACTGCGAGATCATACCTTGTAATATTACACAAATAAATGTCAATATTTCACCACAAAACATAAATACATGAATAGTATGCAATTTATTTTCATATCCTGTTATTTCTAAAGAGCAAGTGATACAATTTGCTTACAAGTTTCTCTGAATTATATTTTGTCAACCTTACCACATGGTACACAATTTAAAATAACTAAATGTGAATAAAATGTTATCACTAAATGCATAAACATTCTACAACATTAACCAACATTACAGTCTATACTTGAAACAATTCCCATCATCTAGTCAGTGACCCAAATGGCAATATGCAGTTTAAATAACATCCATATAACAGAGTAGTAGGGCTATACTGAAATATATATATCTGCCACTGTGGCCTAGTGGGCAACACACTCACCTAGGAACACAGAGGACGTGGGTTCAATCCCAGTCACAGGCAGATATATAGTTGTTCGGATGACCACTTAAATAGCAGTTCTCTGTCAAAAGTTAACAATTGTGGTTTCACGTCCTGTTCAACAGCCGGGGTCATATTAAGATAGGTCCTCAGCATTGTCACTTGTGGAAGTCGAACCCGACTTGTCGAAGCCTAACTGACAATGTCCCCCAAAAGTCTTGTATATTTCCATCACACCTAATAACCAACCTTTTTTTCAGCCGTATTGGTTTCACTATTTCTATTTATGGTGATTTTTTTTATTTAACTAGCAAACTACAACACACAAAAACGAGAGTGAGCAAATTTATTAGGTGGGGAAGGCTGACTCTGCTTACAACCTCACATGTTAGAAGTAACACTGCAAGATATGTTTGGTTCAAAATGTAGGACCTGACCACTTTTTAAGGAGCCCCCTACTGAATTTGACCATGCCTCAATATCCCCCGGGGGTCATGGTGACGCGGTGGTAACACACTCGCCCCCCATCTCTCAGATCAGAGTTTGAACCTGTTCCTTACCTCATGTGGGAAGGCTGGTAGGTGTTTGCCACTGGCGGGAAGTTTGCAGTACAGAACTTTGACCACTGTATGCTTGTTTCCTCGAGACATAACATATAACACTAATCAGTATTGGACACTGTCTCTCCATGACCATTTTTTGTGTGTGTGCGTGCGTGTGTGTGTGTGTGTCGGGGGGGGGGGGGGGGGGCTACATTTAATTATACCTGTGAAAAGACAAATCACACAATTTGGGGATAAAGTATGCAGTACCTCGGGGCTGGGCATCACATATGATATGTGGTGTGGTTTACAACAAAACTCCAGAAAGTAACAGATACCAGAAAAATAATCCAAAACCTCGTCTCTGATGGGCCTCACTCTCCAATATTTTCTGGTGCTGGCTACTTTTCGGTGTTTAACTGTATTAATATTACTATGACTCCTATTCCAAGAAACTGCAGTGCTTGCCTATTAAATGTTGTTCAAGGTTCACTATTGCTCCCCTGGTCTAGAAGTATCTTAACAGTCGCTAAACTGCATTTTTCGATGTTCAAAGCTGCCTCACTGGTATATAAGTTTCTTCAAACTGGTTACTGTAAATATTCCGATTCATATCTTTTACTTTATATCAATCTGTACAATACTAGGCAGTGTTGAGGGACTGGTAAATTTCTTGTGCTTCCAAAGTTTTGTTCATCCGTTCATAAATCAAACAGTCGGTTACAGTTTTACTTTTGGTGAACATACATGATGAATGAGGTGCCAGACGAGATTTGTGCTTCCTATGTTGCTTCCATTACAAAAACCAAGTCTTTCTCAAAACACATCCTAGCATCTTCATTCATCCTGCGTCATTGTGGTGCTGACCATCTTTTCGCCCCCCCCCCCCCGACTTTTTGAAATTTCAATTTGATTTTGGTTGTGGCGACTTATTAGTTGTCTGCTTTTCAGTTGAGAGTAAGTGCTGAGAAAGTTGGATTAGGATTAGAATTAAGTTTTAATCATTTTGGGGGGTAAATTGCCATTTGTGTTAACTTATGGCACGACCTTTAATTCTCTAAGATTAACAATTGCCAACTTACCAATGGTCATTCGAGCTGATGATTCTATGGTCACAAGGAATATATAGTTCAGTGACTTAATGTGGGTGTTCCACCACACGACTAAGGCTCCCGATTAAGGGTTTTTGAGGGTCGGTTTGAAAAATTTGCTTAGTCCCAGGCATCCTGTAAGGGTCGGTTGTGGTCGGTTGGGGCCGTGTGAAAAATCAAACATGTTTGATATTTTTCCCGACCCAAACCGATTATTTTTTCCCGCCATAAACAAAATGTCCAGTCCCACGCTTCCCCAGGCATCCTCAGACCACATTTACACAGTCCTATGTTGTCCCAGGCCGCCTGCGACCCTTAGTCCCCGACCCTTAATCCCAGACCCTTAGTGCCTTAGTCCCAGGCCTCCTGCGACCCTTAGTCCCATTGCAAAACAAGAATCGGCCACATTGGTCTGGGGAAGGCTGGGGATGCCTGAGGACGCCGGGACTTAGTCATGGGTTAGTAGACTTAGAGTGGAGTAGGTGTTGGAAAGCTAGAGCAACCTTGTCCGAAGCTTGATGGTCCTGGGTGATATAGGACCATACACACTCCGACGTCCAGGTGCCATGCCTTTGAATATCCTGAAGAGGAACACTAGAGTTAAAAGCCAAGGTGGCTGAACGTTGAAGAGAATAAAATAATGTGGGGGTGAGACAAATTTAAACCGAGTAAAATTGTGGAAAGGGTTTTTAAAGTCTGGTATCAACGAGAGGAATCAATTTTTGGTACCATTTTATTTGATAGAGAGGGTTATTAGGGCCCTGGGGATTATTTGAAAGTAATTTCTTGGGGGCTCTGATAGGGCATAAGGGTTAGTACCCCAAAGAGGGGATTTTAATAAGTCTGGCTGAATTGTTCATCTGAAGGGTTTTGGGCCATTTTAGAAGGATATGTCAGCCCGAGCCAGTTGTTTTAAGGGATCATATGCGTAGATGGTATGGGGAACCAGATTCGAAATTCTGAAAAAGGCAAAATAGGCAAGGAGAAAAGCTGTCTTAAAGATGAATCCCATATATAAGTGTTCACACTCTTGTACATTTTTTTATTAAGAAAGGTATATCAGTGATAGCTTTGATCCTGACAGTAAGTGGGGCTTGTCTAGCCACAGCTCTGGTAAAGAATTTAATTCTTTGACCAAAGAAGGGAGATTTATCAAGGGCAAACATGGCAAACTTAGTCTTAATAGCTGCTAAGTAATTGGAGATCTGTGAATGGGAAACTTTGTTGAATACAAGAAATTATAAGAAGGCTAGGATGTGAGTAGGGGAGGCAAGGTGGGGTTGAACATTTATGAATGTTAAGAAGGCTAGGAAAGTTCTAAACATAGCTGAATATGAGGTTCTAGTGGACTCAGTGAAGGCTTGTTGCATCCTATGGCCTGCATCGTGGTATAAGAGTGTCAAATTTCAATTTTCACCTACAATTAAACCGACCAATCCAATGTAAGTGCATCATCCCTAGGAGTGACCCATCTATGTTCAGGAACCAATTGGGGTATTTTTACTATTAAGCTAGGGTTTATAGATAATCTAGATAAAGTATCAGCAACCATTGGTGACCCCGGGTACGAATTGCCACCAGGATATTTACCATTTCCAAATGTACAATGTTATAATTTTGGTAACCAATGGGAAGAGCAATTGCATAAATTTCGTGGCCACACATAGCACAAGTCCCTGCAGTGAGGCGTCGAGTTCCACATGGGTATGCACTGGCTTGTGATTAAAAAAGGCTACCCCATTGAATTTTGGCAAAATTCTAAAAACCAATTGAGGTCTCTTTTGAATTCAACATGCAATTGTATAATATCCTATTTGTGTGTTGCCCTAAGGGTATCTAACATCCTATTTAAATGGTCTGGAAGCCTGTACTCACTTTGTGATACAGAACAATTTACCTAGACTGCAGCTCCCTTGTATTGCAGGATTGTTTGGCTAACTATTGTTGACATGTGAACCTAATTTCTGTTAGCTCGACGCCCAGGCAAATTGTTTTTGATGTTGGAGTAACTAACTTATTTTTGCTAATTTTGAAACCTAGTTGTTGTATCAAAGAGGCCTGAGCCTTAGATTTAGTGGCATATCCGACTATCATCTATGTAATTGGTCGCATGATAGCCTTTGGTGGTCCTAATGTATCTGATGGCATTCCTGATGCACTGGAATATGGCCGAGCTGTGCTTGAATCCAAATGGGAGACAACTATCAAAAAAGTAGTTTTTGAAGTGAAGACCTAAATATTTATAATTAGCCATATCTATTTTCACATGTCTGAAAGCTCTTGAGATGTGAATTTTATAAAGTAAAGCTCCTCTGCCCACTTTGACTAATTTATTTGTGATAGTGTCTATAGTAGGGAGAGTAAGTAAGAATTACGAACCCATGTACCTATCAGGATCCACCCCAGCATTGACTGACTGACCAGCAGGAAAACTAAGTTCTATAAAGACCCTGCGGTGAGGGGCTCCTGGCTTTTCATGAGTCATGAAGGGGATACATGGAGGTCTGTCATCGGAGGAGTGTGAAATGGGCCTAATATAGCATTATGTTCCTTCTCCTCAGTCAAGTATGCTTCAACGTCTTGAGGGTACTTATCTCCTGATCCATGGTTACCTAATTTTATGTGAAAGCTGTATACTGCTGTCAAAATCTAAGGGGAAACCATATCTGATAAGGTACTGAAGTTGTTTATGCCAATATTGCTGAAGATACTTTTCCCACACGTCTGCTTTTAACTGAGAGGGAACTTGTAACTGAGATTTAAAAAAATTAAAAGCACCCGAACTGTGAACTACAGCTTCAGTTATATAAACATTCCTGTTATCTGTTGAGGGAAGTATCTGATCTTGAAGGGGAATAAACCCAAATTTAACAGACATTTGTTTATCCCATATTTGAAATGTACGACAATTTTTGGCTTCCTGAGCTCTCATTCTATGTCAGAGATGAAAGCGTAGATCCAACTCATATTTAGTCGGATCTGAATAATCTAAAGTATATTTGTAAATTTAATTTTTACCACCATCCAAATCAACTTGCGGGCAATCAGCGGAAGTGTTAGATTTAATACTACTTCTATGTATGCCACTGTCCTTCACAAGTACTTTCTGCTGCTTACTTTCAGTAACTACCCTTCCTGTTGCCACAATGTTTGACTTTGCCTGACCCCGATCAATTCTTGAGTCAAGATCGGTACAGTGTGAACTGTGGTTAAGGTTTTCTTCAGTACAACAGCCAAAATCTATTTTTAACACAAGTGTTATAATTAGCTTGACCTTTTGATTGTACTATGTGATTAAGGGGCCACTATTTCTATTGTCTGAAAAGTGGCACCTCTTCACAATGTTTTTGTGGAGGGAATGGTTAATGTTATCAAAGTCACATCTCCTACAATTATTTCTCTTTGGTTCACCATTGACACAACAATTCTTTTCAATAATTGGATCCCTAACATGATCAATACCTGCTTTGTTACTGACTTGTAGGGTTTTTGATACATATTGATCACACTTTGGTGTGATGTTTTTACTGCAAAGTTTCATGTTTTTACTGACAGTACTATTAGCACCTTGTTTGATAATATTATTTGCTTGCCTCTTAACAGACGTGATTTGTTGAGATTCCCCAACTTGTGACATTTTTTACATTATTTTTCACCATGTCAGCAAAAGAAACCTTATTGCAAAACCACCAATCTTGTTTCCAATTATTACTATATACATCTCTTTTGGTACTATTTACAACAATACATGTACTGAAACATTTTTTACTTGTACTTTAGTCATTTACCACTTTTTGGCGACATCTGTCCCCCATTCTCATGGTCGGTCTTTTGTCCACAAGTGCTTTTTTGGCAGAAACAACAGGGGATGACTTTTTAAAATTTTTTGTCTGCGAGCCAATGAACCTAGAGAATTTGGAACCCTTTGGGCATGGACCCGCCTAATTCGATCCAGTATATTAGTATCTTCCTAATTGAGTTTATTCTCTCCATCTGGCATAAGACCACAGCATGAGCCCCTTTGACTGACCGCCACCCAAAATCATGACAGTCCTCCATAAGGCCAGCCATGTAATTCAACATACTATTTTTAGTTTTCACGTCATTTTTATCTCTCATAATGGCACAGAAACCAGATACCAACTGAGCCATTTATAAGTTGTCATATGACACCCTTGATTTGGCCAGGGGACTTCCCTTTTGCGCCGATGAATATCATTAGAACCCCATCTTTGAGATTTAAACTGATTATTTGTATGGGATCTGACGCCTTGAGGAAATCGAGTGAACGAATAACACTGTCTGTGGCTGCTGCTGACGCTGTTATTGAACTGCCTGCCCCAGATGCTGCTGCACTTATTGACGAATTCTCTGCCTTTCCACTCTGCTCCATGACTGTCATGCTACTACTGAGATTTTTCAATTCATTTAGAATTTGCAAATTAATATCAGATTGTCCACCAGCACTTGAAACACTATTATTATCTTCCGTTTCACTTTCTACGAATCTGGTACATTTACTATTGATAGGTCTTTGATGCTTGTCCCCACAAGCATTGCAATCAAAAGTTTTAGTCATATTGAGAAGTTCAATTTCTGTAACCTAAAACAAATCAGATGATTGATTTACGCGCACCAGATCAAGTAATGACTTGATGAATTAGATCACATAATAAAATTTATACAGCCCTTTGTAACTGCTCCAAGTCACCCCAGAGCTAGTAGCGCATGTCTCAATGATCTGAGACAGATATTTATCCAAGCAAACTCATCAGGAGACACCTCAGAACATGACATCCAGTCTTCTGGCAACTCTGAAAGTACACTGAAACTCTGGAGTAGTTTGGCTGTTTGGCCCCTGATTTTCAGTTCCTAACTAAAGTCGCCTCTGTTTGACCTTTACCTGGGGGCCATGTCATATCTGTATTCATCTGCTTCATGCAGAAAGCTTTGTAACTAATTTCAGTATTTCCATGCACCTGTATGAGGCCTCTTTTGACATGTGGACCATTTTCCAAATTTATAGCTTAGGATGAAATCTGGGTCAATAATTCCTTATTATTTAACCATTGGGTGGCTGGTCCACGTTTGGCTGTATTCCCCCTCATTCAGGTGCCTAATAACATTGAATTGGTCACTTCTGTACATGAGTAAACATAAATTTCAAAATCTTGTAGATATACACAAGATTCATATTACTGTAGATTATAGATGGTTATTGTGTTATAATTGGCTATACCTATTTTCTGTAAATTTAAAACATCTGTTTTATTCAACCTGGGTTGGCAAAGTAACGAGTATGTTTGTACCTTCCCCTCAGTAATTATAAAAATCTATATGTACTGTAATTCTAAAAAACTTTTTAGCAGAATAAATTATATTTAATCCAAATCTTTGGGGTTTTTCCTTGTTTTGGGGGGTCCCTTGGGAAATAAAACTTCAGAGTTTCAAAAAATTATATAAAATCGAGTAAAATTTGAAATTTTTTAAAAAGGCGTCTTTCCCCGTTGAAATCTTAGCAATTTATGAATATAGCTGCACTTGGCAGGAATGCAGAGTTCAAAGGTCATGACCCCACTAGGGAGCATTAGTCTACACAAACAAGAAAATTCTTTACAAAAGCTACTGACAGTTCAGGCACCCAGGACAGGGGTTTAACATATTGAAAAAAGTAGGATATTTTTCTTTCAAGGCTAAAGTTATTATTATGTGAAGGGAAGTTGTGGTCAATATCAGTGACTTGAAAATGATGGTGTTATACTAAATGGTTTTTGGCAATTAAACCTTTCATCTGAAAATATCACACTTTGCTCAAGTTGTCTTACTCTATAGTTTCCCATGGTCCTGCTATAATAATATTGGTTTATAATCCATGCATCCACCTTCTGTGCCTATTGAATGTAGTTTGCGATGGCACTGCTATATAATATTCGTTTATAATCCACGTAACCACCTTTTGTGCTTATTGAGTGTAGTTTGCCATGGTCCAGCTATAATATTGGTTTATAATCCATGCAACAACTCTCTGTGATTATGGAGTCTAGTTTCCCATGGTCCTGCTATAATATTGATTAATGATCCATGCAACCACCTTCTGTGATTATTGAATGTAGTTTCCCATGGTCCTACTACAATATTGATTTATAATAAATGCAACCATCTTCTGTTCTTATTGAATTTGATTTCATATACTTTCTCTTTGAGGTTATCAAATTATATACTTAGTAAAAAAGAAACTGCTGTATAAATACATACTGTAATTTATTCTTTACGACACTTGCGTTTCATTTTTGGTAAAGTATATATTATTGGCATCAAAAGTGCTTGGGAGTATTTGTACTTTGTAGTATTGTGACCAGCAGATAAATTGGAAAATTTAATAAGTAAATTAAATTTTTATAAGTTAATACCTTACCTAGTGGACAGATGCATTTGTCCGGCGCCTTGCCGGTCTTGCCAAACGTAAGAAAAAAACGTCCTGAGCTGGGCTCTGGCCGGGACCGGTAGTGTCCTGTTCATTCACCAGGTGGCTGTATAGCCTCCCTGCCGGTGCACTGCGCATGCTCACGCATGCGCTCTTCCTCTTTTTGTTGTCTACCTTAGAAATTCCCCTATGGTGGAAATTAGCGGGGAAGGTAGGGTGGGAATCCCCCTGTCCACTAAGTAAGGTATTTACTTATTAAATTTTCCATTTTATTGCGTTAATACATCTTACCTAGTGGACAGATGCAGAATAACTACCCATTGGATGGAGGGTAGCCGAGAAGGGGAATTCTCAAGAACTCTATTTAAATATATATATATATTCACATGGTGGATCCGGTAATGGCTAGGGAAGCCACACCGTAGGATCAAACCCACTTGCCCCCCCCCCTTTCTTTTTCCAAATAGGTCTAGTACTGGCTCGGTGAGAGTACAATAGAACCTAGGGAGGCTGAGAGCTCTAAAATAACGAGGAAGAAGAACAGGACTGCTAAGCCTATCTTATTATACTCCTAGCCCCACTTTGAATCGTGGAAGACCAAAAGTCAAAGATAGTGGAAGATTTTTTTTTTATATATATACAGGTGACATACTATGTACAAACTTTATGGAGGGAGCGATTTACTTGCTCTCTTGAATTTGTTGGGCTGCCACCAGTGGGCCCAAATGATACAGCTCAGAATCTGCCCACGCCAAGTCCTTTAGGTAGAATTGTGTAAAGGTGTTGTGGGCCTTCCAATGACAGGCAGACAGAATTGATCTAAGGAAATTCCTCCTTGAAAAGCCTGAGAAGCCGCAAAAGCCCGGACATCATGGGCTCTCACCTGATGTAAATCTTGGGCTTTTTGGTCTGAGAGCTGATAACACAAAAGCACCGTCTGCTTAATCCAGGAAGAGATGGTGGTCGGGACAATGTCCTTTTGAAAACCCTTCCTGAAAGACACCAGGACTAACTGCTTCCCCTGACGGAGATCCTTGGTCCTGTCCAGGTAATACCGTAAAGCCCTCACTGGACACAGCGATCTGTCCTCAGAAAGGGACTTATCCAGAGAGGGGGCTAGAGCCCGAATGACCACTGGGGCCACAGCAGCTGGTCCATCCCGAGCTAGCTGATTTTTGGCAAGAAAACTGGGAGAAGGATACAGAGAAACCTGACTCCAGTTCTCTTGGTGCCTAATATTCTTGAACAACCAGGCATGAATTTCACTTCTTCTTTTGCCTGAGCCAAGAGCAAAAAGGAAGACCGTCTTAAAGGTCAGATGCTTTAGGGAAGCCTTCCTCAGTGGTTCAAAAGGAGCCTTAGTAAGTTGGTGGAGAACCAGTGAAAGGTTCCAGGAGGGGACCCCTCTTATGCCTTTCGGTTTGTCCCTGTGAAAACTATCTAGCAGACGGGTAAGGTTTTCATCTGAACTGATATTCAGAGTGTCATTGCCTACCATGTCCGCAATGGCTGTTCTGTAGCCGTCAATGGTACTGGGTTGCAAATTTCTCTCCTTGAATAGGTACAGGAGAAAATCTGCAATTTGATTCACAGAGGGCGACCTGAAGTCCACCTTGTTAGATTCACACTATTTGATAAAATGGCCCATTTTGACTTGTACACAGCTCTGGTTGATCCCCTCTGAGGAGCCTCAATTCGTGCTGCCACCTACTCAGAGAAACCAAGTTCCCTGATGGCAGAGCTTCTAGGAGCCAAGCATGAAGATTGAGATGCTTGAAGTTCCTGTGAAATAGCCCATTGAAAGGTTGGGTCACCAGGTCCCTTATCAGAGGCAGGCTGAAGGGAATCTGCACTGACAAATCCACCAGGTACCAAAACCAGGGCATGTTTGGCCAACCTGGGGCAATCAGAATCATTCTGTGACAACCCTGATCCCGTAACTTTGAAATCACTTGTGGAAGCAGGGAGACTGGAGGGAAAGCGTACGCGTTCAGCTGTTCCCAGGATAAACTCAGGGCGTCCACTGCCCAGGCTGCCTGATCCGGCACCGGCGACACAAAGCTGGGTAGCTTGTGATTGAACCGGGTCGCGAACAAATCCACTAGTGGAGGGGCCCACTTGGAGCACAACTGATTGAACACCTGTTGAGAGAGGGACCACTCCGTCTGGATTACTTGATTGTGCCTGGAAAGTTTGTCGGCTATCACATTCAAGCAGCCTGGAATGTGTCTGGCCCGTAGGGTTATGCCCCTGGGATGGCACCAGGACAGAAGCCTCCACAGGAGGGCACAGAGAGAGCCTGACTTCACACCCCCCTGCTTGTTTATGTAGGAGACCACTGTTGTATTGTCCGTTGCAACAAGCACAATCTGATTCTTGCAAAGATGTTCGAACTGTTGTAGGGCCAGAAGGACTGCCTTCAGTTCGAGAAAATTTATGTGAAGGAGACCTTCCAAAGGAGACCAAACGCCTCTTGCATTGAAGTCCCCTAAGTGTGCGCCCCAACCTTCGTTTGAGGCGTCGGTAAATAGCTGAACGGCGTGCTGAAGAGGGTGCAGTGGTTGACCCTTCAGTACATTGGCTTCGTCCAACCACCAGTCCAAATGAGGGTGGAGTGACTGAGGGACCGGAATAACTTTCTCTAGGACTTCCGGGATATGCCAGTTTTTCTTCAGATGCCACTGAATGGGCCTCATGTGAAGGTGACCTGCACATACTTGTTTCTCGGTGGCCGTCAGGAGGCCTATCAAGGACATGAATTATCGAACCGTACACTGGTGATGTCCTTTCATGAACCTCAATTTCTCCTGAAGGGTTTCCCACCGTTCTGGAGTGGGCAGAACCCAGCCTGTGACCAGGTCAAACCGGTAACCTACAAAATTGAAGACCTGTTTGGGAACTAACTCTGATTTGGTCATATTTACTATCCAACCTAACTGCCGACATAGGGCCAAGAGGGTCTGGGTATGTTGTAGGCAGATTTCCGGGGAAGGGGCTCTCAGTAACCAGTCGTCTAGGTACTGGTGGATCCTGATACCCTTCCCTTGAGCCATGAGTTTCACTTCTTTGACCACCTTGGTAAACTCCAGGGGAGCTGTGGCCAGTCCGAATGGCAGGGCTGTGAACTGGAAAGTCTGATTGAACAGGAAGAACCTGAGATACTTTCTTGACCTTTGTGCAATTGGGATGTGGAAGAAAGCGTCACTGAAGTCCAGCGACGTGACCCACTCCCCTGTTCTCAAGGACAACCGAATCATCTCCGGAGTTTCCATTTTGAAGGTGCCTGTATTGAGGAACAAATTGAGCCGACTTAGATCTACGATTGGCCTCCATTTTCTGTTGGGTTTGGGAACTAGAAAAAGTTGGTTGTAAAAGGCCAGGGACGACTTGACAACCACCTTTTCCACTACCAATTTGTGCATGAGACTTACAAGGGCGTCTTTTAGGTACACGTTTTGGGTTGGGCTTGCATAACCGCTTTGAATCAAAGGGACCCTTGTTAAACGGGGCCTGTGTTTGAAGGGAAGCGTGTAACCATCCCTTAGAACAGAGACTACCCGAGGATTCGCACCCATCTCTAGCCAGATATGCCAAAACTGTTGAAGTCTGCCCCCTACATTCTGTTCGGCGACAGCATTGGGGACATTGGACACACTTGGGGCAAAAACACATGGATTTACACAACATGCACCTTTGACATGCTTTATTTTGTTCAGACAATTGCCGGGGCTTACTCCTTTCTGTTGCGGATGCCTGTGTGAAAGAACAGGATTGACAACAGGACAACACACACCCAGTAGACTTAAGGCCTTTGGGACAAGAGGTTTGTTTAATGTCTGACAACTTCTCAAGTTCTGACCCACTGGTAAAATTCTGTCCTGACACTGAGAGTCCAACTGAATTTGATTTACTAGACTGACTGCTGGACCATTTAAGTAATTGTCATTTGTATGGCTTAAAAGACTGCCCCTTTGAAAAACGAGGGTTAGAACCTCGACCACGTCCCCTCCCTCTGGGACGATTTCTGCCAAACTGTCTCCAAGGCTGAGCTTGTTGTTGGGTAGACTGATCAGAAGTAGAGCCCGGTTTCCTATCCTTACGGTCGTAAGGTTTGTACCGTTGTGAATTCCTCCAGCTAGTGTGCTGAGTAGCACCCGGTCCGGGCCTCTGAGCAACACTACTGGTTTCAAACTTTTGGATATCTTGCTCTGCGGACATGATGGCTGCATCAGGGAATAATCCGTAGCCAAACAAGGGAGCATTACAAAGCAAGTTCATGGTGTCCTTTTGACTCCCGGCTTTGTAAAATCCAGATAGGCGTCTCTCCGTAACAAAATAAGATTGGCCATGTTCACAAACAAACTGTCTGCCAAATGCTGAAGAGACGTGCCCATGGCCACAGAAACTTTCTGATGAAAGGCCATGAGGTCACGCAAGTCATTCAAAGCATTGGATACATCTTTCGAGGTCTTACCCTTGCTAAGACGGGAGCCCAACAGAGCAATATTTTGTGACATCTTTTCTTGGAGTTCGGCAGAACAACGACTGAATCCTGCCGCATGATTAATGATGTAACTGTCTTCCCGTGCGGCTCGTTCCCAACTTCTAAGTGATTCTTGGGCAATAAGTCTAGAAGGGGGGCCTGTGGAAGGGTATGCAGAGGCGCGAGTAATCCTTGGAAACTGGGAATTAACCTTGGCCTCAGAATTCCTCCAGTTGAACACAGAGCGACCAGGACGATGTTGCCCTTCCGGTTTGAGTAGATGCATCTTGTACCATTTCTCCTGTGATTTAGGGACTTTAATGAACTGATCTCGTTTAAGACCTGCCGGATCCTGAGAACGGGAGGGATATCCCTCTGCTACAGGTTCAACCATTCCAATTTCTGACATAGCCAGTCATCTGGCGGCATGGCTACAGAGATGCGTGTTGGCTTTCTGGGGTTCTTCCCTTTCCACGGATTGTTCGATTTATCCGGTTCACAAAAGTTTGTCTCAAAAGCCGGAATGTAGTGCCAACCCATAAAAGCTCTCACAGAGTGCACTGTTTCTCGATAGGACATATCCTCTGTCTGTTCCGGTGGGTCTGTAAAGTCAGATAGATGTCCGTCCTCCGACCCTGACAGTTCTCCGGACCGGTCCCTATCATCATCCTCACCTTCCTCATATTCAGAAATCTGTTCATATGGACCGGACTCTTCATGTGACCGGTAAGCACAGGCACCGGTACCAGCAAATGTCTGTTCTTGGACCGGCTGTGATTTGTCTGATGAAATCGTTTGAGAGGAAAGAGGCACTCCCTTATCAGCAACAGAGGAGGGTCGGTCAATAGCATCCCCTTTAACAGTGGCCGGTGGCTTAGCAGACTCCGGTCCGGAGCTGGTAAGAACCGGAGGGGAAGAAGAATGTGCATGTTTTGTAGAGGCTTTAGAACCCAGGGACCTAGACCGGTCGCGTTTCTTCTGCTTCCCGTCTGATTTCTTCACACTATCACGTTCAGACAGCGAGCCAGATTTGACATTATCTGAAGACTTGTCCCGTCTAGATTTATGAGACTTTTTCTATGGTTTTGAGTCATTTCCTTTAGTTTCAGTAGCTTCTACAGTTACCGGAACACCAGCCGGACCGGCGGGTCGGGTAACCGGAGCTAAAAAGGGTTTGTCAGACACCAGAGCTTGAGAATCCACCAGCTTGACTGAAGATAAAGGGGTGGAAAAAACATTACCTCTGGAGAGAAGATCCTCCATGCGTGCGAACTGCTCCGCCCATTTATCAGAGATGGCCGACCAATGATCTGCAGTGATATAAGATGGAGGCGGGGGGAGAAGATGGAGTTGAGGTTGAGGCAATAGCAGGAAGCTGAGAAGGTGGCTGCGCAGGGGGCTGCGCAATGGCACCAGAAGGGGATTGAAAGGTAGGTTCACCGTCTATAGACGAGAGAACAGTCACGTCCTTTGGTGAAACTAAAAGTCCAGCCTTCTTGTCTTTGCGGATTCTGTAAGTAGGAGTTGAGAACATTTCATGTTGGGAATCCGAAAAACCCTCACAAATTGAACACTGCTTTTTCATAACGTAGTCATCTTCTCCAATGGATTTATCACGGCATCGCGCACATTTGTCGTGAAGATCAAAGTTTGCCATTGCATGGCCACAAGAACCTCTTCGTTGACCTTTACGCTCACTAGGGGATGCCATGATACATAACACACAAAATTATCCACTAACTAGATGTTAGAACAGAAATATTTGTAAATTGAAAAGTTTCTCTTAAAAAACAAGCGTTCCTTCACACCCCAAACAAAACGAGGAAGAGCACCGGCAGTGCACCGGCAGGGAGGCTATACAGCCACCTGGCGAATGAACAGGACACTACCGGTCCCGGCCAGAGCCCAGCTCAGGATGTTTTTTTCTAACGTTTGGCAGACCGGCAAGGCGCCGGACAAATGCATCTGTCCACTAGGTAAGATGTATTAACACAATAAAAGTAAAGATTCAGATGCCAAAAACAATTTAATGTCACAATAATACAATATAATGCAAAATAATAAGATGTATGGTATAATACAAAATATAATCAATGACTGTAGAGTATATTTTGACACATGGAAAGTTTAGGAGCAAATATGGAATATATATCAGACTTTATAGCACCTGATTTAGCTAATTTTTCTTAAATGTTGGCCAACAAATATGCCACAATTTCTTCTCAGTGCTGAATAATCCATAGTGGTGATTTCTTCACAGTGGTTCAGTTCTGTACACCTAAGAATATATGTAGCGGTTAGAGTTCTCGCCTTCAACCTCTGAGGTCACCGGTTTGAATCTCGGCCTGGGCATTTCATGTTGGAAAGTTGGTAGTTACTTGCCAATGCCCGGTGGTTCACAGTGAAGAATCTTGACCAACTAGTATGCACTGGTTCCTCCACCCATATACTAACCGTTGCAATATGACCCTAGCTTTTTGGTTTCTAGAGCTTCCTCAGTGGATCTTGTTGCAGTGTTTACTTTCAAGTTAGTCCTTGAACATTCTGGACATTTCTCAAGGTTTACATAAATGCTGCAAGCCTGGTCATGAGGAGCATAGTTTTGCTGGCTATAAGGAAAGTAAATTGTCTCTTGAAACTGTTAGACCGCATCACGCAGATATAAAGTTTTTGACTGTTATTTATATTCTGTGGGGAGCTCTTGTTGGAGTGAATTGAATACAGTGTGTGGATCTACCTGAGAGAGGATTTGCTGTACTTTGGATATTGTTTGCATCTGGATATAGTGTGTGGACCTATCAGAGTGGATTTACTGTACTTTAGATACTATTTGTATCAGGATAGTGTGCAGATCTACCAGAATAGATTTTCTGTATTTTGGACATTGTCCATATCTTGGAGCAGGCAGCACATTTGTGCAAACTCTCTGAATATCTATATACAGTATACAGAAGTTTTTTTTTACAAATTCTGAGTTTGTACCAAGTGTCCATGCATATTTTAATCAAATAAAATCAATGTTATTACAAACAAAATACTCATAAACAAGCATTCTGACACATGCAATTATCTTCCGCTGTATAAATTAGATGTACTATAGATAGTGTACCATAGCTTTTCTTGTGAGATGGAGGCACATGTAGAAGTAACAATAAGCACTTTAATGTTTGACTGCAATATTTTCAAAGATAAAAAGCCATTTTCTCATTTTAGTAGCTATTACTCTGCCATCCAAAGACCTACAGTTCTGCAATTTCATTATGTGGTAGATCACTCAAAAGTAGGTGAACGACTTACTTAGAAGAAATTGCCCATGTGCAATACTTATAAAGATAAAAGGTATTTACTAATTTTAGTAGCTATTACTCAGCTATGAAAAGAGCTACAGTTCTGCAACTTAACTATGTGGTAGATCACCCAAAAATAGGTGAATGACTTATTTTGAAGAAATTGCATATCAGCAATACTTTTAGAGATAAAAGACATTTGCTCATTTAAGTAGCTATTACTCAGCTATGCAAAGAGCTATAGATCTGAAACTTCACTATGTGGTAGATCAGCCAAAAGTAGGTGAATGATTTATTTAGAAGAATTTGCATATCTGTAATACTTTAAGAGATAAAAGACATTTGCTCATTTTAGTAGCTTATTACTCAGCTATCCAAAGAGCTGCTGCTGTGCAACTTCACTATGTGGTAGGTCACCCCAAACTAGATGAATGACTTATTTAAAAGAAATTGCCTATCTGCATTACTTTTAGAGATAAAAGACATTTGCTCATTTTGTAGCTATAACTCTACCTGAGAGTTACAGTTGTACAACTTCACTGGTGGAGTAGTCCTTGGTACCCTGAAGGTCCAAACTTTGCCCAAAATCGCTCTATCTCTTACAGTTTTTGAGATAAATGACATCTTCCATTTCTGCCAAAAATCAAGATGGTGGCCAAAAATTGGAGGTGCTAGAGGAGTAGCCCTTATTACCCTACGGTCCAAAATTTGCCTGAAATCACTCTATCTCTTATGTTTTTTGAGATAAATGATATTTTCCATTTCCACCACAAATCAAGATGGCAGCCAAAATTGGAAAAAGTCTAAACATTTCCGAGGTCCTAGTGGAGTTGTCCTTAGTACACTGGGGGTCAAAAATTTGCCCGAAATCTCTGTATCTCTTACGGTTTTCAAAATAACTGGCATTTTCCATTTGTGCCGAATTTCAAGAAGCCGGCTGAATTTCAGACACGTCTAAATTTTTTGAGAGGTCCCACAGGAGTAGTCCTTAGTGTCCCAAGGATAACATATTTTATAGCAAACCTCTATATTGAATACTTTTGAACTTAAAAAGTGACTTACTCAGTGGCAAAATATCAAAATAGCTAGTTGGCATTATAGCTAGAGCTCTGAGACACAGAACATGAAAATGTAGATAAACAACATATTTGATAAAAAACTCTTAATTTAATACTTTTGAAGTTACAAGTGATTTACTCATTAGCAAAACAGCAAAGCAGCTATTACCCAGTTAGCTGTGGAGCTATTGCTCTGAAAATCTGCCATGGCACAAAACATCAAGAAGTAGCTGAACAACATATTTGATAAAAAATCCTATAAGTTGAATACCTTTAAAGCTACAAGTGAGTTACTCATTGGCAAAATGAGTATAGGTCTGGTGGATACAATAAGCTTAAAGTAGTAAATGATATATTATTAAAAAATCAATGAATAACAAATTTAAAAAGATTGCCCTAACTGTAAAACTTTTAAAGATATTTTACATTTACTTCTTCTGTTATTTAGCTACAAATGAGAAAATGGCTATTACTTATTTATTATATGCCATGGAATTCCAAACTATGTATCATCTTATTGCTAAGGACAAAATAGCTGAACAATATATTTTAAGAAAATACTCTAACTGTAATAGTTTTGGAGTTACAAAGGCTTTACTCAATAGTAAGAATTTTATAGTAGCTATTACCCAGCTATTCAATGGTCAACAGGTTTGAAGCTTAACTATGCGATAGCTTATCAAAAAAATCTGTAGCTTTAGTAGCTTTGGAGAAATCTGCGTGACTCACTAACGCACACACGCATGCACCCACACAGGATGCATTTTATAATCTCCCTCCCAGACTAAAGCCTGGCGGGAGATAATAAGGCCTTTTGATCAAGTTGCACCAAGCTATTGAGTGAAGCAGTAGCTTTTACCTAGTTAAAGCTTATTTATGTATAACAATACACTCTACTGTTATCATTTTGTTATGCCCACAGTTGCAAAACATGTACAAATTAAAACTAGACCTATCGCATTGGAGAACCGATGCAAATTGTATCCACCAGAAGAAAACTCACCAAAGCCATTCTAACATCGCTTAACCTTGAAGGAGAAGCCCAAGGTGAAATCTGACCATATCAAAAGATTCTTAGCCCATGATTTCCTATAGGTTGGTGTGACACTGCAAACCTCTGGGAATACGAATAAGCAAGATATAAACACTAATTTTGGCAATCCTCATTTGACCTTGAAAGAGGGGCCAAAGGTCAAATCCAATCACACCAAAAGATTCCCAGCCCATGATTTCCTAGATTTTGGTTTACCATTCCAAAGCTCTAGGACCAATAATAAGCAAGTTATAAGCACTTTTAAGTTTGGCTATCCTCATTTGACCTTGATGGAGGGTCCAAGGTCCACTCCGACCACAGCAATAGATTCTCAGCACATGATTTTGTGTACTATCCTCGTTTGACCTTGAAGGAGAGGTCCAAGGTCAAATCCGACCACAGCAATAGATTCCCAGCCCATGATTTCCTATATGTTGGTTTACCATCCCAAACCTCTAGGACCAATAATAAGCGAGTTATAAGCACTTTTAAGTTGGGCTATCCTCATTTGACCTTGAAGGAGGGGTCCAAGGTCAAATCCGACTGCAGCAATAGATTCCCAGCCCATGATTTCCTATAGTTTGGTTTACCATGCCAAACCTCTAGGACCGATAATAAGCGAGTTATAAGCACTTTTAAGTTTGGCTATGCTCGTTTGACCTTGAAGGAGGGGTCCCAGGTCAAATCCAACCACACCAAAAGATTCCCAGCCCATGATTTCTTATAGGTTGGTTTACCATCCTAAACCTCTAGGACCAATAATAAGTGAGTTATAAGCACTTTTAAGTTTGGCTATGCTCGTTTGACCTTGAAGGAGGGGTCCAAGGTAAAATCTGACCACACCAAAAGATTCCCAGCCCATGATTTCCAATAGGTTGGTTTACCATCCCAAACCTCTAGGACCAATAATAAGCGAGTTATAAGTACTTTTAAGTTGGGCTATCCTCGTTTGACCTTGATGGAGGGGCCCAACGTCAAATCCGACCACACCAAAAGATTCCCAGGCCATGATTTCCTATAGGTGGGTTTACCATCCCAAACCTCTAGGACCAATAATAAGCAAGTCATAAGCACTTTTAAGTTTGGCTATCCCCGTTTGACCTTGAAGGAGGGGCCCAAGGTCAAATCCGACCACACCAAAAGATTCCCGGCCCATGATTTCCTATAGGTTGGTTTACCATCCCAAACCTCTACGACCAATAATAAGCGAGTTATAAGCACTTTTAAGTTTGGCTATGCTTGTTTGACCTTGAAGGAGGGGTCCAAGGTCAAATCCGACCACACCAAAAGATTCCCAGGCCATGATTTCCTATAGGTTTGTTTACCATCTCAAACCTCTAGGACCAATAATAAGCGAGTTATAAGCACTTTTAAGTTTGGCTATCCTCGTTTGACCTTGAAGGAGGGGTCCAAGGTCAAATCAGACCACACCAAAAGATTCCCAGCCCATGATTTCCTATATGTTGGTTTACCATCCCAAACCTCTAGGACCAATAATAAGCGAGTTATAAGCACTTTTAAGTTTGGCTATCCTCATTTGACCTTGAAGGAGGGGTCCAAGGTCAAATCCGACTGCAGCAATAGATTCCCAGCCCATGATTTCCTATAGTTTGGTTTACCATGCCAAACCTCTAGGACCGATAATAAGCGAGTTATAAGCACTTTTAAGTTTGGCTATGCTCGTTTGACCTTGAAGGAGGGGTCCCAGGTCAAATCCAACCACACCAAAAGATTCCCAGCCCATGATTTCCTATAGGTTGGTTTACCATCCTAAACCTCTAGGACCAATAATAAGTGAGTTATAAGCACTTTAAAGTTTGGCTATCCTCGTTTGACCTTGAAGGAGGGGTCCAAGGTCAAATCCGACCACACCAAAAGATTCCCAGCCCATGATTTCCTATAGGTTGGTTTACCATCCCAAACCTCTAGGACCAATAATAAGCGAGTTATAAGCACTTTTAAGTTTGGCTATCCCCGTTTGACCTTGAAGGAGGGGTCCAAGGTCAAATCCGACCACACCAAAAGATTCCCGGCCCATGATTTCCTATAGGTTGGTTTACCATCCCAAACCTCTACGACCAATAATAAAAAGCGAGTTATAAGCACTTTTAAGTTTGGCTATGCTTGTTTGACCTTGAAGGAGGGGTCCAAGGTCAAATCCGACCACACCAAAAGATTCCCAGGCCATGATTTCCTATAGGTTGGTTTACCATCCCAAACCTCTAGGACCAATAATAAGCGAGTTATAAGCACTTTTAAGTTTGGCTATCCTCGTTTGACCTTGAAGGAGGGGTCCAAGGTCAAATCGGACCACACCAAAAGATTCCCAGCCCATGATTTCCTATAGGTTGGTTTACCATCCCAAACCTCTAGGACCAATAATAAGCGAGTTATAAGCACTTTTAAGTTGGGCTATCCTCATTTGACCTTGAAGGAGGGGTCCAACGTCAAATCCGACCACACCAAAAGATTCCCAGCCCATGATTTCCTACAGGTTGGTTTACCATCCCAAACCTCTAGGACCAATAATAAGCGAGTTATAAGCACTTTTAAGTTTGGCTATCCTCGTTTGACCTTGAAGGAGGGGTCCAAGGTCAAATCTGACCACACCAAAAGATTCCCAGCCCATGATTTCCTATAGGTTGGTTTACCATCCCAAACCTCTAGGACCAATAATAAGGGAGATATAAGCACTTTTCATGACTGCAAAGAAACGCCTGTGGCGGCAATCTTGTTTTTCAAAATGAGGCCAAAAATATTCCCAGTCAAGATTTTATAATGAGGAACATATCCTGCGAATTTGAGATCTCTACCTTTGCTCTAGAGGATCACCAAAAGTCCTTGTTTAAAGTCGAAAAACGACCGCGGCGGCCATCTTGTTTTTCAAAATGAGGCCAAAAATATTCCCAGGCAAGATTTTATGGCTATGAATATATCCTGCAAATTTGAGAAGGCTAGCTATAATATTTTTTTCGTTAGAGCGGTAACGGTGAAATCTCTCTACACACTGTGGCGGCGGCGTAACGAAGTCAAATCCATAGTATCCACCGGATGCTATCCGGTGGATACAATAAACTAAAGTATTTAGCTTTAGTATTAAACTATTTAACAAGGCTAATAAGGTTTTCTGATGTTATAGAAATAGTGCACTGAGGGTACAAAACTTGGCACTCTTTGTATGTTCCTACCAAGCCTTCTTCATCTGATGGTATGTACACCTAGAAAAGTAGTTCAGCTTGAAACAAGTTCTAAATCCTTATTTTGGATATTTTTTTTACAGTAACATTGCAACTATTGAACACTAAGATGTGAGGTGACAGTTCATGACTTTCACCTCCTTAACAAAATGACAGAAATGAAATAAATGTCTTTGTATTATTTAGCTAAAACAAAGGTGAGTTTTTTAACATACAGCAGAGATTATGCATTAGCATTATTCTGTGAAGAGGTAGACTTGAACTAATAACTGTAAATTTGACAAGTGACAAGTGACCATCTGGCAAACATGATAGGTACTGTGTAAATGTGGCCTTCTTGATAAAATATGTTTTATAACCCAAGATAACAACAGGCACATACACATATATGAGGGTAAAAAAGCTGGTGAAGTCTTTGCCACTGGTGTTGGGTAATGGATCTGCTAAGCACTTGTGTTGGGGAATGGATCTTGTATCGATATTTTAAAATCAATACTAAATGTGTGAAATTTACTATGGTGTCCAATAACTCAGTGACAAGTAATCTCTAACTACTGGTAGTTTGCAAGTAATTCTCTGTATGTATGGATTTGGGAGAAATCTTTTTTCAACTGCTTAACTTTCAAGATGATCTAAATGTCTTTAAGTTTATGACCATTTCAGAAGCCTAATATATGTATCAACAGACTCTTTTTGGTATATAAAGACGCAGTGGCTGTCATATGGCTCCATTTTATAGCATGAAACAATAAGCAAAGCTACATAGGAATTTGATATTAAAATTATATTTCACTCCTTACGGTAACTGTTGTGCACATATTGCCAGTGTAAAATATACATCCATGATTAAGTAAAAGACTTTTGGTGCACACTTTATTTATAACTTTGCTCAATGACACACATATATATTATTTTACTATCCAATACGTGCCATACATGACCTAAATAACACGCAGATACACTAGTATATATTTTCTTATGGTATGGCTTCATATCTGGGAACTGTTTTTATCTCTAGCCGTCAGCGGTATACAAAGAGGTTTCAAATGGGCGATAATTGGAAATTTTAGCAAGCACAATACTTCACTTTCTTACAATTAGCTTATATGACCATAGCTTCTTTGTTTATGGTCTAATTTTTACCATTTTTTACAACTGTGTTCAGTATTAAATAAGCATACTAAGGTCCCCCTTGATGGAAAGATATTGAGCCTGAAAAGCAGTAGATTAGATTAGAAACATGAACATTTTAATTCTAAAAAGGGCATCAAAGATGCCGGTACCCCACAGCCCGGGGAAATAGTTTTCAACACCATGAGATATATAAGTAGTGAAACAGTACAACGATCTGGATACTTTGAGAGCAGTGTCAGTTATATAAAGCTCGAAATAATGTTTAAGCAGAGAAAATAACATCTAGGAGAAAGAAAATGTATGTAAAGATAAAGTATTAAAACAAGACTATTCAATAGCAATATGACAGCATTAATCAGTAACTAAAAATTATGAAGCTGTAAAATTTATTAATTGGAGAATAACTGTCAATGAAAATAGCACAATTATGTAAAAAAGCATATAATAATCAGTTGCAGCAATAATCCATATCTCTGTCATAAGAGAAAGAAATCTAAAATATGGACGGTGAACACACTATGGCAGAGCCAAGATTTAAGGTCACAATATGATGCACACCTACACTGCCTAACCAGTGTCCCTACCAAGTGTCAACCTTCTACACCTTGCCGAATCCAAGATATAGCCCGTACAAGATTTAAAACTCACGGTCACTACGACAAGGTCAAATCAAGATCACACCATGACGTTGCACACCTACAATCCCTAACCAATGTCCCTACCAAATATCAACTTCCTACACTTAACGATTTCAGAGATGTAGCAGACAAGATTTTATAGGTCAAGGTCACTACAGCAAAGGTCAAAGATCACACCATGACATTGCATACCTACACCCCTAACTAATGTCCCTACTAAGTAACTTCCTATACCTTATGGTTGCCAAGATTTAGCCTGTAAGAGGTGTAACAATAATCGTCTGCCCATCCGGACACCATAGTTGAAAACAATACCCGGACAGCCCTTTAGGGCTGTGGGGTAAAAATGAGTTAAAGTTGACACATATATGATTATGCATAAGTATACATGTCATCTGTCACGCACTGAATAAATAGTTGTTTAACTTCATTGATACTAATGTGGCAGATTTTGCATACATTTTTACAGCAAAACATGGCCATTTTTGATTCCAAATGCATTAAACCAGACTGAACAACCATACAACATATACAAAATCCTTGAATATGTGGAAAATATTGTCTAATTTCACAGAAAATTACTGACAATTATTTTTACCGGTAACCCACTTATGTAGATATAAATCTGTCAATGACGGTAGCCCAGCTACTTCAAATTTTTTATTTGCACCAACCCTCTTATGACACATTTTGCCCTTTTTGCATAGTGCCAATTTTTAAAAACCAATTAAAACACTGTAGCACCCACAAATAATATATAACTAGACCTATGCATCGGAGAACCGATGCAAATCTGTATCCACCGCAGAGACAACTCCCCAAAGCCAGTGAACCATCGTTTGTCCTTGAAGGAGGGGCCAAAGGTCAAATCTGACATCAGAAGATTTCCAGCCCACAATATCCTGCAAGTTGGTTTCACATTGCAAACCTCTAGGATCAATAATAAACTAGTTATAAACCCTTTTAAGTTTGGCTGTCCTCGTTTGATCTTGAAGGAGGGGCTCAAGGTCAAATCTGATCACATCAGAAGATTCCCAGCCCATGATTTCCTATAAGGTGGTTTCACATTGCAAACCTCTACGACTAATAATAAGCAAGTTATAAGCACTTTTCAGTTTGGCTCTTGAAGGAGGGGTCCAAGGTCAAATCCGACCACATCAAAAGATTCCCAGCCCATGATTTCCTATAAGTTGCTTTACCATCCCAAACATCTAGGACCAATAGTAAGCGAGTTATAAGCACTTTTAAGTTTGGCTATCCTTGTTTGACCTTGAAGAAGGGGCCCAAGGTCAAATCCGACCACACCAGAAGATTCCCAGCCCATGATTTCCTATAGGTTGGTTTACCATCCCAAACCTCTAGGACCAATAATAAGCGAGTTATAAGCACTTTCAAGTTTGGCTATCTTCGTATGACCTTGGAGGAGGGGCCCAAGGTCAAATCCGACCACACCACAACATTCGCAGTCCATGATTTCATATAGGTTGGTTTACCATCCCAAACCTCTTGGACCAATAATAAGCGAGTGATAAGCACTTTTCAGTTTGGCTATCCTTGTATGACCTTGAAGGACGGGTCCAAGGTTAAATCTGACCACATCGCAAGATTCCCAGCCCATGATTTCCTATAAGTTGCTTTACCATCCTAAGCCTCTAGGACCAATAATGAGCGAGTTATAAGCACTTTTAAGTTTGGCTATCCTCGTATGACCTTGAAGAAGGGGCCCAAGGTCAAATCCGACCACACCAGAAGATTCCCAGCCCATGATTTCCTATAGGTTGGTTTACCATCCCAAACCTCTAGGACCAATAATAATCGAGTTATAAGCACTTTCAAGTTTGGCTATCCTCATTTAACCTTGAAGGAGGGCTCCAAGGTCAAATCTGACCACATCAAAAGATTCGCAGCACATGATTTCCTATAGGTTCGTTTCACATTGCAAACCTCTAGGACCAATAATAAGGGAGATATAAGCACTTTTAAAGTCTGCTATGCGAGTTACTTTGGCACTCCGTGGATGACCTTGAATTAAGAGCTTCAAGGTCAAATGTCTGCAAGGTTGTAGAGGACATACATATCTGTTATACATATCACCTATGAAGACATTCAACCTTCTACCTATGAGAAACAGCCAGTAGAAAAATGTAGATAAGTTTCAAATAAATGCCCGCGGCGGCCATCTGGTTTTTCAGAATGAGGCTAATTTCCTTCCCAGAGAAGCTTACCCCCAAATGAAGATATCCTGCAAATTTGGTGAACCTAGCTGATGTAGTTTTCCTCTTAGAGCGTTATCGCCGCAAATCTCTCTATGAGCGGCAACGCGTAGCGAACGCTAAACCAAAGTATCCACCGGATGCCTCCGGTGGATAGAATAACAGAAAGGTATCTTCTCACCGCTTCTGGTTTTTGTGGCATTAAGATCCATGCAGAATGAGAGAGAAATTATATGTTAAAACTTGAGGCTATTCTATTTACTGGTGCCCCTTAATGAGACTATGTTCATGGCTACTTTTCGCAATTTTTAGGTAAACATTGACTTATTTTACTAATTAATCAAGGCAAGTGGTGCATAATGTAAGTAAAACAATAAAGCTCTCAAAGAGCACAGAACTCCACCAGTGTAGTAGAATACCCCCATACTGTAATTTCACCAAAATACTGCTCTTCTATAATTGTAACTCTCATAAATGGATAACATGACCATGGAAATATAGTAATGTTGAACACAAAGCCAATAGCATTAACAATTTTGTGAAAAGGGACTTTTCTACAATTCAGATTTTTTTTAGTGTTGTACTGTATTGAGATATTATTGATTAGTTCTGATTGGAGTCGATCCCAAGACCATCTGATTACACACAATAAATAAACACAAGCCTAGCTCTTTTACCAACTGAGCTAAAGGGGAATGCCCAGAAGCCCAAGTGTTAACAGAACTGATATATATGGGGATGTAATACAAAAAGTAGACAGAATATGATCCAGATCTTTCCCAAAATATAACACATTGTTCCTTTGGTCAGGCACTAGCCACATAAAAAATACAAAGATGAATTCATTAGCTTTGGAGTAACCATGGACACAAACAAACAGAAAACAAGTATGTCTGAAAACACAACTCCCTTGGCAGAGGTAAAACCCCTTGTCTTGCACACTTTAAAATTATCACATAAAAGGACAAATTAATACTGTCCTTATCCTGCAGGTGAAGATTGTATTCCTCATTTCCCGATAACATTTTAAAACATGCACATGTCACTCAGGTCATTCTCCAGTTATATCATAGAGGCATAATGATTAAGCTGAATACTGACATCAAGTCACTTTGACACACGATCCAATAGCATACTGTGATGTGCAATAGTTTTTATTATTCTGTCAGTCCATCCATAAATGTTATATTTACATGTGTACATGGTGGCATGTGAAAAAGAATCTGAATAAACTAAACTACAAAATGTGTTTTAAACACTAACATAATGATACGAGAAGAATAGTTTACACGACTGTATACTAATATGCCTGCATATAATATACATACATATGATATTGTCATTTGACAGAGACATGCTTTGTACAGAAACAATGAGACCTGCTGCTTTCACGCCTGTATTAAATGTATACTATGGCTGCATAAACTATACACATGGGATATTTTTATATCCTCAAGCCACTTGTTAATGAGCACCAAACAGAAAGCACAATATAAAATAAAAAACATCACCTGTTTCAATTTAACTGACTGTACCAAACTGTTGAAATGCCTTTTAATTTTGAGTGGGTAAATTTTCAACAGAAAAAAACTATTTTTTTTTCTGGTTATTTTTAACACCTGTTGAATCTTTAATTAAACTATGATAATTCTAAAGTGTGCATTCAAAGCATAAATCAATGGTAATTTTGGAAACTGATTCAAAATATGACAAATCTGGCAACAAATATTTTTATTTTCTTCTTTTGGATGTCAGACCTACACAGCCTAAATATTAAGGCACTATGACCTATTTTAATAAAAACCTTATTTTACCAGATGTCTTTGCATAAACCTGAAAAAATTAACAGGATATAAGTTTAACTTCATTAACTGTGTAGAAAAAATAGTTCATGAAATCAAAATGTGAATGAGGCACAGAAATAGGAAGTACACGACAAGAAGTGTGATGATAGAAACATACTGTGTACATACAGAAGCATTTGGAAATATTACTTCAGAATTGACATATACAAAATTGTATCTGATACAGTACAATCCATGTTATTTGACATATTATTTTAGTATGTGATTTCATGAGCTCCTTTCTCCTCTCCCAAATGTCTCCTATTTCCTTAACTTTCTATTATCTGAACATAATTTTATTCTCCTAACAAGTTCGAATAATTGAAGTTATCCTATTCTTGGATTTTTACACACTACTTGGATATAATAAAGCATTAAGCCAGATTTGGTCAGTTTACTTGTACACAGTAGACTCTGAGTGGTACCAATAGAAGTTAAATTGTGTTCCAAGCAGTTTTGAAATACCAACATCAACAAATCATATATTTTTGAATGTTGCAGTGGAAGCTTGCCATAGCTAGAGCTAAATCTTGTGGTTACTGGAGACTCTAGTTTTACACAGTTCAATGTACTATGACTACACAAATTGTACATTCATTTGATGTTTATACAATTTACACACACAAATTGCACACACTGAACATCAACACATAAGTGTTTTGACAAGTTTCAATGCATTTCTTTTTGCTGTAGTTAAAAACACCTGCAAATTAACACACAGATTCTGACAAATAACAATCCCATAATGAGTTTTAATACCTATTTAATAAGACACAATATATTCTATCTCAGTCAGCTGTGGTATGGCTATGCAGAAATATTGTCACATACCTTCATCAGATAAACGGATTTTCAAACCTATTGACATCTAGTTCTCAAGTTAAGAAGTTCAACTAATAATTGGAGACACAGTTGAAATGGTTTACATTGTACATTACAAGACTACAAAAACCTTTCCACTTAAACCAGAACTCCAGAGAACAAGGTAACAGGGTGTATCCACTAAATTTCAATACTTTTTCCATGACTTCTCCATGACCAAAGCTTTAAAATCAAGGACCTTTTACATTCTTCGTGGCATGAAAAAGACATGTACCGAGGCCATGAGGGAAGATGCGACAGGCCATACCTGTATGATTTGGAGTCGCTGAGGGTGGGTTGACTGGTATTTGGCTCCTCACTCAAAACAATCCTGGCATTGTTGAACATGCCAGAAACAAGTATCTCCCACCTGTTTTGCTTTTGAGAACCATGTATAAGGTTCCAGTCACAGTACAGGAAAATGTGGAAGACAACAACACTTGATCCGATTACATATAAATATATCCTTGATTTGAAATGATGGATGAAAGAAAGGAACAATGCTGCTTCGAGAGAGGATGCCATTTAATTTCCATGACTTTTTATGAATTTTCCAAAACCTGGAGTCAATTTCCATGACTTTTCCAGGCCTGGAAAAAGAAAATGAAATTCCATGTTTTTTCCATGGATACACCCTAAGGTAAACTTCAATTGAAAAAGGCCAACAGAGAAGATTGGGCACTACTCGCTACAAAGTAGCTTTCTAAATACTAGTAGTTCACTTAGCCTGTTTAACTTACTCAAAGATTACTGTAACCATCCTAGTAGACTTCTATGTATTTAGTAGAGTTCCAAGTATTTGGTAGTTTTCTAAGTGTTAGTGGTCTACTATATATACTGTTTACTAATCACTGACCTTGACTCACCATGGTAAAAGTAGACTCTTCTCACTGGAAGCCCTAGTATCTCAGAAGCTTAGTATGTCCTTAAAATAGGCTCAGTAGAAGACTTTGGTAGCTTGTACCAGGACAACTTAATGGGTTGATTAAGTAGTGGTATACTTTCTATCATATTTAGTTAATTTCTATGAAGTTAGCCTCAGTCAATGTATTAATAAGTTTACGTTAACCTCCTAATCTGTCTTCACTCTCAGTCATGGCAACAGATTTTCTGTTTCTAGTGTACGAGTCCACATACAGGTACAAAGCCAGTCTTGCAGCTGCTGCACCATCCAAGTTGAACAGATTGCCACTTGTAGGTAGGTCATAAAGGTCAAGGTTAGACTTTTACATCCCGTTCAAAAGCCAACGTCATATTGGGATAGGTCCTCAGCAATGTCACTTATGGGAGTCTAACCCACTCAGAGGTGACAGCCTGTGATTAGATGCCAAACCTGCTAACCCACTACGTCAGGGCACTAACAACCTTGCCTTCTTTCAGAAACAAACGAAAGACTTGTAACCACTTGCTTTCCCACCATTATAACTGTGTCTCGCCTGCAGAATGCTGGTCTACGTGTTGACCTGCTTCTTACTACTGCACTATTCCTTCTTGTAAAACCACAACCTTAGGGGATGGTCACATCAATTTGGCATACACAAATTGTATACAATTCAAATTCTAACCAACCAGAAAAACCAATGTAAAATTATGATGCGTCAGCACTATGTTTATATGTCATATGGCATTCTGGGGCACTGATTTAAAGCAGAAATTGTCTTATCATCCCCAGGAAAAGTTTAATTAGGCATAACTTTTTGGGGGAAATCAACATTAGCTTTTAAATGACCAGTATAAATAAACAACTTTTGTTACAGGATTGCCATTTTATGGCAGAGAGCAGGTGCTATATATACATATGATAAACTGAGATTCAATTCTACAGTTGTAAACTGTACATAGTTTCCACTGACTTAGGAGTACCAACGCATACTGCTTTGCCACAGTCCAAATCCTTAAAGTAAAGTCTGATAAGTAGAAGCCGTGTTTAAGTGGAAGTAAATACTAAATCCTTTCCACTGAAATTTACCCTGTTCTCTGGAAGTCTTGCTGAAGTATAATAGAATGAATTTTTTGGTTTGTTCATATTCAACTGACTGAGTTTTCCAACAGTGATATGTGATAATTACAGAGTTTGTTACCATTACATGTCATTTTTCACTCCATTTGTGTTTATGACTGTGTAAATGATTCTTTCATAGTTTATTTAACACAAGATGATAAATACTATCTCAGTCATCTATTATGCCTATATAAAAATACTGTTTACACGCAATCAATCAATACATCTTCCAATTATTTCACTGATTAATGCAATATGTCTATTGTTTGTAGAATGAAATCCTAATACCCTGCTGATTTTGTGACACCACCAGCTAATTTTGTCATCTCCTACATCTCAGTTTCAATCCGTTTTGTTTAGTTGTTTCGGACAAAGGATATTGTAGGTTACTTTGATCCGTTATGACCAATTAAAAAAAATGAAATTTGAAAATAAAAATAAGAAACAGTTATGGCATGAAAAACTCTTGAATATAGCTATCTATCATGTATAAACTGTCACTTCTGATACTTTCATTGCTAGATTAAGGTAACATGGACATGCACAGATATATCTGACATGATTTCAACTTGGAGACATTACCAACCCCGCCCAAAAGAAGTATGATTATGAGAACTTATATTGACAGAGAACAATGTAAGAAATTGAAGCGTATGCTAGGTGAGATTCCACTATTTTCACTCAATTATTATAGTTCATTTCATGGTGCCACTCAGTGATGTGTTAGTAAAGATTTCTATCATCACGCTACTTATTTAATCTGACTATCAACTGCAGTTTGCTGCAGTATTATTGCTATAATTATATGACACTATATACACATTATAAAAAAAGATTTTGAAGGTTTAAGGTGGAGATTTCAGCAGTTTGACAGTGGCGTTGACCTCCCCTGCCACAATAATGTCATTTGTCCTGTGATACGTCACCAAGTCTTCCACTGATGCAAAAGTCTACAAAATGAACAATAGAACAACTTAGAAAATTACAAAAATGGAGCTAAATACAGTGCGAACACCATACGCAACATTTTGCATCAATATGAAGCCATGACATTGCTACAGTATTATACATTTTTAAAAAGTTACAAATGTACTGTTCTCAATTGGTGAGTATATCTACTGTTGGTCGCTACAAATGAATAAATCAAAACATTAACAATCAAGGAAATCACATTATCGATCTAAATGTGTGGCTGCATGCACCATTGGTTCTACATAGAAATAAATCCAATTCTAAAATAGTAGGCTGCGCAGTGAACGTGGACACATCTTTTGCGCAATGCTAGAATTGCGAATATAGAACGGTAAATAAAACAATGCTGTTGAATTCTGCGTGCATCATCCCTTCGCGTACACATGTAAACAAATGATTCACAGTAAAATAAGTGGTTAAAATATTCATAAAATTGTTATTTCTTGCTTGATTTTAATAAATAGCATATCATTTTAAAGCTTACAACACAGTGAAAGCATCTACATTGACAGTCTCTAAGAATTTCATAACAAATTCTATGAAAATAGAGTGACAAAAATACTTATTTTTTACCTTAGATATCGCTAGGTATGTTTCATTGATGGAACAGCCAACATGGCGTTGGATTTGTTTTGAATTTTGCATAAGATTTACTGCTTATTTTGACCAAAATATTAGTGTAACCATTTTTGAATAGGAATAAAAGACAAATCCTCGTGCTTTATGATGATTTTAAACTATCGACTGGCTGTATTAAAGCACTCAGCCCTTCGGGCTTCGTGGCTTTAATATAGCCGATCAATAGTTTAAAACCACCATAAAGCACTCAAATATGTCTTTTATTCCTATAACAACAGTGGATAACAGAAGAAATGATCAGTTGTCATACCAAGGGAAAAATGCTGACTGTATTAAATTGCTAAAATTGACATATTGAAAGTTTATCCAGAGATGTCAGGCTCAATCTAGTGTGCAAGTGTACAAACACAACAAGTGGGTCAAAGTGCATTTGTAGCAGCACACTGTCCTCAAATCACTGAGGTTTTGATATGTGTGAACTCAGCTGCAGCCTTAAAGCACAGTGTTTCTAGTCCTGCTTGAAGTCCAATGGTTTGTCAGTTGGTGTGCATTTCAGTCTTTAAGCAATTACCTAATATGGTCATAGTAGGAGAATAATCGACTTTGTATACTGAAGTCAGACTATTGAATACTACTGAAATAGTGTTGAAATCAGTGAACTGTAAACCTATTTGCTGACCGACAGACACAGATCTGGCTATGTTCTGCTTTCTTCTAATCAAAACTGGTTTCCTCACATATTCATTTATTTTAACACAAGTTTACCAAAATATTCAACTACAACAAATAGTTCAGAGTATTTTATAATATTCTGTCAATTATCAGTCACCTTTTCCTCAAAAGTCTTCAAAAGCACATCGCGGTTCAAATTTATATGCCAGTTACAGCTCAGGCACACATTTAATAATTTATGTCTTGGGGTTTACTAAACACACACATCTGGAAGTTTTGCCAAATTTTCGCTTTCAGTGAGGTTCTAAAATTCAAATTTAAACCCAACACTATACTGAAAATAACTATAAGACAATGAAATGTCTATTCACAGAGACCAGCATGACAGGAATTTAAGTCTAAAAGTAACCCATTCTTCAGTAGTCAGATCAGCAAATGTTTTATTTCTATTGTCATGAGTGAAGGTTTGCTGTAGCTGGAATACAATTCTGCGGCGGTTGGGAGATTCTATTCGCACAATGTCTCCTGTAACTACAATATAAAAGTGATAGGTGTAGTAAAACAAGAAGAACGTACCTCTTCTCCTTCCTTGGGAGTCCCTAATGCAAATGGTTTGATACTATTATGTGATCTCCTGCAGATTGGAATGTTTTTGATCTGACGATTATATGTCACTGCCAGAGTGTATGGCTGATCCTTCTGATTACTTCTTCTCACCAAAAACACACCATTCTGTGAAATATCAAGAAGTGCACTAGTACAAAACAAAATTCTCAAGTTTCCATTGTAATTTGATGAGTAAGTACAGCTTTGATGAGTACAACTACAATCAAACCAGTGTATAGCAAAGATAACTAAAAGTGGAAACAGTTTTCAGGTCCTATTATTCTACATTTACTTTGAACAATGGCACCCTTTTACCATCAGTTTCACCTCTGCCAAGGAAGTATAAAATCCATTACCGTTTGTCTATTTGCTAACAGGCTTACACAAATACTACTAATTGGATATTCCTGAAAGAAATGAGATGAGTCTTGGTCCAACTGAGATCCCATGAAATTTTGAGAGTGATTCGAATCATTTCCGGATACAAAAAATTATAAAAGATCCATTTTTTCCCATTAACTAATTATCACACCATTATTAAAAAATCATAAAAAAAGCCTTGGTAGAGCTATGTACTCTCAGAGTTTTCTTGTTTTGTGATATATTCAGACAAGTTTTCCCTTTGTGGGAGAAATCTACTTCTTATTTTAACATTTGAAAGGGTATCCTGCTGCTATTGAGATTACATTTCTTATTCCAGTTTCTGTATGTGTTTGCGACTGTTTTGCAAAGGATTTTTGACAGTACATGATATTTCTACATTTCTTATAATTTTAATTTCCTAAAAGTTAAAATGACAGATGTCATTTACTGAGCTACACAAAATCTTCCCGACCCCTATTGCTGAGTTCCATATATAGGGTGCTTGCAGTTTTCTGATACGAGGCACTTCCAGGTTCCTGGGGTTGGTGAAGTAGAGTAGCTGAAGTGGTTACTTTTCATTATTGTAATAAAATATGGTTATATTGTTTGTATCATGGTTAAAAGTAATTATATAAAACACTTTTATTGGCTTTAATTGATATAACAACCATCTACTCATGGTCTCCATCAAATTGACCTTCAAAGTTCTTTATTTGGTATGGCCTGCCTATTCTAAGTTTATTACTGTACTTGGTTTTTAAACAGCCAGCTGAGTGATCTCTTATTTAGGAATGATACTACCTGAAAGGCCATCCATTACATTATATATATGGTGTATAATGTACATACTTTCAAGGCAACAGTCTGAACTCCGGTCATGTCCTATTTCCTTTATCTTTACAGTGTTTTTTTCAATCAATACATTCATATCTTACAAGGTCTTGCTGTGGTGCCTGACAAATTTTTCAGTGGTATCTGGTCATTATACATAAACAGAAGGGGCCTAATTTACATTAGAATGTAAATTTTCTTCTGTTCAGAGAGCTTCCTATATGGTCAAACTTTACACACACACAGCACTAATTCATCAAACAGTGGAGGTGTTTTAGTATTTAGCAGTGGACGATGCTGAATTTTTGAGAGTTGGACTGTGTTTGTACTGTTAAAATATGTGTTCTGCTGTAAAAATCTATGATGTTACTTCAAATATACACCTGACAACAAACAAGTCACCTGGCTCTGACCAATTAATTTGAAAATTTTAATTACTTAAATGTAGCTTTTATAAGCTACAAGCTTACCATGTCGGACTTAATGCTGTTCTCGGGTTGCCACACCCGGGGCCAACGTCTTAGAAAAAAAGATCGTTCTTGTTAGCCACCGGATATACTGGTAGTTGTCGTCACGTGATAACTTCTGACCAATCGCCCTACTTTCTCGTTGAAATTTTCTAAAACCTACCCCTCAGCTGTAAACAGCGGGGAGGCAGGGTGGGACTCTTCTAAGTCCCACATGGTAAGCTTGTAGCTTATAAAAGCTACATTTAAGTAATTAAAATTTTCAATTTTATTACGCTACAATAGCTTACCATGTGGGACTTAATGCTGAATTCAACCGCCCGGTGGCCGGATTACAGCTGAGACTGGAAGATATGTCATTTTTTCTAAGATTTTGAATTAATATGTAAAGAATAGTGCCAGAAATACCAGTCTGAGTCCCATTTACAGTGCCCCGATCCCGAAGACCGGGCCTGTAACGAGCCAAAAACCTAAGTAAAATGAGAGCCAGTGCTGAAACTGTCTAGATGTTTGATTGTGGGACGGAAGTGCAGCAGTGCTCACTTGAGCTCTAAGGGTCCCTGAGGGCCCTTCACGAGTGACTGACCAACCCAATGGTTGGACATCTCATAAATTTTTTGCCACCTGAATATGAGATTAATGACAACTTAATAAGTCCTTAATACAAATTACTTGATACTAAAAAATAAAATGACCTTACCCGTAACATCTTGAAGGTAAAGGAATACCTAGATCCTGGGAGAGACTCCTGAAGACTTGGTTGTAGCGGATGTGCCCCCCCCCCCCCCCCCCCCCTTTTTTCTTTCCGAGGACAACTGGTCTGAGGGGAAGGATCTAAGACTTGTTGTACCGCCACTACGGGTCCCAGATACATATTGTTGTCAGTGTCCGACCAAGTAAGGTCTTTTAGGTAAAAATTTGTAAATGTGTTGTGAGCTTTCCAGTGACAGGCTTGCATGATTTGGTCCACCGATACCCCACCGTAAAAGGCCTTAGAGGCCACGAAGGCCCGGATGTCATGCGCTTTAACTTGGACCAAGTCCAAGGCTTGTTGGTCTGCTTGTTTGTAACAAAGGTGAATGGTTTGTTTCAACCAGGAAGAGAGTGTAGCGGGTCTGATGTCTGAGGTATGTCCTTTCTTAAAGGAGATGAAAAGGAGCGAACGAGACCCTCGCAGGTCTTTTGTTCGATCCAGATAAAACCTCAGGGCCCGCACCGGACACAGGGTCCTGTCTTCTTTAAATTGTCTATCTACAATGGTAGTCAAAGCAGGAATAGTCACCGGAGACACACTTTGAGAACCTTCTCTTGCTAGTTGGTTTTTGGCTATGAAATCAGAAGAAGGGAACACGGCGACCTTTTCCCATTGGCCTAGATTAGATACTTTGTTTGCGACCCAGGCATGGATTTCTCTGCGGCGTTTGCCGGAGGCCAAAGCTAGCAAGAAAGCAGTTTTGAGAGTAAGATGTTTGAGGTCTGTGTCTTTCATGGGCTCAAATGGTGCTTTTGTGAGCTCGTTGAGGACAACAGAAAGGTCTGCACCTTTCATCACGTTTGAGGGATTTTGCCACCAATCTAGGTGGGCTACAATGGCTTCTGTCCAAGGAAGGAGGTTGTCCAGCGACTGAGGATATCTCCAGTGCTCCTTGAGATGAAACTGAAAGGGCCTCATGTGAAGGCGTCCCTACGGGACCATTTTCTCCGTTGAGGCTAGCAACCCAATTAGAGACATCAAACATCTTGCAGTCAAAACACGTTTTGACTTGAGTCGTAGGATCAAATCCTGAAGTTTGAGCCATCTCTCTTGAGTGGGTTTTACAAGGGCTGAATCTAGGTGGTATTCGTAGCCCACGAACGAAAACACCTGAGTAGGTTTCAGTTCTGATTTTTCCTGATTTATTATCCACCCCAAGGACTGAGTTAGGTCTACCACCGCCTGAGTGTTCACTTGGGCTTCCTCCTGAGACTGGGACCTGATCAGCCAGTCGTCCAGGTATTGGTGAATTCTGAGTCCTCTTGAGAGGGCCATTCGTTTCACTTCCTTTACGATCATTGTAAAGACCTGGGGGGCTGTGGCCAGTCGAAACGGGAGGGAGGTGAACTGGAACACCTGAGCTTTGTAGCAAAACCTTAGGTATTTCCTTGAGTTTGGATGGATGAGGATGTGCAGGTAAGCGTCCGACAGATCTATCGACGATACCCACTCCCCTGGGATCAGGGAGGTCCTGATGGACTCTGGAGTTTCCATTTTGAACTTTTCTACGTGTAGAAAAGTGTTGAGCCTGCTTAAGTCTAACAGGCGACTGTAAAACCCTAGAGATTTTACATTTTCCACCCTTTCGATGGCGTTCTTTGACAGGAGAGACTGGATACAAGTGGCTAAGGCTTGGTTTTTTGTTGGGCCTTGTACTTTGACAGAATCAGAGGAAATCTGACCAAGTTTGGTTTTGAAAGAAATGGCAGAACATAGCCATTGGTGATAATGTTTAACACGTTCTGAGAACATTTGTTTGTGAGCCAGTCTCTCCTGAAAGAATGGAGGCGACCTCCTACTGGTGGACTGTGTGAGGCTTTGGAGGAGTCATTGGGAAGGGGCGTTTCCACACCCCCTTCCCCTATTGTGGGGTTGAAAACGACCCCTGGAGCCTCTGAAGTTGGGTTTTCCTCTTCCTGAGGGAAAGGATTGGTTACTGCTTTGAGAGGAATTGCCCCCATAGGGGCGTTTCCTGTAGGAGCCTCTTTTCTTGTGGGGACCACGAAAGGGCTTATTCTGGTAGGGTGTGAAAGCCTGAGAGTCTTTTGAGGTGCCTTTTTTGAGAAGGAAGTCCTCACCTTCCTTCACGAGTTGAGACTCGAACAGGGAAGAGTCCCAAAAGGACGAGTTCCTAAGTTCTTGACGTCTCGTTTCCCCTAACTGTGGATGTAATAGAGTCATCTCGGCTTCGCACCTAAGCAAGCCGGTATTAGCCATAGAATATAACTCCCTCTGGAGAATATGGGCTAGAGATTTGCTGAGACAGGTGAGGGCCCTCTGTTGAATAAGAACTGTTTTATTCCAGAAATCCATGTACTCAGCGACTTCCTCATATCCGCGCTTTGCTGCTTTCTCAGGATTGGCACCTTTCTGAATCTGAGATTTAATCTTCTTGACAGTTGACTTAATGCTATGTTGGCATTTTTCCAAGGAAGCATTACAAGAAGAAGAAGTTTTGGCAAAGGCAGCGGTGAAGTTGAGGGTTGAGATATTTTGTCTAGCCTGATGTTCCAGCTCCTTGAGAACTGGCAGGGGAACTTTGGCTACAGGGGCCCCAGGAGGTCTAGGAGTAATACAGATCTTAGCAAAGTCTGTATTCAACTCCTGAATTTTATCCTGAAATGTGGGCTGTCCCACCTTGTACCACTTGGAAGTGGAAGGAGGAGGCTCGACATATTTGCCCTCAGATAAATTGGCAGCTTTAAAGTCATGTTGAAATTTATCAAAGGCGTCCTTGATAACTGAGCTAAGGGGTAGAATAGAGGAAGGACCTCTAGGTCTGAGAGCTCTTGACGGCCTTTTTCATCGTCCAGACCCAACACTGAAGTTGAAGACCTAGGCATAGATTCCCTGGGGTCAGGGAGAGAAAGAATACGCCTGAAGGTGTCTACTTCTTCAGAGTATTGTGAGGGCATGTCAGACAGAGCTACTTCCCTATAATAAGGGGGGTCTGGATCATGTTGTGGAAGGTCTTGATCAGAAGTTGCCCCTGAGGGCTGAGCCCTAGAGGGCTTAGAAGACCTGTGTCTGGCTACAGGGGACTGATCTTCCTCTGAAGAAGATGACTCATATCTGGACCTGGATTTGTGTTTGCTCTTGTCAGAGTGCTTTTTAGATCTGGAAGAAGGGATCCGAGGTTCGTCGGAATCCTCATGTAGTTGGTCCGAGGCAGAGCCCGGATCAACTGGCTGCCTATGGTAATGCTTTTTGTGAGAGTACGAGACCTCTTTCGGTAGGACCTCAGAGGGAGCAACGTACTGATCCGAGGTATCTTGGTTGAGTACTAGACGAGGAGGGAGTGCTGGACCGTAGTCCACATCCATTGCCTCGGTCTGAACATTAGTACTAGATCTCGGAGGGGGTAGGTCCAGATGGGCAGCATTGTCACTGGATGTACCAGGTTTGGAAGCAGGAAACGAGGATTCTACCTCGGGTTTCTTTTTAGTGGTCAACTCCTCTCGAAGTGACTGAAACGCTTCCAACATGGATGCCTGGAAGGAACCCATTTGCTGCTGTAAATGTATATTTAAGGAATCACCCAGGGATTTTTCAATATTTTTCTGAATTTTATTTTGTAAAGCTGTACCTGGGGTGGGTGGGACAGACTTGGCTGGGGTCTTTAAAGATAAGGAACTGAAGGCAAGAGGTTGAGGACGGGTGGGTGAGGTAAAAAGGTTGTCAGCAGCACTCTCGAGGTCTGCATTTGATCCAGTGAAGGAATCCCCGTCGCCTTCGCCCAAAAGATCTAGTTCATCATCTTTGGAACTAGTTTCCACCTTTTGCTTTTTAAGATAACGTTTCCTGTTCTGGATTTTTTTCAACTGCTCATCTGTGAAAGATGTACAGATGTGACAGGGAGTTTCGAAGGTGACACAGGGGTTATCTCCCTTGCCAGCCTCCCTACAGGTAGGGCAGTAGTTGTGTAGGTCGAAACTAAAGCAAAAGTGGCGGCATTTCTGAGCTCTCGGTTTGTCTTTATTCGCTTGATGGAGAGACATTTTAAACGCAATAAAAGACGTACAATATAATTGCCTGCACTGAGGAAAACTCAAAACACGCGAAAGCAAGAAATATACTTATCCTGTGAAAATAAAAATTTTACAGAATGATCTATGATATATATTAAAAGAAACATCCAAAAATTAGCCTCCAACAATAAGTAAAGTCTGAGAAATAAATGAAAATGTCTGTATATTTACAAACTGCTACCAGTCAATCGTGGCCAACGAGAAAGTAGGGCGATTGGTCAGAAGTTATCACGTGAAGACAACTACCAGTATATCCGGTGGCTAACAAGAACGATCTTTTTTTCTAAGACGTTGGCCCGGGTGTGGCAACCCGAGAACAGCATTAAGTCCCACATGGTAAGCTATTGTAGCGTAATAAAAGTCTACAGTTTAAAATGACAAATAGCGTATTTTGCTGGAATATCAAAACTATATGACAAAAGCAGATTTTTAATAAGGATGTTAGGATTAAACAACAAATATTTCACAACCAAACTCTGTTTGGTCAAATGTTAAGGTACCAGACAGTAGACAGACAGTTTTACTTAGCCTGAACTTTAACACAAGGTAAAGGTCAATGCAAAAGGCCCATATAAAAATGTTATTAATTTTTACATTACAGAGAATCTCTCACTTATCAGAATTGTATTTCCTTATTTTCTACATTGTACATAAAATTAATGCCAATGTACAAATTAAACTTGCCTGGGGACATAGAGGATGGGTATAAATAGTATACCATACCTGTGTAAAACTTTGCAACCTTGATTTTACTAGGTTTCTGTCAGCAGTGTCAAAAAACCACTCTTGCTGCTCTAGGGTTTTCTGTAATAACAAAATGCAGCAGGACTATAAGACCCACCCAATTATACCATTAAATACTCAGACACCTAGAAAAAATCACAACATGAAAACTTAACACTAAGTAAAACTATCATTTTTTTTGTAGTGTCATGCTAATTCATTGAGCACAAATACTAAAGTAATTTTAAATTGCTAAATAGAATCAGCACTGTAACAGACCAATGTTTACATAAACTTTTATTGCAATCATTATTTCAATAAAGACTTTGACAATATACAGATAAACCCAGTAAAGCTGAGTCCCACAGGACCAATAATACTGTAGAAGTGGAAAGTCTCACTAATCTAATCTAATGTGGACTTTTATAGAACTTAATTTCCATCAATAGACAATTCACAAGGCATTATTTTTAGCTATTGTAGCTGATCAGCTTGAAAAATTAAAATTAATTCTCAGTGAACTTTTAAATTTATATCAATACATTAAGTAGAAACTAACCATTGGTGAAAATTAACTCTAACGAATATCTTAAAAATGCAAATTAGATAAATGTTCTATTTATACATTACTTTTAGTTAGCAGGGCATATTTCAGTAGAAAAGGCCCTAAATGTGCTTGATACTCATTTCTACTTCAAAGCATAATCAACTAATTAAGGTTCTAACTAAAGTTATCTTTTTCTCCCTTTAAGCATTCATTTAAATCCTTGCTTGTTACCAACCTTCACAGGTTCTTTCTGTGATGCGGGTATTGGTGGTGGTGGTCTGTTCTGCATATCTCCTGGAGGTACACAATTATGAGAATTAGAACTGTGAATTTTTTCAACAGCTCATCAATTCTTTAGGTCTTATCATGGTGGAATGTTTTTGGCTATAATTTCTTTGAGGTGATTTTATCAGTCAATGTTTGTCAAGTTTTTTTTGGCCACAATGTATAATTTTGAAATGCTTCCTTTAATCAGATTTTTGTCAAATCTAATTGCACATGAGCTGACATTGGATTTAATCACTCAACAAGTGAAAAGTTTGGACAGTCAGATATTATAAATAGTATACCATACTATGCTATGTGGAGTCCAATGCAAAATTCCCAGGTATGGAAATGGAAACAGCCATATTTCTGCTAAAATTTTGATGGCTTTTTGTGGCTTAGATCTGACAAATGAAAGCACTGCATTGGCCGACATTTCTTGAGCTCAGACCTGCCCATATCCAGATTTATTTAAAGGAAGTAAACCAATTTTGGTGGTGTATGTAGGCCAGGAATAATAATTGAACCAAACCATCACAGAGCTGGGAGATGCATCTACTACCCACTTCAGCATTGTGTCCCTCAAGACCTGGACAAATATTCAACAATATATTTTTTCTACCAATCATGCATAGCTGTTGATTAACAACTAAAATACTAAAGCTACCCGTTTTTCACATAAATATTGCATCAAATTTGTGATTATAGAATAGAATAGGAACATTTATATAGCACAAAATAGATATAACATCCTGTAATGCGCTCGAGATCAAAAGGGAAACGCCAGGGACGTATCAGGTCGAGATTCAAATTAGCACCCACCGGGGGAGACATGCTATGTTTTAGGATATGCAAGTCTAAACAAATAGGTTTTTAGTTGGGTTCAGAAACCTGTGTATTGTGTGCTGTGAGGTGCTTTTTTGAGGTTTTGGAAGATTTTTTTTTACACAGCTTACCAGAACTTATTAGTCTACTAGTTTTGCTAACAGTTTTAGGGTTTTGTCCGATCATAAAATACTCTTAAAGTACACAGGATATTGGTACGATGCTTTCACAGTATACTGACACATTTCTAAGATGGTGTCAGAGTATATGGAGGACATTGGTAAAGATGACACTATGACAAATGATTCTCCACCGAGGAGATATTTGCAAATGTGACCATATTAAGGTACCACACAGCAAAGAAATGAAATACTAGACATAAAATGTTATAAGATTTACTGATATAGGGAGTACTGTAACAGTTGCAGAAAACATTACTGATGACTCTGTCCAAATTTTTATAGAGTAAGAAATCTAAAATTCGCCAGGAATCTAAAATTCGCCACCTCTAAAACCTTAGTTAATTTTATGAAGAAAATGATGTTTTTGTCTCACAATTGGTATTTTTCAGTTCAAAAAGCCTTAATTTACTATACATTCAACAAATCTCGCCTCAATTCATTTATTTTATTAGTATTTTCACATGTGGCAAATTTCAGATATGTAGCGAATTTCTTACTCTACTCGAGAAGTAGTTTGCTGTTTGCAACAGTTATGAATTTCAGATAGTCATACGATTCATTCAGAAGAACATTCAAACTTACAACAACTTCTACAGCATATATTGAATAATGATAGATGTTTAGTATGATAATATTTGTATAAAATGCAGAAAAGCTTAAATGCCTGCCTAATTTACAAGGATACAGTCAAGCATCAGTAGGAATAAACACCATACACATCAATCAGCATAAAACTAGAAGGGAAGCAAGAAATAATTTAAAAGCACATATAAATGTTGTCACCTGCTCAAGTCAAGACAAAAGTTGTAGTTATAAAATCAAGCAATGCAAATGTTTGTTGAAGAACTTAGACAAAACCTTGATTTGATACAATTTTACAGTAAATAGAACAGTTTGCTTACAAAGATGGAAAAGAAATAACTGATCTTAATAACATGGAAGTATTGCCTCAAAATAATATATTTCTAAACTTTTACATATTTGGAAATAAAGATTGCTATTGTTAAGTAAATGAAGTCACATATTATTTTGCAGAAAAATGATGCTCACCAAAAGAAAAAGCATTTATTCCATATATTTAAATACAAATATTGCTTGTCCTTGAGGATAGGAAACAAACTTATAGTGGAGTCAACAGTAAACCTAGTTTCCTGTTTTTCAATATGCTGTTCTAACAGTAATGTAAACCATAAAGAATATTTAAGAAACCGGTCAATAGTCGCAACACTAGTGTAAAGTTGATTCAAATCTAGCACTGAAAAATAAGTTCTGTGAGCAAGACAAAGAGTGGTGACAGCAGGTACTTTTTTAAAATAAGATATAAAATAGCTACAAATGCAAAACATGGCATGCTGTGTAATATTGAAAAGAATATGAAAATGCACCCAATGCTTATGTTATGTATCATGTAAGTTTAACTGTACACATACAGAATTACAATGTATACTAAAAATACTGCAAAAGTGGTGATTTTCAGTAATGGCATGAGCAAAGTTTATGAAAAAAGAAATCCATGCCAAAGCTAAAGGTTCAAGCATATCCTTCCACAGTCAATCAGTATTTAAACCATTCACAACAATGTATTTACAGGTGGTGTCAGTTTGGCTTTGGCATTGGCTTTCCTGATTTTAAAGTATTATTTTAAAACCTATACATCCAATTTTCATACTTCTGTGACACATTGGACCTCAGAGTAAGCTACTTAATCCCATTAGATATGCCAAATGCCTCAAAAACTATGTTTTTTACCAAAAATGTTTACTTCTGAGAAAATCTGGTGACAAGGAAGTACAAGAAAAAACTGCCATTGATAATATACCTTGATGAAGCACAAAGTCCACATTCATACCGGTCAAAAATTTGTCACATCCCTATGGATGATAAATGCCAAAAATCATGTAGATAAGCTTTACATTATGGGAGACATTCAAGCTAGACAATAATATGTATAATTTATGATATATTAATACACAATATGTTAATGATAAATTAATGCTACATTATGCAATGACACAAAACAAAATGTTGGCAAATTATATTACAGCACTTGAACAGTGACTCGGCACAGATCTTGTAAGACTATTTTTAACACAATGGCAAATTTGCAAATTTAATATTAAGTAAATAAAATTTTTATAAGTCAATACCCTATCCAATGGACAATTGCTTTACCGGTCGGCACGACTGGTCCCGCCAAACGCCATAAAAAGACGTCCTGTATATAATACCGGCAGGACCGGTCACAGAGTGTGCATTCGCTAGGTGGCGCATCGTACTTCCTTCCTGTCTAGACAGCGTGACGTCATAGCATCTTTTTCGTTGTCAAAACATATTAAGACCCCTAGTAAGCTGATAGTGGGGCCGGATGGGTGGGCCTTGCTTGTCCATTGGATAGGGTATTAACTTATAAAAATTTAATTTACTTATTAAATTTGCAATTTTATTGCATTAATACATCCTATTCAATGGACAATTGCTGAATAACTACCGCTTGGTAGGCGGGTAAGTTACTAGGGACTCCAGTGAACTCATAAACAAAACAAAGTTGAGAAGGCCCAGTTGACCTAGGGACAGATGACCCCTCAAAGGTCAAGGTCAGCTAAGACTAACCGGTAACCCGGAAGTCTAATAAGTCCCCCCCCCCTTTTTCCCAGTCCTGACCTGAGAATAGGAAGAGAGGGTTGAGTTCAGTTCCAAAAGAAGCAAGTGACAGTTTTTTTTTTGTGTTATGTACATATATACATATTTACATATCTCCTTATTTTTGGGTGTAGTGGTGGACCTGCTGGGCAGCCACCACTGGCCCTAAATGAAAAAGCTCTGTGTCAGCCAAAGCCCCATCCTTCAAATAAAATTATGTGAAGGTGTTATGGGATTTCCAGTGGCAGGCTGACAAAATCTGATCTCAGGAGACCCCCGACTGGAAGGCCTTAGAAGCAGCAAAGGCCCTTCATGGGCTATGACCTGATGTAACGTGAGGGCCTCCTGGTCAGAGAGCTCATAACAAAGGATCACAGTCTGCTTGATCCACGAGGAGATGGTGGCAGGTGAGATGTCCTTATCAAAACCTTTCTTGAAGGAGACAAAGACCAACTCCTTGTTCTGCCTAAGATCTGAGGTCCTGTCCAAGTAATAGTGAAGGGCTCTGACTGGACACAAGGACCGGTCACCCTTGAGTGACTTATCCAGAGTGGGGGCCAGGGCTGGATGACCACCGGAGCCACACTATCTAGACCCTCCTTAGCCAGCTGATTCTTGGATACAAAGCTGGGTGAGGGATACAAGGACACCTTAGACCAGTCTGATTGGTGTCTGATGTTCTTATGTAGCCAAGCATGGATCTCACTCCTGCGTTTACCAGAACCCAGGGCCAACAGAAAAACAGTCTTGAAGGTCAAGTGTTTTAGTGAGGCCTCTTTTAAAGATTCAAAGGGAGCCTTAGTCAGCTGGTGTAAGACCAGGGACACGTTCCAGGAGGGTATACCCCTCCTGCCCTTGGGCCTATCTCTATGGAAACTATCCAGGAGATGAGTGAGATTCTCATCTTTGCTGACATTAATGGGGGAGTTGCCCAACTTGTCAGCAATGGCTGATCTGTATCCATCAATGATACCAGGCTGTAACTTCCTATCCTGGAACAAGTGCAAGAGGAAGTCAGCTATGGCTTTCAGAGGTGGTGCCCTGAAGTCCACCTGATTACTGAGGCACCACTTTGTACAACTGGTCCACTTTGCCTCATAGCCGTATCTGGTTGATCCTCTTTGAGGAGCCTCAATTCGTGCTGCCACTGCCTCAGAGAAGCCCTGCTCCTTGATTGCTGTGGCTCTAGGAGCCAGGCATGAAGGTTCAGGTTTGACAGGTTCCTGTGCAGGGTCTGGTTGAATGGTTGAGATACCAGATTGGGCAGGTTGGGCAGACACAGTGGGATCTGACTGGACATTGCCACTAGGTCCCAGAACCAGGGCATGTTGGGTCATCAGAATGATTCTGTTGCATGTGTAGTCTTGTAACTTCTCCACCACTTTGCCCAAGATGGCTGCTGGTGGGAAGGCATATGGGTCCAGATTTTCCCATGATAGGCTGAGTGCATCCACTGCCCATGCCTGGGGGTCTGGAACCGGTGACACAAACTTGTTGAATCTGGTGGCAAACAAGTCCACTTGGGGCTGATGCCACCGGGAGCATATAGCTTGGAACACCTGTGGGTGAAGGGACCACTCTGTTTGGATGGTCTGGCCAAGTCCGGATAGTTTGTCTGCTATCACGTTCAGCCGGCCGGGGATGTGACGTGCTTTGAGAGTTACCTGTTTCCTGGTGCTCCAGGACAGAATTCTCCACAGTAGGGCACACAGAGAGCCCAACTTCATCCCCTCTTCTTTGTTGATATAGGCAACCACTGTTGTGTTGTCTGTGTCTACCAGGACTATGTTGTTTCAGCAGAGGCCTTGGAACTCTTTTAGGGCCAGAAAGAACGCCTTTAGTTCCAAGTGGTTTATATGCAACTTGCTTTCTGGAAGGGACCAGGTTCCCCTTGCAGTGCGCTCGTTTAAGTGAGTGCCCCACCCTTCTTTTGATGCATCTGTAAAAATCTACAGAGCATGTTTTAGTGGGTATAATGGTTCACCTGGAAGCACATTGCTTTCCTCCAGCCACCACCTTAAGTGCAGGTGGAGCGATCTGGGGACAGGTATCACCTTGTCTAGTGATTCTGGCACCCTCCAGTTGTTCTTCAAGTGCCACTGTATGGGTCTCATGTGAAGACGACCTAGGTGGACTTGCTTTTATGTGGCTGTTAGAAGCCCTATGAGGGACATGAACTGCCGGACCGGGCACACCGGACCGGACAGAATGGATGAAATCTTGTCTGTTAAGGTCTGCCAACCCTCTTGTGTGGGTCTGACCTTGCCCTCCCTGAGATCGAACTGGTAACCTACGAAGTTGAAAACCTGTTTCGGCTCCAGTTCTGACTTTTCCTTGTTCACCAGCCAACCTAGTTCTCGACAGAGAGCTACCAAGGTCTGTGTATGCTGGAGACAAGTTTGGTGAGATGTGGCTCTCGCCAACCAGTCATCTAGGTACTGATGGATTCTTATACCCTCCTGTAAAGCCACCAGTTTGATCTCTTTGGCCACCACTGTGAACTCCATGGGTGACCTGGACAGGCCAAAGGGTAGGGCCTTGAACTGGTAGGACTGACCCTGGATGTGAAAACACATGTACTTCCTGGACTGACTGTGAATTGGAATATTGAAGTATGCATCCTTGAAGTCTATGGAAGTGACCCACTCCCCTACCTGTAGGGAGGTTCTTATTGTCTCTGGGGTCTCCATCTTGAATGACTCTGTGTTCAGGTCCAGGATAGGTCTCCACCGGTTGTTGGGTTTGGGTACCAAAAATAGCCGGTTGTAAAACCCTAGTGAGGTTTGGTTTGCTACCGGTTCCACTGCATTTTTGTTCAACAGCTGATACAGTGCCTCCAAAAGGTGGGACTGTCTTTGTGGGTTGACATAGTTGCTTATGACAGATGGTGACCTGGCTAAATTTGGTCTGAACCAGAAGGGGAGGGTGTAGCCCTCTCTGAGTGCTGTGACTACTTTTGGACTCGAACCCAGAGCTTCCCACTTCTCCCAAAACTGATGTAGCCTCGCCCCTACAGGTGGATTTATGGCTACAGTTGGACCATTTGTGACAATATTTGCAGAACTCAAGTGACCACAGGAAACATCTTTCACATATTTTATTTCTTTGTAATCTGGACAATAATTGGGATTTACGCCTTTCTTTTGCGGCACCCCGGTGACAGAATGAACATTTGCAACACAAGAGTTTACTTGTAAAAATACAGCCTCGCTCTTGCTGGTCAATGTCTTGTCCTTGGCCACCACTGGTGAAGGGTTCAAGTCCAACTAACCGGGCACACATACACAGTCCTTCAGCCCGGTAGCACACTGTACACAGTAATTGTCATTTACTCGACTTGGAACCCTTGGCCGGTTTTGTGAAAAGGTGGAGGCTTTGCCACGACCTTTACTGCTCTGCTGGCATTCTCTTATTCGCTTCCAAGCTGGCACAGATGATTTCCGGTTCTGTTGTAGCAATGACTTGTCACTGGAAGCATACGGCTTCCGGTGTGACTGGCTAGAAGAACGCCTCTCCTCACTTCTGGCCACTTCCTGTTCAGCTTTCGTGATAAGCTGGTCCGGGAACAGTGAGTGTATATGGATGGGTGCAGTACGCAGTGCAGAAAGAGTGTCCTGTTTAACCCCGGCGTGTAAATATTCAAGGTAACTGTCTCTACGTGCCAGGGTGAAGTTTGCGACACTAACAAACACACCCTCTGACAAGTCCTGCATTGTCCTGGCCATGGCTTGTGAGATCGACCGGTTAAAATTAACCAAATACTCATCCACAGGTTGCTGCAATTTTTCAGAAGACTTGCCCTTTCCTTTGTCTACATGTAAACTTCTCAGTTGTGTAGACATAGAATCCTGCACCCTAGTTAAACATCTGGACAGTCCAGCAGCCTGGTTGCACATAAGAGATTGTTCTTTGGCTGCTCTCTCCCAGTGCCTCAAGATGTCCTGGCTAAGGGCCTGGGAAGGTGGGGCAGTAGGTAGATTTCGCCTGGCAACTCTACTGAAGGCACTGTTGAGCTTTGCCGGTTCCGGAGACCAGGAAGACACAGTGGATCTGTCATGTTCTTTCTTGTCAACATGCATGTCGTACCATTTAAACGACCTTGGCGTTTTGACAAATTGGTCCCAGAGCAGTCCAGCAGGTTCAGTACTTCTGAAACGGTACTTTCAGCAACAGTGAGATTCAATCTCTCCATCTTTCTGCACAGCCAGTTGTCTACCAGTAACTTGACAGACACTTTACCGGTTGGTGGAGCTCTGGAACCAGCAAAATCGTTGTGTTACGGTCACGGGCAAGCACGGTAGCAATTACCGGTTGTCTTTAAGTTGTAACAGAAAAAAAAACAAAAAGCTTAACTTAACAAATTTATTTAGCGATTAACAATAATGATTACAGTCAACTGGTATGCCCTTAACTAAGCACACTAATACAATAACAAGATCTAGCTGACCTGACCACTGAGATTAAGAATAAGTTTATCCGCCGTATCCCGCAATCTGTTCTGTAATCTGTCCTGTGGTATATTCTGTGATCTGTCCAATGTCCTCTGGTCTGTCCCGTGATCTGTCCAGCGTTCACTCGCACACAGATGTCTATATTCTGTGACCTGTCCCACACTCAACAACACAAAAGGTGCTTGTCCTGCTATCCTTTATATATCCAGTCACACAGAAGGTCTGTCTGGAGATTTTTAGAGAGTTAACACAATTGTACTGTCTGCTCCAAGATATGGACAATGTCCAAAATGCAGTAAATCCACTCTCTGTTATATAACTGTACAATATCCAAAAATATCCAAAGTGCAATAAATCTGTCCAGACAGTGTATCTAGTTCACTCCAGTAAAAGTTCACAGCAACACAAGTTATATTATATTCCAAAACACAATAGCCCTCCTTATAGCCAGCGAATACAAAGTTCACTTGTGGTCAGATGTACATTCCTTATATGCATTCACAGATTTCTCTGGAATTGTACAGAACCAACTCAAAAAAGCTTGAGCCATCTAGGCCAAAGGAGGAAGTTCTAGAAACTACTGGCAATTGGGTTTCCCCAAATCTATCATAACCACTGAGGGGGGGATTTCCCCCAGTCTGTGAACAAATCAATAAACACTAAAACACAAAAATCAATAACTCCCTTACTTTAAATGTTAACACACAAAAAGAACCAACAACACAATTATCTTTTATGACAATGTATAAACATAAAGCTTAAATTAAACAATGCACTAATATAGTGCCTAATATATGTAATATACAATGTACTAATATAGTGTCCAATATATGTAACAGTTGTTATCTGCAGAAGATACACTGTCGAATTCAGGGATCTGATGCCAGCCCATAAACGACCTCACGCCTCTGATAGTCTCCCTGTAGGTAGACTCTTCAGACAGATCTTGATCAGCTGATGCATTCTTGGTGAGGTCTGGAGAATCGTCCCGGACGTTTCCATCAACGGGATATCCTGGTTCACTCTGGAGTTCTTCTTCACTGTCAGAACCGGTAAACACAGCATGTAGAGCAGCACTACTGGTACCGGTTGGCAGAACATCAGGACCTGCACCAGGAGCCTCAACAGGCTGGGTGGCTGTCCCTGCACCGGGAGCCTCAACAGGCTGGGTGGCATTCTTTTGCTGCACATCAGTACCGGGACCCTCAACAGGGTGGGTGCTTCTCGCATCACAGCAGCCTCACCGGTGGTGTGAACAAGACTGGAACCGGTGCCCCCAACAGTCACACCAGAGGACAAGCCAGTGGTGGAGGTTCCAGGATCAAAAAAAGGGCTGATCACTGGTAACCACTGAAGGGCGGTTCTGTACAGGATTCACAGGAACCGTAAACGTCTGGAACACCAGCATTGCCTCCAATCTGGCAAAACGTTCACACCATTTCTCATCCAGTTCCTTCAACTCCTCAGATCTCGACTTGCTGCTGGAATCCTTCTTACTGCTAGCCTTGGGGGTAGGGGAAGGGTCTGCCTTCTTCTTCTTGCTAGCAGGAGAACTTCCATCAGATTCCTTGTGTACCCGTCCCAACACACTAATGTTTGATGGGTCCACGAGAGTGGGGGTGACACTAGCAGGGGAATCTGAAGCCATTTTCTTCAAATCTCGCTCTTTCGCCCAAGGTAGGGGTGGATATCTGCTTCAACTGTGCAGGCATAAACGCCTTACAAATCTGACAATCCCTCTTCTGTACACACGGATCGTCACCCACTCCCTTATCTCTACAATGAGCACATTTCTTGTGGTTGTCAAATGAAGCCCTAATGTGCCCACAAGTTCCTCTTTTCTGTCCAGGTGATGACATAATGATGGTACAACTCGTAGAATTAAGTAGAAATACTTAAAAGTTCATAAAATGGTTAAATTTGTTTATAAACTTCAAAAACGTCTCTCTGTTGAAAACACGTCCGGACACTCCAGGCGTCAAACAAAAAAGATGCTATGATGTCACACTGTCTAGACCGGAAAGAAGTACGATGCACCACCTAGCGAATGCACACTCTGTGACCGGTCCTGCCTGTAGTATATACAGGACGTCTTTTTCTGGCGTTTGGCGGGACCGGTTGCGCCGACCGGTAAAGCAATTATCCATTGGATAGGATGTCTTAACGCAATAAAAAAAATCTATTGGTAGTGCAATTGAAACAATGACGCTGCATTGTGAAGAATACTCAACAAAAGCACTTGGAGAGTGCAAACCACTGCCAAGGCCCAACACCTCCAGTATTGCTTTTGAATGCAAGGATAAAAAAAATCTGTTAAAAAATTCTTGGATCCAGACGGTGATGTGGATCTCTGCCAAAATTTAATCACCAGTTCCTTGTGCCATTGTGGATATATCCTGAACATTCCATGAAAATCCATGAACGGATTTTGGACTTATTTTGCCACCAAACATACACACACCGACAATTATATAACATCATTGGTGGAAGTAACAAGCAATATACAACCTGTAAATACATGTAGTGATTTTCTGATTCCATGTGTTCAGACACAGTAGTAACAAGCAATTAAGGGTGAAACAGTTAACCATAATACTCAGATATCAGACTTTTAGCATTTTACAAGGTTTCATAGGAGACAGGAAGTTCCTTGTACATTGCCCACCCAATTAGAGATCATGTGACAGAAGGTATGTATTTGATGATAGAAGCTCATTTCTCTGTCAAAATAACTTGTCTTTATGCCATAAATGAACCATTACTTTTGTTTTATTTGAATACCAGGTTAATGTTTACTTATTATTAATTTGACTGCTAGAGAACCAAGAGTGAAGAATTAACAGAGAGTGACCAGTCACTTCACTGGGGTCTCTGAAGACGTAATTACATGAACCATTTCACCCTTGTCATCATACATACAGAGTTGAAAAGGTGAAATTTACCACATAGAAGGGACTTCTTAATAATGGAAAGATGGTGCAAAAATTCACAGTGAATTGACATCGGGTAAAACTTTCAGATAATTTATCCAGTAACTCTGCACAGAAGAAAGCCCATGCATATTTGGGCTGTAATTGTTTTGATAAAATAATAATACTTGTGAACTGGTTATAACAGGTGTTTTCATGGGGTTCTGATATTTTGATTAATGTTTTGTTAGTAAAGAATTTTGTTTTTACATTTTTTACATGTCAGACACATCACCAACTGAATTAGAACTAGAGGAATGCTTTTGCTAACAAAAGCGAAGCGTCCCTTAAAGTTTAAAATGCTTTGTGGTTTTAATAAGCTGTAAAGCTAAGAATGCACAAAGCTGCACCGTATGCTTTCCCAATACCTCTTAATACATTTTGAAGCTATAAAAGCAACAATAAAGGGGATATAAGGCAAAAACTCCAAAGCAGCTATTTATGACCCCACTTTGGCCCATAAGGGAGGGTCGGGTGGTAAAACTGTCTGGCTATTTAGACTCTCCACATATGCTTTCCCAATACCTCTTAATACATTCTGAAGGTCTAAAAGCAACAATAAAGGAGATATGAGGCAAAACTCCAAAGCAACTATTTTATGACCCCAGTTTGACCCATAAAGGGGGGTCGGGGGATAAAACTGACCGGCTATTTAGATTCTCCACATATGCTTTCCCAATACCTCTTAATACATTCCGAAGCTATAAAAGCAACAATAAAGGAGATATAAGGCAAAAATTCCAAAGCAGCTATTTATGACCCCAGTTTGGCCCATAAGGGGGGGTCGGGGGGTAAAACTGACTGGCTATTTAGACTCTCCACATATGCTTTCCCAATACCTCTTAATATATTCTGAAGCTATAAAAGCAACAATAAAGGAGATAAAGGTAAAAACTCAAAATCGGCTATTTTATGACCCCACTTTGACCCATAAGGGGGGGTCGGGGGGTAAAACTGACCGGCTATTTAGACTCTCCATATATGCTTTCCCAATACCTCTTAATACATTCTGAAGCTATAAAAGCAACAATAAAGGAGATATAAGGCAAAAACTCAAAATCGGCTATTTTATGACCCCAGTTTGACCCATAAGGGGGGCCAGGGGGTAAAACTGACCGGCTATTTAGACTCTCCACATATGCTTTCACAATACCTCTTAATATATTCTGAAGCTATAAAAGCAACAATAAAGGAGATAAAGGTAAAAACTCAAAATCGGCTATTTTATGACCCCACTTTGACCCATAAGGAAGGGGGGGGGGGGAGGTCGGGGCGTAAAACTGACCGGCTATTTAGACTCTCCATATATGCTTCCCAATACCTCTTAATACATTCTGAAGCTATAAAAGCAACAATAAAGGAGATATACGGCAAAAACTCAAAAACAGCTATTTTATGACCCCAGTTTGACCCATAAGGGGGGGCAGGCAGTAAAACTGATCGGCTATTTAGACTCTCCACATATGCTTTCCCAATACCTCTTAATATATTCTGAAGCTATAAAAGCAACAATAAAGGAGATACAAGGCAAAAACTCAAAATCGGCTATTTTATGACCCCAGTTTGACCCATAAGGGGGGGTCGGGGGGTAAAACTGACCGGTTATTTAGACTCTCCATATATGGTTTCCCAATACCTCTTTACATTCTGAAGCTATAAAAGCAACAATAAAGGAGATATAAGGCAAAAACTCAAAATCAACTATTTTATGACCTCAGTTTGACCCATAAGGGGGGGCCGTTGGGTAAAACTGACTGGCTATTTAGACTCTCCACATATGGTTTCCTATTACCTCCCAGTACATTTTATAGCTCTAAATGCAATACTTAAGAAGATAATAGGGGGGTTGGCCTAAATTTAAGGCTTTCAGATTGGAAGGTGTCAGAAAATCACTCATAAATGAGACATTTTTCAAGGGATTGCTCCCAAAATCTAATCAGCTCGCGTTTTCCATAGTATGAACAGGTGTGTCAAATTATAAGGCTCTGTAGCAAGTAGTTTTTCCTGAACTGTGATGACGGGGGGGGGGGGGGGGGGGGGTGTACTTCAAAAAATAGTTTTTGATCATGTGACCTTCATAAAGGTCAAAGGTCAAATTTAAGCATGCAGAAAAATTTTCCCACGCCTAAGGTATATAACTGCCAAATATGGTTTGAAACCTTCTAATAATAAGGGAGATATTCAAGGGAGACCATAATGCGGCGGCGGCGGTGGCGGCGAGGAAACTGAGGCAAAAACAAATAAGCGCCCTTTCAGGGACACTTAATTATATATCTAATATGAAAAAAATAAGGCATGTTTCCCTCGGTGGTAAATTTCTCACATTCCTCACTCTAAGTTTATATACAGAAAAGAATAATCATGCAGCCGCTGTGCAGGTTTTATACTTTGAAATGGTGGCAGAGGAGGAGCAGTATCTTCTGGCATTGATGAACAGACTTCAGAGGGAGACATGACTTCTTCAAGCGGTGCTAACAATGCAAATCATACCGTTACTTTTGCTCACTAATGAGTTAGAACAGGCAATGTGGAACCATCCCCAGTACATTATGAAATTCCACACGGGGACAACTACTGATAATTTAAAACAAACTAAGGCCTGTACACATTAAACAAATCCATTCCAAATAATCAACAAACCTCTGCAAACTGAACTAAAGTGGTGAAAAAAATGTTCGAAATCGGACCATAAAAAGAAGTTTTGGCAATTTTACTTGAAGAGATCTGTGTTATATTAGATAATGGTACTCATTGATCTGGTGAAATATTCTGTCACAATAAAAATCACTTCAGGGGCCTTTGAATGGAAGCATTTGTAAAAGAGCAAACTAATGAATATCTATTGTACCCAGGGAGTAAAATCAGTAAATAGATGCATTCTTTGTGTTGTCATTACAAATGAAAGTTTAAATGTCTCAATTACTGAGTACATTACCATTTATATTCACATTACTTTATTGCACAACACTTCAGTAACTTTGTTTTATACAACAATGGTAACTTCATAATTATTTATTTAAATGTCAAGAAATGAGGGTGTTCCTTAAAAAGTTAGCGACAGGGTCTGAGTAATCTTTAAATTTGAGAGTTTTACCATATTTATCCGTATAAACGCCCCAGGGGGAGGGGCGATACATTTTTCAAAAGGGGGTGGGGGGGGTGGGTGGGTCGGGGGGGCTACTATTACAGATAAAAAAAATCAACTCTCGAGTCCAGTGGCAATGGGCGATAATGGACACTTACAGCCTTCATCTCGCTTGCCAGCATGTATAATGGCGGGAGAGCTTAAAATATTAGAAACTAACCTTAAATCTGAAGAAATTATAAACTTTTATCTCGTTTTTTACAGATTTTAATGTGTCATTAATCAAAATTGCCATGTTTTGTTGTGATTTTCTTTATTTCTCGTAAGCGTTATTCAATTGGGGAAGTACTAAAACGTATCTTTTTTCGGAATCCCGGAATCGCAAGGCTGGTGGCTGTTGAGAGGGATGTAAAACCCCGAAATATAAACTTTGCAAAGGTTGAAGCGGGGGGGGGGATTAATAGGCAGGGGGCGTTTATACGGATAATTACGGCAATTTATGAAAAACTTAACTGATCGTAAGCTAACTAAGTGTTTCATTTACTCAAAGGTGTGCTACTAAGAGTTAACTTATAGCTAATAAATTTGCTAACAGCGTGGAGGCTGATCAGATTGTATTGTTTCTGGTGATTGTTAGACATGGTATATCATAGGACTTCAAACTTTATTATCATTTTATCAGATTCTTATAAAATATAATTTTATCTACTGCTTCCAAGGTGCAATATCCTCCTGATATGGGAGTACTCACAAATGACATAAGAATAGGTAAATAAGCAACCGTCAATGGACTTTCTGGGCCAGTAATCCAGACTTACGGGTATGATTGAGCAGAAGACGCGGTGTCATTGGCATTTGAAAGCCTTAAAGTCAAAAAGAGTTTTACATCCTGTTCAGCAGCCAGGGTCATACTAGGACACGATGTCAGCACTGAAACTTGTAGCAGTCGAACTGACACAGAGGTAACAACCTGGGATTATGCCAAACTTGTTAAGTCATTATGTCACTATAAAGCCTAAGGAAGCAACACAGGTAGATATTCTGCACAGAATTGAGCTGAAACTGTCACAAAAACCATAATTTTGAAAAGACCGTCCCATAATTTCAAAGTCAGATATGGTGGGTTATCTGCAGTGGTGATTTTACATAATCTGTCAGAGAGCTTGTTTCTTACTCCATCATCTGACCCTGCTGTGAGCATAAGATTTTGTATAGACGATTTAAGATTCTTAAAACTAGTGTTGGTATCGAATAATAATATATATATCGATATCAAACCATATTTTTGCCTTCTGTATCGATCGATATTGAAATATCGGGTCATGGATGTTTTCTGAGGGAGAGCTTCCAAACTCTTTCGCAAGTTTTAGTAGTTTCCTGAAACGTAAACAAATATGGCGTTTCCGCTTAAGCGGTAAGTGAACTTTGACAAAAATGATAGGAAAACCAAATATATTTCTCAAATTTTATATTTTATTGGAATGGAAAACAGCTTTATTCTCTCTATTAAGTACTATGTTGAAGTATGTTCCGATATTGATATTGTACCCTACATTATCGATATCAGTATATTTAGCATGGATTGATAAATATTTCAATATCGATAAACAATACCAGCACTACTTAAAACATAAGTGGTATTTAATCAGGTAAAAACTGGAAAATTTAACAAGTAAATTAAATTTTTATAAATTACAACCTTACCTAGTGGACAAATGCATTTGTCCGGCACATTGCTGGAAATGATTTCCTTCAGTCACGCAGTGGATATGCAGACACTGTATGGCTTCAATTTAATTGGTTTGCGATATCATGCTTGATGTTTTCAGACATTTTTAAAAGCCTACCAGCCCTAATGGGCAATATCACTTGCTCTCATAAATCACTATACCAGCCAAAATGATAGTTTTTATTCTAGCAAAGTGAACCAACTGGCAGTGCCAGTGAAGCAATAACGGCACTTGATTTCAAGAAATTTATTCAAAACAGAATGTCAAATATTTGTAAAATTAAGGAAAAACTCTGTTTACAAAACAAATATTAGGAAGACAAATGCTACTATGATTTGTTATTACCAATGTTATTTGTTTGGACCATTGACAACAGTTTCATAGGTTTTTACAAGTGCCAGCTGGCCAGTTTGTAATGAATTTCTGAAAACATCAGGCTCATAATCAAGTAACCAGGCAACCGGTCACAGCTCTCAACTATAGTCATGCAAAGATCTATTGAGGCCAAAGCAAAACCATATTTTATTTTTTGTAAGTACAATAAAACCTCCATTATACAAACATGCGGCTATCTGAATTATTCCACTTGTAGTTTTAGGGTTATTTGTTACAGACTTTTTTAAAAATTTATTTTTGAAGACAGAAAAGACTAGCTTTGCTAAAGGCTCAAGTTCCTTTGTATTTTGGGAAAGCTTTCAGTTCAGAATACTGATAAAATTTCAGTTTACATTATTGTATTCTAAATATGCTGGGTTTTACACCAGCATACTGCTGATCTTCTATCTCCTAACATGTATGGGTGTTTTATGAATACAAAATATCTGTGCACAAGCTTAATTTTCACATAATCGAGGATTTCATTGTACTTCTAGGTGACTTATATAAATATTAACTTGAGTAACACATAAAATAATTTTCCATCAGTATATGAAAAGAATACTTTAAACATTTACATATACATTTACATAAACATATAGATGTGAAAGCAAAGTAAACACAAAACTAACCACAGGCATTTACTACCTCAGAGCTAACAGGAAGAGACATCATGAAAATAAACAAATTTCATCAAAGCCACAAAAATAGCTTAACATATACAAAAATACTGGAGAAAAAATAGCATCAGAGATGGCCGTACCCCACAGCCTGGGGAAATAGTTTTCAACACCATGAGATATAGAAGTAGTGAAACAGTACAAAGATCGGGATACTTTCAGAGCAGTGTCAGCTATATTAAGGTCAAAATGATGTTTAAGTAGAGAAAATAACATCTAAGAGAAAGAAAATATATGTAAAGATAAAGTACTAAAACAAGACAATTCAATAGCAAGATGACAGCATTAATCAGTAAACTAAAAATTATGATGCACACCTACAACTCCTAACCAATGCCCCTACCAACTGTCAACTTCCTACACTTTACGGTTTCAGAGATACTGCCTAGACAAATTTTTAAAGGTCAAGGTCACTAGGGCAAGGTCAAAGGTCGAATCAAGGTCACACTATGACGTTGCACACCTACAGCCCCTAACCAATGTCCCTACCAAGTATCAACTTCCTACACCTTACAGTTTCCGAGATAGAGCCTGGACAAGATTTTATAGGTCAAGATCACAATGGCAAGGTCAAAGGTCAAATCAAGGTCACACCATGATGTTGCACACCTACACCCCCCAAACCAATGTCCCTACCAAGTATCAACTTCCTACATGTTACAGTTTCCGAGATATAGCCTGGACAAGACTTTATAGGTCAAGGTCACTAGGGCAAGGTTAAAGGTCAAATGAAGGTCACACCATGACGTTGCCCACCTACGCCCCCTAACCAATGTCCCTACCAAGTATCAACTTCCTGCACCTTATGGTTTCCAAGATATAGCCCGGACAGATTTTATAGGTCAAGGTCACTACAGCAAGGTCAAAGGTCAAATCAAGGTCACACTATGACGTTGCATATTTACACCCCCTAACCAAAGTCCCTACCAAGTATCAACTTCCTGCAAATTACGGTTTCCGAGATATAGCCCGGACAAGATATTATAGGTCAAGGTCACTACGGTAAGGTTAAATCAAGGCCACACCAGGACATGGCACACCTACACCCCCTAACCGATGTCCCTACCAAATATCAACATCCTACACCTTACAGTTTCCGAGATAGAGCCCGGACAAGATTTTATAGGTCAAGATCACTATGGCAAGGTCAAAGGTCAAATCAAGGTCACACCATGATGTTGCACACCTACACCCCCAAACCAATGTCCCTACCAAGTATCAACTTCCTACACCTTACAGTTTCCGAGATATAGCCCGGACAAGATTTTATAGGTCAAGGTCACTAGGGCGAGGTTAAAGGTCAAATGAAGGTCAAACCATGACGTTGCCCACCTACACCGCCTAACCAATGTCCCTACCAAGTATCAACTTCCTACACCTTATGGTTTCCAAGATATAGCCCGGACAGATTTTATAGGTCAAGGTCACTACGACAAGTTCAAATCAAGGTCACACTATGACGGTGCACATTTACACCCCCTAACCAATGTCCCTATCACACTATGACGGTGCACATTTACACCCCCTAACCAATGTCCCTACCAAGTATCAATTTCCTGCACCTTGCGGTTTCTGAGATATAGCCGGGACAAGATATTATAGGTCAAGGTCACTACGGTAAGGTTAAATCAAGGTCACACCAGGACATGACACACCTACACCCCCTAACCAATGTCCCTACCAAATATCAACATCCTACACCTTACGGTTTCTGAGATATAGCCTAGACAAGATTTTCAAACTCAAGGTCACTGCGGCAAGGTCAAATCAAGGTCACACCAGGATATGGCACACCTACACTTCCTAACCAATGTCCCTACCAAGTATCCACTTCCTGCACCTTACGGTTTCTGAGATACAGCCCGGACCAACTTTTTCCCGCCGCCCACCCATCTGGACACCATGGGTGAACACAATACCCTGACAGCCCTTAAGGGCTGTGGGGTAAAAAGTTAATAATTTCTTCATATTCATTTTTGACAATGTTTTATGTTTTGACATTTCAGTAAAATGGCTTCATTACCGTATATCAGTATTACCATCTCACGACTAATAACTAACATCAACATTTTACTAGAACCCTACAAACTTAGAACATAATGAGCTAATAAGCCCTCCAATCTATGTTTAAAGACTTTAAATTTTCACAACATCTGCTAACACAGAGTCTTGTTTTAATTCCACAATTTCTCATTACTGATTTCTGGATGAATGTATTTGGGGATTTAGTAAAAATTTTGCGTATGTTGTTAATGTTTAATATCTCTATGGACTAGTGAACTTTGATCTGGTCTGATTATTTGAGTAACACTTTTACAACTATCAAAAGCACACAAACCTACAATAAAAATGTTGTGAATATTTTATATATTAGCAAAAACATATTACCCATAGATATTTTGGATAAATTTCACCATATTCTCAATACAACAATCACAATGTTTTACAGCTGGATGAAAATATTATGTTCTACTCATGTTGGTGATTTCTAAATGCTTTGTGGAGTTCAAATTTGAAATGATGAACCAAACTTCATTTTCCGGGTAGCTACTCAGCAAACTGTCACACTCTTACAAATATTGTTGTACCACTGGATATTAAACTACATCTTTCAACTTACCAACAATGTCTGGATGTTTGCGTGGTACTGGTGGGACTTTGATCACCCTTCCATCCCCACTATCTGATGAAGTGGATCCCAGGGAGATGTTGGATTCCCGTCCACTGCTACCACTCGCCTCACTACAAATATTACAACAATTGGGTTTATTTGATTAATGGTTGTGAAAAAGACCACTTATTTTATTGAAGATTTAAGGTGGACACTTTTACATTATATAATGACTACCAGCTTTTTATAAACACAAACTTTACATTTACATGATAGACGATGTTATTTTCCCAAAATGACAGACATTTTGCAAAAAAATAAATGTTTTCACCATTCCATTTTAAGAGATTATTTGACCATTTGCCATGGCCATCTTAGTTAATCCCTAATTCATACTTACGACATTTGTAAAAGATGTCATAAAGATGAACCATATATTTGCTAAAAATCCTTAAAAAAATTCTTGAGTCCTAATGCAAGTCCAGATCACCTTTAAGGAAGAACAAGCAGGGTGTAGACCCCCACCTTGCACTAAAATAACACGCCAATGTGATTAAATGTTTTTGACTTATGGAGCAGATGTTGTTGAAGGATTCCTCAGATAAATTCTGGAGTCTAGATCTGGTGAAGACCAAGACATGGGGACACCCCACTTTGTTTGAATGTATGACCTGTTCATACGTACAGTTTCTGAATTGTGCATGCAGAGAAAAACAAAGACAAATGGATGCAATTACAACAAGCAATCAGTGCCCATGAACGGGCTCTGTATCAGCTGTGTGTTTTAACTTTCAGAGTAGAAGTGAATGAAGAAAAGGACACAAAAGTTGTGCCCTGATAGTGGTATTCAGAAGGAAAGTACAAAGTTAACTGTTGAGGTGTAAAAAGTAGGTGAATAACATATTTATTAAAAAAGTTCTCTAAATGCAATAGTTTTCGAGTTGAAACTATTTACACAGCAGAGATAACCTCAAAGTAACTCTTGCTCAGATATGCAATGAGCTATAGGTCTGCAATTCCCTATGTTATAGCTAGCTGAAAAGCAGGTGAATGACATATTTAAACAAAATACTGTGAATGCTATAGTTTTCAAGTTACAACTGATTTACTAAACAGTGAGAACCTGAAAGTAGCTATTGTTCAGCTATGCTATGAGCTACAGGGATGCAATTTTACCATCATGTTACAGCTGACCCAAAAGTAGCTAAATAACATATTCAAAGAAAATACTCTAAATGCAATAGTTTTCAAGTTATAAGTGAATTAGTGCACTGATTTCTTGAATTTTAATGAATTAAAAATTATTTTAGAAATTCATAAGAAATAATTAAGAAAGATCCAGGCCTAATACTCACATAAGGGAATCTACTTGTGTCCTAGTACATACACGCAAGATATGAGAGAAATCCCTGCAATAGTCAATGAGAAAATTGAGATAAAGTGTTGAACTTTTCACACTTAGGGTTGGGGTACCTCACTTGTAATGGCTCTGGGGAACAGATGAACAGACAGATCTGCATGCCTTGAACAATTTTTCATCCTCAATAGATATTTAAAAAAAAACCAAAAAAAAACAGCATGTCTCTGGGCCTTGTAGCTTTGGAGAAGTTGTTCACACGGACAGCAATGTGTACACTGCAGAGTGATGCCATAATGTCGGCTGACATAATAAAAATAGCATCGGCAATGCTCGTACCCCACAGCCCAGGAAAATAGTTTTCAACACCATGAGAATTGAAACAGTACAAAGATCAGGAGGCTTTCAGAGCAAACAGTGTCAGTTATGTAAAGGTCCAAATAATCTTTAAGTAGAGAAAATAACATTTCAGAGAAAGAAAACATAAAAATTATGTAAATATAAAGTATAAAAACAAGACAATTCAATAGCAAGGTGACAGCATTAATCAGTAAACTAAAAATTATGAAGCTATTAAATTTATTAATATAAGTATAGCCGTCAATGGAAATAGCACTATTAAGTAAAAGTAGATATAAAAATCAGTTGCAGCAAACCATACATGTTTCTGATAAGAGAAATAAGTTTCAAGTATGGTGGGTTAACACAGTTTAGTAGTGCTAAGATTAAAGGCCACTCCATGAATTGGTATGCCTACACTCCCAAACCAATGACCCATACAAGAATATACTTCCTACACCTTACAGTTTTTGACATAGGGCCCAGACAAGATTTGAAAGGTTACGGTCATTACAGTAAGATCAAAGGTCAAATAAAGGTCATACCATGAGGTCACACCTGTAACCCTAGCTAATGTCCCCATCAAGTATCAAACCTATGGTTTCCGAGATATAGCCTGGACAAGATTTTAAAGGTCAAAGTCATTACAGCAAGGTCAAATGAAGATGGCATGATAATGCTGCATACCTATACCCCCTAAATAATGTCAACCTTCTACACCTTATGGTTTCCAAGATATAGCCCAGACAAGATTTTAACGGTCAAGGTCACTACGGCAAGGTCAAAGGTCAAATCAAGGTCACACAATGACATTGCACACCTACAACCCCTAACGTCCCTTCCAAGTATCAACTTACCAAGCCCTGGAAAGACTTCAAAGATCAAAGTCACTACAGCAACAGTAAAGGTCATAAAGGTCACACCATGACATTGGAAACCTACACTCTCAAGCCAATGTTCCTGCTTAGTATGAACATTAACACCTCACTGTTTCTGATATAAAGCCTGGACAAGCTTTCCCACTGCAGGGTTTGCAGGTAGGGTTTGACAGGAAAATTAACATAGCTAGTGTGTTAGACACTCACTCTTCACTGTGACTTGGTCTCTGTGGTGGGGAGGGTGCATTATTCTGAGGAGACAAAAAGCCAGCTTTTCCAAACTTCAGATTGAGGGCTCTAGCTTGATCTTTTACACCCCCTGTCAATGGATTCTTGTTCTCATCTTGTACTGACTGAAATACATCACACACATTATCTTTTTAATTAATTTGGTGCTGATTAATCCTGCTTGTCAATGTGTACAAATATATACAGAAGTCTTGGTCCAATGAACATCCTCTATTAGCAACAGGATTTAGATCTAGATACCACCAGGTTTAACAACTAGCCCTGTGTCTCAATACAACATATCCTTGGACAGGATACATTCAGCAAAATACACAGAGAATTCAATAAACTTTAAAGGTCTCCTAGATAAGCTTACATCGTTTGACCTGGATGGCCAATTCTGACATTGTCATAAAATTCGCAGCCTTTGACTTTATGTCAATTGTTTCATATTCTGACCCCTTTGGATCATTAAGGAAGCTACAAGGCCGTTATATGGTAGTTCCACTGTTTGACCATGAAACATGGGTCAAATGTTAAATCTTACCCCAGTAAAAGACTTACAATCCATGATTCCTTTTAGTTGTTTTCACTTTCCAAAACTCCTGGAGAAACTAGATTGGGCCAACTCGGCGCCAACATATCCCCAGACAGGTCATCACTCACGCCACAGGTTTTGATCGGGAATTTTTTAAAACATAATTACCCATTATTATATGAACTTCAGCACATCAATCTACTCTGTTTATATCTTCCAAGGAAGATGGTGTATCCCCAGACGCCGAATACATAACTCAAATTATATTTTCAATCTTCCTGCAATGATAACTCTAAACCTATTTTCAAAGTATTTAAATGATTGATGATTGAATGTCCATTCTAAAATAATAATCCCAAAAGAGCATATCTGTTTCTATATTTGTTGACAAATAAAATATTATTTTTAACTCAACTCATCATACTTTTCAATCTTCCTTCAAAGTATTTAAATGATTGATGATTCAATGTCCATTCTAAAATTCATAATCCCAAAAGCGCATATCTGTTTCTATATTTGTTCACAAATAAAATATTATTTAAAAAAAAATTATTTATATTATTATTTTATTATATTATTTTTAGAATTTGCAAATTGTTTTCAGTTATTCATTTCCTCTATACCTATATATGTGGTCCATATATATGCAACCTAAATATGTGACACAATCTCAGTTCTGACTCCCCTTTGTGTTATATGTAATGAAGCCCACCACCTCCCACCCCCACCCCTCTCCCCTTCTCCACACCTCTCTCACTATTACACAAGATCTGCAACCCCATTGAGTTCTTTGTTTCTCATCTGATATCATTAAATACCTTTGTTTATTTAGTGTCACTCAATATAGCTGGAGGTCCCAGAGGTGGGTGGGGGGAATCCGGGTGGGGGATGCATAAATGGTAAACAAACAATCTATATAAAAGGGGTACTCAAATACAAAAAGAATTGAGAATTTTAAGTATGTGATTATCAACTGAAATGAGTTCATAACTGTAGGAGCTGTGTCAAAATTAACTGAGGCAAGTTGAATAAAACTGGGCTAGTTGAGGGTTAAAAATCCCCTACTTTTACTACATAAGGATATAATTTCATTAATATTGGGACTTAAAGCTCACTTAAAGTGTCCATTTTGTCTACTTGAATATGTTTAACCAGTTTCATTTTAAAAAGTTAAAAACTCAGCAAGCAGAGGTATAACACACAAAAATAAGTTCTTAAAAGACTAAGATAGCCATAACATTATTAATATTCAAAATTTAAATAGACAGGCATTTCCTTTTAAAAATTCAAAGATTTCAGCTCTATAACCCACATAGTTTGACAGTTACTGGGCTTTAAAGTGGCATAATGTCCATAAATTGGGTTTCTGTGGGCATTTTACAATTGTTAAAGAGACCTTAGCAATTAAACAACAGATCTGAAACTTTTTGGGGGACATACATAACAAACAAAAATTATATATAATACAGTTTAAGACTTGTCACACTAAGCATTTCCAAATAACAGGGCAAAATACGGAAAAAATGTCCAAAAAGGCACTTGGGCGAGTGTCTATGGCCCTCATACACAGGTTAAATGTCTACTAAAAACCTTGATTTTCGGCATATGTAAAAAGGACATAATAATGCATTCCCAGATGGGATTTCAGCTCCATCAATCACATAGTTTAACAGTCACAGGGCTTAAAGGTGGTTAAAAAGTCCAAATATTGGGTCTCTGTGGGCCTTTTAGAGATCTCGATGTGGCTTTCAAATTAAAGCTTCAGACTTAAAATTTGTTACATACTAAGATTACACATAGAATATGTATCTAATAAAGTTTGAAACTTCTCAGACTTACCATTTCCAAGTTACAGAGCAAAATATGTGAAAAATGTCTTAAAAGGGTCACTCAGGTGGGTGTTTAAGGTCCTCATACACAGGTTAAATGTCTACTTGAAGCCTTGATTTTTGGCACATGTAAAAAGAACATAATAATGTATTCCCAGATGAGATTTCAGCTCTATCAGTCACATAGTTTAACAGTCACAGGCCTTAAAATTGGCAAAAAGTCCAACTACTGGGTCTTTATGGGGCCTTCTAGAGACCTAAATGTGGCCTTCAAATTAAAGCCTCAGACTTAAAATTTGTCACATACTAAGATTACACATAGAATATGCATCTAATAGAGTTTGAAACTTCTTAGACTTACCATTTCCAAGTTACAGGGAAAAATATGTGAAAAATGTCTAAAAATGGTCACTCGGGTGGGGATTTATGGTCCTCATACACAGGTTAAATGTCTTCTTAAAGCCTTAATTTTTGGCACATATATAAATAACATACTAATATCTTCCCAGATAGGATTTGAGCTCTATCAGTCACATAGTTCGACAGTCACAGGGCTTAAAAGTAGCAAAAAGTCCAAATATTGGGTCTTTGGGAGCCTTTTAGAGACCTCAATTTGACCTTCAAAATTAAAGCTTCAGACTTAAAATCTGTTACATACTAAGATTACACACAGAATATATATCTAATACAGTTTGAAACTTCTCAGACTTACCATTTCCAAGTTACAGGGAAAAAGATGTGAAAAATGTCTTATAAGGGTCACTCGGGTGGGTGTTTATGGTCCTGATACACAGGTTAACTGTCTATTAAAGGCCTAAATGTTGGGGCACATATAAGAAAACACATAGATATATTCCCAGATGATATTTAACTTAGATGAGAGACATAGTTTGAAAGCTACAGTGCTTGAAAGTGGCAAAAAGTGCATAAATTGGGTCTCTGTGGGCACTTTTGAGACCTTAAGTCGACCCCTTTGGGTAAACCTACAGCCCTAAAATTTTCTACAGACAAGGATTACATATCAAAGTTATACCTAGCGCAGTTTGAGACTCATCAGAATTACCACTTCCAAATTATAGGGCAAAATATGTGAAAAGTATAGCAAAAAATCCCCAAGTGGGGGTATTTATGGGACTCAAACACAATTTTCTCCTCAACTTAAAGTCGTGATTTTCAGCACATGTACTAAGAACATATTAATGTGTTGTCAGGTAAAATTTCAGCCAGCTGAGCATCATAGTTTGTGACCTACAGGGCTCTAAGTGGCCAAAAGTCCAATTTCTGACCTTAAGGTGGCCATAAGTTCTTTTTTACTGGGAGTTTAAGGTCACCTTAAAATAGGGATCTTCCTTTGGGCACCCTTAACATGTGTACCAAGTTTGAAAAAAAATATTAATTTGTTTTTGAGTTATCGCGTCCACAAGGAAATTTCTACGGCGGCGGCGGCGGCGCGACGGACCTGAATCCAATATATCCCCGACTTTCGTCTGGGGATATAATAATATGGGAGATAAAAGGGGTCTTTGCTAAGCTGACCCTCTTCAACCTTGAACCAGGGGTCAAGCGCCAAATGACATCATTGAAAGATTCACAGCTGATAATTTATTAAAAGTTTTTTATTGTCATAACCTGTAGGACCAATAAAAAGTGAGATATAAAGCCTTTTTAGAAGGAGGATCCTGTTTGACTTTGAAGTAGGGGTCAAAATTTTTGTGCTCTCTTCTGACCTTAAACAAAGTGACTTAAGGTAAATTTGTTGCCGGTATATATATGATATATATTCACTATACACATTTGCCAAACCTCATTAAACCTTGATATAATAGGCTGTATAAAATTTAATATTTCACTCAAGTACTTTTTCCTTGTTCACTTGGATATTCCTTTGTTTTGTGTTTTAACATTTTTTTTTAAATTTTAATTTAAATATTCTTTTATATTTTTAATTAGTCATTACTTGCATGGAATTTTTCCAATGGTGAAAATTACTGATCTTTGGTCCAAGGATAGGAAAAACTGATTCTGTATAATTATAAACTCTGTATTTCAAATACTTGATAATGATAACCTCCAACAAAACCCCTGTTTGTCTCATCAAAAATGAAGAACTATAACAATACATGTCAGAGTTGATGTCAGTTTATTCAGTAGTTAGTTATACCATGAATGCCAGATTGTGTAACAGTTTACAAAGCATTAAATGTTAAAGTTCATGGACTCTTCTTTAAAAATGGTATTTACCTTTCCTGATGAGTGATGACCCATTTTCACAAAAAATACCAAGAAAACTGAAAAGGAATTGCCAATGTGATTGATTGTGTTGCTATTGGAAATTTATAAAATTTAACAACTAATGAAATATTCTTTTGGCCAGTATTTAATCTTTGATTTAAAATAAGTTTAACCTTGAATAAAATTACAGATTTTTTAATATTAATTACAATACTCAGAAATATGAGGTAAATTAGTAAATATCCTGTGAATATCAGTGCTTAAAATTGATTAGTTTTGGCTTGGCTCAGAGAATATCAATTATACAAGATAGTGGCTTCATAAGCAAAAACTGGGAAATGTAAAAACTATATGTGAAGTAAAAAGAAAAGGAAGCCGGGGTTATTATTTAATAGCATTCTAGTTGAAGGATTTAATCTTTTTCCATGAACTTTTTGGTAAACTGCCCCTGTTCCAAGAAATGTTCTTACAATAATGAGTATAAAAATTCAACATTCCTGAGAATCATTAGAATTATGCAGAAGATAATGAGTATGGACGATACCCGTGTATAAAATGGGTTGCATTAGTACTGCAATTGTTGACTAATTATTAAAATTGTTTGTGGGAAAATCTGCATTAAAATATACTTCTATGACAATTGTAGAAAATTCTTATTCTCAGGTGTAAATTTATTGAAGATAACTTCTAAGAATAAGTAAATAATCTAAAGAATTGTTCAGACTTGTACTGAAATGTGTATTTTATATTCACCATTATTTTCCACTTTTCCCACAAATGATACGTTTATCAGGTAAGTGGTTGGTCATTTGTATCTTTAGAAATCTAATAATTTTCTGAAATATAGAAATTCTCAGAAATTGTTTTTGGTACAAATTCCAAGGATAAGCATTTAATTTATTCCAAAACAAGAATGACAATAAATATAGCTTCAGAAAGTAGTGATGATGTCAAGTGTAAAAGTTGTTGTATTGTACAAGAAGACACACCATTCTGTTTTTAAACTTACAGAAGGAAACTAATATTTATGTGCATCAGTCAGTGATTAGTAACTAAAAATTAATTACAGATTCCAAAAATTATAAGCATGAATGTTATTATGTAGATACCTGACAATATCAAGAAGTAGGTGAGCCTTAAAACATGTTATAAGGTAGGCGGTATGGGATCACTGATCAATGTTACAATACTGATTGGTATAGCTTCCTCGACCCTACATTTCATCATTATTACCTCCACCAAGAGCTTGTTTTTTTCGTAGTGTTTGTTTGCCTGTTTGCACAATAACTCGAAAAGTTATGGAGAAATTTTAATGAAATTCTCAGGAAATCTTGGCAATGACACACGGAAAAGACAAGTCACTTTGGGTGGTGATTCAGATCGCTGTCTGGTTCATTGAATTTTTAAACTGTTTTTTTTTCATTACATTCGTGAGCAATATTGGAGGCGTTGGGCTTTGGCAGAGGTTTGCAATCTCCAAGTGCTCCTTTTTATTAAAGTACTAATTTGAAAAAACATATCCAACATCTCAGTAGACAATGTGTGAAATAACTTTTTATTTCCTTGTATTCATATAACTACTTCAGGGTTTCAAAAGCAACAAGTCAGACAATGGACATATTTTCTCGCACGTCTTTTTTGAAATTTGATTGCTTCAATACCAGTGTTTTATAAACTGATGATCATTTTAAACACACTATGCATCTTTAGGTATTGACATTTTTGAGAATAAGGCTGTGGTGCAAGAATTCACAGTCGCTAATATACCCCTGGTGACTTTGTTTTGTTTAGGGCCAGTAAACTCTTTGTAAGAGGAGGACAAGCAGGCAGTTTCTACAAGATTGTAGAAAATATAGTTAAACAGTTAAAAAAGTGGAGTACATAGTAGAGTAACAAATCTTTCTTTCAGATATTTTAATTTTAAGGGTCACTGAATAATCATGAAGTCACACCAGAGTTTAAATGCTGCCTGCCCAGCTGGCCACCTCCAGGATTCAACAAATTTGTGTCTCTGTTAAAAGAGACACTTGACAAGTTAGTAAACAGCATTTTAAGGTGCAAATGTGAATCAATGTGCAAAGTAAAATTAGAGTTTGATATGATCAATATCAAAATTGAGGATTTCAATCCCTACACTAGACTTAGGAAAAGACTTAGTAATAAGTAGAGCTTTGTTGAGATGCATTACTTTTACATCTTACATTTCATAGATCCAAGATGAAAGCTGATAATAGAGTAAGAAATCTAAAATTCGCCACATATCTGAAATTCGCCACATGTGGAAATACTAATAAAATAAATAAATTGAGGTGAGATTTGTTGAATGTACAGTAAGTTAAGGCTTTTTGAACTGAAAAATGCCAATTTTCCGACAAAACATAATTTTCTTCATAAAATTAACTAAGGTTTTAGAGGTGGCGAATTTTAGATTCCTGGCAAATTTTATATTTCTTACTCTACCAGCTTGCAAGTGGGTAATGATTTTGCAAAACCATTGAAAAGGAAGACAAAACTTGGTGTCAAATGCAAAGCTGAACTGCAGAATTTGGCAACCTGTTTACTACTATAACGCAGAAGAGTTTATTCTTAGTTGCATAAATGAGAATGCTTTTTATTGCTAACAACTACGGCATTTTTTAACCTAATGGTTTTGCAATGGCTTCCCCCACAGAATGGAGCAGACTCCCACAATCAGTACGATCACAACAAACAATAACAGGTTTCCGTAGCCAGACAAAGACCTATTTGTTTAGACTAGCATATCCTCCACCATAGTACATCTCCCTGGCGGGCGCTAATTTTGAATATTGACCTGATACGTCCCTGGACTTTCCCTTTTTGACCTCAAGCGCATTAGAGGATGTTACATCAATTTTGCGCTATATAAATGTTTCTATTCTATTCTATTCTAATGAAACAAATGTACGCATGCACTATTTACGGGTGCATAAATATTCACTTCATATAATTATGCATACAAAGTCTCTAAAATGGCAGCCAGTCAGTCAGCCATACAAGAACAAAGATTCACACATTTTTTTGAATGGATTAATTTTCCAACTTTTTAAGCGCCAATATTTGTGCCAACTACTTCTAAATTGCCAAATATATATAGAAGATAAGCAGTGTAAATATTGATCTATAGCTTCTAATGTGCAGTTACATTTAAGGAATTATCTTTTGTTGTGCCACTTTTTTCAGTGGACTTATTCAGCTAAAGTTGCACCCCATTAAGTTGAATGTAAAGGTTGAATCTCAACTTATGCTTATCTGAGAATTTCATAAAACAGGACTAGTGAGGATTAAATGGAACAGATCCTCTAAGGAATCGATAGTTACTCGGACATGTGTAATGTATTCCACTTCATAAAGTGCTATGACAAGTTCGTTTGACTTTATTATTCACTGTTACATTTAATCAAAAAATTTGAATAAAGTGTTCTCTTTACGATATATTTTTGCAGTATATGCTTAAAATGTGGACAAGAAATAAATATATAGGACATTATGTACAGATGAATTTGATTTAGTCAAATTTTCAAGGGACCAGCAACTGGGCTCCATACTTCAAACAAGTGGGAAGTGCCACATAGTTGATTCACATAGGAAAGCTGTAACAGTGCTGTGAATATACTGTGAGTTTATAGAGGATTCAGTGTGAAATGGATGGTATGCACAACACTAGCAGACAGTTGGATTTGTTTGTTCTCCTAGTTAACACTTATAAATATGCCTTTATTACAGGACTCAAAGTACACTGTTTTAACCCATACCCGACTACATAAGTAAAGCCCAAGTTCTCTAGTGAATGACATTCCCCTAACTGAAGTTTTAAGGATGACCATTTATCATTCATCCTTGGGACTTCTTTCAGCCTACCACTGGGGATAGAACCTAATCAGATCCACCATTTTAAGTTGTCATCCAAGCCTCTATGTGTCTGCCTGTATCTGGGATAAAACTCAAGTCATGTATTCCTAGTCGAGTATGTTATCCACTAGGCTACACTGCCCTAAATGAAATTTAGAGGTGAAAGTTTTCTTCCTGGGACAAAAGTCTCTGACAAAATTTCACTCTTAGCATATTTATAGCGTTATCGATTAGCAATATTTCTACATAAAAGCATTCTGTCCATCTATATTTCTAGTATTTTCTACAGGGGTAAGTGAAATGGAATGTGAAAAGGAAGACAAAAATATCCTTTTTCAACCTGTTCCAAAGTGTAATCAGTTGTTGCATCAGCGGAATCAAGTCCGAGATAGTAACTGTCCTCATCGTCTTGGGATGGTGCATTCTGAGGACTGTTAGCTGCACCTCTGAGAGGGGGAGGTACAGGAGGGGGTGGTGAAGGGGAGGCAACCCTTTGATTCCAGAGCCTAGGACTTGAGGGTATCGGTGGTGGAGTTTGTGGGAGTTCTCGCTTGTCCAGTGTATTTAAATTGCGTCTGGCAGGTATTGGGGATGACACAGGGGTCAAGGTCACTTTGGGGACTTTGGGAACGCCCCTGGCTTTGCGAGGTGCTACTGGAGATGATAGTGGACTCTCTGTGGTATCTGAATCTCCATCTCCTTGCTGAGATATTGCGTGAAAGATTTGTTTGAAATGTTAGTATTATTATTATTATAATCTTTTCTTATAGAAACTCTGTTGTTGGAGGACTTTTTACAATCTTTACACCCAAGTGGTAGGAATGTTGTTTAAGTATATTTAAATTACACCTGACAGTTTTTCTTTTGTTAAACATGTCCAATATTTTTCACTAATGGGCAGTTGTTCTACTCTGTGATTTTGACCATGAATAGGAGCCTTCTTTATACATTTCCAAAGAGACCCTTTCACTTTTATTTCAACTAAAATTATCATACAACCCAAAAATACACACCAGAAATATAGAAATGAAAAGTAATGATGTTAAAACAACATTTAAAAATTACATATTAAGGAAGGGGTGTAATTTAAATAGGTTAATAATCTTGTAAGTGTCCAATATTTGAAAAAAAAAGAACTATTGACTTAATCCCTTTGGAACCTCGTAAACAATCAATTATTTTCAAATATTGAACACTTAGTTGGTCATTAACCCATACATATTATTTAAATATTTAAGTAAAGAATGTATTAATTCTATAAAGGAATGATCATACATGAAACTGGTATCTAGATACATATAGTATGTTGTCTGTAATATTCGGATATACAATCCACATTGTTCACTTTATATTTTGGAGAGGTTGTTGCTGAATAAATTATTATTTACTAATAATTTCTATTTTATTTAATTATTTATATATCAAGATACACAAAATGATTTATAAAACACCTTCAAATAAAATAGCAAAACAACTTAAAAGTTACACAAAAAGAAACAACAAAAAGAAACTACAACCATGATAGTTGTCAATGATTTTTTTCCCACAAATCCAGAGTTTTTCAGTGAAAACTCTGGCAGAGGTATGTTATTATCTAAAGTCAATCCAAAAAAAATTTAGAAGCAATTCAAGAGATATTATAATCCACCTGCAGCCTAGACTATTTGCAATGTGTAGAAATAAAATAATTCTGCATCTCTATACCCAATGGCTACTTAAGTAAGTAATATTATTGTCACCCAGTAGAGATAGTACTTGTACACAGATGTCAAATGATTCTTGTCAGTGTGTAAATTTATTTTGGGTTTTACATCATTTTCAACACTGTGCAGGTCATATCACAACGGGTAGTTGGAAGGGCAGAGGAAACCAGTAGATACAGTTCGTCAGGGTTCTGTACTGTAATGTCAGTGTGTAAAAAGCACCATTATATAAATCTCTGAACCTCGAACAAAAGACACACATTGTTTGAGACCTTCTGCACAAAAATAGAAAAGCAGTGCTTACACAAACAAGTAGGCTGAAATACAATACACAAATAAGATAAATTTTCCTTATTTTGCACCCTATTGGACCTAAATACCATTCCCTTTCACCCCTCTCCAGTGGATGGTTGGTGTTACAAATGCGGAAACAAATGCAGAATTTTCATATATATTTTACCGGACCCACACTCAGAAGTGCCCACGGGAAATGCGACAAAATATTTGCTAAAGTTGGAGAAAGGCACATCAACAATGAAAACCACCAATGTATTACAATCCAAATGACTTGAATTTAGGGACATTCATTTTAGTACTCACCACCTGGAAGTAAAGTGTGGTGGATGTAAACAAATCTCTGCAATAATATGTGAAATACCTGCTAAATCAAGGGAATTATGTTGAAAATGGCTAAAAAATAATAAAATTTGACTTAATATTAGACTTTAATGGAGTTGCTTTACCTTACAATGTCAACCTAGCAATATACAGGCGAAAACATGAGATTGTGGAGTGGATGGGGTAGATATGAAAACATGGGTGATGCAGAGCATGGCACAAGTATATATCATTCTATACCTAGTTTACTTCTTTATTCAGTTTCAATACACACTTATTTAAATCAATATATATATATATATGGGAAAAGAATGCTTTTGCATATCTTTACCTCTTTTTTGACGGCAGTCAGGGCAGGTCTTTGTTTTTTGAGAGCATCCTTCAGAATTAATGTGTTCACGCTTGGCTGTTGCACTCCTTGTGGTGTTGACTTAGTACCTCTACTGGGGGCATTTGCACGATGATTGGGGGTCGGCAATGCCCCTCTACCCTGGTTTACGATGTTGCTGCCTCCGCTGATCCTTTCCTGTTCCCAGAAAATCGCCTCTAAATTATCCAATTCAAAGTGTAAATCTGACCGAATCTCTTAACATCATTTCTATCGATCTCAGCTCAGTTGCTGATAATGTGTATAATTTCACTTTCATTTGTGAAATTTTATATTTCATACTTAATATTTCATCTTTCAGATTATTTCTTCATTTTCTTTCTTGGAATTTTGAATTTTCTGTTCCAAATTTTAGATATCCGAGTAGTGGGTAAATCATTTGGCAGTGTGGGTATCAATATTGAATGTAGAAATATTTTAATATTGGCCGATACCACGGGGGGTAATAATGTCTACCAAAACAGCAAAATCGGGCATACCAAAAATGTTTTTGTTCTAGCATATCCCAACTGCTTGTAGGAAGTAAAATTTGACAAAACAAAAAAATGACAGTTTTCATCAAAAACGCAGTGAAAACTACTATTATAATAATAGGACACAAAAAAGTATACAAGTTCTGCAGATTTAGGCTTGATTTCAAATATTTGCAGTATAAGTTTTACTTAAAAGGGTTATATTGATATACGTCTTTAGTCATCAATATCGGCAACCCTGTCCCAAAACAATAAATCCTGGCCTACCGAGCTGTATCACGCTAACCCCTGGACAGTGGTTACAAGACAGAACAGATGCCATCCAAAGCACATACAACAAGCACAAAACTACACTCAATAACAGTGAAAATGATAGCATATTCATTCTGTGACATATTTTTATATCTACGATCTGTTTCTGAGTATTTGTAAGGCTTTAAGCTGAATTACAGCAAGCAATATATATGGATATATTTCACAATACATGCGGTTTTGCAAAATGAGCCCACACAAAAACTTGGATCAATAGCTTATTAGATTTAAAATGTCTGGAAATCATGAAATAGCTCACTGGTAAAATGAATGATTGCATTAGTTTCTACACATTGAAAACTACACAGATATATCTTTTTGATATTTACACCAAATGTAACATAACAGGCTCATAAAAAGGAAACTGATGTAATGCAGACTCACCTGTTCATCTGGTGTTGCTTCATATGTGTCTGAAAAATTATATAAATGTGGATAAATATCAAACGGGGAAAGAGGCTTATGTCCTCACATTTTCTTTCTTTTTAGTTTACTCCCCATTGCAAACACTGAAGTAAGCTAAAGAGCAAAGGGGTTGTAAATCTCAATCAGGTGCCTTTCACAATATGTCACATCTCACAGGATGTGTGACAAATGTAGCAAGACCAAACTAGACCAAGGATGCATCTGTGGCCAGCTGCAAGATGTATAGACTAAAAAAAGGATGACATGGTTTTCAAGATATAAAACATTTTTCAAGATAGTGGTCAAAATTCGGAAAACTCAAAATTATTCGCATACCTTAAAGTAGTAATCCTTATTACCCAGGGGGTGCTAAAATTTGCCTGAAATCACTCTATCTCTTACAGGTTTTGAGATTAGCAACATTTTCCATTTCCGCCAAAATTCAAGATGACGGCTGAAATTCGAAAAAGTTTAACTTTTTCACAGACCTTAAAGGGGTAGTCCTTAGTTTCCCTAGGGGAGAGGTCCAAAATTTGTCTAAAATCTCTTACAGTTTTCGAGACACACCATTTTCCACTTCTGCTAAAATTCAAGATGGGGGCCGAAATTTGGAAAATTCTAAATTTTTCAAAGCTCCTAAAGAGCACTCCTTAGTAGCCAGGTCAAAAATTTGCCTGAAATCGCTCTATTTTTTACAGTTTTCAACATAAACAACACTTTGCAAGGATCAGAATACAGTTTCTAATTATAACCAGAATTTCCAGAAAACAAGATCCCAATGAGAAAGGCACTCAGAGAACCTGATATCTGTTTCCACTAAAAGGGTAATTCTACTAAAACACTTCTGACCTGATATAATTCGGTAACAGTAACACAAATGATCAAAACTTTATAACTAATGTTGTGGCTAGTTTCCAAAAGTGCAAACTCAGTGGAAGTTTTTCAAAATGCACACATGATACGTAAATATCAACAGCAATGTGCTTTCTGAAGTATCTTTAACAAAATAGCTAATAGCTTGATAGGATTTTATGAAATAATTCGAAATATTTTTTGTACTTGAGAGTGAGAAATAAGAAGTAATATTATGATAAAGTTATATTAAAATGGGGAATATATGAGGAAACTGGTTAAGTGCAATTAGAATATAACCAGGAAATTATCTTTCAGTTGGCAATTAGGTTTTTCCAGTTCACTGTGTTATATACACTATTTATCACTCACCTTCATCTTGCTGCAATGAAGGTAATGGGACTGCTTTGCGTTGAGGAGGCAAAACTGGCGGTTGTTTCTCTTTGTTGGCCTTGGCCTGCATGGCATGTTTATTAAAGCGCCATGGTTTAGTGGGGGTTTTTAGGTTATCTGCAGGGATTTCATTATATTCCTCTTCCATAATTCCTTCCTCTTCCTCGTCTTCCATCTTTGGCGGTATTGGTGGTGGCGGTCTACCAGCAGTTCTACCTTCAGTCACTTGTTGAGCTGGGATCTCATTGTATTCTTCTTCATTTTCAAATTCTTCCTCTTCTTCTTGCTGCTGTTTTTTGGTACCTGGTATTGGAGGTGGGGGCCGATTAAGTTTAGGCTGTATGGATTTGGGAGTTGGAGGCGGGGGCCGATGTACTGAACTGGCAAATTGTGAGGGTGGTTGCCGCTGTAAAGAAAACAAAGGCTTTTACAACCCTGCAAAAGAAAGGGTCCTGATCACGGCAGGTACATCTCTTTGACCTGCTTTTCCTCATTAATAATCATCATTGTCTGGCATTTTTGGCAAACTTTTTTAAATCCAATACATTCCAAATCTCTGAATGCAAAAAAAAAGATACTTTAAGCAATGACTTAAAATAGAATCTTAGATGCCAATACTATAAGCCTGGGGAAGTAGTGCTGGACACCATGAAATACAGAATGGGTGAAACAGACAAAGATCAGGAGACTTTCAAAACAGACACTGTAAGATATGTAAAGGTGCAGGACAATTAACACTTAAGAGAGAGAAAATTTATGTAAATACAAAGTATCAAAAAGTATCAAGATGACAATATCAAGATGACAGCGTCAGTTAGTAAACTAAAGGTTTACAAATTGTAAAATTTATAAATTGAAGTATAGCTTTCAACAGTGTTAGCACAATTGGGTAAAAGTATATATAATAATCAGTTACAGCTATCCATATATCTTTTTGATAAGAGAAACATTCCTCAAATATAGTAGCTGAAAACATTCGGGCAGAGACAAGTTCAAACGTCATGTTAAGATCACATGATGACAGTGTACACCTACACCCCCTAACCTATGTCCCTACTTTTTATCTAGTATCAGTTTCCTACACCTTATGGTTTCCAAGACATCAATCAGATTTTAAAGGTCAGGGTCACCACAGTAAGATCAAAGGACAAATCAAGGTCACATCATGACAGTGCACACCTACCTCCCCTGAACCCCCAACAAATGTTCCTACCAATTTCCTACACCTTGCAGTTTCAGATATACAGCTCAGACTACATTTTAAAGGTCAAGGTCACTATGGTAAGGCCAAAGGTAAAATCAAGGTCACACCATGATGATGCACACCTACAAACTCAACCAATGTCCCTACCAAGTATCAATTTCTGACACTTTACGATTTCCTGTGGAAGATTTTAAAGCTTAAGGTCAGTGCAGCAATGTCAAAGGTCAATTCAAGGTCACACTATGATGCTGCACACCTAAAACCCCAACTAATGTCCCCACCAGGTATAAAGTTGTTAGAGTTCATGGTTTCTTAGATACAGCCTGGACAAGATATTTTTTTCCACCATCCACCCAACTGTCCACCCACCATGGGTGAAAATAATACCCACAAAGACTTTAAAGGCTGTGGGTTATAAACAAGACCCATTTAGGGTCATAGAATGGACCTTGAAAGGCAACAAGAGTTCGAAAAGCCATACAACTAGGCCTGAAAGGTCATGAAGAACAAACTAATTTTTATAGGATTCCAGGTAATATTGTTCAAGGTATGGTTATAAATACAAGAAAATGAACTTTATCATCTCAGTCTGATATTTCTTTTCCACTCAGCATTTAATGGTAGCTAGGATTCATCATAAGGTAAGTATGCTTGAGAAACTACACACCTCCAAGCATTGGCTTGGAATATGCACAGAAAGTTTAAATCCACTTAACACAGAAATCATGTGGTTCATGGAATAGCAGTCTGAATAGCACACTAACATAAAACAGTGTGCTGTGGCCAGGTTTTCAACCCTTTATATACAGGAGATTATAGAAGGTTCTAGAAAAATGTATACAATACAGTGACCGGAAATTTTTTACAAAGAATACACAATACATTTCCAGGAAAAGGGGCATTTCCCACCATCTATAAATAGATCACTCCAGTATAGCCCAAGAGAGGTCAGCACTAGCCAGACCAAATCTGTGGACTACAGAAATAAACAATCAGTGCAAATAGCATTCAGAAGATAAGTACACAGTTACCTGTTTTAAGGTTTAAAAAGTAGGTGAAAAATGGAAATTTAGTAAGTAAATTAAATTTTTATAAGTTAATACCCTATCCAATGGACAATTGCTAATCCGGTTTACGCCAAACAACAGAAAAAGTCCACCAGCTGACCAGTCCCACTGTGCATTCGCCAGGTGGCGTATAGTACTTCCTTGCTGTCTAGACAACGTGACATCATAGCATCTTTTTCGTTCTCTAAACCTATTAAGACCCCTAGTAAGCTGATAGCGGGGCCAGTTGGGAGGGCCTTGTCTGTCCATTGGACAGGGAATTAACTTATAAAAATTTAATTTAATTATCAAATACATGATTATTAATACATCCTATCCAATGGACATTTGCTGAATAATTACCGCTTGGTCGGTGGTGGTCGGCGGGTAAGTTACTAGGGACTTAAGTCAACTCATAAATGATAACAAATTTTAAACCTACGGTCTAGGCTGACTTAGTCAGGAGACCTATAGGCCCATGGTCAGATACCAGCAGCCGGTTACCCGGGGCTATACCGACGTGACCCTCCCCTCTGAGGTAGGGGAAGAGAGGGCTGAGTTAAGTCCAGAAGGCAAACAACCTTCTGAAGGAAGCACATCACATTTTTTATGACTTTTTCGCTTTTTTTTCACACTATGTACATGTAAGAACTATTTACACCATGTACCTATATACAAATCTCGTCAATTAAGGGCTCTGGTGAGCAGCCACTACTGGGCCCAAGTGGTGAAGCTCTGAATCAGCCAAAGCCACATCCTTCAGATAGAACTGGTGTTATATGACTTCCATTGCCAGGCTGACAAGATTTGCTCTAAGGAAACTCCCAACTGGAAGGCCCTTAGAAGCCGCAAAGGCCCCAACATCATGGGCTTTAACCTGATGTAAGGTGAGGGCCTCCTGATCAGAGAGCTCATAACATAGGATCACAGTCTGCTTGAGCCATGAGGAGATAGTGGCAGGTGAGATGTCCTTGTCAAAGCCTTTCTTAAAGGAGACAAAGACTAACTCCTTGTTCTGCCTGAGGTCTGAGGTCATGTCTAAATAGTAGTGCAATGCAATACTCTGACTGGAAACAGGGACCTGTCAGACTTGAGGGACTTATCCAGAGTTGGGGCCAGTGTCGGCACCCTCTTTGGCCAGCTGATTCTTGGAAAGAAAGCTGGGTGATGGATACAGGGACACCAGTCTGACTGGTGTCTGATGTTCTTGTTTTGCCAAGCATGGATCTCACTCCTGCATTTGCCCGACCCTAGGGCCAAATGAAAAACAGTTTGACAGGGACACCAGTCTGACTGGTGTCTGATGTTCTTCTTTTGCCAAGCATGGATCTCACTCCTGCATTTGCCCGACCCTAGGGCCAAATGAAAAACAGTTTTGAAGGTCAAATGAAGGTCTTTAATTGGTTCAAATGGAGCCTTTGTCAGCTGGTGCAACACCAGGGAGAGTTTCCAGGAGGGGATTCCCCTCAGTCCTTTGGGTCTATCCAGGAAACTATCCAGGAGACGAGTGAGATTTTCGTCTTTGCTGGCATTAATGGGTGAGTTTCCCAGTTTATCAGCAATGGCTGACCTGTAACCATCAATGGTACTTGGCTATAACTTCCTGTGCTGAAACAGGTGCATAAGGAAGTCAGTTACTTTATAGGGGGTGCCCTGAAGTCCACCTGGCCACTAGATACCAGAACTGGGGTATGTTGGGCCACCCTGGAGCTATCAGAATGATTCTCCTGCATGGATAGTCCTGCAACTTGTCCACCACTTTGCCCAAGATGGCTGCTGGTGGGAAGGCATATGGGTCCAGATCCTCCCATGGCAGGCAGAGTGCATCGACTGCCCAGGCCTGGGGGTCCGGCACTGGTAACACAAACTGAGCTAGCTTGTTGTTAAACTTTGTTGCAAAAAGGTCTATTTTGAGGTTGGTGCCACCTGTTGCATATTGCCTGGATGACCTCTGGAAGGAGAGACAACTCTGAATTGTTTGGCCTAGCCTGGATAGTTTGTCTGCTACCACATTCAGCCGGCCTGGAATGTGTCGGGCTTTGAGAGTAACCTGTTTGCTGGTACACCAGGTCAGGATTCTCCACAGAAAGGCACACAGAGGGCATGACTTCATTCCCCCTTCTTTGTTTATATAGTCAACCACTGTGGTGTTGTCTGTGGCTATTGGAACTCTTTTACGGCCAAAAAGACTGCCTTTTGTTTCAGGTAATTTGTGTGTAGCTTGCTTTCTGGAAGGGACCAGGTTCCCCTTGCAGTGTGATCCTTTAAGTGAGCACCCCAGCCTTCTTTTGACGCGTCTGTAAACAATTGCAGAGCATGCTTTAGTGGGTGTAATGGTTGACCTTGGAGCACATTACTTTCCTCCAGCCACCATTTCTGGTGAGGGTGGAGTGACCTGGGAACTGGTATCACCTTCTCCAGTTATTCTGGGACCCTCAGGTTTTATTTGAGGTGCCACTGTATGGACCTCATATGAAGTTAACCTAGGTGAACCTGTTTTTCTGTTACTGTCAAGAGCCCTATGAGGGACATCAGTTGCCAGACTAGACAGGTAGGTGCGGTTAATAATTCTCTTATTTTTGTTGTCAGTGCATGCTACTGGTCTAGGGTGGGTCTGACCTTGCCCTCTTTCAGGTCAAACTGGTAACCCACGAAGTCAAAAACTTGCTAAGGGTCCAGTTCTGACTTTTCCATGTTTACTAGCCAACCTAGGTCCTGACAAAGTGCTACTGGTTTTTGTGTATGCTGGAGACAAGTTTGGTTGGAACTGGCCCTGGACCAACCAGTCGTCTAGGTACTGGGGGATTCTTATACCCTTCTGCAAGCCATCAGTTTGACCACTTTGGTGACTACAGTGAACTCCAAGGGAGCTGTGGATAGGCCAAATGGTAGTGCTTTGCACTGGTATATTTTGCCCTGGACATGAAATCTGATATTTTCTGGATTGCTTTTGTATGAGTACATGGAAGTAGGCGTCCTTGAAATCTATGGACATGACCCACTCCCCTGTCTGTAGGGAGGTACTGATTGTTTCTGGTGTCTCCATTATGAATTTTTCTGCCTTGAGGAATTTGTTGAGATTGCGCAGATCTAGTATAGGTCTCCATTTGTTGTTTGGTTTTGGGACCAAAAATAGCCAGTTGTAAAAACCCAGAGATACTTGACTTTTGACCAATGCCTGGTGCAATGCCTCCAACAGGTAGAGGTTCCTGTGATGATGTACATAGCAGCTGATGATTGTCGGTGACCTTGTCAAGTTTGGTCTGCTCTGGAAAGGTAGGGTGTAACAACATTTATACTACTTTGGGTCCGTCCCCCAAGGCTTCCCAAGTTTCCCAAAACTGGTTTAGTCTGGCCCCTACAGGCAGATTTTGTGCAACATTTGGGACATTTGGTGCAAGTTTGACAGAACAAAATTGATCTACACAGGAAACATTGTTCACATATTTTAATGACTGACGTCTTACAACAGCCAGACTTATGCCTTTCCTTTGTGGCTGCCCTTGAACAATATGTGCATGATTTACAACTGAGTTTATATTTATTACTGACTGACAACAATTTACTGCTTCTCCAGACACTTGTCCGGTCTGGTGACACTGATACAAGTTTACAGTCCTGTGGTTGTTCCTGTGGTCCGGTCCGGTGGGGTTGATACAAATTTACACTTTTTACAGTCTATTTGCCCTGGGTCAGCCGCCTGCACATTGGAGCATTTACACAGTAATTGTCATTTATATGACAGCTGACCCCTGGCCAGACGTGAGGAAAACTGGTTTGACTGTCGACCACCTCTCTTCTTGCTGTTGAAATGACCCAGTTGTTTCCATGCTGGTCTGCCAGATCTCTGTTCCTGTGTTTGTCTATCTGACCATCTGTAAGGGTGAAATCTATTGTCCCTCCTAACACCAGACTGTCCATGACACCGACCTTTTTCCTCAAATCTGCCAATATCATCTTCAGCCCTTTTCAACACAGACTCTGGAAACAGTGTAGGCAAGTCCAGAGAAGCTTGACGTAGAGCTGCCAGTGTATCCTGTTTCAGGCCAGACGTAACTCTCGCCATAGAGACAAAGGTGAAATCTGACAGGTGTTCCATGGCCTTGGCTACACACTGTTTGATACTGGTGCTGAAGTTCATCAAATACTGAAGCTCTTCTGTAGCAGCTCCTACTTTGTTAGCCGACTTCCTTTTGGCTTGTTCGGACTGTAAAACTCTGAGCTGCGTCTGCATACCTTGCTGGACCTTACTGAGGCGTGTACTGAGTCTGGCTGCTTGATTACAAACATAGGTGGACTCCCTTGCAGCCTTCTCCCAACATCTGAGAGTATCTTGTGACAAGGTACGTGAAGCTGGAGCTGGTGATGTGAGTCTGGATGATCTTGCTATCTGGTTGTATGCACTATTAAGCTTGCCAGAGTCACTAGGCCTGTTATCAGTCTTAGGCCGGTGAGATGGCTGCTGATGGTGAGTGGCCGGTTGGTTGGTCAGTGGCTGGTGAGTGCTGGCAAAAGTAGGCCAGTTGTCAGACTTAGCCTGGTGAGCAGGCTGCTGAGAGTGTAGATGCTGGTCAGTAGAACTGGGCCGGTCATCAGTCTTAGGCCGGTGTGCAGGTTGCTGATGAACAGTGGCCGGTAAGCTGGTCGGTTCCTGTTGATTGGTGGTCGGTTGATCATTCTTATGTTGAACAAAGGGCTAGTTGTTGTCTACAGCACCGGCTGGTGGAGGTTTAGCTGGAGATACCACTACAGATTGGAAGATCAGCTCTAGCTGGTTGAAAGTATTTGATAGAAGCATTGCCTCCTATCTGCTAAACATTTCTGATGATTTCTGGTCAAGTTGTTCAAGTTTATTGTCTGTAGTGAGCTTGGTAGGTTTAGCCGGTGATTTCTTCAGAGCCCTTATTAACTGACAAGCCAGCCTTCCTTTCTTTAGTACTCCTCCTAGATTCTTCAGAATTCTGACATTTCCTGTTGTTTTTATCTGGAGTAATGCTTGACTGTTGAATGCCTTTTGCTACCCCAACAGAACTGAAGAGGGATCAACAAGGATACTACTCGACTCCTCCATTATGGCTTTTTGGTCATGTTTTTTCTTCTTTTCTTGATATGGTTGTTTGCTAAACGTGCCTTCTGATCCGAGGACAGAGAAATGCAAAACTGGCAGTCTTTTTCATGTTTAACACAGGGTCCGTCGCCTTTGCCCTTATCTCTACAGCGAGCACAGTATGTGTGGGAGTCAAACTCTGCCATTAAGTGTCCACAAAGACCCCGTTTCTGCCCAGGTGAAGCCATAATGATCTATCTGTGTCTATAAACAGTTAATAGCAAGTTAGACAACAAATAAGTAGCAAATTAAACACTAATCCACACTTTGAAAAATTTCTCAAAATCTGTCTGCACAGAACACATGCCAAACAAACAGATCAAACAAAATTTTGCTCAAAATGTCTCTATCTCTTATGGTTTTCGAGATACTCACACTTTTTCATTTTCTGCCAAAATCCAAGATGGCTGCCAAAAGTGGGGAAAATTGAAATTTTTCCCCTAATCCTGTACTACACTACAGATCCATAATTCACTGGAAATTGCTCTATCTCTTACGCTTGTTGAGACATTCACACTTCTTCATTTTCCGCTAAAATCCAAGATGGCCGCCAAGAGTGGCGAAAATTGAAATTTTTTTCCTTTGAAATAGGATACTCTTGTACTACCCTTTGGGTCAAAAATATTTGCTCCAAATCGCTCTATCTCTTACGGTTGTCGAGATATTTATACTTTTTCATTTTCCACTAAAGTCCAACATGGCCACCAAAAGTGACGAAAATTGAAATTTTTCCCTTAGATACTCCTGTACTACTCTGCGGGTCAAAAATTCGCTCAAAATCACTCTATCTCTTACCATTTCCGAGATATTTTCGTTTTATTTTCCGCTAAAATCTATGGCCGCCAAAAGTGGCGAAAAGTGAAATTTTTCCCCCGTGAATAGGATACTCTTGTACTACCCTGTGGATAAAAAATTCGCTCAAAATCGCTCTATCTCTTACGGTTTTCGAGATATTCACACTTTTTCATTTTCTGCTAAAATCCAAGATGGCCGCCAAAAGTGGCGAAAATTGAAATTTTTTTCCTTTGCATAGGACACTCTTGTACTACTCTGTGGGTCAAAAATTTGCTCGAAATGTCTCTATCTCTTATGGTTTTCGAGATACTCACACTTTTTTATTTTCTGCCAAAATCCAAGATGGCCGCCAAAAGTGGGGAAAATTGAAATTTTTCCCCTAAGCACAGGATACTCCTGTACTACCCTACAGATCCAAAATTTGGTGGAAATTGCTCTATCTCTTACAGTTTTCGAGATAATTACAGTTTTTTCAATTTCCGCTAAAATCCAAGATGGCCGCCAAAAGTGGCGACAATTAAAAATTTTAACCTAGGCACAGTATACTCTTGTACTACGCTGCGGGTCAAAATTCGCTCGAAATCGCTCTATCTCCTACTGTTTCTGAGATATTTTCAATGTTTCATTTTCCACTAGAATCCAAGATGGCCAACAAAAGTGGCAAAAACTGAAAATTTTTCCTCTTTGCATAGAATACTATTGTGCTCCCTGTGGGTCAAAAATTCGCTCGAAATCGCTCTATCTCGTACGGTTTTTCGAAATATTTCTGATTTTTCACTAAAAGTAGCAATAAAGTAGCCCTTACTCTTCACTTGTACATTGAGCAACAGGTGTGAAACTTAAATATGTTACAGTTCACAAAAAAGTAGATGAACAACATATTTGAGAGAAATTGTGTAGCTGCAATACTTCTGAAGATAGAAGTCATTTACTCATTATGGTTACCATTAAAAAGTGACGAAGTAGCTATTACTCACTTAACTATGGAGATACACGGCCAAACTACTGACCATGTTGTAGGTGCAGGAAAAGTACCTGAATAACATATTTGACGAAAATACTGTACATGCAATAGTTTGAGAGTTATAAGCCATTTAATTATATTGGGTAAATATGCTATTACTCACTCAAAAGTAGGCCAAAGTTCACAGAAACAAAAAAATATTGAAGGGCATAAAAATTTATTAGGACTAGTAATTTACCAAAAATATGTAACTGTAGCAGTTTTAGAGGAAACTGCGTGACAAATGCACATACGCACAGATACACGGACGTACGCACACACATGGTGCAAATTATAATCTCCCACCAGCATTCTTGTTGCTGTACTGAATAAAGTTTTTCAAAAGACGGTGAAATATGCAGCTTAGTATTGTAATTGTGAATCCTATGATGACAAAGGTTGACTAAATGTCTCAAACATTTGTGAAAACATAAAAATTGTATCCCTGGGAGAACTTTTCTCACTTCAAATGTTACATTAGCTGACTGATTCTTGCAAGAAAATACAAAATAGGTTCTTTTATGTGTCAGTGCCAAATTTTTTCAAAATTTGAGACTATCGGAATAGTCTCAAATTAGATTGGAGTCACTTACAAATTGTTTGCTTAATGAAGGATACAAATGTAACTAGACGCAGCACATCGGAGAACCGATGCAAATTGTATCCACCAGAAAGAAAACTCACCAAAGCCAATCAACCATCACTTAACCTTGAAGGAGGAGCCCAAGGTAAAATCTGACCACATCAAAAGATTCTTAGCCCATGTTTTCCAATAGGTTGGTGTGACATTGCAAACCTCTAGGAACACAAATAAGCGAGTTATAAGCACTTTTAATTTTGGCTACTGTCAACTGACCTTCAAAGAGGGGCCAAAGGTCAAATCTGATCACATCAAAAGATTCCTAGCGCATGATTTCCTATAGGATGGTTCCACATTACAAACCTCTAGGACCAAGAAAAAGCGATTTATAAGCACTTTAGATTTTGCTATCCTCGTTTGACCTTGAAGGAAAGACCCAAGGTCAAATCTGACCACATCAAAAGATTCCCAGCCCATGATTTCCTATAGGTTGGTTTCACATTGCAAACCTCTAGGACCAATAATAAGCAAGATATAAGCACTTTTAAATTTGGCTATCCTTGTTTGACCTTGAAGGAGGGGTCCAAGGTCAAATCTGACCACAGAAAAAGATTCCTGGCCCATGATTTCCTATAAGTTGATTTACCATCCCAAACCTGTACGACCAATAATAAGCAAGTTATGAGCACTTTTAAGTTTGGCTATCCTCGTTTGACCTTGGAGGGGTCCAAGGTCAAATCTGACCACATCAAAAGATTCTTAGCCCATGATTTCCTATAAGTTGGTTTCACATTGCAAACCTCTAGGACCAATAATAAGCGAGTTATGAGCACTTTTAGGTTTGGCTATCCTCGTTTGACCTTGTAGGAGGAGCCCAAGGTCAAATCTGACCACACCAAAAGATTCCCAGCCCATGATTTCCTATAGGTTGGTTTACCATCCCAAACCTCTAGGACCAATAATAAGGGAGATATAAGCACTTTTTATGACTGACAAAAACACGCCCGTGGCGGCCATCTTGTTTTTCAAAATGAGGCCGAAAAATTTCCAGTCAAGATTTTGTAATGTGGAACATATTCTGCGAATTTGAGATCTCCTACTTATAATACCCTTTGCTCTAGAGGGCCACCAAAAGTCCTTGCTTTAAGTCGAATAAACGTCCCTGGCGGCCATCTTGTTTTTTTTCAAAATGAGGCCAAAAATATTCCCAGGCAAGATTTTATGATTATGAATATATCCTGCAAATTTGAGAAGTCTAGCTATAATATCTTTTTTGTTATAGCGGCAACAGCCAATAATAAAGGAGGTATATGGCCTAAGTCTAAGTAACCATTTTGAATCATTTTAGCAGGCCTAAGGTGACCTTGAAAACAATAGCCAAAGTCAACAAATTGGATGCTGGTACTCCATTATGTACTTAACCTCCAAAGCCATTTTCAATAGTTTCCATGCAATGTAGTCAGCATTAAGTGTGAAAATATCTCCAAAAAGGCCAAAAATGTCCTCGGTGAGGTACTTTGGCGGTCTGTGGATGACCTTCAATGAAGAGCTTCAAGGTAAAATTTCTGCATGCTTACAGAGGACATATATATGTATTACATATGCCAACCATAGGATGATCTAGCTTTCTGTATATGAGAACTGGGCCAAAATGTGAAAAAATGGCCAAAATCTGATCTTTAAGAGGCCAACAGTGACCTTGAAATTGAAGGTCAAGGTCACAAAACAATAGCGTTCATGGAATTGCCCATATATACCCACATACCAAAGTTGAAAGATCTAACTAAAATATTTTTTCAGTTATCGCGTCCGAAAGGAAATCTCTGTGGCGGCTGCGGCGTGACCGTACTGAATCCTTTTGTCCGGGGATACAGTAATTAAGAAAGATCCAGGCCTGACACTCGCACAAGTGAATCTGGTTGTAGCCTAGTACATATATGTAAGATACGGGAGAAATCTCTGCAATAGTCAATGAGACAACTGTGATAAATGTTGAGATTTTCACACTTTGGATGGGGGTACCTCACTTGTAATGTCTCTAGGGAACAGACAAACGAACAGATCTACATGTCTTGAACAATTTTTCATCATGGATAGATAAGGTACCTTTTAAAGGAAACAGCATGTCTCTGGGCCTTGTTGTTTTGGAGGACAAGTTGTTTGTGTACATCTACACCCATACCACAGAGTGATGCCATAAAAATAGCCAGCGTCGCCAAGCACGAACCCCAGCCCGCAGGTACAACTAAATGCGCAAAAGCATTGAGACTTGGGAAAATCTTATGAACAACTTCAGTTGTAAGAAGTATACAGAAGCCGTGAAATATTGTCAGATGTAAGATTCCTAAGCTTTTAAGCTTTCCCAGCATTTACATTTTGTGCAAATATGACATAGCTAGCTGCAATATTTTAAATTTTAGAACATATCATTGATTTTCAAACAATCCGCTATGGTGGCCATATTGTTTTATAAAACTAGATTGGGCCAACTCAGCGCCAACATATCCCCAGACAGGTCATCACTCATGCCACAGGTTTTGATCGGGAATTTTCGATGTAAGCCATTTGCTGTATGCCATAAATATTAGGAAAACCTAATTACCCATTATTGTATGAACTTCAGCAGGTCAACCTACTATGTTTATATTTTCCAAGGAAAATGGTGTATCCCCAGACGTCAAAAACATAACTAAACTAAAACAAAAGATTTTGTATTTATCAGATTTTCAATCTTCCTGCAATGATAACTCTGAACCTATTTTCAAAGTATTTAAATGATTGATGATTGAATGTCCATTCTAAATTAATAATCCCAAAAGAGCATATCTGTTTCTATATTTGTTGACAAATAAAACATTATTTAAAAAAAAATATATTATTTATATTATTATTTTATTATATTATTTTTAGAATTTGCACTGTTTTTCAGTTACTCATTTTCTCAATACCTATATATGTGGTCCATATATATGCAACCTAAATATGTGACACAATCTCAGTTTTCAGTATGTTCATGACTGCAAGAGCTGTATCAAAATTAACTGAGGTAAGTTAAATTGTACTGGACTCCTTTAGGGCTGAAAATCCCCCCTTTTCACTGTAAGTAAGCCATAATATCATTAACATTAGCACTTAAACCTCACCAGATAATAAAAATGTCCATTTAGTATGCTTTAATTAATATATGTAAGCAGTTTGCTTTTAAAAAGTTAAAAACTCTTGAGTAGAGGAATAAAAACACTATTTCTTAAAGCTTACTATGGGCATAACATTTTTAATATAATTCAAATTTTAAATTGGCAGGCCTTGCTTTGAAAAATTTCAATGTCATTGAAAAAAATTAAAAGAACATATTAATATATCTGGACATTTCATCTCTATCAGTCATATAGTTTGACAGCTAAAGGGCTTAAAAGACCTAAAATCTATAAACTGGGTCACTGTACACATTTTACAGATCTCAAGGGGACCTTAAATTGAAGCTACAGACTTTAAATTTTTCACAAACAAATACTGCATATAGAAAATATATATAATACAATATGATACTTATCAGACTTACCAATTCTGAGTTACTGGGCAAAAATCTGAAAAATGTTAAAAAAGGGTCACTCAGGTTGGTGTTTATGATCCTCAAATGCGGGTTAAATGTCTATTTAAAGCCTTGACTTTTAGCAGATGTAAATAGAACATATTAATATATTCTCATATGAAATTTCAGCTCTATCAGTCACATAGTATGACAGCTATAGGGCTTAAAAGTGGCAAAAAATCTACAAATTGGGTCTCCGTGTTTGCATATTAGAGACCTTAAAGTGACCTTAAACTTAAAACTACAGACTTTAAATTTTCTACAGAGGGAGATTACATTTTCAAGTTATATTAAACACAGTTTGAGACTTTTTGGACTTACCATTTCTACGTAACAAGGCAAAATATATGAAAGATGTAGAAAAACGTCAGTTGATTGGGGTGTTTAAGGTCCTTATAACCTAAATATGTGACACAATCTCAGTTTTCAGTATGTTCATGACTGCAAGAGCTGTATCAAAATTAACTGAGGTAAGTTAAATTGTACTGGACTCCTTTAGGGCTGAAAATCCCCCCTTTTCACTGTAAGTAGGCCATAATATCATTAACATTAGCACTTAAACCTCACCAGATAATAAAAATGTCCATTTAGTATGCTTTAATTAATATATGTAAGCAGTTTGCTTTTAAAAAGTTAAAAACTCTTGAGTAGAGGAATAAAAACACTATTTCTTAAAGCTTACTATGGGCATAACATTTTTAATATTCAAATTTTAAATTGGCAGGCCTTGCTTTGAAGTTATATCGAACACAGTTTGAGACTTTTCGGACTTACCATTTCTACGTAACAAGGCAAAATATATGAAAGATGTGGAAAAACGTCAGTTGATTGGGGTGTTTAAGGTCCTTACACACAGATTAAATGTCTATTAAAGGCCTAGATGTTTGGCACATGTAACAAAAACATACCAATATAGCCCCAGATAATATTTCACCTATATGAGAGACATAGTTTGAAAGCTACAGTGCTTGAAAGTGGTAAAAAGTCCAAAAATTGGGCCTCTGTGGGCAATTTTGAGACCTTCAGTAAACCTTATAGTTAAACCTACAGCCCTTATATTTTTCACAGACAAGGATTACTTTACAAAGTTGTACCTAGTGCAGTTTGAGACTCAACAGAATTACCACTTCCAAATTATAGGGCAAAATATGTGAAAAATGTAGGAAAAAATCCTTAAGTGGGGTCTTTATGGGCCTTATACACATTTTTCTCCTCAACTTAAAGTCTTGATTTTCGGCACATGTACTAAGAATATATTAATTAAATTTTAGCCAGATGAGTCTCATAGTTTGTGACCTAGAGGGCTCTAAGTGGCCAAAAGTCAAATTTCTGACCTTAAGGTGGCCTTAAGGTCTTTATTATTGGGAGCTTAAGGTCACCTTAAAATAGGGATCTTCCTTTGAGCACCCTTAACATGTGTACCAAGTTTGAAAAGAAAATACTGATCCGTTTTTGAGTTATCTCGTACACAAGGAAATTTCTACGGCCGCGGAGGTGCGACGGACCTGAATCCAATATATCCCTTTCGTCTTTTTCGTCTGGAGATATAATGAGTACAAAGTTTTTACAGACATATTTTCACAGCCATAAACATTCTCTAGAAATTTGGTAAATATATCTTCATAAATGAATGACATATAAAGGTTGATGTAAAAATGTGCCAAACATATACATACACAAATACACGCACGGAAGGCTTGAGATAAAATGCAACTGTAGTAACATCGGTTTAATAGTGCCCCTTTTTCAATTACGAAGTTTAAGACCAAAATTTCATATTTTTAAATGTAAAATACATTTTTATGAAGAAAAATCTATATACTTACCATATGAAAGCACTTGGGTAAGCTTTGCTTGGCATTCGGTGACCACCACGTACACCGTTCATAGAATTTAAAATATGAGGGGAGACCCTCTTTAAACCTATATACTTGCTACCCTTTGACCCCTGGTGACCTAATTCACTCTGCCATGCGCAGTAATACAGAAATAGTTCATTCTTTTTGTGAATAAACATAAATGCTGAAAAAAGGTCTTTTAAATGCGGGGCATGCAGGAGGGTGATTTGCTGTTTTCATATGGTAAGTATATACATTTTTCTTCATAAAAATGTACTTAAATTTTAAAATATGAAATTTTATTTCATAAAAATGTAATATACTTTACCATATGAAAACACTTGGGTTGAATGCCCACATGGAAGGAAGGTGTGACAAAAGACAGACTGAGGTGCAACCACCCATGGTTAGAGTGCACAAAAATAGGAGAATTCCTGGTGCCTAACCCAAAAACCCCTGTGGTGAAGGTGCAACTTATCTAAGTGTAAAGTAGAGAACTACTTGTTACCTTCAGCACTGCTGTCAACACCCAAAAGGTCAGCTCTAGGAGGATAAGCACTGAAGTGCCAAAAAACCCAGAAAATGTGCCAAAAAGGTACACTACACGTTGTGCAGCCACAATATCTCCCAATCTATAAGAATCCTCCAGATTCTTAAGAGACACATCCCTGAAATAAAAGGATGTGAAGGTAGAATGATTCTTTCAGGTGCAAGACCTCATGATATCCAAGAGTGGGACTCCACCTCTGAAGGACCAGGACGCAGCCTGTGCCCTAACATCATGTGCCTTAACCCCATGAAGAGATGCATTGTCTGTGGAACAGTTCTTAAGGGTGAAAAGGATTAAGTCTTTAATCCAATTAGAAATCGTCTGGGCAGCGATATCACCCTGTTTTGACTTCAAAAGAGAAACAAAGAGAAGAGACCTACCATGTCTATGGTCAGACGTCCTAGACAAATAGTGTCTAAGGGCCCTGACAGGACATAGAGACCTGTCCTCTTTATCCTGTTGACCAAGACAATTGGTCAATGCAGGAATTTCAATTTCCGAAAAAATTGAAGCACCCTCTGAAGCCAACTGGTTCTTAGCCAGAAAAGCAGGATCTGGTTTAAGGATGACCTTAGACCATCCTTTCGAGTGGGAACAACCGTTAAAAGTAAAGGCATGAATCTCACTCCTTCTCCTTCCAGAAGCAAGGGCAATAAGAAAAACTGTCTTCCAAGTGAGGAACTTTGGCTCAGCAAGAGACAAAGGTTCAAACGGAGCCTTGGTAAGAGCCTGCAAAACCAAGGTCAAGTCCCAGGAAGGAATGTGACGAGTAGCCTTAGGCCTGGACTTGTAGAAGCTCTGAATGAGCCTTCTAAGCTCCTTATTAGAACCTAACTCCAAATCAGCATCAAGCTTCATGGAGACAGTTGACCTGTATCCCTCTATAGTCTGAGGAAGTAATTTCTTCTCAGAGAAAAGAAATAAGAAAAACTCAGCTATGATAGGGACAGTAGGATGCATGGCAGAGAAGCCATGTTCCTCACACCAAGTGCAAAAGCCGTTCCACTTTGCTTCATACACAGACTTAGAAGACTTTCTAATAGGACTCAAAATCCTTTTAGTCACTTCCTGATAAAACCCTTTATGCTCTAAGGAGACTTCAGCCAAAAGGCATGAAGATTTAGACTCCTTAGATTTTGATGAAACACCTCGAGATGAGGTTGCTTTAACAGATTTTCTTTTAGAGGAAGAGCCACTAGTCTTCTTATTGACAGTGCCAACAGATCTTGAAGCCACTCCTCCCTTTCCCAGAGAGGGGCCACAAGAAGCATCCTGCAGCTCTGAGAGTTGATGAACTTTCTGACCACAAGTGGACAAAGAGCTGTAGGAGGGAAGGAGTAAAGAAGAAGTCTGGACCAATTCATCTCCAGGGCATCTATTGCCAGAGCCTTGGGGTCTGGCACTGGTGAGACATACTGAGGAAGCTTGTGATTGAACCTTGTTGCAAACAGATCTATCTGGGGTTGGAAGTCTATTTGTGACAACCACCTGAAGATCTGGGGATTGAGAGACCACTCTGTGTGAAGGGTCTGTTGAGACCTGGAGAGTTGGTCTGCCACAAGATTCATGACCCCTGGAACATACCTTCCTGAAAGAATAACCTTGTTCTTGTGACAAAAGGCAAACAGGTGCCAAGTCAGGGCAAACATGTCCCAAGAGCGAGTGCCCCCTTGTTTGTTTATGTAAGCACAGACAGTTGTGTTGTCTGAGGCCACCTGGATAATCCTTTGTTGAAGGGATAGTTGAAGAACAAAGGTCTTGAGGGCCAGGAGCACAGGCTTGAGCTCCAAAACATTGATGTGCAGTTTGGACTGCTGAGTCGACCATAGACCTTGGGCAATCATGTGAGCACAATGAGCTCCCCAACCCTGAACTGAGGCATCCGTGTAAATGGATGTTACATATTTGGGTGGGTGCAGTGGAGCTTGCGCCATGACATTGTTCCTTAGTAACCACCACCTTAGATGAACCTTCACTGAAGGGTCTAAGGAGAATGGAGAATCCAGGACACCTTTCAGGTGGCAATTGAAATGTTTCCTGAGATAAAACTGAAGGTGTCGCATGTGAAGGCGACCCTGAGGTACTAACTTCTCTGTGGAAGCTAGAAGACCCAAAAGGTGCATAACCTGGCGTGGAGTAGTAAAGGGGTTAAAAAGCAGAGGATGAATCGAGTCCTGAATGGACAGGAACCTGGCCTCTGTAGGATAACAAACACCCTTGGACAGGTCAAAAACCTGGCCCAGGAAGGTGAACACTTGCTTTGGAAGCAAGTCCGACTTCTCCCTGTTTACAATCCACCCCAGCTTGTGAGTCAACTCCAACAAAGTTAGAGTTGCTGAATGAGCCTCTTGACAACTGTTGGCCTTGATAAGCCAATCGTCTAGGTACATGTGAACTGAGATGCCCAACCTGAAGGCCATTCTCTTCACTTCCTTGACTAAGGTAGTGAATTCCCTGGGAGCTGTAGCTAGGCCAAAAGGCATTGCTACAAACTGGTACAACTTGCCCAAGACCTGAAATCTGAGCAGTTTGTGAACTGAAGGAGCCATGGGAATGTGGAAGTATGCGTCCTTGAGGTCCAGAGAAGTTGTCCACTGGCCAACTTGGAGGGAATTTCTGATGGACTGAGTAGTTTCCATCCTAAAGGTGGGGAAGTCCAGATAAAGATTTAAATAACTCAAATCTATTACTGGCCTCCATCCTCCTGTCTTCCTTGCCACTACAAAGAGTCTGCTGTAGAAAGCCAGGGACGATGGATCCCTGACCTCCTGCATTGCTCCTTTGAACAACATGTCTGAGACTGCTTGACAAAGAACAGCATTCTTCTCTGGGGAAGAATAATGGCTGTTTATCAGAGGAACCCTGGATAAAGGAATTCGAACTGAACCTAGTGGGAGTTGAAGTCCAAATTCCAGGGTCTTGATAACAGAAGGATGGGCCCCTAGAAATCTCCAATTGAGATGGAAATAACCCAGTCGACCTCCCACTGGCAAAGTGGAGGGGTCTGGAGGTATGAGTGGAACCTTGGAGAGTTCCAAGGTCACTCTTACGTCCTGAAGGGCATCATTGTTGAGATTGAGGTTGGGGCTTTTTGCCCCTACCCCTGGAAGACTTTCCACCACGTGGTTTATTGGAACCTCAAAAGGAACCAGAACCAGAACCCTTCTGAACTTTCCTATCTTGAGAATCCCTATCTTGGGATTTTGGTCTTTTGAAAGACTTGCCTCTGGAAGCAGAGAGCTGTTTGGAAACTCCTTTAGTCAGGACAGACTGGAACTGTTGGTGTTTGTACTCCTTAGTATGCGAATGAATAGCCTTCAAGGCAGATTCACTAAAGGGAGAAGGACCATAGATAGGATGTGACCTGAGCTCCCTAACAATATGATCAGGAACATGTTTAGGGAGAGTAGAGAGAAAAGAATCCCTCCTAGCCAAGGTCACAGTAGAGATGGAATGGGTGATGGAAGCCAAGAGATCAATCAAATGAAACTTCACCTGATTAATCAATAAAGAATTGACATCCAAGGCTTGCTGTATGTCCAGTGAAAGTTGAGACTCACTTTGGTCAACCAACTTAACTAAGTTGGTATGATTGACCGACAAAGCCTCACCAAAGAAATCTAAGGAATTCAGAATCATGAGGTCTGACCTAAGACTCCTTTCCAGGGCATGAGCAATATTCCTGGACAAGTAAATCTCCTTTTTAGGAGCTGGCAAACCTGACCCCTGATCCGGATCTTTAAGAAGATTAGCCCAGACATCAGAAGCCATGGGTTTATACCTGGCAAAACTAAGCTTTGAGGGTTTGTTTGGGAAAATTCCCAACTTCCTTAGCTTAGTTTGAGAAGCCCCAACAGGGGAAGAGCGAGAATGGAGGTAAGAAAGATAAGAATCTGCCATCCTGAAGGAGCTCCTTAGTCTGGAACTAATGGGGAGACTCATTGGAGAGGACTTTGACTGGTCCGGATACAGATCTGAGCAGTCGTCAGGGTCATGATTCTGAACCAAAGGCTTGGAGATCTTGTCTGATAAAATATCAAAAACAGAATCCAAGGCCTCCCTGTAGTCCCTATTGACCGACTGGACATAGGGAATATTAGGCATAGAATCGACCACTTGCAATTCAGCTTCAAGATTATCTTGAGACTGAGGGATCTCCTGTGAGTCATCCATAGTCGAACCCAAAGGTTGAGAGAGATCCTGACTTGAAGGTAATGGCTGTTGAGTAACAGCAGGATTGACAATACCCTGAACTCTATCTAACATGTTGGTCATGAAAGATGAAAAGGTATTGAAGAAATCAGCCTGAGGCTGAAATGGAGCCCTGGGGAATGCTTGGTCATAAGAGGGATAGCCTGCAGCTGCCGGCACAGCCTGAATAGGCTGAGCTGATGGTACATAGGTACCTACAGACATAGGCTGATGCGAAATAGGTCTACCCATCGACTGTGAAGAAATCACAGACCAAGAAGACATAACACAGAGCTGGGGGGGCGAAGGCACCCCAGTTACTGGTCGTGTATCCACGGGTGGGGATCGAGTAACCCCCAACAGCCAACTAGTGCATGCTTCCAAAGAAGTCATACTAGGCTGAAGACCCGAAGGCAGAGTGGAAAAACATGAACCAGCAGTAACTGAAGTACCGGAAAGAGGAGGATCCATAAGGAACCGAGTGTGGTAGGTAGTTGTGAAAACACAAAAAATTAGAATTTGATGATAATGCAGTACACAATATTGCTATGAAATAAAGTACAAAAAAAAACAACTTGAAATTAAAGGAAAAGTAAGCGTGAAAATGCTGTACTCACTGAGAGAATGACTATTCCTCAAAAAGTTCACGGTTAACCTCCATTTTGAATGTGACGTCACAGTCACGTGATCTGGTGAAATTTTCGTACAACAGCTCAAAATACATGTTAAAAAATGCGGTGATTCGAAAAATTTCGAAGAATGAATGAAGGAATACCCTGAATTGGTGAAAATAAGCATTTATAAGTGAAAATATAATGAAAAACACCAGGGAAATGACTATTTCCGAAGGGAAACCTACATCCACACCACGTGATAACATGAGCCAAGTTACGAAAAGAAATAAAAAATACTGCAAAACAAGCAATAAAAACACCAGAAATCGATGAAATCGAAATAAAATGAAGGAAAAGTGACTTAAAACAGCATAATAGTACTTACAGAGCACCAACACACTAATGCAGGTCTTAAAATATGGGCAGCAAAAATGCCGAGTTGAGAGTTCAACCGCCACAAAAAGCATGAACTATTTCTGTATTACTGCACATGGCAGAGTGAATTAGGTCACCAGGGGTCAAAGGGTAGCAAGTATATAGGTTTAAAGAGGGTCTCCCCTCATATTTTAAATTCTATGTACGGTGTACGTGGCGGTCACCGAATGCCAAGCAAAGCTTACCCAAGTGTTTTCATATGGTAAAGTATTTTACATTTTTATGAAATAAAAAGTAATATTTAAAGCAGTGCCAATTTGCCATGGCAACAAGTGTTGCTAGATACCCTCCAAAACCTAATCAGCCCTAGATCCTCTTTAACATATCCTTAAAATTTGGTGAAAATCCATGCATTAGTTTAGGCTGTGGAACACCCACAAACTTTAAGAACCAAAAATATCCAAAATGTTGCCAGATCCCCCAAGACCTAATCAGCTCTAGATCCTCTTGGGGTAAACGTTTCCTGAAAATTTGGTGAAAATCCATGGATAGAGTTTAGGCGGTGGAACACCAACAAACATTTTGCCCGCTCATACCTACCGGACGGCGAAGGGGACAACTATAACAAAATTCAGAAAGATTCATTCATAACTTTTGAAATAATCACAAACACAGACAAACACACCCAAAAACATAATCTGCTGGTGGAGATAATAACTTAGAATTCACCTGTTGGGGTTCTTCATAATATTCATCTGAAATTGGTTCTGGTTCAGGAAGTTTGAGGCGATCTTTCTGCAGAAGGTTGGATTTAATTAACATTACAATATATACAGACAATTTGCAAAGATATGTACAGCAAAATCTCTATTATTAGTTCATCTGATGTTTGGCTTGGTAATTTGTCACAAAGGTGAAATCAACAGTAACTTCAGTCTGCAGCCACTTTGAAACTTTGACACAAAAATATAGCTTTACAATACTACATAATTATATATATTGGTTGTTTGCGAATTTAGTGTGTCAATTTAAGTTTAGAAGTACATCACTGGGACTTGAAAAGCACACTAAAAGTTAATCAGTTGTTTCATTTTCCTGTAAAATACATTCATAAGCTGTGCTTGTCACTGTGCATAGCTTAATCATTTGAAACTAGCATTAAATGACACAAGTAATGCACAGATAAGGTTTCAATGCCAAATTACTAAGTCAAGCAGAATAAAACAAATATTTAAATTTGAGTCTCAAGTGTTAGCAAACTGTTAAAATATTCATTTTTGTAATGATCAGAAACTATTTGTGTGTTTTCATATTTTACAAAATTATATTTTTATAAAATTTCCATGTCCTATAATCAACTTTTCTGTTGGTAGCTGAGTCAGTGACTGCTGAAGAAGTTGTTCAAAGTAATGTGCTTTCTAACAAAAGTTGAAGCCAAGTATTTCTTCCCGTTATACATTATTTCTATTTTAAACCATAAGTAGTAAACACATATTTCCCAATTGATAAAATAATAATGCTTGAGGCTTTTCTCAAAACATTTGAGACATCCATGCACCAGACCTAAGATTGACAACACACTTAGTGCCAGAATTGTGAACTAGTTTGGGAATAAAAATGGCGTCAAACTTAATTCCAAAATCAAACTTGAGGTATAAGACAGAATTTGATCTCAACAAGTTTCATGAACACACAGCCCAAATTATCTATTTAATGAACCTTCACTTATCCCCATAGATATCTTTTTACACATTCAGATAATACACAGACTGTAAAATGAATGGGGTTCTATTTATCAAGTTAATCAACAAGGTTGAGATTAAGCAAGGGAAGACTAACAATCATCAGTTTGAAGAATGTAAATAAGCTCATCAATTATTTGCATTAATTTTTACAGAATACATTCAATTTTGAAAGTTTCAAATCACTTTTTTCTTCTTTATTTCTAGCTTAGCAATATATGTCAAACTAAGTCAAGCTTCCACTTAATGTTAAAATTAAAGGGTATTAAATACCACTGACAACTTAAAAAGGTGCTCATTCGTGGATATAATATAGCAAGATAATTATTACTTCTATTTACTGAAGTCAATAATTTTCTTGAGAGCAAAAACATATTATAATGGACATCTATGAAAGTGCAAAAATTTTTAAATCTTACTATTTATTGACTGCAAGAAAGAGAACACATTAAAAGCATAAAGAACATACAATACAGACAAACCCTTTTTAAGAAGAACTGTGACTAGTATAATTGCCTTTTGAGTAGAATGAAATATCAGGCCTAAAAACAGCCCTTTTCATTTAAATTTTCCCTCTCAAATGGAATTAAGTAAGCAGAGATGTTTCTCTTGAGATGCAACTCAACAGGGCTTATCTGTATATGCAGTATCAATCACCTTTATTAAATGATGCTCCTGTATTTGTTTGGAAAACAGTGCAGACCTAGGTTGCTCTGGTGATCGATGTGGTGGCTGGATGATTGCAATAAAGCATAAGACAGGCTAGATACAAGCATAGAATACACATGGAGTACAATTGATCATTTACTGATTTGCCACATAAAATAGGCAAGTTAACCTCAACAGGAAGAAAAGGTTTAAGCATTAGGCAAAGGGACCTCTGATACTAATAGCTGTGTTTTAGAAACTTTGAATCAATTGGTCTTGTGTTAATTTAGGACACCCAAATAATCAGAAATAAGAATCCTATCTTGGACAGAACTAAAGGTCCCTGATTCAACTGAAAATATACAACATTAACCCTGCGTATGTCAAAATGTACTGAGTGTATTACAATCAAAATTAAAAGCAATAGTAGTGACTAGTGAAGTCAGTCACGCAGTGAAGCCTTCACCTACTTTCAAAAATATCCATCTCAAGCATTCTTTATAGTTAAAAACATACAACAAGTGCTTGCAACAATGATGTATTATTAGATTGAAAGAAAATGCCTTTTGAAAATATTTAAAATTGTCATAAAAATGCACAGTGGCAAATTTACTTGTAATGGCTACAAACTTTACTGGGCTGACCAGTACAAAAAAATTTTAGCTAGTTTACAAAAGAGAAAGCCCAAATGAGGATACTGTGTTGATATTATGCTGAATTATCACAAAAAGAGACTTACTGAGACATATACTGAGATTTACTGAAGCACTCTTATAACAATTCATATGTTGAAATATCGTGGGAATTTTGGATAATATATATGTACAACATTTATTATTTAATTTATTAAAGCTGAGTTGATTTTTTTCTGCATTTTACAAATCAATTGCCGTCAATTTTGAACTACAGCTACAAGTCAATATCAATAACAATTGAAAAATTAAACAAAACATCAATAAAATGGATAATTAAATAAATTAACACTGGATGTTTTAGTCTTGATTAGAAATATTTCATAGTTTATTTACACATTCAAAATGATGTGCATTAATATTTTGTACTGAAAAATTTCCATGGAAACTGTTCTCTTGTGACATTCCATGTATGGGTACAGTTCTAGCCTGTACTCACAGTAGCTTTCAGCCAGCTTCTACTTCCAGTTGGAATTTACTGCATTCAGCGAGTCTTACCAGGATGTTATATCAGTACTTTCAGGTCTGATTTATTTGGTTTTAATGCACAGTGAGTAACCATTGAGACCTGGCCACATTTTAAATCATCTTTAGGTCATACAGATATTTTGAAAGCGGAGGAGGGCAGTGCATACAAGTTGGTCAAAGTTTACACAGTAAAGCTCTTGGTGCCATGGCAAGGCAAGCACTCATGTGTAATCACAGTTTTGTGAAAAACAAAACCAATTTTCTGGAGCACTGGAAAAAAAATGTTCTCCACTTGCAGCTGGCAGGCACAAAATCTAGACAGCTATATACCCGAGTGATAATTCAGAATAATAAACGGTACTGCACAGTTTGTAAATGCCAATTTTGACTGTAAGTTTATTCATTTTGTGATAAATAACATTCAAAGGTTCTCATTGTCTTGATGAAACAAGAGCCATATGAAATGGTAAATTGCTGACATTTTTAACAACAGCTCTTAATAATGTAAAGTACTTTTCAGTCATTTTTACCATAACCAAATCGAAAGCCTGATACTGGTGTTCTGTTTACAAAACTATATCATGTAACTTGTATTAACTTGTTCAATTTAAGGAAAGGCCACCAGTAAATCGCATTGTAAACATCTGATGTTTATAGACTGGGGATCTCCCCAGTGAAGTATTTCACATTTTGTGTGAGCATGGGGGGAAATATCAAGGTCAATTTTTTCAGGTCAGTCAAGGTTGTTACATTGCTACATTTGCCAAGGAGGTATTAAATTCATAACCGTTTGTGTGTTTGCTTGTCAACAGGATTATACAAATATTACTGGTTGGAAATTCATGATAAAAAATCAGATCCAACTTCGATCCCATTAAATTCGATCCCGCCTGGATACAAAAACAACAACCCAAAGATCCAGATTTTCCCATTACTTATACTGATGTTTTTTTTTAAATATACATGCATTGGTAGAGGTATGCACTCTCTAAATGCTCTTGTTACTATTAATATTATATAAACTTGGTCATATGATGTCATTAGTGCTGCTACAGCACTACTTTGATTCCTTGGTGATAAAAGGGTCAATGAAGTTAGTATGTGTGATGTTCTGACCAGGAAAATGTGTTACCCCAGTTCCACTCTATCACATGTACCAACCATTACCACCCAATAATGTACTTGTGCTTGTCATCTTAATTACTGCATAACTTATCTTTTAAATTGTTAAGGTAACAAGTGGAACAGCAGAAGTCACAGGCACTTGTCCATTTAAAAACCTTCACAACTGAGCATTTCTGTTTCAAGTACTTGCAATCTATTTTTGGGGTAAAACGAATGTTACTATAATTAATGGTGCTATATCTGCATGGTGCTATGACTAATGGTGCACATGCTCCTACAAAGATTGAGCCAAGAGAGGACTAGTTGTTGGCGTGTCTAAAGTAATGCACAACAGTGGTTGCAGGTAATTGTTATATCTTCAAAGATCAAAGAAGCAGATAACAGTTTGCATGGCCAATCTTGTAGTAGTATGACTCATCCTTTCACTCAGAACAAATAAGGTAGTTTGTCTGTTTTCCCAATCATGTCATAATAGGTTTACAGGTTATAAATCGGTGAGCTTTACAATAACTCTTGGAAGCTGAACTGGTGTATAAAAGTATTAACTGAAACTAAAGGATCAATGGGGAACTTGTTACAAGACCAAATAGTTTTAGTTATTACACTGCAATCCTGACAAGTTTCTCAGACGGATTCGAAAGATATTTAGTGTCACACAACTTTGTCACAGTATTCAACTTGTTACAAGAAAAAATAGCTCACTTATAAACTGCCATTAAAGTTTTTAGAATTATTGTTAGAAGGTAAATTCAATCTGCTACATCAAAACATAAACTAATTTTAAAGAAGAACATTTTTTCTTCTTGGAAAAGGTTATAAATTCCCATTTAAGTATTAGAATTAGTGAGACATTTATTAAAAATTAAGACTAACTTCCAAAAAAAAATCTACTTACTGGTTGTATCAATCTCTGCATTTTTGAAATAAGAAGACCAATAAAAATTATTATTCTGATGTTTAAATGAATAATTTTGACCCAAAACATACTTTTTGTACCAGAAAACAAACTATAACCATGCTTACTTTTTTGGGCTACTTCACCTTTTCCTTGTACATTTTCAAACAAACAAGACCACTGCCGTGGTGTATATCTCCCGTCGTGTATTAAAGGGGAAGAAATACTGTTTCCGAGATATTCACAATTTTTCATTTTCCGCTAAAATCCAAGATGGCCGCCAAAAGTGGGGAAAATTGAAATTTTTCCCCTAGGCACAGGGTACTACTGTACTACGCTGCGGGTCAAAAATTCGCTCGAAATCGCTCTATCTCTTACCGTTTCCGAGATATTTTCAATGTTTTATTTTCCGCTAAAAGCCAAGATGGCCGCCAAAAGTGGCAAAAATTGAAATTTTTGTTCCTTTGCATAGGATACTCTTGTGCTACCCTGTGGCTCTATCTGTTACAGTTTTAGAGATATTCACACTTTTTCATTTTCCGATAAAAGTCAAGATGGCCGCCAAAAGTGGCCTAGGCACAGGATACTCCTGTACTATGCTGCAGGTCCAAAATTTGCTCAAAATCGCTCTATCTCTTACCGTTTTTGATATATTTACAATGTTTTATTTTCTGCTAAAATTCAAGATGGCTGCCAAAAGTGGTGAAAATTGAAATTTTTCCCCTTTTCAATATTAGGATACTCTTATACTTCCCTGTGGATCAAAAAAATGATCAAAATTGCTCTATCTCTTACAGTTTTCGAGATATTTTTAATGTTTTATTTTCCACTAAAATCCAAGATGGCCGCCAAAAGTGGTGAAAATTGAAGTTTTTCCCCTTTGTACAGAATACTCTTGTACTACCCTGCGGGTCAAAAATTCGCTCAAAATCACTCTATCTCTGACCGTTTCAAAGATATTTTGAATGTTTTATATTCTGCTAAAATCTAAGATGGCTGCCAAAAGTGGTGAAAAATTAAAATATTTCCCCTTTGCGTAGGATACACTACCAGCCATATAACCAAAGTTTGTCGTGCCTGCTACTACCATCTGAAAGGTCTCAGATGCATTCGTAAATTTCTCAGTGTGGAGACTGTAGCCCTGCTTGCCAACTCAATGATCAGTAGTCGAATTGACAACTGCAATTCCCTACTTTATGGTATGAATAAATACAATGTGGCTAAACTCCAAAAGATTCAAAATGCCCTCTGCAGAATTGTTTTCAGACTTGAGAAAACAAGCCATGTTACTCCCTATCTGCAAAAACTACACTGGCTCCCCATTTCATACCGTATCCTGTTCAAATATAATCTTATTACATTCAAGGCTATCAAATTTTTCCAACCCTCATATTTATCATCCTTAATCAAACCCAATAGCCTTACTCGTGGAAATCGGCTTTCTCTTTCTTCAGTTCGTCCCAAGAAGGCCATTGGTAGGCAAGGTTTTGCAATGGCTTCTCCCATTGAATGGAATAGACTCCCACAATCGGTCCGATCTCAGAACACAATTATTGGGTTTCAAAGCCAGCTAAAGACCAACTTGTTTAGACTTGCATACCCCCCACCATAGTATTTCTCCCATTCCGGTGCTAAATCAGGATTATGACCCGGCATGTCCCTTGAATTTCCCTTTTTGCCTTAAGCGCATTAGAGGATGTTGTATCAATTTTGGGCTATATAAATGATTCCATTCTGATTCTATTCTATTCTATGTGGGTAAAAAATTTGCTCGAAATTGCTCTATCTCTTACAGTTTTCAAGATATTCACACTTTTTCATTTTCCACTGAAATCTAAGATGGCCACCAAAGGTGGGGAAAATTGAAATTTTTATTCCTTTGCATAGGATACTCTTGTAACACCCTGTGGGTCAAAAATTCGCTCAAAATCGCTCTATCTGTTACGGTGTTCAATATATTCACACTTTTTCATTTTCCGATTAAAAGGCCAAGATGGCCGCCAAAAGTGGCGAAAATTAAAATTTTTCCCCTTTGCATAGGATACTCTTTGTACTACCCTGTGGGTCAAAAATTCACTCAAAATCGCTCTATCTCTTATGATTTTCGAGATATTTGTGATTTTTCACATTTTCACTAAAAGTAGCAATAAAGTAGCCATGACTCACTTGTACATTGAGCAACAGGTGTGAAACTTAAATATGTTACAGTTCACAAAAAAGTAGATGAACAATATATTTCAGAGAAATTGTGTAGCTGCAATACTTTTGAAGATAGAAGCCATTTATTCATTACAGTTACCATTAAAAAGTGACAAAGTAGCTATTACTCACTTAACTATAGAGATACATTTCCTAACTACTGACCATGTTGTAGGTGCGGGAAAAGTATCTGAACAACATATTTGAAGAAAATACTGTACATGGCATAGTTTGAGAGTTATAAGCCATTTAATTATATTGGGTAAATTTGAAAAATTTTGTTGTAATTTTAATTTTTATTAGATAAATACTTACCATTTCCTGACCATTGCTATATGTTGGTGCCATCCAACTCACTGGCCAACGTTGAGAAACGTTTTAAGATACCTTAAGAGGCCAGTGAGTGAGTGTGAACTAGCATGTCCCCCTAGTGGTCATGTGACCACACTAGTAAACAACCTTCATTATTTTAGTTGCAGAAAATACTCCCCTAGTACTGAATCTGCGGGGAGGTAGGGGGGGGACTATCCTGGTCAGGAAATGGTAAGTATTTATCTAATAAAAATTAAAATTACAACAAAATTTTTCAATTTTATTGCGAAAAATACACTTACCATTTCCTGACCATTGCTGAATGCAGCCTTCATGGAAGGAGGGCAGTACTAGAATATAAAGACCCAGTACACCACTCTGCACAGCTATCATACACAGCACAAACCTATAGGCATTCAGATCCAAACTCACCTCCCAGATGAGGCAGTGGAACTGTTGAGCACTACAAAACAACACAGCCTTGTTGTTGTTGCTGTTGTAGGAAGGATTATCATTACAGAGACTCACTACCTAGCCTACAACTAAAACATTATGAGAAGTTTACATTGAAATTTACATGCATACAACAACATATAAACTTCCAACAGTCACCACATACCATACAGATCCCCTAAATCATAGTATGTAGTTGAAGTTCTCACAAACTGACAGTTATTGCCACAGTTGAATGCTGTATCTAGACAAACATCCAACACCCACACAGGTGACACAAATATTGGAAGTGTCATCAGCATATTGTGTAATTCCAAGCCTGAATGAAGTCAACAATTCTGCCTAATATAAAGACAGATAGTATGACAGACATACAGATGCAAATGCATACTAAAGTATCAAAATAAGTATCACACATATACTTATAAGATAACAAACTGTAGGACACAAAATCAAAGTCTGACCACAAGCAAACCAAGCAGGTGAGACTGAAAATTGGTGAAAAAGTTATGGTTCCAGTAACAGGCATCTGAAAATTCATATACAGAAACCCTATCCTAAAGCCTAAAGATTCTTGCTTTGACTCGCTGCTGTTGAGAGTCAGAATTTGACTTCTCCTCAGTCAAAATACTAGTCTGCGTACAGCAAGATAAGATAGTTGACCTGAAAATATCTGCTGTTAAGCCTTCCTAACTAGGCACAGACAAGACATAATAATTCCTCATTGAATCCTTTGTCCCAAGTAAAAGTATTTCAACCTCACAAGACTGCTGTCCCAGTGATTGAGAGCTGGCATATCGACCGGCTTAACTGAAGTAGGCCCATCCGAAGCCAACTGATTCTTGGGTAATAAATGGCCAGAGCCATTTGTGAGCAATACTCCTTTTAAGTAAGGGAAGACAATGCTAACAAAAAATACCCTTCTTCCTTTGCCTGATGCCAAAGTCAAAAGAAAGATCGTTGTGAAAGTTAATAACCTCCAAGAAATCTTCCTCAAAAAGGCTCAAAAGGCTGTCTGGTGAGACCAAACAAGACCAGAGACAAAAGGTAAAGAAGGCTTAACCTATTGGCTACTGGATTGTCTCTATAGAAACATATCAACAATCTATACAACTGAATAGTTCTGGAGACTTATTACCCTTCAAGTAAAGCAATCTACAATTGTTATTCTGTAACCAGCAATAGTAGATAGCTTTAGATTCTTTTCCTTAAAGAAATAGTTAAGGAAATTTGCCACATGTAGAAAAGTATTATCTGAGATGTTCACCGCAAAGAAGCCTCAGATGGAGTTTTGTGGATAGATCTACCAGACCCCACAACCAAGAACATCCACCATGACCATCATGATTCAATCATGATGATTCTGCACCTGTAGGTGATCATCTTGAGTCACCTGAGGAATGAGAGCCACTGGAACAAACACAAAGCTGTCCAGATCCTCCCAAGAAATGTGTGATGCATCTGTTCCCCAAGCCCCACAGTCTAAGGCAAGGAAACATATACACTGAAAGCTTAAGATTCAGGTTGTTGGATACCAAAGGCATAATGATTGAACTCACCTACAAGGGAAGCCTTAAAAGGAACCTTTTGTGGAACAGATCCACCAGATCCCAAAAATAAGACATCCCTAGCCACTCTGATGCAATCAAGATGATTCTGCACCAAAATCTTGAAGTAGCCCCTCTTAATAGCTACAAAAAGAATTTCTTGCCTTTCCTGAGATCTTTTGTCGTATCAAGATAACCTCTCAAGGCTCTCACTGGACAAAGAAACCTATCTTGCACCAAAGCATAATCTAAAGAAGGTTCCAAAGCAGGAATGACTACAGGTTGAAAAACCAAAGGAGCCTAAGAAGCCAAATGATTCACCTGCATCACCTGAAGAATCAAGGTCACAGGACCAAACAAACTGTCCAGTCCATCCCAAGAAAAGTTGAAAAAGACAAGCTTGTGGTTCAAACTAGTTGCAAAACAAATCCATCATTGGTGATTGTAATCAAAGACAGATTTGATTGAACACCTGAATCAGAATAGAAGATTCAAAAGTCATCCAAAACACATTCAATTTGAATCATCTTGACTCTCATGAACAAAGAATTTGTTAGAACATTTGTATACCCTGGGAAGTGATATGCCTGAATCTGAACCCATAGCATTCATCCAAGGAATGATTCTTCAGATAAGGAAACACATTCCTGAAAGTGGGTACCTCCCTACCTGTTCAGATAGGAAATCACTGAAGAACTGTTTGTGGAAACAACAGATTCAGAATCCGAATCAGACTTCCAAATAATTCTAAAGGTAGTAGCCCTGTTAATGTGGAGTCTTGACCCCTCATGATACAACAGACCACTGGCTGTTTGATGCCATAATTGTGCATCCCAACCCTTAAAGAAAGCATCTAATAACAGAAGGAGATTGTGCTCCTTCTGATGAAGTAATGGGAGCTCCTGCAAATTGAAAAGTCGTTCCACCACTGAAGATGATCCCTGAGAACCTGAGAACAGAAGAACTGGTACATTATCTGTGTATTATGTGTGGTATCTGTGGCACATTAGCAGATAGCCTTGGGGTTACCTGAAAACAAATGACCCAATGGCACTGTTTTCTCCTATGAAGCCATACCGCCACCAAAGAAATGGCTTCTGTAGAAACCATTAGCCGGAGAAAATGCTTTGCTATGAGTAAAGATGTACCCTAAGGTGGAATCTGCAATCCAAACTAAAAATCCTGGTGCTTTAGACAAGGAATTTTTTTTTTTTCAATGTATATAAGCTGGTGACAACCAATGCCTTCTACTGCAGCCATCAGGTTCACTATCCGTTGATGCAAAAGTAAAGTCGAAAATAAACCATTTCCAAGAGCAAAGCAATGAAATGGTCTATATACTGGTAAAGCATGATGCGTTCTTATAGATCCCACAGTCTCACCATGGACTAACATAGCAAACAGGCAGTGAACCGGTGTGAACTGTCATCAACAGGGAAGTGAAGATAAGAATTGCGTGAATCCGGCTACAAAAGAATGCAACTGTAAGGAAACGAGTTGACACACCCATTCACTTACTAGTAACAATTGCGAAAATCCCAACTATGCGAAACTAGATTGGGCCAACTCGGCGCCAACATATCCCCAGACAGGTCATCACTCATGCCACAGGTTTTGATCGGGAATTTTTTATGTAAGCCATTTGTTGTATGCCATAAATCTTGGGAAAAGTTACATGAACTTCAGCACGTCAATCTACTAAGTTTATATCTTCCCAAGGAAGATGGTGTATCCCCAGACGCCGAATACATAACTCAACAGATCATATTTTAAATCTTCCTGCAACGATAACTGTGAACCTATTTTCAAAGTATTTAAATGATTGATGATTGAATGTCCATTGCAAATTCATAATCCCAAAAGAGCATATCTGTTTCTATATTTGTTGACAAATAAAATATTATTTCTAACTCAACTCATCATACTTTTCAATCTTCCTGCAAAGGGTGACTCTGAACCTATTTTCAAAGTATTTACTTTTCAATCTTCCTGCAAAGGGTGACTCTGAACCTATTTTCAAAGTATTTAAATGATTCATAATCCCAAAAGCGCATATCTGTTTCTATATTTGTTCACAAATAAAATATTATTTAAAAATTATATATTATTTATATTATTATTTTATTATATTATTTTTAGAATTTGCATTGTTTTTCAGTTATTCATTTCCTCAATTCCTATATATGTGGTCCATATATATGCAACCTAAATATGTGACACAATCTCAGTTCTGACTCCCCTTTGTCTTATTAGATAATGAAGCAAACCCCATCTCCCAACCCCACCCCACCCCTCTCCCCTTCTCCACACCTCTCTCACTGTTACAGAAGATCTGCAACCCCACTGAAAAGTCTGGTTCTTTGTTTCTCATTTGATATCATTCAATACCTTTGTTTATTTAGTGTCACGCAATAGCTGGAGGTCCCAGAGGTGGATGGGGGGGTCGGACTACAAAGAGATAGAGTGCTACAGCACAAATGGTAAACAAATAAAAGGGGTTACCGTAATCAAATACAAAAAGCTCAGTTAATCTTATCACTAAAATAAAATCAAATATATAAATAAGGAATGTCCAACAGGAAAATTATATACCTCCAGAATTAAATATAAATTATCAAACCACAAGAACAGATTTATAATAATAATTCAGAATTGAGAATTTTAAGAATGTGATTATCAACTGAAATGAGTTAGTAACTGTAGGAACTGTGTCAAAATTAACTGAGGCAAACTGAATAAAACTGGGCTAGTTGAGGGTTAAAAATCCCCTATTTTTACTACATAAGGCTATAATTTCATTAATATTGGACTTATAGCTCACCAGAAAATAACAGTGTCCATTTTGCCTACTTGAATATGTTTAACCAGTTTCATTTTAAAAAGTTAAAAACTCAGCAAGCAGAGAGATAACACACAAAAATAAGTACTTAAAAGCCTAAGATAGCCATAACATTATTAATAAAAATTTAAATAGACAGGCACTTCCTTTGAAAAATTCAAAGATTTCAGCTCTATGACCCACATAGTTCGACAGTTACAGGGCTTTAAAGTGGTATAATATCCATAAACTGGGTCTCTGTGGGCATTTTACAATTGTTAAAGAGACCTTAGCAATTAAATTACAGAGCTGAAACTTTTGGGGGGACAAACATAACAAACAAGAATTATATATAATACAGTTTAAGACTTGTCACACTAAGCATTTCCAAATAACAGGGCAAAATACGGAAAAAAATGTCAAAAAAGGTCACTTGGGTGAGTGTTTATGGCCCTCATACACAGGTTAAATGTCTACTAAAAGCCTTGATTTTCGGCACATGTAGAAAGGACATAATAATGCATTCCCAGATGGGATTTCAGCTCCATTAAATAACATAGTTTAACAGTCACAGGGCTTAAAGGTGGCAAAAAGTCCAAATATTGGGTCTCTGTGGGCCTTTTAGAGATCTCGATGTGGCCTTCAAATTAAAGCTTCAGATTTATAATCTGTCACATACTAAGATTATACATAGAATATATATGTAATAAAGTTTGAAACTTCTCAAACTTACCATTTCCAAGTTACAGAGCAAAATATGTGAAAAATGTCATAAAAGGGTCACTCGGGTGGGTGTTTATGGTCCTCATACACAGTTTAAATGTCTACTTGAAGCCATGATTTTTGGCACATGTAAAAAGAACATAATAATGTATTCCCAGATGAGATTTCAGCCCTATAGGTCACATAGTTTAACAGTCACAGGGCTTAAAGGTGGCAAAAAGTCCAAATACTGGGTCTTTGGGAGCCCATCAGAGACCTCAATGTGGCCTTCAAATTAAAGCTTCAGACTTAAAATTTGTCGCATACTAAGATTACACATAGAATATGTATCTAATACAGTTTGAAACTTCTCAGACTTACCATTTCCAAGTTACAGGGCAAAATATGTGAAAAATGTCTAAAAAGGGTCACTCGGGTGGGGATTTATGGTCCTCATACATGGGTTAAATGTCTATTAAAGGCCTAAATTTTGGAGTACATACAAGAAAAACATATTGATATATTCTCAGATGATATTTCACTTAGATGAGAGACATTGTTTGAAAGCTACAGTGCTTGAAGGTGGCAAAAAGTCCATAAATTGGGTCTCTGTGGGCAATTTTGAGACCTCAAGTCGGCCTAACAGGTAAACCTACAGCCTTTAAATTTTTCACAGACAAGGATTACATATAAGAGTTACACCTAGAGCAGTTTGAGACTCATCAGAATTACCACTTCCAAATTATAGGGCAAAATATGTTAAAAATCTAGGAAAAAAGTCCTAAGTGGGGTCTTTATGGGCCCTAAACACAATTTTCTCCTCAACTTAAAGTCTTGATTTTCGGCACATGTACTAAGAATATATTAATGTGTTCTCAGGTAAAATTTGAGGCAGATAAGCCTCATAGTTTGTGACCTAGAGGGCTCTAAGTGGTCAAAAGTGCAAATTCTGACCTTAAGGTGGCCATAAGTTCTTTATTATTGGGAGTTTAAGGTCACCTTAAAATAGGGATCTTCCTTTGGGCATCCTTAACATGTGTACCAAGTTTGAAAAAAAAACATTAATCCGTTTTTGAGTTATCGCGTCCACAAGGAAATTTCTATGGCGGCGGCGGCGGCGCGACGGACCTGAATCCAATATATCCCCGACTTTCGTCCGGGGATATAATTAAGGTACATGTAAAGGTTTATTACCTGACCTCAACTATTAGTGGTAGCCATCTCTTCCCAGCTTATCACAACTGATAAAGTGTAAAATTGTAGCGATATCACCATCTCACTGGTGTTATCGCCCTTTGGTCGATCATTCCATACACAGCTTTATGCAAACTGATGTCTCCCGCATTTTATTCATTTATTCTTAACACACATGTCCACAACTGCTTTAGGAACATGAATAAGTAATCATTCCTGGTACTGTTGCCTCTGTGAAAGGTAAAGTATGGTTGAAAATTATCCTCTTACTATGTTGAGATGTAAGGTGTAGAATATCTGCCACTAGTGGACAAACACTACTCCTAAAGATTACTCCTAACCCCTCTAAGTCTTACAGAGGAGGAGAGTTTTGTAACAGAGTTGGAGGATTAATTATCATAATGGGAACAAAAAACTGCCCTGGGGCACTAATCCCCTTTCTAGCCATGTGTAGGAGTTTGCTCCTTCCCAGACAGAAGAAACACTATACACCCGAGATCACAAAATGAAGTTTTCCTGGACATCTGACCAAAAGTTCAGCAGGAGAAAACCTCATTAAGAGTGAAAAATGCACTTTTCATTCTACCAAAATCATCTAAGAGATAAGATAGAGAAAAATAAGACTTGTAACACTCCTGACGAGTAACAAGTTGAAGAACTGGTCAACACCCTGCCCACAAAACATCCAGGATCACTGAAGACTGTAATTGAAATTACTGTACACAGTCCAAGGTAGTACTGGAAATTCTAGGAGATTTCTGTTAATCCTTAAATTCTTGAAGACCTCCTGACAGAGGTCCTGCTAAATAACTCCAAAAATTGTAGTGTAAGATTTAACATGATTATGCTGCAAGAAAACACAGAGAACCTGTATTCTTGAACAAAATCTGACAATGGGTACAACCAGGTTTTATGTACCGGTGCCGGTTTCCAGCAGAAACCCTGCATAACACCACAGAATGAAAAGCTAATTTCTGAGATGAAACACAACTCCGGTCATCTGACAACCCGATTCCTGACCTTTTGGGAGGTATGGAAACTTGATTGTCTTCGGATGACGTCATGTAGGTATTTTCCTCCGTGACAAGTTCCGACTGCACCTCACCGGAGGAATTAAACGTGTAGAACATCAACTCTGCATCCGGAACTTGCCCACGATGTAGCATCCAAGAAAATCAATGATGTCTGCCACCATAGGAGATTCCAACCAGTGACCTATTCGGCAGAGCATGATGTGGTGAGATCTTTGCTACCAAACGCCTGGCTATACGAACCCGACGAGTGATAAGCTTTGTGACAATCGAATTGTCTCCATGCTTTCCTTTGTCGCCTAGCAACATGTAAACTATCCCTGCCGAAGCTAGTATGACTGCCGACAGTTTCAGTGTAAAAAATGAAGTAAATCTTCAAGCAAGAGGTAATTGTATAAAAAATAAAAAAGAACTTGTCCCATCTGAAGAAATACGTGACTTATGAAGAAAAACCTGCATTCTGAGCAGCAGAAGTTCTTCATCCAACAACAAACATCCCTGCCGCCATCTTACAAAAAGTGGTTACCAATCCGTGAAGAAATGTCCACAAAAGCACTTTTCCTCTGTGATTTTCCTCTTAATTTTGTCCTGAGAAGACATTGTGAACACAGATGTCTTATAACAGAACTCAAATCCACAAACAGTCCAAAATACTTAATAAAAATCCAAAAAGAAAATAAACATCCACACTCTAGGATGGCCAACAAAAATAATGAAGGTTGTTTACTAGCGTGGTCACATGACCACTAGGGGGACATGCTAGTTCACACTCACTCACTGGCCTCTTAAGGTATCTTAAAACATTTCTCAACGTTGGCCAGTGAGTTGGATGGCACCAACATATAGCAATGGTCAGGAAATGGTAAGTGTATTTTTCGCAATAAAAGTGCTATTACTCACTCAAAAGTAGGCCAAAGTTCACAAAACCCCCCAAAAATATTGAAGGGCATAAAAATTCATTAAGACTAGTATTTTACCAAAAATATGTAACTGTAGCAGTTTTAGAGGAAACTGTGTGACAAACGCACGCACGTACAGACCCACGGACGTATGCACACACATGGTGCAAATTATAATCTCTCGCCAGCGCGCGACAATTCATATTTATTCCTTACACAGTTAAACTCTGTTAATTCAAGGGACCAGGGGCCAGTTTAAAAAAAAGGACTTAGCCCAGACTTAGACTTAATATTAAGACTTTTTTGTACAATCAGGCTAAGTCTATGGTCTTCTGAGTCTCAAGATTGGAGTTGGCTTAACTTTTGTAAACAAAAACTTAAATATGACAGCCACATATTTTCTCCACCTCAAATTTTAAATTCCTGAAAATAAGGAAAAAACATATAGAACACCTCGCTCAATTAGTCTTTGGGACATATGTATGTGGTTACAAGGTTTGCCATTGTAAAACTGCATTTGGTCAAAGATAAACTGTTACAAAGGAAATATGTCATCAGTAGAATATTTTGACTTGAAATAGTGGGTCACAAAGACATAGAAAATCAGTGGTTATTTGATAAGCTTGGACATAGTCACCCTTTGTGAATCTATTTAAGCTCAAGACTTGGATAAGACAAAAAGCTCAGATTTCAGCCCTGACACTGGCCTATGTCCAGGCTAAGTCTACGAATCTTTGCTAAACTGGACCCAGAAAAAAAATTTTACTAAACCAGAAATTCCCGATAGCAGGGTAGAAATCAATGGAAGAGGTCCTACAGGGACCGGACATTTACTTCTATTAATAAGAAATTCTACTAAATAGAGCTCCACATAAAGGGACTAACCTCTGTAAAAAAAACAGTAACAACGCAATTGTGTAGTAAAAGTCTTAATTAACGATTGATGATATAGACTTATTGATTGTCAAAATATTTTTTATCAAATTTATTTCTTCAAGGAATATTTGTGAATAGTTCATGCTCCACAAACAGAACTAGTGTAAATGCTAGCATAAGCAGAAACAATTGTGATGTCTCAATATAAGACAACACTGTATTTGTCTCTAGTAGGCTATTTTATTGGTTTTCTTGGATAACATTAGGTGATACTGTCTGAAGACAAAAGCAAAGAAATATGAAGAAAATTGCCTACATCAAGCAGGAACTTCAGTCCCAGTCATAAACCACATGCAATTTGGTGAAGTTCGCTGTTGATTGTACTACTTACGTTTTCAGTGTCGATCACAATTACTAGGGTTGATATTAGGCAACTTCAAGTAAATATGCATTTATAGACTACTAGCTAGTATTTAACTTTAAGCTTTTTCTAACATTTTGTATTTAATATGAAATCATGAGAATGCCAAAAGTTGTGTTGTTCTTGAAGTAAGTTTAAAATTTAAAAGTAAAATCTCACATTTGGTTTTGGAGGTGGGACTTCCGGTCTTTCCGTTGGCTCCACATATTCCTCTTCATCCACATCATGATCAACCTGAGGAATTGGTGGAGGGGCAGGTGGGCGCCCTGTTTCTCGAGGAAATGGCTTAAAAATAAACATGAAAACGTTTAATATTTTCCTAATTGAAATTATTATTATTACTGTTGTTGTACTTGTTTTTATACCAGAAGGCAAACGAGTTTATTTAGGAATGGTGCCAAGGGTTACAGATTTGGGGACGTGAACTCTCTATTTGAATAATTTGCTTGAGTCATGAGAATTGTTTGCAATCAATTTCAAGTCATCAGGTTAGATTACACGAGCAAAGCGGTCTTCAGGGGACTCAGAACACAGACATCCTGGTTCCAAATCTTACTTTTGGGGATTCACAACCTAACCTAGTTTTGACAGAAGACTAGCAGGGTTTGTATATCTTGGAAATTAGATTCCCAGGTCGAGGCTCTAATTAACCAGTCATATAGGTGAAGGTTGATTCTTATACACCTTACCAGTCAGAGGAAGATAGCCATTTCGACAAAACCATTAATGCTCATTGGGACGCCTTGTATTTGCTGTGTAAAAAAATTCCTTTTCTGTTGTGAAACAATACTCTATTCAGAGTTTGTTTTAAAATCTAGAAATAGTCCCATTTAATCCTTGGTCAAAAATTTCATGGAAATCTCTCTGCCTCGCAATAGAAAATGCGGCAACCGGTGGAGCTGGCAGACTCACGCTCACTCCCCCTCTCCCCTGAATACAAAGAAGTGTCTCGCAAAGAATTCAGCTCAAGACTTGGTTTCCTAGAATTGAATCACTTAAGTCCTTGGGTATATATCAGTAAACCATGGTATGTATTATAATATAATGCACAGCTAAGATTTTTGTTGCTGGTATGAATATATCGTCTATCTTTTCTGAAAACACGCGTACCTTGCTTTTATTAGCCAAATTTAAAACTCTCTCTCCAATTAGCTGTCAACAGAAAATCTTAGTTTGCAATTTAAGACATAAAATCTCACCGTGGGTTGTGAAGGTCTTTCAGATGGCTCCAGGTATTCTTCTTCATCTCCTTCATCATCATTATCAACCTGGCCAATAGGTGTTGGTGCAGGTGGGCGCGCTGCTTCTCGAGGAAGTGGCTTAAAATATGTTAAAATTGAAAAGTTTAACCGGGAATATTTCCTACCCATTAATCCAGCCTACCTTGAAATTTTGATTTCTCAATAAAAAAGGATATTTGTTGGTGCCCTATAAGTTGCTGGTTAATGAAAAGAAGCTGCATTAGATCATAAATTGGCTTCAAGGAGAAATTTGACTGAAACTACTTCATAAGAAACAAGTTATTTGTTAGAATCATCAAATTAACTGGCTATCCAACTACAGCAAGGCAAGGGATTGGCTTCAGGGGCATAAAACTGAAACAGTTAATTGTTTGACATTTTATTGGGAATACTTATAACTTCCTGAGAATTAATTTATTTGCTGGAGTCATCAAACCAACTGGCCAACACAAAGAAGCTTAAAAAATGAAACTGAAACAAACGATTGCTTAACTGAATTTTCTATTTTAAATACATGTCATTCCTTCAATTTCTCTGTATAAAAACCATAATACTGATGACATTTCTGTCTTGAATTCTCATGAATGATCCTTTCAACTATTGTTGGGGTGCTACACAACTCATCATTAAGATGCTATGACTTTAGAATGCTACAACTTATCATAGGGTACTATGGCTTATCTTTAGTATTCTATGACTTATCTTTAGGGTGCTATGACTTATCATTTGTGTGTTAGAACTTATCATAAGGGTGGTATGACCCTGCTTTAGGGGCTATGACCGATCTCATTAAAATGGCATCAGTGGGATCAAGAGCTATTGGGTCTTACAAGTTATCTTTATGAATTGTAGCAGACTAGCAGTCGGCCTATATTCTAAAAAAAGGGGGACTATTGGTCCATGAGGTCATAACAATGGCAAGATGAATACAAACACTTTTGAAATACTTTGCAATTTTTATGACACTATTCAAATATGAATACTCAGAAAAATTGTTTTCAAACACTTATCAGTATAAATACACAAGGGCAGGTAAATATTACACTTGAATACTGCTCATAGCCCCACATTTTACACAACAGCATTTCCACAGTCAATCAATGTTATGTCATATTTATCAACATCCTACACTCTAGGAACAAAAACCAGCGATAAAACTGGCACCTACAGGAGGGGGTCGTTGACCAATGGGTACATCTGGTGGTCTTCTGCCTTTCATTACAGGAAGTGGAGGAGGCTTGCGACCTTCAAAAATTTGTTTTTCCCGATGTGGTGGAAATACTAAAATGTAAAGTAAAAACTGTTATAAATCTCAATAACCAGACAGATTAGTATTTTGATAATGTGAACAGGAAATGACCAATTTTATAAAATGTCCCACAATTCCAAGTAAGATAGGCGGCTTCCCCTGTTACAACTCACACATCCATTATGAGAAACAGCCCCTGGGTAACATCTATTCGGAAGCATCTTAAGAGTTACCTCTTGAAATTATGTTATTAACTTTTCTAGTATTTTACCCTTGTTACTAAGATACCCACAACCATGAACTATTGATATATAATGTCCATCAGGATTTGTGCTCATTCTTTTGTTATTTTAGTGCACAGAGTTCCCCCTTGTGGGAAGCATATTGCACCTGCAAAGAAGCAAATTACATTGAATTAGATGTATTAACTAACTTCCTTTCCTTGTGTGCAATTATTTTCAATATTGGCCATGTTTCATACATGTAGATCTATATTTACCAGTGCTGGTATCCATAAAGCTATTAAGCTCAATCTCAAACTAAAGCTTAAATAAAATCCCCATACTATTTAAGTAGGATTTCATTTGAGAATATGAAATTTTAATTTATACTTGTATAGAACTAATTTTGGGTTTGAGACTGTGAGGTAGCTTGAGGCTGAGATTGAGATTTTTCCATATACAAGACTGGTCCTACTTACCGTCTGCTTGCGGCTCTTCATAATCATCACCATCATCCATGTTTTCTGAAAACACATATTAAATATAGCATCAGAGATGCCCGTACCCCACAGCCTGGGGATATAGTTTTCAACACCATGAGTTACAGAAGTAGTGAAACAGTACATCAGGATCGGGATAATTTCAGTGCATTGTCAGTTATATAAAGTCCAAATAATGTTTAAGTAAAGAAAATAATGTCCAAGAGAAAGAAAATGAATGTAAAGATAAAGTATTAAAATAAGACACTTCAATAGCAAGATGACAGCATTAATAAGTAACCTAAAATTATGGAGCTTTAAAATTTATTAACTGGAGAATAACTGTTAATGGAAATAGTACAACTAAGTAAAAGTGCATATCATAATCAGTTGCAGCAATCCATACATCTTTTTCAAAAGAGAAATATGATAAGGTTAACACACTTTGGCTGAGCCAAAGTTAAAGGTCATACCACGATGCACACCTACACCCCCTAACCAATGTCCCTACTAAGTGTCAACCTTCTACATCTTATGGAATCCAAGAAACTGCCTGGACAAGATTTTAAATGTCATGGTCACTACGACAAGGTCAAAGGTCATATCAAGACTAGAAAAATGTTTTGCTGACAAAAACAAGGCATCCCAAAAGGTCAGATGCTTTATAGTATAAACTAGAAAAAGGTTTTTGAAAAGAAAAACCTGCGACACTGAGAGAAGAAGCTAAAGTTAAGAAGACAGTGTGGAAGTTTATGCATTAACATGAAAGAAAAATGTAAGCTTTATTTTGTTTTCTATGGTCATAAATTGTGTAAAGTTAATTTAATAAATGCTATAGTTTGTAAGAAGAATAGTCTTAAAGTAGATATTAGGCAAAACAAGAAAATCTGCTATTTTATGACCCCAAGAAGGGGTCAGTGGGTAAACCTGACTGGCTATATCGACTCTCCATATATGGGGTAGTGTGACCACAAAATTGGGTTGAAAGCCCAAGAAACAATAATGAGAGGGATAAAAGACCTTTCCATATGATAAACTCAACTTTGAAACAACTTTACTGAGCAGCAGATATAAAATTTGCTAAAATCACTGTATGTTTTACTGTTAAATAAATGACATTTTACATTTCCACAAAAATTCAAGACCCCCCTATCAGAATATTGAAAATTCAAATTTTTTTCCAGAAGAATCCTTACTACTACGGGTGCAAGGAATCATAAAATTGTGAACTGAATCAATATGCAAATCAAGTTTTGCAAACCAGATCAATTCATTAATCGACTTGGTTTAAAAAAACTTTTTCAGTCTTGATGCTACATATTATGTCAGTATGAATATCAATGTCTTACTAATATATCAGGTATATAAAGGAAAATTTGCTAAGGAGGAAGATGCAACTCAATAAAAGCCTTTCTCAGATTCTAGCACCTTTTTTGATGTTTTTACATGAAACAGCTTGTCACTGTTAAATGCTATATATCTATTTATATTTTAGAAAAAGGCGTAGTAAAATTTGAAGTTTTTGACACAATGGTCTGAACACATCTATCAAAATGAGTAAATAAATGGTCAATGTTCCCACAAGCCTATTTATATCTTATGAATAATGCTCATTACTATTTATATTATAATTGCCAGCCTTTGATGGGTCCCCAGAAAATTAGTCCACTGGGTCTATGCTGATAAGGGATGAAATCAATCGTTAATGTGTGTGTCTCCCCTAAAATCCCCCCCTCCCTCTGTTTTAGTCTATGCATGAAGAAAGTTGCTCATATAGAAGTAAGATGTTATCTTTATCTATGCTCTGTTGAAAGTGTCAGTGATATATAAAAAGGAAGTCAAAAGAAGTGATAATTAACTGAAAATGGGAATTTATAAATGTGTCATTATCAAACTGCTGCACTGAAATAAGTTTGTAAATATTTGAACCCAGTTTTTTACAATAAAACAAGCATTATTTGGTGTATATCATAATTTTAGATGATGACAACAAAATAGGAATGTATTTTGCCTGCTTTAATAGTATGTATAATTTGTGAGTGCATTTTCAAGAAGTTTCACCTTTTGCCCTAAGATATGAAAATAACATTAAGATAATGACATCATTAATATTGAAATATTAAAGTAGAAATTGTAATCTATGACCCCACTGTGAAAACCTCTTAAGACTCTCTTTAAGACTGGCTTTCTAGACTCTCCTCATATGGTTTCCTACTACCTCCCAATACATTTTATGGCTCTAAATGCAATACTTAAGAAGATAATAGGGGAGTTCACATGAATTTAAGGCTTCTGGTTGGTAGGTTTGAGAAAATTGCTCATACATCAGTCATTTTTCATCGGATCACTCTCAAAATCTAATCAGCTCGCATTTTTGATAGTATAAACATGTGTGTATAATTACAGGCCTCTGCAGTCGTCGGTAGATTTTGCTGAGCGGCGATGATGGGTGGCTGTGCCCAAAAAAACTATTTTTGATCATGTGACCTTGATAAAGATCAAAGGTCAAATTTAAGTATGTGGAAAAATTTTCCAATGCCAAAGGTATATAACTGCCAAATATGGTTAAAAAGCTTCCAATAATAACGGAGATATTTAAGGGAGACCATAATGCGGCGGCGAGAAAACTGACGTCAAAACAAATAAGCGCCCTTTCTAGGGACGCTTAATTACACCATGAAGTTGCACACCTACAAGTCACAGATAATGTCCCTACCAAGTATCAACTTCCTACACCTTATGGTTTCCAAGATATAGCCTGGACAAGATTTTATAGGTCAAGGTCACTATGACAAGGTCAAAGTTCAAAGTAAAGTCATACCATGAGTTTGCACACCTACAACCCCTAACCAATGCCCCTACCAAGTATCAACTTCCTACACCTTACTTGCAAGGTCAAAGGTCAAATCAAGGTCCGTTCCAACTTCCTGCACATTATGGTTTTTGAGATATAGCCTGAACAAGATTTTAGTGGTCAAGGTCACTATGGCAAGGTCAAATCAAGGTCACATCATGTCATTGCACACCTACACCACCTAACCAATGTCCCTACAAAGTATCAACTTGCTACACCTTACAGTTTCTGTGATATCGCCCGGACAAGATTTTACAGGTCAAGGTCGCTATGGCAAGGTCAAAGGTCAAATCAAGGTCACACCATAATGTTACACACCTATACCTCCTTACCAATGTCCCTATCAAGTATCAACGTCATACACCTTACTGTTGCTGAAACATAGCCCGGACAAGATTTTATAGGTCAAGGTCAATACGGCAAGGCCAAAACAAGGTCAGACCATGATGTTGCACACCTACACCCCCTAACCAATGTCCCTATAAAGTATCAACTTCCTATACCTTACGGTTTCTGAGATTTAGCCCAAACAAGATTTTCAAACTCAAGGTCACTACAGCAAGGTCAAATCAAGGTCAGACAATGACGCTGCACACCTACACCTCCTAACCAATGTCCCTACCAAGGATCAACTTCCTACACCTTACGGTTTCTGACACACAGCACAGACAAACTTTTTCCCACCGCCCACCTGCCCATCCGGAGACCATGGGTGAAAAAAATACCCCGGGTAAAAATTAAAGATGATATCTTGAAACGTTTTGCTTTAATGAGGAAAAGTAGAAAGTTAGGGGAAAAGGGGAAAAATGGAGAAAAAACAATTCTGACAAAACCTTAAGGGAAAAATCTTAAGATGAACTTGGATGTCTTACATATTACACAATAATTATTGCCTTGTTGCATTTCACATACTAAGTCAAACTCGCTCATATTGGCACTTACTTTGCATGATTAAATTGTGGTATACATGCCTGGTACATCATACATATAAAGTTTGTGATGTTCACTGGGGTTCATTTTATAAGAGGACTTGAGTCTGAAACTTTTGGCTCAAACATTTGGCACTATTATGCTAAATCCATGTACTTAGATTTAAAAAATTTCAGAGAAAATATAATATATTCAACTCAAAATTGTGTCTGGGTCACTGGTACAACTGTAAGCTCAACAGGTCAGTGGCTCAAGTTTTAAGCCCAGAACCCTCAAGCATAATTGTTTATGTCATTGGAAACAAAATATGTAGAATTGTAATACATTGTACTAATGTTACAACATTGATCAGAGCTTGCACTTTTAATTTACGATGTAATTGTAAGCACACATTCCTTTGATGTTAAAATAAAGCTAAAAAATGACATCTGAGACATATCCTCAATTATGACTGATCTCAAGAGGGGATTTTAAATTATCCAGTCTCAGTCTCAACTGACCTTGTTTTCAATACAATAAAATAGCATCAGAGATGCCCGTACCCCACAGCCTGGGGAAATATTTTTCAACACCATGAGATATAGAAGTAGTGTAACAGTACAAAGTTCAAGATACTTTCAGAGCAGTGTCAGTTATATTAAGGTCCAAATAATGCTTAAGTAGAGAAAATAATATCTAAGGAAAAGAAAGTTTATAAAGATGAAGTATTAAAACAAGATAATTCAATAATAAAATGACAGCATTTATCAGTAAACCAAAAATGGCCGAATTATGGTTTAGATGTTTTGAATATTACCCATGCATACAGAAATGGCGATACATTCAATGAATGCTTGTGTGGTGTTGGAGAAAAGCCTGTGGCTCACTTGATGAAATTTCATCTGTTACAATAGGAACTTGCAAAAGGAAATTCTTAATGAATTCTAATATGACTTTAACAGTGCTTAATCTGCATCAACAGACAGATCCAAAGGTGCAACAAGATTTTAAAGGTCAATACAGCAAGGTCAAAGGTCAATCAGTGTCACACCATGACGTGGCACACCTAAAACCCTCAACCAATGTCCCTACCAAGTATAAACTTCCTACACCTTACAGTCTCTGATATATAGCCTGGACAATATTTTATAGGTCAAGGTCACTACAGCAAGGTCAAAGGTCAAATCAAGGTCACACCCATGACGTAGCACACCTACACCCCCTAACCAATGTCCCTACCAAGTATCAACTTCCTACACCTCTTACAGTTTCCAAGATATAGCTCGGGCCAGGTTTTATAGGTCAAGTTCACTACGGCAAGGTCAAAGGTCAAATCAAGGTCACACTATGACGTAGCACACCTACACCCCCTAACCAATGTCCCTACCAAGTATCAACTTCCTACACCTTACGGTTTCCAAGATATAGCCCGGACCAGGTTTTATAGGTCAAGTTCACTACGGCAAGGTCAAAGGTCAAATCAAGGTCAGACCATGATGTTGCACTCCTACACCCCCAACCAATGTCCTCACCAAGTATCAACTTCCTACACCTTACAGTTGCTGAGATATAGCCCTGACAAGGCTTTATAGGTCAAGGTCACTACGGCAAGGTCAAAGGTCAAATCAAAGTCAGACCATGATGTTGCACACCAACAACTCCTAACCAATGTTCCTACCAATATCAACTTCCTACACCTTACGGTTTCCAAGATATAGCCCGGACAAGATTTTATAGGTCAAGGTCACTACAGCAAGGTCAAATCAAGGTCAGACCATTATGTTGCACACCTACAACCCCTAACCAATGTCCCTACCAAGTATCAACTTCCTACACCTTACGGTTTCCGAGATATAGCCCGGACAAGATTTTAAAGGTCAAGGTCACTATGGCAAGGTCAAAGGTCAAATCAAGGTCACACCATGACGTTGCACACCTACAATCCCTAACCAATGTCCCTGCCAAGTATCAACTTCCTACACCTTATGGTTGCCGAGATATAGCCCGGACAAGATTTTCAAACTCAAGGTCACTATGGCAAGGTCAAAGGTCAAATCAAGGTCAGACCATGACGTTGCACACCTACACCCCCAACCAATGTCCCTGCCAAGTATGAACTTCCTACACCTTACGGTTTCTGAGATACAGCCCGGACAAACTATTTCCCCCCAGCCCGCCCATCCGGACACCATGGGTGAAAACAATACCCTGACAGCCCTTAAGGGCTGTGGGGTAAAAATGATACAATTTCTGTATCAATGATCTGTGATTATATTTGTACGCCATGTATAGACTAAAGTATATTTTTCTGTGTAAAACAACTGATCCTACAAAATTAACATGATAATTCACAGCTGAGGCTTTTGGTTCTGGAGCAGAGTCTCAGTTGAGTCAGTTTTTCTTACAGAGATTTGGGCCAAAAACTCAGCTGAGTCCATATTTTCAGATTTAAGTCAATTGGTCAACCTGAGTCTCCCAGGGTTAAGTCTGAGCCCTTTCATGAAATTGAACCACAATGATTAACAGATGAAAAGTACAAGTAATATGAAACTGTTTTTTAGACCCTGTATGCATACAAAATTGAAAATATTAATTACTTAAATGTAGCTTTTATAAGCTACAAGCTTACCATGTGGGACTGAATGCTAACTCAGGAGACCGCAGGACTCTAGCGAACGACCAAGAAAAATGGACGTTTGGATTTGGCCAAGTCCGTAGTTAAGTATGTACCATAGCAGTGTCGTTTGGTAATTCGTCCTTCTTCTCTTGTGGTAAATTTAGCCCATACCCCCTCAGCTGAAATACAGCGGGGAGGCAGGGTGGGACTTTCCTCAGTCCCTCATTGTAAGCTTGTAGCTTATAAAAGCTACATTTAAGTAATTAAAATTTTCAATTTTATTGCGCTACAATAGCTTACCATGTGGGACTGAATGCTGAATTCAACCGCCCGGTGGTGGGATTACAGCTGAGACTGGAAGAATGTTGTTCATTAACGCTTGACGATAGGAGAGGGTTATTGTGATCAGTTTGTTTCTGTCTATCTGTCTGTGCACCGTTTTGCCCTTATAACTCAAAAACTATAGCATCAATCGAGCTCAAATTTGGTGGGCAGATTTTTCATGGGGTACAGACGGATTCTTCCAAATTAAAGCCAGGAGAGAGTTTTTCTTATTTTTAATTGGGCATTTACAGTGAAATCTGCTTCTCTTCATTACATACGTAAAAAATCAACATCATGACAGGATTTCTTCCTCATGAATTTTTGTTCAATCTGAATCCCTTGTGGCTGTGAGTGTAATGTGTAGAACTGTGGTTGTGGTTTAATACCACTCAGGTTGAGAGTTTTTTTTAGCAATCTCTTTTAAAGGCTATGCAAAAAAAGAAAAGGGAAAATTAAAACACAGCATGTCCAACCAAGATGAGATGTACAACTTGACAGATAATGATTTTCAATTGGGCATAATATAGAGAAATGTGATTCTCTTCATCCCATATGGAAAAAATCAATATTTTGCTTTCTGATGATGTCATTACTTAATGATGTCACAATGCAATTGTCATTGTCAGGTCACAAACCTAGCTTGTGATACTTGCTGTCTTTAGGTAAAAATATTTCTTCTCATTAAATTTATGTCTTAAAATTGACATAAACATAATAAAGAGGGAGGTGGTGTATTCATGATTTTTTTGTTTTTGTTTGTTTGTTTCAATTCCTTGACAGTCCATCACAAAAAATTGAGTGATTTTCACCAAGAAGTGGCTTTAACCAATATTTTTACCTCCACCAGCAGTTTATGTTTTTGTGTGCTTGTTTGTCTATTTGTCTGTCTGTCTGTTTTTTGGTGTTTTTGGTGAACAGATCTTTATAAAAATTTTTGTGGGTAGGACCTGGCCAAAGGAAGAAGTTACTTATTTTGGGGAAAGTTCTGGCTCACATTTTGGATAAAAAAGTCATAAATTTTCAGAGTTCCCAATTTCAACGTATTTTAATGACTGGCTTTCTGCTTGATATTTCTTCAAAAGTAATGAACAAATTTTTATGTTAAATTTTTAGTAGGAAGGGGCTAGCCATGGGAAGAAGTGATATCATTTTAGGAAAGATCCAGTTAATATTCTGGATACCAATAAACCTCCAAAATTTTTGGGAAACGCCACCATGGTGGACGTGTGTGCTCAGTGGTTTCTGGTTCACTTTATGCCCATTTTTAAATTATCAGTTAACATTTATAATAATGTCAGCTAGAGAGTGAGCCACACTATTGTGAACTCACAGAATACCTACAAAATATTTATTCAGTGTCTGGATGCGTGTGTTCAGGTAGCTGTGTCTTTCTCAGTAGGGAGAAATCCACTGAAAATTGATATACATGTTTAGTTTTATTTTATTGTTTCTCTTACAATACTTTATAACACTTGCGAGACTGATCACATTGAGTCGAGTGTTTTGCTCTCTCTGAGTGCATCTTGTTTTTCTTGAATTTAGAATTTAAAAATATACCAAAATATTGCCAAATTACCAGTCTAAGTCCCAGTTACAGATCCCCAGTTCTAAAGTCGGGTCTGTAAGTAGCCAAAAACCAAAAATTAATGAATGACAGTACGGGTGCTGTCTGGATGTTTGAGAGTAGAGAGTGCAGCCATGCTCACTCAAGATAGTAGCCCCTAAGGGCATCACTGTTATAATAACACAGCCCTAGGCTTGAATCTCATCAATTTTGCCACCCTAAATATGAGATTATGGTACACTGATAAACACTAAATACATTATACAGTTAAAAATATAAGAGACCTTACCGTAAACATCTGGAGAGGTAACCAATACCTAGACCCTGGGATAGACTCCTGAAGACTTGGCTGCAGCGGGTGTGCCCCCCCCCCCCCCTTCTTTTCTTCCCGAAGATGAGTATGCTGAGGGGAAGGGTCTAGGACTTGTTGTGCGGCTACTACTGGTCCCAGATACATATTGTTGTCGTTGTCTGACCAAGTAACTTCTTTTAGGTAAAAATTTGTAAATGTGTTGTGAGCTTTCCAGTGACACGCTTGCATGATAATGGTCCACCAATACCCCATGGCTGACCGTAAAAGGCCTTAGAGGCTGCGAAGGCCCTAATGTCATGCGCTTTGACTTGGACCAGGTCCAAGGCTTGTTGGTCTGCTTGTTTGTAACAAAGTAGGATAGTTTGTTTTAGCCAGGACCAGAGTGTAGCGGGTCTGATGTCTGAGGTATGTCCTTTCTTAAAGGGGATGAAAAGAAGGGATCAAGACTGTTAGAAATGATAATACATTTCTCAGAGTAGAATGTTAAAGGCTAGAAATTCCAGTAATTTTGGGAAGATCTCTGCTAGAAAAAAAACAATACTCATAAAATATATCCTAAAAAACAACTAGTTGATTAAAGGAAATTGTTCAGAAGATAATCCAAAGGATTTATTTAACTGTGGTCAATCAATTAATTTATAAAAAGTGATTATGATATTTAATTTTATGAACAAAGTTATAGAATGTTTAGCAAGATTTGAAGGTTTTGTTTGTGTTAATTTAAGTATGTTTATATTAACTGGAAACCCCTATAATCTGTGGCAGATGTGCAGTTAATTAAGAGTGTGAAGGCAAAACTATTAGAATGTACCCAATACCACCATATACATTAGTTTTATGTGTTTAAGAATGAGGTAGGCAGTGGACATCTTATAGTCTTGCACAAGACCCTTGATTCATTAGCTTTCTGTGTATTTCTTTAGTACTGTTAGGTTACACACAATTAGTTTCAGTTTGTACAGGCTATGCTTATGTATGCCAGATATAAAGATTTATGTCTCTTTGTCAAATATCTCAAATGTAGAGATGCTACTGGTTTTTACTTCAGTTGAAATTAGGATATAGATAAGAACACTCAGATTATTGCCTTGAATGGAAAATAATTGTTTATACAAGTAATCAAGCTTTTTTAGCTTATAAAGTGTCAATTGTGGGATTAATTTAAATTTAAGCAATTTGCTTAAGAAGATATTACAAGACTCGAGCTGTTAAGCTTACAAGACTCAACTTTGTGTGTTTGTGAGGCCTAGAAGCCGAATGATTGTAAGTACTTCACTTAATTTCTTGCTCATTGTTTTCAATATGCTAATAATTATTTTCTTAATGTATATAAATGTGCTATGAAGGTGTTATGATTTTAAATGTTTAAATACCAAATCAAGTATATTTACATAACTGTAGAAAAGTTCTTTCACAAATTGATTATTTGTCTGTTATTTAGCTTACGATAGCATTTTTAATTACTGTCACATGACATTTAGTCTCAAGTTATGCTGAATAACTTATAATTATGTTTGAGCCAAATTAATAAATGTATTTCAGTTTTTAAAGATAAATTTATATGTGTTTAATGTTATGAGGCAATTAAAGTTTCAATATAAGACAGCAGTTAAGTAATATTATCTGAAAGTCTATTTTTAATTTTATGACAGTGGTTTTTCAGCTCATACTAAAGTGTTTAAATAACTCAAAATGCTTATTTTGTAATTCTGTCCGTGTGTTGTCTTGCTTAGGTTTGTATTTGTTTGATATATTACAGGTTTACCTGATCCTTCTGATCAATCTGATTATTTAAACTGAATGTTAGGAAACTGGTGTAATAAACAACTACGCTTCTATAATCCTCATTTTAATCCACGGCCAGCGGGCATAGCCAAGAGTCAATCACAGCACACAACAGAGACCTCAGGGTCTGTACGAGACACAGGGTCCTGTCTTCATTGAATTGTCTATCTACAATGGTCGTTAGAGCAGGAATAATCACCGGAGACACACTTTGAGAACCTTCTCTTGCTAGTTGGTTTTTGGCTATGAAATCTGAAGAGGGGGAACAAGGCAACCTTTTCCCATTGGCCGAGATTAGATACTTGTTTGCAACCTAGGCATGGATTTCGCTGCGGCGCTTGCTGGAGGCCAAAGCTAGCAAGAAAGCAGTTTTGAGAGTAAGATGTTTGAGGTCTGTGTCTTTCATAGGCTCAAAAGGTGCTTTTGTGAGCTCATTGAGAACAACAGAAAGGTTCCACTTAGGAAGATTCCTGGAACTTTTGGGACGATCCCTCTGAAAACTGGAGAGCATCCTGTTAAGGTCTGAACGCTGAGAGATATGGAGCCCCTTTGGGCCCAGAGTGTCAACAATGGCTGTCCTATAACCATCAATGGTCGAAGAGCGCCGGTTTAGATCTTGGTACAGGTACATAAAGAAGTCTGAAACTTGCTTTATAGAGGGAATGGAGAAATCCACCAAATTTTCTCTGCACCATCTCTCAAATAGGGCTCACTTTGACTGGTTGATGGTCCTTGTTGATAATCTCTGAGGGGCAGCAATTCTCTCTGCCACTTCCACGGAGAAGCCTTGTTCTGGAGCTGGCCACTCCTAGACACCAGGGGTGGAGGTTGAGATGCTGTGGATTGCTGTGGAACACATAATTGTAGGACTGTTTGAGAAGAGTTCTTGACACTGGAAGTTGAAGTGGGATCTCTGTTGAGAACTGCACTAGGTCCCCAAATCAGGGCATCCCTGGCCAGCCTGGGGCTATTACGATGATCAGGCAATTGGATTGCCTGACTTTTTGGATCAACCTGTGAAGGAGAGCTGTGGGAGGGTAAGCATAAGCAGTGAGACCCGACCAGTTTATGTTCAGAGCATCTATGTCCCAAGCATTTAGGTCTGGGACTGGAGACACGTACAGTGGAACTTTGTGGTTCAGGCGAGTGGCAAATAGATCTACATGAGGATTGAACCACTTGAGACAGATCTGTTTGAACACCTGCCGATGCAGTGACCATTCTGTTGACTGAACTTGGTTCGACCTGGACAGCAAGTCGGCCATCACATTCAGACACCCTGGAATGTGTCTGGCTTTTACTGTTATCTGGTAACTATGGCACCAGGTCATGATCTTCCACAGGAGAGCGCACACCTGTGCCGAGTGGGTTCCACCTTGTTTGTTTATGTAGGCTATCACTGTTGAGTTGTCTGTGGCAACTAACACTGTTTGGTTTTGACACTGGTCCTTGAACCTTTGAAGGGCCAGAGAAACCGCCTTCAGCTCTAGAACATTTATGTGTAGCCTTTTTTCCCTGTCTGACCACAGACCTTTTGCAGAGGTTTGCTCTAAGTGAGCGCCCCAGCCCCCGTTTGAGGCATCTATAAAGAGTTGGATACTGTGGTCTTTGGGATGAAGGTCTGGGCCTTTCATCACATTTGTGGGATTTTGCCATCAGTTTAGGTGTGATGAAATGGTTTCTGTCCAAGGAAGGAGGGTGTCCAACGAGTGAGGAAATCTCCAGTGCTCCTTGAGGTGAACCTGAAAGGGCCTCATGTGAAGGTATCCCTCCGGGACCATTTTCTCCGTGGAGGCAAGCAACCCAATTAGCGACATCAAACATCTTGCAGTCAAAACATGTTTTGACTTGGGTCGTAGGATCGAATCCTGAAGTTTAAGCCATCGCTCTTGAGTGGGTTTTACAAGGGCTGAAACTAGATGGTATTCGTAGCCCACGAACGAAAACACCTGAGTTGGTTTTAGGTTCGGACTTCTCCTGATTTATTATCCACCCTACGGACTGTGTTAGGTCCACCACTGTCTGAGTGTTTACTTGTGCTTCTTCCTGAGACTGGGCCCTGATCAGCCAGTCGTCCAGGTACTGGTGAAGTCTTATTCCCCTTGACAGGGCCAGCAGCTTCACCTCTTTTACAATCATTGTTAAGACCTGAGGGGCCGTGGCTAGTCCAAAGGGAAGGGAAGTGAACTGAAACACTTATGACCTGTGGCAAACCCTTAGGTATTTCCTTGAGTTTGGGTGGATAGGGATGTAAAGGTAGGCGTCTGCTAAGTCTATCAAAGACAGCCATTCCCCTGGAATCAGAGAGGCCCTGATGGACTCTGGTGTCTGCATTTTGAACCTTTCTACAAATAGGAAGGTGTTGAGCCTGCTTAGGTCTATTACTGGCCTCCACCTTTGGTGAGGCTTGGATACAAGAAACAGGCGACTGTAAAACCCGAGAGATTTTACATTTTCCACCCTTTCTATAGCGTTCTTTGACAGAAGAGACTGGCTACAAGAGGTCAGAGCTAGTTCTTTTTGAAGGGCCTTGTAACCTGACTGAATCAGAGGGGTTCTGACTAAATTTGGTTTTGAGATGAATGGAAGAACGTAACCATTGGTGATAATTGTTAACACGTCTGAACATTTGTTTGTGAGCCAGTCTATTCTGACAGAACAGAGGCGACCTACTGCTGGTGGATTGAGGGAGGCTTGAAAGGAGTCATTGGGAGGAGGGTTTCCACGCCCTCGTCCCCTTCAGTGGGGTCGAAAACGACCCCTGGAGCCTCCGAAGTTCAGTTTCCCCCAACCTGAGGAAAACGATTAGTTACTGCTTTGAGAGGAATTGCCCACATAGGGGCGTTTCCTGTAGGAGCCTCTTTTCTTGTTGTGGTGGGGACCACGAAAGGGCTTATTTTGATAGGGTCCAAAACCCTGAGAGTCTTAGGGGTGCCTTTTTAAAGGAGGAAGTCCTCTCCATCCTTCACTAGTTGAGACTTGAAAAGAGGAGTCGGCCAAAAAGGCGAGTTCCTCAGTTCCTGATGTCTCGAGTCCCCTAGATGAGGTTGAAGAAGGGTCATTTCGGCCTCTCTTCTCAGAAGGCCAGTGTTGCCCATGGTATATAGTTCCCTCTGGAGTATGTGGGCTACAGATTTGCTAAGGCAGGCTAATGCTCTCTGTTGAATAAGAACCCTCTTATTCATGAGTTCAAAATAATCACAGGCATTTTCATAACCACACCTGACAGCTCTTTCGGGGTTGGCACCCTTTAGAATTTGAAAAAGATAAGGTGCACTACAGGCATCAGAAAGTGCAATAAGAGTGCCTATCTATTACATGTTTGTGTTCACTGTCAAACATATATGTTGGGAAATCTAAGAAATATATAAAAACATAAGTGTATGTTTATCAAAAGATTTCCTTTCTAACATACTGTAAAACATGAATTCAACACTCATATCATTATAAATTTATAATAAATTAGCACTGATAAACAAGCATAAGTTTTGTAATTTAATTAATGAAAATCCTGATTATTTTCAAGATTTTTCACTTGTAAGATAATTATCAGCAGGATATGATGCCTTTTGTGTGAGTTCATTAATGAGTTATCACATTTGACATGAAGGGCTTTAAATTAACCTGTGTGCAGTTAACTCAGTCCCCAGTCTAGTAATGAACTTCCATCAATTGCAATCAAATTGGAGGATTGTGTCCCCCTGAGTGTAGAGTTTTGGAACAAAGGCCAGTGATGTACCAGCTGTTACTTGGCAGTGTAAGGAGATTATTGTCTAGTCTAAGTTGATGCCTGTATTATAAACAGAATCAAAATATAATTGAACTAGACAATATTTACCACACCATTGTCTGAACTGCCTTATACAAGCATTTAGTGAATGACTGTATTTCGATTAGACAACTGTGTCATCGTCTCATCAGAGGCTAGGATAAAGCTACATTCACTCCCCTGAGGTAGGATTTACCTATTCACCTTGATTCTCCTAACTGATCCTCTTGTAGTCATGGTAACCAGTTCAAATTGAACTGCTGGGGGATTGCAGAAGAGGATCCTTTCTGTAGTAGCTTTCTCACTGAATCACTCATGGTAATCCATTTAGAACCCTTTAGAATTTGGTTTCTGACCCTTCTGAATGTAGCCTTGGCACTGCGTAGGCACTTCTCAATAACAGTGTTACAGGAGGAGGCAGTCCTAGTGAAAGTAGCTGTCAACTTGATGGTAGAAAGATTCTGCCTAGCTTGATGTTCAAGTTCCTTAAGAACTTGTAGGGGAACCTTGCCCATAGGGGTCCCAGAGGGCTTTGGAGAGATACAGATTTTGTACCTTGTAGTACTTCGCTGTTGAAGCTGGGGATTTGATGTATTTACCCTCAGGTAAATTGGAGGCCAAGAAATCTTGTTCAAATTTTTCAAAAGCATCTTTGAGAATGGGGTTAAAGGGAGCATAGCAGAAGTGCCTCTTGGTCTCAGCTCCTGTTGGCCTTTCTCGTCGTCCAGTCCTAGCACAGTGGTAGAGGACCTAGACAAAGTTTCCCTGGGGTCAGGGAGATCTAGAATTTGCCTAAAAGTTTCCACTTCCTCGGCATATTGAGAAGGGAGGTCAGACATGACTACCTCCCTTTTTTAAAAGACTGGATCTGTGCTATCCTGATGTTCAGGCTCCTGAGGAGACTTATGTTGAGGTTTTGTAGGCTTTTTAGTTGGGGCAGAGGACTCATCTTCCTCTGAAGAAGATGACTGAGAATAATATTTTGCCCGTACCTTGTGCTTCCTTTTGTCAGAATGCTTTTTGGCTTTAGGACATACCTTTTTGGGGTGTTCCGATTCGGAATGATGTTCCAAGTGGTCGGATTCAATATCCGATTGCTTGAAAGCAAGCTCGGACTGGACATTTTGAGAAGGCTTGAGAGGAAGTGGAGGTCCATAAAAGTCAGTGTCAATACATTGAACATCCGAGTGGTCAGATGCTCTGGAAATAGAACTCTGGAGTCAGAATAGGGTCGTGCCGATTACTGGCTCCAGGTTTAGGTCCAGCTTTGGCAGAGTCGGATGTCTTAACTACATCCGACTCAGATGCTTTTTTGAAGGAAAGCATTTGGTCTCTGAGAGACTTCATTGCCTCCAGCATGGATGCCTGGAAGACCCCCATTTCTTGCTTAAGTTGGATGTTAAATGACTACTACCCAGGGATTTTTCAAGCCTACTTTCTATTTTACTCTGCAATGCATTACCTGGGGTGGGTAGGACAGTTTGTGGAGTCTTTAATGACAAAGATTTGAAACGCAAGGGTTGGGGACGTGGAGGTGAAGAAAGCAGCACCCTCAAGGTCTGCCTGAGAGCCAGAAAAAGCATCACCATCGTCACCCAACAAGTCAAGATCATCTTTGCTAGTATTATGATCCGACGTCTTCTGCTTCCTGATATACCAACGTCTATGTTTTATTTTAATCTGTTGTTCCTCGGTGACATTATCACATATATTGCAAGGAGATTGGTTAGTGACACAGGGGTCGTCTCCCTTACCAGACTCCCTACAGGTAGAGCGATAATTGTGGGTATCGAATGGATAGCAGAAGTGATGGCATTTAGATGATCTTGCCTTTGCACTAGCTTGGTGGGAAGACATTTTTACTGCAATAAAAAGATCTGAGTCGAAACACGGAAAACTCACAAAAGCATTAAATACTTATCCTGTGCTTCCCAAAATTTTACAGAACGTTCTATACAATAAAATTAAACAAATGACATCCAATACGTATGAATAATAACATCCAACAATACGTATGTGCTGAGGAAACAGTATATTATTGAGAGATAGTTCAAATGTCTTTCCAATATGGCAGCCAACAAGAGAAGAAGGAGGAACTAGACGATTGCTAGCGAAGCAAAGCGATGGCAAAAACAAAGCATCCCAAAAGAAAGATGGTGTTGGCTGCTTATAATAGAAAATGATCTAGCCATTTTTGGAAAGAGGAAAAATTTTTTGAAAATTGAGCAGAGTATCTTGCATAATTATACTCTATGGGCCAAAACTTTTGCCGAAATCGCTCTATCTCGCACGGTTTAGGAGATACAAGCAATTTTAAGTTTTACCAATTTTGTCCAAAATACGAAAATTCAAAATGGCCGCCATTTTTGGAAAGAGGAAAATTTTTTTTAAATTGAGCAGAGTATCTTGTGTACATAACCTACGGGCCAAAAATTTCGCCGAAATTGCTCTATCTCGCACGGTTTAGGAGAGACAAGCAATTTTAAGTTTTACCATTTTGTCAAAAATTCGAAAATTCAAAATGGCCACCATTTTTGGAAGGAGGAAAATTTTTTTGAAAATTAAGCTGAGTACTTAGCAGAGATACCCTATGGGTCAAAAATTTCGTCGAAATCGCTCTATCTCGCACGGTTTAAAAGTTATTAAGTGATTTGTATTTTCCTGGTTAATAAAAATTTTAATGCTTAATTAACTAGAGGGGTGTGGCATGATAACATGACCCAAAAGTGTTTACTGGAGGTGAAATTTTAAAGTCTTTGGGAGATTAAACCTAACTGTTTATTTAGATACTACTATGACCCTAGTATCTACTTCCAATAATGAAAAGATAACTTTTTGTCGCTTTGTATATTTTAACTTGAGGAATATAAAGGTGTGTCTGGAAACTCTTCAGATGTGACACATCATGAAATTCTCATTTTTATTAATTTTAAAACTTAATTACCAAGCATGTTTTGTGTTTTGCCAATACTATACTGAGCACCCTAACATATATGAATGAAGTTAACAATGTATGGAAACTTGGTTAAATTTTTTGACAGCTTTCTATTTTTGCATATTTAGCACCTATTGAAAAAACACATTTCATTTCTTGTAAAAAGAAAAGTACTATATCCAAAAAGTTGAAACTTTTTGCAGGTGTTAACCTATAGGTGGTCTACCTCTAAAAGAACCAATGCTAGGATGATTGTACAGGTTTCACATATATAGGTCTCCAAAGCAAACTCTTCAGATGTGACACATGCTCTTCAGACATGACTTATAGCTCTTCAGATGTGACTTTTTAAAGATTTTAGTGTTTATTTTCTTGTTAAAGCTTAGAAATGTTTATATTGCACCAAGAAAGTAATAAATAATTATAACTGGCAACATGAGTGTCATTTTTAGATGAAATAAAAGTGGCTCTTCAGATGTGACATACTTCCCTCCTGTCTAGTCAGTGTGACGTCACATCATCTTTTCCATGTGGTACGTGTACTGTGCAGATGAGTTTTTTGGGAAGCTTTCAGAAATTGAAGAATTTGCTGATTGTTTGCGTATTTGAACTTTAATTTCATATTTTCTACATATAGTGATTGTTACTTCTCAACATGGTATGACCGGGACAGAAGAGAGGGACATGATATTATTTAATGCCAACCTTTAATAGTAACAAACCAGTGTGTATGTTATTGTGACAAGGATAAGGGCAGCAACCATTGTGTTTTAAAAGAAGACTATTCTCGCAGTAATATCCTAATCAATGATCAATGAGCATAACTGGCCATATCATCTTACAAACTGAAGAAAGAAAAACAAGATGGCAAGTCTGACACTGCTGCTGCTGATACTAGTTAGACCCTAATAGATTCAACTGTAGTCTCGGTTTTAGGGTCTGTGAATGAACAGAAGAAGCAGAAATCACCTAAGAAGACATTGGCCAAAGACAAGGATAAGGCCAAAAAGCATTCAAGGCCTTCTAAGTCTTCCAAGCCATCAACTGACAATAAATTAGAAGCTCTAGATCAGAAATGGTCGGAACATTTCTCAAGGCTGGAGGCAATGCTGTTGGCCAGAAGCTTTCTACCGTAACTGACCTTCCAGACTGTGAAAGTGACACCAACAGGGACTCCACCAGCTGGTGCTGTGAAGGCAGCTGACCCTTTTATTACACCAACTCAGCTTTTTGACAGACCTCAGCCTGTTGATGTGCACCGACCTCAGCCTGTTGACTGACCCCAGTCCACAGACCAGGTCCCTGCTATGCAGCGACAGGTGTCCAGTACACTGGTTACAGAGACAGCCAGGCAGCTTACGTAGATGGACACTGATTCGAATGTCAACCCCGCTGACCGACCTCATACTGTTTGCCCAGCAGAGGAAATGGAGCTGTCTGACCTAGATCAGGGTCCGACTTCAGCCGACATTGACCAAGCTCTTTCAGAGGAGCAAACCTACAGAGAGACAATGAGAGAGGCATTAGACTCCTTCATGGGTTGGAAGCATATCTCCGAACTGGATACAGCCACTTCAGAGGCTGATGACCTCCCCTTTGCAGCACCAAAACTGCAACCAGTTGGAAAGATTTCAGTCAACATACTGGGGGCTCGATGTAGCGGTTAGAGTGCTCACCTTTAACCTCTGAGGTCATCGGTTCGAATCTCAGCCCAGGTACTTCATGTTGGAAAGTTGGTAGTTACTTACCAATGCCCGGTGGTTTACAGAGCATAATCTTGACCAACTAGCATGACCCTGGCTGTTGAACATGATGTAAAATAAAAAATAAATCTAAATTCAGTCAACATACCGACAGATGACTGGTTATGTAAGAAGTTGGATAAGCTCAACCTCATACTAGTTGAAGGCTACCCTTCTAGGAGTTTGGAGGCTACTGGTTTGCAACGTAACCAGTACACCGGGACTGCCAAGTCTCAGGATTGACAAGACAAGGATTCCAGTTCAATTTCCTATTGGTAATATAAATCTGCCAGACTGAACATTTTCACATCCAGGGTCAGTCCCACCAATTCACAACACCCATGAAATTTACAGTAGTGATGAAGGTCAAATTGATGGTTTTACACAGGGTATAAGAATCTACCAGATCTTTGCTCCAGATCCCACCAAACCTGTCTCCAGCATACACATACTCTAGTAGCTCTGTGTCAGGAGCAAGGTTGGTAAACAGAAAAAAATCAGAACTGGACCCCAAACCACTTAAACAAGTGTTCAACCTCATACGTTACCAGTTCAACCTCAAGGAGGGCAAGGTCAGACCCTGTCGCCCACCCTACAGCGCTGGCAAACCTTGAACGCAAAGATTCAAGAACTGCTCTCCAAACCACCCCGGCGAAATGATGACCATGAATGACCATGGACTGCATGGTATTTGATGGTCGACCATGGATATCCATGAGCAACCATCAAAATCCATACTCGTATGAAGGACCAGACCATCAAAAACCATGGACATGATGGTTTTTCATGTCCTGACCATGGACTGCATGTAAGTGTCCATGTTAGACCATGGACTCAGTCTAGTTGTCCGTGGTTAACCATGGACTACATTCAAGTGTCCATGGTTGACCATGGAGTTTGTTCACTGGTCCATGGTTGACATTGGACTCTGTCCTCTGGTCCATGGTTGACCTTGAACTGCAATTAAGTATTCATGGTTGACCATGGACTCTATGTTAAGATCGAGTCCATGTGAGGCAGCATATGACCTTTAATTGTCAGTCCTCACTGTCTAAATTCATGTTTATAAATTATATACTTTTGTTTGCAACATGAAAAAAATATTATTATTAGGCTGGTCGTGATGTTTGTGGATCCACTATATTATGGAAAAGTAGAACGAGAAAAATCATGGCAAACCAACATTGGCAAAAAATAAAAATAATTTCAACATAATAATACTATTTTTTCATTTGGTTGTATCATATATTAACAAATGAATAAAACTGTAAAGTAACAATGTGCCTTATCTGAATCTCCACATTTTAGTGCAGTTATACAAACTAGGGAGATTTTATGTGATGGGGAAGATAATGAAACATTTAATACAGTGGACACAATTTCATAGTCTTCTTGAAAGGCTGTTCTTTCTTGATAATTGGCTGATAACTAAGCTGTTACATATCAAATCATAAAGCTCTTCCAGTTACATAGGATATCCTGACCAGTTATTCCACAGGTTACTGTACATCCATAAGGTTACTGTGCTGCCTGTGAGTGTGATAACTTAAGGGTCAGGTCACCTTAAAGTGAAAAATATGTGAAGGAAGATGTGCAACATACTCAAGTTATGAAGTGTCAGTCTATAAATGTAATTGTCTATTTCTTGATTTCTCCTATCCAAATTGTATTGTTTTTTGTTTATTAATTTCTAGCTTTTGAAGGCCAGTCTTCATATCTAACTATAACTTATTAACACCAATTCAAAGTTACAAGTACTCCGTACCCAAGATAGGGTTCTTTACCATTGGCTGGATTTTGGCTCCAAACCTGTTCTCAAGGGATTTACATTGAAGAAAGTCAAACCATTTTCACTTCATTATTTCAATCAAAGAGCTGTGTTTTGTTGGAATCTATTCCATAAAATGAGTGGTGAAAATTTCTTTATATTTAGTGTTTTACATATTTCAGAGGTATTCATAATGTCTGTTTGTGTTCTACAAGTTAGACTGAATTGGATAATCTTGGATAATTGTAAAAATTAGATTAAAAAAGGAAATAGTGTTTTACATACTTGAGATGTATTCAAAATGTCTGTGTTCCTACATTCTATATTGAATCAGATAATCTGGATAATTATATACATTACATTACATCTTCAAAGCTGATATTCCAAATAGACTAAAAGTATGTAGCTTCTAATTACCTATTTCTTTTTCGAACATCTACAGACATGCTTGCATATTGAACATGGCCAACCATGTGTAGTCCATGGACTATATCATGGAAACCTGACCATGGTCAAAGTCCATGGATCAGACCATGGTCACTGAGTCCATGGTCTCTGACCATGGTTCCATGTAATAAAACATGGATGTCCATGGCCATACATACACACTGACCATGGATAAAGTCCATGGATAACCCTGTGAAGTCCATGGACTAGATCATGTTTTACATACCACGGACTCTGACCATGGTCAGTGAGTCCATGGTCTCTGACCGTGGTGCCATTTAATAAAACATGGATATACATGGACAACCATGGACAATGGCCGTGGTTAAAGTCCATGGACAACTTGTTAAGTCCATGAAGTAGACCATGGTTTCAAAGTCCATCATCTTTGACCATGATGCCATTTAACAAAACATGGACATCCATGGACAATGACCATGGTTAAAGTCCATGGACTAGACCATGTTTTGACAGACCATGGACTCTGACCATGGTCAATTAAGTCCATGGTATTTGACCATGATGCCATTTAACAAAACATGGATATCCATGGACAATGACCATGGTTAAAGTCCATGGACTAGACCATGTTTTGACAGACCATGGACTCTGACCATGGTCATTAAGTCCATGGTATTTGACCATGAAGCCATTTAACAAAACATGGATATCCATGGACTTGTGCCCCTGGACATCCATGGACATCCATGCAAGTCCATGGTCAAAATAAATTTTATTCGCCTGGGTAACCTGTCAGGTCAAGCAGCTGATGTCCCTGATAAGGGCTACTGAAAGCTACAGAAAAACAGGTCCACCTGTGATGGCTACATATGAGACCTATACAGTGGCACCTGAAAAGGAATTGGAAGGTTCCAGAATCGCTAGAAAAGGTGATCCCTATCCCCAGGTCACTCCCTCCTCAGCTAAAGTGATGACCATACAAAGAAAATGTTCTTCAAGGTCTACCACTACACTCAGGTGTGCTCTGGCAATCTTTACAGATGTATCAAAAGAAGGGTGGGGCACTAACTTAGGAGAGCACACTATAAGGGGAACCTGCTCCCTCCCAGAAAGCAGGTTGCACTGGTCTGCTGTGGAAGGATCTGGACCCTCATGCCTTCCTACCAGTAGCCATCTTGGGCAAAGTGCTGGAGAAGTTTCAGGACTATCTGTGCAACAGAATTATTCTGATTGCTCCAGGGTGGCCCAACATGCCCTGGTTTTGGGACCTAGTGACCATGTCAGGTCAAATTCCACTGTACCTGCCCAATCTGCTAACCCAGCCATTTAGTCACATCCCTCACAGGATATTCTACCAAACCTAAATCTCAATGTCTGGCTCCTGGAGCCTCAGTTATCAATGAGCGAGGTTTCTCTGAGGCAGTGGCAGCACGAATTGAAGCTCCTTAGAGAGTCTCAACCAAATCAGTCTATGAGGCTAAGTGAACCATTTTTACAAAGTGGTGCCACAGTAATCACGTGGACTTCAGGGCAAAGGTTGCTGACTTCCTGTTGAATCTATTCCAGCACAGGAAGTTGCGGCCAAGTACAGTTGATGGCTACAGGTCAGCCATTGCAGACAAACTGGGAAATTCACCCATCTATAGTAGCAAAGATGAGAATCTCACTTGTCTCTTGGTTAGTTTCCACAGAGACAGACTTAAGGGTCGGAGAGGCATCCCCTCCTGGAACATCTCTTTTGTATTGCATATAAGTTATTACCTTACCCAATGAACAGGTAAGGCCCTCCCAACTGACCCTGCTATCAGCTTACCAGGGGTCTAAATAGGTTTAGACATCAAAAAAGATGGTATGATGTCACACTGTTTAGACAGGAAGGAAGTGTTCTAGCCACATAGCCAATGGACAGTACTAGACTATCCACTATCTTAATATTAATTTCATCTTACTTTCTTATTCTTTGCCTGTTTTATGTATATATTCCTCCAATTCACTGCTGTATCAACTTCTATATAAAAGCGGGTATTATCGCCCATTTGCCGGGAATTACCGTAGTAATTTGATCTATAATTCCCATATTTCAAGTACTGGGTATTATTTATAATCTAATTTGTGTCTTGTAAGTTCACTTTAAGTTTATTTCCAATCAGTATATAGACATTTTCCTGTTGGTGTCTGGTGGTGTTGTCTTTTAGCTTAAGGTGAGGCTGTAGTGTGGGGTGTTAGGGTGCCTGTGAGTCGCCCACAGGACGAAGAGTTGTGACTTTTAGGTGTAGGGTTATATTATTGAGGCTCCCCACTGTTGAGCTTAGACTAGGGGCTCTTACTGATGTACAACCCCACCAGTCATGTTCAGCCCTCGGTTACTCCTCTTCATGGCACTGTTTGCAGTGGCACTGGCCCACAGACATGATTGGTTCAGCACCAGAGCATCTTACACATCATGTCCTCCTTTGACACGGGTTGCGAAAAATTTATCATATTTGTGTTCCTGCCGAAAATTTCCGACCATGGTTAATGGAAGAGGGCTCATGTTGTTACTGTTACTGGGTGGAGATGTATCCCTCAACCCTGGTCCGTTTACACTCGGTGTTTTGAATGCCAGATCCGTAAGGAACAAGGGTCCTCTCCTTGCCGACATGGTGGCTTCATACGACCTTGATCTTCTATGCCTCACGGAAACACACATACGTCCATTTGACTCTGACAGCTTCTTACGGTCTATAACTCCTCCCGATTTTAACTTTCCTCACAAGCCTCGTCCCTCAGGTATTGGTGGTGGTGTGGGTTTTTTCATCAGATCCTCCTACAGACCCCATATAATTGAAACTCCTTGTTATCAGTCATTTGAAAATATAGTGGTGTCAATCGGGCTTCATGGCCATTCAGTGTTGCTTGCCTGCATCTATCGCCCTCCAGGATCATGTACCTGTAATTTTCTGGAAGAATTCATGTCATTTGTTGGTTACCTTTCATCCATTAATTCTTCATATTACATTTGTGGCGACTTCAACATTCATGTTGATGTTCCAGTTGGTGACGGTCAGAAATTCACTACCTTTCTTGATTCATGTGACCTCAAACAGTTAGTCAATAAACCTACTCATCTACATGGTCACATATTGGACCTGATTTTATCTCCCTGTGATCAGGACACCATTGCTGATGTTAAAATTTGTGACTTTGTTTCCGATCACGCATTAGTCAAATGTTCAGTTGCCTTCCCTTGTGAAGTGTCTCATACTCCAAATGTAGTTCAATATAGAAGGTTCCACCGTATCAATATGTCTGACTTCCGCTCAGATCTCAAAAATACGTCCTTCGTCAAGTCTCCAGCTGATGCTGTTGTCGATCTGTATGATCAATATGTACATGATTTGAGTGATGTTCTGGATAGGCATGCACCTCTTATATCTAAATTGACGAAAAAGGAGTCCGCCGATTGGATGTCTGATGATTATCGACGTGCAAAGTCCCTTAGGCGCCAATTTGAGAGAACCTGGCGTAGGGCTAAAAGTACACTTAACAGGAGTAGGCTTCGTCGCCAGATTGCTCGGTGCAATGCACTTGTAAATAAAGATAAATCAGACTACTATAGCAAACTGATCTCAGACAATAGTCATGACTCTCGAAAACTTTGGCGTGAGCTGCATAAGACCCTGAACAGGGTTTCTGATGCCACACTTCCATCTCATGAGTCCGAAAAGTCATTGGCTGACCAGTTTGCCTCCTTCTTCACCAACAAAATCAAGAAGATTAGAAATAATTTTGCTTCTTTTGGCACTGAATATGATGTTAACCCTCCTTCAGATCCTCCCCAAATTACTGTCTTTAGGCAAGTTTCTGAAGATGCTGTTGATAAAATAATTAAAGCATCACCAACAAAATCATGCCTGTTGGACCCTCTGCCGACATTCCTGATTAAGGAATGCATTGATATATTGCTACCATCCCTTACAAAGCTGGTCAACTGCTCACTCATGGAGGGATGCGTTCCTGATGCCTTCAAATCTGCTGTGGTCACTCCACTTATTAAAAAGCCAAATCTTCCCTCAAATGACCTTAAGAATTATCGCCCTGTATCAGGTCTCAGTTTTATATCTAAATTGGTAGAACGTGTGGTTGCTAAGCAGCTGTTAGAACATATTAATGCCAATAACTTAGACAACCCGTACCAGTCGGCATATAAGGCGGGCCATTCAACTGAGACTGCTCTTCTCTACATAAAAAATGAGGTTCACTTATCATTGTCAAGAGGGGAATCCACGGCCTTGGTATTGCTTGACTTGTCTGCTGCCTCGACACCATTGATCACTCTACTCTTCTAGGTTGCCTCCAAAACTGGTTTGGGGTCAGTAACTCCGTTCTGAAATGGTTCACATCCTACCTAATGGACCGTTACCAATCAGTAAAAATTGGTTCTACTTTGTCAGATGTTTGTAAACTCCTATTTGGTGTTCCCCAAGGTTCTGTCCTGGGTCCTTTGTTGTTCTCATTGTACACTACCCCCCTCAGTTCCATTATCAGTAAACATAATGGAATAAAGTTTCATTTCTATGCAGATGATAGCCAACTTTATATACATTTATCCCAGAAGAATGCATCTGCTGCCTTTGAAAAGCTAAATAAGTGCCTAAATGATGTTAAAGAGTGGATGACAACTAGTAAGCTCAAACTGAATCCTGATAAGACTGAGTTTATCATCTTTGGTTCGAAGAGACAATTTGAAAGGGATAAGTTGAAAGCATGTTTTCCAATTGATATCCTGGGCAACTCACTCTGCCCTGCAGATTCAGTAAAAAATCTGGGTGTGTGGCTTGATTCAGATTTCTCTTTGTCCAAGCATGTTCAGAATGTCTGCAAAAATTGTTTTGTTAAACTCCGTGACTTCAGACATGTCAGGCGGTTTCTTACTCATGATGTTTCTGTGCTTGTAGCCAACGCTCTTGTTAGTAGTCGGTTGGATTACTGCATCTCACTTTTCAGGAGCCTGTCCAAGTTCAATCTACGCAAATTACAGTGCATCCAAAATAGTGCAGCTAGAATTGTATCAAACACCAGTCGATACACCAGCATAACTCCTGTGCTAAAGAAACTGCATTGGCTTCCTGTTGAACAACGCATTGTGTTCAAGACAGTCACACTTGTTTATAAGTATCTTCACACAGGTTTTCCCAGGTATTTTTCACCACATCTTTCTTCCTACAGCAGTTCTTATAGTACCAGGCGCGGTGAAAGTGGTGGTAATTTCCTAGTTATTCCAAAGTTCTGCCCCTCTGTTCATAAATCTGTCAAACAGTTTGGTAATAGTTTTGCGTTTGATGCTCCTACTGTGTGGAATACTCTCCCTGATGTGATTCGTGCCTCTCCATCCCTGGCCTCCTTCAGAAAACAGCTTAAAACCTACCTGTACACCAAAGCATATCCACCCTAGCCTGAATCATCCTCCTGGCGTTCTCCGTGGTGTTCGACCCCTGTTATGTCCCTGGACACAGAATTTTGTTGACTGCTTTTTGTTTTGTTGCGCCTTAGAGTCCTCTTGTTTGGGGAGATTAAGCGCTATAAAAGTCCAATTAGAATTAGAATTAGAATTAGACTGGTCCTGTTGGTGGAAACACAGAATGACTTTTTCTGTTGTTTGGTGGGCCAGTCTTGCCAACTGCATTAGCAATTGTCCAATTGGTCAGAGCTCTTCAGATGTGACATGTTAAATAAGGTCAACATTTCAGAGTTCTTTTTATTCTAATATGTGACAACATATTGAAAATTGCAGACCTTTGTATAAAGGATTTGCACAAGGTAAAGAATGGGGAAAACGCTGAGACAAAACTATTTAAAGTCACATCTGAAGAGCAATATGTCACATCTGAAGAGCATTTGGTCACATCTGAAGAGTTCCATTGGTGTCAAACTATTCCAGAAGCGATCTTCCAAGAGCCTTTTTTCTGAACTGGATTGCAACTAAGTGTATTTGACTTTCATGGTAAATCATAATAATGATCATTGATTTCATCTATCCATGTCACTGGAAGTAAAATTTACATTTTGTGAAGAAAGTGTAAATTTTTAAAAGTAGGCATCCTCATTTGTATATTAGGGACTTTTTCCAATAAACTTTCATGTCTGTACACAGTTTTATTTCCCTAAAACAAAATAATATAAAATAAAGCTTAAATATTTCTTTTAAAACTATCAATCATGACAATACATCTTCATAGGTTAAACTAAACCTCTTCAGATGTGACATTTTCTGTTTCGGACAGAAACTTTTGCCTGTCATTCTGTTGAAGAAAACCATTAAAGGTTTATATTTTCAGGCATTATAATGCACATGTTGTTCCTTCTAAACAGCATCTTTGTTTGGTTCTGCAGCTCCTGTTTTTTTTTAAAGGTGGCCTCTTCAGATGTGACAGGGTGTTTCGGACAACAGAATTTAATATTTTAATCAAATATACTCATAGATGCATTGGGATAATGACTTTAAATCTTGATCACATTTAACCAAAGACTTTAGGCTATCATTTGACTAAAAATTTCAGAAAAAGACAAAAAAATGTTATTGTAGTGGGTGCTCAAACAAACTGACCCAATTTTCAAACCTAAATTTCCATATCCACCAGCACATACTCAAGAGCTTGTAGTTTAAAAAGTATTGAAGGTAGGTTCGAGCTTTATATACCAAATTAAATGTGAGATAATATGCTTTCATAAAAAAAATTTTTTTTTTTTGCATTTATTAAGGGATTTGTATGCAATATACACATTTTAAAACTTTGCTTTTTTCAGAGTGAACAAATTTTTGTGAAAAAATGGTGAGTTTTGGTAACATATTCCTTTCTCATAAAAAAATGGCTAATCCAGTTGACCTGAAGTTGTCTCTCCACAACTGCCCATCATTAAGATATATTTTAATGTGAACCATTTCATTTTATATGCTTTGGTTGGCAAGCTTGACTCAAGTTTTTGAGGGTAGGTACAAATGGGTCATGTTATCATGCCACACCCGTAGAGGAATGCTTTTGCTAACAAAATTGAAGCGTCCCTTAAAGTTTAAAATGCTTTGTGGTTTTAATAAGCATGCTGTAAAGCTAAGAATGCACAAAGCTGCACCGTATGCTTTCCCAATACCTCTAAATACATTCTGAAGCTATAAAAGCAACAATAAAGGAGATATAAGGCAAAAACTCCAAAGCAGCTATTTATGACCCCAGTTTGGCCCATAAGGGAGGGTCGGGGGGTAAAACTGACCGGCTATTTAGACTCTCCACATACGCTTTCCCAATACCTCTTAATACATTCTGAAGGTCTAAAAGCAACAATAAAGGAGATATAAGGCAAAACTCCAAAGCAACTATTTTATGACCCCAGTTTGACCCATAAAGGGGAGTCGGGGGATAAAACTGACCGGCTATTTAGATTCTCCACATATGCTTTCCCAATACCTCTTAATACATTCTGAAGCTATAAAAGCAACAATAAAGGAGATATAAGGCAAAAACTCCAAAGCAGCTATTTATGACCCCAGTTTGGCCCATAAGGGGGGGTTGGGGGATAAAACTGACCGGCTATTTAGACTCTCCATATATGCTTTCCCAATACCTCTTAATACATTCTGAAGCTATAAAAGCAACAATAAAGGAGATATAAGGCAAAAATTCAAAAACAGCTATTTTATGACCCCAGTTTGACCCATAAGGAGGGGGGGGGGGAGAGGCAGGGGGTAAAACTGGCCGGCTATTTAGACTCTCCATATATGCTTTCCCAATACCTCTTAACATATTCTGAAGCTATAAAAGCAACAATAAAGGAGATAAAGGCAAAAACTCAAAATCGGCTATTTTATGACCCCACTTTGACCCATAAGGGGGTATCGGGGGGTAAAACTGACCGGCTATTTAGACTCTCCACATATGCTTTCCCAATACCTCTTAATACATTCTGAAGCTATAAAAGCAACAATAAAGGAGATAAAGGCAAAAACTAAAAATCAGCTATTTTATGACCCCAGTTTGACCCATAGGGGGGTCGGGGGGTAAAACTGACCGGCTATTTAGACTCTCCATATATGCTTTCCCAATACCTCTTAATACATTCTGAAGCTATAAAAGCAACAATAAAGGAGATATAAGGCAAAAACTCCAAAGCAGCTATTTATGACCCCAGAAATTGACCCATAAGGGGGGGCCGTGGGGTAAAACTGACCGGCTATTTAGACTCTCCACATATGGTTTCCTATTACCTCCCAGTACATTTTATAGCTCTAAATGCAATACTTAATTTAAGGCTTTCAGATTGGAAGGTGTCAGAAAATCACTCATAAATGAGACATTTTCAAGGGATTGCTCCCAAAATCTAATCAGCTCGCATTTTCGATAGTATGAACAGGTGTGTCAAATTATAAGGCTCTGTAGCAAGTAGTTTTTCCTGAACTGTGATGACGGGGGGGGGGGGGTGTGGGGGGGGGGGGGTGTGTACTTCAAAAAATAGTTTTTGATCATATGACCTTCATAAAGGTCAAAGGTCAAATTTAAGCATGCAGAAAAATTTTCCCACGCCTAAGGTATATAACTGCCAAATATGGTTTGAAACCTTCTAATAATAAGGGAGATATTCAAGGGAGACCATAATGCGGCGGCAGTGGAGTTTTTGATCATGTGACCTTCATAAAGGTCAAATTTAAGCATGCAGAAAAATTTTCACACGCCTAAGGTTTTTAACTGCCAAATATGGTTTGAAACCTTCTAATAATAAGGGAGATATTCAAGGGAGATTATAATGCGGCGGCGGCGAGGAAACTGAGGCGAAAACAAATAAGCGCCCTTTCAGGGACGCTTAATTAGCCATTTTTTAATGGAAGTCTACCAAAATCTAATCATTTGCAGATCTTTTTTTAATATACCATGCATCCATATATCAAATTTCAGGCGACTATTATAACCGCTTCTTGAGTTATCATCCGGAAAAGCAAAATCCTGTTTTTGTTCATGTGACTTCTCTGTTTGGTTGAAATGTCATGGCACCAAATTCAGAGAATTTTCCCAGGGCTACTTAATATATATGCCAAGTTTGAAGAAATTCCATCCACTAGTAAAGACGATATAGGTAGACAAACTTGCGGAGCCAGCAGATACAGCGGAGGCGGCGGACCCTTCCGCGAGAATTACTCCCATATGCAAACAAGCGTCCCTCGCGGGACACTTAATTACCAAACGACACTACTATGGTACATACTAAACCACGGACTCGGCCAAATCCAAAAGTCCATTTTTCTTGGTCGGCCTCCCGAGTTAGCATTCAGTCCCACATGGTAAGCTATTGTAGCGTAATAAAAAGTATATCAAGCAATCTAAATGGCCCCAAATGAGCAAAAATTTCAGTCCATCCTGGACCATTTCAGAAGTTTGTTAGGAGGAGGCACAATCTTAAGCATTGTATGATCACAAATTGACTAGCGCACCCTTCCTTTCATTTGTGAGCATTTCGGGAGTATGACCTTCGACTGAAATAGCACCCACATTCATCTATATGCCAGGAATTGTTTGGGAAACTCACCCACTCTAGTTAAAATGTCATACTATCAAGCAATATGGATAAAATTCAACCCGCAACTAGACCAAAGATGCACCTGTATCCACCTGAAAAGGACAACTAAGATGGATTTGGAGATAAACAACATTTTTCAATAATAAGCGAGTTGTAAGGATTTTTAAGTTTGGATACCCTAGTTTGACCTAGAAGCAGGGGCCCAAGGTCAAACCTGAACATGTCAAAAAATTCCTAGCTCATGATTTCCTATAGTTTGGTTTCACATTGTAAAATCTCTGGGACCAATAATAAGCAAGATATAAGCATTTTGAACTATGGCTGTCCTCATTTGACCTTGAAGGAGGGGCCCAAGGTCAATTCTGACCACATCAGAAGATTCCTAGCCCATGATTTCATATAGCTTGGTTTCACATTTCAAGCCTCTAGAACCAATAGTAAGTGAGTTATAAGTACTTTTAAATTTGGTTATCCTCGTTTGACCTTGAAGGAGGGGTCCAAGGTCAAATCTGACCACATCAGAAGATTCCCAGCCCATGATTTCTTATAGGTTGGTTTCAAATTGCAAACCTCGAGGACCAATAGTAAGGGAGATATAAGTAGTTTTCATGATGGACAAAGAAATGCCTGTGGCGGCCATGTGGTTTTTTCAAAACAAGGCCAAAAATAGTCCCAGTAAAGATTTTGTAATGAGGAAAATATCCTGCGAATTAGAGATCTCTACCTGTAATACCCTTTGCTCTAGAGGGCCAACAAAACTCCTTGCTCTGAAAGTTGAAAAAAAGCCCCTGGTGGCCATCTTGTTTTTAAAAATGAGGCCAAAAATAATCCCAGGCAAGATTTCATGGGTATGAATATATTCTGCAAATTTGAAAAGTCTATCTATAATACCTTGGCCTCTAAAGAGGTATCGAGAAAATCTCTACACAGCTGCGGTTGCGGCGTACTCATGCGTGATCCATAGTATCAACCGGATGCTATCCAATGGATGCAAAAATATACTTAAAACATATATTTTTATCCTTAGAAATAGGTGAAGCTGCTAAGCCAATCCTGTTACAAAATAGATGTACCCGGTATTTCCCAGTTGGTAACTCAAATTAAAGGTATGTGATCATGTTCTTTCATTAACACACTGTCAAATATATATCTAAAGCTTTGATACATTTACATAAAATTGTTCTGCATTGTATTTTCCTTTCCATTTTTTCATAAATTTTGAAATAGCAAGCAATATATTAGCTATAAGGTCATAAGGGAAAGTACAAAGCGTAAGAAATATACATCCTATTTCCTTTACCACAAAGTAAAATGTTAGTTACTTTGACAGCTCATTTGTCAGAAGAAAAAGTGGAAAGTATGTATCATTCATTTTACAAGAATTGTAAAATACAGTTCTTGGTAATCATGAGATATAAAGTTTAGGCTTATAAAAAATTATTCAAGCAAAACATTCAGATAAAAATTATGGATTAGCTTCCTATATACTAACTGTAATGGATGAATGTGAGAAAATATTGCAACAAAATTCTTTTATCCTGGAATACTCAACCAGACCTAGTCTATTAGAGAACTAAATTAATGTATATTTATCTTCCCTGGAAATAACTCCAGGCATTCTAAGTTTGGGCATGCCCTTTTTGGCCCTTCAACTGGGAACCCTAGGTCAAATATGACTACACATACATCAAAAAAATAAATATATGAACAATTATAGTTATATGTATTAGATTGGTTGTATTCCCAACCGTCAGGACCAACAATAACCGAGCAATAAGCACTTTTAATTTGTCTACTCTTATTTGACAATGAGGGAGGTATCCAAGGTCAAATCTGACCGCATAAAATGAATCCAAGCATAAGAATATCTAAGGGTTTGTTACACTCTAGGACCAATAATAATGTGAGGTTTAAGTCCAATTACCCTCACTTGTCCTTAAAGTAGGAATCCAAGGTGAAATCTGACAACTTAAAACAAATCCCAACCTCATTGAATGAATGAAACATTAATCACTGTGTTACAAACACACAAAAATACCAATAACAGGTTATCTGCTGCATAAGAATAGCTAATTTTGTGAACTCATTTACATGATCGCCTTTTCAAAATTTGTATTTCCCTGTAGCTCAACATGACATAGAAGCATTAACCAGTTCACGGGCCTCATTTTGGTGAATTTTTTCACATTAAACCTCAACAACACATCCAATATTTTCCATTAGATTTAATTATAATATAAAGAAAATTAGACTTTTTTTCCTGTTTCTCAGTTATCTCACATGAGGTATTCCTATGGTTCAAATCAAGGAAATATATCATGTAGCTGTAGAATATAATAGCCATTAGAGTAATAATCTTAAGTCACTATAATGACATTAACATTTATTAATTTATTAAAGGTGGATGTTTTCCTTGGGCCTTTAAAATCCACCCACAAACTAACTCTAAATAAAACCTATCATGTCATTCTATTAGAATATTATCCATAACAATGGTAACCTTAAAGTCACTATAATTTATCTTTTGGACTATAACATTACCATAGACTGGCATAGAGTGGATATCTTGCAGAGGCTGAGATATGACCAGTCATAGCAAGTATAAATAAAGTGAAGTGTATAGTTTTTTTTCTAAATTTACCAATACAACAGAAACCTTTAAGTCACTATAATTAAGTTATCTTTGGGAATTTAAGGTTAACAAAAATAGCAACAGAGATGCCTGTACTCCACAGCCCATAGAGCAAAAAGTGTTTGTTCTATAAAGATCTAAATAATTTTACGCAGAGAAAATAAAACTTAAGAGAGAGAAAATGTTTGTAAAGATAAAGTATTAAAATAAGACAATTCAATTGCAAGACTATAGCATTATTCAGTAAACTAAAAATTATGCAGCTATAAAAAATTATTAATATTAGTATATCTATCAATGGAAATAGCACAATAAAGTAAAAGTACATGAAAGAATCAGTTATAGGTCTTTGTCATAAGATGAATATGTCTCAAATATGGCAGGTGAACACGCTTTGGCAGAGCCAAGGTTAAAGGTCATGCCATGACTTAGCATACCTACACTCCCAAACCAATGGCCAATCCAAGAATCAACTTCCTACAACTTACAGTTTCTGAGACATTGCCAACAACATTTTAAAGGTCGAGGTAACTACAGCAAGGATAACGGTCAAATAAAGGTTACACCATGATGATGCACACCTACACCCTCTATCCAATGTCCCCATCAAGTATCAAATTCCCACACCTTACAGATTCCAAGATATAGTTCAGAAAAGATTTCAAAGGTCAAGGTCACTACAGTAAGGTCAAAGATCAAATCAAGGTCACAACATGACGTTGCACACCTACACTGCCTAACCAATGTCCCTACTAAGTATCAACTTCCTACACCTTACAGTTTCCAAGATATAGCCCTGAGAAGATTTTGAAGGACCAGGTCAATGACACAAAGTCAAATTAAGGTCACACCATGACATTGCACATCTACATCCCTCAACCAATGTCCTTACCAAGTATCAACTTATTACACAATATAGTTTCTGAGATATAGCTCCAACAAGATTTTTAAGGTCAAGGTCACTACAGCAATGGCAAAGGTCAAATCAAGGTGTCACAATGATGTTGTATACTTACACCCCCTAACCAATAGTCCCTACCAAGTATCAACCTTCTATACCTTACAGATTCTGAGATTATAGCCCAGACAAGATTTTAAAGGTTAAGGTCACTACCCCAAGGTTAAAGATCAAATCATGGTCACACCATGACATTGCACATCTACACTCCCTAAACCAATGTCGATACTGAGTGTTAACTTCCTACACCTTTCCTTTTTCCAAAATATAGCCCTAAAAAGATTTTACTGGACAAGGTCACCACAGCATGGTCAAAGGTCAAACCAAGGTCACAACATGACACTGCACACCTACAACCCCTAACCAATGTGCCTACCAAGTATTAACTTTCTACACCTTACAGTTTCTGAAACAAAGGCCGGACAAGACTTTTAAAGTCAAAATCAAAGTAGCAAGGTCACATCAAGGATATACTATGACATTGCACACCTACACCCTGCAACCAATGTCTCTACCACATATCAACTTCCAACACCTTACTCTCTCTGTGATACAGCCTATACAAGTTTTTTCCTGCCACCCACCCACGTACCATCGGTGAAAACAATACCCAGACTGCCCTTAAAGGCTGTGAGGTAAAAAGTGGACACCTTTCACTGGCCTAAGTACACGCATATAGTAAATATAAACCAGAAAGCATTTCTAAAGCACAAACTCCGCCAACACAGCTGTCTATTGCTACACTGTAATTTCCCCCAAATACTGCTTTATTATTATTTTTGGAGTTTGACGACAAAGGGTTTAACCCAAAGTCATTGACAATGGGACTGTTGAAACTTAGAGATTATTTTTTTTATTTCCAAAATTTAACTATAATTTCTTCCTTTGGTCAAGCTTTAGCCATACAAAAAGAAAAGTCATAAAGATACTGTCACTAGTTTGGAACACAGACAAGCACACCCAAAACATAACCTCCATGGCAGAAGTAATGAATCCAAAATCCAGTTTTTGGACTAATCATCCAAACAAGGAAATGGGCTGTATTTTATAATCCGACAGGCCAGAGAGAGGCAACCACACACAATTATATGTACAAACACTCTGTTCCTTGGGCCATATTCCAAGCAACATAAAATGCTATCTAAAAGGAATTTTGTGAAAATTTTCTTTTTCACACTTACTAGTATTTAATTTGCAAAAACATTCAGAATTCATAAACATATTTAAATATATCAAACTTTATAACCTGTGCTTGTTTATGTTTTATCCAAAATCTGTATAGAGTATCCAATGAATAATTAATCCTGAACAATATTTATGATTATTATTAAGTCATCTGTATGGTTGACAAACATTACCATATAAATACAATGTACTGCAAATACCAGTTTCTATTCCAGTACTGTGATGTTTCACACACAAGTTAATATATCTGAGAATAAGAACAAAAGTGAACTACAATATACACAATTTATATTTTTATATATATCGTATAAGTACTATTCACTGTATTCTGTATAACGATTGTTAATTCACAGAATTAACTACTGATAAAAACTTTCCCTGTCCCACTTGTGCATGTCAGAATTTACAATATCTATAAGGACTTGTGACCAGAATCAACATAATTCACTAACCAGTCTGCTTAACTGGTTCAACAAACCAGGAAGTAAAAATACAGACTTTTTGAGTGGATTGTTGTTTACTCCCAGAATATTTTGACATATTGTACACAATGAATACATTTCCTTGTGACCATAGACCTTGCCTGTTGGTACCAATGACAGTAATTTGTGATCACCATTTTGTTTTTGCATGTGATTATTTTTGTAGTCTTTTTGGTGAATTTAGAGAATTGGAAGTTCCCAGCTGTTTGCATGTATATAAATATCTATATTGTGTCATTCAGCATGACCATAACCTTAGCTTTGTCAAGACAGATATACATCAACCTATTGATATGCAAATGACAGCTATTGTCCTACAGTCTAGATCAGTTGGTTTTGAATGGTGTGTGAGTGTGATTAAGATGTATTTCATGACACTGACATTATATGATTTTCTACTCCTTCATTTATGGAATCTATAGTTCTAATGATAAAAAACCCTTCCAAAAACAAGAGATTTAAACCTACTCAAACAATATAAATGCATATTTTCACTCTGAGTGTTGATTAAATAAGTTTAAAATTACATTACACATATTTAATTTAATAAATAGAATAATTATTCTATATTTAACCACACCAATTGGGACATATTACTGTAAATATGTGTAATTAAAAATCATATTACTGTAAATATGTGTAATTAAAAATCAATTAAAGATAGATCTGATTGAAAATATGGGAATTGATAATAAATAAATAAAAAATTAATCAAAAAGATGAAAACTATCAAATGGTTGAAGAAATTAAAATTACCAATCAGCGTACACATTTAAACTGAGGTATGAATATTCAATCTTTATCAAGTGTAAATAATCTACAAGTATAGTTACTAAATTGGACAGCCTCACTCCCGCTTCAAAATCTCTAAACTAGATCATATATTTACCAATACTTAAATAGTATTTGAGGCAGTTGAAACTGACCTGCATAAAGTATACAGTCAGTAAAATCTCCACAAAATTTAACACATTCATTATAAAAGTTATACAACATTATGCATAGTCTTATCATACAAGCAATATGGGCTAGATTCTACAAACATACAAGTAACATATTTTAGCAGTAAAATCATGGAATACAATTAATAAAATACACCTTGGAAATCTTACATATAAAATCTTTCAAAGGAGCAACTAACATTTGTACGACTGCTCATGGGAGGCTTTTATTTATGATATTTGTGATTCAGTCAGTAAACTTGATTGTTTTGAAAGTAAAGCGATAGAACCTACTCTTTAATTAAAAAGGAAGTAATGTCACCCACTAATAACTGAGCCATATTTTGTATGTGTTCTAAATATAAAATATATATCTTCTGCCAACTGTGAATAAATATCTTACGACTTGAAATAGAGACAAGGAGATACATCCAGAAATAAGTGGACGACAGAATAATTATGTAAATTGTACAAGAAATATGTACGGGATGAAATTTATTTTTTGTGTACTGCTGAACCAGTAAATTTCATCACCTATTGAGGTTATTCATCTGTCATTCAAACCCTCCTGAAGGGCCAGCAATATTTTTTGTTTAAACAATGTAATCATCGTTTTACGATATTAATGTATAATTTAATGGTGAAATTTAAGCAGGAAAACATTTGAATATTGTCATAAAATGCAGGTGAGCAACTTCACTTTGTGACGAAACTCACTGGCTGAGCAGTAGGACCATTGTGAGAAAAGTATTCATCAAAAGTATGAAAAATTTATTTTGATATCCGCTTTTGATAAAATTAAAATACTTAGTCTACTAAACTTTGTAGCTGAAATGTAGAACTATAGAAATGTTGTTATTTTTAATCTACAAATATTTTTTTTATTATTAGTAGCGAGTACTATAGACTTATGAGCTCCTTAATGTTGGATATTGTACTGTGTACTGACTTAAACTATTATAAAAATCTTATTGTAATTCAACAATTATGGAAGTTAAATACTTACCTAATATCCTCACTATTGCTTGTTTTGGCTGGAGCAAACATAAACAACCAAACAAGAATATTTTTTAAAGAAATATTCTTGTCGGTACTACTGCGCATATGGTGAGTGCACATGCGCTTCAGCCCAGAAACCCCGTTTCGCTTCACTCTAATTTTGGGAGCAATTATATGAAGATATTGCAAACCAAAAATTTCAAAAGGTGGGGTGGGCAGGGAGGGAATATGAATCTAGTGAAGGTTAGGTAAGTATTTAACTTACAAGAAGCTAAATTACAGTAAAATGTTCACATTTTAATGTGTAAAATAACTTTACCTTATCCTTACCATTGCTTGATTTCAACTGTACTGGTGGTGGGCTTTTTAAACTTTTTGACACAGAAAGAGTAGGTACAAGCAAAGTAAAGACAATGTACCAATATGAAGCATTCTTGTGAGGATAAAGTGCAGTTGTTCATTCTTTCTGAAAGCTGATACATGTCACTGTATAAACACTTGATTACAGATGACAACACTCTCTTGATCAGCCTGGTACATATAAGATAAACAGGCATAAATATGAGAGTGTACACAACCACTTGAGTAATAAGTATACAGACAATTTATAAAATACAATAATTAAACTTGTGAAATAATCCAATAAAAAGTTGAATTCCAAATAACACATCCACATTCTAAGATAGCCAACAAAAACAATGAATGGCACCTATTGGCATGGTCACATGACCATTAAGGGGCTTCCTCATCCACACTCACTCACTGGCTTCTTAAGGTACCTTAAAAATGTTTCTCAACGTTGGCCAGTGAGTTGGATGGCTCCAACATATAGCTTGGCCAGGAAATGTAAGTGTATTTTTCACAATAAAAGTATAATACAATATAAGTGAACAATATAATGAGAGAAACTAAGATCCCAAAGGGTAGTCTAACCCTTCATCCAAGCCACTTCCTTCATGTAAAAATTTGTTAATGTGGAGTGGGACCTCCAGAAGCATGCTCCCAGGATCTAATCAAGGGAAACACCTCCTTTAAAGGCTGAAGAAGCCGCTATAGAACACACATCATGAGCCTTAGCCTTGGAAACATTCTCGAGTCTCAAGGTCAGAGCTCTGATAAGTTAGTAAAATAGTATGTTTTAGCTAAGATGAAATGTTTGCCGTTTGAATGTCATCTGAAAAGCCATCTTTAAAACAGATGAACAGTAAATGTTTCCCTTGTCTAAGATCTTCAGTCAAGATAGTATCTTAGAGCTCTAATTGGTATAGAGTCATATCAGCAGTCAAAGAATGGTCAAGAGTAGGCTTAAAAACAGGAATGACCACAGGTTGAATAATATCATGTCCATCAGATGCTCGCTGATTCTTTGCCAGAAAACTAAAATGGAGCAACAATGACCTCCTTCCAACCAGTCTTGAGTTTCAAGGGTTTAATAATCCAAGCATGAACCTCACACTCCTCCTGCCAGAGGACAAGGCCATGAGAAAACTGTTTTGAATGCCAGAATTTTTTAAAGAAGCATCCTAAAGTGGTTCAAATAGTGATTTGGTCAAGGCTAAGAATACCAAAGATAAGTCCCAAGAGGGTAAAGCTCTATACTTCATTGATCTATCTCTATGAAAACTGGTAATCAGCCTATTCAGTTTACAACTTGACTGATTTACACACCAAAAGAACCTAACGATCTGCAATAGCAGTAATGTACCCTGCAATTGTGGTAGGTTTCATATTATTTTATCAGTGAACAGATAGATAAAAAAAATCTGCTATTGAGGAGAGAAAAGGCTGTTGAAAGTCCAGCTCACTCTCCTTGCACTTAACGATTCAAAATGGTCCACCTTGATTCGCACTCTTCTTGGTGAAAGTCTGAGGTGCCTTAATTCTTTTTGCTACTATAATTTGGTCTCGAGTCAAGATGTAAAACATAGAGATTGACATAAAGCAGATTTTGGTAAAATGTCTGACTGAATGGTTGTTTAAGGAGACATTCCAAATGCGTCGGAGCAATGGTGGTTTTGTGGATAGGTCTATCAGGTTTCAAAACCAGCTCATCCCTGGCCACCCTGGTTCTACTACTATCATTTGACAAGTATAAGTTCTCATTTTTGGCACTCAAGTTTTGGAACAAGAGCTTTTGGACAGGAGGCATAACTGTTGCAAATATGTCTACCATTGGACTATTATAAATCTGGCCAATCATCTGTAAAATATGGGATGAAGAGGCCATTCTGTTTGTATGATTTTGTCCCTGCATGAGAGGCTGTCTGCAGTTACATTTAGAGAGCCATGAATGTGGCGAGCCCTCAACAAAATTGCTCTGGGATTGAAAAAGCGATTAGATGCCACACCATCAAACATATCTCTAAGGAGTGGGTCGCACTTTGTTGAGATAACACACTATTGTGGCATTGTCTGAAGCAACTAGAACCCTGGGGCCGATTTCACAAAAGGACTTAGCCCAGACTTAGGCTTAAATTGAAGACTTTTGTCTCAAAATGAGGCTAAGTCTGTGATCTAAGACTTGGAGGATTTCACAGAGCTGCTAAGTCAAGGCTTTAGCTAAGTCTACCCAAGAGTGGGCTTAACTTTTGTAAACAAAGGCTTAAATATGGCCGCCATATATTTTTCTCACTTCAAAATTTTAAATGCTTGAAAAGAAAGAATAAATATATAGAACACCTCCCTAAATTATTTTTTGGACATGTCTGTGTGATTATATATGATAAGCTTGGACTTCGCTAAGTCACCCTTTGTAAAATCCATTTAAGTCCAGGACTTAGCAAAGACAAAAAACTCAGATTTAAATCCTTGACTTAGCCTAAGTCTGAGACCCTTTGTGAAACCGGCCCCTGTTCTTTTGAAGGTGAGTTTGAAAAGCCTTTACTACAAGAAACACAGCCTTCAGTTCTAAAATATTTAAATTAATTAAGACCTGTCTCTGTGACAGACCTCTTGCTGCTGACTGTTAGGTCTCCCGAATATGCTCCCCAACTCTTTACAGATACACCTATGAATATCAGGAGATTGCGCTCCTCTGCATGGAGAAGACGACCTACAAACACATTCTTTGGATCTTTCCACCAGATCAGATGACTTCTCAAAATCTCTGAATAGGGAAACTGAATGTCTAGCGATTGGGGATATTGCCAATAAATATTCAGGTATCACTGAAACAGTCATATGTGTAATCTGCCTATTGTGACTGTCTTTTCTAGACAGGCTAGAATCCCTATGAATGACACAAGAATTTTTGGAGTGGCTGTCAAACTTGTTTGTAAACCCTCTATCGCCTTTATCAAGAAACCCACTTTTTTCTGTGGGGGACACTTTTCCCCTGCTTATGTCGAATCTGTAACCAAGGAAATCAAAGTGTTGAGTTGGGTTTAGTTCTAACTTTTGAAAGTTTATCACCCAACCTAGTTCTTTTACAAACGCCACAAGTTGTTTTGTACTGGTCTAAGCAATTTGCTGTGTTGGAGCATGTAGTAACCAATCATCTAGGTACTGATGAATGCAAATTCCCCTGTTTTGAAGCATGAGTTTACTTCTTTTGCAATGCGGGTGAACTAGAGAGGAGTCGTAGCAATACCAAAAGGAAGTGCCCAGAACTGAGACGTCTGGCAGGCTACATTATATCTCAGAAGACTTTGTGATTTTTCTGTGTTTGGGGATGTGGAAGAACATGTCTGTTAAATCAAGCGAGACTACCCGTTCCCCTTTGCAAAAGCCATTTCTGAATACCTCTGCTGTTTACAATAAGTAATCAGCTGTAAAATCCCAGGTTTGAACACATATTTACTGGGGTTACAACGCCCATTTGAACTACTGGAACTACAAAATATTAAGATGAAATGCTTGTTTTCCTGTCTGAGAATATTTGCTTTGAATTGTGGGCATTCTCGACAGTCTGACTGGTTGTTTTAGAAGCATCTTGTAACCGTATTACAGAATTTGAACAACTCTGAGATGGCTTTTTAACCAAACCTTGTAGTATGACAGCAAAAGGTCTCTGGTTTAAGTTTTACTGAAGTGCTTCATTATCACATAATAGGGCCACCACGACCCCTTCTTGTAGGTTGTGATGACCTTTGCAAGTTTTTGTTGTCAGATTTGCCACAAAAAGAACTTTTCCACTGATTCTCAGTCAATGTGAAGAGTTGTGGCCATAGCTTGAAATAACATTTCTAGAATTTAAGAACTAAAGATTGGTTTATTAACTATTCTTATTCTTTTGGTTGACCTTTAACATTAGTACTTGTTTTTACATTATTGAGTACTGATGGTGAAAAGGTCTGCAGAAATGAAGCCTGATCTCCTCAAGTGATTTCTGGCATGTTTATGAAGGTTATGGGTAGAGTACTTCGGAGTTGTAATTGAGTCTGGCCAGTTTCATATTGCAAGCCATATTCACAAAGGCTTCAGCTGTACTTTGTAATGTTTTCTCAATAGACAATTTTAAAGTGGTAGGAAACTGAAATTAAATATAATTGAGGGGTTCATCGAGGTCTTTTATCCTCACATAATGCTTTCTCAATAGGAAATTTAATGTAATTGGGGAGTCTTTCAATGTCTTTTACTGAAGGATTCATCGACAGATGCCAAACATTAGCCTGCAGTAACTCTTCCATGTTTGAAAAACACTTTCCAGAGTCCTGACAAAAGGGTGACTGAAACCCCAACTGGGCACATTCTCGCATTCTGCAGTCTCCATCATTGTAAACTGTCTCGCAGGTACAAAAATAGATGGGGAAGAAGATGTAAATTCCCAACAAATGCTGCAAAAAGAATCCTGGCATTTGGGTGCTGAAGTGGAGAACTCAGTAAAGAGGTAGTTCTGTACATGGTGGTCTTGTGTAGTACCATGAGGTCTGTTTTAAATGAAGAAGACAGCAATCTCTTCCCAAGTATGAAGAATCTTCATCTGTCTCTTCTTCATTAGCTGTGCAGACTTAATCTGACGAAGCATGAGATTTCACAGAACGTAGGGGTTTATATCAAGTTCTGAACTCCGAAATATCTTGTGTTGTCATAGAATGATTTTTCTGTGGCCACATTTTATTATGCAAGTGCAGAATCTTCGATAATAGCCTCACGAGAGGTAGCAGAACTGTTGTCTTCAAAAGCTGCATTTCACCCTAGGCTAACATCTAGCATGTGGTAAGACGAAGATTTGTCTCTAGCCATGTTTTGTGTACAACTGCAGAATCTGCCGTAATATCCTCACGAGAAGTAGCAGAACTGTTACCCGATGCCAAAGGTGTTTTGTCTGGCCATTTCATCTGAAGCAAGAGCAGACTCTGCCGTAGTACATTCACGAGAGATAGCAGAGCTGTTTCTTGATTGTAAAGCTGTAATATGACCTTGCATAAGATCTAGCCAGGCTAAAATAAACTGTAGAGGGTCATTAGAAGGCATGTAGAGGAACACTTTTCTGTACAGGTAGTAGCACTTCTCCAGAACACTTTCTTGGAGTTCAATATTTTCCTCAATGTGGCACACTTCTTACAAGAATTCTAGTCTCTACATGACAAGCAATAAGGTGTTAATTACAACAAAATAAAATGATGACAACCTGAGGCAAGCTTCTGTCCCTTGGTCTTGGCTTGTCCTTCAGCCATGTTGAAATTATTGGTAAAAGAAAAACTTTCTCTAAATGATATTTGCTCTCCCACAACCAAAATTAGAGTGAAGGGAAGTGGGGTTTCTGGGTCTAGGTCTATGAACACTCACCATATACGCAGTAGTACCAACAAGAATATTTCCTTAAAAATATTCATGTTTGGTCATTTATGTTTGCTCCCGCCTACACAAGCAATAGTGAGGATAAGGAAAGGATACTTTACACATTATAATAAAATAAATTAACAAATAACATATTTAAAGTATAGCCCATTGAAACATCCCCAGGTTTGAAGATAACTGAAAAATGTGTGGAAGTTTTAATGCTTGGTCCTTATAAATCAAAAACTATAAGTTGAAACAAAAATCTACTTCAAATTTGGTGGGCAGATACTTACTGAGGTACATTTAGATTCCTTCATATTTCGTGAAATTTGAGCGAAAATTAAATCAGGAGATATTTTTTACTTATTTTTAATTTGGCATATGCAGATAAATTTGCCTCTCTTCCTCATGTACATAGCTCAATATCATGTCAGGATTTTCTCCAGTCAAAATTGAATGCTCTTGTGACATAAGAGTCTTCCTATGAAAATGAGGTTATTTTTTATTTTACTTCAAAATATTTATAAATGTTGAATATGATAAAACTAGAGATTGCGTCTCGACGCAGTGTATCCCCGGACGGGACATAATTAAAGCGTGAATATGTCGGTCTTGAGCCTGTTTCCTGGAGCACCAGGTCAGGATTCTCCATAGTGCCAGATTACTCCCAAAAGCTAATCACTAGTTCTTTCACTTATATCTGTCTTTAAAAATTACATTTCATGGATCCAGAAGATCCATATAGTGATCCGGATCACTTCCAAAATTCAATCTTTTAATCCTTTAAAAAAAATTTCATCAAAATCCGTCCATAAGTTTTTAGTTATCTTGCACACAAAGACATCTGGCAGCCTGGATCCACATGATCCAGACAGTGATCCAGATTACTCCCAAAAACTAATCTCTTGTTCTTTGTCCCATTTAAGACATTTCCTGAAAATTTCATAAAAATCCATCCATGACTTTTTGAGCTATTTGTCTTTAAAAATTACATTTCTTGGATCCAGAAGATCCAGATAGTGGTCCAGATCACTCGCAAAATTGAATCATTTCTTCCTTTTACCACTTCTTCCTTTTACCATTTGTAACATATCCTAAATATATCAAAGTCCATCCGAAGATTATGTGGCAGCCTGGATCCAGATGATGCGGACAGTGATCCAGATCACTCCAAAATTTAATTACTTGTTCCTTGTACCATTTAGGGCATTTGCTGAAACAATCCATCCATAACTTTTTGAGGTATCTGTCTTTAAAAATTACATTTCATGGATCCAGAAGATCCATATAGTGATCCGGATCACTTCCAAAATTCAACCATTTCATCCTTTTACCTTTTCAGACATATCCTGAAAATTTCATCAAAATCCATCCATAAGTTTTTGAGCTATATTGTACACAAACACATCTGGCAGCCTGGATCCGGATGATCCAGACAGTGATCCAGATCACTCCCAAAATCTAATCACTTGTTCCTCGTCCCATTAAGGACATTTCCTGAAAATTTCCTCAAAATGCAGCCATAAGTTTTTGAGTTATCTGTCTTTAAAAATTAAATTTCATGGATCCAGAAGATCCCGACAGTGATCCGGATCACTCCCAAAATTTAATCATATCTTCCTTTTACCATTTTGGACATATCCTGAAAATTTTATCAAAATCCATCTGTCAGTTTTTGAGTTATCTTGTTCACAAACAAACAAACAGAGGGCCAAAAATGACCCTCGGTCAGGTACTTTGGCGGTCAGTGGATGACCTTAAATGAAGATCTGTAACCGGTAAGCCTGGATGCTGGTACTCCATCATGTACTCAACCTCCAAAGCCATTTTCAATAGTTTCCATGCAATGTAGTCAGCATTAAGTGTGAAAATATCTCCAAATTTGCCAAAAATGACCCTTGGTCAGGTACTTTGGCGGTCAGTGGATGACCTTAAATGAAGATCTGTAACCAGTAAGCCTGGATGGTAGAAGTCCATCATGTACTCAACCTCCAAAGCCATTTTCAATAGTTTCCATGCAATATAGTCAGCATTAAGTGTGAAAATATCTCCAAAAAGGCCAAAAATGCCCCTCGGTCAGGTACTTTGGCGGTCAGTGGATGACCTTCAATGAAGAGCTTCAAGATCAAATTTCTGCATGCTTACAGAGGACATATATATGTATTATATATACCAGCCATAGGATGATCTGACTTTCTGTATAGGAGAACTGGGCCAAAAAGTGAAAAATGGCCAAAATCTGACCTTTAAGAGGCCATCAGTGACCTTGAGATTGAAGGTCAAGGTCACAAAACAATAGTGTTCGTGGCATTGCCCATATATACCCACATACCAAATTTGAAAGTTCTAACTAAAATACTTTTTAAGTTATCGCATCCAAAAGGAAATCTCTGCGGTGGCGGCGGCGTGACCGTACTGAATCCTAAGTATCCCCGACTTTCGTCCGGGGATACAATAATGGAAGAAGGCTGCACAGGACACTGCCTGAAAATTTTAAGTACAGGATGCTACATGTACCCAGACCATGGACATTTGACAGCAATACATTTTCTTATTTTGATTGTATTACATCATTGGAATATTTTACAAAAATACTTTCAGTTTGCTTGTGTATTCATGTAAATTTCAAAAGGAAATGGCAGATTCCCCCAGAACAAGTGCAATTTTGTTTCTCTTAGGTTTTCACAAATCAAAAAAGGAACAGAATGAATTCCATTGCAGTATTTCTTTGGTATAAATTATGAAAGGGTGTCACATGACAGTTGATAAGATTTCAAGATCTTTCTTTCTTATACTTTATTTGTGTGTGTGTATAAGTTGTGTCAATTAAAAACTGAATCTCTCAGTTTCAATATTCCTCTCTGGTTCAATAGTAAACTGGCAAATAGTAACCTATTCCAAAAGCATTGGAATTCCAATGGAATTTCTGTTATTGGGCATATTGTCAAATCAAATTTTCAAATTCTAAAAAAAAAGAGGAACTGTGGAGAGCAAATATAATGTTTGCATCAATAACTCTTTAGATTACAGTAGAACCTCACTTATCCGAACCCCATGGGAGACATACAATCCGGCCGGATAATCGAGGGGTTCAGATAGATGAAGGAAACCGAAATTCACGGTCTATGGGTTACCGAGTGGGCGATAATTGAAGAATTTTCGTTTTTATGCAATAAACATAGACGTTGGTGGTCGTTAATAAAATACTTTAATATATTTGTGTTATATCATATAAGTTACCCTTCAATTGTCGTTTATTTGCTCCATATCCATGGATATTTTTGTTTAAAATATTACGCGGACTTGAACTGGTTGTGTTCGGTTGGTGCATGCATTGTCAACGTTTTAATTTTAGATTAACATCATCCCGCATATTGTCAATTAAAAAACTCCGGGAGATTATTTATTGTAAAATCCCAAGCGAACACACCTTCAGTGATACGCGTATGATTGTTTTTTTTTTCTTTTCTATACATTGTCTGTCTGTGAACCTACTCCAGGAGATTATAAACTGCGAAACCCAACCAAACACACTTTCATTGATTGGCGCATTATCAAAGAAGTTGTGTAGCGGGGTCGTGTAATTGAATTAATCCCTCCCCTATTGTAACAATAGTGATAAAGATGAAAGAAGTTAGGCGTCTCTGTGAATGGTACGTTTCATAAAGCACTGGAATACATCGTTTCAGAGACTGTGTAAAATCTTGTATTATCGCTCACGCTTGACCGTGTTTTATATGTAGGGAGACATGATTTCGGTTCGGTTAATCCGGAGATTCGGATTATAGAAGGCCGGATAACCGAGGTTCTACTGTACTTACAAATTCATTCAACTGTCAACTGTGAAAAGATTTTTAATGAATAATGCCTTTTTGATAACCAAAAAGTCCTCCTTTTCACGACCTTTTATTCCTCAGCACATTTCTATGTTACTTAACTCTAAACAGGGTTGCAAAGATATTTATAATATTATGATTAACGCACATGAAGTAGAATGCAAATATAAAGTTAAATGGAACAAAGATCTTACTTTAAATATTGATAACTCAACTTGGGAAAAATGACTTTAGGCAGATATTTTATAATGTCCAAGACAACAGCTTGATGTGGTTGCAATATATAGTGATTCATAGAATACAGCAAGGATATATTATGAAAAATGTCAATAGAAGATTCAAACACCTGTAGAATATGTCAATGTGAGCCAGAAACACTGGTGCGTCTTTTTGTTTATTGTACACATATAGTAAATTTATGGAAATCCTTGGAGCTATGGATACACTCATGTACAGATAAAAGGATAACTTTTTCACTAAAAGAGATCATTATAGGCTATTTACACTAGAGGAATGCTTTTGCTAACAAAAGCGAAGCATCCCTTAAAGTTTAAAATGCTTTGTGGTTTTAATAAGCATGCTGTAAATCTAAGAATGCACAAAGCTGTACTGTATGCTTTCCCAATACCTCTTTAATACATTCTGAAGGTCTAAAAGCAACAATAAAGGAGATATAAGGCAAAACTCTAAAGCAACTATTTTATGACCCCAGTTTGACCCATAAAGGGGGGTCGGGGGATAAAATTGACCGGCTATATAGATTCTCCACATCTGCTTTCCCAATACCTCTTAATACATTCTGAAGCTATAAAAGCAACGGTAAAGGAGATATAAGGCAAAACTCCAAAGCAGCTATTTATTTTTATTTGGAGTTTTACGTCGCTTTCAACACTGTACAGGTCATATCACGACGGGTAGTAGGAAGGGCAGAGGATACCAGTACATACAGTTCGCTAGGGTTGTGTACTGTAAACTGCCGAGCAACGGCAAGCAACTACCAGCTTTCCCACTTAAGGCCATGACGGGGATCGAACCCCGGCCTCAGAGGTGGGAGGCGAGAGTGTTACCACTCTGCCACCGTGGCCCCCAAAGCAGCTATTTATGACCCCAGTTTGGCCCATAAGGGAGGGTCGGGGGATAAAACTGACCGGCTATTTAGACTCTCCACATATGCTTTCCCAATACCTCTCAATACATTCTGAAGGTCTAAAAGCAACAATAAAGGAGATATAAGGCAAAACTCCAAAGCAACTATTTTATGAACCCAGTTTGAACCATAAAGGTTGGTCGGGGGATAAAACTGACCGGCTATTTAGATTCTCCACATCTGCTTTCCCAATACCTCTTAATACATTCTGAAGCTATAAAAGCAATGGTAAAGGAGATATAAGGCAAAAACTCCAAAGCAGCTATTTATGACCCCAGTTTGGCCCATGGGGGGGGGGGGGGGGTCGGGGGGTAAAACTGACCGGCTATTTAGACTCTCCATATATTCTTTCCCAATACCTCTTAATACATTCTGAAGCTATAAAAGCAACAATAAAGGAGATATAAGGCAAAAACTCAAAATCAGCTATTTTATGACCCCAGTTTGACCCATAAGGGGGGGCCGTGGGGTAAAACTGACCGGCTATTTAGACTCTCCACATATGGTTTCCTATTACCTCCCAGTACATTTTATAGCTCTAAATGCAATACTTAAGAAGATAATAGAGGGGTTGGCCTAAATTTAAGGCTTTCAGAGGGGAAGGTGTCAGAAAATCACTCATAAATGAGACATTTTTCAAGGGATTGCTCCCAAAATCTAACCAGCTCACGTTTTCGATAGTATGAACAGGCGTGTCAAATTATAAGGCTGTGTAGCAAGTAGTTTTTCCTGAACTGCGATGATGGGGGGGGGGGGTGTACTTCAACAAATAGTTTTTGATCATGTGACCTTCATAAAGGTCAAAGGTCAACTTTAAGCATGCAGAAAAATTTTCCCACGCCTAAGGTATATAACTGCCAAATATGGTTTGAAACCTTCTAATAATAAGGGAGATATTCAAGGGAGACCATAATGCGGCGGCGGCGGCAGCGGCAAGGAAACTGAGGCGAAAACAAATAAGCGCCCTTTCAGGGACGCTTAATAATTATTATCCAATTAATATGATTATAGCTGTAACAAAGAGTTATATCTTCTTAAGTGCAGTACATGAGTCTATCCCAAATATTAATGATATCAAAAATAAGCTCCGGAAACAATATGAAGATCAGTATCATCTAAATATTGAGGTAAACAAGGTTGACAAGTTTACTTATCAATGGCGTCCTTATACAAACTTATTCTATCCCTGATGTTGAAATGGTGTATATTTTATAAGTTAAATACCTGGTAATTGATGTGATTTGGGTAAAAAAGGGCAGCTCAGTTATCATAGTAAATGATATATTATGTAGTTTAGTCTTTGGTTATATAACATATTGAATATATGGCATGTATGCACTGATATGTATGTATAATTGTGACCATTAAAAATTTAAAAAAAAAATAATTGGTCAAAGGTCAAATTTATATCTGTTATAAATTGTACCATGTTTATAGATGATGATAAACTACCAAAATCTTGTTTATAGGCCTTATATTAGTGTTACGATCGAATGTAAATATGGAAACCGGGTCCCGAAAACAAAAATTCGGCGGAAACCGGGTTCGCTCGAATTAGTATACACCAAGCTGTAGTCACACTGTAAAATCTTCTGCACGCGTACATGAACAATTATTTCAACTAAAATGCGGTTTATTTTTCGATAAAATCTGATATTTTGGATATTATTTCACTGTATATTGGCAACATTATACAAGTAAATGTTTTCAGCGTTTTTGTGCAACAATTTATACGTTTGAGGTGAAATATGTGACATTTCGGGAACCGGTTCTTGGACTTTTGTCACCGGATTTCGTTTACGTTTATATGAATCGAATAGAAACCAACTATCCGGTTTGCCGTCTTTACCACTACCTTATATTACAGGCTTATTCAAGCGATACAATATTGCTTCAGCTGTTTGAAAAACTGGGGTAAATCCAAACAAGTGTCCCCTGTTCAAGGTTACATGTCAATGTTAAAGTTTCATGTCCCATTCAACAGTCAGGATCATATTGGGACAGGTGCTCAGCACTGTCACTTGTGGAGTTGAATCCAGATAGAGGTGACTGCCTCTGATTAGATGGCAAAACTGCTAATGCACTAGGCCACTGAGGACCCATCACTCCAGTTCAACGTTTTGGCTGTGTTGCTTGAGTTTTTTTTTTTAAATGTCTGCGAAATAACTTGCACAAGAAACAGATGACAAGATTTAGGTGGTGACCCAAACCATTGTATCAACCCAGGAATTTTTAAAGGACTTTTTTCATTGAACTTACAAGCAATATTGGAGGTGACGGGCCTTGGAGGAGGTATATGCTCTCCAAGTGCTCTTGCCCCTTATACAAAATTGCTTTAGTGACTGGGACTATGTTTTACGAACAATTCAATTTTTGACAGAAGTGAGGCACCCCAGTATGAGGTTGGCATATATGGAAATGTTTCAAATAAAACTTATTTTAATGATTATCCCTTTTATCTGAACAACCTAGAAAGGTTAAAATGCCTTCAAACCATAGAAGGTTGTAAATACAAGAGACATGTCACTGTAAAACACCAGGGAAATTCAGGTTTAGGAGAGCGGAAATTTATTCATAAAACCAAATATTCAAATAATCGACTGTCAGTTATTAGGGGTTGCACTGTGCAATCAATTAAAGAAAAACAATAAGGGCACAGACCTCCATTCACTGGTAAAGTGTCCCCATCATCACCATCATCAGAAAATTCACCTTCTTCAAAGCCAGCAAAATCATAGGGATCTTCATCATCTACGGAACCAAAATAAAAAATAAACAAGAATACAAAAGAAAAATAACTTCAGTAAAATATGTTGAACGAGCATGAACAGGCACTGTATCAGCTGTGTTTTTAGCTTCACAGTACAAGTGAAAGTAAAGAGATTAAAATAGCATTGGAGATGCTCATACCCCACAGCCTCGGGAAAAAATTTTCAACACCATGAGATATAGAAGTTGTGAACCAGTACAAAGGTCTGGATACATTCAGAGCAGTGCCAGTTATATAAAGATCCAAATAAAGTTTAAGTAGAGAAAATAATGTCTAAAAGAAAGAAAATGTAACTATGTAAGATAAAGTATTAAAACAAGATAATTCAATTAAAGATGACAGGATCAATCAGTAAACTAAAAATAGCATCAGAGATGCCCATACCTCACAGCCTAGGGAAATATTTTCAACACCATGAGATATAGAAGTACTGTATAAGTACAAAGTTCAGGATACTTTCAGAGTTATATAAAGTTATATAAAGTTCCCAACAATGTTTAAATAGAGAAAAATAATCAGAAAATACTGCCTAAGAGAAAGATAATGCATGTTCTTTATCTACATCTGGCATGGCCCAATTATGGTTTAGATGTTTTGAATATTACCATGCATACAGAAGTGGTAATACATTCAATGAATGCTTATGTGTTGGAGCAAAATTTGTGGCTCACTTGATGAAATTCCATCTGTTACAATGGGAAGTTGTAAAAGTAAAATTCTTAATGAATTCTAATATGATTTTAACAGTGCTTAATTTGCATGAAAAGACAGACCCAAAGACTGCAAGAAGACTCAAAGGTCAAGGTCACTACGACAAGGTCAAAGGTCAAATCAAGGTCACACCTTGACGTTGCACACCTACACCCCTAATCAATGTCCCCATCGTCAAGCATCAAATTCCTACACCTCACAGTTTCCGAGATATTGCCCGGACAAGATTTTGTAGGTCAAGGTCACTACGGAAAGGTCAAAGGTCACATCCTCGTCAGACCATGACGTTGCACACCTACACCTCCTAACCAATGTCCCCACCAAGTATCAAGTTCCTACACCTTACGGTTTCTGGGATATAGCCTGGACAAGATTTTATAGGTCAAGGCCACTACAGCAAGGTCAAAGGTCAAATCAAGGTCACACCATGACACTGCACACCTACACCCCCTAACCAATGTCCCTACCAAGTATCAACTTCCAACACCTTATGGTTTCCAAAAGATAGCCCGGACAAGATTTTATAGGTCAAGGTCACTACGGCAAGGTCAAAGGTCAAATCAAGGTGAGACCATGACGTTGCACACCTACGGCCCCGAACCAATGTCCCTAGTAAGTATCAACTTCTTACACCTCACGGTTTCCGAGATATAGCCCGGACAAGATTTTATAGGTCAAGGTCACTACGGCAAGGTCAAATGACAAATCATGGTCAGACCATGACGTTGCACACTTAAACACCTCCTAACCAATGCCCCTACCAAGTATCAAATTCCTACACCTTACGGTTTCCGAGATATAGCCAGGACAAGATTTTATAGGTCAAGATCACTACGGCAAGGTCAAAGGTCAAATCAAGGTCAGACCATGACGTTGCACACCTACACATCCTAACCAATGTTCCTACCAAGTATCAACTTCCTACACCTTACAGTTTCTGAGACACAGCCTGGACAAACTTTTTCCCGCTGCCCGCCCGCCCATCCAGACACCATGGGTGAAAACAATACCCCGACAGCTCTTAAGGGCTGTGGGATAAAAATTACAAAGCTGTAAAATTCATTAACTGGAGTAGTTAGCTGTCAATTCAAACAGAACATGTAACATGTAATAACAGAAACAAGTACCTATAACTTGGCCTAGTACATTGGGAAACTGATGCAAATTTGTATCTACTGGAAAGACAACTCACCAAAGCCAGTGAACCATCGTTTGACCTTGAAGGAGATGCCCAAGGCACAATCTGACTACATCAGAAGATTCCCAGCCCAGGATTTCCTATAGGTTGATTTCACATTGCAAACCTCTAGGACCATTAATAAGAATTTTATTATAGAAGTTATTAGCACTTTTAAGTTTGACTGTCCTCGTTTGACCTTGAAGGAGGGGTCCAAGGTCAAATCTGACCACATATTCAGAAGATTCCCAGCCCATGATTTCCTATAGGTTTGTTTCACATTGCAAACCTCTAGGACCAATAAAAAGGGAGATATAGGCACTTTTAAAGTCCACTACGTGGGGTACTTTAGCACTCTGTGGATGACCTTGAATTAAAAGCTTCAAGGTCAAATGTCTGCAAGGTTGTAGAGGACATGTATATCTGTTATACATATCACCTATGAAGAGATTCAAACCTTCTACTTATGAGAACCAGCCAGTAGAAAAAGGTAGATAAGTTTCAAAGAAATACCCGCAGCGGCCATCTTGTTTTTCAGAATGAGGTTAATTTCAGTCCCAGAGAGGCTTACATCCAAATGAAGATATCCTGCAAATTTAGTGAAGCTAGCTGGTGTAGCTTTCCTCTCACAGTGCTAATGTTGAAAATCTCTCTACACGCTGCGGTGGCAGCGGCATATGGAATGATAAACCAAAGTTAGGCCAATTATTTTTGTGGCCTAAGTTCTACTGTATATCATTTAAAACAAACAGCATATCCCTGGGCCTTGTACTTTTGGAGAAGTTGTTTACAGAAACGTGGACGCGTATGCATAAGTGCACACCGCAGACCGATGTAATAATGTCTGCTGACTGACAAGTCAGCTCCCATAAAAATAAAGGTAACTATGCACTTTTTTTGCATGATAAACAAATTGGTTGTTTCCCAAAAAATTTTTGCATTAAAATTTTAAAATAGTTGTGAATTATATCCAAAACTTATTATATTTTTATGAAATTAGAAATATTGTATGAAACAGCTGATATACAATGGATACTGATGTTTTGCTGTATTGTCATGTTCTGCCATGCACAAAGAGTGTGACCTTGTGGGCGACAATATAATATATTTTAGTCGTTAACAACTATCGAGTGAACTAGAAACCCCTCAAGATCTTTCCAAATGGACCCTAATCGCAAATAGAGTAAGAAATCTAAAATTCGCCAGGAATCTAAAATTCGCCACCTCTAAAACCTTAGTTAAATTATACGAAGAAAATGATGTTTTTGTCCAAAAATTGGTATTTTTCAGTTCAAAAAGCCTTAATTTACTATACAGTCAACAAATCTCACCACAACAAATCTCACCACAATTCATTTATTTTATTAGTATTTTCACATGTGGCGAATTTCAGATATGTGGCGAATTTTAGATTTCTTACTCTACCAACCACCTGGGGCCGGTTTCATGAAAGGACTTAAGTCTGGTCTCAGGCTCAAATCTGAGACTTTGGGCTCAAATATTGTAAATATTTTGCTGAGTCTGTGGACTCAGACTCAAAGCATTTCACAAACAGGCTCAACTTGAGATTTGGCTCAGTCATGGGCTTTGAGCCCACCAAGGAGGTGTCTCAAATTTTGAGTCCAAAGTTTGTCATCCAAATACTTGTGTATAAACCAATATAATTTGCATGAAAATGAATTTGTTGAATCTTGAAATATTATATTTTGATTTTGCTTACTAATTACAACTACATATTCAATATTCATAATAAGAAAAGTCAATGGAATTGACATGCTTTTTTGACCGTTGTCAAGTGACTAGTCTCAAGAGTGGACTCAAAGCTTAAACTCAGTCTCAGTTGAGTCTCAAACAATTGGCTTGTTACCAATAATATTATATCAATTTTTTTTTCATGTGTTATCAGTGTTAATGCAATCTAAATCAATAATGATGATGAAATAAATGCACTTGCATAAAAAACAAACCAAGGAAGCATCTTAAATGAAATTTAATGAGACCAGTCTCAGCTGAGTCACCTTTTGTGAAATCAATTTGAGCCAAAAACTCAGCCGAGACAAAAGTCTCAGATTTGAGACCCAGACTCAGCCCAAAACTGGTCTCAAACTGAGACTTTTCATGAAACCGGCCCCTGGTCAGAACATTTTTTTATACCTATTTAGTATTTCCAGTCTTACATTCTGCAGAACTAAATGAAATTTGATCATGTCTGATGCGCTTATGTTATACACTGTGAGCATGACTTAGGTATATTAAATGCTTCGTTAGTTACATTTTTCTTTCAATTAATACACCTTAAGACTCATGATACACACCAATGAAGATACAATATAATTTGGTAATAAAGCTGGAACTGGCATAACATAAGTTGCCTATGTACAAGTCAACAAGAAATCATTTTCCTTTGGCAAATTCTCCAACTTTTTTCAGATTTAATGAAGTATCCTATGGCACAGATACAAAATACAAAAATGTTTGAACTAAACTGAAACAAAGTTCCTTATTCCTGTTCCAATTGTGAGCATTTTTTCACAATTTTCTTTATGTTGTACAGGATGTGTACAGTTTAGTGTATATAGGCCATAAGTAATACATTGTAATGTATTGCCCCCCATATACTGGCAACTCTGAGGGTCAAAACAATCAACACTACCGCAAAATACGGCACAAGTGGAAATTTTCACAAAGAATTAATTTCAAATAATGAGCTAAGTGGTATAAGAAATTTCAAGTAAAATTTTTAAATCTTCATTAATCTCTTAAGGCAAACTAACCATTGGTGAAAATTTATGTAAATTTCTTAAGAATTGAGAATTTGTAAAATTTTCTCCTCACTAAATTTCTACTTATACATTACTTGAGAGGATGCAGTCTTTCAAGGCCACAGGAACATTACTACAACTGTTACAGTAAAAGATGGTAAAATATTCAAAAGACTTGGTAGCAATGGTACCGTTATCATAAAGACGTTATGAGGGCCAGCTCAAAACACTGAACACTGTGTACTGATAATGAGGGTAATTTCAAGTTTCAAGATTTAAATATCATGCATGAATTGTATTTACCCCTTCATCATTTCAAGGCTTTAATACACTCTTTTACCTGTTAAAGGTTGTTTCATACAATAACAGAAATGTAAAATACATTGAATAATTTAGAATGGTTTAAAACTGTGGGGGCCTTCACAAAAATAACACAAAAATAGCATCGGAGATGCCCATACCCCACAGCCTGGGGAAATAGTTTTCAGCACCATGAGATACAGAACCTAACCAATGTCCCTACCAAGTGTCAACATTCTACATCTTACAGAATCCAAGAAATAACCTAGACAAGATTTTAAAACTCATGGTCACTATGACAAGGTCAAAGCTCAAATCAAGATTGCAGCAGGACCTGTCACACCTACAACATCTAAGTAATGTCCCTACCAAGCATCAACCTCCTACACTTAATGATTTCAGACATATTGCCCACACAAAATTTTAAAGGTCACGGTCACTACACCTACACCCCCTAACCAATGTCCCCAACCAAGTATAAACTTCCTACACCTTACAGTTTCCAAGATATAGCCTGGACAAGATTTTATAGGTCAAGGTCACTACAGCAAGGTGAAAGGTTAAATCAAGGTCACACCATCACGTTGCACACCTACAAACTTTAACCAGTGTCTCTACCAAGTATCAACTTCCTTCCTTACGGTTTCTGAAATACAGCCCGGACAAAAATTTTCCCGCCGCCCATCCGCCCACGCATCCGGAACACCATTGCTGAAAAACAATACCCTGATAGCCCTTAAGGCCTGTGGGGTAAAAACATACACATATATGACCCAGATTTCTCATGTTTCCATTTATGCTGGTCAATTTTTCTGGCAAAACACGCAAGTAAATGAATAGGCTACATTATACAATTGTTATGTTAATAATCTTATAGAACACTTCAAATAATGGATTTTTTAGAATATCAAATGTCACAAAAGAGACGATATTATATTATCACACATTTTTTTTCTTATTATAACATATCAATCAGCTGTGCATTATAAAATATCAATTGGACTTCAGATACAAATCAAACGCCCCTACCTAAGAAGTTGTTTGTTTTACAATTATTTGACCCCATAAGATGATGTGATGATAGGTATTCTTGTCTGGGTGACTTATCATGATAATCCATCATAGAAACAAATTTTTCACCAAAATCAGGCCAAGAAATTATTTGTGTGAAAATTCACCCATGGAAATATAATTTGAAATTTGCACTTCCATTTTTGTTTCTGGCATTTATATATCAGTCAAAAATAGCCTTTATTGAAGTTACAAGTTTACCAACGAAGAAAGAAAATATAACCAAACTTATACTTGAAATTTGTAAGTCTACTATTTTCAGGTTAAAAAAGCTCTTGTTACAAGCCAAGTGTTCGGTGAAGTACTCCTCACAAATTAAAAGCGTTCAACAAAAAAGTCTTCGACTGAATTTAGACTCATTGTTCACTGACACTTTTGTGAATATAGTTCAAGTAATGTTAATACAAATAATGTAGTTAAACACAGGTCTGGAATGAGTAATACCTATGTATTTCAATGCTCTTTTACCATGCTTCTACTCTCCAACAAGTACGATTTTTATTATAAATGCAGCCACTCCTCGTATTCCTTAACAAAATTTGGACAATGCCTGATGTAGATTTTATTAGTCACAATTCAAGTAAAAACTTGTGAAACCATATTCCCATATATTCCTAACTCTAAGGTGACCTCACAATCTGTACTAAAATTTTAAGTTAGGTTAGAAATTTACTTAAGTGAAAAAACTTTCCTTCCTTAGGTTAAGGTCACCTTATCTGAGTACTGTTCATGTAAATGGCCCCGTTTTTTTTCTGGTTTTCTTATAAAAGTTACATAAAATCTCTCACTGGAAATCAATTTTGTGAGAACATAATGTATAATTATCAATATTATAAAAGAAAAATAGCTCTTTTTCTGTAATTTTCTACCTTTTACAGTACATTATTTTATCCTTGAGTGCTGCGACGGCTTCTCTTACAGTTTCTAGTTAAAACTGATTTAGCCTCTAGTTAAATGTTTATATTATAAAGTTTTCCTTCCAAGCTGAATGATTTATAATTTAGGAAGGCTGCTAAGACTGATCCTGTCAATTGCTACAACTTTCTAATTTAAATATTAAAACAAGCTATTAGTGACAGTGAACAGGCTTTGTGTCAGCTGACTTTGTGTTTTGAGCTGCAGAATACAAGTGAAAGTAGAGACAGACGTACTGAAAATAGCTATTGCTCAGCTATGCAATGAGCTACAGGCTGGCAATTTTACTATGTTACAGCTGACCCAATAGTAGATGAAAAACATATTTCAACAAAATAATGTAAATGCAATAGATTTCAAGCTACAAGTGATTTACTCAACAGCAAGAACCTGGAAATGGGTTTTCCTCAGCTATGCAATGAGCTACAGGTCTGCAATTTTACTATGTAACAGATGACGCAAAAGTAGGTGAATAACATATTTAGACAAAATACTGTTAAAGCAATAGTTTTCAAGTTACAAGTTATTTATTCAACAGTGAGAACCTCAAAGTAGCTACTTCATAGCTATGCAATGGGCCACAGGTCTACAATTTGTAAATGCAATTATAGTTTTCAAGTTACACGTGATGTTACTCATGATGGAAGGTACTGAAAGTCAGAAAGTAGCTATTACTTAACTATTGAGATACACTCCCAAGTAACACACCAAGTTGTAGCTATGGAAAAAGTAGCTGAACAACATTGTTTTACAAAATGCTCTAAATGCAATACGTTTCAAGTTATAAGAGATTATTTTTTTTAGTGCATGATTTCATGAATTATAATGCAATAATTTTTTTTTTAAATTCATAAAGAAATAATAAAGAGCGATCCAGGCCTGATACTCACACAAGGGAATCCACTTGTGGCTTGGTACATATATACAAGATAAGAGAGAATTCCTTGCAATAGTAAAAATTGTGTTAAAGTGACTGTTGAAATTTTCACACTTTGGGAATTGCTCCCTTACTTGTAATGGCTCATGGAAACAGAAAGATTTGCATATCTTGAACAATTTATCATCCTTGATAGATAATGTATCTTTCTAAAGTAACAGGATGTTTCTGGGCCTTGTACTTTTGGAGAAGTTGTTCACACAGACATGGACACCACAGAGTGATGCCATAATGTCAGCTGACATAAAAAATGATTCAGAGGGCACATACATAGGTTGGATGGTCAATAACAATACCCTTAAGAGTACAAACTCACAAAGAGCGGAACTGCAGTATTATAATAAATAGGACGTCCTGTTGATAGCAGCTGCGACATATGAATAGAAACAGGATAGCATAGAAGAACACACATTATCATGTGTAATGTCCACCCCATGAACCTTTTGCAAAAATTGTACAGTAGTCTTACAAGACCCTGTTCCATTTGTAAAATATATCAATGATGCTTAAATATTTATTAGTATACATGTAAATTATTTCAGCTTCATGCCTTTCTGCATTGGTTGGGTCGAAAATTTTGACGAAATCGCTCTATCTTGCACGGTTAAGGAGATAGAAGCAAATTTGTGTTTTTCCATTTTTGGCAAAAATTCGAAAATACAAAATGGCCGCCATTTTTGCGGAGAGGAAAATTTTTTGAAAATTGCCAAGAGTACATTTCTCAGATAGCCTGTGGGTCAAAAATTTCGACAAAATCGCTCTATCTCGCACGGTTAAGGAGATAGAAGCAAATTTGTGTTTTGCCATTTTTGGCAAAAATTCGAAAATTACAAATGGCCGCCATTTTTGGGAAGAGGAAAATTTTTTGAAAATTGCCAAGAGTACATTTCTGAGAGATACCCTGTGAGTCGAAAATTTCAACAAAATCGCTCTATCTCGCACGGTTAAGGAAATAGTAGCAAATTTTTTTTGGCAAAAATTCGAAAATACAAAATGGCCGCCATTTTTGGGGAAGGGAAATTTTTTTGAAAATTGCCAAGAGTACATGGCTCAGATACCCTATGGGTCAAAAATTTTGACGAAATCGCTCTATCTCACACGGTTAAGGAGATAGAAGCAAATTTGTGCTTTTCAATTTTTGGCAAAAATTCGAAAATTCAAAATAGCCACCATTTTTTGGGAGGGGAAAATTTTTTGAAAATTGCCAAGAGTACATTTCTTAGATACCCTGTGAGTCGAAAATTTCGACGAAATCGCTCTATCTTGCATGGTTAAGGAGATAGAAGCAAATTTGTGTTTTGCCATTTTTGGCAAAAATTCGAAAATTCAAAATGGCCGCCATTTTTGGCGAGGGGAAAATTTTTTGAAAATTGCCAAGAGTACATTGTTCAGTTACCCTGTGGGTCGAAATTTTCGACGAAATGGCTCTATCTATAGCTATTATCACTAACAGCAATCCCAAGCAAGCTATCGACCTAAGTAATGCTCCTACTAAATTTGGTAAAGATATGTCAAATATTTTTCCTTAAAATGCTGGAAACAAAAAAGTACACAAAAGTAGCTAAGTAGCTATTACTCAGTTAGCTATAAACCTATCTTCACCAAAAGCAATCCCATGCAAGCTATTAACCCAATAAACACCCATACCAAATTTGGTAAAGATAGGATAAATACTTTTCCTTCAAATGAGCGGAAACCAAGCGTCTGGGCGCCAGACGGCGGACGCCAGACACCGGAAAATGCAAAAATAATATGTCTACCCCCCAGTGGGGTGGACATAATTATATTGCTCCTCTTTATGAGTGCTACCATTTTGCATGATTGATCAGTAAAATAAATCCATGTTCAAAGTGACAATGTAAAAAAGTCAGTCATATATACACAGGCCTAAGTGAATACTAGAGCTGTTATCATTAGCGATTTCTGTAGATCGACGATTGCCTGTTAGATGCGAGTTGAACTCGAGTTGAACTCGAGTAAATGACACAAATATAAATAAAATAACAATGTCCAAATATTGTCATGAAGGGATCCGCCATTAACATGTTTAATACCACTTTATTGCAAGGAAATATATTTTGTTGCCAGTTAAATTGTGCAGATATATGTATGACCACTTTATAGAAATAAGGGGGGAAAACCGACCATTGCTCTTTGATTTTTAATGTCTTTATGCTTAGATAAATGGCAAAAGTGCTGGTTTGTAACAAGATTAGTATATCATAATTTATTTCTTAAAAACTTGAGTTTAAAATGGGTAAATCGATGTCAACTCGTTACAGCACTAGTGAATACTGTATAAAAAACTTGAAACTTTAACTAGCGATTTCTCAGCCATTTCAGCATGGATTTTTACGCAACAAAAACAACTAGAAGTGCTGTATAAACACCTTTCTAGTGATATATAAACTATATTTGTAGGTTACATAGTGTCTGAGATATTGCTGTAAAATCAGCACTTGTTGACACTAATTATCCATGGTAAAGTGGCGCTGCTGTACACACAGAAAAATATATCGTTCAAGCTCTGTATATCCACCGACATTCATCAAATATGGCTCATGGTGGATAATAAAAAAAATATTATCCAATCTATATGTCCCCCTATTTAGGTCAAATATTTGGTGGAGAATTAAAAGGAAAGGTTTTGCACTTACCATCAAATTCAGACACCTGGTGTTGAATTGGTTTCTTTCTGTTTGCTAACCTATATCAAAACAATACATGTACTGTGGTACTTAATTTTGTATGATAATGTTCTACCAAGTTTGTATGATTTAATTGCAGAAATTACCGCAAACCAAGAAATGCTAACATGGTTCAGGACGCATATCACGTCAGTATCATTTACCATTCATACAAAATCTGAATGACATAAAATTGCAGAAAATAGCATCAGAGATGCCCGTACCACACAGCCTGGGGAAATACTTTTCAACACCATGAGATATAGAAGTAGTGTATCAGTACAAAGTTCAAGATACTTTCAGAGCAGTGTAAGTTATATTAAGGTCCGAATAATGCTTAGGTGCAGAAAATAATATCTAAGGAAAAGAAATGTATAAAGATGAAGTTTTAAAACAAGACAATTCAATAATAAAATGACAGGATTTATCAGTAAATCAAAAAGGGCCGAATTATGGTTTGGATGTTTTGAATATTACCCATGCATACAGAAGTGGAAATACATTCAATGAATGCTTATGTGTGGTGTTGGAGAAAAGCCTGTGGCTCACTTGATGAAATTCCATCTGTTACAATGGGAGCTTGCAAAAGGAAATTCTTAATGAATTCTAATATGACTTTAACAGTGCTTAATCTGTATCAACAGAGAGGACCCAAAGGTGCAATAAGATTTTAAAGGTCAATACAGCAAGGTCAAAGGTCAATCAGTGTTACACCATGAAGTGGCACACCTAAAACCCTCAACCAATGTCCCTACCAAGTATCAACTTCCTACACCTCTTACGGTTTCCAAGATATAGCCCAGATCAGGTATTATAGGTCAAATTCACTATGGCAAGTACAAAGGTCAAATCAAGGTCACACCATGATGTTGCACACCTACTACCCACAACCAATGTCCTCACCAAATATCAGCTTCCTACACCTTACAGTTTCCGAAATATAGCCCAGACAAGATTTTATAGGTCAACGTCACTACAGCAAGGGTCAAAGGTCAAATCAAGGTCACACTATGACGCTGCACATCTACACCTCCTAACCAATGTCCCTACCAAGTATCAACTTTCTACACCTTACAGTTGCTGAGATATAGCCTGGACAAGGTTTTATAGGTAAAGGTCACTACGGCAAGGTCAAAGGTCAAATCAAGGTCAGACGATGATGTTGCACACCTACAACTCCTAACCAATGTTCCTACCAAGTATCAACTTCCTACACCTTACGGTTTCCGAGATATAGCCCAGACAAGATTTTATAGGTCAAGGTCACTACAGCAAGGTCAAAGGTCAAATCAAGGTCAGACCATGACGTTGCACAAATACACCCCCTAACCAATGTCCCTACCAAGTATCAACTTCCTACACCTTACAGTTGCTGAGATATAGCCCGGACAAGGTTTTATAGGTCAAGGTCACTACGGCAAGGTCAAAGGTCAAATCAAGGTCAGACCATGATGTTGCACACCTACATCTCCTAACCAATGTCCCTACCAAGTATCAACTTCCTACACCTTACAGTTGCTGAGATATAGCCCGGGCAAGGTTATATAGGTCAAGGTCACTATGGCAAGGTTAAAGGTCAACTCCTAACCAATGTTCTTACCAAGTATCAACTTTCTACACCTTACGGTTTCCGAGATATAGCCCAGACAAGATTTTATAGGTCAAGGTCACTACAGCCAGGTCAAAGGTCAAATCAAGGTCAGACCATGACGTTGCACACCTACACCCCCTAACCAATGTCCCTACCAAGTATCAACTTCCTACACCTTACGGTTTCCGAGATATAGCCCGGACAAGATTTTATAGGTCAAGGTCACTACAGCAAGGTCAAAGGTCAAATCAAGGTCAAACCATGATGTTGCACACCTACACCCCCTAACTAATGTCCCTGCCAAGTATCAACTTCCTTCACCTTATGGTTGCCGAGATATAGCCCGGACACGATTTCCAAACTCAAGGTCACTACGCAAGGTCAAAGGTCAAATTAAGGTCAGACCATGACGTTGCACACCTACACCCCCCAACCAATGTCCCTGCCAAGTATGAACTTCCTACGGTTTCTGAGATACAGCCCGGACAAACTATTTACCGCCCGCCTGACCGCCCGCCCATCCGGACACTATGGGTGAAAACAATACCCCGACAGCCCTTAAGGGCTGTGGGGTAAAAACAGCAAAAAAATACATATTTACCTGGATATTATTTTCTCTGATGTCTTATTTTTTTACCTTTATATCACAAGGCAGTGACATGATTTTATAAAGTACTATTTTGTAAAATATTCTACCAAAACAAACAAAAAAACTTAAGCATTAAACTATAAAACTAGAAAAAATAGAAAATATTTTCACTGAAGCAATAACAAAGTGTTTTACTCCAGGAAGCTGAAGTTTCAGGACAATAATTGATTATTTGAAACATATTATATTTAACAAAGTGGAAGAACCATTGTGTGAAAAATTTAAACTCAGTCTGACAATTTAAAAACCACATTGAATTATTTCCTACTCAATCGTTTTGCAGTATTAAGTCTGTACTTAAATGGTTTGCTGTACTTTATAAAATAGTAACCCCAAAACAGATTTATCTGTTTTCTGTTCCTTTCACATGTTATGCAGGTGTTCCACTGGAGCCGCCCCTACAGCCGACCCTACAACTCTAGGGTCGGATGCAAAAGTCGGGCGTCGGGGGACAAAAATCCACAAAAAAGAGCGTGAAAATACTGGGTCGGTTGCACCTCCCCGACAGGACTTGAAACATCCAGGCTTGTCTATATCTAGAGGCCGACCTGCCTTGGGATCAGGATGTTTTCTACAGGAATGGTTGGAAAACTACAAGGACACACCCTAAACCCCTAATAGACAAGCCGAAGCAGTCTTGTAGTCGGTATTGCTAGTACAAATTTTGATGAATTTCTGGGAAAAAAGAGGATCAAGTGTCATCCAATAAACAAATCTTAAACTAGGTCACTAGCAAATATTTGGATCCCTTCACGTGACCTAAATGTCCAACTTTACTTTTTTTTGTTATTTTAATTATAGTTTTCAGGTTTTTCCTTTAATATTTAATGAGAAATAAATCAATGTATGTCTGCTTAATTAATTATAGCATATATGTGGAACTTCGCCTGAAAATTATGATCACTTGCACTGTTTTTTTGTCATTTTCTTGACATAATTTTTTATCATAGTTTTACCTCACATCATGCTGGAAATGGACTGCAAATGAGCAGTACTTAAGTTACAAAAGACAAGCTGGCTTCATGTTAGGACAGGCTTGCAAGTGATAAGGACAAGCCTGGAAGGGTTACAGACACACCTGGAAGTGTAACTGACATGCCCTTAAGTTAACCGACAGACCTGTTGCTAGGTGGATGAATTTAGGGTCTGTTACAAGGGTCAGCAACCGTCGTAGAAATATCATATATGTTTGAAATTTCAAGGACTCTCCCTGACAGGCCTGGAAACTACAACCGACCCTAACCGACCTTGTAAACATTGGTCCCAACTCTCTAAAAGTACATAGTCACCGACCGGTCGGCTCCAGTGGAACACCTGCATTAGTTGGAGAGCTGAAATTTTGTGCATGTGTAGTCCACTTATGCACAGCAAGTAAGTACTGACAAGAGTATTTCTTTTTAAAATATTCAAGTCGGTCGTGGATGTTTGCTCTCGCCAACACACAGCAATGATGAGGATAAGGTAAGGGTATTTTACGCAATAAAATCTTGATTTTTCAATTTCTCAAGCTCAAACAAAGACAGATAAGACTTCCATGAATAGAGATCAACAACCTGGTCAAGTTGACACTTATAAATGTAAAGAGGAATGTGAAACTGGTGTATTTGTATAAATTCCGATCACATATATATAGACTCGTAACACCATTTATTCATGGGAGATAAGGTGGGAGATAAAAAAATAATTTTTGTTAAATAGAATAATTTATAATATCACAGAATATATTTAATTTTTATTGTATCAAGTACAATTATATAATCACAAGCTGAATATAAATAACACAACATGAACATCATTTCCCACAGCATATTTTAAAATTATTTTTATCAATTTTCTACAAAGATGTTAACAATGATTCACAAAATCATATTATCTGAAAAAATATCCTATAAAAACTCTGCTGACTAATGGGATATTACATCATCAAAAATTGAGATAATAACACAACAATGTGAAAATAATTTGTACTTATTGATAGAACAGATATAATCCCCCATAAATCAAACACTGCTTTTCATAAACTTTCTATGGTACACTGCTGACTAACTGGCAACACTATAATCTATGCAATCATGCATGAAAATGAATACAAGTTTTAATATAATTATGAAAATAATTTGTGCCTATGAACAGAATAAGGGACAACCCAACATATTGTCTTAAACTGCTGCTGTCAATTTTCTATTGCAGGATAATTACACATTCACAAAATGAAACTAGAAATAGGAAGCCCTATAAAAGGAGAAAGTGGAACAATAGAAAAATAGGCGGATTATCATGTGTAATGTCCACCCATGATGCTTGGAAACACTACAAGTCATTTAATGAATATGTAAATATCTGGGGGTCAAAAAGTTTGACAAAAATCACTCTATCTCACACCGTTTCCTAGATAAAGGCATTCTTGCGTTTTACACAGAAATTCAAGATGGCCGCCATTTATGGCGGGAAAATGATTCTTGGGAAGTCACCAGTTGACTCTACTCATAAACTGGGGGTCAAAAATTTCAACAAAATCACTCTATCTTGCACCGTTTCAGAGATAAATGTCTTTTTGCATTTTACGCAGGAATTCAAGATGCCTGCAAAAATGGTGCAAAAAACGATTTTTGGGAAAAGTCACCAGTTGACTCTGCTGATACCCTGGGGGTCAAAACTTTCGACGAAATAGTTCTATCTTGCACCGTTTCCAAGATAAATGTGTTTATGTGTTTTACGAAGAAATTCAAGATGGCTGCCAAAAATGGCGGGAAAACGATTGTTGGAAAAACTCGCCAGTTGACTCTGGGGATACCCTGGCGCTCAAAAATTTTAACAAAATTGCTGTATCTCGCACCGTTTTTGTGATATTTACACTTTTTTTATGTTTTGCTAAAATCCAAGATGGCCACCGTAAGTTGTGAAAATTAAATTTTTCTCTTTTAAATAAGACACCCTTGTACTACCCAGTGGGCCAAAAATTCACTTGAAATCGCTCTATATCTTACAGTTTCAGCGATATTTACACTTTTTTATTTTCCGCTAAAATCCAAGATGGCCGCCAAAAGTTCCGAAAATTGAAATTTTTGGTTTTTACCCAGGATAATGAGCAGGATAAAATGAGCGGAAATGAAGTGTGATGCCGGACGCCGGAAAAAGCAAAAATATGTCCACCCCCACTGACATAACTAGAGAAGGTTTTTGATAATGCAAAGACAAAGCGTCCCACAGCAAATAGTGCATAATAGTCAAAAACTGATAAAGGTAAAGGCATATAATACATGAATGTAGTTATTATACAGAAAATCATTTTTATCCATTAATAGAATATACCATGCTCTCACAAAGTGACATTACCTCAAAAAGGGTTCTGCAAAGACACTGCCTATAGATGCTCTCTTGTTTTGTTTCCCTAAAATAATTGAAGAAAATGGTCGTTTCAGCTGCTTTGACAATTTACTTAGATTGCTTTCACTTAAGGTCCTGTCTCCTAAGCTACTGCCATTCTTATCAGATTCGTCTGCATCAATATCTTTTCTCTTATGCTTTCGTTTCAGCTTTCTTAGTTTGATTTTCCTATTCACTCTGCTGTACACCTGTCCATTGATAACAATACAATCTGGTCTTTTGGTTTCTCCTGCCAACTGGTGATCTTGTGCAACCACCTGCTCCCCAACAACTGTTTCTTTCCCTTGGCTTTGATTATACACACTTGAGTTATCCGATGACAAACTGTGATCATTACTTGGACTATCCCTATAGTTATCTAAGTCATCTGCTGAGTATGAATGCTTTAAACAGCTACTTTCCTCTTCAGGATTTATCTCACGACCTGCCACCCCCCTATTTTTATCAATTTCTACAGTCAAATTTTCTCTAACATGGTCATCTTTGCAGGGTTTACTATTTTCTGGTATCTTGTTTGTTAGAGCTTTAATCCTTTGCTGTATTTCCTGCACACTAGGTTTGGGTTGAATTGCAGGCTTTGTAGGCACAAGTACATTTCCCACGGCCAATCTACTCTGTATTCTAGGCTTGGGTCTTAATACAGGTTTTTGGCGGATCACAGGTTTACGGCATAATTTGAAACTTCCAGTCAATTTGGGACTACTTAAAATAGAACTGTCTGGGATTTCTGACTGCACAAGTCCGATATGAGAACTAGTCTCATTATTTTTCGAATCTACTCCATTCTTTTTAAGATTTGTGCTCACAGAGCGTCCATTCTCACAAGTATCTTGAGTATTATCATCAGGTCTGGTATTGATAAAAAGAAAATGTAGTCATTATTACTATTAAAATTTTGTAAAAATAAAAAATATTAACAGAAACTAGAGGATCGCTCGCAAAAAAAAAAGATAATGTTTTTGCATAGCAAAAACAAAGCGTCCCAAAAAGGATATAAAGGTGAGTGCTAAAGTATTACGAAAATGCTTCGTTTCTAGCCTTATACTGTTGTGGCAACCAAAGTCAGCGCAGTCTGCTCTATCTAGCACGGTTTTCAAGATATAAGCATTTTTGTGTTTTGCAAAAAATTAAAAATGTCCGCTATATTTGGAGAGACAAAAATATTTGGAAAATTGGCATGGCTACTCAGCAGAGATACCCAGCAGGTCAAAAATTTTGTTGAGTTCGCTCCATATAGCTCGGTTTTCGAGATATAAGCATTTTTGTGTTTTGCAAAAACTTTGAAAATTCAAAATGGCCACCATTTTTGGGGAGACAAAAATTTTTGTCAAGACCACTGCCATGGTGTGTATCTCCCGCCGAGCATTAAAGTAGAAGAAATAGCTTTTCCGAGATATTCACAATTTTTCATTTTCGTGTGTGAAAGCTCTTCCAAAAGTAGGTGAATGAGTTATTTGAGAAAAATTGGCAATCTGCAATACTATTAAGAGATAATTCACATTTACTCATTTTGAGTAGGTGAATAATTAGCTATGGGTCTGAAACTTCACCAAGTGAAAGCTCTCCCAAAAGTAGGTGAATGAGTTATTTGAGAAAAATTGGCTATCTGCAATACTTTTAGAGATAATTCGCATTTACTCATTTTGAGTAGGCAAGTAATTAGCTATGGGTCTGAAACTTCACCATGTGAAAGCTCTCCCACAAATAGATGAATGAGTATTTGATAAAAATTGGGTATCCGCAATACTTTTACAGATAATTAGCATTTACTCATTTTGAGTAGGTGAATAAATAGCTATGGGTCTGAAACTTCACAGAGTGAAAGCTCTCCCAAAAGTAGGTGAATGAGTTATTTGAGAAAAATTGGCTATCCGCAATACTTTTAGAGATAATTCGCATTTACTCATTTTGAGTAGGTGAGTAATTAGCTATGGGTCTGAAACTTCACCAAGTGAAAGCTCTCCCAAAAGTAGGTGAATGATTTATTTGAGAAAAATTGGCTATCTGCAATACTTTTAGAGATAATTCGCATTTACTCATTTTGAGTAGGTGAGTAATTAGCTATGGGTCTGAAACTTCACCATGTGAAAGCTCTCCCACAAGTAGATGAATGAGTATTTGATAAAAATTGGGTATCCGCAATACTTTTACAGATAATTAGCATTTACTCATTTTCAGTAGGTGAATAAATAGCTATGGGTCTGAAACTTCACAGAGTGAAAGCTCTCCCAAAAGTAGGTGAATGAGTTATTTGAGAAAAACTGGCTATCTGCAATACTTTTAGAGATAATTCGCATTTACTCATTTTGAGTAGGTGAGTAATTAGCTATGGGTCTGAAACTTCACACAGTGAAAGCTCTCCCAAAAGTAGGTGAATGATTTATTTGAGAAAAATTGGCTATCTGCAATACTTTTAGAGATAATTCGCATTTACTCATTTTGAGTAGGTGAGTAATTAGCTATGGGTCTGAAACTTCACCATGTGAAAGCTCTCCCACAAATAGATGAATGAGTTATTTGATAAAAATTGGGTATCCGCAATACTTTTACAGATAATTAGCATTTACTCATTTTGAGTAGGTAAATAATTAGCTATGGGTCTGAAACTTCATGGAGTGAAAGCTCTCCCAAAAGTAGGTGAATGAGTTATTTGAGAAAAATTGGCTATCTGCAATACTTTTAGAGATAATTCACATTTACTCATTTTGAGTAGGTGAGTAATTAGCTATGGGTCTGAAACTTCACCATGTGAAAGCTCTTCCAAAAGTAGGTGAATGAGTTATTTGAGAAAAAGTGGCTATCTGCAATACTTTTAAGAGATAATTCGCATTTATTCATTTTGAGTAGGTGAGTAATTAGCTACGGGTCTGAAACTTCACCATGTGAAAGCTCTCCCAAAAGTACATGAATGAGTTATTTGATAAAAATTGGGTATCCGCAATAGTTTTTGAGATAATTAGCATTTACTCATTTTGAGTAGGTGAGTAATTAGCTACCGGTCTGAAACTTCACAGAGTGAAAGCTCTTCCAAAAGTAGGTGAATGAGTTATTTGAGAAAAATTGGCTATCTGCAATACTTTTAGAGGTAATTCGCATTTACTCATTTTGAGTAGGTGAGCAATTAGCTATGGGTCTGAAACTTCACCAAGTGAAAGCTCTTTGGGATAGCTCCCTGAAGATCAAAATTTCGTCGAAATCGCTCTATGTAGCATTTTTGTGTTTTGCAATTTTTGCGCAAAAATTCAAAAATTCAAAATGGCCGCCATTTTTGGCAAAACAAATTTTTTTTGAAAATGGGATAACTACTCTGCAGAGATACCCTGTGGGTCAAAAATTCGTCGAAATCGCTCTATCTAGCACGGTTTTCGAGATATAAGCATTTTTATGTTTTGCAATTTTGCGAAAAATTCGAAAATTCAAAATGGCCGTCATTTTTTGCGAGAAATTTTTTTTTTGAAAATTGGTATGGCTACTCTGCAGAGATACCCTACGGGTCAAAAATTTCGTCGAAATCGCTCTATTTAGCAGGGTTTTCGAGATATAAGCATTTTTATGTTTTGTAATTTTTGCGAAAAATTCGAAAATTCAAAATGGCCGCCATTTTTGCCGAGACAAAATTTTTTTGAAATTAGGCATGGCTACTCTGCAGATACCCTGCGGGTCAAAAATTCCGTCGAAATCGCTCTATCTAGCAGTGTTTTTGAGATATAAGCAGTTTTATGTTTTGCAATTTTTGCCAAAAATTCAAAATGGTCGCCATTTTTACCGAGACAAAATTTTTTTGAAAATAGGCATGGCTACTCTGCAGAGATACCCTGTGGATCAAAAATTTCGTCGAAATCGCTCTATCTAGCAGGGTTTTCGAGATATAAGCATTTTTATGTTTTGCAATTTTCGCAAAAAATTCGAAAATTCAAAATGGCCGCCATTTTTGGCAAAACAAAATTTTTTTGAAAATAGGCATGGCTACTCTGCAGAGCTACCCTGTGCGTCAAAAATTTCGTCGAAATTGCTGTATCTAGTACGGTTTTCGAGATATAAGCATTTTTATGTTTTGCAATTTTTGCGAAAAATTCAAAATTTCAAAATGGCCGCCATTTTTGGCGAGACAAAAATTTTTTCAAACCTAGGATAACTACTCCGCAGAGATACCCCATGGGTCAAAAATTTCATCGAAATCGCTCTATCTAGCACGGTTTTCGAGATATAAGCATTTTTGTGTTTTCCTTATTTGGAAAATTCATAATGATGAATTAATCATTAATTACTCGGCCATTTCTTAACCAATCAGTGCCAAAATCTAATGATTTCCAGATTTTAATAGAATGAATGTATTTGCCAAGTTTCAGGTGAATTGATAAAATTCCTTTCAAGTTATCATCCAGACAAGCTTCCCCATCGAAAAAAGACATTTTTGGTCATGTGACCTCTCTGATTGGTTGAAATGTCACTGCAGCATATTAAAAAAAATTCCCCAAGGCTACTGCCTAAACCTGCCAAATTTGAAAAGAATCCGCCTAACGGTTACAGAGTTATAAGGAAAACAAAATGCGGAGCCGGCAGAGCCGGCGGAGCCTGAAGGTCTCCCATACACAAACAAGCGTCCCTTGCGGGACGCTTAATAAAGACACGCCTCAGCACTACTGAAAGGTAAATTTCTTTGTAACCAATATTGGCGGATACAACAAATAAAGATATTTTGTACATCAGGAATATTTGGTATTTTAAAATTATATTTTACATCAAATACAATTTGGAATTTAATTTTATGAGCACACAAAATTTCATGTGAGGATACACCATATTTATGATCAGTATGAATAATTTTGATATAACAATAATTCTAAATGACATAATCATCAAGATCATTAAATCAAAATAATTTAATTGACTTTCTCTCAAAAACCAACCCTGATGAAGAATCTGGATTAGCTACAAAGTCATAAAGTCCTTCCTCATCATCGTAATCTGCCTCACCAATACCTGAATCAGCCATCTTGTTTTAACTTAATTTACAATATATCCCACTTAGCCTTGCAAAGGCTATGTTTTTTTTGTTTTTGTTTTTTTCAAAAGTTTACGTCAATAATTTCTATAACACAGTGAAATTCCATTTATTTCATTTGAAAAAAAAGATTTATTACTCTACTGAAGAATGATTCCTTTGAATAATTATCTTAATATATGAAAGAGTAAAATTCTACCACTTCTTTAACATGTGTAATCCTTCAAAATTTTCAATAACTGCTGCATATCCTATGTATCTTGTCAATATTTCAATATTTCTCTTTTCTGAAACTGAATTTTGTTAATATTGTGATATATGCAATTATCGTAATTTAATTCCCACAATATCACATAGACTTCAAGGTTTTGTTTCTGAAACATTGCTAATTTACAGTAAACACAGTAACATTTGCTGAACCCAATTAGTCACAGTGATAAACAAATAAGGTAATACTACAAACATGAGATAAAGCTAAAACAAAGAGTATATCAATCAATTTAAACCAATCAGTGCAATACTTCGCTTCAAATCAAAGTCCTAAAGCACATTTAAATCACCTCAAATCACAATATATCTAATGGGTAATAACTGATACAGAACTGTCAAGGCTTCATACCACTTTAAAATCCCCCACTTGGTTCTATTGTTTGCGATAATTGCTCTGATATATTAGAAATATTACAATTCAATTCATAAAAATAGCCTGAAGCCTTCTGAAATTCAGTAGAGAATTTTGTTGCTGGAGGTTATTTTGCTGGCCAAGAATATTCAATATTGGAACCAACTTCGTGGGTGTAACTCACAAATAGCTTGGCGTATCTACATTCATATATATGACTGATGTGGTCTCTTTCAGTCAACAGTGAATAAATATACACAGAATTTCAGAGTTCTCCATTCAAATGTAATTACAACATTTGAAGTTGGTGGTTCTTGTACAAATATCCCACACACAATTGTTTTAACTGCACAAGTGTGCTAGTCATTATAATTATCTTGCTAATCTAATTGATGTGAATGATCATCTTGTCAATCATGGTAAATTCCACAACAAAGTGTTACAATATACAAGTTGCATGACTACAATTGACTGCAAAACTACAATGATGCTGTGAAACCTTCTTTCTATCCTTGGTGTTACACTATTGTTTATTTCACTTTCTCACAAAGGCTCTGTAAAAAAATTGTACAGATTTAATACATTGACTTCCACCTGTAAACACTAAACTACACTTCCTCCATATTTTGAAGGTAAACTGCATACAGAGAGTAAAAGATTTGTCCTTTACACAAAAGGAAATTTTAACTTTCATGTCTTTAAAAACTCAAAAAAAGAAAGAACTATGTAATCTGCCCCTGCTATCACTTATACAGACTAGACACAAAATATCTGATGACCAAGTGACTCATTGGAATGTCAATTTGAGATGCTTTGGCACAATACTGATGCAAATACAGAGACAATAAACATGACAAATGCTGATGAACTTATCAAGAACAAAAAGCTAGAGTCTTCTGTGACAAAGAAAAAAAACAACAAGTAAACACCTGCTTTCATAACAAGAGCATTAATTTAAGGTTAACATTATAAAAGTTTTTTTATGTGCACTGTAGAGATTTTGTCATCCTTGCCCCTGAAGGAGAGGGTATTGTATGTAATAGGGTCTGTTTGTCTGGCTGTGTACAGAACATATCCGATCTGGATCATATTTTTTCACAAGATGTGGTCTAACCAGGCTTCCATCCTCCTCAAAGATGGTCTGGATCCAGATCTGGATCTTGAATCTGGAGTTGTTTTTGTGTTTTCTGGAAATCCCCCCAGGCCAGGGTTTGTGCGTTCTAAGACACTACTTCTTTATATAACTATTATATGTGGAAAATCTAACTTAATTATCGGTAAAAATACTGTAAGAATACGAGTCAAATAAAACACACATTGCAGAAACAAAGAAGTAAGCACAGGAAAATATAATATTTTCAAGTAACATGAGATGATTGAAGCTTTACTTTAGAAACTTAATAAATGCATATTATTCAGCTTATTGCAATTATGGACTTCACAACATAATCTCAAAGTAATATTTTGGAAAAAAAACTTTAATTATCAAACCCTTGGGAATCTGGGGTCTTACAAATACATGAATATGACACTCTCTTTCAAAATTAACTTTAAATTATTGTCAACTAATAGCTGAATATATTATTTACACACCCACAAAATGGGTCAAGCAACAATTATGTCAATTCTTTGAAGAAAGTAGGATTTTACTAAGTTTTAAGGAAATACACAAAAGACAACCTGACTCAGTCTCAAAGAATGCCCTGATAATTTACGACAAAGGAAATGGCTATAATTAAAGTCAGACACAATTGTTGGCTGCAAAGTAGAACCTCCAAGGTGATGGGCAATAAGTTTGGGTATAATTTGTATGGACAAAAAACATATACAACAAAGAATACGCATGATGCATGCAGAATGGCATTGATGTTGTTTGTTGGAGAAATGGGGTAGCAAACTGAAGAAACAAGTATTTACTTAAGTGAAATACAATTGACAATTTTGCAAATTATAGAGACATCTTTTTGTTGGATAGTTAATCTTCAAGAAAATGAAACTGGATAAAACTTTAAATACTGGTATAAAAAGATTAATTTTAAAAATGAAACTTCAATGAAACAAATTATAAACAAGCAATCAGTGAACGAATGAATCGGTCACATGTAGAGTTGGTACAGTCCTCGATGACTTCCTGCACCCTACAGTTGTTTGTTGAAAATTGGGATGGCTACTTCGCAGAGATACCCTGTGGGTCAAAAAATTTGTCGAAATCGTTTTATCTCCCTTGGTTTTTGAGATATATGCAAAAAATAGCCAGCCTCGGCAGGCAAGAACCCCAGCCCACAGATATAGCTAAATGGCCAACAACATTGAGACTTGGGGAAATCTTAGGAACACCTTCTGTGGTAAGAAGTATAGAGAACCCACAAGATGTTCTACAAAAGATTGATAGGCCATGATTTCTTACAAGTAGTTTTTATATTTTGAAGCCAAAGAAACAATTATAAGGGAGATATAAGGCCTTTTTGATATGATGATCCTCCTATTTGCCATTAAAGATTGATATGGCGGATATTTTCTTTCCAAAACAAGGACACAATTACTCTCGGGCAAGCTTTCCTATCCACTTGCATTTTGTGCAAATCTGATGAAGCTAGCTGCAATATTTTAGGTTACAGAAAACAATAAAGATTTTAGAACAAACTTTAAGACCCAAAAATTTTAAAAGTGTTGCCATGGAAACAGTTGCCGCTGGATACCTCCCAAAACCTAATCACCTGTACATCCTCTTGAGGTAAACATATCCTGAAAATTTGGTGAAAATCCATGGATGGGTTTAGGCTGTGGAACACCTACAAGGTTTAAGACCTGAGAATCTTAAAAGTGTTGCCATGGCAACAGATATTACTGGATACCCCCCAAAACCTAATCAGCTCTAGATCCACTTGGGTAAACATCCTGAAAATTTGGTGAAAATACGTGCAGGGATTTAGACATTAGAACACCAACAAAATTTAAGACCCAAAAATCTTAAGTGTTGCCATGGCAACAGTTTTTACCGGATACCCCCCAAAATCTAATCAGCTCTAGATCCTCTTGGGGTAAACATTTCCTGAAAATCTGGTCAAAATCTGTGCAGGGGTTTAGGCTGTGGAACACCCACAAAGTTTAAGACACAAAAATCTTAAAAGTGTTGCCAAGACAACAGTTGTTACTGGATACCGCCCAAAACCTAATCAGCTCTAGATCCTCTTAGGATAAACATCCCCGGAAAATTTGGTGAAAATCCGTGCAGAGGTTTAGTCTGTGGAATACCCACAAGGTTTAAGACCCAAAAATCTTGAAACTGTTGCCATGGCAACAGTGGCAAGCGGATACTTCCCAAAACCTAATCAGCTCTGGATCATCTTGGCAAGACAAAACTTTTTGGAAAATCAGGATGGCTACTCTACACAGATATCATATGGACAAAAAAATTTGTCGCAATCGCTCTATCTAGCATGGTTTTTCAGTCTAGCACACAAGTGACTCTGGGAGCATCAGATTTGATGCTCAGCCTGTTTTCTTTGAAGTGGCTTTTTATTACCCCTAGCAGCATGCACCAATTATCTTGCATAAACAGAAGGATCTGAACCCTATACCCAAGCTTGTCAGGGTTGGTGTCAGTTTCTTGATAAGCTGTGTGTACTCCAAGTACCCACATAAAGACATTACATGTTTCACCCAAATATATTTATATGCCAGACCAAAGTCAAGCGGATATTCTTGATTCAGGTCGGTTGCGCCGCCGCCGCCGTAGAGGTTTCCTTGTATATGTAATAACTCAAAAACGTATTAGCATTTTCTTATGAAACTTGGTACATTTGTCAAGGATGGTCTAAGAGAGATCCCTATTTTTAAGTGATCTTAAAATCTCCATATTAAAGAAGTTATGACCATCTTAAAGTTTAAAAAGATTTATCCCCCAGTTCACAAATGGTGCAATAGCATTTTTGAGTGCAGTTAGATCTTGTAGGGACTAGTAACAACATTAATTGGAACTTTCAAAAATTAAATTATCTGAAGTTTTGACAGTTATCAAAATAAAAGTGGTTTTTTTTCTCATAAACTTGTGAGATAAGGTGTTTCTCAAGTAGATTTTGGCCCTGTAGGATATTATAAAGTCTATGTATGGGAAAATAGCAAAACTTTATTTTCTAATTGCTAACTGGTACAAAATCGCTCAAATATTTGCTCAATCTTGGTCTAATCAGTCCCAAAATCTAATTAGCTTTAGATTTTGATGGCATTAACATGTATGCAAAATCACACCCTATAGTATTAAATAGTCATCCTTTATAAGTGCACAAAGTTTAGCTGAGGTCAGTTGAACAATAAGATAGCTGGAGGCTGAAAACTTCCTTTTTTCACTGTAAGGAGACCATAACTTTATTCATATTGGGACTTTAAGGTGACCATAAAATCAGAATGTCCCTTCTGGCAACCTTTATAAATGTGCCAAGTTTTATTTTAACAATTTAAACATTAACTGAGCTTAGGGCTGAAAGACCCTATATTTTAAGTTTAAGATGGCCAAAATATTATTAATATTTAAATCCTTCAGTAGTAAGAGTCTTCTTTTGATCTATTTAAATATCAATATACGTTATATTTCTAAAAAAAATGAAAAAATAAAGGGGCCAGACAGTTTTATTCCAATTTTATGACTTTAGGGGGGGGGGGCATAGCTCCAATAATATTAACAGTTTAAGGTCACCATAAAGTCAAGATAATCCTTTGGTAAATCTGAATATATATGCCAAGTTTGGTTGAAAAAGTGAAAAACTAAGTGAACTGGAGGGTTAAAATCCCCTTTTTGACATTACGGTGACCTTAAGATTGCAGATACAGGGCTAAAACTTTGGCATGTGAAAGATTATCAAAAATAGCATCAGAGATGCCCGTACCCCACAGCCTAGGGAAATATTTTCAACACCATGAGATACAGAAGTACTGTACCAGTACAAACTTCAGGATACTTTCAGAGCACTGTCAGTTATATAAAGGTCCAAACAATGTTTAAATGGAGAAATAATGTTTAAAAGAAAGATAATGCATATAAAGATGAAGTACTAAAACAAGATAATTCAATAACAAGATAACAGCATTAATCAGCAAACTAAAATTCAACACTCTTTATCTACACCTGCATGGCCCAATTATGGTTTAGATGGTTTGAATATTATCATGCATACAGAAGTGGTAATACATTTAATGAATGCTTATGTGTGGTGTTGGAGCAAAATCTGTGGCTCACTTGATGAAATTCTATCTCTTACAATGGGAAGTTATGAAAGTAAACTTCTTAATAAATTCTAATATGACTTTAACAGTGCTAAATCTGCATCAAAAAAACAGACTCAAAGGTGCAACAAGATTTTAAAGGTCAAGGTCACTACAGCAAGGTCAAAGGTCAAATCAAGGTCAGATCATGATGTTGCACAACTACACCCCCTAACCAATGTCCCTACCAAGTATCAACTTCCTACACCTTGCGGTTTCCGAGATATAGCCCGGACAAGATTTTCGAACTCAAGGTCACTACGGCAAGGTCAAAGGTCAAATCCTTGTCAAACCATGACATTGCACACCTACACCCCCTAACCAATATCCCTACCAAGTATCAACTTCCTACACCTTACGGTTTCTGAGATATAGCCTGGACAAGATTTTATAGGTCAAGGTCACTACGGCAAGGTCAAAGGACAAATCAAGGTCAGACCATGACGTTGCACACCTATACCCCCTAACCAATATCCCTACCAAGTATCAACTTCCTACACCTTACAGTTTCTGAGATATAGCCCGGACAAGATTTTATAGGTCAAGGTCACTACGGCAAGGTCAAAGGTCAAATCAAGGTCACACCATGACGTTGCACACCTAAACCCCCTAACCAATGTCCCTACCAAGTATCAACTTCCTACACCTTACGGTTTCTGAGATACAGCCCGGACAAACTCTTTTCCCGCTGCCCGCCCACCCGCCCGGCCATCCGGACACCATGGATGAAAACAATACCCCAACAGCCCTTAAGGGCTGTGGGGTAAAAAGTAGCTGAATAAGTTATTCCAACAAAACGCCGAAATCCTGACCGTTTTTCAGATACAAAGTATCCATTTTAAAAACATTTACGAAAATTAAACACCTCCCATTCAGGCATCTATGGTTCGATTGATCAGAAAATCCTTTCTGACCTGTGAAATTTGGTCAAGAATGTACCTGGTAAATTTTATAGCACTAGTGCGTGTGGTTTTTTTTTTATTAAAAAGCGATGATGCGTTGTTTTTGAAAAATGCTTAAGGTTACCTTAAGTTAAGTTTAAGGTCTCCTTAAAGTATCCCCAAAATTTTTCCTACCCCTATAGTTTTAAAGAAAGATAAGAAGGAAAGAAAAATTTTAAAGCCCAAGAAGTTATTCAAGGAAGACCATAATCCGGCGGCGGCGGCGGTAATCAGTCGAACTGACGTGAAAACAAATAAGCGCCCCTGACGGGCCGCTTAAAAATTACTGAGTAGTTATTGCACAAGAAAAGTTAACTTAACGTAAGCAAACAGCAAACACTTGATATAACACTATGAAAATGCATTATAATTTAACAGACTTTAATACAGAAATAACCAATACTAAATTGGGAAAAGTGGTGGAAAATATCCAAGCTCTGAAATAAAACAAGCTGAAGATGAACAAAAACAAAGAAACAAAGGTGAAGCTTTGAACACAGCTAACTTCATCTTCAAACAGATATTCAAGAGAAATGTGAACTTTCAAGGAAGACTAGTACATGAACATGAATTCTGTACCAGAAATGATTTCAAATTTCATGTGAAGGTGCCCAAAATTAAATATTTGTATTTTGTATAAATATTAATGGTATGAACATGGTTTCATGTTAATGTAACAATCTCAAATATAAAAACAAAAGAGATGCCTGTAACCCACAGCTGGGGAAATAAAATTTAACACCATGAGATACATGTATGTGAGACAAAGTATCATAACAAGGCAATTCAATAGCAAGATAACAACATTAATTTATAAATGAAAAGCTAAGAAGCTCAGACGGATTTTATATATCTACTACTAAGGTCACTAGGTCAAAGGCCTTTGGAAAGGTAAAATTAAACTCACACAAAATACTGAAGGTTATAGCCACAATTACAAAGTCAAAGGTTAAATTATAAAGGTCTCACCATAACTGTCCATACCTGCACTCCCCAACCAATGTTCCTCTCCTGATGAAATATAGCTTGGACAAGATTTTCAAAGTCAAAGTTACTGCGACAAGGTTAAGTCAAGGTCATACTGTAATGCTGCACACTTACACCCCCAATCAATGTCCCTACCAAGTATTAACTCCCTACACCTTACAGTTTGGAAGATATAACCCAGACAAGATTTTAAAGGTCAAGGTCACTACTACAAGGACAAACTTTTAAGGTAAAATCAAGGTCATACCACAACGTTCCACACCTACACCCTAATCAAGGTCCCTACCATATATAAACTTCCTGCACCTTACAGTTTCCCAGACAAGATTTTATTTTCCCCTCCCCGCCAGAACAGCTGGATGTCGTGGGTGAAAACAATACCCTTACCACCTTTAAAGGCTAGGGGTTATTCAATTGGGGCACAGCCTTTGAGGGGGGGGGGGGGGGGGGGGGGGGGTGTTTCAAAGTCATAGTTGGGGTTTTTTATGTCCCATTCAACAGCCAGGGTGATATTGGGACAGGTCTTCTGTATTGCCATTTGTGGGGGTCAAACCCCCACAGAGGTGACCGTGTGACAAAATGCCAAACTTGCTAACCACTAGGCCACCGAGCCTGGGTAATAAAAATGGTGTGAATTATAAAGATCTGAAGAAAACTTGCACCAGATTGAACCTAAGGTATTTCTTACATGTAGTTTGTGATATATGCATTGGACAGATCATAATGTTTTTATTTTATTTTAAACGTGGCAACGTGTTAAATCTTACTCTTTTTTTTTTGTATATTGAAAAACATGTTTATAAAAATTACTTAAGTACCAACTTTCCATAATTTTTACCATCAATTTTCTGTTGTGAATGAGAAGTGAAACATATATTTTTGTTGAAGAAACCATCCACCCAATTTCTCCAATTAAATGCCCAGGGAGGGTGATGCACTTTTAAGAAGAAAAAGGGGGCAACTATTACAGATAGACAGATTTTCTTCATTCTGGTTAGCGGTTTTTCGATTGGGGGTGGGTGGCATTAAATAGGAAAGGGGGCATTAATATAGATAAATGTGGTAAGTACCATAGACTTTAAAACTCATGCCAAATATTTATACTTTCACCTAAAACCACAACGAAATACTGGAAAAGTAATTTGGTTATACACATTTACCCACAGCCAAGAAACACAAAATCTGATCATCAAAGTTCCAACACAAGCATTATACATGTAGTTGCTTTATCCCCAAGGGCTAGAAAGTGTAACTCGGCAGAGTAAGAGGCAGATATTAGGTTCACTATCTTTGTTAACTCCGCTCCATAACAAAAGTCACAAGTCCAATATCTGTCCTGGAAGTTCCACTGAATTTGGAATTTAGACGTCTGAACAGATGGGTGGCCAAAAGTAGAGTCATAAGCGAGAGTGTGTACTGCTCCAGAGCTCTGAGGTTCTGTGGAACACCTTTCTTTTCAGTGGCTGCTTGGGATTGTCCAATGGTGAGAACTTCGACAAAAATTCAGGCTCTGACTGCACAAAGTTTAACAGGAGTAATACAGCTCCACTGTGGAATCTATGTTTAGAAAAGCCATAATTCTTACGAAAGTGTGACATTACAGAGTAAAGAAATTCAGAGAACAGCAACCAGTTATACTTTATGCTTGTTTAGGTGTAAGAGACACTTAACATCATACCGTCCAAAAAATGTGATTGTTTCATGCAATAAGGGGCACACCACAGACACTACACCAGCATTACAACTGCAGAAGAATGAAACACTTCAGCTGGTATTTATGAAGGGTCATTGAATATATTCATCTCAAATATACAGCTTTTTGTTCTAAGCTTAAACTGATTTTTAGCTCATAAATTAATTTAGAGTCCTTTTGTGAATATTTCCCATGAATACATTGCTGAACCATAAAAAAATACCAGCATACGTGAGCAAGCTCAAACTACTGCATTCTAGGGGTTTACAATCTGATGGACAGGACAGGACAAATATGCAAATGGCAAAACTTATCATGGCCATTATGACTGTCCTACCCACGATACTGTTTACCCCTGTATATATGTGTTTTGATACCTCAGTACTAGTGCTTTCACAACAATGTCATCATCCACTGAAAAATTTAAAAGACTAAAGGAATATATCTTGCATTCTAATACAGATTGTTTCCACGATTATCATTGATCAACAGAGGAAACAACAAGATAATAAATCTGTGTAAAGGTCTGCCTCGTAAAGAAAATTGGCTTTACCAATAAATTGTGAAATTCTTTCAGGCGACTTACATATTTACCAGGGGTACAATTTTCCACACATGCATTATGGTGAGATACTAAATCTACACTAGTCAAATATCATTAAAATCAGACTTACTTAAGCATTCATCTCACAGGTACATGTGAAAAATTGCAGATGTGGCATGTATATCACCATTCACAACACCTGCACCCCAAAAAAAGTTTTTGTGCATTTGTTTTCATAAAAATATAGTGAAACACAGCAAATTAAAATACTTAATAGGTAAAGGGAACTTTTCAAGTATCTATAAAATTATACAAATAAATAAAATTATACAAATAAATTTCTCATATTTTCCAAATTCACAAAGTATCTTGAGCTATCATACTATTTAATCTTTAAACAAATTAATAAAAAGACACAGCAGGCAACCTAGATTCCTATGAAAAACATGTAAGTTCCTATAAGGATAAGTTCCCTTCACCCAAGTCCCTAAGACATGATTTGTATTGCCAAAAGTAGGGGGGGGGGGGGGGCTGAACAAGTTCCCATGACAAAAGTAGTTTATTGCTATTATGATTATTTTTTATCCTTTTTTCCTTCCTTCTTGCTGTTGTATAATTGTTTCCTATAATCTGTCAATTGCTTTATATCTGACAATAGGTACCCTGAGCACAAGTTGTATGAATAAATAAATATTCTGTCAAATTATGTTTTCTCCAATATTTTCTATATATTGTTTGTTTTAAAATTTATTTTTTAAAGATTATGTCACAAAATCACTTTAATTTATAGAATATAACAGCAGACATTAAATGTTTACAAAATGGAACAGCCAAAACATAGTGAAGCAAAAAGGTACATCATTGGAAATAAAATGTTATTTCAAGGAAATGCATCCTAAAATGTAACCAGTCTTTATAACATAAATAAAGTTCCGCTACCGCACCCATCTATTATTTCTCCGAAGTGCTGTACTTTAAACGATATATAAAACACTCACCCTTAGATTTTATTTCTACAGTAAATTGGATAATACTCCAGTACTTTTCACTCCACCTTTTAAGGAGTATACTATTCAGCATAAAGTAACCAATTAGCATGATGCAGAAAATCATACATTTAAATTTGCAAATTTCATAAGTAAATTAAATTTTTATAAGTTAATACCCTATCCAATGGACAATTGCTTTACTGGTCGGCGCGACCGGTCCCGCCAAATGTCAGAAAAAAAGTCCTGTAAAACTACCGGCAGGACCGGTCACAGAGTGTGCATTCGCTAGGTGGCACATCGTACTTCCTTTCCTGTCTAGACATCGTAACGTCATAGCAGGCCTTGCCTATCCATTGGATAGGGTATTAACTTATAAAAATTTAATTCACTTATTAAATTTGCAATTTTATTGCGTTAATACATCCTATCCAATGGACAATTGCTAAATAACTACTGCTTGGAAGGCGGGTAAGCTGCTAGGGACATACATGAACTCATAAAAGAACAAACTGAGAAGGCCCATTTTGACCTTGGGTCAGATGACCCCAAAGTTCAAGGTCGGCTAAGACTAACCGGTTACCCGGAAGTCCAAGGAACGTTGCCCCCCCCTTTTTCTCAGACCTGCTCTGAGAATAGGAAGAGAGAGTTGAGTTCAGTCCCACAAGCTTTCCAAAGGAAAAAAGTCAGTTTTTATTTTTTTTTTTTTTTTTTTTTGTCTTTTTTTTTGATATTATATACAACTGTACAAGCTACGTACATATATACATATTTACATATCTCCCCATTTTTGGGCTTGGTGGTGGACCTGTTGAGCAGCCACCACTGGCCCTAAATGAAACAGCTCTGCATCAGCCCAAGCCACATCCTTCAGATAGAATTGTGTGAAGGTGTTATGGGATTTCCAGTGGCAGGCTGACAGAATCTGCTCCAAGGAGACCTCCGACTGGAAGGCCTTAGAAGAAAGGCCCTGACATCATGGGCTTTGAACTGATGCAGTGTGAGGGCCTTCTGGTCAGAGAGCTCATAACAAAGGATCACAGTTTATTAGATCCATGAGGAGATGGTGGCAGGTGAGATGTCCTTATCAAAACCTTTCTTGAAGGAGACAAAGACCAACTCCTTGTTCTGCCTAAGATCTGAGGTCCTGTCCAAGTAATACCGAAGGGCTCTGACTGGACACAAGGACCTGTCACCTTTGAGTGACTTATCCAGAGTGGGGGCCAGGGCTGGTATGACCACTGGAGCCACGCTATCTGGACCCTCCTTAGCCAGCTGATTATTGGACAAAAAGCTGGGTGAGGGGTATAAGGACACCTTAGACCAGTCTGACTGGTGTCTGATGTTCTTATGAAGCCAAGCATGGATCTCACTCCTGCATTTACCTGAACCCAGGGCCAGCAGAAATACCGTCTTGAAGGTCAAGTGTTTCAGCGAGACCTCATTTAAGGGTTCAAAGGGAGCCTTTGTCAGCTGGTGTAAGACCAGGGACAGGTTCCAGGAGGGTATACCCCTCCTGGCTTTGGGCCTGTCTCTATGGAAACTATCCAGAAGATGGGTGAGATTCTCGTCTTTGCTGACATTAATGGTAGAATTGCCCAACTTGTCAGCAATGGCTGATCTGTACCCATCAATGGTACCAGGTTGTAACTTCCTGTCCTGAAATAGGTGCAAAAGGAAGTCAGCTATGGCTTTTAGAGGAGGTGCCCTGAAGTACACCTGATTACTGAGGCACCACTTTGTAAAAATGATCCACTTTGCCTCATAGACAGATCTGGTTGATCCTCTTTGAGGAGCCTCAATTTGTGCTGCCACTGCCTCAGAGAATCCCTGCTCCTTGACTGCTGTGGCTCTAGGAGCCAGGCATGTAGGTTCAGGTTTGACAAGTTCCTGTGCAGGGTCTGGTTGAATGGTTGAGACACCAGATTGGGCAGGTTGGGCAGACACAAGGGGATCTGGCTGGACATTGCCACTAGATCCCAGAACCAGGGCATGCTGGACCACCCTGGTGCAATCAGAATGATCCTGTTGCATGGGTAGTCCTGCAACTTCTCCACTATTTTGCCCAAGATGGCTGCTGGTGGGAAGGCATATGGGTCCAGATTTTCCCATGAAAGGCTGAGTGTATCCTCTGCCTATGCCTGGGGGTCTGGAACCGGAGACACAAACTGTGGTAGTTTGTTGTTGAATCTGGTGGCAAACAGGTCCACTTGTGGCTGGTGCCACCGGGAGCATATAGCTTTGAAAACCTCTGGGTGAAGGGACCACTCCGTTTTAATGGTCTGGCCAAATCTGGATAGCTTGTCTGCTATCACGTTCAGTCGGCCAGGGATGTGACGTGCCTTGAGATTTACCTGTTTCCTGGTGCACCAGGACAGGATTCTCCACAGTAGGGCACACAGGGGGACCTGGAAGAACATTGCTTTCCTTCAGCCACCAACTTTTCTACTGATTCTGGTACCCTCCAGTTGTTTTTCAAGTGCCACTGTATGGGTCTCACGTGAAGTCGACCTAGGTGGGCTTGTTTTTCTGTGGCTGTTAGAAGTTCTATGAGGGACATGAACTGCCAGACCGGGCACACCAGACCGGACAGAATTGACTGTATCTTGTCTGTTAAGGTCTGCCAAAGCTCTGGTGTGGGTCTGACCTTGCCCTCCCTGAGATCGAACTGGTAACCTACGAAGTTGAAAACCTTTTTTGGATCCAGTTCTGACTTCTCCTCGTTCACGAGCCAACCTAGTTCTCGACAGAGAGCTACCAAGGTCTGTGTATGCTGGAGACAAGTTTGGCGGGATGTGGATCTCACCAACCAGTCATCTAGGTACTGGTGGATTCTTATACCCCTTATACCCCAGTTTGACCTCTTTGGCCACCACTGTGAACTCCATGGGTGCTGTGGACAGACCAAAGGGTAGAGCTTTGAACTGGTAGGACTGACCCTGGATGTGAAAATGCATATACTTCCTGGACTGACTGTGAATTGGTACATGGAAGTATGCGTCCTTGAAGTCTATGGAGGTGACCCACTCCCCTAGCTGTAGGGAGGTCCTTATTGTCTCTGGGGTCTCCATTTTGAACGACTCTGTGTTTAGGAAGGTGTTCAAGCTGCTCAGGTCCAGGATAGGTCTCCACCGGTTGTTGGGTTTGGGTACCAAAAATAGCCGGTTGTAAAAACCCAGTGAGTTTTGGTTTGCTACCGGTTCCACTGCATTTTTGTTTGTCAGCTGATACAGTGCCTCCAGAAGGTAGGACTGTCTTTGTGGGTTGACATAGTTGCTTATGATCGTTGGTGACCTGGTTAGGTTGGGTCTGAACCGGAAGGGGAGGGTGTAACCCTCTCTCAGTATTGTGACTACTTGTGGACTCGAACCTAGAGCTTCCCACTTCTCCCAAAATTGCTGTCCTTGCCCCTACAGGTGGATTTATGGCAACATTTGTGACAGTATTTGCAGAACTCAAGTGACCTACACAGGAAATATCGTTCAGACGTTCACATGTTTTATTTCTGTTTAATTGTAACAATAATTGGGATTTACGCCTTTCTTTTGTGGAAACCCGGTGACAGAATGAACATTTGCAACAAATACATTCTCGCTCTTGCTTGTCACTGGTGAGTGGTGAAGGGTTCAAATCTTGTTTCTTGCTGGATACATGTACAGAGTCCTTCACTCCGACTGCATTTAAAACACAGTAATTGTCATTTACTTTTCTTTGAAACCTTGGCAGGCTTTTGAGTGAAGTTTGAGGTGTGGCCACGACCTTTCTGTCCCATTTGCCGCCCTGTAATTTGTTTCCAGGCCCGTGTAGTGGGCTTCCGGTCTGGCTGATGCGTTGATCTGTTACTTGAGGAAGCATATGGGTGAAAAGGTCCAGGCTTCCTGTGTGCACTGCCAGAGGAACGTCTCTTCTCACTACGTGAGATTTCATCTTTTGCCTTGACCAGTAAACTGTCTGGAAACAGTGAGTGAAGATGGACCAGTGCTGTACGTAAAGCAGTTAAGGTATCTGGCTTTACTCCACCACGCATAAACTCTAAATAGCTGTCTCTACGTGCCAGAGTGAGGTTGGCCATGCTGATGAATACTCTCTCTGAGAGATCCTGCATCGTACACTCCATAGCTTGAGAAATTGACCTGTTGAAGGTCACCAAATATTCAAGCTCCTCAACTGCCTGCTGCATTTTTTCTGCAAACGACTTGTTAAGAAGCAAAGCTTCAAGTCATAAAAACCTCTCACTCCACTTGTCATCTAAGGACTTGAGATCATCAGAAGTAGGTTTACTGCTGTGTCTTCGTTTGCTGGATTTGGGAGAGCCATCAGAACGCTTCTTCTTCTTGGATGTAGATTCAACTGAAGACGGCTTGTCAGTGCTAACCCGTCCCAACAGAGTTACCTCTGAAGGGTCCACGAGAGTGGGGGTCGCACTACTGTTAACTTCAGATTTCTTCTGCTCTCCACGTTCTTTTCTGGACTTATAAGTCGGGGTGGCCAGTTGTTGTATCTGTGCAGGTGTAAACACCTTACATATCTGGCAATCACGTTTCTTAACACAGGGATCGTCTCCCACCCCCTTTTCACGACATCTGGCACATTTCTTGTGGTTGTCGAACAGAGCCATAACATGCCCGCAAGACCCTTGTTTCTGTCCAGGAGACAACATGATGATCAGTAAACTTAGTCTAGTATAATTGGTTTATACTACTTGAAATAAAATAAAATGGTAAAGTTCATTGTAACACATCTGCACACTCTTCGCGCCAAACGAAAAAGATGCTATGACGTCATGATGTCTAGACAGGAAAGGAAGTACAATGCGCCACCTGGCGAATGCACACTCTGTGACCGGTCCTGCCGGTAGTTTTACAGGACGTCTTTTTCTGACGTTTGGCGGGACTGGTCGTGCTGACCAGTAAAGCAATTGTCCATTGCATAGGATGTATTAACGCAATAAAATGATAATTTATGAGAATATTTCCTGAACCACTGATATCAAACAACAAAAGAGCAAAGCACTCTTTCCTTAATTTTATACCTAGAATCGTTAATAACATATACTGACTAGTAAACGTTGCCGGCAACATTCATTGCAAATTGCAAAGCAACAAATGATGGAGACATTTAAGTGTTAAAATCAGGTTTTACAATACATGCAATTTAATATGGACTTACAGTTCAATGGTCTTCCTGATGTTGGTCGTCAACACACTGCAAAATATAATATATAAATGATAAATACTTGAGCCAAGAACTGCCATTACCTGTAACTTGGTTCTTGTATTTTTGAATTCAACAAATTGAAACACTCACTCACTGACTGGAAGAAAACTGGCATAGTTTTTGTGAATTTGTTTGTATTTGATGTATCAGTATGTATCATATGTTTAACATGTATGCGAGTGTATATTTGTGTACAGTATTTGTTTGAATCTGCATCTACTTGTGTGTTTCTATATCTGTTTGTATGTATTTGTATTTATCCGTATATGCATGTATTGTATTTTGTGTGTATTACCTTGTATTCAAACATATTTGTTTTTATATATTTGTGTATATTTGTACGTATTGGTACTTATTATCTCCCGCCGGCCCACCAGGCGGGAGATTACAAAACGCATTACGTGCGTGTGTGCGTCACATTTTTAAAAAGGCCTGTACATCACACTGGTTGTTTCTCCTTGGCCTTTTCAATGTTTTATGACCTTATTGCTTATGTCTTTTCATTTAATGCTGTTTTTTCAGAACTAGGTCCATAGCTAAGTGAGTAATAGCAATGGTGGCTACTTTCAGTAAAGTGCTCATAACTCCAAAACAACTGCATTTAGAGCATTTCTGTAAAATACATTGTTCAGCTACTTTCTCCATGCCTACAAGATGGTACCATTTTTAGGGGTCTATCTTGATAGCTAAGTGAGTAATAGCTATTTACTGTTTTTAACAATGACCAAAATGAGTAAGTTGCTTTTATCTTTGTAACTGTTACTTACAATATTGGTCTCAAATATGTTGTTGAACAACTCCTTCATGTACTATATCATGGTGGGGTTTCCAAGGTGTAGCACCATAGCTATCGGAGTAATAGCTACACTAAGTTTAACATTTGACCATTGAGCAAGTCACTTATGACTCAAAAATTATTGAATATACAGGATTTTTGTCAAATATATTGTTCACCGACTTTTTGATGTACTGTGTCGTGGTGAATTTTCAGAGCTGTAAGGCCATAGCTAACTTGAGTAATAGCTACTTTGAAATTTCTTAATTTCAACATTCAGTAAATCACTTATACCTCCAAAACTATTGAATTTAGGGAATTATTGTCAAATATGTTAATCATTGACTTTTAAGTTTTTAATGTTCTGTGTCGTGGAAAAGTTTCAGAGCTGTATCTCCATAGCTAACTGAGTAATGGCTACTTTGAATTTCAACATTGAGTAAATCACTTATAACTCCAAAACTATTGAATTTAGAGAATTATTGTCAAATATGTTGTTCACTTACTTTTTGATGTACTGTGTCATGGGAAATGTTCATAGCTGTATCTCCATAGCTATATGAGTAATAGCTACTTTCACGGTTTTCCATTGAGTAAATCACTTAGAACAGCAAAACTGTTGAATTTAAAGGATTTTTGTCAAATATGTTGTTCCCCTACTTTTTAATGTTCTGTGTCATGGCAAAGTTTCAGAGCTGTAAGTCCATAGCTAACTGAGTAATAGCTACTTTCATTGTTTTCCTTTGAGTAAATCACTTTTAACAGTAAAACTGTTGAATGTAGAGGATTTTTGTCAAATATGTTCTTCACCTACTTTTTGATGTACTGTGTAATGGCAAATTTTGAGAGATGTAGGTCCATAGCTAACCAAGTAATAGCTACTTTAATGGTTCTTCATTGAGGAAATCACTTATAAAAGCAAAACTGTTGAATTTAAAGGATTTTTCTCACATATGTCGTTTGGCTACTTTTTTATGTACTGTGTCATGGCAAATTTTGAGAGTTGTAAGTCCATAACTGAGTAATAGCTACTTTGATGGTTCTCCATTGAGTAAATCACTTATAACTGCAAAACTATTAAATTTACAGGATTTTTGTCAAATATGTTGTTCACTTACTTTTTAATGTTCTGTGTCATGGCAAAGTTTCAGAGCTGTAGATCCATAGCTAACTGAGTAATAGCTACTTTCACGGTTTTCCATTGAGTAAATCATTTATCACAGCAAAACTGTTGAATTTAAAGGATTTTTGTCAAATATGTTGTTCACCTACTTTTTGATGTATTGTGTAATGGCCAATTTTGAGACCTGTAGGTCCATAGGTAACTGAGTAATAGCTACTTTAATGGTTCTCCATTGAGTAAATTATTTATAACAGCAAAACTGTTGAATTTAAAGGATTTTTGTCAAATATTTTTTTCACCTACTTTTTGATGTACTGTGTAATGGCAAATTTTGAGAGCTGTAAGTCCATAGCTAACTGAGTAATAGCTACTTTGATGGTTCTCCATTGAGTAAATTACTTATAACTGCAAAACTATTAAATTTACAGGATTTTTGTCAAATATCTTGTTCACCTACTTTTTAATGTTCTGTGTCATGGCAAATTTTGAGAGCTGTAAGTCCATAGCTAACTGAATAATAGCTACTTTGTTTTCCTTTGAGTAAATCACTTTTAACAGCAAAACTGTTGAATTTAGAGGATTTTTGTCAAATATGTTCTTCACCTACTTTTTGATGTACTGTCTAATGGCAAACTTTGAGAGCTGTAGGTCCATAGCTAACCAAGTAATAGCTACTTTAATGGTTTTCCATTGAGGAAATCACTTATAACAGCAAAACTGTTGAATTTAAAGGATTTTTCTCAAATATGTTGTTTTAAGCTACTTTTATGTACTGTATAATAGCAAATTTTGAGAGCTGTAAGTCCATAACTAACTCAGAGTAATAGCTACTTTGATGGTTCTCCATTGAGTAAATCATTTATAACTGCAAAACTATTACATTTAGAGGATTTTTGTCAAATATGTTGTTCAGATACTTTTTAATGTTCTGTATCATGGCAAAGTTTAACAGCTGTAAGTCCATAGATAACTGATTAATAGCTACTTTGATTGTTTTCCTTTCAGTAAGTCACTTTTAACGGCAAAACTTGAATATCTCGAAAACCATACGAGATAGAGCGATTTCGAGCGAATTTTTGACCCACAGGGTAGTACAAGAGGGTCCTATGCAAAAGGGAAAAATTTCAATTTTCGCAACTTTTGGCGGCCATCTTGGACTTTTGCGGAAAATGAAAAAGTGTGAACATCTCAAAAACCGTAAGAGATAGAGCGATTTCGAGCGAATTTTTGACCCACAGGGTAGTACAAGAGTGTCTTATTCAAAAGAGGAAAATTTTCAATTTTCACCACTTTTGGCGGCCATCTTGGATTTTTGTGGAAAATGAAAAAGTGTGAATATTTCGAAAACCGTAAGAGATAGAGTGATTTCGAGCGAATTTTTGACCCACAGGGTAGTACAGTAGTGTTCTATGCAAAAGGGAAAAGTTTCAATTTTCGCCACTTTTGGCAGCCATCTTAGATTTTAGCGGAAAATGAAAAAGTGTGAATATCTCGAAAACCGTAAGAGATGGAGCAATTTCAAGCGAATTTTTGACCCGCAGGGCGTCCTATGGAAAAGGGAAAATTTTCCAATTTCACCACTTTTGGCGGCCATCATGGATTTTTGTGAAAAATGAAAAAGTGTGAATATCTCGAAAACCGTAAGAGATAGAGCGATTTCGAGCGAATTTTTTGACCCACAGGGTAGTACATGTATATCCTATGCAAAGGGGGAAATTTTCAATTTTCGCCACTTTTGGCAGCCATCTTGGATTTTAGCGGAAAATGAAAAAGTGCGAGTATCTCGAAAATCATAAGAGATGGAGCGATTTCGAGCGAATTTTTGACCTGCAGGGTAGTACAAGACTGTCCCATGGAAAAGGGAAAAATTTCAATTTTCGCCACTTTTGGCGGCCAACTTGGATTTTAGCGGAAAATAAAAAAGTGTGAATATCTCGAAAACCATTAGAGATAGAGTGATTTCGAGCGAATTTTTGACCCACAGGGTAGCACAAGAGTATCCTATGCAAAGGGGGAAAATTTCAATTTTCAATTTTTGCCACTTTTGGCGGCCATCTTTTATTTTAGCGGAAAATGAAAAAGTGTGAATATCTCGAAAACCATAAGAGATAGAGCGATTGCGAGCGAATTTTTGACCTGCAGGGTAGTACAAGAGTGTCCTATGCAAAGGGGAAAAATTTCAAGTTTTGCCACTTTTGGCAGCCATCTTGGATTTCAGCGGAAAATGAACAAGTATGAATATCTCAAAAACCGGAAGAGATAGAGTGATTTCGCGTGAATTTTTGACCCACAGGGCAGTACAACAGTGTCGTATGCAAAGGGGAAAAACTTCAACAGTATCTTATGCAAAGGGGAAAAAAAATTTCAATTTTCGCCACTTTTGGCGGCCATCTTGGATTTTAGCAGAAACTAAACATTGAAAATATCTTCAAAATGGTAACAGATAGAGCGATTTCAAGCTAACTTTTGACCCACAGGGTAGTACAACAGTATTCTGTGCCTAGGGGAAAAATTTCAGTTTTCACCACTTTTGGTGGTGAAAAATTGTGAATATCTCGGAAAAGGTATTTCTTCCCCTGTAATGCTCGGCGGGAGATAATACCATGGCAGTGGTCTTGTTTTTTATGTATTTGTGTGTAACTGTGTGTATATTGTGATTTAAAATATCCAAATTAATATAGTACATACTAAACTAGATTGGGCCAACTCGGCGCCAACATATCCCCAGACACGTCATCACTCATGCCACAGGTTTTGATCGGGAATTTTTTATGTAAGCCATTTGTTGTATGCCATAAATATTGGGAAAACATAATTACCCATTATTATATGAACTTCAGCACATCAATCTACTATGTTTATATTTTCCCAAGGAAAATGGTGTATCCCCAGACGTCGAATACATAACTCAACATATCATATTTTCAATCTTCCTGCAATGGTAACTCTGAACCTATTTTCAAAGTATTTAAATGATTGATGATTGAATGTCCATTCTAAATTAATAATCCCAAAAGAGCATATCTGTTTCTATATTTGTTGACAAATAAAATATTATTTTTAACTCAACTCATCATACTTTTCAATCTTCCTGCAATGGTAACTCTGAACCTATTTTCAAAGTATTTAAATGATTGATGATTGAATGTCCATTCTAAATTCATAATCCCAAAAGCGCATATCTGTTTCTATATTTGTTCACAAATAACATATTATTTAAAAAAATATATTATTTATATTATTATTATATTATTTTTAGAGTTTGCATTGTTTTCAGTCATTCATTTCCTCAATACCTATATATGTGGTCCATATATATGCAACCTAAATATGTGACACAATCTCAGTTCTGACTCCCCTTCACCTCTCATCATACTTTTCAATCTTCCTGCAATGGTAACTCTGAACCTATTTTCAAAGTATTTAAATGATTGAATGTCCATTCGTGGGAAGAGGAATATGTGGGAAGAGGAATATTTTTTGAAAACTGCCAAGGGTACACTGGTCAGATACCCTGTGGGTTCATTGAAATCGCTCTATCTCGCACGGTTAAGGAGACAGAAGCAAACTTGCGTTTTTTCATTTTAGGCAAAAACTGAAAAATTCAAAATGGCCGCCATTTTTGGGGAGAGTAAAATATTTTGAAAATTGCCAATAGTACATTGATTAGATACCCTGTGGGTTGAAAATTTCTACGAAACAAGATGACTGCCAAAAGTGGCAAAAATTGAAATGTTTCAAATTCACATAGAATACTCCTCTACTACCATATGGGTTAAAAATTCAGTCCAAATCGCTCTATCTGTTACGGTTTCCGAGATATTAACATTTTGGGGTTTTCCGCAAAAATCCAAGATGGCCGCCAAAAGTGGCGAAAAATTTGAACTTTTTCAATTTTGTATAGGATACTTTGCTATCACCCTACGGGTCAAAAATTCTGTTAAAATCACTCTATCTCTTGCGGTTTCCGAGATATTAACATTTTCAGTTTTCCGCAAAAATCCAAGATGGCCACCAAAAGTGGCGAAATTGAAATTTTTCAATTTCACATAGAATATTCTCTCCATACCCTGTGGGTCAAAAATTCTGTCGAAATCGCTCTATCTCTTACGGTTTCCGAGATATTAACATTTTCAGTTTTCCGCAAAAATCCAAGATGGCCACCAAAAGTGGCGAAATTGAAATTTTTCAATTTCACATAGAATACTCTCTCCATACCCTGTGGGTCAAAAATTCTGTCGAAATCGCTCTATCTCTTACGGTTTCCGAGATATTAACATTTTTTTGTTTTTCCACAAAAATTCAAGATGGCCGCCAAAAGTGGCGAAAATTGAAATTTTTCAGTTTTGTATAGAATACTTTCCTACTACCCTACGGGTAAAAAATTCTGTCCAAATCACTCTACCTCTTACGGTTTCTGAGATATTCCGATTTTTTTCGTTTTTCGCAAAAATTCAAGATGGCCGCCAAAAGTGGCGAAAATTGAAATTTTTCAATTGCACATAGAATACTTTCCTACTACCCTATGGGTCAAAAATTCTGTCGAAATCGCTCTATCTCTTACGGTTTCCAAGATATTAACATTTTTTCGTTTTCCGCAAAAATTCAAGATGGCCGCCAAAAGTGGCGAAAATTGAAATTTTTCAATTTTGTATAGAATACTTTCCTACTACCCTACGGGTCAAAAATTCTGTCCAAATCGCTCTACCTCTTACAGTTTCTGAGATATTCAGATTTTTTTCGTTTTTCGCAGAAATTCAAGATGGCCGGCAAAAGTGGCGAAAATTGAAATTTTTCAATTTTGTATAGAATACTTTCCTACTACCCTATGGGTCAAAAATTCTGTCGAAATCACTCTATCTCTTACGGTTTCCAAGATATTAACATTTTTTATTTTTCCGCAAAAATTCAAGATGGCCACCAAAAGTGGCGAAAATTGAAATTTTTTGAATTTTGTATAGAATACTTTCCTACTACCCTACGGGTCAAAAATTGTGTCGAAATTGCTCTATCTCTTACGCTTTCCAAGATATTAACATTTTTTGTTTTTCCGCAAAAATTCAAGATGGCCGCCAAAAGTGGCGAAAATTGAAATTTTTCAATTTTGTATAGAATACTTTGCTACTAGCCTACGGGTCAAAAATTCTGTCCAAATCGCTCTATCTCTTACGGTTTCTGAGATATTAATATTTTTTGTTTTTCGCAAAAATTAAAGATGGCTGCCAAAAGTGGCGAAAATTGAATTTTTTCAATTTCACATAGAATACTCTGCTACAACCCTACGGGTAAAAAATTCTGTCGAAATCGCTCTGTCTCTTACGGTTTCCGAGATATTAACATTTTTTGTTTTTCCGCAAAAATTCAAGATGGCCGCCAAAAAGTGGCGAAAATTGAAATTTTTCAATTGCACATAGAATACTCTACCACTACCATGCGAGTCAAAATTTCTGTCAAAATGGCTCTATCTCTTACGGTTTCCGAGATATTAACATTTTTTTGTTTTTCCGCAAAAATTCAAGATGGCCGCCAAAAGTGGTGAAAATTGAAATTTTTCAATTTTGTATAGAATACTTTCCTACTACCCTACGGGTCAAAAATTCTGTCCAAATCGCTCTACCTCTTACGGGTTTCTGAGATATTCAGATTTTTTCGTTTTTCGCAAAAATTCAAGATGGCCGCCAAAAGTGGTGAATATTGAAATTTTTCAATTTTGTATAGAATACTTTCCTACTACCCTATGGGTCAAAAATTCTGTCGAAATCACTCTATCTCTTACGGTTTCCAAGATATTAACATTTTTTATTTTTCCGCAAAAATTCAAGATGGCCGTCAAAAGTGGCGAAAATTGAAATTTTTTGAATTTTGTATAGAATACTTTCCTACTACCCTACGGGTCAAAAATTCTGTCCAAATCGCTCTATCTCTTACGGTTTCTGAGATATTAATATTTTTTCGTTTTTCGCAAAAATTTAAGATGGCCGCCAAAAGTGGCGAAAATTGAAAATTTTCAATTTTGTACAGAATACTCTTCTACTCCCCTTTGAGTCAAAAATTGTGTCGAAATTGCTCTATCTCTTACGCTTTCCAAGATATTAACATTTTTTGTTTTTCCGCAAAAATTCAAGATGGCCGCCAAAAGTGGCGAAAATTGAAATTTTTCAATTTTGTATAGAATACTTTGCTACTAGCCTACGGGTCAAAAATTCTGTCCAAATCGCTCTATCTCTTACGGTTTCTGAGATATTAATATTTTTTGTTTTTCGCAAAAATTAAAGATGGCTGCCAAAAGTGGCGAAAATTGAATTTTTTCAATTTCACATAGAATACTCTGCTACAACCCTACGGGTAAAAAATTCTGTCGAAATCGCTCTGTCTCTTACGGTTTCCGAGATATTAACATTTTTTGTTTTTCCGCAAAAATTCAAGATGGCCGCCAAAAAGTGGCGAAAATTGAAATTTTTCGATTGCACATAGAATACTCTACCACTACCATGCGAGTCAAAATTTCTGTCAAAATGGCTCTATCTCTTACGGTTTCCGAGATATTAACATTTTTTTGTTTTTCCGCAAAAATTCAAGATGGCCGCCAAAAGTGGCGAAAATTGAAATTTTTCATTTTTGTATAGAATACTTTCCTACTACCCTACGGGTCAAAAATTCTGTCCAAATCGCTCTACCTCTTACGGTTTCTGAGATATTCAGATTTTTTCGTTTTTCGCAAAAATTCAAGATGGCCGCCAAAAGTGGTGAAAATTAAAATTTTTCAATTTTGTATAGAATACTTTCCTACTACCCTACGGGTCAAAAATTCTGTCGAAATCGCTCTATCTCTTACGGTTTCCCAGATATTAACATTTTTTGTTTTTCCGCAAAAATTCAAGATGGCCGCCAAAAGTGGCGAAAATTGAAATTTTTCAATTTTGTATAGAATACTTTCCTACTACCCTACGGGTCAAAAATTCTGTCCAAATCGCTCTATCTCTTACGGTTTCTAAGATATTCAGATTTTTTCGTTTTTCGCAAAAATTCAAGATGGCCGCCAAAAGTGGCGAAAATTGAAATTTTTAAATTTTGTACAGAATACTTTTCTACTACCCTGTGAGTCAAAAATTCTGTCGAAATCGCTATATCTCTTACGGTTTCTGAGATATTAGCAAATTACTCAAAAGTAGTACTGAAAATACACAATGAAGTACCTAAATGGCTATTACTCATGTACTGACAAAGCTATCAGTCCCAAATGCAATACCAAGCGAGCTATCGACATAACAATCTTGTATTCAAAATTGTAGTAAAATATCTTTAATTATTTTGGCTTAAATGCACGGAAACCAATGGGTACTGAAAATAGCTGTACTTAAGTATTACTCGGTAAGCAAAAGAGGTACAACAGCCAAAAGCAATCCCAAGCAAGCTACTGACCCAATAAGCCTGCATACCAAATTTGGTGACAATAGCTCTAATACTTTTCAGACGACGGACGCCAGACGGCAGAAAAAGCAAAAATAATATATCCACCCCCAGGGGGGTGGACATAATAAGTTCATAACTGTAGGAGCTGTGTCAAAATTAACTGAGTCAAGTTGAATAAAACTGGGCTAGTTGAGGGTTAAAAATCCCCTATTTTTACTACATAAGGCTATAATTTTAGGGGAACGGAATAGTGCCCTCCTAGAATAGTGCCCTCCTAGAATAGTGCCCTCCTAGATGACTGCCCTCCAAGAAGACTGCCCTCCTTTTTAAAAAAAATATTAATCAATCATAATTTTTAATAATATTATAAACATTTATTAAGCACTCTAAAGATGTAGCATAGGAGACATATAGACAAAGCAGTGTTTACAAACATTTAGTAAGCATTTTAAAAATGTAACACTGGCATAGCAGTAAAAGTGTCCTTAGAAAAGTCTAATACAGTGTCCAACACCTCTTAGGAACTCTTCAATAGTTTTCTCTCCACTTGATCTTGCCACACACAAGTTTTTCAGATGATCCTGGAGATCCTTGGTAGTTCTGCGGACTCTTTTCCTTGGTGGTTGTCCATGGGCCTCCTGTATGAGCATCATCCTGGTCTGAGCTTCATCTTCCTTGATGCAATCAATAAGTCACCACATAGTTGACTGAATAAGGCCTTGTCCCCAATGATTGTTATTACACTTTCTTCTTAAAGCTTAATTTCTTTTCAATCTATTAGAGTGGACTTGTGGACTTTAAAATAAACTTACATTCAATCCAATATATAAGCCGCTTTAGAGGCCGCGAAGGCCCCAATGTCATGCGCTTTAACTTGGACCAAGTCCAAGGCTACTTCGTCTACTTGTTTATAACAAAGTAGGATGGTTTGTTTCAACCAAGAAGAAAGAGTAGCGGGTCTGATGTCTGAGGTGTGTCCCTTCTTGAAGGAGATGAAAAGGAGGGATCGAGACCCTCTCAGGTCTTTGGTTTGATCCAAATAGTACCTCAGGGCCCGCTCCGGACACAAGGCCCTGTCTTCTTTGAACTGTCTATCTACAATGGTAGTCAAAGCAAGAATAGTCACCGGAGACACACTTTCAGAACCTTCTCTTGCTAGTTGGTTTTGGGCTATGAAGTCAGAAGAAGGGAACAAGACAACCTTTTCCCATTGGCCTAGATTAGATAGTACTTTGTTTGCAACCCTGGAGTGGATTTCACTGCGGCGCTTGCCGGAGGCCAAAGCTAGCAAGAAAGCAGTTTTGAGAGTAAGATGTTTGAGGTCTGTGTCTTTCATAGGCTCAAAGGGTGCTTTTGTGAGCTCATTAAGAACAACAGAAAGGTTCCACTTAGGAAGATTCCTGGAACTTTTGGGACAATCCCTGTGAAAGCTGAAGAGTAACCTGTGAAGGTCTGAACTTTGTGCAATATGGTGGCCTGCTGGGCCCAAAGTGTCAACAATGGCCGTCCTGTAACCATCGATGGTTGAGGGGCGCCTGTTTAGATCTTGGTACAGGTACATGAAAAAAATCTGAGATATGTTTCACAGATGGAGTGGAGAAATCAACCGAATTTTCTCTGCACCATTTTTCAAATAGGGCCCACTTTGACTTGTAGATGGTCCTTGCTGATGACCTCTGAGGTGCAGCAATTGTCTCTGCCACCTCCACAGAGAAGCCTTGTTCTTGGAGCTGTCCACTCCTAGACACCAGGCGTGGAGATTGAGATGTTGTGGATTGTTGTGGAACACATAATTGTGGGACTGCTTGAGAAGGGTTGTTGACACCGGGACTTGCAGTGGGATCTCTGTTGAGAGCTGCACTAGGTCCCAAAACCAGGGCATCCCTGGCCAGCCTGGGGCTATTACTATGATCAGGCAGTGGCACTGCCTGATTTTTTGGATCACCCTGTGAAGGAGAGCCGTCAGAGGGTAAGCATAACCAATGAGACCCGACCAGTTTATGTTTAGAGCCCAAGTCCCAAGCACTTGGGTCTGGGATTGGAGACACGTACAGTGGAAGTTTGTGGTTCAGATGAGTGGCAAATAGATCTACATGAGGAGTGAATCACTTCTGACAGATCTGATTGAACACCTGAGGGTGCAGTGACCATTCTGTTGATTGAACTTGGTTTGACCTGGACAGAAGATCAGCCATTACATTCAGACACCCTGGAATGTGTCTGGCTTTGAGTGTTATGTGATAACGATGGCACCATGTCATGATCTTCCACAGGAGTGAGCACATCTCCGCTGAGTGAGTTTCTCCTTGCTTGTTAATGTAGGCTACCACTGTTGAGTTGTCCGTTGCACCTAGCACTGTTTGGTTCTGGCACTGGTCCTTGAAGCTTCAAAGGGCTAGTGAGACCGCCTTCAATTCTAGAATATTTATGTGTAGCCTTTTTGCCCCTTCTGACCACAGACCCTTTGTAGAACTTTGGTTTAAGTGAGCGCCCCAACCTTCATTTGAGGTGTCTGTAAAGAGTTGGATGCTGTGGTCTTTGGGATGAAGGTCCGCACCTATCATCACGTTTGTGGGGTTCTGCCACCAGTCTAGGTGTGCAGAAATCGTTTCTGTCCAAGGAAGGAGGCTGTCCAGCAACTGAGGATATTTCCAGTGCTCCTTGAGGTGAAACTGAAAGGGCCTCATGTGAAGCCGTCCCTCTGGGACCATTTTCTCCGCTGAGGCAAGCAACCCAATTAGCGACATCAAACATCTTGCAGTCAAAATATGTTCTGATTTGAGACGCAGGATCAAATCCTATAGTTTGAGCCATCTCTCTTGAGTGGGTTTTACAAGGGCTAAATCTAGGTGGTATTCGTAGCCCACGAACGAAAACACCCGAGTAGGTTTCAGTTTTGATTTTTCCTGATTTATTATCCACCCCAAGGACTGGGTTAGGTCTACCACTGCCTGAGTGTTCACTTAGGCTTCCTCCTGAGACTGGGACCTGATCAGCCAGTCGTCCAGGTATTGGTGAAGTCTGAGTCCTCTGGAGAGGACCATTAGCTTCACTTTCTTTACAATCATCGTAAAGACCTGGGGGGCTGTGGCTAGTCCGAAAGGAAGGGAGGTGAACTGGAACACCTGTGACCTGTGGCAAAACCTTAGGTATTTCCTTGAGTTTGGGTGGATGGGGATGTGAAGGTAAGCGTCCGATAGGTCTATTGACGATATCCATTCCCCTGGAATTAGGGAGGTCCTGATGGACTCTTGGCGAGGCTTGGGGACTACAAACAGGCGACTGTAAAACCCGAGATATTTTACATTTTCCACCCTTTCGATTGCATTCTTTGACAGAAGAGACTGGATACAATTGGCTAGAGCTTGGTCTTTTTGAAGGGCCTGTATTCTGATAGAATCAGAGGAAATCTGACCAAGTTTGGTTTTGAGAGGAATGGCAGTACGTAGCCATTGGTGATAATGTTTAACACGTTTGATGAACATTTGTTTGTTTGCTAGTCTCTTCTGAAAGAATGGAGGTGACCTCCTACTGGTGGACTGAGGGGGACTTTGAAGGAGTCATTGGGGGGAGGGGTTTCCATGCCCTCGTCCCCTATTGTGGGGTCGAAATGACCCTTGGAGCCTCTGAAGTTCAGTTTCCCCCTTCCTGAGGAAAACAATTGGTTACTGCTTCGTGAGGAATTGCCCCCATAGGGGCTTTTCCTGTAGGAGCCTCTTTTCTTGTAGAGGGGACCACGAAAGGGCTTATTTTGATAGGGTGCGAAACCCTGAGTCTTTAGAGGTGCCTTTTTTGAGGAGGAAGTCCTCTCCCCCCTTCACAAGTTGAGACTGGAGCAAGGAAGAATGCCAAAAGGGTGAGTTCCTGAGTTCCTGGCGTCTCGTTTCAACTAGATGTGGATGCAGAAGGGTCATTTCGGCTTCGCGTCTGAGCAAGCCGGTATTACCCATGGAATATAGCTCCCTCTGGAGTAAATGGGCCAAGGATTTGCTAAGGCATGTGAGAGCTCTGTGTTGAATAAGAATAGTCTTATTCCATAGATCTAGGTATTCACAGGCTTCTTGATATCCACGTTTGGCTGCTTTCTCAGGATTGGCACCTTTCTGAATCTGAGATTTGACCTTCTTGAAGGTCGACTTCAGACTATGTTGGCACTTCTCAAGAGTGACATTGCAAGAAGATGAAGTCTTGGCAAAGGCAGCAGTATAGTTAGGAGTGGATATATTTTGCCTAGCTTGGTGCTCCAATTCCTTAAGAATTGGTAGGGGAACCTTGCCCATTGGGGCCCCAGAGGGTTTTGGAGTATTACAGATTTTTGAAAAAACTGTATTCAACTCCTGCATTTTCTCCTCATAACAGGGCTGTCCCACCTTGTACCACTTTGTAGTGGAAGGAGGAGGTTTGATATATTTACCTTTAGGTAAATTAGCGGCCTTGAAGTCATGCTCAAATTTATCAAAGGCATCTTTGGTAACAGAGCTAAGGGGGAGCATGGAAGAAGGAGCTCTTGGTCTTAGCTCTTGACGGCCTTTCTCATCATCTAGACCCATTACTGAAGTAGATGACCTAGGCATAGACTCCCTGGCGTCAGGGAAGGAAAGAATGCGCCTAAAAGTGTCCACCTCTTCAGCATACTGGGAGGGAATGTCAGCCAGGACTACTTCCCTATAATAAGGGGGGGTCTGGATCATGTTGAGGTTGGTCTTGATCAGAGTTGGCCCCAGAGGGCTTAAAAGACCTGTGTATAGCCACAAAGGGCTGATCTTCCTCTGAGGAAGATGATACACATCTGGGCCTAGATTTATATTTACTCTGGTCAGCATGTTTTTTGTGTTTGGTAGATGACGTCCAAGGTTGGTCGGATTCATCAGAGTATTGGTCCAAGGCAGATCTTGGACCAACATGATCATGCTTCCTATGAGAGTGAGAGTGCCTTTTAGGTCTATCCAAGGCCTTCTTGGAAGGTACCTCGGATGCATTAGAGTTCTGATCCGAGAAATTCTGATGATCAGATCCGAGACCTGGAGGAAGTGCCAGACCATAGTCCACATCCATATCCTCGGTTTGAAGGTTAGTGGTAGGTCTCGGAGGGGGTAGGTATAGGTTAACAGCACTAGTCCCAGGCTTAGAAGCTGAGTCGAGGTCTGAACTACCTCGTTTTTTTACCCTGTTTTTTTACTTGATAATTCGTCTCGGAGAGACTGGAATGCTTCTAACATGGAGGACTTGAACGAACCCATTTGCTGCTGTAAATGCAGGTTTAGTGTGTTACCCAGGGATTTTTTCTAAATTAGATTCAATTTTCTGCTGTAAGGCAGTACCTGGGGTGGGTGGGACAGTCTTTGCTGGCGTTTTGAGAGACAATAAACTCAAGGGTAGGGGCTGGGGACGTGGGGGTGAGGTAAATACGTTGTCAGCAGCACTCTCAAGGTCTGCATTAGTACCAGTAAATGATTCAACGTCGTCTCCTAATAGATCTAGTTCATCGTCCCTAGAACTAACAGTGATGCCTTTTTGCTTCCTGATGTACTGTTTCCTTTGTGCAATTTTTTGCATCTGTTCTTCAGTAAAAGAAGCGCAAATTGGACATGGAGTTTCAAAAGTGACACAGGGGTCGTCACCCTTGCCAGATTCTCTACAGGTAGGGCAGTAATTATGTACATCAAATGGGTGGGACAGTCTTTGCTGGCGTTTTGAGAGACAATAAACTCAAGGGTAGGGGCTGGGGACGTGGGGGTGAGGTAAATACGTTGTCAGCAGCACTCTCAAGGTCTGCATTAGTACCAGTAAATGATTCAACGTCGTCTCCTAATAGATCTAGTTCATCGTCCCTAGAACTAACAGTGATGCCTTTTTGCTTCCTGATGTACTGTTTCCTTTGTGCAATTTTTTGCATCTGTTCTTCAGTAAAAGAAGCGCAAATTGGACATGGAGTTTCAAAAGTGACACAGGGGTCGTCACCCTTGCCAGATTCTCTACAGGTAGGGCAGTAATTATGTACATCAAATGGGAAGCAAAAGTGCCTGCATTTGTTAGATCTCAGTTTGTCTTTATTCGATTGCTGAGAAGACATTTTAACGCAATAAAAATTACGTACTAAAAAGCCTGAACCGAGGAAAACTCAAACACGCAATATTAAGGAAAATACTTATCCTGTCAAAACGGAAATTTTACAGAATAATCGATGTTATATAATAAAAGAAATAACCAAAAATAAACCTCCAACAATACGTAATCTATATGCTGAGATATAAATGAAAATGTCTGTATAAATTACAGAAAGCTACCAATTCACGTGGCCAACGAGAAAGTAGGACGAAAGGTCAGAGGTTATCATGTGACGACAACTTGAGGCTACGGCCAACTATAAATGTCTATTTTTCGTAGACGTTGGCCATGATGCCTTGTGGCCATCCAAGAACAGCATTAAGTCCCACATGGTAAGCTATTGTAGCGCAATAAAATCCTACTTTTGCAGAAGAAACTATAAAAATTGTTTAGTATCATTGCTTTTCAGAGCCTTGGACAACAGGCTTTCATTACATAGAATTTCAACAAGACAGTCTCTTTTCTGGGGAATTTAAACAAATAGCAAGAGGAATCAAACCTGTGACCTCTCCACATCAGTATGTAACTACTGATTAGCATAACACTACATTTATGTCCTTGAACAACGTACTAGAAGAATATTTATAGTTTACAAGTTATTTTGAAAATTAAGAAAATTTATTTTTTATTTAAAAAAATTAAACTAGAGCATTGCTTCGCAAGAGAAAAAGAAATTGTTTTTGCACAGCAAAAACAAAGCGTCTCAATGAGTATAAATGAGTTTGTAGAAATGACCATCTTCCGGTGTTTAATAATTATGTTTTTCCATTTATGACAAAATGCAAGGATTCATATATGAATCTGTTTTTTTTTTAATATATTTATTCATTTACTATTTTTTGTTTTCGTTTTTTGTCGAAATCACTCTATCTCACTCCGTTTCAGAGATAAATGCGTTTTTTTACATTTTATACAGAAATTGAAGATGTGGCGGAAAAATTGTGGCGGAAAAAGTGTGGCGGAAAAATGATTTATGAGGAAAGTTGCCAGAAGACTCTGCAGATACCCTGCGGGTCATAAATTTTGTCGAAATCGCTCCATTTCCGAGACAAACTTGTTTTTCCCTTTAACGCAGAAATTCAAGATGGCCGCCAAAAGTGGCGGGAAAACAGTTTTTGCGGAAAGGCGCCAGTAGATTCTACAAATTCCCTGTGGTTCAAAAATTTTGTCGAAATTGCTCTATGTCGCTCCGTTTCTGAGATAAATGCGTTTTTGCATTTTCAGCGTTAAGAAAAATCGTGATGTTTAGTTAATTGTTAATAAGTCTGCCATTTTGTATTGGATCATTTCCAAAAGTTAATGATTTACAGACATCTATATGACGAACCTACTTGCCAACTTTCATGTGAATAGCTCAAACGTTTTTAAGTTATCATCCGGACAAGCACACCCTTTTGAAAAACATGTTTTTGGTCATATGACTTCTCTGATTGGTTGAAATGTCATGACACCATACTTATGGCTGCGAAGCTATTGGGAAAAAAAATGCGGATCCAGTGGATCAAGCGGATCCAACGGAGTCGCTTTTCCCATATACAAACAAGCGTCCCTCTTGGGACGCTTAAATAGCACCTTATGAAATATTTTCGGACACCATGCAATACAGAAGAAGTAAAATAGTACAAAGATCCAGAGATTTTCAGAGTAAAAAGTGTCAGGTATGTAAAGGTCTAAATATTGTTTAAGTAGAGAAAATAGTGTTAAAGAGAGAAGGTATGTAAAGATAAGTATTAAAACAAAACAACTCAATAGCAAAATGACAGCAATCATATGACTATTAAACTAAACTTCATGAAGCTGTAAAATTTATTATTGAGGTACAACTGTCAATGGAAATAGCACAATTACCAGGTAATTAAGTAAAATAGCATCAGAGATGCCAGTACCCCACAGCCCCGGGAAAAAATGTTAAACTCCATGAAATATAGAAGTAGTGAAACAGTACAAAGATCAGGATACTTTCGGAGCAGTGTCAGTTATATAAAGGTCTAAATAATGTTTAAAAAGAGAAAATAATGTCTATGAGAAAGAAAATGTTTGTAAAGATAAGGTATTGAAACAAGACAATTCAATAGTAAGATGAAAGCATTAATTAGTAAACTGAAATTTATGATGCTGTAACTTTAGGAGAATAGAATGACAATGGAAATAGCACAATTATGTAAAAGTACATATAATAATCAGTTGCAGCAATCCATATATCATTGTCATAAGAGAAAGCGGTTTCAAATATGGCAGGTGAACACATTTTGGCAGAGCCAAAGTAAAGATCATACCATGACGCTGCACACCTACAGCCCCCAACCAATAGAACGACAATGGAAATAGCATAATTATGTAAAAGTACATATAATAATCAGTGGCAGCAATCTATATATCATTGTCGTAAGAGAAACCGGTTTCAAATATGGCAGGTGAACACATTTTGGCAGAGCCAAAGCAAAGATCACACCATGATGCTGCACACCTACAACCCCCAAACAATGGCCCTACCATGTATCAACTTCCTACACTTTACAGTTCAGAGATATTGTCCAGACAGAATTTTAAAGTTCAAGGTCACTAAAGCAAGATCAAAGGTCAAATCAAGGTAACACCATGACACTGCACACTTACAACCCCCAACCAAAGTCCTTAGCAAGTAAGGACTTCCTTCACCTTACCGTTGCCAAGAATGCCCAAGATACAGCCCAGACAAGATTTCATAGAACAAGGTCACTATGGCAAGGTCAAAGGTAAAATCAAGGGCATACTATGACGTTGCACACCTACAACCCCTAACCAATTTCCATACCAAGTAACAACTTCCTACTCCTTATGGTGTCTTGAGATATAGCCCGGATAAGATTTTATAGGTCAAGGTCAGTATGGTAAGGTCAACAGTCAAATCAAGGTCACACCATGATGTTGCACACCTACAACCCCCAACCAATGTCCCTACCAATTATCAACTTCCTACACCTTACAGTTTCCGAGAAATAGCCTGGACAATATTTTGTAGGTCCAGGTCACTACAGCTAGGTCTAAGGTCAAATAAAGGTCACAACATGATGTTCCACACCTACACCCCCTAACCAATGTCCCTACCAAGTATCAACTTCCTACACCTTAAGGTTTTGGATATATCACCCGAACAAGATTTTCAAACTCAAGGTCACTACGGCAAAAACAAAGGTCAAATGAAGATCACATCACGACGTTGCACACTTACACCCCCAAAACCAATGTCCCTACCCAGTATTAACTTTCTACACCTTGCAGTTTCTGAGATACAGCCCGGACAAATTTTTCCCCAACACACGCCTGCCTATCCAAACACCATGGGTGAAAACAATACCCTGACAACCCTTAAGGGCTGTGGGGTAAAAAAGTTGTGTCAATTTATCATTTTTATCAATGAAAATTGAATCAAATAATTTGAACATCTTAAGATATTTATAACTCAATCAACTGATTACCCCAAATTTTAAGAAAATATCAATACTGAAAATTGTATCAGTACTCTATTTTCAATTTAACACAAGTCTACACACAATGACAGTTTTAGCTCATGCATAAACCTTTCCACCAATGTTTTACTTACAAAACATCTGACTTTGTTATTCCATGTATACCATTGCAATCTTTCACATTCTTTATATTCTGTAAATATAAAAGAATTTTTTGTAAAAAAAAATAAAAGTTTTATTACAGAAAATATATTGGAACAAGAGGAGAGTGCCCGTGAACGGGCACTGTGTCAGCTGACTCAGTGTTTTTGATTTGTGAAGGTGATTAGAGGACAGAATAATTATCAGGAAAAGGGCTGTACAGAAATACAGTAAATGGTAACTGAACAGCAAGTTCGAAAGAAATTCCGAAGCTGACAGAAGAAAAGGATAAAAAAGTTGTGCCCTGTAAATGGTATTATGAAGGAAAATAACAAGGTAATTGTTTAAGTGTAAAAAATAGGTTAAAACATATTTAAAGAAATACTACAAATGCAATATCCTCGTTCGACCTTGAAGAAGGGGTCCAAGGTCAAATCTAACCACACAAATACATTCCCAGCCCATGATTTCCTATGGTTTACCATTCCAAACCTCTAGGACCAATTATAAATGAGTTATAAGCACTTTTAAGCTTGGCTGTCCTCATTTGACCTTGAAGGAGGGGTCCAAAGGTCAAATCTGACCATACCAAAAGATTCCGAGCCAATGATTTCCTATGGGATGGTTTACCATCCCAAATCTCTGTCACCAATAATAAGCGAGTTGTAGGCACTTTCAATTTTCGCTATCCTCATTTGACCTTGAAGGAGGGTTCCAAGGTCAAATCGGACCATATCAACAGATTCACAGCCCATGATTTCCTGTCTGTTTACCATCCCAAACCTCTGGGACCAATAATAAGCGAGTTATAAGCACTTTTAAGTTTGGCTATCCTTGTTTGACCTTGAAGGAGGGGTCATTGAAGGTCAAATCTGACCACACCAAAAGATTCCCACCCCATGATTTCCTACAGGTTGGTTTATCATCCCAAACCTCTAGGATCAATAATAAGGGAGATATAAGCACTTTTCATGACTGACAAAAAACACCTGTGGCGGCCATCTTGTTTCTCAAAATGAGGCCAAAAATATTCCCAGACAACATTTTATGGTTATTAATATATACTGCAAACTTAAGAAAGCTAGCTATAATATTTTTTTCATCAGAGCAGTAATGGTGAAATCTCTCTCTACACACTGTGGCTACCCAGTGGATACAATGATTTACTCAACAGTGAGAACCTGAAAGTAGCTATTGCTCAGCTATGCCATGACATAGAGGTCTGCAATTTCACTATGTTACAGCTGACCAAAAAATCTGTGAATAACATATTTAACAAATTACTCTAAATGTAATAGTTTTCAAGTTACAACTGATTTACTCAACAGTGAGAACCTCAAAGGAACTATTACTCAGCTATGCAATGAGCTACATGTCTGAAATTTTACTATGTTATAGCTAACCCAAAAGTAGGTGAACAACATATTTAAGCAAACTACTGTAAATGCAATAGTTTTCAAGCTTCAACTGATTTACTCAATAGTGAGAACCTGAAAATAGCTATTGCTCCGCTATGCCATCAGCTATAGGTCTGTAATTTCACTATGTTATAGCTGACCCAAAAGTAGGTGAACAATATATTTTAACAAAATACTCCAAATGCAATATTTTTCAAGTTATAGCTGATTTACTCAACAGTCAGTACCTGAGAATAGCTATTGCTCAGTTGTGCCATGAGCTATAGGTCTATAATTTCACAATGTTATAGCTGACCCAAAAGTAGCTGAATAACATATTTGCACAAATTTCTGTAAATGCAATAGTTTTCCAATTATAACTGATTTACTCAACAGTGAGAACTTCAAAGTAGCTATTACTCAGCTATGAAATGAGCCACAGGTCTGAAACTTCACTATGTTATAGCTGACCCCAAAATAGGTGAATAACATATGAAACAAAATACTCTAAATGCAATAGTTTTCAAGTTATAAGTGATTTACTCAACAGTGATAACCTAAAAGTAGCTATTACTCAGCTATGCCATGAGCTACAGGTCTGAAATTTTACTATGTTATAGCTGGCCCAAAAGTAGCTGAATAACATATTTATACGAAATTCTCTAAATGCAATAATTTTTAAGTTACAAGTGATTTTACTCATGATGGAAGTTACTGAAAAGCCCAAAAGTAGCTATTACTCACTTAGCTATTGAGACACACACCCAACTTACTCACCATATTGTAGCTATGAAAAAAGTAGCTGAATAACATATTTTAACAAAATGCTCTAAATGCAACACTTTTCAAGTTATAAGTGATTTACTCAACAGTGATAACCTAAAAGTAGCTATTACTCAGCTATGCCATGAGCTACAGGTCTGAAATTTTACTATGTTATAGCTGACCCAAAAGTAGCTGAATAACATATTTATACGAAATTCTCTAAATGCAATAGTTTTCAAGTTATAAGCGATTTACTCAACAGTGATAACCTAAAAGGAACTATTACTCAGCTATGCCATGAGCTACAGGTCTGAAATTTCACTATGTTATAGCTGGCCCAAAAGTAGCTGAATAACATATTTATACGAAATTCTCTAAATGCAATAGTTTTTAAGTTACAAGTGATTTTACTCATAATGGAAGTTACTGAAAAGCCCAAAAGTAGCTATTACTCACTTAGCTATTGAGACAGACACCCAACTTACTCACCATATTGTAGCTATGAAAAAAGTAGCTGAACAACATATTTTCACAAAATGCTGTAAATGCAACACTTTTGAAGTTATAAGTGATTTAGTGCATGATTTCATGAATTTTAATGCATTAAAAATTATTAAAAAAATTTATTAAAAAAAAAGTAAGACAGATCCAGGTCTCATACTCACACAAGAGAATCTACCTCTGGCCTAGTACATATGTGCAAGATATGAGAGAAATCCCTGCAATAGTCACTGAGAAAATTGTGATAAAAAGTTGAAATTTTCACACTTTTGGTGGGGGTACCCCCCTTGTAATGTCTCTAGCAAACAGACGAACAGACAGATTTGCATGCCTTGAACAATTTTTCATCCTCGATAGATAAGGTATCTTTTAAAAAAAACAGCATGTCTCTAGGCCTTGTAGTTTTGGAGAAGAAGTTGTTCACGCGGACGCGGACGCCCACGCCGCAGAGTACTGACAAGTCAGCTGACATAAAAATGTAACAAGATAAGCACAATAAGAGCAAACTATACTGATTTCAGCCCAACAAGTCACATGTGATCTCTAACTCAAAGGTTCAACTAGGTATTAAAAACACAACTACACCACAGCTTCTACCGCTCCACTAAATTTCCATGTTTTACACATAGAGATTGGGAAGTATACTCAAGGAATGGAAAGGTGGGCCACTGTATCACAAGTTCGCACATGTTCATCAGACAGTACTTGAAGGATAGGGGCGTTTTGCAGAATGACTATAACCATAGGCTATACTGCCTGTAGTGAGAAAGGGCATAAGAAACAGCATAGCAAATCTCAAAATACACACACACACACACACAATAAACTCTAACTCTACACTAAAGTTGAACATGCAAAGCATCAAATACCATGAAGTGTAGGATTTTTATTTAACACAGGAGAATTTGTATTTTAAAAAATCTTAAATTGTAAGGAAAATGGAAAAATGGCTCTGACATAGGGAGAATAATGCAGTGGTTGTGTATTAATCATTCCCATGTTATCCATACAAAAGTAACAAAACCTATGCAAAAAAAATACCAAAATAAATGTTGATGTTTTATGAAAGACATAAAAATACCTGAAGTCCTGGAAACTTTGCATGACTCGGTTCATTGTTCAAACTAAGAGACCATTTAAGTGGGACAGTTGAAAAATCCAAATCATGAATACACAAATTCAATACATCATATAAATTAAATACATAATATAAAGAAATATAAATGTAAAAGTTACCATTAATTTTTCACCATCAATTCCAAGCCTGCTGAAATGCACTGCATATTTCGACAGTTCAGGTATCTATAAATATATAACAAATACTTTTTTATGGCATCTACAAATGTATAATAAATAGTTATTAAACTAACTGGAAAATTGCATTTGCTCTGCAAAACAAAAGCATCCCTGGAATGATAGGTAGTTTTACAGTACACAACTGTGCGTTATGCTTTAAGGTTGCTTAACTTTACAGGGCAGTGGAATACTGTTGGGGAAAAAAATGTAACTAAACTAGTAAAAGGTTTTTGCTAACAAAAACGAGTGGCCCGGATGAAGACTTGAGTTAATAAAGCTGTAGTAGTTGTGGTATGAGAGTGTAAGGAGAAGGTAAACTTTACTGTGTTTTGTATCTGATGTGAAAGTGGATTATTTAAAAACTGTATCAGTTGCAGTATTGGACTGTAAGCAGAATAACAGCATGCACAGCTAGGCTTGATAAAGCTCAGTGAGAGTGAACCTTTCCATTTCCTTTTAGTTTCCATTTTTTTTTTTTTTTTTGCAACACAGAAAAGATACACACCTTGCACACATATTCTCCTCTTTGTTTGAATGGGGGGGAGTGAGACTTACACACATAATCTCACTTCCCCATCCCTATAAACAGAGGCAATTCTTTTCTCACATGCATTTTTATTTGAGTGATGAGATTGGGGAGGGGACAGATCTGTGCAGAAAAAGACCGCCTGTTCCTCACTCCCCTCACTGAAATAAAATGCAGATGAGAAAAAGATTATTTACTGCAGTAGAATGTTTAGGTTTTACAGCAAGTACTTAATTATGTCATCAAAAACACATTTAACAAAATGCTGTAAATGTAATACTTTTCAAGTTATAAGTGATTTAGTGCATGAATATATGAATTTTAATGCATCAAAAATTCATAAAAAAATAATTAGGAAAGATCCAGGCCTGATATTCCCACAAGGGAATCTACTGGTGGCCTAGTACATATATGCAAGATATGAGAGAAATCCCTGTAATAATCAATGAGAAAATTGTGATAAAGTGTTGAAAGTTTCAGACTTTGGGTGGGGGTACCTCTCTTCTAATGGCTCCAGGGAACAAATTAACAGACAGATCTGCATGGATTTTATGATTTATCATCCTCGATAGATAAGGTATCTTTTACAAGAAAACTGTATGCCTCTGGGTCTTGTAGTTTTGGAGGAGAAGTTATTCACACAGACACGTATGTGGACGCTGCAGAGTGATGCCATAATGTCAGCTGACTGACAAGTCAGCTGACATAAAAACAGTAATTTTAAGGAAAAGGTCATTAAATGTCTTCCTTAAACTTAATCAATGTGTCAAGTTGAACTGATGTCATTGAACAGTAAGTCAGTTGGGAGCTGAAACCTTCATTTTTAATTCAATTCATCTTTAATAAGTTTGCAAAATTTAACTAAGGTCAGCTGAACAATACGATAGCTGGAGAGAAATTACTCCATAATTTCACTGCAAGGTGGCCATAACTTCATTCATATTGGGACTTTAAGGTGACCATAAAATAAGGTGTCCTTTTTGTCACCCTTTATAAGTGCATAAAGTCTTGCTGAGGTCAGTAGAACATAAAGATAGCTGGAGGCTGAAAACTTCTTTTTTTTTCACTGTAAGGTGACCATAACTTCATTCATATTGCGACTTTAAGGTGACCATAAAATGAGAATGTCCCTTTCTACCAACCTTTATAAATGTTGCAAGTTTCATTTTAAAAATTTAAACAGTAACTGAAACATTTTAAGTTTAAGATGGCCATAACATCATTAATATTTAAATCATAAGGTAGTAAGATTCTTCTTTTCATCTACTTCAATATCAATATACGTTAGATATGGAAAAAGAAAGGGGCCAGATGGCTTTACTCCAAATTTTATGACTTTAGGGGGCCATAGCTCCAATTATATTAACAGTTTAAGGTCACCATAAAGTCAAGATAAACCTTTGGTAAATCTTAATATATATATGCCAAGTTTGGTTGAAAAAAGTGAAAAAGTAAGTGATCTGGAGGGCTAAAACCCCGGGTTTTTTTTTACATTAAGGTGACCTTAAGATTGCAGATACAGGGCTAAAACTTCGGCATGTGAAAGATTATCAAAAAGTAGCTGAATAAGTTATTCCAACAAAACGCCGAAATCCTGATCGTTTTTGAGATACAGACCAAGTACCCATTTTTTAATTATGAAAATAAAACGCCTCCCATTCAGGCACCTATGGTCCGATTGATCAGAAAATCCTTTCCAACCTGCGGATATAGGTCTAGAACTTACCTGATAAATTTTATAGCACAGGTATGTGTGGTTTTTTCTGAAACGCGATGACGGGGTGTTTTGAAAAATGCTTAAGGTCTCTGCAAAGTATCAAAAAAAATTTTCTCATCCCTATAGTTTTAAAGAAAGATAAGAAGGAAAGAAGAATTTGAAAGCCCAAGAAGTTATTCAAAGGAGAACATAATCCAGCGGCGGTGGTGATCAGTTGAACTTACGTGAAAACAAATAAGCCTGACAGGCCGCTTAATTAGACATTGAAGGCAGAGTAGAAAGTGTTATATTACCTTTGAAAATATGGCATGATTTTGGCAAAATATTATTCATTTTCAGAATATATGCCTTCTGGCAAGAAATTTTGTTGATATTTTAATGCACTTTCTCAGAAAGCACAACATACACCCAAGATAACACCTGTGGTATATAACTAAACTAGATATGGCGTCTTGGATGTATCCCCGGACGGGACATGGTTGAAGCGTGACATACAGAGTATTATGATTGACACAAATATACGGCTATGAGGAGGGGGCCTAAGTGTTTATGGGAGCAACTTGTACTGACACTAAGTCAACAAAATGCTTGCTTAATGAAAGATACAAATGTAACTAGATGTAGTGCATCAGAGAACCGATGCAAATTGTATCCACCAGAAACAAAACTCGCCAAAGCCAATCAAGCATCACTTAACCTTGAAGGAGGAGCCCAAGGTGAAATCTGACCACATCAAAAGATTCTTAGCCCATAATTTCCAATAGGTTAGTGTAACATTGCAAACCTGTAAGAACATGAATAAGCGAGTTATAAGCACTTTTAACTATAGCTATCCTCATTTGACCTTGAAAGAGGAGCCAAAGGTCAAATCTGATCACATCAAAAGATTCTGAGCGCATGATTTCCTACTGAATGGTTAAACATTACAAACCTCTAGGACCAAGAAAAGGTGATTTAGAAGCACTTTCAGATTTTGCTATCCTCGTTTGACCTCGAAGGAAGGGCCCAAAGTCAAATCTGACCACATAAAAAGATTCCCAGCCCATGATTTCCTATAGGATGGTTTCACACTGCAAACCTCTAGGACCAATAATAAGCAAGCTATAAGCACTTTTAAGTTTGGGTATCCTTGTTTGACCTAGAAGGAGGGGTCCAAGGTCAAATCTGACCACATAAAAAGATTCCCAGCCCATGATTTCCTGTAGGCTGGTTTCACACTGCAAACCTCTAGGACCAATAATAAGGCAGCTATAAGCACTTTTAAGTTTGGGTATCCTTGTTTGACCTTGAAGGAGGGATCCAAGGTCAAATCTGACCACATCAGAAGATTCCCAGCCCATGATTTCCTATAAGTTGGTTTACCATCCCAAACCTGTACAACCAATAATAAGCGAGTTATAAGCACTTTCAAGTTTGGCTATCCTCGTTTGACCTTGAAGGAGAGGTCCAAGGTTAAATTTGACAACACCAAACGATTCCCAGCCCATTATTTCCTATAGGTTGGTTTACCATCCCAAACCTCTAGGATCAATAATAAGCAAGTTATAAACACTTTTAAGTTTTTTTTTTTTTACAAATGTTTGCTTTTATTCACTCTTTTTTCCCATTGCACTTGTGACATCCGGGGGGGCGAGAGTGGACAACCCCCCATCGGTGTCTTACAAAAATGTCATATACGCAGTATGACTTGTGATACTGACAACTGCTTTTAACATTGCATTAACAAAATACTTCCTAAATTACATGTAGAGCTATAAACTTTCTATGCGTGTTATTTTTGTTAGAGGGTATCATTATAAAGAGTGGTGATTTATTAGATTAATGACAAAAAGGTATATGGAAGTCATGTCTTCGGGGTTTGGTTATAACTTTAACCGGACGATTCAATACCATCAAATATATATTTCCAAATGCTCCACCTTCTTGCGAATTGGGTCGATTGTGAGTTTATCAGGCTTAATGTTTCTTGTTCCAAATAAGTTTTTTTAATTTCTTTTTGAAGGAAAAAGATATTTAGTTTATAGTTATTTTTTGCACACCAGAATATATATTTCCGAGTAATCATAAGTATCAGCCTGAGGTTTAATGGCCAAAATGTTTGGTCATTCAGTAAATAGCCATGTAGTTTCATTAAATTTGTTAGCACTAGATTTACCCCAAGTTTATTATTAATCCATTGTTGAATATTGTCCCACAGCTGTGTCACTTCTCTACATTCCGCAAAATAAGTGCTCCAAGTTTTCATCATACCTTCCGCAGAATGAGCATGCATTATTCATATTTATTTTTAACTTTTTTAAATAGTCTTTTGTTCCTAAAATGCTGTTCAGTATACGATACTGAAACCAAATTACATTATTGTCGCATACAGAATAGAAGCAAATCTTGTATATTTGTTTCCATTTTTCTTGAATCTGTATGTCCAGATTTTCATTTTGAACAATATTTGTCCATTTTATTTCACAAGTTGGATTATCATTCAGAGCCTCTGCATTATTGAATACATGGTAGTAGTTCCTACAGCCACTTTTTACTTTGAGGAGCACGTCCAAATTAAAAGGATAAGTAGGCCTTTCAAGGGTCATATTACCTAAAAGTCTATACTTTGACGTGTATGTTTCAATTTTAGCTTTTATTGTATAATAATTCAGAATGTTTACATTTATATTAAATTTATTCCTTAAGTCTCTAATACTTATAAGCTTGCCTTCTGTATTTATTATATCATTTACTAAGTAGATACCTTTCTTGTACCAGTCAGGGAAAAATATTGTGTTTTTGGAGATTTTAGAATTGTACCAAATGCAATTTCTTAGTAGTTCAGATTCATTCTGTGCTTGTTGTATTTTATTTAGTGCTTGCCAGTCTCTTAATACGTTGTGCCAAAATTGATTATCAACAGCTAAAGCCTTTTCATTGTACCATTGATCTCCAAAAATTAAGGATTTGTTTATGTTTGCATACATTACTGTTAGTAATTTGTGCCATTGTGAATTTGGTTGAGTAACTAGTTTCTTTTTCCAGCTTATTTTAAGTGATTTATCGAAATTGTGGATGTTAATCATTTTCATACCTCCCTGCATATAGCTTAAAGAAATGGTGGATCTTCTTATTTTATCCGGCTTCCCATTCCATAAAAACTTGTACAGGATGGTGTTTAATGTTTTAAGAAATGATTCTGACCTTGGTATAGTAGATAATAGATGGACACACTGTGATATCAGGTTAGTCTTGATGACCGTAATCTTGCCCAAAGGTGTCAAATATCTGTTGCTCCATGTCTTTACCAACTTTTTTATTTTTTCTAAAGCTTTTGTATAGTTGCGCTCTGTTATTATTGATAGATTTGTTGAAAATTCTATGCCTAACAGAGTGAAGTTGGTACATCCCCATTCTAGGTCTATGGTAACGTTTAATTTATCTTTGGAAAATTTTTTTCTCCCAATCCAAATTAGTTTAGTTTTTTCCTTATTCACTTTTAAGCCTGATAAATTTCCAAATACTTCAAGAGTATTTAAGGCCAATTGTAGGGAGTGCTGGCTACCGTTCAATATTAGTGTGGTGTCATCCGCAAACTGTGTTATTTTAAATTCGATATTTTTTATTTTTAATCCAATTATATCTGGATTAATTTGGATAAGTCTTGCTAGAATCTCAGCTCCAATAAGGAATAGATATGCTGAAATTGGATCACCTTGACGGCATCCTCTATTAATTTTTATAGGTCTTGACAAAAAACCGCACTGTACGATATATGCAGTTATTTCCGTATTGAAAAGTTTTACCCACTTTATAAAATTTTCACTACATCCAAAGAATTTCAGAACACTATAGAAAGCTCCATGAAAGTGAGTCAAACGCTTTCTCGAAATCTATTAACATAAGCATTCCTGGCATATTTTTATTTTCTGCTGCGTGTAAGAGATCATAGATCAATCTGGTAGATTCACTTATGTACCTTCCCTTTATGAAACCAGTTTGACAGTCTGAAATGACGTAATTTAAGGTTTTCTTAAGTCTTTCCGCTATAGTTCCTGATGCTAGCTTATAAATTACACTCAGCAAGGAGATGGGGCGCCAATTTTTTATTAAAGAATGATCTTTTTTAGCTTTTGGTAGGCATGTTATTATACACTGCCGAAGTGACGTTGTCAGGCAACCCTTTGAAAATCCACAGTTTATTGCGTTTATAATAAAGTACTTTAGTTGACGCCAGAATACCTTGACAAATTCGACTGTTATGCCATCAATTCCAGGCGATTTGTTTGATTTCATTTTCTTGAGAACTTGTCCTACTTCATCAACGGTTACGGGTAGCCCAATGTCTTCTTCCGGGACTCTTGTGCTTGATTTGATACCTAAATTTTAGAAATTTATACTTTGCAGGGCGTCATCTCTATTTTCGAACAGATTGGAATAATACTGCTGTACCTGACTTAGTATGTTTTCCTGATCTGTTATTACTTCTCCATTATTTAATCTTACTTTTCTTATTGTTTTTTCAATAAAGTTTTTCTTTTCAAGATTTAAAAAATATTTTGATGGTTTCTCTCCATCTTCCAGCCATTGCAGCCGAGATCTTACTAACTGCCCTTTTAGCTTGTTTGACTTAATACTTTCTAATTCAGCTCGTTTATCCAGTAATAATGTGGAATTTGCCGTATAATTTGGATCCTGGGCTTCAAGAAATTCGATGTCAGATATTAACTGCTTTTCTACTTTTGAGGATTTTTTCTTTTGGGTTGTGGCAAATTTGATAGTTTCTCCTCTTATTCGGAGTAATAGTGTTTCTAAGAATAAATCATGGTCAATTATCATCTCGATATTGGTGAAGTTGTTCTTTAAAAAGTCTAGATTATATAGAGGAACTGCATATTTGAGCTTTTCTTCTACTATAATCCCATTTACAAGATCGACGTATTCTGGGCACTCCAGGAGACTATTATTGAATTTCCAGAGGCCTTTGCCTTGTAAGAATTTATTTATTTTCATTTCTAGTTCAATTGTAGAATGATCTGATCTATAGCTGGCTCTAATGTCACAAGTGTTTGTTATATCTAGTATATTAGAAGAAGCGAGAAACATGTCAAGTCTTGCCTGCTTGACTGGATTCTGTCTTCTCCATGTGAATCGTTTTGTATCGGGATGTAAATCTCTATATATGTCAGACAGGTCATATTGTCTCATTAGATCGGTAATGGCTCGTCTAGCTCTAGGATTATTTACATGTCTATAATTAAAAGTATCAATCTCATTATCAAGAGCTACATTAAAGTCACCACATAAAATGTTGTAGTCTGCATTTGCATTTTCTAATAGTTTGGAGATTTCTTCAAAAAAGGTAGGGCTATCATTGTTCGGTCCATACAAGGTTACCAAGTTTATGTTCATTGAGCTTAATTTCATAAGTAGATTAAGATAATTGCCATTTTTATCTTTCTTACAGGACAGTATTTCATATTCAAAATTGTTATTCAAAAGAATTGCCACACCACGTGAATTTGTTTTACCTCCATTTAAGTAAACATCATTATTCCATAATTCTTTTACAGCCATTATATCATCATCAATTAAATGTGTGTCTTGTAGACAGACGATGTTTGCATTTGTTTCCTTGAAGTACGAGAGCACATCTATTCTTTTTTTAATGTTCTGTAAACCTTGGCAGTTTGCGGATAACACCTTAATATTATCTCCAACACATGGCATAATGATTATGGCCAGCACTCAAATTGTTAAGCTTATACGTTTTGTATTTTTGAAACGAAGTGTAATGGTCTTTGTATAATGTCTGGTGACTTCCATATACCTTTGGGTATATCATGTTATCCAGTTTGTGAACTGATAGGGAAGCAACAACTGAAACATAACATATATACATTGTAACATACATTGGATAGTACAGTATTGTAGATTTTGCACTTTTAAGTTAGGCTATCCTCATTTGACCTTGAAGGAGGAGCCCAAGGTCAATCTGATCACACCAAAAGATTCCCAGCCCATGATTTCCTATAGTTTGGAGGGGTCCAAGGTCAAATCTGACCACACCAAAAGATTCCCAGCCCATGATTTCCTATAGGTTGGTTTACCATCCCAAACCTCTAGGACCAATAATAAGGGAGATATAAGCACTTTTCATGACTGCAAAGAAACGTCTGTGGCGGCCATCTTGTTTTTCACAATGAGGCCAAAAATACTCCCAGTCAAGATTTTATAATGAGGAACATATCCTGCGAATTTGAGATCTCTACCTATAATACCCTTTGCTCTAGAGGGCCACCAAAAGTCCTTGTTTAAAGTCGAAAAACGCCCGTGGCGGCCATCTTGTTTTTCAAAATGAGGCCAAAAATATTCCCAGGCAAGATTTTATGGCTATGAATATATCCTGCAAATTTGAGAAGGCTAGCTATAATATTTTTTTCGTTAGAGCGGTAACGGTGAAATCTCTCTACACACTGCAGCGGCGGCGGCAGCGGCGGCGGCAGCGTAGGCGTAACGAAGTCAAATCCATAGTATCCATAGTTGCAAATCCATAGTTGCAGCAATCCATATATCTTTGTCAACATGTCTCAAGTATTGCAGGTGAACACATTTTGGCAAATCCCGAACCAGTGTCCCTACCAAGTATCAACTTCCTACACCTTACGGTTTCCGAGATATAGCCCAGACAAGATTTTATAGATCAAGGTCACTCCGGCAAGGTCAAAAGTCAAATCAAGGTCACACCACGACGTTGCACACCTACACCCCCTAACCAATGTCCCTACCAAGTATCAACTTCCTACACCTTACAGTTTCCGAGATATTGCCCCGGACAAGATTTTATAGGTCAAGGTTACTGCAGCAAGGTCAAAGATCAAATCAAGGTCACACCATGACGTTGCACACCTACACCCCCTAACCAATGTCCCTACCAAGTATCAACTTCCTACACCTTACGGTTTCCGAGATATTGCCCCGGACAAGATTTTATAGGTCAAGGTCACTGCAGCAAGGTCAAAGATCAAATCAAGGTCACACCATGATGTTGCACACCTACACCCCCAACCAATGTCCCAACCAAGTATCAACTTCCTACACCTTACAGTTTCTGAAATACAGGCCAGACAAACTTTTCCCGCCGCCCGCCCGCCCATCCGAACACCATGGATGAAAACAATACCCAAGAGCCCTTAAGGGCTATGGGGTAAAAAGTAGTAGATAGAATTGTAACAGTACAAAAATGCTACAAAGCAATAAAGGTAGGAAACCTTTTTTTCTGTGAATTATTGTGTAAATATATTTAAGGAAGGCATGGTTAATGTTGTCCTCAGTAGAATATTAAATAAAATCGGGAATAAAACTCTTTCAACCTGATATGACAATATATGTAGCCCAAAAGTTTGAAATACACATTTTCATTCATATATGGAATTGATAATCAATTTATTACCAGAAGGCCACCATATCCCCAGACAGGCCATCTCTCATGCCACAGGCATTCACTGGGTATTTTTGTAGCACCCATTTTGTGTGATTCAAAATTATTATGATATATTATTATTCACTTATTTTTATTATCTTCCGCCTGCGGCTGAAGGCCATTGTTGGGAGATTATAAAACGCCTTCCGTACATCCGTCCGTTCGTCACGTTTTTGCATAAACCTTAATATCTCATTCATTTATAAAGATATTTTCACCAAATTTGCAGGGAATGTTTATGGCTATAAAAACCTGTCTCTGCAAACTTTTAGCCTCATTTGCAAAAACAAAATGGCCGCCATAGCTACTTGTTTGAAAATCATAAAGGTGCTCTAAATCTTGAAATATTCCAGCTAGCTTCATCAAATTTGCACAAAAGCTGTATGGCTAGAAAAGCTAGCCTGATGGTAATTTTGGCCTAGTTCAAAAAACAAAATGGCCACTATATCACATGTTTAATGTCAACAGGGTTATCCTACCAAAAAAGCCTTATATCTCCCCAAATATTCCTCCTAGAGGTTCAGAATGTGAAAACAACTTGTAGGAAGTCATGGCCTGGGAATCTTTTCCAGGTGTTGAATTTGACCTTTGACCCCTGCTTCAAGGTTAAATGAGGTCATCACACTAAAACATCCTTATTTCTCCCTTATTATTGGTGCTATGGCTTCAGAATATAAAGACAGACCATCAAAAGTTCTGGCCTTCAAATGTTTTGCCTGAGAAAAATTTTGACGTTATTTTGAAAAACAAAATGGCCGCCAATTATTTAAAAATCACTAAGATGCTGTAAAACTTGAAGTATTGCAGCTAGGTTCATCAAATATGCACAAAATATATATGGCTAGGAAAGTTAGCCTGATAGTAACTTGGCCTAGTTTCAAAAACAAAATGGCCGTCATATCACATGTTAAATTGGATTATCCTATTAAAAAGGCTTTATATACCTTATCATTGCTACTATGGGTTCCAAATGTGAAAACTGCTTATACGAAGTCAAGGCTTGAGTCTATTTTCCAATTGCTGACTTTTAACTTTGACCCCTTCTTCAATATCAAGTGGGGTTATCTTACTACAAAGGCCTTATGTCTCCTTTAGTTCTCCATTATTACTGATTCTAAGGCGGGAAATAACCGCTGCGGCAGTGGCCTTGTTTTTTTTAAATTTTTGGTGGAACCATTTTTGTTCATTTTTTTTTTTTTTTTTGGGGGGGGGGGGGGGGGGGCAATTTAAAAAAAGTCCCCTAGGTAGATTGTTAACGGGCCACATAAACAGGTTAAATGTCTACTTAAAACCTATTAATATAATCCCAGATGATATTTCAGCTCTATCAGTCTCATAGTATGACAGTTCTAGGGCTTAAAGGTGGCAAAAAGTCAATAAGTTGGGTATCTGTGGGCATTTTAGAGACCTTAAAGTGACCTTGAAATTAAAGCTACAGACTTCAAATTCATACAGACAAAGATTTCACATAAGATTTATGTGTAATACAGTTTCACACTTGTCAGACTTACCATTTCCAAGTTACAGGGAAAACTATGTGAAAATGTCGAAAAAGGGTCACTCGGATGGGTGTTTATGATCCTTGTATTAGGGATGAGTCAGTAAAAAAATATGTACATTGGGAGGTCACCCACGCAAAACTGTACCGATTTCAAGAATCTGCGTTTTAGTACACCCCAACCAAACATGGACGTTTCGTCTTAACAGCATCACAATAATCATAAAGGTTCCAAATGCACAAAATATATGACAAAAGTGTGTAATTTCTTCAGATTTTGTATTTGTTTCCAATCTTTAAGATTTCCTTTCATTTTATGTGTTGACATGCGAGATTGAGTTTAGAATGTGTTGTAACCAAAACATAGCAAAAGCACAAAAATATAGAACAAAAGCTAACAATTTTTCCACAGTATTTCAGTAAAAAGGTCTTGATACCGAGACACTGGGCTTACTGATCCATCCCTACTTTGTGCAAAGATTAAATGTCTATTTAAGGACTGAGTGTTTGGCACATGTAATATTTCAGCTCTACCAGTCATATAGTATGATAGCTAATGGGCTTAAAAGTCCATCAATTGGGTCTCTGTGGGTATTTTAGAGACCTTAAGGTGACCTTGAAATTAAAACTACAGACTTCACATTTTTCACAGACAAACATTTCATATAAAAGTTATATCTAATACAGTCTGAGACATGTCAGGCCTACCATTTCTAAATCACAGGACAAAATATGTGAAAAATGTCAAAGAAGGGGCACTCTGGTAGGTGTTTATGGTCCTCATACAAGAGTTAATGTTTAAATGCTTGATTTTTCACACATGATGTAAAAACAATATCTCAATATATTCTCAGATGAGATTTCTGTTTTATCAGTCACACACTTTGACAGCTACAGGGCTTTAAAGTGGCAAAAAGTCATTAAATTGGGTCTCTATGGGCATTTTAGAGATTTTAAGGTGACCTTAAAATTAAAGCTATAGACTTTAAATTTTGCACCAATAAAAATTATATCAAAGTTATATGTATTACAGTTTGAGATATGTCAGACTTACCATTTTTATGTCACAGGGCAAGATATGTGAAAAATGTCAGGGTCTTTATGGGCCTCAAACATTATTTTAACCGTACATAAAGTCTTGATTTTTCACATACGTAAGAATATATAAATGTGTCTCCAGATAAAATTTGCGCCAGATGAGCCAGATAGTTTTTGACCTAAAGGGCATCATGTGGCCAAAAGCCAAATTTCTGACCTTAAGGTGGCTATAACTTCTTTATTATTCAGAGTTTAAGGTCACCTTAAAATAAGCTTCCTCTCCAGACCAAAATACATGTGTGTGCCAAGTTTGAATGAAATCCATGGAAGCATTTTTGAGTTATGAAGCACACAAGTCATAAATAGACGGCATTGGATAAAATGAAAAATACTTTGATAAAATCATGCCGCAGGAGCTTTATTAACCTACTTTTATAGGCAATGATCAGTATAAATACTAGAAAATGGATGCAACATTAATTGTAGCTGCCTACCCTGTTATTGCTGTGTAGGAGTATACTAATAAATCCAAGGCTTCCAAAAGAAACACTGGTTTCCCTAGAACTCTACCGATATACAGAATTCCCATCTTATATTTTTCAAAGAGCTTTGATCCACGGTAACCATGTCTTTTAGCTTTATCCTATTTCTCTGGTATCATGTTTATTATAATATGGTTAGGAAATTCCACAGGACTACATGACCTAATATACTTTTCACACATACATTACTGTAATGAGTTCTGTTTGCTGGTCTGAAGTATTTGATCTTTCAGCAGCACATTTATTAACACATTAAAACATTGTTAGGAAATCCTATGTGATTCCATGGCCTCATATCATATCTATGAAAACATTAACACAAGCATATTTTCTGATGCCAGGGTAACAAGGTAAGTCTTAAATCCACGGTGCTATCAATCGGATCCCTTCGGATGTTTTTTTTCTGGTATGGCTTCAAAACCATCATTGACGGATCAGAAAACAATCACTTTTGGAACCGCTAAAGGAAACAGTTCATAAATCATTTGCTTTAGGACCTGCTGTAAAAAAGTCCTTCCCCTTGATGTCTTGCACAAAAAAATATTGTTTAACGTTTGACAAAATAAAGTTTTTAAAGTAAGGTTCAGTAAAATCCCAATTATGTAATGTGAAATAACATATGAATTTCGAAAGTAAAATGAAATTAGGTTGTCAATGGCAGTGTTTATAAATTTCCATTACGTACAAAAATTTCATCCCCTTAATTAGTAAAATACAGAAATATTTGTAACATTTATTTTGAAAAAAATAAAACTTCATATATTTTAATTATCAATATTAGTTTTAATCTATTTTCACCGACAGCAGCAGCCAATATAAGTAAAGTCGTATTTTATAATGTGGATGTGACAGTTCTAAAATCAAGAGAAGTATGACCTATTCTTGCCCATTCTTAAGACACGGTATGCGGGCAGCTCATGACCATGGCAGCTCTTGAGCAACAACCCATACCCACCACTAGTTCCCAAGATTTTTTTTTAAATATAGCAGGAAACCCCACTGACTTCTGCCTGCTCACGTTTTTTTTTCAATTTTGTATATTTTATTTTAAAATATTGAAGTAAACTCCACAGACTTCTGTCTCCCCACGTTTTTTTCTAATTTGCATAATTTATTTTAAAATATTGTACGAAAATCCACAGACTTCTGTCTCCTTACGTTTTTTTTTCTAATTTGCATAATTTATTTTGTAATACTTCTAGGAAGCCCTCTGGGAATTCCATGACCTCACGTTTTCTAATTTGCATATTTTATTTCATAATATTGCTAGGCAACCCCCACGGAAGTACGGGAATTTGAAGTATTTGATCTGTAACTGAACAGATGTTCTTACATAAAATACTCGCTCTTCAAGCAGCGTTTCTATTTATTAAATATAAAATATTGTTAAAAAAAAACACGTAATTGGGTGATCTCATATTTCTTCATAAATATTATGAGTTGCATATACAAGTACTGTATTTCATATTCAAGGAGAAATAATGTTTATTCTTATAAAATGTTTGTGTACGGCTTGTGGGTACGACTTGGTGGTCACAAGATGCCGTGGTCACGAGTTGCATGTAAATTGAAGACACACTGTTTTGGGTTTTATTTTTTTGCAGGTCAAGGACAGCTTGGTGTCTTTTTACAAAATAAGCAATCACTGGCAATTCTGATTTGCCATAAAAACAGATTTCTGACACAGCTAGACCACACTGTGGCACTGCCACTCCTTGTTGGAAAATTACCATGGGAATTTACTAGTTCACATCTCCATAGACACTGTTTAATAAAATAAAGTACTGCACAGAGCAGAGGTAACCACGTCTAACTAGACCGATTAATCTGTCTCTCAGCCAATATTTAAAAGATGGATGTATTGATGAGAGACAGATGGCATAAGTATGCAAAAAACATAAACGTCCTGAAGGGCAACAACTGACACACATCCTGACATTAACATGTACTAGGCTACCACCTTGAGTATCAAGGATGTGCCCCGCATTAAAAGAAATAAACTTTTTGCATAGTTAATGGATATATTTACCAAAATTTATTTCACTTGCGAAATTTCATCATTGTTTATACAAACAGGAAGTGCAGCAAAGTGTCTATACTGGGTTGGCATGAAGTGGGTAGATTCATGAAGTGGGTCAATTTTTCAAGAAAAAAATTCTACCAAAATAACAGTTTGCTGTATTCCTGTATCATGAAATTTTTGGAAAAGTTTTACAGTACACATTCAAATTATAAAAGATCAGATCTGGATATTTTGATGTCTGTTAAATTTAATAATTTAAATTATTAAAAATAAATTTTATTGCCCTTCTCATATGAGGGAAAATCCTGATTGCAATTACACTATGGCATATTTACAAACCAGATCTATCTATCATGGATTTATTGCCATTTTCTCTCTGGCGAACATTTTTTGTGAACTTTTAAGTATAATTAATCCAAGAAACACATTGATTTGGTCAAAATATGAATATTGGAAAAGTATTTTTGACTGAAAAATCGACCCACTTCATGAATGTTTGGTGCAGATATTTTTCAAAGACTTTGTACAAATTTACATTTAAGAGAAAAAGTTATGAACCAATTTTTGCATTTTGTTGCTGCTATCAATTTCTTCTGTATGTCTGCCAAAAATAATGTTTCTGGCCAATCTACTTTTTACACTGCACTAAAAACACTTGAAATATCGACCCACTTCATGTGAACCCAGGAATACCGGACGTTTCGCACCAAAACGGGTTCGCCCCATGCGATCGTCAGTTTATTTGCACCATAATTTATTATTTAGATTATTATTTAGGTCGCATATTATCAAATATGAGGTCACATTAATATTAATATGAGGTTTCATTAATATTCATGAGTAGCTTTTTATCACGTTTTGCAGCAATATTTTACAAAATTGAAGCCTCAAAGAAGATCTCTACTGTAGAAACCTCTAGAACTTTGTCTCGAGTGACGTTTCAGTAACAAATGATTTCATTGGTTAACTAAATTAATCATGTTTGCAGACGAAAAGTGGACTGGTTGCCTGGATCTTCTGTTTGTAAAATAAGGCTAGAAACCCATCCTATTTTCTTATTTCTTCACATGTACAAGTACAACAATTTGATGTTTTATTTGTAAAGTATTGCTACATTTTCAATTTCTAAAATATAGAAACCCCCATCATGGCCTCATATTTCCTCCACTCCAGAACTCATGGCTGTAACACCAAATTCATTAATATTCATGAGTAGATATGAAGTCACAAATTTCCGTGGGGCGAATGATCTCCTCTTACACTGGGGGGAACCCATTTTGGTGTGAACGATCTGGATACCCTTCATGCTAACCCATGTACTGCAAACACAGAAAATTGTGTTCCTGCATCTAAATGCTTTATACTGTTAATACATTTAAGTGGATATTTTAAAGTTTAAAGTGACAGTAATTTTCAGATATTGAAGTTTTTTGTGTGGCGAGGAACTCTGTCCCAAAATGCCATCCATCAGTTTTAAAAAGGCATATTTTGGGACAGAAAACTCAGTCTAACGTCTTAACAATTTCCAGTCACTAGTGGCTTTCTACCAGTAAACGCCCATGCTGTGACTAATAGTTTGAATTTAAATTATATTAACAGCTTCATATTATATTATTCTATGACCAAATTGTCAAATGACATGCACTTCAATTAATAATTTGAGTGTACTGTGCAACATTTGACAGAAGGTGTCATATTTTAACAATTTATCTCTATTATCGACCGTTTTACGGAAAACCGGAAATACCAATGAACACCCATTTTGTAGACTTATAGAAGCATTTGTCCTTGACCTCTAACAAAGAAACATAAGGTGGGCGTTCACTGGTAGGCGGGCGTTCAGTGGTAGAAAGCCACTATGGAGTAGGTTTGGCAGGGAGTTTTCTTTGTGAATAGAACTACAATGAAGAACTAATTTGTGTGAAATTATTTATTTTCAGATATAAAATACATTGGAATAAAACTTACACCCTTAATGAACTCAACAACTTTTGTTGTTTGCCATTGACACACTTCTTTTGCCATTGTTAGAACTAAGTAATGACAGCTTGGCACTTTTAAATTTCTCCTTAAATGTATACAAGTAATTGGGTGGAAAAGTTATTTAAAGAAGAACAGTCTGAGAAATCGTTATGAGCTGTACAGTTACTTCAGGAAGGAAATTTTTAAACTTTTAAAAACTTCCTGGTTTGATGGGTGTTAAATATTTTTCCGAAAAAGCCTTATTGCCAAACAGTAAGGCACGCGCTAAATGTTATTTGATATCCGACTAAAGTACGAGGATTTGAATGAAGTGGGTTAATTTTTCATGTATTTTAAAACTGTTTAAAGACTAACTTATATATAACCATTGCATTTTGGCAGGCATATAGAGGAAAGTAAAAACAATAACAGTTGTAGTGCCAAATATGCGTTTTTGGCTTTTACTATTCTTGTTATTCTTTCATGTGTCACATGGTTTTTGTTGATTTGTAACCCCCAAATATGCAAAATAATCTAATGATTGCTAGACTGTGGGCAGATCTTTAAAAGCGCCTGATGAGTAATATGACTAAACATTAACAATAGTGGAAGAGTGTCTTAAGATGATTATCGATAATCCAACGATAAAGTTATAATATTTAGTAACACCCTTTTAAGCATGATTTCAAACAAGGCTCACACTTCTAGGAATCACTTTTTCTTTGTTTTTATTTCTTTATTTTTATTTTATTTTTTTTTTGTCTCCAGACTTTTATGAATTGTGGCATAGCATGATGAGTACCTGTCTCATCACTGAATTTAAGCAGCAATGGGCTACATTAGTACTTGGATGGGTGACCGCCTCGGTGCACTACTTGTCTCTCCGATGGCTTTGTGGCGGGTGCTAGCAGACAAAAATTCCTTTCAGCCTTGTTTATTGTGAATTCATGAAGTGAATATTAATTTTATGCCTAAAATTGCTTTTAAAATGAGGTAAAATTTGTGGACTTACTGAAATCGGATTATTATGCAACCATAATAAACCTTTTTTTCTAAGTTTCCATAAATCCCCTATTATTGCTCACTGCCATCTTGAATAAAAATCCCCTGTTGGCCCAATACCAGCAAAATATAGAGATATGTGGCCTGAGAAGTGGTTGGCAAGCAACTGTTGGCCAAACATTGCCCCCACGGTGACAAATTTGTTGACCACCTGCCAACATCATGCAGTCTGATGGCAGAATTCTATCTGGGATTTTTTTGGCACTGTTTGATTATGTTTTTCAGTATGCATACTAGATCAAATGTTCTTTTCTTGACACTGTTTTATTATGATTTTCAGTATGCATAATAGATCAAATGTTCTTCTTCCAGACTTAAAGCCTGCATGCTCAAGCCTGAGTTTTTCTAGCCCTTTTTTATTCTTTCTATCAGTGGGCATCCCACTATTTTGCTTGGTAGTGATATTAAAGTAATGCTTCTCCAGTTTTCACATTTTATCAAATCACCTTTTTGCAGTGTTATCAGTAGACCCTTTGCCATTTCTCATGTTGTCTCTTTTTCTGCCCATCTTTCATCACTTTTCAGCCATTGTGCTGCTGTACAAATGTCAGCCTTTATTATTTCACTTGTTATGTTATCTTTACCTGGGGCTTTGTGTTTTTTTTTAGTTTTTGTATTGCCCTTTCAATCTCCTCGTGCTTATTGGGCTTGTTACAATTTTCTTATTTTCCTCTCCTGGTTCTATGTCTACATCTCCTTTTAGTGGAACTCTATTCAATAACTGACTAAAGTGTTCTTGCTATATCTGAAACTCATGTTTTCTTCATCTGTTAACATATATTTACTTAGTTATTGTGTCACCAGCATTTATGCTGAGTGGCATATAGGGATCGCTTCGTCATCCAATTTTGTGCCGTCGGCATTGTCGTCTGTTGTCGTCGGCGTCGGCGTCTTTCGTCGTCACAATTTGTATTGCGGACAGTATCTCAAAATGGCTTGCCAGATTTAATTCAAATTTGGCATGTGGATGTAACTGGTCCTGGGGGTGTGCTGTATAGTTTTGTGACCTTAAACTCTCACTAGTAAAATACTTAAACTCAATTTAAGTTTTTTCGTTTCCAGAGAATATCTCAAAAATGGCTTGATGGCTTCAATTCAAATTTGGCATGTGGTTGTAACTAGTTTTGAAGGTGTGCCCTTTTTAAGGTGACCTTAAACTCTCTTATATAAAAAATTTATGTCCAGTTTACGTTTTTTCTGTCTCTATGGAGTATACTGAAAGTAACTTCAGAAATTTCATTCAACTTTTGGAATTATATATAACTGGCCATAGGTAAGTGCCACACAATAAGGTGACCTTAAACCCTATTAATAAGAGAATTATTTCACTTTAAGTTTGCTAACTTTTGAAGAATATTTCAAATATTTTGCAATTCTAGGCGTTTCAGTTGTGGATGTAACAAACCTTGAACAGAACTTTCAAGAAAAGATTACCTTAAACTCACTAACATACAGCAGTGCAAACAAACTTTGAGTTTAAGGTTGGGCAATATTTTTGGTGCTTGGAAAATATTTTATATGCCAATTAGGACTTTTTGCATCGATATTCATCATGTTCATACATATCCACCAAAAATGGTCTTTTGTAAGGTTATAGTAAGTTGCTGATATTTTATAAACTAATGAGTTTAAGGTTGCATTAATTTGTGTCACTAACAGCTTTGATGGAAGACATACATGGTCAGAGTAGTCTTCACACTTACTTTCCAGAGAGTATCTCAAAAATGTCTTGATGAATTAAATTCCAATTTGGCATATTGATGAAACTTTTCCTCAAGGTGTGCCCTATTTAAGGTGACCTTAAACTCACAGTAGTAAGATACTTATAATGATTTGAAGGTTTTTTGTTTCCGCACGGTATCTCAAAAATTTGTTGATGGATTCAATTCAAATTTGGCATGTGCTTGTTTTCAAGGTGTGCCCTACTGTAAGGTGACCTTATACTCTCATATATTAAAAAGCTATATTGAGTTTACATTATTTTTCAATAGAGTATACTGGAAATAACTTGAGAAATTTCATTAAAATTTTGCATGTATATGTAACTGGCCACAGGTAAGTGCATTTCAATAAGGTGACCTTAAACTCCCAGTAATAACAGAATTATATTCACTTTAAGTGTGGCAATTTTTCAACAGTATTTCAAACACTGCAATTCTAAGTATCTTTCAAGTTGTGGATGTAACAAACCGTGAAGAAAAGCTACAGGAAAAGATTCCCTTAAACTCCCTCACATCTGCAAACTAATTTTGAGTTTAAGGTTGGGACAATTTTTGGCGTTTGAAAGATATTTGATGTGCTAATTAAGACTTTAATCTTTGATATTCATCACGTACATCTGTCTACACAAGAAAAAATCTCTTTTGTAAGGTTATAGTAAATTCCTGATATTTGATAAACTTATGAGTTTAAGGTTGCATTACCTTGGTGTCACTAGCAGCTATGTTGGAGGACAAATATAGTCAGCATCGTTGCCACACTTCATTTTCAGAGTTTATCTCAAAAATGGCATGATGGATTAACTTCAGATTTGGCATGTGCATGTAATTGGTCCTCAAGATGTGCCCTATTTTAAGGTGATCTTAAACTCCCAGTAGTAACATATTTATATCAAGATTAAGGTTTTCCGTTTCCAGACAGTATCTCAAAAATGGGTTGATGAATTCAATTCAAATTTGGCATGTGGTTATAACTGGTTTTCAAGGTGTGTCCTATTTCAAGGTGACCTTAAACTCCCACTAGTAACATACTTATATTGATTTTAAGTTTTTCAGTTTCCAGACAGTAACAGGAAAATTAGTTGATGGATTCAATTCAGATTTGGCATGTGGTTGTAACTGGTATTAATGGTGTGTCCTATTTTAAGGTGGCCTTAAACTCCTATGTATAAATGAATTATATTGAGTTTAAGTTTTTTTACTTTTCCATAGAGTATACCGAAGGTAACTCAAGAAATTTCATTCAAGTTTTGCATGTATATGTAACTGGCCACAGGTAAGTGTCACACATTAAGGTGACCTTAAACTTCCAGTAATAACACATTGTCAGTGTTGTTATCACACTTCCTTTCCAGACAGTAACTCAAAAATGGCATGAGGGATGAAATTCAAATTTGGCATATGGATGTAACTGGTACTCAAGGTGTGCCCTGTTTTAAGGTGACCTTAAACTCCCACTAGTAACATACTTATATTGATTTTAAGTTTTTCAGTCTCCAGACAGTATCTCTAAAATTGGTTGATGGATTCAGTTCAAATTTGGCATGTGGTTGTAACTGGTATTGAAGGTGTGTCATATTTTAAGGTGGCCTTAAAATCCCATGTATAAAAGAATTATGTTGAGTTTAAGTTTTTTCACATTTCTATAGCGTATACTGAAGGTAACTCAAGAAATTTCATTCAAGTTTTGCATGTATATGTAAGGTTACAATAAATTGCTGATATTTTAGAAACTTATAAGTTTAAGGTTGTAATAGTTTGGGGTCACTCAGCTGTAATGGATCACCTATAGGACCAGCATTATCATCACACTTTGTTTCTGGAAAATATTTCAAACATTGCAATTAGGATGAAATTAAAATTTGGCATGTGGGTGTTGCTGGTCATCGACATGTACCCTATTTTAAGATGACCTTAAACTCCCATTTATAACACATTTATATTGAATTTTACTTTTGCGATTTGTGGGCAATAGCTTAAAGATGGCTTCACAGATTCAAATCATATTTGGTACGTGGATGTAACTGATCAAGGTGTGGCCCACTTTAAGGTGACCTTAAACTCCTAGTGATAATATAACTATATTGAATTTAAGTTTTTCAATTTCTGGAGAGTATTTCAATTCTGCATGACAGATTTAATTTAAATTTGGTATGTTGATGTATCTAGTCCTAAAGGTGTGCCCTATTTTAAGGTGACCTTAAACTCCCATGTGTAAAAGAATGTTACTGAGCTCAACTTTTTGTATGATTCCACAAAGTATACCAAAATGGCATGACATATTTGATGTATATTTTACAGGTACATGTAAATGATGTTGCAGAAATGCCCTGAGACTACATTGAGGTGACCTTTAACTCTCAGTAATGGCATAATTATAATTACTTTTCTTTTAAAATTTTGGATAATATCTTAAATTATGTGCAATAGATTTTAAGCACATTTAAATTTTGGCTATAAGTAGCCTTGAACAGAGTCTACATGGTTAACATGAACTTAAACTCTTAACATTTACATTGACTTACATTCAGTTTAAGGTTAGGACAAATTTCGGCGATGTTTTGGCAATATTAAAGTGATAGGTTAGACATTTTCATTTAAATTAAACATGTACATGTGTCTAGACCAAAACAGGGTCTTTATTGTAATGTTACCATAAAAACCTGAAAGTTAAAAAAGTAAGTTTAAGGTTACAACTTATTTTAATTATTATATCCATCCTGCTGGACATGGATATTATTTTTATTTTTCATCTGAATCACCCTTCATTGCTGCTCATTTACAGGTATAGTATTTTATGTGTCTCAGCTAAATTTGGTGTGGAAGTTTAATGGCATGACAGTTTGTGTGTGATTGCTTTCTTGGCAATATCTGGCAACAAGTGCCATGGCAACACTTTTTCATGTTTCTTGGGCTTTAATATCTTTTGGGGAGTTCTTAGCATTCCAAACCCCTGCATGGATTGGAGCTGATTAGTTTTTTAACGATAACTGGCAACAAGTGTTCCCATGGCAACACTTTTTTCTGTTTCTTGGACTTATAAATATTTTATGGGTTCTTTGCTTTCCATACCACTGAACAGATTGGAGCTGATTAGTTTTTCAGCAACACCTGGCAACAAGTGTTGCCATGGCAACACTTTTTTATGTTTCTTGGGCTTAAACTTTTTCTTGGGTATCTTTGCAGTCTAAATCCTTGCATTGATTTCAGCTGATTAGTTTTTCGGCAACACCTGGCAACACTTTTTCTTTTTTTTTGACTTGCAAATATTTTTATGGGTTCTTTGTTTTCCATACCCCGCACGGATTGGAGCTGATTAGTTTTTCGGCAACATCTGGCAACAAGTGTTGCCATGGCAACACTTTTTTATGTTTTTTGGGCTTAAAAAATTTTCTCGGGTATCTTTGCATTCCAAACCCTTGCATTGATTTCAGCTGATTAGTTTTTCGGTAACACTTGGCAACAAGTGTTGCCATGGCAAAACTTTTTTCTGTTTCTTTGACTTATATTTCTGTGGATTTTTTGCATTCCAAAACAGTGAATGAATAGGAGCTGGTTAGCTTTTTCAGCAATATCAGGCAGCTAGTGTTGCTGTGGCAACAGTTTTTTCTGTTTATCCGTTGTGGATATAAAAAGTCCTGAAGAAACCTGTATGGTAAAGTGACCTAACACTCCACAAGAGTAGACAATGATCGTTTGCTGTCCCACAAAATGGTGGACAAATAGATGTCCTTCTTTCCTCAATGAAGAGCCAAGGCAGACAAGACATGACCCATCTTGTACAATGCATTTACATGCATTATGACTAGCTGAGCGTGCTTTACTAGTGGATTATCAGTGCAGAATTGATAGACAATGTTCTTGCTTGTTTGCTCTCCCACAAAATGGCGGACAAATATAAGCCCTTCTTTCCTCCATGAAGAGAGGATGTGAACAAATATAAGTCCTTCTTTCCTCCATGAAGAGAGGAAGCAGGCAAGACAGGACACCTTGCACAATGCATTAATTTGTATGGTCATATGACTAGCAGTTTAAGTTATATTTTTCAACAAGGTGGGGCTTCACCATGACTCAGTCCTTCTGAAAGATGGTCTGGATTTGCAGAAATGCTGCATGTTAACTATTTTTGTCTATCTGGCATAAGTTATGTCCTTTCGAATTTCATCTGCTTCAGTCTTTAACCAAAGCTGGTGACACAGTACAATTCTGTTAAATTCTTGTCCTTGATTAGGTGCTGTGTTTTAAAATTTTTCCCCATATCATTTTGTTATTCTGTATGGCACTACTTGCTCTCCACTTTGGATACTTCTGCCTCTTCTATGTGTGGATTTTTTATTTTACATTTGTCTTTTCTGCAGGCAGCTTCCTTTGATGTTGGTACAATCTTTCTTTTTATATTTCTTATTTTGTATGCTGAAAACCCATTTTTATTTTGTGCTGTTTTATTTGTTTTTATTTCACGCCTTTCTTCTTTTGTGTGTCTTCTGACATCTAGTCCTTAATTTTGGCTTTATTAAGACCAGTTATTTCTCTTGAGGTTTCTAAGTATGAGTTTTATTTATATTTTATCCATTGGAGTTTTGGGCATATAATTTCTCTCTTTTTATCTTTTCCTTATTTTTGTCAGTTCTTTGTAGTTTCAGTATTATTTTACTTAGGACCATATAGTGATCACTTCTAATATCAGCACCTCTGTATACTTTAGTGTCTATGATTGATCTCATACATTTTCCATTTATCATCATATCATCTATCTAATGCTTAATTTGTCTTTGTATCTGGGGACACCCATGTTGCCTTGTGAATGCTCTTATGTTGGAATTCTTTTCCTGTTATTACTATATATCATATCACTGCACAGTTGTAATAGTTTTTCTCCATTGTTCTTGTATTCTAGGCCATGTTTGCCCATTTCTCTGTTGCTGTTTTCACTTTCTTCACCTATGTTTACGTTAATATCTCCCATAAGAATGTTCATACTGTGCTTGAGTACTCTATTGAGTATGCTTCCAAGTTGCTTACAAAAAAAAGTTAATTTTGAGGTTATTTGTCTCATTTGATGGTGCATAACACTGTGTGATATCTATTTGCTATATTTAGATGTTATAGTGTTGCGTGTATGACTCTGTCACTAATTGGGTTCCACTCTGTAAGTGATTTAGACATGGAGAAGGGTGGCTGAAAGGTAAAAATGACATGGGATAGAAGAGTTGAGAGGCAACAGCAAGAGCAGTAGCAGATAGAGAGAAGTAGAATGATGTGTTCTACCTTATCCCAGATAGCAAGATGCTAGTGAGCCACCGTTGGCTATGGGTCGCAAAATATAGCTAGAGGGCCACCACTGAGCCACTGCTGGACCACTGATTACATTTTCTTCAAAATTTTAAAGCATCATAAATAACTTCATAAGCAACCTCAACTATTGTTTTCTGACATATTATTTAACAATATTCAATGTTAAAAACACATTATTTCAAAATACAAATATTTTGCGTGGCCAACTGTTGGCCCACCAACTACCAAGGTCAGTGGCTGTAGCTCAGGGACCAGCCTATGCCCACTGGTGTAAAATTCCTGGAAAAATTAGATAAAATGTGCATTTTCTTTCACCAAACATAAGTTAATGTCATTTATATAAACAAACTTATTCTGTACTCCTTGATTTTGCTCAGTCAGTCTTTTCTCTTTATTATTTTATATATTGCCTGCTTATATATTTGCCGCAGGTGGTCCATCAATGACCCACCCACTACATAAGTACTACAGGACCTATGATGGGCATCCAGTGGGCCACTGGTGGCAAATATTTTATTTTTTATTTTATTTTTAGTGAATGTTAAAGAAAGATATCTTTATTTTTTCCATGTGATATAATTTAGTATTTTTGATGAAACCTAAAACTATCAGAGAATTTTTTTGTCTGACACATGCAACTATGTTCTGTAAGAGCTATACATAGTTGGTGGACCAATGGTGGTCCTCTGGTGGCTATATCTCAAGCTCTGCTAAACGGCGTTTGTTTTGACAGATCTTGAAAAGAGACTGTCTTGGCTTAAATTCATTTGGTTTAAGTGAATTACTTTCCAAAAATTGTTGTTTTGAATTTTATTTCACAAAAAAATTGCAATATTTGCCACTGGTGGTCCACTAGTGGTCCACTTTCTGCCTGAATAGTACACATACTGTTTGTCCAATGGTGGCCCACTGATGGCAAAGTATTGGATACTTTATGTATTTGTGTGGCCACCGTTGGCTATGAATGGCAAAATATAGCTAGTGGGCCACCACTAAGCCACTGCTGGACCACTGACTGCATTTTAAAAATTTTTTAAAGAATTATAAACTTCTTCATAAGTAACTATTGTTTTCTGCCATATTATTTAACAATATTCAATGTTAAAAACATATTATTTCAAAATATAAATATATTGCGGGACTCACTTTTGGCCCACCAACTACCAAAGTGAGTGGCTGTAGCCCAGGTACCAGAGGTGTAAAATTCCTTGAAAAATTAGATAAAATGTGCATTTTCTTTCACCAAACATAAGTTAATGTCATTTATATAAACAAACTTATTCTGTACTCCTTGATTTTGCTCAGTCAGTCTTTCCTCTTTATTACTTTATATATTACTTGCTTATATATTTGCCACAGGTGTTCCATGAATGGCCCACCCACTACAGAAATAAGACAGGATCCATGATGGGCATCCAGTGGACCACTGGTGGCAAATATTTCATTTTTAGTTAAAGTTAAAGATATCTTCATTTTTCCATTTGATATAATTTTGTTTTATTTTTTGATGAAACCTAAAACTATCCCAAAATTATTTTTATCTGACACATGCAACTATTATCTGTAAGAGCTATACTTAGTTGGTGGGCCAATGGTGGTCCTCTGGTGGCTAAACCTCAAGCTCTGCTGAACGGCATTTGTTTTAACAGACCTTGAAAAAATAATGCCAAAAAATGACAACCAAAAATGAGAGTCTAAGTAATTTTTTTGGAGTCCAAGCTACATAACAGATATCACAATTTTTGCATTCTAAGTACTGTATTTTTTTCTATTTACTCTGTATTATTGTATCAATGTATTGTTTATTGCATTGTCTGAAAATAAAATTATGATTTTATATCTCTCTTAATATTTTTACTTGAATCTTGGTTGCACTTTTGGGTCTTTCTTTTATGCAGATTAGGCACTGTTAAAGTCATATTAGAATTCATTAAGGCTTTAATTGTGCAACTTCCCATTGTAAATGATATAATTTCATCAAGTGTGCCACTGGTTTTGCATTTACATAAGCATTCATTGAATGAATTGCCAGTTCTGTATGTATGGGTAATATTCAAAACATCCAAACCATAACATCTGCTAACAGATGGCTGCCAATGGTGGACCACCAGTCAAGTTTCTTCCCAGATAGCATTCTGCCATCGGACCGATGTCGGCTGGTGTTCGCATGGTCGGCTGATTTTGCCATAATTGGCACAACATTGGGCAAACATGGCTATTGGTTGCATGATCAGTAGATTTTGCCAATGTTGGGCCAATGTGCTGCAATCTGATTGGCTGATGCTATAGTGTTATTAAAATTTTACCATTGGCTTGCCAACATCAGATTGACGGCCAAAAGGCCATTGGGCCAACGGTGGCTGCCAACGTCGGCCCGACAGATATACCAATGTTAGGCCAATGTCTGCGTGCTCTCTGGGTTGTTGGCTACTGAAGGTGATCCACCGGTGGACCAATAGAAAAGCTTATCATTGGCTGCTGACAGTGGGCAACTGATGGACCACCAGTAAACCTTATTGTGGGCTGCCAATGGTGGATCACTGTCTACCAGCTGGTCACTCCAATGGCTAGCCACACTGAAAATTATTAATTTGTCAAAATGGTGCCTAAAACAACAAGTTTCCAATTTGGCAAATTCAAATGCCATTTTCTTGTTGGATTATAGCCAAATGCTAATAATTTTATTGTTCAGATTAACTGAAAACTGATGATGAGAAAATTAGTGCACTTAAAATTAATTTCATAAGAATGTGGCCAATAACAGGTGCCCAAAATGACAAATTAATTGGACTATCAAGGTTATTTTCTTGTCATAAGTTTGTCCGTTAATTTGTCCAACAAGAAAATGACAATTTAAAATTTGTCACTTAGGAAGTTTGTTGTTTTAGGCACCATTTTGACAAATTATTGACGAATTAATATTTGTCAGAGGTTTTCAGTGCACCAGCTACACCCAATATCAGACCGACTGCTATGCCGCTGGTGGACCAGTGGTGGCTCTACAGTCTTGCTATCTGAGATGCTGTATATACTTATGCGAAGACAATAAGTAATAGTAGTAACATTATAAATTGTTAGTACAGAGCTACTCTTTAAACTATTGAGGTACTTTCTTTTTTTCAGGTCTGAAAAGGAATATGTCAAAGACAAAGATTATATAGATTGCCAGGAAAAACACATATAAAATAGGAGCTAAAAATGCCCTACAAACTTGAGGAACTACACAATTCAATTTGCTAGAGATTAACTTGAAAGTGGATCTGAAAAAATGACAACAAAAATTAATCTCATGATCATGCTTTAAAAATTTAAAAAATCTAACAAATTAGTAAAAGAAAACTTGGTTTCAATAAGAAAAAAAAATATTATAAAAATATTTTTTCTGACCAAAATCAATTATTTGTTCATGGCTATATATACCATCACCCAACAAGGCAATTTTTTATAATGAAACCCTTTTATTATGATTACCTTTGGGAAGAACGAATTGATAAAATAAAGAAAATATGTTTAACACAGAAGTATAGAGAAGTATAGAAGTATAGTGGCCTAAAAATGGTACACCTAGAAAATTATATCTAATATCTCAAATTGACTTAGATAAGTGGACTTTTTAAAAACAAACAGTAGCCTGGGCAAAACGTTTGGACAAAACAATATCACCACTGTCCAAATCATAAAAATATAGCCTATTACAATGCAAAGAATTATGAAAAAAACTACATAGTAGTTTTGGGAAAGAGGTCCTTTTATTTCCGGCAATCTTTTCTGAACACCACTGTGCCATGGAGGCCATCAGCAAAGTCTAATTAAAACAGAGATCTTATGTCTACAACCATGCAAATCTCTCACAACACAAAATTTTTTTTAAATGCCTCTCTGCTTACCCAAATAGAAGAAACATGAAAATATTTTTGTTGTTGACATTATTGAAAAAAGCAGCATTATCATTAAAAAAAGAGAAATATAAGAAAGATCACCAAAATAAACTTTTTTTGAATATTTAAGAGTAAGAAAACTAGTTAAAAATTTTATAAACAACTTTAAAACAGATAAAACGGATTGTTCCCAATCTCAGCAACCATACCCAGATAGCATTCCGATGTTGGGTCAACGTTGGCCCAACGTCAGCACATCCGTCGGTCCAACGTTGGCCCAACGGCTTTTTGGCTGGCGGTACGTCGATGGCCCAACGTCGGCAAGCCACCAGTAAAAAAATTTTACTCAGTGTATAGCATCAGCCAATCAGATTGCAGCATGGGGTTACATGGCCATTGTTTAACAGAAGGTAAGTGATAGACAGATTGTGGGAGGATCTTAGTTAAGGGAATCCCTGATAAGTCACATGACCAAACATTAACAATGGTGGAACAGTGTCTTAAGGTGATAGTCCATAATACAGTGATAAATACAGTGATAAATTATAATGTTCACAAACAACTTTTTCAGTGTGAATTTATAATGAGAATATTATTTTTATGTCTAAAATTGTTAAATAGTTAGTTAAAATTTGTGGGCTCACTGAAATATGATTTTTAGACATACCATAATAAATAATTTTTTACTAAGTTTCACAAAATCCCCTACTATTGCTCGCTGCCATCTTGAATAAAAATCCACTGTTGGCCCAACATCGGCCCAACATCGACAAAATATAGAGATATTTAACCTGAGTTGTGGTTTGCAAGCTACCGTTTGGCCAACATTGGCCTAACATTGACAAAGTCTGCTGATGATGCAACTTATTTTTATTTATTGCAGACTCTCGGTCCATATGTAAATATACAACTGTGTAACAAAAGAAGTAAAAACTAGTAAACAATAATATAGCTAAAAATGTAAAATTGGGGCTCCAAAAATGCCCAGTTACAAGCAACAGAATCAAAGGATACATCAATGTCTAGTCACCTAAAATGCTCACTTAAAACATCTCTGACAAAATTCTTTATAAAAAGATGAACAATGCATTATATTTGCATTGTAAATTGATGAACTTACTTAGTAAAGAATATTCAAAATACGTTTCAAAACTATCCATGACAATGCCTTGATTTATTTCCAATACAGAATTTTCCATTCCATCCTTGGTATACAAAACTACTTTTTGAAATGAGCATATCTTAGTTACTATAATCTCTCTGGTGTAACGAATATCATGAAGCAACCCTTCATTTGTTTACCCTCTGTCTTTGATAAAATAAAACCAGTTTAGTTTTACCTAACATTTTAAAAGACAAATATTTGGATACCCTAATATTGATATAATCACTTTATATTAAATAAAAAATAAATAAAAAGCACAGAAATAAGTTCTAGTATAGAAGAAACAAGACTGTTTCCCCACACTGTAGTGTAGTGGTGCACTTCTGGTTTCTTTGCGCATTCACAGCACTTGTGTTATGAGATGGTTGATAATAGGTGACATCATCTTATTTACGTAGTGGTGTTTTTTTGAGTTCTCATTTGCACAATGGTTTGTCAGAATGCTCATTTGCATAAACTTGAACATGATTGTATTTTTCCGAATTTTTTGAGAGTTGTCACACGGCTAATAAACATAAATTTGCAGAGATGATCATTCTTGGAGCTTAAATAGCATAATTTTCTGATTGGTGCATTTGATTTGGGTTTTGAAAGTTTCTGATTGACCTATTTCTATAATTTCTGTGGAATATTCTAAATGACACCATGGTTGCTATGAAAGTTTTTCAATCATGAAATAGCTGCCATGGGAGGTTTTCACTGGCTAAATGGTTACTGGGGAGGTTTTAAATGTTGATGCAATGGTTGATGTGAGGTTTTTAAGATGATCCAAAGAAAAATATTAATTGGCCTTATTTAGGCATTAAGGTTTGGATCATAGGGAAATCTCCCAGATCAATATGTTTCATTCAGATTTTAGGACCACACATGCCAATCCCCCAATGGACAGCAGTACAACATCTCCCAATGGGGATATCTTCTGGTTTGGAAGGAGGGGCTCTCTTTCTACTGGAAAAGTCTATCAATGTGTATCCGGCAGATTGCATATGTTTCATAAAAAATAGAAGACACAACATGCAAGTTAATTTTCTTGACAATAGTATCGATTTTTTGCTTTCTAATAAAATTGCTCTTAGTTTCATATTATCTGGTGTTTCCTGCTTGAGGTCAATGGACAGATAGCTGTTTGGTCCCAGTGACACCATTCTTTCATTCACCTACACAAGGTATTCTAGATCTTCAGGGGAAAATGTGCGAGACTAATCGTTGAATCTGACTGGTGTCTGGGATTCTTAAGCATGATACATGTGTGTTCAAGCTGACATTTCTCTGGCATCTACTTTTGTGGAACACATTCTGGTCACTGTGATGACTGATATATTTTATTATGACTCCATTTAGCAAAAACGTCAATCATTCCCCACTCTCTATGTAGGCCATCATATCAGACGGCAAGATTTCAGTTCATCCACATCCTTTATCTCATATCAGAATTCAACATCTTTTTGGTTGCTGCCATTGGGAATAGAACCACCCATGTGATTGTGAGCACTTGCCTCGGGTGATGTACTGCCATGATCACATCTGGTGTAATTTTTACATGAACATTCTTAATGTGTTGTTTTATGTTGACTCGTTACAGAGTGGACACTGCAACACCCTTTTACATCAATATCTGATCCATGAATGAACTTGTTTGTAACGATTTTCTGGTACTTATGTGTTTTCTACTCTTTTACCTCCTCTTCTTGATATTTACCATCACCCTCATCTTTTCCCTCTTTACTCATATTTCCTCCTCATCCCCTTTATCACCTCCTACTGCTACACATTCTCTCTTCTGTCTGCCTCTTCCCCCCTGCTACTTTTTATATACAGCATTATTTATTGAACAGTGTCACCATAATACCTTAACAACTCTGCATCAATATAAATACAAAGGAAAACTTGAAAATAGTAAGTCAATGTAACCATCAGCATGGTCACATACTTGACCTCATTCTATACCCTAGTGATCAGAATACTATTGTTAATGTCAAAATCTGTGATCTGTGATGCATTAGTCAAATGTTCAATAGCCTTTCCTGATCAAGCTGCTGAATAGCGTTTCTGAAGTTGCATCTGCATCCCACAAAAGTCTGATAAGTCATTAGCAAACCAATTTGCTTCCTCTTTTTTGCATAAATAATCAGAGATACTTTTAACGCCTTCTGGTTCTGAAAACGATGTTCATCTTCCTTCTGATCCTCCAAAAATTATTATCTTTACTTGAGTCTCTGTATATGCTATTAATAAAATAACTTTAAAATCACCTACAAAATCCTGTCTATTGGATCCATTGCCACAATTTCTCATCAAGGAATGCAGTAGTAGTATATAGTAGGAGTAGTATATATCGAGTGTATATCGAGTCGAGTTTCCCATCAATCATGTCACTTTTTGACAGCTGTGCAGCTGCCTGGGGCAGATGGTAGATGGATGGCTAGATAGGGTAGGGTCGATACTAGCTCTATACAGGTTATTGGGTTCTATCAATGGGGACTTTTAGTTTGATAGTTATTACTCAGATGAATCATCACACAGCTGTGGGTTTTAATGGGTGCTGATTGTCTGCTCATCACACAGCTGTTTTATTTTAATGGGGCTTTGTCTGCTAGCCAAGCTAGATCATTATTACCTATGTACACATGAATCATCACACAGCTGTGATGGTTTAATGGGTTTTATCTGCTAGCCAAGCTGTTAATAGGCTTTTGTCAGCTGATGGGGCTTTGTCTCCTAACCCAAGCCTGTTTGTCTTCTAGCTTACTGCATCATATTACTAGAAAAAATGAATCATCGCACAGCTGTCTTGTTTAATGGGTCTTTGTCTGCTGGAACTGTTTTAATGGGGCTTTGCCTGCTAGCCAGTTAATGGGGGGGCTTTGTATACTACCCTACTAGAACAATATTACTTGTGAAAAAATGAATCACCAAAGCTATATTTGATTTGTCACACAATGTATGCTAGTTACATCAGAGGTCTGTTAAAAATCCCATTCCCAATTAAAATTAACGGGAAATTTCGAACCTCAGAGTAAGCACACGAACGCAATATCTCGCTTCATATACAGTGACAGTTCAATCTTGTACTTTCATACACACTTTTGATTAGGGTTAGGGCTTTGGGGTTAACTCGCCTCATATACAGTCACAGTTCAATCTCGTACTTGCATACACACTTTTGATTAGGGTTAGGGCTTTGGGGTTAACTAATAATCACTGAGTCCTGGGTTTTCTTTGGAAAACTGCTGAATACTAGAATTTTATCAGTCTACATAAACGCTAAAAATCAGGTTATAAACTCAATAGGTTTTCCAACTATCAAGCTAACAGCATCTTCTAGCAACATGTTTTCTAATACTGCATCCAACATAAATGATAGGGATAGTGAGATAGTTCATCCAGCAAGTAAACCAGTAAAACCTAACTCGTGCTGGTTTCCTCTATACAGGGGAGGGGGATAAGGTTACCTGCCCCTGGTGTAAAATATCTCTTATTGAATGGGAGACATATGATGTACCAATGGATGAACATAAGAGGCATGCACCCACCTGTGAATTTGTGAAAATGGTAATGCCTAAAAATAGTTTTTTCTCTCCTACCTCCTGAAGATAAAGAGACATTAAAATAAGTGAATGAATTGAATAGTTACGAGATGCTACCTTACACAGATGGAAGAAAGACACCTGTGATGTTTTAGAAGAATACTCTACCTAAGACAGATGGAAGACAGACATCTGTGAATTTTGAAAAATACTCTACCTAAGACAGATGGCAGACATGAACCCTGAAGATAAAAGAGATGAATAACTATTAAAGAAACATTGAAGAATTGAAGAACTGAATAGTTAAATGTGATCAAGAGAAGATGTTACCTTATACAGCTGCCTATATGGTGCATGGAATAAATGTGTTGGTTAGAAACTTATTATTAGAATTTTAGTTATATTTTTATACCTGGACACAGATATAAAGGACGGGCAGATGTCTAGTGATTTTACAATTAATAAGTACCTCTGTATCAATAAAATCTGGTTTTAATCACTCTTGTATTTTTCTTGTCTTTTAATTTGTAGATATATTAGTCTGGTTTAAGTCTCCCCACAAAGCATTATTTTTTTCCACACAAAGCTTTTGCTGAGTAGAATAACCTTTACACAATGCATTTTGATGACTAAGTAGTCCCACACAATGCATATGCTGACTAGTCATTTTTAGGAGAAAATGCTGAGTCGTGCTATATATTTATCCCTCAAAGTCTATAAAAAACCCATCCTCTCGCTCTACTCCTTACACATTCATCTGAACCAGTAATCGAGTGAAAAAAATCTAGGAGATAATCACTCAAGGATTATGGCAGAGGCTCAAGTCTTTGGGAAACCTGCTCTGAAGAAGAACAAGAAGGATCTCTCACTACAGATAAAAAATAAGAAAAAAGATCTTGGTTTAGAACCTCAGACCTATGGGACGATGTCGACAATGAAATATACAGAGTCATCTCTCCCTGTCGCCTATAGAAGAACCTTTCATTTGGGCTCCAAGAAGTATGTGGTGTTCCATGGCGAGGTTGGTCAAGTGCAGTCTATTCATTTAAAGGAATGGGACGGTCAGAATGTTACTAACCCAGGGATTAAGCTCAACATTTCAAAACTGGTGGTGTTAGTTCATTTTTCTGAAATAATTAACCAAGCGCTGCAAGCTATTGTTAAGGGAGACAAAGCAATTGAGAAGAAAGTACATGTAGGTGGGTCTTATTATGTAGCCTGCAATAGTCCCTATAAATCTGTAGGTATCAGGAAATGGAAGACCAATGCTAAAGGAGACCTATTTCCAACTACAGAAGGTATATCCTGCAAACCTAAAGAATGGGAAGAATTTTTGAAAGTATGCAACCAGATGTATAGCGAACGTATGGAACTGTATACATATGTTCCATGTTTAATTCAACCAGATCAACCCCAACATAATAGGTTAACCTGTGAAGAATGTGGACATTTAGATGAATCTGCCAGGGGGGAGGTAGACGTGGAAATTCCCCTTTAAAAAGAGAAGGGAGTCTGAGACAATATATCATGTAACCCTAACCAAACCATTTCCCCTCCCCTTATAGAAACCCATTAAATTTTTTTTTTCAAGAATTTTTTAATCAGAGATAGTGGTAACAGATTTTTATAGATACTTTATAAAAGACCCCAGCCTTATGAATCTCCACCACAAGTTCATCAGTTTACACTGGTTATTCTGCTAGTAGTTAATTCAATTGGTTGTGATGGACAATTATGTACAGATGGGCCGTAGAATGGACGTATTTCGTCCTACCCATGTTATCTCTAATCTGATAACATTTTTCGAGATGTTGAATCTGATTGATAATGGCCAGTTCCAGGCTGCGATGGTCGTCTACCTGTTCCTCAACGATGTCTTGCCAGCCTTTGTAGTGTAAGTACCGAATATATAATCTTTTAATGGTTTCCTTTGGTGTAATTTTACTTAAGAAGCTTCATAAGGTCTCATTATTGTGTACTAATTTATATAAAAATAATTATATAAAAAATAATAAATCACCTCTCTGACATCTGTAATGGAGGCGCTATGCAGAGCAATCTGTCATGAAAAGTCTAATTGTACTCCTGTTGCGAGTATCAACCCTTATTGGGGGTCCTTAATAATTTATGAGCTCTCTAATTCAAAAGGCTAGAGAGGGTTTTTGGAATTTTTTATCAAAATGCATGGATATAAAGCGCATGTTTTAATTTCTTTTTTGTTCATAAGAAAAATTATTATTAATATTATACTATTATGTCTGAGGAGCTAACCTCTAGTTATTTTCAAAATGTGTACTTTCCTGTTAAATTTTTTGGATTGGGGATTTTCAACAGAGTTCCCCAGTCTGTACCTTCCCAGTTTACTCTCATTGCCTCCAGAGCGGCACAGAAGAAAGCATTGCCTCATTAATATGTTTATGAGGTGCTTTCCTTCGGGTTCGAAATTTCCTGTTAATTTTAATTGGGAATGGAGATTTTCAACAGAGTTCCTCAGCATGTACTGTCACAGCTTACTGTCATTGCGTTCGCAGAAGCAAAGAAGACAATACCTCATTAATATGTTTAGAAATTTCCTGTTAATTTTAATTGGGAATGGGGGACTCCATACACCCTCTAAGCAAAATGTGGATTTAAGGTCGATGCCTTTGAGGTGGCAATTCTGACCTTAAACTCCTCTCCATTAAATCACATGGGTTTGTAAATATAAACAAAATTTAATGTCAGTGGTAATTTCGGAATTTTTAATATAATTACTGTATCCAATTTCTCAAGATTTTGTTTTTCCAATGCCATGTCATTATCCTGCCTAGTACGTATTCTCAAAAATTTGACATATATATTTTCAGGAGAAAATATCCAGATTTTGTGCAGTACGTGGGGGATTTCCTGAGAGCTGCCGAGTGCCCTGTCTGCAAAGACAACCTGGATCAGACCGAAATCATCCTGACGAATCCATGTGGTCACATACTCTGTGCAGATTGCTCCTGTCAGTATTCCAGGATGTGGCAAGATGGGGCAGAACCTCACCTGAGGTGCCCTGTATGTCGCACCAGCCTAGTGGAACACAAATTTTCAAAACCTTACTCCATCAGAACCACAAAAATGAATGCCACATCCCTGTTTACATGGGTTCCCACCTCTCTATATGTTAACACAAATTATGACCAACTTTTGATAGAGGCTCTGACCAACAGGGATTTTGAAATGGCATTTGGGTGCGCCTTTTTTCTAGGCAAAACCCCTGATGAAGTGGAAAACATGATAGCTCCTCAATGGGGAGCCTATTATCAGGAGCATGTGGGTAATATGACCTGCTCCTGCTGTAAAATAGACCTGCCTCTAGCAAGAGCTTTTATGAGCTCTTGCTATCATTTTTACTGTACCACCTGCTCGGCGATGATCTCAGGAAACATGAGACATCACAACAGCAGGTGTCTAAATTGTAACACACTATGGGAGGCAGATCCTAGTGGATGTAGTATGCTCCGTCCCTCTACCATAAACCACTAGTGGTTAACTTTAAAAAGATTTCTTCCTAATCAAAATTTGGTTTCCTCTACCAGCATCAACCAGTGGTTAGTCACTAAAATATTTTAACTTGGTCTGACTTTATAGGTGTACCTCTCATCCCATATCCAGGAATACTGTGTAACCTCAATCTGTACAGAGTAGTCTGAAGTAGCTAGCAGTGGATACTTTTTAAATAATAAGAAGAAATGTATCATCTTGTCACAGACCAAGCTGAAGATATGGAGCTATCATCAGACATTATCAATGGACTCAAAGTAAATCTATATATATATGTTTAAATATTTTTCAACCTCAATTCCATTCAATGTGACTGGTTCATTACATGGTTAATTTATAACCAATTATCTGGGATAATTTTGTTCATTTGACAATTGAGTAGTATATTTTTTTATAGAAAAGATATGGGTAAACACCCATGTAAATAATTGTCTATGTAAATATTTAGACTTGCTAGACATTTTATCTATTCTCTACTCTGTCATGAATTTGATTTATTAGGAAACTCTCTGTGAGAGGTTCCATTTAAAGTTAATATTGATTTTTAGTCTATTACATAGGTATCTAATTTCATTCACCCTCAATTCCATACAATGTGACTGAATTATTACTTTTCACTGTGTGACGCTGATTTTTTAAATTTTTTTTAAAGTCATTCTATGTGGAATCCTCTGTTAAAGATATCATTAATAGGCTCTACGCCATGATACCTGTATAGGATTTTTTTATTGAAATTCTTATGTATATATTGTTTGAAAGGGTTATATGGTTATTTGACAATAAAAGATGGAAAATTATCACATATATTATTCTTTATGAACTATTCTCACAAGAAAATTACATATATGTATATATCAGAGAGACATAATAATAATCAAAGGATGATAATTAGTACAATTAAAAAGAATTAAATATATAATATTCTTCCAAAAAAATTCTCTGATAAGAAATGTCTGATTAAATTGTCAGAGATGATATGAAATTAAAAAAGATAAATTAGAATAAAATTTAAAGAAACACCTCTCTCCGTCTATACCTCTTTCATTTACTAAGTCATATCAAGTTACAGTGTAACTAATCTGTAACCATTCACATGTCATTTAAATATTATAAAATCTATCTAAACCAAATCTTCTAGTATAAATATCTGACTTCAAAAGATATAAAATTACATAATATTATATAATATTTTTTCTACAAAGATCTCTCTGAATTACAGATCAAGAAATCACATCAAATTAAAGTATCTGGACAAGTCCTTAACTATAAAATACAATACAATACAAAATGTCTGTCTATAATTTTACTTTTTTAATATAAAGACTTTCTTGTATCTTCGACCAGATCTGGTCTCGATGAAACTGGTTTCTTGCAGATCAGAAACCTGGTCAGAATCATTTGATACATCTACAGATCTCAGGACTGAGAGATCATCCATTTCTATCTCAAAGTCTGTAGACTTAGTGTCAGATACCTGAGTGGCCTTATCAAGAACCTCAACGATACTTGAAGATAGATCTGTAGCAATTATCCTCTCCTCCCCTATATTTTCAAATATTTTCCTAGCATCAGTCTGTATCCAATCATTCCAGGTATCACCGGATACTGAGGTCTCAGGATAGGTGGAACTTAATTCATCTGATGAAAATTTCAGATTAACAAATCTTTCCTTAGGACAGGTAGATTCAACAGCTGTGCTATCAGTCTCAGCCATGTGAGATTCATTTCCCTCATCACTCCCTAGACAGTCAAATATTCTATCCAATAGTATGAACAACAACCTGTCTTTGAAGCGACGAATGATGAAAACTGCGACCCCACCTAGAAATCCTAGAATAGGAATGACTAGAAGTCCATACAAATCATCCTCACCATCATCATCAATATCTAAATCATCAGCATCATCGTAATTGTCATAGTCCTGGTCAGTTTCTTTATGATCTGATGTCTGATCTAAAACACAAAACCAGGAAAATATTATATGAACTGACTATTACACCCTGTGCTTCAAATATTATGAATATATTTGATGAATTTTCATATCTAACCCCAAAGCCCTAACCCTAATATACATCTCACTACACAGATACCATAGAGAGCAATGATCAGGTTGGAATTTTCATCTTTAACCCCAAAGCCCTAACCCTAATATGCATATCACTAGAGAGATACCATAGAGAGCATTGATCACTCGAATTGCTTTCATAAAATGTGACTGAAAATCTTCAGAGATATTGCTTTCGTGTGCTTACTCTGACGTTCGAAATTTCCCGTTAATTTTAATTGGGAATGGAGATTTTCAACAGGGCTGCGCATTGCTAATAAAATAACTGGCTGATAAATGTAATTCCTCTCCAAAATAACTAGTGCATAATATCAAAGGCCTAAGGTGATATATAATTATATATCCATATTTACATATACCTGGAGACATTAAACCTCCCAAAAGTCCCAAAAATAAGACTAAATATATCGTATCACTTACCCGAGTTACATCCAATGACAGTGACTATGCTATCTGAGTATTCACATTCCCCCTCACAGTTCCAGTATAGGATTCTGAGCTTAGCATAATTCTTAAGAATAGTTCTAAGGGGTAAGATAATCTTTCCAATGTAACATTTCTCATATATCAAAACGTCTAGGTCATAATCACCACATTTTTCACCGTAATTTTCAAAGTCCTGCATCGACCTCAAGCCCACAATATGCAATGTGCCTGTCTCCTCGTGGAAATTACACTCCACATGATAACAGTTTGTAGTTGTTATAAGAACACAAACAAAAATCAAAATAAAACTGAAATACGCCATCCTTCCGTAAAATATAAACAGAAATATATGATTTCAAGGCGTCAAATACGTCATAGGGTTTCTAAATTACGTCACAAGCTATGGAGGCATGTTTCCGTGTAATGTGACGTCACAATTCGTTCTCTCGCAGGAAAAATATTAATTGAAGAATATTAATTTATATTTCTTACCTTTATGGGTTGATTTCAGTGTCCTCATCAGTCCTAAGTCCTACATCTCTCATTTCTATCCCATTGCCCTTGTTTTCCAAATCTCTGTTAAACCTAGAGCAGAGTAATTTTTTTCTTTAGGATCCATGCGATTAGAAATGCAGACAAAATGCATGAGATGCCGGTTGAGAACATAAGCCAGTAGCATCTTAGGATGTGTGAGCTATTGTTTGCTGTAATTTTTGTCATATTATAGACAGATCCTTTGGATGAATACTGGGCAGTGCTAGTGGAATTCCAGAGATCTGTTGATGAGACTGAGGAATGGTTAAGATTCCATATCTCTCTCGCTGTTGTAGCTAATTAAGAAAAAATAGCCAAAAATTACACTTTGTTATAATTCACCATTGACATTAAATACTAACAGGAAATAGCTAAAAGCTGAACCAATGAAGGTTAGCTCTGACATTACAGACCTACGAGGACTGTTGAAAATCTCCAGTCCCAATTAAAAATAACAGGAAATTTCGAACCCGAAGGTAAGCTTGATAAAACATATTAATGAGGTATTGCTGCTAGTGCGTCACTTTGGACGCAATGACAGTAAGCTCTGGATGTACAGAATGTGGAGGTCTGTTGAAATTCTCCATTCCCAATTAAAATTAACAGGAATTTTCGAACCCGAAGGTAAGCACCTCATAAATATATTAATGAGGTATTGCTGTTACTGCGCCTGTTTGGACGCAATGAGAGTAAGCTGTGAATGTACAGACTGTGGAGGTCTGTTGAAATTCTCCATTCCCAATTAAAAATAACAGGAAATTTTGAACCCGAGGGTAAGCATCCCAACGCATTTTTCTCTGAATATTACATTATAATTTTAACTACATAGGATAATATACTCACCTTTCTGGACATTTTCTGTGCACATATTAGTGACTACTATAATTTCCACTGGAATTTCTTTAATCCTAGTGCAGTTGAGGTACATTATATCCAATATTGTCCAAGACTAGATAGATATCTAGAAATTCCAACTTTTTTAAATATAAAATACGGATTTTTGGATTATAGGTAAATTTCACCCATACAACATCTATACATACAGCCATATCTTCCTCACAGTTACACATTCCCTGGAAACAAGCTTTAGATTTCAGTAATCCGGGTAAAAGGGCTAAGAGGATAAACATTTGTGTCTGCATTTTGACATTTGTATGTACTCTATGCGACAACAGTACATGAGAACAATACATGCAAAACTCTTTGTGTAGGATATCTGGCAGGTATTGGGGTATCTGGCAAGCAGGCAAATGTAATCTTGGCAGGTGAAATAATATAAATAGAGAGGAGACTAAACAGCTTTCTGATTGTTTACCGTGTGACTAAGGAGATAAGATAGTGATAACAATGTTCAGATTTTTTTCACCCACTACTGCAATGATTACAGGTCCTACGGGCTCTGGAAAGACAAAGTTTGTGTTTAAGCTATTGGAGAATTTAAATACTATGTTTGATGTTCCAGTGGATAAGGTGTACTATTTTTATGGGGTATGGCAGGATTCTTTTGATAACAAAGTAATTGAAAATTTGGAATTTATTCAGGGACTTCCTGACGAGACTCGAATTAAGCAAATTGCTGACTCTAAGCATAATCTGATTATTATTGATGATTTACAAATGTCAGCAGTGAATAGTCCCTCCATTACCAATCTATTTAGTAGGGATTCACATCATAGAAAACTCAGCGTCTTTTTAATACTACAAAATCTCTATCATTCTGGAAAGTACAGTAGAGACATTACCCTGAATACTCATTATTTTATTTTGTTTAAAAATCCTAGGGATATAAATCAAATAAAAATTTTAGGAAATCAGTTAGGAATGTGTGATAAGGTCTGTCTGGCCTATGAAGACGCCACTACAGAATCTTACAGTTACTTGCTGATAGATCTGTCTCCTACCAGGGATAAGAGCTCATGGTTACGCACCCATATATTTCCTGATGAATACCTAACTATATATAAATAGCTATAAATACTTGCTAGATCAAAGACTACTGATCAGTATGTCTTCTAATCTCCTTAGATCAAAGCATTTTCTAAAGGTTATATTGGATAACAATAAAAATTTAAATAAGTATATGTTCTCAGAGGCTAATCAGTCACAAGTAAAAGCCATTGCAGAGATTTTCTTCAATATTTTTCGTCTACCACTAAGTAAAAAGACCAAGGCAAAATTTGACAAGTATTCTGCCTTGATTAAACGATTTCTAAGAAGGGTTAGAGGGCAGCTTCAATTACTGAGGAGACATCACAGAATTTTTACAGATTTATTATATACCATAAGGAATTATATCAAACAAATTTTACAATGAATAAATTTGTAATGATACCTCATGAACAATTTTTAAAATTTTAAAAATATCTCGAGAGTGAAAAGCAGAACGCACATAAAGACAAAACTACTGAGCAGGAATCAGAGCAATCTGAAAATGCTGTAACATCGTCCAAGGCTGAGACTGGAAGCAATGAGAGCCTATATATGTCACCCCCACCAGGATTGCCTGAGAGTAGTGTAGACAAACGATTCAGTGATGATGAAAAATCCCCAACTAATTCCAATGGAGGAAGGGTTAAACAGCAAGGAGGAACGGCTACAAAACAGAGGGGAGGAGACAGGGAGTCTATTAGAGAGCGCAAACCAAAATGGATTAAATTCTGGAATAAAAATCTCTCCTGATGTGGAGGTACTCCTTAAAGAGGCATATTATAACCCCAGTAGTCCCACCTCCTTCAGTGGGGTTGAAAAATTGTACAATTTCGTGAAAAAAAAAAGATCAATATAAGATTTCAAGGAGATCTATTAAACAGTGGCTAGCTAAACAGGAGATCTATACTTCACATCATCCTGTCAGGAGACGTTTCAAGAGACCCAAGGTCCTTTCCTTCTCCAAAAATTATCAATGGGATACAGATACTGCTAATATGGTGAAATACAGAAAATCGAATGATAATTATGGCTATTTTGTGGTTTTTATCGATATATTTACTCATTATCTCTATACCAGACCAATGTATACTCTCACAGGAAAGGAAATGAAGCAAGTCATGTCTAATATTTTTGAGGAATCAGGGGTGAAACCACAGAAAATAAGAAGTGATCAAGGTAGTGAATATAAAAATTCAGAGGTGACCAAAGTTTTGAGAACCTCGAAGGTGGATCAGATATTTACTTATTATGAAACTAAAGCTAATTACGCAGAGAGAGTAATAAAAACAATTAAACTCAAGATATTCAAATATTTAACAGCTACAGAATCCTTCAGATGGGTAGATAATTTGCAAAAGTTTACTGCTAGTTACAACAATGCCAGCCATAGATCTATTAAGATGACCCCCACAAAGGCTCAGAGTTCAAACCAATATGATATATGGTCTTATCAATACGGCCTCAAAACTAAGGGTATTAAGAAAGACAAAAGCATGAAGAAGACCAGACCTAACCCTAAAAGGGTGAAATCTAAGTATAAGGTTGGTGATAGGGTTAAAATAAGTTATCTAAAGAATAGTTTCGATCGAGAATATGCTGAAAAATGGTCTGGTGAGATTTTTACAATCATTGATAGAAAACTAAACCAAGATATTCCAATGTATCAACTAAAAGATTATCAAAATGAGGTCATAACGTCATATTTTTATGAGCCTGAATTACAACTAGCATTTTTGGATGAAAATATGGTGTACAAAATAGAAAAAATTCTTAAAAAAAGGAAAAGAAAGGGGATATCAGAGATGCTGGTAAAATGGAAAGGATGGCCAAACAAATTTAATTTCTGGATACCAGAGACAGATATGGAAGAGCTATAAATAGCCAATGCTGCCCTGTGTTTGTATTAAAGCTTTCATAATTGAATGAAAAAGAGGGAGAATGACAGAGGGAGACTTTTACATTTTCTTAAGTTCGAAGGATTCCTTAAGGTTTCATCCTGGTAACAAGGGATATAACTTCACTGTGGAACTTCCTGAGAGAGTGGAATTGAGGGGAAATTGGAAAGTGGCGCTCTGCGATATTTTTTTAAATGAAAAAATATCAGAGACCCTCATGGTTTTTTCAGATATCTGCGATTATAGTTTTGTTAGAGATTCCTTAGAACCAATTTTAAGAATGCTAATGCCAAACAATAAAAGAAGCCAATTATTTCCAGACAGGTTTTATTTGGGGGTGAGGCAGTTGAATTTAGGTCGAATCAAAATCTATATAAAAGATAGCTCCTTTAACAATGCTCTAGCATTAAAGGGGGAGATACAGCTCACATTACACCTTAAAAAAGAAAATGGATAAATATTTAAACTTTTGCAAGAAATGTATTGAGGGAAGAGTCGCATATAACCCAAATTTTTATGAATTAAATCCTAAAAATTCAGAAACAGATAGGGTTAATGACAAACCGGTGGAGGTTACATTAGTTACACCTACAGAGGCAGCAGTGGAGCAGGCCAAGAGTGAGATAAAATTGAAAAAGGGTATAAATAGCATGGTTGGAACCCACAAAGGTCAAACTGGTGGGAAGACTAGAAAGAGTAAGATTACAAAGAAATCCTCAAGAAAAATTTCTTCCAAGAATAAAAATAAAACTAGGAAAGGTAGTAGCACTAGGAGATCATCATCATCTGTCCAGAAGGGGGTGAAAGTAAAGAGTAAGAAGAAAAAATTCAATTCTCACTCATTATGGATATAATTCAAACACCTTTAACCATCTTCCAGCCGCCACCCATAGATAAGACGATTCAGAAAGAATATTGGGTGGAGTTCAATCCAATTGCCGCTATCACAGATAGCAGTGTAATAGAATTTAATATCCCAGGGACCTCAGTAGATTATATCAATTTAGCTAAAACCAGGTTACATGTAAAATACATCATTACAGATGAGAAGGGGGTTCCTATTCATAATAAGCCACCATCAGCTGGTCAACCTCCAATCCCTAGTCACCAGGTGGCGCCTATAAACTTGACCCTCCATTCAATTTTTAGACAGGTTGATATTGCATTAAATCAAAAAGTAGTATCCTCAGATGTGGGTGCTAATTATCCGTATAAGGCAATGATTGATTTTCTTCTATCAACCAACAACAACATGGTTCAATCAGAGGGTGAGGCAGCATTGTTTCATAAAGATCAACCAGGAGCCATGGAGGCTATCACCTACACAGGGAGTAATCCAGGCTTTACAGAGAGAGGCAGACCAACTAGAAGTGGAGGAACGGCTAGTGTGGAGGGTTTACTTTATACAGACTTTGGAATAGATCAACCCAGGGCTATAATAAATGGGGTGGCGGTTACCTTGAAGTTTTTTCAATCCTACAATGAGTTCAGATTAATGAGAGATGGGAAAGAAAAGTTGAGGTTAAAAATCACAGAGGCTATTTTAAAAGTTTGTTATATCTCTTTGAATCCAGATATGTTAGTCGCTCATAATGAGGCTTTGAAAACAAGTCCTGCACTCTATCCCTTCTGGAGAAGTGATATTAAAAGCTTCAGTATTGCTAAAGGATCGCACACATTTATGACTGATAATATCTTCCATGGTAAAGTTCCCAGCAAGATTGTGGTTGGCTTAGTTTCAAATGCTGCCTATTCTGGAGATTACACTAAAAATCCATTTAACTTTCAAAATATGGATCTCAATTATATGGAATTGAGTGTGGATGGACAGCCTGTACCAAATAGACCCTTTAAACCCAATTTCAATGAAAAAGATTATGTAGCCTCTTATCTAAGTCTGGTACCAAACGATTCTGATCGGAAAAATGGTTTGATTATTCAACTTTCAGATTATCCCAAGGGATATGCATTGTACCAATTCGACATACAGAGTTTCCTATCTGGTCAGGTGATGACAACTTCCGGAAGTGGACATGTGAGATTAAGTCTAAGATTTGGGACTGCCCTTCCAGAAACTATAAATATTATTGTCTACGCAAAATTCCCTGAAATATTAAAGATAGATCAAGCTAGAATGGTAAATGTTGGGTGATGGATAGCTACGAAATTGCAAGGTATATGAGGTTGGATGAAAAAATTCGAGATCAATTCTATGGGGTATATTCCCTAGACCTTATCCCTGAAAAACTACCCATTCCCTCCCTAGTTATTGTTAATCTGGATTACTCCACTGACAAGGGAAGCCATTGGGTGGTATTGCATCGGGTGAATAATGAGGTTGTGGAACACTTCGATTCAGCAGGAAAACAACCAAAGAGAGACATAGTTAATAATTTATTCAGTAATGCATTATCATACAAATACAATAATAAGAGAGTGCAAAATTATCAGACAGATACATGTGGATTATTTTGTTTGTATTATAGCTATCACAGTAGCAGAGGAAGAACCATGCAAAGTATTTTATCAGATTTTTCAGTAAACCTAAAGAGTAACGAGGAGATGATCATTACTTTTTTTAATAATAACTTTGTAAAGTAACGATTCACTATAAGAAATAAAGGTATTAGATTAAAATATATTTTCTCTGTTATTTCTTCAAAAAAATATTTGCACACTTGAATCATCTGTGTCCTGCTCAACAGAGTTCCTCAGTCAGTACTATCACAAAACGCTGACAACTATTCAGAGCCAATGCGTTCGGGTGCTTACCTTCGGGTTCGAAATTTCCTGTTAATTTTAATTGGGAATGGAGATTTCAGTAGAAAATTTTCGGCAGCATTCCATAAGTAATTCACCCATGATGTTATTCCCAGATAGAGAATTATGGGGAAGCACAGAAATAAGTTTACTGGGGTTACTGACACCCCAATAGGTCTCATCCTCTCTAATGTAATTAGGCTGCTTATAATAAATAGTCTTACCATTAACAGATTCTAGTCGATCTCGAAATTTTTGACAATGTCTAAACTTTTCAGAGACACATAGGTTCATAATATCCTTCTTAATTTCTTCATTTCTAGTTTTTGAGATAAATGTTTTGTCAAGATGATTGTATACATTAAGGGGATCTGTTTCCAGCAAAATCTTATGACAAAGTGTAATATTTTTGTAATGTTTGGCTAAAAGGTGATAAAACATTTGTTCAATTGAATGATAAGACAAGGCGTCTACTCTCATGTGAGAATAGTACAGATTAGATAAGGGATCCTGTACCTCTGATACGACCAGGGATTCTCTTTTCCATGGTGAGAGGGTTATATTTAAAGGTCTGGTTGTGATCCCATCATCTTGCACCTCTCTCTTACAATAAAAATAATTGAATCCTATTTTAGTTTGTGAATAGGTAAACATATTAGCATCCCTCATTCTAAATCCTAAATTGGTGGAGAAACTTGTCTCTCCAGTGCTTAGAGTGTGAGAAAATTTAGCCATAGCATCAGTTAAATTTTTTTTAGAAATACCTTTAGAAGATATTTTCTGTTTACCATCCTGATCCTCTATGATATAGGATTTTGAACAGAGTGACAACATTCGAAATCCAGAGAATTCTTTCTTAAAAATCCCTGGGATTTTCTTATCTATGGTGATATGGTGGGAGCAGCAGCGTCTTGGAAACCAGAGTGCATTCACCTCATCAGAAAAGGACCCAAAAATTTCCTTATGATATTCCTGTCGGTATCTCCCCCAACACAAAGATCTAGATCAGATTGGTTTATAGCCATATACAGACTATCGGTGTCGGTTTCCGTTAATTCAAATGACTGGGGTCTAAGGTATTTCAGTAAGCAGTCATAATAAAATTCCAACATTCTTAACTTTGCATATTGTAAAATAAAAAAAACAATTTGTATAGGGTTATCCATCACAATTCTAGACTTATAGGTCTCTACCTCAAAAACTCCATTAATATCCTGCATATCTTTAAAAATGCAGGAGTTTATTATTTTTCGGACTTTATTCTTATCCACTAGATATCTCACATTAGAATGTTTAGTTTTATTCATGAGAAAGGAACCATAACTGGAATTACTTATCAATTTGAAGGTGTCCCCTATAATTGCTTTATCCGCCTCTAATTCACCCTGAATCCTGTGATGGGTCACCTTATCTATGAATGAAGTGAATGAGGGTTTGGGTTGAAATTCGATTATCTGATAGATTTTTGAGACTTGACATTTATTTTTCAGATACCACTGCAAAAGGGGGGTAGCAAGTAAAATTTTGCGAGCCGTAAGCCCACTAATCAGAAGTCTTTTACTTTTAAATTGAATGTCATTGGCGTTACAATAGGAGAGCATATGTGAACCTATTACCTCCATTGGCACCTCACAAGTAGCAAAAAAGGGGGATATTCTTGAAAGAAGTCTTCATGCCCCTCCTCCACCTGGATATCTACCTCTAATGCACCAAACAATCTTCCATTTTTAACATCTGTTAAGATCTTTGAGTGTGTTAAATACCCCTTATTTTTCCTGTAGTAAGATGGAAGGTAATGTTCATAAAATCGGAGGCATTTGGGTTTTATTTTGGAGATAAATTGACATTGCTGAATAGCCACAAATTTATAACCCTGTGAAATTATGTAGTTCTTTCTAGCTTTATCCCTCTGTTGCATTTTTTTCAGTCTTTCTGACCAGTTTTTGTTTTTTAAGTTTTTAACTATAAAGCAATTAAATTTACAACCGTGGTAATAACATCCGTTAAATTCATAAACTGTTTTATTTTGATAACAAAAACCATCTACCCTAAAGTTCCCTATTCTCACCTCTTTTTGATTATTTAATTTATGTCGAATTTTTATTCCCTCTTTACAGCTGAGATAATCTAACCAAACGTATGAATCTATGTACCTTTCGCTAACCTCTGGTCTAAAATGGTTTTCAGGGAATCTTCTTACACACACACCGCTTGGCATTAGCTGCTTGATAGCATAGGAATAGAGGCCATTACAGTCATAACCCACCACGCTCTCACATAAGTTATTTTCTACATTTTTAATTTTTGTTACCCCTTTTTCTTGATATCTGCTAAAAATTATGCTAGGACCTCCCACAATATTTTGTTTAAATGTATAGTATAGGTCTGCGTTATCTGAATTGAAGAGTGCAAAATTACTCTCTGAGGAGGTATAGATCATTTTTCTGGCTACACCAGGCAAGGTGATGTAATCTTTAAAAATATCTATCCCTTTCGATACATAAAGATCTATGAAAGTAGTGAGGGCTTCACAGAAGGGTCCAGTATCTAGATTATTGTAATGTATTAAATAATCCCTAAAAGTCCTCATACCATTCTTATTCCAAAGATTTCTAAGCTCTTCATACTCAGACTCAGATTCTAATGGGTTAGACATCTTCATTTTAGAATAGAAATCTTTCATTTCCGGTAAGCAGGTGCAGTCTAATTTTTCAAGAGAATCAAACCATTCATAAGGAAAAACACCTTTTGGAATGTCACAACCATAGGCTTTAAGAAACTTCTCATAGGAACATCCAGCTGCTAAATAATTAGAAATATCTAAAAATTTCATATGTGGAGTACCTATGGTGAGATAGCTGTTTTCTTTTTTGATGGTGAAGATTTCATTTTCTGTGTAATTTAAACTTATATACTTGAGAATATCAGTCTTAATTAAATTCAGATCGTATCTACCTGAATTAAATCCAATAACAGGTAGTTGGGTAATGTAAGTAAGAAACTCTTTCTTAACTTGTTGAATATTGGATATGAAATGTGACAGAATCTTTTTACTTGGAGTAAAGACAATATTGGATTCTGAATCAGATTCGTCCGACTCGAGTTCCTCTTCCCAGTCCTATGATTCGAAATCCGAATCCGCCTGCTCCCCATCCTCTTTATATTTCTGAATGAGCTCATCCAGTTCATATAAAACATGAAAATATTTGCAGGAGATTTGTTTACGAGCGGCTATACTAATCAGTCTGAGATATTCCATCATATTTTGAATCAAAATTGTCGAATCCGGATTGATAAAACATCTCGGTGATTCAAAATTGGTTATGTTAGAAGCTACACTCACACTAATGGGAACATGTTTGGATATCCAGTTCAATTTAGTTGTGGTGCTGTGGTTCGTTTTTTGAAGCATGGCCTCCATATCCCACACTGCAAAGAGTTTATAATATCTAGATTCCTCAGAGGTATGTATTCCTAGAGATTCGAGTTTTTCGAATATGGTTAAGGGTGACTTATGGAAGCCACCTGGAAAATGGTAGATAGTTCTATCATAGCATACTTTGTAGTGTCTTTGCATGTTCCACTCTCTTGTGAACAACTTAAGACACTTCTCACATTGAAATTTTTTAGCGAATTTATTTATATCTACAATATAACTAAGGTGGTTTTCATATACATTAAGATACATCTTACTATCATAATTATTTACAGATTTATACAGATTACAGACAACTCCATCTGGTGACAGAGAATATATCAAAATTTTTACATTAAAACATCTTTCTAGATCCATCATCTCGTCCATAGTCACACCAGTAAATTGTCCAGTAGAATTTCCTAATTTTTCTGATTTTTTAAAATTCATCCATACACGAAAATATTGGAGGAAATCTTTGTTACCTTTAAAATGTTGTCGAAGACATCTAAAGAAACATAAATTGTCTGTATATGGTTTGCCTGTCCATTTGTCTATATACATTGTCTTCAGATTCCTTTTCTGTTTGATGTAATCTGGCAGGTCTTCAGCATTTCCCAATGGAAACTCTGTTTTAAAAACTACATACTGCACATTAGTTATGAAGGCGAGGCTCCAGGCAGTAGAGGGTCTATCTGATCTTGCTTGTGTAATTATATCGATTCCAGCTAACTTATTCATCAAAAAACGAATACTATTCATATTCGAAATTCGAAAAGGATATTGAAGAATCTTACTGTTGTAATGTGGAACAAAATATCTGTATTCCCTTGTTTCATTGTTAAATAAAATGGTTCCAAAGGCGAGATTAATCCTGAAGGCATTGTGTAGGTTCTGATAGATTTCCCTCACCTGGGATCGAATCTCCCTGTAACCCCCATGCAGATTATTGGTTGAAAAATTGTAGATATTCTTAAGTTCAGTCTCTTGATGGTCAGCCTGTATATGATCTATGTTTGTAACGTAAATCTCACGTAAATTTTCGTCATCATTATCTAGAATAAAGGCTGGTAGGACAGGATCATCATTGTTGCCTCCATGTTGTCTCATTCTATGGGTGTACAGAGCCCTCCTACCCTCAAAATTGCATTTACAAATCCCACATCTGTACGATTTAGCACCTGTAGATTTCTTATGAAATGTCTCCAAATGCGAGTTGAGGGCCTCTGTTGTAAGAAATGGAAGATCACACTTCCAACAGATATATTTTCCACATTTTTGAAGATGTAAAGACAAAGTCTGGTAATCATCGAATTGTTGATCACATATCCTGCATTTCTCTTGTATCTTATCTGTAACTTGGTGACAATACTTCTGGTGATGAAGTAGATTTTTCTGATTCAGAAGGTTAGAACCACACAAGGAACATCTACAATCCATGGTACAGGGTATTCAGATATGAAAAATAAGGAGATATTATAATATGTTGAAGATTTTTCCAGTTTATATAGGGGAGTGTCTTGCTATTATTATTATTGATTTTGTTGATGATTTCGGATGATTAATGAGTTCTAGACAGAGTGAATGCCTTCGTCTTCAGAGTCTGAATCATTGATTTCCATACCCATCTGTCTCATAACCTGTCTACGCATTCTCTGACCTGAAACCATTCTATTAATCATAATTCTTCGCATTTGCTGAGCCTGAGTCGAATATGTTTTCATCCTCTTTCTCCATCCTAAATATGATTTAATAAGTTTGTTCTTGTAGGCTCTAAAGGCTGTAAGAAGAATCCTGTGAGTATAGGATGGATAATGCCAGATAAAGCATGAAATATAAAACAAAGATACCCCTAGGCGTGTACAATTCTTAATCTGAAAGGTATTGAGTGCCATCTCTAAGAAATAATCTGGGTGCTGAAGGTTCATATCTCCCACCTGTATAAACAGATCCCTAAGAGTTATTCCTGATTGAGACATTTTTTAACAATTCTTTTTTGATGAAAATAATTTTTCCGAAGAATTCCACATGAGTTATACGCATTAAATATTTCAGATAAGCAGATTTCCCAAGGTTTATATAGCCACTGGGGGAGTTTATAATCGCTACAGAAAAGATTCATTCTTATCAGCATTTTTAAGTAAATGTGTTAGGAAAAGGTGTCAGGATCCTTATGTCAGAGAAAAATTATAAAAAGCAAGCTCAGCATTTCATTACCAGTATAAATAGACCATGTTACATAAAACAAGAGTTATTAGACAGATGTGAGTGAAATGAGAAAGTCTAAATATAGAAAAATAAAATTAAGGCAGTCTTTGTGCTAGACAGATATTTGTCAGTTAACGTATGAGCTCCTAATGACAGTCACATAATGAAATAGATTTGAGAAATAAGAAAGGGTGGGTTTGAGGGGGTTGGGGAGGTCTTTGTGAGGGCTATAATATTTATGTAAAAATTTATGATAAAATAAGTGACGCATTTTTATTATTAGAACAATGGGGCTTCTGTCAAAGATGCAGATGGGGGAAATATAAAAGAGAACAGGTGAGAGGGGTAACATATTGGGTGGAAACCATACAAAGGAAATAGAGTAATAAAGGAGAGTAGATTCAGATTTGATATTAAATTTTTTATCTAGTACATTAACTGATTTAATGGTCTTTGTGATGTAAAGAAAATTAAAGAATTGGATGCAAATGAGATTTACTTTTTCGTATGAGTTTGTTTATTGTCATTATCATCTCTAACACCAAAGCCCTTTACCGAATAGACATATCATTAAAGATTCCTTGTACGAAATGTCGGATATCATAGAGAGTAGTTGTTTTTTGTTTGTTTTTTTTTGTTTCATTTTTTTTTGTTTTCATAAACCCACAGCAGTAAGCAAGTGATATTTAGTCATATCAGTATTAGTTAACCCAAAGCCCTAAGCCTAATCAAAAATGTGGCTATAGAGTGATTAGTATCAGCTAACCCCAAAGCCCTAACCCTAATCAGAAAGTGTGCATGAAAGCAGTAGAATAACCTGTGAGTGTATATGAGGCGACAGATTGCGTTCGTGTGCTTACTCTGGGGTTCGAATTTTCCCGTTGATTTTAATTGGGAATGGAGATTTTCAACAGACCTCCAATGTAGCTTGTATACATTGTGTGAGATATCAAATGCAACTGCTGATGCTTTACCTAGATTTATTTCATTTTTAAAAATTTATAGCTAGTTGTGATTCAGATTTTTTTTTCCAAAGGTTATATTGATCTACCTTGGCTAGCAGACAAAGCCTCATAAAATAGTCTCAGTATACAAAGCCCCATGAAACAGTCTCAATAGACAAAGCCCCATTAAACATTTCTAGCGGAGAAAGACCCATTAAAAGATTTGCTAGCAGACAAAGCTCCATTAAACAACACAGCTGTGGTGATGATTCATTTTTCAGTAGTAATATTACACAGCATCGCCGGCAGACAAAGCCCCATTAAAAGCTTGGCTAGCAGATAAAACCCATTAAACATTTGCAAAGACCCATTAAAATAGCTTGGCTAGCAGACAAAGCCCCATTAAAATAAAACAGCTGTATGATGAGCAGACAATCAGCACCCATTAAAACCCACAGCTGTGTGATGATTCATCTGAGTAATAACTATCAAACTAAAAGTCCCCATTGATAGAACCCAATAACCTGTATAGAGCTAGTATCGACCCTCCCCAATCTAACCATCCACATCTACCATCTGCAGCAACAGCTGCACAGCTGATGATTCATCTGAGTAATAACTATCAAACTAAAAAAATCCCATTGAGCCAGTCTCAAGAACCTGTATAGAGCCCAATAACCTGTATAGAGCTAGTATCGACCCTACCCTATCTAGCCATCCATCTACCATCTGCCCCAGGCAGCTACACAGCTGTCAAAAAGTGACATGATTGATGGGAAACTCGACTCGATATACACTCGATATATACTACTAGTAGGCAGGAGACCCCCTTTAAACTAACCAATCAGAAAGCAGCATTTAGTCACATCAGATGACTAAATGCTTCAATCTGATTGGTTGAGGGGTGATGACATAACATCATGTGACTAAATGCTGCAATCTGATGACATGATGAGGATGATGACATCATATAATCTGGCTAAATGCTGTAATCTGGCTATAGTTAAAGGGATGATGAAATCACAGGATACAGTCATTTGAATAGTTTAGGAATGTTACAGGATACAGGTATTTGATTGGTTGATGTGGTGATTTGCATATGGATTAGTTCAGGGGGGTGATGGCATCATTGGATGCAGGCATTTGATTTGTTGAAGGATACTGATGTCACAGAATGTAGGTATTTGATTCATTGATGACGACATTTGTTCATTAATTAGTTTAGGAGGTGATCAAGATGACCTCATAGGATACAGGCATCTGATTGGTTCATGATGTGATTTAATTTGACTGGTTGGAGGGGTCATGACATCACAGGATGCAGACTTTTTATTGATTAAAGGATGATGATGTCACAGGATGCAGGCATTTGATTGGTTGATGTCAACTCATTTCCATGTTGATTTGTTCAGGTTGTGAGGATGTCACCCAGGATGGAGGCATCTGATTGGTTCACGATGTTACTTACATATTAATTGGTTAAGTGTTGATGATTTCATAGGATGCAGGTATCTGATTAGTTTGTGACACCATGTGCATGGTGAACTGATTGATTGAGAGATGATGCAGACATTTGATTGGTTAATGTCATTTGTATCGTCATTTGATTTGTTAAGGGATGATGATGTCACTGGATTCAAACATATGATTGGCTGAAGGGGGACAATGTCATGTGGCTGGTTGATAATGTCATATCTGTTAAATATTGATTGGTTAAGGGATGATGAATCATTCAAGTCTCTTAAGACTTGGTTTGGAGTTAGGGACGCTTTCATAAAAAGGATTACCCAACAGTCCATTTTGTGAATTGGACAAATTCATAATTATTAAGCGATCCATTTCATAAAATGAACAAAGTTATGTATGAAAAATCAAATTTCTTTCCTGGTAATTCTTTTAGTAATGATTGTTGAGTTCATTCTCCTTTCTAGTATAATTACATAAGTAGTCAATCGTAAAGCTAGAAAATTAGTTATAAAATTAGAACCAAATTTGATAAGTGTCAGTCATGAAAAGAATACTTTGTTATACCCTTCAACTACTAATTCTGAGGATACCTGTCCCTTTAACAGGTTGGAGCCACTTTTTGAAGATAGAACACAATGGTAAACACAACCAACTGGGACCATACAGGACTCATAATCAGAGGTACTTATCAAGAAATTAGGTAGAATTTTAAAAAAAATTTCAACCTTAAAGCATAAGATGTATACAGTTCGTGAAATTGTCCCGAAACAAAATTTTCTGTCGAGGGGATATGTCCATTGTCAATGTCGTATTACCTGTCTGACAAAAAATGTGCTTCATGTCCAAGAAAGGATAACAGTGCTCACCACTGCAATACATGTTGTGACAAATGAACAAGTAAATAAATCAAGTAATGTGGACAAGTGAAGTTAATAATCTTAAAAAACTAAGGTTGTGTAGATCTTATATTATAGTTTCATTGATAAGGTATTCTTATATTATGTTTCGACAAAGATGTGAAAAAACAATTACACTGTGCATAAAGGTAAAAATTTCAAACATTTAGTTGTCCATTTCAAAAAATGGTCAACAGATTTCTTGCCCGTTTCACAAAGTGGACTGCCAGTTTGTCCATTTATTGAAATGGACTGTTGGATTGACTATTTCATGAAATGGACAATTTCCTTGTCCACTTTGTGAAATGACACTTTCACAGATAGGCCATAACATATGTCCTTTCATAAGAATGTCAGATTATTTGGTAAAAAATACCCCAGCAGGCACAAATTTTGAAAATATGTTGATTTAGTGTTGAAAATCTATCTTCCCATTGATGCATACATTTTAAACACTAAATGTAAGGTCGTTTTCTGACATGAAAAAGTAGTTGTATGTTAGACAAGTAATCCTGGATATTTAGTGTTGAAAATTGATTCTGACAGTTAAAATGGGAAAATACATGAATGGAGTATGTTATTGAAAAAGTTTACATTCCCAATCAAATGTAAAATTTGGTGGTGGGCATTTCTCGAAAGAATTGCTGATATAGCTAGATAGTTTCAATTCATTTTTTACCTTATCCTTTTGTAAATTTGTGCATTAACCTCAATAAATAATTTTTATTGGTAAGGTAATATGTTATTCCATATTTGCATTATGTTTGGCTGTGAAATAATCAGAAAATTAAAAAAAATCATATTTGTTAAATAGTAACATTATTACTTTTTAATGTTTTAAAAGTTTTACTCTCAAAAGGCATCAAACTTGAATGTCTATTTTAAGAATTTAATTTTACAATATCTTGTACTAGAGAATCTATCATATAATATTTACTTTATCTGCAGTTAAGAAATTTGAATATTGGTGGATAATGGTAATCACTAAAATAATTAGTATGTAATGAATACATACAAAGATTTATAAAATCTATGTAGTACAATTATTCTTATGTACAAGTACATTTCAGAATAACACAAATAACAGATCTTAACAGTATGTGTCTAAACCCTGATACCAGAAAAGTTCAGTGGGGTAATGGGGTTCATGGATTTATCTTATCAGTACTCCTTGTGGCAAGCAGGTCTGTGACTAAACTAATCACCAATAGGATCACACAATGGGATGTGTTTACTTTCTCATTGGCATGGGTTGGGCTTGTCCAGTTCTATTTTTTGTAGTCCAAGCTAAAAACTAAACTAGACAGCAATCGGGTGAATTTATATATGAAAAAGAACTTAGCATTGTGCTTTTATTTAAAAGTCTGTTGTACACTTAGAGTTTATGTATAATTGCAATGGCTATATTTTAAATATGACACTTAACTACCTTGAAATGATAACATAATTTGTCACATATATTATACATATTTATATATAATCAGCAATAAAACTGTAAACGTCCATCAATTATCATCAATAAACATATCATTATTTTGGCTTCAAGTAAATAGAAAATTATAAATTCACATATTATATGAATTCAATTAGTCACATTCGAACCAATAGTGTGAGTAACTTTATAAGAAACAACACCACTGCCATGGTATTTATCTTCCAGAGGCAGATCTAGGAGGGTGCACGCCCCTTTTCAGCGTGTGAAGCCTTTGTCACAGGGCTTTTTATCCCTGTCTACACACAAAATCTCGGCCTAATATTTTGCTTGTTAAAAGTGGTGCCTAAGACGACAAGTATTTGGTTTGTCCAGAAGACACTTATGGCATGCAATGGGACCCCAAACTGAAACGGAAACAGAAGTTGGACAAATAGAATGTGCTTTCGAAAATAATTTTTCTTAAAGCTATTTTATTCATATTATGGTGAATTGGGTAGCAAAATTACCTCTAACTAATAAGAAGGAACATCACCAATGAACTTTACCCACATCAGAAGACAATTTGCTTTTCTAAAAGCCTTCTTTAACATAAAAATTTACTCTATCCCTTATTATCACTCAACACCCATTTTGTCTGGAACAATACATCAACAATGCTAGTCTTGCTTGTCCTTACAACATCATTTCTTTATAATGTCACATCAACAGAAAAGTACATATGTGCTACTGGTCACACAACACATATGGGAACCAGAACTGGATTGCAGTACCCCATGTGCACTCTTGGCAATCTTAGTCAGATAAAGAAATACACTTCATCTGATGTAAGCCAATCTTCACTGTGGTTCTTGTCACTGATTCTGTTAGCCAATGCAAACGATGTACAGATAAATCCAGGCCCAGAACCAACTCACTCAGAATCCAACTATGTATGTGGGACATGCTCCTTCCCTGTTACCTGGGACGACAAGGGGCTTGTATGCGACAGCTGCAACCAGTGGTTTCATATTCATTGCCAAAACATCAAAGATAAAACCTACGAATATCTGGGCACAAGTAATGTTTCCTGGCACTGTATCAGATGTAATGCGCCAAACTATAGCACAGTCGTCTTTCATCTGTACAGCACTGGCTTTGTAAGCAAAAACCCCTTCTTAACTCTTCTAGATGAATCTCAGGCGGGATTATCAGAGTTAAATATGCTGAGCCCAACCTCTATCACATCGGAACCCACACCTGTACACACTTCCTCCCCACATAAGAAGTTGTTCAAAAATGGAGGAATTAGACGACCGCTGCGCATAGTAAATATGAACTGTCAATCTCTTAAAAACAAACGCCCCCAGTTTGTAAATTTCATTGAGAGCATACCATGGATCACCATCGAAATAAAAAGACTCATGCGTAAGAGGGACCGACTACATAAAGCTAAAATGAAGTCTGGCAACAAAGATACGCACAAGGCTTTTAAAGAATTGAAGCATAGAATACAAAAAGAAATTAGAAGATCCTATTGGGTATATGTAGAAAGTATCATAGCACCAGATGAAACATCCAATGAATATACAGGTATGAAGAAATTTTGGTCCTTTATAAAACACAAGAAATCTGATAACGTCGGAATATCGCCCTTAAAAGTGGGAGGCAAACTGGCCTCATCTGCCTTCAATAAAGCAACGGCGTTGAATGATAAATTTCAATCTGTCTTTTCTAAGAAACGCCCACTTACACTCAAACAATCAGCAGAAAAAGTGTTGATGAACAACAGCCTCGTTAAATGTCCATATTCTACCATATCCACCATTAAAATCAACACTGATGGAGTTATCAAACTTTTGCAAAAACTAAAGCCTAATAAAGCAGCAGGGCCAGACAAAATGAAGCCCCTTGTGATGAGAGAAACAGCAGAAAACATAGCTCCTGGACTGGCTGCTATATTCAGGAAGTCTCTTGAGACTGGGATAGTACCAGAGGACTGGAGAACGGCACATGTGACACCTATCTACAAGAAAGGTCAAAGGTACATTCCAGTAAACTATAGACCAGTCTCACTAACTTGTATTAGCAGTAAATTCATGGAGCACATAGTAGCTAGCAGCATAATGGGTCATGCTGATGCTAATGAGATACTGTACCCTCTACAACATGGCTTTCGTACTTCAATGTCGTGCGAGTCTCAACCACTCTGTTTCACTGATGATATCTCCAAAAACCTACAGCGTGGTAAACAAACTGACGTACTAGTGATGGCTTTCTCAAAAGCTTTTGATAAAGTTGATCACAACTTACTATGCCTTAAACTCAGTAGCTATGGTATCAGGGGTGAAATAAACAGCTGGATCAGTAACTTTCTTTCTGGTCGTAAGCAGTGTGTAGTTGTCGAGGGTGAGCAGTCCACATTTGTGCCAGTTGAATCCGGGGTCCCACAAGGGTCAGTCCTAGGACCACGCCTGTTCTTGTTCTACATCAACGACATCCCGGATGATCTAAAATCTACATGTAGGCTCTTTGCAGATGATACAATAGTATATCTGACTGTGAAATCCAATTCAGATGCTGAAGAACTCCAAGATGACTTGAACAAACTTGCTCAATGGGAGAAGAAATGGAGTATGGAATTTCACCCAGATAAATGCAATGTATTGTCCATAACCAGAAATAAAACTCCAGTTGTCTACGACTACAGGCTGCATGGACACACACTACAGCACGTCTCAAGTACCAAATGTTTAGGTGTCACGTTTAACAGCAAATTGACATGGGATGAACATATAGACAATATGATTCAGAAAGCAAATAAAACTTTGGGATTCTTAAGGCGCAATGTACAAGTCAGCAACCCGCAGCTAAAACAACAAGCTTACAGGACCTTGGTCAGACCTGTTGTAGAATATGCATGCCCAGTATGGGACCCTTATACCAAAACCAAGATTCGTCAAATTGAAATGGTCCAAAGAAGAGCTGCCCGTTATGTTAAAAATAGATACCATAACACCTCCAGTGTCTCAGAAATGATCCAACAAATGAACTGGCGCAGTCTGCATGACAGGGGGAGGGATAACAGACTTTGCATGTTGTATAAAGTGTACCATCAACTGATCACAGTACCTGCAAATGACCTCATCTTAAAGACACGAGTGTCAGCGTACACACATGACGTTGCATTCTTTACCCTACCTACCACAGCCAGTTACAGGAAATATGCATTCTTCCCACGTACAATGTGTGAATGAAACTGTTTACCAGCCGCACTTGTTCACTGTACAAGTATTGGCAATTTCCGCACTGGGATTGGGATGTTGGATTACAGCACCATCCCACGTATGCCAGTTTTCTAATCTACCAACATCCATTCATTGTAAATATGTAAATAATGAAGTTGATACAATTCACCAAGTGAAATTTTTCACCTATTACTGCACACTATTTGTTCAACACCGTTCCTCTTGTCAAGTCTTCTACCCAAAGAAGTTGGACTGTATCAGGAAGATCAAGATCAAGACAAAGAAAATGCTATTACATCTGAAAAGTGAAATGGTGGTTACATTACAAATATTCAGTTATCTTTGACTACTAATATGACCAAAATATTTCTTGATTTGTGACCAATGTTATAGTTGTCATGGCTATAAAAATTTGTCATGGTGACCATGAATTTAATAGTAAAATGGTTATAATGCTTGTAAAATTGACTAGAATCAAAAGTGGTGCCTAAGATGACAAGTACTTTACAGGACCAGTATTTTAATTGGATTGCTGACAAGAACAATATTTCCAGTAAAATAATGGTCAAATTTGACTTACACTTTTCTGTTCATACAAGAACAATTTTTCCACTTTAATGATTGTCAAGTTTGTCCCAGAGAAGTTTAAAATGTTAGTTGGTATTTGTTAACAATTGCATAATTTATACTCTTTAAAGTCACTTGTAAAAATGTATTATTCAAAAATATACTTAATATAAAAAATTGGATGATAAAGTCTTGTATCGCAATAGATATATATTTTATCTATTTATATTTAACAAAATTATGATTTGTTTTCCATATATGTGCTGTAAAAAATTGACAAAAACCAAAAAGTGGCGAATTTACATCCAATGGCGAATTTACATCACTTGCTCTATGTTTCAACCAGATTTAACAAATTGTGTAGTCATCCAGATTTCCTTGTTAGGTGCCTGCTGAGACTGTACATTCCAACAATAGGGTCTATAATATGTTTGAGTTTAATCCAGGTCATATAAAAACCTGTATACTATGATACAGAACATGAAAAATAGTGGTGGAAATGACTTACTCAGCGGGGGTCTATGCTCTCTTTCATTCGGAAAGTTTTCCTTTATATTTCATCTGTCGATTCCACCACGAAGGTCCTTCCATATGTAAACAAAGTATGGCGAACAAAGTGTGCTGCCTTGTTATATCCAAAAATATTTTTCCATGAATACTTGTGCTAATGTTTTGTGGTTTAAGCATTACACAAAAGAAAAATACTCATGGCTTTTCCAAATAGTTTGGATGACTTCAGACGTCAATGGAAGGAAGAGATAAATCAACGAATTGAAAACGTAGATTCGACGTCAGGAACAGATGGACATAAGAAGGCTCAATCACTTGTTTTAAAGAGAAAGTCTGATGAAAAATCTGAAATACAGCCACAAAATAAACTATATCGAGGCTCATGTGATTCAAGTGAAAGTTCTTCAACTTTGCAGCAGAAATCTGCTCTGGAAAAAGGCAGTACTTTTAAGTGTCAATATACATCTAGTACAAAAGTTAGGTTTGTTGACATATTCATTCAAGACCTTTGTGAAGTTGATCCTATTCCATTCTTTGATATTGAGTTACCAAGAGAAGTAGCCTTAAAGATCTTTAAACACTTGTCAACAAGGGATTTGTGCCGCTGTGCTCAGGTTAGTAAAAGCTGGCAAAGTCTTGCCGAAGATGAGCTCCTTTGGTGTAAGATTTGTCATAAATATGGCTATGAGGAACAAGCCACTGCCATAGAGAAAGAAAACTGGAAGGAAATTGTGCGGAAAGCTGTAGAAATGGAGGATAAGTTGGTGTACAACTGGAAAAATCGTGTAGGTGGCTTAGATGAGATGGATTATATTCCTGGAGGGATTTTAACAGCCGTCTCCTCCCATCAGGATTGGCTTGTTGCTGGTTATACATCTTTGGATGTTAAGTTATGGGATTTGACATCAGAAACTAGCTGTTTGCTTACACCTTCTTCCAAAGCACTTGTCCTTGACAATGATGGCTCTTTTATTCAGAATTATGTTACCAGAGTTGTTGTCAACAGTAGACATACTTTCGCTCTGTACAATACAGGTTCACTCAACATCTGGGAAAATAACAACAAACACTTGACACCTGTCCATCAATCTCAACACCGTCATGGAAAGTCACGACTTTGTTGCAGTCTTTCTGCTCCCTTGATAGGAATTGAGCATGGAAGTAGTATTCAGTTGTTGGCAGAAAAATGTACCTATGATGACACTAAGAAACTTCAGGAAATGTCAAGTGATCAGTCAGATTCGGAAGATGGTAAACTCAACCATGGAGACAATGAGCAAGAGTCAGAAAAGTGGAACCGAATAGCTCATCTTAATTATGAGTTTTCATCTGACCCTGGACATATAATAATTCATAACTTTTTAGTTGTAACCAAAAAATCATCTTTTTCATCAAATATTCTGAGTGATCACCTAGTTATTTCTGCTGTTAATGATGAGGTCCGAGTTCATGACCTGTCACAAGACTTGGATGACCCTGGATCCATGACACACCTGTACCATACAGCATTTGCACCTGTAGAAATCATGGACTACAGAACCACAGGAGAGCTTGCAATAGTTTCTAAAGTTTTTGAATACTCAAATTTTGTGACAGGAGGGCCAAATGAAATTCAGCTATATGATGTGGAGGCAAAGAAGAAGACTGTTACTTTTGGTCCTGTTTCTGAAACTATTAAAGTTTTAAATCTGAAAGACAGTCCGGCAAAACAATTACTTACTGCTGGTTATGGAGTTGTTCACATCTATGATGAACGAGTAGGTCAGTCAGTGCAGTCACTTAAGGACCAGATACTGTCACCTATAACTCAGATTCAGATGGATGACTGGAAAGTGGTGACGGGAAATTCTTCAGGCTATGTATCTACCTGGGATAGGAGAATGGCCACAAAGTGCTGGGAAATGCACAACAGGCACCCTGTTTCATACCTTTGTTTCAGGAAAAATCTTCTGATTGCAGCTAACATTCCCTCAGACTTGAGTCCCTGTTTTGATGGTCCAGCTACTCCGGAGTATGTGTTACATAAAAGATACAGAGGGAAACTTAGTGTGCTTGATTTCTCAGTGACCCAACAAAGAGATGAACTACCTTCTATTTGTCAGTCAACTTTTGATGAACCAGACCATTATAACTATAACATCAGGCTGGCAATGCCTTATGATAACTTATAAAAGATTAGTTGAAGTCTGGTAGGCTGAGCTTAAATAATATATATCTGTGATAACCTGTGTAAAATGTTAAGATTTTTACCTGAATTTTGAACTTATTGGTCTAACTTAGACTGATATTACTTTAATTGTATCCCCGGTGCGAAGCGGGGATACTATGGATTCATCATCGTCGTCGTCCGCATCCGCAGAGATTTCTTGTTAGCGACCTACAGTCCACATTTCTTTCCAGATTTCTTTCATATTTGGCAGGTGGCTTGATATGGTGGAGGACTCGCCACCCTATCTTTTTGGTAGGCTTTATGTCTAAATTAGGCCTGTGGTAGACAAAAATGTCTAAAATGTGGAATATTGCTTGTTAGCGACCTACAGTCCACATTTCTTTCCAGATTTCTTTCATATTTGGCAGGTGGCTTGATATGGTGGAGGATTCGCCACCCTATCTTTTTGGTAGGCGTTATGTCTAAATTACGCCTGTGGTAGACAAAAATGTGTAAAATGTGGAATATTGCTTGTTAGCGACCTACAGTCCACATTTCTTTCCAGATTTCTTTCATATTTGGCAGGTGGCTTGATATGGTGGAGGACTCGCCACCCTATCTTTTTGGGAGGCTTTATGTCTAAATTAGGCCTGTGGTAGACAAAAATGTCTAAAATGTGGAATATTGCTTGTTAGCGACCTACAGTCCACATTTCTTTCATATTTGGCAGGTGGCTTATCGCTAACAAGCCAATTTTTCTCAAATAACTCATTCATCTACTTTTGGGAGAGCTTTCACATATCGAAGTTTCAGACCCGTACATAATTACTCACCTACTCAAAATGAGCAAATGCGAATTATCTCTTAAAAGTATTGCAGATAGCCAATTTTTCTCAAATAACTCATTCACCTACTTTTGGAAGAGCTTTCATTTGGTGAAGTTTCAGACCCATAGCTAATTACTCATCTACTCAAAATGAGTAAATGCAAATTATCTCTAAAAGTATTGCACATAACCAATTTTTCTCAAATAACTCATTCACCTACTTTTGGGAGAGCTTTCACATGGTGAAGTTTCAAACCCATAGCTAATTACTCACCTACTCAAAATGAGTAAATGCGAATTATCTCTAAAAGTATTGCAGATAGCCAATTATTCTCAAATAACTCATTCACCTACTTTTGGGAGAGCTTTCATTTGGTGAAGTTTCAGACCCCTAGCTAATTATTCACCTACTCAAAATGAGTAAATGCGAATTGTCTCTAAAAGTATTGCGGATAGCCAATTTGTCTCAAATAACTCATTCATCTACTTTTGGGAGAGCTTTCACATGGTGAAGTTCCAGACCCGTAGGTAATTACTCACCTACTCAAAATGAGTAAATGCGAATTATCTCTAAAAGTATTGCAGATAGCCAATTTTTCCCAAATAACTCATTCAGATACATTTTGAAGAGCTTTCAATTAGTGAATTTTCAGATCCGTAGCTACTTACTTATAACTTGAAAAGTATTGCATTTAGACCACTTTGTTAAAATATGTTATTCAGCTACTTTTTCCATAGCTACAACATGGAGAGTAACTTGGGCGTCTATCTCAATAGCTAAGTGAGTAATAGCTACTTTTGAATAACTCATTCACCTACTTTTGGGAGAGCTTTCACTTGGTGAAGTTTCAGACCCATACCTAATTACTCGCCTACTCAAAATGAGTAAATGCTAATTATCTCTAAAAGTATTGCAGATACCCAATTTTTATCAAATAACTCATTCATCTACTTTTCAAAGAGCTTTCACATGGTGAAGTTTCAGACCCATAGCTAATTACTCACCTACTCAAAATGAGTAAATGCGAATTATCTCTAAAAGTATTGCAGATAGCCAATTTTTCTCAAATAACTCCTTCACCTACTTTTGGGAGAGCTTTCACTTGGTGAAGTTTCAGACCCGTAGCTAATTACTCACCTACTCAAAATGAGTAAATGCTAATTATCTCTAAAAGTATTGCGGATACCCAATTTTTATCAAATAACTCATTCATCTACTTTTGGGAGAGCTTTCACACGGTGAAGTTTCAGACCCGTAGGTAATTACTCACCTACTCAAAATGAGTACATGCGAATTATCTCTAAAAGTATTGCAAATAGCCAATTTTTATCAAATAACTCATTCACCTACTTTTGGGAGAGCTTTCACTTGGTGAAGTTTCAGACCCATAGCTAATTATTCACCTACTCAAAATGAGTAAATGCCTATTATCACTGAAAGTATTGCAGATAGCCAGTATTTCCCAAATAACTCATTCACCTACATTTTGGAGAGCTTTCACATGCTAAAGTTTTTTTATGAATTTTTAAAATAATTTTTAATGCATTAAAATTAATGAAATCATGCACTAAATCAATTATAACTTGAAAAGTATTGCATGTAGAGCACTTTGTTAAAATATGTTATTCAGCTACTTTTTCCATAGCTACAACATGGTGAGTAACTTGAGTGTCTATCTCAATAGCTAAGTGAGTAATAGCTATTTTTGGACTTTTCACTAACTTCCACCATGAGTAAAATCACTTGTAACTTGAAAACTATTGCATTTAAAGAATTTTGTGCAAATCTGTTATTCACCTACTTTTGGGTCAGCTATAACATAGTAAAATTTCAGACCTTTAGCTTGTGGCATAGCTGAGTAACAGCTACTTTTGCCTTCGCCGGTGGATACATCTTGCATCTGGCCACAGATGCGTCCTTGGTCTAGTTTAACGCTCGACGATGGGAGAGGGTTATTGTGATCAGTTTGTTTGTCTGTCTGTCTGTCTGTGCACCGTTTCGCCCTTATAATTCAAAAACTATAACACCAATCGAGCTCAAATTTGGTGGGCAGGTATTTTATGGGGTACAGACGGATTCTTCCAAATTTGGTATCATTTGTGTGAAACTTAAAGCCAGGAGAGAGTTTTTGTTATTTTTAATTGGGCTTTTATAGTGAAATCTGCTTCTCTGTCTGTGCACTGTTTTGCCCTTGTAACTCAAAAACTATAACATCAATCAATCTCAAATTTGGATGGGAAGGTATGTCATGGGGTACAGACGGATTCTTCCAAATTTGGTCTAATTTGTTTGAAAATTAAAGCCAGGAGAGAGTTTTTCTTATTTTTAATTGGGAATACACAGTGAAACTGCTTCTCTTCATCACATACGTAAAAAATCAATATTTTGCTTTTTGATGATGTCATTACTCAGTGATGTCACAATGCAACTGTCATTGTGAGGTCACAAACCTAGCTTGTGGTACTTGCTGTCTTTAAGTAAAAATATTTCTTCTCATTTTATGTCTTGAAATTGACATAAACATAATAAAGAGGGAGGTGGTATATTCATCATTTTTACCCCACAGCCCTTAAGGGGTATTGTTTTCACCCATGGTGTCCGGATGGGCGGGCGGGCGGGTGGGCGGGCGGCCGAAAATAGTTTGTCCGGGCTGTATCTCAGAAACCGTAAGGTGTAGGAAGTTGATACTTGGTAGGGACATTGGTTAGGGGGTGTAGGTGTGCAACGTCATGGTCTGACCTTGATTTGACCTTTGACCTTGCTGTAGTGACCTTGAGTTTGAAAATCTTGTCCGGGCTATATCTCGGAAACTGTAAGGTGTAGGAAATTGATACTTGGTAGGGACATTGGTTAGGGGGTGTAGTTGTGCAACGTCATAGTCTGACCTTGATTTGACCTTGCCGTAGTGACCTTGACCTATAAAATCTTGTCCGGGCTATATCTCGGAAACCGTAAGGTGTAGGAAGTTGATACTTGGTGGGGATATTGGTTAGGGGGTGTAGGTGTGCAACGTCATGGTCTGACCTTGATTTGACCTTGCTGTAGTGACCTTGACCTATAAAATGTTGTCCAGGCTATATCTCAGAAACTGTTAGGTGTGGGAAGTTGATATGTGGTAGGGACATTGGTTAGGGAGTGTAGGTGTGCAACGTCATGGTGTGACCTTGATTTGACCTTGCCGTAGTGACCTTGACCTATAAAATCTTGTCTGGACTATATCTCGGAAACCGTAAGGTGTAGGAAGTTGATATTTGGTAGGGACATTTGTTAGGGGGTGTAGGTGTGCAGCGTCATGGTCTGACCTTGATTTGACCTTTGACCTTGCCGTAGTGGCCTTGACCTATAAAATCTTGTCCGAGCTATATCTCAGAAACCGTAAGGTGTAGGAAGTTGATACTTGGTAGGGATATTGGTTAGGGGGTGTAGGTGTGCAACGTCATGGTCTGACCTTGATTTGACCTTGCCATAGTGACCTTGACCTATAAAATCTTGTCAGGGCTATATCTCGGAAACCGTAAGGTGTAGGAAGTTGATATTTAGTAGGGACATTGGTTAGGCTGTGTAGGTGTGCAACGTCGTGGTCTGACCAGGATTTGACCTTTGACCTTGCCATAGTGACCTTGACCTATAAAATCTTGTCCGGGCTATATCTTGGAAACCGTAAGGTGTAGGAAGTTGATACTTGGTAGGGACATTGGTTAGGGGGTGTAGTTGTGCAACGTCATGATCTGACCTTGATTTGACCTTGCTGTAGTGACCTTGACCTATAAAATCGTGTCCGGGCTATATCTCGGAAACTGTAAGGTGTAGGAAGTTGATATTTGGTAGAGACATTGGTTAGGGGGTGTAGGTGTACAGCATCATGGTGTGACCTTGATTTGACCTTGCCATAGTGACCTTGACCTTTAAAATCTTGTCAGGGCTATATCTCGGAAACTGTAAGGTGTAGGAAGTTGATACTTGGTAAGGACATTGGTTAGGGGCTATAGGTGTGTATTATCATGGTGTGACCTTAATTTGACCTTTTACCTTGTCGTAGTGACCTTGACCTTTAAAATTTTCATGGACCTTTGGGTCTGTCTTTTGATGCAGATTAAGCAAAAGTCATATTAGAATTTATTAAGAATTTTACTTTCATAACTTCCCATTGTAAGAGATAGAATTTCATCAAGTGAGCCACAGATTTTGCTCCAACACCACAATAAGCATTCATTAAATGTATTACCATTTCTGTATGCATGGTAATATTCAAACCATCTAAACCATAATTCGGCCATGCAGATGTAGATAAAGAGTGTTGAATTTTAGTTTACTGATTAATGCTTGTACTGATCATCTTGTTATTGAATTATCTTGTTTTAATACTTCATCTTTATATGCATTATCTTTCTTTTAAACATTATTTCTCCATTTAAACATTGTTTGGACCTTTATATAACTGACAGTGTTTGAAAGTATCCTGAAGTTTGTACTGGTACAGTACTTCTATATCTCATGGTGTTGAAAATATTTCCCTAGGCTGTGGGGTACGGGCATCTCTGATGCTATTTTTATTAATACTATTTCTGTTTTATTAGGCGGGTTGCGTGTAACCAACCCGCCTATTAGATTGATGTGTCCGACGTCCGTCTGTCTGTCCACATTTTTCGTTTCCGGACTCTAACTTTAAAACGGTTTGACCAATCAAATTCAAACTTCACAGGGAGATAGATCACCATCATAGCTAGGTTCCTTTCGAAATTGGTGAAATTCCGTGTGTTCGTTTGTCCGTTTTTCATCCGTTTGTCCATCCATCTGTTTGTCCACATTTTCGTTTCCGGACTCTAACTTTAAAACGGTTTGACCAATCAAATTCAAACTTCACAGGGAGAGAGATCACCATCATAGCTAGGTTCCTTTCGAAATTGGTGAAATTCCGTGTGTTCGTTTGTCCGTTTTTCGTCCGTTTGTCTGTCCATCCATCTGTTTGTCCACATTTTCGTTTCCGGACTCTAACTTTAAAACGGTTTGACCAATCAAATTCAAACTTCACAGGGAGATAGATCACCATCATAGCTAGGTTCCTTTCGAAATTGGTGAAATTCCGTCTGTTTGTTTGTCCGTTTTTCCGTCCGTTTCTTCGTTTTTGTCCGTTTTTCTGTCCATCCATCTGTCCGTCCACATTTTTGTTTCCGGACTCTAACTCGAAAATGGTTACTCCAATCTAATTCAAACTTCACAGGGACATACATCACCATCATAGCTAGGTTCCTTTCGAAATTGGTGTAAATCCGTCCGTTCATTTGTCTTGTTTTTCTGTCCATTTGTTCGTTTTTAGGCGGGTTGCGTGTAACCAACCCGCCTATTAGATTGATGTGTCCGACGTCCGTCTGTCTGTCCACATTTTCCATTTCCGGACTCTAACTTGAAAACGGTTTGACCAATCAAATTCAAACTTGACAGGGACATAGATCAACATGATAGCTAGGTTCCTTTCGATATTGGTGAAATTCTGTCCGTTCGTTTGTCCGTTTTTCGTCCGTATGTCTGTCCATCCGTCTGTTTGTCCACATTTTCGTTTCCGGACTCTAACTTGAAAACGGTTTGACCAATCGAATTCAAACTTGATAGGGAGATAGATCTCCATCATAGGTAGGTTCCTTTCGATATTGGTGAAATTCCGTCCGTTCATTTGTCTGTTTTTCGTCCGTTTGTCCATCCATCTGTTTGTCTACATTTTCATTTCCGGACTCTAACTCGAAAATGGTTTGACCAATCGGATTCAAACTTGATAGGGAGATAGATCTCCATCATAGCTAGGTTCCTTTCGAAATTGGTGAAATTGCGTCTGTTCGTTTGTCTGTTTTTCGTCCATTTGTCTGTCCATCTGTCTGTCCGTCCACATTTATCCTGTACATATGGTAAATAATACTATGACTTACATTTATTTTAATAAATTATCTTTTGTGATTAGGTGCCATGCAATATTATGGTACATTTTGTAAGTATATGCTATAGCCAAATTTCCCAAGTTCTCACTAAAATAATTTCACCAAATTTTTGTTATTACCGTTTCATAGTTTTTACTCTTTACTTTATTATTTTATAGCATATACCGGTACTTACATTGTTTTGCAGACCCTTATTTTAGTTCTATATTTATTATAGTATAGATACAATAATGTAACTTAGATTAGAAGTATTACATTTCTTAGCACGTCGAACACATTTACCTTAAGTGGGTAACCTAACATTTCTTTCCTTGTTCCTAAATTTAATGAGAGCAGTTGCTAACCTTGTTTCCTGCGTGCGCAACCCGCCTTTTGGGGCACCTCTGACCCTCTTGTTTTATCTTTTTTCTTTCAATTCCTTGACGGTCCATCACAAAAAATTACCATGCGTGATTTTAACCAAGAAGTGACCTTTAAGCAATATTTTTACCTCAACCAGTAGTTTATGTTTTTATGTGCCAATTGTTTATTTGTCTATTTGTCTGGGTTTTTTTTGTGTGTGTGTTTAGATTACTCCAGAACTAATGAACAGATCTTTATTTAAAAATTTGTGGGTAGGACCTGACTGAAGGAAGAAGTTACTAAAAGAAAGATCTGGATCTTATTTTGGATACAAAAAAATCATGATTTTTCAGAGGTCCCATTTCAATGTATTTTTAATGACTTTAGCTTTCTACTTGATATTTCTATGAAGATTAATTTACATGTTTAGGTTTATTTTATTGTCTTCCTTACAACACTTTATATCACTTGAGAGACTGGTCATATGGAGTCGAGCGTTTTGCTCTCTCTGAGTGCATCTTGTTTCATATGATTTAAAAAGAAATATATATTTGGGACACCACATACAACTGTAATATAAAAGATAAATGTATCTGGTAAAGCATACTGTATGCCTTCTATCTTCTCATTTGGTTTCATAAACAAGTTTGAAGTGGCTCTGATCAACAACACATTCAAACTCTGCAAATTAAGTATCCCTTAAAAAGGGCACTGTGTTGCATTTTTGTTTCCCTTGAATATCTCTCTTACACGTGGGTGGTTTATGTTTCTAACCATTTTTAGCACTTGTATATCTTAGGCGTGGCCAAAATCTTTCATGCTTCCATGCTTATATTTGATCTTTATCATGGTCACGTGATGAAAATAAGTTTTTTTGGGGGGGGTACATGTTATCGTCATCGCAGTTCAGCCAAAACTATAATCTGTAGGAGGGTGTTATTTTGCATGTACTTAATACTATTAAATTCTTGAGCTGCTTTCATTTTGAGAGCAATTGGCCCAACGTTGGGCAATTTATATTTGTTTTTCGTACCACCCCATGGGTCAAATTATGGTTGTAAAATCATCGACCTGTGTTTTGGGTTTATATTTCCTTTATTATTGCTTTTAGAGCTTTTGACGAATGTATTGGGACTGGGAGGCAAAAGGAAACTATATACAGCGAGTTCATATGGCAGGACAGACCTTTTATATTGGTCACTGCATTTATCTTGGAGCAGTTTGAAATTGAAGTGGCTTGTAAAAAAAAAAGACTCTACAGAATGCATGTATATACAAAATATTTTGGGTAGAATTTTAACAATGTGTATATTTCGGAATATTGTAAATATCTCCCCAAAAGTGATTTTTGCTGTAGTCTTCACCCTGAATGGATGCCAGGACAAATCAGTTGTCTCTTTCTTTTTGATTTGTAAGTTTTTACAGTTTACTGTATTTTTGACCGTAAAGGTACCCTAGAATGCTTGAACCTATTGTTAAAAAAAACCAAAAGGATTCTTTTTGAATGGATAGTGCAAGTCCTGTAAAGGTGCCTGAGAAATGAAACTTAAGAAAGGGAAAAGGTATGTAAAGACAAATTATCAAAGCATGTTAATTAAGCGACCCTGTCCTCGTCGCCGCATTATGGTCTCCCTTGAATATCTCCCTTATTATTGTAAGCTTTTTAACCATATTTGGCAGTTATATACCTTAGGCGTGGGAAAATTTTTCCACATGTTTAAATGTGACCTTTGATCTTTATCAAGATCATATGATCCAAAAAAAAAGCTTTTTTTGGTACACACGCCCGTCATCGTCGCTCAGCAAGTCTAGATAGCCAGTCAGATTTACCCCCCAGAACCCCCCCCCTCCCACCCCACTTATGGGTCATAAAATAGCCGATTTTGTGTTTTTGCCTTATATCTCCTTGCTTTTAGAGCTCTAGAATGTATTAAGAGGTATTGGGAAACCATATGTGAAGAGTCTAGTTAGCCGGTCAGATTTACCCTGACCCCCCCATCCCCTTATGGGTCAAACTTGGGTCATAAAATAGGCGATTTTGTGTTTTTGCTTTATATCTCCTTTATTCTTGCTGTTAGAGCTTTATAATGTATTAAGAGGTATTGGGAAACCATATGTGAAGAGTCTAGATAGTCAGATTTACCCCCTGACCCCCCACCCCCTTATGGGTCAAACTTGGGTAATAAAATAGCCGATTTTGTGTTTTTGCCTGGGGAAATAGTTTTCAACACCATGAGATATAGAAGTGGTGAAACAGTACAAAGATCAGGATACTTTACAAGCAGTGTCAGTTATATAAAGGTCCAATGTTTAAGTAGAGAAAGATAATATATGTAACGATAAAGTACTAAAACAAGACAATTCAATATCAAGGTGACAGCATTAATCAGTAAACTAAAAAATATGAAGCTGTAAAATTTATTAATTGGAAAATAGCTGTCAATGGAAATAGCATAATTATGTAAAATAGCATCAGAGATGCCCGTACCCCACAGCCTCGGGAAATATTTTTAATACCATGAGATATAGAAATGCTGTATCAGTACAAAGTTCAGGATACTTTCGGAGCACTGTCAGTTATATAAAGGTCCAAACAATGTTTAAATAGAGAAAATAATGTCTGCGAGAAAGATAATGCATGTAAAGATAAAGTATTAAAACAAGACAATTCAATAAAAAAATGACAGCATTAATCAGTAAACTAAACATTACGACACTCTTCATCTACATTTGGCATGGCCGAATTATGGTTTGGATGTTTTGAATATTACCATGCATATAGAAGTGGTAATACATTCAATGAATGCTTATATGTGGTGTTGGAGCAAAATCTGTGGCTCACTTGATGAAATTCCATCTGTTACAATGAGAAGTTGTAAAAGTAAAATTCTTAATGAATTCTAATATGACTTTAACAGTGCTTAATCTGTATCAAAAGACAGACCCAAAGGTGCAACAAGATTTTAAAGGTCAACGTCACTACGACAAGGTCAAAGGTCAAATCAAGGTCACACCATGATGCTGTACACTTACAACCCCTTACCAATGTCCCTACCAAGCACCAACTTCCTACACCTTACGGTTTCCGAGATATAGCCCGGACAAGATTTTATAGGCCAAGGTCACTACGACAAGGTCAAAGGTCAAATCAAGGTCACACCATGACATTGCACACCTACACCCCCTAACCAATGTCCCTGGTAAGTATCAACTTCCTACACCTTATGGTTGCCGAGATATAGCCCGGACAAGATTTTAAAGGTCAAGGTCACTATGGCAATGTCAAAGGTCAAATCAAGGTCAGACCATTATATTGCACACCTACACCCCCTAACCGATGTCCCTACCAAGTATCAACTTCCTACACCTTATGGTTTCCGAGATATAGCCCGGACAAGATTTTATAGGTCAGGGTCACTACAGCAAGGTCAAACGTCAAATCAAGGTCAGACCATGACGTTGCACACCTACACCCCCTAACCAATGTCCCTAGTAAGTATCAACTTCCTACACGTTATGGTTGCCGAGATATAGCCCGGACAAAATTTTAAAGGTCAAGGTCACTATGGCAATGTCAAAGGTCAAATCAAGGTCAGACCATGACATTGCACACCTACACCCCCTAACCAATGTCCCTACCAAGTATCAACTTCCTACACCTTACAGTTTCTGAGATATAGCCGGGACCAGATTTCAAACTCAAGGTCACTATGGCAAGGTCAAAGGTCAAATCAATGTCAGACCATGACGTTACACACCTACACCCCCTAACCAATGTCCCTACCGAGTATCAACTTCCTACACCTTACAGTTTCTGAGATATAGCCCGGACAAGATGTCAAACTCAAGGTCACTATGGCAAGGTCAAAAGTCAAATCAATGTCAGACCATGACGTTACACACCTACACCCCCTAACCAATGTTCCTACTGAGTATCACCTTCCTACACCTTACAGTTTCTGAGATATAGCCCGGACAAGATTTCAAACTCAAGGTCACTATGGCAAGGTCAAATCAATGTCAGACCATGACGTTGCACACCTACACCTCCTAACCAATGTCCCTACCAAGTATCAACTTCCTACACCTCAACTTTCTGAGATACAGCCCAGACAAACTTTTTCCCGCCCATCCGGACACCATGGGTGAAAACAATACCCATACAGCCCTTAATGGCTGTGGGGTAAAAAGTATAGATCACTCATAAAGGTTAATGATATACTACTTGTTATACACACTCTTATAATATTGTCATATTAATTTGATATAATTTTGTATCCACCAGATTAACAGATAACATCTTCTGGATATTATGGTTTATGCATAGGTAAGCCACCACCGCAGTATGTAGAGATTTTCCTGTTATCCCTCTAGAGAAAAAAATAATATAGGTAGAGTTCTATTTGCAGGACATGTTCATTAATACAAAAACTTACCTGGAAGTATTTTTGGGCCACAGGCATTTCTTTGACTGTCATTGAGGAATTTTATAGATTCGTCTATGGAGAGTTAAATCTCTTTATGGTTGATATAAAGCTGTAGAACCAATAATAAGGGAAATATAAGGCCTTTTTAGTATCATAACCCCACTTGACCTAAAAGCAGGGGTCAAATTTGACATTTGCAAAAAATTTGCAGAACATGATTTTTAGGCGGGTTGCAGGTAACCCACCCACCTATTAGATTGATGTGTCTGACTTCCATCCACATTTTCGTTTCCGGACTCTAACTCAAAAACGCTTTGTCCAATCGAATTCAAACTTGACAGGGACATACATCACTATCATAGCTAGGTTCCTTTCGAAATTGGTGTTATTCCGTCTGTTCATTTGTCCATTTTTTGTCCGTTTGTCCGTCAACATTTCCATTTCCGGAACTCGAAAACACTTTGTTCAATCGAATTCAAACTTGACAGGGAGATAGATCACCATCATAGCTAGGTTCCTTTCGAAATTGATGTAATTCCATCCGTTCGTTTGTCCATTTTGTCTGTCCGTCAACATTTCCAGACTCGAACTCGAAAACACTTTGTTCAATCGAATTCAAACTTGACAGGGAGATAGATCACCATCATAGCTAAATTGCTTTTGAAATTTGTGTAATTCCATCTGTTTGTCCATTTTTTGTCTGTTTGTCCGTCAACATTTCTGTTTCCGGACTCTAACTCAAAAATGCTTTGTCCAATCGAATTTAAACTTGACAGGGAGATAGATCACCATCATAGCTAGGTTGCTTTCGAAATTGGTGTAACTCTGTCCTTCAGTTTGTCTGTGGGTCAACATTTTCATTTCCGGACTCTTGCTCAAAAATGCCCTCGTCTGTAGGTTGTTTCCACATTTCAAAGCTCTAAGACTACTAATAAGGGAGATACAAGTGATTTTCTCAACAGTGAGCATCACAAACTAGCTATTGCTAAACTATACATTAAGCGACAGGGCTGCAATCTTTTTGTTATGGCTGACCCACAAAAATGTGAAAATATTTCAGCAAAATGTTCTAAATGCAATAGTTTTCAAGTTCCCAGTGATTTACTCGAGTAAGAATCTCCAAATACCCGGTAGGAATTGTTCAGCTATGCAATGAGCTACAGGTCATCAATATTACTAAGTTATAAAGGACCCAAAAGTAGGTGAATAACATTCAACAAAATACTTTAAATGCAATAGTTTTCAGCTTACAAGTGATTTACTCAATAGTAGAAATCTGAAAATAGTTATTGCTCAGCTGTACAATGAGCTACAGGTCTACAATCTAACTGTTATAGTTAAAACAACCAAATTTTACTGGCAACGCTATTGAGGCATTGGTATGAAGATTAATGAAACTTTATTTCTGTATAACACTGAGAGTAGGTACAAGTACTACTTTATTCAAATATATAACCATTAACAACATAAAATAACAAGAAAACCATTTCTTCAGCTATTTCTGGGAACAGTTACAATAAATATACACTTCTTAAATACAGTTGAACTCTTACGTTGAACTCTGCAAAGCATAAATTACCTTTTAAATAGAAGTAAATCACTTAGTAGTGTTCACTGTTCAACTGTACTTAAATGGAAAAAAACCCAAAAAAAACAAAAAAAAAAAAACAAACCACACACAACATCATATAAAAGACAGTATAGCACATATTGAGTAATCTAGGATATATAACTGTGGACAAAATTGTACTGATTTAAAGTAAGTGTATTTTTACAAAGTTACTAAGCTAAAGGATTATCAAAAATATGAAAATTTAAAGACAGTTACTGAACTGAAGGATTGTGTTTGGAAGTGCTTTAAATATATAACTAAATATTTCCATCTTCAGAAACTTTTGAGGATTGTTTTCATTTTACTTTACTTACCTTTAATGGGAAAATTCACTGCAATTTCTGTAAAATTTGCCACTTGGGGGCACCATTTAAAACTGAGATATTCAAAATTTGTGCCAATTTTGCATCAGGTGAGATTAGAGGTATGATGTCACAAAAATCACAAATGTGTTTAGAATTCCCCACAAGTCAAGGAAATTGAAAAGGGCTTTCTTGCTGGCAAATTTCACAAACTGTGCTGAACTCCAGATTTCTTACTATTTTTGTATTAGAGTGGGACCACCTTCAGACTCTTCTTTTATTTATTTATTTGGGGTTTTACGTCGCTTTCAACACTGTACAGGTCATATCACGACGGGTAGTTGGAAGGGCAGAGGAAACCAGTACATACAGTTCGCTAGGGTTGTGTACTGTAAACTGCCGACCAACGGCAAGCAACTACCAGCTTTCTTACTTAAGGCCATCATGGGGATCGAACCCCCGACCTCAGAGGTGGGAGGCGAGAGTGTTACTACTCTGTCACCGTGGCCCCTCAGACTTTCTTGTTCTGACTTATTAATGCTTCATGAGTGTATCTCTGGTTTATTTTTAACACTCTTCTGACCGGACTTCAGCTAAATGGCCTTTTTTGAGTAAATGTACACAATTTTAATTCAAGCTGAAATAGCCGGGCCTAAATTACATGTTTTTAAAACTGACATAGCAGATTCTAAGGCATGGAGCAAGAGTATTTTTGTTAGTTAATTGAACAGTTTTGATTGCAACAATCCACGATAGCAAGGGAAATGGTTTTAAAATGTGTATAGATAAGAGATTCTATAAAAATCCTTAACAAAAAAAGCATCCTGGATTATGACCATATCGGGTGCACAATTTGCATGTACCCTTTAGTCCAGGGCCAGCAAATTTGAAAATTTGAGGAGACAACTCTCTATCGGTCAATCTCACTATCTGAATACAATTCTCAAAATACAATGTTTGATTAACTAGAACCAAATTTAAAGACTTCCAGCACTGACTAAAATGCATTTTATTTTTTACTTTCATAGGATCATATCCAATGACTTTCACAGTGAACTGTTGAATTTTCATGACAAATATCCTGTCAGAATATGTAACATACTATGCATCAATATTGTGTAATAGATATATTTCTATATTTCAATTTAACTCTCTACAGAATTTCTTTCAGGCTGGAAATTTTGAAGTTTAATGTAGCTTGTCAGTCTATAAGTCCTGAACACAATTTCTCAATACACATACCCTGTGACCATGTACTTAGTTTTCAGGAAGGACTTCATTCGTATTATCGTAGTACATTCAGCTTATTTTTTCCTTTTGGTGAAACTTTAGTTGATACTGAGCAGGATAAATTGACTGGAGAGGGCAACTTTCTAAATGAAATCTCTAATAGATTGCCCCTGTTGTGAAAAACCCTAAAAGCATAATCAAGTAAAACTGTAACCCTTGTATATACATAACAAAAATACAATTTCAATGCAACAATGTTTACATAATGACAGAATAAAAATGTACAATACACAATTTTATACATTTTTAACCACCAAAAGTTGCTTCATGTGAGAATAATAAACATATAATATATTTCACGTTTTGTTGCAGAAGAAAGAATCTTAGATTCTTCATGGAACTGGAACTATATATGAGTAAACACTTGAGATAGTCCACTTCATTTATAAAACTGTGTGTAAGGTATTATTGAAAGATTGACCACACTTCAGTCTATCTAAACATGTTTATTAAGATTTTAACAAATATAAAAGACCACTGCTGCAGTATTTATGTCCTGCCAGGTATTGCGCAGAAATGCACCTAGTCTGACCACAAAAAAAGGGCTCAAAACCCAAGGAACAACAATGAGGGAGATAAAAGGCATTCTCAATTCGATGACCAAACTAAAGCTTAGAGCAGGGGTCAACGATCAAATTTGACACTTGCAAAAGATTCACAGGACATGATTTCCTTCAGGTTGTTTTCATATTTGAAGTCTAGAACCAGCTAGAATTGCACTACTTTTACCCAGTGCATTCCCAGATAGGACATGGAATGATGAAACATAAAGAGCATTCAGGTATATTGTTAGGAGAAATTTTTGTTAAAAATTCAAAATGTCCGCCAGAATTTGGAAAATTCGAAATTCTTCTTAGGCATTATAACCATATGTTATAGTATCCACAAGGTCAAAAATTTTCGCGATATTCGACATTTCCATTTCTGGCTAAATTCAAGATGGCAGCTGGAATTCGGAAAATTAAACATTTTTCCAAGACATTACATCCAGGGTCTATAGTACCCAAAGAGTCCAAAATTTGCTTGAACTCGCTATATCTCTAATGGTTTATGAGATACTCAACCTTTTCAATTTCCGCCCAAATTCTACATGGTGGCTGGAATTCGGAAAATGAAAACAGGGTCTCTAATACCCATGGGTCCAAAATTTGCTTAAAAGAAAAACATGCTCAAAATTGCTCTATCTCTAACAGCTTTCAAAATAATCATCATTTTCGATTCATGCCAGAAGTTATACCTCAAATTTGACCTTTAGAAGGCTTGCTATTGGTCTTCTAGTGGAAGCTAAAGTTAGTGCTCAACTATACAATGAGATACAGGTCGGCAGTCTTACTGTTCTAGCTGACCCAAAAGTAGGTGAATGACATATATTAGCAAAAGACTCTAAATAAAATAGTTTTCAAGTTAAAAGTGGTTTACTCAACAATGACAATCTCAAAATAGCTGTTGCTCAGTTATGCAACAAGTTACAGATCTGCAATGTTACTATGTTATAGCCGACTCAAAGTAGGTGAATAACGTATTTCAACAAAATACATGTTCTCTAAATTCAATAGTTTTCAAGTTACAAGTGATTTACTCAACAGTGGGCATCTCAAAATAGTTATTGCCCGGTGGGACATAATCAGGCAAAGTATTGCAGATCTCAAACTGTATACTGTTAAACCCCTTAAGTAGAAATTGCATTAGTAAGAGACCCTTTTAAGTATAAGTTAATATCCATTCCTCAGGGGAGCTTTTTCCTTTTAATTTCAACCCATCTATCTGATTACATTTAACTATTTTTCTGGTCACTTGAGGTGTCACATAACTGGATTCAATTATTGTACAAGCCAAGCAAAAATACTGGTTTACAATAAACTATGGAGTCAATGGTTCAGCTTTAACGACGCAAGATCAGACTTGAAGCCTACTGATCCATACTAATATGCATTAAAGCATTTTATTAACCATGTCTTGGGTTGTCAGTAAAAATATAAAGTTTCATTAAGACTTTTAAGCCAAATGATTCTGAACTTCAAAGCTTAACATTTTTGGTTTCTTATTGCTGGGTAATCCTGTTAGCACTGCAATATATACCTGCCTTGGACAGTAAAATACCAACACTCAATAAGTGCAAGAAGTTTATACTTTTCATGCCATAACTAGCAATTAGTGACATTGTCCTCAGTATCAGTCAATAGGTCTTAGTTTACAAAACAAAAACAACAGCATCACCAGCACATTATCAGCTTCTCAATGCCTCTAATCTGGCTTGCATTTCTGTGACGTCTTCCTCCTCCTCGCCTCCTGTTGCACCTAGCTCCTCTTCTTCTGCTCCTACTGGAGGCAAGGTGTCATTCACAGCATCAGGCGCTTTGCCGATATCCCCTATCAAAACACATACTATGGTTGTATTTACAGACACCAGCCATAACTTTGTACAAGTGGAAGAAAAACATCCTTTCAATGACAAGACACTGCACTTACACAAGACTGTATCAAGTAGGCACTTGTTTAAAATTTTGGATTAGCACTGCAGGGGGTATAGTTTGTTTGGTATTGGAGGCAACATATCATTCAAAGTATTTGGTGCTCCCCACTACCAAACACTACATTATACTGTGAACCAAATAACATTCAGTAAATGTTACCTTGCAGCTTGCTCACCTGTTAAATAAAATTACACAAGAGTATTATACTCTTTTCTGTGTAGTGTGTTCTGTCAATGTCTCACAAACAAACGAAGTTTGCTCCCTGACGACCAAAATTGAAGTGAGGCTTAACGGGGTTCTTCCGGTGGAGGCGCATGCGCGGTCATGCATATACATAGTGGTACGAACAAGAATATTTATTTTAAAAATATTCTCGTTTGGTCGTATTGTTTGCTCCCGCCAAAGCGAAAGCACTAGTGAGGATAAGGTAAGGGTATTTTACGCAATAAAAATACTCTTTTCTGTGTAGTGTGCTCTGTCAATGTCTCACAAGAAAAACAAATTTGTAATAAAAATACAAAATTATAAGAACACTACAAATTTGATTCCAAAAGTCGAAGTTAATCATAATTTTCTTTGGAAAAATTAAAAGAACACATTCTATCAATAACTGGACATGGCTGACTATACCGCACGACTGTTTAGCACAATTACACGAAGAAGACCCTTTGTTAAAAAATTTCAGGTTTTTTTACACTATTGAAGGTTACATGTCACTGATAAGCAACATGTGCTATTGGCAAATTGGGTTGTATGCCTGGTTTAATAGTCTGGACAATACACAGCCTGCCAGTGGTATTTCCTGGTAACCTTGATACTAAGGGCGGAGAGTACTGTGACTGTTTACTAATATTTAGAAACTGATGACCACTTGGAAACTGTGGTCCCATACCTACTGTGACACATTATAACAATGTAATAACCCTACTGGTGGGAGGGCATGCATCCTTTAATGCATCATTAACAATATATGCATATTGAAATCAGAAATAAACCTGCTTGACCTAACAAACTAACCTAAAAAATACTAAAATAAAAGTACCTAAAAATAACTTGCTGTAAGAAAAAGAATATATTGTGCATATTATATATAATGTACCCATTTACCTTTCACCTAGTGGTGAAGGAGGGGAGACAAACATTTGTGCTTTCATCCAATGCCTATATTTCAGAATCAATCATCCACATGTTACTACACATGTCAAGTGGTGAAGTTTGACAGATGAATATGTAGGAGTTTTCTCACCTTTCGTGATTTCCCATAGTATTTTGTCTACTTGTTCTTGGGTTTCTTCTTCTAATTCATCTTGATCTTCAAGTGATTCTATTGTGTCTTCTATCATCTCTTCCACGATGCCAGCCTGTTAAAGAATAAAAGTAATATGATCTACAAACTTGAAAATTTTGATTACTTAAATGTAGCTTTTATAAGCTACAAGCTTACCATTTGGGACTGAATGCTGTACTCAAATGGCCGCAGGCATCCGGCCAACGTCTAAGAAAAAAAAGACATTTGTAGTTGGCCGTAGCCTCAGGTGGCCTTCTCGCGGAACTCTGAGATTTCTTCCTACTTTCTCGTTGCAATTTTAAACCATACCCCTCCACAGCAGGGAGGCAGGGTGGGACTCTCCTCAGTCCCACATGGTAAGCTTGTAGCTTATAAAAGCTACATTTAAGTAATCAAAATTTTCAATTTTATTGCGCTACAATAGCTTACCATGTGGGACTGAATGCTGAATCCAACTGTCTGGTGGCAGGATTACAGCTGAGACTGGAATATAGGTCAATTTTTTCTTAGATTTGAAGTAATAGATTAGAATGAAAGTTTGAAAATACCAGTCTGAGTCCCATTTACAGTGCCCCAATCCCAAAGACCTGGCCTGTAAAGAGCCAAAAACCTAAATTGAGTGAGTGACAGATCTAAAATCTGTCTGGATGTTTGGATGTAAAGAAGTGAAGCCGTGCTCACTTACACTGAGTAAGGCCCTAGAGCCAATCCACGATAGAAACCAGCCCTAGGCTTGGAATTCTTATATTTCACCACCTAATATGAGATTAATGACAACCTTGATAAGTCATTAATACATAATACACAATATACACTGATAATAAGAAAAAAGACCTTACCCGTAACATCTTGAGAGGTAACCTATACCTAGACCCTGGGATTAGACTCCTGAAGACTTTTTTGTAGCGGATGTGCCCATCCCCCCCCCCCCCCCCCCCCCCCCCCCACTCTTTTCTTTCCGAGGATAACTGGTCTGAGGCGAAGGATCTAGGACTTGTTGTGCCGCCACCACTGGTCCCAGATACATATTGTTGTCGTTGTCTGACCAAGTAAGGTCTTTTAGGTAAAAATTTGTAAATGTGTTGTGAGCTTTCCAGTGACAGGCTTGCATGATTTGGTCCACCGATACCCCACCGTAAAAGGCCTTAGAGGCAGCGAAGGCCCTAATGTCATGTTTCAACCAAGAAGAAAAGTTGCGGGTCTGATGTCTGAGGTGTGTCCTTTCTTGAAGGATATGAAAAGGAGGGATCGGGACCCTCTCAGGTCTTTGGTTCAATCCAAATAGTACCTCAGGGCCCGCAATCTACAATGGTAGTCAAAGCAGGAATAGTCACCGGAGACACACTTTGAGCACCTTCTCTTGCTAGTTGGTTTTTGGCTATAAAGTCAGAAGAAGGGAACGAGGCAACCTTTTCCCATTGGCCTAGATTAGATACTTTGTTTGCAACCCAGGCATGGATTTCGCTTCGGCGCTTGCCGGAGGCCAAAGCTAGCAAGAAAGCGGTTTTGAGAGTAAGATGTTTGAGGTCTGTGTCTTTCATAGGCTCAAAAGGTGCTTTTGTGAGCTCATTGAGAACAACAGAAAGGTTCCATTTTGGAAGATTCCTCGAACTTTTTGGACGATCCCTGTGAAAACTGGAGAGTAACCTGTGAAGGTCTGAACTTTGTGCAATATGGTGGCCTGCTGGGCCTAAAGTGTCAACAATGGCCGTCCTGAAACCATCAATGGTTGAGGGGCGCCTGTTTAGATGTTGGTACAGGTACATGAAAAAGTCTGAGATTTGTTTCACAGATGGAGTCGAGAAATCCACCAAATTTTCTCTGCACCATTTCTCAAATAGGGCCCACTTTGACTTGTAGATGGTCCTTGTTGATGACCTCTGAGGTGCAGCAATTCTCTCTGCCACCTCCACAGAGAAAAAGCCTTGTTCTTGGAGCTGTCCACTCCTAGACAGTAGGCATGGAGGTTGAGATGCTGTGGATTGCTGTGGAACACATAAGTGTGGCACTGTTTGAGAAGACTTGTTGACACCGGGAGTTGCAGTGGGATCTCTGTTGAGAACTGCACTAGGTCCCAAAACCAGGGCATCCCTGGCCAGCCTGGGGCTATTACGATGATCAGGCAATGACATTGCCTGATTTTTTGGATCACACTGTGAAGGAGAGTTGCTGGAGGGTAAGCATAGGCAGTGAGACCTGTCAGTTTAAGTTCAGAGCATCTATATGTCCCAAGCATTTGGGTCTGGGACTAGAGAGACGTACAGTGGAAGTTTGTGGTTCAGATGAGTGGCAAAAAAATCTACATGAGGAGTGAACCACTTTTGACAGATCTGTTTGAAAACCTGCGGATGCAGTGACCATTCTGTTGACTGCACTTGGTTCGACCTGGACAGGAGGTCGGCCATCACATTCAGACACCCTGGAATGTGTCTAGCTTTTAATGTTATGTGATAGCGATGACACCATGTCATGATCTTCCACAGGAGAGCGCACATCTCCACTGAGTGAGTTCCTCCTTGTTTGTTGATGTAGGCTACCACTGTTGAGTTGTCCGTCGCAACTAGCACTGTTTGGTTCTGGCACTGGTCCTTGAAGCTTCGAAGGGCCAGGGAGACTGCCTTCAACTCTAGAACATTTATGTGTAGCCTTTTTTTCCGGTCTGACCATAGACCCTTTGTAGAACTTTGATCTAAGTGAGCGCCCCAACCTTTGTTTGAGGCGTCTGTAAAGAGTTGGATACTGTGGTCTTTGGGATGAAGGTCTGCACCTATCATCACATTTGTGGGATTTTGCCACCAGTCTAGGTGTGCCGAAATGGCTTCTGTCCAAGGAAGGAGGCTGTCCAGCGACTGAGGATATCTCCAGTGCTCCTTGAGATGAAACTGAAATGGCCTCCTGTGAAGGCGACCCTCTGGGACCATTTTCTCCGTTGAGCCAAGCAACCCAATTAGCGACATCAAACATCTTGCAGTCAAAACATGTTTTGACTTGAGTCGTAGGATCAAATCCTGAAGCTTGAGCCATCTTTCTTGAGTGGGTTTTACAAGGGCTGAATCTAGATGGTATTCGTAGCCCACAAATGAAAACACCTGAGTGGGTTTTAGTTCTGATTTCTCCTGATTTATTATCTACCCCAAGGACTGGGCTAGGTCTACCACTGCCTGAGTGTTCACTTGGGCTTCCTCCTGAGACTGGGACCTGATCAGCCAGTCATCCAGGTATTGGTGAAGTCTGAGTCCTTGAGAGGGCCATGAGCTTCACTTCCTTTACAATCATTGTAAAGACCTGGGGGCTGTGGCTAGTCCAAATGGGAAGGAGTGAACTGGAACACCTGCGACCTGTAGCAAAACCTTAGGTATTTCCTTGAGTGTGGGTGGATGGGGATGTGAAGGTAAGCGTCTGATACGTCTATCGACAATACCCATTCCCCTGGAATCAGGGAGGTCCTGATGGACTCTGGAGTTTCCATTTTGAACTTTTCTATGTGTAGAAAAGTGTTGAGCCTGCTTAAGTCTATGACTGGCCTCCACCTTTGGTGAGGCTTGGGGACTAGAAACAGGCGACTGTAAAACCCGAGAGATTTTACATTTTCCACCCTTTCTATTGCGTTCTTTGACAGAAGAGACTGGATACAAGTGGCCAGAGCTTGGTCTTTTTGACGGGCCTTGTATTCCGACTGAATCAGAGGGAATCTGACCAGACTTGGTTTTGAGAGGAATGACAGTACGTAGCCATTGGTGATAATGTTTAACATGTTGGATGAACATTTGTTTGTTTGCCAGTCTCTTCTGAAAGAACGGAGGCGACCTCCTACTGGTGGACTGAGGGAGGCTTTTAAGGAGTCATTGGGGGGAGGGGTTTCCACGCCCTCGTCCCATAGAGTGGGGTTGAAAATGGCCCCTGGAGCCTCTGAAGTTCGGTTTCCCCCTATCTGAGGAAAAGGATTGGTTACTGCTTTGTGAGGAGTTGCCCCCATAGGGGCGTTTCCTGTAGGAGCCTCTTTTCTTATTGTGGGGACCACGAAAGGGCTTATTTTGATAGGGTGCAAAACCCTGAGAGTCTTTAGAGGTGCCTTTTTTGAGGAGGAACTCTTCTCCCTCCTTCACAAGTTGAGACTTGAACAAGGAGGAGTGCCAAAAAGGCGCGTTCCTGAGTTCTTGGCGTCTCGTTTCCCCTAGATGTGGTTGCAAAAGGGTCATTTCGGCTTCACTCCTTAGCAAGCCGGTGTTACCCATAGTATATAGCTCCCTCTGGAATATATGGGCTAAGGATTTGCTGAGGCATGTGAGAGCTCTGTGCTGAATAAAAACAGTCTTATTCCATAAATCTAAGTATTCACAGGCTTGCTCATATCCACATTTTGCTGCTTTCTCAGGATTGGCACCTTTCTGGATCTGAGACTTAACCCTCTTAAAGGTTGACTTCAGGTTATGTTGACACTTTTCAAGAGTGGCATTGCAAGAAGATGAAGTCTTGGCAAAGGCAGCAGTAAAGTTGAGCGTGGAAATATTTTGCCTAGCTTGGTAGGGGAATTGGTAGGGGAACCTTGCCCATAGGAGCCCCAGGGGGTTTGGGAGTAATACAGAATTTGCAAAATCTGTATTCAACTCTTGTATTTTCTCCTCATAACAGGGCTGTCCCACCTTGTACAACTTTGCAGTGGAAGGAGGAGGTTGGATGTATTTACCCTCAGGTAAATTAGCGACCTGGAAATCATGCTCAAACTTATCAAAGGCATCTTTGATAACTGAGCTGAGTGCGAGCATAGAGGAAGGACCTCTAGGTCTGAGTTCCTGACGGCCTTTTTCATCATCCAGACCCATGACTGGAGTGGAGGACCTAGGCATAGACTCCGTGGGATCAGGCAGTGAGAGAATGCGCCTGAAGGTGTCCACTTCTTCAGCGTATTGGGAGGGAACGTCAGACAGAGCTACTTCCCTATAATAAGGGGGGTCTGGATCATGTTGAGGTTGGTCTTAGTCAGAGAGAGCCCCAGAGGGCTGAGCCCGAGAGGACTTTGAATACCTGTGTCTGGCTACAGAGGACTGATCCTCCTCTGAAGAGGATGACACGTATCTGGACCTGACCTTATGTCTACTCTTGTCAGCATGATTTTTGGGTTTAGAAGATGAAATCCGAGGTTCATTGGATTCATCATAGTATTGATTCGAGGCGGACCTCTGGTCAACGTCATGCCTTTTGTGAGAGTTAGTTTTTTAGGTCTATCCGAGGCCTTCTTAGAAGGCTCCTCCGATGTATTAGAATTCTGATCCGATGCATTATGAAGGTCAGAACCGAGATGTGGAGAAAGTGCAGGACCACAGTCCACTTCCATTTCCTCGACATGTGAGGTAGTTCTAGGTCTCGGAGGGGGTGGGTCCAGATTAACAGCACTAGTGGAGGGTCCAGGCTTAGAAGCTGAAGCCGAGGTCTGATCCACCTCTGCTTGTTTTTTAGTTGTCAATTCGTCTCGGAGAGACTGGAAAGCTTCTAACATAGATGCCTGGAAAGAACCCATTTGCTGCTGTAAAATGGATGGTAAGTGTGTTATCCAGGGATTTTTCTAAATTTTACTCAATCTTCTGCTGTAAGGCAGTACCTGGGGTGGGTGGGACAGTTTTTGCTGGTGTTTTGATAGACAATGAACTGAAGGGTAGGGGCTCAGGATGCGCGGGTGAAGTAAATAAGTTATTGCAGCACTCTCAAGGTCTGCATGAGATCCAGTGAATGAATCCACGTCATCCCCTAAAAGATCTAGTTCATCGTCTTTTGAACTAGAGGTGTCCCTCTTTTGCTTCTTAACATAGCATTTTCTTTGTGAAATTTTTATCAGTTGTTCTTCTGTAAAAGAAGTACATATTTCACATGGACTTTGAAAAGTGACACAGGGATCATCACCCTTGCCAGATTCCCTACAGGTAGGGCAGTAATTATGTGCATCAAATGCGAAGCAAAAGTGACGACACTTACTAGATCTTGGCTTATCTTTCTTTGTTTGGTGGGCAGACATCTTGAAACGCAATAAGACGTAGATGAAAGGCCTGAACCGAGGAAAACTCAAAAACACCCAAAAAAAGAAAAAATACTTCTATTGAAACGGAACTTTCACAGAATAAACTATGAGATATATTACATAAAATAACCAAAAATCAACATCGAACAATACGTATGTGCTGAGAAATAGATGAAAATATCTGTGTAAGTTACAGACACTACCAATTCACGCAGCCAACGAGAAAGTAGGAAGAAATCTCACAGAGTTCCGCGAGAAGGCAACTACAAATGTCTTTTTTTCTTAGATGTTGGCCGGATGCCTGTGGCCATCCGAGAACAGCATTCAGTCCCACATGGTAAGCTATTGTAGCGCAATAAAAGCCATAAAATGGATTCGGATTATGTCAAAAAGAAGAGGGTCAGAAATGCCCAAAAAGGGGGGTTGGACAGGCAGCAATAAGGTTAGCGACTGCTGTAATCAAATTTAGAAACAAGGAAAGAAATATTAGGTCACCCAGTTAAGGTAAATGTGTTAGACGTGCTAAGAAATGTAAAACTTGCAATCTAGGTTACATTATTGTTTCTATACTATACCAAATATAGGACTGAAACTAAGTAAGTGTAGAGCATTTATGTACCATAATATAATATTGCATGGCACCTAATCACAAAAGACAATTTATTAAAGTAAGACATAGTATTACCATATCTACAGGATCGATGTATGGTAGATGTATGCAGAAGGTGGTGATAGTGGTCATGAACATACCAAAATATGTTCATAATTTTTAGAGAACAGATGGAATCACACCAATTTTGAAAGCAACTTAGCTATAATGGTGGTCTATCTCCCCGTCAAGTTTGAATTCGATTAGACAAAGCTTTTTCGAGTTAGAGTCCGGAAACGGAAATGTTGACGGACAGACAAATGGACAAAAACGGACAAACAAACAAACAGAATTACACCAATTTCCAAAGCAACCTGGCTATGATGGTGATCTATCTCCCTGTCAAGTTTGAATTTGATTGGACAAAGCATTTTCGAGTTAGAGTCCGGAAACGAAAATATTGATGGACAGACATATGGACAAACGAAGCATAGGAATAACACCAATTTCGAAAGCAGCCTAGCTATGATGGTGATGTATCTCCCTGTCAAGTATGAATTCAATTGGACAAAGCATTTACGGGTTAGAGTCTGGAAACGGATATGTCGACGGACAGACAAACGGACAAAAAACAGACACATGAACGAACAGAATTACACCAATTCAAAAGCAACTTAGCTATGATGGTGATCTATCTCCCTGTCAAGTTTGAATTCGATTTGACAAAGGGTTTTCTAGTTAGAGTCTGGAAACGGAAATGTTGACGCACAGACAAACGGACAAACGAACAAACAAAATGACACCAATTTCGAAAGCAACCTAGCTATGAGGGTGATCTATCTCCCTGTCAAGTGTGAATTCGATTGGACAGAGCATTTTCGAGTTAGAGTCCGGAAACGAAAATGTTGACGGACAGACAAACAGACAAAAAACGGACAAACAAACAGACAGAATGACACCAATTTCGAAAGGAACCTAGCTATAATGGTGATCTATCTCCCTCTCAAGTTTGAATTCGATTGATCAAAGCGTTTTCGAGTTAGAGTCCAGAAACGGAAATGTTGACGGACAGACAAACGGAGAAAAAATGGACAAACAAAGAGACGGAATTACACCAATTTCGAAAGGAACCTAGATATGATGGTGATCTATCTCCCTGTCAAGTTTGAATTCGATTGAACAAAGCGTTTTCGAGTTAGAGTCCGGAAACGGAAATGTTGATGGACAGACAAACGGACAAAAAACAAACAGATGCAATAACAGCAATTTCGAAAGGAACCTAGCTATGATGGTGATGTATGTCCCTGTCGAATTCGATTGGAACCTAGCTATGATGGTGATGTATGTCCCTGTTGAATTCGATTGGACAAAGGGTTTTTGAGTTAGAGTCCGGAAACGAAAATGTGGACGGACAGACATGTGGACGGACAGACATATGGACAGACGGACGTTGCACACATCAATCTAATAAATAAAATATTTTTTATTAAAAAGCATGAAAGCATCCCAGTATATACACATTCACAGATTTGGTCAGTAAAAAATATGCCTATTTGAAAATATTAGTAAATACGACTCTATATTATTATAAGGTCGGCTGCAAAAGTCGGGGACAAAAATCCACAAAAAAAGGCGGGAAATTTTTGGGTCGGCTTCAACTCCCCGACAGGACGTGAAACATACAGGCTTGTCTGGATCTAGAGGCCGACCTGCCGTGGGGTCTGGAAACTACCAGGACAAGCCCTAAAGCCCTAACAGACAAGCCGTAGCAGGTCCCGACAAGCCGTACTGACAAACAGACAGGCCTAGAGAAACATACAGAACCCCACGACCAGACTTGAAGTCGGTATTGTAATAACAGTTTTTGATGATTTTTTGGGAAAAAGAGGATCAAGTGTCAACCAATAAAGAATTCTTAAACTAGGTCAAGGCTGAATATTTGGATCCGTGACTAAAATGACAAAATTTATTTCTTTTGTTATTTTAATTACAGTTTCCACGTTTTTGCTTTAATATACATCAAAAATAAAATCAATGTATGTCTGCTGCAATTTATGAACGAAAAAGTAATTTAAAATATAAAATTTTCATTAAAAATGTTATATCCTGTGAAAAGAAGCAGGGAGAGATGTGCTTCTAACAATCTCTCACGTGACAATGAAAACCTTCTGCTTGTTGCTGCCTTTTATACTCCAATCTCGAGCTTCTGGGAAAGACCCTATTCTAGTGAAGGTAATAAACTTGCTGTAGTTCTGGTCACGTGATGGGATCCAAATATTTACTAGTGACCTAGTTTAAGATTTGTTTATTGGTCGACACTTGATCCTCTTTTTGCCCCAAAACTGTTTATGGGTTTTACAGTGAGAAGAAATATCTTGTGATTGAATCCCAATAGTTTGTTAACTTTTATTTAAATTGCTCTGGTGAAATAGGCTGAGAATTTGATTATTTTGTCACCAAATAAAATACTTGTTCAGGTTTCTCAATTATTTACAGCATACATGTGGACCTCTTCTATCTCTTTAACTTTTAAATTATTCTTACATCATGCTGGAAATAGACTGCAAATGAGCAGTACCAAAGTTACAAAAGACAAGCCGGCTACATATTACGACAGGCCTGCAATTGATAACGACAAGCCTGGAAGGGTTACAGACAAGCCTGGATGTCTAACCAACAGGCCCTTAAGTTATCCAACAGGCCTTTTGCTAGGGGGCTGAAATTAGCGTCGGATATAAGAGTCGGTAACGGTCGTAGAAATATCAAACATGTTTGATAGATTTCACCGACTCTCCCCAACAGGCCGGGAAATTGCAACCGACCCTAACCGACCATGTAAACATTGGTCCCAACTCTCCAAAAATGCATAGTTACCGGCCTGTCAGTTCCAGTGGAACACCTGCATAAGTGGTCTTTTGGTCAAGTAAGTATGCATACTGAAAGAAACATGAAGACTCATAGGTGTTTTCTGCTGTGCCTTATCACTTATCCTCATTATTTTAAATGGCTTTATCATATTCAAACTTTGATGTTTGCTTATTATCCAGTACTGTGTCTCTGATAGCTATTTAACATCGCCTATAATTTCAAGAGCAGTTAAATGTGATACAGAACATACACTTCAAATATTTTCTTGCATTTTCATAAAATGTTGATGTATATTCAAAAGTTTACAGAGTTTATAAATATAATCATTAAGATTAAATATTTGCCAAGTTGTAATATTGTATGTTTAAATAACAACTAACAGGGTAATAAGTTTACGATATAAATTGCTAAAAATTTAGAGCTCCAGTTTAAATAGGAACAATTAGAATCTGGGGAAAAATACTTGAGGAAAAATACTCTGTGGAAATAATGCCTTGTGGAAACTAGATTGTGCCGACTGACACCAGCATATTCCCAATTATGCCAACTCTCACACCACATCCACTGATTGGGTATTTTCTGTGAGACCCATTTTCTGTGCACACAATTAATTTATTATAAAACATTTTATTTGCAGTGATAAATCTGATCTTTTTTCACACTATTTAAATGTACATTTTTAAATAGTAGGCCCAAATAGTTTTATCAGTTATGCTGCTTATGCAAACATTTAGCCTGTCACTGTGGCAAAAAGGCAGATCAGTCTGTGAATACCCTCTGGGCCAAAACTTGGTCCAAATCGCTCTATGTCGCACCATTTCTGAGATAAATGCATTTTTGCATTTTATGCATAAATTTAAGATGGCAAACAAAATGGCGGGAGAACAATTTTTTTGAAATGCTGACAGATGGTTCTGTGTATCCCCTTTGTGACAAAAATTTAGCTGAAATTTGGCATCTTGGACCGTTTCTGAGGTATCAAGAATTTTTCACTTTCATTGTTTAAAAAAAATCATAATGCTTAATTAATCAATAAAAAGTCGGCCATTTTGTCATGGATCACTTCCAAATGTTAATGATTTCCAGACAACCATATAACAAACTTCTGTACACATGTGCCAAATTTGAAGAAAATCCATCCAGTAGTTGCTGAGCTATTGCCAGTAGAAAATGCGGCAGCTAGAGATCCCTTCCTCATGAGTTTTCTCCTGTATACAAACAAGTGTTCCTTGCAGGATTCTTCATGAAATTCATAAAAGCCTGTTTGAGTTACCCCGACAAAAGTCAAAATGTATGGTAGCAACGGATGACATGGGTGATTCCAGTACATCTATGAGTTTTGTCTGAGAATGTAAAAATGCTTTGTGGAAAGAACGTCTTGTCTATTTTAGGAGAATAGAAAAGAAAGCCTTGTCTAAAACAAAACCTGGTAATTTTATAATATTTTCATTGCATAAACATGCTTAAAATGCATGACATGAAAAGACGAATAACACATAATTCATATTCATTATATCCAAATATGGAACATACATACAGCTCTATAAGGTGTATTGGCTTATTGTTCCACTGTAATAGGAATACACAAGTGTCATGTTCTCTGATGTTACCATTAACCATTTTTCATTCATCTCCACAGAATTCCCATTTCACTGAAAGTTACTTGTTTAAAAATAGCTCAAAGAAGAAGTTCCTGCAGCAGCCTACTCACAACTGGATTTACAGGCTGTTTCAAGGGGCCAGCTTATGTATTTCTTCAAATTAATAATCATTCTATTTAAGAATTTAAATTCTGTGATGATTAACTTTGCTCGATCAAAGTCATTACAAATATTAATGTGGACTGTTTTTGATAATCTATGTAGGAATTTCACTCTTACCAATTATATGTATATTATAGTATATAGTTGTAATTAATTACCTTCACAAGGAATTGTAAATTCTTTTCTCTATTTTAGTATACTGATGTTGATCAAAGTTGCAAAATAAATTGTGGGTCAGAGTTACAGTGTGTTATAATGTTACACAAAAATAAAAAAAATAAATTCAAAGATTTAAATCCAAAAATTAACGAGATAGTTGATATTTTAGAGAGGCTGTAAACAGCATTTAATCAGCATAATTTGAAAAAATCTGGTTAAGGAAACATAAATGTTTTGATCATGTGATCTTGATAAAGGTTAAATCCATACCTGTAAAAAATGTTCTGGTGCCTACAGATGATGTTCAACTATATGGAGAAAATTGGTACAAACCTTCATCATTTCTTTAGACATTTCCATCATGGTCTGTCTGATGTCAGCAACTTTGATTAAGTTCTGCATACCCTTCATAACTTCTGTGCTCTTTTCCATGGCGCCAGCTACTCTTATGGTTGCTGAATATTATAAATTAATAACACTTATACCATACAAACAATGACATAACACCAATTAATAAATTTATATTAACTAGAGGAATGCTTTTGCTAACAAAAGTGAAGCGTCCCTTAAAGTTTAAAATGCTTTGTGGTTTTAATAAGCATGCTGTAAAGCTAAGAATGCACAAAGCTGCACTGTATGCTTTCCCAATACCTCTTAATACATTCTGAAGCTATAAAAGCAACAATAAAGGAGATATAAGGCAAAAACTCCAAAGCAGCTATTTATGACCCCAGGTTGGCCCATAAGGGAGGGTCGGGGGGTAAAACTGACCAGTTATTTAGACTCTCCACATATGCTTTCCCAATACCTCTTAATACATTCAGAAGGTCTAAAAGCAACAATAAAGGAGATATAAGGCAAAACTCCAAAGCAACTATTTTATGACCCCAGTTTGACCCATAAAGGGGGGTTCGGGGGGTAAAACTGACCGGCTATTTAGACTCTCCACATAGTCTTTCTCAATACCTCTTAACACATTCTGAAGCTATAAAAGCAACAATAAAGGAGATATAAGGCAAAACTCCAAAGCAGCTATTTATGACCCCAGTTTGGCCCATAAGGGGGGGTCGGGGGGTAAAACTGGCTGGCTATTTAGACTCTCAACATATGCTTTCCCAATACCTCTTAATATATTCTGAAGCTATAAAAGCAACAATAAAGGAGATAAAGGCAAAAACTCAAAATCGGCTATTTTATGACCCCAGTTTGACCCATAAGGGGGGGTCGGGGGGTAAAACTGACCGGCTATTTAGACTCTCCATATATGCTTTCCCAATACCTCTTAATACATTCTGAAGCTATAAAAGCAACAATAAAGGAGATATAAGCCAAAAACTCAAAATCAGCTATTTTATGACCCCAGTTTGACCCATAAGGAGGGGCCAGGGGGTAAAACTGACCGGCTATTTAGACTCTCCACATATGCTTTCCCAATACCTCTTAATATATTCTGAAGCTATAAAAGCAACAATAAAGGAGATAAAGGCAAAATTGCAAATTTAATAAGTAAATTAAATTTTTATAAGTTAATACCCTATCCAATGGACAATTGCTTTACCGGTCGGCGCGACCGGTCCCGCCAAACGCCAGAAAAAGACGTCCTGTATATACTACCGGCAGGACCGGTCACAGAGTGTGCATTCGCCAGGTGGCGCATCGTACTTCATTTCCTGTTTACCTATTGACGTCATAGCATCTTTTTCGTGTCTAATCCTAGTAAGACCCCTAGTAAGCTGATAGCGGGGCCAGTTGGGTGGGCCTTGCCTGTCCATTGGATAGGGTATTAACTTATAAAAATTTAATTTACTTATTAAATTTGCAATTTTATTGCGTTAATACATCCTATCCAATGGACAATTGCTGAATAACTACCGCTTGGTAGGCGGGTAAGCAGCTAGGGACTTATGTGAACTCATAACAACAAATTTTAACAGGCCCATTTGACCTAGGGTCAGAGAACCCTGAAAGGTCAGGGTCGGCACTAACTCACCGGTTAACCGGGAGCCTACCGACGTTGCCCCCCCCCCTTTTTCTTTCCTTTCAGATTTGGTCTGAGTTGGAAAGATAGAGAGAGAGAGGGGCTGAGTTCAGTCCCAGAAGAAATAAACTTCCCAAAGGAAGCAAGTCACAGTTTTTTTGTTTTTTTTGAACATATATGTACATTCAACATATTTACATTATGTACATATCTAACATATTTACAATATGTACATATTTACATATATACAACATCCCCTCACTTCTGGGCCTGGTGGTGCACCTGCTGGGCAGCCACTACAGGTCCCAGGTGGAAAAGCTCTGAGTCAGCCCAGGCAACATCCTTCAAATAGAATTGGGTGAAGGTGTTGTGAGATTTCCAGTGGCAGGCTGACAAGATCTGATCTAAGGAGATTCCTGATTGGAAAGCCTTAGAAGCAGCAAAGGCCCTAACATCATGGGCTTTAACCTGATGTAAGGTGAGGGCCTCCTGGTCAGAGAGCTCATAGCACAGAACCACAGTCTGTTTGATCCATGAGGAGATGGTGGCAGGCGAGATGTCTTTATCAAAACCCTTCTTGAAGGAGACAAAGACTAACTCCTTATTCTGCCTGAGGTCTGCAGTCCTGTCCAAGTAGTAACGCAGGGCTCTAACTGGACATAGGGACCTGTCACCCTTGAGTGACCTATCCAGAGATGGTGCCAGGGCTGGGATGACCACTGGTGCCACACTATCTGGACCTTCCTTAGCCAGCTGGTTCTTGGATAGGAAGCTGGGTGAGGGGTACAAAGACACCTTAGACCAGTCTGACTGGTGTCTGATGTTCTTATGTAACCAAGCATGGATCTCACTCCTGCGTTTACCTGAACCCAAAGCCAGCAAGAAAACAGTCTTGAAAGTTAAATGTTTCAAGGAGGACTCTTTCAGGGGTTCAAAAGGAGCCTTTGTGAGCTGATGTAAAACCAGTGAAAGGTTCCAGGAGGGGATGCCCCTCCTGCCCTTAGGTCTGTCTCTATGGAAACTATCCAGGAGACGAGTGAGATTCTCATCTTTGCTGACATTAATGGTGGAATTGCCCAGTTTGTCAGCAATGGCGGATCTGTAGCCATCAATAGTGCCTGGTTGTAACTTCTTGTCCTGAAACAAGTGCAGGAGGAAGTCAGCAATGGCTTTCAGAGGTGGTGCCCTGAAGTCCACCTGATTACTGAGGCACCACTTTGTAAAAATGGTCCACTTTGCCTCATAGACAGATCTGGTTGATCTTCTTTGAGGAGCCTCAATTCGTGCTGCCACTGCCTTAGAGAAGCCTTGCTCCTTGATTGCTGAGGCTCTAGGAGCCAGGCATGTAGGTTCAGATTCGACAGGTTCCTGTGAAGGACCTGGTTGAATGGTTGAGACACAAGGTTGGGTATGCTGGGCAGACATAGTGGGATCTGGCTTGACATTGCTACCAGGTCCCAAAACCAGGGCATGTTGGGCCACCCTGGGGCAATCAGGATTATTCTGTTGCAGGGGTAGTCCTGGAGCTTCTCCACCACTTTGCCCAAGATGGCTGCCGGTGGGAAGGCGTATGGGTCCAGGTCCTCCCAGGAGAGACTGAGTGCATCCACTGCCCAAGCCTGGGGGTCTGGCACCGGTGACACAAACTGAGGCAGTTTGTTGTTGAACCTGGTGGCAAACAGGTCCACTTTTGGCTGGTGCCACCTTGCGCATACAGCTTGGAATACTGCTGGATGAAGTGACCACTCTGTTTGAATGGTCTGGCCAAGTCTGGATAGCTTGTCTGCTATCACGTTCAGCCGGCCGGGGATGTGACGTGCCCTGAGGGTTACCTGCTGTCTGGTGCACCAGGACAGGATTCTCCACAGTAGGGCACACAGTGACCCCGACTTCATCCCCCCTTCTTTGTTGATATAGGCAACCACTGTTGTGTTGTCTGTAGCTATCAACACAGTCTTGTTGCAGACCAGGGTTCGAAACTCCTTTAGAGCTAGAAAAACTGCTTTTAGCTCTAAGTGGTTTATGTGCAACTTGCTTTCTGGAAAGGACCAGGTTCCCCTTGCAGTATGGTCGTCCAAGTGAGCGCCCCACCCTTCGTTTGATGCGTCTGTAAAGATCTGCACAGCATGTTTTAGAGGGTGTAATGGTTGACCTAGTAGCACATTGCTTTCCTCCAGCCACCACCTTAGATGAGGGTGGAGGGACTTGGGGACCGGGATCACCTTTTCCAGTGACTCTGGGACCCTCCAATTGTTTTTCAAGTGCCACTGTATGGGTCTCATGTGGAGTCGCCCTAAGTGGACTTGTTTTTCTGTTGCTGTGAGGAGACCTATGAGGGACATGAATTTCCGGACCGGACAAACCGGATCCGACATCATTGATCTGATCTTGTCTGTCAAGGCCTGCCAATGTTCTTCTGTTGGTCTGACCTTGCCCTCTTTCAGGTCGAACTGGTAACCTACGAAGTTGAAGACCTGTTTGGGTGCCAGTTCTGACTTTTCCTTGTTCACCAGCCACCCTAGCTCCTGACAAAGTGTGACCAGGGTTTGAGTATGCTGGAGACAGGTGTGGAGGGTAGAGGCTCTCACCAGCCAGTCGTCTAGGTACTGGTGGATTCTTATACCCTGTCGTAAGGCCATGAGCTTGACCTCTTTGGCCACCACTGTGAACTCCATGGGTGCTGTGGAAAGACCAAAGGGCAGGGCCTTGAACTGGCCCTGAATGTGAAAACGCATGTACTTCCTGGACTGACTGTGAATTGGAATGTGGAAGTATGCGTCTTTGAAATCTATTGAGGTGACCCACTCCCCTACCTGTAGGGAGCTTCTTATGGTTTCTGGAGTCTCCATTTTAAACGACTCTGTGTTTAAAAAGATGTTCAAAGTGCTCAGGTCCAAGATAGGTCTCCACCGGTTGTTGGGTTTGGGAACCAAAAATAGCCGGTTGTAAAACCCTAGGGAGGTCTGATTTGTTACCGGTTCCACTGCATTCTTGTTTGTTAGCTGAGCCAGTGCCTCCAAAAGGAGGGACTGTCTTTGGGGGTTTACATATTTGCTGATGACCATTGGTGACCTGGTTAGGTTGGGTCTGAACCGGAAGGGAAGGGTGTAGCCCTCTCTCAGTATTCTGATAACTTTTGGACTCGAACCCAGAGTTTCCCACTTTTCCCAAAACTGCTGAAGCCTTGCCCCTACAGGAAGATTTGTAACAACAGTTGGGACATTTGTGACAATTTTTACAAAACTCAAGTGATCTACACAGGAAACATCGTTCACATGGTTTATTTCTCTGATAGATTGACAATAAACGGGATTTACACCTTTCTTTTGTGGTGACCCTCTGGCAAAAGGAACACTTGCAACAAAAGAGTTTACATGTGAAAACACAGTCTCGCTCTTGCTTGTCACTGGTGGTGGTGGGTTCAAGCCCTCCATCTTGTCGGATACATTTACAGAGTTCACCAATCCGACCACATTTGAAACACAGTGATTGTCATTTATGCTTTTTAAATCCCCTAGCCGGCTTCTGGCTGAAGTTTGAGGCTTTATCACCACCTTTCTGAGCAGTTTGCCAGTCTCTAATCTGCTTCCATGCCGGAGTAGTGGGCTTCCGGTCCGGCTGGTGAGGGGTTCGATTGGAGGGGACGTATGGATGAAAACGTCCAGGTTTCCTTGGTGTGGTACCAGCAGAACGCCTCTCTTCACTACGTAAGATCTCCTCTTCAGCCTTGACCAGTAAGCTGTCCGGGAAGAGTGATAGTTGGTGAACTGGAGACGTACGTAAGGCAGACAAGGTGTCCGGTTTAATCCCACCCCGTATGAACTCTAAATAACTGTCCCGACGGGCCAGGGTGAGATTAGCCATGCTGATAAAGACTCCCTCTGAAAGATCCTGCATGGTTCGCTGCATAGCCTGTGAAATTGACCGGTTAAATGTAACCAGATACTCCAGTTCTTCAACAGCTTGTTGTTGTTTCTCAGCACTTTTGCCCTTTGAGGAATCGAACCTGAGGGACTTTAACTGGGTGACCATGGAGTCTTGTACTTTGGTGAGGCATCTAGATAGGCCAGCAGCGTGATTACACATCACTGATTGTTCTCTGAAGGACCTCTCCCACCTTCTAAGGGTGTCCTGGCTGAAGGTCCGGGAAGCTGGAGCAGAAGGTAAACTGCGCCTTGCAACTCTAGAAAACATACTGTTAAGCTTTGCCGGTTCCGGAGACCAGTCACCAACAGCCTGGGTAGACGTATCCTTCTTAACAGCTTGCATGTCGTACCACTTTGAAGTACGGGGTGTCTTGACAAATTGATCACGCAGCAGACCACTGGTTTCTGTATTCCTGGAAGGATCACCTTCAGCAATAGTTACATTTAGTTTCTCCAGCTTTTTACAAAGCCATTCATCCACCGGCAATTTAACTGACACTTTACCGGTAGTCTTCACTCTAGAACCGGCAAAGGGATTGTCATCCATAGATGCAGCTGAGGTGTCATAATCCGGGATTTGATGCCAGCCCATGAAACTCCTCACCCCTCTCAAGGTTTCCCGGTAATTGGCATCTTCAGAGAGGTCCTGGTCAGTGTTTGTTTCCGGTACATCACCCTGGTAGTGAACACTAGCCGGTGAAGCCGGTTCCGCATCCAACTCAGCCTCACTGTCAGATTCCCTAGCAACCTCAGAATTCTGGCCAATGGGAGGCGACTGGTTAGACAGCGTAGTTTCATAACCGGAAGGCAGAACCTCAGGACCCGCACCGGGAGCCTGTGGAGGCTGGGTGGCAGTCCCTGCACCGGGAACCAGTAAAGGTTGGGTGGCAACAGTCTCAGAGGTACCGGAGCCCTGAACAGGGTGGGTAGTAGTGGTGGGATCGCCAGCTTAAATGACAGATCGAGCATCGCTTGTTAGAAGCGAGTTGAACTCGAGTCAAACTCGAGTAATTTTCGGGATAAAGTATTTCGTTTGTTAGCGAAAATATTTTACATAACCGTACATGAGGCAAAACTTTGAACTGGGAAATGGGGTTTCGCGATTTAATTTAAGTTAAATCTTCATTGATTTAAGCCAGAATAAAGTAAAAATGCAATATATTTTTGAAATTTTCATATATTTCGGTTGTTTTGGTGAAGTGTCAGCCTTAGATGGTGAAAATATATACGTTTTCAAAAACTCGAGTTTCCCTTGCGCCGATCGATGTGACCCCCAATTATCGCCCATCGAGTTGTAACTCGAGTTTCTGCCAACTCGTCCCAGCACTAGTGGGTAGCACTCTCAGTCACTTCCTTCACAGCTTGTGTACCGGGAACCCCCAGAGGAGGTTGGGTAGCCGTCAACTGCGTAGCAACGTCACCAGTGCCCTCAGAAAACATAACACTAGTAGAAGCACCCGGATCAAAGAAGGGGTGTTCTCTGGGCACCACAGAAGCAGAATTCACCGGTCTCACCGGAACAGCAAATGACTGGTTAATCAGCATAGCTTCCAGACGGGAAAATCTCTCACTCCACTTGTCATCAAGGGACTTGAGGTCGTCTGAAGTGGGCTTACTGCTGTGCTTCCGTTTACTAGACCTTGGGGAGCCATCAGAACGCTTCTTCTTCTGCTTGGGTGTAGAATCAACAGGAGACTGCGTCCCTGAATTGACAGGACCCAGCAGTGAAACCTCAGACGGATCAACAAGCTTGGGAGACGTACTTGTCAATTCTTCAGATTTCTTCTGGCTAGAGCGTTCTTTCCGTTCCTTGTAGGTGGGGGTTGCTAATTGGTGGATCTGAGCAGGCGTAAACGCCTTACAGATACTACAATCCAACTTCTTCACACAGGGGTCGTCTCCCACCCCCTTGTCACGACAACACGTGCATTTCTTATGGTTGTCAAAAAGGGCCATAACGTGCCCACAAGAACCTCGCTTCTGTCCAGGAGACGACATAAAGATCAGTAACGTTGTAGAATTACTCCGTACTAATAAAAAACAAGAAACTTGGAAGAGTTCGTTGTAAAACTTCAAAAACGTATCTCTGAAGAAAATCTTCTGCACACTCTTTTCGCGCCAAACGAAAAAGATGCTATGACGTCAATAGGTAAACAGGAATTGAAGTACGATGCGCCACCTGGCGAATGCACACTCTGTGACCGGTCCTGCCGGTAGTATATACAGGACGTCTTTTTCTGGCGTTTGGCGGGACCGGTCGCGCCGACCGGTAAAGCAATTGTCCATTGGATAGGATGTATTAACGCAATAAAAACTCAAAATCGGCTATTTTATGACCCCAGTTTAACCCATAAGAGGGGGTCGGGGGGTAAAACTGACCGGCTATTTAGACTCTCCATATACGCTTTCCCAATACCTCTTAATACATTCTGAAGCTATAAAAGCAACAATAAAGGAGATATAAGCCAAAAACTCAAAATCAGCTATTTTATGACCCCAGTTTGACCCATAAGGGGGGCCGTGGGGTAAAACTGACCGGCTATTTAGACTCTCCACATATGGTTTCCTATTACCTCCCAGTATATTTATAGCTCTGAATGCAATACCTAAATTTAAGGCTTTCAGATTGGAAGGTGTCAGAAAATCACTCATAAATGAGACATTTTTCAAGGGATTGCTCCCAAAATCTAATCAGCTCGCGTTTTCGATAGTATGAACGGGTGTGTCAAATTATAAGGCTCTGTAGCAAGTAGTTTTTCCTGAACTGTGATGACGGGGGGGGGTGGGGGGGGGGGGGGGTGGGGGGTGGGGGGGTGGGGGGGTGGGGGCAGTGTACTACAAAAAATTGTTTTTGATCATGTGACCTTCATAAAGGTCAAAGGTCAAATTTAAGCATGCAGAAAAATTTTATATTTATATTTATACCTGCACATGGTTAGGACAGGGTCGAACTATTGAGCAGATGGAAAAAGCTATATAATTTCAATTTAGCTGTTCCAAAATGTCACATAATTATGAAAATTAGATATTTCTCACTTAGCTTGGGACATAGGCTTCCAAACTTCTCACTATGTTGTATGTGGATGTGGACACTGAAGAGTGATGCAATAATGTCAGCTGACTGACAAGTCAGTTGACATAAAAAGGGGAACAAGCAACAAATATGAAGCTTATGACTTGTGACTTACGAGTTCAGTTTCACACCAGTGGGTAAACCTGACTGGTTTTCTGGACTGCTGCATATGGTGACCTGTTACCACAAAAATTCATTTAAAAGCTTTGAAAGCATTACCGAAGGAGTTAAAAGTCAAAAACACAACATATGCGATTTTATGTGCATGTGTGTAAAACCTGACTGGTAAAAACGGCTCATAAATTACTAAAGTTAGGTCCTCTCACTCCCAAAATCTATCTAACCGGCTTGAGAGTTTGATAACAGTAATGTAAAATTGCACCCTACCACACTAAATAGTTTTTGCCAAGTAGCAAGATGAACAGGTTGACCTGGAAAAAACTTCTTTTTCATGATGTAACCTTGATCATGGTGAAAGGTCAAATATAAGCATGTTCAAAAATTTCTCACGCCTAAGATATATGACTGCCAAATATGGATAGAAAGTACCCACTGATAAAGAAAATATTGAAGGCAGACTAGAATATAGCAAAGAAAATTGACCCAAAAACAAATAAATGCCTTTTATGGAGATGCTTGAACAGAACATTAAAGAACCTGAAAGTAGCTATTGCTCAGCTATGCCATGAGCTATGGATCTACAATTTCACTCTGTTATAGCTGACCCATAAGGAGATGAATAACATATTCAAACAAAATTCTTTAAATGCAATAGTTTTCAGGTTACAACTGATTTACCCAACAGTGAGAACCTCAAAGTAGCTATTGCTCCACTTTGCAATGAGCTACAGGTTTACTATGTTTAACATGTTTCAGCTGATCCAAAAGTATGTGAATGACATATTTAAAGAAAATACTCTACATGCAATAGTTTTCAAGTTAGAACTGATTTACTCAACAGTGAGAACCAGAATATAACTATTACTCAGCGATGCCATGAGCTACATGTCAGCAATTCCACTATGTTATAGCTGACCCATAAGTAGATGAATAACATATTTAAACAAAATTCTCTAAATGCAACTGTTTTCAAGTTAAAAGCAATTCACTCAGCAGTGATAACCTCAAAGTAGATATTACTCAGCTATACAAGGAGCTACAGGTCTACAATTTTACTATGTTATAGCTGACCCAAAAGAAGTGGAATAGCATATATTCATACAAAATTCTCTAAATGCAATAGTTTTTAAGTTACAAATGATTCTGCTCATTACAGAAGATAATGAAAAGTCAGAAAGTAGCTATTACACCCTTAGCTATTGGGATAGAAACCCAAGTTAGTCACCTTGTTGTAGCTATGGAAAAAATTGGCTGAATAACATATTTTAACAAAATGCTCTAAATGAAATAGTTTTTAAGTTATAAGTCACTTAGTGCATGATTTCATGAATTTTAATGCATTAAAAATTATTTCAAAAACTCAGAAAAAATAATTAAGGAAGATCCAGGCCTGATACTCATAAAATGGAATCTACTGGTGGTCTAGTACATACATGCAAAGTAAGAGAAAAGTCCCTGCAATAGGCAATGAGAAAACTGTGATAAAGTGTTGAAGTTTTCACACTTTTGGTGGGAGTACCTCACTTGTAATGGCTCTGGGGAACAGACAAACAGATCTATAAGCCTTGAACAAGTTTTTATTCTCGATTGATATCTTTTTAAACAAAACAGCATGTCTCTTGGCCTTGTACTTTTTGAGAAGTTCTTCAAGCAGACACAGCAGAGTGATACCATAATGTGAGCTGACTGACAAGTCAGCTGACATAAAATCAATGTGGGTTCTTAGTGATAGGTTTCATATCAGCAGAAGTACATTTTCTGTTGGATATATATCACGCATATCTATTTTCATATTGTTTCTAAAGCCTTTGAATTACCATAAAACTAATATTTGTACAAGATGATTGCCAGTTCACCAATGATATAATTGAAAAAAATTGTATTTGCCAAATTAAAAATGTACATATACTAATATACTACTTTCGGTGATTTGTTGCCACTTCACACTTACATACGAGATATATGATGTTTTATAATATTAAAATGTCTTACTAGGTAATGTGACTGATGTAAAAGTAAGGGTAGTATACAACCATCACTGAGTCAGTGTTTGGATTCTTTGGCATCAGTTACTTCATGTAAACTACTCTCACTACAAAAATATGTATACTTCACACAACAACGTGTTAACTGTATTAATTAAACTTACCAAGCTGTCCATTTAAGCTGTATTCTACTGACTTGAGTTGAGCCTTCGCAGAGTGAATCTTGCTTATGGCTTTCCGTGAATGGATTACTTCCTTGGCCAATACACTACACACATCCTTCTGACCCTTTTTGGCAGCATCTTTCAGTGATACTTTTATTTTATTTTCTTCTCTCTGTATTGCTAAAACAGAAAGCTATTCACATACATTTACTGTTACGTTTTTAAAGCACCAGTCTCAAAAGGTATGGTTATGAGAAGTCATGATCAATTAATGAGTCTGTAGCATTTATCTACAAGCCACACTCCAATGTTCTCAATTCTTTTTCACTCTGTATTATTATATAGGAAAAGTCGATTGCCTAGGTTTCCAGATATCAATATGTACTTTCTATCAATCGAACCCAAGTCATTAGTCATAGTCAACATTGTTTGATTCTCATTTAATATTCAAACTCATGTACTTGCAGTATATCTGAGGTATATTAACTATGTTTTCTTCATTTATGTTGAATAGTTATTATATAAGCAACATTTTCTTTTCTGATAATTCTTCTGAATAAACATCTTTATTCACACAAAATCAAAAGCCTAGCTTGGTCTCAGAAGTGAATGCATTTTTTTTAAATTCCTGTTGTAAGTTGGAAAGAGACTTACAATTGATTTGCCTGTCAAGTTTCCGACCTTCTTTTCTCAACTGAGAATTCCATTCCCTAACCTAAAAATACAAAATATGCAAGCACAAATCACAAAACTCAGACGATATGCTGTGTGAAACAAATTTATCAACATTGCTTCATTCTTATAGTTAACATCCACCTTATGAAGAAGTGGTTCCAGTTAGCAGTTGGTTTGAACAGGAAAACCTTGACAGTTGTTGAACAGTCTAATTCAGCTTTGTTCCCCTGGCTATAAAAATTTGGATTTGAGAATGATGAAACCAAAAAAGCATCAGAGATGCCCGTACCCCACAGCCTGGGGAAATAGTTTTCAACGCCATGACATATAGAAGTAGTGAAACAGTACCAAGACCGGAATACTTTCAGCGCAGTGTCACATATATAAAGGTCCAAATAATGTTTAAGTAGAGAAAATAACATCTAAGAGAAAATAAAATGTATGTAAAGATAAAGTACTAAAACAAGACAATCCAATAGCAAGATGACAGCATTAATCAGTAAACTAAAAATATGAAGCTGTAAAATTTATTAATTGCAGAATAGCTGTCAATGGAAATAGCATAATTATGTAAAAGTGTACATAATAATCAGTTGTAGAAATCCATATATCCTTGTCATAAGAGAAAGATGTCTCAAATATGGCAGCTGAACACACTTTGGCAGAGCAAAAAGGTCACACCATGATGCACACATACATTTACATACACCCCCTAACCAATGTCCCTACCAAGTGTCAACCTTCTACACCTTATGGAATCCAAGAAATAGCCCAGACAAGATTTTATAGGTCAAGGTCACTACAGCAAGGTAAAAGGTCAAATCAAGGTCACACCATGACAGTGCACACCTACACCTCCTAACCAATGTCCCTACCAAGTATCAACTTGCTACACCTTACCGTTTCCAAGATATAGCCTGGACAAGATTTTAAAGGTCAAGGACACTACGGCGAGGTCAGAGGTCAAATCAAAGTCACACCATGACATTGTACACCTACAATCTCCCACCAATGTCCCTATCAAGTATCAACTTTCTGCACCTTACAGTTTCTGAGATATCGCCAGGACAAGATTTTATATGTCAAGGTCACTATGGCAAGGTCAAAGGTCAAATCAAGATCACACCATGACGTTGCACACCTACATCCCCTAACCAATGTCCCTACCAAGTATCCATTTCCTACACCTTACGGTTTCTGAAACATAGCCCAGACAAGATTTTATAGGTCAAGGTCACTACGGCAAGGTCAAATCAAGATCACACCATGACGAGGCACACCTACACCCCCTAACCAATGTAACTACCAAGTATCAACTTCCTACACCTCACGGTTTCCGAGATATAGCCAGGACAAGATTTTCAAACTCAAGGTCACTACAGCAACGTCAAAGGTCAAATCAAGGTCAGACCATGACGTTGCACACCTACAGCTCCTAACCAATGTCCTAACCAAGTATCAACTTCCTACACCTTACGGTTTCTGAGATACAGCCCGGACAAAATTCTTCCCGCCGCCCACCCGGACACCATGGGTGAAAACAATACCCCGACAGTCCTTAAGGGCTGTGGGGTAAAAACAGATTTTATACCAGAAGTACTGTTACAAAACTAGAAATAGGACGCCCTGTTGATAGTAGCTGCGACATATGAATAGAAACAGGATAGCATAGAAGAACACACATTATCATGTGTAATGTCCACCCCATGAACCTTTTGCCAAAATTGTACAGTAGTCTTACAAGACCCTGTTTCATTTGTGAAATATATCAATGATGGTTAAATATTTATTAGTGTACATGTAAATTATTTCAGCTTCATGCCTTTTTGCATTGGTTGGGTCGAAAATTGTGACGAAATCACTCTATCTTGCACGGTTAAGAAGATCGAAGCAAATTTCTGTTTTTCTATTTTTGGCAAAAATTTGAAAATTCAAAATGGCCGCCATTTTTGGGAAGAGGAAATTTTTTTTGAAATTCCAAGAGTACATTTCTTAGATACCCTATGGGTCGAAAATTTCACCGAAATAACTCTATTTTGCACGGTTAAGGCAAATTTGTGTTTTTCCATTTTGGGCCAAAATTTGAAAATTCAAAATGGCCGCCATATGTCGGGAGGGGAAAATTTTTTGAAAATTGCCAAGAGTACATTTCTCAGATACCCTGTTGGTTGAAAATTTCGATGAAATCGCTCTATCTCGCACGGTTAAGGAGATAGAAGCAAATTTGTGTTTTGGCATTTATGGCAAAAATTTGAAAATTCAAAATGGTCGCCATTTTTGAGAAGGGGAAAATTTTTCGAAAATTGCAAAGAGTACATTCCTTAGATACCCTGTGGGTCGTAAATTTTGACGAAATCGCTCTATCTCACACGGTTTAGGAGATATGAGCACATTTGCCTTTTTCAGTATTCAAAATAGCCAATTACTCATTTATTTAATTAATTACTCACTCATCTATGAAGCAATTACCCCCAAAAGCAATCCCATACAAGCTATTAACCCAATGATCCTCCATACCAAATTTCAAAAAGCTAGGCTTAATAGCATTCCTTAAAATGTCTGGAAACCAAAGCGATACTCAAAAGTAGCAAAGTAGCTATTACTCAGTTAGCTATAGAGCTATCATCACCAAAAGCAATCCCATACAAGCTATTAACCCAATAAACCTGCATGCCAAATTTGGTAAAGATAGGATAAGAACTGTTGCCTAAAATGTCTGGAAACCAAGTGGGTGGACATAATTAATAGTTTATCACTATCTGGACGTAATATTTCAGCTTTTATTTTAGAAAATATGACAATATAAACCGTTTGCCTTTTCCCAAAACATATTCAAGCAAAGGGTGTTTGTTTACTTGCAATACCAAATGAGGTTTGTCATGCACAGTAAAGTGGCCAAGGCCAACTGATCAACTAAATCAGCATTGTGATCCATGCCATAGCTGTGGCAACTCAACCACAAAAGCCTTCTTTGTGTAAAAAGTGTGGATTTCTAGGGATAAAAATAATATGCACCGACCGAAATGCAAGCAATAACTAGATAGTAACCAAAAATCAAAGGATGGCGACCCTTATAATCTCCTTGTTTAGCGGAAATAAACCTGGAGTGTTGACAATGTTAACCCCACATAGGATTAAAGATTTGAATAAAATAATTTCCTGCTGAATAAAACTTGATAAAATTATTAAACTTGGTTTAATGTGTTAACAAGAAATCAGTGCCTCTCAATGGGCTCTGTGTCAGCTGACTTTTTGTTTTGAGCTTCAGGGTGAAAGTGGAAGTAAAGGAAAACTATTAGACGTAGCAAGGACTAATATGACCTTTAAGGGAGGGTCAAAGGTCAAATCTGAATTACGGTAACTGCTGAAAAGTGAGATAGTAGCTATCATTCACTTACAGACTTGGCAACAACTTTGAAACTTAACTATGTTATAGCTCACAAAAATAGAGAACACCCTTGAAAGAAATTTCGCAGTTGCAACACTTTCATCCATTTACTAATTGTGTTAACTGCTTAAAAAATAGCCAGCCTGGGCAGGCAAGAGCCTGGGCAGGCAAGAGTCCCAGCCCGCAGATACAACTTAATGGGCACCAGCATTGAGATTTGGTAAAATCTTAGGAACAACTTTAGTTGTAAGAAGTATACAGAATCCACAAAATGTGGTCAGATGTAAGAACTTTAGAAGTTGAATGAAGAAACTTATATATTTTATTTATTCATAATGTGAGTTCCAAGCCCAAGGACCAATATATAAGAGGTATATGGTTATTTTAGTATGATGACCCCACTCAACCTTAAAGCAGGGATCATAGGTCAAATTTGACACTTGCTAAAGATTCACAAGCCATAATTTCTGACAAGTAGTTTTAATATTTTTCATAATTTGAGGTCCTAGAACCAAGTATAAGGGAGATATATTTCACACTTGCAAAATATTTGCAGGCCATGATTTCCTATAGGTTGCTTTCTCATTCCGAACCCCTAGGACCAATGATAAGGGAGATAGATATAAAGCCATTGCGATAATTGGCTGATAGGGACCATATTGACAAATTTGCTGAAACAGCTAGTAAGTAAGTAAGAAGCACTTATAAAGGGCCGAAATTGATGTAAACATCTTCTAAGGCACTGATGTCTAAAAAGGGATAGTCCAGATCCAAAAAGCAGGTCAGTATCCATATTAGCGTCCGATAGGGGAGATAGGCTATGATGGAGGATAGGCTAATCTGAAAAGATACATTTCAGCTGTTTCCTGAAACCAGAGATACTTTCCAAAGTTCTAATGGCTTGAGGGAGCTTGTTCCATTCTGGGGGAGCAGCTACTGCAAAACTTTGCAACCCTGCGCATTTATTCTGTTTAGACGAGGAAATTGACAGGCGGTTACCCCATGTGAGATCACTCCACTTAGCTAGAGAGGAGAGATATGGCTTTACGGTTTTAGGTTGGCTAAAATTTATGGCTTTATAAGTAAGGAGGCTGTATTTGAACAATATATGGTATTGAATGGGGAGCCAGTTTAGTTGGTGCAGGAAGCGTGTGACATGACTAAATTTGTTTAGTTTGTATGCAGTACACAAAAGGCATTTTGAACTCTTTGTGGTCTGACAGTATATGCCTTCTTTGTGAGATAAAGCAGTGGATTACAGTAATCCAGGTGACTGCTTACCAAGGGATTTGCCACCTTCACAGCTGTTTAATGATTTAGATACCTGCTGACCCTGCATAGTTCCCGGGGATTGTAGTAACATGTGTGACATAGATTAGCCACATGTCATTGCATTGAATTGTCAGCATCCAGGATGACACCAAGGTTTTTGACTGATTTAGCTGGTTCCATGATATTGCCAAGGAAACTTACTGGGAATGATGACTTCATGGATTCTTCTTTTATCGTCACCAATTACTATCAATTCCATCTTATAAGGATTTAGTTTAAGTTTGTTATTTCCCATCCACACCGGACTGCCTCAAGGGAGTTTGCCAGTTCAGTGGTGCCAGAATCAAAGTTCCTAGAGACAAATTCCAAGTAAATTTGTGTATCGTCTGCATATAAGTGATGGATAAAATTGAATTTATATATGACTGAACTAAGAGGGGTTGTATATAGGGTAAAAAGGAGTGGGCCCTGGACTGAGCCTTGAGGAACTCCATAAGGGAGTTGAAAAGCATCTGAAAGATGTCCATCTATTTTGATTCTCCGTTTCCTTGAGTTGAGGTATGATTGAACCCACTTGAGCACAACCCCATAAATGCTGTACCAATGCTGGAGGCAGTCAAATAGGATTGAGTGGTCTATTGTGTCAAAAGCTGCGGATAGGTCCAGAAGGACTAATCAAACAGCAGTACCCTTGTCTTTTGAGGTGGCACTGTCATACTGTATTTTAAGCAATGCAATTTCAGTAGAGTGAAAAGCTCTATATACAGACTGATTCCTGTTGGATATACCCTCGTAAGCAATGTGCTCATTTAATTGCTTAGCCACAGCTTTCTCTACAAGTTTGGAGGTGTAGCTGAGGTTGGATACTGGTCGATAATTTTTTAGAGTGTTTCTATCAAGACCAGACTTTTTAAGCAAGGGTGTGACATGTGCAGTCTTGAAACAGGATGGGAAACTGCCCTCCTGTAAGGAGTAGTTCACAATATTTATAATAGGAGTCAAGAGTACACTGATACAATCAAGGACCCAGGATGTTGGGATTGAGTCTAAGTCACATGACTTATTTGGTGTAGACTTAAATAATTTTGAGAATTTCGTCCTCTGACATGGTCCGAAAAGCAACAAACAATTTTTTGTAGGAACATGGGACAGGGGGATCAGCATCAGTAGACGATAATCCAGACCTTAGTTTGGCAATTTTGTCTGCAAAATACTTGCCAAAATTGTTGCTTAAACTGTTGATAGTAGTATGATCTGGGAGTACAATTTTTGGTGAAAAATGCAGGACTTTTTTTATGGAATTCCACAAGGCCTTGGGGTTATCTTCATTTTCAATAACCATGTTACTGTAGTATTTGGTTTGTGAACATTCCAAGAGACGGTTGAAGTGGTTCAATGCGGCTCTGTTCCACTTTACAAGTTAACTGGTTCAAACATTAAGCAAAACAACCTTCAGTGGTCAAATGAGCATGATTTAGCTTTTCAAACTTTGAAGCCAAAACTGACTGAAATTCCCTTATTAGTGTACCCGAATAGAACTAATTTATGCAAAATGGCCATAGCAGCTAAGCTTTTGCAAGCACAGAATGGCTTGGAACGGATAGTGTTTTATGGTAGTTTTATACTAACGCCACCTCAAAAAAATATTGATTTGCTTGCAATTGTATGTTTCACCCGACAATGCCATCATTTCTTGTTAGGATGCAAGTTCATGATCTGGACTGACCATAACAGCTTAGTTTGGTTGATGAGATTTCTCGGGACCCAGGGTCAACTAGCTAGATGGATAGAAGAGTTGTCACAATTCACAATTCAACATGCAAATCTTGCATCACTAAGGTAGAAAACACAGTAATGCAGATGCTCTATCCAGAACTCCGGACCTACTAGAACCATGTCACTGTGAGTCCATTACTGAGCTGGAACTGACCTTAAGAAGCTCAAGCGTGGAGGTTGTCCTTATTGCACCAGGGCACATCACCAATGGTCAAGGTTCGATGAAGAAGTTGACGGCATAGTCCCCTTATCATTTAGGACTCCTACAGTCACCATACAGATGTTGCAGTTAGATCATTGGTTATCTGCCCGTTAAACCGGTTGACCAGATTGTCTCAGCTCAAGGAGATGATGCAAACTTAGAACTACCACTTGAGTTTCTTAGGACTGAAGAGGAACCAACTGAGTATTTCTTGATCCTGGAAGGATTGAGTCTTGTTCTACAGATATGTCTCTGATGATCCATTTGAACCTGAAACCTACAAGCTGGTAGTTCCAGAAAGTCTGCACCAAAATATACTTGAACTGTCCCATGATATACCAACTGGACACTTGGGCATAACCAAAACTTCAGCAAAACTCAAATGCAACTTTTTCTGATATAAAATGCAAACAGATTTGTGAAATCCTGCTGAAAATGCAGCATTAACAAAAACCTCATAGAAAAGACAAGGCCAAACTTGGGACTTTTCATGCTGGCGTGCCCATGGAACGTGTCCATTCAGACAATTTAGGTCCTTTTCCCTGACCATAATGCGGAGACGATAGCCCAGGCCAGGGTTGAAGGATTTATTGCAAGATGCGGTTGCCCACTACAGATCCATATGAATCAGGGTCGAAAATTTACTGGGAATTTGTTCACCCGGGTGTGTCAACTGCTACATATTGAGAAAAACCAGAACGACTCTGTACCATCCTGCATCAAATGCCCTGTTTGAAGGGTTCAATAAGACATTGCTTCAAATCATTCGTGCTTATCTGAAAGGAAACCAGTGGACCTAGGATGAGAATCTCCAGTTACTTGCTGGAGCTATACGTGCATCAGTCAACAGGACTACAGGTTTTACTGAAAATCGAATGATGTTGGGATGTGAAGATCTGGAGCCAATCAAATTTATGCTGGGGACGGCTAATCAACACCAAAGACAAGACACTCTTGTGGAGTATGTCAAGACCCTAGAAGAACAAGTCCATAAACAGCTAGAGATACTCTCTTGTCTGTTCAGCATTGACAAAAGAAAGACTATGATCTCAAAGTACTTGAAAGAAAGTACAATGTTGCAGATTTAGTGTATCTCACAAAAATAGCATCAGAGATGCCCGTACCCCACAGCCTAGGGAAATATTTTAACACCATGAGATATAGAAGTACTGTATCAGTACAAAGTTCAGAATACTTTCAGAGCACTGTCAGTTATATAAAGGTCCAAACAATGTTTAAATAGAGAAAATAATTTCTAAGAGAAAGATAATGCCTCTACTCTTTATCTACATCTGGCATGGCCGATTTATGGTTTAGATGTTTTGAATATTACCATGCATACAGAAGTGGTAATACATTCAATGAATGCTTATGTGTGGTGTTGGAGCAAAATCTGTGGCTCACTTGATGAAATTCCATCTGTTACAATGGGAAGTTGTAAAAGTAAAATTCTTAATGAATTCTAATATGACTATAACAGTGCTTAATCTGCATCAAAAGACAGACCCAAAGGCGCAACAAGATTTTAAGGTCAATAACAGTAATAAATATTTTTAAGGACTATAACAGTGCTTAATCTGCATCAAAAGACAGACCCAAAGGCGCAACAAGATTTAAGGTCAAGGTCACTACAACAAGGTCAAAGGTCAAATCAAGGTCACACCATGATGCTGCACACCTACACCCCCTATCCAATGTCCTTAGTAAGTATCAGCTTCCTACACCTCAAGGTTTCCGAGATATAGCCTGGACAAGATTTTATAGGTCAAGGTCAATATGGCAAGGTCAAAGGTCAAATCAAGGTCAGACCATGACGTTGCACACCTACACATCCTAACCAATGTCCCTACCAAGTATTAACTTCCTACACCTTACGGTTTCTGAGATATAGTCCGGACAAGATTTTATAGGTCAAAGTCACTATGGCAAGGTCAAAGGTCAAATCAAGGTCAGACCATGACGTTGCACACCTACACATCCTAACCAATGTCCCTACCAAGTATTAACTTCCTACACCTTACGGTTTCTGAGATACAGCCCGGACAAACTTTTTCCCGCCCGCCCATCTGGATACCATGGGTGAAAACAATACCCCGACAGCCCTTAAGGGCTGTGGGGTAAAAATTGGACAAAGTAACAAACTGAAATCAATCTTGAAAGGTTCATTCTTTGGTGATCGAAGTGATCTCTCCTGTGTTATTTAGGATCAAAGGTCGTAAAAGAGAGGTAATTTCGCAACACTACAGGCTAAAGCCTTGCATGGACAGGTCTATTCCCATGTGGATGCATCGTCTTAGACACTGTGTGTTAGACTTAGATGAGACACTGCCATATGAAGAAGATGAGGATGACAAATAAGGATTGACCAGATTATTTCAACCACCCCAACCTCACCAGGACATTGTACAAATTCAAGAAAGTCCTCAAGTGTTTGATAATCAGGAGACTTCAAATGATGATTTAACTCAAAACTCAGAATCATTTCTTGCTGATTTGCTCGAATCAAATTCAGAACTATTGTTTGCAAATCAAGAAACTGTAGAATTAGCTCCCCAACCTGCATCTCAGCCTATTAGAACTACTAGGGTTAGGAAAAAACTGCACATTTGAAAGACTACTTAATTTGATTGTAGTTAATGCCATAATTAAGTTATATGCTTTCTTACTAATACAAAGTTTCGAAATTCGCTTAACTACTTTGGCTAAACATAAAATTTAAATGCTTCTTTTTTTCCTTTTCAGAATACGCACAGTTGTCAAGTTCTTGCTCAAGTACCATTGAATTCGAGTAATTCAAGCCTTAATATCAGATTCCTACTGCTATCTTCACTTTTAGTGGAAATCTTCTATACTTGATTTGAGAATAGAATTGTTCGTACCTGAAGAGCAACAAGTTTTTGCAATGCTCAAAGCTCGGCATCCTAATATCTCGTCTGCAGAGATATTCAGGGTGATGGCTGAACCGGTGAACTGCATCCAACCGCTGACCAAGCAAAGTTGTTGATTAACTGTATGGGCCAATTAAGAAGAATGGAACAAGGCAACCCTGCTGTTGCTGAAAGTCTTACTTCTACTGAGTAACTGTGGAGACTGAGTCAATGTCCACTCAGCCATGCACTTCCACCCTTATGGGGCTGGAGCAACCACCCATTGAAGAGGCTGCTATAAACCTTTTAGTGAGCCTTTAATTATTCTTGACAGCTCGGTGCCTCTTGAGAAAAATTGGCTATCTGCAATACTTTTAGAGATAATTCGCATTTACTCATTTTGAGTAGGTGAGTAATTAGCTATGGGTCTGAAACTTCACCAAGTGAAAGCTCTCCCAAAAGTAGGTGAATGAGTTATTTGAGAAAAATTGGCTATCTGCAATACTTTTACAGATAATTCGCATTTACTCATTTTGAGTAGGTGAGTAATTAGCTATGGGTCTGAAACTTCACCAAGTGAAAGCTCTCCCAAAAGTAGGTGAATGATTAATTTGAGAAAAACTGGCTATCTGGAATACTTTTAGAGATAATTCGCATTTACTCATTTTGAGTAGGTGAGTAATTAGCTATGGGTCTGAAACTTCACCAAGTGAAAGCTCTGCCAAAAGTAGGTGAATGAGTTATTTGAGAAAAATTGGCTATCTGCAATACTTTTAGAGATAATTCGCATTTACTCATTTTGAGTAGGTGAGTAATTAGCTATGGGTCTGAAACTTCACCAAGTGAAAGCTCTCCCAAAAGTAGGTGAATGAGTTATTTGAGAAAAATTGGCTATCTGCAATACTTTTAGAGATAATTCACATTTACTCATTTTGAGTAGGTGAGTAATTAGCTATGGGTCTGAAACTTCACCAAGTGAAAGCTCTCCCAAAAGTAGGTGAATGAGTTATTTGAGAAAAATTGGCTATCTGCAATACTTTTAGAGATAATTCCCATTTACTCATTTTGAGTAGGTGAGTAATTAGCTATGGGTCTGAAACTTCACAGAGTGAAAGCTCTCCCAAAAGTAGGTGAATGAGTTACTTGAGAAAAATTGGCTATCTGCAATACTTTTAGAGATAATTCGCATTTACTCATTTTGAGTAGGTGAGTAATTAGCTATGGGTCTGAAACTTCACCAAGTGAAAGCTCTCCCAAAAGTAGGTGAATGAGTTATTTGAGAAAAATTGGCTATCTGCAATACTTTTAGAGATAATTCGCATTTACTCATTTTGAGTAGGTGAGTAATTAGCTATGGCTCTGAAACTTCACCAAGTGAAAGCTCTCCCAAAAGTAGGTGAATGAGTTATTTGAGAAAAATTGGCTATCTGCAATACTTTTAGAGATAATTCGCATTTACTCATTTTGAGTAGGTGAGTAATTAGCTATGGGTCTGAAACTTCACCATGTGAAAGCTCTCCCACAAGTAGATGAATGAGTTATTTGATAAAAATTGGGTATCCGCAATACTTTTACAGATAATTAGCATTTACTCATTTTGAGTAGGTAAATAATTAGCTATGGATCTGAAACTTCACCATGTGAAAGCTCTCCCAAAAGTAGGTGAATGAGTTATTTGAGAAAAATTGGCTATCTGCAATACTTTTAGAGATAATTCGCATTTACTCATTTTGAGTAGGTGAGTAATTGGCTATGGGTCTGAAACTTCACCATGTGAAAGCTCTTCCAAAAGTAGGTGAATGAGTTATTTGAGAAAAATTGGCCATCTGCAATACTTTTAGAGGTAATTCGCATTTACTCTTTTTGAGTAGGTGAGCAATTAGCTATGGGTCTGAAACTTCACCAAGTGAAAGCTCTTTGGGATAGCTGCTCTGCAGAGATACCCTGAAGATAAAAAATTTCGTTGAAATCGCTCTATGTAGCACGGTTTTCGAAATATTAGCATTTTTGTGTTTTGCAATTTTTGCGCAAAAATTCGAAAATTCAAAATGGCCGCCATTTTTGGCAAGACAAAATTTTTTTTAAAATTGGCATGGCTGCTCTGCAGAGATACCCTGAAGATAAAAAATTTCGTCGAAATCGCTCTATGTAGCACGGTTTTCGAAATATTAGCATTTTTGTGTTTTGCAATTTTTGCGCAAAAATTCGAAAATTCAAAATGGCTGCCATTTTTGGCAAGATAAAATTTTTTTTAAAATTGGCATGGCTACTCTGCAGAGATACCCAGTGGGTCAAAAATTTCGTCGAAATCGCTCTATCTAGCACGGTTTTCGAGATATAAGCATTTTTGTGTTTTGCAATTTTGCGAAAAATTCGAAAATTCAAAATGGCCGCCATTTTTTGCGAGAAATTTTTTGTTTGAAAATTGGCATGGCTACTCTGCAGAGATACCCTGCGGGTCAAAAATTTCGTCGAAATCGCTCTATAAGCATTTTTATGTTTTGCAATTTTTGCGAAAAATTCGAAAATTCAAAATGGCCGCCATTTTTGGCAAGACAAAATTTTTTTGAAAATTGGCATGGCTACTCTGCAGATATACCCTGTGGGTCAAAAATTTCGTCGAAATCGCTCTATCTAGCAGGGTTTTCGAGATATAAGCATTTTTATGTTTTGCAATTTTTGCGAAAAATTCGAAAATTCAAAATGGCCGCCATTTTTGGCGAGACAAAAATTTTTTCAAAATTGGGATAACTACTCTGCAGAGATACCCTGTGGGTCAAAAATTTCGTCGAAATCGCTCTATCTAGCACGGTTTTCGAGATATAAGCATTTTTGTGTTTTGCAATTTTTGCGAAAATTTCGAAAATTCAAAATGGCCGCCATTTTTGGCGAGACAAAATTTTTTTGAAAATTGGGAAAAGTACTCCGCAGAGATATCCTGCGGGTCAAAAATTTTGTCGAAATTGCTCTATCTAGCACGGTTTTTGAGATATAAGCATTTTTGTGTTTTGCAATTTTTGCGAAAATTTCGAAATTTCAAAATGGCCGCCATTTTGGGCGAGACAAAAATTTTTGAAAATTGGAAAAACTACTCCGCAGAGATACCCTGCGCTTCAAAAATTTCGTCGAAATCGCTCTATCTAGCACGGTTTTCGGGATATAAGCATTTTTGTGTTTTCCTTATTTGGAAAATTCGTAATGATTAATTAATCATTAATTACTCGGCCATTTCTTGTCCAATCAATGCCAAAATCTAATGATTTCCAGATTTTAATAGAATGAATGTATTTGCCAAGTTTCAGGTGAATTGATAAAATTCCTTTCAAGTTATCATCCGGACAAGCTTCCCCATCGAAAAAAGACATTTTTGGTCATGTGACCTCTCTGATTGGTTGAAATGTCACTGCAGCATATTCAAAAAAATTCCCCAAGGCTACTGCCTAAACCTGCCAAATTTGAAAAGAATCCGCCTAACGGTTACAGAGTTATAAGGAAAACAAAATGCGGAGCCGGCGGAGCCGGAAGCTCTCCCATACACAAACAAGCGTCCCTTGCGGGACGCTTAATTACTCCCAGGGGTATATTTTCTAGAAACAGGCCTGCAGTTTGTCATTTCATATTTTACTATCTTTTAAGATTTATGATAATAATACCTTCCATTTGGGTGGATCCATTAGTTTCACTTGTTGTACAAATTCTTTAAATGAAACAAAATCATGAAACTCATTATGCAGACTTGTACTTTATCATTGTGTGTTTTTATTCCATAAATAATATCTTCCATTTTGGTGGATCCATTAGTTTCACTTGACATGCAGAACTTCTTTGAATAAACAAAATCATTATGCAGACCTGTACTTGATCATTGCCTAGAAAAGGGTGAAATATGTCCATTTCCAACAACTGAGTTTAAAGTAACCACTCTTGAACAAAGGACAATTTTAATCAAAATAGACAGTTTAACGGTGTTTATGTAGGCAGTAGGGCTGTAATCATTAGTGATTTCTGTAGATTGAGGATCGCCTGTTAGATACAGGTTGAACTCGAGTTGAACTTGAGTAAATGACACAAATATAAATAAAATAACAATGTCCAAATATTGTCATTAAGGGATCTGCCATTACATACAGATATATATGAGCACTTTATGGAACAGCCACGTAAATCAGGGAAATAAAAAAACAACCATTGCTCATTGATTTTTACGTCATCATGGTTAAAAAATTGCAAAAGTGGTAGTTTGTAACAAGATTAGTATATCATTATATACATGTATTTCTTAAAAACTCGAGTTTAAACTGCGTAAACCGATGTCATCCCCAAATATCGCCCATCGAGTTACGACTCGAGTTTCGGTCAACTCGTTACAGCACTAGTAGGCAGTCAAACAGATCATGAAAAAGTGCCTTAAATGTTAAAAAACCCCACATAGCCTGCTTATGGCAGAATCTAAAGTGCGGTCAATGTCTGTTATCTGTAACATACTGCTAGCATAAACAGGTTAGATATTTGTAATCTGCATTTTTTTACCTTTTATTTTGCTTTTTTATTGTAGAAATTATTGACTTCCCTTATATTCCTTATACACTGTTTAAATGACGATAATTTGAAAATGTTAATAATCTTTTATAATTATCACAGATGGCGGGGGGGGGGGGGGGGGGGGGGGGGAATTTTCATGGCGGGGGTGGGGACTATTTCCTAGAAAATCTTACCCCGGGGGGATATTTTATGGGAGGGAAGTTTTATTTTTACACCGGTCTTCATAGAAGCCTCCAGCTGCTGTTGCTGCGCAGGGTTCAAAAGTCGTTCATGAAATTGAAGATTTTAGCACCACCGCAAGAGAGAGACGTCAGGTCAGGTGACGTTTGGTCATCATTTTAATTTGGTTGAAGGCTTCTTTATGTTGGATGAGATTTTATTTATTTTTGGTTCTGAGCTCAGTGGATTAAGTTACTAAGAGCAGATTTTATTTCTGTGTATAATGTGTACTGGAATGTGGAAATGCAGTAGTAAGTTAAAAAAGTCTTCTCTCTGGACACTTAAGTTGTACAAGTCTTTGTCAAAAGATCTTGAGAGTACAGTGTTGGAAAGCCTTCAATATGTGATTAGTCTCTGTCAAGGAGACCTAATGCTTGCTAGTGGGATACCTAAATGTGTTACTGATGTGAACAGTTTTGTGTGGCTAAAAATGATATTGGTTGTAAAATATTAAAACTTGGTGTTTTAGTATAAAGTTACATGCAGACAACTTCAAATCCACTCAAGCACCCAGGTGGATTATGCAGTTAGAGGGCCACTTTCTTCAAAAATAAAGTGGTGAGTGGTGTCGTGAACCACAGGAATCAGGGAAGTGCGCCTGCCGCTTAAAGTTCAAGAAAGTGGAACCACGTCCTCAGTGGATGAATGAGTCAATCATCAAGATGACTGGTGTCTGCAGATTCCTGTGCTGTTGCATATTTGTTGTATCGCTGTTTTAAATAACTTCGGCACATATACATGTCGCAATGAGCGATTTCTGTCGGACAAAATTATTATTTAAACGGCAAATTTAACGGCTAATCCACCCTTATCCAAATATTAGGCACCATGGAGCCACATCAGAAAGTTGATTGGAATAGCCATGTAGGAGCCAGCAGCAGAGGGGGTCTTCAGCAACTTCTGCTTCTGTTGATGGTCAGGTGGATGTATTAAATTCTGATTCGGTTCTGAATGAAATGGTCGGTCATCGATGAGGATGTTGAGTTGCAAGTTCCTAGTGTGGATACTGATGAGGCAAGTTGGGATGAAAGCTTATAATTTTGTATATAGTAACCTTTCTTTTCTTGGTGTAACCTTTAAGTTTTCTTAGTGTGAGTTCTTTTGGGCAGTTGAGTGATAGTGTGTTTGCACGAATGTGTGTTGTATGTTTTATTTGTAACTGATTTTACTGATTATGGGATGGATGGAATGATTTATGGTATGGTTATTCTGGTTATATTTGTCCATGATTGGTGAATAAATTGAATGTGTGGACTTAGTTGACTATTTTTGTCCTTTGTATCGGATAAGCATCTTAGAGATTGTTAAAGTGTAAATGCCTGGGGGTCATTTCCCTTTGGAGAGTTGTATGTCGCAATTCGCGAATTCCGTTGGACGAAATTATTATTTAAACGGCTAATTTGCAGTTGTTTTTTGTGATTTTCGGCCATGTTGGATCCATGTTCGGCCAAGTGCGTCATATTTTCCTTAGAATATCCTGGTAACCCCCAAAACGGCGGGATTCTGCCCCAGTTACTGATGATAATTTGATTTTGGGATCATAAGCTTTCATGTCATGGCGGGGTGAAGATGTATAGTCAAGTATCCTTGATTCAAGGTTCTTGTTGATTCGAGTATCTAGATGTAAGACATAAGGCTACTTTAGTTCAGTACTAAGAATGTTGGAGTGATTGTGTGAGTTTGGCATGTTGGTTTAGTGTGTTGGATACTGATAGGTTAGCGTTTCACTGTTTGTGATGATACTTTGTGATTTGTGACTTATTTGTATTTTGACTAAATCTGTTACCGGAACTTTGTTTTAGTAAATGTGATTTTTACTGTGATTTAACTTTATATTTATGATTTGAATTCAGTCTTAGATTTATGATTTGCATTTCAAGTACAAGTGATGTTTAAAACAAATCTTATGATATATATCTGGTCACTAGCAAATGACTGAAGTAATCCCATCAGTAAATGCCAGTTTTTAATGTTTTAATGTAAATATTAATTTACTTAATTTATTTTTAAATGTGTGGTTGTGATACTGAATATTTGACAGCTTATTTAACTGCTGGGCAGTACAAATGTAAATATTGATTGCTGGTATTCAAAGCTGTGCTGTAAACTTAAGAGTATTATTGTGTTTAGCATTGACCTTGAACATAGGGACGTCACGACTCCAAATATTTCATGTCGACTAATCGCTTAGCACTATTTGTGTCGACACCGAATAACCGTCGAATTTATAAAACAACCAAAAATCTTAAGTTTCATATTGTAAAAAGGATTGAAAACGATAAATATGTGAAATAAAATGAAAATATATGTATATAATCTGTAAAGTTGAATAAATTTGCCATTTTCCTGCAACTTCTGCTTTGTTTATTTCAGACAGGAAGTGGGCGATATAAGAGGTATATGGTACTTCCGGTTTTATGTGAATGCATAAACAATGCAGAAAATGTGGCTGTTTTTGGATTTTAGCTTATTTTATGTGACAAGATGGACATATTTTGTGGATTCAGACCTTCTGCCATACTTTACACTACATTTTTGAGCGATTATTCTGACTTTAAAATACGAACCAGTAAATTGCACTATTCTAACCGTTGTTGATTAGTCGGCCAGTCATGACGGCCCTACTTGAACATTATTTTTTTTTTGTGCATAGCACTTAACATGAGTTTGTACTTTGGCAGGGGCATTTTCATGAATGTCAATTGTCGAGTGATGTAGCTGTTGAGTAGGGTATTCCTGTCATGGATGTCGAGCGACATGTGCTATCATTATGATGTATAGCCGTTGATTGTGAGTGATCAAGAAAATTTTAGCTAAGCTTTGTTCGTTTCTCTGGTGTTCTGCTTCCACTCCACCCCCCTTGGTCTACACTGGTCCTGCTAGTTAAGAACCACTAACAGCACCCAGTCACACACAACTTTGGCATATTGTCAAAATGCCGTCCATCAGTTTTAAAAAGGCACATTTTGGGACAGAATACTCCGTCTAGCATATTATAAATGTGATTTACATGCAACTTGTGACAACGGCATCTTGTGACCAACAACTCGTACCCACAACTCGTACATAAACATTATTTCTGCTTGAAATAGAAACGCTGCTTGAAGTGCGAGTATTTTATGTAAGGAGATCAAATACTTCAAATTATCATACCACCGTGGGGGTTGCCTAGCAATATTATGAAATAAAATATGCGAATTAGAAAACGTGAGGTAATGGAATTCCCAGAGGGCTTCCTAGAACTATTATAAAATAAATTATGCAAATTAGAAAAAAAAAAAACATGAGGAGATAGAAGTCTGTGGATTTTCCTGCAATATTTTAAAATAAATCATGCAATTTTGTGTAGGAGTTGTGGGTACGAGTTGTTGGTCACGAGATGCTCGTATACCGATAATACCGTAAATGTAAACGTAAGAGTAAATCTAGAAAAACAATTCTGCAGTTCAGCCAAAATCTCCAGTTTTATGTGGGGTCGTGTCACGGCTGTACACGCAAGTACAGTATCCATGCACCTATACAGTAGACACTCCGCCAAACAATACTGCTCAGCTACACAAGTTTGTCGCCTACCCAAGTTCGTCACCTGCGTTTATTGACAATATTTAAACCTATATTAGCAATTATCTTTCTTTGTAGGGTAGTGGTGGACTGGTGTGGACCAGTTCATGCCAGTGTACCTATTCACACCCACCCCCTAATTTCTCCAAAACAATCACAGTTACACAATAAATTATCAATGTGTATGATCAATTTGATAATTATCTATGTTGTGGTAAACAGTTTATCTATGAAAAATCATAAATCTTTGAGAAAATTGAGGGTGGACGTGAATAGGTACATGGTCCACACCACTAATACATCAATGTTATAAGCACCTGTTCCGCTTGTTTCATTACTGCCTTGCTACCAATTATCGCCGGGTACCAATTACCGCCAGTCAGAATTCAGACAGACATAACTTGTCAAATAGTACAAGTCTGTATTCACAAAGGAAGGATCAGTCCAATAAATATGGTATAACTGGTTCCAAAGTGAATAGAACAAATACACATCAAAAGACTTTGAAGATATATGGCTGCAAATGAAATATGACCATTTTATTGTTTGATGGCGGTAATTGGTATCCGGCGATAATTGGTAGCAAGGCAGTATCAATATTGCTTGTCCTTTTCAGTTTTTAAGGTAGGTGACGAACATGGGTAGGCGACGAACTTGGGTAGCTGAGCAGTACGGGCGTTTGTACGTTTAAAGGGAAATGGGTAGCTTACAGGACATCTCGCCCCAACTACCAACTCGCCCCAGAAAATTCGGGACAACTCGCCCCACATTATTATTGGTCCCAGAAAACAACTTACACTTGTATCAAACACTAATTAAGTAAATGACATAAAAAGAAGTTCATTACATTATTTGTAAATCTTATAATATAAAAAAGTATATTATATAAATTCATTATTATAGTTAAATATGATGAAGTAGCATGTCAGTTAATTAAATGCTTCATTCCACTGATTCTATCTCTAGTTTAAGTTCATCCTGGTCTTTCTTTTTGAAAATTGGTCTCTATAGTTTGCCACATTTTGAGGAAAATTCTTAAGTGTGTTTTTTAAATACATTTAAATTTCAAATAAAAATTCTGAAATTAAGTTCACTTATAAATGATTGAAATGCATTGAAATGCAAAAACATATAAGAATGCCACCACTGCTCATAGTATATTGCCAATTCATAACTAATGACCAAACCTAGCCTCCCTTTTGATTTCCTAATTGAGTAATTGTAACACCACTGAGCTTTAGATTTTGGTACTAAAGCTTGATATGGGGCGAGTTGTCTTTTTCTTAAATGGGGCGAGTTGGACATTGGGGCGAATTGTCTCGAACATTGAGGCGCAACTCGGAAAACTGACGGAACATCTTCATTAGATCCCGTTTAAACGGTATGTACTACCTACCGTTTCTTTGGGATCTTTCTTTTTACCTTGACCAAACAAACCCATATCTGTTCAATGCAACACACCACAAAATAAAGTCTATCCAAATTTTGTTTAGCAAAACCAAAAAGACTTCCTGAAACATTGAAAGTGAGGCTACGAAAACAAATAAGCATTTGTGCTAAACCTCGGAATGGACAACTCAAGGTATACGAGCATCTCGTGACCTCGGCAGTTTTATTCATTATGTCAACTTTTTTCCTTGACATAGGGTTCACGAGCCATATTTTTAGTGTAAAGGTGTTATCATCCATTCAGACTGAAGTAATGAATAGAAGGGATTAAGGATTTTTGGGATGGTAAGCTGATATATTTTCCTTCAATTTTCTCCTAAAGCTCTGACTGCATGGCTGAATTTCTTGGCATCTGATCATGAACCAGAGCAGTCAATAATAACAACCCAAATGAACTGATTCTGATCATCGACCAATGTTAATATGACCAGGCAGTGGAATTCAAAGCCCTTGCAGGTCAAAACATTATTCCTCCACATATGCTGGTGAATCTGATGGCTACAAATCTTCCACCAATGGTTTCAAGTGTGTATGGAAAAATCCATCTCTTCCTGAATAAGGCTTCTTTGGGGATCCAATCATGTAAGGTGGGTAAAGCAAATAAATTAATAAACCAGATCATTATTAACTATTCAACTGGAGACACATTAATAATTTCAATATGTTGCAAAACAAACTGACATATATGAACAAGAAATGAAAATTAACTTACAAAACCCTATAAAATAATTTGTTGACTGATTTCCCAAAATTAAGAATCAGTTTAAAGGTAGCAAGGAACACAATGTAAAGGTAATAATTTATTGTAATATTATACTATTTTGACCTCAGCTATGAACAAGCTAAACTACCACTGACACTAGAGACCACTGCATTCTCTTTGACTGCATCACTTCCTTGGGTGGTAAGGTGCAACAGCATTACACTACAGTAGTTTATTTCTTTAATAAGCAATTTGCGCCAGCCATTTGATAATTTTTTTAAATGTGAGCTCATTTATGGGCTTTTTGATAAGTACTATGCTTTGGTATTACTCCTCGGGCAATATCACTTGCCCGTGGGCTACATAAATACATGTGAAACAATATATCCAAGAAATAAGTGGTTTATTCTGTAAATATGACACATAAATGTTCCTGCACTTACATTTTAAATTTACAGTTGCTTTTAACCTCCCTAGCTGTCAGTTCAATAAATTTCCTGAATAGAATAGAACAAAATGGAAAAGAAAGCGAAATAGAAAACCGGGATGCTTCTTTAATTTGAAATCTACTTTTCTGTTTTTATATAGCATATATTTATGTCACATGTGTAGTAGATTATCAGTCAAATATACCCAATTAAACACAAAGTGCAAGAATATGCAGGTGCAAAGCCTAGTTGAAATAGACTGAGCATCGGGACTTGCAATGTACAAAGCTTGTAACGGAGGGACTTGAAATCACAGAAATCACATAAAACAAACTTTTTTTCAATTTCATATGCTTGACTGAGCTTGTAATGGTCCGTTCAGTGGTAGGTTGTGAGCCCGTGCACACCACCTGCGAGTTGGTACCTACCAGTGGAAAGTTTTGACCGTTCTTAACAATTCACTGTCTGTGTGTTTATGTGTAAATGTAAACAAGCACAAATCACAAAGAGAAAGAAATAAAAGAAATCACAATATTTCGCTATCCACCATGCAAAAGATATATATTTCATTTGTTATATGTTTTCTGAGGTTATTTATCAAAATCCCGAGTACCGAAACACTTCATTTAACATGTTTTTCATAACAAAAGCATGTGTATTCTGCATCTTTGTTGTCATTAGAGGTGAAGGTCACATATTGGAAAGTTTCTGGAGGCACCCAACTCACCAGTCGTAAATATCACCTGTGACACCGTTCTTGGCTGTGAGGTCGTGTTTACGGCCGGTAAGAACGCTGCATAAAATTCGAAATATGTGGCCTTAGCTTAGACCTTTAGTGTGCACCTCGAAAAATAGAAACTAAAAACGAAAGCAAGACGCAAGACTGTTTCCTGGGATAATAATTAGTGTGTTATTTTAAGCCGCTTCATAGTTAAACATGCATTTATGTCATATTTTACAGTATGCGAAATGAAGGATGATTTATAATGATTGGGCGATAATAAGTGTTTGGAGGTCATAGCACTATATAGTACACGGGTGGTCACGAAGATAAACGGTCACGGAGATAAACGGTCCTCAGAAATGCTCACATAAAAACAGTTAAAAGGTTTAAACAACAATATAACACAAACCAAAATCATGAAAAGCATTGTTTAAGTCTATTTTGTTGTTTAGTTTCTGCAATTTTGCTATTTACACTATTTAAATTTGAAAACTTTGAAGACCGTTTATCTTCGTGACCGTTTATCTTCGTGACCACCCGTGTAGTGGTTGTGACCAATTCACGCCCGTGTACCTATTCACGCCGATTTACGTGCAACTCGCTGTCATAGGAAGTCGTTAACGGAAACTCGCTGACACAACTCGCTGACAAGAAATATATATGTGCATATATATACAAGTTATCTTATTTGCTTATGGCCGTGAGTTCTGTAGTTTAAAGTATTTGAAATTTGTTGAGACGTCCATTTTATAAAATATTGTTAGGAAATGCCAGGGGAAATCCGTGACCTCATATCTTCTCATGAATATTAATGACTTGGGTGCTGTTGCCGTGATTTCTGTAGTTTAAAGTCTTCGTCTATGCTTCTATTTTATAAAATATTGTTAGGAAACTAGTATAACGTTTGTTTAATCTGCCATATCTAATTTGCATATTGTCAGCGAGTTGTGTCAGCGAGTTAGTGTCAGCGACTTCTCTTGTCAGCGAGTTGCACGTACACCTTCACGCCCACCCTCAATTTTCTTAAAGATTCATAGTTTTTCATAGAAAAGATGTTTACCACATCATAGATAATTATCAAATTGATCATATACATTCATAATTTATTGTGTAACTGTGATTGTGTTGGAGAAATTTAGGGGTGGGCGTGAATGGGTACACAGGCGTGAACTGGTCCACCACCACTACTGCTACCCTGCATAAGTTGGTCGCAGTCATAAGTTTGCCGCGGCTCATCTACAGGCTCCAGAAAGACAAATAGGTCATTGTACACCAATGAAAACTGTTGCATATAATAACTCTAACAATAATACATGGTTTCAGAGTGCAGTAGGCCATTCGTGTTAAAGCCCTGTGAAGCTGTGGTGAGGGTGGCCAACTTATGCAGGGAAGCAGTAAGTGTCTGTAAGATTTCTTCACCCATGAAATAATTTCCCAAAAATTAAAACAAAACCAAAGAAATTATTCTAATATTTTTATTGTTGTTAAATAACTGTTCAAGAATAAAAACCAACAAAACCATTAACTGTCATTCTAACAGTAAACGCCCAGGGACAAGGGAAAAATGAGCCACCACTCTGAAAACTAGGGGTGCAACCGAGCGGTCGACACTCGCCGAGCCAGGCAAATTTCACGAAAATTAGATCCCAACCTTGCTGGCATTAAATGGCATAATCCACACCATTTTTAACATAATATGAAGTATATTATATGTGACATCAGCTAATTCAAGCGATTCAAAACTTTTATCTTTTTATTTTTGTCATTTACGGGAACCACCATATTGAATGTTGGTTCCTGTAATGGTGGATACTAAACTTCACGACGGCTCGATGTCGAGTCGATTTTTTTTCTGCGAGCAATCAACCCGAATTATTTGTGCTGGTCACACCCCTACTGGGCTAGTTTGTACTTTACCGGTACGAGATTTGGGTGATAGTATAATTCCACGTTTTTTATCAGTTCCATTCTTTATTTTTATTGTAATACACAGGAATACTATTTCTGGGGGTTGGGGGCTTGCCCCCATTTATAACTTTTTAAATTCAATTTCATATTTCCTTGATAATTTCCTGCAATTATCAAATATGGCGGATCTCGTACCGGTAATGTAAAATTGCCCTCTTCATTTCATCCCATGCCCATACTGAAGAAATTATTTAACATTTATATTATGGTTAATCCTCTTATTTTCCGCCCATTATGTGTTTTTTAGCATTAAAATAGAGTAAAAATTCATGTTTTTCATTTAATAAAGCAACCCACATTAAGCAACTGTTATTTATTTATTGTGACCAAATGTGCATATAAATTTGTGAAACTTGCTGTTAGAACACACTTTACTACTTGTTTAATGGTTTGATTACACAGTAAACCACCATATATAGGGTGTCGCTGCAGTATAGTAAATTGTTCTGGATAAAATATGCTGCAGTACAGATCGCCACACTCCAACACTTTATCTCCAATGAGGTTTCTAGAAATAATCATTTTCATTCTTTACTGCTTCGCACCATATTATAGCACAAACCTCATCTTGGCACAAAACGAAAGATAGAATATTTAATAACAGGTGTGATTTATCTCACTCACTCATGCATTTCGACGTACCATATATGTTAGATGAAATGACAATGTATATAAATTAATTGGCTTCGGAAAATTCTTTATCCAATTGTGCCAATTTGGGGTGCTGATTTTAAGCAGAAATTATATTATCGCCACTTAAAAAGCACTGTAAAATGTTTATTGTTTTGGATTTATGTTGGTAAAATTCTTTTGTAGCTTCTGCTTGTGTCAATTATTTCAGTTGAAAGAAATCCACGGAATTACACTTAAAACAAGCAAAAATAAGGTTTTTGTGTCCAAGTTGTGCCAAGTTATGGCGGGAAATAGTAATTAAATTAATTAATTTGTAGACAAAAAGTAGACTGGTTTACAATCCTCTCTAGGCCTCACACCACTAACAGAAGTACAACGGTTAAAGTGTCTAGACGAGGCAGTAATTGTAGAAACTTCAAAGACATTAGCTATTAAGCCAGGAAGGAGATTTTTCAATGCCAAAATACTCAACATGTTTTTCTCAGTCAATATCCTAAATGTAATTTCCTGTCTCCGGCTAGAGGTGAGACCCCTGCAGTTGTGCGGCTTAAGCCTTTGGCAGCGTTTGATACCGTTGATTATGGCACACTCTTAGATTGTTTGAGGTCTTGATTTGATTTTGTTGGTCTAATTCTGGATTGGTTCAAAGTTTCTCAAAATCATTCTAGTGTAAGTTTCCACTTTTATGCTGAAGATGCACAGTTATGTGTTCATGAAGAACATGAAGAATGTGGCTCATGCCTTTGACAGGTTAAAAAATAGCCAGCCTCGGCAGGCAAGAACCCCAGCCCGCAGGTACAACTAAATGGGCAACAACATTGAGATTTGGGAAAATCTTAGGAAAACTTTAGTTGTAAGAAGTATACAGAATCCATGAAATATTGTCAGATGTAAGATTCACAAACCATGATTTCTTACAAGTTGTTTTCATATTTTGAAGCCGTAGAACCAATTATAAGGGAGATATAAGGCCCCTTTTGCATGATGAAGATTTGACCTTCAAGCAGGGTTCAAAGGTCATATTTGACACTTGCAAAGATTTGCACAGAACGATTTACAAGAAGTTGTTTTCTCATTCCAAACCCCTAGGACCAATGTCAAGGGAGATGTTTTGATATGCCCCCCCCCCCCCCCCATTTGACATAAAAGATGTGATATGACAACCATCTTGTTTTCAAGACAAGGCCAAAATTACTCTTAGGCAAGCTTTCCTAGCCATTTACATTTTATAAAAATCTGACACAGCTAGCTGCAATATTTTACATTTTAGAACATATCAATGATTTTCAAGCAATCGGCTATGGCGGCCATGTTGTTTTTTAAAATGAGTACCATAATTTTCTACAGACATGATTTCACAGCCATAAACATTCTCTGCAAATTTGGTTATGATATCTTCATAACTGATTGATATATAAAGCTGGATTTAAAAATGTGATAAATGTACACATGCATGCACACACACTTGGCGGGCGGGCGGCGGGAAGAAGTTTGTCCGGCCTGTATCTCAGAAACCATAAGGTGTAGGAAGTTGATACTTGGTAGGGACATTGGTTACAGGGTGTAGGTGTGCAACGTCATGGTCTGACCTTGATTTGATCTTTCCGTAGTGACCTTGACCTATAAAATATTGTCCAGGCTATATCTCAGAAACCGTAAGGTGCAGGAAGTTGATACTTGGTAGGGACATTGGTTAGGGGGTGTAGGTGAGCAACGTCATGGTGTGACCTTGATTTGACCTTTGACCTTGCCGTAGTGACCTTGACATATAAAATCTTGTCTGGGCTATATCTTGGAAACCATAAGGTGTAGGAAGTTGATACTTGGTAGGGGCATTGGTTAGGGGGTGTAGGTGTGTAACGTCATGGTCTGACTTTGATTTGACCTTTCTGTAGTGACCTTGACCTATAAAATCTTGTCTGGGCTCTATCTCGGAAACTGTAAGGTGTAGGAAGTTGATACTTGGTAGGGACATTGGTTAGGATGTGTAGGTTTGCAATGTCATGGTCTGACCTTGATTTGATCTTTGACCTTGCCGTAGTGACCTTGACCTATAAAATCTTGTCCGGGCTATATCTCGGAAACCGTAAGGTGTAGGAAGTTGATACTTGGTAGGGACATTGGTTAGGGGTTGTAGGTGTGCAGCATCATGGTGTGACCTTGATTTGACCTTGGACCTTGTCGTAGTGACCTTGACCTTTAAAATCTTGTTACACCTTTGGGTCTGTCTTTTGATGCAGATTAAGCACTGTTAAAGTCATATTAGAATTCATTAAGAACTTCCCATTGTAACAGATGGAATTTCATCAAGTGAGCCACAGATTTTGCTCCAACACCACACATAAGCATTCATTGAATGTATTACCACTTTTGTATGCATGGTAATATTCAAAACATCTAAACCATAATTCGGCCATGCCAGATGTAGATAAAGAGTACATGCATTAGCTTTTTCTTAGACATTATTTTCTCTATTTAAACATTGTTTGGACCTTAATATAACTGACAGTGCTCTGAAAGTATCATGAACTTTGTACTGATACAGTACTTCTATATCTCATGGTGTTAAAAATATTTCCCTAGGCTGTGGAGTACGGGCACCTCTGATGCTATTTTCATAATCTCCCAACCCTGGCCTTGCAACAGTAGTCACATTGGATTAATAGCGCCCTTTTTCCAATTAAGAAGTTTATGAACAAAATGTATTTAAAGTGTTGCCATGGCAACAGGTGCTGTCAGATAGCATCCCAAACCTACTTAGCTGTAGATCCTGTTGGGGTAAACATATCCTGAAAATTGGGCGAAAATCCATGCATCGATTTAGGCTGTGGTATGCCCACAAATGTTAAAACCCAAAAATTATTAAAAGCATTGCTATGGCAACATATGTTGCTAGATACCCCCCAAAACCAAGTGTTGTCATAGTAACAGTTGTTACCAGATACTCGCCAAAGAATAATCAGCTCTAGATCCTCTTGGGGTAAACCTACCCTGAAATTTTGGTAAAAATCCCTTCATGGGTTTAGGCTGTAGAACACCTACAAACTTTAAGACCCAAAAATATTAATAGTGTTGTCGTGGCAACAGTTGTTACTGAATACCCCCAAAACCTAATCAGCTTTATATCCTCTTGGGGTAAACATACCCTGAAAATTTAGTGAAAATCTGTGCATGGGTTTAGGCTGTGGAACACCCACAAACTTTAAGACCAAAAATCTTAAAAGTGTTGCCATGGCAACAGTTGTTACCAGATACCCCCAAAACATAATCAACTCTAGATCCTATTGGGCTAAACATACCCTGAAAATTTGGTGAAAATTCATGCATGGGTTTAGGCTGTGGAACACCCAGAAGCTGTATGTCCGCCAATGCCGCCCGGACGGCACAGTGCATGGCTATAACCCCAGCCAATAAAGCCATAAAGGCTGGGGTTAAAAACTGCTTCACGGCATCAAAAAGTGTTTTTTCTGCAAATATGTTGGAGCTTAATTGTGATGAAACCGAATTAATTATTTTGGTTCAAAAATACAACATAAAATACTATAAAAAAATTCACAGTCAATATCCTTGGTACTTTCATTTCTCCAGCTGAGGTTGTGAGGAAACTGGGTGTGTGGTTCGACTTGGATTTCCCTTCTCGAGGCATATTTAAAACACGTTAAAGTCTTGTTTTGCTCAAATCTGGGATCTCAAACATCCCAGATGGTATCTCACACATAACATGATGCCTCTTTTATGGCTAAAAATGCTTTGGTTGCCAGTTGACTGCTGTAATTTGTTGTCCAGAGTCTCGCTGCTCATGATCTTCACAAGCTGCAATGTGTACAGGCATAGTCTGTACAATAGTCACAGAAGTCAACCTGATGGTGAGGTGCTTGAGGTCCCACACGTGCCTCGTCAGTATATAAGTCTACTTAGCATTTTGGCCTCAGCATTTTTTGCATGCGGTGCTCACAAGATTTGGAATGATCTACCTGACAGTCTATATGACATATATACTATGTGCAGCCACTTCTCCTTGTTCAGACAGAATTTGCAAAAGCATACCCATCATAGTTTCTGTCTTTTTTCTAGTTTTTCTCTTGGCACTGACTCCTGCTATGTCTGTATGATTATGGATATCTGCTTTTCTATATTATGTGCCTAGAGTCTTTAGATAGATTTAAAATGTTATAAAAGTACTATTAGATTAAGAAGCAGACTATGGAGGGAACCGCAATATTTTGTTTATATTTGTCACACTAGACCATAAGCGTATTATCTGTAATATTGTTTTTAATTTTTTATTGTTTTGTTTTAGAGTTACAGCAATAATGGATAGTGATAGTGAAACAGAAACCTTTGAAGATGCACTGGATGATTTATCTAAAGAAAAGATAACCAGCGGTGACACTTCTACTACAAAGGGTATACTTAATCCCAGTGAGTTTGACATATTAAAAGAACAAGATTCTGATTCCGAAGAACTTGATATCTCTACCAGTGAATATAATTCTAGTCATTCAGACAATGTTACTGGGAAAGAAGATAATAGGAGTCACTTTAGGCAATGGTATGAACAATCAAAAAGTGATATCAACAGTGGTGCAACCGACAACAATGGCATAACTGAGGATATGCAAGCTCTCAGTAAAAATCTTATTGGGTTGAGAACAAATGATTCTGTTGGTAACACTAAATTCAGTCGAAGTCATGTGAAGGGTGAACTTAATGGGCCAAGTTTAAATAGCTCACAGGAGCCTACTTGTGAGGAAAGTGTAAATCGTTTTGAAGGTGATGGCTCTTTCTCAAGTCAGTGTCATGAACAGGAAAATAATGTGATGTCAGATGAAATTCCTCAAATTCCAGGTGATTCTTACTTGGGGTAAGTCTTTGTGTGCAGTTTTATTGTATTTAATGTAATTTGTAATCTTACAAATTATATTTGATAGATATGTTTAAACACCAAGCTAAGTTTGATATTCTGAAAAGCAAATACTTGCATATTGATGGATCTGTACAATTACATGTTTTTTGGGAGGGTAAAAATGATCAAACATCATAACTTTCCTGAGATAAAAGTGATAAATTCAGAATGAAGGGAGACGTTGTTGACAGTTTGTGTACATAGTTTTAATAAGAAATGTGGTAACCACAGCTTGTTAAATTCTTCATCAGATTACACAAGTTCCCTAAATGATAAATTTGATAAGAATTTCCCATAAATTAATGTCTCATCAGGATGTTTTATATTTTTATAACATTTTCTCAAAAGCCAGGGGTGAAAGTCTACAATTCAACTGCTGACAATTACTTATGATTGGTTTGTATGGTCTATTCATTTCTTTAACTTAAGTCTGAATTTGGCCTTGGTTTGTGGTATTTCGGTTTCTTCACTAACTGTGTCAGGAAATTTAGCATTCAAGTGTCCTATATGCAGGGACAAAGAGCCTCAGGTGGATGAACAGGTGTCAGAGGCTGATGACAAGTTTAAAACAGAAAGTGAAATTGGTGCTGAGGGAGCTACTAGTCAAGATGCTTTAGTTATTGAAGAGAATTTAATGAAAGAAAGGGAAGCATTGATGTCAGAAGAGGAAAAAGAGGTACAGTGTGTCAATTTAGAAATTTAAAGTATTGTTTATGCTATAAATGATAGACCTGGGTGGAAAATATACTGTAATGATTGGTAAATCAAAGGAAAATCTCCTGAAATGAAAGTGAGTAAACATGGCAAATGACACTCAAGTGATCCTGTATTTAAGATCCTTTTTTTACCCCATAGCCCATAAGGGATGTCAGAGTATTGCTTTCACCTTTGGTGTCCGGATGGGCAGGCAGTGTGAAAAAGTTTGTCCGGGCTGTATCTCAGAGACTGTAAGGTGTAGGAAGTTGATACTTGGTAGGGACATTGGCTGGGGGATGTAGGTGTGAGCTGACCTTTGACCTGCCGTGGTGACCTTGATTTTGAAAATTTTATTTGAGCTATATCTTGGAAACCGTAAGGTGCAGGAAGTTGATACTTGTTAGGGACATTGGTTAGGGGGTATAGGTGTGCAACGTTATGGTGTGACCTTAATTTGACCTTTGACCTTGCTGTAGTGACCTTGACCTATAAAATCTTGTCCAGGCAATATCTTGGATTCCATAAGGTGTAGAAGGTTGACACTTGGTAGGGATATTGGTTAGGGGGTTGTAGGTGTGCAGCATCATGGTGTTATCCTTATTTGACCTTTGACCTTGTCGTATTGACCATGTGTTTTAAAATCTTTTCCAGGCTCTTGAATTCTGTAAGTAGTGGAAGGTTAACACTTAGTAGGGACATTGGTTAGGAATGTAGGTGTGCTTCATGGTGTGACCTTTAGCTTTGGTTCTGCCAAAATGTGTTCACCTGCCATATTTGAGACATGTTTCTCTCATGACAAATATATTTGGATTGCTGCAACTGATTAGTATATGTATTTTTACATAATTGTGCTATTTCCATTGACATCTATTCTCCAGTTAATAAATTTTACAGTGTTATAATTTTTAGTTTACTGATTGATGCTGTCATCTTGCTATTGAATTGTTTTGTTTTAATGCTCATTTTTACGTACATTTCCTTTCTCTTAGACATTTTTTTCTCTGCTTAAACATTATATGGACCTTTATATAACTGACAATGCTCTGAAAGTATCCCGATCTTTGTACTGTTTCAGTTCTTCTATATCCCATGGTGTTGAAAAATATTTCCCCAGGCTGTGTTGTATGGGCATCTCTGATGCTATTTTTAACTTAAGTGTCGAGACAAGGCAAGTGTATATGCACTTTATGCAGTAGTACTTAGTCATTACCACATGAATAATATTGGATTGTTGCTGTATCAACAATGAAGTACTGCTTCTGACTTTTCATTATTCTAGACAGTATTACCCTCATTCTAACGTGACACAGATGTGTCTGTGAATTTGATTGGCTAAACAATGAAATACTTCATGGGTAAAGTTAGCATAACCTGTGGCTTACCCTTATCACTCACTATAGATGTTTTGACAATTTTGTCATAAAAATGTAAATAGTAAATGATATTTATAAAATTTAACACATGTATATGCAGAATTTTACCATGGTTTGACACAATAACCTCAAACCATGGGAAAATTCTGTGTATACCGTGGTTTGGTCGGGGGTTATTCCTATATTATCCACTCTTTGTTATCCAAATATTTTATTTTGTGACATCATTTCCACTCTCCGAAATTTGTATTTCTCTGTTGTTTGATACTAAGCTATTTTACGACTCGTCTGTTATCAGTCCACAATGCTGCTGTTCCAACTTGGTCAGATATTAGTGGTTCTACTGTATTTACACTAGTTTTTCTTTGATCAAGACCAAAAAAGAAGAAGCACAGACCATCAAGGCAGATGGAAACACCAGATTCAAGGAGAAAGATTTCAACGGTGCAATAGATCTGTATACCCAGGCCCTACTCACCTGTCCCACTTGTTATGTGAAGGAAAGGTCAATCATGTACTCAAACAGAGCAGCTTGCAGGTTCAAACTTGTAAGTTGTGAACAGATTTCAGTTGTAGGAACTCTTATGTTTTGTCAGTGAGTCTTATCTTTTATTACACTGTAACTCTTTTACCTAAACCACCTGTGTAGTTCACACTTTCGTACACATTAGCTACCTGACCAAGCTGATTTTTATTTCCTTGACAGATGCTTACTTGCAAAGCATATTCACCTTTTACCAATTACACCATAGAACAAAGGGCCACTGAGTAAAAACAAAGAAAATAGTGTAATAGTTTCAAAAAAAAGATATTTTTTTGAAAATTGTGTGAGATGTGTAACAGCTTTAAGAGGAGTGGTCTATTGTTCATCATCCATGAATATATTAACCTGATTTCCTTGTAGGAGGATTTTGAGTTGGCTTCTAAAGACTGCAGCAAAGCTTTGGAACTTAATACTAACTATCTAAAGGCTTTGTTGAGAAGAGCAGAATGCTATGAAAAGATGGAGAAGTTAGACGAAGCTTTAGAAGATTATCAAAAAGCATTGTCCATGGACCCCAGCCTGATAAATGCCCGAGAAGCATGCATGGTAAATACTACTAAATAAATAGTGTCTATTTCAGTGCCAAATTTTCAGAGACGATAAATAAACCAATCAATTATTTATCTAATCCTACCATTTTGTTGGTCATTATGACATGGTATATTACACTTTCTAGGGTTAAATATAGGTGTATATCAAACTGATAGAATTTTTTGTCATAATTTTTGACTTTGTATTTTTTCCAAAAGTAGCTTTGTCCTATAAATGTAGCCGTAAATCTAAACAAGACAAAGTTCAAACCTCTTTTTCTGACTACTCCACCAGTAGTAGTAAGCATTAACTGGGTTATGAGATTGCTTGTGCAGTTAAATAATCAACAACAATAGGATACTGTCAGGCTTTGTTAGTGCCACCTACAAATGAATCATTATTTAAAAGAAACTTACCCAAGTATAGATAATTAAAAATCTGGATACTTTAAAGATAATTTATGGTATATACTTTGGTCATGTGATAGTTTTGTCACAATTTAATGTTTCCTTCATGTACTTCTAGCTGAGGCTGTGACTGCATTAGAAAACAATTTGAATTTTGGTTACTGTGTTTTAGTTGTAACCAACTGGAATCTACCAGTAAAGCAAACATGGCAGATGATATACACAAATTTTACGAAAATTAACTGTCAAATATCTAAAAAACAAGGAAAATTATAATAAAAATTAATATCAGGTAGAACTAGAGATTGCGTCTCGATGCAGTGTATCCCTGGCCGGGACATGGTTGAAGCGTGACATGCAGAATATTATGTCAAATCTGACCCCACCAAATGATTCGGGGTACATGATTTCCTATAGGTTGTCTTCACGTTCAAAACCTCTATCACCAATAACAAGGGAGATATAGGCCATAAAAGGTATGAAAAACTACATTTGACCTTGAAGGAGGGTCCAAGATCAAATCTGAAACCAGCAAAAGATTCGGGGCACATGATTTCCTGTAAGTTGTCTTCACATCCAAAACCTCTACGACCAATAGTAAGGTAGATATGGCTCCTTTAAGTTTGGTCACCTCAGATTTTCAAATTTGTTGCCATAGCAACCAACCCAATTGAACAAACTGGACCAAAATGTTAGCCAGGCAAGATTTCATAGCAGGGAAGATATCCTGAAACCTTGGTAAGGATAGGTCATTATAGGTATGAAGAACCACATTTGACCTTGAAGGAGGGATCTAAGGTAAATCTGTAACCACCAAAGGATTCGGGGAATATGATTTCCTGTAAGTTGTCTTCACATCCAAAACCTCTACGACCAATAATAAGGGAGATTTAGGTCTTGTAAGTTTGGTCACCTCAGATTTTCAAATTTGTTGCCATAGTATCTAACCAAATTTAACAAAGTGGACCAAATGTTAGCCAGGCAAGATTTCATAGCATCTATATATAGAGTGTCTTGAAACCATGGTAAGGATAGGTGCAACAGATTTCCCGCTATAAGTGATTTACTCAATGGTGAACTGTCAAAGTAGCTATTACTCGGTTAGCTATGGACCTACAGCTCTAAAAATTTGCCATGACAGAGTACATTTAAAAGTACATAAACAACATATTTGACAAAAGCCTCTAAATTTAATAGGTTTGCAGATATAAGTGATTTACTCTATGGTGAACTGTCAAGGTAGCTATTACTCAGTTAGCTGAGGACCTACAGCTCTGAAAATTTGCCATGACACTGTGCATCAAAAAGTCCAAGTTCAAATCTGACCACACCAAAAGATTCCTGAACCCATGAACTCCTATAGGTTGGTTTACCATCCCATGGCTCTCCTCGTTTGACCTTGAAGGAGGGGTCCAAGGTCAAATCTGACCACATCAAAAGATTCCCAGCCCATGATTTCCTACAGGTTGGCTTGACATACCAAGCCCCTAGGACCAATAATAAGGGAGATATAAGCAATTTTCATGACTGACAAAGAAATGCCTGTTTCAGCCATCTTGTTTTCAAAATGAGGCCAAAAATAGTCTCAGTCAAGATTTTGTAATGGGGAACATATCCTGCAAATTTGAGATCTCTACCTATAATACCCTTTGCTCTAGAGGGCCAATAAAAGTCCTTGCTGAAAGTCGAAAAACGCCCATGGTGGCCATCTTGTTTTTCAAAATGGGGCCAAAAATATTCCCAGGCAAGATTTTATGGTTATGAATATATCCTGTAAATTTGAGAAGGGTAGCTATAATATTTTTTTCATTAAGTGTGAAAATATCTCCAAAAAGGCCACAAATGGTCTCGGTGAGGTACTTTGGCGGTCTGTTGTTGACCTTCAATGAAGAGCTTCAAGGTCAAATTTCTGCATGCTTACAGAGGACATATATATGTATTATATATACCAGCCATAGGATGATCTAACCTTCTGTATATGAGAACTGGGCCAAAATGTATAAAAATGGCCAAAATCTGACCTTTAAGAGGCCACCAGTGACCTTGAAATTGCAGGTCAAGGTCACAAAACAATAGCGTTCGTGGCAGTGCCCATATATACCCACACACCAAATTTGAAAGGTCTAACTAAAATATTTTTTTAAGTTATCGCATCCGAAAGGAAATCTCTGCGGCAGCGGTGTGACCGTACTGAATCCTAAGTATCCCCGACTTTCGTGCTTGGATACAATAATGGGACAAAATACCAAGGTTTACCGAAGCATTTTATAAATTAAAACCACATTTCAGTAGTTTTTCCGTTACCCACTTTGCTACTTTGGACTCAGTTTCTCAATGGATTGAGATTGTTTTTGTGTAACTAGGTAACCTACTGCAGTGCTTTCTGCCGTATTTGAATAAATTTGCCTGTTTGTATTTGACACTAAATATCAAAAGTTGATTTGCAACCTGCATTATTACCAGATTGATATTTATCTAAAGGAAGTATATATGTCACTCGACACTTGTGTAAAGTGGCAGCAACCAATAAAAAATCAAATCTCCAAAATAATAGACTCTGGCTCAACAGACTGTAAAAAATGGGTATTAATTGATGAAAAATTTTAGATGAGCACTGGGTTGTGTAAGTGACAAGATTGTTTAACAAAAGACCTATATATTGGAATATTCTAAAATTTTGTGAAGTATTCTGGACTGGTTACAAAGAAGACAGAAAAAATGTGTATGTTGCTCATATTTCTTAAACATCCAAATATATTTTTTAATTTTAATTAATGTAAAGCTTATAAGTCAATCCTTTGTTTGATGAAACTGAATGTTTATTTTTCTTGTATATGTAGTCACAATAACATATTAAATTCATAAGAACTTAAACATAGATCATTAACATTTCAGAGACTTCCAGACCAAATAAAAGAAAGGAATGAGAAAATGAAGGCCGAGATGTTGAGTAAGTGTAAAGAATTGTAGGTGATCAGTCTGAATATGATTGGATTTCCTTCAACTGAACCAGTATAAAAAAATTTATTACAAAGGACAAATTTCTGATTTCCTGCCATTGAAGGTGTATGGAATATTGTAGAACTTAAAAAGGACTTTAAAAATTTATCTCTCCTGATGAGAAATTGACTTGGATTATGATTGTATTGCCTCGCTTTTAAGGGGTGGTAAAAAAAAATACAACATCAATCAAGTTTAAATTTTGTCGGCAGATGCTTCATGGGGCACATACAGATTCCTCCAAATTTCCTGAAAGTTGAGTTAAAATTAAGACCTGGAGATAGTGTTTCTCATTTTAATTGAATTTATACAAAGTACTCTGCTTCTATTTGTGATGTACATAAATCAGTAATCATGTCTAGATTTCTTCTTTATGAATTTTTGTCCAATCAAATGCCTCACCAGGCATTTGTGACATCAGCATTACAACTTCAGTTCTGTCACTTCATCTATTCCTTTGCAGAGATACTGGTATTTATCAAAGGAATATAGTATGAGTGCTGATTTTCCATTAATATTTCAGAAACCATGTAACCTATAAATATGTCACTTATATCATTAGAAAGGTATTATAACAGTGCATCTGCTCATTTTCATTGTATGGAAATCTTTGTAGAAATAGTGGAGAAATCAGAAATTGAAAGTTATAATTTTCATTCCATAAAAAAAAAAAAAGATAATGAAAGAAATCGCAAATTCAGGCATGACTTTCACAAGCGTGTGCAAAAAAAAATGTGCCATCTAGACAAAAGTCTACCCATTCAAAATTGTGTTTGAAGTATTGCTGGCCACTGTCTCTCTGTATAGCTTCAAATTTTAATAACAACAGATGGGTTACAATACAACACTTTATAGCACTCGTGAATCTGGTCCACATCGAGTCCAGCGTTTTGCTCTCTCAAAGTGCATCCTGTTGTGTTTTGCATTCATGTAGCTCCAGTTTCTACTCTAATCAAATCTGGACTTCTATAGCATTTAATCTCCATCAGCCAACAGACTCAAACGCGCAACTATATGTAGACATATGGAGTAGTCGTAGGTCCATTTACGTAGCCAAGTCATGCCTGAGAAAGCACGGGGGTGGTATGTTCGGTAAATATAACCCCTGTGATCTGACCGCTATTTTCTAAATAGTCGTTTTTATGAATTCATTTCTATTCTGCCAAATTTCTGTTTCTCTGTTGCTTTATACAAAAATATACCTCTTCCATTGAGTAACACTCATTTACTTAAAAAAAAATATTGCTCTCCAGATATCGTCAGGGAATAGAGATTCTATCTAATCTAACTTTTATAGCACTTAATCCCTATCACGAGACATAAACTAAGGTGCAAGAATCCAAATAAATGTTTAAAAGGAGACATTGGAGGTGAGGTGATCAAGGTGGATAGGCTTTACAAAAAAGGCAAGTGTTAAGTAGTGTTTAGAAGTTTTGTAGGGTTTTAGAATGCTAATAATAAAAACATTTATGAAAATATACATTTCTGAAAGATGAATTCCACACAATGTATGCAAAAAAGGGATCAATCAAAGATGAATAAAAAATCAGTTCATATTTAACACTGAAAACACGTTGGCTGATTCCTTGGTGTAATTTATCTATTAAAATTATATCTTTATCTCATCTGTTTGTAGGTAAACTTAAAGACTTGGGAAACATGGTGCTGAGACCTTTTGGACTTTCGACAAACAACTTCCAGTTGCAACAAGATCCCAATACAGGCTCTTACAGTGTGAACTTTCAGCAGAATGTACCAAAGAATGGCTCTGAATCTTAGCACAGTAGTAAAAATGTATCTTCCATTTTTATGTAATCCTGGCCCATATCTTGTTGTTAGAATTTACATTGTTTTCACAAAAAGTTTCCTAGAATTCATTTATTTTGGGTCAATGTATGAGAATGCATGTATTTGCAAAATTGCTAGTATGAAATTATAAAAAGAGTTATTATATAAAATGGACAAAGTCATGTGTGAAAATTTAAATTTCATTCATGCACATGCCTTTAGTAAAGGCTGTTCATTTTATTCCCATATAATAATAATAATAATAATTTTGGAAAAGCCTGTTGTAAAATTCTAATTCAGGTAACTTACTAGCTATAAAGTTAGAAAGAAATTTGATAAGTGTCAATCATATAAGTGATGTTTTGTTATTAGGAATTTCTCTAGAATAATTGCAGTGAAGCTCTTTACTGTGAAATCAAGTATAAAGATAAACGTCGTTTTTATCATTCTGTCCTTTTCAAAAGCCAAATATGTTGTGAAGCTGTGATATGTAACTACATTGCAATCATTGGACCTTAAAGTTATCAAACTACCCGAACAATTCAAATGTTACTCTAAACAACAGTAGCAAGATAAAACATCTGCTGTTTGCCTGCAAGGCTAAGACTCCTCACTCCAAACAAAAACCAAAGCATCAGAATTCCACCTATCACCCTTTGGGAGAGAGGGGAGGTTTTCCTTCTTAGAATATTACATACAATTAGGTCAACAAAGTAAGCTCTAATTATGTCCACCCCACTGGGGGGTGGACATATTATTTTTGCTTTTTCCGCCGTCCGGCGTCCGGCGTCCCACTTGGTTTCCAGACATTTTAGGTAACAGTTCTTATCCTATCTTTACCAAATTTGGCATGCAGGTTTATTGGGTTAATAGCTTGTATGGGATTGCTTTTGGTGATGATAGCTCTATAGCTAACTGAGTAATAGCTACTTTGCTACTTTTCAGTAGCTCTTTGGTTTCCAGACATTTTAAGGAATGCTATTAAGCCTAGCTTTCTGAAATTTGGTATGGAGGTTCATTGGGTTAATAGCTTGTATGGGATTGCTTTGGGGGGGAATTGCTTCATAGATGAGTGAGTAATTAATTAAATAAATGAGTAATTAGCTATTTTGAATGCTGAAAAAGGCAAATGTGCTCATATCTCCTAAACCGTGCGAGATAGAGCGATTTCGTTGAAATTTTCGACCCACAGGGTATCTAAGGAATGTACTCTTTGCAATTTTCAAAAAAATTTTCCCCTCCCCAAAAATGGCGGCCATTTTGAATTTTCGAATTTTTGCCAAAAATGGCAAAACACAAATTTGCTTCTATCTCCTTAACCATGCGAGATAGAGCGATTTCGTCGAAATTTTCGACCCACAGGGTATCTAAGGAATGTAATCTTTGCAATTTTCAAAAAATTTTCCCCTCCCCAAAAATGGCGGCCATTTTGAATTTTCGAATTTTTGCCAAAAATGGCAAAACACAAATTTGCTTCTATCTCCTTAACCGTGCGAGATAGAGCGATTTCGTTGAAATTTTCGCCCACAGGGTATCTGAGCATTGTAGTCTAGGCAATTTCCAAAAAATTTTCCCCTCCCCAAAAATGGCCGCCATTTTGAATTTTCGAATTTTTGCCAAAAATGGCAAAACACAAATTTGCTTCTATCTCCTTAACCGTGCGAGATAGAGCGATTTCGTCGAAATTTTCGACCCACAGGGTATCTGAGGAATGTAATCTTTGCAATTTTCAAAAAATTTTTCCCTCCCCAAAAATGGCGGCCATTTTGAATTTTCGAATTTTTGCCAGAAATGGCAAAACACAAATTTGCTTCTATCTCCTTAACCGTGCGAGATAGAACGATTTCGTCGAAATTTTCGACCCACAGGGTATCTGAGCAATGTACTCTGTGCAATTTTCAAAAAATTTTCCCCTCCCCAAAAATGGCGGCCATTTTGAATTTTCGAATTTTTGCCAAAAATGGCAAAACACAAATTTGCTTCTATCTCCTTAACCGTGCGAGATAGAGGATTTCGTCGAAATTTTCGCCCAAAGGGTATCTGAGCATTGCAGTCTAGGCAATTTCCAAAATGGCGGCCATTTTGAATTTTCGAATTTTTGCCAAAAATGGCAAAACACAAATTTGCTTCTATCTCCTTAACCGTGCGAGATAGAGCGATTTCGTCAAAATTTTCGCCCACAGGGTATCTGAGCATTGTAGTCTAGGCAATTTCCAAAAAATTTCCCCTCCCCAAAATGGCCGCCATTTTGAATTTTCGAATTTTTGCCAAAAATGGCAAAACACAAATTTGCTTCTATCTCCTTAACCGTGCGAGATAGAGCGGTTTCGTCGAAATTTTCGACCCACAGGGTATCTAAGGAATGTACTCTTTGCAATTTTCAAAAAATTTTCCCCTCCCCAAAAATGGCGGCCATTTTGATTTTTCGAATTTTTGCCAAAAATGGCAAAACACAAAATTGCTTCTATCTCCTTAACCGTGCGAGATAGAGCGATTTCGTCGAAATTTTCGACCCACAGGGTATCTAAGAAATGTACTCTTGCCAATTTTCAAAATATTTTCCTTTTCCCAAAAATGGCGGCCATTTTGAATTTTCAAATTTTTGCCAAAAATAGAAAAAGAGGAATTTGCTTCTATCTCCTTAACCGTGCAAGATAGAGTGATTTCGTCAAAATTTTCAACCCAACCAATGCAAAAAGGCATGAAGCTGAAATAATTTACATCTACACTAAGAAATATTTAAGCATCATTGATATATTTTACAAATGAAACAGGGTCTTGTAAGACTACTGTACAATTTTGGCAAAAGGTTCATTCGGTGGACATTACACATGATAATGTGTGTTCTTCTATGCTATCCTGTTTCTATTCGCATCTACTATCAACAGGGCGTCCTATTTCTAGTATTTAATTTATTTTCACACTGTTTTGAGTCAGATGATCTGCCAGTTATGTGAGGTTATATTAGTTCTGTTGGCTTACATTGTGATCAAACATTCACTGGAGCAGAAAATGGGGAAATTTCCCTGAAAGATAAACCCCCTTCTGTTTCCTTGTGGCAGATTTCTAAAACTTTTAATGTGGAAAGAATCTGGTCAAAGGAAGACGTGATTAACTTTGGGAAAGATCTACATCATATTATCAATACTGAAGTTTCAAAGGTCCTGTTTTCAATGTAGTTTCAATGATTTTGGCTGTCTGGTTGACATAGCTCAGGAATTGTTTATGTGGATTTATGTGCCTAGCCAAAAGAAGAAGTTTTTTTTTAAATTTTGGATTGAGCTTCACCATACTGTGAATTCAAGAAAAAAAAAAAAATCAGAATTTTTAGAAACTCATCATGGTGGAGGTCTGCTCTCTAGGAGTGCTTTCTAGTTTATAAATACCAAGGTTTTTTTTCAAATCTGCGATTAAAGAAATATTGTAGCTGGGAGGTTATATTCTGCTCACATTTTATAGCTCCTTAAGTGGGGCCATGGTGGCAGAGTGGTAACACTCGCGCCTCCCACCTCTGAGGCCGGGGTTCGGTTCCCGGCACAGCCTCAAGTGGGAAAGCTGGTAGTTGCTTGTCGTTGGTTGGCAGTTTACAGTACAGAACCCCTACGAACTGTATGTACTGGTTTCCTCTGCCCTTCCAACTACCCGTCGTGATGTGACCTGTACAGTGTTGCAGTGACGTAAAGCCCCAAGTAAATAAATAAATATAGCTCCTTAACTCCAGTGTTTACAGGCTTTGCTGTTACTAGTATGTTTCTGTTTTGATTTCCTTGTCATTGTGGTTTGTGTTGTATACAAAAAAAAGGGTATTGCGTGTTTGTGTAACTGAGAATAAAACATAAAGAAAAATTCTCATATACATTCCATGCTGACTGTTTATTGAACACAAGATGCTTTTTAATTATTAACACTTTATGGCTTTAAATAAAGTTACTTCTCATAAATTTAAATGCAGGTATAAGATGATTATCGTACAACTGATCACTTTATTTAAAAAAACATCTTGAACAGTATATGAAATCTATGAAAAAAGTATAACCATACACAACTGTCTGAATAAATATCTCCAGTGTATTAAAATTGACATCAAAGAATTGCAGTCCATTCACAAAAAACACCACTGGTATATATAAAACAATAATATAACATTTTTATATAACATTAACAGACATCTCTACACATATAACAATTACAATTGACTGTTTATGCACTTTTATCACAGAAGGCAGATCAGTAATTTTCTTCAGGAAATTCTAGCTTTCTGAAAATATAAAAAGTAAGTTAATTTTAGTCCTGTGTCAGAGTGATCATTAAGAGCAATTAGTAATTCGTCTGCCATATCTGTTGATCACAGTCGGTGTACATTTATGTTATGTTGTTCCAAGTCTAGTTGATGGCCCTTAAATATACTAATATGTGTAGGTTTCGTTATTTGAAGAGAAATAGTCTGACAGATACCCTGAGGATGCAAGGAGTTAACCAGGAATTACAGATCACAGTTGTCATAAATAATGTTTATTTTTGGTTGTGTATGTATCTAATAAATATATGTGTATTCATGCGTAAATCGTTTGGTTGTGTGGATATTGATATTGAATGTAAAAC